>CM057452.1:678787500-688787500 GCA_016271365.2 Neoceratodus forsteri | reverse complement strand
ATGGTGCAGGGTCTGCACCAGAAGACATATAAAGAAAGACTAATGGAGCTTAATATGTATACCCTAGAGGAAAGGAGGGAGAGAGGGGACATGATAGAAACTTTCAAGTACCTTAAGGGAATTAACAAAGTCCAAGAGGGTAGCATCTTCCAGAAAAAGAGATGTGCAAGAACAAGGGGGCACAATTTGAAGATAGAGGGGGGATGGCTCAGAGGTAATGTGAGGAAGTATTTTTTCACTGAGAGGGTTGTGGATGCATGGAACAGCCTCCCTGAGGAGGTCGTGGAGTCAAGAACAGTGGGGGACTTCAAGAATGCATGGGACAGGCATAAGGCAGTCCTAGTGGGGGGTAGGAGGAAGTAAGCTGTTGGTTAACTAGGATTTGTAGCTTATCTGTTAGGTAGGAAAATGGGCAGAATAGGTGGGCCAAGCGGTCCTTATCTGCAGTCAAATTCTATGTTTCTATGTTAAACAGTGCTCTTTCCAAATGGACCCACAGGCGGATGTTGGAAAATCTTTGCAACATATAACCAGTCTACTTGAAACTTTAATAGCTAGGGTGGACGATCTTAGTCTGTCATTATCTGGTACAACAAAAGATGTCCAAAACTTACAGGACAGGATGAACGTCATTGAGCAAAAATCTGAGGAGTATGAAGCGCAGCAAGTTCAGGTCTGGCAGCGACTACAGCAGCAGCACGAGGAGCAGTTGGCAATGCTTTGGGACTGAGCCGAAGATCATGAGAATCAGAATCGGTGTAATAACCTATGGATCATCGGGCACCCAGAGGGGGGCTGAAGGTCAGTCTATGCAGCAGTTCTTAAATGAGAACTTACCCCACATACTGGGAGACCGATGGAGGGGACCCATTGAGGTTGAGAGGGCTCATAGGGTCTCGACTCGCTCGACCAAGCACGTTAATGCACCCAGACCGATTGTGGCATATCTACTCAGGTATACTACCAAGGAGAGAGTTCTCAGAGCTGCAAGAGATCTGGGGTAATTGTCATGGCAAGGCTCTACAATAGCAATTTATAGGGACTTTGCCCAGGAAACGTCTGCAAAGCGGAGAGCATTTGGGCCAGTTAAAAGATTTCTTTACCAGCAGAATTTTCATTTTAAGTTTAAAAGTCTTACTAAACTGCATGTCTTTAAGGATGGTCGGGAACCCCTGGCTGAACACCCTACAGACATCGAATGCTGGATTGCTCAGTTCTGACCAGGCCTTCAATGCCCTACTACAAGTCCCAGAAGGCTTTGGGAGCCTTCCCCAGTGGCTCCTGTTGGTAGGAACCTTTCTCATAGTTTCAGCTCGCCTGCTGCCACAGTGCTGGAGGGACAGGTCCTATGCCATGATAGTCCCCCACCACCATCGGGTGATGTACAGCTTTCCTATAAGCAATCTCTCCCTCAGCGCCCCTCCAATACAATGTCCAAATCCCATCAGTGGCCCAGGAGTGATCCACAAAGCTCACCCTCCAAAACTACAGCGGCGCCGCCTGCAAAGATTCCTAGAAATAAATTTCCTACTGCAGCTGTTCAGCCTCCTACCAAGGCTCGAATATGGACACAGGGCAAACGATGGACTGGGCGGATTTGCCAGAACCTGCTTTGGTGGAGCTAGTTGACACCATTTCTCCAGTGTGACCTGATCTTTTGAGTTATGCAGCTGTGGCGGCAACGACTTCGGTGGATGTTGGATGTACCCCTCGGGGAGCCCCCAAGTTGGTCGAAGGCCAATCCATGGGACTCCAAGGAACTTGAGCTTGTGCTTGGCCCTAACTTGTACAATCTTTTTGTAGGGGGATTATCAACATATTGTACTTCAATTACACTTGGGAGCTGGAAAGCCTTCATGGCAGAGGGAGGATATGCAGTAAAGTAGCTGTGGCATGGGTATCTCATGCACCCCCACTCCCTTTAGCAAAGGCGCACATGGTAATACCTATAAGCTCACTGTGTTATGGTGGGGGATAAACCCCAGAAGTCTACCTACTCGGGGTTATTCCCCCCCTTATCTTTATAGTAGAGTCTTCTCTTAAAGCCCTTTCCTACACACCAGCCGGCGCCCCTCCTCCTCCCCTTTTTTTTTCTTTCCTCTGTACATGTATTGGGGGTCTTTTTTCCTTGACAGCTAACTAGTAGGTGGATGTGCCCACCCTAGCCCCCCTCCTCTAACCATTTCATTCCTTCCCTTCCCCCTCCCTCCTTTCCTTCCTCTCTCCCCTCCCTCTCCACAGATTGAGTTGTCTGACCTCTGGTCTGGGCGGGTCTAGGATGAGTTGGATTAATACTTCATCCTCCTAGCACCCACATAGTTGAGTGCAGGAGTTAGCATAGCCGTAGGGCTGATATATATATATATATATATATATATATATATATATATATATATATATATATATATATAGCCTCTATTACTTCGAACCTCCTGACTCAGAGTATTGCTGTTCAAGTGTTTCTCTTTGACATTTGTGTATTTGAATTTGGGCATTTGCCTGCATTGTTAAGATATAACTTCTTGTGTCTGTTTTTTTGTTCTTTAGACTTATTGTCACAACACCACTAAAGCTGAGATTTGCAGTTTCAACATCACAAACGATGCTCACTTCTCCCTTGGTGCTTGCACAGACACTGATAGTGCTACTTTTGTTCAGGTACCTGGTGAACTTTGAACCTGTCATCCCTTCCTTTGATAACCCTGCTGGGAATTCTGTAAGTACCTTCTCTTGTCTACTTCATGGAATTATGCCTGTTTCTCTCTCCACCTCCCAGGGATACCACTGGATATCCTGGAAAGTAAAGGGACTAAACCACCCGGTTAAGTGTACAAAAGTCCTTCAACATTTAAAATCTTTAAGAGTGGATATCGCCCTCTTCCAAGAGAAGCATCTGCTGCCCAAATGCATCAATTGGTTAAAGAAAGTGTGAGCTGGGGAAGTATTGGCTAGCTCCTCCAACACTAAATCCAAAGGAGTAGCTATCCTTATCTGTCACACCTCCCCTTGGGTGGTGAAAGAAGTTAAGAAAGATGCGCAGGGCCAGTGGATTGTAACTAGACTGGCCTCCCCCATGGGTGATATTTTGTTAGGGAATGTATATGCCCCAATGTAGAACATGTTGATTTTTTTCCAGCCTTAAGTCAAGCTCTGTCAGGCTTGCAGAGAGATGGGCCACTGCTCCCTGTCATCTTAGGAGGAGATTTTAGTATGGTAGGGGACATTTTCTTAGAAAAATCACACCCCACCCCACATGCCAACCCCAAAGCCAGACAGTCTCTACAGGCCATGATTGAGGAGTGGGCTCTCTCAGACATCTAGCGCAGAGACCATCCCACTGGCAGATATTTCTCTTTTTATTCTGTCCCCCATGATTCATATAGTTGGATAGACTTCTAGCTCACTAATGAATTAACAGCCAGATGCCTCTCTGAGCCGAAAATTGGGTCTATCCTAATTTCAGATCTTGCCACGGTGTCGCTTAGATTCACACCCCTTGACTCATACCCATCTGGAATCAGATGGCGATGCAACCCACTACTCTTCCAAGACCCTGAGTTTCGGCCCTTATTAGGATAAGTGACCAAGGACTATTTTGCTTTGAACAATGATTCTGGTGTCACTCCGGATATGGTATGGGATGCATTTAAGGTGGTGTTGAGGGGACATATCATTGCTTCCTCTGCAGCATGGGACCGTAAGCATAAGGCAACCCTTAATCATTTGTAAATGGAACTAGAAGTTCTCGAGCACCGCTTTAAGGCCACCCCCTGTGTCTCCCGGGATGGCATCCTCCAAAAACATATAGTAATCCTTAAATATCAAATAAATACAATCTTACATCAAAAGGCAGAATGGTACCTTTTGAGATTGAAGCAGGCCTTTTGGGCTGGAGGGGAGCGTGCAGGGAAACTCCTTGCATACTGCCTCCATAAACAGCAGGCAGCCACAAGGATATCTACTATTCATACCCCATAGGGTTCCATAGCCTCTGCCCCTAAGCAGATTAACACTATTATGCAGGGTTTTTACCAAGCCCTTTATCAATCCCACTCTCCTAATACCATCCAGGAGCAGCAAACCTTCCTTACTAAATTTTGCCATCAAACCCCATTGCCGACCCTCACCTCAAAACAAGTAGCTCACTTGGAGTCTCCAGTTTCCTGTGAGGAGCTTCAAATGGCACTAGGCCGGATGGCTAGAGGAAAATCCCCCGGCCCAGATGGTATGACCGTGGAGCTGTACCAAGCTATAGGCTCTGACATTTTTCAGCCCTTACAGAGTGTTTTGCAAGCTGCTCATGTTGAAGGAGTCCTTCCCCCCACTATGACGGAGGCTTTAATCACTCTCCTACCTAAAAAAATCAACAGACCCTTTAGATTGTGCCAACTTTCGACCAATATCCCTTCTATCCGTGGATTTGAAAATATTAGCTAAGGCATTAACATACAGATTATCGGCCATTCTTCTTTCAATTATACACCCCACTCAAATGGGATTCATGCAAGGTAAATCAGGGAGTGATGACACTAGACTTCTTCTCAATCTTAAATGATTCACCTTAAAATCTTCCTCTCTCTTAGCAGCATTTCCAATTGATTTTTCAAAAGCATTTGACTCTATCAAGTGGGAGTACCTCTACGAGATGCTCATTAGATATGGGTTTGGTGATTCCTTTATGCAATGGGTACGTACTCTTTATTGTTCCCCCACAGCTCGTATACTTACCAACAGCGAGATTTCCCCTCCGTTTGAATTACATCGCAGCCAGGCAAGGCTGCCCGCTATCCTCTCTGTTATTCTTTATTGCTTTGGACCCACTAATTAGGACCCTTATTGCATCCCCCCAAATTCAAGGTATCACGGTGGCCGACCATTCCTATTTGGTTGCAGCTTATGTGGATGACTTCCTTCTAACTTTGGCTAATCCCCAGCAAACTCTCCCAGTGGTTCTTCAAATCCTAACTGACTTTGGGGTGATTTCTGGATTGTGTATCAACCAGAAAAAAATACCTTGGCTCCTTTACAGTACTACTGTACCAGAACTAGCATCCAAGGTACTAGTTTGTCTTGGGCGAAGCAGGGATTTCATTACTTGAGTATCAGTATACCAGTATCTCGGTCCGCTCTTGAATCGGTCAATTTCTCCCCCTTATTTGCACAATTAAGGGTGGAAATAGAAAGATGATGCAGACTTCAACTTTCCTTACCAGGCAAGGTTGCAGCTGTTCGCTTGCTTCTACTTCCTTGTGTTATGTATATATTCAACAATCTTCCGGTACCCCTATCATCCAAACTTTTCAAGTCGCTAGAGGAATTAATGGCTCATTTTCTATAGAATGCCAAATGGCCCAGGTGAAGCAAGCACAAGATGAGGGCACACCCATCCTGAGGAGGCCTGAATGTGCCATGGTTTTATGGTTATTTCTTATCCTGTATAGTGGCCCAAGCTACTAAATGGTTTATACCCAGGACCGACCCCCCAATGTGGGTCCAACTGGAAGCCACCCTAGTAAGAATGGTACCCTTGCATGCACTACTTACACCACACTCAATACTGTCGCACTCTCTCCCTCCTACGGTGACATGCTCTGCACGCTCTTGGAAATGTTTTATGGCAAAATCACATCTGCCTATACCGAGTCTGGCCCCTCCTATACAATACGCCCCTCTATGGCATAACAATCAGATTCAAATAGATGGGACAGCAATACATTGGCTCTCATGGGCCAAAGCAGGTATCCAGATTATTCAAGACCTTTCCCCTTCTGGTACGTATCCCATACTCCCATTCACTCAGCTACAAAGGCAATTTTCACTACCCCAGAAGGACTTCTGGAGATATTTACAAATCAGGAGTGCTTTGCAGCCTCTCCTTCCTAAGTGTCAGGACATTACACAATGGTCTTGGCTAAAAGGGTGCATCACTCAGCCTCTACCAGAGGAGTCATGGATAGACTTTATACCTCTTGGAGAGATTCACAGTCTAATGCCACACTGTCATGCAAAAAGAAATGGGAAATTTTCATTGGTGCTCCCATTCCGGAGGATCAGTAGAACTCCTACATTAAAAGTATTCACTCTACCTATAGCGACACCAATAGCCATTTCTTGCAGTAAAAATTCTTCTTTTACGGCACCGTATTCCCGCAGCTCTTTGTGCAAGGGGCCTACTTAGCCGCAGCAACTGCTGGCACTGCACCCACACAGAGGCCCATATCTTACACATTTTTTGGTCCTGCCCTAACTTGGTCTCTTTCTGGGGAATGGTAGCCTCAGACATCAGTTTGGTGCTTAACCAGCCAGTGACACTTTCCAACATTAGGTTGTTCCTGGGGGATACCACATCCCTGGGTTGTTTCCCCAAATCAATTAAAGAATGGATTATGGTTGCTATCTTGGAGGCAAAACACCTCCTTCTCACTCAGTGGTGGCAATCTGCTATCCCAAGCCGTGCTGCATGGCATGCAGCCCTGGCTAAACTTTCTATATTTGAAAGGCTTTCACATCTGCATTGTGGAAACATGCGCCGTTACCATCAAAGGTGGGATCCTTATCTCCACTCCTCTCTTTGTAAACTCCCAACCTTGTCCTCTAATTCTCCCACTACCTAAAGGGTTGTATACCCTTCCCTGTGTAGCCTCTCACCCCTGCCTTTTAGCAAAATGACAGGTGGCATGCTGTTGAAGCTGACAGCAGTACCTGGTGGGGACTAGGTTCGGGGAGAATGAGGTTACTCTGCACAAGGGGCCTAGGTTTGGCTACTCTGCACAGGGGCACCCAAGTAAATCCGAACACAGGAAGCAATAACTGTAATGTCCAGAACCAGGAATGGGATTCTACAGTGTGGCTTTTATTTACATCCAAGCTGAACAAACAAAGCATAGATGGACCCCCACGGGGCTACATTCCTGGTAATGCAGATTACAGACAACAGACCACTTTTTCACATTTCCAGCCCTCAGGCTCTGAACCCACCAGGCACACAGCCCAGAATTGCACGCAGCTTTGGGTACACAGCCCGACTTGTACACTACTTGGGTTTTCCCCACGGGCCCGGCTCCCCTGCTGGCTACTTGATCCATGGTCCATTTTGGGAAATAAACCAGTTTTCCTGTTGATGGCTCCCCAAATCACCTTAGAGCCTTTGACTCCTAGAGAGAATTTTTCCTTCCAATCCCACGTCTGGGTACTTCCCTCATCACTGGCCAAGTGCATGAGGCAAAGTAGAAATCCACAGAGCAAATCCGTAGAGGTGGACATGGTCACTAAAGATGGGGGTCTCCCACCTTCAGCTCCCACAATCCATACCTGGCCATTTCTCTGGAAACTAAACAACTCTTTTCTGAAAGCTTGGCAATGTAGGTTACTGGGTAGACGTATGTCACATCTCCTCTACATGTCTTGACTTCCACTATGTGCTGGACTTGAACATACTTTTACTTTTGGCTAAGGCTATTACTCTAGGCCTCCCACTACTTCAGTAGTCCAATCCCTACTATCACACAAGTCCCAGGGTGAAAACATGAGCCCTTCCGAAAGAGCAGAAACTCACCCTCTGGTTGCAGGTGCCCCACAGGTGATTCACAAATCTTCTTGTTTCCCAAAAACTCTGGAACAAATAAGGCAGCTTCTCCACTAGTAGAAAAACCAGGGGGTTGCCCCTGGAATATGCAGGAAACCCTTCCCTGCCCCATCTCCTAAGGGATGGGGCACTGAGACCCGAATCAGTGGTCTCCACCACTTTAAAACTGCTTCTGTGTCTCTCTTTTGGTGGAAACACATACCTTTTTCCTAGAATTGTAGCCCTATGTCAGGGCTGAGGCTCCAAGAGCCTAACCAGAGCTGCTGTGCTGCTCTCTCAGCAAGCTCCAAACTCCAATTGACCTACAGACTACTGTTCAAACCTCCCAACATTCTATTCCAACTCCCTGCTGCAGATTCCATTGTGGCTCACGCAGCTGCGACAGTTCTATGGTGATATCATCCCTCAGTCTCAGCTGAGATTGAGAACAGAGTGAGACAGTGTGAAATCCATTTAACTGGAGTTTCACAAGCTGCCTTCCCTGCCTACCACTAGGTCTTACTGGGATTCTAGTAACCCCAGATAACAAGGGGGTTACACCTCTATTTCTCCCCTCCTCTAATTAATAATAACTATGTTAGTACTCTGTGCAAGTGACTTTCGACATGGGCATCATCTAATTATTTTTCCTTCTCTATCCATGGTATATTTTATTTGAGGATACCTGTATCAATGATCAATGCAATTTTGTTAGGTCTCATGGTGATATGGTATGATAGAGAATCTGGTTTAAGAGGTTTAAGAATTTCAAGAATTATGTTATTAATTGGTGACGTATGAACAATGGTAGCTGACTGGTTGTGATGTATCTTATATGTGTATAAGGAAACTAAAATACCTTCAATAAAATGTTATATGATAAAAAACATAGTGTGTTATATATCAAATAAACAATAGGTTGCAGTAGACTAACACATTTATCTCCACATAGGAGTGATAAGACCTTCATAACTAGCAGGTGACTTCACCACTCGTGGGTTATGGATCTTACCACTCACTAGTGGAGATACATGTGTTTTTCCACTGCAATCAATGATGTATTCCCTATTTATCTATCTTATCTGAACTGAGAAATGGTTTCATACTTACTGCTGTGGTGTGCCTGACTCCCTTCATTAATTTATATTGTGATGGACTATTGAGATCCTTTCATTAGGCTCCATTGGAGTCAATTAAGTAGTGCAATAAAGAGGTGGCTAGGTCTAGTGGCTAGTTATTTATTTATTGAAATAATTTCACCAGGGAAGGCACACTGAGCAACAAGATGCTTGTCTCCTGGTGTGACCTGGGGGGAAGGGGTACAAAGGGGTTGGATAACATGCATGTTATCAACCGAGCAAATAACAGAGGCAAATAGCAGCATATGGATACAATTGCATTAAACTACAAGCAACAATGCATGGAGTACACTGGATATTGCATGGAACATATAACAATTACCTGACATATAGCAGCAATACAAGGAATTTAGCACACAGTTATATGCTGGTATAAGCAACAGGAGACACAGGACACATGATGGTGCAGGACAAAAAGGCACAGGACAAAAGTGCGTAGGTTGGGGCTATATACCAGCATTTATAGTAAGCTAAGGCCACTGGTCGGGCAGTGGGGAGTGGAGCAATTGGCGCATGGCCAAATCAGGTACAGGAGCAATTAGTGGTGAGGAAGTTAGCTAGGGCAGTAGAAAGAGAGTGGGCAGAGAAGGAATGCCAAATTTGAGGTGGGAGATCATTCCATAGCTTGGGTAACTGGTGTGAGAAGGCGGCTTGCCCAGCAGTAGTCTTCCGCCTAGGGATTGATAGTCGGCGGTAGTCGTAGGATCTAAGATAATGGGTGGGGGAAGGGGCAGCTGAGAGCATGGAGGAGAGGTAGAAAGGGATGGTGTCAAGCCATAGGTTTGATACATATTTAGCACAGTGTGAAATGTGGTGGTTTCTGAGGGACAGTAGTGCCAGGGAATGGTAGAGGACGCAGTGGTAGGTAAGGGGTGAGGCATCGAGAGCAATGTGGCAGAAGGCATTAAAAAATGTGCCCAGCTTAGATAGGGTGGAACTTAGAGGCTGCACCGTAAACAATGTCACAGTAATCAAAGGAGGGTAGTATCATCTTCTGGACCAGTTCACGTCAGACGGGGGAAGGAGGCTACTGCGGTTCCTATAAAGTGCACCGAGCATGGCGTAGTTTTTTTGAAATAGCATCGATGTGGTCTGAGAAGGAAAGATGGCAGTCAAGCCATACCCCCAAGTAGTGGAATGAGGAGACATCTTCGAGTTTTTGACCATCCAGGGTGTGGAAATAGGGAAGGGATGGGAGTCTGGACAGGCGTTGTCATGCACCAAAAGTTATCGAGACAGTTTTTTTTACATTTAGGGAGAGCTGGTGAGAGCTGAACCATTGTTGTACTTTGTTGAAGTCAGCTTGGAGGTTAGTTTGTACCACTTCAGGGTCGGAGCCTGAGGAGAACAGTACAGTGTCATCTGCATACATGTGGATTGAGGTAGTAGAGCAGATGAGGGGTAAGTCATTTAGGAATATAGAGAACAGTATGGGTCCCAGAACTGACCCCTGGGGGACACCAGTAGTTAAGGGAAGGGGGGAGGAGATAGCATTTGTGACTGTAACAGACTGGGTTCTGCCAGACAGGTAAGATCTGAACCAGTTGGTGGCAGCAACAGAGAGGCCTGATTCAGTGAGACAAGAGAGCAATATGGGGTGGGAGACAGTGTCAAAGGCTTTTGCAAGGTCGACGAAGTCGGCTGAGGTGATCAGCCCACTGTCCATACCAGTCAGGATGGAGTCAGTAAGCCTTATCAGGGAGGATGCAGTGGAGTGTCCCTTTCTGAAACCTGACTGGTAGGGTGTGAAGAAATTAGAGTCGGTGAGGAAGGAAGGAAGTTGGGTGAGCACAAGGTGCTCTTGTAGTTTTGCTAGTGCTGGGAGGAGGGAAATATGGTGGTAGTTGGAGAAGGAGGTGGGGGTACCTCCTTTTGGGAGGGGGATGACTTGGCGTGCTTCCATGCTTGGGGGACAGCAGTGGTGGCAAAGGATTGGTTTAAGAGTTTGGCAAGCGGAGTTGCTATGGCGGTGGTGGAGAGGTAGAGGAGTTTAGGGTCCAAGCCATCTGAGGATTTGCCTTTTGAAGGGTGGAGAGAAAGTAGTGCATCTAAGGCATCCGCTGCAGTGATGTAATTGAAGGAAAAGGAGCGAGGCCTAGTCAGGTTCATTACATCTGTAGAGGGTGTGATAGGTGGAGGGTTTGGCAGGGCAGACAGGAGAGTGGCAGCACAAGTGGAGAAATATATGTTGAACTCAGTAGCGACTGCTGTTGGTTCAGTGAGAATGGAGTTGTTAATATTTAGAACTGGAGTGGGATTGGCAGCTGGTGGGGTGAAGAAGGAGTGAATGACCTTCCAGAATTTTGAGGGGTTATTTAGGTTGGACTGTAGGGAGCTGCTGAAGTACTCTGCTTTAGCTAGGTGTCAGTGGCTCAGTAGGTAGCACACTCACCTCTGAGGCTGGGAGATCAGAGGGCTGTGGGTTCAGTTCCCACATCTGGCACTTGGGTTAATATCCCAGTACTGACACTGTAGTGAAGCATGAGAGGGGTGCTGCACTTCTGAGGTGCCATCTTTCAGATGAGACGTTAAACCGAGGTACCATCTACCTGTTCTGGTGGTAGTTCCGGTGGATGTTAAAGATCCCATGGCACTTATCAAAAAGAGTAGGGGAATTTTTTATTAAGACTGAAAAGCAAACTAAATACACAAGGTGTTACAGCACACCAAATCATAATACAAAATTAAACAAGTAATAGAAAAGGTAATACAGCATCCAAATGAACAAAAACAAATATCAACATTTTTAAAGTCAAAAAAAAAAGGAAGAAGAAATAACCAAAGCTAAACAAAACTCCCCTAAAACAAAAATATGAGAACATTATATATACAACAGTATTACTACATACTAAATTATAATACAAATAATAAACAGAAATATGTATTTCATCATACATGCAATGGAAAAAACGAAAAACTCTGTCATTATGTCATTAGAGTCCTAAAACCCAAGTAGTAAATGCTGAAAGTCCTCCCCCTTACTTAAAGAAGCAGGGATTCTATGAGAGAACCAAAATACCAAAAATTGTATGACAACATACAAAATAAAAAAACAAAGAAAAATAAGTATACAGCATACTTTTTGTCCCTTGTAAACCTAAAGGGAGAAAAAAAATTGTGAAAATAAGATGAAAAACATAAACACATTATCCCATACATAGTAAGCTGAAATACTCCCCCACTGACATGCATATATGCACTATGGCAGTATGTTTCCCAACTCAAAGCTCCTCATATAAAATTAACTAGTATCCACAACATACACTTCCATAATATATGGATTCTTCATGTTCCTCCATATATATATATATATATATATATATATATATATATATATATATATATATACACATATATATACACACATATATATATATATATACACATGTACACATATATATACATATATATACACACACACATACATACATATACACATATTTTAAATTAAACCACACTCAAAATCAAGAATACTCCTCACCAGAAAATAATTCATTTCTACCAGAAACTGCCACTTCTCATTAATTAAGACCAGAAGAAAATAACAGTGAAATTACAAAGAAAAACACTCAGTACAACATATTACTAGTCATATGCAAAAGTGGAATTATGCAATGACTGAAATGTATCTCAAAATATACCCTAACAACTCATAGCCAATCTATACTGTACCACCAAGACTGGAAGATTTCATATGGCACTGACTTCCTTTCAGTATTTCTATGACTAAGAATTGTAGTAGTAATCATATGAAATAATTGCTCCTCTGTATATTCTAATTGTTGCAGTGTCAGCCTACACCGCACATGCCATATATAGAATTTAAAACACACCAAAAATAACCAAAGTATAACCCTATCATGTTTCGTCCATTTGAATGGAAGAATACCCAAGTATAAAATCTCAGGGTTAAATCACAAAGGGTGATGTAGGCCATTTACCCGTGAAAAATTCCAAAACCATTTTACAAAAGGACACAGAAAAGAACAAATGGTCCATGGATTCCACCACCTCAACACAAGTTCCCTAGGGCAGTAATGATGTTCTACACTTTTATGTTTTAGGTTTCCTTTGACATTGAGTTTCCCATGTAGGAAAGCCACATAACATCCACATATAAACCGTATACTGGTAGATGTCAACATTTTCCCAATCAATATTTATCTGAAATAGGTTTAAAGTCAAAACAAGCTGTATCGTGAAAAAAGTAGATAGAAGATGTGCATATAGTGTTTCTACGGTCATGTTGTGAAAAGTGTTCTGGTACTAAACACCAAAGTTTTATTTCCCAAAACATACCCTTAAAGTTTCTGGAATATTATACAAAAACGCTGTTTTGGGATGCATGAATGAGGAAGCCAGAAGGAGTATCCTGCAAGGAATCCAAAACCCATGGGATCCAAATACCCTCAGATTTCAATAATAATGGTCTCAAGTTTACATTAGCAAAAATTGTAAAAAGAAAACATTGGGATTAATCATTTTAATACCCCCATTTTCTCTCTAAACAGTAAACACCGTTTAATGGGATTCAGTCTACTACCCCAAATGCCTGAAAAAACAACCATACATCTGGGTCTCCAGCTTAGGGAGTAGACTAAAACTGCAGCTAAATACAAAAAATTGGGAGTAAGAAGGTCTTAATCATATATACCCTTTTAATTTGGACAATCTCCACTTATTCCACAGTAAAATTTTCCCATATGCAATGTCCAATTTGGAGGACCAATTTAAGAAGCCAAATCCGGTACCAAAAGAAGTCCAAGAATTGTACAGGTCCCTGTCACAACAGGGATCCCAATTACCGTAGATTCTAAAACACGTTCTAATCCAAAGGGAAGGCATTTACTTTTCCTATAGTTAACTCTGGCTCCCGTGAATTCGGAAAATTCCCAGAGTATTTGTCCCACTAAACAGGTCGAAGGTAAATCCCCCACAAGAAAGTAGATGTCATCTGCATATGCAATACTTTTAATTTCTTCTGAGGTACTAGAAAAAGAAACCCCCTGAATAGCAATATTATCATTAACGTGATGAATTAAAGGGTCCAGTGTAAAAAGATAGAGAAGGGGACTCAGGGGACATCCCTGTCTAACTCCCAGGGTAACCATGCATGCCTTCCCCATCCATCCATTACAGTATGCTAAAGCTTAGAATAACAAGATTTTATCCCAAAAATAAAAGTACCCGGAATCCCATAACTAGCCAAACAGTCCCAAAGATATTCATGGTTTACCCTGTAAAAGGTCTTTTCCTGATCTAAACTAAGAATGAAACCAGATAATTCTCCAGTCTCCCCCTGGGACAAAATTTCTCTTAATAAAATTAACCCATCCGTTATACTCCGGTCAGGAATAGTACAAGTCTGAGAAGAATGTATCAGAGTAGATGCACAAAGCAACAACCTGTTATTCAACAATTTGGTATACAATTTAAAATCAGTATTTAATAATGTGATGGGGCACCAGTTTGAAAGGTCAGTCCTGTCCCCAGATTTATACATAAAAACCACCAACCCATTACCCATTGAATCAGGCAAATTCCCTGAAACCATCATATCCTGAAATAACTTTAGGATTTCAGGCAACAAAACTTGCAGAATCACACTGTACAATTCATATGGAAATCCATCTGTTCCAGGTGCAGAATTCTTTTTAACCATTGCAAAAGTGGTCATTGTTTCAGATTGAGTAAGTGGTGACACCAGTACCCGTTGATCGGATGACAAAACTTGTGGTAAAATACAGTTTCCAACAAACCTTGGAGGATTCCTGATGACTAAATAAAGACTGCACATGCTCCTTTATGGCTGTCATAATTTCATACCTTTTGGAACAAAGACACCCTTAGCATCCTGAATTAAAGACATCCTTTTGATATTGTAGTTGAGCACAGAATTGAAATGGATTCATAAAATCCTGTGAACCCTGGGTTCCAAATTTCCGTTCCTGTTCTAAAGATCTAAGTCTATTATATTGTAGATCATTCATTTTCGCCTGGTTTCTGCTAATTCTGCAAGAATCGTTTTATCTCCTTGGGAAGCTTGAAACACTAAATTCTGAAACTGTGTTTTGTAAATACAATATTGGTCCCTCTTAAATTTCCCATTTAATCTTCCTATGTGTTGAAAGTATTTTTAATATCTAGCTTTGTATCCTCCCACCATTCCTGTAGTATCATATAAATTTTAACCGATTTACATGCTTCTAATAAGGAAATAAAACCATCCTTAACAGTTGGAAGAGACAACAGTTCAAGTTCAACCTCAATACCCAGGCCCTTGTTGCATACCATCATAATTAGAGACCGTCAGTTCTATGATGGCGTGGTCAGATGGAGCAACAGGATCGGTCCTGGTATTTTTAATCTCAAGGCAGGAGATATAAACCAGAAATCGATCCTAGTAGCTAGGTTACCTCTGAAATAGGTCTTATCTGGCCGGCCAAAAAAACCACAAGCATCAACCAAACCAGTTTGTGAAATCAAAGCAGCCAGGCAATTGGTATCACAATATAATTTTTGGGTTTGAGGACCCCTATCCTTTAAATACAACCCACAATTGAAATCTCCTCCCAAGAAAACATAACGAGATGTAAACAAATAAGGCTGTATAGTGTTAAAAAGCTCAATTCTAGCTGTCTTTGTTTGTGGGGCATATCCATTAATAAACTGACAGTGCAATTTATTTAATGTGACATCTAATAATAAAGCACGGCCCGGGACTATGTCCACTACCTGTATGGATTGTGCCAAAGGGGAATTTAAACAAATTCCAACCCCACAACAAAGATCCTCTCCAATAGACCAATAAGTCACTCCCCATTTCCATCCCACAGAGGCTCTATCCATCTCTTGTCTGCTATGTAATCGAGTGTCTTGAAAGAATACCACATCATAAAAAAAGGAATCAAATAAAGCATATACCAAAAGTTGTTTTCTATCTGACTGAATACTGTTAGTATTTAAAGAGGCCACAGTAATACTAAATAACATATCCATTGTGTATAAAAACAAAAACAAAACCCATTAAGTGTTTAACTAAAGGAGAACTAATTAATCCTGAAAAAAAAATTGAAAAACATTAGGATTTCTTCCTGACCCATTTACAGGAACCCAACCTAGATTTATTTTTTGGAGGGATAGTCAAATCTTCTGTAGAACGCTCAGTGTCGGATCCTCCATCCGCTTGAGAAGAGTGCACCGAAACTGAGTCTGATTCTGTACCTACATCAGGTTCTTCAACCTGCAAGGTGGAAAAGGTGTTTTGCACTGGGAGATGGAAGACTTCTGAAACAGAAGCTGCAGTTTTCTTCCGTAAACTCCTTCTTCAATTATTAACTACAGTGAAGGCACCTTCTGGTGGAAGGAGAGGAGGCATAGAACCTGCATCACCAGATACCTCTAGTACTAACAGTTCTGCCTCAGATGGAGGCATGTGAGAAACCAAAACAGAAGTGGATAAGGCCTCTGAAGGGGGATTAATAGGCCTTTAAGGAGGTGCCCTCTTAGGTGGGGGGGGGCCATATTGTTTCAAAGCCGATTTTAATGCAATATTCAAATAAAAATCCTGAGTGGTATAATCCTTGTCTGCAGTATTATGGGCTGCCCAAGGACAATCCATAAAAGAATGCTGTTCCTCACAAAGACTACACTTGGGAGGATGATGACAGTCAGTCATAATATGCCCCACTTCCCATTGAGCACATTTCATTGTATCACAGGTTCGACTCAAATGTCTACTGGAACCGCATTTATAACAATAGCGTGGCTGTCCAGGATAAAAATGAAACCCTTGTCATGACCCAGGTAAAACAACTTGGTAGATGTTGAAGTCCATCCTCCGTTTGTGGTAAAGTCACCTTATACTTCCACCCTCCATTCCAAAACCTTCAGAATCTAAAATTGGTTCCGGATTCCCTTGTATTTGACAACGTTTCTCCAGCCAGTATGAAATGTCCATAATATTCACCCCTTCATTTCTGAATAAGACAGTGATCACTTTAAAAGTTTGTTTTGTTAAAGGTATAGCTTGAAAGTGGGTCCAAGCTGGGTTCATTTTAAACAGGGCATGCTTCATCCAGAAACGATTCAGGATGTCAGGGGAACGAAAACTTATGTCATATGTAGATTCTCCCAGTGTATGAATCAAAGCATACACTTCCGAGGGAGAAAACCCCAGCATCTGCTTCAATAGAACTTTCCCCACATAAAAGCGGTCTGGCATCGTATCCGCTGGTCCTAAAAACCTCAGCCGAACTGCATTCCTGCGTTTAGCTAAAGAAACAGGTTTTTGAAATAAACTAGCGAAAGTGGGAGCTGTCAGGGCTGGGGTTACTGACTCATTGTCAGGAGGTACTATAGGAATAGATCCCAGTGCTTCTTCCGACTGGGGGGAATCACTAGATGCAGTAATGTTTTCCATAGGCCCCTGCTGTGCTGGAGACTGTATAGGGGAGAAGGAAATGGAATCTGCTTGTGAAATGGGCAAGTCCATCATAACTATCTCTGCATCTGTATTAGCAAATAAAGTGTGCCCTGAAACAGGGTCTAAGGCTAGCACATATGGTTTAGTAAACAGGACTGTATCAGGCCTGTGCATATTGTGTAGGAGGCTATCCACAGTTCCCCCCAGTACCCCTGTGACACTCCCCGAACCCGGAAGTGGAATCTCGGGATCTGCAACCCACTGACCTGTTTCTGTTTGGATCCAACCTGCTCGTTCAAGTGCCCGTTCCGGAGACCATGCCAAATCATGCTGTGAGTGATTTTCTAATCCTGTGTCTTTGCCTGATGTAGTATCCTCTATTAGAGGGCCCGCTGCAAAAACTTTTGCTGTAGATGCCATAGAAGGCGATGGTGAACCTTGAATCGAACGTTTCCTTTTTTTTCTTCAGCATGCAGTTTAGCTGCTCTGTAATCAGCCTCAGCCTGTAATAAGAGGTCCTGCTTCACACGGACCACTGCGTCTATATCTTCATTGCCCTCCACAGGTATGGGACCTGCTCCAGGACTTCCTGTAACACCTAGTGTCACCATCATAGAGGAGTGTAGCAAAACTCCATTTTCGGTGGATCCTCCACCCATTGCTATCACAGCAAGCAGCGGGGGCTGAGGTACAATATGCTGGCCACCCTGAGAGTGCATTCCAGCCGTACCATGTTCCCTGCTGAGCCTTGCTAACTCACCAGCCACAGCATGTCCTCCTCCACTGTCCTCCTCCTCCGCCATCTTGGTCCCACCAGAAAATGGGTCCCCCCTGCTCACAGGAAGCAGGAAGTAGGGGAATTTCCCAGGTGTCCTGGCCACATTTCCCTCATTCGCTAAAAAATACCACCAACAGCTTAATCTGGTTCAAGGTCAGTTGGCATTCATCTGTATCCCCCTCCCCCGGGTCGTGCCTGAAAATAGGCAGGATTTGTCTAGTGCACTTACCCGGTCAACAAAAACTGAAAAAAAAAAAAGGTGAGTGGCTCTGGTACACTTGTTTCGGAGCATGCGGTATGCGGAGAGATGTTGTGGGAGGTGTGAGGATTTATGCATTTTCCAGGCTTTGTCACGGGCGGTTTGACATGCAAGCTATGGCATAGGTTATCTGACAGGTCAACAGGCTTGGCAACCAGAAGACCCAGGTTTCAAACCACACCACAGCCTCTTACTGTGTCAGCTTGGGCAAGTCACTGAAACAAAATATTGCATCTCAGCTATTTTATCTTTGCTAAATAAACTGCAATCCTGTGCATGCATTTGACCATTAATTACATACCTGTGTCTCCACCTGATGTGTCTTTTTTAATACCAGACATCATGGGTGAGGAAAGGTCTTCAATTACTGTCAGAGCTCAAAGTCTCTTCTACTGCTGTATAATGCCTGGGCATTTCCAGTGAGTCACTGTCAGTTGCTCCAAGTATGTGTTGTTGATTGTCAAATGGTGGGATGTGAAAAACAGAGACCATCTTTTGTTTTTTAACAGTTTACTTATCTTGGATAGCCCATCATAGAAACAACATCTTGCTTCCACTTGGGGTCCTGATTCTACCCATTTCTTCAGCTGGGTAGACTGTAACACAGGTGGTTAAGTGACTTGCCCAAAGTTACACAGTGAGTAGTTGGCCTTCATGGGGTTTGAACCAGTGATCTCCTGGTTATAAAGCTTGTGCTCTAACCTCTAGACCACACTGCCTCCTTATCTTAAAACCCTGCCATTATCTATCTGCAACCCTAATTCTATCTCAGAAATCTAGACTAATAACCCTTGTATAGAATCAAGGCATTTTTCTTTCTACTGGGTTTAACTCTCCTTTAACTATCTCCCTTACCATACCTGTTAATCATATTGTTTTCTTTGCTGTTAGCCCATATTGTATTGTATTGTATTGTGTTGCACTGCATTGCATTGCATTGTAGTGTGTTGCATTGCGTTGTGTTATGTTATATTGTATTGTATTGTGTTGTCTTGTACTATACTGTGCTGTCCTGTACTGTATTGTATTGTACATCCATTCACAGAAAATTCCAGCATTCACCACCCATTGAGAGGGACACCAAGCTTTTGTTTCAGTAGATAAAATCATTTATTTAAAGTAAAAGCACTCTAAACAAATGACCTTTATCCAGTGAAACAAAAGTTTAGCGTCCCACTCAATGAGTGGTGAGTTCCTTAATTTTCTGTGAATGGATGTTCTTAATTCTAATTCAGAGCACCACTTTCCTTGTGAGCACTTTTAAGTATACAAACATGTATTGTATTGTACCAACTTTAATTTTAGAATCTGTAATTTATTTATTGATTGGCAATGCTGCTGTATTTTGTTATTGATATTCTTTTGTAAGGTGCATAGAGCTTGCAGGATGGGCAGGATGGGCACCTAAGAAATAAAACTAGTACTACTACTGTTGTAGGGGGAGGTACCTAAACCAAACAACAGAAACACTCTGGATACAGAAGTTGATACCAGCCCATTTACAGAAGAAAGGGTTCTGAAAGAACTCTTAAAACTGAAGGTGGACAAAGCAATGGGGCCTGATGGGATTCATCCCAGAATTCTAAAAGAACTAAGGGCAGAACTAGTGACACCACTGACTACCCTCTTTAACAAATCATGGGAGGATGGGGTGGTACCTGAGGACTAGAGGAGGGCAGATGTGGTTCCCCTTCACAAAAGTGGGAGCAAGGCAGAAGCAGGAAACTACAGACCTGTCAGTTTAACCTTAGTGATAGGGAAAATAATGGAGTCACTTCTGAAGGAAAGAATTGTTGAGTACCTAGAGGCCAGAGGGGCACAGGACCCAAGGCAGCATGGATTCACAGCAGGAAGGTCATGCCAAACAAATCTAATAGATTTCTTTGACTGGGTGACCAAAGTAGTAGATCAGGGAGGGGCTGTGGACATGGCCTACCTAGACTTTAGCAAGGCATTTGACACAGTCCCATGCAAAAGACTAATATACAAGTTAGCCAGCCTGGGAGTGGGTCCCAAGATGATAGCCTGGGTAAAGAATTGGCTGGAGAATAGGACACAGGGTAATGGTAAATGGAGTCCTCTAGAAAGGGGGTTACTGGTGGGGTGCAGGAGTTCAGTATTAGGACCAGTCCTCTTCAATGTCTTTGTAAGTGACATTGCAGAGGACTGGAAGAAAAATATGTCTCTTTGCAGATGACACAAAGATCTGCAAAAGAGTTGATGCACAAGGTGGGGTGGAAAGGATGAAGGGACTTGCTGAGTTAGAGGAATGGTCAAATGTATGGCAGCTTAGATTTAATGCTAAGAAGTGCAAGGTAATGCACCTGGGAAACAAAAACCCAGGGGAAGAGTACACAATGGGGGTGAGATACTAACAACAACAAAAATGGAAAGGGACCTGGGGGTAGTCATATCAGATGACTTAAAGGTGGGCAAGCAATGTGAGAGGGCAGTAAGGAGGGCTGGGGAGATACTGGGATGCATAGGGAGAGGCATCACCAGTAGAAAACAGGAAGTTGTTATCCCTCTGTACAGACAGCTGGTGAGACCCCTTCTGGAGTACTGTGTGCAGTTCTGGAGACCCAATCTCCGCCAAGGACATAGACAAGATACAAGCTGTCCAGGAGGCAACTAAATGGTGCAGGTCTGCACCGGAAGACATATAAAGAGAACTAAATGAGCTTAATATGTATGGCCTCGAGGAAAGGAGGAGGGAGGGGGGACATGATAGAAATGTTCAAGTACCTCAAGGGAATCAACAAAGTCCAAGAGGGTAGCATCTTTCAAAAAAAGAGGTGTGCAAGAACAAGGGGGCACGGTTTGAAGATGAGGGGGGCAGCTCAGAGGTAATGTAAGGAAGTATTTTTTCACAGAGAGGGTTGTGGATGCATGAAACGACCTTCTGAAGGAGTTTGTGGAGTAAAAAACAGTGATTGAATTCAAGCATGCATGGGACAGCCATAAGGCAATTCTAGGGGTGGGGGTAGAAAGAAGTAGGTTGCTGGTTAACTAGGATCTGCAGCTTATCCATTAGGTAGGGAAATGGGCAGACTGGGTAGGCCAAGCGATCCTTATCTGTCATCAAATTTTATGTTTCTATGTTTCTATTGCAACACACTGTATTTTATTGTGTATTGTATTTTACTGCTTCATAATTGTGCAGCTTTCACTGGAGTACTCAGCTTGGTATTCCGTCTTTGGACAGTTCATGGTGGGTTTCTGTCAATCCGAGTTCTATAATCTACGTCTGGATACCACTGAAAGCAAGCAAAATATTTTTAATAGTAGCATCCACCATACATTTTTAATAGTGGCATACACCATACATTAATAGAACCGTGGTAGTAAGGACGCTGTTAAAAAGAAATATTTCTGTTGTCACAAAGAATAGAGCCCAATACAAATTTACTGCTGACACAGTGAAGTTTTTTTCATGGGAAATTGAATGTCATATTAACAGAAATAACATGGGGGATCCTTAAAGGGACATTGTCAACCTCCTTAGGCCTCAGGTTATCCATAGATTAAAAAAACACATGCTATGATTGTTCACATTCTGTAGAGACTGTTGATGCAGCTAGTAGTTTGATTCTGATTCCTTGTTTTTTGTAAAAAAAAAAAAACAAGACTGCCCACCATGCTGGTGTTACCACACAAATACACGTCTGCTTACATTCTTTGATCAGCTTCCACAATCAACCTCCACTGCATCTTTCCTGGACTTGGGAATTCCCTTAATATAGTCTAGTCGCTTGTGAGGATGCCATGGGAGGAGAGGAGACTTACAGTTTAATTGGCTGAATTGTTTGGAGGTGTTCCTAAAGTTCAGGATGTATGAAGTAAGAGTAGATCATGGATTTGAAGAAAACAATGTTGGGTATGGCTGCACTATTCCCATGAATTTTAGTTCCACTGAGAAAGGAAGCAGATCAAACAACCAGCAACTTTAATGACTTTTAGAGAAGGTACGCAATCATAAACTGCCAGTACAGTAACTCTTGCATCAGCCTAGTACGTACTCAATTGCCATGAACCTGTTTTGTAACTGTATGTTTGTATTCACCATCTGTTATGTATGTATCTAAGAACTCTCAGTCTGTACATTCTTTCCCCCATTCCCCCAGGATGTACTGTGAGATGAGCATTAAGTTGCTCAGTGTATCTTTCCTGGTGAAACAATTCAATAAATAAATAAAATAAAATAAAATGTGGGTTTTCAACTAGAAATAATATGATGCAAAAAGGGTTGACAGGGTCCCATTAACACAGTTTCATTCTTGTTTCAAAATATTGCTACTCATAAAAAAAGACATTTATTTTAATAACGCTGGCATTTCAGTGAACATCATTTGTGTTGCTGTTGTTGACTAAAATTGCCATGGAGGAATGTTTGAAGAGCGTGAGCTTTTTGTTTTGTGTGTTTTTCAGCATTCTTATCTGGGCTTACATTCATAATGCTGTTGAAATCACAGGAACATGTTCTTCTATGGAAACCAATAATTGTTTCTCTTTTCATAAACTTCCATACTCCATTATCAGCTGTGCTCGCATCCAGAACAAAAATGAACAGTTATTTTTGGACTGTAAAAAAGCTACTAACTTCCACTGCTGCAAGAAAAAAAAATTAGTTCTGAGGGGAAATTATCCTCCTACATCACAATTTAGCTCAAAGAGGTTTTCTTAGCTTTCAGAAAAAAATTGCCCACACTTTAATCCTTAACCCTTTCTGTCTGCCAGAATAAAATGCCTACCATCTAATGCCTAAGGTAGTACTGAAAGAGGCTGCGGCCACCAATAGCTGTGTTGCTATATGTGCTCATAAAAAGCAGCATGAGGGACATTTTCAAAGGAGATGCACCAGCGGATCTTGAGAAATGCACCGCAGCATGATATTCAAAGGGTGGTGATGGGTCACGCATCTCTGATTGTGCTCAAGCGCAGCTATAATGTATGCGGTGCACCTCCAGGGGGCATGCCCATGAATATGCGGCACATCCCCATATTCAGCCAAGATGTGTGGCGCACCTGCCCGCACATCTCACAGATGTGCCACACAAAGTTAGGCATGGCAGAAACATGTGTAACTCATAGCCACCCACAGGCAGGCTGCCGTACTGCACACAGCAGCACAGCAGCTGCCAGCACCTGCAGCCCAGTGGCACCCCCCATCCCTAATGCCCGACTGACTATAATAGTAGCCCCTTGCCCATTTCTGTAATTTAGTGATATCCCTCTCCCATCCCCAAACCCAAACAACGTACAAGTATTGCCCAATCCCTTTTTCCATAGTGTAGTGCCCCCCCCATCCTGATCCCCATTTGGAATGAAAGTAACCTAATCCCCTGCCCATGTTTCCATAGTGTAGTGTCCACCCTCTCTGTCCTGATCCCTGTTTGAAATGAAAATATAGAAAAGCCTGATCCCTTTTCCATAGTATTGTGTCCCCCCCTCCCCATCCCGATCCCTGTTTGGGATAAAAATAATTTACTCTTCTGCACACATTTCCATAGTGTAGTGGACCCCCACCCACTCAGACACTCACATTCCACCCCACTCTCCCTGTCCCAGCATGGCCAGTTGGCCAGTCAGTCGGCGAGCAGCACAGCCCTCCACACACCTCCACGGCAGCCCACCAACTGAACTGTCAATGAATGACAGCTTACTGTAACTACTACATGCCCACTGGTTGACGCTGTCAACCAATGGAGTTGCAGTGTGTACTGTAAGCTGTCATTCACAACTTTGTGAATGACACAAAGATGTGAATGACAGGTTACAGTATACGCTGCAAGCCCATTGGTCGACAGTTTCAACCAATTGGCATGTAGTAATTACAGTAAGCTGTCATTCATTGATAGTTCAGTCAGTGGGCAGCCTTGGAGGTGTGCAGAGGGCTGTGCTGAGCGGGGTGGGATGTGGATGTCTGAGTGGGTGGAGTGCAACTACACTATGGAAATGTGGGCAGGGGATTACATAGAAACATAGAGGTTGAGAGCAGATAAGGACGATAAGGCTCATCCAGTCTGCCCATTTCTTTTTCTACCTTATAAATGTGCCATTGGCCTTTGCTCTGTCAGTGGCCTATCTATTCATACTCATCTGTATTGCTCCCTTATGCCTATCTCATGCCTGTTTGAAGCCCTGCACTGTATTCATAGCCACCGATTTCTAAGGTAGGCCATTCCATGCATCCACCACTCTTTAATTCCATGCATCCACCACTCTTTCTGTGAAAAAGAATTTCCTCACATTCCCCCTTAATCGGCCTCCCTCTAATCTCATGCTGTGTCCTCTTGTCCTGGTATTTTTCTTACATTTAAACATGTTAGACTCTTTCACCTTGTTAATGCCCTTAAGGTGTTTGAATGTTTCGGTTGTATCACCTCTCTCCCTCCTTTGCTCAAGGGTATACATATTGAGTTCCATTAATCTGTCCTCATATGTCTTCTGATGCAGTCCCTGCACCATTTTGGTTGCCCTTCTCTGGACTGCCTCAATTTGGTCAATGTCTTTGTGAAGGTGTGACCTCCAGTACTGCACGCAATACTCCAGATGGGGCCTAACCAGTGTCTTGTAAGAGGATTATTACCTCCCTCTTACGACTTGTGATGCCCCTACTAATACACCTAACATCCCTAGCCTTACCTACTGCTTTAGAGGTCTGCTTGGATGATTTCAGGTCATCGGTGATGATGATGCCCAAGTCTCTTTCTTCCTCTGTGACTGCCAGCAACTCCCCTCCCAGCCTATAGGTGGCTTCAGGGTTTCTCTACGCTATGTGCATGATCTTGCACTTCTTTGCATTAAATCCCAGTTGTCACTCTTCCAACCATTTTGCTAGTTTATCCAGATATCTTCTCATTCTGCCCACCCCATCTGGATTATCTGTTCTGTTGCAGATCTTGGTGTCATCTGCAAACAGACAAGCCTTACCCTCTAGTCCATCTGCAATGTCACTAATGAAGATATTGAAGAGGACTGGCCCCAGGACTGATCCCTGAGGTACTCCACTTGTAGCTTGCATCTCTGCTGACTGTATACCATTTACCATCACTCTCTGTTTTCTGCCCATCAACCAGTTTGCCACCCAGTTGACCAACTTCTGACCCACCCCAAGCCTACCCAGCTTATTTATCAATCTTCTATGTGGAACAGTGCTGAATGCTTTGCTGAAGTCAAGGTAGGTGACATCAACTGCTCCCCCTTGGTCCACCACTCTGGTTACCCAGTCAAAGAAATCTATGAGATTAATTTAACAGGACCTTCCTTTTGTAAACCCATGCTCTCTTGGATCCTGTGCCCCATGGATTCCAGGTGTTGAACTATCCTTTCCTTAAGGAGTGCCTCCATAATCTTGCCCACTACTGAGGTAAGACTGACTGGTCTGTAGTTCTCTGCCTCCTCCCTGCTACCACTCTTGTGGGCGGGATTACATGAGCCCTTCTCCAGTCTTCTGGAACCTCTCCTGTGCTCAGAGACTCACTAAACAGTTCTGCTAATGTCTCTGCTAGTTCCACCTTAGCTCCTTAAGTACCCTGGGATGTATGCCATCAGGTCCCATTGCCTTGTCCACCCTGAGCTTAGCGAGCTCTTGTGGACCCTTTCTTTTTTGTGCAGAGAGTAGTGCTCTCCCCCGTGTCCATGGTGCTGAGCTGTGGGCCCTGCCTACCTTGTCTTCAGTAAATACTGAGCAAAAGTATCTGTTTAGGATAGATGCTTTTACAAGGTCCTCCTCTTCATATGCCCCCTTTTCTCCTTTGAGCTTAGCAATACCCCCTCTGGACTTTCTCCTTTCACTAATGTATCTATAGAAAGTCTTGTCACCTTCTTTTACTGTTCGTGCTAGTGTTTCCTCACTTTGGAACTTTGCCTGCCTTACTGCCTTCCCTGCTTCCCTTAGGGCAGTTTGGTATGCCTCCCTATCTTCATCCTGCTGTGTTCCCTTATATTTCCTGAAGGTCAGCCTTTTGGCTTTGACCTTTTCTGCTACTGTATTTGAGAACCAAAGTGGTTTCCTTCTTCTTAAATTGTTTTTATTCCAAATGGGGATCGGGACAGGGAAAGAGGACACTACACTATGGAAAAGGGACTGGCTTTTTTATATTTTCATTTCAAACAGGTATAGGGACAGGGAGGGGGGACACCACACTATGAAAAAAGGGATCTGGCTTTTTTTTATATTATTTCAAATGGGGATCAGGATGAAGAGGGAGGTCACTACACTATGGAAAAGAGATTGGGCTTTTTAATTTTTTATTTCAAATGGGGATGGGGATGAATGGGGCTAGGCATGCTGACACGGACTGGGTGGGGGCAAGCCACCCGGCACATCCTGCTGGGTGCATCTCTGAAGATGGTATGCAGATGAGTCCATAATGACATTCAAATGGCACATTTGCACCTTGCATGGCTAATGGCTCCATTTGTATTTCCCTGACTGAATATCTGGAATTTGAGCCTGACACATCTCCAGTTGCACCGCGCATCCCCATTCCAGGTATTCAGGCCATCCAGGGGGATGTGTTGGTGCAGTGTCAGTGGCCCCCATTTGCACCATGTGCAAGCATTGCTATTTTCAGATGGCATTAGTGGTGGGTGAAGTGGGCTCAATCCGCTCTGCAAAGTGATTCACGAAGCAAAGGTGGATTCGCAGAGTGCTCCGCAACGTGAAGTGGAATACTTCACGTTATGATGAGGAATGTGAAGTCCATTGGAAACAATGACTTTGCATTACTCTGCTTCCCCAGACCACTACTGCACCAAATTCAAGGCAAAGTGCATTGAGGACAATGCACTTCACCTCACTTTGCCTTGTTTTTGAGCTCCGAAGGTGAATTTTGCAGTGATTCATGGAATTTCAGGTCACATGGGCTCTATATTGATCTGCACAGCCTCAGTTCAGGGTAGTATATGTAGGAAGGAGTAGGAGACAGTGTGCTCTGATAGCTGTCTGTGATTGAAATCTTGTACAGCTGTTAAAAAAAGCATTTTTGCGTTTTCTTGGGGGGGCTCCAACTTTAGTTCATCAATTGTAGGAAACCCTCCTGTGCTCATATCACCAAGCGTTTTTGTTTTTGTGTGGATTTTGAATGTTAATTTACAACATTGTGTGTGTGTAGTGAAAGACAGTGAAAGTGTGCTTTGGGGGAGGGGCGCATCTGTGGTGTAGGTAGATTTAAGTTTGAGAAATAGTGATTTTTTTGGTTTTTGGTTATATTTTTGCTATATAACTGACTGTGTTAATGCACACACAGTAATATTGTCAGTAATAGTTGACATTTTCTTGCTGTTTGTTGTGTGGATCTGGTTCAGCACTTCATAATTTCAGGTTGTTTACATTACAAAATGTAATGTGGCATAGTACTGAACTTTTGCATTTGCTACGCATTACTCGTTCAGCATTGTAGACAAACTGTTCTGTGTGTGTGTGTGTGTGTGTGTGTGTGTGTGTGTGTGTGTGTGTGCGCGCGGTGTTGCGTGACATCAAATAAGACACCTTTTATTGTGCCACAGACTAGTGTAATTGCAGGTTCAGCAGTGTGAACCTGCTATCCACTGCAGCTGGCTGATTTTGTATTGTTATTGTGGTATCTGTTCTTTGTTTTGCTGCTAGTACTGCCGTAAAAATCTGCACTGCAGTCAGTGCTCCCCCCCATCCCAATATGGAAAAGACATTTTTTACCAGATTGGATTGTTTTTGTGACCTTATCAGCACCATTGGTTACTGAAGTTGTTTTCATTGCATGACAGACTAGTCTCTTATCTGTTGCTGAAGCTACAGTTGTTTTTTTGGCTTCACGTCCAGTGTCCCCCCCAACCAGAGAGTGAATGTATCAAAATCTGAATTTGATTATAATATTGTGGTTGATCTCCAAAAGGCCTGCAAAGAGACGTGGCAAGCAAAGCTGATTTTTGCTATAGCAATGTTGGCAGTAAGATAGTCTGTGGGCGTGGTAGTAGTACTCAGATGCAGAAGTGCATTGCTGATGTGAGGAAAGGTATTTCTCCTGCAATGTTTTTTATAACCCAATCAGTATCTTCACTCATAGTTGGAGGAGATGATGTTTTCCCAGCTGGTGGTGTTAGTGTTACTGGTGTTAGTGGTGGTGGTAGTATTAGTATTGTTGCATCAAGTTCTAATTCCGACCAGTGTACCGTATCCAAAAATATTGAGTGTGAAGCAATGCAAGTGAGTGGCAGAGTAGATGATGTCATACTTCCCAGTAACATCCCAGTAACTGAACCTGAGGATTCTGGTAATCATGTCAACGATAGCATACAATGTAATATTCCGTCCACCGTGGCAGTTAATGTCATGCATTTTCCATGCAGTGATTCACAGTGTGGTGAAAAAATATCAGGTGATGGTGGTGTAGATGCTGATGATGAATGTGATGATGACGATGATGTTGCTGTTGTTGCAACATGCAGTCCACATGCTAGCATCCAAGCAGAAGACATGGATGTGTGTGATGTTGATGAATATGGTGATGATGTAATTGACCCCAGTTGGCAACTGGAGAAAAAGAAATTCAAAGTGGCTTTGTCTGAGTCTGTTTGCAGGAATCCCCCCCCCCCATGTAAAAACTTGTGATCTACCAGTTTTAGTTGATAATGATGACCCAGTAATAAATATGATAGGTAGTTGTGGTGGTCAGTTACAGTCCAGGTGCAGTGCCTGAAACATCATGGGCCCCCCACTTCAGTGCTTAAAATAACAGACTTAAATAAGCCACCTCATGGACATGTTAAAAGCAGAGCATCACAATCCCTTGTTTGGGATTTCTTTGTTCAAAATGCAAATGATGAGTCAGTTGCAATCTGCCAGGTTTGCCATGTGCATGTGAGTCGAGGTAAAAAGGGGAACCATCTGGGCACAGGAGGGCAGCACACACATCTAAAGAATAGGCACTTGGCACTGTGGACCCAGCACAAGCTGGCAGCTAATACCACATCCCTAACACCCTCATCACCGGCAGCCATAGCGAGCACGTTATCCCCTTCCATGACTGTGAAGTCCAGTAGTAAATTAAACATGTGCAGTAGTGAGGTAATAAGAGCAGGGGATTACTACAGGCATGATGAGGTGGAGGACCATAATGACTTTGAAATGTTGTCCAGTGCTGGTGAGAGTAGCAGTTTTTGTGGTGGTGGTGGTGGTGAATTCAGCATGTCTAGTGCAAGTGGTACATCAACCCCGGTTGGCAAATCTGGCAAAATAATAGCATTTCTGAGTTTGTCATCATCATCACCTGTGCAACCGTCTTCAGCAAATGTCCACACTCCACTCCCTGCCACTGCCATTCATCACATAGCACAACCATTTGTGATCACACCCCGTGTAAAATGTTTAAGTCAGCCCATGTTACAGAGTGTGTTTGCGCATAAGCTGAAGTACCCCCCCCGGATCATACAGCGTCATGTGAACTTAATGCTGCTGTAGCGGAAACACTGGCAATTGATCTTTTGCCCTTCTCCTTTGTGGAGAATTCTGGGTTCCTGTGGTTTGCTGCACGTGCCTGTCCAAAATGGAAAGTCTCATCCAGGACATACTTTTCTACCCGTGCTGTCCCCGAGTTGTTCCGCACTGTGTCCGACTCAGTAAGACATGCCCTTCAACATTCCTCCTCTCCATTCATCCATTTAAGTATGGATATGTGGACAAGTGCCAAAACAGCAGGGAGTTCATATTTGTGTATAACTGCATACTGGGCGCAGGTGCCGGGGGTTGTTTGTGATGTTGGTAGTGTGAATAATCAGTGCAGTAAGGTGGATTGTTGCGGTAGTAATCTTCCAGGAATTCGACAGCATGCAACGATTGCTATGCGCAATGTGACCTGTCCACACACTGGTGAGAACATGTTGGACAAGGTACTGACTGAAATTGACAAATGGCTAAACCTTCTGTCCCTGAGAGCTGGGTTCATAGCAAGTGACAATGGGTCAAATGTGGTGAAATGCATCACAAATGGTGTTTTTTTTCATGTTCCATGCATGGCCCACTGTTTAAATCTTGTGGTTCAGGAGTTTCTGCAGCACCCTGATGTGAAGGAAATGCTGATCATTGCACGACGTATCTGCTGTCACTTTTCAAGATCTGGAAAGGCCCGTGACCAACTGTTGCAGTTACAGATACAAAACAGCCTGCCTCAGCACCGCTTGAAGCTGGAAGTTGTCACCCGATGGAACTCCTCTTTATACATGGCAGAGAGGTTGTATGAACAATACAAAGCCATCTCAGAATATCTTGTGATGCACACTAGCTGTGACATGTCTATGACATCTGAACAGTGGCACCTCATGGACTCTGTAATACCGGGACTGCTGTTAGCCACTGCCACCTCTGCATGCTCCACTATAGTGAATGTCCGGCAGCCATTCCAATGTTTCCTCATGTTATAAGGTTCACTTTGTGGTGAAATGTGGGAACATTTCCACCAACAAGGCTCTTCTTACTGGAAGTGCCCACACATTTCACCATAAACTGACCATTATAACATAAAGAAATAGTCGGAAAGCTGTTGAACAATTGGATATTCACTGTAATGGAGCACACACACACATGCTGTCCGTGGCATTACGTCCTAACGCTGCTGAGAAGGGAGGCAGAATGTGGGTGGCTTTTCAGAACAGTAGTTCCTCCGTCACGTAACACACTATAATGAAATTATGGGTGGTTTTTACAGAAATGTATTGTTTATTTGATTTATTTTATTTATTGAAACAATTGGATTACAACCTTTGAGTCAGAGACTCATTTCCAAAGGCTCCACGTCAGAGAGAAAACATAACAAGAGGCAAACATTATACATATTTACATATGGGTGGAGGCAGACAGAGACAACAGGGTATATACATTATGTGTTGCATACGGACAGAGTACTATAAGTTGGGCAGGCAGAAATTGCTGCTAGGCCTGTACAGATTTGGTAGTTAAGCAGTCTTGTAGAGAGCTTTAGGCAGTTCAGTGAGTAGTACAATCATTAACTATATGCAGGGTCTAAAATGCTGGTAGGTGGTTGCCGCAGCTGGAAAGCCAACATTGTCAGAGATACATGGAGGCAGAGACAGGGTAGGGGTGTCTTTTAGTCCAGAGATTTATTGCCTGAGGCCGCTATCTATATGTTAGTGGAGGAAGAGGCAGGGGCCGGTGGAGATAATGTGGTTCTGGAGGGTTGTTTTGAAGGGGCCTAGTCTGGGGATGGAGGTGATGGTCAGGGGGAGTCCATTGTACCAGGCAGGTGCTCTGTAGGAGAATGACCGTTGAGCCAGTGAGGTTGGGACTCTGGGTACCGCCCATGTTAATTTGCCTGCTGTGCGGGTTTTTGTTGTAGTTTGTGCAGCACAGAGGGAGGTGGTGACTCCAGGTGAGGTAAGGCCTAGTTGGATCTTCTTGGCAAGGAGACATGTCCGATATTGTATTCTTTCATCCAGGGTGAGGATCTTTGTTAGTGTATATAGGGAGCAGCTATGGGTACGCTTATCCACTCCAGCAATGAGTCTACAGGCTTTGTTAATAAATAGGTGGATTTTGTTTAGCGCAGTGTGGTCAGCAGCCGAGTAGACAGTTAGCCCATAGTCTACCAGGGAGAGAGAACAGAGGAGGTGACAGCAATGTTTAGTGCCTCCTGGGTTAGGCAGGCTTTGTGTCGATACAGCAATCCGGTACGTCTATTTATGGTGGAGGAAAGACTACTTATATGTGGGTGGAACGAGAGATTAGGATCAAAGGTTATGCCCAGGTATTTGTAGGTGTAGACCTGTTCCAGTGGGAGGAGGATTTTGGAGAAGATTGTTAGCTGGGCATTGTGGTCCCTACTCTGTCTGTGGGAGAAGAACGTTGATTTAGTCTTATTGACATTGACCACGAGTCTGCGGTCAGTGAACCAGTGTTCAACTTGGCTAAAGGCAAGTTGTAGGGAGGACTGAAGGATTGCGGGATCTGAATGAGAGGCATACATAACCGCATTGTCTGCATAGAGTACAAGGTTACAGGGACAGGATTTGGGCAGGGTATTCAGGAAGATGCTGAATAGTAGTGGGCCAAGGATAGAGCCCTGGGGCACCCCAGAGCGGACTGGTTGCGCGGGTGAGAGGGTGCTGTTTATCTTTACATGCTGTGACCTATTTGTAAGGTAACTTGTGAACCACGCGATGGGTCCAGGGGACAGTCCTGTGCTGCAAACAGTATTTATGAGGAGGGTGTGGGAGACTGTGTTGAAAGCTTTCGACAGGTCTATGAATACAGCACCGGTAGTAGTTTTTTATCTAGCGCACTGTGCAGAGAGTTGGAGAACTCTATCAAGGCAGTGGTTGTGCTGTGTCCGGCTCTAAACCCATGTTGTTCCCTGCAAAGGAGGTCACGTGCTTTTAGGTAATCGGGTGAGTTAGTTAGCTACAATTTTTTCCAGGGCTTTTGAGAGGGGTGGGAGTATTGAGATGGGTCTGTAGTTGTTGGGCAGTGTGGGGTCCCCACTCTTCAATATAGGGGTGATGGTGGCCACCTTCCAGTCACTTGGGAACTGCCCTAGACACAGGAAAATGTTGAGTAGGTCTGTCAGGGGGGCTAGTACCGAGTCAAGAACCAAATTAAGGATTCTCATGTCAAAGGAGTCTGTGCAGTAGTTTGAGCCCCCAAGAGCTTTTTTAAGGTAAAACGAAACAAAAAAAAAATGTGTGTGTTTGTCTGAGTTAACTGAACTGAATGGTTATCGGAACAGTTATCTAGGTGTAAATCTCAGATGATTGAAAGGACTTGATAGCTGTGCAGTTTAAATTACTTGTAGAAAGATCTAGTAAGTAGGGGGAGTGGCTTAGCTAGAAGGAAGCTAAATTTAAAGACTGCCTTAGAAAGATTCTGCTAGTAGCTTGGCAGAAGACACCAAGAGGAAGGACTGCTGTGTGACTGGACTTCTCTACTGGGACTATATTGCCCTCCTTCCCACCCAAAGCTAGTTCTACTTTTATAGGCACAGGATTTGACAGACAACAGGAACTTCCTGTTTGGGAGCGGGAAGTGAGAGATCACAGAGCCACCAAAGACCCACCATCCTAGAAGGGCAAGAGTAGCTCTCCGGGCCCCTCTAGCTGCTGGAGGTCTGCTCTGAGCAAGTAAGGAGTCTACTGAGAAATATAGGATATTCTTGTCTCAGAACAGGACAATCAGGAGCTTAAAGGGCACACAGGCAGAAAGTAAGTAGAGAGAGGAGAAAAAACAGAGGAAAGAATAAGGATTCCAAACAGTTAAGGGCCAGAAATAAGGCATGATGGGAGTGGTGCAGTGCAGTGGCTGTGGAGCAGCAGTCTTCCGGGAGATGTTCTGGAGGATGCGGTGTTGTCCCATCTGCAGGCACCTCTCTGGGCTGAGGGAGGAGGTTTCTCATCTCCAGGCTGAGTTGGCCACGATTTGTGGGACCTCCTCTTCCATCCAGGGACCACCAGTGCCACTGCCGTTGCCTCAGAGGTTGCCAAAAAAGAGGAATGGTTGGACCACAGTGGGCTCAGGGAGGGTGAGGGTGGTGGAACAGAGGTGCATCCCTCCAGTTGTACCTCTCCACAATTCCTATGCCATTCTGGCAAAGTGTGGCTCCTCTATGGAGGCACCCGCAGTGGAGACCAAGAAGGATGCTGGGAACCTCCACAAAGGAGACCCACAGGAGGGTGGCAGGGGACTCCACAGGGGAAGGAAACAACTCCTGGTGGGGTACTCCATTGTTAGGAAGGTAGAACTGGGGGATGAAGGGGAGAGGGAGGTAAGGTGCCTGCCCGGTGCCATGGCTTGGAGGGACAGGGAGAAAATCCTCAGGATTGCCGGAGCAGCTGCACCGGGGAGGGAGCTGGATATCATTGTCCACCTAGAGACAAATGTCCTGGCTAAGAAAGGGATTAGAGAAGTGCAGGAAGAGTTTGTGGAATTGGGGAGGGGCCTTAGACAAGTAGCACGCACGGTAACCTTCTCGGAGGTGCTGCCCATCTATGGCGTAGGAGAGGCTAGGGTGTTCCACACCATGGGATTCAATCAGTGGTTGAAAAACTGGTGCGGAGCTCAGGTATTTGGCTTCATTGGGGACTGGGGGTCCACCTGAAGTGATGCAAGCCTTTACTGGCATGATGGGCTGCATCTGTCCAGGAGGGGAACCAGGATCCTATGTGATAGGTTTAAATGCTTCATTGGCAAGCATTTAAACTAGCCAAGGGGGAGGCACTGGATAGGAACAGGGAAATCCTAGCCCCTCCAAAATAATCATGGTAGTAAGTGCGGTAAACACCAACATAGAGGTGTCGATAGGGAGAAGGGCAGGGGTAAATGGGGAAAGTGACAAAGGCAAGAAGGACAGGGATGGGGCAAAAGGAATAAGGCCATCAGGAAATGGAGGGTAATGAGTACCAATGCCCATAGTCTGGGCAACAAGCTCCCTGAGCTGGTGGCCTTGATGGAAGAGGGATGCCTGGATATCATAGCAGTCACAGAAACATGATGCACAGAGAACCATGACTGGGATGTTAACATACCAGGGCACATAACCTACAGGAGAGACAGGCAGGGGAGAAGAGGGGGAGGAGTAGCTCTCTATGTAAAGGAAGGGATAAAAGCAACTGAACAAAAGAGTAAACAGGGAGGAGAGGAGGCACTGTGGGTCACCTTGGAGACTGGAAAGGCACCACAATCCGCTAGAGGTTGTGTACAGACCCCATGTCAGGGAGGGAATGGACAAGGATATGATAGAAGACATTCTTAGGATGGCAGAGAAAGGGGAGATACTGTTGATGGGAGACCTGAATATGCCAGATGTTAACTGGAGCACATTTGCTGCAGCCACATCCCAGAGCAGGGCCATTCTCAATCCCCTTCAGGTGGCAGGCCTCAGACAGCTAGTTTTGGAACCCACTCATGAGGGAGCAATATTAGACCTCATACTCTCAAATGGGTGCATTGAGAGAATCTCAGATCTAGAAGTGGGTTGCCATCTGGGAACAAGTGACCATCAAACAGTGTGGTTCATGTTAAACTCAGCTACAGAGTCAAGCCATACAAAAGTGAGGGTACTGGACTTCAGGAGGGCTGACTTTGGCAAGATGGGAGAGTGCCTCAGAAAAGCACTAGCAAACAGGCTAGAAGGAGGGGTGGAGCAACAATGGGGACTCATCAAAACTGCCATCACAGAGGCAACACGCCTTTGTGTGAAGCAAATAAACAAATCAAAATGAAAGAAAAAGCCACTATGGTTCTCAAAAGAGGTGGCTGAGAAAGTCAAGGAGAAAAATATAGCATTCCAGAAGTATAAGGAAACACAGAAGGAGCAGGACAGACAGCTGTACCAGTTAAGGCAGAAGGAAGCAGAGAGGGAAGTCAGAATAGCAAAGGCCCAAACTGAAGAAAAGATAGCCAACTCAGTTAAGAAGGGGGATAAAACCTTTCATAGGTACATCAGCGAGCGTAGAAAGACAAAGGGAGGGATAGTGAGGCTGAATAGAATGAACGGTGGGTGGGCAGAGGGGGACAGTGCAAAAGCAAGGATACTGAATGAATATTTATGCTCAGTATTCACAAAAGAGGAGGGGGATGTGCCTAATCCAATTAACAGAACCACTCTTGATAGGGGGGTCGATCCCAGTCCTTTCACAGAAGAAAGGGTTCTGCAAGAACTCCTAAAATTGAAGGTGGACAAAGCAATGGGGCCTGATGGAATTCACCCCAGAATTCTAAAGGAATTAAGGGGGGGAACTAGTGAAACCACTGTCTACTCTTTTTAATAAATCTTGGGAGGATGGTTTGGTACCCGAGGACTGGAGGAAGGTGGATGTGATTCCTCTTCACAAAAGTGGGACCAAGACAGAGGCAGGAAACTACAGACCTGTCACTTTGACCTCTGTGGTGAGGAAGTGATGGAGTCACTTCTGAAGGAAAGAATTGTTGAATACCTAGAGGCCAGTGGGGCACAGGACCCAAGGCAGCATGGGTTCACAGCGGAAGGTCATGTCAGACGAATCTAATAGATTTTTGACTGGGTGACCAAAGTAGTAGACCAGGGAGGGCTGTGGACATGGCCTACCTAGACTTTAGCAAAGCATTTGACACAGTCCCACAAAAGATTAATAGTCAAATTAACCAGCCTGGAGTGGGTCCCAGGGTAGTAGCCTGGGTAAAACATTGGCTGGACAACAGGACACAGAAGGTAATTGTAAATGGAGTCCACTGTGAAGAAAGAGGGGTTACTAGTGGGGTACCGCAGGGTTCAGTGCTGGGTCCAGTCCTTTTTAATGTCTTTACAAGTGACATTGCAGTGGGACTGGAAGGAAAAGTATGCCGCTTTGCAGATGACACAAAGATCTGCAACAGGGTCGATACACAAGGAGGCATGGAAAGGATGAGAAGGGACTTGGCAAGGTTGGAGGAATGGTCAGAAGTATGGCAGCTAGGATTCAATGCAAAGAAGTGCAAAATAATGCACCTGGGAAACAAGAACCCAGGAGAAGAGTACACAATGGGGGAGGTAGTAACAACAACAAAAAAGGAAAGGGACCTGGGGGTAATCATATCAGATGACCTTAAGGTTAGCAAGCAATGTGAGAAGGCAGTAGGGAGGGCTGGGGGTATACTGGAATGCATAGGGAGAGGCATCACCAGCAGAAAACAGGACGTTGTTATCCCACTGTACAGACAGTTGGTGAGACCCCATCTGGAGTACCACGTCCAGTTCTGGAGACCCCATCTCCGCAAGGATGTAGACAGGATACAGAAGGTCCAGAGGATGCCAACTAAAATGGTGCAGGGTCTGCAAGAGAAGCCGTACAAGGAGAGACTTAAGGAGCTTAATATGTATACCCTTGAGGAAAGAAGGGAGAGGGGGACATGATAGAAACTTTTAAGTACCTCAGTGGAATCAACAAAGTCCAAGAGGGTAGCATCTTTCAGAAAAGGAGATGTGCAAGAACAAGGGGACACAATTTAAAGATGGGGGTGGGCGGTTCAGGGGCAATGTGAGGAAGTATTTTTCACAGAGAGGGTAGTGGATGCATGGAACAGCCTTCCTGAGGAGGTTGTGGGGTCTAAAACTGTGGGAGAATTCAAGCATGCATGGGACAGACATAAGGCAATTCTTGTGGGGGGTAGGGAGAAATAGGCTGTTGGTTAACTAGGATCTGCGGCCTATCCTGTAGGTAGGGAAATGGGCAGACTAGATGGGCCAAGTGGTCCTTATCTGCTGTCAAAGTCTATGTTTCACTCATAGTAATCACCTTGAGGTAGAAAGGAGGATAGGTGTTGATGGGTTCAGGGTGGTTAGGGGTGGGGTCAAAGAAGTTGCTTGGTAGGACTCTGCTCAGATCAGAGAATGCTGCCTTTAGACCATTGGCGACAGCGATTGGGTCCATAGTAATAATACTGTTGACAGATAGCTGGGCAGGGGGGAGGTGTCCTGGACTTCCCGTTAAGTTCCTTTAGGTTGTCCCAGAACAACCTGTCATTTCCCCAGGAGGAGGCCAGGGTGGACTTGTAATAGGAGGATTTGGCCATTCTGATATCCCAGGTGCTCTTGTTGTGAGACACTTTATAGGCCAGCATATCCGTGTGTTCCCCGGTGGCAGTAGCTTTGTACCAGAGATCATCAGGTCTCTTCAACTGATTTAGTAGAGCAGGTGTGATCCAGGGGGCATTTGGTTTTCATTATCTGGAGTGGGGCAAATGCATCACAGGCCTTGTTGAAGGTGTGGCTGAAGTATTCAAGGGCAGCATCTATGGAGGGGGCACGTCTGATGGGGGGACCAGTCATACTGTTTAAGATATCTCCTTAATTTAGTGAGGCCTCCAGGATGGAGACGTTGTCAAAGGAAACTGCTTGGCTTGGATAGTTGCACCAGGCATGACCAGGCAAAGTGGATGGGGGAGTGGTCACTTAATGTGTCAGGCATTACCACCACATTTGTGATTCTGTTAGGGCGGTTGGTGAATAAGAGGTTGATGAGGGTGCTAGCACCATTTTTGGAGTTAGTCCTGGTCGGCTGGGTGACTAATTGGGTCAGGTCTAGCACTGAGATGGTGCCCTTTATAGGGGAAGCCAAGTTTGATAGCCAGTTCGCATTAAAATCACCCATTATAATGTGTTCTGCTTTGGGTGGGAAGCTGGAGATATAGTCTGCCAGAGATTGAAATGCTAAGATTGGGTGACGCGGAGGGATGTACACCACAGTAATGGTAACAGGGGCTTTGGTGGGGTCAGATGTGAGTTTTATGGTTAGAGCCTGCACTCCATGGCACAGGGAGGGTGCTGGTAGGCTTTGGCAAGGCAGGGAGTCACGCACACAAAAGGCACAACCCCCTCTCCGCTTGCCAAGTCTGTCTGCTCGATAGGTGGTTAGGCCTGGTAGTGCTACGGATGGGTCCAGGACTTTCTTTGATAACCACGTCTCACTGCTAGCACATCCGGTTCATGCCACTGCACCCATCATTGAAGCTGTGCTAATTTTGGGTGTAGGCTGCATATATTCATAGCAGCAATTCTTAGTCCGTGGTTGGAGGTTCATGGGCTGACTGAGGTGGGGCCTGGATTAGGGTGCACATTGCCTGACATTAGAAGGAGCAGGGCAAATATTCTGAGGAGGGCCAGTGTTCTCTGCTTGGTGATGTGGGTATGCCGCTTTAGCTCTTGGGTACTGCCTGAGCAGGGGGTGGCCATGGCGAGGAGGGTAGGGTAGGTATTGCACTATGTGGAGCAAGAAAGATTCCCTGGAAGGGAAAATGTGTATTATTAAGCAACAAAGAAAAAAAAAACAGTACAACACAGTAGTGGGGTGGGGTGGGGGTGCCAGAAAACAATCACGTAAGTTACTATGGCCATGGGATGCCATGGTGGTCCAGCAGCAGGTGCAGCATTCTAACTATTTGCTGCTGCTGTTCTTCTATTGTGTGGACCTGCTGCTGCAAAGCACTGACCCTCTGATTGTTCTCTTCCAGAGCCACCCACACCAGGAAGATGTCAAGTTGTGTTGCAGGGACTGTGGTGGGGTCCACGGCAGCTGGGAATCCAGGTAGCAGGGGTGGTGGTGGAGAGGGTGGTGCTGGTGGCTATAGTGGTGATGGTGGAGCAGTTGCTGTACTGGCCCTCTTCCTGCTGCGGCAGTGACTGCGAGGCACAACTCTGACCCCAGCAGCACCCTCAGCCACTGCCATGGAAGGGCCAGCAGGTGGATGCCTAGCCCCTTCCTTGGCAGCCTGCCACTCTGTCTTGTGGTGGTTGAGCATGTGGGTGCCCTGGCTGCCGGTCACCAAATGCACCAGCACTCCACACAGATGGCACACCATGACTGTGCTGTCTCCCCCCACAGAGTTAAAAAACTCCCACACTGGGGACCTGCGGGGGGGGGGGGACCAGACAGTCCTCACATGAGTCGCACCACCTTGATTTTCTACGGGCACCTCCTTTGGCTGTGGAGGTGGTGGAGGTGGTGCTGCTGGAGCCCCTACAGCTGCTACCGGTGGTGGTGGTGGCAGAGAAGGTGGATACACAGCAGCCATCGGTGGTACTGGTGCAGCTGCTGCTGTTGCTGTTGCTTCAACATGGGGGGAAGCAACGCCCAGGAGTTGGGAGCGGTGCAGCATGACACGTCTGTCCCCACATGTCCGCACTCCCCTCTGACCATGCCCACAGGCCAGCGACTCACCTTCTCCAGGGTCCATCCTACACAAGTCCCCAGGCCGACACACACTGACACTCACTGACATACACAGTCACACACACACAAAACAAAACAAAACTTATAAAAAAAAATTCATTAACAAAAAAATCACAAATACAATACAAAAACTAAATAAAGAGATAGCTTATAAAAAAACTGTTGGTTTGTTCACTAGTCAAAGGCAAGCGGCAATCAAGCACTTTCACTCCCTACTACTCTCCTCTAAACAAAGCCTTCTCCCTCTACAAATGCAAAGAAGAAAGTGAAACTGCTTCTCTGACTCACTTCCTTCCTGCCTGGCTAAAGCATGTGACTTACAGCACTGTAAGCCATGTGATGTGTGCGGGCTGCCTATTTACTTCTCACTTTGCCTTACTTCACGTTAAGGCATAATGGCTATGCAAAGTAATAATGATAATGCGAAGTGAGCACTTTGCAATGCCCACTTCGCGTTGTGCTCCGCCAACACAAAGTGGGCACTTCGCGTTCACTTTGCCAGTAGATTAAAAATTAGCTGCATCTCTAGATGGGATGCGCGATCATGCATCTCATTTGAATATGGCAGTTTTTTGCACCAGCTCATTTATTTGGGTGGTGCTTCTAGATGCACTGGGCAGCCCCTGGCCTTTGAAAATGTGGGCCAATGTTTTTAATCATAGAGTTCTATTAGAGGTACTAACCCTGTGTTTAAAGATAAATGTATACTGTATTTTAATTTACTGGTTGGTATATGAAATTTGTAATTTACCATCTTTTTAATAAAAAAAAAATTATAAAGCAAAAAAAAAGTAATAAAGTAGCAGTGCTAGTAATGGTAGCATTAATAAACATTTGGTACCTATTATATACAATACCTTTTATTCTTTTTTTTTAGATTGCCTACTTTCTCTTTTTTCTATTTTCTTCTTTTGTAAGAAGTCCATTTCCCTTTTTCCACTCTGCTTTATTTTTTATATTTTAATATGGCCATCTGAATATTTTCATCTAGCATCTTTCAGAAAAAGAGACGTGCAAGAAAAAGGGGACACAATTCAAAGATGGGGGGGCGGTTCCGGGGCAATGTGAGGAAGTATTTTTTCACACAGAGGGTAGTGGATGTATGGAACAGCCTTCCTGAGAAGGTTGTGAGGTCTAAAACTGTGAGAGAATTCAAGAATGCATGGGACAGACATAAGGCAATTCTTGTGGGGGGAAGGAAGAAATAGGCTGTTGGTTAACTAGTATCTGCGGCCTATCCTGTAGGTAGAGAAATGGGCAGACTAGGTGGACCAAGCGGTCCTTAACTGCCGTCAAAGTCTATGTTTCTATGTTTCTGTTTCTATTTTGAACACCTATTATTTAAGATAATTTTTCTCTCAACTGAGATGAACCAGCACGTGGCAGACACCACCCCTCTGGCTTTATGAGGCAATAAGTATTAAAAAACTGCAGAGAACACTGAAGAAAACCAGGAAACAGGCATGTTTAAGAAGTGCTAAAGCAGATTCAAAATGTCAAAAAGGGCATCTTACAAGACAGAAGAGAAAAGGGAAATTAGAAAAAATAAAATAAAAAATAAAAAAATAAAAATGTGTACTGTTGGTGTAACATTTTTACAGCTACATGCACTGTTCCTTGTGTGTAACACGTATGCATGTTTATGTAGGTGCCTTCAATTCATGAAAAAGTTAGCAATTGTTCATATTTCCAGATTCTTTTTACATGTTTTATTGCCGTTTGGCTTTCTCTGTGACACAGAACATAGAATTACAGAACAATCAGCACATAGTGCTACATATAAGCATATGCCTGTGACTAAACATATTACATAGATACATAGACAGTGTCGGCAGATAAGGGCCTATGGCCCACCCAGTCTGCCCATTTGAGCTTGTAAGTTCAGTTTATGTTTTCCTAGAAGTCTGTTGCCCCTTACCCCTGACCTCCAGAATTCCTTTATGTCTATCCCATGCATTCTTAAATCCCGTGATTGTTTCAGCCCCCACCACTTCCTCTGGCAGAGTGTTCCACTTGTCCACCACCCGTTCTGTGAAGAAATTCTTCCTCACATTTCCTCTGAATCGTCCTCCCTCCAACTTCACCCCATGCCCTCTAGTCCTGGAACATCTTTTTCGCTTAAAAATAGTGTATTCCTGCACCCTGTTCCTCCCTGTAAGATACAACATTGGTAAGTAAATTTAATGGATACATAAATTGTAAAATAAAAAGCTAAATAAGAATTAAATACATAAAATTGTTCCAATAATACTGGAACCAACAGTGTGCAATAGTGGTTATTTCTGTCATTTCTTTATTTTCACTGTAGTTTTACTTTTCCTCTCTACCATTTGTATGAAAGGCTGTGCTCCCTATTTATGGTACTGTACTGTTTATTTTTACAGTAGCCTATCTCTTCTCTGTATCCCTCACACCAGGTTGCCCCAGAAATAAACTTCAAATCAGGGTGCATTTCCCAGTCAATAAACTGTAAGTAAAAAAAGGTAGAGATGCAGTTTATTTATTGAACATTGGAAACCAGGAAAGGCACACTGAGCCAAAGCTCATTTCCAGGTGTGAACTTGGAGGATGGGTACAGAGAGTCAGATACTGTACATTCAGTGGAAAAGTGTAGTCAATATTAACAAAACAGTGCATCAGCAAAATGAACAACCAGAAGTCAAAATAGTAGGCAGGTACAGACAAAAGAGCAGGCAAAATGTTCCTTTTGTGGCAATACAAACAGAGGGAGAAAGACAATGGATGCAATTCACAAATGTGTTTGATTGCCTATACACTGTATATCTGAGGTGTGCAGGCAATCCCACGTAGGTATGCCATGCGGTGGGTTTCAAGGTACTCCCAGTGGCATTCATCACTTTGTAAATATTCACATTGCAAAAAGGGTGACACATTTGTGACACCTGGCAGTACGAAAATGGTTTCTATTAGAAGTGTTATCTCCTGTACAACACAATATGTGATATATGCACTTTGGTGTAACTGTGAGCAATTATATGTAGGAAGAACTATCAGACCTTTGAAAACCAGGATACAGGAGCATATTCGTGATATAAGAAAGTCAGACATTAGGAGCCCTGTTGCCACTCATTGTCTTACATCACATAAGTGACCCAAGATGTTTGAGATTTATTGGTCTTGAACTGATAAAGATAGGGAGAAGTGGTGGAGACAGACTTAACAGACTTGACCAAAAATAGAGCTACTTGATTTTCATGTTAAATGCCCTGACACCAGACTGTTCGAATTTAGAATGGGATTTTAAACCCTATCTGAGATAGAAAATGAATTTCAATTTTCAAGACTGTCACTTTTAGATATTTTGGTCAGAGAAGAAATAAATCTTCCTTTTCTAAAAAAAACAATAAATCCCTCTTTCCTTTCGAGCCCCTCCCCACTTCTTCATTCTCCTTTCTTCCTTTACTTCCCTTCCCCTCTGCCATTAGAATTTACAACATTCTGTTTTAAAATTAATTTTGAAATAAAATAGGGGACTTGGCTTATATTGTATTCAGTAATATCAGTATTATATAAAAGCAATGTTTAAAAACAAAGAAAAAAGAATACTGTATATCATGCATTTTTATGTTGGCTCACGCATGCGCAGCCAACATATTGTGGTAGTAGCAGATTTGGAGGTGAGGTCACTGTTGGGTGAAGGCAGGGCATGCATCAGTAGGTGCGTTCCTCATTCCCTAATAAGCCTGCGTGCTGGTGCCACACCACGCATACATAATGTGGAGAGCACATCTAAGGAAAGGTCCGCTACAATGCGAGCAAAGCTCGTCATACACAGTGGACCTCATGACATGCTTTTCCTAGTGAGAAAAAAAATGTAACATGGCAGCACACTGCCTACAATAATGCCAACTTCAGGGGGGCCCAATCCCCCTGTCAGCATGCCGTGCCCCAATGTATGTGCCAACAGGGGAGCCCACTTCCTGTCGGCATAATGCACCCCCCCATTTGTTGTATGCTGAGGGGGGGTGCCCAATCCCCTGTCAGCTACAGCATCCCCCTCAAAAACAATTATGTGGCATTCTGGGAGCCCACTCCAGCATGCCAAATCCCATGAAAAATAAAAACCGTCTCACAATGTTTTTTTTTTGGTAACCTGTAAAAAAAGAAAATGGTCCCTCACGGTCTCCCTGCCCCCTCCCACAACCCGCGCCCACCCTCTGTGCACCCTACCTCCCCACCCCCACCCCATACTTCTTCGGAGACCGGTGCAATGACTTCGTGGACCGAACACGCCTTGCACTCTTCAAAGCCCACTGCGAACTGAAGAAATGCCGGTAAGCTATATAATGGCATAAATAGGGTTTTCAGTTTGGTGTATATCTCAGGCATTTTTGGAATTTCTGCATCAAATTTTCCACATGGGGTTATTGGGACCCCTCCTCATGAATTCAGTCACTGTCATGGCGTTATTCGGTCCCAAAAGGTGATTTCATGGTCACTTCATGGAATCACCTTTTGGGACCAAGTAACAAAATTACAGTGCCTCTATTCATGAGGGTGGCTCTCAAAAAGCCTATGTTGCAAATTTGGTAAAAAAAATTTCCAAAAATGGCTGTTTTACGAGCGTGCATTGCGCTGTTTCCATGCATGCTTGTAATTTCGTGAATTTGTAATATTTTCACTCCAGATTTTCAAAATTGGCATTTTCCCACACCTCCTGATGAACAGTACAGCTGTCATTTTACATATCTTGGCCGAAATCAGTTTTCAGGACAGTTTGAGGAAATGGCGGTGACACTGTGCATGAGCAGAGGTCCTAAAATGCCTATGTTGAAAATTTGGTGCCGAAAGCCCATAAGATGACTGTGTTACAAGAGTGCATTGTGCAGTTTCCACGCACCGTTGTAATTTCACAAATTTGCAATATTTACATACCAGATTTTCAACACTGGCATTTTTTCACATCTCCTTATGAACAGTACAGCTTTCATTTTTCACATCCTGCCCAAAATGTGTTTCTGCACCTGTGGTGCACAATGGCATGGTCACTGTGGGAAATCAACTTTTGGGACAGATTAACAAAATCACAGCACCTCTGTTCATAAGGGGAGGTCCCAAAATACCTATGTTAAAAATGCGACTAACAAACTCCCAAAAATAATTGGGTCACGGATGTGTGTTGCGCAGTTTCTATGCAAGTTCATGACTTCACCAATTTTTTATATTTTCACTCCAGATTTTCAACGTTGCCATTTTTTTATGCCTCCTCACGAACAATACAGTTGTCATTTTCCACATCCTGGCCAAAATGTGTTTTCGTCCCTGTGTCGCCAAATGGAAGAGCCACTGTGCAAAACCACCTTTCAGCTAACAAACTGATTGTGCCACTTTTCATGAGGTGGGCTCACAAAAAGCCCATGTTGAAAATTTGGAGTGAAAATACTAACACACGCCTACAGTGTTAGGGTTTCCAACTGTAGCACCCCACTCTGTAGAGACTGACAGGCATCAGGGGTGTGACTTGGGATCATTGGCTGTAATACTCATGCCATTGCACCCCCACCCCCACCCTGCAGCCAGTGGCAGGCATTATGGTGTGCCTTGCACTGTTTGGCCACAAAGGTCACCCCATTCTCCTATACTGCACCCACCTCAATGTATTTCCTTATGGAATGGGGAAAGTATAACACCCAAAGACCACAAAGCACACCACAACACTTGTTAGTGTCTACAGGATAGGGTGAGGTACAATGGCATGAGCGTTACAGCTGATGACCCAAAAGCACACCCCAATGCCTGTCAGTCTCTACAGGGTGGGGGTTGGGGTGGGGTAGGCGTCACTTCAGTACTTCACTGCCATTCCTATTATGCATCTCTAACTCCAGTACTACCAATGCCAATGCCAGCGAGACAACATTCGGCGTTGATAAATGCTTGTTTATAATAACAACTTATCTGGTATGGGGATTTGCTATGGTAGTGACTAGCAATGTATTTGTTTAGATAATTTACAATGCACCGATATCTTAATTCACATCTGTGTCTTACATATATATATTTTTTTCCCCTTTAAGGCACAAATGTCATAAGGGGCCACCAGCTTTGAGCGCAGTATATTCTGCAATCCATGTTATTTACCATGGTTGGAACAGATGCCAACCCGAGCATCAAACTCCTTATCAATATCATGTTTATGTGAACTAATTAGTGAATCTTATCACAAATAAAAGTATTATGATGCGAGTTAACATAGTCTGTTCATTGGCATAGCCACTGTAGTTATGGTATGGATTATCTAAGTAACTGTTTTGACTAATGACGTTTTTTACTATGTTGTGATTATGTGCTTCCTGAGTATACATGGTCAATACATTTCAGTAACAACAATGAGTTATGTAGGTTAATTCATAAGAAATATATGCAATGAATATTCATATAGCTTCTGACACTAAGGACCACATCTGTCTGCATTATACCCTTATTCTCTTTTTTCTATTATATTCTTTATATAGTAAATAATCTTTTGGATTTGATGAGGGACATGACCTGTAGTTTATATACCAAGAATCAGAAACACAATCATAATTTTAATGTTGTCACAACAATATAAATAACTAAAATATGTATAGAATTCATTTGTAATATATTGCTTCATCTTAAGGAGGGTTTATAGAAAGGGAAAGAAAGAAATGTTCCTACTCTCTCCTTTCCTTTTCCCAAACCAAACCCTCCCTTCCCCCTTTTTCCTTCCCCCTCCACTTATTATTTTGTTTGTATCAGAAAGAAAGAAACTGTCTCAAATCTAGTGCACAAAATTGTCACTAGTATATTGTTGTGACAATATTAATAATTGGAAGTTGAAGGTTCTAGCTTGTAGCTTATTTGTTACTTTTTGCATATGTATGTTTCCTTATTTTATGTTGAGTGCAAATTTATGTATGATTTCTTCAACCAGACTGGTTTAACCACATGAAAACGTAATCTGTTACCTGATGTTGATTTTGACTAACTGATTAATTGTTAATTGTAATTGGTATTTCTATATAAGGGTACACCTAACAAACAGTGATTACTCCCTGACGAAGCCTTATTTGGTGAAGCGCAGGAGTGTTTGTTTGCTTAATCGACTAATGTTGTGTATAATAAAAGGAATCATCCTGAAATTTTGAATTGGTTCTATGTCTTCACTGGAGTGAAACATACTCCTGGCTCTGGTGTGTGAGTGCAATAAGGTTTTTTCCCTTTCCACCGTATATTTCCTGGCTGTCTGTGCGACTGTGTGCCAGGGGTGTGCCAGCTGGCGTGCCCACACTCCGCACTATGCATTAAGGTGCAGAGCAGTGTGGAATGCCTGGCCTGGGTACACAAAACGCAACTCGATGTAACTGGGATGTGCCCCCCAACACCAGCACCTGACTGGACACTAGCCTGGACAACCAGCAGTTGGACCCTTGTCATACAGCCACCCCATCCCACTGGGCCACCTGGGTGTGCTGGGGTCGATCAGTCGGGCGAGTGCCCTTCCTTTAGCCAAGTGTCATGACTGTGCCTTCCCATCCTCCCCCAACTCATGGAGTGAGGAATCCATCCTGGGATCCAGGATGGGCATTGGTCAGTTCACATACATTTTACACTTGGAAACCGCACCACAGTGAATCATGGCCAATCTTTGGAGTGAGGTTGTACTGCCAATAAAATGAATAAAATATTCCATTGTGGTGCAGTCAGGAAACAGTGAAGAAAGGGTATTTAGGAATTACCTGAACCAGGGTAGGTACATAAGTACACATGTGTTATGTTTATGTACCAAGCTGGATAATAAAAATTAAATGGGATGCTTTGTTACCTTGCCCCATAAGGAGGAAAGTTAAATTCTCTGTATATATCATTGTGTGATTGTGGCATAAGTTGGTTCATGTTTGTTTAGACATGCCCCAACTCAAGAAATGTATGCTTTTAGCAACTCTGGAACTGATTTGCCCTACGATGAATCACTACCTAATGAAAAACTGCAGGACAAATCTAAATAATTTCTAAATTCTTCTTAGGTTTTCCCATATGTACTAATCATGTTTGCAAATATGCCTAGAAATAACTTTTTGTAGTCCATCCAGTATGAACTCTGACAGCTATCTGAGTTAAACAAGTTATTGACATATTTTGCATTGCGCTACAGGCCGCATGTACCTCAGGACATTGCTGTTACACAAGGCTGTTTGCATCTCAGCAGGATAATCCTGCTTGGATAGGTTTGTAAATAAATGACAGAAAGTCTCTCTGAGGTCTAGATGATACAATGAATGCAGCACTATGGTGTTACTGTATTGACCACCATAACACAATCTTTAAAAAAGCATTTGGGCAAGTGTACTAGCCCAAGAGACTAGCACTAAAGTGTGACAGATACTGTATCTGGAACCCTGTGATATAACATGCATGCTGGATTTCTCAAAACAAAGAACTTCAGCATTCCAGGCATGGTTACGAATTAAGAAATCAGGCATCATAGGGCATATGTTATTCTGGGACAACGTCACACCTCAGATGTGTTAAAAGGCATGAGGCACAGCTAAGTGCCTTCAACCATCACAAAAGTGATGTTAACCATCATAATACATGTCCTGAAGTGCCCTATTTCAATAAAATGGAGCATGTCTGAATAAAAAAGGAAGGTTTTATCCAAGTTTTTCTTTAGCTTAATTGCAGACCATGGGGCAGGATTCACAAAGAAAGCCAAAATTCCCGCAGATGCAGGAAAAAGGCCTGCAACACTGCAGAAACGCAGTTGTGTAATATTCATAAAGACATTTTGAGCAGGTGCAGAATTTCATAAAATCCCTGCAGCTGCGGAAATTCAGCAGCTGCGGAAATTGCGCACGTGCCAAAAGTCGGAGGGAGAGAGAGAGAGAGAGAGAGGAAGAGTTTAAAAAACACACTAACAAGAACACAAATCTGTTAAAAATATTATCTGAAAAAGTCTGGTTAACCATCAAGAAGGAATTCTGGTGACAAGCAAACAAAGAAAGCGACAACAAATGAACTCAATAGTATAGTGTTTCAAAGAAATTAAACTGAATTCCATTCCAGTATACTGTACATCCATGTGTGCATTTAACCTAGGGGACTACTTCATTACCAAACTCCCTCTTTCTTAGCTTCAGTCTTGACAGCGACTCCTGTCCTGTGCAAATGCTTAATGTCCCAACATCAAGCCAAGGTATCCACCACTAAATGTTTCACTAATTTGGGTCACCTTGCTTACTGCTGCTGCATGCCAAAAGTCTGAAAATCCCTCACTTCAGATATCTCTTGTTGTCCTATGTACTCCCTGTTCAGAGCTAGTCTTAGGAAACATTTACTATAGAAATATGCATGCTGTTGTACTTAATAGTGTCATGTTTTATAGATATTGGTTAGTGATGCTATGCATTTATGTGATAACATGTTCTCACACCTGTTGAGTCATATCATTTTGTACTTATTGCCAAAACTCTGGACTGAAACCTTCAATCAAAATATTTGCTTTCGATTGGCAGTAAATTATGTCAATGACTGGCTGTAAATTATTTCTGGGAGAGGACAGAGTTCAGCAAAACATCAGCACCACTTGTGTCTAACCTCAAGGTAACTTGGGACATTTTGGAGCTGAAAGAATAGACTTTTGCTCCCTATCCCCCAGAAGCAGTTAGCACCTGAAGCTCTGCTGAAGGGCTAGGATTTGTTCTAGCCTGGGAGAGCAGGGAGTTTAGCAAAAGAGCACCAACATTTGTGCCTGACTTTAGGGCAACTCAGGGGACATTTTGGAGCTGCTGGAGTAGACTTTTGCTCCCCCTCCCCCCAGATGCAGTAAGCACCTGAAGCTCTGCTGAATGGGAGGGAGTCTAAGCCAGCTATAAACCCAGATCCACTAGTGTGTCATATAACAATCATGTCACAGAGTATGAGTGAAATAGAGCAGGAATGGAACAGGTAACTGGCATCTTAGACATTGGCAGGGCAAGTGTCTACAGGCAAGTAGAGGGCTCTGCTGGATTACTAGGAGAAGGTTAGGTGCTCATAAGCTTACTTTTGCACTGCAAAAGTAGCTACAGGTGGTGAGGTAGATGGTAATTGTTGGGGAAAGAAGCAGGCAGGTAGCAGCTACAGGTGGGATACAGCAGATGCCCTATCTGGGGGGGGGATGAGATAGCACTTCAGATGGGGCAATGGGAGAATATTAGTAAAAAGGAGGAGTAAGCAGACAAGGGGTACAGGAGGAGCTATACCTAGAAGAAACAACAGTTAATTTCTTCTATCGTTACCCTAGCCATATCCTCCCCTTGTGTCGGAGGCCTGTAGATCACACTCATCCAAATATTGGCTTGTTTTTCCATCCCCAGGGTAACCCACAGCAACTCAGCCCCTCCCTGAGTTCCCTGTATTTCCATTGCTTTTATGCTGTCCTTCACATATTATGAGGTACTGGTGGAAACTACCAAAGGAAAACATAGGAACAAAGGAAATATAAACTCCCCCCCCCCCCTCCACACACACACACACAGATTGAAGCAACAGGAATGAGGGCCCAAGGTGCAAGTTAAAGGAGGCAGAAGCATAGTAAGGAATGAGGAGGACGAGAACAGATCATGTGGAAAGAGAGGTGTTAAGGAGGCAAGGCACAAACAGGTAGCATCGGGGAAGGGGGGGTAAGGAAAGTTTCAAGTGGCAGCAAAAGCAGGAAGGGGGGGGTTGCAGGCAGAATAGGAGCAAGGTATGGAGAGCTATGTGTGCCAGCACAAGGAGTCTTAGAAATGAGATTCCAGACCTGGAGGCAGATCAGGATCTTACGGCCATAACTGAGTCATGGTGCACAGGGAGCCATGACTGGAATATGGCCATACCAGACCACACTCAGTTCAGAAGGGGTAAGGAGGGGAGGAAGGGAGGAGGGGTTGAGCTGTATGAGAGGGAGGGCATCAGTGTGATGAAAATGCAAGGGAACCTAGAGGAAAAGGATGGGTAGGAGATGCTGTTGGTCATTCAGGAGACATGAACTGGAGCCGCTATTCACAGTGGGGTAATACACAGTGCTGCACCACAGGGGGAAGAATTGGATATGCGCTGGTAGAAGCCATCAGCATGATGGGGGAAAAAAGGAGGAGGGGCTGCTGGTGAGGGACTTCAGTCTGTCAGATGTAAATTGGAGCCTCCCAGCCTTGGGAGGCAGTATAGCGCAGTGGTTTAAGGCTCTGAGCTGCAAATCTGGTGACACCCAGCAGACCAGACCTGGGTTTGAATCCCACAGCTTCCACTTGCATACAGCGTGACCCTGAGCAAGTCACTTAACTTCCCTGTGCTCCCTGGTTGCACCTGTAAAAAAGCATTCAGCTTAGTGTGCTACTCCTGGTTAAACAACTAAAAAAAAGCCTCAACCTCAGCTGGAAGCAGAGTCGTCCTAGACTCCCTGCAGGGGACATTTCTCAGGTAACTAGTCAAAGAGCCCAGTTGAGATGGAACAGGAACAGTATTGCAGATATCAAGGTGGGTGCCACCTTGAGACCAGCAATCACTGTACAGTGTGGCTTAACATAAGGACAGCAGCAGAGACACACCACACAAGGATGAGGATCCTGAACTTCAGGAGGGCAGATTTGTAAAACAAGCATTTGTCAATGCTGAATGTTGTCTCGCTGGCATTGGCATTGGTAGTGCAGGAGTTAGAGATGCAGAATAGGAATGGCAGTGAAGTATTAAACTGAAGCCAATGCCACCCTCACCCACCCTCACCCTGCAGAGACTAATAGGCGTTGGGGTGTGCCTTTGGGTCATCCGCTATAATGCTTATGCCATTCTACCTCACCCTACCCTGCAGACACTGACAAGTATAGTGGTGTCCTTTGGGATAATTGGGCCTTATGCTTACACCATTCCATAAGGAAATACACTGAGGTGGGCACAGTATAGGAGAATGGGGTGAATTTTAGGGCCGAACACTCCAAAGCAGATCTCGATGCCTGTCACAGGCTGCAGGGTGGGGGCGGGGGGTGGAATGGTGTAAGCATTACAGCCAATAATCCCAAGTCACACCCCTGATGCCTGTCAGTCTCTACAGGGTGGGGAGTAACAGTTGGAAACCCTAATGCCATAGGCGTGTGTTAGTATTTTGACTCCAAATTTTCAACATAGGCTTTTTGTGAGCCCCACCTCATGAAGAGCGGCACTATCAGTTTGTTAGCTGAAAGGCAGTTTTGCACAGCGGCTATGACATTTGGAGACATAGAGGTGAAAACACATTTTGGGCAGTATGTGAAAAATGACAACTGTATTGTTCATGAGGAGGTATAAAAAAATTGCAACGTTGAAAAACTGGAGAGAAAATATTAAAAATTGGTGAAGTCATGAGTATGCATAGAAAGTATGCAACACACTTCCATAACTCAATTATTTTTGGGAGTTTTTTAACCACATTTTCAAAATAGGCATTTTGGGACCTCCCCTCATGAACAGTGGCATTGTAATTTTGTTACTCTGTCCCAAATGTTGATTTCCCACAGCGACCACGCCATTGTGCACCACAGGTGCAAAAACACATTTTGGGCAGGATGTGAAAAATGACGGCTGTATTGTTCATAAGGAGGTGTAAAAAAATGCCAGTGTTGAAAATCTGGCAAGAAAATATTGCAAATTTGCAAAGTTTCAAGGTGCATGGAAACTGCATAGCGCTACACTTTATCACAGTAATTTTATGGACTTTCGTCACCAGATTTTCAACATAGGCATTTTAGGACCTCTGCTCATGAACAGTGTCACTGTCATTTCCTCAAACATCCCAAAAACCTTACCTTCTATAGCTACCGCTATTCTGTGCGGACATGCAAACACTGTTCGGCCAGGATATGTAAAATGACAGCTGTACTGTTCATGAGGAGGTGTGGAAAAATGCCAATTTTGGAAATCTGGAGTGAAAATATTACAGATTCATGAAGTTACGAGCGTGCGTGGAAACTGCACAATGCACGCTCATTAAACAGCCATTTATTTTTTATTATTTCCACCAAATTTGCAACATAGGCTTTTTGAGAGCTCTCCTCATGAACAGTGGCGCTGCCGTTTCATTAATTGGTTCCAAAAGGTGATTCCGCGCAGTGACCGTGAAATCACCTTTCAGGACTGAATAACACCATGACAGTGACTGAATTCATGAGGAGGGTTGCCAATAACCCCATGTTGAAAGTTTGGTGTCAGAATTCTTCAAAATGCCGAAGATATGCACCAAAGTTGAAAAAAACATATTTATACCATTAAACAGCTTACCGGCATTTTTTCAGCTTGCGGTCGGCTTTGAAGAGTGCAGACGTGCTCCCAGTCCACCGAAGATCATCACACCAGACTCCAGAAGTAAGTATGGGGTGAGGGGTGTGAGGAGGCAGGGTGCTCAGTGGGTGGGCGCGGGTTGTGGCAGGGGGCAGGGAGACCATGAGGGACCGTTTTCTTTTTTACAGGGTAAAAAAAAAAGGTAACATTGCAGGATGTTTTTTGTTTTTCAGGGGATTTGGCACACTGGGGTGGGCTCCCAGCATGCCATCTAAGTGTTTTTGGGGATGCTGTAGCCGACAGGATTAGGCACCCCATCAGCAAAAGAAATGGGGCGGTGGTTAAAGCCAATGAGTTGGGCCCCATTGAGAAAAGACTAGTGGGCGCATTGTTTTGAGGGATTGGGCACCCTCAGCATACATTTTAAATGGGAGGGTCATTATGTCAATGGGGAGTGGGCTCCCCATCAGCAAAAGAAGTGGGTCGGGGAACTCTGCAGGTGCTATCACCAGGACAAGCATGTCAGGAGGGTGTGTTATTGTGCCGCTGCATGATTGCAGCAGACCTTTTGTTAGATCTGGTGGCCACTTGAGGTATGCCTGGTGTCAGCACCTGCAGCTGCCTCATTGGGGAATGAGGGATGCACCTTCTGATGCATGCCCTGCATTCACCCAACAGTGACCGCACCTCCAAATCTGCTACAACTGCAAGATGTTGGCTGGCATGCAAATGTGAGCCAACATAAAAATGGGTAAATGCTTCAGGGACAACCTAGCAGAGGGGTTGGAATTGCTAGGGAAGGGTGAGAAACAGAGAGGCAAATTAAAGGAAGACATAGCGAATATAACAAATCTCTGCTCAAAGGAAAAACAAAGTGAGCCAAAACAGGGTGAAAAATAGACTACTGTGGTTCTCATTGGGAGTGACTGTGAAGGTAAAGGCTAAAGGAGTGGCATTCAGGAAGTACAACCAGATGCAGACGGAAGAGCAGGGGTCGATCTTAACATTGTTTTACTAGCCCAAACACTAGTGCAAATTGACCAGGGCTAGTGCAGCTAACTCTCTACTTGCCCATCTTGACTAGTGCAGATTTTCATGACTATTAATGAAATTAAAAAATTCTCTACTTTAGCATTCTGTAATCCTCATGCTAATCTCTCTCAATGTTTCAGATGGCCAGGTGTGATTAACAGCTCATTAACAGCTGCAATTATCTGGCAGTTCAAGAGAGGGATCACACAAATGACTCAATGTGAGTCATCATGCCACTGCTAAGACTTTCAGCTAGGCTCTGTCCACACTGCAGCCTGAAAACCCTTCTGTAACGTTGCAGAGGGTGTAAACCGCATCTGTAATGGCGTGCGTTTATACTAGTAACGTTACAGCAGGAGTTTTCGCAACCGTTATAGAAACCTGTCAGGAGGTGGTTTCTACAACAGTTACAGAAATGGTCGCAGGGCTGTAACATTACTGCCAGCTGTCTAAACGCACAACCGTGTAGCCCCCAGTCAGCTGCTAGACCAGCAGGCAGTGCACCACAGAGGGGCACTTGGGAGGCAAATGAACAAGGAAGTGCCCGGAAGGCAGAGAGACACGCGAGGACTGGAACCACTGCAGTGAGGTGAAAACGGTGCAGGGCAGTACCTGCACAACGTCAGAGTCATGGAGCCCAGATCCGCTGGGTGCACACACCTGAGAGAGGTGCAACCAGGAGGCACAGTGTGCCAATAGGGGGTGTTTCCTGCATCAGCACTACAAGAACTGCGAAGAGAGACGAGCACTGGTGCCCAGGGCAAACTGGCACATGCCATAGAGAGGCAGTAACAGATGCCAGCACTGTGTGCCACAGGTGTGAAGAGGACCCCAACAGCTTCCACAACACACGACTATCCCCCAGAGGACAGCAGTGCCAGAGCACACCACACCAGCACCACTGCAGAGTGACCCCATCCCCCAAGCACCGCCTGTGACTGGTGGAAGGTAGACAGGCCTGTGCCAAGCAGTGACCACAGCCGTACACCACTCTGACCACCTGCAGGACCATGTCAGATAGCAGCGCCACCTGGTCAGATGAGGCCACAAAACACCTGGTGGAGTTCTGGACCCAGGAGAAGGTGCAGGCAGAGTTAGCTAGTGCAAGGCACAACACGAAGGTGTATCAAAGGGTATCGGACTACCTGTTCAGGAATGGGGTGGAGCGGATGGCAAAGCAATGCCATGACAAGATAAAGCAACTGAAGGTTCAGTACCATAAAACCAAGGACAGTAACAGATGCTCGGGGAGTGCGCATGTGGCGTGCCCCTTCTATGACACATTGGATACCATACTGAGAACACGGCCTACCATCGAACCAGCATTCATCCTGGAGAGCTCACAGGTGGCCAGCCCTGAACTGGACATGGGGGATGATGGGGACACCACCAGGGATGCATTCCCGCACCTGGGGAATGAAGATGATGATGGTGTGCAGCAGGAGTGCCCCAACACAGGTATGTGCATTGTGCAATGTGTATGCTGGGATGTGGCATGCCGGTGGAGGTGTATCCTGGGCACGTGGCACATGGTGATAGGCATGATATAGGTGGTGGTACAGATTCACTTGAGGGAGTTTGCATGTGGCACCTGTGGTGTGCATAGGCACACAGGTGCATGGGAGACAGGGGCATGGGGTTGGGGTTGGCTGTTGGGGGGTGGGGGTGGGGTACCCACATGTGTGTAATGGTGACAGGTGTGTTCTGCCATTCCAGGGCAAGACCCCAGTGAGGGGACATTGGTGGACACAGATGCAGCGGAGGCCTCCCCAGTGTCCTCAGCCCTGCAGGATGTGATGCCAGGAATCTCCAGTGATGGCTCCACTGCGGGAGGAGGCAGCCATGCGAAGCGGCAGGGTGACCAGTTACCCCTGGTGAACCTCAGGAAGAGAAAGTCAAAGACAGCATGGATGGCAGACATACTTGGGGCAGTGCTGGAACCAACGCATAGGATGATGCAAGAGCACCACAGGGAGCTGATGGACGTGGTGAGGGAGCGGGCATGAGAGGAGAGGGCATTGGAGGAGCAGTTACGGAGACAGGAGGCACAGCAGACACAGCGGTTCTTCACACAGATGGTCCAGTTACTGGCCATGCAATGCCAGAAGCCACCCCCTGCAGCCGCACCACAATGGCTGAGTGTCACCCCCATGGCACACACCACCACAGCCCCATCCCCCTGTGCCCTGTTCCCCCATGGGTGTGCCAACATGCCAATGGCCAGTGAGAACCTCAGTGGCATGGCCGATCCTGCCATTTTCCACCCATCCACCGCTGGCAGACAGACAGGTTGCATGGCACAGGCAGCCACCACCAGGATGCATCCCCCGGCTATGCCAGCACCCCGCAGGCATGAAACCCCACTACAGGGTGCAGTGTACATGGGTGGTGTCACTGCCTCCACCACTCTGCCGCCCACGTCCCAGGCAACACCGGCTGGTGCCAGCATGGCACAGCAGTACCCCACAGGTGTCACGCCAGCCACCACTGGCCTGCACACAGCACCCCAACCCCCGATGCATGGTTCCGCTGCTCTGCACAGTGCTACCCCCTTGGATCCCGCAGCAGGCATGCCCAGCTTCACACAGGACCTGTACAGTGACTGGTTCCAGTGGACCACCCTGTGATAACCCATGCAGCATGCAGGGGTTGGCTGACCGGTGCGTCCCGCTGGTTGCCACATGGGACTCCATCTTTGATTTCCCTCCTACATTGGGGATGCTGCTGGGGTCCGCCCAGTGACAACAGTGCCTGGTTCATGTTGGCACAGAAGTATGTGCCGACTGTGGCACTCAGTTGCACAGTGCAATTCCTGGGTCGCACGCACTGTTGCGTGGCATCTCTGCAACATGCTGTGTCAGGGGTTTCAATACAGTATGGCCACACGGGTGCCTGGGTTAGGGCACCACCTGTCCATGGTTATGTTTTTCTTTGGTTTGGATGACAGTACAGTGGCCCACACGTAGGTTCCTTTATATGTTGGTGTACAGCACCACCCATATAGTGGCCCATCATTGTGTATTGCATTGTTCGTTCACATGACAGTGTCAGTTTCCTTTGGGGATATGTGGTGTTACGCAGCAATGCACATGGTCCACTGCATGGCCATGTTGCCACTGCACATTGTTTACTTGTGTTATTGCCACCAGAAGTCATGGCGGCATTGGATGAAGAGCTGTCTTGTGTCACCATACCATTGTTGCTGGTTTGCATGGTGGTGTGCATGCATCGCCCATTGCTTTCTGGGGCACAGTGGGGTTTCCGATTCCATGGGTTGCTGGTGTGGGGGTTCTGGATGTGTGGCCTGGCTACACAGTGTATGCTAGGGTACGCAGCTTGCATCCACTGGCAGCGGGGCATGGTTTGCCATTTCCTGGTGGTGCACCGCATGCCTGCCTGTGGGACGCAGTGGGGTCCCTGTACCCGACATGTGTTGGTGAGTCACTGCATGCCTTCATGCCATGTGTAGGAACCTACCCTCATTTCAGTTCCACACCTTCACCTGCTGCACACCCTTGGTCCCCCACGGGTGCAACTGGGCACACATTGCTGTAGGATACCGAGGCATGTTCTGCCACACTCAGTGTGCCCTGTGTACACTGGCAGCCGGGTGTTCATTCGGGTGGGTTTCTGTCTTCGCAGCAGTCTTCCCCAGGTGCACCATGGGATGCACTCCACATTACAGGGGTTGGGTGCATACACTATTCACATCTCAATGTGGACAGGCTGTGCCAGTTCCAGACTGTTTTCACACCTGTTCCCTGGCAGCGTGGACACGCTGTTACGTTTGCATCCTGAAACAGTTTGGAACCATTTCAGCCTTGTCAGGTGCAGTGTGGACGGGGCCCCAGTGTCCAGGGTGTGATCAAGGGTAGAGTGCTGTTAAGTCACTAGGTTCCAGTTTTTTGAATATGTCTATGTCTAACAATTTGTCCAATATTATTAAGACCAGTGCCTCTCATTTCTCTACATTTTGAGTGTTTATATCCAACATTTCAGTGACAAAATGCAAAGACGTATACAGGATCAGCCCTGCAGGTGATGGGTTTTATTCCAGCCTCACCATAACTTCATTTTCCCCTTCAAATCTCTTAACTCTGTTCTTTCCCTGGATGCCGCTGCAGACCAGACTCTGAAGTGACCATCCATAGATTCATAGCTGCCATTATTGGCAAGTGTAGGGGGTCCCCAGCTCTTATAAATGGACCATGCCAGCTATCACCATCCATACAGTTCCACCCGTATCCTGCTCAGCATGTCCATTCAGCCTAAAAACAAAACTTTGGATCATGTATGGTTCAACAATAAACCTTGATAAAATACATAATTTGAAACCTTGAAATAGGCATCTCTGGGGTGCATAGATCATCCTATAGAGAAACAGAGACAGTATAGCATTATGCCTGTGTACTGTTTCCACTGGGTCAATGAAAGAACAATGTTAAGGAAAAATCTGTTATTGCTGGGGCAGAGCATATTAAAATCAATGCTTTTACAAATAAAAATGTCATAGTTTTCTATTTCCCAAGCCCCTTAGGGTTGTCTAGCTCCCAACCCAAAGAAACCTTAGATGTGCTCCTGGCTCACTTGAGACTGTACAAAAACTTTCAGAAGTGCAGGTCTCCAGTTGACTATAGGGTGGGGGCTGAGAGTGCCTTTCTGTGCTTGACTCTGTTCATTGCCTTGTGGGTGGTGGTGACAGTGTGGTGAGGTGCATGATGGTCAGTTATTGTGTGCACAGAACTAGGACTGCTTGATTGAACAATTGCTGTTGTGAGATCCTCTCTCTCTCTGTTTGGATGGGGGGGGCAGAAAGTCTTTTTTTCTGCTGTGGAGCAGGAAGCAAAGTGGGAGCAGGATAAATGTGCAATAATCTGAGTATTTCTTGGCTTTGCTTGCATTGTTTCCTGTATAAGTGATCAAAATTTACCATTGTAATTAAGGGCTAGTGCAACCATCTGTGGGCTAGTGCAATTTTGAATCCACTTGTCCTGCTGGCTAGTGCAAAAAAAGGTTAAGGTTGACCTCTGCGGAAGAGGGGAGGGAAGTGTACCTCCCTATCTCTGTATGGTCATGTGGTCTGATCACACTCACGCACACATGCTGGCAGGCATGCATGCACATGACCACATTTCAAACAGGGCAGTTCTAATTGTAATGTCCCGTGCAAAAATAAAGTTTTTTTTATCTTAACTTGATGCTTGTGTTACTAGCTGTGTAGTGACTTCTTTAAGCTGTGTAGTGACTTAATTAATGAGCAGTGTGGCAGGATAATGGAGTACTGCTGAGCCAAGATACTAAGGAAGTGTTTAAGCAAATATTAAAGCTTGACTATATTTTGAGAAGGTATACCATCAGCATCACTGCCTTTGGGCAGTTATTTTAGCCATATGTCCATTGGAGTTTGGTATGCTACCTTGAGCTGGAGGTTTTTTATTACATTTTAGTTTACTTGAGAAGTGCGAAGCTGCACAGATGAAAGCCGAAAACTGCAGCAGAGACCAGTGTTCTTGTGTTCCTCTGGGTCTGATGGCGGAGACTGAGGGTTGCCATAGAGCTGAGCTGCTACAGAGTAGGGGAGATACAGGGATGGAAGAAAGCCCGAAGATCTTAAGTGACAAAAACTAACCACATTGTGGATTTACTTAATGTCAGCATTCACCATCTTCTGGTATGTTTGTTATTTGGCAGTTTCGACTGTTTTAGGTGGAGAGCCATCTATGTTGTGTTATCTCCCACACTGCACATATACTTTTTAGATAGCTACTCTGTATTGGCATTGTTTTTATAACTTTGTAGCAGTCCACACTAGATGTTCTTTTTGGTTCTCTTTTTCTAGCTTCAAACTGCAGCCGTGAATGATTCAGGGAGGAAAATGTGGAAGAACAGAGGAGGTAATGAGCAATCACAAGACAGAAAAAAACAAGATTAGTGGTAAGCAACTTAATAAGGAAGACATGGGACTCGGGATTTTCTTGTGAATTGTGTGATTTGTTTTGTTGTTGTTGCCCACTGGCAACTGGACTGAGACCACCACAACTCATTTCACATATGCCACTGAACAGCCCTCCGGTGATAATGGCTTTTGGCAACTACTGACCTTTGTTGCTTTTGAACCAATGACCTAGAAGTGGAACTTTCTTCTTTCTGCATAGAAATGAAAGAAAAAAGTTAAAGACATCTACATAATTAAACTCATAATGCTTTGAATATGTTTTAAGATCCATAGTTAGTCCCACAGCTTTGTGACTCCCAGAGCAGTTACAAACATAAAAATTGGCAAATCCATAATCTTGGGAACACAGAGAGCAAATTCATTTTTATTATCATTATTATAAATGATCACTTATTAAGAATTGTACTAGTAATTAGTGATTATACCCAGTGATTAAGTTTGAAATACAAATTGGACCTATCGGAATGCTGGAAATTGTTAAACTGTTGGTGAATGTCCGTTATACGACACCATAGTTCCAAAGCTTCTCAGAATGCCATCAGAATGTATGGAGCCAGGACATCTTTATGCTGCACCAGACAGTTCTTGGTTAATAACAATTCTGTCCTAAATAAGTTATTTTCTTAGCAAACAAGTCACAGTTTTTAACAACAAGAAGTTGCAGTTAGGGATTAAGCTAAAAAACTCTAACTGCTCTTCGCATTTTAAAAGCTAAAAAAGAAAACCTGCCCAAATTCAATACCCGATTGGGAGATGATAAAGGCTGGTTTTGTATCACAGTAATTAAACTTTGAGACTAACGGGTCTTACTTCAGCTCTAGCTTGGGGGGGGGTGCGGATTCCATCTTCCTTTTGTTTTCAAACCATGAAATAAGAGGTACATGTTTTTCTATTTTTAAAGAAAAAGAAAAAACGTATATGTTTATACATGTTTAATATATTAATCTGCTTTTTTGTAAGTTTTAACAATCAGATAGCATGTTATTGTTAGTATTACTTTGTGAGTTTCTGCTTAATTTCAGGCCTGCAATTCAGATTAAAGGGGAAGTATTTAATTTGATTTATGATGCTGTTCCTCTGTATGCTATTGCCAGTATTTCTTCTCTGACTCATATCTATAGAAGAGAATCTTGGACAGACATAAACTGATGGCATCGAAATTGAGTCAATTTTGCAATTCAGAGAGGATTCAGGCCTAATATTGTTGGACTTCTTGGAAATTACAGTCCTGAGAAGGGGATACAGATGACCCAACACTCCACAGAAATCCATTAAGAGATCCAGGGATCCTTATCCAGGGTTACACCCAGGTACTTAACATAGAAACATAGACTTTGATGGCAGATAAGGACCGCTTGTCCCACCCAGTCTGCCCATTTCCCTACCTGTTGGATAAGCTGCAGATCCTAGCTAACCAACAGCCTACTTCCTCCAACTCCCCACTATGATTGTCTTATGTCTGTCACATGCATTCTTGAATTCCCCCACTGTTTTTGATCCCACAACATCCTCAGGGAGGCCATTCCATGCATCCACCACCCTCTCTGTGAAAATATACTTCCTCATGTTGCCCTTGAGCCCCGCCCCCCCCCATCTTTAAATTGTGCCTCCTTGTTCTTGCACATCTCTTTTTTATGAAATATGCTATCCTCTTGGACTTTGTTGATTCCCTTGAGGTACTTGAAAGTTTCTATCATGTCCTCTCTCTCTCCTTTCCTTGAGGGTATACATATTAAGCTTCTTTAGTCTCTCTTAGTATGGTTTCTGGTGCAGTCCCTGCACCATTTTAGTTGCCCTCCTATGGACTGCCTCCATCCTGTCTATGTCCTTGCAGAGATGGGGGGTCTCCAGAACTGCACACAGTAGTCCAGATGGGGTCTCACCAGCTGTCTGTAGAGATGAAAGATAACTTTTTGTTTTCTACTGGTGATGCCTCTCCTGTGCATCCCAGTTTCACCCCCCAGCCCTCCTTATTGCCTTCTCACATTGCCTACCTACATTTAGGATGTCTGATATGACTACCCCCAGGTTCCTTTCCATTTTTGTTATTGTTAGCACCCCCCCTTGTACTTTTCCCCTGAGTTTTTCTTTCCCAGGTGCATTACTTTGCACTTCTTTGCATTGAATCTAAGCTCCCATACTTTTTACCATTCCTCCAACATTGCCAAGTCCCTTCTCATCCTTTCCACCCCCTTGTGTATCAACTATGTTACAGATTTTTGTGTCATCTGCAAAGAAGCATACTTTCCTTCTAGTCCCTCTGCAAGGTCACTTATAAAGACATTAAAGACAACCTGCCCCATTACTGAATCCTGCAGTACCCCACTAGTAACCCCCCTTTCTTCAGAGTGGACTCCATTTACTATTACCCTCTGAGTCCTGTTGTCCAGACAATTTTTTACCCAGGCTACCATCCTAGGACCCACTCCCAGGCTAGCTAAGTTGTTTATTAATCTTTTGTGTGGGACTGTGTCAAATGCCTTGCTAAAGTCTAGGTAGGCCATGTCCACAGCCCCTCCCTGGTCTACTACTTTGGTCACCCAGTCAAAGAAATCTATTAGATTTGCCTGACATGACCTTCCCACTGTGAATCCATGCTGCCTTGGGTGTTGTGCCCTTCTGGCCTCTATAAAGGTATGCACTTGCTCTAGGGGAGTTTGTACACTGTTTGGAGGTAGAAGACTTGGTTTGCTGGCCAAGGCACCTAGCTTCTCCTGAGCTCTTTCCTTCTAAGACTGCTTGAAAGGCAGAGTAGAGAAACTTACCAGAGCAAGGGAAAAGGATTAAGACTTAGTTTGGCTAAACAGATTTACTGTGTGGTGGTGTTTTTAATTTTTACTCACAGGGATTGCTACTGTTTGTTGCTAACATTTCATTGCTTTATTTTTTCTCTGATTCAAATTGTTGTTGCTGGTATACCTTCTTCTGCATTATTACAAGGTGTGCCTACAGGTGTGTGATAACAGATTACTGCTGTAATCTTCTGATTCAAATTGTCTTTTGCAAGGTATATCTTCTGTTACTGCTTTATTTTTCTCTGGAGCAAAGTGTTTCTTACAGGGTATATCTTCTCTGAAATTACTGTATTACAGGTGGAGCTTACATTTTTGTGACTTTTTTATCATTGGGCTAAGCAAAATTACTGTCTGACACTGTGTTTTATTTTATTCTTGTTTGTTGAAACGGTTTGTTGTCTCAGAGGTGTTTCAGTCTCCTTCTCACATTGAAGGAGCTAATTGCTTTTCCTCCCACAGCTCTTCCAAAGGATTAGGTGTGTATGTGGGGGGTGGAGCTGGCAAACTGTCAGTAATTTCCAACAGAAAGAAGGGTTAAAAAGTCAGGTTAGTTGATATCTTGGAGGTAGAAACTTGGTTTGCTGGCCAAGGCACCTAGCTTCACCTGAGCTCTTTCCTTCTAAGACTGCTTGAAAGGCAGAGTAGAGAAACTTACCAGAGCAAGGGAAAAGGATTAAGACTTAGTTTGGCTAAGCAGATTTACTGTGTGGTGGTGTTTTTATTTTTTACTCACAGGGATTGGTACTTACCAGAGCAAAAAACTTCTGATCACAGGAGACTCCATGATTCGGGGAGTTGATACCCATCTCCAGCCAGGGGTGATGGTCAGATGTCTCCCAGGTACATCAGCATGGAGAGACACTGACCGCATTGCTAAAATTGTTCACAAAGCAGGAGAAAACATTGATGTCCTAGTACACATAGGGACTAATGATCTCACCAGCCGGTCAGTTGTGGAGACCAAGGAACACCTGACTAGGCTGGGTGACAAACTATCATCTATTTCGTCTGGCATCTCCTTCTCTGAGATCCTGCCAGTCTGGGAGAGGGGAGTAGATGGATGGAAGGTCAGAGAAGGGGAGATAGGGGAGCTAAACATGTGGCTCAAGGGCTGGTGCCAGGAAAAAGGACACAGATTTGTAGGGAACTGGCAACAGTTCTGGGAGCGAAAGTTCTTTAAATTTGATGGACTGCATCTGACTAAGGAGAGAGTCAGTGCATTGGGGCAGAAGTTTGACGTCTTTGCAGAATATTTAAACTAGCAAATGGGGAGAGGGGTGCAGCACCCCATACGTCGAATGGGAAGAACACCCCTCCCCCCTCAGCTAGTGGTCAAACAGGAATTCAGCATGTTTGCCGTTCATTTGCATCACCAGGTAAGAAAAAAGGTTTGTCTCCCCATACGATGCACAGGGGTAATGCCAAACTTCACCCAACAACTAACACACCAAAATCTGGCCAATGGAAAATCATGTACACAAATGCTCACAGCCTGGGAAATAAGATCCCAGACCTGCAGGCAATAATGTCAGAGGCTAAACTGGACATAGTAGCAATTAGTGAGACGTGGTTTACCAGTAACCACACTTGGGAGACTTTAGTACCTGGCTATGTATTGTTCAGAAGAGACCGAGGTGCAAAAGGGGAGTGGCCCTGTATGTTAATGAAAATATCAAAGCTACAGAAATTCAGAATACACATAAGGAGCCAGAAGAACTGTGGGTCACCCTGGAAACTGGAAATGGGACAGCCATAAGAACTGGGGTTGTCTACAGGCCCCAGACCAGAGGGAGGACATAGACACATTACTGTTAGAAGATATACAAAACATGACAGCTAAAGGGAGGTTCTGATAATGGGAGACTTCAACATGCGGATACAGATTGGTCAATACCAGCAGGAACATCTGCCAGAACTAGACTCATAGTGGATTCCCTGCAGGGAGGGCCTCAACAACCCACAAGAGACAGGGCTATCCTAGATCTAGTACTGACTAACAAAGAAGGGATCACAGATCTCCAAGTAGAAGGTCACCTGGGGGCCAGTGACCATCACATGGTATGGTTCAATTTGGCTACTACATCTAAATCATCCCATTCCAAGGCAAAAATATGGGACTTCAGAGGAGCTGACTTTGATAAGATGGCCAACAGAGTTAAGCTAGCCCTGGCAAAAAGAAACACAGGTGAGGGTACAGGCAAAGTGGGCAAGCATTAAGGATGCAATACTTGAAGCAACATCCCATTGTGTTAGACAGAAAAGGAAGTGCAAAAGAAGAAGGAAACTACTTTGGTTCTCAAATACAGTAGCAGAAAAGGTCAGAGCCAAAAGGCTGGCCTTCAGGAAATATAAGGGAACACAGCTGGATGAAGATAGGCAGGCATACCAAACTGCCCTAAGGGAAACAGGTAAGGCAGTAAGGCAGGCAAAGTCCCAAACTGAGGAAACACTAGCATGAACAGTAATAGAAGGTGACAAGACTTTCTATAGATACATTAGTGAAGGAGAAAGTCCAGAGGGTATTGCTAAGCTTAATGGAGAAAAGAGAGCATGTGAGGAGGAGGACCCTGTAAAGGCATCTATCCTAAATAGATACTTTGCTCAGTATTTACTGAAGAGAAGGTAGGGCAGGGCCCACAGCTCAGCATCATGGACACAGGGGAGGAGGTGAGCACTACTCCCTTCACAAAAGAAAGGTCCTACAAGAGCTTGCTAAGCTCAGGGTGATAAGGCAATGGGACCTGATGGCATACATCCCAGGGTACTTAAGGAGCTAAAGGAGGAACTAGCAGAGCCATTAGCAGAATTGTTTAGTGAGTCTCTGAGCGCAGGAAGGTCCCAAAAGACTGGAGAAGGGCTCATGTGATCCCGCTCCACAAGAGTGGTAGCAGGAAGGAGGCAGGGAACTACAGACCGGTCAGTCTTACCTCAGTAGTGGGCAAGATTATGGAGGCACCCTTAAGGAAAGGATAGTGCAACACCTGGAATCCACAGGGCACAGGATCCAAGACAGCATGGGTTTACAAAGGAAGGTCCTGTCAAACTAATCTCATAGATTTCTTTGACTGGGTAACCAAAGTGGTGGACCAAGCAGTTGATGTCACTCCGTGACTTCAGAAAAGCTTTTGACACTGTTCCACATAGAAGATTGATAAATAAGCTGGGTAGGCTCGGGGTGGGTCAGAAGTTGGTCAACTGGATGGCAAACTGGTTGATGGGCAGAAAACAGAGAGTGGTAAATGGTATACAGTCAGAAGAGATGCAAGTCACAAGTGGGGTACCTCAGGGATCAGTCCTGGGGCCAGTCCTCTTCAACATCTTCATTAGTGACCTTGCAGAAGGACTAGAGGTAAGGCTTGTCTGTTTGCAGATGACACCAAGATCTGCAACAGAGTAGATGATCCAGATGGGGTGGGCAGAATGAGAAGAGATCTGGATAAACTAGCAGAATGGTCAGAAAAGTGGCAACTGGGATTTAATGCAAAGAAGTGCAAAATCATGCACATAGGGAAGAGAAACCTGAAGCCACCTATAGGCTGGGAGGGTTGCTAGCAGTCACAAAGGAAGAAAGAGACTTGGGCATCATCATCACTGATGACCTAAAATCATCCAAGCAGACCTCTAAAGCAGTAGGTAAGGCTAGGGGGTGTTAGGGTGTATTAGTAGGGGTATCACAAGTCGTAAGAGGGAGGTAATAATCCCTCTGTACAAGACTCTGGTTAGGCCCCATCTGGAGTACTGCGTGCAGTATTGGAGGCCACACCTTCACAAGGACATTAACCAAATTGAGGCAGTCCAGAGAAGGGCAACCAAAATGGTGCAGGGACTGCATCAGAAGACATATGAGGACAGATTAACGGAGCTCAATATGTATACCCTTGAGCAAAGGAGGTAGAGAGGTGATATGATTGAGGCATTCATATACCTTAAGGGCATAAACAAGGTGAAAGAGTCTAACATGTTTAAATATAAGAAAAGTAGCAGGACAAGAGGACACAGCATGAGATTAGGAGGCCGATTGAAGGAATGTGAGGAAATTCTTTTCACAGAAAGGTGGTGGATGCATGGAATGGCTTACCACAAGAAGTGGTGGCTATGAATACAGTGCAGGGCTTCAAACAGGCATGGGATAGGCATAAGGGAGCAATACAAATGACTATGAATAGATAGGCCACTGACAGAGCAAAGGCCGATGGCACATTTATAAGGTAGAAAAAGAAATGGGCAGACTGGATGGGCCTTGCGGTCCTTATCTGCCGTCAACTTCTATGTTTCTATGTTTCTATGTTTGGTATTGCCATTTGATATGCCACGTGTTTAAAGTTGGGTTTTGTGAATATCATTACCTTATTTTTTTTTTCATAATTCATGAAGAGCTTGTTTTTAGAGAACCAGTCTTCTACAGCGGAGACGTTCTTTTGGAGTTGTGTTTCTAAGTGGCATGGTTCACTACTTTTGGAAAAAATAACAACATCATCAGCATACAGTAGTATTTGTTCTGTGCAGACTAGGGGAAGGTGGTTGAGGAAAAGGCTGAAAAGTAGGAGGCCTAGGATTGACCCTTGTGGCACCCCCAAGAGCACCTGTGTACTGTCGGAAAGGGTAGTGTTAATCTTTTGCCATTTGTGTTCAGTTGCTGAGGTAGCTTTTAATCCATCCCATGGCTTCAGTTGAGAGGCCAGTGAAGTGCAGTGTATTGAGCAGTGTGTTATGATTAACTGTACCAAAGGCTTTAGCGAAGTAGATGTAAATCACCCTCACTAACTGGCTATTGTCTAGAGCCCCATGGAGGACACATGTGTATTCCAGTAGTGCAGTAGTGGTGCTGTGTGCTTTCTGGAATCTGTGCTTTTGGGACCATTGGATTTTATACTTGCCAAGGTAGTCGACCAGTTGGCTAGAAACAATTTGTTCTAATACCTTGGAAAGTGGGGGAAGGATTGATATGGGGCAGTAATTAGAGTGGAGGGCTCTGCCACCACTTTTGTGGACTGGGGTGACTACCATGGCTTTCCATCTTTGGGGGATATGCCCCAGACTGAGGGATACGTTTAGGAGTTTTATAAGTGGCAGTAGTATATCATCCAGGGTAAGGGCAATTAGTTTTAAGTCCAGTGTGTCATGGCTGTGCCTGGATTTGCCTAGTACCTGCAGGAGACACTTTTTGGCTTCAGCCATGGTGACTATCTTAAAATAAAAGTGGGGGGGAGTCCTGTGGGGGAACCACTGTTGGCAGTCTTACCAATTTCCACATCACCATCAGTTGCAGCAATGAAGTCAGGTGGTAGTACATTGCTAAGATCAGAGAATGCAATGTTAAATGCATCAGTTATGTTTTAATGGTCCTGGGTGATTTCCATGTTTACTAAAAGCATGGTGGGTGAGGATTTGGTAGTGTTTGAAGGTTAAATGCTCTGTGGGGAATCCCTGCATCTTTAAAAAGACAAAAAGTTCCTTTTACGGTTTGAAATTTTATTTTCTGACGCCCTGATGTTTCGCACTTTATTGTACTTTTTTAAAGGGCTGCACGTATTTTCTGAAATTTATCATAAACATATATTAATTAATTTTGCCATGTTGTAATACAAAACGTTTTTACATGTTCACATAGTATAAATGCTGTTACCATTGAATGTTAGTTTCTTCATACACCACTTTTGCCTGAAATGACTTGTATTAAATTTATTTATTTATTTATTTTAAGAATCAGTTTACAACCTTTGAGCCAGAGGCTCGTTTCCAAAGGTACTTCGTCACATAAAGACATACATTGTGTTTTTGGTTACATAGCAAAGATTTGCAAAAACAATCGGCGTTCAACAGAGGTGCCACGTCACATTGTGGTCAGATAAATACAACTGGGTACAGGGTACGTATGATTGATAACAGGTGTTACACAAGTCGGTATCAAGTGAGCAATCTGGTAGGTAAACACTGAAACAGCTGGCACTGGCCAGGTTAAACATAGGCATGGTGTACAGGGAAGTGGTGGAGGGATGGTTAGGTGGAGAGCTGCCGGGGCATTGTCAAGAAGAAGCAGAGGTGGAGGCTATGTTCAGAGACAGGAGCAGTTCACAGTGCTGAAGATGTGGTTCAAGTGTGGTTTGAACTTGGAGATGGTGATGGCATTGGTGATGGTGGCAGGGAGAGAGTTAAACCAGGTTGGGGCTCTATAGCAGAAGGACCTCTGGCCACGGCTGGTTCTTGATCTGGGGACCTTTAGAGTGGTCTTGTAGGAAGACCGTGTTGCAATGGTGGGAGGGCTCTGGTGTATGGATGCCGTTACCCCAGGGGGGGAGAGCCCGAGTAGGGTGTTTTTGGTGAGGAGACAGGTTTGGTATTGGAGCCGTTCATCCAGGGTAAGCAGGTTAGCATCGACATACAGCTGACAGGTGTGTGTGAGCCTGGGGGCACCAGTAATCAATCTGCATGCTTTATTCAGGGTTAGGTGAATTTTGTTGAGTGCAGTGGTGTCGGCAGCACCATATACTGGTAGACCATAGTCTACAAGGGACAGAACGGATGATGTAACAGCTAGCCAGAGAGCATTTGGGGGAAGGCAGGTTCTATGGCGGAATAGGATGCCAAGCCGTGTGTTAGTGGCGGATGTTAGGGCGTCGATGTGGTTGTGAAATGTGAGGGCTGAATCGAAGGTAACCCCAAGGTATTTGTAGGAGCAGACTTGTTCTAGTGGCTGGTTGGTACTTGGAAGGATATAGAGTGGGTGGTTGCTAGCTCTATTTTGGGGGTTGGAAAAGAGCATAGTTTTGGTTTTCTTAAGATTGATGATGAGTCTGCGCTCCTTAAACCAAGCCTCGGCACTGTTGAAAGATTGCTGTAGGGAGTCCTGTAGGGAGATGGGATTGCGGTGGGTGGCAAAAAGGACAGCGTCGTCTGCATACAGTAGAATTTTGCCAGAGCATGCACTGGGCAGGGTGTTCAGATACAGCGAGAAGAGAAGGGAGCCCAGGATGGAGCCTTGGGGGACCCCAGAGAGAATGGGACGGGTATCGGAGAGTGTGCTATTAATTTTTACACACTGAGATCGAGTGTCAAGATAGCTAGCACACCATGCCAGGGGCCAGCTGAGAGACCAGTGTGGCAGAGTGCATTCAGCAGAAGTGGATGGGAGACAGTGTTGAAAGCCTTTGAGAGGTCAATGAACACTGCACCAGCTAGGAGCTGGTATCCAAGGAGGAGTGTAGAAAGTTGGAGAATTCAATAAGGGCAGTGCTGGTACTGTGACCATACGGAAGCCATGTTGCTCTGGGCATAAGATGTTATGCTTAGCCAGATAATCAGTGATTTGAATGGCCACCACTTTCTCCAGGGCTTTAGAGAGGGGAAGGAGGATGGAGATTGGCCGGTAGTTGTTGGCCGATGACCTGTCGCCCCCTTTATGAATTGGTGTGATTATGGCTGTTTTCCAAGCTGTGGGGAATTGTCCCAGGCAGAGTGACTGGTTAATTAGGCTTAGGTAAAAGGCACATAACTGTAATAAATAAAAATAGAAAAACAATCAAAATATTGTATACATGTCTCATTATGCTGTTTAAAAAAAACTCATGCTACCACCACCAAAGCCTGTGTACTCATATAATTTCAAACTGCCAATAAAGGCCTGACTAACCCGCTATCTCGTCTCTATTTCCAGCTTCCTAAGGTCTGTGTTTTTAACCAGTTTTTTTCCTTCGCTGAACACGCTCTAATAAACACAAAAAGACAAGTAGAGCCATTTCAACACCAGTACCTTGACATGTTCCAAAAAAGTAATAATCATCTACTGCAACAGATATTGTTTGCCACAACCGGTTATGGGCCCAAAACCATATCAATCATTTGTTGAATATCAACTACTCATTTAGGTGACTTTCTTTTCCACAATGTAACTGCTGAAAAGGTGGTCCTTACCCGTGCTTTTATTCATATTATACTTGGCATTTATGGCTTAATTTTTTTTAAACTCCAACAGCTCACTCTTTTAAGTCCCTGTAATGTATAAGTAAAAAAGGCTGTCATAGACAACAGATTTGAAGTTTTAAAAAAGTTCTCGAGAAGTGAAAAAACGCTACTTACTAATGTTTTTGTAACATGTATTGCTGCACTCGGCATCCTGCTTAATGGCATTAGGGAGCATGGAAGCTAGACTTCCTCTTGAGCCCGCTAGTCCTGCACATCGGATGAAGTCATCCTTATTCGCTTATCCACATTATCATGCATGGCAGTTGTTACTTAGCAGCTGTACACAATTGTGTCAGATGCTGTTGCGCTGGACTAGCAGGCTCGTTGAGGTCACAGATTTGGCTATGTGGAGAATTAGTTACATGTTGGTATCATTTTGAATACAGAATCGTTTTAAATACAAAATCGGGGGAAAAAGATTTGCAAAAAATCTTTTCGTGTTTTTAACTGAAAGTTACATAAGAATTCAAGTCTTAACAGAACAGTATGCTTGGGACAAAAGCAATGGGGGGTTATCAGAGATGACATCTGCATATGCTTCCTTAATTTGCTACCTACAAAGAGAATTAATTTATTTCATTTTATAAATGTCTTATTCACGTAGCCTTATAATTTGGACTAGATTATCAATACTGTATGTCACTGTTCAAGTCCCACCACTGAGCTACTGACAATTCATAGAGTTACCGAATAGCTGACTAATTAATATGAATATTCATACCTATACCTCTCTAAAAGGTCTATGAATTAGATGAATAACAGGAAATGGGGGGTTGAGAAAGTTATTAATAAATGAGATTAACATTTTTTTTATCTATAAGAGGAAGTGATTTACATTATATAATGCAGGTCCTTTTCATTTGACCAGGTGTCTTGAATCAGGTTGACCATACTTAAAGTGTTTTATCTTATTTTTTGAACATGGGTGATCTCACTGTTCAAATCCCACCACCAATTTACTAGCAATTCATGGAATTACCAGCAAACTGACCAACAGGTGTCAGTGTTCATGCCCATACCTTCCTTAAGAAGGTTTTATGTAAACAGATAACCTTGACATACAGACTGGGCAAATATCACTAACATTCATTTGTATAATATCCCTGTTCAAGTCCCACCACTGGGCTAATGATGATTCATAAAATTACCAACATGCTGAACAATTTGTTTCAGTATTCATACCTATACCTTTCTCAAGGGTTTTAACTGAAATATCCATTTCATTTCTGCCCGATCTATTTTTTGCTGATAATTTTCTCCCCTATTTGGAGGTTGCACAACTTCCAAACCCCAGAAGCGTAACAACACTCCTGTATGCCCCAGTTCATTGAAATGTAATGCTACCTATGACTCCTGATCTTTACATCTAATGTCACCTTTATGTTCTTGGATCCTGACTTTAAGAGAACTAGTCATCTGACCTACATAAAGTTTGTCACATGTACATTGAAGTACATAAATGACATTCTGCATGTTATAATCGATAGTTCCTTTAATCTTAAAAATTTTACCTGTATGTGGATGTTGAAAATGATCTTTTCTATCATATGCTCACATACCTGGTTGAGGGGTCCCAATAAAAGTTGTGTACCCGGCTTTTGTGGGGTTTTAAACTGTTACCTAACAATTTTGTCTTTAATAGTAGAAACTTTTTTAGCTGCTACTATAGGTTTTTGTGTTAGTGTTGGTTTATTAGGATTATCTAATGTCCCCAAATGCCAGTGCGTATGTATAATTTTATGGATCTGTTCAAAACAATGATTATATTTTGTCCCAAAACTACCTGTGGCACCCTAGGGTCAGGATCCTTAGGTACTAGAAGTTCTGTTCTGCTTTTCTGCTGTATTTTATTTACTGCATTCTGTACTATATAGTGTCCATGGTCTCTTTTTTTTGAATCTCTCTACCATGTCAATTTGTGTGTTTTCAAATTCTTCATGTGTGGTACAGTTGAATTTTGCCCTTACTAACTGTGAATATGGAATGCTTTTTTTAAGTTGTGAAGAATGATAACTGTTTCCATGCAGTAAAGTGTTTCTAACTATGGGCTCACGATAAAGGCAAGTATGCAACTGTCCTGCTGTTAATGTGACCATAAGATCTAAATATGATATATTAAATTGACTATATTCTATAGTCATTTGAATATTTTGATCAACTTGATTAATGTATTGATGAAAAAGCTGCAGTTGCTCACTGCTGCCTGTCCATGTAAAGAATATATTATCTATATAATGATTTCAAGTCAAAATTTGTGCAAGATGTATATTCTGCTCATTATCAAACATGCACTACTCCTCAAAGAAGTGTGTATGTGCTGGCACAGGCAGGTGCCATTGTACTGCCCATGGCAGTGCCTCATATCTGTAAATAAAATTACCCATCAAATTAAAAATAATTTTGGGTAAGTGCTATTTTTGCTAATTCCTGTATGACTGTAGTGTGTGGTTTAGCTGTACTCACTCTGGGGTCTAAGATTCTGCCCATATATTGTATCCCTTTAGTGTGTGGTATCGAAGTGTATAAATCACTTACATCCATGGTCACCAAATAGCATTGTGATGGTATTCCCTGTTCTGATAATTGTTTCAGTGTGTCTATAAAATGACTGGTGTCCTTAATATACAGTGGCGTGAAAAAGTATTTGCCCCCTTCCTGATTTTCTCTATTATTGCATATTTGTCACACTGGATGTTTTCAGGTCTTTAGACAAAATACAATATTAGATAAAGGGAACCTGAGTGAACAAATAACACTTTTTTTTTTTTACTTATTTCATTTATTTAATGAAAAAGTTAACCAACACCAACTGGCACTGTGTGAAAAGTAATTGCTCCCTAGTTAAATCAACCAATTAAAGGGATAATTAGAGTCAGCTGATTAAACACAGCCAGGCTTGATTACAGCCAGCCCTGCTCAATATAAACCCTCACTTATTTTGGCCCTACCATCAGAGTCACGCTGCACAAAGATTCAATGCTACATTATGCCATGATCAAAGGAAGTTCCTGAAAAGATCAGAAAAAATTGTTGCCCTCTATCAGTCTGGAAAGGGTTACAAAAGCTATTTCTAAGGCTCTGGGACTCCATCAACCACAGTGAGACCATAATCTCCAAATGGAGAACACTTGGAACAGTAGTGAACCTTCCGAGGAGTGGGCGGCCTGCCAAGATTACTCCAAGGGCGCAGTGTAAAATCATCCAGAAGTCTCAAAGGATCCTAAACAACATCCAAAGAACTGCAGGCTTCTCTTGCCTCAGCTAAGGTCAGTGTTCATGACTCCACAATCAGAAAGAGACTGGGCAAAATGGGCTTCATGTGAGGAGTAGAAGCGGAAACCACTGCTAACCAAGAAGAACATAAATGCTCATCTCTCATTTGCTAAGAAGCACCTGGATGATCCACAAGCCTTTTGGGAAAATGTTCTATGGACAGATGAGTCCAAAGTGGAACTTTTTGGACAACATGGATCCCATAATGTCCCCTGACAGCAAACACAGCATTCCACAGTAAGAACACCATACCAACAGTCAAACATGGTGGTGGTAGTGTGATGATGTGGGATGCTTTGCTGCCTAAGGACCTGGATGACTTGCCATAATTAAAGGAACCATGAATTCTGCTCTGTACCAGAAAATTCTTAAGGAGAATGTCCAGTCATCCTTCGTCAGCTGAAGCTGAGCGTGGTTGGGTCATGCAGCAAGACAATGATCCAAAACACAAAGCAAGTCCACATCAGAATGGCTAAAAAGAAGTAAAATTAAAGTTTTGAGTGGCCTAGTCAAAGTCCAGACTTAAACCCAATAGAGATGCTGTGGCAGGACCTGAAACGAGCAGTTCATGCTCAAAACCTATCAAATGTTATTGAATTAAAGCAGTTCTGCGAGGAAGTGGGTTAATATTCCTCCACAGCGATGTGAAAGACTGATATTGAATTATAGGAAGTGTTTGGTTGCAGTCATTGCAGCTAAATGTGGCATAACCAGTTATTAAGTGTAAGGGGGCAATTACTTTTTCACACAGTGCCAGTTGGTGTTGGTTAACTTTTTTTCATTAAATAAGTGAAATTAAAAAAAAAAACAAGTGTTATTTGTTCACTCAGGTTCCCTTTATCTAATATTACATTTTCTCTAAAGACCTGAAAACATCCAGTGTGACAAATATGCAATAATAGAGAAAATCAGGAAGGGGGCAAATACTTTTTCACGCCACTGTAAGTAGGATTTTTTTCAACTAAAGGTTGCAGGTGTAAATTAACATATTGCAATAATGGTTCAAGAATAGATACAATGACTGAGACTATTGGCCTCCCTGGTGGATTATACTGATTTTTATGTATTTTAGGAATGGCATAAAAGGTTGGAGTTCTCGGATTAGAATTCACTAATAATTCAGATTCCCATTCTTGCAACCATCCCATGGCACTGAATTTCTCCAAAGTCATGATTATCTGACTTCTGATTTGATGTAATGGGTCATATGTTACTTTATTGTAATTGTTTGCATCCTGTAAAAGATCCATACACATGTCCTTACATTTGTGTCTATCCATGATTACTATCCCAACCCCTTATCTGCTGATTTTATAACCATGTCCTGATCCTGTGATACGTTGTACATTGCCTGTTTCTGTGTTTTAGTTAAATTGTTAGTTTGGGGTTTTAATTGCTCCGGTTGTTTGAATAAATCAAAAATTTATTTTTTAATGATTTTAGTATAGAGCTCAATGCCATGGTTCTGACCAATGGGAGGATTCTATTTAGATTTAATGCCCAATGCTTGTTTAACTGCGTGTTGATATGTTTCCTGTTGTTGCATGTCTCCAAACTTATTTTTTAACCTAAGGGTTCTGAAGAACTTTTGCAGATCTACTTCCAGTTCTAAAATAGCTATGTTAGTGGTGGGTGAATATGAGAGACCCAAATTCAGTACCTGCATTTCAGATTCTGTAAGTATTCTAGTACTAGGTTTAAAACTTGTTGCATCACCCTATAAGGTTGCTGTGTGTAAGAATATACTATTTCTAGCATCAAACTTGCCAGTTTTTTCAGTTTTAAGTTTGTTTGTTATTGTCATTCTGAGCCCTGCGATCACAAGTCACCTGACAAGGAAGAGTTGAAACTGTAGTTCCTCAGCATAGTCTTGAGAATGACAGTTTTCAAATTACTGTGTTTATTTTAAACTTTAAAGGTAAAATCTTACTGGGGCTTGCATAGAAAAGTGCCTGTTACAGCATAAACTGTTTTACTGCATTTAAAAACGCAATTTAAATCGCAAGTGAATTTGTGACCCCATCTTTAACTTCCGGGTCATATTACAGTTAAAAGCAGCCCTCTGTGAGCAGGGCAAGTGACAGCAAGGTGCGCAGTGAGACGCGCGCAGAGACACGCGCGTTGGCGCGTGTTACGCATGTAAAGCGTTATAAAGCATTCTTCTGGGGCAAGATTTAAAGATCATATAAAATCAGTAAATTAGTAATCCTGTGTAGAGAAGATAATTTGCATGATAAATGGACTAAACACCACCGGATTATTTTCTGAGGTAAAATTTTGATCACAAACTTTAGTTGGCCTATTGTTTGGAAATAAAAATGGAGAAAAACATAATTTTTGAAGGTAAAGCAGGGACTCAGTGCATTTTTTTAATTTTTTTTTTATTTAGTTGTTTAACCAGGTATAGCATTGAATGTGATATGTACCTGTTTTCAGATATACCTATAATGTTTTCAGATATACCTATAATTGACTTCCATTTTACCTGCTTAAAGTGTAAACAGAATGCAGAAATGAGTATTGAACTATCTTTATTTAGCACAAGGTTAAAGGCCCTAGAAATCAGCCAACATAAATTAATAACGAAAATGGTTAATGAAGAATGTGACAACTTATCTTGTGAAAATGAGACAATGAATACAAAAGTAAACAACATGGGGCTGGCCTAGTGGTGCTGAGGGTTGAGGTGCTGGACGCCACACCTCGCACCACGCAGGCGACCCGGGTTCGGGAATGGACTCGGGCCGCCGGGGGCTGGCAGGGGGAAGGAAGGATTGAGCGTCCTGTGACAGCTCTCCTTCCTTCGGGGTGGGTGAGGGCTACATGCAGCACTGCAGTGACACCCAGCGGAGGTTGGGTGTATGACAGTGAGCGCATCTGACAGGGGGGAGAAGCCGGCAGACGTCTGCACATAAGTGCGCGGACGTCATTGCACGTCTGGCTCTCCAGAGGGCTACACTATACAACTAAAAAAATACAGGACCTCCACCTCTATGAAGCCCTCCCTGGGGGCTTCCTTCCTGTATCGCCAATCCCCCAACCAGTTACTAGGACCGCGGACTGGAATATGGGGTGCCAGCTCCATGGCCCCATCCTCTGGGGGGTAAGCCAGGGGTGACTGGGGGATACGGTCGGCATGGGAGGAAGACCTTGGGGTCCATGACCAGGGTGGATACCTGGTGGTAGGATCCCCAAAAAAAGTTAACAACATAGCATTACAACAACAGATTGCCCAGCCATTACCCACCATAACTATTCAAAAGAGCAATACATCAAAAAAAAGACCTAGAGATATGGACATTCAAGATAACCTAGACAATGAATGGTATGAGGTCCAAACTAGAAGACCCCTATAAAAAAAGAAAGGCAGGAAAGCTGAATGCTTTACTATACCACTATTGAATGGTTTTGACCCACTGATTACACTAATAGATGGGAATATCATGCCACAAACTGAATCAATTCAGATACAAGAAAATACATCAAACAAGGAATGTTCCAAAAAAACAGAAAGTGACAATGGCACCCAAATCAGCAGACAAAGTACAAACGAACGTAGGAACACACACTCCTGAAAACCCCTTTTCTAATAACGTTATGATTAATACAGAGATAACAGCTTCATTAGCTATACATCCATTACTGGGAAGCCAATCAGAACCAAATAATGAACAGGAATTACCAGCAATTGATATGGAATCAAATCTAGATCAAAACCCACCAGAACAAATATTCATTCTTGGTGACTCAATAATAAAGTACACAGATAGATACACAACAAGAGGAAACAGGGCCAGATTAGGGCAACCTGGTGCCCTAGGCCCAAGAGAAATCTGGGGGCCCCTCACTGCAACCATGCCCCTTTACCATGATGACTGTGACCCTTCACTGTGATTGCACCCCAAGTTGGCCATTGCATATCAGTTACTAAAACTTGAAAAAAAATATCTTATTGTCCCTAAAAAGTTGCATAAAATGTACATAACCTAACTAAAATGCTTCAAAATTAATTAAACTAATAATATCTGTATGGAAAAATAACAGTAGTCTGAGTGTTGATCATTTAGAAAAAAAATAATTACTAATTGGCCCGGTAAAAATAAATTTTTGGTGTGAAATGGTATGATTTGCTCTTTTCCAAAGCCCCGGCCCTTTGCAAACACACACATATGTGTGCTAGCACTGTGGGTGTTATCATTTTGTCCTGTCCTATGTACCATGATGTGGGAGTTTTGTTGGGTAGGGTAGGGACCCATCTTTAAAAGATGCTAGGTCCTGCCAGGTGTAAGAGTTAAATTTGTGGACTACTAGAGTAGTTGTGAACTTTAGAGATTATATTGCAAATCAACTGATTGTAGGAAGAAATCATTCATGGGATCAAGCATTTCTGTTACTGATAAGTAATCAGTATCTCCTGCCTCTAAATTCTCCTGGCTGTGTGAATGTATTCACTAGTCTTCTATACCAGATTTATCTATACTCATTAGCCATGTTTACACAGGTGCAGCATTTGTTTTCTTTGCTGTTCCTTTCTCACTGTGCTGTGTACTGCACTGATGTTTTCAGTTTACACTGCTGGCACTTGATGGTGCAGGTCACACTGTGGAGGGGGTGGCTGTATATCCATGGAGCGGGTTTGAACAGCGGTGAGACAGCTTTGTAGCTGATCAAGCGCAGAAGAGAGTTTACTGTGCAGCTTAATGCGCTCGATCCGCTACATGTACCCACTCTTGAGTCAGAGCCAAAAATGGATCTGGACTGCTCTTAATGTACTCTGGTAAGTGTCCACACCATCATGTTTGCAGTGTATCAACCGGTGCACACGAGTTGATGCACTGCAAACTTGATGGTGTAAACACAGGCTATTGACTCAGACAATGCTCAACTTGTTATGGTTTGTGCCTCATCCTCCTGAAACTGTATTGTTTTCTACTAACCGTTGTTCTACTGTTGTACAACAGTTCTGTGACCTTCCGGGTCGTGCTTGAAGATAGGCAGTGTTTTGTCTAGTGCACTTACCCAGTCAACAAAAATGAAATAAATAAATAAATAAAGCCAGGATCAATAAATGGCAAGATTTACTGATTGGAATGTAGAAATACGTTCATTTATTCACCATGAAAATGGTGCCATATCAAGATCAGAACTTCAATATAAGCGAGATAAGGGAATTAAATAAAAAAGTGTGATTTTTAATTATACCATTGAAACACATTGCAGTTTTCTTAATTTTAGGAGTGTGATTAAATATAAAGCATACACATTAAACTGCACTGTCAATCTTTTATATTTAAGAGTAAGACTTGATTCTAAATGGGGATTCTAAGTAGGGGTGGTAGACAAAGCAAAGGAAATGGGTCTATTCACACTTTAATGGTCAGCCTAGCCAGGGTCCCCTGAGCTATCACCTAACCTAACTCAACACCTAATCAGGGAGGTGAGAGTCATGTCACATTTCAGCCCTACCTTGTTCAGATTACTTAGTAGCTTGGTCATTTACAAAAAAAAGCAAAATGCAGCCCAGCCAGGAAGAAAAAGATATACTGAAAATATATGTTAGGAATTGTTGGGGGCCCCCTAGCAGGCAGAGGCCCTAGGCCTGTGCCTATTTTGCCTATGCCTTAATCCAGCCCTGAGAGGAAATAAAGAAAATGTAACTAGTTGTAGTTATAGTGGGGCATTGATAAAATACATAACAAAAGAGATTCCAGAGATACTGAAATATGTGAGTGGGAAAAAAACTGTTGTACTACACGTTGGAACAAATAACATCGGAAAGCAAGATGCACAAGAAATTATTTCTGATATGGAAAATGCTATTAAATGTATCCAAGAGCATGATGCAACTCCCATTATTTCTGAAATTTTACCAGTAATTAGGGCAAGCCACTATAGAACTAGAAATATTAAATCATTTAACAACTGGCTACGCAGGTGGTGTTTAACAAATAATATCTTTTGCATTAAAACTTGGGAGAAATTTGAGAACAAAAATGAGGTATATGGTTATGATGGGTTACATCTAAATAAACATGATTCGAGACTGCTGGGGTGTAACATTTATGATGCAATTAATGTTTCAAAAAACTAATAGGAAGGGGGAACAGGGGATACCATTTTGAGAATAGATTAGAGATACAAAACCCAAAACCAACTAAACAAATACACAAGAAAGTAAGTAAACGTATACTGAAAACAGGTCTAAATTTTCTACTAACAAATGCAAGGAGTCTACATGGTGCAAAAATGACCGAATTTCAATATGTTTTAAATAATGAGGAAATAGATATAGCCGCTGTAACTGAAACAAGGTGGAACAATAACTCTGAGTGGTGTAACAATATATCAGGATATACAACATATTTCAAAAATAGAAAGGATAAAAAAGGAGGAGGTGTGGCATTATTTGTTAAAGAAAACATAAAATCAAAACAAACCGTGGATGTAATTAATAGTACATTAAGTGAAATTATATGGGTAGAAATATTATGTGACAATACTCTGAAACTACCGATTGGTCTATGTTACAGGCCACCTGACTCTAACTTTACAATAAACCAGGACATAAAAAATAGTATAAATGATAAGTCAAATTATAGGAGGCAGTATAGCGCAGTGGTCTAAGGCTCTGAGCTGCAAATCTGGTGACATCCAGCAGACCAGACCTGGGTTTGAATCCCACAGCTTCCACTTGCATACTGTGTGACCCTGAGCAAGTCAATTAACCTCCTTGTGCTCCCAGGTCACTCCTGTAAAAAAGCTTTCAGCTTAGTGTGCTATACCTGGTTAAAAAACTAAATAAAAAAAAATTATAACGAAATAATTCTAATGGGGGACTTTAACTTTCCAGGAATAAATTGCAATGAAAACATTGGTAGTAACAATATTGAAACTCTGTTTGTGGATACATGTACAACAAATGGATTGTACCAAATAATAAATCAGCCCACCTGCAACAATAATATTTTGGATCTAGTACTGACAGACATGTCTGATAAAATAACTAATATAATGGTTAAACCTCCATTACTATGTAGTGGCCACATGATAATTACCTTTAATAACTCTACATGTTTTAAACCAGTTTTGGGTAAAACAGTAGTTAAAGATTATAACAGAGCAAATTTTGTTAAGATTAAACAGATTCTATCAGAGTGGAAATGGGACAACATCATAGATTGCAGTAACACATTATGGAACAAAATCAAAAATAAAATTATAAACTTAGAAAATAAATATATACCAAATAGAACCTTGTACAATAAAAGAGGTAAAATTCCACCTTGGATGACCCCAACTATTACAAATTTAATTAAGCAAAAATGTAAACTGTATAGAGCAATGATAAGAGACAGTAGTGATTATAATATCTGGAATTACAAGATCTCACAAAAAAATGTAAATACAAAATTAGAATGGTGAAAAAAAATTGAAAAAAGCTTGCATACATTAAAGATGGTGGAAAATGTTTTTATTCCTACATAAATAATAAAAAATCAAACTCTAGAAATATAGGTCCACTGGTGATAGATAATAGTGAAATATCACTTCAAGAAAGTACAGATGAATTCAACAAATACTTTTGTTCAGTTTTCAATACTAAAACATATCCATCAATAGTCAATAAAATTCCAAAAGATACTTTAGATGAGATAACTAAAACAGAGATTATGGACAACCTAAACAAACTAAGCACAAATAAATCACCTGGTCCAGACAAGTTACATCCTAGGTTATTGAAGGAAATTAAAGAATGGATAATTAACCCACTACATAAACTTTTTAACATGTCAATAAATACAGGGCATGTCCTAATGGACTGGAAAACTGCAATTGTCACACCTATTTTTAAAAAGGGAAATCGATCACAAATTTCAAATTATAGACCCATTAGTTTAACAAGCATAGTAAGTAAAACGTTCGAAACAATATTAAAAGCTAGGATTGAAAGTTACCTAAAAGTAAAAGGATTAGAAGACAAATCCCAACATGGTTTTCAAAAAAACAGATCCTGTCTAACAAGCAACATGTTTTTTTATGAATACATAAGTAAATGTATTGAAGATAATAAAGCTATAGACGTAATTCATCTTGACCTATGTAAAGCATTTGATAAAGTGCCACACAGACTACTAATAGATAAAATGGATAAACTTGATATTGACAATCGGATCACAAATTGGGTAACTAATTGGCTAAAAAATCGTACTCAATGTGTTCGTATAAAAGGTCATGTATCAGGCATGAGATTGGTGACGAGTGGGGTGCCTCAGGGATCGGTCTTGGGACCGATTCTGTTTAGCATATTTATATCAGATATGACATCAAATTTAAACAGTTTAGCCATAAAATTTGCTGATGACACTAAACTAACAGCCCAGGTAGATACTAAGGAAGATTACCAAGAACTCGTAAATGACTTAAAAAAAATAGAATTATGGGCTGTAAAAAACCAAATGATATTCAGCAATGAGAAATGCGTTGTTATGCATTTCGGCCAAAATAATTTGCATCATGGTTACACATTAAAAGGACAAATAATAAAACCTGTAAATCAACAAAATGACTTAGGTATTATAATAGACTCGGATCTAACATTTCATGCACATTACAATAATATCATTAATAAAACAAACAGACTAATAGGATGCATAAAAAGAAGCTTTACATCCAGAAATAGAAAATGCATCATTCCACTCTATAGGGCCTATGTGAGGCCTCATTTGGATTACTGCTCCCCCTTGTGGAATCCATACCTGAGAATGGATGTAAATAGAATGGAGGGGGTACAGCGGAGGGTTACCAAAATGGTGGAAGACATATCAACCTTGAGCTACGATCAAAGATTGGACGAATTAAAGATGTATTCCCTGGAGCAGAGAAGAATAAGAGGAGATGTACTTTTTATGCATAAATTATGTGGGGAGGAAGAGTTACTAACACTATTAAATCTATCTTATAATAAACATAATTGTAATTTAAGAAGCCACAGACATCAATTATCTCTAACATACCCAAAAAATAATAAAAGGAGATCCTTTTTTACCCAGAGAATAATAACCTTGTGGAACTCATTACCTAATTCCTTGTTTGATAATAGAGATCACAAAATCTTTAAGCATAAACTCGATTCAATCTTGTTAAAATAAACGTGGAAATTACCACCTTGGCTGGAGACATACCAAAATGGGCCTCAGCTTTCTGTATGTCTATACCTCCTAGTATAACTCCTAGTATAACTTAAATTAAACACTGGTATTTGATCTAAGTCTGACCTATATTGCCTCCCTCCTGTTTATTTTGTCTTCCACTTGGTGTGCCTCTTCTCACTGGCCTGTAACTGGTTTCTCTCTGGTACCCCTATCCCTTCTGCCCCCCCTGCTCTGTCTCTCAAGGGATATCATTCTGTTGTTTCAACCTGTGTTGAAGTACTGAGTTGAGGAATATCTGAGCTCTTGGTTAAAAAAGGACCAGTAGATGATTGTGTTTTCTGTGCATCTCTTGTATAACTAGCATCACTATCAGTACTGACATCTGTCTGATATTCCTGATTTTGAAATCTTTTCTGAGGATAATATTTTTTATATGTCTACACTTTGTTATCTCTATAGTCATTGGTGTCACGTTGAAACTTTTTAAAATTTTTTGCTGTTTAAGTCATTCTTCATATTCCAGTAATTTTTGTTTAATATTATCCAAATTGATTTTACATTCTGTTTCCTCTATCCTGAGCTTAAGCTGATTCTCTGTTAGTTTTATTTCTTTATTTATTAACTCTTTCTTCTATCACAGCTTCTATAGGTGCATACATAAAGTCCATAGATGCTAGATTTCTAATTCTATCCTAGTTGTTATTAAGTTTAGCGAGTTTATACCCAAATTGGGTTCACCTATAATTCATAACCCTCTTGGAATTCTATTATATTCTATATACTTAGTGAGTGTAAGACCATGCCATTCTAAATGGCAATCTCTAAATTTAAGATTCTCAATTTTCTGAGCTATATTTTTATCAGTGTCACAGATTTGTACAGACAAATCCCTCTCCCCCCTCATTGTATCAAACAATTTTTTCTGTAATAGCAGGCTCATTGAGGTCACAGACACCTGTTGGTCAGTTTGCTGGTAATTCCATGAATTGCTCGTAAATTGGTAGTGGTATTTGGACAGTGAGATCACCCATGTTCAAAATATAAGAGAAAAAACTTTAAGTATGGTTAACCTGATTCAAGACATCAGGTCAAATGAAAAGGACCTGCATTATATAATGTAAGTCACTTCTTATATATAAAAAATTGTTAATGTCATTTATTAATAACTTTCTCAACCCCCCCCCCCATTTTCTGTTATTCATCTAATTCATAGACCTTTTAGAAAGGCATAGGTATGAATATTCATATTAATTAGTCAGCTATTTGGTAACTCTATTAATTGTCAGTAGCTCAGTGGTGGGACTTAAACAGTGACATACAGTATTGATAATCTAGTCCAAATTATAAGGCTACATGAATAAGACATTTATAAAATGAAATACAATGATCCTCTTTGTAGGTAGCAAATTAAGAAAATATATGCAGATGTCGTCTCTGATAACCCCCCCCCCTTGCTTTTGTCCCAAGCATACTGTTCTGTTAAGACTTAGAATTCTTATGTAACTTTTAGTTAAAAACACAAAAAATTATTTGCAAATGTTGTTCCCCCTGATTTTGTATTTAAAATGATTCTGTATTCAAAATTATACCAACACATAACTAATTCCCCACATAGCCAAATCTGTGACCTCAATGAGCCCGCTAGTCCAGCGCAACAACAACTGACACAATTGTGTACAGCTACTAAGTAACAACTGCCATGCATGGTTATGTGGATAGGTGAATAAGGATGACCTCATCCGATGCACAAGACTAGTGGCCCCAAGAGTAAGTCTCGCTTCCATGCTCCCTAATGTCATTAAGCAGGATGTCGAGTGCAGCAATACATGTTACAAAAACATTAGTAAGTAGCATTTTTTTACTTCTCGAGAACTTTTTTAAAACTTCAAATCTGTTGTCTATGAGAGGCTTTTTTACTTATGCATTATAGGGACTTAAAAGGGTGAGCGTTTGGAGTTTAAAAAAATGAAGCCATAAACATCAAGTATAATATGAATAAAAGCACAGGTATGGACCACCTTTTCAGCAGTTACATTGCAGAAAAGAAAGTCACCTAAACGAATAGTTGATATTCAACAAATGATTGATATGGTTTTGGGCCCATAACCAGTTGTGACAGACAATATTTATTGCAGTAGTAGATGATTATTACTTTTTTGGAACATATCAAGGTACTGGTGTTAAAATGGCTTTACTTGTCTTTTTGTGTTTATTAGAGCGCATTCAGTGAAGGAAAAAGCTGGTTAAAAACACAGACCTTAGCAAGCTGGAAACAGAGAAGAGATAGGGGGCTAGTCAGGCCTTTATTGGCAGTTTGAAATTATATGAGTACACAGGCTTTGGTGGTGGCAGCATGAGTTTTTTCAAACAGCATAATGAGACATGTATACAATATTTAGATTGTTTTTCTGTTTTTATTTATTACAGTTATGTGCCTATTATTTAATACAAGTCATTTCAGGCATAAGGGGTGTATGAAGAAACTAACATTCAATGGTAACAGCATTTATACCGTGTGAATATGTAAATAAATTTTGTATTATAACATGGCAAAATTAATTAATATATGTTTATTATAAATTTCAGAAAATGTGTGCAGCTTTTTGAAAAGCACAGTACAGTGCAAAATGTCAGGGCGTCAGAAAATAAACAAAATTTCAAACCTGAAAAGGGACTTTTTGTCTTTTTAAAGATGCAGGGATTCCCCACAGCGCACTTAACCGTCAGTATTTAAGCACCTCAGGGATATCTACACACTAAATCATCATTTCCCATGGACTTTGCATCATGATTTGTTAGTTTTGCCAGTTCGGTCCTTCAGGTTATCCCAAAATATTCTACCATCTCTCCATGAGTTAGAGGCACTCTTTGAAATAGCCAATTTTGGCAAGTCTGACTTTGTGGGTGCAGATGTGCATAGCAGATTTATATTTCTGGATGACTACCTGTTTGCCAATGGCCTTAGCTCTTTACTATAGATGATCTCTAGTGGTCATGAGGTTTAGCAGAGTGGGGGAGATTCATGACTTGAGGGTGCCCTTTATTTTGCATTTGCAGATTGGGGCATAGATGTCACAAGCTTCATTAAATTTAGCAATGAAGCAATCCAATGCCTGTTCCACATCACTTAGGGAGTCGAGGGTGGACCAGTCAGTTTAAGGCAGGTCTTCAGCGCTTTTAGTAGTCCTCATTTAAGGACATGACTTGTTAAGGTTATTGGGGGTATTTAGGGGCTTTATTGGCTCAGTGGCATATGACAGGAGAGTAGTCACTTAGTGAATCTGCTAAGACTATGGTTTCAGACAGCCACTCAGGGTGGCTTGTAAAGATCCAGTCAAGCAGTAGCTGACCCTGGTGGGGGATTCGACCATCTGAAAGATGTTGACACTTGACAGGGCATCTTTGCATTGGGCTGCATCATGTGAGAGCCAGTTTACACTGAAATCCCCTAGGGCTACCACTTCCCAGTTTTGTCTCAAGCCTTTGAAGTAGTCAATGATCTTACAAAAACCAGAGAATCATTCTATTGGGGGAATGTAGACTGAGACTACTGTTAGGGATTTGCTATGTACACTCAACAACAGTCTGATGGCAAGGGCTTGTGCAGTATTTCCAGTGTCTATCTGGGATAGGCATGACACCGTATGTTATCCCTAACATAGATAGCACAACCCCCACCCCTTTTCCCAGTCCTGTCAAGACTGAAGAGGGTATACCCATTTAAGGCTAAGGATGCAACAGGGATCTAGGAAGGGGACATCTGGATTATGCTGGCTTACCAACACTTGAAGTTGGTCCAATTTAGCCAACAGGCTCAAATGTTACTTGATGCTAGTTTTAGTGTTCTAGGGTTGTTCATGCTGCTCAGAGGCTGTAGAAGTGGGCCAGGATTAGGATGGATGTTGCCTGAAATGAGCAGAAACATCAATGTGATCTGCAGCAGGAAGTTTTTTAGTCTTTTTAAGTTTGCAGTACTCTTGCGTCTACTAGTTCCTGCCTTTTTCATTATATATGGCAGGACGTTGGGGTGGAGAGGAGGAGTTCGGCTATTTTACAGTAGATGTGTGTCTGTAAAATCCCTTCTTTTGCAAGTTCTGTGTGACAGTGATATGGTGGCATTGACTGAGTTGGTGGATACCTGGGTGTGCTTATTAGAGCACTTGAGAGATAAGATAATTAGGAGGACAGCTGTAAAAAAACTTCTTTTTGCAGGTAGCCATTATTATAATTGAGGGGGCAGGGGTGGGAATGTAGTTGCAGGGTTCTGAAGGACAACAGTAGGGGTGTTCCAAGGAGCTCTGAGGAAGAGATTGAGTAGGCCACATGGGATATACCAGATAAGTGGTGGGGTGGGACTTTGGGTGGCTAAGGTACTAGGGGAACAGACTATGTGGGCAATACTAGTAAGATGTGTGGCCTAGTGGATCATGTTGCAGGCTTTGGTATGGTCTAGGCACCACAGGGAAGGGTTCAAGTCCCGCAGAGGGAGAGAGACATTACACAAGAAGGGTGGTTGGGACCAACCCAAAATACTGACTAAACAACTGATAGTGGGACAGAGGCAGTATAGGCTGATGGCTTAGGTCCTAACAAATTCTCTTTAAAACTGAGCGGAGGCTGTAAGGGGAGTGTGGTGCTATCTAGTTGCTCAGTGGTATAGGGTGCTAGGGGGATTTTGGGGTGTTAGTTCACATGTGTGACTTAGTCACATGACTCTCCCTACCTATATATTAAGTGCCCACCAGGGTGGGAGGGTAGGGGGTCAGGAGTGGGTAGAAGGAGGGTTGTGGTGGGTGGGGCAGCCACTGCAACAGTGGTGGTGGGCTAACAGAGCTCTGCCAGCCAAAATCTGTCTGTACCTTCAGCTGAGAGGGGGGGTTGGAAGCCGTGGCAGCAGTGTGAGAGCCCTGTGTCTCTGGCTCTCGCTGGACATCTGTGCATAAGGAATCAAACAAAGAGATAATGAGGACAAGGCAATCAAGAGGATTAAGGGGTCATGAATGAAAACAAAAGGGAGTTCTAAGGTCAAGGCTGGACATGGGATGCAAGCAAAGGAGGGGAAGGGGACTAGAGAGTCAGGGGCAAAATGGCAACTGCAGCCAGAGGCTAGCACTCTAACAGAACCACCAGCTCAATACTACCATACAATAGCATGCAGCAGTAAATGGACATCAGGTAACAGGTAAAATCAGTATACAGCTGTAAAAACAGACTTTCAACAACTACAAAAGGCAGCGTGGTCATGTGACCAACAGTGCAGCCTTAAAGTACTGAGTAAATCCAGCAAACAACATAGGCAGGTCACACAAAAAAAAAACAGTATTTCACAAAACCTATCTACAGAGCTCTACCAATCAAAATCTGTCTGTACCTTCAGATGGGGGAGGGCTGGAAGCCATATCTGCAGCAGTATGAAAGCCCTGTGTATCTGGCTGTCTCTGGGCATTTGTGCCTTCATCTGGGAGGGGGTCTGAAAGCCACGGCAGCAGTGTGAGAGTCCTGTGTCATTTACCACATTAATGGAAGTGAAATCAACACCACAAAATCTGAAAAAGATCTGGGAGTCTTAATTAAAAATAACTTGAGCTTTACAGGTCATAGTGTGATCAAAAAGGGATATGGAATTTTGGCTTCTATCAAAAGGAACATCAGGAGTAAGTCCAGGGAGGTGGTGATGCCACTTTTTGTATTTCTGGTACAGCTACACCTGGAGTATTACTGCCAGTTTTGGACACTGCACCATAAGACTGACCTAAGAAGGGTTGAGGTGGTCCACAGGTGGGTAAACAAGTTGGTGGCCGGCCTCAGGGAGAAGACCTATGAGGATAGACTCCAGGAATCCAAGTTGTTTTCGCTCCAGTATAGGAGACTCAGGGGGGACATATGCCTTGTTTATAAGGCATTTGTTAACCAGGACCTTTGGGAATGCATGGTACTAAGTCTGAGACCAGATTCAATAAATGTCAGGGGATACCATATGTAGTTAAGAGGTGGTCATTATAGGAAGAATCAGAGAGGGACCTGGTTTTCCCAGAGGGTGGTGTCCTGATGGAATTCACTACCAACATCTGTTGTATCATGTAACATCATAAACCAATTTAACGGGGCACTAGATAACTGCCTACGTACTCACTGTTGTACGGTGGATATTTAAATTTGGTGCAGGTCAACAAAAGGCTAATGCTAATTGACCTGTTTAGCATCTTAGGAATCTTATAACTCAGACAGAACACCAAAAATTAAAATAACAATGGGTAGGATTGGTTTATTCCTCTACCTTTCAACAACATCCTCACAAAAAAAGGGGTGGCCATTTTGATCCACAGAGATGTTCCACTACAGGTGCAAAATGTCACCCAAGATTCAGAAGCATGCTTTATAAAGCTTGAATGTATGAATAGAGACATATACTGTACCATGCTCAATATCTATGCACCTAATGTACAAACAGAACATATGACCATCTTCAAAAAGCCCTGTTAGAAATGGTCACAAGCTCTGATCATTTATATATTATAGGAGGCGATGTTAACTCTGCATTGGCTAGCCCACTGGACAGATGGGGGGGCATGGAGATACCCTCTCTGGAAAACATTTACATAGATTGGCAGAAGAAATGGCCCTCACAGATGTCTGGCATGTCCTGAACCCCACAGAGAGGTGTCTGGCATGTCCTGAAACCCACTGAGAGGTGGTATACCTGTTGTTCCCCATGACATAACTCCTAGTCCAGAATCAATCATTTTTTCATCTCTACTAACTGTCTCCACCAGGTGAGCACCTGTACAATAGGTAGCTCCATCCTGCTGGATCATTCCACAGTTGTGCTATAAACAGTACAGTTAAGCTGTACTACAACATGGCAGTTTAATGCCAGTTTACTTAATGATCAGGGTTACAAGAACCATATGAAAGAGGTCATGTCTTTCTACTAGAGGGAGCACAGACCACAGCTGTCCATGCCACTATGGTATGGGATAGTTTTAAATTCATGGTAAGATAGGGAAGCAATTAAATATACCTCAAAACTGAAGAGGAAAAAAACGTTAAGGCTCCTAAACTTAAAAATATTTGTTTAGAGCCAGAGCAGCCAATCACCCTTCATGAAGAGGTCAAAAACAACTACAAGCAAAGAGTGTTCAACTTATGACATGCTTGACGAGATGGTGGAAAAAAATGTTGTTAGGCAAATGTTTTACGAATAAGGTAATTGGGCTAACCATCTGTTAGCCATTCAGCTCTCAAAACAAGCTGCAAATAGGGGGTCCTAAAACTCAAGCATGCAGGGAGTAAAGAAGGACACACTGCAAACTCCATGATAATATTAGATAAATTTGCTTATTTCTGCCAGATGCTCTATACCTTGGGGGGGGGGGGACCCAGCTTCTTTTTTTGACCATATTATCATCCCAAATCTTTCCAAAGAGGTAAGCACAGTTATAGACAATCCTATCTGAGGGGAGCAAGTTCAGAAAAAGATCAAAAACAAAAAAAAAAAACATAAAGTCCCCAGGCCTAGATGACTTGCTGGTAGAGTGGTATAAACACTATGCCACATCTCACCCAGATGTTCAGTGAGGTGCTGGAGGAATGGCGTCGACGTTCATGGTGTCAATGATAGATAACAGTTTTACGCAAGACAGGGAAGGACCCCATGGAGTGTAGATCATATCATCCCTTCTCCCTCCTCTGTAATGATATGAAGCAGCTTACAGGAAACCCGGCCAGTAGATCACAGGACCCTAGCTACACAATAATTCATCTGGACCAAACTGGTTTATAAAAGCCCACTTCCTGCAAGATAATATTAGATACCTACTGAACATTTTCTCCTCCCAAACCAAACACAGAAACTCTCCATTGGCTATCTCCATGGATGCAGAGCAACCTTTTGATAGTTAAAATTGACATTTTTAAATTACTCTCTACGAGCCTTCAAATGGGGCCACAAATATTTATATACTATTAAAGCCCTGTACAATGCCCCTGAGGCTACAGTTAAAGTAAATGGATATAATTCAGACAGATTTGCACTGGGAAGGGGCACTAGGCAGGGCTGTGCCCTCGCCCCACTATTCTTTGCAATCAGCCTTGAATCCTTAGCTATTGCAGTTCAACAGGACCCAAACATAACGGGCATCCAAGCAGGGCAAGACATTAATAAACTATAAATTTATGCTAACGACTCAGTCTTTTTCCTCTCAGATGTTGAGACGTCAGTACCAGCACTACTGGACTCCATGGCTACTTTTTGGAGAACTATCAAGTTATAAACTCAATTACACACTGTCAGAAGCTCTGCTGATTATTGAAAAATGCACCCCAGAGTTTAAACAAACCTTCCCCTTCACTTGGGCAAGGAAAAAACAAATTCAGTATCTAGGGGTACAGGTCACACCACAATTCTCAAAACTATTCAGCATTAATTATACACCTCTTTACACTACCATGTAGTCTGGCATTACCTTGATCACTCCAGGGACACATTAATGCCTTTAAAATGAACTTACTGCCCCCATTTTTTATTCTTAATTCATATGCTGGCATGCTGCCCATACTTACACCTGAACATCTCGGTCGAAGGTTTTGAAGGACCTCATGAAATTCATCTGGGGAGGCCATTAGCCAAGAGTGAGAAGAACAGTCTTGAAAATGCCTAGAGAAAAAGGAGAAAAAGCCATGCCAGATTTAAAATGATTTCATTTAGCAGCTCAAACAGCTTATTTGGTCACATGGGATAAACAGAGACATGCATTCCTGTGGTACGTCACTGGGGACAGGTAGGGCCTCTCCACACCTCTGTCTGCTTTGCCTTTAACAGCTGTTTCCCCTGACATCCAGTCCCTGGGTGGTGCACTCACTACACACCCTAGACAAAATAAGAAAATACATAAAACTGGATGCTGACATTGGCCCCTTGTCACTAATTAGATATAATAGAATCTTACCAACATCCAGATCATGACCCAGGCTTTGCTTTTTTGGAGACAAAGGGCATTACAAAATTATCCCAACATATCACGGGGGCAAGTGAGGGGCTTCCAAAAACGTTCACAACAATTTAATCTCCCTAACTCAGAATTCTTCCAGATCCAACGTTTTATTCATACAGTGATGAATCAGAAGAAACTGTCTAGACGGCAATACCCACTGAAAGACTTCTTTTTCTGGGGGGGGGGTCCACCCTAAAACCTAGATTCAGATACATGTGTGGCCTACTGTGGAAAAACATTGTGGACAGTACAGATGTGATCAGACACAGATGGGAACAGACATAGATGGGAACAAGATGGTGGCATGCCCCTCACAGTGGTGTTGTGGAAGAAATATTTACAAACAGATTTGAAGGTTACTTCTTCTCCTTGTTGGACAGAATTCAGGTGGAAGGTGTCCATTTGTTTTCTTCACACCCCCACCATCAGCAAACACATTAACACAACTAACACAGACCATTGTTGGAGGCTTTGTGGACATAAAGGGTCTCACTACCATGTTTTCTGGGATTTCCCAAGACTGCAGGAATTTTGGTCAGAGGTATACAACACAGTTCAAAAAGTCATGAGCAAACCAATTCCCCACAATTTTCAAACCTTGGTACTAGCTGTCTGCCCCAACCAGAGCCATAACAAACATATGCAGAGCTTATTTTGAATCCTAGTATTGACTGCCTCAAAATGTATCACCTTAAGATGGTTGTCAGATATTGCCCCACAGGTGTACACATACATTAAAAAAGTGATTGATGTATAAAATATGAAGTCACTCATGTTTGATATTCAACTTAGGAGAGATATTTTCCTGACTATCTAGCAACCCTAGGACTCACTAATCACAACACAAATGGTCAAAGACACTTAGACCCCTGGATTGGGCTTTTTCTGCTACATGGGGCCATTTGAACTCCCGCCATTATTTATATTTAGATAGAGTTGTACAGGCACATCACAAGGATCACAGCAGTGATGAAGGGACCCAGTACTCAGGACTTGCAACAGGACTATTAAATACCAGTCCAATAACTGAGGTTTCACTGTTATGGACTATTTATACCTCATGGACATAGTAACACTGTACTGTTTTACTGTTTTGTTTTTCTTTCTTGTTAAAACGAAAAAAAATGAAAGTTATCACATGTTGGGCATAGATGCCCTAGAAGAGGTATAAATCTTAACAGTCTTAGGGAGCAATGTAACCAAGTTGAATGTCTTGATGTAGCACCTGTAATTGTCATATTACTCAATAAAGCTGAGTTAGAAAAAAAAGAACATTAGTTAGCTCTTAGTTAGGTTTTTCTGTGTTCTCTATCTTTTCAAATGTATTATATTTCTTTTCTGTAGTGTATTGTATTTCCTATTGTCTTTACTGTGTGTAGTCCTGTACCATATGTAAATATCATGGAGTGATGGATGTTATTTTTATTTCATTTATTTATTGAAATGTTTCACCAGGAAGGCACTCTGAGCAACACGTTGCTCATCTGCCGATGCAACCTGGGGGGAAGGGGAACATGAGGCTAGGATACATAGATATGAAGCACTAACAAAGAACTGCATATGAATTGCATACAAATAAAAGTGAATACAATTGTAATTATGCAGCGAAATAGCAGGGTGCTAACAGTTTGGAACTAGATAGGTACATGATTACAGTTAGAATTTGATTAATACAATTGAGCAAAATGACACATAATGAAACACTAAGTGATATTATGGGCCAGATATTCAAAGCTTTGCACGGTCCGCAAACAGTTTGCACGGGTTTAGCGTGGGATTAGTGTGGGACTGCCATATTCAAAAGGCCTCATAGCACGGGCAAAGTGCATTAGCACCGAGCAAAGCATAATGATATGCAAGGGGCAAAGTGAACATGAATACAGGCGCTATGAGATATTCAACCACTAGCGCCGCACTAAGGTGTTTAGCGTGACATAGCGTGATCCTTAGCGAGGAACAAATTACTGCCCAGGAAAGGCTGGTCTTAACCCTGGGCAAACAGCTTTGCATGTCACTGGTGCATAGCACAGTGCTTGCATGGGATTAGCGTGGCTTGCGTGACCCTAACATAAGAGCATGACACTTAGAAAATGCCTGACATGGAGGACACATACTGCTCACTGCTGGCACCACCATGATGCCAACAGCTTCCACCAGTCCAGCCAAGCACAGACAGTAAGGGGGGAGCCGACCCACAGGGGAAAACTAGGTAATGTGGCCATACAGCACACACCTGCAGACCATACGTCTGTGGTGACCAACAGATGCCAGCACACACATACAGCACTGTGGGCATGGTGGCCATTGAGGGGAGGGTGTACATGCGGCCAGACCTCACCACAGCCCAGGTGTGGCCACATGGCGGGGACACAACATGCAGTGCACATGGGCCAGTAGTGGGAATACCCCACCACCTGAGTGCCTGTCGGAGCATACATGCCCACTCAGCCACATACTGCACAACTGTACAGAAGCCACAGCACACACAGTGGGGCACGGGACCCAAGGCAGCATGGATTCACAATGGGAAGGTCATGTCAGACAAATCTAATAGATTTCTTTGACTGGGTGACCAAAGTAGTAGATCATGGAGGGGCTGTGGACATGGCCTACCTAGATTTTAGCAAGGCATTTGATACAGTCCCACACAAAAGATTAATACACAAGTTATCCAGCCTTGGAGTGGGTCCCAAGGTAGTAGCCTGGATAAAAAATTGGCTAGGCAACAGGACACAAAGGGTAGTAGTAAATGGAGTACACAGTGAAGAAAGGAGGGTTACTAGTGGGGTACCGCAGGGTTCAGTACTGGGACCGGTGCTTTTTAATGTCTTTATAAGTGACATTGCAGAGGAACTGGAAGGAAAAGTATGTCTCTTAGCAGACGACACAAAGATCTGCAACAGGGTTGATACACAAGATGGAGTGGAAAGGATGAGAAGGACTTGGCAAGGTTGGAGAAATGGTCAAATGTATGGCAGCTCAGATTCAATGCAAAGAAGTGCAAGGTAATGCACATGGGAAACAAAAACCCAGGGGAAGCGTACACAGTGGGGGGTGAGATACTGACAACAGTAAAAATGGAAAGGGACCTGGGGGTAATTATATCAGATGATTTAAATGTGGGCAAGCAATGTGAGAAGGCAGTAAGGAAGGCTGGGGGGATACTGGGATGCATAGGAAGAGGCATCAATAGTAGAAAACAGGAAGTTGTTATCCCTCTGTACAGACAGTTGGTGAGACCCCATCTGGAGTACTGTGTGCAGTTCTGGAGACCCCCATCTCCACAAAGACATAGACAGAGTGGAGGCTGTCCAGAGGAGGGCAACCAAAATGGTGCAGGGTCTGCACCAGAAGACATACGAAGAAAGACTAAAGGAGCTTAATATGTATACCCTTGAGGAAAGAAGGGAGAGAGGAGACATGATAGAAACGTTCAGGTACCTCAAGGAATTAACAAAAGTCCAAGAGGGTAGCATCTTTCAGAAAAGAGATGTGCAAGAACAAGGGACACAATTTGAAGATAGAGGGGGACGGCTCAGAGGTAATGTGAGGAAGTATTTTTCACAGAGAGGGTTGTGGGTGCATGGAACAGCCTCCCTGAGGAGGTCGAGGAGTCAAGAACAGTGGGGGATTCAAGAATGCATGGGACAGACATAAGGCAGTCCTAGTAGGGGGTAGGAGGAAGTAAGTTGTTGGCTAACTAGGATCTGCAGCTTATCTGTTAGGTAGGAAAATGGGCAGACTAGGTGGACCAAGCGGTCCTTATCTGCCGTCAAATTCTATGTTTCTATAGCCGGCCATGCAAATGTCACTGTAAGCATCCCATGCCACAGGTGCAGCATCTATGGAGCACACAATGGTGAAACAGTACTGTCCACCGTCAGTAATCACCTGCATGCTGGGCCTGTCACTGTGTACAGTGCAGTGGTCATCACTGCCCTACAAACCATAGGCATTGCTGTGTCCCTCACACTACTGGCCCCCTTGCTACTGTAGTGTCTGCCTTGCACTGTTGCATGGCCTACAGTGTGACAGTTGCATACAGCACCACCACCGCCTGTGCCTATGCTGTGTTCTCCCCTGGAGCACACAATGCAATGCTGTACTGTATACATGTAGCCTGCAGCAACCATCGTACACTGTCAGACTGACCTACAGGTGGAGCTGTGGCCAGACCTGACCAGCCCCTGTAATTCCAGACTGACCTACAGGTGGAGCTGTGGGACCCTGCAGTAACGCTGGGCAAACTGCATGCAAATCAGGGAATGATGAGATGCTAATCTGGCTGTTTGCCCAGAGACTACCTAAGTAGGCTCATTTGCATGTCACTTTTGAATATGGCAGATCTTAGCGCAGGGCAAACGCGTTAGCACCGGGCTAACAGCTTAGCTCCACGCTAAAGCCACGCTAACGGTTCGGGGATATTTATGCAGTTTTGATCACTGTTCTTTCACATCTGCTGCTGCCTGCTGCTGTACTGGGTCCTCGCATCTGCTGGCACACACATTGGCCACATAGTTCTTCTCTACCTGCTCTCACGTCGCTGTGCACTGTGTTGTTGTTGTGGTTTGCACTTCCTGGTTGCTATATTCAGTGCTGCCTTATTCTAGGGCTACGCTTGCCCTGCACTCCCAGCCCTGTTTGCATGGCCTTATTCCCATGCTATATTCAGAAGCTGTTTGCCCCAGGCTTTTCCTTTTGAATATAGCTTGCTTTGTGCCCTGGGCTACGTTTGCCTGCCGGGCAGTGTTAACTCAACCCAGGGGCAAAGCTTTGAATATCTGGCCCATAATGAGTAGCTTGTTTAGTCTGAATGAAGATTCAAGTGTTGATCTAGGAGAAGCTAATAGGGAGCAACTCAAACAGTTCATGATTTGCTATGAGAAAACAAAAGTGCAAATTTTACTAGAAGTGCCAAAGATTGGGGTTAGCCAGATCAAGGCTAAGAAATGGGGGGGGAGTGGGGAAGGGCTCTTTACATATCAATGTATATACTTCATGCTTTCTGTGACTGTTTTTAAGGTGTAGATAACCTGGTGTTATTGTTAAGTCTGTGATACATTTCTGAAGAGACAGGCTACTATGCTACAGTATCTAAAGAAAAGTGCTCTCAGTTGTGACAAAAGGGTGGGTCACTTGCCCTTTTGGGAACGGTTACTGCCCTGTGTTAGCAGTGGCTCTAGTGATATTCAAAGCTAATGATACCAGCAGTGAGAGTCAAGCTGGGTGATGGCAGCATACCATTCAGGCATCTGAAAGATTGTGAAAAATGTTAGCAGTGTGGGCTGAGTTCTGAAAGAGAACTAGTCTGTGACAAACAGGTTGGCAGTGGTTGGGATCTTAAAATGAATCTCAATTAAAAGGTTCCCTGTCTGGTCCCAGAACAAGATACAGTACACAATGGAGATACAGTATATACTACCATTTTTATATTGCTGTAAGAGTAAATAGTGAGACGATACTATCTCTGGGCCATATGTGAGATGTACAGTAGCAGACCTTGAGTATCTGTGTGAAAGAAGAGAGCTTGGCTTTGAGGAAAGCCAACCACGGGCAAAAGAAACCCGCATAGACATCAAGCAAAGTGACCATGGAAGTGGTGCAAAAGCAGTCACTGCTGACCAAAATCAATGAGACTGAGGCTAGAGGGATGTTGGGGTGTATTAGTAGGGGTATCACAAGTCAGAAAAGGGCAGTAATAATCCCTCTTTACGAGACACTGGTTAGGCCCCATCTGGAGTACTGCGTGCAGTACTGGAGGCCACACCTTCACAAGGACATTAACAAAACTGAGACAGTCCAGAGAAGGGCAACCAAAATGGTGCAGGGACTGCATCAGAAAACATATGAGAACAGATTAACTGACCTCAATATGTATACCCTAGAGCAAAGGAGGGAGAGAGGTGATATGATTGAAACATTCAAACACCTTAAGGGCATTAACAAAGTGAAAGAGTCTAACATGTTTCAATATAAGAAAAATAGCAGGACAAGAGGACACAGCATGAGATTAGAGGGAAGCCGATTAAGAGGTAATGTGAGAAAGTTCTTTTTTACAGAAAGGGTGGTGGATACATGGAACGGCCTACCTCAGGAAGCAGTGGATATGAATACAGTGCAGGGCTTCAAACAGGTATGGGACAGGCATAAGGGAGCAATACAGATGAGTATGAATAGATAGGCCATTGATAGAGCAAAGGCCTTTGGCACATTCATAAGGTAGTAAAATAAATGGGCAGACTGGATGGACCTTGCAGTCTTTATCTGCGGTCAACTATGTTTCTATGTTTCTAGCGAGAGTGCAAGTGAGCCAGAACCTAGAACTGGGGGCAATTGAGCAGATAGACGTGGTGCAGCTGGAGCTTACTCTGGTTAAAGTGAAGGCTGATGCTGAGCTACAGAAGGTGAAAGTGGAGGTAAAGCTGCAAAAACTGAGGATTTAGACAGCAGAGCAAGAGGAGGACCACCAGCATGAGATCCTGATGAGGGAGGAGTGAGAAAGGTAGCATCAGCATGTGATCCAGATGAGAGGAGTGAGAGCATGAACATGCAAGAGAGATGGAGTTTCTGCACCAGAGGGCACCGCGAGAAACTGTAAGTACTGGCATCGGGTTCAACCCAAGAAGCCAAAATTAATACCAAAATGTTTCCCAAGTATCAGGAAGAGGATGATCTTGATTTGTTTTTTAAGTACTTTAAAATAATTTTTGTGGGAATTTGAATTAGACAGGGCTGCTTGGACAACTCACGTTTGCCACTCTTTATGGGTCAGGCATTAGTAGCCATCGCCAGTATGGACAACGAGGATTATGTATACTATAACAAAGTGAGAAATGCCTTGTTAAAATATGTTGAATTGACTCCTGAGGTCTATAGATGAAAATGTTGAGAGTCAAGGAAGGCACCAGGAGACAGCTATTCTGAAAAATGTGAACAACTGGGCAATCTGTTACAGTGATGGTTAGAGGGTGCAAAGGCTAGCTCAGTGGAACAGATAAAAAATGTGTTCCTCATGGAACAGTTTCTAAAGATTGCACCAGAGGAGTTGGGGATATGGCTGTTGGATCTGACTCCTAGCTCCACGAAGGAGGCAGCCAAGAAGGTTGATCAGTTTGTGTCCAACCCACCATACACAAACACAAAAGTAATGAAGTAGAACATTATATTTTTTTAAGGAACCCCAGGGGGCAACCTAAGGGAAGCCAGCCTGTGCCCGAAAAAAAAGGGAAACCGACTGGTTGAAAAGTAATGAGTCAAGGGAATGCAGGTACTATATCTGCTAAAATCTGGGAAACCTGTCATATGACTGTCCGGAAAATGTACAAAACGGCCAGTGCAGCTAGAGGGGGGAGCTTTGAAAGCTCCCAGCAGCTAGTGGCCTGTACCCAGAGTGCAGTTTTCATTAAGTTCACTGCACACATGCACCTGTGTAACAGGATGGTAACCCAGGAATTGAGGGACACCGGGGCCTCCATTTCAATAGTAAAACAGGATTTAATTCACAAGAAACACATCTTGTTGGGCCCCATTTTCCAGAATTAAAAGAGGGAGGGGTCCTGCAGTCTCAATGTGAATGGCCTGGATCTTTTCAAGCTGGCAAGGTGGCCAGGGCATATGGGAGTCGAGTATTGTACCAGACCTTCCTTTTGATGTAATTATGAGTAATGACTGATTGTCAGACCACCATTGTGTGTGTCACTATCCATAGTAAGGCCTGGGAAACAATCCCTCACTTATCAGAATGGGACGGCTGAAGAATGAGCTGGAAGCAGCAGTTCTGAGCTACAACTACATACTGGGGAGAACCCAGTCATGGGCTGCTCTCCTACAGGAGAGTGTGTTTTAGGGGAAGTCAGGTGTGCAGAACAGGGGAGAGCTCAGCAAGCTAACTCCTCTCTACTAAAATCAAGGGAGTTGACTGCCAGTGTGAAAGACGGCTCTCAGGGTTCAGAAAAAAGGGAGGTAAACTGGGAGAATGGGCTACTATATCAAGAGTAGGTCTTCAAGGGAGACCCAGAGGAAGGGGTACTCTGGCAGATGGTTGTTCCTAAGGAGTACAAGAAGCAGCTTCTGGCATTAGCCCACTATATACCCTTTTCCGGACACTTAGAAATCAGCAACACATGTTACATAGGTTGTGCAGAGCTTTATTAAGACCGAGGTCCATTATAGCTCACTGTTAGAGTCAATAGTACCCCATAATGTTATTGGTAACAAGGTGAGCGTTCAGTTGTGCCTTAAAGCTATTCGTATCACTGCTAACCATTACCTTTAATGGAAGCTCATTCCAGATTTTAGTCACCCTGACAGAGAACCACTGCTTCCTTTTCATAGTATTAAATCTTCCTCCTAACTATAGGGGATGGGCTGTGGTGTTGCAAACCTGTTCCCTATACATAAGGCCCAACTGTTCCCAAAGCTGCAAATCAGTTAGGGTTCTATAAATCAGGCAAATGACTCCTCTCAATCTGCGAAATTCCAAAGAGTACAACCCCAGGGTATTGAGTCTTGCCTGATAGTCTAATCCCTTAACCTCCATGATCCTAAGAGTTGCCCTTCTCTGAACTCTTTCTAGGGCATGTATCTCCCTTTACCACCAGGTGACCAGAACTGGGCACAGTACTCGATATGTGGGCACACCAGGGATGTATAGAGAGGAAGCAATACTTCCTTGTTTCTACTTTTTTTTTAATTCTATTTATGCGCTGGTTCTCCTAGGTATCCTTTGGAGGTGCCCACACAATCCTGCCCCTTCTTCTCCCCACCATGGCCATCCACACTGGATCACCCCCAGAGGAACTTCCCAGCACTCCAGATCACCCCCCGGAACAGGGCCCTTCCTCGGCAGCTCTGTCTGATATTATAGGGTCCATCCCTCTGGAAGGTCGGCCATGGATCCCTGGTATGGCTTGGCCCGGCATTGGGGATGAGAGGGAGAGCACTGAAGCTCTTGTTATCTCTTCATCGAGCCGGGGTATTTGTGCTTTTTGTTGGCCCCTCCTTCCCTGCAGAACTCGGCCAGCAAGATATCAGCCCACCCAGTGAGTAGTTTGACTGCCTGTTGTTCTTCCCAAAATGCATCACAGTGCACTTGTCAGTATTAAAGGTCAGTTTCTTTGCATTTGTCCACTGTTCTAAATCCTCCAAGACTGATTGGAGGGTGCCTACATCCTCCTGATTGTTAACAATGTGACCTATTTTTGTATCATCGGCAAACTTATATACCCATACTCCTACTGTGGTGTTCATTGAGGAGATGTAAATGTTGAATAAGTAGTGCCTGAGCACGGACCCCTGTGGCACCCCACTGGTCACTTTTACCCAGTTCCAATATGTACACCTTATACAGAATTTCTGACTCCTGTCAGAGAGCCATGCTTCAATCCAACGGGATATTTTCCCATGGACGCCATGCTCTATTAAGGCATCGACAAGCTCCCCATGTGGGACCTTGTTGAATGCCTTCAAGAAGTCCAAAAAGATAACATCCACTGAGTGTCTATTATCCAAGGCTTTACTAGCCTTACCATAAAATTCCAATAGGTTGGTCTGGCACGACCTTCCCTTGGTAAATCCATGCTGTGTACTATCCATTTCCTCGGTTAGGAGGAAAAAGTCTTTTACGTGGTCTTTTATGATACCCTCCAAGGTCTTACCAAGGACTGCTGTTTGGTTCCTTTTTTGTGGATGGGCACCATAACCGCCTGTCTACAGGCCTCTAAGACCTCCCCTTCATCAATTGATTTTTGGAAAATGGCTGTGACTGGACCTGCTAATGATTCTGCCAGCTCTTTAATAAGTCTTGGATGGAGACCATCTGTGCTTTATTTTGATCTAATTTCTGGAGTCTTTCTAACACATCGCATACATCTACTAAAAGGGCCTATATCTGGTAATTGATCGAGATGATTAGTACTTTGGTATGTTTTTTTATTACAGACTGAAGAAAAAAAGCAGTTGTATTGTTCAGCCATTTTATGGTTTTCCGTGACCATAATCCCGTCAGGGCCTTTGAGGGGTCCTATAGTTTTACTAACCTCCTTCCTGTTATTTATGCAAGTGTAGAATGATTTATAATTATCGTGGACTTTACGGGCAAGCTTAAGCTCATGAAATGGTGGTTAACTAACAATTTTTACTGACCCAGTATCTTTAAGGATGTTACAAACTACTGCCAGACTTGTCCAAAGTGCCAGAGGGAGGGAAAAGTTGTGGTCAAGGCAAAGGCAACTTTAATTCCTCTGCCTATAGTTGAAGAGCCATTTCATTAAGTTGCCATGAACAATACTGTGACACTAAGCACTTTAAATTGCACAGCCAAGAGGTACATTTTGGTGGTTGTGGATTATGCCTTGAGATACCCCAAATCCATGGACTTGTCCTCCACTGAAATAGAAAAGGTGGTTGATGAACTGCTAGAGATATTCAATATCCTGGATATTCTGTCAGACTAGGGCACCAATTTTATGTCTGCCCTAATGACTAGTCTATGAGAGAAGAGTGGGGAGCGGCAGCTCAGTGCCTCCCCATACCAACCCCAGACTAATGGTCTTGTTGAGTACTTTAATGTGTCACTTAAGTCTATGTTAAGGGCATTCACTGACTACATTGCGAGACTCAGACAAGTGCTTACCCCATCTCTTATTCACATACTGTATACGGAACTCCCCCGGAGTCCACAGTGTTCTCAGCCTTTGAGCTCCTGTTTGACCATGGGATAAGGAGTCCCCTAGATTTGGTAAGGGAGGAATGGGAGGAGGAGCTTGCTCCCCAAGCAGAATCCATTGTTGAGTACATCCTGAATTTCAGGTTATGGCTCAAGGAGCTGATTGGGTTCATCCAGAAACACCTAGCCACTGCACAACAGAGCCAGAAGATGTGGTATGACATTGGAGCCAGAGCCTGGGAGTACAAATTCAGGTGACAGGTAATGGTATTCATCCCTGTCCAACCGAATAAATGATAGGTGACTTGGGAATGTCCTATGGGTGGTGGTCAAGGAGTGAATGATATTAATTACATGGTGAAGCTACTCAACAGGAGGCTCAAGCAGATAATCTGCCACATACAATAATGAAGCCTTCCCATGATGAGAAAAGATATGTTCCAGGCTGTGCACAGATATCTAGAGGAGGAGGTAGAAGCAGACCCACTGGTGCATCTCCTCAAAGACGTTAAGAGAGAATACTCAGTGGACGCTGTCACCCTCTTGGAATAGCTGACACTGGGCCAAGCTGCCAAAATGCATGGGGTGCTGCATACATTTGGGAAATGTTCAAGGGGAAAGCAGAGTATATCATACTAGTGGAGCACCACTTGGATAAAGAGTCTCAAGCCCCACTGAAGCAACCATCCTACAGTGTCTGGGAGGGAGTGAAACATGCCATTGAGGGGAGATCATGGAAAGGCTAGCTCTTAGGGCAAAATAAGGATCCAGTAGTCCCTGGGCCTCCCCTGTGGTACTGATCCTCAAGAAGGATGGGACCACAAGGTTCTGCATTGACTACCACAAACTCAACAGTTGTATGGAGTTGGACACATACCCCATGCCCAGGAAGACTAAGGTCCTAGACAGATTAGGAGGAGTCATGTGCCAGAACACAATAGACCTGATAAAGGGCTATTGGCAGGCACCCTTAACCCCTGAAGCCAGGAAGTGGTCGACCTACCTCACCCTGTTTGGATTATTGAAGTTCAGGGTAATGGCATTCATCACTCTGCTTGGCATATTCAAGTTTTTGAAGAATGCACCAGCCACCCTTCAATGGCTCATGGACTGCATTCTGTCTGAGGCAGTAGATGTTGAGCTGGCATACGTGGATGACATCACCATCTACAGTCAGACATGGGAAGGTCACAACAGGCATGTGACTGAGGTCCTCCACCTACAGAAGGCTGCAGGGCAGACAATCGAGGAGAAGTGCCAAATTGGGATGGCAGAGGTGTCATACCTTGGGCATAGGATAGGGAGTTGGTACATCCAGCCTGAGCCAGTAAAAATTGAGGCCATACAGGGATGGACCATGCCCACCACATATAGAAAAGTACAGGCCTTCCCAGGGATGGGAAGGTACTAGTGAAAGTTTTTGTCAAACTTCAGTGGTATGGACAAACCCCCTGTCTGATCTCACTAGGAAGAACACTCCAGAAAAAGTTCAATGGACACATTACTGTGAGACAGCATTCCACCAACTGAAGAAGGCACTGTGTTAGTCTCTAAAGTTTATTGTGAATGTGGATGCATCCAATCATGGGCTAAAGGTGATTCTGAGTCAGGCCATGCACACAGGAGGAGCACCCAGTCATGTACCTGAGCAGGAAGTTGCTACATAGAGAGGCTACCTATACCACAGTTGAGAAAGAGTGACTGGGAATAGTATGGGGTATGCATAAGCTGTAACTATTTTTATATGGGAATACGTCAATACTAATCACCCACCACAACCCCCTCACTTCAGATAACCAGCTGGCAAAATCCCAAATTGTTGCAATTTAGCCTGGTGCTGCAGTCCTATAACATGGACACTGCACCGCAGAGGGCCACAGCATAATTATGCATATGGTTTGTCTAGGCAGTAACCAGCGGCTCAGTAAAGAAAGGAGAGTGCCTTAAAGAATTAAATAAATTGTTAATCTATTTGCTGATTTGTGCACCATGAGCCCTGTGGTGAGCTGGAGCAGCACTTGTACACAGGCGGTTGTTGGATGGACTTTTCCCTCTGCGGTACCTATGCAGACGCCCGGGTGTTTAATCGCCTGGCTAGGTGCTAGGGTGCTCTTTTCTCTGTTGATCATCCAACCATGGTTCTACAGGCATTGTAGGACTATCTCCATATCTCTCTTGCCTGTGTTCGGGACCTTGCTCGTATCAGCCAGTCATCAAGATACTGTATCACCTGGATACCTTGCTCCCTCAACTTGTCTGCTAGTACGACCACTGTCTTGGTGAAGACGTGGGGCTGATGCTAGACCGAATGGAGTGCCATGTACTGGAAGTGTTGGCCCATGATGCAGAACCTCAGGTACTTGTGATGGGATGGTTTGATGAGTATGTGTAGGTATGCGCCTTTTAGATCTATGGACGTGAGGTAGTCCCCCGGTCTAAGAGCTCTGAGTGAGGACCATTTCATCTCCATCTTGAATCGCTTGTCTTGGACAAAGAGATTCAAGAATTTTAAGTTAAGTAACAGATGAGAGTCTCCCATTTTCTTGGGCACCATAAAGAATACAGAATAGATCTCTTTGCCAGTCTCGTGTTCTGGTACCTCTGTGATTGCCCTTGTACTGATGAGGTTTTTCCAGGATGTCCTTGACCTGTTCTGGGGTGGCTCTCTATCTGGTGACTAGGGATATGATTAACCTCTCCCTTGTGCGCATCTCTGCCAGTTCTATTGCATACCCCTTCGTTATCACTTCTCATACCCATCTGTCTGTTGTTGTCTTTGCCCACTCATGTACGAACAGTAGGAGACAGGACCCAATGGGTGGGTATCCCTCTTCTGCCATCCCCTGCCTGTAGTCATTGTTTGCCCTGTTTGAGTTTAAATGAGTTATTTGGGCAACTTTTGTTGTGTTGAAATTTGTTACGGGGTTTGTATTGGTGACCTCTGTTGCCTTGCTGGTGCTGTCCTTGGTAGTTACTTGTGTTGTAGTTGCTCAAAGGAGCAACTACAATTTTCATGACAAAAGTGTCATGAAAATTATGCTTTTTTCTGGACCTTGATCTGTCTGACAAATATGTATCTGCAGATGGTCTGTCATTTTCCATTTCTCTGCCCTCTTTCTTTCCCTTCAGGAACCTCTCCATCCCTTCTCCAAACAGAGATACTCCCTTGAATGGGATCTTTAGGAGCATGGCCTTTGATTCTATGTCTACATCCCATATCTTCATCCATATGAGACGCCTCGCTCTGTTGGTGATAGCTGAAGACCTGGCATTGATTCTGAGAGAATTGACTGCCACGTCTGCTAAATACTTAGTGGCCTTATGGCTTGTTCCATCAAGGTCATCTCCGGTGTGTTAGGAGCCAATGTCTTTTGGATGTCCTGTAGCCAGAATATTTGTGCCCTGCTTGTGTAGATAGCAGCAGTGGCTGCTCTGAGTCCCAGTCCTGCTAGCTTGAAATACTTCTTGAGCAGTTCCTCCAGTCTCTTGTCTGTTGGCTCCTTAAGTACAGAAGTGCCTTCAGCCGGTAGCACTGTTTTCTTGCTCAGTGAAGTGACCTGTGGGTCTACTTAAGGAGCCGTACACCAAGCCTTCAGTTCATCTGGTTGGAATGGATAGATCTTGTCCCAGGACCTGCATTCTGGTATCCTGGTAGGTTTTGATGCTTCCCACTCCTTCTGGACCACCTCTTGAACTGAAACACAAATAGGGAAGGAATTTGTGTTTTTTGGAGCTGGATTCAATGAGGGTACCAACTTAGATGGTGGATCTGCCGGTGGGACCATGAACCTCACTGTCTCTTTTATTACTTTTACCAGGATGGGGACCTGGTCTGGGGTGCAACATTCTACCATTAGGGTTTGAGTGTCCTGTTCCATCTGCTCCTGTGGTTCTGGTTCAATGTTTGATCAGCTGTCCAACTCCTCGCAGGAGTCGTCTGGATTATCTGGTTTGGATGAGTTGTTGAGTGACCTGGGGCATGCTGTTCCTGCCCCATCTGGTTGTTTTGGCTGAGGGATCTTAGACAGTTTCTGCAGTATATCACAACAAATTGGCTACAACTCTGCCACAGTCACAAGCCCAATGCTAGGGCACGTTAAAAAAGAAATTTTATTAGAATACAAATGTAGCACCTCCCCTTCAACATATGTTTCACATCATTCAGATGCTTTATAATATGCTAATAACATTTCTTTTTTAACATGCCCTAGTGTTGGGCTTGTGACTGTGACAGAGTTGTAGCTGATTTGTTATGAAGTGCTTTCAATGTGATTTTTTGGTTCCTGTTTGGATCCTTTAGCCGCTGTGCTTTTTGTGTTTATTCTTGAGTTTCTGCAGTATGGCTGACATGAATTGCTGTTGCTGCTGAATCAGTGTATTTGTGGCCTGTTGGCTCTGCATTAGCAAAGCTGCAGTGTCTGGCTGTGAATTCTCTTTTGATAGGGTGCTGGTTGGTGTTTTCCCTTGAGATGAGGAACCCTGGTCCTGATCAGACTGGTAAGAATGCTTGGACAATTCCTCATCTAGGTAATCGGGGCATAGCTGGTTTAAGTTTACCAGCAGCAGGGGTATCTTGCAGGTCTTGCAAAACCTTGTTTTTGCCATTTTGTCCTGGGGAGCCATAATGAGACAAAATGCCCTTAATATTTACTCCTGTTTATGAGCCCCCCAGCAAGCCTAGCTCTTGCACTCCACTCTATGCCTTTAAGATGAGTGGAACTACCAAAATGGCCACCATGTAATTCTCAGTTCAGACTACAACTATGGCCATCTGGTGCAGTGAGACACTACCAAAATGTCCATCTGAGTAGTTTGTGTTGGGACTTCAATCATGGCTACCTCCCGAGGACTGTGACTGCATGTGTCTGGCCCTTTGCCCCATATTTCTGACTGTACTAACACCAGTCCCCTTGTGTTCTTCTCATTCTTGGGGCTGGGTGCATGTGAAAATGATCTCCTGTGTTGTCGATTGGTGCACCCTTGTTTTTGGCTTTCCACCTCCATTTTCTCTTGCCTGTTCTGCCATCCCTAAGATGGCATCGGACAAGCATGCGTGGATGCATTAGTGCACTGTGTGCATGTTCCAGTTCTGAATTTTCCTCTCAAATTGCTGAAGAAGAAACAGCGGGGTTCTAAGGTAATGGCCAATCTCTCTCTCTCTCTCTCTCCCCCCTGGTCAGGTGGCTACGAGCCATGCCGTGAGGTGGCATATTCAGGTTAGAGCCTTCCCTTATTCTGGCTCTCTATCTGTCTTGCCTTTCTCCCCAGTCAGCAGGTACACTAATCTGCAGTCATTAGCAGGGACTGCAAAAAGCTACCTGTGGGGCCACTGAATCCTATAGCACCTGGCTAGCAGAGGAGTGCTCTGGCAGTGTTCGTAAGTGGTGCTAGGGCCCCAGAGATCACTACTGGAAGGACCTTGCAGGACTGCTTGAGGGATGTAGCAGGCTTTCCTGTAGAGTAGCACTAGATATCCCAGGAGTATGGAACAGATGCAGACAATTAATTTCCTGTCTCTGTCTTAAATAATGCCAAAACAATGTGGATCTGAGCTATAACTAGTTTGCTCAGTTTTGTCTATGTTGGTCTCAGCCCTTGTTTTGTAAGGGGTTATTTCAATGCATAAAAAATCTTACCTTGTTTTCTGCCTTGTGTTCAGTGTACTCAGGAGCTATATCCTGTGCATGTAGCCTAGTCAGATGCACATGAATAACTGACCACAGCAGGACAAAGGAGGGGTCTACTAGGGGCTGGACTTCTTTAGAAGTCACATGTGCATTGACCCTATCAGGTGGCTTGGAGACCCAGTATGTAAGGTTTGGAGTGCCTCAGAGATTTCTTCCCACAATGGGACAGAGCTCAAATACACACAACCTGTTTGGACCATTTCTGGTGTAGGGAAGGACCCCATAGTTCCAAAAAAATGCCCAGGTTATGATGTTAATAAAGCAGAGCCATTGGTGCAAGCAAATGAGCTAGTCTGCCATGCCTATTTCTGACCATGTTTCTCTGATGAAAGTCAGTTGTGTTGGGACATTCAATTTGTAACAGCACATGTTTGAGTCTTCCATAACTCACTAGATTCCATGGGGTAAACTTCCTCTAATTAGAAATTTAGTTAGCTCTTAGTCAGAATTTTCTATGTGACCTCTGTCTTTTCACATGTTTTATTTTTGGCCTTATTTTTGTAGTGTATTGTATTGCCCATTGTCTTTACTGTGTGTTGTCCTGTACCATATGTAAATATCATAGAGTATTAAATGTTATTTTTATATATCATATGTGAAGGTGAAAGACTTTCAAAACTGACTTGCTGGTCTTGATTGATAACCTTTCTTTACCTAGATAAAGGGCAAAATGGAGATTAAAATGTCATTTACAAAAATGACCTAGCCAAGAGGCAACCTCACATTCTAATGACAGATGACATCAACCCAAGACCAACTGGAGGGTATTGGGTAGATAACAGCAAAGATTATAAGCAGACATCAGACCTACTAATACTGTACAAGACTTGGGAACAGCTTGAGTTATACTATAGCTGGTTAAAAAAGAACTGTGTTAAATATAGAAACTGTTTTCTATATTGTAGTTCCCATTCTGTTAGTGATTTGTTTCATCGTTATTGTCCATTTAATAAACTCAGTGTGTGCTTTTAAATCAAATGCTGGTGGTTAGGATCTTTGTAAAACTGTGTGATATAGTTTATGTCCCTTCCAACTGTAGAAATGTGTTGTAGAAAATGGATACATTGTGACAATGATGTAATGTGTAAGAGTTTGACAAGGACATAAACTACATCATACTGTTCTAAAATTTTCTTAACAGGCATTGTGTAAATCAAGTATATCTATGGACTTTACTTAAAGGCCAATATATCGTATTACTGTACTTCTTAACTGTACCGTGACTAATGTAATTTTGAAATTCTGAATATATACTTTCTGTAGTTTGCACAGTGCTCTCCTGAGTCGTACCTAAAACAGGCATTTTATGTCTAGTACACTTAACTGATTAACAACCACTAACGAGAAAAATAAAGGTTTAACAATAGCAGAATGTGAAACAGTTTTTGAAAACACAGACTTTCAGGTTAAATGCAGTACTCCATCAAAAACAAGAATCTAAAGCTGGAACATATTTCTTTTAAGGTGTTGTACTTTCCCTGTCTCCCCCCCTCTGCCTGGTGACCTCCCAGCCCTGGCCTGAATTTCTCTGTCACTTACACCACCTTTCAGGGGGTTCACAGGCACTCTCTCCCCTGCTGTAGTCCAGGTGAGTTCAGCAGCATATCCCCGGAAGCCCTGTGGTGCAGGAAGATGTCAGGGCAATCAGTTCAGCAAGACCCAAGAATGCCGATGTCAGGCTGTGCACATCCAGGATTTTTCTCTGTGTGTTAAATACAGAGGGTGATTCTTGTACCTGAGGTAATATAAAGTATAACCACTGTTGAAGAACACAGTTATAATGCCTCTATGTTTTATGACATCAGCAATTTTATAATACCATTGAATAAACGAAAAAATATGAGAACTGTTCTGTATTCCTCAGCAGCAGTTGAGATATATAATAGATGTTTTTGTTATAGCCGTAATTGCATATCCTGATGCCACTCCAGGTGACATGTAGAAGAAAAAACAACAAATACGTTGCAGGTGACACCCTTTATTGGACTAACAACATTGATTTTGAGACTAACTATTGCAAGTTCTACCCCAGGACAGAAACAAGAGTTTTTCTTTTGTTCCCAATCTGTGTACCATCAGAGGCATGCCCAAGAGGACAGAAAAAGCATTGTGAGGTTCCAGGTAAACAGAATAGCCTGGCAACATGTCCAGCTGGGTAAATCTAGGCATTTACATTCTGAATACATGGTATTCTATGCTGACAACTCATTTTATGCAGTATTTTCTAGAGGTTTACAGTAATGCTCTGTGGATGAGCTTGGTGCATCCAGCAGTCCTGGCTTTTATTTCCGTAACATCCAGTTGCATACCGCGTGATCCTGAGTAAGTGATACAACTTCTCCATGGTCACAAGACACACCTGGAAATGAGTCATTATAAATCATTGTAAATGAGCCCCTAACTCAATGGTGTTTCTATTTCTCATGAATAAAAGTAAATTAGTGTTACTTTCATGGAAGGGGATCTGTACTTTACGTAACACACACCTGCCAGTGGTGTAGAATGGTATTCTTTTCATATAGCACTTTAAAGCAGAACTGCTTTGAACCTGTGAGTAATTTTTCCTTGTAGAAGTTGATTTTTGTGTTGCTTGCACGCATGTGCAAGAAACACATTGTGTCAGCTTCCTGCAAAAGTGAGTTATGGAGGCATGTCAGTGTTGTGTCGAATGGCAGCAGTCCGTTCTAGGGCTGGTCCCTGCCGCAGCCAATAGAGAAGCATGCTGTCAATCACAGCAGTTAATGAGCATGCCACAATGTGTAAAGAAATTCAGCCACGTCACCACACAATCAGCTGTTTTGGTGCATTACAACCTACCAAAACAGCTGATTGTGTGGTGTCCCCATGGCGACAGCTTTTCCATCGACCTCTCACAGTCCCCACAAAGCTGACGGAAAGGCACCACCTGCTATTCAGTGTGCCTTCCTGGTGAAACATTTCAAAAAATAAAAAAATAAAAAAGCAGATGGGGTGCTCATTCCTCCTGTCGGCATGACCCCCTCCCCAGTTCATTTGCCGACAGGGTAGCCCAATCCCTTTCGGCATAATGCACCTCCCCCCATTTGTTGTTTACTGAGGGGGGTGCCCAATCCCCCTTCTGCTCATGCATTCCCCCCAGCACACTGTATGGCCAATGAGGATGCTCAATCTCCTGTTGGCTCCACTGCCCCCCCCCAAACAAACTTCCATCTGCAGCATGGCAAATGTCTCCTCGGCCCATGGGGTTGCCCAATTCCTCATTGGCTCCACTTCTCCCCTCCAAACAAACTCCTGGTGCCACACTGGGATCCCACCCCCCATGTGGCAAAAGTCCCCTGTCATCTTTAAAAAAAAAAACCTAGAAGAAAAAAACTGTCCCTTGTTGATTCTCTTGCCCCTCCCCTAACCTGCGCTTACCCTCTGCATACTCCACCTCTCCACACACACACCCTGCCTCACCCCATACTTACCTCTGGAGCCTGGCGTGATGATCTTCTGTGGATCAGGAACACGTCTGCACTCTTCAAAGCCGACCGTGAACTGAAGAAATGCCAGTAAGCTGTTTAATGGCATAAATAGGGTTTTTTCAACTTTGGTGCATATCTCAGCCATTTGGGGAATTTTTCTCGTGCGGGGTTTCAACATAGTTCTTGACCCCACCACAAACTCAGTCACTATCATTTTGTTATTCAGTCCCAAAAGGTGATTTCGCGATCACTGTGTGGAGCCACCTTTTGGGACTGATTAACAAAACAACAGTGTCACAGTTCGTGAGATAGTCCCCCAAAAACCCTATGTTGAAAATTTGGTGAAAAAATTCCCAAAAATGACTGTTTTAGGAGTGTGCGTTGTGCAGTTCTTATGCACGCTCGTAACTTCAAGCATTTTTAATATTTTCACTCCAAATTTTCAACATTGCCATTTTACCACACCTCCTTATGAACAGTACAGCTGTCATTTTTCACATCTCCCCAGAAATGTGTTTTCGCACCTGTAGTGCACAATGGCATGGTCGGTGTGCAGAATCAATGTTTGGGACAGATTAAGAAAATCACAGTAACACTGTTGATTAAGGAAGGTTGCCAAAAACCCTATGTTGAAAATTTAGTGAAAGTATTCCCAAAACGGACTGTTTTATGAGTATGCATTGCACAGTTCCTACGCACGTTCATAACTTCGAGCATTTTTAATATTTTCACTCCAGATTTTCAACATTGCCATTTTACCACACCTCCTTATGAACAGTATAGCTGTCATGTTTCACATCTTGCCCGAAATATGTTTTTGCACATGTAGCACACAGTGGCGCAGTCAGTGTGCAAAATCAATGTTCAGGACAGATTAAGAAAATCACAGTGACACTGTTCATGAGCAAAGTTCTTAAACTGGCTATGTTGAAATCTTGGTGACAAATGTCCATAAAATGACTGTGTTATAAGGGTGCATTGTGCAATTTCCATGCTCCCTCGTAAATTCACAAATTTGTAATATTTTCAGTCCAGATTTTCAACATTGGCATTTTTTCACATTGCCTTATAAACAGTACAGCTGTCATGTTTCACACCCTGGCCGAAATGTGTTTCGGACTTCCGGCGCAGAATAACGCGGTTGCTGTGGGAAATCAGTGTTTGGGACATATTAAGAAAATCACAGTGATACTGTTCATGAGCGGAGGTCCCAAAATGCCTATGATGAAAAATATCCCCAAACTAATTACATTATGGGTGTGTGTTATGCAGTTTCTACGCACACCTGTGACTTCACCAGTTTTTTTTTATATTTTCACTCCAGATTTTCAACATTGCCATTTTTTACACCTCTTCATGAACAGTACAGGTGTAATTTTTCACACCCTGTTCGAAATGCGTTTTTGCACCTGTCGTGCCAAGTGGCACAGTCACTGTGCAAAATCTCCTTTCCGCTGACAAACTGATAGTGTTACTGTTCATGCAGTGGGGTAACAAAAAGCCCATGTTGAAAACTTGGAGTAAAAATATCAAGAAACACCCAAGGTGTTAGGGTTTTCCACCATAACACCCTACCCTATAAGGACTGACAGGCATCAGGGGTGTGACTTTGGATTATCGACAGTATTGCTCATGCCATTCCACCCCCACCCTGCAGCCAGTGGCAGGCATTGAGGTGCGCCTTGGACCCTTTGGCCCCAGCATTCACCCTATTCTCCTATACTGCACCCATTTCAGTGTATTTCCTTATGGAATGAGATGAGTGTAAAGCTCGAATACTCCAAAGCACACCTCAACACTTGTAAGTGTCTCCAGGGTAGGGTGAGGTGAAATGTCATGACCATTATGGGCGATGATCCAAAGGCACACCCCAATGCCTATCCATCTCTGCAGGGTGGAGTGGAGTTGGCATCAGTTCAATACTTCACAGCCATTCCTATACTGCATCTGTCTAACTCCTGCACTCCCACTGCTAATGACAGCAAGCAACACTTGACCTGGACAAATGCTTGTTAAGTAATACACTAGTTCAAATTCTGCTACTGTCCCATCTATACTAGTGATTTTGTTATCCTAGTGGGTGTTTCTGACTTAAACACAACTAGTAAGTGCCATTTTAGAACTGTGTGATGCAGTTTATGTCTCTTGTTCAGCTCTTCTATTGCTGGAACAATGCATCCATGTCCTACTATAGAACTATGTGGTTTGAAAGGGACATAAACTACATCCTACTATAGAACTATGTGGTTTGAAAGGGACATAAACTACATCATACAGTTCAAAAATGGCACTTAACACCAGAGTATGAATCAGAAACAACTACTGAGGTTACTAATAGACAAGTAGAAACAGAACAAGAACAGCATTTGAACCAGTTTTTTTAAAAACACAGCTTCCACTGGGGGAAAAAGTTACCTTCAGGTTCAGTGCAGTTTTCCTTTAAATATAATCAGTAGAATGGTAATCTTTTCATATAGAAACATAGAAACATAGAATTTGATGGCAGATAAGGACCGCTTGGCCCACCCAGTCTGCTCATTTCCCTACCTAATGGATAAGCTGCAGATCCTAGTTAACCAGCAGCCTACATCTTCCTACCCCCACCCCCTAGAATTGCCTTATGACTGTCCCATGCATGCTTGAATTCCACCACTGTTTTTGACTCCACAACTCCTCTGAAGGCTGCTCCATGCATCCACAACTTCTGTGAAAATACCTTAAATTACCTCTGAGCCACCCTCTATCTTCAAATTGTGCCCTTGTTCTTGCACAATCTCTTTTTTGAAAGATGCTACCTCTTGGACTTTATTGATCCCTTGAGGTACTTGAAAGTTTCTATCATGTCTCCCTCTCCTCCTTTCCTCGAGGCTATACATATTAAGATCCTTAAGTCTCTCTCATATGTCTTCTGGTGCAGACCCTGCACCATTTAGTTGCCTCCTCTGGACAGCTTCCATCCTGTCTATGTCTTTGCAGAGATTGGGTCTCCAGAACTGCATACAGTACTCCAGATGGGGTCTCACCAGCTGTCTGTACAGAGGGAAAATAACTTCCTGTTTTCTACTGGTAATGCCTCTCCCTGTGCATCCCAGTATCCCCCCAGCCCTCCTTGCTGCCCTCTCACATTGCTTGCCCACCTTTAGGTCATCTGATATGACTACCCCCAGGTCCCTTTCTATTTTTGTTGTTGTTAGTATCTCACCCCCATTGTGTACTCTTCCCTGGGTTTTGTTTCCCAGGTGCATTACCTTGCACTCTTAGCATTGATTCTAAGCTGCCATCATTTGACCATTCCTCTAACCTTGCCAAGTCCCTTCTCATCCTTTCCACCCCACCTTGTTCATCAACTCTGTTGCAGATCGTTGTGTCATCTGCAAAGATACATACTTTTTCTTCCAGTCCCTTTGCAATGTCGCTTATAAAGACATTGAAGAGGACTGGTCCTAATACTGAACCCTGCGGTACCCCACTAGTAACCCCCCTTTCTTCAGAGTGGACTCCATTTACTATTACTCTCCGTGTCCTATTCTCCAGCCAATTCTTTACCCAGGCTGTCATCTTGGGACCCACTCCCAAGCTTGCTAACTTGTATATAAATCTTTTGTGTGGGACTGTGTCAAATGCCTTGCTAAAGTCTAGGTAGGCCATGTCCACAGCCCCTCCCTGATCTACTACTTTGGTCACCCAGTCAAAGAAATCTATCAGATTTGTCTGGCATGACTTTCCTGCTGTGAATCCATGCTGCCTTGAGTCCTGTGCCCCTCTGGCCTCTAGATACTCGACAATCCTTTCTTTCAGAAGTGATTCCATCATTTTCCCTATCACTGAGGTTAAACTAACAGGTCTGTAGTTTTCTGCTTCTGCCTTGCTCCCACTTTTGTGAAGGGGAATCACATCTGCCCTCCTCCAGTCCTCGGGTACCACCCCATCCTCCCATGATTTGTTAAAGAGGGTAGTCAGTGGTGTCACTAGTTCTACCCTTAGTTCTTTTAGAATTATGGGATGAATCCCATCAGGCCCCATTGCTTTGTCCACCTTCAGTTTTAAGAGTTCTTTCAGAACCCTTTCTTCTGTAAATGGGCTGGTATCAACTTCTGTATCCAGAGTGTTTCTACTGTTTGTTTTAGGTACCTCCCTTCATTTGTAAATACTGAGCAAAATATTTGTTTGGTATCTCTGCCTTTTCACCGCACCTTCTGCCCACCCCCTCCCTTTATTAAGCCTCACTATCCCTCCCTTAGTCTTCCTTCGCTCCCTGATGTACCTATAAAAGGTTTTATCCCCTTCTTAACTGAGTTGGCTATCTTTTCCTCGATTTGGGCCTTTGCTGCTCTGACTGCCTTCCCAGCTTCCTTTTGCTTTAACTGATACAGTTCTCTATCCTGCTCCTTCTGTGATTCCTTGTACTTCCTGACTGCTTTCTTTTTCTCTTGAACCTTCACTGCCACTTCCTTTGAGAACCATAGTGGTTTCTTACATTGTTTCATTTTGTTTATTTGCTTCACACAAAGGCTCGTTACCTCTGTGATGGCAGTTATATAGCACTTTAAATATGGTCAGTAGAATGGTAATCTTTTCATATAGCACTTTAAATATGGTCAGCACGTAAAGCAGTTGTTTTGCTTCCTAAGAAATCCAGTGAGAACATTTCAGTGGAACGGTACATCACTTATATTGCTAATACCTGTTACTTAGTATTTTGCTGTTGGGAAGGCAAAGTACTGCTGTAGTTCCCTGACAAAAAGTCTGACATTGGGCAAGATTAAGGAGAAATTAGAGCAAATGGTTGTAGAAACTTCAAGGTTAAAAATTCCATCTCTATTCATAGACTATTCTTAAAGCACAGAGCAAGTATAGATAGAACAAGAACAGCATTTGAACTCGTTTTTTTTTTTAAAACAGCTTCCACTGGGAAAATTACCTTCAGACTCAGTACAGTTTTCCTTTAAATATGGTCAGTAGAATGGTATCCTTTTCAAACAGCACTTTAGATAAATATGGTGAGCACCTAAACCAGCAGTTTCACTGTCTAAGAAATCCAGTGAGAACATTCCAGCAGAAAAATACATCACTTATATTGCTGATACCTGTTCCTTTGTATTTTGCTGTTGGGAATGCAAAGTACTGCTGTGATTCCCTGAAAAAAAAAGTCTGATAATGGGCAAGATTAACCTCAAGGTTAAAACTCCATCTCTATTTATATTCTTAAAGCACAGAGCAGATGGAGTATAGCCTTTGCATATTAGGAACAGAAGAGCTTGCTGCAAGGTTGAAATAATGGCAACATTTATTTAGACAGATATTTAGTTCATTGGGTTTGAGGGAATCAGTCTATGAAGTAAGCAATAACCCACGCTAGAGTATGGGGTTATAGGGGATTAATCCACACCCCAGGTGCTACTCAGTGCTGCTCGGTACTCGGTGTGTCAAGACACAAGAAGCCTTTTGCTCATCGAGAGTGTCTCCCACTCCTAGTGGGTGTCTAGTTTACATGTGTCCCTTTCCAATTAAGATATCTATCTAGCAGTTTTTTGAAGTTTCTGAAACTTGTGCAGTCCACTACCTCTTGTGGTAATGCATTCCATGCTCTAGACACCCTCACTATAAAGTAACTGTCTCTTTTTCTTGTGTTAGTGGTCAGCATGTATAGTTGTTTATTATGACTTCTTAGGTTGGCAGTTCTATTTTGATAGTACAAACCACTTTGCTGAGTGAGTTGTTTGTCTTTAAGCATTGTATACAGCTGTAGCAAGTCTCTCCTAGCTCGTTTGTCTTCCAGGGTGACTTGACCGGCTTACTGTAGCCTAGATTCATATGAGTTATTTTTTAAGTTGGGTATTAGTTTGGTTGCTCACCTTTGTACAGATTCGACAAGTTTTATATACCTTTCGTAAATGGGGTTCCAGAAAGAAGATCCAAAGTCCATGTGGGTGCATTGTGAGGCACAAGGCCACAGACCGAGTGTCCTCACAGCACCTGAGGTGTGGATTAATCCCCAATAACCCCATACCCTGGAGTGGGTCATTGCACTTATAACATGGACTATGTTGAGAAAAGGCAGGAAAATCCAGAAAAGTGCTTTTTTTCTGTTTAAGAGGGAAAATATGATTGTATCTGCTGAATTTGAAAAGTAGTCCCCAGAACACATGCATATGTTATTTAGTTTATGAACAGACAAATGACAGAAATAGAATTCTGAAATGATTTCTGACATTTGTGTGTTTATAAAAAAAAAATATGAATGAGTCAGTTTGCTGTGAAGTGCCACCGGTGAGTTTTTCTCTCTCTGTCTCTCTCTCTCTCTCTCTCTCTCTGTCTCTGTCTCTGTCTCTCTCTCTCGTCTCTCTGTCTCTCTCTGTCTCTCTCTCTCTGTCTCTCTGTCTCTCTCTCTCTCTCTTCACCCCCTTCCCACAGCATGGTGCACTGCTCGGTCTCTGTTTCTCACTCTCTCTCTCTATCACTCACAATACAAACATGACCAGGGACAGGGAAAAGTACATTTCACTAACAGCATGGTTGAAAAGTCATGAAAGAGAGAGACAGAGAGAGAGAGAGAGAGAGAGAGAGAGAGGACACTGCAGGAAATCAGAATTGAATGTCCTCATCTTCTTCTCGCTGTCAGTGTGTCTCTCTCTCGCACAGTCTCCGAGTAGTTGCAGGGCTTAGTGCAGGGGTTCAGTTATGTGCAGTATCAGTTGCATGCCCATTAAGAAAATAACACTGATGTTACAATGTTTGTTCTGCTCAACCCCACTGATGATGCACTTCACTGTCTCAAGTGCAGCTGCTACAAGTGGGGGGGTGTCATTACTCACTCTGGGTGTCTCACTGTCCCATCTAGCACCACCCCATGGGAAATTCACTCTGTTCCTCTCTCTCCCTCTCTCTCTCTGTCGGGAGGGAGGGAGGGAAGGAGTCCCAACAGCATTTCTGTCTCTGCCCGGGGATATTGCTTTGGGATGATTAACAGCAATTGTGGATTAAGTAGCACAGTTAATCCGTGGTCAGGTGATGCTGTTCAACCAATTAGGTTTGCTGGTTTTGGGAACCCATGTTAAAAGTAAGCAATAACCTATGACTGGGCATGAGGTTATTGAGGATTAATCCACACCCTGAGAGCACTGTGAGGCTCAAGGCTGCAAAGGTGCAGTATATTATACTTTGCAGATTTTTATTCCATTCACAAAAACTATGAGCAACTAAATCACAGGATCTTCTGTGGCTGCAATTTGGTTTCCAACTGAGGAAGCGGTTGATTGACTGACTTAATGTCTGATGCAACTACTGCTCTATGGTTGGCTGGTAGGAAATGTGCAACTGCTAGACAGCCCAGATGCAATACAGTTGGCTGAACTATATCACGTGACTGTGCAGTAAGATGTATCATATTGCATAGCAGACTGTCAACTAGTGTCTGTTTTTTAAACTCTTGAAACATTGTGTTCAGACATTTTTCTGACCAAATGGGTTATTTTATAAGTGCAGCAACCCAATGCAGGGTGTGCAGAATGAAATATCTTGAGGCATGCAGTATGCTCTATCTTACCCCCACACTATCACTGGATCTTATTTACACATCACATGATCTGCCAACTTCTACAACAGCTCCCAGATTTCCAGTTACATTACTAACAAAACTCTTCTAAACTTTCTGTACCTAATGTTTGAGGATGTTATCATCAGGGTTGTGGGGGGGGGTTGAATCCACAGTTTATGAGCTATGGGAGACTAATGAAGTTGAATAACATTGCTATATGCTCTGGAATTGTGTGGTTTAGGGACACCAGGGTAGATTATTAGAATAGCAACTATCAGGTGTTAGTATGCCCTTTATCCATATTTTCAGATAGGAACATTTTGACAGAACAGCATCCATGCCGTCAGTCTCTTTTCAAAGTGATGGGAGATTAGTGCTGTGTGGAATTTTGAAATTTTGACAGAACAGAATTTGGTGGAATTTAAGAAAATTAGTCCAAATTCTACACAATACCATTGGCAACAGCATTCCAAAATTTTGAAAGTGGAATATTTTGCATGCAATAACAATCCGCAGTTTACATCAACTGTGGATTCCTTTTCTGCAATCCTATGGTTTATATAACAAACTCTGGTCAGAGCCTCTATGGCTGCTAATATATTAACTTGATATGGGTATTTCATGGGCTTAAACATAAAGATGAACTGCTGTAGTCAGCTTTGTGTGTAAATTTCATTTTTGGTAAAGTTAGATCATTTATCTGGTTGATCCTGTGTTTCCCATGTGTTTAAAATGCAAGTAGTGAGTACATCTTGTACTATGTGGGGAAAGAGAGGGTACTCTGTACCAAGGCCTTCAAGCAATGGTAGAAGAAATGATGCAGAGAGAAGTGGTATGGCGTACAATGGGGGATGAGGGCCAACCTGGAAGGATAAGTGTCTATACCAAAAGATGGCCAGCTTCAGTTAAGGATGGAACCCTAGTCCTCGGTGGATGGTTTAAATGTTACTTCAATTGACATTTAAAGTAGCCGAGGGGGGTGACTGATGAAATGAAGGTGGCAGAAAATGGGCCACCATAGGCTGAAAGAGAGAGTAGGGAGATCCCGAGGGGAGAGAGTCCTACCAGAATGCAAGCTATTCAAGAAAGCAGAGGGTTAGCAAAGGTGGAAGGGAGGGGGAGAAGCAGTCAAAGGAGAAAGGTGAAGAGAATGGTGGGGATGTCAAAATGGTGCAAGGTCTGCATCAGATTCCCTATGAGAGGAAACTGAAAGAGTTCAATATGTACACCCTGCAGGACAGGAGAGAGAGTTGGAATATGATGGAGTCCTTTAAATGCCTCATGGGGGTTAATAAGGTACAAGAGGGAGGTATGTTTCAGCAAAAAAAGTGCTGTAGAACAAGGGATCATAATATGAAGCTGGAAGGAGGTTGATTCAGGAGAGATGTGAGGAAGTACTTCTTCACAGAAAGGGTGATGGATTCCTGGAACAGCCTTCCATGGGAGGCAGTGGGGGTGAAACCAGTGGTGGGTTTCAAAAATGTCTTGATATGCACAAAGGAACCCATGGAGAAAGGAAGGGGATGGAAGAGACAGTGTTGTAAATCAAGTTGGGTCTGCAGCAAAACGATCATAATTAAATCTGGGCAGACTAGATGGGCCCAGCTGTCATTATCTGCTGCCAGTTTCTATGTTTCTATGTATAACAGGTTATGTGATTCAGATGCATACAGTGCAAAATTATTAATATGTGCAATGTCAATACTGTAAACTCTGTGTCACACATAATTCATGTTGTACTATGCTACACAGACATGATAATCAAATGGGTAATAGAGGATGGAGGAGTTGAGACAGCTAGGTGTTGCTAGCTCAGTGACAGCTGGTCACATGCATTTTTCTGTGGACAGAGTGCAGAGGGATACTGGGATACCTACCTGCCATGTATAGCCTGATGCCATGCCTCTGCACAACACTGTAGGTATAAAAATTTGATAAGAGCTTACTGTTCTGTTTCCAGAACTGTGTTCTCTTATACTTGGGAGCTATTACTGGGAATTCTGAGACAACAGGAGACATTGTACGTCCATATATAGTTGTCTCATAATCTTGTAAAATGGTCATTTAGTTATCTCCCATCCATATACGAGTCTAGTTTCTCTAGATTTCTTATTCCCACCAAGGGCTTTAATAAAGAGTAGAACTAATAGAAATTGCTACTGTCCAATTCCAAAGTGTAAAAGAATGTGATGTGGGGAGGGGTACAAAATATTTCCCTTACACATCCAGCAAATGGTCCAGTCCTGCTTAAGATAAGGGGACAGAATATAACATGACAGCTGAGTAAATGCTAGTGCCTAAAAATTAGCCACTGGCTAAAATGTACCCAGTGTTTTAGCCACCTGTGAACTGAATCAGCCACTTTACAAATGTGGTCTGATGCTGCTTTCTTGTCTCTGTGACCCAAACATCCTGAGGTTCTCCACTGTTTGGTGCCCAAACTGGATTGACAGATGTCATGTTTTCAAGGCACAGTGAGTGAACTTGCACTCTCTAGCAGGCTTTGCCCATGATTTTTGTGAAGAAAAAAAAATGACTTTACTACATGGCACCAATTGGCCAAATATACTGATGGATGAGACGGTGTCGGCCTGCTGTTGTGTGGTGCGAGAGCCAGCCACATTAAGTTATATTCGTCAAAATGTCTTAGCCACAGTGGCAAAAGGGAGCCTAGAAATGTTAGCCACATTTATTTTACAGTAGCCATTGGTGATGGTGGCGATCCTTCATGCATACCCAGTGCCAGAAAAAATTAAAATGAACCCCTATTAATGGCTGAGATGGATAAAGGAACGGAACCTCTCTCTCTTTTTTTCCCTAATTTTTATTTTAAAGGGGTCACTGTTAAACCTTTTTGCATCATATTATTTCTAGTTGAAAACCCATATTTTCTAATTGCTTACTTTTCTAAAATTCATTAATGTTGCTGCTTGTTTTATCTGCTCCTTTCATAGTAGAACTGAAATGCATGCTAATGGTGTTGCTATACCCAGATTTCTGTTGTTTCAAATCCTTGACCTTCTCTTATTGTATACTCCCTGAACTTTAGGAACATTCCCAAACAATGCAGCCACTCATGATGTGATATTCTCCTCCCATCCTGCTGCATAATGATGTTTTTATGGGGGGTCCCAAGTCCAGGAAAGATGCAGTGGGAGTTGATCAAGGACTGTGAACAAACATGTTTTGATAAACAAGAACCTGAGGTCACTAGTTGAAACTGGAGGGGGGATGTTTAAGAGGGATGTGAAGAAATTCTATTTTACAGAAAGGGTGGTGAAGCTGTAGAACAGTCTGCCAGAGAAGGTAGTGGGCACCAAGACCAAAAATGGTTTCAGGCATGGCTGGGACAGAGTTCGATGTTTTATCAGGTCAGCAGCATTAAGGAGCAGAGCGGGGGGTGGACCAGGAGGGATAAAACCCGGTATGGACAATAGGTCCTGGGGCAGATAGGGAAGTCTAGGCAGACTAGATGGACCTTTGGTCTTTTTCTGCTGTCATTGATTATGTAATAATATATGCATTGAGTAATCGAGAAAAAAATCAAGCGGAACACGTGTGAAGCAATATACTACTCACAGCATGGTGACACCATGATAGACACATACTTTATGAAGTAAGCAATAAGATACAAAGGGGTGTGCATGGAATAGATATTACAGCATGCCCAGGGGCATAGTGAGGCACTAGACCATAGGCCGAGTGCCCTCAGGCCATTGAAGTGTAGTAATATCTGTTCCATGCACATCCCCGGAGTGTCTTATTGTGCTTATAAAATGGGCTGCATTTTTTTAAATACATTTCTACAATTAGATAAATATGTTTATCTATGAAAAAAGCTGCAATTTGATGAATTTATTATAAAATAGTCCTTCTGCCTGGTTTGCAATGGGACTTTTGTCCTCTTGCAGCATCCATAGTTGTAGTTTTTTCATGAATGGGACCCTAACTGATCCTGCCCCCGACCCCCCCCCACACACACACATATACTTATTTATTGAGAATTCAGAAGTACCTTTGAGTCAAGGACTTATTTACACATATACATCCATTTAGTGCTAAATATGAGTCTCTCTTTATTTTGTTATTTTGAGTGTGGCTCAATTGCTGTTTAAGGCTGTACTTGGAATGTATCAGGAGAGCGAGGTTGCAAGCATTGGGAGAGAAATCGGGAAAGTGAGGTTTTCCGTGCCAGGGAGTGACCAGCATTACAGAGTGTGCGGCTGTATTGCTGCCCACCCACCACTACTATCTCTACGTGAACCTGCCAGATGGGTATGCAAATTTTAAAACACACCTTAATAAAATAACCCATGTTTACACTTTTACTTCTACGGATACATGCAGAGACAAGAGCACTGGCTGGACAGTAATTAGCAGTGGAGACAAACTTCAGGCAGTGGAAGGGAGAAGGAGTGAAAGAAACTGTCATCAGCTCACAGAATAGGAGGGAGAAGATCTTTGTTTGTTTGTTTGTTTTTATTTTTAACCAGGAGGTAACTGGGACCAGCCCTTTTTCAGTTGCGCTTGACGTAAATACATGCAAAGTATAAACATACTTGCTTAAAAACATCATACAAAATAATCAAACAGTGGAAGAACACATAGATCAATAACATCTCAATATACTTCATACCTAACAATTACAGTTGATCTTATTGTAATTATATTCAAAAGCAGTGCTTTAAATTGCTTAACATCTTTTGCCACTTTAACTAGACTTGAAATGTTATTTAAAAGTGCTGGTGCATAATAAGAAAAGGACCGATTAGTTAACTGCAACTTTACCTGTGGTAAATGAAAGAGAGTGTCTTACTGCTTTCTAGTGATGTATGAGCTACTGAATTGAACAAGTTTGATATATAAACCAAGTGGTGTTAGATTCTTATAAACAGAAAAAATGAATACTGTAGCCAAGTAATCAATATGCTGTAAAAGTGGGAGGATGTTCATCTGGTCATACAGAAGGCAATGGTGCATCTGAACTGGGGCTCTCAAACCAAACCTGCAAACACTGTTTTAAATAAGCTGATTATTTAAGAATGACCTGTCCTGATTTACGTAATGAAATGCTCCATATTCCAATGTTGGTATCAATATCTGTTTTACAATAATCGTACAAGCCTCGCTTGTCAAAAAATTAATATTCCTATGTAAGTACCCCAGCTTCTGATGAATCTTTTTACCAATAATCATGAAATGATCTATAAAACATTACACTGGATCTAGGTACATCACTAGGTATTTTACCAACTGAACTCTGGGGATATCAACACCTTCAGTTCTGCTGATGAACAGGTCTTCCCCAGCCCGGGCCAACCTCTGCGTGGTGCCAAATGGAACCACATTTGTTTTTTTTCTCATTCAGCCTTAATTTATTTTGAACAATCCACTTCACAAGTCTGTTATAGTCACCCTACAGTGACTTTTGGATCGCAACAATTGATTTTCCTGAACTGAGGAAGACTGTATCATCTGCATCCTGTATACACTCAGTTTCAATAAGTGCTTTTGGGAGATTGTTCACAAAAACTGAAAATAATAAAGGGCCCAGCACGGATCCCTGTGGGACCCCCAACCTCACCTGCAGGAGTTCTGAAAAGGAATCTCTAATTCTAACCTTTTGCACCTTTCCAGCTAAATAATTCCTAAACCATTACAGGCCAGTTCCTGATATACCACAAGAACTGAGCTTCCTCAGTAAAATTTGGTGGTCAACAACATCTTGAATGCATTTGCCTAGCAAACGTCAGCAGGTCTGCATCAAAACTGGAAAGAAACAAAAAAGTACATAAGCATGGCAAGAGGAAGGGGATTTTTCATTAAGAATTGAGGTGGGTCAGGAGCATGATAAGCAGCAGGGACAGCGGGATCAGGAGTGCTGTGGAAGTGGCATTGAGATCATTACATTGGGACAAGTCAGTATTTTTTATTTATTTTTTTTTTTAATTTAAGGTTTCCATGTGTAGGGCTACCGTGACAGAGTTAGCGAGGGTCACCAGTTTCACTGATGGGTGGCAAGTCAGGGTTGAGCAGTGTTAGCAAAGCAAAAAAAAAATTGCAACATTTAAAAAACGCAGTGCTCTAACTGCACACTAATTTGTTTCTTTTTTTTATGCGATCCTGCTTTTGAATAAAAAACAATCAGAAAGCTGGATTTTCCCTTCCTATTTTATAAGTTACTGTATTATGATGATACCCAGCTGTATATCAATGTTGAACAAGCTGCAATATGGGATTTAATTTATTTTTGTTTTGTTTTTAATAATCCAGACATTGTCTACACAGTAATGTCACATTGCCAATAATGCTGCTTACAATTTGAGACCTTGTTTTTTTATTTGTTTGTTTTTTACCCCTTTTTTCATTTTTGGGAAGTCACTTGTAACATGGCTGCGATTCTGTTCAGCCAGTTAACTTTTGGTTTACCTATGCATACCTTTTACAAGAGAGTACTGTATATATTAATGCCAGTTCACACTATTACCCTTGGGACAGGTTGTGGAGTGCATTTGAATAGATATAAAAATTGTGATGCTGCACTGTACATTAAGTAAGAATGGTGTCCCTGACTGTGAGCATTTGTTCCTGATTTTAATGGGCAGTGTCCCTCATTTTGGTCCTGGAAGGGTGAGAGGTATGCATTCTGGGGTAGCCAGGTGTTGCTGTTGACACCGCTATGATTTCTTTGCAATCCCTTATGATTAGAGATGCAGTGAATTTTTAATCCTCCGGTGAAGTGGATGCGAAGTGGCCACTTCGCGTCCGCGGAGCACAACGCGAAGTGGGCACTGCAAGGTGCTCACTTCGCATCATTATTACCACTTTGCATTGCCATTATGCCTTAACGCGAAGTAAGGTGAAGTGAGAAGACAACAGGCAGCTCCCCACACATCACATGGTTTACAGTACTGTAAGTCACATGCTTTAGCCAGGCAGGAAGGAAGTGAGTCAGAGAAGCAGTTTCACTATCTCCTTTGCATTTGTAGAGGGAGAAAGCATTGTGAGAGGAGACTATGGGTTAAAGTGCTTGACTGCCTTGCCACTTGTGTTTCAGTAGAAAACCAACAGCTTTTTAAAAAGCTATATCTTTATTTAGTTTTTGTATTGTATTTGTGTTTTTTATTATTAGTGTATTTTTTTGTATAAGTTTTGTTTTGTTTTGTGTGTGTGAATGACTGTGTGTGTCAGTGTGTGTGTCGGCCTGGGGACTTGTTGTGTGTGTCAGGATGGACCCAGGAGAAGGTGAGTCGCTGGCCCATGGGCGCGGTCAGAGGGGAGTGCAGACCGCTCCCAACTTCTGGGTGTTGCTTCCCCCCATGTTCAAGCAACAGGATCAGCAGCAGCACCAGTGCCACCGGTGGCTGCTGTGTGTCCACCTTCTCCACCACTACCACCACCACCAGTAGCAGCAGCTGTAGGGGCTCCAGCAGCACCCCTCTACCACCTCCACAGCAACAGGATGTGGCCCTGGAAAATGTAGGTGGTGGGACTCATGCAAGGGCTGTGTCTGGTCCCCACCACAGCTCCCCAGTGTGGGTGTTTTTTAACTCTGTGGGGGGAGACAGCACAGTGGTGGTGTGCTATCTGTGTGGTGTGGTGGTGTGCCGTGGCCCCTGTGGGACACATTTGGGGACCGGTGGCCAGCACACCCACATGCTGAACAACCACAGGGCAGAGTGGCAGACTGCCATGGAAGGGGCCAGGAGTCCACCTGCTGGCCCTTCTGTGGCAGTGGATGAGGGTGCTGCTGGGGTGGGAGTTGTGCCTCATCACTAGGGATGCAAGTTTGTCATGGGACAAAGTGACAAAAGTCATGGTTTTGTCATGGCCAATTTTTAAAGAATTCTTCATCAGGTTAGCTTCTACTCGCAAACAAAAGTGAGAAGCTACCATCACCTTACTTCTGGCTCAAATCCATTCGCTTGAACAATCCCTCCCCTCTTCTCCCTCTCCAGATCTCTTGAAAAAATTATTGAACTTAAGGAATCAGTATTCGCGTCTAGTACAAAAAAAAGTGGAATTTGTCATTTTGAGAACTCAGGCAAAATACATAGAACAAGGGGAGAAAGCGAGTCACCTACTAGCCCTACGTCTAAGGAAATTAGAGGTGTCAAGGTTCATCTCTTCCATTAATGATCCTGGTGGGATCACTAAAATGCATCCCAGAGACATAGCTTCTATCTTTAAACACTTCTACTCTTCTCTTTACAGTCAACGTCCATCACCTCCGTTGCAAAGGGAGTTACTAGAATACCTGACTGTCTCTTCTCTACCCACTCTCTCTCTCACACAGCAGACCTTTCTATCTGCTCCCATTTCCCTTCAAGAAGTGCTATCGGCTATTCATAACTTAGCTCTGGATAAGGCCCCCAGCCCAGATGGTTTACCGTCAAATTTCTATAAAGCTTTTGCTAAAGATCTTGCACCTAGCCTGCTGCGATTGTACCAATACATTCTTTCCGAGCAACCCCAGAACCCATCCCTGCTGGAAGCCTTGATTGTCCTTCTCCTTAAACCAGACAAACCACCCCAGTCTCCAGCGAGTTACCGTCCAATTTCCCTATTAAATTGTGATATTAAAATTCTCGCCAAGATACTCGCTAGTAGAATTGAACAAGTCTGTGTCCATCTTCTTAGACCGGAGCAAATAGGATTTGTGGCAGGTACAACCCCTGCAGACCATCTCCGTAAATTGTCGTATCTGGTTCAGTCGGCTAAAACTTCTTCTGCCCCATGGCATTAATTTCCCTAGACGCAGAAAAAGCATTTGACAGGGTAGACTGGAATTTCTTGTGGGCAATGCTGCAGACAATGGGTTTCCCTAATGACTTTATCAAATGGATTCAAGCTCTGTATTTCTTCCCTCAGGCTAGAATATACTGCAATGGAGTACTCTCGGACGCTTTCCTTCTCTTCTCTGGCATGTGGCAGGGCTGTCCTCTTTCTCCTTTTCTCTTTAATATATATCTCGAACCCCTCATCAGGCGACTGAAATCTTCTCCATTAATCACTGGTATACCAGTAGGCGATAGGGCTCCTCTGCTCTCGGTCTATGCTGACAATCAGGGCTCGAAATAACCGGCTGTCCGCCTGTCTGGGACAGCCGATTTTCACATGGGACAGCTGATTTTGGGATCCTGCCTGTCCCTGGGACAGGCGCTTTACTGGCGAATGCTTTGCTAGCGCTGAATCCTCGGTTTTATTGCAGCAAGTTTTGGGGCTGTGCTGGGCACTAGGACCCAGTGGAGTGTGGAGTCAAGAAGGAGCCATGGATGAGCCGCGAGCATGGTATACCTACTCGCCCACCCAGTCTGTGCATCACTGCCTATCTCAGGTGACTTACCAGTTCTTCAGTCACCTGATGTCTTTCTGTTGCTCTGGTGGTGCGAGCAGGAAGAGATGAAGACAAACCGGCATTCTCGACAACCGCGCATGCACAGATCACTGTTACACATGCGGGGTTGACTTAGTACTCACTGTGCTAATTTCTGGCGCAGATCTCATAGAAGAAGGACGTCGAGAGCAGAGCGAAGTGTTGTAGCTAGCTCGAACGCTGCAGCTATTTACTGTGCCATAACCAGACTCCACTGGAAACGACATTTTAGCTTGTATGATATAAAAAAAATATGCAGCGACTGAACAAAAAAAAAGCTCTCAGGCTAGCAGAGAGGTGAAGGAGGGAAGAGGACTATTAGTCTGGGACTCGGGAGCTTGAACTTACTACCTCTAAAAGGGGGAAGCCTAAAAATATCAGGGCTGTTATTGAGGAAAAAAAACCCAGCTCAAAACACAAAGTTAAGGCAGGAATCTGAAGATTAGGCAGGGGTTGTTCTTCCAAGTGGTTAAAAGAGGAGTGGGAGTGTGTTCTGTCTGTGCCTGTGGAACAGGGTTAAAAACAATATGTTTCTATCATTTAATCACAGAGGAATCAGGAAAATATATAAAAAATAAAATCTAACTCTGTGGAATTTGGGAAAACTAAGAGGCATCCAAGGGAGGCTATATCTTGAGGGCTGTGTCTGTGTGTACTAGACTCTCTGCTTGTGGTGAAGAGGGGGAAGGAATCAAGTAAAAGAAAGCAAAGAATTAGGAGTGACATAAGACAAGGCAGCAGCCAGGGGCACTATATTGAAAAAAAAAGACATCCAGACAGCGCGTTGGAGTGCAGCCTGCAGCAGAAGCCTAAATAAGAAAAATATAAAGCCCTTTTCAGGGTAGTTTACAAGCTACAACACAAGCTGTCTGCTGTTCTAAAGTAAGCTAAAGCACAAACAGTAGTTTGTGAACACTGCTGCTGCATGTGAATGGGAGAGGAGGAGGGTGACTGAATTGACATACCCCATTTGAGATCTCACTGGAAAGCTTGTTCTTTAGGAAAAAAGAAGGGCTTCCTAGAGGGGGTTATCCACTGTGCTCTCTCTATGTGCTTGGAGGAGGTGACTAGGGAGTGGGAAATCGGGGACTGAACTGAATTGAGATTCTCATTTGGCTGATAAATGACAAAAAAATAAATTTAGCCCCTTTTCATAGTGTGCAGTGAAGCCTTAACTTACCTTGCTGTCTACTGTGTAGTACCTACCCTACTACCCTAACCTTGCCAAACAGCCCACAGGACCCTTGTGATATTTGATTGAGTGGAAAGGAGGGGGGCTGTCTCTATTTGTCTGATTAAAAAAGTAGATTGTGCTGCACTAGTAACTGCAGCAGAAGCCTAAACTAGGGCTCTAGAAAGCACTTTTTTGATGTCCTGAGGTTTAAAAAATATGAAAACAACCCAACCAATTACATTATCAACGGACACACAAGGAAACATATACTGCAGAGCTGCCTGCCTGAGAGTTGATCTGTGGGTTCTCCACTCTGTGCATGAGCAGTGTAGAGGTTAGGGGGTGAGACTGATTAAAAAAGAAACAGTGACAAGGCTCTGTCAAATGGAGAGGAAGGGAATTGCATTAATTGAAGTCTCAGAGTGACTGTCTGTACTCTTGTTTACCCAGAGCCATCATCGGTGAGTCTGTGTGTTTGTAAAACAGTTCTAAGTTCCCCCAAGCTCATCTGATCATTCTCCACTCACTATCACTACATGACTGTATGTGTACTTCCTTCTACATCTACAGAAACAGTTTGAGTTAGTAGTACAGCACAACTACTACTACTCTGTCCCCTAAGTAAGCAAAAACCAAAGGGGGAAAAATATGTCTTTGTTACAGTTCGGATTAAAAAAATATCAAAACCTTCAAGTGATGGGGTAGGGGGAGGAGAAACTTCGGATTCCTCTAGGTGTACTCCGAGTTTAATGTCAGTAACACTAACTCACCCCAGCACTTGTGAGACAGTCACTGATGTGGCACAGTTGTGACAAGTGGCAGTGCCACTGCCAGTGTTATACCAGCTACCACTCCACTAGTCATGACTGAAACTGGGACAAAAAGACTATATTTAAGTTCTGATTCAGAAATAGACTAGACTACACACACTGTTTTAGTGAGAAAGACACTTTAAAAATAACCCCATTACCCCCCAAAAGCAACAGTTTTTTTTCTATTTCCTCTTCATAGTCCGTTTTATTTCACATTTCAGATTTCACCTCACTACCATGTGGACAGGCAAAAGTTTGGCTGGACAGGCAAAATTTACAACCCACCTGTCCCTCGGACAGGCATCTCAAAAAAATTATTTCTAGCCCTGCTGACAATATATTGCTTCACCTTTCAAATCTGGTTTCTTCTCTAGCAGAAACATTGAAAATCATCGAGAGTTTTGGGAAACTTTCGAATTACAAACTTAATATTAGTAAAACTGAAATTTTTCCTCTTAATCATTTAACATATAGCTCGGATTTTAGTAAGTTCGGGATGAAATGGACCTTTTGGTCCATTAAATATTTAGGTATTTACATCACCTCGGACTTATCCTTACTGCATAAACCTAATTTAGAGGACCCATGGAATAATATTCAACAAGATTTAGTAAGATGGAAAAAGCTTCCTTTATCGTTATGGGGAAGAATTATTACTGTCAAGATGAATGTCCTGCCCAGACTGTTTTACCCGTTGAATATGTTGGACGTATGGTTACCTTTATCGTTCTTTCAACGTATCCATTCTGATATTAACTCCTTCATTTGGTGGGATAAAGCAATCAGAAGGTCTTATCTTAAGCTATCTTTACCCAAGGAGTTAGGCGGCCTGCGTCTTCCCAATTTTCTATTCTATTATTGGGCTTGTCATTTGTACAAGTCTGGAAATGGCTCTCCTTACCTGATCTTCTCACTCACCATGACTATGTTGTAATTTGGTTATTCATTGAATTGGACATGTTGGCTGCTCGTAAGTTAGCCCCCTTCACACTGTTTTATGCATCCATAAAGCACATACCTAAAGCCCTACACTCTCTCCCAATTGGCATTTCATTTGGAGTTCTCTCTCAACTGTTCAGATACTGTAAGATATCCCCAAGCTCTGACTTCTATCAGCCAATCTACGACAATTTGAATATCAAAATAGGAGGGGCTCCTATATCCCGAAGTTGGCTGCCACTCTCTCCGGAACATATCGTTGCTGATTTCTACTCGCAAGATGTTATTCTGACCACAGAGGAGATTCTTACCAAGTTTGGTTTAACATCTCGGGCAGTCTTTAAAATTTTTCAGCTCACACACATACTAGTTAAAGTGTTTGGGAAAGTACCCAAACCCTTCCACATGGATGCTTTTCTTCAGCAAATTAGGTTTTCTGCCACCAAACCGCATGGCATATCTACTTTGTACAAACTGGTTCTCACATTCCCGCAACTTCCCTCGGCTGTCGGATCCAAGATCTGGCAGGCTTTTTTCCCTGATATAGTTATTAATTGGCAATGGATTTGGAAAGATTTATACATATACCATACTCAAGACCGTTACAGGTTAACGCAATACTGCATCTTAAATAACCTGTATTACACTCCCATTAAACTGGCTCACATGAAACACCTTCCTTCTGGCATCTGTTCTAGAGGCAACAAGGAGGAAGGTTCACTCCTACATATATTCTGGTCATGTGAAAAGATATCTTCCCTGTGGAAGCAAATTGAGTCAGCATTAGATCCAATGCTGGGGCTACAGGGCCTCTTCTCTCCTATCATACGTATTCTGGGAGATTACTCCAGCATTGCAGTGAAGGAGAGAAGATTCCACATGGCCCTAATCTCAATGGTGGTCAAAAAATTAGTGCTTAGACATTGGATGGATCAGGCTGTTATTACTTATAATGAATGGCTGCACAAAATATCATTTGCACTTCGTGTTGAGCACCTAATTGCTAGCGTACGTCGCCGTCAATCATCTTTCATTAACAAATGGGGGAAGCTAAATGCCCTTTATTTGTCCTAACAAAGCGTGGCAGATGGCTCATGAGTTCCTCTTCCTTCTCCTTCTCTTGGTTTCCCTTTCTTCTGGTGTCTATATGCCCTGTATGAGTCCCTCTATTGTCTTTGTCATGGCCACCCTCTGTTTTTTTGGTCTTATTTTTTTTATTAATTTATATACTTGTTAACCACTTTGGTCCTCATCTGTGTACTGTTTTAAATTAGGCAGTATGGGAAAGTGCACCAATGGGGTGGGGTGGTGGTGTTTTATTTTGTTTATTGTAGAGCTAGTTTTTACTTTTTCCGAATGTCACACCTTTACCTTGTTAATGTCTCCTATTTTGAAATGTACTACTCGTAGTGGTCAGAGTATGTTATGTGTTGTCTACCTTCTGTTTTGTAAAATAAATAAAGGATGTTAATCGAAAAATTTTTAAAGAATTCATGGGGTGGTCGTGGACAAAAGTGCAAATTTCATGGCAAAGTCATGGGCACTTTTTTAGTAACGTATAATGCTATTAAAGTCAGTAAAGACACAAAACAAGACATAAAACAGTGTCTTAGCAACAAATTATTGAATTTATTGCTTTTTCATAGTGTTTAACACTTTCTACTTGACAAACAAGGAAAGTGTTCACATTAAGTGTCTTTGGGCCCAGGCCATACATCTTTTAGGATATTCTTGTTATATAAAATGTATGCGTTGTTCTGGTTTACAGTCCAGAATGAAAACATTTCATGCATTGTTTGCAGTTAAACATTTTTTATTGTTGACTTAAGGCAGAGCATACACACCAAGGCAGAGTCTACATATAGAAAATCAATAAATACCACAACATAAGGTATGATCAGTAAATACAATTGACACAACATTCTGTCAGTTAGCTGTGACCATTCAGGGTGTCGACTAACATATACTTTACACCACCGACTAGGCGGCCAGAGAATAAATACTTAAATGAAGAGTCACGTCCTTTCAACGGAGGACAGCATAGATCAATATAAGAAAAATTACACCCTAAAGAGGGATATGACAAGAGAAATCAGTAGTTTCTGGTCACTCTACCAAGGGTATGTTTTATTCCCATGTAGTTTGTAATATCAACTATATACAACAATGGCAATCTTTCATCATGTTTAATTATGTCGAAGGGAAGTATAGAAGAGACGGGAAGGAGAAGGAGAAGGAGAGAGAAACGGGTGACTTGCAAAAAGAGAAGGGAATTGTCCCCACCCTATAAAAAAAGGGGGAGGAGTCTAAGCTGTGGAACTGGAAGAAGTATTGTGGCAGTACTTGGACCTTAGATACAGTTGCCAACATTGGTCATACCGGGATAAAGAGCCTTGGGCAAAGCTCGAGATCCTCTCAAATGTGGCCCCTTGGGCTAGGGCCAAAAGGAACTGATGGAAAGTGGGGCTATCAGGGGTTCTCCATCCTATCAGTACTAGTCTTTTGGCCAATGCCCCGACCATAGTGATCCACTGTGCCCAGGACTATACTTGAAATCTCAGAACTGCCACAACCCAGAAGGAGTAGGGCGGGACACGGGATGACATCAGGGAATAGTTGTTGACACATGTACTGAATGGCTCACCAGAACTGTTGAAGGTTAGGACAATCCCAGAGAATATGAAGCAGATGAGCCCCTTGGTTGCCACATCTCCAGCAAGTGTCAACCGGGAAAAGTCCCATTTTAACTAGTTTCGCCGGGTCTCTATACCATCTATGAAGGGTCTTGTTCATGATAAGCCTTGTGCGCCCATCCCGCAAGCTAAATGGATAATGCTCACCCATCCTCCCATTGTTGTTCTGAGATCGGGATCTGTAGCTCTTTTCCCCATTGCTGTCTAGCGCTCTGGGTAGGGTCCGGGGTGGAGTCTCTGAGGGCATGATATATATTACTAGCTTTGTTCTTGGTGACTTTATTCCATGAACCAATAGGGTGCGTTTTGTTTTGTGAAGAATTACTAAGGGACGACTTTGGAAGATGAGATATAGCATCTCTTAACTGAAGGTATCTCCAGAAATGAGAGGCCGGGAGATGATATCTCTCCTCAGGGACTCAAAGGAATCAATAACAGTTGTCCCCAGGAGTAGGAGGTCATGTATTAAGGAGATGCCCTGTCCCTCCCATATTTTCCAGTGCAGGGTAGATTCCCCTATTTTCAGGGCCTGATTATCCCATAGAGGCATATATTCCCAAGGGGCCGGGTCATAGCCCAGCAGAGTCATAGCTTGTTTCCAGTATTTAACTGAGAGTAATATGGGGGGAGAAAGGCCCGGGGGCAGTTTCTTCCTAGCATATAAAGTAACCGCCAGAGAGGCAGTGTGAGTTAGGGCTGCTTCTAACTGAAGCCATTGAGGAGAACCCTATCCAGTTTTAGAAAACCATCTGAGGGTCTGAGCCAACACAAAGGACATATGGTACCGCTTGTAACTAGGGAGTCCTCAACTCTTCTCCAGTGCTGTGAAGTTTGGAGTTTGCTATATCGGGGGGGGCGCACCCTCCCAAATAAAATTGCCCATAAGGGTCTCCAATTTCTGAAACCACTTCTGGGGTATAGGCAGGGGCAGGTGGGCCAATAGGTAAAGCATCCTAGGAGCAGCCATCATTTTGATCGAGTCAATTTTCCCAGCCAGTGAAAGCTTTAGTGCTTTCCATCTACCCATATCAACCTTAAGTGAGTCAATCAGAGAATTGAAATTGGCCGCAAACATTTTAAGCGGGTCTGGGTGCAGGATAATACCCAGGTATTTGATACCTTGAGGGGACCACTTTAGCCCTAAGGCAGTAAAATCCGATCCAGAGGTTGAGGAGTTTAACGGGAGAATTTCCATTTTGGACTGATTTAACTTTAACCCTGATATCTTAGTAAACTCATTCAGGGTTCCAGAAATTGTCTGAATCCCCAATTGAGAGTGTTCGGTCATAATAAGCAGATCATCTGCATACAGAAAGGTCTTGTAATTGATGTCCCCCACTTGGATCCCCAGGATATCGCTGGAAGACCTAAGTGCAATGGCCAAAGACTCCATAGCTAAAATAAATAAGAGGGGAGAAAGAGGCCATCCCTGTCTCATGCCCTTTTGTAATTGGAAGGGCCGAGACATGGTGCCATTGGTCAGCACCGAGGCTAGGGGTGCGGTGTACAACAACCTTATCCAGGCGATATAGTCGGGGCCAAAACCCATGATGGACAGAGTATGAAATAAATAGGCCCATTCGACCGAATTGAAAGCCTTTTCCAAGTCGAAGGCCATAGCAACTGAGGGGATTGGTGAGAGTTTAACAAAATGCATTAATCTAATTTAATGCTCTATGATGATCAGACCTCGACGGCCTTTTAACAAAGCTTCCACTGGGAAGGATCCACCAAGTTTTGCAAAAGGGGTTCAAGCCGGGCAGCGATAACCTTAGCCAATATCTTGGCATCCGCACTGATTAGAGAGATAGGGGCGATAGCTGCCTGGGGACAGCGGGTCTTTCCTTTTTGGAAGCACTGTAATAGCAGCTTCTCTCATGGAGGGGATAGTTGTCCAACCATTAAGGAGTGCCAAAACCCGGACCAAATAGGGGTCACCTAACACCAGGGAGTTGTACAGATCAATAGGTAGTCCATCCTTCCCGGGTTTTATGAGATTTAAAGCGTGAATCACCTGGTTAACTTCCTCAATTGTAAAGCGGGATTCTAACAATTTAGTATCCCGGCTGGAGATGCTGGGATGGGTAGTGAGGATAAATAAGCTTGGATCTTAACTGGGTCAGGGGGGTTTGGAGAAGCATATAGATTTTCATAAAATTGAGACATGATCAAGTTTATCCCTGAGTTTGCACGACAGGGGTTCCCAGATGAATCTGTCAATGCATATATCATCTTAAAAGCATGCTGACGCTTAAGGCGATAGGCCAATAACTTGCTGGCCTTTTCTCCCCCCTCCCAATAAGCATGACGGATGCGTCTAAGATTTAGTTCAGCCTGCCGAGATAAATGAGCGTTGAGAGAAATTCGGGTGCTGGCTAACTGTGCTAACAAGTCAGGAGAAGGAGGTTGATTATCTAGGGCTTTGTATTGGGCTTTCAAGTTATATAATTGCTTCTCCAAGGCCTGCTGATCAGCCGCCCGGCAACGCCTCCTGGCTGCTGCAAAGGCTATTATCCTGCCACGAATGGTAGCTTTAACGGCCTCCCATAAGGTTGAGTCAGATACCTCACCATTATCATTGTCAGTCCAATATTCCACTACAGCCTGGCTGATCCAGTCAAGAAAAGTTTTATCTTCTAGCAAAAGTGGGTCTAACCGCCAGGCCTGAGAATGATGGAGATCAAGTCCCCTCTTGAAAACTAATTCAAGGGGGGGCGTGATCGGAAACACAAATTGGGTGAATCGAAGCCCCCGCCACCTTCTCATATAACCCTGAGGATACAAGCCAAAGATCTATCCTACTGGAAGAGCCATGGGTTGGGGAAAAACAGGTATAGTCATGCTGTCCTGGGTGTAACACCCTCCAGGCATCCAATAAACCAAGTACAGACATTAGTTTCCCCACTGCTTTCTTAGCCTGTCAATGGGGTTCAGGGGATTTATTGCTTCTATCTAAAGTATGATCCAATGTTAGAGTAAAATCCCCTCCCAAGAGTATTGGGGCTCTGTTTTTATTGAAGTCCAGGATAGCCTGGTTAACCGTATGGAAAAATTGAGGGCAGTCCTGGTTAGGGGCGTATATATTGATCAGGACCAGGGGGCCCTAAGGGGTTTCAACTTCCGCAATAATCCATCTCCCTTCTTGATCCCATATAAAGTCCTTCACCTTCCATCCCAGGTTTTTATGCAAAAGTATGGAGACTCCCCTTTTATAGGTGGGAGCCACACTGTGAAGCTCTTCAATCACCCAAGCTTGCTTAAGCTTAGTGGCTTCCTTGGAAGAGAGTTTAGTCTCTTGCAAGAAGACCACCGTAAGGGCTAACATTTTTAGGTGGATTAAAATCTTCTTCCGTTTAATGGTCGAATTAAGCCCCCTCACATTCCATGAAATTAGCTTAGGCTCCATTCAGACCTACAGTAAAACATATCAGCAGGAGTATGTGGATGGAAACATTAAGTGGTGAGCCTAAGCAAGCCCCCTCGCTCCTTCTTGCTTCCCCATCAAGCATTAACGGAGCACAACCTAGCCCCATTAGAAAGATTGCCATAATAAACTTAACACAACACCAAAATATAAACATTATAACATGACAGGGATATATACTAACATGCACATCCTACTGACTGAGGAAGCAATTCAACCCCTTTGAAATAACAAAACCCATCCCCACCCTTCCCCTTGTTACGCAACTTTGCAATCCACAAAAGACCAGCATCCACTGTACGTGTCAGCTAAAAGTAGAAGCAAGCCCAGACACCAGTAGAGGTCGCTGGGAGGTAAGTGACCCCATGAACCCATCGTAACTAGGTAAATAAAATCTCCTAGTAACCCCTATTAAAGGAGACATAATAAAAAAAAGAAAGAAAACTTCCAGACAACAACAGCCAAAGGGCTGTCATCCGATATAATGGTAAGGGACACTTGTGAAAGCTGAGCATAACCCCTCCATATATTTGTGATAATACCTGAGGCTAGTTTACAGATATGCAGAGCCACAAGTTAAACCATGTGCAGCACCCTATTTGTCCCCGTTGGTCATGCATATCAGCCAGTGCAAGCACAAGGAACACCGGATCTGCACATCAAGTGACAAAGAACAGCAAGTATCAGAGTAGCTGCTTGGGTATGAACCTAAGGGCCACTCTTGACTATCTTCTGAGGGGAAATCCCCTTTAACTTGGTGTGCGGGGATTCATACCTAATCAACGGCAATGTCTGTTAATCCACAGACAAGCCGGGCATTAAAAAACCCAAAAGCGATAAAGCACTAGCAGTCAACCAGCTGGTTTGGCAGCAGAGGTGAGGATATCCATATTGCTTGCAGTTAGTTCCAAAGCCAGTCCAGCAGCCATGGCCCCAGAGTTCTCCGTAGGGGTGCCAGCTGCCTCTTCGGCACAGAGCAACTGTTTGGCTGCTGAAGATTTTAGACGGCCAAGCTGGGAGCGTCTCGGTGGAAGAGGGAGGTCACGAGGGTTATCCTCGGTAGGGAGATCCATCAGGACTTTATACTGATTGTTGCTCATATCTGGGGCAAAGGAGTCATGAGAGGCACTTGGACCTGGACTGCAGCTCCTACTTCTACTTCTGGAGCGAAGCCGTGGGGTTTTGTCTACGTGACCTCCTTCAATCCTCGCCCTTCTTCTATTCTTTTTCTTACTTCCTGAGGATTTTTGAGGAGATGACCGAGTGGGAGTCAAGAAATTTCCAGCTGAGTGAGAAGACGAAGCTGCCACAGCATTCGGGGTTGCAGATCCATCAGTGTCCATTGGGGCGGATTGAGCAGGGAGGGCCCTTGGGCTGTAAGATGCATGCAGCTTGCCCCAGTTTAATTTGGGTGCCTGTGAAGCGATAAAGTCCTCAGCTGATAACGGATTATCGAAGACCAGTGGTGATCCATTGATCACGATCCGTAGAGATGCAGGGTAACGCAGGGAATATTCAAGGCCCAGTTCTGCACTCGCCCTCCGAGCTGCTGTAAAGGCCTTCCACCTATTAGTGACCTCCAATGAATAATCAGCAAATATTTGAATTTTGTGTTCATTCCAGATCAGCTCTTTCTTCTGCCGTGTTAATTGGGTGATCCATTCTCGATCTTGGAATCGGAGGAAGCGGGCTAAGATGGTGAGCAGGGCACTTGGGGCCAAAGTTCTATGTGCTCTGTCCAGCTCCCATGGGGACCCGCACTGGCAGTCCAACAATGAGGGTAATACTTGTTGTAGAAAAGATATTGTATCATTCCACTCGCAGCCTTCAGGGAACCCAACAAATCTGAGATTATTTCAGCGGCTGCGGTTTTCCAGATCCTCCACCCAGGCCCAGAGATGCTGGATCAGCTGTTCCTGATCATGTATTTTAGCCCCAGCCTTATGCCAGCCATCTTCCACCTCCACTAGCTTATGCTCGCAGACGTCGGCCCTCTGTGACAAATCTACAATATCCTCAGTGTTCTTTCTCGTGGACACATCTACTTTATCCATGCGATGCAGGATTTCTGCGAACATTTGCCTTATTTCTGCTAGATTACTTTCAGTTGCCGTCGGAGAGGGCGTAGATAGGGACTCCATGTTGTACGCAGTTAATCCGGGTAGTAGCTAAACGGAGCGTGAGCACACCGTAGAAAAAGAAACAAAACTAAAACGCGCCCAATTTGTAAAGCGCCAGTCCGAATACAAATATCGGGATAGCCACCAGTAAGTACTGAATCGAATTTTTACACCATTGTGCAGGAGCAAGTAAAATAACACCGGATTTTGGGGTTACTTTCAGGAGCAAGCCGTTTAAGCGATCATTCAGTTCGGCTGGTGACCATGCCCCCCCCCCATGCATTGTAATTTACATTACTTCTGTTCTGTACAGTCAATAACATAAGGAACAAAAGTGGTAAAATCCAAAGTGCTACCAGCCACAACTTGTGGCCAGAGTTCCAAACCAATCCCAACCTGGCTGTTGTGCCCCGAAATAAAAGGAGGAACGACATTACCTACATATGAATATATTTGTTCCTTAAATTACTGTTCACAGAGAGGTCAATTAAATGAAAGTGACATGCTAGCTGTAGGGCACATCTCAAACGTCACTGTACAACACTCACAGTGTTGTTGATACAAAACGAACCAGTGGTAAGGAATTAAGGATAGTAGGGCAGTATATTTTTCTATGCCAGGACCCTTCAGAGTCAGTGAAGCACAACAGAAATGGATGGGATGGATCTGGTCCACAGTAGACAGTTAATATCACTGTAATGTGAGTGTCATTTTTTACAACCACAACATACCAATTAAATGTATGTAACACATTCAAAGATTTGTTCCTGAGAGGAACAGTACACTCTAAGTGAATGCTTAACTTGTTGGAATCGATGATTCCAACCTGTACAACATGAATGGAGTGAAAGAAAACAAACGCTTTAGACCCAGCTGCACTTTTTCTGGTAACAGCAGGCCAACTCTTAGCAAAATCTATGTGGTGTTTGTTAACTCACACAAGAACCTCTCAAACAATATACAGTAGCATATAGGCAGTACTGTAGGAGATCCAGAGACAGGAAAGGCAGATTCCCATCCCCAAAAAGGTTAAGACCACCACCTAAATACCTGCCAGACGTCTGATTAACTGGTGACCAACCAAATGTGCAGTCTGATAAGATTGTTGGGTGTCAAAGCCATGTCTTTCCTGCCTGTCTACAGCCCAGGTGCCACAACCTAAACTTTGCTTCAGCAACTTCTTGTACCACAGATAGAACACATTCCAGGCAACACAGACTGATAGAGTTCTGTCAATGAATTTACATGTTAATGTTTTGCAGTGTTTAACTTATTTACTGCAACCTCAACATGTTAATTCAGTGACAGAACTCTATCAGTCTGTGTTGCCTGAAATGTGCTCTCTCTTTGCTACAAGAAGTTGCTAAAACAAAGTTTAGGTTGTGATACCTGGGCTGTAGACAGGCAGTAAAGACAAAGCTGTGACACCAAAGAAGTTTAACCCTGTTGTGCAATGTGAATGCCACTTTGCATAACATTATTTACTTAAATAAAAGTTCTGGTGGAAAATATTTTGTTAACATTTTCAAAGGCACATCATTTTATGAAGTTGCAGTCATTTCTTTATTTTACTAAAACTTTGGCACTGGCACTCTCTGCTGCAGCAGCCAAAGCATTGTGTAGTGCGATGTCACTGTTATGCACAGCACAGGGCTTTATGCAAGAAGAAGATGACAACTGAGAGCATGAGGTGCGTCTCACACACTTTAGGTTCACTGGGTGGCATTCCATGCACCAGACATGGCAGTGACCACATCACTTCAGTTCATGCCACTGGGTGGATGCTCTGGATAAAGTCATTTCTTTATTTTACTAAAACTTTGGCACTGGCACTCTGTGCTGCAGCAGCCGAAGCATTGTGTAGTGGGATGTTACTGTTATGCACAGCACAGGGCTTTGTGCAAGAAGAAAACTACAACTGAGAGCATGAGGTGTGTCTCACACACTTTAGGTTCACTGGGTGGCATTCCATGCACCAGACGTGGCAGTGACCACATCACTTCAGTCCATGCCACTGAGTGGGTGCTCTGGATTAAGTCATTTCTTTATTTTACTAAAGCTTTGGCACTGGCACTCTGTGCTGCAGCAGCCCAAGCATTGTGTAGTGGGATGTCACTGTTATGCACAGCACAGGGCTTTGTGCAAGAAGATGACAACTGAGAGCATGAGGTGCATCTCACACACTTTAGGTTCACAGGGGTGGCATTCCATGCACCAGACGTGGCAGCGACCACATCATTTCAGTGCCACTGGGTGGGGGCTCAGGATTAAGTCATTTAAACTTTGTTGCAGCAGCATATCCAGCATTTGGAGAAGCATTACAAAGCTGCTCCATCTCTTAGCTCAAACAAGCAACAGTAACCTAGAGAAAGTCACAACTTGACGTGCTCTGCCCAAACCTACATGTACATTAGGCAATATTCCAGTCCCACATATGTGTGACAGGCAAAATTGTTATGCTACCTGCCCCTCGCACACATTTTCTAGATCTGCAGGCAGCAACATGTCAACCAGTACTGTGCTGAATTACCTGCACATTTAATTGAACTTGAATACCTGACTTCAAAAAAATAAAATTAAATGACAGGCACTGACAAGAGTGGGGCACATTTTGTTGTACAAAACAAATAAAATTAGCCCCATCTATATATGTTGAGAAAACAACAGTTACTGACTTGCTTGGATTGTAGTCAGACACATAGAAAACAACAATTCAAATGTTATCAGCTTTTTGGAACAGCATGTTTTACATAGACAAGTTTGAAGAAGTAATTTGTCTGCAGTCGTCCCGCAGTACATCACTATATGCTGAAAATGAGGGTTCAGCATCCACACTGTTTACTGGCACTGACAGGCAATGAAGTGCAATCTGGGACAGTTCTGGAAATCGTTCAGACATACTTTTCCAAAAAGTAATCATATTGTCACAGTTAACCACTGTTAAGAAATTTCTGTATGCACAAAATTCTATTCTTGCTTTAAGGTTCTCCTCAAACAATGGTATGCCATCAAACATGTTATCTTCAGTCATATTGAGTCATTTTGCTCTGCTAGGGTCAAACATATGGCAAGCTCTCAAAAATGAAGCCGCTGGCTGACAGAACCTGGAATGCATATCTTCTGCAATTTATGACTATTTTATTTGCACATTCAGCTAAAGCTTTCTTTACTAGTCTATGTGCATGCTGCTCAAAACTAGTCTGTGCCCATTTGGATAAATCTGTTAAATCATCAATTACTTTGTGAGCTAGAGGAACTGCTGCTTCGTAACATGTTAATGCCTGCATTATTCTAGAAGCATACTGCAGTATAATCTGCAGATCACCTTTCACTTCATCTGACTGTGCTAACTCAACAACTTCCCAAATAGCAACACTTTCATCTGCATCTTCTCCAAAGAAATCCACATATTCCTGCAGATGTGAGCAATGATACAAAGCAGCATTGAACCAGCTATTCCAATGAGTAATTACTGGAGCTGGTGGAGTACAACCATTTTTACCACTGTCTACCAGAAAGTGACGAAATCTCGCTTTATGAGCTGGGCATGCTGTAAAACTACGTTTGACAGCTGTAACAAAACTGTTCACCAATTTAAAATTATTCTGCCAAATGTCACCAATTAAACTTAGCAAATGGGCAGTACAGGTTACATGTACCCCATTCAAAAACAAGCTCTTCAAGCTACTGTTCCATGCTTTGTACATATATGCAGCATTATATGTCACAAAAGCTGAAACCTTATCAAAAGGAACTTCACACTTTGGAAGCACATCTATGAGAGCCTGACTAACAGTTTTATAGTTGGTTCTCTCCAGTACAACACAGTCAAGCAAAACAGCTGACAGCACTGTTTCACTTGAATTTGTTGTAGTGAAGCCAGAATCATCACCCTCGCCAGAAGCTTTAACTGTTGGTACAACGAGAACACTGAACACATATCTATCTTCGGCATCTGTGGTTTCATCACATACAGTACTAAGACCACAGCACATCTGAAGTTGTTCTTTTATAGCCAATTTGTGACCCTCAAACACTTTCGGTAGATACAGTTGTCTCAGCTGATGGGATGTGGGGATTATCCCAATGAATTTCAACCCATTTTCTAAGTAACCCTTCAGAGATACATTGTCAAGCACGTGCAATGGAATATTGGCTGCTGTAAAAGCTTTGGTTAATTTATAAAGTTCAGTTCATCTATGTAACTGTTCCTCAGTTGAATTTTCTAAACAGTTCAGTCACTGTTTTTTGCCTTTTTACACATTTCAAGTTTGCTTGCTCTAAAGTTTTGCATTTCCTTTGATGCGCTGTACTACTCAACTGTTTGTCACAGCTTGCATTTCTTGAAAAATCCACTGGCACATTGCATGTGGAACAGAAGAGTTTGCCATCACTCACATGGAAAGCATTACTAGCATACTGAGCACAGCGTTCATTTGCGCTCATTTTTGAAATCTTAGGTTTGATGTATTTATCTGAAGAAGAATGTGTTCCCCCAGATTTTGTGCAGCTACATCTATTTTCAAAAACTAGGTGACCCTGATCCTGACTGAGGGATTTTATTTCAACATTCTAAATTAGTTTACAGTACTACTACTACAGTAGTTTACAATGTTTAAATGCTCTAAACACTCTGCTGCTCACAGTACACTACTACTACTACTACCACATGTCTGCGCCAGATGTACACAATGTAACAAAAAGCTGGTGCTCTGTAACTTGACATATTTTTTATACGCTACCACAGTCTCAGAAAATTAAGATATTTTTTTTTCTGAAAATGTCTCTGTGTCACAGTATTTTTTTAAATAAGAGATGTGTCTCAAATAGCTGGTGGTACAGTACACAAGATGATTGTGTACTGTCCAACTTATCTGATGTTGATCTTCTATTCAGTGTCTTCACTGAAGCATGACGGAGTCAGTTTTCTAGCTGGATGGATGGAATGATGGATGGACTGGTCACTTCAGGACAAGAACTGAACATCTTCAGCTGATCTTGAACTCAGTCTGTGAACTTCACCCCAGACAAGGCTTGCTAGGTGGAAAAAAGCAAAAGCAAAACATTAATATGCTGCTTTGATGAAAAATGAAAATAGCAGCAGGGCTGGCACAGAATTTCATGTCACGTGTGTGTGTGATGCACAGTCTGCATCCAGCATTCGCATCCTTGCCCAACAAAATCCTCCCTGCCATGCATGCCAGATCAATTCACTGCCACTAAAATCCCTTCCTTTCAAGCTGCACTGTTTAGGCAGCAGAATACACCCTCTACACACTGCCACCATGGATCTAAGTGAGCCAGTCCAACTCTCTGCAAGCAGCTGCCCCCCAGGACAGTGTGAGCAGGTCTCAGATTTGTACTGCTAGACTTGTATTCCCAAGGCACAGGTTAGGCTGTGAAAATCCCAGAAACAGAAAACCCAGCAGTCGCCTTGTGTTGCTGACACTTCGCTCTCTGTCAATCTCAGTGACATGGCAGCACACCAACCCCTCTTTGGCAACTGTCTCAGACACAAAGCTAAGTGGCAGTGACACAAGGTGACAGAGAGTGTACAGTTACTGTTTTCTGGGCAGTTTCCCAGCCTGAACTCCTGCCTGAGTAGGACAAATCCAGCAGTGTAACTAAGCTGCCATTCAGCGAGGGTTTTGTTGGACTGCAGCATCCTAGCCCAACAAAACCCTCCCTGCCATGCATGGGTTGACACCTCAGTTTGCTGTCACTGAAATCACTGACACATCTCTCCCTTTTAAGCTGTTCTACATAGGCAGCACTGCAGCAGCATACAGACAATTACATCATCTCCACAAAACCATGGATCTGAGTGACTACAATTTGTCCCACTCAGGCAGGACTTCAGTTCAAGCATGCTGGAAAAGGGCCCCAAAAGAGACGTCACCCTGTGTTGTAGCAACTTACCTGTATGTATCTGGCCTTGTCAATCCCAGTGACAGGCCACCACACCAACCCCTCTTGGGTCTCTGATTCAGCCAGTACAGTAAAGCATTTTCCCCACTATACAATTTATAGTTGGTTAGCATGTAAGGAGTGGACAGACTGGACAAATGGGATGAAATTAATTGATGTGCTTTAAATATCCCATTTCCTGAATAGTGCCCCCCCCCCAAGTTTTATAGAGAAGTGAATCACATACTGTACATTCACTGTAGTCTGTAGGTCTTCTGTCTTCTGTCTCCAGTCAGGTACCCTGGAAATGGGCTGGTCTCGGGTTCCTTCAAGGCAGGTGAAGGGTTGTACAAGGTCCTCTCTCCACACTTCACAGGATCAAATATGCATGGTGGCTGTCTGTCTCTTCTGGCTAAAAACAACTTAATCCAGAGCACCCACCCACTCAAGTGATGCTGTGCTGGTTTCTGCAGTGCTTTCCAACATATATAAATTACTTTTTTATGTGTTTTGCTCTTTTTCTGCACTTCAGTTTTTAAACACCTTTTTATTTTGCAAGCACTATAGTTCTTTCTATGGCACTTCTTTCTGCAGTCTTCTTTGCTCCTAACATCTTTATCTCACTTACATCAGCATTTCTCTTCTTTTCAGCTTGAAAGGCTCCCCTCCCCAGTACCTTCTGCTCCTCCAATCCTCCAACAGGTCAGTCAGAGCAGCCAGCTCTTTCTTTTCAACTCCCTTTGCCGCCAGTTTCATGGGCCTGGCAGAAGCATCTTCATCCACAGCCTACAAATTAGTTCTCTTCCCCTCCCCAGTACAGCAATTTCATTTTCCTGCTGCCTCCCTCAGATTCCAGCCCCCTTCAACATTGCCACCACTTCAGTTCCTTTTGGGGATCTTATTCTCTTCTGTCCCTTTGCTGTTTGCCACAGAAAACAATCAATGGCAAGGCAGAAGCCCCCATATGCGTAACATGCCCACAAGTTCACTCGCTACTTCTCCTCGCATTGCAGCTGCTTTATTTACTGTAAGTTTTACCTCCCTCTCCAAGCCTCTGATGAATGCTGACAGTCTGGGGACAGAGGCAATTGAACTGATTGCTTGCTGTCCATAGCGAGGAAGATACAAAGCTATCTGTAGCGCCTGCGTAAAGGGCTTTAATGTACTGGAGCATCGCTTGCGACTAGAGCATGTGCATTTCAGCGCTCTGCCCTTCTGAGAATGGAGGATTTAAAAGGACAGAGCACTACTGTACATGTGCCAATGTGGAAACTGGCAATCTGGCAAAAGTCACAGAGGCACCCGAAATTCACGGTTTCCGTGACCTCCATGACAAACATACACCCTTACTTATTGCACTTAGAAAATGGGTACCTGGAAAAATGTATAAAGATTGCAAAAATTAAACATAGAAATAAAATAAATTTAATGAAAATTTGGCAAGACAGACAAAATAGTTTCTTCACCAATGGGTGCCAAAAAGGGGTACTGCCTGATGGCTTTATGTGATTTTTTTTTTTTTTGTCATGGCTGTTTTGTTTGGTAGCTTGTCCTCCTTCCCACCCCCATGGCCCTCCCCACACACACATCTCCACCCACATTAACATTTGAAATATAATCAATTTAAAGAATGAGCCCATTAATGCTGTTGGAAGGATAGGAATTGTGTGGCCATTGATTCAGTTATTGTTTTCTCTCCCTCCCCACATTTTCATTTTCACATTAGTTAGTTACATTTTCTGTCATATTTATAAAGGAGGCAAGATAGGAGTTGACTGGAAATGCCCCTGGCTGGAGTTTCAAAACAGCATATTTGAATGATGGTCCTGCTGGTAGCACACTGCCATCTGGTGTAGCAACAGTCAAGAAACTCCTGGTGGTCTGATGCAGGGATGAGTGAGAGTGGGCAGATGTTCATGACCGTAAGTGCTTATCTAATATCCTTTACTCAGACGGTGTCAGAAGCAAGAAAATCATGTTTTACAAGTTTCAGTTGAGTTAAAATCAGGGAATATTGATTTTTAATACTTTGGCAAGCAGCTGTGGTTGTGCGTGATCAAGTGTGATGTTGGGGAATGACAGTGGACAGAAAAGGGCAAGACAAAAAATGATGGTAACATTAGAAGCATTTTTGGGGGGTGAGGTCTGTGTTTTATGCCTGAATAGTGAGAGCAATGCTGACATATTGCTGACATAGGATGAGAGAGAAAAGGGGGTTCTTGAAGGGCATCGCCGAATACTGAATTCATCACAGATGTTTGCTCTGGAGAATGAAATTGAAGCGCATATGTATGCATGAAGGAATCAGTCTCTCTCTCTCTCTCTCTCTCTCTCCCTCCCTCCTCTCTCTCTCTCTCTCTCTCTCTCTCCCCACAACCTCCACCAGCAACAGTGTGACTCTTTTGTCTCTCTCCCTGCCCTCCCTTGCCAGACCTACTTCTATTTCTCCCCTGCACTACATCAAAAGGTTTCTTTCCCCTGGCTAGTCTGATCCCCCCACTCTCCCTTCCCCCAGCCTAAAGGTTCAGCTTCAAAATTATGAAGCAGGGCAGACATCATGGATCTAGTGTTCTTTTGGACCTTAAATTACCATGTCGCTCTGTTAGGAAAGTTACTATTTCCCTGTCAAGCATTCACACTGGTCACCCACCACAATCCCCTCACATGGCTCCACAGGACCAGTGGGTAAAATCCTAAATTGTTCAGATTTAGCCTTTTGCTGCAGTCCTATGACATGTATATTAGGCACTGCAGTGGTTCACAGCATGGCAATGCATATAGTTTGCCTAGGCAGTAATCAGTGACTCAGTAAAGAAAGGAAGGTGTCTGAAGGAAAGTGATTGTTAAACAAGTGAGAGAAGTGGGGCATAGCAGGTAGAGCAAACCTGCTAACATGATACATATCTTTTGGGGCATTGCAGGTACAGCAAACTTGCTAGCATGAAAAACGTCTTTTAAGGTCATTAAAAGATGCCTTTTCATTCCTCTGAAGGATGGTAATGTAACAGATGTAACACCCAGGAAATGTTTGTTTTTTATCATTTAATTATCTTTTCTTTGCAATATATTGTAGTTGATGTGGGAGATATGTGGGAATTGAGATTACAGTTTCTTTCAAATCTGCTGTCTTAAGAGATAGTACACTGTTGCTACAGTAACAGCAACACAGCGAAGACCAGTACAGCAACAGAATCGGCTGTTCACTGTACTGGTCCATTCTGTTACCAACACCACTGTCTTCGGGGTGTTCATCCCTCCCCGAAACAACTCCAACTCGGAGTTGGAAATCAATAGTGTGGGGAGTGAGGGGTACAAAGCCCCCCATAAAAAAACACTTGTGTTCCAGATGGCACAATGCCAGCTGTTGGCATTGTGCCATCGCTGTAATGGCCATTAACAGAATACCTGTCGCTGAGGCATGGTGGAACCTTAAGAGATAACAAGGTGGGTGTGAGCCACAGAGTTTTGTCCTTTATAGGCTAATCAAAAAAAGGTGTGTGTTTTGTATATAAACAGTGGCCTAGCCAAAGCAAGACGCTTCCTGCTGTGGAGATGACACAGAAAAATATTATTGTTGCCGTATTAGTCCTTGTAACTAAAGATCCAGAAAAAAGATGATTTGATACCTTTTATTTGACCAACATATATGTTACAAAAGAAAACAGGTGCTTAAGCTTTTGAACTATACACAGTCCTTCATCAGAAGCTAATGCCAGTTGTTTGTGTATAGTCTGAAAGCTTAAACACCTGTTTTCCTTTGTAACATCTGTGTTGGTCATCTTTTTTTCTGGATCTGCTGTGCAGATGGGCATGCCAACAATAGGACAGAGCTTCAATACACACAACCTGTTTGCACCAATTCTGGTGTATGGGAGGTCTCCATAGTTCAAAAGAAATGTCCAGGGTGTGATGTGAGGGAGGCAGGGCTGATGATGCAAGTAAGTGGGCTTGTCTATGATGGTTATTTCTAACCATGTTTCTCTGATGAAAGTCAGCTGCATAGGGACACTGAACTTGTAACATTACATGTTCAAGTCTGAAATAAGTCACAGGATCCTAGCTGGGGGTAAGTTTCTTCTGTCTGGACATTTAGGTAGCTTTGGCGGTATTTTCTGTGTGGTCTCTATCTTTTCAAATGTTTTATTTTTTTCTTTTCTCTCGTGTATTGTATTCCCCACAGTCTTTAGTGTGTGTAGCCCTGTACCATATGTAAATATCATGGAGTATTAAATGTTATTTAAGCAATAATGCATGACAGGGTGTGTGTCATGCTGGGATAACATTGCACCTGGTGTGGCTGGGCAAGAGGCTGCAGGCTGAATGTGTCCAACACCCCAAAAGTGATGTTATCCCAACATGGCACACACCCTGGGGTGCATTATTGCTATTACATGATGACTAGTTTGCAAACAAAATTAAAAAAAAATATGGTTTTTGTCTTTATTTTTTAGTGTGGGAGCATATTTAAATGAACCGTAGTACCTATTATGTTTCTCCAGTAAGTGGAGCTGTCTGTTTTTCAAGTTGGAGGCAGTGGCTATGAGAATGTGTGTGTGTGTTCTCTTATCTGTCTCCCAGTCCCCGTTACTTCATAGCTGCACTTCCCCTCCCCATGGCTCTGTTCATCATTCTTCCATGACATTTCCCAAGTTAAAAGTGATTGTACTGGGAAGATTGGAAGTGAATGAGTACAGTGTGCACACTGTACTGGGAATATTAAAAAGGAGTGAGTAGTGTCCCATGCCAAACCCACCCACTGATGTTCTCAATCATGATCTCTCCCCACTTGGACTGAAAGCCCCTCTGCAGCTTTGAGAAGTACTGTTTTTTTTGCCCTCCTTTCATTATTATGGCTGTGGGGGATGGAGGCAAACCTGAAGACTTCTATCACGGAGTAAAGATGATCGCAAAAGCCCACGATCACTAAGAGGTGTGTGCTCTGCTTTCAAACAGCAGATGTGCTGGATTTTGAAGGCAATTGGCTTTGGTTTAAAGATGGGAGAAAAATGATAGGGAGTTAGGATGTTTAGTGAGTGAACAGTATTAAAATCATGGACACTATGAACATTTGGGCAGGCTGAGGAACAGAAGAATAAGATGCATTTGAGGAGGGGAGAGATTTTATTTCTGTTAGATGCGGTCCTGAATGTGACAGACCATCATACAGTGATGTTATGCTGGGATAACGTAACTGGTGAATATGTGCACTTACCAATCAGAGAGCAAGAAACTTTGTTGCCATTGTATAATGTTATATACTTCGTGCTTTCTATGATTGTTTTTAAGGTGTAGATCAGACAAGGAACATTGTCGCTGTTACTGAGACATTATTCATGGCAAACTATGACTGGGATATGGAAATACCAGGTTACACTCTGTTCGGGAAGGACAGGGTGGGTAAAAAGGGAGGAGGAGTGGCTATCTACATCAGGGAAAGAATTAAGGTAGCTGAGGTACAGGGAATGCAGGGAGAGGTGGAGGCACTGTGGATCACCCTGGAAATGGGAAATGGCACTGCCATTCACACTTGTGTGATCTACAGACTGCCCACACAAGGGGAAGAGCTGGATAGGGTACTTGTAGAAGCCATCCACAGAATGACAGCTAAAGGGGAGGTGTTGCTGGTAGGAGACTTCAATCTACCGAATGTGGATTGGAGCAACTAGGCTGCAGCCTCACTCTGGAATAAGACATCCTGGAAGCCCTGCAGGGGGTGTGCCTAAGACAGCTAGTGATGGAGCCCACCAGAGAGGGAGTGACTTTGGACCTGGCACTCACCAAAAGGGACAGAATTACAGACGTAAAAGTGGGGAGCCATCTGGGATCAAGTGATCACTGTACAGTGTGGTTCAATGTGAGAACAGCAGGAGAGTTAAACCACATGAAAGCAGGGGTCCTGGATTTCAGGCAAGCCAACTTTGCAAAGATTGAGGAATGTCTTAGGAAATCACTGGATGGGAAGAAGAAAAGACAGGGGGTGGAGGAACAATGATAAACTCTTAAGGGAGCCATAACAGAGGCAACAAGCCATTGCATTAGGCAAGTAAGCAAAACAGAGAAAGAAAAAAACACTATGGCCAGGAAGACAAGGGCAAAAAGGGTGGCATTCAGGAGATACAAAGGAACACAGAGGGAAGAAGACAGGGAACTGTATCTGGAAATACAGAGGGAGACGGGGAAAGCAGTCAGGAGTGCAAAGGCTCAAACAGAATTAAAAATAGCCCATGCAATAATAAAAGGGGACAAGAACTTTTTCAGGTATGATAGTGAAAGAAAAAAGACCAAGGGTGGGTTGTGAGACTAAAAAGGGGAGGAGAAGTGTGCATAGGGGGACCAAGAAAAAGCAGAAACCCTGAACAAGTATTTTTGTAAAGTATTCACAGAAGAAGGGGAAGGAGAGGGACCAAAATTAGGTGATGGAAGCACCACTGGGAGGGAGGTGGACACCAGTCCATTTAAGGAGGAGAGAGTCTTAAAGGAACTTGCTAATCTGAAAGTGGACAAGGCAATGGGGCCAGACAGAATACATCCCAGAGTATTAAAAGAACTCAGGGAGGTGCTGGCAGCACCACTGACAGCCCTGTTCAACAGTTGACTTGAAACAGGTGTGGTATTAAAGGACTGGAGAAGGGCGAATGTAGTCCCTCTCCACAAAAGTGGGAGTAGGGAGGAGGCTGGCAGGGCGGGAACCAGGATCCTAGGTGAGAGTTTTAAATGCTTCATTGGCAACATTTAAACTAGCCAAGGGGAGGCACTGAAAATGAGCAGGGAACCGAGCCTCCCCACAAAACATGGTGATTAGTGAGGTAAACACCAAGGTACAGAAGTTATTAGGGAGCAGGAACAGATTTAAATGTAAAAAGGCAAAGGCAGTAAGGACAGAAATGGGGCTAAAAGGGGCAAGGCTATCAAAAAGTGGAGGGTGATGAGTACCAATGCCCGTGAGTCTGTGTAACAAGCTCCTGAACTAGTGGCCTTGATGGAAGAAGGTTGCCTGGATATTGTGGCAGTCACAGAAACATGGTACACGAGAGACCATGACTGGGATGTCAACATACCAGGATACACAATCTACAGGAGGGACAGGGAGGGTAAGAAGGAGGAGTAGCTCTCTTGTAAAGGAAGGGATCAAAGCAACAGAACTAAAGAGTAAACAGGGAGAAGATGAGGCACTTTGGGTCACCCTGGAGACAGGAAATGGCACCACAATCCGCATGGGGGTTGTATACAGACCCCCATCTCAGGGGGAAGGAATGGACAAGGAAATGATAGAAGGCTTTCTTAGAATGGCAGAAAAAGGGGAGATATTGTTGATGGAGGACCTGAATATACCAGATGTTAACTGGAGCACCTTTGCTGCAGGCACATCCAAGAGCAGGGTCATTCTTGATGCCCTACAGGGGGCATGCCTCAGACAGTTAGTATTGGAACCCACTCGGGAGGAAGCAATCTTAGACCTGGTACTCTCAAATGGGGATGGAGAAAGAATCTCAGATTTAGAAGTGGGTAGCCATCTAGGAACAAGCGACCACCAAACAGTGTGGTTCATGATAAACACATGCTACAATCAAGCCATACAAAAGCAAGAGTACTGGACTTTGGGAGGGCTGACTTTGGGAAAATGAGAGAGTGCCTCAGAAAAGCACTAGCAAACAGGCAAGAAGGAGGGGTGGAGGAACAATGGGGAGTGATCAAAACAGCCATCACAGAGGCAACAAGCCTTTGTGTAAAGCAAATCAATAAAACACAACGAAGAAAAACGCTATGGTTCTCAAAAGAGGTGGCAGGAAGGTTAAGGAGAAAAGGACAGCATCCAGGAAATATAAGGAAACACAGACGGAGCAGGACAGAGAACTTTATCAGTTAAAGCAGAAAGAGGTTGGAAGGCAGTCAGAATAGCAAAGGCCCAAACCTAGGAAAGCATAGCCAATTCTGTTAAGAAGGGGGAAAAGACCTTTTATAGGTACATTAGGGAGTGAAGAAAGACCAAAGGAGGGATACTGATGCTTAATAAAGGGAAGGGAATGTGGGTAGAGGGTGACAGTGAAAAAGCAGGGATACTGAATGAATATTTCTGCTCAGTATTCACAAAGGAAGAGGAGGGGGAGTTACCTAAACCAAACAAGAGAAACACTCTGAAGACGGGGGTCAATACCAGTCCATTTACAGAAGAAAGGGTTCTGACAGAACTAATAAAATTGAAGGTGGACAAAGCAATGGGGCCTGATGGGATTCACCCAAGAATTCTAAAAGAACTAAGGGTAGAACTAGTGACACCACTGACTACTCTCTTTAACAAATCATGGGAGGATGGGGTGGTACACGAGGACTGGAGGAGGGCAGATGTGATTCCTCTTCACAAAAGTGGGAGCAGGACAGAGGCAGGAAACTACAGACCAGTTAGTTTGACCTCAGTGGTAGGGAAAATGATGGAATCACTTCTGAAGGAAAGAATTGTTGATTACCTAGAGGCCAGTGGGGCACAGGACCCAAGGCAGCATGGATTCATGATGGGAAGGTTATGTCAGACTGATCTAATAGATTTCTTTGACTGGGTGACCAAAGTAGTGGACCAGGGAGGGGTTGTGACATGGCCTACCTGGATTTTAGCAAGGCATTTGATACAGTCCCACACAAAAGATTAATACACAAGATAGCCAGCCTTGAGTGGGTCCCAAGGTGGTAGCCTGATAAAAATTGGCTAGACAACAGGATGCAAAGGGTAGTAGTAAATGGAGTACACAGTGAAGAAAGGAGGGTTACTAGTGGGTACCGCAGGTTCAGCATTGGACTGGTCCTTTTAATGTCTTTATAAGTGACATTGCAGAGGAACTGAAGGGAAAGTATGTCTCTTTGCAGATGACACAAAGATCTGCAACATGGTTGATACACAAGATGGAGTGGAAAGGATGAGAAGGGACTTGGTAAGGTTGGAGGAATGGTCAAATGTATGGCAGCTCAGATTCAATGTAAAGAAGTGCAGGTAATGCATGGGAAACAAAACCAGGGAAGCGTACACAATTGGGGTGAGATACTGACAACAGTAAAAATAGAAAGGGACCTGGGGTAATTATATCAGATGACCTAAAGGTGGGCAAGCAATGTGAGAAGGCAGTAAGGAAGGTTGGGGGATACTGGGATGCATAGGAAGAGGCATCAATAGTAGAAAACAGGAAGTTGTTATCCCTCTGTACAGACAGTTGGTGAGACCCCATCTGGAGTACTGTGTGCAGTTCTGGAGACCCCCATCTCCGCAAAGACATAGACAGAGTGGAGGCTGTCCAGAGGAGGGCAACCAAAATGGTGCAGGGTCTGCACCAGAAGACATACGAAGAAAGACTAAAGGAGCTTAATATGTATACCCTTGAGGAAAGGAGGGAGAGAGGAGACATGATAGAAACTTTCAAGTACCTCAAGAATTAACAAAGTCCAAGAGGTAGCATCTTCAGAAAAAGAGATGTGCAAAGCAAGGGGCACAATTTGAAGATAGAGGGGGACGGCTCAGAGGTAATGTGAGGAAGTATTTTTTCACTGAGAGGGTTGTGGATGCATGGAACAGCCTCCCTGAGGAGGTCGTGGAGTCAAGAACAGTGGAGGACTTCAAGAATGCATGGGACAGGCATAAGGCAGTCCTAGTGGAGGGTAGGAGGAAGTAAGCTGTTGGTTAACTAGGATCTGCCGCTTATCTGTTAGGTAGGAAAATGGGCAGACTAGGTGGGCCAAGCAGTCCTTATCTGCCGTCAAATTCTATGTTTCTATGTTTCTACAGGCCAGTCAGCCTGACCTTGGTGGTGGGGAAACTAATGAAATCACTACTAAAAGAAAGGTTTGTGATATATCTCAAATCCAGCTGAGCACATGATCCAAGACAGCATGAATTCACAGTGGGAAGATCTTGTCAAGCAAATCTGATACATTTCTTTGACTGGGTGGCTAGTGAGGTGGATTAGGGAGAGTGGTGGATGTGGCCTACCTGGATTTCAGTAAGGCCTTCAACACTGTCCCACATAAGAGGTTAGAAAATAAGCTGGGCAGCCTGGGTGTGGGTCCCAGGGTGGTAAACTGGGTCAGAAATTGTCTGAACGATAGGACACAGAATGTGGTGGTGAAAGGAGTTCAATCCGAAGAGAGGAGGGTGATCAGTGGGGTTCCACAGGGATCAGTGCTTGGACCAGTCCTTTTTAATGTCTTCATAAGCAACATTGCAGAGGGGCTGGATGGGAAGGTGTGTCTCTTTGCAGATGACATGAAGATCTGCAACAGGGCTGACACCCCAGGAGGGGTAGAGAAAATGAGAAGGGAGCCAAGCAAGCTTGAGGAGTGCTCAAGTGTGCAGCAGCTAAGATTCAATGGAAAGAAATGCAAGATCATGCACTTGGGGGGCATAGAAATGCAGCGGAGGAGTACATAATGGGGTGGGTATTGAAGGCTGCCAAACAGGAAAGGGACCTGGGAGTAATCGTATCTGATGATCTAAAGGTTAGCAAACAATGTGAGAAGACTGTGAGGAGAGCCAGTGGAATGTTGGGTTACACTGGGAGAGGTATCTCTAGCAGAAGGAAGGAGGTGGTGATGCCACTGTATAGAACATTGGTGAGACCTCATCTAGAGTACTGTGTCCATTTCCAGAGAACGCAGCTCTGGAAGGACATAAGGGGAGATTGGAGGATCTCAATATGTATGTGGAGACCGAACTCAGGTGGGTGGTTTGTCTCTTGTGGTCAAGGAGAGGCAGGCACAACAGTTCCAGATGCAAACAGATAACTTTTATTAGTAGCAGCCATTGGTTCCACTGAAAAGTAATAGGTTAGGTGATTGTCATGCACAAAACAGTGTTTAGCAGTAAGAGACAATGATGTGGGTCTAACAACAGTAGTTATAAAACTAAACAATCTCACAGTTGTTATCAATGTGCGAAATACCACTAATAGGGTCACCTAGTGCCCTACATCTGCAGACGTCAATAATAATACTTTATCAGGACCCAACCACCTTGGCCAAGGGTAATTAGAAAAGCACACCAGTTATAGTCCGACAGTCCTGTAGGAGGAGCAGTCTTTTTGGTGCAGCGCAGGTGGTGGCTAGCTAACTTTGAAGAATGGGGTACAGTACCTAAGTGACCGATCAGTCTTGTTGGCCTGCAGGGTGGCTGAGGAGAACAAGATGGGGATGAAGATGAAGATGAAGAGGATGCAGGCTGGTCCAGAGCTGGAGATGCAGACTATGAAAGGTTGGAGGGTGGTCAAGGCAATGTCCTTTGATGGTGGGTCCCCTGGAAGACTCCTGATGTGTTGCCGCCCAGCCAGGGAAGGGAGCTATGGCCACTTCAGAAAAGCAAAACAAAAACGGGGAATTTCCTAATCGCATACTTCATAGGGCACCTCACTATTGTGAACCGGGGCAGCTCCTAAGCTAACTAGACTTGGGGTGTACTGACTACCGCTATGTTAACTAGTGTAGGCCTCCATCATCTTTGGGGGTTGCTGGCAGGCTGGGCAGAAGGCACTGGATGCTTGGCCGAAAGGCAGGTGACCACTGACCTCAGGGATGCAGGCAATTGCAGTCTTCTTAGGGCAGTTAGCTGAGTGATGGGACTACTGCTGTTGGGCAGCCCGTCCACTTCCCCATGGCAACAGCTCAGACTGGGGGTGGAGAGAGAGAACTGATATGGTTCAATGCAGTTGGTGAGGGGGCAGACAGTTTGAGCCCCTTCAGGGACAGTTCTGGCACCAACTGAGGGAGATGCAGGGCTCGCAAGTTCAGTCTCGACATAGGTAGGTGGCTTTGGTGGGTGCCGGGCAGGCAGTTCAGGCCATGCTGTAACCTTGAATCAGATCCCTGTGCACCTTGTTCAGTCAGTTGGGGTCACTAATGTCCCAAGGTGTAACTTGGGCAGACATCAATCACTGCAAGCCCACAATAATGGGAGGGCTTTAAGTCCAAGGTTCAATGTGGGGAAATAGGTTCCTCCCCTCTCCCATTCAAAAACCCACATCTCGCAGCACTCTGTGCTTAGAAGCTGAACTCAGCGTTCATCTGGATTACCTGAGCCCCTCCTCTGCTTCTATCTCTCTTGGATTTAGCTACTGTCATTCAGTCGTTTGTCTAATTCGCTTGCTGATATCCCTCGAGACTCATACATTTGGTGTCCTTGGTTTGCTGCTCCTCAATTCGTCCTGTTCAAGCGGCGTTTTGCCCAGAACCTTTCATGGTTAGTAACTCTCCTTTTCATATTGCTGTCCGTCCCGAATGCACTGCCATTCGAATTTCCATGTTTACCTGAATGTCAATCCCCCTTTCGTCTCCCTCCCGTCTTGCAGTGCCCCCCCGCCGCTTCCTTCCTTCCATACCCCTCATCGCTATTCCTCGCACCCATTCCTTCGGATCCCACCCCCATCATTTTTTTTTCTCTCTTCTGCTTCGTCGGCTATTCCCCTGTCCTCCTGCTTAGTTATCTAGAAATCTAGACTTGGGTTGGCGCTTGGGCTTCGCTTCAGTGCATTTCCTTTGTAGGCGTCTGCTCGGTTTATGAGCGATTCTCGGTTCCGAGGATCCACCTTTTATTATTGTTCTTCTTTCATTTTCTTTTTCTTCTGCTTCCCCCTCCTGTATCCATTACTCAGCTTTCCACTCTTTTCATCTTTCCCTGCGATATTAGCAGTGCTTCGTCCCCTCTCTTTGCTCCTCCATTCATTGTAATCCCCGCTCTAAAGCGGCATCTGCCAGCGTCTTTCTGCACGGCTCCCTTTCCTTTCCATCCACACCACCCTCGATTCCCAAGTTCAGTGTTGGAGTTGGCTCAGCAGCTGCTAGTAGTGCCGTTTGCTGGTGCATTCGGACCTTCCAGTCCACAGTCCGCTGCTTCATTCCCACATACGCATGCCTCCTCGTGCCTCTCCTGCCTCCCCATTGTCCAGCTCTCCCCATCATTGCCATGGTTCTGCGAGGGGTGGTTTTGGTGGCTTCGTATCTCTGTCGCTCCATCGGGGTTGGATGCATTGCAGCTCTGTTCTCCCCGTTTCAAAGTCAGTGCAGATCAAGAACCGCAGACTTTCTCTCACGCATATGTTTATTGCACCTTATTGCTTGCTGACTATATTCATCCAGCTCCCTGAACCTTGAGATTTACTCATATTTCTCAAAGAATGGTAGTGCTTTTCTAGTAGAATTGGGCAGTTTAGTGTACAATCTGATTTGGCACTGTACTAACTTGACCATGGTTTTATCGATTCCCCTTGCAACCTGTCATGTACTACATTGGTGCCGGGATGTCTGGATCCCTCAAATTTGACACCAATCCTTTCAGTAAGTTCGAAGTTCTACAGCATTGCATATATTCTGTCATTCTTTCTCCCCTTGATGCTCTAGTCCCTGGTAGCAGCGCTACGGGATCCATGTTCTGCATTCCTTATTCCAATTCCCACTGGCGTGCCTGGTGGTCCGACTGGCACAGTTGCCTTGACCTGCAAATTGGTGTTCCAGTGGGATCCTGCTGCCATAGCTCCTCCTTAGCCTTTCCATTTTGCCCTGGGTCATTTTTTCCCTATTTGTCTTCCATGCCTGGGGCACTGCGCTCCTTGCATGCCTTGCCTTGCACATAGGTGTCGTGGTTGACGATGCTGCACAGGGGCTTCTCTTACCTACCCTGTTCAATTCACTGGCAGCCTGGAGGACTCCTCAGCCCCAGTCAGTTTCTTCCATTCCACACTGTGCTATGGAGCCCTTGCTGGGTGTTCTAGCAGATGGTTTTACACTACAAAAAAAAAACATGCATAACATATATCACATGCATGAATTGATTGCCTTTTTCGTTCTGCTTGTATTGGTTTCCTAGTTCCTCACTTCATTGCTCCCGTTTTCCTATCCCTCAACCATTGTTTCTTTTCTTTAGGTTCCTGGTCCATCTCTTCAGCATTCCGGTGCCGATCAAGCAGCCTCCTCGACTTCCTTTTTCCCGCCAGATTCCAGCATTCCAAGGTAAGTTCTCTTTCAACCCCCGTGTGATTTCCTCCCCTTTTCTTCATCGTTTCGCAGTTGTCTCCATTCTCCTACCAGAGTCTCCTCTTCCTTCTAATTTCTTCTGTCTATTCTCATTAATTCCATTTTCTTTTCTCCTCAGTTCTCCTTCTGGACCATGTCGTCCATCGATGATCCATCTGTCATCGATATCCTGCTCCTCTTCTCCTTCCATCAGCTCCTGCAGGTCATAAACGCCTTTCCAAATCCCATCATTTCATCAAGGATTGGACCGTGCCTCAGCTAATGTCAGAATTGACCAGACGAGGCATCTCCTACTTGACCTCTGCTCACAAGCAAGTGCTCTATGACCTCCTCACGACGACTTTGTCCCGGCCTGGACCTACTCCTAGCCCCAGCCAGCCTGCCCCCTAGCCTGACTCTGCTCCCATGTTCAACAATCAGGATTTCATGGTTCAAATGTCCTCTTCTATTTCAGATATCCAGACTCGCCTCTCTTCCCTGGAAGTCCATCCTGCAGTCCCTCAGCCTTCTCCTCCTGCCCCTGCTTTGCCTACTCGATCACCTCCAATGGACCTCATTCATTCTCCACCCTCTGACCTCCCTCTGATTGTGGTTCCTCCTCCATCCCTGCCTTCTGCTATTCCTCCAGGTTCATCTCTTTCTCTCCTCAGCCTCCTTTTATTTCTCCTGTTCACCTAGTGCCTGTTCACCTCAGCAAGGACATCCTGGACGGTAAGGACATCAACCTGGTTTCACTGCTAATCTCTTCCCACGACGTCTTGGATAATCACGTAGTATCCCGTGGAGATGTATCCATCATCCTGAATTCCAAGAAGTCTCACCTCCTTCGTAAGATGACAATGGCTGAATTCGTCCTCACCTTCAGCCTCTATCGTGACATCATCTGTTCCTCTTTTCCAGATCGTCGTGAAGAATTAGATACTTATCTGTATCTCATCATTGACCCCAGTGTCCATTATGGTGGAACCCATTTCTACGATTATCATCGCTCCTTTCAGCTAAGGCTGCCTCTGCCTTGAACCACTATAGTATCAAGCTCAATTGGGCAGTTTTGGACAACGAACTCTTCTGCCGCCACTTCGCCAGCCAACGTGCCTACTCTTGTTCTCTATGTGGTTCATTCAATCACTTTGCTCCACTGTGCCCCCTGACCCATGTCTTCCCCTCATCCTTCCATGTCTGTCCCCAATCCGGTTCGCTCCTTTGACTCTTCATCTACCTCCTGCATGGCTCGCCCCGTCCCCAATCAGCCCGCTCACCTCAGTCGTCACGGTCACCCCATTCATAACATTGGCGGCAAGGCAATGGTTCTTGGTTGTCCAAAGCAGACATTTCTGATGCTTTCAAGTTGCTTCCCATCCATCCCTTCCTTTGGCACATCCACGGCATGCATTGGGATTCTGCCTTCTATTTTGCGGTTCGCCTTGCCTTCGGCTACCATAGCGGCCCCAAGCTTTTTGACATTTTCACAGAATTCCTCTGCTGGGTCTTGCTCAATGTTTGCCGCTTGCCTGCGGTGATTCATCTGCTGGATGATTTCCTCCTCGTGGATGGCCTTACGCCATTCCTGAAGCTAGTATTTCGACCCTTCTCAACCTGTTTACCTCTCTGTCAATTCCTGTGGTGGCCGAGAAGACATCTGGGCCTTCTACCTCTCTAGAATTTCTAGGGATCGTGTTAGACTCTGATCGTATGGAAGCTCGCCTCCCGCTTGATAAACTTTCTCATATCCAAGCTCTAGTCTCCTCCTTCTCTGCTCATGACGATTGCATGAAGCATGAACTGCTTTCTCTTTTGGGGTACCTAAATTTCGCAATGAGAATCATTCCGCAAGGTCGCTCATTCATATCCTACCTGCTCATTCAAGCGTCATCCATCCTGGACCTACATCATCACGTCAAAATCAGAGCATCTGCCAAGTCAGATTTAACCATGTGGTCCCTCTTTCTAGCAAGATGGAATGGTTGCTCCATGTTTACAAATGACCCAATACACCCCAACCATCTTCCCATATTTACAGACGTATCTCCTATCCATGGCTACGCTGCCATATTCTCTCGAGAATGGATAGCAACCCCTTGGCCTCCACACGTCTCTTCATTGTCCGAATTCACCTCCATGTCTCTGTTCTTAGCAATTTATCCCATCGTAGGAGCCGCAGCTACATGGGGACATTTATGGTCCTACTAGTTAGTCTCGATATTCTCAGATAACCAATCCACAGTAGCCATAGTTAACAAAGGTCACTTATTATCTCCTGCCATCATGTTGTTTATGCGGAGATTAACATGGCTCTCTCTCATTCACAATTTTACAGTCACTTGCCACTATATTGCTGGTGTTCAAAATCAAGCGGCTGATGCTCTTTCTCAATTTCAATTTCAGGATTTCTTCTGGCTTCATTCGTCAGCCAATCCCATCATGACTCCATCTCCATCATACTATTACCTAATAATGCCATAACATACTATCGACATCAGGCATCCATCATAATGTGGTCAACATTAGCTCCATCTACCAGAGCTATATATTCAACAGCATGGAATAAATATACATCATTCTGAGCTTCATCATCATCACAACCAACTATCATTTCAGTAGATCGAGTTCTATCCTTCCTTACATTTTGTCATCAAGCCTTAAATCTCGCTCATGTTACTATCAAATTGTATCTCGCAGGTATCCAGTTCATTCTATCTCAGTATTCACCATCATCACCTTCTTTATCCTCCAACCAATCAATTAAACTACTTCTACTAGGATTTAAATGATTATCTATTCCAAGTTCCCCCAGCCGACTCCCAATTGAAGGACCTTTATTCAGAAAACTATTAGACTTACTAGACTCCAATCTGTTCGAAAATCATTCAAACATCATGATATCTTCAGCCATAATGCTGGCATTCTATGGTTTCCTTCATCTGGGAGAATTCACTACATCTTCATCTCGCTCATCTGTTTATCTCAAAGTATCTAACATCAAACGGTATAATGATACCTTCATCCTTGCATTACCTTCATCTAAACTGACAGAATTCAATCCGGGACTTCCATAACCTATTACGCAACATCAAACAAATGGTGTCCAGTCACCATCCTATCAAAACTCATGCAGTTCCATTCTAACTCAAATCCATCTTCTCCTCTGTTATCATCAGCCATCACCTCACCCATGACAATAAAATGGTTCATAGATCATACAAGAATTCTGCTTCAGAGACTCGGACTAGATCCACTTTCCTTTTCAGGCCATTCATTTCATATAGGAGCTGCCACTTCAGTGTCTCAACATAACATTCCACTTCACATTATCAAAAGACTCGGAAGATGGAAATCATCAGCCTTCAAAATGTACATCCCTAATCCAGTTTCTGAACTTAAAAATGCTTTTCAATTATCTCCTCATAGTTTGCTCAGAGGACGAGCAGATCAGTAGCCATGGGTCCTCAGAGGTTTTCCCCAAAGGGTTTTTTTTCTCTCCTGAGTGCTCCTGATCACACTCTCCAGAGTTGGAGGAGGTAATCTTTTTGGGCTTATTCCCTACTGCAACCTATAATATATCAAGGGTGGCAATAGAGAAAAGCCATATTAAAAATTCAGTAAACAAAATCTCATAAATCAGCTGTAGTATCATCAAGCACTACATATTTCACAACATTGAATGGGAGGGCTTTAAGCCCGAGGTTCAATGTGGGGAAAAAAGCTCCTCCCCCCCTCCCATTCAAAAACCCACATCTCGCAGCACTCCATGCTTAGAAACTGAACTCACCCTTCATCCTCCCCATCAACCTCCTTCTTCTCTGGCACTCTATACACCCTTGGGTAGGGCTTATTCCCTACAGCAGCCTAGCTCATATACCAAGGGTGGCAATAGAGAAAAACCACATTAAAAATTCAATAAACAAAATCTCATAAATCAGCTCAAGTATCATCAAGCACTACATATTTCACAACATTGAATTACTTTTCTGTACAAGGGATTGGGTTTACCTTCTGGTCATAGTTAGGGTGAAAGGCAGTACAGCACAGGTCCGGCAGTCCCTCCAGTCATCAGGTACCCTCGCTAGCAGCAAACAGTCAAGGAGGAGAAGAAGGGGTGGCTGATAGGGTTGGTCGGGGCCCCCGAAGGGCACTGAAGCCTCAGAGGTCAACTACCCCAAGATGGGGCGCCGGCTCTTTAAACCCTTGAGGGAAATGTGGGGTTGGCAGGTCTGCAGGGGATTGCCTGGGATAGGCTCACAGCACTGGCATAGGGATGGGGGGCAGTAGTTGGGCTATGAAGCTGGCCCAGATGGTGCTCTGCCCCTCATGAATATTAATATTTGGGTCAACAGCCTCCTAGTCCAGTGCCTAGGCTTGGCTCCACCCTCTCTGCAGTCCCATGGCTGCAACTCCTCCCCTGCTATGGAGATTCACTCAAGCTGCCTTTTTACTGCTTAGCCTAGTCCCTTCCCTCTAGTCCACTCCAGATTCTTCCCCTCGCTGCCTATTGCTTGGGCTCTGTGTTGGGGCTGGGATTAGCTGCCCTGGGGCTCATGCTCCACGATGCCCCTGTTCCTTTTTTCCATGGGTGCCCTACCCACATTTGTTTTTTTTTTCTTTTCCCTTTGTCTCCTAGGCATCTCCAGCACAAAATACCAAAATATTTGGGCTTGCTGCCCACCTACCTCCTGGCCCACCAGATAATTCCCTGGTGGTGCTAGTGGTGGGGTTGGGGAGCCATGCTACCACCCGATGCCTTATTCCCTTTTCTGTGAGGGCCATGGATGGAATGGCAGTGGTTCAGGTGCTGGTTTCCACCTGGACCACTTTACAGCTGCACTTTGTGGTTCATCCCTCCAATATGGTCTCCTCCTCTGCTGCATTGCAGGCTATGGACCTCTGGGAGTACACAACCATGCTACCACTGTTGATGCCTGTTGGTGGGGGAGAGGAGGGGAAAGCCAAGAAAGGGAGGGAAGTAAACAAAAGGGAAAAACCCATGCTGGCTACCGGGGAAGGCAGCGGAAGGCCCTTGCCTCTGCTTGGGGTCTAGGGTTGTTCAGGGTGGGCCTGGAGGCATCCAGCAGCACTACCCATCTGCAGGAGCTCACCATGGGTTGGGAAGGGTGGAGCACAGATGGGGCAACCATTAACTGATACCAGGGCCCCACTTAGCGTGCCAATCCACCAGTGCACAGCCAGCCCAGCGAGGAAAATGATCCAGAGGCACAGAGGAAACCAAATGGCCAGCAAAAGAGAACAGAGGAGCTGCAAGAGCAGCCCCATGCAGGGGCACTATCAACCACCCAGTATATACTCTCCCAGGCCACCCCACACCAGAGCTGCCCACCAAGGGAACAGACAACCAAAAGGGACTCTCCCTATGGAAATGGACTGCTGCTGCCTGGACGAAGGACTAGAACCCCTTCAGGCTGGAGGATTGCTGCTGCTGCTGGTGAAGACCCCAGGACCCCAGGCTACAGAGGAGTAGTCACCAGGGACCTATGGACCTGAGCTATAGGTAAGCTTCCAGGCAACCGTACCCCTGTGCTCTTCACTCTGTCAGCCACCCCATCCAGAACTGCCCTCCAGCTAGCAGGGGAGACCCTTTTCTAGCCTGGGGATGGACTTGGCTTCAGGCCAACTGATTGGGTCCCTGAGGTCTAGATCAGACACTTGGGCTGATTTATGGCCCCTTTAGACATTGGCCAGAGCTCTGGCCTGGCCAGAACAAAGGCTAACGCCCAAGAAAAGTGCAGGGAGGGGGGAGAGGGGGACCAGGACAGGAAGTGATCAGCCAGCCAGCTTGGACAGCAAGGTGGCTGACTGTGTGTGGGGTGGGTGGGGGGTTAACACTTTCTCTCCCTACTGTCCTTCCTGCTGCTGATGTAGCAACCGTTGGGGTGCTCCATGTATTCCCTACAGGACAGGAGAGAGAAGGGGGATATGATAGAGACTTTCAAATACCTCAAGGGTGTAAATAAGGTACAAGAGGGTAGCATCTTTAAAAATAATATGTTCAAGAAAAAGGGGCCATGATATGAAATTAGAGGGGGATAGATTAAGGGGTAACGTGAGAAAGTATTTTTTTCACAGAAAGGGTGGTGGATCTATGGAACAGCCTTCCAGCAGAGATCATAGGGGCCAAAATGATAGGAGAATTCAAAAATGCATGGGACAGACATAAAGGAACTCTAGAGATAGAAAAGAGAGGGTAAGCCGCAGATCATTTAGGATCTGCAGTATATGAAACAGGTACGGAAAATAGGCAGACTAGGTGAGCCAAGTGGTCCTTATCTGCCATCAAATTCTATGTGTCTATGTTAACCTGGTATAATTGGCAAGTATGTGGTGACCGGACTTAGGAGGGTGATTTGTATCTTCTTTTCAAGGGGAGGCAGGCACAACAGATCCAGGTGCAAACAGCAAGCTTTTATTGAGACAGCCACTGGTTATGCTTGAAAATAATTGGTTATGTGGTTGCAAAGTACAAGGCACTCACAGTGATTGTCGTGCACAACACAATACTTAATGACAGAAGGCAACAATACAGGTCTAGGTGCAGTGAAAGTAAAAGTAAGCAGTCATATATATATATATATATAACATCAATACGTAAAGTACCTCTAAAAAGGTCACCTAGTACCCTACATCTGAAGATGTCAGTAATGATAACTATCAATACCTAACCACCTTGGCCAAGGATAAGTAAACAGCACTGGTTAAGTCCGACAGCCCAGGTGGAGGAGCAGTCTGTTTGGTGCGAAGCCGGTGGTGGCTAGCTAGCTGTAAGAGTTGGTACAGTACCTAAGTGACCGATCAGTCCTGTTGGCTGGCAGGAGGGTGGGGGACAACAAGATGGAGATGAAGATGAAGAAGATGAAGGCTGGTCCAGAGCTGAAGATGCAGGCAATGAGATAATGGAGGATGGTCGAGGTGATGTCCTTCAATGGCGATGGCGGATCCTCTGGAAGGCTCCTGATGAGTTGCTGCCCAACCGGGGAAGGGAGCTATGGCCACCTCAGAAAAGCAAAATAAAAATGGGTCAATTTCCTATTCGCATACTGCTTCTAAGCTGACTATACTTGGGGGGGGGGCCTGATTACCACTACACTGGCTAATGCAGTCTTTCGTCATCTTTGGGGGTTGCTGGCAGGCTGGGAGGGAGACACTAGATGCTTGGTCAGTGAAAAGGTGGATGACCACTGAACTCAGGGGTGCAGGCAAGTGCTCCTGAACTCAGGGGTGCAGGCAAGTGCAGTCTTTGTAGGGCAATTAGTTTAGGTGATGGGACTATCACAGTTGGGAGGTCCGTCCACTCCCCGATGGCAACAGCTCATACTGGGGGAGGAGAGAGAACTGACATGGCTCAATGTAGTTGGTGATGGGGCAGGCAGTTCGAGCCCTTCCAGGACAGTTCAGGAACCAACTGGTTAAGGTGCAGGGCAGGCAGTTTAGGCCCTGTTGCAGTTTTGGCCAGACCCTGATGCAAATAATTCAGTCATTTGGGGTCAACCACGTCCCAGGATGCAATCCGAGGGACAAAACTGAAGATGGAAATTACACAAATACACAATAATGACCTTTCTTTTACCAGGTACTGGGTTTACCTATGGCCAGGGTCCAGGTGGTAGGCAGTACATTGTGGTGTAGGCCTGGCCGTCCCCTCAATCTGCAGGTCACACCAGCTACCAGCAAGCAGTCCAGAGGGGAACCAGGGATGGACAATGGGGGTGGTCGGGGCTCCCAGTGAAGGGCTAAGGCCTCTGGGGTGACCTCCCTCCAAATGGGAAGCTGGCCCTTTAAATCTCCAGTGAATTCCCTTTTCTCTTTGCAGATCTGGGTGGGGGGAATTTAATTAGGCAGGCCTACAACATTGATGGTGTCAGTGAAGGGGATCAGCAACTGTGCCCCTGTCCAGCCCTTTTTCTGGCTGTTCTGTGGCTGCTGAGTGGAACACTAGGTGTCCGGGCGCTTGTTTCTGCCCGGACACAATACACAGATGCACACTGCGGTCCATGTCACAAACAATTTCCTCCAGAGGCAGTGCGATTCGGCAGCTATCTGTGGGAGAGTGCAGCCATGCAGAGAACCCTCAGGGAAGGGGAGGCAGGACAAGAACAGGGTGCGATTTCTCTTACCACCACCAGGCGCCAGCGGAGGACTCTGCCTCAGTCAGGGGATGGCGGGAAACTCTACGAGCTTCGGGAGGTGGCTAGACACCACCAAACCAACCTCCAAAAGGGCAGGACAGAGGGAGGCAAAAATAAGCGGGCCTCACACGGGACGCTGGAGAAAACAAACCCCACCTGGCCACACCCGAGGGCAGCCCACAGAAAACCCCAAAGATCAAGCTGACCACCATGCAGCTGGCTTGAAAACCAACTCTGAGCAGCCAAAGGGGAAGAGACAAGGGGGAGCTACAAGGGTAGCTCCTAGCAGAGGACACCAAGAGACACTCCCCAAAATGACCCCACCAAAGCCCACGGAGAACAAGGGCGAAAGAAACCATCAACCCAAGGGCAAATGAGGGAAGAAGCAGGCAGTGCAGCATAGGCCTGGCCTTACTTCAGTCCGCAGGTTACCCCAGCTGCCAGCAAGCAGTCAGTGGAAAAAATGGGATGGCTGATAGGGGGTTGGTCAGGGCTCCCAGTGAAGAGGCTAGGGCCTTTGGGGTGACATCCTTTCAAAATGGGCTGCTGGCTCTTTAAGTCTCTGAGGGATTCCTTCTTTGCTCAGCAGACCTGGTGGGAGGGGTTTACCTAGGCCCGACTCCCACTTCTTGCATATGTATGAGGGGGTGGCGACTGGGCTATATGGTGCGTTCAGGCTTTGCTTCACCACTCATAAATACCACCATTTGGCTGTAGGCTTACTGTGCAGGTCCTGGGCTTAGCCCCGCCTTCCCTATACATCAGTACATGGGCCTTTAGCCTTGGTCCCACCCCTGCATTCTTGGCACGAGTGCCCTGCTGTGTCCCCTCTAACCCACTGTAATCCTTCCCTCTGCTTCTATGCTGCCGATTTAGCACCTCAAACTAATCCCTTTTGGGGCTTATGCTAAGTGATGCCCCTTACTTATTTTTAGTTGTGGGTGTTCTGCCCACTCACCCTACATTGCCCCTCTGCATTGCTTCCCTAGCACTACTGGCACTAAATACGATAAATATTGGGCTTTCAGCCCACTCACCACCTGGCCCAGATCCTCTGCTCCTGGGAGATCATTGGTGGTACTTGTGGTGATGGCCTGAGAGCTGTACTCCCACCTGGTGTTGTTGCTGCCTCTCTGTGGCTGTGCACGGACCCTTCAAGGTGGGCGGCGGTTTCCGCATGGGCACACTTCACAGTTGCAACTTGCAATCTGCAAAGAAAACAGTCCCCCCCCCCAAAACACAACGCAAGTCGGCAGCTCTCCTCGGAGACTGCAGCCTCACCAGCCAACTCGGGGGAGCGGGAGGGGGATGGGACAAGGGATGGGTGCAATTTCACATACCACCACCACCGGTCCCAGACCAATGGGCTCCACCTCTGCCAGAGAGAGTGGGCAGGCTCCAAAGATGCGGGAGAGCACTGGTAGGAAAAAACAGCAGGGAGAAAGAAGTGGACCACCACAGGAGAGCGACTGGGCTGGCAAAAAAAACAAATACAAATGGATAAAAGACAGGTCCCTCACTAGAGGGCAAGCAGACCCCAGCAACAAAGGGGAGCACAACAAGATAGGAGAGGAGGAAAAGCAAAACTCAACCATGAGCCCAAGGAGCGCAGGACAAGCCTGCCCCTCTGTAGCTGGCCTGGGGGGGGATGAGGATGGTGGCACCCAAGCAAGCACAGGCGACCAAACCACCACCGATCAAAGTCAAACAGGGGAAGACCAAAAGAGAAGAAAACACCACTCACAGAGCAGATGTCTGGAGGGAGCTCATTCTATGAGGCTGGCTCTGCTGAAAAACTGCTGGACTTCTCAGGGACCAGGAATGACTGCTATTGCTGCTGTTGCTGCAGACCTCCATGGACCACTGGCTACAGTGGAGCAGCCACCAAGGAGCAACGGACCCAAGCTTCAGGTGAGCTTCCAGGCATCAGTACTCCTGTGCTCTCCACCCTGTAAGCCACCCAGTCCACAACTGACCTCTGGCTAGCAGGGGGGATCCTTTTCTAGCCTGGGGGTGGACTTGGCTTTTGGCCAGTCTGTTGGGTCCTTGGGGCTTGGATCAGCCCCTTGGGCTGATTTATGACCTCTTTAGGTGCTGGCCGGAACCCTGGCCTGGCCAGGACAAAGGATCTAGCCCAGGAAAAGTCAGGAGGGGAGAGGGGGATAGGGACGGGAGTGGTCAGCCAGCTAGCTTGGTCCTCAAGCCAGCTGCCTGTGTATAGGGTGGGTGGGGGGTTAACCCTTTTCCTCCCCGTGGTTTTCCCGGGCCTGCTTGCAGACGAACTTTGGGGGCACTATATGTCCATGATCCATTTCTGAAGAGACAGGCTACTAAGCTACAATGTCTTAAGAAAATTGCTCTCAGGTGTGACAAAAGGGTGGCTTTTTTGCCCTTTTTGGAATGGTCACTGTACTGTGTGCGCAGTGGCTCTGATGGGATTAAGTCCTAAAGATTCCTTAAGTGAGAGTCAAGCTGGGTGGTAGCAGCATACCAAAGTGGCCATTCAGGTGTCTGAAGGGCTTTGAAACTGTTAACAATGTAGACTGAGTTCAGGAGAGAACCAGTCTGTGACATACACCATGGACCAAGTCAAAATATGCAATTTATCATTTGTGAAGGGGAAGGACTTTCAAAACTGACTTGTCAGTTTCGATTGATGTCCTTTCTTTACCCAGTCAAAGGACAGCAAGAAGATTAAAGTGTCATTTACAAGACGGACCTGGCCAAGAGCCAACCTCACATTCTAATGAAACAGATGACATCAAAACAAGGACAACTAGAGGGTATAGAGTAAATAATTGCAAAGCTAAATAAGTAATTACAAGCACATATCAGACCTAGAAATACTGAAACTACTGTACAAGGCTTACGAATCGCTTGAGATTTGATAGTCCAGATGTTTAAAGGAGAACTGTGTTGAATGCAGAAACTGTTTTTTAAATTGTAGTTTTCTTTCTGCTGGTGTCGTCTTTATTGTCCATTTAGAAAACTCAGTGTGCATTTCTAATGTGCATGCTAGTGGTGAGGATTTGTGGGGGGTAAGCTAAAGGGGGGCATAGTTAAGGTGACAAATTTCTGCATCAAGCAAGTAAGCAAAAGCAAGAAGAGAAAGAGACCACTATGGTTCTCGAAAGAAGTGGCAGAAATGATAAAGGCCATAAGGGTAGCATTCAGAAGGTATAACGAGATGCAGAGGGAGGAGGATAGGGAGGTGTATCAGGGGAAACAGAGGGAACCAGGGGAAGCAGTAAGGAGCACAAAGGCTAAAACTGAAGAAAGAATATCTCAGGTGTAACAAAAGGGGACATGGCCTTTTTATGTTTTCCTGCATGCATGCATAAAGCAAACATATTGTTACTGTAGTATAGGGGTTGTGCAGATGTATACTGTATAAGCCAATGGATATAGAAAAGCAGGAGGCTTGACTCTCAAAAGACAGTGCTGAGAAGGTTGACAATGACAGTGTTCTTCTGGCTAATGGGTGTAAACTTTTTGTACTTCAAAGGAGTAGAGTCCCATCAATCAATTTGGTTTTATGTCCATTATTCAGCTAGCAAACATCATCAGGCTTTGAAGATAAGCACAAAGCCTCAGAGTGTGTGTGTGTGTGTGTGTGTGTGTGTGTGTGTGTCTAGTTACACACAGGAAGCACCTACTTGAAATCACTAAACAGAGCTGGGAACAGCATGCTGAATGCAAACATAGTAGCTTCAAATACATAACAGCATTTAAAAAATGTGAGAGTTAGACACAATTCAGTTTATAGTTCTTTTTTCAACATGGACTTTATCCTCCTGTCCCTCCCTATCATCCCCCTTCTGCTGCTGAGCCCATCGCCTTCACCCCATCTCTAAGACTTACCCCATCTATTTCTTAACTCTGTGTAAGTAGGTGCCACAGATGGTGGTGGTGTGGTGCCTTCAGGGTCACAGTATCATCCTGCAGACAGTTCTTTTCCACTTGTTACTCTCCTTGAGTCAGAACTAGCAGTGTACAATGGTGCACAGGCAGACCATGAAGATGGTGCATGCTTTCAATGCCCACCTCTGACTTTCAGTTCTGGTGACTGCTGCTGTGCCACCTACCCTCCACTAGGTAGAAGCCAAGCAGCAGTATACACTGCCCCCCAACTCCAAAGGGGGATAACCAATGATGGACCCTACTCCTCCCCTGACCAGCTCCTCAACAACTTTGGTTCATTATTGAACTTGGGTCACCAGTGTTGTAGGAGATGAGGTATCCAGCACCTTAGCTCTCCACACCACTGGCCTGGCTACAAGTTTACTGAAGCTGAGATTTCCTTTGACAGTATTGTTTGTGGTCCTGAGGGGATCTGAACCTGCAACTCACTGTTTTGCAGTTCTGTGCTTTTACCCTGTGTACCATTCAGCCAGAACTATGGCCTAGATATTCAAAAGTCCCTGCAAACTCACTCAAGTGCCTGCACTGCGCATCGGAGATGCACCGGCCCAAAATAATGAGATATTCAGAAGATGTGCTGTGAGATGCGCTCATGCATGTCCAGCTGAATATCCTGAAGATGTGCAATTGTGCAGTGGGAAATGCATGGTGCAGCAGATGACCTGAACCTCATGCAGAGCATGAGGAGATATGCGATGCAAAGCCACATGCACGGTGTGCAAAACTTCAGTAATCAGCCAGAATATGCATATGACCTCATCGCACACTTCCAAGCCCATCTCCCACATTTGCATCACATTACTGTAATGTATTTAGGCCATTTGCATACCCCGGGCATGCTCAGGACCAGCTTTGCAGGGCTGACCCACCACTCCACAAAGGTGAACAGAAGGTATTGCAGCCTAGCAGGCAGGTGTGATGGAAGGTATGTGTGTGGGTGGGTGTACTGCAGTGGTCTGGATACAGTGCTATTGCCCATAGCCATGCATAGTGAAGCACAAAGAACTGGCACTGACCACCAACTGTAGTACATACTTCTTGTAATGTGTGTCACCAAAACCCAACAACACTGCACAGCACAGCTACATGTGGAGGGATACTAACACCTGGTTGACTAGCTCCCCATAGCCATGCACATGGTCAGACAGGGGTACAGGGGGCCCACCTGGATAGTGGCCACAGGGGTTACCTGGGCATGCAACAGGATTAGGCACAGGGTAACACTGGCTGCTAGGGCTACCACATGCATGTGAAATACCGGCTCCATATGCTGCATACCATGACCTACAGTGCCCCACACACCCCAGTATGGGATGTACCTGGTGGGCACTGCAAGGGATGGCAGTGTGCAGACAGTGACCGGCTGCTGGGTGGCTACATCCAGAGAGTGGTGTGAGGTGTTGCCCCCTGGATGGTGCCAGTGGCTTGGGGTTCATCCATCCTGGCATGACTGCTATGTGTGGATTCCTGCAGCATATCCTGCTGCACCTCCAAGGGTTGTATTCAGACAGCCTGCCTGCAGTTCTGTGGCCTGCCTATGGGTGGTTGGGCATTTAGGCATGCTTTTTTTATGCCTAACTTTGGGCAGCTCATCTCTAAGATGTGCTGCAGATGCGCCACACATTTCGGCTGAATATAGGGATATGCAGCACATTCATGGGAACACCCCATGTACATGTGTCACATACATTATAGATGCACGATGCATCTCTCCCTTTCGAATAGTGTGGTTCCACCCATCTTCTGGGATGCGCAGCGCATCTCCACTTTGCACTGTGCATCTGCTTTGAATGTCAAGGCCCATATTTTTGCAGTTCTTTTCCCTTTTTCCCCTTCTGAGGGAAGTGACATAAAAATGAGACTACTATCCTTGGACTTTGTTAGCTTTGGTCGCTTCTCTACACACGACATCATAATGCCCTGTTTATGATATCATAATTATCTCCACAACAACAGACTGGGATGTCATAAACAGAACTGTGACTGCAGAAAAAGATAAGCAGGCAGAGCAAATAGGGCAGAGATCCTGTTTCCATGCAAATGTCCTTAGTAATAAACAAATAAGGGTGACAATTACAAAAAGGGTGAAATATAAGCTAAATTGGGTAAGGCTGTGCAAACCTCTAAAAGTTCTACCTTGCAAACTTTGAGGCTTGAACCTCCTAAACCTCTACCAAGTTCTACCTGGTTCTACCAAGCAGATTCTACCTTTTTCAGGGCAAAGAATATCCCCCGTCAATAGCTGATCACTGGCACATTGTATTAAATTCCTGGTGTCTAGTGGTTGTCCCCCCCCACTGATCACAAGCCCCAAGAACAATTAAATTCCCTGCTGCCTAGTGGTCTCCCTCTTCCCATCAATTGCCAGCTCAATAAACAAATTAAATTCAATTCCCTGGTATCAAGTGGCCACCCACTGACAGTGGACGGCTGACTTATTGTAGTAAATTCCCTGGTGTCTAGTGGTCCCTGTCACAAACCCACTCAGCAGGTCAGCCCTCTACTCCCAAAGTGCCAACCTCTGAGTGTAGAATTGTGAACAGTTAACAGAACAAGGTAACCCTCTTGTCTGTTTTGTGGGTTCGAGTCACCTTTGTCCCAAGTTCTGGAGGGATTCAAACTGATAACCTCTTGTTAGCGTACCCAATTGTCAGGCTCAGATAATTCTGTCTTCAGGGTGCCAGATATCTTTGTCTATGGGCACTTAACCAGGTATAACGAAATGAACCCTTAGAACTCTATGCAAGACCTAGAGCACTCTTATCTGTTTCCCAGTTTGGTACAACATTAAGCACATGCACAGTGCAAACTATAACCATCTAAGCTTCACTTATATAAAAAGAAGTTTCAAGGCACACCAGGCAGTTTCTGTTTTTAAAATATATATCTTTACTTTAAAATAGGTAAAATAGGAAAACAGTAAAATACAGAACAAGCTATCCCAACACATACAGCCCTAAAAACAAAACAGGTTTAAAAGTGCAAATTCCTACAACACATACACTCAGACTGGTCTTATCTAAGGTCCTTACTTTCTTAATCTTTCGGTACTTCAATGTTCCTCTTTTCTCAATCAGAAAATGAATGTCTCCGTGTAAGGTCTGCTCAGTATATTTAAAAGCAGTCTTGAGCCGGCCTTCTCTCTGAGGTCACCTAACTCCACCTTGGTGTATTAAAATTTATATTTTATAACACAGGATGTCCTACTAAGATATTTAAAAAAAATAATAGGTAACATAAATGTGACTTGACAAAACCGGTCTAGGGTCTGCTTCACATAGTCATCAAAGCCTCTTTGATGTAATTCACTAGATAACCCCAAGCAAATGCATATTGGACTTCCTAATTTAGACTCAGACATCAAAGCCTCTTTGATGTAATTCTGGTTTCCTTAGACGACACCCTCCAACACATGCATATTGGACTTCTTGAACCAGTCTGTGATTTGTTTCACCCAGACATCAAAAGTCTCTTTGATGTAATTACTGGCTATCTTGGGAGACACCCCAACACATGCATTTTCTCCTTCCTTCATGACACCTAGTGCAAATCAAAGGATTTCCCTGAGGATGTCATGAATGGATATTTTATTTCCGGGGCTTCAAAGAAAACTTAACAAAGTAATTGCATTTCAAATATCTGCAGTTTAAGCTACCTCATGTCCTTTGAACTTATCCCTGGAGGGTTTGATGTGTCAATTTCAGCAAGACAGTATTTCCTACTGACAGACATTCCCTTACATATTTCATTTTGCAGAAAAAATATTGTATTGAAATCAGAACCAGCTGTCCACGTGCCACAGTCCCCACACATGCTGATCACCACTAGCCCAACAAACAAGTGTGAACTCCCTGGTGTCTAGTGATCCCCCCACCCAGGCAGTTAGTGCCCCCACTGTGCTCCCCCCACCCTGACCCCAAGTGGGTGAACAGCATATCCCTCCCTCTCCATTACACCAGCCGCCCAGCTGAGCTGTCAATGAGTGAGGGTGCATACATGTACAAACACATGCTCATTCATTGATAGGCCACCAGCTCGCACCCATGCATTGAGCTCTTTGAGCTCTGTTGGGGGCACTGACAAGAGTGGAAGGTTGTTCCAGTCACCAGTGGGGGGTTCAGAATGCTCTTCCTCACCATCACACCCCCCCTCATCCCCACCGGTGACCGGAGCAACCCTCCACTCTTGTCTGCACCACAGGCAGCACTCAAAGAGCTCAGTGTGTGGATGTGAGCTGGCAATGAATAACAGCATGCTTGTAAACGTATGTGCTCATTCATCTGACAGTTCAGTCGGGCAGCCAGTGTGGTGGAGTGGAAGGGCTGTGCCAGTCACTCACCCGGGGTTGGGGTGAAGGGCACTACCTGCCTGGGTAGGGGGGTAGAGAGACCGCTAGACACCAGGGAATTTATTACAGTGGCCAGTGATTGGCTATCAGCGGGGCTGGGAGGACCAGTAGAAACCAGGGAAGGGGATTTAATACAGTGGGCCAACAGCAAACCAAAGTTTGCAAAAAACGACAAAAAGTTCAAGGGTGTTCTCAACCCTTCGTCCTTTTTTGTATCAAGGTCAAACCAAACTTGCAGTCCTAAAATTGTGTGTAGATATTATGTTTTTAGACTTGTCCTGCACTGCAAGCAAACATTCAGCATTGACAAATGCTTGTTTAGGTATGTAAATGAAAAGAAGACCAGGGGAGGGATTGCATGGTAAAAAAGGGAAGGGAGGGTGGACTGTGTAGAGGGGAACCAGGAAAAGGCAGACATCCTAAACAAATATTTTTGTTTAGTGTTCACAGAGGGAGGAGAAGGGGAGGGGCAACAAAAAAGTAACAAGCTTTGGGGTGGTGGTGGACACTAGTCTTTTTTTGGAGGTGAGAGTCCTGAACGGATTCACTAATTTGAAAGTGGACAAATCAATGTGGCCAGACAGAGTGCATCCAAGGGCACTAAAGGAGCTCAGGGATGTACTGGCTGCACTTCTGACAGTCCTATTTAACAGTTCACTGATAAACAGGGTGGTTCTGGAGGACTGGAGAAAGGCAGATGTAGTCCCAATTCACAAAAGTGGTAGCAGGGAGGAGGTTAGCAATAACAGGCCAGTCAGCCTGACATCGGTGGTGGGAAAATTAATGGAATCACTGCTGAAGGAAAGGACTGTGGAATATCTTGAATCCAATGATTACAAGACCCAGGGCAACATGGATTCATGAGGGGGGGGTCATATCAATTGAATCGGATAGATTTCCTTGACTGGGTGATCAAGAAATTAGATCATGGTGGAGTGGTGAATGTGACCTGCCTAGATTTCAGTAAGGCTTTCAACACCATTCCACATAACAGACTAGTAAGCAAGCTGGGTGGCTTAGGAGTGGGCTCAAAGGTGGTAAACTGGGTAAGAAATTGGTTGGGAGATAGGCAACATAGGGTGGTGGTAAATGGAGTTCACTCTGAGGAAGGGAGGGTGACCAGTGGGATGCTGCAAGGATCAGTACTGAGACCAGACCTCTTTAATGTCTTTGTAAGTGACATTGCAGAGGAGCTGGAAGGGAAGGTCTGCCTCTTTGTGGATGACACCAAAATCTACAATAGAGTGAACATGCTGGAGAGGTGGAAATGATGAGCAGAGACCTGAGAAAGCCTGAGGAGTGGACAATGATATGGCAACTGGGTTTCAATGCAAAAAAGTGTAACATAATGCACTTAGGGCACATAAACCCAGAGGTGGAGTACAAAATGGGTGGAGTGGTATTGATGACTGCCAACCAAGTAAGAGACCTGGAGGTAATCATATCGGATGACCTAAAAGTGGCCAGGCATTGTGTCATGGCAGTTGGGAGGGCTAGTGGGATGCTGGGGTGCATAGGGAGGGGTATCAGCAGCAGAAAGAAGGAGTTGGTGTTGCCCCTGTATAGATCACTGGTAAGATCCCACCTACAGTACTGTGTCTAGGTCTGGAAACCATAAGGATATAGACAGAGTGGAGGTGGTCCATAGAAGAGCAACTAAAATGGTGCAAGATCTGCTCCGAAAGCCCTAAGACAAAAGAATTTAAGGACCTGAATATGTATACCCTGGAAGAGAGTACTGTAATTCTGAAATTTATGTGTATACATACATAGTGTAGTTTGCACTGTACTCTCATGGGTCATAACTAAAATATGCACATTGTGTCGAGAACGCTTACCTGGTTAAGTAAAGCCGGAACAACAGCTGAATGTGAAATAGTTTTTGAAAAACTATGTTTACGGAAAACACAGGCTTTTAAGTTAAATACAGTACTCCATTAAAAACATTTGTTTGTTTGTAAAAGTTTATTCCTAAAAAGAAAGAACTTCCAGAGGAATAGGATTGCCCAATTGAGCAAAAGTGTTCATTTACAACAGGGTTCCATGTTCACATAGAATAAGATACAGTAGTTTCAACAGATATAAATACATAGAATATCCTTTTCCTATTTTCATATAAAAAGTACATTTGAGATACATAGAAGAAAACACATACATAAGTTTAACATTCACTGTGAGCTGTATCTTTTTGGTTGTGCAAAAGTTTGAAGCAGCCAGCCCTTGATTCTATTCCGTGGAGCTACTTCCTTAGATCTTAAGTAGGGTGGAAGTTTATTCCAAGCTTTTGTACCTTGAACAGCTATAGTAGAGTTGCCCTTAGTTGTTCTCATCATGGGGGATATTAAATTCTAGGTTTTGAGCTGACCATAAATCTGTCCTTGTAATTTGAATTTCAAATAGAGTATCTAAATAAGGTTGAGTCTTTTTCTTAAGATTCTGGTAAAGAAATTATATTACGTGTAAATGCCTACGTTCCATTAGGTCTATCCAGTTTAGGGCCCAATACATTAGACAGTGATGTGCCAACCTGGGGGCGTCCAGGGCAAACCTATTTAAAGCTATGTCAAGCTGGTCTAATTCCACCCTGGGCACCCCCCCTCCCCCTGTAGACCACATCTCCATAGTCAAATAGTGGAACTATCATGGTGTTAACTATATGTTTTCTGGCCAGTGTTGGAACACTATCTTTCAATCTGTGCAAAGCCCCTAATCCAGTGTTTAATTTTTTCATTAGGCTATCTATGTGTTTACCCCATTTCATTTGTGTATCTAACCACACTCCTAAGTATTTATAATAATTTACTTGTTCTAATACATCATCTGAGGAGGTTATAATTTGAAGTGTTTGGGGGCTATCAACCTGTTTATTCCCAAAAATCATAGCCTGAGACTTCCTAGTATTTAACACTAATTTATGTGATCTGAAATAATCCTGTAACACATCAAAATCTCTTTGAAGTATAGTCTGGATTTCAGGAATTGATGTTTCTTCTACCTACAGGATTACAGCATCTGCATATAAATGATGCCTGGCTCCCTTAGTAAGGGAGCCGGCACCATTTGTGTACAGATTAAATAATATCAGTCCCAACACTGACCCTTGAGGGACTCCAGTCTTGATATGTTCCAACCACGATGTGTAAGATCCTAAAGAAACTTGTGTTCTACCCAGTAAATATTCTTTAAACCAGTTCAGGGCCACCTGGTCAAAGCTAGTTTTCTTCAATGTGTCCAGCAGCATCAGGTGGTTCAAGTATCGAACACTTTGGTCAAATCTATGAATATGGCCCTGACCAGGAGGCCCCATCCATTGAAGTCTGTATATCTGTGGTAACCTTTATCAGTGCTGTCGTTGTACTGTGGCTAGAGCGAAATCCAGATTGGTATGGGTTGTATAGTTTATTATGCTCCAAATAGTCCTGTAACTGTTTACCTATCAATTTTTCAAAAGGCTTTGAAATCACAGGGGTAAGGGATATTGGTCTATAGTTCTGTAGTTCTGTATATATAGTTATAGTTCTGTATATCTTGTTTTGATCCAGATTTGTATACGGGAATTACATTCACTACTTTACAAACTTTTGGATATGTGCCAGTGGTTTTAGACAGATTAAAAAGGTCCGTCATTTTTGAGGCTATAACAGGCTGCATATTTTAGGAGTGTAGGTGTACCATCCAAACCTATTGCTTTCTTTTCATCTGATTTAAATAGCTCATCCAAAACCTCTCCAGTACTAATTTTATGAAGTATAAAATTTGGGCCTGCTGTTTGCGCCTTAATGTTCTTTTCTTTCCCTCCCTTGTTACTCAGCATCTCCTCTTTGTTATCTGCATCTACGTTCCCCATTGAACATCCCTTTTCTGTACTATTTTCCTCAGTCTCTGCCATTGTAACCCCAATAGTTATGAAAAACCTATTGATAACATCTGCCACATAACCAGAAGCGGGTATATTTTTACCATCAATAAATAAAGTTTCTGGGGGTTTGTATGTTTTATGTCCCTTTAATTTAGCATATGTGCTCCAAAAACTTCTTGAATCATTTGTATTTCTTGAATCATTTGTATTTCCTTCCCCAAAAAGTTTACAGGAACATATTCCTTTTAAGATATTTATTTTTCCTGTCTCCAGTGCAGCCCCCATCTGCCTGGTGAACTCCCAGCCTCCTCACCTTCTCTGTCACTTATAGCACCTTCCAGAGGGTTCACAGGCCACTCTTCCCTCTGTAGTGGTCCGAGGGGGCTGAACAGCTTCTCCCCTGCAGGCCCTACAATGTAGGAAGCCAGAAGGGTAGTCAGCTCACTAGGACCCAAGAGCACTGATGTCATGCTGTGCACATCCCGGGTTTTTCTCTTTGTGTTAATTAAAAAGAGTGTCTCCTACACCTGAGATAATATAAAACGATAACCAAAGTTGAAGAATACAGAGTGGGGCTGTAATGCTTCTAAGTTTGATTGATGACATCATGAATGAGAAACAATTATGACAACTGTTCTGCATTCCTCAGCAGCAGTTGTGATATAGACTTTTTGTTGTTGTTGTTCATTGTCATTATTGTGTATATATTGATGCCACTCCAGAGGACATGTAGAAGAAAAAAATAACAAATATGTTTCAGATGATATCTTTATTTGGACTAATAACATTGTTTTTGAGACTAGCATTCGAGAGTTATACCGCAGAACAAAAACAATAGTTTTTGTTTTGTTCTCAATCTGTGTACCACCAGTTATATGCCCAGGAAGGCAGAAAAAGTATTGTGACACTCCCAGGCAAGCACAATAACTGTGTGATGTGTTCATGAGAGTAAATCCAGACATTTGCATTCTGAATGCATGTGGAAGCAGCATAGCATAGTGGTTAAGAGCACTGAGCTGCAAACTTGAAGAACTTCATTTGAAGCCTACAACTACCACTTGCACACTATACTATATGACCAAGAGCAAGTCATTTAACTTCCTTGTGCTCCCAGGACACACCTGAAAACAAGCATTGGCTTAGTGTGTCTTTCCTGGGCAAAACTTGCAAAATAAATAAAGAAAACAAATGCATAATATTCCATGCTCACAATTCATTTTATGCAGCATAGCCTAAGCATTAGATTAACAAACTGTAAATGAGCTTGGTGCATCCAACAGACCTGGGTTTGATTCCCATGGCCTCCACATGCACACTGTGCGACTCTGAACAAGTCATTTAATTGCCCTGTGCTACAAAGACACATCTGGAAATGAGGATATCCAGTGAACATTGTGACCATGATTGAGCAACTACAAAAAGGGTGACTCAGTCACGGCGCCTGTGTTCTGGGCTACTTGGCAGGGTAGTGATAGGATACCGGGGTGGGCGACTACAGTGACAGTATGTGCATATATACACATGCATGGGGGGAAGGACCACACTGCATGATGAGTAGAAGGGGAGGGTATGTGGGGTGTAGTGCAGCAGTCAGCTGCTGAACTGGCTGTGTGGTGTGGTCGGTAGAGTGGTAGACTTGGGTTGGGAGGGTGCCGGGTTTGGTTCTGGGGCATGATCACTTTTTGTGTATGGGGCCTTTTTAAATTTTTTTAAGTTTTACACACATCCCAACATGCACCCCCTAGAGTTGAGAATCTTTAAGCGGGGGGGGGGTGCGGAGGACAAAGCCCCCCACATAACAGAAAACAGGCACCGGTTTTGTAGTCACTGCGAGTGTACATCACCATTGTTTATTTTCGGTGATGTACATTCACCCAAATGGTGATTGCTATTCTGTGACTGCTGTTATGACATCGACCCAGAAATAAGCTATTGGAAGCCATTGTAACTCAGTCCCTGACTCAGTGGTATATCTGTTTCTCATGAATAAAAATAAATTATTATTAGTTTCATGAAAGGGGATTTGTACTTTACAGAGCACACACACCAGCAGTGGTGTAGACTGGCATCCTTTTCATACAGTGCTTTAAATATGATCAGCAGCTTAAGCAGTTGTTTTGTTTTCCAAGAAATCCAGTGAGAACATATCAGAAGAACGGTACATCACTTATATTGCTATTACCTGTTACCTTGTCCTTTACTGCAGGAAAGCAAAGCATTGCTGTGATTCCCTGAAAAAGGTCTGATTATGGGCAAGAATAAGGAGAAATTAGAGCAAATGGTTGTAGAAACTTCAAGGTTAAAAACGCTCTCTCTGTGAATAGACTGTTAAACACAGAGTGGATACAGTATAGCCCCTTAATTATTTGGAACTGATCAATTTGTTGCAAAGTTGAAAGAACAGCAACATTTAAGATGTTTGTTTCATTAGGTTTGTGGGAACCAATCTATGAACAAGGTAAAGCAGAAAAAATGCAGGAGATAACACTTTTCAGATGTTTTGCTTTATTCTGAAAAATTATGAGCAACTTAATCACAGGGTCTTCTGTGGCCGTAATTTGGTTTCCAACTGAAAGAGTGGATGAGTGTCTGACTTCATGTCTGATGCAAATACTGCTCCATGGTTGGCTGGTAGGGAATGCACAACTGCTAGATAGCCCAAGTGTAACATAATTGGCTGAACCACATCATGTGACCATGTGGTAAACGCTATCTTTTCATTTAAATTTTCATTTTATTTTTATTTTTATATTCTGGTGCACTGATGAGCAAGTAAACACCTCTTTTTTGAAGGTGACTAGATACACGTATACAGAGAAATCACAACAATAAGATAAAACACATTAAAAACAAATACCGGTATATGACAGTCACATATAACATTTAAACTTTGTTCTGACAAACAGCCATTTTTTCAATTAGAACTTAAAAAATACATTTTAGTGCAGCACAAACCATCAGCAGGAAGAATACAGTAAGCCTTGACAAACAGAAACATGTTTCTTGACCAAATAAAGTTTTGCATTGTGTAATTTCAGTGTTTTTTAAACTGTGATCTAGTACCAAAATTATTGGAAGACATTTTTTAAGGAATTCCAATACACAACAGGGCATGATTGGTTCCCAACACAATCTTGCGCAGCACTTAAGCTGAGCTTTAACTTATGCCTCTCAATGAAAGGGAGGCATTCCATGGCTAAGTATAAATTATAATCAGGGCCCCTGGTGTTCTGCGGCAGAATTTTTTGATTTCTGTGGCAGGGCTTCTTGACTTCTGCAGCAGCATTTTCTGATTTCTGCAGTATGATTCATTCATTTCTCTGGCAGAATGCAGTCCTGTCATTGGCTAAATATGATGTGATGTCATTGATGACATCATATGCTGAGCATAGAGGAGGGGCTTCAGGATAAACGAGGTGGGAAAGAAAGCCTGACACTATGAAAAAACAGTATATTTATGTGAAAATTCACCAAAAACAATGAATTCTGCAGCACTATATATATATTCTGTGGCATGATGCAAATTCTGTGGCAAATTCCACAACCGCAGAACTGCAGAATTCCAGGGGTCTTGATTATAATGGAGGGTTAATCTGTGTTGACAAATGCACTATGGGGATGCTCTAAGCCAACAAAAAAGGCATCAACACCAACAACCTGAGGACATGTGATTTATTAAAATGACCCTAACATTTCACCTGAATATCTTCTTCTGTGGACACTATAAACATTTTTCACTGTTTCAGATAAATAAGGGATATGCAATGGAAATGAGTGGAATACATGATTTATCTGCACAAGAACAGTTTGACCTCAGGTAATCTCACGAGTAGAGGTGGTCAGAGTTGGAAAAATCACTATGTGAAATATTTTGCATACTGCACTCAATTTGCGGTGTGCAGTTTGCGAAGTTCACCATTTCACGTAGCTTGGATCAAAGGCAAAACTGTGGAAGTCTGGAATTTCACATGCAAAATTCTACACTTTGTCCCCACACCCCCACACCAGCAACCACAATATAAAAAAATTATGAAAATCCCTGGTGTCTAATGGAACCCCCACCCCACCCCACCAATCCCCAGCACCAATAGTAAAAGTCCCTGGTGTCTAGTGGGCACCCCCCTTCCCCGCTGATCTCCAAACCCAGTAATAACAAATCCCTGGCATTTAGTTGAACCCCATAGATCTCTGGACCCGGAAAAAAAAAAACCCTGGTGTCTAGTGGAACCCCCCACCCTGCTATCGCCACCAGACAAGTGCCACTCCAGCCCAATAATAACAATCCCTGGTGTCTAGTGGAACCCCCACCCCCAACCCTTCAGGTAGTGCTCCTCAGCCACCACTCTGCTCTCCCCACCCCATCCCTGACCCTGAGTGGGCCGCCAACACAGCCCTCCACTCACATCCGTGGCCGGCAGCCCGACTGGCATGTGCTCTGATTCTGAATGAATGAGCGTGTACTTGTACATACATGCACTCATTCATTCACTCAGTCAGCCAGCTCCTCCATTTTTCTGGGTGCTAGAAAAGGAAGGGGGCTGCTCCGAGCTTTGGTAAGCGTGGCAAGATGGAGGGGAATGATGTTGTGGACCCCTCTGGAGTCCACAACACTGTTCTCCCCATCCCACACCCCTCGCAGAAGGATAGAGCAGCCCCCCTTCTTCTCTAGCACCTGGAAAAATGGGAGAGCTGACTGATTGAGTGAATGAATGCATGCATGCTTGTACAAGCACATGCTCATTCATTCAGAATCAGAGAGTGCATCAATCAAGCTACTGGCCATGGAGGTGAGTGGAGGGCTATGCCAGTGACCAGCAATGGGGATGGGGTGAGGGGGAGTAGAGTGGTGGCTGGAAGGGCACTACCTGATGGGTTGGGGCGGGGGGTTCCACTAGACACCAGGGATTGCTATTATTGGGCTGGAGTGGCACTACTGGTGGATCAGCAGGGTGGGAGTTCCACTAGATTAATTACTGGGTCTAGAGATCAGTAGGGTGGGGGGGTTCCACTAGAACCAAGGATCTTTTATTATTGGGGCCAGTGATCAACAGAGTGGGGGGTCCACTAGACACAATTGATTTTTTTAATATATACTATTTTTTTAAACTGAGGCTGACAATCAGCAGGGGGGCACTAGACACCAGGGATGGATGGGGAGTGATGTTAGGGGGATTCACCATTGTAACCTCTGCTTGCTTTGGTTTTTTTTTTAAGTGCAATTTTTACTTAAAAACCTCCAAAGCAAGGCAAAGTCACAATAGGGAATTTCAGATAATTTTCAAGCATTATGCGAAGTGCACCACGGGGTGAAATTTGTGACTTCACAGCATATTCACCTGTGGAGCAAAACTTTGCTGCGTCTCTACTCACGAGTGGTTTAAGCCACGGGTGGTGTGTCCGAGGTCAAACTACTCAAGTGCAGATAAATCATGTATTCCACAGGTTTTTTATTGCATATCCCATTTCTGCAGCAGGAATGGATTTTTTTTGATTTTATTTATTTTTTGTGGAGTTTGACTTTTCGTTTGTGTAAAATTAGTGGGATTATTTAACGTGTTCATGGTTGACAGTGGGATGGTTTCTATTGTCACTAGCTCAGTTGCTCTACAGACAAGGTCGCAACGTTCAGAGCAAGGTTTTTATTAGTTGTATTCAGTATGTGGGAGAACCGGAGAGTTTTGAAAACATGGCAGCTCCTTTTCTTGCAAAGTGAGAGTTGCAGAGAGCCACTGTGGTGGTGTTTTTGGGGTCATTTTTTCTTCTTTTCTTTAAGAGTAAATAATTTATCTGGTTGCTCCTGCCTTCAGCATCTGCTTTGGGATTGCATCATGGTAAGAAATAACAATGCGTGATGGAGCAGAGAAGTCAACCGATTCAGTGTTTTCCTAGAAGTAGGAGATGTGCAGAGCGGAGGATCAAGCCTGTGAGGGACAAAAGCAGGGCAGTCATGGAGCGGAGAATGTTACTTTATTTTTGAGGTCAGTGACTGGCTGTGGGTTGGTTCTGTTGCTGCTGGGGAAAGACTTATCTCTGAAAATGCTTGGTTTGGGCTACTTAGTTGTTGTTGGATCTGGGCAGCAGTAGCAGTTTAGGCTGAGTTTGCTATGTATGCACAAGGAGGGAGCACAGAGAGAGCTGGCAGTCTGGAGATTGTGGGGCCAAAAAAAACAGGAGAATCGAGGAGGGGAAGTAAATTACAAAACTTAAGTTGTTGGTACTGGTACAACGTCATTGGAGGAAATGGTAGGTTTCCGTTTTGTAAGGGTGTGCTGTGTATGTGTGACATGTGGACTCAAAATGGGATCTGCCAGTGCAAATGATGCAGAAAAGGAAAGGATAGTCCATGATATAGTTCCAGCAGGAGGGGGGGATGATTGATGGCAGGGTGTTAAATAAATGGTGTTTGATTGATGTAAAGGTGTTAAATAAATCATTTAACAAACAGACAGCCTGGCAGGCATTCTGGCTATACCAAAGATAGACAGATGTATGCACAATTTGTCTTTTTTACTATTAAAGTTTTTTATGCCCCTGTTTTTCCCTTGTTTTCTTCCAACCCCTTGCCTCGTCTGTGCGCAAGTGTGTTGTTTCGCCTGCACTGCCTGTTACTTCAAAATTTTTATTAGTTTCAGCACACAGTATGGTGCAGACATGCCTTTCAACACTCAATCCATTTTTTTCAGCTGAAAAAAAGCATTTAAGTAAAGAGGGTTTGCCAGCCCAGTGGCTGAGGTTGAGGTGCTGGGCGCATGCCACACCTCGCACCATGCTGGCAACCCGGGTTTGGGAACGAGCCTGGATCGCCGGGGTTGGCAGGGGAGAGGAAATACTGAGCATCCAGAGGACAGCTCTCCTTCCTCAGTGGGGCCAGGGACTACGCCCAGCACTGCGGCGACCTCTGGTGGAGACCGGAGGTACCGCAATGCTTCAGGGCCAAAAGAGAGGGTTGCGGAGTCACGGCAAGACGTCCCTGGTGTCATTGCATGTCAGAACGCTGCCAGGGAGAGGGTGGGCATAATAAGGGGGGAGAGTAAAGAAAAATATCCAGCTTGTGGACAGGCGATGGCACCTGCATCTGCCCGACCACACTCCATCACTGGTGGCACTCCTTACCTGGGCCAAGCCCAGACCAGGTCGAATTCACAGATAGAGCACCCTGGGTCAATAGGACGGCCCTACCTCAGGGGCTCAGAGCCGGGGGGGGAATAGCCAGGCTGGTGCCAGTATTCAGGAGGCCTCTCAGGCTTGGAGGTAGAGTCAGGGGTAATGCAGGATGCCCGAGAGAGTTCCACAGGCTGGAGGAAAAAACAGAATAAAAAAATTGTAAAAGAGGGTTTAAATTAAAACATGTTACTAAAGGCAATGTAAATTGTCAGACTTAACCAACTATATGTGACATACAAAAAAAGAACTGGCAGACACTCAGGCATTCTCTTGAAAAAACGATTTTACTAAAAGATGATAAAAATATGTCAAATGTAAACAGAACAATATATCAAAGAGCATACAATCACTTAAAAGAACAAGGGAAAAGTACAAAACAAAACTCCTACCAAAATACAGTTAAATCTCTTCTATCTAATGTATTACCTCTAAGTGCTTATCAGAGAGATGTGTTTCTAGAGTCCCAAAATAATATGTCATATTCCCCAGTTACAAGGGTACATTTCAACTCCATCTCCCCACCCCCTTGGTGAGTCATCTAGCTCCTCCTTTTTAGAATTAAAAAATACAAACAATGATTTCCTGTCAGGAGATATTTTAAATAATGTGACATCAGCAAATACTCATTTCCCAAATTATGAGTCTTTGATCAGCCAGTTCCTTTGAAGATTTATAACCCTGCAATCCCTCACTTAGGTGTGAGATAACCAACAGGAATCAGCTAAATTATGTCCTGTCCTATAATAAAATGTATATTTAGCTTCCTAACTTCAAAGTAGCAACAGATCATTAAAAAAGGCTGTAAAATGCAATTTCTCAAGGAAATTAATTACATTACAGAGATCTCCTGGTCAATTTACTATATTCTGCAGCTTCAGTGAAACCTGGTGGGGGAAGGGGCACCCATGGAAGCACAGACTTTCATACTGTATTTTTATATTACAAATATCATACGACAATTATAACCAGCTGGCCAAGTGTCACAATCCTCCCCATCTAGACTGAATTTGAGGGTTCTAGCCCCTGCATGGGATAAGCTCCCTAAGTCAGTTCACTCCTCATATAGAAGTGACAGGCCATCGGCATTCTGATTGGTTCCACCAGCCCTATGTAAGATTGTCATGTCATACCCTTGCAAGGCAATACTCCATCTTAATAGTCTACCATTAGTTTTTCCCACTTGGGTCAGCCAAACCAGGGGGTTGTGGTCAGTTTGCACCTCAAATTGCTTCCCACATATGTATGACTGCAACTTCTTTAGGGTCCACTCTGTGGCAGAACACTCTTTTTCCACAGCAGACTAAGCCTGCTCCCTGGGAGGTAACTTTTTACTCAGGTACACTACAGGGTGTTCTTTCCCTTGGTTGGATGTCTGACTCAGTACTGCCCCAATACCCACATCTGAGGTGTCAGTCTGGACTATAAAGGGTCTGCTATAGTCAGGACTTGTCAACACAGGAGCACTGCACAGTGCCTCCTTCAGTCTGTAAAAGCTTTTTCATAGCTGGTTCCCAAGTAATTTTCTTAGGCATCTTTTTCTTTATTAGGTCAGATCAGGGAGCAGCAAGGGCTCTGTAATTGGGTACAAATTTCCTATAGTACCCTGCTGTCCCTAGAAAACTCCTGACCTGCTTCTGCACTTCTAGTCTGGGCCATGCCTTGATCACCTCTATTTTTACATGCTTAGAATGGAGCTGTCCCTGGCCTACAACATGCCAGAGGTATGCCACTTCAGTCATGGCCACCTAGCACTTCTCAGCTTTGACAGTGAACCCAGCCCTCTGTATCCTGCCCAGCACTTCCCTAAGGTGGGGCAGGTGTTGCTCCCAGCTGGCTCTAAAGATGGCAATGTCATCCAGGTATGCCATGGCATACTCCTCAGCACCATTTAACACCTGGTTCACCAACCTTTGGAAAGTGGCGGGGCATTTCTTCACTCCAAAGGCAGTACTTTAAATTCAAATAAGCCTTCGGATGATGAAGGCCGACCTCTCTAGCTCTGTCAGTTAGCTCTACCTGCCAATACCCTTTGTCAGGTTAATAGTTGTAGGTATGTCGCCCCTCCCAACTTGTCCAGGAGTTCACCCATCTGAGGCATCTGGTGGGCGTCTGACTTCGTGACTGCATTCAGTCAATGATAGTCCACACAGAAATGAGTAGAGCCATCTGGCTTGGGCACAAGGACTACAGGTGAGGCCCAGGGGCTGTGAGATAACAGGATTACCCCTAAATCCAGAATTTTCTCCACCTCCCTCCTATTGTCCTTTTGGACAGCCTCTGACACCCGATATGCTGTCCGCCGTATCGGCGTCTGTGTCCCTGTCTCTATGTCATGCATTGCTAAGGGGATTAGTCCAAGCTTGGCATTAAGCAGTGGGGCAAAGTCTGCTAGAACCTCCCTTACTTCCTGAATTTTGTCCGGGACCAGCTGGGGTGACAGTTTAACTGCCTCCACAGAGGACTCCCACTTGCTTTCTTCCAGCAAGTCCAGAAGAAAGTCTCCTTCATCCGTCCCCTCCCCAGGACTACATACTGCAAACACCATGACAGCCCTAGTAGTGTATGGCTTCATCATGTTGACATGGTACATTCTTTCTGTATGCCTCTGTCAGGTAACTCTATGATATATTTCATGTCATTTACCTTTCTAACTACTTTGTATGGTCCTGCCCACTCAGCTGCAGCTTGTCTTTCTGGACCAGAATAAGGACCATGACTTCCTGACCCACTGTGTACGAGCGAGCTCTGGCTCTGCAGTTGTACCACACTTTTTGTTTCTGTGGGGCAGCTGCCAGGTTGCTCTGGGCTGTCCCCATAAGCTCCTTTAGCCTTTCTCTAAACCTAAGGACGTAATCTACTATGGAAGTTCCCTGGGTGATGTGCTTTCCTTCGCAGTCCTCCTGGATCAAGTCTAGGAGCCCACGTAGCCATCGTCCGTATAAGAGCTCGAAGGGGGAAAATCCTGTTGACTCTTGGGGCACCTCCCTGTATGCAAACAACAGGTGGGGAAGGTATTTCTCCCAGTCCCTCCCACTGTTCAGCAAGCCTTAGAGCATTGACTGGCATGCCGTTAAATCTTTCCACAAGCCCATTGGCTTGCGGGTGATAAGGTGATGTGTGCCTCTGCACCACCCCACACTTCTCCCATAAACATTTCATCAGGTCCAACGTGAAGGAACCCCCTCAATCAGTGATAACCTCCTGTGGAAACCCAACATAGGAGAAAATCCCAAGTAAGGCATCTGCCACTTTGTCTGTCCTCAGTGAGGATAGAGTGACTGCCTCTGGATACCAGGTGGCATAATCCACTACAGTCAGGATGAACCTCTTCCCAGAGGAGCTGGGGGTATTTAAAGGTCCCACAATATCCATTCCCACCCTCTGGAATGGCTCCTCCACTATGGGCAATGGAATTAGGATTACTTGGGTTTTCTTACCTGCCTTCCCTATTTCTTGGCACCGGTGACAAGACCTGCAATACTCCTTCATCTGCTGGGTGGAATTGGACCAATAGAAATTCTGGACCAACCGCTGCATAGTGCATGTGATTCCCAGATGACCAAACAAGAGAATATCGTATGCAATCTTGAGCAACTGCTCACGGTATCCCTGGGGAACAACAAGCTGCATGCCTATCACCCCTCCCTCTGTCTTCATAGCCTGAGTATACATCAGTCCATTTTCCCAACAAACGTTAAGTTTACCGTCACCTCCCTGTGCTTCATCAGAGTCTGTCCAAGCCTTCAGTTTCTCTAGACTAGGGTCACTTTTCTGAGCAGCTGCAAACTCCTTACACATTCTAAGGCATGGGACAGGACCCCTTAAGTCTCTAAACTAGGGTCCTTAGCACTAGCATCAGGGCACTCAGGATCACTTTCATCCCTCACCCTCTGACAATGGGTCACCCCTCCTTCGGACTAACCCTCAGTAGCTGTGTGGTTAACTGCTACTGGAGAAATTTCTACCCCCTTTTCGTTAGTCTTCATATCAGGAGACACAGGCTGGGGAACCAGCCTCCCAGTAGTTTCCACAATGGTATCTTTGGGGTTCTAGGAACTAAAATTTTCCCTTGCCACTTGGCTATGGGTAACTACACACACCATCCCCTGTTTGAGATTGTTGCCAAGGATGACATCAACTGCTAAAGTTCTGGCAACAACAGTGGCGGAGGTAGAGGGGGGCTGGGGGGGCCGTTGCCCCTCCTGGCTGCCCCAGTGTGAGTAGTGGCACCCCACCACCATCTTTATTCACTGTTTAGTGCCTGTTGTGAAGCTCTTGATTGATTGAATGGCCCCCCTGGCACCCAAATGCTCCCAAACCTGGCTCCGCCACTGGGCTACAACCACCTGTTGCACAGTTCCCCCAGTTTCACACCAGTCTAGGAGAACACTAGCAAATGGCATTGTGGTCTCCTCACCAGTGAACCCCTGTACGGTTACAAATTTAGTGGGTATAAGCTGACCAGGTTCTACCAGATCCCCTTTTACCAATGTCAGGGATGCTCCTGTGTCTCTTAACCCTTGTGTCTCTACACCATTCACCGTGACTGGGTGCATGTGTTCCCTCATGTTCACAGGCATGCTTCCAGGGACACACAAATAACCCACTTCTTTCTTAGCCCCATTCTGCATATTGCTTGTCCTTTTGGGACACTGTCTGGCAATATGCCCAGTTTCTTTCCAAACCCAACATTCGTTTCTTTTCTCAGAGAAATATTTTTTTTTTAAACCTGGAACTAATTGGTTTCGGTGGAGGCAGTGAGGGCTTTAGCTGCCCTGAAGGTGCACTTTTCCCTTTCTGCACTGCCACACATGCCCCATTCACTCTCAGAGCAGGTCTGCTCTTGTCATAGCAGCCCAAGAGTTCAGCAGCCTCTTGCACTGTTTTGGGATCTCAGTCCTCCAGCCAGGTTTTCAGTTCAGCTGGGCATGCCCAAAAAAACTGTTCTAACAATATATAGCATTTTCAGTTTTATCTACAGAGTTTGTTTCAATTCCTTCCCACCAATGTTTTAAACACTGACGTTGTTTCATGGCTAGCTCCTCATAGCTCATGTCAGGGCTTCTTCTGAGCTTGCAGAATTTAGCTTTGTTTGCTTCTGCAGCTAAATCAAACTTTTTTAAAAGTGCAGCTTTAAGTTTGCTGTAATCATTACTGTCTTCATTGTCCATTTGACCTAATACATCCCGAGCTTTCCCGGTAAGTAGCAGGGATAGCTGGAAGCTCCAGGACCCTCTAGGAATGTTTGCCTGAATACAAACGTTATCAAAGGAATTTCAAAAAGGCATCCATATCCTCCCCCTCCTTAAATTCAACTATCAATTTGGAATTTAATTTGTAACCCAGTCCTGTAGTTCCAGTTAAACCCAAGCCACTTACCTGCTCTGGTGCTGGTGGTTGGAGTCGTAGCTTCTCCAGTTCATGTCACCTCTGGTGCTCACACTCCTCACAGTCTGCCTCTCACTGTTCACATTCAACTGCTTGCCGTTCTCGCTCTGCATCTCTCTGAAACTCCAGCTCCATTCTGCACAACTCAGTCTGCAGCCTGATTGCTTCTTGCTCCAGAATGCTGGTGACCTACCCTGCTGCTGTGGTCCTTTGCTTGCACTGGCCCTGCTGCCCTCCTCACCAGATCTGAACACTGCACTGGCTGCTGGCTCCTCCATGACCAAGGTTTGGTTCTTTACAGTCACAGTCTGTGACTCGATGCTCTGGGCATCTGCTGCCAACAGGGTATCCATGAGGTTCTGCTTGGTAGCTCTCACCTCATGCAGAACTCCTCTCTCCTGGCACAACTGCCTCAAGAAGTCTGCAGTGTACCCACTGTAGTTGGAAGCCATCTTCTTCCCTAACTATGGCTACTCTAATGTGCACTTTAGAAAAAAAAAATAAAACAGGTAGGAACTTGACTGTAAGCAAAATGATATAGTTCTGTTTCCTTTTTAAAAATAAATCACTGCTTTATTTTGCAAGTGAGCTGTACAGTATTAAGCTGACACACTGAACAGTTAAAGCTTGTGTTACCAATTTTTTCACACTGCTGCCAACCAAATCTGTCACCACTGCACTCAGCAGGTCAGGCCCTCTGCTCTCACAGTGCCAACCTCAGAGCACAATAGTGTGAACAGGTAACAGACAGGGTAACCCTCCTGTCTGCTTTGGGGGGCTTTGCCCCCCACACCCCCCTACTTAAGGATTCTCAACTCCAGGGGGGTGCATGTCGGGGGGGTGAAAGTAGCAAAAATAAAAAGGTTCGGGCTGGGCACAATAAAAATCACACCAGTGCCTGGACCCGAACCCAGTACCTCAGCCACCCCAGCCATTGCCCAATCCCCAATGCCACAATGCAGCTTTACCAGCAACCACAGTGCCACCCCTACAGCCTCTCCAACCCCTCCCAGCCCACACTCACCATGCTCGCTCCCACCTCCTGTGCATGTATGTATAGCGACATCCTGTCTCCTAGTTCACCCACTCCCTCATCCAGTCACCCTTCCTGTCATTCGCCGTGAGTGGATTGCACAAGGAAGGTGTCGCCATAATCGACGGAGCCCTTCCTCATGCATCCACTTCATGGTTACCTTATGCTAGTGTACCCTATGTATAGGCTCAGATATGTACCCTCTTCAGGGATTGTGGTACAATCTTTCACCAGGGGCACCAAGCCAGGCTTCCAAAATGAACCCTTAAAACTCTATAAAAGACCTTAGATATATTCTTACCTTTTCCTAGTTTAGAAACACCATCAAGTTGTTTGAACAATTGTCAGACTTAACCATCTATACGTCACATGCAAAAAAAGAACTGGCAGACACCCAGGCAGTCTCTTTAAAAAAAAATATTTTACTAAAAGATGATACAAATATGTCAAATGTAAACACAGAACAATATATCAAAGAGCATACAATCACTTAAAAGAACAAGGGAAAAGTACAAAACAAAACTCCTACCAACATACAGTACAATTAAATCTTTTCTATCTAATGTATTACCTCTAAGTGCTTATCAGAGAGGTGTGTGTTTCTAGACTCCCAAAATAATATGCCATATTCCCCAGTTACAAGGATACATTTCAACTCCATCTTCCCACCCCCTTGGTGAGTAATCTAGCTCCTCCTTTTTAGAATTAAAAAATACAAACAATGATTTCCTGTCTGGAGATATTTTAAATAATGTGACATCAGCAAAAACTCATTTCCCAAATTATGAGTCTTTGATCAGCCAGCTCCTTTAAAGATATACAACCCTGCAATCCCTCACCTAGGTGTGAGATAACCAACAGGAATCAGCTAAATTATGTTCTGTCCTGTAATAAATGTACATTTAGCTTCCCAACTTCAAAGCAGCAAGCCATAAAAAGGCCATAAAATGCAATTACTCAATGAAGTTAATTACATTACAGAGATCTCCTGGTTAATTTAATATTTACTGTAGCTTCACTGAAATCTGGTGGGAGGGGCACCCATGGAAGCACAGACACTCTTACTATATTTTTATATTACAAATATCATACAACAATCATAACCAGCTGGCCAAGCGTCACAGTGGTTACATCAAATCTCTGATTATACTTGCTAAACAGTACTTCTTGTGTAAAGGGTATAACATTATATATGTATTATAAAGACCCCTAGGATATATATTTGAACCCTAAACATATATCCCAGTTTGTTTCCTGAAGTAGAAAGTGCAATGGCTGGCCACAGCTCCAAGAATACAGCCTTTGACTACTTGGGGAAGGGGTGTTATATGTTGCTGGCATGATGACCCAGCTCTGTGGTGCTACTCAATGAAAATGAGACAATCAAGGGACACTGGGGCTCAGCTATGGTTGGATTTCATTCTGTGATCTTAGTGTTATGGCACTGGCTATGGAACATATGGTAGCCTTTAGTTAATTGTCCTGTTGACTGAGGGTGGACCATGCAGACACTGCCTGGGGGACATAGCCAGACCTTAAGAAACTAGAATAAAAACAAATCATTCCAGCAGGGGTGCAATCATGGCTAAAAGGCTGGGGGAAGGAAAGACAAAGGATAGCATTTAAATACACCATATAATAATTGATTAGTTAGCAGTAAGGAAAATCAAGAAAAAATAATTGTGCTTAATGGTGCATAGTGAACAAAAAAAAAAGTAGTGCATGTCCAAAACAACAAATTAACAATATTACAGTATTGTAAGCAGATTCTAAGCAAGTCTTATCCAATGTGTTCCTTAAAAACTAATAGTGCTTCTATTTTCTGATTTGTTGAGGGCAGACACTAATTATCCCATATGAATACATACAAGGCATGAGACTTCTCGCTGCAAAGGGCATTAGCTCTTTAGTCTGCCATGAAGCTATGCATCAGTCAGAGCTGCTATTGTTAAATTAAAAGTTAACTAATAGTGCTTCACTATTTATTGGCTGTAGATTCTGGCTGTCCCAGCTGATTGTAAATGTAGTGAAAGCTGTCACTCCACAGAATGAAACCTAGGTCTACTACCATAGCGCTTTTCTTATTTCAGAAGTGTCATGTTTCGGGGGGAAGGAATTCCAGATTTTAAGGAAACGATGGGCGAAACCAGTCTGACCGATGAGGGTGGTATGGCGAGGGACCGTCAAGATGTGGGCGTCATTTGATCTGAGAGAGTGGGTGAGGGGAAGTGGAGTGGACAGAGAGGATGAGAGATAGGAGAGGAGCCCCCCAAACCAGAATTTGGAGGTTAGTTTGGCACAGTGAGAGATGCATCTGTGAGATAGTATAAGGAAGGTTAGAGAGTGATTGAGTTCACAGTGGTGGGAGCGGGAAGGGGAGTCGATAGCAAAGCGGCAGAAGGAGTTACTCCCCTCAGAGATTAGCCAAGTTTGGTCTTATTCCGTCACCTACATGTACACATTGTCAACAAGAAGAGGGAAACCTGTATCATATCCTATGGACCTACTCCAAAGTCACACCACTTTGGGCCAGTATTCAACACAAACAGATCCTTTGCTAGGCCTGACTGAGCTCTTTACCCCAGAAATCTGCCTACTGGGAGATTACTCCCAAGTCCCAATTCTCAGCCACATGTACCATATGGCCCTTATTTCCATGTCACTTAAAAAAGTGGTGTTGCACCATTGGAAAGATAGCGAATATATTTCTTACACTGAATGGCTCAATGAACTTCTCTCCAACCTTAGAAAAGAGATGACAATAGCTAGTCTCACAAATACGACAAAGAGATATAACAACATCTGGTACCCTTTACACACCCTTTATATGTTATAAGCTATATCATGCCAGTACAGAATTACGTCTCTGAGTAGTCAATAGCTACATATCTGTGTTGGAATGGGATGGGGGGAGGGTGTAAAGAAGGGGGAGAATATTTACAGTACTTTATCGAACTCTTTCTGATGTATATATTTTCTGATGGATCTGCTCTCTGTAATGCAAAATGTTCAATAAAAGCTGAATGGAAAAAAAAATGTAAGAGACTGACACCACTTGGGCTTTAAACCCTTGGATAATCCACAGAGACTGCTACAGTGTAGGGGTAGGGTAAGTGCTTGGTTTCCACACTGTCTGCATTTAGTCCTGGTGAATGGTGAGAGACTGCCAGAACTGGAGACTATAGCATTTTATCTACAGTGACAGGTTGCATGCTCACACACACACACACACACATATGCACACACACACACACCAGCATGTACCCTGACTAAATAAATTCAAGAGGACTGAATTAGCAGGATGCTAGTTTTTGATGATTGTAACTGAACAGCACTATACGGTACCAAGAAAATAATAAATTAGTATTTGAAATGTGTATCCAAAATAATATTTGAGTTGAAAGTGTGGAAAACATTTTTAATAGAAGATGTTTTCCACATTTGATCATTGCTTCTTAATAGTCATATAATATTACTCCAATATGTAGTGTGCATTTTAAATATTTAATTTGTAAATACTGTTTATACCTGTTGTCATGACCATGTCATGCACAACAGCAAAAATTTCTTTCAAAATAAAAACTCAGAAAGGGAACGTGTTTGTATTGGAGATAGAGATATTGTAAATTTATGTTTTTTTCCCCCCAATTATTTAACCAGGAGTTGCACACTAAGCTGAAAGCTTGTTTACAGGTGCGAACTGGGAGCACAGGGAAGTTAAGTGACTTGCTCAGGGTCACACAGTATGTGAGTGGGGGCTGTGGGATTCAAACCCAGGTCTCCAGATTTGTGGCTCAGAGGCTTAGACCACTGTGCTATACTGCCTCCCTAGTTTGCCAGTGATGTTGGTAAAAACCTGGGAATGCCACACTTCCCGAACCTTTGCAAAGTTCCCCAACCTCATATCAAGTTTGCTACCAATTTCTGAATAATAAAAAATAGCTCGTTCGCTCTGCAAAATTATCTTTTGGGACAAGTGAACAAAATGACACTGGCACTCTTCATGAGGAGGGGTCCCAAAAAGGCCATGTTGAAAATTTGGTGCAATAACTCCAAACAAGCATTTGTCAGTGCCGAATGTTTGCTTACTGGCATTGGCAGTGGTAGTGTAGAAGTTACAGAGCTGCGTAATAGGAATGGCAGTGAAGTATTGAACTGAAGCCAACCCCACCACCACCCTGCAGAGAGTGACAGGCATTGGGGTGTGCATTTGGGTCGTCAGGCATAATGGCCACGCCATTTCACCACACCCCACCCTGCAGAGACTGACAAGTGTCACGTGTTCCTTGGGGTCTTTGGTTCTTATGCGCACTCCTATTCTCATTAGGAAATATGGTGAGATGGGTGCCATATAGAGAATGGGGTGAAGTTTGGGACTAAGAGTCCAAGGCATACCTCGATGCCTCTCAGTGACTGCAGGGTGTGGAATGGTATGAGCATGACAGGCAAGAATCCCAAGTCACACCCTGATTCCTGTCATTCTATATAGAGTTGGGTGATTTAGTTGAAAAGTCTAATACCTCAGGCATTCATTGGTATTTAACTCCAAATCTTCAACATGGTTGTTTGTGACCCCACCTCACGAACAGGGGAATATCAGTGTGGTAGCTGAAGCTGCTTACACAGTGACTACAGGATTTAGCACCACAGATGCAAACATATTCCGAACAGGCTGTAAAAATGGCAGCTGTACTCTTTCATGGGAGGTGTAAAATGGCTATGTTGCAAATGTGTAGTAAAAAATTTAAAAAATGGTGAAGTCACAAGCGTACATAGAAACTGTGCAACGCACAATCTGCTATATAAGTAGGTTGGGGATATTTTATAGCAGATTGCCAACTCAGGCATTTTGGTGCCTCCGATCATGAACAGTGTCACTGCGATTTTCTTTATCTGTGCCGAACAATGATTTCCCATAACTAATTAACGATCTTCTGCACTGAAAGTGTGAAAACACACTTTGGCCATGTTGTGAAAAATGGCAGCTGTACTGTTCATAAGGAAGTGTTGAAAATGCCACTAGTGAAAATCTGGACTGGAAATATTACAAAGTCATGAACTAACGAGGATGCGTGGAAACTGCACAATGCTCACTCATAACACAGTCATTTTATGGACTTTTGTCACCAAATTTTCAACATAGCCATTTTAAGACCTCTGCTCATGAACAGTGTAACTGAATTTCTTAATCTGTCCTAAACATTGCTTTCACACACCAACAGCACCATTGTGCGCTACATGTGCGATAACACATTTTGGGTGACATATGAAAAATTGCAGCTGTACTGTTCATAAGGAAGTTTAATAAAATGGACATGTTGAAAATCTAGAGTGAAAATATTAAATTTGCAAACTAACGAGCATGCATAGGAACTGTGCAACGCACGCTCGTAAAAGTCATTTTTAGGCATTTTTTCACCAAGTTTTCAACATAGCCATTTTAAGACCTCTGCTCATGAACAGTGTCACTGTGGTTTTGTTAATGTGTCCCATACATTGAGGTTGCACACCGACTGCGCCATTGTGCGCTACATGGGCGGAAACACGTTTTGGGCAGGATGTGAAAAATGACAGCTGTACTGCTCATAAGGAGGTGTGGAAAAATGGCAATGTTGAAAATCTGGAGTGGAAATATTGAAAATTCGCAAACCTACGAGCGTGTGTGGGAACTGTGCAACGCACACTCGTAAAACAGTCATTTTTAGGAATTCTGTCACCAAATTTTCAACATTGCCATTTTAAGATCTCTGCTCATGAACAGTGACACTGTGATTTTCTTAATATGTCCCATACACTGAGTTGCTTTAGCGACTGCCATTGATAAGCTACATGGTAGGAAACACATTTTAGGGGGAAATGTAAAATGACAGCTGTTACTGCTCATAAGAAGGTGTGGAAAAATGGCAATGTTGAAAATCTGGGTAAATATTGAAAATTAAAACCTATGAGCGTGCGTGAACTGCGCAATGCTGCCTCGAAACAGTCATTTTTAGGAATTTTCACCAAATTTTCAACATAGCCATTTCAAGACCTCTGCTCATGAACAGTGTCACTATGATTTTCTTAATTTGTCCCGCACATTGATTTCAAGACAATCGACTGCGCCATTCTGGGCACAAGGGTGGAAACACATTTTGGGTGAGATGTGAAAATGACAGCTGTACTGCTCATAAGAAGGTGTGGAAAAATGGCAATGTTGAAAAATCTGGAGTGGAAATATTGAAAATTCGCAAACCTATGAGCGTGCGTAGGAACTGCGCAACGCACGCTCGTAAAACAGTCATTTTTAGGAATTTTTTCACCAAATTTTCAACATAGCCATTTCAAGACCTCTGCTCATGAACAGTGTCACTATGATTTTCTTAATTTGTCCCGTACATTGATTTCACACACCGACTGCGCCATTCTGCGCTACAAGGGTGGAAACACATTTTGGGTGAGATGTGAAAAATGACAGCTGTACTACTCATAAGACGGTGTGGTGAAATGGCAATGTTGGAAAATCTGGAGAAAATATTAAGCTCGTAACTTACGAGCTCGCGAGGAACCGCGCAACGCACGCTGTTAAACACAATAGTTGAGTTTGATTATATATCAATTTGGCTATTTTTCATGACGATGTCACTGTCATGGCGGTATTGGTCCTGAAGGGTGATTTCAGAGTCACTGCGCAGTCACTCGCGCCGAAATCACCTTTGAGCCTGAATAACGCTCATGACAGTGGCATCATTCATGAGAAGGTCCCAAAACCCCATGTTGAAATTTGAGTGCAAATTCCAAAATGCCCGAGATATGCACAAAGTTGAACCCCTCCTATCTAGCCCATTATACAGCTTACCGGCATTTCCTCAATTCGCGGTCGGCTTTGAAGAGTGCAGACGTGTTCCGTCCACGCAAGATCGTCGCTGGAGTCCGAGGTAAGTATGGGGTGAGGGGGTGTGGGAGGCTGGGTGCGCAGTGGGTGGAGTGCGGGTTGTGGGAGGGGTTCGAGAGGCGCGCCCGTGGGACAGTTTTGTTTTACGGGTAAAAAACAAAAACGTCAGCGGGACCGCTCTGCCGGCTGGGGTGGGCTCCCAGCGTGCTGAGGACTGGGGGCGTTCAGCCGGCGGGGATTGGGCACCCCGTCGGCAAAAAACAAACCATGGGACGTTTGCCACGCTGGGGTGGGCTCCCAGAGCATGACAATGTTCTAGGGGAGGGCGCGTTCAGCTGACTGGGGATTGGGCACCCTGTCGCATGACTACCGGATTGCCACACTGGGGTGGGCTCCCAGCGTGGCAGCAACTTGGGAGGGAGGGAGACAAATGGATTCAGCCCGGGGATTGGGCACCCCGTCGGCTGCTCTGTGCGTCGGGGGCGCGCCGCGCCTGCGGCGGGAGCGCCGTGAGCAGCCCTTATCGCTGCTCACCAAGCATAGCTCTCTTTCAACTGTATGTTACTGCATTTTGGAGCATGTCATAGACAGCTCCAAAATGCATTGGCTTACAGGGGCCGAGCCTGCCAGCACAGTGCCTGAATTGGAGGAGGAGGTGACACACCTCCGAAATCTCCGTTCACGGCACTATGTTTCTTGCACATGTGTGCAAGCAAACATAAAAATGGCCAAGTTACACCCGGGCGTTGCTTAATTTCTATGCACATTTGTAACTTTGGTCATTTGGTAGCTTTTCACAGCCCTATTGGCTCTAGCTAGAATTTGTTTGGTTTTGTGTTTAGCCTTTAACAATGTACATCTGCTTTGCCAGTTGTGACAAGCACTGATTAATTGCAGGGTGTAAGACTCCATGGTAATTCAAGGTGACAGTTTTTTAGTAGGTTTGTGATCTTATTTTTCCTAGATTTCGGATTCAGTAATGCTAACACCTCCTTCTCCCCCCAAAAAAAACCTGCTCTCTCTCACAATAGAACAAGATTGCTAATGCTGGATTTGATTGAAGTGCACATTATGTAATGAATGGGCATTTAATTTGTTTTATTTATTTTTTTTATGATTCTTGATTAGGCCCCCATGCCTGTACATCCTACCCCACACACGCACACATACACTCACTAGACTGCGAGCACATGTGTAAAACTGAATGGACCAGTACTGCATCTGGAATAGCTGTCTCTGCCTCAGCCTAGTACTACTGCAGACACAAATCACAACATTATATGATAATCTTTCTTAAATGTTCAGATGATGTCGACAAAAAAGTGAATATTTATTAGTCTCCCCGCAGCAGTTATAGCATGGTACAGTACAGCACTAGAGCTGTCTTGTAAACTCAGATGCAAACTAACAGAGGACGGTCTATTCAGGATTTTATGGGTTCAGAATTGATGACCATCACCTGTGCAAACAAATCCACTTAGGGGATGCCCTAGGTCTGCATAGCACCTCCAAATCTGTCATGCGCATCTGGGCTTGGGCTGCTTTCCTGGTTCCAGCACCTACCCAGGTACCAGCATGCTAGTGTATGTGCGGGTATCACAGGGAGGAAGCTGTGTGCAACAGCTACTCATAGATACATACATAGATACATAGACAGTGTCGGCAGATAAGGGCCTATGGCCCACCTAGTCTGCCCATTTGAGCTTGTAAGTTCAGTTTGTTTTCCTAGAAGTCTATTTCCCCTTACCCCTGACCTCTAGAATTCCTTTATGTCTATCCCATGCATTCTTAAATCCCGTGATTGTTTCAGCCCCCACCACTTCCTCTGGCAGGGTGTTCCACTTGTCCACCACCGGTTCTGTGAAGAAATTCTTTCTCATGTTTCCTCTGAATCGTCCTCCCTCCAACTTCATCCCATGCCCTCTAGTCCTGAAACATCTTTTTAAGCAAGTAGTGTTTTCCTGCACCCTGTTCCTCCCTGTAAGATACTTGTATGTCTCTATCTATCCCTCTCCTCCTCTCCTCCAGGGAGTACATGTTCAGTTCCTTCAACCTGTCTTCATAGGACTTGTGATGCAACCCATGCACCATCTTTGTTGCCCTCCTCTGAACCTTCTCTACCCTGTCTATGTCCTTACGTAGGTATGGTCTCCAGAACTGTACACTGTACTCAGGTGGGGCCTCACTAGTGTCTTGTATAGCGGAATTATGACCTCCCTTTCCTGCTGGTGATGCCCCTGCTCATACATCCCAGCATCCTATTTGCTTTACCTGATGCCTTGTCACACTGTTTCACCTTGAGGTCATCAGAGATGACAACCCCAAGATCCCTTTCCTGCTTGGTGCATGCTATATCCTCACCCCCAACTGATATATTGTGCCAGGGTTTTGTGCCCCATATGCATTATCTTGCACTTCTTTGCATTGAATTTCAACTGCCAAACCCTTGACCATTCTTCAAGTTTCTGCAGGTCCCTTCTCATTCTGTCTACACCCTCTGGTGTGTCTACTCTGTTACAGAGCTTTGTGTCATCAGCAACAGTGAAATTCTGCCTTCTATATCCTGTGCAATGTCACTGATGAAGATGTTGAATAGGACCGTCCCAGACTGATCCTGTGGTACCCCACTAGTCACTCTTCCCTCTGTGGAGTGACAGCCATTTACCACCACCTCTGTGTCCTGCCACCCAGCCAGTTACCTACCCACCACACTACTGTCCTGCCCACACCCATATTTCCCAGTTTGTGTAATAGTCTTCTATGTGGCACAGTGTCAAAGGCTTGCTGAAGTCCAGATAGGCCATGTCCACTGCCCTCCCCTGATCCACCTCCCTAGTCACCCAGTCAAAAAATTCAATGAGGTTGGTCTGACATGACCTCCCCCTGGTGAAACCATGCTGCCTTGGGTCCTGTAGTCCATTGACAACCAGATGTTCCACCAATCTCTCCTTCAGTAGTGCTTCCATGATCTTTCCCACTACCGAGGTGAGGCTGACTGGTCTGTAGTTCCCTGCTTCCTCTTTGTTCCCACTTTTGTATAAGGGGACTACATCTGCTGTCCTCCAGTCTTTGGGTACTCCCTGTTTCCAGTGATTGGCTGAACAGGATAGCCAGAGGTTCAGCCACCACCTCTCTTAGTTCTTTAAGGACCTGGGTGCACCCCATCTGGCCCATTGCTTTATCAGCTCTTATTACTTCCAGTTCCTTCAGGACCCTTTCTGTAAAGGGACTTGTGTCCATTTCTGCACCATTCTCACCCTTGTACTCCTTCAGACCCATTACCCCCTCTTCCTTAGTAAAGACTGAGCAGAAATACCTGTTCAATATGTCAGCTTTACTGTCATCCTCCACGCTGCTCCCATCCTCCCCTTCAGTCTCACTATCCCTCCTTTTGTCCTTCTTTTTTCACTTATGTACCTGTAAAAGGTTTTGTCCCTTTAACCACTGATTTTGCAATGTGTTCTTCTGTCTGAGCTTGGCTTCCCTATACTGACTCTCCTGCCTCCTTTGTTTCTCCTGGTACTCTCCTATCCCCTCTGCCTGTGTCTTTTGTATTGCCTGAATGCAATCTTTTTGGCTTTCACTTTCTTTGCTACCTCTTTGGAAAACCATAATGGTCTCCTGTTTCTTTTCCTCTTGCTAACCTGCTTAATGCATAATCTGTTGTTCTTATAATCCCCATTTTAAATACTGCCCACTGTTCCTCAATCCCTGATTCCTGTCCCATTCCCTTAATGCCTCTTTCAAGCATCTCCCCATTTTCCCAAAGTCTGCCCCCTAAAATCCAAGATACGTGTTTTTGTGTGGTTTGGTTCTGCTCTTTCTGTGATTTCAAACCACAATGTCTGGTGGTCACTGTTACCCAGGTGCTCCCCACTGTTACCCCCATCACACTGTCCCTGTTTGTGAGCACAAGGTCCAGTATTGCCTTCTGCCGAGTTGGTTCCATGACCAGTTGCTTGAGGAAGGCACCCTAAAGGGAGTCCTCATCTGCTCAGACTCATCTGCTGCTGCTGCCTAAGTACCTAACTTAAGCTTGTTTAATAACATCCCATGGTCAGTGAAGGGGCTCGAGAGGACTGGAGTGGTGGGAGTCAGCAGTCAGGAGTGGAGAGCTGAGCAGATCAGCAGCTGCAGCACCCCTCTCCCCCGCTAGCACAGACAGCATCTCTGGAGACTTACCGGAGTGGACCATCCATGAACGAGGATGGAAGCGAGCGAGCAGTCACCTCTTACTCTCCGGTAACCCAGTTATGCCCATTTTTCTTTTGTGAGGAGTTGTCTCTTTTTTCTTTGTGTCATGCTCCGTACCTCTTTGGTGTCCCATCTACTCCCTTCCTCTGACCTAGCCCTTCCTGTCGGAATAGTAATGCTGTTTTTTTTGTTCAGAAATACCTACTTTTTTCTCCTTCCACCCCTGTTTTTGCTGTGTTCTGTGTGCACCCTTAGTCCGCCCAGTCCCTTCATGGCTGTACACTAATATCCTTTTTCGTGTGAGAAATACCCCCTTTTTGTTTCCCTCCTACACCCTCCCTTTATGTATCCCAGCAGTACCCTCCCTCTGTCATGTCCCTTTGATTCTTGTTAGTTAACCTCTTCTTTTGGTTCTGAAATTCCGGCTATCTTTTCTTCCTTCCACTCCCTTTGCTGTGTCCCACCACTCACTACTTTTTCCTGTCCCACCATTTCAAATAAGTTATGACCATTTTTACCAGAAATCACTGCTTATTCTCCTCCCACCCCCCCACCCTGTCCTTCTATGGCTGTAGAGTTATGCCTAGTCTTTTTTTGTTCAGTACCCACTTTTGTTCTCTCTTCTGCTTTGTCCCTCTGCCATGCTCCAGCTGCTCCCTCCATCTACTCTGTCTCTTTATGGCTGTAGTGTTATGCTTATAGTTTTTTGTTCAGCATTCCCTACTTTTTTTCCCTTCTACTCCATCCTGCCATGTTCCGCACACTCTCTCCCTCTGTTTTGTCACTCCATGGCTATAGAGTTATGACCAGATTTTTGGGTAAGAGTTATGAACACATTTTTTGAAATAAATCTTGTCTTTTTATTTTCCTCCCACTCTCTCCCTCTGCCATGTCCCACCCACTGCCTCCCTATGTCATGTCCCTCCCTTTTTTGTTAGTTGTGCCCTGTTTTCTTTGTTCAGAAATTCCCATTTTTCTTCTCTCCCCACTCATTCCTGTGCTGCATCCTGCCTGCTCCCTTCATCTGCCATGTCTCTCCATTTCTTGTTAGTAATACTCATTTTTTTTAGCCTCAGTTTCCCAATAAAAGTGACCATTGAACAGCAAATGCAGTGCACTATAGTCTTAAAGGAGTTGTAGCAATGCAATGCAAAGAATGTAACTATCACAGTGACAAACCTGAGGTACTGGTAGATGCAGAGCATTAAAGGGCAATACAGAGTGCAGTGGTGCTTTTAAGAAAACTTACATATGCCGTAGTCATATGTTAATGCTTAAGGCAAAAAAAACAAGCATTTATCAATGCCAAATGTTGCTTGCTTGTATGTGCTGTTTAGGTAGTTGGAAGTGATAGTTCCATGCCTTCCTCCCAAGACATGCACAGTGTCTTTCCGTTCAGTATTCACAGAAGAGTGGGAGCGGCAAGGGCCACAGCTGTACAGCAGTTGCCAAGGGGGTGAAGAGGTGGACAATAGTCCATTCAAAGGCACAAGAGTCCTGCAGGAGCTCACTAAATTGAAGGTGGACAAAGCGATGGAACCAGATGGCATACACCCAAGGATATTAAGAGAACTGCAAAGGGAGATAGCAGTACCTCTGGCAGCCATGTTCACTGAGTCACTCAACATGAGTGAATTGGAGGAGGGCACATGTGGTCCATCTACACAAGTCCAGCAGCAGGGAGGAGGTGGGGAACAATAGGCCGTTCAGCCTCACCTCAGTAGTGGGGCAGATCATGGAGACATTGCTTAAAGAAAGGATAGTGGGGCATCTAGAACCCATCAGAGCCCAGGACAATAGACAACATGGATTCACAGTGGGGACATCATGTCAGACAAATCTGGTTGAATTCTTTTACTGGGTGACAAAGGAAGTGAATCAGGGTGGGGCAGTGGACAACGCTTATCTTGATTTCAGCAAAGCCTTTGACACCATCCCACATAGGAGGCTAATAAACTAGCTGGTTAGGCTGATCATAGGGGAAAGGGTGGTAAACAGGGTTAGAAACTAGCTAACAGACAGGAGGCAGAGAGTGGTGGTAAATGGGGTGCAGTCTAGGGAGAGGGGGTGACCTGTGGGGTGCTGCAGGGATCGATCCTGGGGCCAGTCCTGTTCAATGTCTTCATTAGTAACATTGCAGAATGGCAGAAGGGAACTTTTTCACCAAATTTTCAACAAAGCCATTTTAAGACTTTTGCTCATGAACAGTGTCACTGTGATTTTCTTAATCTGTCCCAAACATTGATTGCGCACACCGACTTCACAATTGTGCGCTACATGCATGGAAACACATTTTGGGTGACATATGAAAAATGACAGCTGTACTGCTCATAAGAAGGTGTGGTAAAATGGCAATGTTGAAAATCTGGAGTGCAAATATTAAAAATTTGCGAAATTATGAGCGTGTGTAGGAACTGCGCAACGCACACTCGTAAGACAGTCAGTTTTAGGAATTTTTTTCACCAAATTTTTAACATAGCCATTTTAACACCTCTGCTCATGAACCGTGTCACTGTGATTTTCCTAATCTGTCCTAAACATTGATTTTGCACACCAACTGCGCCATTGTGCGCTACATGCGCGGAAACACATGTTGGGCAAGATGTGAGAAATGACAGCTGTACTGCTCATAAGGAGGTGTGGTAAAATGAAAATGTTGAAAATCTGGAGTGAACATATTGTAAATTTGCGAACTTACGAGTGTGCGTAGGAACAGAGCAACGATGTCAGAAACATGCATTTTTTTTAATTAAATTAACATAGGGAAATTACCTTTAGCCGTGATTCGTCAGCTCTGGTAAATCATTCCCCAAAAGGTGGTTCCACGCAGTGACCGAAAAATCTCCTTTCCGGGCTGATTAACGCCATGACAGTGACAAAATTCATGAGGTGGGGTCCCAAAAACCTCATGTTGAAAATTTGGTGAAAAAATTCCCCAAAATGCCCGAGATATGCAGTAAAGTTGAAAAAAACCCTATTTAATACATCAGACAACTTACCGGCATTTCCTCAGTCCGCGGTCAGCTTTGAAGAGTGCAGACGTGTTCCTGGTCCACCAAAGATTATCGTGCTGGACTCCGGATGTAAGTATGGGGTGAGGTGGGTGTGTGAGGAGGTAGATGCACAGAGGGTGGGTGCAGGTGGGGGGAAGGGGGTCAGAACAGTCTGCTAGGGAAGGTTTTTTTCTTTTAGGTGTTTTATTTTTTTTTTTACTTGAACGACACTGGACTTGTGCTACGCTGGGGTGGGCTCCCAGTGTGGCAGCTGGAAGGCTGTTTGGGGGTGGGTCAGTAGAGCCGATGGGGGATTGGGCACCCCCGTCAGCCACAGGACCTGTTGCCACGCTGGGGTGGGCTCCCAGCATGGCACCCGATAGTCTCGGGGGGGGGAACAGTAGAGATGAAGGGGGATTAGGAACCCCCATTGGCCATACAGACTGCTGCCATGCTGGGGTGGGCTCCCAGTGTGACACCTGGAACTCTGTTGGGGGGGGGAGCGCAGCACAGTCTATATAGTGTATGCATGGGGGGAAGCATGAGCATGCAGTATGCGTGCATATGTGTGTGTGTGTGTGTGGGAGGAGCACACATGAGCATGCGATCTTATCTTTGCTCACTGAAGCGTAGCTCTCCCTTTCAGCTGTATGGCACTGCATTTTCAACTGCTGTCATAGACAGCTGTAGCGTTGATTGGAGAACTGCGGCTGCGCCTGCAAACACACTGACTGAATTGGAAGAGGTCTGCCATACCTCCGAAAACTCGGATGATGGCACTATGTTCCTTGCACATGCGTGCAAGCAACATAAAAATGAGACACTTCATAGTGGAAACAGATCCCTCTTTGAAAATCAAAGTAACAGTTTGAAGGGCAAACACCAGTGCAGTAACGCTTTTCAATAAACTTCAAATGTAGCAGCCACATATATATGCTTGTTCTAGAACTGTGTCAGACAAGAAACCAATTGTAGTGTTGATTGTACAAAATGAAGGTTAAAGTGCTGTGCATATAGGGACAAAACTGCTAGTGCAAAGTTTGATTATTGAAAGACTGCCAGGTGCATAACCAAAAGGCAATACGTGGCAATTCACTGTGGGATCATGTTTAAACAACTGCAGGATCAGTTAGCCACCCTCCCTCAGCACAATTTTATCCTCCCTTTGTTAACACTTAATACCACAAATGATTTGTTGCCTCACCCAGTTGTTCAGAACGAACTTACAGTACATGTGACTGCTACATCTGAAGTTTACTGAAAAGGGCTAATGCACAGGTGTTTGCACTTTGGTCTCAAACTGTTACTTTGATTTTCAAAAAAAGCAATCTGTTTCTATTGTGAAGTATATCAGATATTTTGCCTTCAGCATTTACATATGACTACTACGGTATATCTGAAAGTTTCCTTAGATGTAGGATTGCACCCTTTGATGCTCTGCAAGTACACTGCACTGCATTTGCTCTTCAGAGATCACTTTATTGCTATGTTACAGTCTTGAACACAGATGTCTATATGTTTTATAATCGGATGACATTTATGAGCAATCCCTGCACAGCCATTGTAAAAAACTGCTAATCGAACCATATATGTGCATTTTTTTTTACTTATGCTGGGTTTTGATACTTTTACTTATGTATGTTACTTGTTATTATATTTATATGTACCCATACACATCCACTCCTTAGCACTGCCCTTACCAGCCAGTTTCTTCATTTTACAGATTATCTGTATGTTTCTTGTTTGCACTCATCCTTTAAATACTTTTTTGTTCTGTTATGTGTGTCTGTACCCTTTCTTTCTATTTAAGTGCTTTGCTAGGAACACCTCTTCTCTTTTCGACTGCAACGGTTGGAAATGTATGCCAACAGCCAATTAGAAAAAAAATATTTCTTTATTCAATGTAGGCTCTTTGGTGAATTGATGTTTTGAATCCCACCAGGGCCACTTACCAAGCATGACTACAGATACAGTTATGTGTGCACATATTACTAGAAACATACTCTGTAAGCTCCTAATCTTTAAAGGTCAATGAATGAGCAATTTAATAACTTTCATTATATGCTTCCAAGGCACTGCTAGACCCATCTGAAAGCAGGGAATCCTGCAGTTCTATAGCTGCTCTATTATATCCCTATTGTGTTGTCAGGACTGGCTTTCTTAAACCTGGTTTCAGTGTGTATCATCCGCCTTACTAATAAAGGAGGATAAGCTCCTAATAGTCACGTACACAATGAAAATGGTATATGAAACCCAAGTCAGTTGAAAATAGCACAATACAGCATGTTTTTATATTGAAGAGCTGCAAATCTTTTACAGGCAGATCAAATAATTTGGCTTGTGCTGTAGACTTTGCCTATATTTAAATTATATTTGTAATATGCATTCTGGTTTAAATAAATGTTACCCTTATACAAACTTTTACAAACTGGTCATACTGGAATAAAATGCACATTAGCAAAATACAGGTTTTTTAATTGTGTGCTAAGAAATATATGCGACAGCTGGCACTGAGTGGTTATTTTACAACTTTTATTTTCCCAGCTGGGATTTATTAACATGAGCAGATGTGCTGGATGAGCAGGGGTTGTCCAGTTGTGAAATTTCCCAACAGAACAGGGGACCAGTCTGTGAAGAGCCAACAGGTTCAAAAGTTGGCCCAGCTGGAGACCCAGAGATCTACACAGATTTCCTTGGGCTTTTTTCAACCAATATGTTTGTGCTACAGTTTCTAAAAATGCTGTGACGGCAGAAGCAACTTGCAGTCTCATCTTATATTCTTGTAAACATCCCTCTGCTGCCACGTTTTCATTTTACTATCTTTTGTCTTACACTTTAGTCCACCCATTGCAAAAATGTGTCATAAGTGTTAACTGATTTACAAAACTCAACTCCAACTGAAATGTAAGGCTTATTTGGAGGGTACAGTCCCACCATACTCCACCCCAAGCTAACTAACCTTTTGTGGGGGCCTAGGCTGAGGGTGATTAATCTTGTATGCCAAGGTGCCTCCAGCAAGAGAATGAAGAGTAATGGGTTACATGGTAGCTGGGTACAACCCTCTGAAAAGCTGTCCCTATCCACTTCCCTCTTCAAGGAGCCCTCCCCAGCAATTCCACACCAGCAAATAAACAGACATTCGTAATACAAGGTGAACAGGAACAAACAAATTACCTTTCGGGCAGGAGTTGAACATTTGCTCTGCCCGTCTTCATGAGGCAGGGTCCAAGTAAGGATGTGTTGAAAATCTGGTATACAAATATTACAAAACAACAAATTTATGAGTCTACGTAATATTTTACTAACTCTAGTTCATAACTTTGGTAACTTTCAATATTTTTACACCATGTTCCCCACCTGCAGCCCTGTTGTCTCTGGCTAGAGTGCTTTTTTTTCCAGCCATTGCCCCCAATGTTTTGCCCACTTATAGCAAGTTTCTAAAGGTGACTAGTTTTCTTTTTTTTTTAAATGTTACCATATGGATATATATAGTAGAAAAATTATGTAGTCCACAAATTGTAGAACTGATTTATTTCACTTTAAAAAAAAAAGTCTTGCTGTGTTTGCTGTAGAAAGAGACCTACCAAATCAATTGAATAACTAAGTTAGTTATCTATGTCAGACTCATTATACAGAAGTACAGGACAGTGAACTTTAACTGTAGCTAACAAGTCGCATAGCCTCAGACTGCTAAATTAAATGAATGCACTACTTTTCAATTCTACAGTATATGATGAATACATTATTATATCTTATTAGAATAATTGGAATACAACGTGCCTTAAATCTCCATCTATTATGGTATCTTGATATATATTCATCAGCTCATGCTAAAGTTAAAGCCTACTCAAACCAAAAAGTACAATAAAATAACTATTTAAATGTGTCCATTTTTTGTTTCTTTGATTTCCTTAGCCCACTAATAAAAAACTTACCTAATTTAAAGGCTATGCCTGCAGTTCAATGGGTGAGCAACCAGCCACTTCTCCTTTCTGAGCTATATAAGCAGTTCCTTCCAGCCTCCCAAAATGAGGATCAGAGATTTATCTGTGCACATTGGTTTGTCTAAATTGACTGTCTGTGATTTATTCAAAGCCAAGGCATCCCTGCTAACTGAGTGGCATACAAACCAAAATCAAGATGGGAAAAAGAATGATAAAGATGGCAAAAAGGAGGATGTATCTCATCATGGGCCATTAAACAGGCAGCACCCTAACTCTGCACCATGAAAAATGCTGAGGCATGGCACATGCTGACTGATGGCCCTGTGCCCATTAAACCATAGCAGTACTGTCCCCTCCTTTCCTAGTGCCCATGTGCACATGTATTCCTTCCATGCTCCTAGTGTTACCCCCCCCCCCTGGGCCTGTTAGCATAAGTTTTTCTTACCTGTGCCCAGTGGTCCCCTCCTCATACATAGATACATAGACAGTGTCAGCAGATAAGGGCCTATGGCCAACCCAGTCTGCCCATTTGAGCTTATAAGTTCAGTTTATGTTTTCTTAGAAGTCTGTTGCCCCTTACCCCTGACCTCCAGAATTCCTTTATGTCTATCCCATGCATTCTTAAAGTCCATGATTGTTTCAGCCCCCACCACTTCCTCTGGCAGGGTGTTCCACTTGTCCACCACCCTTCCTGTGAAGAAATTCTTCCTCATGTTTCCTCTGAATCATCCTCCCTCCAACTTCATCCCATGCCCTCTAGTCCTGGAACATCTTTTTTACCTAAAAATAGTGTATTCCTGCACCCTGTTGCTCTCTGTAAGATACTTATATGTCTCTATCATATCCCCTCTCTCCCTCCTCTCCTCCAGGGAGTACATGTTCAGTTCCTTCAACCTGTCCTCATAGGACTTGTGATGCAATCCATGCACCATCTTTGTTGCCCTCCTCTGAACCTTCTCTACCCTGTCTATGTCCTTACATAGGTAAGGTCTCCAGAACTGTACACTGTACTCCAGGTGGGGCCTTACTAGTGTCTTGTATAGTGGAATTATGACCTTCCTTTTCCTGCTGGTGATGCCCCTGCCTATGCATCCCAGCATCCTATTTCATGTTGGTAGACTCTTTTTCCCCATCCCCAATGCCAGCCCTGACACCACTCACCTCCCTGATTAGCCCCCCTCCTTCCCTCACTAGCTAGACATCATGTTTAATGTGATACCCTATGCCCTGTTCTGTCGACAAGGCCACTGGCTGCTTTCACCTCCCCTCTTGTGACCCTACCCACCTTGTGTCACCTTGCCCTTCCTTCCTCCCCTCCACCTCTATCTAGTTTGTCACACTAATCTTCTCTTATGTTATTGCACACTGTTACTGTTTTCTTCCATAGATACTAGGTCTGCTACCTTACTGTATTTTACTGTTTTATACATAACGCATTGTAACAGTTTTCTGACATGGAACCTTTGTAAAAGAGCCTTGGCTCAAATGTATGTTGTAATCCTAGATTTAATAAATAAAATAAAAAAAAACATAGCCTCTGTCTGTGCCATGCAAGTTTCTGTATCAATATACAGAGCTATATATTGATACAGAAATTGCAATTGTAGACAAAACTAAGCCCAGCTCAGACTTAATAGTGTTATTTTAGCACTTTATACTGTTATTGCTAACATGGCTGAACAAGAACAGATTTATACTAAACTTGGAAAATGGCTTTCTGCACACACACACACACACACACACACACACCATGACTACACATCCATTGTGGATGGCAGTTGGCAGTCCCCACCACTATGGTTGTGAGGGGGGGGTCCAGAAGCCATCCCCCATGTCTGGGCCAAATCAGTTTTCTGAGTCTGGCCAATAGATACATGGGGAAGGGGGGGGAGGAATATGTCTACTCTGATTCAGTGAAGCACTTTTAACACAAAGCAGACCTGTGGAAATCATTCATTGATGACATATTCCTCACTTGAAAAGGTTTGAGAGAAGAACTGAACACATTAATCAGCTTTTGGAGTGCTCAAATGAAAACCTGAGATTTAAAGCAACAGCTGACATACAGACAGTGAATTTTCTGAATCAGGTCATTCAAAGGACGGAAGATGGTAGCATACTGACTGGCCTTTATAGAAAGTCAACAGACCATAATAGTCTTTTGTTGGCTAGTAGTTGCCATCCAGGACACATGGTAAAAAAATGTTTTAATGGCCAGTTCATGAGGATCAGCAGGAATTGCTATACTGAGGGCCTCTATGAACTAAGAGCCTCAAAACTCACAGAACACCCCATACATAAAACATACTGGTAAATAAATATCCTGAGGGCAGAACAGGCTGTCAGTGCTATGGACAGGGATACATTGCTCACAGCTAGTCACACTAATAATGAAAGTGATGCCAGACTCACTTTTGTTAGAGGGCCTACCCAGTGAAAAATAAATAAATAAATGTCTGGTGGGGGAACACATGAAGTAGTAGACATTGCGAGAAAGAACCACGGGACACTAAAGGTGATACTGTACTAGGTCTGAGTACTTAAACAAACCCCTGTGCAGTGCCCAGAGGAGGGGCAATAACCTATGAGATGTGCTGGTGCACAGGTATCAACTTCTTACTAAACACACCAACACTACCAGAAGCAAATGGGGCTGTAACCCCTGTGGAAAATGCAAGGTGTTTCCAACGATCATTAGGGGAGACACTTTTAAAATCCCCAAGATGGGCACAATGGATAAGGTCACAGGTCAAATCAGCTATGACAGTGAAGATGTGCTTTACCTACTCAGCTGCTCATGTGGCAGTTATTTCATAGGGGGCACTAAGAGGTCCTTAAAAGTTAGACTTTGGGAGCACATCAAAGCTGTGCAAAACAAAACTGATGATTACACAATGACAGTCCATATTAACAGTGCAGCGAACAGAAGGGATCACATAATGAGGGCGATGAGCATAGTGCTTGTCTAAAAAGACAGCAGGGCCTGACTTTGAAAATGTTCTGAATAAAAACAAATAATATTGGGTACACCGAATGGGAGGACTAGAGGAACCAGGCCTCAACAGTAAATTTGAGCTTGCTCCATTTCTGAATAAGCATACATTAATGTGTGTAGTAGTTTGTTTGTCACAGTAACTAGCCTCAACTGCATAGATGTTTTCATTGCAGGATGTCCGAGTAGTTCACTAGCTGAATGTTAATTTTTTCAGCATGATCATTTGCATGTTTCATTGATCCCACTTGTGTGATTGGTATCTTCCCTGAGACAGGCTTGCTGCTACCTTACAGGACCTCCTACCCACACAAGAGTCAACCCCCCACCAAAAAAAAGTCCTTTCTTTTTCATTTTTTTCAATTGTGCCTCTTAGATCCAAAGTTGGTATATGTGGGAAGGTTTGACCAGTCAGACTTTAGAGAGTGCAGTTGCGACCAACACAGTGACAGATATGCTCTACCACTGTATGTTTTTGGAGTTAAGCCTGTTATCTTAGCATCTATACTACCTTGGATGGCTTAGCTAGGCCTATCAAGCTCCATACAATAATTATGCTTGTTTGTTTAAAACAAGACAGTACTGAACAGTTTTTAGCAATTCTTTCTATAGGGCTTCATATGTTCACATAGGATCAGAGAAACATAGAATTTGATGGCAGATAAGGACTGCTTGGCCAACCTAGTCTGCCCAATTTTCCCTACCTGCTAAATCACCGCAGACACTTCTTCACCTCCAGCTTATACACCAGTTTAAAGCATAGATTCATTTGTTCAGTATCTTGTGGCATATGTGGCTGAGCCATTCACATTGTTTTGGCTTTGATGGAAACTAGTTTTTGTTGTTGTTTTGTTTTAACTCTTGGTTGTATGGGCTGTAGTTTTATTATGCAGTGTATGTTTAGTGGAGAAATGTCACTCATCCACTTTTTAGGAATATGTCAGCCTCTCACTGTCAACCCCCTCAGGCCTCAAAGAGTCCCTAGTTTAAAAAGCACATTTTATGATAGGTCACATTCTGTCGATATTGTGAATGTAACTGGTAGTTTGATTCTGATTCCTTCTTTCTTTTTAAAAATGAAAAACAGACTGGCCAACCATAGACACCACTCTGGCAAATTCATGATATCTGTCTATGGCAATTGTGGTGGTGGTGGGGGGGTCTGGATGCATGCTTTATTCTGTGTTGTGCAAATATCAGGGTTCACGCTTAACATTAATTTACTGGCTTGGTGCATAGTGCAAACTGCCTCTGGGCTGGGCCAGTGTGATTTCCATCTGACTTGCCCAATGGGGCTAGATGGGGCTAGTGTTAAAAAAAAAATAAAAATAAATAAAACCCTACCCCAAACCCATCCCAGCTGACAACCCTCCCACTTATGTCCTGTTAATCAGCAACTCACCAAAAATTAAAAAGTATTGAAATAAAATTCTTAAAGCAAACTGCTGATAGTATCTTAACAGTCTCACCAGAGGGCTCAAGTGCCAGCAGTCTCTCAAGTGTTATTGAGAGCACTACTGGGAGAGATTGCTGGCATTCAGGACCTGCATTCAGACTGGTAAGATACTTCAGATGGCATACTTCATTAAAGAGTTTATTCACATACTTGTTTTGAATGTTTACTAAGTAGACATGGGAATGGAAAGTGGTGGAGCTGAGATGGGCAGTAGGCTTCACCAGGAGTAGGTGGCTCTGTGGCTTGCTGTGTACCTCTTTTTTCATTTTCATATTTTTCACAGAAACTGTTTACTATGGTCAATTTTCCAAATTACTAATGTTGGTATTGGGATATTAAAACAAGTGCCTGGTGTGGGGCTAGAACCCACAGCCTTCTGATCTCAGAGGCGAGTGTGCTACATGCTGAGCCACTGACAATAATGTAAATTGTCTCTGCATTATATCTCCTTAATAAGACTGGGTTATTTACATATATGACTTCTAGGTATTTTAGATACAAAAATTATTTTTCCTCCCATTCCTTAACTGTAATTCCCCATACTAACTGAGCATAAAGACATTTGAGAAATAAATGCTCCTGATTCTCAATAATTTGCCAACAACCTTCCCTTGGACAGAATCTTTCAGATAACTGCTTATGTTTTTTATTACCGTTAACACTGAGTTTCCCATAACTTCCCAGCCACAAGCAGTCCCAAATATAAGTTGGAATTCTAGGATTTACAAATTGTTGTAAGATAAATCTTTTCTGATCTTCTGTGCATAATGGAAATTCTACATCCTCTTTCCCTTCCACTATTAATAAGTCCTGGTCGCTCTTTTTCCTATACCAAGAGACAATGTTCGCAGAAGATAACTGCCACCTTACAACTCCTTTTAGGCTATCGATACCACATCCTGGCAAGGAATTGATTTTCCCAAACATTCTAGGTTTTTGTTGTTGCCATAGCAGGAGGTTAGTATCAAGCCATTACTCCAACCATGGTTTCCAAAAAAATTCCCTGGTCTAAAGAGTTTACCAAAATTATAATCAAGAAATATACTCTAAAAAAATAATATGGGATTAATCATTCTCAAGCCCCCTTCTGTTTTGGCCTTATAGGTAATATTCCTTTTCACAGGGTTTAACCTTGAGCCCCATAGTCCTTGAAAAAACACAGTAAGCAGTCTAATAGAGATCTCTTTAGGGGGAAGGGTAAATATAACATATATAAAAATAGTGGAACTAAAAGAGTCTTGATCAACCAGACCCTTTTTAATTTCCCGATTACTTTTTGTATCCATCCTGAAATTATTCTTTCAGCTCTTATTATACTAAGTTCCCAGTTCTGCACATTTGCATTTTGGGGTCCAAAAATTACTCCTAGTATTTTCATGGATTAATTTGTTATTCTAATGCCTCCTATTGTGCCAGAAGTTGGAACTGGAGTCTTTCCTAATGGGAAACCTCTACTTTTCCCCAAATTTATTTGAGACCCAGAAATCAATGAATATATTTTAATAATTTTCAATACTGTAGCTTCCTTTGTTTTTTTATCTAAAGTCAACACTACATCATCTGCATATGTTAATATTTTAACTGAGTCAGAAGTATTAGGAATGTTTACACGAGCTATCCCTTGTTCCTGTAAACACAGTCTAATGAAGATATCCATGCAAAAGACATATAAAAGGGGACTCAATGGATATCCCTGCCATACGCCTCTATAAATATCTATTTTATTACCATACCATCCATTAACATTTGGAATTATTGATACATCTTTATACAATAACTTGATCCAGTCTATAAACTGTGTTGGAACCCCAAAGACTTCTGACACTGAAAGTAAGAATTGATGTGCCACTAAATCAAATGCTTTCTCTGATCTACACTTATTATCCATCCTGACAATTCTCCCACCTCTCCTTTATGAAATATTTCCCTAAGGATAATTAAATTATCACATTGTTGCCTTCCTTGAACTGCACAGGTTTGAGCTTCACTAATTACATATGTTGCTACCTTTATGAGCCTATTTAACATAACTTTAGCTAAAAAGTTAACATCTGTGTTTAGGAGGCTCAGAGGTCTCCAGTTATTTATATCTGCACGGGGGCCTTTTTTGTGAATTAAAACTAAAATAACCTTTCTCATAGAAGGGGCCAAAGTGCTATCTTTTAACATGTAATTAAATAGGATAGCTAGGGTAGGGGCCAGGGAGATTTTAAATGGCTTACATAGGCCTATGCCTATGCCATCTGATCCTGGTGCTGAATCCATTTTTAGATTATCAATAACTTGTACAATTTCTTCTTCTGAAATTTCCACAGTTAGTTGTTTAACATCTTCTTGATTAATCTGAAGTAAATTTAATCCATCCAAAATCTTACTTGCAGGTTCAGTTTGTGGGTGCACCCCAAATAAATGCTGTACTTGGGTTTTAATAATATCTAAAAGACCTAAAGGAGAGGAAACCATTTCCCCAGAAACATTTATTAGTTCTTTAATTACTCTAGACTCAGCTCTTTCTTTGCAATCTTTAAATGGGTCTATGCAATGTTTCCCACCCTTTATTCCACATCTAACCTCTTGCCCTAGAGATTGGGCTCTATTATATTGTAGTTTTTGTAGTTTTGTTTTTAATACCTGTATCTGTGGTCCAAAATTTGCTGTTGAGGTTTCTGATAATGAAACTAGGTGTTGTAATTGTTGCCTTATGTGTAAATAGTCCATATAATTTATATTCTCTCTATTTTCTCTATTTTGGAATAGCTCCAGCTCTTGCCATGACTTTTTAGTGACCACTCAGTCTCAGATATGTCAGTAATGGTCTTAAAAGGAAATCTCAAAAACACACAACAGAGACGAGCTTTTGAGATTAAACTTATTTTACATCTCAATATGGTAGCAGATGGGATGAACTTGGATATTGGCTTTATGGGACACTACAGAAATTAACATCCACAGACCTTTTCTTCTTCAAGCTGACATATTATAGGACTTCAGCATGTGTGAGATGTGGATGCGTGTGTGTATGTATGTGTGTGGGTATGTGCTGTGAGGTATGTGATATAATAGATGTGGGGCTTGCTGTCACATTGAGGTAAGTCTCTATTTAGCTATATGGAGGTATAATGTGTTACTATTTTCATTTCACACACAACAAATTTCTCCTTACTTTTTATCTTTGCCTGTGTGGGGATTGATTCCATTGCACCATATTCAGTTTACCCAGCCTGCTAGTGTACATACAGGAGTGTTATCTTATACTGTTATATATAATTTTTGTAACTCTGTACATATTGGGATGTGTGATCTCATTTGTTTGGGGGTCCTGCACATATCTTTTACATTAGGCTAATATTGTAGTAATTACTCAGAATTTCATTACAAGTTGTATTCCTTTGAGGGAACAATTACAGTGACTGAAGTTAATATAGGTTCACTAGGAGAGAGATTGAGAGTGTGTATGTGTGTGTGTGTCTGTCTGTCTGTGGGGGACAGAGAGAGAGAGAGAAAAGGAGGGGAGAGAGAGAGAGACAACATCTCGTTTAAGCTATGTATCTCCCCCACCCACATTATTGTGATGTGGGGTGGGTTAGGTCGTACTGTTTGTATGAGCAGGAGGAGATAAATTACTTTTTTATCTCTTTTTCAGATTCCCTAGACAATTGTGGTACATGTCGTTGCTACATTCTCAGTATATATTGACATCAGTACATATCAGGATGCATGGTCTGAATTCCTTGAGGTTCCTCTACTAGAGTTTTTTGTTTAACACTAATATTATCAATTTATATTTATATTATCATTTATATAGTCCTGAGGTTTTTGTAATTTCTTGGCCTTTTATTTAGCTTGAGAATACAGCTGGGTGACATGTCTAGCTAGGTTTACACATCACACAGTGTGCACTGATGTTTTTAGACAACTTTACTGGTATTCTTGTCTTTAATGCATACATTGTAATTTCATGAGCCCTATAACTATCTTAGTTTGTCTTTAAGCTGGGTGGGGTTGCCTTTCAGTAATCACATCCTTATACTGACTGTGACACTCATGGCTTGATTTGGGAGTTATCTGCTTCAGCAGTGTTATCTTATGTCAATTAAATTTATGTGCAGTAGGATTCTTTATGTTTGTTGCACCAAGCACATCTTAACCCAAGGTTCATTCGGACTGAGGGCAGTATTGTACTGTTTAACTTCTCTGACATCATCTTCGTTTTTTTTTTTTGTTTTTTTTTTTAAATGAGTATTTTAAACCAATGGGGATTTTTTTCTGTTTTTCTCTGCATTATCTAGCTGTTATAAGTATTGTATTTTCTAAACAACTGCCATGAGCTTCTGAAGAAGGGACTGGTTGGTCCGAAAGCTAGAGCACTTTGTTCTTGTTACATCTATGTTGGTCCATTAAAAGGTATCAAATCATTTGCTTCTGGATCTATTCCCACCATAAAGTAAGATCCTCATGACACTCTTCCATGGATAGCCTTGCCGCCCAATTCTGTAACCAAAGCTTTTGTATTTTATTATCTATCAACAGAGATTCATTCAGTCTCCATTTTGTTTTTCTGCATCTTGGGGTGTCTCTTGCCATGTAACCTGTGTGCAAACTGCCATATGATCTGAAAATTCATATGCACAAGTATTGTTGGATAGTACCTTTAGTACCCTTGAGACAAAAATAAAATAAATTCTTGTCTGTAGTTTCCCTTTAAGAAAAGTGAAACCTCCTGACTGGTGGAGGGTTTTATAAGAATCCTTCATAGCTGCTAGTGAGATAATTTGCTGTAGAGCTGTAAAATTGCAATACATTTCTCAGATTGTTTCTGGAGGCTGCAATTAAAGTCCCCAGCCCATAAAATCAAACAAGAAGTGTGTAAAAAAGGTTGGATATCTCTGAATAAGGCTGCTCTGAGTGCCTTAGTCTGTGGGGCATAAATTGCTATTAAACAAAGCCATTCCTTCTGGTAAGAAAGATCTAACAGCAAAGCCAGTCCTGGGCAAATATCTACTAAGCTAGAAACTAATAGATTAGGGTTTGCAAGCAATATCCCTACCCCCTCACATACTTCCATCCCAGTGGACCAAAAAGAAGGCCCCAACTGCCACCCTTGAAATGCTCTTAAAAGTTCTCCATTAGTTTTTAATCTAGTGTCTAAAATACAAGTGATATCATAAGCCATTTCTTGTAGTGTAAGCATAGTTCCTGCTAATTTCTTATCCCCTTTTATGCTGTTAATATTAATTGTTCTAATGGAAAGCTGACCTGAGAAATTAATAAACTGTCTCATAGGTTAAAATATTATGGAGTTTGCACCTTTTGCCTTTGCCTGATCCATTTTGCTATAGAATCCATGCTTCCTCCTTCCTCTGTGTCAGTGTGTGAGAGCACAGAAGAAGAATCAGTCCCTTCTCCCTCTGAGTCCCCATCTTCAGACAATAATGGCATAGCCCCATCTTCATCCCTCTCAAAACTCGACATCCTTCTCAACTCTTTCGGTCATTTCAATACTGCCTCTCCTCCACTTACTCACCACTGCCTCCTCTACTCCCCTCTATCTTTGACCCCACTCTTACACAGGAGGACCATCCACAGTGCCTCCCTCACAGCTAAATACTGGTTAGGCTTCCTACCCCCCCCATCTCTCTTCCCGCCTATCTCCAGCCAATTCCTCAGGCTACTCCCTCCAACACAGAGACACATGCACTTTCCACCTCACACCCCCCGCCACTGGTCAAGCTGCCTTTTCCTACCTTCTCCTCCTATGGAACAATCTCCCTCCCAGCCTTCACCAGGCCACCTCCCTCTCAGCCGTTAAACAACTACTCAGGCTCTTCCCCTCCCCACCCTGCCCTGGATGCTTATCTGGTCCCACCCCAACTCGGGCCTAGCCTACCCTAGGTGGCCTCTGTTGGTCAATATTTTGCACTCATCAGCCTCAGCTTTGTATTACTGCTTATCTACTGTACAATTTCTGTGCTAGTTTACACAATATTGCAATACTAGTAAACGCTATATATAGAAACATTTGTAATATACTGTAAAACACAATCATTAGACATGAACTATCTTAGATGCTGTTGTCTACGTCTGTACAGGAGTTGTACTTTACTGCATACTTCTGTGATACGTCCTTGATGTTTGTACTTAGAGTCTGTAACAAGCAATTGTTGTACTTTTCTGCTTACCTCAGTGTACACCTTGTACCCAGGTCGTACCTGGAAATGAGCTTCGGTTCAGCGTGTCTTTCCTGGTCATCAATTTTAAATAAATAAAATAATACTGCAAACTTATTACCATTCTTCCAGGAACAAGGTGTATTTTCCTTCTTCCCAGGACCTCCAGTTTTCCTGGACACTACTTGACCCAATCTAGATCTCTTGGTTTGTGTGACAGTTTTAAACACTCCTTAAACGGGGGGGGGGGGCAGGCATATCTCCTGAAGTATTACTTACTCCATCTGGAGTAACTTGCACTTCTGTGGCTACCTGTAACTCTGGGTCCTGTGTCAATATTATATTGGTAGCCTGAGTGGATTTAGGATCTGAGTAGCAGACCAGCCCAGGAATGGGCATACCAGAGGTTTGTGCCTCCAGTGCTTACAAAGGCTCATTTTGTTCCTGCAGGTCTGTTTTCCTGTCTTTAGTTTGCTCTGCAACTCTCATGGCCTGTTGCTACTGGGCAATGTTAATTAATCCCTCATGAGAGGGACAATCCTCATGATTATGCGAAGCCCATGGACACTTCCCATAAGAATGGTCTGTTTGTTCACAATGGTTACATCAAAACTAATTCAAACATTTACCAGATAAGTGACCAATTTCTAGACAGTGACTACATTTTACTGTACTGCATTCAGAACTTAAATGTGTTCTGGCTCCGCATTTAAAACAAGATCTTGGCTTGCTTGCATAGAAGAGGAAGCCTCTGTCTCTCCCTATGTAAAAAGTATTAGGTAAGTGAACAGGTCCTGAGTTGGTGGTAATCAGCTTCACTTTAACTTTCCATCCCCCATCCCAGATTTGTTCACTATCCAAGGTTGGGTTAGGCCTGCGTAATATTTCACATCTTTGGTGTAACCAAAATAAAATATCTTCAATATTGACACCTTCGTTCTTGAACATAATGGTTATGTTCTTACCTGCAGGCCTAGAAAAAGGGATTGCGTGAAAGGGGACCCATAATGGGGTATTTTTTAATTTACTATATTGGGCCCAGAATCTGTCAAGACCAGATACATTTTTAAAACTTACATCGAAATTACTGTTACCCAGATGTATAAGGGCAAAAATCTCAAATGAGAAAAATTTTAAACACCCCTTCAAAAGTTGTTTAGCGATAAAATCTCTATCTGGAGGCTCCATTGGCCCTCCTTTGTATAACAACCTCACTGCATTCCAGTGCAGAGCAGGTTCCACTTTATTTTGAAAAAGAACGGATAACTTTAGGATAGGGTTCTTACCCCCTCATCTTCATTCATACTTTGTTCCGATAAACCTAATCTGATAGGCTCCTCATCTGCAATATGAACCTTCTGACTATCCCCCACATCATCATTCATAATCACACTAAATTGAATTGCTGTTACCACTATCAGTCACAATTTGTTGACCAACCATTTCAGGAAGTTTCTTACCCCGGGGTTCATTGGAGCTCATTCTTAGTACTATGTTGGTGGCCACTTTAGTAAATGTGGAAGAAGCCGTTGCCAACATACCTACATATGTTGGGTCTGATTTTTCAGGCGACCAGCTGCCATCATCTGCTTGTTCCCATCCCACACTTTCTAATGCTTGCACTGGGGACCAGTTCAGATTTCCTGGTGTTTCAATATTCCTGACAGGCTCCGGATTGTTGCTTGCCTCCGATTTAACACACAATTTTGTTAAGGTATCTGTAACTTTGCTCCATCCAGGTTTTGTTTTGTCTTTCGGAGGGGAGCAAACCTGTCATTTTTGTAAGTTGTGAGTTGCCATATGGGGCTTATTCGATGCCGATATCCTCAAACCGTGCCTTGGTCCAAGTCTCTCATGCTGTTTTGATTTTGATGACGTGACAGGCTTTTGGCACACAAATGAGACACTGCAAGAACTGCCAGCCTGTTTGCTTTTCAATTCTTTTTCCTTCGGACCAACATCTTCCTGTAAGCCCTCTTTTGTTTTATCTTTCATTTGAGCATTATCTAATTCTTTAGTAATAACCTCCGGTGGTACAAACGTTTCCTGCACCAGTGTAGAGGCCTTGACTATGTCAGCACTCTGCTGACTCATCTGTTGGTTGACAGCAACATCCACACTTTTGACAGGTACCTTTTTAACGGCCTGTGCCTTTAGTTTAGCTTCAAGACATTGTAATTCCTTCAATAACTCTTCCTTCTTTTGTACCATTTCATTATGCTGCTAATTAGTTAAAACTGTAGCAACACACATACCATCTGTCGTTTCTTTAGAAGCTTCATCTGTAAACTGCGAAGAATCAAAGTCCAACAATTGAACTGCAGTTAAGGCAGCATCAGCAGCCTCTTGTGCTGTGCAGGGAGAGGAGGCCTGCTCCCCTGCACTCTTTATGTCCATCTCCACCAGAGGTTCTTCCAGACTGACCATCTAGGACAGACGGCTAAGGGTTCCCCCTGTTAAAGAGTAGGGGAATTTCCCCAGTGCCCTAGCCAAATTTCTCCACATTCACTAAAAATACCAACAGCTTAATCTGGTTTAAGGTTGGTTGGCATTCATCTGATTCCCCCTCACCTGGGTCGTGCCTGAAAATAGGCAGGATTTGTCTAGTGCACTTACCCGGTCAACAAAAACTAACTAAATAAATAAACAGTTTCTGTGAAAAACACCAACATTAAAGGTGAAGAGGTACACAACAAGCCATAAGGAGCCACCTACTCCTGATGAAGCCTATTAGGGTGAAACTTTATTTTATTTATTTTTTTGGTAATACACAGCAGTTGACTTTTTTCTTGATTTTTTCCACGCTGGATTTAGACTGGTTGCTGCTTGGGCCTTTCTACATATTTTCTGCAGAAAGAGAGATTTTGTAGCAGCACTTCTCTAATATTTCTGGGCTCAGTCTGAAGGTTTGGAACCATGGGCTGTGCTGCTTACTAGGGCTGCTATAGCTATATCCCCCTTGTGGTGCCTTGTAAGGGCCGCTTATTGCCTCCCCAACTGCAGATAAGGTTGTAAGGGCCACTTATTGCCTTCCCACCTGCAGATAAGGTGGGATAGAGTGTTCTTGTAGGCTAAGGGGTTGACTTTCTGATGCTGTGATTGCCTTAAGGAATGTACGCGTGACAGGATTCCCATGCATGTGCTATGACTATGAGCACTATCTTGGAAGGCCACTACCTGCATTTGTGCCGGTGATGCCCATCTTGGTAAAGGTCACATATGTGCCTCAATGGGACAGCCATCTTGGTACAGGCCTCAAATGTGCCAATCACACATCAGTCATGTTGGTACAGTCTGCACACGTGCAAGACCCCAGGAAAGGTACTAATTTATTAATATAAATGATGAAGAGGGGTTGGGAAGGTGGGGCAGCTGCAAGTTGAGGGACTAGCTGCAGAATTGAGCAGACTCGATAGACCATAAGGCCTGCTTTTGCTAGCATTTTCATATGTCTGTATGTAAAAAAAAAAAATGCTTGCCTCAGTCATCCAGGAACTAGCTCACTAGACTACCATGACTACATTTTACATAGTGACCCCCAAGGCATTTTCTAGCCCCAAGACCACCAATGACTCTTTCTATTTAAACAAAAGGGCTACTAGCCTCCCAACAGGCTCCAGTAGCCCACCTGGGCTACTAAGTAAAATACTGGCCACTTAGCCACCAATAGGGGACTGGGGTTTTTGTTGAGTCCACTTCCCCAAACCATACTTCCTTTCCCCTGCCTCTGCTCTGTTACCATTTTTTTTTACTAACCTAACTTCTCTTTTTATTTTGCAGGTTTGATGGGACGTGGACTCCTACCCCATCAGAAAAGAGTTCCATGTCATCTGCACACATACAAAATTGCCATGGTAGATTTATGCACTGTCAAATCAGTGTTTACATTTAGCACGCTGTACAGTTTCATTGAAAAAAATCTCAGTGCATGGTCAAAGTAAAGTAAACATCACTCACACTTCACTATGCTTTGTGTTAGGATATGAAAATGATTCCAATTATTATTTGACTCATCTCACCCCTTTTACACTCCTCTTGTGTCCACATTACATTCTTTACAAAAAAATAATTAAAAATAAAGAAATGGGCATCTGTGGAGGACAGCTGAAAGCATTGCAGTACGATGACAGTGCCCGTATGTGAATGAAAAGGGCTGCGAGGTTACTGTAGGACAAATTAGATGCAAGGCAGTCATCTAATTAGCTGTCCAGCTGTAGGTCAGTGCAGCCTTCAAATCAAGTGTGCTCCATGCAGCACTTGTTTGCATCTTTGTGAAGCCATGCCACTACACTTTGAGCTCAGTAAGAGAGGCCAGAAGCTGCTGTCTCATGATGGCTATCTCTACAGAAAAGAGCGGGTATATGGAGCCAAAGCACATTGGAAATGCCTGCAGTATGACTCCTTCAGATATAAGGCGAGATGCTGTACCACTTCAGAGGATGCCATTATACTTTTTTTAAACCAGCACAATCATGTGCCTGACGCTGGTTCTGTTGAGGTTAGTAAAGTAATCAGTGGCATTAAGGAGAGAACAGTCAGCTCTCAAGAGGCAACTCATCAGATTGTTGCCAGTGCCACGAACAATGTCAGCCAGGCAATAGCTGGAAAATTGCCTTCCTTTGCATGCTTCAAGTTCAAGTTTATTGCAGGAAAACTCCATTGAGCAAGCTCATTCACAAGGAGGTCCTGTGACATTAACACTTAAAGTACAAACATAGATAGGTAATAACAGTATATACACGAAATGCACGTTACATGATACAGGCTGGATATACATACAAGGGTACCACATAGGGTGACCGCAGGTGGTAAACATTAATATGAGACAGGGAAGCTACTTACAGGTTGCATACTGATAAATGAAACATGATGACTGATGTGTGCAATACATATATTTTGGCAGCTAGAACAAACAACAGACTACAACTGATATGGGGAGGTGATATTTGATAGAGTAGCAGTGGAGCGTAAGCATAGATAAAGCCAGGAGTAGAAGGGAAGGGAAGCAGTTAATATGACAAAGCAATTATACCTTAACAGTGGATAAATATGCACATGGGGAAGGAAGAGACTTAATGACAGTTACAGGTGTCTTTATTTTGGCTGAACTTAGCGATTTGTAGAAATTTATTGAAACTGTGCTAGATTAATTCAGTACGGTTTGTAATTGGTTCCAAATGGAGGAAGGGCATATGCAATAACACGTTTACCAAAGGAGGTCCGCGTCCTTGGTATGTCAAGCATAATAAAGTCAGATTTTCTTAACGAGTATGCACTATGTGAGATACCAATAAGGGAAAAGAGATAGCTTGGCAATTTCTGCAGGAGCAGTTTGAGTCTATAGCCCAGCATGGAGCAGGCATCTAGTAGTAAGGGATGTCCAACCAACAGCTGCATATAAGTCACAGTGGTGCGAACGGTAAGGGGAGTTGGTAATGAACCATAACGCACGGTGATAAAGGATGTCCAGTTTACTTAGATTTGCAAGAGTGGTGGAGGAATAGATTACATCGCCATAGTCGAGTAGGGGGAGAAAAGTGGCCTGTACAAGCTTGTTTCGAGTTTCAAGGGGGAAAAGGGGCCTATTTCTGTAAAAGAAACCTAACCTTGCTTTTAACCTTCTAGAGACATCTTTGACGCGGTCATTGAAAGATAATTTATTGTTGATCCAAATACCCAGATACACAGATATTTAAATTTGGTTACAACTTCCAGAGGCTCGTTTAGTGTGGTGACAATGAAGTCTTGGGCAAGGGTATTGGGGGGGCCTGTGACAGCACTGTGGGAGAATATCATCGCTGTAGTCTTCTTAGCATTGAGCAGAAGCTTTGCCTTTATTAGATTATGCTCAAGTTGTGCGAAGTCCACTTGAAGCACTCCCTTGACTTCAGATAACGATGAGCCAGAAGTATACAACACAGTATCATCTGCAAAAAAGTGCAGATTGGACGTAGATATGTTAGCATCTAAGTCATTAATGTACAAAGAAAACAAGATAGGGCCTAAGATGGATCCTTGGGGGACTCCTCTTGCAACTGGCAAGGCAGCAGAAAAAAAGCCTTCCGCCTTAACTTTTTGGAATCTCCCAGTTAGGTAGCTAGAGAACCACTGGGTGGTATGGTATATGGCACCCAACTTTGCAAGGCAATTGACTAATAGTTTGTGATCAATAGTATCAAAAGCTTTGCTGAGGTCCAAAAAGACTGCGCCAGTTACCTTCTTAGCATCTATAGCAGAGATCCAATCATTGGTTACTTTTGCTAGTGCAGTGATTGTGCTATGATTAGCCTGGAAGCCGGATTGAGCTGGGTTAATGAGAGAGAAGGTTTCCAAGTGAGATTTTAACTGAATATGGATCAGTTTTTCGAGAACTTTAGAAAGGCTAGGTGTAGAGGAGGACAAAAATTACCATTAATAAATTATCTATTACTGATACTTAGAAAGGAGACGAACGGAGATGGTACTGATGGCGGAAGAATTTAATGATTAAATAATAATCACAGCAAGAGATTACAAGTGGTGCTTCTTTCATTCTTCATTCTTAATTTTTCATTCTTAATTCTTAATTCTTAATTCTTCAAACTAACAGTGTATAGTGGCTTGCTTATATAGTGGAAGACAGTACTATGGTTGTCTATGATTGGTCCAAGACAAATATAAACATTCACTTAAAAGGCAATTTTTCTTTTAGTCTATGCATGACAAGGCAATTCTCCTTTTAGTACATGTATGAGCTCATCTCTTGTCAGCATAAATGTATTGATAGTGTAAATTATACTACTATATAAGGATAGTAATAATGGTCATTACCAGTTACTAAGGTTTAGAAGGAAGAAATAGGTTTGCACTTAGGAATGTGCATACAAGCTTTTTATTCTGGCCTGTCCTCCTTATAATAATAGTCAAAAGGGTAACTTGAACTCTCTCCCTGTATTTCTGTCTTTGCAGACACTTAAGACACCTGTTTGCCATTACTCACATGGTCAGTACAGATATCAAAAGACACTTGAATATTACAAGTTGTGGCTCAGTTAATTAAACTTGTAACTTCACAAGTTTTGATATGATCTAGCTTCATAGATCAATATTTGTCACACAAACACCTGGGCCCAGATGTTCAAACTGCGCCAGTCTGAGGCGCAAGCCCCTGCGCTGCTCAAAATAGTTGAGCAGGGGTGTGGCCGGTGTGATATTCAAAGGAGTTGCGCTGTTGAGCATCTCCTTGAATATCACCCGGTTGCGCAATTTCAAGATGAAGTGCAGTGGAACTCGCGCTACCGCGTTGCCAGAGTTGAGCATTAAACTTGCAGTGGCGCTAGTACCATTGCATACGCGCAAATTTCCGATATTCAAAAGGTGACATGCAAATGGGGCCATAATTTATGCAAGTACAGGGGGCCATTTGCATCTATTTATGGCCCCATTTGCATGCCATCATGTAGATGCGCTCGATCCTCGAGGACTTGCTCTGGCCACCCTGCCAGGCAGCAGCCGCCTGGGACCGGCGACAATGCAGCTCCGATCGCGGGCATCACAGTTACATGACACCCCCACACATCTCCCACAGCCCGATCGTGGGCAGAATATCCACATATCGCCCCCCCACTTATCTCCCACAGCCCGATCGGCGGGCAGAACACGACATGTCGCCCCACATCTCCCACAGCCGATCGCGGGCAGAACACGTACATGTCGCCCCTCACACATCTCCCACAGCCCGATCGCGGGCAGGACCTATATGACCCCCAGTGCCCGATCACGGGCAGAACCTGTAGCCCCCAGTGCCCGATCATGGGCAGAACCTGTATGACCCCAGTGCCCGATCGTGGGCAGAACCTGTATAGACCCCAGTGCCCGATCGCGGGCAGAATGTAACCCTCCCCAACCCGAATAACTCCCTGGTGGTCCAGTGGACCGTAAAGCCAGCAATACAGCAGCTCACCTGTGGGTGGCCCTCAACTTGATCCTTTTTTTTTGCCAGGTTGTGCAGGCGAGGTTGGTTGGCGATGCACAACTCTGCACAACCCGACTGAATATCAGGTTGCGCAGGTTATGCATGGTTCCTCCCCTCCTGTTGAGCATGCATTCATTTGCATTGCTCTTTTGCGCAACCTGTTGCCAGTGGAGCAACTGCCTCCTGCTGAATATCGCAGAATGGCGCAATGTAGGACTTGCGCATGCGCAACCCTGTTGCGCATGGAGCAACCCTTTTGAATATCTGGGCCCTTATGTTTTAGACCAAAATGAGGTTTACCTGCAATATTGGGACACATTTCTTTATCCCTTGTTACAAGCCCCCCTTTGGACCAATATTGCTTAATTATTATTTATGCAACAATGCAACTCCTCGGAGCATGTACATCTCACTATGTACTTCACATTATTCACAATCACTTGATCAATAAGTGTTGATTAAATCCACTCTCTGGACCTTTTGTCACATTTGGGCATTCAGTTGGTGTTACATTTAAGTATATGGCATTTGAGACTACAAAACATAATGAGTTGCTTAAACTAGCATAGTTACAAACACTATTATTACCCCAAAAACAGTAGGACAGAGTTAACACATAAACATCATTGTCCTTTGGTGTGGCTCTGTTTATAACAAGAAACACATTTTTTTCTGTTTTTAGTCCATGTAGCTTTGCGGTGATCCAGTCTTGAGCTTTGATGCACAGCTGCTAGACCAGCTGTTAAGTATGTAAAAGTCAGTGTTCATATTGCTGGCTGTTGGATAGCAGACACACTGCTCTGGTCAGGGGTGCATTAGATTGTGCATTGAGTAGCCACACACACACTGGCATGGCATTTGTGTTGTGGTAGTTGATTACACCCTGGCACACGGATGAACAGTCCATAAACAGTCCATAGTAAAGCAATAGGTTTGCATAAAGTATCAGCCATGTTTGGAATAAACAGCAGTGAAGAAAATGGATGTCTTGCTTGAAGATCAATTGAAGAAGAAAATCTTCTTGCTGAAGTTAGAGGATTGCCCCTACCCCAGACTTTACTTCACAGTAAGTAGAAACAATAAGCTTGATTGTAGAGTTTAAACTCACTAGACCTTTTTAGTTGATTTAAAGTTTACAAATAGATGTAATTTTGCTAAAACATTACACTTGCAGAGGTAATAATGACTTGATTTATGCAATAGAACTTATGTGGAACCAATTAGGAAACATAAGCATTTTTGCAATAGAACAATTTTAGTACTGAGCATAATGTATAAAATACATTTTAAGCACAAAACAAATATAGCTTGTAAACGGGCTCAGAAAGCTGAAAAGACAATCAAAAGAATGAATGTGTGGAAGTACATACACAACTCCCACTCCAGCTTCACTAATTCTTGAAGCATATGTTTTTGAAGAAGAATCAAAATACACATTTTTTGGTATTTACCCCTATGGGGAGATAGCAATGTACCTTGCAACCTTTGTGGACATTACACTGGAAGGAAGGAAGGAAGGAAGGGTAGCTTACCCCCTCCCCCTGAGCTTTTACTGGCAGAAGATACAGCTCAACTACTGTAAAACAAGATTATTTCCATAGGATAAAAGAAGCCAAGCGTCCCTGGGTTTTCTTATCCTAAGCATGACAAAATGTCAGCTGAGTTTATAACAAAGAAGTTTTGCTCACAGTTAAATGTTGATTGACCGTGTTGGCTGCAACACAAGAAGGTCAAAAGGTCACATAGTGTGCATACAAGGGTCGCTCAAACCCAGTTATTTTTGTAGTGGCCTTGAACACTACTGATATTAAAAATATCTTAATGTTACATTGCACAGGAAATGAAAACAACTTTTAAACATTTTTATCCAAGGACACTTGAATACCACATTTAAAAATATGCCAACATCATTTTTAATGAGAATCTTTTGTCCTTTAGAAACTCTAGTGTTACTGATAACATTATTAATCATGCCAAGCTGTGGTTTGTTTGGTTATGGTAGCAATTACAGAAGAACAAGTGGCTAGCATTTGCTCTAGTCCACCCCACAGCATACTAAGAGTATTTAGAATTAAACTCTTTCACATTAGAAGAGGCAAGGTCTTTGGGCATTAAGTTAGTATGACTTTGCCAATACCTGACTTTTCACTCCTACATTTTAGCTGCTCCTATACAGGAGTTAGCACACTGCCAAGTGCTTGTCTTTAGATTTTAAGGCATTTACATCTTACTGCTTATGCAGCTTTCCCTTTTTTTTTCCTAAAGTCTCATGTGATAATGAATTACCACCTGGCTATATTATCACAGACTTTGTACAGTTTGCTAGTTACTCTTTTTTTAATTTTTAATTAAAAATACTACTGTGCCTGTTAATCATGGTTTGTATGCTCCCCCCTTTAGGTGTTTCCCCTAGAAACAACCTATCAATGTTTCCATACTCATAAAATACAATTGTGCCAGTTGATCATCAGGCATTGGTTTGTATGCTTTCCCCTTTAGGAGTTTTCCTAGAAAATGACCTATTATTGTTTCCATACTCATTCTTCTTATCTTTTTCTTGCCTGCCTAGCCTTTATAGCCGGGTGCACCCGTGCACTGGTGCCCTGGTCTGTCTAGCTATGTCTTACAGCTCCCCTGTGAGGTCCGGCTTGCAAGTCCCAGCACCTTCACTAACCTACTCTGCCCCATGAGTTCCTACAGAGTTAAGCTTTACTTTATATTTAAAACAATTGGAAAGCATACCTCACCTGATCAGCAAGTGGCTAAACCTGTCTATGTGCACCTTTTTCTCTCACTTTAAGCAATCAGCACCTTCTCTGAGAGTCGTCACCTTCTTATTAAGGCTTGCAGACTAACCAGTAGTTAGGCAGCCTCCACAGCATGCAGCAACAGCAATCCAAGTCTTTAAGGCACCAATTGTAGAGGAGGACAAAAATTCCCATTTTTAAATTATCTATTACTGATACTTAGAAAGGAGATGAACGGAGATGGTACTGATGGTGGAAGAATTTAATGATTAAATAATAATCACAGCAAGAGATTACAAGTGGTGCTTCTTTCATTCTTCATTCTTAATTCTTAATTCTTCAAACTAACAGTGTATAGTGGCTTGCTTATATAGTGGAAGACAGTACTATGGTTGTCTATGATTGGTCCAAGACAAATATAAACATTCACTTAAAAGGCAATTTTTCTTTTAGTCTATGCATGACAAGGCAATTCTCCTTTTAGTACATGTATGAGCTCATCTCTTGTCAGCATAAATGTATTGATAGTGTAAATTATACTACTATATAAGGATAGTAATAATGGTCATTACCAGTTACTAAGGTTTAGAAGGAAGAAATAGGTTTCCACTTAGGAATGTGCATACAAGCTTTTTATTCTGGCCTGTCCTCCTGATAATAATAGTCAAAAGGGTAACTTGAACTCTCTCCCCTGTATTTCTGTCTTTGCAGACACTTAAGACACCTGTTTGCCATTACTCACATGGTCAGTACAGATATCAAAAGACACTTGAATATTACAAGTTGTGGCTCAGTTAATTAAACTTGTAACTTCACAAGTTTTGATATGATCTAGCTTCATAGATCAATATTTGTCACACAAACACCTTATATTTTAGACCAAAATGAGGTTTACCTGCAATATTGGGACACATTTCTTTATCCCTTGTTACACTAGGCAATATGGAGATAGGCCTATAGTTGTTTACATTGCATGGGTCACCAGATTTAAATAGAGGGAGGATATGTGCTGATTTCTAGCAGGATGGCACAGTAGCAGATGTAATGGAAAGACTGAAGATGTGGAGAATTGGGGCAGTGAGATGGGCGTAGCCTGACCTTAGGAAAAAGGGTTCCAAGCCATCGTCCCCTGTGCTTTTTTTGGTGTCTAAGCTAAGAAGAGAATCTTCTACTTCTTTATAAGTTATCTCATGCAGTTGGAAGGGGCTGAGTGCAGAACTAGATCGAGGGGGAAGGGTATGCTGGCTCACCGCAGCACCAGCATAAGGTGACGAGTCAAAAGCTAATCCAGCTGTGGCAAAGTGGGAGTTAAGTTCCTCCAGGATTAGGGACTTGTTTTCCACAATCTTGCCACTTGCAACTATCTTTGTTGGGACAGAGGGGCCATGGGTCAGTCCTTCTATAGCTTTGATAGTCTTCCATATTTTATGAGGGTTACCTTTAGCTTGTTTGAGAGTAGAAATATAATAGTTAGCTTTAGCAGAGCGAAGTTTTTCACACAAGTTATTCCTGGCTGTTCTAAAGGCCTGCCAATCCGAAGATTCTTTGGAATGTCAAGCTTTAGCCCAGAGCTTATCTCGAGCTATAAGGGCTGCCTTGAGATCCGAGGTGAACCAGGGGTTGGAATTGTTCGCACTTACATTGATGAAAGGGGCATGCTTATTTATTATTGTAGTGAGTTTGTCATTAAGGATGTAAGCTGCCTTGTTGACATCTTTGGCTAGGTAGAGATCTTGCCATCTGATCATGCTCAGGTCAGATAGGAAGTTTACTGCACTGAATTTGCGAAAGGATCTTTTTGTTATAAAGATGGGTTGCGGCCGGGCCTTAATTTGAGATCTTATGCAAGCAACAATTCCATGATCGCTCATGTCGTTGTGAAACACTGCCGAATGAGATATTTTGTGTAGATGGGTGGTTAGTACCACATCTAGAATGGAACTGTTGGCAGTATTTAGAGTGTTGTTCCTAGCGGGTTCATTGACTAATTGCCCAAGACCTAGCTCGTCACAAAGGGATTTGAGGCTGTGTGATTTAGGTGACAGCCAGTCCATATTTAGATCTCCTACAAATATTGTTTCAGTTTTTGCATCTACGAACATGGATTTCAAAAGATTAAGGACTTCATCACCACCAGACGGGGGTCTATAGCCACCTAGGATAGTGATACATTCCGAGGAGGAGATGAAGGCTCAGCGAAACTAACTCAAATTCCTTGGCTAGAGATTTGCAACTAATATTGGTAACCGATTACTTAGATTTGGCGTAGATAACCACACCCCCGCCTCTAGACTCTCTATCTGCTCTAAATAAATTGTAGCCCTGCAGTGATATTTGTTGATCAGTGTTCATCTTTTTTAACCACGACTCAGTAATTATGATAAGGTCAGGGTTAACGTGTGCAACCTAGGCTTGCAGCTGTACAAGTTCTTTAGGCAGGCTTAAAATGTTGACCATCATCATTTTGAGACCTGTGGCCTCAGCAAAATCGATAGGCGAGGTAAGTTGTGGGGGGGGGCCAGGGTTGAGCTCCACATTTCCTGAGCAGAGAAGAAGCAGAAGTATAACTTCTTTTAAGGAGCTTATAAGAATGGAGACTGCTTTTTTATTTCTTCACGGCAACCCATATCGTGCTGCGCAAGAGGCAGCACTGCTGTAATGACAGTTGATCATGATCAATGTAAGTGCTTGAATAGACATAGGTGAGAACAGTAGCAAGGGGGTGTAGGCTAACCAGGGGGAAGAGGCTAAAAGGGGAAGGGAGAGGAGAGTGACATAGTGTCTGCACGGTAGACCGTTATAACATTAGGTATTGATAAGGTACATTGGAGAACTGAATTGCATTGAGGTACTTCGAATTGCACTGTATTGCTGGAACTCTGCACCTTAGGAGCAATAAAAACACAATATGGAGAGCCATGGTCCCAGATTGAGTGGTCTCGTGATTTGTAGTAGTGCAATATTTTCTAGGCAAGTAATTTGCCCACCTAGGTACTCACTTAAAAACCTAGATGAGAAAATACAGCAGAAAGGGGAACAAGGAGAGCAGGAGCAGCTTAGTTAGTGGCGGGGCTCAAGAGATATTCACACATGGCAGTCTTATTAGCCACACTCAGATACCAATCATAGGTTGGCAGCAGTCGAAACTAGGCCAATGAAGCAGTAATATGATATAGGAGGCGGATCATGAGTGTATTTAAAGGAGGCCTGGGAGAGGGGGGTGGTGGGGGTATGAGAAAATTTCAGGTCAGAGCGAGAGCTGAGAAGTCAGAATTAAGAAGGGAACACTGTAACAGGCTATAGAGAAGGTGCCCCAATCAGAGCAAAGCAGGCAAGCGGGCATACCAATCACAATCCCCCCTATGGCAGTGCCGCACCAATCAAGGGTGCCCAGGCGTGCTGGCTCTCTGCAGAGGATTCTATCAGTATCTATCGGTATGACAGCACAGCGTAGGTAATAATAGGGTGCTCAGTGTCTATCTGACTTGAGTCTGAAGGGTGGATGGCAGACACTGAGGGCTTCCTGTTTTCAGCTGCAGAGCTGTCACACAGGCGGTTTTAAGGAAGTTGTCAGCCTCTTGAGTGAAGCTTAGGGGAACCTCAACTACAACCACCCCATGTAGCAGCACCGGGAAAGAAGTAGAATGATAATGCAGGCCATATTGCCCACAAATGAGTACAGTGATTTATGTAGAAGACCATCCCTCTAGTGGCAGGTCTGTATAACCTGCTAATGGGAAAAAAAAAAGGTAGTTAGACTTATCGGCGCCAAGGCAGAGTGCTTGGATGGGGGGGGGGCTGCAGGAAGAGCAGTCGGACAGAAGAGGTGTAAGCAATTTAAACAGTAGTAGAAATTACAATCCAGCTAATACAGTTGAAAAACTTCTAATTACACAGTTGAAATGTGCTTATTTCTATCAAAAATCTAACAAAGTGCCAGGTGTCTATAGCTTGAAATGAACCATCCAGCGTGTGAGACAAACTGCCGCAATAGCCCCATGTCAGCCAACTACAATGTCTGAATTGCATATCACTCCTGATTTCACACTTAGAAACATGGAAACTGTCTGCAGATAAGGACCGCCAGGCCCATCTAGTCTGCTTATAAGCCCTACTTTAGTATGCAGCAACTGACCCTACCTGGTCAATGGCCTCTTCCCTATCCTCCCCACCTCTAAGGTTCCCCTATGTCTGTCCCACGTAAGCTTAAATCCCTCCACTGTCCTTGCTTCCACCACCTCCTGTGGCAGGCTATTCCATCTATCAGCCACCCTCGTAGTGAAAAAGAACTTCCTCACATTCCCCCTCAACTTGCCTCCCTCTCATTTCAGATCATGCCCCCTTGTTCTTGTACTCTTCCTAAATTGGAAGATGTCTCCCCCTTCACCTTATTTATTCCCTTAATGTACTTGAAAGTTTCTATCATGTCACCTCAGTCCCTCCTCTCCTCAAGTGAGTACATGTTGAGGTCTCGTAGTCTCTCCTCATATGCCTTCTGGTGTGAGCCCTGCACCATCTAAGTTGCCCTTCTCTGAACCTTCTCCACCCTGTTGATGTCTTTACGAAGGTGTGGCCTCCAGAACTGCACAGGGTACTCCAGGTGTGGCCTTACCAGTGTTTTGTACAGTCATCACCTCCTGCCTTCTGCTTGTGATGCCTCTGCCTATGCACCCCAACATGCCACTTGTCTTCCCTGTCACCTTTGCACTTTGTTTGGATACCTTTAGGTCATCTGAAATGATAACCCCCAGGTCTCTTCCTCTTGGGTGACAGTCAACACCCCCCCCCATCACCCTGTAGCTCTCCCCAGGGTTCCCTCTTCCCAGGTGCATTACTTTGCACTTCTTTGTGTTGAACCTTAGTTGCCACTCCTCTGATCATTTTTCAAGCTTCCCCAGATCTCTTCTCATTGTCTCCACCCTGTATGGTGTTTCCACCCTGCTGTAGACCTTGGTGTCATCTGCAAACAGGCAAATCTTTCCCTCCAGCCCCTCTGCAATGTCACTAATAGACACATTGAATAAGACAGGCCCCAGGACTGATCCTTGAGGTACACTGCTGGTCACTCCCCTTTCCCCAAATAGGGTCCCATTTACCACCACCCTCTGCCTCCTGTCCATGAGCCAGTTTCTCACCCAGTTTACCACCGTTTGCCCCATGCCCAGACTTTACATTTTGTTAATTAGCCTTCTATGTGGGACGGTGTGAAAGGCCTTGCTGAAACTGAGGTAGGTGACTTCAACTGCCCCCCCCTCCGATTTAACTCTTTTGTCACCCAGTCAAAATAATCTGCCAGATTCATTTGACATGACCTTCCTGCTGTAAATTCAAGCTGTCTTGGATCCAGGGCATCGATGGATTCTAAGTATGACACTATTCTTTCTTTGAGTAGTGCTTCCATGATTTTACCTACTACTGAGGTGAGGCTAGCCTATTCAGGAAGGATGGGGAGGGTAAAAAGGGGGTGGGGGTGGGCCTGTATATCAGAGAAGGTATCAAAGTGACAAGGGTGCATGGCAGACAGGAGAGACCAAAGAACTGTGGGTCACCCTTGAGCCTGGCAACAGAGCATCAGTCCACACAGGGTTGATCTACAGACCTCCAGTGCAGAGGGAGGAGTTGGATAGGGATCTAATGGACCAGATTCAGGATATGACATCCAAGGGTGAAGTAATACTGAAGGAAGACTTCAATATTCCTGCTGTAGATTGGACCACACCAGCAGCTGCCTTATCCAGGGGCTGTGACATCCTGGATTCCCTGCAGCTGGCAGGCCTCAGACAACTGGTGAGTTATCCCACCAGGGAAGGGGCAATTCTGGACCTATTTCTCACCAATGAAGAGAGAGTCTGGGAGATTCAGGTGGAAGATTAGCTGGGATTCAGTGACCACCATATAGTGCAGTTTAATATGCAGTCAGGAACACAGTCATGTCCCTCTAAGACAAGGGTCTTAAATTTTAGAGGGGTTGATGTTGAGGAAATGAGAAGAGGTGTCAGGGATGCCCTGGCAAGAAGGGAGATGGGGGGGGTGGTTGAGGAGCAGTGGGATCAACTGAGGGGAACTACAGAGGAGGTGACCAATCAGTGCCATTAGGATGGTCGGCAAAGGCAAGAAAAGGAGGATGCCACTATGCTTCTCAAAGGAGGTGGCAGATAAGGTAAGGGAAAAAAGGAAGAGTTTTAGGAAATATAAAGAGACTCGAAGGGGGGAAGATAGGGAGGTGTACCTAAAGGAAGCAGGGAAGGCTGTTAGGAGTGCAAAGGCATGGACCAAGGAAAGATTGGCACAAACAGTGACGAGAGGAGAAAAGACTTTCTTCAGGTACATCAGTGAAAGATGGAAAACCGGGGGATTGTAAGGCTTAGAGGGGATGAAGGGGAGTGTAAGGAGGGAGGCCTAAAGAAGGCAGAAATACTAAACAAATACTTCTGTTTAGTATTCATTGAAGAAGTGGCGGGTCAGGGACCACAGCTGAACAGACACAAAGGTAGGGGGAGGTAGACACATCCCCATTCACAGAGGAGGGGATCCTGGTGGAGCTTTCAAAACTAAAAGTGGACAAGACAATGGGGCCAGATGGCATACACTTACTAGTTGTAGAGATTTATTTATGTTGCATGATAGTGGCAACAATGATGATGATAGGTTTCTTATTTTCTCCATGCAAAAGAATCTCCAGTACATATGTGGCAGTCGACAATGGCAGACAGGACTTTTAAGACAACCCCCCCTTATTTTCACAACTGTATACCATACATGGTGTTTGCTTTACACCTGTCATACCCAGTGTGCATTTGTGCCGACTACAGGGGGCAGAGGGGATGAAGACCCCCAAGAAGATTAGATAGGGGCTCAGCCCCCCCTGAAATGTACACAGTTGCAGCAGACTGCAGCGGGGGTTAAACTGAGGCAGAATGGTCTGGAATGCCATTCTACCTCATCAGGCAGCCACCAGCACTCTAACAGTTAAATCCCCTTCAGCTCTACCATGCCAGCACGACAAAAAAGATTGCGACCGGCATTACAGCGATGGGCTCCATGTTGACTGCAAGTTGCAGTCAACATGGAGCTGCAGATTTTTGGCTATATTCTTTACATTGGGGAGCTTTTCCCCCAAACCCCCCATGTGGGTGGCAAAGCCCCCCTGCACCCCCTGAATTGAAGGATTCTAACTCCAAGTTGGAGTTAGATCGGGGAGGGAGTGCAGGTCGGGGGAAGTGGTTGCCCCCTTCCAGCAGCACTTCTACAGTGGCATGGCGCTGTTGTCAAGATCGACACATGTTGCCATATAAATGTCACTGTTAGGGTGGCATACCATCCCTTTCCAGCCCAGCCAATCAGTGCATGAGTCATTTTGGTGGAAATTGTGAATGGCACTACTATTTCATCAACAGTCACTTTCCCTGCTCACTCCCTCAATACCTAGTGAATAAGCCCTGACTGCGCAGGTTTTTTTGTCACTAGGCTGGGGTCCCTTGCTCCCTTCCACCCCATCACTCTGGAGTTGACTCATCGTGGGCGCCCTAAGCAGGATGGAGGCTCTCCCTGGGCTCAGCGGGTACAGATGGGAGTGCGAGCATACAGCATGAAATGGGGACACGGGTAGTGCCAGCAGCAGAGACAAGGGGTCAAGGGGAGCAAACAGCTTAGACTCAGAGGCCCGGAAGGCAGTTAGAAAGTCAAGAAGGAGTACAGGACAAATCTGACTTCTAAGTTCCTATAGGTAGGAGTAAGACTCGGGAGTCTTAGGCCATTTCCCTTGGGGACATATGGGGAGCGGAGATCTGGTATATTTCAACTTGATGAGTTTCCTCTATATACTTACTGTTATGCACACCACCAGAGCTTTATAAAATGTTCTTTCTACTTTTGATTTTAAGAATTTGAAAAGAGTTAGATGTTGCCTGCTGCTCTAGGGTTATTTTATGCATTTTAAGAAGTTGTTTGTCTTACATTTAGTAGGACTTGGACAAGCAGTACTAGCAATTTAAAATTATAGAGAGGTGGAGGGGGTTATTAGTGGAATATTCATGAGTCTTGAAAGGGATCTGTTTGTTTTTTTCTTATAACCCTATTTTCAGGAACATGGACTTCTGGGCAGCCAGTTGTTTTCTCTAAGGGATTCCTACTGTCAACTTGATGTAACTACCACTTATGGACTATTGTCCATGGTCATGCTGTACTTGGCCAAACTTGAACTTATTTGAACTAGCAACTATATTTATTACTATCAAGTGTTGTAACAAAGGAATGATGAGATCATTTGAGATGTGGTGTGCATTTGTACTGTAACATTCCTTTATGTTCTGCACAAACTGTCTACACCTATGCAAAGGGGCTAGGGCCCATATGATTTTTAGGGGTTTGGGGGGTTTGGGGTCAATGCTTTCATCACCATTCCACAGTGGAGACTGGTGCACAATCTGTGGTGCCATGCGGTTCTCAACACATTTCTTAACCTGGCTGGTGGATAACAGACAAGAAGTGCTTAGGTATTTTTACATAGCAACCTCTGCCATCCCCTACTGTGTGCCAGAGGGCTTTTGACAGTACACATTACATGTGTTTTTATTAACATGCCAGCCACTTTCCACAGACCAGGGAAAGGGCAGGAAAAGATATCCCTGGCATCTTGGAAGTGGGTGACATTTTAATAAAACGGCAGACAGACTAATATTTTTGGCAAATTCATTTTACTGAGAAAAGATTTAGGGGTTAGACAGCAGAAAAAGTCACCAGGTCAGGGATACCACCTGTGTCTGCAGTACTTGCTGGGGAGTCCCCTCAAGTGCTACAGACACTGGTGGTGTCCCACTCTGACCTGGTGCGAAGTGGTTCAAGGTGGCAAGTGACAACACCAGAGGCTATGCCAGTAGCTGGGGAGAGGGTCAGGGTGAGTGAGTGACACCACTAGTGTCTGTAACATATGCTGGGAATGGGTCTTGGTGAGTGACACCATCAGTGGCTATGCTAGTAGTTGGGGAGGGGTCAAGGTAGATGAGTAACACCACCCCTGACTGGCAGTAGATCCTCAAGGTGATGAGCAACAACAAAATTCAAGCAAATTTGGGTAATGTACTAGAATTTAAACTGTGTTTGTTATGCTGTGTTATCTCTTCAGAAAAACCCTCAAAATGTACCACAAAGCATCAAAACCCCCAGAGCTTCTGGGGGCCTTGGCAGCCCTCAGACCATTGGCCATTTGTTGAGCCTCCCCCCCAGGAAAAATAAAATTCGCCTCCTATCCCAGTGTGTTCATAGTGATGGAAAACAAAACATATGGTAGCTATGTTCACAATTTGGCAGAAATAAAAAAGTTGTGTCCAGATCAAGCACCAGTTTCAACCACGACATATTTTGAACTGACACCGGAATGCTTTACTCAATGTTGCACCAGATAGTTCACAATGGGATTTGAACACAAGGTAAGACAGAATGCTTTTGCCACAACTAAATATTTAAATAGCTGTGAGATGTTTGGTAGTGCCATTTTTACATGCTTCAGAATGCTTTTGCCACAACTAAATGTTTAAATAGCTGTGAGATATTTTTCTATTTTAGATGCTTTATTAAAGTTTTCACAAACCAACAAACAGTTACAAATAATGAATCATAACAGTACATAATAAAACCACCCCCGCCCCTCCACCCTGCCCATCACCCATGCCCCCCAACCCTCCCCAGGAGTGACCTTCCCTTTATCAGAGCTTTAACTGAGAGCACAAGTACGTTCAACAAAACAGAGAGGCTATAAGGGTTCAGGGAGAGTTGTCTATACTAGTTCAGGGGCAGAGCATAAAGTTTGACCCATTTGTGGTTGAAGAGGGCCAATTTGTTGCATTTACCCGCAATCAGTTTTTCAGTTCTCAGATAAAATGAAATTTTGAGCAGCCACTCTGTATAGGAGATCAATGACTGGTCCAACCAGTGCTTAAGCACTAACTTTATGACTGTGATGGAGATAAGGAAAATATGGTACTTCCTCTTTTTGACTTTACTTTGGGACTAGTCACCCAATAAACATATTCCTGGGGTAAACAGGTCTTCCAAACCTAAGAGGGGGTCCATACATGATTTAATTGAGTCCCATAATTGGGAGATTTTTTCGAAGGCCCAGAAGACATGTAATAATGTTCCATCCTCTTTGCCACACCTAACACATAGTGGAGACTGCAGTCATCCTATCTTGACAAGTTTGACAGGGGTATAGTACATGTTATTGAGTATCTGGTATTGGGTAAGTCTTAACCTGTCCGGGGTATTGTATGTATATAGATCTTTCCAAATGGCTGATCAGTTTACCTTGTGACCAGGGAGAAGAGATTCCCAGATTTTAGAACCTGTTAAGGGTGAAGGATGGAAGGTGGAAATTAGGTAATTATATACTGAGCACACCCCCATGAGGTTGAGCAGCGAAGCCTTGGACCTGGGAGATAAGAGTATCTAAACCAGATGGGATGTGGGCCATACCAAATTTTTGAAGGAGAAGATGTCTCAACTGGAAGACCTTGAAGATATAATTGGGAGGGATATGGACTTTAGTGAGAATTTCTGCAATTGAAAGAAGCCTCTGGGGAATACATGTTTGAGACCTTTATCCCGTGGAGATGCTGGAGCCACTCCATTGAGAGAACTGAATTCCCAATTTTCAAAATAGGATTACCCAGAATAGGTTGCATTGTATCCTTGGATGGGCATAGATAAAGAAAGGCACACATTTGAGAAATTACTTTATTTGAGATGCCCATTACTGAGTTCCTGACAGTCTCTGAGAGGGACTTTAGGGGGATCAGAAGGGCCACTATGGGGGAGGCTTTAGTAGAGAGGAATAATTCTGCTTCAATTTGTAGCCAAATATGTATATAGGCATCTTCCAGCTGATTGAATTGAAAGGATAACCATTTCCCACATTTATAGAGATGGCTAGCCCCATAGTAATAGAAGATATTAGGGAGTTTAAGGCCGCCCTTGTCCCTTGGGAAGGTAAGCTTTCTGTAAGAACGTCTGGGGGTTTTGTCCAGTCAAAGGAAATCTGTGATAACTGAATGGATATGTTGAAAGAATGAAAGAGGGAACCAGAGGTTGAGCATACTGAGGGGGTAAAATAGCTGGGGGAAAATGTTCATTTTGATTACATTTATCTAGATGGGTAAAGCTTTCCATCTCTGGTGGTCTTGTTGGATTCTATGGACCAGACCCTCCAGATTGAGTTTTTTGAGAGTGGAAGGATCAGTAGCAATATGGATGTCCAGATATTTGATAGACTTAGGAAGTCATTTCATCCTGAAATGGGCAAACTCTTGACTAAAAGTGTGGTGATTAAAGGGGGAAATTGCTGTTTTATTGAGGTTTAGTTTGTAATTAGAAACTGATCCAAAATCTTCAATAATTTTCAATGCCGAGATGAGAGAGGTGACAGGATTTGAGAGATGTAGGAGAATATCATCTGCCTATACACAGAGGGAAAGATTAATATTGCCTATTTGTAAGCTGTGAGATGCTTGATAGTGCCATTTTTACATGCTTCAGAATTAAATAGCTGTGAGATGTTTGGTTGTGCTGTTTTTACATGGTACAGAATGCTGTTGCAGTATGTGCTAAACTGTTAACAACACTGTTTAGGATTACGCACATACTGCAATGCTAAAATGCTCACACTGAATGTTATGTGTGATGTTGATGTGATACTTCAGATAAGTATAATTCCTTTCCTAACCTGTCTTTTCTCCCCTGTTTTACCTCCCTAAGAGCTGGGAATCCTTTGTGACCCCTTTTCTATTCTTTTCTTTACAGGTGTGGCAGACGATCTCTCCCCAGGACTACCCCTTGACACCTTGCACTTAGGTAAGTCCCTCCAGTTTGCATATACATGGTTGGTTGACTGTAACGGGGTAGCAGCACCCATTACACCTGGGTTAGTCACACTGATTTCCACCTAGGATTCACAGTGTTGTTTCACCTGTGAAATGCTATTTAAGTGAAAATCACATGCACAACTCATTGTAACCATCTTCAACACAGCAGACAGTGCCATGTTCTGCTGAACCTTAGCTGCAGCCATATTGGCTCTTGCTGGAGTTTGTTCTGTATAGCTGTTACCATTTTCGTTATATGTGATTTATAAATGTACATGAAAAAACAACATAATAGAAAATAACTACTTAAATAACCATCTATGTGAATCCACCACCACATCAGTTTACAATGTTCACGTGTGCATTAAAGCCTCCATACTTTTTACCCACCATACTGTGGTTCCAGCTGCATATGGCTGCCAGCCCAGTGAGGTATTTTCAGGTAATTTCTGTAATGACATTCTATTACCAATTACTGAGATGCCATATAAAGCCTAATTCATTAGGATGCTTAACAATAAATATTTTCTCATACATTTTTATAAAAGGCTACTGTGTCTTTAAAAGGTCATGCTTAATAAATGTAATCTATTCTTAATAAATTTGAGCTTTCTCACACCTTATAATCATAACTAGTGGGAGTTCAGATTAAGATAGGTATCCTCTCTGTCTGTATACACCCAGCAGTTAACGTGCTGATTTTTTGAGTGACATGATTATGAGTAATGAAATTTGCCTATGATTACAGAATTGGAACCATAGCAAATAATCAAAAGAGCACAAACGATCTGCAGGATGCACTGAATACTATGCAAAAGTGGACAAAAGAAACTAAATTAGAATTAAATAGAAATAAATGTACTGCTATGCATTTGGAAAAGAGAAATAACAATTCATCTTATAAAATAGATACCACTGAACTAAGAAAAACAATAGAGGAAAGGAAGCTAGGTGTTATAATTACTTCAGATCTAAAATTTAGCTATCATTGCAATAAAACCGTAAAGAAAAATAACCAGATATTAAATTGCATATTGAGACATATTACCAGCAGAGATAAGCAAGTGATTATGCCCCTCTACAGTGCCCTGGTAAGACCCAACCTGGAGTATTGTGCTCAGGTATGGGCTCCATATAAAAAAGGAGATGTCCATAGCTTGGAGCGTATCCAGAGAAGGGCTACTAGATCTATTAAAGGGTTAGGAGACATGTCATATCCTGAAAGGTTTAAGGAGCTAAATTTGTTTGCTCTGCAGCATAGAAGAACTAGTGGAGATTATTTTGTTTTACTTAAATGTTTGCACGATGATGCTCTATTAGCAGATCTAGGATTGATCCCCAAAAAATCAAAATATGAACCCAAGGGACATCCTTTCCAATTAACAGTACAAAAATGGCATAATCTCCCAAGAAAGCACTGGTTTAGCCAGAGAGTGGTTTCTGGCTGGAATTCATTGCCAGCAAATGTGGAAGCCAGTATAAATATGGATATCTTTAAATATAGATTAGACAAGTATCTTCTTGGTAAATAAAAGATAACATAGGCTAATGTTCAATATATAAAAAATAAAAGCAAGCTGAATGGACGCAAGTCTAACTAGCTTGAAATTACCTATGAACCTATGATTCATATTGCCCAAATTAATATAACGCTGTAGAAACACTAATTGTTTTTTTAATCCACATAACCTCATAATGTAATGCCCTTGTTTGTTTTTAAAACAAAATATCTTAAAGAAAGTCCTTCACCTTAGAGTGAATGAAAGTTTCAGAGAAAACTTATGAAAAAACACTTTGTGCGTGAGTAACTGTAGACAGACACCGAAGTCCTACTTAAATCTAAAAACTCGCTGTACTCTAATCACGCAACACGTTAATACTATGTTCTGGTTTTAAAACTTTTTACTATTATCCTGTAGTCAGTCCCTAAGTGACATTTCAAATACTCAAAAAGAATTTCAGTGTAACTTACCATGGGTGATGTCAATGTCGGGGTCGATGATGAACTCTTGCACTTTGGTCAGGATTTTCTCCAGCTGATGAATCACTGGGCCTTACACAGGTAGTTTCTGCTGTGACTCACCAACAAGGTCATGCCTTGTACTTAGTCTTCTGGCTGGGACTTGAGAGTAATAACCTACAGATTGGCCTGGTCAGTTGGTTGGATCATTGTACAATAAGGTTCTTGTTCAGGTCCCCCCTTTAAAGTCCAACCCCTGTGGAGATAGTCAACTACCACCCTTTAAAAAGGCTGTCCCCAGAAGGACTCCAGGCAGTGGTTGTTCTGTCAGGAGTGATGGCTGTGTGTGTGACTGCATCAGAGGAAGCGGTGCTTGCCTCAGCCTTCAATGCAGCTGCACCAGTCCATCTATGACCGAGGATTTCACACTTGAGATCCCTATGGTTTGACGTGAGCTCAGGGAGATTAAGTCCAAAGGATGGAAGTAGAAGCATTGCAGGAGGAGGTCACTAGCCAATAGGGACACACTGTCTTTGAAGACTCATTATGATGTGTATCAAAGGACAATTTCCCATAAGAAGGCAGTATTCCTGTCCAGGGAAATTGCAGATGGGAGAACCCGACCAGCTCAGATCTTCTGGATGGCAGACAGAGTACTTCACCCAGTCTGTCTGCAGCTGGTGACAGCAAATTCATCTGCACAGTGTGAAGAGTTTATTCAGTTTTTCTCTAACAGAATGTCTTCAGTTTGGTCCAGGATTTCCCCAACCAGGTTGGTTCCCCAATCTGGCATGGCTGAGCTGGCAGTGGGCAATAGCTGTCCATCGGTTTGGGAATAGTTTAGCCTGGTTTTGGTGAAGGAGGTCTGTGAGGTGATGTCAGAGCTGTGTCCCACATTTTGAGAACTGGACCTGAGCCTTACATGCCTTATGAGGTGTGTAGGTTTTCTGGGTCTAGTGTTCACAGAACTAGACCAGCACTGTTTTTCTGAGAGGGTCTTTCCAAGCACATTGAAAAATATGCTACTTAGGCCACCCCTTAAAAAAACGGGTTTGGACCTGAATTGTTTGGCAAATTATTGACCAGTCAATAATCTCCCATGTTTTGGGAAGTTATCAAGAAGATGGTGGAACTGCAGCTTGAGAAATGCCTCATGGCTTTTGATATCTATGAACTTCTGTGGTCCGGGTTTAGGTCAAGACTTAGCACTGAAACATCATTCCTAAGGATGCACATTGACCTTCTTAGGGTGAGGGACAGAGCAGAGTGGTCAGTTCTCATTCTTCTTAGTGAGGCTTAATAAAGGGAGGGAGGGTGGGAAGAGGTGACTGTGAAAGGCAGAAATACTAAACAAATAGTTTTGCTCAGTATTTACAAAGGAAGTGAGGGAGGTACCTAAAACAAACAGTAGAAAGACTCGGGATACAGAAGCTGATACCAGCCCATTTACAGAAGAAAGGGTTCTGAAAGAACTCTTAAAACTGAAGGTGGACAAAGCAATGGGGCCTGATTCTAAAGGAACTAAGGGTAGAACTAATGACACCACTGACTTCCTTCTTTAACAAATCATGAGAGGATGAGGTGGTACCCGAGGACTGGAGGAGGGCAGATGTGATTCCCCTTCACAAAAGTGGGAGCAAGGCAGAAGCAGGAAACTATAGACCTGTTAGTTTAACCTCAGTGGTAGGGAAAATGATGGAATCACTTCTGAAGGAAAGAATTGTTGAGTATCTAGAGGTCAGAGGGGCACAGGACCCAAGACAGCATGGATTCACAGCAGGAAGGTCATACCAGACAAATCTGATAGATTTCTTTGACTGGGTGACCAAAGTAGTAGATCAGGGAGGGGCTGTGGACATGGCCTACCTAGACTTTAGCAAGGCATTTGACACAGTCCCACACAAAGATTAATATACAAGTTAGCCAGCCTGGGAGTGGGTCCCAAGATGACAGCCGGGTAAAGTATTGGCTGGAGAATAGGACACAGAGAGGTAATAATAAATGGAGTCCACTCTGAAGAAAGGGGGTTACTAGTAGGGTACCAGGAGTTCAGTATTAGGACTGGTCCTCGTCAATGTCTTTATAAGCGACATTGCAGAGGGACTGGAAGGAAAAGTATGTCTCTTTGCAGATGACACAAAGATCTGCAACAGAGTTGGTGCACAAGGTGGGGTGGAAAGGATGAGAAGGGACTTGGCAAGCTAAGAGGAATGGTCAAATGTATGGCAGCTTAGATTCAATGTTAAGAAGTGCAAGGTAATGCACCTGGGAAACAAAAACCCAAGGGAAGAGTACACAATGGGGGGTGAAATACTAACAACAACAAAAATGAAAAGGAACCTGGGGGTAGTCATATCAGATGACCTAAAGGTGGGCAAGCAATGTGAGAGAGCAGCAAGGAGGGCTGGGGGGATACGGGGATGCATAGGGAGAGGCATCACCAGTAGAAAACAGGAAGTCATTATCCCTCTGTACAGACAGTTGGTGAGACACCATCTGGAGTACTGCATGCAGTTCTGGAGACCCAATCTCTGCAAAGACATAGACAGGATGAAAGCTGTCCAGAGAAGGGCAACTAAAATGGTGCAGGGTCTGCACTGGAAGACATATGAAGAGAGACTTAAGAAGCTTAATATGTATAGCCTTGAGGAAAGGAGGGCGAGGTGGGACATGATAGAAACTTTCAAGTACCTCAAGGGAATCAACAAAGTCCTAGAGGGTAGCATCTTTCAAAAAAAGAGGTGTGCAAGAACAAGGGGGCACAATTTGAAGATGGGGGGGTGGCTCAGAGGTAATTTAAGGAAGTATTTTTTCACAGAAAGGGTTGTGGACGCATGGAACGGCCTTCCAGAGGAGGTAGTGGAGTTAAAAACAATAGTGGAATTCAAGCATGCATGGGACAGTTATAAGGCAATTCTAGGGGGTGAGGGTAGGAAGAAGTAGGCTGCTGGTTAACTAGGATCTGCAGCTTATCCATTAGGTAGGGAAACGGGCAGACTGGGTGGGCCAAGCAGTCCTTATCTGCCGCCAAAATCTATGTTTCTATGTTTCTTGAGCTGTCCTCAGCTTTTGACATTGTGGGCCATGAGTCACTGTTGGATCATCTCAGTAAGCACGGTGGACCTGCTGACACTATCATCTGCTGGTTTGATTCCTTCCTCAGTGATAGGATGGAGAGGGTGGTGATGGGGAATTTCTCCTAACTCCCAAAGTTTCTGCCCTTTGTTGTGCCCTAGTGATCGATCCTCTCTCCCATGCTGTTCACAGTATGTATGCTGCCCCTAGAAGGGATCATTAGATGGTACAATTTGGGGTTTACTGCTATGCCAATGATACTCAGTTACATAGAAACATAGAGACATAGAAGTTGATGGCAGATAAGGACCACAAGGCCCATCCAGTCTGCCTATTTCTTTTTTTACCTTATGAATGTGCCATCGGCCTTTGCTCTGTCAATGGCCTGTCTATTCATACTTATCTGTATTGCTCCCTTACGCCTATCCCATGCCTGTTTGAAGCCCTGTACTGTGTTCATATCCTCCACTTCCTGAGGTAGGTTGTTCCATGCATCCACCACCCTTTCTGTGAAAAGAACTTCCTCACATTACCCCTTAATCGGCCTCCCTCTAATCTCATGCTGTGTCCTCTTGTCCTGCTACTTTTCTTATATTGAAACATGTTAGACTCTTTCACCTTGTTAATGCCCTAAAGGTGTTTGAGTGTTTCAATCATATCACCTCTCTCCCTCATTTGTTCTAGTGTATACATATTGAGCTCCGTTAATCTGTCCTCATATGTTTTCTGATGCAGTCCCTGCACCTTTTTGGTTGCCCTTCTCTGGACTGCCACAATTTGGTTAATGTCCTTGTGAAGGTGTGGCCTCCAGTACTGCACGCAGTACTCCAGATGGGCCCTAACCAGTGTCTTGTAAAGAGGGATTATTACCTCCCTCCTACGACTTGTGATACCCCTATGAATACACCCCAACATCCCCCTAGCCTTACCTACTGCTTTAGTGGTCTGCTTGGATGATTTCAGGTCATCTGTGATAATAATACCCATGTCTCTTTCTTCTCTTGTGACTGCCAGCAACTCCCCTCCCACCCTATAGGTGGCTTCAGGGTTTCTCTTCCCTATATGTATGATCTTGCACTTCTTTGTGTTAAACCCCAGCTGCCACTTTTCCAACCATTTTGTCAGTTTTCCAGATCTCTTCTCATTCTGCCCACCCCATCTGGATCATCTACTCTGTTGCAGATCTTGGTGTCATCTGCAAACAGACAAACCTTACCCTCCAGTCCATCTGCAATGTCACTGGTGAAGATATTGAAGAGGACTGGCCCCAGGACTGATCCCTGAGGTACCCCACTTGTGACTTGCATCTCTTCTGACTGTATACCGTTTACCACCACTCTCTGTTATCTGTCTGTCAACCAGTTTGCCACCCAGTTGACCAACTTCTGACCCACCCCCCGAGCCTACCCAGCTTATTAATCAATCTTCTATGTGGAACAGTATCGAAAGCTTTGTACCTGTCTTTTGCACCTGAGATGCTACACACGGTCAAGGTGCCAGATTTGTGCTTGGCTGAGATTTAAGCTAAGACTTAAATCTGACAAGACAGAGGTACTGGTGACTGAGCCTGGTCAATATTGGGGTGCGGAGGCCACCAAGGATACTGAAGACTTAGTGTTCAGTTCCTCTAGTTTGGTAGCCTCGGCTAAGGTGAAGAATTTGGGGGGTCATTTTGGATGAGAAGCTGACATTTGAGGCTCAGGTGTCATTGTAATCAGCACCTGATGTGATGCTGCCAAATTATTTAATGTAAACTGCATTTCTGCACATATTTATTCAAAGTGGTTTTATTGGTATTGTTAAATCTGTATTGTATTTGTTTTGTTCTGCAGCACTTTGAGCCCCAGGGAAAGGGCGCTTGACAAATAAATATTTATGCAATAGGTGTGGAGCCAAAATCCATTGCATAAATCCATTTATCTCCACATATGTGGGATAAATCTCAGTACCCAATATTTATTCCACATATGTGGGATAAATGCAAGCTGTCAATCAAGCCCCCACCTCCACCACCACTACCTGCACTAGAAACATAGACACATAGACTTTGACGGCAGATAGGACCACGTGGCCCACCTAGTCTGCCCATTTCCCTACCTATTGGATAAGCTGCAGATTCTAGTTAACCAACAGCCTACTTACTGCAACCCTCCACTATAATTGTCTTATGTCTGTCCCATGCATATTTGAATTCCCCCACTGTTTTAGACCCCACAACCTCTCCAGCAAGGTGGTTCCATGCGTCCATCACTCTCTCTCCGTGAAAAAAAATTTCCTTACATTACCCCTGAGCCGTCCCCCCTCTATCTTTAAATTGTGACCCCTTGTTCTTACACATCTCTTTTTCTGAAAGATGCTACCCTCCTGGACTTTGTTGATTCCCTTGAGGTACTTAAAAGTTTCTGTCATGTCCCCCCTGTCCTTCCTTTCATCAAGGGTATACATACTAAGCTCTCTCAGTCTCTCTTCATATGGTTTCTGATGTAGATCCTGCACCACTTTAGTTGCCCTCCTCTGGACTGCTTCCATCCTGTCTATGTCCTTGCGTAGATGAGGTCTCCAAAACTGCACGCAGTACTCCAGATGGGGTCTCACCAATTGTCTGTACTGAGGGATAACCACTTCCCTTTTTCTACTTGTGATGCTCCTCCCTATGCATCCCAGTATCCCCCTGGCTCTCCTTACCAACTTCTCACATTGCTTACCCACCTTTCGGTCATCTGATATGACTACACCCAGATCCCTTTCCATTATTGTTGTTGTTAGTATCTCACCCCCCATTGTGTACTCTTCTGGATTTTTATTTCCCAGGTGCATTACTTTGCACTTCTTTGCATTGAATCTAAGTTGCCATATATCTGACCATTCCTCCAAACTTGCCAAGTCCCTTCTCATCCTTTCCACCCCTCCTTGTGTATCAGCTCTGTTACAGATCTTTGTGTCATCTGCAAAGAGGGGTACCTGTCCTTCCAGACCCTATGCAATGTCACCTATAAAGACGTTAAAGAGGACTGGACCCAGTACTGAGCCCTGAGATACGCCACTAGTAACCCTCCTTTCTTCAGAATGTGTTCCATTCATTATTACCTTGTGTGTGCTGTTGTGCAGCCAGTTTGCCACCCAGGCTACCACTGTGGCACCCACTCCCAGGCTGGCTAACTTGATTATTAATCTTTTGTACGGGACTGTGTCAAATGCCTTGTTAAAGTCTAGGTAGGCCATATCCACAGCCCCTCCCTGCTCTAATACTTTGGTCACCCAGTCAAAGAAATCAATTAGATTCATCTGACATGACCTTCCAGCTGTGAATCCATGCTGCTTTGGGTTCTGTGCCCCGCTGGCCTCTAGGTACGCAACAATTCTTTCTTTCAGAAGTGATTCTATCATTTTCCCCACCACTGAGGTCAAACTAACAGGTCTGTAGTTTTCTGCTTCTGTCTTGCTCCCACTTTTGTGAAGGGGAATCACATCTGACCTCCTCCAGTCCTCAGATACCACCCCATCCTCCCATGATTTGTTAAAAAATGTGGTCAGTGGTGTCAATAGGTCTTTCTGTAGTTCCTTTAGGATTCTAGGGGAAATCCCATCAGGCCCCATTGCTTTGTCCACCTTGCGTTTTAGGAGTTCTTTCAGGGCTCTATCTTCTGTAAATAAACTGGTGTCAACCCCACTACCCAGAGTGCTTCTATTGTTTGGTTTAGGTAACTCCTCCTCTTCTTCTTTTGTGAATACTGAGCAAAAGTATTCATTCAGTATCTCTGCCTTTTCACTGGCTCCCTCTGCCCACCTCCCCTCTCCTTTGTTAATCTTCACTATCCCTCCCTTAACCTTTCTATGCTCCCTAATGTACCTATAAAAGGTTTTATCCCCCTTCTTAACTGAGTGGGCTATCTTTTCCTCAGTTTGGGCCTTTGCTTTTCTGACTACCTTCCCCACTTCTTTCTGCTTTAATTGATACAGTTCCCTGTCAGGCTCCATCTGTTATTCCTCATACTTTTTGAATGCAGCCTTTTTCTCCTTAACCTTCCCTGACACCTCTTTTGAGAACCATAGTGTTTTTTCATTCTGCTTTGCTTTCGTTATTTGTTTCACACAAAGGCTTGTTGCCTCCATGATGGCAGTTTTGATTTTTCTCCATTGTTCTTCCACCCCTCCTTTCTGGCCATTTGCTAATGCATTCCTCAGGTATTCACCCATTATGCCAAAATCAGCCCTTCTAAAGTCCAGTATCCTTGTCTTTGTGTGGCTTGTCTCCATGGTTGTGTTTATTGTGAAGCACACTGTGCAGTGGTTGCTTGTTCCCAGATGTCTACTGACTTCTAAATTTGTGATCCTCTCTCCATTTGAGAGTACCAGGTGTAATATTGCTCCCTCCCAAGTGGGTTCCACCACTAGCTGTCGAAGGCATGTCCCCTGTAGGGCACTGAGAATGACCCTGCTCTTGGATGTGGCTGCAGTCCATGTCGTCCAGTTAACATCTGGCACATTCAGGTCCCTCATCAACAGTATCTCCCCTTTATCAGCCATTTTGAGAATGTCCGCTATCATTTTCTTGTCCATTTCCTCCCCTTGAGATGAGGGTCTGTATGCAACCCCTGTGCAGATTGTGATGCCATTCCCTGTCTCCAAGGTGATCGAGAGTGCCTCTTGTCCTCCCCCTTTACGTTTTAGTTCTGTAGCTTTGATCCCTTCCCTTATGTAGAGAGCTACTCCACCTCCTCTTTTACCCTCCCTGTCCCTTCTGTAGATTGTGTACCCTGGTATGTTGACATCCCAGTCATGGTTCTCTGTGTACCATGTTTCTGTGACTGCCACAATATCCAAGTGTTCCTCTTCCATCAGGTGTACTAGCTCAGGAAGCTTGTTTCCCAGACTATGAGCATTGGTACTCATTACCCAACATTTTATGTTGGCTTTATCCTTTTTTTACCCCATCCCTGCTCTTATTGCCCTTGTCTATTTTTCCATTTACCCCTGTCCTGCCCTCTGTCAAGCTCTGTACCTCAGTGTTTACCCTACTACCTGCCATGTTTTGTCGGGGGAGGCTTGAACTTTCCTGCTTCCTATCAGCACCTCCCCCCTTGGCTAGTTTAAAAAGCTTGCCAAGGAAGCATTTAAACCTGTCACCTAGGAGCTTGTTTCCCTTCCTGGACAGATGCAGACCATCATGCCAGTATAGACCTTCATCTCTCCAGGTGGACCCCCAGCCCCAGTGAAGCCAAAGCCCTGTGCTCTGCACCAGTTTCGCAACCATTCATTAAACTGCATGGTGTGCAGTACCCTAGCCTCACCCCTGCCATAGACTGGCAGCACCTCTGAGAAGGTTATCGTGCTTGCTTCCTGTCTGAGGCCCCTCCCCAACTCCACAAATTCATTCTGCACTGCACTGATCTCATGCCTAGCTAGGTCATTTGTCCCAAGGTGGACAATGATATCTAGTTCCCTCTCCTGTGATGCTGCTTCTGCAATCCTGAGGATTTGCTTCCTGTCCCTCCAAGCCATGGCACCAGGCAGGCACCTTACTTCCCTCTCCTCTCCCTACACTACTTCCCAGCTTTCAGTTTTGACACACAGCAGTACAGCTCAGCTCACCCTCCAAACAAGTTTCACCTGTTAAAAAAACACTAATTGCACACACATTGCCACACAATAGTATTGAAACTTAATTTTTAAAAAAGTAGATTTACTCTATATTCCACAGCTTTTCTTTCTTGCTACTCACAGGTTAGTCCACTCATGCCCCCCGCTCCACTGACCTACTCACTTACTCACTTGCCTGCTCACCCATGGAAGAACATAGGATACATGATAAGACTGCAACTGCAGCCAGAGCTGGTCTAAGGGTACTTAGAAATATCCCTCTGGTAGAGTTTAGCACAGTGAGGCAATGTGCCACCTTCCCCCCTCCCAAGCTCATAGCCCCTGATATGTTCAATTAACTCCCCTTGTGGTCTAATGGACCCCCTTCCCAATTCTCAGTTTCACCCATATATTTAATTAATAAAACAAACCCAGCCCTGGTGGTCTACTGGACCCCCTCCCTGATCCCTGATTTCGCCCATATAATTAATTAATAAAACAAACCCATCCCTGGTGGTCTACTGGACCCTCTCTCTGATCCCTGACTTTGCTCACATATTTAATTTATAAAACAAACCCATCCCTGGTGGTCTAGTGGACTTCCACCCCCCCCACCCGGTAGGTAGTGCCCACTACCCTGCTCCCCCCGTCCTGAACCCTGAGCCGTCAACCAGCACAGCCTTCCTCTCACCACCACGACCAGCCGCCAACTGAACTGTCATTGAGTGCATACTGTATAATACAGTACATGCTCACTGATTGACAGCCAGCTGTTAATCAATGAGGGTCTACTATATTATACAGTACACGCTCAGTGACAGTTCAGTCAGTGGCTGGCCATGGTGGTGAGAGGAAGGCTGTGACAGTCACAGGCTCGGGGCTCAGGATGGGGGGAGCAGGGTGGTGGGCACTACCTATCGAGGTGGGAGGGTGGGGGTCCACTAGGCCACCAGGGATGGGTTGGTTTCATGAGTTAAATATACGGGCAAAATTGAGGATTGGGGAAGGGGTCCACTAGACCATCAAGAATGGGTTGGTTTTATTAATTAAATATATGGGCTAATTCAGGGATCAGGGAGGGTGTCCATTAAACCACCAGGGAATTCTAGAAAATAGTATTTATTGGGGATATCAGGGGTCAGGGTGGGCGGTCCACTAGACCACCAGGGAATTATAGAAAATAATATTTATTTTCATACCACCTTTGGTCCCACTTCTAGGCTACCCTGCTTGCTGTCTAATCTCCTGTGTGGGATGGAGTCGAATGTCTTGCTGAAATCCAGGTAGGCCAAATCCACCACTCATCCATGATCCAATTCCCTGGTCACCCCCCAATCAAAGAAATCTTTTAGATTCATTTGACAAGACCCCCCCCCCCCCTTGTGAATCCATGCTGGCTCATGTCCTGTAAGCCTCTGGATTCAAGATATTCCGCTATTCTTTCCTTCAGCAGTGATTCCAAAAATTTCACCACCATCGAAGTCAGGCTGACTGGTCTGTAATGAAACAAACAGTTGGAGCAACATCCTGGATAACATAGCAGGTGCTTGCCATGGAAACTTGCACCGAAAACACCCAGAATGTTTTATTGACATGTCTAGGGAATAGTTTATGAAATATAAGAATGAATGTGCCTTACCAATGTGCAAAAGGTGCAAGTGCTAATGAAATTGTAATTGGAATCTTTCTCTATAAATTGCAAAAATAAAGTGAAGGCTTGTACACCTTCGGCCACACCCCCTGACAAAGGGTCACGAATAGAACCTAAGAGCTGGGGTTAATGCCATGGACTCGGGCTTGATTTTTGAAACCATAAGCCGTTGTTTCATGTTTTATTTCATTTTGAAGTATGGAGTTTTGAGGCTTTTCTGCTTTTTGAGTGCTGCCAGTTCAGGGTGCTCTCTGACTGGTCTGTAGCTGTTGGCCTCCTCCCTACTACTACTTTTGTGAAGTGGGACTACATCTGCCCTCCTCCAGTCCCCCAGAACCTCTTCCATCTCCAGTGAGAGTTTGAACAGGACTGTCAGAAGTGCAGCCAATGCCTTCCTGAGTTTCCTCAGTATCCTTGGATGGACCCCGTCTGGCCCCACTGCCTTATCCACTTTCAGATTTGTGAGTTCCTTAAGGACTCTCTCTTCTCTGTAAACGGACTCCACATCCCTTTCTTCGATGCTCCTGTCACTTTTCTGTGGCCCCTCTCCTTCCCTTTCTTCTGTGAACACTGAACAAAAGTATTTGTTCCTGATGTCTGCTTTTTCATGGTCCCCCTTCTCACAATTCCCCCTTCCCTTCTTAGTCTTACAATCCTTCCCCTGGTCTTTCATTTTACTCTTAAATACCTAAAACATTTCTTGTCAACTTGCTTTACTTCCTGGGCTATTTTCTCCTCTGTTTGCACCTCTGTGCTCCTAACAATTTCCCTGCCTCCCTCTGTTTCTCCAGATACAGCTCTCTATCCTCCTTTCTGTGTCTTCTTATACCTCCTGAATGCTAACTTTTTTCCCCTTACCTTCCCAGTCACCTCCTTAGAGAACAATAATGGTCTCTTTTTTCATCTTGGCTTCATTTACTAGCCTTACACAAAGGTTTGTTGGCTTCTCTATACCCCCCTTATTTTTTTTACCAGTTATTTTTACCAGGTGAGACACACTAAGCTGAAAGCTTGTTTGCAGGTGCAACCTGGGAGCATGAGGAAGTTAAGTGACTTGCTTAGGGTAACACAGTATGCAAGTGGAGGCTGTGGGATTCAAACCCAGGTCTCCAGATTTTCAGCTCAGAGCCTTAAACCACTGCACCATTAGTTTCGCCCAAAGTTCCTTCACTCCATCCAAGTCCTCCCCCCTGGCCAGGGCATCCGTGAGGAATTCCCCCATCTTTTTAAAATCAGCCCTGCTGAAGTCCAGGATCCTCATCCTTGTGTGGCTCAGTTCTGCCACAATCCTTATATCGAACCACAGTTCGGTGATCACTGGTCCCCAGGTGGCCACCCATCATGACTTCTGCAACACTGTCCCTGTTAGTTAGTACAAGGTCCAGTATTTTACCCTCAAGAGTGGGCTCCCTAACTAGTTGCCTGAGAAACACCCCCCAGGATGTCCCTGATCCTAGCTGTAGCTGCAGCTCGGATGCTCCAATCTACATCCAGCAGATTGAAGTCTCCCACCAGCAGCACCTTCCCTTATTTGCCATCTTTTGGATGGCTTCCCCCAGAACCATATCAACCCCCGTGCTGGAGATCTGTAGGTCACACCAGTGTGAATAGTGGCTCCATTCCCCATCTCTAGGGTGGCCCACAGTACCTATTCCTCTCTATATATTCCCTGTACCTCTGTTGCTTTTATGCTGTCTCTCACATAAAGAGCAGCTCCTCCCCCCTTTTTCCCACCCTGTCCTTCCTGAACAGAGTATAGCCTGGTGTGACAATATCCCAGTCATGGATCTTAGTGTGGCTGTTTCTGTAATGGTAACAATGTCCAGGTCAGCCTCTGCCATAATGGCCTCTAAATCCTGAATTTTATTTCCCAGACTTCAAGTGTTGGCACACATGGCCTTCCACCTTTTAGTGCCACCCTGCTTGACAATCCCCAATTTCCCTTTTGCCCTCTCTCCTTACCGTCTCTGTTCACATGCCCATCACGCTTCATTACTACTAACTTTTGATTCTTTCTATTAGGTACCCTTGGGGGTTTGTCTTCCTTGGGGTTCTCCCTGCTGACTACTCCAGTTTGTATGTGGGAGGGGCAGTTTATGTCTCCCTGTTTCCTTCCACCACCCTCCTCAGCTAGTTTAAATGTTCCCCAATGTAACATTCAAACCATTCACTGAGGACTGTGAGGGCCATTTCCCCTGTACAGGCCTTTATCTCACCAGATGTGACCCCAGTCCCCAATATAGCCAAACCCCTTCTCTCTTCACCATTCCTTCAACCAGTGGTTGAAGCTCCTGGTACAGACTACCCTATCCCCCCCGTCATAGGCAAGCAGCACCTCAGAAAAGGCAACTGAGCTTGCTACCTGCCTAAGACTCCTCCCCCACTCCCTGAACTCCTCCTGAACTATCTTCTCCCCATCCCTATCCAGGTCATTTGTTCCCAGGTGGAAAATGACATCTAGCTCCCCCTCCTGTCCTGCTGCTCTAGCAATCTCCTGGATCCATTTTCCATTTCTCTGAACCATGGCTTGGGTGGGCACCTAACCTTCCTCCCTCTCCCCCTCCCTTCCTGTCCCCAAATACAAACATATGAACATACAAATGTGCCAGCAGAAACAGGCCTCATGGTCTATGAAGTCTGCTCAAGTGTGCAGCTAGCCCCTATAGTGCAGCTGCCCACCCTCCTTCCCCCTCCCATCTTCTGAGATATATCAGTTCTGCCTTACCAGATCTCCCCATCCCATGCCCCTTTGAAACTGTCCACCGTCCTGCAGGACACCACCTCTTCTGGTGGGGTGTTCCATTTCACCACTGCCCTCTCCGTGAAGTAATGCCTCTGCATCTCTCTCCTAAATCTACCTCCATCCAATTGTAGATCATGCCCCCTAGTATCCCTACCCTGTCTTAGTCTAAATAAACCCTCTGTGCCAGATTTGTTGATCCCCTTCAAGTACCTGAAAGTTTCAATCATATCTCCCTGATCCCCTCCTCTCCTCCAGGGTGTACAAGCTCAAGTCTCTCAGTCTGTCCTCATAGATTTTGTTGCCCATCCCCTGTATCATCTTTGTCACCCTGCGCTGCACCACTTCTAGCAGCCTTGTATCCTTCTTCAGATAAGGTTACCAGTACTGCACACAGTACTCTAATTATGGCCTGATGAAGGACCTGTACTGGGGCAGGATAATGTCTTTATGTCTGGATGAGAATCCTCTTGCAATACACCTTAGCATCTTATTAGCCTTAGCTCTGCCTTTCTGCACTGATCAGAGTGGTTCATGCTCTCAGTTACCAGCACCCCAGGTCCTTCTCTTCCTCAGTGACCCCCAGCCAAACCCCTCCCAACCAATATTCCCTTATTGGGTTCTTCAAGGTCCCTCTCAGGATGTAGTCCCCCACCAGGAGTTGTTTCCTTCTCCTCTGGGGTCCTCTGACATCCTCCTTGGGGTCTCCACTCTGGAGGACCCGCACTTGCTCCCTGTTCACTGCCTCTGATGCCTCCATGGGACAGTCCAACGCCACCAGAGCAGTGTAAGAGTTGTGTAGTGTTACTGGATGGGGGATGTGCCTTTGTCCCACTGCCTTCACCCTCCTCAAGCCCACCATAGTGTAGACACTCCTCCTCCTTGGCATCATTTGAGTAAGTGGTGGCAGACTTGGTGGTCCCTGGGTGGGGGAGGAGGTTCCCCAAATCCTAGCCAGCTCAGCCTGGAGACTAGCAGCCTCCCTCCTCAACCCAGAGAGGTGCACACAGATAGGGCAGCCCCACAGTCTCTGAAAGGTCTCCCTCAAAACTGCTACCCCACAGCAACTGCGCTTTAACACTCCCATCATATTTTCCTTTTACTCTGCCTGTTTTTCTTTTAAACCCCTTTTAAATCCTTTCAGTCTTTTAAATCTCTTTATACTCCTATCCTAGATAGGGTGTTGCATCTATTCTTAGTTTTGGCCTACCCTTGATCTTCAACCCTTCCAAGCAGTGACTGTTGCACAGTAGTGAACAGGTTCTTTGCTTTAGTCAAGCAGCAGAATCCACCTCCACTTCTCCACTTCCTTCTGCTGCCACCTATGACACCAATCACCTGTTCTACTCCTTCAGCTACAATGCCAGTTACCTGTTCCACTCTTTGGCCTACGACGCCAATCACCTGTTTCACTCCTTTGCTGTTCCACTCACTCGCAGACACAAACATGCTGGACATGTTAGAGTGGAAGTACTTTTGTAGTGCTCTAGCAAGAAGGCACTAAGCCTCTGTCAGCTCCACTTCCAATTACACACCTGATTCACAGGGCTTTCTGAATCTACTCATCATAAGTATAAATAAATATTAATATACCTTTAAGGAAAAGTTAGGAGCTTTCACTCCACTCTGTCAGTAAAGTTTGGTCTTCCACCTCAGGACCCCAAACAAATAGCATGGTGCCTCCAGCCAGAAAGAATACGTGGACCAGATGTTGTGTACATTACCACCCCCTGGGATGCAGTACATATCCACCTCCCACACATAGTGCATTATACTGACTGCACCCACTCCATTTTCCCTATTAGTGCAGTTTTGTTTGTGTACTAATAGACTCTGCTTAAGGCAGCACCTGCAGGAAAACTGGTCTTATATAACAAGCCAAAACCAACCTGCTGTCAGGACTCTGATTTAGCCTTTTCTCCAGTTATCAAGTAGCTGAGGCCCCAGGCCAGACAGTAAACACCCCTTCCCTAAACTACAGGGCTAGACACAGTTCTTATGTATGTATTTAATTTATTTGTATTTATCAGATATAACACATTTGAGCTACAGTAGCTCATTTCCAAAGGTCCCTTGTCTTTAAATGAGATTTCAATAAATTATCACATAAAACAGAGTAGAAATATTTTCACAGATATTCACATGATACAATCAAAGGTGTCCTGAGGTGCGGTCTTTCTGACGAGATGTTAAACCAAGGTCCCATCTGCCTGTTCTGATGGTATTTCAGGTGGATATTAAAGATCCCATGGCACTTCTTGAAAAAAGTAGAGGAATTTCCTCGGTGTCCTGGCCAAATTTTCCCCATTTACTAAAAATACCACCAACAGCTTAATCTGGTTCAATGTCAGTTGGCATCCGTCTGTATCCCCTTCCCCCGGGATGAGGCTGAAAATAGGCAGAATTGTCTAGTCCTCCTTTCCCGGTCAACAAAAACTAAACTAAAAAAAATATATATATATTTTTCATTTCATTTATTTATTTTTATACTGGTAAGTCTGTGGGACAAGCTCATTTTTACAAACGACCAGTTTACACAAAAACATACATACAAAATTTAAAACAATAACAAGGCATAAATATACATTACACATTACATTAAAGATGTAAATATTTTCCCAGATATTCACATGATACATACAAGATGTTACAATAAAGAGAAGAACACAGATGAAGCATTGCCAGGGGTGCAGTTAGACAAAAGGTTGCAGTTGAAGGTGAGGCATCATGGTTGGCAGGGAGTAGCAACTTCGAGAGAACTGTCAGGTGAAGTGGTGAGGCACTATGCAGAAATGGTAGTGTGTCAGTTTCAGTTGCAGTTGGTGTTGGGGGTGAGTACTTGTTTTAATGCTTTCTTAAATTGTTCTAGTATGGAGTTACTTAGTAGGAATTCTGGTAGCTCATTTAACCATTTCAGTGCTCTAACAGCAAAAGAGCATGAGGTTTGTGTTGTTCTGTGATAGGGAACACTTAGCACATTCCTGGTTGTCTTTTATAACATGGTCCCTAAATGTAGGCTGCTCTGACAGGTCTCAAATATACAGTACCTTTCATTCAATAATGAATACACTAATTCAAACAAATTTCACCATAACTTACCCCAATTATGTTGTTTCCAAAAAACAGAAGTCTTTTTTGTCCCTCCTGTGGCAAATGCAGGCAAACTCTGCTTAAGGTCAACAGCCTCTTTTTTTTAACCCAATAAAACTGTCTATTGAGGAAGGTAACATAGAGGATTAATGGATGGGCAACAGCTAATAACAATGTTGTGTTCCCTTCAAGAGGCTATCATGCCAACCTAAAAACCTCGAGAGCGAAGCTCGAAAGGTTTACCATTGGCATGACAACCTCGAGAAAGGAACTCAGCATTGTTGTTAAATGTTGCCCATTCATTGTTTTTTGTATATATGGGCAGCATTTGAATACCTACGCTGAGTCCACCCTCACACCCAGCCTTCCCACTTTTCCGCTCCTCAGCGTTGCCCTACTGTTTTCAAATCCCTCCCACTGCTATGATCAAGCCCCAATCTGTTCCTACTGTAACACAGACAGCATCTTTTCAAAATAAGAAAATTTGGCATGAACATGAACAAGCCTCCTAGAAGCCTGTGTACCTTTGCATCCCATAGTGTTGCTCCAAGTCTGGGTCTTCCTCGATGCAGCTCTCCATATTCTTCTGTGATGGCATTAATCAGAAGCTGAAATGCGGGAAGATCAAAAGAAGCACATGCGCAAAGTCGCTGATGTTGTTATGCTATCATTGTGACGTATTCAACAGGGTATAACAATGATCTTGACATCACAATGATAGCATGACATCCATAGGAATTCATTGAATTCCATCTTTAATAACCCTTTCCCATACATTATAACTGTCTTATTGGTCTTCAAGGGGTGGTCCAATCCAGTGTAGGGAGGTAGATAGGTACTGCATCCCAAGGGGTGGTACTGTACACAACATTTGGCACACTAATTCTCTCTGGGTGGAGGCACCATGCTATTTGTTTGTTCTAAGATGACCCCACCACCACCACCACAGGAGAAATAAGGAATCCAACCACTCAACCAAAGGGTCTGTACAGACACCAGGCAAGGGTGTGAACCTGGACTAAGCAATTGGGGACACACACATTGGAGGCACCACTGGGATCACTTGTTAAACATCTGGACACAAGTGGGGGGTTTCAAAGACTTTTGCCATTGACCCCCTCAGACAAAATTTCTGTAAAAGAAAAATTGTGTTTTAAGAAATAGAGGACTGGTGTGTTTATGGGTCTTAGCCATCAGAAAATATGCCAGGTAAGAAATGTATCTGAGGAGCAGGAGGAAGGATCCATCTTGTATGTGCTAGAGGATGCCCTGAAGGACTGTGGGAAAATGGAAATTCAGAGAATGACTCAAGAATCTGGAACACAGTTTAGAAACCTAATTGTGGAAGCCAAGAAGGACTTAGGGGCCATGAACCTGCCTGCCACAGTGATACCTGAGGAGTCTCAAAAGATCTGGATAGTGATAAGCAAAGGGAATCCCATTAGTACAGAACCTCCTCCAGCACATCCAAATGCTGCTGGGGAGTTCATGACCAAACTAGAACTGTTTTTGGCTAGTGAAAAGCAAACCTTCAAGGATGTGCAGACCTTGTTGCTTACTCAGCCAACCTTCAAAGAATTTATGTTAGCTCACACTACTGGCTCTATTATAAGTGCCTAAGTATTTTTTTCTAATACCACCCCCACTCCTGGTGGAAAAGATGATTATGAAACTTGTATCAATTATGCTGTTTCAGTGTTACATGAATGGCAATGTTTCAAGATGGAAAGGCAAGAGACTGTCAGAGAGTTTGAAGTGGCCAACACTGGATGTCATCTAGTCCTTGTGTACCACAGATCTAGAGGCCCATGCAGATGAAGACCTTGTCTCACTAGACAGTGTGTTTGGAAGTACAGAACCCTGTGATGGCCTTTACTGGAAGTTTAAAGCCACCAAATAATACTAGGGGAGCCCCTTTCCACCTATCTACACTGACTCAAGAGGGCCATACAAAAAAGGATATCACAGAGGTGGAATAGAGTCCAAGCACTTGAACAAGGTGTGACTAGAACAGTTTCTGAAGGTGGAGTTACTGCTGTTAAAGTTATGCTTGAATGAGAGACTGGTTGAGCCACCCACCCACTGAGTTCTGCTGCAGGAGGTTAGAGAGGCCGAGGAACAAAAGGAACAGTGGAGATGCTACCAGAACCAGTACTGGTACCAGAACCAGACCTGGTACTGGAACCAATGCCTATGCTAGGGTTCATATGACAAACAAAGTCCAAATCTGATGCATTCCTGCGTGGTTCAGTCAGTCTTTATTAAGCTAGTCACTCGCTAAACAAGCTTTGGAAAGAGCCCAAATTACTTCAAAGTGATGAATTTGTGACATAGCCTTCTTATTACCCCCTCTCAAGAGCCACATAGGCGAAGTGTTCAAATCCCTTCCAAAATGTGATTGTGTACCACCAAAACATCATTCCTAGCCACAGATGCAAAAACACATTTTAGCCAGGATTTGAAAAATGACTGTTGTCCTGTTCAAGAGGTGGTGTTAAAAAATGGGTATGTTGAAAAATTGGGGTCAAAACATTTAAAATTACAAAAGTTATGAGTGACAGTAAAAATGTTTTCAATGTAGGATTGTAACTTTGTCATTTTTATATATTTTGACCCCACATTTTCAACATAGCCTTCTTATGACCTCGCCTCATGAGCAATGGTGGTGAAATCTTTCAAATCCCACCCAAAAGGTGATTTTGCCAAGGGACCACAAAATCAATTTGCAATTCGTAACTCCATTGCCATTGTTCATGAGGTAGAGTCCCAAAAAGCCCATGCTGAAAATGTGGGGTGAAAATATGCAAAAATGACAATATTATGCCTCAAAGTTCGAAATCCTGTTGAAATACATTGAGCTGCCTTTACCTTAGTTTCTCATATTGGAGTCAGTGGTTCCAGCAAGAAGATGTGTTTTCCATCGGAGAGTGGATCTTCACCCTGGGGTCTGTTCAGCTGAGTGAGGGTGTGTGGGAGGGGTTGGGGTGTGTCTGCTGAGTGGGAGGTTGAGTGGCAAGGGTGAGATCAGCAAGGGACCATTTTCTTTTTTATAGCTTTAAAGAGCAGCTGGCATCTTCAGGAGAACTTTAACAAAGCACAATATTTAAATACAGTTCAGCTTGTATTTCACATTAGTTTTGTATTCCTCCTCTGCATAATTTGTTACTGAGATCATTTGCATAAAAACAGGATCTTTGCTCCTCAACAGTTCATCTATTCCTGTTGCCTTCTCCCTACCTGAGATCATAATATACCGCTTGTGATATCACAGTTATTTCCATGGCAACAGATTGTGATGTCACAACACAGGATTATGGCTTAAAGTAGAGAGTAAGTTACAGAGGCAGGTAAACTGTGAGGAATCTCAAGGGGATAACCATCATACAAATGTATTCCTACAAATGTACTCAGTGTTAAATAATGGAGAAAAGAGATATGTAAAATATATATGGAATGCATGCTGAATTGTCCTTAATTATTATGATTTTCAAAGTTTTCTCTGAGGCGTCAGTAGCTCTTTAAAGATAAAAACAATGTGGGACAGTTTTCTTTATTATAGGTCCCATTTTCAAAAATTATATGGGGACGGCAATCAGAGGACAGGGGATGCCACTACACACCAGGGAACAATGGGGAAACATGGGGACAGCGAACGCAGGGCAGGAGGTGCCACTAGACAACAGGGAACATTATGGAAACACAGAGACTGTGATCAGAGGACAAGGGCTGCCACTAGATGCCAAGGAACATTACAGAAACACAGAGACTGTGATCAGAGAGCGGGTGCCACTAGACACCAGGGAACATCATGGAAACACAGGGATGGTGATTGGAGGGCGGGGGTGCCACTAGACACCAGGAAACATTATGTAAATATGAGGATGGCAATCAGAGGGCAGGTAGGGTGCCACTAGACACCAGGGAACATCATGGAAACACATGGACATTAATCAGAGGGTGGTGAGGTACTAGACACCAGGGAACATTATGAAAATACAGAGATGGTGATCAGAGGGTGGGGGTGCCACAAGACATCAGGGAACATCACAGAAATGAGGGTACAATGATCAGAGGGCAGGGGGGCCACTAGACACCAAAAGAATATTATAGGGTGGAGGTACCACCTAACTCTGAACCCAAAAGGAGGACGAGAGCACTTAACACCAGGCAAGGCAAGGCAAAATTTATTTGTAGGGTGCCCAGTCCCAGAGGCTCTGGGTGCTTAACACACACAAAAGCATATAAAAACATCAAATACAATAAAACAATAACAAAAAATATAATAAATATCAGATATCAAATTTTAAAACAGTGACTAAAAATAAAACAGATCATGGGGTTGGTCAAATTATGACATCAGGAAATGCCAAAGAGAAAAAATGGGCCTTGAGACCATTCTTAAAACACTCGACCAATGGGGCTTCTTGAATGTATAGAGGAAGAGTGTTCCATAAGACTGGGCCAGTGACACTAAAAACCCAGTCAACTGCAGTTTTAAGTCGGGTCCTAGGAACCTCAAGGAGGCCCCTGGTCGAGAAGCTGGTGTCAGAAGGTCAGCCGGATAGCCAGGGCCTAGTCCATGTAAGGCCATATAGGTGAGTAAACTCACCTTGAAGATAACCCTCCACCTGACCGCCAGCCAGTGCAGAGTCCATAAAACCAGAGTTACATGATTGAACCTAGAAAGGTCAATCAGTAACCTGGCAGCAGCATTCTGCACCAGCTGCAGCTGATGTAGGGAATCTCCAGAGACCCCAAAATATAAATGTTGCAATAATTAAGCCTGGACACCACAAAGGCATGAACTAGTGTGGGCAGGTCTTCAAGCAGAACTAGGGGGTTGATCCTGGTGATGTTCTTCAAGTGGTAAAACACACTGTGGACAACAGATGACACCTGTGCTTCAAATGTCAATCTGTCATCCAGGATCATGCCAAGATCTTGCACCCTAGGGAAGGCAATCAACGGCATAGGTCCTAGGAAAAGACCCAAGGCCCTGCCAGAAGCACTCCTATCATGCCCTCAACCCACCTCAACAACCAGCACCTCCATCTTATCTGGGTTCAGTCACAACCAGCTGGAGGACATCCAGTCATTGATCTAGGCCAGGCAGATGTTAAGCACTTCCACAGCATTTGGTGTCCTAGGGGCAAAGGACAGATAAAATTGGTTGTCATCTGCATAGAAGGGAAAACCCACATTGTATCACCTAATGAGCTCTCACGGGGCAGCATATATACCACAAATATCATTGACGACAAGATCAACCCCTGAGGCACTCCACAAGGCAGAAGCATTGGGGAGGAGGGGAAATTCACCACCATTACCTGCTGCTTCCTGCCAGTGAGATAGGACTCAAACCAGCTGATGACAGTGCTGGTGAGTCCACAGTACTCTCTAAGGTGATCAAGAAGCACAATGCAATCTACAGTTTCAAAAGCTGAAGAGAGATTGAGGAGAACAAGAACTGACCTGTCTCCTCTATCTGTAGCCCTGAGGAGGTCATTGTGCACCCTGACTAATACCATTCCAGTGCTATGCCTGGCTCTGAAACCCGATGAGTGACTCATAGATGTCAAAAGTCATGACGTGCTCCTCAAGCTGTTGTGCCACAATCTTCTCAACAACCTTAGCCAAAAAAGGAAGGCTGGAGATAGTACACAAGGAAAACAGCAACACACGCAGATTTCAATTTCCAAAAGTTTCAAGAATTTATTAAATGAACATACTCAAAGGCTCCTCGGCACTTCGAGGGTATCAACCCTCTTCATCGGGGGGTGGAGTCATCCATTACAAGCCCTCATGTATGCAATGAACAATTAGATCATGTGATCAATTATTTAATTAAATAACCATATGAAAAAAATCTCATATGCAGCATGTACTATAAAATATATATTTGCATATTATTTGTGCAAATTCATAAAGTGCTATATTATACATTACAAAAGAAAGAAAAATTATGGCTTGCAAGTTTGTCAACATCAACTATCAACATGCTTCATCAATCAGTTTTTATACTTCCAAATTTCATTTACATTCTAGTGTGAAGTTGCATGTCACAAAGTAATGGCATGTCCTTGATGCAACATAAACCACAACTATTACACATTAAATACTTATTTATTAATTGATGTTATCATAAACTCAAAAAGTAATAGAAAATGCTGGGGTCTGCTTTATAGCAACACAGTCTTTGTGATTCATGTTTACCAACCTGCATCAATCACATGTCAGATACAATGCTACTTTGTTTACTTGATGTTGGAGTGTTGAAAAACAAACATAACATTTGCAGCAATTGCACAACAGAAGCTATAGAATACAAGAATTGTAGCTGACACTACAAACTACTGTTTGTTCAAGAATTATAATAAAAAAAAGTGGATCACATAGAGAAAATATATATTTTAATAATGTACATTTTTTTTATATATATATATATATATATATATATATATTACTTTACAGATAAACACTCAGATTAAGTTCTTTAATCCAGCAGAGTATAGAGTTTCCAAAGTATAAATCCATCTGGATTCTCTTTGCAGTAGCAACTGCCTCCTATCCCCTTTTCGTGGTAGCAATTTTACATGATCAATAATCATGAATTTAAGTAGTAAATGATTGCTATTGTGGAGTGCAAAAAAATGCTGTGCTATGACTGATTCTAGATTATTATTTTAATGCCCCTAATGTGTTCTAATAGTCTCTCTCTTGCATGTCTTACTATTCTACTCACGTAAAGTACAGAACATGAGCACTGAGCCACATAAACTATATATTCCATGGAACAATTCAAAAGGTCCAAAATATCTAGCTGAATGTCTTTTTTTGAATGTAAGAAAACTTTTCCTCGTACAATAGATTTACATGCAGTGCAATGACCACACTGAAAGCAGCCAATTGGCTTTTGGTGGCAACCAGGTCTGAGGTTTTTTTTTAGCAGTACAGTCGCTAGATGATACCATGCCCCCAATGTTTTTTGCTCTACTATATGTCACCCTTGGGGTATCTCTAAATATACCTGGTATGGTACAGCGTTCCAATAATTTCCAATTTTGTAGCAAAACATTCTTAACCTGTGGTGCAATACAATTCTATTCAAATACAAATGTCATTTTACTGTATATTTCATTTGACTCATTTCTTGGTTTCAAATGCTCACTTCTATTTTGTGATTTAGCTTTATGTCTGTCGTTTATTAATGCTATCCTATCATAGCCTCTGATGTAAAATCTTTCTAACTTTTCTTCAGACGGTATATCAAATGTTTCTTTAGATGAACAGTTTCTCCCCAAACAGAGAAACTGTCCATATGGTATTGTCGTAACCAGGGCTGGAGGATGAGCACTATGTGCATGTAGCACTGAATTCCCGGCAGTTTGTTTCCTAAAACAGTATCAATGTTCCCATTTTCTGATATCCTTAGTGTTAGGTCCAAAAATCTTATTTCTTTCTTATTTATCTCATAAGTGAATTTCAAGTTAATGTCATTTCTACCCAGATTATTAACAAAAATCTTTGCTTCCATCTCTGTACCCTCCCAAATTACTAACAAGTTATCAATGAAATGACTCCAAAAGACAATGTTCTTACTATGTTCATTCTCTGCATTAAAAACAAGCCTCTTTTCCCACCAACCTAGAAACAAATTTGCATAAGTTGGTGCTACTGTTGCACCCATTGCAGCTCCTCTCTGCTGTAAGTAAAATGTATTATTGAACAAAAAATAATTATGTGTCAAGATATAGTCTACTGCATCAATTAAAAATTTAGGTGGTAGTGCACTAATAAACTAAGCTTTGTCAAAAAAACCTAAGAGCCTCTAAGCCCAAATGATGAGGTATGCAAGTATGCAGAGAACTAACATCAATCATGATCCACCAATAATTTTCTTTCCACTACATACCATTAAGTATTTTAAGAACATGAAGGGAATCTCTTATGTATGATGGAAGTTGCATTACCAATGGCTGAAGGAAGAAATCACAGAACTTGGACAAATGTTCACTTAGGGATCTAATTCCTGATATGATAGGGTGGCCAAGGGGGTTCTGACCATTCTTATGTAACTTCTGGTAAATAATAAAATGTGGCAAATGTTGGTGTTTTCACCTTCAAAAAAATCACTTTCCTTTGTGGTGATGAAACCCCTCCTTGCGACCTTATCAATGAGTGCCCACAATTGTTCCTGAAATTGAGCTGTTGGATCCCCCTTAAGAACTGCATAGATATCTCTGTCTGATAATAATCTAACAGACTCTTTTTCATAGTCTATTCTATTTATCACAACTATTGTACTGCCTTTTTCAGACTGTTTGAAAACAACACTTTCTATTCTTTTAATATTTTTTATTTTTTATTTTTTTTAATTTTTTTTTTTAAGATTGGAGATAAGACAGTAATTCACCAAGATATCAGGGTCGAGTGATAACTTCCTCAGAAGGGGCATCACCAGAGCTTCCTACAAGGAATCCAGGAAAACCCTATCTGACAACAAATACCAGATAATGATGGCAAACACCAGGCCAACAGAACCAACACATCTCATTAAAAAATGCGTTGGAGCTGGGTCCAGCTCACAGTATGTGTGTGCTTCAGCTTTAATGTAACCTCAATGACTTTAGCCATCTCCACTGGTTTAAACTCATCCCAGACAGGTGGAGTGATTTCACGACCCCCAGGTCAGTCACTGAGAGTCACAATTGACTCGATGATGGGATCCCCTGCCGGATAGAGGACACCCTGTCAATGAAGAACCGAACAAACTCATCATATAAAGTGATTGAAAAGGCTTTTTTTGGCTGTGAACAGGCTGGATAAAGGAGCCTGTCCACAATTCAAAAAAGCTGAGATAGTCAGTTCTTCCCTGCAGCAATCTCCCTGGACAGGAACTCTGCCTTCTTACCATTGACTGCTCCCTGGTACTCAGCATAATGAGCACGCAGGGCCATTTTGTCTGCATCCAATCAAGACTTCAGCCAACAATGCTCCAACATCCAATCCCTGATCTTCATCACCTCAAAGTCACCATCAAACCATGGAGACCTCAAGTAAGAGGATCTGGGTCATACACAGACTGGTGTGAGGGTATCGAGAGCCCCAGAAACCACCCTATTATATGCGGCAAACACTTCACCCATACCCATTGCTCATGCAGCGTCTACACTAGATAGACAACTACTGCCAATAGTTCCACTGGGGACAATCCTCTTAAAGGGCAGTAGTTGACCATATCAATGGGGAGGGACTGTCAGAAGGAGCCCTGAATGAGAATTTCACCATGCAATGATCAGACCATATGACCTGATCATTCCTGAGGTTGGTTACTTACTCCCCCAGTGAGAACACCAGATCCAGCATGTGGTCATGGTAATGGGTTACAGAAGTAACTTTTTGGGTCAGGCCCAGTCATGACATCAGCTGGAGGAGGCTGGATCCAAACTGTCAGGATTCATCATTGACACAAGAAATGAAGTCCCCCAGAACTAAACATCTGGAGGACTTCAACACCCCACAGACAAAGAAGTCTGTGGCCTCCTGCGGGAAATCTCTTCCCCACCCCCAGAGGGCAGTAAATAAGGAAAATCCTGCAGCCTGCACCAAGACCCCCATGCACTGTCACACACTCAAAGTATCTGGTAATTCCCACAGGGTGCATGGTAAACTCCAGGTCAGATCTAAATCAGATGGCTACTCATCCACCCCTGCATTCCCACCTTGGGCAATGCACCACGGAGTACCCAGTGGGGATGGCTGCCTCCAAAACAAGACCAGCATCATTACCAAATTAGGTCTCCGCAATGGAAGCCAGATCGATCAACCAAGGAAATCAAGTCCTCCATAACTGCGGCAATGTTCCTCATCAATCTGGTATTGCACAGTACTGCTCGAAGGGGACTGGTAGATGTTGCAGCCCTTCTGGCTACCTGCCTACTCAGTCCAGTCGGAATCCTGGGGATGGAAACCAAACACATCTGGCCTCTCTCTAGAATCTATCTCAACCTAGGGCACCTCCTACACATGAGCACATTGATACCTCTCACCTCCACTAGACTATCTGAACACTGAACGCTGAATTAAGTGGAATAAGGATGCTTTAGTGAGTACAACCTGGCTGAGTTGTTATTACCGATATTGACACTAACTCAAAGCTTAGACAAACCATTTGTCTTTGGATGTGAGGAACTACAAGATTGGTTTTGTTTATTTGTTCCACAAACGTATGGTTGTTTTGAAGCTCACAGTCTTTCTATTCTACTCATATGTGATTATTAAGCTTCTGGAGTGGGACCTCACTGGATCTTATTGGTTTTTGGACTCGATGGGAATTCTTTCCAGCATCTTTTGGGTGATTATTTCATTTTTTCTCTTAATGTGAGAGGAAGTCTGCCTGGCCGTTTGGATACTTCTGGATTTTGCTACTTGGTTTCCCTTTGGCAGGTGTTTGGGGAATTTGATATTCTCAAAGAGTGCAAGTTTTCCTGATATTTTGGAAGGAAAGTTCTGCAGCCGGACCTTGCCCTGAGACAGCTGTGGTGGGTGGGATCCCTCGGTCCTTGCTACCAGAGGGTGAGGGGGCTAGTTGTCGACCAACCAGAGGGTTGAGCCTTTGGCTGCCCCGAGGGGCCTGCGGTGCTGGGGTGGTTGTGATACCACCCTGTCTCTGGGGTTCTGACCCAAGGGGTAGGGTCTGTTGGGCTCCTCCTGACCAGTGCATTCTAGGGGGCTTAACCTGTCTCGAGTACCTGCCTGTTTCGAAGACTTATGTGACTGTGAATTGATTTTGGTGACTATCGTTCCTTGGATGCATTTCTGAACTGAAACCTTTTTTCCTGGACCTAAATACTTTGTTCGAGCAGTGAGAGTGCTTGGTTACTGTGCGTTCATGGGGAGTATGAGTCCCTGCCCACTCACAATTTTATTTATCATTCTGATGTATTATACGTTATTTTATTTTCAGGTAGTGAGAGTACCTGGTACCAATTAAATGTGTAGTGGGAGTACATGTTTTCTTGGCAAATTTATTATTTATTTTGGGGCTTTTTTGGTTTTATGTGTGTTCTTTTTGTTTTTTGGTTTTTGAGTTTATGACGGGACATCCTTGTGAGAGGCTGGTCTCCCATTTGTATTTGTATTTATTATTTATTATTATTATTTTCTGTAGTTTATTTTTAGTTATTTTTGGGTCCCGGAAAGTAGGTTTTTATTTCCGAGAAAGAGGGGGCAAATGGGATTAATTTTAATTTCTGTTTATGTAATTTAGTAGATGTCTTGAATTTTGGGGGTCTTATTTTTTGTTTTGATTTGTTAGAGTAAGGACTTTATTAGTTTTCACTGTAGGTTGTAGGTATGTGTTATTATGTTCCCCCCCCTGTCGTGCACTATTCATCCTCCGTTCTTCTGGCTCTCCACCCTTTTTCTCCTCCACCTTTACTATTTTCCGTTTATCAACGTTGTAGGCTTTGGGGATTGTATGAAGGAGGAGGGGTCGGGGCGGGGGGCCTGAACAGTGGAGGATGGATGAGGGGAGCGCTCAAATTGGGATTGTTAGGTCCAGAAGACACCCTGGGGTGAAATGGAGGTCAGAACATGGGTTTCCTTGTCTGATCCCCATACCCAAGGGCACCACCGTTAATAACGGCAGGCTGGTGGTTGGGGGATCCTCGGAACTCTGTCCAACTCGGGTGGTTTTGTGCAATGCCAGATCCATTGTCAACAAGACGGCCATTGTGGTGGACTTGGTGGGAATGGTGGATCTGGCTTGCATCACTGAAACCTGGCTGGATGGTAATGCTGGCCCCGTTCTTGAGGCGACTGTTCCGGCTGGGTATTCGGTGATACACCGTCCGAGATTGGATCGCAGGGGTGGGGGAGTTGCGGTCTGTTTTAAGACAGAATTGGGTCTCACTAGTGTTCCAGTAGAGGAGTCTAGATCTTTTGAATGTGCTGTAGTGGCAGGTGGGTGCTATAGAGTGGCTCTCATTTACCGTCCACCCGGGGATGAGAAGTCATTCCTTAAGGAAGTGGCGGACTTCGTCGTTGACCTGTTATTGGAGTCTCCCAGGTTGATGGTGCTGGGCGACTTCAATGCCTGGATCGACGTTGAACTCTCGCATTTTGGACAGAACTTCCTCCAATTGATGAATTCATTGGGCCTCTCACAGGTTGTTGCCTCTGCCACTCATAAATGTGGCCATTCTCTTGACCTGGTCTTCCTCCTGGGGATGGAAGCCTCCGGCGTGGGGGTGGAACCTGTTGGATGGTCTGATCATCACACTGTGAGATTCAATTTTAGCACCCCCTTGTGTAGACCTATCCCTGTGGAGATGGTCAAGTACCGCCCTTTACGGGATGTGACTCCCGATGGTCTATCGGCCGTGCTTGACATATCAGAATTTCCGATGATGAGCATGGATCCTGAGTCCTTGGTTCTGGCCTATAATAGGGCCATCACCGATGCCCTGGATTCTATTGCTTCCATCCGTGTGCATCCTCTCTCCCTTCCCCCTTGGTCCCCATGGTTTGATGGGGACTTGAGGGAGATGCGTCGACTTGGACGCAGGTTAGAGAGGTGTTGGCGGAAATCCGGCTCAGATGCCGACCACCTTAGACTGTGAGAACATTATCAACTCTACCAGTCAGCAATTGCCCGTAAGAAGGCAGTATTCCTGTCCAGGGAAATTGCTGCTGCTCAGAACCGACCGGCTCAGCTCTTTTGAACTGTAGACAGATTGTGCAACGCAGTCTTTCTGCAGGTTCGTAGAGCTTTTTCACAATATCAATGCGAGGAGCTCGCTCGTTTTTTTTGCAGATAAGGTGGAAGACATCAGGGCGGAGGCCTGCACAACACTCTCTATGGGAGTTGCCATGGATCCGGCCAAGGTCACATGCCCTCCTACTCCCTGGGGTTTCTTCAAGAGGCCGGAAATCGAGGACGTTATGAGGATTGTCCGGGGTATGCACACTACATCCTGTAGTTTAGGTCCGGGCCCCACAGCCTTGGTTATGGGCTGTGGGGAGATTATCTTCCCGGTTCTGACAAGGATAGTCTGGTGCTCCTTAGACTCTGGTGAATATCCTTGCTCCTGAAGGAAGCAGTGGTGACACCAGTGTTGAAGAAGGCTTCTTTGGACCCTGACTGCCCAGTAACTACAGCCTATCTCAAACCTTCCCTTTGTTGGGAAGGTAATTGAAAAGTAGTGGCTACCCAGTTAGAGAACCATTTGACCATCCATAACATCTATGATCCCCTTCAATAGGGTTTTCGGAAGAGGCACAGCACCGAGACTGCGCTGGTTCGGGTGCTCAATGATCTCTTGATGGCGAGAGACCAGAAAAAACAGTCCATTTTGGTCCTTTTGGACCTGTCATCAGCATTTGACACTGTAGACCATGGGGTTCTGCTTGAGTGCCTGAGAATCATCTGTGGGCTTTCTGGGTTAGCCCTCAGATGGTTTACATCTTTCCTCACTAGTAGAACTCAGAGGGTAGTATCGGGAGTGTTCTCTTCTGATCCTGCCTCTCTGTCATGTGGGGTGCCCCAGGGCTCAGTGCTGTCTCCCATGTTGTTTGCAGTGTACATGCTTCCCCTCGGAGACATTATAAGATGGTATGGGCAGGAGTTTCATTGTTATGCCGATGATACTCAGCTCTACCTGTCTTTTGCACCTGACCAGAACAGAGCACTCTCGGTGTTTAATAGCTGCCTCGGGGAAATCCAAGATTGGATGAGGTCCAGCTGGTTGAAGTTAAACCCTGGGAAGACAGAGGTGTTGGTTCTGGATCCCGGTCGCTGGACAGGGGGGTTGGGGATAAACCATCCCTCAGGTTTATTTCTGGGGGGGGGTGGAGCTCCCCACCTCTGAACAAGTGCGGAACCTAGGGGTGATTCTTGATGATCGGCTGACACTACGTGATCAAGTGTCGGCTGTCGTTAAAGTTTCCTTTTACCATCTTAGGAACACTGCTAGGATTAAACACCTTGTTCTGTCCGGGGACCTACCTACATTGATCCATGCCTTTGTGACCTCGCGTCTCGACTACTGCAGCTCCCTTTACTTTGGGCTTCCTGGGGTTGATATCCGCCGCTTGCAGCTGGTGCAGAATTCTGCAGCCCGGTTGTTAACTGGGACTTCTCATTTTTCCCATATTACCCTGGTGCTGCGGAGACTGCACTGGCTGCCGGTTCAGTGGCGGATCACCTTTAAAGTGGGTCTGTTGACCTACAAAGCCCTGCATGGATTGGGTCTTGACTACCTGAAAGAGCTCCTGGTTCCCTATCTCCCAGAGCGACCGCTCCACTCGGCTGGCGAGGGGTTGCTGGAGATTCTGAGGGTCATTTTGAAATCTTCTTGTGCTCGGGCCTTTGCTTTTGCAGCTCCGACCCTCTGGAATTCTCTACCACGTCAGATTAGAGAGTGCACAACAGTGGGAGGGTTCAAACAAGCCTTAAAATCCTTTTTATGGATTAAGGCCTATAGGGAAGTGACTGACTGATTTGGGTTTGATTTTATTATTGTTTTATGAAGTTTGTTGTAATGTACTAATTATTTATTGTATTTTTATATTTATGTTTTATTACATTGTGATTCCATAACTTGTACTGCGATTTGATTTTTTGAAAAGCGCATTATAAATAAAGAATATTATTATTATTATTATAGCACACTGCCAATGCCAAACCCTCCACTCCCTCATAATGCCGACCTCCTGATAGCACTTTGCTGTCATAGCTGACACAGAGACACCAGTAAAAGGACAGAGGTCGCATAGCTGAGATGCATCATAGGTCATTCGCGAGGGTCCCAGGCCCCAGCACATCCTGCACTAACCAGCCAACTGCTAAATGTCCTAGTTATACACCCAGACAAGCTGGGATGCTCCCACTAAAAACTACTAAAAACCCAATCACACCCACATACAACCTAACTACAATGGAGTAACTCTAACTAACCAAACACTCCACACACACAAAAACCCACCCTATCCCACCTCCCACTAGACTACAGTCCCAAAGTGTTTCAGTTATCAGGAGAGAAGTCCAAGTGCTACAAAAGAATCAGCAATGCTCCTATTCAGAGCAGAGTCCAAAAATATTTCTGAAAGAATGAAATGATAAAACAGTGCTATTTAGTTCAACCAGCAGATGTTCTTTGCCATTTCAAAGTCCAGCAGCAAGCTCTCACCAAGCCACAGGGATTTTTCAAGAAGCTACAGAAATCATAGTTCACTCCCCGAGAATATATGAAATCAATAGAGCATTGTCGGATCTATAGATTTTGAAGAGACCCATGGGAGGGCCCAGCTTATGATCAGCCCAAAACCCAGCAATCTCTCACTTAACGCTGTTGTTATAATCAGGAAGGCGAGCAAACTCACCAGTCTGTGGTCCAAACTTCCTCCTCAGTGTTACTCTCACTGGCACTAACAGAAGTCCCATGCTACACTCACTAGCACTCCCTGACCAGGACCAGCAGCAATCATGGCAGAGTCCAACAGTAATTTGCAGCTAAGGCACCAATGAGCCCTCCAAGAAAGTAATGAAACCAAAACATGGAAGTGCGACCTGGGCAGCATCTATGCTGCAACACACTGGCTCCTCTCATAAAACATCAGCAGTCTTACCGAAGCTGGCAGTACAGGAAAATCCAAGCACACACTCCAATTCTGGTCCAACCTTGACAGAGGTACCCCTCAGCAGTGAGAGCACCAGGTGGCTTCAAAAACACTGCAGGCTTCCACACCATGGGAGATGTTCACAAGCGCTGACTCACTCTTTTACTACTCTGGATGGTCTCCACACAACACAGCAAGTAGCACTCAGAAATCTAACCCAAAAACAAAAAAGCTGGCTCCTCAAGCTTCCTCACATACCCCATCCTACCTGGCCACTTTTGCCCTACACCTTGCACTACCTATTTTAAAATTTAATTACATTTTTTGACAACGGACAAGAAAGGCATCACAGGAGTTGCAGCAAACTAATCCAACTCTCCTAAAAGCAGAGAAATAAAATAAAAAGGGAATAAAGGAGGAATTATTCAGCTCTGTCTAGAGCACCTGCAGACAGCATCCCAGCACGGCTGCCATCTTGCTTCCCCAGGAAACATTATGGAAATATGGAGATGGTAATCAGAAAGTGGGGGTACCTCTAGACACCAGCGAACATCACAGAAATACTGGGACAGTGATCAGAGGATGGGGGCCACTGGACACCAACGAAGCATTACAGGTGGGGATGCCACCTAGCCCTGAACCCAGAAGTGAACTGGAAGTGAGCACTGAGCAGGAAAATAGTGCACCCAGTTGGGGGGGGAGACAGCACTGTGGTGAATGGAGAGGACAGCATGTGTTTCAACTCTACTGTGGAAGAACACAGTGCAGGTATTTGATCACATGCTTCCAGAGTCCCCTCTGTCTGCTATGTAACAGCAATACATTGCATAGCTCTGCTTTGCAGCCATAATGAAAAGCTTGTTCAATTATCATAGACAAGAGTCAAAAATGCATATAATAAAGGATATCCTATATTTTATCTATTAGAAACAATAAGCAGAATAATCATGTTATAGCCTTAAAAGCAATAAGAAAAAAAATTATCATTTCATGTGCCCAGGTGTCTTTTCTTGGATCTGAGAGTGCCAGAAAAAACCTTCCCTAAACAAATTACATATATACACATTACACGTAGAACAACTGCCACAATGTGTGCATATCTATTACAAATAAAGCAAAAGCCTTACTGACCTGTAGTCTTTAGCTATTCAAATTTACAAGAGAGACTGTCAAAATTATTTGAAGCAAAAAGCTAATCCCAATGTCTTACCCCTTCCTCTGTGACCTATCAGCAATGTTCAGCCTTTGGTGCCCACTAAGACTATCAAGAGCTTGCCCCAAAGAATCCTGCTGCTTGCAGAAGAACTAGGATTTTTATAGTTTGTTTCAGGGTTTTTTTTTCAAGGCTGGAGTTGCTCAAAGGGGGAGCATGACATTTACACCTAGTGATATATATATATACAGAGAAATGGTCTCTTAATTTCTAGTAAGCGGTGTCATGAACACACTCAGCAGGTCAGGCCCTGTGCTCCCACAGTGCCAACCTCTGAGCACAGTAATGTGAACAGGTACATACAGGGTAACCCTCCTGTCTGCTTTGGGTCTGAATCATCTTTAGTCTCAAGAACTGGGGGGATTCAAACTGTGAACCTAATGCTAGCATACCCAATGTACAGACTCAGATACGTTCACTCTTCGGGGGATTGCAGTACAATCTTTCACCAGGAGCACCAAGCCAGGCTTCCAAAATGAACCCTTAAAACTCTATAAAAGACCTTTGGTATATTCTTACCTTTTCCCAGTTTGGTAACACCATCAAGCTTTTGAACAGTTTTTGTCAGTCTTAACCCTTATATGTCACATGCAAAAAGAACTGGCAGACACACCCAGGCAGTATCTTTCAAATAAAGATTTTACTAAAAGATGATAAAAATATGAAAAATGTTAACACAGAAGGTGGGGGACCCAACCAGGGAGAAGCGGATACTGGATGTGGTCCTGGAAGACAGTGACCAGATTGGGGGCCTGGAGGTAAGGGACCCATTGGCAGGGAGCAACCATGCCGCAGTCTGGTTCTGCCTGAACCTAGGAGGGGTGGAAGGCTGCACAAAGATGGAGGTAACTGACTTCAGGGGGGTGGATTTCAAGGAAATGGGAAGGATCCTTAAGGAGCACTTGGATGGATTGGGCCAGACATGGATGCTGACAGTAGGTGGGAAATCATCAGGAGGGGTGCAGGATGCTACCAGCACCTGCACAAAAGTAAAACCCAGCGAAAATCGCAGGTAGGGCCCGAAAACCCTGCTGGTGGACCAGGGAGGTTCAGGAGGTAGTGAGGGGAAAGAAGGTGGCTTATAGGCAATTCAAGTGCTCAAGGAGTGAAAGGGACCAAGGGAGTATGAGCTGATGGCCAGAAGGGCCACTAGGGTGGTGAGAGCGGCTAAGGCAAGGAAGGAGCAGAACATGGCCAGAGAAATTAGGAGAGGGAACAAGGGGTTCTTTAGATACATTGGGGAAAAGTGAAGGGTGAAGGGGCAGGGTAGCAGGATTAAAACAGGGGAGGGATGGGCACAAGACCCAGGGGAGCAGGCTGAAGTACTAAATGAGTACTTCACCTCAGTTTTCACCAAGGAAAATGGGGGGGCTGCATCATACATTGGAGGAGATGGTGAAACTGAGGAGGGGAGGGACCTCTACTGATTGGTGGGTCTGGGGAGTGGGGGGCATCACTGGCAGGTGGGGGTAGGCAAAGCAGGGGGATGAGGTAGTGGAGGTGGAAATCATGGCAGAGAGAGTGAGGGAAGCCCTCAGGTCCCTTAAGACAGAGAAAGCACCAGGGCCGGATAAATTACATCCCAGAGTGCTGAAGGAACTGGCGGATGTCCCGGAGAAACCCCTGGCAGAGCTCTTCAGCATCTCTCTGAGGACAGGGTGGGTGCCCCAGGACTGGAAGGTGGCGCATATAGTGCCTATCCACAAGGGGGGATCAAGGGAGGTGGCAGGGAACTACAGGCCTGTCAGTCTGACATCGGTGGTGGGCAAGGTGATGGAGGGCATTGTCAAGGAGAGACTAGGGGGGACCTGGAAAGCTGGGGTGCCTGGATGACAGACAGCATGGATTCATCCCAAGGAAATTGTGTCAGACAAACCTTGTGGAGTTCTATGACTGGGTGGCAAGTGCTCTGGGCCTGGGTAGGCCAGTGGACGTCCTCTTTCTTGACTTCAGCAAGGCGTTTGACTCTGTTCCTCATGGGGGCCTGTTGGTTAATCTGGGAGAAATGGGGGTTGGGAACCAGATGATCAGATGGATAGGAAATTGGCTCCAGAACTGGACCCAGAGGGTTGTGGTTGGCGGGATAGTCTCATCCCCAAGGAGGGTCATTAGCAGAGTCCCACAGGGATCGGTCTTTGGGCTCCTCCTGTTCAATGCCTACATCTCTGACATATGGAAGGGTACCAGGAGTGAGAAGAGTCTCTTTGCGGATGACTCAAGACTGGGGGCAGTGGTGGATGGGAAGGAGAGGAGTGTGGTCCTGTAGGGGGACCTGAAGGCTCTGGAAAGCAGAAGCTGAGGTTCAGTGCAGGAAATTGCAAGGTACTGCACCTGGGAGCCAGAAACCTGGGCCAAGTGTACACCCTGGGGGGATGCTACAAGTTTGGATGGCTGAGAGGGACCTGGAGTGGTGGTGGATGTCAAGATGAACAACTCGGAGACCTTTTTTTATTTTAGTTGTTTAACCAGGTATAGCACACTAAGCTGAAAGCTTTTTTACAGGAGCGACCTGGAAGCACAAGGAGGTTAAGTGACTTGCTCAGGGTCACACAGTATGCAAGTGGGAGCTGCGGGATTCAAACCCATGTCTGTTCTGCTGGATGTCACCAGATTTGCAGCTCAGAGCCTTAGACCACTGCACTATACTGACTTGTAGGAGGGCAGCGGCAAAGGCCAACAGGATGTTTGGATGCATTGCTAGGGGGCTCACCTCCAGAAGGAGGGAAGTGATACTCCCACTGTATAACTGCTTGGTGAGGCTGCACCTCGAGTACTGCATGCAGTTTTGAAGGCCACATTTAAAGAGGGACATTGAACTCCTGGAGAGGGTCCAGAGGAGAGTAACCAAAATGATTTGGGGCTTGGGGGATAGGACCTATGGGGAGAGGCTTGAAGAGCTAAATTTGTACACATTGGAAGAGAGAAGGACCAGGGGACATGATAGAGATTTTCAGGTACATGAAGGGGAAATAGGGAGGAGCAGTCAGGGTGCTTCGAAGGAAGGAGGGGGGGAACTAGAGGGCATGGGTGGAAGCTGGAAGGGGGGAGATTCAGGGGAGAAAGGAGGAGGTGCTACTTCACTGAGAGGGTGGTGAAGCCATGGAATGTGCTGCTCAGGGGGCTGGTGGAGGTAGAAATGGTGGAGGGATTCAAGATTGGTGGGACAGGCACAGGGGAAGGGTACTGGAAGCAAAAACCAGTGCAGCGAGAATACCCAGGACTGGGAAGGCAGAAGCCAGGGAGGGAAAGAGGGGCCGCAAGGTCAGCTCCCAGGGTGGGGGCTGACCAAATGAGCAGTCACAAAAGACCATTAGGCCTATTCTGCTTGCATTTTCGTATGTTAGTATGTCAGAACAATATATCAAAGAGCTCAATCATAAAACTGTATGAGTCCCATATCCTGGCAGCTGGGTCAGTTCTAATTAAGACAGAAAAACAGGAGACCCTTATTTAAGTCCCTCTGTTTTTTTAATTACTTCCTGGTTTCAGGTCACAGTAGCTTCACTGAAACCTGGGGGGGCACCCATAAGCACAGGCTGTCTTATGTGAGACAATCACCTACTATATTTATATATTACAATTATCATACAACAATCATAACCAGCTGGCCAAGCATCACAAGCAGTAGCATGAAAACATGGTTATTTCCAAATGTCATCTAGCTGGTGATTTCCATAAGAATAAGATGAAGAAACGAAATAAAAACAAAAATAAAACATGTCAAGAAATAGTCTCATTATTTCCGGTTAAAATGTACACAGTTATTTCCACCTTAGCACCTCTTGCCTAGAAAAGATGTTAACTTCTCATCTTGTGACTGAGACAGGAGTTATTGTGGTTAGAAAGCATGGTGTTATATGATTAGAAAAAACTACATGTTATGTAATTCCCAATTAGATGACTATTAACTGACACAAGCCCTGAGCTATAAGCTGTCTGTTTTTTTATTTTTGTTTAGTATTCACAGAAGAAGGGAAAGGGGACTGACCAAAATTTGGTGATGGAAGCACCACTGGGAGGAAGATGGACACCAATCCATTTAAGGAGGAGAGAGTCTTAAAGGAACTCGCTAATCTGAAAGTGGACAAGGCAATGTGGTCGAACAGGATACATCCCCGAGCATTAAGAGAACTCAGGGAGGTGCTGGCAGCACCACTGACTGCCCTGTTCAACAGTTCCCTGGAAACAGGTGTGGTACCAAAGGAATGGAGAAGGGTGAATGTTGCCCCTCTCCACAAGAGTGGGAGCAGGGAGGAGGCTGGCAATTACAGGCCAGTCAGCCTTAACTCGGTGGTGAGAAAACTGATAGAATCACTACTAAAAGAAAGATCTGCGATATATCTCGAAACCAATGCAGCACAAGATTCTAGGCAGCATGGATTCATGGTGTGAAGATCTTACCAAATCTGATAGACTTCTTGGACTTGGGGACTAGGGAGGTGGATCAGGGAGGGACAGTGGATGTGGCCTACCAAGATTTCAGCAAGGCCTTCAACACTGTCTCACATAGGAGGCTAGAAAACAAGCTGAGCAGCCTGGGAGGGGATCCTAGTGTGGTAAAGTGGGTAAAAAATTGGCTGAGCGATAGGATACAGAGAGTGGTGGTAAATGGAATCCAATCTGAAGAGAGGGGAGTGAACAGCAAGGCTTGGGCCAGTCCTCTTTAATGTCTTCTTAAGTGATATTGCAGAGAGGCTGGAAGGGAAGGTGTGTCTCTTTGCAAACGACATGAAGATCTGTAACAGGGTTGTCCATATACTCAGATGCTGCTCTATGCTGATGACGCGGTAATCTTGAAAAGCAGACCACAACATGAGGTAGGTACTAAAGAGCTCCAGAGCACCTTGTCTTCCCTAGAAAGATGGTTCAAGCAGAATAATCTGGTCCTTAACTACAAAAAAAACAAAAATCATGCTCTTTGCCAGCACTCATATCAAAAACAAAGTCTCTCCTCTGAGCATCCTGAATGCTCAGGGACTCACTCTTGATCAGATGCCCACTTTTAGATACCTGGTGGTCACACTAGACAAGTCTCTCACCTTCAAGGAGCACATAGACAGTATGGCTGGAATGGCTAATAGAAAGCTAGGAGCCCTCTTCAGGCTGTGCCTTAACCTAACCCAGGAGGCCAGGCATCTAGCCGTAACAAGCTCTGTCCTCCCTCTCATTGATTACGGTCTCGCAGTATATGGAGCTGCATCTGATACCATCTTGAACAGAGTAAGGGTACTGCTCAAACAAAGCATGCTGAGTCATCATGAATGTAGACAGACTCACACACCACTGCACCTTATACTCCCTCTCAGGCTGGCTTCACCTGAATGAACGTATAAAGTACCACAGTATCCCACTGGCCAAAAAAGCATTTGGTGGCTTTGTTCCACCTGCACTGGCATCACTCTTTCTCCCAGTTCACAACCAATATACTACTAGGAGTATGGCAAGGCATGCACTGGTAGTCTTCAAACTTAGAACCAACCAGGGCCAACAAGCTTTTGCCAGCCGAAACACACTTCGGCTAAACAACCTCCCAGCCTCCATCACTGAGCTACCTAAAATGTCACAGTTTAAGAGGGCCCTAAAGCAGGAGCTAACCCGAGAATCCACATACAAATGCCAATCCTAACCATTCCCATTACCTGCCATCTACCTCTGCCTGACCTGTCTATGCTCCTACCGCCCTAGTCCATTGCACCCTGTTCTCCCTTCTTCTTGTCTCCCTTTACCTCCCTGACTCCTCCAACCAGGCCATACAATGTATTTATTATTAATGATTCTACTGAGTTTCCAACCTTGTATGGTACATTTGTTTCTTTGTCCTGACAAATGCTCATCAGAGCTGCCTGTAACAATGTAATGATTGTATTAACTATTGCTCATGTTTAATGCGTGTATATTTTCTGTTTGTTTCATCTTTTGACGTGGAACCTTTGCAAAGGAGCACATAGCTCAAAGGTCTTTCTGATGTATAAATAGATAAATAAATCACTCCAGGAGAGATGGAGAAAATGAGAAGGGACCTAAGCAAGCTTGAGGAGTAATCAATGGTGTGGTAGCTAAGATTCAATGCAAAGAAAGTGCAAGATCATACACTTGGGGCACAGAAATGTGAGGAAGAAGTACATGATGGGGGTGAGTGGTACTGATGGCCACCAAACAGGAAAGAGGCATGGACGTAATAATGTCTGAGGAACTAATGGTTACCAAACAATGTGAGAAGGCTGTGAGGACAACCAGTGGAATGCACGGGTGCATAGGGAGAGGTATCTCCAGCAGAAGGAATGAGGTGGTGATGCCACTGTTTAGAACATTGGTGAGACCTCATCTAGAGTACTGTGTCCAGTTCTGGAGGCCACATCTCCGGAAGGACATAGACAGAATAGAAGCAATTCAGAGAAGGGCGATACAAATGGTGCACAGGCTACACCAGAAGTCCTATATGGGGAGACTGGAGGATCTCGATATGTTTTCCCTGGAAGAGAGAGAGAGAGAGGGGGGGGTTATGATAAATACCTCAGGGGTATAAATAAGGTACAAGATGGTAGCATCTTTTAAAAAAAAGGTGTTCAAGAACAAGGGGCCATGACATGAAAATAGAGGGAGGTAGACTTAGGGGTAATGTGAGAAAGAATTTTTTCAAGGAAAGGGTGATGGATCCATGGAACAGCCTCCAGACAGAGGTTGTAGGGACAAAAACAGTAAGTGAAATCAAAAATGCATGGCAGATATAAAGGAACTCTAGCGATAGAAAAGAGAGGGTAAGCCACAGATCATTTAGGATCTGTGGTATATGAAACAGGGAGGGAAAATGGGCAGACCTAGTGAGCCAAACAGTCCTTATCTGCTGTCACATTCTATGTTTCTATGTTATGCTTTCTACCAGAAATACAGAATATTGGGCCTTGGCACTTTTTAGTTGGTTCTGGCTGGAATGCTTCAGCCTGGCTGAGATTTACCCAGCATTAGGTCCTTTCTGGCTAGTTTCTCTTTGGTATTCTCTGGCCTGGGTAGTCCAGGTCCTTGGGAAGACTTCCCTGGTAACAGGGACCCCTGCCTGCTTCCACTGCCAATGCCCAAGTGTTGGACAGCATGAGCTCATTCAATGTCACAGAACAAGAGAAACTGAATCAAGAGATGAAAAGTGTGATAGTCAACAAGGTATGAGCAGTGCACCCCTGAAGGGCCCAGAACCCTTAGTCTCCAGCATGCTTGTTTCAAATAATGTTGTGTCAACTACCTCAAGCACTGCAGTGTGAGCCTTAAAGGATATCTCACAGGATCATGTCCATGCTCAACTGGCCGAGCTAAAGCAAATGATGGGAGAGTCAAGGAATCACTAATTTCTGTAATCACTCAGGTTCCTTGCCTGGGAGGGAAGGAACCCATGGAACACTTCAGCTGGAACTGTGTTTTGCTACTGCTGCACCAGCGATGGACATATCCAAATTCAATGTCCATCAAAGAGCAATTTTCAGAGGGTTGTCAACTGGCTACTCATAAGAAATTAGCCAAGAACACCTCTAGGTCTTTAAACTTCAGTGGGCCCCCAGCAGAGGAGTGCTCTAGTGCTCAGGGAACAAGTCACTTACCAGGAACCATTGCTAAAACTACAATCCATGTCAAAACCAATGTGTTAGATAGCATAGCCGAAGTGTCAAGGAACTAGACAAGATTGTGGATCCTACTGCAGATGTGGAAGCTGAAGTGGATGGATGGCCCACCTGAGTACTCCTGGGTAGTGGCTCCAAGTCACTATAGTTTTCAAAGACTAAATTGTAAGTCATATCTGTCACACAAAAAGTTTGAGCCCCTACAAGACTTGGATGTTTGAGATCTCAGTGAAGCTTCTTAGCTCCATCTGGTCTTGATTCAGATCTGGATTCTTTTCCAATGAACATTGCTGGAACTCCTACAGCTGTGGGGACAAGTGCCCCAGTGTGCCCACAAATGAGCATGTACAAAGACATTCCGATCATTGTAGAAACCAAGGTCCATATGTTGTACTGCCTGGGACTGTTGTATAAAGAGTTTGAAGCCCGACAAAGAAAAGCATCAGTGCCACTCCATGGACATGCTAGACAAGCTTGCACTTGCAAGGCCCTTGTCCTACCTGAGGATGAATCTGTGGGAACTGGTTGGCACCAGAACTGATCTGAAGTGATGTTACACCCCCCCCCCACACAAAAATAGAGTGTACTGTCAAAGGAATAGTGCATCTCAAGGAATCCTGCCAGAATCAGCTGCTAATGTTGGATGGACCAGAGTAAGCTGGTTTGCCAGAGAGGCTTATAGTCAACCTTAGAATACAGCCAACTAAAGCTCATGCATATGTCCAACAAGTAAAAGTTTATAAGACAAACGTAATATGTTGATGACTGACCATCTGAAGAGGACAGACCCTTGCCAGGGTCTACTCTGCTTATCTGGCAGTGCAGTCACAAAAGTGGGATAACCCATCTACAAGATAATTGGATCACTCATTGTTCATGTCTGGGGACTCCTCTTTACCCACAGAATGACAGAAAAGAATTTGAAAGAAACTGGCAGAGTAGACAGAAGTTTTCTTCTTAAGGAATGGGATGTTGGGTGCACCAAAGGGTATCCAGTCATATGGGCGAGTCAGATTGAGTGACTCAATATGAGCGACTCAGTTTGATCACCTGTCGGATGAGTGAATCTAGAAATATAATGAGGCTCAATGTTAGCTACCATGAAAGGAAGTAAATGGTGAATAGTCAAGAAAGCGACTGGTAGATGGAGCTATACAGGAAAAGGATATGGAATGTAGTTGGGCCAAGAACCACCGAGATGGTTGCTTGGTGCTGTGGATTGGGACACTGCCTTCAGTGTATGAGGTACATGGTTCGGATCTCGCTAGGACCATGTGTGTTTTTTGATTGTGTGTGTTCCTGGACTTAAAACTATTTTTTATCACTGTCCAGCCCCCCCCTCAGAGCTGATTATGATAGAAAATGGGGGCACAGGGGGCTCCATTTCATGTTGTGCTCACTGTTATTGTGGTCAGTGTTGTGCACGGGTGCTGTTTCTGTTTTCGGCATTGTGTCATCGCTGATGTGTCCGGCTCTGTTAAGTCTTTGCTCTTATGATGTGGAACCATATCAAAGGCACGCAACACCACATGCAGGTCATTGATAAAAGGCCTTTTCAGGAGAAGTCAAGTTGACTAGCCCCGATCAACACAGATGATGTCTGGAAGCAATCACAGAAGATGCTGGCCACAGATATCATTCAGGAATCTGGACACATTTCTCAAAAGTGGGTGCAGAGAAATATAGAAGCTTCTGTTAGTGACCATTTGCAGTTGTCAGAAAGAAAAGTGGGTCTGTCAGTATGTGTCTTGACTACCAGACAAAAGAACTGTATCTGGCCAGCATACTGTGCCATGAATCCAAGGTGTCCTAGATTGCCTGAATGGAAAGTCAGTGGTTCAGTGTGATGGATTTGAGATCCGGCTACTATCAAATCTCTGTGGCCAAGAAAGATTGAGAAAAGATGATGCTGATATGCCTCCTGGGGTTCTATGAGTTCCTCCATATGCCACAAAGGGATCGCAGGGGTGTCAGCCATCTTTCAGCATCATGGAGAGAGCAGTGAGTGACATGAACTTGTTGGAATGCCATGTCTACTTAAACAAAGTTATCAAATTCAGGAACACCCAGGAAGAACATGATGCCCAGCAGTTCAAGGTACTCACCAGACTGAAAGAGTATGGCCTCAAGCTACCTGTTGGCAAGTGCAAGTTTTTTGGACCTCTGTTAAGTATGTGGGTCATGTCATGTCCCGAGATAGCATCTGTATTAATCCCAACTATGTCCCGGCCATCGTGACCATCCCTAAAGCCAACTGGCTCAGAGAACATAAAAGTTTATTGGGATTCTTTGGATATTACCAAAAGTTCATTAAAGACTACACCGACATCATCAAGACATGACCCAAGGGTATCCTCTTGCCAACCTGAAAGACGAGGGGTGCTACAATACACACCTAAGAAAGTTTATTACAGGGTGCATGAACTTTTCAGCCCCAGATGGGCCTGTGCTTCTGATGAAACCTTTGAAGAGATAACCAGACAGTTGACCAATGCCCTAGTAGTGACTTAGTAGTGCCCAGGAAGACATAGGAGTTGCATTCAGATGCCAGTTTCAGTGGTTTGGGAGCAGTGCTATATCAGAACACCCACAAGGACTTCAACCAATAGCTTATGCCAGTCACAGTTTGTCTCCATCCAAAAGAAATTATCCTGTACACAGGCTGGTATTTTTGCACTCAAATGGGCAATTGTCAATCAGTTGCAAGAGTACCTGTATGGGGCCAACAGCATAGTCTCCACTGACTTAAATACCCTTACCTACTATATGTGCAAATGACAGAAACATTGGACACTACACACCATTGTTACTTGTCACCACTCTCAACATATGATTTCTGCATGGAGTATTGCGCTGGATAAAGCAACATTGGCATTGACATGCTATCCAGAAAACCCCACCTAGCGTGACAGGGCCAAAATTGATCCAAATCTCATAGACTGCCATTCAAACTTTGTGCAGAAGACATGAGCCTGAAGTACTGACAAACTCCAGTGACCCACCACACCTCGTGGACAGCTTGGGTGCCTCATCTGATTGCTTATCTGAGGCCTACTGTAATGCTGTGTCACTCAGTAAAACCACTTTGCCACAAATATGTCCTCAAGAATGGAGAAAAGAACAAGTGGAGGATCTTGCAGTCAGAGACATTGTTAAAACCCTCCAACAAGGGAGAAGCACTGAATTTGTCAAAGTGAATCATCCTGACACCTCCCTGCTACTGAGAGAGTGGAGCAAATTGAAAGTGCATGGAGGCGTGATTTATAGAGAGACACAGAGAAGTGATGGATCAAGCCAAAAACTGTTGTTACTGCCAGTCAGGTTCTAAAAACTGGCTCTCAAAGACCTGCATAATGTGTTGGGACACTTGGGCATTGACAGAATATTGGACAAAGTTCAAAGACGGTTCTATGGGCTGTGGATGAGTATGGAGGGGGGAGAACTGGTGTAAACAGTATATGAGATACAGCCAGTAGAAAATGCTGCCCACCCAAGCAGCCCTTTTGGTGAACATTACAAGTGTCCCCATGGACTTGGTTTGCATTGATCTTTTGAGCTTGAAGCCAGACAAAAAATATATTACATCCTGAAAGCATTTCCTGCAAAAAAACAAAAGGTCACAACAATAGCCAAGATTCTTAATGAAAAGTATTTTGTTCATTATGGACTGCCAAAGAGAATTCACTCCGACCAGAGGTGGGACTTTGAAAGCCAACTGATCAAGGTGTTGTTGTCTCTCTTGGGATTTAGAAAGTCACAGATCACTCTCTGCCACTCTCAAGGCAATTAAGAACCAGAAAGATTTACTAGAACCTTGTTGAACATGTTGGGCATGGTGGATCCTCGTTAAAAATCAGATTGGAGTCAGCAAGTGAGCATGCTTATCCACGCATACAATTGAACTCGCAGCAACACCACAAGGCAGTCCCCATGTCTGCTCATGTTTGGAAGGGAGGCCAGGCTCCCAGTGGACCTTGCATCTGCAGTGTCATCTGATGGAAACAATCTGGAGACTTACGTAAAATATGTTCAAAGACTAAAACCGCAGTTGGATAACACCTACAAGCTGGCTGCAGTAATGTCTTCAAAGAGAAAGTTATGAAACAAATAAGATATAACAAATGTGTCAGAGCTTGAGTTACTACCAGGAGACAGAGCCTTGGTCCTGAACTTGGGGTTGCCAGGAAAGTACAACATTATAGATTGGTGCAGCAACATCCCTTATGTGGTCACAGAAAAACTTGTTGGCTTGCCAGTTTACCATGAGGGGGATCCCAGTAGATGCAAAGTTTTGACCATAACCATTTTCTCACCACTGGATAGTTGTACATACCAAATTTGGACAATAGCCCAGTACTTCCCCAGAGAATGGAACCAAAAGGTTCCCATAAGCACAGAAGCAAACCTAGCCATCATGCTCCCAACTTGGATACTAGTCCACTCAGGCCTCCAAAGATGCCTGCAATTGGACAGCACAAAATGCAACAGATTCCACTGATGAAAAGGATGACATTATTTGTTACCATTCTGCTGTGAACATTACCCATGTGTTAAATACTTCTGACGATTGGTGGATGCCAACTACTCCACTCACACAGCTAAATCCAGATTCAGAACCTTTTAAACCCAAAATTATGCCAACTACTCCTGAACTATGCTGTGGAAGATAATGTAGAACTTGACAAAGAGCCAGATCTTGTAATGCAATTAGCTCATTCTAGGGAACCTCATTCACTGGTCATAGAGGAGGGAAGTGCACCTTGGAGGCCAAGGAACCGGAAGAAGTTCCATTGTGACATTCAGAAAGACCTATTCTGAAATTGAGTTACAACACTCCTGGTGTCCCCACTGATCTTCTCCTGTACATAGTGTATTGGGGAATCTACATTACTAAGGTTCATACTAAGGTTTTTGAAAGAGCAAGAAGACGATTGCCCATAATGCTCTTATACTAAGCCAAATGATAACATGAAAGGTCATAACCAGTATTGACTAATTTGACTAATTTATCCAACCTATATTTCAAAATACTCTTAGTTTCACTGATAATAACAGCAAGAGGTAGTTTGTTCCAAGGGCCCAAAGTTCTAAGTGTAAAAAAATATTGGCAGCTAGTATGTTTAAACAGTTTCCTTATTAATTGTAGAGGATGACCTCTGACATCATAGGTATGATCTTTAAATTGTAAACCTAGCTCAGTCATAAGATAAGGATCCTGAGCAATATCAGAAAGGAGTAGTAAGTCTCCTCTTAAATGACAGGTAGATGAGGACATAAGGTTTAATATTTGTAGTCTATTGTTATATGTTTCATTTTTTAAACCTGATAACTTGTTTGGTAAAACGTCTTTGAACCTTTTTGAGTGAATTCCTGATAGTTTTTTAGTACGGGTACCACAACTGGGCCACATACTCTAAATGTGGCCTAACGTAAGATCTGTATAGGGGCATTAAAACCTCAGACTTACATGATCTAATGTTACACAAAAGAGACCAAACTGCCCCATTAGATATATTAATGATACCATGGATGTGTTTATTGTATGACACATCATGTGAAATAGTGATTCCCAGATCTTTCTCATCTGAAGTACTATTGAGGTTAGAACCACCCAGTTGGTAAACATAATGTAAGTTTAGTTCCTAAATGCATGACTTTACATTTGTTGGAGTTTAATTTCATACCCCACTTATCTACCCATGATGTAACAGTATCCAGGGTTTTAAATAATTAATTAGCAGTTTTTTTCTTGGGACAATGCTAACTGTACAGAAAGTATTTATATATGTTTTCTAGAAGTGTTATGTTTGTTAAATACAGCGACGCAAGTGCTATGCATTTTCACAATGTTTTAGCACTTTTATGAACAAAACACTAATCAGTTTTTGAAGTTAAATAAAACCCAGGTATCCAAATCCTTTTGAATGGCTATGGCTTGTGCTATGATTTTTTTTCCCAATTGTTTAACCAGGTGAGACACACTAAGCTGAAAGCTTTTTTACAGGTGCAACCTGAGAGCACAGGGAAGATAAGTGACTTGCTCAGGGTCACACATAATGCAAGTGGGGGCTGTGGGATTCAAACCCAGGTCTCCAGATTTGCAGCTGAGAGCCTTATAGTCACTGCAAGGACCACCTATTTTAACATTGTCTGCATATTTCATGGTAATTGACTGGCAATCATTAGTCATAGCCACAATAAATGCCTAAAAAAGACATGGGCCCAAAACTGAGTCCTGCAGTACCTCACTAGACACATTACCCACCTCTGATGAAGAACCATTAATAACAACATTTTGTGTTCTATGTTGTAACCAATTACTAATCCAATTAATGATATGACTATTTATATTTAAGTTCTGACATTTAGTAATAAGTGTCCAATGAGGCATGACATTGAATGCCTTACTGAAGTCAATAAAGACAATGTCACAAGGTATATTATAATCAAGAAAGGAGATAATAGTCTCATAAAAGCACAATAAATTAGTGAGACAACTTCTACCACTTTTAAATCCATGTTGCTCTAAGTCTTGACAATTTAATGTTGGTGTTATATCTTTAATAAGACTCTCTAGAATTTTACATAAAGAAGATGTCAGACTTACAGGGTGACAATTCTCCCAGTTGCTTTTTGGCCCTTTTTTATGTTTTGGTATGACATTGGTCTTCTTCCAGTCATCTGGGACATAATTATCTACCAGGAACTTTTCGAATATGATATTTAACAGGAGAGAAATATGTTTAGCTAGTAGAAATAATAGATGCCCTGCCAGATTGTCAGAACCAGAGCAATATTTACCCTTAAGTGTGAGCAATTTATCGGATATTATTTTTTCTTGAAAAGGTATAATAATATCCTCATCTTTTATTAATAGATTTTGATGGATTCTAGTTGGCACTTGTGAATATATTACAAAACTCCCTATTAAATAAGTCAGCTATGGATTTAGGATCCTAAACTATTTCATTATTCTGCAAAATTGGGCTGACTTGGCAGACAGGTTTTTTTAATGAATTAATATATGAATAGAAACCCTTACTATTATTTTTTGGCACTATTGGCAAGCTTGTACCCCCATTCTGATTTTGCTTTCTTGATGGATGATTTACATTTAATCTGATTTTTTTTTATAAGCTTCCCAGTTAGCGATGACCTATTCTTTACATAGTTACTGTATTTCTTCCAAACCCCATATTGTGTTCAATAGCATAATGTGTGGATGCAGAGGGCTGGAAATATTGATCAGTAGGAACCAACTGTCTATACAGAAATGTTTGTGAAAATGTTGGTAATTCTGAAGCTGTTGATATTGTCATGTGGCTCTGGACCCTGTGAATAGAATAGTTAGGAAGCATTCGTCTAAGTGAAACTGTTAGTAGTTGTTGTTGCCTGTTTTGTGTCTTTCAGACATGCACTGCATGGAACTCGTGGAATTGCTGGGATGACAATTCATGACCCAGAGGAGAGTATAACCGCCACTTACCTGACTACCTGTCTGTTACCCTCCAGAGGTTCCAGATTACTGCTGCCAGACTTTGGTACAGCTCTCTGTGCAACCATGTGCATGTGGTGATGAGAAAGAGCAGTACTGCTTTTGATATACAGTGCTTCCTGCATCAGTTCCTCCAGTGGCTGTGGATGCATTTTCATCAGTCTGGTCCTCTGACAGAGGCAGAGAGGACTGGGAATGAACATCGGATGCCTTCTCTGACTCCTTCTGTGCCATACCAAACACTGCCACCAATGGTACACAAGCTGGAGTGCTTGTGCAGGGGCTTCTCCCCAGCACTCTCAGATCCACAGGCCCTGCTAGCATACCACTGCCACACTCATGACAACCACATCCCCTACCAACCGACTAGATGACATCCTCAATGGGCTGCTACAGTATTAGGGGACCAGCACACTATGGGGGCAAACAAATAATAGAAATGACTTTGGAGCAGTGGTCCCCTACAAGAACCTGGCCACAGCCATCTTTGTTGACTCCAACCCCATGGCTCCACCAATCAGTGAGACAGAGAACACAGGACTGTAGCAGCATGGTTTTATGGGAGGAGGAGGATGCAATAAGTACCCTCCACACTGTTCTGGCAGTCTGCTGGAGTCAATTAAAGTGCAAGACAAGGCAGAAGGACTTATGGACAGCCCTGCCTGACTAATAGACAATAAACTGGGGAAAGGGAAAGAAGTTTATGGGCTCATGAGGAGCTTGGCGCAGTTGGAGAGAGACTCAGAGGTGAACATATGAACATACGAATGTGCCAGCAGAAACAGACCACCCAGTCTATCTAAGTCTGCACAAGTTTGCAGCTAGCATCCCTAGTTTGCAGCTGCCCCACCCCCTTCCCTTTGTCATCCCAATGTCACCCCCACCTCCCCCACCCTCACTCTCCCCTGTTCCCTGTCCCATGCCCTTTTGAAGCTATTCACCTGGAGGAAGGAGTGCTGTGTGACTGGACTTCTCTACTGGGACTAAAGAAGTAGAACTCTTGTACTTGGACCTTTAATTTAGGGTAAAAAAACAAACTAACAAACAAACAAAAAAAAAAATTAGTGTGTTTGTCTGAGTTAACTGAATGGTTATTTCAACAGTTATCTAGGCGTAACTCTCAGGTGATTGAAAGGGATTGATAGCTGTGCAGTTCAAATTACTTGTAGAAATATCTAGTAAGTAGGGGGACTGGCTTAGCTAGAAGGAAGCTAAATTTAATGACTGCCTTAGAAAGATTCTGTTAGTAGCTTGACAGAAGACACCAGGAGGAAGGAGCACTGTGTGACTGGACTTCTCTACTGGGACTATATTGCCCTCTTTCCCTCCCCTCCAAAGCTAGTTCTATTTTTATAGGCACAGGATTTGACTGACAACAGGAACTTCCTGTTTGGGAGCAGGAAGTGAGTGATCACAGAGCCACCAAAGACTCACCATCCTAGAAGGGTAAGAGTAGCTCTCTGGCCCCATCTAGCTGCTGGAGGTCTGCCTCTGAGCAAGTAAGGGTCCTACTGAGAAATATAGGATATTTTTGTCTCAGAACAGGACAAACAGGAGCTTAAAGGGCACAGAGGCAGAAAGTAAGTAGAGAGAGAAGAGAAAGAAAAAAAAACATTAACGAGTAAGGATTCCAAACAACAGTTAAGGGGCCAGAAATAAGACATGGTGGGAGTGGTGCAGTGCAGTGGCTGTGGAGCAGCAGTCTTCCTGGAGACGTTCTGGAGGATGCAGTGTTGTCCCATCTGCAGGCACCTCTCTGGGCTGAGGGAGGAGGTTGCTCATCTCCAGGCTGAGTTGTCCAGGATTTGTGGGACCTCCTCTTCCATCCAGGGACCACCAATGTCACTGCCGTTGCCTCAGAGGTTGCCAAGAAAGAGAAGCAGTTGGACCACAGTGGGCTCAGAGAGGATGAGGGTGGTGGAACAGAGGCACAGCCCTCCAGTTGTACCTCTCCACAATTTCTATGCCATTCTGGCAAAGTGTGGTTCCTCTATGGAGGCACCTGCAGTGGAGACCAAGGAGGATGCTGGGAACCTCCACAAAGGAGACCCACAGGAGGGTGGTACAGGACCCCACAGGGGAAGAAAACAACTCCTGGTGGGGGACTCCATTGCTAGGAAGGTAGAACTGGAGGAGGAAGGGGAGAGGGAGGTAAGGTGCCTGCCTGGTGCCATGGTTTGGAGGGACAGGGAGCGAATCCTCAGGATTGCTGGAGCAGCTGCACAGGGGAAGGAGCTGGATGTCATTGTCCACCTAGGGACAAATGACCTGCCTAAGAAAGGGATTAGAGCAGTGCAGGAAGAGTTTGTGGCATTGGGGAAGGGTCTTAGAGAAGTAGCATGCACAATAACCTTCTCGGAGGTGCTGCCCATCCATGGTGTAGAAGAGGCTAGGGTGTTACACACCATGGGATTCAATCAGTGGTTGAAAAACTGGTACAAATCTCAGGGATTTGGCTTCATTGGGGACTGGGGGTCCACCTGGAGTGATGCAAGCCTATACTGTCATGATGGGCTGCATCTGTCCAGGAGGGGAACCAGGATCCTAAGTGTTAGGTTTAAATGCTTCATTGGCAAGCACTTAAACTAGCCAAGGGGGGAGGCACTGGAAAGGAGCAGGGAAATCCTAGTCCCCCCCCAAAAAATCACAGTAGTAAGTGCGGTAAACACCAACATAGAGGTGGCGATAGGGAGAAGGGCAGGGGTAAATGGGGAAAGTGACAAAGGCAAGAAGGACAGGGATGGGGCAAAAAGGAGTAGGGCCATCAGTAAATGGAGGGTAATGAGTACCAATGCCCATAGTCTGGGCAACAAGCTCCCTGAGCTGGTGGCCTTGATGGAAGAGGGATGCCTGGATATCATAGCAGTCACAGAAACATGGTACACAGAGAACCATGACTGGGATGTTAACATACCAGGGTACATAACCTACAGGAGAGACAGGCAGGGGAGAAGAGGGGGAGGAGTAGCTCTCTATGTAAAGGAAGAAATAAAAGCAACTGAACAAAAGAGTAAGCAGGGAGGAGAGGAGGCACTGTGGGTCAAATTGGAGACTGGAAAAGGCATCGCAATCCACACAGGGGTTGTGTACAGACCCCCATGTCAGGGGGAGGGAATGGACAAGGATATGATAGAAGGCATTCTTAGGACGGCAGAGAAAGGGGAGATACTGTTGAAGGGAGACCTGAATATGCCAGATGTTAACTGGAGCACATTTGCTGCAGCCACATCCAAGAGCAGGGCCATTCTCGATGCCCTACAGATGGCAGGCCTCAGACAGCTAGTTTCGGAACCCACTCGTGAGGGAGTAATCTTAGACCTCATACTATCAAATGGGGACAGTGAGAGGATCTCAGATCTAGAAGTGGGTTGCCATCTGGGAACAAGTGACCATCAACAGTGTGGTTCACGTTAAACTCAGCTACAGAGTCAAGCCATACAAAAGTGAGGTACTGGACTTCAGGAGGGCTGACTTTGGCAAGATGGAAGAGTGCCTCAGAAAAGCACTAGCAAACAGGCTACAAGGAGGGGTGGAGCAACAATGGGGAATCATCAAAACTGGCATCACAGAGGCAACAAGCCTTTGTGTGAAGCAAATAAACAAATTAAAAAGAAAGAAAAAGCCACTATAGTTCTCAAAAGAGGTGGCTGGGAAAGTCAGGGAGAAAAAGATAGCATTCAGGAAGATTAAGGAAACACAGAAGGAGCAGGACAGACAGCTGTACCAGTTAAGGCAGAAGGAAGCAGGGGGGGAAGTCAGAATAGCAAAGGCCCAAACTGAGGAAAAGATAGCCAACTCAATTAAGAAAGGGGATAAAACCTTTTATAGATATATCAGAGAGTGTAGAAAGACAAAGAGAGGGATAGTGAGGCTGAATAGAATGAATCGTGGGTGGGCAGAGGGGGATAGTGAAAAAGCAGGGATACTGAACGAATATTTCTGCTCAGTATTCACAAAAGGGGGGGGAGTATCTAATCCAATTAACAGAAGCACTCTTGATAGGTGGGGTCGATCCCAGCCCTTTCTGAAAGAACTCCTAAAACTGAAGGTGGACAAAGCAATGGGGCCTGATGGAATTCACCCCAGATTTCTAAAAGAATTAAGGGAGGAACTACTGAAACCACTGACTACTCTTTTTAATAAATCATGGGAGGATGGTGTGGTACCTGAGGACTGGAAGAAGGCAGATGTGATTCCCCTTCACAAAAGTGGGACCAAGACAGAGGCAGGAAACTACAGACCTGTCAGTTTGATCTCTGTGGTAGGGAAAGTGATGGAGTCACTTCTAAAGGAAAGAATAGTTGAGTACCTAGAGACCAGTGGGGCAGGGACCCAAGGCAGCATGGGTTCACAGCAGGAAGGTCATGTCAGACGAATCTAATAGATTTCTTTGACTGGGTGACCAAAGTAGTAGACAGAGAGGGGCTGTGGACATGGCCTACCTATACTTTAGCAAGGCATTTGACACAGTGCCACACAAAAGATTAATAGTCAAATTAACCAGCCTGGGAGTGGGTCCCAGGGTGGTAGCCTGGTAAAACATTGGCTGGACAACAGGACACAGGAGGTAATTGTAAATGGAGTCCACTCTGAAGAAAGAGGGGTTACTAGTGGGGTACCACAGGGTTCAGTACTGGGTCCAGTCCTTTTTAATGTCTTTATAAGTGACATTGCAGAGGGACTGGAAGGAAAAATATGCCTCTTTGCAGATGACACAGATATCTGCAACAGAGTTGATACACAAGGAGGCGTGGAAAGGATGAGAAGGGACTTGGCAAGATTGGAGGAATAGTCAGAAGTATGGCAGCTGGGATTCAATGCAAAGAAGTGCAAAATAATGCACCTGGGAAACAAGAACCCAAGGGAAGATAACACAATGGGGGGGTAGTAACAACAACAAAAAAGGAAGGGGACCTGGGGGTAATCATATCAGATGATCTTAAGGTTAGCAAGCAATGTGAGAAGGCAGTAGAGAGGGCTGGGGGTGTACTGGGATGCATAGGGAGAGGCATCACCAGCAGAAAACAGGAAGTTGTTATCCCTCTTTACAGACAGTTGGTGAGACCCCATCTGGAGTACTGCATCCAGTTCTGGAGACCCCATCTCAGCTAGGATATAGACAGGATAGAGGCAGTCCAGAGGAGGGCAACTAAAATGGTGCAGGGTCTGCAAGAGAAGCCGTACGAAGAGAGACTAAAGGAGCTTAATATGTATACCCTTGAGGAAAGAAGGGAGAGGGGGGACATGATAGAAACTGTTAAGTACCTCAGTGGAATCAACAAATTCCAAGAGGGTAGCATCTTTCAGAAAAAGAGACATGCAAGAACAAGGAGACACAATTTAAAGATGGGGGGGTGGTTCCGGGGCAATTTGAGGAAGTATTTTTTTCACAGAGAGGGTAGTGGATGCATGGAACAGCCTTCCTGAGGAGATTGCGGGGTCTAAAATTGTGGGAGAATTCAAGAATGCATGGCACATACATAAGGCAATTCTTGTGGGGGGTAGGAAGAAATAGGCTGTTGGTTAACTAGGATCTGCGGCCTATCCTGTAGGTAGGGAAATGGGCAGACTAGGTGGGCCAAGCGGTCCTTATCTGCCATCAAAGTCTATGTTTCTATGTTCACAGATTTACATGATAGCACCCATTCTCGTAGGGCATTTCATTTTGCTACCACCCTCTCTGTGAAATAGTGTCTCCTCATTTCCTTCCTAAATATTCCCCCCTCTATTCTTAGCCCATGCCCCCCGGTGACCGTCCCCTCCTTAACTTAAAGACCCCATCTGCCCCATTCTTATTGATTCCCCTCAGATACTTGAATGTCTCTATCCTATTCCCCCTGTCCCTTCTATCCTCCAGGGTGTATACAGTATATTCAGGTCTCCCAGCCTCCTGTCATAGTCTCTCCCCTCCATTCCACATATCATCTTTGTTGCCCATCTCTGCATCCCCTCCAGTAGCCTGATATCACGCTTTAGGTATGGCCTTCAAAACTGCACACAGTACTCTAAGTGCAGCCTTACCAGCGACCTGTAGAGGGACAAGATTACCTCTCTTCACCTGGACGAAACCCCCCCCCCCTCGTTATGCACCCCAGCATTTTGTTTGCTTTTGCAGCTGCTCTCCTGCACTGGGCAGTGTTGTTCATGGTCCCTGTTATCATTACCCCATGTCCTTCTCCTCCTCGGTGATCCCCAGCTTAACCCCCCAGCCAGTATTCCATCCTTGAGTTTTTCACCCCAAAGTGCATAACCTTACACTTCTTTGCATTGAACCCCAGCTGCCACATCTCTGACCAGTCCTCTAGCTTGCTTAGGTCCCCCTGCAGCTGCTTCCAACCCTCCTCTCCATCCACCACTGCTCCGATTTTGGTGTCATCAGCGAACAGACTTACCTTGCTCACCACCCCATGTGCAATGTCTGATATGAAGAGCCCAAACAATACTGGCCCCAACACAGAACCCTGTGGCACCCCGCTCATCACTGGCTTTGGAGTTGAGAGTTCCCCTCTCACCACCACTCATTGCAGACTCCTACTCAGCCAGTTTGTAATCCAGTTTATTATTTTTGCCCCTTTCCCCTACACCAGTTAGCTTCCCCCCAAGCCGCCCATGAGGCACAGAACTGAAGGCCTTGCTGAAGTCCAAGTAAAGAACATCCACCGCATGACCCTTATCCAGCTCACCTGTAACCCAGTCATAATATTGTATCAGGCTGGTTTGACAAGACTTCCCCGGAATGAACCCATGCTGCCTTACATCCTGGAGGCCATTGTTCTCCAGGTATGACACCAGTCTTTCCTTTAGTATTGTTTCCATGAGTTTTCACACTATAGAGGTGAGACTTACTGGGCTCTAATTACCTGGTTCATCCCTTCGTCCACTGTTGTGTAATGGTACTACAAGTCGTGGCCAAAAATATTGGCGCCCTTGCAGTTTTTTCTAATAATGCACCATTCCTTCCAGAAAATTGTTGAAATTAAAAAATATTTTGGTTTCCACATATGTATTTCTTTGGTTTGCAGTGGAATAAAACACAAAAAGCAGAAAAATGTACTAAGTCTTAGCTTATTCCACACAGAAATCCTTAAACGGCCCGGACAAAATTATTGGCACCTTTTAGAAGTAGTTAGAAATAATTAGATTTCAAGCAGGTGATTCTCCTTCACATTGGAATTGAACTAACCTGTGGTGAGTTGCAGGTGCCTGCAATATAGAAATCACTCATTCAACCAGTTTGAATAGAGAAAAGGACTCATTCTCCTGTTTTGTGTCACTGTGTGTACTGAAATGAGCATGGAGAAAAGAAAGACAGCCAGAGAATTGTCTTAGGAGGTCAGACAGAAGATTGTAGCCAAGCATGGACAATCTCAAGGCTACAGATCAATCTCCAGAGACCTTGATGTTCCTGTTTCTACCGTACATAATGTTATCAGGATGTTTAAGGCCCATGGCACTGTAGCCAACCTCCCTGGACGTGGCCGCAAGAGAAAACTTGATCGAAGATTGCAGCGCAGGATTGTTCAAATGGTGGAGAAAGCACCTCGATCAACTGCCAGACAGATTCAAGCTGACCTTCAGACACAAGGTACAACAGTTTCAACTCACACCATCCGTCACCAACTCAATGAAAGGGGGTTATATGGTAGGAGGCCCAGGAGGACCCCACTGCTGAAAGAGAGAGACATAAGAAAGCCCGACTGGGGTTTGCCAAAACATACCTGAACATGCCAAAATCCTTCTGGGAGAATGTTCTGTGGACAGATGAGACCAAATTAGAGCTTTTTTGGTAAAGCACATCATCTCTATGTTTACAGAAAACAAAATGAAGCCTTCAAAGAAAAGAACACCTTCCCTACAGTCAAACATGGAGGAGGTTCAGTGACGTTTTGGGGTTGCTGTGTTGCCTCTGGTACTAGGTGCCTTGAATGTGTGCATGGCATTATGAAATCTGGAGATTACCAGGCCATTTTGGAGCGCAATGTTGAACCCAGTGTCAGAAAGCTGGGTCTCTGCTGAAGGTCATGGGTCTTCCAGCAGGACAATGACCCCAAACACACTTCAAAAAGCACACAGGAATGGTTCAAGACAAGACGCTGGACTGTTCTGAAGCGGCCAGCAATGAGTCCAGATCTAAATCCCATTGAAAACCTGTGGAGAGATCTGAAAATAGCAGTTGGGAGAAGGTACCCTTCAAATCTGGGAGAACTGGAGCAGTTTGCACAAGAAGAGTGGGCCAAACTGTCAGTAGAGAGGTGCAGGAAGCTCATCCATGGCTATAGGAAGTGGTTGATTGCAGTTATTTTGACCAAAGGCTGTGCTACTAAATATTAAGTCTAGGGTGTCAATAATTTTGTCAATGCCATTTCTTTTCATTTTCTGATTTAAAAGGATATATTAAATTCTGAATCAAAAACAAAGGATCTGTAATATTAACAGAGAAATAAAGAATTGTGGAGACCAAATACCGTACTGTTGTTAATTTCAACTTACTTTAGAGGAAATTGTGAGTTATTTGAAAAAGTGCAAGGGCGCCAATATTTTTGGCCATGACTGTACATGTTCCATCCTCCAGTCTAGTGGCACACATCCCAACTCCAGTGAGTTACTGTACAGATCCACCAGCGGCTCTGCCAACACCTCCGTCATCTCCCTCAGCACCCTGGGGTAGATACCATCCAGCCCTTGTGCCTTGTCTACTTTCAGTGCCCTCAGTCCTTCTAGGTACATTAGGGAGTACAGAAAGGTTAAGGGAGGGATAGTGAAGATTAATAAAGGAGAGGGGAAATGGGCAGAGGGAGACAGTGAAAAGGCAGAGATACTGAATGAATACTTTTGCTCAGTATTCACAAAAGAAGATGAGGTGCAGTTACCTAAACCAGACAATAGAAGCACTCTGGGTAGGGGGGGTTGATACCAGTCCATTCACAGAAGAAAGAGTCCTGAAAGAACTCCTAAAACTCAAGGTGGACAAAGCAATGGGGCCTGACGGGATTCACCCCAGAATCCTTAAAGAACTAAGGGGGGACCTAGTGACACCACTGAACACACTTTTTAACAAATCATGGCAGGATGGGGTGGTACCTGAGGACTGGAGGAGGGCAGATGTGATTCCCCTTTACAAAAGTGGGAGCAAGGCAGAAGCAGGAAACTACAGACCTGTAAGTTTGACCTCAGTGGTAGAGAAAATGATGGAATCACTTCTGAAAGAAAGAATTGTTGAGTACCTAGAGGCCAGCGGGGCACAGGACCCAAAGCAACATGGATTTACAGTAGGAAGGTCATGTTAGACTAATCTAATTAATTTCTTTGACTGGGTGACCAAAGTAATAGACCAGGGAGGGGCTGTGGATATGGTCTACCTAGACTTTAGCAAGGCATTTGACAGAGTCCCGCACAAAAGATTAATAATCAAGTTAGCCAGCCTGGGAGTGGGTCCCAGGGTGGTAGCCTGGGTGCAGACTGGCTGCACAACAGGACACAGAGAGGTAATAGTGAATGGAACACATTCCAGAAGAAAGGGAGTTACTAGTGGAGTAATTCAGGGCTCAGTACTGGGTCCAATCCTCTTTAACATCTTTATAAGTGACATTGCAGAGGGTCTGGAGGAAAGGTATGCCTCTTTGCAGATGACACAAAGATCTGTAACAGAGTTGATACACAAGAGGGGTAGAAAAGATGAGAAGGGACTTGGCAAGGTTGGAGGAATGGTCAGACATATGGCAACTTAGATTCAATGCAAAGAAGTGCAAAGTAATGCACCTGGGAAACAAAAACCCAGGAGAAGAGTACACAATAGCAGGGGAGGTACTAACAACAACAAAAATGGAAAGGGACCTGGGGGTAGTCATATCAGATGACCTAAAGGTGGGTAAGCAATGTGAGAAGTCAGTAAGGAGAGCCAGGGGGATACTGGGATGCATAGGAAAGGGCATCACAAGTAGAAAAAGGGAAGTGATTATCCCTCTATACAGACAGTTGGTGAGACCCCATCTGGAGTACTGTGTGCAGTTTTGGAGACCTCATCTACACAAGAACATAGACAGGATGGAAGCAGTCCAGAGGAGGGCAACTAAAATGGTGCAGGGTCTACATCAGAAGCCATATGAAGAGAGACTGAGAGAGCTTAATATGTATACCATTGATGAAAGGAGGGACAGGGGGACATGATAGAAATGTTCAAGTACCTCAAGGGAATCAACAAAGTCCAGGAGGTAGCATCTTTCAGAAAAAGAGATGTGTAAGAACAAGGGGACACAGTTTAAAGATAGAGGGACGGCTCAGAGGTAATGTGAGGAATTTTTTTTCACTGGAGAGAGTGGTGGATACATGGAACAGCCTTCCTGAGGAGGTGGTTGGGTCTAAAACAGTGGGGGAATTCAAACATGCTTGGGACAGACACAAAGCAATTCTAGTGCGGGGTTGCAGGAAGCAGGCTGTTGGTTAACTAGAATCTGCAGCTTATCCAGTAGGTAGGGAAATGGGCAGACTGGGTGGGCCAAGTGGTCCTTTTCTGCCGTCAAAGTCTATGTTTCTATGTTTCTATGTTTACTTGCCTCAATTCTTCCATCTGTCACCTCCTCTCCCCTTGTCCCCACCCTCCCAGCCCAGGGTGGTAGTGGTCCCCCCTTTTCTTCCGTAAACACTGAGAAAAAGTATTCATTCAGGCTTCTGCCTGCTCCCCTTTCCGTCCATTCCCCACCCATTTTTATCCTCACTATTGTCTCCTTGTACTTCCTTTTTTCCATGATGTATCTGAAAAAGTCTTTCTACCCCTCTCCCCCATTAATTCCCTGCACTAATCTCAGCTCCTTCTGGGCCTTGGCTTCTCTCACTTTTCTGGTCACCTCCCTGGACCATCTTGTATACTCCTTCCTGTCCACTTCTTTCCCCGTCCTCCTATACCTCTGGTGCACCTCTCATTTTGCTCTCACCACCTCCACTACCTCGCTGTTCAACCAGCATGGTTTTCCTGCTCTGTTCCTCTTACTCTGTGTCTTGGTGCAGGCTTCTGTTGCCTCTGTAATCCCATGTTTAATAATATCCCATTTCTGCTCTGCATCCATCTCCTGACTTATGCCCTCTAGTTTCACTTTCAATACTTCCTGCATCCTCCCAAAGTCTGCCCCCTGAAGTTTACCAACTGAGCAATTGATTTCTCTGGCTCCCCGCACATTGTGATATTAAACCACACCATTTTGGTGATCACTGTCGGCTAGTGGGTCCTCCATCTTTATTTCCCTTACTGCCTTCCCATTTGACAACACCAGATCTAAAGTGTTCTTTAGCCTAGTAGGTACACTAACTAACTGTGTCAGGAGACCCTCCTGGATCGCATCCAGAAGCACTTGCTCCCCTAGCACTGGAGGTGACCGGAATGCTCTAGTCAACCCCTCCTGTGTACTATGAGTGTTGAGCCAGAAAGGCTGTGCCAGTAGGGCTGTGCTACTGTGAAGTGCCCAATAGAGTCTAAAGTGCTTCATATCCAGGTCACTGGGGCCTACTTCTGAATGCTGCTTTATCTGATGTTGTGTCTTGGACTTCTTTCACTGATGGCATCCAGGGAGTACCCTGCTCATTTGAAAACTGTGACTCCTTCTAGGCCAGTCTCCCACACTTGAGTGCTGAGGCCACCCCAGCACTGGGCACCTCACATCATCTTAACACTACTCACCAGATGGTGCACTGCATAAACAAGGTATCGTGTACTTCAACCTGCTATCAGGCAGTGGTTGTCACATGCTTTATCCTCTCTACTGCAGGCAGTGTCTCTGGTACCCATCGCAGCTCAGAATCTCCTGTACAAAACATAGGCATATCTTCTGCCTTAGTCCATAGCTCAGCCTCTCTCACCAGTTTGCTCTCTCCACCATCAGCTCAACTGGCAGCATTTTTTGGGCAGAATACTGCAAACACCCCAAAAAGATGAACACTCCATCTTTGTTGGGACCCTCCCTGTGCTGCAAGGCTGCCAGGGACTAAGCCCCTCAAGGTTCCCATACCCTCCCAGTGTATCTCCTACATACTCCAGGGAATTAAAATTGATCCACACTAGAATGTCTTTATACCCCAGGCCTGAAATATCCGCTATTGTCATAGGTCTATCTGTGGAGGCTACCAGGCAAAATAACATAACTCTATCTTAGTACATAGCTCAGTTTCTCTCACCAGGTCTTTCTCTCTCTCTCCATCATCAGCATAGCTGGCTGCATCTCTTGGGGACAGAACTGCAAACACCCTCAAAAGGTGAACACCCCATCTTCAGTGGGACCCTCCCTGTGCCACAAAGCTGCCAGGGACCACTTGCGGAGAAGTGCCTCAGGGCTGCCACACCCTCCTGTTTTCTTCCATACATACTCCCAGGAATTAACAGCAATCTGCACAAAAATGCCTTCAAATCCCAAAGCCCTGGACTCTTCACTACTGTTATACACCAGTCCCTGGAGGCTACCAGGAACTGAGCATCAAGATGAGTTGGTCTCAAAGCTTGATCCAGCAACAGCTGCACTGTGTGAAGCCCTTGCCACCTCAGGCAGTCTGGCAAGTGATCAAACAAACAACGCAAAGGAGCACTCACTAGCAAAAAAGCTGCTGGGTCTGCAACTAAAGGCATAAATTGTAGCAGTGAAAAAAAGCAGCGACTCTCAAGCAGAAATGAGCAAAAATATAAGCATTTATTGTGCCCACGGCATTTTCATCAAGATGAGTTGGTCTCAAAGATGGATTCAGCAACAGCTGTGCTGTGTGAAGCCCTTGCCACCTCAGACAGGCTGGCAAGTGACCAGAGACAAGGCACCTTGAGGTACAGCTGGCACCCTTCTCTCATACTGGCATTCTAAGCTCCTTCCATTGGACCCCTAATCAGAGGCACTACCAACTGATCTGCTTCAGATCTGGCATTCAAGTAACCAACTCCCACCCTCTACTGGCAGGATGGGTTGTTCCAACTGCTACAATAAAGCAGGTTTGTGTTCCTCCACCCCCTAGGATGCACCTGGAAATGCACTATCAGCTCAGAATGGTGTCTTTCCTGGTCAGAAAACTACACAAAAATCTCAAAATAGATAATTTCTCCACAGTGAGCAATGAAACATTAAGCTGCGTTTGACTGGAAAATAAGGGCTAAACAATTCTAGAGATTTCTGCACACGTACTCTGTGTCTGACAGTGGGTGGAGCACATGCTAGCAACAAATCTTACCTCTGGCTTTCTTAAGTCAAGTTCAGGTATTGAACATGTCAATAATAACTGGTAGACATGGAATAATGTATTGGTAGCCAGGTATATAAAAAGGAATTACTACACACTGGAGGTTTAAAAACCAAGGTAGTGAAGACTAAGTAGTCAAGGTCGTTGCAGACCTTGGTGTATAAAAAATTAGTTTCTACTACCCCTCCCCCATATTTTTATATGATAACTGTTTTTTTTTTTCAGTGTTAAAAAAGAGAAAAAAGGTATGCAACAAAATCATAGCTTGTGGGGGGATTTGGATGGGAAGTCACCACCTGGTGGGGGGGGTTGAGGAACTACAGCTTTGTGGGGAGAGTTGGTTGGGTAACCACAGCCTGGGTGGGGGGATTTTGTTGGGGAGCGACAGCTCATGTGGGAATTTGGTTGGAGAGCCACAGCTCATGAGGGGATTTGGTTGGGAAGCCACAGCTTGGTGGGGGAATTGGTTGGGGAGCTACAGCTCAGTGGGAGGATTTGGTTGGGGATCCACAGCTTGGTGGGGGAGCCACACAGTTTGGTGGGGGGTTTAGTTAGGGAGCCACAGCTTGGTGGGGGATTTGGTTGGGGATTCACAGCTTGGTGGAAGGATTTGGTTGTGGGACCACAGTTTGTTGGGGGATTTGTTTGGGGTACCACAGCTCAGTGGGGGATTTAGTTGAGTAGCCACAGCTCAGTGGGGGGATTTGGTTGGGGAGTCACAGCTCCATAGGGGGATTTGGTTTGGGAACCACAGCTAAGTGAAAGGATTTATTTGGGGAATCACAGCTAAGTGGGCTGATTTGGTTGGGGACCCACAGCTCAATGGGGGGATTTGGTTGGGGAACCACAGCTCAGTGGAAGGATTTGTTTGGGGAACCACAGCTCAGTGGGAGGATGTGGTTGGGGAGCCACAGCTCCATGGGGGGATTTGGTTGGGGAGCTGCAGCTTGGTCATGGGATTTGGTTGGGGAATCACAGGCTGGTGGGGGGATTTCATTGGGGAGCCACAGCTTGGTGGGGAGATTTGGTTGGTTGGGCATTTAATAATGAATATGTGGGAGAAGAGGGCAGGAGAGAGGGAAGAGAACAACCAAAATGCCTATGGCAACAGACCTGTGTATTATGGAATTTGTGATGTCATACCTGCATATAGCAGTAATCTACAGCTTCTGAAAACTGGCTAGAATCACATCAAGCAAGGTATTATAGAACAGTTTTGCACAGTCATTGCCCTGCAATACATCTGACCTTGGGAGTCATAGGTGCTGAGTGGAAAGCAGGAGAATTTAAATATTCTAGCCTGCAGTGCACTAGACTTTTACTTTGTCAAAGGATGCACAAAACTGCAGAAAAGAACATCTTTGCATTATAAGTAATATGGAAGTGTTGAAAATGAATTAGTATGGTAAAAATGTAGCACTTAGATTAACTTATAAACCTTTACTACCTCACATAAATATACAGGCACTTCCTTTAGCAACCAATACTGGCTTAGTAGAGCGCTACCACTACATTTTATTAAAGTATCCATATAATGCAATTTTTTATTTTGCCTTAGGGAAGTAAATAACTTTTAAGACAGACATTGATCATATGAATTATTTATGAAACTTTCAATAAATTCTGGCTAGACTAGGCTAATATTTAAAGCAATGACATTCTCCCAAGTTGCATGTTTAACTGATTTTCTGATGTGATTACCTTGCACGTAATAACTGCCAGTTATGCAACAATTTATTATCTGTGCTGTATGGCATGAGAATGATAGCATATATCAAACGCAATAGATAGATAGACAGACAGACAGGGGGATTGCTGTGGTGAAATTACCTTTCTGCACATTTTGTTTTCATCATTTATTCTACTTTCTTCCCCATCAGCCCCTATTGGGATGCACATCTGACCCTAGTGCCATCACCTACATTCTTCGGGACTTACCCCACCACTTTCCAAAACCAATATGTGCTGTTTAGGTGCCTCAGTAGTGGTGGGTCTGCAAGGTTGCACCATCATCTGCCATTTGGGGAGATTTTTCTCTCCCAGTTTTTGTCCCCAGTACTTCCCCCTGAGGGTAAAGCTGTATGCAATGATGCTCACACATATGTTTACACATACGCACATTACAGACATCTGCTTTGGTGCCCATCTATTGGGCATTTGCTTGTCATACCACCCATCCTCTGCTAGGTGGTAATGACACAGTAAGATACACTGTCACCGCTTCCAGAAGGTGGAAAGCAATCCATGGGTTACTGACTCCTTCTTCTTCCAGCTTGCTCCCAAGCATCCCAAGTCCTTACTTGAACCTGGGTCACTGACTTAGCAGGCAGCAGGCTACTACTCTGCCAGTGGGCAGGCTTTTTTGCACATTTCTTAACAAAGAAAAGCATTTTATATTGCTTGCCCAGTGCCTTATTCTTGGGCAAGAGCATGTGCTGATCTTTTCATGAGATCATTAGATAGATAGATAGGTAGACAGATAGATAGATAGATAGATAGATAGATAGATAGATAGATAGATAGATAGATAGATAGATAGATAGATACAGACAGACAGAATCCCTCTTGTCCAGTCATGTCAATCAGCACCTTTTTTATGTTGGCATGCTTGCTTAGCCAACATCTTGCAGCAGTGGAGATATGGAGGCGTGGACGCTGTTGGGCAAATGCAGGCACGCACCAGTAGGTGCATCCCACATTCCCCAATCAGCCAGCATGCCGGCACCACACCATGCATATTTAATGCAGTGAGCACATCTAAGGAAAGGTTCGCTGCAATGCAAGCAAAGCTCGTCACATGCAGTGGACCTTCCTACGTGCTTCGCCACTACAAACATGGCAGCACACTGGCCACTAAACTGCCGACTCGGGGTGCCAATCCCCATTGGCCCCTGTCCATCATCTATATAGCCGATGGGGGCACACCCCAGTGGCATACTGTGAAACTCCCCTTTCTTGCTTGTCAAGGATGACCAATCCCCATGGCTCATGCACCCCGCCACTTCGTGCTTACACACGGGTGGCCAATCTCTACTGGCAACCATCCCTCACTCCCCATTTGCCGATGGGGTGCCCAATCCCCTGTCAGCTACTGTATCCCCCCAAATAACCCACCTGTAACAAAAGAAAACAGGTCTGCAGTGTTTGTTTTTTTGGTTTTTACACCTGTAAACAGAAAACGGTCCCTCGCAGTCTCCCTACCCACCACCTGCACCCACCCACTGCACACCCTGCCTCCCCACACCCCCCACCCTGTACTTAACTCTGGAGCTCAGCACGACAATCTTTGCTGGTCTGGGAATACGTCTGCACTCTTCAAAGCCGACCGTGAATTAAGGAAATGCCGATAAGCTGTATAATGAAATAAATAAGGTTTTTTCAACTTTGATTCATATCTCGGGTATTTGTTGGAATTTTTGCCCCAGATATTCAACATGGGGTTTTTGGGACCACTCCTCATGAATTCTGTCACTGTTATGACATTAATCGGTCGTTGATCCCAAAAGGTGATTTCGCGATCACTGTTTGAAAATCACCTTTAAGGACCATTAATCAAGGACAATGGCAGTGTTCATGAGGTGGGCTCTCAAAAACTCCTATGTTGCTAATTCAGTGGCAAAATCCAAGCTGTGGCTGTTCCTGGCTGCGCTGCTCAGTTGCTATGCATGCTCATAACTTCGCGAATCCGCAATATTTTCACACCAGATTTTCAACATTGTTATTTTTCTATACCTCCTTGTGAACAGTACAGCTGTCATTTTTCACATCCAGGCTGAAATGTGTTTCAGCACTTCCGGCGCACAATAGCGCAGTTGCTGTGGAAAATCAGTGTTTGAGACAGATTACAAACACGACAGTGATGCTGTTCATGAGCAGAGGTTCTAAAATTCCTATGTTGAAAATTTGGTGACAATACTCCATAAAACGACTGCGTTACGAGCATGCATTGCACAGTTGCTATGCATGCTCGTGACTTCACGAATTCACAATATTTTCACGCCAGATTTTCAACATTGTTATTTTTCTTCACCTTCTTGTGAACAGTATAGCTGTCATTTTTCACATCCTGGCCAAAATATGTTTCCACACTTCCGGCGCACAATAGCATGATTGTTATGGGAAATCAGTGTTCGGGGCAGATTATGAAATGACAATGATGCTGTTCATGAGCAGAGGTCCTAAAATGCTTATTTTGAAAATTTGGTGATGATACTCCTTAAAATGACTGTATTACGAGCATGCGTTTTGCAGCTTGCACGCACACTTGTAACTTTGTGCATTTGTAATATTTTCACTCTGGATTTGCACCATTGCCATTTTTCCACACTTTTTGATGAACAATACAGCTGTCATTTTACATATCCTACCCAAAATGTGTTTTCGCATGTCCGGCACAAAATAGCACGGTCGCTGTGAGAAATCACTTTTTGGGACAGTGTGAGGAAAATGACAGTGACACTGTACACGAGCAGAGGTGCTAAATGCCTATGTTGAAACTTTGGTGCTGAAAGTCCATAAAATGACTGTGTTACAAGTCTGCATTGCGCATTTCCCACGCACCCCTGTAACTTCGCAAATTTGCAATATTTACATGCCATATTTTCAACACTGCCATTTCTTTATACCTCCTTATGAACAGTACAGCTGTCATTTTCCACATCCTGCCCAAAATGTGTTTCTGCACTGCACTACCAAAGCCAATGCCAGTGCAACAACATTCAGCATTGACAAATGCTTGTTTTTCTTGTTGTATTCTTTGGTAACCAGGTAAGGCCCACAGGGCATGTTGTCAGGGCACCTAGTAGCTCTGCTCAGAGCCACACAGTATGCAAGCATAGGTTGTGGTAATCAAACCCAGGTCTGCTGGATGTACCAAGCTCACTCACAGCTCATTACTCTAACTTCTAGGCCATGCTGCCAGCCCCAACACCCTTTGGACACAAACTAGCAGGAATGGACAGAGCCATCACAATTGCTTTATCTCTATTTGTTTCCAGTCATTATGTCTGGTCATCACTCAGGGCATTGTGACAATGGTGTCACAGCATAACTAGGCAAGAATTAGCATGACACTGAGCACCACAGGAGCTGGAAGACTTCATCATTGGCCAAATGTTGAATCCCCCCCAGACTACTTGTGCTGAGAGATTTCAATGCGTGGGTTGATAATAAATCCTTACCCATTGATCAGCAGCTCCTCCAGTTGATTTAATCACTGGGTCTCACACAGGAAGTTACCTATGTTATCCACATGCATGGCCATACATTGGAGCTGGTCTTCTTATTAGAACTTGGGTTAAGGTTGACTTGTGATCCAGATGTTTGATCAGATCATCATGTCATGTCATTCCTCTGTGGGGCACCCCATAAAAATACCCCCCTGCCCCCATGAAGATGGTCCAATATCACCCTAAGCATAATTTGTAGCCTTGAAAACTCCAGGGGCTACTACTCATCACATATATAAAGAAAGCTTATGTACAGGGTGCCAAAAAGCTATGGAGGCCTATAACCTGGCTCAGACAGCTGCCTTGGACTCCCCAGCATCTCACCGTGTCCATCTCTTGACATCCTGTCACAGATCGCCATGGTACTGTGGTGAGCTGAGGTGATCAAAGACAAAGGGATGAGTAGGACAGGTTAACACTCAGTGCTCATTATGGGAAGCATCAGTGGGCAACCACCCTAGAAAGGCACAGTTTCTGTCAAAGATGATTACTTCTAGAAAGAATCAGCCATCTCAGCTCTTTTACACCATGGACAGGCTGATTAACCCCACCACCACCACCCAATCTATGATCTGATCAAGCTTTTTCCACAGAAAAAAGTAGAGTTTAACTAATTCTTCCATGATAAGATGTCCTTTCTTCAGACAAGAATCTTCTCAAGTGGATGTTATGAGCTGGCAGTACCCCAAATAATGACTGGCATGGTCAATCTGCCATCCTGGGCAGAGTTTCAGCCAGTTGTAGAAGAGGAATAACTGGGATAATTAAGGTGACACAACTCTGTATAAAACAGGTTAGCAAGGGGAAAAGGAAGAGAAGACCATTATGGTATTCCAAGGAGGTAGCTGAGAAAGTGAATACAAAAAAACCGCATTCAAACAGTACAAAAAGACACAGGCAGAAGGGAACAGGGAGCGGTACCAGGAGAAACAAAGAGAGGCAGGGAGGGCAGTAAGGGAAGCCAAGGCACAAACAGATGAGTGCATTGTGAAATAAGTGGAATGGGGGGACAAAACTTTTTATAGATATATCAGAGAAAAAAGGAAGGCAAGGGGGGAAAAGTGAGACTAAAAGGGGAAGATGACTGTAGAGTGGAGGATGACAACCACAAAGCAGACATACTAAACAGATACTTCTGTTCAGTTATTATGGAAGAGGAGTCAGAAAATGGGCCAGAAAGGAATATAAAGGGTAGGATGAGTGTGGAAATTGATACAGGTCCCTTTCCAGGGGAAAGGATCCTAAGGGAACTGGAAAGACTAAGGGTTGATTAAGCTATGGGGCCAGATCGGATACACCCCGGGGTGCTGAGTGAGCTAAGAGAAGTGGTGGCAAAGCCTCTGGCAACCTTGTTTAGCTTGTCACTAGAAAAAGGAGAGGTACCCAAAGACTGGAGCAGAGCTGAAGTAGTTCCCCGATACAAAAGCAGAAGCAGAAAGGAAGCAGGAAATTACAGGTCAGTCAGCCTGAGCTCAGTAGTGGGGAAGATAATAGAAACACTACTGAAGGAAAGAATAGTGGAACACCTGGTTGCCAACGGTCTACAGGACCCAAGGCAACATGGTTTTTCAGGATGGAGGTTGTGCCAGACTAACCTCATTGAGTTCTTCAGCTGGGTAACAAGGGAGGTGGATCAGAGAGGGGCAGTAGATGTGGCCTACCTGGACTTCAGCAAGGCCTTTGATACTGTGCCACATCGAAGGCTGTTAAACAAGCTAGGGAACATGGGAGTAAGGAAAATGGTGGTAAAGTGGGTGGAAAATTCGTCAGATAGCAGGACACAGAGGGTAGTGCTAAATGGCTATCACTACACAGAGGGAAAGGTGGCCAGTAGGGTGCATGGGATAGGCATAAGGGGATCCTCGTAGCTGGGGGGAAGGGATAACCTAGTTCCAGAGAAGCTTGAACAAGCACAGTAAATTGTAGTAATGGGCAGACTAGGAGGGACAAAGGCCTTTATCTGCCAACAACATGTACGTATTTATGTAGGAAGAGGTCCGGGTTATCTTGGGGTTACGTCCCATTTGCTATATTTTGAACCCTGGGCCTGAGTGGGTACTAGCCAGTTACCTGGAGTCTCGGGGGCGGGGCAATTTTTACACAGATTATCAGGTGCTCCTTGAAGTGGGGAGTTGTTTATTTACCTCTAAAAAGGGCTGTGATTAGGGCTCTCCTGTAGAAACCATCCCTGGATCCTGACAGTCTGGTGAATTACAGACCTGTATCAAAATTTCCCTTTCTGGGAAAGGTGATTGAGAAGGTGGAGACAATACAACTTAAGGCTCATCTAGAACAGTATGACACCTAGAAGCATCTCCAGTTAGGGTTAAGATCCCACCACATCATGAGGCTGCTGTCATCAGAGTACTCCATGATCTCCTCACTGTGAGAGATCAGAAGCTTCAATCCATCTTGGTCCTCTTAGCTCTAACATCAGCATGTGATACAGTGAACTATGGAGTGCTTTTGGATCGCCTAAGGAGATATGTGGGGCTCACATCGTTTTAAACTGGTTTGAGTCCTGCCTCGTTGAGAGGGCAGAGCAGGTAGTTTTGGGTAGTTTCATCTCCAGAACAGCTGTGCTCAACTGAGGCGTTCCTTAAGGCTCAGTCCTTGCACCCATGTTGTTTCCGTTATACAGGTTGCCACTGGGTGAGATCATTAAACAGTAGGGTGCTGTTTCACTGCAGTGCAGGTGACACTCAGTTGTACCCGTCTTATGCACCTGATGGGAATTGGGCAGCCTCAGAGTTAGGGCAGTATCTCCAGGAGATCAATGACTGGATGGTATCCAACTGGCTGTGCCTTAATCTTGGTAAAACAGAAGTTATAATTGTTGATTGGAGTCCATGTGGGTCAGTAATTACAAGCATAAATACCAGGCTACCACCTTCAAATGTCATTACTCTGAGCTGTAGATGCTATTACAACAAAAATATTTTTCTGTATTTTCATCTGTAAAAAAAAAATATATACTGTGTGTGTGTGTGTGTATATATATATATATATATACACATATACATACATACATATATATATATATATATATATATATATATATAATGGTAGTACGATAGTGCTACCATAGTTAGGGTTAAGGAGCCATTTACATGTTAAACCTAACATTTTGCACCTTAATAACTTTGCAACTGTTCAACAGATTTGCTTGAAATTTGGAATACATGATCAAAAACCATACATCTTGGGATGTGCCAACATTCGTACTGTTTGGCTATACGGCTGAGGAGTTATTAAGCATGATCTGCATGCATGTTTACACTTTTTTTACTTCTTTGCTCATCCCTACAGGTTGCACAGTTTGTGCAACTGGTTCAAAAACTTCAGTGAACATGCAGCCGGGATCCCCGATGTGTCTTTTGAAGATTTCGTGAAAAAATATTAAATGGTTCAAAAGTTATTTGAAAAACAATTTCCCATTATAAGTCAATGGGAAAGGTTAACAAAAAGTTCGACACTTTTGCAAATGCACTTTTTAGTGTCGCAAATGGCCCCAGTAGTGTCATAAATCCACCATTTTGTTTTCAGTTAGTGATCAGAAAAATGCTTGGCATTTAAAATTGGGACCCTCTAGGGACACAATTCTTTCTGTGTTCACCTAGTCGGACCATGAGGATGCCGGCCATGTCTTTATTTTGTGGTTAAACACCCCAGAAATATGTTTTCAATTTTTGGAAAAAGAGTATTGTTGCAAAGTGAGTGTCGCATTCACGGCGCTTTGTAAATCTGTGTAAAGCTTGCGAAATCATCTATTAATTACTGCACACTATGCCTAAAATAATAGGAATTCTTTTGCCACCCTGCTGCCAATGAACACTTTGACCTTTTGGGCTGCAATTTGGAGGGAAGGCGCCAACATCTCACAGATGTGCCTTTTGGTGGTTTGGTGACAAAATATTGCATGGATGCAAAGTTACTGTACTCCGAGGTTGAAACTTTTTCCCATAGACTAACATTGCGGCGTCTGCTGCATGACAGGAATTCTTTGCCACCCTCCTGCAAAATAACAGCTTGGTCTTTTACACTGAAATTTGGAGAGAAGAAAGCCAACATACCACAGATGTGCCTTCCAGTGGTATGATGAAAAAATATTACAGGGTGGCAAAGTTATGGTACTCTGAACTTCTCTTTTTTCCCCACAGGATAACATTATGGCATTCGCCGCGCCTTTCAGGGCCTGTATCTCGGAAATGGTGTAAGATACGGACTTTTCATTAGAAAAACACTTAGCCCCCTCATGGGGGCTAAGTACAAAACTAGCCAAGAATTCCATAAATCATATGAATTTAAATTTTTTTTCTACGTAGTACGGTTCCTGAGATATAAGCAATTTAGTATTTCAACTCCTCATTTTCTGCTCCAAGACCCATAGTTAGGCATACATTCTTTGTACTCACAGTCTTTCCCTATGCAGCTTTTGGGGAAAACCAGCCTGTGCGCTTACATTACTTTTATTCTTACCACTTCCACTTGCAGTTCCGTACCCGTTTCACTTACCATTCCTGTCTATGCCACCATGTGCGTTACCCTTTGGTTTTCATTTGAGCTTGCGTTTGTATTATTTTTATCATTTGTCTCTACAGTACTGTTTCTCTTTCTGTTTTGCTTTGCGTCACCATGCACATTACCATTTGTGTTTGCGGGCACCGTGTTACTATGTGACAAGACGTCACGTGGTTGGGCCCCACGCTCCCGCTGCCGCAGTACATTCACTATTTCTCGTTATCATTCTCAAAAGAAGGAAATTAGACTCAAAAACTCTGTTTAATGCATCAGTTAGGTTGTTCCACAGCAACAAAAGCGAGGAATTCGATGTTAGGGTTGAAACCCCCCCTTGCACCCCTCCAGCCCACCCCCCACAACCGGCATCAGGGTGCGCATTGGGGTCATCAGTCCTAACTCTCACCCCATACTCCTATTCCTCAGCTTCTTTCCACATGTGATGGGGTGAGAATTAGGGCCAACAACCCCAACGTGCACCCCGATGCCAACCCGACATCTGTTGGTGTGTGAAGGATGGTGGGTGGGTAACCCTAACATCGAATTTCCAAACTTTTGTTGCTGTGACATCAACCCTAACTGATGCATTAGCAATTTTTTTTGCAATGTTTATATATACATATATATAGATATATATATATATAGATATATATATAGATATATCTATATATATATATCTATATATATATGTATATATTATAGTGGCACATTAGTGCCACTATAGTTAGGGTTGCGAAGCCATTTCTATGTTAAACCTCAGATTTTGCACTTTAATACCTTTTGAACTGTTTGTTTGATTTGCCTGAAATTTGGAATGTAGGAAGATTTATCACAGATCTCTGGATCTTAAAATTTTTGTGTTGATTGGATGCACGGTTGTGGAATCATAGCACGCTCAAAAAGTGAAAACTCCCACTGTTGTGTTTTCTTTGTCCACCCATAATGCACCGAAGAATGCATTTCAGTGGATTCAAATTGGGTTGTCTATATGGGTCCTGGCTAGCACTGGTGCCTTTCAAAGATTTTGTGAGGAAATCTTGTTCCATTCAAATGTTATAGAATTTTTAGTGTCCCATCTTAGCCTATGGGAAAATTTATATGTGCAGCTCGAAAACTGTCACGATCATATTGTTAGTGTCGAGCTTGGCAAAAATAGTGTTGTGCTGCCACCATTTTGTTTTCAGTTAGTGAGACAGAAAAAACATATAACTCAAAAAAATGCACTTTTTAACACACCACCCATTGGGTTTACCTAATCGGGCCCTGAGGAACAGGAATCTGGCATTATTTTGTCACCAGCTTGTCTGAAAATGTGGTATCCAGATTTTGTTCACCATTTTGCCATTTTTTGATCACGGCACTATAATATGTTGCCGCGATAATACACATGATCATAAAAAATATAACCGTGACACTATTTTATGTGTGCGCGGTTGTATTCCCATTATAGAGATAGGAGTGTCGCGATCTTATTTTATATGATCACATTAACACTGCGTGACCACATTTTCTTACATGCTGTTTTCTTTGTCACTTGATTGTGGCAAGCTGGATTGTGATATTGGTCTGAAATTTTTAGTGTGGCAAGCCCTAGAGCTACAGATGTGCCTCTCACTGGTTTGGCTTAGAAATATTCAACACACCCTTAGTTATAGCATTCTGAAGTTCTGAATTCTCCCATAGGATAACTTTGTGGGACTTTTTTTCTTTGTCACTTCATTGTGGCTACGTGGATTGTGGTATTGACCTGAAAATTTCAGTGTGGCAAGCCCTAGTCCCACAGATGTGTCTTTTGGTAGTTTGGTACAAAAAAATTAAAAAGGGCCATACTTACAGCATTGCAAACTTCTGATATTTTCCCATAAGATAACATTGCGGCACCTGTCTTTTTTGGTCACTTCACTGTGGCAACATGCATTGCACTATTGACCTGAAACTTTCAGGGAAGAAAGCACTACTGCTACAGATGTACCTTTTGCTGTTTTGTTACATAAACATTGAACAGGACCATATTTACAGCATTCTGAAATTCAGAAATGTTCCCCATAGTATAACATTATGGCCCCCATCGCGCCTTCCGGGGCCCGTATCTCGAAAACAGTTCAAAATACAGACTTTTCGTCGCAAAACTTTTTAGTGCCCCTTTGAATTAGGTTACAAAGCCATGAAACACCTGAAATTAGATTTTTTTTCTAGCATGTATGGTTCCTGATATATTTGTGAATTAGTGTTCCAGTTGGACATTTTCATGTGCGTTGCCCTCTATTATGCCATCAGACTTTTCACTCACATTGCATTTTGATGCTTGTATCTCAAAAACAATGCAACATACACATTCAATTGGCCTCTGTTGCAGGAACTACTCAACTCTCACAATTACAACTATACTTCAATTTTTTTTTCACCTCCTACTGTTCCTGAGATATGGACAAATTACTGTTACAAAGGCTCCTTGCCTTGCAGGGCTATGGCATGGCTCCATAGCTATGTGTAAGTGGGAGTGGAGGACCTGGAGGGCCTGTGCTCCAATACACACATACCATTATGAACAAATGTGCGGCTTGGTGGGAGCACGGGGCCCAAAGGGCTCCACTCTCCCACCAACACATTCCATTTACTACTTACATTACACTTTTAAAAAAAGAAAGGAAATTCTTTGCAAAAACTTTGTTAATGCATTAGTTAGGGTTATTTCTACACCAACAAAAGTGTGGAAATTACACATTAGGGTTACCACCCCCCACCCCACTCCTGCCACCCCACCCTTCACACACAACCAGGCATTGGGGTGTGTGCTGGGGTGGTCATGCCTAACTCTCACCCCGTTCCCCTATATTGCACCACCACAGCTCCTTTGCACATGGAATGGGGTAACAGTTACGCTGAGCATCCCAACATACACCCCAATGCCTGGTGGTGTGTGGAGGGTTGGGGGGCAGGGTGGTAACCTCTAATGTGTAACTTCCACACTTTTGTCATTGTGAAACAACCCTAACTGATGCATTAATGAAGTTTTTGCAAAGAATATATATATATACATATACACACATATATGTATGTATATATATATATATATATATATATATATATATCAGAGGCAAAAAATTCTGTTTAATGCATCAGTTAGGATTGGTATATCTGTGAGATGTTGGCTGCCTTCCCTCCAAATTTCAGCCCAAAAGACCAAACTGTTTTTTTGCGGCAGAGTGGTAAAGAATTCCTGTCATTTTGGCAATAGCCTAGAAAAGTAGTTTCGTGATTTGTGACACCTTTTTCCAAAAATTTGCGAAAGTGTAGCAAGTGCGACACTGCTTTGCGACATTACCTTTCCCAGAAATTTGAAAAACATATTTCTGGGGTGTTTAACCACAAAATAAAGACATGGCTAGCATGCTCGGGGCTCGAATAGGTAAACACAAAAAGAATGATGTCCCTAGATGGTCCCAATTTTAAATGCCAAGCATTTCTGTGATCAGCAACTGAAAAAATGGCGGATTTGCGACACTACTAGGGCCATTTGTGACACTAAAAAGGTGCATTTGTGAAAGTGTAGAAGTTTTTGTTAACGTTCCCAATGACTTATGATGGGAACTTGTTTTTTGAATAACTTTTGAACCGTTCAATATTTTTTCATGAAATCTTCAAAAGGCACATTGGGGACCCTGGCCACACGTTCCCTGAAGATTTCAGACTGGTCGCACAAACCATGCAACCTACAGGCGCGAGCAAAGAATGCACAATAAACTGTAATTGCCCACACGGATGTTGCATAATAACTCCGCAGCTGTATATCCGACCGGTACAAAAGTTGCCAAATCCCAAGATCTATGGTTATGCCCTGCGCTTGCCAAATTTCAGGCAACTCCGTTGAACAGCGGCAAAGTTATTAAGGTGCAAATTCTCACCATTTAACCTTAAAAGGGCTACTCAACCCTAACTATGGTAGCACGGTATGTGTATATGTGTGTGTGTGTGTGTGTGTGTGTGTGTGTGTGTGTGTATATATATAAATATATAAATATACATTTATTTGTAATTTTTATTTTAGTTTTTGTTAAACCAGAAAGGAGTGCTAGACAATACTGCTTATTTTCAGCCTCATCCTTGGAGTGGGGATACAGATGTAAACTAACTGAAACTGAACCAGATTAACTTTTGAATGTCAGCAAGCATATCTTGAAGGTGATGAGTAGGGATGTAAGTTTGTTATGGCAGTCATACACATCGCGGATTACATGACGTTTGATCTTTATTCAGGACTTCCACGACTTTCACTAGTGCCATCAGAATGTAGCAATGATGACAGTACCACATTTACTACTGTTTACTAATGATTTCATGCACAAACAGTGAGTCATTAAAACCTCATCCATGACAAACTTACATCCCTAGTGATGAGCCACAGAATCAGCAGTCAGTGTAGAATGCACAACACCAGCATGATGTGGTCCCTTTGAGACATACCTGCTGCCAGCTAGGCTACAACCTTCTGGACCAGCTACAGGCAGCACATAAAACCTCTGGACAACCCTAAGAATAGAGTGTTATAGCAGTCCAATCACAAAGTGACAAGTGTGGACTGTCATCACCAGGTCCGTGGGTGCAAGATGCTACATGATCTCAAATGTTGCCCAGATGTACCATTTTCTATACCCCCTAGGGATACATCTGGAAATGAGTTATCATCAGCTCGGTGTGTCTTTCCTGGTGAAACATTTAAAATAAATAAATAAATATGTATTTTAGTCCAGTACATAGAAAGAATCAAAATGTGAATATTAAACAGTCTGGTGTTCATCTGCCACTGTAGGACAAGAATGCTGCTGGCTGGTAACTACCTAGTGGAATTTTAGTGCAAGAAAGATCCTGTGATAATGTTATAGCTTTGTGACTGCGTCAGTGTCCCTAATAGAATGACACGGGGTGCCCCCTTACAAAGCTCTAGGTGAGCCTTGTGCTGGGGCATCTGATCTGTGTCAGGAGATCCTGTGACTTGGATTTTTGATAGTTATGTAGTCACTTGTTCAGCACTTGATTGAATACATGTTTGCAAGCTACTTTTTTTATTGTGCTGGTACTTCTGTTGTCCCGGTCACTTCCTTGCACAAGAATGCAATCACTTTCTACTTGGTGCCCCCTAGTAAAATGACTTAGGGTGCATTCTGGTTCAGGGTTCATTCATTTTTTAAAAATCTGAATGCATCCCAAATCCAGAATGATGCAGCCAAACTAAAGGCTCCCCTGTAGTTACTGCTCCTGCCAAAATTCCCCCTGTAATTCCTGCCCTAACAGGAATGCCCCTTAATGCTTGCACCAAGGGTATTCCAGCTGGGAACATGGTGGCATTCCATTCATGATTGCATTCCTCTTTTCACCCACATTCATACAAATCACCAAATCTCCCAACCAAACCCATGTTAGGACACCTGTATTTAAGCTAAATCATTCACCTTGGCCACCCAATTTCTACACTCGCCACTCCCAACTCCCCCCATGGCTGCTCAGCTTCAATCGCTCTGCGTTTTAAAAACCTTGACTATCTTGGTAAAAGATTTATAAAAGACCTCTCTCCTGATGGCCTAAGGCAGGGGGAGTACAGCAATCAAATGGGAAAGTCCCTCCTCATCCTAGAGAAAACAACTGAGTTGGGCAAAACTGCTTAATTCCTGTGTTCATCACCTGCAAGTGTTAGAGGAGCAGCCAAGAGGAGGTCAGTGCCTGCAGTGGAGCAAACTCTCCCGCTGTAAATGTTGCCTCATTTTGAAAAGTTGGCCAAACTTGAGAGTAAGCTAGAAAACATGAACAAGTAAACTGATCTGCACAGCTTATGGAAGTCGTAAGAGGCTTAAAGTTTGAATTGAAAACTCTGATAGTGGCAGTAAACATTTTATACTGTAACTTGCATGCTAATTAGAGGAATGTTTATTCATAATAGAAACTGTCAGCATTTCCTTTTCCTCTCCACTGTATGAAATTGACCCAAGCTGAAGCAGGAATTAAACAGCTGGCTTAGATAGCCACAGTTTGGGCATCTAGCATATTTGTTTATGTAGAATGTATTCATTTATTTTTCTTCCTTATAGCTGTAAGCTTGTTTGTGTAACTCATGCTTGTTTTGTAATTAATAGGTTTAAAATTGGTTGCCTATAGTAACCACTATGGCGCAGTAGCAGCGCAGTGCACTGCCATGCAGGCAACCCGCAGTATGGAGCAAACTCAGGATGTTGCATTGGTAGGCAGGCCTGACCACAGCATCTGCCACTCAGCAGTGTGTCGCAGTCAGTGAGGGATGGCCTTAGGCTTCAATGCCACAGAGACCCCTTTGGTGGATCAATGGGCTTTTGCTCCATCACAGGATGTTGTTGCATGTAGCTAAGGCCATTCAGTGGGCTATGCCCATGCCAGGAAAACATGGAGGAACCAGGCAAGAAAAACCTATGTCTGTCTATATGATGGCCTGGTCTCTTTGGGTTTTCCCTGGGTTCATGTGCCCACAGATGCTGGATCCTGGTCCACCCACTGGATTGCCTCAATGGGGAGGATGACCCTCTCCCTGGAGCACCTGCTATGGAGGGAGACCTGTGGGAGATGTCGGTGGGGGAAGGACCACAGAGATATGGGTGTCAATCAGCCAGAACAGGATACATCCTTGGAACAAAGTATATCCCTGACACACATTGACAGCAAGAAAAAACTCTGTAGAAAACAGGGTGTGTACTGTTTAACAACATTAGATCACTGGATAATTTCAGGTGGATTAACTTTAGTTCTATGGGGTGTAATTGAATCAGATTGTTAAAAGTGCAGCAATATGTCCAGGCATCTTCTGTAGTTGGTCACAGGTTCAAAATTAATCCAGTGGTTAAACTCAGTGCCATGTCAAGGTATCCCCCCATAACTGAGTCCTAGTTTTACTGATAAAAAAAATTGCTGCTTAGAGTAAATGCTGTACAAAAACTCAAAAGACCTACTGATATTTTTGTACATGAAATGGAGTGTGACATTATGCATTTGTGTCAGCATTTTCTTCTCTTTCTTTACTTTCTGTCTGGTATTAAGGGCTTTCAAAACATGAAAGGCACATGACTCAGGAGGATCTGGATCATCTTTTTCAGTTTTGTTGTCCTTCGTATATCAAATAAGTTTGCTAATCTTTTAGGTTGTTGTTTTTTTCTAGTCATTGATCTTTAGGGTTTCTGGATGGGAAAGGGAAACAGTGTGCTTTTATGGGGTGTTAACCTTTGATCCTACTTTTTTTTGTATTTAAATGTTTTTTATTGAACTATTCAACATAGACAATGGAGCAAAGTAACACCTACCTACAGACAAAGAGTCACAACTTCAAAAAGAGCAATAAAGTAGCAAACACCAAAACAATCACCAGTAGTATACCACTATAGGCCCTTCTGCAATTCAATATTTAGTTGTTTAACCATGTATAGCACACTAAGCTGAAAGCTTTTTTACAGGAGCGACCTGGGAGCTCAAGAAGGTTAAGTGACTTGCTCAGAGTCATACAGTATTCAAGTAGAAGCTGTGGGATTTAAACCCAGGTCTGGTCTGCTGGATGTCACCAAATTTGCAGCTCACAGCCTTAGACCACTGCGCTATACTGCCTCCACTGCCTCCAATATGAACATGAACTACTGTCATGTAAGATGCTGGTGCCCCCGCGCCCCTGGCCACCTACCACCATAATAAGAGGAAGGAAACAAATGACTGTCTAGAAGGAATTCCCAGATTAAATCCTCATATTGTATTCTACAATAATGTAGCCAATTACCTCATATCTTATAAAAATTAGATAAAGGAAAACGCTGTTGCTTTATCACCCTGTAGAAACAAGCTGCCTTAAGCAAAACCTGTTTCCACTGCATAAAGGTTGGAAGAGACTGGGAGCACCAATTTCAAAGCAGAAGCTGCTTGGCTTCTAAGGCTGCAGCATACAAGAATCCTTCAAATTGTTGCAATGGACCCTGTAATTGTCTCGGGTCTCCCAAAATCCAGAATACTGGGGTCTATGGAAAGGGGAATTGTAGAACACCTTCTAAACAACCTAAAATAGTTTTCCACCAAGAATGTAATAAAACACATAGGATATGAAATAATAAAGCACACCCCCATAGGATATGAAAAATGGATCCTGGTGCAGAATTGCTGTGCCAACATAGGTCTGACCCTAAAAGACCTAGTCGGACTAATTGCACTGGAGTGTGGTGCCATCTGCTTAAGATCTTTTTTGGAATCAGATGAAGTTTAGGGTCAGGAGAAGTGGAGTGAGCAGCAGGAAAACATTTGCCCCATCCATCCTCATCTATTACAGCTCACATTTCTGAAATCCATTTCAACCTATGTGGTTCCCAATTGGGTAAGAAACATTTCTGTAAGTCTTCCTATAAATAACTAATATGTCCCCTGGAAAGTTTAAACCACTTCTCCAGACACCTCATACACTCAGTCACCTGGACATAAAAATTAGTGAGAAACCTCCCTGACAGGGCATGCCGTAACTGCAAATTACACCTCATGAGCTGGGAGCTCATATTTGGACTACAGGTCCTGAAATATCACATTTGATCCCAAATTAATTTTTTCTTTATGCTCCTTCCTCCTCATCAGGCCTACTTCCTGGTGGCCTCAGCCCTACCACCTGATTTCTCCAAGATTTACCCACAGTCCAGTCTTCTATGGCTTACTCCCCATGACTTTTTTTTTTTTATTTTAGTCATTGGTAACAGGGTAAGGCCCACTAGGCACAAGTGCCTGTTTTCAGGGGTGACCTGGGAGTACTGGGTGGTTAAGTGACTTGCTTAGAGTCACACAGTATGCAAGTGGAGGTTGTGAGAATCAAACTCTGGTCTGGTCTGTTGGATATACCAAGCTCGTTCACACCTCGTTCCTCTATCTTCTAGGCTATACTGCCAGCCCTGAGCAGTGAGAGCCCCTGGACCAGTAGTGGAAAAGGATCTAGTTGGAGATAGTGCCTGGGTTGTTGCTGAAGAGGCTGCAGCATCCAGGATTTTCATTCTGGACAAGACCAGGAAGTTCAGTGCACTCAAGAAGGCAAGCTCAAACACTCCAGGAATAATGGAAATGTTATTTATTAGCCAAACTGGCTGTCTAAGGCACAGTTAACCATTTCCAGGGCTCAGGCTAGAACCCCAGTGCTTTAACCTAGGGATCTTCCTCAGAAGGTTAGATTCCAGCACTTTCACCCCTGCTTAAATAGCACAAAAGGCTGCTGACATCATAATCACAGGTGAAAGTGCAAATGAACTAAAGAACAGATTTTTAGAGAGGAGTTATGATTAAAATCTTGTTGAAAATTCCCTGGAAAAGGCCAGGGAAATGTATTTACTTTTTGTTTACTGGGTAGGTGCTTTAGACAAATACAATGCCTATTTTCAGGCACATCTGAGGGGGGAAATACACACAATAAGTAAAACAATGTTATATGGACTTATACATTCATACAACAATAATAGCACAGAAACGAATGAGACCTTTGCAACAATTTGAGCAACATAGAAATGGAAAGAAACCATTTGCTCACTGCAAAAGTGAAGGACAGGGAACCAAACAGGAACCAACCTATGTGCGTTGTCACAGACTATAACAGCATAAGTAACAAAATAGGGCCAATAGTGAGACAATATTGGCCTGTTTTACAAATTGATAACTCATTAGCTACTCCAGTGGGATAAACCCCCAAAATTTATTTTAAGAGAGGGTTTAACTATTGAAGATAGACTATTGCACAATCAGTACAGTAATATTCAGAAACCATCCTCTAATTGATTATCTCCACAACCAAAGGGTATGTTTAAATGTGGCAGATGTAATGTCTGTAATTAATGCAACCAATCAAATTGATTCTCACTGGGTAACATTAGAAGAAAGGTTACCATCAGAGAGTTCCTAAAATGTTCCTCTCAAAATTTGTTGTGTATGCCCTTTAGTGCACTTGTTCCAAAATCTATGTGAGTTACACTACAAGAAGATCAAGGGAAAGAATACAGGAGCACATTAGGAACATAAAAAAATTCCAGATCCAATACGGCAGTCAGTACTTGTCTCACGTTCAGAAAGAAAAGTCTTCTGACCCTGAAGAGAGGGTTGTGGATGCATGGAACGGCCTTCCGGAGGAGGTTGTGGAGTCAAAATCAGTGGTGAAATTCAAGCATGCATGGGATAGTCATAAGGCAGTTCTGGGGGGTGGGGGTAGGAAGAAGTAGGCTGCTGGTTAACTAGGATCTGCAGCTTATCCAGTAGGTAGGGAAATGGGCAGACTGGGTGGGCCAAGCGGTCCTTATCTGCCGTCAAATTCTATGTTTCTATGTTTCTATGAACATTTAATAGTGGATGTACTAGGCACAAGTTTAGCATTGGAGGGGATGTGTTTAATTGATAGGCTGCCAGGTGACTCCCTCAAGATATAAAATAAATAAATCTGTCCCATAGACATCGGAAGCAGGGAGTGGAGAGTGCTGCAGCATCCCTACCTTCTTAGGACATAATAAACTGCCCTTGTAAAACACAGCACCAGTTGCCTTTTAACCCGTTCTCACAAAGAAGTCAATTGAAAAAGAGACCCATATGTGTCTCTCAGGTGTGAAGGAGTTAAAGTTGCTTCCAGTTTAGGCACAACAGACAAAGCAGCTGAGCTGCAATTCACACTTGTTTTTGTTTCTTGAGCCTTTTGCTTAGTTTGCAGAGAAATAAAAATAATGATCCCCGGCCCAGTCATACTGTCTCTTTGCTATGCCCCCACGGCCATAAAGTGAGATAAAAGTAATAAAGAACTTACATTCACTTGCCAGATCCATTCTGATCCCAACAGCCCCTGCTGGCCATATCCTGTAACAGGGGCACCTCTGAGCACTTCAGCATGCTTTACTGCTTGACTTGTTTATGCAGAATGTATTTCAAAGAAATCAGGTGGGTATAAAGGATGGACCAAGGAGTCCCTGGCCCACATTACTTGCTGTGCCCTCATGGACAGTAGGTGATTTACTAGTGCAGTGCAGCACTGCCTGTGTGTCTAAACTTGCCTATACTGGGCTGGATATTCAAACTGCGCCATTCTGAGGTGCAAGCCCTTGCGCTGCGCAAAATAATTGTGCAGGGGTGTGGCCGGGGCGATATTCAAAGGAGTTGCGCTATTGAGCAACTCCTTTGAATATCACCCCCCAGCCACAGCCACTGTGCATGGCGCAGTGGAACTTGCGCCACCGCAAGTTGTCAGAGTGGAGCATTCAACTTGCAGTGGCGCAAGTACCATTGCGCCATGCACAAAATCACGATATTCAAAAGGTGACATGCAAATGGGGCCATAATTCATGCAAGGTGGGGGGGCCATTTGCATCTGATTATGGCCCCATTTGCATGCCATTAGCATGTAGGTGCGCCGATCCCCGAGGACTTGTGCCTGGCGCCCTGCCAGGCAGCAGCCGTTGGGGACCGGCGCACCCTGCAGCCCACTCACGGGCAGCAATGTGGCTCCCCCACCTCCTCCCGTACATCTCCCTGGTGGTCCAGTGGACCGAAATGCCCGATCGCGGGCGGTATGTTTAAAAACTCCCCCCCCTCCCGTTCACATCCCTGGTGGTCCAGTGGACCCGAAATGCCCGATCAGCGGGCACTAAGTCAAATTGAAACCCCCAACATGTCCCTTGTGCCCGATCGTGGGCAGAAAGTAATTGAACCCCCGAACATGTCTTTTGTGCCCAATCGTGGGCAGTAGTAAGTGACCCCCACCTGAACATCTCTCTGGTGGTTAGTGTCCCCCACCCCACCTACCCATGAAGCCCCACCACCCCTACTCCCCACGGCAGGCGGCGGCAGCATCCACCACCTGCCGCCCGCTTCTGACTGGCGCTGCACGCCCGGTTGCAGATGCAGCAGAGCCAATGGGGCCAGCCCATTATACATGACAGTCCAGATTTGTGAATGAATCATTCACAAATCTGGACTGTCATGTACAGTATGGGCTGCACTGGCTCTTGGCTCTGGCACCAATGGTCGCAACCCCTACCGGGCAGTCAGTCGGGCGGGTGGCGGGCGGCAGGCAGGTGGATGCTGCCGGCTGCCGGGGAGAGCAGGGTGGTGGGGCTTCGTGGGTGGGTGGGATGGGGAACACTAGCCACCAGGGAGATGTTTGGGGGTTCAATTTGCATTCTGCCTGCAATCGGGCATTTCAGTCCACTGGAACCACCAGGAGATGTTCGGGGTGGGGTCACTTTACTTACTGCCCGCGATCGGGCACAAGGGACATGTCTGGGGTTCAATTTACTTTCTGCCCGCGATCGGGCATTTTGGTCCACTGGACCACCAGGGATGTGGAACGGGAGGGGAGGGAGTTACATTGATGCCCGCGACGGGCTGGTGGGAGAGTACTATGCCCGCGGGACGGGCTGGGGGGGCGAGGGACTGAGTTGAGACCAGCCACAGGTGGCAGCTGCTGTGTTGCGCCCTGCAATACAGCAGCTCACCTGTGGTGGCCCCCGACTCTGCTTCCTTTTTTTGGGGCTCAAGGTCCTGCAGGCTCAGGTTGGGGTTGCACCTCAGTAACATTCTGCACAGCCCGGCTGAATATCGGGCTGTGCAGTTTATGCATGGTTCCTCCCCCTCCAGTTGAGCATGCATTCATTTGCATTGCGCTGTTGCTCAGCCTGTTTTCAGTGGCACAACTGCCTCCTGCTGAATATCGCAGAATGGTGCAATTTAGGACTTGAGCATGCGCAACCCTGTGGCGCATGGCGCAACCCTTTTGAATATCTGGCTCATTATATACAAACAGCATAGAAATAATCCTTCTGATCGATCAAGTCCAACCAGAGAAAGAACTACATCTGACTACATTCAAGTAAGCAAGCTGAAAATTATAAAATGCAATGTTGTTGTTGCTTTGACAGTCAGTCAGCACTGCACAGCATGGCTGTATGGTTTAAAACGTAAAAGTTTATTTTCTGTTTCAGTTGAACTTGTGTATTGTGCTGTTATTTCTTGTGAGCAGTTAGGCAGGCTGGGCGCAGTTATTTGATTTGCATATAGTCTGATGTAAAAAATACAGTACATTTTTGTAAATGATTTCTATAGGACAGGCTTTGTATGCACTGCATACCAGACAGTTGCAGAGTGCAAGAAAGCTATGCATACACTATATCTGTTTTTCATTTTTCCCTTAATGCAACCCTGCCCCACCCCAAATCTCAACAGAACTGCTAACATTTCTATATATATAGAACAGTACAATGTTTAGCCTTGTGTCAGTTTGTCCTGAAATTTTAATTACGAAAGACACTCTTAATATATTTTTGGTATGCTGCTTTATAAATTTCAGCACTTGTTAAAAGTTGTAGCAGACAGGAAACACACACAGTATATCTGGGTTGTTACCTTCTAACTTCCTTGGGGACACAATTACTATTTAAGGAGGCTGCCAGTTACCAATACTGCTGTTAGGCATTGGTAATGTAAAGTATGGATAATTCATCCGACAAGTGCAAATAAAAGGTTTTATTGAATTCTTTTTGCACAATTATATAAATACTGTGTTGAAAGTATTTCCTGTTTTACTGTCAGAAGCATATGCAAGCAGTAATCACCATCTACAGTATTACAATAATGCATAGTAAAAAGGTAGCCTCCAGGAAGAGATATTTAAAAACATGCTGGTGGCATATTTATTGATGTGAATAATCAATTTCACAACTAGCAATAAAAGTTGTTTTAAAAATCTCTGAGTTAATGAGAAATACACTGATGATGAATACAAGGATGTCAGAAATGCACTAGAGTTTTAAAAACTGATGGGATAGATGACAGGATGGAGGGCAGTGCCATACAATGCCATTGTTTTATGTTCTTAATGTTTTTAGTCAAGTTTTGTAACATGTACAGGGCATGCTTTGAAAACAGGGATATTCCTAAATGTATGATCTGGATAAAAATAAACTTTTCATCATCATCATCCCCCATAATTGATTTACATTCTTTAGCTATCAAAAGCTATTACTTTGCTGTGCTGAAATATAACAGGAGTTTAAATTAATGAGCAGTCTAATGCCCAATGTTTTTAAATGGCACATTGATACAATACTGGTATGTGTGAGAGATTTACTGTTAGTTACCATTCAAATAACAGTAAGTGGTGAGAGAGTGTGGTGTTTTGTGGTTGTGTGTGTGTGTGTGTGAGCATGTGTGCGTGTGTGCGCGTGTGTGTGTGTGTGTGTGTGTGTGTGTGTGTGTGTGTGTGTGTGAGAGAGTTACTCTGAGGACTCCACATTGCTACAGTGTAAAACTATATGCATGGTTCTTATGGCACTTTAAAGAATCTGTTTTTCATGCAGACTATTGTCCTGTATTATCTCCCAGAAGGCTTCAAAGAAATCCAGCTGCTCAATCTAGATTGTTGTCAGGATGTGTGACATTGTGTGTTGTTGCTTGAACAGTACAGAAGGCACAGATCTGATTAAATGTTATCCTATAGAAAATCTGTCTGCTGTTTGAATGCATGCAGATATTCCTCTTTCATCCTTTTAAAGAGCTCATGATATCACATGAGAACACTGGAAAAATACAAGTATATGCACATATTGTTTTGCTATTTATTGACACAGAATAGCCAGGCTTGACACTTTGCAGAGTAGTTTTGCTTTTCTCATTGTTTGCAGATGAGCAGAGTAAAGCAAGGAGAAGTTGAATGTTAATTGACTTGCTCATCCTCATGCAACCATTAAGTTGCTCTACTATGGGATTTGAACTGGGATCTCCAACTACCAAACCTATTGCACATATACTCAGTTTTGTTTTACTTTAACATTTGTGAATTCATATGGAGCTAACGGAGGTAATGGGCCAGCTGAGGTCTTAATATTCAATATTAAATATTAGCATATGCTGTAAATGTACTCTTAACATTATTACTGACATCATAAATGTGCATTTATTGTATTTCTGTGTATCAACTGGTACAGAAAAAGTGCCCTTTATACTGTAACAAGTACCTTTCCAACCTTTAGCAGACCCAACTTTTACAATCTTCTGGCACCCCTGATCTGTCCGTCTTTGGGACAGGCTCAGAAAAGGTGCTACACTAAATTAACAAGCATTTGTCAATGCCGAATATTTGCTTGCTGGCATTGGGATTGGTAGTGTAGGAGTTAGACAGCTGCATAATAGGAATGGCAGTGAAGTATTGAACTGAAGCCAACCCCGTCACCACCCTGCAGATACGAACAGGCATTGGGGTGTGCCTTTGGGTCATCAGGCATAATGGCCACGCCATTTCACCACACCCCACCCTGCAGACACTGACAAGTGTCACGGTGTGCCTTGGGATCTTTGGCCCTTATGCACACCCCATTCCATTAGGAAGTACGGTGATATGGATGCGGTATAAGAGAATGGGGTGAACTTTGGGGCCAAAGAGTCCAAGGCATACCTCGATGCCTCTCAGTGACTGCAGGGTGTGGAATGGTATGAGCATCACAGGCAAGAATCCCAAGTGTCACCCCTGATGCCTGTCATTCTCTATAGGGTGGGGCGTTATAGTTGAAAAGCCTAATACCTCAGGCATTCATTGGTATTTTCACTCCAAATTTTCAATATGTTTGTTTTGTGATCCCACCTCATGAACAGGGGGAATATCAGTTTGTTAGCCGAAAGCTGCTTATGCACAGTGACTACAGCATTTAGCACCACAGGTGCAAAAATATTCCGAACAGGATGTAAAAAATGACAGCTGTACTCTTTCATGGTGAGGTGTAAAATGGCTATGTTGCAAATGTGTAGTAAAAATATTTAAAAATGGTGAAGTGACGAGCGACATAGAAACTGTGCACGCACACCCGTAATATAGTTAGGTTGGGATTTCTACAGCAGATTGTCAACTCAGGCATTTTGGTGCCTCCGATCATGAACAGTGTCACTGTGATTTTCTTTATCTGTGCCGAACAATGATTTCCTCACAGCGACCACGCATCTCTGCACTGAAAGTGTGAAAACACACTTCGGCATGTTTGAAAAATGGCAGCTGTACTGCTCATAAGGAAGTGGGAAAATGCCACTGGTGAAAATCTGACTGAAAATATTACAAAGTCATGAACTAACGAGGGTGCATGGAAACTGTTCAATGCTCACCGTAATACAGTCATTTTATGGACTTTTGTCACCAAATTTTCAACATAGCCATTTTAAGACCTCTGCTCATGAACAGTGTAACTGTGATTTTCTTAATCTGTCCTAAACATTGCTTTCGCTCACCAACAGTACCACTGTGCGCTACATGTGCGAAAACACATTTTGGGCGACATATGAAAAATTGCAGCTGCACTGTTCATAAGGAAGTTTAATAAAATGGACATGTTGAAAATCTGGAGTGAAAATATTAAATTTGCAAACTTACGAGCATGCATAGGAACTGTGGAACGACGTCTAAAAGTCATTTTAGGAGTTTTCACCAAATTCTCAACATAGCCGTTTAAGACCTCTGCTCATGAACAGTGTCACTGTGATTTTCTTAATTTGTCCTGTACACTGATTTCAAGACAACGACCGCGCCATTGTCGCTACATGGGTGGAAACACATTTTGGGTGAGATGTGAAAATGACAGCTGTACTACTCATAAGAAGGTGTGGTACAATGGCAATGTTGAAAATCTGGAGTGAAAATATTGAAACTTTGCGAACTAACGAGCGTGCGTAGGAACTGTACAATGCACGCTCGTAAAACATTCATTTTTTGAAATTTTTTCACCAAATTCTCAACATAGCCATTTTAAGACCTCTGCTCATGAACAGTGTCACTGTGATTTTCTTAATTTGTCCCGTACATTGACCTCGCACACCGACTGTGTCATTGTGCGCTACATGGGCAGAAGCACATTTTGGGTGAGATGTGAAAAATGTCAGCTGTACTACTCATAAGAAGGTGTGGTAAAATGGCAATGTTGAAAATCTGGAGTGAAAATATTGAAAATTCACGCCGTTACGAGCGTGCGTAGGAACTGCGCAATGCACGCTCGTAAAACAGTCATTTTTAGGACTTTTTTCACCAAATTTTCAACATAGCCATTTTAAGATGTCTACTCATGAACAGTGTCACTGTGATTTTCTTAATTTGTCCCATACATTGATTTCGCACACCGACTGCGCCATTGTGCGCTACATGGGTGGAAGCACATTTTGGGTGAGATGTGAAAAATGACAGCTGTACTGCTCATAAGAAGGTGTGGTAAAATGGCAATGTTGAAAATCTGGAGTGAAAATATTGAAAATTCGCGAACTTACGAGCCTGCGTAGGAACTGCGTAACGCACGCTCGTAAAACAGTCATTTTTGGAATTTTGGCACCAAATTTTCAACATGGGGTTTTTGAGACCCCTTCTCATGATTGATGTCACTGTCATGGTGTTATTCAGGTCTGAAGGGTGATTTCACAGTCACTGCGCAGTCACTGCGAAATCACCCTTTGGACCTGAATAACGCCATGACAGTGACATCAATCATGAGAAGGGTCTCAAAAACCCCATGTTGAAAATTTGGTCCAAAATCAAAAAATGCCTGAGATATGCAATAAAGTTGAAACCCCTATCTAGCCCATTATACAGCTTACCGGCATTTCCTCAGTTCGCGGTCGCCTTTGAAGAGTGCAGACGTGTTCCCGGTCCACTGAAGATCGTCGCCAAGGTCTGGAGGTAAGTGCATGGGGTGAGGGGAGTGGGGAGGCTGGGGTGCGAGTGGGTGGGTGCGGTTGTGGAGGGGCGGGAGACTACATTGCTGGACCGTTTTCTTCACAGGAAAAAAACGGATGGACGTGGACGTTTGCCACGCTGGGGTGGGCTCCAGCATGGCACAAGGATGTTGGGGCTGTTCAGCCGACGGGGATTGGGCACCCCGTTGGCCTCTACGACTGCTTGCCACGCTGGGGTGGGCTCCCGGCGTGGCACTCACTACTAGTGGGGGGACAGTGCAGCCGACAGGGATTGGGCACCCTCACTCGGCTATATGATTAGTTGCCACGCTGGGTGGGCACCCAGCGTGGCATTTTGTAAGTGTTTGGGGAGGCGAAGCGACGTAGCACAGCCGGCGGGATTGGGCACCCGTCCGCTGCCTACAGTGCATGCTGGGCGCCAGACGCCTCGCGGGCGTGCCTGTGGGGAAGCTGCACGTGAGCAGCCTTATCTTATCACTGCTCACTCAAGCGTAGCTCCCCCTTTCAGCTGTATGCCACTGCATTTTGGAGCGTGTCATAGACAACTCCAAAATGCATTGGCTTACAGGGGCCGCGCCTGCCAGCACACTGACTGAATTGGAGGAGGAGGTGACACACCTCCGAAATCTTCGATGATGGCACTATGTTTCTTGCACATGCATGCAAGCAAACATAAAAATCAATCTGTCCATCTGCCTCTCCTTCTGGGTACTGGCAGTTTGCTGTATTGTGGGAGGCACTCGAGAGTGGTGGAGGTGGCATTGCACCAGAGAGCAGGAGACACAGCTGGAGCTAAAGTGGAAAACCAAACTGCAGGTCACTATTGTTATTTCTCTTTGTTGGATCCTCCCCTTTCATGATCTCACTTCACAACATTTATGGCATAATCCCAACCCCAGTGTGGGATTAGGACCCAGAACCATTTCGCCTGAGGGGTGCTAACAACTGAGCCACACTGACACCAGCTAGCCAATAGCCACAGTTTTACGTGAGACAAGAGACACAGTGACAGACAAAAAATTCATAAATGGTAACAGCCTATCTCATCTCCAAAATGGTCTAGTCCCTTTTTAGGGCTGTGGGCAGAGCCTGCAGCCCTTCTGTCATTGATCAGACTGTAGCTCTAAAAACAGCTTTTAATGGAACTCCCTTTCTAGACATTTGAAAGTATTCCTCCACAGCTGCAAAGCAGTGCACTTCCACTCTGATTTTTGTGTTGCTTGCACACATGTGCAAGAAACATATTGCTTCAGTGGGGCCAGTTAATGAGATGCCTTTATGCTCAAAGAAACTCACATCATGATCAGCTGTGTTCTGTAAACACATTAGTCTGCAGCTGTTATCTCACCTGCCCCCTCCACATTCTCTCACACACACACACACACACACACACACACACAGGTGTGCATAGAGGAGATAGCTGCATTCTTTACAGTAGGGTCAGTTCTGAACTAACAGAGCCAGAAATTTACAATTCTCATTTAATTACTAAGTGATCCAGCACTCCACTTACGTGTTTCTCACTTGCAGGAAGTGTGGACAGTTGATCAGCTGGACCAATCAGTACAGATCATTATGGCTTCAGGATTTTTTTGTTTAAATTCCCACCCAGTAACTTGATAGAGAAGTTATACCCAAAAGATAGCTCTATATGCAGCCAACTGGTGAAAAAGTTAACAGGAGTCTGGATTTCATTTACTATTACCTCTGCAGTGGGAAACTGAAAATGATTCTCTACAACTGGGAAAAGTCTTATGAGGCATTGATCAGTACAGGTACTGCCCTACTGGAATTGTGAAAAATGTAAATTTGTTGTAGTATGCAATGCTTTTAAGTAATTGTTTCTTAGGAACATAGCCAGAAGAGTTAACCCTTGGTAATACTACATCTGACACAATCACATATTGGCTACATCTTGAGATTTCAAATGTAAAAAAAAATCACATAAGGGCCTATATCACCGTATTATTATTATATTAGGAGGGACCTCCTTGTAAATGAGTGGGTTCAATTGTGTTTTCCTGCAAATAAACTGGAAACTTGAATTTGAAACTTTTATTAAGAGTACACGGTGATACTGTACATGTAGTAATCTGACTTCCCTATCTTACAGTATTGATGATGTGTAAGGCAGTCATCAAAATATTTTAATAAAATCATTTAACAATCATCATTTTATGGGCCTCAGCATCAGATAGAGTTTTTTTCAACTTTGGCACATATCTCAGGCATTTTGGGGAATTTTGCAACCAAATTTTCAACATAGGATTATTGGGACCCCTCCACATGAATTCAGCCACTGTCATGGCATTATTCAGTACTGAAAGGTGATTTGGCGGTCACTGTGTGGAATCACTTTTGGTGACTGATTAATGAAACAGCAGTGCCACTGTTCATGAGGTGGGCTCTCAAACAGCCTATGTTGCAAAGCTGGTGAAAAAAATCCTAAAAATAACTATTTTATGAGCGTGCATTGCGCAGTTTCCCCACACACTCGTAACTTTGCAAATCTGTAATATTTTCACTCAAGATTTTCAACAATGCCATTTTTCCACTCCTCCTTGTGAACAGTAAAGCTGTCATTTTTCATGACCTGGCCAAAATGTGTTTTTGCACTTCCAGCGCAGAACAGTGTGGTTGCTGTGGGAAATCAGCATTTGGGACAGATTAAGAAAATCACAGTGACACTGTTCATGAGCAGAGGTCCTAAAAGCCTATGTTGAAAATTTGGTGATGAAAGTCCATTAAGTGACTGTGCTATGAGCATGCATTGCACAATTTCAATGCACCCTCGTAACTTTGCAAATTTGTAGTATTTTCACTCCAGATTTTCAACATTGCCATTTTACCACACCTCCTTATGAACAGTACACCTGTCATTTTTCACATTTCACCCAAAATGTGTTTTCGCACATGTAGCGCACAATGGCACAGTCATTGTGCAAAATCACCTTTTGGCTAACAAATTGATAGCGTCACTGTTCATCTGGTGGGGTCACAAAAAGCCCACGTTGAAAACTTGGAATAAAAATACCAAGAAATGCCTAAGGCGTTAGGGTTTTGACCATAATGCTTTATCCTGTAGGGACTGACAGGCATCGGGGTGTGACTTGGGATTGTCAACATTAATGTTCATGCCATTCCACCCCCACCCCCACCCAGCAGCCAGTGACAGGCATCAAGGTGTGCCTTGGACACTTTGGCCCCAGAATTCTCCCCATTCTCCTTTACTGCACCCATTTCAGCATATTTCCTTATGGAATGAGGTGAGTGTAAAGTCTGAACACCCAAAAGCACACCTCAACACTTGTAGGTGTCTGCAGGGTAGGGTAAGGTGAAATGTCATGATCATTATGGGCGATGACCCAAAGGCAGACCCCAATGCCTGTCCATCTCTGCAGGGTGGGGGTAGAGCTGGTGTCAGTTCAATACTTCACCGACATTCCTATACTGCATCTGTCTAACTCCTGCACTTCCACTGCTAATGCCAGCAAGCAACATTCGACATTGACAAATGCTTGTTGCTATTTGCTGCTCTATGCTAAAGGCATCTGAAGGAAGGAGATTTGCTACTGTGTTGTGCCTCAGAACTTCTCAGGATATTAACAAAAAAAATGTTTAAACTACTGTTTCTATCATCTGTCCAGCTCAGTCAAATAGATGTGTTCCATTTTTTTTTTTTTATTGCAATGTGACTCGCTATCTTTGGAGACTAATAATTTACTGACATGGCATTTAACTGATAATAGCATCTAACTGCAGAGTAGTGTCAAATTACAGTCTTGGTCAACTCTCCCAGTGTGTGTGTGTGTGTGTTAGGGTTGTCAGAACCCTCTGAAGTTCTGGGTTCTAGTTCTAGTCTAGAACTTTTGGAAAAGTTCTAGGGTTCTAATCTTTTTTAGAACTTTTTAGAACTCGAACCCTATTTTTTTATTGTGCTGCCAGTAATGAAGATAGTAATAAAATACATGTAAAGGAAAAACTGTTCAATATAAGAGGGAGAGAAATTATCAAGTGTGACATTGATAGGAATACAACTAGGTTTATCTATGGTTTCTTCTGTTTGCTAAAGCCAGCAACTTAATACGTAACAGGCCCACCCACCCACCCATATGTTAAAAGTTTTCCTGCTGCAGCTGCATCATAGTTCCTTACTGAAAGAAAGAGGCACATTAGCCATTTATGTACTCAGTTATATATACTCGTCATGAATTATGAGAAAAAATAACTGATATTACCTAATTTCAGCTATTTGCTGCTTTCTGTTTTAAATGAGTAAATCAAAAGTTGCTACTTTTAAAAGAAAGCTTTTATAACAAAGTCAAGCCAAGTACTACAGCAGCAGCATGTGGAACTGTTGCAAAACATATTATGTCATAACATAGTCAGTCAAGACATTTGAATAAAAAAAATATGCCAGTCATTGTTGCTGGCAAAATATGCATGCAATTTTCTAAGATAATGCATATACCAACATTTTTGTTGGCAAATTGAAGTAATACATACAACTTTCTAAGATGATGCATTTTTGCAGCTGATACTTCAATAAAATCTGTATTTCAGTCACATAAATAAAAAAAGTGGTTTCCTCACCACATACTAACTTAAGGAACATTTAATGTAGCTGCAGCAGTTGGCATGTGATGTTTAAGGGACAGCGTCTGTCAACCCCATTATGTATCAAATTATCACTACTTGTAAAGCAAAAACACTTTATGATAGGTCACATTCTATGAAAACTGCTGATGCAGATTTTCTTTTATTTCTGATTCCTTTATTCTTTTTTTAAAGGGGACAGGACAATTGTGCTAGGTGGCAGCAGTTTGCAATGTATTTAATAAGAATATATATTATGTGTACAGTAGGTTCGGTCTGTCATCATTTTTTTCCTCACCATCCCCAGCCGATCACAAATCTGTAAATGAAAGGACTAAAACAACACCCAGCTTTTACCCCATCACCCATTCCACTTTTCTTTCACCACCCTCATCTGTGCAGTAGCACCCATGCCACCCTTACACCCATGTTAAAACCAACCCACAACCCTCACCCGTGTACTAGCATCCATTTTTGGTTTATGGCTAACATTTCTGTAATTGAAAAAACAATAAACAGCTACCAATTAGAACTCATTGTTTTGTCCTCTTTAAAATTGAAAAATAGACCGTCTCCTGTCCCAGCCCATACTGATGCACCACAAAGTCACAGAAGGTAAATTCAAAAATATATGTTTGCACCTTAACCGTAAATAATATGATACAGAAAGGATTGATGTGACAGTGTCCCTTTTATGCCAAATTTGGGCCTGTTCCCACTGATGTTAAAATTGCCTTGTATATAAACTTGTTGACTTTAGTTTAGACCCTAGCTACAAAGCAGTTTGCCATGAAATGGTGAAAGTTTTGGGGGGTATATAGTCCAAGGTAGTAGATCGAGAAAGGAGAGAGACAACCAAAGTCATCACAGTCTGTAAAAGTTTCCTTTTTGGTGCAGAGATACTCTGTCCCACACAGTATTTACCAGCCACCACCATCTGAGTTGTCATCACCATCAACATCAACAACATCAATCACTTCAGGATCAGTTTGTATACTCTTGTAGGGATACGAAAATCTTGACTTATTAACTTTAATAAAAGTTAACGTGTGTACATTTTCTGGCAGCAACCTGTTTCTGGTGTCTGTCACAATATTGCCAGCTGTACTAAACATGCATTCTGAAGAGACACTTGGTGCAGGACAACCAAGATATTTACAAGCTTCATCATACAGCTTTGTCCAAATTGACTTTTTTGATCTCCAGTATTCAAAAGGGCATGCATCAATAGGAATAGGCAGTTCTTGCAGGTAACTGTCTACCATGACGGACAGAGACCACTCAGAAGAGGAATCAGCAGAAGCTGGTATGGCAGCAATTTGGGAAAGGTGTTGCCACAGATTTAGCTTGCTACTAAGGGTTGAACAAGTGGCAGTTGTAGAACAACTACTGTTAATGTTTGGTGACTTTTCCAGTTCTGTATCCCTTTGTGAAGATGAACCTGCATGTTGTGGTGATGACAACCTGAGGGTAATGTGTGTGTCTGTGTTTGACTCCTGTGAGTGCTACAGCTCATCTAGCAACATACATTTGTACTGCTCTATATCATCTGTTTTTGGGAAGATGTATAGCCTTGAACCTGGGATCTAAGAGAGTTGCAAGGATGTAGTGTTTTGATTTCGTCATTGCAACTAATTTGTCATTGGTTTTTGAAGCACTCGCTCATTCTTTTTACGAGATTCCCATGATACAGGTGACATGTTGTCTGCGCTTCAGATCTGTGTTTTTCTATTTGTAGATTTAGAACACTAAGATGATGTGAAATGAGCATTATGAGTGGGATAACCTGACTCACAGATGCACCTTCAGAAGACATGTCCCTTGTAGCTGTCTCAAAAGGAGCTAGGATACAGCACACTGTCTCCATTAATTTCCACTGCAGCACAGACAGCATAATGCCATCTCCAATAATGTAACTGGAGCAATACTCATGTACAGCTTGCTTTTGCTCCAAGAGGCACTGCAGCATATAAAGCGTTGAGTTCCAACGAGTGGAAACATTTTGAATCAGCTTTTGCTGGGGCAGCTTGTGTTTTTTTTGCAGTTCGGACAATGTCTGCATAGCCTTGGTTGAATGTGAAAAGTGAGTCACAATTTTTTTGCAAACAGCAATCATACCATCCACTTGTGTTTCGTTGCTGAGAAATCCCATGGCAATTAAGTGTAAGCAATCTGCAAAGCAAGAAGCATGCAGTAATCCTCCATCCTGTACTGCTTTCAAGATGTTGGCTCCATTGTCACTTACTATGAAGCCACATTTTAGACCGTGAGAATAAATCCATTTGTCAAGGAGGTCATTTAGTTCCTGCAAGATGTTTGCAGTAGTATAGACTTGCCCAAACTTCTTTACTTGCAGCAGCACCATCTTTTGAGGTGTCTTTGTTTTGAAGAAGCACAAAATATTGATTAATGGTAAAGGGACATGTAATCTACGTTTTGAGTGTTGGTTCACATATCTGTTGTGACATGAATAACCCCACCCTCCGCAGTTTTAAGTGCAAGCATCACTGTTGCTTTTAAAGCCCGATAAATGTTTGGTATTTCAACATAAGAAAAGTACCTTCGATGAGGAACGTTGTAACGAGGCTCTGCTAATGTCATGAGCTCCCTAAAATCCTCATGATCTACGAAAGAGTATAGGAGAAGGGCTCCAGCTAACAGTTCACCAATTCGATGAATAAGATGAAGGGTCTTTGGATGATTTCTAGTAAAGGTATTCTTCCTTTCAAATGCCTGAGACAGTGTTAGCTGTTTACAACATGTCCCTGCTGGTTTATTATACACCGTGCTTCGATGGGCAGATGGACGCGGAGATGGTGGACTAGGACTTATACATTCAGTGCCATCACTGGATGTGCAACTGATACTAATGATGCTGGCATTGGTGGTAACAGTGATCCTAGGGCTGGCAGTGGTTCTGCCCGCATTAAGTTCAGACAATTCAGTATCCATTTCAGATTCCTGACCCTTCTCACATGTGGTCTGGAAGATGGAGGACATGGGTTTTGGATGATCAAGCAAAACTGAATGCTTTTTCAGATGGCGTTTAAGAGCTGTAGTGCCAAGGCATGACACAACTTTACCACGGCTTACACTCTGTTTACACAGGGAACAAATTGCTCTGCATGGATCAGTTTTACTGACAGAGAAATAATTCCACACCTCAGATGTGACAGATTTTGTTCGAGTGCTAGGAAGATAGCTAAAGACTGTTTGTGTCTTTTCATCTGTCCTAACAGAACCTGGGACATGCTCCTTGGTGCTAGAAGAGTGGACAGAAGACTCTGATGGATTTTCATTGCTGGACAACACAGAAGCGGTGGATTCAATGGATATGTCCTTTTCATTGCCAACAGTGCTGGATGTATTTGCAAGTGCACTACCTGATTCATTGTCAGCAGACTTGCTCATTTCACTTTGTTGAGGAAGTAATGATTCATCGCGAGACACAACAGTGTTGGACTGAGACAAAGAGCTACTGTCTGAGTCAGAGAGGGACTCCCTGTCACTTGCATTATTGCTGCTAGTCACAGGGATCTTAACAGCATGAATGGCATACCTTATGGTGCCTCTCCGTGTGACTCAGCAGCTGTACAGGTTTTCTTAAAAGTCCCCTTTACCACACTTCACTGTTGCTCTTTGCTGTTTGTTGAATTTTTAACACGTGAAATATTTTGCTTATTTCTGCTAGCACCAGGATTACCACTACCACCAACACCTGCTCCAACACCAGCACTAGATGCTTCATCTATGTTGGTGTCAGCCATAATAGAACCAGTATACTGCAGAGAATACACCCACACAATTCCTGTGTAAGAAAGCAACGTGATCTATGATCACTGGCTACAACTCCAAAATTTTATTTTGGCTATGTGACACTGTGATGCAGTGAACTGAAAGTAATTGAAGAATATGATGGTTTGCAACTAAAGGATCCCAGGTTCCAGGCTTACAGAATGATTGGGCTGCTGGGCATAGGCATATGCATAGCAGTGAAGGGGCGCACAGCAGTAGGGTGATGGGCTGACCACAAGAGATGGAGTTACATACACAAACCGAGGAAAGAGATTTTTCTGTCTCTCCTCCCAACAGGGAAATATATTTCTGGGCTTCTGTCATGCATTTAAGGATAATGCCCTCACACGATAACTGGCCACTGGGCCTCTCTCGGTAACACACACTGGGTAGGGTACAGTACAGTCAAAAGGCACACAGCAGATGGGCTGACCACAGGAGACGGAGTCACATTCACACACACATATACAACCCAAGGAAAGAGATTTTTTTGTCTCTCCTCCCAACAGGCAAATATATTTCTAGGCTTCTGTCATGTATTTAAGGATAATGCCACCACAAAACTGACCAGGGTGATTGGCTGACCACAGAAGATGAAGTCACACACACACACACACACACACCCAAGGAAAGAGATTTTTCTGCCTCTCCTCTCAACACTAAACTTTATTTATAGGCTTCAGTCATGTATTTAAATATAATGCCACCACACAACTGCCCAATAATGGGCTTCTCACGGTAACACACAATGGGTAAGGTACACAGCAGCCGCAGCATGGTGATGGGCTAACACCACAGAAGATATAGAAGTAGAGTGTAGTCACATGCACAACACACAAGTAGGGAATAGTGTGTCAAAAAACCCAAAAAACAGACCGGTGTTGTTCTAGCAGGAATTTTTTAGGGTGGAAGAGAAGAACATTCAGCACAGTACAGTCCTTAGACAGAATCCTGTCCTCCTGACAATTTTTTTTTACTTTGTTTTGTGGAGTAGGGTTTAATTCTTTTTCTCCTGTTTATTGACTTTAAAGTAGTAAATAAACGCCATCAAATTCAAATGTTTCCATTCAACTTCACACATTAATTTAAAGTTAAACTTAATTTCCCTCTCAAGTAAATCTGAATATGTTTTATTTTCTTCACCCCTCCCCCAGCCAGGGTGATCGCTCCCTCCCAAGTGTGTCACGAGTCACACCAGACAGAGAGATGAACTGTTGATTGAATTTGAGTTGAAAATGAGATCAGAAATAAGAATTATCAGTTTCTCACAAATATTCAGCAACTAGCTCCTTAATTTCCCTCTGCCCTGTCCTGAGGCCATCACCAACTATTCCTTCCAGCTAGCTTTCTTTCTTTCTTTCCTCTGTCCCACTCCCCATACCTCTTCAACCCCATCCACCCTTTAGCTTTTTTAATTTATTTTTGTACTTTTCCTTGTAATAAATCAACTATTGTGAAAAATCTGACACGACGATTTCACTCGTTGCAAATAGCAATTAGCAGAGACTAGCAGAGCCAGCTGCCCCAGAGCATAGTAGCACAAAGTCCCTGTAAACTCCTTTATGGGACTAAATGAATGGAGCTGCAGCCACGTGGTTTGCCAACGATTTCACCACCACTGACCACAGAGCATATGGTCAGGTGGTAACTGGGACTGAGGGATCAACAAATACACAGAGGCGCGACCACTGAATGGCAGTCCACACCATTCATCCCCACCCCCAACAACACCAATAATGGGATGGCATGACAAGAATCATACTGGAGGGGAGCTAAAGCGGACTTGAGCTGACAGTTTGCCTTTGCAGCATGCCTACAGGAAAGTGAGATTTTTTCACTTGGAGGCTGCTGGTTTCAAATCGGGCAGGTTGCTTGTTGCTTGTGGTTTAATGCATTAAAAACAATAATTTGTTTCACACTGATTTGAACCCTTCTGTGAACCCTCTAGTGTTTGAGTTCTGAATTAGAACTCGAACACCAGGGTTTGAGATGAGTTTGAATGTTTCCCGAACTAGTTCTGACAACCCTAGTGTGTGTGCCAAAGATTTACAGCATTTCCTCTGAATAGTTGATTGATGTTAACCCTTTCTGGACCTAATTAGTGGCACTGGATGTAGGAAAGGTTTTAAATGCTAGGCAGCTAATGTTTCAGTGAGGGAATTACGAAGAATGATAGTAGTGTCAATTGCAGTGTTCCCTGATTGAACATAGCATTTCCCTGTAGGGTACCCTCCTTTTCTATGTATTTTCCATGTAAAACTGGGACAAAACTTCTGTATATTTTTCTGCATGCTCAAATCAATACATGTGCACAACTGACTTCATTATGCCTGTCAGTAAAATCACTATAACAAATGTTGAGGCTGTTTTTATGTATTTTAAATGGTAAAACTCACCTGCAGCATATCACAGAGGCTATGGAAAAATGCTGAAATTTTTCAAGCTTTGCTCTCAATGTTCACATGTCTCCAGAACCTTTTGATGGTGTTATAGCATTGTTGTAATGTACTGACACAGCAAGAAAGTCTGGCTGGGATGCAGTATGTCATATTCAGTGGGGTCATACTTTTTTCCATTTTGGCAATATACTGACACAGGATAGCTTTAATGAGATGCAAGATCTCATTTTCAGTGGGGTCTTACTTTTACCTGTGCTGACTTAAACTATGCATATGTGAGTATAGTGCATATGTAGTCATGTCAGTGCTGCCATGATATGGCTGACTATGGGGCAATTGGAACTCTCATGATTTTTTACTGGTAGGAAGTGTAAATAAATGCTAGGCAGCTAATCTTTTAGGGTTTTCAGAGGTTGCAAAGGGCATCCTAGGGAATTAAAAAAGAACAATAGCGGTGTCAACTGCAGTGTTCCCAAATTGAACAAAGCATTTCCCTGTAGGGCACCCTCCTTTTCTCTGTATTTTTCATGTAAAACTGGGACAAAACCCCAATACATTTTCCTGTATACTCAAATCAATACATGTACACAACTGACTTCATTATGCCTGTCAGTAACATCACTATAACAAATGTTAAGGTTCTTGTTATTATTTCAAATGGTAAAACTCACCTGCAACATATTACAGAGGCACTGGAAAAATGTTGAACTTTCTCAAGCTTTGCTCTCAATATTCACATGTCTCCAGAAACTCTTGATGGTATTATAGCATTGTTACAATGTACTGACACAGCCGGATAGCCTGGCTGAGATGCAGTATGTCATATTCAGTGGGTCATACTTTGATCCATTTTGGCAATGTACTGACACAGGATAGCTTTGATGAGATGCAGGATCTCATTTTCAGAGGGGTCCTAATTTTACCCACTTCTGCAATGTACTGATATGCATTAGACTGGCTAAGATGTAGTGTCTCATTTTTCAGTGTGGTCTTACTTTTACCAGTGCTGACTTAAACTATGCATATATGAGTGTAGCACATATGTAGTCATATCAGTGCTGCCATGTTATGGCAGACTACGAGGCAAACTGTGCATGCATGAGTAGCACACATGCACAGTTCAGTAATAGCAGCAGTATCAGTTACATCTGACTGTGGTGCAGCGAGAGCACCTCATATTCTTTTCAATGCTCTTGCCACTCCTGAAAGCTCTCCACAGCCATATTGGCTCAGTGCTGGCAAAAGCTAAAGGATGGGCAACACTGGGGACTGCTCTACTGTCTTCATGTCCACAGTCTATATTGGCAGGTCAGTTTAGAAGGCCATCACTTGCCAGCCCAGTGGCACAAAGGGTGGAGGCATCTAGCCTTACCACGTGTCTTGACAGCCACCCAGGTTTGAGAATGACCTTGGGTCATCAGGGATCTGGCTGGGGGGAATGAGGTAGGTTTAAAACAAGGCTGTGCTGAAGAGAAGGTGCACAAATATAAAAAGAAAAATAATTTTCAATATTTTTAAGCCAGATTCCTCTACTGCAGCCCTATCTTCTCTGGCCAGAGTTTGTTTATATAGCCATGAATGCACTGTTAGGGCAGCAGATTATAAAAATATGCTAGCCATCTCTTTCTCCTATACCAGCTTTTACGTTCCCCACCTTACAAGTAGTGACCCATGTTCACTGCATGTAATTTGAAGACAAGGAAAACTAAGTAATGATGTTGACGAGTCAAGGGAAAAATAAGTTGAATTCTTTCTTTTAGTTTTTGTTGACCAGGAAGGAGGACTAGACAATGTTTTGCCTATTTTCAGCCTCATTCCAGGGGAGGGGGATACAGATGGATGCCAACTGAAATTGAACCAGATTTTAAGTTGCCGATGGTATTTTAGTGACATTTAATGTTTTGCCCCTGCATGGCAGAACATTGGATCAATCTATTACAGAAAGGGAAAGGGGAGAGTGGAAATAGTTTAACGAGGAAAGGTGCACTAAGATGTAGCTTGTTTCCTGGTGTGACCAGGAAGCACAAGGAGGTTAAGTGACTTGCTTAGGGTCACACAGTATGCAAGTGGGGGCTGATGGGATTCAAACCCAGGTTTGCAGTACAGTCTCTTTGACCACTTTGCCATACTGCCTCCAAAGGGTTTCAGGTTTTAAATACTTAAGATTTATACTGGACAATTGCCTAACATTTAGTGATCGTATTGCTATTTTTAATTAAAAGTGCATATAGCAATTTGGATATATTATATAGATTATGTTGCTGTTTGACTATTTAGTCTAGGAAAATAACTGCTAAGTGATTTGTGATCTCCCTGGCAGGCTATGGCATCATTTACAGTGCTGCGACTCATACTGTATTGAGAAGGGTTCATGCTCTTCGTAATAGTATTTGTAGTTTTGCCCTGGGTACAGATCAAAGGACACATCACTGTGACCTACACTGGTGGTTACGGTGGTTGCCATTTGAAAATTGTAGTAAATTAGGTTATGTTGACAAATCTATGGCACATTCTTTATGATGATCATTCTGTGCCCTTAAGTAGGGCTGTGAGTGAGCCTATAGCCATTTTAGGATCAATTGTAGCTCTAAAAATGGCAGAACATAGACCCTTCCATTGGATTTTTGGAAGCATCCTTCTGAAAGTCTAACAGAGCTTGAAATCCTCCGCCATGATTGGCTGCTACAGAATAACAGCTGCACTACTTTGGCTGTTACTTCCGCATTCTGGGGCAGGAACTGTGCATGCATGACTCGTGTGCATGTGCAGTTCTGCTGGTGCTGTCATGTTGTGAATGGCAAAACTGCCAATCTCTGAACTGCACATCATGTACAGTTGCATAGCCACCACCAACACCAGTAACAAAAAACCTGCCTTACACCCTCCCAATGCTGCTGTCCTCTGTACTCCCTCTGTTCCTGTCTCTGTGCTGACACTGGGGTCCCCAATCCTTGTGTCAGCATTATGTAGCCCTCCACCACTCATGTGGCACACTGGGAGCCCACCACAGTGTTCCCAAATGTATTTTCCCCAACCTCTGCCAATATTGGGGTGCCTAATTCCCATGTCAGCATCATGTACCCACCCACCCCTACAGTACAAGTCACATTAAACTGTCTCACCAATGAGTTGGTTTAGCATTGTTTTTTATGCTTGGCAATGCACTGGCAACTGATATACATATACTTAACCAACTCAAAAGCAATGTTTGTAAAATGTTTTTGCAACTTAGTTGGAATGTGTCTGTAGTCCGGGCATAATGCAATGCAAAACTGAGTTTTAACTCTTAAGAAACAGTTTGTGCAGGGCTTTGTGCTGGATACAGAAACACTTATGCAGCTCAGTCAGCAATGCTAAAACAACTCATTGGAGGAACAGTGTAATGTTACTTGTACTGTACTCATGTGGCACACTGGGAGCCCATCCCAGTGCACCCAAATGTCTGTTTTTTTTTTGTTTGTTTGCTTCCTGTAAATCCATGTCATTTCTGAAAATGGGCTTCTGTTCAGTATACATACCTGGTAAATAAAGTAAATGAATGAATAAATAAAGAAAACCATCCCCCGATGTGTTTTTTTGTTATCTGTAAAAAAGAAAATGGTCCCTCATCATCGCCTCAGTCCCCTGCCTCATCCCCACCCACCCACTGAGCACCCACCTTCCTGCCCCCCGCACCCCATACTTACCTCTGGAGGTTGGCACTGTCATCTTCTCTGAGCTGGGGCACATCTGCACTCTTCAAAGCTGAGCCACAAACTGAAGAATCAAAGATAAGCATGCTATAATGCCATTCAGTGAGGTTTTCAACTTATGTTGATAAATCAGACCTTTTTTTGGAATTTTGGCCCCAAATTTTCAGAATAGGGTTCAGCAACTCATTTCTATTTAATACCCTTACTTTCTCTAGAAAAAGTACAGCAGCTAATAATATTCTGCACACTCAGAGCTCACACCGTAAAAAGCTTGTTGATTCTATTCCTTATGGGGAGCTCATTAGATTAAAGCAAAACTGTTCCTTTGAACCAGACTTTGAAAATCAAGCATCAGAATTAAAATTAAGGCTTAATAAAAGAGGTTATTCTATGGAAAAGTTGACAGAAATGCACCAGAAAGTAAGGATATTAAATAGAAATGAATTGTTGAAACCAAAAAATGAAAGATCTATGTCTAAAAATGAAGTCCAAAGTAAAATTGTAACATTCACTATGGAATTCAACACAGTGGCAGGAAGAGTAGGAACACTGATTCATAAACATTGGCCGATTATACTCTCAGACTCAATACTTCAAAATGAGGTCTCGACAAAACCCAGGGTTTTGTTTTCCAAAGGGAGAAATATTGGTGAGAGAATTACACATAGCCATTATATAGAATCAAATAATTAATCTACGCTAAGACAAAATTGGATAAGGGACAAACCTAATGTTTTTTTCTAAATGTGGAAGGTGTAACATCTGTGAATATGCTCAGATAGGTAATACCTTCACCAAAGGAGAGAGGATTTTAGAAATCAAACCATTCATTACATGTGTAACATCTTTTGTGATTTATGTTTGCTGGTGCAGTTGTTCTAAATATTATGTAGGGAGAACAACTAGACTAACTAACGAAAGAATTCAAGAGCACGTAAGAGCTATTATTAATGGCAATATGTGTAACTTGATAGGAGCTCATATTCTGGAATGTCATCATGGTAATCCTGAGTGTTTTCATTTCACAGCCTTGGAACATGTTCCTAGACACCCCAGAGGGGGGAATAGAGTCCTTGCTCTGTCGCAAAAAGAAACAAAGTGGATTGTAGATTTAAACACAGCAGTTCCATTTGGACTGAATGAAGAAGTGGCTTTTACACCTTTTCTATAAATGTATTGTGAAATACATACAGTCGGTCCTAAGGAAATTGAATTATTGATTTACATGGGTTTGAAGTGAGCTGTTTACGGTCTTCCTGAAATTCCCTTTTCCCTTTTAGTTTTCTGAATATTAATTTATTTCTTTTTTGATATCTATCTTTAGATGTGCCATAAGTACATCTGAATTACAGTAATTCAAGGCAACTTTCCCAGATTTTTTCACTTTCACTTTTTAATTTTTAAGAGGAAAACATTTTTCAATTTGTTGTTTAAACTCTTAAATATTTTGAACTTAAAATAATATTACATGTTCAAGACACTATGGATATCCTTTATTATATGGGATTCCTTATAGTTCACCTAAATCTTTAGAGTTACAGAACACAAATTTTGCAACTTAGGCTAACACAGTATTTTGAAAAATTAAACTCCCTTGTTTGTTAATGTTAGGGAGTTTTATAATAAAATAATTTAAAACTGTTTGGGTATTTGACCTTTAGCAGATAGGACTGACCTTCTTATTCAGAAATTTAGAAATAATGTTTTCCCTTTCTTTCTTTTTTGTTATTTCTAATGTTTATTTTGTATATATTGTTGTGGTTTTGATGCATTTGAAAGGAACTGTCATATATACTAATTTTCATAGATTTGACCTTTTGCAGTCAGGATTGACCTTCTGTGCATATCATTAAATCTAAGTACTATAAATGTGTGTTATTGCTTCTGCTCTTATAATGGTCCCTTGTTTTAATAAGGGACTGCCATTTAAATAAATTTTCTGAAATCTGACCTTTTGCAATTTGGAGTGACTTTCCATGTTTATCATTTAAGTATTGTGAATGTTTGTTATTGTTTTTGCTCTCTAAGTGATTTTCTATTGTAATCAAAGATAAAAAGCTTGAAGTTTATTTAAAAACTATTTTCCTATTTGAAGTTAGTTGGTACTGTGAATGTAAAATTTAATTAAATGGGTAATATACCTTGTATAAAAATACAAAGGGCCAGATATTCAAAAGGGTTGCGCCACGCACAATAGGGTTGCGCCTGCATAAGTCCAAAATTGCTCCATTCTGCGATATTCAGCAGGAGGCAGTTGCACCACTGAAAACATGCTGAGCAATAGCGCAATGCAAATGAACGCATGCTGAACTGGAAGGGGAGGAACCATGCATATACTGCACAGCCCGATATTCAGCCGGGCTGTGCAGAGTTGTGCAGGCGCAACCCCCACCCTGCGCCTGCACAACTTTGAGCCAAAATAAAAAGGATCATGTCGAGGGCCACCCACAGGTGAGCTGCTGCATTGCAGGGTGCAACACAGCAGCTGCCACCTGTGGCTGGCCCTCAACCCACTCCTGTGCCCCAGCCCGACCACAGACAAAGGTGTAAAAGTCCCCCACCGACCCGATCGGCAGTGTTCTCTCAATATTCTGGTAGTGATCGGATAAGTTTAATCGCTGGCTGCAGCAGTTGAAACACAACCCCTCCCGAATATATCCCTGGTGGTCCAGTGGACTGAAAAGCCCATTCATTCATTCACAAAGCTGGACTGTTTTGTACAGTATGGGCTGCACGCCATTGGCTCTTGCTCTGCACCACTGGGCATGAGCCCTACCGGCAGTCAGGCGGCGGAGACAGGGTAACAGGCGGGTGGGATGCTGCCTCCTCCAGCTGTGGGGGGAGCGGGGGGGCTTCATGGGTGGGTGGGTGGGGACACTAGGTCACCAGGGATGTGTTCACGGGGTGCTTCTACTACTCCAGCCCACGATCGGGCTTATCGGTCCACTGGATCACCAGGATATATTCGGGAGGAGGGGGTTGTGTTTCAACTGCTGCAGCCCGCGATCGGGCTTTTCGTCCACTGACCACCAGGGTTATATTCGGGAGGGGTTGTGTTTCAATCTGCTGCAGCCCGCGATCGGGCTTATCGGTCCACTGACAACCAGGGATATGTTCGGGGAACACTTTGCTGCCCGCGATCGCCAGTGGGGATTTTTTCACCTTTTGCCTGTAATCGGGCTGCAGAGGGCATCGGTCCCTGACGGCTGCTGCCTGGCAGGGCGCCAGGCACAAGTCCTCGGGGATCGGCGCACCTGCATGCTAATGGCATGCAAATGGGGCCATAATCAGATGCAAATGGCCCCCTCCCCGTGCCTTGCATGAATTATGGCCCCATTTGCATGTCACCTTTTGAATATTGGAAATTTGCGCATGGCGCAATGGTACTTGTGCCATCGCAAGTTGAATGCACCACTCTGACCACTTGCGGTGGCGCAAGTTCCACTGCACCATGCACAGTGGCTGAAGCTGGGGAGTGATATTCAAAGGAGTTGCTCAAGGGCACAACTCCTTGAATATCGCTTCACACATTCCTGCGCAACTATTTTGTGTAGCGTGTAGGTTTGCCTTACGTATTGTGCAGTTTAAATATCTGGCTCACAGTGTTTATAATATAATATATAAGTGATAGTTATTTAAGACTTTTCCAGCTATTGTCTTCTTTTTTATATGTTTAGATGTATGTATTTCTTTAAGTATCATTATTCATTTAATTAATTAGGGTTTAATTTGTATAAAAGAGTTCATGTTTGTGGGTGATTGAGATTCACCCCTAAGAAGACCTACTTCAGGGCTGAAGCACAGGGCATGGCCTGTTCAGGCGGCTTTCTGAAAATAAACTTTGCACTGGTGCATTTTCAGCAATCTCTTTGCCTATTTTTTTCTTTCATTTTAATATTTTCACTCCACATTTTCAACATGCCATTTTTGCACATGTCCTTTTTACCAGTACAGCTGTCATTAATCATATCCTGACCAAAAAGTGATTTTCACACCTGTGGCACAGAATGGTACAGTTGCTCTGCAAAATCAGCTTTCAAGACAAGTGAGCAAAATGATACTGGCATTCTTCATGAGGAGGGGTCCCAAAAAAGCCATGATGAAAATTTGGTGCAATACCTCCAAAAAATGGCCAAGTTACACCCAGGCATTCAATAATTTCTATGCACATGTGTAACTTTGCCCACTTGGCAGATCATCACAGCTCTAACAGCTCTGGCCAGAGTATTTTTTTAGTAGCATCTATAAATTCTATGTGCAATAAAGTTGCCAATGTGAACATTTCGGGGCTGAATTTTCTGAATTAGAGATGTATGCGGTTTCTGCTCCTTGATATTGATCAAGAAGTTATTTTAGTTTTGACTATTGTTTAAAGAAAATAAAAAACGAGTTATTTTGATAGTGATATTGGTTGTTTGTTACAAGTCAAGAAAGGCTTTAAAAGCAGCCAATTAGTGTCAAAATGACCCTCAAAATACACCAGAATGCATCTAAAATCTGGTAGCTTCTGGGGGCCTCCCACCTACTGGTTCGGGTGTCCGTGATTCATGATCAGAGACCCCTTCACTTCTAAATTTAGCACTACACCAGTGCTAAATAGGAGCAGCTCAATTAACTGTTCATTGGTGCTCACCCTCCCGTTTGCCTCCTCATTTTCTTCCATAAATTTCCTAACTGTTGCTTTGAAGTCAGCAATGTCTATTTTAAGCCCCACTAACATGTTCTTAATTTGTTGAATATCAGGTTTATTATTATGAGAGGAAGCAATAGCAGAACTGCCCATGCTTGTCTTAAGTTCCTCAGATTGTTTACCTCCTGCTGGCAACATCATCGCTTTCCTCAGGACAGTGACCAGTTAGCTTTCAATCTTTGAAAAAACTTATAACATTGATAATAAGAAGCAGGATTTTTTGAAATCTCATTTCCAGATTAGATTGCCTAACAAATTGTAACCCCCCTGTAAAAAAGCAGCTTATATTCCCATTCTTAGGCATCCCTTTCCCCCTCCTATCCCCCCAGAGCTAGAATGGGTTAGTGCTCTGGAGGATATTGCTCTGAACACCTCAATGTGGCAGCAGACAGTAGGTTCAGAGGGTATATAGGGGGACTGACAGAAAGTATTGGGGCCTCTCCAGCCTAGGTATTAGCCCTAGGGCTGGAGGGAGGAGGCTGGAAGCATAGAATTAGGTACAGATGAGGTAGGCAAGTGAGGGAGCTCGGCTGTCCAAGCAGGCCAGTGAGGAAACCTTCCAAAAGAATATAGTCAGGATGGCTTTTCTAAGCATTGGGGTCAACAAGGAGTCGAGTAATGGAATTCTGTGGGGGAAAATTAGGTAGCTGGGTCCTGCATCATTGGGGGTAGGGCCAGTAGGAGACTTAGCAGGCCAAGAAAAAGTAGAAGCCCTTAGGAAGCCCATGTAACTAGCACCCCAGGTTGCCAGGGTTGGTAGGGCAGTGGCAGAGCCCTCCCAGGAGGGGAGCCAGTGGCAGTGGCTCCCCTTGTACCCGGTGTGGCAAGGTGGCCTGGGGGCCATTCACCCAAGACATGGGACCTGTTTTGGAGTAGCAGGTCCTGGAGCACTAATACACTGATGTCCGGGCAGGCCACAGGCCAAAATGACAAACCTTGGAGGGTAGCCCCCAAGCTGCAGCTTAATTCAAGCCCAGGTGATGGAAGAAGGGATGTGGGCCTGGCTGGCACCCCCAAGGAATCAAGACCAGCGGAATCCCTAGAATTAGTTTGGGCCATCAGTGGTAAGGCAGGTGCTGAGGCACAACCAAGTAAAGGTGGCAGGTGTTGTATGAGTACCGGAGATAGTGCCAACTGTTGTAAGAGGGTCGGGGCCTGGGTCATCAGAAAAATTCCTGGATACCCCTGTGGCTTGGGCCAGCAGCCAGGGGCCTAGGTGAGGAAGGCCACTCAGTTTCCCACACTAGAGTTAAGGGGGGGACAACCAGTGCTAGTGAGGAAAAGTGTGACCCAAGGAAAAGAGAAAGTTGGCTTATCAGATCCAAAGATGCCAGGAGATTGCAGGGATCTGAGTTCAAGTAGGTCTCAGGTAGAACATCTGAGAGGGAGAGTAGGAATGTGAAGACCCTTGCTTGTGTTTGCCTGTATTCATTGTTTCTGCAGCCTTATTTCATCTAGCTAGTATTTGTAAAAATGTTGAATAGCCCCATGGATCCGCTTTATATATTTAAAATGAAGTATTAGACTACTGTATTGCTTGGAATCATTTGCAGTACAGGTGCAGAATAAAAGCCAGTTTGGGGAAAAAGTAGTGGTTTGAGCATTATTTAACTGAGAGGGGGTAGCAAATGAAATGAAATCTTTATTTTCCCCTGTATTTTCAGTCTGATTAATTATTCAGTGAGTTGCATTCCAGTGGCAGTATTCATCCAGCCTGGTTGGGGCTACAAGGGCTTGGTGGATAGCTTCTGGGAGGAGAAAATCAAATATTGAAAGAGCAGGTAGAGTGCACAGTTACTGAAATGTCAAGCAGGTAGGAGACCAACTTTTTTCTGCCTTTTCTGAAGTGCACGGGTCTCGAATGTTAGGAAGGTGCCCTCCCTTTTTGCCCGGACCATCTGCAAAGTTGAAAGTATGCCCCTAGATGGGGAAGGAAGAGGAGGGGTTACAGAACTATAACTTTATTTTGAGGGAAAAAGAAAGTTTTGGTGTGGCTAAAAATAAATTTAAAAGAGGGCAGAGAGAGAGATACAATTGGAAATGCTAAACAGCCATCTCCATTGGCTCTTCGCATGTGCTCCCCCATTAGCTGATCTGTGGCAATTTCTCTCTATCCCCCCATATCTCTGCCTCCCAAGATGTTGGTATTCTCCCTACACATTAGCTGTCCTGCAGAACTTGCTGTCACTCTTCTCCCCAATCCAAGCCCCCTACCCAAACCTGCCACCATGGCATTCACCATTATTCATATGAGCCACTCTGTGACACTTGGTCTCTTTCCCTCCCCTCTACAGTTTCTGCCCCCAACATGCTGTCATTGTCCCTACATTTTAGCTGCTATTCCGCACTTATTTTACCCTCGCCTCAATTTCTGCCCCCAGTATGCTGCCATTCATCATCATTACCATTAGCTGCTTTGTGGCACTCGTCCTCCAGCCCTTCTCTCCCAATCTCTGCCCCCAACAACATGCCCGTGTTGCCCCTAGATATAAGCCACTCTGTGGCAGTTCCTCCCCCTACAATCTCTGGCACCCCCAAATCTTTGTCCCTCCCAATCTGTCACAGTCCATTATAATTTACACTAGCCATTCTGCAGCACCTGCTGTTTATTACTCCTCTCTCTGATCTTTGCCTCCCTATGCTGCCATTGTCCATATACATGAGCTGCTACTTTCCATTACATGCTACTGTGGTTTGCAATGTTTATTATACATTTCTACTTCTTACATTCCTTTTTCCCATACTCTTCCAAATACTGCTCTACCACATATTGTCTGTCATTAGGTACGCCTCCTTTCATTTCTGATGGCATTTCTCATGTTGCCTCGGTTAATTTGTTTTCATCTGGTACATTTCCATTTCAAAAACTGTCTGCATTTATTCTATTTAGCGGCTCTTTTTCTCTTTTAATGTGCATACCCTAGGCTTCCTTTATCCACTATGAAAGTTAAACTAATCTTGCCCATTACTCCACCTGCAGCCCCTATCACTTCCCCAATAAATCTCAATCAAGAAAGAAAGGCTCAGTAACAGGTGCATGTATTTCAATTGTTATTTCTGTCAATCGCATCTCTCAACTAATCCCCCGTCTCCTCCTTCCTTTGTTATATTCTTCTGTAACACTTCTTTGTAACATAGTTTGTCTTGAACGTGCATTTGCAACACACCAGTATGCAGTTTCAGAAACTTGCATTCTTTCAGTGATTCTGTTCCAGTGCAACTAACTTCATTCTTGCCACATTTGTTGTTGAACATAATCACCATATAGCCGCCACCATTTCTATATTCCTTCTCATAATTTACATGTCCTGTATGTAAGCATGCATAATCCCCTAAGTACAGTTTTTCTAATAATACCATCACATACCTCTCATAGAATACCATCTGATTATATTAACAATAATGGTTATATCAGTTAGATGGCCACTGAAATGCACCATTCTGCTTTTAACTACCTTGTGCACCACCATATACAGTCTCACTTAGCTACTGATTCTATAAACACTACTAGCATTCTCGTCTCGCAAATTACATTCTTGCTTTGTTTTTATTTCTTTTATTTCTCCAAAGATGTGTACAGTGCATATTCATGAGGAGGAGTTACATTAACTGCTATTAGCCACTTAATCTGTATGTGTCCCCTCACTGATCTGTGCACCCCAAAAATCACTGCCATTCTCTGTATACTTCAGCCACTCTGTAGCACTGGTTCTCCCCCACCTGCCTGATCCTTCCCTCCTCCCCATCTCTCAGCAGTCCCAGCATACTACCATTTCTCCTTATATATCACACGCTCTACAGCAGTTGCTCTCTTCAACCATGCCCCCGATTCCTCCTCTCACCTCTTGCCATTTCCCATACTTTACAGAACCTGCTCTATGCCACTTCTTCTCTCCCCTTACCATCTCTTCCCCTATCTTACTGCTTTCGACACATTACCTTCTGTGTTGCACTTCCTCTCTAACTCTTCCCTCCTCCATCTCTACCTTCAGCCCTAACATGCTATTATTATCACTATGCATTCTGTAATAATCACACAGGCACCAACATGGAGTGGGCTGGTACATATACTGCATGAAACACACACTTGAAACAACTGCAGAAAACGTGGGCTTCTGCCCGGCAAGCAAGGGTTTATAAATACATGTTAGCACATGCGCATTAGTAAAGCATACAAGAATTATGTTTGCTAATTAACTTCCTTACATCTTCCTTCTCAATTGAACTTCTCCCAAAGTAAAATATTTAAAGTTCTAAGTAGCTCAAAGTTTTGTGAGTCTATATAGTCACAATGGTGGGCCTTCGGATCTCCCATCCACTGACAATGCTGATTCGCAGGCTGGAGCTGGTGCCGGTCATTTGGTCCTGACTACTCAAGGGCAGGGCTGACACTACAGGCTCACTTTGTGACTGCCTCTGCATCACTTGTGGAGGGACTTCCATTGCAGGCACCTCAGGTATCCCATTGTCCTCCATACTGTTGTCCTGCTGACTTCCCTCCTCCTCTCCTTGGATGTGTGAGTTTTCTGGGCCACAGGAGTGGAGCAGCTCATGGGTTAACAAAAGGTCTCTCCTGTTTCTGCGATACAATTTCTCATTTGCGTGCAGCATAGGAACATGGCTCTTCAGTATGGCATTCCACAGCTGCGGGGTCCAGGTATTCTCAGATGTTTGCAGGTAAACAGGCTGTCCCAGCTGTAAGGCTGGGAGTGGTCGGGCGTACAAATTGCAGTAAGATTTTTGGTTTTCTTGAGCCCTTTGCAATGTAGCTCACACCTCAACTTCTGGTTCTTTTAGTTTAAGTAACTCAGATTTGGAAGCCATTAAAGTTCTTGTTCTGCGGCCCATAAGCAGCTCTGCTGGAGATCCTAGCCCCTCCAGTGGGGTATTTCTCAATTCCAAAAGTGCTAAGTAAGGGTCCTGACAGTCCACTTGTGCTTTCTTTAACAGTCTCTTTATTGTTTGAATGGCCCGTTCTATCATGCCATTGCTCTAAGCATATCTTGGTGAAGACGTTACATGTTTAAACTCATACCTTTATTGAAAGTCTTTGAATTCAATACAGGCAAATTGAGGGCCATTATCTGTTATAAGTATTTCTGGAATATCATGATCTTGCACACTGTGATTTAATATGGTTATTCACCATTTCGCTTGTTGTATTTTGAAACTTGGATATCTCAGTGTATTTGGAGTAGCAATCAACCATTGCCAGATAATTTTCCCTTTCAAATTCAAATAGGTCTAGGAAAACAAACTGAACTTACAAGCTCAAATGGGCAGACTGGGTGGGCCATAGGCCCTTATCTGCCGACACTGTCTATGTATCTATGTATCTATGAACATGCCGATGGTGGCAATATTGGTGATTTCACCACCCAGGGAGTTAAACATCTTAGGAGCTCTACCAGTAAATGACCGCTGACCTTGTGAGGTGTGACAGTGGGGGGACAGGTAGTGTGGAGTTATCTGAGCTTTTGGTATTGAGAATGCAGCTGGCTGTGCTGAGGAGCTTCTGAACCCCAGGGGGCGGGAGACCAAGAGATGCCTTTTTCACTACTAGGCAGGTTTGGTATGTGATTCTTCCCTGCAATTGTAGCCAGTTTGCCTGCTCATAAAGGTCACAGACGTGCATGTGGTGGGCAGCTCCAGTAAGAAGTGGACAAGCCTTGTTCAACGCTATAGAAATTTGCCATAGTGCTGTGGGTGTGGCTGCTCCATAGATAACAAACCCATAGTCTATGATGGAGACAATTGAGCTATGTATTGCTAGATTAAGGGCTTTAGGAGTCAGACAGTGCTTATGTTTGCAGAGAAGGCCAATACTGATATTCACAGATTTGGCAACCATGTCAATGTGACTAGAGAAGGACAGAGTGCTGTCCAAGGTTACACCAAGGTATTTGAAGCCAAGATTTGCATCTGGTCAAGAGCAACACCGACGCAGTTTCTGACTGTCAACTGTATGTTTTTATGTTTTTTTTTCAGTTAATAATTTTTATTAGTTTTCAACGTACATATACAAAAAGGACATATGACAGCATTTCACTTACAAACAGCTTCTGTAACAGCAGAGAAGGAATTAGACATTATACCCAAGGTCTTATACCAGATGTACATCAAATCAGGAAAATTATGAACTTGACTGGGATTTTGAAGGGGTAGGAGGGAAAACCTCTCGTCTCTGCTCTGCTCAACGCACAGAAAAAAACAACATACTAAAGTACTGTAACTTACGTCAGGGTTCTCTAATATATACCACTGTAAGGAGAGATATGAAAAGGGTATAAGAATGCTAGGGCAGTCTACTTGTATAGGATCAGGACATTTCTACGCTAGCTTTTTGAGCTTAGAATGAGGGTCACACATATCAGGAGAATCATTAGTGAGGGTAAACCAAAAGGCTGTCCCTGGGGGTCATCCTATTCAGGTTCTGGGTTTCAAATAGGCTAGAAAAGGGACCCAGCAATCTACAAACACATTATGTTTATTGAGGGTATTGTGGGATAATCGATCAAGTGTAGCAAGAAGTGTGAGAGCATGGTGAAGTTCTCGAATGGTAGGAATTTCGATAGTTCTCCACTGGCATAGTATTAGGCATTTGGTGGAGATACCTACAAGGGCCAGCCGTCTAATTTGGGAGGGTATACAGTGCAGTTCTGAAGGGGATAGGCCCAGGATCCAGAGAAGGGGGTCAAGTTGTATTTTTAGGCCAAGGATATCCATAGCAAATTGGTTTACTGCTTGCCAAAAAGGGGCCAACACAGAGCATTGCCACACTATATGGTACAGATCTCCAGGCTGACTCTGGCATCTGCAGCATACATTGGTATGTAGGAGATGGGCTTTGTACAGTACATCTGGAGTTTTGTAACAGTGGTACAGTAGTTTATTTTGAATGAGCTTGCTTTGAGCATCTGGATAGCATGTGTGTGCCAATTTCCAAATTAGGACCCATTGAGTATCACTTATTTCCACTTGCAATGCTCTCTCCCATTTAGATTTAGAAACCCCAGATTGTGAGGGGACGCTGTCTGAGCTCAGCGTATATGCTGCTTGTTTGTCCTCTTGGGAGTTTGAGCCAGGTGGTTAGCTTCTAAGGACGTGCCACTTCGGAAGAGTAGCATTTAAGGAATTCGGCTAGGGAGCTATGAAGCTGGAGATATCTCCAGAAATCATTCTTACTCAAATAATATTTCTGATCCAGGACTTGGAAAGATTCCATTCTGGAGCCAGTCGTATAAAGGAAATCTGCCAGAATCTTGATGCCAGCTTTCTTCCACTGGGGCCAATGAAAGGGTTTGTTACCCATCAGTAAGTACTGATTGTGAAAAATAGGCATGAGAAGGAGGGGAGTTGGATTAGCTTGTGTCCTTTTGTGCACCTTGCACCAGACCTGGACCACTGAAACAACAGTGGAATGAGACCTTAGGGGTTTAGGCAAGGGATTATAGATTAAAAGGGGGAGGGTATGCACCTGGGCTATAGCCTGCTCCATATGTAAAGACTGCGGGGAGGTGGAGTCAGGAGTACTGAACCATTTTAGAGATTGCGCCACAGAGTAAGCCCATGTGTATCCTTCAAACCACGGGAGTCCCCAGCCACCTTCTTTCCAGTGGGAGCTGAGCTTACTCCTGCTATAGCGTGGCTTTTTGTTGTCCCAGAGAAAATGGCCCACAACCATATCTATAGTATGGAGCCAATTAACGGGCAGGGGGCTAAGGGAATATGTGACAGAAGGTACAATAGTTTGGGTGCCACAATCATTTTAAGAGCGGCAATTTTCCCGGCCAGGGTAAGGTGTAGCATCCTCCACCTATCTAGTTTGGTTCTCAGGTTAGCAACCAAGGGGCTGAGATTGAGGTCCCAGAGTCTGGAGAAATTAGGGAAAATTTTGATACCTAAGTACACCAGGGAGTCCAGGGCCCAAGTAAGCCTATTAGATGAGACTGAGTTTGGATTGCAATCAAAGTTGAGGGGTAACAGCTCTGTTTGGGATGTGTTCATCAGGAGACCAGAAATTGCTGCAAAGTTAGCTAGGAGTGAGAGGAGAGCCGGAAGTGCCATGATGGCATCTTCAACCAGGATTAGCAAATCATTGGCATACATGAACATGTGGTATGATTGTGGTCCAATGGAAATGCCCTGAATAATGGGATGTTGCCAAATGGCCATTGCTAATGGCTCCACTACTAGTATGAACAGGAGAGGGGAGAGGGGAGAGGGGATAGCCTTGGTGGATGCCCCTGCCAAGGTGGAAAGGGTTAGGTATGACTGTATTGGTCCGGACTCTGGCTAAAGGTTGTTGGTATAACATTGATACCCATTGCCAGAAAGCAGGGCCAAAGTCAAATCTCTGCAAGACCCCATCTAGAAAATTCCATTCTAGGGAGTTGAATGCTTTCTCGAAATCTACTGTGATAGCAGCTGCAGGGGAAGGTAGATATTTGGCTTGATATATGATGTTAATCAGTGATTTGATGTAATCCCGGCTTAGGTGTCCCAGCACAAAACCCACCTGCAAGGGGTGTATAAGAGCTGAGAGAAAGGGGCTAAGCCTGGTGGCCAGGATCTTAGCAAAAATTTTACTGTCAGTATTTATCAAGGAGATAGGGCGGTAGCTGGATGGGACAGTGGGGTCCATGTCCTTTTTTGGAAAAATGTAATAACTGCTTCGTGAAGAGTGGAGGGGAAGATGCCATTGTGCAAGGCCTCATTGAACACCTGAGAGAAAAGAGGGGCTATGTGGAGAGCCAGCAGCTGCCATATTTTGACCAGAAAGCCATCTCCTCTGGGAGACTTGCCTGTATTAAGGGTGTTGATAGCCATTAGTACCTCTGCTGGAGAGATAGGCGGGTCCAGTTGTGCAGACTGGGATGGGGCGAGTTCTGGAAGCTGAAGAGAGGCAAAAAACATCCCCATTATTTGCTTCTCTGAGGCTCTGGTGGAGGTGTAGAGGGTCACATGGAATTGCTGCATGGTGGCATAGATGGCAGTGGGGTCAGTGCTAATTTTGACCGTCTGATCTTTCAAGCCCAGGATATGATGTTCAGCCTGTTACTTATGGAGTCTGTAAGCCAGGAGTTTTCTGGCATTCTCACTCCCTTCCCAGGACCGATGGCACAGACTTAAAACTGCTACTTCGGCCTTGCAAGTTAATAGATCGTTGAGCGCTAAGCAAGAGGCGAGTAATTCTCTATACAGTGGGGAATTTGGAGCTAGAGTGGGTAGTTGTTTTGATCGAACTTCCAAAGTTTTTAATTTAGCTTCTAAGGAGGTCTGGAGGTGTGCCCATTTCTTCCATCATTTAGCTGCAAAGCTGAAATAGTCCCACGTAGGGTGGCTTTAAGGGCCTCCCAGCGAACGCTGGGGGGGGGGGTGTCTTGAGGTGAGTTTTCTGCTAGAAATAGTGTTGTCTCTGAGGATACCCAGTGAGCAAAGTGAGGGTCCTTAAATAGTAGAGGGTCTATTTTCCAAGTAGAGGATTTAGGAGTGGGTGGGCCCTACAATACATGTAGGTGCACGGGGGGATGGTCCAAAATGACTTTAGGCATAATTTTGGCGTCAACTGCATTCTGGCAGATGTCTGCCAAGATCAGCCAAAAGTCCAGTCAGCTGTGAGACCCATGTACCGCAGATGTAAAGGAGTAGTCCCTCATTGTGGGATGAAAAGTTCTCTAGATATCAGTGAGGCAGACTTCTGCAATCAAGTGCTGCAGGGCAGGACGGGCCTTAGGGTGTTGTACTGCAGAGGGGGGAACTGCAATCCAGCTGAGGCCCTAATGCCAGGTTAAAGTCTCCTCCTAAGATTATGGGTGCAGCTTCCGAAGAAATAGAGCAAAATGCTTGGGCCAGAAGATGAAAGAAGGAGGGGCGTATCCTCTTTTGGTGCCTAAATGCTGCCTAGGAGAATAGGGCCATCTGGAGTTTTCATTAGGGCTAGAACCCACCTACCAGAGGAATCCGTCTGCACTTGTGTGGTGGACCAGGTCAATGATTTGTGGAGGAGGATAGCAACCCCTCTTTTCCAGGTGGGGAGGATGTGGATAGCATCTGTCCCACCCAGTCTCTTTTCAGCAGGTCATGATCCTGCTTTGTAAGTTTGGTTTCCTGTAGGGAGGCCAGCATTGCCCTCAACCTTTTCAAATGAGAAACATAGAACATAGAAACATAGAATCTGACAGCAGATAAGGACCGCTTGGCTCACCTAGTCTGCCCATTTCCCTACCTAATGGATAAGCTGCAGATCCTAGTTAACCAACAGCCTACTTCCTCCTACCCCCCCCCACTAGAATTGCCTTATGTCTGCCCCATGCATTCTTGAATTCCCCTACTGTTTTTGACTCTACGACCTCCTCAGGAAGGCTGCTCCATGCATCCACAAACCTCTCTGTGAAGAAATATTTCCTCACATTTCCTCTGAACCATCCCCCAGCTTCAAATTGTGCTCCCTTGTTTTTGCACATCTCTTTTCTGAAAGATGCTACCCTCTTGGACTTTGTTGATTCCCTTGAGATATTTAAAAGTTCCTATCATGTCCCCCCTCTCCCTCCTTTCCTCAAGGCTATACATCTTTAGTTCCTTTAGTCTTTCTTCATATGTATTTTGATTCAGACCCTGCATCATTTTGGTTACCCTCCTCTGGACAGCCTCCATGCTGTCTATGTCTTTGCGGAGATGGGGTCTCCAGAACTGTAGAAAGTACTCCAGATGTGGTCTTACCAACTGTCTGTACAGAGGGCCAACAACTTCTTGTTTACTACTGGTGATGCCTCTCCCTATGCATCCCAGTATCCCCCAGTCCTCCTTATTGCTTTCTCACACTGCTGGCTCACCTTTAGGTCATCTGATATGACTACTCCCAGGCCCCTTTCCATTTTTGTTGTTGTCAGTATCTCACCCCCTATTACAATGTGGGATATAAAAGATGGACAGATGCTCCAGAATACGGTACAACCCACCTGGTTAAGTGGGAATTTTATTATAAAACAAAAACCAAAAAATAATAAAAAAAAAACAATATACAGTAAATCACAGTCTTAGCTTTGGCACCTTCTTCAGCATTCACTTCCACTTGCATCAGTTTGTAGAACAAAATACGAACAAAAACATAAACGGAATATCCTCAAACCAGTGGAACCTTCCTCCACCACTGATTAGCAAGCACTGACCTTATCTAAAAAAAAGGCAGTTTACTAAAGGACATTTATATCCTCCCCTGAATCATGTGACTTAGATTCATTATGTAACAAAACAATAAATGCCTTTAAAATGTAACTTAACATTTTAAAGCACACATGGGTTGCTGTACAATGCTTACATTAATTGTAGAAGTCTTTTATGTGACCAATTTTGATATACCAAGCCTAAGTACAGTATATTGAATCACCATACATGACTTTGCAACAGTACAAATCTAGCCCACTAGAGGACGCCATTCCCCTATAGCTCCCTGCCAGAATGACACAGCTAATCCTCAGAGCAGCTTCAGTTTTGCATCTCTCCTACCAAGCCTAAGGTACAATTTATTTATTCCCTTATTTTGAGAAAAAAAAATATTTCTACTACTGTGGCATAACTGAAGGGGGGCATTTCAAAGTGCAGAGTGAATAAGTAGGAGACACTCTACCAATATATTGCTTCAGGGGGAAGAAATAAAACAAAATGAAAAGCTTTCATTAAGAACTGGGGCTCATATTCATTTTAACAGTGTTTTTCTGGGCTTCCTACAAGGACAATATTTGTTTACCAAGGCTGCCCACCCTCTACTGCCACTAGGTCCATTTCACTGGGGTGTACAGGCTCCTGCAGCAAGGAAACAGGAGGAAACTACATTTTTGCAGGCGAGACAGCTGGCTTCAGTACAGACTTGGCAGGCTAACCCATCGGCAGCATTGTTTCTAAGCCGTCGGCTTAGCTTTACTCTAGGAACAAGCAAGTACTTCAGAGAGTCACTGCACTCTCTCTCAAAGGCAAGGGACATTGCAATTTTGGGCAAAATTACAACTCTAGGCAGCATTTAACATCATGCTGCCATTTAATTCTATATTTGCAGCATAAAAATTCACTGCACGAATGTGCGTACGATCGCACTATCGCGCAGCCACCACAAAGCATTCGCAAAGTGAACGAAAAGGGGGGTGAGCTACAAAAGCATACAAAATAAGCCCAAGCAGATTTTATTACCCCTTTGGGCAACTTAAGGACCTTATAAACTGCAAAGCTCCCACAGTCTTTACCACAAAAGTACAGGGGATATGTCTGTCTTTATTAAGGGCATTATACGACTACATCAATTATTTAAGGGAGCCATAACCCTTTTCTAACCAGTATAAGGTGGATTTATGCTGGAAATTTGTGAATAATGTTTCAATGGAAGGAAGAGGATAAAAAAGAGGGGCAAAGAATATTGATTTTATTTATTTATTTATTTGATATATCGGTTTACAACCTTTGAACCAGAGGCTCATTTGTAAAGGTACCTTGCCACATGTAAGACAGATGGAAACACAGAGTAGGTATAACAACAATTACATTAAACATGAGATACATGGTATGACAGTGGTTACATTAAGCATGTGTTACAGACATTTGTCACAGACAATATTTACAAGATTTGGAAGTAGGTATTTTCTGACATTAATTATAACCTTTGGATGATGATATTTACAACATAACAGCAGTGAGGCATTATAAGCTTGAGAATGCATCTAAACATAGTAGTCAGACCTAATCATGGGTTTGGTGTTAAAGATGGTGGTTGCAATCCATAATGGTCTTTGTCAGAGAATATTGGATCAAAGTGGGTAAGAGAGGGAAAGAATTAGAAGCAGTTACAGGAGTGGGTATTGAAGAGGTGGTTGTGAAGAGTGGTTTTGAAATGGGCGATCTTGGGTGCACTAGTGATGGTGCTTGGGAGTGCATTAAACCATGTGGGTGCCCTATGGTGGAAAGATCTCTGGGCAAGGGAGGTTTTTACCCTGGGCACAACCAGAGGAGCTTTCTCTGAATTGCGGGTGAAGATAGTGGGAGGCTGAAGAGAGGCGGTGACCGGGGGGGGGGGGAGTCCGAGCAGTATTATCTTGGCGAGTAAGCAGGTCTGGTAGCGGAGCCTTTCATCAAGGTAGAGAATATTGGCAGAGGTATAGAGTGAGCAGGTGTGAGTGAGCCTAGGTGCTCCTGTAAGGAGCCTGCAGGCCTTGTTTAGTGTGGCCTGGATTATCTGGAGTGTGGTATGATTTTCTACACTATATACAGGGAGCCCATAGTCCACTAGGGACAGTATCGATGAGGTGATGGCAAGCCTAAGGGCGTTCGTGTGGAGGCAGTCCCTGTGTCAGTAAAGGAGTCCAATCCGGGTGTTTGTTGAAGCAGCAAGGGTGTTTATGTGGTCGTGGAAGGTAAGGGCTGAGTCGAGGGTAAGTCCAAGATATTTGTAGTTGGATACCTGCTCAAGGGGGTGCTGGGTACTGGGGAGGATGCTGAGCGATGCATAAGAAGACTTAAAGGGGGCGGTTTACTTGATAAGGAGGTGGCCTACCTCCTTATCAGGAAAATAATAGGGATAGCTCTAGAAGGCAAGAAGATAGATGGTTGCAACCAAGAGAAAGTATGAAACATTATTCCGTGACAGGTATTAGCCCTGTCACACCCCCCATTGTGTACTCTTCCCCTGGGTTTTTGTTTCCCAGGTGCATTACTTTGCACTTCTTTGCATTGAATCTGAGCTGCCTTACATTTGACCATTCCTCCAAACTTGCCAAGTCCCTTTTCATCCTTTCCACCCCACCTTGCGTATCAACCCTGTTGCAGATCTTTGTGTCATCTGCAAAGAGACATACTTTCCCTTCCAGTCCCTCTGCAATGTCACTTATAAAGACATTAAAAAGGACCATCCCCAGTACTGAACGCTGCGGTACCCCACTAGTAACCTTCCTTTCTTCACTGTGGACTCCATTTACTATTACCCACTGTGTCCTGTTGTCCAACCAGTGTTTTACCCAGGCTACCACCCTGGGACACACTCCCAGGCTGGCTAATTTGTTTATTAATCTTTTTTTGCAGGACTGTGTTAAATGCCCTGCTAAAGTCTAGGTAAGCCATGTCCACAGCCCCTCCCTGGTCTACTGCTTTAGTCACCCAATCAAAGAAATCAATTAGATTTGTCTGGCATGACCTTCCCATCGGGAATCCATGCTGCCTTGGGTCCTGTGCCCCACTGGCCTCTAGGTACTCAACGGTTCTTTCCTTCCGAAGTGATTCCATCATTTTCCCACCACTGAGGTCAAACTGACAGGTATGTAGTTTCCTGCCTTTGTCTTGCTCCCACTTTTGTGAAGGTGAATCACATCCACCCTCCTCCAGTCCTCAGGTACCACACCATCCTCCCATGATTTATTAAAAAGGGTAGTCAGTGGTGTTACTAGTTCTTTCCTTAGTTCTTTTAGAATTCTGGGGTGAATCCCATCAGGCCCCATTGCTTTATCCACCTTCAGTTTTAAGAGTTCTTTCATAACCGTTTCTTCTGTGAAAGGACTAATATCAATCCCCCTATCCTGAGTGCTTCTATTGACTGGATTAGGTATTTCCCCCTGCTTTTCCATTGTGAATACTGAGCAGAAGTATTCATTCAGTATCCCTTCTTTTTCACTGTCGCTCTCTGCCCAACCACCTTCCTCTTTGTTCAGCCTCAGTATCCCTGCCTTAGTCTTTCTTTGCTCCCTAATGTACTGTACCTATAAAAGGTTTTATCCCGCTTCTTAACCGAGTTAGCTAACTTTTCCTCGGTTTGGGATTTTGCTATTCTGACTGCCTTCCCCACTTCCTTCTGCTTTAAATGGTGAAGTTCTCTGTCCTGCTCCTTCTGCATTTCCTTATACTTCTTGAATGCTATCTTTTTCTCCCTTACCTTCCCTGCCGCTTCTTTTGAGAACCATAGTGTTTTTTTCTTTCGTTTTGATTTGTTTATTTGCTTCACACAAAGACTTGTTGCCTCTGTGATGGTGGTTTTGATGTTTCCCCACTGTTGCTCCACCCCACCTTCTTGCCTGTTTGCTAGTGCTTTTCTGAAGCATTCTCCCATTTTGACAAAATCAGCCCTCCTGAAGTCCAGTACCTTCACTTTTGTGTGGCTTGACTCTACAGCTAAGTATATCATGAACCACACTGTTTGGTGGTCGCTTGTTCCCAGATGGCTACCCATTTCAAGATCAGAGATCCTATCTCCGTCCCCATTTGAGAGTACCAGGTCTAAGATTGCTCTCTCCCGAGTGGGTTCCAAAATTAGCTGTCTGAGGTATGCCCCCTGTAGGGCATCGAGAATGGCCCTGCTTTTGGATGTGGCTGCAGCAAAGGTGCTCCAGTCAATATCTGGCATATCCAGGTCCCTCATCAGCAATATCTCCCCTTTCTCTGCCATTCCAAGGATGCCTTCCATCATTTCCTTGTCCATTTCCTCCGCCCTGAGATGGGGGTCTGTATACAACCCTTGTGCAGATTGTGGAGCCATTTCCGGTCTCCAAGGTGACCCACAGTGCCTCCTCTCCTCCCTGTTTACCCTTTTAGTTCTGTTGCTTTGATCCCTTCCCTTTCATAGAGAGTTACTCCTCCTCCTCCTCCTCTTCGTCCCTCCTGTAGATTGTGTACCCTGGTATGTTGACAACCCAGTCATGGTTCTCTGTGTACCATGTTTCTGTGACTGCCACAATATCTAGGCATCCCTCTTCCATCAAGGCCACCATTTCAGGGAGCTTTTTACATAGACTACGGGCATTGGTACTCATTACCCTCCATTTTTTTATGGCTTTATATCTTTTTGCCTTATCCCTGTCCCTATTGCCTTTGTCTTTTTCTCCATTTACCCCTGCCCTTCTCCCTATCGACTGCTGTATCTTGGTGTTTACCTCACTAATTACCCTGATCTTTTGGGGGGGGCTAGGATTTCCCTTCTCCTCGTCAGTGCCTCCCCTTTTGGCTAGTTTAAATGCTTGCCATTGAAGCATTTAAACCTATCACCTAAGATCCTGATTCCTCTTCTGGATAGATGCAGACTATTGCACCTATATAGGCCTGCATCCCTCCAGGTGGAGTCCCAGTTCCCAATGAAGCCAAATCTCTGAGCTCTGTATCAGCTTTTCAACCAGTCATTGAATCCCATGGTGTGGAGTACCCTAGCCTCATCCATGCCATAGACAGGTAGCACTTCCGAGAAAGTTACCGTGTGTACTACTTGTCTAAGGCCCCTCCACAACTCCACAAACTCCTGTTGCGCTGCTCTGATCCCATTCTCAGCCAGATACCACCTGTTTATGTTTTACCGGGGTATTTAAGCGCCGTACATTCCAGGTGTATGCATTAGGTCAGCCATGGTCAAGAGGAAAAAAGCATGTATGAATTAGCATAATGAAGATACATAGTATACAGGCTGGGGGGGGGTGCTGGTTCATCCTCTAGAAACCTCCCAGTGACTCCTAACTTATTAGCCCAGTTTGTCCTTATATTTCCCAAAGACCTAAAGTATTTACGAGAAACCCTGTTGCAACACAATAAAAACCATCTGATCGGGCAAATGGCCCACACAAAAAACAAACTATATACAAGCAACTGACAAGACAATAGAACTTTGTATTTGGAGGGCGACAGTAAAGCCGGCAGACTAGCCACCAGGGCCACCTATCATCCTCTCATGGGGTGGGTCGAAGTTGAAGGAAGGCAGAGCATTGCACAGTACTCTGATTGGAGTACTTATGATACATCATCAAAAATCCGCTCTCCCACATAGTTTATGGGCATATGAAGGGGTTGGGGATCAGCAAAGGACAGCGCAAGTACTGGGGTTTATGTAAAGTGAATAGTGGCTAAGGGGAGAGGAAGGATAATTAATAATTTTGCCCAGAATGGTATCCGTAGGTTGTCGCCACTTCCAAGGCCTGCACATGGGGATTAGGAAGCCTCAGCCAGTAGCAAGCTGGGCCTTATGCCTAGGTCTTGGGCTCAAAATCACCCCCGGTGTGTCACCTATTTGTCGAGATGATGTTGTGAGAAGGTAAGGGGCTTAGAGTTACAGTGCATTAGGTGCATTTTATCCCCCCCCCTTTTAACAGGGGGGAGTTTGTCCTGGGTACCAGCTGCGATGTCTGTGGCTTAAAGAAATAGTCAGGCCAGTGTTAAACTCACATCCAATAGCCCATTAAGTAAAGGTAACAGATAAAAGAGAGAAAAAAAACAAACAAACAAAAAAAAGGCAATCCACATGTTTACTTGTCAGAATATCATTACTGCATGCTATTAGGTACTATACATTCTGTTTGTAAAAGTAGCAGGCCTGAAAATGTCCTGAGCAGCAAGCAGGTATGCGCCTGCTAACATTTAATTATATAGCCGCACAGGAATGTGTAGATAGCTGTTAGCCCAGAGAAAAGTAAAATAAGTCAGCTATCCACAAGGTGACCATTCCGGTATCATTCCCTAAGATTAGACAGCCTATTGAAAGCCAGCCAGAGCCCATCTCGACCCATCATCCGATAACCCAGCCTAAGGAGGCCTAAGAAAGAGAGCAAAAAAAGGACAGTTACTTAGCTGTACAGTCACGGGGGAGACTCATCGGCTGATTGAGCAGGAGAAAGAGCTGTTACTGCTGAGCCTTGCTGATCAGTGTTCACCAGAGAACATGATAGTCACATCGAGAGGGCTTGCAGTTTGTCCGTTGCCATGACCGTGGCCCACGTTTTAGGTTCTTTATGGAGCATGCTGTGTGTTGGCGATTCGTCTCTCTGCAGTGAAGCCTCTGGAAGTGTTGACAGCAGGGCAAACTTGTTCAGGGGGTAATGCTGGTGTGGTACTGTGTCATCTTCTTCTTCGCAGGGAACTTCCCCATAATGCCTGGTAGTCGGATGCTGTCTCCTCTCATGCCTCTGTGAGATATGTCTCTTTCTGTTCCTGGGAGGGAGGGAGGCATCAAATCAATGTAGCGTCAGCTGAAAGGGCTCCAGCCCAGACCTGGCTGATACATCCATACTGCCACAGGAATCAGGAGAAGCATGCTTGGTACTATACAGGTCGGGGTTCTGGACATTTTTTGGAAATTGTTGTCAGAGGTAGTCCATGAGGCTTTCTGTCATATCGAATGAGATAGGGACCCCATTGAATATTATTCTCATTGTGGCAGGGTACTGCATGGAGAATGAGATCTTGTGCACATGTAAAATCTTGCGGCCCACCGCATATGCTTTCCGCCACTCTGTTAGCTCCCAGGAGTAATCCTGGAACATGTGTATGGTATTACCATTCCAGGATAGGGAGCCTCTGTCTCTCGCTCTGGCCGATATCAACTCTTTTTGGCAAAAGTCCAGAAAGCGGGCCAGTATGGGTTGCGGGGCACTCTCCCGGTTTGGGTGGTGGGGCCAAGGATTGATGGGCCTACTCAATTTGTAGGACAGTAGCAGGAGGGAGGCATAGTATATGCAACAAGGAGTCATGTAGAAAGCAAACTGTGTCCCTTTGTTCAGCTCCCTCCAGGAAGCCGATGAACTGCAGATTGTTGCGGCGGCTCCGATTTCCCAGGTCATCCACTTTGTCCTGTAGGTAGTATATGAGCTGGGCTTGTTCCTGAGTGGTGGCTGTAACTTCTTGCAGAGCTGCATCATGGGCCTTAAGACACCTTTCCATGTGGAACATCCGTGATTCAATGGCCTGTAGAGTTTGGGTATTAGAGTTTAGAGCAATAGTCATTTGTGACATTTGTATGAGCAGCTGAGTAAACATTTGTTCCATTTTTGCAGGTTCAGCTGGAGCTGGCGAGGAGGTCATCCTGCTGTAGGCCATGGTGTGGAAGAGACGCCCCTATGAAGTGGATCCTCACAGGTTGGACAAAAATATTTGAAATGCTGGTGCAGCTGGAGAGTCCTTCTTCGATTATCTGTATTTTCAGATGCTCTTAGGTGCCCCTTGTTGTAGGATGCCTTAGAATTTTAGCTGATACAGAGAGAGCTGAGGAATTATGCCACCATCTTAGGTAAAGGCTAAGCCACGCCCCCTTTGTTTTTATGTTTATGTGTGCTATGGAATAACATAATCTTATTTTTTTTTTTTGTAGTTAAGCATCAGTTTCTGCAAGATGAACCAGGCCTCTGCTTCTGTGAAACTTTCCTGCAGCTGGTGCTCCAAGAGAGACGGATCTGAGTTTACAGAGAAAATCACCACATCATCAGTGTACAGGAGGATGTGTTCATGGCAGGAGGCAGAGAGTTTGTTGAGGAAAATGCTGAAATGTAGGGGCCCCAGAATTGACCAGTGGGGGACACCAGATTAGACAGGTTGTTTGGAAGAGAGGATGTCACCAATCTTAACCTGTTATGAGTGGTCTGAGAGATAACTATTAAACCATTTTAGGGCATCATATGAAAGCCCTAGCTCTCCAAGGTGTTCAAATAGTAATGGATGGTTAACCGTATCAAAAGTCTTTGATAGGTTAATGAAGGTGGCACCAGCAAGTTGTCCTTGGTCAAGTGCATGATGAATGTGGCCTGTAAATTCAAGGAGAGCAGTGGTGGTACTGTGGCCTTCATGAAAGTCATGTTGCTGCGGATATTGCAGGTTGTATTTCTCCAGGTATTCCACCAGTTGATCTGCAACCATTTTTTCAAATAATTTAGATAGTAGCGGTAGGATGGAAATAGGCCTGTAATTTCCGTGTACTGTCTGTCCCCAGACTTATGTATTGGGGTCACCAGGGCAGACAGTCACTTCAGTGGGAATTGGAAGTGGTTGGCTATCTTGATAAGGGGAGTAGGACAACATTAAGGGTGAGGGTGATAAGCTTCAGGTCAAGTGTGTCCTCACTTATTCTGGTTCTTCCGAGCACCTTGAGAAGGGTTTTTTTTGGCATCCCTTTCAGTAACTGCCTTGAAATAGAATTGCAGATGACTCAGCTTCTTATCCAGTTGAACCTAGGAAGCCATGGTGGATTTAGTGTCAAAGACGTTAGCAGAAAGCACATGACTAAAGACGGTAAATGCCAGATTGACAGTACTGGCAACTGTGGAGAGGTCGAGCATGATGGTGCCATCTTCGTTTAGCATGGTAGGTGGTACTTTGGGCTCTTTCTCTATGACTTCTGATAGGTTGTTCCAAGATTTCCTTCCATCCATCCAGGAATTGGACAAGGCACTTCAATAGTAGCTGGCTTTTCCAAGCTAATAGCTCTGGTACAGGCGTTCCTGGCTGCCCTGTAGGCCTGTATATCTGCCCGACTGCCAAAGCTCTTGCCCGAGCCCATAAGAGGTGTTTTCATTTGCTCTAGGTGATTACCCATAATCCAAGGATTGTCAAGGCCCTTAATTTTGCACTTCTTATAGGGGGCATGGATGTCACATGTTGCACTGAACTGAGAGATAAAGTATTGCAGTGCAGTGTCTACATCTGGGGCAGTATCAATTAGGGACCAATCTTTCTGTTGCAGGAGTGACCTGAGTAGCATGAGGTGTCCCCTGACAAGTATCCTAGTGTTGACAGTTTTCACCAGCGATTTAGTGAATTTATTAGACCATAAGCACTGGACTTGAGAATGGTCACTTATGGAGTCAGGAAGGACTTTTGTATGGATGATATGATTGGGGTGGTATTAGAGTACACACTCCAATAAGGTGCTAGCCCCAGTTCTATAGCTGAACCTTGTGGGTGAGGTAACAAGTTGTGTGAAGTTTGCTGACGACAAGGCATCCTTGTAATTGCTTGCACTGGGGGCAAGCCAGTTTACATTGAAGTCCCTAAGCAATATAACTTCCAAGTTATACTTTAGGCTGTTGATGCAGGTAAGGAATGAGTTCTAACTTGTTGTCATCAGTTTGGGTGATATATAGACAGATGCTATCATCAGAGCTTTGTTGTAGACCCTGAGTATAACCTTAATAACTAGGACCTGAAGCTCATCACCAGTATTGGATAAGGTCAGAGCATGCTCTATCAGTGAGTCTTTCAAATATAAGGTGCAGCCACCCCCTTTTTTAGATAGTCTGTCCTGCCTGAAGACAGTATACCCAGGTATTGCAACAGCGGCATCAGGGGTAGCTGGCAACAACCATGCCTCAACCACTGATAGGACATCTGGGCTATACTGGGTGGTCCAGTCGGTAAGGACATCAAGTTTTTTGAGCAGGCTAGCTAGTGTTTCCTTCTCAAATTGTGCATAATTTCTCTCAGCTTTATTAAGTGATCTGGAAGCAAAACCAATAGGCTTGCCTTCCTGCAGCAGACAGGCACCCAGCCCTTCAGAGGATGCATCAACAGATAATTCAACAAGTTTCCTTAGATCATAGTGGGCCAGCACCAGGGAGTTAGTAACAACTGTTTTCAGTTCTTGAAGGCCTGTTGGTGGTGCTCCTCCCAGTGCCATGCTGTTTCTTTCTCTAGTAACTCTCTCAGTGGCTTATTTACAGTTGGTAGGTTTGGAATAAATTTTGCCAGGTAGTTTACCACACCCATAAATTTCTGTAAGTCAGTCTTATTTTGGGGGAACAGACAGACAGGTAATTGCTTTACTTTTCTTTGAGTCTAACAACAACCTGTTGTTACTTAACATGTGTCCAATATATTGGACCCCTGACATTTTGATTTTGGATTTCTTTAGATTTAGAGACAAGTGATTATCCTTAGCTCTTTGTAGAACATGCTGTAACCTCTCATTGTGCTCTTGTACATGAGTTCCCCATATTAGGATGTCATCTATAATGATGTCTGTTCCCTCAAGCCCTTCAAAAATGTGTGAAATTTTCTTTTGGAAGGCTTCTGGTGCTGAGCAAATCCCAAAAGAGAGATGCTTGAACTTGAATCTCTCAAAATGTGTATTAAAAGTCATTAGATCAGAGCTAGGCCCATCCAGTTTAATCTGCCAGAAGGCATGCCCAGCATCTAACATTGAATACTTTGGCCCCTGCTAGCTTGGCTGCAACCTCTTCAGCTGTTTTCATTGAGTAATGTTCCCTTTTAATTGCTCTTTTAAGATCTCTGGGATCTATACAAATTCGTACTGTGGTTTTTCTACAACCAACATCAAGTTGGCCCAGCTCATGGGTTTCTCCACCGTCTCAATAATCCCCAATCTTTCCATGTTCCCTAGCTCAGTTTACACTTTATCTTGTAATGTGAAAGGTATTTCCTGGGGTGGATCACAGGGCTGACTGTTTTACCTATTTTAATATGGTATTCACCTTCTAAGCATCCCAGTTCCTCAAATACATCAGCAAATTCAGCCAGTATTCCTTCTGAGGGTTCCCCTGCACTTCCATTTTGTTGCTATTGCTTACCACATACCCAGGTCCATCTTGTAAATGAGTTCTCATCAATGATGCTTCAACTGGTAAAATAAAGATTGATTGATTGTTTGATTGACTGATTGATTTGCAGCACATACTGAAAATAGCTTCTTTATAAGCTTCATTTCCAAGCAAGTAGACAAGCCCAACACTGGGGTCACGTTTGCTTTACCACTTGAAATGGCAGCAGGTAATACTTTTGCTTAAAGCATGTTAGCAACATCACTTTGCCTTTTACATGCAGTTTATGCCCAGAATAGGAAACCAATCTAGTTGATGACCTTTGGATAGCTTCTCCAGACAGAGTCTTATACATCTGAAAAGGTATCATTACACTGTGCTCCTGTGTCTAACTTGAAAGTCACCATTTTCCCATTTATACTCAGATTTACTTTCCGATCAGTCTCTGGCTTATAGGTAGTCACAGTTTCAACGCTGAAAGTGCTTTCATTCTCCTGAGCATCTTTGCTAACAACATGGAACTCCCTGCTTTTGCCCACATGACATACCCTAGCAAAGTGATTTTTCCTGTGGTACAATCTACAAAACTGTCCATATGGGGGGAGCAGGGAAAACTGAAGTAAGGTGCCTGCCTGGTGCCATGGCTTGGAGGGACAGGAAGCGCATCCTTAGGATCACGAGAACAGTTGCACGGGAGTCTGAGCTGGACGTCATTGTCCACCTAGGGACAAATGACTTAGCTCATCGTGAGATTAGAGCAGTGCAGAAGGACTTTGTTGATTATTGGGTAGGGGCTTAAGACAAGTAGCACACACAGTATCCTTCTCAGAGGTGCTGCCTGTCAGTGGCATGGGTGAGGCGAGGGTACTTTGCACCATGCAGTTTAACAAATGGTTAAAAAAATGGTGTGGAGCACAGGGGTTTGGCTTCATTGGGGACTGGGGTTCCACCTGGAGGGACGCCAACCTATACTGGCAGGATGGTCTGCATCTGTCCAGGAAGGGAACAAGTCTTTTGAGCAATCGGTTTAAATGCTTCATTGGCAAGCCTTTAAACTAGTCAAGGGGAGAGGCACTGATAAGCAGCAGGAAAATCCCAGCCTCCCCCTACAAAACAGGGTACTAAATGAGAAAAAGACCAAGGTAGAAAGGTCAGTGGGGGATGCTGCTACAGAAGGTAAAGCCATCAAAAAATGGAGAGCAATGAGTACCAATGCCCATAGTCTGGGTAACAAGCTTCCTGAATTAGCGGCCTTGATGGAGGAGGAAGATCTGGATATTGTGGCAGTCATAGAAACATGGTACACACAGAACCATGACTGGGACATAAACATACCAGGATACACTATCTACAGGAGGGACAGGGAGTGTAAAAGAGGAGGAGGAGCAGCTCTCTACATAAGAGAAGAAATCAAAGCAACAGAACAAAAGGGTAAACAGGGAAGAGAAGAAGCACTGTGGGTCAATTTGGAGGCAGGCAATGGCACCACAATCCGCACAGGGGTTGTATACAGACCCCCCTCTCAGAGGGAGGAAATGGCCAAGGAAATGATAGAAAGTATACTTAGAATGGCAGATAAAGGGGAGATATTGCTGATGGGTGATCTGAATATGCCAGATGTTAACTGGAGTTCAGTTGCAGCAGCCACTTCGAAGAGTGGGGTTATTCTAGATGCCCTACAGGGGGCATGCCTTAGACAACTAGTATTGGAGCCCACTCGAGAGGGAGCAATCTTAGACCTGGTTCTCTCAAATGGAGATGAAGAGAGGATCACAGATGTAGAAGTGGACAGCCATCTGGGAACTTGCGACCATCGAACAGTATGGTTCACAATAAATACAGCAATAGAGTCAAGCCATACAAAGACAAAGGTACTGGATTTTAGGAGGGCTGACTTTGCCAAAATGGGTGAGTGCCTAAAGAATGCATTAGCAAATGGGCAGGAAGGAGGGGTGGAAGAACAATGGGGAATAATAAAAAATGCCATCACAGAGGTAACAAGCCTTTGTGTAAAGCAAATAAACAAAACAAAATGAGGTAAGAAACCACTATGGTTCTCAAAGGAAGTGGCAGTGAAGGTTCAAGAGAAAAAGAAAGCATTCAGGAAGTACAAGGAATCACAGAAGGAACAGGACAGAGAACTGTATCAGTTAAAGCAAAAGGAAGCTGGAAAGGCTATCAGAACAGCAAAGGCCCAAACCGAGGAAAAGATAGCCAACTCAGTTAAGAAGGGAGATAAAACCTTTTATAGGTACATCAGGGAGCGAAGGAAGACCAAGGGAGGGATAGTAAAGGCTTAATAAAGGGGAGGGAGGTGGGCAGAGGGTGACTGTGAAAAGGCAGAGATACTAAACAAATATTTTTGCTCAGTATTTACAAAGGCAGAGGGGAGGTACCTAAAACAAACAGTAGAAACACTCTGGATACAGAAGTTGATACCAGCCCATTTACAGAAGAAAGGGTTCTGAAAGAGCTCTTAAAACTGAAGGTGGACAAAGCAATGGGGCCTGATGGGATTTATCCCAGAATTCTAAAAGAACTAAGGGTAGAACTAGTGACACCACTGACTACCCTCTTTAACAAATCATGGGAGGATGGGGTGGTACCCGAGGACTGGAGGAGGGCAGATGTGATTCCCCTTCACAAAAGTGGGAGCAAGGCAGAAGTAGGAAACTACTGACCTGTTAGTTTAACCTCAGTGGTAGGGAAAATGATGGAATCACTTCTGAAGGAAAGAATTGTTGAGTATCTAGAGGCCAGAGGGGCACAGGACCCAAGGCAGCATGGATTCACAGCGGAAGGTCATGCCAGACAAATCTGATAGATTTCTTTGACTGGGTGATCAAAGTAGTTGATCAGGGAGGGGCTGTGGACATGGCCTACCTAGACTTTAGCAAGGCATTTGACACAGTCCCACACAAAAGATTAATATACAAGTTAGCCAGCCTGGGAGTGGGTCCCAAGATGACAGCCTGGGTAAAGAATTGGCTGGAGAATAGGACACAGAGTAATAGTAAATGGAGTCCACTCTGAAAAAGGGGGTTAGTAGTGGGGTACCGCGGGGTTCAGTATTAGGACTAGTCCTCTTCAATGTCTTTATAACGGACATTGCAGAGGGACTGGAAGGAAAAAGTATGCTCTTTGCAGATGACACAAAGATCTGCAACAGAGTTGATGCACAGGGTGGGGTGGAAAGGATGAGAAGGGACTTGGCAAGGTTAGAGGAATGGTCAAATGTATGACAGCTTAGATTCAGTGCTAAGAAGTGCAAGGTAATGCACCTGGGAAACAAAACCCAGGGAAGAGAACACAATGGGGTGAGATACTAACAACAACAAAATGGAAAGGGACCTGGGGTAGTCATATCAGATGACCTAAAGGTGGGCAAGCAATATGAGAGGGCAAGGAGGGCTGGCAGGATACTGGGATGTATAGGGAGAGGCATCACCAGTAGAAAACAAGTTATTATCCTCTGTACAGACAGCTGGTGAGACCATCTGGAATACTCCGTGCAGTTCTGGAGACCCAATCTCCACAAAGACATAGACAGGATAGAAGCTGTCCAGAGGAGGGCAACTAAAATGGTGCAGGGTCTGCACCAGAAGACATATGAAGAGAGACTTAAGGAGCTTAATATGTATAGCCTCGAGGAAAGGAGGGAGAGGGGACACTGATAGAAACTTTCAAGTATCTCAAGGAATCAACAAAGTCCAAGAGGGTAGCATCTTTCAAAAAAAGAGGTGTGCAAGAACAAGGGGACACAATTTGAAGATAGAAGGGGGGCGGCTCAGAGGTAATTTAAGGAAGTATTTTTTCACAGAGAGGGTTGTGGATGTATGGAACGGCCTTCCAGAGGAGGTTGTGGAGTCAAAAACAGTGGTGGAATTCAAGCATGCATGGGACAGTCATAAGGAAATTCTAGGGGGTGGGGGTAGGAAGAAGTAGGCTGCTGGTTAACTAGGATCTGCAGCTTATCCATCAGGTAGGGAAATGGGCAGACTGGGTGGGCCAAGCGGTCCTTATCTGCCATCAAATTCTATGTTTCTATGTTTCTATATATGCTGGCCGTTTATTTATCTCAAGCTCATGACCACACTTTTCACATATGACTTTATTCACTCGAGGTGTTAAACTCCCCTTGATCACACTGGCACTTGCTTTGACCCTTTCTTCCTGGACAACTGCTACTTTATTTATTTATTTTATTTATTTATTTATTCTAGGATTACAAGTACCTTTGAGCCAAGGCTCTTTCACAAAGGTTCCACATCAAGTGGGGAAACAATACAGACATGACAATAATTGCAATTGGCAGTAACAAGCAGTTGAATACATACATTTGGGGGAGGTAGGTAACAAGACAGAAAGTTGCATAAACAATGCAATCATGGGATTTTAAACAGTCTCAAGGATTTGAGATACAGACAGTTGAGGAAAGGAAGGTACAAAGCAAGGACAGGGTTAACAGGGAAGAGTTGAGGGAAATGAGGGGACCCAGGAGAGAGGAGCAGCCGTAGGCTTTGTCAGACTTCGAGAACGTGATAATACCAGGGAGGGAGAAGGGGGGGTTGAGAAGGGGAAAGGTGTGAAAGAGAGGGAAAGGTAAGTGCTAGTAGGGATAGCAGTTTATGAGTGACAGTCACAGGAGCTGGAGGCAGAGAGGTGGAAGCTAAGGATGGTTTTGAACTGACCATGCTTTTGAAGAGAGAGGAGGTCTTTGTTGAGTCCATTAAACCAGTTGGGCGCACTGTGGGCAAAGAACATTTGTCCAAGCATGGTGCGGCACCAGAGGATGTGCAGTATTTGATTTACAGAATCCCTAGTGGGGCGGGGGATGCGTGCTGGATGTAGGAGGGTTTGGACTCCTGGGGGTGCAAGGCCTAGCATGATCTTCTTGACCATTAAGCAAGTGTGGTATTTTATATGGTTGGATAGTTGGAGCCAGCCCATTTGGGCGTAGAGTGAACACATGTGGGTGAGACGGTGGGATCCTGTAATGAGACAGCAGGCTTTGTTTATGGCCAAGGACAGGTGCCTAAGGGCTGTGTCAGTAGCAGAGCCATAGACAACCAGACCATAATCGATTAGTGAGACCACAGAGCTCTGCACACCTATGCTTAAGCATCTGTGATGAGGCATTGCCTGTGCATATAGAGAAGACCAATGCATTTATTAACAGCATTGGCAACAGTGTCAGTGTGGATGCCATAGGATAGGTGACTGTCAAGAGTGATTCCAAGGTATTTAAAGGAGTGAACTTGATCTAGGACAGCACCATGGCAGTTTGTAATGGAGATTGGTTGAGACCTATATTTGTTGTGGGAGCTGCAAAAAAGCATCAACTTTGTTTTCTTATAGTTGAGAACCACCTTTTGTCTATTAAACCATATTTCAACGGAGGTGAAACCCATCTGGAGCTTTTTTTGGAGTAGGAGGGGGTCATGATTAATGGCGTGAATGACTGCATCGTCCGCATAAAGCAGTATTTGTTCAGGGCAGGATTGTGGAAGATTGTTCAAAAAAAGACTGAAGAGGAGTGGCCCAAGAATGGATCCCTTCAGGACTCCTGAATGGATGGGTCTTGCATCGGCGAGGATGTGAGCAATTTTCACTCTTTCTGAGCAGTTTTCCAGGTAGCTGTTAAACTAGGATATAGCCTCTGGGGAAAGGCCAGTATTTTGAAGCTCTGTGATGAGTAGTCGGTGATGGACGGTGTCAAAAGACTTAGACAGATCAATGAAAACTGATCCAGTCAGTTGATTATTATCAAAGTAGTTGTGGATTGTACCTGTGAATTCTAGGAGGGCCAAAGTAGTTCTGTGGCCTTTCCTGAATCCGTGCTGCTGCTTACAAAAGATGTCATGCTTAGCCAAGTATTCCGTCAGCTGGTCAGAGACTAATCGCTCAATGGCCTTTGAAAGGAGGGGGGTAGTATGGATGTAGGCCTATAGTTCCCATGATGGGCCTTGTCTCCACTTTTGTGGACTGGCATAACAGTGGTTGATTTCCACCTGTTGGGAAATTGGCCATGGGAGAGGGAGAGGCTGAAAATTTGAGTAAGTGGGGATAGTACTTCATCTAGCGTAAGGGACAGTAGCTTAAGGTCGAGTGTGTCCCTGCTGGTTCTTGATCCTACGATTGCTTTGCTGATGTATTTATGCACATCATGCTTCCTTACTACTTTAAAGTAAAAAAGTGGTTGAGTCGAGGAGGGGGGCAGGGTGGTGAGAGGGGGAGCAGCAGAGAGGTCAGCGTCAAATAAGTCATGTGGGAGCTCACTACTGAGATCCGAGAATGCATTATTGAATGTGTTTGCTATGGTGGCAGGGTCCAGAGTTATAATCCCATCCACTTCAAACATGGTAGGTGATGTTTTGGGCAATTTTCCTGCAACTTCTTTAATATTATTCCAGAAGGACTTCCCCTTACCCCATTTGTTAGTGAGAGCTGCTTTGTAGTAGGTACTTTTCTGCAGTTGTATTGCTTTAGTGCAGTCATTTCTAGTGTGTTTGTAGTTTTGTATATCTACTTGCCTACCTGTGACCCGAGCCCGAGTCCAGAGGTGGTACCTAGAGTTCATCATTGCTAAGAGCTCCCCAGAGAGCCACGGGTTGCAGAGACCTTTGACTTTCCTCTTTTTGTAGGGGGCGTAAGAGTCACAAGCAGCACTGAAGGTGTTGATGAAGTCTAGTGCAGAGTTGATGTACGATGCTTGGTAGACAGCGGACTAGTCTTGTTGTCTGAGGTGGGATTTGAGGTGCTTCAGTTTGCCTCATGGGAGGATTCTGCTTGTAATAAGTTTGGGCAGTGGGAGGCTCAATTTATCTGACAATTCACAGATGACTGGGGAGTGGTCACTTAATGAGTCTGGTAGGATGGTGACTTTTGAGATGCGGGGTGGGTGGTTTGTCAGGATCCAGTCCAGAAGGGAGCATGTGCCAGTCTTATAGTTGTGCCTGGTGGGGGTAGCGGCTAGCAGGGTGAGGTCGACGGCTGAGATAGCATCCTTAAAGTCATTTGTATCTGATCCAAGCCAATTAATGTTAAAGTCACCCATAAGGATAGTCTCAGAGCCTGGTGGCTGTGAGAGGATAAAGTCCAGCACGGGGTTCAAACTTTTACCTTGTTCCTTCAGCGGGAAGTAAACAGCGGTGATAGCTAGCACCTTGTTATGGGCCCCAAGTAGAATACTGATGGGTAGGATCTGGGCAATCGAGGCCGAGGGGAGGGTTAGTACAGGGTGCCCTAGGAGAGAATCTTTGAGGTAGATAGCACATCCACCACCTCTTTTAGAGGTCCTGTCAAGTCTGAAGATGTTGTATCCTGGTAGGGCAATTGCACTGTCTGGAATTTTAGGAGTAAGCCAGGTTTCGACAATCACAAAAACATCAGGGTTGTGTAGGTGGGTAAATATTTGCAGGGCATTGAGTTTTGGTAGGAGGCTACAGACGTTAAGTGTTGCAAGGGTGAGTGCCGCAGAATGACACTGTTGGTGGTGTTAGCCTGGGATTGTGGGGCAAGGGTTTGGGTGTATATTGCCTGATAGTAGTAGTAGAAGGAGCAGGAGTTTCAGGCTGCACCAACGAAGTTGTTTGAGGGAGAATTCCTTTATCCACCTCTTACAGGAGCACTTGCACTGTGCATTCATCCTGAGCATTCCCACTTAAGCATTTTATCTGCATTTCACTCAGTTCAGCGGCCCTGCACATATCTATGGCATCATTTAATGTTAAGTCCACTTTTCTCAACAGTCTGCATCTCACATGCTCACTCTGTATGCCGCATACAGCTCTATCTCTGATCAACGATTCAGTTAAATCTCCAAATTCACAAAATTTAGCCTTTAGCCTCAGTTCAGTTACATATGAATCAATGGACTCACCCAGATTCTGGTTCCTCGTATTGAACAAATGTCTTTCATAAGTCACATTCTTTCTTGGGTTACAATACCTCTCAGATTGTCCCATAATTTTATTCAGCTGCCCCTTCTCTTCCTCGTGTTCCCAAACAAAAGTATTGAATACCTCTATTGCATCAGGGCCTGCCACGTGCAAGGTCACAGCCTGGATTTTCTGGAATTTTTCAGTGAGTCCACTGGCAATTGAGAAAATTTCAAATTGCTGCTTTAATCTTCTCCAGTGTTCAGATGCATTTCACACGTAAATTGAGAGCAATGGGAGGCTGCAGGCAGTCCATTCTGACACGATATAATAATCACGCAGATCCAACATGGAGTGAGCTGGTAAATTTACTTTATGAAACACACACTTGAAACAACTGCAGAAAACGTGGGCTTCTACCCACCAAGCAAGGGTTTATATATAATATTAGCATATGCGCATTAGTAAAGCATACACAAATTGTGTATGCTAATTAACTTCCATATACATTCATTAACCACTCTCAGCACTTGCTTTCCAGTTCCACCTCTCTTCTACCCCATCTCTGACCCTTCCAACATCCTTACATTCTTGATATATCTTTGCAGGTCTGCACCTCTTGCTTTTTCTCCCACTCCCTGATCTAAGGGAAAGAGGGGATATGATTGAAATATTTAAATATCTCATAGGGAAGAATAAGGTACAAGATAATACCATTTTCCAAAGAAAAAGGTGCTCAAGGAAAAGTGGGCACAAGATGAAGCTGGAGAGAGGGAGATTCAGAGGAGACTTCTTCAAACAGAGGGTGGAGGGCAAATGGAATAGTCTGCCAGCAGAAGTGGTGGAGGCTGAAATGATTACAGGTTTTAAGAATACATAGACAGGCATAGAGGGTTACTGGTATTTGGGGGGGGGCCCAATGCAAGAAGGGCATACAATGAGCACAGGAGCTGGGGTAATAGGGCAGGCTAGGTGGGCCTGGAGACCCTTATCTGCTGACACTTTCTATCTTTCTGCTCTTCCAAAACCCTGACTTATACAGGTGCCCTGTATTGCAGCGAGAACTGCCTATCTCCCAAGGTCGCAAGGAGCTGGTCACTAAAATGGTGCTTCTGGTGTTCGACTATGCAGATGTAATCTATAGCACTATCCCCTACTCCTCTCCTGCCAGTCTGAGCACCCTCTGCAGTACATTTTGGAAACATAGAAACATAGAAGTTGATGGCAGTTAAGGACTGCAAGGCCCATCCAGTCTGCCCATATTTTCTACCTTATGAATGTGCCATAGGCCTGTACTCTATATATGGCCTATCTATTCATACTCATCTGTATTGCTCCCTTATGCCTATCCCATGCCTGTTTGAAGCCCTGCACTGTATTCATAATCACCAACTTCCCGAGATAGGCCATTCCATTTCATGGCTAATGCTCCTTTTTGTACTCATCAACATCACTGATTCCTCTAAACCTCTCTCTCTATTCCTCCTTCCACTTTATGTCACTTATCTCACTGAGCTTCCTTCATCTCAGAATACTGGTTTGGGTCTCTTCCTCTTTACCTGTACTTCCTCCTCTCTCCTATTCCTGCTGTCTCATATGCTCTTTGCTCTACAGATTCATGCACCCTCTTCCTTCCTCACTCTCACTTTACTGCTCGGCAATCTGCTTTCAACTATCATCCCCCCCCCCCCATCTTGAACAGTCTCCCCTCAGCTCTCTGCCTTTCTCACTCCCACCTCTCCCTCAAATACCAGCTCAAACTCCTCTCTGGAAATGGGCAAGCCAGGAGTTGTTCACATAGAGCTAAACAAGAAAGGAGCCTGGGGTCTGGCTTCTCTCTATGAGCCAAAACACAAGCCAAGCCCTGCTACTGCAGGCTGTACTCTATAAAGGAGTGGAACGTTTCAGACACTACACTAACTGCTCAGTCTGATAAAAATGCTTACTTTGACCATAACAGGCTCTGTTTGACCTTGACTCTCATTTGCTTACAGAGGTCAAGTCAAGCCAAGCCAGGCACTAGGCTCAAGCCAGGCTTGAGCCTGCACTGACTTGCCCTCCTCTACTCTTCTTTGCTCCATCTTGATCTTGTCCAGCCCTCAGCTGACCTCTGCTCTCTCCTTCTCTCCTAGTCCTGTCTGTTGATCCGTTAGATCTTACATTTTATGTTTGCCCCTGCTATTCATGAATGTATGCTTTTATACAAACTAAAGTGATTTTTTTTGTTCTTTTTGCCTGCACATCTGCTTGTACTACTGTGATATGCTTTATCATCTGTACTCTTGTCTTTATCTACACTTTGCATTGAACCATTGTGTTCATTTGTTGCTATTGTACCATTGTGTTTGATTGTTGCCAATGTACAATTGTGTTCAATTGCTGTTATCTCCTCCCCCAGGTTACACCTGGAAATAAGCCTTGGCTCAGTGTACTTTCCCAGTCACCAATATTCATATAAGTAAATAAAAAAATAAATAAATAAATGCATCATAATTCACATCACCTGCTCTCCCTTAATCTGCTTTCTATTCTTCCCCTCTCAACCTCTTCTCCCACCCAACATGCTGGGTCCCTGCATTTATTTTCCCAAATAAATGGAATGCACTCCAGTACACCTAAATGTAGGAAATATATATGTCCCAAAACAATTCAGACTATACACCATTATTCTGCAAAGCAAAATATGACACTAGATCAATACCAATACTTTTAATTGATTGTGCACAGTTTTCATTTAATCCATAGTCATGTTAATTAACTCATTACTTCCACTAGCTTCATATGAAGTCCGAGCTATCCATTGTTTACCTGAAATAAAATGGCCGCCTCATAACAATGAGTTAAAATTGTCATATGTTTTCAACTTTATAAGGCAATCTTCATCTTTTTACTCTTGTCACTGGTATATAAGCATTGTTTGACTTAATCTGCACCGATCTCCATGTTTTCATTTTTAGCACTGCCTGCTCCATTTGAGTATGCCACAGACGTCAAACAAGGGGCGACATTCAATGGGGCAGCGCAAGTGAGATTAACTGTTCTTAACAGACTGCTCATGCTGACTGATCTTTGCCCTGGCACAATTTAGTGTTCTGTTCACTGTGATGCTTTGTGGAAGAGTCCATATACAATACTATGATAAATCAAAAAAAATGCACTGTTGTCTTAGACTGTTAGTGCTGCTTCTTGTTCGCAGCATGACTTCAGTTGGTAAGACCCCTGCACCTGAAAGCTCAGTGTCTTGTAAGGACCAGATATTGGTGTAAAAAACCTGATAAAAAGTGTTTTAATGTAGGTCTACTAAATAATACACAATCAGATCTGCTTTATATTATAATTTTTATAATATGTTTGTTAAAAGTTTTCCACATATATACAGAGCAATGCATCTTGTTAAGTACAGTCTTGGTACAGAGATTTAGTTGGCAAGCACAGTTCTGCTTACTGTGTTCAAACAATGCAACCCAGCTATCAGTAACAGTTACTTTGGGATGGGAGAAATATTTCATAGATTCCAAACAATGTGTCATGTACAACATGTCAATAGGTATACAGTTTTTAGGACTGATCAGAGCAGTCAACAGATGGTACACATACAGTAATAGTGTATCATATTGCTACTGTGCATGAACTGCTCAATAAAGCATCACAGTGATCGGGACACAACATTTTGCAAGGAAAAACACTTGTGAGCAGCCTGATGTCACTCCTAAGTTTTACTTTTTGAATGCACATTTTCAACTTAATCATTTTTTTACTCCATCACATGAACATGGCAGGTTTGATTTTCAAATCCTCCTCCAAAACCTGTTTTCATGATCCTTCTACAAAATTACGTTTCTCATGGCATCTGTCATATTCATATGGTGGATTAACAAAAATACTGTCTTGACAATTCAGGGTCACAGTCTAAGAAAACAAGTATTATTTGTGAACCTCTTCATTTTCCAATTATGACAATTGCACTGTTATAATTCATATTATTAATTGAGTAACAGCCTGGAACAGCCTTCCTGAGGAGGTAGTGGGGTCAAAAACAGTGGGGCGATTCAAGAATGCATGTGAGAGACATAAAGCAATTCTTGTGAGGGGGGAAGTAGGCTGTTAGTTAACTAGGATCTGTAGCTTATCCAATAGGTAGGGAAATGGGCAGACTGGGTGGGCTAAGCAGTCCTTATCTGCCATCAAAATCTATGTATATATGTTACATACAGATGCTGCGTAATACGGACACATACATGTATATAAGACCACTCACACATCTCACATAATAAACAAGAATACCCCACACCATGCACAAACACAGAACTTTTAACCTGATCAGTTATGGCACTGAAGCCTCTGGAGTCAGCATGACGTTCTGTCAGTTTGAAGTAATGTTTCCCAAATTACATTTGAACCTCATAGTCTCTGCTGTAACTTTTCAAGTTATCAGCAATTTAGAATTTTAAACCTTACTAAAACTCTATCACTAATCTCAGCAATGGCATCTAACAATTTCTCTCATAATACTTAAATTGTTGTGAGAAAGAAAAAAAATATTGTGCACTAGAGATCAAACCCAGGCCTCCTACCTACTACTGTTTGGTAGCCTGTAGCTCTATCACAGTGATATCACACACACACACAACTGCAGTGAATTTTAGTAATGCACAATCTGCCAGTTTGAAGTAATGTTTCCCAAGTTGCATTCAAACCTCAAAGTCTCAGCTAGAACTTTTCAAGATATCAGCAATATAGAATGTTAAACCTTGCTGAAACTCTGTCACTAACATCAGCAATGACATCTAACAATATCAGTCAAGCTACTTAAATTGTAGTGAGAAAGAAAAAAAATGTTCAAATCTAAGGATCAAACCCAGCCCCCCAATCCACCACTGCTTGATATCCATTAGTGCTACTACTCTAAGTTTCTTGATACAAAAAACAAGCTATGGCGTTGGTCATCCAACAATGAGGAGAGACCCCCCTTCCCCCACACACACACATAGCTTCAGTGGATTTTAATAATGAACAGACTAGTAATCTGAAGAAATGTATTTATTATTTATTTATTTATAATTTGATAACCAGGACATTTTTCTCAAGTTGCATTTAAACCTCAATATCTTAACTGGAACATTCCAAGTTATCAGCAATATAATAATTTCAAACCTTGCTGAAACTCTGTCACTAACATGAGCAATGACATCTAGCAATTTATCTCATACTACGTAAATCATAGTGAGAAAGAAAACACAAATGCTGCCCTGGGGTCAAGCCCAGGTCCCCTACCCACTAATGCAAGGTAGCCATTGGCTTTACCATTGTACTATGGTTCTATGAGAAGAAATGCATGCTGTGACAAAGTACATCCAGCAGTGAGTGCAGCCCCCCCCCCCCCAGCTGCAGTGGATTTTCATAATGAACAATCTGTCAATTTGAAGTAATGTTTCCCAAGTTCCATTCAAAACCTCAGTGTCTGAGCTGGAACTTTTCAAGTTATCAACAATATAGAACTTCAAACCTTGATGAAATTCTATTACTGTCATCAGCAATGACATCTAGCAATTTCTCTCATATTATATAAATTACAGTGAGAAAGAAGAAGAATGTTCTGCAATGGGGATCAAACCCAGGCTTGTGTAAGTCTGAAACCCTATGCCAAGACCTAAAAGCCCTATCACTGACATCATCAGTGACATCATGTAGCCAAATCACTCCCACTGAATGTACCTTTGAACTTGACTAAATGTAAACAAGAGTATGCATGGCCACAATACGTGCTTGCAGCTATGCTGTTAGCAGCTCAAAAACTGAGGACTTCCAGTGGCATCAGCAGCAGAATGGCAGCATTGACGTTGAGCTCCTGACCTGCATTCCTAATCTGAAGTAAGCCAAGTCATACAAATAGCCAAAGTGAGCCAAAACATTAATATAACAGACTTTATAATGATTACAAGGCAGAGATCAAAAGACTTAGTAAGCCCTAAGGCACAGAGACAAAAATCTGGCAAGACAGGTCACAACCAAGCCTGAGTTGCACCTCCTGCACTGGCAGCCATGCCGCCAACCTGCAATGCAGAAAAAAAAAAGTTATACAATAACCTCAAAGCAATTATGCATGGAGTTTCAAAATATAGGGAACATACTGAAAAGGCCAGAGAGTACTGTATCAGAGGACAGGAGGGACCTGAAGCTCCTAGAACAAAAATCAGTGAAACTATGCCTTGCCAACTATGCCAGTAGAGTAGATGTCCAGTGCACAGCACCATTGGTGCTCCATAAAAAATGACTTTTAGTAAATATAAGTCAGGAGAGGCTGAATGGGTCACGTGGTTGTGGCTGGTCTGTCATAGTCACCTGACTTTGGGGCTCACATCTGGAAAAGAGAGGGGTGGCATTCAGCACTGGGTGGAAAAGAGAAGATCAGGTCAGACAAGTAGCGATCAAGAGAGCTGAGGGACTTTATGTGCAAGTAACTTCCCTTGTGCTTCCCTGGCTTCTCAGTATGCCTGTTTAAGTCTGAAGAGAGCATACTCTGTCTTTTGGTTATATATTGTGTTAATGGTAAGTTTAATATTAATGACTTCCTTATGTAGGCTTGAGTTTTCGGTGCCTGTAGTCCTAAACATTTTTTGTATCTTTCAGATCGTTTTCCAGGTTATTTAATTCAGCCTCCCTGTTTCTTTTAATGAGGGAGGAAAAAGCAATTATTCAACCCCAATGAAAGCTTTGAATGCATCCCACAAATTATGAGTAGTTACCTCTGCATTGTCATTCAATTCAAAGAAAAACGTTATTTTCTTCCCTAGCCAATCAGAAAATTCCTTGTGATTTAAAAGATGCAATTAAACTTCCAGCTATGTTCAGAGGGGGAGCTATGACCTAAATTAGTATCCACAGAAACAGGGGCATGATCTGAGATGGTTATAGTCCCTATGTCACTTGCTGCAAGGCTAGTTAAAAGTAATTTAGTAAGAAACACATAATCCAGTCTGCTGGATGAAGCACGTCTATTCGAGTGAAAGGAATAATCCCTACCCTTAGAGTATATTAATCTCCACACATCAACATGACCAGATTCATTACAACATGCATGTAAGGCACTAGAGGAAACAGAATGCTCTGAGGGGTTAATGTAGGTACTATCCATAAAAACATCTGCAACAGTATTCATGTTCCTTGCCAAAATCAATCCCCTTTACAGTTCTGAGACAGTGTGTCCACTAATGTGGAAAAAATTCAGATTTAATGCTATTTGGAACATAAACATTAACAAGGGATACATCCCTCTCCTCAATTTTGATATTGACAATTATAAATCTACCTGTAGGGTCATAGATAGATAGACAGACAGACATACAGACAGATAGATAGATAGAGATTTTATTTATGAAGCGTCCAATTCCTGGATCTCTGGGAGCTGTACAATAAAAACAGCAATACAACAATCCAGTTATTTAAAATCATGCAAAAAGCACACATATACAATAAAATCATTATAAATACAAACATCATTCTATCTATACTTCATAACAGAAATCAATTAATAAAGGCCTGTTGGAACAGATATGTTTTCAATCCTTTTTTTAAGGCTTCTGCTGAGGCAGCACCCTTCAAACAACCAGGTAAGGAGTTCCACAGGGTGGGCACGGCCACCACGAATGCCCTATCCCCCGAGTGCTGCAACCTATCCCTGGGAATCCCAAGGAGGCCTCCCTTGGCAGAACAGAGTGCCCGGGCCAGACGGTAAGGAATAAGGAGATTTTGCAAATAGAAAGGACTCCTTTCATGTAGGGTCTTATAGGTAAGGAGCCATATCTTGAAGACAATCCTCCACCTGACCGGCAGCCAGTGCAGTCTGAGGAGGACCAGGGTGATATGCTCACACTTCCTTGCCCCAGTCAGAATTCTTGTTGCCACGTTCTGCACCAGCTGCAGCCTGCGGAAGTTGTCTCCAGATAATCCAAGGTACAGGGCTTTACAGTAGTCCAGCCAGGAAGTGATGAAAGCATGCACCAGTGTGGTCAGGTACTCAGGAAAGATCAGGGCTCGGATTTGGGCGATGTTCCTAAGATGATAGAATCCACTTTTGACCACGGCTGACACATGAGCATCAAGTGTCAGGCCATCATCTAGTATCACACTGAAATCCGTTACCTGTCTAGAAGGGACAAGGGGAACATCCCCCCCAACACTAGACTGGGCGGTAACGCCCCACCCTTTCTCCCCCACAATGACCCAAGTCCACCACTAGTACCTCAGTCTTGTCTTGGTAAAGCCTAAGCCAGTTGTGAGTCATCCACAACTGGATTTCCATGAGGCAGCTGTTAAATACTGAGTCCGACACCTGAGTATCAGGTGCACAGGACACATAGAGCTGGGTATCATCGCATAGCAGTGAAATCCCAGCCCATACCACCTGATGATGCCCTCCAATGGCAGCATATGTACCGTGAACAATAAGGGCAACAAGACTGAACCCTGTGGAACCCCACAGCTCAGAGACTTTGGGTTAGATGAGACAAGTCCCACTGTCACCCTTTGCACTCTGTCTGTCAGGTATGACCTGAGCCAGTTGATGATATTACTGGACAGGCCACACCAGAACCGCAGGTGGTCAAGCAGCACCTCATGGTCCATGGCATCAAACACTGCAGAGAGGCCCAGGAGAACCAAGATGGTATGGGATGTTCTGTCCCTCGCCATCAGGAGATCTTTTAGCACCCTTACCAGGGTAGTCTCCATACTATGCCCTGACCGGAACTCAGACTGCAAAGGCTCATAGGTAGATGAAGAAGCAAGATGTCCCTCAAGCTGCACGACCACCACTTTTTCTATGACCTTCCCTAAAAACGGGAGGTTCAAGACCAGCCTGTAGTTGCTGAGGCAGTTTGGGTCCAAAGAGGGCTTCTTCAAAAGGGGTCTAACCAAAGCCTCTTTCAAGGACAATGGGAAGACCCCACTTCTCAAGGAACTCCAGACCACCTCAGCAACCACAGGTCCAATTAAGTCCAAACATCCAACCAAAAGGCAGGTCAGACCTGGGTCCACATCATACTGTGCAGGCCACAGCTTTGAAATTATCCCCATAACCTCCTCCACCCCAGCCAGCTCAAACACATCCCAGACAGGAGCAGCATTTCAGCTCAGGCCGGACACTGCATCTCTTTCAAGAGATACTCAAAGAGACCTCAGCCCTGATAGAGGACACCTTGTTGGTGAAGAACAGAGTCACCTACTTGCACCTAGTACTAGAACCTGCTCCCCCACCATGGAGACAGGCAGGCTGTAAAAGCCTGTCAACCATGTGGAAGAGCTGAGCTGGTCTGCTCCTCACCACAGTAATCTCCCTAGACAGAAGTTCTGCCTTCTTTCGAGAGATTGCCCCCTGATAATCAACATAATGTGACCTCAGGGCCAATTTGTCCTTCACCAGGCCAGATCTTCTCCAGCATCTCTGTAATTTCCGCCCCATAGTCTTTAAACTCCAGAGATCCTCATCATACCAAGGAGGTCTCCGGCGAGTGGGCAGGGAGTGGACACAAATGGGTGTAATTGAGTCAAAAGCCACAACAACAGACCCATTATAGGCTGCCACTGCTTCCTCCGACCCAATCACACAAGCCGCCCCAACACTCAATATGCCCTGTACCGCCGACAGTCCCATAGAGGAAACTCCTCTTAACGGGCAGTACTGGACCATCTCCACAGGGGCAGGACCATCTGGGGGACCATAAACATGAACCCCATGGTGCTGTGATCTGACAAAACTACTAGATCAACACTGAGGTCAGTAATATTTAAACCTACAGAAAACAACAAATCCAGTGTGTGGCTACCCGAGTGCATTACCGATGTTACATTTTGTGTCTGGCCCAGGGCCTCCGTGCTTCTAAGGAGATCGCTCCCAAATTTTGAGGGCCCACTATTAACCCAAGCATTGAAGCCATGCAGAATCAATCACCTGGGGGACTCCAACACCAGGCCGGTGACGAGCTCTTCGATCTCCCTCAAAAAGTCCCCATCTATTCTTGGGGGAGAATAGAGCAAGAGAACCCTAAAACCCACATCAACACCTCCTTGGGTGGCTGCGCACTCAAAGGACCAAGTAAAACACCTACAGTTAGCACCATGAGGTTCAGGCTAGATTAAAAACAAATGGCCACCCCCCCACCCCTGCAATCCTCCCTCAGCATGAGTATCATGGAGTACGCGGCTGGCACTGCCGCTTCCTAAATAGGAATGGCATTTTGATCCATCAGGTCTCCGTGATGCAAGCCAGGTCAACTAAGGATATCACATCCACCATTATGACAGTCTTGTTCCTCATTGACCTGGCATTGCATAACATAATCTGAGTAGAATAAGGTGAGGCCACCAGCCCGGTCATCTGCCCACACTCTAAGGTGAAACCCTTGGGTATGGAAAGTAAGCATGGCACCCCCCTCTCAAGTTCCAATTTCACTCCAGGACATCTCCTTGACTTCATCACCTGAATCCCAGACACCCCAGCAGCCAATCAGGTACAACCCCTTCCAGACCCACTCCTCTGAGCTATCCACAAGGCCCTACACCTCCTATAGACCTCTGCCAGAAGTGCTGAAAGCTCGAAGGGACAGAGGTCATGGATGTAGCCCCCCAAATAGCTGCGGCTTAAGGGTTTCTGTCCCAAAAACATTCTCCAACTAGTCCCACACTAAAATAACCAAGTCCTCAAATTCACCCACAACTACCCAACAAACCCAAAACTTAAAGGGAAACGTCCATGTCCCATCGAGCCCCACCTCCGTGTGAAGCGGGGCCCGATTAGCAGACGTAAAACAAGTATTAAATATGGCACTTACTGATCACTATATTATTTTGATTTATATCTGGTTGATCCTGCGCCCTCCCCGCCGGCATTTTAGGTTTCAACACCCTCCCCGTCGCGCCCACAAGCACCCGCGGTTGTCCCCGTGATGACGTGGCAGGCGGAGAGCAGCCGGGGTGTCTCCATAGACTTGCCATACAGCAGGCTTTCTAAACAGCTCCGGTTTGGAGCCCGTGTGCTGCCGAGACATACGGAGACCAGGTACAGACAGCTTGTGTGCCTGTTAGTCTGCACCTGGTCTCGCTATTGCAAGGACACTGATAGATTCAAACAGACTCCGGTTTGGAGGCTCATGGGACATGGACGCTTCCCTAAATACAACCTCACAATAACAACCATCAACCTCCCACCCACAACAAAATATCACAACCACACACCACTCACTCACTCACTCACTCACACACACACACTCACCAATCACACAAAAAATTAATATAACAAACTAATAAAAAAACTAGCAAAAATTATAGTCCTCTATTAAATGATATATAGTACTGATGTAAGGCAATTCACTGTCTAAAATAATTCCAGTGAAGATTAAAACAGTTTTACAAAGAGAAGCATGCCAAAAGCACCACCATAAGTACCAAATATTGGAGGGTGAACTCTCACCACCACCCTCCTAATTTGTCCATTTCTGTAGCATTCCCACTGCCATAAATTGTTGTTTTATGTAAATTAAGCACAGACTGAGGCTCTCTCACTGTCTCACCAGTTAGATTTCAACCAGTACAGTACCACTCATAGGTTCCATAGATGTAGTCTTGAAATACTCTCCAAACAGAACCAGCCCAAAGCCCCGTAATTCAATCTGTCAGCTCAAAAAAATCCTCGACAAGCCTGCCCCGAGAAAATAAGATCTTAGACACAGTTTTAATGTCCAGCAAGCCAGTCCACTCAACCTCAAAGTGGACACCCAACTCAAGCGTCTCCCCAAATCAGAGCCTCCAATGCACATCCAATGCTAGTCAGATGGCCCTCCACAGCCTCCAGGGCAGTCAGACAAACACCCACCCTCTAGACAGCATCAGCTGAACCCCAAGGGGAAACAATTCAGGTCAGGCACGCACCCTTAAGGAGGGCAGATCAGGTTCAATCAGTCCCCACAAGGGTGGAACCAGTCCTTCTCAGTGCAAAACAAACGGCAGTCTAATGACACAGGTCCTTCTCTGAACAAAACAGTCTGCAGTCTAATCACCAACAGCTGACCAGGTAGATCTTCCAGCCACACTGAGGCCACAAGTCATGTCCACCAAAGTCAAGCTTGATGTTGCAATAGCACCTAATCCAGTACAAGTTCCACAAAGGTCGGTACCTTCAGCACTCGAGTACTTCAGGAACTCCTAGAACCCTCCGGGAGATCCCTCCACAACTTCTCCATGGGATATACCAAAACTGGCAAAACAAGTCCTAGGTATTTGTATTTATAGTCTAAATGCAAAGAATACTGACTAGCAAAATACTAATCTTTAGTATCTTTGGCATCTGGTTCCCCAAACGAATGCAGCAGATGCACTAAACGAACCAAAACGAACTGAAACTTACTTGCTTCACGCTTCACACTAATCTTACTCAGAGTTTTGTAACATTTAACCTCTTGTGAAACAAAATGCACACACCTTTGCTCTTAGAGTTAAATGAGTTCCCATGCACAGAACCTGCCCTTGATTTTTTCAGTTTCGCTGTTTCTTCAGAAGTTGTGTTTCCTGAAGAAAGGCTATGTTTGTTTTCAATATTTCTAAATAGGCCAAAATCTTAGTTCTTTTAATGGGATTGTTACACCTCTTAATATTCCATGAGACTATTTTTAGAGTTGGTTGGTTTGTGGACATTTTTAAGGCTACTAGAGATGGTATAAAATGACACTAAAGCAAAGAGTAGTATTTAATACAAATACAATAAGAACCTATAAAACTGTAACACTGTAGGAGGAATAAGCTGCTTGCAGCAAAAATAGACTAAATACTATAACGCTATACCAAAAAAACATTCAGAGTTGTGGAGCCATAGCCCAATTCAAGAGATTATACTCTTTGCAAGGATATGATTACTCACTAATTTACAACAATTAAACTATGTTTACAGTTGAATATACCACCTTATAGGATTTTCAATAAAAGAAAATGTGGCACTAAAGCACTACTCTGCTACACTTATTTGTATTTTCTGAAATTCACATCATTAAAAAGGCTTTTCCTTTTTGTTCACTGGTGAGAAAAGAAAAAACTGACCAAAACTCACTGAAAGGGTTTGGTAAAAATAAAACACCAACCCAGGTATCTGAGGAGAAGCAACTTTGTAATATTATGTAATATTACTTGTAGCTTAGTAAACCAAACAGGAATGTATTTATATGGTAGATGGTACCATTATAGTACACAGATATTTCAAACAAACTCTAGCCAGAGCCAATACAGCTGTGGCGAGCTACAAAATGACCAAAGCTACATGTGTGCATAGAACATTTTGAATGACTGGATATAATGCATCCATTTTTATGTTTGCTTGCACGCATGTGCAAGAAACATAGTGCCATCATCGGAGTTTTCGAAGGTGTGTCAGCCCTCTTCCAATTCAGTCAGTGTGTTTGCAGGTGTGGCCGCAGTTCTCCAATGCCTGCTGGAGCTGTCTATGACAGCTCCAAAATGCAGTGGTATACAGTTGAAAGAGATAGCTACACTTCAGTGAGCAGCGACCAGATATTGCCTGGTCATGCGCGCTCCCCCTACACACACACACACACACACACACACATATGCTGCTGCTCCCCCCCGAAGCACACACTGTTTGTGACGGGGTGCCCAATCCCATCAGCTGTGCTGTGCTGCCCCCTAAACACAATTTCCATGCCACGCTGGGTGCCCACCTAGCAGTAGCTCGTCACTATACTGCAGGGGTGCCCAATCCCCATCGGCTCCACTGTGTGTCTCCCGAGTACAGGGTGCCACAGTGGAGCCCCCCCAATGTGGCAACAGATGGCATGGCGCAGAGAGGTGCCCAATCCCCGTCAGCTCACGCCCCCAGCCATCCTTCTGCCATGCGAGAGCCCACCCCAGCGTGGCAAATGTCCCCACATCATCTTTTAAACAAAAAAAACCTGTAAAGAAAAAAATGGTCCCGCAGTCTCCCTGCCCCCCACAACCTGCACCCACCACTGCACCTGCCTCCCCACACACCCCCTCACCCCATACTTACCTCTGGAGTCGGCGTGGCGATCTTGAGTGGACTGGGAACACGTCTGCACTCTTGAAACCCGACCACGAACTGAGGAAATGCCTGTAAGCTGTATAAAGGGATAGATAGGGTTTTTTCAACTTTGTTGCATATCTCATGCATTTTTGGAATTTTGCACAAATTTTCAACATGGGTTTTGGGACCCCTCCTCCATGAATTATTGCACTGTCATGGGTGTGCTCGGGCCCAAAGGGTGATTTGCTGCCACTGCACAAAATCACCTTTCGAATGATTAATGAAATGACACTGTCAGTGTTCATAGGTGGGCTCTGAAAAGCCTATTTTGAAAATTGGAAGACTCCTAAAATGAATGTTTATATGATGCATTAGCATGGTTCCCACTTGCCTCGTAAGTTAGCAATTTTCAATATTTCACTCCAGATTTTCAACATTGCCATTTTACCACACCTTTTATGAGCAGTACAGCTATCATTTTTCACATCTCACTCAAAATGTGTTTCCGCCATGTAGCGCACAATGCGCTGATCAGTGTGAAATTAATGTATGGGACACATTAAGAAAATCACTATGACACTGTTCATGAGCAGAGTCTTAAAATGCTATGTTGAAAATCTGTTGAAAATCCTAAAAAATACTTTCTGACGTGCATTGCAGAGTTCCTCATGCCTTCAGTAAGTTTGCAAATTTTCAATATTTTCCTCCAGATTTTCAACATTGTCATTTTACACACCTCCTTATGAGCAGTACAGTTGTCATTTTCACATCTACTTCCCACAATGTGTTTCTGCCCATGTAGCGCTGATGGCTTAGTCGGTGTACGAAATCAATGTATGGGACACATTAAGAAAGTCACAATGACACTGGGCATGAGCAGAGGCGTTAAAATGGCTATGTTGAAAATTTTGTGAAAAAATTCCCAAAAATGACTGTTTTAGAAGTGCACATTGCGCAGTTCCTACACATGCTGGCAAGTTTGCGAATTAGTAATATTTGCACACAGATTTTTCAACAGTGCCATTTACGCACTTCCTTATGAGCAATACAGCTACCATTTTCACATCCGCCCAAAATGTATTTCCGCATATAGCGCACAATGGTACAGTCGATTGTGCGAGAAACAATGTTTGGGGCAGATTAAGAAAATCACAGTGACACTGGTCATGAGCAGAGGTCTTAAAATGGCTATGTTGAAAATTTGGTGACAAAACTCCATAAAATGACTATGTTACGAGTCAGCACTGCGCAGTTTCCATGCACCCTCGTAAGTTCATGAAATTTGTAATATTTTCAGTCCAGATTTTCACCAGTGGCATTTTTCCACACCTCCTTATGAACAGTACAGCTGTCATTTTCCACAACATGGCCAAAATGTGTTTTTACACTTTCAGCACAGAAATGCGTGGTCGCTGTGGTAAATCATTGTTCGGGACAGATAAAGAAAATCACACTGACACTGTTCATAATCAGAGGTCCCAAAATGCTTGTGTTAACAATCTGCTGTAAAAAAATCCCCAAACTAGTTACATTACGGGTGTGCGTTGCACAGTTTCTATGCACGCTCGTGACTTCACCAGTTTTTTTAAGATTTTCATAGCAGATTTTCAACATTGCCATTTTTTACACCTCCCATGAACAGTACCGCTGTCATTTTTCACATCCTGTTCGGAACATGTTTTTGCACCTGTGGCACCAAATGCCATAGTCACTGTGCAAAAGCAGTTTTCAGCTAACAAACTGATATTGCCACTGTTCATGAGGTGGGGGTGACAAAAAAAAATGCTGAAAATTTGGAGTGAAAATACCAACGAATGCTTGAGGCGTTAGGGTTTCCGACCATAACGCCCCACCCTGTAGAGAATGACAGGCATCAGGCACACCCCTGACTTGGGATTCTTGCCTGTCATGCTCATACCATTCCACCCACACCCACACCCTGCAGCCAGTGAGAGGCATCAAGGTGTGCCTCGGACTCTTCGGGCCCAAACTTCACCCCATTCTCCTATACCGCACCCATCTCACCATATTTCCTGATGGAATGGGGTGCGCATAAGAGCCAAAGACCCCAAGGCACACCGTGACACTTGTCAGCATCTGCAGGGTAGAGTGTGGTGAAATGGCATGGTCGTTATGCCTAACGACCCAAAGGCACACCCCAATGCCTGTCACTCTCTGCAGGGTGGAGGTGGGGTTGGCTTCAGTTCAATACTTCGCTCCCATTCCTATTATGTAGCTCTGTAACTTCTACACTACCAATGCCAATGCCAGCAAGCAAAGATTCGGCATTGACTAATGCTTTGTTTGAAGTTGTTTCACAAAATTTTCAATGTGGCCTTTTTGGGACCCCACCTTATGAACAGTGCCACTGTCATTTTGTTCACTTGTGCCAGAAGGTGATTTCACAGAACAACCGTGCCACAGGTGCAAAAACACATTATGGGCAGGATGTGAAAAATGACAGTTGTACTGTTAATAACGAGGTGTGCAAAAATGTCAGTGCTGAAAATCTGGAGTGAAAATATTAGAAAAGTGGCAAACTTAGGAGCGTGCATAGAAACTGTGCAATGCATGCTCATAACACAGTCATTTTTTTGGAATTTGTTCACCAGATTTGCAACATGAGCTTTTTTTGGAACCCCACCTCATGAACAGTGGCACCATCATTTTGTTAATCGGTCCCAAAAGGTTATTCCGTGCAATGATCGTGAAATCTCCTTTCAGGACCAAGTAACAAAATGACAGTGACAGTGTTTATGAGGTGGGGTCCCAAGAACCTCATGTTGAAAATTTGGGGCCAAAATTCCTAAAAATGGCTGATATATCAACATAAGCTGAAAACCCTATTGTCTGCCATTATACCATGCTTATCTTTGATTCTTCAGTTTGCGGTTTGGCTTTGAAGAGTGCAGACATCTCCCAGTCCAGAGAAGATGATGGCCCCAACCTCCAGAGGTAAGTTTGTGGTAAATGGGGTAAGGGGGCAGGAGGTGGGTGCTCAGTGGGAGGGTGGGGATGGGGAGGGAGGGGACTGGGGCAATGACGAGGACTGTTTTCTTTTACAGGTAAAAGAAAAAAGACATTGGGATGGTTTTCTTTATTTACAGGAAACAAAAGGAAAAAAAAACATAAATTTGAGCACACTGGGGTGGGCTCCCAGTGTGCCAAATGAGTTGGGGGTATATGATGCCAACATGGGGATTGGGCACCTGATGTCAGTGTGGAGGAAAAAACCAAAAAAAACTTAAATTTGGACACACTAGGGTGGGCTCCCAGTGTGCCACATGAGTTGGGAGGGTACATGATGTCAGCATCGGGATGGAGAACTGAGGGAGCGGACAGGACAGCAGCAGTGGGAGGAAGCAGCAGGGTTTTATTTGCTGTCAGTGCTGGGAGAGAACGTTGGGAGCAGCAAGGACCGGAGAAGTGAGTGGGTGCAGGAGGAGTGCAATCCACAAGATGGCATCAGTGACACAACTGTACAAGTGTGGCATTCATGCATGTATAGTTGCAGTGAATGGCATTCTGCCATTCACAAGATGGCAGCACCCGTAGAACTGCGCATGTGCGTGAGGAGTGCATGTGCAGTTCTTGTTCTGAAATATGGAAGTAATAGCTGAAATAGTGTGGCTGTTACTCCGTAGTGGTCAATCGCGACACCGTGTTACAAGCTCCGTTAGACTTTTGGAAGAATACTTCCAAAAGTTCAATGGAAGGTGCCACAATTGGCCATTTTAAGGCAACAGATTGATCCCAAAATGGCTATAAGCTCAACTCACAGCCGTAAAAACAGGCAATTCATCAAAAAGTGAGAAGAAAGCTAGTAACGTTTTATTTGATACCCTGTAATAGAACTTTCCTCTCTAACATTTAAACATAAATATCTAGCACCTCTAGTTTGTTAGAGTGTTAAAAACAATCATTTTCATGTTGTTGAAGCCATATGCCCAAGCTGACAACAAACCTCCTTGAGGCAGCCAGATCAACAGTTAAGAAAGATATGCATTTTTATTATGCGGTAGAGCCCATAAAGTGGAGCAACAGCAAGCCACTATGTGGCAGCCAAAATTGTAAGTAAAAAGGGTTTGTTAATTTAGAAAGCCGTAAAGCCCCTCAAGGCCCCATCAACAGCTTGCCATCACATGGCACCTAATCAGGCCCACCTTAGAAGACATTATGGTGCAATAAATAGCTGCTTCATTCACCTTCAGTAGTGACTCTAGTAGTCCTCTAGTCTGAAGGGCCAAAGTCAACACCCCTGTTCTCTAGACAAAAGTACAGCACTGACATGCTGGGAGGAGCCAATGTCTGATAAAAAGCAGGGTTTTATTTAACTCTAAAAATTGATTAGCGTTGTGCTCATAAAAGTTCTAAAACATTGTGAAAATGCATAGCACTTGCCTCACTGTGTTTAACAAACATAACACTTCTAGAAAACCTATATAAATGCTTTCTGTACAGTTCGTATTGTCCCAAGAAAAAAACTGCTCATCAATTATTTAAAACCCTGGAAAGTACAAGCCCAATTAACTGAATCCTAGATAAGAGGACATATGCATAAGTGACATGCATTGGCCCCAATCATAATAATAGGGCTGTGATTAGATGCATCTGCACACTATAAGCATTATTTAAATGGTGCAAAATAACAGCTATCACTAGAAAAGAAAGTCATAGTGAATCACATTGTTGCAGTCTCTCCCATATATGGCTGTTGCATCTGTTGTTGACTATAACTGAGAATAAAATCAAGAGTCCAATTCTTTTGCATTAGGCTAAAATATTGCAGCAAACAAAGGACTGTGCAGATGGGTAACTGAAGGCTACCTGAAGTTGCGCACAGTCTTGTGACTTTCAACAAGTATATCCACTTTTTAACACTTTCTTTAACAGTGAAACCTTACACGTGTAAGAACAGAAAGTCAAGTATTTAGCATGAATCGCAGTTACTTACTGATAAAAATGTTTTTTTATACACTTACAGATGGACCATCTGAGCTTGACTGATAATTATTATTTTCCAGATATCTGCTTAACAAATTTATTTATACTGGCTTGCTCCAAGATACAGCAGTCTAAGATGTGGGAATGGTACTGCTTACCCTATGATGACAGTGCAGTAGATAAAGTAGAGGGGAGTCATAAAGACGACAACAAACTGTTCCCCTTTCCATAGCTACATTACCGCAATATTATTGGGACATATTGTAAGAAAAAAGAAATCTCAGAAGCAACCAAATTGCATCAATCAAAAATAAAAAGGTAAACTTTTTTTCTCAGCTAGTCAAATCTCTAATATATTCAGACTATTACTCTTCCCTATACCAGCCAAAAGTCTGATTTAGTCAGGGTAACTTTGATGCCTTCCTGTTTAATCTTAAGTTATCATGCATTTCAGAACAGAACACGATGGCTCTAAATAAATCAAATTCCGTAGATGAAATACTAAAAGCTATTCACTCCCTTCCTGCAGGTAAGTCTCCAGGTCCTGATGGGTTCACTGGAGAGTTTTGTAAAGCTACCACTCAAGATCTCACTCCCATTCTGCACAAGGTTTTCACTGATGCCCTACATCAAGACTTTTAACCCCCCTCCATAAGAGATGCTACCATAACAGTGTTACCCAAGAAAGATAAGCATCATTTGGAATGTGCAAATTATAGACCAATCTCCCTAATTAATGTAGACTGTAAGTAAAATACTTGCAAAACTTATGGCAAATAGGTTAAACAGGGTTATTCAGCAACTGGCACACTTTGATCAGGTAGTATTTGTAGTTGAGTGTTGTAGTTCTGATCTATTCTGCAGAGTTAACCACGTTGTTCATGCTTCTAAGACAAATATACACCAACCTGCGTTACTTTCATTAGATGCCAATAAAGCATTTGATAAAATTGAATGGGTTTACCTAACTAAAATTTTAAATGAAAATAATATAAGACACCATTTCTGCAAATGGATTCAGGTCTTATACGCTGAAATGTTTACAGGGTTAAAAATAAAGGTTTTTCATCTGTTAATTTTCCTGTTTTTCGTGGTACAAGGCAATAATGCCCCCTTTCCCCCTTTCATATTTATTTAGGTTTTGGAGCCACTTCTCCTCAAAATAAGAACACCCCCTTCTATATCTGGCATAGTTTCAGGTAATGCTCATAAAATATCTGATTATGCAGATGATGTCTTGCTCTCAGTCACACATCCAACCACCTCTGTTCCCTCACTGCTAAAATTGATACAGGAATGTTCAGCTTTCTCAGGGCTTAAACTTAACTTCAATAAATCATAGGTTTTATTATTAACTGATAATGATAACTCTATATACCAAAAGAATAATATCTAAATGGCAAAACGCAAAATTAGGTTTTTAGGAATAGATTTAACACCAAGCATCTCATTAATGGTTGCCCAAAACTTCAACACACACTTAGAAAAGATAGACATGGATAATATTGGGTGGATCAAAATGCTTCTCACGTTCTAGGGGAAAATACAAGCCTTCAATATGATGATTGTTCCAAAAGTGTATCATCTAATGCAGCATCTACTGGTGCATATACCACCCACTTACTTTAACAGAATTTGGGTGTTACTTAAACATTTTTATGGAAAAATAAGCCCCTTTCTATCATGTCCCCCCTCTCCCTACTTTACTCGAGGCTATACATATTTAGCTCCTTAAGTCTCTCTTCATATGTCTTCCGGTGCAGACCCTGCACCATTTTAGTTGCCCTCCTCTGGACAGCTTCCATCCTGTCTATGTCTTTGCGGAGATTGGGTCTCCAGAACTGCACGCAGTACTCGAGATGGGGTCTCACCAACTGTCTGTACAGAGGGATAACTTCCTGTTTTCTACTGGTGATGCCTCTTCCTATGCATCCCAGTATCCCCCCATCCCTCCTTGCTGCCCTCTCACACTGCTTGCCCACCTTTAGGTCATCTGATATGACTACCCCCAGGTCCCTTTCCATTTTTGTTGTTGTTAGTATCTCACCCCCCATTGTGTACTCTTCCCTTGGGTTTTTGTTTCCCAGGTGCAATACCTTGCACTTCTTAGCACTGAATATAAGCTGCCATACATTTGACCATTCCTCTAACCTTGCCAAGTCCCTTCTCATACTTTCCACCCACCTTGTGCATCAACTCTGCTGCAGATCTTTGTGTCATCTGCAAAGAGACATACTTTCCTTCCAGTCCCTCTGCAATGTTGCTTATAAAAGACATTGAAGAGGACCGTCCTAATACTGAACCCTGCGGTACCCACTAGTAACCCCCCTTTCTTCAGAGTGGACTCAATTTACTATTACTCTCTGTGTCCTATTCTCCAGCCAATTCTTTACCCAGCCTGTCATCTTGGGACCCACTCCCAGGCTGGCTAACTTGTATATTAATCTTTTGTATGGGACTGTGTCAAATGCCTTGCTAAAGTCTAGATGGGCTATGTCCACAGCCCTTCCCTGATCTACTACTTTGGTCACCCAGTCAAAGAAATCTGTCAGATTTGTCTGGCATGACCTTCCTGCTGTGAATCCATGCTGCCTTGGGTCCTGTGCCCCTCTGGCCTCTAGATACTCAACAATTCTTTCCTTCAGAGTGATTCCATCATTTCCCTACCACTGAGGTTAAACTAACAGGTCTGTAGTTTCCTGCTTCTGCCTTGCTCCCACTTTTGTGAAGGGAATCACATCTGCCTTCTCCAGTCCTCGGGTACCACCCCATCCTCCCATGATTTTTTAAAGAGGGTAGTCAGTGGTATCACTAGTTCTACCCTAGTTCTTTTAGAATTCTGGGATGAATCCCATCAGGCCCCATTGCTTTGTCCACCTTCAGTTTTAGAGTTCTTTCAGAACCCTTTCTTCTGTAAATGGGCTGGTATCAACTTCTGTATCCAGAGTATTTCTACTGTTTGTTTTAGGTACCTCCCACTTCCTTTGTAAATACTGAGCAAAAATATTTGTTTAGTATCTCTACCTTTTCACAGTCACCCTCTGCTCACCCTCCCTCCCTCCCTTTATTAAGCCTCACTAACCCTCCTTGGTCTTCCTTCACTCCCTGATGTACCTATAAAAGGTTTTATCCCCCTTCTGAACTGAGTTGGCTATCTTTTCCTCGGTTTGGGCCTTTGCTGTTCTGACTGCCTTCCCAGCTTCCTTTTGCTTTAACTGATACAGTTCTCTGTCCTGCTCCTTCTGTGATTCCTTGTACTTTCTGAATGCTTTCTTTTTTTCTTGAAACTTCACTGCCACTTCCTTTGAGAACCATAGTGGTTTCTTACATCATTTTGTTTTGTTTATTTGCTTCACACAAGGCTTGTTACCTCTGTGATGGCAGTTTTTATTATTCCCATTGTTCTTCCACCCTCCTTCCTGCCCATTTGCTAGTGCATTCCTTAGGCACTCACCCATTTAGCAAAAGTCAGCCCTCCTAAAGTCCAGTACTTTTGCCTTTGTATAGCTTGACTCTAATGCTGTGTTTATTGTGAACCATACTGTTCGATGGTCGCTAGTTCCCAGATGGCTACCCACTTCTGCATCTGTGATCCTCTCTTCATCTCCATTTGAGAGAACCAGGTCTAGGATTGCTCCCTCTCGAGTGGGCTCCAATATTAGTAGGGCATCTAGAATAACCCCACTCTTCGAAGTGGCTGCTGCAACTGCACTCCAGTTAACATCTGGCATATTCAGATCGCCCATCAGCAATATCTCCCCTTTTTCTGCCATTCTAAGTATTCTTTCTATCATTTCCTTGTCCATTTCCTCCCCTGAGGAAAGTCTGTGCTCTAACCCCTGTCACAGGATTGTGGTGCCATTGCCGGTCTCCAAATTTACCCACAGTGCTTCTTCTCCTCCTCCCTGTTTTCCCTTTTGTTCTGTTGCTTTGATTCCTTCCCTTATGTAAAGAGCTACTCCTCCTCCACTTTTACCCTCCCTGTCCCTCCTGTAGATAGTGTATCCTGGTATGTTTATGTCCCAGTCATGGTTTTGTGTGTACCATGTTTCTGTGACTGCCACGATATCCAGATGTTCCTCCTCCATCAAGGCCACTAATTCAGGAAGCTTGTTACTCAGACTACGGCATTGGTACTCATTGCTCTCCATTTTTTGATGGCTTTACCTTCTTTTGCAGCATCCCCCACTGACCTTTCTACCTCGGTCTTTTTCTCATTTAGTACCCTGTTTTGTAGGGAGAGGCTGGGATTTTCCTGCTGCTTATCAGTGCCTCCCCCCTTGACTAGTCTAAAAGCTTGCCAATGAAGCATTTAAACCGATGCTCAAAAGACTTGTTCCCTTCCTGGACAGATGCAGACCATCCTGCCAGTATAGGCTGGTGTCCCTCCAGGTGGAACCCCAGTCCCCAATGAAGCCAAACCCCTGTGCTCCACACCATTTTTTGGCAAATGTTTAAAGTGGGCAATTTGGAAATCAAAGGGTATCCATTTTCTGGATCATATTACCTATCCTGCTTCAGCCTCTTTGATGTCTTTTTCTCAAATATCCCTCAGATTTCAAATACGTAGGACAGAGTTTCACAACTACCTTCAACTTAGAAATATTCTTAGTGAGAAAATAAATAAGGATGTATTCTTTCCCCCAATGCATGCATTAGACAAAATATGTATGACAAATAATGGACACAAATATCTTTACAAAATGCTGATAAGTCCCAGGAGTGACCCTCTAGCACCTCTGTTAAACAAATGGCAAGTGGAATTACAAATTTCAATCTCTTGGGAAGACTGGAGTCAGTTATGGCCTGTGACTCTGAAAGCCTTCAGGGAAGCCAAGGGTAGGTTCATCTAATACAAAATTGTTCACAGATGGTATTATATACCATGTCAATTAGTAGAATTAGGCTGATCTACTAAAGAAACGTGCTGGAGATGTTAAACAGAAAAAGGCACACGTTCTCACATACTATGGTTGTGCTCATCTTTATCCTCCTTTTGGAAAGACATATTGATAATACATGAAAATGTTATTAAGAGGTGCTATGTATGCTTGGCTAAATTTGTAGTTATGGGTGTTCGCTCTGAATTGACACAATGCTCTGAATTCCAATGGCTTGCTGCTTTTATAAGAGCAAAAAATGTAATTTTGAGGCCCTGGAGAAAAGAGATGCTCCTAAAGTAGAGGAATGGCTTCAGGATCTTGGCTTTAGAGCTAGTTATGAAAGGGGGGCTTATGTCAATATCAATAGACTCAACAAATACTATGATATTTGAGAACCTTTTCTTAAAAATTTCATTTGATATTCAGTTTGTCTAACACTGTGATGCTACTCAATGAATTTACAGCTTAATGCTTTTATCTGCATATGATACTGTATCAGTTTAACATGTACAGAATCTTAATCTCTCCCTTCTAGATATTGTGTCCTAATGTTTTCTTTTCCCTTTTTCTTAGTCTTTTTTAGATTAATAGTTGGTTCTAACTTTATTTGAGATATTATGGAAAATATTCTTATTATACTCAACAGTGATTATTGGATTCTAATGTCATTGATATCCATATCCTTTGTTGTGCATGTTTAAAAAAGTTCAATAAAATATGGATTACAAAAAAAAAGAGGGCTGAGGCACTCTGGGCTTGGTGAAGGGAGTAGGTGCTGCTGATTGGCACATCTAGCACATGCACAGTATCTGGTGGCTAGATTTTTAAAAAATGAGCCAAATCCTAGGTGACTGAGAGGAGCAGTTCAGTAACAACCCCACATGGTGGAAGGGGAGGAGGCAGAATGGCACTCACCAAAGACCAAATTATCACAGAAACAACATCCCCTGGGTTGCTAGGAGCACTTGCTAAAGTGGAAAGGATCACTCCATCACAGGCAATGTGCAGGTTAGGGTCTGTGGTGGCCCCTACAATAGAAACTAGCTGCAACAGCAAAGAAAAGCAAAGATGCAGAAGTGGCCCACGGTGACGAGGAGGAGCACTGCATGATAACTGTAGTTGCAGAGCGAGCCTACACTCTAGAGGTGGGAGTCTGAAGGGGGAGTCACCAGGGCACAGGGCCTGCAGCGGGGCTGTGGTGGTGGCACACTTGGGCAGACCAGTGGGAATGTGAAATAAATGATATTCATTATAAAAATATTTTCTGTCGGCTTTGGTCCAGGTTCCATTGTGCTCCCACCACCTGATGGGGCACCAAGAATATTGGAAAATAATTGTTGAAATGATGGGAGGGGGTACCTTGGGAATATATTAGAGTAAAATATCAGCTAGGACTTAATCTATGTATGTTCTTTAACCAATTTATCAGTGTTTACAGAAAGGACTACACAAGATGGGAAAGTTCACCAAACAACAGGGGAATGGATTCAAGCCTATCAAAAATATTAGACAACAAGAATATCAAATTATTTTCCTGGCTAGTGAACAATCTCCAAAAAACATGTAGCCTAGTTTATAAGTTCACCTTTTAAAGGTGGGAAGTAGATTTGCAATATGACTATATGATGACCCAATGGGGTCTGGCCTGTGGAGTAGTTACGCACTACAGGCTAACCAGGGACCGTATTATTTAGTATAATATTCTAAACAGAGCATATTATACACCACATAGACTACATAAGATGAAACTGTTGAGCAATGATTCCTGTTGGCATTGCAATGAGAGCAATGCTGATGTGTTACTTGTATTTTGGAAATGCAAACTTAGTTAGGTTTGGTGGTATAATGCTTTTGAAATATTAGAGCAAATAAGGTTCAAAGTTCTACACTGGAATGATCCTAAACTTGTGATTTTAGAAATGTACAATAATAAAGGACTAAAGGAGTCAGAGAGGGATTTCCTCCAAGCATGCTTTATGGCAATCAAAAGATTGATTTTAAAAAATTGGAAAAGCGATAATTGCAATCTTCCCTTCCCTAAGTATGAGTGGAGGCAACTCTTTTTGACCACTCTTTATAAATTTTCAGCCAGTGTGGAAATTATTTAATAAAGAAATCAAGGATTGGTTGCCAAAAGATTTTAAGCTTTGAATAAAGTTAGCCCTGTTAACAAACAAACTATGCACTTTATAATAATGTAATGCTGATTTATGTTGTGCTTTCCCTTCTGTTTGTATGGTACTTACCTAACTACCTTTTTGTAAGATCATAAACAGAAGTGCAATGAGTTGTATTTATGTGGCTCCCCTTTTTCACCTGTATGAATATGTACTGAAAAAAATGATAACGTTTAATAAAACTATTATTTATAAAAAAAAAAATAAAGGAATGAGGGAAGGGGGTATGAATTTTTTTTTCTTTTTTTACACCACCCATGTGAGTGAGGGGCATGACACAGCTTCCTACGACATTACCAGTTGCTCCATAGATTGAGCAAGACACCACCCACCCAGACTACTAGATTAGGGAGATCTGCTAAGGAAGGGAAACCAGCTGGGATGAGTTTCCCACCACACATCATCAACCCAGTCTGACAGCAAATGTGGAATGGGTGAGGGTACCCTGAATCAAAGGGTTAGCTCTTTAAGGGTTAACAGTTACATAGTTTTGGTTTTAAACACTGGTTATGTAGCTGCCCGTTGCAGCAACCAAGTTGTTCAGATTGTTACAGGTTTGCACCATTATCTTGAGTCACACATGAACTCTGGTTATATAACTAAAAATACCTGTGGCTGATTTGGCAATAGTTACCATAATATTAAGGGGATAAACAGCCCAGTTAAGCCAACAAAAGGCCTACAGTGGTGCTCCTGCAGGAAACTCATTTGATGAGCCTGGAGCATACTAAACTTCGGAGGCTCAGGGTGGGGGGAAGTCTACACCTCCCATTTAAAGCTTCATCCTCATTGGAGGGGAGTGACTATCTTAGCCAAATGAGATACTCCTCTGAAGGTTAACAATACAGATAAAGATTCAGAGAAGTAAGGTTTGTGAGACTTTTGGGAGTACAGAGGCCAGGCATGCATATTTCTTAACCTATATGGGCTGAACGATGAAACAGACAGATTGACCATCCCCAACAAGGTGATAAGTGTTGCAGTAACAGATCCACATAGCATGATAGTGGTGGGATTTTTTTTTCTTGCAATTGTTTAACCAGGAGTGATACACTAAGCTGATAGCTTGTTTACAGGTGCGACCTGGGAGCACGGGGAAGTTAAGTGACTTGCTCAGGGTCACACAGCATGCACGTAGGGGCTGTGGGATTCAAACCCAGGTCACCAGATTTGCAGCTCAGAGCCTTAGACCAGTGCGCTATACTGCCTCCCTGTATTTCAGTACAGTCATCAACCCAGGAATACAGAAATCGGGCAAGAGAGGAAGGGCATACATCAGGTCTGAAAAGTTGTTGAAGTAGTTGAGGGTAGAGATGGGTCTAGTTGATATTTGCCTTTTTGTCCACCCCATGGTCCAAAACTGTTCATGTTATTCACCATGCCATAATGCATAGTCTAACATAGATTTCTTCTTGCTTTCCGACCCATGGCATCTAATGGTAACTGGATGTGTAATCAGGCACATCACATCCTCAGACCATGCTCTGATAGAGCTGCAACTAGCCATAACTTCAATCCCTAAAAAGTAAATCTGGAGACTAAATGTTATTCTGTTAATTGCATAAGAGTTTAAGGAGCTTGCCCAAGCTAGAATAAAGACCAAATAACAAGCCAGGAGAGATCACACCTGAGATGAGATGGAATGCGTTAAAGGCATCAGTAAGAGAGGACATTATAAGCTACACAGCTCACAAAAAGAAAGAAGGAAAAGCTATGAGAGTAGCACTGGAAAAGGAAATCATAGACTTAGAATTTCAGTGCAAAATCATACTGGACAAAAACGTAAAACAGGAGTTTGATCACGAGAGAGAGTAACTCACTTGCATGCTCAAAAATCAAATTGAAGGAAACCTTAGATACGTGAAGTAGAAATATTATGAGTAGAGCAACAGGACAGGACGTTAACTAACCTGCCAGCCCTGCAAACCAGCATTGAGCAGAGTAGTGCCTTGGATTAAGAAACCAGGGGAGGGACCAATACAAGCTGCCCAGTCGAGATACTGCAGGCCTTAAAGAAGTTCTACTCAGAGTTATGTAAGACAGAGAAAGAGAGGCCCTAACCATCAGGAATAAGTGTTAGAGTACCTAAATGGACTGCCACTTCCAAAACTGAGAGGACTACATGTCCCAAATATATGTCCCAGAGGCACCTGACACTTCTCTGCTTTTACATTTAGCCCCACTGTCTGTATCCTGCCCAACACTTACCTCACATGGGTCAGGTACTCTTCCAAGCTATGACTGTGTCCCGTAACATGGACTAGGCTTCTCTTAAGCTTTTTTTTTATACTACCAGTCCTGGCCACTTCTCCCTCTCAGTCCCTGCTCTTCCTACTCTTTTTCCCTTCCTTCCTCCTTCCCCCTGTATTTTTTGCTCCATCCTCCCGCTTATCCTCTTGTGGTACCGGGGTGAACCTAACCGAGCCGATCTTTACCAGCAATTACCACTGCTTGTCTAATGTTATGCACCTCAATTGCTCTCTGACCTTTTGGACACATTTGTTTTAGTTTTTATACTAGCTTGCCATCTGCCAGCAACTTCGCTGTTGCCCAGATCTCCAATGCATTTGCATTGTACAAATTTGACTGTATAATGTTCCTTGTATTGGTTCCTCTACTTATACCTGTACCTGTATCTACACAAGCCTTTGCTGTTATGTACCTGCATTGTATCTGTTGCTGTTCATTGTTTGTATTCTCCTTTTGTATGTTAACCCCAGGTCCACCTCAAAAATGAGTTTGTTCAATGGTGCCTGCCCAGTTAAATAAAGATTTTGATTGATTGATTGACTGAAAATGGCAGTATCATCTTGGTAGGCCACTGCGCATTCCTCTGTACCTTGCAGCACCTGATTCACCAAATGTTGGAAGGTGGCAGGGGTGTTCTTCATCCCAAAGGGCATCGCCTTAAATTCAAATAGGCCTACTGGGGTAATGAAGGATGACTGTTCCCTAGCTTTGGCAGTCCATTCTACCTGCCAGTACCTCTTGGTCAGATCTATAGTCGTTAGGTAGGTCACCCCCCCAGCTTGTCCAGCAGCTCATCTGTGCAGAGCATTGGGTGGGCATCAGACTTCATGATGACACTGAGCCCACAATAATCTATGCAGAAGTGTGTAGTCCCATCTGGTTTGGGAACAAGGACTACAAGACAGGCCCAGGAACTGTGGGATTTGTGGATCACCCCTAGATCCAGCATCTCTTCCACTTCCTTCCTAATGTCTTTTAGGACTGCTTCAGACACCCAGTAGGCTGTCCAAGGCATGGGCGCTTGCATCCCAATATCCACATCATGGACTACTAATTGGGTCCATCCAGGCTTGGACATAAACAAAAGGGTCAAAGTCCTATAAAACTTTCCCTACTTCCTGGGCCTGGTCAGGGGTCAACTTGGGTAACAGCTTGGTCCCCATAGATGACTCCTGCTTACTCTCAGCTAGCAATTCGAGGAGAGGGTCCTCCTCATCCGTTCCCTCCCCAGGACTGCAAACTGCAAATACCATGTCAGCCCTATCGAAACAGGGCTTCATCATGTTCAAATGGTACATCCTGTGAGTGTGTCTCCGATCAGGTAACTCCACAATGTAATATACGTTATTTACCTGCCGGACTACCTTGTATGGTCCCACCCACTCTACCTGCAGCTTTTTCTTCTGGACTGGAATCAGAACCATCACTTTCTGCCCCACTCCATATGAGCAAGCTCTGGTTCTGCGATCGTACCAAGTCTTTTGTCTCTGATGGCCAGCTGACAGGTTGCTCTGGGTCACTCCCATAAGCTCCTTCAGCTTCTCCCTAAACTTCAGGACATAATTCACTATAGGAGTCCCCTGGGTGGCATATTTGTCTTCCCAGTCCTCCTGTATCAAATCTAAGGGCCCCCATACCCTACGTCCATACAAGAGCTCAAATAGAGAAAATCCTGTCAACTCTAGTGGCACTTTCCTGTAGGCAAACAGCAAGTGGAGAAGGTACCTCTCCCAGTCCCACCCATGCTGTTCTGCAGATACCTTGAGCATAGTTTCAAGGTCCCATTAAACCTTTTTATCAGGCCATTCCCCTATGGGTGGTAAGGTGCTGCATGCCTTTGCAGCACCCCACCCCTTTACCACAAACACTTCATCAGGTCCGACATGAAGTTACCCCCCTAATTAGAGATAGCATGCTGAGGAAACCCTATATGGGAGAAAATCCCTAGCAAGGCATCCGTCACTTTGTCCACTTTAATAGAGGAAAGGGCGACTGCCTCAGGGTAGCGGGTGGCATTGTCGACTATGTTCAGGATATACTTTTTCCCGGAGGAGCTCGGGGATTCAAAGGACTCACAATATCCATTCCCACTTTTTGAAACAGCTCCTCCACAGTCGGCAAAGTAATCAAACCAGCCTTGGCTTTTCCTTATTCCTTCCCTATTTGCTTAAACTGGTGATAGGATCTGCAGTATTACTTCACCTGCCTGGTAAAATTGGGCCAATAAAAATGTTTTTGGCTAATAGCTGCATAGTGTGAGTAATGCCCAGATGTCTGGACATGGGAATATCATGAGTCACCTTGAGCAATAACTCACGATACCCCTGGGGAACGACAAGCTGCCTTCTCATCACTGCTCCCTCTAACCTCATGTCTTGTGTGTATAACAGTCCATTGTCCCAAAATACTTTGTTTTTCATCACCTCCTTGTGTCCCATCAGACTCTGCACAGGCCCTCAGCTTGTCTAAGCTAGGGTCAGTCCTCTGAGTTGCTGCAAAGTCCTCACACTTTCCTAAAGCATGCAGTATGGCCCCTTCAGTTCCCAGTCTGAGGTCCATAGGTATGGCATTAGGGAATTCAGAGTCACTGCAATCCCCAGTCCCCTGACTATCTGCTACCTCTCCCTCCTCAGAGTCAACTTCAGTAGCTGCTTGGTGCATGGCTACTCAGGTGAGTTCCAAATCACTCTCCCCTGCAACAGATACGGGCTGATGGATCAGCTTCTGAATCTCTCCTCCATGAGCTTCTGTGGGATTCAGAAGATCACAGGAGTCCCTAGCTGTCTGGCTCTGGGTCACAGCACCTATCACCCCCTGCTAAATATAATTTCCTAAAATAACATCCACAGCAAGGGTGTCTGCTACTGCCACCTTTCTCACCTTTTCTCCTGCATCTCCCCAGTCTAGAATAAAACGGGCTAGTGGCAGGGTTTTCTCCTCCCTAGTGAATCGTTTTACAGAAACAAACTGATTTGGCAGGAGTGCTCAGGCCCAACCAAATCCCCTTTTGCCAGGGTAAGAGATGCCCCAGTGTCCCTTAACCCTCAGGTCTGTACCCATTTACTGTAACAGGATGCATGTGCTCTCATAGTCACAGGAATAGCCTCAGGGTAGAAATGCAGAGAATTAAAAATTCACCACGGAAGTGAATGCGAAGTGGCCACTTCGTGTTATCATAATGCTATGCGAAGTGGCCATAGAAGAGTGCTCACTTTGCCTTGTTATTATGACTTCACGTTAGTATTCCACCATAATGTGAAGTAAGGTGGAATGACAACAATATAGGCACTTTAGGCAGCCCCCCCCACACACATCACATGGCTTATAATACTGTAAGTCACATGCTTTAGCCAGGCAGGAAGGAAGTAAGTCATACAAGCACATACTTTCACTTTCTTCTTTGCAGAGGTAGAAGGAGGAAGCATTTTGTGTAGGAGAGGAGAGTTTGTTATTAGTTTCTTTCTTGAGCAAATTTCAGAAAACCCAAAAGCTTTTTTAAAAGCTAATTATTTTGTTTTTTGTACTGTTTTTTCAGTTCTTTTTGGTGACTGATTTCTTTATTTTATAAGTTCTGTTTTGTATATGAGTGTGTGTGACTGCCTGTGTGTGTGCACGTGTGTGAGTGTGTGTGAAGTCACTCATCATGTGATGAGTCAGAGAGGGAAGGAGTGTTTGTGCAATGGATTGGGGACAGTCTGTGGCCCATAGCCAGAGGGGAGTGTGTACATGTGGGGGTCATAGACAGGTGGCGTTGGACCACTCCAGACTGTTTGGTCCTGCCTCCCCCTCAAAAAGCAACAGCACCACCAGTGCCACCGCAACATCCACCAAGTCCACCACCACCACCAGTAGCAGCTGCAGGAGCTCCAGCAGCACCACCTCCACAGCAGCAGGTGGAGCCCCAGGTGCGTGACCATGCTGCCGGCACTACATCTGCCCCTCCTGTGCCTGGTCCCCCCCCCTCCCCGCAGTTCCCCAGTTTGGCAGTTTTTCTACTGTGTCAGGGGAGACAGCAGCCTTGTGGTGTATCTGCTTTGTGGTGTGCAGGTGCTCCATGGCCCCCAGGGGACACATCTGGGTAGTGTGGACCAGCACACACATATGCTGAACCACCACAAGGTGGAGTGGCAGGCTGCCACTGAACAGGTCAGGCCTCCACCTGCTGGCCCTTCTGTGGCAGTGGCAGAGGGTGCTGTTGTTGTGCGTTCCCGCAGCAAGACAAAGGCCACAGCAGCAGCTACTCCACAACTACCCCCACCACTGCCACCAGCACTACCCTCACCACCACCACTACCTGGTTTTCCCCCCACACCAGTGGACCCCACAATGCCTGCAACGCAGGCAGACATAGCACTTTTGTGGGCTGCAGTGGAGGAAAATAATGAGAGGGTGGGTGCTGTCCAGCAGCAGATCGAGCAACACCAGCTACAGATTGTGTCGATGCTTCATCTGCTGCTGGAACATCAGGGGATCTCCCATTACCTTTTTCTTTTCAGCACACCCCAACTGCTGTAATGTTTTGCCTTTTGTTTATTTTTAATAATAGACAGAAGGAAGGCCACACAGTATTAGTTTAAAGGAAGCAGTCAGCAACAGGAGGTCCACGCCCCTGCAGGAATACCCTCAGTTAAGCCTTTTAAGTATGTTGCAGCGTTATTCTTGAGCTGCAACATACTATTTAATAAAGAAAAGTCAGCGACCCAGAAGTATGGCAGATGCTATGGGGGCTCCATTATGTGTAAAGGTGCAATGACAAGGCACCATGCAGCTTCAAAAGTATTGAAGCACATGGTGCATCTCCTGCACCTTTCCTTTACATAATGGAGCCCCATAACATCTGCACTGGGTCGACTTTCTTTATTAAAATAAAGTATGTTGCGCAGAGAAAATACCTCAATATGCTTAGAAAGGCTTAACTAGAGAGTAAGCTTGCAGGGGGCAAGAGCTCCTGTTGCTGACTGCTTCCCGTTCATATATACATACACATACAGTCATACATGCTCCTTATGGCCCTGTTATTATAATCCAGTGCCTCAGTAATGTTTACTTTCTGTTGTGGAGTGGTTGTGGAAAAGCTGGTATGAGCAGTGCAAGTATGATGTGCTAAATTGCATGTGTGAAGTCAGTGTTGTTTCCTATGTATATGTGTGTGTGTGTGTGTGTGTGTGACTTCAGACATTGTGCAGCTTCTTGCAAGCATATATTGCTGACTTGCTGCAGTGTTTATGGTATAAAGAATAGAGATAAGAATAACACATATTTTATTGTCACCATCAGCAGCAGCAGACAAAGTGATACGATATTTTTTCAGAGGTGTCTGGCCAGAGTGCACCTTAGTCACATACTGCACACATGACATTTAGGAGACCATGTGTTTTTTGTGCTATGATCTCTGCAACGTCATGTATGCACTGTGAGTGACTGAGGTGGACAGTGACCTGATACCTCTGAAAAAATATCATATCACTGGTGCTGATGGTACAAATAAAATATACATCATATATTCTTTCTTATCTTTATTCTTGAAATACTGCAACAAGTCACACCACATATATGGTTGCACGAAGCTGGACAATGTCTGCACACAGGAAAGAACACTAATGGCACACATGCAATTTAGCACAACATACTTGCACTGCTCAGTCATGCTTTTTGCAAAACACTTCAAATCATGAGTCCCGACACAAAGTAAACATTACTGAGGCTCCAGAAATATTTCTTTTTTGAAATAGACATGAAAGAGTTTCACCAAGTTACAGTATTGCACCCAATATATGGGTACCTTACCTCAAGGGAAGTCTTTCTTGCTCCACATGTCCTTGCATAGTGCAATACTTTTCTGGCAAAAATGCTCGTAATTTCGCTAAACCAGGTCCTGGAGGACTTCCCGGTCTGAAGAGCTTCCCAAGTCCCAGCCCCACACTCGGCAACGTTAAGACATGATGCCAGGGAGAGCGCGGTGGTGTGCTCCATTACAGTGAATGGCCGGCAGCTTTCTGAATGTTTTTCATGTTATAATGGCCAGTTTGTGGTGAAACGTGGGCACGTTTCCACTAACAAGGCTCTTGTTAGACAAAACATGCCCACGTTTCACCACAAACTGACCATTATAACATTAAAATAATTCAAGCTTCAATCATTCACTGTAATGGGATATCCCCATGCTCTCTGGCATCACATCTAATGTTGCTGAGTGTGGGGCCAGGGCAGGTGGTCCTCAGACCAAAACTCTGGAGTTCCAGTGCAGTGTTTCTACCAGAAAATGTGCATTATACCAGAACTATGGGCAAAAATTCATAAGTCAAAACTATATATGAAGTGCTAACTATGTAACTTGGTGAATCTCTTTAAACAACTTTCAGATAAACAATCTGGAGAAAATTTTGACCTACTTTTTAATGCTTATTACATTTGCCACTTTACTTACATCCTGACTTGTATGATACTATTTTTTCCAGTATGTGAGTCTGCTTTAGTACTTTTTTTCATGTCTGAAATAATAAAAGGAGCACTCCTTTTAATATGGTGCGGACCAGGTCTTCATCAGTATTTTCTGCTGTTTTTCTCCATCAGTTGTTATATATTACTTCTGTTGTAAAATTAACTATTATGCAGCAGGCAGTGTTTTATGACCTCACAGAACAATATTTATTCAAAAACAGCTGCAAATAGTGATGAAAACCTGGTCAGAACCATATTAAAAGGCGTGCTCCTTTTTTTTTTTGCAGATATGAGAAAAAGTAGTAAAGCAGACACAAACTGTGAAAAGAAGAGTATCATTCAAGTCAGGAGGTAAATAGTGGCTGGCAAAGTAAAATAGCATAAAAAAGTATAGGTCAAAATTTTCACCACATTGTTGCACTGCTGCTTTAATTTATAATTTAAGTATGACATTATGTGCTCAAAATCACAACACACAAAATGCAACTGTCTTGAGTCCAGAAAATTCCCAAGTGCTGAGGAAGTGAAATGGGAGCTTTACATCACATGCAAAGTCTCCCAGAATGTATTGCGCAGTCACTCATGTGCGCAGTGGTCACACAGAGTCCCCAGAATTTTCTGCATTCCCAAAATGCATCTGTCTTGTGTCCAAAAAATTCCCAAGTGCTGAGGAAGTGAAATGGGAGCACCACCACATGTAAAGTCCCCCATAATTTATTGCACACTCACACATGTGCACAGTGGTCACAAAGAGTCCCCAGAATTGTTCTGCATCCCCAAAGTGCGTCTGCCTTGTGTCTAGAAAATTCCCAAGTGCTGAGGAAGTGAAATGAGAGTGTTACACCACAAGCAAAGTCCCCCAGAATTTATTGCACAGTCACTCATGTGCTCAGTGGTCACACAGAGTCCCCAGAATTTTTCTGCATCCCAAAACTGCATCTGTCTTGTGTCCAGAAAGTTTACATACTCTGTGATGACGATGTACTCACGATGCACAGTGTCTTGCCAAACCGTGTGAAGGAGGGATAACAGGACATGAATCCATTCAGTGTTCCATCAGAAATGATGACTGTGAGAGAACTGTTGCTGGTCCAAAGTGTGCTGCGATTCCCGCAAATGCAATGCGACCACCTCAAATGGATGGAAGGGTGCCCTTTGTGTGTACACTAATGGTAGCCTTGGTGAGTTGATATATAAATATATATATTTTCTAGGTGGGGGGTTGACATATATAGACATGTACTCATTGTATTGTTTTGCATCACAGGTCACACATACTGTTGGTGTGCAAATTCCAGTGCTTGATGAGAAATTTTTGCATAGAAATTGGAAATGGAATACTCTCAAGCCAATGAAGGTATTTTTTTTTTTTGGGGGGGAGCATATTTGCAAGTAGGTCTCATTAATGGTTTTTTATTTGGTTACTTCTTCACAGATTTCATCTTCATCCTTCTCCAGTCTGGTTAGTAATGATGGTCATGGTCATCAATTGGAATGACTTCTGCATTTTGCACGTCTGCCCCAGCAGGGGGGGGGGCTAAGGTTGAAGAACATCTTTGGATAAGGCAACTATGACACAACAAAGCATCTGGAAGTTTCCTAAAAAAGAAATAAGGGACTTATTACAACTTGATTGCAGCAGTAACACATTGGCCCAGATATTCAAAAGAGTTGAGCCAAGCGCAATAGGGTTGCTCTTGCACAAGTCCGAAATTGCACCATTCTGCAATATTCAACAGGAGGCAGTTGCACCACCATAAACATACTGAGCAACAGCGCAATGATAATGAAGGCATGTGCAACCAAAGGGGGAGGAACCATGCATAAATGGCGCAGTGTGATATTGAAAGACTTGCGCAATGTGCAGCAGTGGAGCAAGCGGAAGTTGCTCCTTAGCGGAAATGAGCCAAAATAAATAGGACCAAGGAAGAGGTGCAAGAACACTACAGGGAAGCCACATGAGGCAGAGGAAGAGGCAGGGACAGGGAAAGTAGCAGAAAGAGGGCAGACAAGGAAATACCACAGCAGAACAGAGGCACAGAGAAGGTGTATGGAACCACACAATCCAGAGGCCAGCACAGACAGGTGTACCCGGTGCAGGGGAGGTAGAAGCCAGGACAACAGGGGGAACAAAGCAACAGCTGCTGGGGGGGATGCAAGCCCGGGACATGGCCAGTGCCACCTTCCACATGGAGGCCATAATGAGGGGTGTGAGAAGGCAGGGGGACGTGGCCATGAAAGGGCCCATCGGTGGTATGCCCCCAACAGGCAGTACCAAGCCCGCACCAGCTTTGAGCTGTATACAGATACCGAGATTGTGGGCCGGTACTGCCTGAACAGGGCAATACTGAGGCGGCTCTGTGAGCTGTGCAGTGATGTGATGCAGGCACCCACACGACGGAGTCATGCCCTGTCAGTGGAGACAAAGGTAACAGCCTGCATATGCTTGCTCACCACGGGTACCTTTCAGAGACCAACTGGGGACACCACAGGCTTAACCTAGTCGGCCACATCATGCAGCCTCACCCACTTCCTCAGCACACTGCTGCTGCATGCTGAGGAGTACATCCATTTACCCAGCACTGTGGCAGAGCGCACAGCAAACATTCAGGAGTTCTACAGGGTAGCACGTATGCCTGGCATGCTGGGGCAATAGACTGCACCCATGTGGCCATATGCACACCACCTGGCAAGGAGGGGGCCGCATACATGAACCACAAGGGCTATTCCAGCATCAACTGCCAGGTGATGTGTGATGCCAGTGGGCGCATCATCAATGTCTGTGCCACGCACCTTGGGGGAGCACATGATTCATACATCTGGCACCAGTCAGCACTGTGCCACTGATTTGAGAGTGGGGACATCCCCACAGGACACCTAGTGGGTGAGTATGCAAACCAAATGGACATATCGTGGGCCTGGGGGGGCATGGCCAGAGGTGCCATGGGTGTGGCCTACAGGGCTTGAGGCAGGCCGAAGCTGATCACGAAACTAACCTCCACCCTCTGCACACAGGTGACAGTGGATACCCACTCCATCCCTGGCTGCTTACACCCTACCGGTGGCCCACAACCCCATTGAAGCAACGCTACAATGAGGCGCAAGTCACCACATGCAATGTCATTGAGCAGGTGTTCAGGATGCTGAAGGCACGATCTCGTTGCCTGGACACCTCTGGCAGTGACCTACAGTACAGCCCCTCAAAGGCCTGTGGAATATTCCTGGCCTGTTGCATCCTGCACAACATGGCCAAAGAATGTGGGATAGCCATACAGGAAGAAGAGGGGGACAACGATGGGGATGATGGGGACGCTGGTGACGATGGTGATGGGCTGCCCCCCCTTGGCTGATGGGACCCCTGACTGATCCGGCTGGCACACCTGCACCGGGACACCATCACAGAGGAGCACTTCAGCCAACCCAGGTAAGTCATGGGGCCATGTGCAACCACCAGTGGCTAAGGCACAACCCACAGACATGCATGGAAACACACCAGGGGAGCATGCTGGCAAGGGAAGTGGCAGGGCACAGAAGCACACACACACAACCAGGGATGGGTGAGGATCAACACGCCACATGGACGGACACACACACACGCACATACACAATGCACCAAACGTGCACAGAGGGCAGAAGGCACGCCGACCCAGAATGCCAACCCTAGCAACACACATGTCCATAGGCCACCACATCCACTGTCTGTCCATGTGCATGTGTCAGATGCTAGGCACCATCACACTTCAGTGTACAGCACAATGCAGGCATCATCATGCACATGTACCTGTGAACAGCAGCCGGAAGGGTGTACAGGTGGACCATGAGTCCGCATGCAGTGCCGGGTACCCACCCGTGCACCACCCACTGAAACACACAATGCACACAGGGCAGCACCAGACAGTGCCCATGCTGGGAGACAGGTCAGTCTCACGGCACAGTGCCACGGACACCTCGGATGCGTGGGCGGCCCCACCAAGACCCACCAGCACTGACAGGCTGACCACAGGCCTCATGGGGTGGCACCGATGGTCCCCCAGGGGTTCTACTGCACATATGCGACTGTACCCCCGCAGGGGTCTGCAGCACACCGAACATGCCTGCACCAGAAGTCCTCGGGATGCCCACAGCTGAACCCGGCGTTGACAGGGTGGGAGTCGCACGATGCCTGGAATGGGGAGTGGAGAGTGCACTGCGTGGTGTGTGCGACGCATGGGCACCTGACTGTGTGCCCATTGTGGTCATGACAGCAATGAACGCCTGTGCATGCCTGTCAATGGCAGCGGTCACATCCTCCCACAAATGGTCCATCCGTGACAGGATCCTTTTGGTGTCCCTGCTGTGATGCTCCTCTGCCTGCTCCACATCCACACACAGTGCTTCCACGGACATTGCAAGCCGCATCTGCTTCTGGACTGATGCCCACAGTAGACATGTGTGCTCGTCCAAGAGGTCTTCTGCCTCCTCGGCATCCTGTCCCTCAGGGTGTGCACGGACCTGATGTTCAGCACCCCTTGAGGGTGGGTGCTGCACACCAGGACCAGGAGCAGGTATGGGCATGTCCACAGGTGGTGCACAGACGCCGCCACTGAACCCTGAACCCCTAGTCCAGGTGGGTTACTGCTGCTGCAGCCCCTCCAGCTGCTGTGCCCAAGGGTTCAGTAGTGCTGCCGCAGTGGCTGCAATAGTCCCACTGTCCTGATCAGACACCGGTGCTGCCCCACTGGTACTGACAGGCACAGCCTGGGACTGTGCTGACATGCTGGCCCCCACGGCGGCACCAGCCACAGCCATGGGTGCGAGCTGACCTACTGTGTGTCCATCCTGTGGCACACACATGTCACTGCCCATGACGGTTGTGTCTTCATCACTGGTGCAGGTCTCTGCCCCAGCCACAGCCACAGCATGCTGGCATCCATGGATGCCAGCACGCTGAGTCACAGGCAGGGCTTCCCCCACACCTGTCTCAATGACATCAGTGTGGACAGCCAGGCGGCCCCACTGTCGTGCCGATCCACAGAAACCTGTGGAGGTGGATGGTCCAAACTCTGACTCTGGCCGACTGTTCGCTGTGGACAGCCCACTAATGTTGACCCATGCAGATGCTCAGGATCTGTAAGGGAAAGCAAAGTAACGTTACTACGTGTTACCTACCCGGCCCCCCCAAGGCAGACCATGGCTTACCATGCAGAGATGGGCCACCACCGGTCTGGAAGCCACCGCCCAGAACTCCCTCTATGGCACTGCAGTGCATGCTTGCAGCAAGCCTCTCCTCTGCTGGTGTGAGCTGCACCACCTCCGGCTGTCCCCCGCCTGTTGCAGCACATGCCGCCCTGATGGCAGCCACCTTCTCCTTCACCCCCCTCCTGTCAGTACCCATCTTCTTCTTACACTCCTGCACGGAGCGCTGGTGGCTGCCATGCAGGTTCATGGCATGTGCCACCTCCTCCCATGCAGTAGCATGGGCCTGAGGGGTGCCCCACCATCCACTGTGCAGTAGCTCCTGATCCAAGTAGGCCTTGAAAAGTGCCTCGGTCTCAGCCGTCGTGAAATTGGGCCTCCTCCTCCCACCACTGTTGTCCTCCTCACCCAGAACTTGCTCGGTCATTATTTAGCCTGTAAGGATGGCAGTGGTTACCTGTGACTGTGCAGTCCAATGCATGTCCCTGAATCCGCAGTCCACACTCCCACACAGCATGCAACTCACCAATAAACTGCAGTAACTGACTATGGCCACTGCAGCGCTTTGTCGCACTTTTATAGCACAATCCATGCAAATTAGGTGAGGAGCAACTTTAATTAGATGCAAATCGCGGTGCTGCGCCATTGAATGGCTGATCGGATGATTAGCGTTTGACGGCTGAATAACGTGCTTTTGAGCTTTGCGCAATTGTGTTGAACATGCTGAGCCAATGGCACAGTTCCATGGCATGCGTAGTACACCTCACTGCACATGCCCAGGCTGCTGATGCTGGCATCTGCTGCACTAATGACGTGCTGTGCGTGGTGGTCAATGCAGGGCACGGCCACCATTGTGCCAGTAGCGCTATAGCAAAGGTCACTACATGGCACTGTGACAATGGGCCTTCATAGGCGCAATGGCACAACTACTCGATAGTCCGCTGTGGCGCTGGCACACAGGCAACCAATCACGCTACACGCATAGTCATCCGATGGCGCTGTGCATGGCCTTGTGCCAGAGACCCTTGACCCTGTGCCCGACCTTTGCCCCCTTGGCGCCATGCATCAGGCATGGGTGCTCCTCTATCATGCTGTTCGGTAACAGCATGATAGGGAATGGCAGCGCTGTACCGTACAGCATCTGCACGTGGGGTACGGCACTGCAGAGCACCATATTGCCTACTACAGCCATTGGGATGGCATGCAGAAGAGTCACTCAGTGGACAGCCATCAAGTTGGTGAATCTGGTGGCTATTGTTGAGCCACACCATGGGCCTCTGTTTGGGGAGGCGCCACTGAACAGGGCCAGGACCCAGGTGTGGCAGGAGGTGGCCACTGCCCTGGAGGAGGCCACCAGACAGAGGAGGAGTGCAGAGCAGTGCAGGCACCACTATGGGGACCTCAGGAGGAGGGAGCTGGAGCTACTAGCCCGTCTGCAGTCGCGTGTCAGGAGGGGCATGGTGCCACGTCCAGATAGAGGTTCCATCAACGCACTTTTATTGTCCATATGGGTAACAGTGTTGTATGTGTCCAGCACATAGGGGAGAGATAGTCTAGGGTTGGCTGTGGTGGTGTTTACAGGGTGTGGGATGGATGAGTCTGGCTGGGTGGGTGGGCACACACCTTGGGGAAGGGGGACTTTGCTTCTGGATTGTACTGATGTTCTTCTCTCCTTGTTTCCCCCACAAGCATGGACGAATGGTGCAGACTGAGGGAGGAGTGACAGAGGGAGGAGGACAGAGTGTCCAGGCAGGACAAGGGCCATCACCGCCAACCTGACCAGCCTGATGAGGGTGAGTGCCATAACTCCATGATTACTACTGCATGCTGTGTAACAGGGTGGGCAGCGGGGCATGGCCACCATCCATCAACACCACTGCCATGCACACAACTTGTTACAGTCAGCACTGTCCAGTGGCAATGCATGTCTGGGAGTGCGTCGATGGTGGTCCATGCGTGCACCGGGTACATGGCTGTGCCACTGCCTTTGCACCACATAGCCATGTCAGTAAATGGCCATGGTGGTTCTGTGCATGACTGGGCCAGTGGGTGTGTGCAGTGTTCCGCATGGCTGTATGTGTCTGGGTGGGCAGGTCATGTGGACGTGATCTATGTGGGTGGTCACACACCATCACAGAGGTATGTCCCAAGGCCACATGCCATGCACAGTGGATGGGCTGTATGGGGCTGTGCATTCACACCTATTGACTGTGCTCCCTTGTCCTAGGTACACACCAGCTCCAAGGCATCCGGGAGGCACTGTGTGAGATCCTACAGGTGGCCAGGGCATCCTTAGACATCCTTCACAGGATTGATGAAACAGGGGTCTTAAGGAGGCACAGGCAGCGACAGAGCCAGAGCGGGGAGCGGCACTCATGTTGAGTGTCCCTCTGCCCCTGATATCCCCTACCCCCCTGGACCCACCCTCACACCCCTCCTTTTCTGTCCCATTTGTTCAGCCCTGCCCCTTATCCACCCCATCTTGTTTGTTACCCTCCCCCCAACTGTGTATATAGTATTGTATATAGTTATAGTTTCTATTTTTGTTGAATACAGATCTTTTGATATGAATACTGTGGTGGTCTCTGATTTGCAGCGGGCTTTAGGTGCTCAGCTGCAGTGGTGTGCATGGTGTCAGGGGTGGTGCAGTCATGGGTATGTGTGTGTGTCCGCGGGGAAGTGACTATGGTGTGGGGGTAGCTATCAGTCAGTGTCTGTGGTGTGTGTGTGTTGTGCCCTGTGCACTGAATGACTGTGTGCAGTGGTCCATGGTGCATGCTCTGTGTCCATGGTGCACCTGTCAGCCCCTCCATGGCCTGTGCAGCTGACACACATACATGTCTGTGACCTGCAGGGTCTGCTGGCATTTCAGTGGTGGCTGTCCATGCAGGGCAGCCACTGTACCCGTCACAATGCTGGGTAGCCTCCTGTCACTGGTGTGGTGCATGTCTGCCTTGGGTGACACTGTCGCCTCCGTGGTTGTTGTCACACCTCCATGCTGTGGCTTGTGTGTGTTGCAGGGGATGTGCACCACTGTCTGTGATTTGTGCTCCAGGCATATGATGGTGGTGTACAGGTCCACAGTGCCTGCGCAGGGTGGCTGGCACTCCTGTGCCATGGAGGACTGCAGGCTGTGTGTACACGGTTTCCATGGGCCCACACTGGGGGCTTAGTTGGCCCGCTTCTGCGTCCCTGTGTTGTTGTGCCCTTGGGTATGGGTGGGTATTTGTCCCTGCACTGTGTTGCATCCGGTGTGGTGCATGCTTCCACGCACCACTGTGGGTGTCTGTGCTGGCTGTTGTGGCCAGTGGTGGGTCGGGGTGTGTCACTGGACTACTGTGCAGGGTGCTGTATCACTGGTGGTGGTGTCAGGGGCACGCCCTATCCTGTGTGGGGTACCTCTTGTGCCGACACATGGTCAGTCTCTTAGCTGTGCCTCGGGGGGAATGTGCATGGTGGCACTGTGTCTGCCGTTGTTGCATTGTCGTGTGCTGCCACCCACTGCTGGGTGCTCATTTGGGGCTGGCTTGCATGGTTCTGTGGTGCACAAGGTTGCAGTGTCACAGTGGGGGTGGTGGTATGCATGGGGTTTCCTGCAGTGGTGGTCACTGCTCATGGGGGGTGTCTGGGGGTCATGGTGCAGGGTGTGCTGTGCACTGGGAGGATGGTGTGGAATGGGGTGGTCCGCCCTCCTTGTGTGGCAGTCTCAGCTTGCCAGTGGGTGTGATGGGGCACCATGGCCAGGCTGTGGGTTGTTTGCTTATATCCATGGGCTGGTGGTTATTCCAGCCTTCCCCCAGCTGTGCTGTGCTTGGGGTGTGGGGGGACAATGTCAGTTCTGCTGTGTGTTCCTGTGCCCATCTGTGGCATGGGTGGTGGGCCCCTACCTCCCTGGTTGTGCAGTTACATTGCTCTTCAGCTGGGGGGCTCCCTGCTTGCACTATGGTGCCTCTGGACTGCTCAGCTGAACATCCCTTGTTGCGCCATAGCGCATCATATCTGCTCAGCTTCCCCTCCCTAGTTGCGCTATGGCGCAGGTTGTGCGATATTCAGACGTTGGCTGTAGGTGCAATTTGGCTTGCTCCTTTTTTGAATATCGCATCTGTTTCACATGGGCACAATAGATTTGTGCTTGCTTCTGCTATTGTGCACTTTTTGGGTGCAGTTTGAATATCTGGGCCATTATGTTTAAGCCGTGGCTGTTCCAGGGGTATCTGGATTAACACAGATAGCAAGCTGTCCCACTGCAATCATCAGATCACAACTTAATTTAGTACCAGGCTGTGTAACAAATACACTGTGTTAGTGTTCCTGCATCTCAACTCAAGTTACATTTCGAAACCACATCTTGTCAAGCAACACAACCCGAGTCCAACTTTTTCAACACTGTCATGGCTGCACAGCTGCAAATTTGGAATACAGTGCATGTTATGTTGCAGAAATATTTATTGTGATGTAGACATGTTTATGAATTCTCAGTCGGATTTGTTGCACTCATATGAAAAAAGAAAAAGGAACAGATGAAATAAAATTTATATACTTACTTACCAGTATGGATTGGAAATGGATATTCCATCGGTTCCTGTAGACAGTACTGCTGCTGTACCATTGATACAGACCTTCAGCGAAGGAGAGTCATTTGTTGTTAACCTGTAAAGAAACAAAATAAGTTTATTGTATGTGTTTGACCATTGCAGCTCAGAAAAGCAACAAATAACAAAACACACAGCTAAAGGCAGCATACCTCTCAACCTCCTGCCTCACAAATCAGGGACAAGGCTTAAAAACATCAGGGACAAAGGACCAAAATCAGGGACACATCTTCAAAATTAGAGATATCCACCCAGAAAGCTGGCAGAATATGGGACTTAGTGCAGAATGCATTTTCTAAAGAAGAACAAATCTGTAACTTTAATGTTTGATATTATTTTGTGCTTACAATTTCCACTGTTTAGCCATGGAAACACACATTTTAGGAGGGACAGAGTAAAATTTTGAGGCAAAATCAGGGACATCCCTGAAAATCAGGGACAGTTGAGAGGTATGAAAGGCAGTTGAATAGCATAAAAAATATTAGTACACATACTCACTTTATAGTTTTAGTAGTAAGAAGCCTTGTGCCTGTGGCTGATGGATGTGGTCTCCTGTTCAACTCCCTCTGCCTTGACATGGTCAATGTAATGGAAAAACATTGTCAGAATGACACTGATGGTCATAGCTGAGGCACATGATGACATTCCCTCTGACATCTTCCTGCATCTGGTGGTGGAGTCAGTGGCTGATAGCAGTCTTATGGTGGTGGTCCAGGGGGGCACACAAAGTCATTCCCTCTGGTGGCAGTGGCTAACAGTGTCTTATGGTGATGGTGGTCTGTGGGCAAACGGTGACATTCCCTATAGTGGTACTGGCTAACAGCAGTCTTGTGGTGGTGGTCTGGGGGGCACACAAAGTCATTCCCTGTGGTGGCAGTGGCTAACAGCGATCTTATGGTGGTGGTCCAGGGGGTCACACAAAGTCATTCCCTCCGGTGGCAGTGGCTAACAGCGGTCTTATGGTGATGATGATGGTCCGGGGTGGCATACCGTGACATTCCCTATAGTGGCACTGGCTAACAGCAGTCTTCTAGTGGTGGTACACGGGCCAGGATATATTGTGCTCTCTGTTACAAATGTGACGCGACATATGGAATTTGAGTCACTCTGAGTGGGACACTCATTTAGCTTTATGAAAAAGAAAACATGTATCATACAACAAATGTGACGGCCTTTTAACCACTTAAGTTAAAACCTGCCAACATTAATCTCATCATCATCCTCATAAAGAAAGCTAAGCTGCCCTCACAGTCATCTATGTCTGAATTCTGACCACTGGGAAATTCTTTCTCCACTGTGTCATCATCTACATCAGTGGTAGGCCGTTTCATGCTTCCACTGCCAGTGCCACCGGGATGGTCCATTTCTACATCAGCAAAGCCATGACTAGGCCGGGGTATGAATACTGAGGTTGCAATCTGAGCTGGTATGTGCCTGTCATTTAGTTTTATGAATGTTAGCAAACTGACATTTGCAGGAGAGAGGTTTGTACGACAATCCCGAACTATTGCACCTGCTGAGTTGAATACCCTCTCGACACTTACACTGGAGGGTGGGCATCTCAGGTACTTCAGTGCCACTGCAGTCAGCTCTGACCATTCACTGACCTTTCCACTCCAGTATAAAAAGAGGATCATCAGTTATTGACAGATGCCTGTTTTCAGACAAATATGACTCAACCATTCTCTGTGCTGCACTAAGTCCAGTGGTTGATGCATCATCATTTTCTCCGGAATCATTTATGTCACAAATCCCCACTTGGGACAAAGCCTCCCAAAGTGGGTTGACGCCAACCGCTTGGGATGACAGACCACCTGGAACTGCAGCCCCCTTCCCCTTACTGGGTATGCTCGATACTCCTCCAGGTTCACCTTCAACCTGATTATGCTCCTGAGGTTTGTTGACCTTTGCATGTGACTTCTGTGCCCCATGAACCAAGCGCACCAGTTGTTCACTGACATTTTTTACCTGTTCAGGCCCACCCTCCAGTACTCAGGCAATTTCACGTTTGTATCGTGGGTCCAGCATTGTTGCTTTTGCAAAGTTGTCACTACGCTGAATGCTCAAGATGTGATGATTCTGGTCGAATACTGTCAGCATGTGTTTCAGCAACATACTGCTAGCACTGTCTCCGGCAACATCAAGGCTATGCTGTACATTCATCAATGTCTACCTCAGCACCCACAGCAGTGGAATTGATTGGCTAATTGAGGCAGACTTACCACTCACTGCCTGTATGACATGTTCAAAAAGCTGCAACATTGTTATTACGGGGTCCATGAGGCGCCTCTGTTCAGTCGTCATAGACGTGGAGGCCCCGGAACTGTCACGGCTAATGTGCATGACAAGATATTCTGAGATGGCTTTGTATTGTTCATACAACCTCTCTGCCATGTATAAAGTGGAATTCCACCAGGTGACAACTTCCAGCTTCAAACAGTGCTGAGGGAGACTGATTCGGATCTGCAACTGCCGAAGTTGGTCACGGGCCTTTGCAGAGTGTGAAAAGTGAGAACAGATAAGGCATGCAACTGTCAGCATTTCCTTTATATCAGGGTGCTGCAGAAACTCCTGCACCACAAGATTTAAACAGTGGGCTTTGCATGGAACCAGAACAAGGCCACCATTCGTGATGCATTTCACCACATTTGACCCATTGTCCCTTGTTATGAACCCAGCTGTCAGAGACAGGTGATTCAGCCACTTGTCAATTTTCATCAGTACCAAATCCAACATGTTTTCACCAGTGTGTGAACAGGTCACATTGCGGATAGCAATCATTGCATGCTGTCGAATTCCTGGAAGATTACTACCACGACACTCCACCTTACTGCACTGATTATTCACACTACCAACAGCACAAACAACACCCGGCACCTGCGTCCAATGTGCAGTTATGCACAAATATGAACTCCTAACTGTTTTGCCACTTGTCCACATATCCATACTTAAATGGATGAATGGAGAGGAGGATTGTTGAAGGGCATGTCTTATAAGGTCGGACACAGTACGGTACAACTCGGGGACAGCACAGGTCAAAATGTATGTCCTGGATGGGAAAGGGGGGGGACATGATAGAAATGTTCAAGTACCTCAAGGGAATCAACAAAGTCCAAGAGGGTAGCATCTTTCAAAAAAGAGTGTGCAAGAACAAGGGCACAATTTGAAGATGGGGGGCAGCTCAGAGGTAATGTAAGGAAGTATTTTTTCACAGAGAGGTTGTGGATGCATGGAACAGCCTTCCGGAGGAGGATGTAGAGTCAAAAACAGTAGTTGAATTCAAGCATGCATGGGACAGTCATAAGGCAATTCTAGGGGTTGGGGGTAGAAAGAAGTAGGCTGCCGGTTAACTAGGATCTGCAGCTTATCCATTAGGTAGGGAAATGGGCAGACTGGGTGGGCCAAGCAGTCCTTATCTGCCGTCAAATTCTATGCTTCTATGTTTCCATTTTGGACAGGCACGTGCAGCAAACTGCTGGAAGCCAGAATTCTCCACAAAGGAAAAGGGGAAAAGATCATTTGCCAGCACTTCAGCTACAGTAGCATTAAGTTCACGTAACACTGTATGATTGGGTGGGTACTTCAGCTTATGTACAAAAACACTCTGTAACGTGGGCTGACTTAAATGTTTTACATGGGGTGTGATGACAAATGGTTCTGCTCTGCGAATGGCAGGGGGTGGAGTGTGGGCGTTTGATGAAGATGGTTGCACAGGTGATAATGACAAACCCACATATGCAGTTATTTTGCCAGATTTACCAACCGGGTTGATGTACCACTTGCACTAGATATACTGCATTCATCACCACCACCACCAAAACTGCTACTCTCACCAGCACTGGACAACATTTCAAAATTATGCTCCTCCACCTCATCATGCCTGTAGTAATCCTCTGCTCCATTTCATCACTACTGCACACATTTAATTTCCTACTTGATTTTGCAGTCACGGAAGGGGATAACATGCTCATTATGGTTGATGATGAGGGTGATTGCCCCACTGTGGTATTAGCTGCCATCTTGTGCTGGGTTCATAGTGCCAGGTGCCTGTTCTTAAGATGCGTATGCTGTCCTCCTGTGCCCAGATGGTTCCCCTTGTTACCTTGACTCACACTTGCATGACAAACCTGGCAGATTGCAACTGACTCATCATTTGCATCTTGCACAGAAAAATCCCAAACAAGGGATTGTGATGCTCTAGTTTTAACATGTCACTGATGCTGCTTATTGGACTCCATTTTTTAAGCTATGAAGTGGGCGGGGGTGCTACGTGATTTTTCTAGCAGGACACACTTGAACTGCAACTGACCACCATGACTACCTATCATTATTACTGGGTCATCATCATCATCATCACCTTCAACTGAAACTGGTAAATCACAACTTTTTATGGGGGGTGGGATTAATGCAAACAGACCCAGACACCTTGAATTTCTTTTTCTCCAGTTCCCAAATGGGGTCACTTACATCATCATCATATTCATCAACATCACCCACATCCACATCTTCTGCTTGGATGCTGGCATGTGGACTGCATGTTGCAACCATAGTGACATCATCATCTTCAGATTCATCATCATCAACACCACCATCACCTGATATTTTTTCACCACACTGTGAATCACTGCGAGGCACATGCATGACCTGAACCATGGAAGAAACATAGAAACACAGAATTTGATGGCAGATAAGGACCGCTTGGCCCACCCAGTCTGCCCATTTCCCTACCTAATGGATAAGCTGCAGATCCTAGTTAACCAGCAGCCTACTTCTTCCTGCCCCCACCCCCTAGAATTGCCTTATGACTGTCCCATGCATGCTTGAATTCCACCACTGTTTTTGACTCCACAACCTCCTCCAGAAGGCTGTTCCATTCATCCACAACCCTCTGTGAAAAATACTTCCTTAAATTACCTCTGAGCGCCCCCCATCTTCAAATTGTGCCCCCTTGTTCTTGCACACCCCTTTTTTTGAAAGATGCTACCCTCTTGGACTTTGTTGATTCCCTCGAGGTACTTGAAAGTTTCTATCATGTCCCCCCTCTCCCTCCTTTCCTTGTCACATTGTAAGCTATTGTTGACATGATGATCAGAATCCTCATGTTCAGTTACTGGGATGTTACTGGGAAGTATGACATGATCTACACTGCCACTCACTTGCACTGCTTCACACTCCACTATATGTTTGGACATGGTACACTGGTCAGAAGTGGAACTTGAGGCAGCAATACTCATACCACCACCAGCAACTGCACTAACACCACTAGCTAGGACAACATCATCTCCTCCAACTATGAGTGAAGCTACTGATTGTGCTGTAAAAAACATTGGAGAAATACCTTTCCTCACATCAAGAATGCACTTCTGCGTCTGCATGCTACCACGCCCACAGATAATCTTACCACTGGCAGCAGTGCCATGACGAGAAACAGCTTTGCTTGCACGTCTCTTTGTGGGCATTTTGAGGAATCAACAAGAATATTCTAAACAAATTTAGATTTTGGAATGTTCACTCTTGGTGGGGGGATGCTGGAGGTGAAGCTAAAAAAACAACTGTGGCTTCAGCAACAGATACAGATGCAAAGCCACAAGTTCAACAACACCTTAACTAACCAGTGGTGCTGAGGTCACAAACAATACAATCTGGAAAATAGTTCCTTTGCGGGGGCACAGACTGCAGATTTTACAGCAGTGCAAGCAGCAAAACCAAGAAAGATACCACAATGGAAGTTCAAAATCACGCAGCTGCAGTGGATAGCAGGTTCATACTGCTGCACCTGCAATTACACTGTGGCACAATAAAAGGCGTATTATTTGATGTCATGCACCACACACACACACACACACACAATTTGTCTACAAGTAATGCGTAGCAAATTGAAAACTTCAGTAATATACCACATATTTTAAACAACCTGAAATTATGAACTGCTGCACCAGAGCCACAACACACAATCAGCAAAGAAATGTCAACAATTACTGAAAATATTACTGTGTGCACAGTAACACAGTCAATTATATAACAAAAATATAACCAAAAAACAAAGAACTCCCTATTTCTCCAAGTGAAATCTACCTACACCACAGATACGCCCCTCCCCAAAGCACATTTCCACTGTCTCTCAGTAAGCAGACTCAATGTTGTACAGTAACATTCAAAATCCACACACAAAAAATAAATGCTCGATGATATGAGCACAGGAGGGCTTCCTGCAATCGATGAACTAAAGTTTGAGCAAAACAAATGTCTCAAAAAGGCTTTTTTAATGGCTTTTAGAATGTTTGAATCACAGACAGCTCTCAGAGCAGACTGTCTCATACAGCTTCCTACACATACTATCCCGAACTGAAGCTGTGCAGAACAATATAGAGCCTATGTGACCTGAAATCCCATGAATCACTGCAAAATTTGCCTTTGGAGCTTAAAAACAAGGTGAAGTGAGGTGAAGTACATTGTTTTCAATGTACTTTGCCTTTAAAATTGGTGGAGTAGTGGTTTGTTTTCAATGGACTTCGCGTTACCCATTATAACGCAAAGTACTCCACTTCATGTTGCGGAATACTAAGCAAATTCACCTTTAATCTGCGAATCACTTCGCAGAGCGAACTGAGCCCACTTCACCCACCACTACCTCAGGGAAATAATTAGCAACCATGTCAGTTGGAAGGACCCCTTTTACACCTTGTGTCTTTTTAGGACACTATCTGGCAAGATGCCCTGGCTTTTAATAGGAGCAACAGTCATCACTTTTCTTTTCCCTAAAATCCCATTTTGGTAAACACTGAGTCCCCTCTTTCTGCCTAGGCAATGAGGATTTAGGCTGCCGTGAAGGTGAATTTTTCCCTTTTGACACTGCAGTCCCTGCTGCCCCACTTCCCTTCAGAGTAGGCCTGCTCCTGTCATAGCGATCAGATAGCTCAGCAGCTTGTTTTGCTCTCTGAGGATCCCGGTCATCTAGCCAGGTTTTCAGTTCTGCTGGACATGCCCAAAAGAACTGTTCCAACAATACAACCTCCTCAATGGCTTCCACAGAATTATCTTTCACACACTTCCACCAACATTTTTAAAACTAATGTTATTTTGTGGCAAGTTCCTCAAAGCTCATTTCGGGACCCATTCTGAGCTTCCACATCTTCACTCTGTAAGCCTCAAGAGTTAAATCATACTCTTTTAATAAAGCACTTTTGAGTTTCTCATAATCTTTGCTGTCATCATTTCACCCCGGAATTCTTAAAGTACTAAGGGGAGACCGAGTGACACAACTGACTGCCCTTTTTAACAAATCATGGGAGGATGGTGTGGTACCTGAGGACTGTAGGAGGGTAGATGTGATGCCCCTTCACAAAAGTGGGAGCAAGGCAGAGGCACAAAACTACAGACCTGTTAGTTTAACCTCAGTGGTAGGTAAAATGATGGAATCACTTCTGAAAGAAAGAATTGTTGGGTACCTAGAGGCCAGTGGGGCACAAGACCCAAGGCAGCATGGATTCACAGTGGGAAGGTCATGTCAGATGAGTCTAATACACTTCTTTGACTGGGTGACCTACCTAGACTCTAGCAAGGCATTGACACAGTCCCGTACAAAAGATTAATAAACAAGTTAGCCAGCCTTGGAGTGGGTCCCAGGGTGATAGCCTGGGTAAGAAATTGACTGGACAGCAGGACACAGAGGGTAATAGTAAACAGTATACTCCAAAGAAAGGGTGGTTACTAGTGGGGTACCACAGGGTTCAGTACTGGGACTGGTCCTCTTTAATGTCTTTATAGGAGACATTGCAGAGGATCTGGAAGGAAAAGTATGCCTCTCTGCAGACGACACAAAGATCTGCGCCAGGGTTGATACACAAGGGGTGTGGAAAGGATGAGAAGGGACTTGGCAAGACTGGAGAAATGGTCAAAAAAATGGCAGCATAGATTCAATGCAAAGAAGTGCAAAGTAATGCACCTGGGAAACAAAAACCCAATGGAAGAATATACAGTGAAGGGAGGGTACTAACAACAACAAAAATGGAAAGGGACCTGGGGTTAATTATATCAGATGACTTTAAGGTAGGCAAGCAATGTAAGAAGGCAGTAAGGAGGGCTAGGTGGATACTGGGATGCATAGGGAGAGGCATCACCAGTAGAAAACAAGAAGTTGTTATCCCTCTGCACAAACAGTTGGTGAGACTCCATCTGGAGTATTGTGTGCAGTTCTGTAGACCCCATCTCCGCAAGGACATAGACAGGACAGAGGTAGTCCAGAGGAGGGCAACTAAAATGGTGCACGGTCTGCAGCAGAAGCCATATGAAGACAGACTAAAAGAGCTTAATATGTATACCCTTCAGGAAAGGAAGGAGAGGGGAGGACATGATAGAAACTTTCAAGTACCTCAAGGGAATAAACAAAGTCCAAGAGGGGAGCATCTTTCAGAGAAAGACATGTGCAAGAACAAGGGGGCACAATTTGAAGATAGAGGGGGGATGGCTTGAGGGCAATGTGAGGAAGTATTGTTTCATGAAGAAGGTGGTGGATGCATGGAACTGCCTTTCTGAAGAGGTTGTGGGGTCAAAAATAGTGGGGGAATTCAAGAATGCATGGGACAGACATTAGGCAATTATAGTGGGGAGTAGGAGGGAATAGGCTGTTGGTTAACTAGAATCTGCAGCTTATCCAATAGGTAGGGAAATGGGCAGACTTGGTGGGCCAAGCAGTCCTTATCTGCCATCAAAATTATGTTTCTATGTTTCTATTTGACCCAGTGCCTCACACCCTTTGCCAGTAAGCAGCAGAAATAATTAAAAGCTCCAGACCTGAATGCAGGCCTTTTCAATGAATTAAAAAAATGCATCCATGTCCTCCTTTTCTTTAAATTCTGCAATTAATTTAGAATTTAACTTATACCCCATCCCTGGAGTTTCATTTTCACCCCCACCACCTACCTTTTCTGGCACTGGTTGTTGGAGCTTTAGTTTCTCCTGCTCAAAGTCCCATTGGCGTTGTCTGTCCTGCAGCTCCCTTTTGAGCTGTTTTTCTTGCATCGCTGCTTCAAGCCTTTTCTGCTCCAGCTCCCTCTGATGATGTTTTTCCTGCATGTCCAATCTTCTCAACTCCAACTGCAGCCTTGTCCTCTCCTGCTCAGAATCTGTGGTGGACCTTACTTGGTGCTGTGGGTTCATGCTGGTCTTGCTGGCCTTCATCCTGAATCTGGTTGATTCCATCTGGCACCCTCATGTCCAAGGTCTGGTCCTCCACAGTCACTGACTGTGACTCAAAGTCCTGTGTTTCTAGCTGATCATCAGCTGCCACGAGAGCTTCCCAAGAGGTTCTTTTTAGTGTGCTCCTCATACAGGACCCCTCTTTCCTGCACAGCTGCTTCAGCTATTCTACAGTGTAGTCATTGTAGTTAGAAGCCATCTTTCTTCCCTACACTACCACTAGTCTGACCTACAACCACAATCAAAAAAAAAATGGTAGGGAACTATATTGTTTAACCAATTTTCCCTTTCCAATTTCTGCCCCTCTTTGTGTGTGGTTTATTCAAACAGTTAACAATCCCATACATACATACTGTCAGCAGATAAGGGCCACCAGGCCCATCCAGTCTGCCCATTTATGCTACCTGATGAAGTGACCAGTGACCCTATCCGGTCATTGGCTTTAGCGTTTTCTTCCTATCTCTAATATTCCTATATTCTTGTTCCATGCATGTTTAAGCCTGTCACCGTATGGGTGGCCACCACTTCCTGGGGCAGGCTATTCCATGCATTCACCACCCTCTGTATAAAAAAGAACTTCCTGACATTTCCCCTTATGTGGCCACCCATTAGTCTCTTGTCATGTCCTTTGGTTTTGGCACTATTTTTAAACTGGAATATGTTGTTCTCTTTTACCTTGTTCATGCTTATCTGGTATTTGAACGTTTCTATCATGTCACCTCTCTCCCTCCTTTGCACTAGCATGTACAAATTGAGGTCTCTGACTCTTTCCTCATAAGGCTTGTGATGTAGACCCTTCACCATTTTGGTCACCCTCTTCTGCACCATCTCTATTTTTTCAATATTGTTATGAAGATGTGGCCTCCAGAACTGGACACAGTACAAGAAATCAAAGTCATGGAACTCAGCCCAGCAACATAAATAACTGCTGTCCACACAAAAAAATACTTTTGCAGAATATAGCAGTTTACTAATAGGCAAGGAAAGAACAAAGCACCTCGACCAGAGGCAGCCACAAACAGACTGACGTTTCGCCCAATAGTAGTTATTTATGTTGCTAGGCTGAGTTCCATGACTTTAACTTCTTAGATTGCTGCTTGTCATGGAGAACCAATTATCCTGCTGAGTGGCTCTAATGTATTGCTAACTGGACACAGTACTCAAGGCGAGGTCTCACCAGGGTCTTGTACAGTGGAACTATTACCTCCCTCCTTCGGCTTGTGATTCCCCTTCCAATGCACCCCAACATCTCAGTGGCGTATGTTTTTATACCACAGATGACGCAGTGGTCCTCATGTGTGGAGCTTGCACTGGTTCCACCAAGCTAGTTCAACAAGCATTTTGATGACATCCTTTACAGTGACACACCTACAGCAACACTCCCTACAACAGCACATAAAGACAATGGCAGATCAACACCCCCCTCACCCCCCAGATTAAATATAACTAACTTCACATCACACATACAGTGGAGTACAGAGCTGTTTCTCTGGCCACACAGCAACAAACCAACCCAACAATGGCACAAGACTGCTTGCAAATATGTTGTTTATTTACCCGATACTTGCATTATCCGCGACACCTTTTTAACACCTACACCTGTCGACATTACATCCTTCTCAGTCTAACTGGCTTCACTATACAGCTGTTGCTGTAATGGCCTCTCTGTATTTCCTTTGCTCTCATAATGGTATAGTGATGCACAAATCCGTCACAGGCCCACTCCGGTGGGGCAGGATTCCCTGGGCTACAGTGAATCCCCCTGTGACTGGATCAGGAATCTGGATTTGCAGCTGAACATCTGCCAGAGGATCCAGGGGCTCCTCTCTTTCTCACTGTGAGGGGTGAAAATACAGCTTTTGAGTCTGTGTTCCTGAGAGAGAACCCTCTTTGCCACTGCACAGTGAACCATAAAAGCCCCAGGTGTGTATCGGTCTTTAGGGATGCCCTATACACCCCATATGTGTCTTTTCCCAGAAAAATGCAAAGACTGGTTCAAACCCTACAGACCCCTTTGAAAGACCTTTTGTATTACCCCTCCTTTCATTCACATAGTCCCTTCTTGGATTCTGTCTCAGTTGTGACTGTCCCTTAAGCGTTAGACAGCCATAGTATTGTTTGAGCATACTCTACCAAACCAACACACACAACTGACGCTGGCAGAGTTATTTAAAATCAAGACAAAGGATTTACTTATTAGTTACTAAGTTCTGTAAATCACATAAGAGAAATATTTTAGATACTGGTTACAAGATATGAAAAGAAAATTGGAAATTATACAAAAAAGATATACTGTTAAAAACAAGTACTATAGTTCTACCTTGAAAAGTCTTTAGTGGCTGGAATGAAAAGTGTTCTTAGTAAGTATCTGATTCTTCCATCTGTTTGGTGGAAATTCAGACAGGGGCACAAGTCTTAGTCCTTGCTACTGCCAGGAGAGTTTCTGAGAGAATAATGCCCTTAGCAAAGCTCTGCAGGATTGTTTAAGAAAATACAAAAGTCCTGCTTCCAGTGTTCCTTGCTGTGATAGGCTGGCCTCATCACATGCTGAGAAAAGACTAACCAGCTCTCCATTTTCAAATTTAAAAGTTTTCACATATGGGTTCTTAGCTTGGGGTGGATGTTTAGGAAAGACAGGTGCCCCCCCCAGCCTGTGACTTGAGTCAGCAGGTCTCACCCCCCCGCTGGTTTTGCTAGACCAAGATCCTTTGTTCACCCTCAGTTCCCAGCAAACCATTTAGACCTTAAGAGTCTGCCATTAAATTGTAGTGCTCCAGTCCAATTGCAAAAGTCCGCAGATAATGGAACTTCAGACTCCATGGCACCTTCATGGTGCTTCTGGGCTCAGGGCCTTTTGTAAGGCAAATAGATTCCAGTAACCCAGGCTTGACTTAATGGGCCTGCCAGTAAGGTTTAATAACCTTCCCATTTAACACAGTATTCTGGAGCCCGAAATCCCTTTTACAATTTAAGCAATATAGTCAGAATAAAAAAAAAGGTGCCCTAGAAAGCTATAGGGTTGCCTACCCAAAAACACAAAGAATTATACCATTCCAGGATACCATATTGTATGTTTACCCAGACTTCCTTGCTATCAGGCTTATACAATGGGGTCTTTTGGTGAATTACATAAACAAACTAGCATAACATGAGAACACAGCTATGGGACATTGCGTGATCCCTGCCACAGGCCTCATCAGGTTTTATTGCTTATCTACATGTGTCATCATAATCCTTCATTTATGGCATCATTATGTGTGATGTAGGAATGCGCATACTCAGAAAGCCAAGGCATCCAAGTTAGCTGGAGAGGTGAGTGGCATTTTGAGCCCTGACATTGATAATATGAATGTTGTGCTCTGTTTAAATTAAACATAATGTTAAATATATAGCACTAAGTACTGCTGTGTTTATTGCTCCTTTTATGCAGTTCCTGAAGTAAAGTATGAAGCATACAAGGGGTTAAGGTAACAAATAGGGGCAGAGGCAAATAGGCACCAAAGGTTTCTGGCTTACAAATTTTATTTTCCTAGCTACACCACTGATCACAGTGGGCCCTATGCACAGCGTGGGTGCAGGTATGGGAAAAAAGCGCTTACCCCACCCATGTAGTTGTGCACCTGCGAATAGGCATGCTCATATTGCCATTCACCAACACCAGCCACCTGTCCATGGTTCCTACCCCCAGTCCTCAGTCTTGACCATAGTAGTGGAAAGGATAATATGTTTCCTGGAGATGAGATGGACTGCAAGACAAAAGACAACATAGTCTAATGGAGGTGGCGGGGTTGGGGATGGGGGAGGTTATGTCAGACTAACCTGATTTTTTTTTTTGATAGAGTGACAAAGACAGTGGATAAGGGACAGGTGGTTCACACTCTGCACCTTGACTTCATTAAAGCCTTTAATTCCATCCCATGTGGATAGTTGGTGAAAAAATGGAGAACCTCAGAGTAGGGGACAAGATTACTAGGTGGGTGGAAACTGATTAAGTGATAGGACCTAGATGGTGGTAATAATTGGAGAAATTTAAGGGTCAGTGGGTCACTAGTGGGGTCTCACAGGAATTGGTCTTGGGTCTCAGCTTTTCAACATCTTTATCTGCAACATAGGGGTAGGGATTCAGGGTAAGATGGTCCTTTTCACAGATGAAACTAAGATCTGTGGCTGAGTGGATAGTGAAGAGGGTGTCAAAATTATGAAAGAGGACCTGAGTAGATTACAAAGGCAAACAAAAATATGGCAGTTGAAATTTTAACATTAGGGAGTGCAGGGTGACAATCATAGAGGCAAATTGTCCTAACACTGAATATCTAATGGTGGAGGTAAGTATGGAAAGTATGTCAGACAGTCTGAAAGCTTTATCATAATACAATAGAGTGGTGTGAGGGACAAGTAGGATGTTGGGGGTACATAAAGAGAGAGCTCGCCAGCAGGAGAAAGGGGGTGCTGCTTTTTGGGGTCTGCAACTAAAGATGAACAGGGACAGAGGGGAGGCAAAGCAGAAGAAGGTGACCAAGATGCTTCAGGAACAGTAGGAAAGAATGTACAAGGAGACGTTGACAGATATGAAGATGTACATGCTTGAGGCAAGAAGGGAAAAGGGACATGATTGAAACATACAGATGCTAAATAATGTGGCTAGTTGTTTATATATGTATGTATTTATTTCCATTTAACCAGGAAGGCGGACTGGGTTAAAATGACCCATTTTCAGCCACACCTGGGGATATGGGTACAAACAATAAAACCAAGAAGGTGGACTGGATCAAAATGACCCATTTTCAGCCACACCTGGGGGATATGTGTACAAACAATAAAACCAGGAAGGTGGACTGGGTCAAAATGACCAATTTTCAGCCACACCTGGGGGATATGTGTACAAACAATAAAACCAGAAAGGTGCACTGGGTCAAAATGATCCATTTTCAGCCACAGCTGGGGGATATGTGTACAAACAATAAAACCAAGACAAGTTCACCACAGCTCATCCTTCCCTTCAGTACACTGTTGAAGTATCCTCCTCTACACTGCCTTTCCTGGATATCCAGCTCTCAGTCCAGAACACTGGTCTGAAGACATCAGTCTATTACAAACCCACTGACTCTCACAGTTTCCTCCTCCATAGCTCCTTCCATCCTAAACATGTCAAGAATGGCCTGCCTTATTCACAGTTTCTTAGACTTTGCAGGTTATGCAGTGAAGAGGATGATTTTGCTGAGCAGACCCAAATAATGCATAGTTTCTTTATCAACAGGGGATACGCTAAAAGCACAGTGGACAGAGCACTCTCCCGGGTCAGTAACATGCCCCGTAACCTTGACCCCACAGGAGGGATACTGTCACACAAGAACAATGGCGAATTCCACTAGTTCTTCCTTTCCATCAGAGCACACCTTCTCTTCACAGGATCATCACTAGTAACTTTCCCATTTTGCAAACTGACCCTAACATTGGTGCTTCCTTTACAGAACCACCTATTGCCTCCTACCGCCGGCCACCTAACCTGCGCAATCTCCTGGTAAAAAGCAGCCTACCCACTCCTAACAGTTCTTCCCCCCCAGGTACCAAACCTTGCAACAGGGCTCGCTGCTACAGCTGCAAATTTATTTCCAGTGTAACTGAGATTCGGGGGCCTACAGGTGTTTTTCACATCACCAAGGAGTTCTCATGCACCTCCACTAATGTAGTGTACTGTATTCTTTGCAGGAGGTGTTCAGCTGTTTACATCGGAGAAACTGGTAGGCGTCTTGCTGACCATTTCAGGGAACATTACAGAACGGTCAGGAATGGTGAAACTGCTAAACCCATTGTATCCCACTTTATCTCCAGGGACCACAATGTCAATGACCTTTCTGTTTGTGTCCTTCAGCAGGGCTTCCGGGATCCTAACCATAGAAAAAACATGGAAGCCAAGCTGATCATCCGCCTTGGCTCCCAGCAGCCCTCTGGTTTAAATGATAGACTTATTTTCCACTAACATCTTTCAGCCTCCCCTTTTTTTTTTTTTTTCCTAAAGTCAATTTGTTTTGTACTGATTTATTTTCATTTTCACCATATGTCTCCATTTCTGTCTCCTTCTCACACATTTGTCACCTTTCAACCTTCTTACAAGGCCCTGTTAATCTGTCTCTACCTGGGAACTTCCCAGCTCTTTCTCTCCCATGATGTTTTATCTTTCCATCATCACCTTTTTGTTTCACAGATTCTCTCTTAATCTTACCATTTATCACTTCTTCTCTCTTTGCCTCCCCTTCTTCTTTCTCCACATATATATCTCTCTCATTTTACCTCTCCTCTACACTAACTTGTTTTTTTTCTCTTTTAGATATTTCCTGAAGAAGACCTAAGGTCGAAACGTAGATTTTTAACTCTATTTTCTATTTTCAGCGTGCATTTAATATAACCATTTTGTTTTGCAATAAAACCAGGAAGGTGCATTGGATCAAAATGACCCATTTTCAGCCACGCCTGGGGGAATTTGGGTACAAACCAAAGAAATGACAAAACATTACATGAAAAAACACAGTAAAATATCTGCCACAAGTTATTATACATGCCTATGAACAATTCCTGTACAATAAGTTTAAGCAATGGCTCCACAATGACATAGAGAATTAGGGAGAATTGTTCAGATTAAGTGGGAACAAAACATAAGTGTCAACTTTATGAGGCAGGCAGGAGGCAAGTTTAAAAGATATGTACCAGAAAATACTTTTTCACATAGCATATAGTGGAGGGGTGGAATAGGCAGCCAAAGAAGGTGGGTTGTATTAAATCAGTGGGGAGGATTTTAACAAGGAATGGAAAGATACAATGGCTTGCAAAGACCACACCAGAAAGGGAGGGGGTTGTCAAGGAATTATCCACAAGAGCTAGCTAAAAGTGTATTGCACACATATTTATTTATTTGTAGTTTTTGACCAGGCAGGAAAGGCACGCTAAGCTATGATAGCTTGTTTCCAGGTGCATCCTGGGGGTGGGTGGATTGCATGGACCTGTTTTATTGACAGGGGGATTATTGGCCATGACACCAGGTAGATTCACCTGCTCTTCATTGATATGTGCGATAAGTTCGCCTTGGTGCAGGGAAGGGGGTGGGGTGTGAACTCACTGGCCACTCGGCATTAGTTGTTGCTATTTAACTTTGCATTTCATCACCTGCTATGTTTAAGCTTGGGGTAGTCCTTGCTGCAGTTAGTTTGCCTGCATTGTTGCTCATTTGGACTTCCCTTTATTTTCTTCTGTTTTTGAAATGATTAATGGATTGGGGTCCCTTTGTGTGTCCCACTCTGCCCTGGGGAGTTGCCACCGCTGGCTGTGGGAAATGCTGAACAAGAGGAGAAAAAATACAGGGAAGTAAACTAAAGCTTTAACTTGGGTATTTGTGCTGGTATTGTGTACTTCTTGGCAATTGGCAAGGTGAATAAGTGACTAGAGGACTGAGGTAGAGTGGTCCTGGGGCTCGTTGCTCCTGATTGTTTCTGGAGATCGCTGGTTGGTCACACCCTCCCTCCCTCATCGCACCTACCCTGAACTCATACTGATTTATAGAAGGGGAGCAGCATCCTGTTCCAAGACAGCATAGGGGTGGGGACAGTCCACTAACTGCACATTTCCTTGCAGGTCAACTCGAATGAACTCGCATACATATAGACGGACATAGAGTACAAGTAGGTAAATGTGAGAGAGAGAGAGAGAGAGAGAGAGAGAGAGAGAAAATTGAAGGCAAATATTGAAGTGCGAGGTGGAGAGGACTTAATTGGTGAAATCTGGGTGGATGGAGGGACCCAGAGATTATGGCAGGAAAGATGCATGTGGAGAGGCATGGGAAGGGAGTACAGACAGATCCAGGGCAAGAGGAGATGCAGGAAGAGTAGTTAGTTGCAATGGCTGTGGGGCAGCTATCATCTTAGGGATTGCGTGGAGGACCGGGACTTGCTTAGTGTGTAGGCAACTAAAGGAGCTTAAGGATGAGACTGGAAGGCTGAGAGGGGTACTGTGGGGAGGCAGAGCAAGACGCTGGGGGGACCATATGGGATCATGGAAACAGAGAGGAGCTCCATTGAATGGTATTGATGGCAGATTCAAGGCAGAGCAGGAAGGGGACAAAAGGGTCAAAATCACAGTCTTCTCAGGAGAGAGAGTAGGAGTAGAGTGTGGAAAGTGGACAGTGGTTAAGAATAGGAGGAAATCAAGACTTAGGATGGGGCATGTACGGATGTCTCAGTACAAGGAGCCAGAAATAGCTCAGGGTGCAGGGAGGGAGCTGAGCAACAGGTTCTTGGTGCTGGCTACCATGGAAGAATGGGGGGACTAGCACGGGGAGCAAGAGACATAGATAATGATAGCAACATGGGGTTGAAAGCCAGGCAGCAAGTAGGGGCAGGTAGTCAGTCGGTGGCTGTAGAAGGAGGGAAACTTCAGCAGTAGAAGGGGAAACATCAGCAGTACGAGGAGAGGAAGCCTCAAAGAAGGGAGATGGGGAGCAGGTAGCTACTGGTATGGGAGTTTAAGATGGTAGGCCAGGCAGAGGGAGTAGGGAGGAGAACAGTAAGGTTGGGAAAAGGGCAAACCAGGGGGAGTGGGAGCCAAAAGGGAGCAAGGACCAGAACTGTGACCAGAATAAGGGGGAATATCTGAAGGGGGAGCAGGGAGTGGGAAGTAGAATCATCATTCTGCATGACTCAGTACTGAAAGGGATAAGATGGGGCGGCAAGAGTGCCAGTAAGAGCCACATATGGGTGGAATGCATGCCAGGAATGACAGCAGAAATGGTTGGTCAGTATATTCTTAAATGTGTGGGAAGGGAATGGGAAAAACCACACATTGTGCTGCATCTAGGCATGAACAACCTTGAGGGGAGCAGGGTCACAGAGATGCAGGAGAGATTTAGGGAGATGGAGGGCTATGCAAGAAAGCAGGATGCACCATTGCATTCTCAGAAGTGCTCCTGGTACTCAGGGTTAGTACGGCCAGGAAGCAGAGAATAGCAGAGTTTAGCTCTTGATTGAGGACATGGTGTCAGTCCATGGGGTACGGTCTGGTGGGAGGGTGGGGTTGAACATGGACAAACAGGATACTGTATGCCCCAGACAGGCTACATTTGAGTAGGGGTAGGAAGAAGTAGGCTGCTGGTTAACTAGGATCTGCAGCTTATCCAGTAGGTAGGGAAATGGGCAGACTGGGTGGGCCAAGCGGTCCTTATCTGCCGTCAAATTCTATGTTTTTATGTTTCTAGAGAGGGATCAGGGGTCCTGAAGCAGAAGCTGGGGGAGCACATAGTGACCAGATATAATTTAAACTAATTAAGGGGGATGCACAACATTGGGGGACAAGCAGGTTCTCCAGGCAGAGGAATCCAATTGGCCTCACTCCAAATTAATAAGAAGGAGGTAGAGGGGGTTCAAACAAGGGGGGCATCAAAGGGGTGAGAAAAGCTTGGCAGACAACACCAGGAGGCAGAAGTGCTGTGTGACTGGACTTCTCTACTGGGACTTTATTGCCCTCCTTCCCTCCCCTCTAATCTCCCACCCAAAGCTACTTTTACTTTTATAGACACAGGATTTGACTGACAACAGGAACTTCCTGTATAGGAGCAGGAAATGAGTGATCACAGAGCCACCAAAGACTCACCATCCTAGAAGGGCAAGAGGAGCTCTCCGGCCCCCCCAGCTGCTGAAGTTCTGCCTCTGAGCAAGTAAGGGGTCTACTGAGAAATATAGGATCTTCTTGTCTCAGAACAGGATGATCAGGAGCTTAAAGGGCACAGAGGCAGTAAGTAAGTAAGTAGGGAAAGAAGAAAAAAAACAGGAAAGAGTAAGCATTCCAAACAACAGTGAAGGGGCCAGAAGTAAGACATGATGGGAGTGGTGCAGTGCAGTGGCTGTGGAACAGCAGTCTTACGGGAGATGCTCTGGAGGATGCAGTGTTGTCCCATCTGCAGGCACCCCTCTGGGCTGAGGGAGGAGGTTGCTCATCTCCAGGCTGAGTTGGCCAGGATTTGTGGGACCTCCTCTTCCATCCAGGGACCACCAGGGCCACTGCCGTTGCCTCAGAGGTTGCCAAGAAAGAGGAGTGGTTGGACAACAGTGGGATCAGGGAGGGTGAGGGTGGTGGAATAGGGGCACATCCCTCCAGCTGTGCCTCTCCACAATTCCTATGCCATTCTGGCAAAGTGTGGTTCCTCTATGGAGGCACCCGCAGTGGAGACCAAGGAGGATGCTGGGAACCTCCACAAGGGAGACCCACAGGAGGGTGCATGGGACCCCACAGGGGAAGGAAACAACTCCTGGTGGGGGACTCCATTGTTAGAAAGGTAGAACTGGGGGAAGAAGAGGAGAGGGAGGTAAGGTGCCTGCCTGGCGCCATGGCTTGGAGGGACAGGGAGCGAATCCTGAGGATCGCTGGAGCAGCTGCACAGGGGAAGAAGCTGGATGTCATTTTCCACCTAGGGACAAATGACCTGGCTAAGAAAGGGATCAGAGCAGTGCAGAAAGAGTTTGTGGAGTTGGGGAGGGGCCATAGACAAGTAGCATGCACAGTAACCTTCTGGGAGGTGATGCCTGTCTATGGCGTAGGTGAGGCTAGGGTGCTCCACACTATGGGATTCAATCAGTGGTTGAAAAACTGGTGCAGAGCTCAGGGATTTGGCTTCATAGGGGACTGGGGGTCCACCTGGAGTGATGCAGGCCTATACTGGCATGATGGGCTGCATCTGTCCAGGAGGGGAACCAGGATCCTAGGTGCTAGGTTTAAATGCTTCATTGGCAAGCATTTAAACTAGCCAAGGGGGAAGCACTGGAAAGGAACAGGGAAATCCTAGCCCCCCCCAAAAAAAATTCAGGGTAGTAAGTGAGAAAGCACCAAGATAGAGATGTCGATAGGGAGAAGGGTAGGGTAAATGGAGAAAGTGACAAAGGCAATAAGGACAGGGATGGCACAAAAGGAGTAAGGCAATCAGAAATGGAGGTTAATGAGTACCAATGCCTATAGTCTGGGCAACAAGCTTCCTGAACTGGTGGCCTTGATGGAAGAGGGATGCCTGGATATCGTAGCAGTCACAGAAACATGGTACACAGAGAACCATGACTGGGATGTTAACATACCAGGGTACATAACCTAGAGGAGAGACAGGGAGGGGAGAAGAGGGGGGAGGAGTAGCTCTCTATGTAAAGGAAGGGATAAAAGCAACTGAACAAAAGAGTAAACAGGGAGGATAGGAGGCACTGTGGGTCACCTAGAGACAGAAAATGGCACCACAATCTGCACAGGGGTTGTACACAACCCCCATGTCAGGGGGAAGGAATGAACAAGGATATGATAGAAGGCATTCTTAGGATGGCAGAGAAAGGGGAGATACTGTTGATGGGAGACCTGAATAAACCAGATGTTAACTGGAGCACATTTGCTGCAGCCACATACAAGAGCAGGGCCGTTCTCGATGCCCTACAGGTGGCATGCCTCAGACAGCTAGTTTTGGAACCCACTCATGAGGGAGCAATCTTAGAACTCGTACTATCAAATGGGGACAGTGAGAAGATCTCAGATCTAGAAGTGGGTTGCCATCTGGGAACAAGTGACCATCAAACAGTGTGGTTCATGATAAACTCAGCTACAGAGTCAAGCCATACAAAAGTGAGGATACTGGACTTCAGGAGGGCTGACTTTGGCAAGATGGGACAGTGCTTTAGAAATGCACTAGCAAACAGGCAAGAAAGAGGGGTGGAGCAACAATGGGGAAACATCAAAACTGCCATCACAGAGACAACAAGCCTTTGTGTGAAGCAAATAAACAAATCAAAACGAAAGAAAAAGCCACTACGGTTCTCAAAAGAGGTGGCGGGGAAGGTTAGGGAGAAAAAGCTAGTATTTAGGAAGTATAAGGAAACACAGAAGGAGTAGGACACAGAACTGTACCAGTTAATGCAAAAGGAAGCAGTGAGGGAAGTCAGAATATCAAAGGCCCAAACTGAGGAAAAGATAGCCAACTCAGTTAAGAAGGGGTTCTGAAAGAACTCCTAAAACTGAAGGTGGACAAAGCAATGGGGCCGGATGGGATTCACCCCAGAATTCTAGAAGAATTAAGGGGAGAACTAGTGAAACCACTGACTACCCTTTTTAACAAATCATGGGAGGATGGTGTGGTACCTGAGGACTGGAGGAAGGCAGATGTGATTCCCCTTCACAAAAATGGGATCAAGACAGAGGCAGGAAACTACAGACCTGTCAGTTTGACCTCTGTGGTAGGGAAAGTCATGGAATCATTTCTGAAGGAAAGAATTTTTGAGTACCTAGAGGCCAGTGGGGCACCGGACCCAAGGCAGCATGGGTTCACAGTGGGAAGGTCATGTCAGACAAATCTAATTGATTTCTTTGACTGGGTGACCAAAGTAGTAGACCAGGGAGGGGCTGTGGACATGGCCTACCTAGACTTTAGCTAGGCATTTGACACAGTTCCACACAAAAGATTAGTAGTCCCATTAAACAGCCTAGGAGTGGGTCCCAGGGTGGTAGCCTGGGTAAAACATTGGCTGGACAACAGGACACATAAGATAATTGCAAATGGAGTCCACTCTGAAGAAAGAGGAGTTACTAGAGGGGTACTGCAGGGTTCAATACTGGGTCCAGTCCTTTTGAAGGTCTTTACAAGTGACATTGCAGAGGGACTGGAAGGAAAAGTATGCCTCTTTGCAGATGACACAAAGACCTGCAATAGGGTTGATACACAAGGAGGCATGGAAAGGATGAGAAGGGACTTGGCAAGGTTGGAGGAATGGTCAGAAGTATGGCAGCTTGGATTCAACGCAAAGAAGTGCAAAATAATGCACCTGGAAAACAAAAACCCAGGGGAAGATTACACAATGTGGGGGGGGGGTAGTAACAACAACAAAAAATGGAAAGGGACCTGGGGGTAATCATATCAGATGCCCTTAAGGTTAGCAAGCAATGTGAGAAGGCAGTAGGGAGGGCTGAGATTATACTGGGATGTATAGGGAGAGGCATCATCAGCAGAACACAGGAAGGTGTTATCCCTCTGTACAGACAGTTGGTGAGACCCCATCTGGAGTATTGCATCCAGTTCTGGAGACCCCATCTCTGCAACAACATAGACAGGATAGAGGCAGTCCAGAGGAGGGCAACTAAAATGGTGCAGGGTCTGCAAGAGAAGCCATATGAGGAGAGACTAAAGGAGCTTAACATGTATACCCTTGAGGAAAGGAGGGAGAAGAGGGACATGATAGAAACGTTTAAGTACCTCAGTGGAATCAACAAAGTCCAAGAGGGTAGCATCTTTCAGAAAAAGAAACATGCAAGAACAAGGTGACACAATTTAAAGATAGAGGGGGTGCGGTTCAGGGGCAATGTGAGGAAGTATTTTTTCACAGAGAGGGTGGTGGACACATGGAACAGCCTTCCTGAGGGGGTTGTGGGGTCTAAAACTGTGGGAGAAATCAAGAATACATGGGACAGACAAGGCAATTCTTGTGGGGGATAAGAAGAAACAGTCTCTTGGTTAACTAGAATCTGCAGCTTATCCTGTAGGTAGGGAAACGGGCTGACTAGGTGGGCCAAGCAGTCCTTATCTGCCATCAAAGTCTATGTTTCTATGTTTAAAGAGCAAGGAATAGAACAGAACACACCGGAGAGTGGTTTCCCTCAATGCATGGAGCCTAGATAATAAGATGGCAGAGTTGTAGGCACAGATGACAGAAGGGGAGGTGGACATAGCTGCCATTACTGAAACTTGGTCCACCCAGTTCCAAGACTGGGACCTAGTGGTTCCAGAATATAGGCTGTATCGGGAAAGAGGGAAAGGGGGAGGGGTGACTATATATGTTAGGGAAGGGATGGTATGTAGCAGGGGGGAGGAGGGGGAAGAAGGAAGGGCTGAGACCTTATGGGTACATTTCCAAGACTCGAGGAGTAAGAGGGTTAGGTTGGGGCTGGTGTATAGGCCACCATCCCAAAATGAAGAAATTGACAGGGAACTGAGGGAGCACATAAGAAGGGTCAGTGTGAAAGGTAACACTCTGTTAGTAGGAGACTTCAATCTACCAAGGGTAGATTGGAGCACACCAACTATCTCAAGTGCCAGGGAACAAGTCCTGCTAGATCCCTTTTTAGGGCAGTTTCCTTGTGCAGATAGTAAGGGAGCCAACAAAGGAAGGAAGCATTCTGGACCCTGTGCTGGCAAATGGGGAGCATGTCAGGGAATTAGTAGTGGAGAATCCCCTAGCAGGGAGCGACCACCACACAGTGTGGTTCTCACTTAAAATGGGTAAGGAGGCAGCCAGGACCTAGACCAAGGCAGTGGACTTTAGACAAGCTGAATTTGGCAGAATGAGGGTGTTAATGAGGGGCACCTTGATGTCATCCGCCCACATATGAATGCCAACCAGAAGTGGGAAATTATCAAGTGGGGGCTAGCTGAGGCCACTAATTCCTGCACTAAGATCCAATGTAAAAAGGCCAAGTCCAAAAGGCCTAGTTTATTAAGCAGGGAGGTGATACAGAGAGCAAGGGGAAAAAAAGATTTCCTTCAGGAAATATATGAGAACCAAATGGGGGGAAGATAGAGAGGAGTACATGAAGAAATCAAAAGAGATGATCAAAACTATCAGGGCAGCCAAGGCATCAAATGAACTTAGGCTGGCAGAGGGGATCAAAAAAGGGGAAAAAGGTTTCTTCAAGTACATATGGGAGAGAAGAAATTGCAAAGATCAGATCATTAGAATTAAGAAGAATGGGCCAGTCCGGTGGCACAGAGGGCTGAGACATTATGCCTTACCTTGTGCTGCATCAGTGGCCCGGGTTCAGAAATTACTTTAGATCATCAGGTGCCGGCATGGGGTGGAGGGTGGGAGCAGGATCGAGCAGCCTAACAGCAGCTCTCCTCTCCCAGGGAAGTCATGGTCCCCCCCATAGTTCCTCTGCCATCAGGTGGAGATCTGGTGGCTACACAGGTGGGAGGGGGCGGCAAGTTGGGAGGGTGTCTTGGACCATGGCATGTGCATGCCTCCACATGAGCATGCATGTGCCTAAGTAAGGGGACGGGTGAAAACCGGGGGCACAAAAACACCAAAAAATGTAAATTAAAAAAAAAAAAGAATTAAGAAGGATTGTGGTGGGTGGAAAAGGGGGAGGAGTAGGCAGAAGTGCTCAATGACTACTTAGCTTTTACGCTCAAAACATTCGTGACCATCAAGAACCACTTCCGGGTCATTATACCCCATATATTTACAACGTAACGAGCAGGGCGAGTAGAGCAGGGCAACACGCTAAAAGCGGGCTAAGACACGCACAAAGACATGTGCGTTGGTGCGTGTTTGGCATGTTTGGCATGGGAGAGTGGACTGTTGAACAATTCAGACAACAAACTGAGTAAACAGTAAGTTGTACCAGTCTAAAAATAATGTTAAGTGACCTACTATGGCAGACTTCATTAAATCTGAGAGCGGGGAAATTGGTATTAAATGTCCTATATGTTCCATGTATTCATTTACCACAGAGTTTCTGGATCCAAAATCAAGCAATAAATGTATAAAATGTATAATTAATGAAGAACTTCAGCTAGAAATACTTGCATTTGGGGAAAGACTTCAAAAACTGGAATCAAGTCAGAAAAGTATGGTGAACAGATTTCAACAAAATAATAATCAAATAATTAAAGCGCCAATAGAAAATAGTGTAAACCTGGCAGAAACTACAACAGATGATTTAATAAACTTTTGGACAAATACAACCTCATTTAGGGTAGACATACATTCTCAAAATACAAACACTAGGCTATTAACTGACCTCCCAGTAACCAATAGAAAAAGAACTAGAGAAAGTGAAAATCCTGTCTTAGATGATGACTGGGTAACTGTAAATAATACAAGAGCCGCAAAAAAGGGTAGAAGGGCAAAAGCCTTTGAACTACCATTATCAAATCAATACTCAATGTTAAATTTAGATAATAACATAGAGACTTGTCTAGATAACAGGACTTTAGAAATCTCTCCCAATAGTCATATGGAAATTCAAAATCAAGAACAAATAACAAATTCTGAAATTAATATAAATCAAACTCAAACAATTGAAGCCACATGTTCTCCACCCACCCAACTTTTTATATTGGGTGACTCCTTGGTGAAGTTCCTAGATCATCAAATTTGCAATCCTGACAAAGAAAATAGAACAGTGTCATCTTTTAGAGGTGCAAAAATAGGAGACATTACCAGAATGTTAGAGGACATCATACCCAAATCCCATAACTCAAATGTTATAATCCATGCAGGAGCCAACAGTATATTTAGAGACTCAATACACAAAATCAAACAAGATTATGTATCTATGACAAATAAATTAACTGAACTAAATTGCAGTATAACCTTTTCAGAAATTCTCCCAATACCCAAAGCCTCAGAACATCTGCAAAACAATATAAAGACCATCAATAACTGGCTTAGAAATTGGTGTCTAAAACAGGAACTTGGATGTATCATACACTGGGAGGAGTTTACTAGGAGGGAAGAACTATTTGCATATGATGGTCTAAACCTTAGCAGAAGAGGGAACAACTTACTGGGAAAACATATGCAGGTCTACATAGAAGAAATTTTAAACTAAGCCATAAGGGGGAGTGTCCAAAGAATTTGGAAACTCTAAATACTATTAGACCCCACCAGCCTAAAAACCATCTAACTAAAAGTATCATAAAAATATGTAAAAACTCTCTATTTAATAATACTGAATTTAACGTACTACTCTTGAATGCAAGAAGTCTCTAAAATAAAATCGATGAGCTAGAAGATTATATTCATGCAAAAAAAATCAACATATGTGCAGTGACGGAGACTTGGTTTAGAAATGAGGACTGGGGAACTGAAATAAGGGGATACACAAAATACAAGAAAAATCGTACTAACACCAGAGGTGGAGGTGTTGCACTATATATACATAATAGATTCAAAAGTTATAGTGCAACTAAATACAATGAAACTACATTAAGTGAAATAATATGGACCAAAATCAATCTTACACATGAACATACTGTCTTGGTAGGCTTAGGTTATAGGGCCCCAAATCTCAACTTAAAAGAAAACTTAGAATTCATAAACAATATTGAATACAATATATTAGATCAAAACTGTTTATTAATGGGATAAATTTAAAAGCAAATACCAGTTTGGAAAACTCATTTTTAGATCTAATGTGTATCAACAACATGAGGCAATTAATAAATTCTCCTACTAGAAGTAATAACATTCTGGATCTGATATTTTCCAATATTGACAATACAAAAGAAAAAGTCACAATAGATCAACCATTAGTTAACAGTGACCATAACATGGTCCATATAATAATGAATCTATCTCATTCAACAACAACAACATCTGGCTGTACTACTGTAAAAGATTTTATTAATGCAAACTATAACAAAATCAAGCAAGACTTATATCTAAATGGAACTGGGCTTATGACCTGAAAGATAAGGATATCAACTTAGTTTACAACAAATTTATGTTAAAAATAAACACTTGTATAAAACTTTGGGTCCCCAGTAGAAAGAAATATATCAAAAACAAAAGAGCCCCCTTATGGTGGAATTATAAAATAAAGAACATTTTTGCTAAGAAACACCATTTATACAAGCAATATAAAAACAAAAAAAACAAGTAAAATCTGGAATAAATACAAGCTAATATCAAACAGAAGTAAAAACATGATTATAAAAGAAACAAACATCTAGAATTAAAATTAGCTGTTAATGTCAAAGACAACAAAAAAAACTTTGACAACTATATTGGTTCTTTAAAAAAAAACAGTCCTACCATAGGACCATTACAGTCATCCCAACAACTAATTACTAATGAAGTTGAAATAGCAAATAAAATGAATGATTACTTTGTAAACATTTTTCAAAAAAATACATCTAATCCAGTAATGGAGCATACTATAACATCATCTTTTCCATATATAACAGAAGATGAAGTTAAGAAAGCTATTGATAAACTAAAAAATAGCGATTCCCTGGGTCCCGATGGTATCCCTCCACTGTTTATCAAAAATTTAAAAGATCAACTAATTGGGCCATTAACCTTGTTATTTAACTTGACAGTCTACACAGAAAAAACAGTAACAAATTGGAATAAAGCTATAGTTATTCCTATTTTTAAAAATGGCAATAAACATCTTGAGCAAAACTACAGACCTATTAGTTTAACTGATGTTATGTGCAAACTTCTAGAAAGGGTACTTAAGGGTAGAATTACTGATCATCTTGACGAAAATAACATATTGGACATTCATCAACATGGATTTATAGAGAACAGATCATGCCAAACAAATTTACTGTACTTTTTGGAACCAGTGAGTAATGCATTGGATAAGGGATTCTCAGTGGATGTAATTTTTTTGGACTTTTCCAAGACTTTTGATTTGGTCTCACATGGGATATTAATATCCGAATTAGTCAAATGAAAACTAGATTCTAAAATTATAGGCTGGATTCAAGCTTGGTTACTAAATAGAACCCAGCAAGTGTTTGTTAAGGGTTATTTATCTAATCCAGGCCAGGTCACAAGTGGAGTTCCCCAAGGGTCTGTGTTGGGCCCAACCTTGTTTAACATTCTGATCTCTACAATGTGTCCCCTTAATAATTCCTGCTGGTTAGCAAAGTTTGCTGACGACTGCAAAATAGGTTGTATAATAAAAGATCAAAACAATAATAATGAAATGCAAAAAAACCTGGACCACTTAGTAGATTGGTCCATAGAAAAAAGTCTTTTATTTAATGAGACCAAATGCAAGGTGATGCACTTGGGGAAAAATAATCCTTGTTATCCTTACAAGATCAATAAAACTTACTTGGAGCAAATTACTTATGAAAAAGGCTTAGGTGTTATAATTTCCAATGACTTTAGTTTTAACAAACATACAATTTCAGCTGTCAAAAAAAGGAAACAGAATTCTAAACTGCATTTTTAGAAATATTAAAAGCAGGGAGGCCAAAGTTATACTGCCTTTGTACTCAAGTTTAGTAAGACCCCATCTAGAATACTGCAGTTCAGTAGTATCACCTTACTTAATTAAAAACAAAAAACTTATAGAAAATATTCAAAGAAAAACAACTAAGAAAATAAATGGATTGCAAAATTTAGATTACGAGAGTAGATTAAAAGATTTAAATCTCTATTCTCTTAATTATAGGCGACTCCGTGGTGATTTATGTCTAACCTATAAAGCCTTCCACAATGACTTAATGTTTGAAACTATCGGTTTAGATAGAAATATAAGTAACAAAAATACCAGATCTCATACACAAAAACTTAAAGGAACCCCCAATAATACTGTAAAAAGAAATAATTGGTTCTCTCAAAGGATTGTTAATCTCTGGAATAACTTACCATCCAGTGTAGTCAACAGCGAAACTATAACTATGTTCAAATCAAATATTGACAAAGAAAAGGAGACCTTAAATTCTGTTTCCATCCATGAAGGATGGCGTGTTCATAAAGGTAGAAATACCTACTGAACACGTATTTAACTATGAAACTATGAAACTACTTCTGTTCTTTGTTTACCAAAGAGAAGCATGGGCCAATGCCAGAGAGAGGAGGGGTAATCTCAAGGGGTGCTGAGTTAACAGATGAGGAAATTCCAGTGAGCAGGGTGCTGGATGGGCTTAGGGCTCTGTGGTGGACAAGGCACCAGTCCCAGAAGGTATACGTCCAAAGGTATTGAAGGAGCTGGCAGAGACCTTGGTAGAACCACTGGCAGACTTGTTTAACACCTCTCTGGAGTCCAGTTGCATGCCCCATGACTTGAGGTTGGTGCATGTGGTACCCATTCATAAAAGTGGGCACTAGGATAAACCTGGTAACTATGGGCCAGTCAGCCTTATCTCCATTGTGGGAAAGATAATGGAGACTATCCTTAAGGAGAGGTTAGTAACTTTCCTAGAAGAGAATGGCCTGCAGGATGAAAGACAGCATGGGTTTGTCTCAGGCAAATCATGCCAGACCAACCTGGTAGATTTTTATGATTGGGTGACTAGGGCACTTGACCAAGGCCAGGCAGCGGATGTCTTTTATCTGGATTTCAGTAAGGCCTTCAATTCGGTCCCACACAGTAGGTTGATTTGCTAACTGGTATACCTGGGAGTGGGGAGGAGGATGTTGGTATGGGTCAAGAACTGGTTGCAGGACAGATGGCAGAGGGAAGTGGTAGGGGGTGCTCTCTTAACTCCCGGAGCTGTAACCAGCGGGGTACCACAGGGCTCAGTACTGGGTCTGGTGTTGTTTAGCATCTTTGTCACTGATATATCAGATGGGGTTGAAAATAAGGTCAGCCTTTTTGCCGATGACACTAAAATCAGTGTAGTAGTGGACAGCACAGAGGGTGGCTAGGACTACAGGAGGATCTGGACAAACCTGAGCACTAGTCGGACACATGGCAGCTAGAGTTCAGCACAAAAAGTGCAAAATCATGCACTTGGGCACCAGAAACCCAGGAATTGTTACCAGCTGGGGGGAGTGAAGTTAACCACCACAGAGTATGAGAAAGATCTTGGGGTGCTAATTACAGGTCAAATGAACCATTCAGCACAGTACAGGAAGGCGGCAGCAAAGGCTAATAAGATGCTGAGGTGTACTGCTAGAGAAATTACTTCCAGGAGGAAGGAGATTATTCTGCCATTGTACAGGTCGCTGGTAAGGCCACACCTTGAGTACAGCATGCAGTTCTGTTCCCCCTACTTAAAGAAGGATGTTAAACTACTGGAGGGGTCCAGCACGGGGCAACCAGGATGATCACTGGAATGGAGGACATATCCTATGAGGAGAGATTGAGTAAGTTAAATATGTACTCATTGGAGGACAGGAGGGAAAGAGATGATATGATCAAGACCTTTAAATATTTAAAGGACCGCAATAAGGTTGGTACAGAAGGAATCTTAAAAAAATAAAACGGGGGAGGGAAACTAGGAGGAATAGTCTGAATCTGGAGGGAGAGAGATTTAGGAGGGAAATGAGGAGGCATTACTTCACTGAAAGAGTGGTGTCAGGCTGGAACGCACTACTGGAGGAGATGGCATCCTTGAAGACAGTAGGCAGTTTTAAGAGAGAGTGGGAAAGGGTCAGGGGGAAGGTCACTACAATAGGGATATGGGAAAGGGGGAACATCAGCAAGCAAGGGTAGGGTATCAGATGTACATGTTGGGGATGGAGGCCAGCTCCACTATAACTGATGGATAGCTGCACACTCAAGCAGATGTGATAGACCGTTATGGCCTGTTTCTGCTGGCATTTTCATATGTTCAATGTTCGTAAGTGCTATGGGATATTTTACTTCCCCCCTGGCTAGTGACCAGAAACAAGCAGAAGTGACCTCGTTTTAATAACTCATGCAAAGGACAGCATCTCACCAATGCAGCACCCCCCATACTACACTACAGTATCAGTCATGGCTATTACCCCAAGTGCCTGGTGTGGGGCTAGAACCCACGACCATCCTGTCTTTCAACCCCAGTGGTGAGTGTCCTACCTACTGAGCCACTGACACCGATTATTAAGAGAATGGATACGTTTTATGCCATTATAAATTGTGACATTCTTAGCCAATCAAGACAGTTTATTTCTAAACATTCCAGGTACTCTTATAACCATAAAGGGGGTGTCTAATGCATATAGTTCTACAACTCTGAAGTTCTAAGTTCAGCTGGCACAGTCCATTCCCAACAAAGTGGATTCTCTAATATTCTGCAAAACAGAACATTCTGATGTTAAAATGTAATTATTTTTAAACAAATGTGTTTAATGTGATTTATAATATGTTTACATGTACAGTTTATGTGTCACTTATGGTTATGAGTTTCTTCTCAAGTCCTTTGTGTGCCAGAACTGCTAAGCTAAGCTTCGCCGTTCTCCCACCCAAAGAACTTGAGAACACACTCTTACACCATGAGACACAGTAATTGTCCGTATAAATATATACATATGTAACCCCTAGGTGGCGCTATCCCAAGGGCTACTACCCCTGCCTGCTTGGCTAGTAGCAGGTTAAGGGGCCTGAGTTCTGAAACGGGTGCCTCCACCCAGAGGTCAGGGTTGGTAGTGGTCAAGCTAACCTGGGCACAGCCTCCAGGACACTGTAACCCCCCCCTTTCCCCTCTAGTGGCCTGAACACTATACAATAATCACTTTCACAATACCCCTGATATACCACACAAGTATCCACACTGTTTGCACTTACTACCAGGGCTGGTTCCTCCTGCTCGACCCTGGGGACCCCCTGTAAAACAAGGTTATGCACAGCAAATAGCAACAGTACAGTACTTTGAGCACAAACTGAAACCACAGTCAGATTACATGCAGAAAAAGTTAGATCTGATTTATTCAGGGGACTTGAACAAGGAAGGGGCAAAATCAGATTAATTAGCTTAATGATTATATTAATCAAGCAGTTATGCATGCGCTTTGAGTCCCCCCACACAGCCACACCTCTAAGTACCCAGGTGGAGAAGAGATGGGCTAGCCAGGACTATTGCCCAGGGTTGCAGCTGGTTGGGGCCCTGTGATGGAAAACACAACATGCACAGTACAAAATATTTGTAATCCGGAGCCAGAGGGCTCAGTTCGTAAAGGAAACGAAACAACAAGACAATCAGATGACACACTCAGATTAAGCTGTTGTTGCAGGGAGCTACCCTGGTATTTACTCATGATACCCAAGACTGGACACAGGCTGGACGAAAATCGAGACTGCAGGTGGTTGATCTGGAATGACAGCAGATGCAGGGCCCACATGAGTCGCAGAGGCGTCACTCCTGTTCAAGCGTGAAGCAGAGGTCTGATCCCCAGGCAGGTCTCTCGTCGATGGCTTCTCTGTGCAGTGGGTAGTCTGGCTGGGCCAGTCTGGCAAGGTCCAGACCGCATGGAGACAAATTCAGATGCAGTCCATTTTGGGCTGGATACAGCTTCCAGCAAGCAGAACATAGTTCACACAGTGGGGAACTAACTCACAACCCACTAGCAGCTCATAGCACATTTACATGTACGGGAATTCTACTGTACCAGGCAAAGTGCTCCCCGGTCACAATCGTAAAGTCTGTACACACCAGGAGCTTAGTGGTAGCTGGAACTCCTGATAGGCACATTGCATTCAGCAAAATCTTCAGACTTCCTCAGGTTGAGCCTGGCCCACTTCAGTAGCTTACTTTAGTCACACAAACTTGGATTTAGTCCACAATAATTCTCTTCTCTCCCTCTCAGGAGCAGCAGGCAGACATGTAAGCCAAAAACTCAGCCTTTTCACAGTTCTACCATGTGAATCCACTGAGGATTGCTGCTCAGAATCACTTCAGCTCCTCTCATTTCACTTCCCAGAACTAACTGAAAACTGCCAGCAGCCCAGGACTTCCCCAAGATCCAAAAGATTGGGTTGGCTAATTTGGCTGTCAGTCAAAGTAAGAGCTCCCCCTTCAGTTGCAAAAAAGGCGCAAAAAGCTCCAACTAAAGTTCCTACAGATTTTGAATTCAGACAGCTCCCGTAGTCTGGCTACATTTTAGGTCCCACCAATACTGTGTGGTCCAATTTGCAGTCCAGGACCAAGATAGTGGAGACAAACAAAACAGTCCTTGCTACAAAGAAAACAGGTTAGAAAAAATACATTATCATTATCACTCTAAAGGATTTTCAGTAAATAGTTACATCTTTCAACAGAGCTCCTTCTCAAATTACTGAAGCTGCAATTAGGCAGCTCTTAAAGAGACAGTACACAGAGGCTATACAGGCTCTGGTAATCACATTTAAACTGCTAAAACGCAGGACACCAGCCTGGCAGTGAGCATTTAGGCAAGCTCAAGGAAGACTTTTTGGGAACCCCCATTTGTAGGGGGGTTACACATATGAAATACCATTTTACTTTCTAACCACTACCAAGTTATCTTAAGAATATTAGACATATATTTGTGTTACATTTATACCATACTTTTAGTATGTTTCTTTATCCTGGCAATAATTATGATTAGTAATCCTTGTATTAGAGTTATAAAATAGGAAAGGAAAATCCAGTGATCTGATTGACTAATAGCTGTCCATACCAGTGTGGTAATTGACCAATAACCACAAGGTTCCAGTCTGACCTAGTTCCCTATTTAGCCCTGGGATCCACTGTTCCTCCAGGGTCTTATCTCTCCCAATCCTTCCTCCCATTTCCCTCCCAACTTCTGCTACCCCAAGCAACCACTATACCCTTCATTCTATCCTAAATGTCCTTGAACCTGCCAACAGTTTTAGCATCCACCACTTTAGCTGGAAGACTGTTTCACGGCTCCACTGCCCTGTCTACAAAATACATTTGACAAAATGTTAAAACCAATTTTTTGTAAATGTGTTTTTTTGACATGACTTTGTTTACAGGAAAAATCTCATAGTGGCTCCCAGGTCAATGGTATACTTATATCTACTGGCAACCAAAAAAGCAATCACGAGGCTTTGGATGCAAAAGAACCCATATACAGTTGAAGCTTTAGATTATAAATCATATATATATACATATATATCATGGATCATATTACTATCACCTTGCAAGGCAGGTTTCACCAATTTCAATCCAAATGGCAAGGTTGGATCCTATACATAATGGACCAGGTATTCAGAAATACGCCAAAGGCCGGCGCAACTCTGGCGCAGTGCAACACAAATGCTCCATGCTGCAGTGAATGCGATATTCAACAGTTGCGCATGGTGACATGCATCAGCACAACATGGCTGAATATCACAGGAATGTGCTATGGCACAGCCAGAGTTGCACCAGGGAGCAACCAGATCTGTGCCATAGTGCAACCAGAGATGCACAAAAGAACAAATGGAGATGCACTAAGGCACAGAAGGACCAGCCCTAGGCAATGGTGGGAACAAAGCAGCTGGGGGACAGCACGGGGAGGCAGAGGAACCCAGCTGGGGACAGTGGCAGGGAGGCACAGTGGTGGGTCACAGGTGACCATTGCCTGCAGCACACAGACAGGCAGCCAGCCCCTCCCCAGCACCAGGGCAGTGGACGCAGGGAACAAGTGGCACCAAAGGCCAAGGGAGAGTTGCCACTGGAACCCCCCCACTGGATGCCAAGCCCCCACCCACCCAGACCACGGCTAGCCACACCCTGGTACATGGTGCTCAACACACATGCCACACATCCTGGACAGCCAGCCCATGGCCACCCCAAGGCACAGCCACTGACCAAGGGACAGGACACCACCATGCACATCCCACACAATGACACAGGCACACCACACAGACACCCACCATGCCACTGCAGCATGGCTCCACTCGCCAGCTGCAAAGCAGACATGGACACAGGCAGTTAAGCAAGTAAACTGTAATGAAAAAAATATGTACAAGGTAATATGGAGGGAAAGGGTAGGAGAGTGAGGGATGGGGACAGGGACTGTACAGTGGGATGGAGAAAGGAAGGGGAAAGGATGGCAGAGGTAGGAGGGAAGCACTGGGGTCAACTAAGGGCGGCCATGGCCTGCTGCTACCTGACGCCTCCAATGCTGCCTGTCACGCAGCACCATCCTCCAGGTTTGCTGGACCACCTCCAACATCGTCGATGTGACAAGGATGATCTACCATAATAGCTGGCAGTAAAGCGGCAGCCACAACCTCCTCCGGATGCCTATGACAAAGGAATGGACAGGTGATCAGTGCAAGTTCCTATAAAACAATGCCCTTCCACTGTGAGCAGTGGATAGTGGGAACACACGCCCCTGGAGTGGTACCCTGGCCACCCACAGTGGGTAGGCCAATGCCTGCTGACATCCCAGCATGCCACGACAGTGCACAGCGGTGGACACCACAGCCCAAGGGCCACCTGACCGTGCAGTGACAGGCAGGTGGCACAGGACTACAGCAGCACCACAGCAGCACCAGTGGCAGCTGGGCGCACACCCATCTCACCAACAGCTGGTACACGTGTGCAATGGCTGCCCCACAGTGGCATGCACACCACACAGTGTGCTGCACACAGCTGACATGGCACATGGCATAGGTTGCCATGGCCACACCCTCACCTCCGCTGACCACCCGGTAAGGAGTACAGGAATAGAACAGTGCCTTCCAGCCTGCTGCAGCGCCTCATGTGCCAGTCCTGCAGCTGCTCCACTTCCACCAGTCAGGCCAGCTCCACCGGCCAGATGTCCCTCAGCGGCCTGCAGTGGCCCGCCAGGCACCCCCACTGCCCTAGCATGGCACTGATCCTCTGGTCCAAGGAATGGAACACAGACAGGCACACATCAGAGTACAGCCACAGCATGTGTCCACCACCCCCACCCCTAGCACAGTGTGCGTCCCAGCCTGACACGACCCGCAAGGCAGTGGCGCAGCACACCCAGTGGTCGGCAATGCCACACCAAATGGCAAATGCCAACAGTGCCCCCCACAGGGCATGTCAGGCAGCCCAGCCAACACCACGGTATGAAGGTTGGGCACAGAAGCAGCATGTGCCGACTTACCTGGCCGTGGCATGGCCCCCCTGCGGACACGTGCCTGCAGCGTCCTCAGCTTCTCGGGGTCCCTCTGCATCAGGTCGCAGTACTGGTGGCAGCACTGTTCACCAATCTGAGGCACACCAGTATCCTGGACCAGGCCTGCAGTAATGGCCTACCAGACATCAGTCCTAGCCTGCTGCAGGGGCTCCTGGCCAAACAGGCCAGGTGAATGTGGCTGCACCTGGGCCACAAGGTTGATCAGCTCTAACTCGCTCCAGTTGCGAGCATGTCACACCTCTCACTGTGCCATGCTCCCTAGATGAGATGCTGAACCAAGATAGAGGCCAGTAGCGCACGTGCACAATGAGTGTGGGATGCGCACCTCATGGAAGCACGCGAGTGTCCACCAATCATGCATTGCCATGGATGCACAGCATGGGCATGGCCCACCTGGCACAGGGAGGTGGAGTCCCAAAGGGCATAGGGTCAAGTCAGGGGTCAGGGGTCACTTGGTACATAGTGTGCAGGAGCACTATAGGGGCCATAGTACCTAGTGCACCATGGGCTCTATAGCACCTGAGCGCTATAGGGCCCATGGCGCACTAGGTGCTATGGCCCCTATAGTGCTCTGAGTGCACAGTGAGCAATATTTATTTATTTATTTAGCTTTTGTTAACCAGGTAGGTACACTAGACAAAACACATGCTTATTTTCAGGTACAGCCTGGGAGAGTACATGAATTAAGAGAACATATAGAGTACAGTTTGAAGCAAAGTAAGGCAGATACACTGAAATCAGAAAAAAAAGCATAACGTACATAGAAGATAAACTCAGGTTTCAACAGTGGCACAGTCAAACATAAAATCATATACAGAGTCACACTGACAGTGTTCAAAGATATATACAAGATTTTCACACTTAACACAGGGCCACACCAGGCGGGCAGGCAACCATGGCAGGACCAGAACCAAGGTACAGGAGATGATATGCTCAAGTATACTGCAGGTAATTAAGGACTTAGGGGGGGTTTAAGGCAGCACATACTGAGGCGAGCTTCAAGTGTGTCCACAGGGAGGTTCGTAGGCATGCCTGGGAGGGGGAGGACCAGACCTGTACCAGAAGGGAGTTCCATAATCTGGGGGCACATGACGCAAAATCCCTGTCCCCCATTTGGGTGTGCCTCGCAGGAACCTTAAGGATAGAAGGGCCCATAGACCTTAGGGAGTAGCCAGTGGAGGCAGCAGGTGCAAGGAGCTCTGCTAATCTGGGGGGGGTGCCTGAGCCCACTACCTTACCCGTGAAGTAGCCCAAGACAAAGTTCATGTAGTTGGATGGGGAGAGCCAACTGAGCTTAGCATACAGATCGCAACGGTGAGTGAGGTGAGGGGCTGCTAGTGCAAAGCGGCAAATATTATTATAGACAACAGTCCACCTAGTGAGGTGTACCATGGAGGTACAGGCAAAATAAAAGTAGCCCATAGCAGAGAGATGGTAGAAACACACCTCTGGCCAATGCTAGGTGAGCAGCTGAAGTGAGATTATTTTTCGCCCTGTATGCCAAACCCAACTTCCAGTTAACAGCATGACATACATTGCGGAAGTTGCGCCTGCTGTGGGAACAGCCAGCACAGCAAGTTGGATGGGGTAGGCAGCTGCTGGCAGTGATACACATTTCCATGTCCACAGGTAGCACCATGTCCGAGCATGAGGAGAGTAAGGAGCGTAGGCCTCCCTGCAAGCACAGGCCCAACTTTACGAAGACGGAAGCCGATGCCCTGTTCGAGGCCTACCTCGACAGGTAGCAATTGCTGAATGGCACCACTGGCACACTACAGGCCAGGGCTGCAGCCTGGGTGGAGGTGGCAGTGGCTGTGAACCCACATGGCAGCCACCAACGGTCTGTGCAGGAGTGTAGAAAGAAGGTGAGCACTGACAAACACCGCATTAAGGAGAAGGTGGCAGCCATATGGGCTGCCAGGACAGCCACTGGTGGGGGCCATGCTGCTTTGACACAGATCACAGAGCAAAAGGAGCTGGTGGCGGCCACCATGTGGCACAGCACCACTGAGGGTGTGACGAGTGGTGGCTTCTAGCCAGGAGGGAGCCCATCACTGCATGGTACATATGCCATGCCCGGGTTGGGGGGGATTCCAGTATTGCAGCACTAACACATCTGTTTTCTCTTACAGTACTGGGATGCCAGCATGCAATGGCAAGGGCACCAGCAGCAACCATGGGGGCAGGCCCAGCCCCGGAGGACCAGCCATCCACCTCCACAGGCATCCGAGGGCCTGATCGGCTGCAGCACACCACCGCCGTCTAGCCAGATGTCCTGGTCTTGGTGTTGGACAAGGCCCTGTCTGTGTTCCAGCAGGATGCCAGCCATGGCGTACTCTTCATGGAGACACAGATCAGGGTGGAGTCTGACACTGATGACATGACCATCATCCTGGACAGCGTGGGTGGTGTCGTGGGGGAGACACCCATACATACCACCATCACTGGCAGTGCGGCCAGTGGCCTGTCAGCTGTGGAACAGCTGCCCGCCATCATCCCTGGTGCTTCTGTGTGCACAGCCACAGCAGTGCTAGGTGGTGGTGGTGGTGGTGATGCAACCGCTCAGGCACTGGCCAGAGCACAGGGGCTGGAGGAGCAGCAGATGGCTGGGGACGTAGGGCGGCCAGACACAGAGTCCGCTGCTGGGGCACCAGACAGTGACCTGCCCCATGGGGACCCCGCTGTGCAGTGTCCACCTGAGCTGGGGGCCATGCAGCGCAGTTGTACATCACTGGTGGGATGGCAGCACTCCCATGCACCCCTGGGCACCGACCCATTAACAGAGCACACCCGATTGCTGTGGGCCTCTGTGGAGCAACAGGTGCTGTTCATAGCTGGGGTGTGAGCACTTCACACAGAGGTGCGCCAGGCAGCTGAGCTGTGCGAGAGGGGCACCACGCAGGTCCTGGAGGCCATACAGCACCTGTGGGAGGACACGACCGCACCTCTGGATCGCATTGCCAGTGTGATCTCAGTTGCCCCTGCGCCACTGGCTGCCACAGGGCATGGCTGCCAGCCACAGACACCGCAGAGTGCACTGTCCACCTGACAGACCCAGCGTCGGGTGACTCCCTCCATGTCGATGCCAGGCTCTGCTGTCAGCATCCCAGGCACACCTGGGGTGGGCCTGTTTGGGTGCCTACACACCCCTGCATTGACCCGGTCGTGTTCCCACAGTTCTACCACTAGGGGGCAGTTGCATACCCCAACCCCCGTGGCTCTTTAGCAGCCAGTGGCTGCCGACTGGCCCCGGCGTGGCTGCCCCCATGTCTGCGGCGATGATGGCTCCACATGGCGGACCTGATGAGCATGTCACTCTGTCTGCAGTCTGCTGCCACTGCCCTGTGTGCACATGGGCAATGTGTGTGGGTGCATGCCACAGTTGTGGCAACTGTGTGTTGCGCCACATGCTGCCCGTGTGTGCACATGCCCAGCCACTGGCCTGTGCGGTGTGTGCATGATGAGAGCAGCACAGCACTGGTTGTGCCTGTGCACCGGCACCCTGCATCTGATCCATGCCATGTGCTAGTGCCTGGGCACATGCCTGCGTGTGCCAGTGTGTGTGTGTTGCTGTACGGAGCTGTGTGGTGTTGTGTGCGGCTGTGTGGCATCGCCACCTCCAACCCTGCCCCATGCTTGCGTATGCATGCCCATAGCCATGCCTGCCCATGCCCTTGTGCTGTGCCATTGTGACTGTCCACTGCATGGGTGTTGCTCCACCTACCTGCATGCGCCAAAGTGCTCTTGTGCAATCATGTCCCAGTGCTGGCGTGCTATCCTGAGAAACCGGAGATCCCTTCACCCAGGGGGGCTGCCCACCACCCCCCAGCCCATTGCCCTCGTCGTCCCCACTGCTGTCTTCTTCAGCCTCGACAGCTATCCCATGGTCAATGGCCATGTTGTGCAGTATGCAGCAAGCCAGGAAAAGGCCACATGCTTTTGAGGGGCTGTACTTTAGGGCACCGCTAGACCCGTCTAGGCAACGGAATTGTGCCTTCAGCATCCCAAACACATGCTCAATGATGTTCCATGTGCTGGCGCCTGCCTCATTGTAATGGTCCTTTCCCGGGGACGATGGATGCCAGTAGGGGGAGAGCAGCCAGGGCCTGAGTGGGTAGCCACTGTCACCTGTGTGGACAGATACATGGTTAGTCTGGTGTCCTCTGTCGCTGTGCCCCTTGCCCATCCCTGGCGCTCCTGCCAGTGCACCCGCCCTGCTCGCCCCCTTCCCATGCCCTGCTGTTACCAGCTCTCCATGGTCATCCCATACTCACCCACTAGGTGGCCCGTGGGGATATCCCCACTCTCTAACCCATGGCACAGTGCAGAGCTGTACCAGATGAATAAATCATGTGCACTCCCAGGGTGTGTGTGGCACAGACATTGGTTATGCGCCCTACTGGCATCGCACGCCACCTGGCAGTTGACACTGGGGTAGCCTTTCCTGTTGGCATATGCTACACTCTCAGGGCCAGGTGGCATGTAGAAGCCCACATGGGTGCAGTCAATGGCCCCTAGCACGCCAGGCATTCATGTTACCCTATGGAACTCCTGCATGGTTGCTGTACATTCTGCCTGTGTGCTGTGGAACAGGGTGTATTCCACAGCATGTGGCAGCAGGGCATTGAGGAATTGTGTGAGGAGGCATGACGTGGCCAACTGGGTTATGCCTGTGGTGTCCTCTGTTGGTCTCTGGAAGGTGCCTGTGGCGAGCAGGCACATGACAGCTGTCACCTTCGTCTGCACTGTCAGGGCGTGGCTCCATGTATTTATTTATTTATTAGATCATTGGTTTACAGACCTTTGAGTCAAAGACTCATTTACAAAGGCACCTCATCAAGAGAGCAATACATCACAGCAAACAAAACAGTATAGTACATAATGCTTAGATTAAAAAAGCAACCAGTGCTACAGGTATTCACTGGTGGTACACACTTGGTAACAGGCAGATCACAGTAGTCATAATATACTGTAGATACATGAGTACCATGTCAGGAAGCAACCAGAGATATTTTATGACATTAGTCAGCAGATGTTACCTGAGACCCCAGGTATACACAGCAGAAGTAGACAGGGCAGACCCAGCCTAGGGGTGAGAGTAAGGGAGAGGTCTGAGGGAGACCTTGAAAGGACCAAGCTTAGTGGAGTCAGCTAAGTTGGCTGGGAGGGAACTGAACTAGGAGGGAGCCCAATAGCAAAAGGATCTCTGGACCATAGAGGTCCTTACTCTGGGGACAATAAGGGAGGTTTTGACAGTGCTGTAGGTGGAGACTGAGGGGGAGGCATGCTGCAGGGAGATGGTGACCCCAGGGGGGAGAGCCCTAGCAGGGTCTTTTTAACAAGAAGGCTGGTTTGGAAGCATAGTCTTTCTTCAAGGTTGAGCAAGTTAGTGGTAGAGTACAGCAGGCACATATGGGTGCGCCTAGGGGCTCCCAGCATTAGCCTACAGGCCTTGTTTATAGAGAACTGGATTCTTGCAAGCTCAGTGTTGTCAGCTGCAGCCTAGATGGGCAGCCCATAGTCGATTAGCAACAGGACAGAGGAGGTGATTGCCAATCTAAGAGCCTCTTGTGGTAGGCAGTCCCTATGGTGATATAACAGTCCAATCCTGACATTGATGGCAGTAGAAAGGGCATTGATATGGGAATGGAAGGAGAGTGCCGAATCAAAGGTAATGCCCAGATACTTGTAGGAGGAAACCTGCTCAATGGGGTTTAGTGTGCTAGGCAGTATCACAAGAGGGACACCACTGGCTTTGCTTTAGTGATGCGAGAAGAGCATAGCTTTGGTTTTTTTAGGTTCAGGACTAGCCTTTGTGAAGTGAACTAATGCTTAACTCTATCAAAAGCTTGTTGGAGGGTGGCCTGGAGTGTGCTGGGATTAGAGGCCAAGAGCACAGCATCATCCGGGTAGAGGAGAATCTTACTTGGGCAGGTCAAGGGGAGGGAGTTGAGGTAGAGACTGAAGAGGAGAGGGCCTAAAATAGAGCCCTGGGAACCCCAGAGCAGACAGGTCATGTGCCAGATAGGGTGCTATTGATTTTTAGACACTGAGTTCTGGCAGACAGGTAGCTGGTGAACCATGCAAGGGGGCCAGGAGAGAAACCAAGGCATCTGAGGGAGTCAAGCAGGAAGGGATGGCAAACCATGTCAAAGGCCTTGGAGAGGTCAATGAACACAGCACCAACAGAACTTCCATCATCAAGAACAGAGTGCAGAAAGTTGGAGAATTCAAGTAGTGTGGTTGTGGTGCTGTGTCCTGCACGAAAGCCATATTGTTCAGGGCACAGGATATTGTGCATGGTCAGGTATTCGGCAAACTGGTTGACAACTACTTTTTCAAGGGCCTTAGAGAGTGGGGGGAGGATGGAGATAGGTTGATAGTTACCCAGGGTCACTCGATCGCTGCTCCAGGCACAGAGAGCAGTTGAGCAGCTCGGCAAGTGGGGCCAGGATAGCATGCAATGTCAGACGCAGCTCAGTAAGTGGGACCAGGATAGCATCCAACGTCAGATGAAGTAGCCTAGTGTCCAGTAGGTCGGTGCTGCGGTTGTTACTACTAATGGATTTTTGCAGAAAGGGTATAGCCTCCAACGGGGAGATGGTACATAGGTAGAAAGGAGGTCTCTGGAGAGTGGGCAGGGGTGCTACTGGGAAGGGGTCAAAGAAGTTACTGGGCAGGACTGAACTCAGGTCTGAGAAAGTGTGGTTTAGGCAGTCTGCAGTGCCAAGGGGATCAGAGCAGGCAGTTCCATTAAAGGAGAATTGAGAGGGGGTGGGGAGGGGGAATTCCCATTCAGCTCCTTTACATTATCCCAAAAATTTCTAGCTGATCCCCAGGAGGAGACAAGAGTGGATTGGTAGTACTGGGCTTGGGCCTGTTGAATGGAAAGTAGTAGACCAGGGAGGGGCTGTGGACATGGCCTACCTAGACTTTAGCAAGGCATTTGACACAGTCCCACACAAAAGATTAATAGTTAAATTAACCAGCCAGGGAGTGGGTCCCAGGGTGGTAGCCTGGGTAAAACATTGGCTGGACAACAGGACACAGAAGGTAATTGTAAATGAAGTCCACTCTGAAGAAAGAGGGGTTACTAGTGGGGTACCGCAGGGTTCAGTATTTGTTCCAGTCCTTTTTAATGTCTTCATAAGTGACATTGCAGATGGACTAGAAGGAAAAGTATGCCTCTTTGCAGATGACACAAAGATCTGCAACAGGGTTGATACACAAGGAGGCATGGAAAGGATGAGAAGGGACTTGGCAAGGTTGGAGGAATGGTCAGAAGTATGGCAGCTAGGATTCAATGCAAAGAAGTGCAAAATAATGCACCTGGGAAACAAGAACCCAGGGGAAGAATACACAATGGGGGAGAGGTAGTAACAAAACAAAAAAGGAAAGGGACCTGGGGGTAATCATATCAGATGACCTTAAGGTTAGTAAGCAATGTGAGAAGACAGTAGGGAGGGCTGGGGGTATACTGGGATGCATAGGGAGAGGCATCAGCAGCAGAAAACAGGAAGTTGTTATCCCTCTGTACAGACAGTTGGTGAGACCCCATCTGGAGTACTGTGTCCAGTTCTGGAGACCCCATCTCCGCAAGGACATAGACAGGATAGAGGCAGTCCAGAGGAGGGCAACTAAAATGGTGGAGGGTCTGCAAGAGAAGCCGTATGAGGAGAGACTAAAGCAGCTTAATATGTATACCCTTGAGGAAAGAAGGGAGGGGGGGACATGATAGAAACTTTTAAGTGCCTCAGTGGAATCAACAAAGTCCAAGAGGGTAGCATCTTTCAGAAAAAGAGACATACAAGAACAATTGGAGACAATGTAAAGATAGGGGGGGGTGGTTCAGGGGCAATGTGAGGAAGTATTATTTCACAGAGAGGGTAGTGGATGCATGGAACAGCCTTCCTGAGGAGGTTGTGGGGTCTAAAACTGTGGGAGAATTCAAGAATACATGGGACAGACATAAGGCAATTCTTGTGGGGGGTAGGAAGAAATAGGCTGTTGGTTAACTAGGATCTGCGGCCTATCCTGTAGGTAGGGAAATGGACAAACTAGATGGGCCAAGCGGTCCTTATCTGCCGTCAAAGTCTATGTTTCTAAGTATACTTATTGTGCTCAGCATTGTACGCATGCCTATCAGCTGGCTTGCCAGATTCCACGGCAATGTGCCATAGGTTATCTCTCACTTTAAGTTTGTGAAGGAGGGAGGGGGTAACCCTGGGCGTGCTTTGCTTTTTGGTGATATTTCTAGCAAAGGGGGCATAGAGGTCTCAGGCAGTGTTTAAAGTACAAGTGAGAAAGTCCAATGCCTCGTCTATGGATGGTGCAAGCCTGATTGGGGACCAATCCAGTTGTGAGAGGTTCAGTTTAAGGTGACGCGGCTGCCTGGGAGTAGGTGACGTTGCTGGGTGATTTATGGTGCAGGTTTGCTGTTGGCAGCTGACCAAGAAAATACGACTGGGGAGTGGTCATTAAGTGAGTTGGGAAGTTGGAGAATTCAAGTAGTGCGGTTGTGGTGCTGTGTCCTGCACGAAAGCCATATTGTTCAGGGCACAGGATATTGTGCATGGTCAGGTATTCGGCAAACTGGCTGGCGGGAGAGGATGGAGAGATGGAGGATTGAGCACCCTCTGGGGGTGGTTGGTAATGGTGATATCCAGGAGGGTGCTAGTGCCAGTAGAGGGGTTGAATCTAGTTGGGGTGGTGACAAGCTGAGACATGTCAAGGGCAGCAAAGATAGTAGGTACCTGCATCTCCTCAATGCACAGCTCACAGAGCTGCCTCAGAACTGCCCGATTCAGGCGATACCAGCCCATGATCTCCGTATCAGAGTGGTTCTCGAAGCTGATGTGGGCACGGTATTACCTGTTCCAGGCATACCACCAAAGGGACCTTCCACGGCCACATCACTCTGCCTCCTGCCTCCTCACACCCCTCATTACAGCCTCCATCTGGAAGACTGCACTGGCCATGGCACCTATTGTCCTGACTTCCCCTGGACGTCCGGCTCCAGTGGTCCACTTGCCACCATGGGGCACTGCCTGTCACTCCAACTGGCTCCCTCTTGAGTCCCCTGTCCCTGGCTCGCACTCCATTGCCACCTCTGTCCCACACCCCTGTGGCTGCCTGCTTCAGTCCCTCCAGAGTCTGGTGGCTTTCTCTGTCTCTCTCTCGCTCTCTCTCGCTCTCTCTCTCTCTGTCTCTCCCTGTCTGTCTTTCTCTCTCTGTCTCACTCCCCTCTGGCACAAGTGCTGTCCCTCTGCTTGCTCCCTGTATGTATAGGCTCAAGTCTGCTTGGCGCATCTGGCCATTGCTCCACACTTGCGCCATGGGTCGGGGGTTGAATAACGCACTGTGCTGCATATTCATGGGAACACCCCCTGCCCTTGTGCATGCATTCATTAGAGTTGCGCATTGGTGCACTGCTACTTGCACTGCACACTGGCTCCCGTTGAATATTGTTCCATGGCACAGTTCCGCAGTTGTGCATGTACAACCCAGTTGCGTCATGCGCAACTGCTTTGAATATCCTGGCCAATGTCTATAGGTGACTCCTTTGTGCCCTTAATATTGTCCTGGGTAATTATTACAGTGTGCCTTTATCCATTCTGGGTTTATGTGCCTATATTGCTAATTAGTTTGTTCAGAATTTAGTCAAGCCTGATAGTTCTTATAGGTGTTGTAATATGTATTCTATCTGCACCTTGAACAACTACACTGTGAGCATTCAGCCAGAATTCTCCTGGTGTACACATTACTATAATGATATATATATATATGTTTTGCCTGCTGAACTCTCTCACTTGGTGTTAATAAAAATTAAAATAAGTAAAAACTATTTACTATATATTGTAGTTGACTACTTAACTTTTGAAACTGTATTAAAAACTGGGGGGGGGGGAGAGTGAAGGTCCTCTATGGTTCTTTCAGTCAACATTAGTTAGGCAGGAATGGGGAGACACGGTAGACCAGCCTGCCTTTTTCTGCCAGCAGATTCTATTTTGGAGGTGGGTTGACAGCAGCAGGAAGAAAGTGATATTGCCTCTATATAGCTTACTGGTGAAGCTGCATCAGGAATGCAGTGCCCAGTTCTGGAGCCCCCACCTAGGAAAAGACAAAGGCAGTCTAGAAATACAGTAGTACAGCGTAGCATAACACAATGATTCAGGCCAACAGGGCAGATCCTATAAGGATTGGCTTAAGGCCCTGAAAAGGTATTTACTGGAGACTAGAAGGAAGAAGGGAGATATGATAGAGACCTCCAAGTTACTGAAAGCAAAGAACAAGGTAGCTTGTGTGAAAATATTCAGCAAAACTGGTGAATCAAGAACTATGAGTGAAAGCTGGAGGGGGAGATCTACTAGCATTCAGGCTTCTCCTCACAAATGGATAAACCTGGGTCTCCACTATTACCTCAGTAATTCCAAGGCTACCTCCCCTTTTCACACTTTGACAAAGCCCCTGGCTACCCCTCGTCCACCTCACCCCCTCGGCCCTAACCCTCCCACACCAGCTTGCCAAGGTCTGTGGCTGACACTTCCTACTCGTCTTAACCCCCCTTACTACCCTGCCCCTACTCCCCCACACCAGCTTGACAAGCACTATGGCTGCCACTTCCTACCTTTCTTTCTCCCATCTTTATCCTTCCCCCCTGTCATCTACACTTTTCTCCTATTAGAATAATAAAACTGCATACAGATATGTATATTTGCTCACTGTATTTTACTGTTTTTGAAAATATTATACTTTGCCTCCTTTCTATGTTTTGTCTCCCTTCCCCACTGATGTGGAACCTTTGTAAATGAGCTGTCTGTGCTCAGAGGTATTGTAATCTGACAATGAATAAATAAAATAAAGATTTAAGATGAATGCAATAAAGTTTTAGTTTACAGAGAATGGCTGAGTCATGGAGCAGCCTACATGTAGAGGTGGTGGGTGCAAGAACCATTAATGGGGTCAGATATGGCTGGGACCCAGTAAAAGACTTAATAGTTACGCAGGAGGAAAGCAGTGAGGCAGAGTGCAAGGATGGGGGGAAGTGAGGGCAATAACCATGAGTAGACATTAGACTGTGGTGTAGGAAATAGTACAATGGGGCAGACTGGATGGATCAATGGTCTTTTTCTGCTGAAATTTTCTATGCATCTATGTTTCTTTGAGGAATGAAGGTGGAGTTGGCACAGAAAATTATATGGAATAGAACCTGAAGTGTGCCTAAATACAAATGTTTTTCAGGTGTCAGTAATTTTTTAACTACTGCCTTCTTGAACAGTATAATTAGTTCCTAGGGACAGAGCTTGCTAGTGGAGGTCACAGTCATAGTAACCCATGGTATATATTCACATACACATCTAAGCATATTGTCTCAAGCCTAGTTGGGCTTGTGAAGCCTGTAAAATGTGATGCTTGGAACAAAGCCAAAGAGCAGCATGGTTTCATGCCTCACCAAACTGCAACTGTGCTAGAAGCTTCATAAACGTCATACTGACAAAAGGTCATACTGACATGGTCCATTTTCTCATGTTTGTGTGAAAGGGAAATACACTGCGATTTCAAACTGCAACTTAACTGCTGTGAGTTTTCATATATATGTTAAAGTATTAGGTGTCACAGATAAAGTGGATATTGTTATATGAATTTGAAAAGGTTGCAGATAATATGTTAGCAAAATGACTCAATGTGTCAAAATACAGCTAAAGTGAAATGAAGTGAGAAAGGTTCCTGAAACAGAATACATCTTCTCAGACTGAAAGTGGCAGTCTTATAATAATAATAATAAAAAATTATTTTGCAGCTGTCCCTAATTTTCAAGGAAGTCCCAGATTTGAAACCCCAAGACCTCTCTTTTCTGACTTAACTTGCTCTTCACCCTCATTTTTGTGGAGGGATTGCAATGCTTGGGCTAAGCACTAAAATCTGAGTTAATTACAGTCTTTTTGGCAGTGTGGCCCTAATTTTGATTGACTGTCCATGATTTTTGAGTGTGGTCCTCGATTTGTCAATTTGCAAGATGAGAGATAATAATAATAATATTTTTTATTTGTAACCCCTCACCTCTGCCTTTTTAGCAAAACCACAGGTGGCATGCTGTTGAAGCTGACAGCAGTACCTGGTGGGGACTGGGTTCGTGGAGGATGAGGTTACTCGGCACAGGGGACCTAGGTTTGGCTACTCTGCACAGTGGCATCCAAGTAAATCCGAACACAGGAAGCAATAACTGTAATGTCCAGGACCAGGAATGGGATTCTTCAGTGTGGCTTTTATTCACATACAAGCTGAACAAACAAAGCATAGATGGACCCCCACGGGGCTATATTCCTGGTAATGCAGATTAGAGAAAACAGAACACTTTATCACTATTTCCAGCCCTCAGGCTCTAAACCCACCAGGCACACAGCCTGGACTTGCACGCAGCTTTGGGTACACAGTCCGACTTGTACACTACTTGGGTTTTCCCCACTGGCCCGGCTCCCCTGCTGGCCACTTGATCCGTGGTCCATTTTGGGAATGAACCAATTATCCTGTTGTGGCTCCCTAAACCACACTAGAACCTTCGACTCCTAGAGAGAATTTTCCTTACAATCCCACGTCTGGGTACCCTCATCACAGGCCAAGTGCCTGAGGTAAAGTAGAAATCCACAGAGCAAATCCGTAGAGGTGGACCTGGTCACTAAAGATGGGGGGGCCTCCCACCTCCAGCTCCCACAGCCCATACCCGGCCATTTCTCTGGAAACTGAACAATTCCTTTACTAAAGACTTTCAAATGTAGATTCTGGGTAGACGTCTGTCACATCTCCTCTACATATCATTTTCATCCCAACAAGTTCTGGACTTGAACCTACTTTTACTTGTTGCTTAGCCCATTACTCTAGGCTTCCCACTATTTTAGTAGTTCAATCCCCACATTGTCACACAAGTCCCAGGGTGAAAAACATAGGCCCTTTCAGGAAGAGCAGATACTCACGTTCCGGTTGCAGGTGCCCCACAGGCGACTCGCAAGTCTTCTTGTTCTCCCAAATAAACTCTGGAACACATAGGTAGCTTTTCCTTTAGTAGCAGAACTAGGGGGTTGCCCCAGGAATCTGCAGGGAACCCTTTCCTGACCCCCATCCCCGAAGGGAGGGGGCACTGAGACCCAAAAACAGCGGTCTCCACCACTTCAATTATCTTCTGTGTCTCTCTTTATGGTGGAAACACACACCCTTTTAACCTAAAAGTAGCCCTTTGTCAGGGATGAGGCTCCTAGAGCCTAACTGAGCTGCTAAGCTGCTTTCTCAGCAAGCTCCCAATACCAACTCCACACTGAACAGACGGAATCTTTTCAAAACTCCCAACATTCTATACCAACTCCCTTGCTGCAGATTCCAATGTGGCTCATGCAGCTGCAATAGTTCTATTGGTGATGTCATCCCTCAGTCTCAGCTAAGAATGAGAACAGAGTGAGACAGTGTGAAACCCATTTAACTGGAGTTTCACAAGCTGCCTTCCCTGCCTACCACTAGGTCTTACTGGGATTCTAGTAACCCCGGGTAACAAGGGGGTTACATATTTATTTTGCGCCTTTCAAATATCAAGGTGCATTCCAATGAGATAAATAAGATAAAAATACAGAAATACAAAAATCAATATTATAAAAACAGACAAAAGCAAATCAATGAACAGTAAAACCATAAGCCTTTTCCCACAGGAAGGATTTCAAAGCCTGTTTAAAACTCCCCACAGTCATGCACTCCCTGGTCCGATGAGGTAGAGAATTCCAAAGGGAAGTGGCCACAAACATAAAAGCACAGGACCCAACAGATTTTAACATCACCCTTGGAATCTCTAGCAACCCCTCATCAGCTGAGCGGAGCGATCTCACAGGTCGATAAGAAATCAGGAGTTCTTTCAGGTAATCAGGGCCCAGATCGTGCAGGGCTTTAAAAGACAGTAATCCGACTATGAAGGTGATCCGCCACTGAACTGGTAGCCAGTGCAGTTCCCGCAGCACTGGAGTAATATGGGAAGATCTAGGGGTACCCATCAACACCCAAGCTGCAGAATTCTGCACCAGCTGTAAGCAGCGGATATCAACCCCAGGAAGCCCAAAGTAAAGTGAGTTGCAGTAGTCTAGGCGCAAGGTCACAAAGGCATGGATCAGAGTTGGCAGATCACCAGACGGAACAAGGTGCTTGATCCTAGCCATGTTTCTTAGATGGTAGAAGGATGACTTAACCACCGCTAACACCTGGGACCAAAGAGTCAGCCTCGCATCTAATATCACTCCCAGGTCTCGCACCCATTGAGAGACCTGTAGCTCGACATCACCAAAAATCAATCCAGATGGGGTGCCAGCCCCAGGTCCCCCTATCCAGCAATCCGGATCCAATACCAACACCTCCGTCTTTCCAGAGTTCAACTTCAGCCAGCTGGACCTCATCCAGTCCTGAATTTCATTTAGGTAGCTGTTAAATACCGAGATTGTTCCTTCCTGTTCAGGTGCAAAGGACAGGTATAGCTGGGTATCATCCGCATAACAATGAAACCTCAGCCCATACCGTCTCACAATGTCTCCGAGGGGAAGCATGTACACCGCAAACAACATGGGGGACAGTATAGAGCCCTGAGGAACCCCACAAAGTAGAGAGATGGGATCAGAGGAAAAAAACCCTGGCACCACCCTCTGGGTTCTTCCGGTGAGGTATGATGTGAACCATCTGAGAACAATCCCAGAGAGCCCACAAATACATCTCAGGCACTCAAGTAAGACTCCATGGTCAACGGTGTCAAATGCTGATGACAGATCTAATAGTACCAAAATGGACCGTTTTCTCTGGTCTCTCACCATCAGGAGATCATTGAGCACCTGAACCAGCACAGTCTCTGTACTGTGCCTCTTTCAAAAACCTGATTGGAGTGGTTCGCAGATGCTATGGATGGTCAAATGGTTCTCCAACTGGGCCGTCACTACTTTTTCAATCACCTTCCCCACAAAGGGGAGGTTCGAGATAGGCCTGTAGTTGGCAAGACGGTGTGGGTCTAAAGATGCTTTCTTCAACAAGGGTGTCACCACTGCCTCTTTCAAGGAACAGGGATATTCACCCGAGTCAAGGGAACACCAGACTATCTGTGCTAGTACCAGGAAAATGGACTTCCCACACCCCAAAATTAGGGAAGTAGGGCCTGGATCTAAACTACAGCAGGTAGGGCGCAACCCTTGGACAATTCGCATAACATCTACGATTTCTGGGCGGTCAAAGGTACACCAGGAAAATGAAGGGGTGGTGACCAGGTCCTGACCAATAGCAACCCACATAGAAAGTGTCAAACGGATCTCTGACCTAATGTCAGCCACCTTATCAGCAAAGAACCGAGCAAGTTCATCACACTGTAATTGTGAAAATGCTCTACGGAGCTGTAGACAGGTTGGGTTGCACAATCTGTCCACGGTTCTGAACAGCTGAGCTGGTCGGTTCGGAGCAGCAGAAATTTCCCCAGACAGGAACTCTGCCTTCTTACGAGAGATTTCTAACTGATAGTATTGATAATGTTCTAACAGTCTAAGATGGTTGGCATCCAGGCCAGATTTCCGCCAACAACGTTCTAACCTGCATCCAAGTTGCGGCAACTCCCTCAAAGCCCCATCAAACCATGGAACCTGAGGTCAAAGGAGAGAGGATGCACATGAACTGGAGCAATAAAATCCAGGGCATAGGTGATGGCAGTATTATAAGCCACAACCAGTGCCTCTGGATCACTGCAATGCACAGGAAATTGTGATAGGTCAAAAACTGCAGCAAGGCCATTGGAAGAAATATTCCACAAAGGGCGGTACTTGACCATCTCCACAGGGGTTGGCCTACAAGGTAGGGCACCAAAATTGAATCCCACAGAGTAGTGATCTGACCAACCGACTGGTTCCACCCCCATGTCAAAAGCCTTGATCCCCAGGAGGAAGACCAAATCAAGAGAATGGCCACCTTTGTGTGTAGCAGTGGTAACCACCTGTGTTAGGCCCAGTGAATCTATCAACTGGAGGAAGTGTTGTCCAAATTGCAAGAGTTCATCTTCGATCAATGCATTAAAGTCACCCAGGACCATCAGCCTGGGAGACTCAAAAGCCATGTCGACAACGAAGTCTGCCACTTCCTTAAGGAATTGCTTCTCATCTCCAGATGGACGGTAGATGACAGCAATTCGATAGCCCACACCTGCTACTACAGCACATTCAAAAGAGATGGTCTCCTCAACTGGAACACTAGTGAGTGCCAATGTGGTCTTAAAACAGACCGCACCCCCCACCGCTGTCCAACCTCGGGCGATGTATCACCAGTACACAGCTGGAATTATGCCTCCAGTATTGGTCCCGTGACATCATCCAGCCAGGTTCGTGATGCAAGCCAGATCTGTCGAGTCAACAAGATCTGAAATCACAGCAGTCTTGTTCCTGACAGATCTGGCATTGCACAACGTCGCCCGGGTTGGACAAAACTCATAGGCTGCCCTGGCTACCTGCCCATCACTAATGATGGTGCCCTTGGGTATGGGGACCAAACAAGGTGGTCCACGCCCCAAGCTCCACTTCGCCGCAGGGTGCCTCCTGGGCTTAATCACCCTAATGGGAGTGCCCGCTCCGCCCTCCACTGTTCACCCTCCCCTTCCCCCTTCCTACGGCAATACCTAGAGCCCGACAACGTTGGGAGACAGAAAAAAACAGAGGGGGATATGGAAAGGGTAGAGGGAGTGGAGAGCAGAGACTGAGTAGAGCATGACCGGGGGGGGGGGTTAACAGGCAAACACATCTCATAAATCCACAACCTCCTAGTACTCAGAACTAAGCAATTTAAAAACAAAATATCGTATGCCTAAAAGTCAAGCCCTTCTGAGGTTCAATCCAACTAGATAGCTAAAATGACCAAACTACTAATTTAACACAACCTAAATTATACCCCAAAAATAATGAAACCCAAAGAGATAAGATCTAACTTTCTAGTTAAGTTAGTTGTGCTATCAGCCCCCTCCACCAATTAGAATCCTAAACATGACATGAAATCCAGTTTCTATCTACTGTAACCTCACCTGCAGAATGTAAGGTTTTGAGATACTACTTCTTCATTCACCTACAGACTCCAGAATCAAATATGTTTTTCCTCATTTTGTCGCTGACACTTTTAACAGATATGACCACCCTCGATCCTGCATCCATGGTGGTAGCCATTTTTTCTACGGTCTTCTTATGTATACTGTTGGTAAAAGCTGGCTAAAATAGACATGTATTCACCTGAAGAAGGGACCTGTGAGGCCCCAAAGCTTGTGTATAATTCCATCTTTGCACAAGACACTTGTTGGTCCAATAAAAGGTATCAAACCTTCCATCATCTCCTATAGACATGCTAGAAACTCAGACTTTTTATGAGCATGCCGCAGCCCTTGTTGTCTCAGAAGAAGGCTACGTTGAAGCTGTTTCACCCCTTTAAAAAAGTGCTCATCATATTGAAAAACTAAGCAACGTTGGCCCGGTGGCATAGACAGCTGAGGTACTATGCACCTTACCTCTCCCACACCAGTGACCCGAGATCAAGAGTTAGCTTGGGGTGCTGGGGATTGGCCTAGAAGGAAGAAGACTGTCTTTGACGACTGATGCCCTCTTCCGGGGATGGGGAGGGATGCTGTCTCACTCCTTGGCTGCCATCTGGTGGAGGCTGGGGGGTAGGGCTGGAATTGAGTGCCATACAAGTGAGGAGCCACAGTTCCATAGCATGCATGTGCCTCCACGCATGATTATGTGCTACTGCAGCTAAGTGACAGGGGAGAAAACTGGAAAAGGGAAGTCACCGACTTTGTGAAGCCCTTTCTGCCTGCTACCGCTTCCATGTTGCCACCTGGCCTCCACCCCCAATTCTGGATGTGAGTCTTCAGGTGGGGAGAGGATGGCCCTCCTCTTCCTGGCCCTACCACGGGGGAGCAATCCATGGGGGAATTCTCGGGGGTGGTTGGTCAGGAGGGTGGATGCCAGACTGTGGTGGCATGGACAGGGTTGAGAGCATGCCAGAGCCAACACATGGAAAGAAACAACTATCTAAAAAAAATAAATAAATAAACAAAGTCACTTGTGCTTTTTGAAAATCATGTTCCTTTAGATGCTGAACCGTAACACAATCTACTTGACAGCGCATCAATCTGGAACATTTCCATTACAGCTATGGGGATAAATTTTTTCCAAAAAACAATTTGGTTCTCTTTTTACTGTCAATTTCTGCCACTCTGAAAGACCTCTTTCATAGCTGAGTCTCCCTTTCCAGCTGGAACAAATGACTTTATAGAACCTGATCCAAGAAAGAAACCAACTAGCGTTCTTGTTACATTTATCATTCTGTTTCAAAACACATTTTTAAAAGTTCCTATTCCAGAGAATTGACAGTGCCTTTGGGTTACAGTACTGCATGAAAAGAAGCACTGTATAGATCTGTATCAATAAAGCTACGTGTTTTCTAGTTCTCATATGCCTAGCTAAGTATGATTACTGTTCGTTGTGTATGGAAAGCCATAAACTAAAAAACTCCATTGTACAATTGTTGCAATATCAGAACTATGGTACAGTGACTTTCAAAAGCTGTACCCTAATTATGGTGTCACAACTCTGGCACAGTGAAAAAAACAGCTGAGTCGTTCGTCATGTGCCACATTCAAGCTGTGAAACTGCTATTTCCTCAGTGGCTTTCAACACAGTTGAGCAGTGTCTGTGGTGATATTTTCAAACTGTATATGATACAAAATCGGATACGGCATCCAAACACAACTTGGCCTGTTTGTTCATCTCTGGGTTGAGATAACAGCCTGGACCTCTCCAGCTTCGCTACTGTGGTGCATATCCTGTCATCTTAACCCCACAGTGGAAACACAGCCTTGGTATATATGCTTGCCCATACACTGTTCTATATATCTATAATCCCTGTATGACCAGGGGTTAAACAGGGATTTCTGAGGAGGTGGAACTCTAGTTCCTGTGAAAGGGCTCAAAGTGTGCATTGCATGTCATTTGTAGCGCAACAATATTAGTAACCCAAAAAAGGTTGTATTGTGACATTGAGTATCACATTTTACTAAAAACTACTAAAAGAAATAAAATTAAACTTTTTTAACTATTAAAAAACTATTTAACTAAAGTCATAAAGTAAAATTAAACATCTGCAACCACTAAAACAGAAAATAAATTACAAAGGTTTACCACAGTTTAACACAGATTAACTGTACCACACAAATGACAACTATGAAAATAAACACAACCAAAACATAAACCACTTTGCCATTGAAATCAGAGTCCAATATACATTCAGTGTGCAGTGAATTGTCACTTGACATCAGACAGGACTTTCCAAATATGTTCATAGCTATGATGAACATCCTTATCCTTTCTAGCCTTGCATGCAGTGTGATCTGCTGAGTGTCTAGAAATAAGCCACTTCTTTGCAAGTGGTGTGGGGACCCATTGTTTTACTTGTGGACCAACCAGTGACAGATACATCAGTGAGAGACGTTTTTAACTGTGAGGCTAGTTCTCAGGGGTGTGCATGTATCATTCAGCTCACTGAACCCTCTTTCATACTCAGCAATGCTCATTGCAATTGTGTTGAGAGCATGCACAATCTGTAGTAGGACACACCTGGAAACAAGCTGTACTAGCTCAGTGTGCCTTCCTGGTCAACAATTACAAATAAATGACAACAAATAAAAAACAATAATTCTTTATGGTGCTGGCAGTATAGCCTAGAGGTTAGAGTGATGAGCTGTGAATGACCTTGGTGCAACCAGTGAACATGGGTTTGATTCCCACAACCTCCACTTGCATACTCTGTGTGACTCTGAACAAGTCACTTAACCACACCAGTGCTCCCAGGTTTCCCCTGAAAACAGCCACTTGTGCCTAGTGGGCCTTATCTGGTTACCAAAAAGAATACAACAAGCATTTGTCAATGCTGAATGTTTGCTTGCTGGCACTGGCACTGGTAGTGTAGAAGTTACAGAGCTGCATAATAGGGATGGCAGCGAAGTATTGAACTGAAGCCAACCCCACCACCACCCTGCAGAGAATGGCAGGCATTGGGGTGTGCCTTTGGGTCGTCAGGCATAATGACCACCCCATTTCACCACACCCTACCCTGCAGACACTGACAAGTGTCACGGTGTGCCTTGGGGTCTTTGGCCCTTATGCGCACCCCATTCCATCAGGAAATATGGTGAGATGGGTGCGGTATAGGAGAATGGGGTGAAGTTTGGGCCCGAAGAGTCCGAGCACACCTTGATGCCTCTCACTGGCTGCAGGGTGTGGGTGGGGGTGGAATGGTATGAGCATGACAGGCAAGAATTCCAAGTCACACCCCTGATGCCTGTCACACTCTACAGGGTGGGGCGTTATGGTCGGAAACCCTAACGCCTCAGGCATTCCTTGGTATTTTCACTCCAAATTTTCAACATGGTTTTTTTGTGACTCCCACCTCATGAACAGTGCCAATATCAGTTTGTTAGCCGAAAACTGCTTTTGCACAGCAACTATGGCATTAGGCACCACAGGTGCAAAAACACATTCCGAATAGGATGTAAAAGTGACAGCGGTACTGTTCATGGGAGGTGTAAAAATGGCAATGTTGAAAATCTGCTGAAAAATCTTAAAAACTGGTGAAGTCCACGAAGGCGTAGAGAAACTGTGCAATGCACACCTGTAATGTAACTAGTTTTAGGATTTTTTACAGCAGATTGTTAACACAGGCATTTTGGGACCCGATCATGAACAGTGTCAGTGTGATTTTCTTTATCTGTCCCGAACAATGATTTCCCACAGCGACCACGCATCTCTGCACTGAAAGTGTGAAACAAATTTCGCCATGTTGTGGAAAATGACAGCTGTACTGTTCATAAGGAGGTGGAGAAATGCCACTGGTGAAAATCTGGACTGAAAATATTACAAATTCATAAACCTACAAGGGTGCGTGGAAACTGCGCAATGCTCACTCGTAACACAGTCATTTTATGGAGTTTTGTCACCAAATTTTCAACATAGGCATTTTAAGACCTCTGCTCATTACCAGTATCACTGTGATTTTCTTAATCTGTCCCAAACATTGTTTTCGCACACCGACTGTACCATTGTGCACTACATGTGCGGAAACACATTTTGGGCGAGAAGTGAAAAATGGTAGCTGCACTTCTCATAAGGAAGTGGGTAAATGGCATTGTTGAAAATCTGGTGTGCAAATACTACAAATTCAAGAACTTGCCAGCGCGTGAGGAACTGCTAACGGCACTCCTAAAAACAGTCATTTTGTGGAATTTTTTCACCAGATTTTTAACATAGCCATTTTAAGACCTCTGCTCATGAACAGTGTCACTGTGATTTTCTTAATGTGTCCTGTACATTGATTTTGCACACCGACCGCGCCATTGTGCGTTACATGGGCAGAAACACATTTTGGTTGAGATGTGAAAAATGACAGCTGTACTGCTCATAAGAAGGTGTGGTAAAATGGCAATGTTGAAAATCTGGAGTGAAAATATTGAAAATTCGTGAACTTAACGAGCGCAGACAGGAACTGTGCAACGACACTCAAAACAGTCATTTTTAGGAATTTTTCCACCAAATTTTCAAAATACGCTTTTTGAGAGCCCACCTTATAAACACTGGCAGTGTTGTTTCATTAATCATTCCGGAAAGGTGATTTCACGCAGTGGCTGAGAAATCACCCTTCGGGCCTGAGTAACGCCATGACAGTGCAAGAATTCATGAGGAGGGGTCCCAAAAACCCCATGTTGAAAATTTGGTGCAAAAATTCCAAAAAATGCCTGAGATATGCAACAAAGTTGAAAAACCCTATCTATCCTATTATACAGCTTGCCGGCATTTCCTCAGTTCGCGGTCAGCTTTGAAGAGTGCAGACGTGTTCCCGGTCCTCCGAAGATCATCACGCTGGACTCCGGAGGTAAGTATGGGGTAGGGGTGTGGGGGTGGAGGTGCGCAGTGGGTGGAGTGCGGGTTGGGGGCAGGGGAGACTGCGAGGGACGTTTTTCTTTACAGGGTTTTTGGAAAGACAACGCGGCGCTTTGCCGCTGGGGTGGGCCCCAGCATGGCAGAAGGATGGCTGGGGGTATGGAGCCGACGAGGATTGGGCACCCCATCGGCCATGGCATCTGTTGCCACGCTGGGGTGAGCTCCCAGTGTGGCACCCTGTACTCGGGAGGAGAGACCATGGAGCCAACGGGATTGGGCACCCCCATCGGCAACAGCATGGGGAGACAGTGGAGCTAACGGGATTGGGCACCCCGCCGGCCATAACATCATTTTGCCATGCTGGGGTGTGATCCCAGCATGGCACCTGAATGCTGGGGGCGTGCGTAGCGGGGATTAGGCACCCCATCGGCCATAAAACATTTTGCCACGCTGGGGTGAGCTCCAGCGCAAGTACCTGGATGCTTTGGGGGCGTGGAGCCGATGGGGGCAGTACAGTGTAGGGAAGGGGAAGGCGCTGAGTACGCAGTACGCGCGGGCGTGTGTGTGGGCGGGGAGCTCTGCTCAATCAAGCAGAGCCCTCCCTTTCAACTGTATGCCACTGTATTTTCAGCTGTCATAGATAGCTGGAGCAGTGATTAGCGCTCTGTGACCGCGCCTGCAAACACACTAACTGAACTGGAAGAGACTGACACACCTCTGGAAAACTCGCATGATGGCACTATGTTTCTTGCACATGCATGCAAGCAAACATAAAAATAAATAGAAAATACCTGCAGCTGCTTAAAGTTATAGTTACAAAAATAATAACATATCAGCTGATTAGTTGCATACATATGCCATTGATAGCATGCATGGTTTGCAAGTTTGGTTTTTTTTTGGGGGGGAGGTTGCCATCCTAGGACCTGATTGTTAAGTTTGGTTGCTCCCACTGCCTAACTGCACAGTTTCTCTACCTCATAGCCGCAATGCAAGGAAAACTGTCCCCCCCCCCGCACAAAGTTAGTTTCAGCTACAATTCATTAAACAATATTAGCATACCTATCAAATCTACTTTTAGGTACCTCCTATACAGCACATTGTGAGTTTTCTTTTCTTTCTGTTTTCTCAATCCTGACCCTTACCAGGTTTGCAATGTGCAAGGCAGCCATTTTATTTCCGCATTAACCGGCTAATGCCCACTAGCCCTAGGCACGCATGCCTCTTTTCAAGGGTGACCAAGGGCACAGAAGAAGTTAAATAACTTGCTCAGAGTCACACAACATGCAAGTGGAGGTTGTGGGAATCAAATCCAGGTCTGCTGGATGTGCCAAGCTCATTCACAGCTCCCTACTCTAACCTCTGGGCTATGCTGCAGCCGCCACCCCCCCCAAAAACACATACACACACACATTTTAGAAAACAAATAAACTGAAACATTTATAAAAACTCATCTGTTGGTGGAGGGATAACATTTATCCCAAACAGAACTGAAAGATGCTTATCATCTTTCATAGTGAAAAAAATGAAGGGTCAAAGTTTTGCCCAGTTTCATTGCACTGCCGCTTTAACTGCCTCTGATTTTCAAGGATGTCTATCTATCTGGCTATCTATCAGTCAGTCATCCTGTCTGTCTGTCTATTTATCTATCTGTTTTCATGATGCAGAGAAAATGAATCATTTGCAAAGATCTGATATTTTTAACAGAAGGAAAACCACATACAGTACTGTACTTGAGATGCTTATTCAGTAATAAAGCAGACTTATTTTGCTATACACTACCATAGTCTTCTGTATTTACTAGTTTCACATGACATCACCGACTCTATCTGTCTGTCTGTCTATCTACCTATCTGACTACATGTCTGTCAGTCAGTCTATCTACCTCCCTACCTACCAACCTACCTATAGGCTAACATCTTTTAATTTATTAGTGTACTTTTAATTTTGGAGATCAGAAATTTGTGGTAAAGAAGATCTGAGATGGCAGGCATGTGTGCACACATGTACACACTTTACAAAATTACTGTAACTTAGTTTTCATTGAAGCATAAACTGCCTTATAAACCGTGCATTGCGAATTAATTGGCAGACATTGACAGAATCTCTGTATATAAATTATGTTATTATGGAAAACAACAATGAAAAACCCAGATTGGCATAGTTTTCAAAGGGTTTTAAGCAGGTTTCTTGTGTTCATATGTACAACTGAAATAATTATGCATAATATTTAAAAGCTGTGTTCATGAATACAAATAATTATAATATTTAAATTATGTTAGCTCCAATTATACTAAAAGTGTTCATGCATTTTGCTTCTTAAAATGTAAAATGCATTCTGTTATAAAGTTACAATATAGAAAGGCAATGTAGCAATATATGAGGGTATACTAAACCTTCTGTAATGTAAAAGGTATTGCAGTTGGGATTGTAGCAGTCAACATGCAAGTGCTAACTTAGTGTGACGGAGCTTCAAAGGCTGAAGATAACAGCTCTTTTAGTTTAACTTCCTTGGTTTGTGTTTTTCTAAGTGGCCACTGTGTTAAATTGTGCTTGCTGAAGTTGGAATGGAATGCTGCCTTGAAGGATTCAACCCAGGGCCGTATTACTATTGCTGTTCAGCTGTTGCATTAAGTGGAGGAGGCGGGATGGCGTTCTGGAGCGTTCCGCCTCAATTTAACCTCTGTACATAGCAGGGAAGAGTAGACTTATATATATACTTTATTCAGTATCTTGAAATATGTTGAAAGGAGGACTGATTTAAACTGCAAGCTCATGTTTTCTGTTATTTTAATCTTGGTTCACATTCCACTGCAGTTCTGTTTTTACAGGTCTTTGAGCAAATTGTTGGTATATACTGTATATGTTTGTGCTCTGCTGTAGAATTCTGTGCTTGAAAAAGACATATCCTGTACCATCAAGTTATCAAGATACTGTATCATGAATTTCTAGTATGTTACTTAATACTAGTGTGTCAATCAGAAACATATACTGAGTTTACTAAAAGACCAAATAATATGAGTTGGAATGGGTATTTAAACACAGCTTCTATGGGAAAACAAGCATTTGTCAATGCCAAATGTTGTCTTGCTGCCACTGGCAATGCAGGAGTTAGAGAGATGCAGCATAGGAGTGGCAGTCAAGTATTGAACTGATGCCAACCCACCCTCACCCTGCAGAGAGTGAGAGGCATTAGGGTGTCCCTGTGGGTGTTTGTTAGTGCAGTGCGGGAAAACATGCTGGGCAGGATGTGAAAAATGACAGCTGCACAGTTCATAAGGAGGTGTAATTAAATGGCAGTGCTGAAAATGTGACATACAAATATCTGAAATTGCGGAGGTTACAAGGGTGCTTTGAAATATGCAAGGCACGCTTGCAGCACTGCCAGTTTGTGGGCGTTCGGTACCAAATTTTCAACATAGGCATTTTATCACCTCTGCTCATGTACAGTGTCACTGTCATTTCCTCAAAGTGTCCCAAGAAGTGATTTCACACAGCAACCACGCTATTCTGCGCCGGAAGTGCGGAAACACATTTTGGGCAGGATATGTGAAGTGACAGCTGTACTGTTCATCAAGAGGTGTATAAAAATGGCAATGGTGAAAATCCAGAGTGAAAATATCACAAATGCACCACGGTACGAGCATGCGTGCAATCTGCCAATGCACGCTCATAACACAGTCATTTTATGGAGTATCAGCTCCAAATTTTCAACATAGGCATTGTAGTTGCTCTGCTCACGAACTGTGTCACGGTCATTTTCATAATCTGGGCCAAACACTGATGTCCCACAGCGAATGCGCAATTGTGCGCCGGAAGTGCAGAAACACATTTCAGGCAGGATGTGGAAAATGACAGCTGTACTGTTCACAAGGAGGTGCACAAAAATGCCAATGCTGAAAATACGGCGTTAAAATATTGTGAATGCGTGAAGTTACAAGCCTGCGTAGCAACTGCGCAACGCACACTCGTAAAACAGGCATTTGTTGGATTTTTTCAACCAAATTTGGAACATAGACTTTTTGAGAGGCCACCTCATGAACACTGGCACTGTCATTTCGTTAATTGGTCCCGAAAGGTGATTTTGCGCAGTGACTGCGAAATCACCTTCCGAGGCCGATTAACGCCATGACAGTGACAGAATTCATGAGGAAGGGCCCCAAAAACCCCATGTTGAAAATTTGGTGCCAAAATTCTAAGAAATGCCTGAGATATGCAGCAAAGTTGAAAAAACCCTATTCATTGCATTATACAGCTTACCGGCATTTCCTCAGTTCGCGGTCGGCTTTTAAGAGTGCAGACGTGTTCCCAGTCCACGGAAGATCATCGCGCTGGAGTCTGGAGGTAAGTATGGGGTGAGTGGGGGTGAAGGGAGGCAGGGTGCGCAGTGGGTGGGTGTGGGTGGGGAGGGGCATCTAGACTCACGAGGGACGGTTTTCATTTGCAGATGGAAAAATAAAAACAGGAAAACCGTCGTGGAACAGTTTTGCAGTACAGGGCATTTGGCATGCTGGGGTAGCTCCCAGCATGCCACCTAATGGTTTTGTTGGGGGTGTGGCAGCGATGAGATTGGGCAGCCGGCGGCACCTACACGGGTGGGGTAATGCAGGCGGGGATTAGCACCCCTGCCGCAAACAAAGAAAGGGGGAGCGCGAGCATGGGGATTGGGCACCGGCATTCAACAGTTGGAGGGTGATGCCAACAGGGAGGCTCCTCCATCAGTGGGCAAAGAAAGTGGGGGTGCGAGCCGAGGGATTGGGCACTTCCCCGCATTCCACATTTGGGGGGATGCCGGCGGGGGAGGCTCCCCGTCAGTACAGAAACTGCGGGGGTTGCCAACAGGAGTTGGGCACTCCGATGTCGAGAAAAGCGTGGGTGGCCACCCACTCACTGACCATGATCATAATGGCGTGAGCATGGCAAGCAAAGGGACCCGCTCATGCATGACGAAGCTTTGCTTGGATTGTAGCAGACCTTGCTTTGATGTGCTCACCCCATATGAATGCATGGTGTGGCGGTGGCATGCAGGCTGATTGAGAATGAGGGCGCACCTACTGATGCATGCCTTGCATTCACCCAAAGTAGCCGCCGCCTAAGACCCATACATTGTCAAGAAGATGTTTCTTGCGCATGCGCGCAAGCCAACATAAAAATGACTTTCAGGTTTAGTACAGTTTTCATTTAAGGGGCCACTTTGACATTGTTATAATTTGGGTCTGAAATGTTGGGCTTACTATACTGTAGCTATACTGTCAGCAGTGACACATTACTGTATGAAGCAGAGGGCAGTGGGAGAGAAGGATGGGGGTTAGGAAGCTACAAGAAATGAAGGCTATTGTTCATCTTTGCTCTGTACTCTCCTATAGCCAAGTGCTCTTCTGTAATAAAACCTTTGGAACCCATCTGTGCTTTCTCAGTCTAAATCCCTATATTTATTTTTTGCAAAATCTGTTCTTTTTCCCAGTTTGTTTTCTGTTATTCAGGACAAATATTGACATATTCCTCTCTTCAGTAAAAGGTCACAAGTGTAGGACTGCGGCTTAAAGTCCATCCTCCCCCTCCCACTGACTGCTGTAGAGAGGCCAGAAGCACCCAAAGATGGGGGACAGAGCAGGGGGAGGGAGGACTCACAGCAGCAGCTCAAGCCCCATCTCCATCTGAAGAAAGATGGCTCCAAGGAACAGAGCTGAGCCTGGGAACTCCTTGAAGGACTAGAAAACATAGCCAGTCCAGAGTGAAGCTGCATCCCCAGCCCTCACAAGGGACCAAACAGGATGTGCCCCTGCATGCCCTCTTCCTTCCTGCTATTCTCCTACTTACCTGCACATACCACAGGCAGCCCCCCCATGCGAAGGACACACACACTAAGGGTGTCAGAGTTTGCCGACTGGAGTCAGCCCAATGAAGCACCCAGGCACTCTGCACCTCAGAAGGGAGGCAGGGGTACAATGAAGGAGTGAACTAGGCATCAGGACTTAGCAGGAGGAAGCAGAGAACCAGGAAGTTCTACATGTCAGCTGAGGTAAGATTCCTGTTTAACTCGTCATAGCTCACACACCGGAAGGGAGTGAGGAGTGATAGTACACGCAAAGATTTGGGGATAGGTGAAACACCTGTCCAGGGTAGAGGTAAAAAATAAAAATAAAAACGTTTAGAGTAAGCAGAAGTTTGGGTTTAGGTGAAACACCCTATCAAGGGTAGGGGTAAAAAGGGTTTAAAGTAAGCAAAAGTTTTGATGAAGGTGAAACACTCTCTTTAGGGTAGGGGTAAAGAAGGATTAAAGTAAACAAAACAAACACAGGCAGGGAAGATAATGGATATGCTGGGAGTGGTGCAGTGCAGTGGCTGTGGGACAGCAGTTGGAGGCAGTATAGTGCAGTGGTTTAAGGCTCTGAGCTGCAAACCTGGAGACCTGGGTTTGATTCTCACAGCCCCCACTTGCATACTGTGTGACTCTGAGCAAGTCACTTAACTTTCTTGTGCTCCCAGGTCACACCTGTAAACAAGCTTTCAGCTTAGTGTGTCTCTTCTGGTAAAAAAAAAAAAAATTCCGGGGAGACTGCGGAGCTGCCCCATCAGCATATGCCTCTCTGGGCTGAGAGGGGTGATTGATTGTTTGTCTCCAGGCCGTGTTGGCTAGGATTTGGGGGGGCCTTCCCTCCCACCCAAGGACCACTAAGTCTGCCACTGTTGCCCTGAAGATTGCCAAGGAGGAGGGACGGATGGTCTACAGTGGGCTCAGGAAGGGTGAGGGTGGTGGGACAGAGGCACATCTACTAAGTGGTTCTACCACACAGCTCCTACACCACTCTGTCAGAATGGGACTGTCCCATGGAGGCACCCACAGTAACAACCAGGGAAACTGTGAAGGTCCTCCATGGTGGAGGGCGACAGAGGACCCCAGAGGAGAAGGAAGCAACTCCTGGTGGGAGATTCTATTGTGAGGGGGTAGCTTTAGGGAAAGGAAGTGAGGGGTAGAGGAAGGTTAGGTGCCTACCCGGTGCCATGGCTTAAAGGGATGGAAAGCGAATCCTGAGTATTGCTAGGGCAGCAAGATGGGAGGGAGAGCTGGATATCATTGTGATCTGGATAGTAACAAGGCTAGGATTGTGCAGGAGGAGTTCAGGGAAATGGGGAGGGGTCTTAGGCAGGTAGCACACTCAGTGGCCTTTTATGAGGTGCTGCCTGTCTATGACGGAGGAGGACAGGGTACTCTCTGACTAGGAGCTTCAACACACATTGAATGTGTGGTGCAAAGAGCAAAGGTTCAGCTTCATTGAGGACTGGGGACAACCTGGATGGATAAGGTGCAGAATCAACCAAAAACTCAGTGCCGCTTATCGTGTAATAAACTGTCTTATCCCTGCTGTCCAACTAGCCATTGCCCGTAGGAAGCTGTTCCCTATCCTTGACTATTGCTCTCTAATTTACTCCTCCTCTCTGTCCTTTACCCTTTGCCATAGACTCAGCCCAGTTTATAATAGTGTTTGCTGCACTTCGCACTAATGGCTCCCTTCTCCACCCACCATTGTGACTTATATCAGTTTCCTGGTTGTCCATTACTCAAGCGTCACTTTGACTATGCACTTTGTAGTATCACTGATGGCACAATGCGTGGGGGTATCAAGTCCCCATATGTTTCCCTCCTCGAAGCATGTACTGTCTTCAGAAGTCTGCATAATACATCGGTCCCCCCACTGGAGGTCCCCAGAGTCTCCACTGTAATTGGGGAAAAAAGCTTTGTTGGTAACCACACCTTTTCTATGGAACAGCTTCCCGGCAGCTACTGTATCTGTACACTTGCCTCACATCACTCCTTCAAATCCCAACTCAGATCCTGGCTACTCCTGGAATCCACCTGATCCTGATCTCCTGTTTAAACCCTCCCCCTCTGGGGTGTAGGTACTTATACCCCCTTTCCCTCACTCCTGATCCCCTTTTTTCCCATTCCCCCCTCACCCTTATGTGCTAGCTCTCTCTACCCTCCCTCTCCCCATCCCTACCCCTATTTGTTACCTTGTTTTCCCCTGTGTCTTCACCACCTCCTCCTCTCCCTATATCTTTTCCCTGTTTGTCCTACCCTTGTACTCCTACTCTACTTTCCATCCTCCTTACCCTAGTACATAGTAACCTTGGTGTGTGCCTCTATTTCACCACTGGCACTTAGTTTTTCTGTCTTTCTGCATCTCCTCCCTAGCACCCTTGGTGTGTGACTCTATTTACCACCTCCGGCACCTAACTTCCCTGCTTCCTCCCTATTCACCTCCATCTAGGTATTGTTGCTTGTTGAACTGTTTATCCTATTATGTCACTGTGGTGCAGATTGTTTACCCTGTTTAAAATTAGTATTACTGCTTGCAACTGATTTTTTTTTCCACTACCATGTGTCTGTCTATTGTTGTGTGGCTAGTTATCTGCTTTCATCAGGCTTGCAACTGTCCATTGTTCAGTTACTTCTCTGTACCATTGCTTATTATGCTGTGTACGTTTCTGTTGGGACTTGTGTCTGTACAGCTTGCAATCTGCTACTCTTATTGGATTGTAAATTATTTTAACTGTTTGATTCTGTGCCATTGTTTGTGGCCCAGTTCATGCCTGAAAATGGTCCTTGGATCAGTGCACAAACCCGGTAAACAAAGACTTAAATAAAAAAATAAATAAATAAGGTCCTATACAAGGAAGATGGCCTGCATCCATCCAGGAGGGGAACCAAAGTCCTCAGTGAATGGTTTAGGTGCTACATTGGTGAGCATTTAAACTAGCCAAGAGGGTGACGGAAGGAAGCAGGGAGCCATAAACTGCCCCCCCCACCCACTACAAGCTGAAGTAGTCAGTAGGGAGAACCCTAAGGAAGGGAAATCTCCAACAGTACCTAGTAAAAAGAAAAACAAAATAGTAGAAAAGAAGTGGGATGGAAATGAAGGTGGAGGGGGAAAGAGAGTAGACAAAAGAGAAAAAGGGGGGCTGACAAGGAGGGTGGTGGCAGAATTTGGAAGGCCATGTGTGCAAATCCTCAAAGTCTGGGAAATAAAATCTCAGACTTAGTGGCCATTATAGCAGAGGCTGACCTGGACATTGTCACCATTACTGAGTCATTGTGCAACAAGAACCATGACTGGGATACAGCCATACCAGGCTACACTCTTTTCAGGAGGAACAGTGTGGGTAGAAAGAGGGAGTAGTGACTACTTATGTGAGTAATGGCATTAAAGCAACAGAGACACAGGGAATACAGGGAGGGGGCGGAGGTACTGCGGGTCACCTTAGAGACGGGGAATGGAGTCATTATTTGCACTAGTGTGATCTACAGACCTCCAACATAGGAGGAGGAGATAGATAAGTTTCTGGTGGAAGCCATCCAAAAGATGGCAAATAAGGGGAAGGTACTGCTGATGGGGGACTTCAATCTGTGAGATATAGATTGGAGCATCCCAGCTGCAGCTTCAGCTAGGAGCAGGAAATCCAGAACTCCCTGCAGTGGATGTTCCTCAGGCAACTAGTAAGACAGCCTACTTGTGAGGGGGCAATATTAGACCTTGTACTCACCAACAGGGACAGTGCTGCAGACGTCACGCTGGGTGGCCACTAGAGGATGAGTGATCACAGTACAGTGTGGTTCAATATTAGGACAGTGGCAGAACTGAACCACACAAAGGTGAGAGTCCTGGACTTCAGGAGGGCCGACTTTACAAATATGGGGGAATGCCTCAGGGATGCCCTGGTGGGGGTGGGGGGAGGACTTGGGTGGAGTGGAGGAACAGTTGGCAAAATTAAAAGGGGCCATAGTGAAGGCAACAAACCTCTGTGTCAGGCAAGTAAGTAAAGGCAAGAGGAAGAAGAGACCACTATGGTTCTCAAAAGAAGTGGCCAGGAAATTAAGGGCAAAAAAGTTAGCATTCGAGAAATACAAGGAGTTGCAGAGTGATGAGGATAGGGAGGTTTATCAAGAGAAGCAGAGGGGGGCAGGGAAAGCAGTCAGAAGCACAAAGGAGCAAACAGAGGAGAAAATAGCCCAGGCAGTAAAGAAAGAGGACAAGACATTTTTCAGGTATGTAAGTGAAAGAAGAAAGATCAGGGATGGGATTGTAAGGCTGAGGGGGGAGCGTGTGCAGGGGGACCAGAAGAAAGCAGACACCCTGAACAAATACTTCTGTTCAGTATTCACAGAGGAAGGGGAGGTTAAGGGACCACAGATAAGTGATAGGAGCATTGCAGGAAGGGAGGTGGACACTAGTCCATTTACAGAGGAGAGAACTCGCAAATCTGAAAGTGGACAAGGCAATGGGGCCAGACAGGACATACTGGGAAGGCTTTAAGCCTGAGGTTCAATGGGCGGAGCAACTACGTCACTCCCCCATCAGGCCTTAAAAGGCCATTCCTCCTGGGCTGTCCCAGGATTTGTTTATCATTGCGGCCGGAGGCTCTGCCCTCCTTCCCAGTGCTTCTTGCTGGCGACCTGGGTTTTGCCTTATCCAGCCTCCGGCCGCCCACTGCACTTCTCTTCCCTGCTCGTTTTCTCCTTCTTTCTCTGCCACTCACTCTGTGGCTGTCATTTTCCTTTCATCTTCACCCCCCCCCGACCCATACCTCTTGCAGATTCTGTTCTCTTGGCAGTCCTTCCTTCTGCTCCCAGCTCGTTTCCTCCGCATTGTGTTTTCTCTCCAGTTCGCTTTCTCACCTCCTCTCCATGTTCCTAGCTGTCGACCTCAGCCCCTGCAGTGCTCTCTGGTTGGCAGTCTTCTGCCTCACACTCACGTTTTCCTCTTCTCAATGCTGTTGCTTCCTCTCCACTCAGGTGTATCTGGGTTGGGCATCCTTCATAGCGCTCTGCCTTCAAGCTCTTCTCCTGCCCCCATTGATGCTTTTCTCCCTGCTCATTCTTCCCTCAGAGAGGTGCTCTCGCTCCTTTTCCTGCTGGCTGCTGTCTCCACCATCCTTCTGGTTCAGATGCTCCCATTCCTTCTCTCTCTTTCTTCTGGTGGCTCTAGCTGCTCCATCACTGTTCCATGCACCAGCCTCTCATCATCCAATCACGCTGCTCGTAGGTCCAGTAGCAGTGCAAGGGGCTTCTGCAATTTCATTGCCTGCACCAGCACGTATGTCACTCGGCTTTCTGTATTGGTTCTTTGGTCACTGCCTGCTGTCCTCCAGACTATCGATACTTTCTTACCTCTATGCCTTCCTATGGGCTCCTGTCCTTTACTTTTTTTTTTGTTTGTTTTCCCGGGAGAGACACACTAAGCTGAAGGCTTGTTTACAGGTGCAACCTGGGTGCTCAGGGAAGTTGAGTGACTTGTTCGAGGTCGCACTGTATGCAGGTGGGGGTTGTGGGGTTCAAGCCCAGGTCTCCAGGTTTGCAGCACAGAGCCTTGGGCCACTGCACTATACTGCCTTCTGTCCTATCCAGATTTGTCTTGTTTGTTATCTGAACAGCTCACAGCTACAGGGCCTGCATATAGACGTCTCTATGGTTTTGCTGCCCCATAGCTTCCTACTTCTCCTCACTACCCATTTCACTCGAACCTGGACCATTCATTGCAGTGCGTTTTATATGCTCTGTATGCTCCTCCTGGATTGCAGCCTCTCTGCTTTCATTGTTTTCATTTGGGTAGCACCCTGAGCTGCACCTCGCTAGTTAGTTTGGAGCATGGTCTCCAGTGTTGTATTTTTCTTTAAGGTTTTGCACTTCTCTTCCCCTTACTGTTGGCCTAGAATCAATTTCTATCACCTCGATGTTTTGCATTCCCCACTTGGCCCTTCTAATTATCACTTCAGTGTTCCTGTGTGCTCGTGTGCATAGCTCATGTGCTTGGAGGCATTATTGCTTGAATTGGTCTATTTGTTGTACATGGTACTAGCTGTTTTCCCCATTGCTCATGTTCTATACTGTTGCAGGGGCATTCCATCATTCACTACCTTTCCTCAGGATTGCTGTGCTATGCCAGTGGTGTCACATCTTGGTAGTATTGTATTCTATAAGCACCCCCTCCTGTCTAAGCTATTTGTGGATGCTCAACCTGTCCCATTGTTGACCTCGTTGCTGGATGTGGTCCTTCTCTCTACCTCTGTCTGCTCTATCGGGGGTATCTACCCCTGTCGACTCCACTTATTGCCCTCCTCCACCGGTTCCCTCTGCCTTCCATTCTGCTCCTTCTCTGATCTTTTCTTTATTTTGGGGTTTTCCCTATCCTGCCCTCACCTTCCCTATACATACTGGCTGTTCCCTCTCTCCTTAGAAATTCACCCTTCTGCACCTCATCAGCTTTCATTTTGTTCTTTGTCCTCGACATATCTTGTTCTTCTCCTGTCCTTCCCATCTACATTTATCTCCTTACTTTCCAGTCTCGACCTATTCTGATTTCTCGCATCTTTGATGTTTGACACCCTTTTGGGTATTCTTTTTGGGCTTCTTCGTAAGCTTCCTTTAGCCAAGGGGAATAATTCCCATGGCACCTATAGGGGGAACCCTCCTCTAGGGTTCCTTGCGTCATACCCCTACAGGGTGGTATATCCCACAGAAAGAGAGGTGAACAGTCACAATGTATCAAAGTCACACAACCATACATCTCATCCAGTTGCATAAGCACAACTGAATGGGAGGGCTTTAAGCCTGCGGTTCAATGGGCAGAGCAACTACATCACTCCCCCATCAGGTCTTATAAGGCCACTCCTCCTGGGGCTGTCCCAGGACTCATTTCTCATTGCCCCACCATCCACCCCTCTTCTTCCAGTGCCTCATCTCTCTCTTTCCCATGGGCTTCTTCCTAAGCTACTTTTAGCCAAGGGAATAATTCCCACAGCACCTATAGGAGGGGGAACCCTCCTCTAGGGTTCCTTGTGTCGTACCCCTACAGAGTGGTATATGCCATGGATAGAGAGGTGAACAGCCACAATGTATCAAAGTCACACACGCATACATCTCATCCAGTTGTGCAAGCACAATTGAACCGAGGACATTAAGGGAGCTCGGGGGGGGGTGCTGGCTGTACCACTGACAGTCTTCTTCAACCACTCACTGGAGATGGGGGTGGTTCTGGAGGACAGAAAGAGGGCAGATGTAATCCCACTTCACAAAAGTGGTAGCAGGGAGGAGGCTGGCAAATACAGGCCAGTTAGCCTGACTTTGGTGGTGGGAAAATGAATGGAATCACTATTGAAGGAAAGAATTGTGGAATATCTTGAATCCAATGGCTTACAGCATCTAAGACAGCATGGATTCACAGCAGGGAGGCCATTTAAAACAAATCTGATAGATTTCTTTGACTGGTTGACCAGGGAATTAGATCAGGGAGTGCCGTGGATGTGGCCTACCTAGATTTAAGTAAGTCCATTGACACTGTTCCACATAGGAGAATCTTAAAAAGTGTGGAAGTGGGTCCAAAGGTGGTGAACTTGGTAAGAAACTGGTTGGGGTATAGGAGACAGAAGTGGGTGGTGGTAAATGGAGCTCACTTCAAGGAAGGGATGGTGACCAGTGGGGTGCCCCAAGGATCAGTACTGGGACTGGTCCTCTTTAATGTTTTTATTAGTGGCATTGCTGGGGGCTAGGAGGGAAGGTATGCCTTTTTGCAGATGACACAAAGATCTGCAATAGGATAGACACTCCAGGGGTGTGTGGAAAAAATGAATATAGACCTAAGAAAGCTTGAGGAGTGGTCAAGTGAATGGCAACTAAGTTTTTAATGCAAAAAAGTTCAATATCATGCACTTGGGGCACAGAAACCCAGGAGTACAGTGTGAGACTGGGGGAGTAGTACTGACCACCACCAGACAGAAAAGAGCCCTAGGAGTAATTATATCTGATGATCTAAAGGTGACCAACAGCATGACAAGGCAGTGGGAAGAGCTAGTGGGATGCTAGGGTACATAGGAAGGGGTATCACCAGCAGAAAGAGGGAGATGGAGAATGGCAAGGCAAGGCAAGGCAAATTTTATTTTTATGGTGCCCAATCCCAGAGGCTCTGGGTGTCTAACAATAAGTGAACAGTGATACAAGATACAACATATTAAAATATGATGATATAAAACATAACAGTCATAACAGTGTTTAAAATACTAAAATGTCTCAGCATAATTAATAATCAGTAGTTAATAGTCGGGGCAGATAATACCATATCCTCCAGAAAGACAAGATGAATAAGTGGGCCTTTAACCTCTGTTTAAACTGCTTGACCAATGGAGCCTCCTTGACAATAGCTGGTAAGGCGTTCCACAGGGCTGGCCCCGGGGCCGTGACACTAAATGCATGGTCACCCGATGTCTTGAGCCAAACCCTGGGAACATTCAGGAGGCCCCTCACTGAAGAGCAGAGAGAGCAGACTGAGGTGACAGGAGCTCAGCCAGGTAGACAGGGCCCAGTCTGTATAGGGTCTTAGAGGTAAGCAAGACCATCTTGAATAGGACACTCCAACAGATAAGCAGCCAGAGCAGAGCCCGCAGAACTGGGCTTACATGACTGGACCTGGACAGGCCCATCAGCAACTGAGCCACTGCATTCTGCACAGGTTTCAACCAGCAGAGGGTCCCTCCAGTGACCCCTGAAGTAAAGAGAGTTGCAGTAGTCGAGCCTAGAGGTGATGAAGGCATGCACTATTGTCGGTAGGTCTTCAGGAGGAATGCGGGGCTTGATCCTGGTGATACTCCTCAAGTGGTAAAAGACACTTTTGACAACAGAAGACACCTGAGCCTCAAGAGTCAATCTGCTGTCCAGGATCATGCCAAAATGTTGCACCCTCAGGGAAGCCATCAATGGAGTGGACTCCAGGAACAATCCTGTGCCTACTCCAGGTGCACTCCTATCATTCCTGCAAACTGGCTCAATCACCAGCATCTCTGTCTTGTCCGCGTTCAGTCACGACCAGCTGGAATCCAGTTATTTATTTCAGCCAAACAGTTGTTAATCACATCTTGTGTTTGAGGCATTGTGTGTTCCAGGGGCAAAGGGCAAATACAGCTGGGTATCATCTACATAATAGTGAAAACCCACACTATATTGCTGAATGATCTCACCCAGGGGCAGCATATATACTGCGAACAACATCGGCGACAGGCTCGAACCCTGAGGTACTCCACATGACAGGGGCATTGGAGAGGAGGAAAAATTCCCCATCACTACCTGCTGCACCCTGTCAGAGAGATAGGACTCAAAACTAGTTGATGACAGTACCAGCAAGTCCACAGTACTCACAGAGACAATCAAGAAGCACAACGTGATCCACAGTGTCAAAGGCTGATGAAGGATAGAGGAGGACAAGAATTCACCTGTCTCCTGTATCTCTAGCTCTATGGAGATCATTATGCACCCTAACTAACACTGTTTCAGTGCTGTGTCTGGCCATGAAACCTTACTGGAATGGCTCATAGATATTAAAGGACATGAGGTGATCTTCGAGCTGTTGTGCCACAAGTTTCTCAACAACCTAGCTCAAAAATGGCAAATTGGAGATGGGACGGTAATTCGCCAGGACGTCAGGGTCAAGAGATGGTTTCTTCAAGAGGGGTCTTTAAGCAACATTTCTTGTCTTGTGACTCCTTGCAGCTCCATAGTTGATGGTAGGGAAGATGGCACTGGATGTGCTGCCCTGAAGAGAGGAATGTCATCCTCAAAGTTTAAAGGGTCCACTCTTCTGGTCAGGCATGCCCCTCCTGACCAATCATGCCACTAGTTGGCTGGCTGGTTAGGCACAGGCTCGGAGGCAGTGTTACATAGAAACATAAATGGCAAATATTAATGGCAGATAAGGACCATTTTGCCCACCTAGTTTGCCCTTTTTCCATAACATCTTTTGTAAGACCTCACCTAGAATACTGTGTCCAGTTCTGGAGACCACATCTTTGGAAGAACATAGTCAGAGTAGAGGCAGTTGAGAGGAAGGCAACTAAAATGGTGCAGAGTCTGCATCACGGGCCCTTTGAGGAGAAACTAAAATATCTCAATATGTACACCCTGGAGGAAAGGAGGGAGAGGTGGGGTATGATAGAGACTTTCAAATACAGTACCTCACGGGTATAAATAAGGTACAAGAGGGAAGCATTTTTCAGAAAAAAAGAAACTTAAGAACAAGAGGTCATGATACGAAGCTGGAGGGAAGTAGACTTAGGAGAAACATGAGAAAGTACTCCTTCACAGAAAGAGTGGTAGATGTCTGGAATAGCTTCCCAGCAGAGGTGGTGGGGTCAAGAACTGTTACAGTTTTCAAGACTGCATTTGATAGGCATAAGGGAACCTTAGTGGACAGGAAGGTGAGGGTAAAGCTGGAGCTCAAACAGGGGTCTGCGGTATTGTAGCAGGTAGGGGAAAAAGGGCAAACTAGGTTGGCAAAGCAGTCCTTATCCGCCATCAAATTTTTATGTTTCTATGTAACACTGCCTCCGAGCCTATGGCTAACCAACCAGCCAACCAGTGGCATGATTGCTCAGAAGGGGCATGCCTGACCAGAAGAATGAACCCTTTAAACTGATGACATTCCTCTCTTCAGGGCAGCACATCCAGTGCCATCTTTCCTACCATCGACCATGGAGCTGCAAGTAGTCATGAGACAAGGAATGCTGTTTAAAGTCCCTCCTACACACCCCACCAACCACAGCAGAGAGCCCAGAAACACCCAAGGGTGGTAACGCTGCCTCCAAGCCTGTGCCTAGCCAACCATAGGCATGATCGCTTGGAAGGGGCTAAGTGCTAAGGGCTGCAGCTCCAAGGGTGTCACACTGGGTGTCAGCTGTGAAGTCATCAGTTGGCTGGCCATGCTGCCCCACTATTGTGTGACTACAAGGTGGATTCACTGTCTCTATTGTGATGCAGTTCATGTATGCTGTACACTATTGGACTCTGGTCTCCTCCTCTGGTGACTGTCAGCTAGTGTAACTATTAGAACTACTCACAGAGGTATGGTTGTTGCAACATCCCAAATACCTGCCTATACAAATGCCTGCTATAATGTACTGTTTTTACGTATGTATACTGCGCTGTTTTAACCAATTATGGTAATTTGTCTAGATCATATTTAGGACCTGGTAGACTTACTGATCTGGTGTCTGCCTCCTTACTAAATGCAAATGGTGAGTAATCTTATGTCCTATTAATTGGAGCCTGGCCTACTCCCTATCTAGGGTCTGCCTATTTTTTCTGATTAGTACTGGTCTCTGGTGCACCATTTCAGTCCAACTGCCAACCAATCTACCAGTCTGGTGTCTGCATCCTTACTAAATTCAAATGTTCAATCAATTTTATTTATATACTGGAAAGTACAGCATGTGAGCAACAATGCTCACTTTCACAAACATCTTGTGTGGGATACAACACACAGGTAATACAGTATAAACATAAGGTACAGCAAAACAGAAAAACATATTAACAAGAGTTACAAAATCATATAACAAAATTGTGCAAAATACACCCAGGGTTCCAAGAAAGTATATAATATAAGGCAACAAAGTTGAGGTGGAGATCTCAAGAGTAACAACATGAAAGGGAATAATATGAAAGAGGAGGAGAGGAACAATATGAATCCAAAATATGTTGGAGGAGAAGAGGAGAACAAGGACAGTGCCCAAAAGTGCAATATGAGGGGGAAGTACATGACTAAAGGGGTTGGTGGAATTGGGAGCCAGGTGGCCAGAGGGCAGCGGTGGTGAGAGAAGAAGGGGGAGGAAGGGAGCTAGTTGTGCTGGGGAGGTAGATCTGGGAGGAGGGGGAGGGAGGGAGGAGGGGAGGGAGTATGGTAAGTAATCCTATGTCTTAAAATTAATTGGGGCTGACCTACTCCCTATCTAGGGTCTGCCTAGTTTTTCTGATTAATACTGCTCTCTGGTGCAGTTCTGTCTTGAACCTTCCTTTCCTTGGGAAGCTAATTGAGAAGGTGGTGGTGGTAGTACAGCTAGAACAACACCTGGAGAGGTATGACATCTACGAGCCTTGCCAATCTGGTTTCCGAATTCGCCATGATATGGAAACTCCCTTAGTCAAGATGCACCATGATCTCCTCCTAGCGAGGGATAGTGGACACTGTTCCATTCTTGTCCTGCTTGGCCTGTCTTTGGTATTTGATGTGGTGGATCATGGAGTACTGTTGGATCACTTTAGGCACTATGTGGGACTCTCAGGACTAGAGTTCCACTGGTTTGAGTCCTACATGTCTGGCAGCATGTAGCAGGTGGCGCTTGGCTCTTCAGCATCGAGCAGTGCTGTGCTCTGATGAGGTGTGCCTCAAGGGGTGATTCTGGATCCCATGCTGTTCGCCATATAAATGTTGCCGCTGGTGGAGATCATTAAATGCTATGGATTGCTGTTTCACTACTATGCTGATGACACCCAGCTGTATGTGTCTTGTCTCCCTGATGATAGTGCAGCAGTCCTGGAAATGAGCAAGTCCTTTAGAGAAATCCAGGATTGGATGGCAGCTATAGTAGCTGGCTTAGGGTCAATCCATTAAAGATGGAAGTGTTACTGGTGGAACCTGACTAGTCAGATTCAGCAGCAACATGTGATAGCGCAGCTCTTCTTCTGTTGGAAGGCATAGCCCTTTGCACAGCAGATAGAATGAAGAATATGGGGATCATTGTGGACTCCAAGCTGACTCTGGAGTTTCAGGTGTTGAAAATTGCCTGCAATGGCTTGTATCAGCTCTGTAACATCACTTGGATCAAGCCCTATCTTAAGCCAACTGATCTGGCAACATTGTGCATGCCTTAGTCCCATCTAGGCTGGATTGCAGTAATGCACCCTACATCGGGTTATCCATGGGGATGATGTATCACCTGCAGCTAGCTCAGAATGTGGCAGCATGGCTGGTTGCTGGGACTTACCAGTTTGAGCATATTATGCCAGTTCTCCGCACTCTCCTCTGGCTGCCAGTTCAATGGTTCATTAGCTTCATGGTGTGCTTGTTGACATACCAGACCCTGCAAGGTCCTGGGTAGCTGCAAGACCTCCTGTTCATGCCCTCTGGTGAGTGGAGGTTGACCTCCTGTCCATACCCTGATCCTGGAATGACAGCAATTTCTGATGATCTACCGGATCACAAACTGTGACTACCCCCATATTGGGTCAGAATTTTGCCCAGGAGAGCATCTTCCCAAATATTTTGAGGTGTGGGTTCTCAAAGAGAGGCTGGGAAATATCCAGGGTAGGACAAACCTTTAGGAGAGAATTAAGCTGTGCCTGAGTCTGGAGCGAGGCTCCTAAAGGAGTATCCTGCAGCTGTTGCAGTAATTTATCAGTGTCAGTGGCTCAGTAGGAAGCATACTCACCTCTGAGGCTGGGAGATCAGAGGGCTGTGGGTTCAGTTCCCACATCTGTCACTTGGATTAATATTCCAGTACTGACACTGTAGTGCAGCATGAGAGGGGTGCTGCACTTCTGAGGTGCCGTATTTTGGATGAGACATTGAACCGAGGTCCCATCTGCCTGGATTGATGGTAGTTCAGGTGGATGCTAAAGGTCCCATGGTACTTATTGAAAAGTGTAGGGGAATTTTTTATTATAATAACATCAGATATACATATTTACAATCAGTGTTAAAGAGCCCCTGACACCATTGTGACAACTTTGCAAAAATGTAATGCTTAGCACAAGTGAGTTTATATTTTATTGTTATTTCTGTATTTCTCATTCTTCTTTATCACTAAGGACATCTGCATGTAAACTGGATCACTGCCCTATCTGTTCTGGCTGTTTGCCTACATATGACATCACAGTTCTGTTTATGACATCACAGTCTGTTGTTGTGGGGATAATTATGATGCTATAAACAGGGGATTCTTTATTTTATTCATTTCTTTATTTAAAATTTGGTAACTGGGAAAAGCACCATGACCAGAAGTTTGTTTCCAGGTGCAACCTGGATTATGATGTCATATGTAGGACAGTGGAAAGAGCAGATAAAGTCTATGGAACAGTAAGCCTCTTTTGTACAGCTGTCCTTGGTAATAAAGAAAAAAGTAAACAATTATAGAAAATACATGAAATACAAACTGAACTGTCTAACGCTCACATTTTTTCTAAGTTTTTATAACGGTGTCAGGGGCTCTTTAAAGCATACAAAACCACATAGTAATCAGAAAGGAAAAAATCAAATTGGCTACATAATAGTGTTAAATCACATAAAAAAACAGATATCCAGAATTAGTCATTCAAATGTATTACAGTCATACCTTTGTATTGGCACTCGCCTCTTAATAATAATTAAACCCTGAGACATACCCTTCCCAGTAAAGAGAAAAAAACAAATCAACTATAATCTAACCTGCTACCTCTGGAATGATGCAATACAACATAATGAAATTAAGAAGAACTCATCCATGTCCATAAAGAGACCCTCCTGTGCCTTCTAACTTATTTATATTTAATAAAATAAGTCATTCCTTGCCACCAAGTCTGTACTTGTTTGGTAGATGCAAAACCTATATCCGTGAGATATACTCTTTCCATAGCCCCTTTAACTAACAGACTCACAATCTCATGAGGCATTTGTTTCTGGTATAAAACCCACTGACATCTGGCCTGCCATAAATAATATATTAATGCACAGCATAATATCTGTAAAGTACCAACATAATACTTTGTTTTTAACTGAGCAAATTTCCCCAAAACCAAAATATCATAGTCAAGCTTACTTAACCACTGCATTTTCCATTTTGCCGCTAAGAATTTCCAAAGAGAGATGGCATAAGTACAATCAAAGAAAAAATGTTCCACTGTTTCTTCTTTATCAATACAACATAAATAAGGACAATTTCTTTCGGTTTTAGCCTTATATTTAGCATTACCTCTCACCCCCATTCTGCCATATACTGCCAACCATATAATTTCCCACATATATATCGGTAATCTTGAATTGTTTAACCATTGCAATACTAATTTTGTATCTCCTGCTGGACAGTTTTTGAAAGCTGGTTCCGTTGGATATAGTTTCAACATTACTTTATTATATAAACTTTTCCCTTTACATTCCCTCACTGTTTGTACCGATAATTTCCATCTATATAGTCTTTTAGCAATAGGTAAAAATAAACTAGGTATAAATAAAGTGGGGATGGGTTTTGGAGGATCACTTAACCAAGCCAAAAAGTACCTAGATAACACATTTTGTAGCAGAAGTCTTTCATTTGTGGGTAGCACTTCCCATCCATCTTTCAAATTAGATGAAATGAATAAAGTTGAAAAAAAATTACTGGATCTATCATCCCTAAACCTCCATGTTCTTTTAATAAGTATGTATAATGTTGCTTGATGGGATTAAGTCTATTTCCCCACACCATCTGAAAAAACAAGCTATACAATCTGGTTTCCAAAGTTGTAGGAATTGGAAAAATATATGCAATGAATAGTAAGATTGGTATGATAAATTGTTTCAGCACTTTAACTCTCTTAATTTTAGTTAACTTCCAATGTTTCCAGATATTGATTTTACTTTCCACAGTCTTTAAACCTTTCTCCCAATTTAGACCAGATAAATTCTGGGGTCCATACCATAAACCTAAAATCTTAATTGGGTCAGAAGAAATGTTCAAACCCTGTACTGTTAATGGTTCCAGAACATGAACCCCAATAAACAAACCCTGACTTTTAACAGTATTTAGTCGTGTATTAGAAATTCTAGAGAACTTCTCCATGCAGTCTAAAAACAGTGGCACTTTATGATTATGAGTAAAAAATAAACATAAATCATCCACATATGCCTGTACCCATACTTCCTGTGATAAGGGGGGGACCGTAATCCCTTCCCATAATGGTATTTGTGTTAAATACTGAATCAACAAATCAATAGTATAAACATATAATAATGGACTAAGTGGGCATCCTTGACATACCCCCGTTGGAATATGAAATCCTTCTCCTACCATTGATTGGATATTGGGATAAGTAATATTTCTGTCATATATTGCTCTTATCCATTTTATAAAACTTTCTGGTACCCCATAATGCTGCAACACCAAAAATAAAAAGGGATGGTATACTCTATCAAATGCTTTCTTTTGGTCTACCGACACAATACAACCCGATATTTTTTGTCTATTAACATATTCTATCCAATCTTGAATAATCCTATGTGCCTGAAATATATTTTTTCCTTGTATTGCACAAAATTGGTTGTGAGATATAACCATCCATGCCATTTCCTTTAACCTAGTATTTAAAATTCCTACCAACAATTTGTAATCAGAATTTAATAATGTAATAGGTCTCCAATTTTCCAGGGCAAGTCTATCTCCAGATTTAAATAAAAAAATCAATAAACCTTCAGTGAATCATTGTGGGAATTCTCCCGAGTCTAAAAAGAAATTAAAAACTAGTTCTAGACCTATTGCAAATTCTTCTGGAAACATTTTGTATAATTCTATCATTAACCCATCTACCCCCGGCGAGGTTCCAGATTTAATTTTTTTAATAGTTTCAATAATTCCTACTTTTGAAATAGGTGTAACAAAGGTCCCACCCTTCCCACATTGGTCAGGAATTTTAAATTGTGCCAGAAAATGCTGTATCCCATGAACGCTTGGTGGATTCACTGGGTTATCAGAAGTCACAAACTGTTTAATCAGTTTTTGCAAATTATTTGTGTCTGTAAAAATCTTTCCATCCTCACTTTTTAATGCCACAATTGTAGTATTCTTTTTATAGTTCTTAAAGGCTTCATAAGGGTCTCCAGCTGGACTTTTTTTTTCACCATACTGAAACAAAGCTTGGAGAGTATCTGCCCTATCATATTGCCATTCCTGAAGTTGTTGTTTAACTTGCTCTATATGTATTGAATTATCTCTTTTGGAGGTATTTGCTGTTGAAATTAAATTATACAGGTGCTGTTGTAATGTTAGGTATTTGAGAAATTTCTCATTACCCTTTGTCCTTCCTATATTTTTGAAAAATTTACCAAAATCTTGTTTTGAATCCAACCACCATTTCCCCAAATCATCATATAAAAAGGCCATGGACAATCTTGCATTTAGTAAAACTTTAAATTTAGCTCCCACCTCAGGACAGTTTAATAATAATGCATTTAATTTCCACCTAGGTCTCTTTTGAGGTGGTATTTGATCAGTTCCTATTGCACATTGTAACATCAGATGATCGGAAAATGAAACTGGGAATGAAGAAAATGTAAATGACGAAGATTCTGATAGGAACATATAATCTACGGTAGAGGTGTATTGATTTTTTTATAAGTGAATTTTATCCCTGCTTGTTGCTGATTGCTAGCATTTATGAGGCCAGTTGATTTTATCAACTCCTCTAATGCATTCGAATCACAATAAACTTTTTTATTTACCCCAGTCACCTCCTTCCTAAGTCCACTTTTAATTTCACAATTAAAATCTCCACATAAAAATTTTTTATGTGTAGTACATAAATAAGGCTTAGTTAATTGGAAAAGCGCCACCCCCTCTGCTTTAATTTGGGGACAATGAATATTTATAAATCTACGTGTTATTGTTTCCCAAACCCCATCTAAAATCATAAATCTACCTGGAATGATGTCCATTAATTTAATCAAAGAAAAATTAAAAGAATTAAACAAAAAGCCAATCCCATCAGCTGTTTGCTGACCAAACGACCAATAGGACGGTCCCCAGCACCATTCTCTTTGGAAAAGTCTTGCTTGATCAAAAGAGTACATCCATGTTTCCTGTAATAAACAGATGTCAAAAGCTTGAAAATGAATATAATCATATATCATCCTTCGTCTCTTAAAGTTCAAAAGACTGTGGACATTTACAGAACCTAATTTCATTACCATTTATTTAAGCCCAAAACCAATCATCCATCTTTTTTCCTCCTTTTTTTCTTTTTCTCTTTATAGCCCTCGTGTGCCCATAAAGGAGAGGGAGGGCTATATTGTACTGGTTATGAGTCTAAATCCTGTCCATCCATTTCTGACTCACCCCATGAAGTAGCTAACACTGCAAAAGGGTTATTGGACTCCATCTCCATCTGACTTGCTCCTATGCTAGATTTAGTATTCCAGGAAGATTGCCTTACTGGGATCATAATCAAAGATCTTGTAACTTCCGCACCCCCCTGCATCTGCCTGGGTAGCTGTACCTTCAGGTCTCTCCTCTGAAGCTTTCTGGGATAATTCCTCTGGTGCTTTGCCTTGTCTTGTGCTTTTAATGCTATGGTTTTCTAAAATTCCCTGTCCCACTATGGTTTCGCTCTCAGATGCCTCCAAAATAATGACTTTGTCCTGTGCTTCCTGAGTTAATAATTCCGGACTACCAGAGGAAGCTTTATTCTTTGCTGCCCACTCACAGTCATAAAAAACATGCCCAATCCCTTCAAATAAATCACACTTCATGAGGTTAGCACATTGAAACACCCCATGGCCTACCTCCCCACAATTATCACATTGCGGTTTATCACATGAGCTCAATAAATGTGTCCAAACCCCACATCTATAGCAAGCTCTAGGCTGACCTGCATAGAAACACACCCCTCTATCCCTCCCTAAAAGGAAGGAATTGGGGATGTGTTCAATCCCCTTATCTGTTTGCCGTAGTTTAACCTTAAATTTCCATCCCCCGGTCCAAAACTGTTCTGAATCTAGAATAGCTTCTGGTGGACTCAAAACTTCACATTTTTGGGTTAGCCAGTATGAGATATTGTCCACATGGACACCTTCATTTCAAAACATAACCATTACAAACTTTATTAAAGGCTTTGTCAAGGGGATAACAAAAAAAGGTGTCCAAATGGGCGAAAATTTAACCTGGCTATATCTTTCCCAGAATAAATCAAGTGCGTATGCAGAACGAAAGCTGACATCAAAATTATCCTCCCCAGATATGTTAATGAATGCAAACACCTCCCGTGGTGAGAAGTGTAAGGAATCCTTTAATAAACATTTTCCTACATACACTCTGTCAGGTCTAACTTCCATTCCCCCTTTATATTGTATCAGAACCGCATTTCTACGAGGGGCTGCCTCTTTCTTTGATGTTGTAAATAAGTCAGACATAAGAGGCTGTTCCCCAGTGTGGACTTGCTCCTTGCTTACCCCAGGCTGTTCCACCCCTACCAAAGGATTAGGCCTGGAACTATTTCCTTGATTCATGGATTCCTGCTGATTAACCACCTTATCTAGCTTTCCCTTCCCCTCATCTCCCACTGACATATCAACAACCACAGGTAGATTTGGTTTCCACCCTGGTACATTTTGTGAAAAATTTAATTTAGGATCCCAGTCTTGTGTGGGGTGCCATGACCCTTTATTAAGTGTCCAACCAGCCTCTTGCAAGGCTTTTTCTGGAGACCAGTTCTCAAGTCCTGGGGTCTGCATTAAGGCAGTTTGTTCCATAGTCATTTCAGCATGCATATCCTGCATTGCCTCATGCCCTCTATTCCCCACAGGTACCTCTAAATTTCGTTTGGCAAAAACCACAACCGCTCTTTTCTCCTTCCCTTCTTCTCCCATTTTCTCTTTACCAGACGCCAGCCATTTAGTAAAGGTGAATTCCGAAACTCCTTCTTGACGATGCGGATCCGTTTGGTAAACACAAGGAATAGATTCCAAAATCAGTTGTTCCGACCCACGAAAAACAAACCCTGCTTCTTTTGAGAGAGCTGTAGGAATCCCTAAAGGCTCAATATTTCCTGATTCTGTGCAAATTACATCTGGGTCACCCTCCGTAACCTTGGCAACCGGTGTAGCATTTCCAGCTTCCCCAGTGCTCTCAAGTCTCACCGCACACTGCTCTTTCATTATTTGTGAATCCGTTTCTTGTGAATTCTCCTCTGTATGTAAAACATCCATCTCGCCTTGTCCCCCACTGGTTATTAATTTAACTTGTTCTCCACTCACCTCTGCAGTGGAAACACAACTCTACGGCATCTCCAAAACACACTCCACACTGCTGGGAGGGACAGTTGTTGCAACTGACTCTAGTGCCGAAATCTCCTCCAGGACTCTTGCCTGTGCTTTCCGTAAGGCCGTCAGTTTCTCTGTTGTAGTCCATGTAATCCGATGACTCTCAGTATTCTTTGTCATTTGTAGCAGGACTTGGTCACATATCTTTCCCTCCATAACAGACAAATTTTCATCATCCAGCGATACCATGAACGGTGCAGTTGGCACCCATTCTTCCTTTTCCTTCTGTTCATCCATTGATAGAGCTCTCCGTCCATCATCCACTCCAGTGTCCATCCTCTCCTGATGTAAACCTCAACTGAATCAACGAGCCATGTTGCTAGCCCCCTACTGGCCAACAGTAGGGGAATTTCCACGGTGTCCTGGCCAACTTTCTCTCATTCACTAAAAAAATACCACCAACAGCTTAATCTGGTTCAAGATCAGTTGGCATTCATCTGTATCTCCCCCCCTCCCGGTCGTGCCTGAAAATAGGCAGGATTTGTCTAGTGCACTCACCCAGTCAACAAAAACTAATATATATGTATATAATATGTAATTTCTTTCTAGCAATAAAGAGAAGAGAACATACATCCAGTTTGTGAGCTCGACACAGAGAGCTGTCAATATTTACCCAGAGTGGGGTATATTTTCTAGGGGTACCTGTCCCAGGGATCTTCAGCCAATGGGAGATACATGATATGTGTAAGGCTAGGTAGTACAGGAAAAAGTTAGGGGCCTGCAGACCTCCGTCATACTTATGACACATTAATTTGGCCCAGGCTCACTGAGCCTGCTTGTCCTGCCAAAGAAAGGAGGTAAGAATCCTGTGTAATTGGGTAAACCATGACTGAGAAAGAGATCCATTATTCATCTGCACGGGGTACAATACTCTAGAAAGGACGTTCATTTTTATGATATTCAGCCTGCCCCACAGAGAGATAGGTAACAGGGACCAATAATTCAAATCTATTATAAGTTGGGAGATTATAGAGTCTAGGTTATATTTTTGCATCTTATGGGGGGGAGGTACTGAGGTATATTCCCAAGTATTTCAGCTTATCTCTCCACCAGATAAGACTGAGGTGATCAAGATCTGATTTTAAAGTGGCTGTATTCAGAGGCATGATCTCCATTTTGGTAATATTTAACTTATAGTTCAAGATCTCATTGAATTGGGAGACAATCTGAAAGACTGCAGGAAGGGATACGGATGGGGAAGAGACATGTAGTAGAATATCATCAGCATATACTGACAATTTGTACTCGATATCCCCTATGGGGATTCTGGAGATATTAGTAGAGGAGTCGAGCTTAAGAATGAGAGGTTCCAAGAATAAATTAAAAAGATATGGTGAGAGGGAAAACCCCTGCCTAGTGCCTTGGGAGAGAGGAAATGGTGTCGAAGGAGAATGCCATTAAAGAGCACCCATGCTGATGGAGAAGAATACAAAAGTTTTATCCACTGAGAGAATTCTGGGTGGGATATGATACTTAGGGAGCAGAGCAAACAGATAGTCCCAGGAGACCCTATCAAAGGCCTTTTCAGCATCCAGGGACACCAAAGCCGCAGGGGCAGAGGAGTTCTGGGACACCAAGAGAAGATAGGACAGTTGCCTTAGATGATCTGCTGAGACCCTACCTTTGACAAACCCAACTTGTTCCTGACTCAACAATGATTCCCATACCTGGTCCAGTCGAGTAGCCAGGACTTTAGCCAAAATTTTTAAATCAACATTAATAAGCGATATAGGCCTATAATTTGATATCAGCTTGGGATCTTTACCAGGTTTTGGTAGGACAACGATAGTGGTCGAGGTCATTAACAGGTCAGAAAGACCATCTTGAAAGATATAGTTGTAGGTATCAGGGAGTATGGGAGCCAGTTGAGTCTTGAAGGCTTTGTAGAAATTAGTAGTGAAGCCATCTGTCCCAGGGGATTTATCCAGAGATAGGAAGTCTATAGCATGGGAAATTTCCTGAAGAGTGAGTGGGGCTTTTAAACTGGTAACTTACAGCTCTGTTAATTGTGGGAGGGTGATGCTTTGAAGGAACGAGTCCAGTTGAGGTAAGGAGAATGGAAGGAAGGGAGAGGAATATAATTGCTGGTTAAAGTCTTTAAATGCTTCTGCGATATCGTTAGGGGAAGTGAGAAGCTGGCCTGAGTCTGAAGTAATTGAGGGGACAATCCTGTCCATCTCTTGGGAATGAAGCCAGAGGGCCAATAGTTTGCCTTCTCTCTCTCTCGCTCTCTCTCTCCCTGATCAAAGTAACAGATTTTGGATAATAAAATAAGGTGTTCAGCCTAATCTCCCAAAAACCGAATGTACTGAGATCGAAGAGATTCTAGGTGCTCCCACTCACCTGCTGGGAAGTTGGGGAAATGACCCTCTCAGCTGCTTGTATACAGGAGAAAGTATCCGTGAGGGAGACTGGCATTTGTTTCTTACACTTAGTGGCTAGATGAATAATTTTTCCTCGCAGAACACACTTCAAACTGCCCCAGAGAATATCTAATTTAGACATGGAAGGAGAGTTTGACTCCATATATTTATTGATGAGAGTGCTGAGTTGCTGCATAAACTCGTCTGATTTAAGTAGCTGACTATTAAAATGCCAGACCTTATCTCTAATCGAGGAGAAGACTAAGTTGAAGAAGGGCAGGGTGATGATCTGAGATAACCTTGGCCAAGTAGTGACAAAAGCCAATGCCAGATAGGTAGTTAACCCCCAGTAGGAAATAATCAATCCTGGAAAAGGACTGGTGTAGGAGTGAGTGGAAAGAGTACTTCCTACCATCCGGTTTCAACACCCTCCAGGGAGCACATAAGGTCCTGAATAGCCGCTTGTCCTGGAGTTACGCAATATCTGGTTGGACCCATCCTATCAAGTATATTACTTAGGACCACATTCCAGTCCCCCCCCCGCAAGAATAATGAGGAGGGAAGAGAAAGGGGCCAAATGGAACATCAAAGTAGTGAAGAAAGAAGGGTCATCATGATTGGGCCTATTGACAGAACCCAGGACGGTCTCAAGATGCCCCAATAGGGCATGTAATATAACATAATGTCCCTGGGGGTCTACTATGTCCTGGAGGAGACGAAAGGGTACCTTCCTAGCAATAATAAAGGCAACACCTTTTTTCCAGGAGTCTAAACCAGTCCCATACACTTGTCCGACTCATGAGCGTCTCAACAGGGAAACCCGGGAAGAAGGGAGGTGGGTTTCCTGAAGAAAAACAATATCAGATTGCAGTTTTTGTAAATGGAGTAACATTTTGGATCTCTTAATTGGAGATTGAGCTCCCATAATATTCCATGTACAAAAATTATATGCAGCCATATTGTACTAGACCAAGAATACCATGAGCAAGTGCTGCATGGCTATCACGAGATCGATTGGTCCTCTTTATGATACATACCCCTCTCCTGTGGCAGCCCCACCCACCAAACCCCCTGCAACCCCTCATCCCAAAAACCAGAATAAACAATGCAATTAAGGGTCTGATGCCCTGCCCCCATCCCTGCCTACATCTAACATTATGCAGCCAGATGCAAAGTACAAGTAACTGTAAAATATGGAGCAGATAAATCACATGTTCACCCTCCCCTCCCGAACCCCCACATCTCCCAAAACATCCCTCCCACAAACCCCCATTGTTAAAGCAGAGTCAATGAACACATAATTATTAAACATATCCCTCATGTTCCTATTAATATAGAATTAAGACACACTCTAAATAACAACAAAGTAAGAATTCCCTGAAACATTATTAAAACAATCCCCCTCATAATCTGGCTCGCAATGGTCAGCTTGATGCAGTAATCCCCATCCCTCCCCCCAAAAAAACAAGAAACAATGACAACAGTTGTAAACTGTGAACATTTTAAAAAGGCAAACATGCCCAACTAACTACATATTCATCAGATCATTTGAGCAAGGTGTAGGGGGCTCTAGTAGTAGAAAAACAAACCCTTAGCTTTTAAATTGGTGATGATAAACTCAAGAGATGAGTTGCATGTTCAAAAAATAAAAAAAGACACAGAGATTTGTGAGGAAATTCAAGTTCAAATGCCACGTCCTTCAGCTGATGAAAACAGTCCCCAGAAGTAAAATTGACAGCATCATTGAAGGAGGGAGCAGTAACCAAAATTAGCTTGATTCAGCATTCAATAAGGCCCCAAGAAGCAAAGAAAGCAAACAGCTCAGTCCAGTCCCGTATTCCAGCAATAGAAAACCCACAAGGGTAAGGTCAGACCTCCACCTGTTGGTGACTGCGTGATCTGACCACTGAACAAGTTCACAGCCATGCGAATTATCAATAGGTGCATTTGCATATTCAAGCACCACAGGCAATCATTCGTGCAGGTTAGTCATAAGATGGGGTAGCAGCTGGCACACCCTGGTGACCGGGGATCAGCGATTTGGGAATAGCTCGGGGAAAATGGCCTTCAGGGCTGGCCCAGCCTGTTCAGCAGACTCATAACTCACCCAGGAATCTTGATACAGGACCAAAAGCCTGGCAGGGTAAGTCACCCTGAAACGAATGCTGGCAGCAATTAGTTTGGTGACAAGGGTATGGTAGGCAGCTCTCTTCTGACGCATAGGTGCAGGTAGATCTTGCGTGATTCTTAACTTGTTCTCCCATCGGAATACTTGCAGCTCTTTGACCTTGTTTAAAATATGTTGTCGATCAAGGTAATCAAGTAATTTTAGTATAAATGGCCTAGGTGGAGCTCCGTTGGTTGGCTTTGGCCTAAGGGACTGATGGGCTCTCTCAATGATGTAGGCAGGACTATTAGGCAACAGCCCAGCAATTTTTGCGAGAAATGTCTTGGAGAACAACACGGGAGTAGCCCCCTCCACCTCCTCTGGAAAGCCAAAGATGATGATATTATTACGGCGACTCTGGCCTTCCAGATCCTCTAGCTTACTCTCCATTCTTACCAGCTTCTTTCTAAGGGAGGTAAGTTCTGGGTCAGTTTTGGTGCACCAAAGCTCTAGTGAGGAGGTCTGGGCTGTGACATCTTTAATCGCAATTGTAGTCTCCCTAGGTCTGAATGAAGGGATTTAATGTCTGCCACAAGGTCTTGCAGAGCAGTTTTGAACGGAGCGAGCTCCTCTAGAAATCTTTGCTCCGTGAGTAGTGCAGGAGCCAGATTGGCAGTGGCAGTCTTCCCTGTAGTTGTACTCTGGCCCCTGGAGCATTTGGATGTCTTTTTGGGGGGGTTCAAAGTTCTCTACCAAAAGATCCAGACGTAACTTTGACCCTCTGGCCTATTTCAATGACCTAAAAAACTCTATGCAATGGCAGAGTTTTTACCTAGCTAAATCAGTAAGTGATGCCTATGATGTCTTGTACGAAATCGTAACTAGTGCCCTAAATATCCATGCTCCGATAATCAAAGCTAGAATAAAAACCAGGACTTGCTGCTGGTTTTCACCAGACTTGAAGAAAGCTTTACTAAAAAGAGATCAACTGTGGAAAAAGGCCCGGAAGTCACATGCAGATTCTGACTGGTGTCTATTTAGATCAGCTAGAAATGCCTGCACAAAAATGACCAGGGAGGCCAAGGCTACTTTTTATCAATCAGAATTGCTGTCTGCATCTAATAATCCTACCAAGTTCTGGTCCACTATTAAAGAAGTGTCTGGCTACTCACCGGGTAGTGTGCACCCATCTAAAATTACCATTGACAATGTCTCTGTCTCTGATAAATCTGAGATTCTCCAAGCCTTCAATAACCACTTTGCCACCGCTGGCTTGGCTTTCGATAAAGCACCAGTAAGTAGTCTACGGCCACAGATCAAAGCACAGTCCCCCGAAACAAACAACAAAGACAGGACCTTCTCCTTTTCATTAATCACCATAAAAGAAGTTGAAGACCTTCTGCTACAGCTAGACATTAGAAAGAGCGCAGGAGCCGACTCGCTTGACCCATACTTTCTGAAAATAGCTTATCACATACTAGCAGCACCAGTAATGCACTTATTCAACCTGTCTCTAATCCAAGGCTCTCTCCCCCACAGAATGGAAAACTGCTCATGTTATTCCGCTATATAAAGCAGGGGACCCAAGTGACCTGAACAACTATAGGCCAATCTCCCTACTACCTATACTTTCGAAAATGTTGGAAAAAATCGTGGATACACAGTTGAGATCGTTCCTGGACAGCTCTGAATTTCTTAACCCCATGCAGTCTGGATTTAGAACTAAACACAGCACTATTACGGCTCTGGCCAAAGTCACTGACGACTGGCAACGGGACCTGGACAAGAAAAAATTTGTTTGTGCGGTGTTTTTAGATCTTAGCAAGGCTTTTGATACCGTCAACCATTGTCTACTTCTCTCCACTTTAAATAATATAGGCATGGACCCAATCACACTGGACTGGTTCCAGAACTACCTCACTGATAGGCAGCAACAAATAAAGGCCGAAGGAGAGCTGTCTCCACTCAAACCAATAAAGAGAGGAGTCCCACAGGGTTCCATATTGGGACCACTACTGTTCAACATCTATATTAACAACCTGAATTTAGGAATCAAGGAAGCCAGTATCCACTTATTAGCCGATGATACAGTGCTTTACCTAAGTCGTGACTCCCCTGGAGCCGCATGCTCTGCATTGCAAGCCGAATTCAATAAGCTGCAAAACCAGCTCATCGACAAAAAGTTAATGCTAAATGCCAAAAAAACCAAGGCAATGCTGTTTGCACCATCTAGCTCTGGGGCCAACACTGCAGCCGCTGGTACTGCTCCTCCTATAACCACTTTACTTGGTGAAAAACTTGAGTTTGTGCCGAAATTCAAATACCTTTGTATATGGCTGGATAACAAACTCTCCTTTAAAGAGTATACTGAATAATTGTTGAAAAAGCTTAGGCAAAGGCTTGGCCTCTTTTACAGAATTAAACATCTCCTTACTGAGACAGCAAAAAGACAGCTTGTTCATTCTACATTCCTCTCATTAATTGATTATGCTGACATTATATATGGCCAATGCCCTGTCTCGCAACTTGCTAAACTGGATGTACTGTACCACAGAGCCTTAAGATTTATAACTGGCCTTCCATCCTCCATGCACCACTGCTCGCTATACACTGCAGTAGGGTGGCCTTCTCTACAATTCAGACGGCATAGAAATGCAGCTATTTGGACATTTCGAGCTCTCACCAACAAACCCCCCGATTACATTGCTGCCTGCCTTCCGCTAAGTCCACCAGTAGCTATGACATAGAAGCCACTCATTTCCCTAAAAATTCCCAGGATCAGTAACCACTTTGGTAGGGCAGCCATAAGTCATGCTCTGCCCTCACTATGGAAAAGGATTCAAAGCTCACTGAAACTTAGCTCTCCTGTCAGTATTGCGATGTTTAGGAATCTTTACGACAAAGCATTTGCCGAAATTTGTAAATGTTACCATAGCTCCTAGTGGTCCTGTTAGTGGCTTCATTTCTAATTCTACCACACACAGCCATGAACTTAACCCCTCTATTCCCTCCCTAACCCATTCAGTAGCCAGCTGCCTTGTTGGCCTTTGGAACCCTTGGCACTTTTTCTTTACCTAATCCTACATGCCACCTTAATAGTTGTTCAGTTGTAAACATGGGCCCTATTTAAGCCATGGCCACCGTCCAAGCTAGTGGCCACCATCCAAGCTAGAATTAGTCACTGAGGGATGAAATGGTCATAATTTGTACCCTTCGTCTGAGACCTGTATAAAGTGACACTTAACTTACATGTATAAGAAGGATTGAACATGCCACAATAATGTCTTGTGTTGTTTATCTGTTCCCACAAGTGTAATGGAATGTATATACTGTACCTTTCAATTGTAAGTCTGTTTCTTACTTAAACATTTTGTGTAGTGCACAGCTAATCTATGTATGTATATCTATCCTTGACAAACAGCAGGTCCACCTTGTAAATGAGCTTGCTCAACGTTGATCGCCTGGATAAATAAAGATTTGATTGATTGATTGATTGATTGGTTGCAGCAGCATGTGGTGCATAGGAGCCTGCCACATGTCTGCCTCCATCATTCTTCGGATTGCAGTCACTTTACTTCCCCAATTTAAGCGATCCGATCAAATGTAGAGGTAATACGATGACAACTCACTCTAGGAAAGGAAACAGGTAAATTAACTGTTGTTTTAAAAGGTTTTAAAAGCGGGTGAGGTGAGGAACCTAGAAGAGCTGCTACCGGGAGCTGAGCATCAAGTGACTCCCCAGCAACCCCAATTCTGTGGAATGCCCTTGCAGTGAGAGGAGCTCCTTCACTGGCTGCTTTTAAAAAGTCTTTAAAACCCCACTTCTTTAATTTAAGTTTTGGCCTAGATTCCTGATTTTAAATGTTTTATAGTTTTGTTATTTAATTTGGTTTATTTTACTAGACTTATTTATTGTTAGGTGCCCAGAGCCTCCTGGATTGGGTGTCATATAAATAAAACTGCATTGCCCTTGTCATTTCAATCCAACCTGATGGTCCTACAGTACCTGTTAAAATGGATTATTTTAAATTACTGTTTGTTTCTGCTTTAGTTTCACTTAATGGTACAGTAGTATGTTTTCAGCTAATGCCAGTACTGTTTTTCCTAGCTGAACAGCTTCATGCTGTTCTGCATATACTGTCTATTTAGGACAACATGCCTCCATTAACTTTTAGTTTGGTATATTATTTCTTGAAGCCAGCTGTAGACATTTAGGGCCGGATATTCAAAAGGGTTGCGCCATGCGCAATAGGGTTGCGCCTGCGCAAGTCCAAAAGTGCGCCATTCTGCGATATTCAGCAGGAGGCAGTTGCGCCACCAAAAACATGCTGAGCAACAGCGCAATGCAAATGACGGCATGCGCAATCGAAGGGGGTGGATCCATGCATAAAGAGCGCAATGCGATATCCAAAGAATTGCACAATGCGCAACAGCGGAACAGCCGGAAGTTGCGCCCCAGCGGAAATGAGCCAAAATAAAAAGGCTCAAGGAAGAGGTGCAAGAACGGCACAGGGATGCCAAGTGGGGAAGAGAGAGAGAGAAAGACAGACAGTAACAGGCCAGGGCAGGCAAGGGAAGCAGTGTGGGCCATAGGCTGCAGAGGCCAACGAGGGGTGCCGGTGCAGTGGAAGTAGCAGTCAGGACAGCGGGGGTAACAGAGCAACATCAGCGGGGGTCCAAGCCAGGAGATGGACAGTGGCAGCTTCCACATGGAAGCTGTAATGAGGGGTGAGAATGCAAGGTGCAGGAGGCGTGGCCGTGGATGGGCCCGTCGTGGTACGCCCCCAACAGGCAGTACCGTGCCCGCATCAGCTTTGAGCTGTACACAGATGTAGAGATCATGGGCTGGTACCACCTGAACAGGGCAATACTGAGGCGGCTTTGTGAGCTGTGCAGTGATGTGATGCAGGCACCCTCACGACGGAGTCATGCTCTGTCAGTGGAGACCAAGGTGACAGCCTGCATGTGCCTGCTCACCACAGACACCTTCCAGAAGCCAACAGGGGACACCACAGGCATTACACAGTCGGCCACGTCATGCATCCTCACCCAATTCCTCAGCGCACTGCTGCCACATGCTGCGGAGCACATCCATTTCCCCAGCACCGCAGCACAGCGTACAGCAAACATGCAGGCGTTCCACAGGGTAGCACGTATGCCTGGTGTGCTAGGGGCCATAGACTGCACCCATGTGGTCATTCGCACTCACCTGGCCCCAATGGGGCCACATATAGGAATAGAAAGGGCTTCCCAGTGTCAACTGCCAGGTGGTGTGATGCCACTGGGCGTATAATCAATGTCTGTGCCACACACCCTGGCGGAGAACATGATGCCTTCATATGGCATCAGTCCGCACTGTGCCATTGATTCGAGAGTGGGGACATCCCCACAGGCCATCTACTGGGTGAGTACGCATGTAGGAAATGCAAACTCGGGGCAAGGGTGGGAATGCCACAGGTGCCATGGTAGTGGCACACAGGGATATGGGCAATATGGACCTGAACATGAGACTGATCTCCACTATCTCCACACAGGTGACAGCAGATACCCACTCCGTCCCTGGCTGCTCACACTGTACTAGTGCCCCATGACCCCATCGCAGCAACGCTATAATGAGGCACATGCCGCCACACGCAACATCATTGAGCGGGTGTTTGGGATGCTCAAGGCACGCTTCCAATGCCTAGACACCTCCGGCAGTGCCCTACAGTACAGCCCCTCAAAGGCTTGTGGGATATTCCTGGCCTGTTGTATCCTGCACAACATGGCCAATGACTGTGGGATAGCCGTACAGGTTGAAGAGGGGGACAGCAATGGGGACGCCAGCGGTGCCGGTGTTGATGGTGATGAGCAGCCCCTTGGATGGTGGGACCCCCGACTGATCCGGCAGGCCCAGCTGCACCAGGACACCATCACGGAGGAGCATTATGCACAACACAGGTAAGTCAAGGGGCCATGTGCAAACAACACTGGCACAACCCACAGGCACACAGAGTAACACACCAGGGGTGTATGACGGCAAGGGGGGTGGAAGGGACTAGGCACACAAACACACCATCAGGGAGGTGCGAACAGTCATATGGACACACACACACACAAACACACCAGGCACAAAGCGTACATGGGTAGGTGCACAGCAGAGCAGGAACAGACATGGCAAACACACAGATCCACAGATCACACCCACCACCTGTACTGTCCAAGCACGTGTGTCAGATGCTGGGCACCCTTGCACCTTGGTTGTACAGTACAATGCAGGCATCATCATGCACACGCACCTGTGGACAGCAGTCGGGATGGTGTGCAGGTGGTCCGTATGTCGGCGTGATGGGCAGGGCACCCACCAGTGCACTGCCCACCATGATGCACAGTGCACACAGGGCAGCACCAGACAGGGCCCGCACTGGGAGACAGGTCAGTCATGTTGCACCATTCCACAGCCACCGCAGATGCATGGGTGGCCCCGCTGTGACCCAACAGCACTGGCAGGCTGAGCAGGGGCCACATGGGGTGGCACCGATGGACCACCAGGGGTCCCACTGCGCGATCGCGACCTTGTCCACAGTGGGGTCTGTAGGATGCCAAACATACCTGCATCAGGGATGCTTGGGATGCCCACAGCAGAACCCGGCATCGACAGGCTTGGCGTCGCACGACGCCGGGAACGGGGAGTGGAGAACGTACTGTGTGGGGTGCACGGTACAGGAGCACCTGCATGTGTGCCCAATGCAGCCACGACAGCGACCAATGCCTGGGTCTGCCTGTCAATGGCGGCGGTCACATCCATCCGCATGTGGACCATCTCTGCACGGTCCAGAGCACATTTCCTGCTGTGCTGCTCCACAGCCGCACACAGCGCCTCCACAGACGTTGCAACCCGCCTTTGCTGCTGTACTGATTCCCGCAGCAGGCGGGTGTGCTCTTCAAATGGGTACTCTGCCACAACAGCATCCTGTCCCCCAGGGTGTGGAAGGTCCTGATGCTCAACACCCCTTGAGGGTGGGCGCTGTTCACCAGGACCAGGAATGGGAGTATCAAAGGGCGGCGGGCATGTGCCACCGCTGGACACTGTACCCCCAGACCTGGTGGGTGACTGCTGCTGCTGCCCTCCAACCGCTGTGCCCCAAGAACCACTCGTTCCACTGCTGTGGCTGCAACAGTGCCAGACACCTGCACAGCCACCGGTGCTGACAGGCACAGTCTGGGACTGTGCCGACATGCTGGCACACACGTTGGAACCAGCTAGGCCCAGGGGCACGTGCTGGCCTGCTGTGTGTCCGTCATGGGACACACACGTTCACTGCCCATTGCAGTCCTTGCATCATCAATGGTGCAGGTATGTGCTACAGCTACAGTCACAGCGTGCTGGCATGCTTGCATGCCAGACTGCTGGAGACAGGCTGTGCACCCCCACACCCAACTCACCGACACCAGAGTTGGCAGCCGAGTGCATGCTGGTGCAGTGCATGCTGGCTGGTGACAGAGGTGGATGGACCCTCCTCCATGTCCAGCAGGTCATCCTCACTGCCTGGACCCACCACCACCATCCCCTGAAGACGAACAGGATCTGTAACAGAAAGAGAGGACATGTGAGTGCATGTGAACAACTTTCCCCCCCCAACACCACCACCATGTCATACCGTGCAGTGATGGGCTTCCACCTGTCTGGAATCCACCTCCTGGTACGCCCTCAATAGCACTGCGCTGCACTGATGCAGCCAGTCGGTCCTCAGCCAGGGTCAGCTCCACCACCACTGGCTGGCCCCCGCCAGTGCCAGCACGTGCTGCCCTGAGGGCTGCCACCTTCTCCTTCACCCTCCTGCGGTCTGTCCCAATCTTCTTTTTGCATTCCTGCATGGAGCGCTGGTGGCTTCCGTGCAGGTTCACTGCCCGAGCTACCCCCTCCCATGCAGCCGCACGGTCCTGAGGGGTGCCCTGCCGTCCACTCAGTAGTGACTCCTCCTCCAGGTAGGCCTGGAAGAGGGCCTCTGTCTCTGCCGTGGTGAAGTTGGGCCTCCTCCTCCTCCTTCGCCCACCATCCTCACCCTCACCTTGGCTCTGCTCGGTCATGGCAATCTGTATGGGTGGAAGTGGACACCTGTCACTGTGCAGTCTACAGTGCTATCCCATGCCCATTGTCCAGAACATCCCACAGCATGCAACCCCCTTCACCTGCAGTAATCGACCGGCCAGTGCACAATGTCGCATATTTATAGTGCAGATGCAAATTAGGGAGGAGCAACTGTAATGAGATGCAAATCGCGCCACTGCACCTTTGAATGGCTGATCAGATGATTTGCATGTGTTGGCTGAATATCGCGCCATTGCGCTTTTCACAGGTTGAGCCGGATGAGCCAATGGCGCAGATCTGTGACTGTGGTACACTGCATTGCGCATGCCCAGGTAGCTTACGCAGGCGTCTGCCGCGCTGATGACGTGCTGTGCGCGATCGGCAATTCAGGCCATGGCCACCATTGTGCCAGTGGCGCTACAGCACTGGGCACCATATGGCGCTGTGGCACTACTGCGCAATAGTCCACTGTGGCACTGGCACGCAGGTGGTCAGTCGCACAGGATGTGTAGATGTCAGATGGCGCTGTGCGTGGCCTTGCGTCATAGACCCCTGACCTGGTGTCCGACCTTTGCCCCCTAGCGCTGTTCGGCTGCCATGTGTACGGCCCTATTGCGCTGTTTGGTGACAGCGTTATGTGAACCAACGGCGCTGTACGAACAGCGCGATTGGAACCTATGGTGGTCTATTGCACAACATTTTCCGCGGAGGTTGTATGCGGCGGGTGCCATATTGCCTGCTGTAAAACTCCAACTATGGCACGCAGGAGAGCGCCCCAATGGAGCCCAGTGGAGGTGGCCAACCTGGTGGCCCTGGTTGAGCCCCACTATGGGGCACTGTATGGGGAGGAGCCCCTCACCATGGCTCGCACCCAGGTCTGGCTGCAGGTGGCCACTGACCTGGTGAGGGTCACAGGGCGGTGCCGGTCTGCCGAGCAGTGCTGGCACAGGTTCAGTGACCTCTGCAGGAGGGAGCCAGATGTGCTGCAATGCCTACGGTCACGTGCCAGGAGGGGCATTGTGCCTAGGCCAGGTGGGTGTACCATCTATGCACCTGTATTCTCTGTAGGGGTGTGAGTGTGTTTTGGTGGCTGTGCATGGGGGATGGCTCTGCCATGGTTGGCTGTGTCAGTGTGTGCAGGTGTGAGATGCATGGGTCTGACTGTGTGGGCAGGCACACTCACTGTGGCAGGGGGCAGTCTGCTTTGGAGTCACACTGATGTTTTTCTCAACATTTGTTTCCCACAGGCCGGGTAGAGAGGATGCAGGCACGGGCTGAGGAGGGCCATGGCAGGGCCCAGGTGGTGGACGGTGGTGCTGCGAGGGGTGGGCCACAGCAGCAGCAGCCACAGCTGCTTGCTGAGTGTGAGTATCATTACATCATGGATGCTATTGCATGCTGGAGGGGGTGGGCATGACCACCAGCCATGGACAACACAACCATGCACGACACAGGCGACAGTCATCACTGTCCAGTGTCACTGCACGTCTGTGTGTGCGTCACTGGTGGTCTATGCATGCACTGGGCACATGGCTGTGGAACTGGCATCCCACCACATTGCCACGTCACTTGACAGCCTTGTTTGTGCTGTGATGGACATGGGCAGTGTGTGTGTGCAGTGGTGCACATAGCTGGTGCCGCCTGGTTGGGCATGTCATGTGCATGGTCACTGTGGGTGGGTGCATACCATCACAGGTGCGGGACATTGGGCTATATGCCTTGCAGGTTGGGTGGTGTTCAGGGTTGTGGACAGTCACAGCCATTGACTGTGTTCCCTTTTCCTAGGCCTCATCGTCCTCCGCAGGATTGAGCGAGCACTCCACCAGCTGACCCGGGTGTCCCTTGAGAACCGTGACATCCTCCAGGACATCCAGCGCCATGGGCTCCGGAGAAGGCATAGCCAACTGAGATGGCACCAGGCAGCAGAGGACCGGCCTGCTAGGCCTTAGACAGGCTTCCCCTTCCCACTTCACCCATCCCTCCCACCCTGCCTTCCCTCTCCCAGTTGTTCATCCCTACTCCTTGCCCACCCCTACCTTGTACCCCCCCCCCGCTCTTGTAAATAGTTTTGTTATTGTTCTTGTTCTACTTCTATTTTTGAAATATATATATTTTGTTATGAATACTGTGGTGGTCTCTGATTTGCAGCTGGCTATGGTTGCTCAGTTGCAGTGGTGTGCATGCCATCTGGGGTGGTATGGTCCTGGGTATGTGTGTGTGTGTGTGTGTGCATGGGGAGGTGTCTCCAGTGTGGCAGTGACTTTCTGTCGGTCTTGCCATCTGCTGCCACCAACTGCTGGGTGCACAGGGTGGGTCTGGCTTGTATGGTTCTATGCTACATGAGGTTGACGTGTGCGGGGGATGCATGGTGTTTACTGCAGTGACAGTCACTGCACATGGGTGGTGTCTTGGGGTCACGGTGCAGGGTGTGCTGTGCAGACGGGGGGCTGATGTGCACTGTGGTTGTCAACCCCCTGTGTGTGGCAGTCTCAGCCTGCCAGTGGTTGTGCTGGGGCGTCATGGCCCTGCTGTGCTTTGTTGGCTTGTCCCCATGGGCCAGTGGATCATCCGCCCCACCCCCAGTGATGCTGTGCTTGGGGTGTGCAGGTGTCTTGTTGGTTCTGCAGTGTGTTCCTGTGCCATGTGTGGCATGGCTGGCGGTGGTCCCCAGCCTGCCTCCCTGGTTGTGCAGTTCCATTGCTCTGCTGTTGGGGGCTCTGCTTGCGCTGTGCACCTCTGGACTGCTCAGCTGGGCTAGCCTTGTTGCGCTATGGCGCAACCTTTCTACTCAGCTTCCCCTTCCTGGTTGCGCTATGGTGCAGTTTGTGCGATATTCAGATGTTGGCTGCTTACGCAATTTGTTTTGCTCCATGTTTGAATATCGCATCTGTTGCGCATATGCGCTATTGAATTGTGCTTGCTCCTGCTGTTGCGCACATTTTGGGAGCAGTTTGAATATCTGGGCCTTAGTCTCAAGTGTTATGTTTAGCCGCAGTACCATTATATCCAAAAATGAATTAACTTGATCCAGTTTAGTTACAGTATTAGAAAATGGGCCTTTGTTTTGCTACTTTTACTTTTAGCTGGTAACAGCCGTAGTGAACAAACTCTGTTATACTGTTTATTTTCGACTGTATGTAAAATCTCTGTAAAACCCTTGTAAAGTCACTTGTATACTATATGTACCTGTAATTGTATGAACCCATATGTGTGAATCCTGTAAATCTGTAATAGTATTGTCCTCTCTGTGATGAGGTACCTTTGTAAATGAGCCCCTGGCTCAAAGGTTTCAAATCTGATTTATTACAAATAAAATAAATAAAAAATATTCAACCCAATCCTGGTCAATTCTCACATGAACATGATGCAAATGCTGAGACCACGCCTCCCCCCACACACACAAATCATGCTTTGCCCATTGTTCAAGTACATGTTAGAAGTTTGCTACCAAAATTAGATGAATTTAGAACATGGGTGTTGGGAAATGGTCACACTGTCTGACACATGGTTATCAAACAGAACACCTGATTCAGAAATTGAGATTCCACACTATTGCTTGCTATGACAAGATACGGTAAGCAAGAACATGTGGTGGGGTTTTAATCTATTACAAGTCATAATTTTTGGTGGTGGCTGATGATTTCAGTAGTAATTACTAATCCTGTGATTTTCTTTCTGCTTTGTTATGTTGGGACGGGTGCTGAGCACTTATCCTAAGTCACATTCTACATTCCTCCAAGTTATTCTGATGATGGACTTGCTTCATTGTCTGAGTTTAAGCAAACCAAACACACCATGAAACAATCCTCTTGGGTGATGCCAACATTAATTGGAATAATAAGGCAAACTGGAGATGTAGAGACCGCCTTGAGAGTTTGAACTTTAAGCAAGTAGTTGCCTCAGCTACCAGAAACAATTATAAGGCTGGTACAGAGTCCTTAATAGACAGGATAGTCACATCTAGAACAGATAATGTCCCTGAGGCCCATCCTTTATCTGAGAGCCTAAGTGACCATTCTCTGGTTATTTACTATTGGAATGCTCAAAGGCCTCATTCCCATCCTCTGCATGTAACCTCCAGACCCATTTGCAATCTGGATATCAGCGAATTGAAGAATGTTATTCACAAATAGACTGTTTTTTTTAAATGTCATGCCCTCAATGGATTTGATGTTGAATTATATTATTTTTTTTTTTTTTAATTTGCCCTTTTTCTGGCAGGACCACCAGCAGCCATCCGCCCTGGTCACGGCCCCCGGAGACCTCTACCGCCGTCAATTGTTGCTGAGGACCCTCGGTCACCCCTGGCTTGCCCCACGGAGGGTGGGGCTGTGGGCCACCTTCGTGACCCCGGAACTGTGACTGGTCGGGGTCCCGCAGCAGCGGCGGCAATGTGAGGCTCTCCAGGAGGGCTTCATAGATCGGTGGTCCTGCCCGCCATCTTTTCTACCTGATTTTTCTCCCAGAGGAGGCGGGACGTGCACGACGCCAGCGCCCCGCCCAGCCTCCCCCACGCCGAGCGGCCGTTGCGTGGAACTCCTGTCTCCACCAGGGGTTCCCAGCGCACCGAGTGCTGCCCCTGCCCTCCCCCGGAGTAGGAGAGCTGTCCGTCGGACGCTCGATCCTACTCCCCCCGGCCGGCCCTCCGATGACCCGGTTGAATTATATTATAAAGTAACTTAACATGGTTTGTAATCATTTTGTCCTATCCATCTCTTATGTATTGAAAACAGAAGTCAGAAATGGAGCACCTCTTGTCTGGTACAAATGATAGAAGAGAAAGATAGGGCCTGGAAAACTTTTAGGAAACAACAAACAAATTCAACATTGATTGAATATTAAAAAACTAAGAAATAAATGTAAACAAATGGTTATAAAGTAATGCTGCGCAGAATGTGGAATTCCGCTGGCGAAATTATCATGGGATGACCAGTCCACTGGCAGAATTTCCACTGGAATTCCACATTTTTTTCTGTAGAATTCTGCCTGCTGTGATCCACAGAATAATATTCTGAGGAACAGCATTTTTCCACAGAAAATTATTCCGCAACCATTTTCATGGAAAATATTGAGATCCAAGCATAAAATCCAAAGGGGGGAGGTGACCAGCGGGGTACCACAGGGATCATTGCTGGGTCCAGTCCTATTCAATGTCTTTATAAGTGACATTGCAGAGGGACTGGAGGAGAAAGTATGCCTGTTCGCAGATGACACCAAGATCTGTAACAGAGTGGACACACAGGCGGGGCTAGATAAAATGAGAAATGACCTAAGACTACTTGAGGAATGGTCAAGGGTTTAGCAGTTGTGTTTCAATGCTAAGAAGTGCAAGATAATGCACCTGGAACACAGAAACCCAAGAGAGGAATATAGGATGGGGGGGCAGGTTCTAGCCATGACAAGTCAAGAGAGAGACCTGGGGGTTATCATATCCAATTACCAGAAGTCAGCCAAGCAATGCAAAAAAGCAGTGGGGAAGGCAAACAGAATGCTGGGGTGCATAGGAAGGGGCATAACCAGTCAGAGAAGTGAAGTGGTGATGCCACTGTATAGACCACTGGTGAGGCCTCATCTGGAATACTGTGTCCAGTTCTGGAGACCACATCTCAAGAAGAACATAAACAGGATGGAAGCAGTCCAGAGAAGAGCTACAAAAATGATACATGCACTTATGAGGAACGACTCAAGGAACTTAACATCTATTCATTGGAAGAGAGAAGGGAGAGAGGGCATATGATAGGAGACTTTCAAATACCTTAGAGGAATAAGCAGGGTACAGGAGGGGAGCACATTTTAGAGAAGAAAGTGCACAAGGACAAGAGGACATAACATGAGGCTGGAGGGAGGGAGGCTTGGGGGAATGCTAGAAAGTATTTTTTCACAGAGAAGGTGGGGGATCCATGGAATAGCCTACCAGTGGAGATGGTGGAAACGGAAACAGTACGGGGATTCAAAAGTGCATAGGATAAGCATAAAGGCACCATGCTGTACAGCAGAGTGGGGGAACAGCAGTCCAGATAAGAGTAGGGATTGCCAAACCAAGTAGGGAAATAGGCAAACTAGGTGGGCTGTATGGTCCTTATCTGCCGAAAGATTCTATGTTTCTATTTTTCTGTGTTTCTATCCATGGAATATAATTCCGCAGAATAACATTTTTTCTATAGTAAATAATTTTGCAATCATTTCCACAGAAAATACTGAGATCCGCAGAATAAAATTCCGTGGAAATCTAGAAAAAATCATTTTCTGTTGCTGAATTCCACCATTCCATTTCTGACAAAATTTGGTGGAATTTCAAAAATTCTGTCAAATCTTGTTCTACCAGAATTTGAAAAATCCACAAGGCACTATTATAAAGACAAAAAAATTGATTATTCAATTCTCAAGTGGTCAACAGACAAATTGGCAAATATTAAACAGTCTTATGGGAAAGACCAGTTCTATAGCAATACCACTTCTGACTACTCAACAAGGTAACTTTACAGGTGTGATTTAAATTACTACAGAGCTCAATACCACTTTTTGTGGAGCTGCAAAATCTGCTCCGCTAGTCGATTGACCAGATCTTGAGTAGCTAAAGGCTAACTGTAATGGAACTGATGCTGGTTTTAAATTTAGATCAACTAACTGTAGATGAAACTTTAACGCACCTTATAAATATGGACTTAAAAACTAGAATGGGATTGGGCAGTATTGATCTCTGGAGACATTTGAAGGTTTGATACCTTTTATTGGACCTACAAGAGTCTTGTACAAAGATGGAATTCTACATAAGCTTTCAGGGCCTCACAGGTCCCTTCTTCAGATGAATGACCAAACTGAGCAACATAAGCAGTATTTATACATGCTGTGGAGCAATGTTGCTCAGTTTTGTCATTCACCTGAAGAGGGGACTTGTGCGGCCCCGAAAGCTTGTGTAGAAGTCCATCTTTGTACAAAATTTGTGTTGGTCCAATAAAAGGAATCACACCTTCTGGTGTCTCCTGTTTTCCAAGGACTAATACGGCTATAATTTCTTTTTACCAAGCAATATTGATCTAAAACTCTTCTCTTTTGTTATTAATGCACTGGTTCATCCTTTGCACATTTTGCATAACCATTCAGTAGATGCTGGTGAGGTCCTGAAGTCATGGAAGCAGGCAACTATGTACGTATTTTTAAATCCGGAGAGCACAGCAAGACCAAAAACTATTGACCAGTATACCTACTTACCCCACTATTCAAGGTTCTTGACATTAATGTTTTTGACCAATTTAAGGAGTTCCTGGGTTCTGGCACTTTGCTAACACCTTAACAACAAGGTTTCTGAGATAATCACAGCACACTCACAGCTGTGCTTAAATTCACTAATGGTCTTCACAGGGACTTGGACAATGGGGACATGATCGGTGTACTCTTTCTGGATCTTTCCAAGGATTTTGATCTAGTGCACCACAGTTGCCTGCTTGTCGAGCTTTGGGCCCTTGGTCTATGTGTATCTGATCCAAAGTAATAAGGGAGACAACCACAATACTCCTGTAGCAGGGCTAACACCAGGATATTATGTAATAACTTTCATTTATTGAGGTAAAAGGTCATCTTCTCTAATAAAGCTCCAGACAACAGTCTTTTAAGTATCCCAGACAATAAGCAACAAGAGACGTGTGGGCTGTCCGTAAAAGGTATAAATATAAAGATATATGTAATGCTATCCAAGCATAAATTCTCAAACCTTGTGGAAAAATATAAAAAACACATATTTGGCTTGTTCAAGGCAATCATTTACTTATTTTATTTAAAAGTTAAAAACTGGGAAAGGCATCGTGAACCAGAGCTCATTTCCAGATGCGACCTGGGGAGGGGGGTACAGTCAATACAGTAGGGTAAAAAAAGTAACATACAATGCAATTAATTTATACAACATTGAGTGGAAAGAAATATAATTACAGAGCATGTATAGGAGAATAAATACTTTGCAGAGTATAGTACATTAATTACAGAGTATATACAGACACAGAGGCAGTTTAAATGAGCTGCCATATAATGAATATACAGATGAACTAGTGCTGACTGCAATAAGTGTACAAACACCAGTGTACACTGGATATATACAATAATATCACAGTAGTGGGGTCATATGGTAAGCAAAGGAGAGGGGCCTATGAAGGACAGCAGATACAGGAGGTGGTGGGGGTTGGCCTAAGAAGGCGCTTAAGGGCATAGAAGGAGGGAAGGAGACAGGTTTGGAGGGGAATGCTGTTCCAGGGGGTCTAAAGGAAAAGTAAAGTTTGCCAGCATGGAGCATACACAAGGGAGTGAGAAGTTGCGGGCAGAGCTGGAATATGAGTTCTAAGATGAGGGCGAAGCAGGAGTAAGAAGGTAGGTAAGGTAGGTAGGAAGGAAGTGACCCGAACCAGAATTTTGGCAATGAAGGTAGAGCAGTGAGCTCAGCGACGATGTGCAAGTGATTGAAGGGAGAGGGTATCAGTATCAAACATTTATTTGCTCAGCATAAAGCCATTACAAAATGATAATACAATAAAATACAGTAGATAAATGACAAAAACACATACTATAAAAGACAATTTCCATGTCAATAGATAAGTTACAAAAGTATCTATAAAAGACATCACATATTACCACCCTACAGCTTTGTAGATTTTAAAAAATTTACCAGTTTTGTCAACACCTGTACAACATTAGATGTGTATAATTCCATAAGTATTTGGTTTATGGGGAGTCCAAGGTCCCTTAAGATTGGCCCTAACCAGAAGGACCTATGTTTCTGCTATAGTGGACATAGCAAAGTGACATGTTTTAAATCATCAGCCATATTTAAGTTGCATGCACATTTATCATTTTCCACTCCCTTCCTTTTCTGAGCAAAATATACATAATGTGAATAATTAAGCTCCATTCTGAATCTAGTTATAGTTCTTCTTAAATCAGGACAAGACAATATCAATAGATATGGTTCAGTAATGTGGATTATTTTCAGTTTTTTATACCACATAAAATTCTTGTAAGACTGAACCTTCTCCAAATTCCTGCTATTAAAAATATTCATAACTCTTTCCTTCACCTGAGATTTTACCTCTCTGAAAGGAAGGGAGTAGATTTGATACAGTAAATGACCCAGCCCTAGTGGGTATAGTCAAGTTGCTATACAGTCAACATTTGGAAATCTATAGCCCCTAGATGTATAATCAAACTCTTCCTCTAGACATATCCTCGGTAGCCTATACTCTGGATACAGGAACAGTCTGAGCAAGAAAATAATCATCCTTTCTACAATGTATGCTTCTATTAGTAGCTGTCCTAATTCGGTTCTTACTATTGATGCAGGCACTGATTGTGGTATTTTAAGAACATACCTGAGTAATTCATTTAATTGGACTTCTTGCTGTTTAGGGGCTGCTAGTGCCCATAATTCTTTGAGGCATAGAGTAAGCTTGAACACACTTTAGCCTCTACAACCCACAGAAGACCCCTTGCTAATCCATTACCCATCTTGTCAAGGGAGAGGGAAGAGTACAGGTCACAGTGGTGAGTTAGAGGAGGAGAGTTGGAGGCAAACCTGCAGAAGGAGTGGTAAAGTGCATCCAGTTTAGCAACGGAAGTAGCAGGTGCAGCGGTGTAGACAGTATCTGTATAGTCAAAAGTTGGGAGGATCCATTTGATTAAGAGGTCACGTCTGTTGGGAAGGGAGAGACTGGCCTTATGCCAGAAGAGCAGCCCTAGTTTAGGGTGTAGTTTAGTATGCAGTGCATTGAAATGGTGGGAGAAATCTAGGGATGGGTCAAGCCAGACTCCAAGATATTTGTACGTGAGGACATTTTCAAGTGGGGAGTTGGCAGAGACAGAGAAAGTTGGGAGGGAGGGAAGCCCCTTTATATTGACGAATAATCAAATATAGTAGCCTTATAGTGGCCAGCACAGTGAAATGCAGTTCATAATGTAAGTGCAGAAGTAATGAACAAATAAAACACAAGTTGCTCATAGTAAATGGTTATCGCTTTTTTCCCCATAGACATTTTTCTGCCCTGGCCGGTAGCTCATCACAGGGATATACCTTGTTCACAGAGACATAAAGCTATACCTCGGTCAGGCCAAACCCGGTCATCATTCAGAAGCTATCAGATTTTCCTCCCTTGGTTTTTGTTCCCCCTCCTCCCCGGTGGGAACGAGTGCCTTTGTCAGACACACACAACTGCAGCATCCCCCAGGTGGCAGGAGCAAGGTCCCTGGCTCAGTCACAAGGGGCGCTGTGGTGGCAGAGTGTGCGGCCAACCCTCCTCAGCCAAGATGCACAGCTGAGCAGCATCTTTCTCAGTCATGGCCTGCCTCCCAGTGTGCCTTCCTGAGCTCACTTCCAAACCTGATTTGTCAGCACATCCACGCAAAGCACTGCTGCTGGGCCATCAAGGCGGCCAATGCTAATCACTTTTATTAAAGAATTAATGTCATGTCATGAAATGCATTTAAATTGTCCAGAAATGTAGCAGCAATACAGTTTCTTTTTCAGATGTTAAATAGATTCAGATTAGACAGGAATAAACATAATTCAAAAAGCTGGTGGAACGGGGGCATGGCTATAATGCTCAACTAAGATGGCGACCTAACCGTGCAGCTCCACTCGCATAGAGCCTAGAACCCGTAATTTATCTTTTCTGGGGAGGACTTTCAAGAAGGAAAGTGAAAGACCAGTGAGCCGAAGTCTTGCTTTATCACCCAGGCGACTCTGTAGGAAAACATAATGGGTAAACAATCAAAATTGTCACCTACCATTATGAAAGTTGATGGATCCACCACTCTTGACCCAAAGTCTATTGCAGATGCGCTTAATAAGACATTCACAGACCTTAATGGGGTCCTCCCCCCAGATTTCTTCTCAGACTTACCTGTGCCTAGCCTAGTATCACAAAACACCCCTCGTGACAAACCACAATTTTACTTCACGCTAGATCTAAAAATCCTGTCTCTCACCCTGGATGAAGTAATTCACCCCCTTGCAAAATTCTTAATCTGTCACTTTGCCAAAGTCAATTTCCCAACAAATGGAAATCTGCCATAGTTACGCCAGTGCACAAGGGGACAAAACTCAACAGGAAACTATCGACCAATATCAATACTCCTCCCTCTCCAAAGCACTTGAACAAATAGTGGCAGACCAACTCTCTGATTACCTGGACAAATACAATCTACTCTGTAATCAACAATGCAGCTTTAGGAAAGGACATAGTACAACAACAGCCTTACTTGATTTCTCTGAGAAGTCCACTCAGCCCTGGACAAGGGTGCCAAACAGGTGCAGTCTTTATCGATCTTACAAAAGCTTTCGACACAGTCCATCATGGCCTACTTACTTCCTACTTTCTAGCCTAGGCCTGGCTGAAGGTCCTTGTGCTGGGTAAAAGTTACCTGTCCAATCGGTCACAGGCTGTAAAATCTCTAATGAACTCTCCAACTTCAAAACCAGTTCTCTCGGTGTACCACAGGGATCAATTCTTGGACCGCTCCTCTTTAGCCTGTTCCTTAACTCCTCCCAGATATCTGCCAGGAGAAAATAATCTTATACGCTGATGATGCTGTAATTCTCTCTTCCCACAAGGATCCAAACTCCCACGAAAAAGCCTGCAACTTGCTTCTCTAGTGTTGAAAGGTGGTTCTGGATAGTAAACTTTGCTAAAACCAAGATAAAACAAAAGCCATGCTCTTCTCAATCACCAAAACAAAAATAGGCATACTCCACTCACCATACAAATCTCTATGGAATTACACTGGACCAAGTAAATACTTTCAAATACCTTGGCATCATTTTTGACCAAGGGCTCACCTTACAACCCATTGACAACACTGCGAAAACAGTGAACTAACGCTTGGAATACTATTCCATAACGTCAATTTCTAAATCAAGCGGCATTGAGAATAGCTATACAGAGTTCCATAATCTCAATCATTGACTATGGCCTTATTATTTATGGCTCAGCTACCTCACTGCTCTAAGGCGTATCTCAATCACTCTAAATAAGGCCTGCCGCTCCTCACAGGGGCTCAAAGACTGACTCCACGTCATGATCTGTACTATGAATCAGGCTGGTTGAACCTATCAAATCGTCTTATTTATCTCACCTGCACAATGGCAAAAAATCTATCTTGGGACTGACTCCATTATGTATTCAAAACCTACTCCGACTGAAACCTGGCTCACGACCCTCCACCAGATCTGAGCAGCCAACCTTTCCTGGTTCCGAGATGCCGGACCACAGGGACAAAATCTTTAGCATACAGGGCCCCGACATGGTTCAATCGCTTAGTCCACCTACTCTATCCTCAACCTCGCAGAGCTTTCAAATCCATGCTCTATGCCCCACCTCACCACCACTAGCAACTGTGACTGCGCTAGATAAAGACTACTACCTCATGTCCATCCTCACATCTGAGGCCTCTTCCTCCCTGACTAATGAACCCTCTGGTACCTCTACTACTTCCTGTCTCCCAAACTCACTCCCCTTTTTTCCTGTCCCTCTCACTTACTCCCGCCACCACCTTTCCCTCCTCTCTAGCCTCCTTTAGCCCTAATGATCACCCTCTCCTGGAAGTTTCCTTAACCTCGAAATTGTCTACCGCTTGAACCTGTTATAGCTTGTTTTTCTATGAAACTTAAAAACGTTACTGCCTTAAACTGTTAATAGCAAATTTATGATGTAACTTTCCTGTCTGGTTTTACCTGTAATGTGTATCGTGCTTTGTTAAATGTTCTTTGTGACGTGGAACCTTTGTAAAAGAGCCCTGGCTCAAAGGTATTAATTCCTAGACTAATAAATTAAAACTAAAACTAAAACTAAAACTGACAGCAACCGAGCCACTTACGACCAAACGAACCTGCTGCTTAGTCTGCATGACACGCACTATGGTACACTCAACAAAGGAGCAAGACGAACCCTCTATAAGATAGATGTTCGTGTCAATTATGGCTAGTATTGACACCCTCACTCTGGCAGCTAACAACTCAGCCTTTTCAATTCAACAGATCAATCTGAGATTCGACGCGGTAGAGCAAAAGGCTACTACGCGGGAGGATACACTTCAGAATTATCCGGCCTTCATGAGAGAGCAGGCGGCTCAAATACACCTCTTACAAGATAAAGTAGATGACTTAGAAAACAGATGTCATCATAATAATTTGTGCCTTCTGGGCTTTCCGGAGGGATGTGAGGATGGGAGGGTTTTACTTCTACAGCAAGAATGTGCCAAATTTAAGAAAGTCCGCGGGGCACTAAGATTACCGTGGAATGAGTCACACCGCACGTTGCAACCCAGGCCTGCGCAGGGGGAGAGGCCTCGCCCCATTATAGCTCGAATTCTGAACTTAGCAGAAAAAGAAGCGATACAGGCAAGGGCAAGGGAGTTAGGGTAACTACAGTGGAAAGACCATAAGATTATGATATTTCAAGACTATTCTAAAGAGCTAGCAGCCCGACGCAAAGCTTTTACTGAAGCCCGTTGGAAGTTACATGTGATGAAGATCCCCTTTACTTTGAACAGGGTGCAGGAATGCACTATTTTTAAGCGAAAAAGATGTTCCAGGACTGGAGGGCATGGGATGAAGTTGGAGGGAGGACGATTCAGAGGAAACGTGAGGAAGAATTTCTTCACAGAATGGGTGGTGGACAAGTGGAACACCCTGCCAGAGGAAGTGGTGGGGGCTGAAACAATCACGGGATTTAAGAATGCATGGGATAGACATAAAGGAATTCTGGAGGTCAGGGGTAAGGGGCAACAGACTTCTTGGAAAACATAAACTGAACTTACAGACTTAAATGGGCAGACTGGGTGGGCCATAGGCCCTTATCTGCCGACACTGTCTATGTATCTATGTATCTATGTACTTTGAGATACCCTGCAATGCTGCAGATCTCATTCAATGGTGTAGTCCAGCAATTTTCTTCTCCAGATGCTGCCCTAGTCTTCATTGCCAGCACCTGCCCGAACGGCTCGAGCTCTCCGTCCTCTATCCAGGCTGTAAGTAACTCATTATCTCCCCTGCCAAAAGCGGATTCTCCTGTTATCTTGCTCCATTCTGCCCCTCAGGTGGGATTAGAACCTCGAAACTTGAAGGTTCGGAAGAGACCTCCATCCTCATCGCATGTTAAACGGGGCCATCCACAGAAGAGGAAGAGCAATTTCGACATACAGGCCCCTGCCTCCACCGTGGTGGAGACTGAAGTACAGATAGAATATGTCAGCCCCTATTTTGCACATAACCGATTTTCGATCCTGAGCAATCTTCCCAACGTGGAGGCATGTTAAGTAATGGACAATGGAAGGGGACACCCGGAATGCAGTCTCCCGGAAGAATTACACACTGATAGGACCCAAAGTGTAGAGAGAGAGACTCAGAGACTCTCCCACCGGACCTCCAGGCCCCAGGCTCATCCTCAGACCGAAGCGCAGGCCGAGAACCCATGGAGGCAAAACAGCTGAACCCTTCATGAACATTGGGAAATCCCATTAGTTTAAACTGTTGAACACTCAGATAAGTATCTGAGGTTGCTGATATTGTAAAGTTGTAATTTTGTGGGTGGGGAAAAGGCACAACTTCTTTTGGCCTGCATACGGGAATGAACTTTGACCCATTCTGGGACAGAGGTTCCCTCGCAAAGGTTAATTCTGCTTGTGTCAGTACAGGCTTACTTGTTTAGTTGTTGGGTTTGGTGGCCAGAAGCTGTGTACTGAGTGGGAAAGCTGTAGGTACGGATAACTGTAATGAGTGTATATAGATGCATTTGCCAGGGACTACAAGCCAGAGGACTGGGAGCACTAGACAATCCTACTGGTGCACTTCATTTACTAAGGGAGTTAGCGGTTCCCACCTCCACCCCCCTATTACTCTCCCAGTCGGGCCTTTGTCCTCCACAACATGGATCCCAAAGTTTCTTTCTGGGTTTGTTTTTCACCCCTTCTATTACTTTGTCCTGAGGGATCAGCAGTGGGGCGGTAAAATGCTTTTTCTGGATCCTGAATTTGCTATATGCTATACTAGGTACCCAAATAATACTGGGGCCACTACAATAATCCTTCTGTAAAGTGTTAAGTTGCTGGCGCATTTGGCATTCCTATCCGGAACTGAGGTTTTTTTCTCTTCGAAGAATAGGGCTGTAAAATGAGTCAGCTCAACTGTTGTCTGCTGTAAGAATTTCATTAGAAATGTTTTCAAACCTCTAATATAAGGGTTGAATGTTTTTAGTGACCACTAAAGATATAAGCTTTGAAGACTTTCCTCTAGTGCCTTCTGGATGACATCAACATAGTAAAGAGTTAAGAACTAGGAGCGAGTCACCCGCATCTCTAGCACATACAGTCTTGGATTTCACTTAGCCGCTGTTTTCTGGCAATTTGCTAGTAACTCCAAGAAGGCTAGCCCCACTACAAAAGTGGAGTCTTTGATTTCTTTATCGGCATTAGATTTGTATACTGGTCTAAGAATCCGTTGATAGGACCCGTACCCCCCCCTCGCTAGAAGGGGTGGCAGGTAGATCCGGATAGGGCTCTAGTAAGAGTTGACTTGTTGTTCCTTTTGATCTTATCTCGGTTCCGGATAACCTGGTATATATATATCAGAGTAGTAGTGTATTTTCTCCCCCTTTCATGGGAAGTACCTGTTCCACACCCCAAGGGCGACAGGACATACCATTGGCTAGGGCTCTAGCCAGTTTAGTCCTACCGCTCCTCCTTTAATATTTTGTAGATAAGTTAGTTTGATAGTTAGATACAGTGGCAGTATATAGTCTCTACAGTTCTGATAGCTAAACCCTTGCCTGGTACAGAGTTAAGACTGGGGCAGTGATTCTTAATTACTAAGCATACAGAAACACCTAGCTCCTTCCTTTAGGTTCTTCTTTATGCTTGTTATATACTGGGGCCCTTAACTAAAATGTCTGACATTGTGATGCATACGTGGAATGTCAGGGGGCTAAACTCCCCAATAAAATGAAAGAAAGTCCTGGCTCACCTGAAGCGTAATTGTTCTCAAGTGGCCTTTCTGCAGGAGATGAAATTCTCCGGGGAGGATCATACCCGCATGAGGAAAGATTGGGTTGGCCAGCAGGTTCACTCTAATGCTCAGACCAGGAAGCATGGGGTTCTTATCTTGGTGAACAAATCTCTTGCCTGGACATTAAACCAAACACGTTCAGACCATGAAGGCAGATGGGTAATAGCCACTTTAATACACCCACTGGTCCACTCACTCTCTGTAATGTATATGCCCCCAGTGAAGATGCCCCTCGGTTCTTTCATAATTTGGCAGAGGTAGTTCTTGAATTTAACCCCCCAGACTGCCCATTACTTATTGGCGGGGACTTTAATCTCACTCTGATGCCTCTCTTAGATAGGAATGATGGGGGGAAAGAGGCGCATCTTAGAAGCAGGAAGACTCTCCAGCAAATGATGTCTGATCAGGGGCTTACAGATCTCTGGAGACTATTCCACCCCAGAACAAGAGATTATATGTTTTATTCGACTCCAAATGCCTCATACAGTAGGCTGGATTTTTGACTTGGCTCATCTATCATGACTACTAAAACCCTTGATGTCTCAATTTTTCCCTGCTGCATCTCCGACCATGCTCTAGTCCAGCTTCTCGTACATTGGGACCCTGTGGCTCCCCTGACTAAGCAATGGAGATTGGACCCGCTCCTGGTTAAGGACCCCGAATTTACCCACTGGGTTATTAAGGAGGCTTCTCTTTTTTTATCTGAAAACCCTATAAGTGTTACATCTGCTAGTACAATGTGGGAAGCCTTCAAAGCTACGATGCAAGGTAACATTATGGGGTTCGCGTCCGCTAAGCACAGGCAAACGGAAATGCAGCTGCTCACTCTTGAACGGAGACTGGCTGAAGCCGAAAGCATTTTTAAGGCATTGCCCTCTGCTACCATTCATTCCACTATAGGTAAATCCATTTTGGCTATTCGGTTTGAAATTAATCAGCTTCTGAATAGGAAAGCTGAATCCACCATCCTTCGTCTTAAACATACCTTTTGGGAAGGGGGGGATAAAGGGGGTAAAGTACTTGCATATCAACTATGAAAACAGCAGGCTAGCAGATATATCCCAGGTTTGAAAAACAAACTAGGGTCACTGAGTACTTCCCTTGGGGATATTAATGAGATTATGTCCTCATTTTATAAAGGGCTATATTGTTCCACCCACACTGGCCCTAACAGGGACACTCAGGGCTTTTTAGATACCTTAGGCCTGCCTAAGTTGCAGAGTCAGCAAACATAACTTCTAGATGAAAATTTGATTGTATCCTGCACCATTTTGCTTCCTACTGGCTGTAAATCTCTTCCCTGTCCCATTATGTAGACACTCTGTCATAATGTACGTTGTACTTATTGTCTTTGTCATATCTTGTTGTACTCTCCCGGGTCGTTCCTGAAAATAGGCATAATACTTGTCTAGTGTACTTACCTTGTTAACAAAAGCTAAATAAATAAAATAAAATAAATAGATCTCCCCATTTCAAAGGAGGAGCTGACTGTAGCCATCCAAGACTTGAAAAAAGGAAAATCTCCGAGAGGTGATGGGTACACTGCAGAATTCTACCAGATTCTGGTTTCCACTATTTCTCCCCTTTTAACTCAAGTGTTTCAGGAGATAGAAATCAAGGGAGCCTTACCGCCCTCCATGCTGGAGGCAATTATAGTTGTAATTCTCAAAAAAGGCAAAGACCCTACCAACCCGGGAAACTGCCGCCGAATTTCACTTATAAATTTGGACAGTAAACTTTATGCCAAAATTTTAGCCTACAGACTTAGTTCTGTGTTGACTGATCTTGTACACCCCTCACAAGTGGTATTTATACCCGGAAGACACAGCTCAGATCACTTAAGAACTCTGCTGAATCTGATCCCCTTTGCCAAGTCCCTTCATACTCCCATGGCCGCTATTACGGTTAACTTCAAAAAGGCATTTGATTCCGTGGAGTGAGACTATCTGTATACGACTCTTTCCTATTTTGGGATAGGGAAAACATTTCTTGCCAGGATAAAAGCCATATATGAAGGCCCCTCAGCCAGAGTTAACACAAACTCAATGCTTTCTGATCCATTCCCTTTGGGCAGAGGCACGCGGCAAGGGTGCCCGCTCTCTCCCCTCCTTTTTGTGCTGGCAGTTGAACCTATGGCTGTGGCCATCCGTAACCACCCAAAGATTAAAGGGTTAACAGTGGGGAATACATCCTATATAAGTTTTATGTATGCTGATGATCTCCTCCTCCTTTTGGAAGACGCATACACCGCTATCCCCCCGCTCCTTGCTCTGCTAGAAGAGTTCTCCAAATACTCTGGCTTACAGCTGAACCGGAATAAGATGGAGCTACTCCCCCTCAACGATCACTGCGTTCAGCAGGGGATAGCAGTGGATGATCTAATTTGGGCACCAGAAGGGATCACATATCTGGGTATTTTTTTGACCCCATCTTTAGAAACAGTTTGGCAAGCTAATGTACAACCTCTTCTCTCCTCCATCAAGACAGACTTTGATAGATGGAGGCTTCTTAAACTCACTCTAGTGGGAAAAGTGGCAGCGGTGACATTGATCTCTGCCCCTAAGCTATTCTATCTCCTGATGCACCTGCCAGTTCCCTTACCTGTACAGTGGTTTCAGGGTATTAATAAACTAATTGGGGATTTTCTATGGGAGGGACCCAAACCCAGGTTCAGTCAATCTAAACTAAGGTCACATTGGAAGCAAGGTGGGTGGAACCTCCCATGGCCAGAGGGATACCGACGTGCCTTTCTTTTGGCACAAATGGTTAATTGGGCCCGCTCTCCCTCCCTCCCGTCTTTCACCACAGTGGGTACAACTAGAAACAGATATTATGGAGTTGTGTCACCCCCATCCCTTTTGGTACAAAGGGGCAGTCCTAAAAAATCCGGGACCAGTAAGACAAGTACAGAACTCACTTCCCCCACAGTGATGGCATCCAGGGGAAATTGGGTTAGTTCTCACCGTAAAATCAATTTGGACCCCCTTCCACTCTCACACGTGCCTATCTGGCAAAACCCAGATATTACCATAGGTGGAGCTGAAATCCTATGGAGACATTGGGTGGTATTGGGTATCACTAAGTTGGGTGATTTGCTGACCCCTAACCACAAGGCCATGCAGACATTCCAATCTTTAAGACAACAATGGGGTATCCCACCACTAGACTTCTGGAGATATCTCCAGCTTAGGGATGCGATTCGGCATCTTCTACCCCATATCACAGGCCATGCCAAACCTTTGTCATTGGCCAAGTGGATACACTGTACTAAGGGCCTTGCAGGTCAGATATATGCTACTCTTAGAGATACTCTTCCATCCCAATCTGATGAAGCAAGACAAAGATGGGAGAAGATGTTGCAGACCCATATATCCTCCGAGGCCTGGGATAAAGCCTGGGTAGATGCACATACCTGGTTCACAGATGCCAAATCCAGACTAATCCAAAATAAAATTGCACATTCTTGGTATAGAACCCAGTTATTCTTCATAAAACCAAAGTAATAGATCAGGACAATTGCTGGAGATGCCAACAGCTGGGAGGGGACCTAGTGCACGTGTTGTGGTGCTGCCTAAAGATCCAACCCTGTGGCAAGAGATACAAGAACTTGCCTCTGGGTTTTTCAACAGGCCATTCCCTCAGCCTCTCTTTTTATCTTGGGGATCTGTGTTGATATGCCCAAACTGACACCGCTTGAGATATAGGTGGCTGGCATTTCTGGCACTACAAACAAAAAGAGCCATTCTATGCCAATGGAGAACCCCTTTGGTTCCTACTATTGCAGAAATATTGGGGTCCCTGTCTATTCTGGCCAAACTGGACAAGATATCCTATTTACAGAAGTCCAAACTTTCCTCATTTGAAGTCTGCTGGGATCCATACCTTAAATATCTGGGAAAAGTCCAACCACCATTGGGAATAGGGTGATCACCTTCAGTCTCCTCTGCCGGCTTAACAGGTAATATGACAAATGGGTTCTCTATCCAAGGTCCCATTAATATGTGGAGAGGCCCAGGTTTTTCTTTATAGGACTGGAGACTTTATTTATGGTGATTAAACACATGATGACATGTAGAATGCTTAATTCATTGAGTACAGATTTAAGCCTGGGATATACTTGTTTCCATTCCAGGATCAGTCTGGTCTCTTGCAGAGCATATGTACACTCTCACTCAACTTTCTCCAGATGCCATGAAGAGGGATAATGCCTGGTGGCAATTATGCAAAGTTATTGTTGAGGTGTGTATGTCCGGCAAAGAGGACACTCTAATCAGACACTAGGTTTCGTGAGTACCTTTACATGATAGTTACTGGGGTCTATGATGCAGTGGCTCACCCCTGAATTCCATAGTATGTCTCTGCATAATTAGAATGTTTATTCCACCAGGAAATATAGTAATCTGTATTCAATAATGGGAAATGATATGTGTCTGTACCCCCATTCTTGTGTTATATCCCTTAGCCTTTCCCTTGATTACTGTATTGGCACCTTGTACCTATAAATGAGGCGTAAGGTGGTTAAATGTACCTACAAAACATGTGACTGTATACTGTATTGTGATTCTTTTTTCAGTTTTCGTACGTTCTTGGGAAATAATAAAAATTATTACAAAAAAAAAAAGCTGGTGGAAGCTCAGCAAACTCACATAGATAAATTAAAAGCTGTTTTTCAAAAATAAATTCCCCAGGATTTCAACAGCCAAAACGCAAACACAGCTGTAATAAGGACAACACACTGGTCCCTTTGAGTGTTTTACCCGAAGTGCTGAGTAATCCTTTCCCTGTGTTTTTTCACACGGCTTGTACATAACTCTGTTGGTATGCAGATCTCCAAATGAAACTTGTGCTATATAAATTCACAGTGAACCTGATCCAGTGTTCTGACAGCCTTTGCCAGTGTACGTGTATTTTATGAAAAATTCTGTGACTTTGAGCTAGATTTCTTTGAATATACTGGCAAGCTGGATACAGACTGCAACGATTGAACTTTATTGCTAATTTTGACTACTTAAGTAGTGAGGAATTTATTTTTGAGAAGCAGGCATACTTTCACAGGTTGTGAAATTGCATGGCCAGAATTTACAAGGCAGTTCATGAATATTCAAGAATCTCTTATTAAAACCACGGTGTCTCCACAATATGGTACATATAAATAATAAATATAACATGTGCTTCAATTAAAAAAGTTCCCACAGAACCAATGCAAAAGTATCATTTTATTAGTTATACAGTAACAAACTGAAATATGTTTTACTTTTTATTTTTATTGTCACAGAATACAGACTAGAAACATAGAAACAGTTAAAACATGTGCATTATGTACAATGTGCTTACAGTTCATAATAGTTAAAAGTAATTTAACATGGTTCAGAAAACCCATTTCAGATCCTTACAAAAAGTAATCATACGGTAATTTATGTACAATTTACTGCCTAAGTACTCATAAACACAGAGCACTATGGTGGTTTGGGTAGGTGGGTACTTACTATTGTTTTACATTTTATATGATTGTTGGTATGAGTATTTGAGGGCCTAGGGTAAGGGTAGTGGGAGATCTGTGCTGTGCTGTGGACTTACCTTTAAGGGGAGAGTGTGTTTTAATAGTGAATGTTGTTGTGTAGTGGGTTTGTGTGACCAGTGGGGTAATGTGTGTGTGGATGGATTTGGGGCCCCTCAGGCTTATTTATTTCCCATCCCAGTTGCTAGACCTCCACCCCTTTGTTGACTCTCCCTGTTAGCAGCAGCATATAGATGCTGTGGGGAGGTGGGCATCATGAAGAGGTGAGATGGTAGGTAGTGGTGGGGGTTAATGGGGAGGCATTATAAGGGTGGTGAGGACCAGGAGATGCCCTGGGACAAAATGAGATCTTGGGCGAGGTCAGATGTGGCTGGTTCTCATACCTGGAGTTCCCATCAGACCAAGTGGACATATAGCCTGTAGGCCAGCAGCCTCCATTCATCTCCTGCAGGCAGTTTTTTGCAACGTGAGATCACTGGGAAACAAGTCCACAATTATATCGGACTTGATTTCCATGGTCAGTCTGGTTTGCATCATGAAGACCAGGCTGGGTAATGACACAGGGCCAATTCAGGAGGTGTCATTCCCAGCTGGATTCTCTGTGGTTCACTGCCTATGGAGGGATCACAGGGGTGGGAGAGTAGCCATCTGCTTTGGATCTGAGTTGAACTTCATGGTGCACCCAGTGGGAGGTACTACATCATTTGAATGCGAAGACGTGCATGGGGTTCCAGGTGTAGGTTGTAGGATCTTTCTTGTGTACTGGCCTCTGGAGCATGAGAGGGATTTCTTGCAAGAAATCATGGACTTCATCACCGAAAGGGCATTGGTGTCACCCAGATGGTTGGTTCTGGGTGACTTCAGTGCTTGGGTTGGTGATGAACTCTCATAATGTGGTCAAGATTTCCTCCAGTTGATGTTATTACTGGGCCTTGCATAAGTGGTTACTATTGTGACCCATCAACACGGTCATGCCTCGGACCAAGTATTCTCACTGGGGCTCAAGATTAACAACCTCAAGATTGATCTGGTCAGTTCACCAGATCACTGCACATTGAAGGTCTTATTTGGGCACCCCCCAATTTTGCCCCCCCCCCGGAGATGGTCTGCTGACACCCTTTAAAGAGGTTGTCCCCAGCAGGTCTTCAGGTGGTATTGGGTGATGGCTGCATGTGGGACAGGATCAGAGGGAGCCATGGTAGCCTATGACAGGGCTGTTGCCTTGGCCTTTGATATTGTTGCATCAGTTTGTATATGATCCAGGTCTTCTCACTTGGGATCTCTGTGATTTGAAGGGGAGCATGGGGGGATGAAGGCTTTAGGTCACAGACTGGAGCACTGCTGGCAGAAATCTGAGGCAGAAGGGGACAGACTGGTTCTGAGAACTCACTATGGTGAATTTCAGAGGGCACTCTCTCATTAGAAGGCAGAATTTCTGTACAGGGAAGCTGTAGTAGGGACGAATAGACTGGTTCAGCTTTTTTGGACTGTGGACAGACTGTTACATACTGCCTGACTTCAGCCGTTAAAGGCATTATCATCCACCCAGTGCAAACAGTTTGCTCAGTTCTTCTCTGACAGGGTGTCCTCGATCAGGTCTGGGATAACTCCAACTGGGCTGTCGTGACCCAGCAGTGGGGAGCAGGTTGCCGTCTGGGGCAAGTTTAAGCTGGTTTTGGTGGAAGAGGTATGTGGGGTGATTTCTGAGCTGTGGCACACTTATTATGAATTGGACCCAGATCAGATGCACCTCCTAGTGAGTGGTGTGGGATTTCTGGGCCCAGTGTTTGCGGAGAAGGCCCGGTGCTCCCTTTAGAAGGGGTCCTTTCTGAGTGCACTGAAGGATGTGCTAGTGAGACCTCTTCTGAAAAAATATCTTTGGACCTGTACTTCTTGGCATATTTTAAACTTGTCTCTAACCTTCACTTTTAGGAAAGATTATTGAGAAGATAACGGCTGTGCAGCTTAAAGCTCACTTCACAGTCCTTAACATAAATGAGCTGCTCCAGTCTGAATTTAGATCTAGGCATAGTACTGAGACCGCATTGGTCATAGTGCATAATGACCTCCTTAGGGCCAGAGACAGAGGGTAATGGTCAGTTCTCATTCTACTCGATCTCTTGTCAGAATTTAACACAGTGGACTATAGGTTGTTTGTTGGATCATCTTAGGAAGTATTGTGGGCTCGCTGGTAGGCCATCAGCTGGTTTAAGTCCTTCATCAGTGGCAGGATGCAAAGAGTGGTGATGGGAAATTTTTTCTCACTCCTGAAGCCCCTGCTCTGTGGCTTACCCCAGGGTTCGATCCTCTCACCTATGTTGTTCGCAGTCTACATGTTGCCCCTAGATGATATCATCAGATGGTATGACCTGGGTTTTTACTGCTATCCAGGTGATACCCTACTGTATCTGTCATTTGCACCCAGGATGCCTGGCATGTTCGATATACTGAATGTATGCCTAGTCAAAATCCAGGACTGGTTTTCTTCTAGCTGTCAGCGTCTCAATCTGGAAAAGACCAAGGTACTGGTAATTGAGCCTGGTCAATGGCAGGGTGCAGGGCCACAGTGAGCCCATAGGTTGTTGTTGGATCATCTTAGGGAGTATTGTGGACTCACTGGTAGGGTCATCAGCTGGTTTAAGTCCTTCCTCAGTAGCAGGATGCAAAGGGTAGTGATGGGAAATGTTTCCTCACTCCTGAAACCTCTGCTCTGTGGCTTACCACAGGGTTTGATCCCCTGTCCTATGTTGTTCACAGTCTACATGCTGCCCTTGGATGATATCATCATCCAGGACTGGTTGTTCTCTAGCTGGCAGCAGCTCAACCCAGACAAGATAGAGGTACTGGTGATTGAACTTGGTCAACGGCAGGATGCAGGGCCACAGCGGAAAGACCCAGCCTGGTGCTTGGTTCCTCTAATCTGATGGCCTCTGCTAAGGTAAAGAATCTGGGCATTATTCTGGATGAAAGACTGACAAATAAGGCTCAGGTGTCATCTGTAGTCAACATCTCCCAGACTAAAGTTTTGGTCCCTACAGTAGACCTGCCTTCACTGGTACATGCCTTTGTGACTTCCAGACTTGATTACTGTAATTGTATCTTGGGTTAGTGGAGGCATCCTACAACACCTGCAGCTGGTGCAGAACACAGCAGCCAGGTTACTGATAGGTCTCCCCCAGGTCATGTCATGGGACCCTGGCGCTCTGTGATCTTCATTGGCTGCCAGTAAAGTGGCAAATCTCCCTCAAGGTTGGTTTGCTGACCTACAAAACTCTATACAGACTGGGCCCAGGTTATCTGAGTGAGCTCCTGTCTCCTTAGTGCCAACTACCCCCCACCCCAACACTTTTCCAGGATGAGCCTCCTAGTGGTTCCCAGGTCCAGACTCAAGACATCAGGAGACGGCACTTTTGAGGCAGCTGGTCCGGTTCTGTAGCTCTCGCTTCTCAGATGTCTGAGTGAGGATCCCTCAGTGGAGGCCTTTAAGAGGGGCCTAAAAACCTACTTGTTCAGCCAAGCTTTCTACTTTAAATTAGTCCCACTGGTTTAGTTTTAAGATATTTATGCTAACTAATTGCACATTTTAAATTATTTATATTTTATGACTGTGTGTTATGTCATTTTATTTTGTTTTATTTATTTTAATTCTATGATTTACAGTGCTCAGAGCCCCTGAGGATGGGTGCTAAATACAGTAAATAAACTACTACTACTAATCCACCATTATAATAACCAGCTGGTCATAACAGCAAGCACAAGAAAGCCAAGAGTTGTCAAAGTATAGTGGGGTAAGTATGCTGTGTTTAAATCCACTGACCACCAAAACTGGTGAGACAACAAAAACACTGCACACTGTGCTGCTGGGTCCTGGTCTCCAGGGCAGACAACAGAGCCAGGACCAGACTTCAAGGAGTGTCACTGGGCACACAATATGGCCTTTCTCAGTCCCAGGATGGGCAACAAGGCCAGGAAACAGGAAGAACTTAGCGCTCAACACCAGAACAGCACAGGGCATGTACAAGTGCAGGAAAATGGAGCCTTTTCTTTTTTACTTATCTACTGGAAAGTCGGGAATTATAAAGAAATAAAGTATGGGTATGGGTTATGTAATGAGATTTTACATACACACACAGTGTGTGATGCTTTAATAAACCCCTCAAGCTTCACTCTCAGGGTTTATGTAGCAGGTGCATGTAAAATCTCGTTACACATCTCTATCCGTACATTATTTTCTATATTATAGAGGGTGTTCATAGTCTCCATTACCTGGCCAGCCTTTTAGAACTCATCTTTCTACAACTTTAGGAGTGCAGTAAGGCTCTCCATAGTTCTAGTCTCCCTCAATTTAGTTTTGATGTAATTTTGTACTGTCTCTGTACTCCCTTTCCCCGGGTCACACCTGGAATTGAGCCTTGGCTCAGTCTGCCTTTCCTGGTTACCAATTTTAAAATAAATAAAAAAATAATCTAACGAAGAAGGCATTCAGGCTCAGCATATATTTATTCTACCATTTGAAAAAGTATTCATCGTGAAAGAGCCATATCATCACTCTCTACATAGAAGATAGCATTTCCTGACCTGACAAAAATGTTGCACCAGACAAACAGCAGACCATTTGATACTAACTGTAACAGCAATACTTTGCTACTGAAGGTGGAACAAATGTTTTGTTCCAGTCAGATTTGTTTTGAATCAGTCTCAAGAATTATGATCACTAGTTCTTCATCATTGCTGTGGTGTTTTGGTATTTGGTCTGCCACAGGACCCCTTACCTTCTCCAGTAGTCTGCTTTCCCATCTGGTGCTTCCGCAATAGTCGACTGCTGGTACCGAACGAACTGAGTCAGACGCATAAAATAATAAACAAAATAAGGTTTATTCAGGAGCATAAACAGGGACATCTCATCAGCACAAGGTACATACTAGACTCTCTGGCAAGACAGGAAATTGGGGTTTCCTAGCCCCTGCTGGCAATTAATTAGCATAACATGTGACCCTGGTTGGCTGCCCATTACTGTTCCTAGTTAAAGGGGCGGCAGCTAAGCTTAAGCCCCATGCTTAACTCTGTACTCCAAATCACCCTGGGAACTGTAAATGTGAGTACCACTCGAAGAAGTAAAGACATTGTTATGCAAGAACAAGAATAAAAATTATCAAAACATTAGTAAACGCTACTACCTTATTAACAATAATATGAACATTACTCAACATCATGGGGACATTAACAGAAGACGATTGATTGATTGATTGATTGATTGATAAAAAATCGCAATACATTGCTGCAGGGAAGGGGAGGGGAGGAAAGAATCTGGACTACACTGGTGGCAAGTCAGTGTAATGCCAGGGAAGGGGGGCACACCATAGCACTTGAGGCTGGCCCTGCCACAAGCACTAATGTGCGGGGAAGGGAAAGAAAAGACAGGGAAGGGGAGCAGCACTTATTATCCAAATGTAATTCAATTTACTGTAATTATTAGAACAATATATATTTTCCTAGATCTAAGAGAGAAAAATGTTAGAGCAAACAGTAATTTAGAACCAATATGCATTGTTAAGACACAGAAATGTACAGAATCACCCATGACCACACTGAGTCTGAATAATAAAGTTCACTTGGTTCTGTGACTTTTACGGTCAGTTGGGATTGATGAGTGGGTGGATTGAACTAGTTCTTGACAGGTGCAGTCAGGTCACAAAAGGGGGCCCAAGAGTTCTGAGTACTGTGAAACCCACACCATTTAACACAGCATGACCAAGATCCATTAATGTACTTTTTGCACAAAATCTTCTCGAGCTGGTACACATATTGGGGTACATGAGAGTCCTGAGAAGACGCAAGAGATGGAGAAATTCCAAAAAGTCCATCTGGCAGAACAGGTAGAACAGGATCTAGCAGACAAGTGTCAGTACCGTGTGGTTCTGGTGAAACTGGAGTCAAATTGTCATCAGGAAGTTCAGTTTCCGAAAGTATTGCAGGTTCCAAAGAAGCTTCATTACTTGGGGGACTGGGATCATCAGAGAGGGTAGCATGCAAGTACCCATGCTTCAACCTGTTGATGTGAATTTTATTGCGTACCAGCTTTCCACTGGACCTGCGGTGCAAGCGAACATGAACAGGAGGAAGCTTTTCCACAATATAGAATGGCCCAGTCCAGGGGCGAAGCAGTTTTTTGGTGACACCTGGAACAAGGGCAGGTCAATACAAATATACAATGTCCCCCACATAAAATGAAGGATCATGAAACTTGGCTGCTGACATTTTTTGCATTGCCATTTTTCTCTGTCCCAGAGTGTCAATAGCAACATGTCTGGCAAGTTCAAGCCGTTCCAACACTGGGACGATGAAGGATGAAGCTGACTTTGGGACCTCTAGCAGTGACAGATCTTTGTCCAGAGGTGTTCTTGGGTGACGTCCATGGACTAGGGAAAAATGGGGTATACTCTGTGCTGTCAACACAAGGGCTGGAGTTGTAAGCAAACTGAATGAAGGGAACAAAGTGATCCCAAGTGTCGTGAGTGTCATCCAGGTACTTGGATAGTGTATTAAGAATGGTGGCCACCATTCTCTCACTTTGTCCATTGCATTGTGGATGGTAACTGGTTGTGTGAGTCTTTCTGATATCGAGAAGTTGCAGGTTTCTCTCACAATAGTTGAGAGGTAGTTAGTGCCTCTATAGGAATGCAGGTATGCTGGGGTACCGTGACGGCAAATGATTGTCTTGAGGAAGGCACTAGCCACTGTAGCAGCTCTAATGTCTTTCAGTGGGATTAATTCCAAGTACTTAGTTAGGCAGTACACAAAAACAAGAATGTACTTGTTGCCAGAGTCAGGGCATGTAGGCAAGGGCCAAGAATGTCCGTGCTGACTCTTTGGAAAGGTTCTGTGGCTACAGTTATTGGAATGATGTGTGCCTTTGTCGGTTTACCAGGAGCCTTTCTTTGGGAACAGGGCTGGCAGGATTTGGGGATTTGAAAAAACGGACAATGTCCTTGTTCATGTGTGGCCAGAAGAAGTGAAGCCTGGTCTTTTTGAGAGTTCTGTGGATTCCCATATGACCTCCAGAAAGTGGAGAGGCATAAGTGGATTGAAGAACTTTGGAGACCAGAGAGGCTGGCACAACTAACTCTACATGAGTTCTATCCATACGATGACCCTTGCCTTCCTTTGTCCAAATGTGAAAAAGCACACCGTCATTGAGAAAATACTGTGATGCAAAGAATTGTACATCCTGAAGGTGTTTCTTCTGTTGTGGTAAAGTTCCAGTCTCGAGATACCTGATGATGTCTGTAAATTGAGGATCAGTTCTTAGTTGAAGTTTAAGTGTCACCAGGGAGATATCGGTATTAGAGGTTGTAAGAAGCTCTTCAGCTGCTTGCAATAAGTGAGGACTAATGCTTTTCTCTGTAGAAGCAGTTGGTAGCAGCAAAGCGACTTGAGGTGTTGTAGGAGTGTCCACAGGGAGTGCATCCATGGAGTGGAAAGGAAGAGCTTGTAGGCAGGCCTCTTCATCTGGAGAGGCTGCTGTGGAGGGATACCGTCTCTGGCTTACAGCATCGGCATTGGAGTGAACTCAATCTGGTCGGTACTGGATCTCAAAATTGTATCCTTGCAGTATGGCAATCCATCGGGCGAACTTTGCTACTGGCTCCTTCATTTTGAACAACCACCTGAGGCCAGAGAGATCCACGATAGCTGTGAAGGAGTAGCAAAGGCAGCAGTCAAACTTCTTTACAGCAAAGACCATGGCTAGGCATTCTTTTTCTGTGATGCCATAGTTTTGCTCAGCTGAAGAAAGAGAGCGCCTGGCATAGGAAACAACTCGTTCTGTTCCATCTTGGATTTGACACAGCACAGCGCCCACTGCAAAGGAACTAGCATCTGTGTAAAGCTTGAATGGCTGATCGAACCTGGGATAGGCCAATACTGGGGAAGAAATAAGTTTTTCTTTCAAGGTTTCAAAGGCCTCTTTGCATTCGGAAGTCCATAGGTAGTCACATCCCTTTTTGGTGAGGGCGTACAGTGGAGCTGTAATCTTGGCATAGTTGCAAATTGATTTTCTGTAGTAGCCAGACAAGCCCAGGAAAGCTCTAAGATCTTTGAAGTGTGTAGGTTCTGGATAGTCTTTTACTGCAGAGAGCTTATCTGGGTCTGGCAGGATGCCTTGCGAACTGACTACATGTCCTAGGTAATGGATTTGATGCTGTGGAAAGCAACACTTCTCTGAATGAAGTTTGAGGTTGGCTTGACTGAGACATTCAAATACCTCTTTGAGATGCTGGAGGTGCTCTTGGAAAGTTCTGCTGAAGATGATAACATCATTGAGGTAAACTAGGCAAGATTTCCAAGACAGTCCACATAATACAGCTTCCATAACACATTAAAATGTGGATGGGCTGTTCCAAAGTCCCATAGGCAGATGTTTAAATTGTAAATGTCCCAAGTGGCAGAGCCAGGATGTGTATGGGCGTGAAGCTGGATCAATAGTAACATGATTGAATCCACCCTGAAGGTCTAGAGTGGTGAAGTAAGCTGGGCTCGCCACACCAAGGCTCTCTAAGGCATCCTCTGTGGTATGTAAGGAATGTGCATCCTGCACCGTGTAGGCATTGAGCTTTCTGTAATCCACCACAAACTGATACCCTTTGTCTTTCTTTACTACCAGCAAGCAAGGTGCACCCCAGGGACCTGTAGATTCCTCAATAATGTCCTGTTCACGCATGTCCGTGATTAAGTCCTCCAGGACTTGTTTTTGTTTGTGTCCCACTTAGTAGACTCGCTGATGAACTGGCTTTTGGTTGGGCTGCACCTCAATGGTGTGTTGCAGGATATCACAGCATCCAAGTTTATCAGGGCCGACAAAAACATCTGGGTAGTTCTCCAGAAATTCCAGAAGTTGCCATTTCTCTATTGGATATGCTGGAAGTTTTGAGGCAGCTAGACGCTGACTGAAGGGCATTCCTTGTGAAGCTGGAGTGATTGTGATAGTACTGACAGGACGACCAATGTTAGTGGAACCAGGCTGAGGTTTGTGCAGAAGCTGAAGCTGGTCCTCTGAAGACAGACAAACAAACTTTCTGATACTGGCACCCTTTGAGACGACCACTGGCTCTTCCATGAAGTTGCAGCATTTTTGGAATACTAAGTCGCTGTGCACAGCAGACAAGGTGATCCCTGGAAGGAGACCTGAGGAGTGCAAAGCTGAGGATCCTGTGATGATGCCAACAGCACCTTGGGGGAGTGGGTCACCTCGAATCTTGGCAATTAAAACCATCTCTGACTTAGGAGGTACAGTGACTGAGTTTATAGCAGTGAGTTGCCTCCGGGGATCTAGCGACAGTTTGTTTGAGGCAAAGTCTAGGATGGCTTTGTGCACTTTGAAAAAGTCCAGGCCAAGAATCATGTTTGGTTGTAGTTCAGGCACTAGGTAGAATTTAACAGTAGCTTGCTGTGAGCCGAAGTGGAGCTTAAGATGGACCATGCCTGTGATAGGTACTGTAGCAGTGCTTGCTAAGATGATGCACTTCAGGTCAGCTGGAGCAACAGTAGGTACGTGACGAATAGCTGGATTGTCTAGTATACTGCTGTGGATAACAGAGATTTCTGCCCGGAAGTTGATCAAGGCATGCGTGGATCAATTTCCAATGGTGACAGGGGCATAGTTTGCAAGGAGGGGTGACCTGATGACAGGAACTTTGGCTCCTTTAGGCAAGACTGTGCCTGACTCAGCTGCTGAAGGGTACAGTTTGTTTGAGTTACGAGAGTCAGTGGGGTGATTAGTGGCTATGTTCCCTTGATCCTGGGAGTAGCCATGGCCATGTTGCTGGTTGTGCTGAGGTGGGCGCCCTAGGCGGTCTTGATTGCTGTGGTAATTTAATAGTTCGTGGCAGACAGCAGCAGTATGTTTCCTGAATCCGCACCACTGACAGGTTACTGGTTCTCCAGGAGACGGGGTGGCTCAGATCTTGGTCGAAGTGGCCACAGTACATTAACAGAGGTTGCAGGGGAAGCAGTATTAGCACTGAGGTGGAAGCTGTTGGCGAGTGTCTCTATTACTGATTGCTGCTGCTGGATACAGGTTGCAAGTGCAGCTAACTGTGATGATTGGGGCACTTGCACAGTGGTGGGCTGAGACATTGCTAGAGACTCGTTTGCAAGTTGTGCTGCTTGAATTGTGTCCATTTAAGTTGTTGGTTTCTGTTGGATGACATGCAGGTGGAGGTGAGAGAGGAGGCCCCATACAAAGGTAGTGATTTGTTCCTTTTCTGACTTCTGCAGGTGTTTACACTGTGACTCAGTGTCCACTATGAAGGCTTCTAGGGACTCAGAGGGTTGCATGGTGCATTCCCACAGTTGCTGTTCTAAGAGCCATGATGGGTGTGTGTGTAGGAAATGACCCTTGAAGGTGGCATACAAGGTGGTAGTGTGTCCCTTTTTACTTGCTCTGGAAGTGCGTTGAACCATGAAATGGCAGTCCCTATCAGAAACAAGCATATGGCATTGGAAATGCGCATAGGGTCAGTCCAGCCATGCAAGGCAAACCAGGCCTGAAATTGCTCGAGTCAGTCAACAGCATCTTCATGAGGTAGTGCTGAGAAGGAAACTGGCTGTAAGCTGCAGTCGATCATGGATTGTGGGGAAATGGCTTTGATATAGGTGAGGTCCTCCTGAATGGCCTGCATAGTGGGCATCCCTTGGGCTGAGATGGATGACTGGATGTCATGCAGGATGGATTCAATTTTGTCGCCCCATGCCCTTGAGGGTAGTGAAGATAGCACACCGGATGCCCCAGTGCTCGAAGTGGCATCTGCCTCAGACATCATGGGTAGTTAGGAGCTACGCTTCAATGTGTGAAGGTTGTAGGAATAAAAAGGAGTGGTTACCATGTAGAAAACGAGACATCTTTGAAAGAAATAAATTGCCAAGAGAAAATATTGTTGTAGACAAAAGTACAGTTATTTGTAAGCAAGTTTCATCAAGTGACATCTTAATAAACAATTTCCACTCTATTTTGGTGTTGTCTGTTATTTAAATAAACTTTTATCACAAGATAAATTATTTGGTGTACTGTCTCTTGAATTGCATAGGCTTCCCATTGACTTGTACTGAAAACCATTCATTTGCCTTGAATTGGTGAAATTGCAGTGCTTGACTGTAGCAAGGTAACACCACTAGGGGGAGCAAGGTCACTGTTCATGCATTATATGCTGGCAACAAAATGGAGACTCCATGCCATGAGGTTGATTAGCAGAGGAGAGAAATGGCGATTTGCCAGGCTGCAGGCCTTCTTCCCCAATGAAAATTTGGCATGCTCTGAGACTGTTGGGTGAGTGGCCAAATGCTGGGAAAAAGGGCTATATTTTGTTTGCAGTGTTTTATTTGTATTGATTATTGTGCTTCCATGACCCTTATTCTGGAGATTAAGCTTACTTGTGCTTTGACTGCCCTTTGGAGGTTTATTTTATTTAGGTTTGTGCCCTGCTGAATTTCCTGGTGTGCTTTCATTTATTAATTTTCTGTGGGCAGCTGGGTCCACTTATTTTTGTCTTTTTGTTTTAAATACATGTGCCCCACATTTTATTCAGTGTTCCTTTTTGATTCTGCCCCAGTTACTGGGTGGAGGAGCCTCTGGTTGCCGTTATTTTTATATGTTTATTTTCTGTTACTGTTCCTTTGAGGTATTTATTGGATGTTATGGCTGAGCGGGGAGCAGAGTGCTCCGTGCAGCTGCAGGGCAAGGGGAACTGCGGTCTGTACTTGGCAGAAGAGCAGAGCTCCAATTTTGGCCATTGTTCGCACTGGGGCTCACGCGATGCTGTCAGAGGTAGAAGTGAAGAGAACGTCAGGGAACAACTGTACAGTCCTTGCTTGGGCAGCGGTGAGTTGGGGCTCTGTGTGCAATGTGAAGCCATGACTGCTGGTAGGGCTCCCAGTGTGACTGCGCAGAAAAGTGCAGAGCTGACAGGGAGAATAGCAATGCAGTCAGGCAGAAAGGAGCTGAGCCACGGTTCGATGCGGCTGCTGGGGAGGGCTGTGTGCAGTCCTGAGGAGAGAGATGCAGCTGTGAGTGGGGCAGTAAGGAAGATGCAGGTATGGTTGGTATTTGAGCTGCAGGGTACAGTTGCTGGCTGGGCAGTGTTTTATGTGGAGCGGGTGAAAGAGCAAGCAGCTCACTGGGTGGTGGGCTGAAGGGTATTCTTTCCCTCGGGTAGTCCTTATGGAGTGGTCCTGGCTTTTCCAGGCCACTGAATGGAGCAGAAGCTGTCTTGCACATATATTATGGTGGGGAGCTGAGAGTGCTAGAGTGCTGAGCCACGGTACAACGGCAGCCACAGGGGCAGATTAAAAATTTTGGGCGCCCTTTTCATGTGGCTGAGTACCTTTGAAGAGAGATGGTGCAGGCCCTGTCACACTGTAGGAGTTGGGGGTGTTTCATTTTGTAGCTGCGTTTTTAAATTTTGGCACTCTTTTAAAACGAGCTGAAGTTCCCCAGGGAGAGAAGCTATACAGGCCCTGCCACACCTGCAGTTTGGAGCTCCGTTGGCTTGTGGAGGCATAAAATAATTTTACACTTTAGCTGAACAAGCAGTGTCCTAATTTGAAGAACAGTTGTATGTAAGGACATTTATATTTCCTGAGGCAGATTGCAGGAGGAGTAGTGTAGCAGGATACAGTTCAGTTTTATTTTCTGCTCCTCTCTGCTGCCATGTGGAATTTTCTAAGCAAGCATACAGTTCAGGCACACTTGAGTGATGACTCTGGGGTACCCAATGACACAGACAAGCGAGATGGGCTCTGGGCAGAAGAAGGGCCGCATTATCCACCATGTGTGCCGTTTTGGTATTTGGTCTGCCACGGGACCCCTTACCTTCTCCAGTATTCTGCTTTCCCATCTGGTGCTTCTGCAATAGTCTACTGCTGGTACCGAACGAACTGAGTCAGACAAATAAGATAATAAACAAAATAAAGTTTATTCAGGAGCATAAGTAGGGACATTTAATCAGCACAAAGTAGACTAGACTCTGGCTAGACAGGAAATTGGGGTTTCCTAGCCCCTGCTGGCAGTTAATTAGCATAACATGAGACCATGGCTGGCTGCCCATTACTGGTCATAGTTAAAGGGGCAGCAGCTAATCTTAAGCCCCATGCTTAACTCTGTACTCCACACTACATAGGTCCGCAAGAAATGGTTCTTTGATTTTCTTATTCTCTGTCAGGTTACTTTTATTCACAAGGGCTTTGTCGATACAAGCAGACTAGATAGACAAAATTGCCTTATTCTGCTGGCTTCTTTGTATGTTCATATATTCATAATAGTTGAAGCAGTTCCCAGATTTTACTACATTGTTTTGCTGTAGGAGACCATGCCCCAGCCACTTCTGAATAGCCTATAAAAAAAGACCTAAATAATTAAATGTAACTCATTTATCCTTAAAAATGCATGTGTCAAGCAGTAGTTCATGTGGACTGTAATGAAAAACAAGATTTCTCTTTTCAGTTCAGTGAAGATATGTCTGTGCTCCATTACTTGAATTGGAATACTATATGCTAAAAATAACCAGTAAAATAGCTTACTTTTAACAAGGGCATCTGAACTAATGAAGTCAATTTCCAGTCCTTGAGTCCTTAAAGCTCTCTCCACAGGCTTCAGAGGCTGATTGGCTAATCACTTACCCTCTGATCCTGCTGCCATGCTATTTTGGGTTAGAGGTGACAAGGATGGCTGCCAAATTTGTAGTCCACAGGAAGATTTACTTGCAAACAATATTTCCACCCCCAAACCAGTCCTGTGTGGGGCACTTCCATGCCTAGTTCAGTTGGGGCAATTGTAACCCCTAGGTGGTGCTATCCCAAGGGCTATTATCCCTGCCTTCTTGGCTAGTAGCAGGTTAAGGTGCCTGAGTTCTGAAACGGGTGCCTGTACCCGGAGGTCAAGGTTGGTAGTGGTCAAGCTAACCTGGGCACAGCCCTCCGGGACACTGTAACGCACCTCTTTCCTTACTAATGACCGGAACAATACACAATAATCACTTTCACAATACCCCTGATACACCACACAAGTACCCACACTGTTTGCACTTACCACCAGGGCTTTCCTCTGGCTTGGCCCTGGGACCTCCTGTAAAACAAGGTTATACACAGCAAATAACAGCAGTACAGTACTCTTGCACAAACTGGAACCACAGTCAGGGTAAATGCAAAAAAGAGTTAGATCTGATTTATTTAAGGGACTTGAACAAGGGAGCAGCGTAATCAGGTTAATTTGCTTAAAGTCTCTATCAATCAAACAGTTATGCATGCACTTTAGGGTCCATAAGCAGTCACACACTCTGGGTACCCAGATGGAGAATGGTGGGCTAGCCAGGAATGTTGCAGCTGGTTGGAGCCCTGTGTTGGAAGAAAACAACATGCACAGCACACACTATTTGTAATCAGGAGCTGGAGAGCTCAGTTCGTGAAAAGAAAACAACAAGACAATCAGATGACACACTTTTAGATTAGGCTGTTATTGCAGGGAGCTACCCTGATGATTACTCACAATACCCAAGACTGGACACAGGCTGGACAAAAATCGAGACAGCAGATGGTTAATCTGGAGTGCCAGGAGAAGCAGGGTCCACACGATTTGCCGAGGCGTCGTTCCTGTTCAAGCGTGGAGCAGGGGGCTGATCCCCAGGTGGGTCTCTTGTCGGTGGCTTCTCTGTGCAGTGGGGTAGTCTGGCAGGGCCAGCGTGGCATGACCCAGGCCGAATGGAGATGAACACGGATTCAGTCCGATTAGGCTGGATAAAGCTTCCAGCAAGCAGGACACAGTTCACATAGTGGGGAACCAAATCACGACCCACTTTCAATACACAGCACATTTACATGTAAAGGATTCTACAGTACCAGCAAGCAGAACACAGTTCACACAGTGGGGAACCAACTCACGACCCACTTTCAATACACAGCACATTTACATGTAAGGAAATTCTACTGTACCAGTCAAACTGCTCTCCAGTCATGATCGCAAAGCCTCTGCACAAACCAGGGATTCAAAAGCAGCTGGAAATCATGACAGGCCGATCGCATTCAGCAAACTCTTCGGTCTTCTTCAGGTATGAGCCTGGTAAAAAAAATCAGTGGCTTACTTCGTTCTCTCAAACTTGGATTTAGTCTGAAATAATTCTCTTCTCTCCCTCTCAGGGCAGCAGGCAGACATGCAGGCCACAACTCAGACCTTTCCACAGTTCTCCCACGCGAAAATACTCAGACAGCTGCTTGACTGTCTCAAGCATGTTGCTTTTTCAGCTCCCAACTTAGATCTGACTCAAACTGCAGCAAGCCTGGGAATTTCCCCAAGATCCAAAAGGTTCGGTTGGCTGATTCATCTGTCAGTCACAACAGGAGCTCCCCCTTCAGGTGCAAAAAGGTGCCAAAAGCCCAAAGCTACAATTCCTACAGATTTTGACTCCAGACAGCTCCTGTAGTCCAGCTGCATTTTAGGTCCCACCAGAACTGATTGGTCCAATTTGCAGTCCAGGACCAAGATAGTGGAGATAAACAATACAGTCCTTGCTGCAAAGAAGGTAGGTTAGACAAACTACATTGTCATTATCACTCTAAATGATTTTCAGCAAATAGTTACATCTTTCAACAGAGCTCCCTCTCAGATTACTTATGACTGCAATCCAGGCAGCTCTTAAAGTGACAGTACACAGAGGCTATACAGGCACTCTCTGGCAATCACATTTAAACTGCTAAAACACAGGACACCAGCCTGGCAGTGAGCATTTAGGCAAGCTCGAGGAAGACCTTTTGGGAATCCCCATTTGTAGGGGGGTTACACAATGATTGGGGGATTCCTGATACATTGGCTCCATTGGTGGCTGGTGCCTTTTTATGTACGATAGCAGGGATCCTTAAGGTCAGTCCCCATTGGAGGGGGGTTGCATGTACAGGGTCACACAGTGAGTATGTGGCCTGTTGTAGAGCCTGAACCTGTGATAGAAACATAGAAACATAGAAACATAGAATTTGACGGCAGATAAGGACCGCTTGGCCCACCCAGTCTGCCCATTTCCCTACCTACTGGATAAGCTGCAGATCCTAGTTAACCAGCAGCCTACTTCTTCTTACCCCCACCCCCCAGAATTGCCTTATGACTGTCCCATGCATGCTTGAATTCCACCACTGATTTTGACTCCACAACCTTCCTCCGAAGGCTGTTCCATGCATCCACAACCCTCTCTGTGAAAAATACTTCTTAAATTACTTCTAAGCCGCCTCTCTATCTTCAAATTGTGCCTCTTGTTCTTGCACACCTCTTTTTGAAAGATGCTACCTCTTGGACTTTGTTGATTCCTTGAGGTACTTGAAAGTTTCTATCATGTAACACCTCTCCTCCTTTCCTCGAGGCTATACATATTAAGCTCCTTAAGTCTCTCTTCATATGTCTTCCGGTGCAGACCCTGCACCATTTTAGTTGCCCTCCTCTGGACAGCTTCCATCCTGTCTATGTCTTTGATGAGATTGGGTCTCCAGAACTGCACACAGTACTCCAGATGGGGTCTCACCAGCTGTCTGTACAGAGGATAATAACTTCCTGTTTTCTACTGTTGATGCCTCTCCATGCATCCCAGTAACCCCCAGCCCTCCTTGCTGCCCTCTCACATTGCTTGCCCACCTTTAGGTCATCTGATATGACTACCCCAGGTCCCTTTCCATTTTTGTTGTTGTTAGTATCTCACCCCATTGTGTGCTCTTCCCTGGGTTTTGTTTCCCAGGTGCATTACCTTCACTTCTTAGCATTGAATCTAAGTTGCCATACATTTGACCATTCCTCTAACCTTGCCAAGTCCCTTCTCATCCTTTCCACCCCACCCTGTGCATCAACTCTGTTGCAGATCTTAGTGTCATCTGCAAAGAGACATACTTTTCCTTCCAGTCCTTCCACAATGCCGCTTATAAAGACATTGAAGAGGACTGGTCCTAATACTGAACCCTGCAGTACCCCACTAGTAACCCTCCTTTCTTCTGAGTGGACTCCATTTACTATTACTCTCTGTGTCCTATTCTCCAGCCAATATTTTACCCAGGCTGTAATCTTGGGACCCACTCCCAGGCTGGCTAACTTGTATATTAATCTTTTGTGTGGGACTGTGTCAAATGCCTTGCTAAAGTCTAGGTAGGCCATGTCCACAGCCCTCCCTGATCTACTACTTTGTCACCCAGTCAAAGAAATCTATCAGATTTGTCTGGCATGACCTTCCGCTGTGAATCCATGCTGCCTGGGTCCTGTGCCTCTGGCCTCTAGATACTCGACAATTCTTTCCTTCAAGTGATTCCATCATTTTCCCTATCACTGAGGTTAAGCTAACAGGTCTGTAGTTTCCTGCTTCTGCCCTGCTCCCACTTTTGTGAAGGGAATCACATCTGCCCTCCTCCAGTCCTCTGGTACCACCCCATCCTCCCATGATTTGTTAAAAGGGTAGTCAGTGGTGTCACTAGTTCTACCCTTAGCTCTTTTAGAATTCTGGGATGAATCCCATCAGGCCTCATTGCTTTGTCCACCTTCAGTTTTAAGAGTTCTTTCAGAACCCTTTCTTCTGTAAATGGGCTGGTATCAACTTCTGTATCCAGAGTGGTACTACTGTTTGTTTTATGTACCTCCCCCTCTTCATTTGTAAATACTGATCAAAAATATTTGTTTAATATCTCTGCCTTTTCGCAGTCTCCTCTGCCCACCCTCCTCCCTTTATTAAGCCTCACTATCCCTCCTTGGTCTTCCTTGCTCCTGATGTACCTATAAAAGGTTTTATCCCCCTTCTTAACTGAGTTGGCTATCTTTTCCTCGGTTTGGGCCTTTGCTGTTCTGACTGCCTTCCCAGCCTCCTTTTGCTTTAACTGATACAGTTCTCTGTCCTGCTCCTTCTGCGATTCCTTGTACTTCCTGAATGCTTTCTTTTTCTCTTGAACCTTCACTGCCACTTCCTTTGAGCATACTTCTCAACTGTCCCTGATTTTCAGGGATGTCCCTGATTTTGCCTCAAAATTTTACTCTGTCCCTCCTAAAATTTGTGTTTCCTTGGCTAAACACTGGAAATTGTAAGCACAAAATAATATCAAGCATTAAAGTTACAGACTTGTTCTTCTTTAGAAAATGCATTCTGCAGTAAGCCCCATATTCTACCAGCTTTCTGGGTGGATATCTCTAATTTTGAAGATGTGTCCCTGATTTTGGTCCTTTGTCCCTGATGTTTTTAAGCCTTGTCCCTGATTTGTGAGGCAGGAGGTTGAGAGGTATGCCTTTGAGAACCATAGTGGTTTCTTACATCATCTTGTTTTGTTTATTTGCTTCACACAAAGGCTCGTTACCTCTGTGATGGCAGTTTTTATTATTCCCCATTGTTCTTCCACCCCTCCTTCCTGCCCATTTGCTAGTGCATTCCTTAGGCACTCATCCATTTTGGCAAAGTCAGCCCTCCTAAAGTCCAGTACTTTTGTCTTTGTATGGCTTGACTCTATTGCTGTGTTTATTGTGAACCATACTGTTCGATGGTCGCTAGTTCTCAGATGGCTACCCACTTCTACATCTGTGATCCTCTCTCCATCTCCATTTGAGAGAATCAAGTCTAATTGCTCCCTCTCGAGTGGTTCCAGTACTAGTTGTCTAAGGCATGCCCCTGTAGGGCATCTAGAATAACTGCACTCTTCGAAGTGGCAGCTGCAACTGCACTCCAGTTAACATCTGGCATATTCATATCACCCATCAGCAATATCTCCTTTTCTGCCATTCTAAGTATACTTTCTATCATTTCCCTGTCCATTTCTTCCCCCTGAGAAGGGGGTCTGTATACAATTCCTGTGCGTATTGTGGTGCCATTGCCTGTCTCCAAATTTATCCACAGTGCTTCTTCTCCTCCCTGATCCCCCCTGTTCTAAGAAGGTGCCTCCTCCACTTGTCCCCTCTGAGTGGGAGAATCCCTATACCTGCACTACTACTACTTCCAATTGTTGGAGTGTGCATCCAGTCACTCTGACTGGTTTGGTGGATGTTTGATGAGACGCAAATAGTCATCAGATGATGTGCTGGTGTTAGTGCCTTACATGTAGTGTAGAGTCATTAGCAATTTTTATACCAATATAGCATTTTAGTGCAGCAGCGATAAAGGGTTGTTGCCTGGCTAACATAAGAGCTTGATCACAGTATAAGCCCTGTCAGGTGGTTTGCGAGTGTGGTCACAAGTATGATTTGCTCTTGAACTTGTACTTTTCTTGCAGTGCACTCTCACAAGCTATATTGGACTCCTGTTTATGCTGTCTGCTCTTACGGTGTACCTCTTCTAAGATATATGCTATGGATCTCTCCCTCACAACATCTGCAGACACAAAGAGACTTTTTTACCTTGGTTTGCTCTGGTTTCCCATATGTTGACCCAGTGACATGCATGCATATCGTTATTATTAAAAAAAGAAAACAAGTACTGGCCAAACAGTTGAATGTGACAAAGTGTGGACTTTTACTGAAGCCCAAATGGCCTGCAGCCTCTATGCTTCTGAGGTGACAGAGTGGTACAAGTTTTAAAAGTGCTCCTTCTGGAAACAGGGCTTCTGAAGGGGACAGTGAGTGGAACCACAAGCAGAAAATAAGCGGACACCAAGGGTCACATCAGAGAACTTCAAACACAGCCATAATTCTTGTAAGAGGAACCCCTTTTTAGCCTGAAAATAAAATGGGCCGATCAAGGATCAAGCGGGTGAGAAGGGTACAGAGCTGATAAGAGATCAGGCTATCCATTTGAAGTAGGACAGGGGAGGAGATATTCTGAGCAAGTCAGTATCTTGTAGGAGTGAGGTGAAAGAAAGGATCTTTAGGTGAGATCTATTCATTGTACTTCTGCAAGTTAAGGTAGTAGTCATATATATAAGTGTAAGCCGTACTTGAGTTAGAGTTAAGTCATTGCTGTTACTGTTTAAAAAATATTATTTTCTGGCATGGAGGGCTGAGGCGGTGGACCTTTTACCTCCACCCACACCAGCAGCCTGTGTTCTGGAACAGACAAGAGTCATTCAGGGGCTGGCCGGGGGGGGAGGGAGGACTGAGTATCCCAAGAGCAGCTCTCCTCCCTCGGGAAGGGGGGCAGTGATTTCCACTACTTGCCTGCCACCCAGCAAAGGCTGACAGCAGCACAGCAGAACCAGCAGATGTTGGTAAGAGGCATGCTAGTGCAACACACATGTGCATCAAGCTGCACACGTGGAGTTGTGTCTCACGCAGTTTCCAGTGGACAAAAAAATGGAGGAAACGGCCCTGGATCACTCAGCATACCCTACAGGCCCCACACAACCCTACATGGGCTGGCAGTATAGCTTAGATTTTAGAGTAATGAGCTGTGAATGAGATTGGTACATCCAGCAGGCCTGGGTGTGAGTCCCACAACCTCCACTTGCATACTGTGTGATTCTGAACAACTCACTTAACCACCCCAAAGCTCCCAGGTCTCCCCCGAAAACAGGCAATTGTGCCTAGTGAGCCTAACCATGTTAACAAGGTATAAATAAAATAAACATTGCAGACCACTTACCAAACATGGGTCTGTGTAAGTGTTAGTTAATCCATAAGTCCACAAGATGGGTCAGTGGTGGGGCTGGAGGAAGCTGCCAGGACTAGGGGATGCCAGGAGCTAAAAATAAATTTAAAAAAAATATTTTCATGTTTTTCCTGTATGCACATTTAATCCTTGTTTATGTTGTAGTATATCTAAATATCAACTGTTCAGGAAGATACAAATGATTGGCTGTGCTGTTCTGAGAAAGGGTATGTTTGTGAATTTCTGGGGTATCCATCATTCTGAAAGGGACACTATCATAGCTTATATGAGCTAAGTAATCTTTCCTGATACTGAGAGGTGATAAGGTAAAGCACTGGAAAACAAGGCCATACTTCACCTGAGGTTCGGCCAGTCTTGATCAAGGGGGGCTGGTGACTGAGCTCAAGGGTCCAGGTGCCTGGGGCATGCTAATTTTGGGTGCAGAACACAGTAGGGGTGAACTAGGGTGGAGGTCTGTGCCAAGCTGGTGTGAGAGGGGTGCTGGCGTAGGTGCAGACATGGGGTTTGTGGCACTGCCCATAAAATTTATACAAATCAGAAGGATTAGGTATCCAAATCAAATGAAATAAAATAATATATGTACGTATGAAGAAGCAAGCAAAAGGTAATTTTGTCTGCCTAATCTGCTCGTACTGCAGGGTCAACAGCTTGAGCTACTGTCCCTGCCTCCCCTTCCCACTGCTCCCATCCTCCCTACCCATGATCCTTACCTTCCCCATATGCCTGTCCCAGCCTCCCTTGAAGATGGCCACCATCTTCGATGAGACCACCTCTTCTGGCAGCGCATTCCGAGTGTCCACTACGCTTATAAATTTAATATAAATTATTCATTTTATAATTCATTTTATATAAATTAAGTCCTGATGAACGGTGAGAAAATATTTAGAGGCAACGTGGTCTAGTGGTTCAAATACCAGCTTGGAAACTAGTAGATCACAGATTCAGACCCCACTAGGTCTAATTACTCACTGTCTGACCTTAAGCAAGTCACGTAACCTCTCAGTGCTCCAGTCCATTCAGGTGCAGAAATGGGCAGATGCTGATGCAGGATCCCACTGAAAACTTAGATGTTGCATCTCAGCTGGGAAATCCTGAGTAAACAGATTTTAAAAATATACAGAGAGAGATTTGAACTAATGTGCATTATCATACCACAGACTTAATGGTTTGGAGAGACTTTTCTTGAAAAGTAGCTCTTAGAGTTTTAAAACATCAGTTATATTAAGGGCTGATCCACAAAGGTGGCCAGGATATGCTGTAAGCGAGCATATTCCAGCCATGACTTTGTCTTCCCTCCCGATGCCTGTCTGCACCAGACAGCATCCTCTATCCTGGTCTCTGTGCTGTACTAATGCAGAGCCCCAGTCAGGCAGGGACAGGCAGGGTTGGGTGGGGCAGATTTGGGCCACAAGAAATCAGTTGGTCCACAAGTGGATCCCTGCTTGTGCAGGGGGCAGCACATGTTGGGATACAGCAGTGCTCCAGGACTGCCATATCCCCAATGGAAAATATAACTTTATGCCAAGAACACTGGCCTGTGCCAGTGATGCCCCAAGCCCACTGCAGAAGCTCCTAGGACTGGGGGCTGGAGGGGAAAGGATGTATAGGGTACTGAATCCTGTTGTGTGGCTGGGAAGACAGGGTCACATAGCCGATACTGCTACCCCTAAGCAGGCGTAGGGACTGTCCCCTCTGCCACCCTTCTGCACCATGGAGTTTTCCTCCAGGACTGGGTGCACAGCTGCCAATGCCTCTGTCCCACCTGCCCATATATCCAGGTGCACAGATCAGAGATCAGTTATGGAGGGGGTAGGCATCAACACTGTGGATGCCATGAAGTTCCCCAATGGTGCACATTCTGCATGTAGTGGGCATTCTGTGACTTTGCCTTGCCCTCCAACTGTGTGGAGGGACAAGAAACCTTTTTGAAGCTTAGGCCCTTAGGCAGTGAGATGAAAATCATTCTGATAAATGCGGGCAAGATCTTTGTGTGCAACCAATTGATAACACATTTTCTTTCTTTTTTTGTTAATAATGCTTTTTACTATCCAGTTAATGCCGGCAGATTCCCATTCCCCCTCCCCCAATGTCTTGCAACCACCACCCCCGGTACTCACCAGATCCAGAAACCCCACAGATTGCCACCTGTGGTGGAGCCAGGAATGACAGGGCTGTCCCCGCTCCCCCAGAGATGCATATCCAGTGTGGATCCGGTGATCAGGATGGCAGGGCAGGTGAGCGGTCTTCATAAGAAACAAGAGGTAATACTCTGACCCAATAATGTGTCAATACACACAGTTCTATGAAAGTGGCAAAGTCATTTATTAGAAATTCATAGCTGAAGATGCAGCACTAAGTACCCCAGAAGTTTACATCTAGGCATGACGCTTCATCTGGGGATGAAGCCTTGATGCACAGTTTTCATATAGATTTATGCATATGCAATCTCCACGGTGACAACTTTACAGCAATGTTGTCGATGCCGACAACATCGATACATCACTGTAAAGTCCACTCGGAACCCCAGCACTCATTCACAAGGTCCTTCACCCCTTCCCCCAAATCAGCTCCAACTCTGAGTTGATTATATTAAGTTGGGTGGGTCTGGGGGGCACAAACCCCCACGTGGAGTGTACGTGGGATGCAGCCCCCTGCAAAAAACATCTTTGTCCTCCCATGGTACAATGTCAACTGCAACTGCAGTTGACATAGTGGTGTCAGGGAAACATCGCACTGACAAAAAATTGTCGATGCTGTGTCATGGATCCGATATATAGTATACACATATAGTGCTTTTGCACTGAGGTTCTTTGTCTTTTAGCTTGTCTTTTGTTTTTTTGGGCTCGCCATGACCCAGACCCATAAGACCAACTTAGGGCAGCTGGTTCATTTCCATTGGGGTATCACACAGATGAGGCACACTGATAAGTCCTGGGTAGGACAAAACATGTGTCTGTGTCTTCTGTTTTCACCCTTTGCAGATTGTGTGAGAGACCCTTTGGCACCATGCATTCCTGCTTAAAGGAGAACTACCAGCTGATGTGAAGCCCTGACCACTGCAGAGATCAGGGCTTCACCTCACAATATCCACCCTGTAATCAGCATAATGAATAAATGCTTTGGATACTTCAGTGCTCGTAAAAACTGGGTACAGCTTCAGTGCAACCAGCGTGTTTCAATATGGAGCCTGTCACCTCCCGCGATCTCACTTCAGATACCGTGGGATGATGATGATGCTCTACTACCCCTTCCTCATTGTTGCCTTTATGTACAGAGATTTAATAACCTCCATATCTCAGATGCCCACTATTTTTGCATAATTTGCCTAAATGCCATGTGTATACAGGTACATGGCATACTCATGGCATTTTATCTGTAGCATGTTGCATCCCCCCAATTGTCATAGGATCTTGAGTTAGTAGTTTGTCTTATCCATCAGCATGAGTTTGCTGCCTTTGTCGGTCTGTTTTATCTTGTGTCTGCTTCCATTAGATCTTGCAGTGCTTTTTTCCCTCAGTGTAAGGTTTTTGTAATAACTCCCCCAGTCTGATTGAAAAAGAGACTCTACTTCATTCATCACTGGGCACTGGTATGAAAACTGAAAAGAGGGAGAGCACACCCGTCTCCTGAAGATGCTGCTGTGCAGTAGTAGGAGATAGGTGAAAAAAGCAGTGCAGACACCAGACATAACGAACATAACAAAATTTATTGGTTCAGAATATGGAACACAGGTCAGGAGTCTCTACATATCCACCTGAGGATGCCACATACTGTGGCGATACGTTGGGGGCTCCTGATCTGCATTCCATATTTTGTATCAATAAATTTAGCATCAATAAATGTTGTTATTTTTATTATACCTGGTGTATGCACTGGTTTTCTTGCCCAACTAGGCATTGGTATGTCTGTAACACTAAGAAGAGACACTAGTGAAGACCCTAGATGGTGCTCTGAAATTCGTAGCATATACTCTGCTAGCTGGCATAGTTGATGTGTCAAATGTCCAAGAGGACTGTGTTTGGTTACTTGCATGTGTATTAAATTCATAAGGCTGTATAACGTTCAGCATGGTTTCAGTTTCCAGTTATTCTAGATTATCATTTTGCAGGTTGTCAATCGTTACTTCTCTGTTGGTCATTGGTTCTAAGAGGGCTTGTATGTCGCTTGTTATTGGCTGCAGATCGGTTGAATTCATTTGCTGATTGTCCATGGTTGTAGTTGCTTGATGACCACTGTAGAGTTTTCTTAAATTATGTTTCCTGAAGAACTTTTGAATGTCTCCAAAGATCTCAAAAGTATTGATTTTCAGGTCTGGATAACGTAAGAGTGCATGGCTTAAAAAATCTAGCTGTAGCTCTGTGAGGCTGACACTTGATAAATTACTGTAACTACTAAGAACCATACTAAGAACAGAAAGAAGCAGAAGGCTGCAAGGCCCATAAAGCTTCATACGTTACATATAGTAATTAAGGGTCAATCCTGCTCTCATGTAACTGTCTAGTCTATTTTTAAAGATGTTCTTATTTTTATTAACAATAATATTTAAGGGCAACTACTTGGGGGCCTTGTGTTTCAGAGGACTGAGTTCCATAAAGTCTTCTTTTTCTTCTTCCCTGTCCCCCATAGTCCCTCCTAGTTTTGCATCTTTTTGGCCTGGCAACAGTTCATGTAACCCACGCTGACCTTTTTCTACTTTCTCCCAGATTCCCCTGCTGCAGCAGTGTGTAAGTGTGTGGGTGTGGAGGCACACACATACCACAGAACTGTAGCCCCTCCCTTCAGTATTACTCATGCACCTGCACTATCACCAGGACTCCACCTGGCGGCAGCCAGGGGCTGAGTCAGCATGCCTTCCACCCCCGGGAGAGGAGAGTAGTCCACAGGACGCTTGCTCCTCTCTTCCCCCCAGCCTATCCCCAACAAACCAAGTGTACCTGAACCCAAGTCACCAGCATGGCAGAAGATAAAATGCTCAGTTCCTCAGACCTCCACACCACCAAAATGGCCAGATAACACATTTTCAACATGTAAGGGTCAAACACCTCCCTGTGTCTTGGGGTATATGGTGGCATATCTCTTCAGAGGAGCACGAGCCTTACCCCACAAGAACCAGTACCTTCACCTTTTACCTTGCCACTTTGGGTCTGGCGCAGTGGGGCTAGAAGCACACTTATGATACATGGGGCACCATTAAATGTAAGACCGTGAACAAACTGAGTTCAAAACATGGAGCTGGGATCAAGCTAGAGGTATTTAATAAGCTGCACATAACACACCTTATGGGAATCTCCCTTGTCACTTTGGATCTTCATCTTTAGGTCACCAATCACCATACTCACTGCATCACACTGTACCATGTTATATTCACTGGGGTTCAGATCTCTACTCCCCAAATTCTTCCCATGGCTTGTTTACCCTGCACCTGTTTCTACGTACTTGCTGCCAGGTTTGCTTCCATGATCTGAGGGGCACTGCTGCTAAAGTTTCATTGAATCCAGGTCCACGTTCACAGTCCAAAATTTCATGTACCATCCTTAATCTCCATGTTGTGGTCTATGAAGCCCTGGTGCTCCCAGGACCATTCATGTAGTGGTCCTCTCCCAGGCAGGGTGAGCACTTCCCTGGGAACAAAAGGTACCAGCACATGTCTTATTGTGCCCACACAGGACACAACTAAAGAAAGCAAGTGAGACTATGACATTACAACTAAATTGAATTGATTAGTTGGTCTAGCCATGTCTACCTTATTCTGGCAGTTACAATGCTAGCCTCATTGGCTCAAAGAACAGTCTCCCATGCCTGTCCCCATCCTGGGGACTTACCAACCCCATCTCTTGCCAACTCCCTCCTCCTGATGACCCATTCATTTGTATTTCATGCCAGTGGGATCTACACTACTGTACCCAAGGGTTTAATTCTCAGCAAGGCATCTTTAATGCAAGAATTACTTAAAACTGTGCCCTCTTTCAGACTGTATTCTCGGTCAAGCAATTTCATGGTGGGAGTAAATCTTCACAGATCCCAGCAACCTCCCTTTAAGGGTTGCCATCCACAACTCCTGGTGGTGCCATGCCGGTCACAATCTTTCAGGTCCTTCAGGAAAACTACTGGGACATTCCATGCTCCTGGCTGTGCCTTGCTGGTGTGTCTCAAGAGCTTGCAAGGGGGCCAGCTTCACCAGGACCAAGGGGATCTGCCACCATCCCTGGGTGCAGACCCCCCCCCCGACTCAGTTGCAGTCAGAGAGCTGGGCATCCACTGCTGATATTCCCTTCGCTGGGACCTCTGCAAATTCCTTTTTCCTATGCTTGCCTCCCTCTTTTATAGACAATCAGGGGAAGGCAGAACCATACATTTTCATGACAGAGTTTCTGTTCTTTAACTGAGCTAGAACACTCTCTACACAAACATCCAGATTTCCTGTTGCCTTGCAATATCCCCCCTGGAAGACAACTCTCCAAGTCAGGCGTAACCCTTAAAGAGCCCTCTAGTAACTGACCTTGAGCTGAGTGAAGAGACAGGCTGGTTACAAAATGTTGTTAAGTGGTGAGTGGTGAAAATAATGGTAGGAGCTATTGGATTTTGGAGAATAACGGAGAGATCCTAGGAATAGAAATATAAATTCTAATTAAAAGTGTGCTTACCTTCATTCAAGAGCCCGTTAGATAAGTCGTCTCTATCCCAGTTTTTTCTTCCTTGTACTTTAAATTTTCTAGCATCTCAAATGTGTCACTTGTATTATGCACCAATTTTACACAGTTTTAATTGCACATTTATTCAAACCTCTCAATCTTTTCTCACTGAAATGAGGAACACGGGCACTCAAAATGAGGGACACCTAACTTCAGAATGAGGGACACATCCTCAAACATGTAAATACAAGTTTAAAACAATGTGGAAACAATTGTCTTCACTTGTAAAACGTCTATTTTTGATTTAGCATCTTAGAATATTATAAATTACTGTCTTAAAGTGTAGACTTACAGCACATTCTCTGCGTGAACGGCACCTTTTCCATACGGGACAAATGAAAGGGCAATTTTGAGGGGCCAAATGAGGGACGTCCTTCGCAATCAAGGACAGTTGAGAGGTATGTATTTATTTAGTATATCTGTACTGTGATATTATTACATATATGTGTGATATTATGAGGTTCCAATGGATGGTACTGTTCCATATTAGCTAAGTATGCTGCTAAAAAATAAAGATGTAATATTGGTATAATAAAACAAATTCTGATCAGAGCCACAATGGCTGCTAATGCATTAATGTGATAAGAGATTAATTGATTGATTGGATTGATTGATTTCCAAGGTTTTACCAGGAAAAACATACTGAGCTGGTAACAGCTCACTTTCAGATGTGTCCTGGGGAAGGGGAAGGGGAGAAGTGACAGATACAAAAAATATAGAATATAAAATATGTAGAAATGGAATAAGTATAACAAAAATAAGCAGGCCAATTATGCTGAAGAATAAACTGACAAAAAAGCAATAAGTTGTAGAAATGATCAAATAATTTAATAGTTATCAATTTAACAAAATAAGAACTAGGGGAATGTCAGATACTGGGGAAGAGATATAGAATTAATGTGTGACTTAGTTGTACTAGTATTATTGTAATGTAAAAGTCCCACATTTACACCACAATAGTAGAAAAAAACGAAACCATACTGTTGTCGAGGCACAGGTCAGGCAGCATAGGAAAATCAGGAGGAGTTTCAAAACTTGCAAATAGCATTTTATTTTCTCAATAACAGCAAAATAAAACATAAAAAATATTCACTATAACTATTTACAAAGGCAGTACAAACAGAGAAAACAAGCCCGTCTTCTGAGGGCATCTCTTAATTCCAAGTGTCAGTCTCTCACTCTCCTTGTCTACCTAGCAAAAGCATTGCTGCTCTTTTTATAAGCCTTTGTCTGGGAACTTGTTAAGAGATCCTGTTCTCACAGAATGTTCATGTAAGTTTACAGAATGTTCTTGTCAGTTTTGTTCCTCCTTGCAGGTGCAGCAAAATAGTACATGGTGTCCCAGAACTGACCTCTTGTTGACAACTCTCCAAAGGGCCTAACAATTGCATTTCAGGTTAACCCCTTGAGTTCCAAATAGCTTTTTGCAATCATTTCAACAGTATAACTATACACAGTTTTAGCTTTGCAATCATTTCAATAGTATAACTATATACAATTTTGAACAAAGGGATCCCATCCCAGTTTCACATACAGTTTTACACAGAGATTCACATATTTTTTTTATAACTGTAGATATGCAAGGGGGAAGAAAAGACAGAAATAGCAAGAGAAGGCAGAGTGATAGCAAGGGGCACAGAATTGTGAAACCGACAGAGTGATCAGTTCCTGGGTCTCTCGAGAAAATTTGGTTACGCAACCAGACAGAGAGACAGAAAAAGGACAGAATAGAACAAACCCTTGCATTTAAACTCTTTTTACATAACAAATGGGGCAGGGTCTTATTCAACAGTGTCACATGCCCCCCTCTTTAAGAGGGAGCCTGTTTTAAAAATACAGGTTTCCAAAACATTCTTTAAATTCTCCTTTAACATTACAACAGCTTATAATCTTTGCACTTCAGTGCATATGCAGTATAACAAACAATGAAATTTAAACTCACCCATTTTTTTTTAATCTTCAGAGTTCTCAATTCCTGATCCATATCTTGACAGTAAATCAGCATTTACATTCTCTTTCCCAGATGTGTGCATCACTTTACATTTAAATGGCTGTAGTGCCAGGTACCACCATGTGATTCTAGAATTGTTATCCTTCATTTGGTTAAGCTGACAGAGAGGACTGTGACCTGACCTGTTACAAGTACAAAGTCATCTCCTAGTAAGTAAAGCTTAAGGGACTTCATGGTCCACTTCGCTGCAAGGCATTCTTTTTCAATGGTGGAGTTCCTTTTGTCTCTGTTGTGCAATTTCCTACTGATATATAAAATAGGATGTTCTGTCCCATCTATATTTTGACTCAGGACTATACCTAGGCCTACCTCTGATGCATCAGTCTGTAACATAAATTGTTTCTCAGAGTCTGGGCTTCTTAAAACAGGGGCTGAACATAGAGCAGCCTTAATGGCCTGAAAAGCCTCTTCAGACTCAGGTGTCTATTTCACATTATTTGGGAACAGTTTCTTTGTGAGTTCAGTGAAGGGAGTAGCTAACTCGGCAAAGCTAGGAACAAATCTCTGATAATAACCAGCCAGCACTAAAAATGCTCTGACATGTTTCTTGGTTTTGGGGAGAGGGCTGTTGGCTACAGCTTCTGTCTTAGAAATTTCTGGCTTGACTTCTCCATTTCCCAAAACATAGCCCAAATATCTGATTTCCTGCATGCCCAATGCACACTTGATATGATTAATTGTCAGACCTGCCTTTATGATTGATTGGATAACTGCTTGTAGGTGTTCCAGGTGGCTTTTCCAGTCTGGACACTACACCACAACATCATCCAGGTATGCAGCACAATAACCAGTGTGGGGATACAAAATTACATCCATGTACCACTGAAAAGTAGCAGTGCACCATGTAAACCAAACAGCATGGTAGTGAATTCATAGAATCCAAGAGGAGTGGCAAATGCAGTTTTGTCTCTGGATTCTTTAGCTAGGGGGATTTGCCAGTAACCCTTGGTGAGATTGAGGGTACTGATATGCTTAGCACTTCCCAGTCTGTCCACCAAATCATCTATTCTGGGCATAGGATAAATGTCAAATTCTGACACTTGATTACGTTTCCTAAAATCAAGGCAGATTCTTACATCCCCTTCTTTTCTGTTTACAATCACCATTGGTGATGACCAAGCACTTCTCGACTCTTCTATGATACCAGTTCTTTCATTTTTTTTTATTTCATTAACCACTTCTGCTCTTAACCACTCTGGTAATCTGTATGTCTTTTGTCTAATAGGGAGAGCATTCCCTGTCACTATTACGTGTCCGACCCCTTTTGCTCAGCCTGGTACTGTGGTAAAAGTACTGTTAAATGTCTTTAGCAAGTTACAAATTTCTGCGGTTTATTTGGAGGTTAAGGAAACATTCACCTTTACAGCATTAGCAGTTACCGTTTGTTTCAGTCTGTCATAAGCTACAGCAATATCTTCTTTATCAGTTTCTGTTAAAACCAGCAAAACAGCTTTTGGTGTTTTTTCAGTCCATTTCTTGAGGAGGTTAGCATGGTATATCTTAGTAGGATTTTTCCTATCAGAGGTTTCAGTCTCATAATTAGCTATGCCAGTACATCTAAGCACTTTATAAGATGTAGTACCCCGAAGTTAAGGGCACCGCAAGGGACTGGGGGCTCTCTCCCTGACATGGAAATTTGATTTCTTTTTATTTAGCCAGTTCCCCATTCCATCCCACCTTTTGCCTGCAGTCCCACTGACCCCTCCCAGTCCCTTTGTCTGATTTTGTGCTGTTCTGCACTGGGAAGGGGGGGTCAAGGGCAGGAGACCCTCCCTGCAGGGCTTGTGCTGCTCAGTCCTCTGGCCAGAAGCCAGGACCTCCCTTGCCCTACAAAAGGGCCAGGGATTGGTCAATGGAGGCAGTTGGTGGCATAGTCAGGAGGGTGGAGGACATAGAGAGCACAGACGAAAGAAAATGAAAGTACCTGCATTGTGTCTGTGGCTCCCCCGGCGTCACTCCCTTCCAACTTCGGTGTGTGTGTGGCAGCAGCAGCAGCAGGGTCAGTCAGGTGGACTGCGGCTCCCTGACACAACCTGTCCTCCCCAGGTAGAGCCCCAAAGAGAAGGGGGGGCAAGACAAGTGCCGGCAGACTGGGAGATGCAGCAGAAAAATGGTACGGCTGCAAAACGCACCCCAGACCATCCAGTTCTGCTCAGCAGCCACCGCAGTGCCCACAGAGAAGCTAGGTGGGAGCACAGCTCCCTGGCCAGGTTTCCTGCTTCCCCCCAGCAGCACTGAAGTCCCGAACTGTGGCGGTGAGTGGGCCGAATGCCCAATTTTTAATTATACTCATGCCACGGGTGGTGGGGAAGTGGGGAGAGGAGGGGACAGAAAGCTAAAGGGACAAAGTGCACAAGAAAAATTCTTAAAGGGCCAGTGCCCTAGTGAGGAAAACGGGAGGTGCAGTGTGCTCTCTAGGTGAGGTGCCAGCCAGGAGTAGGTAGGGGGAAGCAATGGACAGGGGAACAGGGGAGACGTGGGCCATATGCCCAATTTACAAATTCAGAGCACCGCTGGTGCTAGAGGGGCACCACATGGTAGCAGCCCCCGGAAGAGAGAGAGAGAGAGAGAGAGAGGTGGGTGGCCAGCATTTGTTCTGTTGTGGTGCCATTCCACTCCAGGGTCAGAGGCAGAGACAGAGACCCATAGCCATCCCTGAGAAGGGAGGGGCTGGTCACGAGGGCCCAGGCCTATACCAAAGTCAGTTAGTGTGCAGGGCTGAACAAGGCCCTACACAAGTGCAGTGACACAACTGGCATTAATGAGGGAGGCGGGTTCAGGATGGAGAGCCCCATTGGGCCTGCCACAGAGGTGGTTATGACCACTAGGGAAGGGGGTTGGCTCCACAGAAATAGCCCAAGCAAAAAACCAACCTTACAGATGCAGCACCCTTTGAGAAGGGTGTGCAGTCTGGTGGCCCTGGGTTGCCCCCGGAGTTCAATAAAGGTTTTCCAAGCACCACCCAAACTGGATTGCGTTGTTGCCTGCCTAGCACCCCCTAGAGACTGTATTTCCTGTAAAAACTAAACTGTCTGTTTAAAAATCTGAACTGTTTGCTTGCTACCGAACTGTGTTATCAAATTGCACCTTGGGGAACCTGATGCCCAGCTTCAACTTTGTTTTCCAAACCAGCTTCACCATAGCCTGATGCCGGACCAGGGAGGTCCCCAGCCCATCTGCCATTTGCAGCAGACCCACCTCCAGTAACGGCAGCCTGTTCTGAAGTTCTGCCACAAGTGTTCTAGCATCAGTCCTGTGATGTCAAGTGGTAGAGAGACACTAATGAGGTATCCCATAGTGAGTCAGCTTAGGAGCCGCCCTGGCTCAAGCTTGAGGCACCACAGCTAACATTGTGCATGCCCTTTTTTTATTTTGCCAGCCGTTCGTAAGTGTGTGCATACCCGTGTTGCTCCGTGGAGGCCACCCACTGCCCAAAGATTGTACTGCCAGCAGTCTTCTTGGTAAAAGGTCATCTGGGTGCCAGGGACCTGCCAGTGGTCATTGCTGAGAATCATCCAGAAAACCACCTGCCAACCAGAAGTCTTCAGCTTCTTGCCCAGAGCTACAGAGGATTGCCAAGTTCTTCATAGAAACATAGAAACATAGAGGTTGACCGCAGATAAGGACCGCAAGGCCCATCCAGTCTGCCCATTTCTTTTTCTACCTTATAAATGTGCCATCAGCCTTTGCTCTGTCAGTGGCCTATCTATTCATACTCATCTGTATTGCTCCCTTATGCCTATCCCATGCCTGTTTGAAGCCCTGCGCTGTATTCATAGCCACCACTTCCTGAGGTAGGCCGTTCTATGCATCCACCACTCTTTCTGTGAAAAAGAATTTTCTCACATTCCCCCTTAATCGGCCTCCCTCTAATCTCATGCTGTGTCCTCTTGTCCTGCTATTTTTCTTATATTTAAACATGTTAGACTCTTTCACCTTGTTAATGCCCTTAAGGTGTTTGAATGTTTCGATCATATCACCTCCCTCCCTCCTTTGCTCAAGGGTGTACATATTGAGCTCCATTAATCTGTCCTCATATGTCTTCTGCACCATTTTGGTTGCCCTTCTCTGGACTGCCTCAATTTGGTTAATGTCCTTGTGAAGGTTTGGCCTCCAGTACTGCATGCAGTACTCTAGATGGGACCTAACCAGTGTCTTGTAAAGAGGGATTATTACCTCCCTCTTATGACTTGTGATACCCCTACTAATATACCCTAACATCCCCCTAGCCTTACCTACTACTTTAGAGGTCTGCTTGGATGATTTCAGGTCATCGGTGATGATGATGCCCAAGTCCCTTTCTTCCTTTGTGACTGCCAGCAACTCCCCTTCCAGCCTATAGGTGGCTTCAGGGTTTCTCTTCCCTAAGTGCATGATCTTGCACTTCTTTGCATTAAATCCCAGTTGCCACTCTTCCGACCTTTTTTTCTAGTTTATCCAGATCTCTTCTCATTCTACCCACCCCATCTGGACCACCTACTCTTTTGCAGATCTTGGTGTCATCTGCAAACAGACAAACCTTACCCTCTAGTCCATCTGCAATGTCACTAATGAAGATATTGAAGAGGACTGACCCCAGGATTGATCCCTGAGGTACCCCACTTGTGACTTGCATCTCTTCTAACTGTATACCATTTACCACCACTCTCTGTTTTCTGCCCGTCAACCAGTTTGCCACCCAATTGACCAACTTCTGACCCACCCCAAGCCTACCCAGCTTATTTATCAATCTTCTATGTGGAACAGTGTTGAAAGCTTTGCTGAAGTCAAGGTAGGTGACATCAACTGCTCCCCCTTGGTTCACCACTCTGGTTACCCAGTCAAAGAAATCTATGAGATTAGTTTGACAGGACCTTCCTTTTGTAAACCCATGCTGTCTTGGATCCTGTGCCCCATGGATTCCAGGTGTTGCACTATCCTTTCCTTAAGGGGTGCCTCCATAATCTTGCCCACTACTGAGGTAAGACTGACTGATCTGTAGTTCCCTGCCTCCTCCCTGATGCCACTCTTGTGGAGCGGGATCACATGAGTCCTTATCCAGTCTTCTGGGACCTCTCCTGTGCTCAGAGACTCACTAAACAGTTCTGCTAATGGCTCTACTAGTTCCACCCTTAGCTCCTTAAGTACCCTAGGATGTATGCCATCAGGTCCTATTGCCTTGTCCACCCTGAGATTAGTGAGCTCTTGTAGGGTCCTTTCTTTTGTGAAGGGAGTAGTGCTCACCTCCCTCCCCCCTGTATCCATGGTGCTTGAGCTGTGGGCCCTGCCCTACCTTCTCTTCAGTAAATACTGAGCAAAAGTATCTATTTAGGATAGATGCTTTTACAGGGTCCTCCTCCTCCTCACATGCCCACTTTTCTCCTTTGAGCTTAGCAATACCCCCTCTGAACTTTCTCCTTTCACTAATGTATCTATAGAAAGTCTTGTCACCTTCTTTTACTGTTCATGCTAGTGTTTCCTCAGTTTGGGACTTTGCCTGCCTTACTGCCTTCCCTGTTTGCCTTAGGACAGTTTGGTATGCCTCCCTATCTTCATCCCGCTGTGTTCCCTTATATTTCCTGAAGGCCAGCCTTTTGGCTCTGACCTTTTCTGCTACTGTATTTGAGAACCAAAGTGGTTTTCTTCTTCTTTTGCACTTCCTTTTCTGTCTAACACAATGGGATGTTGTTTCAAGTATTGCATCCTTAATGCTTGCCCACTTTGCCTGTACCCCTTCACCTGTGTTTCTTTTTGCCAGGGCTAGCTTAACTCTGTTGGCCATCTTATCAAAGTCAGCTCCTCTGAAGTCCCATATTTTTGCCATGGAATGGGATGATTTAGATGTAGCAGCCAAATTGAACCATACCATGTGATGGTCACTGGCCCCCAGGTGACCTTCTACCTGGAGATCTGTGATCCCTTCCCTGTTAGTCAGTACTAGATCTAGCATAGACCTGTCTCTTGTGGGTTGTTGTACCAGTTGTTTGAGGCCCTCCCCCTGCAGGGAATCCACCATGTGTCTAGTTCTGGCAGATGTTCCAGCTGGTATTGACCAATCTGTATCCGGCATGTTGAAGTCTCCCATTATCAGAACCTCCCTTTAGCTGTCATGTTTTGTATATCTTCTAACAGTAATGTATCTATGTCCTCCCCCTGGTTTGGGGGCCTGTAGACAACCCCAGTTCTTATGGCTGTCCTATTTCCTGTTTCCAGGGTGACCCACAGTTCTTCTGGCTCCTTATGTGTATTCTGAATTTCTGTAGCTTTGATATTTTCATTGACATACAGGGCCACTCCACCCCTCCCCCTTTTTGCACCTCAGTCTCTTCTGAACAGTACATAGCCAGGTACTGAAGTCTCCCAAGTGTGGTTACTGGTAAACCACATCTCACTAATTGCTACTATGTCCAGTTTAGCCTCTGACATTATTGCCTGTGGGTCTGGGATCTTATTTTCCAGCCTGTGAGCATTTGTGTACATGATTTTCCATTGGCCAGATTTTGGTGTGTTAGTTGTTGGGTGAGGTTTGGCATTTCCCCTGTGCGTCGTATGGGGAGACGGACCTTTTTTCTTACCTGGTGATGCAAATAAACTACAAACATGCTGAATCCCTGTTTGACCACTAGCTGAGGGGGGAGGGGTGTTCTTCCAATTCGACATATGTGGTGCTGCACCCCCTCCCCATTTGCTAGTTTAAATATTCTGCAAAGATGTCAGACTTCTGCCCCAATGCACTGACTGCCTCCTTAGTCAGATGCAGTCCATCAAATTTAAAGAACTATCGCTCCCAGAACTGTTGCCAGTTCCCTACAAATCTGTGTCCTTTTTCCTGGCACCAGCCCTTGAGCCACATGTTTAGCACCACATCTCCTCTTCTCTGACCTTCCATCCATCTGCCCCCCTCTCCCAGACTGGCAGGATCTCAGAGAAGGAGATTTCAGATGAGATGGATGATAGTGAGTCACCCAGCCTGGTCAGGTGTTCCTTGTTCTCCACAACTGACCGGCTGGCAAGATCATTAGTCCTTATGTGTACCAGGATGTCAATGTTTTCTCCTGCTTTCTAAACAATTTTAGCAATGTGGTCAGTGTCTCTCCACGCTGATTTACCTGGGAGACATCTGACCATTACCCCTGGCTGGAGATGAGTATCAACTCCCTGAATCATGGAGTCTCCTACGATCAGAAATTTTTTGGATTTCCTTTTGCTTTTTTTTTTGTTTTGGTTCCTGATTTGGGCGAGTTTTGTTGTGCTAGCTCCTGTGCTGCAGTGTCCTGCTCTGCAGTGTCTTCTGCCCCTTTGTTTCATTTCGGAGATAGAGGCAAATACCTGTCTGTAGTGTTTATATGGTTTTTGGAGGTAATATGTTGGAGAGCACAGAGTGATGGGGCACCCGATTTGCCCCTCCTAACCACCTGCCAACCTCCTGGACCAACTACCCTCTGCAATCGAGGTTTTTCTGTTGGATGTTGGGGAAATGATGGGTGGATCTTATAATGTATTTCCTCTTGAATATGAAATTTGAGGTGTGCAATCTCTGCCCATGCTGCCCGGAGCTGAGCCCTAAGATCTCTAATGGGCCAGCATTTAGGACAGTGTCCTAAATCCTGTATGACTGTCCTTCTAAAAAGTGTTCCACAGTACCTGCAGTTAATGATATCTATTCCAGATAAATTGCTGGGTTTATAACCTGGTCAGAGTAACTAGAAGGAAGAAAATGCAAGTAACAGTTTGATTTTTTTTTTTCATATAACTTGTTATAACAAGTTAAATTACTAGTACCCCTGTAAATGAGCTCACCTTGTGGATGCCACACTGATCCGCTCCTTCCTGCTTTGCAACAGGAAATGTCACAACTGTGGTACCCTATAAAAGGAGTGTAGTGTGGGGTGGTTGAGAATGGGGTTGGGTGGCTGGGCCCTTCCCCTGCTGAAAAAGAAGAACCACAGATGAAAGAACAAGGAGGTAAGAGAAGAAACAATCAGTCAACAACAAATGCAGTAACTCTGAAAGCTTATCCTAATGTTAGATAAAACTGTAAAACCTGTAAAGCACCACCTGTAATATTTTCAGAGAAGATATACCCTGTAATAAACACTTTGCTACAGAGAAAAATAAAGCAGTAACAGAAGATATACCTTGCAAAAGACAATTTGAATCAGAAGATTACAGAAGTAATCTGTTAGCACACACCTGTAGGCACATCTTGTAGTAATGCAGAAGAAGGTATACCAGCAACAACAATTTGAATCAGAGAAAAAAAAAACAATGAAATGTTAGCAACAGACAGTAGCAATCCCTGTGAGTACAAAATAAAAACAACACACAGTAAATCTGCTTAGCCAGAAGTCTTAATCCATTTCCCTTTCTCTGGTAAGGCTCTCTGCTCTGTCCTTTCAAGCAATCTTAGAAGGAAAGAGCTCAGGTGAAGCTAGATGCCTTGGCCAGCAAACCAAGTCTTCTACCTCCAAGATATCAACTAACCTGACCTTTTAACACTTCATTCTGTTGGAAATTACTGACAGTTTGCCAGCTCAACCCCCCCCCCCCCGATACACACCTAATCCTCTGGAAAAGCTGTGGGAGGAAAGCAATTAGCTCCTTCAATGTGAGAAGGAGATGGAAACACCTCTGAGAGATACTTGAAAGAGGCATTAAGGGAAATGGGACAGGAATCAGGGGTTGAGGAACTGTGGGCAGTATTTAAAATGGGGATTACAAGAACAACAGAATTATGCATTAAGCAGGTTAGCAAGAGGAAAAGGAAGAGGAGACCATTATGGTTTTCCAAAGAGGTAGCAAAGAAAGTGAAAGCCAAAAAGACTGCATTCAGGCAATACAAAAAGACACAGGCAGAAAGGGATAGGGAGAAGTACCAGGAGAAGCAAAGGGAGGCAGGGAGGTCAGTAAGGGAAGCCAAAGCTCAGACAGAAGAACACATTGCAAAATCAGTGGGTAGAGGGGACAAAACCTTTTACAGGTACATAATTGAAAAAAGAAAGACAAAGGAAGGGATAGTGAGACTGAAGGGGGAGGATGGGAGCCGCGTGGAGGAAGACAATAGTAAAGCTGACATATTGAACAGGTATTTCTGCTCAGTCTTTACTGAGGAAGAGGAGGATAATGGGTCTGAAGAGAGTACAAGGGGTGAGAATGGTGCAGAAATGGACACAAGTCCTTTTACACGAGAAAGGGTCCTGAAGGAACTGGAAGTAATAAGAGTTGATAAAGCAATGGGGCCAGACGGGTGCACCCTAGGGTCCTTAAAGAACTAAGAGAGGTGGTGGCTGAACCTCTGACTATCCTGTTTAGCCGATTACTGGAAACAGGGGAGGTACCCAAAGACTGGAGGACAGCAGATGTAGTCCCCTTATACAAAAGTGGGAACAAAGAGGAAGCAGAAAACTACAGACCAGTCAGCCTCACCTCGGTAGTGGGGAAGATCATGGAAGCACTACTGAAGGAGAGATTGGTGGAACATCTGGTTATCAATGGACTACAGGACCCAAGGCAGCATGGTTTCACCAGGGGGAGGTCATGTCAGACCAACCTCGTTGAATTTTTTGACTGGGTGACTAGGGAGGTGGATCAGGGGAGGGCAGTGGACATGGCCTATCTGGACTTCAGCAAGGCCTTTGACACTGTGCCACATAGAAGACTATTACACAAACTGGGGAATATGGGTGTGGGCAGGACAGTAGTGTGGTGGGTAGGTAACTGGCTGGGTGGCAGGACACAGAGGGTGGTGTAAATGGCTGTCACTCCACAGAGGGAAGAGTGACCAGTGGGTACCACATGGGATCAGTGCTGGACCGGTCCTATTCAACATCTTCATCAGTGACATTGCGCAGGATCTAGAAGGCAGAATTTCACTGTTCGCTGATGACACAAAGCTCTGTAACAGAGTAGACACACCAGAGGGTGTAGACAGAATGAGAAGTGACCTGCAGAAACTTGAAGAATGGTCAGGGTTTGGCAGTTGAAATTCAATGCAAAGAAGTGCAAGATAATGCATATAGGGCACAAAAACCCTGGCACAATATATCAGTTGGGGGTGAGGATATAGCATGCACCAAGCAGGAAAGGGATCTTGGGGTTATCATCTCGATGACCTCAAGGTAGGGAAACAGTGTGACAAGGCAGCAGGTAAAGCAAATAGGATGCTGGGATGTCACATGAGGCATCACCAGCAGGAAAAGGAGGTCATAATTCTGCTATACAAGACACTAGTGAGGCCCCACCTGGAGTACAGTGTACAGTTCTGGAGACCATACCTACGTAAGGACATAGACAGGGTAGAGAAGGTTCAGAGGAGGGCAACAAAGATGGTGCATGGATTGCATCACAAGTCCTATGAAGACAGGTTGAAGGAACTGAACATGTACTCCTGGAGGAGAGGAGGGAGAGGGGATATGATAGAGACATACAAGTATCTTACAGAGAGGAACAGGGTGCAGGAAAACACTATTTTTAAGCGAAAAGATGTTCCAGGACTAGAGGGCATGGGATGAAGTTGGAGGGAGGACGATTCCAGAGGAAACATGAGAAAGAATTTCTTCACAGAACGGTGGTGGACAAGTGGAACACCCTGCCAGAGGAAGTGGTGGGGCTGAAACAATCACGGGATTTAAGAATGCATGGGATAGACATAAAGGAATTCTAGAGGTCAGGGGAAAGGGGCAACAGACTTCTAGGAAAACAAACTGAACTTACAAGCTCAAATGGGCAGACTGGGTGGGCCATAGGCCCTTATCTGCCGACACTGTCTATGTATCTATGAGACAAAAAAACCTTTTCAACGAAAAAAGAATAAAATAAAACACTGTCAAATGGTAATTTTGCTTAGCCCAATGATAAAAAGTCACAAAAATGTAAGTACCACCTGTAATAATTTCAGAGAAGATATACACTGTAAGAAACACTTTGCTACAGAGAAAAATAAAGCAATAACAGAAGATATACCTTGCAAAAGACAATTTGAATCAGAAGATTACAGCAGTAATCTGTTAGCACACACCTGTAAGCACACCTTGTAGTAATGCAGAAGAAGGTATACCAGTAACAACAATTTGAATCAGAGAAAAATAAAGCAATGAAATGTTAGCAACAAACAGTAGCAATCCCTGTGAGTACAAAATAAAAATAACACACAGTAAATCTGCTTAGCCAAAAGAAGTCTTAATCCGTTTCCCTTTCTCTGGTAAGGTTCTCTGCTCTGTCCTTTCAAGCAATCTTAGAAGGAAAGAGCTCAGGTGAAGCTAGGTGCCTTGGCCAGCAAACCAAGTCTTCTACCTATTGTCCAACTAGCAATGTTCCTCTTTGTGTTTTGTTCATCCGGGGGATGCACCATTATGACTTGTTTACAAAAGCGCTTTATGGGGTCAATGCCCACCTGCTGATCAGCCGATGCATAGGAAAGCCCAAGCTTGGTTCATCAGTTATTTCATCATCTCGGCCAAGTACACGTAGGACTTGGACTAAAAGGAGTTAACTCCATGTTCTTGGCTCGACCAATTGTTGGTCCTGTTTGTATTGTTTCATTGTTTATTTTGTTATCCTGTAGTGTTTTGGAAAATTGTTATCTTGTTTTTATTGTCCCTAGTAAATAAACCTCTTACAACTTGGTCACCAAGCAAGCTTCCTGCCTCTCCTTCCAGATTCATCTAGCCTATCCAAAAATAGTCAGGAAACCTTTCGATCTGCTACAAAGGCCCTTGCCGCTTCATTAACAGTTTATTTTTTTGTAGTGGGTAACAGTAGCAAGACCTCTTCACCTGGCTCAAAATCTTTTTTCTTTTACCCATGGTCATAATACACCTTCTGCTGGTTTTGGGCCTCTTCCTGATTTCTATGGCAATTTCAGCATATTTTGTCAACTTCTTTCTCAGGGCACATACATAAGATGTAAAATATTGTTTCTGATGGGGGTTATCTTCCCATGTTTCTTTTATTACATCTAGTGGCCCTCTAGGTTGTTTACCATACAGCATTGCAAATGGTGAAAAACCTGCTGATGCTTGTGGCACTTCTCTGTAAGCAAAAAGCAGATTCCAGTCTTTTCTTTCCCTTTTTACAAACCTTTTTAACATGCGTTTTAGGGTTTGATTAAAATGCTGAACAAGACCGTCTGTCTGAGGGTAATAAGGGGAGATTCTTATGGCAGTGATACCTAGTAGTCGGTACAGCTCCTTCAGTAATGCAGCACCAAAATTACTACTCTTATCAGTAATAATCTCTTTAGGTATGCCCACCCTGCTGAAGATTTTGGCAAGCTCTGCTGCACTTTTGGGGCTGTGACAGTACGCATTGGAACTGCCACTGGGTATTGAGTAGCATAGTAACATACTACCAAAATGAATCAATTACCCTTTTTACTTTTGTCTAAGGGGCCAACCACATCCATTGCAATTCTCTCAAAAGGCACATCTATCAAGTGTAGGGGCACCAGGGGCACCTTGTCTTTTTTAATCACTGGGGCTACTTTCTGACACTCAGCACAAGAACTGCAATAGGTAGCAACATCTTCATGAATTCCAGGCCAGTAAAATCTGTATAGCACTCTGGCAAGGGTGCGATCCATCTCCAAGTGACCAGCCATAGGACTACCATGTGCTATCTGTAACAACTCAGATCTATGCTTTTGTGGTATAACCAATTGTTCTGTCTGGTCCCATGTCTGAGGCTTAACCCAAACTCTGTACAGTAGCCAATTACATTTTTTAAACATAGGTTCACCCCATTTTGGTTTCACCCCAACTGTTTAAAATAACCCTGGAGAGAAACATCATTAGCTTGTTCCGAAAGAAAATCACAATCAGTGATCAGTTTAGTTTCAGCATTTTCATATGTTAACTCCTTATGTACATCAGTCATTTGTCACCACTGTTTCTTTAGGCATTGTCTTTCTCTCCTGGACTTTCAGATCTTGGGGCTGTACTCAAACAAGTCTGAGTCAAAATCAGCGAGAGGAAAAGAGTCCCCACCAGCTGAGATTTTCTTTGCCTGAGCTCTTGTCACCACAGCTGCTGAAACATCAGAATTTGCTCCCTCTTTGACCAATTCAATAAATCCTGGAACATCATTTCCAATAATCACAGGTAACTTAGGTACTACCCCCACTTTATTTTATTTATTTTTGTTTAGTTTTTGTTGACCGGGTAAATGCACTAGGCAAATCCTGCCTATTTTCAGGCACGACCCGGGGGAGGGGGATACAGATGAATGCCAACTGACCTTGAACCAGATTAAGCTGCTGGTGGTATTTTTAGTGAATGAGGGAAATTTGGCCGGGACACCGGGGAAATTCCCCTACTCTTTTCGATAGGTGCCATGGGATCTTTAACATCCACCTGAACTAACACCAATCCAGGCAGATGGGACCTCGGTTTAACGTCTCATTCACTTTCATTTGGTGCGACACGCCCTTAATAATCAGAGTCACTTGGCTGGTGGGATAGTATTGAGTGTCCCTGTGGATGCAGATGACACTAGTACCTGGTCCTTTTGGACACTGTTTTCCCAGCACTTAAATATGCACTAGGGTCTGTCTGCTTCCTGAATCTATAAGTCCCTTCACAGTCTTATCTCCCACCTTCACATCTGTTGAGTACTTGCCCCAATTTGCTAAGGACAAATCTGCTCCAGTGTCACTTTTCTTACTATGGCAATTTCTTGCAATATGACCTGGCTTATTACAGTTACAGCAAATAAAGTCTTTGGGTACAGATTTGTTACCCCCACCAGAGTTCTTATCAGACTTGGAGTTTAAATGGGAAAAAAGTGTCTTACCAGTGTGTGGCTGTTACCTCGCTGTTGTGGCATCTCTCTGGCCATTTGGTAGTCTTCAGCCAAAGAAACAGCCTTTCCCCCACTTTCTGTTTGGTGTTATTTTACCCAAAACTGTACATCTGTGGGTAGGATGTTGATGAACTGCTCTATTACAGATGTTTCAATGATCTGAGGGAGTGTTTTGTCCTCTGGTTTGAGCTATTTCTTAAGGAGTTCTCTGAGTCAGGTGAAGGCTTCTCAAGGACTGTCGACTAAGTTGTACTTCAGAGACCGAAATCTCTGCCTGTAGGTCTCACCTGATATGTCATATCTTTTAAGGACCTCTCTTTTTACCAGGTCATAGTTTTCTGACTGTGCAGTGTCCATCTTGCTGTAGGCAAATTGGGCTTTCCCTGTCAGGTAAGGTACCAGTCTGATTGCCCATTGCTGCTTTGGCCTCTGGCAGGCTATGGCAACGCTTTCAAAGGTTGTCAGGTATGCTTCGATGTCATCCAAGGGACACAGCTTTATACGTTTAAGGTCTTTTAAGCTGTTGGTGTTTTGTTGCTCTGCTGGACCTGTGCCAGAACATCCAGCTTTGATAGCTTGCAAGACATCTAGCTATCATTGCTCCAGTCGCTGCATCTCTTCTCTTCTCTACTTCTCTTCTTTTCCCTGCTGCTCCTGTCACTGCATCTCTTCTTTTCTTCACTGCTACCCTTCTTTTCTCTGCTGCTCCTGTCACTGCATTTCCTCTTTTCTCTACTGCTCCTCTGTCTGCCGTTGTTATATAGCCCACCACTTAAAGAAGACAGACAGGCTTTCGGGTTCTGTCACTGTCTGTTCTTTTTTTCCATTACTGGTGCTGGCTGCACAATCTCAGCTTGGACCTCTGTCTCTGATAGTTTGGCTGCCATCTTTCTAGTAATGACTCCTGGGCTTGCTGCTTCAGAATCCATACCTTTCTTCTATGCTTCTATGGTAACAGGCCCAGTACCCACACGCAAAACCCCTCGCTTAGAGTATGCAGAACGTAAATCCCACTTCAAACACCATCTATCATTGAGGCATAGATTAGGAAGCATAGGAAAACCAGGAGCAGTTTCAAAATTCGCAAATGGCATTTTATTTTTCTCAATAACAGCAAAATGAAAAATAAAAATTATTTACTATAACCATTTACAAAGGCAGTACAAACAGAGAAAACAAAGTCCGTCTTCTGAGGGTATCTCTTAATTCCAAGTTTCAGCCTCTCAGTCTGTCACTCTCCTTGTCTCCTTAGCAAAAGCATTGCTGCTCTTTTTATAAATATTTGTCTGGGAACGTGTTAAGAGAGCCTGCTTCTCACAGAATGTTCATGCAAGTTTACAGAATGTTCTTGTCAGTTTCATTCATTACAGGTGCAGCAAAATAGTACATGGTGCCCCAGAACTGACCTCTTGTTGACAACTCTGCAAAGGGCTTAAAAACTGCATCTCAGGTTAACCCCTTGAGTTACTAACATACTAAAATGCCAGCAGAATAGGCCTAATGGTCTTTCGTGTCTGCTCGTTTGGTCAGCCCCCACCCTGGGTGCTGACCTTGCTGCCCCCCTCGCCTTCTCTGGCTTCTCCCTTCCCAGTTCCGGATATTCTTGCTGCATTGGATTTTGCTTCCAGAACCCTTCCCCTGTACCTGTTCCACCCCCTCTTGAACCCCTCCACAGTCTCTTCCTCCACCAGCCCCCTAGGCAGCGCATTCCATGGCTCCACCACCCTCTCAGTGAAGTAGCACCTCCTCCTTTCACCCCTGAATCTTCCCCCTCCAGCTTCACCCATGCCCTCTAGTGGCCCCTCCTCCTTCCTTGAAGCACCCTGACTGTTCCTCCCCTATTTACCCTCTTCATGTACCTGAAGACCTCTATCATGTTCCCCCGGTCCCCCGGTCCCTTCTCTCTTCCAATGTGTACATATTTAGCTCTTCGAGCCTCTCCTCATAGGTCCTGTCCCCCAAGCCCCAAATCATTTTGGTTGCCCTCCTCTGGACCCTCTCCAGGAGTTTAATGTCCCTCTTTAAATGTGGCCTCCAAAACTGCATGCAGTACTCAAGGAGCAGCCTCACCAAGCAGTTATACAGAGGGAGTATCACTTCCCTCCTTCTGGAGGTGATCCCCCTAGCAATGCAAATCAGCATCCTGTTGGCCTTGGCTGCTGCCCTCCTACAAGTCTCAGAGTTGTTCACCTTGACATCCACCACCACCCCCAGGTCCCTCTCAGCCATCGAGACTTGTAGCATTCCCCCCCCCAGGGTGTACACTTGGCCCGTGTTTCTGGCCCCCAGGTGGAGTACCTTGCATTTCCCTGCATTGAACCTCAGCTTCCACTTTCTAGACCATCTTTCCAGAGCCTCCAGGTCCCCCTGTAGGGCCACCCTCCCTCCTCCCCATCCACCACCACCCCAGTTTTGAGTCATCTGCAAAGAGACTCATCTCACTTCTGATTCCTGTCCTTATGTCAGAGACATAGGTGTTGAACAGGAGGGGCCCAAGGACTGATCCCTGTGGGACCCCACTAATGACCCTTCTTGGGGATGAGACTATCCTGCCAACTACGACCCTCTGAGTCCGGTCCTGGAACCAATTGCCTATCCATCTGATCATCTGGTTCCCCACTCCCATTTCTCCCAGCTTACCAAATAGCTTTTTGCAATCATTTCAACAATATAACTATATGCAGTTTTAGCACTGCAATCATTTCAACAGTATAACTATATACAGTTTTAAACAAATGGATCCCAGTTTCACATACAGTTTTACACAGAGAGTCACATATTTTTATAACTGCAGATATGCAAGGGGGAAGAAAAGACAGAAACAGAAAGGGAAGGCAGACAGATAGCGAGAGGCGGAGAATTGAGAAACCATTGGAGTGATCACTTCCTGGGTCTCACGAGAAAATTTGGTTGCGCAACCAGATAGAGAAGAGACAGAAAAGGAGAGGACAGAACAGCACCTTTTGTTTAAACTCTTTCTGCATTACAAATGGGACAGGGCCTATTCAGCCTTGTCACACATACACATCAAGGTAATGCAGTGAATAGTGTTTGGTTCTGGACATACACACCCCCATGAAAATACACACAACAAACACATACACACACACACACATATGTTGCTGTTACAACAGTTGTGCACACACAAGGTGTGTGAGTGTGATTAATAGGATTGGGTAACTTAGCTGCAATATTTCATTTTAGGGCAACTGAGCTGCAATATTTCATTTTCAGTGGGGTCCTGATTTTATGCATTTTTACAGTCTATTTAGTAGAGTTAGCACAGCTAAAATGTAAAATGTTATTTTTACTGGGGTCCTGCATTTATACATTTTTACCATGTAGTTACCCAGGATAGATCAGTTAACATGCAGTATCTCATTTTCAGTGAAGACTTGATTGTACCTATTGTTACAATGTGTTTCCCAATAGTGACCAGCTGAGATGAAGTATTTTGTTTTCAGAGGGATCTTGCTTATGTTGAATTCAGGTAGTTACGTACACAATTTGTTCATTTCAGAAGAGGATGGGGATTTATGATGTTAGCATGGGAATACAGAGCTGGTGAGGTGCTGACATCATAGAGAGCATCCTAAGGCTTGCTATTTCAAAAATCAACTAAATTAGTCTAGGACCTCCCCAGCAGAATTCTGAAAAACATTACATCCCCTTCTTGGTTCCTCTCCCCGACCGCCTCTACATTTTCCAGCTCAGGCAACCTTGACCCCTCCTCTGTGGCCTCTTCTATAAATCATTATTTCACCATCTGTGCTCTTCCTTCGGACCCCCACCTCACCCATCCCTCACCCCACTTCCCCCCCTCACCCATGGCCATTGGTTTTTCCTTCCCACATATAGCAATTTCAGAAGTATTGCAGGTTCCAAAGTCCCTCAACTCCTCTAAACAGAGCCCTGATGGCCTTGATCCAAAGCTCCTGAAGATCTCTGCTCCAGCAATTGCCCCCCCGCCCACCTTTTCAATCTATCTATTTCTCAAGGTGCAGTCCCTATGGACTGGAAGCTGGCCAAGGTCATTCCTTTACACAAAGGTGGTAACCCCTTTCAGCTGGGCAACTATAGACCTATCTCCCTCCTCCCCACTCTCTCCAAACTCCTTAAGGCATTTATTTACAAAAGGCTAAACTTCTTCCTGAATGACTCAGACACCTTAAGCCCCTTCCAGTCTGGTTTCAGGTGTATCCATTCCACCTTCTCCTCTCTGCTTCGCATCTCTAACCACAGTCTTTCAGCCATGAACAAGGGTCACCTAACCCTAGCAATTTTTGTCAACCTCGAGAAAGCATTCAACTCAGTCTCCCACAATCTCCTACTTCATAAACTATCTTCATTAGGACTCTCCCCATCCTCCACAGATTGGTTCGGATCATATCTCTCTGACAGATACCAATATGTCCAGCTAGGCCACTCCATTTCCTCCCCCCTCCCCATCCATGCTGGTGTCCCCCAGGAGTCAATTCTGGGCTCTACTTTCTTCTCAGTCTTTGTCAATAACCTTCCCTCTACCTGCTCACCCACACATCTACACATGTACACTGATGACACCATCATCTATGCTTCCGGCTGCACCATGATAGAGACCCAATTATCCCTACAAGCCACTTTCACGGCCATGCTAGAATGGTTCAAATCTAACTGCCTCAAGTGTAATACAAAAAAACTGTTGCCATGACCTTCAGCTCCACCCAAAGACTTGCCAAGCTCCCTTCCTATCCATCTTTCTTCTCCATGGACAGCACAAAAATTGAAACTGCACAATCCTTCAAATATTTTGGGGTCTGGTTGGACCCTAAGTTAGACTTCTCCCTCTACATTGACTCCATCCACTCCAGCCCAAGCTGGGAGCCTTGCACAGAATCAAAAACTGTCTCTCCCTCCCTATCTATAAAGAGCTCATTACCAAGCTTATCCTCCCCCTTGGTAGACTGTGCTGATGTAGTCTATGGCTCAGCCCCTAAATAATCTCTAGCTGAACTAGACTCACTGTACATTGCCTTCTGTCGTTTTGTCTCCAACCTCCCCTTCCGTACCCACTATTGCTCCCTTTACTCTGCCCTATCCCTCCCATTTCTTGAAAATTGACTCTGGACACACTGTGGTGACTTAATTGGCAAGTTATGCTTCAATGCCCCCCCATCTGTCAAACCTTCTATCCCCCCTCAACATCAGACTACCGCCTCAGAACCCAGGATTCTAGCACCTTCTCTCTCCCTCAACCCCACACAAACTTTGGAATGGTAACTTTCTCTTTCAGATTTCCTGACCTCTGGAATCATCTCCCCGATTCGATCCACTGTGCACCTACCCTAGCAATGCTCAAAGCACAATTAAAACACCATCCCCCTACAAACTGCAACTTCCCAACCTCTGCCCCACCCTGACACCACTCTGCCACTCTGTCTTCCTCCTATTTGCCAATGTTAAGTTAGCATGTCCATGTACAGTATATCATCAATTAAAATGCAGTTGTGTCTATATTGTCAATGCTACCTAACTCTGCTTGTTAAACTTTGCACTTGTAAAACAATGCTATACCTAATAGCATAACTGTGTATACCAATGCTGCACCAAATATTGTAACTGTATATACTTACTGTGATATTATAAAAAAAATAATTATATTTAGTGTGATATATAATGTCAACCCTGTTTCATGCGTACTGTTGATTTTCTCACCACTTGTGTATTGTAGTTCTCTTTACCCTATCCTCAGGTCGCACCTATAAATGAGCCTCAGCTCAGTGTGCCTTTCCCAGTTATCAAACTTTAAATAAAAAATAAATAAAAATGTTGTCTACAATTAATTTACCCAGGACAGCTCAAATGAGTTGCAACATCTCGTTTTCAGTGGAATCCTACATCTACCTGCAGTGCGAAGTACAATAGCCCCTGATACAGAACTCTGGAGCACAGTCAGAACTCTGGAGCACAGTCAGCAACAGTCTTGGTTTAGCACCGACACATTGAACACAAATACTGTACAATCATAATGCAAAAATAAATCAATTATTTCAAAAGACAAACTTCTGCTTATGATTTTGGTTACCTTTACACACTACTTTAGCAGGCTGTTTGGTCAGATGGCCATTTAAAAAAAAAAGAGAAAGTCAACAATTGGAATAGGCTATCAGTGTTGGCATTAAAAACTAAGCCCTGCATACAAAAAGGGAAAGGGAAATTTGTTTAACCAGGAAAGGCACACTAAGCCAAAACATGTTTCCTGGTGTGACCTGGGAGCACAAGGGAGTTAAGTGACTTACTCAGGGTCACACAGTATGCAAATGAAGACTGTGGGATTCAAACCCAGGTCTCTATGTGTTCAGCCCAGAGCCCTAAACCACAGTGCTATACTGCCTCCCAGGATAGGTCAGTTAACATGTGGTATTTCATTTTCAGTGAGGTCCTGAAATACAAAAACACACAGAAATGTGTTTGTAACATGGCAATAAACAGTGTACTAGAATAAACTATTTAGAGTGGTTAAACTGCCACACATGACCAAAGCTCAACCATGCATCAATTCCTTAGTAATGACCGGTTGCTTCTGTTGTACCTTTGAGAACCAGAGTAAATTCTTTGTTTAAGTACAGTTCACATGGCAGCCCAACAGATGACTAGAAAACAGTGCTGTGCTGCTAGCATTGTTTCACAGCCATCTGTTAGCCTGCCAAGGGAACTGGAGGAACAAAACATGAAGATCTATCATAGCATGGTCCCATCATGCAGTGCAACCCATATCTTGTAATACACAGATGAAAATCTGTGTGTATTACAAAATCAAAGTATGTAGCACCAATCCTGACAGTAAATTATAAGGAAAAGTAGCATATTAGTAAAGCTAATATGTATAGAATTACTGGTTGAAAATCATTCAGTTTCTACTCATGATGTTACAGTTATCAGCAATCATAGCCATCTGTTGGCCTGCCAAGGGAAATGCAGGAACAAAACATGAAGATGTACTCTAGCATGGTCCCATCATGCAGTGCAACCCATATCTTGTAAATAATGCACACTGATGAATATTGTAGTATCTGGCACTGATCCAGAAAGCAAATTAGGAAAAAAGTACCGTAATAGTAAAAATTATAAAAGTTTATTTGGCAATATTAACACCATGCACTTAAATCAAAATGTTGTAAAATAATGCCTCTCTACACCCACAATATATGTAAAACAGGCTACAGTCAGCAGAATGTGTACTATTAATACAGTGTTAAAGATAAGAAATATAATAATTGTGTGTGTGTCTTTTTTTGCATTACAAGTAAGCATTGCAAATAATAAATCTGCTTATTTTTGGAAATGCTTGCCATGTTACAAGTGCATTAAGCCACAAGAAAGAAGGCTTCTACTAGAGAATTAATGCATGGTTGGGTGGTTGGGCCTCGTGCTCAACCCCCACAGCCATGCATTAATTCCCTAGTAGAAGACTCCTTTCTCATGGCTTAATGCTCATGTGTGTGTGTGTGTGTGTGGGGTGTTTTTGTGTACCATGGTGATCACCAACCTCCCCCTCCACCTAAAAACACAGCAAAGAAACCGGACACCCACCACAAGGAGAAGGTTGCAAGACATAAATGTCTCACTGAGTTTTAAGCTGAAGCCTTTTATCTGACCCCCAACCACATTCCTCAAACATCACAAAGAGTTAAAACTGAAACCTTTATCTGATGGCCCACCACATTTCTCCTCCACTGTGAAATTTGAAGCTGTATTAACCTTTGCTGTGCCACAGACTGATATAACAGTCCAGAATTCCTATACCTTCTAATTCTGTCAGTGACAGCAGTCTTAAGGGTTAAACTTTATTTTCCTCATGAAGAAAATAGTGGGGGGTTGGGGGACTGCATTGTACTGAGTGGACAGCATGGCGGTGAGATGCTATTCAACTCAAATCCATGGAAGCAGATAGGCTGTATTGCATTAGGAAACATCCCAGACATTCCAGAGCCTCCTTTCTCTACTGACGTACTTGCACTACATCAGCAGTGTATTGTGTTGGAGTAGCAGTTTTCCAGTATAGAGCTTGTGAGTAGACCCTGATTCCTGTTCTCAGTTATTTCTCTGCCAATGGCAAAAAATAATACGTGTATCTTTGCAATGTACCATTTTGTTGCCACAGTTTATCCTCCAGCTGGAAATGAACCTTGGCTCAATGTGACTTTTATGGTCAGCACATTTCTAATAAATAAAACATACAGTTACAACTTAGCAGAAACTCAATTGCTGGATGCTTTTCCAAAAGATACTGTGAGCTGTCTTAAATATTTAATTTCATTTTATTAAAGACATGGGCCTGGATATTCAAACTGCGCTCAAAACTGGCGCAACAGCAGGAGCAAGCGCAAACCAGTTGCGCAAATGCGCAACAGGTGCGATATTCAAACATGGAGCACAGCAAATTGCACAAGCAACCAACGTCTCAATATCGCATATACTGCGCCATCGAGCAACCAGGAAGGAGAAGCTGAGCCAAAATGTTGCGCTATGGCGCAACCAGGGAAGCTCAGCTGAGCAGTTCAGAGCTGCCATAGCGCAAGCACAGCCCCCCCCAGAGCAATGGAACTGCACATCCAGGGAGGCAGGCTGGGGCCCACCACCAGCCATGCCACACATGGGCACAGGAACATACTGCAGAACCCACACCACACCGGCACACCCCAAGCACAGCATCACTGGGGTGGACGGATGATCCACGTGCCCATGGGGACAAGCCAACACAGCATAGCAGAGCCCTGACACCCCAGCACAACCACTGGCAGGCGGAGAGTGCCACACACACAGGGGTTGACAACCACAGTGCACATCAGCCCCCGTATGCACAGCACACCCTGCACTGTGACCCCAAGACACCACCCATGTGTAGTGACTGGCACTGCAGGAAACCATGCAGTCCCCAGCACACGCCAGCCCTGTGCAACACAGAAGCCTACAAGCCAGACACACCTGTGCACCCAGCAGTGGGTGGCAGCAGATGGCAAGACCAACCGAAAGTCACTGCCATGCTAGAGATACCTCCCCATGCACACACATGCACACACACACACACACACACACACACATACCCAGGACCATACCAGCCCAGATGGCATGTACACACCTGCAACTGAGCACCTATAGCCAGCTGCAAATCAGAGACCGACACAGTATTCATATATCAAAATAGAAATGTATATTGAACATAGTGCAACAACAACGATAAAAACTATTTACAAGGGGGGGACGGGTACAAGGAAGGGGTGTTCAAGGGGGAGGGATTAAAAACTTGGAGAGGGAAGGCAGGGTGGTAGGGATGGGAGAAGTGGGATGGGTGATGATGGCTATGGCCCAGCCGGCTCCTGGTCCTCCCCCTGCTGGCGCACCGTCCTGTGCCGCCCCTGCCGACGTCCATGTCGCCGGATGGCCTGCAGGATCTCCTGGTTCTCAACGCTGACCTGTGTGAGGTGCCTGACATCACGCTACAACCTCCTGAGAACCTCGAGGCCTAGGAAAATGGGAACACAGTCAATGGCTGTGACTGACCACAACCCTGAACACCACCCAACCTGCAAGCTCATATAGCCCAATGTCCGCACCTGTGATGGCATACACCACCCACAGTGAACATGCACATGGCCATCACAAACAGGCGGCACCAGCGATGTGCACCACCGCCCACACACACTGCCCACATCAATCACAGTACAAACTAGGCTGGCAAGTGACGTGGCAACATGGTGCGATGCCAGTTACACAGCTATGTGCCCAGTGCATGCCTGGACCACCAGTGACGATACACAGACGTGGTTGTGCTACTGCACTGTGATGCATGTCACCCAGTCGCGGCCTGCTACATAAATACATAGACAGTGTCGGCAGATAAGGGCCTATGGGCCACCCAGTCTGCCCATTTGACCTTGTAAGTTCACTTCTGTTTTCCTATAGTCTGTTGCACCTACCCTGACCTCCAGAATTCCTGTATGGCTATCCCATGCATTCTTAAATCCGTGACCAAGTCAGCCCCCCACCACTTCCTCTGGCAGGGTGTTCCACTTGTCCACCACCCGGTCTGTGAAGAAATTCATTCTCATGTTTCCTCCGAATCGTCCCCCCTCCAACATCATCCCATGCTCACTAGTCCTGGAACATCTTTTACGCTGAAAAATAGTGTTGTCATGCACTCTGTTCCCCCCTGTAAGATACTTGTATGTCCCCATCATATCCCCCTCTCCCTCCCTCCTCCAGGGAGTACATGTTCAGTTCCTTCAACCTGTCTTCATCGGACTTGTGCGCAATCCATGCACCATCCGTGTTGCCTCCTCTGAACCCTCTCTACCCAGTCCATGTCCATACGTAGGTATGGTCTCCTGAACTGTACACTGTACTCCAGTGTGGGGCCTCACTAGTGTCTTGTATAGTGGAATTATGACCTCCCTTTGGTTGTTGTTGTGCATGGCTGGTGGTCTTGCCCCAGCATGCAATAGCATCCATGAAGTAATGATACTCACACTGCTCCAGCAGCTGGGTCTGCCACTGCTGCTGCCACCTGCTGCTGCTGTGGTTGGGGCACAACACCCCTGGCACGGGCCCTGGCACGCCCACCTCACCCCGCCTGGCGTCCTCAAATCTGCCCTGTGGGAGACATATGTTGAGACAAACATCAGTGTGACTCAAAAGCAGAGTGCCCCTGCCCCAGTGAGAGTGCCTGCCCACACAGCCATAACCATCCATCGACAGCTGCACACACTGAAACAGCCAACCGTGTCCGAGCCTGCACCTATGCACAGCCACCCAAGCACACACACACACCCTACAGAGAATATAGCTGCATAGATGGTACACTCACCTGGCCTAGGGACTACGCCCCGCCTGGCACGCGACCGCAGCTGCGTCAAAAGTTCCGGCTCCCTCCGGCGGAGGTCACTGTACCGGTGCCGGCACTGCTCAGCTGACTGGCCCCGGCCAGTGACCTCCACCAGGTCAGTGGCCACTTGCTGCCACACGTGTGTCCTAGGCATGGTGAGGGGGGCCTCACCATACAGTGCCTCACAGTGGGGCTCCACCAGGGCCACCAGGTTGGCCACCTCCAGATGGCTCCAGGACACTGCCCTTCTCCGTGCCATGGCACCAACTTTACAGCAGGCAATATGGCGCCCCGCTGCGCCGTAACCCCACGTGGAGTTGTTGCACAATAGACCACCACAGGCTCCAATCGCGCTGTTCGAGCAGCGCCGTCACTGTACATAGCGCTGTCACCGGACAGCGCAATAGGGACGTACACATGGCATGCGAACAGCGCCAGGGGTCAGAGGCCATACACAAGGTCACGGCAATGACGCAAGGCTACGCACAGCGCCACCGGACGTATAGGCATGCTGCGCAACTGCAGAGATACGCACCAGCCACAGTGGACTATTGCGCAGTAGTGCCACAGCGCCATATAGTGCCCAGTGCTGTAGCGCCACTGGCACAATGGTGGCCATGGCCTGAATCGTCTATCGCGCTCAGGTCTGCAGCGTGATAGACGTATGCGTAGCTGTCTGGGCATGCGCACGCAGTGTGGCACGCAGCCACAAACCTGCGCCATTGGCTCAGCCGACTCTTCCAGATGGCGCAGCGTTAAATACGCTGATATTCAGCCGACATATGCAAATCATCCGATCAGCTATTCAATGTGCTTTGCGGGCGCGACATTAGCATGTCATTAAAGTTGAGCCACACCTCATTTGCATGTGTTGCGCTATAAAATGCGACTGTGGGTTGTGCTGGCCAGATTTGGTTACTGCAGGTGAGAGGTGAGTTACATGCTGTGTGATGCTCAGGACAATGCTCATGGGCGGAGGATGATAAAGGCTGAGGGGGCTGAGCATGAAAAGGGCACTTAGAAAGGGACAAAGGGCACCCTTTCTATCAGTATCTGCCATGCGGAGAGGAAACGGGGGGGGCTTCCGCACCCTCCCAGGCCGGCAGCTATGCACATGGAGTAATGCTGTCGACTGCACAGTGACAGGTGTCCACTTCCACCCATACAGATCACCATGACTGACCAGAGACAAGCTGAGGGTGTGGACGGCGGGCGTAGGATGAGGCCGAACTTCACCGCGGCAGAGACAGAGGCCCTCTTCCAGGCCTACCTGGAGGATGAGCCACTATTGAGTGGATGGAGGGGCACCCTCAGGAGCGTGCAGCTGCATGGAGGGTAGCTCTGGGCGCAACCTGCACGGAAGCCACCAGCGCTCCGCAGGAATGCAGGAAGAAGATGGGGACTGACCGCAGGGAGGCTGAAGGAGAAGGTGGCAGCCTTCAGGGCGGCACGTGCTGGCACTGGTGGGGGCCCACCAGTGGTGTTGCAGCTGACCCCTACAGAGGAGACACTGGTCATGGCCATGCAGCCGAGTGCCATTGCGGGCGTACCTGGCGGAGGATTCCAGACAGGTGGAAGCCCATCACTGCACGGTATGACATGGTGGTGTTGTGGGGGCTGTTGTTCACATGCACTCACATGTACTCTCTTTCTGTTACAGATCCTGTTCGGCCTGCAGGAGCGGTGGTGGTGGTGGGTCCAGACAGTGAGGCAGACCTGCTGACGTGGAGGAGGGACCATCCACTCCACCACCAGCCTGCAGGCACCGCAGCAGCATGCAGGCTGGGCCGACAACCCGTGTCAGTGATACGGGTGCATGGTGCACAGCCTGTGTCACAGCAGTCTGGCATGCAGGTATGCCAGCATGCTGTGCCTATGGCAGTGGCACGCACCTGCACCATTGATGATAGCAGGCCTGCAATGGGCAGTGATAGGTGTGTGTCCCATGACGGACACATGGCAGGCCAGCACGTGCCCCTGGGCCTTCTGGTTCCCACCTGTGTACCAGCATGCTGGCATAGTCCCAGGCTGTGCCTGTCAGCACCGTTGGGGCAGCACCAGTGGCTGTGCAGGTGTCTGGAACTGTTGTCAGCATGGAGGTGGAACAGGTGGACCTGGGGGCTCAGCAGTTGGAGGGGCGGCAGCAGCAGTCGCACACCAGTGTCAAGCAGTGGCACATGTCCACCACCCTTTGATCCGCCCATACCTGGTCCTGGCGAACAGCGCCCACCCTCAAGGGGTGCTGTGCAGCAGGACCGTCCCACCTGGGGTCACGATGCCATTGGGGCACAGTACCCATTGACGCCAGCACACCGCCTGCTGCAGGAGTCGGTACAGCTGCAGGGGCAGGTTGCAAGGTCCGTGGAGGCACTGTCTGTGTCCGTGGAGCGGCATAGCAGGGAGTGTGCTCGGGACCGAGCCGAGCTGGTCCTTATGCAGACGGATGTGACCGCTGCCATTGACAGGCTGACCCAGGCAGTGGTCTCTGTCGCAGACGCATTGGCCACACTGTCAGGTGCCCCTGTACCACACACCCCACACAGTGCACTCTCCACTCCCCGTTCCCGGCGTCGTGCGACACCAGGCCTGTCGACGCCGGGTTCTGCTGTGGGCATCCCGAGCACCCCTGGTGCAAGTTTGTTTGGCAGGATGCAGATCCCTATGCGGGCAAGGTCGCGTTCGCGCAGTGGGACCCCTGGTGGTGCACCAGCACCACCCGATGTGGCCCCTGCTCAGCCTGCCAGTGCTGCTGGACCACGGCGGGGCCACCCACGCATCCGTGGTGGCCGTGGGACAGTGCTACCTGACTGAGCTGTCTCCCGTGCAGGCCCTGTCTGGTGCTGCCCTGTGTGCAATGTGTGTCATGGTGGGCAGTGCACTGCTGGGTGCTCTGCTCACCAAGTGACACGGACCACCTCACACCTCCCAACTGCTGTCCACAGGTGCGTGTGCATGATGATGCCTGGGTGCAGGGTCCCAGGTCCTGACACACGACGTGGACAGTCCAGGTGGTGGGTGGTAGGGTGCTGTGTGTTGGCAATGTCATTTCCGCAGTGCTGTGCTGCTGCCCATGTATGCTGCCTGGTGTGTGTGTGTCTCCATATGTGCTCACCCTCTCTGCTGGTGTGTTGGTATGCCTAGAACCTTCACCTCCCCTGACCTTCATGCACGGTGTGTTCCCCTGTGTGCCTGTGGTTTGCGCATGGACAGTGTTGCCTGCACATGTCATACCTGGCTACAACATATTCAGAAGAGACAGGGCAGGCAGGAAGGGAGGAGGAGTGGCACTGTATGTGAAAAATGACATAAGGGCCACAGAGATCCAGGAGGAACAAAATGGGGGAGAGATACTGTGGGTTAAGCTGGAAAGGAAAATGGGGCCAGCCATCTGCACAGGTGTGGTCTATAGACCACCAGCCCAGCAGGAAGAAACAGATAGGAGTTGATGCTTGCCATCCAGAGGATGGCAGACAAGGGTGAGGTAGTACTGGTTGGAGACTTCAATATTCCAGACGTGGACTGGAGCATCCCAGCAGCAGCATCAACTAGGAGCAGATTTATCCTGGACTCCCTTCAGGGTGCCTTCCTCAAGCAACTGGTCATGGAACCAACTAGGCAGAAGGCAATACTAGACCTTGTGCTCACAAACAGGGACAGTGTGATGGGGGTAACAGTGGGGGAGCACCTGGGGAACAGTGACCACCAGTCACTGTGGTTTGAAATCACAGAAAGAGCAGCACCAAACCACACAAAAACACGTATCCTGGATTTTAGCGGGGCAAACTTTGGGAAAATGGGGAGATACTTGAAAGAGGCATTAAGGGGAATGGGGCAGGAATCAGGGGTTGAGGAACAGTGGGAAGTATTTAAAATAGGGAATACAAGAGCAACAGAATTATGTATTAAGCAGGTTAGCAAGAGGAAAAGGAAGAGGAGACCATTATGGTTTTCCAAAGAGGTAGCAAAGAAAGTGAAAGCCAAGAAGATTGCATTCAGGCAATACAAAAAGACACAGGCAGAAGGGGATAGGGAGAAGTACCAGGAGAAGCAAAGGGAGGCAGGGAGGTCAGTAAGGGAAGCCAAAGCTCAGACAGAAGAACACATTGCAAAATCAGTGGGTAGAGGGGACAAAACCTTTTACAGGTACATAAGTGAAAAAAGAAAGGCAAAGGGAGGGATAGTGAGACTGAAGGGGGAGGATGGGGCTGTGTGGAGGATGACAACAGTAAAGCTGACATATTGAACAGGTATTTCTGCTCAGTCTTTACTGAGGAAGAGGAGGGTAATGGGTCTGAATGGAGTACAAGGGGTGAGAATGTTGCAGAAATGGACACAAGTCCCTTTACACGTAGAAAGGGTCCTGAAGGAACTGGAAGTAATAAGAGTTGATAAAGCAATGGGGCCAGATGGGTGCACCCAGGGTCCTTAAAGAACTAAGAGAGGTGGTGGCTGAACCTCTTGCTATCCTGTTTAGCCGATCACTAGAAACAGGGAGGTACCAAAGACTGAGGAGAGCAGATGTAGTCCCCTATACAAAAGTGGGAACAAAGAGGAAGCGGGAACCACAGACCAGTGAGCCTCACCTCGGTAGTGGGGAAGATCATGGAAGCACTACTGAAGGAGAGATTGGTGGAACATCTGGTTGTCAATGGACTACAGGACCCAAGCAGCATGGTTTCACCAGGGAAGGTCATGTCAGACCAACCTCATTGAATTTTTGACTGGGTGACTAGGAGGTGGATCAGGGAGGGCAGTGGACATGGCCTCATCTGGACTTCAGCAAGGCCTTTGACACTGTGCCACATAGAAGACTATTGCACAAACTGGAGAATATGGGTGTGGGCAGGACAGTAGTGCGGTGGGTAGGTAACTGGCTGGGCAGCAGGACACAGAGGGTGGTGGTAACTGGCTGTCATTTCCACAGAGGGAAGAGTGACCAGTGGGGTACCACAGGGATCAGTGCTGGGACCGGTACTATTCAATATCTTCATCAGTGACATTGCACAGGACCTAGAAGGCAGAATTTCACTGTTCGCTGATGACACAAAGCTCTGTAATAGAGTAGACACACCAGAGGTGTAGACAGAATGAGAAGGGACCTGCAGAAACTTGAAGAATGGTCAGGGTTTGGCAGTTGGAATTCAATGCAAGGAAGTGCAAGATAATGCATATGGGGCACAAAAACCCTGGCACAATATATCAGTTGGGGGTGAGGATATGGCATGCACCAAGCAGGAAAGGGATCTTGAGTTATCATCTCTGATGACCTCAAGGCAGGGAAACAGTGTGACAAGGCAGCAGGTAAAGCAAATAGGATGCTGGGATGCATAGGCAGGGCATCACCAGCAGGAAAAGGAGGTCATAATTCCACTATACAAGACACTAGTGAGGCCGCACCTGGAGTACACTGTGCAGTTCTGGAGACCTTATCTACGTGAGGACATAGACAGGGTAGAGAAGGTTCAGAGGAGGGCAACAAAGATGGTGCATGGATTGCATCACAAGTCCTATGAGGACAGGTTGAAGGCACTGAACATGTACTCCTGGAGGAGAGGAGGAGAGGGATATGATAGAGACATACAAGTATCTTACAGGGAGGAACAGGGTGCAGGAATGCACTATTTTTAAGCGAAAAGATGTTCCAGGACTAGAGGGCATGGGATGAAGTTGGAGGGAGGACTATTCAGAGGAAACGTGAGGAAGAATTTCTTCACAGAACGGTGGTGGACAAGTGGAACACCCTGCCAGAGGAAGTGGTGGGGGCTGAAACAATCACGGGATTTAAGAATGCATGGGATAGACATAAAGGAATTCTGGAGGTCAGGGGTAAGGGGCAACAGACTTCCTGAAAAACATAAACTGAACTTACAAACTTAAATGGGCAGACTGGGTGGGCCATAGGCCCTTATCTGCCGACACTGTCTATGTATGTATCTATGTATGTCCCCTTGCCTTACCTGTGTTGGGCGTAGTGCTCTTCTGCAATGGTGTCCCGGTGCAGCTGGGCCTGCCGGGTCAGTCGGGGGTCCCTCCGTCCGGGGGCTGCTCATCACCCACATCACCAGCGCCACTGGCGTCCCCATCGCTGTCCCCCTCTTGGACCTGTACAGCTATCCCATGGTCTTTGGCCATGTTGTGCAGGATGCAACAGGCCAGGAATATCCCACAGGCCTTTTGGGGGCTGTACTGTAGGGCTCCGCCGGAGGTGGCCAGGCATCGGAAGCGTGCCTTGAGCATCCCAAACACCCGCTTATGATGTTACGTGTTGGCGGCATGTGCCTCATTGAAACATAGCTGCAATGGGGCCGTGCGCTGCACGGTGTGAGCAGCCAGGGACGGAGTGGGTATCCGCAGTCACCTGTGTGGAGATAGTGGAGATCAGTGTCATGTCAGGTCCATATTGCCCATATCCTTGTGTGCCACTACCATGGCACCTGTGTCATTCCCACCCTTGCCCAGGGTTTGCATTCCATACATGTGTACTCACCCACTAGATGACCCATGGGGATGTTCCCACTCTCGAATCGATGGCACAGTGCAGACTGGTGCCATATGAAGGCATCATGTGCTCCACCAGGGTGTGTGGCACAGACATTGATAATGCACCCAGTGGCATCACACACCACCTGGCAGTTGACACTGGAAAAGCCCTTTCGGTTCCGATAAGCCTGGCCGTCGGGGCCAGGTGGCGTGCGAATGGCCACAAGGGTGCAGTCTATGGCCCCTAGCACGCCAGGCATACGTGCTACCCTGTGGAACTCCTGCATGTTTGCTGTACGCTCTGCCGCGGTGCTGGGGAAATGGATGTACTCCGCAGCATGAGGTAGCAGTGCGCTGAGGAATTGGGTGAGGATGCGTGACGTGGCCGACTGTGTAATGCCTGTGGTGTCCCCTGTCGGCCTCTGGAAGCTGCCCGTGGCGAGCAGGCACATGCAGGCTGTCACCTTGGTCTCCACGGACAGAGCATGACTCCGTCGTGAGGGTGCCTGCATCACATCACTGCTCAGCTCGCAGAGCCGTCTCAGTATTGCCCTGTTCAGGTGGTACCGGGCCACAATCTCGACGTCTGTGTACAGCTCGAAGCTGATGCGGGCACGATACCACCTGTTGGGGGCATACCGCTGACGGGCCCCTCCGCGGCCACGTCCCCCTGCAGCATGGTGTCTCACCCCCCTCATTACAGCTTCCATGTGGAAGCTGACACTGTCCATCTCCCTGGCTTCTGCCCCCCCCGGCTGCTGTTCCTGTGTTACCCTGCTGCCTCCACTGCTGCTTCCACTGCACCAGGCACCCCCACTGGCCTCTCTGTCCTCCTGGACCCACTGTCCCTCTCTGCCTTCCAGCTCCTGTCTCTCTCTCTCTCTCTGTCTCTCCCCAGTTTGCGGCCTGCTAGGGTTCTTGCGCTGCTTCCTTGAGCCTTTTATTTTGGCTCAAATCCGGTACTGCGCAACTTCCGTCTGAGCCACTCGTGCGCATTGCGCAAGTGTTCGGATATCGCATTGCGCACTTTATGCATGGATCCGCCCCCTTCGGTTGCGCATGCCTTCATTTCCATTGCGCTGTTGCTCAGCATGTTTTCGGTGGCGCAACTGGCCCCTTCTGAATATCGCAGAATGGCGCATTTTTGGAGTTGCGCACGCACAACCCTGTTGCGCATGGCGCAAACCTTTTGAATATCTGGGCCATGAACTATTGCACTGAGGCTCAATTACAATTGTGTCCTTTCACCAGTGTTACTAAAGTGCTTAAAGAGCAGGACTAATAATAATAACAACAGTATCACAATGCATTAAATACAGAATTTTAAGCACAGTGTTTTAAACAGCAATCAGAATGAATACAAATTCAAATGTTACAAACATGGAAGGTTAACAAACCACTGAGAGTTTGCTTACCTCAATGGAAGTTTTGAGGATAAAAGGCACAGAGAAGCTGGCAGCAAACTCCACATGAATGGGCACAAAATAATGAAACAGGGACTGAGAAAATATGGGACTATCTATATTTTACTCTGGTCAGTGCAGCAAAGAAATGCATCACTTAAATTATGTAACCCCCCGCCCCCCGTTACCTGGGATTACAAGAATCCCAGTTAGACCTAGTGGCAGGCAGGGACGGCAGCTTGTGAAATTACAGTTAAGTGGATTTCACACTGTCTCACTCTGTTCTCAGTCTCAGCCGAGACTGAGGGATGACATCATTTTAGAACTGTTGCAGCTGCATAAGCCACTTCAGAATGTTGCCGTTAGGGAAGTTAGGATAGAATGTTGGGAGGTTTTGAATTCAGTCAGTAGTCAGTCTGTAGTAGAGTGCTGAAGAGGGAGGAGATGTGCTGCAGCTGCAGGCCCTCATAGCCCTCAGCTCTGACAAAGAGCTATATTTTTGTTTGAGGTGTGTGTTCTCACCTGAAGATAAACACAAGAAGAGCCAAGTGAAGTGGTAGAGACTGCTTACAAAGATTTATGGCCCCATCCCTGCGGGGATGGGGGGAAGGATTCAGCATACTTCAAGGGCAACCCCTGGCCCGGCTAGAGGAAGAAGAAGCTGCCTAAATCTAGGTTCATGCTGAGGCACCAGAAGTTTTGTTGAGATTTCTTTGAAGAAGAAAAGCCTGTGGGGCACCTGCAACCAAGGGGTGCATTTGCTCTGCTAATGGGCCAATGTGTTTTTCACCTGGGACAAGATGAATTTAAGTGACTGTTACTGTGGGGTCAGGAAAAGACAGCCAAGTACAGTTTTAAAAGTTGTGGGAATTGGACTGCTTAACTCAGTGGGGGTCTAGAGAAATGGACACAGCCACTCATTAAGTATGTTTCAAGTTCAGCACAAGCGGGATTGTTGAAGAAGATTTCCCTTGTGGAGCAGAAGTGCTGTAGGTGGTTTAGCGAGCCACCAACAAATCTCCATGCTATATGGAAAGTGGTCCAAAGGGCTGGCAAGGGAGCCGAGCCATGGAATGAAGGTAGTCCAAAGGGCTGGCAAGGAAACCGAGCCAGGGAAATCGAAAAAAGAGTCGAGTTAGGGCAGTGTGCCCTGTGTGTTCTTAAACCTAAGGGTTCAACAGTACTGAAGGTGTGTGTGAGCTCCGGAGAAATCTGCATTTACCAGGAGTGTAGCCATGTGGGGGTCTGTCTATGCTTTATTATTCAATGGTGTTTGTGAATAAAAGTCACACTTTAGAATCCCAACTTCTGGTATTGGACATTTCAGTTATTGTTTCCTGTGTCCGGATTACTTGGGGGCCCTTGTGCAGAGTAGCCAAATCTAATCACCATGCCAAGCGACATCTTTCTCCCCAAGTTTCAGGTTATAAAAATGGAGGCACTGCATCATAGGACCTAGGCTCCTCAACCTGTCACTAGCTACACAGGCAGGGGTAGTAGCCCTCTCTGTTTAGTGCCAACTGGGGGGTTACATCTTGGAGGCTACCGCTGGGATTCTGTTGAAATTTGGGAGAAAGAACAAGAAAGGTTGCTTGGATGGTGGTTAGCAATTTGACTATCTGGCAGTGGGTAGCCTAAAAAGTCTGAAGCAATGCCACCTAAATGTGCCACTGTGTGCTGCTGTCTATGTACTGTTGTGATACTGCCAACTGTTTACCAAGGAGCAGTAAAGCCCGAGTGTGTATGCCCTTGTCCTGCAGCAAATTACAGCATTTGCCAGCTTTTAAAAGTGTTTGTGACAAAGAAAAGTGTGGAAAACTGTGGGTAACAAAAGAAAAATTGTGCCCTAGACATTGGAAATGCTTTCTGTGTGGACTGAGAGACTTGTTATGCTTAATGGCCATGAAAAATGGTTAAAATGGGCTCCCGTCGAGGAGCTACAGTTAAAAAAAAAAGTGTGGTTTGCAGTTTAAATTTTGCCTGCTCGACGATCGCCGTGAGGAGAAGAGCATTCGAGAGGAAAGAGGCTCACTTGCATGGTGTCAGTTGATTGGTGAGACTGCACTCAGTCCCGCCCCCAAGCCAGCTCTAGAGCGACTGTGTAGCATTTGAGAGGGGAGTGAGTGGAGTGTGTGAACCGGCTTGCCTGGAGGAGTGTTGTGGTGACTGAAAGTGCTGTAAAAAGTTTAAAAACTGACATTTCTGTTCAAATTCAGGCTCAACCCACATCTAGATCATCTCGACTGTGAGTGTGGTGTTCCGAAGGACAATCGGCAGGACTGCCAGCCCGCTTCCTTCAAGAGGCCTCCATGTTCGGCTGTACACCGTTTTTTCCATCGCAACAACCAGCTACTGATAACAGTGAGTACCATCCTACAGAAATAGCTCAAACTGTATGATTTCACCAAAAAGCCAGCTGAATCTGTGTGTAGCAGTGTAATCATTGCAAAGAAGGACTGTGTTAAGTTTTACCAGCTAAAGCAAGAATTCTAAGCAATAGGCTGTGAGCATAATTATAGGTTCAGCAACAGTGTAATTTTCAGAGCCATGTGAGAGACTGTGAGTTGTATGAGATATGCAGCAAGAAATACAGGCAATCCTGTGCTATGAAATACTGAGGCTTTAAGGGACTGTAAGCTAGAGCAATGTCTTCAGCAAGTAAAAAGTCAATGGTAAATCATATAAATGTGCTAGCAGAAAGAACAGTGCAAGTTTGTGTAGTTTGAGCAATGTTATCAGTAGCGTGTGTAAATCAGATGCACAGTGGCATGACCCAAATACATAATGTTGATGTGCCAGGAGTGCTACCGCCGCCATTTCAGGGTGGGGCAGGAATGTAAATACAACAGCAAGGGAGCCATTCTGTAAAAAGTTTTTCAATTCAAGTTGGGATTGGTAATAACAGTGAGTGTTTGTTTCCTCTGCAGTCATGGCTTCAGGACCAGCCCATTACCCGGATCATGCCCGGGCTACGATCGTAAGAGAAGTGAACAAGTTGAGAAATATTGAGTAGTACTACTATGGAGGACGCCTGCCTCCCCGTATGGCGATTCCTGAATATCCAGTACGAGTATGTGTGATGTGCTTAAATGCTGGAAGGGATGTCTTCATGGTACCTCACTGTTCTGGGTGCCTAAAGAAATATGATTTGTGTATGGCACCCAAGATTCATTTGGCTCCCACATGGACAAAGTTACAAGGACCTGCAACTGGCAGCACACAGCACCAGGAAGGACCTGAGGAGGGAAGTTCAGTAGAGTGTAGCATAAAGCTAGAGGATGCAGATCAACAGACAGCACAGTCGACTGATGTGTCCAAGTCTAAGTCACTGACAGACAGTGCAGAGGGAGCATCAGCAGACCTGTGGATTGAGAGGCCTAGTCCTAGTCTCATAGGCGAAGATGAGACAGAAGAGGCCATTGAATGGGAGGTCGAGGAGTGGACCGTCTCAGGAGTGATGATGACTGCTCACTCCTGAGTGCAGATTCTCAGCGAAGATGATGAGGGGGAACCCATTTGGCCTGACGAAGAAGGCGTGGGTTCACAGCCTCCAGTTCCTGGTTTAGATGAATGAATGGAAGAGAGTGGTGATTCCACAGCCCTGGCTGTGCAAGAAGGAGTCAGAAATCTGTTTTGTGTGTTGTTAAGTATGCATAGCTGGCAGAACCAGGACTGGCATCCCCCAAGTCAGGCCACAGGTCGCAGGTTGACCAAATGCAGTAAGGAGAAAAGACAAGTTCATAGGAAAGCGAATGAACTCTATGGAGAATTGTTTCTTACCTTTCTTCAAAGGATCTGGGAGGAGATAGAAAGATACAGGAAATTCTGAATTATGAAAGAGGCCACGACACATGTGCACCCTCATGCCAGCAGATTTGTAAGAGACCAGAATCTTGCAAGAAAACTTCCAAACATGGAAAGTGGACAGAACATTGTTTATAGACACTGGATCGTGGACAGCAAGGGACATGAATCCTTTCACAATGTGAATTATGAGCGCCCAGATGGGGTAATAATTCTTGCACCTGACCCATTGTGCTATTTTCCACAATGTCAAGAACATCCTGTGAATGTGCCCATGCCTACTGAGTGGAGAGCAGAGCAGTGGTAGCCAATGCTGCCGTTCCAGCCATTGCTGTATCTATGTTGTTCCACCAGTCTGGATGTCCAGGATCCAGGTGCCCCACCTTCGACAGTTCTACAGTGTACTGACTTTCCAGAATCCATCAATGTGGCCTACCATATGACTTCAAATTCAGAGAGGATACCAGCCCAGCTGTATCCTGATTCATCACCTGGGTATCGGATGACTTCAGACCAGCTGTTTTCCTTTTTGTTCCTGTTCCAAGGTTCCATCTCCAGAGATGACATCAGCCCAGCTGTTCCCAGATGTGCCATCCTGTTCGTGTTCTGGAAGATGTCCGCCCAGCTGTATTGACAGAATGCTGCCAGGGAGAGTCTTCGGCAGGGGCACAGGTGTTGTATGTTTTCCATTCTTCAAGGGACTGGTAAGTCCAGACTTTTTCAATTTCTAATATTTGCAGTAAACACCCTATATCTGCATACTCCAAAAGTGTGAACTGTCCTCAAAGACTCTCCCCTTTGGGACTTTGGCCTGCTAGAACTCTGCTTCACTGAGCTCCGGCCCAGGAGAGACTCTTTATTGGACTTGCTTTCAGGCATTGTGAGTCACTAGAAAGGACATTTAGGGCATTCTAGCCCCCCAAAATTGCAAATGTGTATTGTAAATATTCTATTGTTCTACTGTTTATACTGTTACAGTTTTTCTACCTTTCTAAAAAATCATTTTGAGATTCTTCAGTGATTAGATGGTAAGGGTTAGATCGACTGTATATGCAGATTAGGAGTGTGTTTTGGTTTTTCTCTGTTTCTTGCAGGTGGTTCCTGAAGAAGACGTGATGAGAAGACAAGAAGAGGATAGGGACTCACCAGAGTTCTTTTGGTGTACTTTAAAAGTGTTGTAGTATTAAAGTACACAATGTTGTTGATTACTGTATGTAATTTTCCTTCCATAGGTATGGTTGTGGGAGAGTGTGGGAGTAATGCATAGTGTATGGTATTAGCTTCTGGTATGTGGTTGCATGGTGTCCAGGGTTGGGGGGAGGTCTGCTGTTGTTTGATTTTTGGGAATTTAGAGTTAGAAGAAGACTGGTTTTCCCCAGAGGGCTAAGGAGGATAGACAGACTGTGGTCCTGAATGGCCGTAGGGGCCGCAGTACTGATCTATTAGGGCTATGCTCTGGACAATTCTACCAGAATCACTAGATACCCATAGTCAGTGGGTAGAGTAGAGGCTGATATGTCAGCCTAAGGCCTGTAGGCCCTTAGTGTTGTCTGCCTGTGCTAGCACACAGTAGGGGAGAAGGTAGCGCTACCTTCTCATAGTCAACACATAGGGTGAGATGGTCTAATCCAAGTGACTAATGACTGCGGACAGTCATTTTCCTGGCCCAGGGTGAGTGTAACCCCCCTGTTACCCAGAGTTACAAGAATCCCAGTTAGACCTAGTGGCAGGCAGGGAAGGCAGCCTGTGAAATTCCAGTTAAATGGATTTCACACTGTCTCACTCTGTTCTCAGTCTCAGCAAAGACTGAGGGATGACATCATTTTAGAACTGTCGCAGCTGCATAAGCCACTTCAGAATGTTGCAGCTAGGGAAGTTAGGATAGAATGTTGGGAGGTTTTGAATTCAGTCAGTAGTCAGTCTGTAGCAGAGTGTTGAAGAGGGAGGAGGCGTGCTGCAGCTGCAGGCCCTCATAGCCCTCAGCTCTGACAAAGAGCTATATTTTTGTTTGAGGTGTGTGTTCTCACCTGAAGAGGAACACAAGAAGAGCCAAGTGAAGTGGTAGAGACCGTTTACAAAGGTTCAGCGCCCCATTGAAGGATTCAGCCTACTTCCAAGGGCAATCCCATGGCCCGGCTAGAGAAAAAAAAAGCTGCCGAAATCTAGGTTCATGCTGAGGCACCAGAAGTTTTGTTGAGATTCCTTTGAAAAAGAAAAGCCTGTGGGGCACCTGCAACCAAGGGGTGAGTTTGCTCTGCTAAAGGGACAATGTGTTTTTCACCTGGGACAAGATGAATTTAAGCGATTGTTACTGTGAGGTCAGGAAAAGACAGCCAAGTACAATTTTAAAAGTTGTGGGAATTGGACTGCTTAACTCAGTGGGTTCTAGAGAGAAATGGACACAGCAACTCATTAAGTATGTTTCAAGTTCAGCACAAGTGGGATTGTTGAAGAAGATTTCCCTTGTGGAGCAGAAGTGCTCGTAGGTGGTTTAGCGAGCCACCAACAAATCTCCATGCTATATGGAAAGTGGTCCAAAGGGCTGGCAAGGGAGCCGAGCCATGTGGAAGGAAGGTAGTCAAGGGCCAGCAAGGGGAGCCAAAACCAGGAAACCAAAAAAAGAGTCGAGTTAGGGCAGTGTGCCCTGTGTGTTCTTAAACCTGAGGGTTTAACAGTACTGAAGATGTGTGTGAGCTCTGGAGAAATCTGCATTTACCAGGAGTGTAGCCCTGTGGGGGTCCGTCTATGCTTTATTATTCAATGGTGTTTGTGAATAAAAGCAACACTTTAGAATGCCATCTTCTGGTATTGGACATTTCAGTTATTGCTTCCTGTGTCCGGATTACTTGGGGGCCCCTGTGCAGAGTAGCCAAACCTAATCACCATGCCAAGTGACACCTTTCTCCCCAAGTTTCAGGTTATAAAAATGGAGGCACTGCATCATAGGATCTAGGCCCCTAACCTGTCACTAGCCACACAGGCAGGGGTAGTAGCCCTCTCAGTTTAGCGCTGACTGGGGGTTACAATGAGAACAGTCACCACCAAGGGCCCCCATGCTCAGGTATGGGGCTGGCCCCACTGTGCACTTTGTATGCAAAAACATTTTGGTTTATTTACTGTTTACTGTAGTAAATTGTATCAGACTAACTTTATTTAGTTGTAGGCTGGCATCTTCTGTTACTACAAATCCCAGAATCTCCTGCGGATGACATCAGAGTAGTGGGCAGCAGTGAGAGGATTCAATCATCTGCCGTGCATGTTAGAGTCTATATGAGCTCTGATCTTTTGTTTGCTGGTCCTGCTGTCCTCCGTGGGTTGTGTACAGTCACAGAGGACGGTACTTAGTCCCTGGAGTAAAGCAGAAACAGAAAACATTTGATTACAGATTAGAAAAACTTTTTAACGTGCACTGTAAGCCTTTGGATTGCTCATTACTGCCTACTGCTCTGATGTCAGCTAAAGGGGATTCTGGTATTTGTAGTAAAAGAAGATATCATCCTACAACTAAGCAAAATTAGCCTGATGTAATCTGCTATACTACAGTGAATGGTCAGTAGACCAAAATGTTTTTGCCCACAAAGTGCACATTGGGATCAGTCCCACACTTGAGTGTGAGGTCCCTTTGTGCTGACTGTTCCCTTTTAAGCATGCTTGGAATTAGATTAACAAAGGTAACTGTAACAGGGTCCTGTTATGAAGAGAAATATCAAGAATTTACAAGATGCCCCCCCATACTTTTCAATTTTCACTCTATCCTGTCTGCTTCTATATTCGTATCTATCCTAATTTTCTTGTCAGGTGGTCAACCGGCAATCTTTAAACCTTTCTTTACTGTCCCTGATTATCTTTAAAACAATCTGGCATCCAAATCTTGATAAGCTGAAAAGCAGTCAGCTGAAATTTAGCTGTGAGGAATTTCATAAAACAAGCATTATGCAGCACATAAAGAAAATATGTTAGAGGAGACTACTGTGTAAAAAAATTTACTAGAATTGTTGTCTTAAATAAATGCATGTTTACTTTCTGGCAATTACATTTAAAAGCAAATATAGAATCCTGAAGCCTTGCAAGGAAGACAGAGGAGGCGCCCTCATCTGTTTTCCTTGCCAAGGCTGCAGATTTTAATTCAATCTTTAACAAGTGTTTCTTTTCTTTCTGTATTAAAACAAAATGAATGTGTACCTGAATGTCTTGCTTCTCCTGCTGAGGTCCCAAGAGGATGGCAGCCTACAAAATGGCTGCTTTTATAGTATTCAGGTAATGTGATGTCACAATAGGGAGGGCTCAGTTCAAGACACACCCTTCTGGAAAGTATATAAACCCTCCACTAGGAGACCTGTGTAGATGGATAAAGAGAGGAGAGTCAGTATTCGACTGACCACAGAGCAAGAAGGTTGTGTGTGTGTTTCCACACAAAGTGCTGTACAGACAAACGGAAAGGAAAAGGCAATTCAGGAGTCTGTGGAAAGAAGTATTTCCTGTTTTTGGGTGTGAAGACTAACACGGATTGTTTTCCTTTCTATGAACTTTAAGTTAAGAATATTTTTTTGTTTTGTTTTGTTTTGTTTTTGGAAATAAATTGACAAACGCATACCTTTGCGTTTTTTATGCATCTTAAACCTTTGGTCTGGAAATCTGTTATTTCCCACGCTTCTACAGTAACCCACCCCCTGGAGTGCATTAATGTTATTTATTTATTTATTTGAAAACTGGTAACCAAGCAGGCACACTGAGCCAAGACTCAATTCAAGGTGTGGGAAGGGAGTACAATATTACAAGCAGACATGGCTTCAGTAGTAATGTGCAAGGGAAAGTGGGTAACAATGTACAAGTCAACAAGGTACAAGAGCCATGACATTAGAGCAGTGGTTCTCAAATGGTGAAGCCAGCCTCCCAAGGGAGGCCCCAAACTGTTCCAGGGGAGGTCCAGTCAAGCCTGAGAATTTACAGTATTTAAATGTTTAAGTTTTGGATGTTTCATATGACAGGATGAAGCAAACTAAATATGGATAATGACAGCTTAATTTCTTCACTTATGTACAAACTGGTGACCAGGAAAGGCCAAATGAGCCAAAACATGTTTCTAGGTGTGTATTTATATGTAAACTGGTGACTGGAAGGCACACCGAGTCAAGGCTTGTTTCTACAGTAGGTGCTCATATGCAAATGAGTGACTGGGAAAGGCACACTGACCTAAGGCTTGTTTCTACAGTAGGTGTTTACGTATGTGTAAATTTGGGACTGGTAAAGACACACAGAGCCAGTGTTTCCTTCAGGTGTGACCTGATGTGAGGGTACAGGTACAGGAAGTTTCTTAGCAACAGAATAAGAAAGGGGGAGATGAAGTGGTTAAGCTAGTTGTTGCAGATAGAGAGGAAACAGAGTAACAAGGGCCCAGGAGTCAGAAAACTGGAGTGACAAGGATAACCTGGGGTGTGAGGTTGGGGGTGGAAAACAATAAGTTGAATAAAAAGAGAATATACTCAGCTTTATTAGTCTCACTTTATTCTGGGTGTACTGTGCAAAATATGATAGTTTTTCTATGGGGAGGACCAAGATTTTTTTCCAAATTTGAGGGAGACTCAAAATATTTTCCATGGCTTGGGGGAGGCTCACTATCACAAAGTGTGAGAACTAATGCGATTAGAGGAACTATAAAGTAGTATACAGAGCAGCAATCATGTTGTCATGAGCAAAATTAGTAAAGTAACAGTGCGAGAGCTGCGGAGAAGAGTCAGTTATAGGCAATGATGGTACACTGGTGAGAACCAAACATATGGGGTGGGAGTACCTAGCCAAGGAGGGTCAGGTAGGAGGTTGTAAAGAGCAGGAGGGGGCAGGGAGAAGTTCTAGTTGTAATTGGTGTCTAATGGAGCGGTGTGATGGGGAGAGATGGAAGAAGGATAGAAGCAAGTTGCAGAGGGAAGGAAGGGGATAGAAGAAAGCAGAGTGCCCAGCAAAGAAGTATGGGTGGGGAAGGAACAGGGTGTGAGAATCCCTGGAGCAAAGGGAGTAAGAGACAGAGGGGATTGGGGGAGGAGAAGTGAGATAAGTATGAAGGGATGGACCTGAAACAGTATTTAGAAGTGAAGGATGCACAGAGTGGCTGGTGACATGAAGGGAGAAGGATGATAGATAGGGAGGAGTAGAGGGAGCAGTGATGAGTTGAAGAGGGGGAGTTAGTAGCAAAGTGGCATAAAGCATTACAGAGGGTGTCCAGTCTGGCAAGGAAGAGGAGGGTTCAGTGCCATAAACCCACATGCATCGTCAGATTACTTTATTGTTGAACTAAACTGTTGTTAATGTTTCTATAGCTAAAATTCTACTTGTTTTATTGTACATGAGGATTTCCAGAAGTTCATACTAGTGGTGTGCTGAACCTGTGGGGGCAAAACTGAGCCATCCCAAACACATATGGCTCAGTTTCCACGAGACATGAGCTGAACTTGCCGGCTTAGCTCGGATTGGGCAAGATCTCCAAGCATTTGTGTTTTTTTGTTGTTGTTTTTCAGCTCCTGCCTGTCACATGAGAGGTCAGAAGAGAGCTTGTGGGTCAGCGGTTCAGATACTCTGGTTTATGCATGTACAAACCAGAGTATAGCTGCCATGCACAGCTCTCCTTGGTGCAGTTTTATTGCTGGGGATGTTTGCCAGTGTCCTGTTATAAGAGGTAGGGTTTTCTTGCTGACGTTTTGGGCTTTTACACTAATAAATGGTTGCAAAGCACTTTATAGACCGAATAGTGGTAAGTGTCTACTTTCTAAATAGTTGGCGGATGGTGCTGTAATTTCTTGTTTGGATGTTGTAAGCCATATTCATGCATGTCCAAGCTGGTGGGGTGGTTTTCTTTGTCTGCCATTTCAGTTGAGCCAGTGAGAAGACAGGAGCTCCAGAGTCCATGTCAGTAAGCAACTGGGTGGGAAGGGAAGGCTCTCCGTGTGGACCACCACTCAACTTCTCCACCCACACTAGGCACTAATGAAAACAAAACAAAAAAAAATAGAACATGGAAAAAAAAAAAGAAAAACTGAGAGGGTTGGCTGGGACTTGGGAGGGAAGTAGGCCAGGGACTAGGAAGTGATGGAGAGTGAGTGGCTGGGTGGGAAGGGTAACAATGGTTCTATGTGATAAGGGCAAATTCGGCATGCCGAACGCCCTTATCACAACCCCACATCAACGAAAATTCAATTTCAGCAATGTGGAATCCCGGCGCAAGGAGGCTGCGTACCACCCATGGCCGGAAACCCGTGGCACCATCCCTCATATACCCTCCTGCCCTACATTCGTCGGGCTCACTTCCACCCCCTCACGTGTGTATATGCGCACGACATCCTGTCGCCTTTTGCGACCCACCCCATCCAGGTGCCAACACCACATCCCCACTGTCGGGGCACTAGCCGAAAGTGGGTCACCATTTCAGCAGGCACCCACTTGCTAGTGCCCATGTCATGGTATACCGTAACAACAGGTCTCCATAGACCAGTTACTTCTACCACCCACACCATGAATGAAAATAAAAGAAAAACTACAGTAGTAGTAGTAAAATCTTTATTTTTCATCAGGAACAGCTAATATTCTTCAGGTGAAGCTACCTCTAGCTGGAAGCTGCAGTACTGAACATAGGATTTGCAAGAAAGCGAGTTGTGCTCAGAACAGAGGGAGGTGAACCTTACAATTGTCTTTTGTTTGTAGCAGATATTCTGCAGGTGAAGGCTACTTCTAACTGAAAGGTGAAATAAGGAACTCAGAATTATCAGGAAAGACAATCTTCCAGGCAACAGAGGGAGGTGGATCTTGCTTTACTTTTGTTACAATTGTTAAGATTTTCAGTGCAGGAAGAGCTTAAACCCTGAGGGACGGAATACTGTTTACTGTGTCTGTTCTGGTGCACAGTTGACTTATTTTGGGGCTGAAAGCTTTCAGAGCACAAATCACCAGGCTGTTTTGGGGCTGAGGAGGTTTACATGTGTCTGACTTGGATGTCTGGATTTTTCTCTGTTTGATTAGCAGGGTATTTTCTCTGTCAAATTGTTGTGTAGGGCATCTTGCTGACAGGAAGGCACTCATCGCAGTGGTGGGTCAGAGCTTTTAGCTGATTTTTTCGTGAGGGCACAGTTTAGGCCCAACCCTTGCCCACCCCTCATCCCAACCACCCCTGGAAATAGTTCCTTTATACCTGGGGTTCTGACATAATTTCCTGTGCATATCACTGTCATATCCTCTCTAGCACACTGCACTGACAATATAAGCATACACATTGTATAATATATATATTTCTATATAACAAACCAATCACACACACACACACAAAAAAAAGGAGATAAATGTGGGAAGTAGTGCAATGTAATGGCTGTGGGGCAGCAGTCTTCCGGGAGTCTTTCTGGAGGCTGACATGCTGCCCTATTTGCAGACAACTCTCTGCCCTGAGGGAGGAAGTTGCCCATCTTCAGGCCATATGACAGTAATAAGGGAACCTTTCCCCAGGCCACACTGGACAGTAGGAAGGGAACCTCCCCCATCCAGGGAGCACCAGAGCCACCACCACCTCAGAGGTTGCAAAGAAAGCACAGCAGTTGGACCACAGTGGGCTCAGGGAGGGTAAGGATGGTGGAACAGAGGTACACCCAGTCAGTTGTTCCAATCCACAATCCATACACCATTCTGGGGGAGCATAGTTCCCATATGGATGCACCAGCAGAGGAGACTAAGGAGGCTGAGGACAACTGTCACAAGGGAGGCCCACAGGAAGGAGGCAGAGGACACTGCAGGGAAAGGAAGCAGTTCCTGGTGGGGGACTCAATTATTAGGGGGATAGAACTGGGGGAGCAGGGGGAACTGAAGTAAGCTGCCTGCCTGGTGCCATGGCTTGGAGGGACAGGAAGCGCATCCTCAGGATCACAAGAACAGCTGCACGGGAGTCTAAGCTGGACATCATTGTCCACCTAGGGACAAATGACCTGATTCATCATGAGATTAGAGCAGTGCAGGAGGACTTTGTAGAGTTGGGGAGGGGCCTAAGACAAGTAGCACACACAGTATCCTTCTCAGAGGTGCTGCCTGTAAATGGCATGGGTGAGGCGAGGGTACTTTGCACCATGCAGTTTAATGAATGGTGGAAAAAATGGTGTGGAGCACAGGGGTTTGGCTTCATTGGGGACTGGGGTTCCACCTGGAGGGACACCAGCCTATACTGGCAGGATGGTCTGCATCTGTACAGGAAGGGAACAAGTCTTTTGAGCAATCGGTTTAAATGCTTCATTGGCAAGCTTTTAAACTAGACAAGGAGGGAGGCACTGATAAGCAGCAGAAAAATACCAGCCTCTCCCTACAAAACAGGGTACTAAATGAGAAAAAGGCTGAGGTAGAAAGGTCAGTGGGGGATGCTGCAACAGAAGGTAAAGCCATCAAAAATTGGAGAGCAATGAGTACCAATGCCCATAGTCTGGGTAACAAGCTTCCTGAATTAGTGGCCTTGATGGAGGAGGAACATCTGGATATTGTGGTAGTCACAGAAACATGGTACACACAATATCATGACTGGGACATAAACATACCAGGATACACTATCTACAGGAGGGACAGGGAGGGTAAAAGAGGAGGTGGAGTAGCTCTTTACATAAGGGAAGGAATTAAAGCAACAGAACAAAAGGGTAAACAGGGAGGAGAAGAAGTACTGTGGGTCAATTTGGAGACAGGCAATGGCACCACAATCTGCACAGGAGTTGTATACAGACCCCCCTTTCAGGGGGAGGAAATGGACAAGGAAATGATAGAAAGTATACTTAGAATGGCAGGAAAAGGGGAGATATTGCTGATGGGTGATCTTAATATGCCAGATGTTAACTGGAGTGCAGTTGCAGCAGCCACTTCAAAGAGTGGGGTTTTTCTAGATGCCCCACAGGGGGCATGACTTAGACAACTAGTATTGGAACCCACTCGAGAGGGGGTAATCTTAGACCTGGTTCTCTCAAATGGAGATGGGAGAGAATCACAGATGAAGAAGTGGGTGGCCATCTAGGAACTAGCAGCCATCGAAGAGTATGGTTCACAATAAACACAGCAATAGAGTCAAGCCATACAAAGGCAAAAGTACTGGACTTTAGGAGGGTTGACTTTGCCAAAATGGGTGAGTGCCTAAGGAATACACTAGCAAATGGGCAGGAAGGAGGGGTTGAAGAACAATGGGGAATAATAAAAACTGCCATTACATAGGTAACAAGCCTTTGTGTGAAGCAAATAAAACAAAACGATGTAAGAAACCACTATGGTTCTCAAAGGAAGTGGTAATGAAGGTTCAAGAGAAAAAGAAAGCATTCAGGAAGTACAAGGAATTACAGAAGGAGCAGGACAGAGAACTGTGTCAGTTAAAGCAAAAGGAAGCTGGGAAGGCAGTCAGAACAGCAAAGGCCCAAAGCGAGGAAAAGATAGCCAACTCAGTTAAGAAGGGGGATAAAACCTTTTATAGGTACATCAGGGAGCGAAGGAAGACCAAGTGAGGGATATTGAGGCTTAATAAAGGGAAGGGGAGTGGGCAGAGGGTGACTGTGAAAAGGCAGAGATACTAAACAAATACTTTTGCTCAGTATTTACAAATGAAGAGGGGGAGGTACCTAAAATAAACAATAGAAATACTCTGGATACAGAAGCTGATACCAGCCCATTTACAGAAGAAAGAGTTCTGAAAGAACTCTTAAAACTAAAGGTGGACAAAGCAATAGGGCCTGATGGGATTCATCCCAGAATTCTAAAAGAACTAAAGGTATAACTAGTGACACCACTGACTACCCTCATAGGAGGATGGGGTGGTACCCGAGGACTGGAGGAGGGCAGATGTGATTCCCCTTCACAAAAGTGGGAGCAAGGCAGAAGCAGGAAACTACAGACCTGCTAGTTTAACCTCAGTGATAGGGACAATGATGGAATCACTTCTGAAGGAAAGAACTGTCGAGTATCTAGAGGCCAGAGGGGCACAGGACCCAAGGCAGCATGGATTCACAGCAGGAAGGTCATGCCAGATGAATCTGACAGATTTCTTTGACTGGATGACCAAAGTAGTAGATCAGGGAGGGGCTGTGGACATGGCCTACCTAGACTTTAGCAAGGCATTTGACTCAGTCCCACACAAAAGATTAATATACAAGTTAGCCAGCCTGGGAGTGGGTCCCAAGATGACAGCCTGGGTAAAGAATTGGCTGGAGAATAGGACACAGAGAGTAACAGTAAATGGAGTCCACTCTGAAGAAAGGGGGGTTACTAGTGGGGTACCGCAGGGTTCAGTATTAGGACCGCTCCTCTTCAATGTCTTTATAAGCGACATTGCAGAGGGACTGGAAGGAAAAGTATGTCTCTTTGCAGATGACACAAAGATCTGCAACAGAGTTGATGCACAAGGTGGGGTGGAAAGGATGAGAAGGGACTTGGCAAGATTAGAGGAATGGTCAAATGTATGGCAGCTAGATTCAATGCTAAGAAGCGCAAGGTAATGCACCTGGGAAACAAAAACCCGGGAAGAGTACACAGTGGGGGGTGAGATACTAACAACAACAAAAATGGAAAGAGACCTGGGGGTAGTCATATCAGATGACCTAAAGGTGAGCAAGCAATGTGAGAGGACAGCAAGGAGGGCTTGGGGGATACTGGGATGCATAGAGAGAGGCATCACCAGTAGAAAACAGGAAGTTATTATCCCTCTGTAGACAGCTGGTGAGACCCCATCTGGAGTACTGCGTGCAGTTCTGGAGACCCCATCTCCGCAAAGACATAGACAGGATGGAAGCTGTCCAGAGGAGGGCAACTAAAATGGTGCAGGGTCTGCACTAGAAGACATATGAAGAGAGACTAAAGGAGCTTAATATGTATAGCCTTGAGGAAAGGAGGGAGAGGGAGACATGATAGAAACTTTCAAGTACCTCAAGGGAATCAACAAAGTCCAAGAGGGTAGCATCTTTCAAAAAAAGAGGTGTGCAAGAACAAGGGGCACAATTTGAAGATGGGGGCAGCTCAGAGGTAATTTAAGGAAGTATTTTTTCACAGAGAGGGTTGTGGATGCATGGAACGGCCTTCCGGAGGAGGTTGTGGAGTCAAAAACAGTGGTGGAATTCAAGCATGCATGGCACAGTCATAAGGCAATTCTAGGGGGTGGGAATAGGAAGAAGTAGGCTGCTGGTTAACTAGGATCCGGAGCTTATCCATTAGGTAGGGAAATGGGCAGACTGGGTGGGCCAAGCGATCCTTATCTGCCGTCAAATTCTATGTTTCTATGAAAGAATAACATACACCATTGGGACAAGTCCCATTTACAAGGTGCTCCTGAATATCAACTTATTTAAAAGTTTCAATTTCATAACACACAGACTTAAATCAAATACATTAAAAGCATCAAAATCACATATTTGTAGGTCACAGATTATAAAACATGTCTTGCACACATAAATAAATTCAGGACTCAGTCATAACAACATCTAATGGTTAATTCTTGCCTCAAGGATGTATTGAATTGATTTCTATTTTCTGGGAGGGCTATAAGCCTGAGGTTCAATGGGCAGAGCAACAGCATGATTACCCCTTCAGGCCTTAAAAGACCACTCCTCCTGGACTGTTCTAGGATTCTTTCTTCGTTGCAGTGGGAGGATCCATTGGCTGCCCCTTCTCCTGCCCTTTCTCACTGATCCTGCATGATCTCCAGCTGCCCCCGCTCTCCCTCTCTGTTGCCACTTGCTCATGCTGGTTTGCTCATTTCCCCTCCCATCTGTTTCTGCTGTCCCCCCCCGCTCCTTTGTTCAGTGTGCTGCTGCAGCTGCCTGGTTCTGTCTCCCCCTTTGGTTAGTCTCTCCTCCTTCCCCCCCCATCCTCCTCCACTTGCGGCAGCTCTGCTGGAACCTGGATTCACTGGCTCCCTTTCTGTACCCTGTTTACCTGCTGCAGTCTTTGTCTCTGTTCCTTGCTGCTGCTCAGCTCCGTTCATCCCGTTGGGATCCTCCTCTGCTCTTGGCACATTTCCGACTACCGTTGCCCACCCCATTTGGCTTCCTCTCCCACACCTCGATACTCTGGGTCACCCCATCCTCCTGGATGTCAGTCACCTGCTGCCTTTGTCCTCTTCCCCTGCTGCTGTCTGTCACCTCTCTTTAGTAGTCCATTTGATTCGCCATCCTCTCACTCTCGCAGCTTTGTTGTTTGACTGGCCAGCACTTCTGTGGTGTGACATCGCCCTCCACGCCTGGCCTTTTTCTCCCTCTGGACTCTCCTCCCATTGCCTCCAGCTCTTATTTTCTTTTGGACTCATTCCTTATCCTCATCCCCCTCCTTTTCTCTGCTCTCGCAATGTGGACCTCTACTTCATTCATTCCCCTGGGGTGCCTTCCAACATCTTTTCTCTCCCCTGTGGCACCAGGTTTGGCTTCTGATTTTTTTCTCTGCTTTTCCTTTTCATCGACCCTCTGGTTCTACCACTCCCTGAGCAGCTGGAACACTTGGGCATTCCACTCGATCCGCTTCTGCTGCTGTTGTTCTCCTTCCTGCTTTGATACACCAGATGTCTGTCCTGAACCTTCTGCTCTTCTTCCTGATTTGCTCGTCCCTCCTCCTCAGAGTGTGCACATTCATTTTGTTATACTGACCTACATTTTATCACCTCAGTGTTCCTGTATGCTCGTGTGCATAGCTCCTGTGATTTGGAGGCATTATTACTTGACTTGTTCTATTTGTTTGACACTGCACTAGCTGTTTCCCACTGCTCCCGTCCTGTCATGTTGCAGGGGCATTTCCATTTATAACTCAGTTTACTCCAGTTAGCTGTGCTCTTTATGTGGTAACCTTCATGGCTGTACAGCATTCTATTTGCACCCCTCATGCTATTGGAGCTCTTCATGGTCACAAAACCTGTTCCATCATCGACCTCGGTTGCTTGACTCGGTCCTTCTCTCTACCTATCTCCACTGTATCGGGGGTGTCTACCCCTGTCGATTCCACTTGCTGCCCTCCTTCTCCCATTGCTTTCACCCTCCATTCTGCTCCTTCTCTGACCTTTGCTTTCTTTTGGGGTTTTCCCTATCCTGCCATCACCTTCCCTATTCATATCCTCCTCTTACCCTAGTCCGTCTGATGTCCAGGGAGTCTGGTTCTCCTTCGCTCACTCTGACCTCAGAGTCTACTCATTCACATCGATTAATCGAGCATACCTGTCATTATGTCTTATGCTACCTCATAGAACCACTGCACTCCTGCCGTTATTATCACCATCAGTCTTCTCATGACTGCATCTGAGTATCTCTCGCTCATCCGACCTCCATGTGGGTCTCCTCCTTCACGTTGACTACTCAAGCATAACCATCTTGGGTCCATGCTACTTCAATTCATCCTGCTCTCCACTCGGAAACATGCCTTTCTGTCTATTGCCCCTTTGTTTGGGACTGGCAGGCTTCTCTCCATTATCATACATAGTTTATTTCTTACCTCACCTTAACCGTACCAGCTTCCTCAGCTTCAGTCCATCATCATTCATCTTCCTCTTCACATTTCACCTTAACCGTACCGGCCTTCTAGGCTTCATTTCATAATCATACATCATCCATTTCATTCCTCACCTTGAACCATTCAGGCCTTCAAGGCTTTTTTCCATCATCGTATATCCTCTCTTGCTTTTGAGCATCTAGTTGCAGAGACATCACTCACATCCTTCAACGGCTATCTATTTAGAAGGACTGAGTGAGAGCTTTCTCTAACTTGGACTTTTCCTCCTTCCTCAGTCTTGACTTTAAATTGCTGTAGCTGAGCTGTTACTAGTCAAAATGTCCTTCAGCTGGAGGGAAGGTGACCTAAGCCCTGGATCCCCAGAGGTTTCCTCCTCAATGGAGGTTTTTCCTCTTCTCCATGCCAATGGTCATAATGTTAATCAGGGTTAGTACTTTCATAGGTTCCATAGTTGGATGGAGTCAGATGGTGGCCCCGGCTGTTCCCTCTCTCCTTAGGAAGTCCACCCTTCTGCATCTCATCAGATGTCCTTTCATTCATTGTCCTAGCCTTCTATTGTTCTTCTCCCATCCTTCCCATCAATGTCTGCCACATGCATTTCCAGTCTAGATATCTTCTGATTTCTCACCTCTCGATGCGCGACACCCTTTTGGGTATTCTTTTGGGCTTCTTTCTCAGCTACCTTTAGCCAAGGGAATTATTCCCATGGTACATATGGGGGGCCCTCCTCTAGGGTTCCTTGCATTGTACCCCTGCAGGGTGGTATATCCCATGGATAGAGAGGTGAACAGCCACAATGTATTTGAAGTCACACAAGCATACATCAAATCCAGTTGCGTAAGCACAACTGAATGAGAAGGCTATAAGTCTGCGGTTCAATGGAAGGAGCAACAACTTCACTCTCCCATCAGGCATAAAAAGGCCACTCCTCCTGCACTGTTCCAGGATTCGTTCTTTGTTACTCCACCATCCACCCCTCCTCCTCCTCCAGCAGCTCATCTCTCTTTCCTGTGGGCTTCTTCCTAACCTACCTTTAGGCAAGGGAATTATGCCTGCAGCACCTATGGGGGTGATATATACTGTATGCAACTGTAGTGTAGTATTATGAGGCACCGCTAGAGGGTGGCATGGACTTTACAAACTCTAAGAGAATAAAGATCTTGAGCAATAGTAGTGTTGTTGTTAGAAAGATCCTGAATCTCTCTCTCTCTCTCTCTCTCTAGATTCATAAGAAGGATGCTTTGTTAGAAGCATGTAATAAAGCTCTGCAGTTCCTAAAGAAGTTCCCTGTGTAGATCACTTGGTTTTTAAGGATACAACATATTACTTGGCGATGAGGATAAAAGAAAGAGGACATTTTCACCCAGAGTGAGCAAAAGAAAATTATTCAGAGAGTGAAAGTAAAGAAAGTATTGGGAGGTACGCATACAGTAAGTGGTTATCTACATTCGAAGAGGAAATGGCTGGCACTGTAGGAATTGTGACTTCTTTTAATCCTCAAATTCAAACCTGGGAGGAATTCTGTGAAATCTTGTCACATTTCTTTATTTGTAAATGATATCACAGAGGCTAGTAAAAAAAGAACCATTTTACTAAGTGGAGTGGGTGCACAAACCTACAGCTTAATGAGAAATTTGTTCAGCCCTGAAAAGCCTGGTAACAAATCGTATGAAGACTTAGTAAAATTGTTGAAAAATCACTTTCATCCAAAACTGAGTGAAATTGTACAAAGGTCCAAATTTAATTCTAGAAGTAGAAAAGCTGGAGAGGCTGTGGGAGCACATGTGACAGAGCTGAGAACAATGGCTCAGGACTGTAATTATGGAGAAACTTTAGAGCACATGCTGAGAGACAGACTGGTTTGTGGGATAAATGATGATAGAATTCGAAGAAGGTTATTGTCAGAAACAGATTTAATGTTTAAAATAGCACTGAAGTTGGCATAAGCTGTGGAATCTGCTAGTCAGAATGTAGAAGATTTACAGCTGCAGTTGAGAGAAATGTCTGGGCCCAGTTGTAGTTCACAAAAGCCACAGGACTCTGTAACAAAATGTTTAGGAACAAAGAGCAGCAGAATATAACTAAAAATTGCTACCGCTGTGGGGTCCAGCATTTCCCGTAGGAGTGTTGCTTTAAAGATTAAAAGATGCCACATATGTGGAATGAAAGGCCACGTCAGTAAAGCCTATAGAAATAAGATTAAAGAGAAAAGGGAAGCACACATACCAAGAAAGACTGGGAAACAGAGTAAGAGCAGTCCCAAAAGCTTCCAGCGTACCCTTCACTTGCAGGAGGAGGAAGAAAGTGAGGACACACAGGAAGAGCAGGTTTATGCTATGCATAATATGTAGGGGGCAGATATTCCCAAAGTAGCACCGATCATTCAGATGTTGGACATTAATGGCAAAACTGTACAATTTGAGGTGGACACCAGATGAAGGAATGTGGGTAGAGGGTGACAGTGAAAAAGCAGGGATACTGAATCAATATTTCTGCTCAGTATTCACAAAGGAAGAGGAGGGGGAGTTACCTAAACCAAACAAGAGAAACGCTCTGAAGACGGGGGTCGATACCAGTGCATTTACAGAAGAAAGGGTTCTGAAAGAATTAATAAAATTGAAGGTGGACAAAGCAATGGGGCCTGATGGGATTCACCCAAGAATTCTAAAATAACTAAGGGTAGAACTAGTGACACCGCTGACTACTCTCTTTAACAAATCATGGGAGGATGGGATGGTACCCGAGGACTGGAGGAGGGCAGATGTGATTCCTCTTCACAAAAGTGGGAGCAGGACAGAGGCAGGAAACTACAGACCAGTTAGTTTGACCTCAGTGGTAGGGAAAATGATGGAATCACTTCTGAAGGAAAGAATTGTTGAGTACCTAGAGGCCAGTGGGGCACAGGACCCAAGGCAGCATGGAGTCACGATGGGAAGGTCATATCAGAAGAATCTAATAGATTTCTTTGACTGGGTGACCAAAGTAGTAGATCAGGGAGGGGCTGTGGACATGGCCTACCTAGATTTTAGCAAGGCATTTGATACAGTCCCACACAAAAGATTAATACACAAGATAGCAAGCCTTGGAGTGGGTCCCAAGGTGGTAGCCTGGATAAAAAATTGTCTAGACAACAGGACACAAAGGGTAGTAGTAAATGGAGTGCACAGTGAAGAAAGGAGGGTTACTAGCAGGGTACCGCAGGGTTCAGTACTGGGACCGGTCCTTTTTCATGTCTTTATAAGTGACATTGCAGAGGAACTGAAAGGAAAAGTATGTCTCTTTGCAGATGACACAAAGATCTGCAACAGGGTTGATACACAAGATGGAGTGGAAAGGATGAGAAGGGACTTGGCAAGGTTGGAGGAATGGTCAAATGTATGGCAGCTCAGATTCAATGCAAAGAAGTGCAAGATAATGCACATGGGAAACAAAAACCCAGTGGAAGCATACACAATGGGGGGTGAGATACTGACAACAGTAAAAATAGAAAGGGACATGGGGGTAATTATATTAGATGACCTAAAGGTGGGCAAGCAATGAGAAAAGGCAGTAAGGAAGGCTGGGGGTATACTGGGATGCATAGGAAGAGGCATCAATAGTAGAAAACAGGAAGTTGTAATCCCTCTGTACAGACAGTTGGTGAGACCCCATCTGGAATACTGTGTGCAGTTCTGGACACCCCATCTCCGCAAAGACATAGACAGAGTGGAGGCTGTCCAGAGGAGGGCAACCAAAATGGTGCAGGGTCTGCACCAGAAGACATACAAAGAAAGACTAAAGGAGCTTAATATGTATACCCTTGAGGAAAGAAGGGAGAGAGGGGTCATGGTAGAAACTTTCAAGTACCTCAAGGGAATTAACAAAGTCCAAGAGGGTAGCATCTTCCAGAAAAAGAGATGTGCAAGAACAAGGGGGCACAATTTGAAGATTGAGGGGGATGGCTCAGAGGTAATGTGAGGAAGTATTTTTTCACTGAGAGGGTTGTGGATGCATGGAATAGCCTCCCTGAGGAGGTGGTGGAGTCAAGAACAGTGGGGGACTTCAAGAATGCATGGGACAGGCTTAAGGCAGTCCTAGTGGGGGGTAGGAGGAAGTAAGCTGTTGGTTAACTAGGATCTGCAGCTTATCTGTTAGGTAGGAAAATGGGCAGACTAGGTGGGCCAAGCGGTCCTTATCTGCCGTCAAATTCTATGTTTTTATGTGGTGTCACCATCATGAATCAAGCAGAATACTCTTAGTTGTGGAATAGGAAGGAAGTCCCAGAGCTGGTAAAGTGTGCAGTTAAACTGAAAACTTATACAGGGGAATCTGTAGAGATACTGGAGTCAGCAAGAGTAATAGTGACGTACAAAGAGACAGTTAAAGAATTGCCATTTGTACTGGTGACGGGGACTGGCCCAAATTTGTTAGGCTAAGGCTGGATTGCTGAACTGACCATAGACTGGAGAACAGTCAATCAGGTGACACCGTTACAGCAGTGGACACTGCAAGAGGTGCTTGCAAAACATGAAGCGGTATTCAAGGAAGATCTGGGAACTTTACAGGGTATGACAGCAAAAATATATGTGGACAGTGATACAACTGCATGTTTCTTTAAATCGAGATCTGTACCTTAAACAATGAAACCCAAGGCTGAGGCTGAACTTGATCATCCTCTGAGAGAGCAGATCATAGAACCGGTCCAGTTTTCAAGCTGGGCAGCACCCATTGTTCCTGTACTGAAGCCCGATGGCTCTGTGAGAATATGTGGAGATTATAAACTGACTGTTAATAGAGTGTCATGCTTGGAACAGTACCCAGTTCCAGAAATTGATAATTTGTTTGCAGTCCTTGCAGGAGGAAAACTGTTCACAAAGTTAGACATGAGTTATGCGTACCAACAGATTGTGTTGGATGAAGACTCCAAGCAATATATTACTGTGAATACCCGCAAGGGTCTGTTCAGGTATAGCTGTTTACCCTTCAGTGTTCCAACTGCTCCTGCTATTTTCCAATGAACCATGGGTGGGTTGTTGCAAGGAGTCCTCATGTGGCAGTGTACCTAGATGATATTTTAGTAAAAGGCCAGACAGAAGGGGAGCATCTGCAAAACTTGGAAGAAGTGTTAAACTGACTGGAAAAAGCAGGACTTTGGTTAAAATGGAGCAAGTCCTCTTTCCGAGGTAAGGAAGTGGTGTTCTTGGGACATACTGTAAAATGGATGCAACAGGACTGCGGCCTGTAAAAAAAAAAGTACAGGCAATTCACACGGCACCTGTACCCAATAATGTGTCTGAGTTGAAAGCGTATCTGGAACTGTTGAATTATTATAACAAGTTCTAACCAAACCTGTCAACCCTTTTGATGCCCTTGAATCAGCTCTTGCAAAAAAGAATGAAATGACATTGGGGAGCTGAGCAAGACAAAGCTTTTGGCACTTCCAAGAAGTTACTCCAATCATCAGATGTGTTTGTTCACTATGATGGAGACAAAGACCTCATTCTCTCCTGTGATGCTTTACCATATGGTGTTAGTGCAGTTTTGTCACACTGCACGCTTGATGGAACTGACAAACCCATTGGATTTGTGTCAAGGACTTTAACAGCTGCTGAAAAAAATTACTCACAGCTAGACAAGGAGGGATTGGCTGTGATGTTGGGGATGCAAAGATTTCAGAAGTATATTTATGGGCAATGTTTTGTCATCTGCACAGACCACAAGCCCTTGATTTCTCTCTTCAATGAGATGAAGGTCGTACCACAGATGGCCTCACCAAGGATCCAGAGGTAGGCTGTCACACTTCGAACTTATGAGTATACCATAGTGTAGAAGGTGTGTAAGGACCATGGTAACACTTCATGCCTTAAGTTGTCTTCCCATACCAGAGGGCCCAACCAAAGCTCCTTGTGAAGAGCAAGTGTTGTTAATGGTCCACATGGATGCCTCACCAGTGATGGCTTCTCAGATCAGGTTCTGGACTGGAAAAGACCCTGTGCTGGTATGGGAGTTCATCTTGTGAGGATGGCCCAAAGTAGTCCTGGAAACTCAGTTCACACCGCACTTCTCCACAAAAACTGAGCTCAGTGTGCAGGATGGATGTGTCTTATGGGGGGCTCATGTTGTAGTGCTGCCCCAAGGTCATAAACTTGTCCTTGAGCAGTTGCACCAGTGCCACCCTGGAATGACATGAATGAAAGGACTGGCTAGAGGTTATATGTGGTGGTCCAGGATGGATGAAAAAATTGAAAATAAGGTTCAAAGTCGTGACACATGCCAGGAACATAGGAAAGCTCCAGCCACTGCTCCACTCCACCCATGGGAGTAGCCTGAGAAACCGGCGACTACACAAGCAATAATACCCAACAGGGTGGGCAGTATTGGGCAATACCGGACTGCCCAGGGGTGTAATGAGGCCCAATGAAACAGGCAGAGGGCCTTATAGCCCCTGGAAGATCCGGTATTGCCCATACCACCCACCCTGGCGGGTATTATTGCGCTTAGAAAATGAGCCACTATATTACTTATGTTGAAAAAAAATAAATGTTAGTTGAAATTATAAAACTCTAAGCTGTTTCATGTATTTCGTAGTAAAATAGTTCCTCCACCTGCATTACAATTAGAGCTGGTTGTCATGGTTTAACCCCCCCCTTCCCAAAACACACACACACACACGCAGTTTTCAAAATCTTTTGCTTTGCCTTTTTTTTTTTTTCTCATATTTAATCATTAGCATGGGAGCAAGTGAAGCTGGTGGCAGGAACACAGAGTCGGGAGAGTACAGCTGTTGGGAACAAGCGCGATCAGGAGAAACAGTAATTTGTGGAGTGTATTATTCATTAAACATACCCAGTCCCATTACATTTATTTGGAATTCGATCCCTGCAGAGGACCCTGGTAGCGGTTATTACAAGGAGCGGCATCATCCACATCGCATATTGCTGTTCGGTATAGCAAGAGAGAAAGGCAGGCAGAGTGGGCAAGCAGCACACGAGTTTTCCTGCTACTGAGAGGCATGCACCAGGCATTTTGAATGTCGACTGCTGGAGACGTGAAGTGGGTCAGGTTGTCTGATTCTTTTTATTATTGTTTGCTTCGTTCATGTGTGGCAACACTTTAAATTTATTTAAACATAAATTAAAACTGGGCTGGGGGGAGATGCTTGGCTGACCAGCAACTCGCTGCCCAACTCACTCGGGGTGTCAGTGTATGTGACAGAACGGAATTGCGGTCTTAAACAAAGCCATGTAAAAATCAAATTCTGATTTTAAAAGTGTAACTTCTTATTTGGAGTTACTGTGTACTGTGGCATTATTTAATGGGTGGGGAGAATTTTTTACATTGCTGGGAAAACTGTTTCAGTAAGGAGTGAATGAATGGTGGTGGGGGGGTCTCGCTAACTCTCTCGCTAAGTGGGGATAAAATGGCAGCGAATTTTAAATACAAAACTTACGTAGTAGTCAATTAGGAAGCAGAGTGGGTGCTAGGATAGTTCAGTGGGTGAAGGGGCACTGTAGCCTGGCTCTCATTTTTAGCTGGGCATCTATTGTCTGATAGATGCCCACCTAAAAACGTGTCTCAGCCAATCAGGATAGAGAATTATCTTTTGCCATTTTCTAAGTCTTGTTTGTGCTGGTCCATTCCTTGGAAAAATTTTACTAGTTATTGTGGATGCACATTCCAAGTGGATAGAAGTTTTTCCAGTGACTTCATCGACGTCATCAGCTACTGTAGAGAAACTCCAAATAAGCTTCAGTAACCATGGCATATCCGAGATGGTAGTATCTGACAATGTAACTCCTTTTCTTAGCATGGAATTTAAAGAGTTTATGGAAAGGAATGGAATTACCCACATAACTTCTGCTCCATATCATCCTTCATCAAATAGGTTAACAGAAAGAGCAGTACAAACATTCAAGGAGCGTTTAAAGAAAATGTCTGGAGATACGTTAGAAACAAAAGTACTATAGGTCACGCATTGTTCTGCTACAGAATAACACCACGGTCAACAACATGAGTGTCACCAGCTGAGATATTTATGGGTTGGAAATTGAGGTCAGCTTTGGATTTGTTACACCCTGATTTTAAAGGAAATGTGTTACAGAAACAGTTAAAAACCGAGGAAAAACATGATAAGCACGCAAAAGCACAACGTTTTTTGATAGAAGATTCAGTATACAGCTGCATCTTTGGTCAAGGAAAGAGATGGATACCTGCAATTATTCATGAAGTGACAGGACCTCTGCCTACAAAGTGTTGCTGGGGGATTGCAGAATAGTGTGCTGTCATGTGGATCAAATCCACAGGAGGTACAGCAAACTGGACAAAGCTGTGGACATAGAGGTTGAGAACTCTGTGAAAGGAGCCAGTTTCTATAACCAACCCAATTCCTTAGAGATTCATGAGAAATCAGGAGAGTTACCACTTACCACAGAGGTCCCAAGTAATCCAGAGACATCTGTCAATGACATGACACCTGTACCAATTACACCAAAATTAAAGAAGTGACTTCGTCAACTATGTTTGGAAATTCCTCACCTGTAGATAGTACAGTACCAGATTTAGAGCTTAGACACTCTTCAAGGAACATAAGACCTCCCTCATATTTGAAGGACTATGAGCGTTAAATAATAATAATATAAACAAAAAAAAGTAGTAGGCTCTTTGGGGGGGGGAATGATATATACTGTATGCAACTGTAGTGTAGTATTATGAGGCGCTGCTAGAGGGTGGCATGGACTTTACAAATTCTAAGAGAATATAGATCTTGAGCAATAGTAATGTTGTTGTTAGCAAGATCCAGAATCTCTCTCTCTCTCTGGATTCACAAGAAGCCTTGTTAGACACATGTAGTACAGCTCTGCAGTTCCTAAAGAAGTTCCCTGTGTAGATCACTTGGTTTTTCAGGATACAACAAGGGGAACCCTCCTCTAGGTTTCCTTGCATCCTATCCCTACAGGGTGGAATATCCCAAAGACAGAGAGGTGAACAGCCACAATGTATCAAAGCCACACAAGAGTACATCTCATCCAGTTGCGTAAGCACAATTAAAATATAAATTTCTAGTTTGTAAAGTTAATTTGTTCCAATATTTTATAGATGAATATGAAAATTACATCTTTCCATATTTTGTTTGTGGGGTCCTAATATATAGATCTCTCATATGTCCCCTTGCTCTAAGGTTATGTGTGTAATTCAACCTTTGTATTCTTTTATTTATTTAGTTTTTGTTGACCGGGTTATGTGCACTAGACAAATCCTGCCTATTTTCAGGCACGACCTGAGGAGGGGGATGCAGATAGATGCCAACTGACCTTGAACCAGATTAAGTGGTTGGTGGTATTTTTAGTGAATGGGGGAAATTTGGCCAGGGCACTGAGGAAATTCTATTACTCTGTTGGTAGGGGGAGCTGCTGCTACTATGGCCTCTGAGTCGAGTGATCATTCTGCTGGTAGCCCTACAGGTCCAGCACTGGAGATTTCTTGTTTGGATAATATTTGTACTGGGGAACGACTGCAGGAGGAGCTTATGCTGGTGCATACTGCTAATTTGGTTGCATTGCCTTCAGTCTTGGAGCGTCTGAAGAAAATTTGTTCAAGTAGCTTTTGAAAGTGAACAGACATTCAGTGCTGGTGTTTATATAAGCAGAAGAACTCACTACAGCTCAGCGCCTACCTGGTCCTACGGATGTTACTGCCCCTATTCCACACCCTGCTGTTCAGCTTGTGCAGTCTGGCTCCTCACTCCCATTGCCTGTAGTTGCTGGTGCGATATCAGTCCTGGAATTACCTCCTGTTATGGCTGATGCTGACGCAGTATCATCACACGAACCGCGATCAGCTGTTTGCGGTATCATTGGTGAGCGTCCTGCTGTTGACTTGCCTGGTGTTGTTCCGCTTCTAAACGCCATTGCAGTGGACACTGTGGGGTTTGCTTCAAACTATGTAAGTACTCCTTTTTCTGCTTCTGCTGGTGGGCAGGTGTTGCCTTCCCCTGGATTGACTGTCTCTGGCCGGGAGACAAGGCGTGGACTTTCACCTGTCAGGTCTCAGCCTCCCTTAGCACCGCATGGTCTTTCTCCTTCCTTGGAATGTTCACTGAGGGACTTGGGGTGGAAATTTAGTTCTGCTGGTCATTGGGTTCTGGATCCCTCTCATAGTCCAAGTCCATGTTCGCCTGAGTCTGCTCCTGTTATTTTGTCTGAGCCAAACATTTTTGCTGCACGTGAACAGTCTGATTTTGATGTAGATCTCCACGCTGATAATGTTCAGCACAATCTTGTACTCCCTGACCCTTCCCTGAAGATACCGATAGCCTCCCCTTGTTCTTCAGGTGATGAAGGCCCCAGTACTCGTCCACCCTCATGGGGTGACCATATGGATGTTGCAGCTCCCTTACAGGAGCCACAAGCTGCCCCACAGGACTCTGCTAGGACTGTCTGGGAAGGCTTTCAAAAGTGTGATGATTTTTCTGGGCAACCACCACCCATGCAAAGACGGAACGCTGTGCGATTACAGTACGTGGGAGGTTTATCGCTTGCACCTGACAGATTGTATATGGGGAAACATCTATGAAAAGCTCTTTAGGCTTCTTTACAAATGAGATTTATGCTTTGATTCACATTTCTTTTAACAGTTTATTTGACATTAGTTTTAAATCTCCTCAGGGATTAGACAGGTTCTGGACTCAATATGAAAAGGTTCGCTATACTGCTTTGTGGCTTCCTTCTTGATTAGGCCTGCCATTAAAACTGTTACTATTCTATTTTGTAATGAAACTGTTTCTGTGTAGGATATTTCACACTGGTTGCAACAACGTTCTGATGTACTGGGCCCCCCCAACCCATTTTTGCTGAAGAACACTTTTGGACGGGTGGGTGGAAGTTTAAAGTGAGGGTCCATCTTACTAATTCTGGGGCCATTCATTTGCCAAATAGTTTGTTTTTGGGGAGGAAAAGAGGGCACTGTTTTTATGCAGGCCAACCTCGAACCTGTTTTAAGTGTGGTTCATAAGTGCATTAGAGTTCAGCATGTGATAGGCTTCGGTGTAATTTATGTCTTTCGTATGGGCACTCTAGTACTGATTGCACTAATGATCTCAAATGTAACCTTTGTGATGAGTAAGGTCATGCATTTCAGACCTGTCTTTGGGCCACTCACAATAGGTGGGATTGCCCTAGTCAGGAGGTTCTGCTTACTGAGGCCCAGAAAAAAGACATTGCTGCCTATACTTCGGTTCCGGTTCCTGCCCCCCCCCCACCGTGGTCGTACCTTCCACAGCAGTCCTTGGCCCCCTCCCGTGCTTAATACTGAGGTCCAGCCCCCGCCTGAACAGCATTCCATGGTTTTACTGCCGCTGGCTGATGATTCTACTCTTTTGGGAGACACAGTGCTGCCTGCACCTGAGCAGGATAAGACAGTGATGCCCCCTCCTGCTTCAGGGACTTCTACCAAGAAAAGGGCCATGAGGCAGGTTAGGACACGGTCAAAAATGGCCTTAGCTATGGTGTCTCATGATTCAGAGCAGAGAGACTGAGATGTCCTCCTAACCCCTGCTTACTTCAGATTCAGATGACGAGGCTATGAGTCACTCCGATGGTAAGGAGAAACCAAAGAGACTTGGAGTTCAACCGAGGCGAAGTACTAGGCTTGTGAAACTTACTTGATTAGGAGTCCCTTATTCCTCTCCCTGTCCATATCACTTATGGCCTCTTCATTTCAGCTTCGCATAGCCACTTTAAACACCAACAGTTTAAAGAATGCTCGACGCCACTTGGTTACTTTGAATGTCCTCAACGATCTACACTTTGATATCTATTTTCTCCAGGACAGCAGATTGAACATGGTGTCTTTGGTTCACATGGCTAAACGGTTGTGGCATTGGGGCCCAGCTTTTTTTTCTATTGGGGTGTCGGACTGTGATGGAGTTGGCATCCTGTTTCAGTGTGATGGGTTTCACATTACTCGGCTGGTGGATATCTGTCCAGGAAGGACTCTTTTAGTTGACTTTGTTTAACTTAACACTGCCTGGAGGGTCATTAATAATTATGCCCCTCTGACTAAAAAGGAATGGGTTGATTTGTTTACTGCCATTAAACCCTTTTTGTTTACCACTAAGCATACCTGGGGTGGTGACTTTAATTGTGGTTTGGAAAACCAGGACAGGGATGCTGTTACAGACAAGGAATTTTGTGATTCCAGCTGTCTCAAACTGGTCTTATCACAATGTAACCTTTGTGACACCTGTAGGACTTGTAATCCTAAGGGAGGCCATACCTTCTTTAAGGGTAAATTATCTACCAGGATTGATTTCCTTTTTACGTCTCACCATACTAAGGTGTTGGAAGCCAGAACTATCCCCTTTGAACTGTCAGATCATGTTATTTTACACACGGTTTTAGGCTTGGGTGCTCAGACAGCCAAGGGGAGAGGGTACTGGAAGTTTAATGTTACTCTGCTGACTGACGACTTCTTCAATACCTCTGTCACTGGGTTGCTTAAGGCTCGCATGTCTGTGGCCAGTCTTTTGACTGATTTAAGTCTCTGGTTGGTCAACACTAAGTTGGACATACAGCACTTGGACACATGATGGTCCACTACTAATTGTGCTTGACAGTATAAACGTTATCTGGCACTCAGATTTCACTTGGATAAGTTGTACTCCTGCATTAATGTTCATAAACTTAATTTGACTTCCCAGGTTAATGCTATGAAACAGGATATGGAACGTTTGCAATATTCTCATGCGGCCTCCATGTTGCACAAGCATAGAATTTGTTCTAAAGGAAAACAGGGGTTTGAGATGCTTTTGCTTTAAGTACTAAGAGGGTGTCTGCTAGAACCTTGATGGAAGTCAGGAACATGGATAGTTTATTGGTTATGTCTCAGGCTGATATTATGACAGCAGTTACTGCCTGTTACAGAACCATGTATAGAGCCTCCGAGATGGATGATTTCACTATTTCAGAGTTTTTCCACACTTTGTATCTCCCTGTTCCTCCTAGTGAGAGCATGTCACCCCTGACTGACCCTATTACTGTCATGGAGGTCCAGGAGGCTATCTCTAAACTGAAGGTTGACACTGCACCAGGTGTAGATGGCCTCCCGGATGAATTTTATAAATCCTATAGTTCTCTCTTGGCCCCTATCCTCTCTGAGGTATATAATTGGATCCTTTTGAATCAACAAGTTGATTTCCACTTCTGTATTGCAGTGCAAATCTTGATTCATAAGAAACATGAGAAGTGTGACCTTAATAATTGGAGATCACTGAGTTTACCTAATACTGATTTTAAAATTTTGATGAAAATATTTACATCATGCCTCTTACGGCTGGCTCCTTTTCTGATCTAGGGGTTCCAAACATGTTCTGTACCTAGTAGATCCATTCAGGATAATCTTCGCGTGAGAGAGATTGTTGAGCAAGGGAAGGCTGGTGAACATTCAGGCCACATAATGTCCCTGGATCAAGAAAAAGTGTTTGACAGAGTGCCCCATTTGTTTATCTCTCATGTTCTTAAGGTCTATGGCTTCCCTGCTCTTTTTTGTGATTGGATTGGTCTGTTTTACAACATGACCTCTGCTATTCCTCTTGTGAATGGTTATTTGGGCTCCTATTTTTCTATTGAGAGAGGGGTTCGCCAGGAATTCTCATCGAGACCCTTGTTGTACATTTTTTTGTCTCAACCCCCTGTTATGTTTAATACAACAGGATGGGTCAATTTCCGCTATTCAACCCAGAGGTTCTTTGGTGATGGCCAAGATCTCAGCCTATGCAGGTGATGTGTGTCTTTTTGTCTCAGATTATGATTATGGACAGAATGCACTATGTCAAATAGAACTTTACTCAACATTGGTGGGAGCATATATTAATAAAGCCAAATGTCACATTTATTCCATTAGTGACACCACAGCCTGTGGTTCCCTCCATGCTGAATATTAAGGTATCTACTGAACCTTTTATGGCTCTAGGTCTTCAGTTTGGGAGGGGGGATAATGCTCTCCTGAACTGGACTGTGAAATTGGACTTTGCGAAATGTAAGTTGTGCAGTGGAAAGCCTGGCAGCAGGTGAAACAGAAAAAAGTAATGCTGACCAAAACCTTTTTGCTTCCTCTGTTTACTTTCCTTAGTGTAATTTGTCCCATTCCCCAGAGTTTAGAGACTACCCTTCTGAGTTTATTCTTTCAACTGATTTGGGGGAGTAGACTTAATCCTATTCGGAGGAATATTTTGTATTTGCCTATGCAACATGGTGGTCTGAATATGGTGAACCCAATTTCCTTTTATTATAGCTTGTATTTTAGTTTTAATTTACCGGATCTTTTTAGGCCCAATAGTAAGTTATGGGTGTTGTTTGCTGACCCTTGGTTGAAGCATTTCAGAGCAGACTGGACCTCCCAAGCTCTAACTCCTTCTAAGGTGAAGTCTTATCCTGCTTATATTCAGCCTGCTATGCAAAAATTGAGGCAGTGGGCCTTGTTCCATTTAGATGTTATTATTAAACCCAGGAAATTAATTTATGCCATGGTTTGGGGACAGTGTTTCTGACTACCCCTGACTTCCCAGGTGTTGCAATGTCACATCATGATAAAATGCTTCTGACCTTAAGGGATAAGAGGATTCCCCCCGGGATTTGGGATGTTACCTGGCTGTGTAGCCATGGTCGGCTGAATGTAAAGGGGAATGCTAAACATAAAAGTGTAGCTGAAAGGATGTGCCCTAGACAGTCCTGTTCAGCTCAGGAGGAAACCATGCTCCATTTTTTAGTACAGTGTCCATATGTGTCGGACATGTAGCAGCTTCTCACTGTACTATGGGGCTGGGCACATTGGCAGGCTATCTCCTATGAGGAAATTGTGGGTGGATTTTTGTTAGTTCCAACTGTATTGCATAAGGGGTTTGTTAGACTTTTTTTTGCTTTTTTAAATTTGTACTCTGGCAGAGTAGGTATCGTTTTGTTCTTCAACAGATGTCACAGGAGCCTGCTGAAATACTTGATAGAATAGAACATGAATTATTTACTCACTGTTTCTTTGAGAAGAAGTACTTAGCATATGATGAATGGATTGCTAGATGGAAGGAGGTTCCTTTTCTTAAAGATAAGATAGGTTGACTCTCATTTCTATATTTTTTGTCCTAATTTTTTTCCCTTCCATTATTTGTTTTGCCAATATTGTGGAGCTTGTCAGTGATTTGTTTATGATGTAATTTTCCTTCTGTGACTCACATAATGAAGGCTTCCTTGGGAGGCAGGGAAAGGGGAGATATTGCTGGGGACCTGAATATGCCAGATGTTAACTGGAGCACCTTTGCTGCAGCCACATCCAAGAGCAGGGCCATTCTCAATGCCCTACAGGGGGCATGCCTCAGACAGCTAGTTTTGGAACCCGCTCAGGAGAGAGCAATCTTAGACCTGGTACTCTCAAATAGGAATGGAGGGAGGATCTCTGATCTTGAAGTGGGTAGTCATCAGGGAACAAGCAACCACCAAACAGTGTGGTTCATGATAAACTTAGCTGTAGGGTCAAGTCACACAAAAGTGAAGGTACTGGACTTCAGGAGGGTTGATTTTGTCAAAATGGGAGAGTGCCTCAGGAAAGCACTAGCAAACAGGCAAGAAGGTGGGGTGGAGCAACAATAGGGAAACATCAAAACTGCCATCACAGAGGCAACAAGTCTTTGTGTGAAGCAAATAAATCAAAATGAAAGAAAAAAACACTATGGTTCTCAAAAGAAGTAGCGGGGAAGGTAAGGGAAAAAAAGATAGCATTCAGGAAGTATAAAGAAACACAGAAAGAGCAGGATGGAGAACTGTGCCAGTTAAAGCAGAAGGAAGTGGGTAAGGCAGTCAGAATAGCAAAGGCCCAAACCGAGGAAAAGATAGCCAGCTCGGTTAAGAAGGGGGATAAAACCTTTTATAAGTACATTCGGGAGCAAAGAAAGACTGAGGCTGAAAAAAGAGCAAGGTGGTTGGGCAGAGAGCGACAGTGAAAAAGCAGGGATACTGAACAAATACTTCTGCTCAGTATTCACAATGGAAAAGCAGGGGGAAATACCTAATCCGGTCAATAGAAGCACCTTTCACAGAAGAAAGGGTTCTGAAAGAACTCTTAAAACTGAAGGTGGATAAAGCAATGGGGCCTGATGGGATTCACCCCAGTATTTTAAAAGAACTAAGGGAAGAACTAGTAACACAACTGACTACCCTTTTTAATAAATCATGGGAGGATGGGGTGGTACCTGAGGACTGGAGGAGGGCGGATGTGATTCCCCTTCACAAAAGTGGGAGCAAGACAAAGGCAGGAAACTACAGACCTGTCAGTTTGACCTCAGTGGTAGGGAAAATGATGGAATCACTTCTGAAGGAAAGAATTGTTGAGTGCCTAGAGGCCAGTGGGGCACAAGACCAAAGGCAGCATGGATTCACAGCGGGAAGGTCATGTCAGACAAATCTAACTGAGTTCTTTGACTGGGTGACCAAAGCAGTAAACCAGGGAGGGGCTGTGGACATGGCCTACCTAGACTTTAGCAAGGCATTTGACACAGTCCCACACAAAAGATTAATAAACAAATTTGCCAGCCTGGGAGTGGGTCCTAGGGTGGTAGCATGGGTAAAACACTGGTTAAATGGAGTCCACAGTGAAGAAAGGAGGCTTACTAGTGGGGTACTGCAGGATTCAGTGCTGGGGCCGGTCCTTTTTAATACATAGATACATAGATACATAGACAGTGTCGGCAGATAAGGGCCTATGGCCCACCCAGTCTGCCCATTTGAGCTTGTAAGTTCAGTTTGTTTTCCTAGAAGTCTGTTGCACCTTACCCCTGACCTCCAGAATTCCTTTTATGTCTATCCCATGCATTCTTAAATCCTGTGATTGTTTCAGCCCCCACCACTTCCTCTGGCAGGGTGTTCCACTTGTCCACCACCCGTTCTGTGAAGAAATTCTTTCTCATGTTTCCTCTGAATCGTCCTCCCTCAACTTCATCCCATGCCCTCTAGTCCTGGAACATCTTTTCACTTAAAAATAGTGTTTTCCTGCACCCTGTTCCTCCCTGTAAGATACTTGTATGTCTCTATCATATCCCTCTCTCCTCCTCTCCTCCAGGGAGTACATGTTCAGTTCCTTCAACCTGTCTTCATAGGACTTGTGATGCAATCCATGCACCATCTTTGTTGCCCTCCTCTGAACCTTCTCTACCCTGTCTATGTCCTTACGTAGGTATGGTCTCCAGAACTGTACACTGTACTCAGTGTGGGGCCTCACTAGTGTCTTGTATAGCGGAATTATGACCTCCTTTCCTGCTGGTGATGCCCCTGCCTATACATCCCAGCATCCTATTTGCTTTACCTGCTGCCTTGTCACACTGTTTCCCTACCTTGAGGTCATCAGAGATGATAACCCCAAGATCCCTTTCCTGCTTGGTGCATGCTATATCCTCACCCCCAACTGATATATTGTGCCAGGGTTTTTGTGAACCATATGCATTATCTTGCACTTCTTTGCATTGAATTTCAACTGCCAAACACCTGACCATTCTTCAAGTTTCTGCAGGTCGCTTCTCATTCTGTCTACACCCTCTGGTGTGTCTACTCTGTTACAGAGCTTTTGTGTCATCAGCGAACAGTGAAATTCTGCCTTCTAGGTCCCAGCCATGTCACTGATGAAGATGTTGAATAGGACCGTCCCAGCACTGATCCCTGTGGTACCCCACTGGTCACTCTTCCTCTGTGGAGTGACAGCCATTTACCACCACTCTCTGTGTCCTGCCACCCAGCCAGTTACCTACCCACCACACTACTGTCCTGCCCACACCCATATTCCCCAGTTTGTGTAATAGTCTCTATGTGGCACAGTGTCAAAGGCCTTGCTGAAGTCCAGATAGGCCATGTCCACTGCCTCCCTGATCCACCTCCCTAGTCACCCAGTCAAAAATTCAATGAGGTTGGTCTGACATGACCTCCCCTGGTGAAACCATGCTGCCTTGGGTCCTGTAGTCCATTGACAACCAGATGTTCCACCAATCTCTCCTTCAGTAGTGCTTCCATGATCTTCCCCACTACCGAGGTGAGGCTGACTGGTCTGTAGTTTCCTGCTTCCTCTTTGTTCCCACTTTTGTATAAGGAGACCACATCTGCTGTCCTCCAGTCTTTGGGTACCTCCCCTGTTTCCAGTGATTGGCTAAACAGGATAGCCAGAGGTTCAGCCACCACCTCTCTTAGTTCTTTAAGGACCCTGGGGTGCACCCCATCTGGCCCCATTGCTTTATCAACTCTTATTACTTCCAGTTCATTCAGGACCCTTTCTCGTGTAAAGGGACTTGTGTCCATTTCTGCACCATTCTCACCCCTTGTACTCCCTTCAGACCCATTACCCTCCTCTTCCTCAGTAAAGACTGAGCAGAAATACCTGTTCAGTATGTCAGCTTTACTGTTGTCATCCTCCGCGGCTCCCATCCTCCCCTTCAGTCTCACTATCCCTCCTTTGTCTTTCTTTTTTCACTTATGTACCTGTAAAAGGTTTTGTCCCCTCTACCCACTGATTTTGCAATGTGTTCTTCTGTCTGAGCTTTGGCTTCCCTTACTGACCTCCCTGCCTCTCTTTGCTTCTCCTGGTACTTCTTCCTATCCCCTTCTGCCTGTGTCTTTTAGTATTGCCTGAATGCAATCTTTTTGGCTTTCACTTTCTTTGCTACCTCTTTGAAAAATCATAATGGTCTCCTCTTCCTTTTCCTCTTGCTAACCTGCTTAATACATAATTCTGTTGTTCTTGTAATCCCCATTTTAAATACTGCCCACTGTTCCTCAACCCCTGATTCCTGTCCCATTCCCCTTAATGCCTCTTTCAAGTATCTCCCCATTTTCCCAAAGTCTGCCCCCCTAAAATCCAGGATACGTGTTTTTGTGTGGTTTGGTTCTGCTCTTTCTGTGATTTCAAACCACAATGTCTTCATAAGTGACATTGCAGAGGGACTGGAAGGGAAAGTATGTCTCTTTTCAGATGACACAAAGATCTGCAACAGGGTTGATACACAAGGCGGGGTGGAAAGGATGAAAAGGGACTCGGCAAGGTTGGAGGAATGGTCAAATGTATGGCAGCTTAGATTCAATGCAAAAAAGTGCAAAGTAATGCGCCTGGGAAACAAAAACCCAGGGGAAGAGTACACAATGGGGGGTGAGATACTGACAACAACAAAAATGGAAAGGGACCTGGGGGCAGTGGTGGAGCTAGAGGGGGGGCTGGGGGGTTGGTCACCCCTCCTGGCTGCCCCAGTGTGAGTAGTGGTGCCCCACCACCATCTTTATTCAATGTTTAGTGCCCATTGTGGAGCCCATGATTGGCTGAATGGCCCCCCCCAGCTCCCAAACGCTCCCAAATCTGGCTCCGCCACTGCCTGGGGGTAGTAATATCAGACGACCTAAAGGTGGGCCAGCAATGTGAGAAGGCAGTAAGAAGGGCTGGGGGGATACTGGGATGCATAGGGAGAGGCATCACCAGTAGAAAACAGGAAGTTGTTGGCCCTCTGTACAGACAGTTGGTAAGACCACATCTGGAGTACTGTGCACAGTTCTGGAGACCCCATCTCCGCAAAGACATAGACAGGGTGGGGGCTGTCCAGAGGAGGGCAACCAAAATGATGCAGGGTCTGCATCTGAAGACATATGAAGAAAGACTAAAGGAACTAAAGATGTATAGCCTTGAGGAAAGGAGGGACGGGGGGGACACGATAGAAACTTTCAAATACCTCAAGGGAATCAACAGTCCAAGAAGGTAGCATCTTTCAGAAAAAGAGATGTACAAAAACAAGGGGGCACAATTTGAAGATAGAGGGGGGATGGCTCAGAGGTAATGTGAGGAAGTATTTTTTCACAGAGAGGGTTGTGGAATCATGGAACAGCCTTTCTGAGAAGGTCGTAGAGTCAAAAACAGTGAGGGAATTCAAGAATGCATGGGACAGACATAAGGCAATTCTAGTGGGAGGTAGGAGGAAGTTGGTTAACTAGGATCTGCAGGTTATCCGTTAGGTACAGAAATGGGCAGACTAGGTGGGCCAAGCGGTCCTTATCTGCTGTCAAATTCTATGTTTGGTTTCTTTCTTATTGTTATGTATCTTGCTGCATTTTTCATGATGTGTTTTCTTTGTTACTATTTTGGTTGTTACAACTGTTTTTGTCAAGCTTCTTAATAAAACTTTCCCCTACTTATTTTGAGAAGTGCCATGGGATCTTTAACATCCACCTGAACTGGCAGATGGGACCTCAGTTTAACATCTCATCCGAGAGACAGCACCTCAGGAGTGCAGTACCCCCCATCCCCCCATGCTGCACTACAGTGTCAGTATTGGGATAGTAGCCCAAGTGCCTGGTGTGGGGATAGAACCCACAGCCTTCTGATCTCTCAGTCTCAGAGACAAGTGTGCTACCTGCTGAGCCACTGACAGTTCTACAGTATTAGTTTGGATTGGATTTTAGATAAATAAACAGGTTTTCCTGTCACCAAAATATTTTTCAGCTGATTTGCTGAGGATCTTTTTATCTTGTTCCTAATTGTGATCCAATCTAACTCAAACAATATATCACAATGATGAGATCTTCAGTCCGCTGACAATATGAATCAAGCCAGTTTGTTATATAATACTTCCACTTTTTTTATTTGTGTACTTGTAGCACACCCATAAATATGGTTTCCGTAATCAATTATTGGAATTAACATCTGATTTACTATTGTTTGTCTCATAATACGGTCCATGCAATGTTTGGTCCATCTTAATGTACCTAGTCTAGAACTAACAGTTTTAACTAATACATCAATGTGATAATTAAATTTTAGGCTACTATCTATCCAAAGGCCCAAGTATTTGTATTCAGTAATCTGTTGTTAATGTTCTCTGGCTATGGTTTTTACAACCAGTGCGGGGGGAGAGATTTTACTCTTATGCTGGTTTGAGAAAAGCATTACTTTGGATTTTTTGCCATACAGGATTGGGTATGATTTCTGGAACCATTCCTGAATGGACAGGAAATCAATTTGTATGTCTGTATTGATGCCCTTTAAATCTGTTCCCATAGTGAGAAGTACTGTGTTATCTGCATATAACCTAACTATGGATTTCCTGATGACAGTGGGTACTTGATTATTATAAATTAGGAACAAGAAGGGACCCAGTATTGATCCCCGTGGTACACCTTGTTTAATCTCAAGCTGTTTTGAAGCTGTTCCTCCCACTATACTTATTTGTTTCCTTCTGGTTAAATATGACTTATACCATTTACATGTTTCTTTCAATATCCCTATGCCCCTCAGTCTGTGTAATAAAATCCAATGGCTTACTGTTTCGAAAGCCTTTGACAAGTCCATGAGCACCACGCCCATATATTCTCCTTGATCTAAGGACCGAAATTTCAGAAAATTAAAGAAAAAAAACTGAAAGGGTCAGGACTTGGGAGGGACGTGGGCCAGGAACTGACTGTGTATGTGGGGAAGGGGGTCAGTGGGAGACTGCATTATTTGCTTTGAAGCTTTCTGTTAGCCCCAAAGTATAACAGTGGCACAGTGCAGCACCAGAACAGAAAAGCAGAAGTGCTGCAGTGCAAAAAGTTCAAGTTAAGTTCCTCTGCACTGACACTTGTCTTGGCACTTGAAGCTGACTGCCCGGCAGTATAGCCTAGAGGTTTGAGTAATGTGCTATGAATGAGCTTGGTGGTACATCCAGAAGAAAGACCTGGGTTTTATTCCTACGATGTCCACTTGCATAGTGTGTGACTCTAAGCAAGTCACTTAACTTCCCCAGTGCTCTCGAGTCACCCCTGAAAAGGATTCACTATGAAATTTGAACAGTCAGTCTCCTGAACTCCATAAACCCAAGTTCAGGAGACTGACTGTTGGAAGACTGATAGGGTCTTAATGCAATGTGGGGGGCAAGCCCCCACACCCCCCATAACTAAAATAAACCAACAACAAGGGGGAGCGGACCTCAGAGTAGGTTAAAAAAATTATGGGGGCAGAAGAGCACTATGTAAAACTGTTCATCACTGGAACAGAACCTGGGTCTGGAGCAACATGCTTGCTGAGTTGCCAGTGGTTTAGCCCTCCATGCCATGGGAGCAGCTCAGCCAACCTCCAAATTTCCCCCTCCCTTGTGGTGCCTGACTAGGGGTAGGATAGTGGTTCGTCACATCCACTACCTTACCCCTGTCAGCACCAGCTTCCTTCTGTCGGGCTGCCGAACTCGGGATCCTGAATGTGGGGATTCTGAGTGCTGGCATTAAGTAATACTCCCCCTGAAAACAGGCACCTGCACCTAGTGGGCCTTACCTGGTTACAAAGAATAAAGTAAGCTGAGAGCAGAGTGGTGACTGGGCTTATTCAGCAGGGATACAAATTTGGCACACTGTACGTTGCTGAGGAAGTCGCTTGTGTAATCACTCTAAAGCTCTGTCAGAGCAGTGTCACCGGCCATTTCCCACACAAGCAAGAGTCAGACAGGACCATTTTTTTGTGTAGTCCTGTCAAATAAAGGCTTGTGCCATGTGTGAAATGTTTTGGAGGGAGGGGCCGGCCTGGCAGTTGAGTAGCGTCTCTTTGCACAGTGTCTCCAGCCATTTCCCATGCAAGCAGGAGTGGGGCCAGGGACAAACAGGAGGAATATATATATATATATATATATATATATATATTTTGTGTGTGTGTGTGTGTGTGTAGTCCTGTCAAATAAAGGCTTGCATCACATGTGAAACATTTCAGAGGTAGGAGGCTGCCTGACAGCTGAGTAGCCTCTGTCTGCAGTGTCACCAGCCACTTCCAATACAATCAGGAGTCAGGACAGGGACAGGGACAGAAGGACCATTTTTTTTGTGTAGTCCTGTCAAATGAAGGCTTGTGTCATATGTGAAACATTTTGGAGGGAGGGGGCAGCCTGGCATTTAAGTAGCCTCTGTCTACACAGTGTCACCAGCCATTTCCCACACAAGCAAGAGACAGGACAAGGACTGGGCCATATTTATGTCTTTTTTGTGTGTGTATCCCTGTCAAATAAAGGCTTGTATCACTTGTAAAATGTTTTGGAGGGAGGGGGCAAGTTTTGGCAGTTGCATAATAACTCCTACTTGTAGTCTTGCTAGTTAACCAGTTTGTATTCCTTGCCTCAAGACGTATACTAAATATTCATTGCCATTGCCACCTATTTCCCAAAGGTGACCAAGGAAGGTAGTATGGTTAGGTACTGGGTTTTTTCTTGGAATGGAGCTGGCTTAATTAGTGATCGGCAACCATTATTAAAGTGATTTTGTGAGGTTTGCCACAGCAAATGGGAGTAGTAAACTGTAATAACCTGTAGGATTTGTGATTCAATCTCCTATCATTCAAACTGCCAAAAAGTGCTGTTTTCCATGAAATAAATGATTTTATTTCTCTGCTGTGCCTCATTTGCATAACCCATCCCTTTTTTTCTCAATGCTGCAACCCCCAGGCGTGACATCATACAAGGGAAACAACGTTTTTAAGCACTCATATGTTTATTTTTAAAACAAGGCATTGTGCATATAGTATCTCACCGACAAGATTTCTTTACTGAGAGCACTGTTTTGAAACAGAGACCTCTGTTGGACAGTCTTGGTATTGCAGACATCTACACTACCAACATAGGAGACTACATCTCTCAGTAAAGAAATCTTGTCGGTGAGATACTATATGCACAATGCCTTGTTTTAAAAATAAACATATGAGAGCTTGTATTATTGAAGCCACTACAGAAATATGAGACTGCACCTCACAGTAGGAGAATTGGAAAACAACTTCTTATTGTACCCACAATGCCTTGCTGTGTACATCTACATAGTAGGTGCAGTCACCACCACCAAAATAGGGACTACACCGCTGAGTAACTAACATTTACATCAACATTATAATTTACCCAGAATTCCTTGGTGCTGTATGTAAAATATTGACAGTTCCCTTACATGACATCATTCTGGGGGTGTGGCCGCACACAGAAAACTGGAGGACACAGTGCTGATAAAACTTAAATAAAAATGACTATGACAGATTTTTTTACAAAACAAATTGCAGCTTCAACATCTGAAGCATGGGTGGCAATGGCATACTATGTGAAAAAGGCACCTGCAAAACCTCGTAAAAATCACTTTTAAATAATGATGGAAGGGTGCAGGCCTGTGAAACAAGTTTCCAAGACAAAGACAGCAATTCAGAAGAGAAAAAAAAAACAGTCACAAAAAACAATAAATGCTTCTTCTGCTTCAGTAGGTGCATCCCCTTCTTTACCAATTCAAGCTTCCTCATGCTCCGAGTCCTTGTCTTCTGAGATCCCATCATGTTTGTCTGCTGCTGCAGGTGATACCCATACAAACAAAGGCCAGGTAAAAAGTAGCAAGAAAAGCTTGAGTGTTGAACGAGCAACTAAGCTCGATTCCCCGCTGTTCTGAGGCTATCTGAGGATGCATCTGAAAAAGAGCTATTTTAGCTCAGTATGTCTTTCCTGGTAAATATTTTGAAATGCATACATACATACATAAGTATAGTCCTCTGTGACAGTACGTGGCTCAGGAAGAACAGCAGAACCAGCAAACCAAAGATAAGAACTTATAAAAACTCTAACGTGCACTGCAGGCTATTAAATCTCCCACTGCTGCAGGGATCTTTAGTTACAGAAAATGTTAGCTTGCAAGTCAACAGAATCAGCCTGCTACAATCTACTTTACTGCAGTAAACAGTAAATAAAAAAATATTTGTGCACACAAACTGCAAATGGGGACCAGTCCCACATTCGGGTGTGGGGCTGTTAGTGCTGACTGGTTCACTTTAAAGTATATGTCCATAGCATCGCTGAATCAAATCTGGTTGTCAGTTTCTATACGCGGTACAGTGAAAGTCAGTTAAGAGCAATCCTTTTGATTCCAACTTACATCTGTAACCTGCCTTTCATCATTTTTCTGAGCATGCACAAGTTATTTAATATTATCTTCCCATTAAAAGACTAAGGAATACTTTGCTTTGAAACGGTTGAATTCCATAAAAATAATAGTAAGAAACAGAATCTATATCACTGTTTCACAAGGAGGTGAACTCCTATACTTGTGAGCACATAACTTTTGAGCTCCACTTCCGAAGTGTTATTAAATGCTGGCATCAGAACATTTAGATGAGAAACTGAAAATTGCATCCTTAAGTGCTGGCTCAAAATGTTAATCAGCCTTTAATTAAAAAAACTTAATTCAGTTGTAACCTCTGCATCTCCTTGTGGTTACTAGAATCCTATGTACCATTCTATCTAGAAAAGATGGCTTGATGCTAATGCTGGCTGTCTCACTGCTCCTGAGCAGCAGGAGTTTTCTCGTAGTCTTTGTTGCTTCTCTAATTGTTTTTAGTTTAGTTTTAGTTAGTAAAATAAAGAAGAGTTAGGGCTTTACAGTGAGCAAGATTATGGCTGTCAGGGTTTTATTTTAAGAGGGGATTGAGTCAATTTTAAGTTACGGTGTGTGGTGCCAAATTATACCTTGATTGACATTAGTTTACTGACAGCTGTCACTTGCATTCATTGCTGTGTAGTAGGACTCGACCGCATCAGTGGTAGTGGGATTTAGGCAAACATGTTTCAGTTCTGTCTCCCCTTGGTGTGTTCTGTAAATCTGTGTACAGTCCACCAGTGGGTTTATTACTACTTCTTCTGGAGCTGTTCTGGAGTGTTGGAGCCAGTTGGTTCCAGAGCCATATTTTTATTCTGCTGGCAGCTGCAGAGGGTGTTCATCCACGGGAGGCGGAGAAATGCACAGTGTGGATCACTAGGAGAGATTCTTTCCTGAGCCACATTTGATCTAGTCAGCATCTGCAATGGGTGTTTCATTGCAGACGGTGATAAAAAGAACGGTTTGGTGACACAGTGAGAGAGTGTCCTTTGATCTCCCTTGTTTCCTGGGAGTGCTGCAGTGAGAGAGCAGCATGTCCTGGGCCTGTAGTTTGGATACTTTACTGTGATCCATCCTGGGAGCTGTACAAGTCAGAGAATGGGAGCCCCGCTTGTCAAGTACTGTGCAGTTTAATTCTCTCCTTGGAATCCTGCACTGTAGACTGCTCTGGATTCTGTTTTCTCCTTTTCTGGACTGGCCCTTTTGCTTGGAATATTGTGCGCCATCTCCAGGGATATTGGGCCACTGTGAGAGAGTGGACTGTCTTTTTCCCTGCTGTGCATACTGCTGGCTTTTGACTGATTAATCTTACCACTTGGTGGCAGCATGTGTAAGGGCATTTCTAGACTCACACTTGTTTTTGACTTTAAGGACTGTTTCTTTAACTTTTTTCAGCACCACAACCTGTTTATTTTTATGATCTCTGTTTTAAAGTTGGAATACCTGGGGACTGTCATTGTTTAGATCTTGTTATTCATTTGTTCAGTTAAAGATGGTTGTGTATGTGTGAGTGAGTGTGGGCATTGTGATTGGTGTATTGGGTAATGGTTTTGGGAGTGGAGAGAGTATATTTGTGCTGTGGGAAGGAATTTTATTAAAGTTTTAGGGTTTGTGTTTTAGTTATTACATGTCATGCAATTTCCAGACCCTGTTACTTCCACTCCTCAGAGCAGCTATGACAGTTGCATCCTTTTGGGGACTCCCTTGTAATCTGCCTGCAATGGTAATAAACTGCTGTAGAGGGTTGGGGGGTCCTTTCTCTTGGGGGGGCTGTTCCCATTGTAGACCAACTCTCAGGGCAGGTGGAGTGGACATGATTAGGAGTGTGGAATCAAGAAGGTGCCCCAGAAGTAGGCCTTGGCAGGTGAGGGGATGCCCCTTACCTGGTTGTTGTTTCCCGGGCTGCTGTCATTTCTGGCCAACAGGAAGCTAATGGACTGGCTGACTCGGCTTTTCCACTTAGAACAGTTCTTTGTAATACCGGTTACCCAAGGAATAAAACCATGGCGATGGAGGCTTTCATCATGGACTCTTTGGCCGATCTAGTATGTATCACAGAGACCAGGTTGGTGGATGACTCAGGCCATGTGCTAGAGGCATCTGTTCCACTGGGCTACTCTGTGGTGCACCATCCTATGTGAAAGTGCAGGAGAGGTAAGCTGGTCATCTTTTTTTTGATCTGCCTTGGGACTGATGGTGTACCCCACTGGAGTGATCAGGTGGTGTGAATGCATTGCAGTGAAAGGTAAACCTGGTGAAAGTTGCAAGGTCATTCTCATATACCAGACTCTGGGGTATGGTAATGAATTCTTGCAGGAACTAGAGGGCTTCTTGGCCAAACTGGTGGTAGGATCACTCAAACATCTTGTGTTAGGTGATTTCAATGCTTGGATCGATGATTAAGCATCTCTTTTTGGAATGCATTTCCTCCAGATGGTGTCTTCACTAGGCCTCATACAGGCAGTTGCTACTGGTACTCATTTGCATAGTCATGCCTAGACCTGGTTTTCTCATTGGGTCTTGACATTAGTAATGTCAAGGTTGATCTGATCATTTGTCCGATCATCACATAGTGCAGTTCCATTACGGCGTCCCCCATTTAATCTCCTTGGGGGAGATGGTCATTTACTGTCCAGTTTGGAATTTAGAGCCTTGAAGTCTCCTAGCAGTACTGGACATCTTGGGCATGGAGATGGCTTGTGCTGTAGGAGCTGAGTGAGCTGTGAAAAGTATAACTCGACTCTTATGGCTGCCTTTAGCTCCCTGGTACCTCTCTGTGTTCATCTCTTGATTTCCCGCCACAGGTAAACCATGCTTTGATGATGACCTGAGAAAGATGAAGACAGAAGGGGTAAGGTTGGAGCACTGTTGGTGGAGGGCTAGGTCTGATGGGGACAGATTGGTGTTGAGGGCTCACTATGATGACTATCAACTGGCAATCACTCTGAAAAAGTCAGTATTTCTGTCTTGGGTGATTGCTGCTGGAAAGAACCTAACAGCTCAACTCTTCGACATGGTGGACAAATTATTAAATCCAACTTGTTTGTAGTCTTGCAGTCTTTTCCACAGAAAAGTGTGATGAATTTAATCGATTCTTTCTGGAGAAGGTATCCTCTATCCAGGCTGGGATATGCTCAAGTGGCTTGCCATCAGATAGCTCCATAGCTCTGTCCATTCCATGGTAGGCAGAGGCAGTCCATCTTTGTAGGAAGAGTTTGAGCCAGTACAGGCAGACGATGTCTTTTTCTCATATGCTGGGGCCCTTTGTCCAGTTTTTGTGTAGATTGTTGTGTTCCCTTTGGGAGGAGGTTTTTCCTTCCTTATTGATGAGGGCAGTGGTGAGGCCTCTTCCCAAAAAACCATCACTGGACCCTGATGATCTTTCAGATTATAGGCCTGTTTCTAACTTTCCCTTTTTTGGGATGTTGATCGAGAAGGTGGTAGCAGTGCAGTTGGAGCAATACCTGGAGAAATATAACATCTACAAGCCTTTTTTACAGTCTAGTTTCTGACCTTGCCACAGTACTGAGACTGCTGTCATAGAAACATAGAAATTGACAGCAGATAAAGATCGCTTGGCCCACCTAGTCTGCCCAGTTTCCCTACCTATTGCCAAATCGCAGACCCTACCTGATCTCCGACTTTACCCTCTCTTTCCTGTTCCTAGGGTTCCCCATGCCTATCATATGCATTCTTGAATTCCCCTACTGTTTCTGCCCCCACTACCTCCAGTGGGAGTCTGTTCCATGCATCCACCACCCTTTCCATGAAAAAATACTTCCTCACATTATCTCTGAGTCTACCCCCTCCAGCCTCATGTCATACCCCCTTGTTCTTAAAACACCTTTTTTCTTAAAGATGCTACCCACTTGTACCTTATTTATACCCTTGCTGTATTTGAAGGTCTGTAACATATCCCTCCTTTCTCTCCTCTTTTCCTGAGAATACCTATTGAGTTCCTCTAGTCTCTCCTCATATGACTTTTGGTGCAGACCCTGCACCATTTTAGTTGCTCTTCTCTGAACTGCCTCTATTCTGTCTATGTCTTTCTGGAGATCTGGCCTCTGGAACTGGACACAGTACTCTAGATGAGGTCTCACCAGTGATTAGTGTAGGAGTACTGCTTTTTTTCAGGTCCCCCGCCACACACTCCCCTTCTTCCCTCTTTAACCACAATCCCACCCCTGGTCTTTCTCCTTTAACTAACACACCTGTAGAAAGTCTTTTCCCCTTTCTTTACTGCCTGGACTATTCTTTCCTCTGTTTGTGCCTTTGCAGTTCTGACTGCTTTCTCTGCCTCCCTCTGCTTTTCTCATCAAGGTGCACCATGATCTCCTTCTAGCAAGGGACAACATGCATCGTTTCATCCTTGTCCTGTTGACTTGTCCTCAGAGTTTGACACAATGGATCATGGGTTGATGTTGGCTTGCTTGAAGCACTATGTAGGACTCTTGAGAATGCTGTTATGGTGCTTTGAGTCCTACGTATCCAGTAAGGTGCAGCAGGTGGCAGTGGGTTCTTTCATCTTGAGCAGTGCTGCACTCTGCTGTGACATGCCTCAAGGGGCAATCTTGGTTCCCATTTTGTTTATCATAGAACACTATGGTCTGGGTATTCATTGCTATGCCAATGATTCCCAGCTGTATGTGTCTTGTGCACCTGATGGGGGTGTTGCAGTATTGAGGCTGAGTGAGTGTCTTAGGGAAATTCATGACTGAATGTCTGCCAGTTGGCTTAGTCTTAATCTGCTGAAGACAAAGATGTTGCTGGTGGAACTAAGTCTGTATAGTTCAGCAATGATGAGCAGTGACACTGCCCTTCCATTCTTAGATGACATCATGCTTGGAGCTGTGGATTGGATGAGAAATCTGAGAGTCATTTTGGATTCCAAACTGACCCTAGAACATCAGGTGTTAGCTGTTTTCTGCAGCGGCTTTTATCATCTTTGGAACATCACCTGGATCAAGCCATTTCTTGAATCTGCAGACATGGTGATCCTGGTGCATGCCATGCTTACATCTAGACTTCATTATTGTGATGCTCTGTACCTTGGGTTATCCACGAGGTTGGTGTGCCACTTGCTGCTGGTCCATAATGCGGCAGCCTGGCTGGTTGCTGGAACCTCTTGATTCAAGCACATCACATCAGTTCTCTGTGCTCTGTACTGGTTGCCTGTGCAGTGGTACATCAACTTCAAAGTATGCTTGTTAACTTAGAAGGACCTGCATGGTTTGCATCCAGGTACCCTAAAAGACCTCCTGATTCTATATGTTTCTGGCCGACAACTTTGGTTAGTGAGATGAGTCTCCTCATGATACCCTGATCTTGTTTTAAGTCTTCGAGGGATTGGGCATTCGGTGCGCTGCTCTGATTCTGTGCAGTGATCTGCCCTGAATTGTAGAGGGACCCTTCGCTTGATTTTTTTAAAGCTTATCTTAAAACTCACCTGTGTATTTTGACTTTTGGATTTGGACCTGTCTTTTAATAATCCTCATGGTATTTTATCATTTTAAATCTGTTTTATATTGATGGTTTTGTTATTTAGACTGAAAGGGGTCCGGAGCCCCTGGAATGGGTGCCATAAAAATAAAATTACCTTGCCTTACCTAGTGTAATGAGTTTTTGTTTCTAGTCAATCTGAGCAGCAGATTGTTGACTTTCAGGTCTCCTCTGAAACCCATCAGTCACCTGGACAGAGGTTCCAAGTGGGAGGAGCCTCGCAGTAGTATAAGCCACAATGGAATGTTGTAGTTGGTGTCAGCTGTTAACTCAGACCTTTGAGGTAATCTGAATGAGGAGAGCCTCCAGAGTGGTGCCAACTCATAGAATTTGATGGCAGATAAGGACCGCTTGGCCCACCTAGTCTGCCCATTTCCCTGCCTAGTGGATAAGCTGCAGATACTAGTTAATCAACAGCCTACGTCCTCGTACCCCCAACTAGAATTGCCTTATGTCTGTCCCATGCATTATTGAATTCCTCCACTGTTTTAGACTCCATGACCTCCTCAGGAAGGCTGTTCCATGCATCCACAACCCTCTCCATGAAAAAATACTTCCTCACATTACCGCTGAGCTGTCCCCCCACTATCTTCATATTGATTCCCCTTGTTCTTGCACATCTCTTTTTCTAAAAGATGCTAACCTCTTGGACTTTTTTGATTCCCTTGAGGTACTCTCCTGTCTTTTTTCAGTCCCTAGCTTGGTCCTGTAGCTGACTGTCAAGTCATGGTGGTGGCCTTCTCCTGTGGCATACCCCAGTGAGGGTGATGAACATTAGAAACATCTGGTCACGAGAACCATGAGTAAAAGAGTAAAATGTGGAAAGCATCTCTCAACTGTGAGATTTTTTCTTTGCAATGCTGCCCAGTGCTGGCTCCTCCAGTATTGCTCCAGTGGGAATGCCTGTGTGGGCTTTGGAGAAAGTAAGCTCCAGTTTGTAGGACAAGTTGTTTGAAATATAGCAGTCCAAGTGTTGCCTCCATGGCACAGTGTCTGTAGGAGATAGAGTGGATCACCCTGACTGGAAAATGGAATACTACATGTTTGACCAGAAGTTGGGGAAAGGCTGTAGTATTATACTGTACCTCTGAAATTCTGTAAAAACGTATTGCAAAGCAGTTAAATCGCTATAAGGAGCATTCTAGATTATTTGATAAATTCCAATCTGGCTTCTGTAAACAACACAGCACCGTGGCTGCTGAGTGAAAGGTTTTGGATAACGTCAACTTAGCAATGGACTTCACATAGATTACCGGCAACATCTTTCTTGATCTCTACAAGGCCTTTCACATGGTAGACCACCACATTTTGCTTGTGGGTTGGCCAAAGCTGGAATAGATAGTGATAGTATAAAATGGTTTACTGCATATTTATCCTCTAGAAGACAAATAACTTTAGTGAACAGTCTCAAATCTGGGACTCTCACCATTTCCAGGTGAATTCTGCAGGGCTCGTGTTGGGGCCCATTCTTATTTTGATTTATTTAAGGAGGTTGGACAAAGTGTTTGTGCTACAAAATATCAGCTCCATACTGACAACACTGTCATCTGTACCTCCAGTAGATCTACACTGGTTGCTGACAAATCTACTGTGGAACTTTAACGAACTTCAGGCTTTTTTTTTTTTGTGAAATCTAGGATGTGCCTAAATACAGCAAAAACAAAATTCATAATTTTTGGACACCCCTACACTTAAATCAGACTTTGACATTACTGTTACTCTTCACAGTGGTGCCTTGCTGGAGTCTGAAGACCCATACAAAGATCTCAGCTTCTGGCTGGACACCACAGGAACTGGTAACAGTCATGTGGCTCATCTGGTTGGGAAAACAGGCCCAAGGGTGGGTCTCTTTTATAGAAATCGGGGCAGTCTAAACATAGAAACATAGAATTTGACGGCAGATGAGGACCGCTTGGCCCACCCAGTCTGCCCATTTCCCTACCTACTGGATAAGCTGCAGATCCTAGTTAACCAGCAGCCTACTTCTTCCTACCCCCACCCCCGGAACTGCTTTATGACTATCCCATGCATGCTTGAATTCCACCACTGATTTTGACTCCACAACCTCCTCCGGAAGGCCGTTCCATGCATCCACAACCCTCTCTGTGAAAAAATACTTCCTTAAATTACCTCTGAGCCGCCCCCTCTATCTTCAAATTGTGCCCTCTTGTTCTTGCACACCTCTTTTTTTGAAAGATGCTACCCTCTTGGACTTTGTTGATTCCTTGAGGTAGTGAAAGTTTCTATCATGTCCCCTCTCCCTCCTTTCCTCGAGGCTATACATATTAAGCTCCTTAGAGTCTCTCTTCATATGTCTTCCGGTTCAGACTCTGCACCATTTTGGTGCCCTCCTCTGGACAGCTCCCATCCTGTCTATGTCTTTCTTGGAGATTGGGTCTCAGAACTGCACACAGTACTCCAGATGGGGTCTCACCAGCTGTCTGTAGAGAGATAATAACTTCCTGTTTTCTACTGGTGATGCCTCCCTATGCATCCCAGTATCCCCAACCCTCCTTGCTGCCCTCTCACATTGCTTGCCCATTTTAGGTCATCTGATATGACTACCCCAGGTCCTCTCCATTTTGTTGTTGTTAGTATCTCACCCCCCATTGTGTACTCTTCCCTGGGTTTTGTTTCCCAGGTGCATTACCTGCACTTCTTAGCATTGAATCTAAGCTGCCATACATTTGACCATTCCTCTAACCTTGCCAAGTCCCTTCTCATCCTTTCCACCCCACCCTTGTGCATCAACTCTGTTGCAGATCTTAGTGTCATCTGCAAAGAGACATACTTTTCCTTCCAGTCCCTCTGCAATGTAAGCTATAAAGACATTGAAGAGGACCAGTCTAATACTGAACCCTGTGGTACCCCACTAGTAACCCTCCTTTCTTCTGAGTGGACTCCATTTACTATTATTCTCTGTGTCCTATTCTCCAGCCAATTCTTTACCAGGCTGTCATTTTGGGACCCACTCCCAGGCTGGCTAACTTGTATATTAATCATTTGTGGGACTGTGTCAAATGCCTTGCTAAAGTCTAGGTAGGCCATGTCCACAGCCCCTCCTGATCTACTACTTTGGTCACCCAGTCAAAGAAATCTATCAGATTCATCTGGCATGACCTTCCGCTATGAATCCATGCTGCCTAGGGTCCTGTGCCCTCTGGCCTCTAGATACTTGACAATTCTTTCCTTTGAAGTGATTCCATCATTTCCCTATCACTGAGGTTAAACTAACAGGTCTATAGTTTCCTGCTTCTGCCTTGCTCCCACTTTTGTGAAGGGAATCACATCTGCCCTCCTCCAGTCCTAGGGTACCACCCCATCCTCCCATGATTTGTTAAAAAGGGTAGTCAGTGGTGTCACTAGTTCTACCTTTAGTTCTTTTAGAATTCTGGGATGAACTTCTATCGGCCCCATTGCTTTGTCCACCTTTCAGTTTTAAGAGTTCTTTTCAGAACCCTTTCTTCTGTAAAATGGGCGGTATCAACTTCTGTATCCAGCGTGTTACTACTGTTTGTTTTATGTACCTCCCCTCTTCCTTTGTAAATACTGAGCAAAATATTTGTTTAGTATCTCTGCCTTTTCACAGTCTCCCTCTGCCCACCCTCCCTCCCTTTATTAAGCCTCACTATCCCTCCCTTGGTCTTCCTTCCTCCCTGATGTACCTATAAAGGTTTATCCCCTTTAACTGAGTTGGCTATCTTTTCTCGGTTTGGGCCTTTGCTGTTCTGACTGCCTTCCCAGCCTCCTTTTTGCTTTAACTGATACAGTTCTCTGTCCTGCTCTCTTTCTCGATTCCTTGTACTTCCTGAATGCTTTCTTTTCTCTTGAACCTTCACTGCCACTTCCTTTGAGAACCATAGTGGTTTCTTACATCATCTTGTTTTGTTTATTTGCTTCACAAAGGCTCGTTACCTCTGTGATGGCAGTTTTATTATTCCCCATTGTTCTTCCACCTCTCCTTCCTGCCCATTTGCTAGTGCATTCCTTAGGCACTCACCATTTTGGCAAATCAGCCCTCCTAAAGTCCAGTACTTTTGTTTTGTATGGCTTGACTCTATTGCTGTGTTTATTGTGAACCATACTGTTCGATGGTCGCTAGTTCTCAGATGGCTACCCACTTCTACATCTGTAATCCTCTCTCCATCTCCATTTGAGAGAATCAAGTCTAATATTGTTCCCTCTCCAGTGGGCTCCAGTACTAGTTGTCTAAGGCATGCCCCCTGTAGGGCATCTAGAATAACTGCACTCTTGGAAGTGGCAGCTGCAACTGCACTCCAGTTAACATCTGGCATATTCAGATCACCCATCAGCAATATCTCCCCTTTTTCTGCCATTCTAAGTATACTTTCTATTATTTCCTGTCCATTTCCTCCCCTGAGAAGGTTCTGTATAGAACCCTCTGTATATTGTGGTGCCATTGCCTGTCTCCAAATTTACCCACAGTGCTTCTTCCTCCCTGTTTACCCTTTTGTTCTCTGTTGCTTTATTCCTTCCCTTATGTAAAGAACTACTCCTCTCCTCCTCTTTTACCCTCCCTGTCCCTCCTGTAGACAGTGTATCCTGGTTTATGTCCCAGTCATGGTTTTGTGTGTACCATGTTTCTGTGACTGCCACGATATCCAGATGTTCCTCCTCCATCAAGGCCACTAATTCAGGAAGCTTGTTACCCAGACTACGGCATTAGTACTCATTGCTCTCCATTTTTTGATGGCTTTACCTTCTGTTGCAGCATCCCCACTGACCGTTCTACCTCAGTCTTTTTCTCATTTAGTACCCTGTTTTGTAGGGAGAGGCTGGGATTTTCCTGCTGCTTGTCAGTGCTCCCCTTGACTAGTTTAAAAGCTTGCCAATGAAGCATTTAAACCGATTGCTCAAAGACTTGTTCCTTCCTGGACAGATGCAGACCATCCTGCCAGTATAGGCTGGTGTCCCTCCAGGTGGAACCCCAGTCCCCAATGAAGCCAAACCCCTGTGCTCCGCACCATTTTTTCAACCATTCATTAAACTGCATGGTGCCAACTGCCCTCGCCTCCTCCATGCTTTTGACAGGCAGCACCTCTGAGAAAGATACTGTGTGTGCTACTCGTCTTAGGTCCCTCCCCAACTCTGCAATGTCCTCCTGCACTGCTCTAATCTCATGATGAGCTAAGTCATTTGTCCCTAGGTGGACAATTACGTCCAGCTCGGAATCCCTTGCAGCTGTTCTCGTGATCCTGAGGATGCGTTTCCTGTCCCTCCAAGCCATGGCACCAGGCAGGCACCTTACTTCATTTTTCCCAGCTCCCCCCAGTTCTATACCCCTAATAATTGAGTCCCCCACCAGGAGCTGCTTCCTTTCCCTTTGGTGCCCTCTCCCTCCTTTCTGTGGGCCTCCCTTGTGACAGATATCATCAGTCTTCTCATGGTGCATCCATAGGGGAGCTATGCTCCCCCAGAATGGTGTATGGATTGTGGAGTGGAACAATTGACTGGGTGTGCCTCTGTTCCACCCTCCTCACCCTCCCTGAGCCCACTGTGGTCCAACTGCTGTGCTTTCTTCGCAACCTCTGAGGTAGTGGTGGTGGCGCTAGTGCTCCCTGGATGGGGGAGGTTCCCTTTCTACTGTCCAGTGTGGCCTGGGGGAAGGTTTCCTTACTATTGTCCAGTGCGGCCTGAAGCAGACGCTTCCTCCTCAGGGCAGATAGTTGTCTGCAAATGGGGCAGCATCTCAGCCTCCAGAAAGACTCCCGGAAGACTGCTGCCCCACAGCCATTACATTGCACTACTCCCCACATGTTTATCAAGTTGTTTTTTTTTTTTATTGTATTTGTGTGTGTGTGTGTGTGCGCGTGTGCGTGGTTGATTTGTTATATAGAAATATATATATATATATTATACAACGTGTATGCTTATATTATCAGTGCAGTGTGCTAGAGAGGATATGACAGTGAAATGCACCTTGTACTCGAGGAAATGATGTCAGAACCTCAGGTATAAAGGAACTATTTCCAGGGGTGGGTGAGGGGTGGAAAGGGGTTGGGCCTAAACTGTATCCTCACAAAACAATCGACTAAAAGCTCTCACCCACCGATGCGACAAGTGCCTTCCTGTCAGCAAGATACCCTACACAACAATTTGACAGAGAAAGTACCCTGCTAATCAAACAGAGAAAAATCCAGACATCCAAGTCAGACACAGGTAAACCTCTCCAGCCCCAAAACAGCCTGGTGGTTTGTTAGCCACAAAGGAGAATCAAATATGCAGTTATTTCAGCCCTTCTGAGGATGCTGACAAGATAAGCAGTTTTAAAAAACCCCTTTCTGAATTAAAAACTAAAACAAATACCAAGCAATGCCACTTTAAAAATGAGGAAAACTTCTCTCAGATGTAAGCAAGAGAGAGAGAGAGTTTAGTTACAGATAATTCGTCCAAAATAGTATATCCCACTCAGCTTCTCAGTTGTTTCCAAGCACTCCTGTACACAACTTGGAAGAAGATGGGCTTCTCAAGACCTGGTCTAGACCCAGATACTACTCAGAGCATTGTTCAAGCACACATTTTCCTGCTGTTTAACTATGCAGACTTTCTAAACAAACATGCAGCAAGGGACCAGCTTCTTAAATACGTGGAACTTTACAACTGTGTGGCAAAACTAATTCTTGACTACCCATAAGACGTATACTATTGTACCAGCACTGCTGTTACAGCGACTCCCCCACAGCGACACCAACCTGTTGATACCCGCAGTATGGAATGGATTTTCGGAGTGATTAATGATTCATTGACTCCGGTTTGCCACTTCTCTCTCACATCTGCCCCCCGGAGTTGAAATCCATAAGTCCTGGGGGTGGGACACAGCCCCCCACATTAACACAAAACAGGTGTCAGTGTGATCCCCAGTCATGGCTGGGACCCAGCAGTGTTGGGATGTCGGTGACAGTGTGTGCTGTGGGGGTGGCAAAATTCTTGTCACTGCCACTTGGTGGAGCCCCCATGAGAAACCCATCAATGTGACCTCTACAAGAGGTTAAGTTGGATCTCTCTGGAAAATTGGAGTAGGCTTCATAAGCTTGTTTTTTCTTATAAGTGAGTTTTGGGGCAGACCCTGACTACCAGACTGAATAAATCTCCTTTGAAAAGGTTAACCCCTCCATGCACATTTTGCATCCTTGTGAACTCATAATTCCCAGTTCGAGGACTGTACAGTGCACATGTTTTCTTAGTTACTGCATGTCCACATTTTGGAACTCCCTTCCAGCCCAGTTTTGTACAGTGGACTCTAGACGTCCTTCAACAACTGTATTAAAATCTTGGTTCCTCTCCTCCTTGGTCAGTTGTTACTGTTAGGACATCACTTAAATGATGTTTTATAATTGCCCTAAATCGACACTGTCAGCCCTTTTTGCATCATATTATTTCTAGCTGAAAACCTACATTTTCAGCTGGTCAGGTGGTACAGAGGGCTGAGGCACTGTGGTGCCTTACCTCTCACCATGCCAGCGACCCAAGTTCAGAAACAAGCTTGGGTCACTGGGGGTCAGCAGGGGAGGGCTGGGAGAGGATCAAGTGGCTGCCTGACAGCTCTCCTCTCCCTGATCTGGGTAATGTGTTGCCCCGGCTCTTGACTGCCACCAGGTGGAGGCCTGGTGGTAGCACCAATGCCTGTGAGGCAGACTTAGATCAGGGTGGGTGGAACGGGCCGTGGTTCCAGTGTGCACTCACACCACCATGCACATTCTCCATGCTGCTGCTGCATCAGCATGTAAGAGGGGAAAATGGAAAAGTGATGCCGGGGGCTCCATGATGCCCTGGTGCTGACCGGGCTACCTGGTCCAACCTGGACTTGTGGACTTGGGGGGTTATGGCCATCTCTGCTCCAGCCCTAACACAGATGGCAAGCAGTGGATGGAATCTTCAACCAGGTCAGTCCCAGGGGCAACAGACACCAGTTGGGAGGAGGTGGGAAAAGGCTGAGCAGCCGCCCCTGCTATCAGTGGAGGAAAAGTTCTACAGAGAGAAGAACCCCCACACTTTCTGATCGCTTACCTTTTCTAAGTTTCACTGGTGTTGCTGGTCATTTTATCTGCTTCCTTTCTCAGTGGAAGTGAAATGCACGCTAATGCTGATGATGTAATTATACCCAACCTTGTTTTGTTTCAAATCCTTGATCTGCTCTTACTGTATACTTCCTGAACATTAAGAACATCCCAAAACAGTGCACTCATTCATGATACAATAGCCTCCTCTACTACTATTGTATCATGAGTAGCTAAACTGTGTTGGGGGGTGTTCCCAAGTGCAGGAAAGGTGCAGAGGGAGTTGATCAAGGACTGTATACAAATACATTTTTGTGTGCTAACACCAGTATGAGAGACAGCCTGTTTTCATTTTTTTTAAAGAAAAAAGGAACCTGAATTAAACTACCAACCAGCTGTACCAGTAGTCTACATAATCTGGCCAATCATACCATGTGTTTTTTAAACTAGAGACAAATTTGAGGCCTAAAGGTGTTGACAGTGTCTCTTTGAAGTCACATGTATGAGTTTATTTTATTATGCAACTGTCATTTATTTTATATTTGTGTACTGTGTAAGTTGTGTGCTATTTATGTGTAATCTGTATTGTATGCAGTACAATAGTATTATAATAAGGTGTCAGGGCAGTGTGACAAGACAGTGGGTAAGGCTAGTGGAATGCTGGGTTACATGGGGGGGGGATCTCCAGCAGAGGAAGGAGGTGGTGTTGCCATTAGATTGCTTTGATTGGAGGTGCAGCTGCACCTAGAGTACTCTGTTCAGTTTTAAAGAACCCACCTCAGAAAGGACTTGGACAGGGTAGAGGCAGTCCAGAGGAGGACATCTAAAATGGTGCAGGGTTTGCATGAGAAGCTCTACTGAGACAGATTACAGGATCTCAACATGTAAGAAAGGAGAGGGAGGATATGCCAGAGATCTACAAATACCTCAAGGGATGAACAGGGTATAGGTGAGAAGTCTCTTTCAAATGGGAACAAGCGTCAGGACCAGGTGGCATATGACGGAGGTGGGAGGAGATTCAAGAGTGGCAAAACATAACATAGAAACACCAAATTTTACGGCAGATAAGGACCACTTGGCCCATCCAGTCTGCCCACTTTTCCCCACCTACACTATTACCGCAGAGTATGCTCAATCTACAGTTTTTTCTCCCTCCCCCTCCTTTCCACTACGATTGAATTGTGCTTATCCCATGCATTCTTCAACCCCACCACCTCCATTGGAAGGCTGTTCCAGCAATCCACCCCTCTTTCTGTGAATAAATACTTCCTCACATCTTTCCTGAATCTACCCCTCCAGCTTCATATCATGTCCCCTTGTTCTTGAGCGCCTTTTCTTCTGAAAAATACTCCCCTCCTGTACCTTATTTACCCTGTGAGGCATTTAAAGGTCTCTGTCTTATCCCTCTCTCCCTGTTCTATTCCAGGGTGCACAAATTGAGATCCTTTATTCTCTCCTTATAGAGCTTTTGATGCAGACCCTGCACCATTTTAGCTGCCCTCCTCCAAGCTATCTATGTCCTTCCAGAGATGTGATCTCCAGCACTAAACACAGTATCCTAGGTGGATCCTACCAGTGATCTATACAGAGACAACACCACTTCCTTCTATCTGTTGGTGATACCCCTCCCTGTGCACCACAGCATCCCACTTACCCTCCCTACTGCCTTGTCGCACTGCCTAGCCCCATTTAGGTCATCTGATATGATTACCTCCAGTTCTCATTCCTGCTTGGTGGTTGTCAGTACCACTCCACCCATTCTGTACTCCGCTTCTGGGTTTCTGTACCGTAAGTACATTATTTTGCACTTTTTCACACTGAAATCCAGCTGTCATACCCTTGATTACTGCTCTAGTTTTCTCAGGTCTCTACTCATCCTCCCCCACCTCCAAGTGCTCACCTTATTGCAGATTTTGGTGTCATTCCCAAAGAGGCAGACCTTTCTTTTCAGCATCTCTGTAATGTCACTTATAAAGACAGTCCATGTACAGTTGGCCCTCACCTCCATGTGAAGTGGGACCCGATTAGCAGATGCAGCAGGAAAAATTAAAAGTAAACTTACTCTGTGATTATTTATTTTAAACTGTATCTGGTTAATCCTGCACCCTCCCTGCCCCGGCATTTTAGGATGAAGAGCCCCCCTCCGGCATGCCCACAAGCACCCGTGGCTGTCCCCGTGATGATGTTTCAGGCGTGAAGCGACCGGGGTCATCTATAGACGTAATACAGGGCTCCTTCTTAAAATAGCTCCGGTTTGGAGCCTGGGCATTCCTGTGCATTTCCAATACCAAGTACTGGCTGACAGGCACCCTGCCAGTCAGTACTTGGTCTTGATGTAGCCTGGACACACACAGATTCTAAACTGGAACTATTTGAAGATTTGGCAGTGTAGTAATCTGTATTCCCATATCTTCAAATAGCTCCGAAAAAAAGGAAAAATGGCTAAAGAAACAGAGTGGAGAATAAAACAAATAATGGGTTAAGCCAAAGGGCATTGTGAAAATGCAGTATGCTCTTAAGGAAACACCGTTGGGGATAGGCAGGGCAAGCTTTAGAGATTTTGGGCCCCCAGTAAGTTAAGTCATGCAGCTCTTACCCAACCCACATTGAAAATATCTTTTACTCTGTCCTAGATGCACAATATTATATGTTCCATACACCCTGTTATATATCTGTGTTTTTAGGGAGATGTATCAGTGTTAGACCTTGGGACCCCTCTGCTAATCTAATCCATGTCTGATCATCAGCCTCTGATGAGCTAGGCCATACCTGGGTGATTTATTTCATGATGGAATGACATCACATCAGAAGACTCCATGAGCACAGTGATGACCTTTACTAATATTTTACTTTAAACATGAAAATAATGAAAGCCTTTTTTAATTAAGTAGTATTCTGGCTGGGGCCCCCTAAAAGCAGGGGTCCACAGAAATGTCAGGGTCCACTGGTGCCTAAAACTGACTGTAGCAGCTAGGGTTACAAGACAAAAAGATGGGAAACCAATAAATGCCTGTAACATACAACTATATAATTTAACGTTATTTTATAGAACATCTTTTAGACTAGCCATCTCCCGAAACCCTTTCTAGAGACTAGATTTTGAAAGTACTTTGTTGCAACAGGTAGTTAAAACAATAAGATACAGAGATGAGCTGGCCAGTGGTGCAGCCATAGCACTACTGCTTGCCATGCGGGTGACCCAGGACAGGGAACAATCGTGGGTTGGTAGGGGCCAACTGAGACAGGATAGAATGTCCGATGCACTGCTCTCCTCTCCTCTCCTGGGCAGGGGACACTGCCGGTTCTACCACGTGACTGCCACCAGGTGGGAGTCTGATGGTAGGATGGGTCTAAGAGCAGCAAAGGAAGGAAGGGGAGGGAGCTGCGGGACATTTGTGGAGCGGCCATGGCTCCATATGCACAGGTCAATGTGTGCAGCTCAGCTAAGGGAAGGGAGACCAGAAAACAGAAACAGGGACTGGGACGGGCCAACTCTGTTCTGTATGTCACTGGTCCTTCCGCTCCTGATGTTGAATCTCAGCTCCAAGCCGACTTTCACTCGGCCCTACAGTGGTTTCACATCAACCACTTCAAAGTAATTGTCAAAAAAACTGTCTCAATGACTTTCAGCTCCCCTCAAAAACCAGCCAACCTCTCCTCTCAGTTCAAATTCTTAACTTTGGAGGGTCCCAACTGGAAGATGTCCCCTACTATAAATACCTGGGTGTCTGGCTCGATCGGTGCCTGGATCACTCCAAACACATCAAGCACATCCACTCAAAGCTTCGCCACAGGCTGGGCACTCTTTATTGCAACAAAGGCTCACTCCCGCAGAACGCTCGCCTCGCCACAAAAATCATCTTACACTCCATCGACTATGCCGACATTATCTATGGTACAGCCTCAGCCTCTGCTCTGGCTAGGCTCGACTCCCTCTACAATGCCTTCTGTCACTTTGTTTTGAATGTCCCTCTCCGCACTCACCATTGCATTCTGTACTCCCCCCCCCCCACTTCACTGTCATAGCAAGCTGCATTCCTCTCTCTTCATCTCCAGATTCTGCTTTGGTACCCTCCCCTCCTACCTCTCCTCTCTCCTATCCCCTGTGCCTGAGCTCTCCTATTCCCTCAGGTCTACTAGGGATTTCTGCACTTTCTCCCTTCCTCACCCTTTGTCTTGCACTGGTTATGCTGTTTTCGTCTTTTGGCTCCCCTCTCTCAGGAATTCTCTTCCTCTCCCCATTCGTCTCTCCCCCTCCTCACCAGTCCTCAAAAAAAACACTCGCTGAACACTCACCTTTCACTGACACCTGTTCATGCTAGGTCCATCACCTACCCCAACACCACTTCCAACCCCAAAATATTTATCTTTTTCATCCTAGCAAACCAATCCTGAGGTATGGCTCCTGTTTACTTTGTATGCCGAATTTAATGTCATATTATGTAACCTCTGGCTTTGTAACCTGCACAATCTTACCAATTCTTATGTATAATTATTTGATTAATGCCTTATATTCTGTTATTGTTCTCTTCTCCCCATCCTCGGGTCACACCTGGAAATGAGCCTTGTCCCAGTGTGCCTCTCCCAATCGCCAACTTTTACATAAATAAATAAATAAATAAAATACCTCCTCTCTGGCCCACACCCCCACTAGACCACTGGATCTGGATTACTTGTTCTGAGAGGAGATGACGGACCTCCCCCTCCTGTTAGGGGACTTCCCAGTGGTTGGGCAGGTAGGTGATGCTCAGAGAGAGTGGGGCACCGGCTGATAGATGCATAGATACATAGACAGTGTCGGCAGATAAGGGCCTATGGCCCACCCAGTCTGCCCATTTGAGCATGTAAGTTCAGTTTATGTTTTCCTAGAAGTCTGTTGCCCCTTACCCCTGACCTCCAGAATTCCTTTATGTTCTGCCTATCCACCCCACAGCAGATAAACATCTATGGCAAAAAAAATAAGGTGCAAAGATAAGGAATGAGGGAGTGGTGTGTGTGTGTGTGTGTGTGTTTGTTTGTTGTCTGTGTGTGTGCACATGCCTGCGTGCCTGTATGCCATCTCTGGAAGCTCACAGAGGGGAAAAGCTGTGCACAGCCATTGCATTGTACATCTCAACATGTGTCACATCATTTACTTTAGGATGCCACTTGTAATTAAATACTCCAAAATAAAAACAGGCTTCCAGGGCTGTCATTTCCAATCAGAAATCAGCATCTCTTACAGCTCTGACTTCTGACAACAATATTTTGTTTAAATTTAGTTTTTTTTTGGGGGGGGGCATCTCACACAGTATCACGTAATGATATCCTCTAATTTGTTTTGTTTCGCTTTTCTCTTCTCCTTGCAAAGGTCTTGCTGATTGCCGTAATAAAACCTTTTTGAAACCTCAGACATGAACCTAATAACCTAACTCTGTGTGTGTGTTATTTTCTCTTGTGTTTTGACATAAATCCAGTCAAACACTAATTTCCATTTTAATCTGTTTTGACATTTGGGGTAATGGCATGGATCTCAGTATGAATAAGGTAGAGTGTTCTCAAAGGCTGAATGGAAATTCAATTCACCTTCCTGCTTCCCTTATCACTTCTTTTGTCAGAAAGCATTAGGCATAATTTTGAAAAGAAATCAGGTTGTTTCTATGACAATGGCTTATAATAACAGAGCAAGGTACAATAAATAGGTCTGCCTAGAGATTAACACATGCCTGTCAGCTGCTTCGGATTCTGGGGACATCCATGCTTTTGAATTCATATATACTCTTCTAAATGGTAGAGGTCAAAGCACACAACTGTGAAACAGTAGATTACAGGTTTACGTTCCACTGTAAGTCAGTGACTCCCTAGTCCCCATGTGACTTTCAGCATGACTTTACTGTGTGCTGGTTCCTCCATTTTTATGTTTGCTTGTACGCATGTGCAAGAAACATAGTGCCACCATACAAGTTTTCGTAAGCATGGCACTCCCGCTTCCAATGTCCTGAGGGTTTTTGCAGGTGCAGCCCCACTGCACCCATGAATGTCCTTGCTGTTTGTGACAGCAGTTCAAATGCAATGGCATATAGTTGAAAGGCAACGCATAATCATCGATGGTAGCGTGTAGGTAATTAGCATACTGCCATGCCATCAGCAGTATGCAAATTGACTCCACACGTCACCACCGCTGATTCTAGTGGTGGTTGTATGTCTGCCTCCCCATTTGTTGTGTGCCGAAGGGTGTGTAATCCCCTCGGCTCATGCACTTCCCCCAGCACACTGTGTTCTGACGGGTTCGGCCCCCACGTGGGCTCCAATGCCCCTCTCCCAAAACACAAATTATGTGGTGCCACGCTGGAAGCCCACCCCAGTGTGGCATAAGTCCAGCGTCCTCATGGTCCCCCCCAACACTGTATGTCCCATGGGGGTGCCCAATCCCCCATTGGCTCCACTGCCCCCCCAAAACTTCCAGGTATCACGTTGGGAGCCCACCCCAGAGTGGCAAAAGTCCCACGTCATCTATGTAAAATTAAAAAAATCCTGTAACAAAAGAAAACGGTCCCTCATTGACTCTCTTGCCTCCCAACCCGTGACCACCGTCTGTGTACCCCACCTCCTCACACCCCCCTCACCCCATACTTACTTCTGTAGGCTGGTGCAACGATCTTTGGTGGACCGGGAACACGTCTACACTCTTCAAAGCCAACCGCGAACTGAAGAAATGCCGGTAAGCTGTACAATGGCATAAATAGGGTTTTTTCAACTCTGGTGCATATCTCAGTCATTTTGTTGAATTTTTGCACCAAATTTTCAACATAGGATTCTTGGGACCCCACCTCATGAATTCAGTAACTGTGATTTGGTGAAAAGGTGATTTTGCGGACACTGCGTGGAATCACCTTTCAGGACTGATTAACAAAACAACAGTGTTACTGTTCATGAGGTGGGCACTCAGAAAGCCTATGCTGCAAATTTGGTGAAAAAAATTCCCCAAATGACTGTGTTACGAGCGTGCGTTGCACAGTTTCCACGTACACTCAAAAACTCGTGAATTTGTAATATTTTCACTCCAGATTTTCAACATTGGCATTTTTTCACACCTCCTTATGAATAGTACAGCTGTCATTTTTCACATCCTGGCCGAAATGTGTTTTCGCACTTCTGGCGCAGACTAGCACGGTCACTGTGGGAAATCAGTGTTCAGGATAGAGTAAGAAAATCACAGTGGCACTGTTCATAAGCAGAGGTCCTAAAATGCCTATGTTAAAAATCTGGTCACAAATGTCCTTAAAATGACTGTGTTACGAACGTGCATTGTGCAGTTTCTACGCACCCTCGTAACTTCACAGATTTGTAATATTTTAACTCCAGATTTTCAACATTGACATTTTTCCACAAATCCTTATAAACAGTACAGCAGTCATTTTTCACATCCTGCCTGAAATGTGTTTTCGCACTTCCAGTGCAGAATAGCGCAGTCGCTGTGGGAAATCAATGTTCGGGACAGATTAAGAAAATCACAGTAACACTGTTCATGAGCAGAGGTCCCAAAATGCCTATATTGAAAATCTGGTGCAAAAATTCCCCCAAATAATTGCATTATGGGTGTGCGTTGTGCAGTATTCTATACACGCTCGTGACTTCACCAGTTTTATTTACTGTATATTTTCGCTCCAGATTTTCAACATTACCATTTTTTTACACCTCCTCATGAACAGTACAGCTGTCATTTTTCACATCATGTTGGAAATGTGTTCTTGCACCTGTGGCGCTAAATGGCACAGTCACTGTGCAAAATCACCTTTCGACTAACAAACTGATAGTGTCACTGTTCATGCGGTGGGGTCACAAAAAGTCCATGTTGAAAAGTTAGAGTAAAAATACCAAGACACGCCTAGGGCCTCTGCAGTCCCAATTACACCTATTTCATCAGGGTCTTGACAGGCGCCAGGGGTGTGACTTGGGATTGTCAACAGTAATGCTCATGCTATTTCACCCCCACCCCACCCCCACCCTGCAGCCAGTGGCAGGCATTGAGGCGCACCTTGGGCTCTTTGGCCCCAGAATTCAAACCATTCTCCTATACTGCACCCATTTCAGCATATTTCTTTATGGAATGAGGTGAGTGTAAAGTCCGAACACCCCAAGGCACACCTGGACACTTGTCAGTGTCTGCAGGGTAGGGTGAGGTGAAATGTCGTGATCGTTATGGGTGATGACCCAAAGCTATACCCCAATGCCTGTCCATCTCTGCAGGGTGGGGGTGGAGTTGGCGTCAGTTCAATACATCACTGCCATTCATATACTGCATCTGTCTAACTCCTGCACTTCCACTGTTAATGCCAGCGAGCAAACATTCAGCATTGATACATGCTTGTTTTATTGGTCCCTCTGTTTATTCAACTCTGAATCTAATTTCATGTATAAGCGCACTGAAAACTGTTGTAATTATTATGTTCGCCATGCACAGGCACAAGCAAGCATATTGCTATGATACTATATTTAGAGAGGTGTGTCACCGTGATCCAGTGCAGGGCAGTCTGCAAGGGGCTCATCAGTGTCACACCAATCATCAGCCAGGCTGATCATGACATTGTTCTGGCTTGCTAAGCAGAAACTTTATGTAGTTCAAAGGAGAGACTGGGCCCAATCGTAGGGCGGCTCTCACCTTTGAGCTACATAATGCCACCCAGCAGCACAGCTGATCTGTCATGATCAGCCTGCTGTGTTCACTCCCCCCCACTTCCCAGGTGCTGCCTACAACCCACCCCACCCCATCCATTTTTATTGTGTGTCACCAGAGAGCCCACCCCCAGTGCCACCAAACATAAAGAAAACCCTCCCTCAATGTCTCCTTCCCCTTCCATGTTTATTTTCTTGTCCGGGAGAGCCCAACCCCGTTGCTGGCTGCTACCCCCCACCTTTTCCATTTTGATTGTGCGACACTGGGGAGCCCACTCCCAGTACTGCCAAACCTAAGACCATTACCTGGGTAACCAGTCTCAAGGGTCAGTGTCTGAAATAAAGAAAATCACTCCTTGAAGATATTTCATTGTAAAATGCACCCTGTAAAAAAGAAAGCTGTCCATCGATATCTGTTGCTGTCACCATTACTGTCTGACCCTCCCACTCAGCACCCACCAACCCACACAACCCCAGCCCTTATTTACCTGCAGGGGGTCCAATATTGTAATACTCTCTGGACTGAACTCACATCTTCACTCTTCAATGCTGGACTGCAATCTGAGGAAATCAGGTATGCAGTTCAATGTATTTCAATGGGCTTTGAACTTGTCATCATAACTTGGTCATTTTTGAATATTTTTGCCCCAAATTTTTAACGTGGCTTTTTTTGGGACCCCATCTCATGAATAATGACAGTGAAATTATGCAACTCTGTCCAAAAAGGTGATTTTGCAGTCGCTGCGCAAAGTCACATTTTGGGCAGGATTTGAATGTTCTCTCCACCATTGTTCACGAGGTGGGATCATAAGTAGGGATGGGAGAACTCGGTGAAGTTCTGACCCTTATTAAATGAGAACTGGAACACAGTGAAGTCCTGATTTATCCTGATTAGTTCTGATTTATTGACCAATATTTGAAAAAATGTAAAAAAAATGCATAAAAGTGGCCAAAGTCGCTCACATTTGACACAGAGGCCCAAAGGAAATAATTTAATGGATTATTTGTATAAAAATTAAAGTAAACTGCTAAATAAAAAAGCAATCTGTCACTACTAGTCCCTTCATGGCTGGCCTATAATGATGGCATAACATGCTCGGGCCCGTGACATGAGTGTGCTGGGAGAGTCGGAGAGAGAGACAGACAGACAGATGCAAATACCTAGAGTATGTCATAGCTATGAAACTAATGATAATAAGGAATAATGGGGAATGAGTGATGATGATGACAATTGTGTGTAGTGCTTGTGCTTTACTTGTGTTGTACATAAACACTGAGCCTGCTACAACTTACAGTGAGATTATCCCCTGGGCCACACATAGCCAGCAGCACAGGGCAGGTGCATTAACTTGTATGTTGTTTGAACAGTATTTTTATGTTTGCTTGCACGCGTGTGCAAGAAACACAGTGCCATCATCCGAGTTTTTGGAGATGTGGCAGCCGTCTTCCAATTCAGTCAGTGTGTTTTCAGGCGTGGTCACAGTTCTCCAATCAATGCTGCAGCTGTCTATGACAGCAGTTGAAATGCAGTGCCCAGTACAGTTGAAGGGAGAGCTCCGCTTCAGTGAGAGCAGCGGTCCCCTCCTCCTTACGCCGCATGCATATTGCGTGCTCATCGCTGCCCCGCACATACTCTATCTGTGGGGTGCCCAATCCCGTCGGCTCCGCCCCCAAAATAGCTTTCCAGGTGCCACTCTGGGAGGCCACCCCAATGTGGCACATACTCGTATGGCCAATGGGGTGCCCAATCCCCGTCGGCTCCAGGCCCCCTCCCAAACAGTTTACAGCTGCCACTGGGAGCCCACCCCAGCGTGGCACAAGTCCCTATGGCTGGCGGATGCCCAATCCCCGTCAGCTCCAGGCCCCAAACAGCCTTCCAGCTGCCACGCTGAGCCCACCCAAGTGTGTAAACGTCCCAAGGCTGCTCTTCCTTTAAAAATAAAAAACTAAACAAGAAAATGTTCCTCGGTGGTCTCCCAGCCCACCCAGTGCGCACCCTGCCTCCTCACACACACCCCACCCCATACTTACCTCCGGAGCTCAGCGCGACGATTTGTGGACCGGAACACGCCTGCACTCTTCAAAGCCAACCGCGAACTAAGGAAATGCCCGTAAGCAGTATAATGCAATAAATAGGGTTTTTTCAACTTTAATGCATATCTCAGGCATTGTTTTTGGTATCCCTCCTCATGAATTCTTGAACTGTCACGGCGTTAATTGGGCCCGAAGGGTGATTTTGCAGTCACTGCACGAAATCACCTTTTGGGACTGATTAATGAAACGACAGTGCCAGTGTTCATAAGGTGGGCTCTCAAAAAGCCTATGTTGCAAATTTGGTGAAAAAATTCCTAAAAATGACTGTTTCATGAGCGTGCGTTGTGCAGTTCCTACACACGCTCGTAAGTTCATGAATTTTTAATATTAACACTCTGGATTTTCAACATTGCCATTTAACCACACCTACTTATGGCAGTACAGCTGTCATTTTTCACATCTCGCCAAAATGTGTTTCGCGCATAGTAGCGCATGTTACAATGGCGTACAAAGCGAAATCAATGTATGGGACACATTAAGAAAATCACAGTGACACTGTTCATGAGCAGAGGTCTTAAATGACTATGTTGAAAATTTGGCAAAAAAATTCCTAAATATTACTGTTTTACGAGCATGCGTTGCGCATTTCCTACGCACGCTCGTAAGTTTGCAAATTTTTAATATTTGCTCTCCAGATTTTCAACATTGCCATTTTACCATACCTTCTTATGAGCAGTACAACTGTCATTTTTCACATGTTGCTGTGTTTCCCTGCATGTAGCGCACAATGGCGCAGTCGGTGTGCACAATAAATGTTTGGGATAGATTAAGAAAATCACAGTGACACTGTTCATGAGCAGAGGTGTTAAAATGGTTATGTTGAAAATTTGGTGAATAATTTCCTAAAAATGACTGTTTTAGGATCGCACAATGCGCAGTTCCTACGCACACTTGCAAGTTTGCGAATTTTTAATATTTGCGCACCAGATTTTCAACATTGCTATTTTATTACACTTCCTTATGAGCAGTTCAGCTGCCATTTTTCACATCTTGCCCAAAATGTGTTTCCACACATCTAGCGCACAATGGTGCAGTCGGTGTGCGAAAGCAATCTTTGGGACAGATTAAGAAAATCACAGTTACACTGTTTATGAGCAGAGGTCTTAAAATGACTATGTTGAAAATTTGGTGACAAAAGTCCATAAAATGACTGTGTTACGAGTGAGCATTGCACAGTTTCCACGCACCCTCGTAAGTTCATGACTTTGCAATATTTTCAGTCCAGATTTTCACCAGTGGCATTTTTCCACACTTCCTTATAAACAGTACAGCTGTCATTTTCACAACATGGCTAAATGTAGTTTCACACTTTCAGTGCAAAATCGCGTGGTCGCTGTGGGGAAATCATTGTTCGACAGATAAAGAAAATCACAGTGACACTGTTCATGATCAGAGGTCCCAAAATGCCTATGTTGACAATCTGCTGTAAATAATCCCCAAACTAATTACATTACAGGTGTGCATTGCACAGTTTTTATATGCACGTGGACTTCACCAGTTTTCTAATATTTTCACTGCAGATTTTCAACATTGTCATTTTTACACCTCCCCATGAACAGTACCGCTGTCATTTTTCACATCCTGTTCAGAATGTGTTTTTGCAACTGTGGTGCCAAATTCCGTAGTCACTGTGCAAAAGCAGTTTTCGGCTAACAAACTGATATTGTCACTGTTCATGAGGTGGGGGCCACAAAAAAAAACATGTTGAAAATTTGGAGTGAAAATACCAACGAATGCCTGAGGCGTTAGGGTTTACGACCATAATGCCCCACCCTGTAGAGAATGACAGGCATCAGGGGTGTGACTTGGGATTCTCACCTGTAATGCTCATACCATTCCACACCCTGCAGCCAGGGAGAGGCATCAAGGTATGCCTTGGACTCTTCGGCCCCAAAGTTCACCCCATTCTCCTATACCGCACCCATCTCACCGTATTTCCTGATGGAATGGGGTGAACAAAAGGGCCAAAGATCCCAAAGCACACTGTGACACTTGTCTGTGACTACAGGGTAGGGTGTGGTGAAATGGCGTGGCCCTTATGCCTGACGACCCAAAGGCACACCCCAGTGCCTGTCACTCTCTGCAGGGTGGTGGTGGGGTTGGGTTCAGTTCAATACTTCACTGCCATTCCTATTATGCATCTCTCTAACTCCAACACTACCACTGCCAATGCCAGCAAGCAAACATTCAGCATTGACAAATGCTTGTTTTAATACATGAAATCATGATGATGATCATTTTTTGTGATTGGATTGAGCACACAACCACACTGAAGCCAGGAAAAAAATTATCTGGGATTTCTGGGACTGTCACATTTATTGTGGGCCACCCTGCAGTCTCTTTCCCTCTCCCCTCTTTATGTCACAAAGATTTATTTTGCCACCCTACTGCCCTTGCTCTGTACACACAGTTGCATTAAAGCCAGGAAAAACTTTATTTGGGATTTCTGAGACTGTCACATTTATTGTGGACCACCCTGCAGTCTCTTTCCCTCTCCCCTCTTTACATCACAAAGATTTATTTTGCCACCATCTGAGGCTAAGAAAAAGTTTCATTTGGGATTTTCTGTAACAGTAATTTCTGGGACCCTTCCCCCCAAGTACTCTGGATCTGGAATGGCACAAGTCAGATTTTGCCAGCCTGCACTTTTTGTACACACAGCTACTGTCTGAGGCCAAGAAAAAGTTTCATTTGGGATATTCTGTAACTGTAATCTCTGGGACCCTTCCCCCCCCCAGTACTCTAGAGTCTGGAATGGCACAAGTCATATTTTGCCAGCCTGCCCTTTTTGTACACATAGCTGCACTGGCGGAGGCCAAGAAAAAAACTTTCCTTTGGGATTTTCTGTAACTGTATTCTCTGGGATCCCCCAGTACTCTGGATCAGGAATGGCACAAGTCATATTTTGCCAGCCTGCACTTGTTGTACACACAGCTACTGTCTAAGAGCCAAGAAAAGTTTCATTTAGGATTTTCTCGTAACTGTAATCTCTTGCCCCCACTGTACTATGGATGTGGAATGGCATGTTAGATTTTGCCAGCCCACACTTGTACACACAGCTACACTGTCTAAGGCCAAGAAAAAAAAACTTTCATTTGGGATTTTCTGTAACAGTAATTTCTGGGAGCCCCCCACCCCCCGTACCCTGGATCTGGAATGGCACAAGTCAGATTTTGCCAGTCTGCACTTTTTGTACACACAGCTACTGTCTGAGGTCAAGAAAAAGTTTCATTTGGGATATTCTGTAACTGTAATCTCTGGGACTCCCCCCAGTACTCTAGAGTCTGGAATGGCACAGGTCAGATTTTGCCAGCCTACTCTTTTTGTACACATATCTACCCTGGTGGAGGCCAAGAAAAAAAACTTTCATTTGGGATTTTCTGTATCTGTAATCTCTGGGCCACCACCACCAGTACTCTGTCCTCTCTGGATCTGGAATAGCACAAGTTAGAGTTTGCTAGCGGCCAGCCTGCCCTTTTTGTACACACAGCTACTAACATCTGAGGTCGAGAAAAAGTTTAATTTGGGATTTTCTGTAATCAATCATGGACCCACCCCCCCATATTCCCAGCACTCTGTCCCGTCATCAAGCAATCAACTTCACCCACCCCATGTCCTCCACGATCAGGAATCTCTCCCCCTACCACCCCTAACTGTTGTGCTTTTGCATTTTGGTGCTTCTCTTCTCTTCTCTCTCTCCAGTCTCTCTGTCTCTAGTCTCTCTTTTTCTCCTACTGCAATCCTCCTCCTCCTCCTCCTCCTTCTGGGTCACGTGGTGCACTCACCAGCCTTATATACCAGTGAGTGTGTCACATGACCTTCTGTTGCCTGATTGGATGCCGCTGGCTGCCTGTACATCACAACAGCATCCCCCACGCACGCAATACAACAAAATCACAGAAATGGAATCTCCACAGAACTGGAACCAGACTTCTACGGTGAAGTCCGTATTTATCTAGGTCCGTGGATTGCGGGTTCGATCTGGGGGTCCGGATCTCCCACGGAGCAGTCCGCCCACCCCTAATCATAAGAAGGCTATGTTGAAAATTTAGTGTAAAAAATATAAAGGAAAACAACAAAGTTATAAGCCTATGTTGAAATATATGAACACATGCTCATAACTTTGGTCATTTTCAACATTTTGACCCCAATTTTCAAGATAGCCATTTCTTCACAGCACTTCGTGAACGTGACAGATGTCATTATTCAAATCTTGGCCAAAATGTGTTTCACACCTGTGATGCGAAATCACCTTTTAGGCATGATTTGAACATTTTCTCTGCCCTTGTTCATGAGGTGTGGTCATAATAAGGCTATGCTGAACATTTGCAGTGAAAATATGAAAAAACAACAAAGTTATGAGCCTACATTGAAATGTTTCAATGCACACTCATAAGCATGGTAATTTTCAATATTTTGACCCTAGCTATTTAACATAGCCATTTTTTCACACCACCTCATAAATGTGAAAGCTGTCATTTTTCAAATCCGGGCCAAAATGTGTTTTCACACTTGTGGCACAAAATCACCTTTAGGGCACAATTTGAAAATGTTCTCCACCCATGTTCGTGAGGTGGCATCATAAGAAAGATATTTGGGGTCATAAGAATTAACAAGGTGAAACAGCCTAACATGTTTCAATATAAGAAAATAGCAAGACAAGAGGACACAGCATGAGATTATTGGGAGGCCGATTAAGGGGTAATGTGAGGAAGTTCTTTTTCACAGAAAGGGTGGTGGTGGATGCATGGAACGGCCTACCTCAGGAAGTGGTGGATATGAATACAGTGCAGGGCTTCAGACAGGCATGGGATAGGCATAAGGGAGCAGTACAGATGAGTATGAATACATAGGCCATTGACAGAGCAAAGGCCAATGGCACATTCATAAGGCAGAAAAAGAAATGGGCAGACTGGATGGGCCTTGCAGTCCTTATCTGCCATCATCTTCTGTGTTTCTAAGAAGGCTATATTAAAAATTTAGGGGAAAAATTTAAAAAGAAAAACCAAAGTTATGAGTATATATTGAACGTTTTCAGCAGACGCTCATACATAACCTCTTGTCATTTTCAGTATTTTGACCCCTGAGGCCACATATTCAAAAAACTGCCCACGGGTAAATTTTGCACTGGCCAGCAGTTACCACTAGCCTACGTCCCATTGCAGGCAATATTCAAAGGATTAGCCCATGAGTAAACACTACTGAAAATAGCATGCAAATGGAGGTGTGCAATGCATAGCCCACAGTGCAGTGCAAAGATTGCCCAGCACTAAAGGCAGCTCTGAATATAGTAAATAGGCAGTGCAAACAGCTACATCATGACATCATTGCATTTGTGCATTTTGCACCATGCAAATGCACAAACTGCATTGTGCAGTGCATTTGCATGGGGCATTGCATGATGTGCAAGTGCAAAACCATTTAGCACAGCAGGCACATTTGCTGTATTCGGGCAGGCTATGCAAATAAGCCTTACTGGGCAGTCAGCAGACAAAACAACACATTAGCATGTCATTACAGCCACATGTGCATACATTTACATGTGTAAATTGCCCAGGCTATTTAAAGGGTACCAGAGCCCCCCTACATAGCACACTGGAATGGCAACCAGGACATTGCAGGAGAAAAATGTCTTCACAGGAAACACCATCCACAGGCACAGGTAAGTGTTCTGCATGCCATACATATAATAAAACCTGTTGATGGAGGGTGGGGTATATCACGGTGCAGGAACATGAGCTGCCAGTAGTGCAGCAAAAAATATATTACAGCAATGTGTGATAACTTACCTAGGATGCTTCTGTCAAAGAATATCCCGCCCCAGTTGTCAGGTGTGTCCCTATAGTGTATATCACTGTCACACTGTCTATCCACATAAACCCATGTGCCAGAGGCATGGAGTTCAATTGACAATGCTCACATTGCTGGACGTGGAAGACAAGGTCCCGGTACATGTATGCTGTATGCAACCATAGTTGGTTGGGGGGGTACCACATTAATGCCATATGTGCTTGCATGGAACAACCAACACTCATAGACACCATGGTGTCAGGTATTGCCCTTGTGTTGGCCTTTCTGTCTTACACCAGCAGTTCAGGACATCAACCATGGCAGTGGGCAGCAACTGAACATCAACACCAGAGGCCTGTATGACACACGTGTTGCCCCCACATCTGTGAAGGTAGCTTCTGTGCCCCTGGCATGTTGCCGCCTGTCCACTGCCTGGTGTTGATTGGGTTGTATGTGTCATGTACACACCAACATTTGTGTGGGGCTTCACATGACCATGCATGGAACAATGGTGGCCCATGACAGGCTGGCAGTGGGTGTTGTCTGACCCCATCAACACAGGTACATTGTACACAGTGATGCTACAGTGGTGGTTCAGATTGGGTAAGCACACACACACGTCCTACTCGCACACCAAGCACAGACTACTGTCTCATAACCTTCACCAACAGGTATCTCTGACCAAGAAGAGAGACTGAGGTCACATGCATTATGTTGAGAAGAGTTTAAAGTCCTAGATGAGGCGTACAAAGCCAGGGAGCCCCTGCTGACATGAAACTGTGCCACAGATGCTGCTGTCAGGCAACTTATGAGAGGCGATCACTGCAACAGTCAATGCTGTCGGTGCTGGGGTCGAATATTGGACACAGTTTGCAAGTGCTTCAGAGACATTTGGCACTACGTCTAAGAAAATATGACTGCATGGCACCATGCTCAACGTGTGACTGGTGGTGTACACGAGCCATCGGTGGTTGCAAGACCACTTGACTCTGCAGAAGAGGCTTCCATGCTGCAGCCCATGGAGATGGCAGGGGTCCTTGGGGGTGGCTCTGAGTCCCAGGTTGTGTCCTTCCAGACATGTAAGTACATGGCTGGGGCACATCCTTATCTGCATGGGTACACATGTAGATCCTGCAGTCATTGGAGCATGCTGCAGCCATGGCCATAGCACTCATGTTGTGGGCTTTTGTTGGCTCTTTGTGCTCTGTGACATGGGCTTCTGCTGTGTTTACCATGTGTCCAGCACAGCAACATCTGCCATAGTCACAGACAACCCGAGGGGTACTTCTTTGCACACAGATACCCTGGCATTTGCCCATGCATGTAGGGTGTATGTCACATCTGCCATGGCGATTGCCACATGTGCTGGTTAATGCTGCCAAGTGTGGTGTGTGTGTCACTGTGTGAGGGGTTATGGCATTCACAGTGGGTGGCAGCGTGCACACGTGTGGAGTTTGTGGGATACATTGTTAGTGGGTAATTCTATGCATGCAAGTGCCGACATCCACAGGTAGCTGTGTGGCTAGTGTAGGTGCAGTGTGGTTTGCACTTTAGTCACCAGTTGCATGATGACCATGGTCTACAGAGACTAGACAGCTAGGGCATGCATACAACATCACTGGAACTTGACTAATGTGTAATGAGTGACACACTGACAGTGCATTTCTATCTGTACAGTGCAAGACACATCATCCGGGGAAGAGGAGGAGGTTGGGTCATCCACTGAAGTGCACCACACAGAGATGATGCCAGAGGAGGAGGACTTGCTGGACTTGTTTGTGGAGGAAATAGAGGACAGCAATGAGGACACATATGTGCCAACACATCAATACCTGGAGGCCATAGCTTTCCTAGGGGGGTTCTCACCAACCATAAGCCCCCCCACCTCCCTGTCCAACCGGTGGTGCCCTACAGTACAGATGCACCACCTGCTGACAACTACACCCCTGGGAGCAGGACTGTATTGCCAGGGACAGCAATGTCTGAGTGCAGTATTAAGGGGGAGCTAGGTCCTAATCATCACCATCTCTTCCTCCTCCTCCCCTTCCCCTCCTCTTCCTCCTCCCCAACCCCCTACCCTTTCCTCCTCCTCCTTCTCCTGTGTTCCAGTTTTGTTTTTACAGGCATCCCAAGCACTCCTTGCCCTGTCCCACCTGTTGTACACACTGTTATTTTCCTTCTCTGTTTTGCACTTTTTATGCACTGTCACTTTGCATTTTTGTGTTTACATTGCAGTTTTGAAATCTACAACAGTGTCCTTTTATTTTGCTGCCCACCTGCTCCTCTCCATGAGTCCTCTTATGATGTGGATTTTGTGTTCCTGGGCCCTCCTGGCCATGTGGGGTCATGGCTGTCCATCTGCTCCAGTATGCCCTGCACCTCTGGCTCTGTGTCACTGTTTTCTTCATGTACCGGCATGCCTATTCCATGGGTGTACACCATGTTGTGTAACATGCAACAGGCTAGGAATATGCCACATGTCTTGTGAGAGTTGTACTGCAGGGCATCACTTGAATGGTCCAGGCACCAGAATTGTAGTTTCAGCATGCTGAAGACACACTCAGTGACGTTCCACGTGGCAAGGTATGCCACATTATATCTATCCTTAGCCACATTTGAGGGCCGGAGGACTGGTGTGAGGAGCCAGGGGCACAAGGGATAGGCACTGTCCCTTCTAAGGCAGAAAACATATTTTAGCACCTGTTCATAGTGTAGCTGCCCACATCCACAACACAGCCCATGGTCTATGGTGCATCCCTGCACCTGCCCCCTCCCCTACCCACCCACCCTTCCCCAGTGAGGCATGACTGTGCTGTGTTACGGCAGTGTTCCCCCTATGGGGGGTGGAGGTGTGTGTGGCATGCACTCACCAACAAGGTGTCCACTGGGTATTTGGCCACCTTCAAATGCCTGACATAGTCTCAAACTGTGACATATGATGGCATCATGGGCACTGCTGAGGTACTGTGCCAGGATATTAGTGATGCGCCCAGTTGCATCACATGCCACCTGGCAATTGATGGAGTGGTATCCTTTCCTATTGAGGTAGGCATCCACCCCATCACCAGTGGGTGCCTGGATGGCAAAATGTGTGCAGTCAATGGCACTGAGTACTGCAGGTAGGAGTGCAACCCGATAGAACTGCTGCATGGTTTCTGTGCACTCTGCTGCTGTGCTGGGGAATATGATGAACTCACCGACATGTGGCAGCAGGGCATCTAGAACTTGGGCCAGCAGGCACGAGGTAGCAGACTGCGACACACACACATGGTATCACCCATTGGTGTCTGAAATTACCCAGTGGCTAGGAAGCACATTGCAGCCGTCATCTTCTGCTCGACTGTCATGACATGGCTGTGCTGGGTGTCACTGCGCAGCTGCTCATGCATGAGCTTGCACAGATGCCATAGTATGGCCCCATTGAGATTATACCAGCCCACCAGAAGATCCTCAGAGAGGGCATCAAAGGAGACTTGTGGCCGGCACCATCTGTGCACAACATATTGCCTGTGCTGCCTACGGAGTAGCCCAAGGTGGCTTTCTGCCCTCCTGTCCTCCCTCATGGCCTTTTCCATTAGAAACAGCATGTGAGTGTTAAATGTAGCCATTTCTGCTCTGGCTGCATTGTCACTGCCCACCTCTAGGGTTTTCTCAGAGTAAGTTAGCGGGGCACAGGACCGGAGGCAGCATGGATTCACAGTGGGAAGGTCATGTCAGACAAATCTAATTGATTTCTTTGACTGGGTGACCAAAGTAGTAGATCAGGGAGTGACTGTGTATATGGCCTACCTAGATTTTAGCAAGACATTTGACACAGTCCCACACGGTCTCACACAAAAGATTAATAAACAAGTTAGCCAACCTGGGAGTGGGTCCCAGGGTGGTAGCCTGGGCAACAAATAGGTTATCCAACAGGATGCAGAGGGTAATAGTAAATAGAGTACACTCTGAAGAAAGGGTGGTTACTAGTGGGGTACTGCAGGGTTCAGTACTGGGACCGGTCCTCTTTAATGTCTTTATAGAAGACATTGCAGAGGGTCTGGAAGGAAAAGTGTGCCTCTTTGCAGATGACACAAAAATCTGCAACAGGGTTGATACACAAGGAGGGGTGGAAAGGATGAGAAGGGACTTGGCAAGGTTGGAGGAATGGTCAAAAATATGGCAGCTTAGATTCAATGCAACAAAGTGCAAAGTAATGCACTTGGGGAACAAAAACCCAGGGGAAGAGTACACAATGGGGGGCAGCTACTAACAACAACAAAAATGGAAAGGGACATGGAGGTAGTCATATCAGATGACCTTAAGGTAGGCAAGCAATATAAGAAGGCAATAAGGAGGGCTGGGGGGATACTGGGATGCATATTGAGAGGCATCACCAGTAGAAAACAGGAAGCTGTTATCCCTCTGTACAGACAATTGGTGAGACCCCATTTGGAGTACTGTGTGCAGTTCTGGAGATCCCATCTCCACAAGGACATAGACAGGATGGAGGCAGTCCAGAGGAGGGCAACTAAAATGGTGCAGTGTCTGCACCAGAAGCCATATGAGGAGAGACTTAAAGAGCTTAATATGTATACCCTTGAGGAAAGGAGGGAGAGGGGGGACATAATAGAAACTTTCAAGTACCTCAGGGGAATCAACAAAGTCCTAGATGAGAGCATCTTTCAGAGAAAGAGATGTGCAAGAACAAGGGGGCAGAATTTGAAGATAGAGGGGGGATGGCTCAGGAACAACATCAGAAAGTACTGTTTCATGGAGAGGGTGGTGGACACATGGAACTGCCTTCCTGAGGAAGTCATGGGGTCAAAAACAGTGGGGGAATTTAGGAATGCATTGGACAGGCATAAGGCAATTATAGTGGGGGGTAGGAGGAAGTAGGCTGTTGGTTAACTAGAATCTGCAGCTTATCCAATACGCTGGGAAATGATAAGACTAGGTGGGCCAAGCAGTCCTTATCTGCCGTCAAACTCTATGTTTCTATGTTCTATGTTTCTATGTAAGTCAGCCTTTTTATAGGTGGTATTTACACCACACAATGATGTCAAGGAAACTCACTTTACGTGGTACTAACATGCTGAATATAGCATAGTGCCTGTATTCATGTCCATACCCTTCTCTTTGCTTAGAGCATACATTATGTGTTTGTGTGGCACTATTCCATTTTGCCCACGCCAATCAGGCTATTGATATAGCGCAGGCACACAAAAGGCGAGCAAAGCACACGCAATCTGTTTGCCCACTGGGCAACGTTTTGAATACTGTGCCCCAGATTTTTAACTTAGTCATTTTTTCACACCACCTCATGAATGTGACAGACATCATTTCTCAAACCCTACCCAAAATGTATTTTCACACTTGTGGAGCAAAATGATGTTTCAGATACTGTTTTAGAAATGGCACCTGTTATGCTCAGAAGGAGTGGTCATAAAAAGATTATGTTAAAAATTTAGGGTAAAAATGTGAAAAAAACAACTAAGTTACCAGGAAACATTGAACTGTTCCAATATTTACTCATAACATTATTTTTGCAGATTTTGGCCCTTGAGTCTGTGGACAGAAAACAAAATGACTTACACGTCCTATCCTATCTCTCCTTAAAGAGAGAGAAAAGCCGTGTCTCCTTTGAAACAACCAGCTCCAGCTCTGATTGGGCTCTTTATAGGCACTTAATAAATAAATGTAGCCAAGTCATTTGGCAAAGCAAAAGTAATTACTTTCACACAACACTAGCCTCCTTTCAAAATAATCCTAGACACTACTGGAATAACTTTAAGCAATCCCTCAGGTATGCTTACCCTACCACTCCTTCTGATTTTGAAATAGATGGAGTAAATTGCAACAACCCTAGAACCATATCTAGTGCCTTCAACAGGCAATTCTCTGATCTTTCATCACTCACTGAGGCCTTAAACCCACACCTTGACACATTTACTCACCTTACATCTCCTCCAGCAGATAAGCACCCCCCCCCTTTCAATTTTACAAAAATCTGCACTGCGGAGGTTCTCAAACTACTTCAGTCAAACCCCGAGTCCAAGTTAGACGGCCCCAATGGCATTGAACCAAAACTTTTAAAACTCAATGCTCATGAATTAACATCCCCTCTTACCCATATCTTTAACCTATCCCTCACCTCTCAAACTGTTTCCCTCACCTGGAAAAAGGCGAATATTGTGCCCGTCTTCAAAAAAGGTAACCAGAAACTAACATCTAATTACAAACCAATAGCCATACTGCCTGCTCTCAGCAAATAGCTCAAGAAAATAGTTGCTACCCAACAGAACTCATATCTTGACAAAAATGACCTCCTATGTCCAGTCCAGCACGACTTCCGCAAGAATCATAGTACCACCACAGCCCTGTTCACCTTATATAATGCCATTTATTCTCCTTTTGATAGATGAAAATACACTGGTGCTGTATTTATCGGCCTCATGAAAGCTTTTGATTCAGTCAGCCACCCCATTCTCCTAAACAAACTAAGTACCACCGGGATCTCAGAGCATATCCTACCCTGGTTTGCCAGTTACCCTTCTGAAAGGCAACAATGTGTCAGAGTCGGTTCTGCCCTCTCCAAATACCTACATACTTCCATAACTGTCCCTCAAGGCTCAGTCCTTGATCCCCTACTGTTCTCTCTCCACATCAGTTCTATTAACCAATGCTTCAATAATTGATTGTACTCCCTTCCTTTACGCTGACGACCTGGTGTTCCTGTCATTCCCCAGCAGTAACGGATAGTAACCGTAACCTCGATTCTGACCTAAGAGCAGTGCAAACCTGCTTTAAAGACAATAAACTCCTAATGAATTTCTCAAAGACCCAAACAATGCTCTTTGGCACCCCTCACTGTATGAAAAAACCTTAAAATTCCCCTAAAAGTGTCCTGCGATAATGGCACCTCCTTAGCCAATGCTACCTCTTTCAAATCCCTTAGGATCACACTGAACCCCTCCCTCTACTTCTCCACCCATATCCATTCAGTATGCAAGGCTGTGAACTCCAGCCTGGACATTGTATACTATGCCAGATGTAACCTCTCCCCATCTACATGAATCAAAATTGCTCGTAGCCTACTTCTCCCAAAACTCTCCTATGGCCTACCAGTCTTTGTTCACTCCTCCAACAACCTGCTTTGCAAATGGACAACATGTTACAATAACATTTGTCGCTTTGCCCTAGCCTGCAACTGCCTAACTCGTTACTGTCAACTCTACAGTATGCTTGGTTGGCCCTCTCCTATGGCTCTGTTTGATCTTTCACTTGGAAAAGCTGTCCATAGTATCCTTTCTACCCAGAAACCTCTTTCCCTAGCCTCCCTATTGGTTATCAATCCTAAACCCTACTTGCTCAGATCCTCAGACGAACAGCAACTATATATCCATAGGTCCCATACCAAATATAGTACAATGGCCTTTTCCTCCGCAGCACCTATTCAGTGGAACATGTTTTCACCTCATCTTCATAAATGCCAAGCACTGCATACCTTTAAACAGCAATTCCACTGTCTTCTGCTACAACGCCCCTCTTGTTCTTGCCCTTAGTTACTTCACCCATTGCACTTCCTCACTAACTGTCCCTGCTTCCCAAATCAAAAACTCCTATCACCCTATTTGTACCTTATCACTTCCTTCTCTATACAAATTGTCCTGTCCCTGCCTCACCCAGTAGGCCCTGCCCTTGAGGCCTAGTCCTCAAGTTCCTCCCACCAGATTAATTCAATGTAAATCACATTCATTCAGTGTAAATGTTTATATAATGGGCACAACATTTTACAAATGCTGATTGGCTGAAAGACTTTTTCAGCCATCTCCTTATAGAGCCATAACTCTGAAACCGGCACTAATTCTGCCAGGCTTGCCCTCTAACAGTACCGTAGCAGTGTGCCAGCCTGGATACAGTTTTGTGCCATCCTCCCCTGACCAGCAACCCATGGTATAACTGCAGTGGGAGAGAATTCTCCAGCCGACTACGACCATGTAACAAAGCCAAAAGTCACTCACTCTGCCCAACCAGGTGCTGATTTATCAGTAAAAGCAGAGTTTTAAACTGAAAATCTAACCTTTAGTTTCTCTGGTAACAGGTCGTTCTCTGGGAGGTCATCCACGGCTGTCCCGCTAATCATGTTTCCTGCAGCTCCGTAGCATGCCCAGTAGTGCTGCCCATTGCATCATTGAGTAGTCTCTGATCCTAGCTCTCTTCCTCAGCCCCCCATCTCACTACCCCGTACTGTAGACCCCCCATCCCGTACAACCAGACATGCTCTCCTCATCATCAGCATCCTCTCACATGCGCTGGAGTTTCCGTTTTTTTAAAAAGTCTATCATTGTGGTACACAACATAAAACAGAAAGCCGCTCTGAGCTACGGCGGCGGCAAAGGGACCTGCTCGCAAACAGTCTCAGTCCTTTTAACAACATTACAACCACACGAAGAGGAAAAAAAATTACATAAAAATGTAAATACTATCTGCCTCTCTGAACAGAGCTAACCTGAGCACTATGTCGTGTGTGTGTGTGTGTGTGGGGGGGGGGAGTGCTACTTCACAAAAGCCTCGATCCCTGTAACAGCATGACTGCCATATGAAAAAATAAATAAATACTGTGTACATCTCTGAGCTAACCTGACCACTATGTCTTTTTTTTGGGGGGAAGCTCTGCTGTCCAGCTAGCCAATGAGAAATACAGGGCACTGCAGTAATAGGGGGACTATTTTTCCCTTTTACCACTGTTAAAAATCTCCTTTTTTGGATGTTGGACATTTTCTTTCTTTTTTTTTATTTTTATATTTATTGAGGAGGGGGCCCATTTTATAAGCGCAATAAGACACTACAAGGTGTGGGTTATGGCCTGATAAGAGCACTTCCCAGGTGCTAAAGGCACTCGGCGCAAGCGCCTCATGCCTCATAACGCACCTGGGGCGTGCGCTTATCAGGCCATAACCCACACCTCATCGTGTCTTATTGCTGGCATAATTAACTGTCATAGTTGTTAGTATTGCTGAATAATGTGTTGCTTAATGTCTAAATTTTTCTATTTTGTATTCCTTACTATGCAGCTAAATGTCTGTGTATTTTTTTTTTCCATCTTAATTATGTCCAGTACATTGTCCTCTGTGTAACCAGTGTGACATTGTATCTCAACCACATATTGTATTGTACTGTAATCTCCTGGGTCGTGCCTGAAAATAGGCACATGTTTGCCTAGTGTACCCTACCTGGTTAACAAAAAATAAATAAAATAATATTCCTTATGTTACCCCACCTCCTGAACTTGGTAGGTATCATTTTTCAAATCCCTTCCAGAACTTGTTTCTACAGTTGCACAGTGAAATCACCTTTCAGATGGGATTTTAAAAATTCCACCTGTCTTTATCATAACGTCAGGTCATAAAAAGGCTGTTGAACATTTAGGGTCAAAATTTGGGAGCTCATTTAAAAGTAGATATTGCCTTTCAGCTGCCCTATCTTGGATAATTGCAATCTAACAATGTGTGAAAGCAGGACACCACTGAATATGAGAAATTGCATCTCATCTGCTCTATCCTGGGTAAAAACATAATGAAAATGTGTACAAGCAAGAGCCAGTACAACAGCAATACCACCGGTGAACATTCAGCATTGACAAATGCTTGTTTACTTCATTGTGAATTCTACTATGAAAGCAATAAAGTCCTCTAATGGCAAAAAATATATAATTGTTATCTTCATGAGAGAGTATATATATTTTGATATCTCATGAGTAGCAAAGCCACAAATGAGACAGCAGTAGATCAATAACCTAAAATGAAGATAACAATGATATTTTATGTTAGCCCATGTCATATTTTATTTTTATAACATGTATCATGGGAAGTTTGTGATAGAAGTCATAAAACGCTAGAAAAGGGAAAGTACAAAATGTAAACTGTGGCCCTTTGTTTCATGGCTCAGCATAAGAACTGCACATTAGCCCAATAACTACTGGAAATCAACAAATAAATGGCCTCACACACGTTGAATAAATATCTGAGCATGCTCTGTGTGGTCAAAATGAGTGAAAAAATGTCTGAGCATGTTCGGAGACTAACTTCCTTAATTTTGTTCATGTTGCTAAAAATAACATTTATGTTGGCAAATATATTTTCACACCTTTTGTTGGGGCTGGCAGTATAGTCTAGAGGTTTGTGTATGAGCTTGGTACATCCAGCAGACATGGGTTTGATTCCCACAGCCTCCAACTGCATACTGTGTGACCCTGAGCAAGTCATTTAATCTTCCCAGTGCCCCCTGGTCTCCCCTGAAAACAGGCACTGTGTCTACAGTAGTGGGCTTTACCCAGTTACCAAAGAATTAAAAAAAACTTATATATGGGGGATTTTCTATAAGGCATGCAGAAAGAAAAAATTACTCACCTTAGTAATTGTGTTTCTTCTAATGGAGTCTTGCTGTATTCTGACATTATGCAGTTAGCCCCAGCACTTAAACTGCTCCAGAGAGGAAAGAGTTAACTCTATGCCAGAGCATAGAACGTTGAGCTTGAGCTCGGTTCAAACCTCTGTTTGCTGCACTTTGAAGTGTAACCGTCAGATTCTTATGAGCTAATATTAACTAACTACCCCCACTACGTGGAAATTGTAAACATTTTTACTAGCCAAAAGGCAACCAAATATTTTGGATCCTCAAAAGACTCAAGTCGAGAAACCCAAAACAAAAACCAGGTAGTGAACAAAACAATTATCAAATAATTACAATAACCCACTCTCCTTGATTAAAAAGGGAAAGCGCCAAGTACACCCCTGAGGTGCAGCATTGTGCCTACCATCCCACTTCCCAAAAAACAGGTTCTGAGAGAGGAGGCAGGGAGGGAGGTCGGAATACAGCAAGACTCCATTAGAAGAAACACAATTACTAAGGTGAGTAATTTGTTCTTCAAACAACATGAAGTCTTGCTGTATTCTGACATTATGCAGACTACCAAGCAGTACTTCCATGGAGGAGGGAATCAAACCTATTTTGGGAATAGGCTCTGCAGTACTGCTGTACCAAACCAAGCATCACTCCTAGCCTGGATATCCAGAGAGTAATGCTTGGTGAATGTATGGACTGTTTTCCAGGTGGCAGCTTTGCATATCTCTAATGGGGTATATCTCTGGCAGCAGCCAGAGAAGCAACTGTACCTATAGTCAAATGAGCCCTCAGGCCTGAGGGGGGTATTTTGCCTAGCTTTTCAAAGCAGAATTGTATACAAGAGACAATCCTCCTGGCAATAGTCTCTTAGTAGCAGGTTTGCCCTTTCCCACTCCCCCATAAGTGAGGAACAACTGGAGGGAGTCAAACCTGAGTGCCTTAGTATGCTCCATGTAGTAGCTAAGAGCCCTTTTAACATCCAAACTGTGTAATCTTCTCTCTCCTGAAGAAGAATGATCAGTGAAGAACACAGGAAGAGACATGGATTGGTTCAGATGAAAATCTGAAACCACTTTGGATAAGAACCTCCTGTTGGTTCTGAGGACCACCTTATCTCTTTGGAATGAGATAAAATCAGGCTCCACTGACAGAGTTTGCAATTCACTGATACATCTGGCAGAGGTAATAGCTACCAGAAACACAGTTTTCCAAGTCAAAGGGGGGTTGCATAAGCTGAGCAATGTAAACATTAAGGTCCCAAGCATGAGTAGGATCCCTAAAGGGGGGATTAGTATGAAGCAATCCCATGAAAAATTTACAGAAAACAGGATGAGATGCCAGTGAGGAGGGCTTTCCCACTGACAGAAAAGCAGACACAGCTGACAAGTGTACTTTGAGGGTAGCTGGTCTGAGGCCTATGCCATTAAGATGAACCATGTAGTCCAGGACTGTAGACAAATCAGCAGTATCTGGGGATATATGTTTCTTGGAACACCAGATGCTGAATCTTTTCCATTTGGAGTTATAAGTTTTTCTGGGGGCAGGCTTTCAAGAAGCTTTGAGAATGTCCAGAACACCTTGAGACTGATGCAAATTTGCATACTCTAACTCTACAAGAGCCATGCTTTGAGATTGAGAGACCGAAGGTTGGGATACCAAATCCTCCCCTGGGAGCAGGTTAACAGGTTGTGATTCCTGGGAAGATATAGGGGAAGATGGACTGCTAGGGACAGCAACAGGGGACACCAAGGCTGCCTGGCCCAATCTGGAGCAATCAGGATCACTTTGCAAGATTGTGACCTTATCTTGACCAGGACCTTGAACAGAAGAGGAAAAGGAGGGAAGGCATACAGAAATTTCACTTCCCAATCCAGAATTAGAGCATCCAGAGGGACTGAACCCAAGACTGGGGGTCTGCAACAGGAGAGAAGAAGTTGGTGATTGTCTGGGGCTGCAAAGAGATCTATCTCTGGAGTGCCCCACCTTGAAAATATCACTTTTAACACTAGGGGTCCAGGGACCATTCATGATGTCCCTGGGAAATCCTGCTCAGTGCATCCACTAGCACATTGTCCTTCCCTGGAAGGTGGAATGCTACCAGAGAGGTCTGTAGAGAATAAGCCAGAGACCATAATTTCATGGCTTCCATGCACAAGGCCATAGACAGAGTACCTCCCTGCTTGTTGATGCACCACATGGTGGTGGTGTTGTCTGTCCTGACCTGAACCACCTTGTTCTGTACTGATTCTGAAAAGGCTTGCTGAGCCAGGTACACTGCCCTGAGCTCCAGAAGATTGATGTGGAGAAGAGACTCCTGAGTGGACCACACTTTCTGAATTGTGAGAGCTCCCAGGTGAGCTCCCCACCCCAGGAGAGATGCATCAGTGGTAAGAACCACAGAGTGAGATTGAGTGATGAATGGGACTCCTTGCCTGAGGCTGTCCTGATCCTGCCACCATTGGAGAGCCTGGATCAGGGTCTGAGTCACTGGAATAAGCTTGGTTAGAGGATTTTTCTTCTGAGACCAAAAAGCCCTCAGATGAAATTGGATGTCCCTCATCTGAAATCTGGCCCCTTGGACTACTGCAGTGGAGGCTACCTGTGGCCCAGAAGCTGAAGAAAATGCCTTGCTGGTCGAGACACCAGCAGATGGAAAGAGGAGGCCAGCTCTATAATGGCTCTTACCCTTGCCAAGGGGAGAAATGCTCATGCTTTGATGGTATCCAGTTCTACCCCTATGAAGGTCAATAGTTGCACTGGCTCGAGAACTGACTTGGGAAGATTGAGAAGTAATCCTAGAGAAATGAGAACTTATTGGGTCACTTGTAAATCTGACTTGACTTGGTCTGGAGACTGACCCACTATGAGCCAGTCGTCCAGGTATGGAAATATGGAAATGTTTTTTCTCCTTAGAAAGGCCACTACTACTGCTAAGCATTTTGTGAATACCCTTGGAGCTGACATTAAACTGAAGGGCATTGCTCTGAACTGGTAATGGCCTGAAGGCAGTTCGAACCTGAGGTACTTTCTGTGGGAGCACCTGATGGGAATGTGAAAATAAGCATCCTTTAGGTCCAGGGAGGCTAGCCAGTCCCCTGGCCTTAGAGAGGGAAGAATTATTCCCAGAGTCACCATTTTGAACTTTGGCTTTAGTAGATGCTTGTTTAGGTATCTTAAGTCTAGGATGGGCTGCCACTCCCCTGTTTTTTGGGGGTAAGGAAGTATCTGAATACAGACCTTTGCCCCTGTGAATGTAGGAACTTTCTCTATGACTCTGAGAGCCAGCAGAGATGAAAACTCTGCCTCTAGGGCAATGGTTTTGGAGATGTTTGCAGGTGGAAAACACCTGACTCTCAGCTTTGGAAATTTTTTGATACCAAGGGCCGGTCCCTGGCTTACTACCTCCAGGACCCACTTGTCTGAGGTAACAGACTTCCAGTCCTGGGAGTAGTAAGCCAGCCTGCCTCCTACAGGGATTGGGGAGTCGACCCGGGCTGACACATCAGGGTGTCTGCTTGGCAGGAGCCTTAGGCTGAGAAGAGGATGCAGCCCTGCTCACCCCCCTTCTTCCTCTCCCTCTGAAAAACCCCCTCTGGAAAAAGGAGAGGTGGCCTGTGCTTGGTAGAAAGGCCTGTGAAAATGCCTGCCCCTGCCCCTAACTTGCTGCCTCTGAGGAATTGCCTGTCTTTCCTTGGCCTGTGCACTCATATAGGTGGTTCTGTACTCATCCATCTTTTTCATATAATTCTCTGTTTGCTCCCCAAACAGAGAATTATTGACAACAGGGAAATCCATAGCCTTAGCCTGGGTATCCTGTGATAGGCTAGTACATCTGGGCCAAGCTAGTCTCTGAAGAGCCACTGATGTAGCCATGACTCTTGATGACACATCATTGGAGTCCACAGCAGCATGAAACTGGATTTTTGATGCCTCAGTCCCATCAGAAGCCACATCCTCCAGCTCCTTGGCCAGCTGGGGGGAGGCCTGTTTAACCAGTTCCAGTACAGTGTCCCATTTGGACTTCTGGTACCTGGCTGTGTAGGCCATGTAATTAGCCTGCCTGAGTCCCAAAGAAGATGCCATGTATTAAAGGAATAATGCATGACAGGGTGTGTGTCGTGCTGGGATAACGCCACGCCTGGGGGGTTGTGCACGAGGCTGCAGGTGTTATCCCAAACAACACACACCCTGGAATGCATTATTTCTATTATACAATGGCTCGTTGTTATATATAAAATAAAAAAATAATTTTAAAGAATGTTTTTATTAGTGTTGAAAAATATTTTTGTTTCTTAAGAGGAGATGCAAAAAAAAGCTCTAGCTCCAAAAAATCATCTGCAGGTTCACAGTGAGGCTGAGACTAGACCTGTGGCGTCGTGCTGGGATAACGCCATGGGTCCAGCTCCAAACTGACCAATCACAGTCCAAGATTCTTTCTTGCCATTGTATAATGTTTCTTTGATATGGCATCCAGCTTCCTGGAGTCTTTATCTGGGGTGTAGCCAAGGGTATGTTAGCCTTATCACAGGCTGCAGCCTGCACAACCCCAACATGGCTGAATTGCTGGTACAAGTACTCCATACCTGGGCCTGACAACATATACCTCTTGTCCATTCTTCTGTCTACAGGAGGTAAAGAATTTGGAGTTTTAAGCAACTTAAGTGTCTCTTTCCCAAAGGATTTGTAAAGGGGAATAGACAACCTCTTGGACTCTGGAATGTCCATCATCTCCACATAGTCAGGCTCCTCTTGCTCCTCGACAGCTTCTTCCAAAGGGAGCTAGAGGGTTTCTGCTACTTTCCTGTAAAACATGTAGTAGTAAGGGGACTCAGAAAGCCTAGGAGGGGAAACACCAGAAGGCCTGTCTGGGGAGATGTCCAGTTCTATGGGCTCATCCAGACCTTCCACACCATCATCATCATCATAATCATCATCCCCCTTCAAATCCAGTTCGTAAAAATCTTCAGAGGAATAATCCTGAACCAGATGAACTGACTGAACTGAAAGCCTGCCCAAAGGTGTCAGATCAGTCGGAACTGGACGGAGCAATTCAACTATGCTAATCGCCCGGGCAATCTCTTCGGCAGTCGGATGATGCGGTTCTGGATCTGAACCAGCCAATTTATCTTTTCTTTTCCTTTTCACTGGAACCGACCCCTCAGGATCGGCTCTCCGTTTGCCCGAGGGAGTATCGCCCAGGTCAGTGGGCACTCCCTCAGGTTCGGTCAAAACCAAACGGGGCTGGCCATCTGGGTCAGTGGACGTCTCGGCCTCCTTCTCCTTAAGCCTGCCCAATCTTTTATCTAGGGTGGCCTTAGGGAAATTTTTACAAATTTTGCAGTCTGACTCCAGGTGGTCAAAACCCAGACAGTAAACACAGGTGATGTGGGGATCAGCCTTAGCAAAGGCTTCCCCACACTCACTGCAGTGTTGAAACCCAGTGGGCCCAGTTTTTCTTTTGGGTTTCTCAGGCAAAGACATGCTAAAACTTACCCTTTTTGTGGCAACAGCCAGGCAAGACCCCCTTATCGATTTCTAACTGTGTTACGGGTATTTGAAAAAAACGATGAAACACGTTTTTTTTTAAACTGATAAGGACCAGTACCACACACTAAATTCTGAAAGAAAAAGACAAATACACACACTAATACAGGAACCGGTTCAGCCGAACTGGTTGAAAAGCTATTTTACAATTTCCATTAAATTTATCCTAAGCAAGTCCACTACCTATGTACTTACTGTACCACAGACAGGGATCTGAACCGAAAAACAAAGAAAAGTATCGATAAAACCAACGTTTTTTTAGACCAGACCAAACTGTGCGTGAAGGAGAAATCTCCGGAGTGACTGTTCAGTTAGGCGGAGTAAAGAATCTGACAGTTACACTTCAAAGTGCAGCAGACAGAGGTTTGAACCGAGCTCAAGCTCAACGTTCTATACTCTGGCATAGAGTTAATTCTTTCCTCTCCGAAGCAGTTCAAGTGCTGGGGCTATCTGCATAATGTCAGAATACAGCAAGACTTTATGTTGTTTTAATAAGCATTTTATTCACCCTGGTATGCTGCTAACAATGCTGCCTAGCAACAAGTGGTGGAGTGAAGTGGAGCCCTGAGTTCTAGGTCAGCATTGTTGGCAATATTTCAGTATGAATAAAAGCCAGGATGTCTGGTTTGCAAAAAAACTACATTAATGCAAACATTAGGGTTGAAGAATGCAAAACGCACAAAATAACAAAATTAAATTGCCTCTTCGGAGTCTTGGTAAATCAGTGATGGGGTGTGCCTTGGGGATGTCAACCTTAATGCCCCCCCAAGCCCTTAGCCTCCTGTCCAAAGCACAAGGTGCAGCTCCAAGCCAGTGCCTCATAGTGATACATTTTTCAGAGGTAGAGAAGTATGGCATGCCACATGTTGCCAACAGAATCAGTCATAGCTTCCTTCATGTAGGTCCCTATGAACCCCGTGTGAAGAAAAAGCATCACAGATGACCTTGTTTGTTAGTAGAAGGGAGTGGGCATTAGGAATGACAATCCCAAAGAACACCCCACAACTGATTTGTCAAGACTCTGGAGACCCGAACCCCTAAGATTTTTTCATTTCCTTACTTTGTGCGTTTTGCGTTCTTCAACCCTAACATCTGCATTAATGTAGTTTTTTTTGCAATTAATTGCCCTTCTTTTTGTGATAGTGGAATTGTATCCTCATTTGTGCAGGTCTCAGAATGAAATTAACAGAATAGCAGAGATATTTCTAGCCCTGCTTCACCCACCAACTAAGAAGTGGAAGACAATAGTGTCTTAATACTTGTAGCTGCACTGTTGCACCATACCATATTAGTTTAGACACAGTACCACTAATAATGATTTCTCACCTGGATCCTGGAGATTCTGAGTCAGACAGACACCATCAGTTGAGGAGGAGTGGAGGAACATGAGTGGGATGAGTGATTTTGTTTGTCTGGGGCCAGGGCTGAGTCCCATATTGTTCACATAGATTGTGCCTGCATAAATGTTCTAGTTTTGAGGTTTGGGGGCCCTGTGTGGGTTTCAGGAGGAGGTGGGAGGCATCAGAAAGGGGGATGAGGGAGGGAGCTCAGTAGCCACATTCTGACACCATTGGTGGTCCCAGCATACTACATGGCTACAGCCAGTCAATAGGGTAGCTATAGTTCAGTAGTTTTAATTACCAGGCCACTCATAGTCCATTCCTCAGTTGGACAGATGCAATCAGGTGAGAAGGATTTTGTTTGTCTGGGGCAAGGGCTGAGTCCTGTCATGTATTGTTCACATTTGGTGCCTGTATACATAGAAACATAGAATTTGATGGCATATAAGGACCACTTGGCCCATCTAGTATGCCTATTTTCCCTACCTATTTCCTATCCACATATCCTAAGTGATTAAGTGATCGGCAGCTTACCCCCTCTTTGATATCACTGGGGTTCCCTTATGTCTATCCCATGCATTCTTGAATTCCCCTACCATTTTTGCTGCCGCAGCCTCCGCTGGTAGGCTGTTCCATGCATCCACCACCCTTTCAATGAAAAAATACTTCCTCATGTTACCCCTAAGTCTACCCCTTCTATTCTCATATCATGGCCCCTTGTTCTTGAACATTTTCTTTTCTGAAATATGCTACCCTCTTGCACTTATTTATACCCTTAAGGTATTTGAAAGTCCCTATCATATCTCCCCTCTCTCTCTTCTCTTCCAGATATATATATAGGTATTATAGCTGCATTTATGCTTAGCTGGCCACTTCTATGTTAAACCCAGCATTTTGCACTTTAATAACTTTGCAACTGTATGACGGATTTGACTGAAAGTTTGCATATGTGGTGTGGTACAGTAGATCTCTGAATCTGGCAAATTGCTTTATGGTCAGATGTGTGGTTGCGGAGCTGCAGAGCATGAAAAAACATGCACAAATTGACTTTTTGGCCATTTCTTTTCTGGGGCTACAGCCCAAACGGTTTGACCATCTGATCTGAAATTTTCAGGAATGTGCAGCCTGGGTCACTAATGTGCCTTTTGAAGATTTGGTGAAAAAATATTAATCCATTCAAAAGTTATTCGAATTTGAATTTTCCCATTATAGTCAATGGGGAAAAAATAGCCGTGCCTCTCGAAATCTGCCACCAGTACATTTTACTTAGTGCCCTCTGTACTATCATGCCACCACCATCTTTTTTTCAGTTAGTGGTGGAGAAAAATGGCTATAGTTTAAATTTTACTGCCCCTAGGTAAACACTGACAGTTGTGTTTACCTAAGCAGGGCATGAGGAACACAATGCAGCCTTCTTTTTATGTAACCCCTCCCCCCCCAAGAAATGCCTTTTTTATGATCGGACCCCCAGTATTGTCGCAAATTGTGACAGAATGGATGCAACACTTTTGCAAATTATGACACTGTCACGCCCATTCTTTCGCAAATTTTTGCAAAAGTGTCACAATTTGTGACACTACAGGCCCAAAAAACACCATTTATTTGCCACCTCACTGCAACTAACAGTTGGGGATTTGGGGATGAAATTTTCAGGGTGGCAAACCCTGGCCCCACAGATGTGTCTTTTGGTGGTTTAGTGAAAACATTTTTAACAGTTCCATAGTTATGGTGTTCCAAATTTGAGAAATTTCCCATAGGATAACATTGGGGTGCCCGTGGCACCTTTTGGCGCCCGTATCTTGAAAACGATTCGAGATACAGATTTTTCGCTCTGGGAAGCTTAGTCCATCTTGGTGAACTAAACATGCATGGAGGTTTCCAAGTCATGATTACAACTGCAGTGTAATTGTTTTCATAGTTGCTACGGTTACTGAGATTTTGCCAAATTAGTGTTACGAGGGTTCCTTTTCATAACTATAGAGCTGCAATATGTCTCCGTACTTATGTGTACGTGGCAGCACAGGGCCCAGAGGGCCCACGCTCCCGCATAGGCATACCATTATACAAAAATGGGCAGTGTGAAGGGAGCGCAAGGCCCAGAGGGCCAGCGCTCTCACAACCACATACCAGTTACATTACACTTTCTCAAAAAGAAGAGAAATTCATTGCAAAAAAACTCTGTTAGTGTATCAATTAGGGTTGATAGCACAGCAACAAAAGTTTGGAAATTCAATGTTAGGGTTCTCACCACTACCACCCTACCCCCATCCTCCACACACCAGCAGGTGTCGGGCATGCCATGGGGTCATCAGGCCTAACTCTCACCCCATTGTCCTATACTGTAGCATGTCAGATTGTTTACACATGGAATGGGGTGAGAGTTAGGTCTGACAACCCCATAGCATGCCCCGATGCTTGTTGGTGTATGGAGGGTGGGGGGTGGTAGGGGTGGGAACACTAACATCGAATTTCCAAACTTTTGTCACTGTACTATCAACCGTGAATGACATTAACGAGTTTTTGTTATGAATATATATATATATATATATATATATATATATATATACTATACAAAATCTGTGTTAATGCATCATTTTCATTAAAACACAAAAAGTCAGGAAATGAAATATCTTTATGGTTTCCCCTCCCCGTGGACCCACCAATCATCCCAAGATTGATAGGGTAGTCATTGGGGTTGAGAGCCTAAATGTTGCCCCTCCTTGTGTAATCATATTGAGAAGTAACAGTGAACAAGAATGGGGCAACATTTAGGCCTCACAACCCATGACACACCCGTCATCTGTCAATTTTGGGATGATTATGGTCCACGAGGGGCAAACTGAAGATTTTTTATTTCTGACTTTTTTGTGTTTAACCTAAATGATGCATTAATGCAGTTTTTGTATAGAATTTCCTTACTTTTTGAGAATGAATAGAAAACGAAGAACTTGCGGAAGTTGGTTGGAGCCTTCAGGCCCTACGCTCCCACTAACTTGTAAACGTGTCTCTACCATCAACACCCTCCAAATTTCAATGTAAAAGACCAAACCATGTCCAAGATATAACATGTTAAAGTTTGAGATTTTCATTCATCGGAGTTGCAGAATTTCACACCTGCTGACATTTTACAGACACAATGACTGAAAAGTACATCCATGATACTAAGGCTGGGTATCCTATCAATTTCAGGGCACCACCACAACAATACAAAACACTGTCTGCAAAACATAAATTGAGTCACGCAATATCTCCACAAAAAATATTTTCTCTGACACATAAACACCGTAATTCACATGTACAGGACATGCCGTCTACACCCTCCAAATTTCAAGTAAAAAGACCAAACCGTTTACGAGATATTTAAACTTAAAGATTGTGAAAATTGGCCTGTCTATTCCATTATAAAAGCAGGCCATCTTGTCCCTCCCTCACGATGCAAGATTGTGATCAAAGAATCTCACGATCAAAGAATTTGCAGGCTCGCGATCAAAGAATTTGCAGGCTCACGATCAAAGAATAAAAAATGGTGAAACTCAAGTTTTTGATGCAATTACATGAAACCACTGCCATGCCTCAGTAGAACGAAGCCCCCTGAGCAAAATCCAGCCTCATTTGTGTTCCTAGGCCACCCTTGGGCTGAGAAATTTGAATTTTTCAAAGGGTCATCTAGTCACGTCATCACGATGCAAGATCGCATTCAAAGAATCTCGCGATCAAAGAATTTGCAGGCTCGCAATCAAAGAATTTTCAGGCTCACGATCAAAGAATAAAAAATGGTGAAACTCAAGTTTTAAGCAGAATTACATGAAACCACCGCCATGCCTCGATAGAACGAAGCCCGCCTGAGCAAAACCCACCCTCATTTGTGTTTCTAGGCCACCTCTGAGCTGAGAAAATTGTATTTTTACCTCGCAATGCAAGATCGTGATCAAAGAATTTCGGGAACAAAGAATTTTCAGGCTCACGAACAAAGATCGTTAGCGAGTCGCGATCAAATAATTTAAAACAATATAACTCTATTTTTTTACCATTTTAGGTGAAACCAAAGGCATGGGTCGATAGATCGATGCCCCATGAGTAAAACCCATGCAGGTTTTACTTCAGAAGTGACCCCTGAGCCGAGATATTTAATTTTTTTTGACGGAATTTAAAAAACAAGATGGTGGACCTCGCAATCAAAGAATTCTTGGAAACAAAGATTCTTTGACCACGAGGCTGCAAATTCTTTGACTGCCAGGTGGGATGAGATGGCCCAAACCCCATTCTTTGTTCGCAAAACAACCATATAAATTTTCCCATTGACTTATAATGGGAGCTTAAAAGTGCCATAACTTTTGAATCCCTTAATATTTTTTCACCAAACGAAAGGCGGCATGTTCGGCCACTGAAGCTCTTTCAGATGAGCCATCACGCAGACTAGCACACCATACGATGGCCACACAGGGCCATGGGCAATATCCCAAAACTGCCTCCAAAACTGGCAAAAAGTGCATTTGTCAGCGTTTTGGTGCGCAAAGAACCTCAGTCTGACCAAAACGAAATTTGGAAAATCAAGAGATCTACCATGCCCCACGGCACATACCACATTTCAGGCAAATCCGTTGAACAGGTCCAAAGTTATTAATATGCAAAATGTTGGCTTTAACATAGAAGTGCCTTCATAACCCTAAATATAGTGGCGCGACCGCACCACTATAATATATATATATATTCACATATACATATACATATATATATATTCTTCGCAAAAACTTAATTAATGCATCAGTTAGGGTTGTTTTCACATCGACAAAAGTGTGAAAATTCCACATTAGGGTTAACACCCCTGCTACCACCACCCACCCTCCACACACCAACAGGCATTGGGGTGTGCGTTGTTGTCGGCCTAACTCTCACCCCATTCCATGTGTAAAGAAGCTATGGTGGTGCAGTATAGGAGAATGGGGTGAGAGTTAGGCACAACCACCCCAACGCACACCCCAATGCTTGTTGGTGTGTGGAGGGTGGGGGGTGGTGGGAGGTAGTAGGGGTTTTAACCCTAATGTGGAGTTTCCACATTTTTTCCGGTGTGGAAACAACCCTAACTGATGCATTAATGAAGGTTTGGCAAAGAAATTCCTTTCTTTTTTTAAAAGTGTAATGTAAGTAGTAAAAGGAATGTGTTAGAAAGGGCCCTGTGCTCCCACTAACAGGCAAACATGGAGCCATACAGCAACCTTATAAGGCAAGGAAGCCTTGTAATAGTAATTTGCCCATATCTTGGGAACCGTAGCAGCCAGAAATAAATTCAAGTGTCATTGTAATCGTGAGAGTGAGTAGCTCACGCGACAATAAACAACCGAACCCATATCTTGCATCATTTCCGAGATACGGGCACCAAAAAGCAATCTGAGTGCTAACTCTGAGGGCATAATACTGGCCCACAGCCATGACAATGAGCAGCTGAACACTAATTCGCAAATATCTCAGGAACTGTACAAGCTAGAAAAAAAATTCAAATTTCACAGGTTTCATAGCTTTCATAGCCAAAATATACCCCCTCTAGAGAATGCACATAAGAAAAGAAACGAAAAAAATCAGTCTGTCCATTAACAATGGATACAAATATGGAGTCGGTGAGTTGAATATTGACTGGTACCTTGTATAAGAAATACGTTCTCAGCCTTAGCGAAGGTGTGGGTCTTCCACTGTACACAGCCTTTTAACTCTACTAGACCACAGCATGGCATTTCCTGGTGTGGCAGCTTACTGTTGTATTCCACTAACTGTAATAGACACATCTGGGAAATATTCCAACTACAAACTAAACTGGGAAAAATCAACAGTTATGCCACTGAACCCCCATACCCACAAAGCACATTTTGTGGGTCTGCAGTTGGCTTGGGCTACACAGCTCACCTATTTGGGACTAAGGCTAAGTCTGGACATGGCCCAAGTCAGAAAACTTAATTTGGACTCCCTTGTGGGGACTATTGCCCAAGATTTGGACAGATGGGCTCCATTATATCTGTCCCTATGGGGAAAAATCAGTGTTGTCAAAATGAATATTCTCCCCCGAGTTTTTTACCCTATCAATATGCTCAGTTTGTACCTTCTTCAGTCTTGGTTTCAAAAACTCCACAAAAGAATCGCCAATTTTCTGTGGAGCAAGAAACCACCAAGGCAATCCTATGTGAGGCTAGGGGCTGCTAAACATCTAGGCAGGTTAAAGTTACCTAACTTTTTTCATTACTACTTGACCAGTCATATGGCAAAGTATCTAAGATTGCTACCCACCTCCCCCAACGGGGAAGATCCTGAATATTTGCCTATATGGCTGCACCTAGAGCGTCATATAATTCATCAAAGTGACCTCACCCCAAATAGCTTATTATACACGGTCCCGAAAACTATCTCACATTTGATTGATAACAAGCTAATACGCATTTCAATTGAAGTGCATACCAAATATTGTAGGGCCATTAGATATGACAACACTGAAGATGTCTCACAACTGTTGTATTTTAATCCTAATTTTATGCTGGACAACAAGTGTTTAAAACCTACTAAAGGGGTGCCCCTCACAGAAGTTAGAATTTCTGAGCTATTAGAGCAAAGGAAAATCAAGTTCACTTCGGACCTGCTGAACCTTTTGCATCTCCCAAGGATGCAGATATTTAGAGGCTTCCAAATTAGACCATGTTCTGCTTAGCAGACTTGGGCAGGGATTATGGTCCACTGACCAATCTGAAGTTCTCAGTGTACTGTGCGGCAAGGTATGGCAGCCACATTCAGTCTCCCAGATAGTCTCTGTGCTTTATTCTATTATTCACCCAGAGATACAAAGCAAGCCAAATTATTGGGCATCCCAATTTCCTATGAATGATTTTAGATGGGATAAAATCTGGCAAGCAGTGTATTCTTATATGGCTAATGATAAGTTACGTATAATGCAATTTTATATACTACACAGTATATACTATACCCCCAGCCAAACTAGTAGGAATGGGTAAGATACAGGATCCAAAGTGTAACAGGTGCAGACAGGCAGATGGCACTCTGTTTCATATTTTATGGGATTGCCCTATGATTCGGCCCCTGTGGATGGAAATACAGTCCAAGACAGACCCTTTATTGGGTCTTAATTCTTTACTTAAGCCAGAAAGTTGTACTTTAGGAGATTATTCCCAGGTTTTAGTTAAAGAGAGGAGATTTAGTATGTCCCTTATATCACACTCAGTTAAAAAGTTACTTATGCGGCACTGGAAGGATCCAAACATGATATCCTACACAGAATGGCTTAATGAGTTGCTAGCTAATGTGCAGCTTGAAAAAATGATAGCTTGTCTAAGGCATCAGCTTTCCAGCTTTCAAAGAAAGTGGAGCAAGCTTCAGACGCTGTACACCATTCTTAAGTAGTAGGCTCTAGGAATTGATGAATATAGACACACCCATTCTCTGTTATTCCCAGATCGCACAAGTTTCTGCCTTCGGGACTCCAACAATTCCTAAATAAATGCTCCCAACAGGAATCCCAAGTCTGATATGACAATGTCCAGGTATCTTCCAGACTATTAAAACTTAGTATCCCCACTAGACTCTGTGGGAGTTGGGTTTAGGGATGGGTAGATTAGGAATTAATGGGAGGGGGGTGGACAGGAGGAAAGGTAAGTAGTAGGGACAGTCTGTTATAAGTGAACTGATGTATCTAATTGGCACATTGTATTTTGTTTTAGGTTACTAAATCACTGTATGTAGCCATGAGTACTTTGTTATGGTGAAAAACTTCTAATAAAGTATATTGAATTTAAAATAAAAATTCCCCGTTCGTGGGCCAATCCTTGTTCGTGAGATAGGGCCATCTGGTCCCTATCTCATGAACGAGACCTGACAATGATTGGGGATCAGCTCTCACCAATGGGGATTTGGACACCTCATGAATGGGGATCAGAAGCAGTCACGTAACGGATTTTCAAATAAAAACAGCTGTTTTAACAAACTGATGAAAACCATTGCCTGAACAAAAGCCATACATTTGTTTTACAAAATGCATCTGTGGGGAGACCCAACAACAACATTTGTTTTGGGCTAAAGTGAAAACAAATGACAAGCAGGATTTTTCCTCACGAATGTGGGTTTTTAATGAATCCCCATTCATGAGCTGTCAAAATCCCTGTTCATGAGCCGAAAGCCTTCTTCTCAGCTGTGCATCTATCCAAAAGACTGAACTGAGCATGCTCAGAACATGAATATTCAAAATTAAATAACTTTGGGGAGTCACGTGATGCTGTGCAAGGGATAGGACGCGATCGTTGGAGCTCCGCTCTTTCACCGACCCTACCTCTATTAACCTCCATTTACTCCGGCTATTTTTCTCGATATTATAAGTATCTGGAAGTTCAAGAGTCAAAAGTGGTGTCTGAAGCAGCTGAGTATTACTGCAACATGTCTATGCAGCAAGTAGAGGAGGAGGCCATGCAGGAGTCTGAAGCCAAGCGCCCTCGCCGTAGCTCCTCTCCTCAGAGCCTCTCAGAGGAGCTCTCACCCTCGCATGTTTATTCAAAGCTATCAACAATTAAAGAGGCTCTGATAAAGTTAATCGAAGATGTGGCAGATTTCAAGCCTGCTCTTACGCAGCTAGCCCACAGGGTAACTGATACAGAAGCCAGAATAGCCTCTGTGGAAAGAAAACAGGATAAAATGGAACCTGAGGTGGTGGAAGTTAAAACGACTTTATCCAAAGTGGAAGATTGTCTCAAGGATCTAGAGGGGAGAAACAGGAGGAATAATCTGGTGCTGATAGGGTTGCCTGAAGGTGAAGAGGGCTCAAATACAATCCAGTTTTTACAGCACTTTTTGAAGAAAACTGTGGGTCCCTCCCCGAATGGTCCAGAGTTTATCATTGAAAGAGCACACAGATCTTTGAGGGCAAAACCTGCTCTGTCTGACCCGCCTAGACCTATAATCTTTAAACTACTGAATTATTTGGACCGGGAATTTATTTACAGGGAAGCCAGGAAATTATCAGCTATTCTCTGGGAGGGCAAAAAACTGAGGCTGGTCCCTGATTTAACTCTGAAAACCCGTCAGCTCAGAGCTTCATTTCGTCCTATCACTTCTAAGCTGTGGGCAGCTGGTATAAAGCATCGTATGTTATACCCAGCTCGTCTGGAAGTGTCCTTAAAGGAAGGAACAAGGTGTTTTGACACCGTAGAGGAGGCTGTTAAGACTTTAAAAACAGCTACCCCGATTTATTTCCTAAATGAGAAGGTTCCAGTTAGCTATACGAAAGCCTAAGGACCAGCTTCGAGAACATTCTAGAAAGACTGTGCATCCCTGAATTGTTTCAATGTTTTTGGACTGATCTGTCTCATCAATGTTGGGTTAAAGGAGCCACACGTATTCTTTTTTTTCAGCCGAATGGAAAGAGTTTGCTTTAGGGAACACTAGTGGATCTCTTCCGGCCATTTCAGATTATTTGTCCTTTCTTTTTCTTTCTGGTGGTTTTATCAAGAGTGCGAGAGTTGCCATATTCTATTTTGTCCACTAGATGGCGCCAAACACTACTGGTTAAATGATAAGTGTTGCCTGACAGATTGCTCATTTTAAATTTCCCATTCTCTCGGTTCTATAGTTATTTCGGGTCTCCCTCTTTCAATCTGGTTCTCAGTACGGTTTTTTTCTCTCATTGTGTTTCTCACTTCAGGGGAAAGACATACAAGTTTACTTTTTTGGGGACCTTGGACAAGCAAAGTTACCGATCATCACTCCCAGGGGAGAGCTGTGATGATTTAGTCTTGCAATAACTTTCCTGCCTGTTTTTCATTCTTTCTCGTGTTGTCACATCGTTACTTATTCTGGCATGACTTTTATTAGTTATAGTCTCCCGGGGAAACTGCTTCACAGCCTGAATGGGTGGCTGGGTCTCAGGTTTAAGTGGACGTGTAGTAGGCTAGTTATTAGGTTTGGAAGTTATTTTAGCACTGGGATCAGTTTTGGTTCCCTAAGGGTTTATGCTTCCTGGGATTCTAAACCCGATTTACTTATTACCTAAGACTTTGAAATTGCTATTGTTATACATAAATGATAGAGTCCTAGCTGGAGTAAGCTAGAATAGGCAGCGGATTTGTGAGTTGAACAGCAATAGGGTTCTTTTCTTTTTTACTTTGGGAAACTCAGTTTCTTAAATAATGTTGGAGTCACAAACAATTCCCTTCAGTTATACCATCTTATCTGGCGGGGGGACATTTAGAGATGGGAGGACGGTGGTTATCCCGTGAGTTTTTCTCATATCGTTTCTCGCTCGGGGGTGGGGGAGGTGGTGGAGCATCGCTCGCTCCTTTGTGAGTATCATGGGCCGTGTGGTTAGGTGGAGGCTTAGGGCCTGCATATGGAGACTTGTATGTAGTTCAAAACTTTTGAGGGATAGTTAAGCTTAGAGTGTTTGAAGGTAACCTTTGTGATAACTTATTTTCTTTCTTTAGGGAAGGGGGGGATGGCAGCTGATTAGCCCTTCAACTATCCTTTGTTACATGGCACAGTCAAGGATTAATCTATGTTCAATGGTTTGAATATTCTTTCATGGAACATAAAAGGGGGGAAGATAAGAAGAAATACATTATTTTAAACCATCTTGCTAAATATGACCCTTCAATAGTGTTTCTTCAAGAAACACATATATGTTTTCAGAACAGTTACAGTTCTTTAAAAGAGCTGGGTAGGCCAAGTCTTTGGGCGGGTTTCAGCTCCAGTAAGCGTAGGTGGCCTTGTTACTAGCCAAAAAAATACCCTTTACCCTGGTGGAGTCTATCACCGATCCTGAGGGGAGATTTATTTTTGTTGTTGGCAAATTGGGCAGCTCTGATATAGTATTGGGATCAGTTTATGGCCCTAATGTGGAAACCACCTCTTTTTTCACTCACCTAGCCATGGTATTGGCCCCCTTTCTGCAACACCCTATTATAATTGGAGGAGACTGGAATTTGGTTCAAGCAAATGACTTGGACCGTACTTATCAAAGGGGAGTGTGTTTGTCTTCAGCGCAAAAAGCCCTAAGTGAATTTACTTCCCCCTTGGGCCTTCTAGACCCTTGGAGAGTACTTAATCCATCAGGAAAGGAGTTTACTTTTTTTTTCCCCCAGTATACAAAAGCTATTCTCGTATTGATTACTTTTTAGTCAGTCACCAGCTGATCTCATGTATGGTTGATTCCAAAATATTAGCTTGAGTGATTTCTGACCACTCTCCAATACTAACTCAGCTGGAATTACCTAACATCCCTATTAGGTCGCACACATGGTCTTTAAACAGTAGGTTATTAAAAGACAAGTTAATCACCTCAAAATTCCAAAATTTTTTGCAAGATTCCATCGAGATTAACTATAATTCGATCCCTGCTGTGGACCAGGTTTGGGCAGCTTTAAAAGCAACTTGGAGTGGGGAATTATTACGTATTGCTACAATACAAAAGAAGAAAAAGATCAGTCAAACGAACAATTGTTTGCAGAGAATTAAAAGTTTGGACAGTAAAGGGGTGGATAAGCTTTCGTCTTTAGAACACCAGGAACTAACCAGGCTAAGAGCATATTATGCTAGTATTTTACTTGAGAGGGTGGAGAGGTCTGCTTCATTATTAAAAGCATTTTATATTGGCCAAGGGAGTAAAGCGGGTAAATTACTTGTTTGGCAACTAAAGCAGCAGTCTGCATCTAAGTGGACTGCAGCTATTAGACAACCCCAATCAGAAGCTTTGGTGGTTAGTCCTCCAGAGATTTTAACCTTATTTCAGGATTACTATAAAGCACTGTATTCTCCAGACCCATTGCTGGGGTATTATATTGGGAAAATGTCAGCATTTTTGGAGAAAGCAGATTTACCCTCTTTGCCCATTGACAGTCAAACCTTTTTAGTAGCCTCAATTACTGAAGAGGAAATTTCGGCAGTGATTGATTCTTTAAAACCGGATAAGGCACCGGGCCTGGACGGGTTCACAGGCCTATTCTATAAAACCTTTAAAAAATATCTAATCCCTCTGTTACTCCAGCTTTATAGTTATTGGAGCTCCCTCTCAGCCTTGGATCAGTCATTATTCGAAGCGAGAATAATCCTTTTACCTAAGCCGAGGAAAGACCCATCAGTGATTAGCAATTACAGACCTATCTCACTGCTGAACATCGATGTCAACATATATGCAAATATTCTGGCTAATAGGTTGGGGGGAGTATGGGAATGCTTATTAAGTCCTGAACAGGCAGGGTTTGTGGCAGGGCGCACCTCAGTGGATCATTTAGAAAATTGTTCCACCTGATTTCTGCATCCGGGGCCCCCGAGCTGGAAGCGGCGTTGGTGTCCCTGGATGCAGAAAAAGCATTTGATACAGTAGAGTGAAAATATATGTTCGAGGTTCTTCAAAAATTTGGAATACCGCAACCCTTTATTAACCAAATTCGGGTTTTGTACTCCTGTTCATCAGCAAGACTCCAATGTAATAATCTTATCTCTGATGTTTTCCCTCTGCATCGAGGCACCCGTCAGGGTTGCCCTCTTTCTCCCTATTTATTTAATCTTTACATAGAACCTTTAGCCAGAGTACTTAACTCGGATAAAGGAATAAAAGGTATTCGACTGGAACACCTTGAATTTAAGTTATGCCTTTTTGCCGATGATTTACTTTTTCATATTTTGAACAGTAGACACTCCCTCCCCCGAGCCCTCCAAATTATTTCTCAATTCGGTGACTTTTCAGGTTATAAACTTAATAAAAATAAAACTATGGTTTATTCCTTATCTCATCTCTTTACGAGAGACTTAATTGTAAATATGGGTCTACAATGGGAAAATGAATATTTAACCTACCTGGGTATTAAAATATCTAAGGGCTTGGGTAACCTTAAGGACCTCAACTTAGCCCCACTGATAAAATCTACTAAAGAAGGTCTGGCGAGGTGGAACAAACTACCGCTATCCTTTTGGGGATGGGCTAATGTTCTTAAAATGTCAATTTTGCCCAGTTTTTTTTACCCCTTGAGTAACCTTAATATTTATCTCCCCAAGTCCTTTTTTTCACCACTTCATAGGCTTTGTTCAGATTTCCTTTGGAAAGGGAAAGCTCCATGTAGGGCTTATGCAAAACTTACTTGCCTTAGAGTGTTGGGAGGGCTTCAATTACCTGATTATTATGTTTATTATCTAGCAATTCATGCTAACAGATTTTTACATTGGTTTTCACCTACGGCCTCTACATTGGATAGCCCCCCTTGGCTGCTCTTAGATATTCAACAGGCAAATTCCTGTAAGATGGACCTGGAGGCTTTCCTATATAATCCATGGTCAAATATTCCTGGGAAACTTAGGAACTCTCCCCTCGGATGGGATGTGAGAGCTTTGCAGCAACTATGCTCTTTGCTCCAGATTTCCACTATAAAAGACCTAAAGCAGCCCCTGCTAAAAAATCCAAATCTAAAAATAGATAAGAAATCTATGAAAACTTTTTTTGGAGGATCCCATAACAAGTAATACTTAGCCGATTTTGTTTCGGGTAACTCAGTTCTATCTATCTCTACACTGCAAATAAAGTTTAGAGTGCCTCAAAAAATTCGGTTTCAGCTATATCAAATACAGCAGTGTATTAATCACTTTCTGGATAAACCTCCATGGTCAGATAATGCGGGAGTTTTATTAAATAACCTTTGGTCAATATCTAAGGGGCGGAAAGCGATAGCTAAACTGTACAAGAAAATCATGAATCATATTATGTCAAAGTTCTCTCCCATAGCCTACTATTGGAAAAACAACCACAACAAGGACTTTTCAGTTAAAACTTGGGAGAAGATCTGGATGAATAATTATCTTTTAATTAAACAGGACCAGTTAAGTAACTCCCAGTTTAACATTCTTCATAACTTATATTATACGCCTGCTAAATTATTCCAGATTAGGAGGCTACCCTCAGCAGAATGTGGGGATTGTGGCGCTGAGTTTGCTACTTTACATCATAAATTATGGGCGGGCCCAAAAATTAAGTTATGGAATTCGGTTAAACAATGAGTGGCGCCTTATCTTAATATTGCTGCATATTTTAATGAGGACACATGCTTGCTAGGTATGTATTCAACGATCCTTACATATTCACAAAAAGTGCAAGTAATACTTAGACACTGGAAAGAGGAATGGGAACCTTCATTCAGGGAATGGTGGGCGGAATTTCTTACTGCTCTAAATGCTGAAAGATGTGTAGCCTGGTTCTCCCACTCTGGTAAGAAGTTACAAGAATGTTGGGGTGAACTTTTTTCAATCCTTAAAGACAAGTTTGGTTATTAATTTAACCCCTGCTGCTTTCTTTTCCTTTTCCCTCTATTAGGTCTAATATTCTCTGACTATAAACTTTTTATAGAGGTTTCTTGTGTTAGATTCCTCTTAGTTGAGAGAGGTCTATATTTTTAAGCTTCTTCAGGGGGAAACGGTAATTTCCAATATGTCTTTTTTAGTTTAAGGTTTCTTTTTTTTCTTTCCTCTTCTATATATTGGTTTCTCTAGTGCAGCACCCCTTTTCGCTGCTTCCTCCCTTTCACTACAGATTATATCCTCTGAGTTGGATGGTGAAGGGTTGTGCCATGAACTCCTATTTATATTTACTTAGGGACTCAGGTATGGGCCTTCATGGTCCGTACACTATCAGTTGTATAAGCATTTTGAGTTGGCTAAAAGGGCTGCTGCTGCGGGTTGGGTAGGAGTGAGGGCTTTTGTTTTTCTTATTGGTTATATTTAGATTTTTTTGTGTTTTTATGTTGCTTTATTTTGTGGTATATCTACAACCCTGTGATTGTTCAATCAAGACAGAATGTTGGTTTGAGACCTCTGTTATTTATGAGTTTCTGTAATTTCTTTTCTCAAAAATAAAGTTATTTGCAAAAAAAAAAAATTAAATAACTTTGGATCAGAATAATATTTCTTCACCAAACAAATGCTGGCTTATTCATTAGGGTAAGCCGTTTCTACCCTGAAAATTTCAGGCTAAAATTCAAAATGGTCTGGCTGCAGAGTGATGAGGAAAATTCAGGAGAAATTGACAAAAAAAAAAAGCAAAAAGCACACTTTTTTCCCACATGTGCTGCGCAAAGTCCGCACATCCAATCAAAACACAACTTGGCTCCAGCACAGTGGCGCTGAGGGTTGAGGTGCTGGACGCAACACCTCATGCTATGCTGGTGACCCGGGTTCGAGAACGGACTCAGGGTCGTCGGGGGTCAGGTGGGAGGAGGAGGAGGATCGAGCGTTCCAACAGATGCTCTCCTCCTCCTGGGGTGGGTTCCTGGGGTGTTTTGAGCACCTGACGCACCTGCGCCGGTGGAAGCATGGGCACTGGGGCACCAGGTGACTCTTTGGAATCAGGGTGGGGAGGACGTTGTGGGCATTTGACAATGGCATGTGTCAGCACACCATCTGTCAGGACGTCAGTCCTCTGTGCTGATGCCCTCAGGGGAGGAGGGACCAGGGGAAGGAAAGCGGAAAAACACCCACTCAGGCCAGGATGACAACCGATCCCGGCCCTGATCACCCACCCATGGGCAGACCCCACTGTGCAGGCTCTCTGGAAGAAAGAGGTACAAGGTAGGGAGACAAAGGAGTAAGTCTGGCACTCTAGGGGCAGATGCCGTGGAAGGGATTGTGGGGATTGATCGGTCCAAAGGAATGGACCGAGTGGGCAGTAAGGAGGGGAAAAAAAAAGAAAGTGCAAAAAAAACACAACTTGGCAAGTCAAGAGATCTACCCCAAGGGACAGCGCATACCAAATTTCATGCAAATCTGTTGAACGGTTGAAAGTTATTAAGGTGCAAAATTTGAGGTTTAACATTAAACTGCACACTCAACCCTAATTATAGAGGTGCAACCGTGCCTCTATAATATATATATATTTAAAAAATGGGTAAGAAAAAATTAAGCTCATCTGCAATTAAAACACCATCAGGAGACCGTGCGTATATCAGAGCACAACCACACACCTGCAGTTTTAGCCCCTTAAAAAACAATTTTGCCATTTTATAAGATAGATAACCCACTCTGGGATGTGCAGTCACACTCTGATATACGCACGCCTTGGGTGGTTGATGCACTCAGCATGCAGCCTCGTGCATATATCAGAGCATGACCGCTCACGTAAGAGTGGGTTATCTATTACATACATACATATCTACAGTATATGACATGGGCTGCATGAAAATAAATCATTTATTTTAAACAGCTGGTTATGACTTCTATTGGCCTCATGAGTGGCAGAGCCACAAGTGAGGTCTATAGAGGTCAAGAATGTCAAAATAACCCCAGAGCAAATGCCCTGAGGCATGGGTAATCTCGGAGGATATTGGCCATACAACCAAATTTTAAAGAAAACAGAATTGCACATACCCCAATAATGCAAAGCATCATGGGAAACATATGCAAATCCCCATGATAGAATTTTGACTGGCTCAACTTTATGTAGACTTACATGGTGCCAGAAGGCCTCACAGTGCAGTCAGCAAAGGCTAAGAACAGCAGACACATACATGTGTTTTGTCCTTATTAGGACTGATCAGCATGCCATATCTGTGTCTAAGCCCAGGGAGAGAGAGAGACAGCCATCCCTTAAGGGGGATGTTATTTGTTTGGGTCATGGGGGGACCAAAATAGAGAAGTAAAAGAACTACAAAAGAACCCCAGAGCAAATGCCCTGAGGCATGGGTAATCTCAGAGGATATTGGCCATACAGCCAAGTTTTAAAGAAAACACAATTGCACATACCCCAATAATGCAGAGCATCATGGGAAACATATGCAAATCCCCATGAGAGAATTTGGATTGGCTCAACTTTAAGCAGAATTGCATGGTGCTGGAAGGCCTCACAGTATAGGGGTCATACCCAGACCTTCAAAATAAATCATTAATTTCCATGCAGCCTATGGCATGTGCCATTTATACAATGCCAAGGGATGGTAAGTTGTTTAGGTTAGCAAGCAATGTGAGAAGGCAGTAGGGAGGGCTGGGGGGATACTGGGATATATAGTGAGAGGCATCACCAGCAGAAAACAGGAAGTTGTTATCTCTCTGTACAGACAGTTGGTGAGACCCCATCTGGAATACTGCATCCAGTTCTGGAGACCCCATCTCTGCAAGGACATAGACAGGATGGAGGCAGTCCAGAGAAGGGCAACTAAAATGGTGCAGGGTCCACAAGAGAAGCCATACGAGGAGAGACTAAGGAGCTTAATATGTATACCCTTGAGGAAAGAAGGGAGAGGAGGGAGATGATAGAAACATTTAAGTACCTCAGTGGAAACAACAAAGTCCAAGAAGGTAGTATCTTTCAGAAAAAGAGATGTACAAGAACAAGGGGACACAATTTGAAGATAGAGGGGGGATGGCTCAAGGGCAATGTGAGGAAATATTTTTTCACAGAGAGGGTGGTGGCTGCATGAAACAGCCTTCCTGAGGAGGTTGTGGAGTCTAAAACTATGGGAGAATTCAAGAATGCATGGGACAGACATAAGGCAATTCTTGTGGGGGGCAGGAAGAAATAGGCTGTTGGATGACTAGGATCTGCGACTTATCCTGTAGGTAGGGAAATGGGCAGACTAGGTGGGCCAAGCAGTCCTTATCTGCCATCAAAGTCTATGTTTCTATGTTTCTAAGAGAGAACTGGACAAATACATGGGTACAACCAAATATGCATACCACTGATATGTGGCAAGTTACCAAAGGCTAACGCCAATAGACTTGATTAGATCTATGAAACTATGAAACTATAAGGCTTTATAACATAGCCAAAAGATTGTGGGCAGGATTCTCAAAAGGGATGTACCCAGCGCATCCCCGACATGTGCTATAGCACAATTCTGGAAGAGGGCTGATGCGCTGATGCATCCCCGCTGCGCCAACGCATCACAGATGCACTGCATACTGCCCATAATGATATGCAGCACATCTAGAAGGGCTGTGAAGGGGGCGTGCCCATGCATATAGAGTGCAGCCCCATTCACAGCCCAACTTGGAGTCTCTAAGGTGACCCACAGTACCTCCTCTCCTCCCTGTTTACTCTTTTGTTACATTGCTTTTATCCCTTCCCTTACATAGAGAGCTAGTCCTCCCCCTCTTCTACCCTCCATGTCTCTCCTGTAGGTTGTGTACCCTGGTATATTAACATCCCAGTCATGGTTCTCTGTGTACCATGTTTCTGTGATTGCTACGATATCCAGGCATCCCTCTTCCATCAAGGCCACAAGTTCAGGGAGCTTGTTGCCCAGACCACGGGCATTGGTACTCATTACCCTCCATTTCTTGATGGCCTTGCCCCTTTTTGCCCCATCCCTGTCCTTATTGCCTTTGTCATTTTCTCCACTTACCCCTGCCCTTCTCCCTGTCGACATCTCTATCTTGGTGTTTACTTCACTTACTACCCTGATTTTTGTGGGGGGGGGCTAGGATTTCCCTGCTCCTTTCCTGTGCCCCCCCCCTTGGCTAGTTTAAATGCTTGCCAATGAAGCATTTAAACCTATCACCTAGGATCCTGGTTCCCCTCCTGGACAGATGCAGACCATCATGCCAGTATAGGCCTGCATCACCTCAAGTGGACCCCCACTTGAACTGATCAATTGTCGTGCTTCCTACCACAACTTCTGACTGGGATGTAAACATACCAGGATACACTATCTACAGGAAGGACAGGGAGGGTAAAAGAGGAGGAGGAGTAGCTCTTTACATAAGGGAAGGAATCAAAGCAACAGAACAAAAGAGAAAACAGGGAGGAGAAGAAGCACTGTGGGTAAATTTGGAGACCGGCAATGGCACCGCAATCCGCACAGGGGTTGTATACAGACCCCCTTCTCAAGGGGAGGAAACGGACAGGAAATGATAGAAAGTATACTTAGAATGGCAGAAAAAGGGGAGATATTGCTGATGGGTGATCTGAATATGCCAGACGTTAACTGGAGTGGGGTTATTCTAGATGCCCTACAGGGGGCATGCCTTAGACAACTAGTATTGGAGCCCACTTGAGAGGGAGCAATCTTAGACCTGGTTCTCTCAAATGGAGATGAAGAAAGGATCACAGATGTAGAAGTGGGTAGCCATCTGAGAACTAGCAACCATCGAACAGTATGGTTCACAATAAACACAGCAACAGAGTTGAAGCCATACAAAGGCAAAAGTACTGGGCTTTTAGGAGGCTGACTTTGTTAAAAATGGGTGAGTGCCTAAGGAATGCACTAGCAAATGGGCAGGAAGGAGGGTGGAAGAACAATGGGAATAATGAAAACTGCCATCACAGAGGTAACAAGCCTTTGTGAAGCAAATAAACAAAACAAACGATGTAAGAAACCACTTTGGTTCTCAAAGGAAGTGGCAGTGAAGGTTCAAGAGAAAAAAGCATTCAGGAAGTACAAGGAATCACAGAAGGAGCAGGACAGAGAACTGTATCAGTTAAAGCAAAAGGAAGCTGGAAGGCAGTCAGAACAGCAAAGGCCGAACCGAGGAAAAGATAGCCAACCCAGTTAAGAAGGGGATAAAACCTTTATAGGTACATCAGGGAGTGAAGGAAGACCAAGGGAGGGATAGTGAGGCTTAATAAAGGGAGGGAGGGTGGGCAGAGGGTGACTGTGAAAGCCAGAGATACTAAACAAATATTTTGCTCAGTATTTACAAAGGAAGAGGGAGGTACCTAAAACAGTAGAAACACTCTGGATACAGAAGTTGATACCAGCCCATTTACAGAAGAAAGGGTTCTGAAAGAACTCTTAAAACTGAAGGTGGACAAAGCAATGGGGTCTGATGGGATTCATCCCAGCATTCTAAAAGAACTAAGGGTAGAACTAGTGACACCACTGACTACCCTCTTTAACAAATCATGGGAGGATGGGGTGGTACCCGAGGACTGGAGGAGGAAGATGTGATTCCTCTTCACAAAGTGGGAGCAAGGCAGAAGCAGGAAACTACAGACCTGTTAGTTTAACCTCAGTGGTAGGGAAAATGATGGAATCACTTCTGAAGGAAAGAATTGTCGAGTATCTAGAGGCTAGAGGGCACAGGACCCAAGGCAACATGGATTCACAGTGGGAAGGTCATGCCAGACAAATCTGATAGATTTCTTTGACTGGGTGACCAAAGTAGTAGATCAGGAGGGCTGTGGACATGGCCTACCTAGACTTTAGCAAGGCATTTGACACAGTCCCACACAAAGATTAATATACAAGTTAGCCAGCCTGGGAGTGGGTCCCAAGATGACAGCCTGGGTAAAGAATTGGCTGGAGAATAGGACAGAGAGTAATAATAAATGGAGTCCACTCTGAAGAAAGCGGGGTTACTAGTGGGGTACCGCAGGGTTCATGGATTGGTCCCTCAATGTCTTTATGTTTACATCAAGAGGGACTGAAGAAAGTATGTCTCTTTGCAGATGACACAAAGATCTGCAACAGAGTTGATGCACAAGGTGGGGTGGAAAGGATGAGAAGGGACTTGGCAAGGTTAGAGGAATGGTCAAATGTATGGCAGCTTAGATTCAATGTTAAGAAGTGTAAGGTAATGCACCTGGGAAACAAAAACCCAGGGGAAGAGTACACAATGGGGGCTGAGATACTAACAACAACAAAAATGGAAAGGGACCTGGGGGTAGTCATATCAGATGACCTAAAGGTGGGCAAGCAATGTGAGAGGGCAGCAAGGAGGGCTGGGGGATACTGGGATGCAGGAGGCATCACATGAAAACAGGAGTTATTATACCTCTGTACAGATAGCTGGTCAGACCCCATCTGGAGTACTGTGTGCAGTTCTGGAGACCCAATCTCCGCAAAGACATAGACAGGATGGAAGCTGTCCAGAGGAGGGCAACTAAAATGGTGCAGAGTCTGCATTGGAAGACATATGAAGAGAGACTTAAGGAGCTTAATATGTATAGCCTCGAGGAAAGGAGGGAGAGAGGGGGACATGATAGAAACTTTCAAGTACCTCAAGGGAATCAACAAAGTCCAAGAGGGTAGCATCTTTCAAAAAAAGAGGTGTGCAAGAACAAGAGGGCACAATTTGAAGATGGGGGGGTGGCTCAGAGGTAATTTAAGGAAGTATTTTTTCACAGAGAGGGTTGTGGATGCATGGAATGGCCTTCCGGAAGAGGTTGTGGAGTCAAAAACAGTGGTGGAATTCAAGCATGCATGGGACAGTCATAAGGCAATTCTAGGGGGTAGGGGTAGGAAGCAGTAGGCTGCAGATTAACTAGGATCTGCAGCTTATCCATTAGGTAGGGAAATGGGCAGACTGGGTGGGCCAAGCGGTCCTTATCTGCTGTCAAATTCTATGTTTCTATGTAACTTCAGGCAGCTTGTTCTGTATACTAACCGCCCACTGACTGAAACAAAATTTCCTTTTATTGGTTTTTACTATCTCTCCCTTGAGTTGCAAATGGTGAAGTCTTGTAACTCTCCCTGAGTTGTTTGTACATAGCCCTGTTATTGTTCATAATTACTCGTTATGGAGTGTTTTGTGTACATAACATATATCTCCCCTTAATTTCTGTATTACATGGAGTATAAATCCAGAGTTTGTAATCTTTTCATATATGTTTTATTTCAGGCCGGGGGCGAAGATGGTGGGATGGGTAGTGAACTGGCTGCAAGGGAAACAGTAGAGGGTGGTGGTGGGAGGGGCACTCTCATCTCCCAGGGCAGTGATAAGCAGGTTGCTGCAGTGCTCTGTACTGGGACCGGTGTTTGGGATCTTCATAGCAGACATCTCAATAGGCATCAAGAGCAAGATCAGTCTGTTTGCAGATGACACCAAGATGGGAGCAGTAGTGGATGACTTAGGAAGGTGGCAGGGGTTGCAAGATGATCTGGCAAAACTGGAGGCCTGGTCAGACACTTGGCAGCTGGGGTTGAATGCCAAGAAATGTAAGGTACTACATTTCGGTGCAATAAATCCCAAGGAGGAGCTAGCAGTTAGGAAGGGGATTCAACTAGCCAAGACACAGGAGGAGAAGGCTCTGGGGTGACCATAATGGGAGCAATGAACAGCTCAGTACAGTGTCCTCCAGGAGGGGGGAGGTTATCCTGCCGCTATATAGGTCACTGGTTAGACCACACCTAGAGTACTGTGTGCAGTTCTGGTGACCGTACCTCAAGAAGGACATTAGGTTACTGGAGAAAATGCAATGCAGGGCAACAAAAATGATCCAGGGTCTAGGGGACTTACTCTATGACAGCAGACTGAGGGAGCTGAACATGTACTCCCTGGAGGAAAGGAGGGATAGGGGGAGGGGAGACATGACTGAAATCTTCAAGTACTTGAAGGGAATAAATAAAATGGGCATGGAAGGGCTCTTCAAATTAAAGAGAAGGAGGGACACTCGTGGGCACAATCTGAGATTGGAAGGGGGTGGTTCAGGAGGGAAATGAGGAGACACTTTTTTATGGAGAGGGTGGTGTCTGGGTGGAATGCATTGCCAAAGGAAGTGGTATCCTGTAGATCAGTGGGCTGCTTCAAAAGGGGATGGTACAGGGTAAGGGAGAGGGTCACTGGAGGGGGGAGGTGAAGGAGGGGCAGCTGCAGTATATGGGCTGCTAGCTGCACAATCAAGCAGACTTGATAGACCATTACGCCTTTATCTGCTGGCAATTTTGTATGTTTGTATGTATGTTCTGATGTTTTTAATTAATAACTTAGTAAACCTTTTGATCTGCAATTAAAGGGCTGAAGCCCTATATCAGAAATCTTATACAAATACAAATTCAAATGAAAAATGAATAAAAATGATGGGTCTGCACTGCTGGGTAAAAAGGCATTATGGAAAAGCAGTATTCATGAAGGAGTCTCATATGGCATGAAAAGTTTCCACTCTGTTGTTTATTAAATAATGAATTCACTGTAAACAGTAAGTCTACCATCAAGTTAAACCAGGTTCTTAGAGCAGGGGGTCTAGTACCTTTCCAGCACATCAAGACACATTTCTTCGCCAATGCTAATGAGAAGAGTTTGTGCTGAGGATCCAAACTCATGGGATTTCCTATGTATACCATGGGCAGGTGGGCTATGTTGGTAGTCTTTTCATTGTTCAGTACATTAAAAAGGCAAGTTGTTCTGTTGGTCTCCCCGCAGCATCGCAGAAGACACAGATACTGATTGTTCATCATATTAACCAGAATTAGTGTGGGAACTTTATCCCTTTGGGTGAGTTTTAGAAGCAGCGTGCTTTGTCCTGCTATTGCTATGTTATGTCAATGTGTGCTGTATTTGTCCTTATAGCTGAACAAAGCAATTGTGAAAGGCCTGTAGTGGAAATAACATATAATTTCCACTGCAGCGAGATAACAAGGCAATATACCACTTTTTAACCAGTGTTATTCATCACTACCATGGTACATATGTAAGTAATAAGCCACTACAGAGTATGCATTATAGGATTTTAACAAATGCCCCAATGGTGTAGTAAGGCAAATGACCAAAGGCTGAGTGTCTTTATGCCCCTTGGAAGTGCATTAAAATCCTATGATTCACACCCTGGAGGGACTTATTACACTTATAAAATGTCTGTAAGTAGGTATTTTGGGGGAGGAAAATGGGATTCAACACCTGACCATGCATTCATAGAGATTTAATACAAGAGTAGGTGACGTCTCTTGACCAATTACATTTCTAGATTTTTTTCTTGCTATTTTGTAAACATATTTATGTAAAAGGGGTAGACATAAATGGAGTGTGATAAATCTGTTTTTCTGAGTAGCTATGCATATACTTGTAGAACCTTACAATAATAACTGGCTTAGTGTTTATTCCCATAGGGAAACTGTAGCATAATTTGTCATTATAAAGGAGTGTTTATAACGGCAAACATGCGCACAGTTTCTCTCGTTCTACGCATGCCCTGCTGTAGCTTTTCCCTTCCGATCACTAACTGCGTGTTTTTTCCCCCAGAAGAATGAACCACCACTTGGACTCAGCGGTAAGTGTAAGTTTATAAAGAATATCTACAAAAGGAATCATACTAGTGCTTTTTACTGAAAAAAAGGGGTTTCATTCAATAGAATATGAAACGGCAAGTCGCAGGCCGCAAGCTAAAATATAACCACGCTAGGGCCGCACAGACTTTCATTTTATATAACTGTTGTGGCGAAAAAGGCAAACCCAGCAATTATATAAAAAAATGGGTCATTGTGGTAAATTGAAGTTTCCACTACCCTTGGGGTTAGATGCTTTTAATAAAACCCCCTGCTTCGGCCTCCTTGGGTTTATGGCATCCAACCCCGAGGGTGTGTGTGTAAACTTCACTGCATACACCAACCCATACTTTATTCCCTCTATTTTATACACATAGCAACATCATCCTCAGTTTATGTACACAGTTAGTACATCATGCCCCCCACCACCACCACAACTCCCACCCTCCAGCGCTACCTGCTAGTTTCACTTCCCTTGCAAAAAAAAAAAAAATCAACAAACTCCAGGAAATCAAATATTCTATTAAGATTGCTTCTGAATTGGTCCCCACAAAAGCAGAACGTGAACATCAAAAATAAACAAAGTTCAGGACCTATAGTAGTATATTGTTTTCACCATCAATGTGCAAAATTTATTTTTTCCATACCCATATAATTGAATTCATTATAACATTTCAAGATCATCTAATGATCTCTTCATCAGGGAAATGGCTATAAATAATGTTTAAAAACTGTGACACTGGAGTGCAGCATGAGAGGGGTGCTGCACTTCTGAGGTGCCGTCTTTCGGATGAGACGTTAAACCGAGGTCCCATCTGCCTGGATTGGTGGTAGTTCAGGTGGATGTTAAAGATCCCATGGCAATTACCGAAAAGAGTAGGAGATTTCCCCAGTGTCCTGGCCAAATTTCCTTCATTCAGTAAAAATACCACCAACAGCTTAATCTGGTTCAAGGTCAGTTGGCATTCATCTGTATCCCCCTCCCCCGGGTCGTGCCTGAAAATAGGCAGGATTTGTCCAGTGCACTTACCCGGTCAACAAAAGCTAAAATAAAATAAAAAAAAATAAAAAAATACAATTACATATCTCATTTTCCTATATACAAATATTAAAATTCTATGTAATATTATATTTCAATTTGAAAGTTGAAACTTGGAGTGGAAAAGTTCCAAAGTACCTTTATAACTATTACAAGGTATGCACGTCCTCCTGTTTGCATTAATTTATACAAATACAATTTATTTATGTGTATATTCGGATACAACCTTTGAGTTCAAACTCTTTTACAAAGGTTCCACCTCATGGACATAGGGCATTAATACAGACAAGTTTACATTTACCAGATAATGCAATACAGAACATACAAATTACAATGGGTGCACTATATTCTTCAAGGGGTGACACTGTTACAAAGAAAAAATGCAGAAAATACAAAAAAATGGGAGAAGTCCCAGGCGCATAATTTTAAAGAGCAGCCCCAGAGGAGCCTTGTCAGATATTGCTCTCAAAGAGGTAGGAAGACATATCCTAGTTACCAGAAGGGGGGAGAGATGGGGAGGGGGCTGTTAATGAGAATCTGAACAAGGAGATAGGAGATAGGATGAGTTGAAAAGCAAAGGAAAAGAGGAGAGGGCTAGGAAGAAGATGAGTCAGGATAGAGGGTGAGGTAAAGTCCTGAGATGGGGGGGGTAGACAGGAACAGCACTGTAAAATGAGGGGGATGGAGACAGGGAGAGGGGAGGAAGAGATGGAGAGAGAGGGAGAGAAAGAGGGAAAGAGAGGGAGTAGGGATAGGGAGAAAGAGAGGGGTTGGGAGAGAGAAAGTGAGGCAGTGGGCAATAGAAGAGAGAAGGTGAGGGATAGGGAGGGGTAATGAAGTGCGTAGTAGTGGAGGTGGAACAACCTTGGGGAGCGAGATTGTAGGAAGGGGATAAGATAGCACAAGGGGACAAGGTCTGTGAGTGATGAAAGAAGGGGACAGGGTATAAGAGCTAAGAGGATAACAATTAGGGTGCTAAGGGGAGATGTACGAGAAGGAAATGCCCGGATCAGCCCAGACATACACAAGTGCTCTTGCTTAATAGAAACTGCTTCTTCCAGTATCTCAGTGTAAAAGAAGAAAGTTTTTTTTAACAATTCTGTTTCAAAAAACTTCTTAGATCTACTGCCTGTCTAGAAAAACAGCTGTTTTAAAACCATAGTAAGCGAAACAAGTTAAACTCACTTCTCATTCTCTTTACAGAATTCTAGTTTCTTATTTTCTCACTTTCAAAATGTTTTTCACCACTGCCTTTGTTATTTCTTTAGGCTAGGAACGCAAAACAAATTACAGGCTGCATCAGTTGTTTGTATGATAAAGGGCTCAAAACATTTCTGAGAGTTTACTGTATGTCCTCTCATTTACCTTTTAAATATTTTCTCTAAACTGCCATTTTAGTTTCTTATGCTAGAAATAGATAGTTTCCTGTTTACTATCGGCATTTTAAAACAAGCCAATACTTTCTAAAGATATTGGGCCCTATTTTCAAAAGTGTTAGATCGACGCAAGAAACTTGTGTCACAAGAGTTTGACACAAGGGGTGGCTTGTGTCACAACTTGAGTCAAATGCAATTTTCATTTTTTTTCCTAAGTCAGCCTGTGTCAAATCCTGAATCCATGAAAAAGCACTGCTCACAAATCTGAACAGGTGCTGGAAAATACAAAAACACTAGAATAAATAAAGAACCAGCACTCCAGGTCTGAGAAATTCGGTGAGATATATTTTTTTCTGATGAAATATTCAGTTCACATTTACTTACGGATGCCAGGATGCACCGTGAGATGAGCAACGTGTTGTTCAGTGTGCCCTTTGTGGTGAAATATTTCAATAAATAAATAAAAAAAGTACACTCCATGAAAAACTTTAAACACATAAATTGTGCAATCCAGCTCCCACGTAAAGTTTTTTATTTATTTAGTTTTTGTTTACCAGGTAAGTACACTAGACAAGAGCATTGCCTATATTCAGGCACGACCCAGGAGAAACAAAGTACAAACAAGTGTGACATTGTTCATGTCATAGCATAATGTGAGAACAAAACATAGCAATGTTTACAGACAAAGAGCAAGCCAATTCTACAGAGCCAAGAAAAACAGATAAAATACATTAATTACTTGTACTAGATGTAACAAAATACTAATTGAAATTAGGCAATACAATTTTGAAATTAGCAACAGTTATAACGATAGGATTAGTGAGGGAAGTAGGAACAGGCAGGTACCAGAAAATGCAGAGAAATGGTAAGTGTCATGTAGGAGAGGAAAACTGCTAGGAGTAAGTCTCAAGTTTCAGAACAGGAGCAGACGTTAGAGTCTATTAGATAGGAGTGAAGACCCAGTTTAAAGGCCTGGTGGGATTTGGTGAGTTTGATCTGTAGAGAGAGGGAGTTCCATATGTAAGGAGCAGATGTTGCAAAGGAGAGTTCACCCTTTTTAGTGAAATATCTAGGCATTTTAAGAGGAGTTTATACAGACGACCTAAGGAGATAAGCTTGGGTGGGATGGGTTAGCAGCCTTGAGAGGTACTCAGGGGTCCCCATTTTGATTATATTATCAATCAGGCAGCCAGAAGAAGAGAGTGTATACGATGAAGGGGAGAGACAGCCTAGTCTGGAGTAGAGTTGACAATGATGAGTTAGTCTGTGAACAGAGAGGGTAAATCTGCATATGCTGTTATAGCAGGTGATCCATTTCTGGAGAGCTCCTTTGCTAGCATCAAGGAATGCCTGGCAGCAATATGCAAGTAGGGAAGAGGAAACCTTGCACTATAGCAAGCCGAGCAGCATCATTGAGGAAGGACCTGATTTTATAAGCAAGTCCCAGTTTGGTGTTTACCACCTTACAGGTACAGTGGCAGCAATGTGCAGGTTAAAATCCAGAGATGGGTCTAGAGCTCTAAAAGAGTTTACAGATTCCAAAGGGGGGCCATCAAGACATAGGACTGAAAGAGCAGGGGGCACAGGATTTGATGCTAGAGGGGGAACCAAAAAAGCATGGCCACCGTTTTCTTGGAGTTTAATAGGAGCTTGTTTTGTAGAAGCCAACCTTGTAATCAGTCAAAATCAGCTTGAAGATTTGCCTTTATTGATGTGAGGTCTTTACAGCTTGAGAGAAGCACCATATCATCAGCATGCAGGATCACAGAGGAGGAAATGGGCAGTGAGGGCAGGTTGTTAATATACAGAGTGAAAAGGAGAGGGCCAAGTACAGATCCCTGGGGAACTCCAACACAGGTGGGGGCAAGATCAGAGGCAGCAGTTTCAATTTGAACAAATTGCGTCCTCCCAGTGCGCTAGCTATCAAACCAGGAGATGGCAGTCTGGGAGAAACCCAGGGAGGACAGTTTGGAGAGTAGTAGAGGGTGATTCACAAGATCAGAGGCTTTTAGCCTCTGCACAACAGGGGTTCAAATCCAGACACAGCTGTGCCAAAGCCCCCTTGCACCAAATCTGTGGCAAACAACCAGGTGTGCCAGGTCGCAAGGGGGCTTGCACTACATTGGGGCTGTAACATCCCCTTTTTTGGAATTCTGCAAGCCCCACCATGGGGGACACAGAAAGGGGCACCACTTAGACCAACCGGGAGGTGGTTTAAGTGGCATGTGCCAGTGGGATGGGGTCTTACACTGGCTGCTGGGTGAAGGAGGGGCATGGGAGGTGGCAAGGGGGAGTTGGGGAGACAGCTGGGCATCAGCTGGAGTGATGTGGCATGCAGTGGGGTGCACTTGCATTGTACTGCACTATATATGTAAATGTACAGTACTATTTATCTTCCTGGTGGTCTAGTGGACCCCTCTGATCCCTAATGTCACCCACAACAATTTAAAGATCTTCCCTGGTGGTCTAGTGGACCCCCCCCCAGAAGGCAGTGCCCCACCACCCCATTCCTCCTGTCCCTTTCATGAGCCAGCAACTGGCACAGCCTTACTCTCTCCATCATGGCTGGCCACTGAATGAGCTGTCAAAGAATGCATACTATATACAGTATGCACTAATTGATTGACAGCTGTCAGTCAATGAGCATGCACTGTATATAGTACGCGCTCCTAGACAGCTCCTTCAGCAGCCACCCGTGGTGGAGAGAGGAGGCCTGTGCTGGTTGCTGGTTCATGAAAGGGAAGGGGGAGTGGAGTGGTGGGGCACTGCCTGCCAGTGGGGGGTGTCCACTAGACCAACAGGGAAGATCTTTCAATTGTTATGGGTGACATTGGGGAGTGGGTGGCCCTCTAGGCCACCAGGGAAGATATGCCAATTGTTACAGGTGACATCAGGGATTGGGGGAGTCCATTAGATCACCAGGAAGATTTGTCAATTTTCATGGGTGACTCTGGGGATCGGAGGGTTTGCTAGACCACCAGGGAAGACAACATACTGTACATTTACATAAAAAGTACAGTACCATGCAAATGTACCCCACCAGGTGCCACATCACTCCTGCTGATGCCCAGCTGTCTCCATGACTCCCCCTTGCCACCTCCCATGCCCCTTCTGCACTCTTCCCCCTCCTGTCCAGCAGCTTAACCCCCCCCCCACTGCCACCATCCCAGCCCCTCTAGTGTTGTGCCAGGTGGGGGGTCCCTGTGAATTCCCCACAGGTGCCAACCTTACACAGCAGAGACTTGCAGCAAACCCAGAGATTTAGCGCCAGGACCCTGATTTTTATAAAATTTGGCACAGGGTCCCTGGCATACCCAGTGTTTGCTGAAGCCCTGGAAAGATGCAACATGCGGCTCTCTAATGGCTCTTTGAAAACTGGGCCCATTGTCTCAAAATCTACCTTGTATAGTGGAATGTAATGTGTTTCAGCATTCTCAAAACACCACCACTGGACAGAAAGCAGTCTTCTTCCTCTTCTTTATGGAGCAAGACACTGCGCAGAAAAGATGTAGCCAAGAGCGTGATTGGCTCCCCACGTCATGTGACACGCTTCCCTGCCCAGTCCAAGTATGGCCCCCACATGTGCAAACATTTTCATGATAGAGTTTGCAAAGAACTTCATTTTTTCAGAAGAAAAAAATCTGTACTTGCCCCACATTAAAATGTGGAACCACTTTATAGATGATATTATTCTGTGTTGGGATGTCAGTGTATCACAACATTATAAAATTGATGCTGTGAAAGAAAGGCTGTGAAAAGTGATCAGTACTGGAGTAATGTGGTCCTGTGCCTTCCACTCTGATAAGAATCCTGGCCAGAAAATATGTTGAATGAGCAGACATTTCACAATACTAGCCTCTGGCAACCCCCAACTAGCAAAATGACAAATATCTAGCCTCATAGTAAGCAAGGTACGCACTAAAGCTGTAGTATCAGCACTTCTAGGAAATAAGCAGTGAAGCAATATTTCATGGTTAATAAAACCATCATTGTAGCATTGCAGATTCACACCTCAAACTACATTTCTTGGTCAGAAATGAAACCAGAGATCATGAACAGCAGAACTAAGGTCAAACTGAGCATCAGGAACTGCAGCTGATGCTGGCTCAGCTCTTTTCAGCTCATTTCTTGAGCCTATTAACACAGTTTTTTGTTTTGGAAGCCTTTAGTCTGAAATAGTTGAATGTGATCCAGGGTTTGATGGTCTCCCCACAGCAGCTGCATCCAGATGGTTTGGTTTAAGTGACAGATGAATCTGGTTCTCATCTGCTTAAGAAAAAATTACACACAACATTAACGCTAAGAGCAATGGGGTGAAATGGTAGCAGGTAGCTTCATAAAAGACAAAGGGCTCAGAAGTACTCCTTATAGCCCATGATACTGTAAAACCTGAGCAGAAGGTGAATCAGTTTCAGTGGCTCCGTAGGTAACACACTTACCTCTGGGGCCAGAAGACCAGAAGGTCAAGGATTCTAGCCCCACGCCAGGTACTTGAGGTAATACCTATAAGTGACCTGTAGTGCAATATGAGAGGAGTGCTACACTGTTGGTATGTAAACCAAGGTTTCTTTTGCCCATCTCTGGTCACTAAGTGAAAGTTACAGGCACTGATCGAAGAAGAGATGGGGAGTTTATTTAATGGCGTGGCCAACATCCCTCTGCCAATAAAACAGGTCAGTACAACCCACTCCACAGAATGCCCCTGAACATGAACTGTCACAGTCAGTGGGCCTTTCTTGGTAAAAAAAAATGCCCAATGTGGCTGAAACATGAACACAATCAGCAGCACTCTGGGTATCCAAACATAGCTACTAGCCTCTGGAGAAATCTGCATGAACCCATTATCAACAGTGTCCAACATGGAAAAACCTCAAGGCTGTAAGACCCCCCCCAACCCCGCTCATCATTATACAGTAATAGATCATCCCTTTAGTAGAGCAGACTCACTGCTTAGATTGGGTCACAAACCTGACTGTGATGGCTAAAAAGATTACGGGCCAGATTTTTAAGGGTGCCCCATGGCAACAGAACAGAACCACCAATTTAAGTGCAATTACTCCCGTTGGTTGGCAAGCCATGTTTCAGAACTGCCAACTTTGTGCTTTATGGACACTTGCAGCAAATAATTTATCACAAGCAGATAACAGTGCTGGTACAGTAGCATGCTTTTCATGTCTACCAGTGCCAAAGTGCCACACCTACTGTAAGAAAGCATTGCAGTCAGTGGGGTAGTGGCAGCAGAATCATAAGGGTTACAAAAAAAATCCCAAACCTGCTAAAACTGATATCATCAAAACCCTGGGAAACCTTCTGCAGGGGTCTGAAGTAGTTGACATTACAACCATAAGGGCTGAAACTATAACCAGAGGGGTGTCAGCTGCAACCCCTGAATGATGCTCCTGGTGGCAGCTGCTGCACATGGATGGGAAACTTGAATGTGATACACACTAGAGCTGGCGCCAGTGTCACGGAGCTGAAAATCTAGCTGTCGGCTGGTCCATATGGAACTGAAATTGTAAAGCAATGACCCCCTCTAAGACCTTTGAATGAAAAGAAACAGTCAAGTAGAACTAAGTCAATACTTCAATACAGCATCCAAGATAAACTTCTGCAGAATCAGGTCTATGGCAGCAACTTTTGAAAGCTGCAGGGAAAAACCAATAATCAAAACATTTTGTTTGTTTGTTTTTATTTATTTATTTTTTTTTAATAAATATTTTGATTGAGATGTAACTTCTTCTGTCACATACATGGTACATATCAAGTTGGTTATCATATCATGATATGTTGGGGCTGCCTGATGGCTCAACAGAGGCAAAGCATCCTTCTGTGTTGGCAATCTGGGTTCAGAAGTGAGACCGGGGAGCCAGGATCTGTGCGGCCAGGGCTAAGGAGTGCTCCTGAGTGGAGCATGAGCCAGCCCTGGGAGGAAGACGTCTGGGTTCCTGTGCCACAGTGGCCCCCCGCAGTGAGCTGGAGAACTTGGCTCCCTCACGTAGGGGCAACATCAGCCCAGTGTGTGCTGCTGTGGCCAAGGCCACCAGAGGCATTGCCTGATGTTGCGGAGGAGGGAGGGCTTAAAGGATGGGGAGAAACACAAAAAGTATGTGCCTTGAGTCATCTGAATGACAGTCGCTGGTTCATGGGCTCCGCACTGTGCAGATCACTGCCAGTTTGACAGTTGTGGGAGAGGAAGATGGGGCTGAGAACCAACAGGGGCCCAATAGTGAGGAGTAGGCAATTGCTCAAAGGGCCAAATAACTAGATTAAAAAGACATAGCTTGATACATCAATAAGCAGAGGGTGCAAACAGCTAGTCAATAACAAGGCTACATAAATCCTGGGAGCACAGAGGATCAGTAGGGGCTATCCTTGGAAATGAGGAGATAACCACTACATTTGTATTGCTCTTTATCTAGATTGTGTTGGTATACAAAGCATAGACTTCAATGGTACATATTCGCCTCCATAATATCTCTACCAAGAGGAGAAGGGTTAATGGCTGGGAATAACAAACATATTTTCAGTAAGTAGTGATTAACATTATTAATCAAGGATAATGCACATCGTTTAAACACAACGGGCCTGATATTCAAAATTGCACTTGGCAATGACGCAAGTGGTTGTGCTGCATAATGGAATTGTGCTGGAGCAACTAAGGGATATATTCAAAAGAGATGTGCCATGGCACATCCCTTCTGAATATATCAAATAATGCACCCTGCACAAATACAATGCACTGGCACAGCCCCCAGACAGGTCTGAATACCAGGAATGAGTAATGCACCAATGCATCAGAGATATACCGTGTGCAAATTCCTGATATTCAGACACCAATATGCAAAAGGGGCCATTATACATGCAAGGTGCAAATGGGCATTTGCATGTCATTATGGCCCCATTTGCATGTGTTCTGTAGGGCAGGCCAGTGAATTGCACCTGGTGTCCTGCACAGCATGTGGTCCCTGTACCAGGGACTGTAGTAGTATACCCTCCCCATACCGTACTACCACCGGCCTTTGTGACAATAATATATGGCCCTGGTGGTTTAGTGTTTCCCCCCTCCCTGCCTGTACCGCCGATCGCCATTCAAAATGTGCTATTAATAGCCCTGGTGGTCCAGTGGTTCCCCCCTCCCTGCCCAACCCTCTGATGGCCATATTTTATTATAGTTAATATGCCTGGTGGACCAGTGGTTCTCCCCTCCCGATCTCGACCCTCCGAACACTGTAAATAACTAACAGCATCTACCCTGGTGGTTGAGTGGTTCCCCCTCCTCATCCCAACCCTCCGATCACTGTAAATAACTTACAGCATCTACTCTGGTGGTCGAGTGGTTCCCCCTCCCCATCCCAACCTACCGATCACCGAAAAATATATGTAACCCCCATACAAATGGGGGTTCCTGAAAAGTCTTCCTCGAGCTTGCCTAAATGCTCACTGTCAGGCTGGTGTCCTGCATTTTAGCAGTTTAAATATGATTGCCAGAAAGTGCCTGTATAGCCCCTGTGTACTGTCTCTTTAAGAGCTGCCTGAATTGCAGTCATAAGTAATCTGAGAGGGAATTCTGTTGAAAGATGTAACTATTTGCTGAAAATCATTTAGAGTGATAATGATGGTGTAGTTTATCTAACTTGCCTTCTTTGCGGCAAGGACTGTTTTGTTTATCTCCACTATCTTGGTCCTGGACTGCGAATTGGACCAATCAGTTCTGGTGGGACCTAAAATGGATCCGGACTACAGGAGCTGTCTTGAGTCAAAATCCATAGGAATTGTAGTTTGGGGCTTTTGGTGCTTGTTTGCACCTGAAGGGGGAGCCTTTGTTGTGACTGACAGACATCAGTCAACTAAATCTTTTGGATTCAGAGGAAAGTCCCTGGCTTGCTGGCAGTTGAGTCAGATCTAACTTGGGAGCTGAAAAAGCAACATGCTTAAGACAGTCAAGCAGCCGTCTTAGTAGTTTCACGTGGGAGAACTGTGGAAAGGCCTAAGTTGTGGTCTGCATGTCTGCCTGCTGTCCCTGAGAGGGAGAAAAGAGAATTTCGGACTAAATCCAAGTTTGTGAGAGCGAAGTAATCCACTGATTTTTCACCAGGCTCATACCTGAAGAAGACCAAAGATTTTTTTATTTTTATTTATTTATTTTTAACCAGGTATAGCACACTAAGCTGAAAGCTTTTTACAGGAGCGACCTGGGAGCACAAGGAGGTTAAGTGACTTGCTCAGGGTCACACAGTATGCAAGTGGAAGCTGTGGGATTCAAACCCAAGTCTGGTCTGCCGGATGTTACCAAATTTGCAGCTCAGAGCCTTAGACCACTGCGCTATACATAAATTTTGCTGAATGCGATCGGCCTGTCAGGATTTCCAGCTGCTTTTGAATCCCCGGCTTGTGCAGAGACCTTGCGATCATGACCGGACAGCGGTTTGCCTGATACAATAGAATTTCCTTACATGTAAATGCGCCGTGTATTGAAAGTGGGTCGTGATTTGGTTCCCCAAGCTTTATCTAGCCTAATCGGACTGAATCTGCATTCATCTCCATTCGGCCTGGACCATGCCATGCTGGCCCTGCCAGACTACCCCACTGCACAGAGAAAGCCACAGACAAGAGACCTGACTGGGTATCAGCCCCCTGTTCCACACTTGAACAGGAACAATGCCTCGGTGAATCGTGTGGGCCTTGCTTCTTCTCCTGGCACTCCAGATTAACCACCTGCAGTCTCAATTTTCATCCAGCCTGTGTCCAGTCTTGGGTACCCTGAGTAATCATCAGGGTAGCTCCCTGCAACAACAGCCTAATCTAAAAGTGTGTCATCTGATTGTCTTGTTTTCTTTTCACGAACTGAGCCCTCTGGCTCCGGATTACAAATAATGTGAGTTGTGCATGTTGTTTTTCTTCCATCACAGGGTCCCAACCAGCTGTAACGTTCCTGGCTAGCCCACCATTCTCCATCTGGGTACCCAGAGTGTGTGACTGCTTATGGACCCTGAAGTGCATACATAACTGTTTGATTGATAGAGCCTTTAAGCAAATTAACCTGATTATGCCCCTCCCTTGTTCAAATCCCTTAAATCAACAGCAATGGGCCTTCTGTGCAAGGTGTGGTTTGACATTCAACGGCATTTTGCCAGGCGAGGCCAGAAAGGGTTAAGAGACTTAACACCGTCATCATTTACCATAAAGAATGATGAGAACAGACTGTGTCACTCTCATTAAATAAAGACATCAAAAATCACCATAGACTGCATGAAGCTAATAAAGAAAGGCTTAGGGGTTCAATGTATCAGATCCCTGGAGACCCAGCATGTCGTCTTATCTTTTAAAAAGTACCTTTCAAAATTCCCCCTCCCCCAAATACGGGTGCCTTTTACTTAAGCCCAAAGCACTTGTCACAACAGTTTCTAGATGCCCAGCCCATCTGGTACTCATGCACACCAATGGGTGTGACATATTTGGTTGCTATGATGGCACGACTCCGCAAACTGGCAGGGCTAACTGCAAGGTATACAAATCATTCAATCCATACTACTGCAGTGCATTTGCAACATAGTGCAGGACTTGACACCAAATCCATAATGTCTGTGACTGGGCACAGGTGTGAGTCATCTAAAAAAAGTTATTGGTGTGCAAGTAACAATGACCGAAAAGCATGGTCATCAGTTCTATCTGGTAAACAAATAGAAAAGAGACAAAATAACACTGCATTGTCCAATGCGCACTGTTCTGTTGAGTCAGCATCTGACAATGCAGTTTTCACAGCAATAAATATGTGCCATCATCTGATAACTTCCTTCCAAATTGTACAATCAGTGGTGGTGTACACATATACATCAATAAATAATGAACTCTGTAAATACAGATGCCTAGTATAAAAATGGCACATATAATGGAAGGGCTAAAGGCCCGAGGTTCAATGAAGGAGAAATAGCTCCTCCCATATCCCCTGCTTAAACTGAACACTTCCGTTGCTCAACTTGAGACTTTCAAAATCAGTGCCATCAGCTGCCGTCCTTGACCACTCTGTATGCTCCACTCCTGTGACCTGCCCTGATCGCTCCTGCTTCTGTGTGGCCGCAGCATTCGCCGCCTTGGCTCCCACTGCTTCCTATCATCAGCTTTTGGCCCCCGCCCATTCTCTCACCTTGTTACCTGTCCAATCCTGCCTGCTCCTTTCACTGCTCTACTCCCCTCCCTTCTGCTGGCTGGCTGTTTTGTCCCTCCTGCATTTAGACCTTGCCACCCGTCGGCTCTGCTCATGCTTCGGAGCCTGCCCTCCTCCTACTCCGTTCATCCCATCTCCTTTCTCTTTTGGGCATTTTCAGCCACCTCTCCAACACTGCTCATTCTGCATCCCAGCGCTTTCAAGTGTGACATCACCCACCGCGACTGGTATCAGGCTTCATGCCAGTGCTCCGGTGCTCTGTGCTAAGAAGGAGAGGGACAGCTGTAAGGAACTGGACTCGAATTGGAACAACTGCTGCCAGCCTGCCTCCACATCTGTGCAGGGTTCACATTCCACAAAATCATTTTTTGTCTATGGACGCAGTTCTGTCCGGCTCTTCCGGGTGTGACGTCACCCACCAATGCTCGGCTCCAACCTGGTGAGTAAAGCCATTTTAGCCCTGCAGGCTGTAACTCTGTGTGTCTGCTTCTGCTGCTTCCCCTTTCATTTGGGCTACAGTGGGCTGGGATGGGCCCTGGGGACCATATCACTGCAACCCCTGCCTTTGCACAACTTTATTGGCATTGCCCTGAGGGTGCATAAACCATGTTTGGGACTCATTCCTTTCTCTTGTTGTGTCCTGAACTTTTTGCCTAGGATTTTGACTGAGACCCCTTCCATATGACTGTCTGCACTTCCTTATCCCTGTACCATGGACATATAGTTTGCTCTTCTATGGCTGTCTACCTTTCAAGATATTTACTTGTAGTTTGCCTCAGGCTTCTACCGACATTCCTCTGCAGTTAACTGGTGCTGCTTGCTGTCCATTTTGAACTACATGTGCCTTTTGCAGTTGAACGTCCCCATTCATTCCAGGGCTCTGGCATCTGGCTGTCCTCCAGCCTGTCTCTGCTTGCATGTGCTTACTGTTATTTTAGCAGGGATACCGGAATGCTGCAACTGCCAGATACTCCAGGACAGACCATCATTGCTAATGGAGTGTTCCTGTTTCCATGAGAAATATTTCCCCTCTACAGGACCACAAAGGAACTTCAACCTGGAGTTGCAGGACACTTACACATTGATCTTGGACCATGCATCCTGGTATTAGTCTCTACCTTGGATGATAGCATTGCCATCGGCTGACCTACATGGAGATCCATCTGTTGTCACCTTCTTTGTGGCTAAATGCAGGTCCCTGGCATCTAGGCATACCTTAGATGTACATGAAGGTCTCGTTCTATTCCATCTCGGGTCCTCCAGGAAGGGCCATCAGCATGGCCTATGTGGAGGTCATTTCACTCACGCTTCCTTGTTCTACTTGCATGGGGTTCCTATTCCATTGTCTCGAGGCACCCCATTCACCAGGTATTCGTATTGCTGCTGCTTCTCTAGTCAGATTACCTTCGAAGGTACTCCTGTTCTATCTCATCCTACCATGCTATGGCACCTATGCCATCTTGTGACACTTTACCTGCCTCTGAGGTGGATTCATCAGATGCTCCTGTGCCTCCATCTGCTGTTACTGTCCTTCAAAGTGTGTGGTCCATGGCATCCTGGTATTCATCTATACCTTGACCTATGTGGCGGTATTGGTCAATGCCGTCTCAGGTCTTCCATGTAGGACCTTCATCGCAAACCTACATGGGGGACATCTCGCATACTCATTCTGACCTGACAGTCTCCATCCCTATCTCTGCCTCTGGGGTATCAAGCAAAGGTATGTTTCCCTGCCCGCCGGGGATGGGAGTCCCTGTCTCCAACTTTGTTCTCCACTTGTTCCACTTCATTCTGCTCCTCAAGCAGTCTCCATCTCTAGCTCTGCCTGGGCAGCATTGAGCGAAGGCCATCTTTTCTGCCTGCTGGTGATGGGAGTCTGTTCCTCATTTCCATTCTTTCCTTCCACCCCTCGTCTACCTGCTTGGGTCCCCTCTATGCTGGTCACTCCTTTGTCATTGACTTGGCTTCCTTGCCTTCAGCCTGGCTCTGGATTGCCTCCTGGACTTATTTATTTATTTATTTATTTATTTATTACATTTTGTTAACCAGGTAGGCCCGCTGGGCCCCGAAGGTCCCCTTTTCAGGGGCAACCCGGGGATTGTTACATAAGGTTTGAACATACAGACAGGTATCACAGTGTCATACAGATCATACAGGGTTACTAAGACAGTATACAATTTCCCAATTTTTGTGCAAGAGGGCAGGAGGTACATAATATTAGTTGGTACAATCATAGTACAGTGCAGTGCATATGTTACAAGATACAGCAATACAGATCAGTACGTGTAAGGTACGCTGATGCTCTGAGAGTAGTACAAATAATACGGGGTTATGAATACACCATACAGTTTCTGTGGATGCAGGCAACAAATACATTATAGTATAGAATACAGCAGTGACGTCAGGTGGAGAGGTGAATAAGTGCTTTTGTGTCTACGGGAGGTTCCGTACGGGGTAGTGAACCAGCTCAAGCAGACGTTAGTCGTTACCCTTGTAGGGCAGCGGTGTCTAGTTGGTATGGATTGATATTAGGTGTGATTGTCTTAGCTGTTGGGGCAGTTGCAGGGACTTGATTTGTTAATGTGAGCACGTAGCCCCCTTTGAAAGATGGCTAATATCGGTGCTTCCTGAAGATGGCTGGGGAGATTGTTCCATGACTCAAGGGCTAGGTGAGTAAAGGATTTTCTCCCTGCAACTGTGCAGGTCTGGGGAGTCTCCAGGAGTTTTTTGTTCGAGGAGTGGAGCGGTCATCTGAGCGGCTTTGGGGCAAGTAGTCCATTCAGGCCTGCCGGTGGATGGGCTCTCCTGGAGCTTATAGGTCCAGTTTAGTAGGGGGTACTGGAGCCTATTGTCCAGGAATGGCCAGTTGAGGGTAGTGAGGGCATCACAGTGGTGGGTCCTCGGGCAGGATGTTGAAGCAAAGCGAGCTATTTTGTGATATAGGGTCATGAGTCTGCTCTGGTCTGTTTTGGTGGTGCTGAGTATGATGGGAGCAGCATAGGTTAAGGTCAGGAGAAGGATAGTTTGTGAGATGGCCAATCTAGTCTCTGGTATCATATTGTGGCTAAGGCGATAGAAAAGGCCCAATTTTTGATGTATGTTTTTTGTTACAGCATCCACTTGGGGCTTGAGGGTGAGGCCCTGGTCTAGTATGAGACCAAGGTATTTGACTGATTGTACCACCTCTATGTTGGAGCCGGCCAAGGTAGTGAGTGGCAGGAGATGGTCTCTGAAGAGGCCCAGGGATTTTGGCCCAAACAGCATGGCCTTGGTCTTAGTGGGGTTAAGGACAAGGCGGTTCTCAATTAGCCAAGTCTCAGCCTTGGTGAAGTCGTTTTGGAGCCTAGGTCCTAGATCGGATGGGTGATCTCCAGTTCTGTAGAGTACTGCATCATCTGCGTATTGTACTAAGGAGCTTCCACCGCAATGCTCATGGAGGTCATTTGTGAATAGGGAGAACATAAGTGGACCTAAGATTGAGCCCTGAGGGACTCCCTCAGTTAAGGGTAGGGGTTGTGAGGTGGCCCCTTTCCACTTGACCTGTTGAGTGCAGTCTGTGAGGTAATTGCAGATCCAATTGAGGAAGTGTTGATCCAGCCCTAGTTGGCTAAGCTTTGTTAGCAAGAGTGAATGATCCACTAGGTCGAAGGCCTTAGAGAGGTCTACAAATACAGCCCCAGTTGGGGTACCCTTGTCCCAGGCAGTTAGGACATCAGAGGTGAATTTGATGAGGGTAGTATCAGTCCCATGCTTTCGTCTAATGCCGTGTTGTGTGGGTGCCAGTTACCTGTTGGCTTCCAGGTAATCTCTGAGTTGGCTGTAAACTAGCCACTCCTGGATTTTAGCCAAGTGGCAGAGGATGGAGATGGGCCTGTAGTTTCCTATAGGTTCCCTTGCTCCACCCTTGTGGATTGGGACTACATGTGCCCTTTTCCATGTTAGGGGGACTGCATCTTCCTGTAGGGATCTGTTTATTAATTGCATCACAGGCAGTGCGATGGCTGGGGCGGCAGCCCTGAGCAGCCTCGGATCCAGCCCGTCGGGTCCCGGAGATCCACTGGGATTTAAGGATTGAAGGAGGGTCAGCACGTCTTTGGTATGCGCTATCCGTAGATGGAAGTTGGTGATCGTAGGGTCCTGAGTTTCAGTGACCGTTGGGCTCTGAGAGCTGTGAGTGGTGTTGGGTCTGAGCACCCCCAGGTCAGTAAAGAAGCGATTGAAGGCTGTAGCAACCTCCTCTCCATCATTGAGAGAAGTGCCGTTGTATGTTATGTTACCCTGCTGGGGCGGTTTAGTGCCTTTTATGAGGGAGTTGATACTTGTCCAGAAGGACTTTGGGTCAGTTAGAGTTTGTCTCTGCAGAGATTTTAAGTAGTCCCTTTTGGCATTCTTGGAGCTTCTTTGGCACTGATTCTGCAGGGATCTATAGGCAGAGTGGTCAGCAGGGGAGGCGGAGCTCCTTGCTCTTTTCCAGGCTTTGTCTTGGGCTATCATCAGTGCCTTCAGTTCACGTGATATCCACTTGTGGCAATGGCCCTTGGCTCGTCTGGTCCTGATTGGGGCATGCATGTTAGCCACAGCAGAGAACGTGCACTGGAAAAACTGTGCTGCATCGTCCGTGCTCCCTAGGTGTCTCACTGAAGACACATCTATGTTTCTTAGGGACCTCTGGAATGCCTCCGACGAGAATCCAGAGAAGTCCCTGGCCACTATGAGCTTGGGCGGGGTCCTGGGAGGCCAGTTTTTCCATATGCAGAAGGTGGGTGAGTGGTCGCTTAGGGCGTCCGACATCACACCAGCCACTTGTAGGTTGGTGGGTTTGGAGGTAAGTATCCAGTCCAGGATAGGGTGATTCCCTGTTTTATGGTTATGCTTTGTGACCTCGGTGATGACCTGGATCAGGTTAGCGTCTAGGAGTATAGCTTTATGTTTTTGCTCAGTGGTGGGATCCCACTTTAGGTGGAAGTCCCCAAGGACCAACAGCTCTGTGAGTTGTGCCCCAGCTATTGGGCTGATGAGGCTTTGGAGTGTGGCAGTCCCCCGATGAAGGGTTATAGATACATCCTATGGTCAGGTGTTTAGCATTGCCCAGGACAAGTTGGACGAATATAGATTCTAGTCCTGTTGTGTTTGGCGTTTCCACAAGGGACAAGGAAGCCGCCAGGGAGGAGATCACATAGACAAGAACTCCCCATCCTTTTTTCCCTTCCCTATCCTTTCAGAAGGAGTTGTAGTGGACTAGTTCCACTTCATGAGGGAGTATGTAAGGCTTCAGCCAAGTTTCAGAAATGGCTAGCACATCTGGTTTGTATGTGTCTACCCATGATTGTACCTCCGGCATCTTTGGTCGAAGGCTGTAGATGTTCATGTGGCCCACCCTTAGTCCCCTGTAGTCCTTTTGGGGTCTTCAAGTGCGCCGCCATCTAGTGCTCAGCCATCCATCGATTTTGTTCCCTGCTCCATCCTCATTTCAGGCTTCCAGTTCTCAAATACCACTACAGACCTCCTGGACATTGTTTAACCACCCATTTTCCTTCATCCGGGTATCCATCTGAATCAGATTCTCCTTCATCTTCCAGGACCCTTTATCTTTCAAAATTGACCTTTCTGCTCACCGTCAAGATTCAGAGGATACCACTTATCAACCAGCAAGACTCTGAGGATAAGACTCTTCAATATAACCAGAACCAAACCTCAATCCGCATCTTTTAGGATTATCTCCTCTTAGTTTGCCAAGAGGACAGGCAGGTCAGTAGCCACGGGTCCTCAGAGGTTTCCCCCACAGGGGGGTTTTCCTCTCCTGTGTGCTACTGGTTACACTCTCCAGAGTTGGAGGAGGTAATCAAAATGTTAACAATCTTTTGGGCATCTATTCCTACACCTACCCAGCATTCCTACTGAGGGTGGGAATAGAGAGAAGCCAAATTCCAAGTTCATAACTTTTCTCCATAACATTCAAGTTCATAAGTATACACAAGCACTACGCTAGGCACCACACATTGAATGGGAGGGCAACAAGCCCAAGGTTCGATGGGGGGGGGATAGCTCCTCCTATATCCCCTACTTAAACTGAGCACTTCCAGTGCTCAGTTTCGCACATTTCGAAATCACCCAATATCTTCCCTGTCCTCCTCCTCTGGCTCTTTTATCTCACCCTTAACGCTGAGCTTCTATTCCTACACCTACCCAGCATTCTTACCGAGGGTGGGACTAGAGAAAAGTCAAATCTAAGATCACAACCTTCAAGTTCATAACCTTACTCCATAATATTCAAGTTCATAGGTATACACAAGCACAACTCTATGCACCGCACATTGAAACATTTAAAAACAACAGATAACAGTCTGTAAAATATACTATACCAGTCAACAAAAGGTCATATGTTACTTTAAAATGTTCTGAATGTTTATGATTTGTTGTTTATTGAGTTTAGAAATAATACTGTCCGGGTAAAACTTGATCAGCTGTTTTAGCTTTACAGAGTCTGTTTGTGTTTAATAAATTAAGTTTATTGCTCCAAATTTCTGTCTCATGTCATGTCATCATCATCACTTTATTGATGAGCTTTAAAAGCCATTCACAAATACACACACTCAAACAGAGTATACAGAGAAATACAATGACAGTTAAAAAGTAGCTCTCTACATCTATATAAAAAATACAAGTCAAATTCATAACAGCATTGGTTGAACCCTACTGAAGTCCAGCACTATACAAATCCCCTCATTACCATAATCTGCATTTCATAGCAAAATTTTTTTTTAAAGTATCTTTATTGTATTTTGCATGAACATACAAACAAACATACACAACAAACCCGGGATCCCGGGTGCCCACCCCTAAAACTGGGTAGGCAAACTATGTACAAAAACAATATACAATCACAGCTGCAGAGAACCGCCAGCCCCTATCCAGACACAAAAACCAGGTCACCACTACCCACATTGAGGGAAAAAGAACAAGAAGGTATCAAGTTGGGACTGGGTATTAAAGAAAAAAGAGAACCTCAAAGTGTAAAGGCTGGAATTAGTCCACCAGTCCTATAGTTCCCAAAACCCTCTAGTCAGGAGAGGATGTTCCCAGCTGTGTCCCGAGAAAGAGAGAGGCCTCAAAAGAAAATAAAACCCTTGCTTGGCAGTCCAGGTCCTATCTAATTAATGTACAATGATAAAAAAAAAAAAAAGAGGAAGGGAAATTAGTTCTAGAACATACAGATCTCTAAACCTAGAGATAAAGAAAACAAGGATACACCAAGTGTAAATATTCAATCATAGATAATATGAATATCCACCACTTCAAAAAGCTACACTTAGACAGACAGACCAATGGCAGGGAGGCTAGAGCTGGGTCGAGTAGATAGCCTCTAAAATTCGCCACCTCTTATCATATGTTCCCTTTTTCCCATTCCGAGACAAGTGGCGCTTAATCCTCCCTAGTACCCTCAGAAGATCCGCTAGCCAGCGGTCATATGAATAAATACAGTCACTTTTCCAGTGCCTCAACACATAAGCTTTAACCAGGCAGACATCAGGGCAATATGATACTTTGATCTCAATCCCGGATTTGAGTCATATCCCCCAAAATACAGACCTTAGATGAGCTGTAGTCTACATAGTTTAAAAGGGGGTCCATATTCTGCTTAATTAAAACCCAGATTGGGTATATCCTAGGACAGCCCCAAAATATATGTAGTGTATCTCCCAGACTCAAACCACACCTAAAACATAGATCTGTCTGTCCAAGCTTCCTAGCACAAAGTTTGTCGGGGGTAAAATACAAATTAGAAAAAATGAAAAATTGCATAGTTCTAAATTTGGGTATAGGTATGTAAGCCACACTTTTCCATATTGTCTCCCAGTCCGCCTCAGTAGGGTATCCTTCTTCTCCCAGTAGGCCACCTTCGCAAACCTCCTTACTAAAGAAGTCAAGAAGCACCTTATACATCATTGACAGAGGCTTACGGCACAGTTAATTCCCTAAGATTGTCCCAAGTAAATGGAGTCCCTGCTAAACAAATATTATCCCTCTGCATTCTCTGTAACATTTTGGTAATCTGAATCTTCTTGAAAAATTGATACCACTACATTGAGGTGGAAACATGACTTTATCGTCTAGAATCAAGTCTGACCAAACAAAATTAGCTAACTGTGGAGCCCAGGAGTCCCTAATAAGTCGGCCACCAATAGTCATGTTAGGATTACCTAAAATAGGTTGACCTCTACAGCCCTTCTGGAGCTTCTTACGGAGTGGGGACAAAAGAGCCCACCAAGCCAGGACTGTCTTAACTATTGGGGAATCATTACCCACATCAGGGAGAGATCCCGGATTAGTAAAGAGCAATGAATCAGGAGATACCTTTATCTCTCAAAATTTGCTGTTCAATATGTAACCAAGTTGGTGTATAGCCCTCTCCTCCTGAGTGCTATTCCACCGGTCATTATCGATAGTTGCCCAGCTACGTAATATAAGTAGAGATCTGGAATTTGAGCCCCCTGAACTAAAAAGGAAGTCGTAAACCACATGTTTCCTCCTCGGAGGCTTGGAATTCCATAAAAATTAGAAAAAGTTTTGTATTCTAATAAACCAGGACTTAGGAATATTATAGGGACAAATATATAGGATACAAAAATCTAGGCAATAGATTCATTTTAATTAATCCTATTCTAGCTGTCAAATTTAGGGGAGCTTGTTCCACCTATCCAAGTCAGCCCTAGCTGCTACTAATACTTTGTTCAGATTTGCTTCTACACCTTGCTGAAAATTAGGAGTAACCCGAATACCCAGATAGTCAATACCATCTGGAGCCCACTTTAGGTGGAGGTGGTCAAAGTCTGCCTTAAATACATGTGAGGTAAGGGGGAGGACCTGTGTCTTAGTCAAGTTTAACTTATAATTCGAGACTACTGAGAATCTCTTTATAACCTCCAGAACCCTATCAAAACTCTTCACCAGGTCATAAAGATGCAGAAGAATATCATCTGCAAAAACCGAAAACTTCAGTTCCCTCCCCTTAACCACAATCCCCCGTATTTCAGGGTCCGATTGAATCGCCCGCAAAAGAGGCTCCAGGTAAATATTGAATAAAATTGGGGAGAGGGGGCAACCCTGTCTGGTCCCATTGTCGAGATGGAATTCCTTTGACAAAAAGCCATTACAAAGGACCCTGGGTCGAGGTATAGCATAAGAGATTCCTAATACCTTGAGAAGACTCCTCCGAAGCCCATCCTCCATGGTGGCAAATAGAAAGGAATGGGAGACCGGTCAAAGGCCTTCTCAGCATCCAAGGAGAAAAGTGCCATATCCAAACAAGAGCTGGAGGCCTCCAAAAGGACATGGTGAAGCTTACGCAAGGCATCATGAGCCCCCCTGCCCGGCATAAAACCAACCTGGTCTTGGCTAATAATCCGAGGAGCTATCTTTAAAATTCTATTGGCCAATATTTTAGATAACAATTTGATGTCCTGGTTCAAGAGGGCAATAGGCCTATAACTCCCTGGTGTTTCTCGGGGCTTATCTGGTTTAGGAATAAGTGTAATATAAGCCTGATATAGCGGCAAATGGGAGACTCCATCAGAAAAAATACCAGAAAAAAGCTCAAGGAGTAAAGGTATGAGACTCTTCAAGTGGGCTTTATAAAACCCAGCTGAGAGCCCATCTGACCTGGAGTCTTACCCTAGGCATGGTGTTAATTGCATCACATATTTCAGCCTCGATATAGGTATTACCAAGGCCTGGGCTTGTTCTTGCTCCAGTCTTGGTAAGGCAATACTCCAGAAACTCCCGCATATACTCCTCAGTGCTACCTGATGCCCCTGATATAAATCTGTAAAATAATCAGCAAAAACATCTGCCATATCCTGTGGGTCTGTGATCAAGTCCCCAGTATTCCAAATATGGTATCGTAGCGGCCTCCCATTCTCTTACCCTGCTTGCAAGAAGCCTACTGGGCAAGTCCCTTGCAAAAAGATATTCAGCTTGAAGCCTTTCAGTCCAAGCCTCCAATTTGTAGTACATAATGTCCGCAGCTCGTCCCTCAGTTCTCAAGTTCCCTATCCACCTCCGCCAGTTCCCTCAAGGGGCAAGTGAATTAATAGCACCCCAATGAATTCTCCTTGCTTCCTCATCTTATTCCTCCTAATGGAGAGGGTCTGAGCTATACTGGTATATAGGACTTTACAAGTAGGCCATGCTAAATTCTTATTGTCCAGGGTAGGGATCTGGGTCAGAATAATATCCCTAAGAGATTCCTCCAAACGAGATAACATATTGTCTTCTAAAAAAAGAGATTCATCCAATCTCCACCTGAGCGGTTTTGTCAGAACAGACTCCAATACCCAACACATCTGTAATGGAGAATGGTCAGACAAAATTCTACTATGAGTAAATAGTTTCTTAACCCCTCAGGGGCCTCCTGATTAACCAAGAAGAAATCGATACGTTGTTTGAGTTTTATGCACCCCTGAATAGAAGGTCATAATACCATCTCCTTGTTTAAACTTCCAAAGGGATCTGTCAATGCTGCCACTTCCAGAAATCTGGCCAAAGATACCTGCGCCTAGAAGGCGTTTTTTAGAGGGGGTTCCTATCCACCAGGTTACTAAAGCAGAGATTCCAATCCCTGCCATAATTAGGGGGTGAGCTGAGAAGCTAGTGAGGTCTAATTCCAGGAGGAGAAAATCAGGTTAGGGGAGTTGGCCCGTATACAGAAGTAATTGTTATTAGCCTCCCCATAATAGTACCCGTGACAAGACTCCCGCGCATCCTCCGTATTTTATATTGCAGGGAACAAACGGACAGCTCTTTGCGATCAAAATTGCATGCGCTTCTGAAGCTTTGGCGTGTCCTCTCAAAAACTTGACCCACCCAAAGCCTTCTCAAGAGCATTAACTCTTCCTTTAACAGGTGGGTTTCCTGTAGCAAAGCAATTTGAGCCTTATCTGTGAAATATATTTTAGAATCACTAGTCTTTTTCTCCTCTAAGGCCTTTAACGCTCCAAGATAAAATGTTGACCCGTAAACATATTAATGTACTACACCCCATACCTCCCAGCCCCAGCTGCCAGCTAAGGAAAAAAAGGAAGAAACATTCAAAGTCTGCAATTTGGACTCTCTCTTCCCCTCCCCACCCCACCCTTTTGGCGCTACCCCCGATCCGGCTGATCGCCTCCTAACCACCGGGCGAAAGCGAGATGAGCCAGCCACTGAGCGCCCTAGTCCCTCCAACCCCTAAATAACCCAAGTCAAGCTTCTATTCCCCATTACCAGGAAAATCAATATTTTTATTTGAAAGCCCTCCCCCATACTTCTTCTGTGGTCCCAACACATAACTCCACCCTCATTAAGGCTTTAAAACAAAAGTCACAGTCTCCAAGATCCTCAGGGAGCATTGTACTATAGCACTAATAAAAGGCCTTATTCCAAGTAACATAACTGGAGAAACAGACTTCAGCCACATCCACGGACTTCTCCCAAGACATAGATTCAGGTTGCCGCCTGAACAGATCCGAAGTTCAGCTTTCAGCCCCTCCATGCATCCCTGCTGTCAAAACCTCCGGTCTCCGATTGCAACTTGACCACCAGAGTAGCTGGATGTTGCATCCAAACTTCACGCCTGCTAAATAAAGCTTCTTTTTAATGTCAATATATTCTTTCTGTTTTTCACGGATGGCAGGTGTCTGATCCTGAAAAAGCCAGATTGCAGCTCCATTCCAATGCAAATTTTAAGGCTCTCGCTCTCATAAGAACGTGGGTCTTCTCTAAAGTTCAGGAAGCGCATTATGATAACCCTGGTCGAGCCCTGGGGGTCTCTCTCAGAGACCGATGTGCCCTCTCAATATTATATGCCTCCATAAGGTGTAGGGCCCAGATCTTTAAAAGCAGCCCCTGAATAAAGGTGATACAGTCCGCACCCTCAGAGCGCTCTGGTAGACCAGCCAGAATCAAGTTATTCCTTCTGCTGCAGAGATTCTTGATCTATCTCTCCTCCAATTTTTCACCTGTCTCCTTAAGGCCACCAACTCCTGCTCATGTGCAGACGTTTTCCTGTCTTGCGAGGCAGCTCTAGCTTCCAGATCTCCTACTCTCTGTGCCAGAACGTTAAGAGTAGGTTTAATAGTAGCAAAATCGGCTACCAGCCCTCAGCGGAGTGATTTAATTTCAGCTAGATCATCCGGAGGGATCTGGCCTTTCTCCTCCGCACCCAAACATGCCTCCTGGTCTTCTGGCACTGGTGAGGGGTGTTCCGGGCGTTTGGGCGGCGCGCCGCGCCAGAGAGTCTGGGCTTCCTGATTCCATCCTCGGTACTGCAGCACAGGAGGGTTCACCCGCTGCCAAAGCGGAATACTGAACCGAGCGACTTTTCGGTAAGTCCAACAATCAGCTGCCGGTTCTATTGAGAAGTGTCAGCCCGTTAACGCTAATCAGGGATTTTTGAACTAGTTTAGAGGTTGAGTCGGCCCGGGAGTAGGGCTCCGAACGTCTTCACGGCACTAGCACATCACGTGATCCCCCATTTCATAGCAAAATTTGTGATGCCACAGTTTTCTTCTTTTTCTTATTAATTACTGCAAAGTACTTAGACATTCTGTTTACTGCCCAAGAATCCACGGTATGCATTAAAATCATACTTAAGATCTCATAACTGACTATATACAGTATCTGGGATCCAAAAAGACTTTTAGCCAGTAGGTCCTCTCCAAAGAGTGCCACGAGCAATGCCATAGTTATGTGCACCAAGTCTTCACCTCCCCTCACCTTGCACATACAATTTTCATTTTCTTTTGACAGCTTATTGTGTCTTGCCCACAGAATATTACTTTGAAATCTCTCAAACTTATACATAATAAACATTCTCCTTAAATTGGGGTCTGTTAGTAAATCTAGATAGGGTTTGTAACCAAAACATATATTATTGTTTGCATACTATCTTGAAAAATATGAGGACCTAAAACTCTCCATATCCCTTTGATTCCATCAATTCACTATGCATTTATTAATATATTTTCAATATTTTAAACTGATTAATACTCGCTTTTCTGCTATAGCTTTTAGACAAGGTAGTTTATATTCTTTTAATAGATGCATAAGCCCTGGGTACCAAAATTGAATATTATTGTACCCTAACTCGGCCCACACTTTTTTTCTTTTAGGCACTCTGCAGTCAGGTGATTATCTGGCAATCTCAATATCCTAAGGCACCATCCGATATTTTTTGAATGTACTAAGGTCATTAAATTATTAATTCTCAATTCTGCCCTTATGTACAGTAAGCTGCAGGACATGAGAAGCCCACTCCCATTACTTTTTTAAGTAGCTTAAACATTGAGCTAGGTAATTTACCCAGAGGAATACCTTCCCAAATCTTTACCCCATAAAGCACTTGAGCCTGATATTTTTAGCTTTCGGTGCACAGATCAAAGGTTTCACAGTTTGTCCACCAGATCTATAACTGAATCTCTTCAGGCCCTTGGCTGTTTTTTAACTTTATTCCTTATGATTTTAACATGTTCTGTCCATGGACAATTATTTTTTATGTTAACCCTAGGTAGGTTTAGCTCGTTAGGAACTCAATTTTTTGGTTACCCAAGCACCATATATATTTATTTTTATTTACAGACCCTAAGACTATAATTTTTGTCTTCTGTGGGTTTACCCCAAGTTGGAGTTTCTATGATTTATCATATAATACATCCAGTTTTTTCTGTAAACCTGATTTTGTAATAGAAAATAACATGAACAGTCACGTGATGCTCTTTTCTGAGTAACAGCTGGAAACCCACGCTCCTGCTTTAAACAACCGTTTTATTCAACTAGTGGCTATTTAATAGTTTTTTTCTCTTGTGCTAACCTTGGGACAACTCCCACAACTCATTCCATGGGCTACGGTTTTGTTTGGCAGCCAAAAGTACTGATTTTATTGACGCCAAAGGAGTCGGAAATGCGCCAAGTGCCCCCATCTCACACGCTGCCTCAGACACCCAGTAAAATTCCAAAACGGGCCACAGGTCAGAGCGCCTCCTCCGACCAAGGTCTCTACTGCAACACCAGTGCCTACTCCCCTGTCGAAGGAAAAATTCCTAAAGGAGCTGCAGCTGTTTAAGATGGCCTTTCAAGACATTACAGCGGAGCTCAAGTCGATGAGGGTAGATTTAGGGGATGCTATGAAGCAAATTAAAGATGTGGCCACCCACACCAGCTCCATTGAGACCTGGAGAGAAAAGGTGGACCCAGAGCTGATCTCCCTGAGACAGAAGCTATTGAGGATGGACACCAAGTTGGAGGATTTGGAAGGCCGAAGCAGGCATGGCCAGAGTAATGGATGTGGGGACCCTGCTCCAAGTCATATTTTGTGGCCTGGGGGGCCCCTAAATGCCAACATTCCACTCTTCTGCAGTAATGACCAGGGTACTCAAGATGTGGTTTATAATGCTATGTGTTATGCCACATGACTTGACAGGTCACATGCCCTTGATTATAAACAACACAATTCAGAATGACCAATTACTGCACAAAGAAGCATTTTATCAGTACAATATTAACATTTTGTAAATTTTCACTTTTTAGTCACTTTTAACTCGTCTTGTTTTTCGCTTGCCACTACTGTACCTTGTAACTATTTTTGTTATTAGTATTTATGGATCCTCTTTTCTTCCTCTTTTTTTTCCCTCCCCTGAGACACACCTGGACATTAGACTTCAATTAGTGTGCCCTGCCTTCCCAGATATCAAATTCAAGTTCCACATAAATAAATTAATAAAATGGGGATTGTAGCTGCCACGATCTCCCTGCACCTGCCTCCTTGAATACCTATTCTCTCTGCCAAAACCAAAAAACTGAAGCATGTATTGAAGCAGTTAGTGGGGCTCATAGCCCTCCCATTATTTCCCCACTCAAGACTCCTTCGAGCTCCAAACCTGAGACATGCTCAAGCTCCTTCCCTCCGCAATGCATCTGCCACAATCACCCTCTGTGCAGCTATCTTTTTCCTCAATTCTGTCTGTTCTCCCACTGTCTCCTCTCCTCAATCTCCATTGTCATTTATAGTTTTGTTGTCAACTTAAAAGTTGCTTTGCTGCCAATGCTGAGTTGCCAAATCCTTGCCCTTACCCAAGTCATTGATGCCAAAGCAGCTAAACAGAGTTGTGCCAAAAAGACTGAGCCTTAAGAACCCTGCAGGACCTACAGGTGTTGACTGCAGTCACTTCAGAAATTAAGTTTCCTAGAGCAACCTGCTGCAACTTCCCATTAATGTATATGACTCAAATCAAACCAAGACAAAACAGTGCCAGCAAGAGCAAGTCGCACAAGTTAGTTCCCCTCAGGTTACTTATTAGCATCCCATGGTCCACTCAGTGCCAAACTCAAATCTTATTAAAGACTCAGTACACTACTCAGGTTACTGAACACTCACAGATGGACCATGACCAGAGGCAACCACAGCTTAGTTTGTTTCTCTAGTGCAATAAAACTAGTTATTTCTGCAGCACAAATGACTTGGACCCTGCAACACACAGACGACTAGTCAACACAACATACCTGGTGTGGCCTGACTGATGTGAATGTGACTGTGATGAATCCAGTCTGTCCTCTTGATTGTTTCCTCAAGATCACACAAACGGTGGTGACACGACTCAGCCTTGCAGCGCAGCCCAGCATGGGAGGACTCCTCATAGTCGCAGCAGGACCAAAGGCCAAACTAGCAGCAGCACTGGCTGACCCTGGCTAGTGGCTACACTGAAAACACCAGCAGCATGTGACGCTGCACTGAAGCCAAATCTGACTCCAGGTGACCCCCCTTGGCCTGCTTAGACTGTCTCTCTACTTTTGTGTCTTTAGACAGAGACTCTTCTTCTTTGATAGACGAGACCAACCACCGGCACCGACGACTGACCACCACAGCTCTCTCTCGTTCTCCTCCTCTACTCCTAATTACTGCCCGGCCACATGTCCTGACGCCATGCACATGCACACACTGATTCCCTCTCCCCAGTAGCCACACCTCCAGAGGTCCTCTGATGGACATGATTGGTTGTGTTTGGTGGGGTCAGGGTGGATCAGAGGTGAAGCTGGAGCAGCCATCAGAGAAACTGAGAGGCTGACTTGCTCAGAGCAGCTGCGGGGGGGGGGTCATCATTCACCAGGCTGACTCAGTGAGGTGGGGGGGCTGACTGACTTCAAGAAGGGAGCTGCATTTTGGGCAATTTGGCCTGTCAGCGGTCGTCCAGTACAGCCAGAATTAAAGAAAGTAACTGTAAATAAGTTAACAGTGGGGGCCCTCCTGAACCTCGGGGCCCTATGCATGGCATAATTTGCATACAGGTTCATCCAGCCATGGAAGCAGGAGAAACAACATCGTGGTCTTCAGCCTTCCTGAAGATGCTGAGGGGAATATGCCTATAATATTTGCTCAGAAACTTCTTACCAAGATTGCTGGGGCCTCCCCTCACAACCCGGGATATGTGGTTGGAAGGGCCCATTGTTCCTTACGCCCCCGACCACCACCAGGTGCAGGACCACGTCCCTTCATTCTCAAACTCCTCAATCATTTAGACTGTCAACATGTGCTGACCAAAGTTAGAGAGCTAAAAGAAAACCTGGGAAGGCTCCAGACTTAGGCTGTCACAGGATTTATCTACAGCCACCCGACAAAAGAGAGCTGCCTATCACTCAGTGGTCACCAAACTGATAACAGCTGGGGTGCTGTTTCGCATGCTTTACCCAGCATGGCTATCTGTCCTGCACCAAGATTCTTGGTCCACTTTTGAATCAGCGGAGCAGGCATCTTTGGAATTATGGAGTTTGTCAGCGTGGCTCAGTTGGTAGCACATCCGCCTCTGGACCAGAAGGTCGTGGGTTCTCGTCCCACACCGGGATGAACTTGCACCTAAAAAATCACTGGCATCCGAGTGCAGTATTGGGGGGTGCTGTACTGCTGGGGTGTGCCATCCTTCGGATGAGACATTAAACCGAGGTCCCTTCTGCCCATCCTGGTGTTGTCCTGGTGGGTGTCCAGGTGGAAGTAAAAGAACCCAGGGTACTCTTCGTAAAGAGCAGGGAACATTTCTGGTGTCCTGGCCAACATTCCCCTTCCCATAAACCGGTTCATGCAATTATCCAGGCTGTGTGTGGGTGATGATGTGCGATATGGCCGCCACCACACATTCAGTCACTTCACTACCAGTCTAGCATTGCTTGTAAAGTGCTTTGGGATACTGTGTATGAAAAGCGCTATATAAATGCTGATTCTTCTTCTATTTCCCGATTTGTTCAAGGACCGCTGAGAACTCTTGATACTCAAAGGCTCTTCTTGTGGGAAAGGGGGAGGGAGGAATCTGCTGGTGCAAGTTTTAGTGCAGAAATAATGGACTAGTCAGTTGTTAAGTAATGAAGATACTTGTCCCGGTAGCACTTTTTTTATCCGGCTCCTTGTGGTCACCCTGAAGGCTACTTCTGTTACAAGCCGCTACATTTTGGACTCTCACAACCTGGGTCTCCTCATCATTTCCAGCCCTTGATTTGGCAAGCTCCCCGCACTATACCAGGCGAGAATATGCTATCTGAAAATTTGAGTAACATTACCAGCCCGAGCATGTGCACGATTGAATGTATCAGCTCGAATATGCTCATGACCGGATGCACCAGCTCGATCATGCGCATGATCGGTAGCATTGTCACCAGTGCATACGCTGACAGAATGGATACCTTCATTTCCCGGCTCAGGAGAGGATCCAGCTGACTACTCCACGCCACAGTGGGACATTCAGAGCTTTATTCACCAGCAACTGTCTCTTCTTATTTTCTGAGGGGGACTTTTTGTTTCTTACTCCCGGGATTAGGACACCTTATGAACACAGATACTCTTCCCTTGGGTTCGATGCCAGAAAAGTTTGTTTAGCAGCAGTTATGCAGGGTTCCTGTTATCTTGATTTTCAAGTGACCCTGTTTGTATAATTAAAAAGCTGGAGTTTCCTTTTGTTTCTCCTGCTACTGCTACAGATTTAATCTCATGTAGCCTGTTAACGGTATAGGGCTTTAGATATTACATCCTGGGGTTCTTCCCTCCGGGATTTAACATTACTTCGGCTGCAGATAATCAAACCTTCATTGTTTTCTGTTATTACTTCTCATATGTACTTTTTTACAACGTATATTTAACCCATAGGGTACAGTTTTACTGTTTTATTTTAGTCAGCAGTACAGTTATTTACTTATCTTATTGGGGAGGGAGGGGGCTGAGTGATGAGTTGCCCAGAGATAGCACTCACGCACAAGAGGTGGGGTGGGATACCTTCTGCTTTTTCGCAATGTAACTTTATCGATATTTTTGCTTTTGGGTGGTTTGTTCTTTGTAGTCGCAAAGGGTTAGATGCTGTATTGGTCTGGACTAATTCTATTACAATCCGAGGGTTAATTTTTTGTATATGGGTTTATAAACTTTCTGATCAGTTTTTCTGGAGCCATTATGATGGCAGGAGGGTGGTTTTATGGACATATAATATTTCTTTTTTGGTCTGGGTTTACATGTGGGTGTTTATATGGGTTAGTGGGGAGGGGGGATTTGGGTTATATTCCTTTTTGAGTTATTATATATTCCTATGTGAGGTTATGAAGTTTTTTGGGGGAAGGAGGGAGAAGGGCTGGCTGTTTTTTTTGTTCAGTTTACATTAGTTTTGTACTTTGTAAATCACTTAAGCATGTCAAAATTATTGAACTATATATGGGTAGAAGGGAGGAGGTGGGGGATTGGGTTTTTTCTCTGAGGGCTGACCTATAAGCCATTCATATTTTAGAGTCCTGGCTTGGACTTTTTTTTTCTTGTTCTCACTTACCTTTATTGATGTTAAATGGCACATCATTTCAGGTACTGTTCACGGAACATAGAAGGCGCTCAATCCCCGATGAAATGCACTAAGGTATTGTTACATCTCCATAAATTACAGGTGGATGTGGCTTTCCTCCAGGAAATCCACCTCCCCTCATCTCAGGTTCAGTTGTTAAGATGTTCCTGGGTTGGATGGGTGCTGGGCCCGGGGACAGACACTTGCAGGGGAAGCGTAGCTATTTTGATATCTAGATCCATCCCATTCCATCTCATTCAGGAGGTGACAGACTCCCAAGGCAGATATATTTTCTTGAAAGCCTTATTGAGACATCTGGAGGTGATTTTGGGATCCGTATACGGGCCCAACGTAGAAGACCCTTCTTTTTTTTCCCCCAACTCATCTCCATTTTCTCTCCATGGACCTCTCTTCCACTGATTCTTGCTGGGGACTGGAATTTGGTTGTAGATAATGATCTGGGTAGAACTATAAGATGTAGTCAAGCCCTCACCCCAAGTCAGCTTGGTCTACAGGACCTTTTGGATTCGTTAGGTCTCGTGGATCCCTGGAGAGCTCTACATCCTGTCACTAGAGAATATTTATTACACTCCACCCTTCATAATTCTTTTTCCCGTATTGATTTTTGTTTTTGCTGAGTCTTGAGGCTTTACCAGGTGTGGTTTCGGCCTATTATGGGGCTAAGGTAGTGTCAGATCATCACCCAACTGTTTTAAAGGTTAATCGTACCCCCTCCCTAGCTCGTGATAAAACATGGCATTTTAATAACCAGTTGTTAAGACTTCCTGAGGTGGTTGAACAGATTCAATCCTTCATTTCTGATTTTTCTGATGTCAACTCGCCCACAATGCCAAAGCTTAATATACTCTGGGGGGCATTTAAATGTGCCCTTCGGGGGGAGGTTATTTGTTTGGCCTCTAGATGGAAGAAAGAGTTATCTCAGGCTTCTTCCTCTCCTTTAGAACAAATTCGGGCAGCCGAGGAAGTCATTTCAGAGACCTCTCCACCATCAGAGTGGGAACATCTCGAGGCTCTTTCGTCCCAATATCATACCATACTTGGTGATAGAGCGGAGCATCTTCTCTTGAAGACCAAGGCGAAGTACTTCGACAAGGGTGATAAAGCTGGAAAAATCCTTGCTCTATGCTTGTACACCCAGCAAGCGGACAGGATTTTCCCATCTTTAAGGTCAGATTCCGGTCACCTGGTCATCTCACACAGAGAGATAGTCTCACAGTTTCAGAATTTTTACAGATTATTATATGCTACCCCATCAAACCCCTTTGACCCATCCCTTTTTGATAATTTTCTTCAAGTCTGGACCTGCCCTCATTAGATGATGTCCACGTTGCACTATTGAAAGCCCCAGTGACATTGTTGGAGGTGCACAAGGCTATAGATGCTCTAGCTCCTGATAAGTGCTCGGAGCCTGATGGCTTCTCTTCAAATTTTTATAAGAAATTTAAAAAGCTTCTGGCACCACATCTTTTAAATTTGTTTCATTATGCTTTCTCACAGGTTCTATCAGATCTTTCATTTACAGCAGCTATTATAGTGGTCCTGCCTAAACCTGGCCGGGATCATTTATTAGTCTCTAATTATAGGCCCATATTCCTAATTAATGTCGACTTAAAAATTCTAGCCAAAATCCTAGCCAACAGGCTAATACTGGTTTGGAACTGTCTTCTCAGTAGGGAGCAGGTGAGATTTGTTTCCGGTAGGCTCTCCGCTGATCATCTCAGGAAACTCCTGCATCTTATATCCTCGTCCTGGGACTCCTCTACCCTGTCGGTTTTGGCCTCCCTGGACACGGAGAAGGCCTTTGACAGGGTCTCCTGGGACCACTTGTTTCACCTGCTTCCTAGATATGATTTCCCTCTTGAATTCATTCGCTGGGTGAGGGTATTATACACTGGCCTTTCGGCACATATTCTGTGTAATGGAGTTTTATCTGATTCTTTTCCCTTACAGCAAGGAATGCGTCAGGGCTGCCCCTTATCCCCATTTCTGCTTAATTTATATTTGGAGCCCCTGATCAGGAAAATTAATCTAGCTCCCAAGTTCATGGCATCCGCTTGGGCACATCCTATTATAAATTGTTCATTTATGCAGACAGCATCCTCCTTCATGTTACGTCCCCCTCTATTTCCTTACCAGTTGCACTGGACGTCACATCCCAGTTTGACAGGATCTTCAATTATAAACCCAACTGTTCTAAGACAGAAGTCATGCCCCTGAATGTTTTTACAACTAAGAACAGTGTGGAACACCTGAGTTTCCTTTGGGTTAAGGACAAACTCAAATACTTGGTATCTTTCTTAGTACTGACCCAGTTAAACTGAAACAATACAATCTGGACTGTATTCTTACCTAAATTCATGAGGATCTGGGCTGCTGGTCCTTATTGTCTCTGTCCCTATGGGGACATTTAAACGTCCTCAAAATGAACGTTCTCCCATGGCTGTTTTATCCTCTCGTAATGCTTAATCCGGCATTGCCTAAAACCTGGTTTCTCCATATTAATAGAAGGTTTACTCAATTTTTATGGCAAGGGAAACCCCCTTGGAGAGCCTTGGGAAAGCTTATGAGATCAAGGGCAGCTGGTGGGTTGAAGGCTCCCAATGTCTATCGCTACTATTTAGCCATTCATTGTTCCCACTACCTTTCCTGGTGTCGCCCATCTTCAGAACTTCTGGAGTCTGTTTATGTTCCCCAATGGCTGGATATTGAGCATGCACTGTGCTCCCGGTTAGGTTTGAATCTCACTCACTGCTTTACTTTATGCGCCCCTCAAAAGAACTCCCAGATCTCTGAAAGATACTTCTATAGTCTATTCTCTCAATGCCCATAGACAATTATGTATTCTGCTACATTTAGACCCCAGTCTAGACACTACCCAACCTATTCTGGGGGAACCTGAATTTGCAAATTGATGGGAAGGTGCTAACCCGGGTGGCCTGGCCTTTATTGCACGAGTTATCTGTTGCTCAGCTGGCTCCAGCTGGTAAATCTTTTACCTTTTTAGAGGTTCAGAACAAATTTGGGTGGCCCCAGTCTGCTTGTTTTAATTGTTTCCAAATTTGGCACAGGTTGCTTTACCATTTTGGGAATGGGGTTTGGTCCACACGGTATGGAGATGTACTGCTCTCCCTGGGGACACTTTCCCCTACATCTCATGTCATTGCTTTTTATCATGCACGCTTGTATGAGTTCCTAGAGGAAAAGGACAAAGCCTTCTTCTACTCGTGGGATCAGGCCCTTCCCCCCACAGTGTGGTTCCCGTGACTGGCCTAGGATATGGAAATCTACCTATAAATATATCAAATGGAATAAATATCGATTTATGCGTTCCAAATTTTACATAACATGTTCTTCACTCTGATTAAGCTTTACAGAATGGATAAGTTGGCATCGGATTTATGTACCAGATGTCAGAAGGAGCAAGGCTCATTACTTCACATTCTTTGGACTTGTGAGAAAGTCGTGCCTTTCTGGGAAAATATTAAACAATGCTTAGATCCCTTGTTGGAGCTCATCCAAGCAGTCACACCTGAGATTTGTCCCCTTGGAGACTTTGCTGGCACTTTAATTGGTCTTCAAAAACCTCACATGCCTTTAATATCAGCCTGTGACAAAAAGGTTATCCTTCGGCATTGGTGTGATCAGACAATCCCCACCTATCTGGAATGGTATAGAGAAATGCTTTTTGCCTTACAGGCAGAACATATTATTGCAAATATGTCAGACTCTAAAGGGAGATACACTCGGGTGTGGCAATCCCTACACATCCTCCTCACACCTGATGCTCAGGGATTGTAGGTCCCTGATTTCTGTGATCCCCACAGCCTTTTCTGTTATCTCCCAAAATCTGCGGTCCTGTTTCTGTTATGCAATACCCATGGTAAGAAAATATTTCAGTCATTAAGTGAGTTGGTTCGGCCTCTGGAGAATGGGGGGATGGGTTGGAGGGTGGAGGGGATCTTCCCTTTTTTCCTTTTTTTGGGAGGGTGGATAGACATTTTATTTTTGCGTCCGAGCTGGATATGTATACAGACTTGGTTCTTGTCATTGCAATGGTTATTTACTCATCTTAGTCACGATACTATGGATTATTCACTATTTTCAGATGTCTACTACTGTCTGCTTTAACCAAGTTCCATAAAGTTTATTAAAAATGAAATAAAAGAAAAAATAACACGAAGTCGTCCGCATATGCCATCTCATATCATGTCTCACTTCCCAGCTTGTAACTGCATAGTAGAAGCCTAAGAGAAGTTTGCAACAGTGAGTCATATGGCAGGCTCAGTGACCCACCTCAACAAACAAAGAAAACAAAGAAATAGTAAATTGTGTATTTTTTTTCTGTGACACAGTGTAAAAAAATGCCTACATAGCAGTAGTTAACTGAGCAACAAGACATGTGCAGGTGTTAAATAAACACTACAGTATGTTTATTTACCCACAGTCAAGTGACTAACACGCTGTCATTCTAACCCCTAGAAGTAGCAATTTACTGGTATACAATTAATACCAAAAACAGAAGTATAAAAGGCTTCTTTTTATGTTTGCTTGCACACATGTGCAAGAAACATAGTGCCACCATATAAGTTTTCATAGGTGTGCTTCCCCACTTCCAATGCCCTGCTCCCTGTGGCAGGCGTGGCTGCACCGCGCCAATGAATGTCCAAACTGTCTATGACAGTGGTTCAGATGCAGTGGCCTACAGTAGAAAGGAAAACACCACAGACAATTTGCATACTGCCGTCAGCAGTATGCAAATTGCCTACGTCGGCACTGCATCTGAACTGTCATAGACAGTTCTCCTCCCCCCAAACACATAGGTGCACGCTGGAAGCCTACCCCAGAGTGCTCATGAGCTCCCCCCCATCGTATGGCCGACGGGGGTGCCCAATCCCCCATCGGCTCTGCTGCCTCCCCAACACAGTTCCAGGTGCCACGCTGGGAGCCCACCCCAGCATGGCAAGCGTCCGTCTGCTGCCCCCCAAGACACTTCCAGGTGCCACACTGGGAGCCCACCCCAGCATGGTAAACATCCGTATAGCCAGCGGGGTGCCCAATCCCCAACCGGCTCCACTGTCCCCTGCACCCACAAAAAAAACACCACTTCCAGTTGCCATGCTGGAGCCACCCAACGTGTGCAGAAAGTCGAGTATGGCTGACGGGGCACCTAATCCCCATCGGCTCCACTGTCAGCCCCTAAAAATAACATTTCAGCGTTACGCTTGGGGAGCCCACTCCAGCGCGGCAAAAGTCCCGCCAATGCCTTCCTGCACAAGGAAAAAAACTGTAAATAAAAACGGTCCCTCGTTGACTGTCTTGCCCCAACCCCCACCCACCCTCTGTGCACTCACCTCCCCACACCCCCATGCCTCCAGACCCAGCGATGATCTTGGTGGACTGGGAATATGTCTGCACTCTTCAAAGCTGACTACTAACTGAAGAAATGCCGTAAGCTGTATAATGGCATAAATGGGTTTTCTTCAACTTTGGTGCATACCTTGGCCATTTTGGGGAGTTTTTTCACCAAATTTTTAACATGGGGTTTTTGGGGGCCCACCTCATGAACTCAGTCACTGTCATTTTGTTATTTTGTCCCGAAAGGTGATTTTGCGGTCACTGCGTGGAACCACCTTTCGGGACTGAGTAATGAAATTACAGTGGCACAGTTCATGAGGTAGACCCCCCAAAACCCTAAGTTGAAAATTTGGTGAATAAATTCCCAAAATGACTAGTAAGCACGATGTGCTGCTGCATGTTCCTACGCATGCTTGTAAGTTCACAAATTTTTAATATTTTCACTCCAGATTTTCAACATTGCCATTTTACTACACCTCCTTATGAGCAGCATAGCTGTCATTTTTCACATCTTGCCCAAAATGTGTTTTCGCGCATGTAGCGCACAATGGCGCAGTCGGTGTGCGAAATCAATGTTTGGGACAGATTAAGAAAATCACAGTGACACTGTTCATGAGCAGAGGTCTTAAAATGGCTATGTTGAAAATTTGGTGACAAAAGTCCATAAAATGACTGTTACAAGTGAGCATTGCGCAGTTTCTTCGCACCCTCGTAAGTTCATGAATTTGTAATAGTTTCAGTCCAGATTTTCAACACCGGCATTTTTCCACACCTCCATATGAAGAGTACAGCTGTCATTTTTTGTACCATGGCTAAAATGTGTTTTCGCACTTCCGGCGCAGAAATGCGTGGTCGCTGTGGGAAATCGCTGTTCAGGACAGATTAAGAAAATCACAGTGACACTGTTCATGAGCAGAGGTCCCAAAATGCCTATGTTGACAATCTCCTGTAAAAAGTCCCCCAACTAATAACATTACGGGTGTGCGTTGTGCAGTTTCTACACACGCTCGTGACTTTACCAGTTTTTTTATATTTTCACTGCAGATTTTCAACATTGCCATTTTTTACACATCCCCATGAACAGTACAGCTGTCATTTTTCACATCCTGTTTGAAATGTGTTTTGGCACCAGTGGTGCCAAATGGCGTAGTCGCTGTGCAAAATCAGCTTTCCGTTAACGAACTGATATTGCCACTGTTCATGAGGTGGGGGTCACAAAAAAAACAAGTTTAAAATTTGGAGTGAAAATATCAACGAACGCTTGGGATGTTAGGGTTTCTGACCATAACACCCCACCCTGTAGAGTCTGACAGGCATCAGGGGTGTGACTTGGGATTGTCGCCTGTAATACTCCTGCCATTCCACCTCCACCCTGCAGCCAGTGACAGGCATCAAGGTGTACCTTGGACTCTTCGGTCCCAAAGTTCACCCCATTCTCCTATACTGCACCCATCTCATCGTATTTCACATGGAATGGGGTAAGCATAAGACCCAAAGACTCCAAGGCACACTGTGACACTTGTCGGTGTCTGCAGGGTGGGGTGTGGTGAAATGGCATGGCCGTTATGCCTGATGACCCAAAGGCACACCCCAATGCCTGTCAGTCTCTGCAGGGTGGTGGTGGGGTTGGCTTTAGTTCAATACTTCACTGCCATTCCTATTATGCATCTCTCTAACTCCTACACTACCAATGCCAATGCCAGCAAGCAAACATTTGGCATTGACAAATGCTTGTTTTGCATGCCATCCTTATTGGAATACGGATTGTTAATAAGGTAGTTTTTGTGTCAACATTGCCAGAGTGCTGGCTCAGAACCCAAATGAACCATTCCACACAGCCAGCAGTGTCGGAGCATACAATGCTGAGAAGAATTCCTGTGACATGGTGATAACACAGGACATGACATTTTAACCTAGATAGATGTAAGACTATTGTTATGATAAAAGCCAAAAACAGGTTGCAGTATTTTTTTCCAGCTCTTGTTAAAATGTCCTCATCCTTGTGAAATTTCCCCAAACAGGAGCAGCAGCCCCACCACTGAACAGTCTTTTTTAAGCAACAATGTATGTAGAGGAGTTATATTAGCAGTCTGTTAGTCACCCCCTTGGGGTATAATGTTGCAAGAGGCATAGCTGAGTGCCATATTGCCCCAAGGGGGTGATTAACTGACTGTTAATCTAACCCCTGTATGTACATTATTGCTATTATTATTATAAGGCGATTGGCTGTTTCTGTGTGCATCCTGAGCATGCATCGAGATCTCAACCACTTACTCAGTAACTCACAGCATGTAAGTAGATGATATAGGCATAAAACCTGGTTTGAAAAAAAAAAAGCAAAGAGAAAACATTTTGCACAGCACTGGTAAAAGTGTAAGATCCACCAGGCACACGTGACTGTGTCCAAGGGGTTACCACCTCTTAGCACTGTACAAGAAACTGAAATGTTTCAAATCTTACATGACAAACATAAAATTTATGAACATCACCCCTAAGTACCCTACATGTAGAAATGTATTTGTGGTCAAGATGTCTTCCCCAACGCTGTGACATTTCCAGCAATCCACACAGTACAATAATGCCAGCAAAGTCTATCTTCTCATGGCTACACTGAACACATAAAAACATAAATAATATTTTCACCCACAGCAGATGTCTTTGTAGCAGACAAGTCTGTGACAAAAGAAGAGCAGCGATGCAGACTCAGGGCCGTTCCTGTTTTAATAAGGTAGTGCACGTGTCACCACAAATTCACTGTAACAGACAACAAAAACCTACTGTGTGTACAAGGCATAGCAAGGCTAAATTACTGGAATGCACTCCTCAAGGCAATGTCGGTATATAAAATCCTGTATTTTGTATTAGGTTAATCATTTTCCCACTCAGAACTTTTTTTTTTAAAAAGGCATGTCCATTTCACCCTCATGGCTGTCATGGAAACCAGCCATCTCTCACTACACACACTGTCTTGCCTGTACCATTTTTATCACCTCTTACAACAAGAACTATTCAGTTTTACTGAAGTTCAAGAAACAAAAGATTAATGCTACATAGATCATTCTTCAGCAGTGACAATAACAGTGTGAACATTAAAAAAATGTAAAAACTAGTGTAAATAGCCCTATCAACTGTAAAAAGTTAAGGTGCCTCCACAAAACGAACTTGTAATAGAACATGCCACCAAGGACCAGTAACCAGAATACCACTGTGAGTACTGCTGAAACATAAATGACCTTGAATCAAGTACAACCAGGTACCTCCCATTAGTTTGCATTTGAAATTAATAACACAGAAGGCTATAACAGTGTCCATAAAAAAGGCCAGGTTCCCAAGCATGGGTCCCACAGTGGGGGGATGTGAACTACAGTAGCTGCTATTATTTTTTATTTTTTTTTTATTTGGTTGTTTAACCAGGTATACTCACTAAGCTGAAAGCTTTTTTACAGGAGCAACCTGGGAATAACACAAGCATAACAGCTAAAAGCACTCAAAACATATCCTCCCAAATGGCACTTTTCCTAATTCCATCACTGGGCTGTCAAATAATAAATGTACGAGTTACCACTTGTGTCAGACTCGTCACAGCACAAAAAGCCCACAGCACATGCCCAGGAGCCGCGCTGTCATTTTAAAAATAAAAAAACTAACATTTCTAAATGGTTTCTTCTCAGCATTACGGCATATTTTGTGCCTGTGGGAAACACTATATAAAACACAACCCTCCACAGTACTGCTTTGTAAGGATTTATGTGACTTGGGGTGAGTTTTTGAAGTTGCAGACCACAATGAGTGACTAAAAAAACCACCCCAGTGACTAGAGCGAGCAGTTTTAGATCGATTGCCGCAAACAGCAACGGTCAACAACTGTAAACAAACGGACAAAAAAATTTTTATGCGAGGGGCTGTGCCCTGTACCCCCCTTTGTGGGAGTGCCCTGCACCCATAAATAAAATATTGCTAACTCTGGGGTAGATTTAGGGAATTTTTTTTTTAATTACATACCTTCACCAGGACCCGGAACCCAGGTCCTTCAGCCTCTTAGACGGTAGCTCTAGCCACTACACCAAAAGGCAAGCTCAGCAGGAGTTGGCCAAAAACTGTTTCATATCCCCTTCTAGCGAGTGCAGCTCACTACTATACTCGCTTTAAACTACTGCTCTGCATTCTTCACCACTCGCTATTCCTACAGGCAGTATTATTGAGTCACTCACATAGAACCGCTCAATAATACTCACCCATATAGGGTGCTATCACTTTGTAACATCACTTGTTCATCATCAGCGCAAGTTACTGCACAGCGGCACTTTTCAAAGCACAGACCACTGCTTACATATCACCATGGTAACCAGCGGTTCCCTATGAAACTGACGGCATTCAGTATTCCAACCAGCGTGGATGAACTATTTTACATAAAATCATGCTGAAATGTAGATAAAATATTTTTTTAGAGAAGTACCAATAAATGTTGCACACAGTCAACTTAGAGTAATAGCAACAATGTATGTACAGGGGTTAGATTAACAGTCAATCACCCCCTTGGGGCAATATGGCACTCGGCTGCAATCTAACCCCTGTACATACATTATTGCATAAAAAACATCATTTAAGACTTTAAGAAGTATGGGAGCACTGCTCTCTCTCAATATGAAGTAAGAGGTCGGTGCTCCCATGTGACCCTGCAGGGACCACACCCTGGATTCAGAGTAGTTACAAAAGGTAAACAAGCATTTGTCAATGCCGAATGTTTGCTTGCTGGATTAGGATTGGAAATGCAGGAGTTAGACAGATCAATCAATCAATCTTTATTTAGTCAGGTGAAACTCCATCCAGCAGGCTTATTTTCAAGGAGGGCCTGGAAGGTACAGAGTAAATAATACAGTAGCACAATAGAACATGTAGCACACATGGGCATAGTAATACAGTACATAGCAATAAAAGCAAGGTACAAGAATAATCAGTGAAGTCTGGTCGTAAGGTGAAGCCTCATCCCAGTAAACAGTTCAGCAGAGAGGTGGAAGCCAGTCAGCACCAATGTGCCGAACCAGTGATTTTAGATACTAATAGCTCTAGTAGAGCAGAGTTAATGCTAGTGACAGTGCAAGCTGGAGGCTCAGCAGCAAGTAGAAAGCAAGGATGAATCCAGGAACATGGCGTAGGGTAATTCTTTTTTTTTCCCTTCCCCCCTGGCACTTCCATTCTCCAAAAGACACCTGCTGCCCGTTATGTCCTCGCTCACTCACCTGGCAACTGGAGCAATCCAACCCCCATGGAGCTGTCCCCCCAGGCAGGGACAGGGTGAGGGCCCTTTCACCCTGACGTGACTGTCTTTCATCGGGTTGTCATCTCTGGCACTGGTGGGAGCATTGGGGATCGGGGCCATGGTGCTCCATCTACCGGGAGTGCCAAGGGGTGTTTCCAGTGTTCCTGTAGGCATGCTGTACGCCCTGACATCGAGGCACCTAAGGTGCCGACATCCAGGACGTCTGCCCCAATTTTGGCAATTAGGCTTGGTGAGCCTCGGGTCTCCACCCGGGGTCGCTCAAGCGCTGATTGTGAGTGCCTCCATCCCCCCAGAGGAGGTGAGTTGTCTGTGAGATGCTCAAGCCTCCTCCTCCAGCTGGCCCTCCAGCTCCCGGGCTCATTCCAGAACCCAGGTCGCGCACAGCAGTGGAAATCCAACTCGCTGTACCGCATGGCCGCCATGAGGGTAATTTAATGAGAGGATAGAAAATGTATAGAGTTTGCTGTAAGAATAGCAATGTATGGCTACAGTTTAGCCACAGGGAGGGCATTGACAAGGCTCCCAGAAGTATCTTAAATAGAGTGACTTGAATTCAGCAAAACCAATAGGATGCACTAGTTTTATGGATTTCTGGATGTTGTTCCTCAGCTGGGGCAGCATATAGCTGAAGGAGGCTCTGCCAAAACGGGAAAAGACTTTAGGCACAACTAGTGAGATGTATGAACGGCTTCTCAAGGCATAGTTTCCTAAGGTGCAGGAGGGCAGTCAGTCAGAAATGTAGGAGGGTAGCATCTTGGATATAGATCTATAGGTCCATAGTATAGCATTCCTTTGCCTCCTGAATGTAAATGAGGTCCATCCTACCATGGAATAGAGTACACAGTGATGGGTATTATATGTCGCACCTGAGATGAAATGTAAGGCCCTATGATAAAGGGTGCCAAGCTTAGATAGGGCGGTTTTTGGGACTTGGCCATACAGGAAGTCGTGCATAGTCCAAGATAGCTAGGAACGTGGTTTGTACTAAGCTTTTTCTGGCCTCCTGGGTAAGCAGATGCTTGATTCTAAAAAAAGTCCAAGCCTCTGTCTAAGTTTTTTGAGAGCTTGTCTATATGATCAGCAAAAGAAAGTCTGTTGTCACTCCACATACCTAGGTACTTGAACTTGATCACATAGTCAAGTGACTCACCAAGCAGGATGGTGATAGGTGGAATATTGTTGTAGTTAAGGGAGTTTGTGGACTTGGTCATTGAGGATAACAGCATAGTCTTGGTCTTTTTGGCATTCAGTAGGAGCTGTTGACTTTGGAGGTTTTGTTGCAGCATAAGGAAATCTGCTTGCAAGTCCAAGCAGTCACTTTCAGTAGTAGGCCTGGCAGTGTAAAGGATCGTGTCATCTGCAAAGAGATGTACACTGGAAAGTTTGATTCCTCGGTCAATGTTGTTGATATAAAGTGAGAATAGTAAGGGCCCCAAGATGGAGCCCTGAGGTACTCCTCTGCTAATCTGTTTTAGAGTGGAAAGATCGCATGCTGCTTTTACTTGCTGCATCCTCTCTGCCAGGTAGCAAGAGAACCATTTTAGGGAAGGTGCATCCCGACCAAAGTTGCGGCGAGTAACTAAGAGCAATGCATGGTCGATGGTATCGAAGACCTTGCTTAAGTCGAGGAATACCACACATACAGTACATGATTCTTTAAGTCATGGGCTGTCTGCAGTCATTTATGACTTTAGCCAGAGCTGTGATTGTGCTATTGCATGGCCTAACGCCTGATTGCACAGGGTTTAGCAGATTTGAGGCACCAATGTAGTTTCTAAGTTGGCAATTCACTAATTTCTCCAGCAGTTTTGATAAGGTGGGGAGTAAGGAGATTGGCCTGTAGTTATTTGGGTCTCTGGGGTCTCCTGATTTGAAGAGTGGTAAAACTTGGGCAGTCTTCCAGACAGAAGGGAATTGACCCAAGCTGAGGGACATATTAATGAAGTGCATTAATGGAGCTGCCAGCACTTGGTGACTGAACTTTAGGGAAAAAGGGCTAATGAGGTACGCTTGTAAGTTACCGGTTGGAGGGAGAAACCTGTGACAGGAGTACTGTGGACAGGGGGAGGGCTTGCTGGCCCTTGTGATAAGAACTGGGTAAGTAGGTTATTCGCAGGTGAAAAAGTCAAAGGCCACACCTGCAGTAATAAAATGATTATTAACGCAGTCAATGCAGAGTAGAAATGGCAGTGAAGCATTGAGCTTCACGCCAACCCCACCTCCACCCTGCAGAGATGGACAGGCATTGGAGTATGCATTTGGGTTGTCGACCATAATGTTCATGCCATTTCGCCTCACCCTGCAGACACCAACAAGTGTTGAGGTGTGCCTTCTGGTGTTTGGCTTTACAGTCACCCCACTCCATAAGGACATACACTGAAATGGGTGCAATATAGGAGAATGGGGTGAACTCTGGGGCCAAAGAGTCCAAGGCACACATGGAATGGCATGAGCATTACAGTCGGCAATCCAAAGGCACACCCCTGATGCCTGTCAGTCTGTACAGGGTGGGACATTATGGTTAGAAACCCTAACGCCCCGGGCGTTTGTTGGTATTTGTACTACAAATTTTCAACATGGCCTTTTTGTGACCCCCACCTCATGAAAGCATTTAGGACTTCTTCTCATGAACAGTGGCAGTGTGATTTTTGCCAATGTGTCCCGAACTTTCAGTTCCCACAGCAACAGTGCCATTATGCACCAGATATATGAAAACACAGATTTGCAGGATGTGAAGAATGACAACTATACCATTCATAGGGAGGTGTGAAGACATGGCAATGTTGAAAATCTGTAGTGAAAATATTAAAAATACTCAAACTTCCGAGCGTACATGGAAACTGCGCAACGCATGCGTGTAACACAGTCATTTAGTGGCATTATTTCACCAGATTTTCAACTTAGGCATTTTGTGACCTCTGCTCATGAACACTGTCACTATGATTTTCTTAATCTGTCCCGAACATTGATTTCCTACAGCAATCACGCAATTCTGCCACGCCAGATGTAAACGCATATTTCAGGCAGGATGTGAAAATGACAGTTGTACTGTTCATAAGGAGGTGTGAAAAAATGCCAATATTGAAAATCTGGAGTGGAAATACTACAAATCTGTGAAGTTACGAGGGTGCGTGGAAACTGCACAACGCACGCTTGTAACACAGTCATTTTATGGACGTTTGTCACCAAATTTTCAACATAGTCATTTTGGGACCTCTGCTCATGAACAGGGTCACTGTGATTTTACAAACGAACATACATACGAACATACAAATCTACCAGCAGAACAAACCAGTCAATCTATTTAAGTCTGCCCAAGCATGCAGCTAGCACCCTAGATTGCAGCTGCCCCAGCCTCCTCCCCCTCAGTTGCTTCACCGCTTGTCCCAGCCCATGCCCCCCAACTCTTGCTTTATCCCACTCCTTCTTAAAGCTATTGACTGTCCTACATGTTACCACCCCCTCTGGCTGCACATTCCAACTAGACATCACCCTTTCAGTGAAGTAGTGCCTCCTTATTTCCCTCTTGAAATGTCCCCCTTCCAGCCTTAGTCCATGCCTCCTCGTCTCTCTTCTACTCCTCAGTTTAAACACCCTTGGTGCTAGGTTTATTTACCCCTTCAGTTATTTAAATGATTCAATCATATTCCCCCATCCCTCCTCTCCTCCAGTGTGTACATGTTCAGCTTCCTCAACCTAACTTCATATTCCTTTCCTTCCATCCCCTTAAGCAGTGTCAGTAGCTCAGTAGGTAACACACTCGCCTCTGAGGCTGAGAAATCAGAGGGCTGTGGGTTCAGTGCCCACATCTGGCACTTGGGTTAATATCCCAGTACTGAAACTGTAGTGCAGCATGAGAGGGGTACTGCACTTCTGAGATGAGATGTTAAACCGAGGTCCCATCTGCCTGGATTGGTGGTAGTTCAGGTGGATGTTAAAGATTCCATGGCACTTATCGAAAAGAGTAGGGGAGTTTTTATTGATACAGCACATATCGCATACATTAATTACAGTTGTTTAAATAACATGTAACATGCACTTTTTGATCAGAGAAAACCAAAAAAAATAAACATTTTTAAACAGAAGTTTTTACAACTCATATTATTCAGAATACTAGTTTTTATGTTTGCTTGCACGCATGTGCAAGAAACATAGTGCCATCATCCGAGATTTCGGAGGTGTGTCACCTCTTCCAATTCAGTCGTAGTGTGTTGGCAGGCGCTGTAAGCCAATGCATGCTGAGCTGTCATATAAGCTCCAAATGCAGATGGCATTCAGTTCATATCGTCTGCTCATCGCAGCTCCCCCACACACACGCGGGCGTGTGTGCCCCCACGCTGCGCACACACTGTATGGCACGCTCCCCGCCCCCAAAGCCTTCCAAATGCCACGCTGGGTGCCCGCCAGCATGGCAACCTCATGTATAGCCGACGGGGTGCCCAATCCCCCGTCGGCTCCACTGTCCTCACCTCCCCCAGTACTGGGTGCCACGCTGGGAGCCCACCCCAGCATGGCAATTGATGCTTTGGCCGATGGGGGTGCCCAATCCCCTGTCAGCTGAACGCCCCCCCAACCGTCCTTGTGCCATGCTGGGAGCCCACCCCAGCGTGGCAAACGTCCCGCGTCGTCATTGTAAACAAAAAGAACACCTGTAAAGAAAAACGTCCCACGTAGTCTCCTGGGCCCCTCCCACAACCCGCACCCACCCACTGTCCACCCTGCCTCCCCACACCCCCACCCCATACTTACCTCCGGACCTCAGGCGATGATCTTTGGTGGACCGGGAACACGTCTACACTCTTCAAAGCCGACCGCGAACTGAGGAAATGCCGTAAGCTATATAATGGGTAGATAGGGGGTTTTCAACTTGTTGCATATCTCAGGCATTTCTTGGAATGTTTGCACCAAATTTTCAACATGGGGTTTTTGGGACCCCTTCTCATGAATGATGTCACTGTCATGGCGTTATTTGGTCTCGAAGGTGATTTCGCAGTCACTGCGCGAAATCACCTTTCAGGACTGATTAACGAAAATGACACTGCCAGTGTTCATAAGGTGGGCTCTCAAGAAGCCTATTTAGAAAATTTGGTGGAAAAATTCCAAAAAACAACTGTTACGAGCGTGCATTGCGCAGTTCCTACGCAGGCCTCGTAAGTTCATTTAATTTTCAATATTTTCACCCAGATTTTCAACATTGCCATTTTACCACACCTTCTTATGAGTAGTACAGCTGTCATTTTTCACATCTCACCCAAAACATGTTTCTGCCCATGTAGCGCACAATGGCACAGTCGGTGTGCTAAATCAATGTCTGGGACAAATTAAGAAAATCACAGTGACACTGTTCATGAGCAGAGGTCTTAAAATGGCTATGTTGAAAATTTGGTGAAAACATTCCTAAAAATGACTGTTTTACTAGCATGCGTTGCGCAGTTCCTATGCATGCTCATAAGTTTGCAAATTTAATATTTTCACTCCAGATTTTCAACATTGCCATTTTATTACACTTCCTTATGAACAGTACAGCTGCCATTTTTCATATGCCGCCCAAAATGTGTTTTCGCACATGTAGCGCACAATGGTGCTGTTGGTGTGCAAAAGCAATGTTTGGGACAGATTAAGAAAATCACAGTTACACTGTTCATGAGCAGAGGTCTTAAAATGGCTATGTTGAAAATTTGGTGACAAAAGTCCATAAAATGACTGTGTTACGAGTGAGCATTGCGCAGTTTCCACGCACCCTCGTAAGTTCATGACTTTGCAATATTTTAAGTCCAGATTTTCACCAGTGGCATTTTTCCACACTGCCTTATTTACAGTACAGCTGTCATTTTTCACAACATGGTCAAGTGTAAGCCACACTTTCAAAGAGATGCGTGGTCACTGTGGGAAATCATTGTTCGGGACAGATAAAGAAAATCACAGTGACACTGTTCATGATCGGAGACACCAAAATGCCTGAGATGACAATCTGCTGTAAAAACCTAACCTAATTATATTACAAGTGTGCTGCACAGTTTCTATGTACTCGTGACTTCACCATTTTTTTAAATATTTTTACTGCAGATTTAACATTGCCATTTTTACACTCCCCATGAACAGTACAGCTGTCATTTTTACATCCTGTTCGAATGTTTTTGCACCTGTGGTGCTAAATGCCGCGAGTCGCTGGCATGAGCAGCTGCTACAAAACTGATATTCCCCTGTTCATGAGGTGGGTCATAAAACCATGTTGAACATTTGGAGTGAAAATACCAATGAATGCCTGAGGTATTAGGGTTTCCAACCATAACGCCAACCCTGTAGAGAATGACAGGCATCAGGGTGTGACTTGGGATTCTTGCCTGTAATGCTCATACCATTCCACACCCTGCAGCCAGTGAGAAGCATCGAGGTATGCCTTGGACTCTTTGGCCCCAAAGTTCACCCCATTCTCCTATATTGCACCCATCTCACTGTATTTCCTAATGGAATGGGGTGCGCATAAGGACCAAAGACCCCAAGGAACACTGTGACACTTGCCAGTGTCTTTAGGGTGGGGTGTACTGAAATGGCATGGCTGTTATGCCTGACGACCCAAAGGCACACCCCAATGCCTGTCACTGTCTGCAGGGTGGTGGTGGGGTTGGCTTCAGTTCAATACTTCACTGCCATTACTATTACGCAGCTCTGTAACTTCTACACTACCACTGCCAATGCCAACAAGCAAACATTCGGCATTGACAAATGCTTGTTTAAATCGTTTTCAAATATCTATTCAAACCAAACGTCATCACAATTTACATTTTCATTAGTAAATCCTTCTTTTACTTATACTTGATAAAGAACTGAAACCCTTTCCACCATTTTAATACCTTGTTATTATTAAATGCACTTACATCATTTTTATACACATTTCTCATTGCTTGGGTAATTAGGTAACTAACTACGTCATAAGACATTAATTTTTGATGTAAAACCCATTGGCGCCGAGCCTGCCATAAATAAAACCTTAAACAACAGAAAAATATCATCAATGTGTCTTGATTAAACTGTGATTGTAGAGAAACATAATTCATGATTATCAGTACATCATAAGTAAGATTCTGAAGCCATCTTAAATTCCATTTTATAGCTAAAAATGCCATAATGGTTTTGAATAAGAACATGAGAAAAAGAAATGTTCCATGGTTTTCTCTATATTAATACAGTCCATATAAGGACAATTTCTTTCTTCTAATACTTTGTGTTTGGCATTACCCCTAACATTTAGTCTCCCATAAACTGTGAGCCATAATACTTCCCACATATGCTATGGTACTCTTTTATTCGTGAGTTGTTTTAATACCAATGTAGTGCAGCTGGAAGGACAGTTCTTGAAACAAGGTTCAGTAGGGTAAACCTGATTCATGATTTCTTGATATAAACTAATCCTTGTGCCTTTTATAATTGCAAGTTTGTTTATATTCCATTTGAAAATTTTCTGAGCAGCAGGTCTAAAATAATCTGGAACATGTAGATGAGAATGTAATTTGGGGCAATATTGCTCCATGCAGAAAACATATCATCCTAATGTGTATTTTACCCAATTGTGAGTAGTAGAGATAATGTGGATAAGCCATATTTAACAGTATGAAAGAAAAATAATGAATGTAAAAATGCTAGAGGCTCTATCATACCTAATCCACCTTTTTTCTACTTAAATAGGTATAATTCCTTTTAATGGGATTCAATTTGTTTCCCCATAACATCTGGAAAAAAATACTATATATTTTTGTTTCTTATTGAATTGGGGGAGGAAAAATATAGGCTACATATTGAATTGTGGAATAATAAATTGCTTCAGAATTTGGATCCCTTTTAATTTACAGCGTTAATTCTAGAAACCAAATTTGGGTCAAATGACCCACTGGCCACTGAAAAGGTGGGTAATTTCATGAAAAAGGTGGGTCATGCGTGACATTTCATTTTTTTTTGTGTTATTTCTTTATCCTCCCCACATCTCCCCCGTCAGCCTCTCCTTCAGGCCATCAATGGTCTTGTTCCCCTACTGCTCGCTCGCACTCCTGCCCATTGCCACTGTCTTCTACCTCAAATGGTAGCCACCCTCAGGGTAATCCAGTGTAACCCTTCACCGGATTGGGTCACCTCCTCCAAGGAGAAATATGCAGGCAGGGGCCATTCAGCGCAACACTTGGCTATTCAGGTGCTGCTGAGATGGTCTCTGGGGCCCGGCCAGGGCACTCGTGGTGGCAGAGGGACCGGCTGGTTGTCATCTGGTCGAGTGGAGAATTTTTCCCTTTTCTCCCCTCTGTCTTCTGCTTGCTTCATTTTCCAGACTCACCCACCCTCTTTCCTTTTCCTTTTTCTGAAATTACACTCTCTTATCTGCTGTGGTCTCACCAGCCTAGTACTCTGTCAGACTCACTATGCCAACCAACTAGAGCCCCGGTCGCACACAGACTCTGCCTTCAAAAGTGACTGACTCCCTTGTTTTATTAATTTCTTGATGTTCTTTGGTATCTTTTTGATTTATGTTCAAATCACTTGTTCACTCTGTCAGGCTTGCCCAGCCTTGCTTAGTTCAAACTGTGTGATAGCCCACTCACACTGTGTCTGTGAAAAAGACGAGACAGACCCCTCCTCACACACAGGCAGGCCATACAGCCCTTCACAGACATCACTTATTAATCTTTCTTAATCCGGCTTCCCAACGTATCTTTTTTTTCCTTTCCGTTCACTGACTGTTATACTATAGCAATCTGCTGTGTGACTTTCCTAACATGCCTGGCTGCTGCAAGCTAGGTTATACCACAACAGATAGCCCCCCCCCCCCACACACACACACACACAATTCTGCCAACACACTGCTTTCCTCTGCTTTATTTCTTTTTCTTGGCAAATTTTTCTTTTTTCTGTTCACTGTGACTTGACGGCCACCTTTTTAAGTGAAAAAGAAATGACTCAGACTAGAGTGACAGCCCCCTCCTCACACAGTCCTGCTGTCCTCTGCTTAAGTTTTATTATTATTTTTTGGTTTTTCCTATTTTTTTTTCTTATTGATTCAGTTTTATCAACAGGCTCTGCTGTGGCTTTCTGTGACAAGAACCCCGACCTTACTTCACACTCAGCCACCAACTGATCACTCCTAAAGTAATTTATTCTGCGATTTCCTTGCTGATTTTTATTTCTTTTAGTCACTTGCCTTGTTGCTGATGCTGCCAACTAACTAGTGAAAGCCCCCCCAACACAAACTGTCAAGTGACCCTCCTTTTACTATCCTGTTCTCACTTAGTCATTCAAATATTTTTTGTGCCGTCCCTGTTCTCCTTCAGTAAAATTAAGCTGCAGTCACCACTGTCCATGGCTCTTAATCTTGCAGACTGAATACAGTATTCTCCAACAAGTTTTTATCAGCCCCCCCCCAATTTTTTTTCGTGTTTTTTATTACAACAGACTGTCTCCATCCAACCACTGATTTTTAGGAGCCTGGTCTGCCTGGAGATCATTGAAGGCAGAGGCCCCCCAATCAGCCCTCGCACTAAAAGTACTGTGCTGCTGCCCAAAATCTTTTAGTCAAAACATTTCATATAATGAGAGACAAAATGTAAAGTTAATCGACTGGTGTGGCTCTAGCAGCTGTTAATACAAGCTGTAATAGCCTAAAATGATTGAGTTTGAAGTGATTACAATCGAGTGAACTGTCGCCACGGGGATGTGCTGCCTGCTTACTCAATGTGTCTCCAATGAACTGCGCAAGCAACTGTAAACCGTGCGGTCTTGGGTAGCTCGATCTGTACCATTTGATGTGTCTCTGTGCACATCACGTGGTACAGATCGAAAGCACCTGCCCATCACCAACCAATTCAACCACTCCATGGCTGATGAAGGCACTAACTCCTGCCCCTGAATTTGCCCATCTCAGGCTGGTGACAGGTCCTCTCCAATGGACCTATTCCAGCAGGCACCAATACTGTGCAGTGCTGAGAGCCTGAGACTGACACCCCCCCAAAGGGCATTCTTCCATGCCTGGCACAGTCTGTCAGCCTGCCTCTCAATCTCACTTCCGAGGGTGAACTCCTCCAATCTGCAGCTGCTGAAGACTGCAACATGCCCTCAGCCCCAAGGGCATTCTTCATTCAGCAGCCAACCCATCCTGCCTCCCTAAAATGCCTCCGGGATGAATACAGACAGACTGACAAGGGGCATTCTTTATTTTTGAGTGCTCTTGTCCTGGAGTCCTGCCTTCTACTTCATGGAGGATTAATACATCTGGTTAAGTGGTGCGCGTGCACCGAGCACACACCCATACTTCTTAAAGCAACACAGACGTGCCTGAAAGACTCACAGAGCAGTTCCAATAGGGGCTAGTTTTGCCATCGGGCATGCCATTGGCGTAATCCCATGGCCTGAAATGAATACTGCATTTAGATAATTTCCAGTGTCTCCATCTCTGTATTTTAACATCCACTTTTTGCAGGGAGGTTTCCCAATTAATCAGGGGAACATTTTGTTGTCCAAAAATATATCCAAAATTTTAAAAGGGGTCGTAGTTAATGATATCCCTTGTATCTGACAGGAAGATAGATCTCCTGAACCTACTAGAAGTCCTTTACTTTTTAAATAATTAAGCTTAGAATTATAAATATGTACGTATAACTCTAGTTCTCGTAAAAAGTATGTCAGATGATTATAATTTGAAAAAAAAAACACAGATGTCATCTGCATATGCTTGAACTAATAATTGCTGCATTCCTGTTCCATACAAACCATCCCATTTTGGTCTGTTAGTCAGATGTCTCAATAGGGGGTCTAAAGTAAAAATATACAAAAGTGGACTAAGGGGGGGCACCCCTGTCTAACCCCTGTAAATATCTGAAATCCCTCTGTTCTATGTCCTTTAATAAGCATTCGTACACATACTTTAGAATAAAGTAATTGTATATGTCGTATTACATCTAATGGTACTCCATATTTTTCAAGAGTGGCAAATAAAAAGAAATGTGATACCCGATCAAATGCCTTTTCCTGATCTATGGAAAGAATACAACCAGCTTTTCTTAACAGAGTTAAATGTTCTATAACGTCCCTAATAATAATTAGAGCATCCTGAATTTTTCGATTTGGAAGTCTACAGAATTGTTGTGGGTATATAACTAAATTTGCAAATTGTTATAATCTAGTGTTCATTATGTGAGTTAAGATTTTATAACCTGTATTCAATAGAGTAATTGGTCTCCAATTTTGAATTTTAGATCTATCCCCAGATTGTTGTAAATACACAATTAAACCTTCTATAAATGAAGAATCTATTTTATTGTTTTGAAAATAAAAGTTGTATACTTTTTCTAAACAAAGGTCCAATTTTGATTCAAATACTTTATACAATTTATTAGGAAGTCCATCTAAGCCTGGTGATGTATTATTCTTTAATGATGTTATTGCTGTCTCCATTTCAACTGTTGTTATCTCTCTTTGTAGTTGATTAGCTTCTACTAAAAAAGTGGAAACCTGTATTTTTTGTAAATAATTATGAATAATTTGTGTCGTTGGGGGATGAGATGGAATAAAGGAGTTAAAGTGTTGTTTTATAACAGTCTCTATATCATGAACAGTTTCTTTTTTTCCCCTCTGGAGTGATTAGATACTCCAAATTCATCGAGTCTAGCAGTTTTTTATATGCCTCAAAAGGATCTCCTACTGGTGTTTTTTGTGCTCCCCCATAAAGCATTGCCTGAACTGTTTTCACCCTATTATATTGGAAAACTTGCATTTCTTGTTTTATTTAAGAAATTTGGTCTGAATAATCCAATTTTGTTAAATATGTTAAAGTTTACAAATGTTGCAATTGTTTATGTAAAGATAAATATTTAAGAAAATTATCATTTCCTATTCTTTTCCCATATTTGATGAACAATTTTTCAAATCTGTTTTTGTGTCTGATCACCATTCTCCTATGTCTGTATACAAAAACTGAACAGACAGTCTGGCATTAAGGAGTAACAAGATATTATTTTGCACATATTGTTCTATTAATATCGAAGTATTTAACTTCCATCTATTCCTTTTTTTTAATTCTCTCTTATTGCTGCTAACTTTAAAATTAACATCAAATGATCTGAAAATTCTGTGGGGCATATAGATAAACTTCCAGTTGGCAAGTTTGAAGAAATGAAAATATGATCTATTGTGGTTTTATAATTGTTCCTAGTATAAGTGAATTTTAAACCTTTTTTGTATATGCTGCAATCAATTAATCCTGCTGTAGCTATCATTTTTGTCAACATATTGGTATCACAATAGATTTTTTTTTTCTTTTACCTTGAGGCTTCTGTGCCTTCTGTATATCGCAATTAAAATCTCCACGAAAAAATATTTTATAAGAAGTCACTAAATATGGTTGAGTGGTGTGAAATAAAGAAACCCTTTCGGCCTTCATCTGTGGACCGTATATATTAATGAGATGACAATCTATGGAGTTCCAACAGCCATCAGTAATAAAAGTTCTACCAGGAACAAGATCCACTAATTTATATAAGGTAAAATCATAAGATCCAAACAATATTCATATGCCATCTGCACAGTCTGGTCCAAAAGACCAATATGAGGGCCCCCGTAACCATTCTCTTTTAAAATTAATCACCTGTTCCCTGGAATACATCCAAGTTTCTTGCAGAAAAAATATATTCGTTTTATTTTCATGCATATGAGAAAAAACTGCTTGACGCTTTATATTATTCAGTAAGCTGTGAACATTTAAAGACCCAATTGTTAATGCAGTCAGCATTATAAACAGAAGATAATGTACTATGCATTCTTTTTTCGTCTTTTCTTTTTCTTCCCTTTATAATCACTTTGTTCTGAATTTTTAGATGACTGTTCTGGACCTATCTTTTGTGAGTCAGAGTCATCTTGGTCCATTTCTGAATCTCCTTCACTTGTGAATAACGCTGCATACGTATTATGTGATTCAAAGGACATAGGAGGAGAAGATATTTTTGGTTTTATATTCCTAATGGATCTCCTCCTGGGTAACGCAGAAAACATGGGAGGGGTTGAAGGTCCTTCTTTAATATTATCAGAATCCGTGTAATAAACCGGAGAGAAAATTACCGGGTTTTCAATTTTAGCAGAAGTAGATTCCACTTTGAGGGAAGTCTGAGGGAGGGTTTCGGAAATAACTATTACTTCATCTACTTCCGAGACTGGGGAAGGGGGACACTGATGTGGGGGTGGGGGTACCACAGTAGAAGGAGGTTCAGATTGAGGAGGTGGGTTTGTTGCTATTTCTTGTGCCTGCTAAATCAATAGCTCGGGATTAATACATGTGGCTTTATTTTTCGCTGCCCAAGGACAATCACCAAAAATATGTCCACATTCTTTGCATAAATCACATTTAGTGTGGTTAGCACATTACATAGCGCAATGACCGATTTCTCCATAATTATCACAATGAGCCTTATCACATGTACTTGATAGATGAGTCCTGGAACCACACTTGTAGCAAGCTCTTCGTTGTCCAGCGTAAAAACAAACTCCACGATCCCTTCCAAGTATAAAAGAATTAGGAATATGCTCGATACCTGTATTATTTTGGTGTAGTTTTACCTTATATTTCCATCCTCTAGTCCAAAACATTTCAGTGTCTAATATAGCTTCTGGTGTACTCAGGATATCACATTTTTGTGATAGCCAGTACGTAATGTGTTCCACATGGACCCCCTCATTTCTAAACATAACTGTGACATATTTTATAAGAGGTTTAGTTAAAGGTATTACCAAAAAGGGGGTCCATGTGGGAGAGAATGTCACCTGAGAATACCATTCCCAAAATGTTTCTAAATCAAAAGTAGTTCTGAAGCTAACATCATAATTATCTTCTCCTGATATATTAATAAAGGCACATACTTCCTTTGGTGAAAAATGTAACAAATCTTTTAATAGTGTTTTCACTACATATTGTCTATCAACTAACCCCCCTTTATACCGAATGCGGACAGCATTTCTCCTAGGGGCTGCCTCTTTCTTTGTTTTAGTAAAAAGTTCTGACAAAAGTGGCTTTTGTGGAGGGATTTCTTCTGAAGAATTTCCTTCTAAAGGCATAGAAGTTGATGGCTGGGCCTCAGCTTTCAATATATTTTCTTTGTCCATATTTCTATAGTCCTCTGGAACTTTGTTTTTAGAATCCTCAGTAATGATTTTTTTCAATTTTTAGTAAGTTTTGGGATTCTTTTCCTGAAGTATTTACTGGTTTTATGTCTGGAATTGCAGGCTTCCACTCTGGGGAAACTTGTGAAAATTCAGCTTTGGATCCCAATCTGCATCTGGTAACCAAGTCCCATTTGGATTTTGTGTCCAGCCATTATGTTTCAATGCAGCTTGTGGAGTCCATTCTTCTTCAGTAAGAATAGGGAATGGGTAGGTAACAACTGCTTGGATAACACCTTTGTCGTGCTTTTTTTTCTATACAAATGATTTGTTCTGAGCCTACCCCAATGTTCCTTTTTGCTAAAGTTATAGCTGCTCTTTTATCCTTCAGATCGTCAATTTTTCCTGTTTTTGGTGTAATCTCTTTAGCAGAAAAGGAAAAAAGCATAGCTCCTTCCTGTGAGTCCTTATTCCTTTGATACTGAATTTTTTGTTCATCATATACAGGTGTAACTGTGTGTTTTAAGTCCATTGGCCTTTTAAATACAAACCCGCTTCTCTCATCATTTTGCCTTTATCCTCATGTCCTGTACTATATTGTTTCCCCATCTTTTCTTTCTTTTCGTCTTGCTGCAATTTTGCAGGGCAGACTGCTAATAAATCAGCATTCTTCTCAAGCTTAGTCTCTGAATTCTCCAAGTTGGTTTCAGACTTACAGCACACCCCTGTAATGGCGTTTAAGCTGCCTGCCTGAAGACTGTTGCTCATGTCGGTTTCAGTCAAACTTATCACATTTTTTTTTATTTTCATTCATATCACTTTTACTCTGAGCAGTACCAGAACTATCAGCCTGTAGTAAAGCATTACCTTCAGTTTTAAATATTGCTGAGTCAGAAATCTTGTCATTTGGCTTTAGGCACATGCTAGAAGTAGCGTTAGATCTGCCAGCCTACAAACTTGTATCGCTTTCTAATATGTCCGTAATAACAATTGTTTCTATCGGCTTTTGGCACACACTTGAAATAGCGTGAGCACTGCCAGCCGAAACATTCAGTTTGTCTACAGATTTATCAGTTGAAACATCGGAAAAAACAGCTGACTCACCCGGCCCTGTCTGGGCCTTTGATGTGACTGCGTCATTGGGAAAACTGACAGTCGAGTCTGTAGTGTCAGCTGGGGTTGCAGATTGATTCATTTTAGCAAGTTTCGCTTTTAACTCGCTTTGAATCTTCTGATACCTGTCTCTTTCCATTTTAAGCTGTAGCATAACTTGATTCATTGCCTTAAAGTTTTCCACTTCAGCAGTTTGCTGAAATTCAGTGGTTAAATCCTCTGCTGACATAAAAATATCAACCATGTCTTCTTCCATTTCATCGTCTGAATCGCTTTCTGTTGCAATGTCTTTAGAGTTTTCAGTTTCGGTCTCTAGTAAATTCAAGGCTGGAGAGGAGATCAGCTCCCCTACCTCTACAATGTCCATCCTCTCTGACGACTCGCTGTAAGTGGCCATTTTCCTAGCCCCCTGTGGCGAGTAGGGGAATTTCCCTGGTGTCCTGGCCAAATTCCCCTCATTCACTAAAAAATACCACCAACAGCTTATTCTGGTTCAAGGTCAATTGGCATTCATCTGTATCCCCTTCCCCCGGGTCATGCCTGAAAATAGGCAGTATTTGTCTAGTGCACTTACCCGGTCAACAAAAACTAAATAATAATAATAACAACATTTTTGTTGCCCTCCTTTGCACCACTCTCCAGTACCTTTATATCTCTCCTCAGGTATGGCCTCCAGTATTGCACACAGTACTCCAGGTGCGGTCTGACCAATAATCTGTTGAGAGGTAGGATCACATCCCTGTGTCTGGATGAGAACCCTCTTGCGATGCAGCCCGGCATCCTGTTGGCCTTCGCTGCTGCTCTCCTGCACTGGGCTGAATTGTTCATGCTCCCAGTTATCAACACCCCTAGGTCCTTCTCCTCCTCTGTGATCCCCAACCTCACCCTCCCAACCAATAGTCCTTTTTCTGGTTCTTAGCCCCAAAGTGCATCACCTTACACTTCTTTGCATTGAATACTAGCTGCCACTCCACCGACCATGTCTCTAGTTTGGTTAGGTCCCCCTGCAGTTTTTCCCATCCGTCCTCTTCATCCACCACCGCCCCCAATTTGGTATCATCTGCAAACAGACTAACCCTGCTCCCTAGTCTGTGTGCTATATCAGAGATAAAGAGCCCAAATAGCACCGGGCCCAGCAGTGAACCCTGCGGCACCCCCATTGTCACTGCTCTGGGTGCCGAGAGCTCCCCCACCACCACCACCCTCTGCACCCTCCCCTGTAACCAGTTCTCTATCCATTTAGTCAGCTTTTTTCCCACCCCCACCGCCATCAGCTTCCCCCCCAATCTCCCATGATGCACTGTATTAAAGACCTTACTGAAGTCCAAGTGCAGGACATGTACCGCATGGCCCCTGTCCAACTCCCTTGTCACCCAGTCATAATACTCTATTAGGTTGGTTTGACAAGACCTCACTGAGACAAACCCATGTTGCCGCCCATCTTGGAGGCCATTACTTTCTAGGAATGCCATCAGCCTCTCCTTCAGTATCGCCTCCATAAGCTTACCTAATATGGACATGAGACTGACCAGCCAATAATTTCCTGGCTCCTCCCTAGGCCCACTCTTGTGTATGGGCACCACATGGGCCACTCTCCAGTCCTGGGGCAAACACCCCATTTCCTGGGAGGTGTTGAACAGATCTGTCAGCGGCTCAACCAACAGCTCTGCCATCTCCCTCAGCACCCTGGGGTGGATGCCATTGGGACCTTGTGTCTTGTCCACCCTTACTGCCCCTCTAGCACTTCCTGTGATCACTTTGTACGTCACCTCCTCTCCCCCTTTCCCCACCCCCCAGCCCATGCTGGTAGTGGACCATCCCTCTCCTTAGTGAAAATGGAGCAGAAGTACTCATTTAGAATTTCCTCTTGCTCCTCCGCCTTTCCACCCAATCCCCTCCCCACTTTATCCTCTCAATATGTTCCTTGCACCTCCTCTTTTCCCTGACATACCTAAAAAAGTCCTTTTTTGCACTCCCTTTATACCCTGTGCTAACTTTAATTCCCTGGAGGCCTTAGCTTTTTTCACCCTCTTGGCCACCTCCCTTGATCAACTCCCATAAGCCTCCTTATCCTCTCCCTTCCCTGTTCTCCTGTACTTCTGGTATGCAGCCCGCTATGCCTTCACCCCTTGCAGCAATTCCTTGTTCAGCCAGAATGGTTTCTTGGCTCTGTTCTTCTTACTCATGTCCCTGTTGCAGTCTACTGTGGCCTCTGTTAGCCCAGTCTTTATGACTCCCCACTTTTGTTCTGCATCCATCCCCGGCCTTATATCTTGGAGTCTCCCTTGCAGTATTGCTCACATCCTCCTAAAGTCCACCCTACTAAAGTCCACAACCTTAGTGCCCGTGCCTCCTGTCTCCCTGCCCAGCGCAAGAACGAGCCACGCTGTTTGGTGGTCACTACTCGCTAGTGGATCGTCCACACTTACCTCCTTCACCGCCTTCCCATTTGCCAGTACTAGGTCCAGAGCCTTGTAGGCCTTGTAGGCCCACTTACCAATTGTGTAAGAAGGCTGTCCTGGAATGCATCCAGGAGCACCTGCTCCCTGGTATTGCTAGTGGCCGGGGTGCTCCGGTCAACCCCTGGTAGGTTAAAGTCCCCTACTATCACCACACTCCCCCTTCTACATACCCTTCTTATCTGCTCTGCCAACTCCCCATCCAGTTCTCCGGATTGGGCTGGTGGTCTGTACACCACTCCCAGCCTCAGCTTTCTGCCCTTGGAGTCCAGGAGCTGCACCCAAAATGCCTCTGTCCTCTCCTCTTTTCCCTCGTCCCATATGAATTTGATCCCTTCCCTCACATAGAGTGCAACCCCCCCCAACCCCAAGTCCCTCCTGTATATCCTGTATCCCGGGATTACCAAATCCCAATACTGGTACACTGTGGCCCAAGCCTCTGTCACTGCAGCAATGTCCACCTTCCCCTCTGAAAGAAGCACCTGAAGCTCTGCAGTTTTGTTCCCCAGGCTTTTTGCATTGAGAGAGACCACCTTCCACCTGTACCGCTCCTTCTCCTCAGTCTTCTCCTTGACCTGTGTCCCTCCTCCCGGTAGTCCGCACCCTTTCTCCTCCTTATTCTTACCGGGTGGTGGTGCCTTCTGTATTACACTCAGACCACTCTGCCCGCCCCCTCCCAGGATTACTACACCTCCACCTTTACCTATATCTGGGGGGGTGAGCTCATTAGGCTCCCCGTCCGGACCATTCTACCAACCTCAGTCTTTTGGCCAGTGCCCCCAGTAGTTTTAAATCCACCTTACTTTTTTTGTCATATCATCATTTCTCCTCTAGCGGAGCGAGCTCTAGCCGACCCTCTGGCCACCAGCTCCCGCACCCCCAAACTAAGTCATGTGCATGAGAAACTCGCCGCCCAGGGTCTGGTCAGACCCTGGGGTGCCACCTCATGTCTGGAGGTGCAGGCACGCCACATCGGCTGGAGAATCACCCGCTATTTTCCACCTCCATTTTCTCCCCAAGCCCGAGGGACGTAAGGCATCAAAGGCAGGTAGTGCGATCGCCACGTACCCATCGAGCATGCAACTGTAACACAGCCAGCCTCTGCCAGCCGCCGCTGCAGCACAATGCCATACACCCACCTACCCCAGAGGAAGGAGAGCAGTCATGGGACACTCAATACTTCCTCTACCAGCCAACCCCTGGCGGTCTGAGTCCATTCCCAAACCTGGGTCGCCAGCGTGGTGCTAGGTGTGGCGTCCAGCGCCTCAACCCTCAGTGCCACCAGGCCTAAATCCACCTTAGTAGAGATATACCCCTCTAATCCCACCTTTAATACTCCCCTCCCTGCTCAAGTGTAGCCTGACCCCGCATACAAGTCACTATGCCCCCAGACCCAACCCCAGTTGGTCACTAACCCATAATTTTTGGTGTGGCAGCAATCCCTCAGCCACTTGTTGAGTTCCTCGATTTTAACCTTTCCTCCCCATGCTTGCACATGGTACCGGAGTACCTCCAGAATGCCACTGACTCCCGCCCCTCCCACTGCCTGCCCAACTCTTCAAACCCCCTCGCTACTTCCACAGTCTCCCCCACCAAGTCGTTTGTACCCACATGCAACAATAAATGAGGTTTCTTCCTCTCCCTCACTGCACACTTGAGCAGTGCCTGCCCTGCCTCTCCTGCAGTCAACCCGGGGATAGCTTCAACTCAACTATGGCTGTGCTTCCCCCCTTCCACTCTATCTCACCCCTTTCAGTATAGAATCCCCTAGGAATCCCCCCATCTCTTACCCCCTTTCCCTTCTAATGCCCCTTCCACCACCTCAATATTCATTTTTTCCTGCCCCTTACCCCCACCAGCTGCACCCTCTGTGATTTCTGTATCTGCATCCTCTACTTCCACCTCTCCCCTTTTCTCTGCCTTATTCCTCCCATCCCCCTTGAACCCCTTCCAGCCTGACTACTTCCTATTGGGCTTCCCATGTCGACCTCCTCTCCTCCCCTGCTGATTTCCAACCCCTGTCCTATCCCCGTTGTTGTCAATTTACCACCCCATTCCCTTCGACCCTGATAGTGATGCCCCTCCCATCCTTCCCCCTTCCGGTAGCCTTCTTTCCTCCAGTCACCCCCCTCCTTCCTTACTAGCCCCCCTTGTACCCTTTCATCCTTGCTATCTCTTCCGCTACCTGTTGCCATCCCTGTCATGCCCCGCTTGTCCTCCCTCCTTCAATATGTTCCTGCTCCTCCTCTCTCTCCATGGCAGAGGCTTGAATCTATTCAGTAGTTGATACCCTCCCACATCTTTTCCCCTACTGGTCCCCCCTACTTGTTCCTCTCCTGTGCCTCTGGTCCCACCCCCTGATCCTCCCCTCACCACGAGCCATCTGCCTCCCATGGTACTCCTCATGGTCTCTTCCGCCCCCATCAGGAGGCCTCCCCCTAGCCTAGGGACTTCCATCCTTCTCCTCTCTTTTCTGCTAGTGCCTCTGATACTGGGGTTGGTTTCAGTTCCTAGTTTTCTCCCTGTTCTCCCTTGCCATCCCCTATTCCCCCTCAGCCAGGATGCCTACCATACTCATCTGCCCTGCCACTTAGACTTCTCCCTAACCTCCACAGTTCCTCCCTCAAACTAGCTGGTTCTCTACAGACCATACACCCCCCCATCCTCCAAGCCCAGTCCAGGATCATGGCAGACCCACACCCTGTAAACCCCACCACCCTTTCAAAGATGCCCACCTACCCCATTTTGGCCCCCATCTTATGTTACAGGCTCTTACTCACAGTTTCTGTACCCTACTACAACTGTTAGGCCCCTATTTACTCAAATTCCTGTTCCCCCCACACTAGTCCCCTACTGCCCCCTTGCCAGCCGGGTTAATTCAGTCTCAAATCTCATCCGTTAGATACTGTATTACTGTAGCAATCCTAAAGCCTCCTTGTCCATTTTTCACCCCTCAGCTACCATACTTTTTGTTCTCAGCCCTCATATAGTTTCACTTAGCCCAGTTAGAAATCCTATTGCACTCCAAGTATTACTCAGCTCAGTTAGAGGAATAAACAGAACAAATAAATATGTATTATTACAGCAATCCTAACAGTATAGCTCAGTACTTAGCTCAGTTAGCAAAAATAAACAGAACAACTAAATCTGTACTATTACAGCAATCCTAAAAATATCCAGTCATTGCTTTGTCTCTACCCCAGAGATCCTGCTGTAATATAGGACCACACAGGACGCTGGGCGGGAAGGTGGGCAACTCTAAAGTCCATTGAGCTCGCTCACTCCCCCTCTCTCACTCGCTCATTCTATTTCTCCCAGCACTGCAGGCTGCCCTTTTGTACTGGGCTCCTGCCTGCATTGGTGCCTTTTTCTGCCCACAATGAAATCCGCAGCAGTCCTGACAGAGCTTCATTGAGCTTGCTCATTCCCCCTCTCTCACGTGCTCATTCTGTTTCTCCCAGCGCTGCAGGCTGCCCTTTTGTACTGGGCTCCTGCCTGCATTGGCACCTTTTTCTGCCCACAAAGAAATCTGCAGCAGTCGACAGAGCTCAGTTGAGCTCACTCACCTGGCCTCTCACCTCGCCGCTCTGTTTCTCCCGGTGCTGCAGGCTGCCCTTATATGCACCGGCCTCTGCCTGCATTTGTGCCTTTTTCTGCCCACAAGGAAATCTGCAGCAGTCCCGACAGAGCTCAGTTGAGCTCGCTCACTCCGTCTCTCTCACTCACTCGTTCTGTTTCTCCCGGTGCTGCAGGCTGCCCTTATGTACTGGGCCTCTGCCTGCATTTGTGCCTTTTTCTGCCCACAAAGAAATCTGCAGCAGTCCCGACAGAGCTCAGTTGAGCTCGCTCACTCCGTCTCTCTCACTCAGCTCGTTCTGTTTCTCCCGGTGCTGCAGGCTGCCCTTATGTACTGGGCCTCTGCCTGCATTTGTGCCTTTTTCTGCCCACAAAGAAATCTGCAGCAGTCCCGACAGAGCTCAGTTGAGCTCGCTCACTCCGTCTCTCTCACTCACTCGTTCTGTTTCTCCCGGTGCTGCAGGCTGCCCTTATGTACTGGGCCTCTGCCTGCATTTGTGCCTTTTTCTGCCCACAAAGAAATATGCAGCAGTCCCAACAGAGCTTGCTCATTCCCCCTCTCTCACTCACTCGTTCTTAATCTGTCCCAAACACTGATTTCCCACAGCGACCGCACTATTTTGCGCCAGAAGTGTGAAAACACAATTTGGCCAGGATGTGAAAAGTGACAGCTGTACTGTTCATAAGGAGGTGTGAAAAAATGCCAGTGTTGAACATCTGGTGTGAAAATTTTACAAATTTGTGAAGTTACAAGGGTGAGTGGAAACTGTGCAATGCACGCTTGTAACAGCCATTTTATGGACTTTCATCACCAAATTTTCAACATAGGCATTTTAGAACCTTTGCTCATAAACAGTGTCACTGTCATTTTCTTAATCTGCTTCAAAAACTGATTTCCCACAGCGACCACACTGTTCTGCACTGGAAATGCAAAAACACATTTCGGTCAGGATGTGTAAAATGACAGCTGTACTGTTCATAAGGAGGTGTGGAAAAATGGCAATGTCAAAATCTGAATTAATATTACAGATTCGCCAAAAGTTCACAGTGTGCGTAGAAACGCCCTACGCGATGACGCTATATAAACAGTCATTTTTTATTTTTTCACCAAATTTCCAACATAGGCTTTTTGAGAGCCCACCTCATGAACAGTGGCACTGTCGTTTGTTGATCGATCCCGAAAGGTGATTCCGCACAGTGACCGTGAAATCACCTTTCAGGACTGAATAACACCATGACAGTGCTGAATTCATGATGAGGGGTCCCAATAACCCCATGTTGAAAATTTGGTGCCAAAATTCCCAAAATGCCGCGATATGCACTAGTTGAAAAAACCTATTTGCCATTATGCAGCTTACGGGATTTCTTCAGTTGTGGTCGGCTTTGAAGAGTGCAGAGTGTTCCTGGTCCACTGAAGATTGTCAGTGCTGGCTCGGAGGTAGTATAGGGGTGAAGGGTGTGGGAGGCAGGTGCGCTGAGGGTGGCAGCGGGTTGGGGAGGAGGCACACCCCGCAAGGGACTGTTTTCTTGGTTTCAGGGAGGAAAAAAAAGACATCTTGGGAAGGTTTTTGTTTTTCAGGTTTGTTTTTTGCACAGTGGGGTGGGCTCCAAGTGTGCCACCTGCATTTTGGGAGGGGGGACTGAAGCCGATGGGGATTGGGCCCCCCGTTGGCAAAGAAAGACTGTTTGGGGGGCATTATGCTGTCAGGGAGTGGGCTTCCCCATTGGAAAATGAACTGGGTTGAGGGCATACCGGCAAGGGGATTGGGCACCCCCATCAGCTTTCATGGGGCTCTGAGGCAGCATAGCCACCGCCTCATTGACGAAATGTTATACCAGGCAAGGTAGGTACTGCCCTGCAATGACGGGTTGCTCCCTCATTGCAGCAGAATGGCTGACGCTGCAATGACGAGGTGGCCCGTGATTGCAGCGGCAAAAGCATTACAAGTTGGTGGCACTCTGCAGAACCAGTGTCATCAGGACACTGGGCCTGCATTGGCTGAGCACTGCCAAGCCCAACAATGCAGTGCTGGCATTAGCTGCCACAGTGCCGCACCTCCACAACCCGCTTCTCTCCTAAGCTGCCACATAATGTTTCTTGCGCATGCGTGCAAGCAAACATAAAAATCGATTATTGATTTATTAGGCTGCCGCTGACATAATATCTTGTCCTAAAAACCTATGCATTCTAAATCTTCCGACAGCCTAAGGGTTTTTAAAGGTGATAGGAAACTGTTTTACACCTCTAGATGCCCTTCTCTTTCCTTTTTAGTATCTCTCCAATATTCTGATATGTTTTGACCTGTTTTGTTAATAGGCTGCCGCCGACATAATATCTTGTCCTAAAAACCTATGCATTCTAAATCTTCCCGCAGCCTAAGGGTCTTTAAAGTACAACTAAGACTGGATTGACCAATTGTGTTTTTCTGCTGACATTTTCTGTTTCTATGATTAGTTAGTGGCATAAATAGGAGAAGAATCATCATTTAGTATTACTCTTTCCCCCATCCCACACACTTTATTAATAAACAAGTTATTGTCTTGGTAGAAAACAAACTGCCTCAGACCTAATTAACAATAAGATGTTTGTTTGCTGACATTATGGAAGCAGTTCTACAGTCTCTGCTGAGTTTTTTGAAGCAATGAAAAGTTGCTTTGTTTGCCAACAGAATGTTGCATTTGCAGAGCTGATACATCAGGGTCTTGTAGCAGTAGGTTGTTGCTACTACTTAGTATGCAGCCAATAAGAAACATCAGTTAGAAATGAATTGATTTTTAATTTGTTCTTAGACTTAGTTTTTATTTTTCAAGCAGTACATCAAATGACACCACAGTTGCCTGGGTGGCAGACTTCCTTGAGGATGGAGACAAACTTTAGGAGGACATGAACAAGTTGGGCAATAAGGCAGACTCCTGGGACCAGATATTGAAAAGTTAGTACAGACGCTAACAGGTGTTTACCTGTGCTGACTGAGAATTGTGTCCAGTTAGGTTGGGGTCTGTATTCAGAGACCCCTGCAGTGTGGGCTAAACATGTTAGCACCTGGGCACTAACATAACACTGAGCCAACGCAAATGAGCACCCCCCTCCCAGAATAGGGGCACAGTGGCAATTTCTAAGGTTTACGTTGGTGGTAAATGGCACTCAAAGTGGTGCTATTTACCACCTCCAGAAACCTAGTCTTAACTGGGTACAAAGCCCACATCTCCACCCCACTGATGGCAGGGTGGCTGTACTGCAGTCACCTGCCCCTGTTCATCTGTCCAGTGACAAGCAGAAAGCTCACTGGTGTCCAGTGGCACACCCCACCCACTGATCTCCTATCCCAGTAAGACAATGTAGTCCCTGATGTCTAGTGACACCCCCATCCTCCAATCACCAATCCCAGTACATCTAAAGTATTCCCTAGTGTCTAGTGGCATCCCCATACCCTCCAATCACAAATCCTGGTACTGCAAAATTATTCCCTGATGTCTAGTGGCACCCTTCCCCACCCTCTGATCACTCATCCTGGTATGTCTAAAGTCTCCTGTGGTGTTTAGTGGCAGCCTCCACCAATTATCCATCCCAGTGATTCTGAAGATTTTTTTTCACAGAGAGGGTTGTGGATGCATGGAACAGCCTCCCTGAGGAGGTCGTGGAATCAAGAACAGTGGGGGAATTCAAGAATGCATGGGACAGACATTAGGCAGTCCTAGTGGGTGGTAGGAGGAAGTAAGCTGCTGGTTAATTAGGATCTGCAGCTTATCTGTTAGGTAGGAAAATGGGCAGACTAGGTGGGCCAAGCGGTCCTTATCTGCCTTCAAATTCTATGTTTCTATGTTAAGATTCCCTGGTGGCTAATGGCACTCCCCTGATCTCCCATCCTGTATATTGATCTGCATCCTTCATGTCCACTGGAAACCCTCAATCTCCCAGCCCATGTAACCTAGACTATCCCTGATGTGCAGTGTTACCCTTGCCCCTCAACTGCCAGTCGCCAAGTGGACTAGCGAACATTGGCAGTTCAACAGCCCCTACCTTCCCTGCCCACATCACACCACCCAGCCAACTCTCCCCTTACTAGTGATTCTGGGGCCATGCAGTGAGCCTGATACCATGACAGGCATAGCCCACCTCTCACCTCCTTGGCCAGCCACCATATGTGTTGACAGTGAGCGTGCATACTACTGTACACGCGCTCACTGTCATCACATAAAGTGGCTAGACAAGGAGATGAGTGGAGTGCTATGCCAGTCATCATATCGAGCTCTCCACACAGCCCCATAATCATTGGTGGGGCGCTCTGAGTGATGTGCTGGGTGTGGGTAGGTCTGGTGCACAACCACTAAACCACCAGTGTTCACTGGTCCATTTGCCGACCTGCAGTCAAGGGGGTAGGAGTACCAGTGGACACCAGGGACAGTCTCGCTTACATGGACCAGGAAATCAGGGGGTTGCCATGAGACACCAGGGATGTGGAGCAGTATATGGGACAGGAGATGGGGGGTGCCACTCACCACCAGGGAATCTTCAGAATCAGTGGGATGGGTGATCAGTGGGATGGGACCACTAGACACCAGGGAATACTTTATGTGTAATGGGATGGGTGATTGGAGGGTAGGTGGTGCCACTAGACACCAGAAATACTTTTGCCAGATGGGGATGGGTGTTTGGTAGGCAGGGGGTGCCACTACACCCCAGGGAATAATTTCCAAGTACAGGGCTGGGTACTCGGAGCATGGGAGGTGGCACAGGACACTATGGCATACTTGAGATGTACCAAGAAGGGTGGTCAGGGGTGGGAGTGCCACTGGACACCAGAGTATACTGGAAACTTACCAGGATGGGTGGTTGGAGGGTGGAGGGGTGCCACTAGCAACCAGAGCAAACATCATCTGCACTGGATGGGTGATCAGAGGGTGGGGGTACCACAAGACACCAGGGAATCATGAACACAAACTGTGTGGGAGGATTGGGGGTAGCGTGCCACTAGACACCAGATAACACTATCAAACAACCGAAATGGGTGTTTGGGGGGTGGGGAGTGCCACTAGACACTGGGGAAATGACAGTCATGTATGGGACTGGTGTTTGGGGGCTGAAGGATTCCACTGGATACCAGGGCAACAATGGACATCCCCAGGACAGGTGTTTAGGGTGGTGGGTGCCACTAGCTACCAGAGATTATGTCAGTACAGTCATAACTGAGCCACTGTATACCATTGAAATAGTGACTTCCGAATGGTGCAGAGTCAAAAGAGCACCAGATTACAAATTTGGCAAACTCACTGTACCCCCCCTCCCCAAGGTCTACCCCCGGAGTTGGTATATTTAGTAAGGTGGGTGTGGGGCACATCCTCCCGCAAGGGGTGGCATAGCCACCTGCAAACAGAGAGTTTGTTGATTTTGTAATCTAGCGCTGTTTTGACTCTGCACCATTTGGGAATCGCTGTTATGCTGTGGAACCCTGAGCCACCTCTTCCAATGCAAATGAGCTCATAATGGGCATGCAAATGGCCCCTTAGTGCCCTGCATGCCCAGTGGGCTCCTTTGCATTTTGTGGCTGAATAATGTGCCATGGCTTTTGACACTATCCAGTCTGAGGGTGCAATTTTCTATGGGTGGGATATAGCTGGGGACAAAGCAGCATGACTTAGTGCTACACCAACGTGGGCTGATAGTTAGTTGGATAGTGCAGGAACAGCGCAAACCTTCACACTCTGCTTTTGTGCATTTTTGAATATCTAGCCCATGCAGTCTTATGTAACCCCCCCCCCCACCTAAGGGTATTTTTGATGGTAAGAGTTCAAGGGAGAGGAGGAGCACTACAGCCAAAGATACAGTCCAGTAATCACTTGCAGGAAATAAAGTAAAATTGTACCTTAGAATCTGAGTTCAACTTGGGGATGGATGAATTCCTTCGTGGTGCTTTGAGGGTTACCAGAGGTGCAGCTTGAAGCTTCTTGGGTGGGGGCAAAACTCATTAAAAATAGCTTAAAAATAAACAGTCCAACAGGATATGGTTTGCTGAATGATGACCTCGTCCAGACGTCATAAACTTATAAAACAGTTGGTATTTATTTATTGAACTCCCTTAACAGTTCATAAGGCTCAAGCCACATTTTAAAATCTGCTCCATGCAGCTGAGGGCACAATTTAATCAGTCAGTAGACTTTTGACAGCCAGGGCTATGGCACAGTTCTTTGGGACACATGGTCCCAAACCTGGACTCCCCCAGAACCTGGGTCCCCTGGCAAGCCCCAGTGACACAGGTTATGATGGCAGCAGAGGTTTTAACTGGGCACTAACTTCACCCTACAGTCCGTGCTATTTACCAACACTGTCCCGGTGGTGGTGCTCAACTTCACTTTAACAGTACAGGCACAGCCCTCTCATTCTGGGCCCTGCCTTTAGGTGCAGCTTCACACTCAGCCACCCACTACATGGAGCCTGCACAACTTGGCGCTGGAGCCTATCCTGCAGACTCACTCATGGGAATTTCCCACAGCATGGCTCACACCCTTGCTGCAGCTCTGAGGGGGCTGTACAGGGCTCTGACACTCCTCTACAGTCAGTACTGGTGGCTTACTCCTGCACTGGTGGATATGGGTTTTCAACATAGGACCCTAAGCTGCCACCTCGAGGTCCCCCTCCGTCAGCCTCTCGCTCACCAACCAGGGCCTACTCCATGGCAGCCACCAGCCTTTAAAACTTGGACTCCCCAGGGTAGATGTTCTACCTGGCCCATCCTGGTGCCAAGATTCACCGCACGAGCCCTCCTTCCCTCTCAGAACTCAGCTCCTTGAACAGCAGATTCAAGCAGCCCCAGGATCTCCAACTCTGGTGTTGACAGCACCCAGAATTATTCAGCCCTTTCTCCTATGCACTCTATGGAATCCCCATTCTTGTGAGAACCAGGGTGGCTATCACCCCACCCTGGTCCAGGGCCCATGACCCCAACCCTGCAGCAATCCCCAGACTCTGCAACACAGCAGCAGGAAGACCCCGTTTTCCCACTATGGCTTCCTTTTATACCCAGATGCCAGGGTCCCGCCCAGCTATGAGTCCTGGCACCTAAATGGGCACTGTTGCTCCCTGGGCATTGTAGTAAGCCCACAACTTGGGGGGCTTACACACTCCTCCCACTGAAACACTTCACCTTCTGGTGGAGACTTTGGTCTGCTACCCCCAAACTGACCAGGTACACTTTTTTTCAAGAATCTCCTCACTCATCGTTCAGCTTGATTCCATTCCAGGATGGACTGAATGCTGATCAGTGATGCCCGCCCCTTTGGCAGCCAGCTACCCTCCCAATACATTAGGTAGCTCAGCTCCATGGGGCACAGGGCATTCTTGTCAGCAAGATGTCTATGATATTTGTCAGGCAGCAAGGGAGTGGTGTTTGCCAATCCTAACATTGGCAGAGTGTAAGGCTGTGGGCTGTCTCTCTCTACCATGATATCTTCGTACATGCAGGTAACTCCTTCCCTGGCCTGTGGCTCTCTGGACAAGAACACAACTGCCACACTCTCTGGCTCTGAACCTGATCCTTTGTCTTCCAGTTTGGCCTCAACAACAACATCTAGCCACTGCACACCAACAGATTCATCCGACACCTTGGGGGTCTCCGGTGACTTCTCCAGCGCTGAGGGGCTAGTGGCCACAGCCGTGGATGAGTCCCTCAGAGGCTGCCTGGAGTCAACAAACCCAGCCTTGGGAAGTTCAGATTGTGTGACCCACCCATGGCCCCTCCTTCTGCCATGGGGAGGTTCATGGGCAGCTGGCAATGGGGAGGAGCTGGGCAGAAGACTATGCCCCTCACCCACCGGCTTCACTTCAGGAACTCTCTCTCTGATATCCTTCCAACTCTCCAAAGGCTCCATTGTTGAGGCTTCACTCCTCCAAGGGGTCAAAACTCCTCCTCAGCTGCTCCAAGGTAAGGTAAATGGGGGCCTGGTCACAGGGGGCCAAGCAGCAGTGCTGTGAGAGCACTGGAGCCAGATCAGTTGGTGCACTATCCACTCCCTTCATGGCCACCCAGGACACACTTCTCTGCAGCACTGTTTCTCTCCAACATGTTCCACAGCCAGGCTAAAAGTGATTCAGGTACAGTCACAGTTTGCCGAGAGGGATTTGGAACAGATGCCATGGTAGTCAGTATCTTATTGGTATCCCCATTAGCAGGCACTCCACAAAAACGTGCTTGTACTGGCTGTGCAATAGCTTTCCAAACTCTTTTCTCCTCTTCTCAGTAACAATCACAGGTCAAAATGGCGGTTTGCACACAGTCTCTTTCTTGATCCCCTTTTATGTGCCTATCCACCCTCCAGGCTCCTTCAACCATAAATCAAATTACCTCCTCCATTATGCATGCAGGCACATTGAATGCCACAAGGCACCAGGTGCCGTCTTGTCTAGCACGAGGTGCACACAGTCCACGTGGCAGCAGCTTTGAACTCTGTACAGTGCTTCATGGCCTTCTCAATCTCCCCAGACAACTTCACCCTCTAGCATTTCTCAGATAGGTGCATGGCACCCCAAATAAATGTATCCCAGATGAGCCCCCATGTTGTAAAACCCCCTCCCCTGTCTAAGGGTATTTTTGATGGTAAGAGTTTGACGGGGATGGGGAGCACTACAACCAAAGATACAGTCCAGTAATCACTTGCTGCAAATAATGTAAAATTGTGTCCTAGAATCCGGGTTCAACTTGGGGACAGATGAGCTCCATCGGGGTGCTTCGAGGGTAACCAGCGGTACAGCTTGAAGCTTCAGGGGGAGTAAAACTCTTTAAAAAATAGCTTAAATAGAAACAGTCCAACAGGATATAGTTTGCTGAAAGATGAACTTGTCCAGACATCATAAACTCATAAAACAGTCGGGATTTATTTTTTGGAACCTGCTCCATGGAGCTGAAGGCACAATTTAATCAGTCAGTAGACTTTTGACGGCCAGGGCCATGGCACAATTCTTTGCTCACTATGGGATCCCCACTCTTGTAGAAACTATTGCCCCCCCCCCCAGTCCTGGGCCCAAGGCCCTGACCCTGCGATGCTTCCTGAACTCTGCAGCATGGCAGCACGAAGACCCCGTTTTCTCACCACAGTGCTCTTTTATACCTGGATGCCAGGGCCCTGCTCAACTATGGGTCCTGGCACCTAAATAGGCACTGTTGCTCCCTGGTTATTGTAGTAAGCCCACAACTTGGGGGCTTACACTTATAAACAATGTAGCCAAATGCAAGGTGCTATACTTGGGTAAGGAAATCAGAACTAGGATCTAAATTCTTCTCCAGGAGGGCTCTATGGAGTCGAGGCCACAACCCAAATCTCTTAGGTGGTACATTCAGGGGTAACAGAAGTGTCTGTTCATGAAAATGGGTTACCAAACTGACATGATGGTCAAATTGTCAAATTACTTCTAGATTCCGTTTCTGATGTATTTCAAAATATTATGACCCAAGTATGAAAAAAGAAAACATATTGGGAGATAAAAGCCTCACAGGTTCCTGAGATAAAATAACTGTATTGTAGTGAATGTAACAAGTGACACCACACACCATGGTGAATGCAACACCTGACACAAGACATTTGTTTTAGAAGTAAAAACTTTAATAAACATATGTAATGAGTTATAGTAAAACATGAGAAACAAATATTTACAAGAATTACATTACCTTAATTGCAAATTTGATGTTTTGCACCACGTACCATGGTGAATGTAACAAGTGACACCACATTTCTGTTTCACTTACTAAAACTGTATTAAACATGCCTAACAACTAACATACTACTGCTGCTGACTGACATACTGCTATAAAACATGAAAAGTTCAAAAATTACATTACTGGCAAGTGTGATGCTTAACACCACATATCGTGGTGAATGTAATGAGTGACACCACACATTTGTTTCAGTTTTACAAAGTTTACTGAACATGCCTAATGGCTAACATGCTACTACTAATACCTGACACAGTGCTACAAAAAATTGAGAAATCTGACCATAATAACAGTACTGACAGGTGTGATGGTTGACACCACATACCATGGTGAATGTAACAAGTGACACCACACTTATGTTTGACTTACTAAAACTGTACTAAACTTGCCTAACAACTAACACACTACTACTACTGACTGACATACTGCTATAAAATATGAAAAAATTCAACAATTACATTACTGGCAAGTATGATGCTAAACAGCACATAACATGGTGAATGTAACGAGTGACACCGCATATTTGTTTCAGTTTTAAAATGTTTACTGAACATGCCTAATGTCTAACATACTACTACTAATAACTGACATAGTGCTACAAAACCTGGAGAAATGTGACAATAACAACAGTACTGGCAGGTGTGATGTTAGACACCACATATTGTAGTGAATGTAATGAGTGACACCACAAAGAAAATCTATTTTAACCCTCCACCCCATATAATCAGTATAATCCCTTTTACAACGGATGCACAGCACTTTCCCTATACATGCAGTTGTCACTGGAATTTGCTGTTTGAAAATTTGCCCCACAATCAGTGAATGTTGGTAACCTAAACCTACCTGTGGTGAATGTAACTGCAGTCCTCATTGTGCATACAGTGCTTATCTTAATGGAAAGTAGCCCTACAAAATGTAGGAGCCACATGCAAACAATAGGTTTTAAACCACAACTCAGCTCCTCCTTCTATGGCTGCTGCTTGTTTCTGAGAGGCAGCTAATGACTTTGCAACTGTCACAGACTGACGGGTAAATATTGGGCCTGACATGACTTCAAGTAGAGTGAGGGTCAAAGGTTGCTCTCCCTTCTGTGGGAGAGCTAGACCAGGCAGTAACACAGTCAATTATCACAAGGAGGCAAACTGGGAGAGCAGACAGAAAATCATTTAAAGTGCTAATAGCACAATTACAGATTTGGGGGCCATGTGTGTGAATGTTACATGCTGTGACACCAACTGTTACATTCATCACACTAAATACAAAGCTGCACAGATTAAAAATGGAGCATTACAATAGGCTAAAGAGTACAGATAATAAAAAACACAACTCCAGATTAGTAAGCAGATTTACTTTATTAAGGAAAAACAGTAAATAAAGCTTGCAAAAACAATTAGTAATACATGTGTTTTTGCATGTCACACTTTTTCAAGTAAAAAAGGCAGCAAAATGGAGTGGGACACCCCATCAAAAAAAATATGGATACCCTAGAATTCTATAGTTATGTTATTTATCTGCACATACAGCCAGCTTTTAGATTTAGTCAAAAACATGACTGACAGTTCTTGATTTTTTAAAATGTGCTATGCACTGTATGGTGGGCATTGGTAACCCTTTTTCATGAACAGACCCAGAAACAGGCACTTCTTCTACCAGAGGGTGGGGAACCTTGTGGAGCTGTCTACCACCAGGGACAGTGAGCATGAAAACAGTACAGACCTTCAAGGTACAAGCCTGGACACATTTCTGCTTACCACATTAATCACAGTATACCCTCACTTGTATAATGGAAAGGGAACTCCTTCTAAATTGATGTGTTTATACAGCATATCTAGTCCCCCCTGCTTGTGCAATGGGGGTGGACAGGACCTAGAGTCCCTCAAAACCTTAGATTAGTAAGTTACTATATCTTCAGTACGGATCTACTGTATGATGCATTTAAAATGAGTGCAGTGCATTTTGAATAATGTATGATTGACTGTGATACATTTAGAATTCAGTGTAATACATTTTAAATATCAGAACCTGTTTAACCATTCATTTTATTCAGTTTTTGTCTTCCTATTAAATAACATGCACCATGGTTAATTACAAGTCGAAGTCAGAATATATCTAATATAAGTTCTGAAAATTCATTTTTAATGAGGTTTTAGATGGAAGTGGTGAAAAACCGTGTACCCTTTTCTCTCAAAAGAATTCAATTCCCTTTAGAGAGCTATACTGCCTTGAAGTAATATTAGTTTTCAAAAGCAGTCAGCCATTACCTTTTATATCTGGGATGCTTTTTTCTTTTCTTTGATAACTCAGAAGCTTTTTTATACCTGATGTTTGTAGGGTGTAATGTTTTGTCAGTACTCTGCCTGGCAGCTGACATATCTAGCACTGATCCTCCCATACATACATTGAACTACGATCAGACATCACAGCCGCTTAGGAAGGGCCGTCAGTAGCCGCCAGCTACTGATTGGCCCTTCCTAAGCAGCTGTGATGTCACAGTCAGTGAGGTCACAATGCTGATGAGGTAATGGGAGGATCAGAGCTAGATGCCAGGTCAGGCTCCAGTGATGTCAGTCACTGTCTGTGAGGTCACAGTGCTGATGATATCATGGGAGGACAAGAATTAGAAATGTCAGTTGCCAGACAGAGGGCTGTTCCACACATACATTGTAACACTATCACATAAAAACACTTTCTGGAAGTCGCCGGTGTATGAGTGGCCCCTTGCGGGAGCCAGGGGTGCAACAGCCAGGACTGATTACGTCTGGGAGGCATGGCAGATGTACAGCTTGCCATCTCCGTGTCATTGCACGCCATGCCTCCTTGAGGGAAAAATGAAAAATGGAGGTCTGACTGCCACACAATGACATCAACCCCCATGTCACTGACCGGGCTCTCGCTCTCATCTCACAATTCAGTCTTCATTGGGGGGAAGGGGCCCCACCCTGGGGGGGGTATGCCGTGGGTCATCAAGAGTGAGGTAGGTGCCAGGGTGTGTAATGGAGCTGAGTCAATGTGTATGTCGATCGACGGGGGCCAGTGGACAAGGAGAAAAAAGCATACCAAATTAAAAATAAACAATCACTTTCTAATGAGTGGAAAAAAAAAGAAAAATATTTCAGAAATAAAAAGTTTCAGCTGACTATTTTTTAAAAACTTGTAACAAATTCCTGTCTGCTGCCTTTGGTTCTACTAGCTCTTTAAGAAGCCCCTGGTACCACAAAAGAAACTTTGAGAAAAGATAATTTTAGTCACATTTCAGCTTGTATCATCAGGAGTATGTTGGGTTGCGAAGGCTTGCAGAGAAGCAGAACCACTAGAGGGTCCAAACCCTTGAAGCTCCAAATCCCCCATCGTCGCACCTCCCAAGGTCAAAGAGCTTTTTCATACCGGGCTGTCAGCTGGCTAAATGGTCTCTCCAATGACATCATAACCATCCAAACACTAGGCGCTTTTAAAACCAGGCTCCGCCACTCACTGACTGCTTCTAGCACCTGTGACTGCTATCTCTAACTGTACCACCCTGCTCCTGGACTCCCACGATGATAAACGTATCCTTTGCTCCCTGCTCCATTGGCAGTAGGCTTATCGAGGGCCACAGCCTCCTAGCACTTACCCCCACTGCCCTGCCCAACCCTGGCACTTCCTGTTCTCTAACAATGCCTCTTGGCTGCTGCCCTTCCCTTCCTCCACATCCCGCTCCTTCCCCTTGTCCCACCCCTTCTGCCATCCTTTCCACCTGTCCTCCTCCACCTACCTACCTTTCCCTCTCCCTTTACCTCTCCCAGACCCTTCTGCTGCCTACTTTCCTCTTTGTTCCCTTCTATTTCCTCCTCTTTATACCCACCCACCTTATAATGCCCCTGTTAGCAATATTTACTGTATAGCTCTCTGTATGTACCTCCTAATATGTTTCAAACTGTGTTTATGTACTGTCTTCTTGCAATCCATGACGTGAAACCTTTGTAAAAGAGCCCTGGCTCCAAGGTATTTGTAATCCTAGACCTGAATAAATAAACAATAAAAAAATAAAAATATATTACAATTGTTCTCTGTAATAAGCTTCACCATTGTCTTTATAACTATGTACATTAACATAAAAACAGAATCCCTACTGCCAGCCAATCCGTCAGTGCACAGGAAGTCCTGGTGTTCATATGCTGGCAACATGGGAGTGGGAACGAACCTAGAGCCCAATAGGCTAGCTGGTGAAGGAGGACTGATCTTCCTAGAAGATGCTCTCCTCCTCAGGGAAGGAGGGCAGTGAACTCTGCTGCAGTACTGCCTCCTGGCTGACCACAGGTGACGGTGCAGCTGAAACCACTTGGAGGGATGGTAGAGGGAACGTCATCTGAATCTGGAAGGGAATGCAGGCAGTAGCGAAGTGTCTGTGTCTGCGTGAAGCTCCCATAGCTAAATGTACAGTTTTCATATTTTCTTATTTTTTGTGTGTGTGTGTGTACAGTTTGTGGATTGAGAAGGAGGGTATTGTTGCCTACAGGAAGGTGTGGGATTTGTGTGTTTGGTGTTGGTTGGGAGCAGGATAGTCACCATATTTGTTCTGTGGTGAATCACACGTACTGTAAATTTTATTTTATTTATATACTGTACAGTACTTTAGCAGTTTGTTTGTGCCTTTTGTGGGGTTGCCGTGTCACCAGGATTTGTTGGCTTGTTGATGTGGTGTGGCCTGTTAATTATGTGGTACTGAGATTTTGCTTGTCAGTGTTTGGTGGGCTTTCTTGGCTGCGGGTTTCTTGTTTTAAAAAAAAAAAGCATTTATTGAAAATGTTTTTAGATAGAATCAGGCTGTTACTAAGAAACAGCCTTCTTGGCATAGTATTCTATTTCAGATAGAACATTTGAAGTAGTAGCCACTATGTTCTAGAATATTGAGATTTGCAGTTAAAAATAAAAACATACACATAAAATGTAATGGCAGATAAAGGCTGCTTGGCCCACCCAGTCTGCCCATAATGTCTTTTTTTATTTTTTCCCTATAGACCACACTTGATCTATTCAATTCAATTCAAACTTTATTTATAAAAAGCGCCTTTCTAAAATCAAGGCGCTTGTACAACAATAATTAATTAAAACTAATCAATAAATAGACAAATACAGCAAATTAAAACTCATAACAACAACAGCAGCATTAAAAATCAGAATACGCTAGGCTGAATAAGTATGTTTTCAAGGCAACTTTAAAACTTTGGATGGTCAGGCAATCTCGCACCCAATGAGGTAGAGAATTCCACAGGGTCAGGGCCATAAAACTAAATGATCTAGCCCCAGATGTCTTTAAACGGATTCTGGGGATCTCTAGCAATCCCTTGTTGGTGGATTGGAGAGGGTGGAGTGGACAGTAGGGGTGAAGGAGATCTTGCAGGTAACCAGGTCCCTGGTCATGTAGGGCCTTATAGGTCAGCAAACCGACCTTGACGCTGATCCGCCACTGTACTGGCAGCCAGTGCAGTCCGTAGAGCACAGGCGTTATATGGTTGGTCCTAGAAGTACCAGTCAAAAGCCTGGCTGCCTCATTCTGCACTAGCTGCAAGTGGCGGATATCAACCCCCAGTAGCCCAAGGTAAAGGGTGTTGCAGTAGTCAAGGTGGGAGGTAACGAAGGCGTGGACCAAAGTTGGCAGATCGACGGGAGCAACCAGGTGCTTCACCCAGGCGATATTCCTCAGATGATAAAAAGAGGTTTTGACAACTGCCGACACCTGAGATTTAAGGGTGAAGCAGTCATCAAACATTATGCCCAGGTTCCACACCCAGTCTGAGGTAGTTAGCTGAACACCCCTAAGCCATAGACCTGAAGGTGATCCCGGCAACAAACCCACCTCCTGACAACCTGGGTCCACAACCAATACCTCAGTTTTTTCCGGGTTCAACCGCATCCAGCTTACATTCATCCAATCCTGGATCTTGGCAAGACAGTTGTTAAAGACTGAAACAGCATCATCCTGGCCAGGCACAAAGGACATGTACAGCTGAGTATCATCTGCATAGCAGTGAAAACTCAAGCTGTACGGCCTAATAATCGCTCCTAATGACAGCATGTACACCTCAAACAACATGGGTGCCAAGATGGAGCTCCGTGGCACCCCGCAGGATAGGGGGAGTGGTGCCGAGGAAAAAATCCCAGACACCACCCTCTGAGTCCTACCCTCGAGGAAAGATCGAAACCATCCGAGGATCATATCAGACAGTCCACAGATGAACCACAGGCACTCCAACAGCATACCATGGTCTACAGTGTCAAATGCTGCAGACAGATCTAGAAGGACCAAGATAGAATGGGTCTTTCGATCTCTCACTAATAGGAGGTCATTTAGTACCCAGACAAGGGCTGTCTCGGTACTATGTCTCTTCCTAAATCTGGACTGGAGAGAATCATAGACATTGTGGCTGATCAAATGATCATCCAGCTGTGATGCGACCACCTTCTCAATAATCTTACCCACAAAGGGAAGTTTACAGACAGGTCTGTAGTTAGCCAGACAGTCTGGGTCCAAGGAGGACTTTTTAAGGAGGGGCTGAACCACGGCCTCCTTCAGGGAATCTGGAAAGATCCACCTCTCCAAAGACATCCAGACTATCTCGGCAAGGACAGGGGCCGATTTTATCCATACAGCCTACTAAGAGGCATGTGGGGCCCAGGTCCAAACTACAGTTGGTCAGATGCAATGACTGGACGACCATCACAATGTCATTGATTGTGGGCAGGCTGAAGTCACACCACACAAACCGGGTGTCCGACATCTCCTGCCAACCACCACAATTCCCATTAGAGAGGGTTGAGCAGATGCTGGATTTGATTGTGGCAACCTTATCTGTGAAGAATTGAGCAAACTCCTCACATCGTTCTTGTGAAAAAGTATTTCCAGGCTGAAGACAGATTGGATTGCACAATCTGTCCACAGTCCGGAAAAGCTGAGCTGGTCGATTCTGCGCAGCAGCAATTTCTCTGGACAGGAATTCTGCCTTCTTATGGGTAATTGCTGATTGATAGACCCCATAGTGGTCCATCAAACTAAGTCTGTCACACTCCAGGCCCGACTTCCGCCAACATCTCTCTAGCCTTTGTCCCACTCTCAACTCCCACAAGGTCTCATCAAACCAGGGAGACCTGGGGCGAAGAGTGAGGGGACAAACATGAACAGGAGCAATGGAATCCAGAGCCCCTATCACTGCCTTGTTATAGGCAAGTACCAGGTCCCCTTGATCCATGCATTCACTCGGTAAACCCAATAGGTCCAGTACCGCCATCAGGGGCCATCTGTGGCACCAACCCTTTCCCTCCCTTTCTTACCTCTATAATTCCCTTGCAGGGGAGTAGCCAGGCCATAACCCACAGGCCCAGACCTTCATTTGGATGCAAACATTTTGAACAAATATGTCATAACTCAACTGCCCATGGATACAAATGTGCCCAAACAGCTCGTATACATTTTTGTGTCTTCCATTTTTGAAATCCTGGCTACTCCTCAGCCTTGTGTTTGTCCCAGGCATTTTGAACCCTTCCATTGTTTTTGTCCCTACTACTTCTGCTGGAAGGCTGTTCCAGGGACCCATCAGCTTTTCTGTGAAGAAGTACTTCCTCATATCCCTTTTGAATTTACCCCCCTTCCAGCTTCATATCATGCCCCCTGGTTCTAGAGCACCTTTTTCTCTGAAAAATACTCCCCCTCCTCTACTTTACTAACCTCTGTTAGATATTTAAAGATCTCTGTCATATTCCCAACTTCCTCCTCTCCTCCAGGGTGTAAATGTTTAGCTCCTTTAGCCTCTGCTGGTAGGGCTGTTGATGCAGACCCTGAACCGTTTTGGTAGCCCTTCTCTGGACTGCCTCCACTTTTGTTTATGTCCTTCTGATATGTGGTTTCCAGAACTGGACAGAGTATTATTTCCATGTGAGGTCTTACCAGTGATCTACATAGGGGCAGCACTACCTCCCTCTTCCTGCTGGTAATACCCCTTCCAATGCATCCCAGCATCCTACCCATCCTTCCAACTGCCTTGTCACACTGCCTGGCCACTTTTAGGTCATCTGATATGATTACTCATAGGGAAGCACCAGAGTGGGGTTGACAGTAAAATACGACTCTCTGCACAGCGACAGCAATAATACTGATACAGGTAATAGCCGCCCAATCCCCCTGTAGTGTTTTTTGTGGGGGCCGTTCCCCACACCCCATGCAGGGGTCTCGCCCTGCACCCCGGACTTTACGATTCTCAGTTCCAGGTTGGAGTTTGTCCAAGGAGGGGGCAGAACACTGGGGGAAAGTGAAACACGGAAATGGACCATTACAGTGACTGTTGCTGCAGTGGTCTTTTTCCGTGTTTTGCTGTCGGGGTGTTGAGCAAAAGGGGACCACTCTCGTAGGTACCTTTCCTGCTTGGTCTTTGCCACTATCGCTCTGCCCATTTTGTGTTCTTCTTTAGGTTTTTATGGCCCAAGTGCATTATTTTGCACTTTTTTTGTGTTAAAGCCCAGCTGCCATACCTATGACCACTCATCCAGTCTTTTCAGATCCATATTCTCCCTTTCCATCTCCTCAAGTGCCCACTCTGTTGCAGATCTTGGTATCATCCACAAAGAAGCAGAGCTTTCCTTTCAGTTCCTCCACTGTGCCACTTATAAAGACACTGAAGAGGACCGGTCCCAGCAGTGATCCCTGAGGTACCCTGCTGGTCACCCTCCATTCACCAGCAGCCGCTGTATCCTGCCCACTAGCCGGTTTTTACCCAAGTTACCACTTTATTAACCACCCCAAGGTCTCCAACTTGCTTACCAGTCTCCTGTGGGAAACAGCGTTGAAAGCCTTGCTGAAATCAAGGTAGGCCACATCTACTGCTCCATCCTGATCCAATTCCTTGGTTACCCAATTGAAAAAATCTATCAGATCTGTTTGGCATGACCCCCCGTGAACTCATGCTGCCTTAGATCCTATAATTTGTTCTATTAAAGGTGTTCCACAATCCTTTCCTTTAGTAGCATTTCCATTAGCTTACCTACCATCGATGTCAGGCTGACAAGCCTATAATTGACCGCCTCCTCCCTGCTACCACTTTTGTGAAGTGGGACTACCTCTGCCCTTCTCCAGTCCCCCAGGACTACACCGGTCTCCAGTGATCTGTTAAATAGGTCTGTCAGAGGTGCAGCCAGTATCTCCCTGAGCTCTCTCAGCCCTCTTGGATGTATCCCATGTGGTCCCATAGCTTTGTCCACCTTCAGATTAGGGAGCATTTTCCCAACTTTCTACTCAGAAAACAGTCTGGTGTCCACTTCCTTCCCCTGAAAGCTTCTGGTGCCTTTTCAAGGTCCTTCCCCTTCCCCTCATATCATGAATACTGAGCAGAAGTATTTGTTCAAGATGTTTGCCTTTTCCTGATCCTCCTCTGCACAGTCACCCACCTTAACCTTACAATTCCTCCCTTTGTCTTCCTTTTCTCGCTAACATACCTAAACAATTTACAGTATTTTCCCCTTTTGTTAGTCCCTGAGCTATTCTTTCCTCAATTTTTGCATTTGCGATCCTTATTGCCTTGCCTGCCTCCCATTGTTTTACCAGATACACTTCCATATCCTCTTCCATCTGTGTCCCCTTATACCTTCTGAATGCTCTTTTTTCTAGCCTTTACCTTTTCTGCTACATCTTTTGAGAACCATAGTAGTCTCTACTCCTTCTTTTACTTTTGCTCACCTGCTTGACACAGAGGTTTGTTGCCTTCACTATGGCCTCTTTTAGTATGGCCCACTTTTCCTTCACCCCCTCTAAGTCCTCCTCCCTGCCAGATCATTCCTGAGACACTCCCCCATCTTTATAAAATCAGTCCCTCTGAAGTCCAGGACCCTCACCACTGTGTGGCTGGATTCCATGGCAGTTCTTATGTTGAACCACACTGTATGATGATCACTGGTCCCCAAATGGCTTCCAACCCTGGCATCCACAACACTGTCTCTGTTTGTAAGCACCAGGTCCAGTATTGCCCCATCACAAGTGGGTTCACTGACTAGTTGTCTGAGGAATTCCCCCTGCAGGGAGTCCAAGACTTCCCTGTTACTAGCCAAAGCTTCCCCAGGGAGACTCCAATCTACATCCAACAGATTAAATCTCTCACCAGCAACACCTCCTCCTTTTTAGCAGTTTTACTAATTTTCTCTAACATTTCCCTATTCAGGTCCTCCCTCTGTGCTGGAGGCCTGCAGATCACACCTGTCCAAAGAGTGACTCCTTTACTGAACTCAAGGGTTACCCACAGCACCAATGCACTCCCCTGAGTTCCCTTTATTTTTCAATTGCCTTTATGCTTTCCTTCACATAAAGCACCACTCCTCCTCCTCCTCCTCCTCTCTTTCCTACCCTGTCCCTCCTCAACATTATGCTGCCTAGTATGACCATGTCCCAGACATGGTTGTCCACGCACCATGACTCAGACTTCTAGCATTTGCACACATGACCTTCCAGATTTTGTTTGGTCTCTGCTTGTTGCTTTCCTCTTTTTCCTTCTGTGCCCCCTTTCTCCTCCTACTATTCTGACCCCTTTCCCCATCTCTACTTTCTTGACTTGCCTGCTCTGTGGTTGGACTTTTGCCCTTCGGGATTTCCCTATGCACTACCTCAGCCTTTGTGGAGAGGTCAGCTACTGCCCCCCTTTTCGCTACCACCTGTCCCCTTGGCTAGTTTAAACACTCATTGAAGTAACATTTAAATCGTCCACTGAGAACTGTGGTTCCCCACCTGGATGGATGCAGGTCATCACCCTTGTAGAGGCCCTTATCCTCCCAGATGGGCCCCTAGTCCCCAATGTACCTGTATAAAATGAAAAAGCAGGTACTGCTCTCACAGAAATTAGTAAGAATGAACTTCACCCACACGCTGAAAATAAGTTCCAACCAGCTTTAATAAATCATCTAGGTAAAGGCACAGACCAAGCTGTATACCACTCCTGTCCCTGCGCTTCAAGAACAAACTCTCTTTGTCAGGGGGGCATTAATGTACCTGTACCCCTCCAATCTGCACCATTCATTCAACCATGGGTTGCAGGCTTTGGTGCAGACCTCCCTCGCCTTCCCCCTGTCATAGACAGGCAGCACCTTTACAAAAACTACAGAGGCCTTTTGTACCATAGGATCAGTATGAAGATTAGGTACAGCAGGAAGGTAGTCAGTTGTGGGGGCTGTGTGGCACTGTTCTCCAGGGTTATGCTCTAGATGAGGGGGCACTTCCCCATCTGTGGGAGCTTTGTGGAGCTCCATGCTCAGCTGGTAGCAGCAAGAAATTAGGTATATCTGTAGCGGCACTGGCTCAGCTGGGGTCCACCCACATACCCCACTCATCCAGAGGCCCATTGGTCCAGGGAGCTGGAGAGTGGTGGAAAAGGGCAAGGAGAAGGGTGACAGAGGCAGCCACAGGGGGTTCAACCAACCTCACACCATTCAGACAGCAAATCACTTTGCAACCCTGGAGAAGGTTCCGGTACTGTACTCTGTTGGGGCGTGCTCTAAGTCTGTTGGGGAAAATTGGCTGGATGACTTGGTGGCTCCCAAGGGGGTGAGCTGGAGGAAGTCAGCAAGAGAAGTCTTAGTGATTTGGGACTCAGTGATTAGGGAGTACAGAGGCTGGTGGGCAGGGAGGGAGGGAGGAAGGGAGTGAAATGGTGAGATGCCTTCCTGGTGCATCAGCCACTAGGGATATAGATAGGATAGGGAGGATGGTGGGAAGGAGGAGAGGGATCTAGGAGTGCTGATAAACTTAGGTACCAATGATCTGGTGAACCAGCCTGTGGAAGCAGTGAAGCGGAACTTTAAGAGACTGGGGGACAGAGTGAAAACACAGTTGGCTTCACTGACCTTTTCCAAGGTTCTCCCTGCATGGAATAAGAGGAATGGGTATGACAGAGTAAGGAAGGAAGGAAGGAAAATTGGGTGGTTGAAGGGGTGGTGTCTGGAAGAGGGGTACCATTTTGTAGGGGACTGGGGGGCTTCTGGGACAGAAGGCTCTTCAAGGGTGATGGCCTTCACCTGATGAGAGATGGGGCCAGTGCTCTGGGGCAGATGTTTGAAATTTACATTGGACAGTTAGACTGACTGCAGGGGAGACAGAGGCAAGGGGAACCACTGAGAAGGAGAGCAGGTAGGGAACATAGCTAGGGCTCCCCCTGGACAGGGGACTAGTAGCTGCAAGGTGGGTAACAGTAAGGTTGAAGTTGAAATTAGTTAGGGGAAGACACCGATGAGGGAGGGCTGACAAAGTATGAAAATAAAACAAATTAAGGAGGCTAGGGAAGAATAAGCGAGAAGGAATAGGAAACAGTAAGAGAGGATCAGGAGAAAGATGGGAAGGTGTCTGCCTTAATGCCAGGAGTCTGGAAAAAAATTAGTGAGCTCCAGGCTATGGTGGCAGACACTGAGATGGATCTAATAGCTACAGTATCTCAGAAACTTGGGACACAGAGAATAATGATTGGGACCTGACAATCCCGGGCTACACCATGTTTAGATGGGATAGAGGAAAATGTAAAGCAAGAAGCATAGTCCTGTATGTCAGAAAGGGCATGGAGGCAGTGGAGGATGCAAACATAAAGGGCGGTATGGGAAAACAGAATCACTGTGGGTTCAGCTCATGGCATCCTCAGGCAAGAAGCTATGAATGGTGGTAATCTATAGACATCAAAGACAGGGGAAGAGAGAGATAAGGAGCTAGAGGCAGAACTAGGATGGGGAAGAGAGGGATAAGGAGTTAGGGGCAGAACTGGAAAGGGTGGAGGCAAAGGGGGAGGTGATGATGGACAGAGATCTAAACCTGCCAGATATTGATTGGGTCATTCCAGAAGCCAGGAGCTCCAGAAGTCTGGCCCTATTGGTAGTATTGCTCAGATAGTATCCTAGAAACTAGGATACCAACAGATACCTCCCATTTGGCCAGATAGTTGCTGTGGTAGGATAGCAGTGCTATCTGACCATGGATCCTCCCTTCTAGGATCCAGTGAATGGATCCTACAAACGTGGATCCTGTGGAACCTAGCAACAGATCCAGCTCGGATCCTAACTATCCAACCTAGGATCCCTGGATCTGACCAAGGATCTATTACCATCTGACCCCGGATCCTAACTATCTGACTTAGGATCCCTGGATCTGACCTAGGATCCCTGGATCCAAACTAGGATCTATCACTATCTGACCCTGGATCCTAACTATCTGACTTAGTGTAACCCCCCCTGTTACCCGGGGTTACTAGCATCCCAGTAAGTCCTAGTGGTAGGTAGGGAAGGCAACTTGTGAAACTCCAGTTAAATGGATTTCACACTGTCTCACTCTGTTCTCAGTCTCAGCTGAGACTGAGGGATGACATCACCATAGAACTCTCGCAGCTGCAAGAGCCACACTGGAATCTGCAGTTGGGAGTTAGGTTAGAATGTTGGGAGTTTTGAAAGGGAGTTGTGTTTGAGCAGTCTTGAGGAGAGGAGCACAGCAGTCTGTGCAAAGGCTCTTGGAGCCTAAAGCTCTGATATAGAGCTACTGTAAGGGAGAGGTGTGTGTTTCCGCCAAAAGAGGAACACAGTAAGCTGTTCGTGAAGTGGTGGAGACTGCTGTTACTGGTCTCAGTGCCCCATCCCTGAGGGGATGGGGGTGGAAAGGTTTGCCTGTTTTCCAGGGGCAACATAGAAACATAGACTTTGACGGCAGATAAGTGACCGCCAGGCCCATCTAGTCTGCCCATTTCCCTACCTACAGGATAGGCCGTAGTTCCTAGTTAACCAACAGCCTATATCTTCCTGCCCCCCACAAGAATTGTCTTATGTCTGTCCCATGCATTCTTGAATTCTCCCACAGTTTTAGACCCCACAACCTCCTCAGGAAGGCTGTTCCATGCATCCACTACCCTCTCTGTGAAATAATACTTCCTCACATTGCCCCTGAACCGCCCTCCTTCTATCTTTAAATTGTGTCCCTTGTTCTTGCAAGTCTCTTTTCTGAAAGATGCTACCTCTCGGACTTTGTTGATTCCCTTGAGGTACTTGAAAGTTTCTATCATGTCCCCCTCTCCTTCTTTCCTCAAGGGTATACATATTAAGCTCCTTTAGTCTCTCCTCATACGGCTTCTCTTGCAGACCCTGCACCATTTTAGTTGCCCTCCTCTGACTGCCTCTATCCTGTCTATGTCCTTGCAGAGATGGGGTCTCCAGAACTGGACACAGTATTCAGATGGGGTCTCACCAACTGTCTGTACAGAGGGATAACAACTTCCTGTTTTCTACTGCTGATGCCTCTCCCTATACATCCCAGTATACCCCGTCCTCCTACTGCCTTTCTCACATTGCTTGCTAACCTTAAGGTCATCTGATAATGATTACCCCAGGTCCCTTTCCTGTTTTGTTGTTGTTTACCTCCCACCCATTGTGTATTCTTCCCTGGGTTCTGTTTCCAGGTGCATTATTTTGCACTTTTTGCATTGAATCCTAGCTGCCATACGTCTGACCATTCCTCCAACCTTGCCAAGTCCCTTTTCATCCTTTCCACGCCTCCTTGTGTATCAACCTGTTGCAGATCTTGTGTCATCTGCAAAAGGCATACTCCCTTCCAGTCCCTCTGCAATGTCACTGATGAAGACATTAAAAGGACTGGACCCAATACTGAACCCTGCGGTACCCCACTAGTAACCGCCCTTTCTTCAGAGTGGACTCCATTTACAATTACCTTCTGTGTCCTGTTGTCCAGCCAATGCTTTACCCAGGCTACCACCCTGGGACCCTCCTGGTTCTGGCTAGGGAAGAAGCTGCCTTATTTTTCAAGTTGTGCTGCAGCATCAGAAGCTGTCAAGAATCGCCTGTGGGGCACCTGCAACCAAAGGCTGAGTCTGCTCTGACATAGGGCCATTGTTTAACCTGAACTGTTGTAAAGTGGGGATTGGACTGCTTAATCAGTGGGAGGCCTAGAGGAATAGGCTAAGCCAAGTAAAAGTATGTTCAAGTCCAGCACAAGGGGAAAGCCAAGACATGTAGAGGAAATGTGCTATGCATTTATCCTTTAATCTACACTGCCAAGCTTTTCAGAAAGAGATGTTTAAGTATGTTCGAGTCTAGTACAAGGGGAAAGCCAAGACATGTAGAGAAAATGTGCTGTGCATTTACCCTTTAATCTACATTGCCAAGCTTTTCAGAAAGAGATGTTTAATGTCCAGAAAAATGGCCGGGTATGAATTGTGGAAGCAAGAGGTGGGAGACCCCCATCAATAGTAACCAAATTCACCTCTACGGATTTGCTCTGTGGCCCTTTTACTTTCCCTCAGGCACTTGGCCAGTGCCTGAGGAAAGTACCCAGACGTGGGATTAAAAGGAAGTTTTCCTTTTGGAGTCGAAGGCTCTAAGGTGGTTTAGGGAGCCACCGTAAAATGTGTCTGTGTCAAATGGAAGGTGTTCGAGTGGCCAGCCGGGGAGCCAAGCCAGGGAAATCCCCAAATAGTGTACAAGTCAGGCTGTGTACCCAAAACAGCATTCAAGTCCAGGCTGTGTGCCTGGTGGGTTCAGAGCCTGAGGGCTGAAGTGTTGAGGAAGTGTTATAATTCTTAATCTGCATTACCAGAAGTGTAGCCCTGTGGGGGTCCGTCTATGCTTTGTTTTGTTCTGCTTGGATGTAAATAAAGCCACACTTTAGAATCCCATTCCTGGTATTGGACATTACAGTTATTGCTTCCTGTGTTCGGATTTACTTGGGTGCCCCTGTGCAGAGTAGCCAAACCTAGCCCTTGTGCTGAGTAACCTAGTCCTCCCCGAACCCAGTCCCCACCTGGTACTGCTGTCAGCTTCAACAGCACACTACCTGTCATTTGCAAGAAGGCAGGGGTGAGGGGTTACTAGAATCCCAATAAGACATAGTGGTAGGCAGGGAAGGCAGCTTGTGAAACTCCAGTTAAATGGATTTCACACTGTCTTACTCTGTCAAGAATCGCCTGTGGGGCACCTGCAACCAAAGGGTGAGTCTGCTCTGACATAGGGCCCATGGATCCTAAATAGGATCCATCATTATCTGACCCTGGATCCTACATCTGTCTTTGGTAGGATTTCTGGTAGGATCCTAGGTAGGATACCAGCCCTATCCAATAGATAGTGGTAGGATCCACAAAAGCACTATCTGAGCAACACTACCTACTGGATACATTGCAGAACTGCTTGCTGGTGCAGCTAGTTAAGGAACCCACAAGGCAGACTGCAATTCTCAATGTGATGCTCACCAATTCGTAAGTGGTAGGAGGAGCAAGGGTAGGGTAGCCACTAGGGTCCAGCGACCACAACTCTGTATAGTTCAACCTGGCCCTTGGGACAAGTAAGCCCTCATCAAAGGCTGAAGTCCTAGATTTCAGAAGGGCATACTTCAACCAGTTGAGGGAGCTGGCCCAGGACAAGTTAATCAGAGTGGACAGCATCAGGGATAAGAAGAAAAGATGAGGGCAATCAAGGGGGCCATTCTTGAGGCAACAAAGAGGGAGGTAAGGTGCCTGCCTGGCACAGTGGCTTGGAGGGACAGGAAGTGAATGCTCAGGATCGTGGGAGCAGCTGCACGCGGGAGGGAGCTGGATGTCATTGTCCACCTAGGGACAAATGACCTGGCTGGGAATGGGATCAGAGCAGTGCAGCAGGAGTTTGTGGAGTTGGGGAGGGGCCTTAGACAAGTAGCACGCATGGTAACTTTCTTGGAAGTGCTACCTGTCTTTCTTTTTTTTTAATTTTCCATTCTTTATTAGATTTTAAACATTGTAACAACAGAAACATATCCCAACTGCCCAAAAGAACAACCTCGCTCCATCTAAACTAATTGTGCCTTGGGAATTAGTTAAGAATACACATTAATATAAATATATGTATATTGTCCTTTCTTTAATAGGGAGATTTTCTTTATAATAATCCAGTACCGCAGAAATTAAGTTTATTTCAGAGGATTTAATAACATTCTGTAATATTTTTATCTTTATGTCACCCCAGAGATTCTGAAAGTGTGTGCAGAACCAAAACATATGTTCAGAGGAGCCTGGTTCTATGTTACATGTGGGACACAAATCAGAAGATTTTAACTCCATTTTAAACAATTTAACTGGCATATAATAAGTATTATGTATGGTTTTAAACTGGATCACCTTTAGGTTATCTAATGGAATAAATCTAAACATATTTTGCCATATATTAGACCACTTAATATTGCCATCAGGAGCTGCTTTATGACAAGAATAATTTATAATCGGGGTATCAGATGATGGACTTAAAAATCATTGATAGAGATTGGCTATAGGATGTGAATTGGTCCTGGCTCTAATTAAATGTAATGGAAAATCATTGTCTTGAGACCATGTAGGACAACTATAATGGGCTTTCAATGAAAGTTTCAGTAATAAGAAATTTAGTATGGATTTCTTATTTAAGTTAAAATCTTATTTTTAATCTGATAAGGAACGAATGTAACATCCATCCCTCCCTCCAAAATGTTGGACACATTACATTTAAAAAATTCTTGAAAACCATTTTGAAGACTCTATTATTAATAGTAAAATTTGAATTACATAAGATGGGTTGGTGCTACCTGTCTGTGGCATGTGTGAGGCTAGGGTACGATGCACCATGGGATTCAATGACTGGTTGAAAAACTGGTGTGGAGCTCAGGGATTTGGCTTAATTGGGGGACTGGGGGGGCCACCTGGAGGGATACAGGCATATACTGGCGTGATGGTCTGCATCTGTCTGGGAGGGGAACCAGGATCCTAGGTGATAGGTTTAAATGCTTCATTTACAAGCAGTTAAACTAGCCAAGGGGGAGGCACTGAAGGGAAGCAGGGAAATCCCAGCCTCCCCCCACAAAACAGTGTAGTTAGCGAAGTAGACAAAAAGGTAGAGAAGTCGATAAGGAGCAGGACTGGGGTAAATCCAGAAAAGGCAGTAAGGACAGGGATGGGCCTAAAAGGGATCAGGCCATCAAAAAATGGAAGGCAATGAGTACCAATACCTGCAGTCTGGGTAACAAGCTCCTTGAACTAGTGGCCTTGATGGAAGAGGGAGGCCTGGATATCGTGGCAGTCACAGAATCATGGTACACAGAGAACCATGACTGGGATGCCAACATACCAGGGTACACAATCTACAGGAGGGACAGGGAGGGTAAAAGAGGAGGAGGAGGAGGAGGAGCTCTCTATGTAAGGGAAGGAATCAAAGCAACAGAACTAAAGGGTAAACAGGGAGGGGAAGAGGCACTGTGGGTCACCCTGGAGGCAGGAAATGGCACCACAATCTGCACAGGAGTTGTTTATAGACCCCTGTCTCAGGGGGAGGCAATGGACAAGGAAATGGTAGAAGGAATCCTTAGAATGGCAGGAAAAAGGAGAGATGTTGTTGATGGGGGACCTGAATATGCCAGATGTTAACTGGATCACCTTTTCTGCAGCCACATCCAAGAGCAGGGTCATTCTTGATGCCCTACATAGGGCATGCCTCAGACAGCTAGTGTTAGAACCCACTCGGGAGGGAGCAATCTTAGACCTGGTACTCTCAAATGGGGATGGAGAGAGGATCTCAGATTTAGAAGTGGGTAGCCATCTAGGAACAAGCAACTACCAAACAGTGTGGTTCACAATAAACACAGCTGTAGAATCAAGCCATACAAAAGCAAGGGTGTTGGATTTTAGGAGGGCTGACTTTGGAAAAATGGGAGAGTGCCTCAGAAAAGCACTAGCAAACAGGCAAGAAGGAGGGGTGGAGGAACACTGGGGAAAAATCAAAACTGCCATCACAGAGGCAACAAGCCTTTGTGTAAAGCAAATCAACAAAACAAAAAAAGGAAAAAGCCACTATGTTTCTCAAAAGAGATGGCAGGGAAGGTTAGGGAGAAAAGGATAGCATTCAGGAAATATAAGGAAACACAGAAGGAGCAGGACAGAGAACTACATCAGTTAAAGCAGAAGGAGACAGGGAAGGCAGTCAGAATAGCAAAGGCCCAAACTGAGGAAAAGATAGCTAACTCTGTTAAGAAGGGGGAATGAAACCTTTTATAGGTACATGAGGGAGTGAAGAAAGACCAAGGGGGGATACTGAGGCTTAATAAAGGGAAGGGAATGTGAGCAGAGGTTGACAATGAAAAAGCAGGGATAGTGAATGAATACTTCTGCTCAGTATTCACAAAAGAAGAGGAGGGGGAGGTACCTAAACCAAACAATAGAAACACTCTGGACAGTGGGGTTGATACCAGCCCATTCACAGAAGAAAGGGTTCTGAAAAAACTCTTAAAACTGAAGGTGGACAAAGCAATGGGGCCTGACAGGATTCACCTCAGAATTCTAAAAGAACTAAAGGTAGAACTAGTGACCCCATTGACTACCCTCTTTAACAAATCATGGAAGGATGGGGTGGCACCTGAGGACTGGAGGAGGGCAGATGTGATTCCACTTCACAAAAGTGGGAGCAGGGCAGAGGCAGGAAATTACAGACCTGTTAGTTTGACCTCAGTGGTAGGGAAAATGATGGAATCACTTCTGAAGGAAAGAATTGTTGAGTACCTAGAGGCCAGCGGGGCACAGGACCCAAGGCAACATGGATTCTGCTGCATTATTACAGGGTATGCCTACAGGTTTGTTACTGTTTTGTGCTTACAGTTTACTGCTGTAATCTTCTCTGATTCAAACTGTTTTTTGCAAGATATATCTTCTATTACTGCTTTATTTTTCTCTGTAGCAAAGTGTTTTTTGCAGGGTATATCTTCTGTGAAATTGTTATAGGTGGTGCTTACAGTTTTAACAGTTTTACCTATGATTAGGCTAAGCTTTCAGGGCTACTACATTTGTTGTTGGTTGATTGTTTTTGCTCTTACCTCCTTGTTTCTTTCCTCCATGGTTCTTCTTTTTCGGCAGGGGAAGGGCCCAGTCACCCACCCCCATCCCCAACCACGCCAGGCTACACTCTTTTTGTAGAGTAGCACAGTCGTGACATTTCCTGTAGCAAAGCAGGAAGGGGAGGATCAGAGCGGTATTCACACAGTGACCTCACTTACAGGGGCACAATTAATTTAACTTACATAGAAACATAGAATTTGACGGCAGATAAGGACCGTTTGACCCACCCAGTCTGCCCATTTCCCTACCTAATGGATAAGCTGCAGATCCTAGTTAACCAGCAGCCTTCTTCTTCCTACCCCAACCCCCTAGAATTGCCTTATGACTGTCCCATGCATGCTTGAATTCCACCACTGTTTTTGACTCCACAACCTCTTCTGGAAGGCCGTTCCATGCATCCACAACCCTCTCTGTTTGTTATAACAAGTTATACAAAAACAAACTTTCAATTTCATTTTCCACCTTCTAATTACTCAGACCAGGTTATAAACTCAGCAACTCAACTAGAAGGGATACTATTAACTGCAGGTACTGTGGGACAGTTTTCAAAAGGGAAGTTATACAGGATTTAGGACGCTGTCCTACATGCTGGACCATTGGAAATCTAAGGGCTCAGCTCCAGGCAGCATACAGTCGTGGCCAAAAATATTGGCACCTTTGCACCTTTTCAAATAACTCACAATTTCCTCTAAACATAAGTTGAAATTAACAACAGTACAGTATTTGGTCTCCACAATTCTTTACTTCTCTGTTAATATTAAAGAACCTTTGTTTTTGATTCAGAATTTAATATATCCTTTTAAATCAGAAAATAAAAAGAAATGGCATTGACAAAATTATTGACACCCTAGACTTAATATTTGGTAGCACAGCCTTTGGTCAAAATAACTGCAATCAACCGCTTCCTATAGTCATGGATGAGCTTCCTGCACCTCTCTACTGGCAGTTTGGCCCACTCTTCTTGTGCAAACTTCTCCAGTTCTCCCAGATTTGAAGGGTGCCTTCTCCAAACTGCTGTTTTCAGATCTCTCCACAGGTTTTCAGTGGGATTTAGATCTGGACTCATTGCTGGCAACTTCAGAACAATCCAGCGTCTTGTCTTGAACCATTCCTGGGTGCTTTTTGAAGTGTGTTTGGGGTCATTGTTCTGCTGGAAGACCCATGACCTTCGACAGAGACCCAGCTTTCTGACACTGGGTTCAACATTGTGCTCCAAAATGGCCTGGTAATCACCAGATTTCAAGATGCCATGCACACGTTCAAGGCACCCAGTGCCAGAGGCAGCACAGCAACCCCAAAACATCACTGAACCTCCTCCATGTTTGACTGTAGGGAAGGTGTTCTTTTCTTTGAAGGCTTCATTTTGTTTTCTGTAAACACAGAGATGATGTACTTTACCAAAAAGCTCTAATTTGGTCTCATCTGTCCACAGGACATTCTCCCAGAAGGATTTTGGCTTGTTTAGGTGTGTTTTAGCAAACCCCAGTCGGGCTTTCTTATGTCTCTCTCTCAACAGTGGGGTCCTCCTGGGCCTCCTACCATATAACCCCCTTTCATTGAGTTGGCGACAGATGGTGCAAGTTGAAACTGTCGTACCTTGTGTCTGAAGGTTAGCTTGAATCTGTTTGGCAGTTGATCGAGTTGCTTTCTCCACCATTTGAACAATCCTTCGCTGCAATCTTCTATCAAGTTTTCTCTTGCGGCCACGTCCAGGGAGGTTGGCTACAGTGCCATGGGCCTTAAACATCCTGATAACATTATGTACGGTGGAAACAGGAACATCTGGAGATTGATTTGTAGCCTTGAGATTGTCCATGCTTGGCTACAATCTTCTGTCTGACTCCTCAGACAATTCTCTGGCTGTCTTTTTTTTCTCCATGCTCATTGCGGTACACACAGTGACACAAAACAGGAGAATGAGTCCTTTTCTCTATTCAAACTGGTTGAGTGAGTGATTTTTATATTGCAGGCACCTGCAACTCACCACAGGTGAGTTCAATTCCAAATTGAAGGAGAATCATCTGCTTGAAATCTAATTATTTCTAACTACTTCTAAAAGGTGCCAATAATTTTGCCCGGGCCATTTAAGGATTTTTGTGTGAAATAAGCTAAGACTTAGTAAATTTTTCTGCTTTTTGTGTTTTATTCCACTGCAAACCAAAGAAATACATATGTGGATACCAAAATATTTTTTAATTTCAACAATTTTCTGGAAACAATGGTGCATTATTAGAAAAAACTGCAAGGGCGCCAATATTTTTGGCCACGACTATAGCAGAGATTGCATGCCTCAAATCATATATTCAGGAGGAAATACATTATAAGAACCGCCTGCCATTTCCCCAACATCCAACTGAAGCACCTTGACTGCAGAGGGCAGTTGGTCCGGGATCTTGGCAGGTGGTCTCCAGCATATCACCTTCACAAACCATATAAAAACTACAAACAGGTATCTACCTTTATCTCAGAAATCAAACAACGGGGCAGAGGATACTGCAGAGCAGGACACTGCAGCACAGGAGCTAGCGCAACAAAACTCACCCAAAACAATTACCAAAACAAAAAAAGCAAAAAGGAAATCCAAAACAATTCTGATCATAGGAGACTGCATGATTCAGGGAGTTGATACCTACCTCCAGCCGGGGGTAATGGTCAGATGTCTCCCAGGTACATCAGCATGGAGAGACACTGACTGCATTGCTAAAATCATCCAGGAAGCAGGAGAAAATTTCGACATCCTGGTACACATATGGACTAATGATCTCGCCAGCTGGTCAGTTGTGGAGACCAAGGGACACATGACCAGGCTGATGACAAACTGTCATCCATTTCATCCAGCATCTCCTTCTCTGAGATCCTGCCAGTCTGGGAGAGGGGGACAGATGGATGGAAGGTCAGAGAAGGGGAGGCAGGGGAGCTAAACATGTGGCTCAAGGGCTGGTGCCAGGAAAAAGGACACAAATTTGTAGTTAACTGGCAACAGTTTTGGGAGTGAAAGTTCTTTAAATTCGATGGACTGCATCTGACTGAAGAGGGAGTCAGTGCATTGGGGCAGAAGTTCGACGTCTTTGCAGAATCTTTAAACTAGCAAATGAGGAGAGTGGTGCAGCACCCGATACATCGAATGGGAAGAACACCCCTACCCCCTCAGCTAGTGATTAAACAGGAGTTCAGCATTTTTGCAGTTCATTTGCATCACCAGGTAAGGAAAAAGTCTGGCTCCCCATACGACACACAGCAGAAATTATGGACCTCACCCAGCAACTAACACACCAAAATCTGGCCAATGGAAAATCATGTACACAAATGCCCGCAGTCTGGGAAACAAGATCCCAGACCTGCAGGCAACAATGACAGAGGCTTAACTGGACATAGTGGCCATTAACGAGACATGGTTCACCAGTAACCACACTTGGGAGACTTTAGCACCCAGCTATGTACTGTTCAGAAGAGACCGAGTGCAAAAAGGGGAGGTGCCCTGTCGTCAAAAATATCAAAAGCTACAGAAATTCAGAATATATATAAGGAGCCAGAAGAACTGTGGGTCACCCTGGAAACAGGAAATGGGACAGCCATACAAACTGGGGTTGTCTACAGGCCTCCAGACCAGGGGGAGGACATAGACACATTACTGTTAGAAGATATACAAACATGACAGTTAAAGGGGAGGTTCTGATAATGGGAGATTTCAACATGCCAGATACAGATTGGTCAATAACAGCAAGAACATCCGTTAGAACTAGATAGTGGATTCCCTGCAGAGGGAGGGCCTCAAACAACTGGTACAACAACCCACAAGAGACAGGGCTATCCTAGATCTAGTACTGACTAACAGGAAAAGGATCACAGATCTCCAGGTAGAAGGTCACCTGGGGGCCAATGACCATCACATGGTATGGTTCAATTTGGCCACTAGAACTAAATCATACCATTCCAAGGCAAAAATATGGGACTTCAGAGGAGCTGACTTTGATAAGATGGCCAACAGAGTTAAGCTAGCCCTAGCAGGAAGAAATACAGGTGATGGGGTACAGGCAAAGGGGGCAAGCATTAAGGATACAATACTTGAAGCAACATCCCATTGCGTTAGGGAGAAAAGCAAGAGCAAAAGAAGGAGGAAACCACTTTGGTTCTCAAAAACAGTAGCAGAAAAGGTCAGAGCCAAAAAGCTGGCCTTCAGGAAATATAAGGGAACGCAGTGGGACGAAGATAGGGAGGCATACCAAACTTCCCAAAGGGAAGCAGGGAAGGCAGTAAGGCAGGCAAAGGCCCAAACTGAGGAAACACTAGCACAAACAGTATAACAAGGGGACAAGACTTTCTATAGATACATTAGTGAAAGGAGAAACTCCAGAAGGGGTATTTCTAAGATCAAAGGGGGATAAAGGGGAGTGTATGGAGAAGGACCAAGGAAAAGCATCTGTCCTAAATAGATACTTCTGCTCAGTATTTGCTAAGGAGAAGGTAGGACAGGGCCTGCAGCTCAGCACCATGGACATGGGGGAGGGAGGGAGGTATGCATAAGTTCCTTCACAAAAGAAAGGGTCCTACAAGAGCTTGCTAAGCTCAGGGTGGACAAGGCAATAGGACCTGATGGCATACATCCCAGGGTACTAAAAGAGCTAAGGGTGGAACTAGCAGAGCCATTATCAGAACTGTTTAGTGAGTCTCTGAGCACAGGAGAGGTCCCAGAAGACTAGAGAAGGGCTTATGCGATCCTGCTCCACAAGAGTGGTAGCAGGAAGGAGGCAGGGAACTACAGACCAGTCAGTCTTACCTCAGTAGTGGGCAAGATTATGGAGGCACTCCTTAAGGACAAGATAGTGCAACATCTGGAATCCATAGGAGCACAGGATCCAAGACAGCATGGGTTTACAACAGGAAGGTCCTGTCAAACTAATCTCATAGATTTCTTTGACTGGGTAACCAGAGTGGTGGACCAAGGGGTGCAGTTGATGTCGCCTACTGGGCAAAGCTTTCTATATTGTTCCACATAGAAGATTGATTAATAAGGTGGGAGGGCTTGGAGTAGGTTAGAAGTTGATCAACTGGGTGGCAAACTGGTTGGTGATCAGAAAACAGAGAGTGGTGGTAAACAGTCAGAAGAGATGCAAGTCACAAGTGGGGTACCTCAGGGATCAGTCCTGGGGCCAGTCCTCTTCAATATCTCCATCAGTGACATTGCAGATGTACTGGAGGGTAAGGTTTCTCTGTTTGCAGATGACACCAAGATCTGCAACAGAGTAGATGATCCGGATGGGGGGAGCAGAATGAGAAGAGATCTTGGCAAAATGGTCGGAAGAGAGGCAATTGGGGTTTAACGCAAAGAAGTGCAAGATCATGCACAAAGGGAAGAGAAACCCTGACGCCACCTATAGGTTGGGAGGGGAGTTGCTGGCAATCACAAGGGAAGAAAGAGACTTGGGCATCATCAACACAGATTACCTAAAATCATCCAAGCAGACCACTAAAGCAGTAGGTAAGGCTAGAGGGATGTTGGGGTGTATTAGTAGGGATAACACAAGTCGTAAGAGGGAGGTAATAATCCCTCTTTACAAGACACTGGTTAGGCCCCATCTGGAGTACTGCGTGCAGTACTGGAGGCCGCACCTGCACAAGGACATTAACAAAATGGAGGCAGTCCAGAGAAGGGCAACTAAAATGGTGCAGCGACTGCATCAGAAAACATATAAGGACAGATTAACGGAGCTCAATATGTATACCCTAGAGCAAAGGAGGGAGAGAGGTTATATGATCAAAACATTCAAACATCTTAAGGGCATTAACAAGGTGAAAGAGTCTAACATGTTTCAATATAAGAAAAATAGCAGGACAAGAGGACACAGCATGAGATTAGAGGGAGGCCAATTAAGGGGTAATATGAGGAAGTTCTTTTTCACAGAAAGAGTAGTGAATGCTTGGACCAGCCTACCTCAGGAAGTGGTGGATATGAATACAGTGCAGGGCTTCAGTCAGGCATGGGATAGGCATAAGTTAGCAATACAGATGAATATGAATATATTAGGCCATTGATAGAGTAAAGGCCTATGGCACATTCATAAGGTAGAAAAAATGGGCAGAGTGGATGGGCCTTGCGGTCCTTATCTGCCATCAACTTCTGTGTTTCTATGTTTCTATGATTCACAGTGGAAAGGTCATGTCAGATGAATCTAAAAGATTTCTTTGACTGGGTGACCAAAGTAGTAGACCAAGGAGGGGCTGTGGACATGGCCTACCAAAACTTTAGCAAGGCATTTGACACAGTCCCTCACAGAAGATTAATATACAAGCTAGCTAGCCTTGGAGTGGGCCCCAAGGTGGTAGCCTGGGTAAAAAATTGGCTGGACAACAGGATGCAGAGGGTAATAGTAAACAGAGTCCACTCTGAAGAAAGGGGGGTTACTAGTGGGATACTGCAGGGTTCAGTACTGGGACTGGTCCTTTTTAATGTCTTTATTAGTGGCATTGTGGAGGGACTGCAAGGAAAAGTATGCCTCTTTGCAGACGACACAAAGATTTGCAACAGATCTGATACACAAGGTGGGGTGGAAAGGATGAGAATGGACTTGACAAGGTTGGAGGAATGGCCAAATGTATGGCAGCTCAGATTCAGTGCAAAGTAATCAATCACTCAATCTTTATTTGTTTAAGGCGCCTTTCTTAAACCAAGGCGCCTTTACAAATGATATAAAACAATAAATATTTAAAACAGGAATTAAACAAGATTAAGATTAAATAATTAACAGTCATTAAAAGCTTTGTTAAACAGGTAGGTTTTCAAAGCTCCTTTAAAGCTCTGGACAGTCGGGCAATTTCGTACCTGACGAGGTAGAGAATTCCACAGGGTTGGGCCATAAAACAAAAGATCTTCCCCTGAAGTTTTTAAGCAAACCCTGGGAATCTCTAGCAATCCTCATCAGTGGATCGGAGGCGGCGGGGGCAGGGATGTAGGAGATCTTTCAGGTGAGCAGGTCCCTGATCATGTAGGGCCTTATAGGTCAGCAAACCGACCTTGAAGGTGATTCACCAACAAACTGGCAGCCAGTGCAGTCCGTGGAGCACAGGCGTTATATGACTGGACCTAGAAGAACCAGTCAAAAGCCTGGCTGCCGCATTTTGCACTAGCTGCAGGCGGCGAAATTCAACCCCGAAGCCCTAGGTATAGGCATTGTAACAGTCCAGGCGGGAGGTACCGAAGGCATGGACTAAAGTTGAAGATCCTCTGGAGGAACCAGGTGCTTACCCTACATGTTCCTCAGATGATAAAAGAGGTTTTGATAACTGCTGACACCTGAGACTTAAAGGTCAGACAATCATCAAATACAACGCCCAGGTTCCAGACCCGTTCTGAGATAGTCAGCTGGACACCCCAGGGCCATAGGCCTGAGGGTGATCCAGCTAACAAACTCACCTCACAGCGACTGGTCCACAACCAACACCTCAGTTTTTTCAGGGTTCAACTGCAGCCAACTCACATCTATCCAGTCTTGGATTTCGCAAGACAGTTGTTAAAGACCGAAAGGCAGTATCCTGGGCAGGGACAAAGGATATGTACAGCTTGGTATCATCGGCATAGCAATGAAAGCCCAAGCCATACCACCTAATAATCACCCTTAACGGTAGCATGTACACTGCAAACCAACATGGGTGCCAAAATGGAACCTGCTGTACCTCAGAGATAGGAGACTGATGCCGAGGAAAAATTCTGACACCACCCTCTGAGTCCTACCCTCAAGGTACGATCGAAACCACCCTAGGACTGTACCAGACAGTCCACAGATAGATCGCAAATGCTCCAATAGCACACCATGGTCCAGTGTCAAATGCTGCAGAGGATCAAGAAGGACCAAGGATGGAACAGGTCCTTCGATCTCTCACTATCAGGGAGGTCATTGGTACCCGTACAAGTGCTGTCTCGGCACTATGCCTTTTCCTGAATCCAGACTGAGAGAATCAAGACATTGTTGTTGGTCAGATGATCATCCAACTGTGATGCAACCACCTTCTCAATAACTTTACCCACAAAGGGTAAGTTAGAGACAGGCCTGTAATTAGCCAGACAGTCCGGGTCCAAGGAGGACTTCTTAAGAAGGGGCTTAACCACAGCCTCCTTAAGAGGATCTGGAAAAATCCCCCTCTCCAAGGACCTCCAGACTATCTCAGCAAGAGCCGGGCCGATTTTATCCACACAATCCACTAAGAGACGTGTGGGGCCTGGGTCCAAATCACAGTTGGTCGGACGCAGTGATTGGATAACCATCACAATGCCACTGATTGTGGGGAGGCTGAAGTCAGACCACACAAACTGGTGTCCGCACGCTTCCTGCCGAAGATCATCACAACTCCCATTTGAGAGGGTCAAACGGATCTCGGATCTGATTTTGGCAATCTTATCTGCAAAGAACAGAGCAAACCCTCACATCGTTCTTGAGAAAAGGCTCTTCCAGACTGAAGACAGACTGGATTGCACAGTCTGTCCACAGTCCAGAAGAGCTGAGCTGGTCTATTCTGTGCAGCCGCAATCTCCCTGGACAGGAATTCAGCCTTCTTATGAGAGATTGTGGATTGATAGACCAAATAATAGTCCATCAAAATAAGTTTGTCACTATCCAGACCCGATCTCCGCCAACACCTCTCCAACCTTCGTCCAGCTCTCCTCAACTCCCTCAGGGTCTCATCAAACCAAGGAGACCTGGGGCGAAGAGTGAGAGGGTGAACATGAACAGGAGCAATGAATCAGGGCCCCTGCCACCACCTCATTATGAGCCCGTATCAGCTCTCCTGGATTCATGCAATCTCTCGGAAGCCCGATAGATCCAGTACCGCCATCAGGTCATCTGGGGAAACTCCCCTTAATGGGTGGTACCGGACCAGTTCCATAGGGGCTGACCTACTAGGGGTGGCCTCAAAACTGAACCCAATGGAGTGATGGTCTGGCCATCTGACCGGTTCCACCACTAGGTCGGATATCTCCATCCCCAGAAGGAACACCAAATCCAGTGAATGACCACCAACATGGGTCGAGGAGGAAATTACCTGTGTGAAGCCCAGCAAAATCATTAACTGGAGGAAGTCTTGACCAAAATGCGAGAGTTCATCATCGAGCCAAGCATTGAAGTCCCCCAGAACCAACCAAAAGTAATGCACCTGGGAAACAAAAACTAAGGGGAAGAATACACAATGGGAAGTGAGACACTAACAACAACAAAAATGGAAAGGAACCCGGGGGTAGTCATAGCAGATGACCTAAAGGTGGGCAAGCAATGTGAGAAGGCAGTAAGGAGGGCTGGGGGGATACTGAGATGCATAGGGAGAGGCATCACCAGTAAAAAACAGGAAGTTGTTATCCCTCTGTACAGACAATTGGTGAGACCCCATCTGGAGTATTGCATGCAGTTCTGGAAACCCATCTCCACAAGGACATAGACAGGATGGAGGCTGTCCAGAGGAGGGCAACTAAAATGGTGTAGGGTCTGCACTAGAAGACATATGAAGAGAGACTAAAGGAGCTTAATATGTATTCCCTCGAGGAAAGGAGGAAGAGGGGGACATGATAGAAACTTTCAAGTACCTCAAGGGAATCAATAAAGTCCAAGAGGGTAGCATCTTTCAGAAAAAGAGATGTGCAAGAACAAGGAGGCACAATTTGAAGATAAAGGGGGGACGACTCAGAGGTAATGTGAGGAAGTATTTTTTCCCAGAGAGGATGGCATGCATGGAATGGCCTTCCTGAGAAGGTCATGGAGTCAAAAACAGTAGGGGACTTCAAGAATGCATGGGACAGACATAAGGCAATTCGAGAGGGGGGTAGGAAGAAGTAGGCTGTTGGTTAACTAGGATCTGCAGCTTATCCATTAGGTAGGGAAATGGGCAAACTAGGTGGGCCAAGTGGTTCTTATCTGCCATCAAATTCTATGTTTCTACATGAGAAAGGTAATCAAAAGAAAAAGGTATGGTTCTCTGTAAAGGTCAGGGAAGCAGTGAGAGACAAAAGAAGGCCTTCACCAGGTACAAGGAAAAACAAGGGAAGGAAGAATTGAAAGAGTACCACATGAGAACAAGCAAAACCAAAAGGGCGGTTATGGAAGCAAAGGCAGACACAGAGCTGCGTATTATGGAGGGGTCAAAGGTGGGGAAAAACAGTTCTTTAGCTATATTAGGGAAAAAAGAAAGAAGGGGAGGAGGAATTGTTAGGGTAACAGAGAGAGGCATGGTAACTAAGAGGGATGGGCAGTAAGCAGCCATTCTTTATGACTACTTTTGCTCTGTATTTACAAGGGAAGACAGAGGGCATCTGCCAGAGAGTGGTATTAAAACAGCTGTGAGGGGGATCCCTGAGATAAGACAGCAAGTATTTACCAGTGAAAGGGTTTAGAAAAGCAAGCAGCCCTTAAAGTAGATAAGGCCCCAGGACCAGATGGGATGCATCCAGTGGTGCTCAAGGAACTGGCAATGAAACTAACTGAGCCCCTGGTGGGTTATTCAATAGCTCAGTTCAGACAGGAGTAGCACCAAAAGACTAGAGGGTAGCAGACATAGTCCTGCTCCAATAGGGGAGGACAAGGAACAACCTGTTAACTACAGCCCCATCAATCCTACCCTTATTGTGGGTAAACTGATGGAGACACTAGTCAAAGGGGATCTCGTACACTACCTGGGGAGCAATGAACTCCAAGATAGTAAACAGCATGGATTTGTGGCAGGAAGATCTTGTCAGACCAACCTGATAGTATTCTTTGACTGGATAACAAGGGTAGAGGATAACAATCATGCTTTGGATTTACTCTACTTTGATTTCAGCAAAGCTTTCAACTCGGTACCTCACAGAAGGTTGCTGATGAAGCTGTTGCATCTGGGTACAGTGAAAGACACAGTTAGATAGGTGAGAAACTGCTTGGAAGGGAGATAGCAGAGGGTTGTGGTTAATGCAGTCAAATCAGAAGAGACGGAGGTCACCAGGGAGGTGTACCACAATGATTCGTCCTGGGTCCAGTGCTTTTCAATATATTCAATAGCATCATGGGAGAAGGAATCCAGAGCAAGATGTGTCTCCTTGCAGATGACACTAAGCTTTGTGCAGAGTAGACAGAGAGGAGGGGGTTAGGAGATGCAAAGAGACTTGCAAAAGTCAGAGAGGTGGTCAGAGGTTTGCCACTTGAAATTTAATGCCAAAAAGTGCAAAGTGATGCACATAGGGAACTAGAACCCAAGGATAGAGTACTGGATGGGAGGATAAAGCTGTGCATGACATCTGAGGAAAGAGACCTAGGGGTCATCATCAGTGATTCTCTAAAACGATAAAATGAGTGAAACAAGGCCTACAGTAAGGCAAACGGGATGCTGGAGTGTATAGGAAGGGGTACTGACAGCAGATGGAAGGAGGTATTACTACCCCTCTATAAATCACTAGTGAGGCCCCACCTGGAATACTGTGCCCTGCTCTGGAGTCCTCACATAAGGAAAGATAAGGACAGGCTGGAGACAGTGCAATGTATGGTGACTAAAATTATTCAGGGCCAGGAGGTCAGATCCTATGAGGACTGGCTCAAGGCACTGAACATGTACTCACTGGAGGCCAGACAAAAAAGGGGACAGATGACTGAGACCTTCAAACTCCTGAAAGGAATGAACAAGGTAAATTGCGAGGAACTATTTAGCATAAGTAGCAGATCAAGAACACAGGTGCACGAGTGGAAATGACTGGTGGGGGGGGGATTCAAGAGGGAAGTGAGAAAGTTGTATTTTACAGAAAGGGTGGTAGAACCATGGCACAATCTGCAAGGTCACGTGGTGGGCACCAAAACTATCAATGGTTTCAAACACATCTGGGACAGAGGGAAGGGCTTAATGATTGCTCAGGGTGATAGCAATAGGACATGGAGCATGGGGGTGGATAGTGTGGGCTAGACCCTGGATGGACAATAGGTCCCAGGTTTCTTGGAGTTTATGGGCAGATTGGATAGACCAGTGGTCTTTTTCTGCTGTCCTTGTCTATGTTTCTATGTTTTTATAACTCTGGCAGCAATGACATGCTCTGTGTGCTCGTGCCCATGGAGCACTAGTTGACGATGTTCATGGGGCTAGGTGAAACAGAAGGTGGAAAACCCAGCAGGGTGCAGTTGAAGCTGGCATGTTTGGGCTCTGCCAACCTGACTGCTCACTGTTTTCCCTTATATGATGGATTTGTAGAGTGTTGACAGTTACCCTATCCATATCCCCAAAAGAATTCACCATAGAAGTGTGAGTGCTTCATGGACCCCCTGGAAGATGGGTAAGCAGCAGAAAAGATATGGATGGGGCTGAGTTGAGATCAACTACTCTAGTGAAGGGGATAAAGAACATGTATTTAAAAAAAAAATCAGGATTCCTGTCCCCGAGACATCATCTGCCCTGATTGCATGTCTATATCTGACATCACAGTCTGCTGCTGAGTACTGGATTATGATGTCAGGCACAAACAGGCAGGCAGAACAGATGATGTCTAGGGGACATGAGTAAACCTCCCACCCCCAATGTGGGGGCTTATATTTTAGTCTACAGGCCCCTGATGTCCTCTGTAGTTGTTTCTTCCTCTGGTCCCCTGGACTGTTGAATTGGGACTGGAGGTCTTCTGTATCTTCATGGCAGCCACCACCGGATCTCCCAGTTCCTCAGCCCCATAAGGAAATCGAGGCTAAGGTCTGTGTGTTAGTTTCTGCCCCTGGTTCAGGGGGTTGTTTTGGGAGGCCAGTGCTGTTTCCAGTATGGCCGCACATGCAGAAGTTTGAGAATGCATGGCCGAGTCTTAAAGGACCATGGCTCCCTCAAACAAGAACAATGGCAACTAGAAAGAGTTTCTCGACTCCAGGGCAGGCAGCGGGAGCCGGGTATTAAATGTTAAACATCTCCAGGCATATTGTTGGGGATTTCATGGTCCCCAAATGGTCAGTGGGACTGGGAACTGTAGTAGGTGAGGTGTGCATGCGCACCCGCAGCTCAAAACAGCGCAGAAAAGGCGCTGATCCTTTTGGGAGCCCCAACAACCAAAAGAGGCTCCTCTAGGTCGAGATGAGGGTTTTTTTGGCCCCAGCACCATAAGTGGGGCCAGGGTAGGGGATCAGCTGCCCTTATCTGGGCTTCTAAATAATTTGGGAGGCTACCAAAGCCAGGCCTCAAAGAGTAAACAATCATGGCAGCCCCCAGTGGTTCTCCCTGATGCTAAGGGTTCTGGGAGGGGTTAGAGGGCACCCTTCAGAGCCCTGGAAAAGACTGGCCAATCGGGTGGGGAGAAAAGGGCTGCTACATAATGGGCTGTGCTCTGGATTCTGGGAGGAGTCCAGCCGAGACTGGAGAGGAGCAGACTGTGTTGCAGGGCTGCACGAGCCAGCAGGCTAGCCTTTGTGCAGTAAGTCCCAGAAAAGTCACTGCTCAATCCAAAAGGTAGAAAATGAAGGCCCAAATGGCACAGTAAATGCTAGGTGCAGTATTTATTGGTGCATGGTAGAGGGCCAAGAGTAACACAGAATGAGAAAACACTCCCCGGTGCTTCTAATCATATAGATTCTTCCTCAGCCTTGGTGCAGTTAGGCCCCTCAGAGCCCAGAAAAACCCTTGAGGCAGACTGCCTACTAGCCCACCTTCCCCCGAAGGGAATTTGAACTGGACTGCTCATTTTGTTTTCACAGTGAGATTTAGCTGAGCTGCTGTGCTACAATTGTTAAGCTGTAACCTGATTTCAACTGTTTGAACTGTTTGCCAGCTGGGAAGAAAAGATATTTGCACTGGGGCTGAGACTGTTAAAAGCCTAATTGTGTTTAAGTTCCAGGGAAGCTGTATGCTCTGGATGCTTTGGGTGACTACAAGCCTATGTGGTCCCCTTGGAAGATGACGAAAAGCCCGTGTGGCGAAGATGAAGGAAGGCCAGAAGGCGAAGATGGCAAAAGGACAGTTGGGCAAAGACAATGAAAGGCCCATCACAGGAAAAGAATCCAGCACCTGCTTAGAATCTTCAGCCTGCAGTTTTTGTTCCCTGAGGGACTGTCTGCTGATTTCAGAGTGGTACCGCCAAGCTTTGTCCTTTCACAGCACCCCCAAAGCCTTCAAAAACTGTGAGTACCTCTGGGCTGCAGTCCTAAGGAGTTCTTTTCAAAATCAGTTACTTAGTTAGCTAGCTAGATATCAAGGGGGTGAAGTCCTGGGCAGGACTTTGATAACCTGCAGGAAAAGCCCAGGCAGAAGATTACAATAAACATTTGTTTACCTTTGTTTGAATCCAATTTGAGTACCCTTATCAAGTTTTTCCAGTTCAAGTTCAAAGGACTGTTGTTCCCATTGTATCCCAAATTGCCTTCAACCTTATGTCATCTGGTTGGCCACCAGCAACCCAGTGAGGAACCCACTGCAATGGACATTTACTAACTTTACAGCTTGGGGGAAAGACCAGGTGCGCCCATGGGGTGGTTTGGGGACTGTTTGAGGGACAACTGTTAAAAACCAAAATTGTTTGTTCTTATGCTGTTTCATGCCTCTTCAACCCTCCTCTATAATAAATCTGAGGTTAGTTTACTTTATAACACTGATTCATGGTTATTCATTTTTGTGTATTTATACTGTGTGGGGATAATCTAACTGTGTGAGTGGGAGGGAAACTGTTATTTGTTCCTGGGGGAAGGTTAGGGCCACAGTGGGTAGCCTTTCTATACCCCTGCCCCAGGTGGAGGCCCCAAACCTGTTCCTGATATTCTATTTGTGCACTGCACCCAACAGAACCCAGGCCAACCTTAAGATAGGTCGGGGTGCGAGGGGGCACTGGGTGCTCGTGACAGAGACCCCCCCCTCTTACACAAGTCCTGATTTCATAGCAATATACATAGTTGAAATGACAGAGGAGTCTTAACCAGAAACTATATGGAATGCAAGCTGAAATGTTCCCAAAAATGAAACACATGAACTTCACCCAACCCCCACTCCCTGGAGGAGGAGGAGAGCATCCAATTGGACACTAAATTCTCCTCTGCCTGTCTTTGGCTTGGAGCTTAAATTCAGGCCACTAGCAAGCTGTATGGTCTTGTACCACAATGCTGCACTGTTTATTACTATTCTCAGATGTTTCCATGATGGAACACCAGTGCTGGCTCATATTTTTGGGAATTAGTTTGTGAGGTGGCACTCAGCTGGAATACAGAATTTCTGCCCTAGTTATCAGCAGTAATGAGCAGGGTGATGGGCTCAGAACTGGACAAGAGTTATGCACTGTGTTCTGGTTACTTGAGAAGGTCTGTTTCTAGAAAAGAAAGGAACAAAATGCAGTGCTCACTCAGTACACTGAACACCATCAAACAGTAAACATCCCTAATGGATTACAGGGGAACAACTTGAGGCTGTTGCATGTCCAAGATACAGTAACTTTGTTGATTAACAGTAAAGAAGCACTTCATAAGGTCTGATAAACAAAACTTTAAATATGTTCTGCACTATTTCTTAGCAAACAAAACAATTCCGTTTGAAGAAGAGAAATTATTACATTAGAATTTGGGGTTTATAGCACCTTTCACAAACACATTTGTCAGTGCAAATCCAAAACAAATGTGGCAATAATTCCCAGCTCCCAGTTACAGCCAGCCAGTGCACCTGCTCCCAATGGGAAATCAATAAAAAAAAAAAACAGACTCAACACCTCCTCCAAGCCTGAGGTGGATCCAGCATGATGAGAGCTGTTAAAAGGTGATTACTTTCAAAACATAATAGATATCATTTGTAACATCCAGAAAGAGACGTCAGACTGATACAAAAATGTTGCCAAATAAAACATTTTTACTACATATATATATATATAGCTCTCTCATAAAACTTCAGTTGCAGATTTCAGATGGGAAGTCATTAGTTTGCAAAAAAGAACAGGTGCTACTAGAAAATGGCCATATTCACAGTTGTTCCTAAATATGGCAATAACAGCTCAAATCTTTAGCATCCAGTTCCAATTTTTTTTTCTGTTTTTTATTACATATTTTCACCTCCTCAGCTGGGGGGTGGTCCTATGGTTCCCCATATCAGGCAGCTTTCCTTGGCTGCTGCCCCAGACTAAGTCAGAGCTCTGACCCTTTTTGCCCTGCCATCCCAGGTTGTTTCACAGTGGAGATTTATCCCACGGACCGTGGAGACCTGAAGACCAGGGACTGAAGGGGAGTTAACTTGAATGGGCCCGCTGCGGCGCCAATGGAGTCTGCCGATTATTTTTGTTCCTTTGTACCCCTCATGGTGCAAGTGTGCAGTGACGTCAAGGACGTCGTGCACACGCACTCACCCACAGTGCATCCAACACCTGCCCACACCATCCCACACATTGATCCCCAGGCCTACACTAGCTCCCAGCCACCGCCAGGGTCCAGTGGCTCAGCAGTTCTCCCCACCTCCCTCCCTCCTTCCCTCCCTGAAGGAGGAGGCAGTCCATGGGATGCTCGATCCTCCTTCTTCCGGCCGACTCCCAACGCTTGAGTCCGCTCCCGAACCCGGGTCACAAGCGTGGCACAAGGTGTGACATCCAGCGCTTCAACCCTCAGTGCCACCAGGCCGGCTGATTCAGTTCCAATTTGTGAGATAATAATGCAGAGTTCCATAAAACATTCACCTGTGTAATAGCTAGCTATTCTTAATCCATGGCTTGCATTGACATGAGTTTACAATTGTAATATGTCAACTGCAAAATCTCGCTGTTGTTTTTGAAGCAAAAAACACTTTTAAATGTTGATGTGTATTTTGTATATTTTTTAAAGCAATGTAAGCTATAAAATGACTCAATCCCCCAAGGCAGAAATAAACATCCAGTCTTAATACATATTTTCAACTTCCTCTTGATGTCCTAAAAACTAACAGGAACAGTATAAGCTGATAAATAGGTCCAAATTCAGCAGTGTAGACTGAAATAAATTGCAACTTCCTTCTGAGAAATTTAGATACAGAGAACAGCTCTCAAAGTGCAGCGTTTATATCCAAAGGGCAAGTGCCTCTTAAAGTGCTACATGCTGTGCTCCAATTGAATGGTAAAGTGCTCATAAATCAATAAAATATAAAAACTCCAAGTCCAAAGAGTAATATAACTCAGCAAAAACAGCTGTGACCAAGGAGAGATAATGAATGCAGTCTCTTGCAGTCCGTATAGAACTTGCCATTATATTTCGGTAAAAGTTAAGCACTAATAAAAAGTGAGTTTGCCACAGGGAAGCAAGCTAAAGTGATTAAAATGAATCAAACCTTAATTCATCTTGCTGTGTGCAACTGCATCTTGGGTACTGAATGGGGGGGGAGGTTTGACCACTGTAATAATCATGCAGACACCAACGTGGAGTACTCTGGTAACTTTACTATACTGTACAGCACTGAGATCAAACTGCAAAAGCACGGGCTACTGCCTGCCAGATAAGGGCTTTTATATAAATGTTAATGCATGCGCAGTAACAAAGCATACTCAGATTGCGTATTTTAATTCACTTCCTTACATCTCCCCTCTCAAATTGAACTCCCCCCCCCAAACATAAAATGTTTAAAATTCTATGTAGCTCAAAGATTTGTTGTGAGTCTATGTAATCACGATGCCAGGCAGGCCTTCGGATCCCCTATCCATTGACTCAGCTGATTCAGGGCTGGAGCTGGTTCCAGTCAATTGGTCCTGACTGCTATGGGGTGGGGCTGGCCCCACAAGCTCACTTTGTGACTGCCCTGGCATCACTTGTGGTGGGTCCTGCACTGCAGACACCTCTGGGATCCCATCATCCTCCATCATGTCATTCTCTCTTCTTCTCCTCAGATATGCAAGTTTTGTGGGCCACAGGAATTTTTTTTTTATATTTATTTATTTTATCGGCATCTTGGATTAACACCTTTGAGAACAAGCTTATTAAATAGGTCCCACGTCAGCATCAAGACAAACAAGTATGTTACAGGAAACAGCAGTTAAACAATGCAACAATAACAGTAATTTACAATACAGCAGGCAGATACGTATGTGATCCTAGCGATCAGAGTATGCTGTCTTAACAAAAGGAAAAAAAAAAATCAGTGTTAAGTACAGGGAAATACTAGTGGGGGGGGGAGAAATCTGCCCAGAAGGCTTTGTCGCAGGAGAGAAGCAGAGAGGGGAAGGCAGAGGCATGGTAGAGTAGTGATTGAGAATGTCAAATCAGTCTGAGGGTGGGGAGAGGGTAAGCAGAGATAGATGGAGGAATGGAGTAAGAGGAGGAAAGGAGAACTTAGGAAAGCAGGGCCAGGTGTGTGTTGTAACCAGAATATAGAGAGGACCAAACAGACTGTGTGGGGAGGAGGGGCAGAGGTAGAGTAAGGGGCTGGGAATGGCACGGCTCGAGGGTTAACAAAGATCTCTCCTGTTTCGTTGAAACAATTTTCCATTTGCTTGGACTACATAAGAGTGTGGCTGTTCATCATGGCATTCCACAATTGCAGGGGTCCAGGTATTCTCAGGTGTTCGCAAATAAATAGGCTGTCCTGGCTGTAAGGCTGCGAGTGATTGGGCATGCAAATTGTAATAAGATTGTTTTTTTTCTTGAGTTCCTCACAGTGTAGCTCTCACATCAACCTCTGGCACTTTTGGTTTAAGCAGCTCAGATCTGGTAGGCATCAAGATTCGGGTTCTGTGGCCCATAAGCAGCTGTGCTGGGGATCCTAGCCCCTCCAGTTGGATATTTCTCAACTCTAAGTGTACTAAATAAGGGTCTTGGTGGACCACTTGTGCTTTCTGTAACAGTCTCTTTATTGTTTGAATGGCTCACTCTATCATCCCATTACTCTGGGGGTATCTTGCTGAAGACGTTACATGTTTGAACTCATATTTTCTTTGAAAGTTTCTGAATTCGATGCAGGCAAATTGCGGGCCATTATCTGTCACAAGTATTTCTGGAATACCATGTCTTGCACATTGTGATTTAATATGGTTAATCACCATTTCGCTTGTTGTGTTTTGCAACTTGGATATCTCAATGTATTTGGAGTAGTAATCAAACATTGCTGGATAAGTTTCACCTTCAAATTTAAACAAATCAGCCCCAGCCTTTTGCCAAGGCCTGTCTGGTATCTCATGTGGCTGCAGTGGCTCTCTAAATTGTGCTCTCCTGAATTGGTTGAAAATACCACACTTGGCCACCATGTCACTAATCTGACTGCTCATCCTTGACCAGATTAAGAGATCTCTGGCCCTGCGCTTGCAGTTTTCAATGCCCAAGTGGCTGCTGTGTAATCTGGTTAGCATTTCTTGTCTCAGTGATGTGGGGACTATCAGTCTCTCCCCCTTCAGCAAAAGTCCATTTTCTGTTGAGATCTCATCTCTGAGCAGCCAGTACTGCCTTATCTCAGGGTGCACTGTTTTCTCATGGGGCCACCCATTCAAAACAGCATCTCTCAACTTGACCAGTGCTGAATCTTTGTCAGTCTCTTGTTAAAACAATTTCAGTTTTACATCACTGATAGACATGTAGTCCACCGTGTGAACCTCATTCTTGTCTAGTTCAGTTTCTGGCACAGAATTTTCTCCCATGGCCCAACTCAGGGCATCTGCTATGCGAAGTTCTTTACCCACTTTGTACTGTACTCACAAATCATACCATTGCAGTTTTAGCATCATGCATTGAATTCTTGGCGGGGATGTGGCCAGTGGTTTTTTGAAAAGCCTTTCTAGGGACTTGTGGTCCGATTCAACATGGACCCTTGGTCTGCCATAGATATATTGGTGGAACTTTGAACAGACAAACATAACAGATAGTATTTCTTTCTCAATTTGTGCATACTTTCTCTCAGCTTTATTAAGTGATGACACAGACACAATCCATTCTTGGATCATGAACTTCCATATGTCATGGACTCTTTAACTAGTGGCACACTACCACCCTCTACTCCATCCCAACGTCTGGGCACCCTCTTCAGGCACTGGCCAATACCTGACAGAAAGGTGACTGGTGTTTTCAAAGTGAATCCGTAGAGGTGAGCCCTGTTACGCCAGGTGGGGGGTCTCCCACCTTTGTTCCATAGACCTATACCCGCCATTCCTTTGTTTACACACACATCCTCGCTACTGTAGTGCAGACTGTACGACTTTGTAATGCAGTAACTGTCTTTCTATGAAGACCCCCCCACATACAACAGTCATTACATCTCACTGTTCCATAAGCCTCTTCCTTGGCTACTACAGTGTAGACTGTACATGGCTCTGTAATGCAGAAACTGTCTTTCTCTTGAAGACCCTCCACATACAACAGTCATTACATCTCACTGTTCCATAAGTCCTGGAATTGGCATCCTGACTGACCCACAGCCCCAGAGACTTATTTACTCACTGTTTTGGTGAATGACACTGGCCTTTTGTCAAAGCTTCATCACCCTCATTGTTGCAGATGTCCAAAAACTCTGAAGGAATCTCTATTCCTCAAAAACGGTAGTGCCCCAGCACTCTTCATCAGGTAGCTTTTTCCTTTTCCCAGGCCAGGGGGTTGCCCCTGGGAGTTGGTTCCTTGTGCCTCTCTTATAGCGGAAGCACACACCCTAAAGTAGCTCTGTGTCAGAGCTGAGGGCAGGGGGGCCTGCTCCTGCAGGGCACACCCTCCCTTCAAGGCACTGAAGGAACTACAACCTTCCTTTTCTTGTGCCCACTTCAGACTGCAAACAAAAACTAGACTGCTGACTTCAAGGATCAACTCTAGACTGACTTTGAAATTCCCTAATGTTCTACCTAACTCCCAACTGCAACATTCCATTGTGGCTTATGCTGCTGCAGAATTCTAAATGATGTCATAGCCCCAGCTCAGCAGAGACTGAAAACAGAGCAAGACATAGTGAAATCCATTTAACTGGAGTTTCACTAGCTGCCTGTCCCTGCCTGCTACTAGATCTAACTAGGGTTCTAGTAACCCCGGGTAACGGGGGGAGTTACACTCACCCTGAGCCAGGAAAATGACTGCCCCCAGTCATAAACACCCGGCTTGGGCCATCCTACCCTCTGTGCTACCTACGGAAAGGGGTGATCAGGCCCTCTCCTACCATGTGCCAGGCACAGGCTGGTAACACTAAGGGCCCAGAGGCCATTGGCTGACACATTGGCCTCTACTCTACCCGCTGACTATGGGTACCTAGTGGTTCTGGTAGAATTGTCCAGAGCATAGCCCTGATAGATCAGTACTGCAGCCCCTACTGCAGGTCAGGACCACAGCCTGTCTATCCCCCCCAGCCCTCTAGGGAAATCCTATCTGCCTTTTTACCCAAACAAAAACTGTAAAGGGGACCTCCCCCCAACCCTGGACACCTGCTACCACACACCTGTAGAAGAAAACAAGTTAAAAAACACAATTAACTTTTTACAACAATACTTTAATTACTATGAACTAAAGCAAAACTGAACTCCGATGAGTTCCAATCCACTTCTTGTCTTGTCTTCATTGCTTCTCCAAGAATACCTGCAAGACAAAAAAGAAAAACATCCTCCCTAATCTGCAATTACAGTCCTGTCTAACCAAGACATAAACCAACCAACAAGCCCCATCCATCTGACACTGGAGAATCCCAAAAAGCATTTTTTTTTAGAAAAGATAGAAAATAGAAACAGTATATACAGAATATTTACAGCACACATTTAGCAGTTCTTTGGGGATGGAAGGTCCTACAAAGTCCCAACTAGTGACTAAATACAGGCCGGAAGGCAAGTCCAATAAAGAGTCTCTCCTGGGCCGGAGCCCGGTGAAGCAAAGTTCTGCAGGCAAATGTCCCATAGAGGAGAGTCTTTTGAGGACAGTCACAATGAATGTCTGCTGGTGTAGGATGTATACTACAAATGTCAGAAAAATTGAAAAAGTCTATACTTACCAGTCCCTTGTAGAATGGAAAACATACGACACCTGTGTCCCCGACAAAGACTCTGTCTGGCAGCATTCTTCTGATACAGTTGGGCGGACATCTTTCGAAACACGCCAGGATGACACCTCTGGGAAACAGCTGGGTTGATGTCATCTAGGAGATGGTACCTTTGGGCAGGAAAAAGAAGAAGAAACACACAGCTGGACTGAAGTCATCCGATCCTGCAACAGCTGGGCTGGTGTCCTCTCTGGAGTTGACATCTTCTAGAATAGCCAGTTCATAACTTTATGGACATGGGAGTTTATTGCAATTACTGAAGAATTGGGGCACTTTGGTCTTGGGCGTCCAGACTGGCGGAACAACATAGGTACGGCAACTGCTGGAATGGCAGCACTGGCTACCACTGCTCTGCTCTCCATTTGGTAGGCATGGGCACATTCGCAGGAAGGTCTTTGCATTGTGGGAAATAGCACAATGGGTCAGGTGCATGAATTATTACCCTGTCTGGGCGCTCATAATTCACATCAAGAAAGGATTCTTGTCCTTTGCCATCCACGATCCGAACAGTGTCAATAGAGTCCTGCCCACCTTCCATTGTTTGAACTTTTCTTGCAACATCCGATCTCTGACAAATTTACTTATCCCAGGATGCACATGTTTCATGGCCTCTTCCATAATCCAGGATTTCCTGCACCTCTCTATTTCTTCCCAGACTTTTCTAGGAAAGGTAGGAAATGAAATTCCGAAGAACTCATTCGCTTTCCTACGAACCAGACTTTCCTCTTTGCTAGATTTGGTCAACTTGAGACCTCTGGCCTGGCTTGGGGGCAGCCAGTCCTGGTTCTGCCAGCTTCTCATACTAAGTGATACAAAAAATGGATCCCTGGCTCCTTTTTGCTGCTCAGCCAGGGCTGTGGAAACACCACTCTATTCCATGCATCCCTCTAAACCAGGAACTTGAGGCTGTGAACCCACACCTTCTTCTTCTTCAGGCCAAATGGGTTCCCCCTCATTGTCTTTGCTGAGAATCTGTGCCCAGGAGTGAGCAGTCGTCCTCACTCCTGAGACTGTCCATTCCTCACTAGGCGTGGAGGTCGAGACCTCCCACTCAAAGGCCTCTCTCAGTTCATCCTCTCCTACGAGACTTGGACTAGGCCTCTCTATCCATGGGTCGGCTGATGCTCCCTCTCCACTGTCTCTTAGTTGCTCGGACACGGAGTCATCAGTTGTCTGTGCTGCCTGTACATCTGTACCCTCTAGCTTTTTGCCACACTTCTCTGAACCTCCCATTTCAGGCTCTCCCTGGTGCTGCATGCTGCTAAGTGCAGGTTCTTGTAATTTTGTCCATGTAGAAGCCAAACAAATCTTGGGGGCTGCTATCAATCCATACTTTTCCAGGCACCCAGAGCAGTGAGGAACCACAAAGACATCTCATCCAGCCCTTAAGCACATTACACACACTCTGACTGGATAACCAGGAATCGCCTCAAAAGGAGGCAGTCTTCCCCCATAGTGGTACTTCTCAATGTTTCTCAGTTTGTTTACTTCTTCAACTATCATAGCCCAGGCATGCTTCGGGTAGTGGGCTGGTCCCGAAGCCATGACTGCAGAGAAAACAAACAATACGCTTGGTTATTTCAAGTCCCAAACATTGTTCAGAAACTTTCTATAAAATGGCTTCTTTGCTGCTGTGTTTACATGCCTGCCCCACTCTATCATGGCGGCGGCAGCACTCCTGATGCATCAACTCTTTGTAATTGGGTCAAGCCACTGCGCATCCGATTTACATACAGTACTGATAACTTCTGCTCAAACTGCACAAACTTGCACTGTTCTCTTTCCTAGCACATTTATATGATTTACATTGGACCTTTCACTCACTGAAGACATTGCTCTAGCTTACAGTCCCTTAAAGGGAAACAGTGGAAAAGGCACAGCTTTACCCAGGCACTACGAAAATGCATGATTAGTGCTTTCAGACAGTAACATTTTTTTAACAAATAACTCTAATTGATTTTTAGTGATTTAAACAGTGGCCTTCAACTTTCACTTTCTATTGCTGGAAGCCACCATTTCATGAGTAGCAGAGAGCTTCCTGAGCTCACTTTATGCTAATATGTCCTGCCAACCAATAGCTGAGGTCAAACAGGCATATTAGCATACAGTGAGCTCAGGAAGCTCACTGCTGCTCATGAAATGGATGCTACCAGCAACAGGAAGTGGAAGTTGCGGGTAGCTGTTCTAAATTATTAAATAAAGTTGTTATTGTCTAAAAGCACTGATTGAGAGTTTCTGCAGTGTCTGAGGAAAGCTTTGTCTTTTCCATTGTTTCCCTTTAAAGTCTCAGTATTTCAGGCACAGGATTGCCTGCATTTACATTGCATCTCTCATACAACTAACAGTCTCTCACTTGGCTTTGAAGATTATACTGACGCTGAACCTATCATTATGCTCACAGTCGGTTGCTTAGAATTCTTGCTTTTAGCTGGTTAAACTGGCACAGTCCTTCTTTACAAAGCGATTACACTGCTACACACAGATTCAGCTGGCTTTTGTTGTAAATCACACCAGTTAGAGCAATATTTTGGTTGGTACTCATTGTTAGCAGTGTTTGCTGCGATGGAAAAAACGGCCTGCAGCCAGTCTTGGAGGCCTCTGGAAGGAAGCAGGCTGGCAGTCCTGCCAATTGTCCCTTGGAACGCCGCACTCACAGTCCAGTTGATCGAGATGCAGGTTGAGCCCGAATTTGAACAGAAAAGTCAGTTTTTAAAAGTTCAACAGTGTTTTCAATCACCGCGATGCTCCTCCTGGCAAGCCAGTTTGCACACTCCACTCACTCTCCCTCTCGAATGCTGTGCAGTCGCTCTAGAGCTGGCTTGGGGCAGGACTGATTGCAGTTTCACCAATCACGCGACGCCATGCAAATGAGCCTCTTTCCTCTCGTGCTCTTCTCCTCACGGCGATCGTCGAGCAGGCAAAATTTAAACTGCAAAACCACACTTTTTTTTTTTTCCAACGACTCCTTGGCGGGAGACCATTTTAACCATTTATCATGGCATTTTACTTAGCAACTTCCCCAGTTCATAAAGCAAGCACTTCAAACTTCTAGGGCATCAGTCTCCTTTTGTTACCCACAGATTTCCACACTGCTTTTTCCACAATAAAATTCAAAAGCTGGCAAACACTGTACTTTTTTGATGCAGGACAAGGACATACCCACACAGGCTTTACTGTGCCTTGGTAAACAGTTGGCATTTTAATAGCAGCACATGGATAACAGCACACAGCGGCACATTAGTTAAAGGTTGCTTCACATTTTTTGGGCTACCCACTGCCAGATAGCCAAAATGCTAGCCACCATCCAAGCAACCTTTCTTGTTCCTTCTTCCAAATTTCAACAGAATCCCAGTGGTAGCCTCCAAGATGTAACCCCCAGTCGGCGCTAAACTGAGAGGGCTACTATCCCTGCCTGTGTGGCTAGTGAACAGGTTGAGGGGCCCGGGTCCTATGAAGCAGTGCCTCCATTTTTATAAACTGAAAATTTGGGGAGAACGGTGTCACTCAGCATGGTGACTTGGTTTGACTACTCTGCACAGGGGCACCCGAAGTAATCCAGAGACTAGAGGCAATACCATAATATCCAATACCAGGAGATGGGATTCTAAAGTGTGGCTTTATTCAACAACACTGAATGAAAAGCATAGACGGACCCCCACGGGGCTACACTCCTTGTAGTGCAGATAAGGTGATGACACAGACACAATCCATTCTTGGATCCTAAACTTCCATATGTCATGGACTCTTTAACTAGTGGCACACTACCACCCTCTACTCCATCCCAATGTCTGGGCACCCTCTTCAGGCACTGGCCAATACCTGACAGAAAAGTGACTGGTGTTTCAAAGCGAATCCGTAGAGGTGAGCCCTGTTACGCCAGGTAGGAGGTGTCCCACCTTTTGTTCCATAGACCTATATCTGGCCATTCCTTTGTTTACACACACACATCCTTGGCTACTGTAGTGCAGACTGTACATGACTTTGTAATGCAGTAACTGTCTTTCTATGAAGACCCCCGAAATACAACAGTCATTACATCTCACTGTTCCATAAGCTTCTTCCTTGGCTACTATAGTGCAGACCGTACATGGCTGTGTAATGCAGAAACTGTATTTCACTTGAAGACCCCCCACATACAACAGTCATTACATCTCACTGTTCCATAAGCCCTGGACTTGGCATCCTGACTGACCCACAGCCCCAGAGACTTATTTACTCACTGTTTTGGTGAATGACACTGGCCTTTTGTCAAAGCTTCTTCACCCTTATTATTGCAGATGTCCAAAAACTCTGAAGGAATCTCTATTCCTCAAACACTGTAGTGCCCCAGCACTCTTCATCAGGCAGCTTCTTCCTATTCCCAGGCCAGGGGGTTGCCCCTGGGAGTTGGTTCCTTGTGCCTCTCTTATGGTGGAAGCACACATCCTAAAGTAGCTCTGTGTCAGAGCTGAGGGCAGGGGGGCCTGCTCCTGCAGGGCACCCTCTCTCTCCAAGGCACTGAAGGAACTACATCCTTCCTTTTCTTGTGCCCACTTCAGACTGCAAACAAAAAAACTAGACTGCTGACTTCAAGGATCAACCCTAGACTGACTTTGAAATTCCCCAACGTTCTACCTAACTCCCAACTGCAATATTCCATTGTGGCTTATGCTGCTCCAGAATTCTAAATGATGCCATAGCCCCAGCTCAGCAGAGACTGAAAACAGAGCAAGACATAGTGAAATCCATTTAACTGGAGTTTCACTAGCTGCCTGTCCCTGCCTGCCACTAGATCTAACTAGGGTTCTAGTAACTCCGAGTAACAGGGGGGTTACATAAGGTCATAGTAGGCCAGCACTGAGAGGTTTGTGACAACTGTTTTTGGCTTTTGAAAGGTCTGTTGGTGGCTCCTGTCCCAGTGCCATGCTGTTCCTTTCTCTAGTAACTAGAGGTGAGCGAAGTGCCTAAAATTCGCTACACATAGTATTTCGCATAGATCCCAAATTTTGCGTAATACTCCACAAAGTGAAGCAAATTACTACACAACTCGAAGTACTGCAAAGTTCCCATTGTTCTATATGGACTTCTTGTTACTTTGCCTTGTTTTTGTGCTCTTTGAGGCAAATTTTGCAGTGAATCATGGGATGTAAGGTCAGATGGGCTCTATGTTGTCTTGCACAGCCTCAGTACATTGTAGTGTGTGTGTGTAGTGGAACGATTGAGACAGTTTGCTCTCAGAGCTCTGAGACTCAAACCCTCGAAAAACCTTTAAAAACGCCTTTTTGACACAAAAATCTGTGTCAAAATTAATAATAGATCGATTGTAGTAAACCTTTATGTGGTCATATCATAAAGCATTCATAGAGTTTTTATGAATATTGAATGTTTATTTAGTTGATTTAGTGTCTATACTGAGAGACAATGTAGAAGTGTGCTTCGGGGAGAGGTGGATCTGTGGTGTAGAAGGGAGGTTATTGAGAAAGGCAGTTTTTCTAAGTGTTGTTGGCTAGTATTTTATTATTTTTGTGTTGAGGTACACACAGGCAAACTTCACTTAATAGTTTCTAAGTGTTTTCTGTTTGCTGGGCATTTTTTCAGTTGTTTTAAAAGACTGTCTGTGTTATACTTTACTGAACAGTTAAAGTTTCTGTGCCTGACTTTTAATATGTGTGCGTGTTGTCAATTCTTACGTATTTTATTGTGGCACCATAATAGCAGTACTCTGAATTTCTCAGCCTGGCTGCAGTATTTTTACCTGCTTCTGTGTAGGTAGCTACTGCTGCCCCCCCCCCCCCCAATCAAAACAAGGTATTGTTTTTTGACTGTCGGATTTTGGAAGACTGGTTAAGGATTCCAGGACAGGTCTTGTGTTGTGCCTGTGCAGCTGGATTTAGGGCTTTGCTTCCCATCCTCCCAAAAGGGCAGAAATATAAAGTTGCTGCTAATTTTCTGTGTAATCTTAAAAAATGCCTGCGAAGAGACAGGCAAAGCTGTTTCTGGCTGTGGCCCTGCTGCCAAGAAGACTATTAGCAGTGGAAGTTATAATGAGGCCAGTTCATCAGAGGCTAGCAAGTCTAGCAGTGTTAAGCGTGGTCGTGGCCATGTCCGTGGTAGTATGCAGCAGAAGTGAAAGTTTGTAGTTGGTGCAAGTAAAGGGATTTCTCTGACTCTGTTTTTCACAGTGAAATCAGTCGCTTTAGTGCTGGTTGGAAATGTTGTTGTCACTGCTGGTAGTGAGGAAATGGTTGATAACAGCATGAGTATTGCTGCAAGTTCAACCCTGTTAAACTTATCAGGTGGGGAAAATGTGGTTGAATCTGCAGACTTCAGTGCAGTTGATGTCACACCCCCACAGTAGTTGAACATGGTTCTCATCATGATGATGACTCATAGTCTCATGTTTCCACTGATCTTGAGGTTAGGCCATCCAAACAGTCAGATGTTGATGAAAAAAGTGTGGATGATAGTACTGACTCTGTGGTTGGAATATCTCCACAGGAGGACAGCATCCAAACTGAATTTGTGGATGACGATTATGAAGATGATGCTAGTGACCCCATTTAGGAACCGGACAAAAAGAAAGTGAAGGTGGCTGTTTGTAAACAGTCTGTCAATCTCCCCAAAGTTTGGGTGTAGCTGTGTCTGTTTCTGAGCCTGATGTAATAGTCATAGATTCTGATGTTCAGTCAAAGTCCAAGTGTGCACAACACCAGTACACCCCCCATTTCATTGCCAACAAAAGTGCAGTTCCATATGTAGCACCAGCAGCGGCATGTGAAGAGTAGGGCATCCAAATCCCTAGTTTGGGATTTTTTTGTACAAGATGGCAACAATGAAACAGTGGCAATCTGCCCAGCTTTACCAAGCGCATGTGAAGCGTGGTAAAATGGGTAGCCATTTGGGCACTAGGGGTCAGCATATTCATCTGAAAAGCAGGCACATGGTACTGTGGACTCGGCACCAGAGAGGAGCTAATGCCGTACGTTCACCCTCAGCCATGTTAGTGAGCATGGTATCCCCTTCCTTCAGTGTAAGTAGCCATGTCAGAAAAACTGGTGAAATTACACCGGAGGATTACTACAAGCTTGAGGATGATGATTTGGAATGTTCAAGCAGTTATCAGAGTAGCAGTGGCAGTCCATGTAGTAATTGTACTACATTCGGTTCAATTCAATTTTATTTATACAGTGCCTTTCAAATACCAAGGCACCTCATAAACATTAAAACAACGGCATAAAATTTCATATATTAATAATATAAAATAGTAGTAGACAATTCACAGTAATAAATTAATCACCAAAAGCTCGAACCCATGAAGCAGTTTTAAGTGCCTGTTTAAATCCCTCCACGGTTGGACACTCAAGTAACTGACGGGGTAGAGAATTCCAAAGGGTGGGAACTGCATGCATAAATGCCTGGGCCCCAGAAGATTTTAAACAAACCCTTGGAATCTCTAGCAACCCCTCATCAGTCAAGCGGAGCGATCGCCCAGGGCAGTAAGGAACCAGAAGCTCTTTCAGGTAGTCTGGACCGTGTCCGTGTAGGGCTTTATAAGTCAGAAGCCTGACTTTGAAGGTGATTCACCACTGTACTGGCAGCCAGTGCAGTTTATGCAGCCCCACAGAAATATGACAGGAGCATGGGGTTCCTGTCAATAACCGGGCCGCTGCATTCTGCACCAGCTGCAGGCGGTGAATATCCACCCCCAGAAGCCCTAGGTAAAGGACATTGCAATAGTCCAGGCAAGAGGCCACAAAGGCATGGACCAATGTAGGAAGGTCATCAGACAGAACAAGATGCTTAACTCTGGAGATATTCCTCAGATGGTAAAAAGAGGATTTGATGACAGCCGGCACCTGCGCATGAAGTGCCAGACCCTCATCAAAAATTACCCCCAGGTTTCGCACCCGATCAGAGGTCGGGAGAGGGAGACCCCCAAGAAAAAGTTCAGAGGGAAACCCGGCCCCCAACCCCTCTTTCCGGCGACCTGGGTCCACCACCAACACCTCAGTCTTAGCCGAGTTCAACCTCAACCAGCTCAAATTCATCCACTCTTGGATTTCCGCGAGGCAGTTATTAAACACTGAGAGAGCTCTAACCTGGTCAGGTGCAAAAGAAAGGTAGAGCTGGGTATCATCAGCATAGCAGTGAAACCTCAGCCCATACCTTCTTACAATGTCTCCGAGGGGCAGCATGTACACTGCAAATAACATGGGATACAGCACCAATCCCTGAGGAACCCCACATGATAATGGAACTGGGTCAGAGGAATAAATCCCCTACACCACCCTCTGAGTTCTTCCAGTGAGGAAAGATGAAAACCACCTGAGGACTGTACCTGACAAGCCACAGATGAACCTCAGGTGATCGAGTAGGACCCCATGATCCACAGTGTCAAACGCTGACGAGAGAGAGAGAGAAAGATCAAGAAGGACCAAGATGGAATGGTTCCTCCGATCTCTAGCCATCAGGAGATCACTGAGCACCCGAACCAGCGCCATCTCAGTACTGTGCCTCTTTTAAAAACCAGACTGGAGAGGCTCATAGACATCATGGATGGTCCAATGGTTCTCCAGTTGTATGGCAACTACTTTCTCAATCACCTTCCCCAGAAAGGGGAGGTTCAAGATCGGTCTATAATTCACATGGCAGTCTGGGTCCAAAGAAGCTTTCTTAAGGAGGGGTGTCACCACCGCCTCCTTCAGGGAGCTAGGAAACCCACCTGTTTCTAAGGAGCACCAGACTATCCGTGCAAGGACCGGGTGAAGAATGTCACTACAACCCAAGATCAGGGTAGTCAGTCCCAGATCCAAACTACAGCATGTAGAGCGCATACCCTGGACAATTCGCATGATGTCCACAAGCTCCAGCCGGTTGAAGGTACTCCAGGAAGACCAAGGGACAGTGGCCAAATGCCGTTCTAGAGCAGCGCCCATGGAGTGTGCTAGTTGGAGTTCTGCTCTGATGTCAGCCACCTTAGCCACAAAGAATCGAGCAAACTCCTCGCACTCAACTTGCAAAAATGTTCTTCGGACCTGTAGACAGGCTGGGTTGCACAGTCTGTCCATGGTTCAAAAAAGCTAAGCTGGTCGGTTCTGAGTGGCTGCAATCTTCCTGGACAGGAACTCTGTCTTCTTACGGGTGATTGCAGATTGATAGACTTGATAATGGTCCATCATCTAAGGTGATTGGCATCAAGGGCGGATCTCCGCCAGCAATGCTCCAACCTTCGTCCTAGTCGCCACATCTCCCACAAGGACCCATCAAACCAAGGGGACTGAGGGTGAAGGGAGAGAGGATGAACTCGGACAGGAGCAATGACATCCAGGGCCGTAGATATGGCCTTATTATAGGCCACAACTAGTGCTTCTGGATCATTGTTTTCCAATGGAAGGATTGATAGGTCAAGCACCGCTGCCAGGCCTTCAGAGCTTACATCTCATAAAGGGTGGTGTTTGATCATCTCCACGGGGGCAGGCCTACGAAGGGGGCACAAAAACTGAAATGCACAGTGTAGTGGTTAGACCATCTGACTAGTTCCACCCCCAAGACCAAGGCTTCAACCCCTAGGAGGAAGACCAAGTCAAGAGAATTACCATATTTATGGGTAGCAGTGGAAACAACCTGTGTAAGGCCCAGAGATGACATTAACTGGAGGAAGTGCTGGTCAAATTGTGAGAGTTCGTCATCAACCCAGGCATTAAAGTCACCCACGACCATCAGCCTGGGAGACTCAAATGTCATGTCGATCACTAAGTCTGCCACTTCCTGAAGGAACTGCTTCTCATCCCCAGGTGGACGGTAGATGAGGGCGAACGTACAACCTACACCTGCTACCACAGTACATTCAAATGACTGTGTCTCCTCAGCTAGTACACTTGTGAGGCCCAGTTTGGACTTAAAACAGATCGCAACCCCCCCCCCCATGATCCAATCTCGGGCGGTGAATCACTGAGTACCCGGCCGGAGTTGCATCCTCCAATATGGGGCCAAAGTTTTCATCCAGCCAGGTTTCTATGATTCAAGCCAGGTCCACTGTACCAACAAGATCTGCTATAATTTCAGTCTTGTTTTTAATGGACCTGACATTACATAACACCGCATGAGTTGGATGAGCTTCCTGGGCCGTCCAGGCCACCTGCTCTTCAAAATTGGTGGTGCCCTTGGGTATGGAAGCCAGACATGGAGAACCACAATCAGGATTCCATTTTGCTCCAGGGCATCTCCTGGATCTCACGACACCAATGAAGTGGCTTCGCTCATTCACCTCCCCTGTTCGCACCCCCCAATTCCTCTCCTCCTCCGACAAGCAATACCCAGTGCTCTACAGTGCTGGTAGATAGTAAACTGCAATGGGGGGGAGGTAAAGGGGTGGAGGGCACGAAGAGTGGAGGATGACTAGCGCACGACCGTGGGGGCAAGCCTCCCGCACATTACTGTAGCTCAAATAAAACTGTACTATCTACAAAATAAAACGCAAAACAAAATTACTAAACAATAAATTATCAATCCCCCAACTCTCACTTCAAGGGGGGGAGGGGAAAGAGTTAAAATCTATAATCAATTAAATAACCATTACTAAGGAAAATTATCACAAAACTAAATATAAAATGTCCCAGTCATTCAAATCACGCCTACACTTTTAAATATATCTCAAATTTGGGCATGAATAGTTGGAGAGTTGTCAAACTGTAATTACTGGTTGGGGACTCCCCCAGAGGGGATCGGTTTATAGAAGAAGTCTCGGAACTCTCCCCAACCCCCTAAGTACTCTCACTACCAAGGAGGGGGAAGGAGGTTAAAATAAATCCAAACTTTGAAACCAGGCACACTCTCTCTGTACCAGGCCAAGGGAAACAAAGGCACTCTCACTGCCTTAAGCAGATTTAAACATGAAAATTTAAGTGAATCTGACCGTTATCAAAGGAAGAAAGTCCAGGATAGCTGCTACGATGATGGCTTTCAGGAGCTGGAGAAAGCCCTGTTAAATCCTGCTAGGCAGCATCACTGCAAGTCCACAGCCACTGCTATCAGTCCCCCACCCTGGCTCACAATCAGCAAGCCTGAGGGAGAGACCTGAGAATACACAGGATTAGACAGCTGGCTACCTGGTGGAATAAGACCAGGACCCCCTCACACCGCCGCACACCGCAGCCTGCCCACCCCCAGGATCAGGACCCTAACTCCAGGCACAAAACACGGCTAGACTTCATGTGCCCGTCACTCCTGAGCATGAACCAGCTACCACCAGAGTTAATCTTCACTACAGTTTGTGTGGAGATCCAGAAATTCAGTAAGCAAATAATCCAGAAATTCAGCTAAATACAATAATCTCTTAGTCTTTGACAAATCCCCTTTCTAGTCTTTCCACTTGTAGTCCAGAGGATAGTTCCGTCTGCTCATCACTCGCATAAAAAACAATCTCCAACTAGTCTCCAGCAGTAAGACAAACAACAGCTTCCACAGGAATAATCAGAATGAAAGGCAGTGGCTGGCAACTAGGTATGGAAGGATGGTAACGGGCCAAAGCAGATGGCCACAGTGCACACTTCAAGGCAGTCCTAATCACCCCAAAACCGCTCAAGCACCCAGTTCCCTCTTTCGGCAGCTCTTCGCTGTGAATCTTCCCGGAAAGTCCATGTACTGGTAGTGTACTGCAACAAACCGATAACTAGGTAAATTAAGCCCCAAACAAGGCAAAAATTAAACAAACTTCAAACTAAAAAACTACACACAACCTATTTTAAAAACTTAAAAAAAAAAAAAAAAAACGTGCTAAAAGGCACTTCTAAGTGCTAGAAATGCTCAAAAGACGCTCCGGACAAAACTAAGCTGCAGAAGCAGCCAATGACTCACCCAGCCTGGCGGCTATTACTTCTGGTAACCCCAGAATCCGATTCTCATACATCAACCCCTGTGCTTAAAACACAGAAAATAACTGCATGTATTGGCTTGTCACCTGTGCACCCACCATCACACTTCCAAGGTACCCCATATGGTTCTATGTGATACTTGGCGACTGCCGAAAAGGCGACACGGTGTTACTCACGTCAAAGTGGCGGAAACATTTTCAGCACTCTGACATTCTCGGTGCATAGAACAATGGTGCCGGGGACTTACAATTTAATGCTTTCTGTGAGGGGGCTGTGTCCCCCCCACACCCCCTACTTTAGGATTCTCAACTCCAGGGAGGGTGCATGTCGGGGGGGGGAGCGAAAGCACGAAAAATAAAGTTTTGGACCAGGCGCAATAAAATTGCACCACTGCCCGGACCCGAACCCGGTACCTCACCCACCACAACCGCAGCCCAACCCCGACACCACGGCGCAGCTCGGCAACCCACTGCAGCACCACCCCCTACATCCCCTCCACCCATGCTCACTGTGCTTGCCCCCCCTTATGTGCGTGTGTATGTATAGTGACATCCTGTCGCCGGATTCACTCACCCCCACATCCGGTTGCCCTACCCTCCCCATCGCCATTCGGCCTTTCGTACATAAAGCGTCGCCGTTTCGGACGTCACCCATATGCATGCGCCACATCACAGGCTACCCCTCATAGATGTCAGTTAGCAGAGTAGAGCCATTTGGCATGCCACATGCAAAGCAACGAACAATGCAGCCCACGTTGCACAGCCTTTTTGCGCGTAACAGTAAATACCCACCAAATCATGCAGTTGCACGTGAACTCAATGCTGCTGTAGCAGAAATGCTGGCAATTGACCTTTTCCCTTTTTCCATTGTGCAAAGTGATGGCTTCCGGTGCTTTGCGGCAAGTGCATGTCCTAAATGGCATGTTCCATCCCAGAGATACTTTTCCACCTGTGCTGTCCCTGAGTTATATCATATGGTGACAGAGTCTGTAAGACATGCCCTTCAACATTCCGCATCACCTTAAATTCATTTAAGTATGGATATGTGGACAACTTTATTTATTGATAAGTTTTTTGCTGAACATTAAAAAAGAGACATACACTTGACATTTTCCGAATTCATATAATATATACATCTGGGTATAGGAGGTAGAGGGTTAACATACAAGAGAAAACAAAAGGATAAAGTGGAGATAGAGAGAAGTGAATTTCTATATTTGTTAAAACTTAAGTTTGCCATTTAATTAAAAGTCTGAGGCATTGTAATTATTATTTATGGTACAAAATCCTGTCTGTTGGGGGTGATGAAAAACACCCATCTCCTCCACATCTCTTCAGACTGTGTCCGTTTCTTATTTATAATTGCTGCTAGTCTTTCCATCTTATATAATGTTATGTCTTGCCATTGAAAGAATGTGAGTGATTTCCCGCTCAATCATTATTTGGTAATGGCCTTCTTATCTGCCAGCAGAGCTATCAGTAATAATTTTGTTGATTCTGTGTCTCTATAATACTTAGGACTCTCCAGAAGGAGAAACAAAGAGGGGGTAAGTCTCATAGAAGGTGAGAATACAGCCCCCAGAGCCTCCTGCAGCTCGGAGATGAAGGTTTGAAGTTTGGGACATCTGTAGAACACATGAGCATACGTAGCCAGGGTGTCTCCACACCCCTCCAGCATTCTACTCTATTGCTCTGGGTGAAGTGGGCCTAAACTGCAGGCACCCTGAAAAATCTGACAGCATTCTTCCATGCAAACTCCCTCCAGCATGGAGAGGAGGTACTCCTATGTATTTTGCTCATGTATCTGTCCCACATCTCCTCCGAAATCACCATGTCTAGGTCAGTGGCCCATGTTCATTAAATCGAGGCTGTGGAATCCCCCTCCAATGAGTGGATTGCAGTATATAATAATGAGATTATGTGTTCCAGGGGAGCTTTTCCCTCCAAAATCTTTTTTAAGACACAGATCAACTGGGGAGAGGGGGAGGTTGTCTATAGCTCTTCCCTCAGTGTTTTTATGAAATCCCTTACTTCAAAATACTGTCAATCTGTCTTGAGGAGAGATCCTGAAATGGGTCTGTAGGTCAGCAAAGGTAATGAAAGTATCACCCTTCACAAATTGGTATACCATGTGTAGGCCCTGTCTTTCCCATCTGCAGTAGCCCACATCCATCTTGGCAGGCAAAAAAACTTCTAGATATGGTAAAGAATAAAATAATGACTGCCAATTAGTAAATATTCTAGAGGTTAGGACTGAATGCCAGCTCTTTAGGGTGCCCACCATATATGGGTTACTGATTTCTCTCAATACTATCTCATTAAGAGGTGAGAGCAGTACCTTATGTGGTTTCATGAGATCATCTTCTGTTATTTCTAAAGATTTCCACTTTGCAGAGTAATGGGGGTGGAGCCAATATAATATAGTTCTAATCTGCACAAGTGCATAGTAGTGTTTGAAATTTGGGAGGGAAAACCCGCCAGCACGTGGAACATTATTGAGCGTGTGTTTGGGATGCTGAAGGCATGATTCCGTTGCCTTGACAGGTCTGGCGATGCCCTACAGTACAGCCCCTTGAAAGCCTGTGGCCTATTCCTGGCCTGCTGCATACTGCACAACATGGCCATTGACCGTGGGATAGCTATCGAGGCTGAAAAGAGGGACAGCAGTGGGGACGATGAGAGCAATGGACCGGGGGATGGTGGGCAGCCCCCTCTGGATGGAGGGATCCCCGGCTCCAAAGGATGGCATGCCAACACCGGGACACAATTGCACAGGAGCACTTTGGCGAACCCAGGTAGGTGGAGCAACACCCATGCAGTGGCCAGACACAATGGTACGGCACACGGGCATGGGCAGGCATGGCAATGGGCATGCACACACAGAGGCGTGGGGCAGGGGTGGGGGTGGCAGTGCCACACAGCCACACACAACAACATGCAGCACCATACAGCAACACACACGCACACACACAGACACATGCAAACACGCACCCAGTCACCAGCATGTGGCATGGATCAGTTGCAGGGTGCCGGTGCACAGGCGCAACCAGTGCTGTGCTGCTCTCATCACGCACACAGCACATGGGCCAGCAGCCAAGCAGGTGCGCACACAGGCAGCATTTGGCGTGACACACAGTTGCCATGACTGTGGCATGCACCCACACATGTCACCCATGTGCACACAGGGTAGTGGCAGCAGACTGCAGACAGGGCACATCAGGTCTACCGTGCGGAACCATGGCCACCGTGGACACGGAGGCAGCCACGCCGGGGCCGTTCAGCAGCCACTGGCTGTTCAATGGCCACAGGGGGTGTATGCAACTGCCCCCCAGAGGCTGAACTGCAGGAACATGACTGGGTTCACGTAGGGGTGTGTAGGCATCCAAACAGGCCCACCCCAGGCGTGCCTGGGATGCCAACAGCAGAGCCCAGCATCGACACTGAGGGAGTCACTTGACGCCAGGGCCATGGGGTGGACAGTGCACTATGCAGTGTCTGTGGCTGGCAGCCACTCCCTGTGGCAGCCAGTGGTGCAAGGCCAACCAAGATCGCATTGGCAATGCGATCCAGGGATGCGGTCGTGTCCTCCTGCAGGCACTGTATAGCCTCTGGGACCTCACGGATGCCCTCTCATGCAGCTTGGCTGCCTGCGCACTGCGCGAAGTACACACACCCCAGCTACAGGCAGCACCTGTTGTTGCTCATGGAGCCCAGCAATGGGTGTGCTCTGATATGAGTTGGCGCCCAGGGAGCATGGGCGTGCTGCCGTCCACCAGTGGTGATCTGACCACACTGCACAGCGCCTGCTGAGGTGAGCAGCTGCACAGCAGGGTCCCCTATGGTAGGTCACTGTCTGGTGCCCCGGCGGTGGACTTTGTGTCCGGCCACCCAACGTCCCCAGCCATCTGCCGCTGCTGCCCCTCTGGGCCCTGTATGCTGGCCAGCACCTGAGCAGATGCACCACCACCACACAGCATTGCCATGGCTGTGCACACAGTGACACCAGAGGTGGTGGCAGGTAGCTGTTCCACCACTGACAGGCCACTGGCCGCGCTGCCAGTGATGGTATTAGGTATGGGTGTCTCCCCCACGACACCACCCATGCTGTCCAGGATGATGGTCATGTCGTCATCAATGTCAGACCCCGCCACAATCTGTGTCTCCATGCACAGTATGCCATGGCTGGCATCCTGCTGGAACACAGCCAGGGCCTCATCCAACACCAAGCCCAGGACATCCGGCTGGACATTGGTGGTGTGCTGCAGCCAATCGGGCCCCCAGATGCTCATGGAGGTGGATGGCTGGTCATCCGGGGCTGGGCCTGCCTCCATGGCTGCTGCTGGTGCCACTGCCACTGCATGCTGGTGTGCCAGTGCTGTAAGGGAAAACAGATGTGTTAATGCTGCAATACCAGCATCCCCCCCACCGGCATGGCATATGTACCATGCAGTGATGGGCTCTCTCCTGTCTGGAAGCCACCACCCGGCATGCCCTCAATGGTGCTGCAACACGTGGTGGCCACCACCAGCTCCTCTTGCGCTGTGAGCTGTGGCACAGCAGCATAGCCCCCACCAGTGGCTGTCCTGGCTGCCCGTATGGCCGCCACCTTCTCTTTAATGCAGCGTGTATCAGTGCCCACCTTCTTCCTGCACTCCTGCACAGACTGCTGGTGGCTGCCCTGCAGGTTCACAGCCACTGCCACCTCCACCCAGGCCACAGCTCTGGCCTGTGGTGTGCCAGTGGCACCACTCAGCAGTTGCTCCCTGTTGAGATAGGCCTCAAACAGGGCATTGGCCTCTGCCTTTGTAAAGTTGGGCCTGTGTTTGAGGGCAGGCCCACGCTCCTCATTCTCCCCATGCTCGGACATGGTGCTACCTGTGGACAAGGACATGTGTGTCACTGCCTGCATCTGCCCACCCCATCCACCCTGCTGTGCTGGCTGGTCCCACAGCAGGCGCAACTTACCTCAGAAGGTTGCAATACCAGTCCATGTCCTGTGCTGTTGTGCAGTGCCTTTATAGCACATCACATGCAAATGAGCTATGGCGCAACGGTAATGACATGCTAATTTCCACGGTGCACCATGCATTAGCTGATGAGCTCATTAGCATGTGGTGGCTGAATATTACGCACTTGCGCTATGCGCCATGCGGCTCTATTGTGCTCCAGTGCACTGTTCGCCAGGTGACCCCTGACCTAACCCTATGCCCCTTGGGACTACATCACTACGTGCCAGGTGGGCCGCGCCCATGCAGCGCATCCACAGTGATGCAAAATTGGCATACGTGGTGCATGCCCACACGAGGCGTGCATCCCATGTAGGTTGTGCATGTGCGCTACTGGCCACCATTTTCAACCAGCACCTTGAGTGTAGAGCATGGTGCAGCGAGGGTTGTGACGTGCACAGAATTCATCAGACCTGGAGCTTTTCAACATTGTGGCCCACGTGCAGCCACATGCACCTGGTCTGTTTGGCCAGGAGCCCCTGCAGCAGGCCAGAACACAGATCTGGCAGGCCATCGCTGCAGGCCTGGTTCGGGACACCGGGGTGCCACAGGCCAGTGATCGATGCCACCACCGGTACAGGGACACAATGTGGTGGGACCCCAAGAGACTGAGGCTGCTGCAGACACTTGTCCACAGGGGGGCCATGCCATGGCCAGGTAAGTCATCACATGCTGCATGTCTGCCCAACCGCTGTACTATGGTGTTGGCTGGGCTGCCTGACATGCACTGTGGGGGGGCACTTTCAGCATGTGCAATGTGGTGTGGCATTGCCGGCCGCTGGGTGCGCTGCGCTACTTTCTTGCGGATCATGTCGGGCTGGGGCACACACTGTGCACAGGGGTGGGGTAGTGGACACATGCTGTGGTTGTTCTCCAATGTGTGCCTGTCTGTGTTCCATTTCTAGGACCTGAAGATCGGCGCCATGCAGGAGTGGCGGGGGTGCCTGGTGGGGTGCAACAAGCCACTGTGGGACCAACTGCTGGAGGTGTGGGTCCGACCGGTGGAGGTGGAGTGGCAGCGGGACAGGTGTGAGCCACAGCGGGCAGCTAGGCACTGTTGTCTTCCTCTACTCAGTACCAGGTAGTCAGTGGGGGCGAGGGTGTGGCCATGACAACCTGTGTCATGTGCTGTGTTAGCTGTGTGCTGCACACTATGCAGTGTGCATGCCACTGCGGGGCAGCCATTGCAGACATGTACCAGCTGTTGGTGGGATGGGTGTGTGCCCGGCTGCTACCGGTGCTGCTGTGGTGCTGCTGCAGCCCTTTGCCAACTGCCTGTCACTGTGCAGTCAGGTGGCCACTGGGCAGCGGTGTCCACTGCTGTGCACTGCCATGGCATGCTGGGATGCCAGCAGGCATTGGCCCACCCACTGTAGGTGGCCAGGGTGCCACTCCAGGGGTGTGTGTTCCCACTGCCTGTTGCAAACAGTGGGAGGGCATGGTTCCTAGGGACTTGCACTGTTCACTTGTCCATTCCTTTGTCTTAGGCAACCAGAGGAGGTCGCAGCTGCCACTGTATTGCTGCCTCTTACGGCAGATAATTTTGATAATGTCCTCGACCCTGGAGGTGCCACAACAAATGAGGCAGATGGTGCTCAGGGATAGACATGGCAGAGGCGTCAGACAGCGGCAGGCCATGGCCACCCATAGTTGGACCCCACTGTTTCCCTTTTACCCCTGCCATTCCTTCCCCTCGCTTCCCCGTCCCACTGTACAGTCCCTGTCCCCTGTCCCCTTTCCTCACTCTCCTACCCTTTCCCACCCCATTCCATTGTAAATAGTTTTGTTTAATACAGATTTCCTGCTTAACTGCCTATGTCCGTGTCTGCTTTGCAGCTGGCATGTGGAGCCATGCTGCAGTGGAGTGGTGGGTGTCTGTGTGGTGTGTCAGTGTCATTGTGTGGGCTGTGCATGGTGGTGTCCAACCCCTTGGTTGATGGCTGTGCCTTGGGGTGGCCATGGGCTGGCTGTCCAGGATGTGTGGCACGTGTGTTGCACGCCGTGGTCCAGGGTGTGGCTGGCCATGGTCTGGGTGGGTGGGGGCATGGCATGCAGCAGGGGGTTCCAGTGGCAGCCCTCCCTTGGCCATTGGTGCCATCTGTTCCCTGCATCATGTGCCCTGGTGTTGGGGGGGGGCTGGCTGCCTGTCTGCACCCTGCAGTTGGTGGTCACCTGTGGCCCGCCACTGTGCCTTCCTGCCACTGTCCCCAGTTGTGTTCCTCTGCCTGCCCCACACGTTCCCTCTGCTGCTTTGCTCCCACCATTGACTGGGGCTGGTCCTTGTGTGCCTTGGCACTTCTCACTTTGCTCCCTGGCGCATCTCTGGTTGCGCTATGGTGCAGGTCTGGTTGCTTCCTGGTGCACCTCTGGGTGTGCCATGGCGCATCCCTGCGATATACAGCCGTGTTGCTCTAGTGCATGTCGCCATATGCAACCTATGAATATCACACTCACTGCGCCATGGCACATTGGGGTTGCACTGCATCGGACTTGTGCCAGCATTTGGCGCATTTCTGAATATCTGGCCCTCAAAATACAGTATGGATAAACTAAAACAGTGGAGAGTGGAAAATGGAAACCTAATAACCTGCACTAGGAATTATGTATGTACCCAAATCATACAGCACCATTATATGGCAGAACCCTTTGAAGGGAGAAATGAAATAGAAAAAATGAATATCTGTCAAATGCTTACAGAGGCAAGAATCCCTAGTAAGACATTGGATACTGTCTGTCTAGGGGCACGGGAAAAAATAAATGTGAAGAATAACTTAAAACGCAAGGACTTTGCTGAAAGGTATTGCCCAAGGCCCTGTTGTACTATGATTTTAAAAACTATTCAACATCTTTTTCCTTTTTTTGAATGCCCTTATGTAATAGAATTTTGGAAAATTGTGAAAACAAATTGGGCCTGTCTCCCTTTTCAGTATTTAAACTACGACACCTTTGTACTCAGAATTGTATCAAATCACTGAAGGACTTTAGACAGGAGTAGTGTATATGTACTATTTGCAATTCTTAAGTTTTGGATTTGGCAAAGCAGATGCAGATTCTGTATTCAACAGCAACACATAAATCAGGATCAACTTTTTAATATTGTTAAAAATGAAATTAAGGAATATATAGATAAAGAAGTAACGGTATTATCAATTGCAAAAGTATTAAAATTATGGAGGAATTTCCCTTCAGTATGAATGGGTAAAAAAAAATGTGGGGGGGGTGAGAGGGTAGAACTAAAGGGCTGTAAAATATTTAATGAAACAGGATTTATTATAAATTGCCAAATAGCATGATTGTATAGTGTTGTATGGTGTAAAAATGAAGTGTTATAAAAAGTAATATGGTTTTCTAAAGTAAAAAAAAAAAGAAGGGAGGAAACAGGAAAAATGAGTTAAAATATTTAAAGTTTCATGAAAAGGGCTAATGAAAATGTTATACCACTAGAGAAAGACCCTGAGTTTTCTGGATGACTATTAAGTTTTTTTGTTTTTTTTTTTATTATTCTCTATGGTTTTTCTCTATTGAATGATTTCATGTTTCGTTTTGGTCAATTATACAAATTAAAATTCTCCTTCTCTTTTTGAGAAATGCCATGGGATCTTTAACATCTACCTGAACTACCACCATAACAGGCAGATGGGACCTCTTTTTAATGTCTCATCCAAAAAATAGCACCTCAGGAATGCAGCTCCCCATGCTGCAATAGAGTGTCAGTATTGGGATTTAACCCAAGTGTCTGGTGTGGGGATAGAACCCATAGCCTTCTTATCTTCTGGCCTCAGAAGCAAGTATGAAACCTGCTGAGCCACTGACACTGCTACAGTCACTGACACTGCTATAACATGAATAATCAAAGACGGGTGAAGAAAGTATTACCATATTTTCTGCCACAGAAAACTACTTATGTTGCAATACTGGTCCTTGTGACAAAAGATCCAGAAAAAAAGATGATTTGATGCCTTTTATTGGACCAGCATAGATATTACAAAAGAAAATAGGTGCTTGAGCTTTCAGATTACATAGAATTCTTCATCAGAAAAATAACAGTTGGTTTGGAATACACTTTCTTAATGTCCAGCTCATTCATAAAAAAATCAGAGAAAAAAGTGTTACAAATCCCATTGGCTTACAGTGCTTTTTAAAAAACAGCATGGAACCATATAAAGAACAGAGTTCCATCACAAGAACGGTACGTCAAGGTCAAATGTCACAGAATAGACCAGCTTCTTCCCTGAGAACAGCCATAAAACATGCAGATGAAATAAGCTAAAGAAATATATAGTATAGAATGTTAAAAATCTTCTAAACAAGAAGATATCTTTGTGTTAGGCAAAAATGTGGGTTTAAATGTAACCCCTAGATGGCGCTATCCCAGGGGCTACTACCCCTGCCTGATTTGCCACTAACAGGTTGAGGGGCCTGGATCCAATGGCGGGTGCCTCCACCCAGAGGTCAGGGTTTGCAATAGTTAAACTTACTTGGTCACAGCCCTCTGGGACACTGCAACCCCTTTCTTCCCACTAGTGGCCCACACAATATATCAGAATTACCTTCACAGTATACACTTACCCCAGGACTGGTTCCGCACTGGGACCTCCTGTGAAATAAGATACAGTGCAACAATCACAGTACAGTACTTTAACATAGACAAATACCTCAGGCAGTATAACTTTGCTGAAACAAGCAGCTCTGATTCATTTAGGGGATATAACAAGGAGAGGGGAAATCAGGTTAATTAGCTTATCACTTTATTCATCTACCTATGGCTCTGTGCATAGGCCTATCCCTACCAGTTACTGTCCTGGGTACCCAGCCCTAGTGGCTAGTCCAAACTGTGGCAGCTGGTAGGGCCCTTTCACACAGAGAAAGAAAAATTAGTTTAAACAGTCAGCAGTACAGTGATTCCATTTGGATTTAATGTGGCAATTCAACAGGGAGTGACCCTGAATTAGTACTCAAGACCTCCAAACAAGATAGGGTCCTTCAACGTCAGCAGGGCTACTCTTGAGCTCAAGAGACTCCTCACACATTTATATGGTAAACAGTCACAGGCAAAAGTCACTTAATGGCAGCAGGATTCACTTGAGGTACACAAGCCTCCTCACATTTATATGGTAAAAAGCGAAGAGTACTATACCAGGCAGGCTGCTTCTCTATCCCGATCGCAATTACTGCACAATACCCGGGAGAACACACAGCAGATTCAGTTCCTGACAGATCGAGTGCAATTCGGCAATTTCTCCAGTCTTCTACAGGGTGAGCCTGGTTTCTACTCTTCAGATATCCTTTGATTCTCTTCACAGGACGGATTCAGTCCTAACAAGCAGTTGTACAAGCTGCAAACCGGAACTCTGGACCTTACACATGTTTTTTGACTAAAACTGTGCACTGAAGGAGCACAGGGTTCCTTTCCCCTTCACTGCCAGAGCTAAACTGAAACTCCAACAGACAAAACCAGGCACTTCCTTTGAGTTCCTCCCAGTTCTTGGCTGGATTGGCTGTCACTCACAATAGACTGCTGCTGTTGGTCCAAAAGGCGCTGAAGTCTAAACTACATCTCCCAGAGTCACTGCCCATACAATCCTCTTGTGGCTGGCTCAGATTATGAGTCCAAGTTCTGATTCAGTCCAAGGCACCGTTTTAGAGCTAGCTTACCCCACACTGATTGGTCCAGTTCAGCAGTTCAAAACCAGAATGGGAACTAGGCAGACACAGTTCTGACTGCAAAGAATGCAGGTTAGACAAACTGTCATTTCATTATTACTCTAAATGATTTCTGGCAAACAGTTACATCTTTCAGATAGGTTCCCTTTGCACTCCTAGTGACTGCAAAATGGAGTGAATTGGCAGCAGCTCGAGTGGTACTCAAACAGAGAAGCACACAGTCCCCATACAAACTAATTATGTCTGCAAGCAGACAGCTCTTAAAGAGACAGTACCAGAGGCTCTAAAACACTCACTGATAAACGGCTTAAACGCCAAACACCATTCAGGCTTGGAGCATTCAAGCAAGCTCCTGAAGTCTTTTGGGAACCCCTATTTGCAGGGGTTACACTCCTTCCTGGTTTGGGAAAGCTTGACGTCCTCACACAAGCATTCCCATAAGTTTTAACTGCAACCATATACATTTGCATTAGGCTCACACATGTAATCATCAGTCAATACATCATTTTACCAAGAACACATTTCTGAAACATTGCAGTATGCCACCCTTTACATAGTATTACACACACATTGTACCATAACTCAAGTTATTACCTCTTGTACATGAAACCTGAAGAGAGGGGGCCCTTCCCTATCAGTTACCTTGGGGCTGGACGGGGCAAGGGCACCATACTTAGAGGGCAACACAAGTAACTTGCAGTTGGCACTGATGCTCAGTTTGGGCAATGAGCTCGGGGACACATACACTCCTTTATGGACAACATTGAGAGGCAAGTCCACAGGCCTCCCAAGTGAATCATAACTGAGGTGCACCACAGGCTTTACAGCTCGACCAGTCTTTCTAGGGGAACTGTTACAGTCTCTGCACTCTGAGCCTCATTTTCAGCATTGTCCTCACTTGTCAGGGAGTCTCCTGGGGGTAGAGAGGCTAGAACTTGGGGCACTTTCAGCTCCAGGAGTTACAGTTTCTGAGTCCACAACATTTGGCTCGCATGGAGAGCTTTCGGACACTGGCAGTGGACTGTCAGGGCACTCAAAATACTCTTCTTGTTCGGGTGTATCACCAGTCTGCCCCAATCTATCATTTTCCTCCCCTGAAAGCTCAAACAGTTCAACCATGCACAATGATTCCATTTCATCTGATCTGATGCTTTGCACTTCACTTTCTGGGAGCATTGGCTCCAGGGATGAAGCTGGGGGCTTAGACAGTCCAGAAGGCCCAGCTTCGTCTCCAGTATTGACTAGGGGATTGCCCCAAAATAATTGACTCAGTTCGTAAGAAGGATAGTATTCAAAGTCACTCTCACTTTCTTCTGATATGGACTGACAGTCATGCTCAACTGGGACTTGTGCAGGGGAACACTTTAACTCTGCTTCTGTAGGTGCAGACTTCCTTGATCTTTTCTTAGCAGCAGCTCTAGTCACTGGTCCAGAGGGGGCATCTTCTGGGGGCTCAGACTCAATCAAGATTTGTCCAATGGGCAGTAAATGATTTCTATGCATTGTTTTTACATCTTTTGAATTATTCTCAGGCCTAACTTGTACACTGGCAGATCATCTAGTTTGCCCACTACAATGTGAGGGAGATGGTGCCATCTGTCAGCAATCTTGTGTTTGCCATGCAGTCCCAGATTTCTTAGCAATACCCGATCTCCCTCCTGGAGTTCCTGTGCTTTCACCTTTTTATCCTACCTTTCTTTGTTGGCCAGATTTCTTTTGGCAGCCATGGTTTGAGCCAGTTGGTACGCATGAGTTAGCTGGGCCTTTAACTTTTGCATATACTGTAAATAGTTGTCAGCTTGAACCCCATCAGAGAGACCCCAAAACACATCTACCGGTAGTCGAGCTTCTCTTCCAAACATCAGGCGGTAGGGGAGAACCCAGTGGCATCACTTTTGGTGCAGTTATAAGCATGTACCAGGGTGCTAATTTGTTGGCTCCATCTAGGCTTGTCCTTTGGGTGCAGGTGCCTAGCATATCTAGCAAGTGCGGTTGAAAACGTTCAGGCTGTGGGTCCCCTGGGGTGGTAAGGAGTGGTTCTGGACTTTGACTCCCACAGAGAAAGCATCTCTTTGATCAGGCGACTCTCAAAGTCTCTCCCTTGATCAGAATGGATTCTTTGTGGAGCCCATAGTGAACAAAAAGTTTTCTAAAGTACTTTGGCCACAGTGGATGCTTTCTGGTCTTTGGTGGGGAAAGCTTGGGTATATCTCGTGAAATGGTCAGTGACCACCAGCACATTACTGATATTTCTTTGATCTGACTCCAAACTCAGAAAATCAATACAGACCAGCTCCATGGGTGCACTGGTGGTGATGTTAACAAGGGGGGCAGCCCTCTGGGGCAAAGCTTTCCTCTGTAAGCAGTGACTACAAGTTCGAATGTGTTGCTCCACATCAGCCCCATCTTAGGCCAATAGAATCTGGATCTCACCAAGTCAAGTGTTCTGTCTATACCAAGGTGCCCCATGTGGTTGTGCAAGGACATCAGTACTGAGTCTCGAAAGGCAGTGGGCAGCACTAGTTGTTGTTTGTCTACTTGTCCCCCTCTGTCTACTGTTTCTCTGTATAACAGTTTATTGATCAGTTTCAACTTAGGACCTTCTTTGTATAACAGTGCAGTTCTCAAATCAGTGGAGCGTAATTTGGACACATCTTTTCCTGCATAGAGGGCTTCTAAAGCTGCTTTGATCATGGGATCGCGGGATTGAGCCCGCGAATACTGTCATTGTCCAGCTGAGCAGTGCACCATGTCTGTGCAGAAAAGTGGCAATAAGCAGCAGGTATGCAATTCTCAGAGGGTCCCAAGCAATCCACCATGCAGTCCACTGCATCCGTGGACATTGTTCCTCCCTGTCAAACTTCCGGCAGAGTGTCCGATAGTCAGGTTCTGCCAATCGGACCCAATCATTCTGGGGAACAGGCCTCCGGGAGAGAGCATCAGCATCTATGTGGTTCAGACCTGCTCGGTATTCGAGAGCATAGTCATATGTAGATAATGCAGAAAGCCACCTATGGCCAGTGGCATCCAACTAGCTGAGGTCTGCACATAGGTCAAAGGATTATTGTCAGTTTTACTAGTATTTTAGCCCCATACAAGTACTCATGGAATTGGTCAACAATAGCCACTTCAAAGCTAGGAACTCTAACTATGTACAGGATAGTTCTTTTCGGATGGGGTCAGGCTTCTACTTCAAAGGCCACTGGTCTCAGGCCATTCTCGTGCTCTTGGTACAACACAGCCCCAACCCTTGCAAGCTAGCATCAGTGTGCAGGGCGTAAGGTTTTCTTGGATCGGCATAGGCCAGCACTGGAGCATGGGTAAGTTGATATATGATCTCATGAAAAGCAGTCTCACAATCAGGGTCCAGCGAGCCAAATACTTCACTCGGATGAAATACACTCTTTCAGTCTTGAGGGACTGACTTTTGGTATTTTTGTGGGTTGGGGGATACCCTTGAGTAAGGTTAAGTAAAGGCGGATCACTCTTGAATAGTCCTTGATGAAATGCCTATAATAACCACAGAATCCAGGAATCTTTGCAGTTCTTTTAGATTTTGGGCTGTGGCCAGGTGGTCAAGGCCTCAACTTTACTTGGGTTGGTCTCTATTCCTCGGTGGATACTATGTCCCACATACTTTACTGATGTTTGAAAGAATTGACACTTATCAATGAACAGTTTAAGGCAAAGTCCTCCAGTCGGTCCAATACCTTAAATAATCTGCTCTCATGTTCCTCCAGTGAGCTGCCAAACACAATAACATCATCTAGGTATACCAGGCACTCTAGTAAGTTCATGTCCCCACTGCACGCTCCATCAATCGTTGAAAAGTGGCTGGGGCACCTGAAATCGCATTGAGGCATCCTCATGAATTCATAGAAGCCAGCGGACAGATAAAGGCTGTCTTCTCACGGTCCTCTGGGGCCATCGGGATCTGTAGTACCACTGCGGAGATCCAGCACAGAGAACCACTTGCTCCCGTTTAGGCAGTCCAAAGCATCCTGAATGCGGGCATTGTGTACTGATCAGGGATAGTCCGGTTTAAGTGGATAATCCACACACATCCTTACTGTTCCATTCTTTTTCCTCACTACCACAATGGGGAAGCATAAGGGCTTCTGGATTCTTGTATTACACCAGCAGCTAACATCTCTTGCAGATGCCGTCTCACATCATCTATGTCAGCAGGTGCCAGGCGTCGAGACCTCTCACGAAATGGTCTTTCGTCATGCAGCCGGATATTGTGCTCAGCTCCTTGCCGCATCCTACATCCCATTCGCCAAAGAAACACCTGGTCTCTCTGGGCAAGCTTCTCACTGATCCTCACTTTCCATTCAGCTGGCAGCGGGGTCACGAAATCAAACAAGTCAGGCGTTACTCTGTCATTCTTCCTTGAACTCTTGCTGCTGGGTAGCACTGCAGTGTCTGCACAATGCACATTAGCCAGGATGCAACCTCTATTTACTCGAATATCTCTTTCAGACACATTATGAACTTGGACCATTACCCTTCTGGCATAAGCATGGGCTCTAGCGGGCAAAATACTAGGCTTGACCAGCAGTCCCTCTGGCAATTTCCATCGCCTGGTGCATCCAACATTAACATTTTATTCTTAACATCTTTTCATGATCTGACCTCTCCTGTAAGGTACACTGGGCATTTGGCACCAGGATCAGAGACTCAGGATCCTTCTTCCATACAATTCGACCGGTTCCTCTGGTTCTATTTTTTCAGCATCTCTGTGCCTCATAGGCCTTCATTAAAGCCGGAACTCTTAAAGCTCTACTAGTCTTCGACCCCTGTTTTTCATAACACAATTGTGCCAGCCTTCCGAACATATGAGCATTTGTTCCAATCAACAAAGGAACACCATCATACAGTCCAGTGGGGGACACACTAAGGCTAGGGTCTCTACTTGTTCGCCACTCCAGCCACGGAGGTGGGGAAAGACAGCCAAATTCGGATATACCCAGAATAGGGTAGGCCTTCTCACTTAACCCCCATACATGCAGTCCTTCTAATGGTTGTAAGGTGCGTCTGACAAATGCTTCTGATACCAATCCTGGAACATAATTGTCACTTGGGACCACTGTCTAATACAGCTCTTGAAGACACTCCATTCACCTTTACAGTGGTCTCCATGGAGGACCCACTATTCTGGACCAGTCTGGAGAGGTGGTAGTGGGGCCTGGGCAACTGACCTTCCACAAAGGACGTGAATTAGCATTTTGGTGCCCTCACTGGGATCATTTCGTGCACCTCTTAATCACTGATTTGTTCTCGAGAGCACTCCTTGTAGCCTATATGCAACTTTGTCAGTGTCTTTTGGGGATCGGCATTCTCTTTTCATGTGCCCATCCTTCCCACAATTATAGCAAAACATATTTTCTGGAGTTTGAGCTGGCTGAGGTGCCACACTGGGAGCCAGGGCGGGGTATTACTAACTGAAACCTTGGTGCCATCTCTCCAAGTGAAAGCATTTGGAGACATCTCGCAGTTTCTCCACTTCCATGGTCAAGGAATTGAGTTTGGAGCTGTTATCAGCAGGAGATACATGGGTGGGTACCCTACACCCCATAGCAGATGCAGTCAGATATAGGTCGGGGCCCGTGACTTGCAGACGTGGCCTTCATAAAGGACTGTTTTGAATTCCGGATCTCTCTCAACAGTTCGCCCCATTGTGGCATATCTTTTCCTTGTCAGAGCACTCATTGACTGCAACCTCTGCCCCTGAACTTCACTTGATGGGTTACCCTCAGTCACTGGTCGTGGCAGCAGCTATTGGTGCAGGTCCTCTCGAGGTCGCCTTTTCTCAACTCTCAATTTCCTCATTAACTCATCATGGAGGAGGTGGGATTCCAGTCGATTTCCGTGCATGAACTGAAGCAACAGCAGTTCTGAGAAGAGGGCAGACTTAAGGATCCTGTCCAGCCTGGTTCGGTCCAGTTCAATCGCTGACAAACTACCCTTTCTGAGGCATTCTTGCAACAATTTTTCCAGCGAGATACATACACAGACAACAACTCCTTGGTACTGTTGTGCATCTCTTACTCTCCACCATAGGTCCTCATCAGAATCTGGGCTCCCAACACATTCTCAGGGCCTCAAGATAGGCCTGTGTAGTCACTTCAGGGTTACTGGCCCGTTTAGCACGGATGGTAGCCAGGGCAGGACCTCGGAGGCTCTCACTAACCCTCTTTTGCTTTTCAGCTTCGGAGCATTGCCATTCAAGCACTTGGGGGCAACATAGTCTATCCAGGTCTCCCAGTCATCCTCCTTGGGGGTGGGAGGTGCCAGAGAAGATTCTCAACCTTGATGAAGTCGTGACTAATGGTAGGTGCAGAAATAGGGTCTGCATTGGTTCAGCCACCATTACGGGTACTGAGGCGGGAGAGGGTGTTGGGGAGGAACACCCCAGGTGGCAAGAATAGTTTCTTCAAGTCCTCCACAGTTTTCCCTTCCCCAGCAACCATTTAGCAAATTTCTCCTCAAAAGTTTCAGACAGTGGTGGGGGCTCATTCCCCCAGGTCTTTACTGTCATAGTTATCACTCTCCAGGCAGTGAGGGCTCCCTCTGGGGTAATGGTCTGTGGCACTTTGGAGCTATCTATGGGATCCTTAAACTCTACTAGGGCCAGGAAAGTGTGGGTGAGCAGATTAGCATGCCGACCCACCACCACAGGGTTTGTAAACCTTCCACCTTGAAAGTACTCCTGTACAGTGTCCGTATTGATACCCAGGGAATGTCCAGGATAAGCATAGCATTTTGGGGGTCAATCTCCTCCCCAGTACACCCTCCACCAGCGGTTGCACAGCCACTTCTGTCGGGTACCCATTTTTTTTCTTAACAGTGGTTCAGTAAATATGGCCACTAGAGGACACACAATCCCAGCGGTGAGCCTCCAAGATGTAACCCCTAGATGGCGCTATCCCAGGGCTACTACCCCTGCCTGATTTGCCACTAACAGGTTGAGGGCCTGGATCCAATGGCGGGTGCCTCCACCCAGAGGTCAGGGTTTGCAATAGTTAAACTTACTGGTCACAGCCCTCTGGGACACTGCAACCCCTTTCTTCCCACTAGTGGCCCACACAATATATCAAATTACCTTCACAGTATACACTTACCCCAGGACTGGTTCCGGCACTGGGACCTCCTGTGAAATAAGATACAGTGCAACAATCACAGTACAGTACTTTAACATAGACAAATACCTCAGGCAGTATAACTTTGCTGAAACAAGCAGCTCTGATTTATTTAGGGGGATATAACAAGGACAGGGGGAAATCAGGTTAATTAGCTTATCACTTTATTCATCTACCTATGGCTCTGTGCACAGGCCTATCCCTACCAGTTACTGTCCCTGGGTACCCAAGCCCTAGTGGCTAGTCCAAACCGTGGCAGCTGGTAGGGGCCCTTTCACACAGAGAAAAGAAAAATTAGTTTAAACAGTCAGCAGTACAGTGATTCCATTTGGATTTAATGTGGCAATTCAACAGGGAGCGACCCTGAATTAGTACTCACAACCTCCAAACAAGATAGGGTCCTTCAACGTCAGCAGGGCTACTCTTGAGCTCCAAGAGACTCCTCACACATTTATATGGTAAACAGTCACAGGCAAAAGTCACTTAATGGCAGCAGGATTCACTTGAGGTACACAAGCCTCCTCACACATTTATATGGTAAAAAAGAAAGTACTATACCAGGCAGGCTGCTTCTCTATCCCGATCGCAATTACTGCACAATACCCGGGAGAACACACAGCAGATTCAGTTCCTGACAGATCGAGTGCAATTCAGCAATTTCTCCAGTCTTCTACAGGGTGAGCCTGGTTTCTACTCTTCAGATATCCTTTGATTCTCTTCACAGGATGGATTCAGTCCTAACAAGCAGTTACACAAGCTGCAGACCGGAACTCTGGACCTTACACATGTTTTTTGACTAAAACTGTGCACTGAAGGAGCACAGGGTTCCTTTCCCCTTCACTGCCAGAGCTAAACTGAAACTCCAACAGACAAAACGGGCACTTCCTTTGAGTTCCTCCCAGTTCTTGGCTGGATTGGCTGTCACTCACAATAGACTGCTGCTGTTGGTCCAAAAGGCGCGAAGTCTAAACTACATCTCCCAGAGTCACTGCCCTATACAATCCTCTTGTGGCTGGCTCAGATTATGAGTCCAAGTTCTGATTCGTCCAAGGCACCATTTTAGAGCTAGCTTACCCACACTGATTGGTCCAGTTCAGCAGTTCAAAACCAGAATGGGGAACTAGGCAGACACAGTTCTGACTGCAAAGAAAGCAGGTTAGACAAACTGTCATTTCATTATTACTCTAAATGATTTCTGGCAAACAGTTACATCTTTCAGATAGGTTCCTTTGCACTCTAGTGACTGCAAAATGGAGTGAATTGGCAGCAGCTCGAGTGGTACTCAAACAGAGAAGCACACAGTCCCCCATACAAACTAATTATGTCTGCAAGCAGACAGCTCTTAAAGAGACAGTACCAGAGGCTCTAAAAACACTCACTGATAAACGGCTTAAACGCCAAACACCATTCAGGCTTGGAGCATTCAAGCAAGCTCCTGGAAGTCTTTTGGGAACCCCCATTTGCAGGGGGGTTACATAAAGACAACCTGTCCTAGTGTAAATTAAGCATTAACCAGCTGTTTTCCACATTTATACAGCGTAAGTACTATTCAGATAAGTCAATATTATTCATGAATATTCATATTTATACTGTTTAAACATGATCTGTCTGCAACTTAGAAGAGGCCAGAAGGGGAAGGATCCAGATTCATTTCAGTGCAGTGCAGTAACTGCTCACTGTTGTTTTTGTTTTAAACCTAGATTTGTGTGCTTTTAGTGGTGCTGTTATTCCTTTGCTGTCTTTGCTTGGAATTGTTTTGAGGCTGTTGACAATTTGAAGCCTAGTTTGGTGTGCTTTTAGTGGTGCTGTTTTCCTTTGCTGTCTTTACTTGCTGCAAATTTTGTCTTGTTTTGTCTGCCTTGCCTTGTAGTTTGGGGGAGGGGTGTTAATTGTCTGATCTCTGGCCTCAGCTATATGATAACTGGAGGCAGGGCTAAGTCAGATTTGAGGTAGCAGGCTGATTTTTGGTTTCTCAGAAGAGGCCAGAAGGGGAAGGATCCAGATTCATTTCAGTGCAGTGCAGTAACTGCTCATTGCTATTTTTATTTGAAACCTAAATGTGTGTGCTTTTAGTGGTGCTGTTATTTATTTGCTGTCTTTATTTGGAATTGATTTGGGGCTGTTGAAAATTTGAAACCTAGTTTGGTGTGCTTTTAGTGGTGCTGTTTTCCTTTGCTGTCTTTACTTGCTGAAAATTTTTGCCCACCCTACCTTCTCCACCTCCACTCTTAATTGAATGCCCTGTTAAATCTGATTCACAGGAGCCAAGCACAGGGAACAGCAGGGGTTGTGGAGTAGGAGGGACATAAGGGGAGGAAGCCCACCCTCAGCACAAGTGTTTTGGCTCATTTTTTGTTGTTGTTTCCTTCTTTAAAAAAAAAGTATCTGAGGATCAGTGGCAGGATTTTAGGACAGTAAATTAATAAAGAGGGAACTAGAAGGAGAGCTTCAGTAACAGACAACTACTGGAATAGCAATATAAGTGCAGTATAATGTGGAGAGCGGTGCAATGCAGGGGATTCAGGGCAGTCATATTCAGGCAGACCTTCTGGATGCTGAGGTGCTGCCCTATCTGTAAGCATCTCTCTGGACTGCTGGATGAGGTAGCCAGACTAAGAGTGGAAGTAAACTGCATCAGGAGTACCTTCACCCCTATCCAGAGACCACCCAGTCCAATGCCGCTGCATCAAAGGATGCCAAGAACGAGGAGCACGTGGATGACAGTGTGTTCAGGGAGGGTTAGGGCAGTCAGGCAGAGGCACATCCCAAATCCTATTCAACTTCAGAACTCATATGCCGCACTGACAAATGGGGACAAACAAAAAGAGGTACTCAGAGAAGTGGAAGGGAAGGATGTGGAGGTCTACCGAGGAGGTGACCTTAGTGGGGAGAGCAGTGAAAAGCAGAAGAGGAGGAGGAAGTGAATCCTGGTGGGGGACTCTATCATAAGAGGGATCCAGCTAGGAACACACAAGGGGAAGAACATGGAGGTGAGGTACCTACCAGGTGCCTTGGTATGGAGGGATGGGAGGAAGATCGTGGGGATCACAGGGAAGGCAAGACAGGAGGGTGAGCTGCATGTCATTATCCACCTAGGTACTAATGACCTGGCAAATGGGGAGCCTAAGTAAGTTCAGGAAGAGTTTAGGAAATTGGGGAGCGGTCTTAAGCATATAGCTACATCTGTCACCTTCTCAGAAGTACTACCTGTGAGAGGCATGGAAGAGCGTAGGGGTACATGCACCAAGAACTTTAACACATGGTTGAAGAACTAGTGCTGTAAGGAAGGATTTGGATTCATTGGTGACTGGGGACCCACCTGGAGGGATGGGGCCTTTTTCAAGCCTGATGGCCTGCATCTGTCCTGGAAGGGAATCCAAGCACTCAGTGATAAGTTTAAATGCTACATGGACAAACATTTAAACCAGCCGGGGGGAGATGGCAGGCTAGCAAGGAGGGTACCTAATTGCCCACCCCCATAGCTAGCAGTGGAACCAGTGAACAGGAGGAGGGGATATCTCTACAAAGCATTGTGCAAAAGAAGGAGATAGGCACCCACGGGGTGGATAAGCAGAAAGGGGTCAAAATTCAACAGAAGGGCAGACAGCAGGGAGAACCAGGGATAAAGGACAACCAGGAAGGGGGCTAAAGTAGAACAGCTAAACAATCCAGGGAGTTCACATCATGGAAAGCCATGTGTGCCAATGCCTGGAACCTTAGCAACAAGATGGAGGATCTGGAGGCTGCCATGGTGCAGTCAGACCTGGGCACTGTGGCCATTACAGAGACCTGGTGTAATGATAACCACAACTGGGAGATGGCCATACCCGGCTACAACATATTGAGAAGAAACAGGGCAGGCAGGAAAGGAGGAGGAGTGGCACTTTATGTGAAAGATGGCATAAAGGCCACAGAGATCCAAGAGGAACAAAATGGGGGAGGGATACTGCAGGTTAAACTGGAAAGGAAAGTGGGGTCAGCCATCCGCATAAGGGGGGTCTACAGACCACCAACCCAGGAGGATGAAACAGATAGGGAGTTAATGCTAGTCATCCAAAGGATGGCAGACATGGGGGAGGTGGTGCTGGTTGGAAACTTCAGTATTCCAGAAGTGGACTGGAGTCTCCCAGCAAAAGCATTAACCAGGAGCAGATTTGTCCTGGACTCCCTTCAGTGTGCCTTCCTTAAGCAACTGGTCATGGAAACAGCTCAGCAGAAGGCAATATTGGACCTCATGCTCACAAACGGGGACAGTGCGATAGGGGTAACAATGGGGGAACACCTGGGGAACAGTGACCACCAGTCACTGTGGTTTGAAATCACAGAAGGAGCAGAATCAAACCACACAAAAACACGTATCCTGGATTTTAGGAGGGCAGACTTTGGGAAATTGGGGACATACTTGAAAGAGGCACTAATGGGAATGGGAAGGGAATCAGGGGTGGAGGACCAGTGGGCAACATTTAAAACAGGGATTACAAGAGCAAAAGAATTATGCGTTAAACAGGTTAGCAGGGGAAAAAGGAAGAGAAGGCCATTACGGTTTTCCAAGGAGGTAGCGGAGAAAGTGAAAGCCAAAAAGATCACATTCAGGCAATACAAAAAGACGTAGGCAGAAGGGGACAGGGAGATGTACCAGGAGAAGCAAAGGAAGGCAGGGAGGTCAGTAAGGGAAGCCAAAGCTCAGACAGAAAAGTGCATCACAAAATCAGTGGGCAGAGGGGACAAAACCTTTTAAAGGTACATAAGTGAAAAAAGAAGGGCAAAGGGAGGGATAGTGAGACTGAAGGGGGAGGACGGGAGCAGCGTGGAGGATGACAACAGTAAAGCTGACATACTGAACAGATATTTCTGCTCAGTCTTTACTGAGGAAGAGGATGGTAATGGGCCTGAAGGGAGTTCAAGGGGTTGGAATGGCGTAGAAATGGGCACAAGTCCCTTTACATGGAAAAGGGTCCTAAAGGAACTGGAAGGAATAAGAGTTCATAAAGCAATGGGGCCAGATGGGGTGCACCCCAGAGTCCTAAAGGAACTAAGAGAGGTGGTGGCTGAACCTCTGGCAATCATGTTTAGCCAATCATTGGAAACAGGGAAGGTACCCAAAGACTGGAGGGCAACAGATATAGTCCCCTTATACAAAAGCGGGAACAAAGAGGAAGCGGGGAACTACAGACCAGTCAGCCTCACCTCGGTAGTGGGGAAGATCATGCAACCACTACTGAAGGAGAGACTGGTGGAGCATCTGGCTGCCAACGGACTACAGGACCCAAGGCAGCATGGTTTCCCTGGAGGGAGGTCATGCCAGACCAACCTCATTGAATTTTTTGACTGGGTAACAAGGGAGGTGAATCAAGGAGGGCAGTGGACATGGCCTATCTGGACTGCAGCAAGGCCTTTGACACTGTGCCACATAGAAGACTATTTAAACAAACTGGGGAATATGGGAGTCAGCAGGACAGTAGTGTGGTGGGTAGGTAATTGGCTGGGCAGCAGAACACAGAGGGTGGTGGTAAATGGCTGTCACTCCACAGAGGGAAGAGTGACCAGTGGGGTACCACAGGGATCAGTTCTGGGACCGGTCCTATTCAACATCTTCATCAGTGACATTGCGCGGGACATAGAAAGCAGAATTTCCCTGTTCACTGATGACACAAAGCTCTGTAATAGAGTGGACATGCCAGAGGGTGTAAACGGAATGAGGAGGGACCTGCAGAGGCTTGAAGAATGGTCAAGGATTTGGCAGTTGCAATTCAATGCAAGGAGGTGCAAAATAATGCATATGGGGCACATAAACCCTGGAACAACATATCAGTTGGAGGGGGTGAGGATATAGCATACACCAAGCAGGAAAGGGACCTTGGGGTTATCATCTCTGTTGACCTCAAGGTAGGGAAACAGTGTGACAAGGCAGCTGGTAAAGCAAATAGGATGCTGGGATGCCTAGGGAGGGGCCTTACCAGCAGGAAAAGGGAGGTCATAATTCCACTATACAAGATACTAGTGAGGCCCCACTTGGAGTATAGTGTACAGTTCTGGAGACCTTACCTACGTAAGGATATAGACAGGGTGGAGAAGGTTCAGAGGAGGGCAACAAAGATGGTACAAGGATTGCATCACAAGTCCTATGAGGACAAGCAGAAAGATTTGAATATGTACTCCCTGGTGGAGAGGAGGGAGAGAGGGGATATGATAGAGACATACAAGTACCTTTCAGAAAGGAACAGGGTGCAGGAATACAGTATTTTCCAGTGAAAAAGATGTTCCAGGACTAGAGGGCATGGGATGAAGTTGGAGGGGAGGTGATTCAGAGGAAACACAAGGAAGAATTTCTTCACAGAAAGGGTGCTGGACAAGTGGAACACCCTACCAGAGGAACTGGTGGGGGCTGAAACAATTACAGGATTTAAGAATGCATGGGATTAGAGGAATAGAGGGCTGAGTCGCTGGACACCACACCTCATGCTATGCTGGCGATCTGGGTTCGGAAGCGAGCCCGGGCGCCGGTGAGTCAGCAGGGGGGGTTGAGGAAGGAATGCCCTTGTGGTGCTCTCCTCCCCGGGAGCAGGAGCTGGGTGATTCCGGCGTGCCAGCGACCCCCGGTGGAGACCAGGGGTCATTGCAGCAAGCCGGGCAGCATGAGAACAGCATGGCCAACGCAGGCAAGGTTGTCATGCGCCACCGCGTTGAGGAATGCCAACATGGGGGGGTCTTACGAGCGCAGAACAGGGCAAACATCGGCTCAGTGAGATAGGCGATGGCACCTATTCCCCATGCCCTCCGCCGTGTTTGCCATAGCTGGCCCTCCAGTTCCTCCACCCGGGCCCCACCTACAGCAGGAGTCTGACTTACATGTGAGTCTAAGAGAGGTGATCGGCCACTCTTCCTGGGAGGCTGAAACCGGGGTGCTGGCTGCAGGGGTGGGGGAGAGAGGAGGCACAGACTGAGAGTTCCACAGGAAGGCAGGAATAAGGATAGGATGCCTGAGAGAGAGTTCTCATGAGCCTCAATCAGAGGCAAATAGAGTTAAAAAAAAAGAATGCATTGGATAGACATAAGGGAATTCTGGAGGTCAAGGGTAAGGGGAAACAGACTTCTAGAAAAATTAAAGGGAATTTACAAACTCAAATGTGCAGACTGGGTGGGCCATAAGCCCTTATCTGCCAACAGTTTCAATGTATCTGTGTATCTAAGTATCTATGTAACTCGAAAAACTAGTGAAACACTAGTCACTTGTTACAGAGTTGTAGATAGATCATGTTTAAGCAGTATGAGTTTGAATATTCATGAATAATATTGATATATTGTACACTGGTTTTAAGACATACATATCTGGATAGTACTTTTGCACTTGTTAAGTGTTCTTTTGAGCTGCACCACACTTTATTTTCTGCCCCTTGCTTCCTGTTCTCTTGTTCAAGGGACCATCACACTTTTGCCACCCCTCACCAATGTTTCTCTTCTGAGCAATCTGTCTTCTCCTATCGATGTCCCTCACTATGGAACCAGCTCCTCTTGTCCACCCGACACTCCCCATCCCCGGGATCTCTCAGGTACCAGCTGAAACTTCTACCCTTTCCCACCTGTTCCTGTTACCTTTCCCCTTGACAATCAATCATATGTTGCTGATACTGTGCTTGCTCATCAAATTTTACTACCACACCTGAATATGCACTTGTTAGGTGTTCTTTGGAGCTGCACCATACTTTATTCTATGCATATTCAGGTTTGGTATTTATTCCAGGTTATACAAATTTTATTTTTATTTCATGTTGCTCCACATTTTTTAAAATTATGTATTCTGTTGCTGTTCTCCCTTTCTGCCCCCTCCCCCAGGTTGTACCTAGAAACGAGCTTCGACTCAGTGTGCCTTTCCCAGTTACCAATTTTTCAAATAAATAAATAAAGAGGAGAGCCACAAAAATGATTTAGGGTCTGCATCAAATGGCATATGAGGATAGGTTGAGGGAGTGCAACATGTACTCCCTGGAGCAGAGGCGGGGGGGGGGGACATGATTGAGACATTCACGTATATCAAGGTTACAAATAAGGTAGGGGTACAGAAGCTCCCTCAGGAGAAGAAAAGTGTCAGAATTAGAGAACACAATATGATGCTCAAGGGTGGGCGAATCAGGAGGAATGTTAGGAAGTTCTTCTTCTCTGAGAGGGTGGTTGACTCATGGAATTGACTGCCTCGTGAAATGGTGGAGGCCAAAACGGTAAACAGGTTCAAAAATGCCTGGGACAGGCACAAAGGTATTTCACAGAAAGGATAGAAGGGGGGTAGTTACCCATATGTGGCAGACTAGATGGATCTTGCAGTCCCCTTCTGCCATCAATTTCTGTAAAAACATTACTGTGTTATGAAACTGTGTGCTATACACAGAGAGGTTGCAAGACTTTCCTTGAGATACACACATGGTAGCTCACCAGCACAAGGAACGAGGCAGGAGGAGGCAGGGTTAATGAGTGTGCTAGTATGTATGGAGGAGTTCTGCTATGCAGAGCGCCACACCAGTGCTCTCAACCCCCATTCACAAGGGACAAAGACCCTCAGATCAGAAGACCTGCTAAAAGCAGTTCCAGGGGTTGCTTCTCTGTGAGTCAGAATGTTCATGCCAGCAGGGGGGAGTAGTTCACACAGGAATGGCCCTGGGGAGGGAAAATCCACTGAACACCAGAGACAACAGTCATCAGTAGAGGGGTTTTTGGGGCCACTGGACCGCTTAGATAGACCAGTAAGGGATGTGAGAAACAAGAAACCAATCCTCTCACAAGGCTTAGTGACAAACTAATTCAAAGAGATCGAGTCGATTTTATTAAGGGAAGACATGGTCACGGGCATATTAGAAGACATTTGATTTGGCCAAAAGTCATCTAACCCTGGTAACATATTTTCATTGGATTCTGAAAAAGCATTTTACTCTACAGAATGGGATTTCCTAGCTCAAACTACATCTCACTTTGGCTTTGGACCAACAATTTTCTAATTGGATCTCCACCTTATACAAAGGCTCTCTGCAAAGGTGCTAACCTACAATCTTATGTCAAACAGAATTCCTTATGAAATTGGCATAAGACAGGGCTGCCAATGTCCCCATTATTATTTACACTAGCACTGGAACCTTTACTTTGCACTATCAGACAATCTGCTGGTATAAGCCTAAACGGTCAAATGGTACCTGAAACCAGGATTACCACAGCTCAGAGCATCCTTCTACCAACCTTAACCTACTGTATGCTGCTCCGGTAATGCACTCACTTGCGAAGCAAGAGCAAAACAGGATGCATACATTATATACACCGCAAATGGCCACACAGGGAGCGGACGGCATCGCAAGGCCCTTAAAGGTAATTTGGCAACACCCGTCCATCGAAGCCCACTGAGAGGGTGTTTTAATCAGCATACAAGTATAGATTGTTTTGTGCATCTTTCTGGACTGCTTTCTATGGCACTTGGCATCCAATTCTGTAGACCTTTAAGGCCCGTTCTTGGAACACTACTGCTGTTATTGTTGAGACTCTTGATACAGCGGAGAACATTTTGTGTGCTGTCAAGCGGGGCTGGGAAGGTACTCTTACTGCGGGGTTCTGTTTAAGTTAATGTTCTGTTTGAAAGACCTGTAATGGCTAGTACTGGGGGTCTAAGATATATTTAATTGCCGGTACTTATATTGTTGTGTGGTCCTGGTGTCTGTGGCAGACCTCGGGGCCCCTTACCGGCAGTTGTGCATGTGCAGTCAGGCTAGGAAGGAACTCTTTTGTCCAGGCTTCCTGCCAGAGTCCGTGTAACCTAATCCTCCCTTTGTTCCCTCTTTCATTGGCAGCCTGTTGTAACCCCCCTACTCTACACACCACAAACAGCCACACAGGGAGCAGATGGCAGTGCAAGGCCCCTAAAGGTAATTTGGCAACTCCCTTCCATCTGAGCCCACTGAGAGGGTGTTTACCCATTGATGCTTCACATTGACTCCCTCCCTGCCTGCCCCAGCCACCCCAGACCAGCCCTCTTTTTACTGTGACGTCAGGTCACGTGACCTCTTTTTTCTAAGTGTCTACTTCCCCATTAGCAGGCTATCACCACCTTCCGCCAGTGGTCAGTACTGAACCACCTGATCTGGCCACTTTTACCGTCTCTCTTTCCACCCTCTCAACTCTACTCTCCAGCACCAAACCCTACCCCCCTTGCTTGACTCAACACCTGTGTAGTCCCTCTCCTATCACTTTCCACTCCCCCCCAGTTTTGGACCTTGCACCTTGTGCTCTGGAGGCAGCAACCCTACCATTGCTCCACTGGGCCAGGATAACTCTAAATCAGATATTTGCTAATCTTGTTCCATCAGATAGAATAGACCGTCAGTAAAGTGATGCAGTCATCCAGTATATCATATGTGACAATGCCATTATCTTCGATTTTTACTTTTCTTGTTCTCATTACTCTCCCCTCCTTTTACCCCACCCCCTCCTGTCACTGACTGCTGCAAATGTACTCCCATTTTTTTTCAGCTACCATGGGGAAACCATCTGTGACCCACCAGCCATGCATGTCCTGCCCCTTCAGGTAGGAACCCTGCCCATCCTATGCTGTCCACACCATTCATTCCTACTTGTGCAGCATGTTCTTTCCCTTCCTATCCCTGCTGTAGGTCAGAAACCTCTCTTCCCCCTGTGCCTCTATCTTAAAACTCAAACTTTATAAACTAGCCCGCCTTCATCATGTCCCCCTACTCCTACTCATATCAGGTAACGTGCACCCGAATCCGGGACCGCCTCCTACCCCTCAAGCCACTAGTAGTAGGGTGGATGGTCTTCTAATAGCCACCATGAACATCTGCAGCCTGATTAAAAAACATGACACACTTCAAGGCTGGATGGTGCAGATCCTTCTTGATGTCCTTGCTGTGACCAAAACATGGCTCGCCCCGAGACTCCTGACTCCGCCATATACATACCTGGGTACTCCATTCTCAGAGTTGACAGGCTGAGAAAAAGAGGTGGGAACTGTGCCCTTTACTATTGGGACTCGTTACAAGCCACCATAGTCTCTATCACTCCTCCCTCCCATGGGGTTCAGGCTCTCATGGTTAAGCTTCAGACCTGCAGCTCAGGTAAATTCCTCCACATAGTGACCATGTATATCCCCCCCTCATAATCAAAAGCCAGCTTTTAACTTGGTTCTCAACAGCATATCCCAGTTACCCAACAACAGTGAACTCACTGCACTGGGAGATTTCAACATAAACTGGATTGCACCCACCGCAGCCTCATTTAAGGATTCCATTGCTGCTATGGACCTCACCCAAGTTGTTCTATCCCCCATGAGACTAAACCATAATACGAGGATGTCCACTCTCCTTGACCTCATCCTTACTAATCACCCCTCTAGATTAACCAGTGTCACTATACTCATGGACACCCTAAGTGACCATTCTCCAGTAATTGGACAACAAGAACTCCCAACACCCCCCCCCTCCAAATTTACTTTTCAATGCCGCCTTAAAAAGGGATCCCTTTCCCACCTCAAAAGTCACCTACTGAGCTGTAACTGGTTCCCTATTAACTCGGCTACCTCAATAGTCATTGCATTAGGCTACTTTATAACCACTTTCAATTCGACTTGTGATCGCTACGGACATTTCACCAAACTCGTAGTCAAAGGCCGAGACACACCCTGGATCTCTCAAGATCTACTTGAGCTCATGCACCACTGTGACAATCTGTGGTACAAAGCGAATGAATCGGGGCAACCGCATGACCAGCAACTATATAAGGAAGCAAGAATAAATGCACCTGGGAAATTCATAAAGCAAAAGCTGCCTATTACCAGGAAGCCCTCTCCTCCTCCTCCTCCTGGGGTTCTGGGCACAAGTTCTGGAACAATATCAAAGAACTTAATGCAAAACTATTTCTCCACCCCCTGCCAAGCTCCTCATTAATAGTTCCCTCACCCAGGACCCTCTATTCATTGCTGATACTCTGAACTCCACCTTCTCCAACCTCAGAAGTGTCCTTCCCCCTAACTTCTTTGCCCCTACCGTTGAACCAGCTCTGACTCCTCCCCTTATCACCTAACACCCCACCTTTCAGACTTAGGACAATCTCCCTAACTGAGGCCAGACGCTACCTTTCCAAAGTTCTTGGAAAAACTCGTTACAGTGGTGACACACTTGACCTAAAGCTCCTCTACCTCATGCTTGACTCTGTCATCACCTGCCTCACCAGTCTTCTCAACAGGTCCTTCTGCCTTGGACAGTTCCCAGCTCTCTGGAAATCAGCAGTTATCACACCAATCTTTAAAAGTGGGGACTGACTCTCTGAGTTACTACCGTCCCATCTCCATTCTCCCTCCCATCTCCAAGGCACTTGAAAAAATAGTGTCTGATCAGCTCACTGTTTACCTGACTAACCATAATCTACTCTGCCCTGAACAACATGGCTTCAGAAAGGGGCATAGTACCACCACCGCTCTCCTCGAATTTATAATCTTTATCAACAAGACCTTTGACAATGGACACTTAGTTGGTGCTGCCTACATTGACTTAACTAAGGCATTTGACTCCATCAGTCATGCACTTCTCATCCAGTCCTTGCCTGACTTGGGATTATCCACTGAAGCAACCACCTGGTTTAAAAACTACCTTTGTGACAGATCCCAACAAGTCAAAATTAATTCCATTACAAAAGAAAAAGTAGGCAGCTACTAGAAGTCCTGGTGCCCAGACATGGATACATCAATAGAAAGCAGGAAGGTCCGGCAACTCAGAAAGGATCATACTCACTCCTAAATTAAGTGAAATTCATCTATTTATTGTTTAAAAATATTAAATAAATAGCAGCATACAGATAACCAACATGCAAACAATCACCAATGTTTCACGTTATACCAACGCTGGTATATCACATGGTCTAGAAAAAGTTAAGTCTAGAAAGTACATTTTTTTCTGATGAAATTGTAAAGTGAATTTTAAATTCTCATTAGTTCCCTCTAAGTAGGATACAAATGCCGAAAGTTCATTTTTGTCCCCCCCCCCAATATAATCAATAAGTCGTCGATGTAACATTTATACAACTTTATACTTGAAAGAAATGGCCTTTTCTCACACAGGACATTCTGAATTTCCCAGTACATCAAATATATACATGCGTAGTTGGGGCTAGAGCCACCGCCATAGCTGTTCCCTTTACCTGCAAGTAAAAATTGCCATCAAACATAAAGGTGTTTAAAGTTACAACATTTTCTGTCAGAGTTATGAGGCACTCTAAAAAACCATGGTTATATGCACTTTTTTCTTTTAAGATCTCACGTAAGGCATTTAATCCCCCTTCATTTGGAATATTCGTGTAAAGTGCTGTAATGTCTAATGTCACAAACACATAATTTTCTGCAGTTATAACATCTTTTAAAGTATTAATCAAATGCATTTTGTCTTTAATAAAAGATGGACCCATAGAAACAAATTCCTGTATGGTTGAAATTAAACACATGGACCCTATGTTGGACTAGTCTCACTTTGTACTGCCCAACATTTGCATATTAGGTGATACGTCGCAAATATCAGGTGTCACGCACAAATATCACATATCCTTGATGGCTGCAATGGTCAAGTCTTTTATTTTGAAACATTGGAAGGATGAACAAAGATATGCCTATGTGCAATGGGTGAGGGACCTTATATGGGTTTTGGAAAGAATAAAGAGGTTCATGTGTTTGGAGGGTAAGAAAGGGTTATATGATAAAAGATGGTCGACTCTAGAGGCTATCTATCTATTACAGATAGGCAATGATCAAACGCAATTCTGTCTGTCGGGTTGTGAAGAGCATTAGATTTCGATAGTACAAAATTATGCAGTATTATGTGGATTTTTGTTGGTGTCAAAAGGTGAAATTATTAGTGATGATTTTTGGCTTCAACGCACATCAGAAATTGATAGTAGAATAAAGGCCTTGGTCTGCTGGGGTTTAGGAATGGGTGGGGACTCTCTCTCTTTCCAGGGGCACAGCGGGGGACTACCTCCAGGCTGTTCTGCATTTAATGTAGGTAGCTTTAATTTAATAAATTTAGTGGGCAATGTGGCTATTAATGTAAAAGTGTCACCTATGAGTGCTAAGTGCTCTTAACGATAATGTCTATTTAAGATATAGTTATGACTCAATTTGGTGTCATGTAATGGAGGGCCATCCCCATGGCTGTGTATGTACATAGTTATTATTGTACATAGGTTACACAACCAGTTTTGGGTTTAATGTGTGTATGTATGAAACATGTAATAATCTAATAAAGAAGGCTTTAAAAAAAAAAAAAAAGAAACAAATTCCTGTATGTGATAATCTACAAATTTCACAAGGCTGGATGGTGCAGGCGTTAAGGAGACTATGCTTGAGACTATGGGATGAGCTGGGGGGGTTTGCATGTTCTTGTGAATTTTTGGGAGGCCATATAGGGTGGCTCTAACAGGAGAGGGGACCATAAGATAATCAAAAATCTGTTTGAAAATCACATTATCAAGAAGAAATTCATACAACAATGAATCAATATCACATTTGAAATCATCTGTGAAATCTCAAGGCAGTTAATTCCACCATTTCCTCTCGTAAGTCGGTTCACTCTGGGGTACCCCAGGGCTCTATCCTGGGCCCCCTCATTTTTAGCACATTCTTAAACTCACTTCCTAAGGCCTGCTCTGGCCAGATACTACTCTATGCAGATGACGCAGTACTCTTTACCAGTCACTCTGACCCTATCTCCCTTCAATCCTCACTACAGCACTCATTCTCTGAAGCCGAAGCCTGGTTCTCTGAACATAGACTCATACTGAACTATAAAAAAACTAAGGCAATGATCTTTACCCATCGACAAAACAAAAATAGGGATTTTCCCCTCAACATTCTTAACTACCAGTAAATCCCGCTTGAACTAGTCACATCATTTAAATACCTGGGTGTCACCCTTGACTCCCACCTTATATTCCATAACCATATCATTTTGCTAAGCTCGGTCATTAACTCCAGGTTAGGACTCCTGTACAGGCATAGGAGATGTATGCCTCTGGAGGCACTTCGATTAGCGGTGACCTCCTTGGCCCTTTCTTTAATTGACTATGAGATCATATTCTATGGTGCTGCTGACAGCTCTGCCCTCCACCCTATTAAGGTTTCCCTTAACAAAGCTTGCCACCTTGTCATGGGGTGTAATACTATAGGTGGACACATACCTGTGAACTCTACAGGTGCACCAATTGGCTAAACTTTGATGGCAGACTTAAATATCACACTTGTCTCATTGCCAGGAGGCTCTCCCACAGTCTCTCCCCTCCTGGCTTCTGCCACCTGCTACAGCCTATTCCCCACTCTAGGGTAACCAGAAGCACCTCATTGACCCCCTTTCAAGTTCCCCATTGCAGGACCTCCCTGGGGCAATGATCCTTTTACTATAGGCCCCCCCTATGGATGAATGAACTACCCCCACTTGGCACCTTCAAATCAACACTGCACACTGAGCTTCTCTCCCTCAGCACCTGTGACTGCCCCTAATCCACCCCCCCATCACTTACAGAGCCACTTAATTTTCATTGTGTACTCCAGCATATGGAACCAGCCTCTCTACCCTAACATTTTTTTGCATACTGTTTGCTGTAACCTACCTTGACTCAGGGTTTGTCATTATACCCCTCAAAACTTGTTAATTTGCCTGTATTTCCTAGATGCTTTACTGTGTAGTTCTGTCTATGTTGTACCTGATGTGGAGCCTTTGCAAAGGAGTCCCTGACTCAAAGGTTTGTAATTCTCATCGCTATCTAAATAAATAAATAAATTATGTAACAAAATAGCTCGATGTGAACCAATGTCACACCTGAGGCGACATCACTACGAGGTACTGCCCTACCTCAACTGGCCATCCCGTAGCTGCAGGCTACAGTACCCTGTACTGTGCAGTTGCAATGCCTACAAACTCATCAATGGCAACCCACCAGTAAGCATTATTGGCCTCCTGACCCCCAAGCGCACAGGTAGATAGCTTCATACCACTGGTAGAAATCTTCTGGAGGAGCCAAGAGTTAGGAAAGCAGCTAGTTGCAAATACTTCACCTATGCCGCACCTGTACTCTGAAACAAACTCCCTGCCCACCTACAAGAAGCAAGCTCTTTAGAGGTCTTCCATAAATGGCTCCGGGAGCACCTGCCGGGCAAGAGTAAATGCTCCTGCACTTCAACAGATACCTACGCCTCCCCAAGCCTAACTGTTTTGTCAAATGCTCTTCTGTTGTTCCTAGTCTAAGTGTACTGTCCACAATTGTCATGTACTAACTCTGCTCAGGACTGCAGACTAGTCATATTGTGATTGTATACAGTGATTGTTTAAAGCATTGTCTAACTGGTGTTTATGTTTCCTAGGTGTGAATTATATCTGTAAGCAAATGTTCCTTCTTGAATGCAAGGCACTGTATCTGCTAAATGTTGTTATTCTATATAACTAATTCTGGGTCACCCCTGAAAAAGGGACCCTCGGGGCCCAGTGGGTCCACCCGGTTATCAAAATTGAAATAAATAAATAATATGTGTTATTAGAGAAAACAAAAAAGAGAGCAAATTATTGGCTCATGCTGATAATGCCTCATGACATTATCCAATCTAAACTGTTCTATTCATGCAGTATGTTGATTTTGACCAAATTCATGCAGTTGTCTTGGTTGCTCATCAACTGGCTAATTCAGAGTTTATGTTACTTAATGATAATTTCAACAAAATTAATATGCCCTGCTCAGCAGCATACTGAATGAGTGTTTGCATTGTAGGCAAGAAATCAGAGGTTCAAATCCTGGCAGGAACATAAACATTATTTCTGTATTTCTATAGGAAGGACATAGACAGGGTGGAGGTAGTCCAGAGGGGGGCAACTAAAATGGTGCAGGGTCTGCATCAAAAGCCCTATGGGGGGAGACTAAAGGACCTAATATGTACATCCTGGAAGAAGGGAGGGAAGGGGGAACATGATCGGGATGGTGGTGGCCAACTGGGGAGGTCTGGACAGGGTTGATAGCCGCCTGCTCACTCAAGGAAGAAAAAGCATTATAGTGAAAAAAGGAAAGAAAAAGGAGCCTGACCTGGTGGTGCAAGATGGTGGGAGACTTGGGATTGATTTTTAGTCCCAACTCTATCACCCAGGCCAGTGTGGTCTGAAACATGATGTGGAGGCATTGTGTGATGAACTCAAGGAGAGGGTGATGTGCATCCCACTCTCTGAGCTTCACATGAAGGTGAGAAAGGGGAACTGCCTTGATGCATTCGATGATCACACAGTGTTGACAGCTCCCCACCTAAAGGTTGGTGCCATGGGTGCTTACTGACTGCGTGCAGGGGAAATGGGAGAGTCCTATCCAGAAAAATCCTCGGGGTAAGCAGCACAATAGTCAGTGTAGCTAGGCTCTACTCTCCACTACCAGCCATTCTGCCCCTACCATGGGAGAATCCCACCACATTAAAGCAGTAGTACTAGTTAGGTAGTAGGAACAGGTAGATGCACTCAAGAAGTACCAAAAACTCAGAACTCCAAAAGGCTGCTAATAAATTGATTCATTCATCCATACCAAAGGTGAACTTTAATATTAATACAAAAATAACAAATAAGAGGACGCCGAATAAAAGCCCCAGCATTTCAACCAAAATCTTCTTCATCGGGGGTATGGCAATGTAAAAAAAAAAGTCATATAAATAGTGATAATCAATTATGTAAATAACAAAGTGATTAAACACCAAGCATGTTGTGAAGTAAGCAGTCTAAAAACTAAAACTCAAGTATACTAACCATAACTCCCACAATGGCAATTAGTGCAAATGATGCTGCATACTCCTCAATAATAAGACTAGAAACCACAGAGATAAGCATTTACTGAGAGAGTGCACATATCTCAGTCCCGCAATCTGTATGACCCTGTTGTATGACCCTGTTAAAGAGACAAACACCAGTAAAGTGACCAGTACTTGTAGGCTACAAAAACTGGAAAAAAACTTTAATAAAAGGGCGATGAATGGTGTCAATCGATACCCAAGATTGATCTCTTTGAAAACAAGCATTTGTCAATGACGAACATTCACTTGCAGGTATTTGCAGTGCTGTTTGATACTGGTACTGGCTTCAGAGGAGCGAGGAAGCAGAAGTGAGAGCGTCAGGTGCTGCATGATGGAAGCTGCATTGTAAATGCAGGAAGGAGCTGCTAGTCAGAGAAGCTGCTTCCACTGGGCTTAGTGGACCAGGGAGAGAGAGTGCACTGGGTGGTAGGAGCTACCAATAAGTAGATCCGCACTGTGGCTAGTGTAGAAGCCTGGGGGCTGGTCAGAGGAGCGAGGACTGGTGAGAAAGAGTGTGCTGGTGGCAGAACCGCTTAATAAGTAGCAAGCCACACTGTGGCTATTGTAGAAGCCTGGGGGGATTTCTAGAGAGCAGGACCAGGGAGACAGAGCAAGCGGGTAGGTAGATACCAAAAAGTAAAGCAGCAGTGTGGCTATTCTGGAAGCCTGGGGGGGGTGGGTCAGAGGAGCGAGGAATGGGGACAGAGTGTGGAAGGAGGCAGAAGCCACCAATAAGTAAAGCTGCACTGCGGCTAATGTAGAAGCCTGGGGGGGGCAGAGGAGTGAGGATCGGAGAGAGAAAGTACAGCAGGAAACCAAACTGCAGTATTGTAACACCGGACTGTATCAGGTGTCAGTGTGGCTCAGCTGGTAACACATCCGCCTCTGGACCAGAAGGTCGTGGGTTCTCGTCCCACACTGGGATTGGACTTGCACCTAAAAATCGCTGGCATCTGAGTGCAGTATTGGGGGGTGCTGTACTGCTGGGGTGTGCCGTCCTTCGGATGAGATGTTAAACCGAGGTCCCTTCTACCCATCCTGGTGTTGTCCTGGTGGGTGTCCAGGTGGAAGTAAAAGAACCCAAGGCACTCTTCGCAAAGAGTAGGGAACATTCCTGGTGTCCTGGCCAACATTCCCCTTCCCATAAACCGGTTCATGCAATTATCCAGGCTGTGTGTGGGTGATGATGTGCAATATGGCCGCCACCACACATTCAGTCACTTCACTACCAGTCTAGCATTGCTTGTAAAGCGCTTTGGATATATGAAAAGCGCTATATAAATACTGATTCTTCTTCAATACAAGTATCTGTTCACGATTTGTCAAACAGGCTACATTAAACCATATTTTGCATGTGAACCCAATGGCATTCAAAAATATGTATCATTACACCAGTCCTTTGGCCCTTCCCCACCATAAACCAAGTCCTGGAATCTTATCAACCATTCTTATAACGTCCAAAGATGAATCTTTAAGAATTCTCTTTAGATTCAGAGTTGGATCATCTGGCTGCAAACTCACAGCCAATACGGACCATGAGTTTACATGCATCTTTCGGGTCAGTAAAGATGTAAGTCTTGCCTTCATAGATGATCTTTAGTCTGGAAGGGAGCATCAAGATGTTTTGTTTTTTTTTCAGTTGTTTTACTAGGAGTAACACACAGCATGTTGGACCCCCTCAATGCTCAAAGCTGCTGTTGAATGCAGTCGAAGGCCTTCCATCTTGAGCGGGTAGAGTAGCTGAGGTCAGGGAAGAGCCGAATGACTTTGCCTTGCAATTCTAGGATTTTGACCCATCTAGAGATGTGTAACATCTCATTGCATTCAACCTCATCAGCCAAGACAATCAGCATAGTCCATGGAGGAAGACAGTCTCCCAGAGCTTGTCAAGGGGTAATTCTATACAGCTTCTTGATGATAAAGTTTTGGAAATGCAAATGTTCCATTAACCATTGAGTTAGGAAGGCTTTGAAGTCTTCATCTCCCAGCATTCTCTGGCATCCCGAACATTCAGACATGCGTGGTTCTGGCCTGGTTTTCCAAGTGCTCCAAGAGTTGACGGAGCACTGAGTTTTCTTTCACAAATTCTGCTGCTGTTGTAATCACCTTAATAGCAGTTACCAATGCATTTTTTACTTCTCCTTGCCTTGCGACTATGGTCGTGTCCAACACGGTCACTTTGCTTACCAGAGCCTCCAAATTAGCATCCCTCAACTGGATTGCTTTCAATAAAGTAGCATTTGTTGATTGCCCAGTTTCTGCCATCAAGGTTGAAGTTGATGGCGCTGAACTATCTGGGGCCTTATCAACTTTCGGTCATACTCCTTCAGTCTGTTAGCCACCTCGGGTGTGTCTCCATACTGAGCTTATTTTAGGATCAATTTGTTCAGCTTCATTCTATGTACACTGATCTGTTGATTTAAACTGCCTCTAATTAAGTGTTAACTCATTTTTTAGTAGAAAATTTCTGGTTGAATCTGGAGCTCCAAACACATGTGTGCATTCAGTTTGGCAGGTGGCTCCCCTTATGCCACACTATTCTATGTGACCACCACCCTCTCAGTGAAGAAAACATTTTCTACATTTCCTCTTAATTTACCCACATCCAGTTTCATATCATGCCCCCTCATTCTTGTACTCCTGCTACATTGGAAGATGTCCGCCCCTGTACCTTGTTTATACCCTTGAGGAACTTGAACATGTCTATCAAGTCCCCTCACTCCCTCCTTTCCTCCAGTGAGTACATACTGAGGTCCTTTAATCTCTCCTGATATGTTCTGAGTTGCAAGTCATGTACCATCTTGTTGCCCTTCTATGGACCGCCTCCACCCTGTCAATGTCCTTGCACAGTTGTGGCCACCAGAATTGCACACAGTAATGTAGGTGAGGCCTTACTAGTGCATTATACAATGGCATCACCATCTCACACCTTCTGCTAGTGATACCTCTGCCTATGCACCCCAGCATGCCACTGGCCCTCCTTGCAACAGTTGTGCTCTGTTTTGACACCTTTAGGTCATCAGAACTGATAACTCCTAGGTCCCTTTCTTCCTTGGTGATTGTCAACACCCCCCCCCATCCTGTAGCTCTCTCCAGGGTTCCCTCTTCCCAGGTGCATTATTTTGTGCTCCTTTGCATTAAACCTCAGTTGCCACTCCTCAGACCATTTTTCAAACCTCTCCATGTCCCTGCTCATCTTCTCTACCCCTTCTCGAATAGTCACTCTGTTGCAGATGTTGGTGTCATCTGCAAACAGGCAGACTTTCCTTCTAGTTCTTCCACAATGTCTGTAATGAAGACATTGAACAGGACTGGTCCCAGGAATGATCCCGAGGTACCCCGCTGGTCACCCTCCTCTCCCCAGATTGGATCCCGTTACCACCACCCTCTGCCTCCTGTCCATGAGCCAGTTTCTAACCCAGTTTATCAGCTTGTGCCCCATGGTCAGACAACCCATCTTGTTAATCAGCCTTCTATGTTGGACGGTGTTGAAAGCTTTGCTGAAATCAAAGTAGGTGACGTCCACCATCCCTCCCTGATTTACTTCCTTAATGAGGCATTAAGGTTTCCAACTCTAATGCTCCATCCCATCCCCCACCTTGCAGAGACTGACAGGCACTGGGGGTGTGCCTTTGGGGCATCAGCCATAACGCTCACCCCATTCCATAAGGAAATAAGCTGAGATGGATGCAGTATAGGAGAATGGGGTGAACGTTAGGGCTGAAGACCCCATGGCACACCCCGACACCTGTCACTGTCTGCAAGGTGGGGTGGGAGTGGGGGCAGAATGGCGTGAGCATTATGGCCTACCACCCAAGGCACACCCCAATGCCTGTCAGTCTCTGCAGGGTGGGGGCTGGGGTGTTATGGTTGGAAACCCTAATGCCCCGGGTGTTTGTTGATGTTTTGGCTCCAAATTTTCAACAAGGGCTATTTGAGACCCCACCTCATGAACAGTGGCACTATAATTTTGTTACTCAATCCCGAATGGTAATTTCATGCAGTGACTGTGCCATTCCATGCCACAGGTGCAAAAACACATTTTGGGCAGAATGTGAAAAATGACAGCTGTACTGTTCATGAGGTGGTGAGGAAAAATGGCTATGTTAAAAATTTGGAGTGAAAGTATTGAAATTTGCCAAAGTTATGTGCGTGTGTAGGAAACTTTCAACAAACCTGTGTAACATGGCCATTTTAAGGAATTTTTCCACCAAATTTTCAACATGGGCTTTTGGTACCCCACCCCATGAACACTGGCACTGTTGTTTCCTTAATCCATCCTGAAAGGTGATTTTGCACAGTGACTGCGCAATTCTGTGCCAGAGGTCTGAAAACATGTTTGGGCAGGATGTGAAAAATGACAGAGTTATTGTTCATGAGATGGTGTGATAAAAAGTGTAGGCTAAAAATTTGGAGTGAAAATATTAAAAATTGGTAGTTATGCACCTGCATAGAAACTGCACGACGCATGCTCATACCGCGGCCATTTTTTGGAAATGTTTCACCAAATTTTCCACATGGGCTTTTTGGGACCCCACCTCATAAACACTGGCACTTTTGTTTTGTTGTTAATAGGTCCCAAAAGGTGATTCCAACCAGCGGCCGCGAAATCACCTTTTGGGACTGAGTAACATGACAATGCCAGTGTTCATGAGGTGGGGTCCCAAGAACCCCATGCTGAAAATTTGAGGCAGATATTCCTAAAAATGGCTGCAATATCAACATAAGTTGAAAAACCCATTGACAGCCATTATAAGGCGCTTACCTTGATTCTTCAGTTCACAGTTCGGCTTTGAAGAGTGCAGACATGTCCCGGTCCACAGAAGATGACACCAGCCGACCTTTGGAGGTAAGTATGGGGTAAAGGGGGGTAAGGGGAGATGGGTGCATAGAAGGAGGGTCAGGATGGGGGAGAGGGATGGGGAGACGATGAGGGACCATTTTCTTTTCTTCAGGTAAAAAAAAAAGATGTCAGGGGAGCATTTTCTTTTTTACAGGTACATTTCTAAATGCTTTTTGGGGACACTGGGAGTGGGCTCCCCAGTGTCCCAGACTATTGAGGGGGATATAGATATGGGGACACTGAGAGTGGGCTCCCCAATGTCCCAGACTATTGAAGGGGTACAGATATGGGGACACTGGGAGTTGGGCTTCCCAGTGTCATGGACGATTGGGAGGGGGTACAGATATAGAGACATTGGGAGAGAAAAAAACTGGGACACTGGGAGTGGGCTCTTCAGTGTCCCTCAGTAGTGGTGCAGGGGGTTTGTATTGTTGACACGGGCATTGGGCACCCCGATGTCGGCTTTAAGAGAAAACCGCACCGTGGCTACTTTGTTGAAGCCCTGGGGAGCAGGAGGAGTGAGGACTGAGGTGAAAGCTGCACCACAGCTAATGTTGAAGCCTTTGGGGGCAGGGAGCAGGACCGGAGAGAGAGGTACAGTGGCGTGCTCAGCCATGCATTAGTGTATTATAATGCATGGCCAAATTCTTAACAAGAAAAAATGAAGCGCTTTCTCATTGGAGCGGTTCATTTCTTTCAAGTAGAGGACGCGCCCCGTTAGCAAAGCAGAACTACTGTCATGACAAGAATGTCTGGTCATTGGTGTATGCTGCCAAGTCCATTACAGTTTCAGCTGTAATTGGCTTCGCAGTGACACACCTCTCAAATGCTATAAAGTACCAAGGTGTCCCTTGCGCAAGCGCAAGTGAACGCAAGAAGACAAAATCACACCAATGTGGGGCTGAATATATGCAATGGACAATAAGTGAAATGTGAAGCTAGCCTGGTTAGAAATACTGGAGACCATTAAAGGGACATAGTCAACCCCCTTAGGCCTCAAAGAGTTGTTAGTTTCAAACACACATGCTATGATTGTTCACATTCCATAGAGACTGATGATGTAGCATGTACTTTGATTCTGATTATTATTTTTCTTTTAAAAAGTGAAAACCAGACAGCCCAGCACACAAAAACATGTTTGTTTGCATTTCTCCATCAACTCTCACTGCATGTTTCCTTGATTTGGGGACACCCCCAACACAGTCTAGCCACTAATTATGCATAGGGAGTAGTGGAGACTACTACATCATGAGTGGCTGCACTGTTGGGGGGTAGGGGGTGTTCTAATGTTAAAGAAGTGTGCAATAGAAGTATTTCAATGATTTGAAACAAAACAAGGTTGGGTATAACTATACATCAGCATGTATTTCCGTTGTACTAAGCAAGAAGGCAGATAAAACAACCAGAAACATCAGTGAATTTTAGACATGGTAAGCAATCATAAAATGGGGGTTTTTAACTAGAAATAATATGATGCAAAAAGAGCTGACAGTGTCTTTTTAAGTTATGATAGTCCAATACGTTTAAAATGTTGTTTTTATTATTGATAATTGTAGGAAAATCTGGCCAAATTGCAACAAGGAAAAACTTACAAGCCGTATTTCGATTGCTAGAACTAGGTAAGTAGGAAGTGTTTTTCACAAACCTTATTTTCTCTTGCTCTTGCTCAGCTTCTCTTCTAGTGTTATAATCCGTGATACAGAGACATAGAAACATAGAAGTTGATGGCAGATAAGGACCACAAGGCCCATCCAGTCTGCCCATTTCTTTTTCTACCTTATGAATGTACCAGAGGCCTTTACTCTGTCAATGGCCTAACTATTCATACTCATCTGTATTGCTCCCTTATGCATATCCCATGCCTGTTTGAAGCTCTGCACTATATTCATATCCACCACTTCCTGAAGTAGGCTATTCCATGCATCCACCGCCCTTTCTGTGAAAAATAACTTCCTCACATTACCCATTAATTGGCCTCCCTCTAATCTCATGCTGTGTCCTTTTGTCCTGCTATTTTTCTTATATTGAAACATGTTAGATTCTTTTACCTTGTTAACACCCTTAAGGTGTTTGAACGTTTCGATCATATCACCGCTCTCCCTCCTTTGCTCTAGGGTATACATATTGAGCTCCATTAATCTGTCCTCATATGTCTTCTGATGCAGTCCCTGCACCATTTTGGTTGCCCTTCTCTGGACTGCCTCCATTTTGCTAATGTCCTTGTGAAGGTGTGGCCTCCAATACTGCACACAGTACTCCATATGGGGCCTAACCAGTGTCTTGTAAAGAGGGATTATTATCTCCCTCTTATGACTTGTGATACCCCTACTAATACACTCCAACATCTCTCTAGCCTTACCTACTGCTTTAGTGGTCTGCTTGGATGATTTTAGGTCATCTGTGATGATGATGCCCAAGTCTCTTTCTTCCCTTGTGATTGCCAGAAACTCCCCTCCCAACCTATAGGTGGCTTCAGGGTTTCTCTTCCCTATATGCATGATCTTGCACTTCTTTGCATCAAACCCCAGTTGCCACTCTTCCGACCATTTTGCCAGTTTATCCAGATCTCTTCTCATTCTGCCCACCACATCCAGATCATCTACTCTGTTGCAGATCTTGGTGTCATCTGCAAACAGACAAACCTTACCCTCCAGTCCATCTGCAATGTCACTGATGAAGATATTGAAGAGAATTGGCCCCAGGACTGATCCCTGAGGTACCCCACTTGTGACTTGCGTCTCTTCTGACTGCATACCATTTACCACCACTCTCTGTTTTCTGCCCGCCAACCAGTTTGCCACCCAGTTGACCAACTTCTGTTCATTGTTAGATATTTTTAACAAAGTTTAATGCTGCTGTGGATCCACAGAAAATATGGCTTCTCATTTATTTACTGCTCCCCACCCCTCCACGTTGCAGTACATCTATTGTTTACTTTTGCTTTCTCCAGTGTCTGATATGCATTCATGAATCCAGTGTGCAGCATTGATAGATAGAAGTGCAGTGGTGCGGTTCTAGGAAGATGTGCTAGATGTACTAGATCTAAGGGCTCAGCTCCAGGCAGCACAGGCAGAGACAGCACATCTCAAATTGCATATTCAAGAGGAAATATATTATAAGAACTGCCCACCATTTCCCCAACATCCAACAGAAGCACTTCGAGTTGCAGTTGATGTCGTCTACCTTGACTTTAGCAAAGCTTTCGATACAGTTCCACATAGAAGATTGATTAATAAGCTGGGTAGGCTTGGGTGGGTGGCAAGTTGGTCAAGTGGGTGGCAAATTGGTTGACCGGCAGAAAACAGAGAGTGGTGGTAAATGGTATACAGTCAGAAGAGATGCAAGTCACAAGTGGGGTACCTCAAGGATCAGTCCTGGGGCCAGTCCTCTTCAATATCTTCATCAGTGACATTGCAGATAGACTGGAGGATAAGGTTTGTCTGTTTGCAGATGACACCAAGATCTGCAGCAGAGTAGATGATCCAGATGGGGTGGGCAGAATGAGAAGAGATCTGGATAAACTAGAAAAATGGTCAAAAGAGTGGCAACTGGGGTTTAATGCAAAGAAGTTCAAGATCATGCACATAGAGAGGAGAAACCCAGAAGCCACCTATAGGCTGGGAGGGGGCTGGTTGTCACAAGGGAAGAAAGAGATTTGGGCATCATCATCACCGATGACCTGAAATCATCCAAACAGACCACTAAAGCAGTAGGTAAGGCTAGGGAGATGTTGGGGTGTATTAGTAGGGGTATCACAAGTCAGAAGAGAGAGGTAATGATCCCTCTTTACAAGACACTGGTTAGACCCCATCTGGAGTACTGCATGCAGTACTGGAGGCCACACCTTCACAAGGACATTAACCAAATTGAGGCAGTCCAGAGAAGGACAACCAAAATGGTGCAGGGACTGCATTAGAAAACATATGAGGACAGATTAATGGAGCTCAATATGTACAGTATACCCTAGAGCAAAGGAGGGAGAGAGGTGATATGATCGAAACATTCAAACACATTAAGGGCATTATTAATCAATCAAGTCTTTATTTATCCAGGTGAACACCATTCAGCAGGCTCATTTACAAGGTGGACCTGCGTTACACAAGGTCAAAGAACAACATGTTTATGTACAGATAATAAATAGACATAATTATACAGAAACAGAAAAAAATACACACAGAGCAATAGCAAATAGTTCAGGTATATGGTTAACAAGGTTAGGGAGAGTGGTATGAGAAGGGGAATTAAAACATTCTCAAACAGCCAGCATATTAAAACATTTTCAATCAGCATGGCATATCATAGGTCAGGACATAGGATACTAACTTAAGTGGTGATGGTAGAGAGCAGATATGGAGGGGGAGGAGTACAGGACAGCAGCTGTTCTAAGAGGGGTGCTATGGTAGAGGGGCTGGGGACACATGTTATTAACAAGGTGGAAGAGTATAACATGTTTCAATATAAGAAAAATAGCAGGACAAGAGGATACAGCATGAGATTAGAGGGAGGCAGATTAAGGGGTAATATGAGGAAGTTCTTTTTCACAGAAAGGGTGGTGGATGCATGGAACGGCCTACCTCAGGAAGTGGTGGATATGAATACAGTGCAGGGCTTCAAACAGGCATGGGATAGGCATAAGGGAGCAATACAGATGAGTATGAATAGATAGGCCATTGACAGAGCAAAGGCCGATGGCACATTCATAAGGTAGAAAAATAAATGGGCAGACTGGATGGGCCTTGCGGTCCTTATCTGCCTTTAGCTTCTATGTTTCTATGTTTCTTCCTGATATGCAATGATTACTTTGAACAATACCCCCTCCCTCCCCCCCACCTCAATACCTAACTTTTGTTTTAGGGTCAGGGATGTGTTGCACAGATATTCACTGTTGCTTGTATTGCTTCTTATAATGTTGTCAGTGCTTAATTAATTTTTCCCCCTTTCTCGTAATTTTGTTATGAAATATCTTTCCTAAACCCATCCTCTATCATTCCCTGGTGTCCACCAGCCAACCCCACTACCACGTCGATCGCTGATCTGAATATCTTTTTGCAGTCAAAACCTTTTCCTCTCTGTGTACTGGTCACCCACCACCCTGATAACCACTGTTATTACCATCCACCTCCATTGGTCAACTCCTAACAACCCTCCCTTCCCACCTGCACAGGACCTTCCACCTCCAACCTCCTGCTCTACCTATTTCCCAGAGCACAAGTGTTGTTGATGAGAATGGCGACCAGCAGAACCCCTCCAGTAAGACTGTGATCGACTACTATCTAAATCACAATGATCGATCATAGCGATATTTCATTTAAAAAATCATAATTCTGAAAAAACTAAGAGAGATCAAAATCAGAGCTTGTAGAAGATAGGGCTGTGCACGGGGCAGATTGTTGGTATTTGTATTTGTATCTATATCTGTATTTGTTTGCATATCAGTGTTTGCAAAATATTTTATCATTTCAAACTTGTTTCTCATGTTAATGACACAAGACCAAGAGTATGAGAGTCTTCAATAAAATATGCAGCATAATCAAGGAAACGGGCATTCATGTAATGAGCAGTAGCAGTCATACATAGGTGTTTCACATCAGCCTGAACCAAGGTCTAATTTATTTTATTTATTTAAACTTTTGTTAACCAGATAAATGTAATGAGCCAAGGCCCGTTTTCATACATTTTTTATATACTACTGTATATCATCTAACACAAATATAAATACAAATATGAGGGTGGTACAAAAAGTTCTGACCCTAACATGTAATACCTACAAATACCAGGAAGTACTACGTTATTTCTCAGCATAGTCACCCTCTTTGTCAATGCACTTTTCATATCATTCCTGAAGCTTTTCGATTCCCTCCAGAAAGACCTTTCCTTCCAGCTCCATCAGGTACCCCTGCACAGCCTCCTTCAGCTCATTGTCATCCTCAAAACATTTCCATGAAGATGCTCCTTCAATTTGGGAAACAGGTGAAAGTCAGTGAGTGCCAGGTCTGGAGAATAAGCAGAATGCGGGAGAGTTCTTTGAAATGGCATTCTCTGACAGTGGTCTGTACAACTCTTGCAGTGTGTGCTGCAGCATTGTCATGTAGAAGTAATAGTGTAGCTCTTATTTTTTCCATGCCACTTTTCTTTGATTGAATCATGCAGTCGATAGAGCAAGTCTGCATAATATTGGCCCGTGATCATCTCCTTGTGTGGCATGAAGTCAATATGTACCTTACCTTTATCATCCCAGAAAATGGTACACATGATCTTGCCTGCAGAGCGCTGTGACCTGAGTTTCTTAGTTGTGGAACATGGATGTTTCCACTGCATGGAATGCTGTTTGGGCTCGGTGTCGTAATGGCAAATCCATGTCTCGTCACCGGTAATAAATCACCTCTTAAACTTGTTCCACTTTGCCTTCATCAGGTCGTGATTGTCATGAGCAGTCATCAGTCGCTCCCTCTCATGTCACAAGTCTGCATTCTGGGGACCCAATGGGGCACACACATTGTTCATTCTCAAATGATCATGCAAGATCATTTCCACTGATCCCACACTAATGCCCAAAGTGTCAAATAACAGTGCAACAGTAACAGCGATCTTCCAAAACCATGTCTTGCACAGCCTTGATGTTTTCCTCATTCACTGCAGTGGTGGGCCATCCTGACCTGGGGTCATCTTCAAGAGTCTTTCTGCCATGACAAAATTCTGCAGCCCACCTTTAAACTGTTGCATATGATGGTGCATTGTCCCCATACACTTTCTTTTATTTCTATAGAGCTTTTCTTCCCATGGGAGCTGGCAGGCAAGGTTTCGGCTCTCTCTTTGAGGGCTCCGAACTGCCTTAATCAGGGCATCATGTACCCTGCCAGTGTCCTCTGTGTCCCATTTTCTCCCATTTCCATGTCTCTAGAGAGCACAAATCAGGATACGCACGTGGAGACACGCGCACATCGCAGAAGTCCCGCAGCACACTTCCTTCATTGGTGCCCTCAGTCTCACACTAACTTTGGGCCTCCATTTGGGGGAAGTCATTCAGCGGGAATGCCAGACTCCTTCCCCTAGACAGGAGAGCAGTCCTCCAGATGCTTGATCCTCTCCCTCCCCAGCTGATCCCCAGTGACTCACATTCACCATTGAACACGGGTTGCTGACATGTCATGACACAAGGTGCAGATGCCTCAGCCCTCCACACCACTGGGCTGGCATCCTCATACACTTTCAACATGCATTCATAAATTTCCTTTAGTTCAGTGTTCTCTAGCGTCACAAATTCGATGATAGCACAATGCTTGATTTTCTGATTTTCAGCATCCATCAGGATCTACCTGAAATTGACAAAGCATCTATAAGTGATAAAACAATCTTGAATGCTCTGCTCATGCTTTCCGAGTTCTACTCCAGGTGGACTGTAAGTAGCTGCAACATCAATGGTCTCTGGTGTTTCCTTCTTTATTAGGTTCAGAATGTTTTGAACTACTCTCTCGTATTTGTATTAGAAATAGTATTTGTAAATGTGCCATGTTTGTGTGTATTTGTCTCAAATAGTATTTGTTTTGCACAGCACTAGTGGAAGAGTGACTGGATTGTTCAAGCCTAGCCATGCTGTCACTGGGAGCGCACACGCTGAGCAGGAAGAGGCAGGACATCTACACCCAAACACAGCTCAAACATGCGCGATCGGGTTACAGGGAACATGACGCGTGGTTCCACAAATAAACAAACTATGAAGAAAATGGAGCACAAATCTGGCAGAAATAGGTGAAACAACAAACAAACTTAGGTTAGTGCATAACAGACTCTGATTTACGTGGTCTAACTTTTTGTCACCATTTGCAGTATTGTGTTACAATTGTGCCACAGATCCTGGATGCCCGTTTGAAAATAGAACCATAGACCCATAGAATTTGATGGCAGATAAGGACCGCTTGGCCCACCCAGTCTGCCCATTTCCCTACCTAATGGATAAGCTGCAGATCCTAGTTAACCAGCAGCCTATTTCTTTCTACCCCCACCCCCTAGAATTGCCTTATGACTATCCCATGCATGCTTGAATTCAACCACTGGTTTTGACTGCACAACCTTCTCCGGAAGGCCGTTCCATGCATCCACAACCCTCTCTGTGAAAAATACTTCCTTACATTACCTCTGAGCCACCCCCTCTATTCAAATTGTGCCCCTTGTTCTTGCACACCCTTTTTTTGAAAGATGCTCCCTCTTGGACTTTGTTGATTCCTTGAGATACTTGAAAGTTTCTGTCATGCCCCTCCCTCCTTTCCTCGAGGCTCTACATATTAAGCTCCTTTAGTCTTTCTTCATATGTCTTCTGGTGCAGACCCTGCACCATTTCAGTTGCCCTCCTCTGGACAGCTTCTATCTTGTCTATGTCCTTGCAGAGATTGGGTCTCCAGAACTGCACACAGTACTCCAGATGGGGTCTCACCAGCTGTCTGTACAGAGGGATAACAACTTCCTGTTTTCTACTGGTGATGCATGACATTTACAGCTATTGCGTTTGATGCCTGCAAGAAAGACACTAAGTTCCTGTTGCAGTTCATAGAGGTGAGTCAGCACTCCTTCCCCCCACCCCATAGCTAAGCAAATAGATTTGAAACAGCAACAGCATGGTGTCTGCTCTTTCTCTTCCCACACACCAGAAAACACATTGCCAGAAATTGGTATATTATCAGGCTTGCTGCCCTCGCAGCTTGAGAAACACTGCACTATAAGGACAAGTTGAGAGAACTCAAATAACATGTCTTGCTTTTGTTCTGATGAACACACAAGTTTGTTTTTTGCTGTGATAAGTAACATAGAAACATAGAATCTGATGGCAGATAAGGACTGCTTAGCCCACCTAGTCTGCCCAGATGTTCCCTACCTATTCTGTCTCCACAGACCATTTCTGCTCTATGGTGACCCTGCCACCTCCTTACAGCCTATGTAATATACCCCTATGCCTACCCCATGGATCCTTGAAGCCCCCCATTGGTCTAGCCTCCACCACTTCTGCTGGCAAGTTATTCCAGGCATCCACTACCCTTTCAGTGAAGAAATGCTTCCTTACATCACTCTTGAATCCCCCCACCCACCCCGCTTCATTGTATGCATTTTGGTCCAAGTGCTTAATTTCATTTGAAAGAGACAAAGAAGCAAACAGCATCCAGTGAGATGAGATGGACAATCACCCCAGGCAGGACTCTAGAGTACTACCATAAGTTGATGGGAACCAACCAGCTCAGCCTCCCCTTTGACTGAGAGGAATAACTTCAGACAGAACACTTCTCACCATCCACAAAAAGCAGGGGACTAGTGTCAGACATGGCATATTTCAGCAGCATATTGTGTCAGAGAGAGACACACACAGAGGCAAAGATCATCAGGCCTTCAGCAAGTCCAGACCGGTATGTGGGTTAGTTGAGAAATGAAAGGAGTTTTTTTGGGGGGGGTACGTTTCTGCTGGGCCTAGGGCCCCGGTAACCTTTTGTGAGTTCAGACCAACTTATTTAAGACCTGCAGTCTCTAAAGCCCTGTGCTAGCAAAAGTTACAGCACATGTAGTCTACAACAGCTCCCCGCTAAAACAGATGTTTGGCAACTAATGTTCTCAGATGTCACATGTCAGCATTCTGGGGTCCCAATGGGTACACACCGTGTTCATTCCCAAATGATCATGCAAGATCGTTTCCACTGATCCCAGTAATGCCCAAAGTGTCAACTAACTGTGCAGTAGTAACATGGTGGTCTTCCAAAACCATGTCTTCCACGGCCTTTTTGTTTTCCTCATTCACCGCAGTCGTAGGCCATCCTGACCTTGGGTCATCTTCAAAGCCTTTCTACCATGACGAAATTCTGCAGCCCACCTTTTAACTGATGCATACAATGGTGCATTGTCCCAGTACACTTTCAACATGTGTTCATAAATTTCCTTTGGTTCAGTGTTGTCTATCATCAAAAATTTGATGACAGCACAATGCTTGATTTTCTGATTTTCAGCATCCTTTATGGCCTACCTGCAATTAACAAAGCATACACAAGCGACAAAACAATCTTGAATGTTCTGCCCACAATATCTGAGTTCTGCTCCACATGGACTAGAAGTACAGTAGCTGCAACATCAATAGTCTCTGGTGTTTCTTTCTATATTAGGCTCAGAATGTTTTGAACTACCCACTTGTATTAGTAATACTATTTGTGAATGTGCCGTATTTGTTTGTATTTGTCTCAAATAGTATTTGCACAGCTCTAGTGGAAGAGCAACTAAATTGTTCAACTCTGGCCATACTGTCACTGGGAGCATGCACACTGTGCAGGAAGAGGTAGGACATCTACCCTCAAGCACAGTTCAGACATGTGCGATTGGGTTACAGGGAACATAGCGTGTGGTTCCACAAATAAACAAACTATGAAGAAAACGGAGTAAAATCTGACAGAAATGGATGAAACAACAAACAAACTTTAGGTTAGTGCATAATGGACCCTGATTTATGTGGTCTTTCTGTCACAATTTGCAGTATTGTGCTACAGTTGTGCCACAAATCCAGGATGCCCGTTTGAAAATCCAGCCCCTAGTGTGTTTTGTCGTGGGTTCAATAAATGACTTTCTCAGGAGACAGCAAATTGGGTACAACATACCTAGCAGGTATAATTTTTATTGAAAAACAAAACAGAAATGAAATCAGAAAAGACAAATAAATGACTATTCATAAACAGATAAAGTAAAATAAAGCAAAAAGCACAGCTTGGCTAGAACATAAAGAACTATCTGCCAATATCAGTCTGCACCTGACCTCTACCAGAGATCTCCCTGGGAGAACCAAACAGGTCCTCTCTCAATGAACATCTGATTTGGGAGTCTCAGCCTAGCCCTAATATAGGTCTATAACCCCTCCTCTAGACTGAAAGCCCTCCCAGTAATTAATCAATAACATCATTATTTTATACAGAATATACACATTCCATAACATGATTGTAACCCCTTATACCTCTATGAGAATAATCAGTAGAGTTTTATTGCAATGTAAGTCTAACATTTTAAATGGCCTAATTTCGTCTATTATCTAAGATGTGGGCTACATTATCTGAAACTCCTCCCAGTTAGACAGGAGAGGAGCTTCACCAACAAAACAAAGGTAGCACCCATTGAGCCGTGCACTCCCTATACAGGCACACCTGTCAGCTGCAGGGAGCGTTTTCTACCTGACTACCAGACTGCACCCTTGAATGCGGTGAACAAGAAGTAAGCAGTCTTTGTTTTTATTAACGTATGTACCTCTCATGCTGTATCCCTTTACAGGAGTTACTAGTTCTCTTTCTAAGGGCGAAGAGGCAGGCTGAGAGAGCAAAAGGTTCATAAACAAACGGAAGTGGAATGGGAGTGGAAGTGCCACAGCTGTTCAGGCGGGCATAACGGCTGATTCAGCCTTCACTCGCAACCTTGGGGGGGAGATAAAATACCAAGCTTGTGGCAAAGCATGGGGAATAATCAGGACACTTCCCCTGGATTGGCAGTTATCTGCAATAGTGGGAACAGTCTGTGCACATCCTGCAAAAAACACACAAAAGAAAAGGGGTTTCTGCGAGCTTTCAAATAGAGCACTGGTCCATCACGGGAAATTAAAGCAGCACTCTTATAGTCCATTTAAGGCACTGCAATATGTCTCCAGACTGCAGTAAATCATGATTTGATCATACCCAACAGTGACAAAGGTCCTGAAGTCAGTAGAAAAGTGTCCTATTATAGTAAGCAGCCAACACACCACAATAGTCCTATAGTAGAGTGATAGGCATAGAGTAGAGTAGAGAGGCATAAAAAGGGGCAAACAAATGATGCTGTTGCACAAGAGACTTGGAGGGGTCATAAAGATAACAAGGCTGTTAAAAGGTAAGAACAAGATTTTCAGGTTCCGGACTGCATGGCATGGTTAAGACATCATAAAGGAGAAAAAAAAAAGGGGGGGGGAATCCCCCACCACATACACCCCCTACCCAAAACCAAACCAGTCTTGAATGGTTTGACCGTATGTTAAGAATCCACATTCCCATGGGAATGGGATGTGGCTTCCACCCACCCTCACAGAAGCCCCACTCCAGGGCACCCTAAACAATATAAGTAGGATGTAGATAACACCTTCTACTAACCTACTAAATTACATACACAATTCTTTACGTCTTAGCCCTGGGGTTTACAAAGTTATTCAGCACCATACCGGGACGTAAAATCAGCACTTTTGTGTTTAGCTCCAGATCTATGCTTGATTTCAAATGTATAGGGTTGTAGTGCCAAATACCATCTGAGAATTCATGCATTCTTATCCTTCATTTGTTGTAACCAGCAAAAGGGATTATGGTCGGTAATGAGAGTAAATTTATTGCCCCATAGATAGAATTTCAGAGCTTCAACTGCCCATTTAATCGCCAAACGTTCCTTTTCAATAGTGGCATACTTATGTTCCTTTGGGAATAATTTGCAACTAATATAGAGAATAGGATGCTCTTCTCCCTTGATAGTTTGACACAATACAGCTCCCAACTCAGTGTCTGAGGCATCAGTGTGCACTTCAAATGGCTGTGTAATATCAGGGGAATGTAGCACAAGTGATGCACACAGAGCAGCTTTAATAGATTGAAAAGCTCTGTCACAAGTATCAGACCAGATAATTTTATTGAGGACAGCTTTTTTCGTTAACTCGGTTAGTGGTGTAGCAATGGTAGCAAAATCAGGAATAAAGCACCGATAGTATCCTGCAAGTCCCAAAAAGGATCTCACTTCTGTTTTAGTTTTAGGGACAGGACAATTCGCTACCACTGTTACTTTATCAAGTTCAGGTCAAATGATCCCATTCCCTAGGACTAAACCCAAATATCTTGTTTCTTGCATAGATATGCAACACTTTGAGGGATTTATTGTGAACCCTGCTGATTGGATAGTCTATATGACTATACTCAGTTGGTTAAGATGGGATGGCCAATCTTTACTATAGATGACCACATCGTCCAAATAGGCAGTGCAATACTGTACGTGTGGTGTCAACAACTGATCCATGTATCTTTCAAATGTTGCAGGGGCTCCGTGTAAGCCAAAAGGCATATATACAAATTGAAAGAGACCATAAGGGGTACTAAAGGCAGTCTTATCCTTAGAATCAGATGCTAAGGGTATTTGTCAGTACTCTTTCATAAGGTCTAATGTGGTGATATAACAGGCCTGGGTATGGGAAAGCCATCAAATTGTGACGCCAAATTTAATTTCCTGAAGTCTAAACAGAGGCGGATAATCTCTTCTTTTTTTGGAACAATAACCATTGGGGATGACCATAGACTTATGGATGGTTCAATAATCCCTAAGGTTAGCAACTTGTCTATTTCCTCCTTGACCTCTGCACAGAGTTTTTCAGGTAACCTATAAGCCTTCTGCCATATAGAAGTGGAAGAATTCTTAATTTGGTGCGTCACATTAAGGGCTCGACCTGGTTTGGTGGTGAGAACAGCAGAGAACTGAAGAAGGAGGTGATTAACATCATTTCATTGTTGTTCTATTAAGTGCAGGTTAACAAACACATCCTTGATGTTTTCTGCTTTTTCCAGTCTCTGATATGCTATGTCTAAATCTGTATCTTGGGTCTCTGTAAATACATGTAACAATAAGATTTTGGTTCTGCTCATTCCTGCCATTTCTTTAATAAGTTAACATAGTAAATTTTAGATGAGGATTGTTTTCCTGGAGTTTCAAGTTTATACGTGACAGACCCAGTTTGTTCCAGAATATTATATGGACTTTGCCACTTCATCAGTAGCTTATTTTCTGAGGATGGTAGAAGGAGTAGAACCTCGTCACCTGGCATAAATGCTTTTTCATGAGCTTTTACATCATACAGAGTTTTCTGTTTTACTTGGGCCTCCACATTATTCTTATGAGCCTGTTGAGTGTATGGAAGTAACTTCTTTCGGAGTTCTTTCATATACTCCAAGATGTTAACATGTTTTATTTGGAGATCATCCTCCCAGGCCTCCTTTACCACATCCAAGGGTCCATAGGGATTTTGACCGTATAGCAGTTGGAATGGTGAAAACCCAGTGGAAGCTTGAGGGACCTCCCGATAGGCAAACAGGAATAGGGGAAGATAGTGATCCCAATACTTTCCTTCATCATCCACAAATTTCCGTAACATACGCTTTAGAGTCTGATTGAAACTTTCAACAAGGCCATCCATTTGTGGGTGATATGGAGTCGTTCTTACAGCAGTGACCCCAAGCAACTTATAGAGTTCCATAAGAAGGGCTGCACTAAAATTGGTACCCCTATCAGTGAGTATCACCTTAGGAATCCCCATTCTGCTACAGTAGTCAAGGAGTTATTCGGCTATCTTACAAGTAGTGATAGTTCTAAATGGATAGACTTCCAGATATTTGGATGCATAATCGCAGAGGACTAGAACAAATCTGTTTCCCTTAGTGCTTTTAGTTAAGGGACCAACAATGTCCATTGCAATTCATTCGAAAGGTTGGGACACCAGGGGCAAAGGTCTAAGAGGGGCCTGCTCCTTCCTGGTTACCTGGCTAACCCGCTGGCACTCAGGACATCCTCGACAGTAATCAGCAATGGAGTCATGGATACCAGGTCAATAGAACCATTGCAGGAGCCTGGTTAATGTTCTTTCCCTCCCAGCATGCCCAGCACTGAGTATATCATGAGCAAGGAACAATAAGTCTGTTCTATACTTCATAGGAACCACTAGTTGCTCAACTTGCTCTTGGGTGGTGGGATGAAATCCTATACAAAATATTCTGTTTCAGGACTATGGGGTTTCTAGTTGGGCTATCTGACTCTACCTGAGTAAACACAGTGGTGAGAGAAGTATCATCTTTCTGCTCTTGTGCAATATCATACATGCGTAATACTGGCATTGCTTTTGCAGACCTCTTATCCTTTTTCCACTGAGTTTGTAGGGTTTTTTTTCTCTGCTCTGGATTTCCTAGCCTTTCCCACCTTCCCAAAAATGTCATCCTGAAAGAAAAAAGGTAGATTACTCTAATCATGTGCTGCAGCTGTTTGAGCTCTAGTAGATACAGCAACTAATTTGCCAATATTTGTATCCTGACAAGAAGATACTATATGTGAGAACTTATCATAATTTTGCCCCAAAATAAAAGGAACAGGCAAAGTTGGTACCACCCCCACAATGACATTATCCTCAAGTCCATTAACAGTAACAGTCACGGTGGTTGTTGGGTATTGATGGACATCTCTGTGGATGCATATTATGTCTGTTTTGGGTGTTGATTGGTTCAAGTAGACTAGGTCTGCTCGTCTAAGGCTCCGCTTACTGCCAGAGTCCACCAATCCATCAATAGTCTGTCCATTTATATGTACAGGAATGATAAAGATACCCAAATTAATGGATGCAAAATAAGCTGGCTCCTTCTTCCTGGGACAAAATCTGGCAATATGTCCTAGGCCATGGCAATAATGACATTCCACAGTTGAGTCTACAGTTTTAACAGGCACAGTCATACCCTCCTTTTTATTACCCCCAGTGTCATGAGTAGGTGAAAGGGTGGATTTTACCGGTGTTGTTGCACTAGCAGGGGTACTAGCATATGAACCATCAGTCCTAGAATACCCTTTACGCAAGGGCCGTTGATCTGCCAAAAAGTCCTCAGCCAGTGTAATGGCAATGTCTGCGTTGTCTGGATTATGCTCCTGAATCCATAGTTGCACCTCAGAAGTCATGATCTGTATTAACTGTTCTAGGACGAAGATATCCATGATGGCCTTGACTGTTTTTCCCTCAGGTTGAATCCACTTAGTACAGAGGTCCTGCAGTCTAGTATAGGTTTCCCCTGGTGGTATGTGGAACACATGTTTTAGAGTCCTGACTCTTTGTCTATACATTTCTATGAATTAATGTCAAAACATTTTAAAATCTCTTTTGACTGCTGCATAGCCATTGACAGAGGCGCTGTCCATATTGATATAAGCTAATTGGGCTTTACCTGTCAAGTAAGGGGCAAGGCGAACTACCCATTGTGCCTGTGGCCTATGACATGCCTGAGCCACATGTTTGAACGTGGTCAAATATGATTCAGTGTCATCGGTCAATGTCATTTTTGTTAGTTTTATGTCTCTTGGAGTGGCTTGTGCCCCTTGCCCTACCCCTAAAGTCTGAAACATCTATTTATTTATTTATTTAGACAGCAGTTTGGAAAACCTTTGAGCCATAGGCTCATTTACAAAGGTACCTTGTCACAGTAAGACAAACGAAAATACACAGTATAACAGTATAACACAGTATAACAGTAACTTAAGACATAGATACAAACAAGCTGGTACAGGTAGGATTGATGCAAACAATACCAGAGTTATCTGCACAATATCTGCCCACCTCTGGTCCTGTCTTCTATGTTCCTGCTCCCTTTCCTGATACTGTCATTCCCTTTATCCATCCTGTTCCACTTGTCTCAGTGTCAACCACTGTAGAAGCGCCCGTAAATCCTCTGGGGGTAAATCTTCTGGTTGTTCTGGCTCCTCCATGTTCACAGCCTGCATTCGGGTTGTGATGTCTTCAATGTCACCAGTAGCCACACCTATCTTACTCTTGGGCCTGGTCACAGGAAGGAGTCCTGACAATAACGGCTCGCCAGTCAGAGTCGTCTGACTTCTTGTTGAGACCCCATAAGGTTCCTCCATCTTGTGAGCCATGTACCTACTGTGTCCTGGATAATATCAGTCTGTGCCTGACCTCTATCAGAGATCTCCCTGGAAAAACCAAATGGGTCCTCTCCCAACGAACATCTGATTTGGGAGTCTCAGCCTAGCCCTAATATAGGTCATCATTATTTTACACAGAATATACACATTCCATAACATGATTGTAACCCCTTACAATACCTCTATGAGAATAATCAGTAGAAGTTTATTGCAATGTAAGTCTAACATTTTAAATGGCCTAATTTCGACTATTATCTAAGATGTGGGCTACATTATCTGAATCTCCGCCCAGTTATACAGGCGAGAAGCTTCACCAACAAAATAAAGGCAGCGCCCATTGAGCTGCACACTCCCTATACAGGCACACCTATCAGCTGTAGGGAGCGTTTTCTACCTGACTACCAGACCTCACCCTTGAATGTGGTGAACAAGTACTGTAAGAAGTCTTTGTTTTTATTAACTTATGCATCTCTCATTCTGTATCCCTTTACAGGAGTTACTAGTTCTCTTTCTAAGGGTGAAGAGGCAGGCTGAGAGAGAGTGAAGGGTTCATAAACGAACCTAAAATTATGTGGAAGTGCCACAGCTGTTCAGGTGGGCATAACGGCTGACTCAGCCTTCGCTCGCAACCTGGGGGGGAGATAAAATACCAAGCTTGTGGCAAAGCATGGAGCATAATCAGGACACGTCCCCTGGATTGGCAGTTATCTGCAATAGTAAGACCAGTCTGTGCACATCCTGCAAAAAACACACAAAAGAAAAGGTGTTTCTGCGAGTTTTCAAACGGACCGCTGGTCCGTCATGGGAGATAAAAGCAGCACTCTTACAGTCTCTCTAAGGCACTGCAATATGTCTCCAGACTGCAGTAAATCATGATTTAATCATACCCAACAGTGCCAAAGGTTCTGAAGTCAGTAGGAAAGTGTCCTATTATAGCAAGCGGCCAACACGCCACAATAGGACTATAGTAGAGTGATAGGCATAGAGTAGAGAGGAATAAAAAGGGGCAAAAACAAATGATGCTATTGTGCAACAGACTTGGAGAGGGGGGGATAAAGATAACAAGGCTGTTAAAGGGTAAGAACATGGTCTTCAGGTTCCGGACTGCGTGGCACAGTTAAGACATCTTAAAAGAGAAAAAAAAGGGGGAGGATCCCCACCACATGTTTCAGTCCTTGACCATCAGTGAATGTATCTATTAAGCAATGAGGCATGACCAGGGGTTATGTTAATGACCTGTTAATCATACTCGAGGGGTGCAGTGTTGCACGAGGCATAGCCGAGTGCCACATGCCCCTAGAGGTTGACTAACTGACCATTAACATAACCCCTATGAGTGCCTTATTGCTATTATAATAAGAAAAGTTTTTAAGCAGTGTTAAACCTTGTTCAGCATATGATTAGGCTCTACATGTATTTTAATAGTATTTTAAGTATAGCATAATGGTTAAGAGCACTGAGCTGCAAACCTGGGGAACTGAGTTTGAATCTCACAGCCACCACTTGTATACTTGTATACTGTGTGACCGTGAGCAAGTCATTTAACTTCCCTGTGCTTCCAGGATGCACCTGGAAACAAATCTTGTCTTAGTGTGCCTTTCCTGGCTAAAAAATTGTAATATAAGATTAAGATAAGGTTACTAAAATGCTTACACCAATCAGAAAGTTCTGTTTATCAGACCCTTTTTATGTTGGTTTGTGCACGTGTGCAAGCAGCATCTTGTGCTAGTAACACATTTCAGAGGTGTGTCAATGTAGATGAATGCAGGGCATGCTTTAGTAGGTGCGTCCCTCATTCCCCAATGAGCCAGCATGCTAGCGCTGACAGAAGTTGTATATAAAGTGGACACAACTTGTAAGAAAAGTGCTGCTGCAATCAGAGACAAGTTCATCATGCAGATGGCACAGATAATATGCCTTACTTATGTGTCTTTCCTGGTGAAACATTTAAATAAATATGGCGGCTGCCGCCGTCTGCCACACAATCCCCAGAAAGCCAACTTCAGGGGTACCCAATCCTCCTGTTGGTACATCCAACAGCCCCCCCAGATTGTGTGGCACACTGGCAGCCCACCCCAGTATGCCTCCGTGTAACGGACAGCCGACCACGTCAGCATGTTCCTGCCCCAGCCCCACCCCATTGTATGGCACACTGGGAACCCACCCCATGTGGCCAATGTCCCTCCCGAAAGTCATGGGGCACACTGGGAGCCCACCTCAGTGTGCCCAACATTTGTTTTCTTTCACCTATAAAGAAAGAAAACAGTCCATAGTGTTCGTTTTTTTTTCTGTACCTGAAACAAAGAAAACGGGTCCTTCGCTGTAGGCAGCGCCCCTCCCCCAATCTGCACCCACCTCTGCAGCAACTCCCTCCCACCCTCCTCACCCCATACTTACTCCGAGGTCCGCGTGCCATCTTCGATGGAGCGGGAACACATCTGCACTTTCAAAGCCGACCGCGAACTGAAGAAATGCCGTAAGCTGTATAATGGCATAAATGGGGGTTCAACTTAGATGGATATTCTCAGACATTTTTGAATTTTGCCTCCAAATTTTCAACATGGGTTCTTAAGACCCCACCTCATGAACATATGCATTGTCATCTCATTATTTGGTCCCGAAAGGTCATTTTGCAGTCACTGCATGGAATCACCTTTCAGGATCGAGTAACAAAATGACAGTACCACTGTTCATGAGGTGGGGTCTAAACCTATCTTGAAAATTTGGTGGGCATCCAAAACAAACCGATGTTCTGGGTGCATTAGCAGTTTCCACATACGCTCGTAACTTCAACAATTTTAATATTTTCACTCCAGATTTTCAACATTGCCATTTTCACACCTCCTTATGAATAGTACAGCTGTCATTTTTCACATCCTGCCCAAAATGTGTTTTTTACGCATGTGGCACACAATGGCACAGTTGCTGTGTGAAATCAATGTCCAGGACACATTAACAAAATCACAGTGACACTGTTCATGAGTTGAGGTCTCAAAATGCCTATGTTGAAAATTTGGTTAAAAAAATCCCCAAAATAATTGCGTTACAGGAGTGCGTTGCACAGTTTCTACACACTCTCGTAACTTCAACAATTCTTTTATATTTTCACTCCAGATTTTCAACATTGTCATTTTTTTACACCTCCTCATGAACAGTACAGCTGTCATTTTTCACATTCTGCCCAAAATGTGTTTTCACACCTGTGGCGCCAAATGGCACAGTCGCTGTGCAAAATCCACCTTTTGGCTAACAAACTCATTGTGCCACTGTTCATGGGGTGGCGTCACAAAAAGCCCATCTTTAAAATTTGGAGTGAAAATACCAACAAACATCCAGGACATTAGGGATTCCAGCCATAATGCCCCAGCCCGTACAGACTGACAGGAGTCAGGGGTGTGACTTGGGATTGTTGGCTGTAATGCTCACGCCATTCCACCCCCACCCTGCAGCCAGTGACAGGCATTGAGGTGTGCCTTGGACTCTTTGGCCTCAAAGTTCACCCCATTCTCTTATACTGCACCCATCTCAGGGTATTTCCTTATGGAATGGGGTTGCTCATAAGGACCGAAGACACCAAGGCACACCGCGACATTTGTCGGTGTCTGCAGGGAAGGGTGAGGTGAAATGGCAAGAGCGTTATGGTCAACGACCCAAAGGCACACCCCAATGCCTGTCAGTCTCTGCAGAGTGGGGGTGTGGTTGACATCGGTTCACTACTTCACTGCCATTCCTATTATGCATATCTCTAACTCCTGCACTACCAATGCCAATGCCATCAAGACAACATTCGGCATTGACAAATGCTTGTTATAATGTAGAGTACTTCCTTTACTACTGAGTTATGCACTGCAATTATTTGCATGACATTTACAGCTACTGCATTTGATGCCTGCAAGAAAGACACTAAGTTCCTGTTGCAGTTCATAGAGGTGTGTCAGCACCCACCTTAGCTAAGCAAATAGATTTGAAACAGCAACAGCATGGTCTCTGCTCTTTCTCTTCCCACACACCAGAAAACACATTGCTAGAAACTGGTTTATTCTCAGGTGTGCTGCCCTGAGAAACACTGCACTATGAAGACAAGTTGAGAGAACTCAAATAACATGTCTTGCTTTGGTTCTGATGAACACACAAGTTTGTTTTTTTGCTGTGATAAGTAACATAGAAACATAGAATCTGATGGCAGAAAGGGACTGCTTAGCCCACCTAGTCTGCCCAGATGTTCCCTACCTATTCTGTCTCCACAGACCCTATCTGCTCTCTGTTTGCCCTCCCACCTCCTTACACCCTATGTAATATACCTCTATGCCAATCCCATGCATCCTTGAAGCCCCCCACTAATCTATCCTCCACTACTTCTGCTGGCAGTCTATTCCAGGCATCCACTACCCATTCAGTAAAGAAATGCTTCCTCACATCACTCTTGAATCCCCTCACCCACCCCACTTCATTGTATGCATCCCTGGTCCAAGTGCTTGTACTCATTTGAAAGAGACAAAGAAGCAAACAGCATCAAGTGAGACAAGATGAACAGTCATCTCAGGCAGGACTCTAGAGTCCTGTACATGGGTTGATGGGAAACAACCAGCTCAGCCTCCCCTTAGACTGAGAGGAGTAACTTCAGACAGAAGAACACCTCTTCTCGCCATCCACAGCAGCAGGGGTTAGTGTCTGACATGGCATATTTCATTAGCATATTCTGTCAGAGAGAGACACACACAGAGGCAAAGATCATCAGGCCTTCAGCAAATCCAGACCTGCATGTGGGTCAGTTGAGAGATGTAAGGAGTTTTTTTTGGGGGGAGGGGGTAAGTTTCTGCTGGGCGCATGGCCCCTGGTAACCTTTTGTGATTTCAGACCAAATTATTTATGATCTACAGTCTCTAATGCCCTGTGCTAGCAAATGTTACAGCACATGCAATCTACAACAGCTCCCAGATGATTCAGATGTTAGGCACCTAATGTTCTCTGATGTCTCATGTCAGCATTCTAGGGTCCAAACAGGTACACACATTATTCATTCTCAAATGATCATGCAAGATTGTTTCCACTGATCCCACCCTAATGCCCAACGTGTCAGCTAACAGTGAAACAGCAATACGGTGGTCTTCCAAAACCATGTCTTGTACTGCCTTGATGTTTTCCTCATTCACCCCAGTTGTGAGCCATCCTGACCTGGGTCATCTTCAAGAGTCGTTCTGCCATGATGAAATTCTGCAGCCCACCTTTTAACTGTTGCATATGCTGATACATTGTCCTCATACACTTTCAATATGCGTTCATAAATTTCCTTTCATTCAGTGTTTTCTAGCGTCAAAAATTCGATGACAGCACAATGCTTGATTTTATGATTTACAGCATCCATCATGGTCTACCTGCAATTGACAAAGCATACATAAGCGACAAAACAATCTTAAATGTTCTGCCCATGCTTTCTGAGTTCTACTCCATGTGGACTATAAGTAGCTGCAAAATCAATGGTCTCTGGTGTTTCCTTCTATATTAGGCTCAGAACATTTTGAACCACTCTCGTATTTGTATTAGTAACAGTATTTGTGAATGTGCCGTATTTCTGTGTATTTGTCTCAAATAGTATTTGTTTTGCACAGCACTAGTGGAAGAGTGACTTATTTGTGCAACTCCGCCCATGCTGTCACTGGGAGTGTGTACACTGAGCAGGAAGAGGCAGAACATCAACACTGAAGCACAAGCTCAGACAGCGATCGGGTTACAGGGAACATGACGCGTGGTTCCACAAATAAACAAACTATGAAGAAAACAGAGCAAAAATCTGGCAGAAATGGATGAAACAACAAACAAGCTTAGGTTAGTGCATAACGGACCCTGATTTATGTGGTCTAAAGTTTTGTCGCAATTTACAGTATTGTGCTACAAAGCCAGGATGCCCCTTTGAAAATCCAGCCCCTAGTGTGTTTCAGTCCTTGGCCATCAGTGCATGTGTCTATTAAGCAATGAGGCATGACCAGGGGTTATGTTAATGGTCTGTTAATCATCCTCAAGGGGTGCAGTGTTGCACGAGGCATAGCCGAGTGCCACATTCCCCTAGAGGTTGACTAACCGACCATTAACATAACCCCTAGGAGTGCTTTATTGCTATTATAATAAGAAAAGTTAAACCTTGTTCAGCATATGATTAGGCTCTACATGTATTTTAATACAAGATTAAGATAAGGTTAATAAAATGCTTACACCAATTAGAAAACTCTGTTTATCAGACCCTTTTTATAATGTAGAGTATTTACTTCACTACTGAGTTATGTATTGCGTTCATTCGCATGACATTTACAGCTATTGCATTTGATGCTTGCAAAAAAGACATTAAGTTCCTGTTGCAGTTCATAGAGGTGAGTCAGCAGTCCCCCCCCCCCCCACATAGCTAAGCAAATAGATTTGAAACAGCAACAGCATGGTGTCTGCTCTTTCTCTTCCCACACACCAGAAAACACATTGCCAGAAATTGGTATATTATCAGGCTTGCTGCCCTCACAGCTTGAGAAACACTGCACTATAAGGGCAAGTTGAGAGAACTCAAATAACATGTCTTGCTTTGGTTCTGATGAACACACAAGTTTGTTTTTTGCTGTGATAAGTAACATAGAAACATAGAAACATAGAATTTGATAGCAGAAAGGGACTGCTTAGCCCACCTAGTCTGCCCAGATGTTCCCTACCTATTCTGTCTCCACAGACCCTATCTGCTCTCTGGTGACCCTCCCACCTCCTTACATCCTATTAATATACCCTATACCGACCCCATGAATGCTTGAACCCCCACTGTTCTAGCCTCCACCACTTCTGCTGGCAATCTATTCAAGGCATCCACTACCCTTTCAGTGAAGAAATACTTCCTTACATCACTCTTGAATCCCCCCACCAACCCCGCTTCACTGTATGCATCCTGGTCTGAGTGCTTCTTCTCATTTGAAAGTGACAAAGCAAACAGCATCCAGTGAGACGAGATGGGCAGTCATCTCAGGCAGGACTCTGGGTTGATGGGAACCAACCAGCTCAGCCTCCCTTTAGACTGAGAGGAGTAACTTCAGACAGAATATTTCTCACCATCCACAACAGCAGGGGACTAGTATCAAACACGGCATATTTCAGCAGCATATTGTGTCAGAGAGAGACACACACACAGAGGCAAAGATCATCAGGTCTTCAACAAGTTCAGACCTGCATGTGGGTTAGCTGAGAAATGTAAGGAGTTTTTTTTGTGGGGGGGGAGGTAAGTTTCTGCTGGGCACAGGGCCCCTGGTAACCTTTTGTGAGTTCAGACCAAATTATTTAAGACCTACAATCTCTAAAGCCCTGTGCTAGCAAATGTCACAGCACATGCACTCTACAACAACTCCCAGCTGAAACAGATGTTTGGCAACTAATGATGTTCCACGAAGAGTTTATCATTAGTCTTTGTAGCTTTAACCCTCTTCACATGCTAGCTACTCACCAATGGATACTATGTGTAGTAGGCATGCTGTAAAAGCTAGAACTAGGACCTGACATGCTTACTGATTAGGAGAGCTTGTGTAACCCCCAGGTGGTGCTATTCTATGGGCTACTACCCCTGCCTGCGTGACTATGCACAGGTTGAGGGGCCTGAGCTTGGTGAACGGGTGCCTCCACCCGGAGGTATAGTCTTGGGGTAGCGTAACTGCTGTTGGTATAGCCCTCCGGGATGCTATAACCCCCCACCAACCACTCTAGTGGCATAAACAGGATAGCAACAAAGCATTCACATGGACAGTATGGCAGTAATGACTTGCACACAACCCCTTGCACTTACCACCAGGGCTGGATCCTCTGCAGCTGCCCTGGAGACCCCCAGTAAAATAAGACCAATGAAGCAACACTACAATAACAGTACTGTATCCCCACCAAGTAAGTACACACTAGCGAGGGTTAAATGTAAAAAAACACAATATGATTTATTCAAGGGGATATGAACAAGGGTGGGGCAAAAATCTAGCAGGTGATTAGCAGATCTAATTAACTCAGGCTGAACAAGCATGCACAGTGAGTCCCTTTGATACAGTCACACAACCATGGGTACCCAGTATGGAATAACAGGCTAGCCTGAAGCGTTGCTCAGAGTAGGCCGGTGTTGCAGCTGATCATTGGGGCCCATAGGAGAGAAAACAATTAGTAGGCACTCAACCCAGAATTTGTAATCTGGATCCGTATTACTCAATTCATTGCAATACATTTAGACAGGCAAATTAAATGGCAAACTCAAGTGATTTGTAGCTTTGTTGTAGGGAGCTACCCTGTTTGCACTCACACTACCCAGACCGAAGGATGATTCGATGACATGAGACCTGATGCAGATGGATCCATGAAGTAGGAGGAAAATTCCCTTGTGGTCCTCATCGAAAGGCTGGTCTTCAGAACGTATGGCCGAAACATGCAAACCGAACATCTTGAACTAGTCAGCCGTGCAAACACTTTAGCGAACTAAGCACATTTATATGTAAGGCTCTGTCCTTCTCTGGTCCTTCCAGCTAGCTTACATGCTGATTCTGATTTTTTCAACTTGATTGCTGCATTCCTCTTTTACTTTGTTTTTTGTTTGTAGTAGTGGACTCTGAATGTGCAGGTATGCTGCTTTGTACTAAGCTTACAAGCTTCTTCCATCTACGCTATAGTTATATTGACTAACTGAAAAATTCTGTCACCAAGATGCATCCTTTGAGATGTAGCATTGGGTTTATGAAGGTGTCAGGGAGAAAGTGGTAGGTTGATGCAGCTAGCACAACACAGACTACAGACAATAAAGGTACAGAAATTATATAGTACAGTGTAAGTTGTTTTTGGTGCAGCATGCATGTGACGAGCATATAGATTAGTGTAGAACTAAGCAATAAGACATATAATTTGAAGGCAGGAGACTGAAAGTTCACCTAGTATGCCACTGCTATACTACCTCACCACCACTAACCTACTGTGCTGGTGCGCTGTTCCCCCTACCCTAGTCCCCAATCCCTTGATCCCGTGTGTCCCCCAAGGATTATGAGTCCCCTTGCCCTGTCCCAGCTGTGTTTAAACCTGTTTAGGGTAGTCGTGTCACCACTTCTGCCAACAGTCTGTTCCATGGTTCCACCACCCTATCAGTGAAGTAGAACTTCGTCACAGTTCCCTTGAGCTTACCTCACCACCAACAACAACCTCCAGCCATGCACCCTGGTGACTGCATCCATATTTCCTACAAATAGGTCCTTACTATTCACCTTGTTTATACCTCTGGTAAACTTATAGGTTTCAGTTATGTTCCCCCCTCCTGCCAAGCCTCCAGCAAGCTTAGGGGACTATCAACATTAAAGGTAAACAAGGCAATGGGGCTGGACAGGGTGAACCCGAGGATACTGAGGCTGCACCTCTGATGACACATTTCAATCTGTTATTAGAAACAGCAGAAGTGACATGGGACTGGAGGAAGGCAGATGTAGTCCCACTACACAAAAGTGGGAATAGGGAGGTGGTAGGTGTCACACTTGGACAGCTGGTTCTGATCCCTGTATCATTTTTTGTAAATATAAAAAAATGTGTGATGGACTGTGTCAAGAGAAAATGCTGTCTTGCTGGAACTGACACATAAACCCCCCCCAGGGATAAGTTCAAAGGACAGGACATAGTTTAAACTGCAGATATCTGAGGTGCAATTATCTTGTTAGTTTGCTTTGTAGGCAGGAAACCAAGATATCCATTTTATAATGCCCTCAGGGAGATCCTTTGATGTGTACTACGTGTCTTGAGAAAAGGGACACGGGTAAGTGTTATGGGTTACTTCCCAGGGGGCCAGCACATTTCATCAAGGAGTCTTTGATGTCTGGGCCAAGCAGGACCCAGACTAAATTAGAAGGTCCAATAACCATTCCAAGGTAGCCCTTGAATTACATCAAAGAGACTTTTGATGTGTGTGTGAAGCAGAGCACAGACCGGCTTGGACCAGTCTCATAAAAGAGGCAATTTATTTTGTCATCTATTATTTTTTTAAATATCTCGTAGGCCATCCTGTGTTATAAAAATATAAATTTTAATACTCCAAGGTTGAGTTAGGTGACCTCAGAGAAAAGGCCGGCTCAAGACTGTTTTTAAACCTACTGAGCAAACCTTAGAAGAGACATTCATTTTCATTATCTGACTGAGAGAAGAGAGACCATCAAAGCACTGGAAGATTAAGAAGTAAGGACCTTAGACAAGACTAGTCTGAGTGTTATTATTTGTAGGAATCTGCACTTTTAAACATGTTTGTTTTAAGGCTGTATGTGTTGGGATAATTTGTTCTGTAATTTTACTGTTTTCCTATTTACCTATTTTAAAGTAAAGCTATATATTTTAAAATTGGAAACTGCCTGGTGTGCCTTGAAATTTCTTTTTCTATTTAAGTGAAGCTTTTTGAAGGTTATAGTTGACACTGTGTATGAGCTGATTGTGATACTAAACTGGGAGATGGATAGAGTTCTCTAAGGTCTTGCATAGAGTTCTAGGGTTCATTTTGCACTACCTGGGTAGGTGCCCATAGGCAAAGATATCTGGCCCCTGAAGACAGAATTATCTGAGCCTGATAACTGAGTACGCTAACAAGAGGTGATCAGTTTGAATCCCTCCAGAACTTGAGACTAAGGTGACTCAAACCCACAAAACAGACAAGAGGGTTACCTTGTACTGTTCACAATTCTACGCTCAGAGGTTGGCACTTTGGGAGTAGAGGGCTGACCGGCTGAATGAATCTGTGACAGTAGGGAATTACAGGACTGTCAGCCTGATGTTGGTGGTGGGTAAGGTAATGGAATCACAACTGAAGGAAAGGATTGGGGAATACCTTGTTGCCAATGGACTGCAGGATCCAAGTAACATGGCTTCACAGGGGGGAGGTCTTGCCAAACAAACCTGATCAAGTTCTTCAATTGGGTGACCCAGGAGGTGGATCAGGGAGGGGCAGTGGATGTGGTCTACCTGGATTTCAGCAAGGCCTTCGACACTGTTACACATAGGAGGCTGATAAGCAAGCTGAGGAGCCTAGGAGTAGGGCCTAAAGTGGTAAAATGGGTGGAAAGTTCGCTGAGCAGTAGGAGTCAAAGGGTGGTGGTAAATGGCACCCACTCTGGAGTAGGCAGTGTGACTAGTAGGGTGCTGCAGGGGTCGGGGCTGGGGCCAGTCCTCTTCAATGTCTTTATAAGCGACATTGCAGAAGGATTGGAAGGGAAGGTGTGCCTGTTTGTGGATGACATGAAGCTGTGTAACAGAGTGGACACACCGGGGGGTAGGTAGATAAAATGAGGGATGATTTAAAAAAACTGAAAGAATGGTTGCAGGTTTGGCAGGTGGATTTTAATGCAAGAAAGTGCAAAGTCATACTTATGGGGCACAGGAACCTAGGGGCAACATACAAAATGGGAGGAGAAGTACTAACCGTCGCAAAGCAGGAAAGAGACCGAGGATGGTCATATCTGATGACCTAAAGGTAGCTAGGCAGTGTGACAAGGCAGTGGGAAAAGCTAGTGAAATGTTAGGATGCATAGGGAGAGGTATCACCAGCAGGAGAAGGGAGGTAATATTGCCCCTGTATAGATCACTGGTGAGACCACACCTTGAGTACTGTATTCAGTTCTGGAGGCCCCATCTCCGGAAAGACATAGATAAGGTGGAGGCGATACAAAGGGCAACAACCAAAATGGTGCAGGGCCTACACCAGAAGCCCTACGAAGAGAGACTCGAGGATTTAAATATGTACTCCCTGGAAGATAGGAGGGAATGGGGAAATATGATAGAGATGTTAAGTACCTAACAGGGATAAACAAGGTACAGGAAGAGAGCAAGATACGCAAGGACAAGAGGACACATTATGAAGTTGGAGGGGGGAAGCTCAGGGGTAACATGGGGAAGTACTTCTTCACAGAGAGGGTGGTGGACGCTTGGAACAGTCTTCCAGAGGAAGTAGTGGAGGCTAAAACAGTCACAGAATTTAAGAATGCATGGGATAGATATAAGGGAATCCTAGAAACAAAAGGGTGTAAGCTGGAGTCCAAGTAGGGTCTTTGGTCGCACCATAGGTAGGGAATTTTGGGCATAGTAGGTGGGCCAACTGGTCCTTATCTGTTGACAACTTCTATGTTTCTATGTTTCTACATATTCAGGGCTTCCAGCTGATAGAAACATAGAAGTTGAAGGCAGATAAGGACCACAAGGCCCATCCAGTCTGCCCATTTTTCCTACCTTATGAATATGCCATAGGCCTGTGCTCCGTCAATGGCCTGTCTATTCATACTCATCTGTATTGCTCCCTTATGCCTATCCCATGCCTGTTTGAAGCCCTGCACTGTATTCATATCCATCACTTCTTGAGGTAGGCCGTTCCATGCATTCACCACCCTTTCTGTGAAAAAGAACTTCCTTACATTATCCCTTACTTATCCTCCCTCTAATCTCATGCTGTGTCCTCTTGTCCTGCTATTTTTCTAATATTGAAACATGTTAGCCTCTCTCACCTTGTTAATGCCCTTAAGATGTTTGAATGTTTTGATCATATCACCTCTCTCCAGCCTTTGCTCAAGGGTATACATATTGAGCTCCGTTAATCTGTCATATGTTTTCTGATGCAGTCCCTGCACTATTTCAGTTGCCCTTCTCTGGACTGCCTCCATTTTGTTAATGTCCTTGTGAAGGTGCGGCCTCCAGTATTGCATGCAGTACTCCAGATGGGGCCTAACCAGTGTCTTGTAAAGAGGGATTATTACCCCCCTCTTACGACTTGTGATACCCCTACTAATACAACCCAACATCCCTCTAGACTTACCTACTGCTTTAGTGGTCTGCTTGGATGATTTCAGGTCATCTGTGATGATGATGCCCAAGTCACTTTCTTCCCTTGTGATTGCCAGAAACTCCCCTCCCAACCTATAGGTGGCTTCAGAGTTTCTCTTCCCTATGTGCATGATCTTGCACTTCTTTGCATTAAACCCCAACTGCCACTCTTCCGACCATTTTGCCAGTTTATCCAGATCCCTTCTCATTTTGCCCACCCCATCTGAATCACCTACTGTGTTGCAGATCTTGGTGTCATCTGCAAACAGACAAACCTTACCCTCCAGTCCATCTGCAATGTCACTGATGAAGATATTGAAGAGGATTGGCCCCAGGACTGATCCCTGAGGTACCCCACTTCTGACTTGCATCTCTTCTGACTGTATACCATTTACCACCACTCTCTGTTTTCTGCCTGCCAACCAGTTTGCCACCCAGTTGACCAACTTCTGACCCACCCCGAGCCTACCCAGCTTATTAATCAATCTTCTATGTGGAACAGTATCGAAAGCTTTGCTGAAGTCAAGGTAGGCAACATCAACTGCACCCACTTGGTCCACCACTCGGGTTACCCATAGGATCTTCCCTGCTGGCTCTGGATATTATATAGAGAATAAAGTATGGGGCTCTGAATTATCTTGATGACCTTCACTGTACCAACTCTAACCTGTCAATGTCTTGCCATAGCTGAGGACTCCCTATCTTGACAGGGTGTGCATTATGTAAGGAAGAAAACATGTAAAAGTGGATATTATATAGAGAATAAAGTATGGGGTGATGTGTATAACGAGATATTACACACACCTGAGTTGTGAGATGCTACATAAACCCAGAGGGCAAAGTCTGAGGGGTTTATGAAATGCATTCCACAACAAGGATGTGTATAAAATCGAGTTTTGCACACCACCCCATATTTTATTTTATATAATTGCTGGGGAGCGTTTTCTCACCATAGCAATTATATGAAAGAAAAAAAAACATCGGTGTTCCAGCCACGGTCGAGCTGAAGCGTGGTCCACTGCTTACTGTCCACAGTTGCTGAAAACATGCGCCTTGTTTTTCACTTTTTAAAAAAAATGTTAAACAAAGGAGCATCTGTGGAAAGATGTGAGGACAAGAGGTGACTGGCAAGTTCTTTTATTTATTTACTTACCACCAAGTGCTGCCAGCAGCAGAGAAGAAAGCGATGATCCTGGGACGGTGATTCAGGGAGGAGTAGAAGCTTGTGCATGCATGGAGTGAGGGAAACCAGCGTGTTCGCTGTTATAACCCACGGGTTATAATGGCACATTATAACCGGGTCTATCTATGGGAGAAAATGCTCCCCAGTTGATATTTATAGAATAATACATAGGGAGAGTACATAACAAGAATTTAATGTACATCCGAGGATAGGATGCTACATAAACCCTGAGGGCGAAGTCCAAGGGGTTCATCTAAGCATCCCACCCAGAGGGTGTGCATTAAATTCGAGTTTTGCACTTCCCCCATGTGTTGTTTTATGTAATTGCTGGGGGACATTTTTTCTCCAACCAAATTCCATTAAATAAAAAAAAAAATTTTTCAAAAAGTATTGTGTTTTTTTATTGGTTACAGCATGTGGCATGATAATAAAGCAAGTGAATTCAGGTATACTGTTTCAAAAGATGTATTTGTCTGCTTTAGCAACTTTTTTTAAATTAAAATTGTCAAAAAATAGGTTGCTTTAACTTAAATAGTGTCAGAATGGGAGCATCTTTGTTCCTACACTGAAAACCCCCAGGCTTTACAGTTTATATTTTAGGAAAAGTATATGCTTGATTTACATGTAAGATAAGTTTATCATTATCATTATTGATATTATTATGTATTATTAGCTTCACTAATTATTTTGTTAATTTTGTTCAGTTCCACAATATGTGATCCTTGACTGTTGTTTTGTTTTTTGATGTTGTAAACTTAAAACTTAATAAAAATTTTGAATACAAAAAAAGAGAAAACCCTCAGGCAGCTATTACATCTCCAGGAAACAGTAAACTCAGACCGTGAAACAGTTTTACTTTTAAGCAAGCATGTTTAAAAACTGTTAAAATGTTGTAATTGATGTTCAAAATAATTATTCTACTGTCCAGGCCGTCATTGTCATGGCAGTATTTAAATTAGGTCGGAGTTCACAGCTGCTTGTATGGAGACAGTAGCGAGTGAGAACAAGAGAAAACTACTTTTTAACTGCTGGGAAATGTTAGGTGAGGCTCCATACTTTGGGATTTCTACTTGTATGACTGGCGCATGACGACTGGCATGCGCGGGCATCTGCGACAGTGCAGGTCTTGGGGAGTGCGGCTGCTGTTGGGCGAATGCAGGGACGCATCAGTAGAGTACGTCCCTCATTCCCCAATCAGCCTGCATGCCACTGCCACGCCATGCATACATAATGGGCGAGCACATCAAAGCAAGGTCCACTGCAGTGCGTCATCCATGGCGGTCCTTTGCTTAGCGTGCTCGCCGCATCGTAGCCATGGTCGGCAGCCGTGGTGCACTCACCTCTGTCGACATTGGGGTGCCCAACTTCTGTCGGCAACCCCCGTGGTGCCGATGGGAGAGCCCACTCCCTGTCGCATCCCCCGCAAATGTGGCATGGGGGTGCCCAATCCTCCTCGGCTTGCGCCCCGCTTGCCTGCATGCCGGCGGGAAGCCACTCATCGGCATCACCCTCCCAACTGTTGAATGCCGAGGTGCCCAATCCCCTCAGCTCGCGCCCCGACTTTGTTTGCGGTAGGGTGCCCAATCCAGCGGCATTACCCCACCCGTGTTGTGTGCGGCGGGGTGCCAATCCCGTCGGCTACTGACCCCCAAAACCCACTTAGGTGCACGCTGAGGCCACCCCAGTGTGCCAAATACTCTCGGTGGCAAAACTGTCCATGACGTTTTCTTTTGGTTTTACCTAGAAAATGAAAACCGTCCCTCATAATCTAGATCCCCCTCCCCCCACCGCACACCACCGCGCACACCTGCCTCCCCTCACCCCCACCCCATACTTACCTCCGGACTCTGGCGCGACGATCTTCAGTGGACCAGGAACACGTCTGCACTCTTCAAAGCCGACCGCGAACTGAGGAAATGCCGGTAAGCTGTATAATACAATGAATAAGGTTTTTTCAACTTTGTTGCATATCTCAGGCATTTCTTGGAATTTTGGCACCAAATTTTCAACATGGGGTTTTTGGGGCCCCTCCTCATGAATTCTGTCACTGTCATGGCGTTAATCGGCCTCGAAAGTTGATTTCGCAGTCACTGTGCGAAATCACCTTTTGGGACCCATTAACGAAATGACAGTGCCAGTGTTCATGAGGTGGCCTCTCAAAAAGCCTATGTTCCAAATTTGGTGGGGAAAAATTAAGCAATGCCTGTTTCACGGTGTCGTTGCGCGGTTACTCGCGGGCTCGTAACTTTGCGCATTTGCAATATTTTAGCGCGGTATTTTCCAGCATTGGCGTTTTTCTGCACCTCCTTTTGAACAGTACAGCTGTCATTTCCCATCCTGCCGAAATGTGTTTCCGCACTTCGGCTCACAATGCGCGATCGCTGTGGGAAATCAGTGTTTGGAGCCAGATTATGAAAATGAAAGTGACACAGTTCATGAGCAGAGCTCCTAGAATGCCTATGTTGAAAATTTGGGCTGATGCTCATAAAATGACGTGTGCAATGATGCGTTGGCATATTGCACGCATGCTCGTGCTGTCGTGCATTTGTGATATTTTCACTCTGGATTTCCATCATTGCCATTTTTACACACCTCTTGATGAACAGTACAGCTGTCACTTCACATATCCTGCCCAAAATGTGTTTCCGTACTTCCGACGCAGAATAGCGTGGTGGCTGTGCAAAATCACTTCTTGGGACACTTTGAGGAAATGACAGTGACACTGTACATGAGCAGAGGTGCTAAAATGCCTATGTTGAAAATTTGGTGCCGAACGCCCACAAACTGCCAGTGTTGCAAGCATGCCTTGCATTTTTGCCACGCACCCTTGCAACTCCGCAACTTTTGTATATTTGTATGCCACATTTTCAGCACTGCCATTTAATTACACCTCCTTATGAACTGTGCAGCTGTCATTTTTCACATGCTGCCCAGCATGTTTTCCCGCACTGCACTACCAAACACCCACAGGGACACCCTAATGCCTCTCACTCTCTGTAGGGTGGGGGTGGGTTGGCATCAGTCCAATACTTGACTGCCACTCCTATGCTGCATCTCTCTAACTCCTGCACTGCCAATGGCAGCAAGACAACATTCGGCATTGACAAATGCTTGTTATTTTACTGACAGCAATATGCCCAATGAAATAATCTGGAAGACCTGTGAGAATTAAAGAGAATTGTGAGAGCTCAGTTAGTGAGTCAGCATGAGCAGAGCTGAGGAGAAGGTGGTACGTGTTCGCCGTTATAACAGCGAATAATAACCCACTTCTCCTATGAGAAAAAACGTCCACCAGTTATTACACTACAGTAATAATAATTGGTGGATTGATTGCCCGAGGCACAACTTCCTTCTGCTTGCTTCCTCCTTCAGTGAGAAACTGGCAGCTGTGGTTTCACTACCTGTAGTGGTAGCAAGGACCTGGTGCTCTCTGTTGAAGCATAGGCTACACTTTCTGCCTCCTCAGCTGTTAAGGTAGGGTAGGAAGTCACATCACTGGTCAGACCCAACACCTTAAAGGCACTCATTGAAAAATTAGATTCTGAGACCTGCTCTTGTGGTTAAATTATACTTAACGTATTCCCACCCCCCACAAAATTGTTTACAGTTTGTGTGGCATTGCCCCCACTGTGCTTACTGATAGCTGTTTGAATTCAGCGAGTTTACTTCTAATTTTGTATATTGTGCTATATCTTGTATTCCTTTGCATTCTATTTTATTGCTTCAGACATATCTGACAGCTCTACAAATTTAGTGAATTTACTTCTATTTTGTGAGTACTGCTCTGTCATATATGTAGCAACCCCCTCCCCTATATCTAGGGATTAAAGCGTGATGTTCCCGGGGAGGTGGGCCCACAGCATAGCGAACATCTCCAGAACATATCACAGGCTCCAAGGTAGAAATAGAATTGGTGTCCTACCCGGAGATGTCTTCAAATACTGTACATATGGCTGGACCCAGGTATTTTACAGCTGCAGGAGCTGGCTGCTCCCCCAATCTTCTGAAACGAGGATCCCCAGCTCAGATCACTTACTCTTATGCCCTGAAGGTCCCCGCGACCCCGAACACAGAGATGCAGGATATTTCTCTCAAAATTTAAGCCTCTGGGAGACGAACTCATTAGTAGTTAAAAACCCATAGAGTATCATTTCATTCCTATTCTTAAGAACAAAGCAAATCAGGACTCATAAGCTTGTTTACTAACAATAATCACTTTTATTTCCCCTGAGTCCAAATGATTAAAAGGGCTGCAGGGGTCCATTAAGCATGAAATGTGAACTTTCAGCTCCATGGGGCTCAACTTTTGTATATACAGATGTTGGCAGTACGTAAGGGCAGCGCTAGATCTTTACTCAGCTTTTACCACCATGGCAAGATTTTCCCCCAGAATGAGCCATGGCCTTTTTATTTTACCTGGAACGTGAAGCTCCCACATTAATTTTTGACTGGCACTGGTGAGTACCTACTGAGCTTCCTACTTTAACAAATGGGGCCTTTTTATATTTTCCTTTTCCCTGGAAAGTGTTCAGCTTCTCCCTAAACCTTGTCCCCAGCCCTCACTTTCAGTCCCAAGGGACACAGATGGTGTGGCACCAGCATTACACTCCAACATCATTCCCCATTATCCTTTCACTCAAGGCCGTTCTCCTAACCATTCTCCTGGTCTGCCCAAGTCACCTGCAATACTACCCTGCACCCACATCAGGTCATTTAGTGAGCCTGGCACAAGACCTGCAGCCGCCATGGGACCATACCTTTGACTCTAAACTACTGCTCAAGCTAAGCAATCAGCAACAGGGTGATGAACCTCTAGGCACTCCGTGGCCCACTCGGCAAAGTCCGGCAGCCCTGAGGCCTGTCCCTCCAAACAGGCCTTTAACCGGGTAGAGGCCCCCCTGGCCCCCTAAACAATGTCCCTGGGCCACCTGGCTGCACCGGACTGCAGAGGCCCTGCCACAACCTGCTGTGACCCCAGAGGCCCAGAAACACAGACACTTTCAACTGGGGCCCAGACCCAAAAACCTTGAGGCGTACCTGTCCTGCACCTTGTTCTTGTCGGCATGCATTCTTCCTCCAGCCCCCCAGAGCCCAGGGCCCCAAACAAATGGTCGCATACTGCCTCTCTTGTGCCCTCCTGTGGATGCTACCAAGGGATCTGACTCATTGCCTCAGACCAAGCCATCCTGCCTAAAGTCGGGGGGTAAGGCCCACTCTGCACTGCCCTGCAGTGCCCGCTGGTATCTGTCTCCTACCCCGACACCATCTCTTAACTCCCTAAAACCTGGGAAAAACTGCCTTTTATACACTAGAAGCCTACCCTCTGTTGCCACCACATGGCAGCAAGCAGAAATTGCACCCCCAGTGCACTAAAAATTCCTAAACCCTGGATGCAACTAAGAAGGAAGGTGGGTCTGTGACAGGGTAGAATAACTCATTACCTCCTGGGTGGTCATTTTGTGTCAGGCAGGTAAACAGTGGATAGTTCGGACTTCATATGGAGCTATTGGAGGTAATGAGATAGGACCCTGTCCCATTTGTTTTGGAGAAAGTATTTAAATGCAAGGATCTGTATTCTTTCCTTTTCTGTCTCTTCTGTCTGGTTGCGCAACCAAATTTTCCTCTGAGACCTCAGACTTGATCAACCCGACCAGTCACGCAATCCTTTGCCTCTCACTGTCTCTCAGTTTTCTCTTGCTGTCTTTCTTCCTTGCATATCTATATCTGCTAATATAAAATATATGAGAATCAATGTATGGAAATGTAGCTGATATTGGGATCACTTTTGTTTAGAAAATGGCGTTACTGTTGAAATGTATATATTTATAATTTGAGATCACTGTAAAAAGCTAGAGGTTACTTGGGTGCAAATACCTGAGCCTTTTGCAGTTGCTGTGGGGACCCCTGGAAGTTCTCAGTGTTCTAGCAGCTCCTGAAATTTACAAAGAACAGGATGCTTGCAAAGGATGGGGGTTGAAAAGAGTTATGAGAACAACTAAGCTGAGCTGCAAGGGATATTTTTTTTACAAAATATTGTATTTTTGCTTCTGTACATAGTTATTCTGAACAGGTTTATTTTATTTTATGTTACTGCAACTACAAATAAACAGTTTTGTGGAATTTTACAACTGCTCCTGTGTTTTCCCTATGCTTTCTGACCTGTGCCTCGACGACAGGGTCCCTAAAGGGAGCATAAGTCCCTCTTAAAATAGAGGGGGCTTATGTGTATACCTTTGTATCCTGTACCATTGCTTCTAACCCGTGTTTACTGTACTACCCAGGAACACCTTGTACATGAGCTTGCTCAATGGAGCCTTTTCCTGGTGAAATGAAATGATTCAGGCTGCCCTGTCATCTCCCCGGTAGAAGAAGAACTGACATTTATATTTTACTTTTCATACACACTGCATCACAGAGTGCTAAACAAGCAGTGAGAGACTGGTAGTGAAGTGACTGCAAATGTGTAATGGCTGCCATTTCACATATCATCACCCACACACAGCCTTGGACAGTTGCATGAACTGGTTTTATGGGAAAGGGAATGGTGCCCAGGACACCACGGGAAATTCTCTACTCTTGGATAGGGGGTGCTGCTTGTCTGTTGGGATGGTGTCTGCTCCGGCAGTTGGGAGTCAGAATGCCAAGAGTATGGCGTGCACCATTTTACAGGGTGAGGATTTGCAGGTGCTGGACCCTCTGTCAATGGACGGCTCAACACAGACTGGTGTGCGACTCTGGGAGGCGAATAAGTCTCCAATGGTTACAGCGATCCCACTTCCAGAGGGGGGCCTTGGAAGAGGACCAACAGCTTCGGGACACCCTGAAGCAAAAAAGGACTTTCCTATTGTAGCTGCTTGCAGAAGAAGACGCAGCATATTTGCGGCAAAAGTTGAAGTAGACTGTTCTCCTCTGTTATGCTCTTCTGGTACTGTTTGCTCCTCTCTCCTTCCTGCTGGGATTCCACTCCATGGAGCCCTTGATGCTTCAGCTGTTTCTAGGCCGTCTGATTCTGCACCCCCTGAAAGTGGCTGCTGGGCTGCCACTACATCTTGTCACAATGTTGAGAGGCATCCGCAGTCACCTAAGGCTCTTGCTTCTCCTCCAGAGATGGTACATTCATTTTCTGCAAATGACTGGTCTGCTGTGAAAGCCCTGGCTACGTGGGCTGGACGAGAGATACTATTGGCTGATGGTATGCTGAACCCCCCCCCCAACAAGGAAACCACTGCTCCCATTTTTAGCCCTGACAATCCCCCTGGAACTCTTCTTTTTCCTGCCAAGTTGGCTTTGCCTTCTGCATTTTCTGACCTTGCTTCCCACTCAACTGCATTACAGGGGGACTGTGCCCCCACCACCACTGCCACCAAGCCAGATCTGAACATTGACTCTGTTTGCCAGGACTGGGACTTGATACAGGCTGTCACCGAAGAGGCAGCACGGACATTGTCCTGCACTTTATTGTCACTTGAACCTCCCACTGGTACTGCACTGGGAGGGACAGATGCTTCTGATGGGGTTCCCCGTTGTCTTGGGCTGACCAGGTTGAAAGAGAACACTGCTCCACTGTGACCTCGCTCCTCCAGCCTGCTAGAGCTCCCACTCCTCCATCTGCTGCACAATGCTGGGCACCATTTCACCGCTCTGATGCATTTCCTTTGGCCCCTGCCCCAGTGCAGAGATGGAATGCTGTCCGTCTACTTTATAAAGGGGGTCTGGATGTGCCCCCAGACCATGCATATGTGAGGAGGCACTTACTGAAGGAATCTTTGCTGGTTACCCCAAACAAGCGTATGCCCTCCTGCACTCCTCTACAGAAGGATATTTTGATCTTAGCTTTAGGACACCTGTTTACTTGGACAGGTTTTGGACTGCCTATAACACCCTTGATCCACTCCTCTTTGGTTGCCATTCCAGGCTATTCCCCTTACGAAGCCTGCTGTGTGTTCCCTGACTGTCATGCTGAAAAATGAAGGAGTAAGCATGTGGGACATTCGATACTGGCTGTCACAATGCTGTGACATCCTGGGGGATCCTGAGCCCATTCTAGATGCTGGAGGTTTATGGACTGGACACTGGCATTTTAAGGTGAAACTGCGGCACACAGCTTCAGGCCTCCGACACATCCCAAGTGTCTTCCATTTTGGGATGAGATAGGGCTCAATACTTCTTTCCTGGCCAGCCCAAAACCTGTTTCCTCTGTAGCTCTGACCAGCACCTTAGCAACGCCTGTGACATGCTCCAATGCTACTTATGTTTGACTATGGGCCATGCAAGCTCCCAGAGCATGAACAATCTCTGCTGCAACCTGTGTGAAGAGACAGGACATTCTTACAGGCAGTGCAAATGGGCATTGCATAATACTGAGGATGAGTTCTCTCAAAATAGGCTCTTTGATCAGGCCTGGAAAAAGGAGCAGCAGTGACTTCACAAATCCCGGGTGGCAGCTCTGGCTCACCAGGATGATTAAGAGGTGGAGGTGTCTCCAGAGTGGTCCAGAAGTTGCTGCCTCAGTCCATTGCTACAAATGTCTCCTCCCGGCCCCTGCAACTGCCATTGTCTTCTGTGCTGGTGGGGGCCCCCCCCCCCCGTGACCCCTGGTGGAAGAGACCTCTCCATCAGTGGATGTGGACATGCCTCCCCAGGATCCCCTATTACTTAATCGAAAGAGGACGTTGCAGTCCAATATGACTTCATAGCCTTTGAGTTCTACAAGCACTAAGGGTCAATTCCTGCCTCTGGACAATAAATTTGCCACCCTGGCAGATGAAGGAGATGACCTGGATGGAGACAAGATCTCAGACACCTTCTCCTGTGCCTCAGTGAAACCTGGCATCCTTTCAGCTACTGAGTAAGAGATGGAGTAGCCCTGGAAGCCAACGAAGGCCATCAGGAGAAAAAGAATTGAAAAAGACTACAAAGAAGAAGGCTTTGGAGCCTGACCCTCTGTCTATGGATACTTGATGTCCCTTGATGCATCTCCCTTTCTGACTTTTTATGACTCCCACTCTTAAAATTGCTTCCCTTAATGCTGATAGCATCAAGGCAGCTGTGCGGAGAACATTCCTTTTTACTTTATTAAAGGATCTGGCCTTAGATGTCATTTTTTTTGCAACAGACCCACCACACCATCTTTACTGACCTTTCTCAGGCCAGAGCACAGTGGTGTTTGGGTCCTTCCTGTTGGTCCCTTGGACCGGATGACTGTGATGGTGTAGGCATCTTGTTCACTGGCTGTTCCTACAAAATTCAATGACTGGTAGACATTGAACCAGGCAGGGCCCTTTTGGTGGATGTCTTGCTTCAGGACACACCTTTCAGGTTTATTAATGTGTACGCCCCTCAGCAGAAGAAAGCCAGGATTGATTTATTTTGCCATAATTTGGCCTTACCTACACACCTCCTGATACGTAGTATTGGGAGAGATTTCAGTTGTAGTCTAGCATTGGGGGATGGAGGAGCTCGCACCTCTAAACAATTCTGTGACACCAGAGTGCTGGCCAAATAGTGCATGATGCCTCCCTGCAGGACGCCTATAGGCTCCTTTATCCCACTGGGGGTGGCACATATCACAGAGGAGTGCAAGCTACAATGATTGATTATTTGTTTATCTCCTCTAATCTGCACCTCCAGGAAAATGGATTTACTCTCTGTTAAATCCTCTGACCACTTGCTGTTGTTAGGGGTGTTGGGGGATGACCCACCCTATGTTCCTAAAAAAATCCTTAGAGACTGAACAATTCTCTGCTGTCTGATAACAGTACACATGATGAAATACTCAAATGTCTTTGGGCTCGCCAGACCCTTGCCATTTTGGAAGATGATTTATGTGCCTGGTAGGATGCCACTAAGACTGAGCTGGCACTTTGTTTTCAGTCGCATTCTCAAAAAACAGCTCTGGGTGAAGTATCTTGAATACCTCTCACTCTGAGCTCTTTCGATGAGAGCCATCACTGACCAGGCAGAGGGACAGGGATGCTTTGAGGGGTGAATAGCCTCCCTGAAATCAAGGCTGCATCACCTGCAATATGATAGGAGCTTTTCGCTCCTCCTAGAATATCAGGCTTTGATGCAGGGTACCAGATGTTCTGGAGACGCCTTTGAAAGTTGTAAATAGCATGTGGCCCGATGACATATCTCGTGGCTGGTCATGCCAACTGGCCACTCGATACAGGACACTGAGGGCATCTTGGCTCAGGTGCAGACACACCTGACTGTCATGTTTGGCACTCCACACAACCCTACCTCTCCCCTTTTGTTTCTGTCCAATATCTAGGTGCCAGCAGTCCACAAAGTTGTTGCGGACTCTGTCTCAGGTCCAATATTGCCTGATGAGGTGCAGTTTGCTATTTCCAAACTCCACAATAATATAGAGCCTGGGCCAGATGGCCTTATGGTTGAATTTTACAAATGTTTCATGATCCCATAGCAGACATACTCACTGTAGTGTTTAATACCCTCTACAGGATGGTACACTGTCTACTGCTTTTGTAGAAGTTCTTTTGATTTTTCTGAATAAAAAGGACCCCGAGTGCGACCTTTATAATTGGAGGCCTTTGTGCCTCCTGACTCCAAAAGACACGGTCAAAGCCTTTAACAATTTCTTTTTGGACCTTCAGAAGTTCAAAACTGGCAATCCCAGTCAAGGGCCTGGTAGCCAAGCGAACCAAGGGAACCCTCCACAGGGCCCCAAATTTCACCTTAAAATGGTCTCAGCAGTCGAAGTCCTAAAACTGCTTAGGGGCCTGAAACCAGAAGGTGCCATAAGACATGACAATCTTGAGCCCAAGCTGCTGAAAATTGGAGCCCCCATTATTGCAGGATCTGTAATCCAGCTCTTCAACAGGTCCCTGACTGAAGGGAAAATACCTGCCCTATGGAGGGTTTTACTGATGACCCCAATCCCAAAAAGCGAGCTGCACGAAGACATGGAAGATTTCAGACCTATCTCCATTCTCTGCACCTTAAGCAAGTTGTTGGAGAAGGTGGTCTACCAACAGGTTAATAACTACCTGGAAATGCACAACCTCCAGGTAGACCAACAGCATGGCCTTAGAAAACAACACGGTACTGAAACGGCCCTGATAAGCTTCACCACTGAAGTGTATGAAGCCTTAGACCAGAACAAAATGCTAGGGGCAGTCTTCATTGACCTAACCAAGGTTTTTGATCTCATCGACCACCAGCTACTTCTGAAATGACTTGGGGGACTGGGTCTAGATGTGCAAGCCCTAAAATGGTTCACTGATTACCTCCACAGCAGGACACAAATGGTCTGGTGGAATGGAGCTAAATCTGATGAGTGTCTAGTATCCGGAGGAGTTCCGCAGGGGTCTATCTTAGGCCCTCTGCTATTCTCCCCATTTTTCAATAACCTGCCCCTACACTGCGGAGGGGCAAAAGTCACGTTATATGCTGATGATGCAGTGCTGTACAGAACAGAGAAGGACACGGGGTCCTTAAATCTGGAGCTGAACCAGGACCTCGCAGCCCTTGAAGCATGGTGCCAGGCATACAGGCTGGTCTTGAACAGCAAAAAGACAAAAGCCATGCTCTTTGGCCCAAAAAGACTTGGCCCAAAGAGATCTAACTTTTTTATCCCTCTCTACCCTTAATGGAGTAGGGATCAAAGTAGTAGACAGCATCAAGTACTTAGGAATGTACCTGGACCAGGAGGTCTCCTTCAGGAAGCATATGGACCACCTCACAAAGGTAGCAAACCAAAAACTAGGCTTCCTCTATAGACTAAACCTCTTTCTAAGCAAAGAAACTAGAATAGCAGTTGGTAATGGGACAATACTCCCCACCCTGTTCTACGGAGTGACCATGCTGCAGATGCTGAGGTCTACGGAAAGACAGCGACTGAGCACACTCTACCATAGGGTCAGCCGGTTTATCGCTGGGGGGCAACAGATGAAGCATCACTGCAAGGTGCTCCAGGCCTTAGAATGGCCATCCCTTGAAGCTAGATTAGCATAGCCCTCCCTGTGCCTGGCTTTTAAGCTACAGCAACTCGGGGCCCCACCAGGTATACGAGACCTGCTTGCCCCTAAGATGAATAGGCGTGAGCTCAGATCTACCGATCGGACACTACTCGAAATACCTACAGCCAGATCATCTCTAGGTCGATGGTCAGCCAGGGTAGCCCTCCCCAAACTCTGGAACAATCTCCTGAGAGAGGTACAGGATAGCACCTCTCCTGAAGGCTTCAAGAAAGTGCTAAAATCACACCTAGACATGGGGTCTCAGTGCTGCTGCCTCAATTAAGATCTCCCAAAGAGATCCAGCTAAGGGTGTTATCTGCAAAAGAACACAACTAATAGGGAGGAAGGGATTGAAAGCATAAAAGCGTACTGGTTCTCGCATTTATCTAGGTTGAAAACTGTAATTATCTGTTTCTATCTAAAACATCTGCACTATTGTTGTAATATTTCTGTGCTACAATGGATGTTCATGTACTCTATGTAAGCCTTGCTGTATTGTACATATCAAGGCATTGGTTTTTCCTTCCCTCTAGGTACATGTCACTAATCCCGGGTTTCCCCTGACAAAGGGACCATCAAGGTTCCGGTGGGTCTACCTGGGTACCAAAATTTAAATAAATAAATAAATACTGACATTAAGATTTTAATGTACACTCTGATGAGCCATTTGGAGTGGGTTGCTACGACTGTTCCAGCTCCAGTTCAAACTTGTGCTGTTCCTGGGCAGCACATAGCAGATAATCCAAACTTATTAAGAGAAGTGGTGATGGAGGTCCACTCTGGGCATTTGCATGGGTACATCCTATCATTGGACCAGGAGAAGGCCTTCGATAGGGTTTCCCACTACTTTTTATTCTCGGTCTTGGCACACTATGGTGTTCCATCCCTGCTTTGAACTTGGTTGAAGACGATCTATGCAGCTGCAACTATTGTACCACATGTTAACAGGCACCTTGGCACTAGAGTCCAGCTTTGCCAGGGCATTTGCTAAGGTTGTCCACTGAGCCCTTTATTGTATGCATTTTGTTTGGATCCCATTCTCCAAAAGATTTTGAAGCACTCCCAGATCCAGGGTATTCCAGACAGTTTGGGTACCAGGGACGTTAAGGTGGCTGCTTATTTTGATGACTTGACGTTATTTGTTCAGGACACCACCTCAGGCTGCTTGGCTTTGGACCTCTTTCAGACCCAGACACCGACAACAGGGGCTTCTTTGACTCTGAAGAAATGTCATGGCCTCACTGTTGGCTCACTGGCATAGAGTGTTATGGGTATTGGAGGCATTGATGTTACCTCCACTACCCTGTCGATGCTGGCTATTACCTTTGGTGAAAGGGAGATGGCACTTCGGATTTGGGAGGACAGGATTGTGTCCTGTGATGCCCAGATCCAGCTTTGGAAATGATGGCAACAAACCAAACTGAAGAAAGTGACCATTATACCTATTTGCTCCTGGTGGCCATGTTGGGTCAGATCCAGCAATGGATGGTTCTGATGCCATACGGCATCTATGGGAACAAAGGAGTTAAGACCTTCTTATTACCATTGTTTGCCCACTTAAGTATGGTTGTACCCATACTGAAGTCTTTGGAAACAAGATTTTATAGTTTGTTTTTCAAATCATTTGGGGTAGTAGACTCAACCACATTAAATGAAATTTTTTGTATCTTCCGGTTAAGAAGGGGAGTCTTAATATGCCCAACCCCCTGTTGTTTTCTTTCAGTCACTTTCTACATTGGAATGTTTTGCCTTATTTCCATGGCCTTCAGAAGATTTGGACCCCATGGATCAACCACTGATTGGACTCCCTCCTAGACGGATGGAGAGCATTGCCTTTTCTGACCACCATGTTATGACAGCCCTCTCCAGTACCCAAGACAGTTGTGGACAAGCTATGGAGGTGGCGAGTCCCCTTTTCTGTCCTAGACATTGCATCACTTGATTTATTACTGTGACTATTATGACACTAAATTTTTCTGAGGACCCCACATTTCCGGGTGTCTTCCCATCTCAACAGTCTCAACTTATAGACTCCATCAGGGATACATCCCCTCCAAGATGTGGGATGTTCTGTGGTTGAGCTCTCAAGGGTGGCTCGGCATTAAGTCGAACACTAAGTATAAGAGTTTGCCGGAATGAAACTGCCCTCGCGAGGGCTGTACCCAAGATTTAGAAACCCTGTCCTACTTTTTTTTGCAATGTCCATGTGTGACAGCTCTATGGCCTTTCTGGTTTATCATTGGTGAGACCTGGGGTAGTCAGGGCTCACATTTGCAGAGATCCTTTTAGGAATCTCTCCCTTGCTTCATCATTATGACCCTAGTATAGTATGTCTTATTTTCACAGTCGTGAAACATTATATGTGGCACCCAATGCTGCACCCTTTTGTTTCAGCAACAGAATGTTCCAACTGATGCCCTTCTGTGGATGATAACTGTGGAGTTGACAGCTCTGTTTTGGGCCAACATACACTGCCTGGCTGTGTCCGTCATCCTTCTTAGTTGGAGGCACATCAGAACTTTCTTGGATTGTTAGATCCTATGTTATGTAAGCAATAAGACACAATGGGGTGTGCATTACGGTGTGATAACCGCACTCCTAGGGGTGTAGTTAGATACCAGGCCAAAGGCCAAATGCTGGTCGCCCCAGGAGTGTGGTTATCACACTGTAATACACACCCCAGAGTATCTTATTGCACTTATAAAATGGCTCTTTATTTTTAAAAGCTGCTTTCTTATTCAGAAATGCATTTTTAAACATGTAGAAATGTAAGTGAATATATGTAGTGAACATAAAGTAGTCCATCCACCTACTGTTACGAGCTTAAATTAGTGATATAATTAGTAACAGTAATTATAATAGTATTAATAGTGAAAGTGATTAAATTGGCTTAGTTTTAGTTGTTGCTGTTTTATTTTAGTTTGGTAGGTAATCCTGTTTGTGTCTCCCACCCTGCCCTGACAAGCCATGAAATATCAGGCCAAGTTTTTATTTTCCCTTTTTTTTTTTCTCAGTTAAGACAGTGTTTTATCCTGCCCAAACTTTAGAAGCATAGTTCAGAGCCAACTGACAAGTCCCCCAACTTCCTTCTCCCTGTTCTTGCCTCACTCACTCACATTAAGATAGAGCAGTGCATAAAGAGACAGAAAGCCAGTAAACAAGTTGCCAGCACAGAGCAGAGCTTAGCGGTTTGAAAACCGCAAAGTGGGAAGCTTCTTTGTACAGTGTCTGCTATGGGATACGCTCACTATGAGTCAAGTGGGCTGCTTTGAGCAGTGGTTTTCAAATCAGCTTTAAAAAAAATCATCTAACTGCTTTGGTAGGGAAAGACTGTTTGACCACCTTTATGGAGACTCAATAGATCCCTTTGCGAGTAGTTTACATTAGAGAGTAAAGGTCTACCAGTGTCCGGTGCTGGTTGCAGTTTTAACCACGTTGTGAGCCAAACATATACTGCAGTTCCTTTAAAACAAAACAGGAAGTCAGGCACGCTGACACTTCCACCCGCTTGACTCACCACCCGCCCTTGTCTCACTCTCGTAATTAAAAAAATTGTAAGTCTGTTAATCAGAATCACTGAACAACTTGTTACCACGGTGGAGAAGGCAGCAGTTTTGAAAACCATGAAGTAAGACACTGCTCTGTTCAGCGGCCAATTAAGGTCATGCTCGCTACAAGTCAAGCGGGCTGGTGTCTGTACATTTGATGAGAAACCCTCCCAAAAATGTTCTTCCTGTTGTTTGGGGGGGGTCACAACTAAAATCATCAACAGGAAGGGTAAAGAATTGCCACCTGCCTGCTGAAGAAGAAACATAAAGTTACTTTCTTGTCCTCATAATGTTAGCAGGCTAAAAAAATGGCGACGGCAAAGTTCTGAAACATTGTGAATAGAATGCTTAAAATTAATTAATGAGCCATCACATTCTGTTATCCGGCTGTTTTACTAGAACTAGTTATTTATAGTGCAACATTGCCTCATATTGCACTATAAATAACCAATCAGATTAAGCAATTCATCTCTGCCATTTATAAACCCAATTTGGATATACAGCCTTTTTTTTTTGGATCCTCCCTTACTTCACATTTCTTCCCTCTCCTTTATTCTTCTTTTACCTTTTCCCTGTCCAATCTGACCCCTTTTTTTGGCTGGGCTTTGCAGCATTTTGTATATGCCTTCTGCAGGGACATGTACAGTATGTGGGAGGTCAGAGGGGCCACTTTTCACATTTTATATGTATTCCTTTCCCCTTCCCTTTCCCTTTCCCCATGTTTTGACTATTTAATTTAAGTTTTTTTTTTTTTTTGCTACAGGGTGTTTCCAGCCATTGTGCTTTGCCTGGTTTACCTTGGCATGTTTTGATTTGTAATTGCTGTTTCTTTCTTTTTGGGACTTCCTTTTTTCCCCCTGTATAAACCATTTTTTTTCTGTTATGATATACACATGTATGCCTGTAATACTGTGCTTAGTTATCTTGTATGATTTATGTTATTAACAACTTCCCCTACCCTTGTTACTCCCTATATAAATGAATGGGCAGGAGAGGAATGTACAGTATCCATAGGAGTAAGGCAGGGCTGCCCTTTAAGCCCCTTACTTTATATTTTAACAATGGATCCTTTTTTACAGAAATTGAATAGATCTAGTGGCATTACAGGTCTTTCAGTACACAACGAAGATACCGAGAGAAAATCAGTGGCTTATGCAGATGATGTGTGTCTCATCTTAGCAGATCCCCCTTCTGGGACTGTGGCAGGGCAGATTCTGGAGGACTTTACTGGATTGATGGGATCAGAAATTGGTTTTGCTAAAAGTAAATGTCTCCTGATAGGAGCACCTCAAGCAGCTCAAATTAAATGCATGAACATTCCTGTACATTGGGGCTTCACAAAATCCTGGGAATTTATTTCAGGCCAGGAGACATACAGTTTTATAATTGGGATTTATTACTTAAGGAGGCATAAGCAAAAGTACATAAATGGAACACATGGCACATGCCAAAACTAAAACGAGTCTATATGATAAAAACTTTCTTGTTATCTATGTTTTTGCATTTATGTGTGGTATTTTTACCACCCAAATAACTGGAGACAATGAAACACTGTTGTTTGTTTGTTTTTTTCAATGTTTGTGGGGCAGCCGACTGAGTCCTGTTAAGAGATGCATTCTATATTTATCAATTGTCAAAGGTGGGCTGAATATGATTAACTCATTGGTTTTCTTTTTGTATATTTTTTACGTCAATCTAAAACCAGTTCTTCAGACTTCAGATAAATTATGGATTGCCTAGGTGTCAGATCAGGTTCAACCATGGTTAGCTACATGGGAAATAAATTTGACTATTCCAAAACAAAAATCTTTATTAGGCTTACCTACATACATGCAGTACTGTTTTGGGAAACTGAAATTGTGGAACATAACAAAACAGTCTCTAATTAGTTCTTCTAGAAAGGATCTGTATAATCAAATTCAGTCAAATTTCTTTATAGAAACTCCAGCCTACAGAAATTGAACACAAACAGAGTTAAATCAAATTGGGACTACGTTAACAAATTCTAGGCTACCAGGTAAAATGTGGGACATACTATGGCTATGTACGCACAATAAGTTGAACATTTAAAACAATTTAAAACATAAAGAGGTTAGTGAATTGCTATAGAAACATAGAAATATAGACTTTGATGGCAGATAAGGACCGCTTGGCTCACCCAGTCTGCCCATTTCCCTACCTATTGGATAAGTTGCAGATCCTAGTTAACCAACAGCCTACTTCTTTCTAACCCCACCAGGATTGCCTTATGTCTCTCTCATGCACTTGAATTCCCCCACTGTTTTTGACCCCATGACCTCCTTAGGAAGGCCATTCCATGTGTCCACCACCCTCCCCATGAAAAAATACTTCCTCATGTTGTCCCTATACCGCAGTGGTTTAAGGATCTGAGCTGCAAACCTGAAGACCTAGGTTTGAATCTCACAGCCCCCACTTGCATACTGTGTGGCCCTGAGCAAGTCACTTAACTTCCTTGTGCTCCCAGGTTGCACCTGGAAATAAGCTGCAGCTTAGTGTGCCTTTCCTGGTTAAATAATTTCCCCTTTCCCTTCCTTCCCCTGAGCCTTCCCCCCATCTTCAAATTGTGCCCCCTTATTCTTGCACGTCTCTTTTCTGAAAGATGCTACCCTCTTGGACTTTGTTGATTCCCTTGAGGTACTTGAAAGTTTCTATCACATTCCCCCCTCCTTTCCTCGAAGGAATCCGTATTAAGCTCCTTCCATCTCTCTTCATATGACTTCTGGTGCAGACCCTGCACCATTTTAGTTGCCCTCCTCTGGACTGCCTCCATTCTGTCCATGTCCTTGCAAAGATGGGGTCTCCAGCACTGCACACAGTACTCCAGATGGGGTCTAACCAACTATCTGTACAGAGAGATAACAAACTTCCTGTTTTCTACTGGTGATGCCTCTCCTTATACAATCACAGTAATCCCCAGCCATCCTTACTGCCTTCTCACATTGTTTGCTTACCTTCAAGTCATCTGCTATGACTACCCCCAGGTCCCTTTCCATTTTTGTTGTTGTTAGTACCCCCCCATTGCGTACTCTTCCCCTGGGTTTTTGTTTCCCAGGTGCATTACTTTGCACTTCTTTGCACTGAATCCAAGCTGCTATACTTTTGACCATTCCTTCCACCTTGCCAAGTCCCTTCTCATCCTTTCCAACACCCCCCCGTGTATCAACCCTGTTGCAGATCTTTGTGTCATCTGCAAAGAGGCATATTTTTCCTTCCAGTTCCTCTGCAATGTCACTTATAAAGACATTAAAAAGGAACAGTCCCAGTACTGAACCCTGTGGTACCCTGCTAGTAATCCCCCTTTCTTTGGAGTGGTATCCGTTTACTATTACCCTCTCTTTGTCCTGTTGTTCAGCTAATTTTTTACCCAGGCTACCACCTGGGACCCACCTCCAGGCTGGCTAACTTGTTTCTTAATCTTTTGTGTGGGACTGTGTCAAATGCCTTGCTAAAGTCTAGGTATATCATGTCCACAGCCTCTCCCTGGTCCACCACTCTGGTCACCCAGTCAAAGAAATATATTAGATTCATCTGACATGACCTTTCCATTGTGAATCCATGCAGCCTTGGGTCCTGTGCCCCGCTGGCCTCTACGTACTCAACACTTCTTTCTTTCAGAAGTGATTCCATTATTTTCCCTACCACTGAGGTCAAACTAACAGGTCTGTAGTTTTCTGCCTCAGCCTTGCTCCCACTTTTGTGAAGGGGACTCACATCTGCCCTCCTCCAGTCCTCAGACACCACACCATCCTCCCATGATTTGTTAAAAAGCATAGCCAGTGGTGTCACTAGGTCTCCCCTCAGTTCTTTTAGAATTCTGAGGTGATTTCCATCGGGTCCCATTGCTTTGTCCACCTTGAGTTTTAGGAGTTCTTTTAGGACCCTTTGTTCTATGAATGTACTGGTATTGACCCCCCTGTCCAGAGTGCTTCTATTGTTTGGTTTAGGTACATCCCCCTCTTCCTCTTTTGTGAATTCTGAGCAAAAGTATTAAAGAAAACACAAAGGGGATTTCTGGTTCTGGCTGTCTATCTCCTCCTCCCCCCCTCCCCTACACACCTTCCCCCTTCTCCCTGGATCTTCACTAGCACTTACTATACCCCTGCTTCCATCTCTTAGCACTTCACTGTTTTTCTTCACCCTCTGACCTCCTGGTCTTGCCCTCACTGTAACCCTGTAATGTTTCCTCACCTAACTGGTACTGTTAACGCATCCTCGAGTTCATGTGCTGTAGAGCTGTAGTTTACTACTTTGTATGTAAGTATTTGTTCTTGCATTGTTTCTTTTGTATTATGTTTTTAGTTTGCTTCCCCAACTACTGTCCTGCCCCCTGGGATGCTTCTGGAAATGAGCTGTTCCTCAGCTCATGTTGTCTTTCCTGGTGAAACATTTTGAAGAAAAAAAAATTGCACATACTCTAATAATGCAAAGCACCATGGGAAGCTGCTTTGCTTGGGTATGCCCAAGAATTAATACATGTCCTGACAAGTTAGAAACTATGTCACATTTGTTCTTTAATGCCCATACATACTGTCCTTTTGGACTATCCTGCATTCAGAATGGAAGAATCCCTCATTTGCATGTAAAACAACAGACATTTTATTGCTAGGCATATTCCCTGCAAGTTGGAAAGAATATGATTCAGGTACAATGCACTTAATTTTGTTTATTTTTAAATATTACATTTGGAATATAAGATGTCAAGAAACATTACAAAAGAAGAAATTACACATGAAGAGTTGTTTTGGACAATACAGAATGCAGTTTTTGAGATAAAAAGGTAAGAGAAAGTGAAATATTTGATGCAAACTTATCAGAGGTGGTGGAAGAACATGCACCGGATAGAAAATTTGTAAATATATCTTCAGGAATTCTCTATGCCACAGTCTGGAATTAATTTACCTCAGGATTTGTACAGGATTCAACTGGGACAAGGAATTTTTTGTGTTACGTTATGTTTCATTTTTAAAAAATAAATAATTCCCCTACTTTATAGTAATGGGAAGGTGGGTAGGGGATATGATGAAATACCTATTTGATTTTCAGTCATTATTTAGATTGTATATTACTTGAGTATATTTTCAGCATGTGTGTATTATTTTTTTGATTTTGAAGTTAATAAAAAATTCCTCTACTCTTGCCAGTAGGAGGAACCTCTATCAATCTTGCTGCTCAGCAAAATGGCAGATCCTGGAGGAGAAGGAGGAGGAGGAGTGGATGTTTCTGCTGTAGCAGAAGAAATTGTGAAGCAGATTGTTTTTCAAAGTTCTATGAATATCCCTGACAGTCAGGAGGAGGAGGAGGGGGATGTTGGTATGGAGTTGTAGGGGGAGGGTATCAAGCCTCTAATGGCTGAACTGGAAGTAATGGACTGAGTAGAAAAAGGAGAAGAAAGTGAGTCACCTTCCAAGGCTGAAATGTTACCTACAACTGTAACTGAACAAGTGAATGCAGCTGGTATGTGCCAAGAGGAATTACAACTGAAAAAAAAGCCATGGAGCACAGAAAGAAAAATCTTAGAAATGTTAGCCGAAGAGGATATTAAATATAAAAAAGAGCGGGAGCATCTTAGAGGTAAAAGTCTTCCACTGCAAACTGCAGAAATGTCAGTGGAGAAGTTGACAGCTGATACACTGTCAGAAACAGCTGAGCGGGCAAAGTCAATGAAGTTTACAAGGCACATACTAGGAATATGGAAAAAAAAAACAACTGGCATGGCACTCGAGATTGTAACCACAAGGGAGACAGCTCCAGCTGAGAAAACTACTGTTGCTGGGGAACCTGCTGACAATATTAATGAAGTAACAGAGGCATGGTTTCCACAAGAAGCGCTACAAGAGGTGGGCTGATTGCAAGAAGAAAACAGGGATTGGGTTCCCGATGTTGCAGATCCTGCAGTTCAAAGGTACAGCAAATACTTTTCTGAAATAATCTGTGAATGCTGCTAGTAAAAACAAAATAAAATGCAGATATGTGGGACACTGGTCTTGGACACATCAAAAAATTCAGAGAATCATGCTGAAACTGAAACATCAACAGTTAGCAGACAAGAAGGGGCAAATGAGAATATAAATATTAATGAAAATGTTGCTGTTGAGGTACAGCAGCTGTCTTTACCAGACTCCCCTAAAGAAGGTCCCACACATGAGGTAATGTGGTCGAATAAAGATATTCCTATAAGAATGGGACTCTCAAAAATGGATTATAATGTCCCTGCTAAAAGGGAATTTTTGAAGCCATTGTTTAATATGTTTGACCTTCTTCGAAATAGATGTGAATCTGCCCCTCGAAAAAATGCAGTTAGACTGCAGTATAAAGATGGTTTAGAGACTGCTCCAGACAGGTTTGCATGTTGGAAGAACACTGCTAAACCCAAACCAAAAGGGGGCTTGGCCTTACCACATCGAGAACACTATCACACGTGGCTCAGATAAGAACAGTACTATATTGGCTCTCTCCTAGCTGTTTGGCCATATAGAAAATTATAGAACTTATAGAGGAAGATCTTCCTACCACCAAAAATGTGCTGCACACTTCATCTTTTCCATATTTAGACAGAGGAGAAAACCCATACGCTAGAAATACTTTACAGCACTGGATTAAGTTATTGGCACACCCATCTTTACAACATTACCGATATCTCATCAACCCTGGGTATAGGGCACTTCCCACCAGGAAACTTCTTTTGTTTTGTATTCTTATTGCAAGAAAAGCTGTAGCTATGCAATGGCTTTCAGATAACCTTCCCTCCATAGAATTGTGGTATAAGTTAATGAGAGATACATATGTTGTGGAGAAATTGATAGCAAAAGTGTTTCAGTCACTCCCAAAATTTGAGCTGTTATGGAAAGGATTGGGTTATTTATGCAATGCAAATATGGGATGATTTTGTACCTTAATCAACATTAGCTAATGTTATGACCTGGCAATGATTGTGATGTTATTTGGATTATAATTTATACATGTCTGTATCTATCACTTTTTCTTAATATATACTGCAGCAGCACTTGTTCTTTGTGTGTTTGTATATGTTGATAACTTACTAAAAATACATTTTCAAAAGGAAGAACGCTATGAAATGTTTGCATTAATACATAGTGTGGATTCTAATTATGACATTAGTTTCAAGAATGTTGCTGGCTTAGATAGATTTTGGTATGAGTACAAAACTGTAAGTTAAAATACTCTCCTTTGTGGATGTCTTTCTTGTCAATTCCTTTAAACAAAACCAGCAATAAGGACCACTACTGCCTCCTTCAAGAATGAGGGGATAAACATACCAGATATCTTAGTTTGGTTGAACAAAATGTGTGCAGTATTAGAAAAAAAACAGTTCCAATAACTGACAGTGAACAGATATGGAAAGGAGGGTGGAACATTTAGGTGAAATTGTTCCTTTTAAGCAACAGAATGGTACATCTTCTGAGTAGCTTTTTCCTAGGAAGGGGACAGGGCATAATATTCTTCCAAGGGCAACCCAAATCTTGCCATAAGCATCGTTCTAGAGGGCATCTGAGTAATGCTTGTGATACACCTCAGTGTAATTATTGCTTATACTATGGCCATCTAGTGCCAGCCTGTACAAACCTTTTAGATGTAATTTATGTGAAGAGAAGAGTCAGCCCTATGTACGTTGTCCATGGACTTCGCACAATAGTGATGACTGAGTATTGTCACAATAGCCGTCTGCTTGTTATTATTTGTATTATATTTTTGCTATAAAATATATGATTTTGAGTTCTGCTTGTGAAACATGGCAATCAGCACAAGGCATCCTGGGACATTAGATTTATGAAAATGTACTGTTCTCTCTGAGTGGAAGGAAACAGCTAACTTCAAAGAACCTAACATATACCTGACAAAAACCTGTGTGGAAACCACAAAAGTCATGTTCTCAGAGAGCTGGTGCTTTGAAGTGAAAATATTACCTTTTTACGAGATGACAGGGGGGAGAATACTTCCTAATCAGTCTATGTCAAAAATCTCACAATATTGAGAGATGGTTCTCAGACTGTTTTCCTAAGAGATCAAAGGGATATTCTGTCCTGTCATAAAGCATGCTCTCTGGCTCACTACTTAGAAAGTATGTATATATTTTTTAAAATTGGAATGTTTAGCAGTGTGCAGGAGCATTTGACTGATCGATTAATTACAGGACTAAGAGTGACCTCATGCCAACAGCCAGAGTGGCGAAATCACAAGGAGGGTGGGACTTTATCTCTTTGATACTGATGAAGCCTGCTGAAAGAACTAACACACTTGTTTTTAACTTGGAAGGACACTTTTGTTCCTGGACTCAAAGAGAAGCACTTCTGCCAAAATAGGTAATTTCAGCACCACTATTTACCAGTTGAAATTGGAATAGGATTGGTAGTGGTAGCCACATACATCGCCAGCTATTTCCAGATATTTCATGAAATTTCTGAAAAGTTTCTCTCTGCTGCCCTTACTGTGGAGATACAGAAAGCAGGAGATATTTCTGGAAATATCATAGAAATTTGGGGAAATAGCTGGCAGTGTTTGTGACTGCTACTGTACTCAATACAAGGTGGTTTGTTTATAATTGTCCATTTCTTTTCTGACTGTACCCTTAGTGTATATATGTTCTGTGTTTTGTATTTTATTAACTATTTTTAATTTTAGTAAACTTTGTTTTTCCTTAAAATGCTGCCTGAGATATGCTCATTTGTGTTTGAATGGTGGAACAGTCTTACTGTTCTAACACAGCTGTTAAATGTTTATTCTTTCGCCATATGCAGCCACGCTAAGAAGGATCTGTGTAAAGATCCAGCTGAGTAATGCTTGTGATACACCTCAGTGTAATTATTGCTTATACTATGGCTATCTAGTGCCAGCCTGTACAAACCTTTTTAGATGTAATTTATGTGAAGAGAAGAGTCAGCCCTGCGTACGTTGTACATGGGCTTCGCACAATAGTGATGACCGAGTATTTTCACAATAGCCGACTGCTTGTTATTATTTGTATTATATTTTTGCTATAAAAACATAATTTTGAATTCTGCTTGTGAAGCATGGCAATCAGCACAAGGCATCCTGGGACATTAGAGTTTTGAAAATGTACTATTCTCTCTGAGTGGAAAAAAACAGCTAACTTCAAAGAATCCAACACATGCCTAACAGAACCTGTGTGGAAATCATAAAAGTCATGTTCTCAGAAAGTTGATACTTTGAAGTGAAAATATTGCCTTTTTACGAGGTGACAGGAGGGAGAATGCTTCCTAGTCAGTCTATGTCAAAAATATCACAATGTTGAGAGGTGGTTCTCAGACTGTTTTCCTGAGAAATCAAATGGATATTCTGTTCTATTATAAAGAATGCTCTGTGGCTCACCAATTAGGAACTATATATATACATTTTTTAAATTAGAATGTTTAGCAGTGTGCAGGGGCATGTGACTGATCAATTAATTACAGGACGAAGAGTGACCTCAAAACAGTGGGGGAATTCAAGAATATATGGGACAGACATAAAGCAATTCTTATGGGGGTAGGAAGAAATAGACTGTTGGTTAACTAGGGTCTGCAGCTTATCCAGTAGGTAGGGAAATAGGCAGACTAGGTGGGCCAAGCGGTCCTTATCTGCCATCAAAGTCTATGTTTCTATGACCTCATACCAACAACCAGAGCAGTGACATCACAAGAAGGGTGGGACTTTAATGCTTTGATACTGGTGAAGCCTGCTGAAAGGACTGACATTCTTGTTCTGAACTTGGAAAGGACACTTTTGTTCCTGGACTCAAAGAGAGGCACTTCTCCCAAAACAGGTAATTTAAGCAACACTATTTACCAACTGAAACTGGAGTAGGATTAGTTATTCAGTACAAGGTGGTTTGTTTATGATTGTCCATTTCTTTTCTGACTGTACCCTTAGTGTATATATGTTCTGTGTTTTGTATTTTATTTACTATTTTTAATTTTAGTAAACTTTGTTTTTCCTTAAAATGCTGCCTGAGACATGCTCATTTGCGTGTGAATGGTGGAACAGTCTTACTGTTCTAAGATAGCTGTTAAATGCTTATTCTTTCGCTATATGCAGCCATGCTGAGAAGGATCTGTGTAAAGATCCAGCTGAATAATGCTTGTGATACACCTCAGTGTAATTATTGCTTATACTATGGCTATCTAGTGCCAGCCTGTACAAACCTTTTTAGATGTAATTTATGCGAAGAGAAGAGTCAGCCCTATGTACGTTGTCCATGGGCTTCACACAATAGTGATGACCGAGTATTGTCACAATAGCCATCTGTTTGTTATTATTTGTATTATATTTTTGCTATAAAAACATAATTTTGAATTCTGCTTGTGAAGCATGGCAGTCAGCACAAGGCATCCTGGGACATTAGATTTTTGAAAATGTACTATTCTCTCTGAGTGGAAGAAAACAGCTAACTTCAAAGAATCTAACACATGCCTAACAGAACCTGTATGGAAATCATAAAAGTTATGTTCTCAGAGAGTTGATACTTTGAAGTGAAAATATTGCCTTTTTACGAGGTGACAGGAGGGAAAATGCTTCCTAGTCAGTCTATGTAAAAAATATCACAATGTTGAGAGGTGGTTCTCAGGCCAGTGGGCCTCACTTCAGTCCTGGGCAAACTCATGGAGACCATCCTAAAGGAGAGGCTCATGAGTTTCTTGGAGGCAAATGGTATACAGGACAACCAGCAACACGGGTTTGTTGCAGGAAGATCATGCCAGATAAACCTGGTAGAGTTCTATGACTGGGTGACATGGGAACTGGACAATGGCCATGCTGTGGACATCCTGTGCTTGAACTTCAGTAAGGCCTTTGATTCAGTGCCACATGGGAGACTGGGGGGAAGCTGGAGTATGTGGGGGCAGGACCAAAAATGGTGATCTGGATCAGGAACTGGCTAAAGGAGAGACAGCAAAGGGTGGTGGTAGGGGGAGAACTCTCATCACCGAGAGCAGTGATGAGTGGGGTACCACAGGGATCTGTGGTGGGACCAATACTGTTCAGGATTTTCATAGCAGATATCTCAAATGGGATCCAGAACAAAATCAGTCTGTTCGCAGACAATACCAAGATGGGAGCTGTGGTAGATGACACGGAGGAGGGAAAGAGGTTGCAGGAGAACTGAATAAGCTGCAGGAAAGGACAGATAAATGGCAGCTGGAGTTGAACACCAAGAAGTGCAAGGTTCTGCACTTCAAAGCCAGAACCAGGGGAGGTATTATCACTTAAATGTTGTTCAGATGGGTTGTTCCACAGAAGAGAAGGACCTAGGGGTGATCATAACAGGGAGCAGGAACAACTCTGTTCAATGCAGAACAGTGGAGGCAAAAGCCAACAAAATTCTGGGGTGCATAGCTATCGGGATCTCCTCCAGAAGTAGGGAGGTTATCCTGCCCCTACATAGGTTGCTAGTCATGCCACTTGCTGGAGTACTGGGTGCAATACTGGCACCCTTTTCTGAAGAAGGACATCAAATTGTTGGAGGCGATACAGCATAGAGCTACAAAGATGATCCAGGTATTGGAAGGTAAGCCAACGAGGAAAGGCTGGGGGGAGTTGAATCTGTACTCTCTGGAAGAGAGATGGAATGGGGAGATATGACTCAGACCTTTAAATACCTGAAAGGAATAAAGACTAATACATAGAGGATTTTCTAGAGGAGAAAGGGGAGGGACACGAGAGGACACCAACTGAGAATAGAGGGGGGTAGATTCAGGAGAGAGATGAGGAGACATTTTTTCACAGAAAGAGTGGTGGACAAGTGGAACTCCTTGCTGGGTGAGGTAGTGGCCTGCAAGATGGTAGACAGCTTCAAGAGGGGTTGGGATAGGGAAAGGGGAAGAGGTAATAGGATGGGGGGAAGGGAGGAGCAGCGGGCATTATAATGTGCTAGCTGCACACTCAAGCAGACTTGATAGACCATGAGGCCTGCTTCTGCTGGCATTTTCATACGTTCATATGTAACACCTGTCCCACCTTAAGGAAATATTGGGCAGGATACAGAGGGCCAGGCTTACTGTCAAAGTTGAAAAGTGTCAGGTGGCCATGGCTAAGGTGGTGTACCTAGGGCATGTAGTAGGACGTGGACAGCTCCGTCCTAATCAAACAAAGATTGAGGCAATAGAGATGTGGCCCAGACCTGAAACACAGAAGCAGATCTAGAGTTTTCTAGGGACCGCAGGGTACTATCGAAAATTTGTATCAAACTACAGTGCCCTGGCAGCTCCCCTATCTGGCTTGCTAAAGAAAAGAATGCCTAAAAAGGTAAACTGGGAACCAGCTTGTGAACAAGCCTTTAAACGGCTAAAGGAGGCACCGTGTGGTGCTCCTGTGTTAGCCAGTCCAGACTACAGTAAACCATTTGTAATCCAGACAGATGCCACAGATGTGGGTATTGGAGCAGTACTTAGACTTCTAACCAAGGAAAGGATCACCCAATAGTGTACCTCAGTAACAAATTATTTCCCAGGGAACAGGATTATTCTACAGTGGAGAAGGAGTGTCTGGCACTGGTGTGGGCACTGAAGAAATTAGAGCCATACCTATACAGGGCACCATGATGTACAGACGGATCATAACCCCCTGGTTTGGCTGGCACAAATGGGTAAGACAAATGGTAGGCTTCTAAGATGGAGCCTTGCCTTACAGGGGTACGATATGACTGTCACTCACAGGGCAGGAGCAGCAAATGCCAGTGCAGATGGTCTATCGCATCAGTTAGAGCAGTGAAGTGAATTTGGGAAACTCATCCCATGCCTAGGAAGAAATTCCCTCAGATTCAGTCTAGGAGGGAGGGGTGTCATAATAGCCATCTGCTTGTTATTATTTGTATTATATTTTTGCTATAAAATAAATGATTTTGAATTCTGCTTGTGAAACAGGGCAGTCAGCACAAAGCATCCTGGGACATTAGAAATTTGAAAATGTACTGTTCTCTCTGAGTGGAAGGAAACAGCTAACTTCAAAGAATCTAACATATACCTGACAAAAACCTGTGTGGAAAACACAAAAGTCATGTTCTCAGAGAGTTGGTGCTTTGAAGTGCAAATATTACCTTTTTATGAGGTGACAGGAGGGAGAATGCTTCCTAGTCGGTCTATGTCAAAAATCTCACAATGTTGAGAGGTGGTTTTCTGACTGTTTTCCTAAGAGATCAAAGGTATATTCTGTCCTGTCATAAAGCATGCTCTGTGGCTCACTGATTAGGAAGTATATATATTTTTTTTAAATTGGAATGTTTAGCAGTGTGCAGGGGCATGTGACTGATCAATTAATTACAGGACTAAGACTGACCTCATGCCAGCAACCAGAGTAGTGACATCACAAGGAGGGTGGGACTTTAACTCTTTGATACTGGTGAAGCCTGCTGGAAGTACTGACACTTTTGTTCCTGGACTCAAAGAAAGGCACTTCTGCCAAAATAGGTAATTTCAGCACCACTATTTACCAACTGAAACTGGGAAAGGATTAGTTATTCAGTACAAGGTGGTTTGTTTATAATTGTCCATTTATTTTCTGACAGTACCCTAAGACTCAGATATTCAGACTGCACCTGGCAGTGGTGCAAGCCTGGGCACAGTGCAACTAGGATGCGCCAGTGCCTGGACCAGGTGATATTCAATGGTGATGCACCATGGTGCAGCACCGCTGAATATGGCATGCACTGCGCATGGTGCAATGGGACTGTGCTGGTGCAAGACACAGATAGGGAACACAGGGATGCGCCAGCGCAACTGCTGTTGCGCTGGGTGCAGCACCCACGATATTCAGAAAAATGGCATGCAAATGAGACCGTAATATATGCAAGGCGCACATGGGGCCATTTGCATGTCATTATGGCCCCATCTGCATGCCTTACGCAGGGCAGCCTGGTGACTTCGCATGGTGCCTTGCACAGCATGACGTTTGCATTGCGGGAGTCCCAGGGCATCCCATGCCCCGTAGCTGCGATCGTGGTAAACTGCCATAGCAGGACTCCCCGTTGGGCTATTTGTAACCCCCCACCTGCCTGATCCCACAATATATGTCCAATGTTACAGTCCCTGGTAGTCTTGTGGACCCCCCTCCCTCCTAATTCCCCGATAGATGTGTAAGAGTACATTACTTGATAGTCCAGTGGACCCCTCCCTTCCGATTCTAAGATAGTTGTCAAAGATCACAGTCCCTGGTGGTCTAGTGGACCCCCCTCCCTCCTGAATCCCCAATCAGCCCATACTGTACCTGTCATTTGGCAGGCAGTTGGGCGGTATTCGGGCAGGTTGCAGCTACCCACCAATGGTGGAGGGTGCAGGGTGGGCAAGGGGTTCTGTATGGGTGGGAGGGGTAGTGGGTGCCACTGGATCACCAGGGACATGTATTACAGTGATCACCCGCAATTGGGGATTCTGGAGGAAGGGGGGACCACTAGATTACCAGGGAATGTACTCTTGTACATCTATTGAGGAATTGGAGGGAAGGGGTCCACTAGACTACCAGGGTACTATGTGTGCTTGTGGACAGTGTCTCTGTGGCGGGTGGCCACCATGGCTGGCAGCTGTGTTGCCCCTGCAATACAGCAGCCCGCCTGTGGGTGTATCGGGACTTGTTCCCACTCTTCATGGGCTCAACTTTGAGCCCTTTATGCCGCAATGGGTTGTGCCAGCATATGCGCTGCACATCCTGGGCTGAATATCGATGCGATATGCATGGGCACGCCCCTGCATGTGCCACATACAATTACATTGCGCCCCCACACATCAGGATTTGTGCTGCGCCAGGTGGCCATTCCAATAGCCCACCAGGTCACAATGCGGGGTTGCACCATGCACAACCATTTGAATATCTAGGCCTTAATGTATATGTGCTCTGTGTTTTGTAGTTTGTTTACAGTTTTTAATTTTAGTAAACTTTGTTTTTCCTTAAAACGCTGCCTGAGACATGCTCATTTGTGTGTGAACGGTGGAACAGTCTTAATAGTCTAACACAGCTTTTACATGCTTATTTATTTATTTATTTGAATTTTGATGTCTGTTTAGGCCCACTGAGACAAACAATTCCCTTTTTCAGGGGCGACCCAGCTAACAAAGATATTCCATAGATACATTGCTATACAACTGCAATACTATACAAGGTATACACAGGTTTGACTATACAAGTACAAAAGATAATCTGGTGAATGAAGATATTCCATAGATATATTGCTATACAACTGCGACACTATACAAAGTACACACAGATTCAATTATACAAGTACAAAAGATAACAAAGTAAATTGGGTGGGGATAGTATAATTACAACAGTAAATGATCAGCTAGGAGTAGTCAATTTTATGGCTAGGTAAATAGGTGCATAAATGTAGTTAAGGTATCAGGGTAGCAATTACAATGAAAGATATTTACAACTAGGTACAAATATTACCAAAAATAAGTAGTGGGATGGAGAGTAGGTGAAGTCGAAGGAGTGGGGTGAGGAGAAGAACAAGGATCACTTACAAACAAGGTGGAGGAGAGAGCGGGTGAGAGAGGTTACAAGAATAGGGAAAGGGGAGAGGAAACTCAGAGTTGAACTAAAGGAACTAGTTATGTGTACAATTATAGGTAGGTGGTGGGAAGAAAATTTCTTTAAAGTGCTTTTTAAAGTGGGGAAGTGACAAGCACAATAGTAATGTCTGTGGGAGGCTGTTCCATTTTAGTGGTGCAGCAGAAGAAAAAGATCTCCTACCTATGGCTAAATGATTTTTGGGTATATTCAGGATAGGTATGTGGGAGGATCTGAGGGTCCTGGGGAAGGACTTCAGTGTGAGTATTTGGAGAGGATGGGTGGTGAGACAAGCTAGATTAGTTTGTAGATGGTACAGAGCATAGGGAAATCCATCTTAGCCACAAATGATGGCCAGCCTAGCTGGTTTAGCACGTCACAGTGGTGGGCCCATGCTGGGGCCTTAGCAGCAAAATAAGTAATTCTATGGTAGGTCTGCTTAAATTTTGCTAGACTAGGGACTTGGCAGAGTGAATTATTGGCACCCCGTAGAAGAGTCTGGGTCGAAGGATAGCCGAGGTAGTGGTCGAAACAGCATAGTTTTTATTTTCTTAATGTTCAGGCCCAATAGATTCTTCTTGAACCAGTCCTCCAGATGCAGGAAGTCATTCTCCAAGTCAGTGATAAAAGAAGGAAACATCTTAGGAGGATCTATGTAGGACTGCATCATCAGCATAGAGCTGAACTGATGCCCCACCACAACTGAGCGGCAGCTCATTGATAAAGACTGAGAATAACAGGGGACCAAGGATTTAACCCTGGGGAACCCCATTGGAAATGGGAGATAGAGCACCCACCCATTTGACACACTGGAACCTTATGCAGCCACATTAAGAAGGATCTGTGTAAAGATCCAGCAAGGTAAGAAAAATACCCGAGTCTCATTGAGTCAGAAGGGGGGATTTGTGAACCAGGTTGGTTGTATGCCCGCTGGGTCAAGTATTACACTGCTTTCCCTGAAGAGAGTGTGATATTTGGACCAGTTACCTGGGTGTGCTAGCTAAAAAGGGTTCATAATTGACCCCAGGACTCGAGACTGGTAGTTTGCTCTGACCCAAAACAAACAGGAGGGTGTCGCTGTTTGTCCCCTGTTCACGAATCACATTTGAAGGTAAGGCACTGTGGTAGCAGAGGGCCTGACCCCAGGAGTGGGTATGTGACAGATTTGGTGGCAGAGGTGGGATCTAAAAGATTTGTCTGCATACTGTGCAATTATTTGGTGACATGGGCATTAACAGTCCAGTGTGTTGGATTGATAAATTGTAACAGTTCACACACAAACAAGACAGAGATTTTAAAAGAAATATATCATTTTGGTTACAGTCTAAGTTTCCTAAGTGTTTTATTTTTCTTTTGGGTGCCAAGCTAGTGTAGCCATAGATTAGGGAAGAAGATGGCTTCCACCTACAGCGAGTACACTGCGGAATACTTGAGGCAGTAGTGCCAGGAAAGAGGAGTCTGGAGCGAGGGCCGAAACAAACAGCACCTCGTGGAGGCTCCTGTGGCAGCCAATGCACAAGCAACTGGCCAGGACCTTGAGTCATAGTCAATGATTGAAAGGGACCAGACCTTGCACATGGTGGTGCCAGAGTCTGGTAGCTTGCTCGGACCAAAAACAAATAGGAGGGTGTCCCTGTTTGTCCCTGTTCACGAATCACACATGAAGGTTAGGCACTATGGTAGCAGAGGGTCTGACCCCAGCAGTGGGTTTGTGACAAGTATCAAAAGAGATTTTAATCTCTGGGGCACAGCAGCAGGGAGTGAGTTAAGCCTTGGAGTGGAGAATAGCAGTCATGCAGTCAGAACAGGCAGAGCAACCAGACAAGGCTCTCCCTGCTGGGGACCATCCTCAAGGGGCAGCTGCAAACATAAACTACCAAACAGATCAAATGGAAAACCAGGTCTCAAAGCAAATAAGGGTCAGAAGCATTATGATTTACATACCCCACTAGAAGCATGACTTCATTAGAGATAATGACTCTAAATGTCAATACCATAAAGAGTCCTAGAAAAAGAGTGACTGTTTTAATAGCATTAATGGAAAGTAAAAGTGACATAGTGTGCAAACAGGCCACCAGGTTAAAAACTACTTTTGATGTAGCTCAGGTGTTTAGAATACGGACAGAGGGTGCCACCTTTTGTTCCACAGGGACAAGTGCATGCGATGGGGTAGGCATTTTATTTATGAATTCTGACATTAAGGTGACACAATTGATGTGAATACATCCAGAAAGAGCATTATTACTGGATATACAGTTTGTTTGTTTTTTCTAGCAGAGTAAGATTAATAAAAGTCTATGCCCAGGCAGAGGGTTAGCTTATTTAAAGAAATACAGCCTTATTTGCACATCTCCAGAATTGTGATATGGGGGTGATTTTGATTGTTGGCCTGCTAAGACAAATAGAGGTCTGAAAACAGAAAATACTATATTGTAAATTGAATATTTGAGAGAATTGATACATGAAGCAAGCTTAATTGGTGGCAATATAGTGCAGTGGCTAAGGGGACTGCACTGCAATCCTGGAGACCTGGGTTTGAATCCCATCAGTCTCCACTTGCATACTGTGAGATCCTGAGCAAGTCACTTAATTTTCTTGTGCTCCCAGGTTACACCTGGAAACAAGCCCCAGCTTAGTGTACTTTTCCTGGTTAGACAGTTTTCCCTTTCCCTAATTGATTCCTATAGGAAAATGTATAACACGGGAGGTAATACGTACTTTCAAGGTATATATATGCTACCAGGATTGATTTTTGTTTGTTTCTAAATATGTAAACATACAGCAAGTAAATGTTAGTGAACATGAATTTACAGACACAGAGCAGTAAGGATAAAAAAACTCAGTGGGGGGATGCAGCAACATGTAGCAAAGGTAGTTAGCATCTGAATACCTCAATACTCCAGAATGAGGAACTTATTGTAAAATGGAGACGATTATGGGAGGCAAGACTCACTGTCACACATGTATGTATGATGATGTTATATTATGGTGGAAAGATACACAGCGAGATATTGTAAAATTCTTTCAAGATTTTTCAGGGAAGGCAGCTACTAAAAACTATCTGAAATACTTAAAAAGCAGGCAACAATTATAGAAATTGATCTGAAAAGCAGAACAGAAGAGATCAGATTATATCACTCAAATTGGTAACATGAAAAAAAGAAATGTTTAATATGCAGTATAATAGGGCAGAATCTTTACATCAGGAAATGTGTTTTGGTACACAAAATAAAAAAACAAATGTCTGATGCTTATAAAGATTGTAAAAAGAGAGTGGATAAAATATTTTTTCAAGAATTAAAAACAGAGGAGGACAGGATAGTTTTTACCACAGATGAGTTATTAACTGAAGTATCAAATTAAACTGATGAGACTTTTGGTACAGCTGCTGAGGTGTTTTTGGAAGATAGTTTTTTTCCTCATCTAGATTTATCTCATCCCACAGAAGCTGAAAAGGAGGCCCTTACAGGCATGATTGCTAAGGAAGAGGTAGAAATTACAATCTCTGCTCTGCACAATGACGCAGTGCCAGGAACAAATGGATTGAGTGCTGAATTCTATAAAACATTTTGTCACAGATTTAGCCCCCACATTGGTAACCTTATTCAATAATATTTTAAGAAGCCATATTTTACTGGCAACAATGGCAAAACCTAGTTATGAGTCATAAAAAAAAGAGACAAAACTGATTTAGGTAATTGGAGACCACTGAGTATATTAAATACAGATTCTAAGATTCTCGGGAAGATAATTGCTAATAGGTTAACTAAACTATCAGATCACCTAATAAGTAAACATCAGCCTTGTGCCATTCTGAATAGCAGCATATAGGACAATTTAATTTTACTGAGAGAGATATTCTTGAAAGGAAATGAAGGAGAACCAGATGGATATGTTATTAGCCTAGCTCTGGAGAACGCATTTGATACAATGTCACATAAAGTATTTGCTTGGTTCCTTAAAGGCGTTTGGCATCCCAGAAAAATGTATAGAATGGATACAGGTACTTTAAAAAAATGCTATGGTAACTCCTAATGTAAACAGGTGGATGGAGCCTGATATCTTGGTATGTAAGGGAGTCAGACAGGGTTGCCCCCTAAGCCTTTTACTCTATGTTTTCTGTATAGACATCTTTTTAAAGCACATAGCAACCAGTAGATAAAAGGTATAACAGTAACCTCTAGAGTTCTGCCAATTAAAATTTTAGCTTATGCAGATGATGTGATCTTAACATTAGACAAGAATACTTCATAGCAGGTGATAATGAAAAAACTACAAATGTTTTCCAGTGCATCAGGTTCAAAAACAAGTTACAGTAAATGCAAGGGAATAACTTAAGGTTCTGTCACTGTCCATGACAGAGGCTCTTGGGCACAGGTGCAGATATCACAGAAACATAGAAATTTATGACAGATAAGGACTGCCAGGCCCATCCAGTCTGCCTATATGCCCTACCTTTACTTAGCTGCCGCTGACCCTACTGGGGCTCTGCTGCTGCCTCTCCTTCTCCCCTCTAGGGTTCCCTTATGTCTATCCCTTGCCTGTTTAAATCCCCCACTGTGTTTGCCCCCACCACCTCCTGGGGCAGCCCATTCCAAGCATCCACCACCCCTTCCATGAAAAAGTACTTCCTCACATTGCTCCTCAGTCTCCCTTCTTCTAGTCTCGTTATGCTCTTTTGTTTTAGGGCAGCTTCTTTTCTGAAAGATGCTGTCCTCCTGTACCTTGTTAATCCCCTTGAGGTACCTGATGGTCTCTATTATGTCTCCCTTCTCTCTACTCTCTTCCAGGGTGTATATACTGAATTCCTGTAGTTGCTCCTCATATGACATGTGGTGCAGGCCCTGCACCATTTTTGTTGCCCTTCTCCAGACTGTATCTACCCTGTCAACGTTCTTCCTGAGGTGAAGCCTCCAGACTTGGATACAGTACTCCAGATGAGGTCTCACCAATGATCTGTATAGTGGCATTATGACTTCCTTTTTTCTGCTGGTGATACCTCTCTCTATGCACCACAGCATCCCACTGTCTCTCCGTACTTCCTTGACACATTATTTGGTCACTTTTAGGTCATCAGATATGATGACTCCCAGAACTCTTTCCTGTTTTGTGGTTGCTAATAGCTCCTCCTTCATCATGTAGTCCTCCCCCGGGTTCCTGCACCCCAAGTGTATGATTTTGCATTTCTTCGCATTGAATCCTAGTTGCCACAGTCTGGACCACTCTTCCATTTTAGCTAGGTCACTCCTCCTTCTCTCCACCCTCTTGGACTGTCCACCCTATTGCAGATTTTTGTGTTATTTGCAAAGAGGCACAGCTTTCCCTCCAGCCCTTCTGCAAGGTCATTGATTTAGATATTAAATAGCACTGGTCCAAGAACTGACTCCTGTCGTACCCTTCTGGTCACCCTACCTACTTCAAATTAAGCCCCATTTACCACCACACTCTGTGTCCTACCTTTCAACCAGTTTCCAATCCAGTTCACCACCTTGTGTCCCAATTCAAGGCTGCCCAGCTTGTTTACAAGCCTCCTATGTAGAACAGTATCGAACGCCTTGCTGAAGTCAAGGTAGGTTACATCCACCACTCCCCCCTGATTCACCTCCCTAGTGACCCAGTCAAAGAAATCAATCAGATTAGTTTGATATGACTTTTCTGCCATGAATCCATGCTGTCTTGGATCTTGTGCTCCACTTGATACAAGGTGTTCTGCTATCCTTTCCCTTGGCAGAGATTCTATAATTTTACCCACCACTGAGGTCAGACTGACAGGTCTGTAGTTTCTAGCCTCCTCCCTACTCCCACTTTTGTGGAGAGGGGTCACGTCTGCCCTTCTCCAGTCCTTTGGAACCTCCCCTGTTTCCAGTGACTTATTGAAAAGGGCCGCCAGTGGTGCCGCCAGTATCTCCCCCAGTTCCTTTAATATTCTAGGGTGAATTCTGTCTGGTCCCATTGCCTTGTCCATCCTCATTTTTTTAAGTTCTTTCAGGACTCTCTTCTCCTTGAATGGGCTGCTGTGCACCTCCCTTCCCTTCCTGATTCCTAGCTGTGGTCCCCCCCCCCCGTCTTCCTCCATGAAAACTGAACAGAAATATTTGTTCAGGACTGATGCTTTTTCCTGGCCTCCCTCCACTCCCTCTCCTTCCTCCTGCTTCAGCCTTACAATCCCTCCCCTGGACCTTCTCTTCTCACTAATGTATCATTAGAAGATCTTGTCCCCTTTTTTGACTTCATGTGCTACATTTTCCTCTGTCCTTGCCTTGACACCCCTGACTGCCTTCCCTGCCTCCATCTGTTTTTCTAGATACAGTGCCCTGCCCTCCTACCTTTGCATCTCCTTATATTTCTTGAAGGCTAACGTTTTTGCCCTTACTGTTCCTGCCACCTCCTGTGAGAACCATAGTGGTTTTCTTTTCCTTTTACCCTTGTCAATTTGTCTGATGCAAAGATTTGTTGCCTCCACTATGGCTCCTTTTAGATGTGTCCATAGTCCTTTGACTCCCACTCTTTTCCTTCTCTCCCATAGGGCCTCCTTGAGACACACCCCCATCCTACTGAAGTTTGCCCTCCTGAAGTCCAGAACCTTCACTTTTGTGTGACATGTCCCTGTTGTAGTTTTCACATCAAACCACACTGTGCAATGGTCACTGGACCCCAGGTGTTCTCCTACCCTAACATCTGTAATTCTGTCCCTGTTGGTTAGTACCAGGTCCAGAATTGCTTCCTCCTTTGTCAGCTCCTGCACCAACTGCTTGAGGCATGCTCCCTGCATGGAGTCCAGAAAGTCTCTGCCCTGGCTATCGCAGATGCTTGGGTGCTCCAATCAATGGTGGTTCTATGTGATAACAGCAATTGCCAAAGGGCAATCACCATTACGGAGAATGTACATCACTGAAAATAAGAATGGCGAAGTACATTCGCAGTGACAAAATTACATTTAAGTGTTTATGTGAGGGGGCTTCATGCCCTGCACCCCCCTTACTAAAATAACTAACTCCAGTGGGGTGCTTGTTGGAGATGGGGAGGAGAACCAGGACAAAAGCAAAAAGAGTAAAATAAATAAAAATGGGCACAGAAAAGCACAAAAATATTGTGCTCCACCCCAGCCCCGAATCCTGCACCCCCCCCACCAGATCCAGCCACCCTACCCACCGCGTCACTAGGCCAGCTCGGTGGTTTCCCCTCTCACCACCCCCCACATACCTTATGGATACTTTCTGGTATCCTATCACTGTTCTCTTACCGTGCATTTTCCTGTCACTACCCTTTCAGGGTAGTGCACAACACAGGCTCTGAGACTGAGTCGCTCATATTTGAGTCACTCAATCTCAGTCACCCTTTTTATGGGATACCATCAACCTCTGATAAGTTGAAGTTGCCCATCAGCAACACCTCCCCCTTGGCTGCCATCACATGGATGGCTTCCAGTAGATCCCTGTCCATTTCCCCCCCCTTTCTGCTGGGAGTCTGTATATTACTCCTATGCAAATGACTATGCCATTGCCTGCTTCCAGGGTGACCTACAGTGCCTCTGCCAACCCCTTTATCCCTTGCACCTCTGTTGCTTTTATACCTTCCTTGATGTACAAAGCCACCCCTCCTCCCTTTTTACCCTCCCTGTCCCTCCTGAATAGGGTATACCCTGGTATAGCAATGTCCCAGTCATGGTTCCCATTGTACCATGTATCAGAAGATAACATTACCATTTTAGGTGTATCATTTGGAAAAGGAGATTTAGCTCAGCAAAATTGGGAAATGTTTAAAAACTGCATACATAGTAGGAAATAAGTGAAAAGGGAATCCAATATCTAAACTGAAGTAGGTTTTTCTGATCAAAATCTTTTTGCTGCCTGTATGTCTGTATTTAAGTTATATTTTCCACCCCTTCAGATGCTGGAGGCAAGGTTTTATAGTATATTTTTCAGGCATTTTGGGGTAGTAGGTTAAATCCAGTAAAAAGAGAAATAACATATAGATCAATAAAAAGAGGAGGAGTACAAATAGTTAACCCTTTAGTGTTTTACAATTGCATATTTGTATATACAAATGTTCATTTAGCATTGAGACCAGGTTGGAAGTATATGGACAGTGGTAATTCAGGAATGGCTGAAACCATGCATTGAAGCATGGAGCATGTTGAGTAGTAGGAAATTGTCAAGAGCAAGGAAGGTGCCACAATATGTTTTGATGTTTATGAAAAATATGATAAAGTGAGAAACACCCTATGAACAATGTCACACTGAAACTAGGTGTGACAGGGTGACCTCTGTCATAGTGGACACCCCTGGGATAAATTGAAACCCCTTCCCCAAGCAGTTTAAATGTTTTGTATAATGCCCAACATGCTGGTTGGCTACTTATAAATTAAGCGCTGAAGTGCTTATAAAGTTTTCTATGCATATTAACCTAAAACAAAACTAAGAGTACACATTACAAAATGAGAGGAAGCTTTAATATAAGAATAACAAAAGTTTGTGTCTGCTTTTTCTAGATGTTAGCAGCCCCCTTCTAAGATATATTTTACAGCAGACAGCATGAGGTAATAGGACCCTGCAGGAGAGTTTAGGAGAGCACAGAATGTTCTGACCTCGGGACTGAACTTTAACAATTTTGTAAACAAGTTACAGGCCTATGGCACATTCATAAGGTAGAAAAAATGGGCAGACTGGATGGGCCTTGCTGTCCTTATCTGCTGTCAACTTCTATGTTTCTATGTTAATGTGCTCCAGGTGCCTGCAAAATAATTGTTCTCTATAGAGCAACAGTGGCCCTTACTGGCTAGTTTTATGTTATGTCTGCTATTGCTTAAAAGGCAGGGGAAATTGTTTTTACAACTTCTAGTGAGCTTATAAAAAGCCCTACATCAGTGCTGAGAGGATAGATAGGGTGATCAGTTGAGTGCTGACTGAGGAAGGTGAAAGACCTCCTGCTAGTGTGTGCTTTCACACTGTTTGATTGATGCTAGGCTGAAGAAAAGCCTTAGAAACTGTTGAAGCTAAGCAGTTGTCTGACTTATTATAACCCCCTGTTACCTGAGGTTACTAGAATCCCAGTTAGACCTAGTGGCAGGCAGGGACAGGCAGCTTGTGAAATTCCAGTTAAATGGATTTCACACTGTCTCACTCTGTTCTCAGTCTCAGCTGAGACTGAGGGATGACATCATTTTTGAACTGTTGCAGCTGCATAAGCCACACTGGAATGTTGCAGTTGGAGGTTAGAGTAGAACGTTGGGGAATCTGAAGTCAGTCTGTTGCAGTCTGTAGTAGGCCCTCAGAGTCCTAAGCTCTGTCAAAGAGCTATTTTTTTTTTGTAGAGGTGTGTGTTCTCACCTAGAGAGGAATACAAGAAGAGCCAAGTGAAGTGGTAGAGACCACTTTCAGTGGTTCAGGGCCCCATCCCTGCAGGGATGGGGGGAAGGAATCAGCCTGTTTCCAGGGGCAAACCCCCTGGTCCGGCTAGGAAACAAGAAGCTGCCTGAGTTTAAGTTCATGCTGAGGCAGCAGAAGTTCTGGACGAGATTTCTTTGAAGAGAAAATGCCTGGGGGGCACCTGCAACCAAAGGGTGAGTTCGCTCTGCTAAAGGGCCAATGTGTTTTCACCTAAGACAAGATGAAACTAAAGTGACTGTTACTGTAGGGTCAGGAAAAGACAGCCAAGTACAGTTTGGAAGATGTGGGGATTGGACTACTTAACTCTGTGGGGGGTCTAGAGTAATGGACACAGCCACTTTTTAAGCATGTTCAAGTTCAGCACAAATGGGATGGAAAAACAGTAGATTGGATGTGACATACATTTAAAGAGAATCTACACAGCAAAGTGTTTTTAAGGATGAGGTGTTACAGTCCAGAGAAATGGCCAGATATGAATTATGGGAGCGAGAGGTGGGAGACCCCCCCATCAGTAGTAACCAAATTCACCTCTACGAGTTTGCTTTGGGACACCTGTTGCTTTCTCTCAGGTACTTGGCCAGTGCCTGAGGAAAGTACCCAGACGTGGGATTGATGAGGAAGATTCCCTGATGGAGCCAGAAGTGCTCATAGGTGGTTTAAGGAGCCACCAGTAAATGTTCCATGCTATATGAAAAGTGTCCAAAGGGCTGGCAATGGAGCTGAGCCAGGAAAGCCGAAAAAGAGTTGGGTTAGGGCAGAGTGCCCAGAGTGTTTCGAGACCTGAGGGTTTCAGTGTAAAGAGGATGTGTTCTGATCTCCATAAATCTACATTACAAGGAGTGTAGCCCTGTGGGGGTCCATCTATGCTTTGTTATTCTGTTGGATGTGAATAAAAGCCACACTTTAGAATCCCAACTTCTGGTATTGGACATTACAGTTATTGCTTCCTGTGTCCGGAGTTACTTGGGTGCCCCTGACTAGAAGTCAAACCTAGCCAAAATACTGAGCAACAGTTTTCTCCCCGAGCCCATGTCCCAGGTAGGGGGTCACATATGGAGGCACTGCACAGCGCTAAAAACACAAAAATACCACCAACCTGACCCCTGGGGTAACCCACCGGTTACACTTAACATTTTGTTTTCTGTATTTTTTACTTAATGAAAATAAAATGAAAAATGCAACCATGTGTTGTTTATGCCCCTGACTTGTGGTCTGCCTGAAATTGTGTTATCCTAAACCCACGTCCGGTGATATATGGTGTCAGAGTGGGATCTGACTGGACATCTGAGGAAACAGAGGGAGTCCAGTCAATTGGTGCCAGATCTGGTACCGAGGATACACAGCAGAGGTGCATGGCGCCAAGTTAGATGAGGACAGCACCTGATGGAGAAGGTGACCTGGGAGAGGCACCATGGATATGAGGAGATGGACCTGATGGCCAAATGGAGACCCTGAAACAACTTCTTCACTGGTTGCGTGGGAGATGGCTGGAGACTGATCGACACCAGAGAGAGAGGCGGAGCACAGATGCCAGGAACTACTTGAGCGGTCCCACTCAGAGGATGTCGAGGAAGAATTGGTGGAGCAGGATCCATGGGTTCTGGAGAAGGACCCCTGATGGAACATCTATGACCAATGTTTGTGGAGATCCCATTGTTCCCCATTTTTCTGGGCTGCTATTTGGTGGAGGATGGCAAACAAGAAGAGGAGACCCCAGGTAAGACTGTGACTGGCAATTTATTACTGGGGCAGAAGACTTCAAGCAAGATGGAAGAATCCATTTTGGCTGAAGGGACTTTTGCATGTTTTAAACCTCCTCCTATGAAAAATGATTGTTCTCCTGATGTTGACTGGGGAAAGGTGCAGGCAGGGGATCCTGAAGTAACCCAGTTAAGACAATATATTAAAATCCAGGATGGGAGACAGGTTAATGGTGGTGGTGAGGACAGGTTATGGTGGTATGAACTTAGGAAGGAAGTTCTATATCATGAGGTTCAACCCCAGGATGAAGCAAGTGGATGCCCAGGTAGTGGTGCCTGTGGCATATAGGAAAAAAGTGATGGAGGATGCACACTCCAGTCACTCGGGGCATCTGAGCCATGGGAAGGTTTTGGCTAGACTAACCCCATATTTCTATTGGCCAGGCATGTAAAAGCAGGTGGCAGCATACGATAAGACCTGTTACAGGTGCAGACAGATAGTGATCCCTGACAGTGATGTGGGAGGAATAACCCAGAGGGTGAAGGGCAAGAGATGGCACTCTTGGAGGAGGGGGAGACTCCCACATAGAACAGAAGAGACTAGGTGGTAGCCAACATCACTAGTAGTGTATAAGATTTGATATGAAAACCCTGAGGTTAAGGACAGGCTATTAGGCATACAGCATGGTATGTTACTAACCTATGTTTAAATGTCTAGGTGGGGACAGAGCAAGGTAGTTCTCCCCTCGAAGGCAGTTCTACTGGGTGCTGGATTGTCCAAATGTTCAAATGTATCTGGTCAGGGAAAGTCAGAAGATGGTATAAAACTACTGTTGATAGTTCTTTCTCCTGGTGTATGTAATGTTTTGTAGTTTAAGAATGTAGTAAACTTGTAATAATGTCTCAGGGTATTTGTATGGTTATGAATAGGATACTTTACAAATGTGTTTTTTTAAAGGGACCCTGAGATATAGCTTCAGGTGAGGGTGGGCCGCAACTCCACAGCCTTCTATAGTGTTAGTTGAGACTTGGACAACCATGGGACAGTTGCCCTCTTATGTGGGGGATGTGTGACAGGGTGACCGCTGTCATAGTGGACACCCTTGGGATAAATTGAAAACCCTTCCCCAAGCAGTTTAAATGTTTTGTATAATGTCCAACATGCTGGTTGGCTGGTTATAAATTAAGCGCTGAAGTGCTTATAAAGCTTTCTATGCATATTAACCTAAAACAAAACTAAGAGTACACATTACAAAATGAGAGGAAGTTTTAATATAAGAATAACAAAAGTTTGTGTCTGCTTTTTCTAGATGTTAGTAGCCCCCTTCTAAGATATATTCTACAGCAGACAGCATGAGGTAATAGGACCCTGCAGGAGAGTTTAGGAGAGTACAGAATGTTCTGACCTCAGGTCTGAGCTTCAACAATTTGTAAACAAGTTATGCAATGTGCTCCAGGTGGCTGCCAAATAATTGTTCCCTATGGAGCAACAGTGGCCCCTAGTGGCTCATTTTATGTTATGTCTGCTGTTGATCAAAAGGCAGGGGGAATTGTTTTTCCAAATTCTAGTGAGCCTATAAAAAGCTCTACCTCAGTGCTGAAAGGATAGATAGATAGATAGATAGATAGATAGATAGATAGATAGATAGATAGATAGATAGATAGATACTTTATTTCTATAGTGCCCCTTTCCAGAGACTCGGAGTGCTTCTCAATTAAAACACAATACAACAATTTTAAAACATTCATAAAAATACAAAATTGGAGCAAGCAGCAATATATATAAAACAATCTATCCAACTAGTTAAAATCTGATTCATGCTATCTATAAATTAAAAGCCTGACTAAATAAATAAGGTTTTAGTTGTTTTTTGAAAGTATAGATAGATAGGGAGATCAGTTGAATACTGACTGAGGAAGGTGAAAGACCTCCTGGTGGTGGGCGCTTTCACACTGTTTGATTCATGCTAGGCTGAAGAAAAGCCTTAGAAACTGTTGAAGCTAAGCAGTTGTCTGACTTACCATTTTGCTTTCTGTATATTTTACTTAATGAAAATAAAATGATAAATGCAACCATGCATTTTTTTATGTACCTGACTTGTGATCTGCCTGAAACTGTGTTATCCTAAACCCACGCCCGGTGACACTAGGAAAGGGCTATATGAAAAACTCATGACTAAGATTATGGCAGAAGATATCAGTTTCCCACATTATTATGTGACTAATACTAAAGATGTATTATCACAATTGGCTAATAAGAGAATTCCTAACTATACATTGGCTGTCCTCTGGCTTAGCAGCCATGGGAGATTAAGTGTTAAAAATAATCATAAGCACAAACAGACAGCGGATAGATACTGTTCTAGAACATTATATGTAAATGCATTAGAGACTCAGGAAAAACTTTTTTTTTAATGTACTCATACAACTTCATTTTGGAGGCAAGTAACTATTGAATGTAAGGAGCCTTTATATGCAAATTAAAGTATTCAGATTTGGTTCTACTGATTTTAGAAGGCACATTAAAGAGGTACAACAGAGGAACATTACAAGTATTTTTTGCTGTTCTTAAATATCATATATGGTAAGCAAGGTGTGACTGGGTTATGGAACAAAAATCCATCACACACAAAGAGTTATTGAATAAAGTACTTGTATCCCTCATGCAAGTTAGGGACAAGGAAGGGAACATTTTCTCAAAAGATAGAATTAGGAAATTATGGAAGAATTACTTTTTTGTTTTCCACAAGTTGATAAGTATGGACAACAGCATAGTAAAAGAGGACAAACAACTCAACATATTTATGTTTTATTAACATGTTTGTAATAGGTCCTTTGGTTTGTTAATGTTATTCGTAAATAGTCTCATTTATTTATCTCACAGCTAGAAGTCTTTGGTGCAGCTTCATTATGGATGGATGTTACACTGCACTGTTTTGTTTGTAATTGTTTGTTTGACAATTTTAAGTAAAATTCCCCTAATCTGTTTGTCCCAATGGAAGGGGAGACCAATCTCTAATCTTCTAAAGTCCCTGTTGCTCCCATTGTTGTTGCATCTGTACCACGTTTCCCCCCCCATATCATTAGAAGTCAAGTTGTATAGTGTACGTTTTCAGGAATTTGGGGGAAGTGGACTTGATAGAAACATAGAATAATATCAGAACTCCCTTCTCTACCCGAATCCCCTATTGTATGCCGCTCACTGAGGTGGTAAGAGTGTGTTTGTGACACTGTACACCTGGAAGCCCTTTGATGGACCCTGCTGACCAATGGGCTTGCAGTGTGTACTGTAAGCTATCATTCACAAAGTTGTGAATGACAGGGTGCAGTACATACTGCAAGCTTATTGGTTAGCAGGGTCCACCATTAGGCTTCCAGGTGTACAGTAGCTGTCATTCACAGACAGCTCTGTCGGTGGGTGGCCGTGGTAGCATGTGGGTGGGTTGAGCTGCCCACTGATGTTAGGGCCATGCTAGGCTGGGGGAGCGGGGTGGGGTGGGGGGTGCCTGACTGGGTGGGGTGGATGGGTGATCCACTGGACCACCAGGTTGACTTTTGGGATAACGGCAATGTTGCGATTGGGTTGGACGATAGGGGATGTTCAGTTATTATTTCTTTACCGCCGCAGTGTGCAGCATACAAACGTGGACTCGGGCAGGGAGGTGGGTTCTGATATGAATTCTTTACCCCCACAGTGAGCAGCATATAATCAGGGATTCAAGCACGGAGAAGGGGAGGTTCAAATATAAATGCTTTACTGCCACAGTGAGTGGCATACAATCAGGGTTTCAGGCGGGGGGGGTTCAGATATGAATGCTTTACTGCCGCAGTAAGTGGCATACAATTGGGGTTTCAGGCAGGAGTGGGGGAGCACTAGACTGCCAGGGTGGGCAGGCTGCCATGCTGCTGTCTGCAGTATGGCTGCCTGCCTGTGGGTGGACACCCACTCAAGTCTACTTGTTGTAGACTTATCTTGAGGAGGCACATCTCCAGACTTGCTCCAGGGAGGCACCTCCAATTTGGGTTGTGAATGGGGCTGCACACCATATGCCTGGGCACACCCCCTGCAAAACCCCTCCAGATGCACTGCATAACATTAAGGGTGGTGTGTGGTGCATCAGTCCCCAGCAGAATCATGCCAGTGCACAAGTCAGGGATGTACTGGCTCATCTCAGACACACTGGGCATATCCCTTTTGTGAATCCTGCCCAGACTGTGTTAGCAGAAAAGGATGGGTAAGTCCATCAAGTTTGCCCTATTGTCCCTTCCTATCACTACACCCTGGACCCTGTTTGATCACAGGTGTCCCTCTCATCCCTTACTTCTAGGGTTACCACCTTTTAGGAAGCCCAAAGTGGGACATTTCTTACTGAAACTGGATTTTTCGCAGGACAATATGTCATCTCAACCAATGCAACAGACATGTTTTCTCTAAATAATCAGAATTAAGACTACATGTTGTAGTTCTTCAGTTGTTTCTTGTGTTTTTTTATTATTTTAAGTATTTTAGTTAAGGTATTATAGTTTTTTGCAACATTTAGCATTTTTCATGCTTTTCTGCAGGACACAGCTGCCCAAATCAGGACTGTCCTGCGAAAATAGGGACAGGTGGTAACCCTACTTACTTCTATTTATTATACCCCTGTGCCTATCCCATGCATGTTTGAAGCTCCCCATTGTCTTCCTCCCTACCACCGCTTCTAGCAGGCTGTACCAGGGGTCCACCCCCATTTCTGGGAAGAAGTATTTCCTCATATCCCTCTTAACCTCCCCCCCTCAAGCTTCATAACATGCCCCCTTGTTCTGGTGCTCCTCCTCTTGTGAAAGAGACTCCTCTCCTACACCTTGTTCATCTCATCTCACTCTCTTCTCCTCCAGGGAGTACACATTGAGCTTCTGCAGTCTCTCCTCGTATGGCTTCTTGTGCAGCCCCTGAACCATTTTAGTAGCCCTCCTTTAGACTGCTTCCACCAAGTCAATGTCCTTAAGGAGGTGCAGCCTCCAGAACTGGACACAGTACTCCAGGTGGGTTTCATGAGTGAGCAATACAGAGGACACCTCCTTCCTCCTACTAGAAATCCACCTCTCTATGCACATCAGCATCTGGCTTGCCTTGTCTACTGATTTTTCGTACTGCCCTGCTACCTTGAGACAATCAGAAGCAAATAAACAAAACAAAACGATGTAAGAAACCACTATGGTTCTCAAAGAAAGTGGCAGTGAAGGTTCAAGAGAAAAAGAAAGCTTTCAGGAGGTACAAGGAATCACAGAAGGAGCAGGACAGAGAACTGTATCAGTTAAAGCAAAAGGAAGCTGGGAAGGCAGTCAGAACAGCAAAGGTCCAAACCGAGGAAAAGATAGCCAACTCAGTTAAGAAGGGGGATAAAACCTTTTATAGGTACATCAGGGAGCAAAGGAAGACCAAGGGAGGGATAGTGAGGCTTAATAAAGGGAGGGAGGGTGGGCAGAGGGTGACTGTGAAAAGGCAGAGATACTAAACAAATATATTTGCTCAGTATTTACAAAGGAAGAGGGGGAGGTACCTAAAACAAACAGTAGAAACACTCTGGATACAGAAGTTGATACCAGCCCATTTACAGAAGAAAGGGTTCTGAAAGAACTCTTAAAACTGAAGGTGGACAAAGCAATGGAGCCTGATGGGATTCATCCCAGAATTCTAAAGAACTAAGGGTAGAGCTAGTGACACCACTGACTACCCTCTTTAACAAATCATAGGAGGATGGGGTGGTACCTGAGGACTGGAGGAGGGCAGATATGATCCCCTTCGCAAAGTGGGAGCAAGGCAGAAGCAGGAAACTACAGACCTGTTAGTTTAACCTCAGTGGTAAGGAAAATGATGGAATCACTTTGAAGGAAAGAATTGTCAGTATCTAGAGGCTAGAGGGACACAGGACCCAAGGCAACATGGATTCACAGCAGGAAGGTCATGCCAGATAAATCTGATAGATTTCTTTGACTGGGTGACCAAAGTAGTAGATCAGGGACGGGCTGTGGACATGGCCTACCTAGACTTTAGCAAGGCATTTGACACAGTCCCACACAAAAGATTAATATACAAGTTAGCCAGCCTGGGAGTGGGTCCCAAGATGACAGCCTGGGTAAAGAATTGGCTGGAGAATAGGACACAGAGATTAATAGTAAATGGAGTCCACTCTGAAGAAAGGGGGTTACTAGTGGGGTACCGCAGGGTTCAGTATTAGGACCGGTCCTCTTCAATGTCTTTATAAGCAACATTGCAGAGGGACTGGAAGGAAAAGTATGTCTCTTTGCAGATGACACAAAGATCTGCAACAGAGTTGATGCACAAGGTGGGGTGGAAAGGATGAGAAGGGACTTGGCAAGGTTAGAGGACTGGTCAAATGTACGGCAGCTTAGATTCAATGCTAAGAAGTGCAAGGTAATGCACCTTGGAAACAAAAACCCAGGGGAAGAGTACACAATGGGGGGTGAGATACTAACAACAACAAAAATGGAAAGGGACCTGGGGGTAGTCATATCAGGTGACCTAAAGGTGGGCAAGCAATGTGAGAGGGCAGTAAGGAGGGCTGGGGGGATACTGGGATGCATAGGAGAGGCATCACCAGTAAAACAGAAGTTATTATACCTCTGTACAGACAGCTGGTCAGACCCCATCTGGAGTACTGCGTGCAGTTCTGGAGACCCAATCTCCAAAGACATAGACAGGATGGAAGTTGTCCAGAGGAGGGCAACTAAAATGGTGCAGGGTCTGCACCGGAAGACATATGAAGAGAGGCTTAAGGAGCTTAATATGTATAACCTCGAGGAAAGGAGGGAGAGGGGGGACATGATAGAAACTTTCAAGTACCTCAAGGGAATCAACAAAGTCCAAGAGGGTAGCATCTTTCAAAAAAAGAGGTATGAAAGAACAAGAGGGCACAATTTGAAGATAGAGGGGGGGCAGCTCAGAGGTAATTTAAGGAAGTATTTTTTCACAGAGAGGGTTGTGGATGCATGGAACGGCCTTCCAGAGGAGGTTGTGGAGTCAAAAACAGTGGTGGAATTCAAGCATGCATGGGACAGTCATAAGGCAATTCTAGGGGGTGGGGATAGGAAGAAGTAGGCTGCTGGTTAACTAGGATCGGCAGCTTATCCAGTAGGTAGGGAAATGGGCAGATTGGGTGGGCCAAGCGGTCCTTATCTGCCGTCAAATTCTATGTTTCTATGTTTCTATCACCCCAAAGTCCCTTTCTTGCTTGGTAACTGTAAGTACCTCCCCCTAGCTTATATCCAGCCCCTGGGTTTCCCCTCTCTAGGTGCATGACGTTGCCTTTTCTGGCATGGAAACTCAGTTGCCACTCCCTAGACCATTCCTTGAGTTTCCCCAGAACCCTTTGCATTCCCTCCACCCCCTCCTGGGTGTTCACCCTGTTGCAGATTTTTGTGTCATCTGCAAAGAGATACACTTTCCCTTCCAGTTCCTCAGCAACGTTACATATGAAAATGTTGAAGAGGATGGGACCTGGTAACAATCCCTGTGGTATTCCACTGGTCACTCTTTCATCCTCTGAGTGGCTGCCATTTACCACCACCCTCTGCCTCCTATCTTTCAACCAATTAGAGACATAGCTCACCACCTTCTCCCCCACCCCCAGGCTACTAAGTTTCTTTACCAGCTTCCTGTGTGGTACAGTGTCAATGGTCTTACTGAAGTCCAGATAGGCCTCATCCACTGCCCTTCACTGATCCACCTCCCTAGTTACCCAATTCAAAGAAATCTATGAGATTTGCTTGGCATGACCCTCCCCCTGTGAAGCCATGCTGCCAATCGTCCTGCAGTCCATTTGTCTCCAGGTACTCCATCAGCCTCTTCTTCAAAAGGGACTTCATTAATTTCCCCACCACTGATGTGAGACTGACTGGTCTATAATTGCTAGCTTCCTCCCTGCTGCTGCTCTTGCACAGAGGGACAACATCAGCCCTCCTCCAGTCCTCCGGAACCACTTCCATCTCTGATGAGGTGCTGAATAGTGTTGCCAGAACAGCCGCTAGCACTATACTTAGTTCCTTTAGCAGCCTTGGGTGGATCCAAGAGACCTAGAGGCTAGTGGGGCAGAGGACCCAAAGCAGCATGGATTCACAGCAGGAAGGTCATGTCAGACGAATCTAATCGAATTCTTTGACTGGGTGACCAAAGTAATAGACCAGGAAGGGGCTGTGGATATGGCCTACCTAGACTTTAGCAAGGCATTTGACACAGTCCCGCACAAAAGATTAATAATCAAGTTAGCCAGCCTGGGAGTGGGTCCCAGGGTGGTAGCCTGGGTAGCAAACTGGCTGCACAATAAGACACATAAGGTAGTAGTGAATGGAACACATTCTGAAGAAAGGGGGGTTACTAGTGGAGTACCTCAGGGCTCAGTACTGGGTCCAGTCCTCTTTAACATCTTTATAGGTGACATTGCAGAGGGTCTGGAAGGAAAGGTATGCCTCTTTGCAGATGACACAAAGATCTGTAACAGAGTTGATAAACAAAGGGGTGTAGAAAGGATGAGAAGGGACTTGGCAAGGTTGGAGGAATGGTCAGACATATGGCAACTTAGATTCAATGCAAAGAAGTGCAAAGTAATGCACCTGGAAAGTAAAAATCCAGGAGAAGAGTACACAATAGCAGGGGAGGTACTAACGACAACAATAATGGAAAGGGATCTGGGTGTAGTCATATCAGATGACCTAAAGGTGGGTAAGCAATGTGAGAAGTCAGTAAGGAGAGCCAGGGGATACTGGGATGCATAGGGAGGGCATCACAAGTAGAACAAGCATTTGTCAATGCCAAGCGTTAAGCTTGCAGGTATTTGCAGTGGTGTTTGGCATGTATGTCTTTACCCTAATGCCCTGTCGCGATTGCTGGTATTTGCACAATAAATTGTCAGCATGACCTTTTGTTACCCCATTATAGCGCTACATGCGGAAACACGTTTTGGGCAGGATGTGAAAAATGACAGCTGTACTGCTCATAAGGAAGTGTGGTAAAATGCCAATGTTGAAAATCTGGAGTGGAAATATTGAAAATTCACAAACCCTCACAGTCGTGGGAACTGTGCAGCGCGCGCTCGTAAAACAGTCATTTTAGGAATTTTCACCAAATTTTCAACATTGCCATTTTAAACCTCTGCTAATGAACAGTGTCACTGTGATTTTTACTGTGTCCCATACATTGATTTCACACACCGACTGCGCCATTGTGCACTACATGGGGAAAGCGTTTGGGCAGGATGTAAAAATGACAGCTGTACTGCTCATAAGGAGGTGTGGTAAAATGGCAATGTTGGAAATCTGGAGTGAAATATTGGAAATTCGCCAAACTTACGGCGATAGTGGGAACTGCTACTTGCGCGCTCGTAAAACAGTTATTTGTAGGAATTTTTTCAACCAAATTTTCAACATAGCCATTTTAAGATCTCTGCTCATGAACAGTGACACTGTGATTTTCTTAATGTGTCCCATACACTGAGTTCGCACACCGACTGTGCCATTGTGCACTACATGGGCGGAAACATGTTTTGGGCAAGATGTGAAAAATGACAGCTGCAGTGCTCATAAGGAGATGTGGTAAAATGGCAATGTTGAAAATCTGGAGTGAAAATATTGAAAATTCGCAAACTTACAAGCGTGCGTAGGAACTGCGCAACGAGACTCATAAAACAGTCATTTTAGGAATTTTCACCAAATTTTCAGCACAGCCATTTTAAGACCTCTGCTCATGATCAGTGTCACTGTGATTTTCTTAATGTGTCCCATACATTGAGTTCGCACACCGACTGCGCCATTGTGCGCTACATGGGCAGAAACACATTTTGGGCAGGATGTGAAAAATGACAGCTGTACTGCTCATGAGGAGGTGTGGTAAAATGGCAATGTTGAAAATCTGGAGTGAAAATATTGAAAATTCGCGAACTTACGAGCCTGCGTGGAACTGCGCAATGCACACTCATAAAACAGTCATTTTTGATTTTTACAAATTTTCAACATGGGGTTTTTGGCCCCTTCTCATGAATGATGTCACTGTCATGGCATTATTTGAGGCTGAAGGGTGATTTCGCGCAGTGACTGTGCAGTGCCTGCGAAATCACCCTTCGGGCCCGAATAACGCCATGACAGTGACATCATTCATGAGAAGGGGTCCCAAAAACCCCATGTTGAAAATCTGGTGCAAAAATTCCAAAAAATGACTGAGATATGCAATAAAGTTGAAACCCCCCATCTAGCCCATTATACAGCTTACCGGCATTTCCTCAGTTCGCGGTCGGCTTTGAAGAGTGCAGATGTGTTACCGGTCCACCGAAGATCATCGCGCCAGAGTCTGGAGGTAAGTATGGGGTGACGGGGGTGTGGGGAGGCTGGGTGCGCAATGGGAGGGTGCAGGTTGTGGGAGGGGGGCTGGGAGACTCGCCGTGGGACCATTTTTATTTTACAGGTTTAAAAAAAAAAGACGATGTGGGACATTTGCCATGCTGGGTGGGCTCCTGCATGGCAGAAGATGTGGGGGGCGAGGGAGCTGATGGAGGATTGGGCACCCCGTTGTGACTATGTGGGGGGCCGAGGCCGGCGGGGATTGGGCACCCCGTCGGCAAAACCAATCCGAGCGTTTGCCACGCTGGGGTGGGCTCCCAGTGTGGCAGCAGGATGGCTTGGGGGCCGTGGAGCCGACGGGGACTGGGCACCCCTGTCAGCAAACAACATTGCCACACTAGGGTGGGCTCTCAGCATGTACCCGAAATCTCTTTGGGGGCGGCATGGCAGGGGGGAAGCGGCGTGGCCTCAAGGATGTGGCGGCTCAGTATGGCAGCGGTGCTTTCACTGAGCAGAGGAACTGCTTACTGCATACTGAGCTCCTGCACCTATTGGTGCAGGACATACCCTGCTCAAGGGAGCAGTGCATTGGATGGGAGAGGCACACCTCCAAGTGTGCTACTCTCCCAAAACGTTCCTTGCACATGCGCGCTAAGCAAACATAAAAAGGAAGTGGTTATCCCTCTATACAGACAGTTGGTGAGACCCCATCTGGAGTACTGCATGCAGTTTAGAGACCTCATCTCGCAGGACATAGACAGGATGGAAGCAGTCCAGAGGAGGGCAACTAAAATGGTGCAGGGTCTACATCAGAAACCATATGAAGAGAGACTGAGAGAGCTTAATATGTATATCCTTGATGAAAGGAGGGACAGGGGGACATGATAGAAACTTTTAAGTACCTCAAGGGAATCAACAAAGTCCAGGAGGGTAGCATCTTTCAGAAAAAGAGATGTGCAAGAACAAGGGGGCACAATTTAAAGTTGGAGGGGGGACGGCTCAGGAGTAATGTGAGTAAATTATTTTTCACGGAGAGAGTGGTGGACGCATGGAACCGCCTTCCTGGAGAGGTTGTGGGGTCTAAAAAAGTGGGGGAATTCAAACATGCATGGGCCTTACATAAGGTAATTATAGTGGGGGGTTGCAGGAAGTAGGCTGTTGGTTAACTAGAATCTGCAGCTTATCAAATAGGTAGGGAAATGGGCAGACTGGGTGGGCCAAGTGGTCCTTATCTGCCATCAAAGTCTATGTTTCTGTGTTTCTATGTTATCCTATCTGGCCACATTGCCTTGTTTTTCTTTAGGGCTTCCAGCCTTTGGCAGACTCTTTCTTCCACAGAGGGACTTGTATCCACTTCCCCCAGTGCCTGTTAAATAATGTCGATCCATCCCTCTCTTCCACTGTGAAGATCAAGCGGAAGTATTTATTTAAGAGTTTAGCTTTTTCTTGGTCTTCCTCTGCACAGTCCTCCCCCACCCATCTCTTGATCCTCACTATACCACCCACCATTCCTTTCCTTCCCCTTTTGGCTCACGTACCTGAAGAGTCTTATCCCCATTTTTGACCTCCTAGTTAATTGTTTCTTCAGTCTGAGCCTTTGTTGTCCTTACCCTCCTTCTTGCCTCCCTTTGTTCATTTAGACATACAGTACCTCCCTGTCCACCTCCGTTTGGGTGTCCTTGTGCTTTCTGATGGTTTCTCCCTTACTGACTTAGCCACCTCTTTTGAGAACAACAGTGGACTCTTCCCCCTCTTGCCCTTGTTTACTACATTTAAATAGTTTGCTGTTCCCTTTGTTATTCCCTCCTTTATTCCTTTCCATTATGCCTCCACCCCAGCTATCCTCCTTTCAAGGTATTTCCTAAGGCAGTCTCCCATTTCTTTAAAATCTTCTCCCCTGAAGCCCGGGACCCTTGTCCTAGTATGTTTTTTCTCCTGTCCAAGTCATATGCCAAACCACACTGTACAACGATCGCCTGTACCATGTGAGGTAGGACTCGACCTGTCAGGATTATGGAAGAGGGGTGTTTATCCGGTGAACCCCATTTCTTTTTTCCACTCCATTTTTATGAAATAGAACTTCTGCCCAGTGTTGACTGCCAGAGATACTTTATGGTTATCCCCAGTCCAGGAATGGTCATCCCTTCTTCAAGGCAAATGGAGTGGGAGTACTATAATTGCCTAGTGTCCAATGAGACTCTCAAGTGCCTGTTTTTGCTAGGCCTACCTTAACGAAAATTTGAAAATGAAATATTTCACCACAACATATTGTATCCCTGTCAAAACAGCTGTACTTTTCTTTAATACAGTCAGTTTCTTTGCCTCCCTCAGTCCTCTCGTTGTTCCCTATGAGGCGCGAAGTTGAGGTTTATTATCTTTTGACAGATATCAGACTTTCCCCTGAACTGTGGGATGTTTCATGGCTCTGCATATGTAATGTAACCCCTCACATTTGCTCCAACCTTGAGTTTCGGCAAGAGGCTGGTTAAGCAGCAGGAATCCAGGTTATGTTTAATTGAGGCCCCATTGTACAATCTGCAGTGATCTGAGCATGCCCAGTACAATATTTAACAATTCTGGCAGCCATGTTGTGAAGGTCATTAGGGTGCCTCGTGCCTGCCCTGTACAAGTTCAGTAACCATTCTGGAATGCGTTATGCATGCTAAGTGCTGCTGCACCAAGTAAGTTACAAATAGCAGAAAGACAAGACAGCCATTTAGTCCTGAGTAGCCCAGGAGGAGGAGAAAGCTAACAGGAGGGTCTGTGAACTAAGCCAGCTCAGACTGCCTAAGGGCCTATTGGATGCAGAACTCACTGCTTTTTTTTATATAATTGCAGGTTAGTACAGAGTAGGGTTGCTCAGAATCTGCTTATTCAATTCCATCATGTATTTGTTGGATAATTATAATATCCTATTCCAAATCTGATTCCATTCTGATACTGGCTAAGGTATCAGATTCAGATTCAGAATCAGAGATGAAATCAGAAGTTCTGACTCCATATCCAACTCTGAATTTAAAGGATAAAAACCTCCCTACATCCAGTAAATATGCCCATTTTGAGTGACAGCACTCCCAGCACAAAAGAGTAAGAACTCCCCCGCCTGCCTCCCTTCCCTTCCCCTACCTTACATTCTCTCAGATGCACTGTAGTGGTGCAATCCAGTGGGTCCGATACTAGCCTTTTACCCTGTAGGGTGCTGCAGCAGGTATCAGACTGGACTCTCTGGCAGCTTCATCTCTCCTGCCCCCCTCCAATCGAATGGCAGCTAAACTGTCCCTTGATGAGTCTCTCGAGTGACCCCTCCCCAGCAGCAAACTCCATGACAGAGAGTGACTTCAAAGAAGCCACTAAGTGGCTCCTGTAGATAATGCAGCCAATATTTACTAGCCAAAGGGTCCTGAAAGTCCTGGATGCCCTAAAAATATATAAGGTCCCTAGACCAGATGGGTTACCATTGAGGATATGCAGGGAATTTGCATCAGAACTGGCCAAACCCCTGGTAGGTATATTCAACAGGTCATTTAGGACAGGGGTAGTTCCAAAGGACTGGAAGGTGGAGGATGTAGTTCTGCACCATAAGGGGAAGGGGGGACAAAGAACTACAGATATGCTTATCTTACCTCTACTGTAGGGAAGCTGATGGAGTCACTGGTCGAACAGGACCTCGTGGACTGCTTGGAGAACAATGGTCTCCAGGATACTAAACAGCAAGGATTCATGGCATAGAGGTCTGTTAGGCTAACCTGACTGATTTTTTTTTTGGCTGGCTGATGACAGAATTAGATAGGGGCCACACTGTGGATTTGCTTTACTTTGACTTCAGCAAGGCTTTCGACTTGGTACTTTACTTATGCTTGCCAAAGAAGATGAAGAAGCTGAGTGTGGCTAAAGTCATAGTAAACCAGGTAGGTAACAGTCTAAAGGAGGGGCAGCAGAGGGTTGTGGTCAATGGGGCTAAATTAGAAGAGAGGGAGGTTATGAGTGGGGTTCCACAGGGATCTGTCTTGGATCCAGTCCTCAACATATTCATCAATGACATTGGTGAGGAAATATGGGGAAGGCTGTGTCTCTTTGCAGATGACATGAAGCTCTATAGGGGGTTGGATAGTGTCGAGGGAATAAGGGAAATGCAGAGACTTACAAAAGCTAGAGCAGTGGTCAGGGGTTTGGCAGCTAAAATTTAACACCAAAAATTGCTAGGTAATGCACCAAGGGAACAAGAACTCTAGGACGGAGTACTGGATGGGAGGGGTGAAACTTATTACTACATCTGAGGAATGAGACCTTGGAGTTACCATCAGTGACTCCCTAAAGCAATCAAGTCAGTGCAACAAGGCTTACGTGAAGTAAGTAGGATGCTGGGAGGTATCGTGAGGGACATTGATAGCATACAGCCAGAGGTAATACTTCCCCTACACAGATCCCTGGTGAGGCCACACCTGGAGTACTGTGCCCAGTTCTGGAATACTCACCTCAGGAAGGACAGGGATAGGCTGGAGACAGTGAAGTATAGCGCAATGAAAATTATTCAGGGCCAGCAGGGAAGATCCTATGAGGAATGCTTCAAGGTACTGAACATGTATTCACTGGAGACCAGAAGGGGGATATAATTAGGGATGTCATGGCATCATGGTTTTGTGGTCTACCATATGGATACTGTGGGCAATTAGTTAGTTTACTGTAGTTCAGTTCATTAATTTAATAGAGCACTCTATTTCATTGCAACTCTAGGTGCTTTACAGATACCTAATATCAAACCAAATTAAAACATACATAAATATAACAACCACATCAGGTTAAAAGAGGGGAAAGCTTTAGTAAATAGGAATGATTTCAAGTCCCTCTTGAAGGTACCCACCGAGGAGGCCTTTCTGAGCGTCTGGAGTAGTGAATTTCACAGGGTCGATGCCGCCACAGAAAAAGTCTGGGCGCAAGATGATTTCAAGTGGACCCTGGAAATCACCAAGAGGCCCTCATCGACTGACCAGAGGGGATGAGATGGGCAGTAGGGCTGTTGGAGGTCTTGCAGGTAGCCGGGCCCCAGTCTGTATAGGACTTTATAGGTCAGTAATCCAACCTTGAAGGTGATCCGCCACCTAATAGGGAGCCGGTACAGAGAGTGCAGCACAGACGTAATATGACATGACCTCAAAAGGCCAGTCAATAGCCTGACTGCTGCATTCTGCACTCACTGTAGGCAGCAAGGATCAATCCCTGATAGCACTAGATAATGGGCATTGCAGTAATCAACCCATGATGTCACAAAGGTATGGACTAGTGATAGCAGATCACCCAAGGAAATCAGGTGTTTAATCCTGGCGATGTTCTTAAGATGGTAAAAGGCACTCTGGACCATGATCGACACCTGAAATTCAAGTGTAAGGCCACTATCCAGCACAATGCAAAGATTTTTAACCTTAGAAGAAGTGAGAAGCTGGGAATCCCCACGCCTAAGCCCGTTGACTCAACCAACCTGCACACTAGCCCTCAGGTGATCAGATTCCTCCACCAATACTTCCGTCTTGACTGGATTTAACTTTAACCAGTTGGCACTCATCCAATACTGGATTTCAGCAAGGCACTGATTGAAAACCAAGACTGCATCCTGTTGTTCAGGCGTAAAAGACAGGTACAGTTGAGTGTCATCAGCACAGCAATGAAAACTCAGCCTGTATCATCTAATAATGTCCCCTAGTGGTAGCATATACACCATGAACATCATGGGGGACAAAATGGAACCCTGTGGAACCCCACACAGCAGGAGCTGTGGACTGGAGGAAAAAGCCCCCAGGACCACCTTCTGCATCCTGCCAGTGAGAAAAGAATGGACCCAATTGAGGACTGTACCAGAGATTCTACAGGTGATCCAGTAGCACCCCATGGTCCATGGTGTCAAACACAGTCGAGAGGCCAAGGAGAACAAGGATGGAACATTCCCCTCTATCCTTCACCAACAGGAGATCATTAAACACCTGAACCAAGGCAGTCTCAGTACTGTGCCTTTTCCTAAAACCTGACTGGAAAGGGTCATAGATGTCAAAAGTTGATAAATGGGCCTCCAGTTGTAAGGCCACCAACTGCTCAATAACCTTCCCCCAAAAAGGGTAGGCTAGAGATAGGTGTGTAGTTTGCCAGGCAGTCCAAGGCTAATGATGTTTTTTTCAAGAGGGGTCTCACCACAGCCACCTTAAGAGGCTTAGGACAGATCCCCCTCTCTAAAGAACACTGGACTATCCTGGCATGGACCTGTCTGGTAAAATCAATGCACCCTATAAGAAGGCATGTGGGGCCCAGGTCCAAACTATAGAAGGTAGGCCTCAACTCCCAGATGACCCTGATGACATACTCGACCGCCAACCGGTCAAAGTCAGATCAGACAAATGGACTGTCCATGACAAACACTGGCTCATCACCACAAGCCCCAATGGCGGGAGCCGACTGAATCCCCAATCTGATAGACGAGATCTTATCAACAAAAAACATAGCAAATTCATCACACTTAGATTCTGAAAAGGTTCGAACAGACTGAAGACAGGTTGGGTTACACAGCCTGTTGACAGTCCAGAAGAGCTGAGCTAGTCTGCTGGTTGCTGCAGCAATCTCCCTGGACAGGAACTCTGTCTTCTTATGGGAGATTCCTGTTTGATACTCTCTAAAATGAGACATCAAAATAAGCTTATCCCCATCAGACCTGGATCTCTGCCAGCACCTCTCCAATATTCGGCCACTCGCCTTCAACTCCCTGAGAATCCCATCAAACCTTGGGGGTCTCTGGTGTGAGATAAGGGGCTGAACATGGACTGGTGTGATAGAGTCAAGGGCGTCGGTGACAGCCTTGTTATAGGCCAGCACCAAATCCCATGGCTCATCACAAGCAATCATTGCACCTGATAGGTCCAGCGCTGGCATTAGACTCTCTGGGGTCAAATCCCTCAAATGGTGGTACTGGACCATCTCCATAGGGGAGGGTCTATCTGGGGGGGGCTTCAAATGAGAATGTCATGGTACAGTGGTCCAACCAAACAATCAGTTCCAATATGAGGTTGATAACCTCCAGTCCCAGTGAGAAGACAAGGTCCAAAGAGTGGCCGTGTACATGGGTTGCAGAGGTAACCACTTGTGTCAGGCCCAAAGATTGCATTAAGTGGAGGAAGTCTTGTCCAAATGATGAGAGTTTGTCATTGACACAAGCATTGACGTCACCCAGAATTATTCATCTGGGTGACTCCAAAACCAGTCCGACGACAAAGTCCGCGACTTCCTGCAGAAATTCCCTATCATGTCCCAAGGGTCAGTAAATGAGACGGATCCTGCAACCTGCACTGGCAACTCCTTAAACGGCCACACATTCAAAATACCTTGCTGTTTCCACTGGGAAGGCCGCGAAGTTCAGGTCTGACTTAAAACAAAACACCACACCCCCACCCCTATGATCCTTTCTCAGGCAGTGGATCACTGAGAACTCGACAGAAACTGTTGATTCCAATACTGGGCTGGCATTATCATCCAGTGATGCAAGCCAGGTCAACTGTAGAAACCTAGTCAGCTATAATGACTGTCTTGTTTCTGATAGACCTGGTATTGCATGACAGTGCCTGAGAAGGACAGGTGGATGAGGCTGGTCCATTGGGTACCTGCCCACCAAAGGCAGAGTCCTTCAGTTTGGGAACAAGACAGGGAGGACCCCTATCATGAACCCATTTTGCCCCAGGGCACCTTCTAGAGCTCACCACAACAATCTGTCCACCTGTGGCCACATTCCCCAAGACCAGGCATCGTGAACCTCCACCTCCTCCCTCTTCGGGCGATACCCAATGTTCTGTAACATCCATAGAGTTCAGGTGGTAATGAGGGGCAAGCCAAGGGGTGGAAGTCCGGAAGCCAAGATAGGGAATAGTGCCTTCTTGAGGGTCCCAATGACCAACACATTCTGAATCTGCAAATGTTTCCTGTTATAACAGGTTAAAGCAATATAACCCACACCACTAACTAGCTACCCTTCTTACTATAAATAATAAAACACAACCCAGATTAAAAATCCACAAATTAAACAAAATACAAATTAAGATAAAACTCAATAATAACAAGAATTTAAACATACAATCATACTACAAACAACCACTCACATTCACACATACACACACATCAACACCCCCTCCTGATCCCCAATTGCTAATACCACGATAACTGTGGTTCACAGTATACCATGGTATTGAGACCTTTCAATTAACTTTTTTTGTATTTTCAGAAACAAACATCCCTTCTTAATCAATCAATCAATCAAAATCTTTATTTAATCAGGTGAACACTGTTGAGCAAAGCTAATTTTCAAGGTGGACCTCAAGCATAGAAGGGTTACATACACAACAGAATCATAATGCAAGTCATAATACAATATAAATTGAACATAGAACAAAGTACAAAATTCAGATGGATTACAGTACTAATTCTTGGTAAAAATATATATACAAAAATATACATGAGGTTCTCGGGACTGTATGAAGGGAATAATAAATCCAAGTTACAAGGAATATACAGGGTACAAGGGAGAGGGTTCTCAGATTAGGTAGGTATGAATTAGAAGGATAGATCCATAAAGTGAGGGGGAAGGGGCAGGTGCCTAAAAGGGAGGAGGTAGAGGGGTAAAAGTACTAAATGGGCAGTGGCAGCCATACGATGGCCACTGATCACAGAATACTGCTGAGACCACCAGCGGAATGAAGATGGGCCCCAGGATGCTGGTCAAAGGCAAGGGGAAGGAGGGGATAAGGGAACAGAAAGAATAGTGGTCAGGGGGGGACAGAGAGTGGGAGGCTCAATTCAAGTAATAAGGCAGGGTCAGGTAAAACAATGACAGGACTCCTTGAAAGACCGAGCGTAAAGAGTTTTGAATGGTGATAGTTAGATAGGGTAGACCAAGTTCAATGTTTTTTGTAGCTTGTTCCAGAGTGAGGGTAACATGTAACTTAAGGATGTCCTAACAAAGCACTGTCTGACCATAGGTATAATAAAGGAGATGTAGGAGGCACTCCTCAAAAGCATATTTGCTAACTGAGCTTAGGGGCAGGCAATTCAAGACATACTGAGGCAACTTCTTAGTAGTAGCTCTGAAGGTCCAAAAGGCAGCATTCCTCTGTCTTCTATATTTGAGGGATGGACATTCCATAGCAGCAAATAGGGAGCAGTGATGCATGGCAAAAGAGAGGCTGGTAATGAAACTTAAGGCTCTATGATAGAGCGTGTCCAGTTTGACCAGTACAGAGGCGGAGCCTTGACTGTAAAGGAAGTCCACATAGTCCAACAATGTAAGGAAGGTGGATTGGACAAATCATTTCTTGGCCTCCCGAGTAAGCAGGTGATTAATCCTACAGAAGAGATCAAGCCTGTCTAAGCTTTTTTATAAGTTCTTCAATTTGGTTATTATAAGAAAGTCTACGGTCAATCCAGACCCCCAAGTATTTGAACTTAGTTACATATTCCAAAGGTTCACCTAGGAGCGTGGAGATCTGAGGAAAGGTTCCTTGGGGAGAGAAGTTCATTCTATGTGTGGAGGGCAAGAGGAGCATTGCCTTTGTTTTCTTAGCATTCGGTAGAAGTTTCTGGTTCAAGAGCTGCAGTTGCAGCAGATTAAACTCCTGCTGAAGATCACTACATGCTGCTTCTGGGGAAGATCTGCTGATTAAAGTACCGTATCATCTGCAAATAGATGTACATTTGCAGTATTGAGGTTGGCATCAACTCTATTTTTATATATATATATATATATATATATATATATATATTGCGAAGAGCAGGGAGCCCAATATTGAGCCCTGCAGAATTTCCCGTCTGCTTTTACCTACTGGAGACAACCTGAAAGATAGTTGGAGGATGATCTCAATGATAGAGAGTCCAGACCTATGTTCCGGAGGGACGTAAGGAGCAGATCATGATCGACAGTGTTGAATGCCTTACTTAGGTCTACAAATACTGCACAAACAAAATTCTTGGCATCGAGATCACACTGCCACATATTAGTCACCTTAGTAAGTGCCGAGATGGTGCTATGTCGTGGTCTAAAGCCTGATTGTAAACGGTTAAGCAGGTTTGTAGATTCCAGGTAATTCCTAAGCTGTGCACTCACGATTTTATCTAACAGTTTAGACAGGATTGGGAGTAGAGAGATAGGCCTGTAACTGTTAAGGTCACTAGGGTCTCCATATTTGAAAAGGGGATCACGTGCGCAGTTTTCCATAGGGGAGGAAGGTCACCCTGAGAAAGGGATAAGTTAAAGAGGTGGGTAATTGACACAGCCAGGATGTGATGACCAAGTTTCAGGAAAAAGGGGTCAACTCTCCCTGATGCAAGAGTTTGAGGAGCTTCTTTTTTGTACAAAAAGTATTTCTATAATACTGCAGTATAACATTACCATGGCATTACTTGTGACGGTTATCATACCATCAAAATTTTATAAAGTGACATCCCTAGATATGAGACAGACCTTCAAGTTCCTAAAAGGAATTAACAAGATGAACTGTGAGGGAACTATTTAGCTTGAATACTAACCCGTGGTCACTTGGACATGAATGGAACTAACAGGAGGGAGGTTCACGAGGATATGAGGAAGTATTATTTTACAGAAAGAGTGGTGGAGCCATAGAACAGTCTGTCAGCCGAGGTGATATAAGCAAAACCATTAGTGGTTTCAAGCATGTTTGGGACAGTATTAAGGGTATAGTGGTTGCTCAGGGCAACATAATCAGGGAGGAGAATGGGGGGAGGATAGGAAGGGCTAGGACCCTGGAAGAACAGTAGGTTCCTGGGCTTATGAGGGAATTTGGGCACACAGGACAGACTGCTGTTTTTTTTCTGTCATTGTCTATTTTTCTAAGTCCATACCATACCTGTTACCTGAAAGAAGATTCCCCCATTTGGAGCCCAGTCCCCCTGGCCCGCGGGATAACCCAGCTCCCCTAATCCAGTCCTGGGAAAACAGAAGCCTGTATCACAAAACATCTTTCTGAGACATAACTTGGCTGACTTGTGCTGTACACTACACTCCACTCACACAGTTGGGTCATGACCTGACCCCAATGTCTTCTGTAAGCAGTGCATCCCCTGTTACCCTGAGTAGTGGCTGAATGAGAGCAAGCTCTGGATTGCCACCACCAGATGCTTTAGTCAGTAAAGCATCTGATAGTGTTTATGACCCAGGGCTTGCTTTCAGTCAGCCACTACTAGGGGGAGGGGGGATGCATTGCTTACAGAATAGTTCGGGGGTTGGGTGACCTGCCAACATGTGTAGTGAACAGCATGAGCCAGACACGGTATATTTTATTTTATTTATTTGAGCTTTGGTAACCGGGTAAGTCCACTGAGACAATTACAGTCCCTTTTTCAGGGTCGACCCGGGGTTGAGAGTCAACCACAAAGGTATAAGTGCAACAAGCAAATACAGTTCTCATGTTACAGGGATGTCTTTAGGCACAGTACAAGTCAATACAAAATGTTATAAGTACACAATCAATATCTGATAGAGATGTATAACTTCTTCATGCTGCTTCTGTTTTGCCAGGACTAGATTGGAGGGGTGGTTAATCCAAAGGACTAAGACCAGGAATATGGGGTTCTGAGGGGGTCTTCTTTCCTGTAATGAGTACGGTATGAATGTAGCGCATGCTGCTAGTGAGGGGGTCAATCAAGAGACTAGCTAAGGAGAGACAATAACACCTCCATTCTGGTGGGAAGGGAGCTGAAGCTGCCTTCAGACAGATTTCAGCCCAGAGGGGATTAAGACTTCAGGACAGCTCAGCCCAGGAAGGACGTTCAAGTCAGCAATTATGCTACAGTTCTATGGATAATGTTTACAAGTAACCTGGGGACATTCTGGGAAAGGGATATTGCTGCAAGAAAACTGTATAAACATATGATGGCACTACGTATGTACCTAGACTGCATCTGCTAGTTACATTAGCCTGCACCTCTTGTTGATGCCTCCTGCAATTGCAGAAATCTGTTGTTAACTCACTGCTCCTTATAATACAATTACTGCTATACCTGTTGTTTATTGTACTCGTCTGCTGTCGAATCTAACATGCTCTGCTGTTGTACATAACTTGACAAACTTAGGCACTTTTGAAAAAGGGCTCCTGAGTTCAAAGGTCCTCCAAACACAAACAAACAAACAAACAATAAATAAATAAACTTTTGTTAAAGAGACACTATCAGCCATTTTGAGAAATTTTAAGTTGTCTTGAATTTGTGTGTCTGGAGCAAGCTTTATCAATGTGAAAGACATACAGGGCAACAGATCTGCACACTAGTGCAACGTATGTATTATTTTTTTAAAACAATATTTTGGACATCCCAACCGAAATGTTGGTGGTGCGCATCCACAAGCTAGAAAGGCACAGAGCTGAGGGAAAATTCATTCATGAATGAGTTAGTTATCCTTGGTCAAAATTTTAGAGAAAGGTTATCTCTGTTACCGTTCATGCTGCAGATATATGCAAAGTGATTCCAATTCAAAACCAAGCACTGCAACCCATTTCATTTTGTATATAAAAACAGAAGCCACGACTTCGGGCATAGTGTGCATAATGTTAGGCCTCAGTTATTAAAAAATAACTATTTGTAACAACTGATGTAGTAGAAAAACAGCCATTAAGAGGGGGCAATATGGTGAACACAGTGTCCTCAACAAAGATATTGGAGTGTGCGTCAAATAATTTGCACTGACCGATCAAGCAGATGTGATGAATTCATTACCACTAGTTACAGTGCCAATCATATTGATTACTTTGGAAAATGCATTAATACTATCAGCAGACATGATATACATGTAAAGTAGATATGGTTTTTTATCATTTCCTAGAAGAAGTATATGGCAGTACTCCAGGTTCAAATTATAGGTTATAAGTAGGAACCCACAGTGACACTAAAGTAGTCCTTAAGTAGAACATAGTGACATGCCCCTTAAGTCTTGGTCTATCACTCCTTATACAGATGTAGCCTGGTAGTACACACAAGCAATCTGGCATCTCTGGTTTAAGCCAGGTTTCTGAGACACCAAGGACATGAGGTTGAAAGTGTTCAGTCCAGGCACTTAACTCATTAAGACTGGGAGGCAGACTTCTGACATTAAGGTGGGACACTTCAAGGCATTTAACTCTGCTCCAAGGGGAGAGGGTGGAGTATGCCAGTGACAACAGGGCAGGGTCAGGGTAAGGTTCTATATCACCAGATGAGAGAAGTTGTAAAAAAGTGAGGAAACTGGGGCTGAATATAAGATATTTCCCATCCAAATTGAGATCACAATAAAGTATTTTAAGGAAGAGAAGATTTTCTAAACAAGACCGGGGAACAACATATTTACCACCAAAGATTGTTGGCATGTAGCCAGTAAACTGGACATCTCAAAAAGGGTGCAACAACAATGGCCAGATTCAAGTTAGTCAGCTACAGGAACACTGTCAACTACAAAAAGAAAATAATACAGGAGACCTAGCACAGTAATAAGGCAGGGATGGGACATTTTGGATAAGGGTGTGACATTTTGTATGGATGAATTCCCTGAACAGGAAGGGGTGACTGAGGACTTCTGACCCTAACAAAATTTAAATTTGACTCAGTACTACCAGTCTCAGTGGCGATATAACCAGGACAACCACAGTAAAACACAGCTCAGTTATAAAACACAAGTAGTAAAATAGCAGCAAATTTAAACACTTCCTTGGCACACTACCTTGGGGTTACCCAGATAGGGAGCGTACACAGCAGAATGAACCACAACTAGATAAATCTCACAAATTAGTGGACACCCAAATAAGGAGAAGCTGCTGGGAAACAGAGACACAGGAAATTGTAACAATTACCTAAAGGCTGCCCAGTAAGGGGAGCAGCTACAGAATTATAAAACAATGCAACTGACAATCATAAAGTTAAAGGACACCCAAATAGGAAGCAGCCACAGCTACCGCACGCAAACTCTGGTCAGAGCCACTAGAGCTGCTAATGCATTCACTTGATAAGTGCGTGCCATGGATTTAAACATAAAATTGAAGTTCCGTAGTCAGGTCAGTGTGTAAATGTAATTTCTGGTATTTTTTTTTTTAAGCTTTTGTTGACCAAATAAATACGCTAGACAAGCATCTGCCTATTTTCAAGTATGTCCCAGGAGAATTACATGGAGTAAATCAGACAAAAAACAAGGTTTACACAAAATTAGGCAAGATTACATAGGATATACAACATATGCAGGGTACAATTATAGGGCAAGTTCAGACAGCATAGGTAAAATAATTAGAGATTGTCACAACACAGAAGCAAGTCAGTCATATTCAGGATATATGCATGAGCTTAAGAAATCCCCATGCCAGCATCAGCTGCTATTGTAGATGAAAGATGAAGGACACAATTTCTTAAGTGCAGTTACAGGCTGAGGTGAGTCTTAGATGATTCCAAAGGGTGGTCTTAAAGATATTGTGGGAGGAGGTGCTACGAACAAGCACAGTAAGGTAATTCCAGATTCGATGGACACATGCAGCAAAGGCCCGATCACCAATAAGTGTTTTGGTTTTTGTGACATGGAAGAGAGATGAGTCAACTGACCTGAGTTGGTAGGCTGAATTTGCGGGCTTAAATAGCTCAGATAGGAAAGGCGGGGTGGCAGTTCTGACAATTCTGTCAGTGAAGCAACCAAACACAAACATATGAAAGTTCCACGGAGAGGGACACTCTAGTTTGCCATACAACTCACAATGATAAGTAAGATGGCGGAGCAGAGAAGGCAAAGCAGCAAATGCTATTATAAGCTACATCCCATTTAGACAGACATCTTTTTGAGACATGGGTGAAGGTTACAAGCCCATAGCAAAGCATTGTGAGAAGTACACCTTTAGCCAGGGAATGTCTCGCTTGGAGTGTAAGACAGCTCTTTGCTCTATAGGCCAAGCCCAGTTTACTATTTGTAGCCTTACTCACATTTCTGATGAGCAAGGAGAAATCAAGTTAAGGATAAAGGATGACTCAAGTATTTTAGAGAGTCAACAGCCCCCAAGGGGGACCCTCTCACACTATCAACTTTCAGTGGCTCAGGACATGCTTTAATTTTTGCCCGGAAGCCGAACAGCATGGCCTGTATTTTTTTGAGGTTAAGGACTAACCTGTATGCCAGAAGCCAGTTTTGCATACATTCAAAGTCAGACTGAAGGTGAGAATATATGACACTAATGTCCTGTGAGTTAGTTAGGAGCACTAGGTCATCAGCATAAAGGATTGTTTCACAATGGGCTGGGATGAAAGGTAGATCATTGGCAAACAGGGAGAAAAGGATAGGTCCCAGAATGGACCCTTGGGGAACGCCAGTGGTGACAGCCGTAGGCGCAGAAAAAACCTTGGTAAATGTGACTGGTTGCTGTCTCCCTGTGAGGTAATTAGTATACCATGGTAGGGCAGGGGTGGACAGACCAAGGGCATGAAGTTTAGAGCACAGGAGAGTATGATCAACCAGATCAAAGGCCTTTGAGAAATCAATAAAGATACAGTAGCTCCAGTGAGTTAACCCTGATCAGCAGCAACCCTTATCTCAGAAGTGACTTTGGCAAGAGCGGTGGAGGTACTGTGACCCTTTTGAAAACCATGCTGCACCTGGGATAGGAGGTAATTTTTCTGAATAAAGTCAGAGAGCTGGGATGCAACCACATTTTCTAACAATTTAGATCACTTATGGGATTAATCCTGTGTGTCCCATGTGTTTAAAATGTGAGCAGCAAGTGCCTCTTGTACTATATGGGGAAGGAGAGGCAGCTCCGCACCAAGGTTTTCAAATAATGGTACAAGAAATGTTGCAGAGAGGAGAGGTATAGCTACACTGGGGACTGTGAACCAACCTGGAACGATGAGAGCCTATACTGAGGCGATGGCCTGATTCCATCCAGGAGTGAACTATAGTCCTCAATAGATGGTTTAAATGTTACTTCGATGGACATTTAAAGCAGTCAAAGGGGTGGCGGAAGAAACAGGAGAGGTAGAAAGTGGCCCACCACAGGCTGAAATAGAGAGGTGGGAGATATCTAAGGGAGAGAGTCCCACCAGGATGCAAGTTATTCAAGGAAGTAGTAGGTTAGCAAAGGAGATGGGGGAGGGGAGAAGGGAGATGTCAAAGGAGAAATGTGAGAATGGGGAAAACAACTGGAAAAAGGAGACAGCAACAAGAAAAGAGCTAACAAAATATGGAAGGCAATGTGGGCCAATGCTAGAGTCTGAGAAATAAGATCCCAGACCTAGAGGCCGTCATGGTTAACAGCTTAATCTGGTTCAAGGTCAGTTGGCATTCATCTGTATCCCCTCCCCCGGGTCGTGCCTGAAAATAGGCAGGATTTGTCTAGCGCACTTACCTGGTCAACAAAAACTAAAATAAAAAAAATAAAAATGGTGGAGGCAGACCTGGATATTGTGGCCATTACCAAATCACGGTGTACTGACAGCTATGTCTGGGACATGGTCATACCAGGCTACACAATGTTCAGAAGAGACAGGGTAGGGAAAAAAGGAGGGTGTGTGGTGCTTTATGTTAAGAAAAACATAAAAGCGACAGAGGTACAGGGAATTTGGGGGGGGGTTGAGGTGATGTGGGTCACTGTGTAGTACAGAAACAGAGCCACTGTTTGGACAGGAGTGTTCTTCAGGCCTCTGACACAAAGGAGAACTCAGATAAAGAAATGTAAGAAGCAACTAACTAAATGGATGAAAGGGAGTAATGTTGCTGGTGGAGGACTTCAGTCTGCCAGATGTAGTTTGGAGTCTTTCATCTACAGCTTCAGGTAGGAGCATGGATATCCTGGAGTCCCTGCAAGGGCATTCTTCAGGCAAGCAGTCAATGAACCCACTCATGATTGGGCAATACTGGACTTGGTTCTTACTAACATGGACAGTATTGCAGATATCAAGGTTGGAAGCCATCTGGGGACCAGTGATCATCGTACATGTAGTTCAACATAAGACCAGGAGCAGTCTCCGACCACATAAGGAGGAGGAGGGTCCTGCTCTTCAGAAAGGCTGAGGGTACAAAGATTGTTGAATGCCTCTGTAATGACCAGGCAGGTGGAGATGACTTGGGGGGAAAAAGTGAGTCAAAGTAAAAGAGGGCATAGTGAGGGCAACAAACCTCAGTGTCAATTCAATTCAATTTGTATTTAATCAGGCAGAACATCCTTGAGCAAGCTCATTTACAAGATGGTCCTGGGAGGACAATAGGCAATTACATCAATCAGCGAAGGTTTACAAGTAGACATATATTGGTAACACGTATGACGTACATGGCAATTCACAAAAGCAGTGGTATATAAGGATACAAATAAAAAGAGCTGCCTTAGAACAATAGGCTATACAGAGGATTCCATGATATCTAGGTGTGTCCAATATCATAGACTACAATACCACCATTACACAGAAAACACCAGAAGGTACAACACATCCTTACACAGGGTTCATTAGAAGGGAGACAGAGTAGATGAGGTAAGGGTACTTAAGTGCTTGGGTGTGATTAGATGGAAAGGTAATTAGAAGTGGGAGGTCGCAAGAAATCAAAAGCAAAAAGAAGATGAGACTGCTATGGCTCTTGAAAGAGGTGGCAGAGAATATAAAGGCTGAAAGGGTAAACATCAGGAGATATAAGGAGACCCAGAGGGAGGAGGATAGGGAAGCATATCAGGGAAAGCAGTAAGGAGCATAAAGGCACAACATGAGGAAAGAATAGCAAAGGCAGTATCAAAAGGGGATAAGATATGTTGGAGGTAAATGAGTGAGAAAAGGAAGACAAAGGGAGGGATTGTACAGTTAAAGGGGGGGGCTGTATGGAGGGGGACCAAGAAACAACAGGCATCTTAAACAAATACTTCTGGCCAGTGTTGAGAGTACAAGGTGAAGGAAGGGAAACATAGAAATGCACAAAGGGCTTTGAGGGAAGGGAAATGGACAGTAGTCCCTTTTCTGAGGACAGAATTCAGAAAGAACTCAGTAATCTGAAGGTGGACAAAGTTACTATATGGGGCCAAAGGGGGTGTATCCAAGGGTGTTGAGGGAGCTCAGGGAGGTACTAGTTGCACCTCTGATAGACTTATTCAACAGACATGGGGAAGGTCATGCCAAACAAATCTGATAGATTTCTTTGACTAGGTAATCAAGCCGCTAGTTGTTTTAGTGCCAATAAAAATGTAAAATAATGCATCTTGTTCACAGAAACCCAAGGGCAGAGTACAAATTGGGGGAAGCGATACTGACAGTGACCAAGCAAGAAAGAGATCTTGGGGGGGATAATGATATCTGATGACCTAAGGGTGGCCAGGCAATGTGACAAGACAGTCAAGAGGGCTAGTGGGATGCTGGGATATATAGGTAGGGATATCACAATCAGGGAGAGGGAGGTGGTGTTACCCGTTTATAGGTCAATGGATAGCATCCCACCTGGAGAACTGTGTCCAGTTCTGGAGACCACATTTCTGGAAAGAGATAGGCAGAGTGGCGGTGGTCCAGAAGACAGCTGTCAAAATGGTGCAAGATCTACATCAGAAGCCCTATGAGGAGGCTAAAAGAGTTCACTATGTACCCCCTGAAGGAGAGTAGGGAGAGTAGTGATATGACAGAGATACCTCACAGAGGTTAATAAGGTACAGGAGGAGATACATTTCAGAAAAAGAGTGCTGTACAACAGGGGTTATGATATGAAGCTGTAGGGGTAGATTCAGGAGAGATGTGAGGCAGTAATTCTTCACAGAAAGGTGGTGGATTCTAGAACAGCCTTCCATTGGGCAGTGGGGAAAAAGCAGTGGTAGGTTTCAAAAACACCTGCAATAGGCTGGGGAATCCTAAGCGTAAGGAAGGGGTGGAAGAGACAGTGCTGTAGATCAAGTAGGGTCTGTAGCAAAGTAATCAGAATTAAAATGGGCAGAGTAGATGGGCCCAGTGGTCATTATCTGCCATCACTTTCTATGTATGTATGATAGGTTATGTGATTCAAAAGGATGTAGTATAAAATTATTAATATGTGCAATGTCTATACTGTTACAGTGTGGCACACTTAATTCATGTTGCACTATGCTACACATGCATGATAATCAGATGGGCAATAATATATGCATTGAGCAAGGAGAAAAAGTCAAGGGAACAGGTATGAAGCAATATACTACTCCTAGAATGGTGACACCATGATTCACTTTGATTTACTTTGAATTTTAGTGACAGATGAAGTCACGACGCCCATATGATCTGTCCCTTGTTTAGTTATAATACTCCTCTAAACCCTTCTCTGCCAAGAAATTTGTCCAATCTATTCTTATGCTCAGAGAAATTGTTGCTATTTACCACTTCAGATGGCAGATTATTCCAAATGTCTACTGTCCTTTCTGTGTAATAAATCTTACGCTTACTTGTTTTAAAATTGATTGGCCTAATTTGTTGTTCATGTCCCCTACCTTTTTGTTCCATTCTAAAATTTAAATATAATCCTTACATTAGATCCTCCTTGTTAATGATTTTGTACATCATCAACACATTACCTCAATACGCCTGTTGTGCAGAGTATTTATCCCCACCTGCTCACTCTGCAACACACCCTATAGGACCCATGCCCTCCTTGCCCATACTTCCACTTCAAGAAGAGCTGCCTTCTATCACTTTCCAAAAATGTGTAACTCCCTCATCTTAGATATACATTCTGCCCTTCTACTCATTCATTGTCTTAACTTCTTTGACACTATATTTCCCCGTCCTGCAATTGCACTGACCACCTCTCCATCATACCCCTCCTGCCCTCTCTTCTATTTCCACTACTTTTATTCTATACCCTCCTAGGCATGCTGATAGCCTGTAGCACTAGCTGAATTTACATCAAGTACTGCTCATACCCTGGGGTTCCACTCCTGTGGGTAAGACTTGCCTTCCTTCCTTCCTCTTCACTCCTCTTTAGTTCTTCCCTTTCACAATTTCTACTACCTCCTCCATCCCTTTTGTTTCCCAATCCTCCCCATCCTTTCCTTAAGTTAGCCACACCACCTCTTCTACGTCAGTGTTCTGTTCCCAATTTATCCCTCAATGCTCCCCCTCATCCCTGCCAATCTCCTTGCAGGTGTGTGCATTCAGAGGGTTGAAGTTCACCAAATCTCAACCATCTCCCAATCCCCATCCCCTATTCTGACAAAGGTTCTCACTATTAACCTAAGTATTAACAAGCATTTGTCAATGCCGAACGTTAAGCTTACAGGTATTTGCAGTGGTATTTGGCACTTGGACATGAGCTTAAAAAATCAGTGACAAAGAAGTACAAGCATTTGTCAATGCGAATGTTGCTTGCTTCTATGTGCTGTTTAGGTATTTGAAGTCATTGGAGTACAAATATTGAAAATTCGCGAACTTACGAGTGCTTAGGAACTGCATAGCATACGCTAAGTAAAACAGTCATTTTAGGAATTTTTCACCACATTTTCAACATAGCCATTTTAAGACCTCTGCTCATGAACAGTGTCACTGTGATTTTCTTAATGTGTCCCATACCTTTATTCTTGAACCGACTGCGCCATTGTATGCGCTTCATGGGCGGAAACACATTTTGGGCAGGATGTGAAAAATGACAGCTGTACTGCTCATAAGGAAGTGTGGTAAAATGGCAATGTTGTAATCTGAAGTGAAAATATTGAAAATTCGCCAAACTTCAGGCGTGCTAGGAACTGCACAATGCGCTAAGTAAAACAGTCATTTTAGGAATTTTTGCAAATTTTCAACATGGGGTTTTGGGACCCCTTCACATGAATGATGTCACTGTCATGGCGTTATTCAGGCCGAAGGGTGATTTCATGCAGTGACTGCGAAATCACCCTTCGCAATTTAATATGACGAGTAACATCATTCATGAAGGATCAAAAACCCCATGTTCAAAATGGTGCAAAATTCCAAAATACCTGAGATATCCAATAAAGTTGAAAACCCCTATCTAGCCCATTATACAGCTTACGGCATTTCCTCAGTTTACGATCGGCTTTGAAGAGTGCAGATGTGTCCCGGTCCACGATGATTGTCGCGCGAGCTCCAGAGGTAAGTATGGGGTGAGGGGGTGTGGGAAGCAGGGTGCGCAGTGGGTGGGTGCGGGTTGTGGGAGGGCGGGGGAGACTGCGTGGGACGGTTTTAATTTACAGGTTTTTTTTTACAATTGTGACAGGATGTTTGCCACGCTGGGTGGGCTCCCAGCATGGCAGAGAAGATAGCTGGGGGCGTGGAATAGCAGGATTAGGCACCCCGTCGGCAGAGCAGCGTGGAGTTTGCCACGCTAGGGTGGGCTCCCAGCGTGGCAGCAAAGATTTGGGGGCGGCGGGCGGTGCTGTGTGTGACAGCGGTGGTTTCTTTGAAGAGAAGACCACCTGTCATCTACACAACCGCCGTCGATGATTGGCGCAGGACTGCCACGTCTGCTCAATGGAGCAGGGGATTGCAGGAGAGGGGCACACCTCCAAAGTGTCCCATTCTCCCAAGACGTTCCTTGCTCATGTGCGCAAGCGAACATAAAAAAGCAAAGTATATCTGTGTTAAAGTGCTTTGTGTGTATGTATATGATATGTATATGAGTATAAAAGTAAGTGCGTGTGTATATGCTTAAAACATATGTGTGCATATGTAAATGCATATATGTATAGACTATATTCTGATATCAAGTGTGCCTGCCTAGCCCACAAAAATGTTTGTTATAGCTTTAAATTTATTCGGTAGCATGTATGGCCTTAGCTATATGTATATGTGTAATAATATATATATATATATATATATATATATATATAAACTATATTTTTTTAATCTTATGTTCAAAATTGTATTCCATTTCCCTTTCCCCAGGACAGCTCTGGAAATGAGCTATTGTAGCTCAGTTTGCCTTTTCTGGTGACACTTTTCAAAATAAATAAGTAAATAATTTGGTCTGAGGAGTTACAAATGTCCCTCATACTGTAAGTCTTATGTTCCAAACCCTTTCTTGTTGCCTTTTCCTGAATAAATACAATTTTCTTCCTATCAGTAATATTTAAAGCTCCCAAAACTGTAAGCAGTAATCTGATAGGTACATATTGTATGAAGTTATTGCATTATGATGGTATGCTGCTGTATTCAATGTTGAGTTATCTACATTATTGTATTTTATTTATTTTGTGTGTTTTTAAATAATCCATACATTGTCTACACACTAATGACACAGCCAAGGATGCCCTTACAATCTGTGACCTTATTTTTGTTTGTTTGTTTTTCTGTACCACTGTATTCATTTTTGGGAAATCACCTGCAACCTAGCATGTGCTCTGATTTGTTAGGTTAACAATGGGTTAACCTTATCAACTGAAAAAAATGCTGTCTGTCTCTCCACCCCCCCCCCCCACACACACACACTCATTTATAACACAGGGATCACCCCTTACCACCTACTCCAGGAGGTGGCCATTCACCAAGACACTATTGAGCTTCACATCACAAGGCAAAGTAAAGGAATTTAAAAAATCTCACTGAACTAATTGTTTTATTAGGTCATTGATTATAGACCCTTCTGCTTTGCACCTGGGCATACCTCTCAACCTCCTGCCTCATAAATCAGGGACAAGGCTTAAAAAAATCAGAGACAAAGGTCCAAAATCAGGGACACATCTTCAAAATTAGAGATATCCACCCAGAAAGCTGGTAGAATATGGGGCTTAGTGCAAAATGCATTTTCTAAAGAAGAACAAGTCTGTAACTTTAATGCTTGACATTGTTTCCTTGCTTACAGTCCCCACTGTTTAGCCACAAAAACACAAATTTTAGGAGGGACAGAGTAAAATTTTGAGGCAAAATCAGAGACGTCCCTGAAAATCAGGGACACTTGAGAGGTATGCGCCTGGGGTTTGTGCCTCATTAACTTCTGTGGTCAACTTGGGAATGTCAGTGGTGAGGGGGAGGTGCTTTCACTGACCAATAGCATAGCATAGCAGAAATGGAAATTCTTAAACACAAGGTCCTCAGCCTAGAAAAGCTGTGAAGAGATTATCTGAATATAAAGGAGGTACAAATCAACAAAATGTCATATATTCAGATATGTACAAGAAGCGGATTCTATTCATGCAGCCTACATTACAATGTCTTAGCAGCTACCTTTGCATGAAAAAATAGAATGGCACTATTAGATCAGTCCTGATAGGGTTAACTTAAAACAGGACTTGCAGACTCATATACACACACACACACACACACAGAAGATTAAAAAAAAAAAGAATGCAAAATGCCAGCAGACAGAGGTAAAGTACACACACACACACACAGTGACCATTTGTTGTCTCAGGAGTTCAAGTCAGGAGCAATAAAATAGTGCAGCTACTACAGTGGTGGGGAAGGGGGAGACTATGGTACAGCACAGCCGAGGTGAGTAAGAGATTTATTTTTGATTTCTAGCCAAAGCATTCAGTGAATGGACACTCTCATGATATCCGATCACATGCTTCCAGAGTCCTTTCTCTCTCTCTCTCTCCCAGTCATATAGCAATAGGACAGCATGCTGACATACCCATGCAGCCATGAAAAGAGGCAGAGCAGATATCATTGAACAGTACCATGATAGTAATGTGGAGGACTCCCAAAGGACAGGCAGCATGGTCGGCTGCTGGCTGCCTTCATGGCTGACGCATACGGTAGACGTCAGCAACATTGTTCTTTGCACTGCAGTCTTCAGCACTCCAGACCACAGCCTATAGAACTGCAAGGTACTAGATGTTTTAAGAGAATAAGCAAGCCACGCCCACCAGCACATTCCAACTGTCCACATGTCAGTTCTTCAAGGAGTCCTAAAGCTGGTCAGAAGGAAGCAGAGGCAGTTAGTGGGAGGCGAGTAAGCTCACCTGGATGAAGATGGCTTGTCCTCTAGATCCCATCAGATCCATCGGCTCTGAGTTTCTGGTGAGCGATGGAGCAGCTTCCTAGATTTTCAAAAAGTGTTGAGCCTTGCAAGTCCTGCACACCAAGTATGTTCCAGCCACCCAGTTAATGGTTCTTCAAGGAATCTTAAAGCTAGTCTGGAGGACATGGAGGGGATTGATGGGGGGAGGATAAGCTTGCCAGGATGAAGATGGCTTACCCTCTTGAACCCCCTCAAGAACCAGGATGGAATGTTGCCTCTATCTCATGCCATGAGAAGGTCATTAAACACCTTCACAAGGGCAGTCTCCATGCTCACAAGGCCTGAAACATGACTGAAGAGGCAGATAGATTTCATATTTTCCAATGTACCCCTCTGAACCATCTACCTCAACCACCCTCTCTAAAAGAAAATGTTTAAGGCAGGCCTGTAGTTTGCAAGAGCAGCAGGGTCTAACAGTAGCTTCCTTAGCAGGGGTCTAACCACTGGCCTTTTCAGTGCAATTGGGAAAACCACACTCTATAGTAAACACTTGAAAATTCCTGCTGGACCCAAGGTCTCTTGGCAGCTACCTAGCATCAAAGGAGGACCTAGGTCAAGCATATAACAAGTATGCCATAGCTCAGAGGTCTCACATCCACATCCGCGATCTGGCCCTAAATCCTCACAGGAGGCAGGTTGTCCATGCACACCCTCAAACGGATACTACTGGCCCATGAGAGGGCATCTTGTGGAGATTCCAGTCCTACTAGAGGATGCCTTATCAAGAAAGAACCTGTTTAACTCCGCACACTTTTCTGTTGACAGTACTCTTCCAGACTGTAAACAGTGTAGATTTAATAACCTAACCACAGTACAGACATGTTAAGCTGGCTGGTTCTTCCCTGCAGCAATCATCCTTGACAGGAACAACATCCCCAGCAAGTGCTCTGTTGTTTTGTATTTTAATCCTTAACAGGAACTCTGTCTTTTTCAGGGTGACTACCCACTGATGCTCATTATAATGAGTTCTCAATGCCCATCTATCCTCCAAAGACCTGGCCCTCCTCCAAGAATGATAATCTTCACACCTTAGCGTTCAAATGCCTCAGCTCATCACAGTACCATAGTGAGCTGTGTCGGGAGGTCAAGGGAGAGACATGGTAAGGTGCCAGGGGTTGTATGTCAGCCATATGAGCCAGATTATAACTATTCTTTACTTTCTCAGCTCCATCAGCACAAGCAGTCAAAATGCTCGAGACATCCAGTACTAACAAGAGTTTACTCAACGCTTGATTAAAAGTTAGGCCAGTGAGTGAGTCACATGATGCGCCTGAGCAAGCAGCAGCAGGAATGAGCACCTCCACCAAATACCAGCCATAAATCTAGTCAAAATTGCAGTAATCCAAGTATATCTTTCAGAAAGCAGCAATACTGGTGTCCAAATTAATCCTGCTACTTTTGATTCATCGATGGCAATTAGAGCCTGAGAGATATGAGGTGCCTGCAATGCCACCACTTTTACCAGAAAGGCCCCCTGGGCCCAAGTGACACAAGCCCAGTCAATCGCCAATGGCACTGGAGGTACTGTCAGTGCAACCACTCATGCTGGAATGGTTCCTAACTTGGTGGCATTAAGTAAGCAATACTAGAAACTGGCAGCAACCTTAAAACCTTGAGGCCACCACTTGATGAATTGAGCAGACAAGTGGGGGTTTCGGAGGCCCAAGGTGAGCTTGATGGAAAACTGTCAAGACAGCATGGCACTGGAGGTAGTAGCCCTCCAATGAAAAGTGGCCATCCTGAAGGACAGACTGGAAGACCATCAAGGCTGCATTCAGAGAAATAATATTGTACTGGTGGGTCTCCCTGAAAACTGTGAGGGGGTTGAACACTTTGACCTTTATCCAGAAATTCCTTCAGAAAATAGAGGGTCCATCATCTCATGGCCCTCAGTACATCATTGAGATGGCTCACTGGACTTTGTGACCCCTCTTTCAGAGGAAGAAGGACACCAACCCATAATGAGTAACCTGGGAGTGGGAGATGGGTCAGGAGCTGGTTACAGGATAGACAGCAGAAGGTAGTAGTGGGGGTGAAGTATCGGAGCCCCGGGCCGTAACAAGTGGGGTCCCACAGGGCTCAGTGCTGAGACCAGTACTGTTTAACTTTTTCATTGCAGACATTGCAGACGGGATAAAGAGTAAGATTAGTCTCTTCACTGATGACACTAAGATCTGTGTGGAGGAGGATGGGGGGAAGGTGGTAAAGTACTCCAGGAGGATTTGGCAAGACCATAAGAATGGTCTAACACATGGCAACTTGGGTTGAACATCAAAAAGTGCAAAATAATGCACTTGGGAGCCAGGAACCCTGGGAATAATTACTGGTTGGGAGGGAGTGCAGTTATCCATGTCAACGGAGGAGAAGGATCTGGGTGTATTGGTTACAGGGGAAATGAACTATTCAGCCCAGTGCAGGAATGCAGTGGCAAAGGCCAACAGAATGCTGGAGTGCTTTGCAAGAGGAATTACTTCTAGTTGAGGGGAAGTCATCCTGCCCTGTACAGGTCCCTGGTGAGGCCACACTGGAGACTGCATACAGTACTGGTACCCTTATTTAAAAAGTGCATCAAGGTACTGAGGGATGCAGCGCAGGGCAATGAAAATGATCCTGAGACTGGGAGATAAACCTTATGAGGAGAGACTGGGAGAGCTCAATATATATTCCCTGGAGGAAAGAAGGAGAGAGTGGGTATGATTGAGACCTTTAAGTATCTGAAGGGTATGTACAGAGTAAGCACCGGGAGTATTTTCAAATTAAAAGGTGGAAGGGAAACCAGGGGACACAGTCTGAAGTTGGAAGGTGGCAGATTCAGGAGGAAAATGAGGAGGCACTATTTCACCAAAAGGGTGGTTACAGAGTGGAACACGCTGCCAGAGGAGTTGGTATCACTGCGGTCAGTAGGCAGCTTCAAGAGGGGTGGGAAAGGATCAAAGGAGGTTCGAACAGTGAGAGGGCAGGGATTGGTGTGGAGGAAACAAGGGCAGAAACAGTAGGGGGCTGAGGGTGGGGAGGTAGCTGCAGTCTAAAATGCTGAAGGGCTGTACACTCAAGCAGACTAGATAGACCATGAGGCCTGTATCTGCTGGCAATTTCATATGTTTGTAATTTTCTGGCTTCAGCTTCAACTTCTTTATGTTTTAAAAAGCGCAACTCAAAATACTTAAGCGCTTATACAAACGGTAAAGAGACGCATCATAAAAAATGAAAATTATGTACCCACTGTAATTCCTGATCTTTCTTGTATCTTCACCAATCATCACTGTTGGGTAGTGAGCTGAGGATCAGGACCCCTAGGGCTTTTTTTACAGGAAGAGTCGACATTGCGGCGGCACCACCTCGAGGCTGACGACTACATGGTGCTCGCGGCGTTAGTAACCATCATCAACCCCTCCTCAGCTCCCAGTTCTGCATGCCGCAGAGAGACAGACAGAGAAATAAGGAGGGTTGGGAGGGTGGGCAAGGGAGCCGAGGGACAGCAAAAGGAAAGGATGTAAAACTAAAGGAGCAATAAGCCATAGAGAGGACAGAAAGGAGGAAGCCTAAGGATTGGGATAGGAGGGCCCCAATCTTGGGTGAATGAGGGAGGAGTGAAAAGGGAGGATAGAAGGAAGATAGAAAGGAAGAGGGAGGAAGAGGACACTACCTCCGAAGGAATGACCCTGGACTGCTCGGGAGGAGTTATGCCCAAGACTGGACCAGTTATGCAGAGGATGATACAAGGCTTGGAGCAGAAGAATGGTCCCATCTAAGCAGCAGAAGGGTTACCCAGAGGGCTTAGGATGGGTTGGTGTCTCCCCTTTCTGCCTAGAGGATTGAAGTGGAAAAAACACCTTAACATCCCTGGAGATGGAGCCACCTCCAGAGGAGGAACTGAAGAGGAAAATATACTACACTCCTTGAACAAGGAAGAGAAAGAAAGCCAGATATGGGGAGGCACAAGGGAAAAACAACTTAGCGAGTCACCAGCGCCCCCCCCAAGACTTCCTCAAGACACCGGAGGAAGCAGAAAAAACCCAAGGACTACCTGGGCTGAGAGGGAGCTCTGGAGACTCCCAACAGTGGGGACCCTCCCTGTCTGTCCACCAGGAGGGAAAAACCCCGACCCCAAGAGAGGAGGGGGTGGGAGGTGCTGGAAATGGACCAGAGTCCAAATGGGAGACAAACAGGGAGGAAGAGAATCACCCAGAGACTGAGGCCTGAGAGGGGAAGGTGGGTGGGATTCAGTGATGAATGGTGACGATACACAGAAAGATCAGGAATTACAGTAGGTACATAATTTTCAGTATCTATCTGTGTCAATCTTCACCATTCATCACTGTTGGTGATTACCGAGCCCCCTGGAGGGAGCCCAGAACTCCCTAAGGAGAAAGTCCCCAGCCTCCAGTGAGGAGACACCAGAGGAGGGAACCCTAGCAGGCCTGGCTGGGCCTGAGGCTGGTCTGGGTGAGGCGAGATTCCCTAGCAGAGAGGGAATGCTCCCTGAAGCTCTTACCTCACCCTATGGGAAAAGAGATCGGTTCCCCCGAAAGAGAGGGCAGTCACCCTATGCTGGGCCAGGTGACAACTGGGAGAGATGAAGCCACACCATCCGCCTGATGCAGATTGTTGTCCCCGCCATCTAGGAAGCCACCTCATTGGCATCATAAGATGCCCTTGCTTGGTGCCTCACTAGCTCCAGGCCTCATGCGGAGAGGGCAATGGCCTGTCTGGCTGCCTCTGAATCAAGTAAAGAAGCTAGGATCTGACCTAACAGAGACCACAAGTGCCTGTTGTAGGCAGCATGGTGGGCCTGATGAGTTGAAATACACAGAAGGCTCTTCTCCCCCAAAAATCAAACTCAGCTGAGTCAGATTCTGGGAGTCAGTCATGCCTTGGGCATCTATGCCCGGTGGGTGTGTCCAGGAGAGATACGCCTGATGGTGGGGTGAGGCAAGGCTCCTGGAGACCCAAGAGATGCACAATACCTCTGGCGGAGGTCCCTCGGGGCTGGTGCTTGGGTTGAGGGATGTCACCAGGCCTGGTACGCCACCTCCTGAAAGGTATTAGGCCAGGCAGGAATCAACAGGTTAGCGCACTGAACTCGCCTAAAAGGCGCGCCCTGACAGCAGAGATTATGTTCACCAAGGGAGGAAATATGGAGCTCATCAGAGCAACCCTGATAGGAAGCGCTGATAGCTGAAAAGATCAGCAGCTGGGGAAAGGTGGACAGAAAAGTCCTCTCCCTCAGAGGAGGAAGATGAGGGTGCCAATGAGCCCAGATAGTCAGGTTCTGGCTACACAGGGGAGTGATGAAACACCTCCTGGTCCATGGATTGGTAATAAGCAGGGAACAGTGTAGCCATGGACCTGAACTGCTCCCAGGTGAGGGGCCCCATAGAACTGGGTGACCTGAGAGACAGGGAGGGAGGAGGAGGGGTTGGCAGAGACAAGGGGCTAGGCACTTATGAGGAAGGGCACGGCCTCTGTCTGGCTAGGGGACCCACTTGGAGACCTCAAAGGAGGAGGAGGAGATTCAGTGGTTCCGGCAGATGAAGGCCGCTCAACTGAGCTGGAGTGCCCAGGGCTGAGCCCAAAAAGAGAATCCCCCCCGAGATGACTAGGGCTGCATGAGCCCAGAAGGGTGGCCCCTAACCTCTGTAGTTGAGGTCCATCCCAAAGAGACCTTGGGTGAGAAGGTCGGACCAGTGCTGCGACTCCTCCCTGAACCCCTGCGGGTTCCCAGGAAAGGGCGCCACCCTGAATCTAACCCCCTCAACCCCTCGGACTCTGAGAGATCCCTCTTCCTCACTATCAGCTGAGGCAACTGACACCCATAGCTGACAGCTGACTCCTGAGAGACAGCCAGAGGTGGAGTTTCTCCTCCTACCTGAGGGCCTCCAGCCAGCCAAGTAGGGCTAGCAAAAACTACCACAAGAGGGTACACCTCCCAAGGTGGCAGACAGGTCCAACTCCAGGCTGCCCTGGTGGTGCCCCTCTGGGGCACCAAGACTGGTCGGTGCCACTATACCCAGAGTCAGAAGAAGTCTCATCAGCTCCTTGGAAGGGGCTGAACCAGAGCTGATGCGCTGAAGGAGGAAGAATTGGTGGATTCCAAAGAATCCAGAAGCCAGTCTGAGTCAGCCTCAATATCATCCTCCCCAGAGGAGGCCCGAACCCAGACCACTCCCAGATCCTTCCCAGCCATGGCACAGTAAGCAGCACTATGAGCCGGCCCCATGTTGCCCGTGGCACCGTCCTCATCCCCGGCACCGCAAACGGCGTTGGAGTCAGAGATGGCACCAGAGGCCGGCCCCATGCCACCCGCAGCACCGCCTCGATCCCCGGCACTGCAAGCAGTGCAGGAATCGGGGTGGCACCAGTGAGTGGTGCCAAGAACGACACCGGCCCAGGCCTGGAGGCCTCAGACTGCGACGCCGGGGGAGCTCTCACCTCTGAGGAGGCGATTGCCTGGATGGTGCCTCCCATCTGACCCCCAAGGGGGCCAGGCCAGGCCTCCTGCACCGTGGAAGGGGTTCCCACTGCGGCAAGACTAGAACTGGCAGAAACTCCCTCCTCCACAGACCATATAGGACTAGGAGGGGACCCAGCAGAAGGGTCAAGAACCCTGTTTTTGGTGACCCGTGTACGCACCTGTCCCCCAAAAGTCAGCGGTGCATATCCGACCTTCAACGCGCGCAACTCCAACACACGACAATCCATGGAGAAACAGGCGTTACATCTATCCATGTCGTGGTTCGGTCCCAAGCAGGTAAGGCAACGGTCATGCTGATCCATGATGGAGTACAGTTGGCTGCAGGGACACTGACACATTGGAGGCCGACCCACCCTAGAAGACTTTTCTTGTCCCTGAACCAGACATGACCGAATGAAAAATAAAACTAAAATCAGCACTAGCGTCGATGGAGAATATAAAAGGAAAGATCTTACTGGTCGATCTCCGAGGCAGGAGCAGCAGAACTTGGACTTTCTTCACCGATGGATTAGGTTGCAAAACAATGGTGCTCACACACGAGGTTGTGCTCACTCGATGGTGGGAGAAGCAGAACTGGGGCTGAGGAGGGGTTGACGACAGTTACTGGCCCACCCGTAAGCACCACGTAATACATCGGCCTCAAGGGCAGCGCCGTCCCGACGTTGACTCCTCCCCTTGCAAAAAAAAAAGCTTCTGCAGGGTCCTGATTCTCTGGCTCACTACCCAACAGGAATGAATGACACAGACAAGATCTTCATATTACAGTATAAGCAATTTAAGACAGAGAACAACAGAAATCATTAACAATCTGTCATCCATGTTCTGGGAAGGGGAGCCTGAATAAGTAAGTTTTCAAGGCCGACTTGAAGCTCTCCATGGTCAGGCACTCCCTTACCAAACGAGGTAGAGAATTCCACAGGGTCAGGGCCGCAAATGAAAATGCCCTAACGCCTGATGCCTTAAGTTGGACCCTGGGAATCTCCAGCAATCCCTCATCGGCGGGGCGGAGGGGGCGAGAAGGACACAGGAGTTCTTGCAGATAGCATGGGCCCTGTCTGTGTGGGGCATTATAGGTCAGCAAACCGACCTTGAAGGTGATTCGCCACTGAACAGGTAGCCAGTACAGTCCACAGAGAACAGGTATGACATGGCAAGATTGAGGTAAGCCAATCAACAACCTGGCTGCCACATTCTGCACCAGCTGCAGGTGTCGAATATCAACCCCTGGAAGCCCTAGGTAAATGGAGCTGTAGTAATCAAGGTGCGAGGTCACAAAGGCATGGACCAGAGTTGGAAGGTCATCAGGTGGGGCCAGGTGTTTTATCCAGATGATATTCCTCAGATGGTAAAAAGAGGATTTGAAGACGGCCGACACCTGCGAGTTAAGTGTCAACCCTTCATCAGAAATAATGCCCAGATTACACACCCGATCTGAGGTCAGCAGCTGGCTGCCCCTGAGCCAAAACCCTGAAGGCTGTCCAGCCAGTTGCCCCTCAACTCAGTGTCCTGGGTCCACAACCAGCACCTCAGTCCTGCCTAGATTCAGCTTCAACCAGTTGGCACTCATCCAGTCCTGGATCTCGGGAGGCAGTTGATAAATACCAAGACAGAATCATCCTGCCTGGGCCCAAAGGACATTTAGAGCTGAGTATCATCCGCATAGCAGTGAAAACTCAGCCCATACCACCTCACAATCTCCCCTAATGGCAGCATGTATGCCTCAAACAACATGGGTGACAATACAGAGCTCTGAGGGACCCACAGCAGGGAGACCGGGTCAGAGGAATAAATCCATGACACCACTCCCTGAAACCTGCCGGTGAGGTACAAGTGGAACCATCTGAGGACTGTACCTGACAGTCCACAGATAACCCTCAAGCCCTCTAGAAGCACACCATGGTCCATGGTACCAAATGCTGCAGAAAGATCAAGGAGAACCAAGATGGTACAGGTCCTCCGATCTCTCACTATCAGGAGATCATTGAGTACCCGGAAAAGTGCCATCTCGGTACTATGCCTCTTCCTGAAGCCCAACTGGAGAGGATCATAGATCTCGTGGATGGTAAGATGGTAAGATGATCCTCCAGCTGCAGCGTGACTGCCTTCTCTATAACCTTTTCTACAAGCGGAAAGTTAGAGACAGGCCTGTAGTTAGCGAAAAGGGTCAATAGAAAGTTTCTTAAGGAGGGTGTCACCACTGCCTCCTTCAGGGTGTCTGGAAACACATCTGTCTCTAAAGAACACCTGACTATCCCCACTAGGATTGGGCCAATGACCTCAACACACCCCACAAGGAGGCGAGTTAGAGCCAGATCCAAACCACAGCAGGTCAGCTGCAAACTCTGGATGATCTTCATGACATCCGTGATTGCCAACCAATCAAAATACAACCAAACTAACCAAGGAGCACAACCTCTCACCGATCACCGCAGTCCCCATTAGAGTGAGCTGCACAGATATTTGCTCTGATGCCAGCAACCTTATCTGCAAAGAACTGAGCAAACTATTCCCTCTTCTCTTGTGACAATGCTCTCCATGACTACAGACAGGCTGGATTGCACAATATGTCCCAGTCCAAAAGAGATGAGCTGGTCGATTCTGTGAAGCAGTTATTTCCCTGGACAGGAATTCTACCTTCTCAAGGGAAATAGCAGACTGATACTCTTTATAATGAGACATCAGTCTAAGTCTGTCCGCATCAAGACCAGATTTCCGCCAGCTTCATTCCAGCCTTCATCCCACTTGTCTCAACTCCCTCAAGGTCCGATCAAATCAAGTGGACCGAGGGTGAAGAGTGAGAGGGCGAACACGAACAAGAGCAACAGAATCCAGAGCATCCGCCACAGCCCTATTATAAGCTTGTAGCAGGTTCTCTGGGTCTGTGCCTACACTCGGCAAGCTCGATAGGTCCCGCACCACCATCAGGTCATCCGGGGTCAAACCCCTGAAAGGGTGGTACTGGACCATCTCCACAGGGGCAGGCCTAATGGGGGGAGCCATGAAATTGAACCTTATGATGTGATGGTCAGACCATCCGACCAGTTCCACCACCATGTCAGAGGTCACCATCCCCAGTAAGAAGACCAAGTCCAATGGGTGACCATGAGTATGGGTCACAGAGGTAATCACATGTGTGATGCCGAATGAATTCTTTAGTTGGAGGAAGTCCTGACCAAACTGCGAGAGTTCATCATTGACCCAGGCATTAAAGTACCCCAGCACCATCCATCTGTGGGACTCCAACATCATATCGGTGATGAAGTCTGAGACTTCTTGCAGAAACTGCTTCTCACTCCCTGGTAGATGGTAGATGAGAAGGATTCTGCACCCCACACCTGCGCCAATGATACACTCAAAGGACTTGGGCTCCTCAACTCACACATCAATAAGGCCCAATTCCATTCTAAAACAGAACTACACCCCCCACCCCAAATTCATCCTCGGACAGTGTATTACTGAAATCCCAGCCAGAACAGCTGACTCCAGAATAGGGCCAGCATTCTCATCCAGCCAGGTTTCAGTGATACAAGCCAGGTCCGATGACCCAACAAGATCTGCAATCACTGATGTCTTGTTTTTAATGGACCTGGCATTGCATAACACCGACCAAGTAGGACGAGCTGCCAGAGTCGGCCGAGCTAGCTGCCCACCTAATGTGGAGTCCTTGGGTATGGGGACCAGACAGGGAGGACCACTCTCTGGAACCCATTTCACCCCAGAGTGACCCCTGTGCCCCACCACCCCAATCCATTGACTGTACTCCACTCCCCCTCCAGATCTGTGACCTCCGACCCTATGCCTCTTCCTCACAATCCCCAAAGCTCGACATTGCCCATATACCTCACTGGGCAAGGGGGGGCAGTCAAAAGGCTGGAGGCCATGGAGCTCAGCAGGAGAGTAGCGCCCAACCAGGAGAGCTCTAGGCCAACACATATCAGTACAACCAGCACACTCAACAACAGTCTAAATAATAAAGCACAACAAATATTAAAATCTATATCCCCCGCTCCCCAACAAATCCTGCCCAAAAAAGAACAGAAAAATATAATAAATAAATCAAAACCCCTTTAAAATGAAACACTAAAACAAAACAATGTAGAGTCCAGCAGAGTTACTGAGTTTGTATAATCCAGATTGGGGCTAAGCATGCCATGCTTGTAAACCAGTTCTTAGGCTAGGTGAGATTCCCACCCCCACCTGCCCACCACAATTTGTCCAAAGTGCTGTGCTCTCACCACAACAGTCCAAAACAGGTTAAATAAGAGTGAATTCCAGGGCTCTCTCTCACCACCCAACTGAAACAATTAGTTCTATCCAACAGATTCCAAAGTCACTCAAACAGACTCCAGCCATGGTCAATTACAGTTCCTTGTGGAAGTTCCATCCGAAGATGAAACTAGCCTACAGACAGGGCAGTGGCAAGGGTTCTGCCCCAAGGTCTGGCAGCCCCAGACAGAGGTCCTCCAACTCCCCCTATTAGGTTGCCCCGGGCAGTCAGGACTCCTCCATCCTCCGGCTGTGAGTCCCACACCTGCTTCATTGGCAGTCCACTCCCAATCAACCACCCTATCTGACTGTAGAAATCCAAGGAAAAACAGGAGGAACTGGGCAGATAAAACAATGTCCCAGGCCATACACCAAACCGAGCCTCTACTCACCTTCTGGCTCACTGAGAGACCAGGGCAAGCCACCCAGAGGACAGGGCCCCAGTCAGACAACACCTCACCAGTGAAGCCCCATGATAAGCCCCTGGGTAAATGCGAGCACTACACCCTATGGTATATGCTCCCCCCCTTCCAGATAGCCCCCACCTAGACTCACTCCCCAGTCAGCAAAATTAGAGGCCCAGCCAGTCGCCACAGTCCCAAAATAAACTCCTTCTTCCAGCAATGGCCCAAGATGAATAACCCAGCTTACTATCGGTGAGTTCCACAGCGACAGCGGAAGTTCACTCTTTCTCCTCTTCCTCCTCTCAGATTACAATCTGGAACATCCCCTCAGGCTTCCACATGAAAGTTGCCTCAGAGAACCAGTGACCTTCCATCTCTGCTCCAACTCAAATACAAATTCAGTGCTGGAGAAGAACCGGTGCCAGTACAGTCTGAACAGTGTTTTGTCAGTTGAAATAAAGTTTTAAAATGCCGACTGATCACCTGCATGAACGTGGTGATCAGAATGGCAGGCACACAACCCAATGGCAGACGAATGAGAACATTAGTAATGCTGCTAGCAAAATTGAATAGCTAGCCAGCACCGGTAATCATTCCAACAAAAACGTGGCATACATAAATAAAATAAAAGCCCCGGTCAACGCTCCCTCACTAATCTTCTTCACTACAGATACCCTAATTAAACTCATTAAAACAACAAAGAAAAGAAAATAAGTGAAAATGAGTAAAAATAAAAGTTCAAACAAACTGAGCTGCTGCTAAGTTTGACCCATTCCGGTTGCCATCTTCGCCATCTTTGGTGGAAAGCCAAGCTACTGAACTATTTAGAAAAAGTGCACATTTTCAGCAAACATCCAGAAGGTGAAGGACATTATGTGGGAAGGGAAAAAGTTATTTCTCTTTCAAGATTTAAGTCTGCAATTTCATCAGAAACATGCAGTTTACAAGGAAATTTAAGGCAAGCTCTTCACCACACAAATAAAATTTAAAGTAATACATCCAGCCAAGCCTGAAGTGGTTACTCAGGGAGGCCAGATCCAGTTTTGTCTTGGCCAAACAAGCATTACAGGAGTTGGCTGGAATTTTACCAGACCTCTTCCAAGTAACTCATCAAAGAGGAAAACCACCGCCATGTGGGAACTCATAAAAGGACTGCACGCAGGGTCAAAAGAATGGTCAGACTGGAGAGTGGATCATCTACCACAGCACAAGTGATCAAATGGTTGGAATTTTGATGTGTTCTACTTGCTTCCTGTGTTCAGCAAGTGAAATCTGCTATCTGGGATATACAGTACTTCTTGGACTGGAGGGGTGAATTAGGTTTCCTTTTCTGCCATGACTCTTCAAGGAGCAGAAAGGAGGGCTAAATGCATTACCTGATTAGATTGAACTAGCATCATGACTGTGGGCTAACTGTCGAACTGGAGACTTGCTGTTTTAAAATCAGCCCATATGGTAGCTGGTTAGACACAAAGCGCTGCCTTTCCCCACCCCCACCACCCAACAAAGAATAACATTGTGTGGCTGGTTTCCCCCTCCTGAGCCCAGAGAAATCAAGGGACACAGAAACACCTTTTTACGGGGCAAGCTGAAAGACATGGCTGGAACCGTTAGCCAGTTTGTCAGCTTGGTCTAAACTTGCCTTGAAAATACATGTGCCAAGCAAATTCCTCCTTACCAGCTGGGTCAGCACATTAGCAAGGAGATGACCTTGTACTGAAGTGTGATGAGGCATACAGCTGAAATTCAATGATCTGAGCACAGAAGGTTTCTGATGTTTACAAAGTTTAGTACAGCTTATAGATTTGCTGTGCTAAAAGTTGTTTTTTTCAGTGTTATAATGAAATAGCAGTTTACTATTTTACTATATGTGATTTTAGCACTGCAGGAGAGTTTGTTATTTCTCACCTACGTGTGCATCTGGAGGTGGGCACGTATCCTTACTCCTGTGACAGGGTTGGGTAAGACCGTGTCCCATTTGTTAGGAGAGAGAGAGTTAAAAGCAAGGATCTATTCTATCCTCTCCTATTCAGTCACTTGCCTGCCTCTTGCTTGTCTGTACAATCAAACTTTCCTTGTGGCACCTAGGAACTGGCCACTTCAACGGTACCACAAGTTCCCCGTTTTCTCCCTTCCTTCACTTGTTGTTTCCATTCTTTCTTTCTTCCCCTGCTTCTCTGTAGTTAAAAATATATATATATATGACTCTGTACATGAAACTGGGATCTCCTGGTTTGCAAATGTATATAATTATACAGAAAGATAGTTAGGTTTCTTTTTAAAAATAGCAATCTGTAAAACAAGGGGTTAATGATGAGCTGTATTTTGACCTCCACAAGCTTGTTTGCAGAATTATTAACAGAAAACTAGCTCTGGGGCAGGATGTCTTAATTGGTTGCACATGTTAAGAAGACCAATGTACTCTTCAGGCTGGTCACAGGAAGGCCAATAAGAATGTATTGTTGCACTTTGTGAAAAACAGGAGATGAAACTTACAAGAACAGGATACAGAGGTTAAATTGTCAAGCAAAGGCATCCTATAAAAAGAGAACAATGTTTTGTTTGGATTAGAGACAGAGACTGAGATTTAAATTGAAAAGAGACTCTTAAATGGGCTTGCAGTATAGCCCAGAGGTTAGGATAATGAGCTATGAATTATCTTTGTACATCCAGCAGACCTGGGCTTCATTCCACAACCTCCACTTTCATACTGTGTGACTTTGAGCAAGTCACATAACCACCCCAGTGCTCCTAGATTGTCCCTGAAAAGTCTAGTGGGCCTTACCCAGTTACCAAAGGACAAAAAAAAAAAAAAAAAAGATTAATGATTTTTTTTGTATTGCCTTTGTGAACTGCCATTGTCTACACCTTTAGTTTTTATTTAGTGTTATTAATAATGTAGCCCCTCACCTCTGCTGTTTTGCCAAAATGACAGGTGGCATGCTGTTGAAGCTGACAGCAGTACCTGGTGGAGACCTGGGTTTGGGGAGAATGAGGTTACTCAGCACAGGGGGACCTAGGTTTGGCTACTCTGCACAGGGGCACCCAAGTAAATCCGAACACAGGAAGCAATAACTGTAATGTCCAGGACCAAGAATGGGATTCTTCAGTGTGGTTTTTATTCACATCCAAGCTGAACAAACAAAGTATAGACGGATCCCCATGGGGCTACATTTCCTGGTAATGCAGATTAGAGACTACAGAACACTTTATCACCATTTCCAGCCCTCAGGCTCTGAACACACCAGGCACACAGCCCGGACTTGCATGCAGCTTTGGGTACACAGCCCGACTTGTACACACTTGGGTTTTCCCCACTGGCCCGGCTCCCCTGCCAGCCACTTGATCCATGGACCATTTGAGGAATGAACCAATTATCCTGTTCACGGTCCATTTGAGGAATTAACCAATTATCCTGTCATGGCTCCCCACACCACACTAGAGTCTGCGACTCCTAGAGAGAATTTTCCTTACAATCCCACATCTGGGTACTTCCCCCATCACTGGCCAAGTGCCTGAGGCAAAGTAGAAAACCACAGAAGAAATCCGTAGAGGTGGACCTGGTCACTAAAGATGGGGGGCCACCCATCTCCAGCTCCCACAGCCCATACCCGGCCATTTCTCTGGAAAACTGAACAGTTCCTTTACTGAACTTTTAAATATAGATTAAGGGTAGATGTCTGTCACATCTCCTTTACATATTATTTGCATCCCAACAAACTCAGGAACTTGAAACTACTTTTACTTTGCTTGGCCCATTTCTCTAGGCTTTTCATTATTTAATAGTTCAATCTCCACATTGTCACACAAGTCCCATGGTGAAGACATACGCCCTTTTAGCCAGAGCAGACACTCACCCTTACGTTGCAGGTGCCCCACAGGCGACTCACAAATCTTCTTTTATCCCAAAATAAATACTGGAATGAACAGGCTGCTTTTCCTCCACAAGCAGAACTAAGGGGATTGCCCCAGGAATCTGCAGGGAATCCTTCTCATCCCCCTCCCGGAGGGAGGGGGCACTGAGACCCGAAAACAGCGGTCTCCACTACTTGAGTACTCTTCCTGTGTCTCTCTTTAAGGTGGAGACACACACCCTATTACTGATAAGTAGCCCTCTGTCAGGGCTGAGGCTCCTAGAGCCTTTACTGAGCTGCTTAACAGCAAGCTCCCTACTTCCAACTTCACTTACTGAAGACAAACTGCAGACTCACTTTAAAATTCTCAGCGTTCTATCTAACTCCCTTTGCTGCAGATTCCAATGTGGCTTATGCAGCTGCGAAAGTTCTGTTGATGATGTCATCCCTCAGTCTCAGCTGAGACTGAGAACAGAGTGAGACAGTGTGAAACCCATTTAACTGGAGTTTCACAATCTGCCTTCCCTGCCTACCACTAGGTCTTACTGGGATTCTAGTAACCCCGGGTAACAAGGGGGTTACAATAACAAAACACTACTTGCAAAGTTTAGAACTTCTCCTGGTTTACTATGCTTCCTGACCTATGCCACTACTACAGCTGATGCCAAAGTGCAATTTATGCCATGCATGCTCTACTCCAGGAATTTTGTGAGTGGGTACTAGACCTGGTACAAAGGAAGCATAGAAGCATAGAAGAAAGGTATGGATCCTGCAACAGCAAGTCCAGGAGTGATTACCAGAAGAATGGCATCCAAACTAGAAGCAGAAACTGAAGTCCAAACTGAGACTGTACAGCCAGTACCAGTGATGGAAAAAGAAAAAACAAGCAGGAATAGAACCTGAAAGCACGTCCACATTCATCAGGTGGAGGGCTATATAACAAAGAGAGACTGAGAAACAGAGAAGAAAATAGATGCATCATCTGGAGGCACAGAGAAGAGAAGAGAAGAGAAGAGAAGAGAAGAGAAGAGCTGCAGCATCTAGAGAAATAGAGAAGGGAAGGGGAAGCAGTGATGACTGGATGCCTTGCATGGAGGATCTGGTATACTGTAGGTCCAACAGATCAATAAAACACAAACAGCTTGAAAGACATTAAACTTACAAAGCTGTGTTCCATAGATCATACAGAAGCAAACCTGGCAATTTTTGAAAGGTTTGCCAGAGCCTGCCAATGGCCAAAACAGCAATGAGCAGTCAGACTGATACCTTACTTGACAGGTGAAGCCCAACTTGCCAATAGCAATAGGGACATTGCATAATCAGAAAACTATGTCCTTGTGAAAAGAGAAATCCTTAATGTCTGTGACTTCTCAGGAGACCTATTGACAGAGATTTTGGTCCCTGAAGTACAACTCAGTCAACAATCCTCAGGAATCTGTCATCCGACTCAAAGAACTCCTCAATAAATGGCTCCCACCAGAGGCTAAAACAGTACCACTGATCACTGACATATTTGCAGCAGAGTAATTCATCAACATCCTTGTCACATACATGCAGCTTTGGGAAAAAGAACATCTGCCAGAAAATGAGGACAATGCCATTTCCATGACTGAGAACTATCAGATGGCCAGACAGACACTGCAGCATTGTAGTATAAGCCAGGGAATGATAAGACCCTCTCCTTCCCAGTTCAACTCCAGGTCAGATAAGAACTCTGATGGGGGTAGCAAATCTGCACCCAAAGACTTTATTTGCTATAACTATAATAAAAAAAAAACAAGATGCTGCATCAGCATGTGGTCTGAAAAGAAAATGGTAATATTAATTGCATGCTGAAAACAGAAAATAGAGTTAGAATTGTTGTTTCGACCATAGACCTTCTTCAGGAATTATCTAAAAGAGAAAAAAGAAAAGTTATGGAAGAGGTAGGGGGAATAAGGGATATATGTGTGAGGAAGGAAGACAGGAAGACTGTAGAAGAAAAAGTGATAACAGGCAAGGTAAGAAAAGAATCCAGTAAGCAAAAAGGTGATGGGTATGAAAAGGCTTAGTAGGAGTAAATGAACCGAGGAGTCCTTGAGTGGGGACTAATTAACAGGGCATAGTAAGAAAGTTGAAAGGTGACAAATGTGGTAGCAGGAGACAGAGATAGAGACAGCTGTAGAAAATGAAAATATATGTGCACACATAGCTGGAATGCCCATGTGAGAATGCCCACCCCACACACACAAACATACACACTGGATGGAAGTGTTGGCAGGCATACCCACACATGCAAACATACCATGCACACATGCAAGCAAAGATATGGTGGGGGTGGGGGTAAAAAAGATAGACTACAGTGGTAAACCATAAGGTGACTGAAAAATGTTAGTAGAAAACAAGTCTGTCATTTAAACCAGAAGGCTACTGGGGGCCAGTACCAGGTCAATACCGTGTATGTAAGACAGTGCAGTATTAACCGAGCTGTACATACAGTGCTTCTATTTACAGTGACAGGGGTAGAATAGCAATAGGGATATACCACTACCCCTGTCACTGCATGATGATGATGTGGTGAGAGGAGAAGTTGCTGTGTGCTGGGTGCCTGGCTGAGCCGCTTCCATGGTGGAGTGGCTAGGGCACCAGCATGCAGTGCAATTGGGAGACCTGGGACCATGGTTCGGTTCCCCCCCCCAGGTCTCCCCTGCTGCAACTTTTGTTGGCATTTAAAAAAAATCTAACTCCCCTCGTCCTGAGTTTTTCCCTCCACCAGACAGCCCATTGCAGGCTTCTCAAGCTGCTCCTGTGGCCCTGGCTCTCTCCGAGCAGGCCACAGTTAACAGACCACCCGAATAACCCACAGACAGATTCAGACAGCCCATCTGTGGGCTTCCCAAGCTGCTTCTGTGGCCCTGGCTCTCTCCGAGCAGACCACAGTTAACAGACCACCCGAATGACCTACAGACAGATTCAGACAGCCCATCTGCGGGCTTCTCAAGCTGCTCCTGTGGCCCTGGCTCTCTCCGAGCAGGCCACAGCTAACAGACCACCCTAATGACCCCCGGACAGATTCAGACAGCCCATCTGTGGGCTTCCCAAGCTGCTTCTGTGGCCCTGCCTCTCTCTGAGCAGGCCAGAGCTAACAGACCACCCGACTGACCCCCGGACAGATTCAGGTACGCACCAGACCTCTGAAACACATGGTTTTAAATGCCGCTGTTTTGACTGGATACCTAGTGGAGGAGCCAGGCACTGACTGCCAGCTTTGCTCCTTGGCTGATTTTCCAATGCCTGGTGCTTCCTGATCACAGGGAAATCTCTTTCTGTGCTGTGTTCTGGACTGAATTTTTGTTAATGTAATTTACATATGTAACCCCCCCCCCTGCAAATGGGGGTTCCCAAAAAGTCTTCCAGGAGCTTGCTTGAATGCTCCAAGCCTGAATGGTGTTTGGCATTTAAGCTGTTTATCTGTGAGTGCTTTTAGAGCCTTTTTAAGAGCTGTCTGCCTGCAGACATAATTAATTTGGATGGGGGCCTGTGTGTTTCTCTGCTTGAGTCCCACTTGAGCTACTGCCAAATTGCTCCTTTCTGCCATCGCTAAGTGGGCAGAAGGAGCACTCTTCAAAGATGTAATTGTTTGCTTGTAACCTGTTAGAGTAATAATGAAAATGCAGTTTGATTTAACCTGCTTTCTTGTAGCAAGGACAGTGCAGAGTAGCTCCCTCATGTTGGTTCTGAACTGCTGAATTGGACCAATCATGGTGGGGATCCTTTAAAATGGAGCCTGCTCTGGGTGAATCAGAACTTGGACTCTCCTGTGGAGCCTGCTGTAAGGGGATTGTAAGGGCAGTGACTCTGGGAAATGTAGTTTTGACCTTGGCGCCTTTTTCCACCAACTGGGGGAGTTCACTGTGAGTGGCAGCCGGACTAGCCAACAGAAGAGTGTGGAACTAAAGGAAATGCACTGCTCTGGGACTAGAGAAGTTAGATCAGTTTTGGCAGTGAAGAGACAAGGAGCTCTGTGCTTCTTCGGCATATAGTTTTAGCGCGGAAAGCATGTAAGGCCCTGAGTTTTCGGTCTGCAGCCTGTGCAAGCACCCGTTCGGACTGAATCCAACCTGTAGGTGAAGAAAGGAGGTCTGAAGAGTAGAAACTAGGCTCACCCTGTAGAAGACTGGAGAAATTGCTGAATCACGCTCGGTCTGTCAGGAACTGAAGCTGCTGTGTGTTCTCCCGGGTATTGTGCAGTAATTGAGGTCGGGATCAAGAAGTCGCCTGCCTGATATAGTACTTTCCTTTTACATATAAATGTGTGTAGTGCTTGTGGGGAATCGCGTCTCCAATGCCCTGTACAGTAAATAGAGTGCATGAAGCTGGAAGTAAACCCCAGCTTAATCCAGACTACATCTATTTGCTCTAAACTGCAGTGGGGTCCAGTCACAAGGACCTTGTCCACATGGTCTGCTCCTCCTGGCAATCCAGGACAATCTGCCTTCCATCCAGTTCCCAGCATTGAGTTTACGAGTACAAAGCAGGGTAGCTCCCTGCCATCTGTTTATCAAATTGCAAGTGTGTCATCTAATTGTTGCTTTTTTTCATTTCTTCAAGAACTGAGCCCTCCAGCTCCGGATTACAATTGGGTATTGTGCAAGTGTTTTTTCCATCACAGGCCCCCAACCAGCTGCACCAATCCTGGCTAGACCTTCCCCCATCCTGGGTACCCAGTGAAAGTGACAAATTGAGACTCTGAATATGTGCACAGTACTGAGATTATTAATGTGTTTAACCTAATTAACTTGACTTCCCCCTTCATTGTTACAGCTCCTTAAATAAATCAGATCTGTTGGTTTCAGCAAAGTTACACTAGCTGAGGTATGCGTTTATGTTAAAGTATTGTACTGTGGTTTTTGCATTGTATCATCTTGTTTTACAGGGGGTCCCCAGAGTCCAGTCGACAGAGCCAGTCCTGAGGGTAAGTGTACATTGTGAAGATATTCCTAATGCATTGTGTCGGTCACTAGTGGGAAGAAAGGGGGGGTTACAGTGTCCCAGAGGGCTGTGAACAAGTTAGTTTAACTACTGCAAACCCTGACCTCTGGGTAGAGGCGTTGGACCTAGGCCCCTCAGCCTATTAGTAGTTAAGCAGGCAGGGGTAGTAGCCCTTGGGATAGTGCCACCTAGGGGTTATACATATGTTATGCATCAATTGGTCTTACTTTACCTACCAGCTTAGCTAGTCTATTACCAGCCACTAGTCTAGCCTCTCAGTGTTACTTAGTGCTGTGCAATCTAGCAATGGACAACTTGTATTGTATAGTAGCTGGTGTATGACTGCTTGACCTATCTACTGAGCAAGACTGCTGCAGTTTTCCATTTCTGCCCTACTGACAAACCCTGCCCCTTCCCCAAACTGGTCACACTACTAATTATTAATTTCTCTGCCCCACTTGTAATGCTGTCTCTCTAAACACCTTACTTTCTTCTCTGTCTTACCTACAAACCCTCTCCTTATACCCTCCTGCTGCTGCTGTCCTCCTCAGACGTCCCGGTGCCAAAGCACAGACGACCCCCCATTAACTCCTCTTCTTGCTCCAAATAATTGCCCTGCATTTACCACCTCTTTACCTCATGTTTTGTCCTTCCTCATTGCCTGCCCCCCACTGAGCTTGCTATTGTATTCTAACTGTATTTAATACTCTGTGTTTCCCTCCTTGTTCCACAGACAGCCCATCTGCGGGCTTCCCAAGCTGCTCCTGTTGCCCTGGCTCTCTCCGAGCAGGCCACAGCTAACAGACCACCCAACTGACCCCTGGACAGATTCAGGTACACACCGAACCTCCGAAACTCGTGGTCTTGAATGCCGCTGTTTTGACTGGACGCCCAGTGGAGGATCCAGGCACTGATTGGAAGCTTTGTTCCTTGGCTGATTTTCCAACGCCTGGCGCTTCCTGATCTCAGGGAAATCTCTTTCTGTGCTGTGTTCCGGATTGAATTTTTTCACCCACCCCCCCTCCGCCACCTCCTCAAAGTATTAAATAGACCCTAACTCAGCCCCATTCCTCAGCCTAGCAGCTGATTGGTCACTCCACTGCTGTACATTTTTATGCTATTGGCCTCCCTGTCTTCAAAACTTGACTTGACCCACTTTCTCACTGCCCCTTTTTAAAGCAGTCTCACCCACAGGATCACACATTTGCTCTCAACTTTTTCTCCAGCCACTTCTATCTAATTCCTCTCAATTACTGCTCTAACCTGCCCTATTGTTAGGGACCTTACTCTGATTGGACTATATACCCTTTCAACTATAAACCAGCTAGCAGTTAAGCAGGCCAGCAACACCAAACAAACTACCATGGGGTTTAACCACCTATTATTACTACTCCTCACTACCTCTTTTGGCATTGCTGGTACCATATATTTATTCGGACCCCTACCTCCCTACTCTGAATCCTTGCTGGGTGCAAGCTGGAAGAAAAGTATAAACATGGCCACTACCACTTCTGGTAATGACAGGCTCTTTATCCTCCCACCCCTCCCATACACAGTTATCGTCGAGCCAACCTTCCAAGCTGTAACCTTAACGGTTAGCTTTCCCCCTAATTTAACACAGTCATATAGACACCTCCCCCACCTGAAGCGCAGGCAACGGAAGACACGAGGGAAGATAAACATCACCCTATCTGCCAGAAAGGTTATCTTTCTGCTACTGCTACTCTCTGGCAATGTACACCTAAACCTGGCCCAACAACCTGAGGAGCAGGGGGTCCATACAATGAATGGCCTAAAGATAGCATCGCTAAACATCTGCAGCCTAACTGCCAAATTCGACCAGCTCCAGGCTTGGATGGCCATCCATGCTCCTGACATACTCTGCCTAACTGAAACCTGGCTGTCGGGTAGGATCAAATATGATGAGGTGGCCATCAAAGGATTCCAAGCATTTTGACTTGATAGAATAGGCAGGAAAGGTGGCGGCTGCCTCCTATATGCCAGAAACTCACTGAGTTGCTCCATCCTCCCCATCTCCAAAGTTGTGGAGGATTATGAGCTACTAGTGGTAAAAATACAAGTCAGCCTAAAAGGCAAGACCCTTACCATCGCCACAACCTACTTGCCCTCCAAAAAAAACAAGGAAGGCCTTCCTCTTGTTATGGAAGAAATTAGCGCACTCAGAAAGGGCTCAGAACTCATCTTGACAGGTGACTTTAATATTAACTGGTAATGTAAGGAGGCGACACCCTCCAGAGACCTAATCACCTCCCACAATCTCACGCAACTCGTAACTCACCCCACCAGGCAGAACTACAAGGCTGGTACCAGCACCCTCATTGACTGGGTCTTAGCTAGCTCACCAACTCGATTCTCTGAACTCAGGGTTCTCCCAGACGTGCTGAGTGACCACTCCCCAATCTTCTTTATATGTACCACTAAACTTGCGAAAAGCCCACCCCTCCTCATCGAGAGCAGGGTTCTGCAGAAAGGCAAAGTTGGATCCCTCAAATTGGCCCTGTCTGCCTACAACTGGTCACCCATCAACAAGGCACCTACACTGGACCAGGCCTTTAGTTTTTTCACTAAGTGCTTCAATTCCATCTGTGATATCTATGCACCACTCACAAAACAGAAAATTCAGGGGGAGGTTAATGGCTGGATTGAAGGCAAGCTCCTCTCCCTCCTAAAGGAGAGGGACTGCCTCTGGGAAAAAGCCTTAAACTCAGGCAGCAAGCATGACCAACAGTGCTACAAAATGGCTAGAAATCAGTGCACCAAACTTATCAGGCTCGCAAAATCCAATTTCCATATAACCCAGTTTAACAACGCATGGGGAGATGGAAAGAGGTTTTGAAACAACATCAAGAACATCCTTGGTAAAGATCAAAAGCAGCACCCTAAGATGCTCAACATTAATAACTCATCCTCCTCCTCAGATCTGCTAGCCATTGCTGATGCCTTTAACCAGGCCTTTACAGACCTGTCCTCAGTGCTGCCTCCAGGCTACCTTCTGCCTGTGGAGGACCAAGGCTGCGCCAAGCTGCTCATAACTAACCACCCAGCCTTCTACTTTAAGAAGGTGATGGTGAAGGAGGCCCTAACGATGGCCAGGAAAGTCCTAGGCAAAACCAGATTGGGGAGTGACAGGCTAGACATGAAGTTACTATCTCTCACCCTTGATGTTCTTATCATGCCCATAACAGTGCTATTTAATAAATCCTTGGCCCTAGCTCAATTTCTGGAGGTATGGAAGCAAGCCCTGGTAACTCCAGTGCATAAGAATAGTGACAAGGCACTGGTGTCAAACTACAGGCCAATATCTATCCTCTCCCCACTACCCAAAGCTTTGGAAAAAATCGTGGCAAGTTAACTCACAGAATACCTCAATAAGTACAATCTGCTCTGCCCAAACCAACATGGTTTCAGTCAAAAACACAGTACCACCACAGCACTGCTGGAATACACTGAGTATGCGCACAAGGCCCTGGATGAAGGCAAATTGGTGGGGTCCATCTTCATTGACCTCACCAAAGCCTTCGACACTGTCAACCACCTTCTACTAGTACTCCAACTCCAAAGATTGGGTGTGGCACCTAATGTCGTGAATTGGTTCAATGACTACCTAACACACAGAAGCCAGCAAGTCAAAATCGGGCAGACATTATCCAGTTCCAGAGATGTACTCCTAGGAGTCCCTCAAGGATCAATTCTAGGGCCCCTGCTTTTCAGCCTCTTTGTAAATGACCTACCCACACCCTGTGACACCAAACTTATTCTGTATGCGGATGATGCCATGCTGCTAAGCAGTAGCACCTCTCAGGTTACCCTACAAACAGAACTACAGAACTCTTAGCAGCATGGCAACACAAGCATGCTCCCCTCATAATCACCAATAAGGCTGGTGAGCAGATTGAGCAGGTGCACTTGTTCAAGTACCTTGGAGTCACCATTGATGACTTTCTCACTTTTGCACACCACATAGACTCCCTTGTCAGAGTGGTAAACACAAAGATCAGGGTCCTCTGTATGCATAAGAAATCCCTCACCCCAGAAGCACTCCGAATCTCAGTCTCCAGCTCCATACTCTCCATGATAGACTACAGGCTGGTAGTCTATGGAGCTGCTACTGATACAGTGCTCAAAAGGGTCCAAATTGCACTCAATAAGGCATGCCGCCTCACTCTGTATACAGATCACTATACTCATACTTGCACCCTGTATGAGCGTACAAACTGGCTTAACCTAAAAGACAGGATCAAATACCAAACTTGCCTCCTGGGAAAGAAGGCACTCCTCAGAAAAACCCCACCCTGTGTAGGAAACCTGCTCAAGGCTTCTCTCTCAACACACATCACCAGACAGAGGAAGAATGGAGCACTGTTCATACCATTCCGCCAAACCTCACTAGGGCAGCGTGCTTTCTCCTATCGGGCCTCCCTCTGGATAAATGAACTCCTGCTTGAAATTACAAACAAACAACAGCCTGTCTCAATTCAAAGCAGGCCTCAAACAGCATCTAATGTCTTGCTCAAAATGCACCTGCTTCTCAGGCCCCACTTGATAGACAGGCCTACCCCCAAGGTATCACCCAGCAGGGCTACCTAGAGAACCCTGCCTCCATTCCAGCCTAGCCAAGTGCTTAAGTAAGCTATCAGTCCTCTTTAAACACACTTGGTACTGCCCCTCCCAAACCCCCACACACACACCATACTCGACAAAGCCCTCTGGAGCTGCTCCCCCATTACAGCCCCGTTTCACTATCCTCCCCTCTTGCTCTCTAGGTGGTTCAAACCCAGTCTCCCTTGTTTCACTATCACCCAGCCTCTCGCCATCTGGGATAGCGTTAAACCCTATGCAGTTACTCTGCCATAGTCTATCAACGGATTTGGAGGTTTCCAGGGGTGTGCTACCTAAGGCAACCAGTTAGAACTAGCTTAGTATTCAGTTTACAACTGCTCTGTTTTTCTCCTGTTTGTCTAATTGTCATGTAATCGCTCTTTAATGCCTAATGATCAAGCCTCTGTAACCACTGAATATGTGTATTGTCTTATTGTCCATCCTGACGTGGAACCTTTGTAAAAGAGCTCACGCTCAAAGGTCTTTCAAAATACTAATTAATTAAATTAAATTAAAATACAAAAATGAAGTCCACCGAGTTAGTTATCTAAGTTCTGGGGATGGGGCAAAGCTCCACACAAAAATACATAAACACCCATTGTTTTCGATGTTTTCATTGTTTTCAGGTCAGCATTTTGCCCAACTCTGCTTGTGTTTGGCGCTGTTTGATTGCTGCATTTTTAGCCACGCTGTTTTGTCATACAGCAGTATGACCCTGTGCCCTGGGAGCCTGGTATGATGATGATGAATTTGTTTTCCATGTTTTTTCTTTGGTGAGCATCCCAGAAACCCTACTGAAGGACACAGAGAGAAAGATCATTGACATTATGGTTCCAGGAGATAAAGTGGGATACAATGGGTTTATCAGTGTCTGCATTTCTGACTGCCCTGTAATGCTTCCTGAATCGGTCAGCCGGGCATCTACCAGTTTCTCCAATTTAGATAGCGGCACATGTCCTGCAAACACAATATATTACATTACTAAGAACTCCTTGGTGATGTTAAAAACCCCTGTGGGACCTTGAATTTCAGTGACCCTAGAAATAAATTTGCAGGTATAACAGTGAGTTCTGTTGCAAGCTTTGGTACCTGGTAGGGAGGAATTGTTAGGAGTATGTAGACTGCTTCATACCAGGAGATTCTGTAAGTTGGGTGGTTGGTGGTAGGAAGCAATTGGTGGCTCTGTAAAGGAAGTTTCAATATTAGGGTCAATTTGAATATGGAATTTTATTTATTTATTTACTGAAATGTTTCACCAGGCTGACATACTGAGCAAACATTGTTCATTTCCAGATGTGTCCTGGGCGAAGGGGAAATGGGATAACATAGTAGATAGTTCAAAACTGCTACCAGTAGGCAACATAATAGCAAGTGCTACAACATGTTTGAGGAGTTAATATACAAAACAACACAAAACATCACATAACATCAGTAAGTGCTAAACCGCAGGAATACATACAGTTTACTTACAGGTTACATATAGAGGATAGTGGATGGGCAACAGTGAACAACAACACTGTTGTTCACTTCAAGAGGATGTCATGGCAAACAAGAAAACCTCGAGAGCGAAGCTCGAGAGATTTTCAGTTGGCATGAAAACCTCGAGAAGTGAACCAGTGGTATTCTGTTATATCCATCTTTATAGTGTATGGGCAACGTAAGTAAATTGGCAATTTACTGCCTCCACAGTCACGCCGTGATGTCGGTGACCCCCCTCCCATGTCCGTAAATAAACTGCACTCCTTTCCGTGCAATCATACATATTTAAAAACAAAGACGGCTGCTCTGCTGTGTGCCGGCCACTCTAACTGAACTTACTGAAATTTAGAATTGTCCGTCTGTGCCTCCGATTAAGTGCGGTGCCCATTTGGTCATCTCCAAAAACTACGGCTCGCGCATTCGCAAAAGTGGACTGTGCTGTTGTACCATCGATGTGACATATTCACGATGGTACAACAACACTAGGGAAAGCTAGATTTTCATAGAATACAACGTTCTACCATACACTATAGTACAATAGCATAGTACAATAAGATAGCGAGCAATGGGGAGATACTTGCAAGAAAGAACAGTGAGGGATCAAGACAAATCGTGACGACATGATGAGGGGCGGGGAGGGAAGAGGCGAATTTAGGTGCAGTTGCATGTAGGGGTAATGTGTACAAGTGCATAAGAGCGGAAAGGGCACCAGACGAAGGGGCATTTCAAATTTTGAAGGTTGAGGGAGTTCCAGAGCTTGGGCAGGTGGTAGGAGAATGATGCCTGCCCAGCAGAGGTGGACCTGGAGGGGATGGAGAGGGTGAGGGCTGAACTGCTCTGGAGAGAGGGAGAAGCATTGTCGGGGGGAGTGAAGACTAAAGGCAAGAAGGAAGCGCTCCAAGCCAGAACTTGCCAGTAAAATTGGTGCAGTGATCCAGTCAGTGATCAGAGAGGGAGGGGAGTGACAGGGAATGGTATAACAAACAGTGGTGAGTGTGGGATGGGCAGTCAAGAACAAAGCAGCAGAAGGGAAGTCCAGTCTGGCTAGGGTGGTTTTGGGAGCGTCACTGTAGACTACATTGCTGTAGTTGAATGTTGGAAGGATCATTTTCAGCAGAATTTCTCTGTGGGCTGATAAGGGAAATGTTCTTGTGATGATCCTGTGAAGTGAAGGTGTATTAGAATGGAAGGGAAGCACTAGTGGAATGTGTCATTGCGTGAGAGTATTCCTTCTATGAGGGTCAAGGTTATGTGGCATATTACTGACTTGGGAGAGTGCTCTGTCCACTGTGCTTTCTGGGTGTCCCCTGTTAATGAAAAAAATTGTACATTATTTGATACTCAGAAAGCACAGTGAACAAGGCACACTCCTGGGTCAGTAAATTTATTTATTTATTTATTTATTTAAGAGTTGCACCAGGAAGGCATACTGAGCGGTGCAACGCTCGATTCCAGATGCATCTTGGGGAAGGGGGAAGAGGATAGCCAATAACCAAAATACAGACATTACAAGAAAAAACACATTGCAGTAAAGAGAGAAACACATAATACAGTTACCACCTGCCTCTTGGCAGGGGAAGGCTTAAAAGTGAGTACTTAATGGTGCAAATTGGAGAGTAAGAGCTAGTCCTGAGGCCAAGTGCCGCAGCTGTAGAGGATTGATAACTATTAGAAGCAACAGGCATCAGACATACGGCTGCATTACGGGGCTAGCTGCATGAGCAGGCGGTGGTGAAAAGCTGTTTGAGGAGACGGTTGCACTGCTGAATGGAGCTGGAGTGTCGGATCTCAGCTGGGAGGGAGTTCCATATGTAAGGCATACAGTACTTGAAGGCTTGTTGGCCTTTGGCAGAGGACATACACGGAAGGGAGAGGAGCCTGGAATCGGTATTATGAAGGGAGTAAGCAGAAGAAGTTTAGGCCTTCAAGGTAGATGCAAGGTAAGGGGGTAGGGACTGGGTCCAGTATTTCGCAGTTATCCTGGCGCAATGCGCCATTCGACGATCTTGTCGGGAAGGTAGATCTAGAGACCTGTAGAGGTCACAGTGGTGAGTCATGGGTGGGCAGTCCAGAGCAAAGTGGCAGAAAGAGTGGAAAAGGGTGTCAAGCCTGGCAAGGGAGGGCTTAGTGGCCATGCTATAGACTACGTCCCCATAGTCGAACAACAGGAGTATCATTTTCTGAACTATTTCTTTGCTGGTGGGCAGGGGAATGCAGCCTCTTTTCCGATCTAGGGTTCCCAGTTTCGGGTGAAGTTTTTTGTGGATTGCTTCAATATAGACTGAGAAGTCGAGGTGTTGTTCGAGCCAAACCCCGAGGTATCTGAACAAGGTGCAGGTCTCCAAGAGGGTCCCATCCAAAGTGTGGAAAGTAGGGGTGGTGAGGGCCCGGGAGAGCCTTTGCCTAGTCCCGAAGGTGAGTGAGACAGTTTTCTTTGGGTTGAGAAATAGTTGGTTAGAATGGAACCAGAGCTGGATTGCGTTAAAGTCCTCCTGGAGTCTGGATGACACTGTGGAGGGGAGGGACCTGTGACATATAGCACAGTGTTGTCGGCATACATATGTTAGGATGAGAGAGGACACACTGAGGGCAGGTCATTTAGAAAGATGGAAAAGAGTAGCGGGCCAAGGACCTAGCCTTGGGGAACACCTCTTGTGACAGGTAGGGGGGAAAAGGTGTGTGATCCAATTCTAACTGCTTGTTGCCTCCCTGCCAGGTATGAATAAAACCTGCTGGTGGCCTTACCTGAGAGGCCGGCGAGGGCAAGTTTAGATAACAGGAGAGAGTGGGAGACCGTGTCAAAAGCCTTAGCTAGGTCGAAGAAGATAGCTGAGGTGACATGTCCTTTGTCCATGCCTGTGAAGATGTCGTTTGTTATCCTTAAAAGGGAGGTGATTGTGGAGTGCGATTTCCGGAAGCCAGACTGGTATTCTGAGAAAAAGGAGGAGGAGTCGAGAAAGGCGGATAGTTGGGACAGAACAAGTTGTTCCTGAATTTTGGCTAGAATAGGGAGCAGAAAGATAGGGTGATAATTGCCTGGTGAGGAGGGGAGAGGGAGAGGAATGACTGTAGCCTGCTTCCATTCAACCGGGATTTTGGTGAGAGAGAAAGAGAGATTGTAGAGGGAGGCCAATGGGGAGGCGGTGGCAGGGGCAGATAGGTATAGAATTTTGGAGTCAAGACCGGAGGGGCATTTACCTTTGGAAGGACTGAGTGACCTCAGGGCTGTTAGTACTGGCTGTGGAGACTGGGTGAAATGAGAAATGGGGGGCCGGGGTGGGGTGGCATGGGGGTAGCAGGTCGTGGGAGGTGCGAGTTTGTGGATAGAAGGGAGGAGGCACTGTTAGTGAAAATGTGTTGAAAACAGAGGCCACATCACCTGAGTCAGTGACCATGGAGCCAGCGACATCAAGGGCAGGGGTGGGTGGCTGGGAGGGGGGGGAGGAGACAGCAGCGATTTCATTGTCTTCCAGAATTTCACTGGGTGGTTGAGGTTTGAGTGGAAAGAGACCTTAAAGTAGTTTGCTTTGGCCTGATGAATTATCCTAGTGCATACATTTTGGAGTGTGCGGTAGTGATGGAGTGCTGCCTGTGTGCCTGTTACCTTGTAGGATTTCCAGGCCTTGTCCCTATCATGGAGTTGTTTGATAACGGTTGTGTTTACCCAGGGTAGGTGGGCGCACCTTACTCAGGCTCATCTGAGAGGAGCATAGAAGTCCCAGGTTGCGAGAAATTTTGGTTTGAAGAATTCCAGGGCTGAGTCAGTGGAGGCAGCATGTTGGATGAATGTCCAATCAGTGTAGGATAGATTGTTTAGGAGTGCAGCAAGGTCTAGTGATTTGTAGGACCTGGTGAGAAGTATTCGTGGGGGTGGCACCTGGGGCTTGAATATTTTCCTTACTATATAAATCATGTGGTGGTCGCTTAGGGAATCTGGTAGGATGCCAGCTTTTAGGACCCGATGGGGGTGTGTGGTGAGGGCCCAGTCAAGGAGAGAATGGTTAAGAGACTTATGATTCAAGCGAGTGGGTTCTGTGATTTGTTGGGATAAGTTTAGTGCAGATACTTGGTTTTTGAGCTTAGAGTTGGTATTGGAGAGCCAATTATTGTTGAAGTCCCCAAGTATGTGTAGTTCGCCCCCAGAAGCAAGCAATTTTAGGGTGCTTAGGTGTTCTAGGATGACGTGCAGGGGGCTGTCCGGTGGGCAGTAGGACCCTGCAACATATATTGGGATAGAGTGGGGGAGTGATATATTGAGTAGGAGGGAGTCAATGGGATGTGTTGGTTTGGGGAGTTGGACTGGTGCGAATTGTAGCTTGGAGGAGATGAACATGGCAACTCCCCCACTCTTCTTTCTGCCCGAGTGGTCATGCCGAGTGAGGGAGTAGCCAGGGATGGATTATTCAGCATCCTGGTTATGGGGTTTCAGCCATGTTTCAGAGATAATAAGGCTATCAGGGCATAGGGAGAGGATGTACGGTTTGAGGGGAGTGATTTTGTTCAGGATGCTGTATATGTTAAGATGCATAATTTTAAGCCCCTGTGGTAGTTGGAGGGATGGGGAGAGGGAGGAGTTGTTTCTAAGGGGGGGCGGCAGGTGGTCCAGGATTTGGTTCAACATCCCCTGCTAGGAGTGCCAGTAGTGAAATTAACTGTTTTGCTGCCATCGATGTCCAACTTGCCTTGTGGGAGGTTGATGGCTAAGGCAGGGTTAGCGAAAAGATTTTTGAAGGCGATGAGTGTAAAACTGACAGCCCTGCGTGGAATGAAGGTGGCAGGACGGTAGCGCCTAGGGCCCAGATTTTTAATGTGGTATGTGGGGATGGGCCAGGGATGTGGGTAGTGTGAGAGGGGGCAGAAATTGTCCACATGAGGCCTGTAGCGGGGAGATAATGATCTTCAGGGAAGGTGGGAGGGATGTTAGGGGGATGAGTAGACTCAACAGTGTAATTTTCAGTGACAGCATGTTGAGACGCTGTGTTATGGCAGCTAGGAAAGTGAATGGGGCAGCCACTGGTGTCTAGTTTGTATAACCTGCATATGATGAAGTGAGCTGATTGGTTATATTCCACATGAGGACAGTCTATAAAAGGCGGTGCTCACCAAGGGTAGTGGGGGTGGTGGGGCAGCAGGCGCATAGTGCCAGCAGGGTCCCACACACATGACTGGAGTTTTCTGAAAGTGGCTGCTCGGGCTTAGTAATTCGTAGTGTACCTGCAGCAGTCACCGGCTTCAACTCGGTTCTGTTTCAGGGGAGGGCAGGACAAACGATGGCCCTCTCGACCACCGGCTGTGAAAGGATACAAAATGGCACAGATTATATCAGGTAGGAGAAGGAGGGGCTGGCACAGCTTACACAGACTGCAGACTTCGTATTTGCTAAATACTACTGGTAGGGGAAGGGGGCAGGTCTAGGCTAATCGGGTAACAGCGTTTTGAAGCAGCATGCAGTTTGGCTACCATTCATACAATTACAGGAGCTGATTCACTTTAACTTTCTTAATCATACAGAGGGTTGAAAATAAATCCTAAATTCATTCACCAGTACTTTATCCTTAAGAACTCCTCTGTGGGGAAAAAGCCCTGTAACATGCAATAGTTAAGCTGCATTAAGAAGCCCCTGTAACATGCAATAGCTAAGTTGAATTAAGGAGCTGTAGTGAGTACGGCAAAAGCACAAGATTTTGTGGCGCTTTTATACAGGCAAACTCCAAATTAACTTAAGGTAACTCCCACGGGTGAGTGATACACAGCTCAACTGCAGTTAACAATTAGAGTCCCCAGTAAAAAGGAAGCTAACACAGATGCAAGATTACAGCTGAAAAACTATCTCCATTGCTCTGCCGACCAAAAACATTAGAAAATGGCACCAACAGCGCAATGTCTTTTGTCCCACACACGCGACTGGAGTTTTCTGAAAATGGCCACTCAGGCTTAGTAATTCGTAGTGTACCTGCAGTAGTCGCTGGCTTCAACTCGGTTCTGTTTCGGGGGAGGGCAAGACAAACGATGGTCCTCTCGACCACCGGCTGCAATATGCCCTGTAACCTTGACCGTCACAGGAGGAATGCTCTCATTCAACAACGACACATTACACTAGTGCCTCCCACCACTGACCACCCAACCTGTGAAATCTCATAGCACGAAACAGCCTACATAAGTTGTAATGCAGCCTTCCTGTTTATAGCAAATTACCTGGAGATACACTTGTACCGTTAATTAATGGAAGTGTAATGTAATTTCCTTTTGGTATTGTTACTTTGATGTTTCCAGGTTAGGATATGTATAATAATAATGGGTTTCCCTTTTTTCCATAGGGAAACCAAGGCGTAACTTGCTGTTATAAAGGAGTGTTTATAATGGCAAACACAGGCACAGTTTCCTTTGCTCTGCACATGCACACACCGCAGCTTGTCTACTACTGACTGCTTGCCGCTTCCATCTCGCCCGAAACTAGAACACAGCGGTAAGTTATTTTTTTAGACATGTTGAACATTAGAAATGTGGGAACCATGCTAAAAAAAATTTAAAACATTTTCAAATGTTGCTGATTGGAAATGTGGGGACTGGAGTCGGACTTAAAGCAAGCTGGACCATGACTGCACCGGAACGTCTTTATTATATAGAACTGCTGTGATGAAAAAGGGAAACCCAGCGATTATACAAAATAAAATATGGGGTGGTGTGTTTAAGCTCGAAATTTACATGTACTCTCGGTGTTAAATGCTTTCACAAACCCCTCGAGCTTTGCTCTCAGGTTTTATGTAGCATCTAACAGCTTGGGTGTGTAAATCTAAAGGACGCCCTCCCCCGAATTCTTTGGCAGCTTGCAGAACGGATCCACAAAGGGTCCAGGAGGTCACGAGGGTTTTACGAAAGGATGCCTTCCCCTGCCCCCCTGAATTCTTTGGCAGGTATGTGCGCGGCTTGCCACAAGGAGCCCCTGTATTCCAGCACTCTACGGAGGATTTGAATTAAGGACTTGGCGCCATTTTTCCCTGCCTGCTTTGTTGCTTTTATTAATTACTGTCAGCCTAGGCTTGGAGATAGTTTTTTATTCACAGAATTCAACGCCCTAAGGCATAAAGGGCTTTATTTCTAATGTGCTTTAAGACCACTTCAACTGCATTTAGGATCTTAGGATTTCATGTATAGTACCTGCTGTTGTGTAAAGATTTCCCCTGCTGTTTCATGCCCCTAAGATCTCCATGCCCTAAGGCATAAAAGGCGTATTTCTAATGTGCTTTAAGATCACTTCAACTGCATTCAGGATCTTAGGATTTCATGTAAAGTACCTGCTGTTGTGTAAAGATTTCCCCTGCAGTTTCATGCCCTTAATTTTTAAATAAGTGTGCTGTTCCCTGAAAAACCTCCATTTCCCCTGGGTTACAATTGAATCTACAGCCTGTAAGGCGCTACGTAGGTTGAAGCTTTTAAAACAGTACTCCACTTAATCTGAATTAATACCTTGCTTCTGGTGTGCATTTCTGTCCTGCCCTCGCCCCTCCCCCTTGCCCAACTGCCACTGTATATATCGCTTACCTCCCTGTGCTTTCTCCACAGCTTGCAGAGCGGATCCACAGAAGGCCCAGGAGGTCACGAGGGCTTTACGAAAGGACGCCTTCCCCAACCCCCCCAAATTCTTCAGCAGGTATGTGCGCGGCTTGCCACGAGGAGCCCCTCTGTTCCAGCACTCTACAGAGGATTTTAATTAGTGGCCCCGCCAATGCATAGCGTCGGCTCCCCACCGCCCCCACCATCATCCTTGGTCGGCACTCCCTTATATAGGGAGAACCTGTGAGCTAAGGACCAATCAGCCCACATCTCCATAAGCAGCTTATACACATTCACCACTAGGGGCTGCTGTTCTGCCTCCTGGTTTAATCCCACCTCCTAGAACTACTCTCTTCAACCAGAATGCTTCCTTTAATTCTCCAGCCCTGCTCTCTAATATCAACCACCCTGCCCCCCAACCAATACATTTTATAAATACCTTCCCCAGCCTCGGGCCCAACATTAATCCAGATGCCTGGCTTCCTTCTAGTGTGTGGGATGCCCCTCTCTCCCTCCCAGCCCTGGCGGATATGCAAAAGCATGTAGCCTTCTCTGTTACTATCATTACCTATGAGCACCACCCTAGACATACCACGCTAGCCTTACCTGGCACAATTTTTTGACCATACCACCCCCTATCACTGTTACAGCCCCCCTTCCCCCATTTCAACCCCTCCTACTAGCTACCCTCTTATACTCCACCTCCCCATCCCTATCTTGTCAACCACTGTGCAGTCAGAAAGGCTTGCTTACTACAGTAACAAAATGTCCTGGTACGCTATTCACAGATTCATACTCCTCCTCCTTCTTATGTCAGGTAACATACACCCTAACCCGGGGCCTCCAGTGACCCAACCAACTAAACAATCCCATGTCCGTGGCCTTCATATTGCCTCCCTTAATGTCTGCAGTCTCTTAAACAAGTGGGACTCCTTCCAGGGTTGGGTCCTGTAGCACCAGCCCGATGTCATAGCCATCTGCAAAACCTGGCTTAATCCTATGATCCCTGACTTATCCATCACCCTCTCTGACTACAACCTCTACCACGTGGACCGGATGGGAAAGCGTGGGGGTGGATGTGCAATTTACAGCAAGGCTATATTACATGAGCAGCTGCTCCCCACACCCTCACTGGGTCCAGGACCACAAGCTCTCACACTTAAACTAACCTTGGGATGCTCTCAAATGCTACTCTTGATCACTGTTGTGTACAGTCCCCCCAGGGACCAAAAGGTGTCCTTCCTCTCATTATTGTCCTATCTGGACACCCTCTCGTCTCATACAGAAAAGATTATACTTGGGGATTTCAATATTAATTGGCTAGGTAGGGACACCTCTCCACTCATGGACGCTGCCACAGCCCAAGATCTATCCCAAGTGGTCACATCACCCACCTGTCGGGACCCACGCACGGGGTTCTCTTCACTGCTAGACCTCATTTTCACCAATCGGCCACACAAAATCACTAATGTCACCGTCCTCCCAAATGTACTTAGGGACCACTCCCCGTCCTCTGTTCCTGGACTTGCAAAGCTCCTAGATCTCCTCCAAAATTAATATCGCAGCATAAACTAGGTCCTGGTAAGCTGACACTTCTTAAAGCTCACCTCGGCGCACTGGACTGGTCTTTTGTTATGAACTCCGTCGACCCTGATAGAGCACTTGACCTCTTCATCCTGGCCTTCAACAACATATGTGACAAATATGCCCCACTCACCAAAAGAATGATCAAAGGTAACACTGTGCCTTGGATCTCCGATCGCCTCCTAGCCTTGATGCAGGCGAGGGATTCATTGTGGCAACTGTCCAATGAATCTGACCTCTTGCTAGATAGACAAAAGGACAGAGAGGTACGGAACAAGTGCACCTGGGCTGTGCACATGGCAAAAGCAGATTATTATAAATCCTCCTTAACCACCTCCTGGGGCTCAGGGCATAAGATTTGGAACAATATTAAGGAAATCTGTGGAAAAGACCCTAAACCTGTTCCCCCTCAGGTCCTGACCAACAAGTCTTTGACCTCTGACCCTACCCACATTGCTGAGGCCTTCAATCATGCCTTCTCAAACCTCAACCATGTTCTCTTCCTAATTTCTTCAATCCACCTTTTTTCTGCACCCCTATCCCCTCAGAAGCCCCCCCTTTATCTACACCAAATTACACCAAATTCTGCAGCACCATATCTCATGAAAGCTCTGAGCCACTCCTCCTTTAGCAGTGACTTACTTGATGTGAAGCTCCTTTGACTTACCCTCCGGGAGGTCCTAAACCCACTAACTCATATTTTAAACTGCTCCCTGTGTCTAGGTAAATTCCTCTCCAGGTGGAAATCTGCTGCCATTACCCCCGTCTTTAAAAATGGGGATTGATCCGATTCAAATAGTTACCGCCCCATCTCCATACTCCTGCCACTAACCAAGGCCTTAGATTGGATCGTGTCGGACCAGCTCACTGACCACCTCTCCAAATATAATCTACTCTGTAAACAATAACATGGCTTCTGCAAAAGGCACAGTACCACCACTGCCCTTCTTGAGTTTACCACCCACATACACTCTGCGTTGGATGAGGGTCACATCACTGGTGCTGTCTATATAGACCTCACAAAGGCGTTTGACACTGTAAACCACTCCCTCCTGCTAACCACCTTGACCAACCTGGGCTTCTCCCATGATGCAATGGGCTGGTTTACGGACTACCTCATGAACCGGTCCCAGCAGGTCAAAATAGGGAACACCTTATCCACAAGTTTGCCTGTCCTCTCAGGTGTTCCCCAGGGTTCCATTCTTGGGCCGCTGCTTTCAACCTATTCCTCAACTCCCTCCCCATGTCTGCCCCAGCAATCTTTTACTTTACACGGATGATGCTGTCCTCTTCTCCTCCAATCCTGACCCCTTTCAACTCCACTGTTCCCTCCAGGCTGCTTTCAGCTATGCCAAGAACTGGTTCGCTGCTCAGCGACTCACTATTAACTATTCTAAAACCAAATTTATGCTGTTCTCCCATCTGCAGAATGCAAGAAAGCAACATTGCCCTCTAGTTCTAACTGCAAACCAGACCACCCTTGAGCAAGTGTGTTCCTTTAAATACCTGGGCATCACTTTGGACCCTGCACTTAACTTCCGCCTTCATATCTGCCACCTGTCCAAGTCCTTAAATGTCAGGTTGGAACTGTTTTATCGCTTCAAACACTGCTCACCCCGGATGCCCTCAGGCTTGCTGTTTCCTCCTCGGTTCTCTCGCTGTTGGAGTACGGCTTACTGATATACAGAGCAGCAAATACTTTTGCCCTAGATAGTCTATGTCACTCCCTAAATAAAGCCTGCTTCCTAGTCCTGGGATGCAACCGGCTCACGCACACCTGTGTACTTTATAATGATACCGGCTGGCTAAACCTAGACAACAGAATCCGGTTCCACACCTGCCTCTTGGCTAAAAAAATTGTCCTTGGTCTCTCCCCCCCCCCGGACTAGCCCCTTTAGTCAACCCTGAACCCAAGGTGCATCACACTCATAGCTCTGATAAGACCCTCTTCTCAGTTCCTGGCTGCCGGACCTCTCTATTCCAAAGATCCTTTAACTATAGGGCTCCTTGGTGGATGAATAGTCTACCTGGCCCCTTGGTAAATGAACCTAGACTTGGGCTCTTCAAAACCCACCTTAGGGAACATCTCCTGACCTCAAGTGCCTGCGACTGCCCATGATCCGATGATAACCTTGACGATGGCCCCTGGCCTGAGTTTTCCCCCCCTCCACCTGCTTCTCCACCTAAGCAGTCAATGTCAGAATTTGTTTCCAAACTGTAATACCTGTCGTGTTATGACCATCACTAAGTGATTCCTAGTATTTAATGCTTTTTACTGCTCATTGTAACTGATTGTTTGCCTTCTGCTCACTGTATATTTACTTGAACGTTTACTCACTGATCTATTGTTAGTACTGTCAGTCTGTATTTTTATCTCTGTGACGTGGATCCTTTGTAAATGAGTCTATGACTCAAAGGTGTTTCCGCATTCCAAATAAATAAATAAATAAATAGAATAAAATTACACACACCACCCCATACTTTATTCTATATTATTTCTTATGCAAATCAATAAGACATAATTATAAAAAAAGATGATTTGGGGTCTACAAAGCTCTAAGGAGACAAATTGACTTATTTTGTCTTACACAATTGCCAGATTAGAGACCTTTAGATGACTTGCTGATACAACAGAAATGAATAAAATTAATATCACAAAACCAGGAATGACACATGGTAACTACAGTCAAGACATGGGACTCTAGAATCAGTTTTTTTAAGCTGAATCTCATATGGATTGATGGCTACTGGTTGCTTTATCTTCTTGAAAACCTATACAAGTGAGTTCTTCTTATTGTTGTGGTAAGTGGAAAGACATGAAGTAATTTAAATGCTGAACAGAAACAAGAATGAAAGGGCTTTTAGGTTCACTGTTCAGTCCACAAAAACCCTGCCTCCAGGCATTACAAAAGATGGTGACTCCAGCCCCTCAGGGCTCATATTTCCTATTTTGTTTGTGCTAGCTGAGTGCTTTCATGGTTTATGGGGGGGGGGGGCTTCCAAACTGCCTTCCTTTTTTCAGCCATCCACCTTTGAGCTGTGTTGTCCATGCTGCCTTTTGCCTCTGGTGTAAAAACAAAAAGATAGCACACTCCCATGCCCCAAAAGGTACTGAAGAAGGAAGGAAGGAAGGAAGGAAGGAAGGGCAGGCATTGCAGCTTTTTAAATTTCTTTACAGTGCAGGACTGCCATCCAGAAGGCAGAGCAACATCCCTCAGGTGTCCCTGCTGCTGCCTGCTCTTTGAGTCTCTCCTGCTTCTTTTCCAGAATATACCCTGTGCATTGCTCCAACTTATACGATACAAACCATGACCTCCGACTCAAGGGGTCCACTCCCCTTACCACACCCAGTGCGTTTGTTTCTATCTAACCACGTTAGCAGTTTAATTGATGCTTACATGGTTTGTATCATTGTGTGGAACATGCATATGACTAGCACTGCTAGTTTCTCAATAGAAGCAGCACTCTAGTGTGCACCTGGTCATAGGCGGGGCTGTTGCTCCAGGCCTTTCCCTACCTGCAGCAGTAAGTTTTTTGCCTAGAACCAAGGAAAATTATTGTCACTGCTTTATCAGACTGCACTTAGAAGAATGTAGGTAGCCATAGGATTTATCCTGCAATACATCTGTATATCCTTCAGCGACCAGAAGCCTACCTGTACAGACTGCCAGGATTAATTTTGCTGCTCCCAGCCACCCTCATTGCCTTTGGCATTTTAAGGACTTTTTTCTTCTTTGTATTTACTCCCTTTGTTTAATTAATGACCAATGTCATTCATACTATGAAAGCCAGATGTAATTCCTGCTTCAGTAAGATGTTATGTTCAAGTTGGTTAATCCACTTGTAGTAGTAGTAGCAGTAGTAGACTTTATTTCTTAAGCGCCCAATCCTAGGGGCTCTGAGCACTGTACAAAAATTATAAAACACACACATCATTAATAACATACATATATACAATAAATAAAGTTATAAATAATAAATATATATATATATATATATAGATACATACATACCGGTATACAGATGTGACAGCCAGGACCACAGAATGCTGCAGTTTACAGCAGGGGCCATCGTAAGTCAATGGTAATTAAGCCCTTTTGTCATGCAGGATTTTGTGACATGTCATTACTGCAAGTTACTGCGCTCATCATGGCTGACTCACTGTATGTATATATATACAGTGTATATATATATATATATATATATATATATATATATATATATATATATTATATACAACAGAGCCTGGATACAAAATACAAGTGAAGTAGAGTGTGTCGGTTCAAAGCTTTTAAGTCAAACACTGCCAAAGGTCTCCCTAAAGAGGAAAGACTTCTGGCCCCTCTTAAAGTTTCCATTGAGGGGGCCTCTCTCAGATCCATCACAGCCGGCCTTTGGCTGGTCTCCAGAGGGTTTCAGCCTTGCTCTGGGAACAGCTAGGAGGCCCACCTCAGAGGACAGAAGGCGGCAAGAGGTCCAATAGTAAGTCAGTAGGTCTCTCAGGTGTCCAGGGCCCAGTCCATATAGAGCCTTGTAGGTCAGCAAGCCAACCTTGAAAGTGATGCGCCACTTCACCAGCAGCCAGTGCAGTTCACACAGGACTAGGGTTATGTCACAAGACCTAGGAAGGCCCATCAACAACTGGACCACTGCTGTCTGCACCAGCTACAGACATCATAGAACATCTCCACTCACCCCAAGGTATAAAGCATTACAGTAATCAAGTCTGACAAATGCATGTACCAGTGACGGAAGGTCATCAAGAGGAATCAGGGTTTTGATACGGGTAATATTTCTGAGATAATAAAAGCCATTTGGACAGCAGTCAACACCTGAGCCTCAAGTGTCAGTTTCTCATACAGAATGACCCCCATATTCTTAACCATAGTACGGTCCACCATCCCAGAGGAAACTAGCTGTATGCCAGTGTCCTCATCAGTGACCCCTACACCTCACCTCCAACCAGTCTCAGTCACCAGTACCTCCATCTTCTCTGGACTGAGTCTCAACCAGCTTGATGATATCCAGTTCTAGAGCTCAACCAGGCCACAAATTAAGTACTGTACCTCAACAGCATCATGCATCCCAGGTGCAAAAGACAGATACAGCTGAGTATCACCAGCATAGCAATGAAAACCTAGACCGTGTCATCTAACGAACCACCCAATGGGCATCACATAGACCGTGAATAGCTTGGAATAGAGGATCAACTCCTTGGGCTCCCCAAACAGCAGAGGCCTTGGGAGTGTGGAGAAACTGCCCATCACTACCCTCAGTATCCTGTCTCTCAGGAAGGACTCAAACCAGCTGTTGAGTGTGCTGGTGCATCCACAGTACTCTCTGAGGCAGTCCAACAACAACCTATGGTCCACAGTGTAGAATGCTGATGAGAGATCAAAGATAACCAGAAATGACCGCTCTCCTCAATCTCTAGCCATGAGAAGGTAGCTGTGCACCCTAATGCTGTCTCAGTATTGTGCCTTAACATAAACCCAGGGTGGTGGGGAGGTGCCCTGGACATGATTACTCCTGCTTGCATTTGACCACTCACTCTTCACCCAAGGACCCTTTGGTTCGATGGCTCCTTGAAAGAGTTGAGGCAAGTTGGTTGAAGGCTGGAGAGAGCATGGCGGAAGTCCAGCCTGGATGCTAACTGGTTTAGATTGATGGAACATTACAAGGGCCATCAATCAGAAATTACCTGTAAGAAGGCAGAATTCCTGTCCAGGGAGATTTCTGCTGCACAGAATCGACAAGCTCAGCTCTTCTGGATGGTTGACAGATTGTGCAATCCAGTCTGTCTCCAACCGGGGGAGCTTTTTCTCAGCTTAAATGCAAGGAGTTTGCTCGATTTTTCACAGATAAAGTTGCCATCATCAGGTCCAGCATTGGCCCTGCTCTCCCTACGAGGGATTGTTGAGGTCAGTGGGAGATGGTGAACACTCAGTCTGTCTGAACTTTAGCCAGCTGGATTTCATAGACCCTGTGAAGATCATCCAGACTGTGTGCCCAACCAGTTGTAGTTTGGATCCGGGCCCTACACCCCTATTAGTGGATTGTGTAGATGTTATCTGCCTGATCCTAGTGGAAATTGTCTGGAGTTCTTTGTAGAGGGGGATATTTCCTGATCCCCTGAAGAAGGTGGTCATACTACCACTCCTTAAAAAACCCTCCTTGGATCCAGACTGTCCAGCTAACTACTGGCCTGTCTCTAACCTGACATTTGTGGGTAAGGTTATTGAGAAGGTGGTTGCATTGCAACTGGACAATCACCTTGTGACCCACAATGTCTATGAAGCTCTGCAGTCTGGATTTAGAAAGAGAAACAGCAGGGAGACTGAGCTTGTCCGAGCATTGAATGACCTCCTAATAGCGAGAGATCAAAAGGCTCATACCATCTTGGTCCTTCTTGATCTCTCAGCGGCATCTGACACTGTGGACCATGGTGTGCTTTTGGAGTACTTGCGGCTTCTTTGTGTGCTTTAAGGTACAGTCCTCAAATGGTTTTGATCCTTCCTTGTGGACAGGTCTCAGAGGGTGGTCACTGGAATTTATTCCTCTGACACCTTTCCCCTGTCCTTCAGGGTGCCACAGGGCTCTATATTGGCACCCATGTTGTTTGCAATGTATATGCTGCCATTGGGAAATATCATCAGGCAATACAGTTTGAGTTTTCACTGCTGTGCAGATGACACTCAGCTGTACATATCCTTTCTACCCAGACAGGTTGATGCAGTCACTGTGCTAAACAACTGTCTCACCGAGATCAAGGACTGGGTGAGCACCAGGTGACTGAAACTGAATCCAGACAAGACCAAAGTGTTGGTTGTGGACCTAGGTCATCTGAGGGTGGGTATGGGAGCTGAACAGGTGTCAGGCTTATGGCTTGATGGTGTTAAGCTTACCACCTCAGACCTGGTGCATAACCTGGGTGTTATTTTTGATGATGACTTGACCCTGAAATCTCAGGTGTTGTCCATGGTTAAATCCTCATTTTACCATCTGAGGAATATCACCTGGGTGAAACACCTGGTTCCCCCAGATGACCTTCCAACATTGGTCCATGACTTCTTCACCACCCGCCTTGACTACTGCAGTGCCTTCTACCTGGGGCTTCCTGGGGTTGATATCCACTGCCTGCAGCTAGTGCAGAATGCTGTGGCCAGGCTTCTGACTGGTACATTGAGAGCCAGTTATATTACACCTGTGCTGTGTGGACTGCGCTGGCTACCTGTTCAGTGGCAGATCACCTTTAAGGTTGACTTGCTAACCTTTAAAGCCCTACATGAACAGGGACCCAGCTACCTGCAAGGTCTCCTGACTCTCTACTGCCCCCTCTGTCCTCTCCAATCTGCCAGTAAGGGATAGCTGGAAATTCCCAGGGTTCATTTAAAAACATCTGGTGCCCATGCTTTTCCTTTTGTGGCACCTACTGTGTGACATTCTCTACCTCGATAGTTAAGAGAATGCCTGACCGTCTACAGATTTAACACTGAATTAAAGACATATCTTTTTAATTTAGCCTTCCTAGATGAAATTTAAATCTATTGTTATATTAATTCTTTTAGTGTAAATTTTAAGTCTGTATACTATATTTTAAATGTGAAGCACCTTGGTTGTAGAAAGGCGCAACATAAATAAAGATGTAGTTTACTTACAGACTGTAGAGGTTCATTGATGGCAAAGTCTGTGAGGTGTTCCTCAAGCTGCAGAGCCATCTTCTTCTCAATAACCTTCACCAAAAGGGGGGGGGGGGTAGAGACTTTTCTATCATTTCTTAGTAGTTTGGGTTGAAAGATGTTTTTTTCAGGACAGGTCTCACCAAAACCACTTTTAATGCCCAAGGAAAGACCCCTTCTGAAAGAGAACACCAGTTCAGCTCAGCAAACACTGGAACCAGAAACCCAACACACCTAATTAATAGTAGAGTCAGGCCCATATCCAGCTCATATAAGATAAACCACATCTCCAAGACCACCCCACAAACTTCTTCCATCAAAAATGGTCTAAACGGGATCCAGACTGTAGTTAGTTTATTTTTATTCTTTGACTTAATTTAAAAGTCATGACAACAGGTAAAAACACAGTTTAATAAAATAAATATATATATATATACATTAGAGGCAAAAAACTCAGTTTAATGCATCAGTTAGAGTTGTTCCACAGCGACAAAAGTGAGGAAATTCGATGTTAGGGTTGAAACCCCCTTTGCACCCCTCCAGCCCACCCACCCCCACTGGAATCGGGGTGCACATTGGGGTTGTCAGCCCTAACTGTCATCCCATCACATGTGGAAAGAAGCTGAGGAATAGGAGAATGGGGTGACAGTTAGGACCGATGACCCCAGTGTGCACCCCGATAACAGTTTCATTATGTTTAAAACAGTTTCTTCCATGTCCATTGATTCCAGTCTTTCCCAAAGCTTAATTCTATTGACTTTATCAAAGGCTGCTTCAAATTCACAATTGTGCAGTATAATTTGTGTTTCTTCACTATCCTGTATTTATATAAAGGATGTGCCAATGCAAAACATTGATCAATCGTGGAATAACTGGTCTTAAAGCTGACCTGGGCCTCATCCAAAATACCATTTTTGTCTAGCCAGTCTATTATCCTGCTGTTTATTATCCGAGTAAATATAGTATCCGTGCAATCTATCAAACCAATCAGTGTGTAACATCCTGGGTCCTTCCTTTCCCCTTTTTTGAAGGGTGGGACGATAATGTTCTCTTTCCAGCTATTTTGAATATTACCAGTTTTCAAGATATAGTTAAATAATTTATTTAGAAAGGTTATCCAGCCAGATCTGTTTTTCTAAATTACATCTAATGGTACCCCATCTGGACCTGGGACCTTATGAGTACAGAAAGAATCCAATGCTTGTTCTATGTCTTCTGTTGTTATAATTTCTTGCGGTGGGGTCCAGCTTTCTTTTTCCCAGACTTTATTTAAATTATTGATATATTCGATATTATCCTTGAAGAAGAGGTTTCTGTAATGTCTCATCCATACTTCATACTCTATATAGGTTTCCACCCTTTCATTGTAATCCTTCAAATCCTTATTAACTGTATTCCAGAATTTGTTTGGGCTTTTTGAGATCACAGCATCTTCCAGCTCTGACCATAGTTGTTGAATATCTTTTTCTTTATTTTGTTTAAACACTTTTCTGTATTCTTTCCTTAATTTATTCATAACTCTATTGTTATTTAAGTCTGGATTTAGTTTTAGAACTCTCAACTACTTATTTAATTGCTTTTTAGCCAGTTTGCATTCATTGTTGTACCAGACATATCCTTCCTTTATCAGTATGTTAACGTTCCTCAAGAATTATATTGGATATTATTTCCATAATCTTTATACATTCCATTATGATTGAATCATCACCTTCCTTGACCGAGTTAGAGGTGAGACATTCCAGTATCCCTCTCTCTTCCAGGGTCTGAATGATTCCTTCCCTTCTATTATTTGCCAACCAACACAATTTTTTTTCTTAATTTGTATAGGGCCCAATTTCATTCTTTTGTCAAAACATTTCTGCCTTGTCCTTATCTTGATCTCCAATGCCTCATGCTGGCTTTCAGGTTTAATTTGATTCTCATATCTAAACATTTTGATAACATATTTAGATTGGTCCACACATAAGCTATTACCAAGGATCCATTTCTTCCCATAAAAGTGTAGTCACCTTGGGTATCCCCACCCAGTCTACCATTAAGTAGTATAAAATGTGTATCCCTTAAAGCCCTATGCACCCCATACCCCTTTTACTTATTGTTTGATCCTTGGATTTCCTCTCTAAGACAACTCCTTGGGCCAAAAACTGGGTCATTAGATTTAGAGAATCCTCTGAAACCCCTTGCAACCTACCCACACTAGCATTAAAATCAACTTTAAGAACAATATTTACTATTGGATTATTTTGTTGAACTTCCTCTGTCAATAATTCCAGATGATTTAGCTAGTCTCTATCTTCATATCCATTATTTTCTGGATGTATATCTATGTGTTTTAATACTGTTTCTTCCTTGCCACCTTATGATATTTTAATGGCCCAGTATACTATTACTATTACTATTGATTTCTTTTGTAACTATTTTATTATCTAATCTGCAAAATGGATATATGGATAATACCCCCACATTCCAGTGATACTTTTGTGCTTCATTGCATTTTTCTAGTATGCTTTGTATCCGTTCAGGTATATACTGCCCTCTTCCCATGTTTTCTGTATGCACACAAAGTCACGTTTTTGAAAATATATTTCAACTTATGGATCACTTAATTCATCCTCTAAACCTGATGAATTCCAGGACAATATCCATGCAGATCCCCCTCTCATGCTCTAGCATATCCTGAGTCTGATCAACTGTTTGCAAGGGACTTTTCCTAATGTATTTAATGGTGATTGTCTCTGATCCAAATCAGCTAAAACTTCAAATTTATTGATCCAGACTGGCAGAAAGAAATGATCCCTCACCAGCTCAGTACTGCTGGGTTGAGGTGACCCAGTTGGAGAGATTCCGGACCAAACTGAGGATATCCTGTCAGAGAAAAACCATGTAAACTCTTCACAATATGTACTGAGTTTTTATCACTTCATCTAATCCAAGTAAAGATGTCATACCTTGAAACCACCTTCCACTTTCTCATCTTCTTCCAGCTTCTTCTAAATATAACAAATGAATGACCCCAAATTAACAGTACTTTTCCAGCAATTGGGTATCACCTGCTCTGCTTCAGCAAAAAAGAAGCAACAGTGTAAACTAAATTGTGCCAACATCCAATTCAGCTTCCTCATCCTGCTTCATGTGCAATTCCTCCTCCTCTGTCAGTCTTAATTGAACTTGGAACACTAATGTTCAAGCTTAAGTCATCTTTGTGCCACTCAGAATATAAAGTTGCTTCTTTATAAGCATGCATTCTTTCTGATCATTCAGCATCTGATCCTTGCTCATCAACATCTACAGCTCCTCTCATCACACCTTCAACTACAGGACCTCTTCCTCAAGTGTCCTCTGCCACTTCAGCTATCCTACTCAACTTCAGTTACACGTCAGCATTTAGGCACTCCAATTCCATGTTTGCCAGTACCAATATCAGTGCCTTTACCTCTTCCGTCTGCTAGCCCTGGTCATCTAATACCCCAACATCTTTGGAAGGACATTAGGAATGGGAAGGATGTCAATTTGGCATGTTGCCATTGAAAACTGTGTTGCTTTCTAAATGTTGTTATCCAGACTATGCCTGTAACTGCCTTCCTCATTGTACCCTTTCCCCAGGTCAACCTGGAAACAAGCCCCAGCTCTGTGTGCTTTTCCCAGTTAGCAACTTTAAATAAATAAATATCCTGTGATATTATTTCAGTTATCCTAAAAGCAAAAGATTTCCATGTTGTTTTCTTTATCCGTGCAGCAAATGTGATGGTGCCAGTGCTCAATCAGTATGTCCCCATCCTCAATGCTGAAGCACTAAATACTATCACCTTAACTCTTCGTCAAGCTGAAGTGATGAGAGGTTTCATGATAGGCCTGTTTTCCTTTCCTCCATTTCCTATATTCGTGTGAGCCTATCCACATAGCTGCTCAGACATTTACACAAAAAAAAAAAGACTAAATAGTGCTGTTCAGCACCTGGCACTCAATTACTCCTGGCATAATTTTTTTTTATACCAGATGAAGATTATTCTCTGTTCTGTACTCCAGTTGACTATGCCTTCTTAAATGAGCTAGATTTGGAACTTGGTTATCTAAGACCAGCACTGCATACACCTTAAAGTCAGGCCAGTTCACCCAGACCTGTGGCACCTCTAGAGCATCCAGTGGGATTATCTGTGTTATTTTGCAAGTTGTCTCACTTTTGACTGTAGTAGTAGCCCAGCGATATTGGACACCCTCTTCATGGTATTAGGCTGGATTTACTCAATGTTTGCTGGCAAACTTTCATCATTATTCTTTGGAATGCTTTCTCCTTATTGAAAACCCCACAACTCCTCCTGTTATAGGCATTGGTATTTTCAAAGAACTCTTTCTTTTTAGGCGCGTTCCACGATCAGTTGATCACCTCAAGATACCCTGGATCAATCCACTACTAGTTGGAAGCAACAAAATCAGATCATCATAGTCTATATTCCTTCGCCAGTCCAGATGCAAGCAGTCACATGTCATCTCCTCTCCATTCTAAGACCTTATTGACATTAGTATTAATAACCAATTACAGTATACCAGTAAAGTAGATAACTTGATTTAGCATTCAAAAGCACCTTCAACAGGAACTGTGTGGCATACTGCATGGAAGAAATTCTCCGAATGTATGTATGTCAGCATGTTGCCCCATCCTCGAATCCTCAGAAATCATGCTAGCCTTCTTGTCATACCGCCATTCAATTTATTAATAATCTATATTTGCTTTTCATTAACAAAGAGTAAAATTATTATCTTTCGCCTCCAAACAGGATTTCTCACCCAATTCAGTTTTAATTCTCCAATCAGCCATCCTTCTGGCTTACTGTGGATCTTTTACTAGGCAAATTGTATTTCCCTCCAGCATCTCAGTTGCACTTCCTCAACCTTTATATGCAACAAAAGACCCCAGAGTGGTACCACCCCCTGGTCCATTTCAAATATGAAACTTACTTTCCTCCCTAGATTTCAAAATCAGATTACCCAGGACATTTCTTCAGAACCTGTGCAGCCTCTTCAATTTCCAAGAAGAACATATCAGAATATATCATCAAAGATCTCGTAGGATGGACTGCATCTTATTTCAAAACCTACGTTCAGGATTATTTAGAAAATATATGCAGGACCCAACTGATGCTCTAAGTTGCTTATCATGCCTAGAAGGAAGGCAGACCAAGCCTTGATTACCCAGAGCTTATCTTCACAAATAGTTTTTTCCTCTCTTCTGTGCCTCTGTCATGCTTGAGGGTGTTAGTTTACATCTATCATTTTTGGGCAGCTTGATCCCCTTTAGTTTCAGATAATCTTGGACACCTCTTAACAGGTTAGAAATTGCATACTGCCAAATTACTCAGTAAGCATAAGCACGTCAAACATATTCTGTGGGCTAGTCAGAGAATGAAAGAGCCTTCAGCCTGTGGTTCACACGTCAACCCATGAAAACCCTATCTCCAGGTCTTAAAAAAGATGACTCCAGTCCCTCAGAACTCAGTGCATTATGTTCTACACCACCCTCCTCCTTCTGAGCAGCTGTCTCCTTCTGGACAGCCAAGTTCCATTTAGCCTGATATAATCTTGGGTACCTCTTAAAGGATGGGAATTTATCTACTACCAAACCACTGAGTAAGCCTAGGCACATTGATCATATTTCATGGGCTGTTCAGTGAACAATATATAGGATGCATATATGATACAAGAAGGCATGCACTTTCCAATCTGTATTTTTATAAACACACATACAATCAAAGCATCAAGTCCAGCACACAGGTATGCAAATTTAATCCATTTGTGTGTGGGGGGGGAGATGCAAACTTCCTAGGATCCCAGTTACCCCTGTTCCATTGTCTCTCCACAGGGATCAATTAACCATCTCTACTCCCCATCCCTGTTCCTCTGCTAGGACAATCCACTTTTTCTTATCACCTTTCTACACTCTGGAACTGGCTTCCCTCATCCCTCACCCATTCTACCATCTCTGGCTCCTTCAGGCACCTGATGAAACTCCACCAAGCTGTAGCTGCTTCCTGTAGATGGCCTTCCCAGTTTGACACTAGAGGCACAGGGTTTGGCCTCTCCCTGTCTGAACTTGTCCTTATTGAACTGTACTACTCATTCATTGAACATATCCTATTGCATAATTCTGCCTTACCCTGCAGTTGAATTTGGCAAGAAACTTGTCTGTAACTTGCACTTTAATCTGATCTAAGCATGTACCTGGGAAGTATTTGTACACTGTAACTGCATTTGCACTTTATTGCTGTATTATGAAACATATAAACACAGAAAACATAGACTTTGATGGCAGATAAGGACTGCTTGGCCCACCTAGTCTTCCCATTTCCCTACCTACAGGATAAGATGCAGATCATAGTTAAGCAACAGCCTATTTCTTCCTACCCCCCTCAAGAATTGCCTTATGTCTGTCCCATGCATTCTTGAATTCTCCCACAGTTTTTAGACCCCACAACCTCCTTAAGAAGGTTGTTCCATGCATCCACCACCCTCTCTGAGAAAAAATACTTCATCACACTGCCTCTGAGCTGTCCCCTCTATCTTCAAATTGAGCCCCCTTGTTCTTGCATATCTCTTTTTCTGAAAGATGATACCCTCTTGGACTTGGTTGATTCCACTGAGGTACTTAAAAGTTTCTATCATGTCCCTCTTCTTCCTCCTTTCCTCAAGGGCATACATATTAAGCTCCTTTAGTCTCTCCTCATATGGCTTCTCTTGCAGACCCTGCACCATTTAGTTGCCCTCCTCTGGACTGCCTTCATCCTGTATTATGTTTTTGATGTTCCTCCTGTATCCCTTTCCCCTAGCTTGCACCTGAAAATGAGCCTCAGCTAAGTGTGCCTTTCCTGTTCACCAATTTTCAAATAATAATTAACCCGTAGACTGCCAAAAGAATTTGAATGTATTGGAGTTCTGGACTAATATGTCAGTCCACAGCCCTGTAAGGGTTAATATTAATAGGGAATACCTGAGGTTTAATACTAACAATTCAGAACATTGTCATTCACAAGTTGATTAATTCATGTACAAATATCCCCGTTGTCTAATCTGTATAAGGATTTCATTCATACTTCGGAATGTCATTACTTACAGTTTAGAACATCGCTATTCACAAGTCAGTTAATCCACATACAAATTTAGCACTTATCCTCGTAAAGATTAAATTCCTGCTTCAATAAGATGCTATGTTTAAGTTGGTTAACCCACTTGTGAATTCATCACTTCGTCTAACCCAGGTAAACATGTCATTCCTTTATTCAATCAGCTCCAGGACTACCTACAGGAACATCACCTTCTTACAGATAATCAACATGGCTTTAGGAAATGCTGTGGCATGGATATCGCACTTATCAAATTTACAAGTGATGTCTTGGGCGCAATGATAAAGGGTCAATGACGTGGGCCATATTCATTGACCTAAACAAGGGCATTCGACCTGGTTAACCACAGACGGCTCCTTAATAAACTGGAGCTACTAGGTCTTGACAAACTCACACTGTTCTAGTTCTCCAACTATCTAGTTGAAAGATCACAAAAGGTAAAATGGAAAGGGGTCTACTCCAGCTGCCTTACAGTCACTGATGGAGTCCCACAGGGCTCTATATTAGATCCCCTAATAGTTTCTCTATTTATCAATGACATAGGCCAAAACTGTGATAAGGGGAATCTACTACTATATGTAGATGACACTGTGGTTTACTGGAGTGATCCTAACCCCAGCACAATTGCTACTGCCTTTCCTCCAGTCTAAAAGCCCTAGAAATATATGTATATATGTGTGTACGTATATATATGGATATATACAGTATATATATATATATATATATATATATATATATATATATATACACACACACACACATATATTTAAATAGGCCTAACCTTTTTTAAGACAGCAATCCAGCTCTGTTGGCTTTCTTCTTCCACTCAATTATTTTGCTATATAATGTCCTGGTTGTTGCTGTTACTAAAATATTTTACTTCTTCCTTGATATAATTACATTGAATTTCTTCGTTTCTCTTTTGATGAAGCTGTTATGCTGGTTTCCCCTTGGGATTCGTGTTTGTGTTTTAATCTTGACTAAGTTTAAAATAGTCCTTTCACTATATCTATAATCCTCATGTTATTAATTGTCTGATTTAACTTCATATATATCAGTGGTACCTCCACCTGGATTTAGTGCTGGTTAGCTACTGCACGCCCAATTGCTTTATGAGAGAGTGTGCATAAGTCTCTACTGACTTATATCTCATACCGCAATATAGAATGTTTAATTATTATATATATAGAGTGTTCATATTTAAGTGTTGGTTAATTTGTTTACAATTCTTAGTCTCTTATCACTTGTTAAAGAGACGCATCAATTATAACTGTTGTAAAATCATACTTCTGCAACTCGCAATACTTTTTTGGTCCTGCACACATTCCCATACTCATTTCTTCATGTTTCATAAATAATCAAACCCTTTGGCCTCTCAGTGTTCCCCACCATGATCCTTTCTGAGTCCCTTTTACCAAACAATCCGTACCTTAACGTTTACACTAAATATGGCTGATCTATTACTACATTCCTGGAATGTTAAGAGACTCAATTCTCCTTGTAAATGCAAACAAATTCTATCCCACCTTAAAAAACAAAAGACAAGGATTGCATTCTTACAGGAAACTAAGTTTCTGGTGGAGGACACTGATAGGCTAAAATGGGATTGGGTCAGTCATATATTTGCTTCTTCATACACTTCTAAAAAAAGAGGTGTAGCAATTCTGAACCATAAAAATCATAAATGGCCCCATTTAAAAACAATTACTGATACTGAAGGCAGATGGGTAATTGTTAAATTTAATACACCTTCTGGCCCTTTAACACTGGTTAACATGTATGCCCCTAATTCTGACTCACTGGAATTGTTTAATAATTTGGCAAAACAAATTTTTTCTAACAATACGGATAATGCTCCTATACTGATGGGTGGGGATCTAAACCTCGCACTAGATGCACATTTAGACAAAAACAACATGTCGTTGGATGCCCACCCTATAAGTATTCATGCCCTATCTTTACTCATGACAGATTTTGGTCTTATAGAGCTCTGGAGACTTTTTCATCCCAGAGAGAGGGAATATACCTTCTATTCTCCACTTCATAAGTGTTATAGTAAGATTGACTATTGGTTTGCATCCCATTCTATGGTAGATAAAGTAATTGAAACCTCAGTTCTCCCAATGGTCATATCAGACCATTCTCCGGTTTGTATTCACTTACTCTGGGGCCCATCATTAGCTAAATCACCCATGTGGTGTCTGGATCCCTTATTAATTAAAGACTCAGAATTTATCTCGTGGGTTAAAATTCAAATCCAGGAATTCTCTCTTATAACAAACCCTCAGATACTTCCATGAGCACTTTATGGGAAGCCTTAAAAGTTACCATTCGAGGTAAAATTATATGTTTTGCAGCTCATCGTAAAAAAGCGAATAACAACTAGCTACCATGAAGAAACAACTTAAAGAAAAATAATTCCTTTATTTAAAATCTCCAAAATCTGATCCTAATTCACCCCTTCACTTAGAAATTTTAGATCTTAGAATAAAAAAGAATGAACTTGTAGCTCAAAAAACTGAATTGGTATTATTCAAACTTAAACATAAATACTGGGAGCAAGGCAATAAATGTGGCAAACTATTAGCTTACCAACTTAAAAATCAACAGACAGAAAGGCATATATAGTGGGCATTAAAGACCAGTCAGATCAGCTCCATACTGATGGTCCTTCTAATAATCAGAACATGATGTCCTTTTACAAACGATTATATACTCAGCCTAACTCTGTCCCTAATCCCCACATTCAACACTTTCTAAATAGAATACATGTCCCCAATCTTTCTGACCAAGACAAAAAAGACTTAGACTCCCCTTTCACTTTGCAAGAAGTCCGAAATGCCCTTTCATCCCTAAAATCTGGCAAAGCTCCAGACGGAGATGGCTTCATGTTGACTTTTATAAAGCACTTTCTGATATTTTATGTCCCTTAATCTTTAAGGTTTTCCAGGAAGCTAATGAAACTGGTAGACTCCCCCCCCCCCGATGTCAGAAGCCATTATAACAGTAATACCCAAAAAAGATAAAGATCCTTCTCTCCCCTCTAGTTACAGACCAATATCTCTCTTAAATATGGATGGAAACATTTTGGAAAAACTTTTAAACCCCTGGCTGAAACCATTTATCTCTAAATTAGCTCGTAAGTCCCAAGCAGGCTTTATTAAAGGAAGAAATGGCTCCAATCACCTACGCTCATTATTTAATTTAATATATAGGGCTAAATCTCTAAAAACACCTGCTGCTGCTATAGCGATCAACTTTGAAAAGGCCTTTGATTCTTTAAGTTGGAATTACTTATACCAAACTTTAAATTTTTTTGGTTTTCCCAATATGTTTTGCTCTTGGATTAAATTGTTATATGCATCCCCTCCACTAGAGTACTAACCAACTCCACACTTTCTTCTTCCTTCCCTCTAGCCAGAGGTACCAGGCAAGGTTGCCCGTTATCACCCTTCATTTTTATCCTAGCAATGGAACCTCTATCTGCCCACCTTCACTTATCTAGCAATATTAAAGGGATTACCATTGGTAATCTTCATTATACCTCTCTATCGTATGCAGATGATCTCTTAATTCTAGAAAATCTCAAAGAAGCAGGGCATCTGCTGGTAAACCTACTTAATGAATTCGCCACAATCTTGGGCCTGGCATTAAACTTCAGCAAAACTGAAAGATTACCCTTAAACTCTCTTTGTAAACCATATATGAATAACCCTTTTGGCTTTCAATGGGCTCCCCAGGGTCTAACATATCTTGGAATTAAAATCATCCCGAACTTAGAGAAAACATGTAAAGCTAATTTTACTCCTCTTTTATACAATATTAGAACCATTTTAGATCAGTGGAAACTACTCAACTTATCTGTCACGGGAAAGATAGCAGCTATTAAAATGACCATTGCATCTAAAATATTTTATATTTTCACTAATATCCCTTTATTTCTTCCTATCAGTTTCTTAAACAAACTTGACACACTTATTGGTAATTTTATATGGCAGGGGAAACCTCTGAGGTTTAGTCGCACTAAGCTGCATCTGCACTGGTCTAAAGGGGGCTTTGGATTGCCCTGGTTTAATGCTTACCTATGGGCCTTCCGCACCACTCAAACTATCAAATGGTTTAGCAAGCCTGCACTCCATACACCACTATGGGTGGAAATGGAAACCTCACTCAGCGTAAGTAAATGCCCTACAACCTTTATCTATAATGCCCTTCCTCCTATGCTAAGATTTCATCCCACAATTTCGTCTTCTGTTTACAACTGGAAACAAATCCATAAACAGCTAAAATCTAACCCAACTCCTCTCTTTTATGCTCCTATTTGGGGCAATCTAAATATTGCCCTCAAGAAATATCCCATCTTTTGTCATTCATGGCATAATAAGGGTGTATCCTTCTTAGGGGATATCCTAATAAAAAAACACTCTCATCTTAAAACCTTTCAATGAACTGTGCATTCAATGGGAACTCCCTAAGCAAGACTTTTGGAAATATCTCCAACTCTGTACTGCATGCAACACCTTTTTCAAAACTTACATACACATGATATTCAAGACCAACATACTACCTCATGGATCAGTTCTACCTCTAATTTGACCAGTATCATATATAAGGATATCAGAAATACATTGTTAAACCAATCCCTAAAAGCTAAAACTAAGTGGAGCCAACTTCTGAAGTATGATATATCAGACTGCCAATGGCGTAAGTGCTGGTTCCTTATCCACAAAACATTCATGGATACTCGTAGTTCTCTAATCCAGGCAAAAATCCTTCACCTCTGGTACAGAACACCTTCTGTTCTATACCGTATAGGCTAAATTAACTCCAACAACTGCTGGCATTGCAACAAACCTAATGGGAATTTACTTCATATATTAAAGTACTGTGACCCCATTCTCAAACTTTGGTCTAAAGTTCAATAATTTGCAACTAAAGTGATGGGCCATACTGTCACTTTTGACCCTAAATTTTCCCTACTTGGAATTCCCTCTTTCTCTAATGTTTCTCTCTCTCAAGCTCAATATAAATGGCTTAACTTACTCTCCTTGCAAGTTAAATGACTCATATTAATGTCTTGGAGAACGACAAATATCCCCACTTTTTCTGATATCCTTAAAAATCTTTCCCAATGTGCCTCTCTGGAACGTATTACCTACGCCACCCATAATCAGCTTAATGAATATGGTAAATGTTGGCAGGACTATCTTAACTACCTTCACAATGCAAATAACTAACGGACATTTAAAGAAACACCTTCTGATACTTACAATAGTCTCTATGTTATGACCTCTCCTTAGAATTGATGCTGCTTCTCTTTATTTAGAAACTTTTATTTCTTTTTAGACACTGTTCATGTCTTTATATAATTATTTTTTGTAGAAATTTAAGTGATACTTCCCTAAACCTCACTCAGCAAGTAAACAATGTATTTTTCCTCTCACAATGTGCTTATACTCCATAACTCTCTCTTATCAGAACACAGTTTTGACTTACTGAAGTTTATTACTTTTTAGCTGAGAGAAATATAACTGATAGTTTTTCTTCAACCAGATTTAGCTAAAAAAGAATATAGCCTTATTGTTTATAAGACTCTGTCATGTAATATACCTGCTGTGCTTATATACATTCATACCAGTATATCTGTATTAGGATGTCTGTTTGCATTCCTAAAATGTTTGAATTAAAAGATAAAGTCAAAAATAAATAAATAAAAGCCCTAGAAAGATGGATTGCCTCTACTATGCTAGTGTTGAATGACAGAAAAACAAAGGCTATTCTATTGTATTTGGATGGGACCCAAATGTCTAGGTGAGAATAGGCAAAATCTGCTCCAGCTATCCACCATGGCCAGACTCCAGATAGATGTAGTTGATAAGGTGAAATACCATGGTGTTTATCTTGACCAAGTCCTGACCTTCAAACTGCATCTAGATCTCATAACCAAGACTATTCACCAGAAACTCGGCCTTCTCTATAGGCTGGGCATCTCTTTGGCACCAGACTCAAAGACTCTCATAGCAAGGAGTACCTCACTGCCCACACTGGTCTATGGTGCCCTGGTACTGCAGTTCCTTAGGGAAGGTGAAACCTGCAAGCTAAATGCTAAATTAGCTGCTTTGCAACCAACTCACTACCTAGGAGACACCATTCTGAGGTTCTCTCTGAGCTAAACTGGCCTACACTGGAGTCCAAACTCTCTTATCCTCTCCTTTGCCTCACCTTTACATATATTAAGATCTATACTCCCTAAGCATGCTCCGTGGTGCTGAGCAAAGAGGTTCACTTGGCACACTGGCAACCCAGGTTTGCGCACTGAGCCCAGGTACCAGGAGCGGAGACCGGCAGGAAGGGGGTCCATAAGCATCCATTGGATACTTCCCTCCCCGAGGTGTGGGTTCTGCCTGGGAACCTGCAGGTGGATTGGTGGTGTGCTTGGAGGACGTGCTGTCTCAACATGTCCCCCCATACAGCCCCACCCCAGAACGCCCCCATGCTCACACAAGGCTGAGAACTGCAGTGGGTGGGGCAAAGAAAACAGGAAAATGCCCCCGATCAACCAGATGATGAGCGCCCTGGCTCCCTGCCACCTGAAGTCCTGGATCCAGCCTGGATCCAGCCCTGCAGCACCTGAGATACTGATTTAATTTCTCTAAATTGTTATATCCATGAACATGGTTACTGTGTAACTTATCATTAGTGACTAATTTGCTCCTCTGTACCTGTACTTGTTTGACTGTAACTGACTTCATTTTTCTGTTTTATTATACCTGTGGACTTGGTTACTGAGTAACCCTTTGATGGTAACTAAATGCTCCTATGTAACTGTATATAAAAGTTGTGCAATCGCATATGTCCTGTCTCTCTATGACTTGATGTACCTGTAAGTACTGTATGTAACTAATTCTGGTCTCAGCCTGCCTACCCAGTTACCAAAATGCCATAAATAAATCATCTTTCGGTTTCTCATCTTCTAAATGTAACAAATGGACAAACATAGAAACATAGAAACAAACCCAAATTAACTGCTCCTCTCCAGCAATTGGAAAGCACCTATTCTGCCTCAGCAAAAAAGAAGGAACTGTGTAAACTTAGTTACGCAACCATCCAGTCAACTGCCTCATTCTGTTTCATCTGTAATTTCTCCTCCTTCATCTGCCCTAAATGAACTTAGAACTTTCATGTCTGAGATTAAGTCATCTATGTGCCACTCGGAACCTGAAGTTGCTTCTTTATAAGCTTGTCTTCCTTCTGATTATTTAGTATCCAATCCTCACCCATCAACATCTACAGCTCCACTCATCACCCCTTCAGCTAGAGGACCTCTTCCGCAAGTGTCCTCTGCAGCCTCAGCTATTTTATTCAGTTCTACCCCAGTCTTTGCAGCAACAGCCATACTGCCACTATCAACTTCAATTACAGCTCAGCCTTTAGGCAGTCCAATTCCATTTTTGCCAGTACCAATATCACTGCCTTTACCTCTTCCATCTGCTAGCTCTGATCTTCTAGTTCCCCAGAATATTTGGAAGGACATTAGAGATGGGAAGGATATCAGGCATATCTAATCCATGTATCTATGTGTGTGTGGGGGGGGTGCTGCCTAGGAAATACCTGAATATTTTTCCTACTAAAATCCATAATAATAAAATGCAGAACAACAGAGTGAAGAGACAAGTTGCAGTAGTATGCAACAGCTGCAGAGGCCTGACCTGCCCAAGTACACTACACTACTTGAAACAGTATGGGGCTGCATCACTATTTTGATACCTTTAGCTTCAAGAAATGGGTGCAATCTGGTAATGATAACAGCCACCCCTAACTGCAGCTAACACCCGGGATTCCAGGCTCAGCGTTATAAGCCACAGTTCATAACAATGGGCTATTGCTGTTGCTTTAGCTTCCTGGAAGCCTGCAGACTTGAAGTCTTGAGTTGGTATTGTGTAGTGAGTGGAACGACATAAAGTAATATAAATGCTAATTAGAAAGGAGGACAGTATTTAGAATGCATAAAATGATACAACTGATAAAAGATACTGATACAAATGATACTGGTAGGGCTCCCCAAAATTGCCCATTTCAAGAAGGCACTGAGAAAATAACTCACTGTTAGTTCCAAATGCCCCTGTTACAACAGTTATGTCACCTAATTTCCTGGTCTCATTAACTGTTATGAAACTCACACTGTGCCATGCCAGTACCTAGGGTTTTCATTCTTTATTGATGATTAGGCTCTTGGAGCCCCAGTTACTTGTTTATAATGTACCTGTATCTTCTTATTGTCTAGGCTGATTATGTTCCACTGGAGCCGCTGGTTCTGTTTTGTCTATAGTTTAAGTCTGTTTTAATCCCTTGTATTATCCTTGATGTGGACCCTTTATAAATGAGCTCAAAGGTGCCTCCCAAGTGACTAGATAAACAAAAATACAAGAAGGCAGATAAGGTCCAATTTCTGTGGTTTCTGTGAACACATATACAGTCATAAACCACAAACCCCTGTGGCCACCCATTGGCTCAGTAGGTAGCATGTCTCACTGTCACCCTGGCAACCCAATTCAGGAGCACACTCAGGAGCTGGGCTGAGCAATCAAGGGGTCTGGAGTGGCACTGCCATGTGGCAGCTCTGCCAGCTGGTGTGGGACTGGCACCATATTCCACCATTGCAGCAACCCCTGTGGTGGGAAGGAGAGCGTGCCTCCTTCGCAGGACATCACTGCATGCATGCAAGCCCATAGAGGCTTTACTTGGTGCTGAGGGAGGGCAAGAAAAGCACAGCCAGAAAAAATGGTATGAGGTGGGGTGGAAGGCAAATGGGCCAGACTAAAAGAGGCCATAGTAAAGGCAACAAACCTGTACATCAAGCAAGTAAGCAAAAGCCAAAGGAAGAGAAGACCATTATGGTTCTCAAAGGAGGTGGCAGAAAAGGTAAAGGAAAAAAGAGTGGAATTCAGAAGGTATAAGAAGACCCAGAGAGAGGAGGCTAGGGATGTGTGTATGGAGAAACAGAATAAGGCAGACAAAGCAGTAAGGAGTACAAAGGCACAAACTGAAAAAAGAAGAGCCCAGGCAGTAGCTAAAGGGACCAAGACATTTTTCAGGTATGTTAGCAAGAAAAGGAAGACACAGACAGGGACTATACAGGTAAAGGGGAGGAACTGTGCAGAGGGGGAACAAGAAAAAGCAAACATCTTAAACATATGCTTCTGCTCAGTGTTCACAGTAGAACAGGAGGGGGAGGGACCACAAAAAGGCATCAGGAGCTTTGAAGGGGGAGAGAAGTGGACACCAGTCCTTTTGCTGAGAAGACAGTCATGAAAGCACTACCTAATCTGATGGTGGACAAAGCCATGGGGAGAGATGGGGTGCATCCAAGAGTGCTGAAGGAACTCAGGGAAGTGCTAGCTGCACCCCTGGCAGACTTGTTTAAAGATTTACTGGAGACCGATGTGGTCCTAGAGGACTGTAAAAGAGCAGATGTAGTCCCATTTCACAAAAGTGATAGCAAAGAGGAAATGGGCAATCATGGAACTGTCAGCCTGACTTCAGTGGTAGAGAAATTAATGGAAACACTATTACAGGAAAGGATTGTGAAATACCTGGAATCCAATGGACTTCAGGACCTGAGGCAGCATGGTTTCACAAAGGGAAGGTTGTGTCAAACAAATCTGATACATTTTTTGGACTGGGTGACCAAGTTGTTTGATCAAGGGAGGGGTGGTGGATGTGGCCTACCTACACTTCAGTAAGACCTTCAACACCATTCCAGAGACTGGTAAGCAAGTTGGGTAGCATGGGGGTGGGCAATAAGGTGGTAACCTGGGTAAGTAACTGGTTAGGGATAGGAGGCAGAGGGTGGTGGTAAACGGAGTCCGCACTGAAGACAGGACAGTGACCAGCAGGGCACCTCAGGGTTCAGTGCTGGGGCCAGTCCTCTTCAATGTCTTCATTAGGACATTGCAGAGGAGCTGGAAGGGAATGTCTGCCTCTTTGCGGATGACATCAAGCTCTGCAACAGAGTGGATACTTTGGGGGAAGGTGCAAATGATGGTAAGAGATTTAAAACAGCTGGAGGAGTGATCAAAAGTGTGGCAGCTAGGGTTTAATGCATAAATGTGCTAAATAATGCACTTGGGCCAGAGAAATTGGGGTGGGGCACAAAATGGGGGGGGAGAAAGACTTGCAATGACCAAGCAGGAAATGGACATGGGGGTAATCATACTGGATGACCTAAAGGTGGCCAAACAATGTGACAAGGCAATTGGGAGAGCTAGTGGGATATTGGGGTACATAGGTAGGGGAATCATCAGCAGGAAGAGGGAAGTGGTGTTGTCCCTATATAGGTCACTGGTAAAACCCACCTGAAGTACTGTGTCCAGTTCTGGAGACCACATCTCAGGAAAGACATAGACAGAGTAGAGGCAGTCCAGTGGAGGGCTACCAAGATGGTACAGGGTCTGCATCAAAAGCCCTATAAGGAAAGGCTAAAGGAGCTCAATATATACACCCTGGAGTAGAGGACGGAGCGGGGGAATATGATGGAGGCCTTTAAATATCTCACAAGAGTGAATAAGGTACAGGTGGGAGGTACATTTCAGAGAAAAGGGTGCTCTAAAACAAGGGGTCATGATATGAAGCTGGAAGGTAGTAGGTTCAGGAGAGATGTGAGGAAGTACTTCTTCATGGAAAGGGTGGTGGATGCCCAGAACAACCCGCAAATGGAAGCAGTGAGGGTGAAAACAATGGTGGGATTCAAAATAGCCTATGATAGGCACGAGGAAATCAGAGGAAAGGAAGGGGGTGGAAGAAACAGTGTTGTAGACCAAGGAGGGTCTGCAGCATAAGCGATCACAGTGAAAATGGGTGGACTGGATGGGCCAAGTGGCCCTTATCTGCTGTTAATTTCTATGTTACTACAGTATGACAACAGCAGCACATTCGGTTCCTGCTTTGGGCACCCTGTTCCCTTACTGTATTCAGCTCTTGGGGTGAATGGGACTGGGACTATATTGCCCTCCTTCCCTCCCCCCACCTCCCCACCTTAAGCCAGTTCTACTTTTATAGGCACAGGATTTGACTGACAACAGGAACTTCCTGTTTGGGAGCAGGAAGTGAATGATCACAGAGCCACAAAAGACTCACCATCCTAGAAGAAAAAGAGTAGCTCTCCATCCCCCAGCTGCTGGAGGTCTGACCCTGAGCAAGTAAGGAGATTACTGAGAAATATAGGAACTTCTTGTCTCAGAACAGGAAGATCAGAAGCTTAAAGGGCACAAAGGCAGTAAGTAGGAAGAAAAAAAAAATAATTAATTAATAAAATAAACAGAGGAAAGAGGAAGTATTCAAAACAACAGTTAAGGGGCCAGAAATAAGACATAGTGGGAGTGGTACAGTGCAGTGCCTGTGGGGCAGCAGTTTTCTGGGAGACATTCTGGAGGATACGGTGTTGTCCCATCTGCAGGTACCTCTTGGGGCTGAGGGAGGAGGTCGCTCATCTCCAGGCTGAGTTGGCCAGGATTTGGGGGACCTCCTCTCCCACCTGTTGCCTCAGAGATTGCCAAGAAAGAGGACCGGTTGGACCACAGTGGGCTCAGGGAGGGTGAGGGTGGTGGAACAGAGGCATATCCCTCCAGCTGTACCTCTCCACAATTCATATGCTATTCTGGTAAAGTGTGGCTTCTCTATGGAGACACCCACAGTGGAACCAAGGAGGATGCTGGGAACCTCCACAAAGGAGACCCACAGGGTGGCATGGGACCCCACAGAGGAAGGAAACAACTACTGGTGGGGGACTCCATTGTTAGGAGGGTAGAAGTGAGGGAGGAAGGGGAGAGGGGGTAAGGTGCCTGCCTGGTGCCATGGCTTGGAGGGACAGGGAGCGAATCCTCAGGATTGCTGGAGTAGCTGCACGGGGGAGGGAGCTGAATGTCACTGTCCAGCTAGGGACAAATGACCTGGCTGAGAAAGGGATCAGAGCAGTGCAGGAAGAGTTTGTGGAATTGTGGAGGGGCCTTAGACAAGTAGCATGTATGGTAACCTTCTCGGAGGTGCTGCCTGTCTATGGCATGGGTGAGACTAGGGTGCTCAACACAATGGGATTCAATCAGTGGTTGAAAAACTGGTGCAGAGCTCAGGGGTTTGACTTCATTGGGGACTGGGGGTCCACCTGGAGTGATGCAGGCCTATACTGGCGTGATGGTCTGCATCTGTCCAGGAGGGGAAACAGGATCCTAGGTGATAGGTTTAAATGCTTCATTGGTAAGCATTTAAACTAGCCAAGGGGGGAGGCACTGGAAAGGAGCAGGGAAATCCTAGCCATCCCAACAAAATCAAGTTAGTAAGTGAGGTAAACACCAAGAAAAAAGATGTAAATAGGGAGAAGGGCAGGGGTAAATGGGGAAAATGACAAAGGCAATAAGGACAGGAATGGGGCAAAAAGGGGAAAAGCCATCAAGAAATGGAGAGTAATGAGTACCAATGCCCGTAGTCTGGGCAACAAGCTCCCTGAACTGGTGGCCTTGATGGAAGAGGGATGCCTGGATATCATAGCAGTCACAGAAACATGGTACACAGAGAACAATGCCTGGGATGTTAACATACCAGGGTACACAACCTATAGGAGAGACAGGGAGAAGAGAAGATGGGGAGGAGTAGCTCTCTATGTAAGGGAAGGGATAAAAGCAACTGAACAAAAGAGTAAACAGGGACAAGAGGAGGCACTGTGGATCACCTTAGAGACTGGAAATGGCACCACAATCCGCACAGGGGTTGTATACAGACCCCATCTCAGGTTGGAGGGAATGGACAAGAATATGATAGAAGGCATCCTTAGTATGGCAGAGAAAGGGGAGATATTGTTGATGGGGGACCTGAATATGCCAGCTGTTAACTGGAGCAACTTTGCTGCAGCCACATCCAAGAGCAGGGCCATTCTCAGTGCCCTTCAGGGGGCATGCCTCAGACAGCTAGTTTTGGAGCCCACTCATGAGGGAGCAATCTTAGACCTCATACTCTCAAATGGGGACAGTGAAAGGATCTCAGATCTAGAAGTGGGTAGCCATCTGGGAACAAGTGACCACCAAACAGTGTAGTTCACAATAAACTCAGCTACAGAGTCAAGCCATACAAAAGTGAGGGTACTGGACTTCAGGAGGGCTGACTTTGGCAAGATGGGAGAGTGCCTTAGAAAAGCAGTAGCAAACAGGCTAGAAGGAGGGGTGGAGCAACAATGGGGAAATATGAAAACTGCCATCACAGAGGCAACAAGCCTTTGTGTGAAGCAAATAAATCAAAATGAAAGAAAAAGCCACTATGGTTTTCAAGAGGCGGCAGAAGACTTGGTTTGCTGGCCAAGGCACCTAGCTTCACCTGAGCTCTTTCCTTCTAAGACTGCTTGAAAGGCAGAGTAGAGAAACTTACCAGAGCAAGGGAGAAGGATTAAGACTTAGTTTGGCTAAGCAGATTTACTGTGTGGTGGTGTTTTTATTTTTTACTCACAGGGATTGCTACTGTTTGTTGCTAACATTTCATTGCTTTATTTTTTTTCTCTGATTCAAATTGTTGTTGCTGGTATACCTTCTTCTGCATTATTACAAGGTGTGCCTACAGGTGTTATGTAACAGATTACTGCTGTAATCTTCTGATTCAAATTGTCTTTTGCAAGGTATATCTTCTGTTACTGCTTTATTTTCTCTGGAGCAAAGTGTTTCTTACAGGTATATCTTCTCTGAAATTATTACAGGTGGTGCTTTACAGGTTTTACAGTTTTATCTAACATTAGGTTAAGCTTTCAGGGTTACTGCATTTGTTGTTGACTGATTGTTTCTGCTCTTACCTCCTTGTTCTTTCGTCCGTGGTTCTTCTTTTAGGCAGGGAAGGGCCAGCCACCACCCCATCCCCAACCACCCCACGCTACACTCCATTTATAGGTACCACAGTTGTGACATTTCCTGTGGCAGAGCAGGAAGAGCGGATCAGTGGGGCCTCACAAGGTGATCTCATTTACAGGGCACTAGTAATTTAACTTGTTATAACAAGTTAAACAAAGCACAATTAAACCATTACTTGCATTTTTTTTCCTTCTAATTACTCTGACTAGGTTACAAACCCAGCAACTTATTTGGAATGGATTTCATTAACTGCAGGTACTGTGGAACAATTTTCAGTAGGACATTCTTACAGGATTTAGGACACTGTCCTACATGCTGGGCCTTTGGAGATCTTAGGTCTCAGCTCCGGCAGCATGGGCAGAGATTGCATGCCTCAAATTTCATATTGAAGAGGAAATACATTATAAGAACCACCCGCCATTTCCCCAGCATCCAACAGAAAACCTCAACCGCAGAGGGTAGTTGGTCCAGGAGGTTGGCAGGTGGTTAGGAGGAGCAAATCAGGTGCCCCATCACCTCTGCTCTCCAACACATTACCTCCAAAACCATATAAACACATACAAACAGGTATCTGCCTCTATCTCTGAAATCAAATAAAGAGGCAGAAGACACTGCAGAGCAGGACACTGCGGCACAGGAGCTAGCACAACAATACTCACCCAAATCAGGAACCAAACTAAACAAGCACAAAGAAATCCAAAAACTTCTGATCATAGGAGACTCCATGATTCGGGGAGTTGATACCCATCTCCAGCCAGGGTGATGGTCAGATGTCTCCCAGGTACATCAGCATGGAGACACTGACCGCATTGCTAAAATGGTTCACAAAGCAGGAGAAAACATTGATGTCCTAGTACACATGGACTAATGATCTCGCCAGCGGTCAGTTGTGGAGACCAAGGAACACCTGACTAGGCTGGGTGACAAACTATCATCTATTTCGTCTGGCATCTCCTTCTCTGAGATCCTGCCAGTCTGGGAGAAGGAGCAGATGGACGGAAGGTCAGAGAAGGGAGATAGGGGAGCTAAACACATGGCTCAAGGACTGGTGCCAGGAAAAGGACACAGATTTGTAGGGAACTGGCAACAGTTCTGGGAGGCGAAAGTTCTTTAAATTTGATGGACTGCATCTGACTAAAGAGGAGTCAGTGCATTGGGGCAGAAGTTTGACGTCTTTGCAGAATATTTAAACTAGCAAATGGGGAGAGGTGCAGCACCCACACGTTGAATGGGAAGAACACCTCCCCCTCAGCTAGTGGTCAAACTGAATTCAATGTGTTTGCCGCTCATTTGCATCACTCAGAAGAAAAAGGTTTGTCTCCCATACGATGCACAGGGTAATGCCAAACCTCACCCAACAACTAACACACCAAAATCTGGCCAATGGAAAATCATGTACACAATGCTCACAGCCTGGGAAATAAGATCCCAGACCTGCAGGCAATAATGTCAGAGGCTAAACTGGACATAGTAGCAATTAGTGAGACGTGGTTTACCAGTAACCACACTTGGGAGACTTCAGTACCTGGCTATGTATTGTTCAGAAGAGACAGGGTGCAAAAGGGGGAGGAGTGGCCCTGTATGTTAATGAAAATATCAAAGCTACAGAAATTCAGAATACACATAAGGAGCCAGAAGAACTGTGGGTCACCCTGAAACAGGAAATGGGACAGCCATAAGAACTGGGGTTGTCTACAGGCCCCAGACCAGAGGAGGACATAGACACATTACTGTTAGAAGATATACAAAACATGACAGCTAAGGGGAGGTTCTGATAATGGGAGACTTCAACATGCCAGATACAGATTGGTCAATACCAGCAGGAACATCTGCCAGAACTAGACTCATAGTGGATTCCTGCAGGGGAGGGCCTCAAACAACTGGTACAGCAACCCACAAGAGACAGGGCTATCCTAGATCTAGTACTGACTAACAAAGAAGGGATCACAGATCTTCAGGTAGAAGGTCACCTGGGGCCAGTGACCATCACATGGTATGGTTCAATTTGGCTACTACATCTAAATCATCCCATTCCAAGGCAAAATATGGGACTTCAGAGGAGCGGACTTTGATAAGATGGCCAACAGAGTTAAGCTAGCCCTGGCAAAAAGAAACACAGGTGAGGAGGTACAGGCAAAGTGGGCAAGCATTAAGGATACAATACTTGAAGCAACATCCCATTGTGTTAGACAGAAAAGGAAGTGCAAAAAAGAAGGAAACCACTTTGGTTCTCAAATACAGTAGCAGAAAAGGTCAGAGCCAAAAGGCTGGCCTTCAGAAAATATAAGGAACACAGCGGATGAAGATGAGGGGCATACCAAACTGCCCTAAGGGAAGCAGGTAAGGCAGTAAGGCAGGCAAAGTCCCAAACTGAGGAAACACTAGCACAAACAGTAAAGAAGGTGACAAGACTTTCTATAGATACATTAGTGAAAGGAGAAAGTCCAGGAGGGGTATTGCTAAGCTAATGGAGAAAAGGGAGCATGTGAGGAGGAGGACCCTGTAAGGCATCTATCCTAAATAGATACTTTTGCTCAGTATTCACTGAAGAGAAGGTAGGGCAGGGCCCACAGCTCAGCATCATGGACACAGGGGAGGGAGGTGAGCACTACTCCCTTCACAAAAGAAGGGTCCTACAAGAGCTTTAAGCTCAGGGTGGATAAGGCAATGGGACCTGATGGCATACATCCCAGGGTACTTAAGGAGCTAAAGGAGGAACTAGCAGAGCCATTAGCAGAATTGTTTAGTGAGTCTCTGAGCACAGGAGGGTCCCAGAAGACTGGAGAAGGGCTCATGTGATCCCTCCACAAGAGTGTAGCAGGAGGAGAGGGGAACTACAGACCGTCAGTCTTACCTCAGTAGTGGGCAAGATTATGGAAGCACTCCTTAAGGAAAGGATAGTGCAACACCTGGAATCCATAGGGGCACAGGATCCAAGACAGCATGGGTTTACAAAAGGAAGGTCCTGTCAAACTAATCTCATAGATTTCTTTGACTGGGTAACCAGAGTGGTGGACCAAGGGGGAGCAGTTGATGTCGCCTACCTTGACTTCAGCAAAGCTTTTGACACTGTTCCACATAGAAGATTGATAAATAAGCTAGGTAGGCTAGGGTGGGTCAGAAGTTGGTCAACTGGGTGGCAAACTGGTTGACTGGCAGAAAACAGAGAGTGGTGGTAAATGGTATACAGTCAGAAGAGATGCAAGTCACAAGTGGGGTACCTCAGGATCAGTCCTGGGGCCAGTCCTATTCAACATCTTCATTAGTGACCTAGCAGATGGACTAGAGGGTAAGGCTTGTCTGTTTGCAGATGACACCAAGATCTGCAACAGAGTAGATGATCCAGATGGGGTGGGCAGAATGAGAAGAGATCTGGATAAACTAGCAGAATGGTCAGAAGAGTGGCAACTGGGATTTAATGCAAAGAAGTGCAAAATCATGCACATAGGGAAGAGAAACCCTGAAGCCACTTATAGGCTGGGAGGGGAGTTGCTAGCAGTCACAAAGGAAGAAAGAGACTTGGGCATCATCATCACTGATGACCTGAAATCATCAAAGCAGACCTCTAAAGCAGTAGGTAAGGCTAGGGGGTGTTAGGGTGTATTAGTAGGGGTATCACAAGTCGTAAGAGGGAGGTAATAATCCTCTTGTACAAGACATTGGTTAGGCCCCATCTGAGTACTGCGTGCAGTATTGGAGGCCACACCTTCACAAGGACATTAACCAAATTGAGGCAGTCCAGAGAAGGGCAACCAAAATGGTGCAGGGACTGCATCAGAAGACATATGAGGACAGATTAACGGAGCTCAATATGTATACCCTTGAGCAAAGGAGGAGAGAGGTGATATGATCGAGACATTTAAACACCTTAAGGGCATAAACAAGGTGAAAGAGTCTAACATGTTTAAATATAAGAAAAATAGCAGGACAAGAGGACACAGCATGAGATTAGAGGAGGCCGATTAAGGGGAATGTGAGGAAATTCTTTTTCACAGAAAGGGTGGTAGATGCATGGAATGGCTTACCACAAGAAGTAGTGGCTATGAATACAGTGCAGGGCTTCAAACAGGCATGGGATAGGCATAAGGAGCAATACAAATGACTATGAATAGATAGGTCACTGACATAGCAAAGGCCGATGGCACATTTATAAGGTAGAAAAAGAAATGGGCAGACTGGATGGGCCTTACGGTCCTTATCTGCCGTCAACTTCTATGTTTCTATGTTTCTATGGCAGGGAAGGTTAGGGAGAAAAAGATAGCAGTTAGGAAGTATAAGGAAACAGAGAAGGAGCAGGACAGAGAACTGTACCAATTAAAGTAGAAGGAAGCAGGGAGGGAAGTCAGAATAGCAAAGGCCCAAACTGAGGAAAAGATGGCCAACTCAGTTAAGAAGAGGGATAAAACCTTTTATAGGTACATCAGGGAGTTGAGAAAGACAAAGGGAGGGATAGTGAGGCTGAATAGAATGGATGGTGGGTGGGCAGAGAGGGACAGTGAAAAAGCAGGGATACTTAATGAATACTTCTGTTCAGTATTCACAAAAGAGGAGGGGGAGGTACCTAATCCAATTAACAGAAGCACTCTGGATAGGGGGCTCGATCCCAGTCCTTTCACAGAAGAAAGGGTTCTGAAAGAACTCCTAAAACTGAAGGTAAACAAAGCAATGGGGCCTGACGGGATTCACCCCAGAATTCTAAAAGAATTAAGGAGAGAGCTAGTGACCCCACTGACTACCCTTCTTAACAAATCATGGGAGGTGTGGTACCTGAGGACTGGAGGAAGGCAGATGTGATTCCCCTTCACAAAAGTGGGAGCAAGACAGAGGCAGGAAACTACAGACCTGTCAGTTTGATCTCTGTGGTAGGGAAAGTGATGGAATCACTTCTGAAGGAAAGAACTGTTGAGTACCTAGAGGCCAGTGGGGCACAGGACCCAAGGCAGCATGGGTTCACCGCGGAAAGGTCATGTCAGACAAATCTAATTAATTTCTTTGACTGGGTGACCAAAGTAGTAGACCAGGGAGGGGCTGTGGACATGGCCTACCTAGACTTTAGCAAGGCATTTGACACAGTCCCACACAAAAGATTAATAAACAAATTAACCAGCCTGGGAGTGGGTCCCAGGGTAGTAGCCTGGGTAAAACTTCGGCTGGACAACAGGACACAGAAGGTAATTGTAAACAAAGTCCACTCTGAAGAAAGGGGGGTTACTAGTGGGGTACCGCAGGGTTCAGTACTGGGTCCAGTCCTTTTTAATGTCTTTATAAGTGACATTGCAGAGGGACTGGAAGGAAAAGTATGCCTCTTTGCAGATGACACAAAGATCTGCAACAGGGTTTATACACAAGGAGGTGTGGAAAGGATGAGAAGGGACTTGGCAAGGCTGGAGGAATGGTCAAAAGTATGGCAGCTTAGATTCAATGCAAAGAAGTGCAAAATAATGCACCTGGGGAAAAAAAACACAGGAGAAGATTACACAGTGGGGGAGGAGGTTGTAACAACAACAAAAATGGAAAGGGACCTGGGTGTAATCATATCAGATGACCTTAAGGTTGGAAAACAATGTAAGAAAGCAGTAGGGAGGGCTGGGGGGATACTGGGATGTATAGGGACAGGCATCACCAGCAGAAAACAGGAAGTTGTTATCCCTCTGTACAGACAGCTGGTGAGACCACATCTGGAGTACTGTGTCCAGTTCTGGAGACCTCATCTGCACAAGGACATAGACAGAATGGAGGCAGTCTAGAGGAGGGCAACTAAAATGGTGCAGGGACTGCAAGAGAAGCCATATGAGGAGAGACTAAAGGAGCTTAATATGTATACCCTTGAGGAAAGGAGGGAGAGGGGGGACATGATAGAAACTTTTAAGTACCTCAGTGGAATCAACAAAGTCCAAGAGGGTAGCATCTTTCAGAAAAAGAGATATGCAAGAACAAGGGGATACAATTTGAATATAGAGGGGGGACAGCTCTAGGGCAATGTGAGAAAATATTTTTTCACAGAGAGGGTGGTGGACATATGGAACAGCCTTCCTGAGGAGGTTGTGGGGTCTAAATCTGTGGGAGAATTCAAGAATGCATGGGACAGACATAAGGCAATTCTTGTGGGGGGTAGGAAGAAATAGGCTGTTGGTTAGCTAGGATCTGCAGCTTATCCTGTAGGTAGGGAAATGGGCAGACTAGGTGGGCCAAGCGGTCCTTATCTGCCGTCAAAGTCTATGTTTCTATGAACCCCTGCCTTTCTTCTGAGCCCTGCTATGGGGCTAATCCATAGGGGAACTGAAGCAAGAGCTTTCCAGCTGTAGAGCTGGGTGATTGCCTGCCTGAACACATGGAAATATAGGAAGACATTTGGCCACAAAAGATAAAGATATGATGGAAGGCAAAAGGCCTCAAACCCATCATGGGTGTGAATATGTGTTTATGGGATCAGTGAGCCACCTAGGAAATAGCTTAAGTTGTGTTACTGCTAAACTTCACAGAATTTCAGAATGAGGAGTAAACTTTCAAATCTCAAAAAAGCAATTATATAAAAGAATGATCGTACAGAGTTCTAGAATTTAAATTTCAAAGTGATTCCCCAAAGGATGTTCAATTAGAGTTATATTAGCTTCCTGGATCACCATAGGTTTAACATCTTTGATATGGCTATAGTGAGTAAAAAAATGTGAAGTAATTTATATGCTAATCAGAAAGAAGAACAATATCTAGGATGCATAATAGTACCAAAAGGTAAATACTTTCCAATTTGAAATGGTTTCTGTAAACACACAGTCAAAAGCCTCAGATGTAGCACAAAGCATCATGGGTATGCACATCTGTTTTGGGGGGTAAACTGACTAAAAATACTTTAGCTGGCATTTAATTCTGTTTGCCATCACTACCTACATCTCACCACAGCTGACCCACACACACTAACACCCTTAATCTGCACAAAAGAGTATGCATGACATGAGGCAATACATAGGTTTTTGTCTAAGAAAGACTTCAGTATGGCTGATTTAGTATTAAATAGATAAGGGTGCCATATCAGAAAACATGCCATTTGTGCTCCTTATGGCTGCTGTCACGCAACTCACTTGCAAGGGTGGCAGACAGTATCAACTGGTGGGTACGTGCAGTAATGAAGCAGCTGTGCACCTTCAAATGTCTTTGAATAACCACAATGTTTATCACAGAGTCCTTGCTAATACAATCCAACATTGCATAAGCAGTCATTAAAGAATTAGTATCACCAAATATAGCAGACAAAAAATATCCATTTTTTAAAGTAGTTAGATGTTACGTTTTATTTCTGAGGTATTTAAACTTTTTTCCTGTTGTTCATTAGGAGACTTACCACCTGATAGTATTAGGTGTGATGTAAAGAGCAGGGATTGGATTTTAAAAACAGCCAAAGATGACCATGGGACTAAGTCCCACGCTGAAGCCCATGGTGCGGAAGAAAGAAAAGCACAGCCAGAAAAATCGGTTTGGGGTGTGATGTTAAACGATGATATCAGAGCAAGTCTCAGGACAGCCCTGCTTTCACCATTCACTCAGGGCTCCCCTAACTCTAGAAAATAAAAATTATACACTATAAAACACATTACACACTATAAAACATACTGGTTAGGCAACCACATGCCCAACTAGCTGGTAGTGCCACCTTGGGCTTCTGATTACATCAAACATCTTGAGCTTCACTCCAATGTCTGATGTAATCAGAAGCCCTTGGTGGCAGTACAGGCTGGTTGTGCATGGCTACCCAACTAGTGTTCTCTATATAAAATCTCTCTCTCTCGCTACTTCAAAATGGGCATTGTGTTCTTGGGATACACAGAAATGTGACGGCAGAGAAAGACCCCACGGCCAATCTAGTCTGGATAAATTATGGCTTTGGGGCAACAAGTGTGGCAGTGAATGATTGTCACCTTCATTTACAGACTGACAGACAGAGATGTCAAGAGCTACCATTAGTTAAAATCATTATTGTATGTACTGTAGAAACTCTGCAAACAGAAGAATTCAGTATCAAACAGAGATTAATTCCTTTGCTAGAGGCTTTTTATAAAATACTTGGGCATATGGTAGCACCATCCATCTGTAAGATAAAGTACTTTCTCTATGCAGCTTGTTAGATAACTGTTTTTTTTTTTTTGCAAACTTTAAGTAAGTCTACACTAGCTAAAGAATAGTATTTATTTTAAACTAATGCCGAGTCTAGTTCTAGACATATTTATCAGTTCAGCTTGTGGTAATGCATTCAAAATATCAATTAGATGTTAAAGGACCAATGGCAGCCCCATGAGTCTTATTAATTTTTGCAAACCGAAGGACCTCAAAGTCATAACATATTCTTGGTGAATGCATCATAAAATTACATTATGTACAAAGCTACCTATCTGGTAGCAATTCAAGTTACACAGCCCTGAAGGAGAGGAGCTTTGCACACACACAGAAAAATCTAATTTTTTTCTCTCCCACAAGGTTCAGAGTTCTGCCCTCACAAAGATAGCTATTAACATAGATATATAAGAAACAAAATAAATTAATGGAAATTATTCTGGGGTTTGACACTTGCTACCCTACTTTATTATCATTTTTTATTTTTCACATATATGCTGTTTCAATCAAATACAATTCATAAGTTAAATTAGGTCTGTTGAATTGCAGAACAGAAATGACAAGAGATCGAAAGGATAGGAGACTGTGCTTTGCTTTTTTAGAAATCCTGTGGAAGATATTGACCATGTGAGTTTCGCTTTCTCCTGCTTATTTTCTAAAAGTAATGACTTAGGTCTCAATCCATATGCACCCAGATACGTGTGCATCATGCATCTCTGGGGTGCAGACTTCTGAGCCCTTGGATGCCACACACACGGTGGCATTCATGCCCCCTGGCCCACCTTGAATTATGCATGGAGTGCTGTGTAGAGGCCATGGGTGGGCCAGAGGGAGGTGTGTGCTGGACACTGGGCATCCAATCAGATGCCTGGGTCAGCTGCTTAGTGGATTCTGTACCTCACAATGAGCCAGTGGCTGGTGGGGTCTCTCTGTCGTGAACACCTTTTGTTTCTACTTCCAACCAGATGGTGCTGTCAAGACCGTCAGCCTCCATACTGGCTCAGAGGACTTGAAGGGGAAGCCAATCAGGCCTCAAGTAATGTCCAGCAGAAGGACTCAGGAGGCCAGGTAAGCAGTACAGTAGCCTCTTTTCTGCCACAACCAGGTTGCCAGCATAACTGTGCATGTGACTCATGATCAGGAATAGAAAGGGTGCACATCCAGGGATGTGATGTACAGAGGTCTCTGTATGTGCAGAATAGGACCTCTGTGCACCATCAGCCTATGCAAGCACCCCTTTGTGGGTATACATCCTTTCAAGGATCAGGCCCTTAGTCAATTTCTGAGATACAGGATTATTTACCACTTGAAGGGGGAAATGTAGAATGAAGTACAGCCTATGGTTAAACTGCAAACAACAGTGCTCCCAGATTGAGTTGGCATTTTTCCTGTTACTCCAGGGCAATTTTTTCTATTTTTTCTGTGCATTACATTATTTCTTATGGAAGCAAATGACTCAGTTTTCCCATATAAGCAATGTAAGTCTATGGGATCCTTTTCTGCTGTCGGATTTCTGTGATTCTATGAGAACAATTTTCCTGTAGATGGCTCCATTTCCCTGTAAAATATAGGAATCCCTGTAGATGCGGGAGCCTTGAAATCAAGGGTCTCATACTCTGTGTGTAAGAAATACCATGAATTGGGTTACACTTCTAGCCCACTAGAGAACTCCATTGAGGCTGCAGACGATCAGTGAATGAAAAACACAATGGGAGGCATCCATTCCTATAAAGGGCAAAATACATCCTTGCTAAATTGGAAGAATGGCCTCACTTGCCACTTTATAGATTATATACAGGGCACCTACTTTTCTGCGGCACAGTGGGACCAAGTTCTGCGGCAAGACTACCATTTGCCGGAGAACTTCTGCGGCGGTGGTTTGTAATTTCTGCGGAAGTTCCGCGGCACTAACAAACTACCACATCACAGTGTCATCTTGTCATCCTGACTTCACTTTCATGGCAGTGGTTATAGTAATCAGGATAGTGGAAAGCACAGTAACACTAGTTCAAAAAATAACAGACTTATAAAAATAATTTTATGCCTAAAAAAGCAAAACAAATGTCTCTCCCTTAAGGTCCTAGCCTGTTGCATAAATGATATATGCAGAGGGGATCTTATGTGATAAATAAGGTATTTTTATATGCATGCTTTCTATCCCACTAATGAGGTTTCCACTATCACTTATATATTTGTATGTGCTTTCTACATCACTCATGAGGTTCCCACTGTGTATCACTTATATATTTATATGCAATCTGTAACACACATACAAATATGCGTGTGTGTGTGTGTGGTGAGAGAGACAGAGATACTGTATATGTGTGTATATATGTATATATATATATATATTTTTTTTACTTCCATGAACTTGCATCCTCATTCATACAGGTCCCATTGGAAATGGAATAGAGGAGTTATTGCAAAACTCATTTTTCATGTCAACGTGCTTTCCCTGACACACTGCGTAACACCATCAGGCCATGACATGCATGTAAGCCAATTGTGAGATACAGCTCTCCGGCCCATCACAATGTGTCCTATGTGACAGAACACTGCACCATACCTTCCCAAGCTCCGAGCAGTGATGTGTTCCACAAATCCTTGTGCTGCCCAGCCAGCTCCCAGAGTTAATCTCTGAACCTCAGTTGCTGGCACGGAAACACAGCATGCTACCCTCTGGCCCAACAGCTGTCCCTGAGAAACAACATTTCTCAATAACTTTTAGGTGATTCTATCAACCAATGACAATATGTAATCAATAACCCTGGCAAAAATGTGTACAGTGCAATTATTTATTTAACAGATCTATTCTTTCAACAGGTCTACACATTATTATATTTCACTTTTCTGGGCATAATTACTTTATTTTTCTTAAAAATGTAGACAGTTAAATTAATTTTACCAGCTATTCATTTCAGATAGCGTCTCTATACCTTAAAGGCACAAATAGGTTTGTACAAAGTGAGGTATGGACTTAACAGGTCTGTGCTATTGACAAGGTTTTGTTTAAGTTGGCCCTAGTGCAACAATATAAGACTGAAAATTGTATTAGGCTGTAGTGCAGGTTGAGCAAATATCACCATGCATAGTGTGCTGTGCCACAGTCTCTGGCAGTGGGAGCTGTGGTAGATAAGTGACTGTTCATTTCTGTTGCAGAATGTAGCCATTTCATTAGCTAATGTATGATGTTATAGCAATGATAACATCACATTCTGAACATATGGGGGGGTTTGGATATAAAAAGAGGGGAAGGGAACCAGATTCTATGTATAAACAGAAATATTAATAAAAATCACCAAGAAGAGTGAATTCTCATGAGCACCATAGAAGTTCTATGTAGTTTGCAAGTTCCCAAAAATTCTGCGTGTCAGGAGAATTCTAGGGGCCTTGATTATATATATAAATATATCTATGGATAGCTAGATAGACAGACAGATAGATAGACAGACAGAAGGGATATGCAGGGGAGAGCTATGGGATACATAATTTAGATAGACAGACAGACAGATAGAAGGAATATGCAGGGGAGAGCTATTGGAGACATCATTTATCTATACAAGTGGTGTTTGACTTCGGGTAACCTCACGAGTGGCATAAGCCATGAGTGAGGTGTCAAGGCAAACACACCATGAGTAGATAAATCATATCCACACAGGCTCCCACTGCATTTTATTATCAATAGGTAAGAGCCTGCATTATACATTTTTATTGTTTTAGGTTTTGTATTTTGTTTTTTAAATGGTAGAATTAGTGGGATTATTTGGTGAAGTAGTGCTTCTACGAGCGATTTGTATGCTGTTGCTAAGGGCGTGCCATGGACACCATACCATTACACCAGCACTGACATTACAACATCTGAGGTGATTGTTGGAAGAAGTTAGAGAGAAAATTTGTAGGAAACATGGCGGTGCCACTTAGCAAGAGTACAGTAAAGATAAGGGAGAGGATGTGCTGTGCAAGTAGATATATGTTACTGTTGAATGTCTACCTTTTAAATGAAAATTAAAGCTTTGAAGTAGTGCAGTAGTGCTGACAGGCTTGGGGGGGGGACCTATCATGTAGAAACTGTGTACATAAATGGATGGTGGCATAGTAACTGTACATAAATGTAAGTCTACATTTATACACACAGTTACTCAGGTAAACAGATTAATCACACACCATTTATGTCCACACCCATTGCATAAATATAATTTATTTTTTCAGTAAATGTTACATTACATGTGCAGTGTATCCCAAACAGATATTACCACACAAAGATAGGGTACCTCAACATTTTATGGTACTGCTATCCATGCCCAATGGACACCAAGTTCAATACCACAAAAATAAATAGTACTTGCAGGGTCCCATTTGAGTGAAAGTATTTCAAGGAAGGCTCCCCCTGATCGGTATTATTTACTGTTTTGATAGAACTATTGACGTCTCTTCATTCCTGTATCCCTATATGTTGAATAGGGAAAAATACATAATTTAGCTCCATTAAAAAAAAAAACATGTATTTTCTTTTCAGCAAGGCAAGTCTCTTGAAGTGCCTAAAAAGACTCATCCTTGCTCATAAGTAGGAAACTTTGTTTCTTCCTTTCTTTTTGCTAAATTATCTTTTCTCTCTATTCCACATATAAGGAGACTGGGACCATGGTGCATCATCAGTTTTGCCCCCCAGTGGTGGGCAACGCTTTGCAGCATGTAAAGAAGCCACTTAACTAGTCTGCATGCTATTAGTACAAGAACTTTAAAGCACTTTTGTGTGAAAGTACAGTTATTGGCAAAACACTATGATTACTGATTGCACAACGCTCTGCTCCGCTTTACAGCAAAGTAAAGAGTAATGTACATGGGAGCCTTCCTTTAATAACACTGATTGTTTTCTAAAAGTGCATTCTGGGAACCCCTGATGAAGAGATAGAGCACCTTGATATACAGGGGAGTCAGTGGTAAGCAGTAATGGTCAGTTACAGCTTTGTTTTGTCTGCCACAATCCACACTTTTATTGCTTAAATATACAAATTTATCTATGTCACATACCCACTCCTGACTGCTGGGTCTACTGAGCTCACAGTACCCTCCCCTAAGTGCAATCCATGACAGGGGAGTCAGGAAATACCCTTTTTGTGTCCTTTTAGAGTGCTCGATGATTTCACAACTGAACACTCACCACGAGGGCCCAGGGCTTCCACTCTATCTGGGTAAGGGTAAAATAGTCTTGAGTCTGTAGCCAGGTGAGAACCCTCCTTGGTTGCTGTGCTGGGGAAGAACCCAGGTGTTATGAGCTCTTCATGGCTGTCCTCATAACCCAGCTTGTGTCTTCTTCCACAGGGGCGTAGAAACCTGGTTCAAACCCCACAGACCCCTCCAGAGACCTTGCGTACTTTCCCTACTTTGGGCCCCCAGATTCCCTTCCAGGATCCTAGTTTCAGCAGCATGTGACATCTTAGTGCTAACAGGCATGTTACAGATTTAATAAACCTTCCCAAAACCTTCACACACAACAAGCCAATCCCAGGCAGATATTTTAAAATAAAAACAAATGTTTTTACTGATTACTTAAATAATTACCATATGAACATATAGACAAATGATTTAGATATTTGGTTGCAGGATAACTACAAAAAAGTTGGAAAATACGTTCAAAACAGACATAGCTGGATACTTTCTACCTTTTCTGTGGAGAAAAGAGAGTCCAGAAAATAAGTGAGTTTTGCAAAATCCCTCTCTCTGCTGTATCTCAGAGTCCAAGTTTTCTTGTAGAGTCTTCAGTGGTGTCTGGCAGTCTTGCACTGTGTCAGGAACATTGGCTTAAGCACGGAATCTCTGTTTTGGAGGGCTTATATAACCTGCAATATTCACCTGGGATTGGCTAGGTCTTGATATTTTCAGGTTCAACTGTTCATCTCTAGGCCAGCAGGGGTCTCACTCACTCTTTCCAAGTTGCAAGTGAAACAAATGTATCAGTATTTTTATTTGCTCACTGCCCTCATTTCTTGGCTGGCCTTTGATCCACGCTATCCTTCCTGACTCTATAAAAAATGGAAATAGCCTGTGGCAGTTCCTAGAACTTAACAATAGGTTTTCTAGACTGGGCGTCTACATAACCCTGCTGTAAAACCATTTCTCTTTGGAATTCAAAGTTTTAACATAGAGGAAGTGGCCCTCATATCTCCTGTCATTTTATGAAATCTTCCTGTTTGATAAGCTGCCAGTAAGCTCCAATGCCTTGTCTACATTTCAACTCCTGTTTACCCCTTAGGCAAAATTTCTGAGCTAGGCAAAGGGAGATATCAGACACTGGAGTACACATCGGTTCTTCCCATGTACCATTTCAGACAAGTGGCCTCTTTTCTGACAAATCTTAATGTCCTGGCCTTTTGGGAAACTAAACATAAAGAAATTGTAGAGAAATATGCCAGCCATATGACTGCTGTGTTCAAATTGCCACATTCCTCCCTCCTAAGACTGAAGTTTTGGGATCTCACCCTTATTGTATGTCAGGGTTTCCACAATTTGGTCACTGTTCTAATTGGTGAGATAAGCCATCTGCGTTCACATTGGCAGACTCTGCCCTGTGAGTAATGGTCATGTCATAGGCCTGTAGGGCCATCCATTTGTTTTGCCCATCTGATTTAACCACAGCAGAGAGTTGTGGTCAGTCTGTACCTTGGAGCGCCTCCCATAGAGGTATGGCTCTAATTTCTTCAGGGCCCATACTAGCGTAAGGCATTCCTTTTCTACTGTGGAGCATACCTGTTCCCAGGGAAGTAGCTTCTTGGTCAGGTACACTCTCAGGTCATCTCTTTCCTGATTTGATGTCTGGCTGTGGACTGCTTCAATCCCCACATCTGAGGCATCCATCTGTACCACAAACTGTCTAATGTAATCTGGACTGGCAAGCACAGGGACACTGCACAGTGTCACTTTTAGCCTTGCAAAGGCCCATTCACAGGCTGGCTCCCAGTTTCCCTTCTTGGGCTGTCTTTTCTTTAGCAAGCTAGACAGGGGAGCCACTAGGATACTGTAATTGGGCACAAAATTTCAGTAGTTTCCCGTGGTTCCTGGGAAGCTCCTAACTTGCTTTTAGGTTTCAGACATGGGCCATGCCTCTATTGCCTCAATCTTTGCTTGTTTGAAACACAGCTGCCCCCACCCCACTACATGGCCTAGATATGCCACCTCCGCCCTAGCCACCTGGCACTTTACAGGCCTTTACAGTAAGCCCTTTCACCTCTATCTTGCCCAACACTTCCTTCAAATGGGACAGGTGTTCTTTCCAGCTGGCCCAGTCTTTGGAATGTGGCAGAGGCATTCTTTATTCCAAAAGGCATTACCCGTAATATGAATAATCCTATTGGAGTGATGAATGCTGACCGTTCTCTATCTCTGGCAGTTAGCTCCACCTGCCAATACCCTTTTGTTAAGTCAGTTGTGGTAAGGTATGTTGCCCTTCCCAACTTGTCTAGTAGCTCATCCACCCGTGGCATTTGCTGGGCATCAGACTTTGTGACTGCACTGAGTCCATGACAGTCCACCAGAAGTGAGTAGACCCATCTGGCTTGCAGATGAGGACTACGGGTGAAGCTCAGGAACTGTGGGTTTTCTGGATTTTCTCTAAGTCCAGCATTTCCTCCACCTCCCTCTTAGTGTCCTTTAGGACAGCCTCAGACACCCAGTAGGCTGTCCATCAGATGGGCACTTGCGTCCCTTGTGCTTTTGTCATGGGTCGCTAAGGGGGTTCATCCGGGCTTGGCTGTAAATAAAGGGGCAAAGTCCTCTAAAACCTCCCTCACTTCCTGGGTCTGTTCCAGGGTCAACTGTGGTGACAGCTTGATTGTCTCCACAGATGACTCTTGCTTGCTTTCCTCTAGCAAGTCCAGGAGGGGGCCTTTCTTGTCCATCCCCTCCCCAGGACTACACACTGCAAACACCATGTCAGCCCTATTTACATATGGCTTCATCATATTGATATGGTACATCCTATGGGTATGTCTTCTGTCAGGCGGTTTCACAATATAGTTCACGTCAGTGACCTGTCTGACTACCTTGTATGGTCCCACACACTCGGCCTACAGCTTGTCCTTCCGGACTGGAATTAGGACAATTACTTCCTGGCCTGCACTGCATGAGTGAGTACTCACTCTGCGATCATACCAGACCTTTTGTTTCTGCTGGGCAGCTGACAGGTTGCTTTGGGCCACCCCATAAGCTCCTTAAGCTTCTCCCTAAACTTAAGCACATACTCCACTATGAGAGCTCCCTGGGTGGCATGCTTGCCTTCTCAGTCTTCCCAGATCAAGTCTAGGGGCCCACACACTCTACATCCGTATAAGAGTTTGAAGGGGGAGAACCCAGTTGACTCTTGGGGCACCTCCCTGTATGCGAACAAGAGGTGGGGAAGGTATTTTTCCCAGTCCCTCCCATGCTGTTCAGCAAATGCTTGAAGCATCATTTTTAGAGTACCATTAAAATGTTCCACAAGTCCATTGGCTTGCGGCTGATAAGGTGTCATGTGTCTCTGCACCGCCCCACACTTCTCCCACAAACACTTCATCAGGTCCAACATGAAGTTACTCACTCGATCAGAGATAACCTCCTGCAGAAACCTGACACAAGAGAAAATCCTAGCAAGGCGTCTGCCACTTTGTCTGCCTTAATTGAGGAAAGGGCGACTGCCTCTGGGTATCAGGTAACAAAATCGACCACCATCAGGATAAACTTTTTCCAGGAGGAGCTTGGGGTATGCAAGGGTCCCAGAATATCCATTTGTACCTTCTGGAATGGCTCCTTCACAATGGGCAAGGGAATTAGAGCAGCTTTTGTTTTACTACCTGCCTTCCCTATCTGCTGGCACCAGTGACAAAACCTGCAATATTCCTTCATATTCATATTCCTGCTGGGTGAAGTTGGGTCAACAGAAATTTTGGGCTGATTGCTGCATGATGCGAATGATGCCCAGATGTCCAGACATGGGGATATCATGAGCGATCTTGAATAACCGCTCACGATACCCCTGGGGAATGACAATCTGCCTGCCCATCAACCCTCCCTCTGTCCTCAAGTTCTCTGTATACATCATCATTGTCCCAAAATATCCTGTCTCATGTCACCTCCCTGTGTCCCATCAGATTCTGTACAAGCCCATAGCCTCTCCAAACTAGGGTCAGTCCTCTGAGCGGCTGAAAAATCTTCACATTTTCCCAAAGCATGGGACATGTCCCCTTCAGTTTCTAAACTGGGGTCCTTAGCTCTAACATCAGGGCATTCAGAGTCACTTCCATCCCTAACTTTCTGACCATTTGTTACCACTTCCTCTTCAGAGTAACCTTCTGTAGCTGTTTGGTGAACTGCTACTTGGGGAAGTCCTACCTCCCTTTCACTAATCTCCCTTTCAGGAGCCACAGGCTAGGGAACTAGCCTCTTATTCTTTTACACAGGGGCTCCTGTGGAGTTCAGGGAATTACAAGTGGCCTTCGCCATCTGACTGCAGGTAACCACACACACCACTCCCTGCTGGAGACTATTCCCTGTAATCACACTGAGGGTGAGGTTGTCAGCCACTGCCATGTTTTGCACCCTCTCTCCTGTCTGACCCCAATCTAGGAGAACACTAGTTCGTGGTAGGGTTTTCTCCTCCCCAGTGAATCCCCTCACAATTACAAACTGATTAGGTATCAGTTGTTCAGGCCCAACCAAATCCCCTTTTACCAGGGTAAGAGATGCCCAAGTGTCCATTAACCAATGAGTCTGCACCCTATTTACAGTAACTGGGTGTATGTTCTTCCTCATGTTTACAGGCATACTCTCAGAGATACATAGTACCCCAACCTGCTTTCGAGGGACACTTTGTCCACTCTGCCTTTTTAGGGCACTGTCTAGCCAGATGCCCTGGCAGCTTGCAAAACCAACATTCATCACGTTTTTTATCCAAGAAAATCCTTTTTGGTAACTTGAGGCTTCTCTCTTTCTGCAGAGGCAGTGAGGGTTTTAGCTGCTGAGAAGGTGCACTTTTTCCTTTTGCCCCTGCAGCACCTGCTCTGTCACTTCCTTTCAGAGCAGGCCTGCTCCTGGCATAGTGATCCAAGAGCTCAGCAGCTTGCTATGCTGTGTTAGGATCCCGGTCCTCCAGCCAGGTTTTCAGCTCCACTGGACAAGCCCAAAAGAACTGTTCCAGGAACACAACCTCTTCAGTTTTCCCCACAGAGTTTGCTTCCACCCCCCCCCACCAATGTTTCAAAAACTGCCATTGCTTTGTGGCGAGTTCCTCAAAGCTCATTTCGGAGCTCTTGCAAAGGTTCTGAAGTTTAACCCTGTAGGCCTCAGGAGTTAGTTCATACTTTTTCAGTAAAGCAGTTTTATGTTTTTCATAGTCATTGTCCATTTGGCCTAGTGCCTCATGCCCCTTGCCAGTAAACAGCTGGGACAGCTGAAAGCTCCAGGCCTCCTTAGGTATCTTGGCCTGAATACAGGCCTTTTCAAATGAATTCAGAAATGCATCAGTATCCCCCTCCTCTTTAAATTCTGCTATTAATTTTGAATTTAATTTATACACCAGCCCTGGAGTTTCAGGTTCACCCCTGCCACTTACCTGTCCTGGCACTGGCGGCTGAAGCTTTAGCCTCTCCAGTTCAAACTGTCTTTGACACTGCTTGTCCTCCATCTCAGCCTTTCATTGGTGCTGTTTGTCATCCATCTCCATTTTGAGTCTTTTCTGCTTGAGTTCCCTCTGCTGCTGGACTTTGATCTGCTGCTGGGGCTGTAGGGCAAGCTGTCCATCCTGTATGGCAAGCTATATTCTCTGTAGCCCCAACTAAAGCTTCAGCTTCTCCAGCTCCTCATCTATGGTGGACTTCACTTGGTGCTGTGGCTCTGGGTTCCTTCTGGTCTCACTGTCCTCCTCCTCCTTGGGACAGGACACTTGGCCCAATGTCCCTTGGCACCCACACTCTGGTCCTTTCCAGTCACTGGCTGTGACTTGAGGTCCTGGGCAGTCACTTACTCAATGGCTACCACAAGAGCCTCCGTGAGGTTCTTTTTGCTTTGCCTCTCATATTAGAAACCTCTTTACTGACACAACTGCCTTAGCTGGTCTGTAGTGCAGTCGCTGTACTTGGAAGTCATCTTCTTCCCTAACTACTGCTACACTAGCTTACACCATAAAAAAAAAAGAAAAACAAGTTAGAGAACTTTATACTGTAACCAAATAGTTTTTTTGCAAATTTCTGTCCTGTTTCTGTGTGGATTGTTTATGTTTACCAATCTGACACACTAGCCTTGAATCAGACCGCTATGCCACCAATATCTGTCATGAACCCACTCCTGGCATCCAGGTCCACTGAGCTCACACTGCCCTCCCCTAAGTGCAATCCATGACAGGTGAGTCAGGAAGTACCCTCCTTGCATCCTTTTAGAGTACTCACTGATTTCACAACTGAACACTCGCCACAAGGGCCCAGGGCTTCCACTCTATCTGGGAAAGGAGGGTAAAATACAGTCTCGAGTCTGTAGCAAGATGAGAACACTCCTTCATTGCTGTGCTAGGGAAGAACTCAGGTATTACAAGCTCCTCTGGGCTGTCATCATAACCCTGTCTGTGTCTCCTAATACAGGGGTGCAGGAACCTGGTTCAAACCCCACATACTCCTCCAGAGACCTTGCATGCTTTCCCTACTTTAGGACCCCAGATTCCTTTCCAGGATCCTAGTTTCAGTAGCGTGTGACTCCTTAGCACTAACAGGCTTGTTACAGATTTAATAAACCTTCCCAAAACCTTCACATACAACAAACCAATCCCAGGCAGATACTTTAAAATAAAAGCAAGTGCTTTTACTGATTACTTAAATAATGACCATATGAACATATGAACAAATGATTTAGATATTTGGTTGCAGGATAACTACAAAAAAAAAGTTGAAAAATACATTCAAAACAGACTAGTGACATAACTGGATGCTTTCTACCTTTTCTGTTGAGAAAAGAGAGTCCAGAAAATAAGTGAGTTTTGCAAAATGGAAGCATGGGACAGCCATCCTGAGGAGGATGTGGAGTCAGGAACAGTGGGAGAATTCAGAATGCATGGGACAGACATAAGGCAATTCTATTGGAGGGGTACATACATAGATACATAGACAGTGTCGGCAGATAAGGGCCTATGGCCCACCCAGTCTGCCCATTTGAGCTTGTAAGTTCAGTTTGTTTTCCTAGAAGTCTGTTGCACCTTACCCCTGACCTCCAGAATTCCTTTATGTCTATCCCATGCATTCTTAAATCCGTGATTGTTTCAGCCCCACCACTTCCTCTGGCAGGGTGTTCCACTTGTCCACCACCGTTCTGTGAAGAAATTCTTTCTCATGTTTCCTCTGAATCGTCCTCCTCCAACTTCATCCCATGCCTCTAGTTCTGGAACATCTTTTTGCTTAAAATAGTGTTTTCCTGCACCCTGTTCCTCCTGTAAGATACTTGTACGTCTCTATCATATCCCCTCTCTCCCTCCTCTCCTCCAGGGAGTACATGTTCAGTTTCTTCAACCTGTCTTCATAGGACTTGTGATGCAATCCATGCACCATCTTTGTTGCCCTCCTCTGAACCTTCTCTACCCTATGTCCTTACCTAGGTATAGTCTCCAGAACTGTACACTGTACTCCAGGTGGGGCCTCACTAGTGTCTTGTATAGCGGAATTATGACCTCCCTTTTCCTGCTGGTAATGCCCGGGTAGGAGGAAGTAAGCTATTGATTAACTAGAATCTGCAGCTTATCCATCAGGTAGGGAAATGGGTAGACTGGGTGGGCCAAGTGGTCCTTGTCTGCCATCAAATTCTATGTTTCGATGTTTCTCTCTGCTGTATCTCAGAGTCCAAGTTTTCTTGTAGAAACTTCAGTGGTGTCTGGCAGTCTTGCACTATGTCAGGAACTTTGGCTTAAGCATAGAGTCTCTGTTTTGGAGAGTTTATAGCCATTTCCGCAGCCGGCAATACTGGCCTGGGATTGGCTAGGTCCAACTGTTCATCTCTAGGGCAGCAGACCTCTCTCTCTCTCTCTCTCTCTCTCTCTCTCTCTCTCTTTTCCAAGTTGCAGGTGAAACAAATTTATCAGTTATTTTATTTGCTCACTGTCCCAATTTCTTGGCTGACCTTTGATCTATGCTATCTTCCCTGACTCTATAAAAATGGAAATAGCCTGTGGCAGTTCCTAGAACTTAAAGGAGAGCTAAAGTCAAAATTTGCAAAATAATATGTTGTGCAGAGTGTTTTTATTTGTAGGTGTATTCCTAGTAAGGCATTCCCTTCATTTGCAGAAAGGATTTTTTTCTAAATTTTCTTGCTGGTTTTATGGCCATGGGGATCTCCATATTAGCATTTCTAATGGCCTTTCTTGTTCCTACAATGCTTCCTGTCCAATGTGACTGTGATGCATTCTGGACTATTGATTCAGAGAGCAATAGCAGCTGCAGCAGCATGTACTGTTTGGGGCATTATATTTTGGCTTCAACTAAATAATGTTGTCCAATTCAAACTTTCTGTTTTTTAGGTATGTGTCTAGGTCTTGTCAGCAGAAGTGAATGTTTTGTTTTTAAAGTCTTTCATTTTATCAAATTACATGCAACCATTAAGAGAGCACACAAATCAACCAAAGATCTCAAATGCTATAATTAGTGAATACTTTAGTTTTTCCTTACAGAACAGCCCACTCAATTATCCCTCAGGCATTTGCCATGTGCAAATGTAACCTTCATTAGAGTTCCCTGGACAAGGAGAGTTAATTAACATAACGGTTCTACTATTGTAAGCTTGAGAAAAAAAACAGCTGTTGTTGAATAAATGGTCCAGTACACATCACTGTCACATGGGATAGGAGGCATTGTAGGAACAAGTAAGGCCATTAGAAATGCTAATATGGAGATCCACAGGGGTCATAAAACCAGCAAGCCAATTTAGAAAAAACTCCTTTCAACAAGTAAAGGTAAGGACTTACTAGGAGTACACCTGCAAAACAAAACATTCTGTACAACATATTTTTTTGTAAATTGTAACTTTAGTTCTCCTTTAACAATAGGTTTTCTAGACTGGGCATCTACATAACTCTGCTGTAAAACCATTTCTCTTGGGAATTCAAAGTTTTAACATAGAGGAGATGGCCCTTTCATCTCCTGTCATTTTATGAAATCTTCCTGTTTAATAAGCTGTCAGGAAACTCCAATCCCTTATTTACTTTTCAACTTCTGTTTACACCTTTGGCAAGACTTTTGTCCCAGGCAAAGCAAGATGTCTGACATTGGAATACACATCAGCTCTTCCCATGTACCTTTTCAGAAAAGTGGCATCTTTTCTGGCAAACCTTAATGTCCTGGCCTTTTGGAAAATAAACATAAGGAAATTGTAGAGAAATATGACAGCCATATGACAGCAGTAGCTAAATCGTCACACTCTCCAGAGGATTAATAAACAGAGAATGTTGTTAATTATTTGCATACAATAAATATATCATATTAATATAGACACTCTCATCTCAAGATGGAAAACTCTGTTAAACATAATTATTGGAAAGTACCCCCCATACATAAACACCAAAAGCATATGTGACATGAAAATCCCTATAAATAGCAAAGAATCAAGCAATATTTATGAATCAAAACACAAATACATAAATCAATCGGTATCCAACTATTAATAATAAAAAACAAATCTATTTTACTAAAGAAGTATGAAATGAAACTCTGTCACTTTCCATTTTATTCCAGAAATTAGGGTATGAACCCACATGATAGGTCGGTTTAGAGGGGGGAAAAGAAAACCTGTTTCATTGTAGGGGTATATCCTATTTTTTTAAAAACAATGAAAGATCAATACCTTTGTTGAGTTCAGGGTTTTTTATCCCACCCAACGTGAAAATCCAATAGGCATCCCTTTCACTGAGTTTAGCTTCTAAATCCCTGCTTCTAAGGCCTAGACTGATATTCTCAATGCCATGAAAAGAGAAACTATACACTCCAGTTCCCTTGGTCTCATGTAGATGAGCTGCTAATGCAGTTCTCATGTCATTGTTCTATATGGAACTCAAATGCTCACCAGTCCTTGTTTTGAACATTCACCTGGTCTTACCCACATAAAAAGCTGAGCATTTACACGTACCTAAAAAGACCACCCCCTTAGTGCTACAATTAATGAATTGTCGAATGGTGAACTTCTTACTGTTATTGACTGCTTCTAAAGTTTTACACTTTGTGACTCTTGAACAGTGGACACATCTGCCACAACAAAAGTTCCCCTTAGGTTTGTTTGGTAGCCAGTGCTAGGTTGTGGAAACATTCGGTGGCAGAAAACTGTATACAAGTATGTTACATAGGTTAGGGCTCCTCCTGAAGGTCACCCTAGGAGGAGTTTCTGCTATCTCAGACAAAGTCGGTTCTGTGCCCCAAACATGTCAAAAATTAAAAAAAAAACACCATTTTTAACAACATAACTGTTGGCACAATAACTGGTGATGAAAGTACTATAATTGTGCAAGTTGTCCTGTTTTTACTTATATTGTAATAGTTTCCCCCAAGGCATATGATCCACTCTATCTGTTATCTGTGCTGTTAATGCTCTACTATACCCTCTTTCCCTGAACCTATGCTCCAACTTGTCAGCCTTGTTAAGTATCAACGCTGGAGCAATTACGTTTAACTCTTATGAATTGTGATAAGGGTAACATAGAAACATAGACTTTGATGGCAGATAAGGACCGCTTGGCCCACCTAGTCTGCCCATTTCCCTACCTACAGGATAGGCCGCAGATCCTAGTTAACCAACAGCCTATTTCTTCCTACCCCCCACAAGAACTGCCTTATGTCCGTCCCATGCATTCTTGAATTCTCCCACAGTTTTAGACCCCACAACCTCCTCAGAAAGGCTGTTTCATGCATCCACTACCCTCTCTGTGAAAAAATACTTCCTCACATTGCCCCGGAACCCCCCCCATCTTTAAATTGTTTCCCCTTGTTCTTGCACGTCTCTTTTTCTGAAAGATGCTACCCTCTTGGACTTTGTTGATTCCACTGAGGTACTTAAAAGTTTCTATCATGTCCCCCTCTCCCTTCTTTCCTCAAGGGTATACATATTAAGCTCCTTTAGTCTCTCCTCTTGCAGACCCTGCACCATTTTAGTTGCCCTCCTCTGGACTGCCTCTATCCTGTCTATGTCCTTGCAGAGATGGAGTCTCCAGAACTGGACGCTGTACTCCAGATGGGGTCTCACCAACTGTCTGTACAGAGGGATAATAACTTCCTGTTTTCTGCTGGTGATGCCTCTCCCTATGCATCCCAGTATACCCCCAGCCCTCCCTACTGCCTTCTCACATTGCTTGCTAACCTTAAGGTCATCTGATATGATTACACCTAGGTCCCTTTCCTTTTTTGTTGTTGTTACTACCTCCCCCCCCCCATTGTGTAATCTTCCCCAGGATTCTTGTTTACCAGGTGCATTATTTTGCACTTCTTTGCATTGAATCCTAGCTGCCATACTTCTGACCATTCCTCCAACCTTGCCAAGTCCCTTCTCATCCTTTCCACGCCTCCTTGTGTATCAACCCTGTTGCAGATCTTTGTGTCATCTGCAAAGAGGCATACTTTTCCTTCCAGTCCCTCTGCAATGTCACTTATAAAGAAATTAAAAAGGACTGGACCCAGTACCGAACCCTGCAGTACCCCACTAGTAACCCCTCTTTCTTCAGAGTGGACTTTGTTTACAATTACCTTCTGTGTCCTCTTGTCCAGCCTATGTTTTACCCAGGCTACCATCCTGGGACCCACTCCCAGGCTGGTTAATTTGACTATTAATCTTTTGTGTGGGACTGTGTCAAATGCCTTGCTAAAGTCTAGGTAGGCCATGTCCACTGCCCCTCCCTGGTCTACTACTTTGGTCACCCAGTCAAAGAAATCTACTAGATTCATCTGACATGACATTCCCACTGTGAACCCATGCTGCCTTGGATCCTGTGCCCCACTGGCCTCAAGGTGCTCAACAATTCTTTCCTTCAGAAGTGACTCCATCACTTTCCCTACCACAGAGGTCAAACTGACAGGTCTGTAGTTTCCTGCCTCTGTCTTGGTCCCACTTTTGAGAAGGGGAATCACATCCGCCTTCCTTCATTCCTCGGGTACCACACCATCCTCCCATGATTTATTAAAAAGAGTAGTCAGTGGTTTCACTATTTCCCCCCTTAATTCTTTTAGAATTCTGGGGTGAATTCCATCTGGCCCCATTGCTTTGTCCACCTTCAGTTTTAGGAGTTCTTGCAGAACCCTTTCTTCTGTGAAAGGGCTGGGATCGACCCCCCTATCAAGAGTGCTTCTGTTAATTGGATTAGGCACTTCCCCCTCCTCTTTTGTGAATACCGAGCAGAAATATTCGTTCAGTATCCCGCTTTTCACTGTCCCCTCTGCCCACCCACCATTCATTCTATTCAGCCTCACTATCCCTCCCTTTGGCTTTCTACACTCTCTGATGTACCTATAAAAGGTTTTATCCCCCTTCTTAACTGAGTTGGCTATCTTTTCCTCAGTTTGGGCCTTTGCTATTTTGACTTCCCTCCCTGCTTCCTTCTGCCTTAACTGGTACAGCTATCTGTCCGGCTCCTTCTGTGTTTCCTTATACTTCCTGAATGCTATCGTTTTCTCTCTGACTTTCCCAGCCACCTCTTTTAAGTATGTTGTCTATGGTGTGGCATGGGTGACAGCTACTGGCAAACAGTAAACTGTTGGTATTGGTGTCCTTGCTATATAGGTCTGTTTCTGTAGTACCTTCTGTTTTTTTAATTTGTAGATCTAAAAAATGTATGTTTCTATTATTGTACTTCACAGTGAACCTCAAATTAGGATTCGAATCTTCCAGTTACTGTATTAATTCCAGCAGTTCTGCCATACTCCCATGCCACACCAATAGCACATCATCAATATACCACTTCCATAAATCCATAAGTTCAAGGAAGGGGTTCTTTGTGTCATAAACTACCTGTTGTTCCCATAGGCCCAAATATATGTTTGCAAAGGCAGGGGGAAATGTAGTCCCCATAGCTGCCTCCTTTATTTGAAGAAATGCTGCCACTGTAACAAAAAAAGTGTTCTTGGTCAATACAAAAACTGTTGAGTTCACAAGGAAATCAATAAAAGTAGAGGTATATTCTGTTTCCATTTGTAAACAGTAACCCAAGGCTCAGACACCATCTTTGTGGAGCACATTTGTATACGATGCATCAATATCTCATGTCACCAGTAGCCAGTCCTGTTCTATCTGTAAATCCCCCAGGACGCCCAATATTTCCATAGTGTCCCTAATGTAAGAGTGTAGCCTAAGACAATGTGACGAACATGTTCGTCTATAAATCTGGATGGGGTTCAGTTACAGACTCTATCCCTGATACTGTTGGGCATCCTGGGGGATTGACCAGTGCTTTGTAAGTCTTGGACAAAAAAATGTTTGTCTGATAGGGTGTCAGACTGTTAAATATGTTGCATTTTCTTGTGAAATTACACCCTTTTCAAAACTGTCCTGCAAAAATAAATCTATTTCCTCTTTAAATCATGTTGTCACATCAGTCTTTAAACCAACATAAAAATCAGAATTAGACAGTTGTTGAAATGCTTCCTGACAAATCCATTTTGCTGCAGAAGTATGAAGTGATATTGTGTCACTTTTCCATTTCATTGTAGTAATTAAGTTATGAACACACATGATAGTTCGGTTTAGAGAGGGGAAAAAAACTTGCTTCATTGTAGGTGTATATCCTGCACTGTTAATAAATTGGATGTATATACAGTATCAACATAAAAAAGTTCTGCAGGGAGCTAAACTTAAAGGTGTTTTTTGCTAAAAAAAAAGTCACGATATGAATATGGGTCTCACTGCTACTGAACCACTTTCTGATGATTTGCCCTTTGTAGCCGAAGTGGTGGACATGGTGAACAATGACTTGGTTGCTACACCACTTTCAAACTTAAAAAGACCCTCGACCTTTGTACCACCATATAATCCAGCAGTCCTGACTTTTGAACATGCTGTTTTAATGAATTGGATAAAATGGATACTACTCTATTTGATATGAACTTTACAATTATTTCTACTGCTGAAAAAACGGCTGCGGTGGAACGTAAACAAAATCAGAATCTGGTTATTAAGCCCGCTGACAAGGGGGGAGCTATTGCCTTGCTTGAAAGAAACTCCCACTCTAAGGAAGCATTCTGACAACTGTCTAATACTGATTTTATATTGTTTTAAAGACTGACCTGACAAAATAATTTAAAGAGGAAATAGAATTATTTTTGCAGGACAGTTTTGAAAAGGGTGTTATTCCACAAGAAAGTTTATCATATTTAACAGTCTGACACGTTATCCGACAAACTTTTTTTTTTTTGTTGCCCAAGATTCACAAAACACTCGTCAATCCTCAGGATGTCCAGTAGTATCAGGGAAAGGGTCTCTCAATGAACCGCTGTCCAGTTTTGACCGAGAACAGTTTTTTGTTCCAGGGGCAGCATTTTCTTCAAATAAAGGAGGCAGCTATGGGGACTACATTTGCCCCCACATTTGCAAACTAATATCTGGGCCTATGGGAACAGCAGGTAATTTTTGACACAAAGAAACCCTTCCTTGAACTTATGGCTTAATGGAGGAGGTATATTAATGATGTGCTACTGGTGTGGTATGGGAGTGTGGCAGAACTACTGGAATTTATACAGTGCCTGGAAGATTCAAATCCTAATTTGAAATTCACTGTGAAGTACAGTAAAAGAAACATAACTTTTTTAGATATACAAATTAAAAAAACAGAAGAAGATACTGTAGAAAGAGACCTATGTAGAAAGGACACTGATACCAACAGTTTACTGTTAGCCAGAAGATATCACCCATGCCACACCATAGACAACATGGGCGCTATGCACGATGGCACACAAACCATGTGAAAATGGGACATAACCATGTTGCGAAGGGGCATACTGCGCAGGGCAATGGCACAACATGCCTACAATGGTGGAGAGAGGTGGTGGCATGGAGAGCAACATGCACACACTGGCACAGGCAGAGGGGACAGGCCACACAGCTGGACAGATCCCCAGTGGTGCTCACAGTGGTGGCAGTAGCTGACCATGCTCATCCAACTTCACAGGGACACAGGTGGTGGCCATGGTGAGCGAGATCCACGCCCACCATGGTAAGCTGTATGGGCCAAAGTCCCTGACGACCTCCACTGAGGTCAAAGCACGGCTGTGGCTGGACATACAGTCTACCATAAATGCCACTGGAATGGGGGCCTGGACACTGTCCACCATTAAGCACAAATGGTGGGACCTGTGGTCCTCCGTGAAGCGGAAGGTGCCGGTGGGGCCACAAGCACAGAAAGGCACTAGTGGTAGCTTGTCCTCCCCTGACAGCCAGCTGACCCCCATGAAGCACATGGTCATGGACATGCTGACCACCATCAGTATCCACGGAGAGTGGCAGACAGGAGGCACACACCCCACTTGGTGGACAGTGTGGGCATGGCTCATGGAGTGGCAAACAAATGTGCCTTGCCCCCACAGATGCAGCCAGGGACAGATGGCCCCCAGCCATCAACACAGCCACCAGACAGGCACCAGCAGTACCTGTGGAATGACAGGAGGGTAGGCGGGAAGTGACCTGTACAGGTGGGTACCCAGGGCATGCATGGCAGGGACACTGCCACCGGAACCCCAGCGCATCAAATAACGGCATCCACTTGTACCCATACAGGAGTGGACCATGATGCAGAAGCAGGGCAGCAGGCATCCACAGAGGAGGAGCCAACAGTGGGTGATGCTGTGGAGGGGGCACCAGAGGACACTGTCAGGATGGAGGAGGGGTGCCGTGGCACCAAGCAGAACATAGACCCAGTGGAAACACCATCCACAGCTGCAGCTGCCCAGAGCACTAAACCCGCACAGCCTGAACATGCCTCAGATGATGGGGGCATTGGCAGGACAGGGCATTCAATCACAGACAGCGGGGATGAGGGGCATCCAGCAGATGAGCAGGGCACACATGGCAGGGGTGCAGCCATGCCAGCCTAGATACACAGTACAGGGAGCTCCGCCAACTGGAGCAGGACAGGCTGGAGGCCCAGTGCCATCATATAGAGGTGCTGGTGACACTGACATGCATGCTGAGGGAGATAGGCCAGGGCATCCAGTGCATCACCAATGCATAGGAACAAATGGTGGCATTGTGAATCAGATGGCAGGTGCCACCACCTCCCCACCACGTGTATTGGATGCACACACACAGGTGGCACACGACAGCAGTATGGGGTGACTAGGTGCACCACTGGCGGCAGTGCAAGTGGATGCAGTGGGTTCAGATGGCAAACAGGGCACAGGGGCCGAGGGAATGCTGAACACCAACACACAGGACATGGACACAGAGGACACCGATGCAGATGGCACACTCTGGGGCCAGCATGATGATGACAAAGGGGCCCATGGTGCAGCTGACAGAGACCCAGGGTGGTGCCGAACCCACATCATCCCAGGGTGGCAGATGACATGGGCGTGGTGGCAGCACCCTGGGACAGACACTGTGCCAGGGAACACAGGCCACTGCAAGGCTGCAGACCATTCCATATGGCTCACTGGGACAATGACACTCACAGGACACATGTATACAGGGTGGGGGTGGCACATGCACCCGCACGGGCCTGTAGTTGGATCGGGCACCATGCTATGTGGATGAGGATGCATGACTGGGTCTGGCAGGACTGTACGTGATCAACAGGCACCACCATGACTGATCCTCTGTGGGGCTGGCTACCTTGCCATGGTACAGAGGCTTAACACAGTGTATCATGTGCACTGTCACTAAATGCCAGCCACCATCCAGCGGGACATGTGTATATATGTGTTTGTGGGGCATGCCCATGCCATGGTGTTGGGCCCCACTGTGTACTGGGCTGAGGTGTGGCATGCCCTATGCACAGTATGGGCATGCATGGCATGGGCCATGTGTCTTGGGAGGCATTTCCGCCTGACACCCAGGCCTAGGGTCCACACTGGCATGGGCAGGGTGGCTGTTGACCCAGCCAGGGCCAGCCACAACACACGGTGCAGGTGCAGGGGGCCATGTGGGTGTACAGGTCTCTGCCACCCAGGGGCCCTCAGTAGGTGACACCATCATCTAGCACACACCGGGTTTAGTGGGGTGGCCACACACAGCATTCCACAGGGTGGCCCACTAGTTCTGGGTACCACATGTCAGCCCCCCCATGGTGCACACCAGCATACTCCCCACATGGCACCATCCGCTGCCCCTGCACAGTGGTCACCAAATTCATCTATCACTGGAATGTGCCCTGCCTGAGCGCCACACGTGCCGCATGCCCTGCAGCTGTCCACCAACCAGCCACACTTGTTTTGTATAAAATCTATTTCCTTTTATTTGTTGCTTTACTATGAACACAGCGATCCCCTGTGGCCCAACATTTCACCCGACTCTGGGCTTCATCAGGGGCAAGGCTCTAAATAAACATTCAAACATAATATTCATTTTCCTGCACTTATCATTTAAAAAAGAAATTATTTTTTATATTTGTATTTTTAATCAGACAAAATGTGTCCATATCGGACCATATTACACTTTGGCAAAATATCAATGCATTGGTTCATATCTCAGCTAATGGTTATTCACTGTAAGGCAATGATAAACTTTGTCTCTCTAGTTCCATCATAATGCAGTACTCTCTCTCTAATGACTAAATTAATTAATTACCATGGTTTAAATAAATTTCCAAAGGAATACAATATTGTTTCATCAGCACAAAATTTATTAGCTACTAAGTTTATCCACATAAACATTTGTCTTGCCATTACTGTTAAAGCTGTTTGTGTTCAAAGCTGTATTAGTCACCTTATGAGTTACAATTGAATCTCACTCGCCTGCTGATCAATCTCACACATAAATCCTCTTTATGTTATCTGGTGACCGTTTTTCATCTTTAGTCTGTTAGATAAATAAAGTTGCTCAGTAAGTTTACTAGTTCCCTGTGGACTAGAGAGGTGCATTTAGATACAACTCATTTTATCTCTGTGCATTATGGCTTAACAGTTAAACATTTTTTCAGCTTATGTAAATGCTAACAAAGCTTCTATCTTCTTAGCTTAGTATTTCTCAAATTGTTTACAAGTCATGGTTCTAGTACTGATTTTGTCTTACATTTCTTTACACTCTATCAGTGCATCTACATCTTAATATTTTCTTAGCAATTTTACTTTGCATATAGTGACATATGAATGTCCCTTGAAGTTAAAAGCAGTAGTAAAATATTACTCTATAGTCCCGGCCACTATTGCTTGACTTTTTTACAATTATTTAAAAATTAGCCACCTTATTAGTTATTTTCTGCCTGTATCCCCTGGCTCTAAACCAGGCTGACATGTTGTATTCTTGATTTCTTTCTATATCTTGGTTGCAATTGCGTTTCACCCTTAGCATTTGGGAATATGTCTTTTAGTTTTTTGTGAGTGGAAGCTGTCTGCATGGAGGAGCATGTAAGGAATAAACAAGACGGGTACAGAGGGGCTGTTCAAAGTAAGGAAGGGGAGGGCCACCAGGGGCCATGATATGAAACTGGAGCGAGGAAGGTTCAGGAGGGAGATGAGGAGACACTTTTTTACAGAGAGGGTGGTGGCTGAGTGGAATGCGTTACCTGCTGAAGTGGTATGCAGTAGAACAGTGGACTGCTTCAAATGAGGATGGGACAGGACAAGGGGGAGGGTTAATGAAGGGGAAGAGTGGAAGGGAGGGGCAGCTGCAGAATAAGGGATGCTAGCTGCACATTCGAGCAGACTTGATAGACCTCTAGGCCTTTATCTGCTGGCAAATTTTGTATGTTCATATGTTCCTGTCTGTGGGCAGATACTGCTCTGCATATATCATGTTGCGGGCGGATCAGTAGAGTGATGCACCAGAGGTACCACCCACTCCGCAGGCACATAAAAATGCATCACTAAAGTGAGACACACTTTCTGAAATGGCACCAGACAAGGCCCAGGACATAGGGGCAAGGTAAATACATGAGAAACCTTATAGAATGCTAAAGAATCATACCTCTCAACCTTTTGTCCCCCAAATGTGGAACATTGCCTCTCAAAATGTGGAACAAATGAGCAAAATGTGGAACACTTAATCAAATCTTTACCTAAGAAGCTCAGAACACTATTAAATTGTTTGCATTTATATTCAGAAAAATCTGTTATTAATTGAATCATATATTTATTGCACCACTTACTATAGATTTTTGCTTTAAAATGTTAACACTGAATGTGGAACAAGTCCTCACAATGTGGAACAGGGAGTTTTTGTGAAGTAAAATGAAGAGCGTTCCTCATAATGTGGTATGGTTGAGAGGTATGTAAAGAATAAGTGTTTGATGGTAAAACAAATGTAAGGCATTTGCAACCAATGACTCGTTTTTAAAGAATTGTAACATTTATATCTCCAGCTCCTGCATAAAAACAGCACATTGAAAAGGGTAACACAAATTTTAAACGCCTTAGCTGCAAAGTAAAAAGATACTGACAGGCTATATAGAGGCCCTATACATGAATCAATAAGAAACAAAAAAAGTAAGTAATAATATAACAGATACAGCAGTACAAAGTTGAGCTATAGTAGCCTGGACTGTTGAGTTGCATTTTACCGCTACTTTTAACTTCACGGGACATTCATATGTCATTACTGTATATGCAAAGTAAAATTGCTAAGAATATGTGAAGATATAGTTTATATTCTGTATATGCGCTGATGCAGTGTGAGGAAATGTAAGACAAAACAATTTAAGAAATACTAAGCTAAGAAGATAGAAGCTTTGTTAGCATTTACATAAGCTGAAAAAATGTTTAACTGTTAAGTCATTATACACAGAGATAAAATGAGTTGTATCTAAATGCAACTCTCTAGTCCATAGGGAACTAGTAAGCTTACTGAACATCTTTATTTATCTAACAGACTGAAAATGAAAAGCAGACACCAAATAACATAAAGAGGATGTATGTGTAAGATTGATCAGTAGGCAAATGAGATTCAATTGTAACTCATAAGGTGACTAATACATCTTTGAACACAGAGAGCTTTAACAGTAATGGCAAGACAAATGTTTATGTGGATAAACTTAGTAGCTGATAAATTTTGTGCTGATGAAACAATATTGTATTCCTTTGAAATGTATTTAAACCATGGTAATTAATTAATTTAGTCTTTAAAGAGAGAGTAACGCATTATGATGGAAATTCAAACTTTAATTCAATTCAAACTTTATTTTTAAAAGGCGCTTTTCTTAAAACCAATGCACCTGTACAGTTTCATAAAACAATAAATACAATAAAATTAAAACTAATATAAATCACTAAAAGCTATCCTAAACAGGTGGGTCTTCAAAGCTCCTTTAAAACTAAGGACAGTCGGGCAATTTAGCACCTGAAATAGAGAGACAACGTTCACCATTGCCTTACAGTGAATAACCATCAACTGAGATATGAATCTATGCATTAATATTTTGCCAACTAATAATATGGTCCGATATGGACACATTTTGTCTGATCAGAAATACAAATATAAAAAATATTTAATTTTTTTTTAATAAGTACAGGAAAATGAATATTATGTTTGTATGTTTATTTAGATCCTTGCCCCCAATGAAGCCCAGAGTTGGGTGAAATGTTGGGCCATAGGGGATCGCTGTGTTCATAGCAAAGCAACAAATAAAAGGAAATAGATTTTTATACAGAACAAGTGTGGCTGGTTGATGAACAACAGAACTTTTTCTCTGTATCTTGGAATCCGTACTACCAGCCCTCCACATAAGCTTTTAGGACTTCTCCATAACCAAAAGGTACCGACCCAACGAACTTTCTCTCTTTGCAGCTGTACACAGCATGGTCCACCACTGATGGCTCAGGTGATTGGTCCAGTGGACAGTACTCCGGCATGGGCATGCCACATTGCACCACCATGTTGTGCAACATGATGCAAATGCTGAACACCCTACAGGCGCATCCCAGCACCAGCATGATGGCCCCCTGGTGTGGTCCAGACACTGAAAGAGCATCTTCAGCAGGCCGATGCTCCTCTCCATGATGGCCAACATCTGTTGTACACCTCCTCAACAGCTGTGGTCGGGACAAGTATCGATGTAATCAGATATGGGTATAGGGGGTACCCGCTGTCATCTGTGGAGGAATGGGATAGGGGTCAGTACCGGGCATCCATAGGCAAAGGCCCCCCCAGCCCCCTCCTACTCACACAACAACCAGCCATTGAGCTGTCCTGCATGTAGCATGGCACCAAGGCCAGAGGCATCCAGGATGTATGCATCATGGCATGAGTCAGGGAACATGGCACACACATTTGTGAACATGCCAGCAGCATCACAGATCACCTGGCAGTTCATGCTGTGGAATCCTTTCCTGTTCCTGTAGGGTGTCAGAATGGCAATGTGTGTGCCATCCACTGCACTGCAGACATTGGGCATGATGTGCATAGTGTAGAATGCCTGTTTGGTGGCACAGACCTCTTCACTGGATATTAGGAACCTGATATGGGCCTGTGTATGCTCCAGCAGGGTGTCTTTCACCTGTGCCAATGCACTGGATACCGATGACTGGCTCACGTCCACAGTGTCACCCGCCACATGCTGGAATGACCCCAACACATAGTAGGCTAGTGCACACAACACCTTAATTTCAATGCTGATCACCATGGAGTGCCGTGTCTTCTACACAACGCTGTCCCACATCATATCACCAGGTGTGCAGTCATGGGCCATGGGAGCCTGACGTGCCCCATGCAGTGTGTCCCTCAGTGTAGTGGCATCCATATGTGGCCAGAACACATGTTCCCGTGATTGTGGGTGCTTTATCTTTGCCTGTTCCTCATTGTACAGGTAGACATTGAGTAGCAGTCCTGAACACATCCCCACAATCCTGCTGCACCATCACAGTTGCAGAGCATCATCCGGTGTGGGTCACGGGTATGCAGCCTTAAATGGGAGTGCCCGTTGTCATGTGTGCCACTCCCAGTCATGCTGTTGCCATACTGCAGCATGCGGTCCATCCATAATTCTGCCTGAGTAGTGGAACGATGGCAGGACAGGTCATGACAGCTAAGGCTGTACAGTGATGCATGATGTGTCCTAGGTGCCTCTAGAGGGTATCTGAGGATATCTACACCAACCACCATGGAGGGGGGACCCTATGGCATGTGGTCTGCCACAGGCCAGTGAGTGTATAGGCCATGGTGTGTTTTGGTGGCAGGGCATGAGTGGGGGTGTTGGGCAAGCCACATGTGTTGCTCAACCTGTCTCTCCCCTTATAGGACCATCGTGGACTGGTGCAGTGGTTGGAGTTCCGCAGGGTGGAGCAGCCAAACAAAGTGCCATGCATGATGTGGTCCCCTCGGCAGTGAACAAGGCATTGGTGACTCCAGATCTCAGTCTGCTTCGCCTGGCACTGGGACGTGGTGGATGGTGTCCTCTTCAAATTGGACACCACTGATATGTGGAAGGTAGTGGTCCCATCACAGGGGAATCCTCTGTTCCATGAGCTGGCACTGTATTACACCCATGGCCCACATGATGACAGGCCTTGCATGGGCCCATTACTGATGTACATTCACCTTTCCCTTGGAAGTGTTATAGGGGCCCTGTGAGGCAATTCGTCCTGCATGGTCTGGGGTGGTATTCTGCCTTAACTTCGAGCACATCGTCAGGGAAGGAGGACACAGGGACTACCAGAGGGACTGGTGGACAGCCAGGCTGAGCGTTTTGTGGCCATTGATGCCTGGGCATGGGTGTTGCCATGGGAGCAGCACATTGACTGTTTTACATGTACCTTCTGTTGTGTGTGATCTTGTTGGACTGTACATGCCATCCATATAATTGTTTCTGCTTTGTAGACTTTGGATGTGGTTTTCAGTAAAGCATTTATACCCTTCGCATTTGTGTGTTCTCTGACTCTGGGGCCGGTGGGGGCTGCAGGTGGCAGCTGTATGTTGGTGCACCAGTGGCTGGCAGCTGCCTGCGACTGTCAGAATGAGGTCAATCTGTGGATGGGTGTAGGGGTGGCCACTGTGGTGGTGTCTGCCACTGGGGGCCATGTTCCCAGCATCGCGGTTGACCACCAGCCACCATGGCCTGCTTACATGCACTGTATGGCAGCCCTCCAGCTGGCATTCTTGTGCATGCCTTGTCTCACATGGCTTTCCACTGTATGTGGTGTCCTGCATGGGCTTAGGGTGCAGATGCACTAGACTGTGCGCAGACACGCTCCCACATGTGGGCCACGCATTGATAACATGTGGGTGCGCACAGTGAGGCTACATGCTGCTTTGTGTGCCATTGGTGCATACCACAATATGCTAGCGTATGCCTGTTTCATGTGTTTTGCCTGCACCCATACCCAGCGCGCGACTACGCGGTACATGCTGTGGTCATGCATAGAGCCCCATATCTTTATTACAATTCATGAGAGTTAAACATAATTGCTCCAGTGTCGATACTTAGCAACAAAAGGGCTGATGAGTTGGAGCATAAGTTAAGGGAAAGGGGGTATGGTAGAGCATTAATAGCACAAATAGGAGACAGAGTGGATCATACGGTATGGCTCAGAGGGAACTATTACAGTACAAATAAAAACAGGACAACTTGTATAGTTATTCTAATTTTGTCACCAGTTATTGTGCCAACAGTTATGTTGTTAAAAATAATTTTTTTAAATTTTGACGTGTTTTGAGCACGGAACCAACTTTGTCTAAGATAGCAGAAATTCCTCCTAGGGTGACCTACAGGAGAAGCCCTAACCTACATTTATTTATTTATTTGCTTTTCTTTACCGGGAAAGGCACACTAGACAGCCAAGTGCCTATTTTCAGGTGCGACACGGGAGGGTTACAACATGCTTGTACACAGTTTTCTTCCACTGAATGTTTCTCCAACCCAGCACTGGCTACCAAACAGACTTAAGGGGAACTTTTGTTGTGGCAGATGTGTCCACTGTTCAAGAGCCAGAAAGTGTAAAACTTTTGAAACAGTCAATAACAGTAGGAAGTTCACCTTCAACAATTGTAGCACTACGGGGGGTGGTCTATTTAGCTACGTGTATATGCTCAGCTTTTTATGTGGGTAAGACCAGGTGAATGTTCAAAACAAGGATTGGTGAGCATTTGAGTTCCATGGGGAACACATTTATGACATGAGAAATGCATTAGCAGCTCATCTACATGAGACCAAGGAAACTGGAGTGCCGGGTTTCTCTTTTTGTGGCATTGAGAAAGTCAGTCTAGACCCTAGAGGCAGGGATTTAGAAGCTAAACGCAGTGAAAGAGAAGTCTTTTGGATTTTCACATTGGGTGGGATAAAAAAAAATGGACTCAATGAAGGTACTGATCTTTCATTGTTTTTGAAAAAAATAGGTTATAACCCTAAAATGAAGCAAGTTTTCTTCCCCCCCAAACTGAATTATCATGTGGGTTCATATCCTAATTACTGAAATGAAATGGAAAAGTGACACAAACATCACTTCATACTTCTGCAGCAAAATTGATTTTTTTTATTATTAATACTGGATACTGACTGATTCATATATTTATGTTTTGATTCATAGGTGTTGCTTGATTCTTTGCTATTTATAGGAATTTTTTTGTCACATACTGTATGCTTTTGGTGTTTATGTATAAGGGGGTACTTTCCAAGAACCATTTTTAACAGAGCTTTCAACAGAGTTTTTCATCTTGAGATGGGAGTATCTATATTAACAGATGCATTAATTGTGCAAGCAATAATACCCGACGAGGTAGGAGGTATTGGGCAACACCGGACTGTCCTAGGGGGTTCCATGTAATTTGCAGAAAGGCGATCGCCATTTGAGTGAGTGTACGTTGCTGAAAATCAATTTTGGTGATGTGCACTCATGGTGCACAGCAAAAGGGCACCGGAGACTTCGGCTTTGCCGCCCCCCCGCACCCCCCTACTGAAGGATTCTCAACTCCAGGGGGTGCATGTCGGGGGTGCAAAAAAATAAAATAAAATCCTGGATTGGCACAAAAAAAGAGCATGCCCAGAACCAAACCCAGCACCTTCCCAACCCTAGCCTGCCACCAACCCACCATGCCACACAGCCAGCTCGTCGGCCAACTGCCACACTACACCACACAAACCGTCCCTCCCCCTTCCAGCCACTGCACAGCATGGGCCCTCCCACCCACCCCATGTGTCTATATATAAGCGCATCCTGTCATTATATTCACTGAACCCCTCTCCAGTCATCCTCCCTGCCTGGTACCCTGGTAGCCCTGTGCACAGGCGTCGTGATTGAGTCAGCCTTTTTGAAAGTGTTCAGTCGTGGTCACCATTATCATGGGCTATCCCCAGAGGCATAATGAGGCCAGAGGCCACAGGCATAGGGCCTTATAGCCCTTGGACGGTCCAGTATTGCCCATACCGCCCACCATGGAGGGCATTATTTTACTTGGAAAATGGGCATCTGTGCACATTTTAATTAGTAGTAAAAATAACAGAGAAACTGATTTTCAAAATGAACAGAAATAGAAAAAAAAATACATTTCTGTGGTAAAGTGATAAAGTACCCTCCCCAGCACCAGCAGCAGGACAGGATCGCATCCGCCCCCCACCCCCGGACCTCAGATTCCTTGGAGTGGTGAGGCATAAGAACAGACCACCCTCCCCAGCACCAGCAGCAGGACAGGATTGCTGTCGCCGCCCCCACCCCCACGGGACCTCAGATTCCTTGGGTCGTGAGGGCACTTGAGCAGACCGCCTCCCAGCACCAGCAGCAGGACAAGATCGCTGTTGCCCGCCCCCCACCCCCACGGACCTCAGATTCCTTGGGTCGTGAGGGCACTTGGAGCAGACCACCCTCCCCAGCACCAGCAGCAGGACAGGATCGCTGTCGCCCACCCCACCCCCACGGACCTCAGATTCCTTGGGTCGTGAGGGCACTTGAGCAGACCACCCTCCCCAGCACCAGCAGCAGGACAGGATCGCTGTAGCCCACCTCACCCCCCACGGACCTCAGATTCCTTGGGTCGAGGGCACTTGAGCAGACCACCTCCCCAGCACCAGCAGCAGGACAGGATCGCTGTCGCCCGCCCCCACCCCCACGCACTCTCAGATTCCTTGGGTCGCGAGGGCACTTGGAGCAGACCACCCTCCCAGCACCAGCAGCAGGACTGGATTGCTGTCGCCGCCCCCACCCCCACGGACCTCAGATTCCTTGGGTCATGAGGGCACTTGGAGCAGACCGCCCTCCCAGCACCAGCAGCAGGACAGGTTGCTGCCACCCCCCACCCCCACGGACCTCAGGTATGCCAGACCGTGGAGAAACAGCACTGCACAGGCGCTCGGTTTTGAATTTGGTGCCTAAACCCGGACTTGGCTCCGCTATCACAGCTAAATACCAAAAATCCTGCCTGACTGTTTCTGCTACATAGTCCCGTGTATAGATTCTGTCTTTATTTCTGTGATACCAGACTTCTGTTTTAAAATCGTGATTACCTGTAATTTAAAGCAAGTAAGGCTAGCAACTTACACAGACTAGCATAAGTCTGTGCTGTCCTTTGTTGGTAAAGCTGATTAGTGTAAAAGCTGAATATCTGCATAAATCAAGAGTGCTGTTTTGTCCTACCTGGCCCGCCTCCTCAGACCTGTACTTATTCCCCTCTCTCTCCTCAGATTCCTTGGGTTGCGAGGGCACTTGGAGCAGACCGCCCTCCCCAGCACCAGCAGCAGGACAGGATCGCTGTCGCCCGCCCCCCACCCCCACGGACCTCAGGTACACCAGACCGAGGAAAAACAGCACTGCACAGGTGCTCAGTTTAATCCCGACAGCACTACGTGCGGCTTCCCCCCCCACCACCACCCTTGGTCAGCTCTCCAATTTATAGCGATTATCACGTGAGGCTGCAGAACCAATCAGCCCACTTTGCCATCTGCAGATTATACTGGCTGAACACTAGAGGGACCCTGCTTGTCTAAACCCTCCTGTCTTTCTACCAGCAGATTAAAATAATGACTCCTTTAGGTCCTGTATTATTCATGCTTTTCCTCCTCACCCCTACCCTGCTACAAAAAAACACTGTTCTAAATCCCCCTGACACTGCGTTTTACATTTTTATGTTAGCTTTCCGTCCACCCAACACTCCCTCTAACCCCTCCTTACACCCACCTTTCTCCACTAACACCCCACACATGCTGTTTCACTTATCAGCCCCAGCTCACCCCCCGACACCCATATCCTCTGCAGACTGCAATAACAGGTGGTACCTCCTGTACTGGCCTTGCCCACCCTTTGCTCCCTGCCTATCCCTGCACTGCCCCCACAAATATGCCTGACTGCCCAAACATTGCTACCACCACAACCACAGTCCCTTACACCGGCTCACCATTCTACTCCTCCTGCTCTCTGGTAATGTCCACCCCAACCCAGGCCCAGGACCTGGCACATCGCCCTCCATTGGGTCTGGCCTCCGCATTGCCTACATGAATATCTGCAGTCTACCAAAAAAGACTGCGGCACTCCAATGCTGAGTCACCCAACACAAGCCCGACGTCCTTGCCATAGTGGAAACCTGGCTCTCCCCGTTGACCTCTGACTCGATGGTCTCCCTCCCTGGCTTCTCCCTCTTCGTGTGGGTGAACGTGGGGGTGGTTGTGCAGTCTACCTAACGAATTCCCTCCTGGGGCATTCCCTGCGTCCCCCAAAGCTTGATCATGGGGCCCAAGCAATCACCCTTAAAATCTTCCCTTACCCAGGCCGAGGTCCTCTGTACCTCACTACGGCATATGTACCCCCACGAGAACAAAGTCATTCTATCCGCTCCCTCACTGATTACCTCAATACCTTGTCACACAAAACGGAACAGCTCATAGTGGGAGATCTCAACATCAACTGGCTCAGTGCTACCTCAGCACAAGCTAAAGATAACTTCACGGCCCTTGATCTATCCCAACTAGTGACTCAACCCACTAGATTTAACCAGTCAAGTGGGACCAGCACGCTCCTTGACATTGTGCTCTCTAACCGCCCTCACAAAATAAAGGACATTACTGTATTGCCCAACTCCCTAAGTGACCACTCGCCAGTTCTCTTCCTCTGGTCCTGCCCTGCGCTCAAAGCCGTGTGCCCCCCCGCCCACTGTCGCCGTTTTCGCCCTGGTGGTCTACGCAAACTTAAGTGACACCTTGCACAACTTGATTGGTCCCCAATCTCCCACATAAAGGATATAGACATTGCCTTGCTTTCCTCACCAATGCCATCTGCACATGCGTGTGATTGCTACTCCTGTCACCGAGACTAGTACTAAGAGGCACCCGGCTGCCTGGATATCCCCCGATCCATCAACTGAAGCAACACGATAACCTATGGCACATTGCTGTCAGTACAGTCAAGCTAGCAGACAGGCAAGCCTACAATGCAGCTCGTAACCAGTGCACCTGGGCCATAAGAAAAGCCAAAGCCAGCCACTATCAATCCACCTTGACATCCACCTGGGGCAATGCCCGCGCCTTCTGGAATAACGTGAAAGAGTTAAACGGGTCGTTCCGCTCCCCCCCTCCCTCTCAGATGATCATAAATGGCACTATCGACGCTGACCCCTCCCATATTGCCAACTGCCTTAACGAAACCTTCACTGATCTAAGCTCTGTTCTCCCAGCCCACTTCTTTGACCCCATACCAGTTTGCGACAGTCCAGTTGTTGCTGTCCCCCCCTTCCTCTTTAGGACTATCTCACCACAGGATGCAAAGCCAATCCTCCTAAAAGCTCTCTCCTCCCGCAACCCTAGTGATGACCCCCTTGACTCCTGGATACTCTGCCGAACTTTGGATATCATGCTAGTCCCCCTCACTAACCTCCTCAACTGATCCCTGTGTCTCGGCCAATTCCCGAGGGCATGGAAACAGGCTGAAGTCATCCCTATACACAAAAATGGAGACCGTACTGTCCCTAATAACTACAGACCTATCTCTGTCCTCCCACCCCTCTCCAAAGGTCTCGAAAAAATAGTATCTGCTCAACTTACAGTGTATCTATCCATCCACGATATCCTGTGACCTGAACAGCATGGCTTTCGCCCAGGTCACAGCACCGCCACAGCTCTACTGGAATTCTCCCACATTATACACTCTGCGTTAGATTCCAGAGAGTTGGCTGGGGCAGTGTTCATTGACCTGTCCAAGGCCTTTGACACTGTGAACCACCCACTTTTGCTAGACACCCTCTGTAAAATGGGGCTGTCTGCTGGCCCATTAGCCTGGTTCTCCAGCTACCTCTGTGGTAGATCCCAACGCGACAAGCTAACTAGTGGCCTATCCTCAGCCCTGCCTGTACGTTTGGGAGTTCCACAAGGCTCCATTCTGGGCCCCACATTATTCAGTCTCTTCCTGAACACCCTTACCAGCTCTTGTACCGGAAAACTGCTATTATATGCAGACGATGCCGTCCTACTCTCCTCGCACCCCGACCCAGTCATTCTCCAGAACAGCCTACAGTCCTCCTTCAGCCAAGCTGAAAAATGTTTCCTCGACCACTGCCTGGTCCTGAATCTCAAGAAAACAAAGGCAATGATCTTTGCACACCACCAAAGTAGCTCCAAAAATGCCCCTCTCTCCATCTTCCCCAGCACCTCCCGTCCCCTTGAGCAGGTATCTACAAACAAATACCTGGGCATCACCTTTGATTCAGCTTTCTCTTTCCATGCCCATGTCAGTGCCCTATCCACTGCCATGAACGTCTGGATTGGGCTCCTGTATCGACACAAAGACTGCCTCCCTGGCTTCGCCCTGCGGTTGGCCATCACTTCCTCTGTCCTGTCACTAGTTGACTATGGCCTCCCCATCTCCGCAGCCGCTGGCCCCACTGTCCTTACCAAAATCCAGACTTCCATCAACAAAACCTGCAGGCCCCTGACTGGTGCCCCAAGTGGAACCCACACCTGTCAGCTCTATACCACCACAAACATACTCAATCTGGAAGAACGACTGCATTATCACACTGGTATACTAGCAAAAAAGACTCTTCTTGGACTGTTTCCCCCGGGTGTCACGGCACAGCTCCAGCTTGCTTTCCACTCGGCTGCTACCCATACCGCCAGCAAAGCCACCTTCTTGGTGTCTAGAACCAGGACCCCCCTTGCCCAAAGGTCCTTCCATTACAGAGCACCATCCTGGTATAACTCCCTTCCCACGCACATCTCAAGCACTCCTAAAATTGGCCAGTTCAAAGCTGCCCTCGGAAGTGTACATGCCTACGGTAGGGTCTGTCATTGCCCCCCAGGCTCGTTAGCCCACTCACTCTATTTTACACTGACCATTGCCTGCTTGGCCTGCTAGGAACTACCAATGAACTTTGTTCTATACTATGGAAATCCATCTATGTGTTAAACTATGTATAGGCCTTTGTCTGCATAACCAGCTAGGTCTGACCTATGATTTTGTCTTGTACCATCAGAAGCTACCCATGTTTAGGCAATGTATAATGTATGTATTGCACCTGTTTTGTCTCACCCTGTCTTACCACACTGCTGTTGTTACCCTCCCTGTGATGAGGTGCCTTTGTAAATGAGTCTATGACTCAAAGGTTGTAAATACGATTCTTGAACTAAAATAAAAAAAAAATAAAAATAAAAAGTAGTTCCTCTGTTTCAGTGCTGTTCCATCTCTTGTCCCCCCACAGATCCATTCTGTTCTAGTTATCCCCCCACCACCTTCTGTAGTAGAAGACATATAACCTGTATTAAATTTTCTCCCAGAAGTGTATTGGTCATCATTTGTATCCTTTGGAGCATGTTCAATGCAGTTTCGGAAAGAGTTTTGTTTGCTGTTACTTTGCGGTTGGAAGACGCGCTTGTTAGGTGCCCGCCCACGTGTGACCCTGCTAAGTAAAAGGAGGAAGTGGAGTTCTGATACGGCATGGCAGTGCTCTACATGTGTTTTTTTTAAAGTCTAAGAGATTTTGTATTGTTATAGTTTCAGCGATGACCAGGGAGAACGTCCATTTGCTGGGAACTTCTGTTGCTCTTCTGTTTCGTATCCTTTGAGGTCAGTCAGGATCGGGGATGTGTGTGGTGCAAATGGAGTGTCAGGCTGAAAGATATGCAAGTAAAACATTAGTCAGATGTACTGTGCTTTTTAAACAGTAAGCAGCTTTTTTTAAGTTTATTACAATTAACTGAGATGGGGGAGGTTCAGGAGACTTGCCCGTCCATCAACTGGCGCTCTAAGCAGGGGTAAAATGGCAGGTTGCAAGTTTCAAAATTTGGGTGGCCCAAGGATATCCTAACTAATAGGGCACCCTGAATTGGCACTTGTTTTACATTGGGCATCTATCAGAAGTTAATGTCCCCCCCCCCCGTGGCTCTCTGCCAATGGGAGAGCTTGTCATATCTAGCCCATTTTCTAAATACAAATAATTAACAACATTCTCTGTTTATTAATCCTCTGTAGATAAGTTTGTGTATTTAAGCTTTATGCACTTTTATAAAATTGTGTGTATAAACCTTTAAATACCTTGTTTAAATATTGACAAGCTACCTGTGGTTGCCATTCCCTGAGGATGCCTTTCTGGCGAAACTGGTAGGAGGTGGTGCGTTCTCTCCTGTTCTCCCAGGTAAGAGGTTATTTGCACACTTTTGGATAATAAAATCTGCTTGCATTTTTGCACTTCAATTGGCTGTGTGACTGATTCTTTGTGGTGGGTGGTGGTGGAGTTTTGTGCCTTGCACAGGAATTTACTGCTCAGAAGTAACACAGAAAATGAAACACTGCATACAGAGGTTGAAACATTCATGTACAGTGGTTGAAATAGTTTGAAAGCCCAAGAAAAGCTCAATCAAATGAGGCATTGGGCTCATCTGTAGCTGGACCTGTGATGTCTACAATCCGCACAGGGGGTGCATACAGACTCCCCTTTCAGGGGAAGGAAATGGACAAGGAAATGATAGAAAGTGTACTTAGAATGGCAGATAAAGGGGAGATACTGCTGATGGGTGATCTGAATATGCCAGAAGTTAACTGGAGTGCAGTTGCAGCAGCCACTTCTAAGAGTGGGGTTATTCTAGATGCCCTACAGGGGGCATGCCTTAGACAACTAGTACTGGAACCCACTTGTGAGGGAGCAATCTTAGACCTGGTTCTCTCAAATGGAGATGGAGAGAGGATCACAGATGTAGAAGTGGGTAGCCATCTGGGAACTAGCGACCACCGAACAGTATGGTTCACAATAAACACAGCAAGAGTCAAGCCATACAAAGGCAAAAGTACTGGACTTCAGGAAAGCTGACTTTGCCAAAATGGGTGAGTGCCTAAGGAATGCACTAGCAAATGGGCAGGAAGAAGGGGTGGAAGAACAATGGGGAATAATAAAACTGACATCACAGAGGTAACAAGCGTTGTGTGAAGCAAATAAACAAAACAAAATGATGTAAGAAACCACTATGGTTCTCAAAGGAGGTAGCAGTGAAGGTTCAAGAGAAAAGAAAGCATTCAGAAAGTACAAGGAATCACAGAAGGAGCAAGACAGATTGTATCAGTTAAAACAAAAGGAAGCTGGGAAGACAGTCAGAACAGCAAAGGCCCGAACTGAGGAAAAGATAGCCAACACAATTAAAAAGGGGGATAAAACCTTTTTCAGGTACATCACGGAGCGAAGGAAGACTAACGGAGGGATAGTGAGGCTTAACAAAGGAGAGGGGGGTGGGCAGAGGGTGACAGTGAAAAGGCAGAGATACTACACAAATATTTTTGCTCAGTATTTACAAATGAAGAGGGGGCGGTACCTAAAACTAACAATAGAAACACTCTGGATGCAGAAGTTGATACCAGCCCATTTACAGAAGAAAGGGTTCTAAAAGAACTCTTAAAACTGAAGGTGGACAAAGCAATGGGACCTGATGGGATTCATCCCAGAATTCTAAAAGAACTAAAGGTAGAACTAGTGACACCACTGACTACCCTCTTTAACAAATCATGGGAGGATAGGGTGGTACCCGAGGACTGGAGGAGGCAGATGTGATTCCCCTTTACAAAAGTGGGAGCAGGGCAGAAGCAGGAAACTACAGACCTGTTAGTTTAACCTCAGTGATAAGGAAAATGATGGAATCACTTCTGAAGGAAAGAATTGTCAGTACCTAGAGGCCAGAGGGCACAGGACCCAAGGCAGCATGGATTTACAGCAGGAAGGTCATGCCAGATGAATCTAATAGATTTCTTTGACTGGGTGACCAAAGTAGTAGATCAGGGAGGGGCTGTGGACATGGCCTACCTAGACTTTAGCAAGGTATTTGACATAGTCCCACACAAAAGATTAATATACAATTTAGCCAGCCTGGGAGTGGGTCCCAAGATGATAGCCTGGGCAAAGAATTGGCTGGAGAATAGGACACAGAGGATAATAGTAAATGGAGTCCACTCTGAAGAAAGGGGGGTTACTAGCGGGATACCACAGGGTTCAGTACTGGGGCTGGTCCTTTTTAATGTCTTTATAGGTGAATTGCAGAGGGACTGGAAGGAAAAGTATGCCTCTTTGCAGATGACACAAAGATCTGCAACAGGGTTGATACACAAGGAGGGGGGTAGAAAGGATGAGAATGGACTTGACAAGGTTAGAGAAATGGTCAAATGTATGGCAGCTTAGATTCAATGCTAAGAAGTGCAAGGTAATGCACCTGGGAAACAAAAACCCAGAGGAAGAGTACACAATGGGGGTGAGATACTAACAACAACAAAATGGAAAGGACCTGGGGTAGTCATATCAGATGACCTAGAGGTGGGCAAGCAATGTGAGAGGGCAGCAAGGAGGCTGGGGATACTGGGATGCAGAGGAGGCATCACCAGTAGAAAACAGGAAGTTGTTATCCCTCTGTACAGACAGCTGGTGAGACCCCATCTGGAGTACTCTGTGCAGTTTTGGAGACCCAATCTCCGCAAGGACATAGACAAGACAGGCTGTCAGAGAGGGCAACTAAAATGGTGCAGGGTCTGCACTGGAAGACATATGAAGAGAGACTTAAGGAGCTTAATATGCTATAGCCTTGAGGAAAGGAGGAAGAGGGGGACATGATAGAAACTTTCAAGTACCTCAACAGAATCAACAAAGTCCAAGAGGGTAGCATCTTTCAAAAAAAGAGATGTGCAAGAATAAGGGGGTACAATTTGAAGATAACGGGGGGATGACTCAGAGGCAATGTGAGGGAGTATTTTGTCATGAAGAGGGTGGTGGACACATGGAATGGCCTTCCTGAGGAGGTTGTGGGGTCAAAAACAGTGAGGAAATTTAGGAATGCATGGGACAGACATAAGGCAATTCTATTGGGAGGTAGGAGGAAGTAGGCTGTTGGTAAAACTAGGATCTGTAGCTTATCCAGTAGGTAGGGAAATGGGCAGACTGGGTGGACCAAGTGGTCCTTATCTGCCGTCAAAGTCTATGTTTCTATAGTCCTCTCGCTACAGCTTGTAAACCCAAAGGGGATGACTGGTGCAGTATGACTACAGACTACGAAGTCAACCGATAGCCCTGGGCTAGCACCTAACTCATAAGTTTCCCCTTAGTCCATGAGCTGCATGTTGGCTACCATAGAAGCTACATGGGGAGCTACAGAGAACCCAGCCTGAGCTTGACTCCTTGTCTCCATATCCCATGCATTTGCACAGTAGAATATTTCAAAGATGAGGAATGTGGCAGCTTAGCTGCAGGTCACAGGGCTAGGGGAGAGCAGAAACACTCTGTGGTTCTCCTAGTCTCAGCTGATGATTGCACTGGACTTGGGTTGGATCACTCACAGGCATAATCTTTTACACTGAATTATAATAGGCAGGTGTGCACAGTCATGGGAGAACATTGAGGTACGTGAGAGCACACTGTGCAGCTCCTGGGGGAAGGGGGAAGGCTAATATGATTAATGGGCCATAACTGAGAGAAAAATGCATCCTGTTCTTTTCTTCTGACCTGTGTGTCCACTCTGTGCAGTCCAGGCTGGGGGCAGTAATGGTACCAGTAAGTGTTACACACTATGAGTTTTGAGGAATAGTCAACAGGGTGGAGCAGTATGTTCATTTCTCTCCTCTCAATGGTCCTGTTATGATGGTGAAGTGTATTACTCTCCTCTTCCCTTTCCCTTCCCTCCACTGAGCCTGGATCAGCCCAGATGAGTGACCACAGCTCTGACAGAGGGGGTCTGTGTTGCGGAGTGAGGGCCTTTTACTGTCTTACACTTAAGAAGGAAGGAACGGGCATGTGTATGCTGTGAGGAGCAGCTGGGATCAGGAATCATCCTGTGCTCCAGAACCATGAGTTATTCATTGCCGCAGTTTTTTTGCTGGGGTGGCATTATTAGGCTGCATTGAGGAGATATCAAAATATGCTCAACACGCCCCTCTTGGAAGCAGGGTGCAGGAAAGGGGGGTATATGGGAGGATCTACCTCTGAATAATTTGGGATGAGAGCCACTCTAGGGGGGCAGCAGGTATACAGAGGTTGGTATTTGCCAGGTGGGAATCGTGGAGGGGGGGTTGAGGAACTTTAAAGTGTTACTTAACCAGTAGTACTGGGAGCTGAAATGCTGAGGAGATGTACCTACCTAGGACAGGTGATTGGAAGCGCAGGACACCTAGACTGCCCCATGGGGAAAGGGTATAATTATGTTTCTTTATCTTACATGAACAAGACGGATGGTGGCTTTATGCTGTACCACCATGAATGAAGGAATTTCACATCTGCCAAGTTTGAAGGAGAACTGCAGCCCTTGTTTAGGGGGCATGTGAGGAAGGGGGCACTCTGCAGATAACTAGGTTTGGTTTGTTCACTGCATGGGGGAGTTTACTGTTGAAATCCAAACAAGAAGGGAGGGGGGGGATTACATAGGATGGCAATGATGGATAAAACAAAGTTTACAGGTGTACAACAACAAAAATCATATGCTGAGTAATATATATATATATATACAGGTATATGCTAAAATCTGTGGGTTGTGCCATATTTTCATTTATTGGACTTGTGGTGGCGCTATATAGATGACATGCTAATAGTATGGAAAGGCACATTGGACCAATTTGTGGAATATGGTCATGGTTGGAAAGCACAAGTGAGTGCTTAGGGTTTAAATATACCATTCACCCCAAAGAAGATCGTGCTTTTGGATCTTCGGATATGTAGAAACTCAGAGGGTGAGGTGTATACAACACTATTCCAGAAGGAAACAGACTGAAACAGTCTTTTAATGTTTAACAGTTGTCACCCACCACTTATCACTCATAACATTCCAAAGGGGCAATTAATTAGAACACTGAGAAATTGCACTGAAGTGCATGAGTTTGAGGGAAAGAAAATAGAACAGATCCATAGCTTTGAGCAAAGGGGGTACAGGGATCGGTCCATTGCAGATGCGTTAACCTCAATTTCAAGCATAGACAGAGAACAAACCCTGATCCCTAGAATTAAAGTAGGTGGCAGAGTGAGACAGTGTCCCTTTGTAGCAACCTTCTCCACAAGATCAGAAGAAGTTATAAATATCACCCATCAGAACTGGGATATTTTAAACTAGAACCAAAACTAAATCTGTTAGTGGATATAGGACACACTGTAGTGTTAAGAAGACCTAAAAGACCTAAAACTATCAAGGATTTGGTTTCACCAAGTATGTTACCATATAAACAGAATGTGGCACAGACATGTTACCCCCCAAAGTAAATTTTAAATGTGGTAGATGTATGTATTGTAAGTACACTGCACAATGTAAATCCTTTGTTAACCCCATAATGGGGTTTAATATGGATACTGAACATTTTATAACATGTAACATGGAGGGGGTAGTTTACCTTTTGAACTGCAGCCGTGGCCATTATTATGTAGGCAGAACAACTAGGCAGTTCATGGTAAGAGTAGTGAGCACGTTCATGCCATCCAACATGGTAATGAAAACTATGCAGTGGCGACACATATTAGAAGTAGTCCACACATGACACACAATATACATTTTGTGGGACTAGAGAGGGTCATTATGGGACCAAGGGGAGTGCCCTAGAAAAAAGGCTGGGTCAGTGAAAAAAACCTTTTGGATTTACTATTTGGGAGCTAGAAGTGATATGGGGCTAAATAACTCTATAGATCTTTATGCATTCCTGCATAAACTATGAAACAGGGAATTGAAATGCTAAGTACATCCTTACATAAAAATAGCTGTTGTAAAATTAATGATTATATATGACTGGTTAATACTTCCATTTGTAATGATGGCTTGTAACAACTTAATTGTTTGAGTCCGATAATAATCCCACATCTTGCATTGTTTGATTTTTACTAATTTAAGTGTGTGCGAAGTAATTAGATGTTTTAATGGGTATCACTAAAATATGTGTGACTGTGCACTGACAGTTAACTCTGAAGAAGCTAGGGGTCTCCCTTGTGAAACGTCAGTTTTTCTGGCGCCTGGTGTGCTAGTTCGGCGTTTTTTCCACTTCTGGTTTTATTGAGATTTACTGCACATTTTTTCTATATTAGATGAATTAACTCTATATTCATTTTGTGTTTTTTGTCTTGTAGTGGGTGCAAAACTTTTCTCTACTTGTTGCACTTTCAGTGTAATGCACCACAAGTAGATCCTGGTGCTGAATCTTTTCACTTGTTTGTCATTTCATTAAAAGCAAAGGTTTCCCATATTAAGGGAGTAAAAGGCTATAACACTGGTTTTATCATGATCGTTTTTGTGAAGCTACATGACTGTGATTGGAGTGCAGGTCTCTATAACCAGGTTGCGTTTTTGGGCGTCTGTATGTACACTTTACAGTCGCTTTTTTTGGGTGTCGATAGTTCCTCCTGAGTGGAAAACACCAAAATAAAATGGCTGAGAAGAACAATACTGGAAGGAGTCTGAGTCAAAGCCCATATGCAACCAGAAGCTTTGCAGAGATCTTGTTTGAGTCTTGAAATGGAATTAACCCGATCTTGGCAATTACAACTACATCTGTGGAAAAACAGGATGTGCCTGAGGTAAAAAACATCTTTAAAAAACTTGAGAGACACGTTATGAAGGGCCATAGGATGTACTGGCTTAAAGTAACCCTTGAAGCTTATCTTGAGGTCAAGCAAATTCAGCACGGGCTTCGCAGTTTAAATATACCAGCCTTTGGAACTGATTACACAAAGTTTATGGCATTATGGTGAGTGAATATGGTGACTCTTAAGAATATTGATTTAATATTAACCAGTGTAGGTCCAATTCATGAGCAGCTCCACAAAAGAAATAGCTGAGACTGAGTCAAGTTTTGAAACAGCATGCAACAACTGAGGAGTTTGAGAACTATAACAAGGTTTTGTTTGATAAAATCACAATATGTGATGATCAGCTACAGAAAGCAAAGAAGAAAAGGTTGTTAAGAACGAAAATGATTATAAGCTGGACTGTGTGCATGACTGGACTAGTAAAAAGAATGTCCCTGATGAAACTTAAACCTATTTTGAAGGTTGGGTTGGCAGAAAATATACCTGGTACCATCAATGAGGAAGAGATAGTATTAGATTACATGACTGGCCCATCAAATACAGATGATTCTGATGTTTTTTAGGGGCAGAAGAGGTTGAAGAGCTGCCTTCCAGATGCAGTCAGTGGAAAATGAGGTTTCAAGAACCCCTTCACCAGCAATACAGAGGCGGAAGAAGACGAGGAGGGGGGGATTGTGTGGAGAGACAGAAGATGAGGGTATTAGTACAACAGCTTCTATCAGATGGTGTGCCGCTCCCCCCCCCAGATGAATTTGGTACCTGTTATTAATATCTTGGACCATATGTTATCTGACTGTGAGACCCAGGTGTTAAGTAAAGGTTTATCTTTTGCGCCTTCAACTAATATACATTTTTTTAACACCATTGTGGATCTCCATAAATATGCCAGAAGCCTTACATTCCAGTGTATGTATTCTCAGTGTGAGGGTGATGAAATTGTGGGGGATGACCTATAAGATGTTTCCACATTCAGGGCTCGGTCTACATTTTCTCCCAATTTTAATCCAGTAGTTTCTATGTTTATAAAAAAATGTGAATTAGACCTAGAAGCTATAAAAATGAGACCACACAATGCATTCCCCAATTGCACTCAGCAGGAGAAACAAGCTTTGAGAGATCTGGTGGACAGCTTCCGGATTGTTACTAAATCAGTGGACAGTGAAAAAAGAAAGCATTCAGGAAGTACAAGGAATCACAGAAGGAGCAGGACAGAGAACTGTATCAGTTAAAGCAAAAGGAAGCTGGGAAGGCAGTCAGAACAGCAAAGGCCCAAACCGAGGAAAAGATAGCCAACTCAGTTAAGAAGGGGGATAAAATCTTTTATAGGTACAGCAGAGAGTGACGAATACCAAGGGAGGATAGTGAGGCAAAGGGAGGAGGGTGGGCAGAAGGTGACTGTGAAAAGGCAGAGATACTACACAAATATTTTTGCTCAGTATTTACAAATGAAGAGGGGGAGGTACCTAAAACAAACAGTAGAAACACTCTGGATACAGAAGTTGATACCAGCCCATTTACAGAAGAAAGGGTTCTGAAAGAACTCTTAAAACTGAAGGTGGACAAAGCAATGGGGCCTGATGGGATTCATCCCAGAATTCTAAAAGAACTAAGGGTAGAACTAGTGACACCACTGACTACCCTCTTTAACAAATCATGGGAGGATGGGGTGGTACCGAGGACTGGAGGAGGGCAGATGTGATTCCCTTCACAAAAGTGGGAGCAAGGCAGAAGCAGGAAACTAGACCTGTTAGTTTAACCTCAGTGATAGGAAAAATGATGGAATCACTTCTGAAGGAAAGAATTGTCAGTATATAGAGGCCAGAGGGCACAGGACCCAAGGCAGCATGGATTCACAGCGGAAGGTCATGCCAGACAGATCTGATAGATTTCTTTGACTGGGTGACCAAAGTAGTAGATCAGAGAGGGGCTGTGGACATAGCCTACCTAGACTTCTTAGCAAGGCATTTGACATAGTCCCACACAAAAGATTAATATACAAGTTAGCCAGCCTGGGAGTGGGTCCCAAGATGACAGCCTGGGTAAAGAACTGGTTGGAGAATAGGACACAGAGAGTAACAGTAAATGGAGTTCACTCTAAAAAAAGGGGGGTTACTAGTGGGGTACCGCAGGGTTCAGTATTAGGACCAGTCCTCTTCAATGTCTTTATAAGTGACATTGCAGAGGGACTGGAAGGAAAAGTATGTCTCTCTTGCAGATCACACAAAGATCTGCAACAGAGTTGATGCAAAGTGGGGTGGAAAGGATGAGAAGGGACTTGGCAAGAGTTAGAGGAATGGTCAAATGTGTGGCAGCTTAGATTCAATGCTAAAGTGCAAGGTAATGCACCTGGGAAACAAAAACAAGGAAGAGTACACAATGGGGGTGAGATACTAGCAACAACAAAAATGGAAAGGGACCTGGGGTAGTCATATCAGATGACCTAAGGTGGGCAAGCAATGTGACAGGGCAGCAAGGAGGGCTGAGGGATACTGGGATGCATAGGGAGGCATCACCAGTAAAAACAGAATTTATTATCCTCAGTACAGACAGCTGGTCAGACCCATCTGGAGTACTGCAGCAGTTCTGGAGACCCAATCTCCGCAAAGACATAGACAGGATGGAAGCTGTCCAGAGGAGGGCACTAAAATGGTGCAGGGTCTGCACTGGAAGACATATGAAGAGAGACTTAAGGAGCTTAATATGTATAGCCTCAAGGAAAGGAGGAGGGGGGACATGATAGAAACTTTCAAGTACCTCAAAGGAAATCAACAAAGTCCAAGAGCGTAGCATCTTCCAAAAAAAGAGGTGTGCAAGAACAAGGGGGCACAATCTGAAGATGGGGGGGGCGACTCAGAGGTAATTTAAGGAAGCATTTTTTCACAGAGAGGGTTGTGGATGCATGGAACCGAGGTTGAATTCAAGCATGTATGGGACAGCCATAAGGCAATTCTAGGGGTTGGGGGTAGGAAGAAGTAGGCTGCTGGTTAACTAGGATCTGCAGCTTATCCATTAGGTAGGGAAATGGGCAGACTGGGTGGGCCAAGCGGTCCTTATCTGCCATCAAATTCTATGTTTCTATATGACAAGGGGGAGCCATAGCAGTAATGAATACTGCTGATTACATTAGGGAAATACATAGACAGTCGGGGGATACTTCATTTTATGAAAAATTGTCCTTTAATCGTACATTGGAATATAAAAAAGATGTGGACAGTCTATTAAGCATAGGATTTTTGAAGGGGTATTTGTCTGAAAGTACATACAGATCTCTAACTGTGGCCCATCCAGTCGCGCCTGTGATGTATACTCTGCCAAAGTTGCATAAAAATGCATGTGCCCCTCCAGGTACCGTAGACATATAATCTCGGGGAAGGGATGGCTCATGGAGCCATTGTCAATATTCGTAGATGGCTTTTTACAACCTCACATTAAAACAGTACATTCATATATGAGGGACTCCATGGAGGTCATTAACCTAGTGGAAAATATTGATTTTGAAGAAGGGTGTTTTTTTGCAACACTAGATATAGATTTGCTCTACACAGTTATTCCACATGAGGGGAGTTTGACTTCCATGGAGTTCTACCTTGAAAAATATATGGAAGAGGCACTAGTTAATATGCCAACCTGTTATCTTGTGGCATTAGCATGAATGGTATTGATGAGGAACATGTTTCTGTTTGAACATGATTATTATAGGCAAATACAGGGCATGGCTATGGGGGCAACTATGGCCCCCAGTCATGCGGTGTTATATGTGGGATAGTGGGAGAACATGATTCTGTATAGCACTGCCTCAAATCCTTATTTTCATTTATTGGACTTGTGGCAGTGCTATATAGATGACGTGCTAATAATATGGAAAGGCACATCAGATCAATTTGTGGAATTTGTGTCATGGTTGGAAAGCACAAGTGAGTGCTTAAGGTTTAAATATACCATTCACCCCAAAGAGATCGTGTTTTTGGATATTTGGATAGGCAGGAACTCAGAGGGTGAGGTGTGTACAACACTATTCCAAAAGGAAACAGACCAAAACAGTCTTTTAATGTTTAACAGTTGTCAAACACCACATATCACTCATAACATTCCAAAGGGACAATTAATTAAAACACTGAGAAATTGCACTGAAGTGCATGAGTTTGAGGGAAGCAAAGTATTACACTGGGTATTACACTAGGTTTCTGGACAGAAAAAGGCCACAAATGCCCATCTAGTCTGTCTACCCACATCAGTGGGTCCAGCCAGCCCGTTTGCCTAGAAGATAATCATTCAGTCTCTGTTTGAATAGTTCTTTACTATTGCTTAGTGTTATATCCTCTGGTAGTGAGTTCCACCATGGTGTTAAGTAGAACAGATCCATAGCTTTGAGCAAAGGGGGTACAGTGATCGATCCATTGCAGATGCTTTAACCTCAGTTTCAGGCATAAACAGAGAACAAACCCTGATCCCTAGAATTAAAGTAGATGGCAAAGTGAGACAGTGTCCCTTTGTAACGACGTTCTCAACAAGGTTAGAAGAAGTTAAAAATATTATCTATCAGAATTGAGATATTTTAAAACTAGAACTAAAACTAAATTTGTTAGAGGATATAGGACACACTGTAGTGTTAAGAAGACCTAAAAGACCTAAAACTATCAAGGATTTGGTTTCAGCAAGTATGTTACCATATAAACAGAATGAGGCACAGACTTGGTTACCCCCTTCCCAAAGTAAATTTTAAATGCGGTAGATGTATGTATTGTAAGTACACTGCACAATGTAAATCCTTTGTTAACTCCATAATGGGGCTTAATATGGATACTGAACATTTTATAACATGTAACATGGAGGAGGTGGTTTACCTTTTGAACTGCAGCTGTGGCCATTATTATGTAGGCAGAACAACTAGGCAGTTCAAGGTGAGAATAGGTGAGCACGTTCGTGCCATCCAACATGGTAATGAAAACTATGCAGTGGTGGCACATATTAGAAGTAGTCCTGTCACGAACGCACTCAGCAGGTCAGGCCCTCAGCTCCCACAGTGCCAACCTCCAAGTGCAGTAATGTGAACAGGAAACAGACAGGGTAACCCTCCTGTCTGCTTTTGGGTCCGAATCACCTTTAGTCCCAAGTTCTGGGGGGATTCAAACTGTGAACCTTATGCTAGCATACCCAATGTACAGGCTCAGATATGTACCCTTTTCGAGAATTGAGGTACAATCTTTCACCAGGGGCACCAAGCCAGGCTTCCAAAATGAACCCTGAAAACTCTATAAAGGAACTTAGGTGTATTCATACCTTTTCCCAGATTAGTAACACCATCAAGCTTTTGAATAGTTTTTGTCAGTCTTAACCCTCTATATGTCATATGCAAAAAAAAACTGACAGACACACCCAGGCAGTATCTTTCAAATAAACATTTTACTAAAAGATGAAAAAATATGAAAAATATAAACACAGAACAATATATCAAAGAGGATACAATCACTTAAAAGAACAAGGGCAAAGTACAAAACAAAAACTCCTACCACAATACATTTAGACTTTTTCTATCTAATGTATTTCCTCTGTAAATGCCATTTTAGTTAGAGATCTTGGCCCAGATATTCAAACTGCACCCAAAAAGTGTGTAATAGCAGGAGCAAGCACAAGTCTATTGCGCCCATGCGCAAGAGACGCGATATTCAAAAACGGAGCAGACCAAATTGTGCCTACAGCTGATGACTGAATATCGCACCACCTGTGCCATAGCGCAACTAGGGAGGGGAAGCTGAGTAGATCTGGTGCACCATAGCGCAACAAGGGATTTTCAGCTAAGCAGTCTAGAGGCGCCATAGCGCAACCAGGGAGCCCCCCAGCAGCAGAGCAATGTAACTGCACAACCAGGGAGGTAGGGGCCCACCACCCATGCCACAGATGGGCACAGGAACACACAGCAGAACAGACATCATACCCCCCACACCCCAAGCACAGCACAACTGGGGGAGGGCTGGAATAACCACTGGCCCATGGAGACAAGCAAACAACCCACAGCTGGGCCATGGTGCCCCATCACACCCACTGGCAAGCTGTGACTGGCACACAAGGAGGCAGACCACCCTGTTACACCATCTCCCAGTGCAGAGCACACCCTACACCATGACCCTCAGACACCCCCCCATGAGCAGTGACCACTACTGCAGGAAACCCCATGCATGCCACCACCCCCACTGTGACACTGCAACCCTGTGCACCACAGAACCACGCAAGCCAGCCCCACCACGAGCACCTATCTGCGGGTGGCAGCACACGCCAATGGAACAATGGCAGACACACTGCCACCACACACAGTCCCCCCAAGGTACTGCTGTGAGACCGACCATGCATCGGCACAAGAGGTACCCCACACGGGACAGGGTGTGCCCTTGACACCACCAGTAGTACAGCACCCTGCACAGTATTCCAGTGACACACCCCAACCCACCACTGGCCACAATAGCCAGCACAGACACCCACAGTGGTGCGTGGAAGCATGTACCACACCGGATGCCACACAGTGTATGGACAGACACCCACCTATACCCAAGGGCACACCAACACAGGGACGCAGTGGTGGGGTGACCAAGCCCCCATTATGGGCCCATGTAAGCTTTGTACACACAACCTGCAGTCCTCCATGGCATTGGTGTGCCAGCCACCCTGTGCAGGCACTGTGGACCCGTACACCACCAGCAGTCACCCGGAGCACAAGTCACAGACAGTGGGGCACATCCCCTGCAGCACACACAAGGCATAGCATAGAGGTGGGACAACAACTGTGGTGCCCACAGTGCCACCCGAGCCAGGCATGCACCACACCAGTGACGGGACAACCCAGCAAAGTGATGGGTACAGTGGCCGCCCTGCAGGAACTGCCACCACTGACATGCCAGTGGACCATGCAGGTCACAGACATGCATGTGTGTCAGCTGCACAGGCCATGGACGGGACAATGGGTGCACCATGGACACAGAGCATGCACCATGGACCACTGCACACAGTCATCCAGTGCACTGGGCACAACACACACACCACAGACACTGACTGATAGCTACCCCCACACCATAGTCACCTCCACACGGGCACACACACATACACGTGACTGCACCACCCCTGATGCCATGCACACCACTGCAGCTGAGCACCTATAGCCCGCTGCAAATCAGAGACCACCGCAGTATTCATATCAAAATCAAATGTATTGCACAAATATAAAATTAAACTATTTACAAGAATACAAAAACTATATACAAGGTTGAGGGGCCACAAACAAGGTGGGGGTGGGTAGGGGGCAGGGGTAGACAAATGGGGTGGGAAAGGAGGGGTATGAGGGTGGGTCCAGGGGGGTAGGAGAATTCAGGGACTGAGAGATCCCTAGCGGGAGTGCCGTTCTGTGCTGTGAGTCCTCCGGCCTCTGTGCCTCCTTAGTACCCCAATGCTATCCAATCACCTGAGGATTTCCAGTGATTCCCGGGCCAGCAGTAGCAGTTCCCTCACAGCCTCCCTGATGTCCCGTAGATGGTGGGAACCTAGGACAAGGGAGCACAGTCAATAGGTGTGAATGCACAACCCCATACAGCCCACCCACTGTGCATGGCATACGGCCATGGGACATACCATTGTGATGGTGTGTGACCAACCGCAGTGATCACATCCACAGGACCTGTCCACCCAGGTGCATACAGCCATGTGGAATGCTGCACACACCCACCGGCCAAGTCACACACAGCACCACCGTGGCCGTTTAGTGACATGGTGATGTGGTGCAAAGGCAGTGGCACAACCATGCACCTGGTGCACGCATGGACCACCATTGACGCACTCCCAGACATGCATTGCCACTGGACAGTGTTGACTGTAACAAGTTGCATGCATGGCAGTGGTGTCGATGAATGGTGGCCATGCCCCGCTGCCCACCCTGTCACACAGCATGTAATAGTAATCATGGGTGTATGGCACTCACCCTCATCAGGCCTGTCAGTTGGGCAGTGATGGCCCTCGCCCCGCCTGGCTGCACCATCCTCCTCCTCCTCCCTCCGCCGCTCCTCTCTCAACCTGCAGCGCTCGTCTGGGCCTGTGGGGAAAACAAGGAGAGAAGAACATCAGTACAATCCCGAAGCAAAGTCCCCCTGCCCCAAGGTGTGTGCCCTCCCATCCAGCCAGACCCAACCACCCCACACCCTGTGAACACCACCACAGCCAACCCCAGATGGTCCCTCCCCTATGTGCTGGATACATACAACACTGTTACCCACATGGACGATAAAAGTGTGTTGAGGGAACCCCTACCTGGATGTGGCACTGTGCCCCTCCTGGCACGTGCCCACAGTCGTGCCAGTAGCTCCGGCTCCCTCCTCCGCAGGTCCCCATAGTGGTGCCTGCACTGCTCCGCGCTCATCCCCCATCTGGTGACCTCCTCCAGGACAGTGGCCACGTCCTGCCACACCTGGGTCCTGGCCCTGTCCAGGGCCACCTCCCCCAAGAGAGGCCCATGGTGTGGCTCAACAATTGCCACCAGATTCGCCAACTCAATGGCTGACCACTGTGCTGCTCATCTGCATGCCATCCTTACAGTTATAGTAGGCAATATGGTGCTCTGCAGTGTGGCTCCCCACGTGCAGATGCTGCACGGTACAGCGCTGCCATTCCCTATCGTGCTGTTACCAAACAGCGTGATAGAGGTGCACCCATGCCTGACGCATGGTGCCTAGGGGGCAAAGGTCAGGCACAGGGTCAAGGGCCTCTGGCACATGGCCACGCACAGCGCCATTGGAAGACAATGCATGTAGCATGATTGGCTGCCTGTGTGCCAGCGCCATAGTGGACTACCGAGCAGCTGGGCCATTGCGCCTGATGGCCCAGTGCCACAGCACCATGTAGTGACCATCGCTATAGCACCACTGGCACAATGGTGGCCGTGCCCTGCTTTGCCTACCATGCACAGCCCCTCATCAGCACGGCAGACGCCTGCGTCAGCAATCCGGGCATGTGCAGTGAGGTGTACTATGCATGTCACCGAACTGCGCCATTGGCTCAGCACGTTCAACACAATTGCACAAAGCACAACAGCGCGATATTCAGCCGTCATATGCAAATCATCTAATCAGCCATTCAATGGCGCAGCACTGCAATTTGCATCTACTTAAAGTTGCTCCTCATCTCATTTGCATGGATTGCACTATGAAAGTGCGACAATGTGCTGCAGTGGCCATAGTCGGTTACTGCAGTCTATTGGTGAGTTGCATGCTGTTTGGGAGTGTGGACTGTGGATTCAGGGACATGCATGGGACTGCACAGTCACAGGTAACAACTGCCATTCTTACAGGCTACATAATGACCGAGCAAGTTGTTGGAGAGGAGGAACACAATGGTGGGAGGAGGAGGAGGAGGAGGCCTAACTTTACAAAGGCTGAAACCGAGGCCCTGTTCAAGGCCTACCTGGATCAGGAGCCACTTCTCAGTGGACGGTGGGGAACACCTCAAGCCCGTGCTGCTGCATGGGAGGAGGTGGCACATGCTGTGAACCTGCATGGCAGTCACCAGCGCTCCAAGCAGGAGTGTAAGAAAAAGATGGGCACGGACAGTAGGAGGATAAAGGAGAAGGTGGCTGCCATCAGGGCAGCACCTGCTGCAACAGGTGGGGGACAGCCAGAAGCGGTACAGCTGACCCCACAGGAGGAGAGGCATGCTGGAAGCATGCAGCGCAGTGCCATTGAGGGTGTTCCGGGTGGTGACTTCCAGACGGGTGGTGGCCCATCACTGCATGGTAAGTCATGGTCTGTCTATGGGGGTGGGCAGGGTAGGTCACACGCACTAACGCAACTTTGCTTTCCCTTACAGATCCTGAGCATCTGCATGGGTCAGTGATGGTGGGCCTTTCCACTGCGGACAGTCAGCTGGAGTTGGAGGAGGGACCATCCACCTCCACAGGTATACGTGGATCACTGCGACAGTGGGGCCGCCTGGCTGTCCACACTGATGTCGTTGTAACAAGTGTGGAGGAAGCCCTGCCTGTGTCCCAGTGTGCTGGCATCCATGGATGCCAGCATGCTGTGACTGTGGCCGGTGCAGAGTCCATCACCAGTGATGATGTCACGACCGTCATGGGCAGTGACAAGTGTGTGCCACGGGATGGCCACACAGCAGTGCAATTCGCGCCCATAGCTGTGGGTGGTGCCGCCATGGAGGCCTGCATGTCAGCACAGTCCCAGGCTGTGCCTGTCAGCACCAGTGGGGCAGCACTGGTGTCTGTTCAGGACAGTGGGACTGTTGCGGCCACTGCGGCGGCACCACTGAGCCCTGGGGAGTGGCAGCTGGAGGGGCAGCATCAGCAGTCACCCAATGGGCTTGGGGTACAGGGTTCAGCGCCGGCATCTGTGCACTGCCTGCGGACATGCCCAGACCTGGTCCTGGTGCACAGGACCCACCCTCAAGGGGTGCTGATCATCAGGGCCATGCACACCCTGAGGGACAGGATGCCGAGGAGGCTGATGACCTCTTGGACGAGCACACCTGCCTACTGCAAGCATCAATCCAGCAGCAGATGCAGCTTGCGACATCCATGGATGCACTGCGTGTGGCTCTGGAGTGGGCAGAGGAGCATCACAGCAGGGACATCGCACTGATCCTGGCAGGGATGGACCATTTGCGGGTGGATGTGACCACTGCCATTGACAGGCATGCTCAGGCATTCATTGCTGTCATGGCCACAATGGGCACACAGTGAGGTGCCCATGCATCGCAGACACCACGCAGTGCACTATCCACCCCCCATTCCCGGCGTCATGCGACTCTCACCCTGTCGACGCCGGGTTCAGCTGTGGGCATCCCGAGCACTCCTGGTGCAGGCATGTTCAGTGTGCTGCAGACCCCTGCACGAGCACGGTCACGTTCACACAGTGGAACCCTTGGGGGACCATCGGTGCCACCCCATGAGGCCAGTGGTCAGCCTGTCAGTGCTGGCGGGTCTCAGCAGGGCCACCCATGCATCCGTAGCGGCCATGGCACTGCATCGCATGACTGACCTGTCTCCCAGCACGGCTACTGTCTGGTGCTGCTCTGTGTGCATAGTGTGTTTCAGTGGGCAGTGCACGGGTGGGTACCTGGCCCTGCATGCAGACAAACAGTCCACCTGCACACCCTACTGGCTGCTGTCTGCAGTTGCATGTGCATGATGATGCCTGCATTGCGCTGTACACCAATGTGCAATGGTGCTCAGCATCTGACACATGCACATGGACAGGCAGTGGGTGTGGTGGCCCATGGACATGTGTGTTGCTAGGGTGTGCATTCTGGGTCAGTGTGCATCCTGCCCTCTGTGCATGTTTGTTGCGTCATGTATGAGCGTGTGTGTGTGTGTCCATCTGTGTGGCATGTTAATCCTCACCCATCCCTGGTTGTGTGTGTGCTTCTGTGCCCTGCCATTTCCCTTGACGGCATGCACCCCTGGTGTGTGTCCATGTGTGTTTGTGGGTTGTGCCTTAGCCACTGGTGGTTGCGCATGGCCCCATGACTTACCTGGGTTGGCTGAAGGTGCTCCTCCATGATGGTGTCCCGGTGCAGCTGTGGCAGGACATTCGAGGTCCCGTCAGCCAAGGGGGGGGCTGCCCATCTCAATCGTCACCGGCGTCCCCATCGCTGTCCCCCTCTTCGACCTGTCCGGTTATCCCACATTCATTGGCCATGTTGTGCAGGATGCAACAGCCAGGAATAGCCCACAGGCCTTTGAGGGGCTGTACTGTAGGGCACCGCCAGAGGTGTCCAGGCAACGGAAACATGCCTTCAGTATCCCGAACACCCACTCAGTGACATTACGTGTGGTGGTGTGTGCCTCATTGTAATGTTGCTGCAATGGGGTCGTGGGCGGCCGGTAGGGTGTGAGCAGCCAGGGACAGAGTGGGTATCCACTGTCACCTGTGTGTAGAGGGCGGAGGTTAGTTTTGTGATCAGCATCGCCCTGCCCCAGGCCGTGTAGGCCACTACCCATGCCACCTTTGGCCATGCCCCCCCAGGCCCTATGATTGTCCATGTGGTTTGCATACTCACCCACTAGGTGTCCAGTGGGGATGTCCCCACTCTCGAATCTGTGGCACAGTGACGACTGGTGCCAGATGAATGAATCATGTGCTCCCCCAGGGTGCATGGCACAGACATTGATTATGCGCCCCCTGGCATCGCACACTACCTGGCAGTTGATGCTGGCATAGCCCTTGTGATTTATGTATGCGGCCCCCTCAGGGCCAGGTGGTGTACTTATGGCCACATGGGTGCAGTCTATTGCCCCTACCATGCCAGACATACATGCTACCCTGTGGAACTCCTGTATATTTGCTGTGCTAACACCACTGCGCTGGGGAAATGGATTTACTCTGCAGCATGTGGCAGCAGTGCGCTGAGGAATTGGGTGAGGTGGCGTGACGTGGCCAACTGGGTTATGCCTGTGGTGTCCCCAATTGGTCTCTGGAAGGTACCCATGGTGAGCAAGCACATGCAGGCTGTTACCTTAGTCTCCACAGATAGGGCATGGCTCCGTCGTGTGTGTGACTGCATCACATCACTGCACAGCTCACAGAGCCGCCTCAGAATTGTCCTATTCAGGTGGTACTGGCCCACAATCTCAGTATCAGTGTACAGCTCAAAGCTGGTGCAGGCTCGGTACTGCCTGTTGGGGGCATACCATGACAGGCCCTTCCACGGCCATGCCCCCCTGCCGCCCGCTTTCTCACCCCCCTCATAACGGCCTCCATTTGGAAGGTGGTACTGGCCATGTCCTTGGCTTGTGTTCACCCTTCCTGGCAGCTGTTGCTGTATTCCCCCTGCTGTCCTGGCTGCTACTTCCCCTGCACCAGGTATACCTGCCTGTGCTGGCCTCTGTGCTGTGTGACTCCCCCCACCTTCCCTGTGCCTGGCTGTTCAGACTGCCCTTTCCCTGGCCTGCCCTGTTTGTGCCTCCTGCCCTGTCAGTCTGGCTAGAGTTCTGCCTCATGTGGCTTCCCTGTAGTGTTCTTGAGCCTCTCCCTTGCTCCTTTTTATTTTGACTCATTTCCACTATGGCGCAACTTCCGCTTGCTCCCTCGCAGCATGGCTAAGTCGCTGAATATCGTGACTCGCCATTTATTGCATGGTTTCTTCCTCTGCTTGCACATGCCTTCATTATCATTGCACTGTTGCTCAGCATGATTTCAGGGTGCAACTGCCTCCTGCTGAATATCGCAGAATGGCACACTTCGACTTGCATGGGCACAACCCTATTGTGCATGGCTCAACTCTTTTGAATATCTGGGCCCTTGTTTCTTAAAAGACCAAAAAGATATGACATATTCCCCAGTTACAAGGCTACATTTCAACTCCATCTCCCAACCCCCTTGGTGAATCATCTAGCGCCTTCCTTTTAGAATAGAAAAAAAATACAAACATGATGTCCTATCAGAAGGTATATCAAATAAGGTGACATCAGCAAAAATTCCACTTCCTAAATATGACTCCTTAATTAAACATTTTGTCCTTGACCTTGAGCAGTTCCTATTTCCAAGGCATATCAAAGGGTTTTACAGCTTTTAGTACCATGGTGGTATAAAATATTTTTCCTACAGGAATCATAAAACTTTACGAGCCCTATATCCTGGCAGCTGGGTCAGTTCTAATTAAGACAGAAAAATAGGAGACCCTTAATTAAGTCTCTCTGGTCATTTTATTACTTCCTGGTATCAGGCCACTTGTCACTGTTGTTTCACTGAAACCTGGGGGGGGGCACACCCACAAGCACAGGCTGTCTTATGTGAGACAATCACCTAATATATTTTTATATTACAAATATCATACAACAATCATAACCAGCTGGCCAAGCATCACAATCCTCCCCACCTAGACTGAATTTGGGGGCTCTATCCTCTGCATGGGATGAGCTTCCCAAGCCAGTTCACTCCTCATATTTATTTATTTTATTTTATTTATTGTATAATCAGATTTACAACCTTTGAGCCAGCGGCTCATTTACAAAGGTACCACATCACAGAGAGGACACATATGGTTAACATAATTTACAGAGTACAGTCAAGACAGAGTAACAGATTTTTACATGTTTATAGAATACAGACATACAGAGTCAGCATAGTTTTACATAGGTTGCATGGACAGAGATGCACAGTATTACATACAATTGCTTGAATGCATGTAGATAGATAAACATTCCAAGTAGTACCAGCAGGTGCGACAAGCCATCTGTGTTCTGATTGGTCACTCCAGTCCTATGTAAGATCACCATGTCATACCCTTGCAAGGCAAGACTCCATCATAATAGTCTACCATTAGTTTTTTCCATTTGTGCCAGTCAAACCAGGGGGTTGTGGTCAGTGTGTACCTCAAAATGCTGCCCATATAAGTATGACTCTAACTTCTTAAGGGCCCACACTATGGCAAGACACTATTTTCCTCAATAGAGTAAGCCTGCTCCCTGGGAAGTAACTTTTTAATCAGGTACACTACAGGGTGCTCTTTCCCTTGGTTGGACGTCTGACTCAGTAGTGCCCCAATACCCACATCTGAGGAATCAGTCTGGATTAAAAGGGTCTGCTATAGTCAGGACTTGTCAATAAAGGAGCACTGCACAGTGCCTCCTTCAGTCTGGTAAAGGATTTTTCACAGGCTGGTTCTCAGGTAATTTTCTTAGGCATCTTTTTCTTTACCAGGTCAGACAGGGGAGCAGCCAGTGCACAGTAATTGGGAACAAATTTCCTATAGTACCCTGCTGTCCCTAGAAAACTCCTGACCTGCTTCTGCATTTCTGGCCTGGGCCATGCCTTGGTCACCTCTATTTTTACTTGGTTAGGATGGAGCTGTCCCCAGTCTACAACATGCCTGAGGTATGCCACCTGAGCCATGGCCACCTGGCACTTCTCATCTTTGACAGTGAGCCCAGCCCTTTGTATCCTGCCCAGCACTTCCCTAAGGTGGGACAGTTGTTCCTCCCAGTGGGCACTGAAGATGACAATGTCATCCAGGTATGCCATGGCGTACTCCACAGCACCATTTAACACCTGGTTCACCAATCCTTGGAAAGTGGCCGGAGCATTCTTCATTCTGAAAGGCATTACTTTAAATTCAAATAAGCCTATCAGTGTGATGAAGGCTGACCTCTCCCTAGCTCTGTCACTTAACTCTACCTGTCAATACCCCTTTGTAAGGTCAATGATCATAAAGTATGTCACCCCTCCCAACTTGTCCAGGAGTTCATCCATCTGGGGCATTGGGTGGGTGCCTGACTTCGTGACTGCATTCAGTCCATGACAGTCCACACAGAAATGAGTAGAGCCATCTGGTTTGGGCACAAGGACTACAGGTGAGGCCCAGGGGCTGTGGGATCTCTGGATTACCCCTAAAACCAGCATTTCCTCCACCTTCCTCCTAATGTCCTTTTGGACTGCCTCTCACACCGGATATGCTTTCCGCCATGTGGGCGTCTGTGTCCCTGTCTCCACATCATTTATCGCTAAGTGGGTTAGTCCAGGCTTGGCATTAAACAGGGGGGCAAAGTCTGCTAAAACCTCCCTTACTTCCTGGATCTTGTCCGGGGCCAGCTGGGGTGACAATTTAACTGCCTCCACAGAGGACTCCCACTTGCTTTCTTCCAGCAAGTCCAGAAGGGGATCTCCTTCATCCATCCCCTCCCCAGGACTACATACTGCAAACACCATGTCAGCCCTATTAGCATATGGCTTCACCGTGTTGACACAGTACATTCTTTCTGTATGTCTTCTGTAAGGTAACTCGATGATATAGTTTGCGTCATTTACCTTTCTAACTACTTTGTATGGTCCTGCCCACTCAGCCTGCAGCTTGTCTTTCCTGACCAGAATAACCACCATGACTTCCTGACCCACCATGTAAGAGCGAGCTCTGGCTCTGTGGTTGTACTATACTTTTTGTTTCTGTTGGGCAACTGTCAGGTTGCTCTGGGCTGTCCACATAAGCTCCTTCAGCCTTTCCCTAAACCTAAGGATGTAATCCACTATGGGAGTTCCCTGGGTGGCGTGCTTGCCTTCCAAGTCCTCCCAGATCATGTCTAGGGGCCCATCTACCTGGCGTCCATATAACAGCTCGAAGGGGGAAAATCCTGTAGACTCTTGGGGCACCTCTCTGTATGCAAACAACAGGTGGGGAAGGTATTTCTCTCAGATCCTCCCATGCTGTTCAGCAAACGCTTGGAGCATTGACTTCAAGGTACTGTTAAATCTTTCCACAAACCCACTGGCTTGCGAGTGATAAGGTGTTGTGCACCTCTGCTCCACCCCACGCTTCTCCCACAAACATTTTATCAGGTCCAACATGAAGGAAGCCCCTCGATAGGTGATAACCTCCTGCAGAAACCCAACCCGGGAGAAAATCCCAAGTAAGACATCTGCCACTTTGTCTGTCCTTAGTGAGGATAGGGAGACCGCCTCTGGATACTGGGTGGCATAATCCACCACAGTCAGGATGAACCTGTTCCTGGAGGAGCTGGGGATATTAAAGGCCCCACAATATCCATTCCCACCCTCTGGAATGGTTCCTCCACTATAGCCAATGGAATTAGGGCAGCTTGGGTTTTCTTACCTGCCTTCCCTATTTCTTGGCACCGGTGACAAGAACTGCAATACTCCTTCACCTGCTGGGTGAAGTTTGGCCTATGGAAATTCTGGGTCAACCACTGTGTAGTGCACACAATTCCCACATGGCCAAAGGAATATCATGTGTAGTCTTGAGAAACTGCTCATTATACCCCTGGGGAATGACAAGCTGCCTGCCTATCACCCCTCCCTCTGTCTTTACAGCCTGAGTATACAACAGTCCATTTTCCCAATAAATCTTATGTTTACCGTCACTTGCCTGTGTTCCGTCAGAGTCTGCCCAAGCCCTAGTTTCTCTAGACTAGGGTCAATTTTCTGAGGAGCTACAAACTCCTTACGCATTCCCAAGGCATGGGACAGGTTCCCTTCAGTCTTTAAACTAGGGTCCCTAGCACTAGGATTAAGGTACTCAGGATCACTGTCATCTCTAACCCTCTGAAAATGGGTCACCCCTCCTCCTTTGGAGTAACCCTCTGTAACTGTGTGGTTAATTGCTACCGGGGAAATTTCTACCCCCTTTTCATTAGTCTCCATATCAGAAGACACAGGCTGGGGAACCAGCCTCCCAGTAGTTTCTACAATGGCTTCTGTGGGGTCCAGGGAACTAAAATGTTCCCGTGCCGCTTGACTATGGGTAACTGCACACACCACATCCCGTTTGAGATTGTTGCCAAGGATGATGTCAACTGCTAACGTTTTGGCTACAGCCACCTGTTGCACAGTTCCCTCTGTTTCACCCCAGTCTAGGAGAACACTAGCGAGTGGCAATGTTTTCTCCTCCCCAGTGAAGTGTTGTACAATTACAGATTCATTGGGTATAAGCTGACCAGGCTCACCAGATCCCCCTTTTTTTTTTATTCAGTATACTTTATTATTTTCATCATAGAGCATCATGATAACATGAATACAATAAGAGGTAGCTACACAAAGTCTATCCAGTGTTCCAGCCATATCCCTTATTAAGTGATCCAACATAAACCCATTCTCCTCTCTAGCAAAACCCTCCCCAATCCCTTCTATAGTCCCCTTACCCCCACCCCCACCCCAAAGCTCCACTCTGCACACCGGAGAAAAGACTACATATGAGAAGCAGACTGTAGGGAGGAAAAAAGGTAGGGGGAAAGCTGCTAAAAAAAATTTAGTACAAAATCAAATAAAGGTGGGGACTACCTAATTTCCATACACTACCGAAGTGTAGTGGGATAATTATGAAAAACTATCCTGATTTCCATAGGGAAAGTAAAGTCATAAGGGGCTCCCAGGTAGTCTGGTAATATTGCACACTCTGTCTTACAGAGGCAATATGTTTTTCTACTTGAATGGCCATGAGGGTCTCATGATACCACTCCAATAATGCAGGAAGAGTGTCCTCCTTCCAGTGCCTCAGCATTGTTAATTTAGCCGTGGCCACAATTAGCGTAATATGAGCCTGACGTACCACCGGTGTTCCCAGCTGAAATATCGCCAGGATACAGGATTCAGGAGTGAATAAGGTGTCCAAGCCTAAAATGGGATCCAACACTTGTTGGATAGATTTCCAGAAAGTCTGCGTAAAGGGGCATTCCCATAACATATGATAAAGAGAGCCCTGAGTTCGCTTACATCTGAAACAGGCAGGGAAGAATGCAAGACCTGCGTTATACAATTTTAGTGGTGTAAAGTACATATCATGCATAATCTGAAATTGCACAGGACGTAATCTGTCTTGTTTAATATGTTTATAATTCGAGCACCATATTTTCCTCCAAAACCATACCTCAGTTGGCAAAGAAAGCTCATGCACCCAGTAGTAACAGACTCCAGTTGGAAGATTGTGATCCAAAACCTGGAGTTACTTATATATTTTTGAGACTGCCTGGGCAGTTTCTGTACACTGAAGAATTTGTTGCAGCCCCTGAGTCGATTGATCAGGCCAACTTTCCTTATTGTTAAACACTGCTAATGCACTTTTGACTTGCAGATACTTAAAAAAGTCTCTGGAGCTTAAATGGAAACGTGTCTGCCAAGTCTGAAAGGAGGCCACCACATTATTTTGTAGAAGATTAGCCAATGTACAGTGTTTAAGCTGTGGAAGAAAAGAGGGTGGGATGGGGTGCCTATCAATTAAAATCTGTGGATTACAAACTAGGGGTTGGTCGGGAGACCCATGCCAATTTATCAAATAGTACTGCAGAATTTGATGCAATGCCTGAAGAGACCAGGCTATGGGAGTGGACCTAAGTGACCCGTCAAGCTTGGAAAATTTATACACAAGAGCAGCTAGGAGCTATTAACATCTGCTGCCTTACTTTCAATATTTAACCATACCGGGGAATATCTGCCACTATCAATCAATGAATCTGCATTGCACCACAGAGCTATTTTACTAAGATGTTGTGCCCCATAATAGGTGAACAGAGAAGGGAGAGCTAGTCCTCCCTGCACCTTAGAAGCAGTTAGTTTTGTAGAACACTCACCTGGGAGGTTTATTCTTCCAGAGAAAGTTGCTAAACATTCTCTGTAATTTTAGAAACCATTTCCTGGGAATATAAAGACCCATCATCCCCAGTGGATATAAAAGCCTCAGTAAAACATTCATTTTCAAAATATTACTGCATCCCAACAACGTCATTGGGAGCTCACTCCACCTATTCAGGTCTACTTGCAAGGTTTGTACTAGTGCAGCCAAATTATCCTTAAACATAGAGGGGAACCCTCGGGAAATCTTTATCCCCAAATAGGTGAGGGTTCGATACTCCCAGGAAAGGCCCAATTCCATGATACTGGTTTTAGTAACCCTACAATTTAATGGAAACACCTTGGTCTTAGATAAATTAAGCTTATAAGCTGAAACGTTAGAGAATCTGTGGATTTCCTCCAATAAAGCCGGCAATGAGATTTCGGGTTCCTCCAAGTGTAGCAGGATATCATCTGCATAGGCCGATAAAACAAATCTCTCACAATATAGTTGAATTCCTTTTAAAGCTGTATTTGATACAAGCGTCCAAGTTAGTGGCTCCAGATAGCAGTTAAACAAGAGAGGGGATAAGGGGCATCCCTGTCGAGTACCCTTCTCAAGTGGAAAGGCTTGGGATAGGTGTCCGTTACACCACACCCACGCTGTTGGGGCAGCATATAGGATTTTAACCCAGGTGAGAAAGGAAGTGGGCATACCAAACTGCTTAAGAGTGGCAAACAGAAAGTGCCAGGAAACCCTATCAAACACTTTTTCAGCATCAAGGGAAACAAGTACCGATGGGATTCCTGACTCTTTGGCCCTCTCCATCAGGTGCATGAGTTTATGCATATGATCTCCAGCTAAGCGCCCCACCATAAATCCCACTTGGTCATTACCAATAATAATCCCTAGCATAGGGGCTAGACAGTTGGCCAGGATTTTTGCCAGTATTTTAACATCTGAATTTAGTAACGAGATCGGTCTATAGCTTTCTGGGGACAATGGGTCTCTATTTGGTTTAGGAATAACCGTAATGATTACCTCTAGAAAGCTAGGATCTTTTATCCCTTTGTGAAACCACAAATTATACACATCTCTTAACGGGGAGAGTTGTGGGAGACAGGCCTTGTACAAATTATTGGACAGACCATCTGGGATGGGGGCTTTGTCTTGGGGAAGCTGGGCAATGGTGTTTTTTACCTCCATTATTGTGACTTAAGCACCAAGCTGGTCTGCCATTACTGGTGATATGGGGGAAGATCTTGAATCTAACCTAGAACAAATAGTTAATAAACCTACCCGTGGTAACAATATCCTTCACATTGTACTCACCAATGTTAATGAGAAAATTGATAACATCAAAATACTTCCTCCTCTGGGTGACAGTGATCATTGCATGGTCAATTATGAATACATAGCAGACTTTCCAAGCACAAATGGCATTACTAAAATCAAAAACTTTAATAAAGCAAACTATAAAAAAAAACTATTTTTTATCTAAATGGAATTGGGAGATGGAACTAAATAACCTAAATTTATTACAAATTTGGGATTTAATTAATAACAAAATCGATATTTGTCTCTCAAATTGGGTTCCTTATAGAATTAAGTACTGCAACAATAAACGTGTCCCTCTTTGGTGGTCCTCAAAAATTAAGAAGCAATTACAAAAAAAAAAGAAAACTATATAGAAAACTTAAAAGTTAATTCCAACAGTCTCCTGAAAATACAAAATTGCAGCCAAAAATTAAAACACATGATTAAATCATCTAAATCTAAATTGAATTCAACTTAGTTATACAGTTAAAGACAACAAAAAACAATTTTATAATTATATTGGTTCCATGAAAGAAAGAAATCATACAATTGGACCTTTAACATCAATGATATACCTATTTTAGATGAAACAACTACTGCTACAATTCTAAATGAGACATTTCTAAATGTTTTCGAAACTAAAGAAGCTGCAAATACGCCTCTTCTAGTAAATAATTCTAGTTTTCCTGTTTTTACAAAAATGGAGGTTGCAAAACAAATTAAATCTTTAAAATCAAACAGCTCTCCTGGTCCTGATGATATTCCACCCAGATTTTTACAAAAAATTAGTCATTCAATTTCTGGTCCTCTAGCTGTGTTATTTAATTCATCAATCAGAAAAGGTAAAGTTGTTCAGGCTTGGAGGGAGGCTATAGTTACACCCATATATAAGGGTGGATCCAGACATGACCCTAACAATTATCAGCCCATAAGCCTGACTTCCATCATAGGCAAAATTATGGAAAGATTGCTTAAAGCCCATATTATAGATCATTTAGAAAGAAATAAAATAGTAGATATCTTTCAACACGGTTTTGTGACTGAAAGATCAGTTTTGACCAACCTACTACATTTTTTTGAACCAGTAAGCGTTGTCTTGGACTTGGGTATTCTGGTAGATGTAATATTTTTGGATTTTTCCAAAGCTTTTGATAAAGTATCACATAAAGCCTTACTACAAGAATTGGTCAAAATTAAGTTGCAACCTAATATTATAAACTGGATACAGTCATGGTTGGAAAACAGAACTCAACAGGTATCAGTCAAGGGTCACCTGTCTGCGACGGGCGTGGTGACTAGTGGTGTTCCCCAGGACTCCATCCTGGGTCTGATACTGTTTCATATTTGGGTGTCATAATCTCAGATAATTTAACTTTCAAAAAAAATAATATAATTAAAGTTAAAAAATTTAATAAAATAATTGGCTCTATTTTAAGAAATATCAAAAGTAGAGACTCCAAGGTTATTATGTCACTCTACACCAGTCTGGTACATCCCCACTTGGAATACTGCTCTCAATTTTGTGCACTAACTTCTATAAGGGGTTTAAAACTTGCTGAGGGTGTTTAGCGTAAATTCACTAAAAAAGTATCATCTTTACATAGTAATAGTTACGAAGATAGATTATAAAAACATAACCTATTTTCTGTAAAATACAGACAAATAAGGGTGACTTATTGGTATATCAAACCTTAAAATGATTATTTAAGAACCACAATTGATTTACTACTGCCTCCACGCCAAATCAACTAGAGTCATGGTTATAAACTCATTGGAGAAAAATGTATATCCTCAGAAGGAGTCTATTTTTCACACAGAGAGTTGTGGGTTTGTGGAATAACTTACCTGTAATTGTCGCTAATAGTGATAATTTAAATACCTTTAAGCAAAGTTTGGATAAACATATGGGAAATGAAAAATTTGATTTCCACCCAAAGGACATATGGGTGGCGAGCATACAATGGGCATCCTTACATATGCCTTCATTGCTCGTACTCTTCTATGAACCTATGAACCTATAAGATTGGCTAAGCAGAGATAGTCCTCAATTTCTCTATCGGTTACTTGCAGAGGATCATCGACTCAGTAGAGATCCTTATAGAAATTCCCAAATGTTGATGCTATCTCTTGGGGGTGGGAGATAATCCGGCCATCCTGTGGAGATTTCAAACTCAAAATGGATTTAGCCATTTCAGCTTGCCTTAACCTAAGTGCCAAGAGCTTCCCTGCTCGTTCCCCTGACTCCAAATATCTCAGTTTAGTATTATGAATGGCCAATTCAGCCTTCTGTGCCATCATATCATAATAAGATGCTTGAAGACAATGTAACCTGGCCCATTCTTCTGGTGATGATGACTTACTAATATTATGTTCCAACTGCTGTATTCCTTCTAAAATAAAGTCAAGCTTCAATTTATTTTTCTGAGCTCATGTAGATGCTATCCGTATAAAATTACCCATGATGGCACATTTGAGGGCAGCCCACACTACATCAATCCTCTTCACTGTCCCCAGATTCACATCCAGAAACTCCTTAATAAAGACCTGTGTGGAAGTTAGACTTTCAGGATGCTTGAGCAATTGTGTATTAAGGCGCCAAAGGGAGCACCTCCTTGTCCTAGACCCTAAAATAAAGGATATACCAACTGGGGAGTGATCAGAAAGCACCCTAGAATAAACAGATGCATCAATAATACCAGGCAGAGAAAAGAAGCTTACCAACCAATAGTCTATTCTAGAAAAAGTGCCATGCGGCGGGGAGTAATACGTGAATTGTTTTTCATCTGGATTCAGAATTTGCTACACATCTACTACCCCAGCTCCCATCAGGAGCTCTCTGAAAGCACGCTGTGCTGGTGAGAGCCCACAGTTTCTATTGTCTGAGCGGTCAATGTCCACTCTCGGAACCAGATTCCAATCTCCATTCAGAAAAGTTAGGATAGGTGGATTAGATACCACGATTGCTAACAACTGGGTGAAAAAAGAGGGTGAATCTATGTTTGGTTCATAGATTGACCCTATTAGCACTGGGGCTAAAGTCAATGTACCCTGTATAATGCTATAACGCCCCTCTGGATCATACCACTCTTGTGACTTACTGAATGGCACATGTTTGGCTATCAGAATAATAGTACTGGCCCACTTAGTGGACTTGCCCGAGCCATACACTTGCCCTATCCAACCTCGTTTGAAGAGTGAAATGTCATCTCAGCATGTACGTCTCTTGCAAGCAAGTAATGTCTGCTCTTAAATGGGTGAGATGCTTGATAACCATACCCCTCTTCTGTTTACTCTGAGCCCCTTTTATATTTCAACTCACTAATTTGTAAGGCCACCCCATTAACTTCAATTAAACAATGAGTAAACTGAAGAAGTCCAAGATTTAAATGATTCAGTACAAAATACCTCCCTCCAATTCTTGGTGTGCAGAGTTTCCTTAATTCCCCCCCACCCCCTTACCATTTTTATGTTTGCTCGCATGCATGTGCAAGAAACACAGTGCCATCATCTGAGTTTTCGGAGGTGTGTCAGCCCCTCTTCCAATTCAGTCAGTGTGTTGGCAGGTGCAGCCCCAGTCCGCCAATGCATGCTGGAGCTGTCTCTGACAGCTCCAAAATGCAGTGGTGTACAGTTGAAAGGGGGAGCTACGCTTCAGTGAGCAACGATAAGATATCGCCTGCTTATGCACAGGCTCCCCTACACACACACACACACACACATATACACACACACACATGCATGCATACTGCGTGCTGCCCCCCCATGCACACACTGTATAGCCGACGGGGGTACCAATCCCTCACACAGCTGTGCGCCCCTTAAAGCTCTCACATGCCACACTGGGTGCCCAGCCCAGGTGGCAAGTTATCGTATATAGCTGACGGGGTGCCTAATCCCACTCGGCTCCACTGTCCCCCCTTGAAAGTACTGGATGCCACGCTGGGAGCCCACCTCAGCATGGCAACTGATGCTATGGCCGACGGGGTGCCCAATCCTCCGTTGCTTCATACCCTAATCCGTCTTGCTGCCATGCTGGGAACCCGCACCCAACATGGCAAATGTCCCACATATCTTTTAAAAAAAAAAACCTGAAAAGCAAAACGGTCCCACGCAGTCTCCCTGCCCCCCACAACCCGCAGACTCCACCCACTGCGCACCCTGCCTCCCCACCCCCTCACCCCATACTTACCTCCGGAGCTCGGCGTGATGATCTTCAGTGAATTGGGAACACGTCTGCACTGTTCAAAGCTGACCGCGAACTGAGGAAATGCCGGTAAGCTGCATAATGGGATAGATAGGGGGGTTTCAACTTTGTTGCATATCTCAGGCATTTTTTGGAATTTTTGCACAAATTTTCAACATGGGGTTTTGGGACCCTTCTCAAGAATGATGTCACTGTCACTGTGTTGCTGTCGGCCCGAAGGTGATTTCTACAGTCACTTGCAAAATCACCTTCCGGGCCTGAGTAATGAAACGACATTGCCAGTGCTCATAAGATGGGCTCTCAAGAAGCCTATTTTGAAAATTTGGTGGAAAAATTCCAAAAAATTACTGTTTTATGAGCGTGCATTACGCAGTTCCTACGCAGGCTCATAAGTTTGTGAATTTTCAATATTTTCACTCCAGATTTTCAACATTGCCATTTTACCACACCTACTTATGAGCAGTACAGCTGACATTTTTCACATCTTGCCCAAAATATGTTTCCACCCATGTAACGCACAACGGCACAGTCGGTGTGCGAAATCAATGTATGGGACACAGTAAGAAAATCACAGTGACACTGTTCATGAGCAGAGGTCTTAAAATGGCTATGTTGCAAATTTGGTGAAAAAATCCCTAAAAATGACTGTTTTACAAGCGTGCGTTGCGCAGTTCCTACGCACGCTCGTAAGTTCACGAATTTTCAACATTTTCACTCCAGATTTTCAACATTGCCATTTTACCACACCTCCTTATGAGCAGTACAGCTGTCATTTTTCACATCTTGCCCAAAATATGTTTCCATCCATGTAGTGCACAATGGTGCAATCGTGTGTGAAATCAATGTATGGGACACATTAAGAAAATCACAGTGACACTGTTCATGAGCAGAGGTCCTAAAATGGCTATGTTGGAAATTTGGTGAAAAAATCCCTTAAAATGACTGTTTTACAAAGCGTCCGCTATGTAGTTCCTACGCACGCTCGTAAGTTCGTGAATTTTCAATATTTTCACTCCAGATTTTCAACTTTGCTATTTTACCACACCTCCTTATGAGCAGTACAGCTGTCATTTTTTACATCTTGCCCAAAATGTGTTTCCGCCCATGTAGCGCACAATGGCGCAGTCGGTGTGCGAAATCAATGTATGGGACACATTAAGAAAATCACAGTGACACTGTTCATGAGCAGACATCTTAAAATGGCTATGTTGAAAATTTGGTGAAAAAATCCTAAATATGACTGTTTTACGAGCATGCATTGCGCAGTTCCTACGCACGCTCATAAGTTTGCAAATTTTCAATATTTTCAATCCAGATTTTCAACATTGCCATTTTATTACACTTCCTTATGAGCAGTACAGCTATCATTTTTCACATCTTGCCCAAAACATGTTTCCACCCATGTAGCACACAATGGCACAGTCGGTGTGCGAAATCAATGTATGGGACACATTAAGAAAATCACAGTGACACTGTTCATGTGCAGAGGTCTTAAAATGGCTGTGTTGAAAATTTGGTGACAAAAGTCCATAAAATGACTGTGTTACAAGTGAGCATTGAGCAGTTTCCACGCACCCTCGTAAGTTCATGACTTTGTAATATTTTCAGTCCAGATTTTGACCAGTGGCATTTTTCCACACTTCCTTATGAACAGTACAGCTGTCATTTTTCACAACATGTCTGAAATGTGTTTTCACACTTTCAGCGCAGAGATGCGTGGTCACTGTGGGAAATCATTGTTCGGGACAGATAAAGTAAATCACACTGACACTGTTCATGATCGGAGGTCCCAAAATGCCTCTGTTGACAATCTGCTGTAAAAAATCCCCAAACTAATTACATTACGGGTGTGCGTTGCACAGTTTCTATGCACGCTCGTGACTTCACCAGTTTTTTTTAATATTTTTACTACAGATTTGCAACATTGCCATTTTTTACACCTCCCCATGAACAGTACAGCTGTCATTTTTGACATCCTGTTCGGAATGTGTTTGCACCTGTGCTGCTAAATGCCGTAGTCACTGTGCATAAGCAGCTCTCGGCTAACAAACTGATATTGCCACTGTTCGTGAGGTGGGGTCACAAAAAAAACATGTCTGATTCTGAAAGCAGCACAAGGGAAGTCACAGAGTTTGGAACTGTTTGATTTTGAAAGCAGCACAAGGGAAGTCACAGAGTTTGGAACTGTTTGATTTTGAAAGCAGCACATGGGAAGTCAAAGAGTTTGGAACTCTGGTTTTGAAAGCAGCACAAGGGAAATCACAGAATTTGGAACTGTCTGATTTTGAAAGCAGTACAAGGGAAATCACAGAGTTTGGAACTCAGTGCTTTGGCTTCTCAGGGGGAACTAGAAGGGGGACAAGATCAGATCTACAGTCATACCTCTCAAGTGTCCCTAATTTTCAGGGGCGTCCCTGATTTTGTCGCAAAATTTTACTCTGTCCCTCCTAAAATTTGTGTTTTTGTGGCTAAACAGTGGGGTCTGTAAGCACAAAACAATGTCAAGCATTAAAGTTACAGACTTGTTCTTCTTTAGAAAATGTATTTTGCACTAAGCCCCATATTCTGCCAGCTTTCTGGGTGGATATCTCTAATTTTGAAGATGTGTCCCTGATTTTGGTCCTTTGTCCCTGATTTTTTTAAGCCGTGTCCCTGATTTCTGAGGCAGGAGGTTGAGAGGTATATCTACAGTACAGTAGCTTCTTGTTGTTTTACATTGTTTCTTGTGGATTCTACTTGGTAGAAGGTTATTTCTTTTCTTTCTTACTACTAAGGGGCTAGCAGGGTATTGTTTGGGGCTGTTGAAATTTTGAAACCTGTTTTGATAGCTATAAGTGGGCTCATTTGTTTGATTCACTGTGTGGCAATTGTAGAGACCTGTTTCTTCTGTTTTAAAACATAATTGGTGTGATTTAACTGGGTCTGTTTCTTTGGATTGGAGACATGTATCTTCTAATTCCAAGCCTATTTTAATGTGTTGTTGGTGAAGCTGTTTGAATTGGAGTCCTGTTTCTTTGGGTAGCAAACTTATTTTGGGGGCTTTGAGTAGAATTGTGATTCATTGTTGCTGGCTTCACTAGCTGCAAAGTTTGAGTGCAGAGTGGGGGAAGGGTGCTAATGGTCTGACCAGAGGCCTCAGCTACCTGATTGTTTCTGGAAGACTTGGGCTGGTCCCACCCTTGGTCCATTATTTCCTTTATACCAGGGGTTCTGACATCACTTCCTCAAACAGGCAAAGGATATGCACCTGTCATAGCAAAAGCAGACATCCAGGAAAGGAACAGCAGCAAGTGAAGAGGTGACTGCTCTCTCAGTGGAAGGGAAGTAAATGCAAATCTAGGAGCTTTCATTATTCCTTCTTCGCATTGATATTGCATTGGGGAAAGGAGGAGTAGGAGTTTGAAGAAGGTTGTGCAATGGCTACTTAAAGTCTATTTTTGGGTGTGGATAGGAAGGATAGGAATATAAAAAAGCAGTTGCTCAATATATCTAAACGTGTGCAACAAAGGAGGTAAGGGAAATAAAGAAAATGTTTTGCACTGATAGAGGAGGGAAAGGGGAGACTTGGGGGGAGTGTTTGGTATCCTGCATCTGGAAGGGTGGGGGGTCGCTGGTGGGCAACGACAGCAATGGGTAGGGTGGTAGGCTGCAACAACTGTGGTGCACCAATCTTTCTAAAAATTGCCTGGAGTGTGGGAGGATGTTTAGTGTGCAAACCTATAGAAAACTTAGAAAGGAGATTGAGGGTCTGCAGGAGGAACTAAGACAGGCAAAGCAGATTATGGTGGGTTTAGCCCAATACTGGAGGGAGGAAGAAGGAGATGAGGAGGGTGATTTAAGCCAACAGTGGTGAGGAGAGGGTCAAAAGAAGGAAGCAGAGACAAAGGGCCCAGGCCAGGAAGAACAATTGCTGGGGAAACCAGGTCAGAGACAAAAGACAAATGGAAGGAGAAGATAGGGACTTGTGAGGAGAGGTGAAGAAGTGGCAAAAGTCATGGAGTGGAAAGGAGAGAACAGGTTACTATGCAGAGAGAGGAGTGGCATTTGTGAAGGGCCTTCAGAAAATAGTTAGCACTGCTAGAGAGGAAGAAGGTGGAGGAGGGAAATTATGAAATTAGAGGAGTAATTGATAAATGCCTGGACCAAACTGGAGTGGGGGAAGTTCTGCTGGAGAATTGCAACAGGGTAAAAGGGGAAATAATGTGCAGGAGGAAGAAGAGGAGCTGGAAATGAAAGAGGGAGATGAATGGAAGCAAGCAGGGAGTAAGAAGGGTGGAATCTTAGTGCTGGGGGACTCAATACTAAGAGGAGTTAGGTGGGGTAGCAAGGGAGAGAGGCATAGTTGCATTTGGGTGGAGGCCATGCCAGGAATGACAGTGGAAAGGGTGGGACAGTCTGTTCTGAAATATGCTAGAAGGGGTAGGGACAAGCCTCATTTAATTATACATCTTGGGACAAACGACCTGGCTGACAAGACAGTAGATAGAGTCCAAAGGAGGTTTGAGGAACTAGCACAATTATGTGAGGGGGCAGGAAGATCAGTAACTTTTTCAGAGATACTTCCTGTGCCAAAGGCAAGCACAACAAGAAAGCTGAGAATAGAGGAATTTAACGGATGGCTAAGAACCTGGTGTTGTGCTAAAGGGTATGGGCTGTTGGGGGGGGGAAGGACCTGGGAGGACAGTAGTCTCTATGCCAAGGACAGACTACATTTGAGTGAGGAGGGAAAGAAAGTGTTGAAACAGAGGATGGAGGAGTACATAGAGGAAGTTGGGAATTTAAACTAGGAGTAGGGGGTGGTAGTTAGGGAATAGATATGCAGAGACCACAGGTTGGGAAACCATATGAGCTTACCCCCCAAAACAGTGACAAAGGACAAATGGCAAGTACTGTTGGTGATGCTAGGAAAGGAGGGCAGGATGGGAGGGGGGGGAAGGGTGGAAGGTGGTTACCCTTAATGCTAGGAGCCTTGGGAGGAAAACTGCAGAGTTACAGGTTCTCATGGCAGAGGGAGAGGTGGATATTGCAGTCATCACGGAAACACGGGCCATCCAATACAATGACTGGGACCTGTCTGTACCAGGGTACAGATTATTTTGTAGGGACAGAGTGATTGGAAAGGAGGGGGGGGTGGCACTATATGTAAAGGAAGGACTGAAGTGTGTAAGGGATGAAGGGGAGGGGGGTAGTACGGAGTCACTTTGGATGCAAATCCAGGATTCCAAGAATAGGATTCTTAGAATGGGAGTGGTGTATAGGCCACAATCTCAGACGGAGGAGTTAGACAGGGAACTAGCGGGACAGATCAGGAGGACCTGTGAGAAGGGTAGTGTGGTGATTGTGGGGGACTTCAACATGCCAGGAGTGGACTGGAGCACCCCTACAACCAGGAACAGAAGGGAGTAGGGACTGCTGGATGCCTTCCAGGACAGCGTCCTGCTGCAAATGGTCAGTGAACCAACCAGGTTAGAAAATACCCATGACCTTGTGCTGGCAAATGGGGATTTTGTGAGAGAACTTACAGTGGAGGAACTGCTGTCAGGGAGTGACCACCGCTCAGTATGGCTCACATTGGATATGGGCGAGGAAGGAGTGGAATCTTGCACAATAGTGCTGGACTTCAGGAGGGCTGACTTTGGGAGGATGGGGGAAGTGGTAAAAGGGTACCTGGCCAGAATTCAATCTAGTATGGACAATAACCAGAGGTGGGAGCTCATAAAGCTGGGGATAGTGGAGGCAACCAAAACCTGCTGCAAAGCCCAGAGCAAGAAGGTTAGAGCTAAGAAACCGATCTGGTTGAGCAAGGAGGTCATGGAAAAGGTAAGGAGGAAAAGAGCTGCCTTTAGGAAGTACAAGAAAACAGGGAGGGGGGAGGACAGGGAGGAGTACTTGACAGAATCGAAGGAGGTGACAAGGGCAGTAAGGGGAGTCAAAGCATCTACGGAACTCAGGCTGGCACAAGGCATTAAGAAGGGGGAGAAGGACTTCTTTAAGTACATCAGGGAGAAAAGGAGCTGTAAGGACCACATAGTAAGGGGGGTTGGGTGGAAGCAGGGTGCGATAAGGCGGAAGCACTAAATGAGTACTTCTGCTCAGTATTTACTAAAGAGAAGAGGGGGGTGACACCCAAGGTGGGAGAAATGGCAGAAGCAGGAGGGGAAGTGGTGACAGATGGGGAAATCATGGAGAGCAGAGTTTGAGAGGGTCTGAAGGCACTGAGGGTGGACAAGGCGCCAGGCATCCACCCCAGGGTACTGAAGGAGCTGGCAGAGGTCCTTGCAGGACCTTTGGCAGACCTATTTAATGCCTCACTACATTCAGGGTGTGTACCTCAGGACTGGAGGATGGCTCATGTGGTGCCCCTCCACAAGAGTGGCCCCAAGGATGAACCGGGAAACTACATACCAGTAAGCCTCACATCCATCGGGGTAAGCTAATGGAGACTATCCTGAAGGAGAGGCAGGCCTCCCAGAGGCCAAAGGACTACAGGACAGCAGACAGCATGGCTTCATACGTGGCAGATCCTGCCAAACCAACCTGGTCGAGTTCTATGACTGGGTAACTAGGCAACTGGACAGGGGCCATGCAGTGGATGTCCTGTATCTGGACTTCAGTAAGGCATTCGACTCAGTGCCACATGGAAGGCTGAGAAGGAAGTTAGTAGGCACAGGGGCAAGTGCAAAGCTGGTGAGATGGGTAGGAAAATGGCTGCAGGGAAGGCAACAGAGGGCGGTGGTGGGTGGGGAGCTCTCACACCCTAGGGCAGTGACGAGCGGTGTTCCATAGGGCTCAGTGTTGGGACCAGTGTTGTTTGGGATATTCATTGCAGACATGTCATGGGACATCAAGAGCAAGATCAGTCTGTTTGCTGATGATACCAAGGTAGGCACGGTGGTGGATGACCTAGGGGAAGGCAGGGGTTGCAGGATGATCTGGCAAAGCTTGAAACCTGGTCAGACATCTGGCAACTGGGCTTTAATGCCAAAAAGTGCAAGGTGCTGCATTTTGGGATGAAGAACCCAAGGAGGAGTTACCAGCTAGGGGGAGTGCAGCTAGCCCAGACAGAGGAGGAGAAGGATCTGGGTGTGCTCATTACAGGGTCAATGAACAACTCGCACAATGTAGGAAGGCAGCTGCAAAGGCCAACAAAATGCTGGGTTGTATTGCAAGGGTATATCCGAGGAGGGAGGAGGTGATTCTGCCACTGTATAGGTCATTAGTTAGACCACACCTGGAGTACTGTGTGCAGTACTTGTGTCCATATCTGAAGAGGGACATTAAGTTACTGGAGGGGGTGCAGCGCAGAGCGACAAAGATGATCAAGGGGCTGGGGGACTTATCATACAAGAGGAGGTTGAAGGAGTTGAACATGTACTCACTGGAGGAGAGGAGAGACAGGGGTGACATGATTGAAACCTTTAAATGCATGTAAGGAATAAACAAGATGGGTACAGAGGGACTGTTTAAAGTAAGGGAGAGGAGGGCCAACAGGGGCCATGATATGAGACTGGAGTGAGGAAGGTTCAGGAGGGAGATGAGGAGGCACTTTTTTACAGAGAGGGTGGTGGCTGGGTGGTATGCAGTAGAACAGTGGACTGCTTCAAATGAGGATGGGACAGGACAAGGGGAGGGTTAATGAAGGGAAGGGTGGGGAGGGGCAGCTGAAGAATAAGGGGTCCTAGCTGCACATTCGAGCAGACTTGATAGACCTCTAGGCCTTTATCTGCTGGCAAATTTCGTATGTTCGTATGTTGAAAATTTGGAGTGAAAATACCAACGAATGCCTGAGGTATTACGGTTTCCAACCATAATGCCCAACCCCGTAGAGAATGACAGGCATCAGGGATGTGACTTGGGATTCTTGCCTGCAATGCTCATACCATTCCACACCCTGCGACCAGTGAGAGGCATCGAGGTATGCCTTGGACTCTTTGGCCCCAAAGTTCACCCCATTCTCCTATATCGCACCCATCTCATTGTGTTTCCTGATGGAATGGGGTGTGCATAAGGGCCAAAGACCTCAAGGCACACCGTGACACTTGTCAGTGTCTGCAGGGTGGAGTGTGGTGAAACGGCGTGGCCGTTATGCCTGATGACCCAAAGGCACACCCAAATGCCTGTCACTCTCTGCAGGGTGGTGGTGGGGTTAGCTTCAGTTCAATACTTCACTGCCATTCCTATTACGCAGCTCTGTAACTTCTACACTACCACTGCCAATGCCAGCAAGCAAACATTCGGCATTGACAAATGCTTGTTATATTACTGTGATAATGAAGACATTGCCATCCCCACAAAAAGAAAATAACAAACAAACACCCCCTCCCAACACTAAACATAGTAATAAACTACCCCTGGCTCTAACAAAATCAATCTCCCAATGCACAACGCGGCACACGATTATATAGTCTCGCTACCCAACTCCAAGTAACTCCCCTGACCCACAATACATGACTCACTAACAGTTCACCTCATGCCCTTCATGTCCTATAAAGAACTTTTAATAAACGCTTTCCTTCATCAAACACAGGGCATCAGGCTATAAAATAAAAGAAGTATGTAACATTGAGAAAAGGAACAACTGAGCACCATATGCTCCAGCTATGCGGAATAAGATTCCCAATTTCAGAACACTATTGTCCAATCAATTCTAACATCTTTAACTATTATAACAATAGAGGCAAATAAGTTCTCAAGCCATCAGGCCTCTTCCCCTCCATAGTCCAGGAATTACTTCCACTCAGCTACTCCAAAATGTCGTTCTTTACAGTCAGCAAGTAGCGGGATGTTGCCTCAGGGATCAACAGCTGCTATTTCTCTTATGTCCGATGGTACGAACCAATTTGTCCTTCCTTCAAACGACGAAGCTTACTTCACTTAAAAAGGTCCAGAAAAAGTGTATGAAGCTCTTCCGTGGCTTGCTTAAGTGATTCAAATGCTACCCACTTATCTTTAGATTTAACTTGCAGTGTTGCAGGATATTTCATCTGAAAGGGTACTTCATCGGCAATCAAACGAGATACCAGAGGATGAAAGCCCTGCCTTTTGAGCCGCACTGAATGGGGTAGGTCTTGGGACACTCTTAGTTTACTCCCCTCCCATTGAATTTCTTGTTCTTATTTAACTTTATTCAAAATGTGTGCCTTGTCCAAATAGTTCAGCAATTTAAAGACCAATGGCCTTGGTGGTGCTCCTGGTAATGGGGGCGCAGGGAGCAGTGTGCTCTCTCGACTACATAAACACCATTATTCTGGGAAGGACCTGATATTTTTTCACAAAGTTTTTGCACAAACAGCACAGGATTGGTGCCTTCCTGTTTCTCTGGAAGACCGAAGATAATTAGGTTATTGCGCCGACTGCGCCCTTCGAGATCTTCCAGCTTGTCTTCAACCTTCCGTATCTTCTGTCTTAATGTGGAGGAGTCCAGCTTAGTCTTATCCCTCCACTTCTCTACTGACACCAAACATGAATCCATATCCCCGACTCGAGTAGTGAGTGAGTCCAGATTAGCTCTGATTTGCTGCACATCGCTAGAAATTGCCGTAATGGACACCTTCAAAGGCAGCATTATTTCCATAAACTTGTCTTCAGACAATGCCGTGGGAACCGCGGTGGATAATGCGGCTGTGGCAGCATGCACTTTAGGCCTCTTTGCGGCCTTATCTTTCTCGGGGGAAGGTGGAGGCGTGTGCCGTGGAGGAACTCTCCGTATCTCTGCTTCCATTTGTATCTTCCTCTTATCACCTTCGGAAAGCTTCTTCTTCACAATATTTTCAAAGTAGCTCACTGGAGCTTGCGATAAGAAAATAAAATTGCAGGTTCTATCTGGGAGTGAGGAGAGGATGCAACCTACAATTAAGCAGCCATCACACAACCCCCACCAGATCCCCTTTTACCAATGTCAGGGATGTCCCTGTGTCCCTTAACCCTTGTGTCTGTACACCATTCATTGCAACTGGGTGCATGTGTTTCCTCATGTTAACAGGCATGCTTCCAGGGACACACAAACAACCTACTTCTTTCCTAGCTCCATGTTGCATATTGCTTGTCCTTTTGGGACACTGTCTTGCAATGTACCCAGTTTCTTTACATACCCAACATTTGTTTCTTTTCTCAGAGAACTCTTTCCTTTGAAACCTGGGGCTAACTGGTTTTGGTGGAGGCAGTGAGGGTTTTATCTGCCCTTAAGGCACGCTTTTCTCTTTATGCGATGCCACACCTGCCGCATTCACTCTCAGAGCAGGTCTGATCTTGGCATAGCGGTCCGAGAGTTCAGCAGCCTTTTGCACTTTTTTGGGATCTCAGTCCTCCAGCCAGGTTTTCAGCTCTGCTGGGCATGCCCAAAAAAAAACTGTTCTAACAAAATAGCATTTTCAATTTTATCTACAGAGGTTGCTTCAATTCCTTCCCACCATTTTAAAAAACGACGTTTCATGGCTAGCTCCTCGTAGCTCATATCAGGGCTTCTCCTGAGCTTACGGAATTTAGATCTGTATGCTGCTTCAGTTAAATCAAACTTTTTTTAAAAGTGCAGCTTTAAGTTTGCTGTCATACTTACTGTCCTTGTTGTCAATTTGACCCCATGCATACAGAGCTTTCCCGGTAAGTAGCAGGGACAGCTGGAAGCTCCAGAACCCTCTATGAATATTTGCCTGAATACAAACTTTTTCAAAGGAATTTAAAAAGACATCCATACTCTCCCCCTCTTTAAATTCAGCTATCAATTTGGAATTTAATTTGTAACCCAGTCCTGTAGTTCCAGTTAAACTCAAGCCACTTACCTGCTCTGGTACTGGTGTTTGGAGTTGTAGCTTCTCCAGTTCATGTCGCCTCTGGCGCTCACGCTTCTCACGATCCGCCTTTTGCTGTTCGCGCTTCTTTTCTCTCTGGAACTTCAGCTCCATTCTGCGCAACTCAATCTTCAGCTTGACTGCTTCTGGCTCCAGAATGCTGGTGACCTTCCCCTGCTGCTGTGGCCCTTCGCTAGCACTGGCCCTGCTGTCCTCCTCACCAGATCTGGACACTGCACTGGCCGCTAGCCCCTCTATGCCCAAGGTTTGGTCCTTTACAGTCACAGTCTGTGACTCAATGCTCTGGGCATCTGCTGCCATCAGGGCATCCATGAGGTTCTGCTTAGTGGCTATCACCTCATGCAGGACTTTTCTGTCCTGACACAACTGCCTCAAGTAATCTGCAGTGTACCCACTGTAATTGGAAGCCAGCTACTTCCCTAACTATGGCTACTCTAAGTTGCAGTTCAAAACCAAAAATAAAACAGGTAGGAACTTGGCTGCAAGCAAAATTATGTAGTCTTGTTTCCTTTTTTTAAAAAATAAGTCACTGCCTTGTTTTGCAAGTGAGCTGTACAGAATTAAGCTGACACACTGAACAGTTAAAGCTTGTGTTACTAATTTTATTGCACCACTGCTAACCAAATATGTCACAAATGCACTCGGCAGATCAGGCCCTCTGATCCCACCGCTACCACCAAATCTGTCACAAACGCACTCAGCAGGTCAGGCTTTCTGCTCCCACAGTGCCAACCTCCAAGCGCAGTAATGTGAACAGGTAACAGACAGGGTAACCCTCCTGTCTGCTTCTGGGTCCGAATCACCTTTAGTCTCAAGTTCTGGGGAGATTCAAATTGGGAACCTTATGCTAGCGTATCCAATGTACAGGCTCAGACACGTACCCTCTTCGGGGATTGCGGTACAATCTTTCACCAGGGCACCAAGCCAGGCTTCCAAAATGAACCTTTAAAAGTCTATAAAAGACCTTAGGTATATTCTTACCTTTTCCCAGTTTAGTAGCACCATTAAGCTTTTGAACAGTTTTTGTCAGTCTTAACCCTCTTTATAAAATGGGCACAAAAAATTCTATATCATGATTGGCTAATCAGCAGTCTTACCCGTGTCCTTATACAGCCATATCATGCCAACCTGCACTACATACCAACTGATAGCCCTGCCACACCTAAAATCACTGAGCCCGCACTGTCCAAACTACTTTCTAAACATTCAATCCATCGCGAAGAGGCAGTTACAGCCGTACTCTCCAAGCGCTACCAATACCTCAGAAAATGCCACAACGAAATCAGCAGATGCTGCGGCGTACCAAGCGCCCTCAAACTGAATCCACAGACTTGTCCTTCCATAGACTGTTTCACCTACCAGTTAGTCACATTACAAAACGATGGACAAACTTTTCATTATTACAGCAGAGCGTGCGGTCCGGACGATTTTTCAAACAAGTCTAACAGCATCTACGGTGGTTAGTAAGGACACGCCGCTCTTAATGAGCAGCCGTGGTTCTCAAACGGCTTTTCTGTCCACCTACAGGCACCCTTCAGTGAAATGGGTGTATGTGGCTGCAATAATTGTAAATATACTGGCCATCAAAATCAAACACTGACTGTCAAAAACTGGCACATTGTTAAGCACCAGAGACACCCTATTATGACAGACAAAATCAAATGACATGTGGAAGAGAACCTCAGCAGTCTCCTGTGTGTGTGTGTGTGTGTGTGTGTGTGTGTGTTTCTGTATGTGTGGGGAACACAATTCTAAATGCCCTATAGTCCCTATCAAATGATTCAGAGATGCCCTCAATATAGGGACTATTTTACTCCTTCAGACATTAAAACTTCAAGTTTTAAAAAGTGTTTGCATTTTTTACTTTTTTTTTTCTTAAATACTACCTTAATAGGGCCCATTTTATAAGCGGAATAAGACACTCCGAGGTGTGGTTTATGGCCTGATAAGAGCACTTCCCAGGTGCTAAAGGCATTACGCACCAGGGCTGCTCTTATTTGTAATATAACCACACCTCGTCGGTCTTATTCCTCTACTATGTCATACACAAAAAGAATTAACAGACACACCCAGGCAGTATCTTTCAAATAAAGATTTTACTAAAAGATGATAAAAATATGAAAAATGTAAACACAGAACAATATATCAAATAGCAGACAATCACTTAAAAGAACAAAGGCAAAGTACAAAACAAAAACTCCTGGAGATCTTGTTTCTTGAGAGCCCAAAAAGATATAGCATATTCCGCAGTTACAAGGATACATTTCAACTCCATCTCCCTACCCCCTTGGTGAGTGATGTAGCTCCTCCCTTTTAGAATAGAAAAAAATACAAACATGATGTCCTATCAGGAGGCATATTAAATAAGGTGACATCAGCAAAAATTCCACTTCCTAAATATGCCTCCATAATAAAACATTTTCTCTTTGATCTTGAGCATTTCCTATTCCCAAGGCATATCAAAGGGTTTTACAACTTTTAGCACCATGGTGGTATAAAATGTTCTTCCTATAGGAATCATAAAACTTTATGAGCCCTATATTCTGGCAGCTGGGTCAGTTCTAATTAAGACAGAAAAATAGGAGACCCTTAATTAAGTCCCTCTGGTCTTTTAATTACCTCCTGGTTTCAGGTCACTTGTCACTGTAGCTTCACTAAAACATGGGGGGGGACACCCATAAGCACAGGCTGCCTTATGTGAGACAATCACCTACTATATTTTTATATTTTATATTACAAATATCATACAACAATCATAACCAGCTGGTCAAGTGTCACAGCCCACACATGACACACAATATACATTTTGTGGGAATAGAGAGGGTCATTCTGGGACCAAGGTGGGGTTCCCTAGAAAAAAGGCTGGGTCACTGCGAAAGTTTTTGGATTTACCATTTGAGAGCTAGAATTGATATAGGGCTAAATTACTCTATATATCTTTATGCACTCCTACATAAACTATGAGATAGGGAATTGGAATGCTAAGTACATCCTTACATAAAATGACTGTTGTAAAATTAATGATTATATATGATTGGTTAATACTTCAATTTGTAATGATGGCTTGTAACAATTTAATTGTGCCTGGTGATAATAATCCCACGTCTTGCTTTGTTTGGTTTTTACTAATTTAAATGAGTGCTAAGTAATTAGATGTTTTAATAGGTATCACTATAAATATGTGTGACTGTACACTGACAATTCACCCTGAAGAAGCTCCCTTGCAAATTGTCAGTTTTTCTGGCTCCTGGTGTGCTAGTTCAGCATTCTTTCCGCTTCTGGTTTTATAGAGATGTACTGCACATTTTTTCTATATTAAATGAATGTACTCTATATTCATTTTGTGGTTTTTGCCTTGTAATGGGTGTAAACCTTTTCTCTACTTGTTATTCTTACTTAGAGAATAGTTGCTTGCGATATATGGAATAGCTCAGTGTTATCATTTGGGAGTTTCTTTTTTATACAAGGGGCTCTTAGGCTAGCCTCACACAGGAATGCTCTATCAGGGGAACACCCTAAAAACATTTGTGCAGCTGAAGAGAGAGAGTTTAGCCTAGACCCAGGAAGCTTCTTAATTTACCTCAAGCTACGGGTACATCTAGAAAGAGTGGAGTTGAGTGAGTAAGGGCAGATATCCGGAACTCTCTCCTGTTGAATACATCAATTTGCAAGCCTCAGCCTGCAACCAAACCCCTTTTGGCAAACTATAAACTGGTGCTTGACAGTCCCCCAGACCCTCTGGGGAAATAAAGACCTGTTGAGCAAAAGACTTGGGCATATGCATAACTGATGAAAACTGGCGCACAGCAATCAGTCACGCACAGTTTGGGGCAAAAAATAATAAACTAAGGCAGATTCAGCACAACTTTACATACAGGATCTACTTCACCCCAGAAGACTACATAAAATTAAAGAAGAGGTAGACTCATGTTATCCTAAGTGCAAAATTGAAATAGACACATTCCTGCACGTGGCATTAGCTTGTCCAGTGTTTAGAAACTTCTGGTGGCCAATCCATTGACTCATGGATGGCATCCTGAACACTCGTTTGCCCTTCACTCCACTGGAGCTGTTACCACTATAGCACAGAACTGGATGAATAATGCAGCACCCAATACAGCACAGTGGGCTAATAACCTAGTGGATTGTTTGAAACTAGAAAAAGCTCAATACAGAGCAAACTGCCAGATGTAAGTGTACAAGGGCATCTGGCCACCCATTCTGAATGCCATGGAGGCAGACTTATTTCCCAAGTGACCATTGTATGTCTCAGGACATTTTCTGCTCTGAAGCAGGAGGAAACCGGGATTGCCTTGTCCAGCAACAGGGGCTCCAGGCTGATTGTTGCTGAGTGGATATCACTTGGGAGGATTACTACATTAGGGAGGGGAGATAGGTTTTTGCCCTTCCTCCACTCCACTCCCACCACCATAGGTGCCTGGTGGTTGGGACAACTTTGGATCTGGGGTTTAGAGGAGATGTGGAAGACCTCTACTATGTAAACTGTGGATATTCACAGCTCACATCAAATGAATATACACAAATGTCAAGGTTGTAGTACTGTGTTTATGCATGAATACTGCTCTTTTTCCCCCCTATGTAACCCCTAGGTGGCACTACTCCAAGGGCTACTACCCCTGCCTCACCTGGCCACGACAAGGTTGAGCAGCCTGGGTTCTCAAAATCACTTTAAAATGGTTCTTATCCTAGATATTATATTTTTAGGGTGCCTCCACCCAGGTTTAGCTTTAAGTGAGCTGGCTATGAAACCTGGTACAACCCTCTGGGCTGCTGTACCCACCCACTGTAACCATAAGCCACCCCAAAACATGACCCAATAACATTTCCCCACATTTCAATACAGTTTACCATTTATTGACTGGATCCTAATAATATGCTCACAGTGCAGGTATCTGCAAAAACAATAATGAACAATTTATTTACAGGGGGAAAGGACTTAGGATGGGGGAAGAAAGAAGTAGAGGTTATGCTGTACACTATTTACATTAGGTTAGAAGTTCTGACGTGTGCTGTTGAAACCCTCCAGCTGGGTAGATAAGTTGCATTTTAAATCAGATTGTAATCACATATTGTACCAGCCTTCAAAATAACCAGAGCCCTGGCTATCTAGCTAAGCTGCATAAGCCAGATGACACAGGAACATTTATTTGGCCCACACTGATACCAGTCCCCAACCTTCGGTATGAGACCCCACAATCCCAACCTTAAGCCTGGGTGCCCAGTAACCACAGTTCAGAAATGATGCAGGCCTGATGAACGGTGCAGCTGTATGTTGGCAGGCTAGATTAAGCAGATTAAAGCTCTACTTGAAAAATGTCTAACACTTGAACTATGTACAGTCTCTTTAAAGGGATACAGGGGAGGCCCTGCATGGTGAAATGGGTGCTCTTTTGCCTGGGCTAAAGCACCTGTAGTGTAACCAGCTGGTTACCTTTCATATGAACATACGAACATACAAAATTTGCCAGCAGATAAAGGCCTAGAGGTCTATCAAGTCTGCTGGAATGTGCAGCTAGCACCCCTTATTCTGCAGCATTCTTTATTTAACACATTTAGCATTCTCTGACATCCAGCACATTTATAATGGTTTACATTCAGCACATTTAATACTGTAAATTTTTCAACCATGGGTCAACATGGCCACCATTGTCCTTTTTAGCTAAAATCTTTCAGTAGGTATTTGTTCCCTAGGGTTAGGGTGGCCTGGTTCTCCACATCCCATATTCGAAAAATTATTACTTTTATCAATACCATTTCTTTCACTTTATTAATTTAGCCAATTATAGCAGTTCTTGCAAACACAACTTTCAATGTCTCAGTTCCACATGGTAAATGGCTGGGGTTTATAGCTTCCACAGGACATCTCGACCAACAACGAACAAAATGCTGGACCTCCCAGGCAAAGTTAGGATGAGCCCTGGATCTGAATGCTCCTCTTCCAGTCCTGTGGGTACTTTAGCAACTTAAACACATTTCAGCACATTTATATACAGTAATCTGGGCCACTTCAGGACCCTTAATTCATATAGGTCCACCCACACTGGGCAATGATTAAATGCAGCAAATGCAGGGTGCAGACCAACCAACAGTTCCAAACAGTTAAACAAGTCTCTAGGTCATTGGCAGCCCCAATAAGCTCTCTTCTTTACTAGCACTTTAGGGGTACAAGATTACTCACTCAGGCATCCTAATGGAATGGATCTCCATCATCGAAGGTTCCTGAAGCCTTCAGTTCTCTCACCACTGAGGCAGGTTCAGCTGTCTCACAGCTGACTTGACATCAAGTTGCAGGTCCTACATTTTTCCCAAACATGGAAGGGATTTGCTAGCCCCTGGAGGACATTCTTTTGAAAATCCCCAGGCTAGCAGGTTTTACATTAACTAAACTGATTTAAATTTTGGCAGAGAAGAACAAAATCCCCTCCTTGGTGGAGAGGCTTACACTGGATCACCAGGCTCTTGGCATTGCAGGGGGCCAGAGCCCCCATCCCCGTGGGGGTCTCCCACTCAAATCTGAAAAATCTGCTGAAACACAGTCTTTTATGGAGCTCTACCGAGGCTACCTGTTGGCTGAAGTTATTGGATGCTTTGGCTCTGATTGGCTGGGAGGCTTGTCAATCACAAAAATGAATTATTCATTCAGCCTCTTCGATGAACAATTGGTTTGCTGTTTTGGCATCTGTATAGCTCCATGCAAAGCCACATAAGCACTTGGAAGTTTCCCATGAGCTTTGGCAAAAGTCCCTCAAGCCCTGGCTTAAAAATTCCAGCTTTCTGATTGGCTGTTGCTGCTCTGTAATGGCTGCTGAGCACACAGTCCCTTAGGCAAAATTAACACAGTCCCAAATAAAGTCCTGGTGCAGCCAGAATAGTTAAAATAGCTGCCCAATTGCCCCACAGTTCAATAGCCTTATGTGTGTCCATAATGTTGCTGCCCAGCCTTAGAAATTATCTCAGTCCATTTGCCTATCACTGCTGCCAATATTTTGTAACCCCCTTTTGCAGCAGGCAGGCTGTCTTTTGAGTCCCAACAACACTGGCGCAGCCAGGCTTTTCATTTAGTTTATTTAACATTTTTACCCTTTGTCAAACATTTTTTCCTTTTCACATCTTTCCCCAAGAACCCACACAGCAGTTTCATTATTTATTTATTCATTTCTTTTCTTTTCTCAGCAGCCGCTGAAACACTGCCTCCCTAAGGACAGGCAGACCCTTATGAATATTCATAAGGGCTCTGGCTCATTAATATTCATGAGCCCTGCTCCTAATGCTCCGTGGATCTCTTCATTTAAATAGAAAAATGGGCTCTCGTGGACCTTGTTGTGGTCACCAGGTCCCACTTTGCAGACAGAGACACCGGGATTGCTGAACACTCTCCCGCTCAACCGTAAATCAAGTGATCAGGAGATCAAAGGAGCAGGATTGCGAATGCGTGGTCTCCGTGGCACCAGAGTGCTGAAAACAAGCAGCAGGGAGACGCAGCTGGCTTCTTGGGCCCAAAATGGACTAAAGTCATCCACTGGGGTTATACCTGGGGCTACAAGGACACAGCAAGATGGGGGAACCAGAAAAAAATGGCAGGCATTTCTGGAAGCTCCTGGAGATGGCAGGAACAGAAGCTATGGGCCAAAGGTAAGCCCCAAATTGGGTGGGATGTTACACTTATTTTACTCCTAATGGCTCCTATGCATTAAGGGGAGCATTGCCTACATGCTGAGGTCATGGCATGTAGGCAACACTACATATGAATGCCAAGACCCAGGGATCTTGTAGACCCCCGCGTGCATTCCCAGAAGGGACACGCTGGCACATCCCTTCTGCACAGAATCCCCCAGCCAACTGCGCAATGCCTGTGGCCATTCCAGGGCATGTCTGGGATGTGCCAGCACTCCACGCCATTCACAGAGATGCAGAGTGCCAGGAAAGGGGGGTGTAGAGCATACCAACAGAGACCCTGCAGTACCTTTTGGGTGCCCCTCTCAGTCTACACCTGCCAGCTGTGACGGGATGAGGGATCTCCCCACTGTACAGTCCCAGCCTTCTGGGCTGACTGGGAGGGCTGGAGGCAGACATTCATGCACTTGCCTGTCTTTTTTACAAATGGACATCCCACGCTGTCCCAGAATCCCCAGCTCCATGTGGAACAGTGGACCTACTATGGGACTAGTGCGGGCATCCAGTTGTGGACTATCTGTTTCCTTTGATCCACTCCCAGCAGAGCAGTGTGGAGGAGCCACAGACAGGCACCATGTGGTGGCTTGTGTTAGTGCATGCCATGACCCATGCATCTGTCCGCAGAAGTGGCTGTGCATAGCCCTCACTGTACTCAAATTTAAACTTTATTACTGTGTATGTACTGTAAACCTTGAAAAATGTCAATAAAAATATTTCACAAAAAAACTGAAATGCTGAGTGAGGCTCATAAGGCTACCATACTGAACATTATCTTCTATTCAGTGTTCACAAAGGAGCATGATGGACCAATGCCTGACAGTGATATTAAAGAAGCCAATTTAGGGATCCATCAAATGGAGCCACTGATCTTTACCACCTGCACACTTAGGAAGGCACTAGCACAAATCAGGACAGACAAAGCAACTGGACCAGATGGGCTGCATCCAAGGGTAGTAAGAGAGCTGGTAGAGGAACTGGCAGATCCCTTGAGTCACTTGTTCATCCATTCACTACAGTCAGGGGTCAGGCCTGGTGAGTGGAAATGTGCGGATGTGGTTCCACTCCACAAGGGAGGGAATAGGTAGGAGGCAGATAACTACAGAGCAGTCAGTCTCACTTCAGTTCTGGGAAAGCTTAAGGAAACCCTAATCAAGCAGGACTTAGTAGAGTACCTGGAGAAGAACAGTTTTCAAGATGGCTGACAGCATGGGTTCATGGCAGGCAGATCATGCCAGACAAATCTGATTACATTTTTTGCCTGGATGACTAGGGAAGTAGACAGAGGCCACCAAGTGGACTGCCTGTATTTCGACATCAGCAAAGCCTTTGATTCCGTGCTGCACAGGCACCTGTTGTAAAAACTTAAAAGGATCCTGGTGCAGCCCCAAGTATAGTCAATTGGCTTGGAAATTGGCTTAAGGGAAGGAAACAGAGAGTGGTAGTAAATGGGATGAAGTTGGATGAGGGAGAGGTCACTAGTGGAGTGCCGCAGGGCTCGGTCCTGGGCCTGGTCCTATTTAATGTATTCATTAGCAACATAGGAGAGGATATCCAGAGAAAACCTGCCTAATTTGCGGACGATATCAAACTAAGTGGGACGGTGGACAGCACTGAGGCGGTTTGGGACCTTCAGAAGGACCTTCAGTGGCTTGAAAGGTGGTCCACTGTTTGGCAGCTAAAGTTCAACGCAAAGAAGTGCAAGGTGATGCATTTAAGGAAAGGTAATCCAAAGACAGAATACTGGCTAAAAGGGGTCCAGCTCTGTACATTGCATGAAGAAAAGAATCTAGGGGTTATCATCTCGGAAACCCTCAAGCAAGTCAGCCAATGCAACAGAGCTTACAGCAAGGGCAGCAAAATGGTTGGGTTGTATAGGGAGGAGTTTCAACAGCAGAAACAAGGAGGTAATTCACCCACTTTACAGATCCTTGGTAAGGCCACACCTGGAGTACTGCGTCCAGTTTTGGAGTCCATACTAAAAGTAGGACAGAGATAGGCTGTAGACTGTGCCGAGAAGCGTGACTAAAATGATTCAAGGACTCCAGGAACTGTCTTATGAAGAACTTTTGAGGGCATTAGGCACGTAGTCATTGGAAACTAGTAGAATGCAGTGGGGGGGTACTTTTTTTTTCATTATTCTTTAGTCTTTGGTAAGCGGGTAAGGCCCACTAGGCACAAGTGCCTGTTTTCAGGCGTAACCTGGGAGCACTGGGGTGGTTAAGTGACTTATTCAGAGTCACGCAGTATGTAAGTGGAGGTTGTGAGAATCTAACCAAGGTCTGGTCTGCCGGATGTACTAAGCTTGTTCACAGCTCATTACTCTACCCTTTAGACTATACTGCCAACCCAATATGATTGAAACATTCAAATACATGAAAGATATTAACAAAGTGCCCTACTCGGAACTCTTCAACAGAATACCTGACTCGAGCATGAGGGGGCACGAATGGAAACTGTGAGGTCACTTCAAAAGGGATATAAGGAAGCATTACTTTACGGAAAGTGTGGTGGAACCATGGACCAGGTTACTGCCCGAGGTGGTGGGAGTTGGGTCAGTGATGGCATTCAAACATGCATAGGACAGGGTGGGGACAACCTCGGATTCCATGAGTACTGTAGGGGGGAATAGGACCTGAGGCCACTAGAGGTCTCAGAAAACAATGGGCAGACTAGATGGGCTCCGAGTCCCCTTCTGTCATCTTTTTCTATGTTTCTATGTTTCTGATTCTTCCAGTTTAGTAGGAATAACATTTCTAGCCCATCATCAATATTGAAAGGCAATGAGAAGCAATTCAGTCTAGTTAACTGAACTTCCTTTAATGAGTTTATGAACTTCAGTATATAGTTGACATGCTCAGATATCCTTTCAATTTTTGTTAATACTGCTCCTTTAAGAGGCATATGGCCATAAAGAAGCAGTTTTACCCTACAAATAAAAACAAGTTCTGGACAGAGCCAATACAGCTACAGCCAAGGTCGCAGAAGAGGGGCTGGAGGAGCAGAGATGCGGAACTGCTTGCAGCAGCACCGAGAATGTGTGAACTGGCAGTCCACGCATGTGTGTTGGCGTATCCATTTTCTCACCACAATAGTGGTGCATCAGAAGCTCCCCAAGTGCTCCCAGACCCCGAGATCACTTAGTTGAGGTCCAGAGACATGAGGGCTGCAGTGCAGAATACTAACATACTAAAATGCCAGCAGAATAGGCCTAACAGTCATTTGTGCCTGCTCGTTTGGTCAAAAAAACTATTTTTTTAAAGAGTGCTAATTACCACTCTGGGACTGAACATATGCATAATAATGTGCTGTTCATGAATATATTTATGAACACTGCCAGTGTTAATCAATATTCATTAGTAGCTCATTATTGTGTATATATTCAGTCCCAGAACAGTCACTGGTGCTCTTTAAACAAATAGTTTTGTGGCTTCTGCACCACAGCCCCCATGTCTCCAGACCCCAACTAAGTGATCTCAGGGTACGGAAGCACTGGGGAGGCTCTTCATGTGCCATTATCACAGCGAGAGTACAGATGTGCACCAACACACATGTGCAGACCACCAGCTCTCACTGCAGCAGCAAGTGGTTCCACATCTCTGCTCCTCTGGCCCCCTCTTCACAAGGAGAAACATTATGTGGGGCTAGATGGAGACTGAAACACCATGAGGGACATGGGCCAAAGTGGCGGTGAGGAAACGGTGCAAATGGGACTTCCGAATGGCAGCAAAATACTGCCTATGAGCAGACTACATTGACACAGCAGATTGTTTCACAGACCGCGGAGGCAACTGTGATGTAACTCCTAAATTGTTTGTTCAGAGTGTAAATCCTTTTTTGATCGCAAGACATCTGCAGGGCTCTACCCACTGCAGCCATAAAAAAGTAGAGCAGGGCTCTGACTATATAAACTCTGATGAAGGAAGACTACGGTACTGTATCCAAAACTGGCAGAATGTTGATTGTTCAACCCAATCTGCACATCTCAAAAACAGCGGCAAAATAATTATTTTTTCCATCAAGAAAAGGAGATTGCACGTTTCAGCACAAGAGTTACTGGCATGATGCACGACTTTTAGCAAGCCACTTGTATACCTTGTATCTTATGTTTCCTGAAAAAGTGTACAACTGGATAGAATCAGGGCCCATTTAACAGGATGTTGCATCTCAGTTAGGCTTTCCGGGGTATAGATATCATGACTCATCACCTCTGTGGAGGCTAAGGTACATCATATTTATTTAATAGGTTGCTTTGTTGTCATTGAGATCATAGAATAGCCCCATGAAAAGTGAAAACTTATTTCTTGGGGGTCCTTGTCCTGCAGTGCAATGTTACACACACATACTGTATCTTCAAGTTTCCTATTGAAATATAAGACCACATACAGTTACACGGTTAAACAGTTGAAATGGCAACAGCTTCAATACAGAACAATTTATATGCATAGTAGGCTTATAGGTTAAAGGATCTTCTCGATGGGCTTCATAGCCTTTTTCTGCCCCATAAACCTCAGTATAAACCCTTACTATTTACATGTATGATGGAATTTCAGGCATTTATTTGCATAGCCTTCAGGTACCTTTTATGCACAGACCTCCTTCCAGCTTCCTTGTCTCACATTTAAAAAGTGCAGCCTGAAATGACTTCCCAAATGGCGACTAGGGTACAGGTTAAAAGGGCTTAGCCCCATCTTTCTCTAGTTATTTATAAATTCAAGAGCCACACCGTCCTCTAGTCATTTACAAATTAAGGCTGTAACCTACTCAACCCTTGCTAGTTGAATTTAGTCATGTTTTACGGTGAGAGGCTAATGTGAATCAATAGTCTAAGTCTAGTGTGCAACCTGGCTTCTGTCCCACAATGCATGTATTTGAGATTTTTTATGTTTTTCTAGCTCATTTCTTCTTATCATGCTTTAAAACACTCATGCTCTAAACAGGGGTTCCTAGTTACAGTCTGCATTTTTCCATCTCCCAGGATGCACCACAGTCATGGTGAGAGATGAAAGAGCACAGCCAGCCAGACTGAAACATCCTGACAAACTCCAATACTGTGCACTTTCAGTTAACAGGGGGGGTGAGCCAGCAGCTGGGACACATCATGCGGGGGTGGAGCTTAGCAAATGCAAAGCTTGTGCTGCCCCATCATTGTCTACCAGCCTACAGTCTGCATTTTTCTATCTCACAGGCTGCACCACAGCTGTGATGAAAGGTGAAACTTGCACGGCCGGCCTGACTGAAATATCCTGAAATGCTCCAGTACTGTGTGTTCTCAGTTAGCAGGGGGCCTGGGGGCTAGCAAGCAGCTGGGACATGTCACATTGGGGCAGAGCTTAACTAGTGCAAAGCCTGTGTTGCCCTGTGGTCATCCTCCAGCCTACAGTCTGCATTTTTACATTTCCTGGGATGCACCACAGCCGTGGTGAGAGCCGAAAGAGCACAGCCAACCAGACTGATTGAAACATTTTGAAACTTTCTAGTACTGTGTGTTCTCAGTTGGCAGGGGGCATGGAGGCAAGCTGGCAGCTGGTATGCATCGTGTGGGGGCAGGGCTTAGCAAAGACAAAACCTCTGCAGCTCTGCAATGTGACTGCAGTTGGTGCAAGCATCGCTCACAGAGAAAATCTGGCTGTTTGCTCTGTTTAGCCTAGGCTTAGATTAGTTTGATTCATTTAAATAACCCTAATCTGTTTGATATGGTTCATGCTCAAAATATTTGGTATGTATTAACATTGTCTAGCCATCTAGTTTTACCTAGCCCAGTTTTACTTGTAGATTTCTCAGACATTTTTTGCAAGTTAAGACTGCTCCAAACATTGTGGTTTTGTCTGCCATTTTTGGTACTAAGTCACAATGTATTATTGAACTGCTGCTGAACTTTTGCTGCTAATGCCATTTGCACTTTATCTGAACCTTATTCATCCCCCAATGTTACAGCAAAAGTCAGAGCCTTGGCAGGGGCGTCATTTCAACAAAATCATAGGGGTAGCAAGGTAGGGGGGCACGATGTGGGTGGGGCCACGTTGTGGGCGAGGCCAGAGAGGGTGGCGTTTGTCAACATGACAAAGGTTAGTTACCAAGTAATTTAAAATGGCTATAAATTGAATAGTAAAGTTTGCATATAAATCTGAAATGGGTCATTACAGATGCTGATTCAAATTAAATAGCCAGTTTATCAAATTATGGAATCATCAGTATAGTGAAAGTTCCATTCCTCAACTGTACAAATATTACACAAAAACGAACTGATGAAAAAAAATCACGCCAAAAACCTGTAAAGAAAAAAAATAATAAAAGGAAAAAGAACGTACGTATGTGCAGTTTGTGTCAGTAGATTTTAAAATGCATTTTGTGGCATTCTACAATTTCTACAGCTATCAATATAATTTACAATACTTGGTGATACCTCTGTAGTCTCTCGGTCTATTTTTCTGCTGGCAGTGCACTGAATCTGCCGAAGCAACCAAACTGCACATGCAAGTGCTTTATCCTGCCCTGGGCCTGCATCCGAAAGGTCACAAGACACTCCACGCTTCCCCTTGAGTGTCAATGAATTACTAAAGAAAATTAAAGAAATCTCAGTTTGAACTCTAACCTTTTGCACCCCGGCTGCATGAGTGGAGACTAATTTTAGCAAATATTAACTGGCATAGCAACTGCATTTGAAAGGAATCCAACCAATGACAACCAAGATATGTAGAACTTTAACCAACATTAAAGGCTGGCATCATATATACAGGCCACATTACGTAAACATAAAACTCCACCTCCACGGGCATAAAAACATTCAAGACATTGTCTGTTTAATTTAGTGTCACTGTAATACCACATACACATATACCATGTGGGTTTTCTCAGACAGTCCCAGTAACACCTGCTTTTCCCCAGTAACAAAGGATTGTGGGTTTATTGTAGGTGGTGACTCCTTGGCACATACTGAAGCTATTATGTGGGTCATATACTGGCACCACTGCTAGAGAATCCTGCCAACGTGATACTACCAGCCTTTCCTAATCATACAATCAGGGTTACATGGGCAAGCCATATTTCCACATGCAAAACTGCTGGACTAACACTGCTGACACTACATAAGCCTAGAAATGAATCCAGATGTAACATCACAGACACTCATTTTCTAGTAGCTTTGGATGGCTGCTGGGCTAATATCACTGACACTTTAGCAGACCTGGGTAAGGCAGCTGGGCTACCACCACAAAACTGTGGTAGCCTTGGAGAAGCTACTGATCTAATATCACTGAAATTCTAGCAGCCTTGAGAAAGCTGCTAGGCTAGTACTGCTGACATCCTGGTAGCCCTGGGAATGGCTGCTAGGCTAGTACTGCTGGCACTCAGCCTTGGTGAAGGCAGCTAGGCTAAAATCCGACACTGATAGCTATGAGGAATGCTACTGGGCTTACACCACTGACATGCTAGCCTCAGAGAAGGCTTTGGGGCTAATACATGGGCACAACCAATGCGGGGCCAGTCCCCCCCCCAACTTTTTAAGGCATGCCAACTGCCCAATGATATTAGCATCAGCATGAAAGTCTAGGTAGGGATGTGTGCCCCCCAACTTTTCAGCTGTGGTTGCTCCCATAAACACCACGGACACTAATATCCTTGCAAACATCACTGACAGTAGCAACCGTGGGGAAGGATGCTGGGCTAACATTCTGGCATTCTGTTAGTGCTGATGAACACTGCTAATGCCACCACTGACAATCTTGCAACCCTGAGAAAGGCTGCTAGGCTAACACTGCTGACACTCTGATAGCCCTGCGAAAGATTGATGGGCCTGCACCTCTGACACACGAGTAGCCCTAATGAGGATTTCCAGACTAGCACTGCTGACATTCAGTAGCCTTGAGTAATGTTATCTTTGCTTTGATCCCATGCTATTAGCCCTCTTTTAGGAACCCCTGTTTCCACAGTGTAACAATGAGCCAGTACCTAATTTGCATTCAGTGAATTTGCTGAAATTTGGCTCATTTACCTTCAGTTCAGTCCAGCTGAACTTTTGGGCCACTTTGGATCACTTCAGCCTTTGGCAAAAAAAAAAAATGTCTAGCCCTTCATAATAAGTGGCCAAAACTAGTCCTATAGCCACTTCTTCGTTACCACCCAATCACTCTCAACCCTCCCCCAGACTTTTTTTTATTAAGAAAACAAAATCCAGCTCCTGGGACAGCACCAGGTATTGAGTTTTGTTTCAAAAACAACTGGAGAAATAGGAGAGGGTGGATGAGGTTAGAACTGACTGGAGTGACCCCAGTATCACTTGATCCTCCGGCATTCCCTCAGCAGCTACTGACCACCCCAGTCTTGACCCCAAAATCAGGTCATCAACCAATGTCTTCATGTCTTGCTAACTGTTATACATTTGGTGCTTTTTAAAAGTAAGGATACTGATTACTGGAAATGTAAGCCTCCTTTAAAAAAAATATTCATGAAAACTTGCAGTTAGTTCACATTATGGAAAGACTGGAAGGCTGAATTAATCTTAGTGGGTTTGAATCTGATGATTCAAATGACTAAACACACATCCTTCACTATCATTTAAACCACCATTAGAAGGAAAGGAGAATATTTATCATTTAAAAAATAAACATTACAGGCCACTTGAGGAGAGGAAGTGCTGCAGTTAGATTTATTGCTTTAAAACCTGGCAAGCTATCTGCGGTTTGCCCACATGGTCCTTCAAGCGCAGTTTATATTTACTGACAATATATCTTTTGTGTTTTAGTATACCTGTAAGTGCTTGGAGGAGTCAGACTGCATCCTTACCTTATGGCTTCTGGTCCGGACTGCCCTGCCCTTCTCTGTGACATAAACAATCAATGCTTCGCTCCTCGCTTCTTTCCTCACTCTGCTTGCTTGCCTCGCCCGCCGCCCGGTTTAAGTAACTACCGGCAGAAAAGCTGAATTTCAAAAATCACTCGAGTCTGTCTCACACTCTAGCCTCTCGTTGCTCACACCTCAGTCGCACTCTCTTCAACTTGCCTGGAAGTTGTTTCATGTGGTGGTGGTTGGGTAGGTTCCTGTTTTTTTTTCGCTGCTGCTCCCGCTCAATCCTCCAATTTGTCAGGTGACCCTCTCTCACGCCATGGCAGCAACAGGATGGATGTCGGTGTTGTGAGTGGGTGGATGGTGGGCTGAGAGTCGAGAACGTGTGCAGCGCGTGCCAGGCACCACCAAGCCAGACAGACTCCTTGCTGAAACAGCTCCTCCACACAGCAGCACAAAGCCACAACAACTTGCACAAGCCACAGGTGCATGCATGAGCAGGCACGTAATGCCAGAGAGGAAAAAAAATACGTTTTAATATTTTTAAGAGTCCATTAAGCCATGGCAAGGGCAGAGGTCATAAGCCCTGTCATAGGGGTCTCAAAATATTCATGGGGTCACAAATGCGACCCCTGGCAACCCCTAAATGATGCCCCTGAAGGGAGGTGGGGGTTATCTTGGGCAGACTCGATGAGACGAATGGTATTTGTCTGCTGGCATGATTCTAGAATTCTTAGAATCTAATGGTTTACAGGACAGTAAGCAACATGGTTTCCCCCAGGGTGAAGTAGTGCTGGGTGACAAGGGAGGTGAACAGGAGGTGTGCTGTCAATGTGGCCTATATGAACTTCAGTAAAGTCTTTTACACAAATTAAGAGGCCTAGTGGTAGGTGACAAAAAAAAAAAATGGGTGGGAAATTGAAACATAGAAATTATCGGCACAAAGTGCCACTTGGCTCACCCAGCCCATCCAGATTTTCCCTGCCTGTTCTATCTCTGCAGACCCAACCTGGTCTCCATCTACCCTCCCCTTCCCTGCCTGCCTATTTACCAATATTCCCTTATGCCTATCCCATGCGTGTTTGAAGTACCCTCCCACACTGTTTTGCTCCCACCACCTCTGCTGGCAGCCTATTCCAGACATCCACCACTCTTTCACTGAAGTACTACTTTCTTACATCCCCCTTAAACTTCCCCCATCCAGCTTCATTGCAGTCCCCCTTGTCCTGGTGCACTTCCTCATTTGAAATAGACTCCTCTCCTGTACCCTGTTCACCCCCATGAGATACTTGTACATCTGTATCATTTCCCCATCTCCATCCTTTCTTGTAGGGTGTACATGTTGAGATCCCTCAGTCTCACTTCATAGAGTTTTTAATGTAACCCCTGCACTATTTTAGTTGCCCTCCTCTGGACTATCTCTACCTTGTCTATGTCTTTCTGAGATGTGGCCTCCAGAACTCGACACAGTACTCTAGGTGGGGTTTCATGAGCTTTCCGATACAGTGGCAACATCACTTCCCTCTTCCTGCTGGTGATGCCTCTCCATATGCTCTACAGCATCCAATCAGCCCTGCCCACTGCCTTGTCACTCTGTCCCACCAATTTGAAGTCATCAGATATGATAACCCTAAGGTCTCTTTCCTGCTTAATGATGGTCAGTAACTTGTCCCTCATTTATAACCAGCTCCTGGATTTCTATGCCCTATGTGCATGATTTTGCACATTTAGCATTGAATCCCAGCTAATAATCATACCAGAGGGTTGGAAATCTCTACCCTGCTCATTTATCAAATTTTAATCACATTTCTTATAAATTCATGCATTTTTCTAGAGTGTGCTACTAGTTTGTGGCCCATATCAAAGCAATCATTATAAAATGGGCAAATGAGTTCAAGGAATCTGATTGGTTGTTAGCCACGCATTAGAAGTGTCTAATGCACGGCTAAAACTAGAAACTCCACGTGGAATAAACAGACCCATTTTATAAACGCAACAAGCCACTCTGGGGCTGTGTGTTAGACAGTTCTAGGAGACTGAATGCACTTGGCCTACAGCTTCGTACCTCACTACGCCCCCTAGCTGTGCATTAGAACTGTTTAACACACACCCTGTTATGTCTTATTGCTTACTCAGTGTTCAGTTCAGTTCATTCCCCCCAGCTGCCATGCCCCTGACCACTCCTCAAGTTTCCCAAGGTACCTATTCATTCTCTCCACCCCTCCTAGGTATCCACCCTATTACAGATTTTGATGTCATCTTCAACAAGCATTTGTCAATGCTGAATGTTTGCTTGCTGATATTAGCATTGGAAGTGCAGGAGTTAGACAGAAGCAGGCTAGAAATGGCAGTGAAGTATTGAAGTCATGCCAACCCCACCTCCACCCTGCAGAGATGGACAGGCATTGTGGTGTGCCTTTGGGTCATCGCCCATAACGCTCATGCCATGTCACCTCATTCTATCCTGTAGACACCAAGTGTTGAGGTGTGCCTTGGGGTGTTTGGCTTTACAGTCACCCCATTCCATTAGCACATATGCTGAAATGGGTGCAGTATAGGAAAATGGGGTGAACACTGGGGCCGAAGAGTCCAAGGCACACCTCAATGCCTGTCACTGGCTTCCAGTTGGGGTGGAATGGCATGAGTATTACAGCCGGCAATCCAAAGGCACACCCCTGATGCCTGTCAGTCTGTACAGGGTGGGACATTATGGTTAGAAACCCTAACATCCCAGGTGTTTGTTGATATTTGCACTACAAATTTTCAACGTGGCCTTTTTGTGACCCCACCTCATGAAAACGTTTGGGACCTCTGTTCATGAACAGTGGCACTGTGATTTTGTGAATCTGTCCTGAAGGCCGATTTCCCACAGTGACCACGCCATTCTGTGCCAGATGTGCAAAAACATAGTTTGGCCAGGATGTGGAAAATAACATCTGTACCATTCATACAGAGGTGTGAAGAGATGGCATTGTTGAAAATCTGGAATGAAAATATTGAAAGTGCTCGAACTTATGAACTTACGGGGAAACTGCACAATGCACACTCGTAACACAGTCATTTAGTGGAATTATTTCACCAAATTTTCAACATAGGTATTTTGGGACCTCTGCTCATGAACAGTGTCACTATGATTTTCTTAATCTGTCCCAGAAGTTGATTTCCCACAGCGACTGTGCCATTGTCGCCAGATGTGCAAAACACATTTGGACAGGATATGGAAAATGACAGCTGTACTGTTCATAAAGAGGTATGCAAAAATGACAGTGTTGAGAATCTTGAGTGAATATATTACAAATTCTCGAAGTTACGAGTGTGCGTGGAAACTGCACAATGCACACTTGAAACACAGTCATTTTTTTGGAATTTTTTCACCAAATTTGCAACATAGGCTTTTTGGGAGCCTACCTCATAAACAGTGATACTATTGTTTTGTTAATTGGTCCCAAAAGGTGATTCTGCGCAGTGACTGCAATCACCTTTCGAGACTGAATAACCAGATGACAGTGACTGAATTCATGAGGTGGGGTCCCAAGAACCCCATGTTGAAAATCTGGTGCTAAAATTCACAAAAATGGCCAAGATATCCACCTAAATTGAAAAAAAAAACATTTTTGCCACTATATAGCTTACCGCATTTCTTCAGTTTGTGGTCAACTTTGAAGAGTGCAGACGTGTTCCTGCTCCACCAAAGATCATCACGCCAGGCTCTGGAGGTAAGTATGGGATGAATGTGTGTGTGGGGAGGTCGGGTGTGCAGAGGGTGGGTGTGGGTTGGGGGAGGGGGCACTGGAGACAACAAGGGACCGTTTTTTTCTTTTTACAGGTTAAAAAAAATACCAGCAGGAAGGTTTTTCCTTTACAGGTTTGTTTTTGGTACACTGGGTGGGCTTCCAGTGTGCCACCTGTATTTTTTAGGGAGGGGAACTGAAGCCGACGGGATTGGGCTTCCCATCGGCACAGAAAAAGGGTCTATGTTTGGGGGGTCACATGATACCGAGGGGGGATTGGGCACCCACTCAGCATACAAAACTATTACAAAGGGGACATTGTGCCGATGGGGATTGGGCTTCCCCATCGGCAAATGAACTGGGAAGGGGTCATGCCAACAGGGGGATTGGGCACCCCCGTCGGCTTCCGTGGGGACTGTGAGAGGTGGACGGTGACAGCTGCTGCCATGTTTATTGAAATGGGACACCAGACAAGGCAAGCTGTGATTTGCCGCTGGAATCAGGGACCACCCCAGCAGAAAAAGAGCTGATTGTTAAATGATGGGCGCTCCCTGATTGCAGCAGCAAATTTCTTTCAAGTTGGTGGCACGCTGCAATACTGCTGTCATTGACAGCATGCTTCTCTGTTGGTGCCACAGAGACCAGCCCCAAAAAGCACTGCCGGCATTGACCACAACACGCCCTCACCTCCACAACTCCCGCTTACTCCAGCAAGCTGCCAACATGTTTCTTGCATGTGCGCAAGCAAACATAAAAGGCATACCTCCCTTCTAGTTCTTCTGCAATGTGACTTATGAAGACATTGAAGAGGACCGGTCCCAATGGTGAGCCCTGCAGCATCCCACTGGTCACTCTCCCCTAATTAGAATGAATGCCATTTACCATCACCCTGTCGCCTATCCTTAACCAATGATCTCCCACTTGGTTAAGGAACAGAACCCAGAGGATTGTACTAAATAGGGAATTCTCAGGGGAGATGGAAGTCATGAGTCAGTACTTTGCCTGTTCTCTTCAATATATTCATAGGGGACATAAGGGTGAAGCATGAAGGAACAGTCTACAGTATCTATTTGCTGATGACACCAAGATCTGCAATAGTGTGGACATAATCGAGGGAATGGAGGCCATGAGTAGGGACCTGGAAAGACTAGAAGAGTAGTCCAGAATTTTACAGCTGGGATTCAATGCCAAAAAAGTGCAAAGTCATGCACATCATACACAAAAACCCAGAGCCGAGTACAAGATGGGAGGAGAGGTCATGGCATATATCTAGTAGGAAAGGGACCTCAGGGTTATCAATCAAATGATATGAAAGTAGTGGCCCAATGTTCAATGGTGGTGGGCAGAGCAAATATGATGATGGACTGCATAGGAAGGGGGATAGCAAGCAGAAGGAGGTAGGTTATACTCAGTAGCATTATTTCACTAGAATCATAGGGGTTGCAAAGTCCCATTTCAGCAAAAGCATAGGGGTTGTTAAACTCCCCCAACTACCACATTTATATAAATAAATACTAGGGAAACCTTGTTTTAGGGTTCTTAGGGGTTGCAGTGGGCATCATAGGGGTTGCAAAAAAATCATAGGGGTCTCAACCGCAACCCCTGGCTACCCCTAAATGACGCCCCTGAGCCTTGGGTGTTGTCTTGCTAACCCAGCTGGCTTGTGACACTGTGGGGTGGACTGTTTTGTCACCACAAAGCAGTGAGGCACTCCAGAGTTTTTCAAACTGTAAGATTGCACCATTTTAATGCTAAATAACCTGTTTGTCATATTCAGCTACTAAACTTTTGCTGGACTTTATCAAACCATCTATTTTCTACAATTTGCTCCTGAACAACTGCTGAACTTTTATTTTTTGCAATCAGCTGCTGAACTGGTGCTGAACTTCATCAAACTATTTATTTATTACAATTTGCTACTGAACTGTTGCCGAACATTTGCTGTTATTATTATTTGCACTTTAGTCTGCCCCTTGATGTTATAGTAAGCACCACAGCCCTAGGATTTGCTTTGATAACTCAGTTGACTCATGATGCTGAAGGGGACATATTGTTTGCTGTTACGGAACTGGAAACGACTCCAGAACCACTTGAGCTGCAAGACTATATTTTGCACTTTTTATTTACAGCATGTTTTAAGTTGTAAGTGTTGTAGGATTAGTTGCTGGGGGTGTAAGGAAAATGAAGACTGTCAGGATTGGTCTTGGGGTGTTGTTATTTCTTTGGTCTGTCTGCATTAATTCTACAGGGATGTGGACAGACCAGAGAGAGTATAGCATGGGGGAACTTTCCTTAAGAAAATTTTGTTTTGTTATTGCAGTGAAAAGTGTTGCAAAGTGCGATGGCCAGAGTACCCTGCAGTCCCCCCCGAGCCTCTTTCACTCTTTATCAGGCCTTAGCCACTGAGACCGCCTGGACCAGCATCACCGCTGTCAAAGTCCCCTCTTTAGGAAGAGCTCAGACCCCAGTGCTCTGATGATCCTTTTCTGCCACCTTCTACCCTATAGACCCCTTGTGGTGAGGGTCTCTGCTCTGGGTAGGACACACTGTACTCTTTTGGAGACCTTTTACTATGCACCCCTTTTATTCAGGTACCTCTCCCTCAGTGATGTGGTCACAAACAGCCAGTTACCCTAGTCTTTAGAAAAAAAATATTTATTAATAAACACTGGTTGTGTAAATGCAATTGTAATAGTCAAGTATAACACTATTTACACATAGTAAACAACAGTACTCATATAGGATTATAAAAGAAAGCCTGCACACTTTTGCAGGTAAATGCTTCTATCTTTCTTGCAAGTTACAGAGTCTTCTGCGTCACAATCCACTGCTTTGTTACCTCTGCCTCTCTCTGCGGACATACAGTATGGCTTCCTCCTTGGACACAAAGGAACCCGTATCGGAGGCAGTATATCACAATATATCGCAGTGGTTTAAGGCTCTGAGCTGCAAACCTGGAGACCTGGGTTTGAATTCCAGCCCCCACTTGCATACTGTGTGACCCTGAGCAAGTCGCTTAACTTTCTTGTGCTCCCAGGTTGCACCTGTAAACAAGCTTTCAGCTTAGTGCATCTCTCCTGGTAAGGGTTATAAAAACTCCAGCAAACAAAGCAAGAAAATAACTGGATTGAAGCATGTATATCCTTTGCCCCCCCCCCCCCCCCGGGTGCCTCGGTCAGTTGAAGCTTCACTTCCTTGTACCCAAGTTCATACGATTGGCTGAAACTGCTTCAGGCCTGGAATTTTGGGTGATGCCTACCTTGCAATATTATCTGTTATCTTTGGCTCAGGGACCCAGCTTCTTCTTGCAGATTATTTAGCATCTGAATGTAGATGTTCAGATGCCATTTAGACAGTCTGTCTCTGAGCCGCTGTGTGCTAACAAACCTACCCCCCTTCCAGGAATCCAGTACAGCAAAAGTCCACACCACTTAAGAAAGCCTGCTGGGCTACTGAGAATCTCCCAATTAGACCAGTTTTCTCACTTTTGACGAATGCCTCCTGCTCCCCCCCACCCACATACACGAACTACTACAGAAGGTACTAGCATTTGACAAAAATATTTCAGACTACCAGCAAAGGTTGTCTTGTTGTCACACAAGGATACAAAATGTATGTCTGAATTATAAAAAAGATAGTAAAGTTGGAGTAAAATATCGTAACTTAAATTTAAAAGTATGTACTGGGATAGCTGAGGATCAGTCTGATGCAAAACTTTTGTCTGTTGGTATTATTACGTACAGGTGACATGGAAATTAATCGAGGACCAAAAAAGGTGAGCCAAATTTCAATTCATCATACAAATGCTTAGAGTCTTTTGCCAAAAATTAATGCATTGAGAATTTGTTGCTTACAAACAGAGCCAACGGTACTGTGCATATCTGACACCTGTTTGGATGCTAAAATTGGGAAGACTGAAATAGCTATGCATTGCTAAGAAACTTAGGAATTATAGCAATGGAAGGAGGTGGTGTTTTAATATATAAAAGAAAGGATTTAGGCCCTTTGATTTGAAACAGAAATTTTGAGTAAAGAGAATTGAAGGGTTGTATGTAGAGATGAATAAACTGAACCTAATCATTGGTGCAGTTTTCTCACCCCCACAAATAAATTCAGCTGTGTTTGATGAGTTGGCATGTCAGCTTGGAAATTTGGTCAAATTGGAACATTTAGTAATAGTTGGGAATTTTAATGCCAGTTGGTGCAGACCAAAGGGGACTGGATTATATGAGGCTTTTTGTTCACTTAGTGTAATGCAGATTATTGATACTCCCACACGGATTAGTAATATGGGTGATACAAGGAATCTGACTTATTTAATTTTTGTTCCAAAAAATTTGAAAACCAGGAGGGAAGAAGTGGGTTCACCTTTATTGGGAGATTATTGAGCAATTTGTTGTAGAATCAAACTAGACTGCTTGTCAAATTTGAAAATGTTCCCTATAGTGAGTTTAGGTCCTTTAGGAATTTCAGTAAATTAGTATTCCTGAATGACCTGTCAATGTTTCGAAAAGATCAGCTTGGTTTAAAAGGAAAGTCCCTGCAAACACTTTTCTGTAAACATGTGTAGTTTGTAGGCATGAACAATTATTCCCTCTTTTCCATCCCCTAATTTCATCCTAATTTAAATATGAATGAGGTTTTTCAATCTGTTTTGCCCTTATTTTTATTCTTTGGCACCCAGATAACTCCCATTGGGCACAAGACCCATTTACAGGAGTGGCCCAGGAGCACAGGTAGGTTAAGTCACTTGCTTAGGGTCACACAGTATGCAAGTAGAGGCTGTGGGAATTTAAACCCACTTCTGATAGATGTACAAAGCCCATTCTCAACCTGTTACTCTCTCTATTAAACACTCTCCAGTTTTCCTTTCCATGACAGCCATGTATTCTGATATGCTTTGCCCACCTCTTTGATAACTGAACTATCAGTACTTGTGGTATCCTCAATACTACATTGTGTTCCCTTTACCTCATCAGCTACTGCTGTTTCTTTTCAAATGTCTAAGACATCTCATTCCACAGTTTCAGACACACCAACCCATGCTATTTATTCCAATGGCCTGTAAAGGTGTTGCTAATATCATGGGATGCTCAGGTAGGTAGTTAAAAAAGATGAGAGCAACAGCTGCTGAGGACTTAGGAGAGAAATGATCAACACAGTGACAAAGGCAATAAAAATGTGAAAACTCATTTGAAAAAGTGGATCTAATACACACATACCTCTCAACTGTCCCTGATTTTCAGGGATGTCCCTGATTTTGCCTCAAAAATTTACTCTGTCCCTCCTAAAAATTGTGTTTCCGTGACCAAACAGTGGGGGTTGTGAGCACAAAATAATGTCAAACATTAAAGCTACAGACTTCTTGTTCCTTAGAAAATACATTTTACACTAAACCCCTTATTCTGCTACCTTCCTGAGTGGATAGCACCATGTTTGAAGATGTGTCCCTGATTTTGGTCCTTTGTCCCTGATTTTTTTAAGCCTTGTCCCTGATTTATGAGGCAGGAGGTTGAGAGGTATGAATACACATGAGAATATAGGAAAACCAAAAAGTAAAAACTGTCTCCTATCTTGACAGTAAATTACCATACTTAAAACTCAGAGTTGAAAAGATTAGGTTGATTTGCTGCTAATGGTCTTAATGGCCATACTTTACAACTCCTAAACAGACTGGTTTGACAAACAAAGGCCTGTGACTAGTGACATCAGAACTTTTTTGTTACCTGGGCATACATGCAGCAGTGAATGATTTGATACAATCAGTTTTAATAATATCTGAGCACTCAAAATGGCCCCAAAACTGGACTACATTTAATCAAAACCAGATGACTACATAAGGACCCTGAAAATCAGATTATCTGGTCTACAACTGGACAGGTGGCAACCTTAGAACTGTGCTGCTCCTGGACACAGTCACAAATCTACCTGCCATGAGTACTGAGCTAAACAAGGAAAGGAAAAGGAGAAAGGATCTTTACCAGCAAAAAATAAAAGCAGTAGTTAGTATAAAATGCGACAGTTTGTAAATGCACTACACACAGACATCTATTTTTTCATTTCACTAATGATAAGGCAGCACATAGTTAAACCTCCATGAAAAGGACCTGGCTTTAAATTAAAAAACAGTTATATTTATGTATTTATTTGTTTATTTGATAGCCAGGTTGGGAATGGAACTGCAGCTTTCCTCAGGAGGATTTGCACTAGCCCAGCTGGGCAAGTAACAGAGATTCTGCACTAGCCCACAGCAATCTGCACTAGTACCCAGGCTAGTAAATAAATGTTAAGGTCGATCCCTGTTCCGAATAGTAAAAAAACAAATGTAATGTTGCTTAAAACGGGCTGAGAAAAGCGAGACTGTGTCAAGTGATCGGGATATTTATTCTTTGGTTGGTGCCAAAAGTGATCAAGTTATTTCATATAAGTACTTTGCCTCTGGCTCAGCTCCAAAAGAAACAAAAGAGTTGGCACAGTGGTAGCACTACCACTCATGACGCCAGTGACCTGAGTTTGGAAGCAAGCCTGAGTTATCAGAGAATGGCTGGGGGAGGAAGACTGAGCATCCCAGAGCACACTCTTCTCCTCCAGTGATGGAGATTGGTACATTGCACTGCAGCACTGCCACCTGGGTTGCCACAGGTGGCTTTGCAAGTAGAGCAATGATGGGTGGATGGGCACCTCCTGACTGGGACATGAGCACGCTAACATCCACTCCAGTCCTAGCCCACAAGGTGCCTGAGGGAAGGGGTGCAGAAAAACAGGGGGGAGGGATCTCACCAGCAGAAAGAAGACTTCTCTCTTCTCAGGTCCTGCACTCTTTCACCTGACTCTCAAAGCACACCTAAACTTAACTCCCTCCAGACTTGCAAAATGTGAGGGGCTGCACCATGGAGGGCAAACCGTGGGGCACTGTAGGGTTTGAAGGTAAGTCCCATGGACAGCAGGTGAAAGGGTTGTGTGAGATAGAGGCTAATAGGGCAGGATGGGTGTCAAGGGGGCATAAAGCATAGTAAACTAAAAAATAAGACAAAAATTAACTTCAGCAGTTATGTTCCCCATGTTGGACAACTGTGGTGCAATCTATGGAACAGCTGGTAAGGGGAGCCTGCAAAAATTGGATAGATTGCAGTACCATAATGCAAGATTTGTCTCAGGCTTCACAAGTACACCTGGCTATGATGCCGCACTGTACATTACTCTTCGACATAAATTCGGAGAGAAAGGCAGTTGCTAAACATTTTGTACAAATATATGGCAGACCAAGCCCCATCCTACCTATTAGATAAGTTAACCCCAATTTCCTCAAATATTCCCTTCGGGAAGTAAGAGGAAGGGGACTTCAGGTCCCAAAAATAAGATCAAGATATGGTACAATGTTGTTTAAATTTATTGCAACTACAGCATGGAATTCATTGCCTCCAAAAATGCAAAACTTAATCACCTGCAGCAATTTTAAAGTAGCACTTACTAAATGGTTTGTGTTTGTACTTGATTGTACTTGAACATTTGTTACACTGATTATTTTATCGTGCATCTATTTTATTGTAACTTCATCTGCTTATACACAGAACGGTCCTGAAAACAGGCTTTTGCCTAGTACCCAGTCCTGTTAAAATATACATTTCAAACTTCAACAAACATCCTGTGTTCCTCCTCTAAGCTGTCTTTATTGTTACTAAGAACCCCTTTTTAAAGCATGATAAGAAGAAACAAGATTTGGCTGGTGCAGACAAGCCTGGACTTGCATTTGTAATATTATCTTTAGAACATAAAAACATAGAAGATGACAGCAGAAGGGAACTGCAAGATTCATTTAGTCTGCCTAAGGTTGGTTTCTACCCCCCTCTCTATATGCCCCTCTGGAGAATGATACATCTGTGTTTGTCCTAAGCTGTCTTGAACCCTCTCTGACTGTTTTGGAACCCATGGCCTCTGGAGGCAGGCTGTTCCAAGCATCCACCACCTTCTCAGTGAAGAAGAACTTCCTACTATTGGTCCCATATTTTCCCCCTTTCAGTCTCAGATCATGTTCCCTTGTTCTACTCCATTCCTTGACATAAAAGAGTTCCTGCATCTGTATCTTATTTATACCCTTGATGTACTTGAAGATCTTGATCATGTCTCCCCTCTCCCTCCTCTGATCCAGGGAGTACATGTATCTGGCGTAACCCCTGTATCATTTTCATTGCCCTTTTTTGCACCATCTCTATCCTGTCAATGTCCTTTCTGAGGTGTGGTCTCCAAAACTGCATGCAGTATTCCAGGTGGAGTGGACAAGTGCCCTGTACATTGGCAGTATCACCTCCCTTCTTCTGCTCGTGATTCCCCTCCCAATGCATCCCAGCATGCCATTAGCCTTTAGTGCCACCTTCTCACACTGTCTACCCACTTTCAAGTCATCTGATATCAGGATCCCCAGGTTGCGTTCCTTGTTGGTTGCAGCTAGTGTTTCTCCACCCAAGAAGTACTCCCTTTTTGGATTGCTTCTTTCTAGGTGCATGATTTTGCACTTTTCGGTGTTGAATTTCTGCTGCAACACTCTGGACCATTCCTCCAGTTTCTTTAGGTCTAATTCCATTGTCTTTATTCTCTCTGGGGAGTCCACCCTGTTGCATATCTTGCTGTCATCCATGAACAGACACACCTTCCCCTCGAGCCCATTTGCACTGTCGGCTATGAATACATTGAACAGTAGAGGCCCCAGCACTGAGCCCTGGGGTACCCCGCTGGTTACCTCCCTCACGTCTGATAATGTACCATTTACCTGCACTCTTTGTGTTCTCCCATGCAGCCAATTTTTCACCCAGTCTACCAGCTCTTGTCCCACCCCAATGCAGTTTAGCTTCTTTACCAGCCTTCTGTGAGGAACAGAGTCGAAGAAACATAGAAGCTGATGGTAGAAAAGGACTGCAAGGCCCATCCAGTCTGCCCATTTTACCAATACGCTCCTGCTGCCTCTACTAGGTCAGCGGCCTCAGCTATGCCTCCCTCATACCTATGATTCCCTTGTGCCTATACCATGCCCTCTTGAATCCCTCCACTGTACTTTCTCCCACCGCCTCCTGAGGCAGGGCATTCCATGCATCCACCACACTCTCTGTAAAAAAGAATGTTCTCACGTTACCCCTTACGTGACCCCCTCCATTTTATTATTATTCAGGCAACAATGGCATACCTGTAATAAAAAATTACAAGTGTGTCTGTGTTCTCTGCTGCTTCTTCTCCTCCTCAGAATGGATAGCATGCAGCTGCCAAGTCTCCTCCACGACCCCTCCAATTTCATGTCATGCCCTCTGGTTCTACTGTACTTTTTATACTGGAAGGTGCTATCCCCTTCCACCTTATTTGTGCCCTTAAGATATCTGAAAGTCTCAATCATGTCCTCCCTCTCCCGTCTCTGTTCCAGTGTGCACATATTGAGGTCCCTAATTCTATCCCCATATACCTTGTCATGCAGACCCTGCACCATCTTAGTTGTCCTCCTCTCCACCCTGTCAATATCCTTACGCAGGAGCAGCCTCCAGAACTGCACACAGTACTCTAGGTGAGGCTTAACCAACGTCTTATACAGTGGGATCTTATACAGTGGGATCACCACCTCCCTCCTACAGCTTGTAATACCACTCCCCATACACTCTAACATCCCACTAGCCCTCACAACTACTTTTGCAGACTGTTTGTTGGATTACAGGTCATCTGATATAATGACCCCCAAATCCCTCTCCTCCCTGTTGACAGTCAACAGCTCACCCCCTAACATGTAGCTCCACCCATGGTTTCTGTTCCTCACATGCACGATCTTGCACTTCTTCATGTTAAACCTTAACTGCCATACCTCAGGCCATTTTTCTAGCTTTTCCAGGTCTCTTTTCATTCTCTCTAACGCCTTCTGGAGTATCTGCTCTGTTGCAGATCTTGGTGTCATCTGAAAACAGGCATACATTTCCCTCTAGCCCTTCTGCTATGTCTGCTATAAAGACATCTAAGAGGACTGGTCGCAGAACTGACCCCTGTGGCACACCACTGGTGACTCCCATTTCTTCCGACTGTGTGCCATTTACCACCACCCTCTGCCTTCTGTCTACTAACCAATTTCTAACCCAGTTCACCACCCTCTGTCCCACCCCTAGACTCCTCAGCTTGTTTACCAGCCTTCTATGTGGGACTGTGCCGAAGGCCTTGCTGAAATCAAGGTAGGCAATATCCACCACCCCTCCCTGGTCCACCTTGGTCACCCAGTCTAAGAAATCTATTAGATTTGTTTGACAGGACCTTCCCCGCTGTGAACCCATACTGTCTTGGGCCCTGCATTCCAATGGATACCAGGTGATCCACAGCACATTCCTTAAGCAGTGTCTCCATGATCTTCCCCACTATTGAGGTGAGACTCACTGGCCTGTTGTTCCCTGCATCTTCCTTGCTACCACTCTTGTGAAGAGGTACCACATTTGCCCTTCTCCAGTCCTGTGGGACCACCCCCGTGTTCTAAAGTCCAGGTAGACCACATCAACTGCTCCCCCCCTTATCAACTGCCTTAGTAACCCAGTCAAAGAATTCAATCAGGTTTGTTTGGCAAGACCTCCCCACCATGAACCCATGTTGTTTATGATCCTACTGATTGCTGGATTCCAGGAATGTTAATATTCTCTGCTTGAGTAAGGATTCCATCAATTTTCCTACGACTGAAGTGAGACTCACTGGGCAGTAGTTCCCTGCCTCCTCCCTGCTCTAGGATTTCTGAAGTGGAACCACCGATGACCTCTTCCAGCCTTCTGGAACCTCTCCGCTCATAAGTGATTTAATAAATAGGTCCACCGGGGTGCTACTAGTTCCCTCCCCAGTTTTCTCAGGATTCTGGGATGTATATCATCCGGTCCCATGGCCTTATCCACTTTTAATTTGTTTAGCACCTCCAAGACTTGTTCTGCTGTGAAGGGGCTTGTATCGACTGCTAGCCCAGTGGTGCAGTTACTAGTTGGCTCTGGTCCATTGCCCTCCTCCTCCTCCTTTGTAAACACTGAAGAGAAGTACCTGCTGAGGACTTCTGCATTATCTCTGTCCTCCTCTACTAGTTTCCCTTCCTCCCCTGCTAGTCTAACTATTCCCTCCTTAGTTTTCCTTTTTTCCCTTATGTACCTAAAGAAGGTTTTGTCACCTTGCTGTGCCCCTTCTGCAGCCTTCACTTCAGTCTGGGCTTTAGCCGTCTTAATCGCCTTACTTGCCTCCCTCAGTTTCTCTTTTTATGCTTCCTTATCCTCTTCTTTATTCAATGTGTTGTATCTCCTATAGGCAGCCTTTTTTTCCTTTCACTATAGTTGCTACTTCTTTTGAGAACCAGAGAGAGTTTCTTTTCTTTTTTGCCTTACTTACCACTTTGGAGCATTGGACTGTGACTGTCTTAATAGCTCCCTTAAGGCTTTCCCACATTTCTTCCATCCTTCCCCCTTCTGTGATTCTTAAGATCCCTACAATGCTTTCCCTCATTTTCTGGAAGTCAGCTTTCCTAAAATCTAGGACCCTAATTTTGGAGTGGCTTGTGTCCTCTGCCATGTTCACTTTGAATCCGACCATATGGTGGTCGCTATTTCCCAGATGGCATCCAACTTCAATCTCCCTTACCATCTTGCGGTTGGTGAGAACTAGGTCCAGAACAGCTTCTCCCCTTGTCAGAGCATCTATAAGCTGCCTCAGACCTGCTCCCGTCAAGTCCATTAGAAAGTCCCTGCTTCTTGTTGTTGCTGCTATATTTTTGTAGCAGGCCTTACTGCCTCCCCAGTCTCAATATTATAATGCCTCGCCACTTCTGTTCACTGTACTTCTCCCCATCTTTCACCTCTCTTGATGCCAGGTGCCCCACCCATTGTGCTTCCTTAATCTCCAAATTCAAGCTTGGCTGCCTTCCCTTCTCCCTTGCCTCCCTCCTATCTCCCCCCCAACTACCTCACACTCCTTTCACAACTCTGACACTCTCACTCTTTCCCACCAACAATGAAATCCTCTACTGGATAAGCTGCCATTTACTTCCACTTCCCCAAACTCTGGGGCTCTCTCATCCTTTTGCCATGCTGCTCCTTCCCCTCTCTCACTCAAATATCTCCTCCATGACTTCACTGCTGTCTCTTGCAGTTGCCCCTGACACCGAGTCCTGGGCTGTTGTCCACCACCCTTCAACCGCTCCTCCACTTTTGCCCTGCATTTACTCTGCTGCAGCTCCCCATCTCCCATTATCAATTTTCAACCATTCCTCCCGCCCTGTACTCAGTTTTGCCTTGTTGCTCGCTACAGTTGTTTTCCTCCTGCACTTACTGTATTGTGTTGTATATTTTACTACACTGATGCAAGCCTTTGCACAATTTTTCAGTTGCTGAGTCTTCTTAGATATTGTATTTTTTCAACATTGCATTTTTTTGTACTCTCCCTTCCCCCACTCCTCAGGACACAGCTGGAAACAAGCTACTACCAGCTCAGTATGTCTTTCCTAGTAAAACTTTTGAAATGCATAAATAATTGTAGTTATGGGAGGACTACATCTGATGTCAGTTTTATAGACTTTTTTGTTCTGTATACATTGCCTACAGGGAGGACTTTGATGCAGTGGCATGTCTTTTCAGCAATGCTCCTACACAGTACACAATGGTTCAAGTCCACCAAACACCAGGCAGTTAATTTCATCCCGCAGTACCAAACTCACTTACAGAACCCCCCCACATCGCTGTTTTTATGTTGGCGTGCTTGTGCAGCATCAGTAGGTGCGTCCCGCATTCCCCAATCAGCCTGCATGCCGGTGCCACACCATGCATACATAATGGAGCGAGCACATCTGAGAAAAGGTCCACTGCAATCCGAGCAAAGCACGTCAGATGCAGCGGGCCTTTTCTTGATGTGCTCGCCATCATTTTGCACATGGCAGGACACTGGCCACCGAACTGCCGACTTCGGGGGTGCCCAATCCCCCTGTCGGCTGCCCCTGCCCCCTGTGAAAGTGCCGACGGGGGAGCCCACTCCCCATCAGCATAAAGCACCCCCCAATTGTTTAATGCTGAGGGGTGCCCAATCCCCTCAGCTCTGCATCATCCCCTTCTTTGTGTGCCGGCAGGGTGCCCAATCCCGTCGGCATAAATCCATTGTTTGCAGGCGAGGGTGCCCAATCCCCGTCGGCTACAGACCCCCAAACAGTTAGGTGGCACGCTGGAGCCCACCCCAGTGTGCCAAATCTAAAACAAAAACTGTCCCGCGATGTTTGTTTTTTTTCATTTATTTTACCCTGTAAAAGCGAAAATGGTCCCTCGTAGTCTCGATGCCCCTCCCACCCGCACCCACCCACTGGCTCCTGCCTCCCTCAACCCCTCACCCCAAACTTACCTCTGGAGTACAGCGCGATGATCTTCTGTGGACGGGAACACGTCTGCACTCTTCAAAGCCGACATGAACGAGGAAATGCGGTAAGCTGTATAATGGCAAAAATAGGGTTTTCAACTTTAATGCATATCTCGGGCATTTTTGGGAATTATTGCTCCACATTTTCAACATGGGGTTTTTGGGACCCCTTCTCATGAATTCTTGCACTGTCATGGCGTTATTCGGTCCGGAAAGGTGATTTTTGCAGCCACTGCGCGGAATCACCTTTTGGGACTGAGTAATGAAGTAACAGTGCCACTGTTCATGAGAGGGGCTCTCAAAAAGCCTATGTTCCAAGTTTAGTGAAAAAAATCCAAAAATGACTGTTTACGAAAGCATGCGAGTAATCATAAAGCAACGCATGCTCGTGGTTAGCACATTTGTACCATTTTCGTGCTGACTAGAACATTGGCATTTTACCACACCTTCTTCTGAACCATACAGCTGTCGTTTTTCACATCCTGCCTGAAATGTGTTTTCGCACTTCTGGCACAGAATAGCTCGGTCGCTGTGTGAAATCAGTATTCAGGACACATTACAAAAATGACAGTGACATTGTTCATGAGCAGAGGTCCTAAAATGCCTGTGTTGAAAATTTGGTGATGATACTCCATAAAATGACTGTTTTTCGAGCTTGCGTAGCAACTGCGCAACGCATGCTCGTAAGTTAGCGCATTTGCAATATTTTCATGCCACATTCTTAAATTTGGCATTTTACCACACCTTCTTGTGAACTCTATAGCTGTCATTTTTCACATCCTTGCCAAAATGTGTTTTCGCACTTCCGGCACAGAATAGCGCATTCGCTATGCGAAATCAGTGTTTGGGACAGATTACGAAAATGACAGTGACACTTTTCATGAGCAGAGGTCCTAAAATGCCTGTATTGAAACTTTGGTGACAATACTCCATAAAATGACTGTGTTGCGAGAGTGCGTTGCGCAGTTTGCACGCATGCTCGTACGTTCGCAAACTTCTAATATTCTCACTCCATATTTTCTACAGTGCCATTGTTCTGCACCTCCTAATGAACAGTACAGCTGTCATTTTTTGCATCCTGACCAAAATCTGTTTTCGCAGTTCCGGCGCAGAATAGCGTGGTCGCTGTGGAAAGTCCGTGTTCGAGACACATGATGAAAATGACAGTGACACTGTTCATTAGCAGATGCCCTAAAATGCCTATGTTGAAAATCTGGGAATGAAAGTCAATAAAGTAGTGTTATGAGCGTGCGTTGCACAGTTTGCACGCACGCTCATGACTTTGTGAATTTGTAATACTTTCACTCCAGCTGTTCATTATTGGCATTTTTCCATACTTCCTTATGAACACTGCAGCTGCCCGAAATGTGTTTTCGCACGTCCGGCACAGAATTGCACGGCCGCTGTTCGAAATCAGTTTTTGGGACAGTTTGAGGAAATGACGGTGACACTATTCATGAGCAGAGGTCCTAAAATGCCTATGTTGAAAACTTGATGCCGAAACTCCATACAATGACTGTGTTGCAAACATGCATTGTGCAGTTTCCACGCACCCTTGTAACTTCATCAATCTGCAATATTTTCATGCCACATTTTCACCACTGGCATTTGTGCACATCTCCTTATCAGCAGTCCAGCTGCCATTTTTCACAGCATGCCCAAAACGTGTTTCCACAGCTGTGGCGCACAATGGCATGCTCGCTGTGCAAAATCACCTTTTGAGACACATTCACAAAATCACAGCACTATGCGTCTCTAGCTATGCCCATCCCACTGCCAATGCCAGTGCGACAACATTCGGCATTGACAAATGCTTGTTTTCTCTCTGATCATCCAGGTCAGACACCAGACCTGTCATGTAGCTGGGGGACAGGGCCAGATTTGTTTTTATTCCCTGATGGGCTGGGATGGGCACAGAACCTGTCAACCTATCAGGCAGTTGAGGGAAGAAGGACAGATGATTTTTATTCCTTGATGGGATAGATTAGGCATCAGACCCATCAGGCAGTTTTGGGGAGGGATGCAGTTATTTATTCTCTGACAGACCGGGTAGAGCTTTGGATTCATCAGGTTGTTGAGGGGAGGGGACAGATTTTTTTTTTATTCCCTGATGGTCTGAGTTTGGCCCCGGACTCATCATGTAGGGGGGGAGGGACCGATTTTTCAAAATCTCTAACAGATTATGTTGGGGACTAAATCCACTAGGTAGTTAGGGGAGGGGGACCTGATTTTTTTATTCCACAATGATCTGGGTTGGGCACTGGACCCTTTAGGTGGTTTTTGGGAAGGGGAGACCAGGTTGGGCATTGGATCGTTCTGCTATGCAGCAGGCTGGCTTGGAACATGCATGGCAGTGTGATCCCCATGTATGTGTTGGAACAAGTGCAGAGCAGAGACTGAGTGCCGAGAGAACGGAAGAGCAAGAAAGGGACAGTCAGCCAATGGAGCAGTGATCACTGGCACTTGGGGTTACAGCCTCAGAAGTTTACACCATCTGTCCCCCTTGGTCCAGTCTCCCACATTAATGAGCTGCAGGCTGGAGGAGGAGGAGATGTCAGAACAGGCTGGTAGTAGTAGTGGTTAGCCAGGGAGGTGACCTCAGCAGGGAAAGCAGTGAACCCCAGAAGAGGAGGAAGCGAATCCTGGTGGGGGACTCCATCATAAGAGGGATCCAGCTAGGGACACAGGAGGGGGAGGACAGGGAGGTGAGGTGCCTACCAGGTGCCACGGCATGGAGGGATGGAAGGAAGACCCTGGGGATCACTGGGAAGGCAAGACGGGAGGGTGAGCTGGATGTCATTATCCACCTAGGTACTAATGACCTGGCAAATGGGGAGCCAAAGGAAGTTCAGGAAGAGTTTAGGAAACTGGGGAGGGGTCTCAAGCAAGTAGCTACTTCTGTCACTTTCTCAAGTACTACCTGTGAGAGGCAAGGAGAGCATAGAGTGCATGCACCAGGAACTTTAACTCATGGTTGAAGAACTGGTGCTGTGAGGAAGGTTTGGATTCATTGGTGACTGGGGACCCACCTGGAGGGATGGAGGTTTGTTCAAGCCTGACGGCCTGCATCCATCCTGGAGGGGAATCCAAGCACTCAATGATAAGTTTAAATGCTACATTGACAAGCATTTAAACTAGCAAAGGGGGGTGGCAGGCCAGCAAGGAGGGTACCTACTTGCTCACCCCCCACAGCTAGCAGCGGAACCAATGAACCAGAGGAGTGGCTATCTCTGCAAAGCAGTGTGCAAAAGATGGAGATTAGTGCCCAAGAGGTGGATAAGCAGAAAAGGGGCAAAATTCAGCAGAAGGGCAGACAGCAAGGAGAACCAGGGATAAATGACAACCAAGGAAGGGGCTGGAGTAGAACTGTGAAACAGTCTAGGGAGGTCAAATCATGGAAAGCCATGTGTGCAAATGCCAGGAGCCTTAGCAACAAGATGGAAGATCTGAGGCTGTCATGGTGCAGTCAGACCTGGACATTGTGGCCATCACTGAAACCTGGTGAATGATAACCATGACTGGGAGATGGCCATACCTGGCTCAACATATTCAGAAGAGACAGAGCAGGCAGGAAGGGAGGAGGAGTGGCACTGTATGAAAAAATGACATAAGGGCCACAGAGATCCAGGAGGAACAAAATGGGGAGAGATACTGTGGGTTAAGCTGGAAAGGAAAATGGGGACAGCCATCCGTACAGGTGTGGTCTATAGACCACCAACACAGGAGGAAGAAACAGATAGAGCTGATGCTATGCCATCCAAAGGATGGCAGACAAGGGTGAGGTAGTACTGGTTGAGACTCTAATATTCCAGACGTGGACTGGAGCATCCCAGCAGCAGCATCAACTAGAGCAGATTTATCCTGACTCCTTCAGGTGCCTTCCTCAAGCAACTGGTCATGGAACCAACCTCGGCGAAGGCAATACTGGACCTTGTGCTCACAAACAGGGACAGTGTGATGGGGTAACAGTGGGGGCGCCTGGAAACAGTGACCACCAGTCATTGTGGTTTGAAATCACAGAAAGAGCAGAACCAAACCACATAAAAACACGTATCCTGGATTTTAGGGGGGCAGACTTTGGGAAAATGGGGAGATACTTGAAAGAGGCATTAAGGGGAATGGGACAGGAATCAGGGTTGAGGAACAGTGGGCAGTATTTAAAATGGGGATTACAAGAACAACAGAATTATGCATTAAGCAGGTTAGCAAGAGGAAAAGGAAGAGGAGACCATTATGGTTTTCCAAAGAGGTAGCAAAGAAAGTGAAAGCCAAAAAGATTGCATTCAGGCAATACAAAAGACACAGGCAGAAGGGGATAGGGAGAAGTACCAGGAGAAGCAAAGGAGGCAGGGAGGTCAGTAAGGGAAGCCAAAGCTCAGACAGAAGAGCATTGCAAAATCAGTGGGTAGAGGGGACAAAACCTTTACAGGTACATAAGTGAAAAAGAAAGACAAAGGGAGGGATAGTGAGACTGAAGGGGAGGATGGGGGCCACGTGGAGGATGACAACAGTAAAGCTGACATATTGAACTGGTATTTCTGCTCCAGTCTTTACTGAGGAAGAGGAGGTAGTGGGTCTGAAGAATACAAGGGGTGAGAATGGTGCAGAAATGGACACAAGTCCTTTACAGGAGAAAGATGGTCCGAAGGAACTGGAAGTAATAAGAGTTGATAAAGCAATGGGGCCAGATGGGGTGCACCCCAGGGTCCTTAAGAACTAAGAGAGTGGTGGCTGAACCTCTGGCTATCCTGTTTAGCCGATCACTGGAAACAGGGAGGTACCCAAAGACTGGAGGACAGCAGATGTAGTCCCCTTATACAAAAGTGGGAACAAAGAGGAAGCAGGGAACTACAGACCAGTCAGCCTCACCTCGGTAGTGGGAAGATCATGGAAGCACTACTGAAGGAGAGATTGGTAGAACATCTGGTTGTCAATGGACTACAGGACCCAAGGCAGCATGGTTTCACCAGGGGGAGGTCATGTCAGACCAACCTCGTTGAATTTTTTGACTGGGTGACTAGGGAGGTGGATCAGGGGAGGGCAGTGGACATGGCCTATCTGGACTTCAGCAAGGCCTTTGACACTGTGCCACATAGAAGACTATTACACAAACTGGGGAATATGGGTGTGGGCAGGACAGTAGTGTGGTGGGTAGGTAACTGGCTGGGTGGCAGGACACAGAGGGTGGTGGTAAATGGCTGTCACTCCACAGAGGGAAGAGTGACCAGTGGGGTACCACAGGGATCAGCGCTGGGACCGTTCCTATTCAACATCTTCATCAGTGACATTGCACAGGACCTAGAAGGCAGAATTTCACTGTTCGCTGATGACACAAAGCTCTGTAACAGAGTAGACACACCAGAGGGTGTAGACAGAATGAGAAGGGACCTGCAGAAACTTGAAGAATGGTCAGGGGTTTGGTAGTTGAAATTCAATGCAAAGAAGTGCAAGATAATGCATATGGTGCACAAAAACCCTGGCACAATATATCAGTTGGGGGTGAGATATAGCATCGCCAAGCAGGAAAGGGATCTTGGGGTTATCATCTCTGATGACCTCAAGGTAGGGATACCAGTGTGACAAGGCAGCAGGTAAAGCAAATGGGATGCTGGGATGTATAGGCAGGGGCATCACCAGCAGGAAAAGGGAGGTCATAATTCCGCTATACAAGACACTAGTGAGGCCCCACCTGGAGTACAGTGTACAGTTCTGGAGACCATACCTACGTAAGGACATAGACAGGGTAGAGAAGGTTCAGAGGAGGGCAACAAAGATGGTGCATGGATTGCATCACAAGTCCTATGAAGACAGGTTGAAGGAACTGAACATGTACAGGGCCCTGGCTACCTGTTAGACCTTCTGTCACCTGCCCTCTCCTCGCGTCCTCTTCGTTCATCCAGTGAATGCCTACTGACCGTTCCCAGAACTAGGTTGAAAACAGCTGGCGATAGAGCATTTAGTGCCGCAGCCCCAGTTCTGTGGAATTCTTTACCAACTATGGTCAGAGAGGCTTCATCGGTGGATGTTTTTAAGGCCCAGTTAAAGACTTTCTTCTTCTCTAAGGCATTTAATGTTTAGAGATTGATTTATTGTTAGGTTTTAAATTTTTGTACTGATTCGTATTTATATGTGAATCCATTTTTTTTTTTTATGTTAAATATGTTTGTTTAAATGCCTGTGCGGCGCCCAGAGCCTCCGGGATTGGGCGTCTTTTAAATAAATTTTGCCTTGCCTTGCCTTGCCTACTCCCTGGAGGAGAGGAGGGAGAGAGGGGATATGATAGAGACATACAAGTATCTTACAGGGAGGAACAGGATGCAGGAAAACACTATTTTTAAGCGAAAAAGATGTTCCAGAACTAGAGGGCATGGGATGAAGTTGGAAGGAGGACGATTCAGAGGAAACATGAGAAAGAATTTCTTCACAGAACGGGTGGTGGACAAGTGGAACACCCTGCCAGAGGAAGTGGTGGGGGCGGAAACAATCCGGATTTAAGAATGCATGGGATAGACATAAAGGAATTCTGGAGGTCAGGGGTAAGGGGCAACAGACTTCTAGGAAAACAAACTGAACTTACAAGCTCAAATGGGCAGACTGGGTGAGCCATAGGCCCTTATCTGCAGACACTGTCTATGTATCTATGTATCTATGTATCTAGTAGCAGCAGTGCAGCAGCAGCCCCAAGCCTCCCATGCAGTCTTTAAGGCCCTCACTGTGACCTAGGGTTGCCACCTTTGGATAGGGCAAAAAAACGGATCCTAAGCTCTGCTCCTAGCCCCACCCCTTTTCATGACTCATCATGCATTGTTCCTCCTAGAAGGCAATTTGCAATATCAATAAAGGACAACACTTAAAGCAGCAGTTCAACAAAAATGTTAAGATGCTGTACTGTACCTGTTAACGTTACTTTCCTAGGTTCTTCCTAGTCATCCATTTACTTATGTATTTATTTATTGACATTGGTTTACCAAATAAACATACAGAGATAAAAGAAATATCATTTACAGATATGATCGGGGGAGGCAAGGGAAATACTGTAAATAGCATATAACAATATACGTGGTCTATAATAATACATAATAAATTGTTTCCTGTAATGTGTACGTTATATCTTTTTCTGGCTCCTTTCCTTGTTCGTGTCCACAGTACTATTTCAAAGCCAAAGAAGTGACCATACTATTTTCTTGAGAAAAAAAAATAATTTAAAACATTTAAAAATGTCTAAATTCTGTTAGAGATGAAAATGTTTACCAGCAAATGAAACTGGCTCTGTTACTGTTACAAAAGGTGGGGGCAGCTGTGCTGCTATGCCACTTTAAGGTGTAGAGGAAAAGATTAGGTTAAGTAAGTGCTAGTGGTGTTAATGGCCATACTTTAGACCTCCCAGGCTGACTGCTTTCACAAACAAAGGGCTATATTGACAAGAGAACTTGTCTGTAACCTGGATATGTAGCTGAAACAATGAATGATATGACAAAATATGTGTCAAAAGTATGTGAGCACTCAAAATGGCTCAAAAACCTGACCAGCACAGAGCAAAACTGGATTACCTGATAGGGACCCTGAAAACCTGATCACCAGGTAAAAAACCTGACAGGTGGCAACCCTACTGTGACCTGAGTGGATGGGCATGGGCAGAGCAGTGTTTTACTGCCCCACCTATTCCACCTACTGCTCACCACTTTTCTGCTGTTCTTCATCTCCATTTTGTTCCCTCTCTATAAAGAACCTCTCTATAACAAAATCCCTCTTATAGTGAACACCTTTGATGGCTCCCATTGTTCACTAAGTAGGAATATTAAAACCTCACTATAGTGAACACCTCAGTGGGTTCCAGGAGGCATACACTATAGAGAAGGACCACTGTACAGGGCCTAGGTTGAGCATGGGACCCATCACATAGTTGGAGGGAAGGAGGAAAAATTGTTTTTATTTCCTGATGGTCCAGACTGGGCATCGGACTGGTGAGATAGTTGGGGGGTCAGTCTTTTTCCCTTGTGACAAGCAGGGTTAACGTCGGACCGTTAGGTTGTTGGGGCCGGGGGAGGGTCATATTTTTTTTTAGTCCCTGACATGTCAGGTTAAATAACAGACCTCAACAACCTGTTTTTATTTCCTGACAGGCCAGGTTGGGAACTGAATCTATCAGAATATTGGTGGGGGGAGAAGACCATATTCTTTTATTCTTTGATGGACTAGGTTGGGCGATGGACCTGTCAGGCAGTTTGGGGAACAGGGAGAGGTTTTCTTTTTGGTTTCTTGATGGGCCCCATTGGTCACTGGATCAATCAAGTTATTGGGGGGAAGGGACATATTTTTTATTCCCTGACAGGCTAGGTTTCATACCAGACCCATTAGGTAGTTTAGGAGAGCGGGACATATTTTTTTCTTTCTTTATTCTCTGATGGGCTGGGTTGGACATCGAACCAGTTAGGTAGATGCAATGGGTTGAGAGGGCCAGATTTTTTTTTATTTCCTGATGGGTCAGGTTGAGCACTGGATCTGTCTGGTTGTTGGGGGAAGGGGGCAGATTTGTTTTACTCCCTAAGTGGTTGAGTTGAGCACTCATCTCCCCTTTTTGTTCCCAGTCCCAGGCCAGGCTACTCAGATTGACTGGAATGCAGCTGTGCTTTCATTATACCGAGAGGCTGAGAAAAATACTTCCTAGTTCCTACGAACATCAAATGGTTCCACAGCTGTGTTATTCTTTGTCCTTTTGCATTGCAAGAATTTAGTAGCATGAAAACTCTCAGTTTTATACATGCATTTTTTCAGGAAAAAAATAAAGGTTTTCTTTGGAGGCAGTATAACACAGTGGTTTAGGGCTCTGAGCTGCAAACCTGTAGATCTGGGTTTGAATCCCACAGCCCCCACTTGCATACTGTGTGACCCTGAGCAAGTCACTTAACTTCCTTGTGCTCCAAAGTCGCACCTGGAAACAAGTTTCAGCTTAGCATGCCTTTCCTGTTTAAACAATTTCCCCTTTCCTTTCCATTCATGAAATTGTGCAGACAGAGGCTGGGATATTCAAAGGGGTTGCACATGGTGCAACCCACTGATGCGCCCCGGAGCGATATTCAAAAGGGATGTTGCACAGCGCAAATCCCGATGCGCCAGGGGGCACACCAGTAATGTATGTGGTGCAAGTGCGGGGGGCATGCCCATGCATATTTGGCACATCCCGATATTTAGCCCGGGATTTGCTGCGCATATGCATGCACACACCCACTTTGCGCCTCACAGAGGGGCGCAAAGATCCGCGGAAAAAAAACAGGAGCAAGGCCTGGCCACCCACAGGTGAGCTGCCGTACTGCAGGGCGCAACATGGCAGCCACCAGCTGTGGGTGGCCACCTGCCTTCCCGAGACACATGCCGGGCATCACCCCCCCCCCACGCTCGATCGCAGGCATTTTAAATGTAAAATATCCCTGGTGGTCCAGTGGATCCTACCCCCTCGCCCTATTGCGAGCGTCATTAAATAAATACAGTCCCTGGTGGCCTAGTGGACCTGCTCCCCAGCCCGATCACGGGCGTAGTAAAAATAATAGTATACCTGGTGGTTCAGTGGACCGAACCCAGCCCGATCGTGGGCGTAGTAAAAAGAATAGTACCCCTGGTGGTCCAGTGGACCTGCTACCCAGCCTGATCATGGGCTTTGTAAAATAATAATCCCTGGTGGTCCAGTGGACCCGCTGCCAAGCCCAATCATGGTCTTTGTAAAAGAAAAAATCCCTGGTGGTCCAGCGGTATCCCTCCTCTCCACCCACCCACTCAGACCTGCCACTCTGCTCCCCCACCCAGTCAGCGGGCGGGCGCATCGGCCACCCACCAACTGACCCCAGCATACGATGCGGCTGTCGCATTGGTCCCACAGTGTGGGCCAATGGGCGTGCAGGCTCATGTATTATAGTGCCGATATGAATGGAATCCATTCATATCGGACTGAGTAGTACTAGTATGTCTGCATGCCCATTGGCCCACGCTGTGGATCAATGGGCGATAGCCACACTGTATGCTGTCGGGCTATCGGCGGCCAGGCAGTTTGCGGTGGGGAGCTGCTGCCCAGCCGCTGACCGGGGGAGCAGGGTGGAAGGTCTGAGTGGGCGGTGGGGAGGGGTACCGCTGACCACCAGGATTTTCTTTACAAAGCCGTAATCGGCTTGCAGCGGTCCACTGGACCACCAGGGATTATATGTTACAAAGCCTGTGATCGGGCTGGGTAGCAGGTCTACTGGACCACCAGGGATATTATTCTTTTTACTACGCCCGCGATCGGGCTGGGTTCAGTCCACTGGACCACCAGGGATACTATTATTTTTACAAAGCCCGCGATCGGGCTGGGAAGCAGGTCTACTGGACCACCAGGGATTGTACAACTTCACTAAGCCCGTGATCGGGCTGGGGAGCAGGTTCATTGGACCACCAGGGATTGTACAACTTTACTAATCCCACGATTGGGCATTGGGGTGCTATGCCGCCCGAGGGGAAGGGGGTGTTGGTCCCTGATGGCTGCAGCCTGGCAGGGCGCCAGGCGCAAGTTGCCGGGGATCGGCACACCTGCATGCAAATGGGGCCATAATGACATGCAAATGGCCCCATTTGCGCCTTGCATGCATAATGGCTCCATTTGCATATACACCACTGAATATCGCAGTTCCTGCACCTAGTGCAACCGCACTTGCGCTGGCACATCCCCCTACTCCTCACTTGCCACTTGCGCTGGCGCAGTGCCACTGCGCCTTGCGCAATGCGGGCAGCCACAGTGCCATATTCAATGGTGCTGAGCCCTGGCGCAGCACCGTTGAATATCGCACGGACCATGCCCTTGTGCATCCCAGTTGCGCTGCACCCAGGCTTGCGCCCCTGCCTGGCACAGTCTGAATATTCGGGCCCAGAGAGTTTATTACTACTTCCTGTCTGAGCTTGTTAATTGTCATTCTTGTCATCATGTGGGGGGAGGACTAGGCTAAACAACCCAAGGACTTCTTCAGTGTATCACCAAGGTCAGCTGCACGTTCATGAGAAATTCCTCACTTCCTCATCAGGCTCTCATGCACTGTCCTCCTTACATAGATACATAGACAGTGTCAGCAGATAAGAGCCTTAGGCCCACCCAGTCTTCCCATTTGAGCTTGTAAGTTTACTTTATGTTTTCCTAGATGTCTGTTGCCCCTTAACCCTAACCTCCAGAATTCCTTTATGTCTATCCCATGCATTCTTAAATCCCGTGATTGTTTCAGCTCCCACCACTTCCTCTGGCAAGGTGTTCCACTTGTCCACCACCCGAACTTGCAACCTTGCAACTAATAGAAAGTTACCAAAGAATTACAGACAGCTGCAAGAAGCAACTGCAAGGCACACCACTCACTCATTGACAGCCATAAAAAATCATGTCCCAGTTCCCCAATGCATTTCAATGGGACAACTGCTAAACCTTCCTGACTTTTGATCACAGTAGGAATTGACCAGCCATAATGAGTTAGAGAAATATAAGAAAACCTTGATTGCAGGCCTTTCTGGGTAGCATCAGGGACACACTGAACTTTGTTTATTGATTCTTATTAATAGCTTACTAGGAGCAACCTAAAAAATGACAAAACTGATTCAACTAGCCAGAGCTGAACAGGTTCCATCTTGAATTTTTAATGACTAGAGGAAGGTGTGGCTCTTAAATTTGTAAATGATTTGAGGGAGGTGTGGCTACTAGGGGTGTGCAAGAAATGAATAGTATATCCTGAATACCATGAATAATGCACTACTCATTATTTGGATCTAAATAACAAACAGTGGCACTATGCATACCTACTCCTATTTAGGCAATACTGTTCAAAAAAAAAAAAAAAGAAAAAGAAACAGCCCTCAACCCACCACAACCCAATTCTTTTGAACAGTACAACCCTCCTTCCCTCTGCTACAATCCCAACCCCCTCCGCAACCAAAATTTCATGTTTAAAAAAAAATACTCCCACGATGTGTGATCGGCACAACCTATCCCCCTCCACATCCAGCTGCCCTCTTAAGTGCACTTTTTCTTTTAAATCAATAATTCCCCCCGACCTGACAGCACCCTCCTACCACCCTACTCCCCACCCCAGCACCAAATGTTTCATTACAGAAGCATGGTTAGTGGGGACCAAGGTGACCAACCCAACCCACCCTCCTCAGTGGCCAGATGCCTTCTACTGAATGAAAGCATTTCCACGCTTGCACACATAGCAAAATCAGCTGATCATGTGATTAGCACATGATCAGATGATTTTACTGTGTGCACACACAGGAGTGTTTTCATTCATTGGAGGAGGCCAGGTTGTGTCAGTCTCCTTGGTTCTTGATAACCGGGCTTCTGTAACTGTAAGGGGTGGGAATATTGATTTAAAGGAAAAAAGAGAGCTAAATACATCGACTGGCTGTGGAGGCCTGTGGGTTGTGCTGGTCTCCCGTCATGGAAGTCTTTTGTAAAACGTATTACATTTTAGGTACTTTGAGGGGAGGAGGTGGTATTGAGATTGTAACAGAGGGTAGGGGACAAGGAGCTGTGTATTTAAAGGACTAGGCTGGGAAGCAGAGTGGAGGCTGTTTCTTCATCTTTTTTTGTCCACAGGCACATGAATAATGAATACAAATAATAAATATCCAAATATTTGGAAGCCTGAATATTTGAAATCAGGTATTTGCATACCCCTAGTGGCTATGCCCTTTTAACCTGCACCCAAGTCACCACGTGGAAGCTTCGCTTCAGGCTGCCCTTTATAAATGTGAGACAAGGAAGCTAATGAAGCTACAGGGCCTCAACTATTACCAGCAAGGTCAATCTAGACATGAATGTGGAATAGTACAGAACCTGACTGAAGTGGATCACCATGAAGTGGTGCTTAGACTTTTTCAAATCACAACTGACATTTGTTAACTAAGAACCCATAATTAAAGCATGATAAGTAGAAATGAGTTAGATAAATAATAAAAAAAAAACTTGATTACAGACCTTTTGGGGCAATATCGGGGTGCACAATGAACTTTGGTAAGGCCCTGTCTGCCACAAATTCAAGCAAATTCACTTCTGAAAAAATACCCAGGCCAATTTGAAGTCAGGAATGACATCCAAGTGGTTCCACTGGACACCTCATGGCCTTGCAGGAAACCCTCTTGGCTGCAGTGCCAAGAGGAGCAGGAAGCTATGCATAGCTACTTTTTGTGGTGACCATGTTGCAACTGCAGTAAACATGCTGGCTGTTAAATTTGGGTTTTTCCTGTGTCTAAGTGAACTGCGAAAGAACAGGTCGATTCAGCTGCTCACCAGACAAATAGGAAAGAAAGGTTTTTACAAAGGAAAAATAATGTATTTTAAATCTCAAACATTTAATGTCATGCTGGGAAATTGACCTGTTAAACTGATTGGCAAAAGCTGGGACAGTGTTCATCAGCCTACGGCTGTATGAAATTGTATATGGTAACAATTTTAGATTGCAAAACTTGATGAGGCCAATCCCACCTACTGATTGACTGATTGCTTGACACTTGGTAACTGAGAAGGTCCTGCATGTTCCATGCTGTTTCATGTAGCAGGGAAGCAGCAGGGAGCTGTTTTTTTAAAGGAATACTGTCAACCTCCTAATGCCTCAAATTATCCCAAGTTAAACATAATACATGTTACAATCACTCATCTTCTGTAGAATTAGGTGATGTAGCTTGTTGTTTTCTCTCCTCCTTTTCTTAATATTTTTCTTAATAAAAGTGAAACACTGTGGCCCAGATATTCAAACTGTGCCAGGCTGTGGTGCAAGCCTGGGCATAGCACAACAGCTGCGCTGGGGCATTGACTGGGCGATATTCAGCGGAACTCGCGCCATGGCAAAGCATCATTGAATATCGCACCCTGGCTACCCACAGTGCACAAGGAGCAGTTGCACTGCGCCAGCGCAAGTGGCCAGAGTGGAGCAGGGGGATGCACTAGCACAAGTTCCAGTGCGCCATGCGCAGCAACCGCGATATTCAAAAGTGCACATGCAAATGGGGCCATAATGTAGGCAAGGCGCAAATGGGGCCATTTGCATGTCATTATGGCCCCATTTGCATGCAGGTGCGTTGATCCTCGGCGACTTGTGCCTGGCGCCCTGTCAGGCAGCAACCGTCAGGGACCGACACCCCCTGCACAGCACGGCAATGTGCCCCACAGCCCAATCGCGGGCTTCAGTAAATATAAAATAGCGTCCTATATCCCTGGTGGTCCAGTGGACCGCTGTCAGCCTGATCGCGGGCATGGGTAAAAATAAAGGAATCCAATATCCCTGGTGGTCCAGTGGACCGCTCTCAGCCCGATTGCGGGCATGTGTAAAATAAAAGATTCCAATATCCCTGGTGGTCCAGTAGATCGCTCTCAGCCCGATCGCAGGCATGTGTAAAATAAAAGAATCCAATATCCCTGGTGGTCCAGTGGATCACTCTCAGCCCGATCGCAGGCATTTGTATAAAATAAGTACATCCACTATCCCTGGTGGTCCAGCGGACCCCCTCCCACCGTCCACTGAACCACCGCCCCGCTCCCCGGTCAACGGCAGGCGGCAGCATCCCACCCGCCTGCCGCCGCCGACTGACACCATAGGTAGGGCTGCCGCCCATTGGTCCACATCTGGAATGTGAATGCTGATGCGGGCTGCTATCTGGAATGTGTAGTATTATGCAGGGCTGCATGCCCATTGGCTCACGCTGTGGACCAATGGGCGTACAGCCCTACCTATGGTGGTCAGTCGGACGGCAGCAGGTGGCAGGTGGTGGTGCTGTCCCGTCACTGACGGGGAGAGCGGGCAGTGGGGATCAGTGGGCTAGTGGGGAGGGGTCAGCCGACCACCAGGGATAGTGGATGTACTTATTTTGCAAATGCCAGATTGGATGAGCGTCCACTGGACCACCAGGGATATTGGCTTCTCTTTATCTTGCTACATGCCCAGATCAGGCTGAGAGTGGTCCACTGGACCACCAGGATATTGACGCTGATTTACACATGCCCGACGATCGGGCTGAGAGCCGGCCACTGGACCACCAGGATATTGATTCTTTGAGCTTTTACAAAATGCCCGCGACCGGCATAGGGGGCTTACATCAGGTGCAGCCAGATACCGGGTGGCCACCCATAGTGGTAGCCGCCGGTTACGCCTCTGCAATACGGCAGCTCACCTGTGGGTGGCCAGCCGTTGTTCCTTTTTTTTGGATCAGCTCTGTGTGGTACAAGTAGGGGTTGCACATGCATGGACTCAGCACATCCCGGGCTGAATATCGGGATGTGCAGAGTATGCATGGGCATGTTCCCCCTACCTGCGCTGCATACATTACAGATGAACTCCGGCGCATCGGGATTTGTGCCAGGCACAATTCCTGTTTGAATATCGTGCCGGGGCACATCAGTGGGTTGCGCATGGTGCAACACTGTTGTGCCATGTGCAACCCTTTTGAATACCTGGGCCTGTTTGTATAAGTTAATAGAGACTCCGAGGGGTGTTTCAATATGGTATAAGAGACTCAGAGCATGAGGTTTGTTTCAGTGGACTGCAAAGCTGACTAGTAATACCTGCCCAGAATTCACAAGAGGAGTCTCTTATACCATAAAGAGCACACTCGGAGGACCCATTAAAGGAAAACTACACCGTCATATCATTTACATTTTATTTGTTTCCATGTCAGCAGACAACTCCTTCTCTGTAGCTGTTAGGGCTATATAGTTTAGCTTTAGTTTATTTTCACTGCTCATGGTAGCCCCTATGACTGCCCTGGGGGTCTCCATTTCATGATTGCTGAAATCTCATCGTCCATGAGAACTGCATTAGCATATGAGAACATGATGTCAGATCAACCATTTATATCATGTATCTCCACGCTGAAAAAACAAGTACCCTGCAAAAATTATCTGAAAACTCAAACTGAATGGAGTTTAAAGGGAAACAACCTGCATTATAACTCAGATAGTTTGCAAAGCTCACTGAACGTAAATGTGGTATTTCATACCTTCTAGCAGCTTGTTTCTTTGAAGACTAATTAAGCAGACAGGCATACTGGGGAGTTTAAAGGTTGATTACACATCATGTTCTCATATGCTAATGCAGCTCTCAGGAACAATAAGATTCCAACAAGCATGACATGGCGCCTCCCAGGACAGTAACAGGGCCTAATATGAACTGTGAAAACAGACTAAAGCAGTTGCATACATCATTAACAGCTACAGTACATGAAAAGAGTTGTCTGTTGACATAGAAACTAATAACATTTAGGAAATATGAGGGTGTAGTTTTCCTTTAACTTACTATAAATCACTTGAGTTAGCTAGAGTGGTTTTGTTTACATTTAAAAAGTTTCTTAAGCTATCCTCCCACTAGCTCCGAACTGGAGTGCACCACTTCTAATGCTCTTGCATGAGAAACCATGGTACAGAGGACAAGAAGCACATTTTAAAGAGACACTGTCAACCCCCCTTAGGCTTCATGGTGTCTCTAGTTTAAAGAAAACAATTTATGACTGGTCACACTTAGTAGAGATTGCTGTTGTAGCTGGTAGTTTGATTCTGATTCTTTTTTTTTTTTTTTAAGTGAATCACAGACTGCCCACCATACTGGTGTTACCACACAAACCGTGTTTGTTTACAGTCTTTGATCAACTCCTATATTGCATCTTTCCTGGACTTGGGAACACCCCCAAAACACAGACCAGTCACTAATAATGCAACAGGAGAAGAGGAGACTATTGTATGCTGAGTGATTGCACTGTCTGGTGTGTTCCTAATGTTCAGGAAGTATGCATTAAGAGTAGGGCAAGGATTTGAAGTCAAACACGGTTGTGTACAGTTACACCATTAGCATGTATTTCAGTTCTACTAAGAAAGAAAGCGAATAAAGCAACCAGCAACATCAGTGAATTTTAGAAAAGGTAAGCAATAATAAAATGTGAGATTTGGGCCAGAAATAATATGAGGCAAAAATGGTTGCTAATGTCTCTTTAATCCTCCTTATTAGTGTTACACCAATAAAATGTGTATTTGCAGTCATTGATCTACTCTGTCTGTGCACTTCCTGGAACTTGGGAACACCCTCTCACAGTCTTGGCCACTCATGATGCATTGGGCGGAGCCTACTGAGTGACTGGACTGTGTGAGTGGTCCTTTTTTTAATAATTAAGTCTACACATTGTTTCCCCTCCTTACTGCCCCCTGCATCCAACTTCTACAGCGGCTCCAATGTACTCACTGGACCCAATGCGCCAGCCGACTTGCCACCACCATCTCTCCTTGGTTTGCTCCCAGGCAAGTCAGGGTGGGAGATATACCCCTGATAGCAGTCATTCATCAGGCAGCTGTGCTGTCAAAAGGGCAGGGCCCAGATATTCCAGTGCCCAAATGCACTAGGTCCATCAACAGGTGGTGAGGCCATTTTCACTTTTTCTTCCCCCACCTGTCAAGACCCATCCTCTTGAGGTTGTGGCTCTGGAGATGCTATGGCAGGGGTGCCTGCCAGAGCATGCTACCACACAGCATCAGCCAGCTTTCCTCCCAGCCTCTAAGGTGTGCCTACCACAGCTCCACCTATGGTCACCTAGGGGGCGCTACTTTGGTTGCATCACGTTCTCTCCTTTCCAGAAGAAAGAGGAGAGCATCCACTAGGATGCTTAGTCCTTCTCCTCCTGGCCAGCCTCTCATCTGCCCAGGCTGATTCCTGCACCTGAGTCGCCAGCATCGTGAATTGTTGTGCTACCAGTGCATGGGTGTTCCTAATGTTCAGAAAGGATCCAGAAAGATGAGATAAAGAATGAGAAGCAAAGTTTTGATAAGATTGTACCAATGGCCTGTTTCTCATATTTAGTTTAAAAAAAATGAAGCAAGTATGAATCAACCAGCTACACCGGAGAATCCTACAGAAGGTGAACAACCGTAATGTGTTGTTTAAACTGGAAACAAAAGGAGGCCTAAGAGGTTGACAGTGTCAGTTTAATATTATAATTGAAAACACCTTACAACGTATAAACCCCTGATCTAGGGGATGTCTAGCAATGATACATGCGACTCTCAGTGACGGATGAACACCAAGAACACCTATATTTCTGAAACACCAAGGATCTGAAAATGGAGGGACTCACCAAATCCCATGCTGTGCCCATATTTTCTTTCTGTCTGTCATTCTTCATTCAACTCAGCCTCCTCCATGTGACTGTCCTTCCCTTGGCCCAGCTCAGGGCAGCTTTATGGTACAGTTGGCCTAGACTCCGGATGCAGTCTTACCCCGTGGAATAACCTGTTACCCTCAGGCAGTAGTTAGTTCAGTCTCTTAAAGCTTAAGCCAGATACATGTAGCTTGATGCATCAATACTTCCTTACCATCCCTTGGTCAATAAACATTACACTTGGTGCATGCAGCATCTCTCTATGCTTACAGTGATTCTTTGCAGGACCCGAAGGCCCAAATAATTTAAAAACACAATACTCTTCTTCTTTGACTCTGAAGCCCGGAAGTCATTCAGGTTTGTTCTACTTCTAGTTTTGGGTCAGGCCTGTAAATGAGCTTCAGGTCAGTGCACTTTTCCCAGTCACCAGTTTTCAAATAAATTAATAAATAAATACATTCAAAAGGAGCTCTAAACCCTACCACCCGGTAGTCATCTGGCCAGGTGTTCGCCACTCCATAATAGTCATTTAGTCAAGGAGCTTACCCTGTTTTCAGTCAATGTGGACTACTAATTCAAAATGCAGTCTCTCTCTCTCTCTCTCTCTTTAGGGCATTCCTCACTGCATCAATCACCTGTTGCACCAAAGATGCGCATCCTGCATGTAGGGGCACTCTGTGGTTGTCCACTGCACTCTGTGGGTGCTGAGAGGCTGTGTGACTTTGTAGATTGAGCCCTTAGTTATCATTCAAGTGGACCTGGGACACCTAGGTAGTTCTGCTTATTTCAGAACATGTTGCAGGATACTGTTTGTGTCCAAGGGCACATGAGGAGGGTCTCCAAGAAGAAATGGTAGCCTTGACATACTTGCCAGGAGAAAATACTAGGGCATAAGCACACAGCAGCAAAAAGTATCACATTATGTTTATCATTCTTCAAAGTTTCCATGAGACCTGCTGGAAAATCAGAATGAGATTAGCAGTACTGAGCTCAGTTATGTGAGTTCCTTGTTACTGCAGTGCCATCTCCTGGCCTTAAAATCACAAGCATCACTGCAGTTTGTTTTTTGGTTTACGTTGCACTACATTTCATCTGTACATTCTCTGCCCACATAACATATTTCATAGCATGAAATGGGTAGAAAGAATGCAGGCTCTTCATTGTCTAAGAGGTACTTTCTGCTGGGCCATTATCCTAGCACAATAGCCAGGCTGCATGTAGCTCAACAAAAATGTGTTTAAAAACTACATACAATTTACGAAAAAGGACCAATTTCATAATTGCAATAAGGCACTGGAGGGTGTTGTTATGGTGGGCTAACAATCCTTCTCGGGTGGTGAAAGCATTTGGCTTCGCCTCATTTTTTAACCTACCTGAGGCGGACCATTACCCCGCAGTAACACACCCATCATGCCTTATTACCTTAATCGATCACCAGTGGCATTTCTGCCACAAAAAAAGGACTCCATATCAGTATACAACATATAAAATAATGTACGGGCAATTTTACACAAAAAGGCTGTGTTTCCATGGAGGGGTTGAGATGACATCATAGAGGCCTCGAGGGTGAAGCTCGAGAGGGCCTTGATGTCATCAGAATCCCCAAAGTGAAAAGACAGGCCGCGTTGGTATGACTAACTATAAAGTAGTTGGCCCTCCATTTTGAAAATCCACCCTTACTTACTTACTTATTGACTGCAGTTATTGAGCCTGCCTGCTGCATCAGTGGAGTTATCACACCACCCAAACTCACATTGTTCCATGCCACTATGTTGTTTTGGTTTTGTATGGTCATTACGCTGTGCCACACATGCTTGTGTGTCTGTGATGCAAGTACTGTGGTACAATAGAAAGTCATTGCACGATGGCAGTCGCGTCACTACTAAGGTACAACAGTGTTTGTGAGTGTAGGGACATCCATGCACAACAAACACTACCCGTATACTTTCCTGCTTTTTTATTTTCCCTGTCTCCTGTATGAGCCATAGCCTACAAGACTAGGGGGAGGATTCATTATACTTCAAATTAAGAGTCGCTGACATCTGAAAGGAAACGTGTAACCTGGTGGCCGTGCAGATGTTACAGATGTTACTTCTCAGTTACTACCATTGCATTGCACCTGTGGGGGCCAAAGCAAGGTTGAGGGGCCTGAGCTCATGAAATTCCTCATGTGAGGGGTTTGGTTTGGAAGGTGAACAAAAGGAATAGCACAGTGCCTCCACCCAGAGAAGGAAATAGTGTGCTAGGTGGATAACAAGTGAGATACTGCCTCCTGGGATGCAGTACCAACCCACTTCCACAATGACTTTCAGATGCCACCTGGAGACCAACCAGTACCAGTAACCACACTTCAATTTTAACCATAAACACTTTGTACCAATTAGGGTAGAGCATTAATAATATGCTTGCATGCCAAATTTCCAGAAACGAACAACAGGATTTTTCTGGAGCACAGGTCCTGTGAAGAAATAGGGATTATGCAACCAACGATTTGAGCAATGATTTTAGCAGTAATCACAAATATCAACACTTTCAACATTGGTTTTAGTGCATCACCCAAGCAATGCAGTCTCTGGTGGCCAGGCCTCTCTGAAGAGATGGTATGTTAGGCCTCCCTGTATCCACACACAAGGTCTCAGCAAGGCCTACTATACTGTAGATCACCCACCACCTGCAGTGGCATAGCCCAACAGTTTCAGTGTACTTTCAGTACTTATACTTTTTAAAATGAAGTTCTACTTTAAACTACTGGGTAGGTAAAATGCACACTGTTGCATGCCTGATGTTGTGGTGCCCAAGATCTTGTGTTGATACACTTAGAGACATGCAAGCTTGCTTTTACCCCACCCAACAGACTCTCTGGCTAGCACTCTTATTAGAACAAACTGCAATTCACAGGGAACTTGAACTTGGTAGCAAACAATATTCCAAGCTGGAGACTGTAAGGCAGCATTTTGTTCTGACTAGCAGGCCAGTACTCACATGTCCCAGATCAATTCAGGAGTGGCAGTAGGTGCTTTTGAGCAGGCGACATCCCAGCAGCAGGTGAATGGTTGATGTAGGCTTAGACTGGGCATGGTCATTTGTTTCACAGCTCTGTCCGTACCTCTCAGCAGCACATGACGATATGGCAAGTTCAGAAGGGCCTAGAGCAAGGAGCTACACCATCTCACCCCAGTGGGCACTCACTCAATCATGGGTACAAGTACCCAGAGACAAGCTCCCGATGACCTCTTCCTTTGGCACACCACGACACCAGGCAGGGTAGAATGGCTCATTCCTACCACCGATAACAGCAGTTTTGCAGATGGCTTTAGCAGATTTGTTCCAAAATGCAGCAGTTTGAACTCTAGCAGCTTTTTAGGATTCACCAGCGCACTCTCTCTCTCTCTCTTCTCTCTCTCTCTCTCTCTCTCTGTTAAGATTGAACATCAGCGCTCATAAGCAAACAGTATTCCTCCAGGATCTCTGGCTATGTGGCCTGGCTAGGCCTTAGCACTCTTCCTCAGTACTTCTTTCCAACTGCCCAAGAAAGACTGCCGTGAACACCTCCCAAGCTGGGGGAAGGGTTCAGCTCAGGACACTCCCTATCCAGTTTTTGACTTAATGACAGGCTTGTCACTTATGACTTGGGCTCCCCTAATGGCTGGAAAAGGGTGCCAAGCATTTGACTGCTGTTCTCTCAGTGCCTGCATCTCTGCTGGGAACCCTTTAATTCCAATTGGCAAATCGCGGAGTTCAAAGGTCAACAAGATGGCAGCATCCATTTGCTTACATTCTGCTACTGCTCCACTCAAGTTTCTTTGGTGGTCTCTGGTTACCTAAACTTTTAAAACACATTAGCTAGCAAATTTTGCACTCCAGTTCACAATGATGATGTCAGTGATACCTCCGGTTCACGTTCTGGTGCATGGGTACCCTCTCATTGTCAGCACAGAACAGCAAAAATAACCAGTTTCCTACTTCTCCTCTTCACCTGGCATCCAGTACCAGTCCCAGCTAGAGGACACAGGCATCACATGTGGTCCCACCCTGAGCCTCTAGTGGCTCAAAAGGTAAGTCCCACCTTTGGGGGGGTTACACATAGAATAAAAAAATATTTAGACACATTTCATTTTATACTTAATATATTTTCTGTATTCAGCATCCCCTTTTCTTATTCATAACTTTTTGGCTCGACACTAATGCCCGCTCCCTTTTGCCTAGACTTGGTCTGCTCTGCCTGCTTGTCTACACACAATTTTAGGCAGGATTTTCAAAGAATGATGCAGGGCTTGTGACACGCCCTGCTCCACGGCACTTAAGATCTGGAGGTGTGCCAAACCCCTTCGCCGCAACTGCACCCAATTTTACAATCTCGAGCACAGTTGCGACAGTTCCCACGATTCATGGCAGCCTGCGCCGTATATCTGGCACAAGCTCCGTAAAAAACATCCTTGGAATTGCCACAAGCTAAACCACAAAAAGTTGTTCTAGCTTGCGGCACTTGTCGCACGGGATAGAAAATCCCAGTTGCCGGCAGGTGAATGCCACAAGCTCCATGCGCCATGGCGCACCCAGGGCTTGCAGTATTCACAAGCATTGGCAAATCCTCAATCCCCTGAGTGTGACAGCACAATCTGATGAAATGGAAATTATTCTGATGTCACAAGTAGGGATGTCACAATATCAAGTTTTGAGGCTTGTGATAGTTGCATAAAAATATTATGATCTACTGGCTAGCATGATAATTTGCAGCAATTCTTATTTTAAGAAAAATTGTGAAAATCGAACTACAAGATGATAAGTGACTCTGGAATCTCAGTCACACCCAGAGAATAATATACTGCTGAAGCAGCAGAGATGAGAAAGTCAGGATGATTTGTCACAGCATATCATGATGCATGATAATCGCAATGTTGTTTTTTAACAATGTTAAATTATCGTTGGTGGAAATTATTGTGAAATATTGTCCTAGCATGTTATCCTAACATCCCTGTATACCAGAAGAGGATGATGATATCAGGTACAAGCAGCCAGAGCAGATGACGTCTAATGGACTGTGATCCCGGTTTATGTAATATAGATTTATAATGTGAACTCTCAGAAAAAAAAAAAATATATATATATATATATATGTAACATGACATACAAATACAATAAATATATCATCAGCATAATGTAATCAACAACATTTACAATTAACTCTGTTTAATATTAACACAGGAAATGGCTCCCCCCTTGAAAAGACCCTCTCCTTTAAGTACCTTGGAGTACACTTTGACCCCTCCTTCCCTTTCGAAACTCACCACCAGCACTCCATATCATCAGTTCATAAAAAATTGGGATCTCTCTATAGAGCCTGCTACTTCTTGACCCCTGACACCAAGGTTAAAATTGCTCAGGCTAATCTTCTCCCCATGGTTAAACATGGCTCGGTAGTCATCGATGCTGCCAGTAAATCTGTTCTACAAAAAAAGCATACTCTCTTTCATAACACAGCCAAATTTGCCTCCAGCTGCTGCCGTAATACCCACCATTGTACTGTGCTCAACAACCTCAACTGGCTACCTCCGGAACTCAGAGCAAACCTTGCTCTTTCCTCCCTCATCAACAAAACTCTGCAAACTGGCAACCCACCTCACCTAGCCAGGCAGATCCCTTTAGTTCATCTACCAATTTCCAGATCTTCTTCCCACAACAACATTGTCGTCCCACTGTTTCACACCAGTATGGGTCAGCGGTCCTTTTCCTACCATGCTGCCTCCATATGGAACTCAATACCTCCCCACATAAGAAAAGCTACCTTTCCCCCAGCCTTTACAAAACTTCTGAAATCCTACTACTCCTCCTCTGTTTCATGTCAATGTTCCCACTAACCCCACATTTTCCTCCTCACCCTATCCTGTTACCTCATACCACTTGCACTCCCTTTCCATTCCCTCCTATTAAGTAACTGTATTCAAATACACTTGTGCCACCTTTTTGCACTTTCTGTAAATGAACTCATGTGAATATTGCACTGTATATATTATCTCTTCCCCTGCTGCACATGATGTCTTTTCATCATATCAGGTTATCACTGTTCTGTATATGTTGTTCCTTACCTATTGTCTTGCATATATTGTCATCACTTGCTGTTTATGTATCACTGTGACTGTATACTTGATCTGTGCATTTGCACTCGGGTCGTGCCTGGGAAAGGCTTCTTCCACCAGTGTACTTACCCAGTCATCAAAGTAAAATAAACAAACAAATAAATAAAATAAATAAACTTGATTGAGCAAAACTTGTTTAAAATTCTTTTTAAAAATGGGTAATGAACATGCAGATCACAAGGATTTGGGTAAATTGTTCCAGTAGTAAGGTACTGCTGCCGAGAAAGCTTATCGAACCAATTTTGGATTTATTAAAAGCAGGTTGTAGTGATACTCCTTTAGCTTATCTCAGACTTGATAAAACTGCCCTTACTGATACCATGCATTAGTAATAATCCAGCCTTTCCATGGGCTGCCATTCCACTTACTAGGACAAAATTCCAGTAACTCTGATATGGTGAAGCATTGGAACCTTTTACTAACAGAGTATGCATATCCTATTTACTTAGTCATGCATGTCACTTTGGAAGCCCTGATATGCTGAAGTTTAATTTGTTTATACTATACCTACTTGTAAAATAGTGACTTTTAATTAAAAATTATGAGTATCTCACATTCATGACTTGGGGAAGACATTCACTCCACCCTCTTGAAGCCACAGACTGCAGTTCTGTGTGCATCCCCTTAGTAATCATGGGTATTGCTGCTTACCACATCACAGTAACAAAAAAACTCGAGTGTTTTATATATTTACTTCCATTGCATAATGCAAAGTGAAACGCCTTTTCTGATGATTCAGTGGTAAGCGTGTCTGCTACCCACAAAGGGGACCCGACCCAGACTGAAGCCTTGAACCCAGGGTCTCACTCAGAACCATCAAAGGTCATACAAACTTCCAAAGGAGCAGGCTTGCCTCTGGGGTGGGTCTGGGACTTCTGCTGCTTCTGTGCCCCCGGAAGCCCATATGTGATAGGCACTGAGCAGTACGGATTCCCCCTTCCAATACTCCCACCAACGTTTGGTTACTCTCTACACTCAGAACAGCCATCAAGTGGGGGCCCCACTGCTGACATGAAACCATGGGACTTTACTGGTGGAAACAGGGGCTGTACATTGAGCAGATCTTCACCTACATTAGGTACTGAAGGCTGGAGGGGGTGCTACAGAGCGAGTCAGTAGGGTACCATTAAGGGGATTCTGCAAGATAGGAAACTGACAGAAACCCAATAATAAGAAAAGCTTGCAGAAGTCACTAAGTTACATCATCTAGCATTTGAGGAGGTACAAACTAGCCTGGGACAGCATGAACTGCAGAATGGCGATTAGATTGTAAAATAAATTAACTCACTAAAAGTTCTACATAGCATGTCATCACATCACACCCCAATGACAGCTGATGTTTGGACTATTTGCATTAAATAATGATACTTAAGACAAATTGGCACTGCACCAACTCCTTTTGCATGACTTTTATGTCTTGTGTCAATTTTAAGAACATAGCAAATTTAAACACTCATAAATACTCCTTGCCAATATTGCTTGATTTGCAGACTGTCAAAAGATTATGCAAAAACACACCTTTGTTCTGCTAAAATATTTTGTATGTTTTTTGTGCATTTTTGCATGTAAATTATTTTATTTATTATTATTTTTTTAATTCTGTTTTATTCTCCTCTTACTGGTAGGGACATACCCCTTATCAGCCCTTTGGGGTCACCTCCCAACTTTGGCATCTTCCTAGGTCTACCAAATCAGAGGTGTGACCTGTGGCTTCCCCACAGTGGGGCTTCCCATGGGGGGACAAGGGGAGAGACTGAGATCAACCTTTGGACTCCCAGTTGGTTATTCTGGATGTAGTTCATGCCTTAGGAGGCTGAGGATCCCAGGCATCATGGTACTCAGTGCCAAGGGATTATTGCCACATATTGGTTGCATTTCCCCTGGTGGATCATCTGTGTAGTGCTGTCAATGGCACACAGTGTACGCTGTGTGCTGATGGCCACTGCAGCCACCAGTCCCAGAGCACGCTGAGGCTTACAGGTCCACTGCCTCCTGGCCACTTCCAAAAGTCAGAATATTGCTGTGAGTCTTCTACCCACCATGAAGGAGAAAAACATTCTATCAGATGCTGAATCCCCCCCGCCAGCCAACCCTCAAATGCTCCAGTCTCTTTTCCAAATGCAGGTCATCAGTACTGCAAATGGTACACGACTGCTGCACCAGTGGGCCAGTTCTATTTATTACTGTTTACCCAGGAAAGTAACTGTATAGCCCCTTTTCTGTCTACATTGTGGGTAAGGTAGACAACAACAATGGCAGTAAAAGTTTGCACCATATACAACAACATAAATCACAACAAAGTGTTCATGGTTTTATTTACACACATATGTAGAAACAAGGTGAATAATGTGAGGTAACATCAGTACAGATTAGCCTGTAACTCAGATGTTCTTTTCATATATTTTTAATTTATCAGAAGTAGAAGTGTTCCCAACTGCATGTGGGAGGTTATTTAATATGTAGGTGTCTATACGGAATACATCATTAGTGCAAGTTCTCATCGAGTTTTGCGAATCGTAGTGATTGCTACCTGGAAGAACTAAGAGCAGAAACATTATCAGGAATGTAAAAAAGTCAAACACATGTGCATCTGTTTTGTACATTGATGATTTTTCATGTTTTTTATACTATTTGCAAAACTTTTTTTATGCCACAGTCTCATTTTGCTTCTTGTTTATGAATACAACAATTAAAATAATTGCATACGCACTTTACTGACCCTGAAGCTCTGTGCACGTATGCTACCAATGTCAGGACCACTAGGGGTCTGGCATGCTCTCTAATAAAAGAGCTGACCTTGGGCAGGAGGCAAATGAGAGAAAATGGTAGTAACCTGAGAATGGTAGCAGGGTATCCCCCCCCCCCCGAAGCCAAGGGCCCCACAGTAAAAATGAGACCCTGTATTGGATCTGCAAATACATGTGCTGGCCAAAGCAAGAACGAGGGCAAAAGATCCAGCCTCAACCTGACTTACACAAAGGAAAGTTCAAAACAGCATGGGAACTCTGTGCAAATTTGTTTTGTTTGTTTGTTTATTAGATTTCTATGAAGTGCCTCTCCATGGTTTGGATCACCTGTAATGTATACATAATAAATAAGTCAATCATAAAGAAAATAAAACAAACAGTACACTCACATTCAGAACCTTCATACAGTATATTCCTATAATACAATGTAAGCCCCCCCAACAGGGGCTTACCTTGGGTGGGGTTCCTTGGCCCCTCCTCCGGAGCTGTCCTGGGCTGGCTCTGGGAGGAGTCACGCCTGGTGACCTCTCGCTGCAGCCCGATACCTCTTCGCCCAGCACCACAGTTGTCGAAACACTTGGTGCCACGAGGTGTGGGGTCGCATGGTCCCGGGTCCAGGGAAGTCCAAGATGGGACCCAGGGCAGCAAAGAAGCAACGTCCCTTTTTCTTTTATTATTTATTAAACATGGTGATCCTCGCACATGTGCGCATGCGTGAGGACTGCCAGCTGAAATTAAAAGGACAGGCTCCTTTCTGGCCCTATGGCCCTGTGGCCGGATTCACTAAGTGTTTCCCCGGTCCCCAAGCAAGCAGAGGGACCAGTGAAAAGACACAGGGTGACCGGGTGAGCTCCAGTCATGAAAGCAAGGTGAGGCAGCCCGATTCATGGTTGAGGTTAGTCGGGGGCCCAAAATCCTCCAGGCTGATGGGGAAACCAAGATGGTGGCCCCCATACTTCCAGGTGACCTCGGGCTGCTGGGAAAATTACCAGCAGGAGCCTAGAGGTCACATGGGGCCAAGGGCCAACAGGAACACTACGGGGCTGGGGGTTTAAAAGGCAGGGACTGGTGTGAAAGGGAGGACAAAGGGGACAGAGAGCTGAGAGGAAGGGGGGAGAGCCAGAGGGTAACAAAAGCAAGGCCCCATGGAATAGAAGTGCTGGCTAGGAGGCCTGCCTACTCTGGCTGTATTTCTTATCTCCCTCACCCCCCGGCAGAGCAAGAAGGAAAAAAAGGCAGGAGTACGACTGCGTCTTGGTACAGGGTGAGGAAAACTGTAAGGGTTTTTTCCTTGAGAGCACCAGGGCTGACTGAGTGGGCCAGAGAACACAGCAGCCATCAGACCAGGTGTCAGGAAACCCTCCTCACCAAGGCCAGTGTTCTCTGCCAGGGGAGAGTTGGGGAAGCCGGGCCAGAACCTCAGATGCTCTCATAGGGGGAATGACATCACTGCCCCCCCCCCCGTATAAAGAACAGGGCAGCCGAGGTGAGGAGAGCGGACAGGCCTGCTTGGTGAAGTCAGCAACCAAAGACCTGCGAGTGAAGCTAGAGAGGCCAGGCAGGCAAAGAATCTTCCCTCGATCCAGTGGACTACAGTGTGGTGGACCGCACGTGCTTTCACCCTCCTACGGCACCGTGAGTACCCTGTGCAGCTGCACTGGGGAGACTTTTTTGTTGTTTTTGCTAATAGGGGCTAGGGAGGGCCCCTGACACACAACCCATAGACTGCTGGTACTCGAGTGGTTGTGCAAGGGCCCCAACGATATACAGCAGGCCTTCAGACTAAGGGACGGCGAGGTGCCCACCAACGGTGACTGGTCTGGGTGCACCCAGGGGAGGGGGACGAGAGTGGATAAGGGAGTGTTTGGTATCTTGGAGATTTGAAGGGAATAGCCCCCACCTCCTCTGTATTAGGGTGTGATAATAAAACTGGTTTGTTCATCTTCTGTGTGTGTTTATAACCATTGTGGGGAGGGAGTGTGGGTCCGGGTGGTCCTCACGGGCAGTCGTGAGGGGAAACCATTACTGATGCTGGAAAAAAGTGCTAACCTGTTCTACCCAGAGGGAGGCAACACTGGGGCCCCAGGTGGAGGCACCAAGGCACCACAGAAACTCCGGTCAGGACTCAGGCCCGGCCCCATGGGGAGGTACTGCAAGAACCCCAAGAACGCCGGGGCAGTCCAGTTGAGTGTGAGTGTGAGGGGGACTGTTACAAGTGGAGGCACCACTGAGATGTTAAATTATTGTCCCCGTGACTGCCCAAACACAACTGTAGTTGACCTCCCTACCCCATGTCTAGGTGTATTCCTCTAGTATTCTTATAATCCTGTGGTTAGGTGACAGTTTTGTACTGAGTTAACAGGGGAGGCCAGGGAAATGGCATTCCAGGATGTAAAGGACTGGTGCGACTTTGAGGGGCTGGACTCCTGTAAGATGCTGCTCATGCATCACGTTGCAGTAGGGTGACATAAGGATGACATATTAAACATATTAGAAGGGGCTCTGCCCAACTGTAGGCGTTTGAAGATCCAGAGGGTGGCAACCGACTAGGCTCGGGGGTGTAGGGATATAACCATGGAGGTGGGAAAGGATTTGGGCCCCATGGAGGTACCACCTGAAGTCACCCTGGAGGCATTCAATGAGACCTGGGCCTATTAAAAGGGCCTGGCAACCGCCCTCGGGGAGCTGGGCCCCATTGGCCCCCAGCCCAAGGAACAGAAAGGTTTTGAAACTCGGCTGGAGGAGTGGCTCAAGGAGGAAGGAAAGACCCTGCATAATATCCAGACTCTGCTCCCAAAAGGGGGGGGGCACTTCTGAAGGGTCTGCCAGGTGGGTTGATCCCCTATATGGGGGTGGCCCATGAACAGTATAAGAGGTTGTGCACCTTCTCGGGTGCCCTCCCCACCCCCGTATGGGAAGATGATTTCCAATCCTGGAGCAGCCAGGCTGCCCAGATGTTCCAGGTCTGGGGTACTCGGAGGAGGAAAAGTGCAAGAAGGTCTTGGAGAGCCTCCAGGGCATGGCGCTAAAAGGGTTCTGGTCCCTATGGGCCATCCAGTCCCACTGCACCCCCCAGGACTATTTGGACATCCTGTGGAGCACCTTTGGGGTGGTCGAAAAAAGGAAGGCAGTGTTGAGCCAGCTGTGGTGCACTACTCAAAAGGTGGGTAAGAAACTGTCCCAGTACATTGAGACTGTGGTGCGCAAGCTGGCCAAGGCTGGACACGACCCCACTGCATGTGGCGCCAGATGCAGTTGGAGCAAATACTGAGGGGGCAGTGCCTCTCTGACAGCTGCCCCTTGGCCTGCAGACCTGAAGAACGATGCCCCCTTTCAAGCAGCTGCTTGACAAGGTCAAGGAGGAGGAGGCCCAACAGGAAGTGGGGGCTATGCGGGCGGCACTCTCCACCACCAGCACTCCCTGCATCCAAAGGAGTTGGCTCAGTCAGAACGGGTTGGGTCGCCGGACTTGGGAACAGTGTTGCAGGAGGTCCAGGGCAAGAAGGACCTAGTACAAGCAATGCAGCTGGCCATGGAGTCTCTCTCTCTCTACCAGCCAGGGAGGCACCTGACACTTGGTGGCCACCCCCAAGCTATACAGCTCCCCAGTCCAGCCCTCAATGGTTCCTAGGGCCCCAGGATGGGTGGATTTGCTTCAGGTGTGGCAGGATGACCATACCAGGCAGGGTTGCCGCAGGTAGGCAAACCCCCAGCTGGTAGCTGAGAGGCACCGGGACCAGGAAAATTCCAACGGGACTGGTAAGAGAGCAACCCTCACCCCCAAGATGGTCTTGCTCCACCCTCTGGACCAACCCACAAATACCTACCAACCGGGGTGTGCCAAAGGACCTGATCAGCCCTCGGGCCAACACCGAGGTCCTGGTGAAAGGGGTGGCCTGCTTCACACTGTTGTACAGTGGATCCCAGGTTGCCATCATCCACCAGCCCTTTTATAACAAGCACCTAACCCACCTCCCTCTCCGACCCTGTCAGGATTGTCCCTGTGGGGTATTGGCAGCACTGATTACCTGTATGATGGGTATTGTTAGTCAGTATCTCCTTCCTGAGAAAGGGAGGGGAAGCCCCACCCACTATAGAGGCCTTAGCATTGGTCTGTCCAGAGCTGAAGAGCATGTCTGACACCCCAGTGCTTATTGGGACCAATGCCAACATGTTTGAGTGGTTGGCCCAGATGTGTCATGACCGGGGTGGTATAGGCAAGCTCGCTAGCCCTGTAGTTACCACCGCCGTGAAGGGGTTGGGGCTTGAAGTGACTGGCAACCCCAGAGGGGCTGACGGAGGAGGGGTCAGAGTGGTCCAGCAGGTAAAGGGGAGAAAACTATCTCTTCCCCCAGGTGCCAAGTGCCGTGCGGTAGGCATTGCTCAGTTCAACCGATCCCTCTCTTGGGAGGTGCTCATTCTCGATGCCCCTCCTCCAGGCAGCCTGCCAAAAGGGCTCTTAGTCCAGAGGGGGGTACTGCCTGCCCTGGATAGTTCCTGGGCTCAGCGACTTATGGTTAGAGTTTGGAACGAGTTCAAAAGGCCAGTGACCATCCAGCAGGGTTGTGAGTTGGTGTCCATTTTTCAGTGTGTCAGAGCCATGTTCGTCGCCCCGATGGAAGACCCAGGGGAGGAGATAGACCCATCATTGTTCAATTTTGGGAGCTCTCCTATCTCGGACAGCTACAGGCAGAGTCTGAACCACAAGTTGGTGAAACGCCAGCGGGGTTTTCTCCTTGCACGAGTGGGACATGGGGTGTGTTATTTGGAAGGAACACCACATCCAGTTATGAGACGACCACCCGTTCTGGAAGCGGTCACATCGATTGGCCCCTGGGGATGTGGAGGATGTCAGAAAACACCTGACTGAGTTGCTGAATGCCAGGGTCATCAAGGAATCCCGGAGCCCATATGCCTCTCCCACAGTGGTGGCCCGGAAGAAGAGCGGGGTGGTAAGGATGTGTATAGACTACCGCTCCCTAAACAAATGGACCATTCCTGACCAAGACACAGTGCCCGAGTGAAGGATGCACTAGATAGTCTGTTGGGGAGCCAGTAGTTCTCGGTGCTGGATCTCTGGAGTGGGTACTACCAGATCCCCATGGCCGAGGAAGATAAGGAGAAGACCGCTTTCATCTGCCCACTTGGGTTCTACCAGTTTGAATGGATGCCCCAGGGCATATCTGGAGCCCCTGCCACCTTCCAGCGCCTGATGGAAAAGGCTGTGGGAGACATGAACCTACTCAAGATCAAAGTCTATCTGGATGACCTCATCATCTTGAGGCGCACATTAGAAGAGCATGAGGCCTGACTGATGAAGGTGCTGGACCAGCTGGAGGAGCTTGGCCTGAAGGTCTCCATTGACAAATGCCAGTTCTGTCAGCCTGTGGTCAACTAAATGGGGCACATCGTCTCCACTGATGGGGTGTAGACGGACCCAGCTAAGGTGGAGGCCCTGAAGTCCTGGCCCCAGCCCACCCAGTTGCGAGCTCTGCAGTCCTTCTTGGGGTTCCACAGGTATTATCGGCGGTTCGTGAAGGACTACTCCATCGTAGTACATCCCCTGAATGAAGAAGGGTCAACCCCCCCCCCCGCAAGGATTACCTGCTCATTGTGGAAACTTTTGGGGCCTGTTGGATGCCAGAGTGTGAGGAAGCTTTCCGAGAGATCATCCAGAGGCTGGGGGAGGCTCCGGTCCTCACTTTCATGGACCCACTTAAGCCCTACGTCCTGCACACTGATGCCAGCCTGATCGGGCTGTGGGCTGTCCTGTATCAGGAGTACCCTAAGGGGGTTCCACCACATGGCATTTGCTAGCCAAGGCCTGACCTCCTCTGAGAAGAACTACCCAGTGCATAAACTGAAGTTCTTGGCACTAAAGTGGGAGGTTATGGAGAAGTTCCACGAATACCTGTATGGGGTCACATTCACTATGCACACAGTCAACAACCCCCTGACTTATGGTTGTTGGCCCTCTCCACATATAACTTCAGCCTGGAGTATCAGAGTGGGTGGGCCAATGTGGACGCGGATGTCCCATCCCGAGATCTACACGACGACCCCCGGGACGCCCCGGTCTGGGTTGAACTGACTCTGGTGTGAGTGCTCTGCTCCTAGGACGGGCCCCCTAGCAACACCGCCGATTGTCCCACCCAGAGCACTGAGGTACTGGGAGCCCCCCGCGAAACAATCCCTCCAGCTTATCTAAATTTCATGGGCCTGGACCTCTTGTCCTTGCCACAGCCTAGTAAGGCCGATTTGCAGCAGGAGCAAGGGTCAGACCCTGGCATCCGAGATCTGCTTTGGGCCCTCTCCGAGCAACTACTCTGATGCTCTGTGGCTGCTCAGGGAATGGGACAAGTTGGTGCTATGGGATAGGTTGTCAATGTGGGTGGTGCAGGACTGGGATTCCTCGGGCCATTCAAAACAGCAGTTGGTGTCACCGAGTGTCTAATGGAAGAAGGTCTTTGAATCGCTGCATGACGATATGGGACACCTAGACTATGACTGCACCTCGGTTGCCTGCCAAGCTGGGTTCTATTGGCCCCAGATGAAGGCAAACATGGAGAGCTACTGCAAGCACTGCCTGCAGAGCATCCAGCGAAAGACCTTGCCCAGACGGGCCACGCCCCTGGTCAACATCCACACCAGTGGGTCCCTGGAGTTGGTGTGCATGGACGTCCTGTCCTTGGAGCCAGACCCGAAGAACGCGGCCCACATACTGGTCATTACGGACCACTACACCCAGTATGCGCAAGCTTTCCCCACCAAGGATCAAAAGGTGAGCATCGTGGTTAAGGTCCTGCAAAAGTATGTCCAACACTGCGGCCGCCCCAAATGGATCCATTCTGACCCGGGCCAGGATTTCGAGAGATGCCTGGTGAAGGAGTTTCTGGCATGTTATGGCATACAGATATCCCCACAACCCCAGGAGATCCACACCAAGCAGTTCAACAGAACGCTGTTGAACTTGTTGGGCACCCTGGACCCCGCCGACAAGGCAAGCTGGAGTCAGAGGGTGGGGTAACTGGTACATGCATACAACTGTATAAAAAATAATAATATTAAATTTTATTTCACATAAGCACCTTTCGGGCCAACAAGGTGCTTTACAAAAGGATAAAACCAGTTACAATTATATAAAACAATAAACATCAAAATAAATGACTAACATATAAAAATAAACAGAAGATCAAAGTTATATGGAGCGATGCCACCCAGCGCTCTCCCTTTTACCTCATGTTCGGTCGTGAGGCCTGACTGCCGGTGGACATGTGTTTTAGAGTATCCGCTGATGGGGCCTCCCATAAATCATACTTGGAGTACACCAGTGGCCTACGGGAACAGCTCCAAGCGGCATACAAGCTCGCCTCCGAGGTGGCGGCTCAGAGCTGTCAGGGAAATAAGAGAAGGTATGATGCCAGAGTGCGCAGTCAGGACTTGGAGGTGGGGGACAGGGTCTTGCTATGGAACCTGGGACTCCAAAGGAAGAACAAGATCCAGAACCGGTGGTCCCCAGACAGTTTTCTAGTGGTGGAAAAACTAACGAGCCTGCCAGTGTATCGTATAAAGGAGGAGCATGGCTGTGGGCTTGAGAAAATGGTACACGGAATCACCTGCTCCTCACTGAGGAGATCATACCTACACCCAGCCCCGGGTCCAATCCACCAATGGCAAGGTGACCCGTCACCCGAGGGATGCATAAATAGCACGGGCTGACACCTTCACCCACCTCGGGACACCCCACCAGGGGCGCTGACTCAGACACCCGACAGCCCTCCATGGAACCCAGGGGCTACTCCAGCAATGCGAGCAAAGTGGAGGAGGGAGACTCTACCTGTCCACAGTGGGGAACGGGGTGTGACAGCTCCCCCTCCTAGTGGGAGTGGTTCTGCTGGACCTCTGCCCCATGCACCAGCACCAGACACCTGCAGCCCCCATCCTACCTAAACCTTGAGGCCCTGCCCTTTGTCCCAGAGGCCGGGCCTACTGTCCCAGTGTTGGGGTCCCATTTAGAGAGGGGTTCATATAGTCCAGGGGGCCCCCCAGCAAGCTCATCTTCACGACATAGTGAGTTGCCTGCACTTACGGCCTCTGCCCAGGTTCCAGACCAAGCCTCCGACAGTATAGTGGTACCGGGATTGCCCGGGGGGGTGATAGACCATGACTTTACCGGACTGACCAAGCCCCCTGACTTGGTCCCTGTACCAGCCGATGCCTTGCCTCAGAGATCGGGCTGGCCCCCACCGACCCACTGTGAAGCTCATGTACGGATCCCTGGGTGAGCCCGCCAACCTGCCTCTTGATGTTCTCCTCCAGCTTGTGATGCCTGTTCTCCATCCACCATTGTGTTGCCTGGGGACAGAAGTAGTGGATATAGGTGCCCAACCTCCCATTAAATGTATATGATACACTTTTGTAGCTGGACCGGGTGCAAGCCTAACTGTAAATGAAATTTGGGTGATGCTAGTTAGGAACAGGGTATCTAGCTAGACAAGTGTATGCTAAGGGTTATGGGGGGATCCAGGTGGAAATAGGGCTTATCAGGATGTCAAGTTTTCTGCCAGGGGGTGTGTAAGCCCCCCCAACACGGGCTTACCTTGGGTGGGGCTCCTCTACCCCTCCTCCGGCACTGTCCTGTGTGGGCTTTGGGGGGAGTCGCACCTGGCGACCCCTCACTGTAGTCCAACTCTGCCTCACCCAGTGCCGCAGGCATCGAAACACTTGTCGGTGCTGTGAGGTGCAGGGTCACACGGTCCCAGGTCCGAGGAAGTCCAGGATGGGGACCAAGGCCATGCAGAAGCAATGTCTCTTTTTTTTAATGATTTATTAAACATGGCCTTCTTCTCACCCATGGCATGCACATGGTGAGGACTGCTGGCTGGAATTGAAGGGCAGGCTCCTTTCTGGCCCCACAGCCATGCGGCCAGATTAGCTAAGTGTTTCCCCAGTCCCCAAACAAGCAGAGGGACTGTGGAAAATGCACAGGGCAACCAGATGAGCTCCAGTCACGAAAGCAAGGTGGGGCAGCCTATTTCATGGGCGAGGTTAGTCGGGGGGGCCGAAATCCCCCAGGCTGGTGGGAAACCAAGATGGCGTCCTCCATGCTTCCAGGTGACCTCCGGCTGCTGGGAAAGTTACCAGCTGCAGCCTAGAGGTCACATGGTGGTCGAGGGTCAATAGGAATGCCCCAGGGTTGGGGGTTTAAAAGGCAGGGACTGGAGCGAAAGGGGATGACAAAGGGGACAGACAGCTGAGAGGAGGGGGAGAGAGCCAGAGGGGAAGAAAAGCAAGGCCCCACAGAATAGGAGTGCTGGCTAGGAGGCCTACCTACTCTGGCTGTATCTCTTATCCCCCTTGCCCCCCCCCCAGCAGAGCAAGAAGGAAAAAAGGACAGGAGGACAACTATGGCTTGGTACAGGGTGAGGAAAACTGTGAGGGTTTCTTCCCTGAGAGCACCAGGGCTGACTGAGTGGGCTGGAGAACACAGCAGCTGTCAGTCCAGGCATCAAGAAACCTTCCTCACCAGGGCCAGTGTTCTCTGCCAGGGGAGAGTTGGGAAAGCTGGCCCAGGACCTCAGATGCTGTCATAGGGAGGAATCACATCACTGCGCCACCCCCATATAAAGAATGGGGCAGTCGAGGTGAGGAGAGTGGACAGGCCTGCCCGGTGAAGTTAGCAACCAAAGGCCTGTGGGTGAAGCTAGAGAGGCCAGGCAGGTGAAGAATCTTCCCTCAATCCAGTGGACTGCAGTGTGGTGGACCGCAAGTGTTTTCGCCCTCCTAGGGCACCGTGAGTACCCTGTGTAGCTGCACTGGGGAGACTTTGTTGTTGTTTCTGCTAATAGGGGCTAGGGAGAGCTCCCAACATACAACCCACAGACTGCTGGACTCAAGTGGTTGTGCAAGGGCCCCAACGATATACAGCTGACCTGCAGACTAAGGGACGGTGAGGTACCCACTGACAGTGACTGGTCTGGGTGCACCCAAGGGAGATGGGAGAGTGTGGATAAGGGAGTGTTTAGTATCTTTGAGGTTCAGAGGGAATAGCCCCCACCTCCTCTGTATTAGGGTGTGATAATAAAACTGGTTATTTATCGTGCATCTGCTTCTATCTGTTGTGTGTGTTTATAACATTGTGTAGAGGGAGTGTGGGTCCGGGTGGTCCATGTGGGCAGTCAAGAGGAGAAACCATTACTGATCCTGGGGAAAAGTGCTAACCTGTTCTACCCACAGGGAGGTGACACCGGGGCTCCCATTGGAGGCACGAAGGCACCACAGAAACTGCAGTCAGGACTCAGGCCCGGCCCCTCAGGGAGGTACTGCGAGAACCCCCAAGAACACTGAGGCAGCCCAGGTGAGTGTGAGTATCAGGGGCGCTGTTAAAACAATAATACACATGAACAACCAAAGCAGCGGTTGTGTTTAAACAGCTCTAGTTAACCAAAAGCTCTCAGGGTAGGTTGCTTTTTAATTTCTTCTTAAACAGTTAAACAGATCTGATGGTACATATATCTTTACGGAGCGAGTTCCATATGGTAGGAGCTACAACTAAAAAAGCCTGATCACCAGAGAACTTCAACTGGAAGAAAGGAAGGAACAGCCAACAAACCCCGCCCATGTGATCTTACATACCTAGGCAGGGAATGGAGAATCAGGAGATCACTGAGGTATTGTGGGCCCAGTCTGTTCAAATAAATTATACTGAAATCTGTGTTGTGTCCTCTGTACCCACAGACTGCGTTGCATATTCCATGTTAACCATGAGTCCATCAATGCTGACTATTACTGACAGCAGAGGTATGACGTTGATACAACAGAGGGTAAGAGAAGTGGCCAAGGGCTGGAACAGACCTATGTCTCTGATGTTGGCTCCTGCAAATTTTTTTTTTCTGTTCTTTGGTAACCGGGTAAGGACCACTAGGTACAAGTGCCAGTTTTCAAGGGTGACCTGGGACCACACTGGGGTAGTTACCTGACTTGCTCAGAGTCACATAGTATGCAGGGGGGGTTTGAGAATCAAACCCAGGTTGGTTGGATGTACCAGGCTCATTCACAGTTATTACTCTAACCTTAGGCTATTCTGCCAGCCCCAAGTTTGAGTTTATCACCTGAGAGCTCTGTTCCTTGTTTGACGATGCCAACCCCACTGAGGGTAAATAAACTTGGAACAAGAGATTACAACATTTCAAGAAGAGGAGACCTACTGTTCTCTTTCCTCAGCCACAGTGGTTCACGAAGTCTCAAGCAGAGTCTATAGAGAAAATAGCTTTAGGAGATGGAGATCTTAGAAATGATGACTGCTGTTTTCAAAAGAGTTATGCCATCATTATCTTCTACAACCCAATGATCCTCCCAAACTACAACTGCTCCATCTTTGAGCTATGGATTACCTCCATGTTAAATTGCTAATTGTAAAAATTAGCAATGTTGATATGGAGAGTTATAGAAAAGAACATTGGATGGCTATGAAATTTACTGTAGGAAATGTCAATAAATCTTAACTGTAGTTGTCCTATCCCATCACTCTGAATAATGGGTTCTGATTATTTTGCATTGCTGTATCATAACTATTATAACAAATGAGAAAAAATTAGGAAATATGCATGACAGCAGATGCTGGCTGGCAAATACTATTTATTAATGACTTTGACAACCGGGTAGGTGCACAGGTCCAGTGGACCGTTTACAGGCCCAACCTGAGTCACAAGGCATGAGTTGAAACATTTCAGTAGTAAAACTATTTACAAGGTTACATTTTACAATGTTATACATAACATTGATAGCACATAGTTGGGTACAAGGCAGCAGTATAATAAAAAAAAAAAACTCCAGTCAGAGGGCTAAAATGTGACAATGTTTATGAGTCATTTCAAGAAGACAAAGGTACAGGGATACTATGATTCAGGTAGATTTATTTATTTATTTATTTGCTTTTGTTAACCGGGTAAGCACACTAGACAGCCAAGTGCCTATTTTCAGGTGTGACCCGGGAGATTACAAGGTACATACATGAACAATTTTCAGATGTGACCCAGGAGATTACAAGGTACATACATGAACATCAGGCAAAAGAAGTGAAGGATTACATTAAAGAGAATTAGCACACAGGGACAATACAAGCAACAGTGCCAGCAAGGATTTATATTGCAGGCAGTAGGAAGAAGTACAGTGTGGTTTCATTGTTCCAGGCAGCAATGTTGTAAGGCTTGCAGGTAGGCGAAGAGGAGTAACATTGGGATAGAGTGCACAGTAATAATGCTCATCCTGTTGGGCAGGTGGGCCTAAGTGGTCTATTCTTCTAGTAAACTGCGAGTACAGGAGGTGTATAAGCACAGATGTACTCTACCTGAGTCATATTGTTTAGGTAGCATCTCAGTTTGTTGGGGCATCACAGGCTGAGAGGCTTTGTCTAGTGCAGAGACAGGTGGAGGCCGTTTTGAGAAAGCCCCAGAGGGAGGTTTTAAAGCTCTGGTGGGAGGGAGAGGAGCGAATGCTTGATGGAAGAGAGTTCCAGACCCTGGGCGTCACGCAGTGAAGGCTCGGTCACCCACTTGTGTGCGGGTTTTTGTACCAGGAGTGCATGAGAGTCAGTGGATCGCGAGGTTGTAGGAGGAAGTAGCTAGAATGAGGGACTCTGCAAGTTTAAGGGGATGGCAGTTCTGACAATACTGTCTGAAGTTGCACAACATAGGAGGCGGTGAGTTTCTGGTGGGAGCCATCTAGCCGGGTGTAGAGCTCACAGCGGTGAGTGAGGCAGGGGCTGAGAGTGCAAAACAGCATATATTGTTGACGCTGAGTCCCACTTTACTAGACTACTTTTGCAACGTGAGAAAAGGTGACTAGTCCATAGCAGAGTGTAGGTAGGAGGACTTCCCTGGCTAAGGCGAGACGAGCAGCTGAAGTGAGACAACGTTTTGCTCTGTAAGAGTGTCCCAACTTGCAGTTTGAGGCCTTACATGAATTGCATATGTGTATGTTCATATCCAGTTGCGGGTCAAGAGTCACCCCCAGGTACTTGACCAATTCTGCAACTAGCAGTGGGGACCCATCGGCCCCAGAAATCTGTAGTGAATCTGGGGCAGCTTTTAACTTGGCTGCTGAGCCAAAGAGCATGGCCTGCATCTTCTGCAGGTTAATCATAAGTTTATGGTCCTGCAACCAAGTTTGGATTTGGTCGAAGTCCGAGTTTAGTTTGGTGTTGATGGTAGAGATGTCCTGGGAACTGGACATGATGGCTAGGTCATCTGCATACAGCACTGAGGACCCAAGAGCTGGAGCCGAGGGTAGCTCATTTACAAAGAAAGAGAACATGAGAGGCCCCTGGACAGAGCCCTGGAGGACTCCGCAGTTTACCTGGACAGGCTCAGACAGGGCCTTGTTGAACTTGGTGTACTGCTGCCTGCCCGTGAGATAATTACTGATCCAGGCAAGGGCGGGGGAGGAGAAGCCAAGTGGTAGGAGAGAGGAGCACAGTAGTGCATGGTCTACCCAATCCAAGGCTTTTGAGAGATCAACAAAGATGGCCCCGGTCAGATGACACTGGAGAGATCCCACTTCATTAGAAGATTCACAACAAGATCACAAGAGCAGAAGGGTAAGAGGAAACATCAGAATAGGAAACGGAAAAGACAGGCGAGTGGGTGGGGTGTTAGCAAGCAAGGCAGCTACATTGACCCTTATCCAGAAGCCAGGATTTTAGGCTAAGTTTTAAAATTTGATGAGTGTTGGAAGTTCACAGAATGGGGGAGGAGCCCGTTCCACAGAGTGGGGCCACCACTGAGAGAGTTCTCCATCCATCTTTGTGGGGGTCCAAGGTACTTCAAGGATGGGGGTAGTGGAGGGCAGGTGTCTCATCAGAGTTCTAGTGTTGAAAAGGGTAGAGAGAGGGAAAGTGTTGCCACACAGGGTGGCATCCAAGAAACAGCCAAGAGTAAGTCAAAGCGCACCCTGTAAGGAGAGCCAACCAAGGGAGCGACAGAGGTTGCAGTGGTGTGGAGTAAGAGGCCGATAGAATGAAGCAGCAAGCACTGTTATAAGCTATTGAGAGTCTGGTCAGTGGGGTGGTTGAGACTCAAGAGTAGATTGGGGAGGTGTGCCCCCACCCCGACAGTGACACCAACACAGCGACCTATATACCTGTCAACAAAATCAACAGTTTGCCGACAGGTCACTGTGTTGGTGTGCCTGATACAGGGTCACACTGTCTCCCGGTCCTGCAGCCCCTCCCTGAATCAACTCTGACTGGAGTTGAGAATCTACAGTACAGGGGGTCTGGGAGGCAGAGCCCCCCACATGGGGGGTTCGGGGGCCGAAGCCCCCCGATGAAAAAATGGACTGTGAGACAATCTGGATTTATGTCAAGCGCAACTTGCGGTCAACATAAATCCTGTTGATGTGATGCCGGTCGACAAAAGAGTTGTCAAACCGGCATCGTAGAGCCTATTGGAGAGCAATAATCAATGATAGGGAGGAGATTACCCATGACGATGGCCAAGAGAGCCTCCTTTGTCAACTAGGGCTTTACGCGGTAGGCCGCTCCCAGCTTCATATTAACCCTGCGGACTAAGTGATTTACATGGTCTTTGAAAGAGAGAGAAGGGTCAAGCGATACCCTTTGGTATTTGAAGGAAGAGAGGTTCTTAAAGGCGGGACCATCAGGGGGTGGATAAGTAGAGAAGAGTTGGCATTGAGGGTTTTATTAAGGAACGTAATACTGCAGTAAATAAACCAGGGGTTGCCCCTGGTTTATGTTTCATCACATAACATAGAAACATAGCATTTGTTGGCAGATAAGACCGACTGGCCCACCCAGTTTGTTCATTTTCCCTTTTTATTACATTCACTTGTGTTTCCACAAGAAATGTCTTGCTACAAGAAATGGCATTTTGGATGCTGAGTCAATTGCAGCTGAAGCTCCAAGGGCTCAGCAGTGAAGATCAATGAGCAGCCACACTAGTCATGACACTACTCAGTACCTGTTGGACAAAAACGTTGTGTACTTAAAAGAAATCAGCCACTTCTATCAAACAACAGCTGTCTCCTTTCATTTACATGACACCACTCAGCAAACAGCTGAATGGAGTTACGCCAAACCTTGCTTTTTATACAAATGAGTTCCAAGCTCACTTCCAGGAAAGCCAGCAAGTGAAAGGAAGTACAATGCTCGCTCCATCTCAGGAAAGGTGACCCTCTCCAGTCGAAAGAAAATGTTCAGTAAACTATATCTAACCTTACAAAATGTAAATGTTCATCTTTTACCCAAGGAAAAACATTTATGCTGCATCTCTAAGTCTCCACCGCTCCTGCTGGAGTCCCGTCCGCTCGGTGGTGGCACTCAAAATATAAAGTGGTACCCATGCTCGTTTTCCCCATTTATCCCATATTTTTGCTAATTTTAAACATACCTTTTCCTTGATTTGACAGATGAGGAGTGCCACTCATTAGTGAAACTGCCACCACCGGGCCGCTCTTGCTGGATTCCCGGTCCGCTCCTGTACTGTGCTGCCGAGTACAAATAACTGAAAATATACCAAAAGCTACTCACTTACTAGGGAGTGAACTGTTATTTGTGAATTAGATGCATGCTGTGGATTGTGGAGTTCAGACAATATTTGCAACTGGTGTCAGACTGTTAGTGATTCAGCAAGGAAATCACATTGGTTTGGCCATCGGAACCAGTACATCTAGTCTGAGCCATGGCTGTACCACTTTTTCCCCTAACGCTAAGAAAAAAAAAGAGCACTGATATTCCTCTAACAAAATCCTGGCACGTGGGAGTTAAGTTTGTCGCCTGCCGTAGTCTGCTCTGCTCAGTGCTATACAGAGCCGCACGGCCGAGTGGCAGAAAGCTTAGCATTGTGTGTTATCCAGGGATGGGGCACCAACCTCCATTGAGGTGGCTGCAAAGCAGGCACTTTTATATGAAAGGGCAGCTGGGGTTCTTCCCAGAGTTCACCATCATGGAGGTTGCAGATCGGAGCACACACGACACCGATCAGGCTGACACTGATTGGTTACTGGTCAGGTGTCTGTGCTCCGCTTCCATCTGCTAAAAGTTTGTGTGGCAGAGAGAGAGACTGGCGTGGCCAGTGGCAGCACAAGTGCCTCACCAAGGTACAAGAATGATGAATGAAGAAATAACAAGTACTATTATAACCACTGCGGCTATACTGGAGGCAGTATAGTGCAGTGGTTTAACTCTGAGCTGCACACCTGGATTTGAATCCCACAGGCCCCACCTGCATACTGTGTGACCATCGAGCAAGTCACTTAAATTCCTTGTGCTCCCAGGTCGCACCTGTAAACAAGCTTTCAGCTTAGTGTGTCTCTCCTGGTTAAAAAAAATAAATAAATACCATCTGATGTTAATTGCAGTATTTGCTCTGCTGTACTAGCCAGATAGTTTAGCTTTGCCACATCATGCCTGTAGAATACTGTGCATAGGAATCTGCAAGACAATACTTCAGTAAAGTGATTAAAATATTGTTGAAGCCCTGCAGCCCTCCTGTCCAGCCCCAAAACCAACTCACAATAAGGAGCTCAGTCAGCACAATTGGTAAACCGTCGTACAGCACTCATAGTTCACAGCAAGATCCCTGTCACCTAGAAAGCCCTGTAGAAACCCCTGTGCCTCCATCACCAATGCTCACGCTAACTGCATATTAGCCAGGGGATAACCTGTAAGTTTTATTTTTTTTTATTCCCATAAATGCATTAAATATGATGACCATTCCCACAGATACTGTAGCACTGCTGAAGGAAGCAAGAGGAGGGAAGAGAAGGAACTATTCAGATTAAAGCTGCAGAAGTATCCATATGGTTAATTTAATCACAAATCTCCTCAACCCCCACCCCAAGCTTTTAAAGAGATAGTGCTCCTTGTCACTCATACTAGTATTTGGGTCGTATTAGTTGTCCTAACATATAGTTATTGGTTAAATTTACTCTGTTTACTGCTATGCCAAACATGAGTGTACAACTTGTGTTACTTTGAGATACCATGAGATGTTTTTCTTCATAGTAAGGTGGTGAGCACTAGTGTATAGAGTAGGATTTAGATTGTTTTCATTTTAGTAACAGTGAGTAGATGGCGGCATCTTAGAAGTACTTAATGTTATGAATACCACATTTATACTGGTCCAGCCACATAAGAAGCAGCAGTGATACACCACATTTTGTACTGTAAACTAGACCCCCAGAGCTTTTTTTTTAACTAAAGGTACTTTTATGTGGATACTTAATATTCAAATCCAGGAAGTTAAGGGACTTGATCAAGTTGAAAAGAAAAAAAAGGTAATGTATTGCTACAACAAGAGAGTGGGCTCTCCTCTGCATTATCAGTACCAAACACCTGCACAGCAAATACCTGCAAGCGAATGTTCGGCATTGACAAATGTTTGTTACTCTAGCATTTGACTCCTGCTCTGCTGTATATTGCTTAAAATGGCAAGACAGAAGATTTCCTAACACACATGTTTAATGGAATGTGCCATGCTTGAGTGTAGGTTTATAATTTTGTCATGGTAATTGCTTGGGAAAATCATTATAGTATATGGTTAGGGCTTACTGTGTATGAAATTCGGTGACTCTCAAAAAATTATTGTGCACGGCTGAGCAGTTGTTGTGCACATTCTAAAGATGCTGTTGTGCAGGTTCTTTCATCAAGTTCACCTGTGTCCCTGCTTGTGCTGACTCCCACCTGCCAGCTCTCTTTCATTTTCACTGAGCGCTCCCTACATGCACTGACTCCTGCTTGGCAGCCCACTTTTATTTGAACTGGGCACACTCTCTCTCTCTCTCTCTCTCTCTGTACCAGTGCTCAGTGCCACTCACAGCTCCCTCTGATGAATTCCCTCTACAGAACCATATACTATAAAAAATAGCATATGGGCGACCATACACAACTCGTCTTGTGTTTCCATCTCGGGGTTGAGTAGAAGCATGGACCTCTCTCGAGCCTGCTCTTGAGGTCCATATGCTGTTATCTCTGTTTTGATGGAAACACATGTTTGTTGTGAATGGTCACCCATACATTATTCCTCATGTTTTGATGGGTTTTTGTATGTGAGAACAGACAGTCCACGTAAGCAGTATCATCTAGTAGTGAAAGCCGTGAATAACAATCAAAAGCATTGCTGCAGAGGAACTGTAACAGCAACTAGAAACCTTTACTTGTGGTTCACGTGATAGTATGTATGGAAGTCAAGGGAGAACTTTAGCTTCCCAGGTTGGGGGTTGATTTCCTTTAGCTATTGTTAGAGTTGCTGCATTTAGGACTCAGCATCCCAGGTGTGATTCAAGAAAGGGTGGAGGTGTGTCTGACCCAGCAAAGGGACAGACATAACAGAATAAATGACAAAAGGCATAGAAACATATCAAAAGTTTTCAACATTTGGGGTATGACCTGCTACTGTGGCTCACAGCATGGGAATTGGGAGTGAATTTGAGTCTCCTGACTCCCTCCAGATAGTGGAAAGCAAATAGGTTTAGGGGTGTTGCTTTCACCTTTACAATTGAGATCCTGTAATTTTGGAATCTCCGAGGGCTCAGCAAAGCACATCCTGTTTCCATGTCAACAACCTTGTTTCAGGAGCGGAATCTGGGAGCCGGGATTGCCAGTACAGACAAGGCTGAGGAGTGCTGCCAAGCAGTGTGAGCCAGTGTGGGAAGGGGAAACCGGGACCTGGCAGCACAAGCAGTTCCTCATAGTGGTGTGAGTAGAATGGTCCTGGTAATGGGTGGCACTCATGCCCAGTGTACCATGTGACATCTGAGGGGGAGGTGGGAAGGCGAAAACAATATGAAAACCATGCCACCAATGTGATGACAACCAGTGGCTGTGTTGGACCATGTGCTATGCATCCCCCACCATCAAGGAGGTTCAAGCTAGCAAGAAGTCAGGGTTGGGTGATCCCATGGGTACACCCCAAACCCGAGAATAGGTGGATAGCGATGGAGCATAAGAAACATAGAATTTGTCAGCAGAAAAGGCCCTCTTGGCCCACCCAGTCTGCCTAGATGATCCTGCTATATGTCTCCACAGATCCTAACTGGTGTCTGGTAACCTTCCTTCTCCTGAAGAAAAGGAAGAAAAGAAAAAAAAGAGATGCCATGAATCCCAGTTAAATATTTTCAGTCGTGATGTTGAGGACATGGAACTGGGAATGCTATATGTGGGAGAGGGAAAACATATGAAAATATGGTGGAAAATGCATAAAACAGCAAAGCAGCATTTCACATGTTTTAGGCTGCTGATTATCTTCGTTGCCCACCCATACCAAAAATCATGAACTGTTTGAGAGCCTCACACATAGTGTCAGCCCTAGATGTAAAATGTTATGCAAATGGCAGGTGCCACATGTACAGAACTGTAACAGTTTTATATGCCACCTTCTGTTGGAAACTATAACTGTAGATGCGTTCTGAGGTTAACGCAGTTCATTCTAGTGTTCCCCCCACCCTGTGTTAGAAAAGGCAGTTCTTGGTCCGCCTTTGAGATCAGCAGGGAGCTACATCTGGGTTCACTTCAGTGGCTGAGGTCGTAAAGCTGGTCCTCAAGGACACAAGGCTGTAGTTCCAGGCTACTCAGAGTTTGCAAATGCAAGTGTAAGTATGTGTCTTTGCTCAAGAGGGAGCCGAGACTCAGTTTGCTTCAGTGGAAGCAATCTTCCTAGTGAATCCCATTGCCATCAACATCATCCCTTCAAATGAGCCTTAGTTCTGTCTTTTTGTGCACAGCATTATACATGGAGGTTTGGAACATCAGCGCCAGGAGAACGTGTAAATGGAAACAAGTGCTCAATAATGTAAGTAAGAAGCAACAACATTTTGCTTCTTAAATCTATTCCAAAGCTTTCAAGCTAGTCCAAAGAGTATTATAGTAAAGGGGAAATTTCAGAGATTATTTAGGTGCTGCAGCCTACGAAACATGTTTTGGGAAGTCTACAGGCATCACCTCGACAGAAAATCCCATCTGCACCAAGAAATCAATATAGGCATTTATTTTTATTTAGTTTTTGTTTACCGGGTAAGTGCACTAGCCAGTAGGTGACTATTTTCAGGCACGACCCGGGAGAGTACAAGACAATACATACAGTGGGTGTTTACATAGACAATACAGTTTGTAAGGCAATAAAGTGTTTAGACAGTAAAGTAAGGTGCATAACATGAGGCAGTGTGGCTAAAATAGCAGTGAAGGCATGGATAGAAGTAAAACAGCAATGGTCAGTACAGAAAAACAGCATTGTTCAGTACAGTATATAACAAGCAGTAGTTACAGTTTCTGAAGCAGGGTTATTCTATGTTCTGCAGGTAGACATAAAGTACAAACAAACAGGAGAGAGAAGGCACTAAGCAAGTAAGTGAGTTTAGGAAGATGCTAGAGGAAGGGGAGGGGGGGAGGGGAGGAAGGGGTGTGGTAGCAGGACAAATTGGTTTGTAGGGAGGAGATAGGTGTGGGGCAGGGTTTCACGGGCACGATCAGGTAGGGTCGAAACAGGTACACTGTTCCGTAGTAGCTAGGTAATGTAGTAGCCCACGTTTAAAGTGGTAGTGAGATGAAGATTGCCTGAGGTCCAGTGGCAGCATGTTCCACATCTGGGGGGCAGCATACCGAAGGCCCTGGTGCCTTTGGTGGTGTGACACCGGGGAACCCTTATTAGTGATTTGCAGTTTTGCTTGGTAACATGTACTACTTCCACAGTGTTAGCATTTGTGCTAACTGCAACTACATCATAGTAACACAGTAACAGTCATCCAGTTGCATGGGACATATATCAGTCCCCAGTCCCTTTGAGAGTGGTTGCTGAAGGAGGAATACAAAATAGTGGACAACTTTTTTTAATTCTTTGGTAACTGGATAAGGCCCACTAGGCACAAGTGCCTATTTTCAGGGGTGACCCTGGAGCACTGGGGTGGTTAAGTGACTTGTTCAGAGTCACACAGTATGCAAGTAGAGGTAGTGGAATCAAACCCAGGATCCTAAGGCCACTGATCTTGAAAAAAGAAAGTCTATGACTGTTAGAAGAAAGACAGGTTACCTTCATGCCAGTGAGGAGTGCAGAGCAACGCCTGGCTATTTTAGATAACCTATCCTCTGCTACGTGGGGTTTCTTACTAATGTCTTTTAATTAACCTTGGAATGTTGCCTTCCTAGTCCTGTTTCAATTTACTCTCTGATAACCTGAATTTACTATTTTACTTATTGTATAGTTATCATAATCAATGTTGTTTTGCTGCTACTTACCATGTTTCTATTGTAACTGTATACTTTCTCTGTAACAATGTGTTTATGCTTGCATTTGCCTTGTACTCTCCCGGTTCACCCTGAAAATAGGCAGTTTTAATGTCTAGTGCACTTTCCCGGTTACCGAAAATAAACAAATAAATAAACAGGACTAGAATAGTTTTGGTTGGTTGGTTGGTTGGATGGTAACCTGGTTAGCCTATGAACAACACTGCCTATTTTAGTGGGCAACCAGGAGCCAAGTATTGAAAAAAACAAGGAGGGACTGGCAGTTAGGATAGCAACAGAAGTTGCAGACAATGTCAAAAAATGTTTTCTAGTATATAAATGGAAGGAGGAAGGTGAAGGGCTGAATTTGGTTTCTGAAAACAAGAGTACAGGGGTAAGAACCTGTGAAAAAGCCAAGGGCGATAGCTGAAATGCTGAATTAATACTTTGTTGTGGTGTTTACCAAGGGCCCCAGGGAGGAGGGTGCTCACTGAGAGGGCCTGTGGCTTCAAGAGCAATCATAGTGCAGCCTGTGGACATCACACCTGCCCTAGCAGCTGACTACCTGGGAAGATCAAACCAGGTAAGTCCATGGGGTGGCTGGGATGTACGCCAGAATCATAGAGGAGCTTAGAAGGCAACTGGCAGGGCCATTTGCATTAATCTTTCAAGAGTCTGTCCAGATAGGTATGGGCCTGGTAACTAGAAAATGGTCAATGTGATCCCCATCTTCAAAAAGGTGGCAGAGTTAGGCCCTAGCAACTATAGGACAGTTAGCCTGACATCAGTGCTGGGCAGTGTGCTGAAGGCCATTATTAAGGACAGAATAATGCAGCACTTGGTTGAGGTCAAGGTTTGTACCCCCTCTCAGCATGGCTTTATGAGGGGCAGATTGCACCAAACCAACCGGATCACCTTCTTCAGGGGGTGACCAGGGAGGTGGAGAGGGGCAGAGCCATAGACATAGTCTAACTGGACTTCGGAAAGGCCTCTGACACTGTGGCACAACATGCTTTTGGGCAAAATACACCAGTGCGGTACACATGAGGCATACATGAGGTGGTTTGCTGACTAATGTGGGGGCAGGAAGCAGACTGTCCCATGGTGTATGAGCTCTAATCTGAGTGGAGATGGGTACTCAGTGGTGTCTCTTAGGACATGATGAACCTAGAATCCCTTCTAACCTTTTTTTCCCATAAAGATGCTTATCCTTCTCACCCAAGGGTGGCTTATCAGTCTTGTCTCTGTATCCCCTGAGCCAGCCACTGCCTCGCCCGGGATTCAACTTCAGTCATGGGTACTGCCACAAATTCCCCTCATGATAAGGCAGAAGAGAGGGCAGTCCCCCCATGCCTGATTCCATGCAGACTAAATGGAGCTCCTGAGCAGTGACTCTGGCTCAGAACAATCAGGCAAGGCTTCACAAAGTCCCTGACTTCCTTTCTCTGGTCTTCTCCCACCTCTTGCCATAAGGCATCATGAGTGTGCATAGAGCAGCACATGCCTGACATTCATCCAGCAGCCTCCTGTTCTTGCCGCTCATGCTGCACTGCCACCAGGCCTCCTCCAGGTGGCAGTCATAGACCAGGGCAACATGCCTCCCTACCCTAGGAGAGGAGAACAGTCCCTCAGATGCTCGACCCTCTCATGCTCCAGTCAACCCCCAGCGACCCAAGTCCATTCCCAAACCTGAGTCACCGGCATGGCAGGAGGTACGGCACCAGTGCCTCATCCCTCCATGCCACCGGGCTGGCCCTAGTCCCTTCTAACCTTAAACTCCAATTTAAAGATATTGCCATCAAGATCTTGTAGCAAAATCTCATCTGCCATATTAAAGAGGCAAGATCTGCAGAATGCCCAAGTCTGTGCACACTGTGACTATCTTATATATACTGATGACATTACAATTATTGTGACAATTGCAAGTATTATGTAATTGTATATTATTAATTATAGCTACAATTGCTCTAATTTTACAGAGAAATTTTAAATGTGATGTCATTGTTTCTTACAGTTTATTTACCCTGGCTATCCCAGCTGACATGCAGCATCTCATTTTCAGTGGGGTTCTACTGTTACACTCTTTTACGGCCTGATGGACTGAAGCACTACAAGGTTATGTGAATTGCTTAGGGTCACACTGGGTACACATGGCTCTAGTGAAATTTGTACCTATGCCTCCTGGTTTCTCAACCTGTGCTCTAGCCACTAGAGTTTGGACCGCGCCACCTCCAAATTATCACCTATTTTTTTTTTTACGTTATGTTTATTGTTTCAAATAAACAGTTGAAGTCATATTACAAGCATAGATATGACAAATGTTTATTTATTTATTTATTTAGTTAAACATCAGTTTAGAAACCTTTGAGCCAGAGGCTCATTTGCAAAGGTACCTCGTCACAAAGAGGACATCAGAACAGTAGTACAAAGGGACACAGTACTTACAAACAAAAAGTTACAGTTCAATTACAATTTTGTTACAATAGAATACAATCTCCAACGAAGCAAAAGATAACAAAAGTGCAAAACTTATGGTGGGGAGAGCTGGTGGGAGTAGAAGGGAGGAGATAGGGAGAGGAATTAGTAGGGAAAGGAAGGGGGCAGCTCAGTGAGCATTGTCAAACAGAGTATATATATATATATATATATTTTTTTACACTAGGCTAGCGGCAGTTGCATTTCGAGAGCTAAGCAGGAAGTTTCTGAGCCTGGGCTTAAAGCAAGCTAAGGTTAGTGAGTTTGAGACACTGGCAGGGAGGGAGTTATACCAGTGGGGCACGGTGAGGGAATGCCCTCTGACCTTGAGAGGTCCTGGCTCTCGGGAATAACTAGGGTAGCTCTTGGCAGACTGCGTGATCAGGAGTCAGTACAGTACGGCCCGAATGGAGTTGGATAGGCCTATGGGGATAGGCCACCGAGGCTTTAAAGGTGAGCTGGCATGTCTGATACATGAGTCGCTCTTCCAGGTTGAGTAGGGTAGCCAGGGTGTACAGCTCACATGTGTGAGTGAGTCTGGGAGCACCAGTGATAAGTCTGCAGGCCTTATTAACTGTGAGGAACCTTGTTGAGGGCAGTCTGATCTGCTGAGCCAAATGTTAATATACAGAACACAATGAGTTTGCCACTTCTCTTAATATAAACAATTAATCTATCTACTGCTTTACAATGCATCAATGAGGGTAATCCAGTTACATTTAGGTATCAAGAGTATCAACATGTAACAGCTGTAATATGAGCCAATGAGCATCATGGTAATGTCCTCCAAAGTCTGTCATTCTGGCTGCCCTTTATTCTCTTCCTCGAATGAGGGAATAGAAAGTCACCATGCATTAGTCCTTAGTGTATGCACTAATAGTGCGGTCCCCTTTAAGATAGTGTTTAATTAAGGTAGTAACCACTACAATTATTATGGCATTATGGAACTAGTAGTAAGACTTAAACAAACATTTCAGTGGAAGGCTGCTTATAACATGCACATTTAAATAACCATTGCAAAAGTATTGCTGCAATAACTTTTACAGAATTACATTTTAGCATTTGTTGTTGTGAAGTTTTCAGCTAAGCACTTGGGTCAACCTGACCTCTAAAATTAACAACAAAGAGTCAACCTGGGTTTGAGTGGGTCTTACTGCTCTGTTCTTCTAATAACAGCCTAAAAGTATATGCTGTTACCCAAGGGCTGTTTCACCCTCCGTTACCTCCACAATGACAAGAATAATCCAAGTGTCTTCAAGACTCGTCATCCTCGGAGGATACTTCCTCTTTGTCCATGACTCTTGCTCTCTATGGGATCTGCTTCTGGGCCCATTTCATTGCATCTTTCAAATCCGAGAAAACAAAAATCTTGCCTTGATAGGCAATACAGAGACATGACGGGAAGATCATCCCATGAGGTATGCCAGCTTCCCTCATAGAGTTTTGGTGCCACCAAACTGCTTCCTTCTCTGTCTGGTTGCATAGCTGACATCAGGGTAGTGTCACACAGTTTGTCCATCATGCAGGAGAGTTTTAAACTGCCTGGCCAGAGCCAGCAAATAGTCCCTGGTGCCCACTCCATCGGTTACAGCCACTACTGTGCACGGAGCCTCGGGATTATCGGGCCTGCCTCGTGGCGTAATCCTATACACCTTCGGATCCTCTGGATTCATGTAGTGGCCTCTTCGCCTAATTGCTGCGTCAACCACTCCTGAAGAAACAGTAATAAAGAACCAAGGGCACAATGCAATGGGCTCTTTTCTGCTTAGTTTCCTACATTTTTCTATGAGGTTGAATTTTTATCTGACACTGAGTTAAATCTGGCTCTGGTGAATCTTTTGGCCAGCACTGGAGTTCTCCATGGTGTTTCATTCCACACACTACATTCCATCTAGAGTCCAATGAACCCCCTCCCCCTATTTATTTATTTTTTATCTCATTTATTTATTTCATTTTTTTACATAGACAAAACTAACAGTCTCTTTCTTTTCTTAATTAGTCACCATTTAACAGACCATAGTTTCTTTTTTTTTTTCATTTTGTATTTTTCTTATAATTAGTTTTTTTGTCCCCTCAGGCCTTGCATAAATCAGCAGGATAACCCCTCACACAGACACAGTCACCAGTTTATCAGTACCTATTGACTCATCATCATCAATATCAAAATGACTGTAGAGAACCAGTGGAGCCAGCAAAGAGGAGACCAAGGCTAACGTCAATGAATGTCAAACATTCCACATTTTCAGTCAACAAACCGTTGTGCAGATCCAAAGCAACACTACCAGCAGTGTTGAAGAGTCTTTCACAGTAGACACTGGTCAGAGGGCAACTTATGTATAAAATGGCAACTCTGCACAATGCAGGCCAGATTTGTCTCTTACTCACAGAGAGGGTTGTGGATGCATGGAATGGCCTTCCGGAGGAGGTTGTGGAGTCAAAATCAGTGGTGGAATTCAAGCATGCATGGGATAGTCATAAGGCAATTCTGGGGGTTGGGGGTAGAAAGAAGTAGGCTGCTGGTTAACTAGGATCTGCAGCTTATCCAGTAGGTAGGGAAATGGGCAGACTGGGTGGGCCAAGCGGTCCTTATCTGCCGTCAAATTCTATGTTTCTATGTTTCTACTCTACCAATATTTCAAAGGGTTAACCCAGATGCGGAGTTTCCTAGGGTCTTTTAGATAGTCTGCAACCATAGTACTAGCAGTATGTCCTTGGCCAACACTGGAAGATCCAGTGTCTTTAGCAGTATCATGTAGCTCTGACCAAATGTTAGCATCTTCACGTTTTCTATTGGTTGTCTCTCCTGCTGGCAGAGAGGTTTAGGAGGGTGCATGCTCAGCTGGTTATAAAATCAAAACGGTATCCATCATTTCATCTGACACTTTTTCAATGAGTTTGCTAATGTCTGTAATTCCAGAGGGGAGAAAGGATGACATGCTAGCTGTATATTGAGGGTCTAACACTGTGCAGAATATAATGTTCTGCTCTAACATCATTGATATTCTAGGATCCACTTCAGGGATATAGCTAGCTTTTGACAAGAGAAACAGTATGACCTTCCTCAGGAAGTGTTTCCTTCTGCTTTTCTAGTTTGTTCCTAAAATAGAATATCAGGAGAACTGCTTGAATCAAACTGGCATTGTCTGCACTCATTTGCAGAATGATTTCCTCAAATGGCTGAAGAATGTGGCACAACCAACACGTCAGGATCCTGGCAGATTAACACTACTTTCCCTACGGAGGATTCATAACCTATTGATACATTGGCACACTCAACAAACATTGTGCCTTTAGCTAATGACCCGTAATAGAACAATGTTATGCTTGTACCTCTATACGTTGTGGCCATTCATTCTCTTGCCATTAGGAATTACCACCCTGTAGAAGTACTGAGGCAAGGAACCTTGTAAGAGGTTCCACCCAAAAGGTGCAATGGGAAGGGCTCTTGGCAAAGAGTACCTTAGGAAGGAACCCCTGGGAGTAGAGAGGCGAGCTGCTGGAGGAGGAGGGAGGATGGTGGGACAAAGAGAAAGTGCTTCAGAGGGAGGCTGAAAAGAACTGCTTATATAGCTCAGGAAGTAGGCGTGGCTTGTTGCTCATCCATTGAACTGCAGGCGTAGCCTTTTAATTCAATGGCCCATGCCACCAGAATAATGTTATGCTTGTGCAACTGTATTACAATGTTGTGGCCATTCAAGCTCTCTGTTCCATTAGGAATTATCACCCTGTAGGGATACTGAAGGCAAGGAACCCTGTAAGAGGGGTTCCACCCCTAGAGGTGCCACGGGAAGGGTCCCTTGGCTTAAGGTACCTTAGGAAGGAACGCCAAAAGAATTGTAGCAGTGATCGATGACTAGCAGGTAGAGAAGCAGACTAACAGCAACAGGCAGCTTAATGAAACATAAATGAGATGCATAAGTTAACAGGATAGCTCCAATAATATGGCTTGTGCTGATAACAGAAAGGGGATTCCTAAGGAGAGAGAGAGAGAGAATGGCTGGTAGGTCCACCATCTCTCTCCATCCAACAGTAAAACCTACCTAAGTAAGCTAAGCATATTACTAAAACTAACTAAGTATTGTGATCTACGACATGGGGGAGAGAAAAAAAAAAAAACTTTGAGGAGGAAATTTCTGGGGATCCAAGGCCAAGATTGCCTTTCCTCCAGGCTTGGGCTATTTTATTTAGTGACAGCTCAGCTGCTACATTTGAAATTTAATTCAAGGGTGTGGAAAATATTCTGATTTGGTGGAGGACTCCCACTCGATCCTTCTAATGGGAATGCCATGAAGGGTTGCGAGGGTTCTCTGCAACAAGTACCTCCGTGATGGAAGGAGGAGAGCAATGACCACTGAGTCACTCAGCCGGCATACCAATCTAAAATACAAACCAGGTGAACCAGAGGCAGTCATAGGGAGAAGCATTTAAGATGCAATAGTAGTAAATTAATACTGCAGGTGAAGGGGGAACACATAACTACTCTTCACAGCGAGTCATAAATTCTACATCGAGAGGTGCTGCCATGCATGAACAGCTAAAGCTCCCCCTGGAGAAGGGACATTCCCACTATGGTCCAGAAAGGAAGGACCCTACTCAGGCATCACATGCTCAGGATGCGGACTAGTGTGTAGAGTGATACCGTCAGCTGAGAGCGAGCTCAGAGCCAATAAATTGATGGGCATGGTCGGCTAGTCTCTTCTAGCAATGGAGCAGGCCATACATGGTAATGCAGGGAGTAACAGGCAATAAGCAGCATAGTAAACATCTTTAGCAATGGAGTAGACCATACATAGTAACGTTACGTGTGCCGTAGGGCGGGCCCTCATGTTGCCCGCAGTTTCATGTTTCTCTGGCTCTGAGCCTGTGTGTTTTAATGGGTTTATGAATTATATGGACTGCTTACTACAGAGAGGAATGTTTTCCTGATATGTGAGTGTTATTTCTACAAATATTTATTAAAAGTGGAACACTTGTAACATTCAATTCTCTGTCTTAATTAAACCTACACAGAGTGTGCCTTTAGTGTAGGTGCTGGTCTCACATTTACATACATGGTAATGCAGTAACAGGCAATATGCAGCATGGTAAACAAATATGCACGCAGAAGCATGATTGCAATAGGAATTGCACAAACAGCTCAGGGTAACCTGGTCCTTTAGTCAGTGCAAGGCTAGCCAACCAGTCCATCAATGAGTGTCACTAAAGGTGACATAATGGGGCGCTGCTGAGCAGCCTAGATGGAAGCAGCTCAAAACTGGAGCTCCTGGAGGAAAGTTAATATATATACTTTTTAATTGTCAAAAACTGAAATTTTACAGCTATCAGTGTAAGGACTAATCCAGAGATCTAGAGGAGTGCCACAATGGGGAAATCTAAAGGAAATAGCACCTCATCTGCAGATTGTTTCACCCCGAGATGATCGACATGACAGGAATGGCCTGGTCACAGTGGCGTGACTTCAGACCATGTAGAACCGGTTACTGGAGACGCCTCCCTTGCAGCTATACATACTACATTGCAGAAACTAGAGAGCTCGGTTCAAGAATTGGACAAAAAGTTTGATTCAGTCACTCCAAGGGTCTCGGTTTTAGAAACACGCATGGACCACTGAGGAAGGTGGTTCAATGCTCAGAGACTTCAGTCCTCAATACTCGGAGGCTACAACAAAATTAATCAAAGAGAACATGCAGCTACGCCAATGCCTGGAAAATGTGGAGAACCAGGGCAAGGGTGCAATCTCAGAGTGGTAGGCCTACCAGAGATGGCAGAGGGGAAGACACACTGTTGTTTGCAAGAACATTTTTACCAGCTATCCTGGGAATATCGGAGGAGGACTCCTCATTTTCCATTGAAAAGGCATATAGATTTACACCCCGATGAGCCCCACTGGATTCTGCAGCCCCTCGGACACTGATGCTAATCTGTACTGGTGTGGGGGACCGAGACCACACTCTTGCTGTAGCCCATAGGTGGAGATCGCTGAAATATGGGGATGCCACAATTCAGATTTTTCCTGATTTGTCCTACAGTACCAGACAACAGAGACGAACATTCGATGGCTTGAGGGGTCACTTACGTAGTTAAGGTGCAACATCAACTGCTTCTACCCGCTAAGCCGCGTGGTGGCTTGAATGGGCAGCAGTTCTTGTTTCAACAATGTAACGGATGCAGACAAGATTGTTACTCGAATCGAACAGGAGCTAGAGGATCAAGAGGAGGTCGTGGACTTTTGGATGATGACTGATATCCTTATGGACTGGAGATTAAAACAGCAAGTATATTAGGGCCTTATGTGTCTGTTACTAACTAGGCCCAGGCTAGGCTGTACTGTGCAAAGGTACCTATTTAGGTTGACATACTGTTCGGGAAGATCAGGACTGAGACTCTTCATGCAAAATATATTGATTTTCTTTTTTTCTTTTAATCTGGGCTCCTGTTAAGGTCCTCACTACGTTTTGGGTTTCTTGTTAACTGATCTCCTGCAAGCTAATTAATATTTCCTATATAGTTGGGTAGATGCTGGTGAGATAACTTTAACTTACTTAAGTTGTTGCTTGTCCTGTGTTAAAGGATTTATTACCTTTAGACAACTACTGATAATTACTGTAATGTGGAGTTTCTCTATATATCCTTATCCTACTAGTAGATATGTGGGACAAACTGCTGGTGGGTTACTTCCGGGAGCTGGGGATTGATATATATTCTTTTTCTAATAGTTTATTTATAAATAATGGGGAATCATTATGACCATGAGGTCACTTTGTTAATAAGGAATCAACTATGGCTCATTTCGGTAGACAGATTTCCTTGGACTCTTCCATGACTGCATGCGAATGGATAATTTTATGTGGATTTATATACCTAAGTGATTTGTACTTCCCCCCATGATGTACCAACAAGGGGGTGTTCTAATTTGATCCTTTGTAAGAGGAGATTTATTTGTATTGTACACTTTGCTATCCTCCAATGTGTAATTGATGTGTGAGTTTTGCTTACAAAATCAATAAAAGAAATAAAACAACAAAAAAAAGGTGACATAAATACCTGGAGGATTTTAGCGGTGAAGGCATTATATGAACATGAGTTAATTGAACCACATGGGGCCATGACTCTCCACTATGACCCCCATCCTCCACCACAGGAAAAACAAAGAAGCCACAGTGAGTGTCGTGACCCGTCACCTATAAGCAGATAGTAAAACTAGTTTACAGAGACTGCTGTAGCTGAGCTGACCTCCAGAGTAATAATAATAATAATAATAAATGTATTTATAAAGCGCAATTCAAACAATTACCAAAGCACTTTACAGAGTTAAAATCATAAATAAAACAATAAAATATGTGAAATAGATCAATAAAATAAGCACTACACAAACAGTGAATAGTTTCCAGCAGTAATGAGTTATATAGTTTCCAGCAGTGGCTGAGCCGAACAAGCATAGGAATTTGTAGGCATGGGCAGTAATGCACTGAAACAACAATAATAATTGCTTGGTACAATTGCATTTAAGCAGGTTTGAATCACATGATGAAAGTAATATAGAACTGCATTAGACTCTGGTTTGAGTCCCACTGAGTACAGATAAGCTTGGTTGAGCAGATTGAAAACCCAAAAAGGCTGTATGCAATCTGAGCAAAATGAACCAAACATCAATTATGATGGTAAGGAAAATAATGACTCAAAGGCCAAAATAGGTTAATTCAGAAACATACTGCTAAAGGAGGAGATATAAGGAGACCCAGAGGGAGGAGGATAGGAAGCATATCAGGGAAAGCAGTAAGGAGCATAAAGGCACAACATGAGGAAAGAATAGCAAAGGCAGTATCAAAGGGATAAGATATGTTGGAGGTAAATGAGTGAGAAAAGGAAGACAAAGGGAGGGATTGTACAGTTAAAGGGGGGGGCTGTATGGAGGGGGACCAAGAAACAACAGGCATCTTAAACAAATACTTCTGGCCAGTGTTGAGAGTACAAGGTGAAGGAAGGGAAACATAGAAATGCACAAAGGGCTTTGAGGGAGGAAATGGACAGTAGTCCCTTTTCTGAGGACAGAATTCAGAAAGAACTCAGTAATCTGAAGGTGGACAAGTTACTATATGGGCCAAGGGGTGTATCCAAGGGTGTTGAGGAGCTCAGGAGGTACTAGTTGCACCTCTGATAGACTTATTCAACAGACATGGGAAGGTCATGCCAAACAAATCTGATAGATTTCTTTGACTAGGTAATCAAGCCGCTAGTTGTTTTAGTGCCAATAAAATGAAATAATGCATCTTGTTTACAGAAACCAAGGGCAGAGTACAAATTGGGGGAAGCGATACTGACAGTGACCAAGCAAGAAAGAGATCTTGGGGGATAATGATATCTGATGACCTAAGGGTGGCCAGGCAATGTGACAAGACAGTCAAGAGGGCTAGTGGGATGCTGGGATATATGGGTAGGGATATCACAATCAGGAGAGGGAGGTGGTGTTACCTGTTTATAGGTCAATGGATAGCATCCCACCTGAGAACTGTGTCCAGTTCTGGAGACCACATTTCTGGAAAGAGATAGGCAGAGTGGCGGTGGTCCAGAAGACAGCTGTCAAAATGGTGCAAGATCTACATCAGAAGCCCTATGAGGAGGCTAAAAGAGTTCACTATGTACCCCCTGAAGGAGAGTAGGGAGAGTAGTGATATGACAGAGATACCTCACAGAGGTTAATAAGGTACAGGAGGGAGATACATTTCAGAAAAAAGGTGCTGTACAACAGGGGGTTATGATATGAAGCTGTAAGGGGGTAGATTCAGGAGAGATGTGAGGCAGTAATTCTTCACAGAAAGGGTGGTGGATTCCTAGAACAGCCTTCCATTGGAGGCAGTGGGGGAAAAAGCAGTGGTAGGTTTCAAAAACACCTGCAATAGGCACATGGGAATCCTAAGCGTAAGGAAGGGGGTGGAAGAGACAGTGCTGTAGATCAAGTAGGGTCTGTAGCAAAAGTAATCAGAATTAAAAATGGGCAGAGTAGATGGGCCCAGTGGTCATTATCTGCCATCACTTTCTATGTATGTATGATAGGTTATGTGATTCAAAAGGATGTAGTATAAAATTATTAATATGTGCAATGTCTATACTGTTACAGTGTGGCACACTTAATTCATGTTGCACTATGCTACACATGCATGATAATCAGATGGGCAATAATATATGCATTGAGCAAGGGAGAAAAAGTCAAGGGGAACAGGTATGAAGCAATATACTACTCCTAGAATGGTGACACCATGATTCACTTTGATTTACTTTGAATTTTAGTGACAGATGAAGTCACGAAGCCCATATGATCTGTCCCTTGTTTAGTTATAATACTCCTCTAAACCCTTCTCTGCCAAGAAATTTGTCCAATCTATTCTTATGCTCAGAGAAATTGTTGCTATTTACCACTTCAGATGGCAGATTATTCAAATGTCTACTGTCCTTTCTGTGTAATAAATCTTAAGCTACTTGTTTTAAAATTGATTGGCCTAATTTGTTGTTCATGTCCCCTACCTTTTGTTCCATTCTAAAATTTAAATATAACTTACATTAGATCCTCCTTGTTAATGATTTTGTACATCATCAACACATTACCCCAATACGCCTGTTGTGCAGAGTATTTATCCCCACCTGCTCACTCTGCAACACACCCTATAGGACCCATGCCCTCCTTGCCCATACTTCCACTTCAAGAAGAGCTGCCTTCTATCACTTTCCAAAAATGTGTAACTCCCTCATCTTAGATATACATTCTGCCCCTTCTACTCATTCATTGTCTTAACTTCTTTGACACTATATTTCCCCGTCCTGCAATTGCACCTGACCCACCTCTCCATCATTACCCCTCCCTGCCCTCTCTTCTATTTCCACTACTTTACCCTATTCTACCCCTCCCTAGGCATGCTGATAGCCTGTAGCACTAGCTGAATTTACATCAAGTACTGCTCATACCCCTGGGGTTCCACTCCTGTGGGTAAGACTTGCCTTCCTTCCTTCCTCTTCACTCCTCTTTAGTTCTTCCCTTTCACAATTTCATACTACCTCCTCCCATCCCCTTTTGTTCCCAATCCTCCCCATCCTTTCCTTAAGTTAGCCACACCCACCTCTTCTACGCCAGTGTTCTGTTCCCCAATTTATCCCTCAATGCTCCCCCCTCATCCCCTGCCAATCTCCTTGCGGGGTGTGCATTCCAGAGGGTTGAAGGTTCACCAAATCTCCAACCATCTCCCAATCCCCCATCCCCCTATTCTGACAAAGGTTCTCACTTATTAACCCAAGTATTAACAAGCATTTGTCAATGCCGAACGTTCGCTTACAGGTATTTGCAGTGGTATTTGGCACTTGGACATGGCTTAAAAAAATCAGTGACAAAGAAGTACAAGCATTTGTCAATGCCGAATGTTGCTTGCTTCTATGTGCTGTTTAGGTATTTGGAAGTCATTGGAGTGCAAATATTGAAAATTCGCGAACTTACGAGCGTGCTTAGGAACTGCGCAACACACGCTCGTAAAACAGTCATTTTTAGGAATTTTTTCACCACATTTTCAACATAGCCATTTTAAGACCTCTGCTCATGAACAGTGTCACTGTGATTTTCTTAATGTGTCCCATACCTTTATTTCGCAGACCGACTGCGCCATTGTGCGCTACATGGGCGGAAACACATTTTGGGCAGGATGTGAAAAATGACAGCTGTACTGCTCATAAGGAAGTGTGGTAAAATGGCAATGTTGAAAATTCAGCGGAAAATATTGAAAATTGAGAACTTACGAAAGCTGCATTAGAACCGCACAATGCATCGCCAGAAACTAGAATTATGATTTTGCACCAATTTCGATTATTGGTTTACCATAGATGAGGCTGAGTTGAATGATAAGACTAGGCTCAAGGGTGATTTCCATGCAGTGACTTGCAATCACCCTTCGGCCCAAATAACGCCATGACAGTGACATCATTCATGAGAAGGGGTCCAAAACCCCATGTTCAAAATTTGTAGCAAAATTCCAAAAAATGCCTGAGATATGCAAAGTTGAAAACCCCTATCTAGCGCCCATTATACAGCTTACCGGGCATTTCCTCAGTTCGCGGTCGGCTTTGAAGAGTGCAGATGTTCCCGGTCCACCGATGATTGTCGCACTAGCTCCAGAGGTAGTATGGGGTGAGGGGTGGGGAGGCAGGTGCGAGGGTGGCGGGTTGTGGGAGGGGGGCGGAGACTGCGTGGGACGGTTTTTAATTTACAGGTTTTTTTTTTTTTTTACAATTGACGACATGGGATGTTTGCCACGCTGGTGGGGCTCCTTTGCATGGCAGAAGATGGCTGGGGGCCGTGGAGCCAACGGGATTGGGGTACCCCTGGGCCGAGGGCAGACGACTGGACGTTTGCTACGCTGGGGTGGCCCCAGCGCAGGCAGCAAAGATTTGGGCGGCGGTGGATGCTGTGTTGTAGTGGCGACAGCCGTGGTTTCTTTGAAGAGAAGACCACCGCCATTGCTACACAGCACCGCCGTGTCCATTGGCGCAGGATCGCTACGGCCTGCTCAATGGAGTAGGGGATTGCAGGAGAGGGGCACACCTCAAAGTGTCCTATTTTTCCAAGACGTTTCTTATGATGCAAGCTTAACATAAAAAAAGCAAAGTATATCTGTGTTAAAGTGCTTTGTGTGTATGTATATGATATGTATATGAGTATAAAAGAGTGCGGTGTATATGCTTAAAACATATGTGTGCATATGTATAATGCATATATGTAATAGACTATATTCTGGATATCAAGTGCTGCCTGCCTAGCCCACAAAAATGTTTGTTATAGCTTTAAATTTATTCGGTAGCATGTATGGCCTTAGCTATATGTATATGTGTATAAATATATATATATATATATATATATATATATATATAAACATATTTTTTTTTAATCTTATGTTCAAAATTGTATTCCCATTTCCCCTTTCCCCCAGGACGCATCTGGAAATGAGCTATTGTAGCTCAGTTTGCCTTTTCTGGTGACACTTTTCAAAATAAATAAGTAAATAATTTGGTCTGAGGAGTTACAAATGTCCCTCATACTGTAAGTCTTATGTTCCAAACCCTTTCTTGTTGCCTTTTCCTGAATAAATACAATTTTCTTCCTATCAGTAATATTTAAAGCTCCCCAAAACTGTAAGCAGTAATCTACGATAGGTACATATTGTATGAAGTTATTGCATTATGATGGTATGCTGCTGTATTCCAATGTTGAGTTATCTACATTATTGTATTTTATTTATTTTTGTGTTTTTTTTAAATAATCCATACATTGTCTACACACTAATGACACAGCCAAGGATGCCCCTTACAATCTGTGACCTTATTTTTTGTTTGTTTGTTTTTCTGTACCACTGTATTCATTTTTGGGAAATCACCTGCAACCTAGCATGTGCTCTGATTTGTTAGGTTAACAATGGGTTAACCTTATCAACTGAAAAAAATGCTGTCTGTCTCTCCACCCCACACACACACACTCATTTATAACACAGGATCACCCCTACCACCTACTCCAGGAGGTGGCCATTCACACAAGACACTATTGAGCTTCACATCACAAGGCAAAGTAAAGGAATTTAAAATCTCACTGAACTAATTGTTTTATTAGGTCATTGATTATAGACCCTTCTGCTTTGCACCTGGGCATACCTCTCAACCTCCTGCCTCATAAATCAGGGACAAGGCTTAAAAATCAGAGACAAGGTCCAAAATCAGGGACACATCTTCAAAATTAGAGATATCCACCCAGAAAGCTGGTAGAATATGGGACTTAGTGCAAAATGCATTTTCTAAAGAAGAACAAGTCTGTAACTTTAATGCTTGACATTGTTTCCTTGCTTACAGTCCCCACTGTTTAGCCACAAAAACACAAATTTTAGGAGGACAGAGTAAAATTTTGAGGCAAAATCAGAGACGTCCCTGAAAATCAGGGACACTTGAGAGGTATGCGCCTGGGGTTTGTGCCTCATTAACTTCTGTGGTCAACTTGGGAATGTCAGTGGTGAGGGGGAGGTGCTTTCACTGACCAATAGCATAGCATAGCAGAAATGGAAATTCTTAAACACAAGGTCCTCAGCCTAGAAAAGCTGTGAAGAGATTATCTGAATATAAAGGAGGTACAAATCAACAAAAATGTCATATATTCAGATATGTACAAGAAGCCGGATTCTATTCATGCAGCCTACATTACAATGTCTTAGCAGCTACCTTTGCATGAAAAAATAGAATGGCACTATTAGATCAGTCCTGATAGGGTTAACTTAAAACAGGACTTGCAGACTCATATACACACACACACACACAGAAGATTAAAAAAAAGAATGCAAAATGCCAGCAGACAGAGGTAAAGTACACACACACACACAGTGACCATTTGTTGTCTCAGGAGTTCAAGTCAGGAGCAATAAAATAGTGCAGCTACTACAGTGGTGGGGAGGAGACTATGGTACAGCACAGCCGAGGTGAGTAAGAGATTTATTTTGATTTCTAGCCAAAGCATTCAGTGAATGGACACTCTCATGATATCCGATCACATGCTTCCAGAGTCCTTTCTCTCTCTCTCCCAGTCATATAGCAATAGGACAGCATGCTGACATACCCATGCAGCCATGAAAAGAGGCAGAGCAGATATCATTGAACAGTACCATGATAGTAATGTGGGAGGACTCCCAAAGGACAGGCAGCATAGTCAGGCTGCTGGCTGCCTTCATGGCTGGCCTTGTCATTGAGCAGCAACATTGTTCTTTGCACTGCAGTCTTCAGCACTCCAGACCACAGCCTATAGAACTGCAAGGTACTAGATGTTTTAAGAGAATAAGCAAGCCACGCCCACCAGCACATTCCAACTGTCCACATGTCAGTTCTTCAAGGAGTCCTAAAGCTGGTCAGAAGGAAGCAGAGGCAGTTAGTGGGAGGCGAGTAAGCTCACCTGGATGAAGATGGCTTGTCCTCTAGATCCCATCAGATCCATCGGCTCTGAGTTTCTGGTGAGCGATGGAGCAGCTTCCTAGATTTTCAAAAAGTGTTGAGCCTTGCAAGTCCTGCACACCAAGTATGTTCCAGCCACCCAGTTAATGGTTCTTCAAGGAATCTTAAAGCTAGTCTGGAGGACATGGAGGGGATTGATGGGGGGAGGATAAGCTTGCCAGGATGAAGATGGCTTACCCTCTTGAACCCCCTCAAGAACCAGGATGGAATGTTGCCCTCTATCTCATGCCATGAGAAGGTCATTAAACACCTTCACAAGGGCAGTCTCCATGCTACGCCAAGGCCTGAAACATGACTGAAGAGGCAGATAGATTTCATATTTTTCCAAGTGTACCCCCTCCTGAACCATCTCCACCTCAGCCACCCTCTCTAAAAGAAAATGTTTAAGGCAGGCCTGTAGTTTGCAAGAACGGCAGGGTCTAACAGTGGCTTCCTTAGCAGGGGTCTAACCACTGGCCTTTTCAGTGCAATTGGGAAAACCACACTCTATAGTAAACACTTGAAAATTCCTGCTGGACCCAAGGTCTCTTGGCAGCTACCTAGCATCAAAGGAGGACCTAGGTCAAGCATATAACAAGTATGCCATAGCTCAGAGGTCACTTAAAGTACCTCATCCACCAGATCTGGCCTAAATCCCTCACAGGAGGGCAGGTTGTCCATGCACACCCTCAAACGGATACTACTGGCCCATGAGAGGGCATCTTGTGGAGATTCCAGTCCTACTAGAGGATGCCTTATCAAGAAAGAACCTGTTTAACTCCGCACACTTTTCTGTTGACAGTACTCTTCCAGACTGTAAACAGTGTAGATTTAATAACCCAACCACAGTACAGACATGTTAAGCTGGCTGGTTCTTCCCTGCAGCAATCATCCTTGACAGGAACAACATCCCCAGCAAGTGCTCTGTTGTTTTGTATTTTAATCCTTAACAGGAACTCTGTCTTTTTCAGGGTGACTACCCACTGATGCTCATTATAATGAGTTCTCAATGCCCATCTATCCTCCAAAGACCTGGCCTCCTCCAAGAATGATAATCTTCACACCTTAGTTTCAAATGCCCTCAGCTCATCACAGTACCATAGTGAGCTGTATGGAGGTCAGGGAGAGACATTGTGTAAGTAAAAATAGGTTGTATGTCAGCCATATGAGCCAGATTATAACTATTCTTTACTTTCTCAGCTCCATCAGCACAAGCAGTCAAAATGCCGAGACATCCAGTACTAACAAGAGGTTACTCAACGCTTGATTAAAAGTTAGGCCAGTGAGTGAGTCACATGATGCGCCTGAGCAAGCAGCAGCAGGAATGAGCACCTCCACCAAATACCAGCCATAAATCTAGTCAAAATTGCAGTAATCCAAGTATATCTTTCAGAAAGCAGCAATACTGGTGTCCAAATTAATCCTGCTACTTTTGATTCATCGATGGCAATTAGAGCCTGAGAGATATGAGGTGCCTGCAATGCCACCACTTTTACCAGAAAGGCCCCCTGGGCCCAAGTGACACAAGCCCAGTCAATCGCCAATGGCACTGGAGGTACTGTCAGTGCAACCACTCATGCTGGAATGGTTCCTAACTTGGTGGCATTAAGTAAGCAATACTAGAAACTGGCAGCAACCTTAAAACCTTGAGGCCACCACTTGATGAATTGAGCAGACAAGTGGGGGTCTCGGAGGCCCAAGGTGAGCTTGATGGAAAACTGTCAAGACAGCATGGCACTGGAGGTAGTAGCCTCCAATGAAAGTGGCCATCCTGAAGGACAGACTGGAAGACCATCAAGGCTGCATTCAGAGAAATAATATTGTACTGGTGGGTCTCCCTGAAAACTGTGAGGGGTTGAACACTTTGACCTTTATCCAGAAATTCCTTCAGAAAATAGAGGTCCATCATCTCATGGCCCTCAGTACATCATTGAGATGGCTCACTGGACTTTGTGACCCCTCTTTTCAGGAAGAAGGACACCAACCCATAATGAGTAACCTGGGAGTGGGAGATGGGTCAGGAGCTGGTTACAGGATAGACAGCAGAAGGTAGTAGTGGGTGAGTGATCGGAGCCCCGGGCCGTAACAAGTGGGGTCCCACAGGGCTCAGTGCTGAGACCAGTACTGTTTAACTTTTTCATTGCAGACATTGCAGACGGGATAAAGAGTAAGATTAGTCTCTTCACTGATGACACTAAGATCTGTGTGGAGGAGGATGGGGGGAAGGTGGTAAAGTACTCCAGGAGGATTTGGCAAGACCATAAGAATGGTCTAACACATGGCAACTTGGGTTGAACATCAAAAAGTGCAAAATAATGCACTTGGGAGCCAGGAACCCTGGGAATAATTACTGGTTGGGAGGGAGTGCAGTTATCCATGTCAACGGAGGAGAAGGATCTGGGTGTATTGGTTACAGGGGAAATGAACTATTCAGCCCAGTGCAGGAATGCAGTGGCAAAGGCCAACAGAATGCTGGAGTGCTTTGCAAGAGGAATTACTTCTAGTTGAGGGGAAGTCATCCTGCCCCTGTACAGGTCCCTGGTGAGGCCACACTTGGAGTACTGCATACAGTACTGGTACCCTTATTTAAAAAAGTGCATCAAGGTACTGGAGGGGATGCAGCGCAGGGCAATGAAAATGATCCTGAGACTGGGAGATAAACCTTATGAGGAGAGACTGGGAGAGCTCAATATATATTCCCTGGAGGAAAGAAGGGAGAGAGTGGGTATGATTGAGACCTTTAAGTATCTGAAGGGTATGTACAGAGTAAGCACCGGGAGTATTTTCAAATTAAAAGGTGGAAGGGAAACCAGGGGACACAGTCTGAAGTTGGAAGGTGGCAGATTCAGGAGGAAAATGAGGAGGCACTATTTCACCAAAAGGGTGGTTACAGAGTGGAACACGCTGCCAGAGGAGTTGGTATCACTGCGGTCAGTAGGCAGCTTCAAGAGGGGGTGGGAAAGGATCAAAGGAGGGTCGAACAGTGAGAGGGCAGGGGATTGGTGTGGAGGAAACAAGGGCAGAAACAGTAGGGGGCTGAGGGTGGGGAGGTAGCTGCAGTCTAAAATGCTGAAGGGCTGTACACTCAAGCAGACTAGATAGACCATGAGGCCTGTATCTCTGGCAATTTCATATGTTTGTAATTTTCTGGCTTCAGCTTCAACTTCTTTATGTTTTAAAAAGCGCAACTCAAAATACTTAGCGCTTATACAAGCACGTAAAGAGACGCATAAAAATGAAAATTATGTACCCACTGTAATTCCTGATCTTTCTGTATCTTCACCAATCATCACTGTTGGGTAGTGAGCTGGGGATCAGGACCCCTAGGGCTTTTTTTACAGGAAGAGTCGACATTGCGGCGGCACCACCTCCGAGGCTGTACGATACATGGTGCTCGCGGGTTGCTAGTAACCATCATCAACCCCTCCTCAGCCCCAGTTCTGCATGCCGCAGAGAGACAGACAGAGAAATAAGGAGGGCTGGGAGGGTGGGCAAGGAGCCCGAGGGACAGCAAAAGGAAAGGATGTAAAACTAAAAGGAGCAATAAGCCATAGAGAGGACAGGAAAGGAGGAAGCCTAAGGGATTGGGATAGGAGGGCCCCAATCTCTGGGTGAATGAGGGAGGAGTGAAAAGGGGGAAGGATAGAAGGAAGATAGAAAGGAAGAAGGGAGGAAGAGGAGACACTACCTCCGAAGGAATGACCCTGGACTGCTCGGGGAGGAGTTATGCCCAAGACTGGACCAGTTATGCCAGAGGATGATACAAGGCTTGGAGCAGAAGAATGGTTCCCATCTAAGCAGCAGAAGGGTTACCCAGAGGGCTTAGGATGGGTTGGTGTCTCCCCTTTCTGCCTAGAGGATTGAAGTGGAAAAAACACCTTAACATCCCTGGAGATGGAGCCACCTCCAGAGGAGGAACTGAAGAGGAAAATATACTACACTCCTTGAACAAGGAGAGAAGAAAGCCAGATATGGGGAGGCACAAGGGAAAAACAACTTAGCGAGTCACAAGCGCCTCCCAAGACTTCCTCAGACACGGAGGAAGCAGGAAAAACCAAGGACTACCTGGGCTGAGAGGGGCTCTGGAGACTCCCAACAGTGGGGACCCTCCTGTCTGTCCACCAGGAGGAAACCCCGACCCCAAGAGAGGAGGGGGTGGGAGGTGCTGGAAATGGACCAGAGTCCAAATGGGAGACAAACAGGGAGGAAGAGAATCACCCAGAGACTGAGGCCTGAGAGGGGAAGGTGGGTGGGATTCAGTGATGAATGGTGACGATACACAGAAAGATCAGGAATTACAGTAGGTACATAATTTTCGTATCATATCTGTGTCAATCTTCACCATTCATCACTGTTGGGTGATTACCGAGCCCCCCAAAGGGGGCCCAGAACCTCCCTAAGGGAAAAAGTCCCTCAGCCTCCAGTAGGAGAGACACCAGAGGAGGGAACTCTAGCAGGCCTGGCTAGGCCTGAGGCTGGTCTGGGTGAGGCGAGATTCTCCTAGCAGGAGAGGGAATGCTCCCCTGAAGCTCTTACCTCACCCTATGGGAAAAGAGATCGGTTCCCCCGAAAGAGAGGGCAGTCACCCTATGCTGGGCCAGGTGACAACTGGGAGAGATGAAGCCACACCATCCGCCTGATGCAGATTGTTGTCCCCGCCATCTAGGGAAGCCACCTCATTGGCATCATAAGATGCCCTTGCTTGTGCCTCACTAGCTCCAGGCCTCATCGGAGAGGGCAATGGCCTGTCTGGCTGCCTCTGAATCAAGTAAAGAAGCTAGGATCTGACCTAACAGAGACCACAAGTGCCTGTTGTAGGCAGCATGGTGGGCCTGATGAGTTGAAATACACAGAAGGCTCTTCTCCCCAAAAATCAAACTCAGCTGAGTCAGATTCTGGAGTCAGTCATGCCTTGGGCATCTATGCCCGTGGGTGTGTCCAGGAGAGATTCGCCTGATGGTGGGGTGAGGCAAGGCTCCTGGAGACCCAAGAGATGCACAATACCTCTGGCGGAGGTCCCTCGGGGCTGGTGCTTGGGTTGAGGGATGTCACCAGGCCTGGTACGACACCTCCTGAAAGGTATTAGGCCAGGCAGGAATCAACAGGTTGGCCGCACTGAACTCGCCTAAAAAGGCGCGCCCTGACCGGTAAGGATTATGTTCACCAAGGGAGGAAATATGGAGCTCATCGAGCAACCCTGATAGGAAGCGCTGATAGCTGAAAAGATCAGCAGCTGGGGAAAGGTGGACAGAAAAGTCCTCTCCCTCAGAGGAGGAAGATGAGGGTGCCAATGAGCCCAGATAGTCAGGTTCTGGCTACACAGGGGAGTGATGAAACACCTCCTGGTCCATGGATTGGTAATAAGCAGGGAACAGTGTAGCCATGGACCTGAACTGCTCTCAGGTGAGGGGCCCCATAGAACTGGGTGACCTGAGAGACAGGGAGGGAGGAGGGGTTGGCAGAGACAAAGGGGCTAGGCACTTATGAGGAAGGGCACGGCTCTGTCTGGCTAGGGGACCCACTTGGAGACCTCAAAGGAGGAGGAGGAGATTCAGTGGTTCCGCAGATGAAGGCGCTCAACTGAGCTGGAGTGCCCAGGGCTGAGCCAAAGAGAATCCCCGAGATGACTAGGGCTGCATGAGCCCAGAAGGGTGGCCCCTAACCTCTGTAGTTGAGGTCCATCCCAAAGAGACCCTGGTGAGAAGGTCGGACCAGTGCTGCGACTCCTCCCTGAACCCCTGCGGGTTCCCAGGAAAGGGCGCCACCCTGAATCTAACCCCCTCAACCCCTCGGACTCTGAGAGATCCCTCTTCCTCACTATCAGCTGAGGCAACTGACACCCCATAGCTGACAGCTGACTCCTGAGAGACAGCCAGAGGTGGAGTTTCCTCTCCTACCTGAGGCACTCCAGCCAGCCCAGAAGTAGGGCTAGCAAAAACTACCACAAGAGGGGGTACACCTCCCAAGGTGGCAGACAGGTCACCAACTCCAGGCTGCCTTGTGGTGCCCCTCTGGGGCACCCGAAGACTGGTCGGTGCCACTATACCCAGAGTCAGAAGAAGTCATCAGCTCCTTGGAAGGGGGCTGAACCAGAGCTGATGCGCTGAAGGAGGAAGAATTGGTGGATTCCAAAGAATCCAGAAGCCAGTCTGAGTCAGCCTCAATATCATCCTCCCCAGAGGAGGCTCGAACCCAGACCACTCCCAGATCCTTCCCAGCCATGGCACAGTAAGCAGCACTATGGGCGGCCCCATGTTGCCCGTGGCACCGTCCTCATCCCGGCACATAAGCGTTGGGAGCAGAGATGGCACCAGAGGCCGCCCCATGCCACCAAGTAGCACCGCCTGATCCCCGGCACTGCAAGCAGTGCAGGAATCGGGGTGGCACCAGTGAGTGGTGCCAAGAACGACACCGGCCCAGGCCTGGAGGCCTCAGACTGCGACGCCGGGGGAGCTCTCACCTCTGAGGAGGCGATTGCCTGGATGGTGCCTCCCATCTGACCCCCAAGGGGGCCAGGCCAGGCCTCCTGCACCGTGGAAGGGGTTCCCACTGCGGCAAGACTAGAACTGGCAGAAACTCCCTCCTCCACAGACCATATAGGACTAGGAGGGGACCCAGCAGAAGGGTCAAGAACCCTGTTTTTGGTGACCCGGGTTCGCACCTGTCCCCAAAGTCAGCGGTGCACATCCGACCTACAACGCGCGAAACTCCAACACACGACAATCCATGGAGAAACAGGCGTTACATCTATCCATGTCGTGGTTCGGTCCCAAGCAGGTAAGGCAACGGTCATGCTGATCCATGATGGAGTACAGTTGGCTGCAGGGACACTGACACATTGGAGGCCGACCCACCCTAGAAGACTTTTTCTTGTCCCCTGAACCAGACATGACCGAATGAAAAAATTAAAACTAAAATCAGCACTCGGCGTCGATGGAGAATATAAAAAGGAAAGATCTTACTGGTCGATCTCCGAGGAACGGAGCAGCAGAACTTGGACTTTCTTCACCGATGGATTAGGTTGCAAAACAATGGTGCTCACACACGAGGTTGTGCTCACTCGATGGTGGGAGAAGCAGAACTGGGGCTGAGGAGGGGTTGACGACAGTTACTGGCCCACCCGTAAGCACCACGTAATACATCGGCCTCAAGGGCAGCGCCGTCCCGGCGTTGACTCCTCCCTTGCAAAAAGCTCTGCAGGGTCCTGATTCTCTGGCTCACTACCAACAGGAATGAATGACACAGACAAGATCTTCATATTACAGTATAAGCAATTTAAGACAGAGAACAACAGAAATCATTAACAATCTGTCATCCATGTTCTGGGAAGGGGAGCCTGAATAAGTAAGTTTTCAAGGCCGACTTGAAGCTCTCCATGGTCAGGCACTCCCTTACCAAACGAGGTAGAGAATTCCACAGGGTCAGGGCCGCAAATGAAAATGCCCTAACGCCTGATGCCTTAAGTTGGACCCTGGGAATCTCCAGCAATCCCTCATCGGCTGGGCGGAGGGGGCGAGAAGGACACAGGAGTTCTTGCAGATAGCATGGGCCCTGTCTGTGTGGGGCATTATAGGTCAGCAAACCGACCTTGAAGGTGATTCGCCACTGAACAGGTAGCCAGTACAGTCCACAGAGAACAGGTATGACATGGCAAGATTGAGGTAAGCCAATCAACAACCTGGCTGCCACATTCTGCACCAGCTGCAGGTGGCGAATATCAACCCCTGGAAGCCCTAGGTAAATGGAGCTGTAGTAATCAAGGTGCGAGGTCACAAAGGCATGGACCAGAGTTGGAAGGTCATCAGGTGGGGCCAGGTGTTTTATCAGATGATATTCCTCAGATGGTAAAAGAGGATTTGAAGACGGCCGACACCTGCGAGTTAAGTGTCAACCCTTCATCAGAAATAATGCCCAGATTACACACCGATCTGAGGTCAGCAGCTGCTGCCCCTGAGCCAAAACCCTGAAGGCTGTCCAGCCAGTTGCCCTCAACTCAGTGTCCTGGGTCCACAACCAGCACCTCAGTCCTGCCTAGATTCAGCTTCAACCAGTTGGCACTCATCAGTCCTGGATCTCGGGAGGCAGTTGATAAATACCAAGACAGAATCATCCTGCCTGGGCCCAAGGACATTTAGAGCTGAGTATCATCCGCATAGCAGTGAAAACTCAGCCCATACCACCTCACAATCTCCCCTAATGGCAGCATGTATGCCGCAAACAACATGGGTGACAATACAGAGCTCTGAGGGACCCCACACAGCAGGGAGACCGGGTCAGAGGAATAAATCCATGACACCACTCCCTGAAACCTGCCGGTGAGGTACAAGTGGAACCATCTGAGGACTGTACCTGACAGTCCACAGATAACCCTCAAGCCCTCTAGAAGCACACCATGGTCCATGGTACCAAATGCTGCAGAAAGATCAAGGAGAACCAAGATGGTACAGGTCCTCCGATCTCTCACTATCAGGAGATCATTGAGTACCGGAAAAGTGCCATCTCGGTACTATGCCTCTTCCTGAAGCCCAACTGGAGAGGATCATAGATCTCGTGGATGGTAAGATGGTAAGATGATCCTCCAGCTGCAGCGTGACTGCCTTCTCTATAACCTTTTCTACAAACGGAAAGTTAGAGACAGGCCTGTAGTTGGCGAAAAGGGTCAATAGAGGATTTCTTAAGGAGGGGTGTCACCACTGCCTCCTTCAGGGTGTCTGGAAACACATCTGTCTCTAAAGAACACCTGACTATCCCCACTAGGATTGGGCCAATGACCTCAACACACCCCACAAGGAGGCGAGTTAGAGCCAGATCCAAACCACAGCAGGTCAGCTGCAAACTCTGGATGATCTTCATGACATCCGTGATTGCCAACCAATCAAAATACAACCAAACTAACCAAGGAGCACAACCTCTCACCGATCACCGCAGTCCCCATTAGAGTGAGCTGCACAGATATTTGCTCTGATGCCAGCAACCTTATCTGCAAAGAACTGAGCAAACTATTCCCTCTTCTCTTGTGACAATGCTCTCCATGACTACAGACAGGCTGGATTGCTAATATGTCCCAGTCAAAAGAGATGAGCTGGTCGATTCTGTGAAGCAGTTATTTCCCTGGACAGGAATTCTACCTTCTCAAGGAAATAGCAGACTGATACTCTTTATAATGAGACATCAGTCTAAGTCTGTCCGCATCAAGACCAGATTTCCGCCAGCTTCATTCCAGCCTTCATCCCACTTGTCTCAACTCCCTCAAGGTCCGATCAAATCAAGTGGACCGAGGGTGAAGAGTGAGAGGGCGAACACGAACAAGAGCAACAGAATCCAGAGCATCCATACAGCCTATTATAAGCTTGTGCAGGTTCTCTGGGTCTGTGCCTACACTCGACAAGCTCGATGGTCCCCACCACCATCAGGTCATCGGGGTCAAACCCTGAAAGGGTGGTACTGGACCATCTCCACAGGGCAGGCCTAATGGGGAGCCATGAAATTGAACCTTATGATGTGATGGTCAGACCATCGACCAGTTCCACCACCATGTCAGAGGTCACCATCCCAGTAAGAAGACCAAGTCAATGGGTGACCATGAGTATGGGTCACAGAGGTAATCACATGTGTGATGCCGAATGAATTCTTTAGTTGGAGAAGTCTGACCAAACTAGCGAGTTCATCATTGACCCAGGCATTAAAGTACCCCAGCACCATCCATCTGTGGGACTCCAACATCATATCGGTGATGAAGTCTGAGACTTCTTGCAGAAACTGCTTCTCACTCCCTGGTAGATGGTAGATGAGAAGGATTCTGCACCCCACACCTGCGCCAATGATACACTCAAAGGACTTGGGCTCCTCAACTCACACATCAATAAGGCCCAATTCCATTCTAAAACAGACTGCTACACCCCCCCCCAACCCCGCAATTCATCCTCGGACAGTGTATTACTGAAATCCCAGCCAGAACAGCTGACTCCAGAATAGGGCCAGCATTCTCATCCAGCCAGGTTTCAGTGATACAAGCCAGATCCGATGACCAACAAGATCTGCAATCACTGATGTCTTGTTTTTAATGGACCTGGCATTGCATAACACCGACCAAGTAGGACGAGCTGCCAGAGTCGGCCGAGCTAGCTGCCCACCTAATGTGGGTCCTTGGTATGGGGACCAGACAGGAGGACCACTCTCTGGAACCCATTTCACCCCAGAGTGACCCTGTGCCCCACCACCCCAATCCATTGACTGTACTCACTCCCCTCAGATCTGTGACCTCCGACCCTATGCCTCTTCCTCCACAATCCCCAAAGCTCGACATTGCCCATATACCCTCACTGGGCAGGGGGGCAGTCAAAAGAGCTGAGGCCATGGAGCTCAGCAGGAGAGTAGCGCCAACCAGGAGAGCTCTAGGCCAACATATCAGTACAACCAGCACACTCAACAACAGTCTAAATAATAAAGCACAACAAATATTAAATCTATATCCCCGCTCCCCAACAAATCCTGCCCAAAAAGAACAGAAAAATATAATAAATAAATCAAAACCCTTTAAAATGAAACACTAAAACAAAACAATGTAGAGTCCAGCAGAGTTACTGAGTTTTGTATAATCCAGATTAGGGCTAAGCATGCCATGCTTGTAAACCAGTTCTTAGGCTAGGTGAGATTCCACCCCCCCCTGCCCACCACAATTTGTCCAAAGTGCTGTGCTCTCACCACAACAGTCCAAAACAGGTTAAATAAGAGTGAATTCCAGGGCTCTCTCTCACCACCCAACTGAAACAATTAGTTCTATCCAACAGATTCCAAAGTCACTCAAACAGACTCCAGCCATGGTCAATTACAGTTCCTTGTGGAAGTTCCATCCGAAGATGAAACTAGCCTACAGACAGGGCAGGTGGCAAGGGAGTTCTGCCCCCAAGGGTCTGGCAGCCCCAGACAGAGGTCCTCCAACTCCCCCTATTAGGTTGCCCCGGGCAGTCAGGACTCCTCCATCCTCCGGCTGTGAGTCCCACACCTGCTTCATTGGCAGTCCACTCCCAATCAACCACCTATCTGACTGTAGAAATCCAAGGAAAACAGGAGGAACTGGGCAGATAAAACAATGTCCCAGGCCATACACCAAACCGAGCCTCTACTCACCTTCTGGCTCACTGAGAGACCAGGGCAAGCCACCCAGAGGACAGGGCCCCAGTCAGACAACACCTCACCAGTGAAGCCCCATGATAAGCCCCTGGGTAAATGCGAGCACTACACCCTATGGTATATGCTCCCCCCCTTCCACAGATAGCCCCCACCTAGACTCCCACTCCCCAGTCAGCAAAATTAGAGGCCCAGCCAGTCGCCACAGTCCCAAAATAAACTCCTTCTTCCAGCAATGGCCCAAGATGAATAACCCAGCTTACTATCGGTGAGTTCCACAGCGACAGCGGAAGTTCACTCTTTCTCCTCTTCCTCCTCTCAGATTACAATCTGGAACATCCCCTCAGGCTTCCACATGAAAGTTGCCTCAGAGAACCAGTGACCTTCCATCTCTGCTCCAACTCAAATACAAATTCAGTGCTGGAGAAGAACCGGTGCCAGTACAGTCTGAACAGTGTTTTGTCAGTTGAAATAAAGTTTTAAAATGCCGACTGATCACCTGCATGAACGTGGTGATCAGAATGGCAACACACAACCAATGGCAGGACGAATGAGAACATTAGTAATGCTGCTAGCAAAATTGAATAGCTAGCCAGCACGGTAATCATTCAACAAAAGCGTGGCATAATAAATAAAATAAAAGCCCGTCAACGCTCCCTCACTAATCTTCTTCACTACAGATACCTAATTAAACTCATTAAAACAACAAAGAAAAGAAAATAAGTGAAAATGAGTAAAAATAAAGCCCTTATTATTCTCCTTCTTAAACCAGGTAAACCTACGCACCTCCCTTAGGTTATCGTCCTATTTCATTATTAAACTGCGACATTAAGATTCTGGCTAAAATTCTGGCCAAAAGAATTGAGCAGGTATGGACTCCCTTAATCAGTCCCGAACAGATTGGTTTCGTTGCCAATAGGTCCCCGGTTGACCATCACCGTAAATTACAATACCTTATTAGTGTAGCCAGAACCTCCTTATCTCCGATGATTCTAGTATCCCTAGACGCAGAAAAGGCATTCGATAGGGTTGATTGGACCTTTCTTTGGGCCACATTACAAGTTATGGGCTTCCCCCCACTATTTATTACATGGATACAGGCACTATATACCTCACCTAGAGCTAGACTGTATTGCAATGGGGTCATGTCTGACCCCTTCCCACTCACTTCAGGTACACGACAAAGCTGTCCTCTGTCTCCTTTTTTATTTAATTTATACCTTGAACCTCTTCTCAGGTGTTTAAATTCCTCCCCACTAATATCAGGCATTCCCATGGTTAATAGTGTTGCGAAGATTTCAGTATTTGCTGATGACCTGCTTTTGCACCTGTCAAATCCAGTTTCATCGTTAAGAGCAACATTAGGCATAATTGAGGTCTTCAGTAAATATTCCAACTACAAACTTAATATCAGTAAAACTGAACTCTTCCCTCTCAACCACTTCACTCATAGTTCAGGCTTTGCTGAATTTGGGATGAAGTGGACTACGCTTTCTATTAAATATCTTGGGATACATATTTCTCTTAGCTCATCACTGACGAGGAAACTGAATTTAGAGGATCTATGGCGGGATATTCAGCAAGATTTAGTCAGGTGGTCCAAACTCCCTTTATCGCTGTGGGGCAGAATTAACATTATTTAAATGAATGTGTTACCCAGAATTTTTTAACCCCTAAACATGCTAAATATATGGGTACCTCTGCCTTACTTTAGGAGTATTCACTCTGGAATAAACTCTTTTCTCTGGAATAATAAATCTATCAGAAAATCCTATAATAAGTTATCCCAACCTAAAGAGTTTGGGGACTCCGTCTCAACTTCCTTTATTACTATTGAGCCTCACATCTAAATAAGTGTGAAATGACTATCCACACCTGTTTCTCAATCTTGTCAAGGATATAAGCCATTGTGGCTCCAAGTGGAACAAGACCTTATGAAAGCTCATAACATTGATCCAAAAGCCTCTTTTACCGTCTAGTAAAATATTCCTACACCACTTCTCTCTACCTTTTGGAATCTCTCTGAGGGTGGTATCTCAGTTATTCAGGTTTTTCAAGATTTCTCAGACTAGGGACTTCTCTCAACCTATTTGTCTAAACCCTAATCTCCGAATAGGTAACTCTATGATAACTGAAAAGTGGTTACCATCTCTCTCTGGATGTAGCGTGAAAGACTTTTACTCATTTAATCGTATTTTGGATATGAGCGAGATCCTAGATAAATTTCAATGGCCAACAAAGATGGCCTTTAGGGTGTATCAGTTGAGGCATCTCTTGTACAAAAAATTTGGGAGTGTCAACAAAATCTCCTATCTTACAAACCTTTTCTCTCAAGTCACTGCAATCATTAGTAAACCACATAGTATTTCTGGGCTGTATAGCTTATTACATAGATTCCCGGAAACCCCGTCGAATGTCGGCCCTAATATCTGGAAGGACCTATATTCAGACGGAGGTATTAATTGGCAGACCATTTGGAAGGATTTACATATTTACCATACACAGGACAGGTATAGAATTACACAATATTGTATACTAAATAATCTGTATTACACCCCAGTTAGACTGGCAAAGATGAGCGTGTTGCTTCAACAATGTATTAGATGTAACAAAGAGGAGGTTCTCCGATACACATTTTTTGGTCTTGTGGGTCAGTATCTCCTCTCTGGGCTCAAATAGAAACTTCACTTGACCCTTTACTAGGGTTACAAGGTCTCTTTTCCCCCAAAGCCTGCATCTTGGGTGATTACTCCGAAATACAGGTAAAGGAAAGGAGATATCATTTGGCATTAATATCAATGGCGGTTTATAAACTAGTACTCAGACACTGGAAGGACCACTCTGTGTTAACTTACACGGAATGGTTACATGAGATTACCTTTGCTCTCCGTGGCGAGAACCTGATAAGCATCGGGTGAACCCGGCACCTTCCTTCACAAAAAAATGGGGTAAGTTATATACCTTGCTATTAAAAAAACACTAGGAGATATGATGGGCTGCGGGCTCCTCTGTACTCTGTACTCATTTTCCTTTTCTCGTCTATTATGCACGTGTTTAACTTAAAATATGTGTATATTTCTGACTCTTCGGGGTTTTTGTTTATTTAGTCCCTGGTATCTTATTTATTTGGCATCAATACACGATATAAGCATTTACCTTAATGATATTGGTATGGACTAATATGCACCACAGGATAGGGGAGGGGGGAGGGAAAAGGGGAGGGAAGGTTAGTCTTGTTATATTTCGTAGTAATAATACTTGAACAACAGATACCTATTTTCTCTTTGTAGGTTCTCTGTTATTAGTTCTTGATGTATTAGGAAATCCTGGAACAATGATTTATACCAATACAATATTGTTATAATTAATAATTAATAAAACATACTGAATTAAAAAAAAAAATGCAGGCCAAAGGACGACCCTGGTAAATACAGACTGTCAGACCTGGGAGCAAAGGGAAAACTAGTTACGTGGGTTAGAAACTAGTTGCAGGACAGAAGTCGGAGTGTGGTAGTCAGGGAGCAAGGTCTTGGAGGCTAGGCCAGTCAATAGTGAGGTCCTACAGGACTCGGTGCTCGATCTGATGTTGTTTAACATCTTCATCAGCAATATTGCAGATGGGCTAAAGAGTAAAATATGCCTATTTGCAGATCACACAAAGCTCTGTGGGACAGTAAGCTAGAAAAATGGTTGGATATTTGGCATCTGGAATTCAGTGCCAAACAGTGGAAGGTAATGCATTTGGGGGTGAAAAACCCAAAGACCAAGTACTGGTTGGGTGATGTGCAGGTTACAAGGCCAGAGCAGGAGAAGGCCTTAAGAGTGATCATCATGAGTGACCTGAAGCACCCAGCACACTGCAGGAAAGCAACAGTGAAAGCAAATTGGAGGCTGGACTGCACAGCCAAGGGTATAACCAGCAGGAAATCAGAGGTCATTCTGACACAGCACAGATCCTTAGTATGGCCACACCTAGAGTACAGTCTGCAGTATTGGTGCCCTTACCTAAAGAAGGACATCAACCTACTGGAAATGGTCCAGAGAAGGGCAACTAAAATGATCCAAGGACAGCAAGGCAGAACATACGAGGAAACACTTAGAGATCTCAACATGTACTCCCTGAAGGATAGAAAGGAGAGGGGTGACATGATCAAAACCTTCAAGTACCTTGGATGTCCAGTTCCAGTATGGCGAGGTGAACATCGAGTCTGAAAAGCTCCCTCGCACAATGTAATCAAATCAGGCTGTAATCAACCATAAAAACTCAACCCACTTACATTTGCATAAAGAACAAACAGATTGGACCCACATCGTATGTATATGGTGAAAAACCAATGGAATCGCTACCAACCACAGGTACTGTAGATTTAAAGGAGACAGATGACCGCGGGGAATCAGAGACGGAGCAAGCTGTTAGGCCATCATCAGGCTTGGAGCATAAAAAAATGCAAACTAGCTCCAAAAAGGAAAAGAAAAACCCAGACTCCAATCCTAACGAACCTGTCCTGCAGGCAGTCACAGAATTTAGAGGGGAAATGCGTGATTCTATCAGAGAATTGAGATCAGACATGAGTAACTTACAGTCGCGCATGATGGAGACTGACCAACAGATAAAAGATAACACCACCCGCATAGAAACCTTAGAAGACACAATCAAAACACTAACGACGGAGCAGCTGATCATGTCCTCTCATCAAGAAGATGCTGAGACTAGGAGTCGATGAAAAAATATCAGGATTTTTGGCTTACCAGAGCGAGAGGAGGGGAGCAACCTGCTGGCATATTCAGGCTACCTCTTACGCCTGGTTTAAGGCCTGGACCCAGAATACCAACTGGATTTAGAGCATGCATACCGTGTCTTGGGACCCAAACCCTCTTGCCCTGACTCTAGACCCAGGTCTTTTGTGATGCACTTCCAAAGTTACCAAATGAAGGAGCAACTTTTAAGGAAGGCCTGGCAAAAAGGTTGCATCATGCTGGGGCAACACGAATTAATCTTCGATAAAAATTACGCTTCTTATACTCAATGCCAGTGCAGAGAATATGCCCCTTTATTTCCGGTCCTGCATTCACAAAATATAAGATTTCGTACACCTTATCCTGCTAAACTAACAGTGTTACTTCCATCGGGACTCCAGACCTATACCTCGGCCACTGAGGCAACAAAAGATCTAACAACCAGAGGAATTATTACAGGAAAAGCCCTGGACACGTTGAAAGCCCACATGGAACAGCTTCAACGCCAAACCCAGGAAAAGCATCAAACATCTCTTTCTCTTCCCAGTATTCTCAAGAAACTGCACCAGCTCAGAAATCCGACAACTCCTACCTGAAACAGTCTGGTAAAAGCCTCCTTTTGATTTTTTCTAAGTGGACTCTCACTCCTGCTCTCTCTCTCTCTCTTGTCTGGCCTGGCTGACGGTGGATTGGGGGAGCTCTTTATGGGATTTGTTGAGGGGGGCTCCTGTTCAGGTTCCAGGCAACCACTATAATAACAAATAAACCATCTATGACATGGTTTTCTAGAGTTGCATACTGGTGCACCAATGATCCTCCGATGGCAGGTTCTTGACCAGGCTGGTGGGTCTATTTTTCTGAGGCCATGGCCCCACCCCTCTGGCTGCTCAGGGATCTTCACCCTCCTCCCTTCCTAAACCTTATCACTTGGGGATTCCCTGGGTGTGTATGTCAAGGCTGGCAAGAAGGGAGGTGAGGTGGAAGAGAGCGGACGGACTGCAGAAAAAGTGGATTCCATCTAAATGAACTTTGCAGTAACTCCACTGAAGCCTCTGATCCTCCAACCAAGAAATATTCCGGGAAAATCTATAGCCATCTCCTCTACTTTATTCCCTGGAGTGAGATCTAGTGGGTACTCCTACAGTTATTACAACAATTCGATCCAATTTATTTGGGAAGGACTTCACATTTCTCTTGGTCCAGTCTTCTGAACTAGAAAGGACCCAATTTCTTAAACATTTTGGTCAAGAGACAGTTTACAACCATTTATATCTGTTTATACCTCCCCTTGTACTAAACAGAGGGGTATCAGGCCATTAGTCTGGTGATACTAAGGGATACTAACCTTTTAAAGTTATACAACATCTGGGAACCCTGACTTGATGTGACCCGGGGTGTTCATGAGGATTCTCCGGTCCGGACATATGAGAGGGAGAGAGATTGCCTCCATATAACAAGGGGTATTTCCCATTGGAGAGTTCTCCCTAACCTCCTTTATTTACCAATTTTTATTATAATTTCACCAAACCTTTATTAAATGGTGCGGGGGCTCTAGATCTCAGCAGCATTGTCTACTATACTGGATCCACCCAGGGGTAGGCAATGGGGTCCCCCCCCCATGGGTCTTCTCCTGCTATACTAGGTTTTTTTCCTTCCCTCAGGCAGTATCAAAGTCCCATACTCCATCTCCATTCCTGCAGGGAAATGGAACAGGAGTAACTTGAGATGGCTCCCTCATGGAAGTCACATTGTATATAGTTATGTTAGCAATTACAAATGTTCAAAATGTTGTTGATACAGTTCACGGGTATCAAAAGTTAAATATTTTGCATTATGTGTTATGATAGTTAAAGGGGGGAAGTGGGGGGGTGAAGAAACACTGAAGACAAATCATTGTGTTGTTTAACATAAGTTTATTTAAAGTAGAAACACATAAGAAGGTTAAAATGTTATGATTTTAGATTGAGATTTTGTTCTGGGAAGAGCAATCTGGATTTCTCCTAAACCAGCTTCTCTAGAAGTAAAAAAGACAAATAGTATTAAACAGAAGATAATAATATGGCTTTACAACCAGTAAAATTCTTTTCCCAAAACATTAATGGCCTTTATGACCCAATCAAACGCTCCCGTCTCATGCAACATCTAAATAAACAAGCAGCTGATGTGTATTTCCTCCAGGAAACACATCTCTCACAACAAGAGCACCAGAAGCTGTGATGGAGATGGAGATATACAGTCTTCTCCTCCTCCCACTCAAGTGGATGAAGACGAGGCACAGCTATCCTTATTCATTCAACTACTCCCTTTGAGGTACAGAATACCTACAGTGATGGATAAGGGTGCTTTGTTATTATACAGGGCTCCCTATGTGCTCACAAAAATCACTCTAGCAAATGTTTACCTTCCCCTACAAACAAAGTTACCTGTAATTAGGGCATTCATATCTCGATTACTAGACATGCTCCAGGGCCAATTGATTTTGGGAGGAGATCTGAATCTAACACTATTCCCACACCTTAACTGCTCCCACCCTCATAAACACAGACAAACAAGTACAGTTAAAAAGTTAAGAGACCTACTTAATCATTTAGGAATAGAGGATGCCTGGCGACAACTCTTTCTGACCTCTCCAGGTTATACGTACAATTCCAATAGATTCCATACCTATTCTAGGTTGGATTACTTTATGACTACTTGCAAACACCTATCAGTCATTCATACTAACATACTAAAATGCCAGCAGAATAGGCCTAATGGTCTTTTGCGTCTGCTCGTTTGGTCAGCCTCCACCCTGGGAGCTGACCTTGCTGCCCCCTCGCCTTCTCTGGCTTCTCCTTTCCCAGTTCCGGATATTCTCACATTGGATTTTTTCCAGAACCCTTCCCCTGTACCTGTCCCACCCCCTCTTGAACCCCTCCACCGTCTCTGCCTCCACCAGCCCCCTAGGCAGCACATTCCATGGCTCCACCACCCTCTCAGTGAAGTAGCACCTCCTCCTTTCTTCCCTGAATCTTCCCCCCTCCAGCTTCCACCCATGCCCTCTAGTGGCCCCCTCCTCCTTCCTTTGAAGCACCTTGACTGTTCCTCCCCTATTTACCCCCTTCATGTACCTGAAGACCTCTATCATGTCCCCCGGTCCCTTCTCTCTTCCAATGTGTACATATTTAGCTCTTCGAGCCTCTCCTCATAGGTCCTGTCCCCCAAGCCCCAAATCATTTTGTCTGCCCTCCTCTGGACCCTCTCCAGGAGTTTAATGTCCCTCTTTAAGTGTGGCTTCCAAAACTACTTGCAGTACTCGAGGTGTGGCCTCACCAAGCAGTTACACAGAGGGAGTATCGCTTCCCTCCTTCTGGAGGTGATCCCCCTAGCGATGCATCCCAGCATCCTTTTGGCCTTGGCTGCTGCCCTCTTACAAGTCTCCGAGTTGTTCATCTTGACATCCACAACCACCCCCAGGTCCCTCTCAGCCATCGAGACTTGTAGCATTTCCCCCAGGGTGTACACTTGGCCCGGGTTTCTGGCCCCCAGGTGCAGTACCTTGCATTTCTCTGCATTGAACCTCAGCTTCCACTTTCTAGACCATCTTTCCAGAGCCTCCAGGTCCCCCTGTAGGGCCACCCTCCCCTCCTCCCCATCCACCACCGTCCCCAGTTTTGAGTCATCCGCAAAGAGACTCATCTCACTCCTGATAGCTGTCCTTATGTCAGAGACGTAGCTGTTGAACAGGAGAGGCCCAAGGACTGATCCCTGTGGGACCCCACTAATGACCCTCCTTGGGGATGAGACTATCCCGCCCACTACAACCCTCTGGGTCCGGTCCTGGAGCCAACTGCCTATCCATCTGATCATCTGGTTCCCCACCCCCATTTCTCCCAGCTTATCCAACAGGCCCACATGAGGAACAGAGTCAAATGCCTTGCTGAAGTCTAGAAAGATGTAACAATAGACCCTAAGATCTTATCTGACTACCACTCACTCCTGTTAAAATTAGACTTAGATAAACCAAAGAAACAATTCTTGTGGTGACTTAACCCCCTGCTATTAAAGGATAAAGAATTTCTAACTACTATACAACAAAGAATCCCCTAATATGTAGCAGAAACTTTTCCCACTCCATTTCTGAGGCTATACAATGGGATTCTCTGAAGGCAACTCTAAGAGGTTTGATAATTGCCTTTGTAACAAAAAAAAGAGAGGAAACAAAATATCTAGAACTGACAAACCAACTGCAAAACTACCAGCTCCGTTATAGGGACGGGGACAAAGATCACCAAGCCAAAATTAGGGAAACAAAAACAGCCCTACAAAAAATGCTAGACAACAAAATCCAACAATCTATGCTATACCTACGACAGCTAACCCATGATGGCGGCCCTGAAGGGGCTCGGAGACTGGCCCAAAAGCTCCAAGCACGTAAACATACTGCAACCATAATTAAAATTAAAAACTCTGCTACTGACCAAATTTTCCATAAAGAGTCAGATATCAAACAAACCTTTACAGATTTGTATCAAAAATGATATAAAGAAGAAAATTTATCTACAACAGAAGAAAGATTCAACTTCCTAAACGAGCTAGGCCTATCTAAATGAACTACAACCCAGTTCAGGACCTTAGAATCCCCAATCAGAGAATCAGAAATTCTGAGAGTTATTAAAAATCTTTCCTTCGGTCGAACCCCGGGTCCAGACGGCTTTATAGCCGAATGGTATCGAGCATTCCAAGCAGAGCTACTTACGCTTTGTATGGAAGTGGGCCAGGGTGGTACTCCTCCCCTCTCTTGGGACTATGCCACTTTGGCAGCTCTCCCTAAACCCAATAAAGACCCTATTGACCCATCGTCCTACCGTCCAATTTCAATATTAAATGTTGACTACAAAATTTTCACAGCCATCTGGTCCAGGAAATTGGAACAAATTCTCCCTCAGACCATACACCCCGATCAAGCAGATTTGATAAAACAAAGAAACACATCAGGTAATGTCCATAAAACCCTCATCCTACTCGAGCATATCCAAACCAGGCCAAAAAGACATTTGATAGGGTCGCCTGGCCCTTCTTATGGGACACCCTATCAGCATTTAAATTCACTAATTCCTTCCTATCATGGTTATACAATTTATATACATCCCCTAAAGCCTATATTATAATAAATGGAGGGATTTCCCCCCGAACCAATTACAGCGTGGAACCCGCCAGGGCTGCTCCCTTTCTCTCCTTCTTTTCGCACTCTATATGGAGCCACTCTCAACAGTTTTCAGACAGGCCTCAGGAGTAGAGGGAATACCCCTAGGCCAACATGTATATAAGATAAGCCTGTTTGCAGGTGATGTCCTTTTATCGCTACTCTCACCTACCACATCCATCCCTGAGGAATGGTTTATACTTAAACAATTTGAGAGAATTGCTGGCTTTAAATTAAATACAACCAAAACAGAAACCCTAATATTTAATTACTCCCCACCCAAAATGTTGCGACAAGCATACCCCTTAAAATGGAGAACTACGAAGATAAAATATTTAGGGATTTATATTCACCTTAACCTGGACACCCTGAAAATAGTTAATTATGAACCCTTAACAACCCTAATACAAACTGATTTGGCAAAATGGTCCAATCTCCCCTTTCCTTTTTCCAAAGGATCGAAGTGATACGAATGAATATTCTACCTCGCCTCCTCTACTTATTTCAAAACATTCCCTTTTTCCCCATCTCCCTACTATTTCAAATCTTGGGATAAAATAATATCTAATTTTATCTTGGGAAATCAACACCCAAGGATACGCCTATCCATTTTAAAATTGTCCATAGCTCAGAGCAGAAGAAACCTCCCAGATCTTAAAATGTATACAAAGGAAGCTTTTCTCCAGATCCTTTTACTTTGGCTAGCTGAGTCATATAAATCCCCTTTGAAGTCCCTTGAATTCCATTGAAATGATATGTTTGATATTAGGAAAATTCTCTTCTTTTCAGATAGAAAAACTTCATCATTAGAAGATTTTACAAATATCACAGCAAATACGCTCAAACTATGGACTAGGTTAAGAAGGGGAAAAGATTTTAGACCGATTTTTGAATATTGCAAGCTAATATCGGAAGCTGAGTCCTTTTACCCGGCACAAACAGGTTTTACTTTTTGTAGGTGGAGACACCTGAGTCTATCTCATGTGTTTCAATTTCTGACTTCTGAAGGAATTTTTTCCTTTGATACACTCAGGGATAAATACAAATTCTGGAATTCTGATCTATATAGATATTTCCAAATTAGAAACCATATTCTTCATAACCGAATCATCCAAGCCAAATTACCTGTCCCTATTACCCCATTACTAAAAATATTTATAGACCATGCACAGGGGAATATGGGGCACCATCTTATTGTCACTCTATATTAAGCTATGAGAGAAGCCCTGGTAAAAACTACCGAAACAATATTAGAGAGGTGGAACAGATACCTAACGTCAGATATCCTAATGGAAGAATGGTTGAAGACAGCATTACTAGCAGGAAAGATCACCTCCTCACCACGTTGGAGGGAATTTTTATGGAAGTGCAGATCCAGATACTTTCGTTGTCCTGAGATACTAGCTAAGTATCTCCCAGAGAGATACGGTTACTGCTGGAGAAATTGTGGTTGCACTTTTGCAACCTTAGGTCATATTTTCTGGCAATGCACATCACGTATGCCCTTTTGGGTTACCTTACAGACTGAGATATCTCTCTGTCTGAATGAACCCATAGAATTGACAGCCAAACAGGCATTGCTGGCTATTTATTTGGATCGCACTCCTCCTTGGTCTCAAACATAACTTCCCGTATACCTATTGGCGGCTCAGAAATCCATAACTAGGAGATGGATGTCGCCTATAATTCCATCCATAAAAGACTGGAATAAAATAGTCCAGGATATATAGCATATGGAGACCCTTACAGCCAAACTGAATAATAAGATCCAAACATGTATAATGAAATGGCACAAATGGGTAAGACGACAAGCTGAGATCTAGATTTTTCTTCATAACATCTCTTAACATTGAGAGGGGGGTGGAGGAAGATCAGAGGGTCATAAGACTACAGGACATAAGCATCAGAAGAAAGGAATGTAATGATAACTGGGGAAGCTGTGATGGAGACAATTGATAATATGGTGTACTACTGAATTAAGATAAACTTAGTTATTGGGATTATGGAGGCTCAATACTGAACAACAAACAAGGTTTACCAACTCCTTTTGTAAACAAGAATTTCCTTCAGCAATACCATTTTCCTGTTGTAATGGAAATAACATCAAAACTATTGTCTTGAGTGAAAAGATTATCAATAAAAAAAGAAATTAAAAAAAACCTTCAAGTACCTTAAAGGTTTCAGCAGCATAAGCTCTGTGGGTCTCTAAAACCTTAGTGGTAACAGGACCACAAGGGGGCACTGCCTCAAGCTGGTGGTGGGAAAATTCAGGAAAGAAATGAGGAGGCACTTTTTCATAGAGAGGGTGGTAGCTAAGTGAAATGAGTTGCTGGAGGAAGCTGTCTCCCTGAAGATGGTGGACAGCTTCAAGATAGGCTGGGACAGAACAATGGAGAACGTTGCATGTAAGGGAGGGGGAAGGTGAGGAAGGACATCAGTGAGGAGGAGGGAGCAGATAACGGGGAGGGGGAGATCACTCAGTAGAAACTGAGGGGTCTGCAAACTTGAGCAGAAATGACAGACCCCAAAGCTTTTTTTCTGCTGGCTTAATCATACGTACCTTGATTGACTGTATGCTGGTATATTGCTTTGTACTGGTTAAAAAGAAAACTCTTATAAATGTAAGCCCCCTCTGGGAACTTACTGCAACTTTGTCCCTGGGTTTAGCTCACCTGTCCTCCAGGGTCCCCTGCTAGCCATAGGGGCAATAGGCCAGGGGCTATATAAGGGAAGTTTTTTTAGCACCAGAGGGAGTGAAGGAGGACAGCCAGGTGGGAGGAAGTAGAAGTCGGGAGTCAGCCACTGTTCGGCTGGAGGACCAAGGTTCAGGGCTAGGGTGGGGCGATTGCCACTTCGGCCCACTGCCCTCAAAGAAATGTGCACCTGGAGTAAATGGGGACCATCTGGTGTTGCTGTGGGTTTGAATTGTTTGTAGGGACTGCTGCAGCACATTGGGAGCCAGGGTCTAGGGAGTAGAGGAGCCTTCAACGTGAGCCCGGCACCGGGCAGTGTGGCACGGTGGGTCCCTGCCTGTTTAGGCCTGGCGGGTGCCACAGGGTCTGTGGCACGCAGGTCAGTGGTGGCAGCTCAGCCCATTGGGAGTACAGTGGTAGCAGTCTGTATCCCATCACCGGAGGAGCCCTGTGTCTTCCTAAGAGTACTGTGGAGGCTCCCCTGTGTCCCAGGGCTGTGGGTTTGGGACCACCCAGAGAAGGAATCCATGGGGTGCTCATGCAGAGTGGAGAGACCGGTAAATAGTTTGGGGAGATCTGTGGAAAAAGACAATGTTCCCAGCTGCTGTTGTTTCCCAATGAATTAGTACTGGAGGGAGTTGGGAGATGCTGCATGGTTGAGGCCTGTTTGGTCTGCGGAGTAAAGCTTGCCACCATCATTTGGAAAGGAGTCTTATTTGGCCCCTTGGAGTGCCTGCATAGATCCCTGGATCAAAGTATGCTGTGCCTTGGTTTCAACCATGAAAATTGTGGACTGCACACCGTATAATGCTACCTCAATTGCTCCATGGAGCGAGTACCAGTTTTTTTAATTAAATCATTTTGGATCTTTTAATCAGTTATGAACAATGGACTTAATTTTTACTATGCCTGTGATTATCTTAACTAAAGTTTGCACCTCTAGTAGCTATGCCTCAGTAAGAGACTGCCTGCGCCCCGGGACTATCCAATGTAAACCCGGGTAAATGAGCTATACGGATTGTGTGAATTAGTGTGTGCTGCCTGTTGCTGGTTCCTTCTTCCCATTTCTGGTGGATGTTCAGGTGAACATTAAAGATCCTTCTGGCACTTTTCAAAAAGAGTAGATTCCCTTGCGGGTAGGTTGCAGACATTGAGTCATAGCACCTTACTGTAAGATTCATGAATGTATGAAGGCATACGCCAAGAAAGCCTTGGCTTACAAGTGACTGAAGAGAAGGCAGCATTCTGGGACCCGGCAATTGATTTTGGTTACTCCTACACTGAATTAAACAGAATAATAAATGAATAAAACTACATATTGCTGTATTATTTGTTCTTATACAGTTCATGAAGCATGAGGTGTACAAGGGGTCTGGGTAACTAATGCATGCATATCTTTAACTGGGGGGAGAACGATGCACCAGAAGGTTCTGCCTTACAAATGTTATAGTCCTAGTTGCCCCACTGCTGAGATTACCACATCACAAGTTTACTGCATCAAAGCAAGATTAGAGACTAGCACCTCTCATCACATCTTGTTTATATGGGTTTGTTGTATACAATGTATGTTGTATGAGGTGGGAGGGCCATGCCCTCCCAACTCTAATGTGATTTAGGAGTGACATGCAGAGTTCAAGGGCGTTGCCCCTGACAAACATATTGTTGGCCAACTCTCATTTGAACGGTTGTGCTAAAATACTTACGAGAACAGGTGCAGTATGATGACTGCGGATGAGATTTCATGGATGGAGTTTATTAAGAAGTCTTGTTCGCCATTTCTTATGAATCAGTGTCTGCAGCCACTCCTACCATGGTGTCCCAGCCAACATTAACTTACTTAGTAAATAACTTTTTGTCACAGTCGTCCACATTTTGCATAGGATGCTGCTGAATATATAAAAGTTACTCTGTTGGCTTTCACAGAATAGCTACAGTACATCGCCAGTATCTAACTCGTTGCTTGGTAATTTTCTTTGAGCTATTTCATGTATGAGAGTTGCCAAATTCTAGCATAATAATCTTCCTTCAATTTTTTTTCACAGAGATGAGTATGACTGGGCTCCACTGCATCACTCATCATTCAGTGGCCATTACATAATGGTGAAACTTCTAGTTCAGCGTGGTGCAATGGTCAACTGTGTTGACAAACATGGATACACTCCTCTACACCGTGCTGCATGGAAAGGACAGACCCAGGTAGCTGAGTTTCTCCTGCATCGGGGAGCCTCAGCCAGAGCAGTCACGAAAGATGGACTAACACCGCTACACTGTGCTGCATTTAATGGGCACACTCTTATGGTGCAGTTACTATTAAAACATGCCTTAAGTCCTTTTGTCAAAGATTGTAACAAATGGACTGCATTGCACTGGGCAGCTGTGAGTGAGCAGTTACACATCATAGATCTTCTGATTTCCATCGGGGTTTCCCCAGAAGCTGGAGACAATGGAAACATGACTCCATTGCACCTCGCTGCAGAGACTGGAAAAAGAAGGGCACTGCAGCTACTGCTAGAAAAAGGGGCCTCAGTCAATACTAAGGATGGACTGGGAAGGACTGCACTTTTGATTGCTTCTGCTAATGGGGATGAGAAGGTATGTCTTGATAAGTGGTATAATCTAGCCTAAAGTCGAAGTGTGATGTGTGCTGACAAATCTTCACGATGTTTGGGATTCAGGTTTAAAAAGTCCTTAAAAGGGCACGGGGTCATAATGCCTCATGGCAAAATCGTGCTGCCAATACAGTGCGATTTCTGCCATGAGGCATAATTCTTTTTTCTGTGGGTCCCCCCATGAAGATTCTCAACTCCGGAGTGGGGTTCTACTCGGGAGGCGCCTGCGTTGAAAAAAAATAAAGTTTCTCGGACCGGAAATCCAATCCAGTCCCAGACACAGCACCCTGGTTTCCTACTGCTGTGGCTCAGTCCTGCGAACCACTGCAGCTGCGCAACGGAACCTGCTCCCGGCAGAGGTCTTATCCTCTGCCTGGGAAAGCGCTACTGGTTCAATACCTCATACAGCAGTATACGTGGTATTGCACCAGTAGCGCTAGCATCCTATGCTGTGCCAGGTTAGCCATAATATCATATGCTATTAAGCGTGTGACATTATGACCCGGTAGGTCTTAAAAGTATCATCTTCCAGGATATCAGGAGTGAAGGCTGGCTGGGGCAGACTGAGCACCTAATTGGACACTTTCCTCCTTGTCATGGAGAGTTGACGTATCCTGCTTCTGACTCTGTCCTAGTGTAAGAGGCAATATGTGAGAAGCTTTGAGGACCAATTAACACTTACAGGCCTTGTGACCCTGGAGTAGGCCGAAATGGGAGAAGCCAGGGAAGAAAATCTTCACCAAGCTGGGTAGATGAAGTGTCAACTGCCCCACACCTACAATATAGCAGTTCTGGCATTGCACTCCACCACCCTCCGACGAGAGGAACCCACCCATCATTTGTCTGCCACCCTTTAGAGGAGGAGGAGGAGGAGGTTGCACAACCCATAGGGAGCTAAGATGGGGTGTCAGTAATCTGAGGGCATTCCCATATGTGGAGCTCGCCTGACACTGCTGTCTGTAGTGAGGAAGTATGGACAGAGGCAGAGGCTCTGACTACTAGTGTCCAGGTGCTTAGGTTAGATGGGCAGGCCCTAAATGGAGTGGTTACTCATGAAGCCATCAGGGTCATGATTCACGGAAGGAGGTCCTGATGCTGGCTCGAGAAATTGGGAAGGGTTGAAAACAGATCAGCTACAAGTCAGTGACGTCCTCCTGAATGGGAAAACATAATCCTGTTGAACTTAACAGAATAAACAAATGGTATACTGTTTTTTTGTTGTTTTTTTTTTCAATTCTTTTTCTCGCCTCCCAACCAGAACTCTCTAGGGCTGCCTCACTCATCGTGTCCGCTCTACCGCCCGCTGTTTCTCCCGCCGTCTTCAAAGATGTTACAGGCCCCCTGGGGACACGGGGGGGCTACAGCCCCTGGGGAGACCGAAGGGGCAGTGGCGGGGAAGTGGCAGCATTTGGCACTGGAGGAGCTGTCGCCTATCCGGCGAGAGGGTTTTTTCCCGTTAGTCTCTATGCTCCTCCCCCTCCCTCTCTCCCTTGCATGATGCACGCTCTGATCGGCGCATGGCAACCCTGCTGATGTCAGGCCACGGTATTCTCATGCTGTCTAGTGCACAGCAGCTTCCCTGGTCTCCACCAGGGGCCGCTGGTGCACCAGACACCCCAGGGCCCCCAGGATAGGAGAGCAGCCCAAAAGGCACTCAATCCGATCCCACCCCTGCTGACCCCTGGCATCCGAGCTCGCTCCCGAACCCGGGTCACCGACGTGGCATGAGGTGTGGCTTCAGGCGCCTCAACCCTCAGCACCACCGGGCCAGCTGAATGGTATACTGGTTTATAGCCCTCTTGTCCATTAAGACGGTCTAAGCCCTGCCACAATAGGTAAGATAAGGTAATTTTATTTATCAACAACAAAAGGCCACTCAACTTAGCATGATGCTCATGGTAACACAATGAAGTACAAGAAATAAAAGCTGGGCACATGTGTCCTTCACAGCATAGCTGATAATAGTTCAGGTTACCAAAGTGTTTGTCTGCAGTAATAATTTATTACCACTGAGACAGCTGTGATAAAGTGGAGAATATGCCCCATGATATGTTGTCTGACACTGTGGTGGACTGTATAATTAACAAAAAAAACTTTGTATTAGGAGTTGAAGTCCATCTCATGTCCTTCCTTTGGACAATTGCTTTCCTTGAGAGAAGTTTCTCCAGAACAATTCAATATATTGCTCCATTCAGGAGCCTGGATGTCCTGGGATTCTTCCCTTCTCCAATCAACATGTGCTGCACCTCAGACTCACAGCCCATTGTGTTGTCCCCTGATCTGGCAAGTTCCCCTGGCAGGTCACAGCCACAGTAACGAATGGGGCTGAAATCCAAAGGGTTCTACAAGGATGCCTCTCTCTCTCTCTCTCTCTCTCTCTCTCTCTCCTGCCAGACACACACACACACCCCTCTACTCTTTTCATGGGCTCCCATATTTATACTCCAACCGACCATCGCAACCCTGGCTGGGTCCTGGCAACCTGTTTCCTGCTGGGTCCCCTCTTGTTCACTTGATCTGCAAAAGTACAGAATATCCTGTGATTAACCACCCTTCCTGAGAGGAGACTTACTTGTGCAGATCTTTTTAACCCCCACTCACCTGGAGGGACTTACATAGATACATAGACAGTGTCGGCAGATAAGGGCCTATGGCCCACCCAGTCTGCCCATTTGAGCTTGTAAGTTCAGTTTATGTTTTCCTAGAAGTCTGTTGCCCCTTACCCCTGACCTCCAGAATTCCTTTATGTCTATCCCATGCATTCTTAAATCCAGTGATTGTTTCAGCCCCCACCACTTCCTCTGGCAGAGTGTTCCTTGTCCACCACCGTTCTGTGAAGAAATTCTTCCTCACGTTTCCTCTGAATCGTCCTCCCTCCAACTTCATCCCATGCCCTCTAGTCCTGGAACATCTTTTTCGCTTAAAAATAGTGTATTCCTGCACCCTGTTCCTCCCTGTAAGATACTTGTATGTCTCTATCATATCCCCTCTCTCCCTCCTCTCCTCCAGGGAGTACATGTTCAGTTCCTTCAACCTGTCTTCATAGGACTTGTGATGCAATCCATGCACCATCTTTGTTGCCCTCCTCTGAACCTTCTCTACCCTGTCTATGTCATTATGTAGGTATGGTCTCCAGAACTGTACACTGTACTCCAGGTGGGGCCTCACTAGCGTCTTGTATAGTGGAATTATGACCTCTCTTTTCCTACTGGTGATGCCCCTGCCTATACATCCCAGCATCCTATTTGCTTTACCTGCTGCCTTGTCACACTGTTTCCTACCTTGAGGTCATCAGAGATGATAACCCCAAGATCCCTTTCCTGCTTGGTGCATGATATATCCTCACCCCCCAACTGATATATTGTGCCAGGGTTTTTGTGCTCCATATGCATTATCTTGCACTTCTTTGCATTGAATTTCAACTGCCAAACCCCTGACCATTCTTCAAGTTTCTGCAGGTCCCTTCTCATTCTGTTTACACCCTCTGGTGTGTCTACTCTGTTACAGAGCTTTGTGTCATCAGCGAACAGTGAAATTCTGCCTTCTAGGTCCTGCGCAATGTCACTGATGAAGATGTTGAATAGGACCGGTCCCAGCACTGATCCTGTGGTACCCCACTGGTCACTCTTCCTCTGTGGAGTGAGCCATTTACCACCACCCTCTGTGTCTGCCACCCAGCCAGTTACCTACCCACCACACTACTGTCCTGCCCACACCCATATTCCCCAGTTTGTGTAATAGTCTTCTATGTGGCACAGTGTCAAAGGCCTTGCTGAAGTCCAGATAGGCCATTAACACCGACCTCCCCTGATCCACCTCCCTAGTCACCCAGTCAAAAAATTCAACGAGGTTGGTCTGACATGACCTCCCCCTGGTGAAACCATGCTGCCTTGGGTCCTGTAGTCCATTGACAACCAGATGTTCCACAATCTCTCCTTCAGTAGTGCTTCCATGATCTTCCCCACTACCGGAGGTGAGGCTGACTGGTCTGTAGTTCCTGCTTCCTCTTTGTTCCCACTTTTGTATAAGGGGACTATATCTGCTGTCCTCCAGTCTTTGGGTACCTCCCTGTTTCCAGTGATCAGCTAAACAGGATAGCCAGAGGTTCAGCTACCACCTCTCTTAGTTCTTTAAGGACCCTGGGGTGCTCCCCATCTGGCCCCATTGCTTTATCACCTTACAGGTGGACAAGATGGTTCCTAAGCCCCTTCAGTCATCACAATGATATGTTATTATGTTAGCACTGTACAGTGAAACTAAGTATTCCTAATTTCCTCAGTTACCATGTCCCCACCAACAAGGAGGCCACCTAGTCAGGATGGTGTGGGCCCCTCCACTGCTTATACAAAGATTTTCCTTGGATAGCTGTAAGGTGATATTTCTATTAATGAGTCTTGTCCAGTTTTAAATTAAATGGTTTTTACTGGTGCACAGAAAGGTTCTCAGTTTTAAACCTCTTTCTTAACCTATCAATTTGCACATGTTTGCATATTACATGTAAGTATGCGCTAATTAGAGACAAAGAATGGAACCGCTATTCACACTGGTGTTATCTACAGACATCCAGCATGGGGGGGGTGACAGATAAGGTACTGGTGGAAGCCATCCAAAAGATGGCAACTAAGGGGAAGGTGCTGCTTGTGGGGGACTTTAATTTACCAGATGTGGATTGGAGCATCCCAACTGCAGCTTTTACTAGGAGCAGGGACATCCTGGACTCCCTGCAGGGGGCATTCCTAAGACAACTAGTAAGAGAGCCCACTCGTGAGGGAGTGATATGGGACCTGGTACTCACCAATGGGGACAGCACTGACAGACTTTATGGTGGGTGGCCTGGGAACCAGTGATCATTGTACAGTGTGGTTCAATATAAGTACTGAGCCAGAATCAAACTACACAAAGGTGAGGGACTGGACTTCAGGAGGGCCGACTTTACAATGATGGGGGAATGCCTCAGGGATGCCCTGGCTGGGGAGGACATGAGTGGGATGGAAGAACAATGGGCGAAACTAAAAGGGGCCATAGGGAAGGCAACAAACCTCTACAAGTAAGCAAGACCAAGATCAAAAAGAGACCGCTATGGTTCTCAAAAGAGGTGGCTGGGAAGGTAAAGGCAAAACAGTTAGCATTAAAAAGGTTTAAGGAGACACATAGGGAGGAGAATAGGGAAGTGTACAATGAGAAGCAGAGGGAGGCAGGGAAAGCAGTCACGAGTGAAAAGGTGCAAACGGAGGAGAAAATAGCCCAAGCAGTAAAGAAAAGGGGCAAGACATTTTTCAGGTATGTGAGTGAAAGGAGAAAAACCAGGGGAGGGATTGTAGCTAAGGAGGGAAAGGGGGAGTGTGTGGAGGGGGACCAGGAAAAAGCAGACATCCTGAACAAATATCTTCATTCAGTGTCCATGAAGAAATGGGAATGCAAGGGACCACATATAAGTGACAGGACCATTGACCAAAACGAGATAGACACTAGTCCATTTACAGAGAAGAGAGTCCTGAAAGAACTCACAAATCTGAAAGTGGACAAGGAAATGGGGCTAGACAGGATACATTGAAGGATGCTGAAGAAGCTCAGAGAGGTGCTGGCTGCACCTCTGACAATCCTGTTCAACCACTCACTAGAGACAGGAGTGGTCGTGGAGGACTGGAGGAGAGCAGATGTAGTCCCACTTTACAAAAGTGGTAGCAGGGAGGAAGCTGGTAATCACAGATCCGTCAGCTTGAATTAATTGGTGGGGAAAATAATGGAATCATTGCTGAAAGAAAGGACTTGGAATATCTTGTAACCAGTGGCTTACAGGATCTGACACAGCATAAATTAACTAGGGGGGAGGTCATGTCAAACAAATCTGATACATTTCTTTGACTGGGTGACCAGGGAAGTAGATCAGGGTGGAGCAGTGGATGTGGCCTACCTAGATTTCAGTAAAGTCTTCAACACCGTTTCCAAATAGAAGACTCATAAACAAGCTGGGTGCCTGGGAGTGGCTCCAAAAGTGGTAAACTGGGTAAGGAATTGGTTGGGGGATAGGTGACAGGTGGTGGTAAACCGAGTTCACGCCGATGAAGGAAGGGTGACCAGCAGGGTGCCACAATGTTCAGTAGTGGGACCAGTCCTCTTTAATGTCTTTATTAGCAACATTGCAGAGGGGCTAGAAGGGAAGGTATGCCTTTTTGCAGCTGACACGAAAATCTGCAATACAGTAGACACCACATTACTGTAGGTAAGGAAAATCGGCAGACTAGGTGGGCCAAGCAGTCCTTATCTGCTATGTCTGTGTTTCTATGTAATTAATCCTTTGGGTTTCAAATCATTTAAACACTCTTTTCCATTCTAAATTCTGGAACCAGCTACTGCAGGCGTTAAGGGTGTCCTGTTTAGAACCAGTTCAGATCATTCCTTATTTACATGCCCAGTGGTGAATTCCCCCAAAGATTAAAAACCAAATTTTAAAAGTGACTTCCTGTCTACAAGATCACATTGTGGAACTTTCTGGATCTCTAGAGCTGAACGTTTCACTGCATATAGTGTATATGTAACCCAGGTGCCGGGTACCCACAGGCTACTACTGTACCCCTGCCTGGTGGGTTCAAGCCAGGTTGAGGGGCATGATCTCTTTTTCTGGTGGAAAAGGGGGTCTCTTTCCCAAGATAAAGTAAATAGCACAGTGCTTCCACCCAGAATAATTTATAGTGGGCCTGTTCTTAGATTAGTACAACCTCCTGAGCTGCTGTACCTACCCACCTCCCCTTACAGTCACCCCATACTACCATAAACCAAAACCATACTTCAATAACCATGTAATTACTGACTTTAGCTAATAATATGCTCACTGATAATATACTCATGAGACATTTGTAAAAGATTAACCAACAATTTATTTACATGGTGGAGGATTTAGGAAAAAGGAAAAATGGATGTAGAGGTTAAGCAACTTTTATCATTTGCATTTTTGTATACACCAACATTTGTCTGTAAACCAAACTTTCACAGTGCCCATCCCCCATCAGCATATACATCAAACAGATTTTAGCCCACTGGTTCTTACATTACTACCCTCCAGCTGGTACCAGTTTAACCCCTAAGAGTCCTATTGGCGTACCCAGGGCCTAGATGCAGGCCTGGTGGCTGGCATTGGTGCACTTTATTAACAAATTAAATTCAACCCTCTTAATTGTGACAACTGCTGACTATTGAAACTTGACAAGAATCAGTGGCAACTAGGTACAGTTTCCCAGATGCAGGGCAAGCCCAGAGTTACTCATAGTTTTAAGTACAGTCTCTTGCTTGTGCAGCTGATGATGCTCAGACTGTGGATCTGGGGTGGTTGGAATTACTTAGACACTTGAGAAGATGAGACAAGTAGCAGGCATATTGCAGCTCGGGGCCTCCTTTCTGCTTTTCCTGCAGCTTGGGCCTTCTCAGTAACAGGCTCTTGCAGCTTTAGCAGGCCAGATACCTCTCAGCTCTTCTGGCAGCTTGTCGTCTTCTTGTTGCATTGTCACAAACTGGAACAGGCCAGTACTGGGGACCAGGGCCAACACGCCTCAATCCCCATGTCTAGGCATAAACCCTCATGGGGAGATAATCAGTAATGCCTAGTGGTGACACCACCTAGCTGATTCCTCAGACTGTCCTCAGATGGCAGTCACTCTCTTTCTGGTATTCAGGATACTTCAGCAGTAAATGGCTTCAACCACACTACCAGCAGGCAGCTGTGGCCCTCTCTCAAATGGGACATAGTCTCTGGGTTTCCCACCAGAGGTTAGTGGGAAACAGCCTCTCAGCTTCAGACATCACAGATGCAGACTTGAGGCAGAAGACAGGGATCATATCCTCTCACCTCAAACCCCAGACTTGGACAGAAGAATTAATTTTCTCACCTTGCAGGTTCAGACTTAAACAGAAGAGCAAATCTTCTCACTTTACTTTCCATCTACAGGAAACATCAGACAGCTTCTCTTGGCTAATGTGGCACCATGAGCCTCCAAGCAGGCCTTCATACTTCTTTCAGACATCATGGTCCAGTTTCCTTTCCCTTGGGAAACTCCCAGACAATTTCCTTGACTCTAGCCAGCAAATGACACTTTCATTCTGTCAACAAACTCTTTCTAGCCATTGGAAGGCAACACAGGGCAACATAAAGCACCTCCTGGGCTGGTGGCTGTGCAAGCCCCCAGGCAGGCCTTCTTCTCACTCTGAGGCAACATCATGGAGCCCCCCAGGAGGGGTTTCACCGAACTGAACTGAACTGACTCTGTCCTCAGGGTTTTAGCAGATCAGGGCAGCATCCCACTGGTCAAAACAGATTGTCCGTCTAAAAATGAATATGTGTTAGGCTCTTTCAACGCCTGATTGACTGTCTGTCTTGGCACCAAAACATTGTCCTTGCCTCTTCCCATAAGTCCCTCTGTCCAGTCCTCCAGGGCTCCTGGCTTCTTCATTGGCTGTATGCTAGAATGAAGGTGACAAATATGACGGATGCAGTCCATTTTAAACAGAGTCCTAGCTTTAACCATGTTTAGCAGACAAACAGTGCTTTAATAAATAAATGCCCAAACAACTGATAGCAAACCCTCTGCCCTGGTACCCGATGGCAGACTTATCAATCTTTGTGGCTCCCCCTGCCTGTTGTGAGCGCTGTAGCACTATCCTCCCAGGCAGCAAGCAGTGCTCCCATTCATTCACCAGCCTTGGCTGCTTTTAAAGTAACATGTGCCCCTTTAAGTACATAGCACTTAACAGCACTCTTATTTAATACTTAATTCCATTTCCCCCCAGTGCCTCCAGCCCCCCTTTACCAATATTTATACACAGGGGCTGGAGCACATGAAGAGAGCCTGCAGGTGCTGCTGGAGCAGCTTTTACACACAGAGTGCTGCAATGCTCACACAGAGCGTGAGCCGAACTGCCAGCTTGCACAATCGAGCTGCATGCTGAGTCGGCAAACTGTCAAGCAAGCTGTTTCTGTTTTACTTAGCTCCTCTGGTCCCCCAATTAATTTCTGGAACTCAGGGATGGCAGGAGCACTAAGGAGCCACAATGGGAATGCGGACTGGTTTGGCAAGTGGTCAGGAGGTGGCAAGGTAAGCCGCACCTGTGGAGAGGGGGTTATATATGACACTTTTTTGCTGGTAGACATGTACTGAACAAATCAACCACCTGTGTAACATTCTGTTGTGTGTATATAGAAATATTTTTACTGCAAGAAACCATAAAGTATGTGTGTGAGGGGACAGTGCAGCAAAATGTGGCACTTTTACAAAGCCTGTTAGCTGATCCATTAGTGCAGCAGCTGTTTGTCCTACCAGTGATCTGGGTTTGCTTCTTACGTCCATCCTAGATCGTCATAAAGGGTCAGCAGGAAGCAGATATGCCATCCACCAAGACATCCTCTGCCTCCACAAGGGGTTGCAGGCCAAATCAGTGCTACACTGCTACCTGGTAGCTCAGAGATCAGAACAGCCTTAGTACCTTGCACACACGGGAGGCTGGGAAACCCATCAGTCCTGCAGTGGTATACCATTGCATACAAATGGCTGGGACCCACAGAGTCAGCATCTTTGAGGTCAGCTGAAAATAAGTGGGAAAACCCCAGGTATCAGAGTGATGGTTAACACTTTGCCCATTCATTGCCTTGGTTGCACTGGAAACTGGTCTCCAGATGGCCCCCCTACCCTTGAAGACCCTACCCAGAAGAGGAAATCCTTGACAGATGGGACTGAAGGTTAAAGAGTATTAAGGCTTGAAGGTTTTCTACCTGACTTTCTAATTTTTTACCTGACAGTACTAGGAGTGAAGTGTGCAACAGCACTCTACCTGGAGGCTGCCATATTCAGTTCTATTCCTACCTATACATCATCAACATAGTTACCTCACTGACTGTGCCATCACCAGCAACCAAGATGAGACAATCTCCTGCTGCTTGACTGGTAACTTGTGATGTAACAATGAGTGAGGTCACATGCTGATGCAGTGAGAGGAATAGAATGTCTACTTCCAGCTAAAGCACTGTTTTTCACATCATACCCAATACTATTAGGTAGAAAACCATCTAATGAGCACATAGAAAAACAAAAACACTTCAGAAATAAAAAAGAATATGGAACTACTTTTAAAAATTACTATGCTATGTGTTGGTGCTTTTAGCTCTTTGTAGAACTGCACTGAAATTCCCAGCCATTTTTCCTGTAGAAGTTCTTTTTAAATACTGGTTCAGTTTCTGTTCCTGTTACATATTAACTGTCCTTTTAGAAAATTCAGTGAGTGTTTCTGATTTACACACCAGTGGTGAGGACCATTTTAGAACTCGTATGATGTAGTTTATGTCCTGGATTAGCTCTTCACTTGTTGTCAGGGGTCGATTCTGTCTCCCATGCTTTTTGTGGTGTACATGTTTCCATTGGGGCAGATTATTAGACAGTATGGTGTGAGGTTTCACTGCTTTGCAGATGATACTCATCTATATCTGTCCTTTATATTGGATGGGAAAGGGATAGTCTTCATGCTGGAACAAAGCCTTAAAGAAATTGTTGACTGGATGGCCTCCCACTGGCTCAGCTGTAATTCAACTAAAATGAAGTTGTTGCTGGGGAATCAGATCTTTGTGAGTTGGTTGTTAGGAGGGATGCCACTATTTTATCATCTTTAAATGACACAGCTCTGATAACTATGGATAGGGTAAAAAAATCTGGGAGTCACTGTGATTCTAGGCTGGCACTTGAATATCATGTAGTCCATGGTCTGCAATTGGTTATCCCACCTTCAAAATATCTACTGGATGCACAATGATAGTGACCCAGGTTTGGGAACAAGACTGAGTCATCAGAGGGCTGTCCAGAGGAGGACTGAGCATCCCAGCAGATGCTTTCCGCCTCAAGGGAGGGAGGGCAGCATCTCTCACAGTGCGACCACCATCTAGGTGACCACATATGATTTTGTAGACAGAGAGCATCAGAAGAAGAAGGAGGAGATGCCTTTCATCTCAACAGGAGGCCGCCATCCCTTGTATGCACATCCATCACTGAGCCTGGCCCAGCATCTCCATGGGAGCAGACAAGAACGAAGTTCAACAAACACCAAAAAACTGGGCAGTCTCTGCCTCCTTCCAAAATGACACTACTCCATAAATTAGTTTTAGAAAATTTGTGCAAACTTTATTTGTGCCAAATAAAAACTGCTGGACAGCAGCCTGACACATTTCAGAAATAATTCCTTTTTCAAAGGCAGATGCCTTCAAAGCAGGAATTATTTCTGAAACGCATCAATCTGCTGTCCAGCGGTTCTTATTTGGCACAAATAAAGTCTGCACAAGTTTGGAGTAGTGTCATTTTTAAAGGAGGTGGAGAGTGCCCAATTTTTTTGGTTTTTGTTAATTACGACATCATGAGCACCCCATCCGAGTGCATTTTCTAGTTGTTTGACAAAGAAAAAAGGCTACATCACAGTAGGGTGCACTACCAACAGTACTCTTGGGCCCCAGTGCACTAATTGTCTACCTGCCTCTGGCAACCAAGTCATTTGAGGGAACCTGGCCCACTCCCCCACCCCACCTCAGAAGGGGAAGTCTGAGGTGATGGAGGCTGGGGTAAGTGACGGAGATGGCATGGGTGGGGTTGGGAGGTCACTGGTATAGGCACGGATTGGAACAGCTAAGGGTGGGGGAGTATAAACAGAAAATAAAAAATAGGGGGGACTTCTGGTGATGCTTGCATCAGCATGGCAGCTTGAGTTTTTAGTGCTTTGCACCCGGCAGTTAAAATCTACTACAGTCAGCCTGATTTTCCTAGCATCACTAGAATTTATCCCATCCCATCCATCGTCTGCATCAAGCGGTAATGGTGATTGTTAAAAGTTTGAAAAAAAAATACACCAAGCCAGTGGAACAAAGGTAAATCACCACTGCAGCCTAGAGACAGGAGCCCAGCAAACTCACATACCTCCTTGCGCACTGCTAGCTCTGGTGATGAGGATGAAAAGTACAGATCTGATACAGGATCTTTGCTTGGACGGGCCGACTTACAAGCTATTATGCAAATGCTATATAAAATTGATGGCAAAGTGACTGGAATAAAACACGACCTACATAAACTAGGAAAGAGAACAGCAGGCACTGAAGCACATTTGGAGACCCTCCATACTGAACACTTGGCCTTCGGGTGCTCCCTTGTATACCTCTACAGGTGGGAAAGGGACCTTACTAACAGAGCAGAGGACGCTGAGGCCTGATGACGTAGAAATAGCATTAGGGTCTTCAGGGTCCCGGAGGACTCCAAGCAAGAGGACACTGACAGTTTCATGAGCGCATGGCTGCAGAAAGAGTTGAGTCTTTCGGATAATTCCAAACTAGGGATAGAGCACTCTCACCAGGCCCTGGTGCCTACACCTGCTCCAGGTGCCCCACCGAGATCCATTATTATTAAATTTCATAGTTTGCCAGTGAAAGAAAGAGCTCTTCGGATAGCCAGGGCCAAAAAGAATCTGAAGTTAGATGGCAAATGTGTCTATGTTGACCAGAACTATCCCCCTGCACTATTAGTAAAGAGGAAAAGAGTCTTGCAAGTGGTAAAACTGCTCAAAGAAAAAGGTCTTAAGGCCCAGATCCGTTATCCTGCCAGATACACTACTTTGTTTGTAGTGGCTGCTTGTCTGTGTCTGTAGCTTAGTTTTGTGGATTTACATGGTTTTCTGCTTGGAACAACTACACCATTCTTGCTGACTACATCCGTGAAAGTCTCCTGAACTGGATTTCTGCAAAACATCATCACCAGGTATCTGCATTTTTCATTTAAAAATCAACTTTTTGGAAGCTATCCCAAGCAAAACATAAGTCAAGCAATTATGTCTGACAAACTCAGTGACTCTAGGTCTGCTTGAATCCACATTTTCATCTGACCTGCTCCATGATCTGTATGTGGGCTTTTCAACAACCTCTTTGAATGACAAAGAAGCATGCAGACAAAAGGATTTCACATCCTGCATATGCATGAGCACAGTTCATCACCTTCAGGAATTCTAACACATTCTGTGACTCTGGACCTCAGCTGTTGATAATTTCTTTTGGCTTATGACTTAACCACCAGGTATCTACAAGATGCTGAAATCCTTTCTCCTACAAATTCTCCTTATGCTGCTCCTGCTCTCAGGAAATGTTCACCCCAACCCAGGACCACCTGGGCCGCCAGCAGTGGCACTAAGCAGAAGGACAGGGACACTTACCATGGCATCCATCAACGCCTGCAGCATCCTCAACAAACTTGATTCCTCCAAACATGGATCCTACAGCACAACCCTGATGTCCTCTCAGTTGTGGAAACATGGCTAAACCCTAAAATCCCTGATATCTCAGTCTCTATCCCTGGCTACTGCATTTTCAGGCAAGACAGGATTGCTAAACGGGGCGGGGGCTGCGCCATCTATCTTAAGGATACCCTTATGGGTCACATCATCCCATCCCCTAGCCTGAGCAACTCCTCTCAGGTCCTCACAATCAAAATCCTCCTTGGTGCACATAACAAGGAACTCACTGTCATCTCAGTGTACCTACCCCCAAGAGACCAGGCTGCTGGCTTCCATAGCATCATGGAATATCTAAGGGTCCAGCAACATAATTTGGAAACCATAATCATGGGTGATTTTAACATTAACTGGCTCTCCACTGAGGCCGCTACCTGTAAGGATGCAGCCACGGCACATCACCTCACTCAACTGGTCAATGCCCCCACTAGGTGTAACTATAGGACAGGCTCCCTTACACTTCTAGACTGGATTCTATCTAACCGCCCCTGAACGCATCTCCAATGTTTCTGTACTCCAGGATACAATAAGTGACCACTCACCTATCATCTGCTCCTGGTCAAACAAATACCACAAACCCCCTCCCAAGCTTATCTATGCCAGGGTTATCAAACAAGGGCACCTCCAGCTGTTAAAATCCCATCTAACCAGGCTGAACTGGGCAGTGCTTGACTCCCTCAATGACACCAACAAAGCTCTGGACCTATTTATCAAACATTTCAACAAAGCCTGTGACATCTATGCACCAGTGAAAAAAGATGAAGGTCAAAGGACAGACCAACCCCTGGGTTACTACTGACCTTTTAACTCTGCTCAAGCACAGAGACCACCTCTGGCATTGTGCTCATGCAACTCCGACGCAAGTAAACATACAATTATACAAAGCAGCCAGAAATGATTGCACTCGGAAAATATGGAATGCTAAACGCAGCTATTACAAAGAGGCTCTGACCAACTCTTGGGGCCAGGGAAACAAATTCTGGAACAACATGAAAGAACTCACAGGCAAGGATCCTAAAGCACCACCCACTATGCTCAACCCTCATGGCACTCCTACACTCGACCTAGGTACCATCACCAGCACTTTTAATAATGCATTTACAAACCTGGACAGTGTCCTTCCACCAGATTTTTTCGACGACCTCCCCTCCAGCTCCTCCCAAGTTACCCCCCAACTAGAACGTACAACCCCAAAGTTTTTTTTTAAGGAGGTCCCACCACAAGTAGCTAGAAAATACATTCAAAAGGCCATCGGCAAACAAGGGTACAGTGGTGACTCCCTTGACCTGAAACTGCTGGCACAAGTCCTCGATGAAATCTTAGAACCACTTACAAAGATCTTTAATCTGTCGCTTAGATTGGGCCATTTCCCCTCTCTCTGGAAGAAAGCCACTGTCACACCGGTTCACAAAAGCGGAGATAGGACACTGCACACCAACTACAGACTTATCTCACTCCTCCCCCCACTATCCAAAGCGCTGGAGCAAATAGTATCGGACCAACTAGTTGAATTCCTGGATAAGTACAATGTACAGTGCCCAGAGCAGCATGGCTTCAGAAAAGGGCACAGCACCACCACTGCACTACTGGAATTTACAACCTTCATCCATGCCACGCTTGACAAAGGGAATTGTGGAGGGGCAGTATTTATAGACCTTACCAAGGCATTCAACACAGTTAACCACCCCCTACTCCTCAAGCAGCTGTCCTCCATTGGGATCTCCAGTGATGCCCTTCCATGGTTCACCAGCTACCTTGATAATCGGATGCAACGTGTAAGGATTGCAGGGATCTCTTCGGATGAGAAACCGGTCCACTCCGGAGTCCCCCAGGGGTCTATTCTGGGCCCTCTTCATCAACAATCTCCCCAGTGCCTGCCACCCAAAAATATTACTATACGCAGACGATGCAGTCCTGTTTTCCAGCCACCATGACATTACAATCCTTGAATCCCAGCTGCAGCTCGACTTCAAGCGCATCGAAGACTGGTTCAAGTCTCATAAACTTGTCCTGAACCACAGCAAGACTAAAGCCATGTCCTTCTGTAACCGACAGAGCAGGCACAACTCTCTGTCCCTCACCATCAAGAACCACGCTGGGAACCCACTCGAACATGTCAAGGAGTTCAAGTACCTTGGTATTACCCTGGATAGTACCCTCTCCTACACTCGGCATATTGACACTGTTGCCAAGACCGCCAATATATGGATTGGACTACTACACAAACACAAACACTGTATGCCTGCAGATGCCCTTAAACTAGCCATCTACAGCTCTGTCACCTCTATCATTGACTACGGCCTTGCCATCTATGGCTCTGCCTCAACAAGTGCCCTCCGCAGGATCTCAGTTGCTCTCAACAAAGCCTGTAGACTACTGATGGGTGCAGCCGACAAACTCACACCTGTGACCTCTATGCACAGGCCAGCTGGCTACCCCTACGCAGCAGAATACAATACCAGACCTGCTTACTTACCAAAAGATTCTCCTTGGTCTCATGCCACCTGGTGTTAGCTCACTCCTTACTACCTACAGTGGCACTCAACAAACAGTGGTGCCCAATCTCTAACCTTTCAGGTTCCCAGATGTCGTACCTCCATGGGTCAGCGGTCCTTTATCTATAGAGCCGCTCAATGGTTCAATTCCCTCAATAAAGAAGCACTTTCCTCTACTACACTTGGACCCTTCAAAAGGAATCTCAAACTTTACCTCACCTCTACCACTCAATGTGACTGCTTCTCTGAACAGAGATCTCTCTAAACACCTCCCAGCTCACTCATGTCTCACAGCCCGCCCTTTCCCAGTCTCATTCCCTCTGGCACTGGGCCTTCCTTGTGACTCCTTTCCTGCTTCACATCTCCACTGGTACAAGACATTTTCCACCACCATCGGACAGTGGCCCATTAGCCTGCCAACTTCCTCTCCGGTCGTCGCCTGCAATACTAACTGTCTATGGTGCCTCTATCTCTTATTGTCACGCAGCCAGCTGCCTACTCAAGCTGCTCATTATATGAATATTATCTCAAAGTATGTTATAACTGAGTATCTTTATTTTTCTTTTAGTTGTTTTGGTTGTTTATTGTGCATTCTTTTACTACCTCTGTATGTATGTTGACCCTCATCCTTTGACGTGGAACCTTTGTAAACAAGCAGTTTCTGCTCAAAGGTATTTGTAATCCGAGAATTTAATAAATAAAAAAAAAAATTCTGGATACAAGATAAAGAAACAACCAAGACCTTTAACAGCCTGTTGGCAGCAGTACTATTCCTAAAATCTTTGGATATCCCACTACCTCATCTGATGGAGGAGAAGGAGGCAAAGGCGCAGATCAAGGGTCTGTTATGGAAAGTGGTATCACCAAATGCTGCGAGAGGAAAACGCAGACCCAGAGATTTAGCTGTACTACACTCAGAGCTAATAAAGTGGTTAAAAAAGTCAGACTCCGCAACCTGAAATGAAAGATCTTAGGCATCAAGTTGGATTTCATCGTTAAAGTGACATTTACTGCTGTACAGATTCCCAAGGTTTCCTGGTTAATTAGTAAGTGAATCATCTGGGGGCACATTAATAACCAGGGTGTTCAACCTCTGGAGGCAATTGCTAGACCCCTTTGTTGTGTCCTCAGGCTCTTTTTCCCTTCAGACTGCCTCGTCCAGGGAATTAACTTTCTTTGTGTCGGTCTAGTCAGCATATATGTTTGTCTATGGGGATGGTGAAAGGTTCTTGGGGCCTCAGCTCTCAAGGAACGCCTGGACCTGGTTGGTTAGTCTCCACACAGAAGACACTTTATCACCCAGCCTCCCAGCACTTTATTTACTTTACTCCCTGAAGCTCGAGCAGCAGATCTGAAATGGCTAAGGTACTTTGGGACTATTCTGAGATTATCTTAGGCATGTTAGATTCAATGCAAAGAAGTGCAAAGTAATGCACCTGGGAAACAAAAACCCAGGAGAAGAGTACACAATAGCAGGGGAGGTACTAACAACAACAAAAATGGAAAGGGATCTGGGGGTAGTCATATCAGATGACCTAAAGGTAGGTAAGCAACATGAAAAGTCGGTAAGGAGAGCCAGAGTGATACTGGGATGCATAGGAAGGGGCATCACAAGTAGAACAACCATTTGTCAATGCCGAATATTTGCTTGCTGGCATTGGCATTGGTAGTGTAGGAGTTACAGAGCCACATAATAGGAATGGCAGTGAAGTATTGAACTGAAGCCAACCCCATCACCACCCTGCAGATAGTGACAGGCATTGGGGTGTGCCTTTGGGTCATCAGGCATAACGGCCACACCATTTCACCACACCTTACCGTACAGACACTGACAAGTGTCACAGTGTGCCTTGGGGTCTTCGGCCCTTATGCGCACCCCATTCCATCAGGAAATATTGTGAGATGGGTGTGGCATAGGAGAATGGGGTGAACTTTGGGGCAGAAGAGTCCAAGGCACATCTCGATGCCACTCGGTGGCTGCAGGGTGTGAGTGGGGGTGGAATGGTATGAGCATTGCAGGTGACAATCCCAAGTCACAGCCCTGATGCCTGTCATTCTCTACAGGGTGGGGTGTTATGGTCAGGAACCCTAATGCCTCATGCATTCATTGGTATTTTCACTCCAAATTTTCAACATGGGTTTTTTGTGACCCCCACCTCATGAACAGTGGCAATATCAGTTTGTTAGCCGAAAGCTGCTTTTGCACAGTGACTACGGCATTTGTCACCACAGGTGCAAAAACACATTTTGAACAGGATGTGAAAAATGACAGCTGTACTGTTCATGGGGAGGTGTAAAAAATGGCAATGTTGAAAATCTGCATTGAAAATATTAAAACAAGTATTTGTCAATGCCGAATGTTTGCTTGCTGGCATTGGCATTGGTAGTGTAGAAGTTACAGAGCTGCATAATAGGAATGGCAGCGAAGTATTGAACTGAAGCCAACCCCATCACCACCCTGCAGAGAATGACAGGCATTGGAGTGTGCCTTTGGGTCTTCAGGCATAACGACCACGCCATTTCACCACACCCTACCCTGCAGATGCTGAAAAGTGTCACGGTGTGCCTTGGGGTCTTTGGCCCTTATGCGCACCCCATTCCATCAAGAAATATGGTGAGATGGGTGCGATATAGGAGAATGGGGTAACGTTTGGGCCCAAAGAGTCTGAGGCACACCTTGATGCCTCTCACTGGCTGCAGGGGGTGGGGGGGGGTGGAATGGCATAAGTATTACAGGCAAGAATCACAAGTCACACCCCTGATGCCTGTCATTCTCCACAAGGTGGGGCGTTATGGTCGGAAACCCTAACGCCTCAGGCATTCGTTGGTATTTTCACTCCAAATTTTCAACATGGTTTTTTTGGGACCCTCACCTCATGAACAGTGGCAATATCAGTTTGTTAGCCAAAAACTGCTTTTGCACAGTGACTACAGCATTTGGCACCACAGGTGCAAAAACACATTCCAAACAGGATGTGAAAAATGACAGCGGTACTGTTCATAGGGAGGTGTAAAAAATGGCAATGTTGAAAATCTGGTGTGAAAATCTTAAAAAACTGGTGAAGTCACGAGCGTGCATAGAAACTGTGTAATGCACACCCGTAATGTAACTAGTTTGGGGATTTTTTTTACAGCAGATTGTTAACACAGGCATTTTGGGACCTCCAATCATGAACAGTGTCAGTGCGATTCTCTTTATCTCTCTCGAACAATGATTTCCCACAGCGACCATGCATTTCTGCAATGAAAGTGTGAAAACACATTTCGGCCATGTTGTGGAAAATGACAGCCGTACTGTTCATAAGGAGGTGTGGAAAAATGCCACTGGTGAAAATCTGGACTGAAAATATCACAAATTCCTGAATTTACGAGGGTGTGTGGAAACTGAGTAATGCTCACTCATAACACAGTCATTTTATGGAGTTTTGTCACCAAATTTTCAACATAGTCATTTTAAGACCTCTGCTCATGACCAGTGTCACTGTGATTTTCTTAATCTGTCCCAAACATTGTTTTCGCACACCGACTGTACCATTGTGCGCTACATGTGCGGAAACAAATTTTGGGCAAGATGTGAAAAATGGTAGCTGTACTGCTCATAAGGAAGTGCGGTTAAATGGCACTGTTGAAAATCTGGTGTGCAAATATTACAAATTCGCAAACTTGCCAGCGTGCGTAGGAACTGAGCAACGTGCGTTCCTAAAACAGTAATTTTTGGGAATTTTCTCACCAAATTTTCAACATAGCCATTTTAACACCTCTGCTCATGACCAGTGTCACTGTGATTTTCTTAATGTGTCCCATACATTGATTTCGCACACCGACTGCGCCATTGTGCGCTACATGGGCAGAAACACATTTTGGGTGAGATGTGAAAAATTATATCTGTACTGCTCATAAGGAGGTGTGGTAAAATGGCAATGTTGAAAATCTGGAGTGAAAATATTGAAAATTCGCGAACTTACGAGTGTGCACAGGAACTGCGCAACGCACGCTCTTAAAAGTCATTTTAGAATTTTTCACCAAATTTTCAACATAGCCATTTTAGGACCTCTGCTCATGAACAGTGTCACTGTGATTTTCTTAACTTGTCCCGAACATTGATTTCGCACTCCGACTGCGCCATTGTGCGCTACATGGGCGGAAACACGTTTTGGGTGAGATGTGAAAAATGGCAGCTGTACTGCTCATAAGAAGGTGTGGTAAAATGGCAATGTTGAAAATCTGGAGTGAAAATATTGAAAATTCACGAACTTCGGCGCGTGAAACTGCGCCAACGCAGCGTAAATAAAACAGTCATTTTGGGAATTTTTCCACCAAATTTTCAAAATAGGCTTCTTGAGAGCCTGCCTTATGAACACTGGCAGTGTCATTTCATTAATCGGTCCCAAAAGGTGATTTCATGCAGTGACTGTGAAATCACCCTTCAGGCCCGAATAACACCATGACAGGGACAGCATTCATGAGAGGGGGTCCAAAAAACCCCATGTTGAAAATTTGGTGCAAAAATTCCAAAAAATGCCCGAGATATGCAGCAAAGTTGAAAAAACCCTATCTATTACATTATACAGCTTACCGGCATTTCCTCAGTTCGCGGTCGGCTTTGAAGAGTGCAGACGTGTTCCTGGTCCACCGAAGATCGTCGCGCCGGATTCCAGAGGTAAGTATGTGGTGAGGGTGTGGGGAGGCACAGTGCGCAGTGGTGGTGCGGGTGGGGGCAGGAGACTGCGAGGGACCATTTTTACTTTACAGTTTTTTTTAATTAAAAGCGGCGGGACATTTGCCACACTGGGGTGGGCTTTCAGCGTGGCAGCTGGAAAGGATGTTTGGGGGCTGGAGCCGGCGAGGTTAGGCACCCCGTCAGCCATCACAGACTAGTGCCACGCTGGGGTGGGCTCCCAGCGTGGCAGCTGTAAACTGTCTGGGGTGGGGGCTGGAGCCGGCAGAGTTAGGCACCCCGTCAGCCATCTGGACGTGTGCCATGCTGGGGTGAGGCTCCCAGCGTGGCAGCCTGTAATACTGTTTTGAGGGGCTAAAAGCCGACGGGGTGGGGCACCCATCGGCCACCAGACTTATGTGAAGCTTTTTTGGGGCGGCGTGGAGCCGATGGGGCACTGGGCACCCATCAGCTATACTGTATGTGCGGGCACGCCACACAAATATGCGTATGCGCATGCGCAGTTGGGGAGCTCTGCTCACTGAAGCAGAGCTCTCCTTTCAACTGTATGCCACTGCATTTTCAGCTGTCATAGACAGCTGGAGCAGTGATTGGCGCACGCGACCGCGCCTGCAAACACACTGACTGAATTAGAAGTGGCTGACACACCTCTGGAAAACTCGGATGATGGCACTATGTTTCTTGCACATGCGTGCAAGCAAACATAAAAACTGGTGAAGTCACAAACGTGCATAGAAACTGTGCAACGTGCACCCGTGATGTAATTAGTTTGGAAATTGTTTACAGCAGATTGTCAACACAGGCATTTTGGGACCTCCAGTCATGAACAGTTTCACTGTGATTTTCTTTATCTGTCCCGAACAATGATTTCCCACAGCGACCATGCATTTCTGTGCTGAAAGTGTGAAAACACATTTCAGCTATGTTGTGAAAAATGACAGCTGTACTGTTCATAAGGAAGTGTAGAAAAATGCCACTGGTGAAAATGTGGACTGAAAATATTACAAATTCATGAACTTATGAGGGTGCGTGGAAACTGTGCAATGCTCACTCGTAACACAGTCATTTTTAGGAATTTGTTTACCAGATTTTCAAAATAGCCATTTTAAGACCTCTGCTCATGAACAGCATCACTGTGATTTTCTTACTGTGTTCCATACATTGATTTCGCACTCCGACTGCGCCATTGTGCGCTACATGGGCGGAAACATGTTTTAGGTGAGATGTGAAAAATGACAGCTGTACTGCTCATAAGGAGGTGTGGCAAATAGCAATGTTGAAAATCTGGAGTGAAAATATTGAAAATTTGCGAACTTATGAGCGTGCATATGATCAGTGCAACAAACGCTCGTAAAACAGTTATTTTTTGGAATTTTTTCACCAAATTTTTAACATAGCCATTTTAAGACCTCTGCTCATGAACAGTGTCACTGTGATTTTCTTAATGTGTCCCTAACATTGATTTCGCACACCAACTACGCCATTGTGCGCTACATGCGTGGAAACACATTTTGGGTGAGATGTGAAAAATGACAGCTGTACTGCTCATAAGGAAGTGTGGTCAAATGGCAATGTTGAAAATCTGGCGTGAAAATATTGAACATTCGCGAACTACGGCGTGTGTGTAGGAACAGCGCAACGCACTCGTAAAACAGTCATTTTTAGAATTTTTCACCAAATTTTCAACATAGGCTTTTTGATAGCCCACCTTATGAACACTGGCACTGTCATTTCATTAATCAGTCCCAAAAGATGAATTCACGCAGTGACTGCGAAATCACCCTTTGGGCCCGATTAACGCCATGACAGTGACAGAACTCATGAGGAGGGGTCCCAAAAACCCCATGTTGAAAATTTGGTGCCAAAATTCCAAAAAATGCCTGAGATATGCAGCAAAGTTGAAAAAAAAACCTATTCATTACATTATACAGCTTAACGGCATTTCCTCAGTTCGCGTCGGCTTGGAAGAGTGCAGAGCGTGTTCGTCCACGAAGATCGCGCCCGGAGTCCGGAGGTAAGTATGGGTGGGGGTGGGGAGGCAGGGTGCAGTGGGTGGGGGCAGAGACAGCAAGGGACCGTTTTCTGTTGCAGGTTTTTTTATTTTTAACAAAGGAGGAGACGACGGGACGCTTGCCATGCTGTGGTGGGCTCTCAGCGTGGCACAAGGATGGCTTGTCGGTCGGGGGTGTGGAGCCAACGAGGGATTGGGCACCCCGTCGGGTGACAGCATCTGTTGCCACGGTGGGGTGGGCTCCCAGCGTGGCACCCTGTGCTCTGGGGAGGGGGAATTGGGCACCCCCGTCGGCTATACAGTGCGGGGGGGGTGAGCACGCAGTATGCATTCGTGTGTGTGTGTGTGTGTGTAGGGGGAGCGCGCATGAGCAGGCGATATCTTATCGCTGCTCACTGAAGCATAGCTCCCCCTTTCAACTGTACGCCACTGCATTTTGGACTGCTGTCATAGACAGCTCCAGCAGGCATTGGAGAACTGCCACCACGGCTGCAAACATACTGACTGAATTGGAAGAGGCTGCCACACCTCCGAAAACTTGGATGATGGCACTATGTTTCTTGCATATGCGTGCAAGCAAACATAAAAAGGGAAGTTGTTATCCCTCTATACAGACAGTTGGTGAGACCCCATCTGGAGTACTGTGTACAGTTTTGGAGACCTCATCTACGCAAGGACGTAGAAAGGATGAAAGCAGTCCAGAGGAGGGCAACTAAAATGGTGCAGGGTCTGAAGCAGAAACCATATGAAGAGAGACTGAGAGAGCTTAATATGTATACTCTTGATGAAAGGAGGGACAGGGGGAACATGATAGAAACGGTCAGGTACCTCAAGGGAATCAACAAAGTCCAGGAGGGTAGCATCTTTCAGAAAAAGAGATGTGGAAGAACAAGGGGGTACAATTTAAAGATAGAGGGGGCATGGCTCAGGGGTAATGTGAGGACATTTTTTTTTCACGGAGAGTGGTGGATACATGGAACAGCCTTCCTGAGGAGGTCATTGGGTCTAAAACATTGGGGGAATTCAAACATGCATGGGACAGACACAAGGCAATTGTAGTGGGGGGGTTGCAGGAAGTAGGCTGTTGGTTAACTAGAATCTGCAGCTTATCCAGTAGGTAGGAAAATGGGCAGACTGGGTGGGCCAAGTGGTCCTTATCTGCCGTCAAAGTCTATATTTCTATGTTTATGTATGCCTAATGTATTCTAACCATGTTCTTGTTAGGTTTACATTTTTTACAAAGGCTGGACTGAAATTATGACTCCCAAATAAATAGTACTTTTTCCGCCCCTTGGTTTAGAATCTAAAGTCTGATTTTAGGAGGGTCAATATTCCAGGCTTTGACCTGCAGTCAGGAAGTTATGAAAGGTTCCAAGTATTGTCTCTGCTTGGGACGTGGGAGAAACAGTTAAAGCAGTTATACCTTATCTGAATTTTTTGGAGTCTGTTATTTGTTGCTGGGGGTCAGCCTGAGGACAAATGGTCCTAGTAGAGGATCACAACTTACTGTTTGGTTTGTTCTCTGTTATTAGTGATTAAGAACAGACTGAAATGTTTGAATAGTTAACTTTCTTAGTGTTCATTAAGCTAATCTAAGGTGATAATTGATTAATGCGGCAGCTATTCATGCAGGCCATACCTTGGGGAGGGATGGGACATAGTTAATTGTCATTGAAGGAAGGCTTTTGGCAGTACCCCAGGAGCTTTTTATCTTAACTGGGTGGCCATGGTTAGCTGCCAGTAACCAGAAGGTAATTACCCATCCCTCAGAACTTAATGCTGCCGGGTGCTCGGGGCACTGAGATCCCAGAAATCAGTGTTGAGGAAAGAGAGACAGGTTTCTTATTGGGCTACAGCTCTCTATACCTTGTTAGGGTGCTCTCTCTCGGATCAAAACTTGGTTTCCTGGTGCCTAGACAACCCACGAAGACGAATTGTCTTCTGCACCAGATAGGTCACTATCTGGATCCTTTTCCCATTTTTATATTTGCTTGCACGCATGTGCAAGAAACATAGTGCCATCATCGGAGATTTCGGAGGTGTGTCACCTCCTCCTCCAATTCAGTCAGTGTGCTGGCAGGCGCGGCCCCTGTAAGCCAATGCATTCTGGAGCTGTCTATGACACGCTCCAAAATGCAGTGGCATACAGTTGAAAGGGGGAGCTACGCTTGAGTGAGCAGCGATAAGATAAGGCTGCTCACGTGCAGCTCCCACAGACAGAAGCCCACGCAGGCGTGCGCGCCCGACGCGTGTATAGCCGACGGGTGCCCAATCCCCGCCGGCTGTGCAACGCCCGCCCCAAAAAGGCTTTCCCAAAATGCCATGCTGGGGCCCACCCCAGCGTGGCAACTATCAATATAGGCCGACGGGGTGCCTAACCCCGCCGGGCTCCACTGTCCCCCCCCACTCCGATATTGGCGCCACGCTGGGAGCCCACCCCAGCGTGGCAATGTATCCTTAGGCCAACGGGGTGCCCAATCCCCATCGGCCGAACGCACTTCACAACCAGCTTTCTGTGCCACGCTGGGAGCCCACCAGCGCAGCAACGTCCCCCACGTCAGTCTGCTTTTTAACCTGTAAGAAAAACGGTCCAACGTTGTTTTTCCGCCCTCCCACAACCCTGACCCACCACTGCACACCCAGCCTCCCCACACCCCTCACCCCATACTTACCTCCGGACCTCGCGCGACGATCTTCGGTGGACCGGGAACACGTCTGCACTCTTCAAAGCCGACCGCGAACTGAGGAAATGCCGGTAAGCCGTATAATGGGCTAGATAGGGGGTTTCAACTTTGTTGCATATCTCAGGCATTTTTTGGAATTTTTGCACCAAATTTTCAACATGGGGTTTTTGGGACCCCTTCTCATGAATGATGTCACTGTCATGGCGTTATTCGGGTCGAAGGGTGATTTCGCAGTCACTGCACGAAATCACCCTTCAGGCCTGAATAACGCCATGACAATGACATCATTCATGAGAAGGGTCCCAAAAACCCCAAGTTGAAAATTTGGTGCCAAAATTCCAAAAATGACTGTTTTACGAGAGCGCTTTGCAGTTCGCACGCAGGCTCGTAAGTTCGCGAATTTTCAATATTTTTACTCCAGATTTTCAACATTGCCATTTTACCACACCTCCTTATGAGTAGTATAGCTGTCATTTTTCACATCTCACCCAAAATGTGTTTCTGCCCATGTAGCGCACAATGGCAGTCGTTGTCTTGAAATCAATGTCTGGGACAAATTAAGAAAATCACAGTGACACTGTTCATGAGCAGACGTCTTAAAATGGCTATGTTGAAAATTTGGTGAAAAAAGTCCTAAAAATGACTTTTACGAGCGTGCGTTGCATAGTTCCTATGCATGCTCGTAAGTTTGCAAATTTAATATTTTCACTCCAGATTTTCAACATGTCCATTTTATTAAACTTCCTTATGAATAGTACAGCTGCAATTTTTCATATGTCGCCCAAACTGTGTTTTGGCACATATAGCGCACAATGGTGCTGTTGGTGTGCGAAAGCAATGTTTAGGACAGAGTAAGAAAATCACAGTTACACTGTTCATGAGCAGAGGTCTTAAAATGGCTATGTTGAAAATTTGGTGACAAAAGTCCATAAAATGACTGTGTTACAAGTGAGCATTGCGCAGTTTCTACGCACCCTCATTAGTTCATGACTTTGTAATATTTTCAGTCCAGATTTTCACCAGTGACATTTTTCCACACTTCCTTATGAACAGTACAGCTGTCATTTTTCACAACATGGCTGAAGTGTGTTTTCACACTTTCAGTGCAGAGATGCGTGGTCGCTGTGGGAAATCATTGTTCGCCACAGATAAAATCACAGTGACACTGTTCATGATCGGAGGCACCAAAATGCCTGAGTTGACAATCTGCTGTAAAATATCCCCAACCTAATTATATTACGAATTGTCGTTGCAGTTTCTATATCTTGACTTCACCCATTTTTATTATTTTTACTACAGATTTTGCAACATAGCCATTTTTACACCTCCCATGAAAGAGTACAGCTGTCATTTTTACATCCTGTTGGAATGTTTTTGCTCCTGTGGTCCTAAATGCCGTAGTCACTGTGCATTAGCAGCTTCGCTAACAAACTGATATTCCCCTGTTCATGAGGAGGGGTCACAAAATAAACATGTTGAAAATTTGGGTGAAAATACCAGCGAATGCCTGAGGTATTAGGGTTTTCAACTATAACGCCCAACCCTATAGAGAATGACAGGCGTCAGGGGTGTGACTTGGGATTCTTGCCTGTGATGCTCATACCATTTCACACCCTGCAGTCAGTGAGAGGCATCGAGGTATGCCTTGGACTCTTCGGCCCCAAACTTCACCCCATTCTCCTATATCGCACCCATCTCACCATATTTCCTAATGAAATGGGGTGCGCATAAGGGCCAAAGACCACAAGGAACACCGTGACACTTGTCAGTCTCTGCAGGGTGGGGTGTGGTGAAATGGCGTGGCCGTTATGCCTGACGACCCAAACGCACACCCCAATGCCTGTCACTCTCTGCAGGGTGGTGGTGGGGTTGGCTTCAGTTCAGTACTTCACTGCCATTCCTATTACGCAGCTCTGTAACTTCTGCACTACCACTGCCAATGCCAGCAAGCAAACATTCGGCATTGACAAATGCTTGTTCTTTTTTCTGTGTTTCAGTAACTAGTTACAAGTCTACAAGTGTACCCATAGGAACAACAGTTTGGTTGGTTGCAATAATTAGTCTGGAAACATAGGATCTGATGGCAGATAAGGAAGGCTGTTCCATGCATCTACAACCCTCTCTGTGAAGAAATACTTCCTCACATTACCTCTGAGCTGGCCCCCCTCTATCTTCAAATTGTGCCCTCTTGTTCTTGCGCATCTTTTTTTCTGAAAGATTCTACCCTGTTGAGCTTTGTTGATTCCCTTGACTTATTTGAAAGTTTCTATCATGCCCTCCCCCCTTTCCTCGAGGCTATACATCTTAAGCTCCTTTAGTCTTTCTTCATATGTCTTCTGGTGCAGACCCTGCACCATGTTGGTTGCCCTCCTCTGGACAACCTCCACCCTGTCTATGTCTTTGTGGAGATGGGGTCTCCAGAACTGTACAGAGTACTCCAGATGTGGTCTTACAGACTGTCTGTGCAGAGGAACAACAACTTCCTGTTTTCTACTGGTGATGCCTCTCCCTGTGCATCCCAGTACCCCCCCCCCAGCTCTCCTTGCTGCCTTCTCACATTGCTGGCCCACCTTTAGGTCATCTGATATGTCTACCCCCAGGTCCCTTTCCATTTTTGTTGCTGGAAGTTGTTATTAGAAGTTTTCAACTATGTACTGTATGTCAGTTTTGTTTTTCATTCATTTTATTTGCAGGATGGTCAACTTTAACAATGAGGCTTTGGGGGATATTTAAAAAGGAAGGAGTGTGTAACCCCCCTACAAATGGGGGTTCCTGAAAAGTATTCCTTGAGCTTGCCTACATGCATACTGCCAGGCTGGTGTCCTGCGTTTTAGCAGTTTAAATGTGATTGCCAGAGAGTGCCTGTATGACCTCTGTGTACTTTCTCTTTAAGAGCTGCCTGGATTGCAGTCATAAGTAATCTGAGAGGGAGCTCTGTTGAAAGATGTAACTATCTGATGAAAAACATTTAGAGTGATAATGATAATGTACTTTGTCTAACCTGCCTTCTTTGCAGCAAGGACTGTTTTATCTCCACTATCTTGGTCCTGGACTGCAAATTGGACCAATCGGTTCTGGTGGGACTAAAATGGAGCCGGACTACAGGAGCTGTCTGGAGTAAAAATCTGCAGGAATTGTAATTTTGGGCTTTTGGCCCCTTTTTGCACCTAAAGGGGGAGCTCCTGTTGTGACTGACAGATGAATCAGCCAACCGAACCTTTTGGATCTTGTGGAAATTCCCAGGCTTGCTGCAGTTTGAGTCAGACCTAAGTTGGAAGCTGAAGAGGCACACAGCTTCAGACAATCAAGCAGCAATCCTGAGTGGGTTCGTATGGGAGAACTGTGAAAAAGCTGAGTTTTGGCCTGCATGTCTGCCTGCTGCCCCTAAGAGGGAGAGAAGAGAATTATTTCGGACTAAATCCGAGTTTGTAAGAACGAAGTAAGCCACTGATTTTTACCAGGCTCATACCTGAAGAAAACTGAAGATTTTGCTGAATGCGATCGGCCTGTCAGGATTTCCAGCTGCTTTTGAATCCCCGGTTTGTGTAGAGATGCTGCGATCGTGACCGGAGAGCGGTTTACCTGGTACAGTAGAATTTCCTTACATGTAAATGTGCTGTGAGTTGTTAGTGGGTCGTGATTTGGTTCCCCACTGTGTGAACTGTGTTCTGCTTGCTGGAAGCTGCATCCAGCTCAAAACGGACTAAGTCCCAGTCTGTCTCCATTTGACTGGGGCCTTGCCATACTGGCCCAGCCAGACTACCCACTGCACAGAGAAAGCCATCGACGAGAGACCTGTCTGGGGATCAGCCCCCTGCTCCATGCTTGAACAGGACTGATGCCTCGGCGAATCATGTAGGCCCTGCTTCTCCTGGCACTCCAGATCAACCACCTGCAGTCTCAATTTTCATCCAGCCTGTGTCCAGTCTTGGGTATCATGAGTAATCATCAGGGTAGCTCCCTGCAACAACAGCCTAATCTAAAAGTGTGTCATCTGATTGTCTTGTTTTCTTTTCATGAACTGAGCCCTCTGGCTCCGGATTACAATTAGTGTGTGTGGTGCATATTGTTTTCTTCCATCACAGGGCCCCAACCAGCTGCAACATTCCTGGTTAGCCCACCTTTCTCCACCTAGGTACCCAGAGAGTGTGACTGTTTATAGACCCTGAAGTACATGCATAACTGTTTGAATGATAGAGTCTTTAAGCAAATTAACCTGATTACGCCCCTCCCTTGTTCAGGTCCCTTACATAAATCAGATCTAGCTCTTTTTTGCATTTACCCTGACTGTGGATCCAGTTTGTGCAGGAGTACTGTATTGCTGTTATTTGCTTTGTATAACCTTGTTTTACAGGGGGGTCACCAGGCCAGAGCCACGGGGTGCCCGAAATTACTGCAGTGAGGGTTTGAGAAACTCTAACTCAAATTTCTTTGTGGCTAAATCATCTGTCCAGGCCTCTGCTACTGCCTCTCCAGACTTGTCCAAAATAGTGGGCCCTTCAATGGAGACTACAGTGATTGTGAATGGTATTCATACGCAGGCTGTACTTGACAGTGGGTCGCAAGTGACCACTGTATTCCAGGATTGGTATGACAAACACTTATCTGATGTACCTTAGCAATCCCTGGAAGGCCTACATGTGTGGGGCCAGAGCGACAAGTCTTATCCCTACCTAGGGTATGTCCACCTTTGGTTGTCTTTTCCCTGCAACTGTAACTGGTATAGAGGAGTGAGTAGAGACATTGGCCCTAGTGTGTCTCCCCACCAGACTGTATGATGGGGTCCCCCTGTTAACTGGGACAAACGCCCATATGTTTGGGAGACTGGCACAACTCTGTCATGAGAAACAAGGGCGATGGACTGGGAGGGCCCTGATAATTCTGCCTTTGATCAAGATGGCCTATTATTTGCAACAGAAACCCAAGGAAGTAGACCAGGATGAACTGGTGGGGATCATGTGGATGAAGGATCCCGATTCAATGGTACTGGCCCCTAATGCCCAGTGTACCACTCAAGGGGAGGTCCGCCTCCGGAAAGATGTCAAGAACAAAATACTGATGTTGGATGCGCCAGGCGATGGAAAATTGCCAGAAGGATTATTGGTCCAACCCAGCATCTTGCCTGCTCATGCCCATGCCTATGCATGACGAGTGATGGTCCAGATTCACAATGTGTCAGATCGGGAGATCCAGGTGAACAGAGAGTGCACCCTAGCTATGGTACACTGTGCAGACACTGCAGTATTGCCCAGCAACAAGCACCCTGGTGAGAAGGAGAGAGTGACCCCAGACTTGTTTGACTTTGGTAACTCCTCGTTGCCAGCTGAATGGAAAGCTAGAATTAGCAAGAAACTTTGCCCAGAGAGACCAAGTGTTTTCATTGAAGGAATGGGATGTGGGATGTGTCCAGGATGTGGAGCATCACATACGCCTGCACGATGAACTTCCATTTCGTGAGAGGTCCTGACACCTAGCCCCAGCAGACATAGATGATGTGAGGAGACACCTGCAGGAAATGCTCACTGCTTGTGTGATACAAGAATCCAGGAGCAAATGGTTCTTGGTGTTGGATTTTCGCAGTGGATACTACCAGATCCCAATGGTCCAGGAAGAGAAAACAGCCTTCATCTGTCCATTGGGGTTTTACAAGTTTCTGAAGATGCCACAGTGGATATCAGGCACCCCAGCCACCTTTCAGCGAGTGATGGAACATGCGGTGGGAGATATGAATTTGCTGGAATGCCTGGTGTACTTGGATGATGCCATTGTGTTTGGGAGCACCTTAGAGGAGCATGAAAACTGACTGTTTAAAGTCCTAGACTGACTGGAAGACTTTGGCCTCAAGCTGTCCATTGACAAGTGCCAGTTTTTCCAAACCTCCGTGAAGTATGTGGGGCACATAGTATCTCCAAAAGGGATAGAGACCTATCCCAGTAAGGTTGAAGCACTGACTACTTGGCCCCAGCCCCATAATCTGAAAGAACTACAATGTTTCCTGGGGTTCTGTGGCTACTACCGCAGGTTCACAAAAGACTGTTCCAAGGTGATTCGCCCACTTTTGAACCTTACCCAGGGTTACCCTACTACCAATCGTAAATACAAGAAAGGGACTGTTAAAGAACCAGAAAAAGTATACTTCCACCCAGGTGAACTCTTCAGGCCCCACTGGATGCCTGACTGTGAAGCAGCCTTCCATGAGATCACATACCAGCTCACCCATGCCCCCATCCTGGCCTATGCTGGCCCCACCAAACCCTATGTGCTGCATATGAATGCTAGTCTGCAGGGTCTAGGAGTGGTGCTGTATCAAGACCATGAGGATGGCCTGAGACCAGTAGCTTTCACCACTAGAAGCTTGACCCCGTCCAAATGAAACTACCCGGTACATAAGTTGGATTTCCTTGTGCTAAAACGGGCCATCGTTGACCAGTTTCATGAATACCTCTTTAGGGCAAAGATATTGGTGAAGACTGACAATAGCCCATTGACCTAGGTGCAGACTTCAGTTAAGTTAGACGCCACCGGGCACCGGTGGCTTTCTGCATTATTAATCTATGATTATGCTGTCAAATACAGACCGGGCCTGAACCATATTGATGCTGATGTCTTATCACAAAGGCCCACTTCCAAGAGTGATTGGGTCAGGCTGTCTGAACCTGACATTCGAGCTTTGTGCCAAAAGTTTGATAGAGATGAACAAATGTCTGCGGACACAGTGGACTGTTTAGTAGATTGCTTGGGCCCTTCTGACACCTGCATACCAGCCTCTTATTGCCACTTCGCTGCTCTAGATATTAGTGCGCTACCTCAATTTGACAATGACAGCATTCAATGGGCTCAATCCCAAGATCCTATGATTCAGCCAGCACTTGATGCCCTGCATGCAGGGAAAGATGTGTCTAAGTTATGTTCCACTGACATGCGAACTGTTTAATTGTTTAAAGAAAGCCCCAGATTGAATCAGTTGTTGTATAGAGAGACAGTAGATCATAGTGGCAAAGTAGACAAGCAACAATTGGTCCTGCCCATGGCCTTTAAAGATTTGATACTGAGGTCCCTTCACAATCACATGGGGCACCTCGGTATTGACAGAACCCTTGACCTGGAACAATCTCGCTTCTACTGGCCCAAAATGGGGGCCGATGTTGAGCACCATGTTAAGACTTGTAGTCGCTGCCTGCAAAGAAAAGCCCTGCCTCAGAGGGCTGCCCCCCTTGTTGATATTATTACCAGCACCCCCATGGAACTAGTCTGCATAGACCTCTTGTGTTTAGAACCTGATCAGCTGAACACTGGCAATGTGTTAGTGGTTATGGATCATTTTACACGATATGTACAAGCTTTTCCCAACAAAGATCAAAAGGCACCTACCATGGCCAAGGTGCTAGTGGAAAATTTCTTCATCCACTATGGTGCCCCCCAGCGGATCCACTCTGACCAGGGCAGAGTCTTTGAGAGTCAACTAATCAAAGAAATGCTCTCTAAGGGGGGTGCAAAAGTCAAGAACCACCCCCTATCTCCCACAGGGAGACCCTCAACCAGAACATTTTAAATGCACCCTTCTATACATGCTGGGCACCCTTCACCCAAAAGACAAGCATAAATGGATCCAGTAGATTAGCACCTTGGTACACGCATACAATTGCACAAAAAATTAAGCTACTGGGTTCTCCCCCTACTGCCTCATGTTCGGGAGAGAGGCCTGGCTGCCAGTTGATGTCTGTTTTGGGGTCTGTCCAGATGGGGTCCAAGCCAAAAACTACTTGCAATATGTACAAAAACTGAAAGTTCAATTGAACCATGCCTATCAACTGGCCCAGACAATGGCCGCCAAGAGAAATCTAGCCAACAAAGAGAGGCATGATAAAAAAGTAAAGGCTCAAGAGCTTCGACCTGGAGACCGTGTGTTGTTACGCAATTTGGGACTGCATGGTAAACACAAAATTGCTGATCGGTGGTACCATCTTCCCCATGTAGTAGTTGGAAAGTGGGATGATTTACCTGTGTACAAGGTACACCCAGAGAACAACTCCAAAGCTGTCAAGACCATGCACTGTAACCACTTGCTACCTATCGGCCAAGTCATGATTGAGGCTGAACCCCCAGAAATTGAGCCCCCTGGGCCTGTGACTTCTGCTGCTGCAAGAAAGAGACAGAGTCAACTTACCCCAGTGGTCACAGATTTAAGGTTTCCTCCACAGCAGGCCCAGAATAATAGTGAATGTCAGTCCACTTCTGATGAAATAGAGTGTGACTATGCCTATTACCCCTCTTGTAAACTGAGTCAGCTGTTTCGAGGTGATCCCCTGATAAATTTTGGGGATGAAGTTGGGCCTTCTGGACTGCCTTACCCCCCAGCTTCGTCCTTGGAGCCAATGCTCCCAGAAAGTGAAGTGCAAATTATCACGTCCGAAGATGTTGAGTCTCTGTGTATTGTGGAACTGTATGATTTGCCTGAAGAAGGGGCTGAGGGTTTGAATCTTTCTGGTGGCATACCAGAACTTGAAGAACACTATGAGAGTGCTGACCACCCCCCTTCAGTGCCTCAAAGCTTGACTGTGCCTGAGCCTTCGCAAAATGAATCAAGAGTTGTAGAAACAGAACTTGCAGAGCAAGGAGCCAACAGTGCCCCAAGTTTAGATGTTTCCACCCAGGCAGAGGCACCCCTCACAAGTGACGAAAGTCCCCAGACCAGTGCTGAGAGTGCAGAGACTTTAGTTGTCACCCTAAGAAAGACTGGCCGAGCTGTTAAGCCAGTAGCATGCCTCAGTTATGATTCTCCTGGGAGGTCAGTGGATTTGCCTCTCAATGTGGTGCACAACGGTGTTTATGTCTCACCAAGCTCACTGCCCAAATTGAGCTTGATAGCCAATTCCAGGTTACTTGTCTTTCCCTCTCACCATGGTGCCCCTACCCCCTCTAGCCATAAGTTAGCTGATAGGGAAGGGCCTCCCCTTGCATTGTTTAAGGTACAATAAGTTATTACCTGATTCAGTATAGTAATGTTCAATTTACCTATGTGAAATATGCACAATGTGTTGTCAGAATGTATATAGTATCATGAAGTGTAGTGAATATGTATAGTAAAGCAATAAGTTTATGTTAACTGATGCATGATGGTACAGACTTGATGCAGACACCAAGCTCTCTCCAGGCAGGGAAGGGTGTAATCCCCCTACAAATGGGGGTTTCTGAAAAGTCTTCCTCGAGCTTGCCTAAATGCTCACTGCCAGGCTGGTGTCCTGTGTTTTAGCAGTTTAAATGTGATTGCCAGAGAGTGCCTGTATGGCCTCCATGTACTGTCTCTTTAAGAGTTGCCTGGATTGCAGTCATAAGTAATCTGAGAGGGAGCTCTTCTGAAAGACGTACCTATTTGCTGAAAATCATTTAGAGTGAGAATGATGATGTACTTTGACTAACCTGCCTGCTTTGCAGCAAGGACTGTTTTGTTTATCTCCACTATCTTGGTACTGGACTGCAAATTGGACCAATCAGTTCTGGTGGGTCCTAAAGTGGAACCAGACTACAGGAGCTGTCTGGAGTCAAAATCTGTAGGAATTGTAGTTTTGGGCTTTTGGCACCTTTTTGCACCTGAAAGGGCAGCTCCTGTTGTGACCGACAGATAAATCAGCCAACCGAACCTTTTGGATCTTGTGGAAATTCCCAGGCTTGCTGCAATTTGAGTCAGGTCTAAGTTGGGAGCTGAAGAGGCACACAGCTTGAGACAGTCAAGCAGCAGTCCTAAGTGGATTTGCATGGGAGAACTGTGAAAGGGCTGAGTTTTAGCCTGCATGTCTGCTTGCCGCCCCTGAGAGGGAAAGAAAAGAATTATTTTGGACTAAATCCGAGTTTGTGAGAACGAAGTAAGATGATTTTTACCAGGCTCATACCTGAAGAAGACCAAAGATTTTGCTGAATGCGATCGACCTGTCACGATTTCCAGCTGCTTTTGAATCCCCGGTTTGTGTAGAGACTCTGCGATCGTGACTGGAGAGCGGTTTGCCTGGTACAGTAGAATTTCCTTACATGTAAATGTGCTGAGAGTTGTTAGTGGGTCGTGATTTGGTTCCCCACTGTGTGAACTGTGTTCTGCTTGCTGGAAGCTGTATCCAGCTCAAAACGGACTATATCCAAATCTGTCTCCATTTGACCTGGGCCTTGCCACACTGGCCTAGCCAGACTACCCACTGCACAGAGAAAGCCATCGATGAGAACCCTGCCTGGGGATTAGCCCCCTGCTCCACGCTTGAACAGGAACGACACCTCGGTGAATCGTGTGGGCCCTGCTTCTCCTGGCACTCCAGATCAACCACCTGCAGTCTCAATTTTCGTCCTGCCTGTGTCCAGTCTTGGGTATCGTGAGTAATCATCAGGGTAGCTCCCTGCAACAACAGCCTAATCTAAAAGTGTGTCATCTGATTGTCTGTTGTTTTCTTGTTACGAGCTGAGCCCTCCGGCTCCGGATTACAATTAGTGTGTGTGGTGCTTGTTGTTTTCTTCCATCACAGGGCCCCAACCAGTTGCAACATTCCTGGCTAGCCCACCTTTCTCCATCTGGGTACCTAGAGTGTGTGACTGTTTATAGACCATGAAATGCATGCATAACAGTTTGAATGATAGAGTCTTTAAGCAAATTAACCTGATTACACCCCTCCCTTGTTCAAGTCCCTTAAATAAATCAGATCTAACTCTTTTTTGCATTTGCCCTGACTGTGGTTCCAGTTTGTGGAAGAGTATTGTACTGCTGTTATTTGCTGTGTATAACCTTGTTTTACAAGGGGTCCCCAGGGCCGAGCCAGAGGAAAGCCCTGGTGGTAAGTGCAAACAGTGTGGATACTTGTGTGGTGTAGCAGGGGTATTGTGAAAGTAATTATTTTGTATTGTTCTGGCCATTAGTAAGAAAAAAGGGAGGTTAGAGTGTCCCAGAGGGCTGTGCCCAGGTTAGCTTGACCACTACCAACCCTGACCTCCGGGTGGAGGCACCCATTTCAGAACTCAGACCCCTTAACCTGCTGCTAGCCAAGCAAGCAGGGGTAGTAGCCCTTGGGATAGCACCACTTAGGGGTTACAAATGGAACAGCATAAGTATGTATTACCTTTTTTGGCACAAACATGGATAGTTTGGTAATGTGCTTCTGGAACATTAATGGTATCAATAATGTTATAAAGAGGGCCAGGGTATTACAAGCATTGCAGCAGGCCAGATGCGAAATAGCCTGTCTTCAGGAGACTAAACTATCCTCAGTGGAACACAAGAGGCTACGAAGATCTTGGGTGGGTGCTATGTACTCAGACTCGAACTTAAAGCCTAAAAAGGCAGGGGTAGCTATACTGATACGAAAGGGCCATCCTTTCCAGGTAACCCATACTCACTCTGAGGGCTCAGGGAGATTGGTTCTGGTTTCTGGATTGTTGAGGGTCCACCCCCTACATATTTTATCCATTTTCATGCCCACCCCACCAACAGGGGAATTTTTTAGATGGGTATTTCAGCCTACTGCATCCCTTCCAGAGCGGCAGGTTTTATGCATAGGGGATTGGATTGCGTGGAGGATACCCAACTGGACCGTGCCCCTCCCTGGGGTGGGGGTCAAGGGGCGTGCTCCAAATTACTAAACACCCTGAGAACAGAGACTGGGCTGGTGGATCCTTAGAGGCTTTCATTTCCAAAGGGGAAGGAATACACTTTTTTTTCCGCAGCCTCCAATTCGTAATCCTGTCTAGACAGGTTGTATACCCAAAAGAACTGGGCATATACACTCCGGGATACCCTCTTTCATCCCCTAGCCCTATCAGACCATGCTTTGGTGATATACCGATTACAATGGGATGTGGGTAGACCAACGGAGGGTGGAGATTTAATGTTAGTTTACTCCATGACAGGCATTTGTTGCCTACACAAAGAAATTATAAAACATTTTATTATTGAAAATACTACTCAAGGGACCTCTTTGAAGTACATCTGGGATTGTCTATAAACTGTGATCCAGGGACATGGCATATCGTACACTTCCTACAAGACAAATCAGCACAAGGCTTTCCAGAATAAGGCAGAGGAAGCTCTGCGTCAGCTGGAAACTGAACACAAAAAAAACAAGACATCCAGATCTGTTGACTAAGTTTAAACAGGCCAGAGAAGTTGTTAATGTCCTGACACTACATAAGAGACAGAGAACACACTTTGATTCACAAAACAAAAATATTATGAATGGGGGAAGAGGGCAGGGCATTTACTAGCACAACACCTTTAAAAAACTGGGGGGGGGGGATAAATATGTTTCAAAAATAAAGAAGAGATCTAGCTCTCAAGATTATGCCATGACAACGACAGAGATAGCTCAGGAATTTACAGGATACTGTTCTCAACTATATAGTAAAGAAAGACCCACTGAACACTAGTAGAAAATAGAAGAATTCTTCAAGAACATTACCCTCTCTACCCTTTCCCCTGAGCAACAGGAACATCTAAAGCCCCTTCTCAGAGACACAGATTTTAGCAGTTCTTAAATATTTTTGTGGGGAGTGGTAAGGCACTAGGCCCAGATGGTATCCTCTGAATTCTACCACATGTTTGCTGGAGAATTGACTCTTACTTACTCAAGTTTACAACACTGCTCATGACGAAGGACAGACACCTGACTCATGGGTGAAGCTATGATAACTGTGCTGCCCAAACCAGGAAAGACCCTCAGTCTGCTCCAACTACCACCCCATCTCCTTTCTCAATCTGGATGTTAAGATCTTCACTAAAGCGATTGGGACAAGGCTACAAACCATTATTACAGACTTAGTACATCCAGATCAAACAGGGTTCATACCAAGCCGTCATTTAAAAGACAGTATCTTCCTTCTTCTAAATGCCATGCCGGCTGCTAAAGCCTTTCCCAAAAACACCCTTCAAGCAGTGATGTCGATTGATGCAGAAAAAAGCCGATCGGCTAGACTAGCACTACTTAGATGAAACCCTTAAGCAGTTTGGTTTTGGGCTCTGCTTTAGGGCATGGATATCCAATCTATATAGATCTCCCACGGCCTGGGTCAAGGTGACTGGCATACTTTCCGCCCCTTTTGATACCCAACAGGGTACACAACAAGGCTGCCCCCTCTCACCACTATTATTTGCCCTTAGCATCAAACCCTTGGCCACTTTTATTAGGCAATCCCCAGAGTTCAAGGGAGTGAGGGGAGGAGGGGAGGAGCTGTGCATTTTGCTATACACAGATGACACCTTATTGTACACTGCGGACCCAGCCCAGTCGGTGGGGGGGGGTTAACAATGTTAAGGACCTTTGGGACAATATCAGGTTACAAAATTAATGAGTCTAAGACTGAACTGCTTCCCTGGGTGTCTCATTGGGACACCTCCCACAAAATCTGGGAGGTCTATGCTGGGCTACACAGGGTTCCGTTACCTGGGAGCCTGGATGCCAAAAGAACTATCCCAACTTTATCAGAGAAACTATTTAAAGTTACTGTCCGAAGCACAGGCCGATTGCAAGAGGTGGAAAGAATTACCCTCTCATTGATAGGGAAAATTGAAATTATTCATATGAATCTTTTATCAAGATTTTGTTTTCATTCTTAGTGATACCTATAAGACCCCGCCTCCTTTTGGAAGGTGCTCAGGCCCCCTCTAATGAAGTTTGTATGGGGGACCCATAATTCGTTAAGCTATCTTGGTAGCCCCCCAAAAACAGGGAGGCTTAGCCTTGCCTGACTTCAAACTATATTACTGGGTTGCACAACTACAGTACTTCATCCCCACTTGAACAGTGAAGAGGTCCCCCATGGGTCAGTCTGGAACAGGGGTCTAGGGGTCTGTCCACTTTGAGGATATTTTATTTATAGATTACTCAAACCTCAAATTGTTTAGCTCTGGCAATGTTTGGGCCATGAACCTGAAACAGATATGGTTAGAAATATGCGCCAAATGCAAGTTGCCCATGAACCTGATGAGTGACACCCCGCTGAGGGCTTGTACTGATTTCTTCCCTTTAAATTGGAGGGAGGGCATACATTTTGGAAAAGGAATGGGTTACATAGTTTAGGACAGTTCTTTCAAGGTGATGTGCTCAAGTCATTCCTCCAACTTTCCCAAGAATTCCAGCTGCCTCAGAGGGAGTTTTTTCGCTTTTTACAGTTCAGGTATTACCTTTTGGAAAATTTGCATAGATCTCTTTTTAAAGTGGGCACCGATCCTCTAAAAACCCTCCTTATATCACTAGCGAGCTCCCCACAGAGCAGATGCAGAGACTAGTTTCCCAGATCATGCATCTGCTCTCTGACTTATAGCCAGACCCAATTAGCATAATAAAGAGGAGATGACTCAAAGAATCAGGAACTGACCTGTCTGAGGTGGACTGGAAAAGAATTTGGTGGGGGATACTCTGTACTATGGCCTCCCCAACCTGGCGGGATTTCAGATGGAGGGTGGTAGCCAGTCATTTCCACACTCCTACCGTCACAAAGTATTATGGGATGCACACATCAGAGGAATGTTGGAGAAATTGTTCCAAAATAGGGACACATATGCATATCTTCTGGTCCTGCTCATTACTGAAACCTTTTTGGGCAGAGGTAGGTGGAGAATGTGGTAAAATCCTAGTTGTTGATTTGTCCCTGGAGTTCTCCACTTTCATTCTGGGATTGCCTCCTGATGGTCTGCGAACCAAGGCTCAGATATATTTACTTAATATTCTAATAGATGCAGCTATCAAAGCTATAACTCAGAAATGGTTAACTCCCAGTATCCCCACAGTGGAGTTGTGGTTATCCAACTATGACGGTATAATGGAAAAAGAGCACCTCACAGCAAAATTGAGACTACAGAAAGACAAATATATAGGCCACTGGCTTCCATATTTCCATTACAAGGCTGACTTACTTAAGAAAGATGTACTTGAAATCTTAGCAGACCAAGATTAGACTGTGGATGCCCACCTGTAGGCCTCCCCCCGCCCATGACAGGACTCGGGGTGAAATATTGCTTCTCCTATAGCTATCCCCAATAACCCCCAACTAATTAGTGGGAGATCTGACCCACCCTGGAACTAATAGAGATATACCAGATGGAAAATGTTGACCATATCTGAAAACTTTAGAGTTTTTTTTTTTTTAATTTATTTTATTGCAGCAATTTTTACACACGTCAAGACAATGTACAATATATTGAGGTATATAAATTAATAGACAGCAGCATTAGGTAATCAGCAGAATCATTTTCCTAAGGATCTAATCATAAGTAAGCAGTTCGTTCACTAGATTATTTATTGTTAAAGAAAGTCCATCTCCATGAGGGCCTTATTATTCTGAGACTGAATAAGTCTATCTTCTAAAATTTTGTTTAGCCGATATTTACCTTTAAGTTTAGGGCCTTAGTTTAAATCATTTTAAATATTAAATGTTACTCTGAATAGCTCTCCTCCTTCAACCTCCATCATTTTATTTAGGCTTATAAACAATTATACCCCAACCACTTCAGTAGATTAAGGGCAACAGGTGGGATCCACCATGAATGATAGAGTACCCACCTCTGCCATTTTGACATGTGAGATGGACTTTATTTTGTATTTTTGCACTAAGACTCTAATTGATATAAGTCAGACATAATAGATCTCCATTCCTCAAGTAGTTGTTATCTCTGCCGACATCCATCGTCAGGGTATAGATTTCTTTGCTGCTAATAGACATACTGGCAGAAGGGTGACAACCCATGAAGAGTGTGGTCTGGAAAGATCCCCAGTAGGGTCTGTTCAGCTGTTAGTTCAACTGATTGACCAAACAAAGCAGTAAGTTCCATCTGTAGGATGAGCCAAAAAGGCATCAGGTTGGGGCAGAGCCAAAAGATGTGACCCAGGGAAGCCCTAGAACAACCACAACCTCTCCAGCAAACCCCATATTTATCCAGGAGGAATTAAAGGAGGACAGCTGGTGCTCGGAAGTAGTGGGAGTGGCATTTCCACGCAAACTCCCTCCATAAAGGGGATGAGGAGGTCTTCAAACTTTTGATTGTAGTTGTCTTATTAATTTCCTCCTTTTTATGTTGATTGCGCACATGTGCAAGAAACATATTGCGGCAGCTTTCCAGAAGCAGGTTGTGGAGGCATGGCAATGTTGTGGCCAATGCCCCCACAGCCTTTAAAGGCTTGGCCCACTTGCCCCACAGCCATGGCTGCTGCTGACACTAGTTCAGCCAGCGTGCCACAACCTTGTAAGGTTTCAGTTGCCGCAATCAGGGGCCGTTTCGTCATTGCAGCATAAGCCATTCACTGCAATGAGGAAGAGACCCATCATTGCTAGGCGGAACCTTGTTACAGTGATACTGTTTGTGAACATGGTGGTGGCTTGCCGCCGAGTTCGCAAAAAATATTAAGCCCCCCCCGCCGAAGGAGTGCCCAATCCCCCTAGGCAGCATGTGCCCCCCCACCGTTTTTGTTTGCCGAGGGGCCCAACTCTCATCGGCTTCAGTTCCCCAAGGTTGATGTTGCTGACTGGGGACCTCACCCCGTCGGCATTATGTAACCCCCGCTTTGTTGTGTGCCGACAGCTCCAATCCCCATCGACATAATATCACCCCCGCTTTTGTTGTGTGCTGATGGGGTGCCCAATCCCCATCGGCATAAAATAACCCCCTTTGTTGTGTGCCGATGGGGTGCCCAATCCCCATCAGCTACAGCTGCCCCCAAAAAAGACTCCTTGGCATGCTGGGAGCCCACCCCACGTGTCACATGCCCCTGTAAAACAAAAAAGGACCCACGATGTTTTTTTTTCCTGTGGAAAAGGAAACGGTCCCTCGCAGTCTCCCCTGCCCCCACAACCCGCACCCACCCACTGCGCACTTTGCCTCCCCACACACACCCACCCCATACTTACCCTGAGTCCGGTTCGACCATCTTCGGTGGACCGGGAACACGTTTGCACTCTTCAAAGCCGACCGCGAACTGAGGAAATGCCAGTAATGGAATAAATAGGGTTTTTTCAACTTTGATGCATATCTCAGGCATTTTTGGGAATTTTGGCACCAAATTTTCAACATGGGGGTTTGGGGACCCCTCCCCATGAATTCTGGCGCTGTCATGGCATTATTCAGCCCCAAAAGGTGATTTCGAGGTCACCAGGACTGATCAACGAAACAACAGTGCCAGTGTTCATGAGGTGGGGTCTCAAAAAGCCTATGTTGTAAATTTGGTGTGAAAAAATCCAAAAAATGACTGTTTACGCGTGCATTATGCAGTTGCTACGCTGCGCTCGTAACTGTGGAATTTGCAATATTTTCATACCAGATTTTCAACACTGGTATTTTTCAGACCTCCTTGTGAATAGTACAGCTGTCATTTTCACATCCTGGCTAAATGTGTTTTCCCACTTTCGGCGCAGAATAGCGTGGTCGCGTGGGAAATCAGTGTTCGGGACAGATTAAGAAAATGACAGTGATGCTGTTTATGAGCAGAGGTCCTAAAACGCCTATGTTGAAAATTTGGTGACGATACTTCATAAAATTACTGTGTTACGAACATGTGTTGCGCAGTTTGCACGCATGCTCGTAACTTCGTGAATTAATATTTTCACTCCAGATTTTTAACATAACCAATCTTCTGCACTTCCATATGAACAGTACAGCTGTCATTTTTCACATCCTGGCCGAAATGTGTTTTCGCAGTTCCAGAGCAGAATAGCGCGGTCACTGTGGGAAATCCATGTTCAGGACACATTATGAAAATGACAGTGACACTGTTCATTAGCAGAGGTCCCAAAATGCCTATGTTGAAAATTTGGTGACGATAGTCCATAAAATGAGTGTGTTACGAATGTGCATTGCACAGTTTCCACGCATGCTCGTACCTTCACAACTTTGCAATATTTTCACTCCAGATTTTCAACATTGCCATTTTTCCACACCTCCTTATGAACAGTGCAGCTGTCATTTTTCACATCCTGACCGAAATGTGTTTTCGCCTTCTGGCACACAATAGCATGGTTGCTGTGGGAAATCAGTGTTCGGGACACATTAAGAAAAACACTGACACTGTTCATGAGCAGAGGTCCTAAAATGCCTGTGTTGAAAATTTTGTGATGAAACTCCATAAAATGACTGTGTTATGAGCGTGTATTTGTGCAGTTTCCATTCCTTATGTAGGTTCGCAAATTAGTAATATTTCCATGAATTTTCAACACTGGCATTTGTTCACATCTCCTTATGAACAGTACAGCTGTCATTTTCACATCCTGGCCGAAATGTGTTTCGTGCTTCCGGCACAGAATACACTGAGTCACTGTTGGAAATCAGTGTTTGGGACAGATTATAATCGGAGCGACTTGGGGGGGAGCTGAACTCAACTGAGCCCTGTCAGGACTGCTGCGGATTTCTTTGTGGGCAGGAAAAGGCGCCAACACAGGCAGGAGCCCAGTACAAAAGGGCAGCCTGCAGCGCCAGGAGACACAGAATGAGTGAGTGAGGGAGGGGGAGTGAGTGAGCTCAACAGAGCTCTGTTGGGACTGCTGCAGATTTCTTTGTGGGCAGAAAAAGGCAGCAATGCATGCAGGGACCCAGTACAAAAGGGCAGCCTACAGTGGTGGGAGAAACAAAACGAGTGACTGGGGGGGGGCGGAGTGAGCAAGCTCAACGGAGCTCTATCATGACTGCTGCGGATTTCTTTGTGGGCAGAAAAGGGTGGCAACGCAGGCAGGAGCCCAGTAAAGAAGGGCAGTCTGCGGTGCTGGCAGAAACGGAACGAGCAAGTGAGACAAGGGTAGTGAGTGAGGCCAACGGAGATCTGTCGGGACTGCTGCAGATTTCTTTGTGGGCAGAAAAAAATGTCAACAGAGGCAGGAGCCCAGTACAAAAGGGCAGCCTGCAGTGCCAGGAGAAACAGAATGAGCGAGTGAGACAGGGGGAGTGAGTGGCCTCAACGGAACTCTGTCAGGACAGCTGTGGATTTCTTTGTGGGCAGGAAATGGTGCCAACGGATGCAGGAGCCCAGTAAAAAAGGGCAGCCTGCAGCACCAGGAGAGACAGAACGAGCGAGTGAGAGAGAGGGAGTGAGCAAGCTCAATGGAGGTCTATCATGACTGCTGTGGATTTCTTTGTGGGCAGGAAAAGGTGGCAATGCAGGCAGGAGCCCAGTACAAAAGGCCAACCTGCAGCACTGGCAGAAACAGAATGAGCGAGTGAGAGAGGGGGAGTGAGCAACCTCAATGGAGCTGTGTCGGGACTGCTGCAGATGTCTTTGTTGGCAGAAATAGCCACCAATGCAGGCAGGAACCCAGTACAAAAGGGCAGCCTGCTGCAGCGGGAGACACAGAATGAGCGAGTGAGGGAGGGGGAGTGAGTGAGCTCAATGGAGTTCTGTTGGGACTGCTGCGGATTTCTAAGTGGGTAGAAAAAGGCAGCAATGCATGCAGGGGCCCAGTACAAAAGGGCAGCCTGCAGCAGTGGGAGAAACAGAACAAATGAGTGAGAGAGGGGGAGTGAGTGAGTGAGTGAGCTCGACGGAGCTCTATCATGACTGCTGCAGATTTTTGTGGCCAGAAGAGGCGGAAGGCAGGCAGGAGCCCAGTACAAAGGGCAGCCTGCAGCACCAACAGAAACTGAACAGTGTAGTGAGACGGCGAGCGAGTCAACGAGCTCTGTCGGACTGCTGCAGTTTTCTTGTGGGCAGAAAAGGTGCCAACAGAGGCAGGAGCCCACTACAAAATGGCAGCCTGCAGCCCAGGAGAAACAGAATGAGCGAGTGAGACAGGCAGAGTGAGCGACCTCAATGGAGTTCTGTCGGGATAGCTGCAGATTTCTTTGTGGGAAGAAAAGGTGCCAACACAGGCAGAAGCAATACAAAAGGGCAGCCTGCAGCACCGGGAGGAACACAATGAGCGAGTGAGAGGAGGGAGTGAGTGAGCTCAGCAGACTCCACCGTGACTGCTGTGGATTTCTTTGTGGGCAGAAAAGGCAACAAGCGCAGGCAGGAGCCTAGTACAAAAGGCCAGCCTGAGTGCAGCAGAAACGGAATGAAGCGAGTGAGAGAGGGGGTGTAAGCTAGCTCAATGGACCTGTGTCCGGACTGCTGCAGATTTCTTTGTGGGCAGAAAAGCCTCCAGCAGAGGCAGGAGCCCAGTACAAAAAGGCAGACTGCAGCGCCAGCAGAAACAGAATGAGCGAGTGAGAGGGGGGGAGTGACCTACCTCAACGGAGCTCTGTTGGGACAGCTGCAGATTTCTTTGTGGGCAGAAAAACGTGCCAATGCAGGTGGGAGCCCAGTACAAAGGAGCAGCCTGCAGCACCGTGAGAAACAGAACAAGCGAGTGACACAGGGGCAGTGAACAAGCTCAATGGACCAATGCAATCAACATTCGGCATTGACAAATGCTTGTTTAGTATTCCTTTTTCTTTGGCTGTATCAAACTCACTGTATTGTCTTTAAGATATGATGTATTCTTTGTATGTTTTCTTTTCTTTTTGGTTTAATTGTTATGAACTTATATATTAAATAATTATATATGTGAATGTTTATGTATGAAACTTGAATAATTGAATAAAATATCATTTAAAAAATAAATAAATATCTCCTGGATGAAACTCTATCTGATGCAAGAGGATCTGGTGACCTTTACACATGCTTTTGTTACCTCAACTCTTCAGTACTGTAATGCTTTACACCTAGGGTTATCAGGGCAGTTGGCGCATCTCCTGCAGTTGGTGCAGAATGCCGCAACCAGGTTGTTCTCTGGATCATCATATTCAGAGTTCCAAACACAAAGAATAAACACCGGGATACCATGGACTCTCAGTGCAGACAACGTAGGGCTTGTGGAGTGTACCAGCCTGCAAGAGCTGTGTTTACCAGCTGGGATCCCAAATCCTGCCCCAAACTAGGCCCTACCTGATTATAGACAGTGGGACTGTGAGGAGGGGTAGCAAAATAGACCATGCCACTGGGACTACCTAGTGTCTAGAAAACAGCCCAGCAGCTGAGCCACCTATATGAGGGGGGTTCTACTCCATAAGGCAGTGGCTTGTGTAGTTCAAACAATAATGAAAAAGTTGGGTGGTGGGGGCAAAAAGGCTGGTACTATAACCTGTGATGGACACTATGTTAGGCAGTCCCTGTGTACTCCCTGGTCCACCTTGCCGATAATGTTTTTAAGCTGACCATATGGAAAACCTACTCGACTCCCTATCTGCACCGATCTGTGGCAATAAATTGGCTAGCGAGTGGAAATGCAATGCTCTGCTAAATATTGCCACCGTCCGCCCTCCCCAAGTCCGCACGGTCGCAAGGAGTCAAAGCTCAGCTGTAGGAACATGTAAAAGTTCATCAGATTCAGTCTCCGCTGGCAGCTCGGTGTGATGTGCACGCCCTTGCCCAAGTCAACCAACCCCATCAAAGACAGTGGGTGGTGAAATGCATGGAAGTATAGGAGCTTATCCCCCAGTGTCAACACCCCCCTTATCTTTCAGCATACAGACGTATGTATAATAACTACATCAAACATCCATATTCCACGGTTCTCATCAGCAACACTCTAAAGGTTATAATCAATTAGTGGAGGAGGTGGCGCAGAGTCATACCCCCATTAGTGCATGTTTGCCTGCATGAGCACCTTGAGTGAGGAGAGTACTGACGGGAAAAGACTATGAGGCTAATAAAATTCCAGAAACAAAATACCTCATAGCAACAGGCAGCCCCTCAGCCGTTCATCCCAGGTTCGTGTAGTGAGGCAGCTGCTCCTGCCACTGCTTGTGCTCCCCCATATCTGATGTTTGCAGAGCAGTAACACAAAGCTATGCAAATGTGCGATCATTAGTCAATTTCACAGGCTGTCAGATTTCTTTGTGCAGTTGTCTTCTGTCACTACAGTCCACTGGCATTAACAGGTCACCTGCAGACCCACAGTGTGAGGGATGAGGATGAAAAGGAAAATCTGCCTCTCAGCTGGTCCTCTAGTCATTCCCCATGGTATAGTCAGAAAGAAACCCATGAACCGTGGGATGGCAGAGTTGGCATAACACAGCATGTGGCATTCCTCCTTCCATAAAGAGCAGTCCCAACCAGTGTTCCCATTTACCCCCAGTTGTACTTGATTCAAGTACAAATTATGAAATTCAAGTACATTTTTGTGTGAAGGGGGTACACTATACCCCCCCATAATTCTGTTTGAAATATATGTACCCCACAAAAATGTTGTACAAATGGTAGAATGAACCCTTATAATTTATTTTGTACCCCTGAAAATATTTGAAGAGGGTGCAGTACACCCCCAGATCTGCAGCCCTAATGGGAACACTGGTCCCAACCCATGCAGATTTCCTTCGTCTTTCCTTTTTTTCAAGAATGAGACACCAGCTAACTAACTCCCCCAGCATTCTGATCATTCTGATCACAATCAGCCACCCTGATGCACACACCCCTTACCGTCGGATGACAGCCAAAGCCCATATAGCTCAATAGAGCTTCCCATGATTCCCTCCCCCCTGACCCTAGTTGGCTACCAAACTTTTTCCTACCTGTTATGATTTCCTCCTTAGCATGTTGCCCTACTCATCAACTTACACTATCAGTGAACAGACATTATAGCAAGTGTCCATCAGTGCATTAGCAGGCATCCATCAGTTAATCAGCAAGAAAGTAGTTCAGAGCTTCCTCAGTGGTAGTGATAGGGCAAAGGGGCCCCAACTGTGGCCTATTCTACGAAAGCTCCGGCCATGCTCCCAACACTTTGACCTCAACAATGGCAGCCCAGATGGGCCACAGTGAGATGTCTTCTGAACCTGGGTGAAACCTCGTGGCTGAGAGACTATAAGATCTTCAACCTGAAGAATGTCGTCTGGCACAGGTGTACCTCTTGTCTTTGTTCCTTCCCCAGATTCCTGAGTTTCCCATGACTCTCCCCAAACCCTAGTTGGCTACCAAGCTATTTGCCTATCTGTTATGATTCCTCTCCCAGCATGTTGCCCACCTCATCGACTTACACTACCAGCGAACAGACATTATAGCAGGTGTCCATTAGTACATTAGCAGACGTCCATCAATTCATCAGTGAGATAGTAGTTCACAGCCTTCTCAGCAGTTAGTGGTGGAGCAAGAGGTCCTGACTGCAGCCTATTCTGTGACAGCTTCAGCCGTTCTCCCAATACTTCTTCCTCAATAATGGCAGCCCTGCCGAGATGCAGCAAGATGTCTTCTGAAGCCTGGGTGGAACCCAATGGCTGAGAGTCCATAAGATCTACGACTTGAAGAATGTCCTCCTGTACCTCTTGTTCTTGGTCCAACCCCGGATCCCTGAGTTGCTTGTGTGGAGGCTCGAGCTCTCAGGTGGGACTGCTGGATTTAGGCGTAGATGGCTGCGACTGTTGACTTCTGCTTCTGAGTCTTGAAGGGGAAGGCAGCATTTTCCTTGACTTGTCTCTTCGCCGCCTTCACTTGCTTCAAACTGCCACTGGTCTGTGTCCATTATTGTGGAAGGGGTCGGTGCCTTTGCCAGCAAACTGTTCGCAGGCTGCTAGGGGTGCCAGGCCCTGACTAAGGCTAAGTATGCCATTGTGACTCCTGATTGTAGCTTGCTCTGTTGCATAAATCTGTGTCCTTCATTCAGTTGACAAAAGAAGAGGTATGCAAGCGTCTTGATTCTCAGATTTTAAGGGCCAAAGGATATTATGAAGGGGGCAGACTCCTGTTTAGGTGACAGTTTGATTGGCTGAGGTTATTTTGTGCAAGTTACTGCTGCTCCCTTTGCAAACGTTGCACTCCTACTCTCTTTCACTACTGCCCTTTTAGAACGAGACTCAAGCGCATTTGCCCTGACAGAAGGAAACCTGTCCCAGCTTGTTCACAAACATTGGGGTGAGGGGTCCCCTAAGCCATGTCACTTACTACCCTCTTCACTCTGTTTTTTCCTGGGTTGCAGTGGGGGGAGGAAGGATCCCCTAACCCACACCACTTACTGCCCACCAGGCTCTGTTTTTACCTGGGCTGCCCATCAGGTTCCTGTTGAGGTGCACGACATACACTGCCCCAAAGATCTCCTCATCCACTGCACTAAGCGCCATCCCATTGTACACTGTGATCCAGTTTGGGTCAGCCACAGTGGTACAGAGTGCGACTGTGGAGAAGCACTGGGTGACATCAGCGGGGAGGTTGCGCTCCATAGCAAAGGAGACAGGAACATGTGAGGTCCGCCAACCTGAAGTCACCTGACAGGGAACAGATCCCGCATGTCCACCAAGGGTTGATGGGGTACTAGAACCAGTTCAGAATCAGAATGGCCCCGTTTGCCACCTCTAGTTGCAGAGCTGCTGCCATCAATCTCAGTCAGGAGACAAAACCTCACAAGTTACTGAATAAGTCACTACCGCTGAGGTGTTCACACTGTACCCCTCAGTGCAGATCAAGCCATTGCCATCTCACCATCTACCACCCGTTCGCAGAGATTGGGGTCTGTTTTCTTCCTGGTCACCCATCTCTGCGCTCCTCCACCATCACACCATGAGCTTGTAATAAAAGGGCTGCCTAGTTTGCAGCATGTGCTTGCTGAAATAGTCTGAGTTGTGTGAGTGCAGTACATATAATTTATTTACTCATTTAAAAAGGAAAGTTAATGGGCAGCAAGTGTTCATTTACAAAGACACCTCTCGGTCACTTCAGTCTAGAACAATATAGTGGGCTGGATTTTAGCAAAGCAAAGCTGTTCAAAGTGCAGCAGGTACTTGTCTTTCTCTGTGTTTGTCATATGATATACCGTGGTGTTCCATATATAGCGTTATGGTATTTTGTACATTGACTGTAACTACATTTTTTTAAAGTAACAGTTATGATCCAATATACAAAACATGATAACACTATATGAAAATACCACAGTATATCATACAACAAACATAATGAAATACGATAACATACATCCTGGTGTTGCAAAAATTCAGCTATCTGTAGAATGCTTATTTTTAACACTGTGCATGCCCAACCATGAAAAATCTTTTATAAATTATTTAAAAAATATCTGAGTTCAATACATAAAAAACAAAAGCATGTACCTTAGGCCTAATCTCAAACCTGAAAGTTTTAGGTTACAGATCCTCATACTGGTCTTTCACCAACTTCAGGAATATCTTAATCGAACAACTCCCTATGCATGCCCAGCACAGCTTTTGGAAACATCATGGCACCGACACTGCCCTGTTACGGGTCTCCACAGACATCCTTATGGCCATGAATGCAGGATGGTGACAGGAGCAGTCTTTGCAGACCTGACAAAGGCATTTGACTTAGTCACGGCCTTCTTTCTAGCCGAAATTGTGAAACTTTGGGCTAGATAGTCTCTCCTGCAGGTAGTTCAATAACTATTTATCAAAGAGGAAACAATGTGTAAGGAGGCTTGGAACAAGCTTTGCCCTCAAGCAAATCACTATGGGGATACCCCAAGGTTCCATTCTAGGACCCCTATTATTTTCTCTCTTTATAAATGACTTACCCCTTAACTGCGGCAATGGTTCCATACAGCTATATGGTGATGATGCCATTCTTTACAGGTCCAGTGCTGATAACAACTGGATTAACCACCAACTAGGTAAGGACTTTCAATTCATTGAAAGCTGGTTCTCAAAAAACAAACTAGTACTCAATTTAAAAAAAAAAAAACAAGGTCATGCTTTTTGGTAGCAAAAAGCTGGGGCCATGTAGAGACCACCTCCTCAAAATTTCTACCAACTCTGGCATTACCTTGGAATTAGTGAAGTCATTTAAACACCTAGGTGTGGTACTGGACCATGACATGTCCTTCGAACCCCATGTAGACACCCTCACTAAAGCTCTGAATCAAAAGCTCAGCCTACTATATAGACTCACCCTATACCTCTCTGCCCTGCGCGGCTAGCGACAACTAAGAACATACTACTGCCCACCCTCCTCCCCTATTTTACAATCCTCTCAAGTCTCTGTTCTGGTTTAACTAAGGACTCTCTACAACAAAACAGCATGCTTTGGTGTGGGTGCTCATCCGAGAGAGCACCACTGCAATGTTCCTGCCTCACTGGGGTGGCCCTACTGGGAGGTAAGACTATGGTTCCCCCTGTACTGTTTGACCTACAGTATAAACTACTGCAACCTACTGCTCCTCCCAGCCTCTCCTCCCTACTTCAATATAGGAGGCCAGCCAAGTCTCTGAGATCACTTACTAACTTGCTGCTAGACATTCCCAGGGTTCTGTCTGCTGCCAGCAGTAGATCATTCTTTGCAGCTGCTCCATCAGTATGGAATTCCCTACCTCTGAAAAGTCTGTACAAGTTCAGCATTCATGCAATTCAAAGGAGGCTCAAAACCCTCCTTTGGGCCCCAGCAGTTTGTCAGTGTTATCACTGACCCTGAGTAGATCTAGTCCTTTGCCAAACTGATCTGATTGATTCCCTCCCTGTTCCAAATAGCAACAATGTACACCTATATTGATAATGCTAAGTTATCTCTATAGCCTGGTGTACTTAAATGTCTGTATTTATTTATTTAGTTTTTGTTTACTGGGTAAGGTGTCACAGCCATAAAATATGACTATTTTCAGACACGACCCGGGAGGTTACAATACAAAATTGACAGACAAAACAAATAACAGTTATAGTTCAGAGGTAATCAACCATACAAGGAAAAATCGACACGATGTTCTGTGACTTAAACAGCAGTGCTATATGACAGAGATAATGGCAGGAAAATACACAATAGTACAAAACATAATAAGCAAACAATCATAGTGCAGTGCGTTTTAACACATAATCCATGGTAAGGGCTACATATAACGTAACAAGGGTCAGAGCAAAATTGAACATTTGAGAGCTGAGAAAGGGATGTCAAGCACCATTGGAGATTTAAAACAGGAACATAGGGCATGTTTTTGTGAGGAGAGTGTGATGTATCTTTTAAAAGCAATATGACATGGTGCAGAGCGAACCTCAGAGGTAGGAATTCCAAAATTTTGGGGCCAGGCAAGAGAAAGCTGAGGTTCCTTTAGGGCTCTGTGCCTAGGGGTGTATAGAGAGAGTCCAGCAGAGCGGAGGCCATAGGTAGGGGACAGAGGCACCAGCATGCCTGCAAGAGAGGTAGGTAGATTAGTTCTGATGATGTTGTCCAGCAGAGTACCAAGGGCAAGGAATCGATTGGCAGATGGAGAAGGCCATCTAAGGTCTGCATATAGCAAGCAATGGTGTTTCAAACGTGGGGAAGCCGAGGCATAATGACAGATACTATTGTACGTTGTATCCTATTTACTTAGGGTGGTTTTCAAAGCATTTATGTAGGTGACAGCACCATACGCAACGGATGGAAGTAGGATACCCCTAGAAATAGCCAGTCTAGCTGAAGGGGTAAGCATCTGACTAGTCCTGTACTACTGCATTGAATTGTATCATAACTGGCTCTTGTTCTCTGTCCTTACATGCTGTATAACTTTGACTCTTGTTTTGTCTTTACCAACTGAGTAACTTTCTGTATTGTAAAGTCTTATACTATGTACTGTCACTGTGAGTTGCTACAGTATCTAACTAATCAGAGTCGCCCCTGAAAAAGGGACTCCATTGTCTTAGTGGGATTAACCTGCTTAACACAACTCAATAAATAAATACTTTTTCAGTTATTGAGGAGCAAAGAAACATCTTAAAAAATGGTGAATTTTATGTTTTATTGCATCACTGTAATCTTGTCCCTACTGAACCGATCTACATGAAATTTTCAGGATCCACAGTTCCTGGCACAAACACTGTGCTTTCTAAATTTCTTGTAAATCAGCTGAACAGGGGCAAAGTTATTAAGGTGCAAAAACTGGGGGTTAACATTAAAGTGCTGATTCAACCCTAATATGCAGGCACGACTGCACCTGAATAATTTCAAAGGCCTTTGAAAAAGCCTTTTAAATGTGGAACACATCATATGATTTCTAGTAGAGTCTGCTATTAACTTTGTGTCACTGACTCTTCAATGAAGGAATTTCAGCACAGATTCCAGTTGCCTGTGTTCTGTTTGAGGTGGTGAGTGCCACAAATTTTCCTTTGCATCATATTCAGACCCTGTTACGCCTGTGCTGTGCCATCTGTACTGTCGTCCTGTTAAGTGGTGCATCACCTTGAGATCACATTGTTAACGGACAAAGCCCTACATTGTTTGGACCCTGGCCACCTTAAAACTCTCTTGTCCTGGTGTACTCCCAGCAGCTCGCTCTGCTCCATTGATGAGTTTCTACTTGCCATCCTGAGACATTTTTAAGTTTTTTATTTTAATTTATTTTACAATTTTTGGCCAGGGAAGACACTAAGCCACGATTTGTTTCCAGGTGCATCCTCAGAGCACAAGGAAGTTAAGTGACTTGCTCAGGGTCACACAGTATACAAATGGTGGCTGTGGGATTCAGACCCAGTTCTCCAGGTTTGCAGCTCAGTGCTCTTAACCACTGCACTATACTGCCTCCATTCTAAAGCAGTCAGGTATTCTTTGTGGTGGCCGGATCTATCTGGAACTCATTGTCCTACCATCTCAGAAGTCCTCCTCGGTGAAGGCATTCAAGAAAGAGCTAAAGTACTACCTCTATACATTGTCCTTTGGCACTGATTAGTTGGGTTGAGTGAAGTCGGTCATAACGGGGGGAGGAGGCTCGAGGGATTGGAGTCGGGTGCAGCGGAGTGCTCCTGGGGACACAGCGGCTTACTGAGGAGGTGCAACAGAGGGACTGCGGGGGATTTGGCTTCCTTCCATCCAGCAGCAGGACACGGCGGTGGAAAAGCAGAAGAACACCTGCTATGGTCTGGTGATCGGGAACACTGAGGGGTGCTTGGTGATTGGAGAGGCACATTTGAGGAAGCAGTTTAAATCTGTAGCAATTTTCTGTACTGTAGTGGTAAATATAGGGAGGGAGCTGAGCTGATTTTAAGTGCTGCTTTAAGCTATGCATCTGCCACTTACTTGGCAAACGTTGAGGGAGCTGAGCTGTGGTAAAGTGCTGCTTGCTTTTGTAGGTTTTATCTTTTGTTCAGTCTCTAGGGACTGTATTTCCTCCACAGGCGATGTCAGACTTCTGCGGGCAACAAGGTGAGCAGGCGATGAGCTACAGTGATGCAGCAGGAAGAGAGCACCAGTTGGGTCAGCTCTTGGAGGATGCGCTCCACCTAGGACAGGGTTTAACAACCTCGGCAAGAGGCTCAGAGCCCACATTGGGTTGAGTGAAGTCGGGCATAGCGGGGGCTCAAGGATTTGGAGTCGGGTACAGTGGAAGTGCTCGGGGACTCAGCAGCTTACTGAGGCACAACAGAGGGACTGCAGGGATTTGGTGGCTTCCTTCCTCCAGCAGGATGTGATGGTGGAAAGCAGAAAATGCCTACTAAGGTTTGGCAATCGGAAACACTGAGGGGTTCTTGGTGATTGAGAAGGCACATTTGGGGAAGTAATTTAAATCTGTGTCAATTTTCTGTACTGTAGTGGTAAACATGGGAGGAGTTGAGCTGATTTAAGTGCTGCTTTAAGCTGTGCATTCATTACTTACTTGGCAAATGTGGGAGGGAACTGAGCTGTGGTAAATTGCTGCTTGCTTCTTACAGGGTTTTTGTCCCGCGCACCTACCCCGGTCCCGACCTCGACCTCTATTGAATGGTCTTGTTGGGAGGGATCAGCTTCTAGAAACTGGTCTGGGATAAGAGCTGGCTGTTAGTGCAGCACTGAGACAGGAGCTGGGGATCAGCAGGGACTGTAATTTTTGTCACTGCAGGGGAATGGTTGTAGGTCTAAGGTCTTTGTAGAAGCTGGACAGGGTTTGGTAGGGACTCATTTAATAAGGAGGTCTGGCTAGTGGGGTATTCAGGAGTATAGCAATGCTGAGGCGGGCGCATGGAGGGTATTAAGGAAGGGCACATTAGGGGATGGAGTGGCACTAGAGGCAGAGGATGGGAATGGCATAGGAGGGAGGGATACAGGGGGCAGCAGGGTGCTGGAGGGCCATCGGGGGTAGAATAGTGAGTTGCAATGGTTGTGGGGTGGCCATCTGGATGAATGTATTATGGAAGCTAGGAGGGTGTCTGATCTGTCACAGGCTGAGGAGACTCGAGGAAGAAGTGTAGTGGCTCGGGAGGGAGTTGGGGAGGTTGAGGGGAAGGGAGGAGGTAGCTGGATCACAGAACAGGAGGACACCTCATGGGAAGAATGGTTTGGAGGGGGACAGAGAGGGAGGGCAGGAGCAATACAAATGGGAGGACTTGCACGGGAGGAGGGGCAAGGGCAGGAGGAAGGAGCCCACACCCAGCATGGCAGTGAGGGTAGGTAATAGGTATGAGGTGCTGGCAACTAGAGAGGAGGATAAGAGGGAGTGAGGGATCTCCAGGAGGGGGTTGGTAACGGGAAGCGGGAGGACTGCACAAGGGACAGTAGTCAGGCAGAGGATTGTGGTAGGGGTAAGGGGTGGAGCACAACTGGAAGGAGGGAAGAAGGGACCAGAGGTAATAGGGAGAGGAGCATTGATAGAGCGAGAACAGCAGGGACTTAGCGGGGGGGGGAGACCAGGAGGGAGGGGAAGGATGGGGAGGAGGGTGAGAGAACGAAGAGGGAGAACAGGGATAAGACTGGGGTGGAGGGGGATCCGGATCCATAGGAGGGAAGGGCAGGGTCTCAGCTGAGGACCCAGCTGGGGCAGACTCTGGCAGTAGATACCAAGGCAAAAGAAGGGGGGAGGCGAGGATTGGAGAGGGAGAGGTATTAGTGCTGGGGGCTTCAATACTCAAAGACATAAGATGGGGGAGCAAGGGGGAATGGCATAGTCACATCTGGGTCAAGTCCATACCTGGATTATTAGCAGGCAGGGCAGGGCTGTCAATTCTTAAGTGTGCTAAGATTGGTAGGAGTAAACTGTATCTCGTGGTGCATGTGGGTACGAATGACCTAGCAGGGGAGACGGTGAAAGGAGTGAGGGAGAGGTTCAAGGAACTGGGCAGGCTATGTGGTGAACTGGGGAGTCGGTGGCTTTCTCAGAGGTTCTCCAGTACCCCTGCCCAGTACATGTGAGAGAAACAAAGGATTGTGGAGTTCAACACCTGGCTGAGGGTTTGGTGTCAATCCAGGGATACGGGTTGGTGGGGACTGACAGAACCTGGGACAACAATGAACTCTATGCAGGGATAGGCTGCACTTGAGGGAAGGAGAAGGGGTATTAAAGCAGAGGATAGGGGAATACATAGCCACAAAGGTGGATTTAAACTAGATGGGGGGTGGTGAGTGGACAGATGGTAGGCTGGGATCCCAGAGAGGGGAGCCAAATGAGCTTACCCCCCAGGCTGGTAGGGAGGAACTTGGAGCAGAAGCATGGGGGGTAGGAGTAGGGTAATTCAGGGAGGGGAAGGGGCAGGGACAGGCTGAAGGGTGGTCTCACTGAATGTGAGAAGCCTTGGTAACAAATCAGAAGAATTACAGGCTCTCTTGGCAATAGGGAGGGTGGACATAGCGGCCATCATGGAAACGTGGGCCACTCAGTACCAGGATTGGGATCTGATGATCCCAGGGTATAGGATATTCAGGAAGGATAGGACTAAGGGGAAAGGGGGTGTATGGCAATATATGTACAGGTGGAGACAATGTGCATAAGGGAGGAGGAGAAGGAAGGCAGAACAGAGGTCCTATGGATGCTGTTCCAAGACTCGAGAGGTAGGATAGTGAGGATGGGGGTGGTGTACAGACCACTTGCCCAAGGGGATGATCTGAATAGGGAATTAACAGAACAAATCAGGAGGGTCTGTAGAAAAGGGAACACAGTGGTGGGGGGGGACTTCAACCTATCGGGGTGGGGTGGAGCACCCCAACCACTTCAAGTGCCAAGGAGCAGGTCATATTAGAGGCATTTCAAGACAGTTTCCTGGTGCAGTTGGTCCGTGAGTCAACTAGACTGCACAGGACTCTAGACCTGGTTCTATCAAATGGGGAGGCTGTAAAGGGTCTGGAGGTGGAGGACCCCCTGGCTGGGAGTGACCACTACACATTATGGTTCACACTCAACATGGGCAGGGAAACAGGAAGTATGGGTACCAGGGTGATTAACTGTAAGGGGGCAGACTTTAAAAGGATGGGGGAAATTTTGGGCAGGCATCTGACAGGAATTCAACCACACATGGATGCTAGACAAAAATGGGATATTATTAGGAAAGGGCTGGTGGAGGCTATTGGGACATGTACAAGAACATGGAGTAAGAAGGGAAGGGCACAAAAACCCAGCTGGCTGATGCAAGAAGTCATGGAAGGGGTGAGGTCCAAAAAAGGGCATTTCAGAGACTCAAGAAATCAGGAGGGGAAGGGATAGCAGGGAGGTGTATATGAAGAAGTCCAGGGAAGTTACCAGGCTGGTCAGAGCAGCCAAGACTTCCAGAGAACTGAGGCTGGTGCAGAGCATTAAGAGCAGAGAAAAGGACTTCTTCAGATACATCAGCGAAAAATGGAAAAACAAGGATCAGATTGTGAGGATTAGGAAGGATGGGGGCTGGGTGGAGAAGGGGGAGGGCCAGACAGGGGCACTTAATGATTACTTCTGCTCTGTGTTCCTGAAGGAGAGTGGGGGGTCGACACCACCTGGGAGAGGAGGAGTGGGCAGTGGGTGGAGGGGGTGACGGATATAGGGATTACGGAGGATAGGGTGCTGAAAGGATTAAGGGCTCTGAGAGGGGATAAGGCACCTGGTCCAGATGATATTCACCCTAGGGTACTCAAGGAACTAGCAGAGATCTTGGAAGGACCACTGGCTGACCTGTTCAATACCTCCTTGGACACAGGATGTTCCACAGGATTGAGGTTGCCCATCTGGTACCCATTCCCAAAAGTGGACCTAAGGATGAACCAAGCAACTACAGGCCAGTGAGCCTCACATTAATCATGGGAAAACTCATGAAGACAATCCTAAAAGAGAGGCTGGTGACCTTTGTGGAGAACAATGATGTCTCCAGGATGGCACAGCATGGGTTTGTCTCGGAAGATCCTGCCAGACAAACCTGATTGAGTACTATGACTAGATGACAAGGGAACTGGACAAAGGCCATGTGGTGGGATGTCCTGTATTTGGATTTTAGAAGGCTTTTGATTCCGTGCCATGGGAGACTGGGAAGGAAACTGGAATATATAGGGATGGGAAAAAAAGATGGTTAATTGGATCACCAGCTGGCTGAAGAGAAGGCAGCAAATGATTGTGGTTGAGGGGGGGACTCTCCTTACCAAGGGATGTGACGAGCGGGGTGTCGCAGGGATCAGTATTGGGACCGAAGTTATTCAGGCTATTCATAGCGGATATCTCCCATGGGATCTGGAGCAAGATCAGTCTCTTCGCAGATAACACAAAGATGGGAGCTGTGGTAGATGGGTTGAGGGGGCTGCAGGAGGACCTGACCAAACTACAGGAGTGGTCGGCGTGACACTCAGACAACTGGTTCTGATTAATCTATGATTTTTGTAATATAAAAATATGTTATTGAATGTCTCTCTTGAGAGATGCTGACAGCCTGTGAATGACACCCCCCTCCCAGGTTTTAGCTACAACGTGTTACCTGGAAGGCCAACAGATAATTACAGGCTAGAAGAGACTTAAAATTTAGGATCTCCAGTTTATTTGAGACTAATTTCAGCTTGCCATCTGCCAAGATAGATCATAAACTTTTATGACGTTCAGAGGAAACACAATTAATTTCACACGGTGATATAAAGCATGTTGCACCTCCATGAGATCTGGCAGAGAGACATAACAAGTCCTTTGATGTCCTGGAAAGGGGAAGCTGCTCATAAGATCAAAGAAAGTCATTTGAAAAAATGAGTTTTGATGAGGTCACAGAATTTTAATTTATCTTCTGAATAAGACATCCTGTTGGTATGATTTTTTGTATTCTGACAAGGAGGAGCTAGGTGACCTCAGGCAAAGAGGTTGGCAAAGCCAGTTTTTAAACAGTATTCTGTTTTCCATTCACACAAATGTTTGGACTCTGAAAGCTACAACATGCTAGCAGCACTGTAAGAGATACATTAGATAGATCAAGTCTAATTGTCTGGTGGTAGGAAATTGCACTTTTAAAATCTTTTTTTTAAGTGATTGTATGTTTTTGTGATAAACAGTTCTGTGTTTTACATTTTACATTCTTATCTATTTTTAAGTAAACATCTCATTGTTAAATAGACTATTTGTGTCTTCCAAGTCCTTCTGTTTTTGTCTGTGATGCGTGGATGGTTAAGAGTGTGACAACACTGTGCATGAGCTTATATGGTAATATCAAACTGGTAAAGTGAGAGTTATCTGAGGTCTTTATTAGAGGTTTTTAAGGTTCATTTTGTACACCTGGTTAGGTGCCCATAGGCGCAAAGATATCTGGCCCCCCCGAAGAGCAGAATTATTTGAGCCTGTACATTGGGTACGCTAATAAGAGGTTCACAGTTTAAATCCCTCCAGAACTGAGACCAAAGGTTGATTCGAACCCACAAAACAGACAGGAGGGCTACCCTGTTTCTGTTTCCTGTTTACAATATTGCGCTTGGAGGTTGGCAGTGTGGGAGCAGAGGGCCTGACCTGCTGAGTGGGTTTGTGACAGTCGGAGGCATGGCAGATGGGGTTTAACGCCAAAAAGTGCAAGGTACTGCACTTCGGGGCTAATAATCAGGGGAGGAGCTATCAACTTCCTTCAAATATTACTTCTCATTTTCGAAGAAGGGAAAAAGCTGCATTCTTAAGACATGCGACTGCAATTGATTTAATGTTACCTGTATGCAATTGGAAGTGGGCCGTCAAATGGTGTACTATACAGGGCACTATTATGAACAAAATTCCATCTAATTTAAGAGATTCAGCGGAATAAAAACTTGGAATATAATTAAAACATGGTTGAAGAGCACATGTAGTGAACCAAAATAATGTTGTTACAATGGAAGCCTAGCTACTGGGTAAATGTCAATGATCCTGCATAATAATAAGGTGGTGGGATGATGCTTAAGAAATTGTTACCTATGAAGAACAGTAACTCGATCTTTTCCCCTCTTTGCTGCCGCACTTTATATTTATTGTCTCTGTAACATGAACTTTGTATTTGATTTGTAATATGAATTGTAACTATGCACTTTATGGGACCTCATTATAAATGAGTTTTTAACTCAATCGAGGTTTATCTGATTCATAAAACTTTTGTTTTTATGAATAAAGAATAACGCATGACAGGTGTGTGTCGTGCTGGGATACGCCACGCCTGGGGGTTGGGCACGGTCCGCAGGCCGAGTCGTCCAATGCCCAGGCGGCATGCTATCCCAAACCACACACACCCCGGAATGCATTATTCCTATTATACAATCGCTGTTATATATAAAATAAAAATAATTTTAAAGAATTTTTTTTAGTGTGGAAAAATATTTTGTTTCTTAGAGGGCTGCAGAAAAAAGGTGGTGGTCCACAGCCATATCATCCATATTGATTCACAGTGCTGAGACTAGACCTGTGGCGTCGTATTGGGATAACGCCATGGGTCCAGCCCAAACTGACCAATCACAGTCCAAGATTCTTTCTTGCCATTGTATAATAAATATTTTACTACTACTACTAGTTGGGGGGGGGGGGTATGGCTGGAATGCACCGAAGAGGAAAAAGATCTAGGGGTGCTTATAACAGGGAGTATGAATAACTCAGCGCAGTGCAGGAAGGCGGCAGCAAAAGCCAACAGGATGCTGAGGTGTATAGCTAGGGGAATCTCCTCCAGAAATAGGGAGGTGATCCTGCTGCTATACAGGTCACTGGTCAGGCTGCACCTGGAGTACTGCATGTAGTGCTGGCATCCATTCCTGAAGAAGAACATCAGATTGTTGGAGGGTGTACAGCAGAAGGTGACAAAGATGATCCAGGGATTGAAGGGATACTCCTATGAGGCGAGGCCATGCGAGCTGAACATGTATTCCCTGGAGGAGGGGAGAGATGGGGGGACATGATCAAAACCTTTAAATACTTAAAGGGGATAAACAAGGCTAGCACAGAAGGGATTTTCCAGATTAGAAGGTGGAGGGTCACGAGGGGGCACCAGCTGAGTTTAGAGGGCAGAAGATTCAGGAGGGAAGTCAGGAGGCATTATTACACATAGAGGGTGGTGGATAAGTGGAATGCTCTGCTGGAGGAGATGGTAGCCTGTAGCACGGTAGGCGCTTTTAAGAGGGGATGGGACAGAGTGGGGAGGGGGTAATTAACAGAAGGCGAGGGGTCGATGGGGCAGCTGCAAATTGAGGTGCTAGCTGCACAATCGAGCACTCAATAGAGCGTGAGGCCTGTTTCTGCTGGCGTTTTCATGCGTTCATAATTCTAAGTTCATACAGCTGTTTGATTGTGTATTTATTTATTTTTGTACTTTAATAAGAATTACTTTTCTAACTAGAGATAAGTACACATACTATATTAGAAGTGCAGGGTCTGCAAAGTAAATTGAGATCTTAAGTCAGACTATAAAAGACCCTGTACTTAGCAAAGTGCAGGTCTAAGTTGGAGGAAGGCAGCTGAAAATCATCCCTGGAGTCTGGGGGATAACTGTTAATTGGGGGGTGTGGTTAGGTAGAAGTGAAGCAGTTGTCTGCATTTTGACTTCATTTTAGTAGGAATTGCTATCAGAGCAAGGAGGCATCTGAGCTGACTGAGGCAGCTAGAACATTTCTAACTAAGGGTAAGTAGATACCATATTAGAAGTGTAGGGTCATCAAGGTGAATTGGGGCCTTCAATCAGGGTTTAGAAGGTACAGTACTTAGCAGTGTGCTAGTCTGAGTTGGGGAAGGCAGCTGAAAATCTTCCCTGCAGTCAGCTGGGGGAATAACTGTTAATTGGGATGTGTGGCGTGGGAAGAAGTGAAGCACTTGTCAGTACTTCGACTTCGCTTTAGTTAGCTCTTGTCCTCAGCGTGTCCCATCATGCTCACATCCCATTGCATGAGTGGCACAGAGCAGGAGTGGAGCATCTGTCTTTACAGAATCTGTAGAATGTCCGCAGAGCTCTACAGATCTGCAGGAGACTCTGTTTAGGGGATCAGGTAAGCTTCGTATGCTGTAGCCACCAGTCTTGAAGAAAAAAGTGAACCCAACAACTCCCTGTCTGGGTACAACTAATTATCAACTGATCCTCAGCAACTGGGGTAGGTTACTTCTAATATATGACACTGTAGTATAATAAATGCTGTAAGACTGTGGTGTCATATTGTATCAGGTGAAACAAATTAGAATCTATGGCCAAATATTAATATAGGATAGGAGTACAGTAGCTGTGCTAGGACACAGTATTGAGAGACAGTAAGTTCCAGGTAGGTAGCTTCTTTACAAAACTATCTATATAGGATAGGGTACAAAATATATCTAGAAAGAACAATCAGGCACCAAAGCAGGACACAAAGTAACACGTCTGGTTCTAGTTGAAAAGCACTAGGCAATTAAAGGAATGCAGATTGCTAGTAGTGGTAGTATAAAGTTATCATAGGTTCAGTATGGAGAGAAGGTACAGGGGAGCTAGCCAGTTGTGACCACTTTGGGGCATGCTTTTCCAGGGTTATGCTCTAGAGGAGGGAGCACTGCCCCATCTGCAGGACCTTTGCAGAGCTCCATGCTCAGCTCATAGCAGCAAGAGAAGAGATATCTCAGCTGTGTCACTGGTTCAGCTAGAATCCATGCCCCACAGCCACTACTCCCCCAGAGGCCCACTGGTCCAGAGGGATGGAAAGTGGTGGGGAAGGGAAGGAGGAAGGGAATCAGGGGTAGCCACAAGGAGGTTGATCAGCCTCACACCATCCAGATGGCAAATTGTTTTGCACCCCTAGAGGCACCTCAGGTACCTGACTCTGCTGGTAGGGGACTCTGGGTCAGTCATTGGTAATGGGCAGAACAAATTGGTATCACCCAGGGGGACAAGCAGGAGGAAGTTAGCCAGGAGAGTCTTAGTGGTCTTGAACTCGATGATCAGGGGGGTACAGAGGGTGGTTGGCAGGGGGATGGATGGGTGTGGTGTGGTCAGGTGCCTTCCTGGTGCATTGGCCATCTGGGATATAGACAGGATAGGGAGGATGGCAGAGATGGGGAGCTGGGGATGTTGGTACAGTTGGGTACCAACGATCTGGTGAACCAGCCTGTGGAGATGGTAAAGGGGAACTTTCACAGACTGGGGGACAGATTCAAGGCACACTCAGCCTCCATGGCCTTTTCAGAGGTCCTCCCTGTGTAGAGTTGGTGGGTGGAAGACAGAATAAGGAGGGATGAGATCGAGGAGTTTAATGGGTGGTTAAAGGGATGGTGTCAGGTGAAGAGGTACTACTTTGTGGAGGAATGGGGGACCTTCTGGGATATGAGGCTCTTCAAGGGTGATGGTCCTCACCTGACAAGACAGGGGGCCAGTGCACTGGAGCAGAAGTTTGATATCTTCATTAGACAGTTAAATTGACTGTAGGGAAGACAAAGGCTAGGAGAACCAGGGTGTTAGGAGAGAGGAAAGGGAATCTAACTAGTACTTCCCTTAATGTGGGGGCTTGTAGCAGCATAGTGGGCTAAAGTAAGTTGAGTTTCAAACTGGACTAAGGGAAGGGACCAAGAAGAGAGGGCTTACAAAGACTGCAATCAACATAAAAACAAGAAGTTAACTGGGGAAGAATAAGGAAGAAAGATAAGTCAAAAGCAAAGGGCATCAATGGTTAGATAGAAGGGATCTGCCATAACACCAGCAGTCCGGTAATAAAATCAGTGAGCTTCTGGCAACCTGGTGGCTACCACTTCCCCCCTTTCTTCAATCAGGAAGTCTACCAAAGTCTCATGTCCCTAAATATTGCCAAGACCAGCTGTGATGGCCTAGACTCCAAGCCCCTCCATATCTCCACCCCAGCCATTGTCCACCCCCTTACACACCTCCTGAACTATCCTTTTCCTCCAGCATGGTTCCTTTGGCCTGGAAAGTGGCCAAAGTTTTGCCCTCATAAATGTGTTAACCCTCCTCCCCCTGAAACTATACTAGCCTATATATTTCCTCCCCTCCCTAGCTAAAATCAAGAGTCCTTTCTCTACACAAGGCTTGCTGAGTTTCTCACCACTACCAATACTCTCCCCTGTCCAATCTAGCTTTAGGATGTACCTCTCCACAAATTCCTCCTTACTGTGGGTTACAGACTCCATCCTCTCTGGAATGGGTCAGGGCCACATAACCTCTGCCATTTTCATTGATTTGGCTAAGGCCTTTGATTCAGTGTGCCACTTTCTCCTTCTAAATAAGCTGCATTCTTTTGGCTTGTGGTGCCAGCAGTTAAATGGTTCAGTTCCTACCTCACGTTTAGGAAGCAGTCAGTACAGGTGGGGAATGTCCAATCTCCCCCCCTCCTGATCCCTTGCTGGAGTCCCCCAAGGCTCCATCCTTGGCTCAGTTCTCTTCTCTCTCTCTCTCTCTCTCTCTCTTCATTAATGACCTTCCCTGTGCTTGCACCAACTCTAGTATCCACATGTACGCAGACGATATGGTTATCTATACCTCAAGCCCATCAACCTCTGACACCGAGGCCCCTCTCCAGCATGACTTTAATAATATACTAAGCTGGTTCCATGCAAACCAACTTAGGGCACACACACACACACAAAAAAAAAAAAATCTCAATGACTCTCGGCACCAGACAAAAACTGGCAAGGCATTTGACACCTCCAGTGTTCACCACCACTGACAGCACTCCTCTTGATGTAGTTCCTGCTTTCAAATGCCTTTAGGTTTGGCTGGACAGCAATCTTGACTTCTCTGACCATATGCCCTTCACACCAAACTTTGTCCCAACTTAGGAGCATTTCACCAAAACAAAGACTGTCTCTCCCTCCCATTCGCTGTAAATTGGTAGCAAAATGATCCTCCCTGTGTTCAATTACGTGGACATAGTCTATGGCACTGGTCCTGCCTCATCCCTTGCCAGATGCCATTTGTAACTTGTTCTGCTTGCTTACTGCACTTGTTTACCTGCTTTCCCTTTGTTTGTATGTGACCTCCCTTTCCTCGGGTCACACCTGGAAATGAGTCTCAGCTCAGTGTGCCTTTCCCAGTTACCAAATTTAAAATAAATAAAAAAAATGATGGCAGACACTGAGATGCAACTCGCAGCCATTACAGAAGCTTGAGCTTCAGAAAATAATGACTGGGACCCGACAGTCCCTGGTTACACAATGTCCAGGAGGGATAGAGGAAAAAGTAAATTGGGGGGCATAGCCCTACATGTCAGGGAAGGTAACAAGGCTGTGGAAGATGGATATATCGGGAGATGTAATGGGGAGAGAGAGTCCCTGTGGGTGCAGCTCACTGCTGCCTCAGGCAAGAAACTATGGTTGGGGGTGATCTATACACCGCCATGACAAGGGGAAGAGAGGGTAGGAAGCTAGTGGAAGAACTAGTAGAGGGAGTGGCAAAGGAGGAGGTAGTGGTGGTGGGTGATCTGAACCTGCCTGCCATCTGAGGGAGGTAGGGTGATAGAGGAGGATGTCAAAAGGCAGCTGTCCTTCATGATTACTTTTGCTCTGTCATCACAAAGGAAGACAATGGGCCCCTGCCAGAGAGTAGCATCAAGGCAGCAATAAAGAGGGTCCCAGAGATGAGGCAGCCAGTATTTACCAGCAAAACGGTTCAGAAAGGGCTAGCAGCCCTAAAGATAGATAAGGCCCCAGGGCCTGATGGGATGCATTCAAGGGTAATCAAGGAACTGGCTGTGGCACTGAACCCCTGGTACGACCATTCAATAGCTCATTACAGATGGGGGTAGTTCCACAAGACTGCAGGGTAGCTGTCATAGTTCTGCTCCATAATAAGGGACAAGGAGCAAGCAGGAACTACTGACCTGTCAGTCTTACCTCTGTTGGGGGTAAACTGATGGAGTCACTGGTCAAAAAGGACCTCATGGACTACCTGGAAAGCAACGGTCTCCAGGATAGTAAACAATAGGGTTCATGGCAGGGAGGTCTTGTCAGACCAAACTGATAGTTTTCTTTAACTGGGTGATGATGGTATTAGATAGGGGTCACACCGTGGATTTATTCTACTTCAGCAAGGCTTTAGACTCGGTGCTGAAAAAGATGGAGGATCTGGGTGCAGCATGGGACATAGTAGGATGGGTAGGAAATTGTTTGAAGAAGAGGTAATAGAGGGTTGTGATTAATGGTGTCAACTCAGAATAGAGGAAGATCACGGGTGGGGTGCCACAGAGGTCCATCCTACATCCTGTCCTGTCCTCTTAAATATATTCTTCAGCGACATTGAAGAAGGAATTTGGGGTAAGCCATGTCTCTTTGCAGATGCTACTAATCTCTGTGGGAGGAGAGATAGCGATAAGGGAATTATGAAGATGCAGAGTAATCTGCAAAGATTAGAGAGGTGGTATAAGCCTTGGCAATTGAAATTCAATGCTAAAACGTGCAAGGTGATGCACCTAGGGAACAAGAACCTCAGGACAGAGTATTGGATGGGAGGAGTAAAGCTGAGCACTACAGCTGATTAAAGGGACCTAGGAGTCATCATTTCTAACTTCCTTAAACAATCAAGCCAGTGTAACAAGGTGTATAGTAAGGCAAATAGGGTGCTGGGATGTATCAGAAGGGTACTGACAGTAGAAGAAAAGAGGTATGTCAACCTCTTTATAGATCATTGGTGAGGCCGCACCTTGAGTACTGTGCCTAGTTCTGGAGTCCTCAGCTCAGGTAAGATAAGGACAGGTTAGAGATGGTGAAACAATGGGTGATCAGGTTGATTCAGGGCCAGCAGCACAGAGCTTACCAAGATCAGATCAAGACAATGAACATGTACTCACTGGAGACCAGATGAGAGGGTGATATGATAGAGACCTTTATGTTCCTGAAAGGAATAAACAAGGTAAACTGCAGGAACTATTTAGCATGAGAAACAGTTCAAGGTCACAGAGGCATGAGTGGAAACCGATGGCTGGCAGGTTCAACGGGATTTGAGAAAGTTTTATTTTAAAGAAAAGTGGTGGGAACCATGGAACAGTCTGCCATCTGAGGTGGTGGCCACCAAAGCCATAAATGGTTTCATGTACTGCCAGGACAGAGTGAAGGGTATAGTGGATACTCAGGACAGAAGTAGTAGGGTGGGTACAGGAAGGTGGACAGTGAGGCTAGCACCTTGTATGGGCAATAGGTCCGGGTTTGATAGAGAACTACGTGCAGACTAGATGGACCATTGGTCTTTTCTGCCATCACCATCTATGTTTCTATGTTACGTATTTGTTAATTTTGGTTTTATGATTCTATTAAATATATTCTTCTTTGTGATGTGCCCTGAGTCTCTGAGATATGTTACTCTATAAATAAAATTGCCTTGGCTGTACTTAAAAAATACTCTGCAAGGAAAATGCCATGCAGGTTCATCACAGTTCTCCTTTAAGGTTGAAGATACTGGAGTCATAAATGGACAGCTCAAAAACGTTTAACTGGAAATATTTTCATAACATCCTACCATTTATTTTTCAAAGTTAGCGGTTTTGCTTCAAGGCTAGACTTTATTATTAATATCATCATTACTATTACAGTACTCAATTTCTAAAAGACAGCTGCTCCCTGTAATGGAAACAATATGTCTTTCTAAGAGAACAGGACAAAATTAATATTTATGTAACATGTTTAAAATTATGCACTACCAGCAAATAGTCTCCCGAATCCAGCCTGAAAAATGACTTGTTCTTTGACCATTTAAAATGTTGCTGCCTTTGAATATGTTTTTCTTGCTAGACTGTGAGGCTGTTGCAGAAGAATGGAGCTGATGTTGATCTTGCAGACCACGCTGGGCACACCGCATTACATAAGGCAGTGACACTTGATCATCTAACCACAGTACAACATCTAATTCAGATGGAGGCAACATTGGAAGCGACAGATGATTTAAAATGACAGCACTTCACAAAGCAGCAGAAAATGGGCACACGGAAATTGTGAATTACCTCGTCCAGCAGGGAGCAAATACAGAAGCATTTGGCTGGCTAAAGAAAACTCCACTACATCTAGCTGCAGAAAGGGGGCACCTACCTGTTGTAGAATTACTGCTGGAGAAGGGAGCCAATGCACAGGCAAGAACACAGTGGCATGAGACAGCAAGGGACCTTGCGTTTGAGAGAAAATTGAATAGGTTGCTTCATTTGTGTGAAAAGCCAAAAACTGTACATACTAAATGAGTGTCAGCATTATAACACATTATTATATAATGACCATTATCTTATTGTGACCATATAAATGATCTTATATCTAACTAAAACAGTAAACATTCATCGTGGATTATCATATAAGAATAAAATTGACTGTACCCATGAAACACAAACATTTGTGGTTTCATGTATCATACTCTTTATAATTGATTATGGAATTACAATATATTCAGTGGAATCAGACAATGCACTGTCGCGGCTGAATCCCACAGTAAATAAGGTATGTTGCTTTGTTTTAGATGTTAAGACTGATGTACATCATTGTGATTTGCATCGACTAATTGGATGGCTCTTTTTGATGTAAGAGAGCTGAATTTTGAAAGTTGATAGATCTGGGGTCCTATATTCAAAGGTTTGTGCAGGCACTAATGAGTCTTTGTCCATGCAAACCTGGATTTGCCCCAGATCCCAATAGTCAAAAGGGGCTGTTGTGTAGGCAAAGAGGGTCAGCACCCGCGCAAAACATAATGTATGCGGGTGGGCAGGGGGGTGACCATGAATAGCCCTCACTCCCCCATATTCAGTGGCTTTGCACTGTGCAAAGGGTTTAGCGCAGTCCTTTGTGCAGCACAAATATCAATCAACAAAACACCGACTTACTCCAGGAAACCCTGGTGGCTGCCAGAGGTAATGCAACCACTCCAGCCAGTTGGCTGCTGGGGAGCACACCATCCTCTGATGTCTGTGGCAGCGCCCCATGATCGCCAGCCCATACTGTAAATAAAAGAATCCCTGGTGGTAGTGATTCACCCTTCTCCGATTGATGGCTCATTAACAAAGAATCCCTGGTGCTAGTGGCCCCTCCCCCAATCGCCAGTCTGTCCTGTAAATAAAATAATCCTGGTGCTAGACAGCAGTCTCCTCCCCCTGCAATCATTGGCCCTCTTGTAAATAACAGAATCCCTGATGCTAGTAGTCACCCCCCGATCCACCCGGCCTTATTATGAATAAAAAGAATCCCTGGTGCTAGTGGTCCCCACGATCGCAGGCCCATATTGTAAATAACAGAATCCCTGGTGCTAATGGTTCCCCCAACCCCCAATCACCGGCCTGAATTATAAATAAAAGAATCCCCGGTGCTAGTGGTCCCCCACCTTCAAACACCAGCCCCTACTTACAAAACAAACCCTCCCTGGCATCCAGTGATACCCCCTAGGCACTGATCCATAGTACTGCCACTGAAAACATCATAATCCCTCGTGTCAAGTGGCCCCTCCTGCGGCACCAAACCAGGTGGACAAGAGGACACAGCATGAGATTAGAGAGAGGCCGATGAAGGGGTACTGTGAGGAAGTTCTTTTTCACAGAAAGGGTGATGGATGCATGGAATGGCCTACCTCAGGAAGTGGTGGATATGAATACAGTGCAGGGCTTCAAACAGGCATGGGAAAGGCATAAGGGTGCAATACAGATGAGTATGAATAGATAGGCCATTGACAGAGTACAGGCCTATGGCACATGCATAAGGTGAAAAAATGGGCAGACTGGCTGGGCCTTGCGGTCCTCATCTGCAGTCAACTTCTATGTTTCTATTGAACACCCACCCCATCACCTTACCCATACCCTTGGTGCCACTGGTGCACATCGGCAACAGCACAGCCCTCCTCACACCTCATTGGCCGCCCACCATATGTCCAGGCAGGGAGTGCACCTCTTATTTATAGAATAGGACATGTCACCCAATCCTATAAATAAGAGACACGCTGCCTGCATGGACATACAGCGGCCAGCCAGGGAGATGTGAGGAGGGCTGCACTGGTCACTGTATGCGCACCCACGGCACCGAGGGTACTGGTAAGGTGACTGGCTGCGTGTTCGGTGCCATAAAGGGGCCCTAGATGCCAGGGATTATGGTATTTCCAGCAGCAGTACCATGGATCAGTGCCCAGGGGACCACTGGATGCCAGGAGGGTTAGTTTTGTAAGAAGGGGCTGGTGATCAGGGGGATGACCAGTAGCACCAGGGACTTTTTTATTTACAGTATGGGCTGGTGATCGGGGGGGGACCACTAACATCAGGGATTCTTTTATTTACAATATTGGCCAGCAATCAGAATGGAGACCACTAGCACCAGGGATTCTGTTATTTTCAATACAGGTCAGTGATCGGTGGGGGAGGCCACTAACACCAGGGATTCTGTTATTTACAATATGGGCCAGCAATCAGGGGGAAACACTACCACCAGGGATTTTTTCTTCTTACATTACGGCCAGCAATCAAAGGGAGGGAGGAGGAGGAACACTAGCACCAGGATATCCATACATGTCTGGGGCGAGGCAATTGGGGGCAGTGCCGGGCCAACCTGCTTCACTACCCATGCAAATGAGCCCATAATGGGCATGCAGTGCCTTGTGTGCCCAGTGGTCTCATTTGCACGAGTCCCATTGAATACTGCAGATAGCGCTCCGGTGCTATCCATTCTGGTGGCGTACTTTGGAATCCATGTTGAAGCAGCACTAGTTGGCTTAGTGCTGTGCTGACATGACCCTATATTCAGTCAGATAGTACTGGTGCACGATTTGACTGAATATTGCATCCTCAGGCTCCCGGGTAATCGCAAGGTGCAGTGCATGGTTTTGCAATCCACTTTGTGCTATTTTGAATATCGGGCCCCTGGAGACTATTACTATGAAACCCCTGTACTAATGTGGAATTTTAGGATTCCATTTAGTAATTGCAATAAAATTATTCAGACACGTACAAGTGGTCTACCATGCCCTAGAACATGTCTGGGACAAAAACATATATCCATAGGGTCATTAAAGACTGGAACACATTGTCCCACAATGTTGTTAGCTGCTTTTCATTTATTAATTTTAAAGCTAAATTGTAATCACATTTAGACTGTTTAACAATATATAATGTATGGTAGAACGTTGTTATCTACCAAAATCTATCTTTTCCCATGGTTGTTATGCCATCGATGTGACGTCACTTTGTTGTTGACCTATCGAAGGTACGTCACATCGCTGGTATAACAACCAGGGTCGATCTGTGCATGCTTGGTAGAGGAAGTGAGTGGCTCCCTGAAACGGCCATGGCGGTGAGAGCTTGACCTGCAGTGGCATAAATTCAGTTAAGGTACCGGCTTCTTTTCCTCATTCTTTATGGCAGCCATACAATATAAAATATAAAGTATGGGGTCCTGATCAGTGACCAACTTGTTAACAGTCTTGAGGTTGCCATGGCGACATAAACCTCTTGAGCTTCGCTCTCGAGGTTTACACGATCACCATGGCAACCTCATGACAGTTAACAAGTAGGTTACCGATCGGGACCCATACATTATCCTCTATGTAAATGCAATAGACCATGTAATTCTATATCATTTTATGGACAGTGTGCATGTGAGAGAAATGCAGTATACAGTGTAGTACATAGTTATTAATTACTCAACAGGACAATTCAATGGAGGGCCACAATGCAGCAATACCCTGTACTGTAGAAAACTCAATGTCCCAATGTCCCAATAAAAAGAGTCCGAACATTTAATAACCTGAAATCAGGCTGTATAAATCCATGTATAACAAACTGCAAATCACTCATCTCACATGACTGAAGTAATCCTTCAGCAACATCATATTGTTAAAATTAAGACTAGCAAGAATTACAAAGACGGTAGCAATTACACTAAACTTTATTTATTTATAAATATGGGGGCCCATATTACTAACTAAAATCAAGCAGATTACAACTTTGTTATGCCATCATTATGACATCACTCTGTTGTTAACCCTTCTTGAGAAAGTCATATCAATGGTATAACAAAATGGAATGCTCACAACAGTCAGTGTTCTGCTTTGAGAAAAATGTTCAAAATGTTGGTATTAAATTAATTGATTTGCTTGGCTGTACCAATGAATAGTGTTGCGAGAACACACAATAAACATTGTTGAGGAATCTTCCTGCACTATTTACGACTGCTTAAGTTAAGAATACTCAGAAAGTAATTCAATCTGCGATTACATAATCTTGGTAGACCATACACTATAAAATATAATGTATGGTCTTTGTTTAATAACCACGCTGAAAACACTTCTCGAGGTTGCCATGACATCTGAAAACCACTTGAGCTACATTCTCAAGGTTTACAATGATGTCATAGCAACCTCTCAAAGTGTTTACAGTGTGGTTATTAACCAAAGAACATTATCCTCTATGTTTTTGATTACCAGGTAGGTGCACTAGACATAGAAATGCTTGTTTTCAGGCGTGACCCAGGAGGGTACAAGGCAAAAACAGTCATAAAATATTTGTACAAGGAGAATGCTCACAGTCTACAATAGAAATTTGAACAAGTGGCAGGAAACAACATGACATAGCAACAGGGTTTTAAGTAATTGATTAGCACTTTTTTCCTTGGGACAATACTAACTGTACAGAAAGCATTTATATAGGTTTTCTAGAAGTGTTATGTTTGTTAAACACAGTGAGGCAAGTGCTATGTATTTTCACAATGTTTTAGAACTTTTATGAGCAAAACGCTAATCAATTTTTAGAGTTAAATAAAACCCTGTAGCAATAATTATTACACAGCAGCAATGTACAATAAGCAGAGATAACAAATGATATAGAGATAGATATTGCACAGCAGCAGTGTACAATAAACAAAAAGGAAAAATTACTCACCTTAGTGTAACCCCCCTGCAAATGGGGGTTCCCAAAAGACTTCCAGGAGCTTGCTTGAATGCTCCAAGCCTGAATGGTGTTTGGCATTTAAGCCATTTATCAGTGAGTGTTTTTAGAGCCTCTGGTACTGTCTCTTTAAGAGCTGTCTGCTTGCAGACATAATTAGTTTATATGGGGGACTGTGTGTTTCTCTGTTTGAGTACCACTCGAACTGCTGCCAATTCACCCATTTTGCAGTCACTAGAGTGCAAAGGGAACCTATCTGAAAGATGTAACTGTTTGCCAGAAATTATTTAGAGTGATAATGAAATTACAGTTTGTCTAACCTGCTTTCTTTGCAGTCAGAACAGTGTCTGTCTAGTTCCCCATTCTGGTTTTGAACTGCTGAACTGGACCAATCAGTGTGGGGTAAGCTAGCTCTAAAATGGTGCCTTGGACGAATCAGAACTTGGACTCATAATCTGAGCCAGCCACAAGAGGATTGTATGGGCAGTGACTCTGGGAGATGGGTTTAGACTTCAGTGCCTTTTGGACCAACAGCAGCAGTCTATTGTGAGTGACAGCCAATCCAGTCAAGAACTGGGGGAACTCAAAGGAAGTGCCTGGTTTTTGTCGGTTGGAGTTTCAGTTGAGCTTTGGCAGTGAAGAAGGAAGGAGCCCTGTGCTTTTTCAGTGTGCAGTTTTAGTCAAAAACGTGTATGGGCCCAGAGTTCGGTCTGCAGCTTGTGTAACAGCTTGTTAGGACTGAATCCGTCCTGTGAAAAGAATCAAGGATCTCTGAAGAGTAGAAACCAGGCTCACCCTGTAGAAGACTGGAGGAATTGCTGAAAATTACACTTGGTCTGTCAGGAACTGAATCTGCTGTGTGTTCTCCGGTATTGTGCAGTAATTGATCGGGATACAGATGCAGCCTGCCTGGTATAGTGCTTTCTTTTATATGGATGTGTGAAGAGGTTTGTGTACCTCAAGTGAGCCCTGCTGACATTGAAGGACCCTATCTTATTTGGAGGTCGTGAGTACTAATTCAGGGTCGCTCCCTGTTGAATTGCCACATTAAATCCAAATGAAATTACTGTACCTGCTGACTGTTTAATTCTCCTTTTCTCTGTGTGAAAGGGCCCCTACCAGCTGCCACGGTTTGGACTAGCCACTCAGGGCTTGGGTACCCAGGGACAGTAACTGATAGGGATAGGCCTGTGCACAGAGCCATAGGTAGATTATTAGAGTGATAAGCTAATTAACCTGATTTCCTGTCCTTGTTATATCCCCTAAATAAATCAGAGCTGCTTGTTTCAGTAAAGTTATACTGCCTGAGGTATTTGTCTATGTTAAAGTACTGTACTGTGATTGTTGCACTGTATCTCATTTCACAGGAGGTCCCAGTGCCGGAACCAGACCTGGGGGTAAGTGTATACTGTGAAGGTAATTCTGATATATTGTGTGGGCCACTAGTGGGAAGAAAGGGGGGTTGCAGTGTCCCAGAGGGCTGTGACCAAGTTAGTTTAACTATTGCAAACCCTGACCTCTGGGTGGAGGCACCCCATTGGATCCAGGCCCCTCAACCTGTTGGTGGCAAATCAGGCAGGGGTAGTAGCCCCTGGGATAGCGTCATCTAGGGTTTACATCTTGAGGCTCACCGCTGGGATTGTGTGTCCTCTGTGGCCATATTTACGAACCACTGTTAAGAAAAAATGTGTACCCCGACAGAAGTGGCTGTGCAACTGGCTAGTGGAGTGGTGTACTGGGAGGAGATCGACCCAAAATGCTATGCTTATCCTGGACATCCCCTGGGTATTAATACGGACACTGTGCAGGAGTACTTTCCAAGGTGGAAGGTTTACAAAACCCTGTGGTGGTGGGTCGGCATGCTAATCTGCTCACCCACACTTTCCTGGCCCTAGTAGAGTTTAAGGATCCCATAGATAGCTCCAAAGTGCCACAGACCATTACCCCAGAGGAGCCCTCACTGCTTGGAGAGTGATAACTAAGGACAGTAAAGACCCGGGGAATCAGCCCCCACCACTATCTGAAACTTTTGAGGAGAATTTTGCTGAATGGTTGCTGGGAGAGGGAAAACTGTGGAGGACTTGAAGAAACTATTCTGCCACCTGGGGTGTTCTCCCCAACACCCTCTCCTGCTCCAGTGCCCGTAATGGTGGCTGAACCAATGCAGACTCCTATTTCTGCACCTGCCATTAGTCACGACTCTTACCAAGGTTGAGGATCTTCTCACCTCCCACCCCCAAGGGAGGATGACTGGGAGACCTGGATAGACTATGTTGCCCCAAGTGCTAGAATGGCAATGCTCGGAAGGCGAAAAGCTTAAAGAGGGTTAGTGAGAGCCTCCAGGTCCTGCCCTGGCTACCATCCGTGCTAAACGGGCCAGTAACCCTGAAGCGACTGCACAGGCCTATCTTGAGGCCTTGAGAATGTTATGGGAGCCCAGATTCTGATGAGGACCTATGGTGGAGAGTAAGAAATGCACAACAGTACCAAGGGGAGTTGTTGTCTGTATGTCTCTCGGCTGGAAAAATTGTTGCAAGAATGCCTCAGAAAGGGTAGTTTGCCAGCGATTGAACTGACCGAACCAGACTGGACAGAATCCTTAAGTCTGCCCCTTCTCAGAACTGCTGTTGCTTCAGTTACGCCTGGCAAATCGACTGGAATCCCCACCCTCCTATGATGAGTTAATGAGAGAAATTCGAGGAGTTGAGAAAAGGCGACCTCGGGAGGTACCTGCACCAACAGCTGTGGCTACGACCCGAGTGACTGAGGGTGACCCATCAAGTGAAGTTCAGGGGCAGAGGTTGACAGTCAATGAGTGCTCTGACAAGGAAAAAGATATGCCACAATGGGGCGAACTGTTGAGAGAGATCCGGGAATTCAAAAACAGTCCCTTTATGAAGGCCACGCCTGCAAGTACGGGTTCCTGACCTATATCCGACTGCATCTGCTATGGGGGTGGGGGTACCACCATGTATCTCCTGCTGATAACAGCTCCAAACTCAATTCCTTGACCATGGAAGTGGAGAAACTGACAGATGTCTCCAAATGCTTATCACGCCCGCAGACAGAGATGGCACCCAGGTTTCCAGTTAGTAATACACCGCTCTGGCTCCCAGTGGCGCCTCGGCCAGCTCAAACTCCAGAAAGTATGTTTTCTATAATTGTGGGAAAGATGGGCACATGAAAAGGGAATGCCAGTCCCAAAAGACACTGACAAAGTTGCATAGGCTACAAGGAGAGCTTGGAGAAGAAATCAGTGGTTAAGAGGCACGACATGATCCCAGTGAGGGCACCAAAATGCTAATTCACATCCTTTGTGGCAAGGTCAGTTGCCCAGGCCCCACTACCGCCTCTCCAGACTGGTCCAGAATAGTGGGTCCTCCATGGAGACCACTGTAAAGGTGAATGGAGTGTCTACAAGAGCTGTATTAGACAGTGGCTCCCAAGTGACAATTATGTTCCAGGATTGGTATCAGAAGCATTTGTCAGGCGTACCTTTACAACCATTAGAAGGACTGCATGTATGGGGTTAAGTGAGAAGGCCTACCCTATTCCGGGTATATCCGAATTTGGCTGTCTTTCCCCACCTCCGTGGCTGGAGTGGCCGAACAAGTAGAGACCCTAGCCTTAGTGTGTCCCCCACTGGACTGTATGGATGGTGTCCCTTTGTTGATTGGAACAAATGCTCATATGTTCGGAAGGCTGGCACAGTTGTGTTATGAAAACAGGGTCAAAGACTAGTAGAGCTTTAAGAGTTCCGGCTTTAATTAAGAAGGCCTATGAGGCACAGAGATGCTGAAAAACAGAACCAGAGGAACCGGTCGGAATTGTATGGAAGAAGGATCCTGAGTCTCTGATCCTGGCGCCAAATGCCCAGTGTACCTTACAGGAGAGGTCCGTATCAGAAAGGATGTTAAGAATAAAATATTAATGTTGGATGCACCAGGCGATGGAAAATTGCCAGAGGGACTGCTGGTCAAGCTTAGTATTTTGCCCGCTAGAGCCCATGCTTATGCCAGAAGGGTAATGGTCCAAGTTCATAATGTGTCTGAAAGAGACATTCGAGTAAACAGAGGTTGCATCCTGGCTAATGTGCATTGTGCAGACACTGCAGTGCTACCCAGCAGCAAGAGTTCAAGGAAGAATGACAGAGTAACGCCTGACTTGTTTGATTTCGACTCCCGCTGCCAGCTGAATGGAAAGTGAGGATCAGTGAGAAGCTTGCCCAGAGAGACCAGGTGTTTTCTTTAAAGGAATGGGATGTAGGATGCGTGCAAGGAGCTGAGCACAATATCGCTGCATGACGAAGACCATTTCAGTGAGAGGTCCGACGCCTGGCACCTGCTGGACAGATGATGTGAGACGGCATCTGCAAGAGATGTTAGCTGCTGGTGTAATACAAGAATCCAGAAGCCTCTTATGCTTCCCCATTGCTGTAGTGAGGAAAAAGAATGGAACAGTAAGGATTGTGTGGATTATCGCACCTAAACCGGCGGACTATCCCTGATCAGTACACAATGCCCCGCATTCAGGATGCTTTGGACTGCCTAAGCGGGAGCAAGTGGTTCTCTGTGCTGGATCTCCGCAGTGGGTACTACCAGATCCCGATGGCCCCAGAGGACCGTGAGAGAAGACGGCCTTATCTGTCCGCTTGGCTTCTATGAATTCATGAGGATGCCTCAAGGGATTTCAGGTGCCCCAGCCACTTTTCAACGATTGATGGAGCGTGCAGGGGGACATAGAACTTACTAGAGTGCCTGGTATACCTAGATGATGTCATTGTGTTTGGCAGCTCACTGGAGGAACATGAGAGCAGATTATTTAAGGTATTGGACCGACTGGAGGACTTTGGCCTTAAACTGTCCATTGATAAGTGTCAATTCTTTCAAACATCAGTAAAGTATGTGGGACACATAGTATCCACCGAGGAATAGAGACTGACCCAAGTAAAGTTGAGGCCTTGACCACCTGGCCACAGCCCAAAATATCTAAAAGAACTGCAAAGATTCCTGGGATTCTGTGGTTATTATCGGCGCTCATCAAGGACTATTCAAGAGTGATCCGCCTTTACTTAACCTTACTCAAGGGTATCCCCAACCCACAAAAATACTAAAAGTCAGCGCCTCAAGACTGAAGAGTGTATTTTCATCCGAGTGAAGTATTTGGGGCCCGCTGGACTCTGATTGTGAGACTGCTTTTCATGAGATCATATATCAACTACCCATGCTCCAGTGCTGGCCTATGCCGATCCAAGAAAACCTTACGTCCTGCACACTGATGCTAGCTTGCAAGGGTTGGGGGCTGTGTTGTACCAAGAGCACGAGAATGGCCTGAGACCAGTGGCCTTTGCCAGTAGAAGCCTGACCCCATCCGAAAAGAACTATCCTGTACATAAGTTAGAGTTCCTAGCTTTGAAGTGGGCTATTGTTGACCAATTCCATGAGTACTTGTATGGGGCTAAAATACTAGTAAAAACTGACAATAATCCTTTGACCTATGTGCAGACCTCAGCTAAGTTGGATGCCACTGGCCATAGGTGGCTTTCTGCATTATCTACATATGACTATGCTCTCGAATACCGAGCAGGTCTGAACCACATAGATGCTGATGCTCTCTCCCGGAGGCCTGTTCCCCAGAATGATTGGGTCCGATTGGCAGAACCTGACATTCGGGCACTCTGCCGGAAGTTTGACAGGGAGGAACAAATGTCCACGGACGCAGTGGACTGCATGGTGGATTGCTTGGGAGCCTCTGAGAATTGCATACCTGCTGCTTATTGCCACTTTTCTGCAATAGACATTGGTGCACTGCCTCAGCTGGACAATGACAGTATTCGGCGGGCTCAATCCCGCGATCCCATGATCAAAGCAGCTTTAGAAGCCCTATGCAGGAAAAGATGTGTCCAAATTCGCCCACTGATTTGAGAACTGCACTGTTATACAAAGTAAGGCCTGAGAATAATTCAAAGATGTAAAAACAATGCATAGAAATCATTTACTGCCCATTGGACAAATCCTGATTGAGTCTGAGCCCCAGAAGATGCCCCTCTGGACCAGTGACTAGAGCTGCTGCTAAGAAAAGATCAAGGAAGTCTGCACCTACAGAAGCAGAGTTAAAGTATTCCCCTGCACAAGTCCCAGTTGAGCATGACTGTCAGTCCATATCGGAAGAAAGTGAGAGTGACTTTGAATACTATCCTTCTTACGAACTGAGTCAATTGTTTCAGGGCAATCCCTGTCAATACTGGAGATGAAGCTGGGCCTTCTGGACTGCCAAGCCCCCAGCTTCATCCCTGGAGCCAATGCTCCCAGTAAGTGAAGTGCAAAGCATCAGATCAGATGAAATGGAATCATTGTGCATGGTTGAACTGTTTGAGCTTTCAGGGAGGAAAATGATAGATTGGGGCAGACTGGTGATACACCCAAACAAGAAGAGTATTTTGAGTGCCCTGACAGTCCACTGCCAGTGTCCGAAAGCTCCCCTGCAGCCAAATGTTGTGGACTCAGAAACTGTAACTCCTGGAGCTGAGTGCCCCAAGTTCTAGCTCTCTACCCCATGGAGACTCACTGACAAGTGAGGACAATGCTGAAAATGAGGCTCAGAGTGCAGAGACTATAACAGTTCCCCTAGAAAGACTGGTCGAGCTGTAAAGCCTGTGGTGCACCTCAGTTATGATTCACTTGGGAGGCCTGTGGATTTGCCTCTCAATGTTGTCCATAAAGGGTGTATGTGTCCCCGAGCTCATTGCCCAAACTGGCGTGCAGTGCTAACTCCAAGTTACTTGTGTTGCCCTCTAGTATGGTGCCTTGCCCCATCCAGCCCAAGGTCAACTGATAGGAAGGGCCCCTTCAGGGTTTCATGTACAAGAGGTAATAACTTGAGTTATGGTACAATGTGTATGTAATACTGTGTAAAGAGGACGACTGCAATGTTTCAGAAATGTGTTCTTGGTAAAATGATATATTGACTGATGATTACATATGCGAGCCTAATGCAAATGTATATGGTTGCAGTTGAAACTTATGGGTACTTGCTTGACGCGGACGCAAGCTTTCCCAGGCCAGGAAGGTGTAACCCCTGCAAATGGGGGTTCCCAAAGATTTGCAGGAGCTTGCTTGAATGCTCCAAGCCTGAATGGTGTTTGGCATTTAAGCCATTTATCAGTGAGTGTTTTAGAGCCTCTGGTACTGTCTCTTTAAGAGCTGTCTGCTTGCAGACATAATTAGTTTATATGGGGACTGTGTGTTTCTCTGTTTGAGTACCACTCGAACTGCTGCCAATTCACTCCATTTTGCAGTCACTAGAGTGCAAAGGGAACCTATCTGAAAGATGTAACTGTTTGCCAGAAATTATTTAGAGGATAATGAAATTACAGTTTGTCTAACCTGCTTTCTTTTTGCAGTCAGAACAGTGTCTGTCTAGTTCCCCATTCTGGTTTTGAACTGCTGAACTGGACCAATCAGTGTGGGTAAGCTAGCTCTAAAATGGTGCCTTGGACTGAATCAAGAACTTGGACTCATAATCTGGGCCAGCCACAAGAGGATTGTATGGGCAGTGACTCTGGGAGATGTAGTTTAGACTTCAGTGCCTTTTGGACCAACAGCAGCAGTCTGTGGTGACAGCCAATCCAGTCAAGAACTGGGAGGAACTCAAAGGAAGTGCCCGGTTTTTGTCGGTTGGAGTTTCAGTTGAGCTTTTGCAGTGAAGAAGGAAGGAGCCCTGTGCTTTTCAGTGTGCAGTTTTAGTCAAAAAACGTGTGTAAGGCCCAGAGTTCCGGTCTGCAGCTTGTGTAACAGCTTGTTAGGACTGAATCCGTCCTGTGAAAAGAATCAAAGGATCTCTGAAGAGTAGAAACCAGGCTCACCCTGTAGAAGACTGGAGGAATTGCTGAAAATTACACTTGGTCTGTCAGGAACTGAATCTGCTGTGTGTTCTCCCGGGTATTGTGCAGTAATTGCGATCGGGATACAGATGCAGCCTGCCTGGTATAGTGCTTTCTTTTATATGGATGTGTGAAGAGGTTTGTGTACCTCAAGTGAGCCCTGCTGACATTGAAGGACCCTATCTTTTATTTGGAGGTCGTGAGTATAATTCAGGTCGCCCCTGTTGAATTGCCAAGCATTAAATCCAAATGAAATTACTGTATCTGACTGTTTAATTCTCCTTTTCTCTGTGTGAAAGGGCCCTACCAGCTGCCATGGTTTGGACTAGCCACTAGGGCTTGGGTACCCAGGGACAGTAACTGATAGGGATAGGCCTGTGCACAGAGCCATAGGTAGATTATTAGAGTGATAAGCTAATTAACCTGATTTCCCCTGTCCTTGTTATATCCCCAAATAAATCAGAGCTGCTTGTTTCAGTAAAGTTATACTGCCTGAGGTATTTGTCTATGTTAAAGTACTGTACTGTGATTGTTGCACTGTATCTCATTTCACAGGAGGTCCAGTGTCGAAACCAGACCTGGGGGTAAGTGTATACTGTGGAGGTAATTCTGATATATTGTGGGGCCACTAGTGGGAAGAAAGGGTAGTTGCAGTGTCCCAGAGGGCTGTGACCAAGTTAGTTTAACTATTGCAAACCCTGACCTCTGGGTGGAGGCACCGCCATTGGATCCAGGCCCCTCAACCTGTTGGTGGCAAATCAGGCAGGGGTAGTAGCCCTGGGATAGCGTCATCTAGGGGTTACATTAGTAATTGCTTTTCTTCTCATGGAGTCTTGCTATATTATAACAATAGCAGTATTCGAGTTAGCCAACAGGCCCATGGCCAGCTGGCTAGTGAGTTGGAACAGGTGGCTGCTGATGGCATTGAAGCTGTCAGATCTTTACGAAGCTAACATCAAAGGACGGAAAGTCTGTGTGGAAAACTACACTAGCCATGGCTACCTACTAGTAGTAATAACAACAATATAAAGAACAAAGAAACACTCAGAGCCATAATAACAAAAATTGATGGTATTATGGTTCGTTTTACCACCCTTGACAAGCACATATGAACCCCCCCCTTCCCCCAAAGACTCAAGTCCAGGAAGGGGCAATATAAATAACCTAAATGAAACAATCTAGATCCCTAACACAAAGGAAAAGAGGGTAAGGGAAAACTACAATGGCATGACACAGTGCTTGCACAATTCGCCACCCTACCCAAGTAGAAGTTCTGAGAGGGGCAGAGGGAGGGTGGTTATAATATAGCAAGACTCCATGAGAAGAAAAGCAATTACTAAGGTGAGTAATTTTCCTTCAAACACCATGAAGTCTTGTTATATTATAACAATAGCAGATTACACAGCAGTACCTCCATGGAGGAGGGTCAGGAACCTATTAGAAATAGGCTCTGAAGCACAGCTGTGCCAAACTCGAGCATCTCTCCTGGACTGGACATCCAGGAATAATGCTTGGTAAGGTGTGAACTGTCTTCCAGGTAGCAGCTTGACAAATCTCCAGAATGGGATACTCTAGCAGCTGCTAGAGACGGCAGCTGCCCAGGAGTGGGCCTCAATCCTGAGGGGGTACTACCCAGCTTCTGATAACAGAATTGGATACAAGAAACAATCCACCTTGCAATTGTTCTCTTAGTGGCAGGTTTCCTTTACAACCTCGCCATAGGTAAGAAAGAGTTGAGGATTGAACCTATGACCTCTGGTGCACGTAAATAGTAAGCTTAAGGCTCTTTGACATCCGAGCTGTGTAGTCTCCTCTCACCTGAGGAAGAATGCTCAGTGAAAAATACTGGGAGAGAGATAGATTGATTCAGATGGAAATCAGAAACCACCTTAGGTAAAAATTTCTATTAGTCCTAAGGACTACCTTATCTCTGTGGAAAAGAGATAAAATCTTCTTCCACTGACAGGGCCTGTAGCTCACTTATGCGTCTGGCAGAGGTGATAGCTACTAGGAAAACGGTTTTCCAAGTTAAATACTTGAGCTCTGCAGAAGACAGAGGCTCAAAGGGGGGGTTGCATTAACTGAGCAATGCAAATATTCAGGTCCCAGGCGGGAGCTGGTTCCCGAAAAGGAGGGTTAGTATGAAGTAACCCTTTAAAAAACTTGGAGAACACCGGGTGAGAAGAAAGGGAGGCAGGCTTCTCTGCTGAGACACAAAAGCAGAGACAGCTGCCAGATGAACCTTCAGGTAGCTGGTCTAAGGCCTAAGGATTCAGATGGACCAAATAGTCCAGTAGAATGGGAAGATCAGCAGATTCTGGGATAATCTGCCTCTCAGAGCACCAGATGGAAAACTTCTGCCACTTAGAATTATAAGTGGCCCTAGTGGAAGGCTTCCTTGAAGCCTTTAAAATATCCATGACACCTTGAGAAAGGTGTAGTCTAAATTCTAGCTCCTCAAGAGCCAGGCCTTGAGGTGGAGGGATTTGAGGTCCGGATACCACCTCTCCCTGTGCACAGGCAAGTCGGGACTCGGCAGGCTCAGGGCAGGGGGACTGCCAAGGACAGGAGCAGAGGGTACCAGGGCTGTCTGGCCTAATCTGGGGCAATCAGAATCTCTGCCGTTGTGAGATCTGATTTTTACTAGTACCCTGAAGAGAGGAGAGGGGAAAGAGGGGCCATTTAGTAGCCAGGGCTGCGGTTGAGACCCCATGATTTTTATGCAACCCCTATGATGCCCACTGCAACCCCTAAGTACTCTAAAACAAGGTTTCCTAGTATTTATTTATATAAATGTGGTGGTTGGGGGAGTTTAACAACCCTATGCTTTTGCTGAAATGAGACTTTGCAACCCTATGATTCTAGTGAAATAATGCTACTGAGTAAAACCTACCTCCTTCTGCTTGCTATCCCCTCCGTATGCAGTCCATCATCATATTTGCCTCCCCACCACCGTTGAACATTGGGCCACTACTTTCAGATCATTTGATTGATAACCCTGAGGTCCCTTTCCTATGGAGATATATGCCATGACCTCTCCTCCCATCTTGTACTTGCCTCTGGGTTTTTGTGTCTGATGTGCATGACTTTGCAATTTTTTGGTATTGAATCCCAGCTGTAAAATTCTGGACTACTCTTCTAGTCTTTTCCAGGTCCCTACTCATGGCCTGCATTCCTCGATTATGTCCACACTATTGCAGATCTTGGTGTCATCAGCAAATAGATAGACTACTCCTTCATGCTTCACCCTTATGTCCCCTATGAATATATTGAAGAGAACAGGCAAAGTACTCATGACTCCCATCTCCCCTGAGAATTCCCTATTTAGTACAACCCTCTGGGTTCTATTCCTTAACCAACTGGGGGATCATTGGTTAAGGATAGGCAACAGAGGGTGATGGTAAATGGCATTCATTCTAATTAGGGGAGAGTGACCAGTGGGGTGCTGCAGGGCTCACCATTGGGACCGGTCCTCTTCAATGTCTTCATAAGTCACATTGCAGAAGAGCTTAGAAGGGAAGGTATGCCTTTTTATGTTTGCTTGTGCGCACATGCAAGAAACATGTTGTGGCAGCTTGCTGGAGTAGCGGGTTGTGGAGGTGAGGCAGTGTTGTGGTCAATGCTGGCAGTGCTTTTGGGGCTGGTCTCTGTGGTGCCATTAGAGGAGCATGCTGTTGATGACAGCAGTATTGCAGCATGCCGCCAACTTGAAAGAAATTTACTGCTGCAATCAGGGAGTTCATCATTTAACAATCAGCCTCTTTCTGCTGGGGTGGTCCCTGATTCCAGCGGCAAATCACAACTTGCCTTGTCTGGTGTCCCATTTCAATAAACATGGCAGCAGCTGTCACCGTCCGCCTCTCACAGTCCCCATGGAAGCCAACAGGGGTGCCCAATCCCCCTGTCGGCATGCCCCCTCCCCAGTTCATTTGCCAATGGGGGCCCAATCCCCATCCAGGATAATGTCCCCGATGTAATAGTTTTGTATGCTGAGGGGGTGCCCAATCCTCTGGTATCATGTGACCTCTCAAATACAGACTCCTTTTTCTGTGCCGAAGGGAGGCTCCAACCCCGTCCGGGTTTCAGTCTCTCTCCCTGTGGAATATAGGTGGCACACTGGAAGCCCACCCAGTGTACCAAAACAAACCTGTAAAGGAAAAACCTTCCTGCTGGTATTTTTAATTTGTAAAAGAGAAAAAACAGTCCCTTGTTGTCTCCCTGTACAGCCCTCCCCCTGTCCAGCTAATCCACCCTCTGCACACCAACATCCCCACACACATTCATCCCATACTTACCTCCAGAGCCTGGCGGATGATTCTTTGGTGGAGTGGGAAATACGCCTGCACTCCTCTTCAGCTGATCCAAACCGAAGAAATGCCGTGTAAGCTGTATAATGGCAAAAATGTTTTTTTTCAATTTAGGTGGATATATTTAGCTATTTTTGTGAATTTTTAGCTCCACATTTTCAATATGGGGTTCCTTGGGACCTCTACCCCATGAATTCAGTCACTGTCATCTGATTATTTGTCCCTCAGGTGATTTCGTCACTGCAAGCAGAATCACCTTAGGATCACTAACAAAACAATAGTATCACTGTTTATGAGGTGGGTTCCCAAAAGCCTATGTTGCAAAATTGGTGAAAAATTCCAAAAGATGACTGTGTTTCAAATGTGCATTGTGCAGTTTCCACACACTAATAATTCTAACTTCGAGTGATTTGTAATATTTTCTGCCTTCAAGATTTTCAACATTGTCATTTTGCATATCTCTTTATGAACAGTACAGCTGTCGTTTCATATCCCGTCCAAAATGTGTTTTGCAGATCAGGCATTAAATGGCACAGTCGCCAGGGAAATCAACTTCCGACAGATTAAGGAAATCTGGCAGTGACACTGTTCATGAGCAGAGGTAACAAAATACCTATGTTGAAAATTTGGTGGAAATAATTCCATAAATGACTGTGTTACGAGTGCATTGTGCAGTTTCCACTCAAGCTCATAATTGAAAGCACTTTTAATATTTTCTATTCCAGATTTTCAACACCACGCCCTGTCAATATCCACACCAGTGGGTCCCGGAGTTGTGTGCATGGACGTCTTGAGCCAGACCCGTTATAACGCGCCCACATAGCCTGGTCATTACGGACCACTACACCCAGTATGCGCAAGCTTTCCCCACCAAGGATCAAAAGGTGAGCATCGTGGTTAAGGTCCTGCAAAAGTATGTCCAACACTGCGGCCGCCTCAAATGGATCCATTCTGACCCGGGCCAGGATTTCGAGAGATGCCTGGTGAAGGAGTTTCTGGCATGTTATGGCATACAGATATCCCCACAACCCCAGGGAGATCCCCACACCAAGCAGTTCAACAGAACGCTGTTGAACTTGTTGGGCACCCTGGACCCCGCCGACAAGGCAAGCTGGAGTCAGAGGGTGGGGTAACTGGTACATGCATACAACTGTATAAAAAATAATAATATTAAATTTTATTTCACATAAGCACCTTTCGGGCCAACAAGGTGCTTTACAAAAGGATAAAACCAGTTACAATTATATAAAACAATAAACATCAAAATAAATGACTAACATATAAAAATAAACAGAAGATCAAAGTTATATGGAGCGATGCCACCCAGCCTCCCTTTACCTCATGTTCGGTCGTGAGGCCTGACTGTCGGTGGACATGTGTTTTAGAGTATCCGCTGATGGGGCCTCCCATAAATCATACTTGAGTACACCAGTATCTACGGAACAGCTCCAAGCGATACAAGCTCGCCCCGAGGTGGCGCTCAGAGCTGTCAGGGAAATAAGAGAAGGTATGATGCCAGAGTGCGCAGTCAGGACTTGGAGGTGGGGGACAGGGTCTTGCTATGGAACCTGGGACTCCAAAGGAAGAACAAGATCCAGAACCGGTGGTCCCCAGACAGTTTTCTAGTGGTGGAAAAACTAACGAGCCTGCCAGTGTATCGTATAAAGGAGGAGCATGGCTGTGGGCTTGAGAAAATGGTACACCGGAATCACCTGCTCCTCACTGAGGAGATCATACCTACCCCAGCCCCGGGGTCCAATCCACCAATGGCAAGGTGACCCGTCACCCGAGGGATGCATAAATAGCACGGGCTGACACCTTCACCCACCTCGGGACACCCCACCAGGGGCGCTGACTCAGACACCCGACAGCCCTCCATGGAACCCAGGGGCTACTCCAGCAATGCGAGCAAAGTGGAGGAGGGAGACTCTACCTGTCCACAGTGGGGAACGGGTGACAGGTCCCCTCCTAGTGGGAGTGGTTCTGCTGGACCTCTGCCCCATGCACCAGCACCAGACACCTGCAGCCCCCATCCTACCTAACCTTGAGGCCCTGCCCTTTGTCCCAGAGGCCGGGCCTACTGTCCCAGTGTTGGGTCCCATTTAGAGGGGTTCATATAGTCCAGGGGCCCCCAGCAAGCTCATCTTCACGACATAGTGAGTTGCCTGCACTACGGCCTCTGCCCAGGTTCCAGACCAAGCCTCCGACAGTATAGTGGTACCGGGATTGCCCGGGGGGGTGATAGACCATGACTTTACCGGACTGACCAAGCCCCCTGACTTGGTCCCTGTACCAGCCGATGCCTTGCCTCAGAGATCGGGCTGGCCCCCACCGACCCACTGTGAAGCTCATGTACGGATCCCTGGGTGAGCCCGCCAACCTGCCTCTTGATGTTCTCCTCCAGCTTGTGATGCCTGTTCTCCATCCACCATTGTGTTGCCTGGGGACAGAAGTAGTGGATATAGGTGCCCAACCTCCCATTAAATGTATATGATACACTTTTGTAGCTGGACCGTGCAAGCCTAACTGTAAATGAAATTTGGGTGATGCTAGTTAGGAACAGGGTATCTAGCTAGACAAGTGTATGCTAAGGGTTATGGGGATCCAGGTGGAAATAGGGCTTATCAGGATGTCAAGTTTTCTGCCGTGGGTGTGTAAGCCCCCAACACGGGCTTACCTTGGGTGGCTCCTCTACCCCTCCTCCGGCACTGTCCTGTGTGGGCTTTGGGGAGTTTCCACCCATGCACCCCTCACTGTAGTCCAACTCTGCCTCACCCAGTGCCGCAGGCATCGAAACACTTGTCGGTGCTGTGAGGTGCAGGGTCACACGGTCCCAGGTCCGAGGAAGTCCAGGATGGGGACCAAGGCCATGCAGAAGCAATGTCTCTTTTTTTTAATGATTTATTAAACATGGCCTTCTTCTCACCCATGCGCATGCACATGAGTGAGGACTGCTGGCTGGAATTGAAGGGGCAGGCTCCTTTCTGGCCCCACAGCCATGCGGCCAGATTAGCTAAGTGTTTCCCCAGTCCCCAAACAAGCAGAGGGACTGTGGAAAATGCACAGGGCAACCAGATGAGCTCCAGTCACGAAAGCAAGGTGGGGCAGCCTATTTCATGGGCGAGGTTAGTCGGGGGGGCCGAAATCCCCCAGGCTGGTGGGAAACCAAGATGGCGTCCTCCATGCTTCCAGGTGACCTCCGGCTGCTGGGAAAGTTACCAGCTGCAGCCTAGAGGTCACATGGTGGTCGAGGGCCAATAGGAATGCCCCAGGGTTGGGGGTTTAAAAGGCAGGGACTGGAGCGAAAGGGGATGACAAAGGGGACAGACAGCTGAGAGGAGGGGGAGAGAGCCAGAGGGGAAGAAAAGCAAGGCCCCACAGAATAGGAGTGCTGGCTAGGAGGCCTACCTACTCTGGCTGTATCTCTTATCCCCCTTGCCCCCCCCCCAGCAGAGCAAGAAGGAAAAAAGGACAGGAGGACAACTATGGCTTGGTACAGGGTGAGGAAAACTGTGAGGTTTCTTCCTGAGAGCACCAGGGCTGACTGAGTGGGCTGGAGAACACAGCAGCTGTCAGTCCAGGCATCAAGAAACCTTCCTCACCAGGGCCAGTGTTCTCTGCCAGGGGAGAGTTGGGAAAGCTGGCCCAGGACCTCAGATGCTGTCATAGGGAGGAATCACATCACGCGCCACCCCATAAAAGAATGGGGCAGTCGAGGTGAGGAGAGTGGACAGGCCTGCCCGTGAAGTTAGCAACCAAAGGCCTGTGGGTGAAGCTAGAGAGGCCAGGCAGGTGAAGAATCTTCCCTCAATCCAGTGGACTGCAGTGTGGTGGACCGCAAGTGTTTTCGCCCTCCTAGGGCACCGTGAGTACCCTGTGTAGCTGCACTGGGGAGACTTTGTTGTTGTTTCTGCTAATAGGGGCTAGGGAGAGCTCCCAACATACAACCCACAGACTGCTGGACTCAAGTGGTTGTGCAAGGGCCCCAACGATATACAGCTGACCTGCAGACTAAGGGACGGTGAGGTACCCACTGACAGTGACTGGTCTGGGTGCACCCAAGGGAGATGGGAGAGTGTGGATAAGGGAGTGTTTAGTATCTTTGAGGTTCAGAGGGAATAGCCCCACCTCCTCTGTATTAGGGTGTGATAATAAAACTGGTTATTTATCTGCATCTGCTTCTATCTGTTGTGTGTGTTTATAACATTGTGTAGAGGGAGGTCCGGGATCCATGGGCAGTCAAGAGGAGAAACCATTACTGATCCTGGGGAAAAGTGCTAACCTGTTCTACCCACAGGAGGTGACACTGGGCTCCCATTGGAGGCACAAGGCACCACAGAAACTGCAGTCAGGACTCAGGCCCGGCCCTCAGGGAGGTACTGCAGAGAACCCCAAGAACACTGAGGCAGCCCAGGTGAGTGTGAGTATCGGCGCTGTTAAAACAATAATACACATGAACAACCAAAGCAGCGGTTGTGTTTAAACAGCTCTAGTTAACCAAAAGCTCTCAGGGTAGGTTGCTTTTTAATTTCTTCTTAAACAGTTAAACAGATCTGATGGTACATATATCTTTACGGAGCGAGTTCCATATGGTAGGAGCTACAACTAAAAAAGCCTGATCACCAGAGAACTTCAACTGGAAGAAAGGAAGGAACAGCCAACAAACCCCGCCCATGTGATCTTACATACCTAGGCAGGGAATGGAGAATCAGGAGATCACTGAGGTATTGTGGGCCCAGTCTGTTCAAATAAATTATACTGAAATCTGTGTTGTGTCCTCTGTACCACAGATCATGCTGCATATTCCATGTTAACCATGAGTCCATCAATGCTGACTATTACTGACAGCAGAGGTATGACGTTGATACAACAGAGGGTAAGAGAAGTGGCCAAGGGCTGGAACAGACCTATGTCTCTGATGTTGGCTCCTGCAAATTTTTTTTTCTGTTCTTTGGTAACGGGTAAGGACCACTAGGTACAAGTGCCAGTTTTCAAGGGTGACCTGGGACCACACTGGGGTAGTTACCTGACTTGCTCAGAGTCACATAGTATGCAGGGGGGGTTGTGAGAATCAAACCCAGGTTGGTTGGATGTACCAGGCTCATTCACAGTTAATTACTCTAACCTTTAGGCTATTCTGCCAGCCCCAAGTTTGAGTTTATCACCTGAGAGCTCTGTTCCTTGTTTGACGATGCCAACCCCACTGAGGGTAAATAAACTTGGAACAAGAGATTACAACATTTCAAGAAGAGGAGACCTACTGTTCTCTTTCCTCAGCCACAGTGGTTCACGAAGTCTCAAGCAGAGTCTATAGAGAAAATAGCTTTAGGAGATGGAGATCTTAGAAATGATGACTGCTGTTTTCAAAAGAGTTATGCCATCATTATCTTCTACAACCCAATGATCCTCCCAAACTACAACTGCTCCATCTTTGAGCTATGGATTACCTCCATGTTAAATTGCTAATTGTAAAAATTAGCAATGTTGATATGGAGAGTTATAGAAAAGAACATTGGATGGCTATGAAATTTACTGTAGGAAATGTCAATAAATCTTAACTGTAGTTGTCCTATCCCATCACTCTGAATAATGGGTTCTGATTATTTTGCATTGCTGTATCATAACTATTATAACAAATGAGAAAAAATTAGGAAATATGCATGACAGCAGATGCTGGCTGGCAAATACTATTTATTAATGACTTTGACAACCGGTAGGTGCACAGGTCCAGTGGACCGCTTACAGGCCAACCTGAGTCACAAGGCATGAGTTGAAACATTTCAGTAGTAAAACTATTTACAAGGTTACATTTTACAATGTTATATAACATTGATAGATAATATAGTTGGGTACAAGGCAGCAGTATAATAAAAAACTCCAGTCAGAGGGCTGAAATGTGACAATGTTTATGAGTCATTTCAAGAAGACAAAGGTACAGGGATACTATGATTCAGGTAGATTTATTTATTTATTTATTTGCTTTTGTTAACCGGGTAAGCACACTAGACAGCCAAGTGCCTATTTTCAGGTGTGACCCGGGAGATTACAAGGTACATACATGAACAATTTTCAGATGTGACCCAGGAGATTACAAGGTACATACATGAACATCAGGCAAAAAGAAGTGAAGGATTACATTAAAGAGAATTAGCACACAGGGACAATACAAGCAACAGTGCCAGCAGGGATTTATATTGCAGGCAGTAGGAAGAAGTACAGTGTGGTTTCATTGTTCCAGGCAGCAATGTTGTAAGGCTTGCAGGTAGGCGAAGAGGAGTAACATTGGGATAGAGTGCACAGTAATAATGCTCATCCTGTTGGGCAGGTGGGCCTAAGTGGTCTATTCTTCTAGTAAACTGCGAGTACAGGAGGTGTATAAGCACAGATGTACTCTACCTGAGTCATATTGTTTGGTAGCATCTCAGTTTGTTGGGGCATCACAGGCTGAGAGGCTTTGTCTAGTGCAGAGACAGGTGGAGGCCGTTTTGAGAAAGCCCCAGAGGGAGGTTTTAAAGCTCTGGTGGGAGGGAGAGGAGCGAATGCTTGATGGAAGAGAGTTCCAGACCCTGGGCGTATACGCAGTGAAGGCTCGGTCACCCACTTGTGTGCGGGTTTTTGGTACCAGGAGTGCATGAGAGTCAGTGGATCGCAGGTTGTAGGAGGAAGTAGCTAGAATGAGGGACTCTGCAAGTTTAAGGGGGATGGCAGTTCTGACAATACTGTCTATGAAGTTGCCCACAACATAGGAGCGGTGAGTTTCTGGTGGGAGCCATTCAAGCCGGGTGTAGAGCTCACAGCGGTGAGTGAGGCAGGGGGCTGAGAGTGCAAAACAGCATATATTGTTGTACGCTGAGTCCCACTTTACTAGACTACTTTTTGCAACGTGAGAAAAGGTGACTAGTCCATAGCAGAGTGTAGGTAGGAGGACTTCCCTGGCTAAGGCGAGACGAGCAGCTGAAGTGAGACAACGTTTTGCTCTGTAAGAGTGTCCCAACTTGCAGTTTGAGGCCTTACATGAATTGCATATGTGTATGTTCATATCCAGTTGCGGGTCAAGAGTCACCCCCAGGTACTTGACCAATTCTGCAACTAGCAGTGGGGACCCATCGGCCCCAGAAATCTGTAGTGAATCTGGGGCAGCTTTTAACTTGGCTGCTGAGCCAAAGAGCATGGCCTGCATCTTCTGCAGGTTAATCATAAGTTTATGGTCCTGCAACCAAGTTTGGATTTGGTCGAAGTCCGAGTTTAGTTTGGTGTTGATGGTAGAGATGTCCTGGGAACTGGACATGATGGCTAGGTCATCTGCATACAGCACTGAGGACCCAAGAGCTGGAGCCGAGGGTAGCTCATTTACAAAGAAAGAGAACATGAGAGGCCCCTGGACAGAGCCCTGGAGGACTCCGCAGTTTACCTGGACAGGCTCAGACAGGGCCTTGTTGAACTTGGTGTACTGCTGCCTGCCCGTGAGATAATTACTGATCCAGGCAAGGGCGGGGGAGGAGAAGCCAAGTGGTAGGAGAGAGGAGCACAGTAGTGCATGGTCTACCCAATCCAAGGCTTTTGAGAGATCAACAAAGATGGCCCCGGTCAGATGACACTGAGAGATCCCACTTCATTAGAAGATTCACAACAAGATCACAAGAGCAGAAGGGTAAGAGGAAACATCAGAATAGGAAACGGAAAAGACAGGCGAGTGGGTGGGGTGTTAGCAAGCAAGGCAGCTACATTGACCCTTATCCAGAAGCCAGGATTTTAGGCTAAGTTTTAAAATTTGATGAGTGTTGGAAGTTCACAGAATGGGGGAGGAGCCCGTTCCACAGAGTGGGGCCACCACTGAGAGAGTTCTCCCATCCATCTTTGTGGGGGTCCAAGGTACTTCAAGGATGGGGGTAGTGGAGGAGCGAAGGTGTCTCATCAGAGTTCTAGTGTTGAAAAGGGTAGAGAGAGGGAAAGTGTTGCCACACCCAGGGTGGCATCCAAGAAACAGCCAAGAGTAAGTCAAAGCGACCCTGTAAGGAGAGCCAACCAAGGGAGCGACAGAGGTTGCAGTGGTGTGTGGAGTAAGAGGCCGATAGAATGAAGCAGCAAGCACTGTTATAAGCTATTGAGAGTCTGGTCAGTGGGGTGGTTGAGACTCAAGAGTAGATTGGGGAGGTGTGCCCCCACCCCGACAGTGACACCAACACAGCGACCTATACCTGTCAACAAAATCAACAGTTTGCCGACAGGTCACTGTGTTGGTGTGCCTGATACAGGGTCACACTGTCTCCGGTCCTGCAGCCCCTCCTGAATCAACTCTGACTGGAGTTGAGAATCTACAGTACAGGGGTCTGGGAGGCAGAGCCCCATCATGAGGGGTTCGGGGACAAGCCCCGATGAAAAATGGATGTGAGACAATCTGGATTTATGTCAAGCGCAACTTGCGGTCAACATAAATCCTGTTGATGTGATGCCGGTCGACAAAAGAGTTGTCAAACCGGCATCGTAGAGCCTATTGGAGAGCAATAATCAATGATAGGGAGGAGATTACCCATGACGATGGCCAAGAGAGCCTCCTTTGTCAACTAGGGCTTTACGCGGTAGGCCGCTCCCAGCTTCATATTAACCCTGCGGACTAAGTGATTTACATGGTCTTTGAAAGAGAGAGAAGGGTCAAGCGATACCCTTTGGTATTTGAAGGAAGAGAGGTTCTTAAAGGCGGGACCATCAGGGGGTGGATAAGTAGAGAAGAGTTGGCATTGAGGGTTTTATTAAGGAACGTAATACTGCAGTAAATAAACCAGGGGTTGCCCCTGGTTTATGTTTCATCACAATAACATAGAAACATAGCATTTGTTGGCAGATAAGGACTGACTGGCCCACCCAGTTTGTTCATTTTTCCCTTTTTTATTACATTCACTTGTGTTTCCACAAGAAATGTCTTGCTACAAGAAATGGCATTTTGGATGCTGAGTCAATTGCAGCTGAAGCTCCAAGGGGCTCAGCAGTGAAGATCAATGAGCAGCCACACTAGTCATGACACTACTCAGTACCTGTTGGACAAAAACGTTGTGTACTTAAAAGAAATCAGCCACTTCTATCAAACAACAGCTGTCTCCTTTCATTTACATGACACCACTCAGCAAACAGCTGAATGGAGTTACGTCAAACCTTGCTTTTTATACAAATGGTTCCAAGCTCACTTCCAGGAAAGCCAGCAAGTGAAAGGAAGTACAATGCCGCTCGCTCCATCTCAGGAAAAGGAGTGACCCCTCTCCAGTCGAAAGAAAATGTTCAGTAAACTATATCTAACCTTACAAAAATGTAAATGTTCATCTTTTACCCAAGGAAAAACATTTATGCTGCATCTCTAAGTCTCCACCGCTCCTGCTGGAGTCCCCGTCCGCTCCGGTGGTGGCACTCAAAATATAAAGTGGTACCCATGCTCGTTTTTCCCCATTTATCCCATATTTTTGCTAATTTTAAACATACCTTTTTCCTTGATTTGACAGATGAGGAGTGCCACTCATTAGTGAAACTGCCACCACCGGGCCGCTCTTGCTGGATTCCCGGTCCGCTCCTGTACTGTGCTGCCGAGTACAAATAACTGAAAATATACCAAAAGCTACTCACTTACTAGGGAGTGAACTGTTATTTGTGAATTAGATGCATGCTGTGGATTGTGGAGTTCAGACAATATTTGCAACTGGTGTCAGACTGTTAGTGATTCAGCAAGGAAATCACATTGGTTTGGCCATCGGAACCAGTACATCTAGTACGGCCATGGCTGTACCACTTTTTTCCCCTAACGCTAAGAAAAAAAAAAGAGCACTGATATTCCTCGCAACCAAAATCCTGGCACGTGGGAGTTAAGTTTGTCGCTCTGCCGTAGTCTGCTCTGCTCAGTGCTATACAGAGCCGCACGGCCGAGTGGCAGCAGAAAGCTTAGCATTGTGTGTTATCCAGGGATGGGGCACCAACTCTCCATTGAGGTGGCTGCAAAGCAGGCACTTTTATATGAAAGGGCAGCTGGGGTTCTTCCCAGAGTTCACCATCATGGAGGTTGCAGATCGGAGCACACACGACACCGATCAGGCTGACACTGATTGGTTACTGGTCAGGTGTCTGTGCTCCGGCTTCCATCTGCTAAAAGTTTGTGTGGCAGAGAGAGAGACTGAGCGTGGCCAGTGGCAGCACAAGTGCCTCACCAAGGTACAAGAATGATGAATGAAGAAATAACAAGTACTATTATAACCACTGCGCTATACTGGAGGCAGTATAGTGCAGTGGTTTAAGTCTCTGAGCTGCACACCTGGATTTGAATCCCACAGGCCCCACCTGCATACTGTGTGACCATCGAGCAAGTCACTTAAATTCCTTGTGCTCCCAGGTCGCACCTGTAAACAAGCTTTCAGCTTAGTGTGTCTCTCCTGGTTAAAAAAAATAAATAAATACCATCTGATGTTAATTGCAGTATTTGCTCTGCTGTACTAGCCAGATAGTTTAGCTTTGCCACATCATGCCTGTAGAATACTGTGCATAGGAATCTGCAAGACAATACTTCAGTAAAGTGATTAAAATATTGTTGAAGCCCTGCAGCCCTCCTGTCCAGCCCCAAAACCAACTCACAATAAGGAGCTCAGTCAGCACAATTGGTAAACCGTCATACAGCACTCATAGTTCACAGCAAGATCCCTGTCACCTAGAAAGCCCTGTAGAAACCCCTGTGCCTCCATCACCAATGCTCACGCTAACTGCATATTAGCCAGGGGATAACCTGTAAGTTTTATTTTTTTTTATTCCCATAAATGCATTAAATATGATGACCATTCCCACAGATACTGTAGCACTGCTGAAGGAAGCAAGAGGAGGGAAGAGAAGGAACTATTCCAGATTAAAGCTGCAGAAGTATCCATATGGTTAATTTAATCACAAATCTCCTCAACCCCCCCCCACCCCAAGCTTTTTAAAGAGATAGTGCTCCTTGTCACTCATACTAGTATTTGGGTCGTATTAGTTGTCCTAACATATAGTTATTGGTTAAATTTACTCTGTTTACTGCTATGCCAAACATGAGTGTACAACTTGTGTTACTTTGAGATACCATGAGGATGTTTTTCTTCATAGTAAGGTGGTGAGCACTAGTGTATAGAGTAGGATTTAGATTGTTTTTCATTTTAAGTAACAGTGAGTAGATGGCGGCATCTTAGAAGTACTTAATGTTATGAATACCACATTTATACTGGTCCAGCCACATAAGAAGCAGCAGTGATACACCACATTTTGTACTGTAAACTAGACCCCCAGAGCTTTTTTTTTTTTTAACTAAAGGTACTTTTATGTGGATACTTAATATTCAAATCCAGGAAGTTAAGGGACTTGATCAAGTTGAAAAGAAAAAAAAGGTAATGTATTGCTACAACAAGAGAGTGGGCTCTCCTCTGCATTATCAGTACCAAACACCTGCACAGCAAATACCTGCAAGCGAATGTTCGGCATTGACAAATGTTTGTTACTCTAGCATTTGACTCCTGCTCTGCTGTATATTGCTTAAAATGGCAAGACAGAAGATTTCCTAACACACATGTTTAATGGAATGTGCCATGCTTGAGTGTAGGTTTATAATTTTGTCATGGTAATTGCTTGGGAAAATCATTATAGTATATGGTTAGGGCTTACTGTGTATGAAATTCGGTGACTCTCAAAAAATTATTGTGCACGGCTGAGCAGTTGTTGTGCACATTCTAAAGATGCTGTTGTGCAGGTTCTTTCATCAAGTTCACCTGTGTCCCTGCTTGTGCTGACTCCCACCTGCCAGCTCTCTTTCATTTTCACTGAGCGCTCCCTACATGCACTGACTCCTGCTTGGCAGCCCACTTTTATTTGAACTGGGCACACTCTCTCTCTCTCTCTCTCTCTCTCTCTCTGTACCAGTGCTCAGTGCCACTCACAGCTCCCTCTGATGAATTCCCTCTACAGAACCATATACTATAAAAAATAGCATATGGGCGACCATACACAACTCGTCTTGTGTTTCCATCTCGGGGTTGAGGTAAAAGCATGGACCTCTCGAGCTTCGTTCTTGAGGTCCATATGCTGTTATCTCTGCTTCTTGATGGAAACACATGCTTGTTGTGAATGGTCACCCATACATTATTCCTCATGTTTTTGATGGGTTTTTTTGTATGTGAGAACAGACAGTCCACGTAAAGCAGTATCATCTAGTAGTGAAAGCCGTGAATAACAATCAAAAGCATTGCTGCAGAGGAACTGTAACAGCAACTAGAAACCTTTACTTGTGGTTCACGTGATAGTATGTATGAAAGTCAAGGGAGAACTTTAGCTTCCCAGGTTGGGGGGGTTGATTTCCTTTTAGCTATTGTTAGAGTTGCTGCATTTAGGACTCAGCATCCCAGGTGTGATTCCAAGAAAGGGGTGGAGGTGTGTCTGACCCAGCAAAGGGGACAGACATAACAGAATAAATGACAAAAGGCATAGAAACATATCAAAAAGTTTTCAACATTTGGGGTATGACCTGCTACTGTGGCTCACAGCATGGGAATTGGGAGTGAATTTGAGTCTCTGACTCCCTCAGATAGTGGAAAGCAAATAGGTTTAGGGGGTGTTGCTTTCACCTTTACAATTGAGATCCTGTAATTTTGGAATCTCCCGAGGGCTCAGCAAAAGCACATCCTGTTTCCATGTCAGCAACCTTGTTTCAGGAGCGGAATCTGGGAGCCGGGATTGCCAGTACAGACAAGGCTGAGGAGTGCTGCCAAGCAGTGTGAGCCAGTGTGGGAAGGGAGGAAACCGGGACCTGGCAGCACAAGCAGTTCCTCATAGTGGTGTGAGTAGAATGGTCCCTGGTAATGGGTGGCACTCATGCCCAGTGTACCATGTGACATCTGAGGGGGAGGTGGGAAGGCGAAAACAATATGAAAACCATGCCACCAATGTGATGACAACCAGTGGCTGTGTTGGACCATGTGCTATGCATCCCCCACCATCAAGGAGGTTCAAGCTAGCAAGAAGTCAGGGTTGGGGTGATCACCATGGGGGTACACCCCCAAACCCGAGAATAGGGTGGATAGCGATGGAGCATAAGAAACATAGAATTTGTCAGCAGAAAAGGCCCTCTTGGCCCACCCAGTCTGCCTAGATGATCCTGCTATATGTCTCCACAGATCCTAACTGGTGTCTGGTAACCCTTCCTTCTCCTGAAGAAAAGGAAGAAAAGAAAAAAAAAAAGAGATGCCATGAATCCCAGTTAAATATTTTCAGTCGTGATGTTGAGGACATGGGAACTGGGAATGCTATATGTGGGAGAGGGGAAAACATATGAAAATATGGTGGAAAATGCATAAAACAGCAAAGCAGCATTTCACATGTTTTAGGCTGCTGATTATCTTCGTTGCCCACCCATACCAAAAAATCATGAACTGTTTGAGAGCCTCACACATAGTGTCAGCCCTAGATGTAAAATGTTATGCAAATGGCAGGTGCCACATGTACAGAACTGTAACAGTTTTATATGCCACCTTCTGTTGGAAACTATAACTGTGGTACGTTCTGAGGTTAACGCAGTTCATTCTAGTGTTCCCCCCACCCTGTGTTAGAAAAGGCAGTTCTTGGTCCGCCTTTGAGATCAGCAGGGAGCTACATCTGGGTTCACTTCAGTGGCTGAGGTCGTAAAGCTGGTCCTCAAGGACACAAGGCTGTAGTTCCAGGCTACTCAGAGTTTGCAAATGCAAGTGTAAGTATGTGTCTTTGCTCAAGAGGGAGCCGAGACTCAGTTTGTTCAGTGGAAGCAATCTTCCTAGTGAATCCCATTGCCATCAACATCATCCCTTCAAATGAGCCTTAGTTCTGTCTTTTGTGCACAGCATTATACATGGAGGTTTGGAACATCAGCGCCAGGAGAACGTGTAAATGGAAACAAGTGCTCAATAATCGTAAGTAAGCAACAACATTTTGCTCTAAATCTATTCCAAGCTTAAGCTAGTCCAAAGAGTATTATAGTAAAGGGAAATTTCAGAGATTATTTAGGTGCTGCAGCCCTCGGAAACATGTTTTGGGAAGTCTACAGGCATCACCTCGACAGAAAATCCCATCTGCACCAAGAAATCAATATAGGCATTTATTTTTATTTAGTTTTTGTTTACGGGTAAGTGCACTAGCCAGTAGGTGACTATTTTCAGGCACGACCGGGAGAGTACAAGACAATACATACAGTGGTGTTTACATAGACAATACAGTTTGTAAGGCAATAAAGTGTTTAGACAGTAAAGTAAGGTGCATAACATGAGGCAGTGTGGCTAAAATAGCAGTGAAGGCATGGATAGAAGTAAACAGCAATGGTCAGTACAGAAAACAGCATTGTTCAGTACAGTATATAACAAGCAGTAGTTACAGTTTCTGAAGCAGGGTTATTCTATGTTCTGCAGGTAGACATAAAGTACAAACAAACAGGAGAGAGAAGGCACAAGCAAGCAAGTGAGTTTAGGAAGATGCTAGAGGAAGGGGAGGGAGGGAGGGAGGAAGGTGGTAGCAGGACAAATTGGTTTGTAGGGAGGAGATAGGTGTGGGGCAGGGTTTCACAGGCACGATCAGGTAGGGTCGAAACAGGTACACTGTTCCGTAGTAGCTAGGTAATGTGGTAGCCACGTTTAAAGTGGTAGTGAGATGAAGATTGCCTGAGGTCCAGTGGCAGCATGTTCCACATCTGGGGGCAGCATACCAAGGCCCTGGTGCCTTTGGTGGTGTGACACCGGGGAACCCTTATTAGTGATTTGCAGTTTTGCTTGGTAACATGTACTACTTCCACAGTGTTAGCATTTGTGCTAACTGCAACTACATCATAGTAACACAGTAACAGTCATCCAGTTGCATGGGACATATATATCAGTCCCCCAGTCCCCTTTGAGAGTGGTTGCTGAAGGAGGGAATACAAAATAGTGGACAACTTTTTTTTTTAATTCTTTGGTAACTGGATAAGGCCCACTAGGCACAAGTGCCTATTTTCAGGGGTGACCCTGGAGCACTGGGGTGGTTAAGTGACTTGTTCAGAGTCACACAGTATGCAAGTAGAGGTAGTGGGAATCAAACCCAGGATCCTAAGGCCACTGATCTTGAACAAAAAGAAAGTCTATGACTGTTAGAAGAAAGACAGGTTACCTTCATGCCAGTGAGGAGTGCAGAGCAACGCCTGGCTATTTTAGATAACCTATCCTCTGCTACGGCCAGGGTTTCTTACTAATGTCTTTTAATTAACCTTGGAATGTTGCCTTCCTAGTCCTGTTTCAATTTACTCTCTGATAACCTGAATTTACTATTTTACTTATTGTATAGTTATCATAATCAATGTTGTTTTGCTGCTACTTACCATGTTTCTATTGTAACTGTATACTTTCTCTGTAACAATGTGTTTATGCTTGCATTTGCCTTGTACTCTCCCGGTTCACCCTGAAAATAGGCAGTTTTAATGTCTAGTGCACTTTCCGGCTACCAAAATAAACAAATAAATAAACAGGACTAGAATAGTTTTGGTTGGTTGGTTGGTTGGATGGTAACCTGGTTAGCCTATGAACAACACTGCCTATTTTAGTGGGCAAACCAGGAGCCAAGTATTGAAAACAAGGAGGGACTGCATAGTTAGATAGCAACAGAAGTTGCAGACAATGTCAAAAATGTTTTCTAGTATATAAATGGAAGGAGGAAGGTGAAGGGCTGAATTTGGTTTCTGAAAACAAGAGTACAGGGTAAGAACCTGTGAAAAGCCAAGGGCGATAGCTGAAATGCTGAATTAATACTTTGTTGTGGTGTTTACCAAGGGCCCCAGGGAGGAGGGTGCTCACTGAGAGGGCCTGTGGCTTCAAGAGCAATCATAGTGCAGCCTGTGGACATCACACCTGCCCTAGCAGCTGACTACCTGGGGAAGATCAAACCAGGTAAGTCCATGGGGTGGCTGGGATGTACGCCAGAATCATAGAGGAGCTAGAAGGCAACTGGCAGGGCCATTTGCATTAATCTTTCAAGAGTCTGTCCAGATAGGTATGGGCCTGGTAACTAGAAAATGGTCAATGTGATCCCCATCTTCAAAAAGGTGGCAGAGTTAGGCCCTAGCAACTATAGGACAGTTAGCCTGACATCAGTGCTGGGCAGTGTGCTGAAGGCCATTATTGAGACAGAATAATGCAGCACTTGGTTGAGGTCAGGTTTGTACCCCTCTCAGCATGGCTTTATGAGGGGCAGATTGCACCAAACCAACCGGATCACCTTCTTCAGGGTGACCAGGGAGGTGGAGAGGGCAGAGCCATAGACATAGTCTAACTGGACTTCGAAAGGCCTCTGACACTGTGGCACAACATGCTTTTGGGCAAAATACACCAGTGCGGTACACATGAGGCATACATGAGGTGGTTTGCTGACTAATGGGGCAGGAAGCAGACTGTCCCATGGTGTATGAGCTAATCTGAGGGAGATGGGTACTCAGTGGTGTCTCTTAGGACATGATGAACCTAGAATCCTTCTAACCTTTTTTTCCATAAAGATGCTTATCCTTCTCACCCAAGGGTGGCTTATCAGTCTTGTCTCTGTATCCCCTGAGCCAGCCACTGCCTCGCCCGGGATTCAACTTCAGTCATGGGTACTGCCACAAATTCCCCCTCATGATAAGGCAGAAGAGAGGAGGGCAGTCCCCCCCCCCATGCCTGATTCCATGCAGACTAAAATGGAGCTCCTGAGCAGTGACTCTGGCTCAGAACAATCAGGCAAGGCTTCACAAAGTCCCTGACTTCCTTTCTCTGGTCTTCTCCCACCTCTTGCCATAAGGCATCATGAGTGTGCATAGAGCAGCACATGCCTGACATTCATCCAGCAGCCTCCTGTTCTTGCCACTCATGCTGCACTGCCACCAGGCCTCCTCCAGGTGGCAGTCATAGACCAGGGCAACATGCCTCCCTACCCTAGGAGAGGAGAACAGTCCCTCAGATGCTCGACCCTCTCATGCTCCAGTCAACCCCCAGCGACCCAAGTCCATTCCCAAACCTGAGTCACCGGCATGGTAGGAGGTACGGCACCAGTGCCTCATCCTCCATGCCACCGGCTGGCCCTAGTCCTTCTAACCTTAAACTCCAATTTAAAGATATTGCCATCAAGATCTTGTAGCAAAACTCATCTGCCATATTAAAGAGGCAAGATCTGCAGAATGCCCAAGTCTGTGCACACTGTGACTATCTTATATATACTGATGACATTACAATTATTGTGACAATTGCAAGTATTATGTAATTGTATATTATTAATTATAGCTACAATTGCTCTAATTTTACAGAGAAATTTTAAATGTGATGTCATTGTTTCTTACAGTTTATTTACCCTGGCTATCCCAGCTGACATGCAGCATCTCATTTTCAGTGGGGTTCTACTGTTACACTCTTTTACGGCCTGATGGACTGAAGCACTACAAGGTTATGTGAATTGCTTAGGGTCACACTGGGTACACATGGCTCTAGTGAAATTTGTACCTATGCCTCCTGGTTTCTCAACCTGTGCTCTAGCCACTAGAGTTTGGACCAGCCACCTCCAAATTATCACCTATTTTTTTTTTTACGTTATGTTTATTGTTTCAAATAAACAGTTGAAGTCATATTACAAGCATAGATATGACAAATGTTTATTTATTTATTTATTTAGTTAAACATCAGTTTAGAAACCTTTGAGCCAGAGGCTCATTTGCAAAGGTACCTCGTCACAAAGAGGACATCAGAACAGTAGTACAAGGGACACAGTACTTACAAACAAAAAAGTTACAGTTCAATTACAATTTTGTTACAATAGAATACAATCTCCAACGAAGCAAAAGATAACAAAAGGTGCAAAACTTATGGTCGGGGGAGAGCTGGTGGGAGTAGAAGGAGGGAGATAGGGAGGAGGAATTAGTAGGGAAAGGAAGGGGGAGCCAGCTCAGTGAGCATTGTCAAACAGAGTATATATATATATATATATATTTTTTTTTACACTAGGCTAGCGGCAGTTGCATTTAGAGAGCTAAGCAGGAAGTTTCTGAGCCTGGGCTTAAAGCAAGCTAAGGTTAGTGAGTTTGAGACACTGGCAGGAGGGAGTTATACCAGTGGGCGATCAGGGAATGCCCTCTGACCTTGAGAGGTCCTGGCTCTCGGGAATAACTAGGGTAGCTCTTGGCAGACTGCGTGATCAGGAGTCAGTACAGTACGGCCCGAATGGAGTTGGATAGGCCTATGGGATAGGCCACCGAAACTAAAGGTGAGCTGGCATGTCTGATACATGAGTCGCTCTTCCAGGTTGAGTAGGGTAGCCAGGGTGTACAGCTCACATGTGTGAGTGAGTCTGGGAGCACCAGTGATAAGTCTGCAGGCCTTATTAACTGTGAGGCGAACCTTGTTGAGGGCAGTCTGATCTGCTGAGCCAAATGTTAATATACAGAACACAATGAGTTTGCCACTTCTCTTAATATAAACAATTAATCTATCTACTGCTTTACAATGCATCAATGAGGGGTAATCCAGTTACATTTAGGTATCAAGAGTATCAACATGTAACAGCTGTAATATGAGCCAATGAGCATCATGGTAATGTCCTCCAAAGTCTGTCATTCTGGCTGCCCTTTATTCTCTTCCTCGAATGAGGGAATAGAGAAAGTCACCATGCATTAGTCCTTAGTGTATGCACTAATAGTGCGGTCCCCTTTAAGATAGTGTTTAATTAAGAGTAGTAACCACTACAATTATTATGGCATTATGGAACTAGTAGTAAGACTTAAACAAACATTTCAGTGGAAGGCTGCTTATAACATGCACATTTAAATAACCATTGCAAAGTATTGCTGCAATAACTTTTACAGAATTACATTTTAGCATTTGTTGTTGTGAAGTTTTCAGCTTAAGCACTTGGGTCAACCTGACCTCTAAAATTAACAACAAAAGAGTCAACCTGGGTTTTGAGTGGGTCTTACTGCTCTGTTCTTCGCAATAACAGCCTAAAAGTATATACTGTTACCCAAGGGCTGTTTTCACCCACCGGTTACCTCCACAGTGACAAGAATAATCCAAGTGTCTTCAAGACTCGTCATCCTCGGAGGATACTTCCTCTTTGTCCATGACTCTTGCTCTCTATGGGATCTGCTTCTGGGCCCATTTCATTGCATCTTTCAAACGAGAAAACAAAAATCTTGCCTTGATAGGCAATACAGAGACATGACGGGAAGATCATCCCATGAGGTATGCCAGCTTCCCTCATAGAGTTTTGGTGCCACCAAACTGCTTCCTTCTCTGTCTGGTTGCATAGCTGACATCAGGGTAGTGTCACACAGTTTGTCCATCATGCAGGAGAGTTTTAAACTGCCTGGCCAGAGCCAGCAAATAGTCCCTGGTGCCCACTCCATCGGTTACAGCCACTACTGTGCACGGAGCCTCGGGATTATCGGGCCTGCCTCGTGGCGTAATCCTATACACCTTCCGGATCCTCTGGATTCATGTAGTGGCCTCTTCGCCTAATTGCTGCGTCAACCACTCCTGAAGAAACAGCATGAAGAACCAAGTGGGCACAATGCAATGGGCTCTTTTCTGCTTAGTTTCCTACATTTTTCTATGAGGTTGAATTTTTATCTGACACTGAGTTAAATCTGGCTCTGGTGAATCTTTTGGCCAGCACTGGAGTTCTCCATGGTGTTTCATTCCACACACTACATTCCATCTAGAGTCCAATGAACCCCCTCCCCCTATTTATTTATTTTTTATCTCATTTATTTATTTCATTTTTTACATAGACAAAACTAACAGTCTCTTTCTTTTCTTAATTAGTCACCATTTAACAGACCATAGTTTTTTTTTTTCATTTTGTATTTTTTTTATAATTAGTTTTTGTCCCTCAGGCCTTGCATAAATCAGCAGGATAACCCCTCACACAGACACAGTCACAGTTTATCAGTACCTATTGACTCATCATCATCAATATCAAAATGACTGTAGAGAACCAGTGGAGCCAGCAAAGAGGAGACCAAGGCTAACGTCAATGAATGTCAAACATTCCACATTTTCAGTCAACAAACCGTTGTGCAGATCCAAAGCAACACTACCAGCAGTGTTGAAGAGTCTTTCACTAGACACTGGTCAGAGGGCAACTTATGTATAAATGGCAACTCTGCACAATGCAGGCCAGATTTGTCTCTTACTCACAGAGAGGGTTGTGGATGCATGGAATGGCCTTCGGAGGAGGTTGTGGAGTCAAAATCAGTGGTGGAATTCAAGCATGCATGGGATAGTCATAAAGGCAATTCTGGGGGGTGGGGTAGAAAGAAGTAGGCTGCTGGTTAACTAGGATCTGCAGCTTATCCAGTAGGTAGGGAAATGGGCAGACTGGGTGGGCCAAGCGGTCCTTATCTGCCGTCAAATTCTATGTTTCTATGTTTCTACTCTACCAATATTTCAAAGGGTTAACCCAGATGCGGAGTTTCTAGGGTCTTTTAGATAGTCTGCAACCATAGTACTAGCAGTATGTCTTGGCCAACACTGGAAGATCCAGTGTCTTTAGCAGTATCATGTAGCTCTGACCAAATGTTAGCATCTTCACGTTCTTATTGGTTGTCTCTCCTGCTGGCAGAGAGGTTAGGAGGGTGCATGCTCAGCTGGTTATAAAATCAAAACGGTATCCATCATTTCATCTGACACTTTTTCAATGAGTTTGCTAATGTCTGTAATTCCAGAGGGGAGAAAGGATGACATGCTAGCTGTATATTGAGGGTCTAACACTGTGGCCAGAATATAATGTTCTGCTCCTAACATCATTGATATTCTGGGATCCACTTCCAGGGATATAGCTAGCTTTTTGACAAGAGAAACAGTATGACCTTCCTCAGGAAGTGTTTCCTTCTGCTTTTCTAGTTTGTTCCTAAAAATGAATATCAGGAGAACTGCTTGAATCAAACTGGCATTGTCTGCACTCATTTGCAGAATGATTTCCTCAAATGGCTGAAGAATGTGGCACAATTGTGCCGTCAGGGTCTACTGGCTTGAATTAAGTAACACATCTCCTTTCCCTGCTGAGTGATTCATAATGTATTGATACATTGCTTTACACTACTCAACAAAACATTGTGCCATTTAGTTCAATGACCCATGCAACTAGAATAATGTTATGCTTGTGCAACTCTTAATACGTTGTGGCCGTTCACATTCTCTTTTCCATTAGGAATTACCACCCTGTAGGGGTACTGAAGGCAAGGAACCTTGTAAGAGGGTTCCACCCCAAAAGGTGCAATGGGAAGGGGCTCTTGGCAAAAGGTACCTTAGGAAGGAACCCCCTGGGAGTAGAGAGGCGAGCTGCTGGAGGAGGAGGGGAGGATGGTGGGACAAAGAGAAAGTGCTTCAGAGGGAGGCTGAAAAGAACTGCTTATATAGCTCAGGAAGTAGGCGTGGCTTGTTGCTCATCCATTGAACTGCAGGCGTAGCCTTTTAATTCAATGGCCCATGCCACCAGAATAATGTTATGCTTGTGCAACTGTATTACAATGTTGTGGCCATTCAAGCTCTCTGTTCCATTAGGAATTATCACCCTGTAGGGATACTGAAGGCAAGGAACCCTGTAGAGGTTCCACCCCTAGAGGTGCCAGGAAGGGTCCTTGCTAAGAGTACCTTAGGAAGGACGCCAAAAGAATTGTAGCAGTGATCGATGACTAGCAGGTAGAGAAGCAGACTAACAGCAACAGGCAGCTTAATGAAACATAAATGAGATGCATAAGTTAACAGGATAGCTCCAATAATATGGCTTGTGCTGATAACAGAAAGGGGATTCCTAAGGAGAGAGAGAGAGAGAATGGCTGGTAGGTCCACCATCTCTCTCCATCCAACAGTAAAACCTACCTAAGTAAGCTAAGCATATTACTAAAACTAACTAAGTATTGTGATCTCGACATGGGGAGAGAAAAAAAAAACTTTGAGGAGGAAATTTCTGGGATCCAAGGCCAAGATTGCCTTTCCTCCAGGCTTGGGCTATTTATTTAGTGACAGCTCAGCTGCTACATTTGAAATTTAATTCAAGGGTGTGGAAAATATTCTGATTTGGTGGAGGACTCCCACCGATCCTTCTAATGGAATGCTATGAAGGGTTGCGAGGGTTCTCTGCAACAAGTACCTCCGTGATGGAAGGAGGAGAGCAATGACCACTGAGTCACTCAGCCGGCATACCAATCTAAAATACAAACCAGGTGAACCAGAGGCAGTCATAGGGAGAAGCATTTAAGATGCAATAGTAGTAAATTAATACTGCAGTCGAAGGGGGAACACACGTAACCACTCTTCACAGCGAGTCATAAATTCTACATCGAGAGGTGCTGCCATGCATGAACAGCTAAAGCTCCCCCTGGAGAAGGGACATTCCCACTATGGTCCAGAAAGGAAGGACCCTACTCAGGCATCACATGCTCAGGATGCGGACTAGTGTGTAGAGTGATACCGTCAGCTGAGAGCGAGCTCAGAGCCAATAAATTGATGGGCATGGTCGGCTAGTCTCTTCTAGCAATGGAGCAGGCCATACATGGTAATGCAGGGAGTAACAGGCAATAAGCAGCATGGTAAACATCTTTAGCAATGGAGTAGACCATACATGGTAACGTTACGTGACGCTCGTGGGCGGGGCTCTAATTTGCCCGCAGTTTCATGTTTCTCTGGCTCCGTTGAGCCTGTGTGTTTTTAATGGGTTTATGAATTATATGGACTGCTTACTACAGAGAGGAATGTTTTCCTGATATGTGAGTGTTATTTCTACAAATATTTATTAAAAGTGGAACACTTGTAACATTCCAATTCTCTGTCTTAATTGAAGCCTACACAGAGTGTGCCTTTGGTGTAGGTGCTGGTCTCCACATTTACATACATGGTAATGCAGTAACAGGCAATGTGCAGCATGGTAAACAAATAGTACGCAGAAGCATGATTGCAATAGGAATTGCACAAACAGCTCAGGGTAACCTGGTCCTTTAGTCAGTGCAAGGCTAGCCAACCAGTCCATCAATGAGTGTCAATTAAAGGTGACATAATTGGGGGGCGCTGCTGAGCAGCCTAGATGGAAGCAGCTCAAAACTGGAGCTCCTGGAGGAAAGTTAATATATATACTTTTTAATTGTCAAAAAACTGAAATTTTTACAGCTATCAGTGTAAGGACTAATCCAGAGATCTAGAGGAGTGCCACAATGGGGAAATCTAAAGGAAATAGCACCTCATCTGCAGATTGTTTCACCCCGAGATGATCGACATGACAGGAATGGCCTGGTCACAGTGGCGTGACTTCAGACCATGTAGAACCGGTTACTGGAGACGCCTCCCTTGCAGCTATACATACTACATTGCAGAAACTAGAGAGCTCGGTTCAAGAATTGGACAAAAAGTTTGATTCAGTCACTCCAAGGGTCTCGGTTTTAGAAACACGCATGGACCACTGCGAGAAGGTGGTTCAATGCTCAGAGACTTCAGTCCTCAATACTACGGAGGCTACAACAAAATTAATCAAAGAGAACATGCAGCTACGCCAATGCCTGGAAAATGTGGAGAACCAGGCAAGGGAGTGCAATCTCAGAGTGGTAGGCCTACCAGAGATGGCAGAGGGGGAAGACACACTGTTGTTTGCAAGAACATTTTTACCAGCTATCCTGGGAATATCGGAGGAGGACTCCTCATTTTCCATTGAAAAGGCATATAGATTTACACCCCGATGAGCCCCACTGGATTCTGCAGCCCCTCGGACACTGATGCTAATCTGTACTGGTGTGGGGGACCGAGACCACACTCTTGCTGTAGCCCATAGGTGGAGATCGCTGAAATATGGGGATGCCACAATTCAGATTTTTCCTGATTTGTCCTACAGTACCAGACAACAGAGACGAACATTCGATGGCTTGAGGGGTCACTTACGTAGGCCGAAGGTGCAACATCAACTGCTTCTACCTGCGAAGCTGCGTGTGGCTTGGAATGGGCAGCAGTTCTTGTTTAACAATGTAACGGATGCAGACAAGATTGTTACTCGAATCGAACAGGAGCTAGAGGATCAAGAGGAGGTCGTGGACTTTTTGGATGATGACTGATATCCTTATGGACTGGAGATTAAAACAGCAAGTATATTAGGGCCTTATGTGTCTGTTACTAACTAGGCCCAGGGCGCTAGGCTGTACTGTGCAAAGGTACCTATTTAGGTTGACATACTGTTCGGGAAGATCAGGACTGAGACTCTTCATGCAAAATATATTGATTTTCTTTTTTTCTTTTTAATCTGGGCTCCTGTTAAGGTCCTCACTACGTTTTGGGTTTCTTGTTAACTGATCTCCCTGCAAGCTAATTAATATTTCCTATATAGTTGGGTAGATGCTGGTGAGATAACTTTAACTTTACTTAAGTTGTTGCTTGTCCTGTGTTAAAGGATTTATTACCTTTAGACAACTACTGATAATTACTGTAATGTGGAGTTTCTCTATATATATCCTTATCCTACTAGTAGATATGTGGGGACAAACTGCTGGTGGGTTACTTCCGGGAGCTGGGGGATTGAATATATATTCTTTTTTCTAATAGTTTATTTATAAATAATGGGGGAATCATTATGACCATGAGGTCACTTTGTTAATAAGGAATCAACTATGGCTCATTTCGGTAGACAGATTTCCTTGGACTCTTCCATGACTGCATGCAGAATGGATAATTTTATGTGGATTTATATACCTAAGTGATTTATACTTCCCCCATGATGTACCAACAAGGGGGTGTTCTAATTTGATCCTTTGAAGAGGAGATTTATTTGTATTGTACACTTTGCTATCCTCCAATGTGTAATTGATGTGGAGTTTTGCTTACAAAATCAATAAAAGAAATAAAACAACAAAAAAGGTGACATAAATACCTGGAGGATTTTAGCGGTGAAGGCATTATATGAACATGAGTTAATTGAACCACATGGGGCCATGACTCTCCACTATGACCCCCATCCTCCACCACAGGAAAACAAAGAAGCCACAGTGAGTGTCGTGACCGTCACCTATAAGCAGATAGTAAAACTAGTTTACAGAGACTGCTGTAGCTGAGCTGACCTCCAGAGTAATAATAATAATAATAATAAATGTATTTATAAAGCGCATTCAAACAATTACCAAAGCACTTTACAGAGTTAAAATCATAAATAAAACAATAAAATATGTGAAATAGATCAATAAAATAAGCACTACACAAACAGTGAATAGTTTCCAGCAGTAATGAGTTATATAGTTTCCAGCAGTGGCTGAGCCAACAAGCATAGGAATTTGTAGGCATGGGCAGTAATGCACTGAAACAACAATAATAATTGCTTGGTACAATTGCATTTAAGCAGGTTTGAATCACATGATGAAAGTAATATAGAACTGCATTAGACTCTGGTTTGAGTCCCACTGAGTACAGATAAGCTTGGTTGAGCAGATTGAAAACCCAAAAAGGCTGTATGCAATCTGAGCAAAATGAACCAAACATCAATTATGATGGTAAGGAAAATAATGACTCAAAGGCCAAAATAGGTTAATTCAGAAACATACTGCTAAAAGGCCTTAGGCCTGCAGCTAGAAGCTGAGCCAGGATGCTAGGAGAATAGCTGAAAGTTGCAGAATAGCAATGCAGCAGGTGGGCCCAGCTGAGAAAACACAGAATAAATAGAGCAGAGCACACAAAACTCCAATACAGAAGGAACTGAGCTAACATTGAGCAAAGCATAAGCAAGGCAGGAAAACAGGGATTAGCTGCTAGCTGAGCAGCAGAGCCAGGACCAGGTGCAATCAATTAAAGGAGAAACTCAGAAGGCAGCAAGAGCAGAGTGAACTGAAACATGCAGGGAGAGCTGAAACAGGCAATAGCAATTGTAGGAAAGCTGAGGACAGGCAGGCAGGAGCCAGAAGCACAGGCTAACATAAACACAGTGCAAACAAAGGCATCAGAAGGCCAGGAAAAGGAGACAGCCCTCGGAAGAAAACTCAAAAGAAAAAACACAAACAGGAGAACAGGAAAACAAGAATACAGGGAAGCAGACAGCAACAGCCAGAAACAAAAAACAATACCAACCAAGGAAGGAGACAGACAGAAAGCAATCCAGCATAACCAAACAGAGTCCAGAATACACAAAGCAGGGGGCGGCAAGGCCCCAAGGGAGATGACAAATCAACAGACCCTCCAGCTGGCAAAGAGAACGTGCTTCAGAGTACGGTTGCCACCGTCCCCGCTCCCACGGACAGTCCCGATTTTCATGCTGCCATCCCGTCTCCCTCCCCTCCCAGCCGTGGGACGCTAAATGTCACGCTTTTTGCCCATAGGATAAATAGTGAGTAAATAAAATTAGGTAAATTAGTCTCTACCTCCACAGTCCACTTGCATTCGCTTGTCGCTCTAGACCTCCGCCTTGTAATCCTCCTTATCGGTCTGCAGTCGACTCGTACCCCTAACTCCAGCATCGTCATCCTACTACAGCTGGCTGGCTGGCTGGCCATGTGCAACGTCAGTTGGGTGGGCAGTTGTGGCACAATTAAAGGTAGATATTACCTCAACTGGACGAGTCAGACGACTGAGTGACTGGCGCGCACTGCGCTTTAAAGCCACGCTGCCCACGCATGATCTGCTTCTTCTCCGTAATCGTCCCGAGTCCGACTTCAAAACCACAGTGGCACTGGCAAGCCCTAAAGTGAAGCCTTTGTTAGCTTTTCTGATTTCGCGGCCTTTTTAATTTCCTTCAATCCCGGGGCTCGGGGGGTGCAGGAGGTGAAGCTGTCCACTCACTCTGCTCTGAATCAAGTCCGCACTGTGAGGGTGATGACTCAATTGGCTGCAGAGTCATCAGGGGGATGTGGCTACCAGGTGGCAGCGTCTTTAAATGCCGAGAGCAAAATGCAAAAACAGCTGAGGGAGCAGGACGGCTAAGAAGCTAGCCCACACTGAGAAGAAGGAAGAAGACGGTTGTTGGAGTCGGAGAGCTTGGACTGGATGCGATTTGAATCAGAAGGGCAGCAGTCGCACTCCTCATACTGTAGCGGGATTCAAGCAAAGCAATACTTCATTGGGCACAGTCTGATCACTGACAGAGTTTTTTTCAGCCTGCAACATGCCAATGCCATATGTAGAAGAGCTGCCTGCCTAAGAAGTGGTTGGCTCATCTGTAGGCTGCTTGTACACCCCAGCACCTATACCTAGCTTGCTCTCAGATAGAATCTCTGAACAGAGTGACTTCTCTGTCAGAACAAGACATCTGAGTTAAAGAGCTGTAATTACTTTCTTGGTGGTGTGAGTGTGGGCTGTGGGGGCAAGTCATTATCTTTGCAGCTAAGCAAGTTGGTAGGCAGCAGAAGCAATCGGGACTACATACTGACTGAAATCCTATCAGTCACTTGGCTGGACTGAGGACTGTGTCTGCTAGCTCAAGCTGTGTTCGTGGCTGACACTACTGTCTACTGAGCTCGAGGAGGGTCTGGAGTGTGAATTCTGCAGTCAGGTAAGGGCTTCTAGCCAGTGTTTCATTTTTTTATTTGCTCAGAAGTGTTGCCAGCTCCACAGTAAATGTATGTGGGAAGGCTGGGAAGTAAGTTAGAAGGCACAGCCTTTGTAGCTAACAATAAGAAAATAAGCTAAACTATTTTGGAAAACGATGACAATTTTGTATTTTGAGGAGATCTGGGGACCCTTCAGTTAACATTAATACCTAAATGTCTATTGTGTATGAACTGCTTCTTAATAAACAAAAAAATGATGAAAAAAAAAAGGCACATGGGCGGGTGCAAAGCTGGTGAGATGGGTAGGGAACTGGCTTCAGGGAAGGCAGTAGAGGGTGGTGGTGGTGGTGGTGGTGAGCTCTCACACCCAAGGGTAATGACGAGTAGTGTTCCACAGGGCTCGGTGTTGGGACCAGAGTTTGGGATATTCATTGCAGACATATGGGACATCAAGAGCAAGATCAGTCTGTTTGCTGATGATACCAAGGAGCAGTGGAGTGGTGGATGACCCAGGGGGATGGCAGGGGTTGCAGGATGATCTGGCAAAGCTTGAAACCTGGTCAGACACCTGGCTGTTCAAAGTAAGGGAGGGGAGGGACACCAGGGGGCCATGGTATGAGACTGGAGGGAGGAAGATTCAGGAGGGAGATGAGGAGACACTTTTTTACAGAGAGGGTGATGGCTGGGTGGAATGCATTGCCTGCAGAAGTGGCATCCAGTAGAACAGTGGACTGCTTCAAAAGGGGATGGGATGTGACAAGGCAGAGGGTCAATGAAGTGGAAGGGAAGAGCAGCTGCAGAAGGGTGTGCTAGCTGCATATTCGAGCAGACTTGATAGACCTCTAGGCCTTTATCTGCTGGCAAATTTCATATGTTCGTATGTCTGTGGGATTGATTTGATGTGATTGTATTAGACTATTTTTTTTCTTCTAAAAGCTGGGCTCAATAGCTTGGATTATAGATAGCGGAGATCTAGAACAGTGGAATAAATTGGCTGTTTTGGCTTGTACCAAAGATTGAGTGAGTGCCTTTAAGGCCAGATTTGTGATACGTGCCTTCTTTACTTGTTTGGTAGTGTGTGGGGTATGAATGAATGTGTGTGCATCAAGAAACGTTGCATTGTTTTTAACCTGTTGCCTAACCTTATCCCCAAGAGGACTTTTTTTTTTTGACCCACGCACTATGTGTGAGAGCAAATGACAGTATATTGAACAGAAGACAACAAGCTGGATGTGATTTTTGTGAACAGATTTTATTTATCAACACAAATTGATTAGCATGTTTTAGTCATTCTTTTATGCTTCTAGAAACTGAACAGATTCACATGATGACATGTAATTCGAGTCTTGTGTGGTAGATCTTTGGTTTTCTCAGGGTGGCACTGCGGTGTCTTGTTGTGGATGTGCATGTCTGTTTAAAGCAGCAGTAAATACAATCTGTTTTTTGGTCAGTTTATTCCTCGTGCTCTGCCGATCATGTTAGGGGGGTCCTGTGCAGAATGTAAACAAAAGCAAAGCCAGGCACCTTTTCCTCCGGCATTGGACCACCCCCCTCCAATTTGCTCAGTACTGCTGCTTTTAGTAGTTGGAGACAGTTGACCACATGACAAGTGTGCTTTTAGCCATCCCAGGGGTAGGTAGAACTAGAAAAGAAATGAAGCGGTTCAACTGTGGTTTTGGTGTTTTGCTTATATTAGTACTACTACTAGCTGGATGTTGTCATGGCCACCTGGTGTCTTTTGTGGAGCCTGAGCTCTTTCCTTCTAAGACTGCTTGAAAGGCAGAGTAGAGAACCTTACCAGAGCAAGGGAAAAGGATTAAGACTTCTTTTGGCTAAGCAGATTTACTGTGTGGTGTTGTTTTTATTTTTTACTCTCAGGGATTGCTACTGTTTGTTGCTAACATTTCATTGCTTTATTTTTCTCTGATTCAAATTGTTGTTGCTGGTATACCTTCTTCTGCATTATTACAAGGTGTGCCTACAGGTGTGTGCTAACAGATTACTGCTGTAACCTTCTGATTCAAATTGTCTTTCGCAAGGTATATCTTCTGTTACTGCTTTATTTTTCTCTGTAGCAAAGTGTTTCTTACAGGGTATATCTTCTCTGAAATTATTACAGGTGGAGCTTACATTTTTGTAACTTTTTTATCATTGGGCTAAGCAAAATTACTGTTTGACACTGTTTTATTTTATTCTTTTTTTTGTTGAAAAGGTTTGTTGTCTCAGAGGTGTTTCAGTCTCCTTCTCACATTGAAGGAGCTAATTGCTTTCCTCCCACAGCTCTTCCAAAGGATTAGGTGTGTATGTGGGGGGTGAAGCTGGCAAACTGTCAGTAAATTCCAACAGAAAGAAGGGTTAAAAGGTCAGGTTAGTTGATTTCTTGAAGGTAGAAGACTTGGTTTGCTGGCCAAGGCACCTAGCTTTACCTGAGCTCTTTCCTTCTAAGACTGCTTGAAAGGCAGAGTAGAGAACCTTACCAGAGCAAGGGAAAAGGATTAAGACTTCTTTTGGCTAAGCAGATTTACTGTGTGGTGTTGTTTTTATTTTTTACTCACAGGGATTGCTACTGTTTGTTGCAAACATTTCATTGCTTTGTTTTTCTCTGTAGCAAAGTGTTTCTTACAGCGTATATCTTCTCTGAAATTATTACAGGTGGTGCTTTACAGGTTTTACAGTTTTATCTAACATTAGGATAAGCTTTCAGGGTTACTGCATTTGTTGTTGACTGATTGTTTCTGCTCTTACCTCCTTGTTCTTTCATCCGTGGTTCTTCTTTTTCGGCAGGGGAAGGGCCCAGCCACCCACCCCCATCCCCAACCACCCCACACTACACTCCTTTTATAGGGTACCACAGTTGTGACATTTCCTGTGGCAGAGCAGGAAGGGGCGGATCAGTGGGGCATCCACAAGGTGAGCTCATTTACAGGGGCACTAGTAATTTAACTTGTTATAACAAGTTAAACAAAAACAAAACACAATCAAACCATTACTTGCATTTTCTTCCTTCTAATTACTCTGACTATGTTATAAACCCAGCAACTTATCTGGAATGGATATCATTAACTGCAGGTACTGTGGAACAATTTTCAGAAGGTCAGTCTTACAGGATTTAGGACACTGTCCTACATGCTGGGCCATTGGAGATCTTAGGGCTCAGCTCCAGGCAGCATGGGCAGAGATTGCATGCCTCAAATTTCATATTCAAGAGGAAATACATTATAAGAACCACCTGCCATTTGCCCAGCATCCAACAGAAAAACCTTGACTGCAGAGGGTAGTTGGTCCAGGAGGTTGGCAGGTGGTTAGGAGGGGCAAATCAGGTGCCCCATTACTCTCTGCTCTCTAACATATTACCTCCAAAAAACATATAAACACTACAAACAGGTATCTGCCTCTATCTCTGAAATCAAACAAAGAGGCAGAAGACACTGCAGAGCAGGACACTGCAGCACAGGAGCTAGCACAACAAAACTCACCCAAATCAGGAACCAAAACAAAAAAAGCAAAAAGAAAATCCAAAGAACTTCTGATCATAGGAGACTCCATGATTCGGGGAGTTGATACCCATCTCCAGCCAGGGGTAATGGTCAGATGTCTCCCAGGTACATCAGCATGGCGAGACACTGACCACATTGCTAAAATTGTTCACAAAGCAGGAGAAAACATTGATGTCCTAGTACACATAGGGACTAATGATCTCGCCAGCCAGTCAGTTGTGGAGACCAAGGAATACCTGACCAGGCTGGGTGACAAACTATCATCCATTTCGTCCGGCATCTCCTTCTCTGAGATCCTGCCAGTCTGGGAGAGGGGGGGAAGATGGACGGAAGGTCAGAGAAAGGGGATAGGGGAGCTAAACACGTGGGTCAAGGCTGGTGCCAGGAAAAAGGACACAGATTTGTAGGAACTGGCAACAGTTCTGGGGAGCGAAAGTTCTTTAAATTTGATGGACTGCATCTGACTAAGGAGGGAGTCAGTGCATTGGGGCAGAAGTTTGACGCCTTTGGAATATTTAAACTAGCATATGGGGAGAGGGGCAGCACCCCATACGGCAATGGAAGAACACCCCTCCCCCCTCAGCTAGTGGTCAATCAGGGATTCAGCATGTTTGCAGTTCATTTGCATCACCAGGTAAGAAAAAAGGTTTGTCTTCCCATACGATGCACAGGGGTAATGCCAAACCTCACCCAACAACTAACACACTGAAATCTGGCCAATGGAAAATCATGTACACAAATGCTCACAGCCTGGGAAATAAGATCCCAGACCTGCAGGCAATAATGTCAGAGGCTAAACTGGACATAGTAGCAATTAGTGAGACGTGGTTTACCAGTAACCATACTTGGAAGACTTCAATACCTGGCTATGTATTGTTCAGAAGAGACTGAGGTGCAAAAAGGGGGGGAGGAGTGGCCCTGTATGTCAATGAAAATATCAAAGCTACAGAAATTCAGAATACACATAAGGAGCCAGAAGAACTGTGGGTCACCCTGGAAACAAGAAATGGGACAGCCATAAGAACCGGGTTGTCTACAGGCCCCCAGACCAGGGGAGGACATAGACACATTACTGTTAGAAGATATACAAAACATGACAGCTAAAGGGAGGTTCTGATAATGGGAGATTCAACATGCTGGATACAGATTGGTCAATACCAGCAGGAACATCTGCCAGAACTAGACACATAGTGGATTCCTGCTGGGGAGGGCCTCAAACAACTGGTACAACAACCCACAAGAGACAGGGCTATCCTAGATCTAGTACTGACTAACAGGGAAGGGATCACAGATCTCCAGGTAGAAGGTCACCTGGCCAGTGACCATCAAATGGTATGGTTCAATTTGGCTACTACTTCTAAATCATCCCATTCCAAGGCAAAAATATGAGACTTCAGAGGAGATGACTTTGATAAGATGGCCAACAGAGTTAAGCTAGCCCTGGCAAAAGAAACACAGGTGAGGGGTACAGGCAAAGTGGGCAAGCATTAAGGATGCAGTACTTGAAGCAACATCCCATTGTGTTAGACAGAAAAGGAAGTGCAAAGAAGAAGGAAACCACTTTGGTTCTTAAATACAGTAGCAGAAAGGTCAGAGCCAAAAGGCTGGCCTTCAGGAAATATAAGGGAACACAGTAGGATGAAGATAGGAGGCATACCAAACTGCCTCAAGGGAAGCAGGGAAGGCAGTAAGGCAGGCAAAATCCCAAACTGAGGAAACACTAGTACTAACAGTAAAAGAAGGTGACAAGACTTTCTATAGATACATTAGTGAAAGGAGAAAGTCCAGAGGGGGTATTGCTAAGCTTAATGGAGAAAAGGGAGCATGTGAGGAGGAGGACCCTGTAAAAGCATCTATTCTAAATAGATACTTTTGCTCAGTATTTACTGAAGAGAAGGTAGGCAGGGCCCACAGCTCAGCGCCATGGACACAGGGGGGAGGGAGGTGAGCACTACTCCCTTCACAAAAGAAAGGGTCCTACAAGAGCTTGCTAAGCTCAGGGTGGATAAGGCAATGGGACCTGATGTCATACATCCCAAGGTACTTAAGGAGCTAAGGGTGGAACTAGCAGAGCCATTAGCAGAACTGTTTAGTGAGTCTCTGAGCACAGGAGAGGTCCCAGAAGACTGGAGAACGGCTCATGTGATCCCGCTCCACAAGAGTGGTAGCAGGGAGGAGGCAGGGAACTACAGACCAGTCAGTCTTACCTCAGTAGTGGGCAAGATTATGGAGGCACTCCTTAAGGAAAGGATAGTGCAACACCTGGAATCCATAGAGGCACAGGATCCAAGACAGCATGGGTTTACAAAGGAAGGTCCTGTCAAACTAATCTCATAGATTCTTTGACTGGGTAACCAGAGTGGTGGACCAAGGGGAGCAGTTGATGTCGCTACCTTGACTTCAGCAAAGCTTTTGACACTGTTCCACATAGAAGATTGATAAATAAGCTGGGTAGGCTCGAGGTGGGTCAGAGTTGGTTAACTGGGTGGCAAACTGGTTGACGGGCAGAAAACAGAGAGTGGTGGTAAATGGTATACAGTCAGAAGAGATGCAAGTCACAAGTGGGGTACCCCAGGGATCAGTCCTGGGGCCAGTCCTCTTCAACATCTTCATTAGTGATCTTGCAGATGGACTAGAGGGTAAGGCTTGTCTGTTTGCAGATGACACCAAGATCTGCAACAGAGTAGATGATCCAGATGGGGTGGGCAGAATGATAAGAGATCGGGATAAACTATCAAAATGGACAGAAGAGTGGCAACTGGGATTTACTGCAAAGAAGTGCAAGATCATGCACATAGGGAAGAGAAACCCTGAAGCCACCTATAGGCTGGGAGGGAAGTTGCTAGCAGTCACAAAGGAAGAAAGAGACTTGGGCATCATCATCACTGATGACCTGAAATCATCCAAGCAGACCTCTAAAGCAGTAGGTAAGGCTAGGGGGGTGTTAGGGTGTATTAGTAGGGTATCTCAAGTCGTAGAGGGAGTAATAACCTCTTTACAAGACACTGGTTAGGCCCCATCTGGAGTACCGCGCAGGTATTGAGGCCACACCTTCACAAGGACATTAACCAAATTGAGGCAGTCCAGAGAAGGGCAACCAAAATGGGCAGGGACTGCACCAGAAGACATATGAGGACAGATTAACAGCTCAATATGTATACCCTTGAGCAAAGGAGGGAGAGAGGTGATATGATCGAGGCATTCAAACACCTTAAGGGCATTAACAAGGTGAAAGAGTCTAACATGTTTAAATATAAGAAAAATAGCAGGACAAGAGGACACAGCATGAGATTAGAGGGGGGCCGATTAAGGGGGAATGTGAGGAAATTCTTTTTCACAGAAAGGGTGGTGGATGCATGGAATGGCCTACCTCAAGAAGTGGTGGCTATGAATACAGTGCAGGGCTTCAAACAGGCATGGGATAGGCATAAGGGAGCAATACAAATGAGTATGAATAGATAGGCCACTGACAGAGCAAAGGCCGATGGCACATTTATAAGGTAGAAAAAGAAATTGGCAGACTGGATGGACCTTGCGGTCCTTATCTGCCGTCAACTTCTATGTTTCTATCTTTCCTTCTCTGTCTGTATTTTGGTAGAAGGGGGAATCAAACCAGTTAAAAAAATGCTGCAGGTTGTACAGTTCCAGGCTCATTACTCCATGCAGATATTTTTCACGTGTACCTTGGGCCTGGAGTTGGTCATTTGCAACCGAACGTACAAAGTGGGGCAAGCACCTAGCACTACAGACTAGGATTTGCACTGTCTGAGACTGTCCAAATCTGTAGTCTGTACTATCAGGCCAGCTGCCTTTCCCAGTTTGTACATCTTGGTTGCAAACAACCAGATCCAAGGCCCCAGGTACATGAGAAGAATATTTTGCCAAGGTTATAAATCATGTTGTCCACTACCTGCCATGGCTATTGGCTAATGAGCAATGTAATTTTTAAGTTGTTAATTGTTCAACCCTGTTTAATTAATTTAGGCATTCTTTCATGTTTTCAGGCTTTGTTTGGCTGCAGTGACATATTGCATTATGCTTTCACAACAAGGGCCTAGGGGTGCAGCATGGAACAACCTATATTCCATGCTGTTCACTGCCTCTGTAGCTGTTCCAGTGATGTTACATAACCTCTGTAGCCATAATGCCACTGGCTTGTGGTGCTTGGTTTGGCTGCCACGCACAGAAGTTGCATTGTGCTTTCAGACCATGATTGGTACACATGTGATAGTGCCTCCAAGTAAGATGCCACATAGTGCACCAGTTTAATTGTCACTGAATATATACTAAAAGCACATTGCAACATTTAACTACACAGGTAAGTAACGGGGCTCAAAGAATGAAGCGATCTGCACTGACTGCATCTTCCAACAATAAGAGACTTTGCAAGTGGCAAGATGTGTGGAAGACGGAGTTCAACTGGGTCGAGAAGTGCAGCGACACACTGAAAGCCTTATGCAGGTATTGTAGACACGAAATCCTGGTGTCACATAGCAGGCAGAATGACCTAACAAGGCATGAGAGCACAGAGCAATACAAGACTGCCATCCAGCAAGTCAAACACAGCCATATGATGACTAAGTGGACCAGAACAACTAATCTGGATGGAACAGAGTTCAAGGTGACTACAGCTGAAGCGGCTGAAGTGTTTCATGCAGTGCAGCACAACATCTCATACAATTCCTTGGACTGTGGACTCAAGCTGGCCAGCCAGCTGTATGGGGACTCTGAGATTGCTAAAAAACTTGCTTGTGGACGAACAGAGGCAGAGGCAATTGTAGAGAATGTTCTTGGACCACATTCTCTGGAATGTCTTATAAAAGACCTTCAAAGGACTGGGGTATCATTTTCAATTGCTTCAGATGCTTCCAATAAGGGCAGCATAAAATTATTCCCATTGGTAGTGAGGTACTTCACAGAGGAAGAGGGGGTTGTTAATGCTCTCCTAGACTTTTATGAAGACCCAGATGAATCTGCTCAGGCCATAACTGACCAGATTTCATCAATTTTGCAAAGGCATTCCTTGCCATGGGCCTCTGTATCTGCATATGGTGTAGACAATGCCAGTATGAACTATGGCAAGCGATCAGGAGTGTATACAAGACTAAAAGAGAACTGTCCATCACTCCAGAAGGCAAACTGCCCAGCTCACATCCTCCACAATGCTGCAAAGAAGGCAGCAGCAAAACTTACTTTTGATGTGGAAGTGTTCGTCCTGAAAATGTTCAGCCATTTTTCTGGCTCTGCCACAAGAACAAAATATTTAAAAGAATTCTTTTACTTTTGTGGCATGGAATATGAGTCGCTTCTAAGGCATGTGCCAACCAGGTGGCTGTCATTGCTGTCAGCAATTGAAAGAATCACAAAAAATCTTGCTGCACTGCAGTCCTATTTCCTGTCACAAGGAGAGGACACACCTCAGCAAATCTGGCAATACTTTGCAGATAATGAACATGGCGAGGGCTTACTTCCAACACTGCCACAGTGCTACCTGTATTTTCTCAGTGCAGTTCTGGTTGATTTAAATGAACATATAGCCATCCTAGAAAGGACACAACTGACTACTATGGAAACCTTTACTGTGATGTCCTCAGTAAGACAAAAGCTTGAAGTTCGAGCAGCAGACAAGTTTTTTTTGGGGAAGCTCCATACAGTCATGAGAGATATGGACGCTGTCTCATGTAAAAAGTTGGAGAAGGATTTCATCCTTTTCCTTGAAACTGCTGTCAAATACTTAGAGCAGTGGTTTGACTTTAGTGACACTAACTACCTAAAGAAAATGTCTCACTTGTCTTTAAAGGAACCCTTTGCCTTTGATGATTTGTTGAACGTTGTTACTATCCTATCTCTGCAGGAATCCATAGATACAGACAGATTGTTTCAAGACTATTCAGTCATTAGGCCCCTCATGCCAGACTTGTGTAGACTGGACCTATCCCCAGGAGAAAAGTGGCATAAGATTTTTATGGATGCACCAGACCTGCCTGCTCTGTATCCAGTAATTGCACGAATCATGAGCATCCCACCTTCAAATGCTTTTGCTGACAGAGTCTTTTCTCTCCATAAAAACAAGTGGACTGATACAAGAAACCGTTGCAGGGTGGAATTAATAAAAGCTGAACTGATGGTCACTATAAATTATCGAATGAAATGTGGTGAATTCCATTCGAACATCATGTGGAATAGATCCCTTTTGCATGCTGTTAAATCAAACGCCAAGTATAATTTCAAAGCTAAGAAATGAGGTATAGAGCTGTTTTGAGTGAGAGAGGTGGAGTAGTTTTGAAAGGTGTGTTTTGTTTTGTGCTTGAAAATGTCCTTGCTGAGTAAAAATGTACTTTTTGCTTTACTATTTCTTTTTTAATAAAAAATGCATTTTTCACAGTATTGTAATGTCTGGTTCCTGATTTCAACTTACCAAAGGTCATGCACAGACAATGTTAAGGTTATTCCATGGGTGAACATGCAAAGAATGCTGAATTGAGGCATACATGGGGTTGGCAGCAGCATATGACACAGCATCCCAAATATCCTGATTGGTACTCTGTGTCGTAAGGCAGCCGCAGACCCGTGGCATGCACAGTTGGCTGCCAATAGCCAGGTCGCACACTTTTATCCCACTTTGGGACTCTGAAAAGGTGATAACCCTACTTCAGAGGGAGGCTGAAAGGAATTGCTTATATAACTCAGGAAGTAGGCGTGGCTGGTTGCTCATCCATTGAACTGCAGGCGTAGCCTTTTAAAAGGTGGAATTCCAATTGCTGACCAACTTCTGCTTTAGCTGATATTGTTGAAGATTATTGTCCTTTTGCAGCTGCCGCAATATTTTGCATGCTTTTGCTGAATGACTCAAATGTCCACATAGTTTGCATGCAACACTGAATGCATTATGAACATTTCTGCCATCTTTAAGAAAATCATGTCTTACAAGACAAAACTGAGAGTATGAGAAAAGCAAGCCATGTGCTGGTACCCTCCATCCTGCACAGCACATATGATCACAGCCCCATTATCGGATACCAGAAACCCTGGAGATAGGCTATGAGGAGTAAGCCATTCAGCAAACCGTCTTCTTAATTCCTGCAAGAGGTTTACTGCAGTGTGGTCTTCAGACTCCAAACTAGTAATGCACAGGGCAGCCTGCTTCTTAAATGTTGTGGCAGTCATGTTCAAGACGGAGGATGAGACAGTGGAATCATGAAAGGATGCCCCGTGACCAGTGACTGTCATGTACTCTACAGTTTGACCACTAGTGCACATATCAGTTGTAATATGTATTTGTAGCACTGCTTTGACCATCAAGGCCTGTGTCAATTTTTTGACTGAAGTGACCAGTTAACCCAGTACGCTAGCGACACACTGGTCAAGGGGCTCCTGTTGTGCAGGATGGTCAGGATCAGGTTGAGGACAGCAGAAAACTTTTCTAAAAAAAAAAAAGTGGGATGATGTAGAAAACACACAAGAAGAATATTTTTTCAAATGCATTTTTTTGACTACAGTGGCTAGCTATCCCAGTAGGCATATGGCACGCTAGTCAAGGGGCTTCTGCTTTGCAGGATGGTCAGTGTCAGGTTGAGAAAAACATTTTTTTAAACAGCAGGATGATTTGGAAAACACACAAGAAGAATATTTTTCAGATGTGATTTTTTTTTTTCACTAAAGTTGTCATCTAGCCCAGTAGTCTGATGGATGCTAGCCAAGGGGCTTCTGCTTTACAGAGTCAGGGTTAGGTGACGAACACAATGTTTTTTTTAATACATAGCACGATAATTTGGAAAACACACAAGAAGAATATATTTTTAAATGTAATTTTTTGACTAAAATGGTCTGATTTTTGGCACCCTAGGCTTCTGCTTTATTATTTATTTTTGTGTAATTTTCTTTTTCTGTTGTAAAAAAATAAAATAGTATTGTTTTAACTTCTCTTTTTTTTGGCTATTCTTTGGTAACTGAGTAAAGGCCCACTAGGCACAAGTGCCTGTTTTCAGGGGTGACCAGGGAGCACTGGGTGGTTAAGTGACTTGCTCAGAGTCACACAATATGCAGATGGAGGTTGTGGGAAGCAAATCCAGGTCTCCTGGATGCAGCAATCTCATTCCTCTAACCTTTAGGCTACACTGCCACCCTCCTGTAGTAGTAGTGATTTCATACTTCATCCTCCTGTTAGTTTCAGCACACACATCCACCCCACCAATTTTTTGTCACCTCCCCAACCCACAATTTTGGTTCCTTTCCCATCTCCCTCTTTTGATTTTATTTCTTCTTATCTTCTGTTATAAAGTGTAAAAACATCTGGGACTCGATTCACAACAAATTGCAAAGCACAGCGCAAAAGCTTGCATTGTGCTTTGCGATTGCTCAGGTGTCAAATGTTGCTATTCACAGTCAGATAGCACACCACAGTATCTGACTGAGAATAGGGCCAGGTCGAGTCAGCGCTGACCCCAACACCGCAGTGCTAACCCCACTAGTTCTGCTCCGACATGTAGCCAGAAGTATGGCTCCATAATGAATAGTGCAAGTGCGCTATTTCTGATTCACAAAAGCAGCCATGTAAATGAGCCCACTGAGCATGCAAGGTGGTAAGTGGCCATTTGCATGCCCAGGCCCATTTACGTGGGCTGTGAAGGAGTTTAGAGTGCCCCTCCAGCCCCCACCCCAGAGGTAGCCCTGTGTCCATGGTGTCTCATGCCCCCCCCCCCATGATCGCTGGCCTGAAATGACAAATGCATTTTTCTTGGTGCTAGTAGTCCCCCTTCCCCCACCGATCGCCAGCCTGAAATGAAAAAAATATTTTCCCTGGTGTCCAGTGGTTCCCCCCATGCCAATCCCCTGTGGATTCTTCTTTTCTTCTGTTGTAAAGTGTAAAAACATCTGAGGCTAGATTCACAAAAAATTGCAAAGCACATCTCAAAAGTTTGCATTGTGCTTTGCGATAGCCCAGGTGTCAAATGTTGCTATTCACAGACAGATAGCGCACCACACTATTCGACTGAGAATAGGGCCAGGTCAAGTCAGCGCTGACCCCAATACCACAGTGCTAACCCCACTAGTTCTGCTCTGACATGTAGCCAGGAGTATGGCTCCATAATGAATAGTGCAAGTGCGCCATTTCCAATTCACAAAAGCAGCCATGTAAATGAGCCCACTGAGCATGTAAGGTAGTATGTGGCCATTTGTATGTCCTGGCCCATTTACATGGGCTATGAAGGAGTTTAGCGCAACCCCCACAGCCCCTGCCACAGAGGCAGTCCTGTGTCCATGGTGTCTCATGCCCCCACCCGGCCCCGCAATTGCCGGCCTGAAATGAAAAAAATATTTTCCCTGGTTTCCAGTGGCCTCCCCCATCCTGATCCCCTTAAGATGAAAATAACACCATTCCCCAGTTCCAGTGTCCCTCCCCTTCCTATCCCCGATCCCGTAGAAATGACAGATTGAAAGAAACATCCTAGCCTTTGGGGTCTTGCAGACCCCTCTCCCTATCCCTGATCCCCTGTATACTACATTTCAACATGTCCCTTGTGTCTAGAGGACCCCCGCTCCCCACTCTGGCAGATAGTGCCCCACCACCCTGCTCTCCCATTACAACTCTGAGCCAGCAGCCCGGCACAGCCCTCCGCTCTCCACCATGATGACGGCCCCAGTTGAGCTGTCAGGGTGGCTGCTATACAGTACACACTCATTGATTGAGCTGTCAGTCAGTGAAAATGTACTGAATACAGTAGGCTCATTGACAGCTCAGTCAGCAGCCGACCATGGTGGAGAGCAGAGGGCTGCGATCGCGGCTCAGGGTTGGAATTGGGGGAGTGAGGTGGTGGGCACCACCTGCCAGGGTGGGGGGGCAGGGTCTGCTAGACACCAGGGACATGTTAAAATGTAGTATACAGGGGATTGGGGATAGGAAGGGGGTCTTCTAGGTGCCAGGGGCTGGGATGTTTCTTTCAATCTGTCATTTCCCGGGCATCGGGGACAGTGGACACCGGAGAATGGTGTCATTTTTGTCTACAGGGGATCAGGATGGGGGGACCACTGAACACCAGGGAATATGTGTTTTGACATGGGACTTGGGTTCTGGTGGGAGGAGGGACCACTGGACACCAGAGAAAAGATATCCTACTATCAGGTGGGTGCTCGGGTGTTGGGGGGGGACCACTGGACACCACAGAAAATATATATTTTTCACTTCAGACTGGCGATTGGTGGGGGGACCACTAGCTCCAGGGAATATATATTTTTCATTTCGGGACGGCAAACGGGGGGAGGGGACCACTAGGCACCAGGGACACTTCTTCCTTAGTAATCGACCTGGCGATTGGTGGGGGAACCACTAGCACGAGGGCCATTGATATACAACTATTGGGCCAGCGATCAGCGGGGGATGCAGTACCTCAGCTAGCCATTAGGGTTGCACTGGATTGGCAAGGTCTTGATCGGCAGTATTTGCTCTGCGCAAGGGGACCACACAAGAGGCCTTTGTGTGAAGCAAAAAAATGCTTTGTGAATTGGACAGTGCAGATATTCACATCCATTCCCCTTCATTTGCATTGCAGTCCTCTCCACACCTTGCCCCAGCGCAAACCTGATTTGAGCACATGAACCAGGCTTTTGCGAATACCAACTTGACGCAAAACCTGGTTTGCTCATGCAAAATTGGGTTTACGCCGGGGCAAAGTTTTGTGAATCCTGGCCCTGTTCTTTTTCTTGATTTCTTTTCTTATTCTTAGTTTGTCCTCCTTTTTCAGCACACACCCCACCTCCACAATTGTTCACCCTCCCTCCTGTCAGCCCTCCTCCCCAACCACCAATTTTAGTTTCTTTCCCTTCTCCCTCATAGGTTTTTTAATATTATTTTCTTTTTCGATAACTTTTTAAAATGTATTTTTTCTTAGTGATTTTTTTAATTGTTTTCTGCAGCACACACCTCCAGTCCTTATGATCATTTGTCATGCTCCAGCCAGCCCCCAACCCCCCTTTCCTTCCTGTCAACTCTACCTTTTTTCTCCTTATGTGCACTGCGGCTGCTTAAGGGATACCTAAACAAGTTATTTTTCAAATAAAGAGTTACAATCCAGCTTCACAAACAGGTAAAGAAAATGTTGCTGTTTACACTGATGCTAAGCAGCATTTATATAATTAATATAAATGCAGTTTCATAGCATTTGAAAAATATAAACAACAGCCCTCTCCTTTTAAACTTTCCTCCCTATCTGCGTCCTAAAATTGCTGCTTAACGTGCTATGTGATGAAGTCATTGGAGCGAGAGCTCCTAATCTGAACAGTGCTCTTTACACTAACAGCCTCTTGTTTTTCTGTGGTCTTTTGTTTGTAACTTAGAGGAGTAATACACCCTAATATCTTGTAAATGTTGTTTCCTTGTCAACAGACAACTCTTTTTACGTAGCTGTTGGGGATTTGTGTTTGCTGTTCACACCAGCCCCTCTAACTAGCCTGAGGCTCTCCGTATTCTGGTTGTTGAAATCTCATTGCTCCTGAGAGCTGCATTAGCATGAGAACATGATGCCACAGTACCCATTTACACCATGCATCTCTATGTTGAAAGAACACATAACCTGAAAAAATGCTCTATAAAAACACAGATTGAATGCAATTTAAAGGAAAAATCCCGCGCTACATCTAAGACAGTTTGCAAAGCTAATTGAAGGTAGATGGGGTATTTCATACCTTGCTGCAACTTGTTTTGTTGAATCCTAAGTAAGCAGACAGGCATACTGTAGAGTGTAAAGGGTGCTGACACATCATGTTCTCACATGCTAATGCAGCTTTCTGGGACACAGAGATTTCAACAACCAGAAAATGGAAACCCCCAGGTTAGTTACAGGGGCTGGTATGACCAGTGAAAATAAATTAAGGCAAACACATATATCCCCAACATCTACATGAAAAGAGTTGTCTGTTGATAAAGAAACAAATAACATTTATGGGATATGAGGGTGTACTACTCCTTTAAGGAGCTGCTGACACATTCTGCTGTTTGGGGCAGGCAACTCATGCCCAGTAGCTGCCTGACCCAGGAGCTAAAATAGCCGTATTTTGCATTTTTTGCCAAGACGTTAATTAGTATTTTAACTTACAATAGCTGCAATCCCACTTCCTGGTACCTCCAAAGCCGCCAACCGCCTGCCATAGCCTGCCCAGAAAAAGCTTTGATAATGCAAAGTAGGGAAGGACCTGCAGGGCTATGGATAGCACTGTAATGCTATTAGGGAAGTTGCAGCCTTTGTATGCCACTGAACTTACAACAAGTCGATCTCGCTCCTTCACGCTCTCTCCACAATCCAGTAGGCACTTATCTCCAAAAGGCTAAACTCTTTCCTGGGTGCCTCGAACACTCTAAGACCCTTCCAATCCAGCTTCAGATACATCCACTTCTCCTTCTCCTCCTTGCTCCGCCTCACAAACCACATTCATTCCACCATGAATAAGGGTCACCTCACCTTGGTGAATTTCATTGACCTCGCCAAGGCATTTGACTCAGTCTCCCACAGTCTCCTTCTAAACAAATTAACTTCCATAGGTCTCTCCCTCTCCTCTATGGATAGGTTTAGATCATATCTCTCTGACAGATACCAATATGTGCAACTAGGTCACTCAAAATCCACCACCATCCCCATTCATGTGGGTGTCCCTCAGGGGTCTATTCTGGGCCCCACCATTTTCTTAATTTTTGTTAATGACCTTTTTCTCTTAGTGCTCACCAACGAACATACACATGTATGTCAATGACACTGTCATCTATGCTTCAGGCCCCTCCTTCCCTCCAGTCCAATAATCCCTGTAGGATGCCTTTGTGAATGTTCTCGACTGGTTTGAGGCAAACCTCCTTAAGTGCAACACAAAAAAACTGTCGCCATGGCTTTCAGCACTGCCCAAAGGCTGGTCAAGCTCTCATCTCCATCTTCATTTTTCTTGAACGGCACAAAGTTAGAAACAGTGCAGTCCTTTAAATATTTGGGGGTCTGGTTGGACCCCAAGTTAGATTTCTCCCAGCACTTCAACTCCATCCACTCCAAAATTCGGCCCAAACTGGGAACCTTGAATAGAATCAAGGACTGTCTCTCCCTTCCAACCTGCAAAGAACTCATCTCCAAACTAATCCTCCCTATGATAGACTATGCTGACGTGGTCTATAGCTCAGCCCCCAAATCATCTCTTGATAAATCAGACCCCCTGTATAATGCCTTCTGTCATTTCGCATCAAATCTCCCTTTCTAAACCCATCACTGTGCCCCATACTCTGCCCTGTCCCTCTCTCCCCTTGCAAATCACCACCTTTTCCACTGTGCCACCTTCATTGGGGAGTTCTGGTTTGCAGCCCTCCCCCATCTTTTACTCTCTTATTTCCCTCATATACATCTGGTTACTGCCTCAGAACCTGTGATTCCCATACATTCGATTTCCTTCATCCCCTCATTTTCACTCTCACTTAGGCAAGATTGCTTTCTCCTTCAGACTCCCAGATCTTTGGAATCCTCTTCCCCACTCTATCTGCCTCGCGCCCACTGTAGCCACACTGAAAAAGCAATTAAAGTCCCCCCCCACAACAGTTTCCCTTCTAGACCCCCTTGATCCCTCCCTTTTCCTCCTCTGCTCCTCTCCCCCACCTTCTTCCACTTCTCCTCCTCCCTCCCCTACCTTTCCTTTTCCTCCTCAGCTCCTCCTCCCCTACCTTCACCTCCTCTACCTCCCTCCTCCCTCCTCCCCTCCCTACTTTCTCTCCACCTAGCATGATGTGCCCTCCTTATCATCACTCCCTGCATCCTGAGTCCACTCTACCCTCATACCCTAAACCTTTTCTCAATCCTCCCTTTTCTCAGTCCTAGTCCAAGCAAGTGTATACCTGACATGCTTGTATATACTGTATGTTTATTTTTGCCTATATATAGTTGTCACTGTATTATACTGCCCAATGTACTATGCACCTTCTAACATATGTTACCTCAATTTGTACCTTGTATGAATATTTGCTGACATGCATCCTTTGTTCTACTGTGCTTTTCAACATGGATTGTTTGATGCTTTGCTACTCCGACTATTGTAAATCCTACTACCCTTTCCCCCAAGTCGCACTTGGAAATGAGCCATGGCTCAGTGTGCCTTTCCCAGTTACCAAAATTTTAAATAAATAAATAACAAGCACTTGTACATGTTTAGGGGGTTAGGATTACATATACTACGCTCACAACATGTACAAGTTCCCATTTTAAGTTACAGTAGTAAACAAAGGACGCTACTACCCCTGATAGCATTATAATGCTTTCTATAGCCCTGTAGCTCTTTCCCTACTAAGCGTCATCAAAACGCTGATTTCTGGGTAAGGCTACAGGGGACGGTCAGCAGCTTCAAAGGTATCAGCATGTAGGATCGCTGCTATTGTAAGTTAAAATCCTAACTAACCACTTGGCAAACAAAAAATGTAAAATGGGTCTATTTTAGGCCCTCAGGCGGGTAGCTACTGGGCATGAGTGCCTGCCCCAAAGGTGTCAGCTGCTCTTTAAGCAAAATTATCAAAATTATGACTTAACTTGTGTATCGTTTTCATAAATGCACACATTATGTCATAGATTTGCTCATTTTCTTTCCTTATAATGAGCAGAAATTGAGCATTAAATGACCCAAACTGAAGTGCAGTACATGTTTTCAGTTGAAGTGCCTGGAGTCTAGAGGTTACGTACTCCATGCGGCATGGTGTCTGGCTGGTCTGGTTTAAAGCCAAAGTTGAAAATATGCTTGCAAATACATCAAAATACTTATGAGCATATGAACATATGAATCTGCCAGCAGAAACAGGCCTCATGGTCTATCAAGTCTGCTTGAATGTGCAACTAACACCCTTACATTGCAGTTGTCCCCCTCCCTCCCCTCACAGTTACTACCCTCTCACTCTGTCCCATCCCCGTTTAAAACTGCCCACCATCTTACAGGATACCACCTCCTCGGGCAGAGTGTTCCATTTAGCCACAACCTTCTCCATGAAAAAAAATGTCTCCTCATCTCTCTCCTATGTCTTCCCCTCTCCAATCTGAGACCATGTCATCTCGTGGCCCCCTCAACTTAAAGACCCCTTCTGTACTTGTCTTGTTTGTCCTCTTCAAGTATTTAAAGGTCTCAATCATATCCCCCCGATCCCTCCTCTCCTCCAGGATGTACATATTTAACTTACTCAGCCTGTTCTTTCAATTGTTTAACCAGGAGTGGCACACTAAGCTGAAAGCTTTCTTACAGGGGCAACCTGGGAGCACATGGAAGTTAAGTGACTTGCTCAGGGTCACCCAGTATGCAAGTGGGGGCTGTGGGATTCAAACCCAGATCTGCACTGTACCCCCTCCAGTAATCTGATATTCCTCTTCAGGAAAGGATGCCAGTACTGCACGGAGTAACCCAAGTGTGGCCTGACTAATGAATGATCCATACAGAGGCAGGATCACCTCTCTTCTTCTGGATGAGATTCCTCTCACTATACATCCCAGCATCTTGTTGGCTTTAGCTGCCACCTTCCTGCACTGAGCTGAGTTGTTCATATTCCCCTTTATAACCACCCCTAGATCTTTTTCCTTCTCAGTGGTACCTAATTGAACCCCTCCCAGCTGGTAGCTCCTCCCTGGGTTCCTTGCTTCAAAGTGCAGAATTTTGCACTTCTTCACACTGAACCCCAACTGCCACATTTCTGACTACTCCTCCAGTTTAGTCAGGTCTTCCTTTATCCCCTACCACCCTACTATGTCATCCACCACTTCCCCCATCTTGGTGTCAACAGCAAACAGATTGATCTAATTCCTGATGCCATATGAGATATCGGCCATGAATATCCCAAACAGCACCAGGCCCAGTACCAAGCCCTGTGGAGTCCGCTCATCACAGTCCTTGGGGATGAGAGTTACCCACCACCACATATTGCTGCCTCCCCTTCAGCAAGTTCACGATCCAGTTTACCATCTTTGTCCCCACCCCCACATATTCCAACTTTCCCCCCAGCCAACCATGAGGCACAGAATCGAAGGTCTTGCTAAAGTCCAAATATAGAACATCCACCGCATGGCCCTCATCCACTTCCCTCATCACCCAGTCATAATACTCAGCTAGGTTAGATTCCTTTTGAAATGAATGCACCCTTCCTCCACCTGCAGCAGCTAGCCCTAGTCCACTGATCATGCCACCCTCCCACCAATCCACCTGCCGTCTCAGCAAACTCATTACTCTAGAGCCCCTGTGCTAGTCCTGCAAAGGCAAACTGACGGTCCTAGGAAGAAGCATATATGCTACAGGTACCTGACTCACTTCAACCTCCTTGAGCACAGGGCTTTACTGATATGCTTCCTTCCTTCACGACTGGCACTACTATAAATGATGCACTTATGATGAGTATGCACGTCATTTAGTAGTTACAGTGGTAAAGGAAGGAAGCATATCAGTAAAGTTGTGCACTCAAGGAGGTCTGAAGGAGTAGTGCAGTCAAAATTTGCAAAAACATATGTTCTACAGTATTTTGATTTGTGTGTGTAATCTTGGTGTGTCCTTCCCTTTGTTTGCTATTAAGTTTTTTCTAAATTATCCTGTTAGTTGTATGATAGTTTTATGGGCCCTGGGGATCTCCATCTTAGCAAAGTTTATTGTTCTTCTTTTTCTTACAATGCCTCCCGTCCCATGTGACAGTGATACATCCAGAACCACTGATTCAGCAAGTACTGGAGATAGAAGCCTGATGTTCTGGCCTCCACCAAATATTTATTTATTTAGTTTTTGTTGACCGGGTAAGTGCACTAGACAAATCCTGCCTATTTTCAGGCGTGACCTGGGGAAGGGGGATACAGATGAATGCCAACTGACCTTGAAGCAGATTAAGCTGTTGGTGGTATTTTTAGTGAATGAGGGAAATTTGGCCAGGGCATTGGGGAAATTCCCCTACTCTTTTTGATAAGTGCCATGGGATCTTTAACATCCACCTGAACTACCACCAATCCAGGCAGACGGGACCTCAGTTTAACGTCTCATCCAAAAGACGGCACCTCAGAAGTGCAGCACCCCTCTCATGCTGCACTACAGTGTCAGTACTGGGATATTAACCCAAGTGCAAAATGTGGGAACTGAACTCACAGCCCTCTGATTTCCCGGCCTCAGAGGCGAGTGTGCTACCTACTGAGCCACTGACACTGACATAGCTCTAATTCAAATATTTTTGTTTTGTATGTGTGTGTCGGATCTAGATAGCAGGAGCAAATGTTTTGCTTTTAAAATGTTTAATTTCATCAAACTACATGCAGCCATAAAAAGCACACAGATCACCCCAGACCATCAGTGCTATAATTAGTAAAGACGCTCGCTATTTTCTTACAAAATAACCCACTCAATTAGCCCTCAAGTATTTGAGAAACTGTAAATGTAGCCATTAGTGCACACTGGATAAGGAAAGTTATTTAATATCACAGCTGTGCTGTGTACATAGGCATAGAACATGGCACCAAAAAAGGGGAAAGCCAATTTGGAAAGCTATGTTCACAAACACAGGGGGCCTGATTCTCAAAGAGTTACACATGGGCTGGGATATTCAAAGGGGTTGTGCCCTGGCGCAATATTTAAAAGGGGATGTTACGCAGCGCAAATCCCAATGCACCGGGGTGCACCAGTAATGTATGCGGTGCAAGTGCGGGGGGCGTGCCCATGCATATTCGGCACATCCCGATATTCAGCCCAGGATGTGCGGCGCATATGCAGGCACACATCTGCCTTGTGCCGCACAAGGGGGGTGCAAAGATGTGCCCGAAAAAAAAGGAACAAGTTGGGGGACACCCACAGGCTGGCTGCCGTATTACTGGGTGCAACAGGGCAGCCACCTGCTGTGGGTAGCCACCAGACCTCCCGAGTCACAGGCCGGGTGTCGCGCCCCCCCCCACGCCCGATCATGGGCTCTGTAAATATTGAAATCCTCTGGTAGTCCAGTGGACCTGCTTCCCTGTCTGATCACGGGCTTAGTTAAAATAAATGTATCCCTGGTGGTCCAGTGGACCGAATCCCAGCCCGATCGCGGGCTTAGTAAATATAAATGAATCCCTGGTGGTCCAGTGAACCGAATCCCAGCCCGATCGCGGGCTCCAAAGAAGAAGATAAATCCCTGGTGGTCCGGTACCCCTCCCCACCTGCCACTCAAACCACCCCACCCCGGTCAGCAGTGGCGCAGCCCCTCATTGCAAGCACCCAGCTGCCCGCTGACTGACAGCATACAGTAGAGCTTGTACCATTGTTCGCACGCGCGGGCCAATGGGCATGCAGACCATACTGGTATTATATATCCTGATATGTGAATGGAATTCATTCACATATCAGATCGTAGTACAGTATGGCTGCACACCCATTGGCCCACGCAGTGGATCAATGGGCGACAGCCATACTGTACGCTGTCAGTCAGCAGGCAGCCGGGTGGGGAGCGTCGCCTCACGCTGACTGGAGAGGGAGCGGGTGAGAGTCTGAGTGGGCGGTGGTAGGGGTTACCGCTGGACCACCAGGGATTTATCTTCATTTACGGAGCCCACGATCAGGCTGGGATTTGGTCCACTGGACCACCAGGGATTCATTTATATTTACTAAGCCCAAAATCAGGCTGGGGAGCAGGTACACTGGACCACCAGGGATGTTACATTTTTACAAAACCCGAGATCGGGCATTGGGGCATGTTGCCGCCGAGGGGCAGGGGGTGTCTGTCCTCGACGGCTGCAGCCTGGCAGGGCACCAGGCACAAGTCGCTGGGGATCAGTGCACCTGCATGCAAATTGGGCCATAGTGACATGCAAATGGCCCCATTTGCGTCTTGCATGCATAATGGCTCCATTTGCATACCCACTACTGAATATCGCGGTTCCTGCACCTAGCGCAACCGCACTTGCGCTGGCGCATTCCCCTGCTCCTCTCTTGCCACTGCGCCATGCGCAATGCGGGTGGCCATGGTGCCATATTCAATGGTGCTGGGCCATGGCACAGCACAGTTGAATATTGCCCAGGGCATGCCCTGGAGCAAACCAGTTGCACTGCACCCAGGCTTGCGCCCCTGCCTGGCGCAGTCTGAATATCCGGCCCCTGGCATAAATTGACTTGCTTCAAAAACAATGGTGCTAGTAGCAATTTACGACAGGAGTTGCAACATTCGGTATTCTGCAAAGCAGCCTGCAACATGTTGCAGGCTGCTTGCGCCAAAGTGGACTTACACCACCAGTTACACCATAAACCCCCTGCAACATAGTGCTAGGGGGTTTATGGCAGCAGTTGCACCCTATTCTGGAAGGGCAGCTGCAAAGTCCCCGATTTTGCTATTCTGGAACAACCTCCGGAGGACATCCGCCAAAGTGCATTTTCACCAGCTAATAGCTGATGGAAGTGTACTTTACGGCCACTGGAGGTTGCGCCAATGTGCAACCTGGCCATCCCCCAGTACATGTAGTGCCCCACATCCCCCAATATCTCTGAAAAGACCCACAGGGCTTGCTCATGCCCCAATCCCCAATAAAATAAAAAAGCTCCACGGGGCTTGCTCATACCCCCCCCAATCCCCCAATAATAATTAAAAAGCCCCACAGGGCTTGCTCATGCCCCTGATCCACCATAATAATAAATAAAAGCCCCACAGGGCCTGCCCATCCGATCCACCAATAATGAATAAAAAGCTCTGCAGAGGCTGTCTCCCATCCCGATCCCCAAAATTATAGCAGAAACACGCATATCCCTTTATCCCTGGTAGTCTAGTGGCCCCCCATCCAGCAGTGCCCGACACCCTGCTCCCCACAACCTGTTTCAAGCTGGCGACTGGCACAGCCCACTTCTCACCACCATAGCCAGTCACCGACTGAGCTCTTCAGTAAGCACGTACTGTACAGAGTACACACTCAGTGAATGACAGCTCATTCACTGAGCACATACTATGTACAGTATGCACTCATTGAAAAGCTCAGTCATGCTGTTGTCATGCTGGTGAGAGGTGGGTCAGCCAGTCACCGGCTTGAAATGGGTCGGGGAGCAGGGTGGTCAGACACTGCCGGTGGGGGGTGGAAGCTACTAGACTACCAGGATAAAGGGATATGCTGTTTTGCTATAATTTTGGGGATCAGGGATGGGGGCATGAGTGTTTCAGGGGCTTTATAATTATTATTGGGGATCATGACTGGGAGGGGACACTTGCAATTCATTCATCCAGGGGTTGCAGTTATGACAAACCCTTCAGGTATGCCCTTCATTTGGTGTACCTGTGGGATTGCATCGCAAGTCGCAGGATTCTAGCCATGGGGACCCTGCCCTCACGGAAATCAGGCGCAGGGTCCTTGACGCAACTGCACTCCTCACATGTCACAACGTATGACATGCATAGGGGTGCTTCTAGAATCGGGCCCAAGAAGTCTAACTAATAAATTAGCTGACCTCACTACTATCATCATGGAAGCAGATCTGGACTGCGTTGCCACCGCCGAGAACTGGTTCAATGATAACCATGACTGGGAAACAACTATTCCAGGATACTGTCTTTTCCAGGACTGAACTGGTAGAAAAGGTGAGGGGGTGACTATGTATGTAAAGGAGGGTATAAAAGCCACTATGACTCAGAATGACAATACGGAAACCAAGTCACTTTGGGTAACTCTGAAGATTGGCAATGGAGCATTAACTCGAGTAGGAGTATTTTATAGACCCCTGGCGATACAGCTGGTGGAGGACAAAGAAATCTTAGAAACAATATAATGAGTGATAAAGGGGAAGTGATAGTGGTGGGCGACTTACAAACATACGAACATACGAAACTGCCATTAGATATAGGCCAAATGGTCTATCGCATCTGCTTGATTGTGCAGCACAGAAGTTAGACTCCTGCTGCCCCCCCACCCCTTGACCCACTCTCTTCCCCCCTCATCTTCCCACCGACTAGTATCTTGCCCTTAACCCTATCCCACCCCCTTTTAAAGCTCTTCACTGTTTTAAGAGACACCACTTCTTCAGGAAGCGCATTCCATCCCCCAGTCACCCTCTCCGTGAAGTAATGCTTCCTTGCCTCCCTCCTGATTCTACCCCCCACCAACTTCAGGCTGTGCCCCCTAGTAATCCTTTTCCCTTTAATTGAAACATGCCCTCGTTACTAACCCTGTCCTCCAATGAGTACATATTGAGGTCCCTCAACCTATCCTCGTAAGGCTTCCCCTCCATGCCTCTGATCATTTTAGTCACCCTCTGCTGTACCTCCTCCATTAACTTGATGTCCTTCTTTAAGTATGGGTTCCAGAACTGTACACAGTACTCCAAGTGCGGCCTCATCAGTGACCTGTACAGTGGCAGTATTACTTCCTCCCTCCTAAAGGTGATTCCTCTAGCAATGCACCCCAGTATTCTTTTGGCTTTTGCTGCTGCTTTCCTACATTGAGATAAGTGGTTCATATTCTTTGTGACCATTACCCCCAACTCCTTTTCTTTCTCAGAGAGGGACAGTGGAACCCCTCCCAAATGGTAACTGTACCCAGGATTCCTCATTCTGAAATGCATTGTCTTGCACTTTTAAGCATTGAAACCCAGCTGCCATGTGTCTGACCACTGCTCAAGCCTTCCCAAATCTTGGAGGCCTTTTCCTCCCTCTACCCCATCAACAACTGCCCCTAGATTGGTGTCACCTGTGAATAGACTGATTCTGCTCTTAACTCCAACTGCTATATCGGCTATGAAGATATTAAACAGCACCAGCCCCAGCACTGAACCTTCTGAGACCTCACTGGTGACTGCCGTATGAGTTGAGAGTCCCCCCCCCATAACCACCCTCTGATGTCTGTCCCCCAACCAGTTACCAACCCATTTAACCAGTTTCTCCCCTGCTCCCAGGTTCCTCAGTTTACTAGTTAATCTGCCATGTGGTACCAAGTCAAAGGCCTTGCTGAAGTCCAGATACAGGACATCTATGACCTGACCAGTGTCTAATTCTTTTGTCACCCAGTCAAAAAAGTGAATGGGGTTTGTTTGACATGATCTCCCAGAGACGAACCCATGCTGTTTGTCATCCATAAGATCGTTCACCTCCAAGAAGGTCACCAACCTTTCCTTTAGGATCGTTTCCATAAGCTTACCCACAATGGATGTCAGACTGAGTGGTCTATAGTTACCAGGCTCATCCTTGGGACTGCTCTTGTGCAGAAGTGCCACATGTGCCATCCTCTAGTCCTGAGACACACACCCTGTCTGCAGGGAGGTACTGAACAAGTCTGCCAGTGGTGCCACCAGGACCTCAGCAACTCCCTCAGGACTCTAGGGTACAGCCCATCCAGCCCTGGAGCCTTGTACATTTTCAATGACTCAAGGCCCTCAAGCACTTTGCTCACAAGGATCTCCCCATCTGTTATCCTATCTTCTCCCTTGCCAGTGTTGCCCTGCCCCTGCAGTATTGGCTCATCTCTCTTCTTGGTAAAAACTGAGCAGAAGTACTCAATGAGCACCTCTGCCTGTTCAACACCCTCCTCTACCCAACCTCCATCCTTCTTTATCCTGGTGATTTGCTCCTTGCAGTTCCTCTTCTCCCGTATGTACTTGAAGAAGGACTTGTCCACCTCTTTAAGCCCCTCTGCTAGCCTTAGCTCCTTTGAAGCTTTGGCAGCCCTCACAGCCCTGCTCACCTCCTTGGTTTTCCTTGTGTACTCCTCTCTATCCTCCTCTCTTTTGGACCCCTTCTGTCTTCAGGAGGCTGTCTTTTTCTCCCTCACCCGTATTTGCATCTCCTTTGACCACCAACATGGCTTCTTGGTCCCTGCCTTCTTACTGTGTTTCTTTGTGCAGGTGTCTGTGGCCACCAACAGGCCTTCCTTCAGGATGGCTCATTTCTGGATGGTATTCATGTCAGGGCAGATGCTATCCAAATGCCCCCTGAGGATGTCAGCCATCCTGCAGCAGTCAGCCCTTTTGAAGTCCACTGTCTTGATTTTTGTAGATGTCCCCTCCCTACCCATATCCAGGGAGAACCACACTGTTCGGTGGTCACTACCTGCTAGGGGGTTCTCAGTCAATATGCCTTACATGAAGTCTCCATCAGTCAGCACAAGATCCAAGATGTTTCCCACCCTTGTCAGTTCCTCCACCTTTTGTGACAGGAATACATCCTGGAAGACTTCCAGAATGACCTGCTCCTTAGCGCTTGTGCTAGACATGGTTTTCCAATCCACCCCGGTAGATTGAAATCCTCGACAACCACAGTGCCACCCCTTCCACAGTGTTTCTGTAACTGATCTGCCAGTTCTGTATCGATGCCCTCTGACTGTGAGGATGGTCTGTACACAACCCCTATTCTGACCCTTTTACTTTTATTGTTCTGCAGTTGAACCCATAAGGCTTCCCACCTCCCCTCGCCTCCCTCCTCCATACCGCTCACTATCCCTTCCCTCACAAATAAAGCCACCCCTCCACCCTTCCACCCTTCCCTTTTGTCCTATCCCTGTGATACAGTCTGTATCTCGGTAACATGATGTTAAAGTCATGGTGCTGGTTGGCCCATGTCTCGGTGATGGTAACTATACCCACCTCCCCTTCTGCCATTAATGCTTGGAGCTCAGATATTTTGTTCCCCAAGCTCCTTGCATTTAGTGACACCACCCTCCAGCTGGATCCCCTGCTTACCCCAATACTCCCCTCTCCTCTACCTCCTCCACTTTTTGATTGCCTCCCTCTCCTCCTTGCTAGCTGGGGGAGGAGGCGCATTGCGTCCCACTCCTTTTGGCTCTGGCTGCTGCCCAGTGCTAAGCCTCCCCCCTTAGTCAGTTTAAATTATACTTGGCTGTAATGAACTGCCCCAGTTTCTGTTTCAAGACACAGGAGCCCTCCTTGCTCAGGTGAAGCCTATCTGGTGAGTAGAGGTTCTTGTTATCCCATGTTGCCCCCAACCCCTACTAATCCAAACCCCGTAGTTCTACACCACTCTGCTAGCCATGCATTAAATTATATGATCCTCTGTTTCCTGGCTGTGCTTGCCCTGGGTACTGGTAGGTTCTCAGCAAATGTGACTGTCCCTCAATGCTGCAAAACCTGCCCAACTCCTTGAAACTGACCTGCACTTCCTCCGTTCTGCTGTCCTCCAGATCATTAGTACCTAAGTGCACCACTATGTGGGGCTGCACACCCTGTCTTCTCACACATTTAATGACATGCTATCCTACTCTACCTGAAGTCATACCTGGCATGCATTCCACCCAGATAGAACTCTTCCTGGCTCCTTTGCCCCCCCACCTGATACCTTTCATTATTGAGTCACCCTTGTATGTGGACCTTCTGTTCTAATCCCTGCAGCCCCCCAGTTCTCTCACCCATAATCTGCCTCTTACTCTGCTGTCCCACCCCTCCAGCACTGTTATTGTCCCCTGTTATCTCTGCTTCCTCCATTGTGCTCTCTCCAGAAAGTGTCTCTTTTCTCTCACTGGCATAGTGTTTCTGCCTTCCCTCCTGTCTTCCATGATCCATGTGCTCCCCTCCCTCTTCTATATCCTGGTCTCCCAATCCAATGAACTTTTCCACTCCATCATGCTTGCCTCCTGGCTGGCCTCCCCTTTGCAGGCCACAGTCCCCATGTGGGTCCTCGTTCCCCATGCCCCCATTTCCTCCTGCTCTACCTATTCCTTCTTCCCCACCTGAAGCCTTCTTAAGTTCTGATATACCCCTGACCCCCATCCATGTCATATCATCAGCTGGCCCCCTGTTGTGCCCACTGCCCACCACTCTTGTCTGCCCTCCCAGCCCCCCCATCCTCACCAACATTACCACCTTCATTCAACCTCCACCCACCATCTGCTTACTCACCCTTCCCTAATGCCTCCTCCATCCCACCCCCCTCCTGAGCCTCTGCTATCCTATTTGTATCCTCTGACACCCTGACCTTGCCATCAGCCAGGCTGATAACATCTGTTGTGTTTCTTCTCCCCCTTGCTATTGCCTTCCCCTTGAAATTCCTGCCCTCCAGCTCCTTCAGACTAGCCATCACAGAGAATCTGTTGCTCTCCACTCGTACCTCTCCTTGGATTGTTCCTGATCCTTTGTACTGAGTGTTCCAGTTCTATTCCTGCCCAGGTCCATGTCTAACCCTTTTTTGGACCATTGTCCACCCCTTTTCCCCTTCCTCTAGTGGCTCATGAGGGTACGGTGGTACTGGCCCATTTGCTCCCTCTGGCCTTACCTGTTCCATTCTGTGCCTGCAGTCTGTGCCATTTGAGTATGTCTTCCTATGGTCCCTTGTTCCCAGCTGGCTCTTCCACCCCTTTCCTGTCTTCTGCACAGCTCCCTCCTCAGCCATGCAATTTCCTCCTTTAGCTGCACAAGCTGCTTCACACCAAGCACCCCCTGCCCTCCATGCAGTCTTTAAGAAGATGGCAGCCCCGCATCCATTGCAGTTAACCATCCTTCCTACATCCCCTCCTGTACTGTTCTGGCTCATCCTCCCCAATCCACTGCCCATTCCCATTCCTGCCTCTGTTCTTGAAGCCTGCCTGCCTAACCCCCTGGTACTCCTGTACTCTTTACTTACCTAGTTCCAGTGCCCACCCCCCAATCTAGTACTATATCCTAACTTTTTTTTTCCCCAACTTTGTTTATCTCTCTTACCTCCTGAAATCTCTCCAGAGAGGTCACTCGGAGCCTCCCGTGATCCTGCCCACCTTTAGTTCTCTCTTGTTCCTCTTGCACCCCGCTCTCCATCCATTTCCTGGCCACCCAGCCCCCTGGCTCTGAGTCACCCAAGGTGGGACCGTTAGATTACTCCTCCTGGCACTCTATCTAGAATCTAGATAGGTGACAGGGCATGGAGGACAGCAGAGGAGATGAGAGAAGGAGCCTGACATTGGCCATGGTTGGCTGGCACCCCTGGACCCTCCTTCACCTATCAGGAGGCAGAGGGTTTTTGCTTGCTTGTGTGGTTACACCCTCTCCCCCTCCCTCTCTGCAGAGCCTGAGTGTACAATGATGCTAGGGACATCTGTCGCAGCTCTGCATCCCACTTCTGAGCCCTGAGCGTTGCAGAGCCTCCGGTCTCCACCAGGGGCTGCTGCAGTGCCGGGCTAACCCTGGATCCCCCCCAAGAGAGGAGAGCAGTCCTCCAGACACTCGATCCTTCCTCTCCCCTGCCAACCCCCGGCGGCCCAGGCTTGTTCCTCAACCCAGGTCACTGGCGTGGAGAGAGGTGTGCCATCCAGTGTCTCAACCCTTAGCTCCTCTGGGCCGGCTTACTATATCCTAACTTGATACCATTAAGATATGATATCTAACTTTCATTCTGTTGCGCAGCTCAGAACATAATGTTACACTGATACCTGTGATTGTTAGGGAAGTCCTTTTCTCCTCCAATCAGGAGGCAGCAGCCTCACTATAAATGGAGATGAGCTTGGGGAGGGTGGGTTTGGGCCTTTTCCCTGTCTCTCGCAAGACAATCAGCCCCCTTACAGTAAATAGCAGCAACCCTTGGCTGTTTTATGTCCTTGCTGGTAAAAGAAAAAAAGTTAATGATCACGTCCCTCCAAACTGTGCTACTGCCATCCTCTGCTGTGCCTGCTCTTCCCTCACTGCAAACTGTGGCAAACAATCCCAGCTCACCTCAATTTAAACTCAGAAACAGAACAGAATTACCTGAAGCAATTATATTACCCACAGAAGCTTTCAGAAGTGTAGCCTGCCCTTCCCTCACTGAAAACTGTGGCAGACAATCTCAGCTCACCTCAATTTAAACTGAGAAATAGAACAGAATTACCTGAAGCAATTATATCACCCACAGAAGCTTCCAGAAGTGTAGACTGCCCTTCCCTCACTGTAAACTGTGGCAAACAATCCCAGTTCACCTCAATTTAAACTCAGAAACAGAATAGAATTACCTGAAGCAATTGTATCACCCACAGAAACTTCCAGAAGTGTAGATAGCCCTTTCCTCACTGTAAACTGTGGAAAACAATCATAGCTCACCTTAGTTTAAACTCAGACACAGAACAGAATTACCTGAAGCAATTACATCAACCACAGAAGCTTTCAGAAGTGTAGCCTGCCCTTCCCTCACTGCAAACCTGATGTAAACTGGGGTACCCACACAACAAGTTCAATCCGAAGCAAAGTCTTTCTGGAGTCTCTGTGCATATTGGGTCTAAAACAGCTTGCGAGGGATACAACAAGGGGAGAAGTGGTCCTTGACCTGGTACTCATAAACAGGGACAATGTCTCAGAGGTAGAAGTTGAGAGTCACCTGGAATACAGCGACCACTGCATGGTGTGGTTTCAAGTTAAGACAAAAACGGAAACTAAGCACTCAAAGGCTAAAGCCATGGACTTTAGATGAGCAAATGTCACTAAAAAGAAAGACGATCTCAGGAAAACCCTTGCAAATACTGAACGAGGGAGGGATGTTGAAGAATACTGGACAAATCTCAAAACAGCTCTACTAAAATCCACAAGTCATTGCATAAAGAGAGTAAGCAAAGCAAAGAAGAAAAGAAAACCACTCTGGTTTTCTAAGGAAGTAGCCACCAAGGTCAGGGAAAAAAAGTCGGCTTTTAGAAAATACAAGAAAACTGGATCCAACAAGGACAGGGATTACTACAAGGAGAAACTAAAGGAAGCAAGCAAAGAAATCAGAACAGCAAAAGCAACAATGGAGGTGAAGATAGCCAGAGAGGTCAAGAAGAGTGCCAAAACCTTCTATAGATATATTAATGAGAAGAGAAAGACAAGAGGAGGTATTGTCAGACTAGTTAAGGATAATGGGGGGACATAGAGGATGATAAGGACAGAGCAGAAATCCTCAAAAGGTATTTCTGCTCTGTTTTTACCAAGGAGAAGGAAGGTTGCAGGCCCTCCCTTACGAGGGGCAGCACAGACAGTGGTGGAGTATTTTCAGGACCTTTTACAAAGGAAAGAGTCCTAAAGGAACTGGAGAAACTCAATGTAAATAAGGTCATGGGACCAAACTAAGTACACCTGAAGTTGTTGAAAGAGCTAAGAGAGGAACTAGTGGCTCCCCTGGCTGACCTTTTTAACTCATCAGTTGAGCTGGGCGAGGTCCCACAGGATTGGAAAAAGGCCACGGTTATCCCTCTGCATAAAAATAGAAGCAAAGAGAGTGCAAGCAACTACACACCGGTAAGCCTCACCTCAACTGTGGGCAAAATAATGGCAACCCTTCTAAAGGACAGGATTATATCCTTTCTCGCAGAAAACAGCAAAGTAGACACAAAACAGCATGGCTTTACCGTGAGTAGATCAAGCCAAACTAATCTAATAGACTTTTTCAACTGGGTAACCAAAATAGTGGATCAGGGCAGTGCAGTAGACATAGTATACCTGGACTTTGTCAAAGCCTTTGACTCAGTCCCACATAGAAGGCTACTAAATAAATTAGACAGCATGGGGTTAGGGCAACAAGTGGTGAACTGGATACGGAGCTGGCTTAGCGGAGGGACCCAGAAGGTAATAGTAAATATCTCCCTATCAGATGAAAGGGGGGTAGATAGCAGACTGCCACAGGGATCGGTGCTAGGTCTGATACTGTTTAACATTTTTATTAGTGACATATCTGAAGGTCTGAAAGATAAGGTGAGTTTGTTTGTAGATGATACGAAAATGGGCAACAGGGTAGACACTCCAGGAGGAGCAGAAAAGATGAAGACTGACCTTAGGACTCTAGAACTATGTTCAAAAACATGGCAACTAAACTTTAGTGCAAAAAAAATGCAAGATCATGCACCTTGGAAGAGGAAACCCAGGAGAAAAATACTACCTAGGAGGAGTAAAACTGGAATCCACTAAGCAGGAACGAGATCTAAGAATAATTATAATGGATGACCTGAAATTGTGCAAGCAATGTGAAAAAACAGCACTAAGGGCAAATGGCATGCTGGGCTGCATAGGCAGGGGGATTACCAGCAGAAAAAGAGAGGTCATCCTGCCACTCTATAGATCACTGGTGAGGCCACACCTGGAGTACAGTGTCCAGTTTTGGAGGTCGCACCTTAAAAAAGATATGCACAGACTGGAAACAGTGCAAATGAGAGCAACAGAAATGATACAGGGAATGCACAGCAAAACATATGACAAACAGCTGTAGGACCTAAACATGTATTCCCTGGAGCAGCAAAGGGAAAAGGGAAGAGACCTTAAAGTTCCTAAATGGAATAAACAAGGTACAGGTTCAGGACTTGTTTTGGATCAAGAATCACACCAGAACTAGGAGGCATGATATGCGGCAGGAGAGGGGATATTTCAGGGGAAAAACACGCAAGTTCTTCTTTACAGAGGGGGTGGTAGATGCATGGAATGGCCTTCCACAGGGAGTGGTGGAAGCAAAAATGGTGGGAACTTTTAAAAAAATCATTGGGATGGGTACAAGGGCACCATAACACTGAATAGCAGTTAAGGGAGGAGGGTAGAAACAAGGGCAGACTAGATGGGCCATGTGGTCCCCTTCTGCTGTTACTTTCTATGTTTCTTTGTTGTAAATTGACTCTAAACCAGTGCTTGTTGAATCCATGGTCCTGGATATATCACTATCACATGGGACAGGAGGCATTACAGAAACAAAAAGAGCAATAAACTATGCTAAGATGGAGATCCCCAGGGGCCATAAAACTATCATAAAACTAGCTGGCTAATTTAGAAAAAACTCCTAATAGCAGACAAAGGGAAGTACAAACTAGGACTACACACACAAATCAAACACTCTGCACAGCGTATGTTTTTAAAAATTCTGACTGTGCTGCTCCTTTAAGTGAGTCAGGTGCTGGTAGTATATATGCTTAGTCCTAGGACCAGCAGTCTGCCTTTGCTGGACCAGCACAGGGGTTCACAAGTTGTGAGTGTACTGAGAAGGCAGGCAGGTGGGAGGCACAATCAGTAGACTCGGAATGGCTGCTGTGGGCTGGGGAAGGGTGCATTTGTTTCAAAAGGAATCAAAGCATTTCAATGGATTTACAAGCAGCTCTCCAACTCTGGCTTTAAACCGGACCAGGCCGACACCATACCACATGGAGGACATAACCACTAGACCACCATGTACTTTTATCTGAAAACATGAACCACACGTGAGTTTGGGTCAAGTAATGTACAATTTCTGCTTGTTATAAGGAAAGAACATGAACAAGAAACCCAGAGCTGTTTTACCTGAAGATTTCAGACCCATTTCAATTCTTAATCCACTGAGCAAAATCTTAGAAAAATTAGTGGCTAATCAGGTTTCGTATTATCTGGACCGCAATAATTTATTGTGTTGTCAACAGCACAGGTTTTGGAGGAATCATAGGACGGGGACTGCATTGGTTGGATTCATGAACACCGTTCTTGGGGGTTTTGATAAATGTGTAATGACTGGAGCGGTGTTTGTGGATCTAACCAGGGCCTTTGATCTTATCGATCATTCCTTTCTTTGTTCTAGACTGAGGCAAATAGGTTTTTCTGCTCAGATTACTGAATGGTTTAAAGACTAATTAACTGATAGGTCCCAGGTGGTTCATATTGACTCCTTGTTCTCATGGAGTTGTGCACTAAGGTCTGGTGTTCCACAGGAATCCATCTTGGGTCCCTTGGTGTTTTCCCAATTTATTAACCCACTTCCTTTGTCATGTAACTCTTGTGAAATGTTGTTATATGCTGATGATTTAATGCTCTTTTACCAGGTTAGGCTTACTTCCCAGTTAATTTTACATTTACAGTCTGATTTTCTTAAAATTTTTGTGATTGGCTTAAGAATAATTCTTCAGTTTTAAATGTGAGAAAAACTAAAACTATGCTTTTTAGTACCCTTCTTATGCTGAAAGATGCCAATGATTTATCTAGTTGTGATTTGAATGGGTCTGCAATTGAACAATTAACTGAATTTAAGTATTCAGGGATGCTTTAGACTCAGGTCTGTCTTTTTTTCTCAAGTAAGAGCAGTCAGCAAAGTTATTAATCGTGCAAAAAAGGTGCAAAACAACTGTTAATATTCCTCCAGTACTAAAACAAAAATCCTCGTGTGTTAATAAAACAAATGTAACCAATCACCTAAAACTCTTATTAACAAATGCTCAAAGTTTAAAAAATAAAATTGAGGAACTGAGCCTATTACTATATGACAATAATATCGATGTCTGTGGAATCACAGAAACTTGGTTCTCTGAACAAGAGTGGGGAGTTACTGTTCCTGGATATACCTTAATTAGTAAGGAAAGGAAACATAAGAAAGGCAGTGGTGTGGCCTTCTATATAAAAGAAGATCTAAAACCATTGAAGTCGAACAATATAATAATGTAACCAGTCAAAATGAAATAATCTGGGTAAAAATCTTAAATATATCTACTAAATGAATCTTTGGTTTGGGCTACCGATCCCCAGTGTTGACAAGAGAGGATACACACACCTTCCTTGATGAAATTGAGGGAAGGGTCATAGACAGGGACATCATACTTCTGGGCGACTTCAATTTCCCAGCTATCGACTGGAATAGTTTAATCGGGGTAAGCTCCCTGGAAAAAAAGATTCATTGAAATAATAACCCAAGGAAATTTAGATCAGGTGGTGCATGAAGGCACTAGGAGAACTAACATACTAGATATAATATTCCTAAATACAGAACTTAGGCCCAAAGATACTTCTACCACTGGGAAGCAGCGATCATAATGTAATCCAACTAGATATCCAGTTAACAGTCAATAAACCTATAAAAGGTATTACCAAATTCAGTGACATTTTTAAGGCAGACTACCATAACATAAAAAGATTTCTAGACAACTGGAACTGGTCCAAGGAATTAAATAACCTTGAACCAGAACAGCTTTGGGAAAAATTATTCATCAAACTAAATACATGTATTGAGACCTGGGTCCCAGAGAGAATCAAATACACAAATAATCATAGGGTACCCACCTTGTGGACCAGGAAAATAAAAAAAAGTCATTGGGAAGAAGAAGAAATTATACAAAAGACAAAATACATTTCCTACTAATATTAACATAACAGCCTATAAAAAATTTTCAAAGAAAGCTAAGTTAAGAATACAAAATGCAAAAAAAAATGCTGAAAGAAGGTTAGTCACAGCAATTGGAGATAATAAAAGGAAATTCTATAACTATATAGGCTCCTTAAAAAAAACAATAAGATAACAGGACTTATACAAACAGAGAAGGGTTTAATAAACTCTGAAAAGGAAATGGCCATAGCTTTTAATCAATACTTCCTTAGTGTTCACAAAGAAAAAGAGGTGCTATATGAAGAATTACCTCCCCTACAAGCTGATCATCTGGTTTTCAGCCCTTCTGATATCATTCAGGCAATAAAGCTTATTAAAAATAATAGTTTAGCAGGACCTGACACCATAACGTCTACATCTTTGAAAGAACTGGTCTATCAACTCGCAGGTTCACTATCTGTTCTCTTTAATGCATCATTAAAATCTGGGGAAACCACACAAATATGGAATAAGGCCCTGGTAACCCCAGTACACAAAGGTGGGAAAAAACAGGATGTTAAAAATTACAGGCCGATAAGCCTAACATCTGTCCTGGGTAAAACTCTTGAGAGGTTGCTGCAAAAACATATTGTGGATCACCTAAATAATATTTCACATAATGATCTAACACAACATGGATTTGTGTCTGGAAGGTCATGCATGACCATCCTTATGAGTTTTTTTGAGCCTATAAGTGCCACTTTGGATAAAGGTATGCCTGTTGACGTGGTATTGCTTGACCGTTCTAAAGCGTTTGATTCAGTTTCACATAAAATCTTGATCCAGGAATTAATCAAACTTCAATTCCACCCGATTATAATCAGGTGGATTAGCTCATGGCTAAATAACAGAACCCAATGCATAGCTATAAGAGGTTATAAATCTACTTGGGGAGAAGTGACTAGTGGAGTGCCCCAGGGCCCAGTCTCGTTTAATATCTTATTATCAACCATGCAAACTCTTCCAGGTGCTTCGTCATGTAAGTACACCGATGATTGTAAAATCAGTGGAATTGTCCATAACATAAATTCAGCAAAAGCCTTTTAAGAAAACCTTGATCACCTAGCTAATTGGGCAAGTGAACATAAATTAATGTTCAATAAGCAGAAGTGCAAAGTTATGCACTTCGGGTCAAATAACCTTAGATTTCAGTATAAATTAAATAATATATTGTTAAAGGAAAGCACAAATGAAAAAGACCTAGATGTTTGGATAGCTAACAATTTAAAATTTGATCTCCATACTAGCATGACCATAAGGAAATAAAATCAAATAATCAGATGCATATTAAGATCAATAAAAGGCAGGGATCCCAAAGTTATCCTTCCATTATACACAGCCCTAGTTCATCCCCATATGGAATATTGTTTTCCCTTCTGTGCTCTGTATTCAGTCCAAGGGAAACATTTTTTTTATTTATTGAGATATTCAGAAAGACCTTTGAGTCAAAGACTCATTTACAAAGGTTCCACGTCATACATAGAAGAGAACAGGGACAATATTTTTTACATGTTGCTGTACATTACACTATCTTACAATTATTTAACATGGTTACACATTTGTGCAGTGAGTGAACTACCCTTCCAGTATAACATGATTTACAGTGATTCGCACAGCCATAAGGTAGCAGAGAGGTTCTGAAGGGGCTGTTTGTCCAAAGATAAGTTAGCTTGTAGAGGCCATTGGCATGCAGGACTCAAAGATGTTCTGGGTTATCGGGGGTCAGTTGCAGTCACAAAGGTTGGAGGCCTGTAGGTGATTCCTTAGTCTGGCTTTGAAAGGGCCAAGCCTAGTTTCATCAGTTATTAAGCTAGGGAGTGTGTTAGTCCAGGAGGGGGCTTTGTAACTGAAAGTTCGCTGGAATTGGGAAGTCCGGCCACGGGGGTACACATAGCAATGGTTTGTTCGAGCTACAGGTTGTTCTGCCTGGCGGTGATTGGAGGATAATTTTGTTAAGGGCGGGGGGGGGGTGAGGCTCAGGATTATCTTTTTGGTCATTAGGCAGGTGTGACACCTGATTCTGTTGTCTAAGTTTAGCCAGTTTGTGGTACTGTAGAGGGAGCAGGTGTGTGTGAAGTGATCACATCCAAGGATGAGATGGCAGGCTTTGTTAAGCACAAGTCGGAGTCTGTTGAGGGCTGTGGAGGGTGCGGCACTGTAGATGAGAATGCCGTAGTCTAGCAGAGAGAGGATAGAGGAGTTTATGGTAAGTTGTAATGCTTCAGGGGTGAGGCAGTGTTTGTACCGGTAAAGTACGCCTAGTCTGGAGCTAAGGGCAGTTGATAGGTGCAGAATATGCTGATTAAAGTTGAGAGCAGGGTCTAGTGTGATCCCTAGATATTTAAAGCTGCTTACTTGTTCTAGGGGGGTCTGATTAGCAGTGAGAAATTGGGGGCAGAGGTTCTTTAGTAGGTTCTGGGGATGGGAGAAGATCATGACTTTTGTCATATTGTTGTTAATTATTAGACACTGTGTGGTGAGCCATTGTTCGATTTCATGGAAAGAGTGTTGGAAAGTTTGGTGGAGTTTGAGGGGTGCCGGGTCAGAGGTGAACAGGACAGCATCGTCCACCTATAGGAGCAGGTTGCTGGCGCAGGCTGATGGGAGGGAGTTAAGGTATAGACTGAATAGTAGGGGGCCAAGTATGCAGCCCTGTGGGACACCGGAACGGATAGGGAGACGGGGGGACAGGACAGTGCCAACCTTGACCATCTGTGTTCTATCAGAGAGATAGTTGGTGAACCAGTTCATGGCTTCATTGGAGAAGCCAGTGAAGGCCAGAGTGTTCAGTAAGAGGGCATGGTTGACATGGTTGATGGTATCAAATGCCTTAGATAGATCCACGAAGATGGCGCCTGTGAGGTAGCCATGGTCCAAAGCTGAGTGGACATGGGAGGTAAATTCTAGGAGGGCGGTGGTGGTACTATGACCCTTACAGAAACAGTGTTGCTGGTTGGATAGAAGGTTATATTTTTATTAAGGTGGTCAGTAAGTTGGTCAGTGACTTTGCGTTCTAGTGCTTTAGATGGGGGAGTAGAATGGAGATGGGGTGGTAGTTGTTTGTGGATGTGCGGTCCCCACTTTTATGGATGGGTGTGATGGAGGCCGATTTCCAGCGGGTGGGGAATTTCCCTTGACAGAGGAAGCGGTTGAGAATGTCGATGAGTGGGGCTAGGACTTCCAGGAGGGTGAGGCGGAGAAGTCTCAGGTGCAGGGAATCGTGACTATAGTGATAGTGGCTAATGGCATTGGTTAGGTAGGGCTTGGCTGCCTCCAGGGTGAAGACATGTAGATAGAAGGGAGGAGCAAGGGGAGGATGGGGGTAGATTCGGGCAGGCAGGGGATCGAAGAAGTTGGGGGGAGCACATGGGTGAGATCAGTGAAGGCAGAGTTTAGGGCCGAGGCTATACTGAGGGGGTCGGTGGAGAGGCTGCCATCAATTTGCATTTGGTCTGGTGGCAGATTTGAGGCTTTGCCACAGAACTCCTTAATATTATTATTCCAGAAATTGTGCCCAGTGCCCCAGGTGGCGGTTAAGGTAGCTTTGTAATAGTCTGCTTTGGCGGTGTGCATGGCCCAGGTGCACTTGTTTTGGGCCTTGTGGTACCACTGCCTGTCTGGAGGCCATTGGGTCTCACTAGCTAGGTGCCATAGGGCATCACACTGTTATAGTAGGGCTAGGAGGTGGTCCAAGAACCAAGGGGCATGGTTTCCCTTGGACATAGTTTTGGTGAGGGGGGCGAACTTGTCACAGGCCGCATTGAAAGTGGTGATAAATAGGTCAAGAGCATGGTCTGGGTAGAGGGTGTTTGCTAGGGGTGTCCAGTCCCAGTCTCTGAGGTGGGCCTTGAGTTGGGCTAGTTTACCAGGCCCAAGTTTGTGTTGTGAAGTAATTTTAGGAGGGGTTTTGAGGGGAGTACCAGACCAGTTGCAGAGTCCGTGAGTGATCACTTAGAGCATCAGGGAGGACTAGGGTGCTGGTTATTTTGTGGGAACAGTTTGTGAATACTAGGTCTAGTAGAGAGGATGACCCCGTGCGGGTATCAGCCCGGGTGGGGGTAGTGACAACCTGTGTGCGATCGAGGGCAGCAGCCTCGTTAATGAACGGGGCGGCTGTCTGCGTCAGCCAATTTATGTTGAAGTCCCCCAAGAGTAATTTTTCATGCTTTGGGGGAGAGTAGCGAGATAGGACATGATGGCTTGGAAGGCTAACTTCTGGTCTCGGGGAGGGATGTAGGCAGTGGTGAGGAGGAGAGGGGAGGTTGACTTACCTAGCGTTAATTTTAGGGTGAGGGCCTGAGCCCTGGAAATTAGTTGGAGCAGAGGAAGTAGGTGGCCTGAGAGCGAGTCTTTGAGGTAGACAGTGCAGCCTCCCCCTCGCTTGCCCACTCAGTCAGAACAAAAGAGAAGATATCCAGGGAGGTTAACTGCCGAGTCGGGGAGAGCCAGGTTTCACTCAGTGCAATGATATAAGGGTGATGCTGGAGCACCCACCCCTGAAAGGAGTCCCATTTTTCTTGAAGGCTACAGATGTTTAGTGAGGCAATGCATAGCCCATTGACTGGTGATGGGTGGGATGGTGGGGGATTCAGTGGGCCAGGGTTGGGGTGGACATTGCCCGTCAGGAGTAGAAGAAGTACGAGTGATCTGAGGCGATTTCTACTCACTCGAGTAATTAGCTTTTGGCATATTCGCTGCGGGTGCCCCATGGCGGGTATTGGAAGTTTCAGGGTATGGGGGGCTGATAGGAGGAGTAAGTGGGGAAGGGGGGAGATGCACTGTGGTGTAGGTGTGGTACGAGGTTGGCAAGAGAAGGAGGGGATCCAGAGCATCACTTGCTGTGGGAGATGGTATCTAAGGGGGAGGGTGAACATGTTGAAGTACCTGTTTATGTATGTGGTATAGTGGGGGTGTGTGCTGTTGACTGGTTATCAGCCTGAGCTTGTAAAGACTGGTAACTCATGTGTAGTGTGGGGGCCGGGGTAAGGTTGGGAGTGCCAGGCTGCATGAGGATAGGATGTGGCAGTTTTGCTCCCCTTTGCAGAGTTAGGAGTGGGAGGGTGAGGTGCTAAAGGGAGCAGAAAAAGGAGAGTAATGAGGGTATGTGGGAGCATGGTTGGGCTAGAGAGCTTTGTCATGAGGATGTGAAAGTCAAGTCAGGAGCATGAAACGAAAAGGGACCTCTAGTGGTGGGAGAATATAAGCTGCAGGTGGGAAAGCTTACTGATTGGTTATTTCATGATCATGTGATGAGAAATGTACCTATATATTGGAAAGCCGACCAAGGGTGGTGGTTGGGGTGCTGGGGAGCAGAACACATAGCGTTTGGCGAGGCAAAGTCTGCGGTTTCAGGAACGGTCACGATCAGGCGAGCTGCTCCTTGTGTGTTGCTTAGTAAATGGCAGAAAATTAGGTGCTCCAGTTTCGGTGGGGGAGAGCTGGCTGTAGCCCTTGCAACCTCCATTGCTCCAGTGGAGTCTGCTGTGGAGGAGAGAGAGAGTGAGAGAAAGAGGGAGTTATATAGGTAGGAGGGGGGGTGTTTCACTTGGGGGGGGGGCTGGGCTGTATTGGGATTTCAGGGCACAGTAAGTTCCTTTTATCTTTAAAGCTTGCAGTAAGTATAATAGCCCAGCAGGTTAGTCCACAATTAATTTAAGTAAAAACAAGTGAAATGAATTAAAGGGAATTAAAGTAACAGCTAGGAAGCAGAGTCCACTACAGTACTGCTGAACTAAATAAAACTTAAACTAAACTATCTCCACTAGTGTGCCAACACATTTAAAGTCTCAAGTGAAAAAAAGGCGCCAAGGAAGCTGAGGTTTGAAAAGCCTGCGGTTTCAATAACAGTCGCGATCAGGCGAGCTGCTCCCTGTGTGTTGCTTAGTAAATGGTAGAAAATTAGGCGCTCTGGTTTCAGTTGGGGAGAGCTGGCTGTAGCCCTTGTGACCTCCGCTGCTCCAGTGGGGTCTGCTGTGGAGGACAGAGAGAGAGAGAGAGAGAGAGAGACAGAGAGGGAGAGAGAGAGAGAGAGAGTTATATAGGTAGGAGGGGGAGTTTTACTGGGGGGGGCTAGGCTGTATCGGGATTTCAGGGCACAGTAAGTTCTCTTATTTTTAAAGCTTGCAGTAATTATTCATTTATTTATTTAGCTTTTGTTAACTGGGTAAGTGCACTAGCCATAAAATGACTATTTTCAGGCACGACATGGGAGAGTACAGACATGCAGAAACTTAACAGGATAACAAATTATAAGTGCTTTACATACAATGAGTTAAACAGGATACAATATATCAGAACATACAAAGTAAAGCGCTTTACATACAATGAGTTAAAGTAGATACAATATATCAGAGACATACAGAGTAGACCATTCAGAAGTTCATAGGTGCCTACCTATGCAATGAATAGAGGACCATGGACAATAAATTATCAGGTGACATATCATATGAACAGAACAAGGTACACAAAAACAAAAACAGGTAATACAAAAGGAAGAAATAACCATTGAGAGCAGGGGGTGTCATTAAGGAAAAGGTCAGTAAGTGAGGAAGAGGGGAACAAGCCATGAAATTAGATTATATGAGTGTATGTAAGTGTAAGGGAGATGCCTGCAGTGCAAGATTGTATATGGGCAGGGAAAGGGAGCCGGGATAGGCTGAGGCAGTAAGAGGGTTATATAGAGGTGAGGAAATACTATTGTATGGCCAGAGACATCAGTCATTAGGTAGGGTGAAAGCAGGAACAGGTATCAGAAATCAGCAGATTCGAGCGCAGTTTTCTCTTAAAGCATGTGTGGGAGCTAGAAAGTCTAATGTCGAGGGGAAGGGAATTCCACAGCTGTGGAGCTGCATGCTCAAATGCAACAGTTTCTTTCCTGGTGCAGCACCTCGGCAAATTCAGAAAGGATTTATCAGCTGATCGTAGACCATGAAGTGTGTCCTGAGGAACAAGCATAGCTGCAAGACACCTAGGGGTTTGATTTCGAATTATCGAATCAATAAGAGAGCCAAGGTAGTATTTCCTACTAGCTAACGGAGACAGCCAACCAAGATCATTATAAAGCTGACAGTGGTGTTTAAGCCGAGGAGCAGAAGAGGCATAGCGACATATGTTGTTATACGTATTATCCCATCTGAGTAGGTCAGTTTTATGAGCAGCCCCAAATAAGGGAGCCCCATAGGTTAGGGTGGGGCAGAACTTCAAGAATGGCCATTTTAGCTGATGGCATGAGCATATAACTAGCCTTATATGCAACACCCAGTTTGGAGTTGACAGCTCTGCAAACAGACTGTACATGAAGATTAAGATCAAGAGATTGATCCAGCAGGATGCCCAGGTACTTGAAAGAGGTCACACATTCCAGTAATTGACCTTCTAAGTCCTGCACCGTCAGTGCTGTTGTGCAAGCCCGGAGCTTTGGGTCCGATCCAAGCAGCATGGCTTTAGTTTTGCTAGTGTTGGCAGCCAGTTTGTGGTCGTATAGCCAGTTTTGGATATTGTTAAAGTCAGAGGAAAGGGTAGTGTTGATAGTGTCTGTATTAGTAGAACTTGTATAGATGACAAGATCATCAGCATATAGAATAGCAGAGCAGGATTTTAGAGCAGCTCCAATGTTATTTATATAAAGAGAGAATAGGAGGGGCCCTAGGATGGAGCCCTGAGATACACCAATGTTCATGGTGGTACTGTTCAATAGAGAGGAATTAAATTTCACCACTTGAGTTCTATTTGTCAGGTAGCTTTCATACTAGTCAACAACAGAGGAGGAGAAATACAGGTGTCGAAGCAAGGAGAGAAGCAAAGTGTGATCAACAAGGTCAAAAGCCTTTGTGAGGTCAATAAAGACAGCCCCAGTCAGATTGCCAGTATCCATTTTTGAAAGAGTGTCTTTGGTGAATTTAAGGAGTGCAGTCGTTGTGCTATGTCCTTTCCTGAAGCCATGTTGGGTATCCGAGAGCAGGCTGTGCTTAAGTAAATAGTCAGTTGTCTGAGTTGTGACAATTTTCTCCAGGATTTTGCTCAGTACCAAGAGTATGGCAATTGGTCTGTAGTTCATGACAACCTTAGGATCCCCTTTTTTAAGTACAGGTGTGATCCGGGCAGCTTTCCAGAGGTCAGAGACCACTCCACCTGAAAGCGATAACGTATAAATTTTGGCCAGCGGTAATGCAATAAGGGGAGCTGCAAGTTTCAAGAGGCGAGGTTCAAGGGAGTCTGAGCCAAAGCTGGTATGATCAGAGATGGACCTCAGGAGCTTCAGGACTTCCTTTCTAGACACAGCCTTAAAACAGAATGGAAGAGTATAAGTAGGCACAGGGGACAACACTTCCAACTTATCCAGACAGGTTCCTGATGAGGAGTGGGAGGACACTGCAGTGGGATCGAAGGAAGAGGTATATTGGGAGAGATCAGAGAAATACAGGTTGAAAGAATTAGCTATGGTTTGTGAGTCATTGCAATGCACATCTTTTATCAGCATATCACCGGGGTAGTTGACTGTGAGGATCCTAGGAAGGATTTGATGTGTGACCAGAATTTTCTGGGATCATTGGCTGAGTTATTCAGTAGGTCTTTATAGTACTTGCTCTTAGCAGCTCTGACTTGTCTTTTACATGAATTCCCTAGCGTACGGTGAGCGTTGAAATCTGTTTGCTGGCCTGACGTTTTGTAGCGCTTCCAGAGTTTATCTCTAACGCGCAAACTTTTGAGCAAGTCTTTGTTTAGCCATCTTTTTTGTTTACCCCTCACTCTCCGGGTGATCTTTGGGGCATGTTTACATTGAACCATAAGAAATTTAGTGATAAAGAGGTTAAGAGCATCCTGAGAACAGTGTGATAGATAGATCTCTGACCAATCAATTCTGGAGACGTCATACAGAAACACCTCTTGGTCTAGGTGAGCAAATTTGTGAGAGTGATGAGACGTGGTGGAGGAGATGGAGGTGCCCCCAAGGACAGGATGCAAAAAGTAGGAGGGTGGTCAGTTAAGGCATCAGCAAGAGTACCAGTGGCTGAGAAGTGTTCGATCCGATTTACCAGCACCCAATCCAATAGTGTGCCTAGTGGTGATGAAGACAGACTTCTAGTCGGCACTGTTACCATCTGATACAGGTTGTAGCTATGAGTCAGAGATTGATTGATAATAGCCCAGCAGGTTAGTCCACAATTAATTTAAGTAAAAACAAGTGAACTGAATTAAAGGGAATTAAAGTAACAGCTAGGAAGCAGAGTCCACTACAGTGGTGCTGAACTAAATAAAACTTAAACTAAACTATCTCCACTAGTGCGCCGATACATTAAAGTCTCAAGTGAAAAAAAAGGTGCCAAGAAGCTGAGGTTTGAAAAGCCTGCTCTTTCAGGAACGGTCGCATCAGGCGAACTACTCCCTGTGTGTTGCTTAGTACCTGGCATAAAATTTGGCGCTCCGCTCTTTAAAGCCTGCAGTAATTATAATAGCCCAGCAGGTTAGTTCACAATTAATGTTCTGTTACGGAAGAGCTGTGAGTGGGGAAGTCCCCTAGTCCACTAGTTTGGAGAAGTAGATCTTCTGGAATATCTTGGGATTTCACAGAGAGTCGGAGTATCCCTGTGGCTGAATCCGAGCAGGAACAGCATCATTTTTGTGGAAACTGTGAGTAGCAAGGATTGTGAGCAGGGATTTCCTTGCCCTACCTGGGGAGGGTGGCCTTCAAGTTTCTGCCGAGTCGGGCAAGAAGCTTGGGCTCGTGGTCTGCTGGAAAGTGGGCAGGGGCTGATTTGTTTCCTAAGCGGCCTGGGGAGGTCAACTAATTGGCTGGCTTAGCCTGGGAGCTGTAGTCATGGGCTCGGCGGGTGAGGAGACGGCTACCCCTCGGGTTTGTGCTGGGGGGGTCTTTTGCTTAAATCAATCTTATCTGACACTCTGATCACTGTCTGTGCCTGCCTCAATAGCTGTGGAGGCAGCTGTGGGGGGTTAGGTACATGTCAGTGTGGTGTGGAATCAGATTTTAAGTGGAAGTTCCTAAAAAGATCTATATACTGGACTTCGATCTATAAAGGATTCTCTGTGGAGTCATGGACCGATCTGGGTGAGCTGAATTTGTTTTGACTTCATCTTATGCATTAAGAGATGGGATTCTTGCTTTAAAAAAGAAAAAAACACTGAGAATTGGAACTGACTGTCCTTACAATCTATTGGATATACATTGGCAGTGAGAGTGCCTTACAAAAAAGTTTTTCTTTTCCATTAAGCTCTGTTTGGTTGGTCAGATTAAAGTGAGAGTTGAATCTGGCCATCCTCTCTGGTCAAGTCTTAAGAGGTGGGAGCTGTTCAGACTGCAATAACTCAAAAACTCCCTGAGGAGGTTGTGGAGTCAAGAACAGTGGGGGACTTCAAGAATGCATGGGACAGGCATAAGGCAGTCCTAGGGGCAGGTAAGAGGAAGTTAGCTGTTGGTTAACTAGGATCTGTAGCTTATCTGTTAGGTAGGAAAATGGGCAGACTAGGTGGGCCAAGCGGTCCTTATCTGCCGTCAAATTCTATGTTGCTATGTTTCTAACTGTGAGACCTATTTGACTGTGATTGTTTCCTAACTTGGACTTTTATATTGTGCTGCTAATTTTTTATATAGGGTATTGTATTTGTTTAGTTTTTGTGGACGTTTGTTAGAGTATTTGAGTATTGCATGTTTGGGTGTGGGTTAAATCTGTATTTTGGGGTTGTTTACTTGCTGGTATTTGTTTAGTGTGGTAAAGATGTGTTGGGAAGACATAAGAACGGTTGGGTATTATTCCCCCTCCAGGCTCAGGGATCTTTGTCCTTTTTTTGTCCTCCCCTATCAGCAGAGGTATACAGACGGTGTAGGGCTCTGGGGATTGTTAGAAAGAGGAGGAGGACGAGGGTTGGGCCTGGAGAGGGAATGGAAAGGATTGGGTGGATAGGGATAGTGGGGACAAGGAGTTGCCCTGGGGCAAAATGGGTCCAGGAAAGGGGCCCTCCCTGTCTGGTTCCCATACCCAAGGGTTCTGCTTATAGTCGGCAGGTATCACGGTCATCCTCAGATTCTCATCCTACTCGGGTGGTGTTATGCAACGCCAGGTCTATTAAAAACAAAACCGCTATTATAGCAGATTTTGTTGGATCATCTGACCTGGCGTGCATCACCAAGACCTGGCTGGGTGAGAATGCTAGTCCAGTTTTGGCATCAGCAATTCCGGCCAGGTACTTGGTGATACACCGCCCTAGGATGGATCGTAGGGGTGGGGGTGTTGCTATCTGTTTTAGATCAGAACTGGGCCTAATGGAGGTACCAGTGGGAACTACCAACTCCTTTGAATGTATCATGGGCAAGGGTGTGGGGTGCAGGATACTTCTCGTCTACCGTCCACCAGGTGACGGGAATGTTTTCCTGCAGGAAGACGCGGACTTCATTGTCGATCTGACATTGGGATCCCCCAGATGGTTGGTTCTGGGGGATTTCAGTGCTTGGGTCGACGATGAACTCTCACAATTTGGTCAGGACTTCCGCCAGTTAATGATTTCACTGGGCTTCACACAGGTTATTTCCTCCTCGACCCATATTGATGGTCACTCATTGGACTTGGTGTTCCTACTGGGGATGGAGATATCCGATTTTGTGGTGGAACCAGTCGGGTAGTCTGACCTTCGTACCATTGGGTTCAGTTTTGAGGCCACCCATAGTAGGCCAGCCCCTATGGGGATGGTCCGGTACCACCCTTTGAGGGGTGTTTCCCCAGAGGGCCTGATGGCAGTACTGGACCTATCGGGTTTACCAAGTGATTGCATGGATCCAGGGGACCTGGTACTTGCCTATAATAAGGAGGTAGTAGGGGCCCCGGATTCCATTGCTCCTGTTTGTGTTCGTCCCCTCACTCTTCGCCCCAGGTCTCCCTGGTTTGATGAGACTCTGAGGGAGCTGAGGAGAGTCGGATGAAGGTTAGAGATGTGCTGGCGGAAGTCGGGCCTGGATTGTGACAAACTTAGTTTGATAGACCATTATGTGGTCCATCAATCAGCAATTTCTCATAAGAAGGCAGACTTCCTGTCCAGAGAGATTGCTGCTGCACAGAATCAACCAGCTCAGCTTTTCCGGACTGTGGACAGATTGTGCAATCCAATCTGTCTTCAGCCCAGAAGAGCTTTTTCTCAAGAATCGTGTGAGGAGTTTGCTCAATTCTTTTCAGATAAGGTTGCCACAATCAGGTCTGATATCCGCTTGACCCTCCCTAATGGGAGCTGTGATGGTCGGCAGGAGATGTCGGACACTCAGTTTGTGTGGTTTGACTTCAGCCTTCCCACAATCAGTGACATTGTGATGGTCATCCAGACATTGCGTCCGACCAACTGTGGTTTGGACCCAGGCCCCACACGTCTCTTAGTGGGCTGTGTGGATAAAATTGGTCCAGTCCTTGCTGAGATAGTCTGGAGGTCTTTGGAGAGGGGAATTTTTCCAAATCCTCTGAAGGAGGCCGTGTTTCAGCCCCTCCTTAAGAAGTCCTCCTTGGACCCGGATTGTCTGACTAACTACAGGCCTGTCTCTAACCTGCCCTTTGTGGGTAAGGTTATTGAAAAGGTGGTTGCGTCGCAGCTGGATGATCATTTGACGAGCCACAATGTCTATGATTCTCTCCAGTCCGGATTTAGGAAGAGACATAGTACCGAGACAGCTCTTGTCTGGGTACTAAATGACCTCCTAATAGCGAGAGATCGAAGGACCCGTTCCATCTTGGTCCTTCTTGATCTCTCTGCAGCCTTTGACACTGTGGACCATGGTGTGCTATTGGAGTGCTTGCAGTTTATCTGTGGGCTGTCTGGTACAGTCCTCAGTTGGTTTCAATCTTTCCTCGAGGGTAGGACTCAGAGGATGGTGTCTGGGATCTTTTCCTCAGCATCATTTCCCCTATCCTGTGGGGTGCCGCAGGGCTCCATTTTGGCACCCATGTTGTTTGTGGTGTACATGCTGCCATTGGGAGCGATTATTAGGTGGTACGGTTTGAGTTTTCACTGCTATACAGATGATACTCAACTGTACATGTCCTTTGTGCCCGGGCAAGATGCTGCCATTTCAGTCTTTAACAACTGTCTCACCGAAATCCAGGACTGGATGAATGCGAGTTGGCTGCGGTTGAATCCAGAGAAAACTGAGGTGTTGGTTGTGGACCCAGGTCACTGGGAGGTGGGTTTGTTGGCGGGATCACCTTCGGGTTTATGGCTTGGGGGTGTTCAGCTAACTACCTCAGACCAGGTGCAGAACCTTGGCGTTGTATTTGATGACTGTTTGACACTTAAATCTCAGGTGTCGGCAGTTGTCAAAGCCTCTTTTACCATCTGAGAAACATCGCCGGTAAAGCACCTGGTTCCTCCCAGCGATCTTCCTACTTTGGTCCTATGCCGTTACCTCCACTACTCGATTACTGCAGCGCCCTCTACCTTGAGCACGAGGGGGTTGATATTAGGTCGCTTGCAGCTAGTGCAGAATGCAGCAGCCAGGCTATTGACTGGTTCTTCTAGGGCCAGTCATATAACGTCTGTGCTCCACGGACTGCAATGGCTGCCAATATGCTGGCGAATCACTTTCAAGGTCGGTTTGCTGACCTATAAGGCCCTACACGATCAGGGACCTGGTTACCTGAAAGATCTCCTTTGTCCCTATTGTCACTCCCGCTCTCTCTGATTCGCTGATGAGGGTGTGCTGGAGATTTCCAGCATTCATTTAAAGACATCTGGGGCCAGATCTTTTAGTTTTATGGCCCCAACCCAGTGGAATTCTCTGACTCGTCAGGTGTGAGATTGCCAAACCATCCAAAGCTTTAAGGGGGCATTAAAAACATTTCTTTTTAGCCTTGCATGTAATGATTTTTAATGTTGCTGCCTTGGATTAATTTTAATTATTGTTTTATTTATTGATTTTTTATTATGTTATGTACAGGCGCCTTGGTTCCGGAAACGCGCCTTTTACAAATAAAGTTTGATTTGATTTGATTTGATAAGTAAAAACAAGTGAAATGAATTAAAGGGAATTAAAGTAACAGCTAGGAAGCAGAGTCCACTACAGTAGTACTGAACTAAATAAAACTTAAACTAAACTATCTCCCTAGTGCACCGATACATTTAAAGTCTCAAGTGAAAAAAAGGCACCAAGAAGCTGAGGTTTGAAAAGCCTGCGGTTTCAGGAACGGTCGCGATCAGGCAAGCTGCTCCCTGTGTGTTGCTTAGTACCTGGCAGAAAATTTGGTGCTCTGGTTTTGGTGGGGGAGAGCTGGCTGTAGCCCTCGCAACCTCCTTTGCTCGGTGGGGTCTGCTGGCAGAAAATGTGGCACTCCGGATTCGGTGGGGGAGAGCTGGCTGTAGCCCTTGTGACCTCCATTGCTCCAGTGGGGTCTGCTGTGGAGGAGTGAGAGAGAGAAAGAGGGAGTTATAAGGTAGGAGGGGGGAGTTTCACTGGGGGCTGGGCTGTATTGGGATTTCAGGGCACAGTAAGTTCCTCTTATCTTTAAAGCTTGCAGTAATTATAACAGCCCAGCAGGTTAGTCCACAATTAATTTAAGTAAAAACAAGTGAAATGAATCAAAGGGAATCAAAGTAACAGCTAGGAAGCAGAGTCCACTACAGTGGTGCTGAACTAAATAAAACTTAAACTAAACTATTTCCACTGGTGCGCCAATACATTTAAAGTCTCAAGTGAAAAAAAAGGCGCCAAGAAACTGAGGTTTAAAAATCCTGCTGTTTCAGGAATGGTCACGATCAGGCGAGCTGCTCCCTGTGTGTTGCTTAGTACCTGGCAGAAAATTCGATGCTCTGGTTTCGGTGGGAGAGAGCTGGCTGTAGCCCTTGCGACCTCCTTTGCTCCGGTGGGGCCTGCTGGCAGAAAATTCGGCGCTCTGGTTTCGGTGGGGAAGAGCTGGCTGTAGCCCTTGCGACCTCCTTTGCTTCGGTGGGGTCTGCTGTGGAGGGGAGAGAGAGAGAGAGAGAGAGAAAGAGGGAGTTTTATAGGTAGGAGAGGGGAGTTTCTCTGGGGGGGGCTGGGCTGTATCGGGATTTCAAGGCACAGTAAGTTCCTCTTATCTTTAAAGCTTGCAGTAATTATAATTGCCCAGCAGGTTAGTCCACAATTAATTTAAGTAAAAACAAGTGAAATGAATTAAAGGGAATTAAGGTAACAGCTAGGAAGCAGAGTCCACTACAGTAATGCTGAACTAAATAAAACTTAAACTAAACTATCTCCCTAGTGCGTCGATACATTTAAAGTCTCAAGTGAAAAAAAAGCGCCAAGAAGCTGAGGTTTGAAAAGCCTACGGTTTCAGGAACGGTCGTGATCAGGCGAGCTGCTCCCTGTGTGTTGCTTAGTACCTGGCAGAAAATTCGGTGCTACAGTTTCGTTGGGTGAGAGCTGGCTGTAGCCCTCGCAACCTCCTTTGCTCCGATGGGGTCTGCTGTGGAGGAGAGAGAGACAGAGAAAGAGGGAGTTATATAGGTAGAAGGTGGACGTTTCACTGGGGGGGGGGCTGGGCTGTATCGGGATTTCAGGGCACAGTAAGTTCCTCTTATATTTAAAGCCTGCAGTAATTATAATAGCCCAGCTGGTTAGTCCACAATTAATTTAAGTAAAAACAAGTGAAATGAATTAAAGGGAATTAAAGTAATAGCTAGGAAGCAGAGTCCACTACAGTAGTGCTGAACTAAATAAAACTTAAACTAAACTATCTCCACTAGTGCGTCGATACATTTAAAGTCTCAAGTGAAAAAAAGGCGCCAAGAAGCTGAGGTTTGAAAAGCCTGCGCTTTCAGGGACGGTCGCGATCTGGCGAGCTGCTCCCTGTGTGTTTCTTAGTACCTGGCAGAAAATTCGGCAGTCCGATTTCAGTGGGGGAGAGCTGCCTGTAGGCCTCGCGACCTCCTTTGCTCCATTGGGGTCTGGCAGAAAATTTGACCCTCTGGTTTCGGTGGGGGAGAGCTGGCTGTAGCCCTCGTGACTTCATTTGCTCCGGTGGGGTCTGCTGGCAGAAAACTCGGTGCTCCGGTTTCGGTGGGGGAGAGCTTGCTGTAGCCCTCGCGACCTTCTTAAAGTTCAAAGAAGAGTAACCAAACATGTCAGGCCAGTAAAACATCTGAGCTATCATAACAGGTTAAAACATCTAAACCTATACTCTATGGAGTATAGAAAATTGAGAGGCGAACTGTCTGGCCTTTAGAGCAAATAGTGATGATGCTTTTCTTGAGTCAATTGGTTTAACAAAAAATCCCATTCAATACAATAACACTAGGTCACATAACCAGAAACTAATTGGGGAAACCAATAAAACACAAAAAAGAAGTCAATGGTATACGCAGAGAATTTTGAATGTCTGGAATGCACGTCCTAGGGAAGTGCTTGATAGTGACAATATGACAGTTTTTAAAAATAGGTTAGATAGTTTTATGGGGGATAGAAAATTCTTAAATTCCACCATGGAAACTTGATATGGTGGCAAGTTCTATTATGGACATCAGTCTTCAGAACTTGTTTTCCATCTATGAATCTATGCACTTGGTGTTCTTTATAAAATAAGGAAGTTTTTTTTCTTTTGATACTCCACTTAGAGTATAATTGTAGTATAATAACTGGTGACCATTTTTTTCCCATAGGGAAACTATGTCATAATTCTGTCATTATAACCAGCCAGTTACAACACCGAACATGTGCCCGGCTTCCCTACCTTGGTGCATGTGCCTACTGTGAACTTCCTGCAGTCTGCGCCGTCCATCCTTGCTTTTCAGTGCTGCAAGCTTCCCCGACAAAAGTCGGTGGTAAGTTCTTTTTTTTTTTAAAACAAAAATTACTGGGCACAAAAATTAAAAAAACTATTCGGACTCTACAACAACAACAACACAAAAAAGCTGTTTCAGTTTAGGAGCCAGTTGCTATGGGTCACGTTAAAACCCCAACAGTCCACGGCTCAACCCCATAGAGAAATCCACTTATTTTGTACAATTGCTGTAGCAAAAAAAAAAATGACCCCAGCAATTATACAAAATAAAAGATGGGTAGATGTATAAAACTCAGTTTTTACACACTCACGTGGAGTGGGATGCCTTAATAAACCTCTCAAGCTTCACTCTCAGGGTTTATGTGGCATCCCACCCCTCGGGGGGGGGGTAAAATTGTTGTAATGACCACCTACCCATCCATTATTCTCTCTTTATATTATGGGTTAGGGATCAAAGAAAGTCATGTTTTAAATGTTACATACAATAACATCTGTTGTTTTGTTTTAGATGTTCCGACCTATATGCATCATTGCTTCTTATACTTGCATTTAAATTGGCTTTCTTTGACTTACAAATTTGTCTACTTTTTGGGTTGTCAAATTTTTCCGACTATTCATTCCAAGATTTATTTTCCACATTCAGATCCGGTTTCTGTCAGACCTTGCCTGGAAAATCTGAGCTCCTCATCTGGTGTTTTGTTGAACCTCCCTTTGCATAAATCTAGATCTGGTTCACGTTCCTTTTCTATTGTAACCCACTTTTTTGGAATGCACTCCCAAGTAGGTTACGCAATAGCATGTCTATGAATGTATTTAGAAGTCATTTTAAATTGTATTTAAAATCTTTAGATATCTGTAAATGTTTTATATGATTTTGTTGTTGTTTTTAACGTTTTCACTGTTTTGTGTTTTGGGTCATGCCTGAAAAAGAACCTTTGTGGTCCAGTGCTCTTACCCAGTTAACAAATTAAATAAATAAAATAAAGAAACAAAACCATAGCATAACGTGTGCATTTATAAAAATAATGCACATGCTAAGTCATGATTTTGATCACTTTGCTTAAGTTACACTACAAAAGGGCATGATAAAACTAGACGCTGTTAGTGTAATGGGCACTGTTCAGGCTAGGCACTCTCACCCCAATTACTTCATCATTTAGTATGTAAGGCAGCCATTTTTGGAAGCAGACAGGACAAGAGGTTTGAAAGGAGTGGGCTGTTGTTTACATTTTTCAAATGCTACAAAACTGCATTTATATTTAAATGCAGTTTTAGCATCAATGTAAATAGCAGCCTTTCCTTAGTTGAATTTTAAAATTATTAATTTGCAAGTTAGCGTGTTTAGGTATGCTTTAATGCTAAGGTTTCTTTCTTTTTTATTTGGGCCAGTTTGTCATCTCTCTTGTCTCCTCTCCTCCCACCACGGCGCCTACACCTCTACGTGAGTCTGGGGTGGTCTTTCCAGGCCAGTACAACAACGATGTCTGCCCACCCTCTAACATGATCCTCCTCTCCTCTCTCTCCCAAATGGCACTGATGCTGCACTGTCGTCCACTTTTACACCCTGGTTTGCACATGTCAAACCAGGCTATTGGGACCGCAGCTGTTGTCATGCCATCGGGTGTCCTTTTACTTGTACAAAATAAAGTCATGGATAGATTTTGAATTTTTAATATTTGCAGAATGTGTATACCTGTTCACAAAGCTCTGGCCTCTCTACAGTTGGCAGCTTCTTTCAAATGAAGCTAAGCAAACTTATAATAAAAAACACAGTTTTCTAACTTTTTTAACAGAGAGTGTCTTATTTTGCATCTCTGTCAACATATTATTTATCACTATTGACAGCACTCAGTCATGCTACATTACAGGATGAAAAGTGAAAGTGATTGTTCGATATGAGTCTGAAAGTGGCAGGATCAACCGGATACAGTAAGTTTAAGTATGACATATAGGAACGTGACGATATTAGTATGACATATAGGAACATGGCAATATCACTATGACATATAGGAACATGGAGATATCAGTGATATCTCCACTGCCTGCCTTAGATAGTACTTTTTATCTCAGCTGATATCTCAAAACATATGTTGTATAAACTAAGATACCTACTGCAGGATCTGAGCTATAGAAACAGTATGTATAAAGAAAACCCAGAAGGAGCCATTTCCCAATTCATTCAAACCAGGCCTGTCCAAGTGAGAGATCAGGCATAGAGACATAGAAACATAGACGCTGACGGCAGATAAGGACCGCAAGGCCCATCCAGTCTGCCCATTTTGTCTACCTTATGAGTGTGCCATAGAAACATAGAAACATAAAATTTGATGGCAGATAAGGACCGCTTGGCCCACCCAGTCTGCCCATTTACCTACTTATTGGATAAGCTGCAGATCCTAGTTAACCAACAGCCTACTTCTTCCTACCCCAACCCCCTAGAATTGCCTTATGACTGTCCCATGCATTCTTGAATTCCAGCACTGTTTTTGACTTCACAAACTCCTCCGGAAGGCCATTCCATGCATCCACAACCCTCTCTGTGAAAAAAATACTTCCTTATATTACCTCTAAGCTGCCCCCCCTCTATCTTCAAATTGTGCCCCTTGTTCTTGCACACCTCTTTTTTTGAAAGATGCTACCCTCTTGGACTTTGTTGATTCCCTTGAGGTACTTGAAAGTTTCTATCATGTCTCCCCTCTCCCTCCTTTCCTCAAGGCTATACATATTAAGCTCCTTAAGTCTCTCTTCATATGTCTTCTGGTGCAGATCCTGCACCATTTTAGTAGTCCTCTTCTGGACTGCCTCCATCCTGTTTATGTCTTTGCGGAGATTTGGTCTCCAGAACTGCACGCAGTACTCCAGATCGGGTCTCACCAGCTGTCTGTACAGATGGATAACAACTTCCTGTTTTCTACTGGAGATGCCTCTCCCTATGCATCCCAGTATCTCCCCAGCCCTCCTTACTGCCCTCTCACATTGCTTGCCCACCTTTAGGTCATCTGATATGACTACCCCAGGTCCCTTTCCATTTTGTTGTTTTAGTATCTCACCCCATTGTGTACTCTTCTCCTGGGTTTTGTTTCCCAGTGCATTACCTTGCACTTCTTAGCGTTGAATCTAAGCTGCCATACATTTGACCATTACTCCAACCTTGCCAAGTCCTTCTCATCCTTTCCATCCCACCTTGTGCATCAACTCTGTTGCAGATCTTTGTATCATCTGCAAAGAGACATACTTTCCTTCCAGTCCCTCTGCAATGTAAACATAAAGACATTGAAGAGGACCGATCCTAGTACTGAACCCTGCAGTACCCCACTAGTAACCCCCCATTCTTCAGAGTTGACTCTGTTTACTATTACCCTCTTTGTCCTGTTCTCCAGCCAATTCTTTACCCAGGCTACCATCTTGGGACTCACTCCCAGGCTGGCTAACTTGTATATTAATCTTTTGTGTGGGACTGTGTCAAATGCCTTGCTAAAGTCTAGGTAGGCCATGTCCACAGCCCCTCCTTGATCTACTACTTTTGGTCACCCTGTCAAAGAAATCTATTAGATTCATCTGACATAACCTTCCTGCTGTGAATCCATGCTGCCTTGGGTCCTGTGCCCCTCTGGCCTCTAAGTACTTAATTCTTTCCTTCAAAGAAGTGATTCCATAATTTTCCCCACTGAGGTTAAACTAACAGGTCTGTAGTTTCCTGCTTCTACCTTGCTCCCACTTTTGTGAAGTAGAATCACATCTGCACTCCTCCAGTCCTCAGGTACCACCCCATCCTCCCATGACTTGTTAAAGAGGGTAGTCAGTGGTGTCACTAGTTCTACCCTTAGTTCTTTTAGAATTATGGGATGAATCCCATCAGGCCCCATTGCTTTGTCTACCTTCAGTTTTAAGAGTTCTTTCAGAACCCTTTCTTCTGTGAATGGGCTGGTATCAACTCCCGTATTCAGAGTTTTTCTATTGTTTGGTTTAGGTACCTCCCCCTCTTCATTTTGAATTCTGAGCAAAAATATTTGTTTTGTATCTCTGCTTTTTCACAGTCACCCTCTGACCACCCCTTCCCCTTTATTAAGCCTCACTATCCCTCCATTGGTCTTCCTTTGCTCCCTGATATACCTATAAAAGGTTTTATCCCCCTTCTTAACTGAGTTGGCTATCTTTTCCTCGGTTTGGGCCTTTGCTCTTCTGACTGCCTTCCCAGCTTCTTTTTGCTTTAACTGATACAATTCTCTGTCCTGCTCCTTCTGTGATTCCTTGTACTTCCTGAATGCTTTCTTTTTCTTTCCAACCTTCCCTGCTACCTCCTTTGAGAACCATAGTGGATTCTTACATCATTTTGTTTTGTTTTGTTTATTATCTTCACACAAAGGCTTGTTGCCTCTGTGGTGGTAGTTCTGATTATTCCCCATTGTTCTTCCACCCCTCCTTCCTGCCCATTTGCTAGTGCATTCCTTAGGCACTCACCCATTTTGGCAAAGTCAGACCTCCTAAAGTCCAGTGCTTTTGCCTTTGTATGGCTTGACTCTACTGCTGTGTTTATCGTGAACCATACTGTTCGATGGTCACTAGTTCCCTGATGGCTACCCACGTCTACATCTGTTATCCTCTCTACATCTCCATTTGAGAGTACCAGGTCTAAGATTGCTCCCTCTCGAGTGGGTTTCAATACTAGTTGTCTAAGGCATGCCCCCTGCAGGGCATCTAGAATAGGCCTATACTCTGTCAATGGCCTATCTATTCATACTCATCTGTATTGCTGTCTGATTCCTAGCCCATGCCTGTTTGCAGCCCTGCACTGTATTCATATCCACCACTTCCTGAGGTAGGCTGTTCCATGCATCCACCACCCTTTCTGTGAAAAATAACTTCCTCACATTACCCCTTAATTGGTCTCCCTCTAATCTCATGCTGTGTCCTCTTGTCCTGCTATTTTTCTTATATTGAAACATGTTAGACTCTTTTACCTTGTTAATGCGGGCAGACAGTAATCACTAGATCAGGTGTACACAGTCATTTCTTTCTCACTCCACTGTGAAGAAGCAATTTGCAATTTTATTCTGAAATGTTTAGGGTACAAGGAGCATGCCCCACCAATGTGCCTTTTGCTGGTTTCATGCAAATATATTAATTTGGTGTCAAGTTACACAGGTTTCAAATTTCCCTGTGTTTTACGGCATAGTGTGTTATAGGAGAACATTGCAATGTCAGGTGTTTCTTTGGGTCTGCACACCATGGGATGGGAGAGCAGGGCCCAGAGGACCCTGCGCTTCCACAGGCAAAGAAGGGTAGCACATTATCTCAAAAATTATTCATGGATGGGAGCACAGGGCTGAGAGGGCCCTGTGCTCCCACTTGTAAATATGGATACAATTAAGGACTGGTGGGAGCACAGGGCCCTCTGGACCCTGTGCTCCCAGAAAATAGGAATACAATTACAATGTCTCAAAAACTTTAGCTGGATGGCACTGTGTACTCCCACATGCAAATACAAATACCATTATGGACTGATGGGAGCGTAGGCCTTATGCATACATGGCAGTGCAGGGCCCAGAGGTCCCTGTGCTCCCACACATAAATATGCTAAGGATTATGGAGTGATGGGAGCACAGGGCCCTCTGGGCCCTGCACTCCCACAGGGAAATAAAGATACAATTACAATCTCTCAAAAATGATGGATGATTGGAAGAGCAGGGCCCTCAAGCAAATAAGCCTATGATTATACTATCTGAAAAAGGAAGGAAATTCTCTGAAACAAACTTCATTAATGCACCACTAGAGTTCCAGTGACAAAAGTTGGGAAATGCGGTATTAGGATTTCCAACCCTAACACCCAACCCCCACTCTGCATGCAGCTACAGATATGGGGGGGGCTTGGGGTTGTGAGCCCTAATGCTCACCCCATTCTCCTATACTGTACCCATCTTAGCTTACTTACTCCTGGAATGAGGTGAGCATTAGGGTTCACAACCCCAAGGCACACCCCCATGCCTGTTCCTCCATGCAAGGTGGGGGTGGGATTCTAGGATTGGAAGCCCTAAGACTGCATTTCCCAACTTTTGTGCTGGAACCCTAATGGTGCATTAACAAAGTTTTTTGCAGAGACTAGAAATAAATGTAGTATCTAAAATATCTAAACAAGGTTTATTTACTGAAAGACAGACCTGTAGGATAATAATATCAGCACTATTTGGAGTCCAGACTTGGAGGAACAGAGATAGAAGTAGACATTGACATCCACAGAACACTATCTTAAAAGTATGTAAAATATTCATTTACATTACCTCCATTCGTATAAGCATCCAACCAATGCTTAAAATGGCAATACTACTACTGTTTATTATCACACATAGCACTGCATTCCAAATATATAGAATTCTCTGGGTGTAATACGTTTTCCTATTTTTTCTTTTGAAGTTATTGTTTGAATTTGCCTTGCATGGCTTCTAGTATTGTAAGTTTTGTCCCTGAATGTGATGTTCAAGTTGTTCATTAACAGTGTCCCTATATAGATTATGAAATAATAAGAGGTCACCCCTAATATATCTCCTATGCAGACTTCACCCCTACTATGTCTCCTATGCAGACTATGTAATGATAAATTATGAAGTCTTTCTTCACAAAACATATTTTCTAATCCTCCCATCAGTTTAGTTGCCTTACACTGTATTCCCTTGACTTTACTTTTATCTCCCTAGTTTACATCCCCCAAGAACTAAGAACAGTACTTTGTGATAGGTCTTATGTAAGACTTCTAAGTGGGGAGGAGTAACTCCTTTGATTTGTGATTAAAATGTCTTTCGACATTATTTAACAGAAAGTTTGAAGAGTTCATTTTTTTTGTGTTCCATCTGCTTTAAATCAGATGTTATTTTGATACCTAGATCTTTTTCTGTAGTGACAGAGTTTAGTTTAAAAACCTTTAGATAATAATTTTGATGGAGATTGTTCTTCATAAGTCACCACACATTTGTCCTCACTGAACTTCATTTCTCATTTGTCAGCCCAGCAGGACATGAGATCTTGGCTCTCTGGAGGACGTAATCTTCTTCATAGCTATTTACAATACCACCCGACTTTGTGTTGTCTGCAAACTTATTCCATCATTTGGCAATATTTCTTCCTAAGTACACAATAAACAAACCAAAGAGCACCAGACCCAACATGGAACATTTGTAGCAATCCCCTCCTTGGAAAGAAACCCATTTAGCCTTACCCTCTGGGTATGATCGGACAACCAACTCTCCACCCAGCTGACCACTATCGGGTTTATGCCAGGGTACCGTGTTGATAGTATGGTAATAAGTTTGCCATGGGGCATAATGTGAAAAACCTTACTAAAATCAAGGTAGATAATATCCATTATGTTCCCCTTATCCAAGGCTTTACTCACAGGCACATAGAAACTGATTAGGTTTGCATTGCAAGCTCTGTCCTTCCTGAATCCATGTTGTAGTCTATCAGTAATATTAGATGTGTTACACTCAGTCATAATAATATCTTTTAAAAGGACACTGTCGACCCCCTTAGGCCTCAGATTTTTCTTAGTGTAAAAAAAAATTTTATGATTGCTCACATTCTGTAAAGATTGCTGATATAGCTTGTTGTTTGATTCTGATTCCCTTTTTCTCTCTAAAAATGAAAAACAGACTGCCCACCACACTAGTGTTACCACACAAAACTGTATTTGTTCACAGTCCTTGCTCAACTTTCACTGCACCTTTCCTGGACTTAGAAACACCCCCACACAGCCTAGTCACTCATTTTTCAGAGGGAGGGGAGAAGCCTGGTGTATCATGAATAGCTGCACAGTTTGGAGGCCTTCGTACTATTCATGAAGTATGCAGTAAGAGTTGATCAAGGATTTGAAGAGAAGCAAGGTTAGGTATAATTGCACCATAACCATGCATTTCAGTTCTAGTAAAAAAAAAAAAGTATATTAAAAAAACAGCATCACTGAATTTTAGAGAAGGTAAACAATCATAAAATGTGGGGTTTCAACGAGAAATATTACGATACAAAAAGGATTGACAGTGTCCCTTTAAAATGGGTTCCATTACTTTTCTCCACCATGACTAAGGAAAATTTGAGGCCTAAGGGGTTAGGCCATATACAATGCTAGAGAACCAATTGCCTCCAAAAATGCAGCTTCACATGGAGAAGAAGAGGACCACGAATTCCAATTTATACCATTAAAATTGAAGTCGCCAGGAAATACCATATTTATTGATGCATCGAGTTCCCTGATACACTCTATTAATTCAAGTGTTTCTCCACTTTTCAACGAAGGAGGTCTATAATAGACTCCTACCAGTATTTGCTTTCCCCAGGGTGGTACAGTCTGTGCCAGGAGTTGTTCAAAATTTGGGTCCCTTGTAGTTTTTAATTCATGTGCTACAATGTCATTTTGTACATATAATGCTACCCCCCTTCCAGTCTACCCTCCCTGTCGCATCTAAACAACTGGTAACCATCCATATTTGTTCCCCAATCTTCCTTTTTCCACCATTTTTCTGTTACTGCACACAGCTTGATATTTTCCTTTTTTAATATTACTTCCAACTCCTCTTTTTTGTTAGCTAAGCAGTGGGCATTTAGTAACAGAATAGTCCTATGATCAGATTTCTCGATTCCATGTGACTTACTGGTAAAAATCCTACCCACCTAAACTGTACACTGGGTGGAGGCACCGCCATTTTATTTTCATTCATGGGAAAGGACCCCCGGTAACAACAGGTAAGGAACCCATGCCCCTCAACCTTGGTCAGGCCTGTAAGACAAGGGTGGTGGCCCTTGTATAGTACGGTGCCAGACCTACATGTAAATTGCTAGTCTGTCAGAATTTCTATCTGCAATATGGATTTTAAAGCTGTCAAACTTCTTTATAAGACTTATAGAATTTAGTGATATGACCAGTAGTTCTGTTTTGTTTGACTTTTCATTCTTTAATGCATGTACCCCAATTTTTGTTCCCCCATCTCCCCCATTCTTTAGCATAATTGCTTTTGCAGGATTTTTTTTATATCTTGCTGATAGCATGTTCACCCCTTGATGGGATTCTTACCCCAACTTCATTTAATGTGAAAAGCGGTACAGGTGGAGCAGTAACATCAGTCCATTATAAATCCCATTGAGACTTTACCAGGTTCATGCATGTGCATGTTCCAGCATGTGTCCATCAGTTACCCCAGTACTCCTAGGTAGGAGAACTACGGGAGTTTAGTTATGTTTGTGATCCCTTCACATCAATGGGATTTAAAATGGATTGACATTGCTGGTGTGCTTGTACTGCCTTTCACGTTAAATGAAGCTGGGGTGGGAACCCTATCTAAAGTGTAGCAATATAGTTTTTGTGGTGCTGAGTACTGATGTTATTGTCCTATGGGACTGTCTGTTTTGCTGCACATCTGGCACCAGCTATGTGAGGCTTTCTGCAATAAGTTTGTTTGTAACAATGGACTTTTACGGTCTACTACTAAGGATTATTTTTCTTTGCTAATTTGTAGCATAATGGCCTTACAGTGTGTTACCAGCATTGCTTACATTCCCACAGTGTGCACAGTACAACTGAATGGGGTGTTGAGTTTTGTGGTGATCAATATCACCAACATCCTCAGTTTGGGTTTTTACATTTTTTTAACAAAGTATTTCTTGCAGGTCTTAATTTCAAAGTTCATTCTTGTTTTTAAAACACTGCCAGTCTCCACTTTCAGTTAAAATGGCCAGAATCTCAGACCATGGGGGCTAGCAATGTCCCCTTAAGATACTATTAATTTTAATGAAGCATCTGGAAACCTTGGATATGTTTGCAGCCTTTAGCTTGAAATAATTGAGAGGCTTTGCCATGGTTTCAAAGGGAAACTGGACAATGGTAGCTCTGCTTTCCCACTAGACACTATGAAGGTACACCTCCCCTGAGCCGCTGCATCAGTTCACATTGCATACCCATCATCCCCTCCTTCACCTGTGGCTCTCTCTCGTGGATGATGGCCCTGTGCAATTCTTTTTTCCTTTAGCCACATGGGCCAACTCCAGTCCCTACGGCACCTCTTGGACAATGGAAAGTTTGGAGAAAACCATCCAAAGTAAGTGTAAGTGAAAGCACTTTATACAACCAGTTGTCCACTGGGCCACTGAATTAACTTTTACTTGGTCTCAGAAATACTTTTTGGGTAAATAATATGACAAGTAAACAACAATTATTAAGGCGGGTGTTTACTTGCAGAGAAAAAGTAACTCAGGCATATCTAGAAAGTAGAGAAATATGATATAGGAGAAATGGAGACTTCCTACTGGCATTTCTAAGGACTGCACTAAGTATGGGATACAGTACGGCCTGACTCTGAATGGTTACACGTCAAGATAGCGACTGAAAGACAGCGCTGACCACAAATGGCACACACAATACAGCAGGTGCACAAACAGCAATCCCATTATTTTCAGAGACTTTGCCACCCCCCAACACCCTTGCTAAATATACCAACTCCGGGGGGGGTGCACCTCAGGGAGGGGGGGGACCCTTAGTTGCCGTTTGAGCACTCACTGTATTTCTGTGCCATTTTTTGTCAGCACCATTTTTCAGTCGCTCTCTTCACGGGCTACCACTATGAATATGTCTTTTATCTTCATGATTGAGAGGGCAGGACCATAACTTATGGGTGGAAGAGGCACGAGTGAGTTATGAAAGTCCTGCTCCCTCACAAGTAAGTGATGATGTCATATTCCACATAAGGCCATTTATGTGCAATTTATATAATGAATTTTAAATGGTAGAGCTTTCTGGCCTTTTAATGAAGATTTAACTGAGTCTGCTTGATTTCACTGCTCAGTTCTGAGTGCAGCAGAGGCCACTGTAATGTCATCCGGCATTTTCCCAGCTGCTCTCCCATTGGTTAAGAACTCCATTGTTCCAGCCGCAAGTGACAATAATAGTGATAACCCACCGAGAGTGATGATAAATGATTTATCACCATTTTAGGTCTTCAGGCCATAGAAATAATTTATCTGTAAGGTCTCCATCTTGCTTACATAGTACAAATTAATATATAGCATGAAACTGACATAAAGCCTTAGAATTGGAATTCACTGCATGTGATGAATTACTTAAGTGTGTTAGAATTTATTTAACAGAAAATCACTTGAAGGTCTGAAATAGTGATGAAACTGCAGCATTTAACATAATCAGTGTGCATGGAGCCTGAAAAACCTGACTGAATAAATTAAGGAACACAGTTTCTAGGTGTTAATGTATCACTGAGTGGCTCAGCAGGAAGAACTCACAGATCTCATAGAAACCTTCATATTTTTGGAAACTCTAATGTCTTTTTCATCTTAAAATAAACATCCAAAGCACAACAGAAAATGTGAAGTAAATGCTCATATTACAAAATTACAACAGTTCTAGTGCCTTTACTTGACGAAAACCAAGCAGTAAATAACTCTTTTGAGCTGATTAGCAAATGTGATTTGTCTAAAGACTTCTGCACAGTCATCTAAGAGTAAATGCATAAAAAGGTTATTTGGAAATTATTAGTAGGGGTGTCAGTTAAATTATATAATAGCCAAAGCAATTCAGTGCTTAACATAATGTGGCCTTTGCCTTGGTATACTTTTAGAGAAAGATGTTTCATCATTCCTTTGTGAAGTCAAAACTAAAGCTTTAGCAAGATCTTTCAATTCTAACGGTAGGAGTATATGCAGGAAAATGACATTGGAGTAGCTGGAAAAATCAGGTATCTAAAACAAGTAAGAAATATATATTTTGAGAATAGTAAATATAAATGCTGGAAAGTGTAGGCAAAGGAGAAAATATAGGATTTATACAAGATGTAAAGGGAAGAGGGGGGTGGTTAGGTGAAGAGAGATAGGTAATCTGTTCCGTGTGGTAGACGTAGCAGAGGAGAAGGCTCTACCACCAACAGTGGACATAAGAAACATAGAATTTGTTGGCTGATAAGGACCACTTGGCCCACCCAGTCTGCCCAGTTTGTCCCTGCCTATTTTTTCACCACAGATCCTACCTGATCTCAGGACAGACTGTGAGATGGAACAGAAAGAAGGGCAATATTAGAGGAGCAGAGAGAGTGAGAGGGGCTGTAAGGGAGACCAGATCAGTGAAAGACGTAGAAGCAAGCCACTTAAAGATATTGAGGTAGGGAAGGCAATTTTGACCAGAATCCAGAATGGGACAGGGAGCCAGTGCAGGTCATGGAGAATGGGGATAACGTGATCAGATTTCTTGAGGCAGGTGGTAGCATTTTTGGACATGCTGAAGACTTAGAAGCTGCAACTTAGGAAGCCCATATAGTATGGAGTTACAATAGTCGAGAGGAGTTGAAAGAATGAATAAGGAATTCTACAGATGAGTGGCTCAGGAAGTGATGGACATGAGCAGTGTTGCACACATGTATAAACAAGGCTTGCAGATGTGAGAGATGTGGGAGAAGGTGAGTTCAGGGTTTTATGTCTGTATGTATGTATGTATGCAGTTCGTTAGTCAGTTAGTTAGTTACAAATTAGCAACCAGGGGATGCACACTGAGCTGAGTCTTATTTCCAAGTGCAACCTGGGGAAAACGGGAAGGGGAGAAGAACAATTATAAGCAAAATATAGCTAGTCAGGTGACATGGTTACAATGACAATGACAAAAAGAGCATATGTTGAGTGCAGTACAGGCAAAATTACAAAACATTGCATATAGAGGACAAATAAATTATTATACAATGGCAAAGACATTTCCTGTAATCCTATTGACTGCCATGACCCAGAGACAGTGATGTTATGTAAGCAATAAGACATGGCTGGGTGTTGGTAGTACTGAGATACTCGCACACCCAGAGGCATAGGTAAGCATGAGACCGCAGGTTCCTCGTGCTTCAACCCACCCAAGGACTGACGTTATTACACATTATACCATGGACATACAAAGAAATGAAAAATCCTGTATTGTGATTCACTGGCTGGCAGATTTCTGCCATGATAAATCCTACGACATATCCACGGCAAAGGTGCCAGCCAGCTGCATATTAAAAAAAAACAATCAGACCCCGAAATCGCTAAACACCAACCACCATCTTGTTTCCCCACTAAACTGGGAGTACAAAAAAACACCTCCATACATCGGCAATATAACAAACAAAACAGTGTGCAAGCCTGAATCAGTTACCATAAACAGGCTTTTTTTAACTTGTTCCCCATAACCACTTCCACCCAGCTCACCTCTAAATAATTTGTTCTGTCTTCTCAGCTCGAATCTGTTCCACTCCTGGTACAGTCCTGCTCTCTCTCCCATACAGTCCCTCTCTCGTTGTTTAAATCCCCACTCTTGCTATGTAAATGGCAACACACAAAAAAAATAAAATACTAAACAAATTCCCCCAACTGCAAGAAATTCCCCAGAGTCCATTTGCATTATGCAAACTGTAACCCAGAAGCTGTATGACGGCAGCGCATTATGGGTCACAACATGCCACACAGTCAACACGGAACTTTTTTTTTCTAGTGGGTTAACAAATACACTAAAATTAAATAAAAAAAATCTAAGAAACCAGTTTTGTTTTAATCTATCTAAAAAAAAGAACCATGGTATAATTGCAGTAACCCACTCAAGGGTGTGGGTTATGAGGGGATTTACCATGGCTGGCGAGGATTTGACCACTCGGCTGTGCCTCGTGACCAAACCACCACAGCCATGGTAAATCCCCCCATAACCCACACTGTTTTGTGGTTTATTGCTTAAATAACACACACTCTGTCATGCCTTACTGCTTAAGCGTACCATAGAAATAATAACAGCAACATGTAACTTCATATTTTTAACTTTCTGCCATATTTCGTCATACAGTATATGTATTTTGATGGATGGCTAGATAGATAAATAGATAGATAGATAGCCAGACACAGACAGATACATAGATGGACAGATGACAGACAGCAGAGCAAAATGTGTTGTGTTATTATGCTCCACTGGGTTGGGCAAAATGCAAAGGATATAGGCTGAAGAGGCATTGGCAATGATGAGGTCTGAACCAGGAAGGGAGATAGAGATGGAGGAGTTTTGCCCGAGGGCGCTTTTGTTTCCCAACAGGAACACTTTTGTCTTGAATACAAGGCAAGAGGGCTTGGTAGACCTGAGGCCTTTATGATTATCCAAAGAAAAACAGAAGGTGAATGACAAATGGAAGATTCTGGAGACAGAGCTAGGGAAATAGGTAAATGGCATTATAGTAAGTAAGTATCTGTATTGTTTCACCTATTTGGTCTTCACTTAGATTTAAAAGATCATATAATACAAGCTATATCACAGTCCAATAATAGAACATTAGTAAAGTACACAGTATACATATTCAAGCTCTTTTACGCATGTCATTCCAGCCTCAATTACAATGAGGGGTTTAACAGAGCAAGTCATTCCCACAATAGTAAGGCTGTCTATGATTAAGATCTAATGAGGGCTATTTCATTGTAATAATTACAGATATTTTCTTGAGCCGTGCAATAATAACCATTATAAAATGGCAAGAAAAATTCCTGGGCTCTGATTGGTCAGCACTGACATTCAGCAGTGCTGTTATTCTAGCACAACATCACAGCCATTCAAAAAGCAATTAAATGTATTTTTTTCATCTTTTTTTGTTTGTTTGTGTACAAGTAAGCCATTTTATAATTACAATAATGCACTCCAGGGCATGTATTGTAGGGATAACGTCACTTCTTGGGTATTGGACACACTTGGCCTGGGGCCTCGTGCTCAACCACCCCGAGGCGTGACGTTATCCCAGCACAACACTCCCTGTTGTGCATTATTGCTTAATTATAGTTTATAGATATGAATTATGGTATTTCCATTGGCATGTTTTTCCTAAATTTCATAGACTGTAGAAGAAAAGACGATACTGTATCCCAAATTATATAACACACACAAGCTGATTAAAAGGTAAAAAAAGATTCCCATTTGCTTCCCACAATATACTATGAAAGAATTCATGGAGGGCCATAAACAGAGGATGAAAAGGAAGAATAAACTCATTTTTCAATACATGGGGAATAAACGTGGAGTCAGAGATAAGGTGGGGCCCCTTAATCATTGAGTGAGGCACGTGAAATAGCAGAAGTGCTGAAAAAATAGGGGAAGTAGTGGCTGTGCAAACTTATTAGATACAGATTATGAAATGTATATAACTTTTTTCCACTCACTAAGTAGTGGGCATTGCCTTTAATTTATGGTTGGTAAGGAGCTTACCCTACATTTTTTTTGTTTTCTGGTTGCCTTGGCTTGTGTGCAGTAGGGCCCGTGTGTTGTTTTGCTGCATGTTGCTTTATCGCATGTTGTGCATGACCAGCTCTGGGTGGATGTTACGGGAGAAGTACAGGCAAAGAGGAGGCACTGCTGATTACCAAAAAATTCTTAGGTATACAGTATATCAGGAAAGTGTAATTTTGGGAAAATCCAAGGATGTGGATGATAGTTATCTGAGGGGAATAGTGGACTTAAAGGGATTCTGACTGGGCCCCTTGCTGATATCTTTCAGGACTCCCTAAAGACAGGGGTAGTGCCAGAGGTTTGGAAAACAGTCAGTCTCATCACTCCCCCCCCCCAATCAAAAAAGGGGTGACGACAAATACAGGTAACTACAGATCTGTGAGCCTTACCTCAGTGCTTGGCAAAGTGTTTGAACCAATCGTATTGGATGTGGTGATTCATCTAATTTAAGAGAATGGGCTGTTCTCAAACACACATCATGGGTTTCGTAAAAGGTATATCCTACCAAACTAACCTGGTGGTGTTCTGTTAGGAGGCAGCTAGGGGCAGGGAGATGCTTTGTCCTGAAAGTAGTCTATCTGGACTTCAGAAAGGCCTTTTACAATGTACTGCATTAAAAACTCCAGAACAAAATAGTGTCATACGATGTCCACAGAGATACAGGAGGTGGCTAGCACCCAGGATGACAAGTAGGAAGCGGAGTGAAGGCAAAGTCTCTTAAGCTTAACTAACTGTTTACAAATCATGGATAGAAATGCCAAGCCAGAGGCTAAACTGCACGGAAGAGGAGTGTCTGGTGGCTACATGTTTACAAGACAGATTTAAAGCAAAAACTCCCACTGGAGCAGGATAATCATGTATTTAAATGCTTCCCTGACAATTGTTGCTTCCACAGTAGTGCCATGCCACCCCGGCTGTGTCTTCTATTTCTTTCTATAGGGCTTTTTCCTCCAAGTATAATATGAAGTCCACAAAGTAGACAGGAGGTGGATAGCAAACTGGATAACAGGCAGGAAACAGAATGCTGGTGGATGAACATCACTCTGAGTTGAGAGACACGTTGAGTGGCATAACTTGGGAGTCAGCGCTGGGTCTGTTTGCTCTTTTTTATGTATTTGATTGAGCTGTTGTATTATATTGTAATGGTGCCCAGGGCTTTTGGGTAAGGGCACCAAAAATAAATAAAACTGCTACTACTACTTTTTTCTCTAGAGCTTCTTCTTCGGCCTCTGGTCAGCCCTTTCCTGATGGCATCCCCAGCCTGTTACCAACCTTCTCAGAGATGTACAGGTTATGTACCACCTACACAAGACCACAGATATGGTGACTGGCTTGCCCTGCTGGTCATGCGTGGACCTATATAGGGTGTTAGCTTCATTCTGGCAGACCAGATATTTGCTCCTCTGGTTTTCTTTCCTGAGGTGTTTGCTTGCCATTCGGTAGTTTCCCCTCTCCCATTCAATACGTGCCTGCTGTACTAGCATCTGGCTTCCAGGTTGCAGTCAAGTAGAGGGATGCAGGTGGGTTAGGGCCTGTTGCTAGTTAACATACAGCGCTCTCTCATTTATCTGCCCCTCTTTTGTCTGCTACCCTCACTTACTGTCAGTGTAATCTGCTACACTGATTTCCTGCAATATTAATTCCCTGCTTTATCCACCACCCTCACTGTCTGCCACCTACCAGGGGTTCAGTCTGTACCATCTCCTTAGAGACAGTAATCTCCCGTTTATCTGCCAGGCTTACGCTGAATAGAATAGTTGTAAGGAAAGCAGACCTCCATCAGACTCATGCTCGATAAACTAGCCATAATGAAACAAAAATCTAAACACGTTACCGTGTTTGTTATACTGAGTTGTGATAATAGTACTATATAACTTTTTCCCCAACAGCACTGATTTCACTTCATAAAAAGTGCACGACATGGCTTATACATAGAGAAACAAAAGTCTAAACACATTACTGTAGCTCTTACTCTCACACAGCACCATTTTTGTTTCTTTACAGCTAGTCTTTCAAGCTCAAGTTTGTCAGAGGTTTGTTTTTCATTTTAGAAAGGACTCCATGCCATGACCTTTATATGAATTAAAAAAAAATGAGACATCCAGACTGTTTAAAGAAATCACACTTATTTTATATTTTATTACAGTATTGTTACATTCATAGAAACATAGAAACTGACAGCAGATAAGGGCTGCTTGGCACATCCAGTTTGTTCATTTACATGTGATCCCTTTCACTGTAGACCCAACTTGGTCTATAGCACTGTCTCTTCCACCCCCTTCCTTTCCTTTATGATTCCCTTGTGCCAATCCCAGGTTTTTTTAATCCCAGCACTGTTTTTGCCCTCACTACCTCCACTGGAAGACTATTCTAGGCATCCACCACCCTTTCTGTAAAGAAGTATTTCCTCACATCTCACTTGAACCTACCCTCCAGCTTCATATCATGAGCCTTTGTTCAACAGAACATAGAACATAGAAGTTGGCGGCAGATAAGGACCACAAGGCCCATCCAGTCTGCCCATTTCTTTTTCTACCTTATAAATGTGCCATCGGCCTTTGCTCTGTCAGTGGCCTATCTATTCATAGTCATTTGTATTGCTCCCTTATGCCTATCCCATGCCTGTTTGAAGCCCTGCACTGTATTCATAGCCTCCACTTCTTGTGGTAAGCCATTCCATGCATCCACCACCCTTTCTGTGAAAAAGAATTTCCTCACATTCCCCCTTAATCGGCCTCCCTCTAATCTCATGCTGTGTCCTCTTGTCCTGCTATTTTTCTTATATTTAAACATATTAGACTCTTTCACCTTGTTTATGCCCTTAAGGTGTTTGAATGCCTCGATCATATCACCTCTCTCCCTCCTTTGCTCAAGGGTATACATATTGAGCTCCGTTAATCTGTCCTCATATGTCTTCTGATGCAGTCCCTGCACCATTTTGGTTGCCCTTCTCTGGACTGCCTAATTTAGTTAATGTCCTTGTGAAGGTGTGGCCTCCAATACTGCCATGAGTACTCCAGATGAGGCCTAACCAGTGTCTTGTACAGAGGGATTACCTACCCTCTTACGACTCTGTGATACCCCTACTAATACACCCTAACACCCCCTAGCCTTACCTACTGCTTTAGAGGTCTGCTTGGATGATTTAGGTCATCAGTGATGATGATGCCCAAGTCTCTTTCTTCTTTTGTGACTGCTAGCAACTCCCCTCCCAGCCTATAGGTGGCTTCAGGGTTTCTCTTCCCTATGTGCATGATTTTGCACTTCTTTGCATTAAATCCCAGTTGCCACTCTTCTGACCATTCTGCTAGTTTATCCAGATCTCTTCTCATTCTGCCAACCCCATCTGGATCATCTACTCTGTTGCAGATCTTGGTGTCATCTGCAAACAGACAAGCCTTACCCTCTAGTCCATCTGCAAGGTCACTAATGAAGATGTTGAAGAGGACTGGCCCCAGGACTGATCCCTGAGGTACCCCACTTGTGACTTGCATCTCTTCTGACTGTATACCATTTACCACCACTCTCTGTTTTCTGCCCGTCAACCAGTTTGCCACCCAGTTGACCAACTTCTGACCCACCCCGAGCCTACCCAGCTTATTTATCAATCTTCTATGTGGAACAGTGTCAAAAGCTTTGCTGAAGTCAAGGTAGGCGATATCAACTGCTCCCCTTGGTCCACCACTCTGGTTATCAGTCAAAGAAATCTATGAGATTAGTTTGACAGGACCTTCCTTTGTAAACCCATGCTGTCTTGGATCCTCTGCCCTATGGTTCCAGGTGTTGCACTATCCTTTCCTTAAGGAGTGCCTCCATAATCTTGCCCACTACTGAGAGTAAGACTGACCAGTCTGTAGTTCCCGCCTCCTCCCTGCTACCACTCTTGTGGAGCGGGATCACATGAGCCGTTCTCCAGTCTTCTGGGACCTCTCCTGTGCTCAGAGACTCACTAAACAATTCTGCTAATGGTTCTGCTAGTTCCCTCCTTTAGCTCCTTAAGTACCCTGGGATGTATGCCATCAGGTCCCATTGCCTTATCCACCCTGAGCTTAGAAGCTCTTGTAGGACCCTTTCTTTGTAAAGGAGTAGTGCTCACCTCCCTCCCCCTGTGTCCATGATGCTGAGCTGTGGGCCCTGCCCTACCTTCTCTTCAGTAAATACTGAGCAAAGTATCTATTTAGGATAGATGCCTTTACAGGGTCCTCCTCCTCACATGCTCCTTTCTCCATTAAGCAGCAATACCCCTCTGGACTTTCTCCTTTCACTAATGTATCTATAGAAAGTCTTGTCACCTTCTTTTACTGTTAGTGCTAGTGTTTCCTCAGTTTGGGACTTTGCCTGCCTCTGCCTTACCTGCTTCCCTTAGGGCAGTTTGGTATGCCTCCCTATCTTCATCCCGCTGTGTTCCCTTATATTTCCTGAAGGCCAGCCTTTTGGCTCTGACCTTTTCTGCTACTGTATTTGAGAACCAAAGTGGTTTCCTTCTTCTTTTGCACTTCCTTTCTGTCTAACACAATGGGATGTTGCTTCAAGTATTGCATCATAATGCTTGCCCACTTTGCCTGTACCCCTCACCTGTGTTTCTTTTGCCAGGGCTAGCTTAACTCTGTTGGCCATCTTATCAAAGTCAGCTCCTCTGAAGTCCCATATTTTTGCCTTGGAATTGGATGATTTAGATGTAGTAGCTAAATTGAACCATACCATGTGATGGTCACTGGCTAGGTGACCTTCTACCTGGAGATCTGTGATCCCTTCTTTGTTAGTCAGTACTAGATCTAGGATAGCCCTGTCTCTTGTGGGTTGCTGTGCCAGTTGTTTGAGGCCCTCCTGCAGGGAATCCACTATGAGTCTAGTTCTGGCAGATGTTCCTGCTGGTATTGACCAATCTGTATCCGCATGTTGAAGTCTCCCATTATCAGAACCTCCCTTTAGCTGTCATGTTTTGTATATCTTCTAACAGTAATGTGTCTATGTCCTCCTCTGGTCTGGGGCCTGTAGACAACCCCAGTTCTTATGGCTGTCCCATTTCCTGTTTCCAGGGTGACCCACAGTTCTTCTGGCTCCTTATGTGTATTCTGAATTTCTGTAGCTTTGATATTTTCATTAACATGGGCCCCTCCCCCCTTTTGCACCTCGGTCTCTTCTGAACAATACATAGCCAGGTACTGAAGTCTCCCAAGTGTGATTACTGGTAAACCACGTCTCACTAATTGCTACTATGTCCAGTTTAGCCTCTGACATTATTGCCTGCAGGTCTGGGATCTTATTTCCCAGGCTGTGAGCATTGTGTACATGATTTTCCATTGGCCAGATTTTGGTGTGTTAGTTGTTGGGTGAAGTTTGGCATTACCCCTGTTAGTAGTATGGGAGACAAACCTTTTCTTACCTGGTGATGCAAATGAGCGGCAAACATGCTGAATTCCTGTTTGACCACTAGCTGAGGGGAGGGTGTTCTTCCCCATTCGGCGTGTGGGTGCTGCACCCCTCCCATTGCTAGTTTAAATATTCTGCAAAGGCGTCAAACTTCTGCCCCAATGCACTGACTCCTCTTTAGTCAGATGCAGTCCATCAAATTTAAGAACTTTCGCTCCCAGAACTGTTGCCAGTTCCTACAAATCTGTGTCCTTTTTCCTGGCACCAGCCCTTGAGCCACGTGTTTAGCTCCCTATCTCCCCTTCTCTGACCTTCCGTCCATCTGCTCCCCTCTCCCAGACTGGCAGGATCTCAGAGAAGGAGATGCGAGACGAAATAGATGATAGTTTGTCACCCAGCCTAGTCAGGTGTTCCTTGGTCTCCACAACTGACCGGCTGGCGAGATCGATAGTCCCTATGTGTACTAGGACATCAATGTTTTCTCCTGCTTTGTGAACAATTTTAGCAATGCAGTCAGTGTCTCTCCATGCTGATGTACCTGGAGACATCTGACCATCACCCCTGGCTGGAGATGGGTATCAACTCCCCGAATCATGGAGTCTCCTATGATCAGAAGTTTTTGGGATTTCCTTTGTGCTTGTTTTGTTTTGGTTCCTGATTTGGGTGAGTTTTGCTGTGCTAGCTCCTGTGCCACAGTGTCCCGCACCCTTTCATCTGAAAAATACCTCCCACCTATACCTTATTCACCACTGTGAGGTATTTAAAAGTCTCTATCATATCCCCTCTCTCCCCCTCTTCTCCAGGGTGTACATATTGAGTTTCTTTATCCTCTCCTTGTAGGGCTTTTGATGCAGACCCTGTGCCATCTTGGTAACACAGAAACATAGAAATAGTTGGCAGATAAGGACTGCTAGGCCCATCTAGTCTGCTCATAAGCCCTATACTTAGATTGTTGCCTCTGACCCCTGGTAGCTCTCCGCTGGATGACCTCCACTCTGTCAATGTCTTTTCTGATATGTGCTCTCCAAAACTGGACACAGTACTCCAGCTGGGGTCTCACTAATGACCTATACAGGGGCAACACCACTTCCCTCTTTCTGCTGGTGATGTCCTACCTATACAGCCCAGCATCCCACTAGCTCTCCTGATCGCTTTCTCACATGATTTGGCCACCTTCAGGTCATCCAATATGATTACCCCAGGTCCCTTTCCTGCTTGGTCATTGCAAGTATCTCTCCCCCCATTTTGTATTCCACCCGGGGTTACTGTGACTCAAGTGCATTATTTTGCACTTTTTTGCATTAAGCCTTAGTTACCAAACTTCTGACCATTCCTCTGCCATTTTAAATCTCTAACTATCCTTTGCACCCCCTCCGGAGTGCCCAGTCAGTTGTAGATCTTGGTGTCATCCACAAAGAGGCACGCTTTCCCTTCCAGTTCCTCCACTATGTCGCTGATGAAGATATTAAAGAGACCTGGCCCTGGCACTGACCCCTGAGGCACCCCGCTGGTCACTCTACCCTCCTCAGAGCGGACTCCATTTACGATCACCATCTGCCTCCTATCCCCTAACCAGCTTCTTACCCAGATTACCACCTTATAGTCCACCTCCATGCTACCCAACTTGTTTACCAGTCTCCTATGTGGAACGGTGTTGAAGGCCTTGCTGAAGTACAGGTAGGCCAAATCCACCGCCCCTCCCTAATCCAACACCTTGGTAACCCAGTCAAAAAAAATCTGTTAGATTTGTTTGGCATGACCTTCCCTCTGTGAAACCATGTTGTCTTGGGTCCTGCAGTCTGATGGATTCCAGGAATTCCACAATCATTTCCTTTAATAGTGTTTCTATCAATTACCACATCACTGAAATCAGGCTGACAAGCCTATAATTGCCCGCAACCTCCTTGCTACCACTTTTGTGAAGTGGGACTACATTCCACATCATTACATATTTGCCTTTGATCTTTAAATACACTGTCACTGATGGGGAAACTGCCACCCTCTGTTATCCACCACCCTGTTTTATCCATCAAAATGTAGACTGTACCGAGGTTGGTGGATAAAAGAAGCGAGCACTGTATTTATTAATGGCCTGGAGGAGAGGAAAGCCTCAGGCTGCTGAGACTTGTTGATGACTGAACTGGCAAGGATTGTGGATACAGCAATTAAGGGGATGCACTACAGGCAGGGACCCTAGCTGTCCACGGCACTTCAGTCCTGATTTCTGTGAGAGGGCTATGAGGCTTCTGCAACAGCATTTGTTCATTTCTGCAGCATGAATTATTCATTTCTGTGACAGACTGCAGACACGCCATTGACTGCAACATGACTGATGTCATCAGTGACGTGACATGCTTGTAGAGGAAGAGCTTCAGGATAAACAAAGAGGGAAAGGAAGCCAGGCACAATGGAAACGCTGTACATTTTAATGAAACCTCAACAACAACAATGAGTTCCACAACGCCACATAAGTTCTGCGGCAGGATACAAGTTTTGCGGGAAATTCTGTAAGGCTGACAAATGGGAGCGTAGATATAAAGTAGAACAAATGCAATGCACTACACCTAGGGGTCAGGAATTTGAATCACACATGCATGGCTGCTTTAATTTCCCTGCACATCACTCCACAGGGCCATAAGATTTGTTAAAGCAAGGCCTGCTTTTTGACAGCCAGGGTTCATGGAGATGATTCAGGGCCAGCAGGATAGATCCTGTGACTGTCAACTGGAGGCCCTAAATATGCACTTTCGGGAGGCCAGGCAGCAGCAGGGAGACATGATTGAAACATAAGTTTCTTGGGGGTATAAACAGGGTGAATAGTGAAGACCTATTTGTAAGAAATGGGGATGCTGTCACTAGGGGGCATGACTGGTAGTCAGTGGGGGACAAATTTGAGAGAAACATGAGGAAGTTCTACTTCATTGAGAGAGTGGTGGAAGCATGGAACAGAGTGCCAGTGAAACTGGTGGGGGGAGGTACTGTACTTTACTTTGACGGGATTAAACACAGCTGGGACAGAACTAGGGGACTTATAGCTCCCAAGGAAGGGAAATATGGGTTTGGGGGGGGAGTGGGGTAACAGCTCACCAATACATTTGGGAGGTGGGGTGAGGTAATACGGTACTGGCAGATTTGATGGACCTTTGGTCTTCTTCTGCCATCAAATTCTATGTGTCTGTGTTTCTAAGACCCTCTGACATTGCATTTCAGCTGGGCTATCCAGGTGTCAAACCAATTGCAATTTGTTTTTATTTCATTAATGGGAAGCTCGAGATCTCTCTTTCCTATTGATAGGAAGCTAATTTATTTGCGATGGGAGCATTTCTTGAGGTTTCAAATAGCTCATATGATATGATATTGGAATGCTGCAGGAGATGAACACAATGGAGCCTTGGTCTTTTTATTTTGTCTAGCATTTCCATTGTTTCCATTTATACTTCTTGCTCCCCTACCTGGCTGCCAAAATGAGGCCTCCTTCAGCTAACAACGCCTGCTGCCCATCCCAGTAAATGCAGGTCTGGATTCTCCAGCTGTCTAACTCCCACCTACCTCTCCTAAGACCCAGCAGCTTACCCCAGTGGCAAGGCACAACTGACAGTGTCTTTCGGGTCAAGAGTCTGAATTCAGCTGGGATAGGTGACAAGGCTGGCAGAGAAGGACAAAGGAGCAGACAATGGAGCGTGCCCATTTTCCAGTTTTCTCCCCTTTCTTGGTGCCATAGAGTAGGAGCACCCTATACCTCATTCCTGATGTAACAGACTTAACGGCACCCTCTCCCTCAGCACAATGCTTCACTTTGACTCATTAAGTCTCCTGGACCACTGGGAGCCATCAGGTGGATAGATCAACCACCTACCCTTCCAAATGGAGGTACACACCCAAGAAGATACTCTTTCACCCCTTTGCAGATCCATTGCCACCATTCCAGTCTCAGTGCACAAACCCAAATGACCCACGTGACTGGCAGCCTCTTGCTGCCAAGCGCCAAGCAGCCATTTAAATTGTACAAATTTTATAAAGCGTAAAACACAGTATTCTTTTAGCATCCTCACTTCATCTTGTTTTGTTGACTGCCTAATAAAGGATAGCATACCAAAAACTATTTTTCACTTATTATTTAAGCAGTCACTTTATGAACAAGCACTTGTCAATGCCGAATGTTGATTGCTTTGGTCTGTTGAGCTCGCTCACTGCCCCTCTGTCACTCGCTCAGTCTGTTTCTCTCAGTGCTGCAGGCTGCTATTTTGTACTGGGCTCCTGCCTGCATTGGCAGCTTTTTCTGCCCACTAAGAAATCCGCAGCTGTCCCGATAGAGCTCCGTTGAGGTGGCTCACTCCCCCCTCTCACTCATTCTGTTTCTCCTGGCGCTGCAGGCTGCCCTTTTGTACTGGGCTCCTGCCTCTTTTGGTGGCTTTTTCTGCCCACAAAGAAATCTGCAGCAGTCCCGACACAGGTCTGTTGAGACTGCTCACTCCCCCCCTCTCACGCACTCATTCCGTTTCTGCCAGCGCTGCAGGCTGGCCTTTTGTACTGGGCTCCTGCCTGCATTTCTGCCTTTTGCTGCCAAAAAAGAAATCCACAGCAGTCACAACAGAGCTCTGTTGAGCTCGCTCAGTCCCCCTGTCTCACTCACTCACTCATTGCATTTCTCCCGGCGCTGCAGGCTGCCCATTTGTACTGGGCTCCTGCCTGCATTGGCACCTTTTTCTGCCCACAAAGAAATCCGCAGCTGTTCCAACAGAGCTCCATTGAGGTCACTCACTCCCCCTGTCTCTCTCAGTCATTCTGTTTCTCCTGGTGCTGCAGGCTGCCCTTTTGTACTGGGTTCCTGCCTCTGTTGGCACCTTTTTCTGGCCACAAAGAAATCTGCAGCAGTCCTGACAAAGTTCTGTTGAGCTCACTCACTCCCCTTCTATCACTCGCTCATTCCATTTCTGCCAGTGCAGCAGGCTGCCCTTTTCTACTGGGCTTCTGCCTGTATTGCCACCTTCTTCTGCCCACAAAGAAATTTGCAGCAGTTATAATAGAACTCCGTTGAGATCACTCACTCCCCCTCTCTCAGTCACTCATTCTGGTTTTCCCACCACTGCAGGCTGCCCTTTTGAACTGGGCCCCTGCGTGCATTGCTGCCCTTTTCTGCCCACAAACAAATCTGCAGCAGTCCCAACAAAGCTCTGTTGAGCTCACTCACTCCCCCTCCCTCATTCACTCGTTCTGTGTCTCCCGCTGCTGCAGGCTGCCCTTTTGTACTGGGCTCCTGCCTGCGTTGGTGGCTTTTTCTGGCCACAAAGAAATCTAAAGCAGTCCCAACACAGCTCCATTGAGCTCGCTCACTCCCCCTCTCTTACTCACTCATTTCGTTTCTGCCGGCACTGCAAACTGGCCTTTTGTACTCGGCTCCTGCCTGCATTGCCGCCTTTTTCTGCCCACAAAGAAATCTGCAGCAGTCACTGTAGAGCTCCATTGAGCTCGCTCACTACTGCTCTGTCACTCGCTCATTCTGTTTCTCTTGGCGCTGCAGGCTGCGCTTTTGTACGGGGCTCCTGGCTGTGTTGGCACCTTTGTCTGCCCACAAAGAAATCCGCAGTTGTCCTGACAAAGCTCCGTTGAGGTCACTCAGTCTCTCTTTCTCACATGCTCATTCTGTTTGTCCTGGCGCTGCAAGCTGCCCTTTTGTATGGGGCTCCTGGCTGCGTTGGCACCTTTGTCTGTCCACAAAGAAATCCGCAGCTGTCCTGACAGAGCTCCATTGAGGTCACTCAGTCTCCCTTTCTCACACGTTCATACTGTTTTTCCCACCGCTGCAGGCTGGCCTTTTGTACTGGGCCCCTGCCTGCATTGACATCTTTTTCTGCCCACAAAGAAATCCGCAGCAGTCCTGACAGCGCTCCGGTGAGTTCGCTCACTTCCCTTCCCTCACTCGCTCTCTCGTTCTGTTTCTCCCAGTGCTGCAGGCTGCCCTTTTGTACTGGACTCTTGCGTTGGGGCCTTTTTCTGGCCACAAACAAATCCACAGCAGTCCCGACAGAGCTCAGTTGAGCTTGGTCACTTCCCCCTCTCACTTGCTCGATCTTAATCTGTCCCAAACACTGATTTCCCACAGCGACCGTGCTATTCTCCGGCAGGAGTGCAAACATATATATATATTTTTTTTTATTTATTTGTTTAACCAGGTATAGCACACTAAGCTGTTGGTGGGTGGGGGTTGTGGGAGGGGCCAGGGAGACCTCCGAGGACAGTTTCCTTTTTTACAGGTTTAAAAAAAAAAAGACATTGTGGGACCGTTTTTTATTTCACAGGGGCATGTGGCATGCTGGGGTGGTCTCCCAGCGTGCCACTGGAGTCTTGCTTTTGGTGGTGGGGGGCAAGCTGTAGCCAATGGGGGATTGGGCACCCCCATTGGCACCAACAAAAAGGGGAGAGGGTGACATTATGCCGATGGGGATTGTGCACCCCATTGGCAGACAGTATAAACCGGGGGTTCCGTATGGCCGCAAGGGTGGGCTCCCTTCGACAACAGAAACACTGGGGCACTGAAGCCGACATGGATTGGGGCCCTGTCAGCAAATAAACACATTGGGAGGAGTTAGAATTGTTTTGTGAACACGGCGGCCAGGCCGCGCCGTGTTTCTAGGCTCATCACTAACTGTGAAGATCCCAATTCTGCAATGATGGGTCGCCTCACATTGCAGCCGTAATGGCTTACGCCAATAACAAGGTGGTCCCTGATTGCAGTGGCTAATTTTTTACAAGTTGGTGGCATGCTCGCTGAACTAGTGTCAGCAGCAGCATGCCATGACATTGGGGGATGCTGAACAAGCCTTTACAGGCTGTGATGACATTTGCCACAACAGTGCCACGCCTCCACAACCTGCTTGTGGAGAAAGCTGCCGCAATATGTTTCTTGCGCATGCATGCAATCAACTTAAAAAGAAATCAATGTATTAACTTGATTAACAAACCAACTCAGTGAAATAATACAACAGAACAAGAAAGAATTCCTGAATGCCTGGGTCAATGATGAGCTCTCACAGTTTGGTCAAGATTTCCTCCAGCTAGCCATCCCAGTGGCATGAAGGGCTGAGACATCTATGCCTTACCTGCCACGCTGGCGACCCATGTTCATGGTGCAAGTGAGTCGCTGGGGGTCAGCTGGGAAGGGAGAAGCACTCCAGCTCTCCTCTCCCAGGGAAGGAGGACTGGTGCCCCTGCCAAATGACTGGCCCCAGGTGGAGGCCTGCAGGTGGTGTGGGTCTGTCAGGCACCAGGAAAAGAGAGGGTGCTGCAGAACGTCCGCTGACGTGCGCGTGCCTCCATGTAGGCACATCTGGCTGTGTGCACCCCAGCAATGGGGAATGAGAGGAACAGAGTTTATACCCTGACTGCAGGATGACACCTGACCCTCCACAGGCTCCACACCCAGCGAGCGGGCTGAAGGTAAGTCCCAGTGATACCGGGGTGATGGGGCAGGGGGGTTGAACAGAAGGGGGCAGCCGGACAAGGAGCATAAACACTTAAATAAAAAAAAAATATTTCCTCCAGCTGATGGAATCACTGGGTCTAGCACAGGTAGTTACCTCTGTGACCCATCAGCACGGTCACATCTTGGACATAGTCTTCTCACTGGGATTCAAGATTAATAACCTCGAGACTGACTCAGTCAGTTGGTTGGATCACGTTACAGTGAGGTTATCGTTGGGGTTCCCCCTTCGTAGTCCACCCCTGTAGAGATGATCAACTACCCCTCTCTGAAGAAGCTGCCCTTAGAACGACTTCAGGCTGTGGTTTATCTATCGGGAGTGATGGATGCTTGTGTAACTGGATCAGAGGAGGTGGTGGTGGTGACCTATAATAGGGTTATTGCCTCGGCTTTTGATGCAGTTGAACCAGTCTGTAAATGACCCAGGACTTCACATTTGAGATCCCTGTGGCTTGACAGGGAGATCAGGGAAGCAGTCATGGCCTGATGAAGACAGACTGGCTTTGAGGACTCACTACGGTGAGTATCAAAGGATAGTTTCCCATAAGAGGGCAGTATTCGTGTCCAGGGAAATTCTGGCAGGTAGAAATCGACCAGCTCAGCTCTTTCAGACAGTAGACAGAGTACTTCATCCCATCTGTCTGCAGCTAGTGAGAGCAAATTCATCTGTATGTTGCAAAGATTTTGCTCCTCTTTTCTCTGACAGAGTGTCTTCAGTTCAGTACAGGATTTCCTCAGCCAGGCTGTTGTGACCCGGCATGCTTGAGCTGGTAGTGAACATTAGTCCTCTGCCAGTTTGGAAAGAGTTTAGGCCAGTTTTGTTGGATGAGGTCTGTGGGGTGATCTCAGAGCTGCAGACTATCTTTTATGAGCTGAGCCTTGGCCTGGTGCACCTTGGGTGATGTGTATAGGGTTTCTGTCTCCAGTGTTCACCGAGCATGGCCGGTACTCCCTTTCTGAGGGGGCCTTTCCAAATGCATTGAAAAATGCACTAGTTAGGCCACTGCTTAAGAAATCATCTCTGGACTCGGACTGTTTAGTGAATTACAGACCACTCTCTAACATCCCCTTTTTGGGGAAGGTTATCAAGAAGATGGTGGCACTACAGCTTGAGGAACACCTCACAGCTTTTGACATCTATGAACCTCTCCAGTCCAGATTTAGGTCAAGGCACAGCACTGAGACTGCATTGATCAGGGTGCACAATGACCTTCTTAGAGTGAGTGAGAGATAGAGGAGAGTGATCCGTTCTTGTTCTCCTTGATCTCTCTTCAGCTTTTGACACCTGGTCCATGGGTTGTTGTTGGATCACCTCAGGGAGCACTGTGGACTCGCCGGCACTGTCATCTGCAGGTTGCGTTCTTCCTCAGGGATAGGACACAGAAGGTGGTGATAGGCAAGGCCACTGTTTTTGGTTTTTTACTGGAAAATCCAGTAAAATTCCAGAATTTTGAATGTCCATACACTGGTAAAAACAACAAATTTCATAGAATTTGGCATTTTTCACCAGATCAGTGACTCTACAGAACTTACATTTTTCTTTATTTTCCAGTACTATTTTCATTTTTATTTATTTAATTTGCTGTATATTTGGTCTTCTTTCTTACTGATTATTTATGCACATACTAAATAGAATCACAGTAAAATTCAAAATCAGATTATCAATCACCAGTGCATTCCTGGAATTTCAAATCTCGAAAATGGAATTTCATTATTTTAGTCATCATAAATCAGTGGCTTTGATGATAGGGAATTCCTCCTCAGTCCCAAAGCCCCTGCTCTGTGGTGTGCCACAGAGATCAATCCTCTAACACATGCTGTTCCTAGGAGGGATCATTAGATGGTACAACTTGAGTTTTCATGGTTATGCCAATGATACCCAGTTGTATTTGTCTTTTGCACCTGGGACACCAGACACTGTCAAGATGCTAAATTTGTGCCTAGTTGAGATTCAGGATGGGGTATCATCAAACTGGCTAAGACTAAACCCAGACAGCCAGCCCAGTGGCGCTGAGGGTTAGAGCACTGGACACCACACCTAGCACCATGCAGCGACCCGGGTTTGGGAGCAGACTCGAGTGCCAGCAGTTGGCAGGGGGAAGAGAGGATTGAGCATTCAGAGGACTGCTCTCCTCTCCTGAGGTGGGTTCAGTGGATTCTCTGCCTTGTAGCAGCTCCTGGTGGAGATCCGGGGGGGCACTGCAAGTGGAGGTGGGGACTTGCATTGGGGGAGGTAGCAGCAGACATCTGCAGGAGGGAACAGGTGCATGCCCTCTGTGTGATGATATTATTGCATGTCCCCACCTCTGGGTCAATGTAACTAAGCAAGGAGGAAACACCCCACCTGCTGGAAGGATGACAGCAGACCTGAGGAGGTTGCTCACACATCCACCACTGGTCCTTCCGGTTGACTCTCCCAGGTCCTCTTCACTTGGGGTTGGTAGGAGAGGATACTGTTCCTGATTTCTCTCTGGAGAGTTCAGGCAGGACAGTAGAGCCACTCGGGTGGGTCTCGCCTGAGTGGGGCCCCAGTGACTGGTGACCGGAGGAAAGAAAGTCTACAAAAAAAAGACTAAACCCAGACAAGAATAAGGTACTAGTGATTGAGCCTGGCTGCTGGTGGTGGTGCAGAGGCCACCGAGGAGACGGTCAGCCTAGTGCTTAGCTCCTCTAGTTTTGGTGGCCTCTGCTAAGGTAAAGAATCTGGCGGTCATTCTGGATGAGAAGCTGACACTTAAGACTGAGGTGTCAGCTGCATGGCTTTTACCATCTCAGAAACATCCCCCGGATCAAAGATGTGCTCCCCCCGGAAGACTTGCCATCATTTGTACATGCGTTTGTCATGTCCATGCTCGGCTGCTGTAATGCTGTATACCTCAGGGTTAGTGGAGGTGTCCTACGATGGATGCAGCTGGTGCAGAATGCCGTGGCCAGGTTACTGACAGGCCATCCCAGGTCCTGTCACATAACTCTGTCTTGTACGAACTGCACTGGCTGCCGGTGAAGTGGTGCAACACCTTCAAGGTCAGTTGTTTGACCTATAAAGCCCTATATGGACTAGGTCCTGGTTACCTCACAGACCTTATGACTCCCTATCAGACCTCCCTCAGCTCCTCCAATGTGGGCCTCATAACCATTCCCAGGGCTGCTCACATGATCAAGCATATGCACTTGTGGGGCCTACCCTGTGGAACAGGCTCCCCCAGTCTCTACTGTTGGCCATCTTGCTGGAGGCCTTCAAGAGGGGCTTGAAGTCCTTCCTCTTTCAGGAGGCTTTTAGTTCTGAATAGTAAGATCCTGACTTGATGACACCTAGTTACTTTATGGTTCACTGTGAATTTGAACATATTTAGGATTTCACTGGTTTTATTTGATTTGCTGCTATTTCCCTTGTTTCCTATGTGTATTATATTTTGTTGTACGGTAACTGAGCACCATGGGTGGAATGGGTGGCTGACAAACTTTTACTTACCTTAATTACTGAAGCAGCACACTCCTCCATAAACCAGATGTGCAGTCAAGGCTTGTATTGCAGATCCCCTGATGCAGACCCAGTTTGCTCAAGGCACATGGGCACCTACAGAGAAGCCCGCAGGATGCAATGCAGTTTTATAGTTTCCTACATGGCAAAAGGGGTGAACTCCTATTGAAATTGCCTTGTTTCCAGCAGTAACTCTGCTGCAGAATTGAGTTTCATCCTGGTGGGCTTCACTATACCTCATTCCTGTCTGGTGCTGCCGAGGTGCTGTCTCTGTCTTGGAAAATAAAATGAACCTGCAGTATAAACCATCTCATTTAAGGGTGAGTACATCTCTTTCTTTTCTGTTGTCTTGCTCTATTCGGATCAGCTAAACCCAGATTCTGCAGCAGGTGCTAGTTTCCTGTATAGCGCGGGCCCAGTCCTGCCCAGATTACAGTGAAATAATGCGGGGCATTATGCCTGAATGGCGCAGAAACCATTCCTATCCTCTAAGATTCAAGAATGCTTTGATCATAATGCTGTTATGACTCCTCTCCCATTAATCATTCATAAAAGCATAGTCTAACTAACGGGTTCAGTGCACTGGCTAATGAGATTTGGTGCTAACTAAAGCCAAGAACATGAACAAAATTCGAAAATAGCCTCAGTTTTCCACAGGTGTTAAACAGGGTTACAATTAGAACACTAAAATGCATAGAATATATCTAAATCCTTATTAAGTAATTGTGGAAAGTGTAATTTTCACCTTGTCCTGTAGACTGTAAAATGTTGCTGTTTTCACTGAAGCACCAATTAGAGCTAACAAGAGTAGTATAAGTTCATATATCTCGTCAAATGTTAAATTTCAGCCAATCAGCGCATGCCACATCATTTGACAGGTGGGAGTGGCCTAAAACGAACCAATCAGAATCGCCCCTTGTTAAACCGGAAGTCCCTCCGTAAAATGCGCTAGCCCCGCCCACTTCTGGCGGAAGTGATGCAACCTCAAACCCGTGTCCGGCCCCTTGCGCAGGAAATGACACGTGCTCGAACCGTGTCCCACCTCTCATGCAGGAAATGACATGGTTCAAACCGTGTCTCGCCCCCTTGTGCAGGAAATGACCCACACTGAAACCCTGGAAGTGACATAACACCACCATTTTGTAAGCGTCTTATGCCCCTCATTCTCGCACACTCCTCGAACCCTGCCACCCACCATTTTGTAAGCGTCCTGCACCGCTCCTTCTCGTACACTCCTCGATCCCCTGCCAGACAATCCTGGCTGGAACCCGAGTCACACCATGCTAGCTTGAACTCCTGCATCCCTCCTTTCTCCTGCACCCCCACCAGCCTGGCTTGAACCCTGTCCCCTTCTCCTGCACCCCCACCATCCTGGCTCGAACCCCTGTCCCCCTTTCTCCTGCACCCCCACCATCCTGGCTCGAACCCCTGTCCCTCTTCACCACCGTGCTCCTCACACCCCAAAAAATCAGTTAGTGTTTATGTAGTGGTATGTGCCCCCTGTAGGCCTGGTGTATAACTGCAGGGACATGTGTGTGTTTTTTGATTAGGATATTTTCAGAAAGAAGTATCTAGGAGGGAACCTGATCGTGCAGAGGTTTCACAGATCTGTGTGGAGACCCCCAAGGGAAATTCATCTGTCTGTGTGAGTACCCCTTTTTCTGTTTTTGTAACAATATACAAAATTATTTAACATGCATCTGTAGGACTGTGTCAAACTTGCATCAAAAGGATAGCTTTATGTATACGCATATAACATTTATAAGCTAAAACGGGGGGACCTCTGTGTAAATAAGATGGTTCAGCAGTTTTCTCTGGATAGCATTGCAACAATCGCAAAAAACTAATTATTTATACTTTCGTCATGAATTAGAAAGAATAAAAATATATCAGAAAAAAGGAATACACATACCTATAGTTCACCCCCTCAGCTCTGTGTAGTATCAAGGAGAAGGCTGAAATGCAATGTGTGTGTGTGATATTTATAATGTTTTGAAAAAATGATATGTTACAAAGAAAATACAGAATGTAAAATGATAATGTTTCTCTTTCAGAATAATTTTAAAACACACAGTCTTAAAATGTATCTACAGCATTGCTTAGAGTCAGTGCAAAAGAATACACACTTTGTGTGTGTGTGTGTGTGTGTGTGTGTGTCCTCATTAGACACGTAGGAAAAGCAATGTCTTTTATGTATGTTTAAAATATAGATGTGCTTTTTGGAGCCTGGTGGCTGTGTGGTGGGGTGTGTGTGTGTGTGTGTGTGTGTGTGTATGTGTGTGTCCGTCCCTCATTAGGCACGTAGGAAAAGCAATGTCTTATACGGATGTTTAAAATAAAGATGGGCTTTTTGGAGCTCATGGTCCTGTTGGCTGTGTGGTAGGTGTCTTTGTCTGTTAAGATGTGACAAAACATCTGTTGTTCATTTACACAGCCATGGCTGCAAAGGACTATTGATTCTCTTTGGAAACATGTGTGTCTCAAGATTTTTGATTACATGGTCCCTGTATTTACAGGATCTGTAAAATGTAGCTTTATGCTTTTGTTACAAAATAAATGTCTATAGTTACATTATCAAAAATTAAAAAGTCATGTAGTACTAAACAGAAAAATAAATATGTTACAAAGAAAGACAGAATGTAAAATGATAATGTTTCTTTCAGAATAATTTTAAAGCACACAGTCTTAAAATGTATCTACAGCTTTGCTTAGAGTCGGTGCAAAAGAATACACCTTGTGTGTGTTGTGCTATGTTTTACTGAATTACTAATTTAAAGGACCCAGCTGTTTAAAAAGACGGAATTTCTGTTTTGACTTTTAAAACATAACTTAGCTGGCACTCAACTGCCGTTATTATAAAGTGTGCCTTTGTGTTTTAAGATTGATAAAAAGCATCTGTTTTAATTAGACTGTGACCAATGTATTAGCAGAAAGGCATTTTAATGCCTTCCAGCTGTCGTAGGAAGTGAGAAACAAAAGCCTACATTGAGTAGCATAGGGTTTATATATTTCCCCCTTGAGAATGGGTGGGTGGTCTGATGGACAGTACCAGATGTTTTTTCACTACTTGCTACGTACTTGGGGGTCTGAGTCATTTTATATAAGCATTTCAAGATGTTGAAAGCTCAAGACAAAAGGACAGAGCGAGACTGCCGAAACTACTTCTTGAGCTAAAAATTTTTAAAAACATTTAACAAGTAGCTATGGACTCGTGAACTCCTGAAGAAGAGCTTATCCAAACATGTACTCGTTTAGCTAATACACAGTTGACCACTACAGAAGGTGTGTATTTTTTAACTAGAAATAGTAGATGCTGCATGTTTTAGAGTTTAAATTTTGTCTTATAAAAGTTTTAAAATACTGAAAGTAGTGACAGGGGTGTATTTTTCTGTTTTTAAACAGCCATGCAGAGAAACCCTGGAGGGGAGAGGCTGGCTAATCCCCAGATTACCACTACAGAAGGTGTGTATTTTTAACTAGAAATAGTAGATGCTGCAGGTTTTAGAGTTTAAATGTTGTCTTATAAAAGTTTTAAAATACTGAAAGTAGTGACAGGGGTTTATTTTCTGTTTTTAAACAGCCACACAGAGAAACCCTACAGGTGAGAGAGGGAAAAAGAGATCATTACATGAAAGTGATGTTTTTCAAAGGCATGCAAGAGTTTCTGCTGGTGTCAGTGACCAGAATACGCATAGCATAACTGAACAAGATATACAGCCATCTACGGCAGCAGTTCAAGAGTCTCTGCAGTTGTAAATGAACCAAATGTGTCAATAAACATTGTACAGCCATCTAGGAGCAGCAGCTCAAGAGTCTCTGCGGCTGTAAATGAACCAAATGTGACAATAAACAATGTACAGCCATCTAGGAGCAGCAGCAGCACAAGAGTTTCTGACCAAAGGTTTCAAAGAAAGGACATTGACATGATCAATATTGGAAAGCCTATATTTTTAAACAATTGATAGTTTGTTTAATGCCTTGGTAATTGAGGGCAGATTATCTAGTGAGGATTACGATCATCAGCTGCTTAAATCTGAGCTTTTTAAAAGTTCAGCTACTTTACTGAACTGTGTGCTTGGTTTAGTGCATGCATCTAAACAGTCATGCAAGGATTTAAAGATGATGGCAAGTGCAGCCCACATGTATGAAAAGTACAGGTGTTTGGAGGAGAAAGTGGCCAAAAACAAAGATCAAATTACAAAGTGAAAGCACAGAAGCTCTCATAAACTGAGTACAAAGGTTTGCATCACTAACAAAATGGAGAAAAATAACAAATGGGGTCAAAAAAGAAAAATCTGGGTAAAAAATAAAACAATCCGAGAAAAGTTGATAAGAAAAGTAAAACATGCCAGGAAAATATTACAACGTAGGCTGTTACAGAATGCTACAAATGGTCTGCAGTCTGAATTAGAAACCATCATGATGATGATCAGGCTAATAGGGCCCTACAGTGTATTTAGAAGCTGTACAGAATATGAATGCAGTTTAAAAAATTTAATGCTACAGAATTTCATCAAAGATATAAGTTTATAAATCTAGATAAAATAAAATCTTTTACAGAGGCTATTGCTGCAATGCACCAGGCTATGTGAAAGTTTGTTAGACAGTGTGAAGAGAAACACAATATGGGGATTTTATACAGGTAAGATTAATGCTGCTTCTTTGAATCACCCCTTGTTCTCAAGAAAGACAAGACCAAATGAACTAAATGCTGCAACCTTCTTAGATCAGATAGTTGATATGCTACAGAGCAATACTGAAGTAATTGCTGATGCCTCTATACATCTCGTGGTAACAACTATCAGGAACCACCAGGGTCCGGGGGTGGGGGAGAGACGGACACTGAGCTCCATCTTGTATAGCAGGATTTTACAAAAAAGAGACGATACCTGATTAATTTAAATAACAGAGACAATAGTTTGTGTTTCGGTGGCTCCACTTTCGCACTCTTAAATCCACATATGAGTGACAGTCAGTTGTTGAACAAGGCTAAAATATTATACGCTGAGCTACGTTTGTCAGACTAAACCCCTGTCACTTTTAGTGATGTGTCCCAGTTTGAACATTTTTTAGGAGTCAAAATTAAGATTTTATATCATAATGAAGGAAACTGGCAAACATTTTCAACAGGTCCAGAAAGATTTCTAAAACACTGTTTGTATTATTACATGAAAACCATTTTATGGTATCACTAATGTAAAAATTCATAGGCGTACGGTACCTCTGAATATTGTGATGTAGCCTACAGCTATAGGAAATCATATCTGTGCACAACAGTAAAAGTTTGTTTCAATCCGTGTTGTCTCGAAAGGAAATTGGCACAGCATCTTGTCACAAATGTAAGAAGATTTGTAGGTCTTCAGCTGCCTAGAAAGACATTTAGTAGAGCTGATGGGGATACAGGGTCTTGTAAATCCATGAAACTGTGTGAACAATGTTTTGTTTTTACAAGGGATCTCATACATGTAAATTGATTCAGTGTAGCAGATGTGGTTCTTTCATGACAGCAGACAAGCATCTGTGTTACATGTCACCACTCACAGTCATAAAAAGCACTGAGAAATATATAGTGTTTGATTTTGAAGCCACACAAGAAAGCGGGGTGCACATACCAAATTTTTGTATGCTAAGCAATTAGATGGGAAGAGGTCCTGGGATTTGAAGGTGAAGATTGCATAAAAGATTTTGTAGGACATTTTATTGATGCCCCATTTAGACACTATACATTTATAGCACACAATGCCAAAGGCTATGACAGTGACTTTATCATTAGCCAGCTAGTCAAGGAAAGAATTGATATTAAATTGCTCACACAAGGAGGAAAAGTACTCTGTGTCACAGTGACATCCCTACACATCAGATTTATTGGCAGCCATTGTTTTTCCTTTAAACTAGCAAAATCCTGCAGCCCTTGATTTGAGAATGAGATTGCTAAAGGTTACTTCCCATTTTTAACACCAAGGCTAATGAAAATTATGTAGGCCCCTGCCCGATGCTCAGTTTATGGTTCTGAATATATGTTGCCTGCAGAAAAGCAAGAGTTTTTGCAATGGTACCTAGCTAACAGACATAGAGAATTTAATCTGAAAAGAGACCATACTATTGTCAGTTAGATGTTGAAATTCTTCAAAGGCCTGTGTCAGATTTAGAAATGAAGTACTGGAGATGACTACTAAAAGTATTTTAAAACAGTCAGATGGTGATACAGTGGAGTATGAAACAGTATCCTTAGATCCTCCAGTACGCCACCATAGCCTCAGTTTTTGGACGATGTACAGATTTCTATTCTTGAAAGAATGCACTTGTTGCTGTTCTCCCCAGACAACTACCACAGACAATTGAAGAGATACTCCACACCTGCTATTCAGTGGCTTATGTACATATCTGAGAAAGAAAACATTTCTATTCAGCACTGCTTAAGGGTGGTGAATTTAAGGTGGGTCCAGTACTTTTGGATGGCTATTCAGTCATAAATGGAATACCCACAGCATTTGAATTTAATGGTTGTTTTTTCATGGCTGCAACATTTGTTACTGTGAGAAAGATAGAAACCACATGACAGGGACTAGTTTTGGACAGTTATTCAATAGGTCCACTATCAAATTCATTTTCTAAAAGACACAGGGTTTTGCCGTTAGAGTATTGGGGAACATGAATGGAAAGCAATGTTGACTACAGATCAGGGCTTGAATAATCTTTGAGGGACAGGCAGCTACCACAGCCACCAACCTAGGCAGTCACTGTTTGGGGAGAACAAATGCCATTTGTCTGTACTATAAGACACAGCCTGATGAGAAAATACACTATTATGATTTTACCAGCCTCTACCCTTTTGTTAACAAAACCAAACAGTATCCAGTCGGTCATCCTGACATAATTTATGACAATTTTGATGACCTCACTCAGTACTTTGGTTTAGCAAAAGTAAAAGTCTTACCCACTAGAGGTCTTTTCTTTCCAGTGCTGCCATCCAGGATTGGTAAAAAGCTTGTGTTTACATTATATCATGCATGTGCTGAAAATAGACTTCAAACAACATCATGTGCACATGATGATGAGCAACGGTCACTTACAGATACCTACTGTACTGTAGAACTAAACCTGGCACTGGAAAAAGGTTATAAAATCATTAACATTTATGAAGTTTGGCATTTTAAAGAGTCATGCACAGAGCTTTTTGCAGATTACATCAAGCTGCATCTAAAAGGCAAGCAAGAGGCATCTGGTTTCCTTCATGGTCAAACTGAAGAGGATAAAGCTGGTACATTCAACAGTATTTGAAAGGAAATGTACATTTGACCCCTGCAGCCATAGCTGTTAACCTTGCAAGGAGACAGATATCTAAACTCGTTTTAAATTCTCTTGGGAGCAAATTTGGGCAGAGAGCTAATTTACTGACAACGAGATAGTAACAGACCCACAGAAATTATTTCAATATGTTTTTTCCATATCCACGATATCTCATCATGCTTTTTCATCGATGATGAAACAGCATGCTTAAGCTGAAATATACCAGCGATCATTACACAAATTCAATAATATCAACATATTTATAGCTAGTTTTACAACAGCATATGCCAGAGTCGAACCCTCACAACCTGCTAAGATAGGTTACAGGACAGGTGCCTTTACCACGACACAGACTCTGTCATTTTTGTGTCCAGACCGGTGACTGGGTCCCAGCTCTGGGCGATTATTTAGGGAGCTGACCAGTGAAGTTCTTGCTGATGAACACATTACAGAGTTCGTTTCTGCAGGCCTGAAAACTTACGGTTACAGGCTGTCCAGTGGTGAGGTTGTTCTTAAAGTGAAAGGGTTTACCTAATCGTAGCCAGCAGTAAACGCATTAATTTTGGAAAGTCTGAAGACCCTGGTCTTTGACTATACGGGTCACAGATCTCTAAAAAATTACCGTGGAGTCAATCCAGCATTGTTAGAATAAAAAGCAGTGGTCCCTTGAAACAAAAACGCTGTCCAAGACCCAGAGAGTAGTTTATGACAAGCGAGTTTTACAAGACAATTTTAAAACACTTCCTTACAGATACTGATTGTGAAAAATGGATATCAGGTTGCAGCATCCCTTTACATGTCTGTTGGCTGGCCCCTCTAATAGTGGGAAGAGCTTCTTTATAAAACAGTTGTTGGAACATGCTGATGCCACTTTAACACACAAGTCTGAAAATATTGTCTGTTCTACAGCTGTTGGCAACCTTTGTATAATGAATTACTGTTAAAGTTCCCTCAGATTAAATTTGTGGAGGGCTACGTGTCACTAGCTGACAATGATCTCTTACCCCTGGAAAGGTAAATTTTGTCGTTATAGATGATTTGATGGACTCTGCCTGTCAAAATAGTGAAGTGGAATATGGGTTTACCAAGTACAGTCATCACAAACAATTGACAATATTTTTAATTGTCCAGAATGTGTTCTGTCAAGGTAAAAAAAGCAGGACCATCACGCTAAATGCCAAATACATGATTTTGTTTAAAAATCCCAGAGACAAGCTTCAGATCACAACACTAGCTAGACAAATGTATCCTGGTCAGACAACATTTTCTTAGAAGCTTTTGAAGATGCCACAAGAAAGCCCTCATGGCTATTTACTGGTTGATTTAAGATCCAATACACCAGACGTAATATAGACTGTGTAGAGGGGTGTTTCCTGACTGGCCTGTGGCATATGTCATGAAAAACACATTCTGCTTCTAAAATATTTGATACTGTATTGTCATTATGTCAAAAAGACTGCAGAGAAATCTGTCTGTTTTAAAGTTACTAGTAAGGGCCTCGAGCTTAAGAAAAGCTATTTTATGTTCAGCCTCTGATTATCTGATATCCACTATAACTGAGATAGCCTTAAAACACTCTCAAAGGAATATTCCACTGTCAGCAAAACAGTTAGGTTTGCTGAAAAAAAACGGAGAGTCATTAAAACTTTAAGCGATAAACAAATAACCTTAAAAAGGAAAAAGAAAATAGTTAATCAGACTGGTGGTTTTATAGGAATGCTGCTAGGAATTGCCATCCCTTTGATCACAGGCCTGCTGGCTAACAGATAATGGATTTTACACAGAAAATGTATTTGGTACCTCAGCAACATATGGATCACATTAAAACTAATTACCCTGATCAGGATATGAGAAAAGTTGCAACTAACAGTTTGGACACTGACATGAGAGCTATACTGTCCCGGACTGATTTATCAGACTATGACAAAGCCAAAATGTACTCTGCTGTGTTACAGCTATCTGACTTTGGTAAGACAAGGAGAACAAGCTAAAACCAGTTTGACATTACTCATGCCTGAAAATGAATCAGTGTCTGACCACCCGGCGGACACGGAAGAGACAGCTTCTGTACCTAGTACTATGGAAAAAGACATTTTAAGTAGTGTTTCTCATCGGTCTAAAACCAATGCTGAACTGTTGTTAAAACATATGGCAAAGAACAAGGATATTGTGTTTTGGAGTGATAAGAGTGAATTAATGTATAAAGGCACTGTTGTTTCTGGGTCTCACATGGTCGATTTAGTAAGAGTGGCTACAACCAATTACCCTGATCAGGATATGAGAAAAGGGTTTACCAAGTACAGTCACTGTTACTAAATCGACCATGTGAGACCCAGAAACAACAGTGCCTTTATACATTAATTCACCCTTATCACTCCAAAACACAATATCCTTGTTCTTTGCCATATGTTTTAACAACAGTTCAGCATTGGTTTTAGACCGATGAGAAACACTACTTAAAATGTCTTTTTCCATAGTACTAGGTACAGAAGCTGTCTCTGCCGTGTCCACAGGGTGGTCAGACACTGATTCATTTTCAGGCATGAGTAATGTCAAACTGGTTTTAGCTTGTTCTCCTTGTCTTACCAAAGTCATGACGCTGTAACACAGCAGAGTACATTTTGGCTTTGTCATAGTCTGATAAATCAGTCCGGGACAGTATAGCTCTCATGTCAGTGTCCAAACTGTTAGTTGCAACTTTTCTCATATCCTGATCAGGTAATTAGTTTTAATGTGATCCATCTGTTGCCAGGTACCAAATACATTTTCTGTGTAAAATCCATTATCTGTTAGCCAGCAGGCCTGTGATCAAAGGATGGCAATTCCTAGTAGCATTCCTATAAAACCACCAGTCTGATTAACTTATTTTTTCCTTTTTAAGGTTATTTGTTTATCGCTTAAAAGTTTTAATGACTCTCTTTTTTTTTTCAGCAAACCTAACTGTTTTGCTGACAGTGGAATATTTCCTTTGAGAGTGTTTAAGGCTATCTCAGCTATAGCGGATATCAGATCATCAGAGGCTGAACATAAAATAGCTTTTCTTAAGCTCAGAGGCCCTTTTACTAGTAACTTTAAAACAGACAGATTTCTCTGCAGTCTTTTGATATAATGACAATACAGTATCAAATATTTTTAGAAGCAGAATGTGTTTTTTCATGACATATGCCATAGGCCAAATAGGGGGAAACACCCCACCACGCAGTCTATATTCGCTCTGGTGTATTGATCTTAAATCAACCAGTAACAGCCTTGAGGCTTTCTTGTGGCATCTTCAAAGCTTCTAAGAAAAATGTTGTCTGACCAGGATACATTTGTCTAGCTAGTGTTGTGATCTGAAGTTTGTCTCTGGGATTTTTAAACAAAATCATGTATTTGGTATTTAGCGTGATGGTCCTGCTTTTTTACCTTGACAGAACACATTCTGACAATTAAAAATACTGTCAATTGTTTATGATGACTGTACTTGGTAAACCCATATTCCACTTCACTATTTTGACAGGCAGAGTCCATCAAATCATCTATAACGACAAAATTTACCTTTCCAGGGGTAAGAGATCATTGTCAGCTAGTGACATCGGTAGCCCTCCACAAATTTAATCTGAGGAACTTTTACCAGCAATTCATTATACAAAGGTTGCCAACAGCTGTAGAACCAGACAATATTTTCAGGCTTGTGTGATAAAGTGGTATCAGCATGTTCCAACAACTGTTTTATAAAGAAGCTCTTCCCACTATTAGAGGGCCAGCCAACAGACATGTAAAGGGATGCTGCAACCTGATATCCATTTTTCACAATCAGTATCCGTAAGAAGTGCTTTTAAAATCGTCTTGTAAAACTCTGCTTGTCATAAACTACTCTCTGGGTCTTGGACATGCTTTGTTTCAAGGGACCACTGCTTTTATTCCTAACAATGCTGGGTTGACTCCACGTAATTTCTTTAGAGATCTGTGACCCCGTATAGTCAAAGACCAGGTCCTTCAGACTTTCAAAATTAATGTGTTTACTGCTGGTTACATTAAGGGGTAAACCCTTTCACTTTAAGAACAACCTCACCACTGGACAGCCTGTAACCATAAGTTTTTGGGCCTGCAGAAACAAACTCTGTAATGTGTCATCAGCAGGAACTTCACTGGTCAGCTCCCCAAATAATCGCAGAGGTGGGGCCCAGTCACCCGTCTGGACACAAAAATGACAGAGTCTGTGTCATGGTAAAGGCACCTGTCCTGTAACCTATCTAGCAGGTTGTAGAGTTCGACTTGGCATATGCTGTTGTAAAACTAGCTATAAATATGTTGATATTATTGAATTTGTGTAATGATTGCTGGTATATTTCCAGTTTAAGCATGCTGTTTCATCATCGATGAAAAAGCATGATGAGATATCGTGATATGGAACAAAACATATTGAAATAATTTCTGTGGGTCTGTTACTATGCTCGTTTACGGTAAATTAGCTTTCTCGCCCAAATTTGCCCCTAAAGAGAATTTAAAACAGTTTAGATATCTGTCTCTTGCAGGGTTAACAGCTATGGCTGCAGGGGTCAAATGTACATTTTCCTTTCAAAATACTGTTGTATGTACCTGACTTATCCTCTTCAGTTTTGACCCATGAAGGAAACCAGATGCCTCTTGCTTGCCTTTTAGATGCAGCTTGATGTAATCTGCAAAAGCTCTGTGCATGACTCTTTAAATGCCAAACTTCATAAATGTTAATGATTTTATAGCCTTTTTCCAGTGCCAGGTTTAGTTCTACAGTACAGTAGGTACCTTTAAGTGATCAATGCTCATCATCATGTGCGATGATGTTGTTTGAAGTCTATTTTCAGCGATGCATGACATAATGTAAACACAAGCTTTTACCAATCCTGGATGGCAGCACTGGAAAGAAAAGACTCTAGGGGTAAGACTTTACTTTGCTAAACCAGTACTGAGTGAGGTCATCAAAATTGTCATAAATTATGTCAGGATGACCGACTGGATACTGTTTGGTTTTGTTAACAAAAGGAAGAGGGCTGGTAAAATCATAATAGTGTATTTTCTCATCAGGCTGTGTCTTATAGTACAGACAAATGGCATTTGTTCTCCAAACAGTGACTGCTTAGGTTCGAGTGGCTGTGTAGCTGCCTGTCCCTCAAGAAATTATTCAACCCTGATCTGTAGTCAGCATTGCTTTCCATTCATGTTCCCACAATACTCTAACGGCAAAACCTGTCTTTTTAGAAAATGAAATTTGTGCGTGGACCTATTGAATAACTGTCCAAAACTAGTCCCTGTCATGTGGTTTCTATCTTCTCTCAGTAACAGATGTTGCAGCCACGTAAAAAACAACCATTAAATTCAAATGCTGTGGTATTCCATTTATGACTGAATAGCTATCCAAAAGTACTGACTCCACTTTAAATTCACCACCCCTTAGCGCATGCTGAATAGAAATGTTTTCTTTCTCAGATATGTACATAAGCCACTGAATAGCAGGTGTGGAGTATCTCTTCAATTGTCTGTGGTAGTTGTCTGGGGGGAGAACAGCAACAGTGCATTCTTTCAAGAATAGAAATCTGTACATCGCCATAGAAACTGAGGCTATGGTGACGTACTGGAAGGGGTCTAAGGATACTGTTTCATACTCCACTGTATCACCATCTGACTGTTTTAAAATACTTTCGTAGTCATCTCCAGGTACTTCATTTCTAAATCTGACACAGGCTTTTCAAGAATTTCAACATCTAACTGACAATAGTAGCTGATTCTCTTTTCAGATTAAATTCTCTATGTCTGTTAGCTAGGTACCATTGCAAAAACTCTTGCTTGTCTGCAGGCAACATATATTCAGAACCATAAAACTGAGCATCGGCAGGGGGCCTACATAATTTTCATTAGCCTTGGTGTTAAAAAAAAGGGGGAAGTAACCTTTAGCAATCTCATTCTCAAATCCAAGGGCTGCATGGATTTTTGCTAGTTTAAAAGGAAGAAAACAATGGCTGTCAATAAATCTGATGTGTAGGGATGTCACTGTGACACAGAGTACTTTTCCTCCTTGTGTGAGCAATTTAATATCAATTCTTTCCTTGACCAGCTGGCTAATGATAAAGTAACTGTCATAGCCTTTGGCATTGTGTGCTATAAATGTGTAGTGTCTAAATGGGGCATCAATAAAATGTCCTACAAAATCTTTTATGCAATCTTCACCTTCAAATTCCCAGGACCCTTCCCATCTAATTGCTTAGCATACACAAAATTTGGTATGTGCACCCCGTTTCTTGTGTGGTTTCAAAATCAAACACTATATATTTCTCAGTGCTTTTACGTCTGTGAGTGGTGACATGTAACACAGATGCTTGTCTGCTGTCATGAAAGAACCACATCTGCTACACTGAATCAATTTACATGTATGAGATCCCTTGTAAAAACAAAACATTGTTCACACAGTTTCATGGATTTACAAGACCCTGTATCCCCATCAGCTCTAGCTAAATGTCTTTCTAGGCACGCTGAAGACGCATAAATCTTCTTACATTTGTGACAAGATACTGTGCCAATTTCTTTTCGAGACAACATAGGTCGAAACAAACTTTGCACTGTTGTGCACAGATATGATTTCCTTATGGCTGCAGGCGCATCACAATATTCGCAGAGGTACTGCGGGCCCATGAATTTTTTTACATTAGTGATACCATAAAATGGTTTTCTATGTAATAATACAAACAGTGTTTTAGGAAATCTTTCTGACCTGTTGAAAATGTTTGCCAGTTTCCTTCATTATGATATAAAATCTTAATTTTGACTCCTAAAAAATGTTCAAACTGGGACACATCACTAAAAGTGACAGGGGTTTGGTCTGACAAACCTAGCTCAGTGTACAATATTTTAGCCTTGTTCAACAACTGACTGTCACTCATATGTGGATTTAAGAGTGCGAAAGTGGAGCCACCGAAACACAAACTATTGTCTCTGTTATTTAAATCAATCAGGTATCGTCTCTTTTTTTGTAAAATCCTGCTATACAAGATGGAGCTCAGTGTCCGTCTCCCCCACCCCTGAACCCTGGTGGTTCGATAGTTGTTACCATGTAGATGTATAGAGGCATCAGCAATTACTCAGTATTGCTCTATAGCATATCAGCTATCTGATCTAAGAAGGTTGCAGCATTTAGTTCATTTGGTCTTGTCTTTCTTGGAGAACAAGGGTGATTCAAAGAAGCAGCATTTAATCTTACCTGTATAAAAATCCCATATTGTGTTTTCTCTTCACACTGTCTAACAAACTTTCTATACCCTGCATTGCAGCAATAGCCTCTGTAAAAGATTTTATTTTATCTAGATTTATAAACTTATATCTTTGATGAAATTCTGTAGCATTAAATTTTTTTAAACTGCGTTCATATTCCTGTACAGCTTCTAAATACACTGTAGGGGGCGCCCTGTTAGCCTGATCATCATCATGATGGTTTTCTAATTCAGACTGCAGACCATTTGTAGCATTCTGTAACAGCCTACGTTGTAATATTTTCCTGGCATGTTTTACTTTTCTTATCAACTTTCCTCGGTTTGTTTTATTTTTTACCCAGATTTTTCTTTTTTGACCCCATTTGTTATTTTTTTTCATTTTGTTAGTGATGCAACCCTTTGTACTCAGTTTATGAGAGCTTCTGTGCTTTCACTTTGTAATTTGATCTTTGTTTTTGGCCACTTTCTCCTCCAAACACCTGTACTTTTCATACATGTGGGCTGCACTTGCCATCATCTTTAAATCCTTGCATGACTGTTTAGATGCATGCACTAAACCAAGAACACTGTTCAGTAAAGTAGCTGAACTTTTAAAAAGCTCAGATTTAAGCAGCTGATGATCGTAATCCTCACTAGATAATCTGCCCTCAATTACCAAGGCATTAAACAAACTATCAATTGTTTTAAAATATAGGCTTTCCCAATATTGATCATGTCAATGTCCCTTTCTTGAAACCTTTGGTCAGAAACTCTTGTGCTGCTGCTGCTACTAGATGGCTGTACATTGTTTATTGTCACATTTGGTTCATTTACAGCCACTTGAGACTCTTGAGCGCTGCTCCTAGATGGCTGTACAATGTTTATTGACACATTTGGTTCATTTACAACTGCAGAGACTCTTGAACTGCTGCTCGTAGATGGCTGTATATCTTGTTCAGTTATGCTATACGTATTCTGGTCACTGACACCAGCAGAAACTCTTGCATGCCTTTGAAAAACATCACTTTCATGTAATGATCTTTTTCCCTCTCACCTGTAGGGTTTCTCTGTGTGGCTGTTTAAAACAGAAAATAAACCCTGTCACTACTTTCAATATTTTAAAATTTTATAAGACAACATTTAAACTCTAAAACCTGCAGCATCTACTATTTCTAGTTAAAATACACACCTTCTGTAGTGGTAATCTGGGGATTAGCCAGCCTCCCCTCCAGGGTTTCTCTGCATGGCTGTTTAAAAACAGAAAATACACCCGTCACTACTTTCAGTATTTTAAAACTTTATAAGACAAAATTTAAACTTTAAAACATGCAGCATCTACTATTTCTAGTTAAAAAATACACATCTTCTGTAGTGGTCAACTGTGTATTAGCCAAACGAGTAAATGTTTGGATAAGCTCTTCATCAGGAGTCCACGAGTCCATAGTTACATGTTAAATGTTTTTAAAATTTTTTAGCTCAAGAAGTAGTTTCGGCAGTCTCGCTCTGTCCTTTTGTCTTGAGCTTTCAACATCTTGAAATGCTTATATAAAATGACTCAGACCCCCTTCCCCCCCAAGTATGTAGCAAGTAGTGAAAAAACATCTGGTCCTGTCCATCAGACCACCCACCCATTCTTGAAGGGGGAAATATATAAGCCCTATGCTACTCAATGTAGGCTTTTGTTTCTCACTTCCTGCGACAGCTGGAAGGCATTAAGAAATGCCTTTCTGCTAATACGTTGGTCACAGTCTAATTAAAACAGATGCTTTTTATCTATCTTAAAACACAAAGAGGCACAGCTTATAATAACAGCAGTTGAGTGCCAGCTTAGTTATGTTTTAAAAGTCAAAACAGAAATTCTGTCTTTTAAACAGCTCGGCCCTTTAAATTAGTAATCGTAAACTGCTTACATACCACTAATCAGAAGATAAAACTTATTTTGTTAAAAGTTAATCATGAGAAACACAGTTTTCTCATTTACAATGTAGGAGAGTTCAAAAGAAATGCCATACTGCTAATATGTTGGTCACAGTCTAATTAAAACAGATGCTTTTTATCAATCTTAAAAACACAAAGAGGCACACTTTATAATAACGGCAGTTGAGTGCCAGCTTAAGTTATGTTTTTAAAAGTCAAAACAGAAATTCTGTCTTTTAAACAGCTGAGTCCTTTAAATTAGTAATTCAGTAAAACATAGCACACACACACACAAAGGTGTATTCTTTTACCGACTCTAAGCAAAGCTGTAGATACATTTTAAGACTGTGTGCTTTAAAATTATTCTGAAAGAGAAACATTATCATTTTACATTCTGTCTTTTCTTTGTAACATATCATTTATTTTTCTGTTTAGTACTACATGACTTTTTAATTTTTTGATAATGTAACTACAGACATTTATTTTGTAACAAAAGCATAAAGCTTACATTTTACAGATCCCTGTAAATACAGGGACCATGTAATCCAAAAATCTTGAGACACACATGTTTCAAAGAGAATCAATAGTCCTTTGTAGCCATGGCTGTGTAAATGAACAACAGATGTTTGTCACATCTTAACAGACAAAGACACCTACCACACAGCCAACAGGACTATGAGCTCCAAAAAGCCCATCTATATTTTAAACATCCATAAAAGACATTGCTTTTCCTATGTGCCTAATGAGGGACGGACACACATATACACACACACACACACACACACCCCACCACACAGCCACCAGGCTCCAAAAAGCACATCTATATTTTAAACATACATAAAAGTCATTGCTTTTCCTATGTGTCTAATGAGGGACACCCACACACACACACACAAAGTGTGTATTCTTTTGCACCGACTCTAAGCAATGCTGTAGATACATTTTAAGACTGTGTGCTTTAAAATTATTCTGAAAGAGAAACATTATCATTTTACATTCTGTATTTTCTTTGTAACATATCATTTTTTCAAAACATTATAGATATCACACACACACATTTCATTTCAGCCTTCTCCTTGATACTATACAGAGCTGAGGGGGTGAACTATAGGTCTGTGTATTCCTTTTTTCTGATATATTTTTATTCTTTCTAATTCATGACAAAAGTATAAATAATTAGTTTTTTGCGATTGTTGCAATGCTATCCAGAGAAAACTGCTGAACCATCTTATTTACACAGCGGTCCCCCCATTTTAGCTTATAAATGTTACATGCGTATACATAAAGCTATCCTTTTGATGCAAGTTTGACACAGTCCTACAGATGCATGTTAAATAATTTTGTATATTGTTACAAAAACAGAAAAAGGGGTACTCACACAGACAGATGAATTTCCTCGAGGGTCTCCACACAGATCTGTGAAACCTCTGCACGATCAGGTTCCCTCCTAGATACTTCTTTCTGAAAATATCCTAATCAAAAAACACACACATGTCCCTGCAGTTATACACCAGGCCTACAGGGGGCACATACCACTACATAAACACTAACTGATTTTTTGGGGTGTGAGGAGCACGGTGGTGAAGAGGGACAGGGGTTCGAACCCACCGATGGTGGGGTGCAGGAAAGGGGGACAGGGGTTCGAGCCAGGCTGGTGGGGGTGCAGGAGAAAGGAGGGACGCGGGAGTTCAAGCTAGCATGGTGGGACTCGGGTTCCAGCCAGGATGGTCTGGCAGGGGATCGGAGTGTGTCACGAGGAGAGGCGCAGGGCAGCTACAAAATGGTAGGTGGCAGGGTTCGAGGTGTCACGAGAATGAGGGGTGTAGATGCTTACAAAATGGTGGTGTTATGTCACTTCCAGGGTTTCAGTGTGGGTCATTTCCTGCACAAGGGGGCGGGACACGGGTTTGAACGCGTGTCATTTCCTGCACAAGGGGGCGGGACACGGGTTTGAACGCATGTCATTTCCTGCACAAGGGGCGGGACACGGGTTTGAATGCGTGTCATTTCCTGCGTAAGGGGCGGGACACGGGTTTGATGTTGCATCTCTTCCGCCAGAAGTGGGCGGGGCTAGTGCATTTTAGGGAGGGACTTCCGGTTTAACAAGGGGCGATTCTGATTGGTCCGTTTTAGGCCACGCCCACCTGTCAAATGACGTGGCATGCGCTGATTGGCTGAAATTTAACATTTGATGAGATATATGAACTTATACTACTAACAAGCATTTGTCAATGCCAGATGATTGCCGTGATGTGTGTGTGTGTGTGTGTGTGTGTGTGTGTGTGTGTCTATGTGTGTGTATGTACTGGGAGGGTGCTCCTGACTGTCCGTTCCTGTACTTTCAACTGTGTGACCACATGTGGACATTCATGGACAGGGTCAAAACTGGCACCAGTCCACTAGCCAAATGCTGTTAGATTTTATTTTGGGATAGTCAAAAATCTTTTTAAGTAGCCAGGAGAGCTTGTACTGAAAAAGGTAATATTTTGATAAGTAGATCAGCTGGGCCAGTAGAAAAGCCTGTGGGGTTAGTGGATTTTGCAAGTCACTACCCTGCTGGCTAGTAGCTACAAAACTTAATCTCACCCCTGCATGGATCAGCCTGAGATGGGATTTTCTTTAATTCTACTTATTCTCCCCTAGCCGGCTATTGGTAAGGACCCAGCCTAAAAGGGAATGCCAGATTTAATATTGAGCCTGGTGGATTTAGTTCTTAATTGAGATAGGTGGGCTTCAGATACAGAGGTGTGAGTGGTGCCAGCTCCTGATCCCAACCAACTGACTTTGAAATCCCCACATAATACCAAGTCGGAGGGGCTAGACCAAGAGGAAATAAGGGAGGGGAGAGAGATGGATGGGGGATTGGGGGGAGTAGACACATTCTATGGTAAGTTTCTTTACTTGGCCCAGGGTGATTTGTACGTAAACAAACACATGAGGAGAGACTGGGGTAGCCAAACATGTACACACTGGAGGACAGAAGGGAGAGGGGGGTCATGATTAAAACCTTCAAGTTCATTAAGGGTATAAACAAGATTGGTACTGAGGGCATCTTTAACTTAAGAAAGGAGGGTAAGGGCCAGCCCAGTGCTGCTGAGGGTTGAGACACTGGAATGTCATACCCCGCGCCACACTGCCCGAGTTTGGTAGCAAGCTTAACTCAGTTAAGAAGGGGATAAAACCTTTGTAGGTACATTAGGGAGTGAAGAAAGACAAAGAAGGGATACTGAGGCTGAATAAAGAGGGTGGGTGGGCAGAGAGGGACAGTGAAAAAGCAGGGATACTGAATGAATACTTCTGCTCAGTATTCACAAAGGAAGAGGAGGGGGAGCTACCTAATCCAGTCAATAGAAGCACTCTGGATAGGGGGGGTCGATGTTAGTCCTTTCAGAGAAGAAAGGGTTCTGAAAGAACTCCTAAAACTGAAGGTGCACAAAGTAATGGGGCCTGATGGGATTCACCCCACAATTCTAAAAGAACTAAGGGTAGAACTAGTGACACCACTGACTACCCTTTTTAACAAATCATGGGAGGATAGTGTGGTACCTGAGGACTGGAGGAGGCTGGATATGATTTCCTTTCACAAAAGTGGGAGCAAGACAGAGGCAGGAAACCATAGACCTGTTAGTTTAACCTCAGTGGTAGAGAAAATGATGGAATCACTTCTGAAGGAAGGAATTGTTGAGTACCTAGGGGCCAGTGGGGCACAGCACCCAAGGTAGCATGGATGCACAGAGGGAAAGTCATGTCAGATGAATCTAATTGATTTCCTTGACTGGGTGACCAAAGTAGTAGACCACGGAGGGGCTGTGGACATGGCCTACCTAGACTTTAGCAAGGCATTTGACACAGTCCCGAACAAAAGATTAATAAACAAATTAGCCAGCCTTGGAGTGGGTCCCAAGGTGGTAGCCTGGGTAAAACATTGGTTAGGCAACAGGACACAGAGGGTAATAGTAAACAGAGTCCACAGTGAAGAAAATGGGGTTATTAGTGGGGTACCGCAGGGTTCAGTACTGGGTCCGGTCATTTTTAATGTCTTTATATGTGACATTGCAGAGGGACTAGAAAGAAAAGTATGTCTCTTTGCAGACGACACAAAGATCTGCAACAGGGTTGATACACAAGGTGGAGTGGAAAGGATGAGAAGGGACTTGACAAGGCTGAAGGAATGGTCAAATGTAGGGCAGCTTAGATTCAATGCAAAGACGTGTAAGGTAATGCACCTGGGAAACAAAAACCCAGGGGAAGAGTACACAGTGGGGGATGAGATACTGACAACAATGAAAATAGAAAGAGACCTGGGGGTAGTTGTATCCGATGACTTAAAGGTGGGCAAGCAATGTGACAAGGCAGTAAGGTGGGTTGGGGGGATACTGGGATGCATAGGGAGAGGCATCACCAGTAGAAAACAGGAAGTTGTTATCCCTCTGTACAGACAGTTGGCGAGACCCCATCTGGAGTACTGTGTGCAGTTCTGTAGACCCCATCTCTGCAAAGACATAGACAGGGTGGAGGCTGTGCAGAGGATTGCAACCAAAATGTTGCAGGGTCTGCACCAGAAGACATACGAAAAGAGACTAAAGGAGCTTAATATGTATACCCTTGAGGAAGGAAGGGAGAGGGGGGACATGATAGAAACTTTCAAGTACCTCAAGGGAATCAACAAAGTCCAAGAGGGTAGCATCTTTCAGAAAAAGAGATGTGCAAGAATGGGGGGGGCACAATTTGAAAATAGAGGGGAGATGGCTCAGAGGTAATGTGAGGAAGTATTTTTTCATAGAGAAGGTTGTGGATGCAGCCTTCCTGAGGAGGTCATGGAGTCAAAAACAGTGGGGTAATTCAAGAATGCATGGGACAGACATAAGGCAATTCTAGTGGTGGGTAGGAGGAAGTAGGTTGTTGGTTAACTAGGATCTGCAGCTTCTCCATTAGGTAGGGAAATGGGCAGACTAGGTGGGCCAAGCAGTCCTTATCTACCATCAAATTCTATGTTTCTATTTTTTTTTTGCCTGGGGCCGGCTGGGGGGGGTGGGAGGTGGAGCAGGATTGAGCTGCCAGCTGGCAGCTCTCTTCTCTGGGGTGAAAAGTGAGGTCTCCCCAGCTCTTGACTTTCCTGGCAGAGACCAGGTGGCAGTGCCAAGCCCAAGGGAGACCTGGCAATAGGCTGGGTGGGAAGAAGGGTCCGTCACCGGAGCAGCGGCGCACGTGCATGCCTCCATATGCATGCACAACCACATTCTGGGGTCCCGGGTTAACAGGAGAAAAACAGAAAAATGTATGCCAAGTAAGGTGCAGGGGCAACGGGGGAGCAAACAGCTCTATGAAAAAAAGAAAGAAAGGTAAAATAAGGGGACATAACCTTAAATTGGTTGGGGGTAGATTCAAGAAGGAAATGAAGAGGCACTTTTTCACTAAAAGGGTGGTGAAGCAGTGGAATCAGCTATGGAAAGAGGTGATGGTAACAAAAACAGTGGCCAGTTTCAAGAGGAGGCGGGATAGGGTGATACAGAGGATTAGGACTGAAGGGCGCTCGACTGGGACGGGGTTAGGAGAGGGGAATGGGAAGGTGGGCAATAACTCCTGGTGGAGTTGAGTAGGGAGGCAGCTCCAAGGAAGTAACTGAGCTGCACATTCAAGTAGACTCAATAGAGCATTATAGCCTTTTTCTGCTGGCAGTTTCATATGTTCGTATGTAAGTTTGGCCAATATAGCATTCACCTCACGGCAGCAGAAACATTCTAGTGCTGTGTCCATGATAGCACAATGATTCCAGGAGCCCCAATATAAACAAAAAAGAGGTAATAGAAAGGAAGTAAACATGCTTTTAAAGTACACACAGAAGCAAAATCAACAACCACAAAAAGCATATATAACGTGATGAAACAAAAGTAACATGCATCTGTCATGTCCTTATGAAACTGCTGTTTTCACATTTCTTTTTTTTTTTTTTACTATAGTCTCACCCTAATTACACAAGCATCTGTAAAGTCATACCAGATGGGAGCTGGGGAAACACGACTGCCCCAATGGAGGTAGGGAACCTTGGTGAACAGTGGCTGGCAGGTAGGTGCCATTGTATGTTGGGGCTGTCTGGTTAGGAAGAATTAAGAAAATTAACAGGAACAAAAAAGGAAAAACACAATATCATTGTGCATACCTAATGCACCATGGGTGGGATATTCAAAGTGGTTGCGCATGGCATAACTGAGATGCGCCTGCGCAAGTGCGGAAGTACGCCAAAAAGCGATATTCAGCGGGAGTCAATGCGCTGCATGAAATTGCAGTACCAATGTGCAACCCTATCAGAATGTATGCACAAGTGCAGAGGGCATAGCCATGAATAAGTGATGAAAAGGATATTCAACAGCAAGGTAAGGCGCAATGTGGAGCAACAGGGACACATGCGGAGCATACTTGAGCCCATAAAAAGAGGGAGCAAGCAAGGGACGGAGGCATGCACCACAGGGGAGCAGGAGAGAAAAGGAGAGTGAATGGGCAGGCAGGACAGCAGGAGGGGTGCAAGACAGAGACAGAGGCAGGCGGGAAATGCAACAGAGTGTGAAACTGGGAGTGTGACACTGAATGAGCCTACGTGTGTGTGTGTGTGTGTGTGTGTGTGTGTGTGAGACAGGTACAGGGCAACCACAGCAGTGTGAGTCTGCAACACTGGGCTGAGGAGTGGCAGTGAAAGTGCCCGGACGGGTGGGAGGTGGAGGCCACAGCCAACAGGCCGCCAGCTGGGAACCCCGAACACAGGTGCGCGCCCAGCGCAGGGTCACACACAGCAGCACACAGCCGGGGGGGCTTGGGAAGACAGCCGCCCGGGGGAAAGGACAGCCCAGGCCATGACCAGTTCCATCTTCCAGATGGAGGCAGTAATGAGGGGTGTGAGAAGGCAGGAGGCAGAGTGGCGCAGCCATGGAAGGGCCCATCGGCAGTATGCCCGGAACAGGTGGTACCGTGCCCACACCACTTTTGAACAGTACAGTGACATAGAGATTGTGGACTGGTACCACCTGAATTGGGCAATCCTGAGGCAGCTCTGTGAGCTGTGCAGTGATGAGATGCAGGCACCCACAAGACGGAGCCAAGCCCTGTCGGTGGAGACCAAGGTCACTGCTGTCATGTGCCCGCTAGCCATGGGTACCTTCCAGAGACCAACAGGGGACACCACAGGCATAACCCAGACGGCCACATCATGGCTCCTCACACAATTCCTCAACGCACTGCTGCCACATACTGCGGAATACATCCATTTCCCCAGCACACAGGCAGAGTGCACAGCGAATGTGCAGAAGTTCCACAGGGTGGCACATATGCCTGGCGTGCTAGGGGCCATCAACTGCACCCACGTAGGCATGTGCACACCACCTGGGCAGGAGGGGGTAGCCTACATCAACAGGAAGGGCTACCCCAGCGTCAACTGCCAGGTGGTGTGTGATGCCAGGGGGCACATAATCAGTGTATGTGCCACACACCCTGGTGGAGCACACGATGCCATCATCTGGCAGCAGTCAGCACTGTGCCACAGGTTCGAGAGTGGGGACATCCCCACTGGCCACCTAGTAGGTGAGTATGCAGTTGGAATGGGCAGCATGGCACAACAGGGTAGGGTGTGGGGGATGCTAGGCCAGGGGCATCAGAAGGTGTGGCCGGGAAGGCAGGGGGGTGCAGCTACACAGACCACCATGTTAATCACACATGTCAAAACACAGGTGACAGCGGAAACCTACTCCAGCCCTGGCTGTTCACTCCATACCGACGCCCATCATCCCCAGCGCAGGAGCAATACAATGAGGCACATGCCAGCACACAGTACATCATCGAGCATGTATCGGGCTGCTGAAGGCCCAGTTCCATTGCCTGGACAGGTCTGGTGGTGCCCTACAGTACAGCCCCTCAAAGGTCTACGGCCTATTCCTGGCCTGCTGTATGCTACACGACATGGCCACTGACCATGGGATAGCTGTTGAGGTTGAAGAGGGGAACAGCAGTGGGGATGACGCAAACATTGGGCCAGGTGGTAGTGGACATCCCCCCCCCGGGTGAAGGGAACCCCGGCTGAACAGGATGGCCAGCAGCACCAGGACACAATTGTGGAGGAGCACTACAGTGCATGAAAGTAGGCGAATATGACCACACGCATGTCCCAGGAACTATGGCACAGTAGTCAGGCATACAAGGCCGGGCCCCATGACAGACACGGCTGGTGGGTAGCGTGGACAGGCATGGGACTGGACCCCGTGGAAGCACCCTCTACAGTACTGTAAACCCCACACACACACACCAGCACACACATCCACATGCACACGGGCACCCACATGTGTACGCCCAGAGGCCACCAACGGGCATGTGTCAGACGCTGAACACCGGTGCACAGTAGCGGCCGGTGTTGTGTTGGCATCATCATGTACATGCCACAGTGGGCAGTGGCCAGGTGGGTGTGCACATGGCCTGTGTGCGGCGCCAACCATGGATGACATGTCCCTGGAATGCACATGCTCACACCATACCAATGTGCACACAGGGCAGCGGCAGACAGCAGACAGGGAGGATGGCAGCTCAGGACTGCCGCGCGGTCGCATGGCCACCGCGGATACATGGACAGCCCCGCCGAGACTGCCCAGCAGACGCAGACTGTGCAACAGCCACAGGGGGTGTCTCTGATCGTTCCCCAGGTGTGTCACCGTGGGAACATGACCGGCTCCTCCCAGGGGTTTGCAGGCTCCCGAACATGCCCGCTCCAGGTGTGCCCGGAATGCCCACAGCGGATCCCGTTGTCAACACTGATGAGGTCACACGACGCCTCAGCAGAGGGGTAGATAAGGCACTCCATGGGGTCTGCAGCGGACGGCCATGCACCAGGGTGGCCAGTGGTGCTAGGCCGGCCAAGACCGCAGCAGTAAGCTGATCCAGGGCTGCGGTCATGTCCTCCTGCATATGTGTGGTCAAAGCCAGGGGCTGATCAAAGTACCTGTCACACCTCTCTGCGAACTGGCGCAGCTCTGTGCTGAGTGCGCACACCCCTGACACAACCAGCACCTGTTGCTCCACAGAGGCCCGCAGCAGAGAGGTGTGCTCGGTCAACGGGTTGGTGCCCTGGGGGGCATGGACATTGTGCCGACCCATGGGTGGTGCTTGACCCCACAGGACAGTCCCCCACATTGGTGGGGGCTGCATAGTGGGGGCCCCTTGGGGCTGATCAGTCTGCGGTGCACCGTTAGCGGCCACTGCACCCGGCCCCCCATCGACCTCGTCCTGCTGCCGCTGCTGCCCCTCCAGCTGCTGTGTGCAGATTGGCACTGATGCGGCTGCACCACCACCGCCACCCTCTTCGGACTGTGCTGCAACAATGGCACCCACAGCATCGCTGGGTGTGGTGGCTGGCCAGTCGCTACCAGGCCACTCTCTGCACTGCCATGGCGGATCTGTGGTATGGGTGCCTCCCCCTGAACAGCAACACCACTACCCAGGATACTAGCCATGCCGTCATCATCGGTCCCAGACCCTACCCGATCTGTGTCTCGGCATACTGGATGCCATGGCTGGCATCCTGCCGAAACACAGCCAGGGTCTCGTCCACGACCACACCACAGGCATCCAGATGGACAGTGGGGTTGGGCTGACCACAGTCCAGACACCGGTGGAGGTGGACAGATGGTCTTCCAGGTCCAGGACCACCCCCATGGTGGACAGCCCCCCCGCCACCGCATGCAGGCACTCTGGAGCTGAAAGGGAACACAGTCGCATTAGTGGCACTGGCACACACCCCTGCCTCTCTTCCCCAGGCACTGCCATACCCACCATGCAGTAATGGGCTGCCCCCCCATCTGGAATCTGCCACCAGGCACCCCCTTGACGGCATTGTGCCACATGGATGCCACTGCCAACTCTTCCCACGGCGACAGCCATGGCATGTCAGGTTGTCCACTGCCCATGGCAGCACGTGCAGCCTGGATGGTAGCCACCTTCTCCTTGATCCTCCTCCGGTGGTGCCTACCTTCTTCTTGCACTCCTGTGCTGTCCGTTGATGGCTGCACTGCTGGTTCATGGCCCTGGCCACACCCTCCCATGCTGTTGCCTGGGCCTGTGGGGTGCCTGTTGAGCCACTCAGGAGAGGCTCCTGGTCCAGGTAGGCATCAAATAGGGCATCGCTGTCTGCCCTCATGAAGTTGGGCCTGCATTTCCGTGCAAGCCCACGCTCCTCAACCTCCTTATGTTCTGTCATGCTTAGTCCTGTGGGTATGAACATGTGGTCAGTGATGACTGCAACCCACACCGCCCTCCCATCCCACTGTCCCAAAGGCCCAAGGCCTGGTGGCTTACCTCTGAAGGATGCAATACCGGTCTAGTCACTGTGCAGTCCCATGGCGCATTTATAGCGCATCACATACAAATGAGGGGATGCACAACTGAAATGAGATGCAAATGCCTCTGATGCACTGCCGATATGCTGACTAGCTAATCTACATGTGCCAGCTGCATATCGTGAAATTGCGCATGGTGCATTGGTGTTGCGCATGCACAAGCCATGGTGCAACAGTATGACATGCACGGTAGGACCAGCAGTGCGCATGCGCGCAGTGCCATCGCATACATCAGTGGCACATCCCATGCACACTGTGCCATTCATGGTACAGCACTCTGACACTATTGGGCATGTGGCACTCATGCACTACATGCCCTATAATGCCCGTGTGCGATTGGCCCCTGGCCCGTGGGGCCCACATGCCCCTACTGTGCACCATGCATGGCGTAGTCAGTCGCGCTGTCACGCATGGCGCGTGTGTCAAACCTTGACCCCATGAGTGCCCTTTGACCCTCCAGGTGCCCTGCAGCACATGCCAGTGCTGCACCAGCTCTACTGCGCAGCACCGTGGATGCACGATTGGGAATGGCAGCGCATCACCAAGCGGGTTGTGCACTCACAGCTCATGTGGATCATGCGCTACTGGGTGCTATTTTGGTTGTGCAACTGCAGGAATGACCATGCCGCGCTGCAGTACTGCTAGGGCTCCCAATTGGTCCCAAGTAGAATTAGTTAATCTTGTGATCCTTGTGGAGCCACATGCAGGCAGTTTGTATGGACAGGTTCCCCTGGATCGGCCACATATGGAAGTGTGGCAGAAAGTGGCTGTGGGGATTGAGGAGGCCACTGGGGTGCAGCGCAGTGGTGAGCAGTGCCGCCACCACTACGGTGACCTGCGGAGGAGGGACCCTAAGAGGCTACAGTCACTACTGGCATGCATCCGGAGGGGCGCCGTGCCACATCCAGGCAAGTGCACTACGCCCATGTCCGTGCCATTCCAGTATTCTGTGGGGGCCAGCAGGGTGTCACACCATGCTGCGAGGGGGCTGTGGATGCGCATTATGTTGGCTGTGGCAGTGCACCATGGGTGTGCTGTACCACTGCACTGCTACTGCGTGGGGCCAGGGGGCTTGCTGTGCTGTGGGTGGGGGCATGTGGTGTTGCCAGGTATTGATGTGTCATTCTCAATGTCTCCCTACAAGGCCCTGAAGACAGACAACGTGCACAGCTGGCTGGTGCTGCAGGTGGGTGAGGGCAGGCCGATGCAGGGGCATGGGCGCGGGATGCAGGCCGCAGGGGCAGTGGCACCAGACAGGCACAGGATGCGCCACAGCAAGCAGGTAGACACTCTTTCAGGGTATGATGTTATACAGGGAAGGGGTGGGCCACAGCCCCCTGTGCACATGGCCATTCCAGCTGTGCACCGCCGGCAGTGTCCATTGCACCATGCTGTGGCTATTGCACGTGTGTGGCTAATGCAGGTGGGCTGTGGGTGCACCCAGATTCCAGCTGTACCACTGCCATCCCACCGCTTAACCCTGTCACCTGGCTGCCATGGTTGTGGTGTGTGGCACATGGGTGGTGTTGATGTGCAGTGCTCTGCGTGGCTGTGGATAGTTGGGTTGGCAGCTCGTGTGGGCACACACGCTGCGGGAGGCTGCGTGCCATCTCAGGGGCACAAGTCACCACTGTCCGCTGCGCACAGTGGGTGGGCTACAGTCGTATGGACTTGCACTCATACCATGTCCCCTCCTTTGTCCTAGGTGTCCATTGCCGTGATGTCCACACCAGGCTCCTGAGGAGGATCTTGCAAGTATCTACTGCCACTCTCCGGGTGGCACGTCTGATTCAGCGGGCCCTGTACAGGCCACAGCAATGACGTCACCATCAGGCGCCAGTGGGGTGTGGACAACCATAGGGTCCACTGGCCTACACCCGCTTCCCTTCCCTGTCCCCCCTTTCCTCCCTTGTACCCTTGTACAGCCATTACCCCTGTCCCCCTGCCTCCCTTCCAGTTTGTTTGTTGGCTCCCCATTCCTTGCTTCCTGTATCTGCTGTTCCTTTTATTGTATATAGTTGTATTCTGACTGGTTTTAATACATATTTTTATGGTTAGCCATCTGTGTCTGTGTCTGCTTTGCAGCTGGTGTGTGGAGCCATGCTGCAGTGGTGTGCATGGTGGCCGAGTGGTACGTCTGGGGTTGATTAGGGATTGTGCCTGATGGTCTCTGCCCAGTGGCTGGTGGCTGTACCCTGGGGCGGCCGTGTGCTCTGTTCATGTTGTGTGGTGTGTGCGTCGTGTGCTGTTGGCATGTGTGTTGCCAGCTGTGGTCCAGGTGGCATGTCCCGTGCCTTCCTGTGGGTGTTGCCGGTGGCTGTTTGCCAGTGGGCATTGGTGACATCATGCCTCCATGCACCACTGTGGTGCACATGGGCAGGGACCTGCTGCCCTGTGCCTGCCATGCCTCCCTCCTGGAATCTTTTGCACCCTGGTGGTGATCTATCCCACCCTGGTGGCATGCTCCTTGCTGTGCCTGTTGTCCTGTGTCCTGGTACATGCGCCTCTGCCCCTTGTGTAGCCCTGGTTGCGCTATAGTACATGTGAGTTTGCTCCCTGGCGCAGCCCTGGTTGCGCTATGGTGCATCCCTGCGATATTCAGCCTTGTTGTGCTGGTACTTGCCATCATGCGCAGACTTTGAATATCACGTTTGGTGCACCTTGGCACAGCGTACTTGCACTGCGCCGCTGCTGCGCCTACCTCTGGTGCATTTCTGAATATCCCACCCTGTGTGTACAACAGGTTACAATAAAACATCAACTTGTTATACTGATTCCTGCATCACAACATGTGGTCACCAAAATGATGGCACAGGAAATGGACAGCACAACCAACATGACAGGGATTTGGAGTACACTGTTCTCTGTATACATATGTATACTCTCTCTACAACCTGTCATGATCCCCATAAGGGGGCCCACTGTACAGGTTACAGCTGTCTCCCATCGAGTGGTACAGAGGGCTGATGTATCAGGTACCAGGTGGCAGATGACTGACAGCTAGGGGAGAATAAATAGAATAAAAAAGTGAGATCCCATCTGTTGAAATTAAAGAGCTAGTGTACTGCCTAAAACTAATATTAGATTTTAAAAGCAACCAGCCGTTACCTTTTGTATCTGAGGTACCTTTTCTTTTCCCTTTGGTTAATTAGAAGATTGTTTAACTGATGTTAGTAGGTGCGATAAGTAGAACGGCTCTTAGCCTGGCAGCTGACATATCTAGCTCTACTGCCCCCCACTACATCATCAGCATGGATACCTTACTCACTGTGACATCATTGTTGCTTAGGAATAGTCATTCAGTGACTGCCAGGTTATTCACTTGTGATGTCACTTTCAGTGAGTTCACCATGCTGATGATGTAGCGGGGGAGCGGTGCAGATAGACAAGTCAGCTGTCAGGCTAAGAGCTGTGCCACACATCCAGCACAATATTATCACATAGAAGACTGTCTAATAAGCAAAAAAAAGAAAAATGCTTGAGAAATAAAAAGTTACAACTGACAACTTCTTAAGATTTGTATCATTTTCCTGTCTGTCTGCTTTGGCTCCACTAGCTCTTTAAGTTTTGCAGCAGCCACTAGCCAGCAAGGCTAATGACTTGAAAAATCCATTAGCTCCACAGACATTTCTGCTGGCCCTGCGGATGTGCTTACTGAGATATTACCTTTTCTAGTACAAAGGCTACTTAAAAATATGTTTGACTATCCCAAAAGAAAATCTAACAGCATGATCTGTTTTAAGATGAAAAAGTGCACATCGACAGTCCACTTCAAACCTTCACTGTAACCAAAAAAAACACTAACATATTCCAGCACTAGTCAGAGTTGAGACACAGATATATGAGATTACTGCAAACACAAGGCTGGCTGCTTGAAACTTAAACACTCAGTTTATAAATGCTGTTACAAATATAAATCTATAGCATGGATGTTACTGAGGCATGTAAAAAGAGAAAAGTTGCAGGGATAATCACCTTTACCAGGTGAATAAATACCATTTTCCAACAGTGAGGGAGAGAAAGAAAGGTACACATACACACATTACTTTCAAAGAGCTGGTGACAGGTTCAGGAGAACTTTAACAAAACCTAATATTTAGACACAGTCCAACTTGTATTTCCCATTAGTTCTGTATTCCTCCTCCCCAATTTTTATGTTGATTGCACGCATGCGCAAGAAACATGTTGCGGCAGGTTTCTCCACAAGCAGGTTGTGGAGGCACGGCACTGTTGTGGCCAATGCCCCCACAGCCTGTAAAGGCTTGTCCTGCTTCATCCAATGCCGTGGCACGCTGCTGCTGACACTAGTTCAGCCAGTGTGCCACCAACTTGTAAAAAATTAGCCGCTGCAATCAGGGGCCACCTCGTCATTGCAGCGTCAGCCATTTGCTGCAATGAAGGAGTGACTTGTCATTGCAGGGTGGGACCCAGAAATAGTGATATTGTTTATGAACATGGCAGTAGCTTGCCGCCGTGTTCACAAACAGTATTAACCCCTCCCTCACCGAAGGGGTGGCCTACACTTTATGTTGCTGATGGGGAGCCCACTCCCGTCAGCATTATGTAACCTCCCCCCGCTTTGGTTGTTTGCCGATGGGGTGCTTAATCCCCATTGGCACAATGTAACAGGCCCCCTTTTGTACTGTGCCAACGGGGTGTCCAACTTCTGTCGGCTACAGCTTCCCCCAAACAGAAGAGTCCGTTGGCAGGCTGGGAGCCCACCCCAGCATGCCACATTCCCTCTAAAATTAAAAACAGTCCTGCTATGTCATTTTTTTTTTTTTTTTACCTGTAAAGAAGGAAAAGGTCCTCGGCGGTTTCCCTGCCCCCTCCCACAACCCGCACACACCCACTGTGCACCCTGCCTCCCCACACCCCCTCACCCCATACTTATTTCTGGAGTCTGGTGCGACAATCTCCGGTGGACTGGGAACACGTCTGCACTCTTCAAAGCCAACCGAGAATTGAGGAAATGCCAATAAGCTGCATAATGGAATAAATAGGGTTTTTTCAACTTTGATGCATATCTCAGGCATTTTTTGAAATTTTGGCACCAGATTTTCAACATGGGGTTTTTGGAATCTCTCCTCATGAATTCTATCATGGTCATTGCGTTAATCGACCCGGAAAGGTGATTTCGAGGTCACTGCGCGGAATCACCTTTCTGGACCGATTAATGAAACGACAGTGCCAGTGTTCATGAAGTAGCCAAAAGCCTAGTGCAAGTTGAATTTGGTGGGAAAATCAAAAATTATTGTTTTATGAGCGCATGCTGCGCAGTTGCTACACATGCTCGTAACTTTGCAAATTTGCAATATTTTCACCCCAGATTTTCAACATTGCCATTTTTTCAGGCCTCCTTGTGAAGAGTACAGCTGTCGTTTTTCACACCCTGGCCGAAATGTGTTTTTGCACTTCTGGCACAGAATAGCGCGGTCAGTGTGGGAAATCAGTGTTCTGCACAGATTAAGAAACTGACAGTGGCAGTGTTCATGAGCAGAGGTCCTAAAATGCCTATATTGAAAATTTGGTGATGATACTCCATTAAATGACTGTGTTATGAGCGTGCGTTGCGCAGTTTGCACGCACGCTCATAACTTCACGAATTTATAATATTTTCACTCCAGATTTTCAACATTGCCATTCTTCTACACCTCCTTATGAACAGTACAGCTGTCATTTTTCACATCCTGGCCGAAATGTGTTTTTGCAGTTCCGGCGCAGAATAGCATAGTTGCTGTGGGAAATCCATGTTCAGGACACATTATAAAAAATGACAGTGACACTGTTCATTAGCAGAGGTCCTAAAATGCCTATGTTGAAAATTTGGTGATGAAAGTCCACAAAATGAGTGTATAACGAATGTGCATTGCGCAGTTTCCACACACGGTCGTACCTTCACAACTTTGCAATATTTTCATTCCAAATTTGCAGCATTGCCATTTTGTCACACCTCCTTATGAACAGTGCAACTGTCATTTTTCACATCCTGGCCGAAATGTGTTTTCGCTCTTCCATCTCACAATAGCGCAGTTGCTGTGGGAAATCGGTATTCAGGACATATTAAGAAAATCACACTGACACTGTTCATGAGCAGAGGTCCTAAAATGCCTATGTTAAAAATTTTGTGATGAAACTCCATAAAATGACTGTGTTACAAACATGTGTTGTGCAGGTGCAACGCACCCTTGTAAGTTAGCAAATTGGTAATATTTTTCATTCCAGATTTTCAACACTGGTATTTGTTCATACCTCCTTACGAACAGTACAGCTGTCATTTTTCACATCCTGGCCAAAATGTGTTTCCTCGCTTCTGGTGCAGAATACCGCAGTCTCTGTCGGAAAACAGTGTTTGGGATAGATTAGGATCGAGCGACTGGGTGGGGGGGGAGTGACCGAGCTCAACTGAGCTCTGTCGGGACTGCTGCAGATGTCTTTGTGGGCAGGAAAAGGCGACAACGCAGACAGGAGCCCAGTACAAAAGGGCAGCCTGCAGTGCCAGAGGAGACACAGAATGAGCGCGTGAGGAAGGGGGAGTGAGTGAGCTCAACGGAGCTCTGTTGGGACTGCTGTGGATTTGTTTGTGGGCAGAAAAAGGCAGCAATGCATGCAGGGCCTGAGTACAAAAGGGCAGCCTGCAGCGGTGGGACAAACAGAACAAGCAAGTGAGAGAGGAGGACTGAGTGAGCTCAACAGAGCTTTATCATCACTGCTGCAGATTTCTTTGTGGGCAGATAAGGGTGGCTACGCTGGCAGGAGCCCAGTACAGAAGGGCAGTCTGCAGCGCCGGCAGAAACAGAATGAGCAAGTGAGACAGGGGGAGTGAGTGAGGCCAACAGAGCTGTGTCGGGACTGCTGCAGATTTCTTTGTGGGCAGACAAAATTGCTGACAGAGGCAGGAGCCCTATACAAAAGGGCAGCCTGCGGCGTCAGGAGAAACAGAATGAGCGAGTGAGATGGGGGAGTGAGCGACCTCAACGGAGCTCTGTCAGGACAGCTGCGGATTTCTTTGTGGGCAGGAAAAGGTGGCAACGCAGGCAGGAGTCCAGCACAAAAGGGCAGCCTGCAGCGCCGGGACAAACAGAACGAGCAAGTGAGAGAGGGGGAGTGAGAGAGCTCAACAGAGGTGTATCGTGACTGTTGCAGATTTCTTTGTGGCCAGGAAAAGGCAGCAATGTAGGCAGGAGCCCAGTATAAAAGGCCAGTCTGCAGCGCTGGCAGAAATGGAACGAGTGACTGAGAGAGGGGGAGTGAGCGAGCTCAACGGAGCTCTCTCAGGACTGCTGCAGATGTGTTTGTGGGCAGAAAAAGCCACCAACGCAGGCAGGAACCAGGTACAAAAGGGCAGCCTGCAGCAGTGGGAGACACAGAATGAGCAGGTGAGGAAGGGGGAGTTAATGAGCTCAGCGGAGCTCAGTTGGAACTGCTGTGGATTTCTTTGTGGGCAGAAAAAGGCAGCAATGCTCGCAGGGGCCAGTACAAAAGGGCAACCTGTAGCAGCAGGAGAAACAGAACGAACAAGTGAGAGAGGGGGAGGGAGTGAGTGAGCGAGCTCAATGGAGCTCTAGCATAACTGCTGCAGATTTCTTTGTGAGCAGAAAAGGGTGGCAACACAGGCAGAACAGTACAATAGGGCAGCTTGCACCGCGGGCTGAAACGGAATGAGCAAGTGAGACAGGGGGAGTGAGTGAGGCCAACGGAGCTCTGTCGAAACTGCTGCAGATTTCTTTGTGGGCAGAAAAAAATGCCAACAGAGGCAGAAGCCCAGTACAAATGGGCAGCCTGAAGCACCACGAGAAACAGAATGAGCAAGTGAAACAGGGAGAGTGAGCAACCTCAATGGAGCTCTGTCAGGGCAGCTGCAGATTTCTTTGTGGGCAGAAAAAGGTGCCAATGCAGCCAGAAGGCCATTACCAAAGGGCAGTCTGCAGCGCCAGGAGAAACAGAATGAGTGAGTGACAGAGGGGGAGTAAGCAAGCTCAACGGAGGTCTATCGTCACTGCTGCGGATTTCTTTGTGGGCAGAAAAAGGCAGCAATGCTGGCAGGAGCCCAGTACAAAAGGCCAGCCTGCAGTCCCCACAGAAACAGAACAAGCGAGTGACAGAGGATGAGTGATCGACCTCAACGGAGCTGTGTCAGGACTGCTGCACATCTCTTTGCGGGCAGACAAAGCCGCCAATGCAGGCAGAAACCCAGTACAAAAGGGCAGCCTGCAGCAGCGGGAGACACAGAACGAGCAAGTGAAGAAGGGGGAGTGAGTGAGCTCAACAGAGCTCTGTTTGGACTCCTGTGGATTTTTTTTTGTGGGCAGAAAATAGAAATTTAAATACCTGTAAATTTTCTTTGTCCGACTGCTGGTCTCTGGGCTCATCACTTCCGGGAGGTCCTTCCTGGAACCACGTTACAGGCAGCAGGTAGGTACCTTCCCACCCACTTCCTCTGGACACCAGTACTTCTATAGCCTTTGTCTTCTGAGGAAACTCATAACTTGGAACCAACACAAACAAGGTCAGTGTAACTTGCGGCCAGAGGCCGACTTTCAGCAATCTGGGTGGGACGGAGCCCGGAGACCAGCAGTCGTAGAAAGAACATTTACAGGTATTTAAATTTCTGTTTCTCTCTCCCAAAGCTGGTCTCCAGGCTCATCGCTTCTGGGATATACTAAAGCAGTACATCTCACTCCTGGGTGGGAATAAAGATCGTAAACCTCTAGGGGTCCACCACAGCCTGGAGGACCCTGCGGCCAAATGACGCCTCTGCCGAGGCTGCGACATCCAATTTGTAAAACTTTGCAAATGTGTGGATGGATGACCATGTGGCTGCTCTACATAAGTCCGCTGGGGAAGCTTCTCTGAAGTCTGCCTAAGACACAGCCATTGCTCGAGTTGAGTGTACTCGAACCAGCCCTGGCAAACCAATTCCAGACTTCTGGTAGGCCAAGATTATGGTGGAATGAATCCATCTAGCAATGGAGTCCTTTGATGCCTTCTTATCCGCGTTTGGGCCTGAGTTAAGGATGAACAGGCTTGAAGTCTTGCGGATCGGGTCCGATCGCTTGATGTACAGTTTGAGGGCTCTCCGAGGGTCAAGCGTGTGAAATTCTCACTCTTTGTCATTCTTGGGATGAGGACAGAAAGAGGGAATGTTCAAGACTTGGTTACAGTGGAAGTGAGACAACACTTTAGGTAAGAATACTGGATCCGTCCGCATGACTACCGAATCTGGATGAATAATCGTATAAGGTTCTTTGGAAGATAGTGCTCCTATCTCACTGATGCATCTGGCTGAGGTGATTGCAATGAGAAAAACGGTCTTCATAATGAGATGAAGCAAGGATGCCTCCTTTAAGGGTTCAAACGGTGGTTTGGTGAGAGCCTTGAGAACCAGGTTAAGCCTCCAGGGAGGTACCATCAGCTTTATTGGCGGATATTTCAAGGTTGCTGCCCTCAAATCTTTGAACATATGGGTGCATCCCCAAGGAGCTGCCCGAGTCCACTAACAGTAGTGCCCCCAAGGCAGACACCTGGACTCGTAAGGTGGCCGGTTGGAGGCCCTTGTCGAAACCCTTGTGAAGGAACTGAAGTATAGTAGGGAGAGACACCGAATCATCCAGTAAGGGGGAGTCTCACAACCAGAAGAGGAATTTTCTCCAAATCCTGTAATAGACCCTAGAGAAGGAGGCTCATCTGGACTGAATCAGTGTTTCTACAATGGGCTCTGAGAAACTGAACTCCCTGAGAGTTTTCCGCTCAATCTCCACACCGAGAGGGACAGGTTGTATGGATTTGGATAGTGCACCGGTCCCTGATGTAGAAGGTCTGGGCTCGCTTAAAACATTAGGGGAGATTGAAGAGACATTTGGACTAATCGTGGAAACCATGGTCTGTGGGGCCAATGTGGGCAGACCAGAACCAGCTCTGTCAGTCTTGGGCAATCTTGTGCAGCACCCTTGATACCATCGGAATTGGCGGGAAAGCAAACAGGAGATCGAACTGACCCCAGTTGAGGGAGAATGCGTCCTGCGCCATGGCAGAGTCACCCATGCTGAGGGAGCAGAAGCATGGAACCTTGCAATTTCTTTGGCCGGTGAAAAGATCTACCTTCGGACTGACCCACAGCTCCATGGTGAGCTGGAAGGTGCTGGTCTTGAGCTCCTATTCTCCCGGTAGAATCTCCTTTCGACTTAGCCAATCTGCTGTGACGTTTTCTTGGCCTGGAATGTATACCACCTGTAGACTTGCCAGGTTGGCTTCCACCCACTGGAAGTGGAGAAGAGTCTCCTGCAGCATTCGGGAGCTCTTTGTGCCTCCCTGGCGGTTGATGAATGCCATTGTTGTCCAATTGTCCATGAGGATGAGGACATCCTGGATGGATAGTTGCGACCTGAACTGCTGTAGTGCTAGGCGGACCACCCGCATCTCCAGTACATTGATGCTGTAGAGGGATTCCGCTGGAGATCACTTTCTTTGTGCTGAGAACTGATCCAGATGTGCTCCCCAGCCCCGGAGACTGGCATCGGTGGTCACTCTGATCCAGTGATGAAAGTGAACAGGAACGCACAGGAACTCAGTTCCTGTACCTTTTTTGCAGCAGGAACGGAGTTCCTGTACTTCTTCCCACTGACACTGGAACTGAAATTCTTAAACCAGCAACAAAATGACAGTTTATGGCCTTGTGACCTGAAATCAGAGTTTCCATAACAACATTTGACTTGTACAACAGTACTATTTTGGTAGAAATACTTCAATATCTCTAATTGAATCTACTAGTGTCTAAACAAATAGACATGCCTTCACATGCCTATCCTTCAGATTGAAGATCTTCATTCTGAATTTCATATTTGCCAGTGCCTGAGTTCCTGTACTTCTTGTCTACCACTTGTACCACTGCTCTGATCTGGCGAGAGTGCCCCAGACTGAGGCCCTTCATGATTTTGTCCCGCTGAGTCCACCATGTTAGAGATTCCTTCACTGTGTGGGATACTTGAATCTTTTGATCCAGTGTGCCCCTGGATTGGAGCCATTGCTGAAGGAGAGCAGACTGGAGAGGTCGCATGTGGATCAGTACCCAGGGGACCGAATCTGCCAAGGAGACCATCATCCCTAAGAGTTGCATAAAAGAGTGGGCTGGCAGAGAGCGGGCTGTCTGGAATTTGATGATGAGGGCCCTCAGTTCTCTGAATTTCGTTTCTGTGGGGAAAACTTTGTTGTGGGCTGTGTCGAAGTTCACCCCCAGATGGAGGAGAGACTGGGATGGATGAAGAGAACTCTTCCGCTGGTTGATCACGAACCCCAGAGAGGAGAGGTGCTGTGTAACCTCCGTCACAGCCCAAACTGCTTGATCATAGCATGGGGCTTTGATCAGAATGTCATCCAGGTACAGAAAGAACTGGATCCCTTGCATGCAGAGGCAGGCGACCACGATCACCAGGACTTTGGAGAAGACTCTGGGGGGCTGTGGATAAGCCGAAGGGCAGGGTCTTGAACTGATAGTGGTGACCTGCTACCTTGAATCTCAGAAATTGCCGATGAGCCTTCCTGATGGGAATGTGTAGATATGCATCCTGCAAATCTACTGAGGCTAAAAAGTCCCCCCTGATGGACTTCTCAGATGATGGAGGACAGTGTCTCCATCTTGAAGGTTCTGTGACAAATGTAGCCATTTAGAAATTTGAGATCTAACACTGGTCAGTAGCCCCCTGAGCGTTTTGGCACTATGAAGAATAGCGAGTACACCCCTCTGTTCCTTTCCAGCATGGGGACTTGTTCTATCGCTGCTGACAGAATGAGATATGTAATGGCTTGTGAGGTCGCCGCTCACTTTACAGGATTTCCTGAAATTGGTGAGGGCACTATGTGGGGCACAGGGGGCCAATAATCTAACTCTATGAAGTAACCCTCACGGATTATGTCCAGTACCCACTTGTCTGTGGTGGTGTGGATCCATTCCTCGAGAGTTGGAAAGCCTGCCCCCGACATGAGGATAGGTCCATGACTCCTCATTGTGATTTTTTGGAGTCGCCGTCGACATCCCGGGGGCTTCCTCTGCTGCCTAGGAAAATGCGTTGGTTATGCGAGTTGAACCAGGAGCGTCTGCCTGTGGTCGTCTTGTTCTGCCCCCTGGAATAACCTTGGGTCTGAAAATTCTGTCTTGAACCTGAATTCCAGGGCCTATTTCTTCCTCGGGCTTGTGGCATGTGCACTTTCGCCATTTCTCCAGATTCCTTGACCGCCTTCTTTAGCGCTGAGCCGAACAGAAGGCCTCCTTCGTAAGGGGCATTGACCAAATGCATTTTTGAGGAGGCACACGCCTGCCAAGCCTGAAGCCATAAGTTGCATCGGGCAGAGGTCTGGTAGAACACAGCCCGAACTGCACATCTGACTGCCTCTTCTGATACATCAGCTGAGTATGCCGATGCTAGACCCATGAGCTGTAACTGCTGCAAGATGGGCTGATTCTTGTCTGGCTCATCCACGAGCTGGAATGCCAGATTAGTGGCCCAGAAGAGCGCAGCTCTGGCGGAGTAGAGGTTAGCTGTAGCTGCTTTAAGGGAGGCTGCAGTGGGCTGAAAGGCCTTCTTTAGTGAGGTGTCCACCTTCCTATCCATGGGGTCTCTCAGGGATGCTCTGCCTTCTGCTAGGATGACCGTCCTTTTCGTGAGGTTTGATATAAGAGGGTCTATCTTGGGGCAGTCGAGCCATTTCTCTGCAGGCTTCTTGTCATACTTTAGGAGTTTGGTTAGGCAGCGCAGGACCAGGAAAGACCGTTCAGGCCCCTGCTATTCTTCCTTTAAGAGGTCCTCTATAGCCGGAGGTATAGGGAAGGCAGTCACCGGCCTTGAGGCTGACACCAGGCGGAACGTTGGCTTCACTCACTTGGGCTCCGGAGAAGTGGGGGAGCTGAGGTGGATCTCTTCGGACACCCTTTTAATGAAAAAAGTCTAGATCTTCTAAATCAAAGTTTCTGGCTGGTGAGACCTCCAAGTCAGAATCTGAGTTGGGGAGCTCTCCTTCCTCCAAGGATGTATAGTCAGACCCTGAGGAGGACCTGTCCTGTTTATGCTTCCCGTGGGCTGAGTCTCTGTGCTGGGAAGAACTTCTGGATCTGGGCCTGGGTCTCTTCTTCCTTTTGTGATGTCGTGAGGGGGGAACCCTCATCCAAGGATGGAGAAGGGGTGCGTTTACGAGTGGCCTTCCCACGAGACCTGGATTCCCTTGGCTACTGAAGGACATCAAAACATGAGGGATTAATGGCAAATGCCCAATTCAGCTTGTCTATGAGCTCTGGAGCTAGAGCCCCAGTGAAGTGGCGACTTCCCTGTAGGGTTAGGGAGTGGCCTGAGCCCCTTGTCTGCTCTTGAGTATCCATGCATTCTGAGGCAGAAAACTCGTCCCTCTCGTCCTCAGCTGGCAATGCTGTGCTGTCACATTCTACACATAGCAACCCTGCGAAAGTGGCCAGCATGGGTGCTCTGCATTTGTGGCATTTCCTGCCCCAGGGGTGCCTGTCCTTGGTGGAAGCCATTACCCCGTGACTGTACTGAAAAAGATGGGAAATGGAAGCGCTTGGCCACTGGAGCTTAAAGGGGGGCAATTAGCTAGAATTAGTCTACTTCTGTCCCTTTAAGAGCCTGCTGTCTAAAGATCCCTTCTGCCTTGCACTGCTGATAATGTTTCCTGCCCTGAATCAGCCGGTGTAGAGCTCTTTTGTCGTGTGGGGCTTAAGTTCCCGCTGACCAGACTAGAGAGCTGCCTGCTGTTCGATGTTGCTGTGAGAAAATGCTGCTCCAGCGCTAATTCGTGCCAGAACTGTGACGTCACCGAGCCTGAAGTGAAACGGCTCTCCCAGCGGCTGGCGCGGCGATGCACAACTGAATCTGTGGCCATCAACAAAAACAGGACTGAAAATGTCCCTCGACGAGCTAACCGCACACTCTCAGCTCGTCACTGTGGGAGCCTTGGTCCAGGGTGTGCTTCCGACTTCCGGTAAGCATGATCACAGCACCAGGGCTGAAGCAGACCTGTCTGCTTGAAGCGTGGGAAGGCAGAGGAGCGATGAGCACCGGGAACCCATCTGTCCAGCTTGTGTGGCTGAGACTGGGGTCCCTGGGGTAGCACGATGGAACGCTTTCAAAATAAAGATTAAATTGAACAGACTCACGAATCTCTCCCATCTCCTGGGCTTCTGTGACAGAGTCCTGCAAAGCTCCTGCCACCGGACAGGCAGGAAGTAAACTGGTGTCCAGAGGAAGTGGGTGGGAAGGCACCTCCTTCCCTGCAAAGATCAGCCTACCTCCTGCCTGTCACATGGTTCCAGAAAGGATCTCCGGGAAGTGATGAGCCCAGAGACCAGCTCTGGGAGAGAGAAAAGGCAGCAATGCATGCAGGGGCCCAGTACAAAACGGCAGCCTGCAGCGGCAGGAGAAACAGAATGAACAAGTGGGGGGGAGTGAGCGAGCTCAATGGAGCTCTATCATGACTGCTGCAGATTTCTTTGTGCCCAAAAGAAGGTGGCAATGCAGGCAGGAGCCCAGTAGAAAACGGCAGCCTGCAGAGCTGACAGAAACGACATGAGCGAGTGAGAGAGGGGGACTGAGCGAGCTCAATGGAGCTCTGTTGGGACTGGGGCAGATTTGTTTTTGGGTAGAAAAAGGTGCCAACAGAGGCAGGAGACCACTACAAAATGGCAGCCTGCAGCACCAGGAGAAACAGAATGAGCGAGTGAGACAGGCGGAGTGAGCAACCTGAACAGAGCTCTGTCGGGACAGCTGCGGATTTCTTTGTGGGCAGAAAAAGGGGCCAACACAGGCAGAAGCCCAGTAAAAAAGGGCAGCCTGCAGCACCTGGAGAAACACAATGAGTGAGTGAGAAAGGGTCAGTGAGCAAGCTCAGCGGAGCTCTATCGTGACTGCTGTGGATTTCTTTGTGGGCAGAAAAAGGCGGCAACTCAGGCAGGAGTCCAGTACAAAAGGCCAGCCTGCAGCGGCGGCAGAAACGGAACGAGAGATTGAGAGAGGGGGAGTGAGCTACCTCAACAAATCTGTGTTAGGACTGCTGCAGATTTTTTTGTGGGCAGAAAAAGCCACCAACAGAGGCAGGAGCCCAGTACAAAAGGGCAGACTGCAGCGCCGGCAGAAACAGAATGAGCGAGTGTCAGAGGGGGAGTGACCCACCTCAACGGAGCTGTGTCAGGACAGCTGCAGATTTCTTTGTGGGCAGCAAAACCTGCCAATGCAGGCAGAAGCCCAGTACAAAAGAGCAGCCTGCAACACCAGGAGACACAGAATGAGAGACTGAGAAAGGCGGAGAGAGCGACCTCAACGGAGCTGTGTCAGGACAGCTGCAGATTTCTTTGTGGCCAGAAAAAGGTACCAATGCAGGCAGAAGTCCAGTACAAAAGGGCAGCCAGCAGCGCCAGAAAAACACAATTGGCGAGTGTGAGGGGGGGAGTGAGCGAGCTCAACAGACCTCTATTGTGACTGCTGCGGATTGCTTTGTGTGCAGAAAAAGGTGGCAACGCAGACAGGAGCCCTGTACAAAAGGCCAGCCTGCAGCCCTGGCAGAAATGGAATGAGCAAGAGAGGGGGAGTGAGGTAGCTCAATGGATCTGTGTTAGGACTGCTGCACATTTCTTTGTGGGCAGAAAAAGCTGCCGACAGAGAAGGGAGCCCAGTACAAAAGGGCAGCCTGCAGTGCCAGCAGAAACAGAATGAGCGACTGAGAGAGGGCGAGTGACCCACCTCAACACAGCTCTGTCAGGATGGCTGCAGATTTCTTTGTGGGCAGAAAAAATGTGCCAATGCAGCCAGGAGCCCCATACAAAGGTGCAGCCTGCAGCACTGGGAGAAACAGAGCAAGCGAGTGACACAGGGCCACTGAGCGAGCTCAACAGACCAGCGCAATTAACATTCAGCATTGACAAATGCTTGTTATTACTGAGGTCATTTGTATGAAAACAGGATCTTTGCTCCTGAAGAGTTTGTCTATTCCTGCAGCTTTATCCCTACCTGAAGTCACAGAGCACTGCTTGTGATATCACAGTTACTCCCATGGCAACAGATTGTGATGTCACAACAGAGGATTGTGACCTGAAGTAGGGAGTAAGCTACAGAGGCAGATGGACTCTAAAGAAACTCTAAGGAATAAAGATTATATATTCATGCAAATTTCCTTAGTAATAAATAATGTGGAGGAGAAATTTATAAAATATAAATAGAATGCAGGCAGAATTGTACCTAATTATTATGCTTTTTAAAGTTTTCTTTGCAGCATCAGTAGCTCTTTAACAGCTGAAACAGCACAGAGCTGTGAGTGCTTAAAATACCTAAGCCAGTCTGATAAGGAGAGGTCAACATGCTGGGCTGCCACATAAAAGACTACTGCAAAGTCATTTTTGGGTCGGCTTTTTGTTTTGAAGTAGACGCACATTCCACTCACCAAGCTGAAACTCTGTCATAATTAGGCTGGCTGATAATTGGTCTGCTACAGACTTGCCCATTAAACACTGCTCTGCATTGGAGGGACAGTATCTCGCCCCTCAAAAGCCACTATCATAGGAAGATGTTTGCTTGCTGTGTGCAAGCATGCATGGCAAACAAAAAAATGAATTTGTACTAATTAGTGCTATTAGCATTTTTTATTATAGTGAATGTGGTACTAATGACTTACAGCTAAATTAAATTTGCACAATTATGGTTACATTTATGTTTGCACTAAAATTACTTTGCATGAAAATAACAAGTTTATGGCTAAAACAGCTCCCAAAGTGTGATGTAGATGTTTGATCCTGCATTATTATGGGAATGGGAAAACAGGTGCTTTTATGTCAATATGAAAATTAATTGGAAGCGCTCTTTATAGCTACCAGAAAAAAATGTAAACATGCTGGGCTGTCACTGCAGTGACGATGCAGCTGCTTGTGACACCAGTGACCTAGGTTTGGGAATGCACCAAGGTCGGCAGCAGGAGGTGGACTGAGCATCCCAGGGGAAGTTCTTCTCCTCTAGGGAGTGCGGGTGAACAGGTCTGCTGCAATACTGCCACCCAGGTGACCACAAGTGCAGTACAAGCAGGAGCATCTTGGGAGGGAGGAAGGAGGGAGGAGGGAGGGATGATGTCCGGCCAGCTCCACATGATGTCACACAACTGTGTGCATGCATGCGCATGGAACTCCTGTGAGCCCGTGTCCTGGGAAGGAGAAAATGGGAAATGGCACCGGCCTGGTAGCACAGAGGGCTGAGGCTTTGGATGCCCTACCTCGTCGTACACCGGTGACCCAGCTTGGGGAATGGCCTCTGGTCATCAGGGAGCTGGCACAGATGGGGAGGGAGGAGCAGGATTGAGCAGCCTCACAGCAGATCTCCTCTCCTGGGGGACGTGGTCACCCACCCATAGTCCTGCCAACATTTATATGGAGGGCGAATTGGCCGGAAATGATTTGTACAAGGGGCTGATTGATGCTAGAGCTAACAGTATGGTACAGGTTGTCGCAGAGCACACTGACCGGGATGAATTAAAATGTAGCCACGGAGATCTGCCTCTGCCAACAGCTTTATGTAAGTGTCATGCTTTTTGAATCTTGTGGGACCTGTCCTTCTTTTAGGCCTCTCAGTCATGCTAATTTGACTGAAAGAGGCTCCAAAATCCTGTCATGATGTTGAACTATGAGAAAAAGACAACCGTTTTAAAACCAAAGCCGATAAAGATTAAAATAAAAATAGCTCAATGCAGTTTTTATGTTGGCGTGCTTGCACAGCTAACATCGTGGGACAGTGCAGCTTTGGAGGTGGGGTCGCTGTTGGGCAAATGCAGGGCACACACCAATAGGTGCGTCCCGCATTCCCCAATCAGCCTGCATGCCGGCTCCACACCATGCATACATAATGTGGCGAGCACATCTAAGAAAAGGTCTGCTGCAATCCGAGCAAAGCTCGTCATACGCAGCGGTCCTTTTCTTGCCGTGCTCGCCACCATTATGTGCATGGTCGGCGAGCGGCAGCTGCCTAACTACTGCCGACTTGAGGTGCCCAATCCCCCTGCCGGTTAACACCCCTGTTTTCTTTGTGTGCCAAGGGGAGCCCACTCCCATTGGCATAACCCCCAATTGTTGAATGCTGAGGGGTGCCCAATCCCCTCGGCTTGCGCCCCGCACTTTCTTTGTGTGCCGACAGGGGTGCCTAATCCCCGTCGGCATTACTTCCTCCCCCCCGTGTTGTGTGCTAATGAGGGTACCCAATCCCCCGTCGGCTACAGACACCCCTCCAAACAGTTTGGTGGCACGCTAGGAGCCCACCCCAGCATGCCAAATCCCCTGCAAAAAAAAAAACTGTCCCGCGATGTTTTTTTTTTCATTTTTTTGTCCTGTAAATGAAAACAGTCCATCGTAGTCTCGATGCCCCTCCCCCACCCGCACCCACCACACGCACCCTTCCTCCCTCACCCCAAACTTACCTGCAGAGTCCGGCGATGATCTTCTGTGGACCGGAACACATCTGCACTATTCTAAGCCGACCGCGAACTGAAGAAATGCCGATAAGCTGTATAATGGAATGAATAGGGGGTTTTCAACTTTAATGCATATCTCGGGCATTTTTGCAAATTTTGGCTCTAAATTTTCAACATGGGGTTTTTGGGACCCCTTCTCATGAATTCTTGCACTGTCATGGCGTTATTCAGTCCTGAAAGATGATTTCACAGTCACTGCGTGGAATCACCTTTCGGGAACAAGTAACGAAATGACAGTGCCACTGTTCATGAGAGGGGCTCTCAAAAGGCCTATGTTGCAAGTTTGGTGGGAAAAATCCAAAAAATGACTGTTTTACTAGCGTGCGTAGCAACTGTGCAACGCATGCTCGTACATTAGCGCATTCACATTATTTTCATGCCAGATTCTCAACATTGGCATTTTACCAAACCTTCTTGTGAACCGTACAGCTGTCATTTTTCACATCCTGCCCGAAATATGTTTTCGCACTTCCGGCGCAGAATAGCGTAGTTGCTGTGCGAAATCAGTGTTTGGGGCACATTGCAAAAATGACAGTGACACTACTCATGAGCAGAGGTCCTAAAATGCCTGTGTTGAAAATTTGGTGACAATACTTCATAAAAATGACTGTTTCTGGCGTGCCATAGCAGCTGTAACCGCATTCGAAGTTAGCGGATTTACAACATTTTCATGCCACATTTTCAACATTAGCATTTTACCACACCTTCTTGTGAACTGTATAGCTGTCATTTTTCACATCCTTGCCAAAATGTGTTTTCGCACTTCCGGCACAGAATAGCGCGGTCGCTGTGCGAAATCACTGTTCGGGACACATTACGAAAATGACAGTGACACTGTTCATGAGCAGAGGTCCTAAAATGCCTGTGTTGAAATTTTTGTGACAATCTTCATAAAATGATTCGACGTAGAACCTTTGTAAATGAGCAGTTCCTGCTCAAAGGTATTTGTAATCCTAGATTTCAATAAAATAAAATAAAAATAAAATAAAATGACTGTGTTATGAGCATGCATTGCGCAGTTTGTACGCATGGTCGTAAGTTCGCAAACTTATATTTTTACTCCACATTTTCAACAGTGCCATTGTTCTACACCTCCTAATGAACAGTGCAGCTGTCATTTTTCACATCCTGACCAAAATCTATTTTCGGAGTTCCAGCGCACAATAGTGCGGTCACTGTAGAAAGCCCATGTTCGAGATACATTATGAAAATGGCAGTGACACTGTTCATTAGCAGATGTCCTAAAATGCCTATGTTGAAAATGTAGGGACGAAAGTCAATAAAATGAGTGTTTTAAGAGCAGCGTTGCGCGGTTTACCTGCGCTTCGTGACTTTAATAATTTATAATACTTTCACTCCAGCTGTTCATCACTGCCATTTTTCCATACCTCCTTATGAACAGTACAGTTGGCTGAAATGTAGTTTGCACGTCCGGTGCAGAATTGCACAGTCACTGTGTGAAATCACTTTAAGGGACACTTTCAGGAAATGACGGTGACACTATTCATCAGCAGAGGTCCTAAAATGCCTATGTTGAAAATTTGGTGGTGAAAGTCCAGACAATGACTGTGTTGCAAGCGTGCATTGCGCAGTTTCCACGCACCCTTGTAACTTTGTCAATCTGCAATTTTTTCATGTCACATTTTCACCACTGGCATTTGTGCACACCTCATTATCAACAGTCCAGCTGCCATTTTCCACAGCCTGCCCAAAACGCGTTTCTGTAGCTTTGCCACACAGTGACGTACTCGCTGTGCAAAATCACCTTCTCGGACACATTAACAAACTCACAGCTTTATGCCTCTCCACCTCTGCCACTGCCAATGCCAGCGCGACAACATTCGGCATTGAGAAATGCTTGTTTATTTTCAAATTACTAAGTAGAACCAGGCTAAATCACAGTTTCCTTGGTTCCAGGAACTGACTGGGAACCGAGTAAAAATTATTAAATATGTGAAATTTATGAAAACTTATTTAAACTAATGCAGCGTATCAAATTATAAACTAAATAGGTTTTATAAAATAAAAGATTTTTGCGTAAATATAGCCCTTTGGAACTGGAACACCAGTGCATCTGAACTCTTCAGTGTTGAAATAATCTGTCATTAGAACTTTACAGGGCGCATGACCTCAGTGCAGAGTCTGGATTTGATACATTCCATCGCCAGGGCAACAACTCAGAATTGATATGTTGCAGACTTGTATGACGTAAGTTCTCATTAGCGTAGGACGTTTAGGGCCCATTGGCACAGTTGTAGTGCTGCTGCTCACAGCGTGGATGACCTGTGTTCAGGAATGAGCCTGTGATGTCAGATGGTCGACCAGGAGCAGGAAGATCGAGCGTCCAAAGAACTGCTCACCTCAGCGGAGGGAGTGGTGCAGCACCTGGAGCTAGATTAACCCCTTGTGGAGGTAGGGGGGCAGTACACCAGCACCACACACTGGAAGCACAAGAGTGGCAGGCATCTGGTGTGCCATGCACGGGAACATGCTGGCACTGCCACTGATGCCACTGCGTGCATGCTCCTCGGTGCCGATTGGGGGGGGAGAAAAGGAACAAAACAAGAAAAAGACATTCAGGATGGCAGGATGATCGCCACCCCTCACAAGTCCTGCACATGGCACAATCCTCCTGGTTCCTTGACCTAGCAGGTTGAGAGTGCGCCTGCCACCCCACCACGGGGGGGGGGGGATGCTGTGCGAGAGTGGGGCCCAGTAAGTCCTGGGGGAAGCTGGGATGATGAGGCTTGGGGGGGCAGTGGGATGGGGCCATGCCAATGGGGACAGAAATAAGGCCAACTGAAAAAAGAATAGGACTTTTAGGGCCTTTTCAGTCTGCACTTTTATACACTGGATTTACAAATAAAAGAATATGCATCAAAGCATGTTGCTGCTGGTGGCATTTTAAAAAGAGGTACCTCTCAAGTTCTTGTGATTCTTGGATCAGATAATCTCTACCAATTGTAATACATGTGTTTTCATTCATTTTTTTTTGTAACCAGAAGGGTTGTGCCAAAAACCATATAAACACTACAAACAGGTATCTGCCTCTATCTCTGAAATCAGACAAAGGGGCAGAGGACACTGCAGAGCAGGACACTGCGGCACAGGCGCTAGCACAACAAAACTACTACTTCAAATCAAGAACCAAAACAAAAAGCAAAAATCAGAAATCCGAAAAACTTCTGATCATAGGAGACTCCATGATTCGGAGTTGATACCTATCTCCAGCCAGGGGTAATGGTCAGATGTCTCCCAGGTACATCAGCATGGAGAGACACTGAGCGCATTGCTAAAATTGTTCAGGAAGCAGGAGAAAACATTGACGTCCTGGTACACATAGGAACTAATGATCTCTCCAGCCGGTCAGTTGTGGAGACCAAGGAACACCTGACCAGGATGGGTAACAAACTATCATCCATTTCATCTGGCATCTCCTTCTCTGAGATCCTGCCAGTCTGGGAGAGGGGGGCAGATGGACAGAAGGTCAGAGGGAGATAGGGAGCTAACAATGTGGCTCAAGGGCTGGCGCCAGGAAAAGGACACAGATTTGTAGGAACTGGCAGTTTTGGGAGAAAGTTCTTTAAATTTGATGGACTGCATCTGACTAAGGAGGGAGTCAGTGCATTGGGGCAGAAGTTTGACGTCTTTGCAGAATATTTAAACTAGCAAATGGGGAGAGGGGTGCAGCACCCCATATGTCAAATGGGAAGAACACCCCTCCCCCCTCAGCTAGTGGTCAAACAGGGATTCAGCATGTTTGTAGTTCATTTGCATCACCAAGTAAGAAAAAAGGTCCGTCTCCCCATACGATGCACAGGGGAAATGCCAGACCTCACCCAACAACTAACACACTGAAATCTGGCCAATGGAAAATCATGTACGCAAATGCTCACAGCCTGGGAAATAAGATCCCAGACCTGCAGGCAATAATGTCAGAGGCTAAACTGGATATAGTAGCAATTAGTGAGACATAGTTTACCAGTAACCACACTTGGGAGACTTCAGTACCTAGCTATGTACTGTTCAGAAGAGACCGAGGTGCAAAAAGGGGGGGTGGAGTGGCCCTGTATGTCAATGAAAATATCAAAGCTACAGAAATTCAGAATACACATAAGGAGCCAGAAGAACTGTGGGTCACCCTGAAAACAGGAAATGGGACAGCTATAAGAACTGGGGTTGTCTACAGGCCCCCAGACCAGGGGGAGGACTTAGACACATTACTGTTAGAAGATATACAAAACATGACAGCTAAAGGGGAGGTTCTGATAATGGGAGACTTCAACATGCCGGATACAGATTGGTCAATACCAGCAGGAACATGTGCCAGAACTAGACATATGGTGGATTCCCTGCAGGGGGAGGGCCTCAAATAACTGGTACAACAACCCACAAGAGACAGGGCTATCTTAGATCTAGTACTGACTAACAGGGAAGGGATCACAGATCTCCAGGTAGAAGACCATCTGGGGGCCAGTGATCATCACATGGTATGGATCAATTTGACCACTACAACTAAATCATCCCATTCCAAGGCAAAAATATGGGATTTCAGAGGAGCTGACTTTGAGAAGATGGCCAACAGAGTTGAGCTAGCTCTGGCAAAAAGAAACACAGGTGAGGGGGTACAGGCAAAGTGGGCAAGCATTAAGAATGCAATACTTGAAGCAACATCCCATTGTGTTAGAAAAGGAAAAGCAAAAGAAGAAGGAAACCACTTTGGTTCTCAAATACAGTAGCAGAAAATGTCAGAGCCAAAGGCTGGCCTTCAGAAGCTAAAGGGAACACAGGGGATGAAGATGGAATGCATGCTAAACTGCCCTAGGGGACAGGGGAAGGCAGTAAGGCAGGCAAAGTCCCAAACTGAGAAACACTAGCACAAACAGTAAAGAGGTGACAAGACTTTCTATAGATACATTAGTAAAAGAGAAAGTCCAGAGGGGCATTGCTAAGCTCAAAAGAAAGAGGCGTGTGAGGAGGAGGACCCTGTAAAAGCATCTATCCTAAATAGATACTTTTGCTCAGTATTTACTGAAGAGAGAGGGGCAGGGCCCACAGCTCAGCACCATGGACACAGGGGAGGGTGAACACTACTCCCTTCACAAAAGAAAGGGTCCTACAAGAGCTCGCTAAGCACAGGAGTGGACAAGGCAATGGGACCTGATGGCATACATCCCAGGATACTAAAAGACTAAGGATGGAACTAGCAGAGCCATTAGCAGAACTGTTTAGTGAGTCTCTGAGCACAGGAGCAGTCCCAGAAGACTGGAGAAGGGCCCATGTGATCCCACTCCACAAGAGTGGTAGCAGGGAGAAGGAAGGAACTACAGACCAGTCAGTCTTACCTCAGTAGTGGGCAAGATTATGGAGGCACTCCCTTAAGGAAGGATAGTGCAACACCTGGAATCCATAGGAGCACAGGATCCAAGACAGCATGGGTTTTACAAAGGCAGAAGGTCCTGGCAAACTAATCTCATAGATTTCTTTGACTGGGTAACCAGAGTGGTGGACCAAGGGGGAGCAGTTGATGTCGCCTACCTTGACTTCAGCAAAGCTTTCAACACTGTTCCACACAGAAGATTGATAAACAAGCTGGATAGGCTCAGGGTGGGTCGGAAGTTGGTAAACTTGGTGGCAAACTGGTTGATGGGCAGAAAACAGAGTGTGGTGGTAAATGGTATGCAGTCAGAAGAGATGCAAGCCACAAGTGGAGTACCTCAGGGATCAGTCCTGGGCCAGTCCTCTTCAATATCTTCATCAGTGACATTGCAGATGGACTGGAGGGTAAGGCTTGTCTGTTTGCAGATGACACCAAGATTTGCAACAGAGTAGATGATCCAGATGGGGTGAATGAGAAGAGATCTGGATAAACTAGCAAAATGGTCGGAAGAGTGGCAACTGGGATTTAATACAAAGAAGTGCAAGATCATGCACATGTAACCCCCCTGCAAATGGGGGTTCCCAAAAGACTTCCAGGAGCTTGCTTGAATGCTCCAAGCCTGAATGGTGTTTGGCATTTAAGCCATTTATCAGTGAGGGTTTTTAGAGCCTCTGGTACTGTCTCTTTAAGAGCTGTCTGCTTGCAGACATAATTAGTTGTATGGGGGACTGTGTGCTTCTCTGAGTACCATTCGAGCTGCTGCCAATTCACTTCATTTTGCAGTCACTAGGAGTGCAAAGGAACCTATCTGAAAGATGTAACTGTTTGCCAGAAATTATTTAGAGTAATAATGAAATTACAGTTTGTCTAACCTGCTTTCTTTGCAGTCAGAACTGTTCTGCTAGTTCCCATTCTAGTTTTGAACTGCTGAACTGGACCAATCAGTGTGGGGTAGCTAGCTCTAAAATGGTGCCTTGGACGAATCAGAACTTGGACTCATAATCTGAGCCAGCCACAAGAGGGATTGTATGGGCAGTGACTCTGGGAGATGTAGTTTAGACTTCAGTGCCTTTTTGGACCAACAGCAGCAGTCTATTGTGAGTGACAGCCAATCCAGTCAAGAACTGGGAGGAACTCAAAGGAAGTGCCGGTTTTGTCGGTTGGAGTTTCAGTTGAGCTTTGGCAGTGAAGAAGGAAGGAGCCCTGTGCTTTTTCAGTGTGCAGTTTTAGTCAAAAAAATGCAAGGGCCCAGAGTTCCGGTCTGCAGCTTGTGTAACAGCTTGTTAGGACTGAATCCGTCCTGTGAAAAGAATCAAAGGATCTCTGAAGAGTAGAAACCAGGCTCACCCTGTAGAAGACTGGAAGAATTGCTGAAAATTACACTTTCGGTCTGTCAGGAACTGAATCTGCTGTGTGTTCTCCGGGTATTGTGCAGTAATTGCGATCGGGATACAGATGCAGCCTGCCTGGTATAGTGCTTTCTTTTATATGGATGTGTGAAGAGGTTTGTGTACCTCAAGTGAGCCCTGCTGACATTGAAGGACCCTATCTTATTTGGAGGTCGTGAGTACTAATTCAGGTTGCTCCTGTTGAATTGCCACATTAAATCCAAATGGAATTACTGTACTGCTGACTGTTTAATTCTTTTCTCTGTGTGAAAGGGCCCCTACCAGCTGCCACGGTTTGACTAGCCACCTAGGGCTTGGGTACCCAGGACAGTAACTGATAGGGATAGGCTTGTGCACAGAGCCATAGGTAGATTATTAGAGTGGGATAAGCTAATTAACCTGATTCCCTGTCCTTGTTATATCCCCTAAATAAATCAGAGCTGCTTGTTTCAGCAAAGTTATACTGCCTGAGGTATTTGTCTATGTTAAAGTACTGTACTGTGATTGTTGCACTGTATCTCATTTCACAGGAGGTCCCAGTGCGGAACCAGACCTGGGGTAAGTGTATACTGTGAAGGTAATTCTGATATATTGTGTGGGCCACTAGTGGGAAGAAGGGGTTGCAGTGTCCCAGAGAGCTGTGACCAAGTTAGTTTAACTATTGCAAACCCTGACCTCTGGGTGGAGGCACCCGCCATTGGATCCAGGCCCCTCAACCTGTTAGTGGCAAATCAGGCAGGGGTAGTAGCCCCTGGGATAGCGCCATCTAGGGGTTACACACATAGGAAGAGAAACCCAGAAGCCACCTATAGGCTGGAAGGGAGTTGCTGGCAGTCACAAAGGAAGAAAGAGACTTGGGCATCATCATCACGATGACCTGAAATCATCCAAAGCAGACCTCTAAAGCAGTAGATAAGGCTGGGGAATGTTAGGTTGCATTAGTAGGGGTATCACAAGTGTCGTAAGAGGGAGGTAATAATCCCTCTTTACAAGACACTGGTTAGGCCCCATCTGGAGTACTGTGTGCAGTACTGGAGGCCACACCTTCACAAGGACATTAACCAAATTGAGGCAGTCCAGAGAAGGGCAACCAAAATGGTGCAGAGACTGCATCAGAAGACCTATGAGAACAGATTAACAGAGCTCAATGTGTATACCCTAGAGCAAAGAAGGGAGAGAGGTGATATGATTGAAACATTCAAACACCTTAAGGGCATTAACAAGGTAAAAGAGTCTAATATGTTTCAATATAAGAAAAATAGCAGGACAAGAGGACACAGCATAAGATTAGAGGGAGGCCAATTAAGGGGTAATGTGAGGAAGTTCTTTTTCACAGAAAGGGTGGTGGATGCATGGAACTGCCTACCTCAGGAAGTGGTGGCTATGAATACAGTGCAGGGCTTCAAACAGGCATGGGATAGGCATAAGGGAGCAATACAGATGAGTATGAATAGATAGGCCACTGACAGCAATAGACGATGGCACATTTATAAGGTAGAAAAAGAAATGGGCAGACTGGATGGGCCTTGCGGTCCTTATCTGCCATCAACTTCTATGTTTCTATGTTTCTATGTAACCTCTCGAGTAGTCGTTTTTTTTTAAAGTTACCTTTCCTTGGTGTCTCCAGTGAACTCTTTCACACGGCTGTTTTGTTTGGAGAACTGTAGAAAGGGTTGTAATTTTTTTACATTCCAGCTGTTCTTGGTATTATTTCTTACTTCCAACTCTTCTCTGGTTAGCCTGTCCCCCACCCAGTGAACCCTGATCTATTTTCCAGTTATGTTGCACTTTGTGCCAAATGTCAGTATGTACAACATATTGCAGAGAAAATGCTCCTACTGCCATATTTTTATGTTCGCTTGTGCACGCAGTGCAAAGCAAACATCTTGCTACAATCAGGGCTTTCAGAGGTGTGTCACAGTTGGGTCCAATGCAACTGAGGCTGTAGTGGCCTTGGCAGTGACAGCCCAGTTATTAGCAAGGCTGGCCATGACACTATTCTTGACTTGCTCGGCGGAAACTCTCATAGTTGAAAGGAAAGAGTTGCTCCAATCCAGAGCAGCTCTGTCCTTTCATTTGCTCTCCAGCAACCAGTTGAGCAGTGTTCAATCAGTACATTCCATTGCCGAGCCAGAAATAGCCCCCCCTTGGTGCCTGTGTATATCAACAGTTCCATTCCACCTGATTGATTCCCTCCCTTCCCCACCCAATCCCACTGGCTGCTCCACCTGACTGTTTCTTTGCCTCACCTGCCCAATCTTGCTAGCCATTCCACCCAACTGTTTCTCTCCCTCCCTGACATTCCATCCAAATGTTTCTCTCCCTCCCCATCTGATCTCGCTGGCCACTCAGGGGCAGAGAGGCCTGTAGCAGACAGACTAGCAGCAGCATAGTAAACAGGCAAGGCAGAAGCACAGCACAGCCATGCAGGGCTGAGGGCAGGTGCACATGAATGGTTTATTACTTGTCCTCACTTTTCACTCATCATGAATCCGTCGTGACTATGCCGAGAGGGCTGAGCAGCCAACCCACCAAACCCAGTTGCTGACTGACGGTGACCAATGCCATTTAATTTTAATTCCCATGCAAGAAGGACAGTAAGACACATTGGCTGTGGCAGCCTGCAGGAATCTGGGAGTCAGAACAAAGTCATCAGCAGTCAGTGCAGGAGAGGAGTCACAGAGCAGGTACTGCCTGGGTGGGTGATGAGCAGAGGGGAGCCAAGGACTTGCTTAGACAGCAGGACTCCAGAAAACATTAGGGTGGACCTAATGAACTGGGCTGAATCTAGCCACTGTTGACAGACCATGGACTGTGTGTGCACACAGCAGTGGATGTCAGTGGCACTCCTTGTGTAACCCCCAGTGGCACTAAACTGAGAGGGCTATTACCCCTGCCTGTGTGGCTAGTGAACAGGTTGAGGGGCCTGGGTCCTATGATGCGGTGCCTCCATTTTTATAAGCTGAAAATTTGGGGAGAAAGGAGTCACTCGGCATGGTGACTAGGTTTGACCACTCTGCACAGGGGTACCCAAAGTAATCCAGAGACTAGAAGCAATAACATAATGTCCAATACCAGGAGATGGGATTCTAAAGTGTGGCTTTATTCAACAACACTGAATGAAAAGCATAGATGGACCCCCCACGGGGCTACACTCCTTGTAATGCAAATAAGGTGATGACACAGACACATATCTAAACTTGGATCCTAAACTTCCATATGTCATGGACTCTTTAACTAGTGGCACACCACCACCCTCTACTCCATCCCAACATCTGGGCACCCTCTTCAGGCACTGGCCAATACCTGACAGAAAGGTGACTGATGTTTCAAAGCGAATCCGTAGAGGTGAGCCCTGTTACGCCAGGTGGGGGGTCTCCCACCTTTTGTTCCATAAACCCATACCTGGCCATTCCTTTGTTTACACACACACACACACATCCTTGGCTACTGTAGTGCAGACTGTACATGGCTTTGTAATGCAGTAACTGTCTTTCTCTGAAGACCCCCCCCACATACATCAGTCATTACATCTCACTGTTTCATAAGCCTCTTCCTTGGCTACTATAGTGCAGACTGTACACAGCTTTGTAATGCAGAAACTGTCATTCTCTGAAGACCACCCCCCCCCCCACATACAACAGTCATTACATCTCACTGTTCCATAAGCCCTGGACTTGGCATCCTGACTGACCCACAGCCTCAGAGACTTATTTACTCACTGTTTTGGTGAATGACACTGGCCTTTTGTCAAAGCTTCATCACCCTCCACATTGCAGGCGTCCAAAACTCCGAAAGAATCTAATTTCTCAAAAAAAACTGTAGTACACCAGCACTCTTCATCAGGCAGCTTCTTCCTTTTCCCAGGCCAGGGGGGTGCCCTTGGGAGTTGGTTCCTTGTGCCTCTCTTATGGTGAAAGCACACACCCTAAGGTAGCTCTGTGTCAGAGCTGAGGGCAGGGGAGCCTGCCCCTGCAGGGCACCCCCTCTCTCCACTGCACTGCAGGATCTACATCCTTCCCTCTCTTGAGCCTACTCCAGACTTCAGCAGACTGATTCAGACTGATTCAAAAAACCCCAACGTTCTAGCCTAACTCCCAACTGCAACATTCCATTGTGGCTTATGCTACTGCAGAATTCTAAATGATGTCATAGCCCCAGCTCAGCAGAGACTGAAAACAGAGCAAGACATTGTGAAATCCATTTAACTGGAGTTTCACTAGCTGCCTGTCCCTGCCTGCCACTAGTTCTAACTAGGGTTCTAGTAACCCCGCGTAACAGGGGGGGTTACACTTGCATTACTGGGTCCTGAAGTAGAACTGGACTATTGGGCCATAGGCATATGTGTCTCCCAGGGGAGAAAAAAACAACAGGCATATAGCTGGCACCCCTTCTTAAGGAGAGACAGAGGAAGATGCAGACACGTAATGTAGCACCCCTGCTGTGTGCTCAGTTTACTTTGGAACCCCGATCTTCCAGTTATCGCTGGACAAGCTTAACTAAAACTGAAGGCATTGTAAACATTTTCAACACATGTAACTGTGCATAGTCAATCAGAAATTTTCATTTTCCTTTGGTGGAAATGTCTATTTGCCTTTAGACAGTCCTAGCAAAGAGGAATTGATTCTGGGCTACTCAGTATAGTACGAAATGGTCAAAAAGACCCCTTTGCAAGCTGGCCTGATGATGCTGAGGGTTGAGGCGCTGGACACCACACCTCGCTCCACACTGGCAACTCAGGTTCAGGAACAGATGCGGGCTGCCGGGGGTCGGCAGGGGAGGAAAGGGATCAAGCATCTGGAGGACTGCTATCCCTTCCCAGGGAGGGATTTAGGGTCAGCGCCCCTCCCGTGCAGCTCCTGGTGGTGGCAGGGGCAGTGCTGGAACTAGCAGCGCTTGTAGTTACAAGGGACGGAGTGGCATTAGGCAGCGGCACGTTGGCACCATGGACAACATTGCATGTCTACACTCTGAGGTGGGGGAATGGTACAGAAAAAGCCCCAGGGGACTGGGGAGGTGACGAGACCCCAAGGAGTCTAAGCCCCATATCCCCAACACTGGACCCTCTCTCCAATGGCCCCAGGTGCCACTCACAGGACAGACCCTCTAATCTACAGAAAGAGCCGCCAAGTAGGTGAGGCAGGCCCTCCCTTGGGGGGTGATCCATGGGGTGGGGAAGTTCTGGGGGGGGGACTTAGGAGGTGGGTCTCGGTGGGGAGTAGAGGGCAGACCAAAAGGGTACCTCTGAGAGATGCCCCAGTCCAAAGGTGATAAATAAAGTTCACAAAAAAAAAGACCCCTTTGCACTCATGCTCTGTTAGTGAAGACCCCTTTGCATCCGTGCTATGTCAGTGACTCCATAAAGTAAGGCTCAATGAAGTCTCAAACACTTCCCAGGCACCCACAAAGTCTTTTGCAAATGTCCCTCAGAGGAGACTGGACTGTAATGTTAACGTCTCCAGGGCCTATCATGTAGCATTAGGGCTCTTATGACCCAGGTTGCAGGCTGCTGACTTCATCCTGGCTTACCACTGGCTTAATGTGATATGAGTTCCCACAGCCGTACAAGCAAGGGGTCCACTCCACAGAGGATGTGGGGTGTGTAGGAAGACAGAACAACTAGACAGCAGGGAACAGAAATAACAAGATGGGAAGAGGGAGGGGTGGCTTGGTGGGTACCTGCATCATTAAGTGGTACCTGGATAGGGTGATAGGGGTGTGCCATTGATACCAGAGATTGCAGTAACTTGGGTGGGTGGGGGTTACCACTGGGCACAAGGGAATGCTGGGAACTTGTAGTGGATGAAAGGAGTTGCCACTGGTCATTGAAGAATGGGTGAAACATTATAGCTGTATAGTGTGGATGATGTTTTTTGTCAAAGAAATAGTAACATTAAGTATTTCATGCTGCTTAAAGTATTTATGTGAATTGCATATTGTCAAAATTCTGAGTCTGATATTGTGATGTGTTTTGAAAATCATTTGCATTTCTTAAGGAAGGAGTGGTGAGTATAATCACAGTTCATATGATCATATTGAAAAAAAAATAGCAACCATTATTCCTGGTGTTATGTTTTTTCAAAGTTTCTCAGTGCTATTTCCAAATGTTTTCCCCCTGTGAGGTCTGAATTTGAAGAATGTCTCCATGGCCCAGTGAAATTCACTGCTTCTAAGACAGACAAACCAGGAAAGAAAAATACGTTACTTTAATGCCAATTATTAAATAACCATTCTTACCATTAGCGCTATATGGCGCTGGAACCATCTATTGCTTAACCTGACCCAAAATGGCCGTACAAGATATAATGAGTTTAAAAAAAATGGAACTTGGAAAAAATACCATTTTTTCAACAAAGGCAGTTGCCAATTAAAGTGAAAAATAGCACAAAAGACATGTCAATGTTGCTTTTCTTGTTTCTTAGGCTGTTCAGGATATATCAAACAACAAAAAATAGACAACATGATACAATGCAGAGATCTAATGCCCTCACAGGGGCCGCCTGACCCATGGATCCATAGCCAAGAACAGCACAAAGAGAGTGACATCTTGAAAAACAAAGTACAATCCACAGGATATATAAACATATATGTACAAAAAGTATCAAACAAATCAAAACAATTTCAGGGAGGCAGTATAGCGCAGTGGTTTTCAGGCTCTGAACTGCAAATCTGGAGACCTGGGTCTGAATCCCACAGCCCCCACTTGCATTCTGTGTGATCCTGAGCAAGTCATTAAACTTCCCAGTGCTCCCAGGTCGCACCTGTAAACAAGCTTTCAGCTTAGTGTGCCACTGCTGGTTAAACAACTGAAAAAAAAAATCTATTGTACAAACAAATTGAAATAGACACATTTACCCTACATACTGTGAAATAATCCAGTCAAGGCTGCTCACTTACCCCAGTGCTCCTGGGCTCAGCCTTTTCCTCACGGGGCTTCATGAAGCATTGGGGCGACAGGGCAGCCAAGGCTGGCTCAGTTCACTGAACCCATATGTATGGTAAGTCCATTTGCTTGCACTTTTTTGCTCAATAAATATGCATGGCACTTTTTTCTTACAGTATGTAAGCTGTGGACTTGTCTGTGTTTTCCAAAAAGATTCTCGTAAAATCTGCCCTGCTGGCCCTGAATCATTTTGGTCACCTTACATTGCACTGTCTCCAACCTGTCCTTATCTTTCCTTATGTGAGGACTCTAGAATTGGGCACAGTATTCCAGGCGGGGGACTCACTAGTGATTTATAGAGAGGTAGTAATACCTCCTTCCTTCTGCTGTCAGTACCTCTTCTGTTACACCCCAGCATCCTATTTGCCTTATTATATTTATTTTTTGAATTTTGTTGACCATTCTGCTCATAAACCCTAACATACCTGGGACCTACTGTCCATGCAGAGTTCTAACCCATACTCCCTACTGCTATAGGCCTTGTTACACTGGCTTGATTGTTTTAGGGAGTCATTGATGATGACCCTTAGGTCTCTTTCTTTAGAGATCGTGCCCAGCTTTACCCCTCCAGCCAGTACTCTGTCCTGGGGTTTTTGTTCCCTATGTGCATCACCTCATACTTTTTTTGGCATTGAATTTCAACTGACAAACCTCTGACTGCCACTCTAGCCTTTGCAAATCTCTCTCCATCTCTTCCTCCTTGCTGTCTACCCTGCCACAGAGCTTACTGTCATCTGCAAAGAGATGCATCTTGCCCTGGATTCCGTCTTCCATGTCGCTGATGAACACATTGAAAAGAACTGGACCAAAGACCAATCCTTGTGACACCCCACTAGTGACCTCCCTCTCTTCCGATTGACTCCATTAACTATAACCCTCTGTTGTCTCTCTTCCAACCAGTTTCTCACCCACATGTGCCCTTTGCTGCACCCATATCCTCTAGGTTCTTTAATTACCCTCTGTGAGGCACTAAGTCAAAAGCCTTACTGAAACAAGTACAGTTACTCAACAGTTTGGCCTTTATCCACTACCTTCTGGGACCTTCAGTCAGGGTAAAACCAAAAACAAAGTAGTTGCCAGTGTGCTAGTCAGAGCTGGGGGAAGAGAGCTGACAATCATCCTTGCAGTTAGCTGACTCAGGAGGATGGCAGTGAATTGGGGTGTGTGGCTTAGGCAGAAGTGAACCAGTTGTCTACATTTAGTCTTCCCTAGCCTTCTTACAAGAGCACTATAAAAGGACTCCCTCCTAATGTGTCCAGCACATTCGTGTCCCAGCAAGTGAATGGAACAGTGAAGGAGTGGAACAGGGGAAAGAATGGCGTCTAAGGTGTCAGCAGGCACTCAGGGAATTCTGCTGGTCTAATATTGTAAGGTAGACTACTTGTGTACTGGCTGCTGCCTGTTTAAAAGGGTGTACTGTCATTAGGATGGGGTAAACAAAGGTGTGGGGTAGGAGGGTTAGACCTACAAAGGTCAAGTTAAGGGCAACTGAATCACACAGTAAGGTGGGAATAGGGGAAGAAAGTGGGTATAGGAAGCCAACTGTCCTAAATTACCAAGGAACCAAAAAAAAGGAGAATTGAAGAAAAGCCCTATCTAGGGTAAGAGGCTGAACACAAACTCAGAAGAGGTAAGGTAAAGGGAAGTCCAGAGGAGGTTAGTGATAAGGGAAGCATAAATGCAAGGGAAAGGCAGGGAAGCAAAAAGTCAAGAAGATAAACAAATCATCAGGCATGGGACTGGTGCAGTGTAATGGGTGTGGGGCCACAATCTTCAGAGACATGTTCTGGAAACAGAGGTGTTGCCCCATATGCAGGCACCTCTCTGGGCTGAGAGCTGAGGTCACCAGACTCTGTGCTGAACTGGCATGAGTACAAGGCACCATATGCCTCACCCAGGGGCCACCTAGTTTGCTGTCGCTCTCTTAAAAGATGCCAGCAAGGAGGCAGAGAGGCTGGACCTTGATGGGCTCCAGGAAGGTGGGCAGAGGAAAGAGGGAGATTACCCCTCAGACCTTAAAAAATGGCCAGCAAGGGGGAAGTTTTTATTATGGGGAACTTTAATCTGCTGGATGTAGACTGGAGCATTCTAGACACAGCTACATCAAGTGGCAGAACCCTCCTCAACTCCATAAAAGGGGATTTTCTTAGGCATCTGGTTTTGGAACCCATTACGAATGGAGCAGTGCTGGACCTGGTACTTATAAAAACAGAGACAGCATTGCTGACATCACAGTGGGTAGTCCCCTGGGTACAAGTGATCACCATACTGTGAGGTTTGGCATGCAAATAGGACAGGGAAAAAAAACACTAAGAGGGCCCTGGACTTGAGGAGGGTAGATTTTAAAGAAATGGAAACTGCACCAGGGAATGCCTCAAAGTTGGGAACGCTGAGGGGGAGTGGAGGCTCAATGGAGAAAACCTAAGGAGGGTATTGTCCATGCAACAGCATGCTGTTTGAAGGAAGTTAGCAAGGGAATGAGGACGAAAAAGCTACTATGGTTCTCTAAGGAGGTGGCAAAGGCAGTGAAGGAGAAGAAAACATTTTGAAAGTACAAGGAGACCCAGATGGATGAAGACAGGGAGGTATATCTGACAAAAACAAAGGGAGGCACGAATGAGTGTGAGGGCAGCTAAAGCACTAACCGACAAGAGGAAAATTAAGGAGGTCAAAAAAGGGGACAACATCTTCTTCAGGTATGTGGGGGAAAAGATGAAGACAAGGGGAGTGATAGTGAGAATCAGAAGTGGGGACTGCACAGAGGAAGATCAAGGAAAAGCAGAAATACTAAAAATTACTTCTGCTCGGCTCCTGGCGTGGGGAGGAGGGAGGAATGGACCAGCATGCTGCAGTAAGCACCAGGAGAGGGGGAGTGGACATAAATCCTTCTCGGTGGAGAGGGTCCAGAAGGGACTAGAAGCCTTAAAGAATAAGGCTATGGGTCCAGATGAGATTCATCCTAGGGTCTTAAAGGAACTGAACACGGTGCTGTATGCCCCTCTGTCAGTGCTTTTTATCACCTCGGTGGAGATTGGAGAAGTTCCAAAGGATTGGAGGATGGCTGATGTGGTCCCTCTGCACAAAAGCAGCAGTAGAGAGGATGCTAGCAACTACAGGTCAGTCAGTCTCCTCAGTGGTGGAGAAGTTAATAGAGACACTACTGAAGGAGACACTCATGGAACACCTGGAGGCAAAAGGGCTGCAGGACCACTGGCAGCACAGTTTCACAGGGGTGAGGTCATGTCATACTAATCTCATAGATTTCTTTGACTGGGTTACCAGGGAGGTGGATCGAGGGAGAGCAGTGGACATGTCCTATCTGGACTTCAGTAATGCTTTTGACACTGTGCCACACAGGAGGCTAATTAATAAACAAGCAGCCAGGAGGAGGGAAAGAAAGTGACAAGCTGGGCATCAAACTGATTAAGGGATAGGAGGCAACGGGTAGTAGTAAATGGCACCCACTCGGGCAATAGGAGAGTGAATAGTGGGGTGATACAGGGTTTGATTCTGGGACTGGTCCTCTTCAACGTCTTCATAAGTGACATTGTGAAGGAGCTTGAAGGTAAGGTATGTCTCTTTGTGAATGATATAAAAGTCTGCAACAGGGTTGACACTCATGAAGGGATGAAGAGAATGCAAAGGGATCTGAGGAAACTAGAGGAATGTTCTAGGGGGTGGCAGTTGGATTTCAATGCCAAAAAATGCAAGGTTATGCACATAGAGCTGCAGAACATAGGGGCTATGTATAAGATGGGGGGAGTGAAGCTTAGAGTCACCAAGCAAGAAAGAGACCTAGGGATTATTATATCTGATGACCTTAAGGTAGGGGAAAGGGTGGAGGGGAACTTGTTTAACCAGGAAAGGCACACTAACCCGAAGCTTGTTTCCAAGTGTGACCTAGGAGCACAAGGAAGTTAAGTGACTTGCTCACGTCACACAGTGTGCAAGTCAGAGCTGTGGGATTCAAACCCAGGTCTCCAGGTTTGCAGCTCAGAGTCCTAAACCACTGCGCTATACTGCCTCCTTAACAGACATTAGGAAAAAACAGTGGAGTCTCCTTCAGTTTACCCACAATAGAAGTAAGACTGACAGATCTGTACCTCCTTAAGGTAGCTGGGTAGTGTGATAATGCAGTGGGAAAGGCTAATAGCATGCTGGAGTGCACTGGGAGAGGGATTTCTAGCAGGAGGAGGGAGGTGGTGCTGCCATTGCATTGCTCACCGGTGAGGCCTCACCTGGAGTACTGTGTCCAGTTCTGGAGGCTGCATCTCCACAAGGACATTGAAAGGGTGAGGGCAGGACAGAGGAGGGCAACCACAATGGTGATGGGGTTGCATAAGAAGCCATATGAAGAAAGGCTGCAGGAACTCAACATGTATGTATGCAATCCCTGGAATACAGGCGAGAGAGAGGGGACATGTTTGAAACCTACAAGTACCTCACAGGAGTGAACAAGGTGCAAGTGGAGAGTTCATTTTAGAGAAAGGAAGGCACTAGAACAAGAGGGCATACAATAAAGTTAAAAGAGGGAAGTTTAGGAGAGATGTGTGGAAATATTTCTTCACAGAAAGTGTGGATAACTGGAACTGTTTGCTAGAAGAGGTAGTGGGGGTAAAGACTGTGGAGAGCTTCAAGCATGCATGGGATTGTCACACGGGAATATTAGGTAGGGGAACAGGGGGAGGGAGTAACAAGTATGATCAACTATTGTCAATGGTGACAGAATAGGCAGGAACAAGAGGCAGACTGGATGGGCCTAAATGTCCTTTTCTGCTGACAAAATCTATGTTTCTATGTTACCCTCATTTACCCAGTCAAATAATACTATCAGGGTAGTCATGAACCTGTGCCGTTTACTATCCTGTAGTCCTTTGCTCTCCATGTAGTCCATGAGGTCCTCTTTGATTAGAGTCTCCATCAGTTTACCCACAATAGAGGTAAGACAGACAGATCTGTAGTTACCCGGTTGCTTACTGTCCTCCACCCATGGAGCCGGACTACGTCCAGTACCCTCCAGCCTTTTGGAACTACCCCTGTCTGAATTGAGCTACTGTATAGCCTTGCCAGGGGCCAGTTAGGTCTGTTTAAAATTCTTTGAGTACCCTTGGATGCATCCCATCTGGCCCCAGTGCCTTATCTATGTTTAGGACTGCTAGCCCTTTCTGAATCCTTTCACTTGCTGCCTTATCTCAGGAATGCCCCCTACAGACACCTTTGTGCCCTCTGTCTTGCCTTTTGAATACAGAGCAGAAGTAGTCATTAAGAACGGCTGCTTTCTCTCTGTCCTCAATTACCCTGCCTCCCCCTGTTAGCCTAAGAATTCCTCCTCCTTTCATTGTTTTTTTCCTTTATATATCTAAGGAACTGTTTTTCCCTTCCCTTGACCCCTTCCACAATATGCAGCTCTGTGTCTGCCTTTGCTTTTCTGAACAACCTTTTGGTTTCCCTTGTTCTGATTTGGTAATCTTCCCCATTCTTACTTTCCTTGGTTTTCCTTGTACCTGGTGAAGGTGTTCTTTCTGGTTCTCACTGCTTCCTTGACCTTTTAGAGAACCCATATTGGTCTTCTTGTACCTGTTTCTTTTGATTACTGTTCTAATGCAAGACTTCATTGCTACAAGAATTGCCTCCTTGATTACCCACCATTTTCCTCTACATCCCTGATGCTGTCCACTCCGACCAACTTGTCCTGGATCAGCTCACTCATCCGGTTGAAGTCTGCCTTTCTGAAATCTAGAATTTCAGCCTTTGATGAGGGCTTACCTGTCGTAAGAGCTAGGTAGAATCATATAGAGTTATGGTCACTGAACCCTAGTGGATCCCCTACCCTGACTCCTCCTATCACTTCTGAGCTGGAGAGTACCACATCGAGAATGGCAGCCTACCTTGTGGGTTCCTTAACCAGCTGCACTTACAGGCAGTCCTGCAATGTATCCAGCAGAGTCTGACTGCTAGAACTCCTGGCTGCTGGAAAGACCCAGTCAATATCTGGCAGGTTTAGCTCTCCCACCACCACCGCCTCCCCCTTTTCCACCCCCCTTTCTAGTTCTGCCTGTAGCTCTTTATCTCTCCTTTACTCATCCCGGAGGTATATACTATAGATCATCCCCATCCGTAGTTTCTTGCCTGAGGATGCCTTGAGCTAAACCTACAGCGATTCCATTTTCTCATTACCTCCCCTGATGTTTCCATACTCCACTGTCTCTATGCTTTCCCTAACATATTAGGCCAATGCCTCCTCCTTTTCCTTTTCCTCTTTCCTGTCTAAACATGGAGTAGCCTGGAACTGTCAGGTCCCGGTTGTTATTCTCTGTGGCCCAAGTTTCTGTGATGGCTACTAGGTCCATCTCGGTGTCTGCCACCATTAGCTGGAATGCACTAATTTAATTCCCCAGATTCCTGGCATTAAGGCAGACCCCTTTCCATCTTTCTTCTGGTCCCCTTTTGCTTTTTCCTGTTCACTCTCTCTTATTCTTCCCTAGTCTCTTTATTTTTTTATTTTTCATGCTGAATGTAGGCTTTGTCAGTCCTCCCTCACTGACCTATTCCCCAAGCTAATTTGAACTTCAACCTCACTGTTACCCACCTTGCTGCTACTAGTCCCCTGTTCAGGGGGAGCCATAGATAAGTTCCCTACCCACTCTCCTTTCTCAGTGATTCTCCTAGCTTCCATCACCCTCAAAGTTAGTTAAACTGTTCAATGTAGACATCAATCTTCTGCCCCAAAGCACTGGCCCACTCTCCACCCTTGAAGAGCCTCCTGCCCCAGAAGTCCCACAGTCCCCCACAAAGTGGTACCCCTCCTCCTGACACCATCCCTTCAACAACCCATTAAACTCCTCAGTCTCTTTCTTCTTTACTCTATCATTCCCATTCCCCTATTCTGCACAGGGAGGACCTTGATAAAGGCCAAGGAAGCCGAGTGCACCTTCAGTCTGCACCCCAGCCTCTTAAAATTTTACTTCACTGCCTCCACAGGCTGGTTCACTAGATCCTAGGTATCCAAGTGTACCAGCACCCCAGCTCCCTTCTCCACTATCCTCCTTATCCTACCTATATCTACCCCATCCCCCCACCCACCTACCAATAGTTTGGAGGTCACTACAGTCGCTAGACTCAATGGCCCTCCTCAGTAACCTCTTGGTGACCTCTCAGTGACCTCTCCACCTTGGACTGGTCCCTCGTCTATTCTGCTCCAGGCATAGACTCCACACTCTCCATCTTCTTCCACCTTCTGACCACTGCCTGGGATACCCATACCCCTCTCTGACACCACAGAATCAAATGCTACCATCACCCCTGGATCATTGCAGATGTTTTCAAACTCTGCAAATCCTAGGACCAAGCTTGGTCACATTACAAGTCTTCCTACTTCCTCGCTGCCTACTTTCACTACCACACACTGAGGAATGCCTGTATCAAAGCCATAAGATCTGCCAAAGCACTTTATTTCAAATCCTTCCTGCAACAAAACCACGCCTCTCCTACTAAGTTCTGGAAGACCATTAACTCCCTCTTTAATCCCCTGACCAAGCCCTCCCCCTTCCCAACTCATCGATGATAGGCTCATCTCTGACCCCCTTCTGTCGCCATGATACTCAACTCCTTCTTCACCATCTGTGCCCTCCCTACCAACTCACAAATTCACATACATCCCCCCACTACCACCATCTCTTCTGAGGGTTTTCACTTTTCCCCAGTCACTGCCCAAGAGGTCGTCAATGCATGACGGCCTTGAGCCTCGACTACTCAGAATCTCTGCCCCTGCCATAGCCCTCCCCATCCCACTTGTTAAATCTCTCCTTCTCCCAAGGCACTGTCCCATAGGCCTGGAAAGCTGCCAGAGTGATCCCTCTGCACAAAGGAGGTGATCACACCTCGCCTGGCAACTACCACCCCATTTCTCTCCTTTCCTCATGGCCAAGCTACAGGAATCCCTCGTCCTCACTAGGCTCTCCAACTTGCTTTCCTTTGCCAACTTCTTCTCCCCCTACCCATCCAGATTCAGAAAAAAATATTCCACAGTGACTTCTCTGCTATGAGTCATTGAAACCATCCTGACAGGTATGGACCATGGGCTCGTCACCGTCGCCATTTCTATCAACCTTGCTAAAGCTTTCAGCTCTGTCTCTCACCCCCTCCTCCTCCTCTCCAAACTTAACTCTACTGGTCTCTCCTCCTGTGCTGTGGGCTGGTTTAACTTCTAACTCTCTGGGTGCACCCAGCGCATCCTTGCTGAGCATATCCTCTCTCCCCCACTCCCTTTCCTAGAAGGCATCCCCCAAAGCTCTATACTTGGGAGGGATAGTGAGACTGAATAGAATGAACGGTGGGTGGGCAGAGGGGGACAGTGAAAAAGCAGGAATACTGAACGAATATTTCTGCTCAGTATTCACAAAAGAGGAGGGGGAAGTGCCTAATCCAATTAACAGAAGCACTCTTGATAGGGGGGTCGATCTCAGTCCTTTCACAGAAGAAAGGGTTCTGCAAGAACTCCTAAAACTGAAGGTGGACAAAGCAATGGGTCCTGATGGAATTCACCCCAGAATTCTAAAAGAATTAAGGAAGGAACTAGTGAAACCACTGGCTACTCTTTTTAATAAATCATGGGAGGATGGTGTGGTACCCGAGGACTGGAGGAAGGCGGATGTGATTCCCCTTCACAAAAGTGGGACCAAGACAGAGGCAGGAAACTACAGACCTGTCAGTCTGACCTCTGTGGTAGGGAAAGTGATGGAGTCACTTCTGAAGGAAAGAATAGTTGAGTACCTAGAGGTCAGTGGAGCACCGGATCCAAGGCAGCATGGGTTCACAGCGGGAAGGTCATGTCAGGCTGAATCTAATAGATTTCTTTGACTTGGTGACCAAGTAGTAGACCAGGAGGGCTGTGGACATAGCCTACCTAGACTTTAGTAAGGCATTTGAAACAGTCCCACACAAAAGATTATTAGTCAAATTAACCATGCTGGGAGTGGGTCCCAGGGTGGTAGCCTGGGTAAAACACTGGCTGGACAACAGGACACAGAAAGGTAATTGTAAATGGAGTCCACTCTGAAGAAAGAGGCGGTTACCAGTGGGGTACCGCAGGAGTTCAGTATTGGGTCCAGTCCTTTTAATGTCTTCATCAGTGACATTGCAGAGGGACTGGAAGGAAAAGTATGCCTTTTTGCAGATGACACAAAGATCTGCAACAGGGTTGATACACAAGGAGGCGTGGAAAGGATGAAAAGGGACTTGGCAAGGTTGGAGGAATGGTCAGACGTATGGCAGCTAGGATTCAATGCAAAAAAGTGCAAAATAATGCACCTGGGAAACAAGAACCCAGGGGAAGAATACACAATGGGTGGGGAGGTAGTAACAACAACAAAACAGGAAAGGGACCTGGGGGTAATCATATCAGATGACCTTAAGGTTAGCAAGCAATGTGAGAAGGCAGTAGGGAGGGCCGAGGGTATACTGGGATGTATAGGGAGAGGCATCAGCAGCAGAAAACAGGAAGTTGTTATCCCTCTGTACAGACAGCTGGTGAGACCCCATCTGGAATACTGTGTCCAGTTCTGGAGACCCCATCTCCGCAAGGACATAGACAGGATAGAGGCAGTCCAGAGGAGGGCAACTAAAATGGTGCAGGGTCTGCAAGAGAAGCCGTATGAGGAGAGACTAAAGGAGCTTAATATGTATACCCTTGAGGAAAGAAGGGAGAGGGGGACATGATAGAAACTTTCAAAGTACCTCAAGGGAATCAACAAAGTCCAAGAGGGTAGCATCTTTCAGAAAAGAGACTTGCAAGAACAAGGGACACAATTTAAAGATAGAAGGAGGCGGTTCAGGGGCAATGTGAGAAGTATTATTTCACAGAGAGGTAGTGGATGCATGGAACAGCCTTCCTGAGGAAGTTGTGGGGTCTAAAACTGTGGGAGAATTCAAGAATGCATGGGACAGACATAAGGCAATTCTTGTGGGGGGCAGGAAGATATAGGCTGTTGGTTAACTAGGATCTGCGGCCTATCCTGTAGGTAGGAAAATGGGCAGACTAGATGGGCCTAGCGGTCCTTATCTGCCATCAAAGTCTATGTTTCTATGTTTCTATGGCCCCATCCTTTTCTTTGTCTTCTTAAATGACCTTCCCTCTGCCTGCATCTCCTCACATATACACCTCTACGTCGACAATACCAACCTCTATGCCTCAGGCCCCTCTATGTCTGTGGTTCAGTCCCAGATCCAGAGGGGCATCTGTCAGGTTCAACTCTGGTTCCAAGGGAACCAACTGAAAGTCAACACACAAAAAAAAAGCAGTGTCAGTGACCTTCGCACCACTCAAAAACTCTCAAAACTCCACCCCAACCCCCCCTTCTCCACCCTCAATGGCACTATCCTTGATTCAGTACACTCCTACAAGTACCTGGGTGTCTGGCTTGACAGTCACCTGGACTTCTCCACCCACACAAGCCACATTCATTCCAAACTCCGCCTGAAGCTAGGAACAATGTTCAGGAACAAGGATGCCCTATCCCTCCCAATCCGCCATGAGCTTCTCACAAAACCAATTCTCCCTGTATTCAGCTATGCAGACATTGTCTACAGTTCTGCCCCTTCCTCAACCCTCCCTAAGCTTGCCACTGACTTCAATGCTTTCTGCCATTTTGCCTCGAATGCTCCCCACCCTGTACTAATCACTGTACTCTCTACTCTTCCATCTCCCTTCCTTCCCTCTCCTCATGGTGCCAGCTTCATGCCTCCACACTAATCTCTCACCCCCTACCTCTCCTCTCTTCACAATCCTTGTATCAGCCGTGAACCAGGGACTTCCGCTTGTTCTCCCTCCCACACCCCCACTACAACTCAAGGCTAGCTGCTTGCTCTTACCATCTCCCTCACATCTGGAACTCACTCCCCATCTCCCTTTGGCTATTCCCCTCTCTACCCTCTTTAAAACATGCTCTCTCTCAATTCCTCCACACTTGTTGCAACTGCTCTCGGTCATCCTGATACCTTGAATCCTCTTAATATTTTTCTGCATCACCCCCTGCTCTCCATCCCTCTCATCTCTTTTCCCAGTTTATCTATTTATATATTGCCATATATGTATATGTGTATATATGTATATATATATATATATATATATATATACATATATATATATATATATATATTTTTTTTTTTCATTGCAAAAAACTTTGTTAATGCATTAGTTAGGGTTGATAGCAGAGTGACAAAAGCATGGAAATGTGATGTTAGGGTTACCCCCCCACCACCTCATACCCACGCCCCCCCCACTCTCCACACACCAACAGATGTTGAGGTGTGTCATGGAGCCGTCAGGCTCAACTCTCACCCCATTCCATGTGTAAGCAAGCCGACATGCTACAGTATAGGAGAATGGGGTGAGAGGCCTGATGACCCCATGGCACACCCCAACGTCTGTTGGTGTGTGAAGGTGGGTGTGGTGGGGGTTAGGTGGTGGGGGTAACCCTAACATCACATTTCCATGCTTTTGTCGCTCTGCTATCAACCCTAACTGATGCATTAATGACGTTATTTGCAATGAATTTCCCTTCTTTTTGAGAAAGTGTAATGTTACTGGTAACTGGTATCTGTTAGTGAGAGCGGGGGCCCTCCAGGCCCTGTGCTACTTTCACATGGCCCAGTTTCTGCATAATGGTATGTGTATGTGGCAGTGTGGGCCCTCTGGGCCCTGTTCTCCCACTTACACATGAGTACGGAGCCATATACCAGCCCCATAGTACTCAAAAGCAATCCTCGTAACACGTATTTGGCAATATCTCAGTAACTGTAGCAACTATGAATAAAATTCCACTGCAGTTGTAATCAAGACTTCCAAACCTCCACATGTGCTTAGTCCATCTAAAGGTAGGCTAAGCTGCTGGTAGCGAGAAATCCGTATCTCAAATCATTTTTGAGATACGGGTGCCGAAAGGCACCACTGGCGCTGCAATGTTATCCTTTGGGAAATCTCTCAACTTTGGAGTGCTTTAACTTTGTAACCGTTTTACATTTTTTCACCAAACTACCAAAAGGCACATCTGCGGGGCCAGGGCTTGCCACCCTGCAAATTTCAGCCAAAAAGCCCTAACAGTTTAGGTTCAGTGGTGTGGCAAAGAGATGGTATTTTTGTGTGCAGTAGTGTCACAAATTGCAACAGTACAGATGCTACAGTGTCATGATTTGCAACAGTGTCGCAATATACTGTCATTATTTGTGACACTACGGGGAACCCAATTTTAAAAAAGGTATTTCTAGGGGTCCTAGAAAAAACTGATGGCACCATTGTGTTCATCAGGCCCCATTTAGGTAAACACAACTGTCAGTGTTTACCTAGGGGCAGTAGAATTTGAATTACAGATGTTTTTCTTCACCACTAACTGAAACAAGATGGTTGCAGCACGACAGTAAAAGGGCAATTTGCAACAGTAAAATGTACTGGCAGCAGCTTTCGTGAGACACATATATTTTTTTCCCACTGACTATAATGGAAAAATTTTAATCTGAATAACTTTTGAACGGATTAATATTTTTTCACCAAATCTTCAAAATGCCCATCAGTGACCCAGACTGCATCTTCCCTGAAGATTTCAGACCACTCTGACAAATCGTGCAAAAAAACCCATTTTTGTGCATTTTTTGGTCCTCTGCAGCTCTGCAACTTCTCATTCGACCATAACACAACTTGCCAGATGCAGAGATCTGTGGTGCCCCAGTGTGCACACAAAGGTTCAGGCAAATCCATCATACGGTGGCAAAGTTAGTCAAGTGCAAACTTTGGGGTTTAACATAGAAGTGGCTGGGCAACCCTAATTAAATATATATATATATATCTATATGTATGTATATATATATATATATATATATATATATATATATACATATATACACATATATATATAGGGGATATGCGATGGTGGACCATGGAATAAAGTAGTTATTTCACAAGTCCCCGGTGACCTCGGGTAACCTCACCAGTGGCGTGGCGTGGCGAACCACGGTAATTACCAGGTCACAGGGTAATGACTACCTATCTCATTATGCAATGGGTTTTGTGGTGATGTTTATGATGTTTATCATTAAACTGTGTGTGGTATGTAATTTTTTTGATGGAGGACTATTTGGTTTTTATGGTGGAAGGGTTTTTTTTTTATTGCTGTGAATGGGTGTGTGGTTGTAGGATTTGATTGGTTGTGGTGGCTGGAGGTGCTTGGTGTGATGTGATTGGCTGACGTAACGTGGGAAAGTAGTTTTGATTGGCTGGAGGGCGTGTCTTACAGTGGGAGGGTTGGAGTGATTGATGTGTATGTGGTGCTGTGATTGGGTGTGCGTGTGGTGGCGTGCTTTGTGATTGGTTGGTGGGAGTGGCTGAGATTTGTGCGCATTGTTGGAGAAAGGAGTTCGAGGAGGATGTGCTGTTGGTTGCTCGGTGGCGGCCTTTTGGAGGCGGGACTTAGGTGTTTGGTGTTGCGGAGGCGTTGCGTTGTTGTGGGCGTGATGTACTACACAGGCGATGGGTCGGTGGATGTAATGGAAGAGTTTGAGGAGGACACTGTGGATTTTATGTGGCGTGCTGTTTTCTTGATCGATCGACCGTGGAGGAAGATTTCGTGAAGATCTGAAGAATTTGGAGTGGTATTCTGTTTGGGTGTTTTATTTTGTTCGAGATTGATGTATTGGGGCTTTTATTATTTTTTTTGGTATGTCGGAGTTTGGCTTGGTGGATTGGAAGGAACAAGACTGAGAAGGTAAGTTTTGCAAAATTTATTGAACAGAAAAAGAAACAGTAGCATTTATTTTTGTTGTACAGAGCAGAATTTTCATAGTTTAGAACACTGTATGGGTTTCTATGATTTTGCAAGTTGCAGTAAAGAGTTCATTTTCAAAAGAAGAGTTTTTAGAAGATTTGGGTATGGGGGTTGAGGTGGGGTAAGGGTAGTGGGGTGAGGGTTAAGTTTATTTTGTGTTGTAGTCCATAGGGTTTGATAGAGTATTTTTACTGTGTAGAATTTGTATTTATTTTCCTTTTCGGTTAATTCAGATTGTCTTTCCGCTAGTAGTTGGTTTGTATTCCAAAGATGGTGAATATCCAGGATGTGTTTTGAAGAAAGGAAAGTCCAGTTTTGTTAGAAATTTGTTCTAGTTTGGAGCCTTCATTTGACTTTTTTGCTTGTAGGTTCAGCTTATTAAGAGTTTTTCTTATTGTCACAGTATTTCAGGAACGAATGTTTAGGTCTGCACAGATCTTCTTTCTCTGGCAGAGAGTATTTTTGTAGGAAGGTGAATTATTGTTGATGTCTTTTTCTTTGCTGTATTCAGATGTTGTCTTCATTTCTACAGGTTTTTGATATTTTTTCATCGAGAATATATGGTCGTTTGCAACTTTATTCAGAGTCGCTGTCACTATCTAAAACCATCGGTCTTTTCTTGGCGTAGGTGTCATACTTGTTACCTGCATGGGGTGGGGAGAGAAAAAAAAAGAGCATTATGTGTTTGGTTTGTAATGGGCGGTGTTTGGAAGGGTGGAAGTGGTGGTGATGGGTGGGTATTGGGTGGGAGGAGGGTTTTGTAGTAGTTTTGTGAATTTGTTGGTAGTGTAATTATGCTTACCTTGAATTATATTGAAGGTGACTTGCTTTGCATGTATGGTGGGTTTGCTGATGCAGGTTCCAAGTAGGTCTTTGTAGTTGGTAGGAATAGTGGTGAGTTGTTGTTGTTGACAGGAAGGTTTGGATTGTGGAGTCTGATCGCACTTAGTAAAGTGCTTATTTCTTGTTGTTTGGGTCATTGAGCTTTGAATATTCGTTGAGGCTTTGGAGCTGTTTGTGGCCTGAAATTTGTATGATTTGGTTGGTGGTATTCCACTGTCCACTAATTTTTGTACCAGATGCTTTCGTACAGAATGGTTAGTTAAGCGTTTATCAGTTTGTATGCCTGCATTTGTAACCATGTTTTTGACAATAGTGGAGAGCTTATTAATACCCACAGGCTGATTTTAAACCATTTGTGTACTTTTGAGGTTTTATGTTGTTGTTGATAGCTAAGAAAAAGAGTGCTTCAGGGTGGTTACTTTGGCTGGGTCTGTGGGTACTGTAGAGTTTGTAATTGGTGACTGGGCATCTAGTAGGATTTTGTTGTACTTCGGTATGCTCGTGGCTTTAGTTTTCTGCATTCTTTTGGGTTGGAGCCTTGTCTAGTTTTTGTTTGGCGTTCACTGGTATACTGGAGGTAGCACAGTCCGTTTTCATCTTTTGCATGATGATGTCTCCCCCATTTGACTGCTCTCATTTCCGTTATGCCTCTGACACCAAAGTATAGGCTAACTATTAACCACATGGTGTTAAGCAAGGCATCAGGGCTGTGTGGGCCTAGTTGTTGAGTCTCGTATAGTTTGTTGATAAGGGAATCTGTGAGCTCATCTGCTGCTTTTGGTCTGTTACCCTTGCCATAACTTTGAGGCGTTTTGTTTGCACTGCAGAATTTCTCTGGTTGTGAGGAAAGCAGTTGATGTTGATAGAGATTCTGGATAGCGTTTTTGTTTTAAATATCTTTCAACACTCTGGAATGTGACGAGTGTTAAGGGCTCGTAGGGAGTTCCGTCTTTTCTGGTGGAGTGCATGAAAAAGGTAGCAAGTAATTTATCCAGGTTTACTGGTGTAATGGTTTCAGCGAGTTTCTATATTGTGCTTTTCTTTGAGGTATTTTTGAACGGTCAAGACATCACTGTGAGTCTTTTTCATCGTGTTGGTGTTTTTTGCCTGCTTGGATATATTTTTGTATGGCATCTTCGTCTATGTTCACTGCGGTGCTAGTGCTGGGTTTTGGTTCTTCTGGTATGTCTGCATTTTGTGAGTTATTTTGTTGCTGGGGTTCCAGTAGAGGTTCAGTGTCTTCTTCAAATTGTGTTAGTATTTGGGTTAGTTCCATTTGAAAGTTTACAGCAGTTTCCTGTGTTGCCATTTTGTATGCAGTAACAGTCGTTTTTTTTCTGTAATACTTGCGGTCGGAAAAGGTATCGGAAATCCAGAGTCACGAAGTTGTTGGTGCTATTTATAGTTTTTTTATGGAAACAGCGTCTTTTCTGTATCGAAAATGGTTGTGCTGTTTACGATAGTAATGTAGTATGGTGAAGTGTTGTTTGCCTGCAGTTTTCTTGTTGAGTGCACGAGGGGTTCTGCAGGTGGATGATTTACTGGTTGTGCCAGTGTTGATTGCGTTTATGTGTGCCAGCTGTGTGGGTGGCAGAATGTAGGTCCGGCACAGTGTTTGTGATTGACAGTTTTCATTTATTCTACATATGTGGGATAAATCTAGGTTGGTTAGATTTATTCCACATATGTAGAAATAAATGGATTTATTCAATGGCTTTTGGTCTCACACCCATTGTATAAATATATATATATATATATATATATATATACTGTATATATATGAATGATATCTTGATGTCACTGGCCTCTAGTGAAGATAAATATGATATCTTCAGTCAGGTCATGTCTTGTTCTATTTATACAACATATGTTTTGGGTCTAATCGAGCACAACCCCCATGCCCCTCTCAATACAATGAACCACATAGAAGTGATGGCTCTCCAGCACAACCCTCTGGCAGTTGTAGTTTAAAAAATAGCTGTTTGTGCTATTTCATAGTAATTTAAAAACGTTGTCTGGTTGACCCTGTCATGCTCCCACCTGACACAATGTCTTATATGCCCCCCCAGACACAGAAACAGAAACACAGCAGATAATATACATTGTTTAAATATACTATGTGGTTGATTCTGCCACGTTCAAGTTTAAAAAAAACATATCTGGTTGATCCTGCCATTAATTTTAAGCAAATTAGTATTTTTAAGATGTATCTGGTTGATCCTGCTACTTACTGCACTTTTGTTTTTCTCCTAAAACGTAGAGCGTAGCCCACTGTAAGCAAGCGCTAGCTGTATTGACACATGATGTGGTGCGAGACGTTTACTACAAGGCACCTTGTATTAGCACATTTAGAAAATGACTTTAAAAAGTAATCTTACTGTTTGTTTTTCCAAAGAATGTGCAGACTGTAGAGACTCCACAGCGAGTGTCCGCCGCTTCAGATTCAGAACTGCAGTGGGAAGTGAGAGCAAGTGTTGCTATAGTAACACTCGCTCACTCACTCACTCATGCTTCCAGCTGCAGTTCTGAAGTGGAGGACACTTGAGAGTCTCTACAGTGAGCAGACTCTTTGAAAAAAGGCAAAGCAAGGCAAACAAACACTGACATGAGGATAAAACGCATCATTTGGTAAATGTGGTCATACAGGCTGCCTTGTAGTAAATGTCTCGCACCACATGAAGTATTAATGTAGATTGCACTCGGTCACGATGTGGTACGTTTCAGGGGAAAAAGCAGAAGTGCACTAAATGGCAGAATCAACCAGATATGTGTTAAAAATACTGATTTGTTTAAAATTAATGGCAGGCTCAGACAAATTTTTTGAATGACTTGTACAATGGCAGGATGAACTAGATAGATGTTGGGGGGTTCTTACAGGTGGTAGAGAGAGACTAGCGCTGGAAAGTGAAAGAGTTTCACTATCATTAGGATGACGAATAGGAACATAGAGATATCTCCATGATGTATAGGAACATGTAGATATCACTATGATATATAGGAACATGGAGATATCAATGATATATTCACTGCCTGACTGAGATATCACTTGTTATCCATTCATTTATCCCAAAACATATGGTGCATAAATAAGGGATACGCGACCTCCCTACTGGAAATATTATCGATATTTTTTGTTCAGTAGTGTGACCCAATAACATCACGAGTGGCTTTGCCACTCGTGATGTCATTGGGTCAACTGGCATGAGAACAAAAAATATCGACAATATTTCCTGTAGTGGAGTTGCATATTCCATTTATGCCATACCTCCCAAAAAGTGAAAAAAAAAGTAAATTCTTGCCATTTTTTGCCGATTATAAAAAATCTAATAGAAATCTATAAATGAAACACCACTCATTGCATAGGTATTTTTGTCCTGGTCAACCTTTTTCTTAAAGTACCATGCTATTATTTTTCATTTTAAAGTTATATGCATTTGTCTGTTGCAAAAAGTGAAAAAAATGTAATTTTGCCTTTTTCTATCCTCACAGGTATGATGCCATACCTGTGTGGATAAAAAAAGGCAAGTATTTTCAATATCCTCAGGGTGGTCAGACCTACAGTGAGAATAACGCATTTATCTTCACTGTAGGTAAATTTATCCCCACAGTAGGTAGAGATTGGCTCATTTGGAACTCATTTGCATATTTGGCCACAGTAGTAGTAGTAACCATATTCAAATGTGAATAACTTAAAACCAAAAAATGACACCATGGTACGTTAAGCACGAAAGTTGTTCAGTACAAAAATATCTACAAAATGAATGGTGTTTCATTTATGGCTAACATTTATTTTTTTATATAATTAGCTGAAAAACAGCAAAAAATGCCTTTTTTTCACTTTTTTCAACAAACAAATGTGAATAACTTTAAAACGAAAAATTACAGCATGGTACTGCGAGCATGAAAGTTGATCAGCACAAAAATATCTACAAAATGAGTGGTGCTTCATTTATGACTAACTTTTATTTTTTTGTATAATAAGCAAATAAACAGCAGAAAATGCAGTTTTGTTTGCTTTTTCGACAAACAAATGTGAATAACTTTAAAATGAAAAATGATAGCATGGTACTACGAGCATGAAAGTTGTTCAGCATAACAATATCTACAAAATGAGTGGTGTTTCATTTATGTTTAGATACCTTTTAGTTTTTTATAATTAGCAAAAAAACTGCAGAAAATTAATTTTTTTTTCACTTTTTGCAACAAACAAATGCATATAACCTAAAAATGAAAAATAATAGCATGGTACTTTAAGAAAAAGGATGATCAGGACAAAAATACCTACACAATGAGTGGTGTTTCATTTATAGATTTCTTTTAGATTTTTTATAATCAGCAAAAAATGGCAAGAATTTACTTTTTTTTCACTTTTTGGAAGGTATGGCATCAATGGACTACGCAACCCTCCTACAGGAAATATTGTCAAAATTTTTTGTTCTCGTGCCAGTTGATCTGATGACATCACTCGTGGCTTCGCCACTCTTGATGTCATTGGGTCAATTGGCACTCGAACAAAAAATATCGACAATATTTCCAGTGGGGGGGTTGCATATCCCATATATATATATATATATATATATAGATATATTCATGGCAAAAAACTCCATTAATGCATCATTTAGGGTTTATAGCTCAGCGACAAAAGCATGGAAATGTGGTGTTAAGGTTATCACCCCCACCACCCCCCCACCTCCCACCCTCCATACACTAACAGGCATCGGGGTGTGCATTGGGATCATTGGTCTAACTCTCTCCCCATTCCATGTGTAAAGAAGCTGAGGTGGTGCAATGTAGGAGAATGGGGTGACAGTTAGATACGATGACCCCAACGCACACCCCAATGCCTGTTGGTGTGTGGAGGGTGGGGGGTGGTAACCCTAATACCACATTTCCATGCTTTTGTCGCTGTGCTATAAACCCTAACTGATGCATTAACAGAGTTTTTTGCCATGAATTTCCCTTCTTTTAGAGAATGTGCAATGTAACTGGTAACTGGTATGTGTTAGTGGGAGCGTGGGCCCTCTGGGCCCTGCGCTCCCTTCACATTGTCCATTTTTTTCATAATGGTATGCTTATGTGGGAGCCTCTGGGCCCTGTGCTCCCACTCACATATAAGTACGGAGCTATACAGCAGCCCTATAGGGCAAGGAACCCTTGTGACACTAATGTGCCAATATCTCAGCAACCATAGCACCTACAAAACAAAATTCAAGTGTTTTTGTAATCATGACAGTGAGATATCTACACAATATAAATTGACCGAATCTGAATCTCGCATCATTTATGAGATATGGGTACTGAAATGCACTGCAAAGGCACCCTTGGAACATGTTTTTGTCAATATCTCTATAACTGTAGACAATAGAAAAAAATTCCACTGTTGGTGTAATCTATGATTTCCAAACTGCTTCGTTTTCAAGATACGGGCACCAAAAGGCAAAACGGATGCCGCAATGTTATCTTAGGGAAATTTCTCACCTTTGGAATTCTGTAACTTTGATCCCCTTGAATGTTTTGGCACCAAACCACCAAAAGGCACATCTGTGGGACCAAGGCTTGCCACCCTGAAACTTTCAGCCCAAAAGACCCAACCGTTCAGTTGCAGGGTGATAGCAAAGATGTGGTGTTTTTAAAAAAAAATACATTTGCAAATCATGAAAGTTTCACAAAAAGTAGCACAGAATTTTCACATTTGTGAACGTATTTTGGCAGTTTCTTTCATGATTTGCGAAAGTATTTTTTCTCCGATGTTTAAAACAGCATTTCTGAGGGAATTTACCCCCCAAAAAAGATAGGGCTGGTATCCTCAGGACCCAACTAGGTAAACCCAGCAGTCAGTGTTTACCTAGCGGGTCCCAAATTTAAATGCAGGCATTTGTCTCTCTCACTAACTGAAAACAAGATGGCCACAGCATGAAAGTATAAGGGACATTTGCGAAAGTAAAATTGCATTTGCAAAACTTCCGTGAGACACATATATTTTTTCCTCATTGACTTCAATGTGGAATTTGTTTTTTGAATAACTTTTGAAAAGTTTAATATTTTAACACCAAATCATCGAAAGGCACATCAGTGACCCAGACTGCATCTTCCCTGAAGATTTTGAACTGAACTGACAAATCATGTGGGCTGTGGGAGCGAGCAAAGAAATGCACAAAAAGTAATTTTTTTTGCTTTTTTTGGCGTTCTGTAGCTCTGCAACCACACATCCAACCATAACGCAACTTGCCAGATCCAGAGATCTATTGTACCAGACCACGCATGCCAAATTGCAAGCAAATCTGTTATAAGGTGGCAAAGTTATTAAGGTGCAAAATTTGAAGTTTAACATTAAAGTGCTTACTCAATCCTAACTATTATATATTCACGGCAAAAAACTCAGTTTAATGCATCAGTTAGGGTTGTTCCACAGTGACAAAAGCGAGGAAATTCGGTGTTAGGGTTGAAAACCCTAACTGAGCATCCCCCCCCCACCACCACCACACACACACATACATGCAAGTAGGGGAAGAACCAAGGCAACACAACCAATCACACACAAGCAGGAGGTGTATATCTGTGTGACCATAGCAAGTAGGTAAGAAATCTAACTTCAGCTGGCAGTAGCGAAAACGGTGCACCTCACTTCGTGTTCAAGATATGGGTGGTGAAAAGGCATCATGGGCGTCGCAATGTTAGTCTATAGCAAATTGCTCAGTTTTGGAATAGTGTAAGTTTGTCATGCTTAAGTATTTTAGCATGAAAGCAGGAAAAAGCAGATCTGTGGTACAAGGGCTTGCCACCCTGCAAATTTCAGCCCAAAGGAGCCAACCGTTTGGTTGCAGGATGATGGCAAAAATGTGCAGTCATGAGGAGCATACTGCCGCAAAATACTTCTGGAAACATGAAAGTGTAGCAAACGAAAGAGACGAAAGTGTTGCATTTGCAAAAGCATATAAAATAGTGTTGCCAAATACTGTCACAAACGGAAGACACAACAGTGTCACATTTGCAAAAGCATGGAAAATAGTGTCACAAAATACTGTTGCAAAGGCAGAAGTATCGGAAATGCATATCACAACACTGTGACATTAGCGAAAGTGATTTTTGAAAGTATATCAGGGAATGTGAAAAATCCTGTTTTGGATCTTGTGAACCCCAAAATACTGTACGTGTTGTGTGTGTGTGTAATGTGTTGGTGGCAGCGTGTGGCCCAAGATGTCCAGTTGTGCATAGTGATACATGTTTTGCGGTGCGTGAATTGTCCGGGATCAGAGTTAGCAGTGACAACCCCATGTGAGAGCCCGATGAGAGCATGGGTGTGTGGTTTTGTGATTTACATAGTTGTATGTTAGTTCTGTCACCTGCTGCTAGTTGTGTGTGATTGGTTGTGTTGCATTGGTCCTTCCCCTACTTGCATGTATGTGTGAGTGTGTGTGTGGTGGTGGGGGTGGGGGGAATGCTCAGTTAGGGTTTTCAACCCTAACACTGAATTTCCTCGCTTTTGTCACTGTGGAACAACCCTAACTGATGCATTAAACTGAGTTTTTTGTCATGAATTTCCCTTCTTTTTGAGAATGTGCACTATAAATAGTGAATGGAATGTAGTAATGGTGACGTAAACACAAGCGGAAATGGTAAAGCATATGGTGATGCAAATGTAAACAGTAATGCAAACGGTAAGAGAAACGCAAGCACAAACATTAATGAAAACAGAAATGGTGACGCAAATGGTAACGCAAATGCTAACAGCAAGAGAAATGCAAACATTCACGAAAGCAGTAACGCAAACGCTAATGCCAATGGAAACACAAACGGTAATGAAAATGCAAATGGTAAGAGAAATGCAAACAGAAATGCAAATGTTAGAGGCAACGGCGATGCAGAAGAAAACAGTAACGCAATCGACAATGGAAATGCTATCAAAAATGCAACGCTAAGGCCAACAGAAAGGAAAATGGTGATGAACACGCAAACAGTAACGGTAACACAATAGGAAATGCAAACGGTTACGGTAACAGCAACGATGATGCCAAAGGGAAGAGTAACACAAACAGAAACGCAAACGGAAGTGCATATGCAAATGCTAATGGTAACGTGCACGGTCACGGTAACGCAATTGGAAATGCAAACACTTATGATAACACCAATGATGACACCAAAGGAAAGAGAAACGCAAACGGAAGGACGTACGCAAATGCAAGTGGAAATGCAGACAGTGACGCAAAAGGAAACGCAAACAAAACCAGTAATGGAAATGCAAATGGTAACAGTAACACAAACGCAAGTCCAAATGCAAATGCAAAGGGTAATGCACAGTGTGCCATAAAGGGAAACGCTAACGCAAATGGTAACGGAAACGCAAGCAGAAATGGTGACTGTGACAGTAACGGAAACGCAGACCATTTTTTTCCCCAAAAGCTGCATTCAGAAGCACAGTAAATGCAAAGAATTTATGCATAATAATGGGCCTTGGAGCAGAAAATGAACACTTGGGCTGGGATATTCAGACTGCGCCAGAATGATGTGCAATAGAGGAGTAGGCGCAAGTCCAGTGTGCCATGGCGCAATGGGCGCGATGTTCAAACTATGCACAGGACAAGGTGCACCTGCATCATGCGGCTGAATATCGCCCCGATGCACCATAGCGCAACGAGGAATGAGCAACGGGGCAGGGACGATGCGCAATGGCGCCCCTAGGGATGCACAAGGATAAAGCCAGGAATCAGCTGAGCAGCAACCAGGGATGCGCAAGGTGCAGAGGAGCATGCACCAGGACAGACAGCCCCAGCCACCGTACACCCGACCAGGGCAAGGCCCCTAGAGGTGGACCCAGTACCCCATGAGCAGCACAGCCAGATAGGTGCAAAAGGGACCACCAACCCTTGAACCACAGTGGCGAACCACCAGCAGATGTACACCAGTAGACCCCAGCCGCTGGGCATGGCACCCCTGGACTGTCTGCCAGCCAACAGGGACCAGGACACAATGATGGCCAAGCCCCACCCATGACACGTCCCCATCCCAATGATGCCCCCCCAGGACAGTGCATCTGAGACACCTAGCCCAGATGTGTGACCAAACAGTGTATGGCAATGAAGGCAGTCCACCACCCCATGCCTATGCATCCAGTCACCTCGGAGTGCATTGCACACCCACCACATCACCACTGTGACCACCCAGCACAGGCGGTGGGACCATTCACCAACACAACCACAACCCACACAAGGCCCTCCACCATGTCCCCAATGGAGACACAGCAAGGTGGGTGACTCAGCACCAGTGCCTGAGGGAACCTGCATGTGACCAGGTCCACCACGGATGGCACCACATGTACAAAGGCCCCCGAACACAGGAGCAGAGCAAGGGCCCACACCCATGCACCAACCCCTGCCACAGCACTGATCTAGCCAGGCAACACAGCACCCTCCCATGGGGCATGGAGGCATGTGCCAAACAGAAAGCAACACAGGGCACACCCAAAGCCTCCCCGATCCGGTCCCATGGGTACCCTGGCAAGCATCACATCAAAGCTGTGTGATAGGCACTGCCGGTGTGAATCCCATGGTGCTGTGTAACACGCAGGCCACCCGCCACCAGGCAGCTGTTGAGCCTGCCATGTATCAGACACCCCATGAGCCCGCACACACTGACAGCAGGCGCATGGGCCTGGGTCAACCCACAGCCACCTGTCCACCACCTGCATGCAGTTGGTCCCCATGTGACAGCCACCGGCCCACAGGCACCACCCAGTCCACATGGACAGAATGAAGGGGGCATCCAGTGGCACTGCCTACAGTGGCAACAGGGACGACAGGCCGATAGGCATGGGTTTGGAGTGCCAGCTGCAAGGGCGCCGTGTCAGCAAGGTGACAGGTATGGCCTGCCCCGGAAGGCACGCTGGCATGTGAGCATGTGGCAGTGGTAGCAACACAACCGCACGGACCCCAGTGGCGCATGTAGGTGGGGCAGTGGCAATGGCCACACCAACAGGGGAGCCCGGGAAATACCACATGCACCACAGCCAGCATCACACAGGTTAACAGTGCACAGGGCACACCACACATGCCCTGTGTAGACAGCCCATGGTCCCCACCCACACCTGTGGAGGAACACCACCAGGCACACCCATGCCCATCCCAGTCCTACCACACAGCAGCCATGAACCACTGCAGCAAGGCTCCATGCACCAGCTGCAAATCTCAGACAGACATGGATGTAAATAGAAATGTATGTAATAGTACAACAACAAGGGAACAAAACCTATTTACAGATATGTACATCAGGGGAGGGGTATGGGTAGGATGCTATAAGGGGAGGTTGGGGAAAGGGGCAGGGGACATGGGGAAAGGCAATGGTAGGGGTCAAGGGTGTGTGGGGAACAGTGCAGGTGGGAAGGGGCAAAGATGCGAGCCATCAGGCCCTAATGGTGGCCCCAGTCCTCCGCCACCACCCTCAAGTGCCTGTGGTTCCTCCTCCCGGACCTCTGGTCATGTCGCTGAAGCAGTTCCAGTGTGTCCCTTGCCATCTGCAGGAGCTCCTGGAGGGTCCTTTCCACCATCTCCCAATGATGGCCACCTAGGACAAGGGAGCAGAAACAGTATGAGTGCCTGGCCAGGATAACGCAGCCCACCCAACGTGCACGGCGTGCATCAGTGACCGGCACCCCTGGGATGGCATGTAATCACCCACAGAGGGTGCCCCCTACATGAGCCACCAACCCATGTAACCACAGCCATGCAAGCCACTGCACACCATCACTGCCCATGCACCGCACACCACCGCCCTGGCCATCCGGTGTCATAGCAATGCAGTGTGATGGCAGTGGCACAGCCAGGCACCGAGTACACCCAAAGTCCACCTGTGACACCCGCCCACACGTGCAAGGCCACAGGACGGTGCAGAGGACACCACAGGTGGTGCACAGCCGGAGGGGCCATGCGCAAAGGGGCCACGCCACACCTCCACCCCTGCAAGCCACCATGCACATATGTATAGGGGAAAATGGTACTCACCTGCATCCCGGTCACCTTGGCGCTGCTGCCCCGCAGCACCACCCCATGTTGGCTGGCCGATGCCCCTCTCCCCCTGCATGGTCCTTCCCCTGGCCAGCTGCTGCCAGCCGTGCTCTCCGCCTGTCTTCAGGGCCTAGGAGGGAAACAAGGAGAGATACAAATCAGTACCTATCTGAACCATAGCCCCCCCCCGACCTGTGTGACATGACGCACAGTGTGTCCAGGTTGCGGTGGTGCAGGGTGGTCACGGTGCACCCCCACAGCCGCCAACACATGCGCTGACCTACCTCCACCCATGGACATGGGGCATGGTGACCATTGTGCCCCAAGGACTGTTGGATGAGACAGGTGAAGGTCACTGTGCACCTACCTGTCCGTAGCACTGCACCTCTCCATACCCATGCCTGCTGGCACCTCAGCCTGTCCGGGTCCGGCCGCTGCAGGTCACCATAGCGGAGACAACACTGCTCCGCCATTCAATGGCTGCCGATTGCCTCCTCCGAGCCATCCGCGACCTCCGCCCACACGTCCATTCATGGCCTCTGGAAGGGCAACTGGCCAAACAGGGCCCCAGTGTGTGGCTGCACAAGGGCCATGAGGTTGGTGAGCTCCAGGTCACCCCATATCGGGGCACAATGTCCCCTGGTTTGTGGCATGTCCCTCTCTAACAAGACATCAAAATAGCGGCCAGTAGCATACATGGACCATGTGCGGAGCTAGCGCAGTGCTGCACTGCCAGTCGCAATCGTGCAGGCACCGAGCGGCGCAATAGGGTAGCAGCCATGTGGCCATACAGTGCCTAGAGAGCAGAGGTCATCCACAGGGTCAAAGGTCAGGCGACGCACAGAGCACCACTGCGCTATTGGGGGCCCCTCATATGGTGCGCAGTAGGGACATGTCACCAACGCTGTGCAGTGGCCTACTGCGCAGAGGCATTATGGGAACCACGGCGCAGTGGTGCAGTAAGGGCATGATGGCTCTGTGCTAGCTGCACTATAGCACGTGTGCCCCGTAGGTCGTAAAGCACACAAGCACCACAGGCACGATAGTGGCTGGGTGCTGTGTTGACTCCTGCGCAATGTGCATATGCTGCACCACTGGCGTACGTGTCAGCAGTGCGCACATGCGTGCTGTGGAGCCGACTGCGCACATCACAGTGTTGTGCCCCAACCCGAGCATGCACAACCCCATCGGGCAAGATGCAGCCATGTGATATTCAGCCATGATATGCAAATCAGCTCATGAGTCATTCCGCGGTGCACCCGCTGCATTTGCATCCCATTACAGTTGCACATGACCTCATTTGCATGTGTTGCACTATAATGGCGCCATGGAACTGCACAGGTCATGGATCGGTATTGCAGCCTTTGAAGGTGAGCGTCATGCTGTGGGGCCATCGAGACAGTGGGCTGTGATGGCGATGTGGCACTGAACAGTCCATGTTAACACCTGTCCATCTCCACAGGTACAGGCATGTCCGAACGTGAGGAGAATGAGGAGCAGGGGAGGGTGCGTGAGCGAAGGCTGAACTTCACCAGAGTGGAGTTGGATGCCCTATTTGAGGCCTACCTGGACAGGGAGCCACTCCTGAGTGGACAAAGGGGCACACCACAGGCCCAGACAACAGCATGGTAAGAGGTGGCACGTGCAGTCAACCAGCAGGGCAGCCACCAGCATTCTGTGCAGGAATGCAAGAAGAAGGTTGGCACTGACAGGAGGAGGATCAAGGAGAAGGTGGCCACCATCCGGGCAGCGTGTTCCACCACAGGTGGGAGACAGCAGGTTGTGCCATGCCTGATGCCACAGGAGGAGCAGGTGGCCGGCAGCATGCGGTGCTGGACCATTGAGGGTGTACCTGGCAGAGGTTTCCAGATGGGCAGCAGCCCATCACTGCATGTAGGAATGGTGATGGCAGTGTGAAGGTGGCAGGGGGTCGGTCGGCACCACTAATGGTACTGTGTTCCCTTTCAGCTTCTGAGCATCTGCAAGGAGCAGTGGAGTAAGTGTGTCCAAAAAGGGTGCGGCCCTGGAACAGGTGGAGCGCTCATCCACCTCCACCGGTGTCCGAGAGTCTGACATCCAACAGCCCTGCACAGCTGTCCAGGCTGATGCCTGTGGTGCAGGTGCAGACGAGGCCCAGGCTGTGTTCCAGCATGACGTCAGGGATGGTGTCCTGTGTGCTAAGACACAGATCGGGGCCGACTCCAGCACCGATGATGATGTGACATACATCCTGGACAGTGATGCTTGTGTGTCACAGGGTGCACCCTCGACAGGCGACCACCAGGGCAGCTGTGCGGACAGCGTTGGCACAGTTGCCCACCCACCAGCTGCTGTGCCCATCATGTCCACAGCGTCCAGTGGGGCAGTACTGGCGTGTGGATGTGGCAGTGATGTAGGTGGTGCCGATGCAGCCACTGGTGATGCCCAGCGCTCAGCAGCTGGAGGGGTGGTGGCAGCAGCTAGACAGTGTTGAAGGGGGGCTGGTGGTGGTGGGCGGCAACGGTGCTCCACGTGAGGTAATACCCCAGGATGGCACCACCGTGCAGCACCCACCATTGTGGGGCACTGTGCCGCAGGGCCAGATCTCACCCATGGGTCAGCATGGTGCCCATGCGGATGATCCCTTGGACGACCACAGCCGTCTGCTCCAGGCCTCTGTGGATCAGCAGGTCCGGCTCGTGGTAGCGGTGGATGCACTCCATGCGGAGCCATGCCAGGTGGAGGAGTGGTGCAGCAGGGACCATGCCCTGCTCCTGGCAGAGTTACCTCGGCAGCGGGTGGACATGACCGCAGCCATGGATAGGCACACCACTGTGATGACGACTGTCCTGGCAACACTGGCCAACTGGTTGTGTGCCCAGCCGCCATACACCCCTCGGAGTGCAGTGTCCACCCCTCGAGCCCAGTGTCTGGCGACCCCAGCTATTTCGATGCCAGGTTCGGTTGTGGGCATACCAAGCACGCCTGGTGCGGGCATGTTTGGTGGCCTGCAGACACCTGCGTGAACCCAGTCATGTTCATGCAGCATCACCCCTGAGGGACCATCTGTGCAACCCCATGAGGCCACTGAGTAGCCTGTGCTAGCTGGCAGACCTTGGCGGGGCTGCCCATGCGTGCGTGGTGGCAGTGCTACTGTGCAGCGCGACTGACCCTACCCCCTCCATGACTGCTGTCTGCCGCCGCCCTGTGTGCACTGTGGGGTTTCGTGTGTGATGCATGGGTGTGGTACCCAGTCCTGCACACACACAGGGGCCCTGTGCACCCCCGCCAGGCAGCTGGCCACTGTGGCGTGTGCATGATGATGCCAGCATAGTGCTGTCTGCCACTGTGCAACAGTGCTCAGCATCTGAGACACACCCAGTGCCTGCCTCTGGGTGTGGCTCTGTTGGGCCCAGTGTGGGGAGGTGTATGGGGGTGGGAATGCATGTGGCTGTGTGGGCAGGGGATGGGGGTGTGTGCATGTGTGTGCATGCTGTGTGCAGCCCTGCTGTGTTCCACCATGGTGTCCAAGCCCCTGCTCATTCACATACCCATGCCACTGACCCAGGCTGGGTGTCTGCCTCCGCCTGTCTGTCGGCTGTGCTTGGATACCCGGGGCATGCTCATGGACATGTTCACCTACCTGAGTGGTCCATAGTGCTCCTCTGCAATGGTGTCCCGGTGCTGCTGCCCACCTCCAGCTGGACCGGCGTCCCCATCGTCCCCACTGCTGTTCCCCTCTTTGACCTCAATGGCTATCCCACTGTCGGTGGTCATGTTGTGCAAGACACAGCAGGCCAGGAATAGCCCGCAGACCTTTGAGGGGCTGTACTGTCCAGGCAATGGAACTGAGCCTTCAGCTGCCCGAACACCCGCTCGATGATGTTCCGTGTCATGGTGTGTGCCTCATTGTACTGTTGCTGCACTGGGGCCAAGGGCCACTGGTATGGTGTGAGCAGCCAGGGCTGGGGTACCCACTGTCACCTGTGTGTTGAGAGGCATCATTAGTATGGGGATCTGTGTCACTGTGTCCCCGGCCATCAAGGCTGCATCCCATAGCACCCCTGCTCTTGCACCACACACACCCCCCCGTTGCCCCCATCATCCAGCGTGCACTGCATACTCACCTACTAGATGGCCATTGGGGATGTCCTCACTCTTGAACCTGTGGCACAGAGCAGACTGGTGCCAGATGAAGGCATTGTGTGCTCCCCCAGGGTGCGTGGCATGGACATTGATTATGCGCCCCCTGGCATCACACACCACCTGGCAGTTGACGCTCGGGTATCCCTTGCGGTTGATATATGCCACCCCCTCTGGGAAGGGTGGTGTGCAGATGCCAACATGGGTGCAGTCGATGGCCCAAGCATGCCAGGCAACCATGCTACCCTGTGGAACTCCTGCATGTTTGCTGTATGCTCTGCCTGTGTGCTGGGGAAATGGATGTACTCCGCAGCATGTGGCAGCAGTGCGCTGAGGAATTGTGTGAGGATGCATGACGCGGCCGACTGGGATATGCCTGTTGTGTCCCCTGTTGGTCTCTGGAAGGTGCCCGTGGTGAGCAGGCACATGATGGCCATGACCTTGTCTCCACTGACAAGGCATGGCTCCATCTTGTGGGTGCCTACATCTCCTCACTGCACAGCTCACAGAGCTGCCTCAGAATGTCACAGTTCAGGCGGTACCAGCCCACAATCTTGGTGTCACTGTACAGCTAGAAGCTGACGCGGGCACAGTACAGCCTGTTCTGGCCATACCGCCAACTGGCCCTTCCACGGCCACGCCTTCCTGCACCCTGCCTCCTCACACCCCTCATGACCGCCCCCATCTGGAAGGTTGCAGTGGCCATGTCCAGGGTTGTTGTTCCCCCCCGGGCAGCTCTCTACCTGGTCCCCCTGGCTGTGTGCTGCTGGCCCTGCCTCTGCACTGGGTGCACCCCTGGCACTGCACCACCTGTGCCACTCACAGTGTGACCTGCCCGGACCCCTCTGCTGTCCCTCTTCTGTGGCACCCACGTACAGTCCCTCTGACAAACACACACACACACACACACACACACACAAACACACGTACACACACACTCCCTGTGACCCCGTCCACCTCTGGGCCACTCCTGTGCTGCTTTCTGTTGCCCTCACTCCCTGCTGCTATGTCCCGTCTCCCTGCCGCTATGGCTTCTCTCATGTGAAATCTTCCTCCCCTTGGTTGCTCCCTTTTATTTTGGCTCAAGTCCGCTATTGCGCAACTTCCGGTTGCTTCTCTGTTGCGCACATCACCTGCTGTTGAATATCGCACTGCGCCACATATTCATGGTTACGCCCCCTGCAGTTGTGTATGCATTCATTTCCATTGTGCTCTTGCACATTGAATTTTGTGCTGCGCATCTGCTGCCACTGAATATCACATTTTGGCACAGTTCGGTGATTGTGCAGGCGCATCCCTATTGCGCATGGGGCAACTGCTCTGAATATCCCGGCCCTGGAATACTAAATTGCTTATATCTCAGGAACCGTACAACATAAGAAAAAAATCTAAATCTCATATTATATAAGACTTTCCTGGCTAGTTTTGCAAGGGGGCTAAGCATTTTTCTGACAAAAAGTCCATATCTCGAAGCATTTTCAAGATACGGGCCCCGAAAGGCGCAGCGGACGCCGTAATGTTAGCCTATGGGAAAAATCGTCAGGTTTGCAGTGCTGTAACTTTGCAGACTTCTAATATTTTTTGTCACCAAACCGCAAAAAGGCATGTATGTGGGATCTTGGCTTTCTTCCCTCCAAATTTCAGCCCAAAAGACCAAACCATTCTTTTGCAGCAGGGTGACAAATATTTCCTATTCTTGTGGGCATAGTGTCGCAAATTAGTGTCATGATTTGTGACACTTTTGCAAAAATAATCACGAAAGTGTCAAATGTGCAACAGTACTTTGCAACACTACTGTTTGCAAAAATTTGAAAAACATATTTCTGGGGTGTTTAACCCCCCAAAAAAGAAATGGCTCGCCTCCTCAGGACTCGACTAGGTGAACTCAACAAGAATTGTGTCCCTAGAGTATCCCACATTTAAATGGCAAGCATTTCTGTGACCACCAACTGAAAACAAGATGGCAGATTTGCGACACCGCAGGGGTCATTTGCGACACTAAAAACTGCATTTACGACACTGTCGAACTTTTTGTTAACTTTTCCCATTGACTATAATGGGAAACTTATTTTTTGAATAACTTTTAAACCGTTTAATATTTTTTCACAAAATCTTCAAAAGGTACATCGGGGACCCTGGCTGCATGTTCCCTGAAGGTTTTGGACCAGTTGAACAGACTGTGAGACCTGTAGGCATGAGCAAAGAATGTGCAAAAATGCGTAATTACCACATTCTCTGGTGCTATGTAGCTCTGCAACCATATATCCAACCATTACGAGACATGGCAGATTCAGAGATCTGTGGTACCACTCCAAGCTTGCCAAATTTCTGGCAAATCCATCATACAGTGGCAAAGTTATTAGGCTGCCAAATTTCAGAGTATAACCTTAAATGGGGTACTCAACCCTAACTATAGTGGCACTACCGTGCCACTATATACTATATATATATATATATATATATATATATATATACTGTATATATATATATATATATATCCTCTCTGTGTTGTTTGACAATCTGTATATAATGTTATGTACACAACTCTCCTTCTATGATTCCTCTTTGTATCCTTTTCATGGGTCTCACCTGGAAACGAGCCATGGCTCTGTGTGCCTTTCCAGGTCACTAACTTTAAATAAATAAATATATCCTGAATGGCTGATACACCAGAAAGGCATATGACCATTTTCCTCCCCTTCCCTCTCCCTATCCACCACCCTCTCTACTCCCCAAATCACCGAGTCCCCAGTCACTAAGACTCTCCTTGCTGACTATGCAATACAATACAAAGTACAGTAAAAAGGTCAGTATAAGCAGTAGCAATACAGTGGGCCAATAGGTACATATATAGTCTTCCCACTTTATCTAAAACATTCGCAACTAGTTATAACTCCCCCTACATCTAATTTAACATTACCACGGTACCCACCATCCACCCTGCAACAATTCAAGGAAGAAACATATCCCATCTTTCTGTAGTATAAGCAATCCACATAACACAGTGGCCATTTGGAATAAGGTACAGCATACAACATTTTGACCCATATGGACACTCCAGGATAGCATAAGTTTTAATTAAGAATTTTTGTAAGAGCTGTACATGAATTATTTTTATAAATATTTGCATTGACCTCCCCTGTTCATTGACTCTTGCTCTACCATGTGTTGTAAATTTTTATGGCTGTGGGTGCAGCCTACAGCCATCTTGCTGTCTGTAGCTGAAAAATATCGAGGAATATGGAACACTTTTTTATTTTGTCTTGCACACACACAAGCAACATCTTGCAGTAGTAATAGCACAGTGAAAGGTGTGTCAGTGTTGGCGAATGTAGGGCATGCCTTAGCAGGTGCGTCCCTCATTCCACAAAAGCGCTGATGCAAAAATTATGTAAAGTACCACCAACTTGAAAGAAATGTGCTGCTGCAATCAGAGCCAAGCTCATCATGCAGCGGCAGAGATGACATGCCTCCCGTACATGCCTTTCCTGATGAAACATTTCATTAAACATGGCTCCTGCCGACACCACACAATCTTCAAACAAAGCTGACATCAGCGGTGCAATCCCCATGTTGGCATGTCCCCAACCCCCCCAACATTGTGTGGCACACTGGGAGCCCACCCCAGTGTACCGCCGCTCACACAAAGACGACCATGTCGGCATGTTCCTTCCCCCCACCCCCATTGTGTGGCACATTGGGAGTCCATCCCAGTGCGGCCAACAAATCCTCATGCAATGTTCGGTTCCGGTTTACCCCCATTGTGTGGCACACTGGGAGCCCACCCAGTGTGGCCAAGAAATCCTCGCATGATGTCCAGTTCTGTTTTTTTTTCGTATTTTTTGTTACCTGAAAAAACAGAAAACGGTCCCTCGTTGTTCACTGCATCCCCCTCCCCCATCCTGCACCCACCCTCTGTGCACCCCACCTACCCACACACCACACCCCAAACTTACCTCTGGAGGTCCGGCACTGTGATCTTTGGTGGAGCGAGAGCACATCTGGACTCTTCAAAGCCAAACTGCAAATGAAGAAATGCCAGTAAGCTGTATAATGGCATCAATTGGGGGAGGGAGGGTTCAACTTAGGTAGATATCTCAGCCATTTTTTTTAAATTTTGGCTCCAAATTTGCAACATTTATTTATTTATTTAGTTAGTTTTTGTTTACCAGGTAGGTGCACTAGCCATAACAATGACTATTTTCAGGCATGACCCAGGAGGATACATAACAGAACATCAAAACACCATAACAATTACAAAATAGGCGATAGTGGTTGAGGGATACAGGAGAAAAAAACATTTTAGGACTAGGCATATGTTACAGTGCCAGTGGTAGGCCAATAACAGAAACAATAAGTACAACTGCACATAGTACAAATAAGTTGGAGCCATATTATAGTTTGGATACAAAGAAACAATAGTAATGTCACAAAATACCTGATTAAGTAACAAGATAGGTCAGTGTGATACAAAACAAAAACAGGAATTCAGTGACTAGTATTGACATGTAGTTAACAGACAACTAGGTTTAGAGCAGTTTTAGCACCAACAAAAACAAAAATGAGACCTAAGTGCCTGCTTTGCAGAGGGCAGTTTGCAGCAGAGGTGAAATGTGGGAGAGTCCGAGATGTCGGTTCAAGGCGTTTGAAGCAAACACAGGTGACCTGGCTGAAGGGGATAAAGTGACAATTGCTTTTGAACTGGGTATGACTAGGGGCTTGCCGAACATCAAGAGGCAAGGAGTTCCAGAGTTTGGCCACTGAGTGTGAGAAAGCAAGGGTTCCTTTGTTAGATGTATATCTTGGTACTTGCAGCAGTGATTTATCCGATGAGCGAAGGCCACGATAGGAAGGCAGCGGAGTTAGAAGGGAGGCTAGCGAGACGGGGATTCCTGATCTAATGACATTATCAGTTAAGGAGGCAAGAGCAAGAGTTCGATTAGCAGTGGGAGGTAGCCAATTTATATCAGCATAAAGCTGACAACGGTGTTTTGACCAGGGAGAGGCCGAAGCGTACCTGCAGATGCTGTTATAAGTTGAATCCTACTTCCTGAGGAGAGTTATGGATGTGTTAAGATATGTGACTACCCCATAGGATAATGACAGGAGCAAGATGCCACGGGTTATGGCTAATCTAGCTGACTGTGTAAGGACTTAGCTGGTTTTGTAGGCTACACCAATTTTAGCATTAACTGATTTACAGATAGCCGTTATGTTCTTATCAAAGTTAAGATTTTCATCAAGGAGTACTCCGAGATACTTAAAAGAGTGAACATGAGGTTCTTGGGACCCCACCTCATAAACACATGCTCTGTCATCTCGTTATTCGGTCCCAAAAGGTGATTTCGCGGTCACTGCATGGAATCACCTTTTGGGACTGATTAACAAAATAACAGTACCACTGTTCATGAGGTGGGGTCCCAAAAAGCCTATGTTGCAAATCTGGTGAAAAATGCCAAAAATGACTGTGTTATGAGCGTGCATTGTGCAGTTTCCACGGACGCTTGTAACTTCGACAATTTTTAATATTCTCACTCCAGATTTTCAACATTGACATTTTTTCACACTTCCTTATGAACAGTACAGCAGACATTTTTCACATCCTGCCCGAAATGTGTTTTCGCACATCTGGTGCACAATGGCTCGGTCGCTATGGGAAATCAACGTTTGGGACAGATTAACAAAATCACAGCACCACTGTTCATGAACGGAGGTCCCAAAATGCCTATGTTGAGAATTTGGTTAAAACAATCTCCAAAATAATTGCGCTATGATGTACATTGCGAAGTTTGTACGCACGCTCGTGACTTCACCCATTTTTCATTCTTTCACTCCAGATTTTCAATATTGTCATTTTTTACACCTCCTTTTGAACAGTACAGCTGTCATTTTTCACATTCTGCCTGAAATATGTTTTCACACCTGTGGCGCAAAATGACGCAGTCGTTGTGCAAAATCACCTTTCGGCTAATGAAATGATAGTCCACTGTTCATGTGGTGGGGTCACAAAAAGCACATGTTGAATATTTGGAGTGAAAATACCAACAAACACCTGGGGCATTAGGGTTTCCAACTGTAATGCCCCACCATGTAGAGATTGACAGGCGTCGGGGGGTGTGACTTGGGATTGTTGGCTGTAATGCTCACGCCATTCCACCCTCACCCCCACCCTGCAGCCAGTGACAGGCATCGAGGTGTGCCTTGGACTAAGTTCACCCCATTCTCCTATACTGCACCCATCTCAGCATATTTTCTCATGGAATGAGGTGCGCGTAAGGCCCAAAGACCCCAAGGCACACCACAACACTTATCGGTGTCTGCAGTGTAGGGTGAGGTGAAACGGCATAAGCGTTATGGCCGACAACCCAAAAGCACACCCCAATGCCTGTCAGTCTCTGCAGGTGGGGGGTGGGGTTGGTGTCAGTTCAATACTTCACTGCCATTCCTATTATACATCTCTCTAACTCCTGCACTACCAATGCCAATGCCAGCAAGGCAACATCTGGTGTTGACAAATGCTTGTTTTGGACATTTCAATGTATCCTTCTACATCTATAAATCACTATGCCAAATGAAATAAAATACTCACTTCTTTCTGTTTAGAATGTTGGAGAGGGAACTAAAGCTGCTTATCAGACGGCCATTAGGAAACTGAAACAGCCTGTTAAATATTGGTTGCCTATTAAACTGGAGATTTGTTTATCCCCTTCAAAATACAACAACTAGCACATTTAAATACTAAGCATTTAAACATGTTCTTGCTACCAGCTTCAGCTGGGCAAGTGTTGTCTTTCAAGAAAGATTCATACCTCATAAATGTTACCTTTGCCCAGGAACAAATGTACAAAAATTGACAATGGTTTTTTAACCTCCTACGACACTTATCTGATAAGCACTGTCTCAGACATATGCCAGGTCTTGCGTGAACTATCCGAGCTACAGTAATTACAGTATATAGCAATCAGTAGGCATTTTTCACTATGCTTTCTAGGGAAAAAATATATTCAGCTACAGCAAACACACACACACACACACACATACACACACACACACACACATACACACACACACACCATCCTCATGGCCACAACATTCAAAATAAATACTGCAATCTAATATATTATAAAACAATAAATAAACTGTTTGCTTATGTCAGTGAACACAGTGAAGTTCCTTTAAAGAGCTACTGTACTGCCTAAAACTAATATTAGATTTTAAAAGCAGCCAACCATTATCTGTTATATGTGATGAGCAAAAGGAAAAAGAAAAATATTTCAGATGTAAAAAAATTACAACTGACTGCTACTTAAACTTTGTATTTTCCTGTCTGCCTGTTTTGGCTCCACTAGTTCTTTAAATATTTCTTATCCTATATTTTGTATCCTGGATAGCATTGGGGAGATGTTACATCTCATTGTTCATTGTGATCTTCATTTCACACATTTTGCACTGTATTTACTCAGGATGTCTCAGATTAGATGCAATATCTTGTTTTCAGTGGGGGCATGATTTTATCTTTTTTATAATGTATTTATTCAGGGTAGCCTATTCCAGATGTAAAATATTGTTTTCACTGTGTTCTGATTTTATGCAATGCAGCATAATATTGTGTAGATGCAGAGCCCCACTGAAAATAAAATGTCATGTCTTCTGTGAACTGTCCAGGCTAAACATATAGCAGTCAACAGGCATATTATAGGAAAACGCATTGTAAAAATGTGTAAAAGGAAGACCACATTGAAACTGTCTCTCAGCAGATCTGCATTGTGCAGATTCATTAGAAATAATAGGTAAAAGAATCCTAAAAGCTCTCCACAGCCATATTGGCTCTGACCAGAGTTTGTTACTTTAGTCATAGAAGTCATTTTTGCAAATCCTTGCTTTTGTGTATTTTGTCTCTGTACCTTTGTGCTTTGTTCTGCACGCTTTCTTGTTTTTGTCACACTATGTATATTTTGCGCTTAATTTTTTCTATTATATGTCATCTCCCCATCTCTTACACACACATACACGTGCACACACACACACACACACACACACACATATATAGCACCAGGAAACAAGCTTCAGCTTAGTGTATCTATTCCAGTCACAACATTTAAATACCTCAGTTAAGAATAAAGTCATAGTTGAGATCACGTGATGTAACCCGCTGTGTAGCTGCTCCGTTTGTGCACTCCCGTTACTCCCCCTCGATTAACCTGCTAACTTCAATTCTACTTTAAAGTGGTGCAAAGTAATCAAGAGTTGGTGGAGTGTGCCAGCTTACTGTTGGGTGATTTTCTGGGGATTCTTGCCAGTATGGACGTGGAGATGCGGTCAGATCTTCCTTGCCACACACTGCCATCCACGCCTGAGAAGGCCAGCTAGAAGTCAAAGGCCCAGTCGGGGCTGGCTGCACGTCATGCTTTTGAACTGCAAGAACAAACCCCGCTGACCCTGGAGCACTTTCTGAAGGAGTTTCGCCCATTCAGAGAGAATCTGCACCCCCTGGCATCAGAAGTAAAAGCACTGTTTGGGGTCTTGGAGGATTTCTCCCAATGCACAAGAGACAGTGAGACCCGCATTATCTGCCTGGAGAGGAAAATGGAGGCGATTGACCCTGCTCTGGCTGCATCCTGGCAATGTATTGCAAAGTTTGAAGCCAAAGTTGAGGACTTAGAGGGCAGAAGCCGCCACAATAATGCACTTCTCATTGGGTTACCAGAGTGAGAGGAAGGAGCTGACATGGTGCTATTCACACAGAGGTTCGTGGCAAAGCTGACAGGCCCCTCACCTTTTGGGCCTGCATACACAATAGAGCGAGCACACCGTGCACTAAGGCCTATGCCTCCCCCTGGGGCTCCATCAAGGACTTTTATCTCTAAGTTTCTTAATTATCAAGAGAGGCAACACTTTATGTTGAAACTTAAAGAAATCAAAGAAGTGCAGTGGGAGGGGGCCCTGATCCGAGTGGTGCAAGACTTTCCCCTCTCTGTCCACCAAAGGAGAACCACTTTCCACAGCATCTTCACCAAACTAATTCCGGTGAACATCAAGTTTCAGATGGGGTATCCGGCTAAATTTCAAGTTTTACTTGATGTGACTTGTTCCACCTTCGAGGATCCCAAATGTGCTGAGGAGTTGCTTAAGGCAGCCCTGCCAGACCTGTTTCGGAATTGCTGACCGTACACCCAGGGGTATTCACTGGGTTCGGTCTTTATCTGTGGAGTGGAAGTGTTCTGTCTGCTGCTATGTTTCAAGGGCTAGGCCACATCGCTGTGGCCTAGAACAGAGTTTGGACCCAGATTGAGAGCTTAACCCTCACAGTTTTGAACTATACTTTTTGATTTTTGGGACTCATCCTGGATTAGGATCTGGACTCCCCACAGGTAGTGCGGGGTGTTTTCAAGATTTTTGCTTTCATGGGGGGCAAGATAATGGCCTTTGGACACTGTGTCTGCACGCTCATAAAATCTGGGACTCTATTGTGTTTAGACTCATGCTTTCTTCTCTTTTTCTCTTTCTTTTTTGCTGTGTTAGTGTGCACTTGGTTTTGGCTCATTTTCACAGAGGGTACGTATGGGCACAATTACTGTAAGGACTTGGGGTTCTTTTCTGTTTCCAGGTTTAAACTCTACAACTATCAAGTGCTCCTCACCTATAGAGGAGTGTTTCAGCTGCCCCATTTCCTGGGCCTGGGTTTTGTCATGCTCACCCACTATTGCATGCAAGATGGCCATTAGTGGCCTTGCTGCTGGTTTCCTGAGTGATCCCCATAGGGTGGCATGGGGATAAGCACCTGGGCACCTCTCAGGGCACTCAAGGGAAATGGTATCTGGCCCTCCCATGGGCGGACCATGGGGCTTGTTTTTGTTTTCTTTGTACCTCTTGCTCAGGCCGAGAGATTCTCAAGTCAAAGTACTCCTGGTCCCAAATTGACTACCTTTTCTCTCCGATGGGTCTTCTAGCTTGAATCTTAGTGGAGGCCCCTGGCATGGATATGCTTGGGTGAGCATTGGCAGGAGGAAGGGTTTTCATTTTCTAGCTCCTAGCGCTGGTTTATTGGCCCAGGAAAGTGCATGGAGACTGTACTCTTTTTGGGTTGTTGAGAGGGGAAGGGTAGCTATGTGGGAAGGTACATCATGTATCATGAAGTTATTCAATTGGGGGGGAGTTACTTACTCGCTTACTTTGGATTATATCATTTCAACAAGTTTTATTGGGGGGATGTTGTTGTGTTTGTAAAGGTTTTTTTGGCTTTGGCATCTGGGGATCACTATTGTTGGTGTATTATATTCATTGGTTTACATGCTCCTCCTAGCATACACAGTTCTTGGGGATGTTCATGGTAGCTTATAAGAGTGTTCTTTCATAGAATGTGTGAGGTGTCCGAAATAAAATTAAGCGTTATCAGGTTCTTAAGCGTATTCGCCACCTTAAAGGAGACATTGCCACGCTACAAGAAACCCACCTCTTGAAGAAAGAGAGGGTCTTATTGCGCAGGCAATTCATTGGGCAAGTGTTTACTACCAGGGAAAGTACTCAGAGTCACGGGGTGGTTATCCTGGTGGCGAGGGGTACCTCTTTTATGGGAGATCACTTAGTGCGCGACCCAGCAGGAAGGTATATATTTGTCAAGTGGCAGTTGGACAGAACCAAGGTTGTGCTTGGATCCATCTACGGCCCTAATGCTGACTCCACGGCATTCTTCTCAGGCCTCCTCAATGTTTTGTCTCCTTTTACTGGCCTCCCTCTCCTACTGGGGGGGGGCCTGGAATCTTCCCTTTTCCCAGGACCTAGATAAGTCTGAAAGAAGGCATAAGGACCTCTCCCCGACACAGAGGGCCATCCAGGATCTGGTAGATCACCTGGGACTCTGCGACTCATGGAGGGTCCTCCACCCAGATCTAAAAGAATATATCTTTAGATCTGAAGTCCATGGATTCTCTTCCAGGATCAATTATTTTCTTATCAGACATGTGTTGTTGCCTAAGGTGGTGAACAGTGAAATCTAACCAGGGGTTATCTTGGATCACGCTGTGGTCGGGTGCTCCTTGTCCTTGGCCCCCAGTGCCCCCAGAGAAACAATTTGGAAGTTAAATGACCAGTTACTTAAGGAAGCACAAGTGGTGGAAACTATTGCCCAGGAGATAAAGCATTATACAGCCTCCAATTTAAACTCAACTAGCAGGGTGGACTTAGAATGAGGAGCCTTAAAGTGCATCTTGCAAGGGTGTTTTATCAAGCTAGCATCCCAGAGGAAAAGGGAGAGGGACAAGATAATCAATTCTCTTCTCATAGGCATCCGAAAGCTGGAAGCCTCACTGTCTTCTAATTCTACAGACGCCCATAGGAGCAAGTTGTTGGGACTGCAAGATTAATATGCTTCTTTGGGAGAAGAAAACAGGCACCAAATATGTAGATCAAGGTGAGAGAAAGTGGGCGTTTGTTAGCTCTCTGAACTTAAAAAGTGGAGTCTGCCAGGTGCATTAAGTGTATTCCTCCCAGTCTGATGAGGCCTTACACAGCTCCTCGGGAGATTACCAAAGAATTTGTTGAATATTATAAAACCCTTTACAGCCCTGTCCCACCACTCCCAAACTTGCTAGTCCTGAATACCTTGACAACACCACTCTCCCCTCTTTGGGCAGAGAGCAACAAGAACGCCTCCTAAAGCCTATTTCCTTAACAGAGATCCAGCTAGCCATTGCTTCTTTGGAGTCAGATAAGGCCCCTGGCCCTGTTGGGTTTTCCTCTAATTTCTATAAAGTCTTCAAGGAGCAGGTCACCTCCTGGCTAGCTCAGCTGTTTAAGTGGATTTTAAACTTCAATCCCTTGGATAGTTTCCTATTTGAAGCCCTCATAATTGTATTGCATAAAGCTGACAAGGACCCAGAATAGGTAACAAATTATAGACCTATTTCACTATTAAATTGTGATGTTAAAATCCTAGCAAAACTTTTGACCGGAAAGCTGAGTGAGGTGTTATCCCCCCCATCCATCCGGATCAAGTAGGGTTTATGAAAGGAAGGGTCTCCTCGGACCATCTTCAGAAGCTGGCACATGTCTTCTCCATGTTCAGGGACGCCGGAGTTCCATCAGGATTGCTCTCCCTGGATGAGGAAAGGGCATTCAACAGAGTCGATTGGCAATTCTTATTTTGTATGATGTGGAGGATGAGCATCCCCCTCAAATTTATTGAATGGGTCTCCTCATTGTATAGGAATCCCACTGCACATATCTACTGCAATGGGGTGTTCTTGGACACATTTTCTCTCCACTCTGGCACCAGACAGGGGTGTCCATTGTCTCCCCTATTGTTCAACATATACCTTGAACCTTTATTAGCCAGGCTGAGGGAAAATATAGCGGTGCAGGGCATCTCAGTGGGCACCCAAGTCTTTAAACTGTCAGCGTATGCTGACGGCATTCTTTTACACCTCCTACACCCTAGGTAGTCTTTCCCCACAGCTTTATCTATCATTGCAGATTATAGTATCCTTTCCAACTACAAAATCAATCTGGGAAAGACCCTGGTATTCCCCCTTAATAACTGTTTAACCAAAGTGGACATTGAACATCTTGGTTTACAATTGAGCCCGCACACATTAAAATATCTAGGCCTGCAACTGGCCAGAAGTGAGGGCTTGATGAGGCAACTCAATTTGGAGAACCTTCTGTGTACGATCCAGCAGGACCTCTGTAAATGGCAATCCCTCCCAATTTCACTTTGGGGACGTATCAATTTAGTGAAAATTAACATGTTGCCCAGGCTTTTTTTATCCCCTTAGCATGCTCAATCTCCGGATTCCCTTGGGTTGGTTCAGGAAGGTTCACTCCATCATCTCCTCATTCCTTTGGCTTACCAAATTTCTTAGAAGAGCTTACAATAAGTTAACGGTGGCACAAGAATGTGGGGGGCTGAGGCTCCCACATTTTGCCCTCTATTTTTGGGTGAATCATGCTTGTAAATACCTGAAATTGCTCTCACCCCAAGAGGAACTGGACTCTCTTTCCTATATCCCTTCCTGGTTAACATTGGAAAGGGAATTACTTTCCAATGCCAGTATTTCCCCACAGATCATGCTACATATCCCCCTTAAGACTCTCCCTCACACTCTTTCCCACACACCGATTGCCACCTCCCTTAGGTCCCATATCCAACTCTGTGCCTTCCTACAGTACTGATCTAGGAGAGACACTATCCAACCTGTTGTAGGGAACCCTTGCCTTAAAATTGGCAGTCAGATGATTTTTGCAGGGTTGGGTAACTCAAATTCACAGCTCCAGGGTGGGAGATTTCCTTTCAGATGGTAGGTGTAAGCCAGTCAGTTATCTCATGAATCTGTTTCACCTCACCTCAAAGCAGGTGTTCAAAATCTTCCAGTTACAACACCTCCTGACCTCAATCTCCCCCCTCCTCTCTGGAGAGGATGACACAGGGGAATGGTTTTGTTCCCTTATCCTGGTTGTTAATAAACAGCATGCTATCTCTTTCCTCTATTCAGCCTTGCTTAGCAGATCCCTCGATGCCCAATATAGGGACCCCAGATATTGGTCTGAATAATTCCCCTTGTCACAAGGGAACTGGAGATCTATATGGAGAAATGCATACATTTATATTCCCCAAGACAGGCTGAGGTTAACCCAGTTTCAAATTTTAAATAATGTGTACTGGACCCCAGTGAAATTGTCGAAATTAGGGTGGGCTCCCTCCCCCATGTGTCATGGGTGGGCTCCTTCCCCCATGTGTCATAGGTGTCAACAGCAAGAGGGTACCCTCCAGCATGTTTTTGGGACTGCCCATGTATCAAAGAGTTATGGGATTCTGTGAAAGCCAAGGCAGATCCTTTGTTGGGACTTGTTCACCCCTAACATTTGCCTCATCAGGGATTACTTCCGGGTGCCATTCCATATGTGATGGTGTGACATGGCAATGATCTCCATGTCTTTAAGAAACTGGTTCTGCAACACTGGTTGCATGACCACAGGATCTCATATACAGAATGGCTCCAGGAGTTCTTATTCAATCTTCGATCAGAGCAACTCAAGGCTAGCCTTTGGGGCTCATAGAACCACTATAAAAGAACATGGGAGAGCCTTTACACCTTATACTTACTCCAATCTGAGGCTACCCTCTTACCAGGCTCTCGGTAATTTTCCAGGTACATTACCAGTGCTGAAGAGTATAATGTATCATATGTAATACAACATTAATGCATTGCTTAGGTTTTGATGCCAAGCCTTTGGGAGGAGTGGGAAGGGGAGGAGGAGAGGGGGGAGGAGGGTGGTCAGGTGGGGAGGAGGTTGTGGGAGGGGGATGGGGGAGGTGGGGGAAACTGAACATGTGGTTCTTTGAGACTCTGATGTTTCCGATCCTTATGATCTTACATGTCTAGTTGTGTTATTAAAAAATCAATAAAATTTCACATTTTAAAGGGGGCAATCCTTGTCACCTTTCTAAAAAAAAAAAAGAATAAAGTCACATTCAATTCAGCTCCTGGGTCAGCTAGCGGAGGGGTGGGATGTTGGTCAGGGCAGCACTAAGGCTAGCATTCATGATGCTGGAGACCCAGGTTTAGGAAAAAAACGGGGTCATCAGGGGCCAGCCAGGGGGGAGGAGGACTGGACATTCCAGGGAGGGAGGGAGAGCAACGCTGCCATAGAAGTGCCACATGGGTGACCACAAGGGGAGTTGCACAGCATTGTTCCTTAGGACGAGGAGATGCTGGCTGATGCCACATGTCACCATGCTCTGCATGCTTACCTGCACATGGCATCCTAGCCACTGGTGTCTCACATGAAGGACATGAAGAAAACAAAGAAAATGGGCCTGACACTCACAGCAATGGACCCCGGTATATCCGAGACCCACATCTCTGCCACACCACTGCCAGAAGCACAACCACTGTCATGGGTCTATCTCCCACCCCAACCCTGCCTGTGCAGTAAACCAAGGCTATGCGAAGGCAGGTGAGTACTGCTGTGTGGGGTGCTGGGGGTTAGGTGCACCATGGGAGCTCCTGAGGTAGTTGAGAGCTGGGGATAATGGGATTATAAAGTGTAAATTTTAAAAAATAAAATGAATGGATGCGTGAATGCCAAGTGGCCCTCTCCTCCCTAGGAGTCAAGCGCCTCAACTGAATCACATGCTTGGCCTGAAGCCGGTATGGGATTCCAGCTTCCCATAATGCTTTGCTTTATTGGGGTATGTGTGATTTAGTATTGCTTTGAATCCTGGCTTTATTGGCTTTATTACCAATGCCTTTTCTGGGTAATCCTTGATTCAGTGATTTTGCTGCTGTGGTTCTGAGTCTTTTAGATTGCTTTCCTATTTTGAGTTCACCCTGCCCAAAACCCAAAAGACCATCCTATGGTTGGTTCTTTCTTCCTCTGGGTTGTGATACAGATGAGGCACACTGATAAGTCACAAGAATGACAAAATACATATTCTGTATCTTCTGTTCTTAGCCTTTGCATATTGTGTTAGAGGCCATTTGGCACCATGTATTCCTGCTTAAAGCAGATCCAGTGTAATTTTTTTCATGGCAATTAGCACATTTTTCTCATGGTGCTTTGCATTCCTGGGGGTGTGTGTGATTTTTTTGTATTTTTACAAGAGTGGAGAGAAATGACATAGAATAAAACTAATATTTTTGGATCCACTTTGCAAGATATCATGATATCTTGCATTTTTGAGGTATGTCATACTTGATATCTAACAAAGATGTGTACATCTCAGTGGAATACTGAGCCAATCAGAGAGCAACTTATTACAATAGCCATGTACAGTACTGAAGTCAGCAGCTGAAATCAAATAGTACAGTTATACCTTCACACAAATAAATGATTTAAAGGAGTAGTACACCCAGAATTTGTAAGACCATGTTCTACAGAGTGTTTTGATTTGTGTGTGAAGTCCTAGTGTGTCCTTCCCTCTATCTGCTATTAGGAGTTTTTACTAAATTAACCTGTAGCTTTATGCTAGTTTTATGACCCCTAGGAATCTCCAACTCAGCAAGATTTATTATTTATCTTGTTCCTACAATGCATCCTGTCTCATGTGACAGTGATGTAGCTGGGACCATAGATTCAGTAGCAAGTGTGATGCCCTGATGGTAGTGTGTGCTGGAATCCACAAAAATAAAAGGGTGATCAGAGCAACAGTGTTGTAATGACCCAACTAAATCACACAATTTACCAACACTAATGCCACTCCCTGCAGGTGGAATGGCGGGAGGACACTTCAGGTTCCAAAGAGGTGGATGTTGTCACCTAACAAAGAGAGGCACAAGTTGGTAATAGGTTTCCAAATGCTTGACAGGATTTATTTTCCAAACAAAGGGAAGGGAGACATGGTCACAGGGGAAAAGGTAACTATTAACTCTATCCTCCTGTACAAGGAGAACTGTAAGGCAAAATCAGCTGTAACAGCTATGCTATAAGAGCGTCTCTAAAGATCCTGTAAGGGGATGACTCTATGGCAAAACTAACACAATTGACAAATTGACTGTAACAGCTATGCTGTAAGAGCGTTTTATGCAAATCCTTCTAATTTACCCCGAGGTACACCTCTAACTAAGGCCTATTACCTGGAGTACTCCTCACTATGAAACATATAGCATACTATTGCAGAACTTTATACGTTACTAATGGCAGTTCATGCACAGTCGTATTTTCTCTGTCATCGGGAAGGGAACAGGATCAAAGAAACTGTCATAACAAAGAACAACTTGACTGGCTAGCCAATGCGACTATGGGGAATTCTTGAGAAACTAGGGAAATAGAGGGTTTCTAAACAGATCATGAGTTTCTCGGCCACACCCACCTCTCTTGGGTTGTTGGAGTTTAAGAACGAGCACTAAGATTTCCTAGGCTAAAAACCCACTGAGGGCTGCTGGAATTGAAGCACAAAGGATACAGCCATGGTCCGCTGGGGGATAGCTGGATTGAGATGAACAATACAATGGCTACCCCACCACAACCCACTTTTGGACTGCCGGGTACCGACGATGCAGAACACCCCTGCCACAGCCTGCTTCTGGACTGCCGGGTGAAGAGGACAGAGAACACCCCGCCAAAGCCTGTTTCTGGACTGCTGGGTAAGGAAGACAATGGGAGGACCCCACTGAAATCTGGAATCAGGAAGACATTGACTCGGGTAACTGGAACAGAAGATCTGGATGGCACTTTAGTGTGAATGACAAAACAAGAAAATGGACAGTAGACTCTGCACTGGGCCAGGCTGTACACTGGGAACAGTTAAAGGAAAGTAACAAACATGACATTGCAAGGGTACAGCTATGAACATGGCTCTTCTCTTCAGGAGTACTATTGCAGCTTGATTCTGGAGGACACTTGTGGATCACCCCTTTTAGGGCTGCTGAAGGCTGATTCAGAGACACACTGGTGAACTGGCTCTGAAGGGTTGCTGAACACTGATTCAGAAACACACTGATGAAACATCTCTGAAGGACTGCTGAAGACTGATTCAGGAACACACTAGCACAATATGCTGGCTCAATGCAATTAAAAGTCACAGTTCCAACAGTGTTGCTTAATGTCACAGTTCCAACAGTTATGCACAATATCACATCTGGGTGTACAGATCACAGTAAATAACAGGAACTTGGTTGCTTCTATCCTGGCACCTTCTTGGTGAAGCCCTTGCTACACGTGGACCTACTGTAGTGGGGTCCCTCTAACTGAAATGGGTTCTCCTCCTACTGTGGGGTACACTAGCAGCTAAACACTAGATGGCTTCTTTAGACTGTGAGTTGCACTAGTTGAGTGCTCCCCCCATAGATACGCTGGGCCCCTTCTGATTAATTGCCCTATTATGGCTAGCTGAGTCCCTTTTACACCTGAGACCAATATGGTCGACTGAGCCCCTGTTAACTATGGGCTTAACTGCACCTTTAACCTATGGGCTTACTGTAGCTGGGCCCCTTTATACTATCCTGGGCCTAGCGTTGCACCTTTAACCATCAGACCTAGTTGCCTCTTTTAATATCTAAGACTTTCTGGCTAGACCTCCTTTAAATCTATGGTCCTTTTGTGGCTGGGCCCCCTTTAACACACGGGGCTTGCCTTTGCCCCACTGCTCCTTTGGGCCTGTTGCTGCCACTTTTAAATACTAAGACCCTCTTGGCTAGGCCCCTTTAACTGACCAGGCTACTCTTGACTGGGTCCCTTTATTGTAGGGCTACACTGTACTGGGCCCCTCTGCTGGCATTGCCCCTGCAACAGTTTCCAGAGGAGTTGCCCCTTTAAATACTCCTTGTACTTCAATCAGGGCCTTTTCTGCCCCTGCCCCACCTTAACTCCACCTCCAGGGCTTTCCTCAATTGATATTTATAATTTCTCCCTGAGGAGCCTCTCTACCAGGCCCCTCCCCTGGGCATCGCTAAGCCCAGATGAATATTGATTGATTTACATGCAGCCCTCTGGCCTGCCCCACAGATTTCAGCCATTCCACGCCCTGGGGTGCCTAAAATACTTTTTTTTTTTTTTTTAATTATCTTCAGGCTGTCAGCACTCTTCTTGTGCTGCCGCCAACTCACCACCCTAGCCCGGGATGAAGAAGGATTTTGAGGGCTGGGGGCACAACTCAAGCACTGCTTTAAAATCAGTTCACAACAGCAGAGATGGCTAAATTTTAAAAACTATACAAAGGTCAACTTGGTGACTACCATCATTGTAAAGGTATTTTTGTTGTGCACAATTGTGACACTGGTTGTGTATGTGTAACTTGTATGGTTTTCAAGATAGGAACATAAGAACATAGGAATGTAATGGCAGAAAAGGACCACCAGACCCACCCAGTCTGCCCAGAGTACCCAGAATTCTACTAGGCTTTTGCTGTAGTCCTCCCCTGCCCCAACAGCCCTTGTGTTTATCCCAGGCTCTTTGGAACTCCCCTATATTCTTTTCCCCACCACCTCCTTTGGCAACCCACTCCAGTTGTCCACCACCCTCTCAGTGAAGAAATACTTCCTGAAGTTACCCCCAAATTTTCTTCCCTTGATCTGCTATTCATGACCCCTCACCCTAGCTCTCTCCTTCAACTGGAAAAGGCTCCCCACAGGCACCTTGTTGATACCTTTGAGGAATTTAAGTCTCGATTATGTCTCCTCTCTCTCTCTCTCTCTCTCCTCTGCTTCAGAGAGTACATGCCCAGGTCACTTAGTCTCCCCTCAAATGGTAACTGCTCTAACCCCCTCACCATCCTTGTTGCCCTCCTCTGAACTCACTCCTCCCTCTCCATGCCCTTCCCGAAGTAGGGCCTCCAGAACTGGACCCCATACTCCAGGTGTGGCCTGACTAGTTGTGTGTATAGCGGTACTATGACCTCTCTCTTCCTACTGAAGAACCCTCTCCCTATGTAACCCAATATTCTGCTTGCTGTTGCCACTGCTCCTCCACACTACTTTCCCACCTTCAGATCTTCTGAAATGATGATGCCTAAGACACTGTCTTCTTCAGTTACCTGGATGGGTCTACCTCCCAGTGAATACTCTGCTCTCCCACTTTTTTGCCCAAATGCATGATTGTACATTTAGTTATACTGAACAACAATTGCCACTCTTTGGACTATTCCTCCAGCCTTTCCAGATCCCTGCACATCATCTCCACCCCCTCTGGCATATCCCCTCTATTGTAGACCTTTGCGTCATCCGCAAAAAGACTCATCCTCCCTTCCAGACCCACCGATATATCCCTTATAAAGACATTAAACAGAAGAGGCCCTTGGAGAACCCTGCTGATGACCTCTGACTCCTCCGAGGGTGCCCCATTGACCAATACCCTCTGCATTCTTCCCTCCGCCCAGTTACCAACCCACTTTATTTTTTTTATCATATAATATTTTATTGAAATTTTCCAATTTTCCATTTTGTTTACATAATACATAGAAGCGTATTCATGATAAGCCTCAATCACTGACAAACAGCCACTGAACGACTAACAATACTGCCATCTTACAGGATACATCCAGAGTACAACGTAGCTCTAAACTGCATCACTATTTGTCAAAATTCAAATCTCAAGTGTCCTTAAAGAAGGCCTAAGCTATATGTGAGACAAACTAACTACAGCAGGCTTTAATTGGACACAAATATTTGCAGGGATATAGATTCAGAAAAGCACTACCTTACAGCACAGGCATCTTATTTATATAATAAAATTATACCAACTAGGTTCTCATGATTAGTTTATACCCAGTAATCCCACAATAAAGTGTTTGAGCTATCCACAGAGTCAGGATTGAGGAAGAAAAAGAAGGTGGAAAATATGGGGAGAAAGAGCTAGAGATAAGAGGAGGGAAAAAGAGCATAGCAGGAGTTACACACAAAAGAGGGGGATACCTTGTATCTGGCATACCACTCTAAGGTCAACTAGCTAAGAAGTAATAGGAGGGGTTTTGTAGTGGGGGAGGAGACACTCTGCAAATGTGGGAGTGCAGGTAGGCATCTCATTTTGAGTAGTAGTCAGCTAGTTTGCCTCTAGCTGCTGCCGTAAGCCTCTCAAAGATGACCAACCCACTTTATTACCACCTCCCCCAGCCCCAAGCAGGCTATTTTGTGCAATGACTTCTTGTGCTGCATCGAGTCAAAAGCCTTTCTGAAATCAAGGTAGGACACATCCGCTGAGCTCCCTGATTCACCACTCTGGTGACCCAGTCAAAAAACTCTGTCAAGTTAGTTTGACAGGATATGCCCTCTGTGAACCCATGCTGCCATGGGTCCCGAAGTCCATTTGCCTCCAGGTAGTTGATAATTCTGTTCTTGAGCAGTTTCTCTATGAGCATTCCAGCCACAGATGTCAAGTTCAATGGCCTGTAGTTACCCACCTCTTTCTTCCCCCCTCCCTTGTGCAGGGGTATTACATCCAAACAATTCCAATCTTTAGGTACTACCCCTTATCTTAAGGAGTTGTTGAATAGAGTGGTCAAGGGAGAAGTCAGTACCTCCCTCAGTTCCCACAAAACCCTTGAATGCACCCCGTCTGGCTCCATGGCTTTGTCAACTTTCAAATCCCTAAATTCCCTTAGTATCTCCTCTTTATGAAACAGACTTATGTCCACTCCCTCCCCTGTGGTCTTTGCCACCTTAGAGTTGCCCCCTTTCCATTCTGCCTCCTTTGTGAATGCTAAACAGAAGTAGCTATTTACCAGTATAGACTTCTCCTGGTCCCTCACCACCCTCTCCCCACCCCACCCATTTTTTAGGACGGGAACGCCTTTCTCTGTTTTCTTCCTTTCACCAATATACCTAAAAAAGACTGTGTCCCCCTTCTTGACTGCCTTGGCAATGCTCTCTTCTGTCCTTGCCTTTGCTCACCTGACTACTCTGCCTGCCTCCTTCTGTATAACCTGTAAGATATTTACATTTGCTTGGCATGTCTAGAGTGTTCACAGAGAGAGAAAAAAAAGTGTCTGCTGTTTGCAAACACATCTACACACATACCAAAAAATCAAAATATTTTGAAAACTATACAAGCTGCACAAAAATAACAAGCAGCAAAGTTGTTCGGGACATAAATATTTTTACAATGAGGGTAATGACTAAGCTGAACTCCTTACAGTTTTTAAAATATTTGCCATCCGAAGTGGGAAGTTTGGCAAAAAAAACATGGAAATTTGGTTAATTAGATGACTATATTTTAAAAACTATACAGAATTCAGCTTAGTGACTACCTTCATTGTAAAGGTATTTTTGTTGTGAACAACTTTACTACATTTCTGTGTAGCTTGTAAAGTTTTCAAGATATTTAGATTTGTTTGGAATGTGTACAAATGTGCATAGAATTATTCACAGTGTCTTAGGAATGTCATAGCAAAGCTGCCTGGAGTCCCATCACCAACATTCTGAATGCAGAATAGAGTAGAATTAAGCAGCAGGGTGTGTATTATGTAAGCAGTAAGACATGAAGGGGTGTGCGTTGAACAGATATTACTGCGTGGCCAGGGGCGTAGTAGCCGAGTGCCTTCATCCCCTGGAAGTGTGGTAATATCTGTGCAATGCATACCCCAGAGTGTCTTATTGCACTTATAAAATGGGCTACATTTTTTAACTTGTTATAGTCAAAACAAATCATGTTTTTTATGTAGAATAAACATATCTGGTTGTAGGAATTTATGATAAAATAATCCTTCCACCAACTTGATAATGACCTCATTGTACTTGTACTGTAGGAACTTTGTCCTCTAGTGGCATCAGTAATAATGGTCCACTACACCCGTGATGCCTGACTACACAGGAGAGACATTATTACACAATAACGCACACCCTGCCATGCCTTATTGTTATTATACAATGGTGCTTTTTTTTTTTTTAAGAACATGGGAAAATAAGTTTACAATATTTTTTTTTTATTATTTTTGTTAGGGCAGGTATACATATTCAAAAAATAGACCATAGTTTCTGTTTTGTCCATCAACACGGTTGCTATGTAACCCACTTTAGGTGTCTCTTTGCCTGTCCCTTTGTGTGTCTGTCACCAACCCTGTGCTATTTTTTTGTTGCTGTGTGCCTGCACTGGGACTGGGAGAAGTTTACACACTATGGCACTGTTTTTGGTTTTTTCTTATTTAACCTGGTCATAAGCAGCCCTGCTGTTTCTGTCAGGATGGAGCTGAGGAGTGGTGTGTGGATTGAGTTTTGGAACAGGCGGTGCTGCAGCCGAGGTGTAGGTAATAAGATGCCATCTGAAGTTATGACTTTGTTTTACTGAATAATTTTTGTGCTTAGGGAATCCAGTAGAGTAAAAGATTATTGATAGTTTTGTTTCTGTGTAAGACAGGGATATACATCCACTGAGTCCTGCAGTGAGCAGAGCACTGTACTGTGCACACGCCACAAATGCCAAAATTGAAGTTGGAATTCAGGAACATTGGGGGACTGTCTCAGAGAAGGCACTGTTACTGCTTTCTCTAACTTTTCTTTTAGGTGGGAGAACATAAAGTTATGTAGTACTTACTTTTTCCACAAATTAACTAGTCATCCAATAAACTACGCCCTGGCAATTCACGGTCTGCACAGTCCAGTGAAGCACTCGTCTTGGGGGGGAAACACTGCAGATGAAATGGCCATGTCATGATTTCTGCTTCTGTTATGTGATCACCTGTATGCCTGGACTTCATACAGTGATGTTGTTATTTATTTATTTTTTACTTATTTTAGAATATCAGATTTACAGACCTTTGAGTCAAGGACTCGTTTACAAAGGCACCTCATCATGGAGTACAAAGACAGACAGTGTTACATAGTTCAAGACACAGTAGTAGTTACAGGTTACAGGTTTCAAGCAATAGTTACAAGGTTCCAACAGGTGTTACAGGAGGACAATGCCTCAGTGATACATGAACAGAATACAGTTCCATGACTGAGGGAGGCTATACAGAAGGACAACGCCTCAGAGGTAGATGAATAGTAAAACAGTTAAGCAGTGTACAGTGAAATATGGCCCCTGGTTAGTAGAGCTGTAAGAATAATAGTGCAACCCAACATGTCGCTAGGTGACAACAGCAGGAAGGGATGCAGGCATTAGGCCCTGAGGGGGACTGTAGTATTCATGCAAGGGGGGAGGACTTGTGAAGTGGTATAAGTGCAGAAAAAGCAGTCCGAGGGACCTTGTCATGATTCTAAGCAGGATGGTCACTTAGGGTTGGTAGATTAGTCCCCACAGGGGTGGTCCAGAGGAGCACTGGAGACTGGATTTAGGTACACTTGCAGCAGTGGGTGCTGAGTAGGTGGCTCTTGAGGGCTGTCTTGAAGGGACCAATTTTAGTGAGGTTGGTGACGTTGACTGGGAGGGTGTTGAACCAGGAGGGCACTCTGTAGCCAAAGGATCTCTGGGCAAGGGATGTCCTGGCTCTTGGTACTAGAAGGGTAGCCTTAGAGGCACTACAGGTGGAGACCATAGGGGTGGGCCGGTGAAGGGAGGCAGTTACCCCAGGAGGGGAGAGTCCGAGGAGCATTTTTTTGGTTGGCAGACAAGTCTGATAGCAGATTCTGTCCTCTAGGTTGAGCAGGTTGGCTGAGGAGTACAGTAGACAGGTGTGCATGCGCCTAGAAGTTCTGGTCAGGAGCCTGCAGGCCTTGTTAATGGAGAGCTGGATTTTGGCGAGTGCAGTGATGTCAGCGGCTGCATAGCTAGGCATGCCGTAGTCCACTAGAGACAGGACAGATGAGGTGATAGCCAGCCTGAGAGCCTCAGGGAGAAGGCAGTCTTTATGATGGTATAGAAGCCTGATCCTGGAGTTAGTAATGGCAGAGAGGGTGCTGATGTGGGCATGGAAGGTGAGGACAGAGTCGAAAGTGATACCCAAGTATTTATAGGAGGACACTTGCTTGAGGGGGTGCAGAGTGCTGGGTAGTATCAGAAGGGGGGTGTTTCTGGCTTTGCTTTGGTGGTGCATGAAGAGCTTTGTCTTAGTCTATTTTAAGTTCATGACCAATCTATGATCGGTGAACCACTGTTCAGCTTGGTGGAAGGCATGCTGGAGGGAGGCCTGTAGTGAAGCAGGGCTGGGGTGTTAGGAGAATAGCACTGCATGATCTGCATAAAGGAGCATTCTGCTGGACCAGATGGTGGGGAGCATGTTCAGAAAGAGACTGAAGATAAGGGGTCCCAGGATGGAGCCCTGTGGTACTCCGGAGTGGACAGGTCAGGTGTCGGACAGGGAGCTACTGATTTTTACACACTGGGCTCTGGATGAGAGATAGCTGGTGAACCATGTGAGAGGACCAGCTGAGAAAACAAGGTGGAGGAGATAGTCAAGCAGGAGGGGATGGTAGACCATCTCAAAGGCCTTGGAGAGGTCAATGAACACAGCTCTGGTGAGGTTGCCAGCACCTAGGGCAGTGTGCAGAAAGTTAGAAAATTCCAGGAGATTCATAGTGGTGCTATGACCTGAGCAAAAGCCATGCTGCTCAGGGCACATGATATCATACTTGATCAGGTACTCCATGAGTTGGTCTGCTACCACTTTTTCAAGGGCTTTTGAGGGTGAGGGGAGGATAGAGATAGTTCAATAGTTGCTAGGGGAGGACCGATCCCCATTCTTGTGTATTGGAGTGATGATGGCTGTTTTCCAGGCACTACGGAACTGACCCAGACATAGCGAGTGGTTTAGAAGGTCAGTAAGGGGAACCAGAATAACATCCAAGACCTGACATAGGATCCTGGTGTCCAGGAGGTCATTACTGGGGCTGTTACTATTGACAGCTTTTTGTAGATATGGCCTGGCTTCAAGTGTGGAAATTGTGCAGAGGTAAAATGGTGGGCATGGGAGGGTGGGGGGCTGAGAGGCCTGGACAGGGCAAAAGAAACTACTGGGGAGGATGGAGCTATGGTCTGAGAATGTGGCATTTGGGCAGTCTGCAATGCCAAGAGGATCTGTGACGACAGTACCGTTAAAGGAGAGTTGGGATGGGGGGGGCCCGAGACTTCAAATTCAGTTCTTTCATATTATCCCAGAAGTTCCTGGTGAACCCCCAGGAGGAGGCAAGGGTGGTGCAGTAGTGCTGAGTCTTAGCCTGTTGGATGGCCCAGGTACACTTATTCTGTTCGGTGCTATAAGTTTGCCTATCCATTGGCTTGCCAGACTCTGTAACGATGTACCAAAGGTTATCCCTTGCTTTAGGTTTTTGGATGAGGGAAGCAGTGACCCATGGCACATTTTGTTTCTTGGAGCAGATCATGGCAAAAGGAGTGAAGAGATCTCAGGCCTTGTTAAAGGTGTGCATGAAGAGGTCGAGAGCTATGTCAATGTTCAGGGTGTAGCTAATGCAGGACCAGTCCACCTGGGCAAAATAAAGTTTAAGTTTTCCGAGACCACCAGGGCAGAAACGCTGGTGCAGTATTTTCCTTTTTACCAGTTTATTAGTGGTAGAGGACCATGTGAATAGACAGGGGAGTGATCACTTAGCAAATTGGAGAGGATGTTAATATCCTGAATTTTTTGAGGGCGGCTGGTTATAATGACATCCAGGAGAGTGATTATGTTATGTAACAACATCAGTGTTGCAGGCACCTACTGACCAATCAGAGCGCACCTGATTTTCAGCTGAGCTGAGACGCTTTTCTACCACAGTGTAAAAGTGATGGAATGCTGTTCAACCCTTCTGTGGTAGAACAGCATTCCAGCTCAGTTGAAAATTGCACAAGCGATACTTATAAACAGCAGGATCTAACAGATTAAATGACCCAACCCTGTGACAGGACGGACAGAAACTCGATCAGACCCGCAAGTGCAGGATCAACCAGATACTTATCAAATATGCAGGATCAACCAGATATAACCCTCCAATGTAAAAACTAAATGCAGGATCAACTAGATATTTATAAAAACTTACAAAAATAGATGCCGATCCTCCACTTGCTAATGGAATACTTACAGCCGCCATGTTTTTTTGTGTGAAAACCCCACCTAAACCCAATAGATAACCAGTTGGAGTGTGTGCAACTAATGTAGGGATGTCTAGTCCCTAGCAACCACATAACTCACCATAGAAAGTAGCCCTAAGTCCCGAAATAAGACAGGACACTGAATGATTTATTTTCTATATAAAAAGTATAAAAATTGCTAAAAGCAAATCAGATTATTCAAAGGGGCACCATACACTATAAAAAATACTGAAAGGGCATCCCTATGCCTAACCAATATGTTTGCCACCTTGGGGCTCTGATTCCCAAGGACCTCTTGAGTTTTGCTCTCCAGGTCACAGGGAATCACAACCCCTCTGTGGCAGAACACACTGGTTCAGCATGGTTGTCCATCCAGTATTCTTTGTGTTATGGAATTTTGTAAACTTTCTATGCTTTTGAGACTCATGTGCTGCACTATATTATACAATGGGAAGGAAATTTCCTGTGCTCTGATTGGTCAGTGGGTGCCTGGAATAGTGAAAGTTGTTCAGTAAAACAAAGCTGTAACTTCAAACGGCATCTTATTACCTCCACCTCAGCTGTAGCACCACTGGTTCCAAAACTCGCTCCACACACCACTCCTCAGCTCCATCCTGACAGAAATAATGGGACTGCTTATGACCAGGTTAAACAAGAAACAAAACAAAAACAGTGGCACACTAGGTAAACTTTTCCCAGTCCCCAGGCAGGCACACAGCAACAAAAAAATAGTGCAGGGTAGGTGACAGACACACAAAGGGACAGGCAAAGAGACACCTAAAGTGGGTTACATGGCAACCATGCAGTGGCAGCACACCACAAAACAGAAATGATGGACTCTTTTTTGAATATGTATACCTGTCCTAACAAACAATTAAAAAAAAAGTATTATAAACTTATTTTCCCATGTTCTTTTAAAAAAAGCCATTGTATAATAGCAATAAGGCATAGCAGGGTGTGTGTTATTGTGCAATAACATCACTCTTAGGGTGGTGGAAGCACTTGGCTTCACTTTGTGCTTCAACCCACCCCAGGTGTGACATTATTACACAATAACACACACCCTGCCATGTCCTACTGCTTAATTCTACTCTATTCTGCATTCAGAATGTTGGTGATGGAACTCCTGGTAGCTTTGCCATGTCATTCCTAAGACACTGTGCAGAATTCTATGCACATTTGTACACATACCAAACAAATCTCAATATCGTGAAAACTTTACAAGCTGCACAAATCCAACCAGCAGCAAAGTTGTTCATGACAAAAAGACCTTTACAATGAGGGTAGTCATGAAACCGAACTCTGTACAGTTTTTAAAAAATAACCATGTAGTTAACCAAATTTCCATGCTTTTTTACCAAATTTTCCACTTCAGATGGCAAATATTTTAAAAACTGTAAGGAGCTCAGCTTAGTGGCTACCCTCATTGTAAAAATATGTTTGTCCTGAACAACTTTGCTGCTTGTTGTTTTTGTGTAGTGGGTATAGTTTTCAAAATATTTAGATTTGTTTGTCATGTGTGCAGATGCACTTGCAAACAGATGACACTTTTTTTTCTCACTGAGTGAACCCTCTAGTAGTCATGCCAAACAAATGTAAATATCTTGAAAACCATACAGGTTAGACACACACAACCAGTGTCACAATTGTTCACAATAAAAACACCTTTAAAATGAGGGTAGTCACCAAGCTGAACTCTGCATAGTGTTTAAAATATAGCCATCTCTGCTGTTGTGAACTGATTCTGAAGCAGTGCTTGCTGCTAAATCTATGGTCCCGGCTACATAACTGTCACATGAGACAGGATGCATTATAGGAACAAGAAAAGCAATAAGCCTTGCTGAGATGGAGATCCCCAGGGGTCATAAAACTACCATAAAGCTAGCAGGCTAATTTAGGAAAAACTCCTAATAGAAGACAGAGGGAAGGACACACTAGGACTTCACACACAAATCAAAACACTCTGCACAACATACATTTTTACAAATTCTGGGTGTACTACTCCTTTAAAAGTTATAACTATTAAATTAGTGTTGTATAAATTGTATACATAATGGTCTGATTTAACATATGCAGTTTATCATCACTTGTGAGGGGGTATTGCCACTGGTTAGTCATGCTGCTGCCCCTTCACACTTGAAGATAAATTGCATATTTTGAGTCAGGCCATTGCATATCCCCAATGTCTCTGCTAGACTTGTTTCATTCACTTCTACCAGCTGCAAAAGGCAGCATACATGGGCTTCAAGACTGAGAACATCTCAGGAAAAAAATGTGGCCCCAAAGTTCTACCCCTCCGCACTCTATTTCCTTGTAACAGTTAGATGTGTCAGGACAGACAGAAAGCCTTGCATAAGAATTCTTTTGGAAGGCTGCCCCAAACTTTCCACTTTAATCTAAAACAAGATTTGTTTTAAATAATGTTTATGAAAAGTCACACAGATGCATTGTACCTTCCGTAATATTAACTAAAGTGGTGTATATGCTCATTAAAGAATCACAATCTGTGCTTTTATCTTAATTGTGCAATATTTGTGGTTGCAGTTACAATGGCGGGGATTAACCAGGAAGATAAAAAAAGAAAAAAAGAAAAAAACCCTTGTGTTCTAATGACCTGTTATCATTTAACAAAGAGAGGCTAGGAACGTGTTTGTACTTGCCAGTGTGGCCTCGCTAGTTTTCCTTCTGCTAATCAATACAAAGCTTCCACTGTTTTCTTTTTAAATCAAGCTTTGCCAACTTTTGATCTGGGATATGTCAATCTGTTTCACTCCAACAACGGTGAATGCCACACCCTGCTAAGGTTCAGTGACCAAGTGTATAAGTAACAGCAGACTTACAACCTTTAACTGTCATTGTCTTCTAAATATGGTGAGAGACTAAAGAGCAGAGTAGAACAATTCAGGCATTTTTAAATAGGCACTGAACACATCCTACCTCAGCAGAAAACTGTCTCGGGGGTAAGTAGAATTCAATCCAAATGCCTCTTGTTCAATGATTCTTAGGCCCCAAATCTTGGTGGCCTGAAATTGTGGAGCCACCAAACTTACTGGTGGTATTACTCTTTATTTTTTGTATCCCAAAACCCACTGTTATGCCCCACCATCCCTCCAGAAATAGCATATTTATTTTCACACAGTATACATTAAAGTAAGCCCATAATGTATTTTCATTTGAAATGTATCTCCCAATGTTTTTTAAAGGTAAGAAATTGTCCACTCCATTACCTTTGTAACAGGTGCTCTAAAGAGCTCTGTGGTCACAGTATATTGTGCAGGTGGCTGCATCCAGCCACGGTGGACCCATTTGAGAAACACTGCTCTAGTTAGCCCTTGTCATTAAGCCCAACTAATTGGGGAGACAGTGTGGTTTTGTAGTTAGAGCACCAGCTTGAGGAAACAAAAGACTGCAGGTTCAAACCCTGTTACAGTCATAAACCTCACTGTGTGACTGCAGGAAATCACTTAACCTCCCACTGCTCCAGTCCCTCAAACTGTGGAAATGGGTAGAAGCAGAACCCCGTGGGAAGTGAGATGCTGCATCTCAGCTGGGCTGTCCTGGGTAAATACAGTGAGAAAGGAAAAAATCAGAGGGAAGAACCATATGCACCTTCTCTTTTGTAAAGAAGCAGTGCACAAATGGAATGCATTATTTGTCTGTATGACAGAGAAGTAAATTTATCCCTTTGTATACCATTCTAAAAGGGATGGAACATACAAAGCTTTGAAGAAAAAGGTGTTCATCATTTTATTTTGGCTGACTCAGGCTAAAGGGGCCGATCCTTGACTCACCTGTTACAGCTTTGATTCCAAGTACTGAAGGACAACTACTGAAAACAGATATCAGTGTTTCACTGCATTTTACTGTGAGTCTCATTTAGACCTTTAAAAGACATTCTTAGAAGATGCCTAAGGCTCTCTGCAGAGCTGGAGGAAACACTGATATACAAAGAGAGTAAGAAAAAGAGACCTCTCCGTGGTGCATAAAATGGGGTATGTGTGAAATCAGGACCACCAGACCAGACCTAGAATGGTAAAAACTGGACCAGCTATCCCAGCTGAACCAGCCAAACTGGAGAAAACCTGGGCAGTCTGGCTGTTCCAGGTGGACCAGTCAGTCCAGCTTTTACCATTTTAGTCCATCCATTCCCACTGGTCCAGATTTCATGTAGGGTGATGGATATGGATAAAACCCAGACCACTGGATTTGAACCAGACTAAACTGGTAAAAGGTCTAGACTAGATCCAGCACTCCAGATTTCACCCATACCCTCACCCCAGCTGAAATCTGGACCAGCCTGAATGGACAGACTAAAACAGTAAAAACCAAACTGACTGGTCTAGCTAGAACAGCTGGATAGCACAGGTGTTGCCCAGTCTGGCTAGTCCAGACAGACCAGCCTGTCCATATTTTAGTTTTGAGTCCTGTCTGGTCAGGCAGTCCAGATTTTATCAAGTCCCCATAAAGTATACTGACAGAATTAAACACTGGCTACAACAATACTGAAGGGTGCAGCTGGAAACGAACATGATGGACCCTTGCGGCAGGATTTTTAAAAGCTAGACCCAAACGCATGTTGCATCTGCATCTGTGGAAATGCATCAGAGCAGCCCTGCTGCTCTTTTCAAAAGATGCATCCGTGTGTGACAAAAAGTCAAGCTTTATGGTAAACAAATGATGCCAATGCAGTTAATGACATTTTCTTGCCACAACTGTGCCTTTTTTTGTTAAAATTTGAATGCTATTAGACAAAAATTGCTTATCTAACAGTGTGGACACTTTTCAGTTTGTAAATAATGGTAAACACATTTTGGACAGATTCTTTTGAAATCCTGCTGTTGCTCTTTTTTTAACTAGCAAAACTAGCATTTCCTAAGGTTCTAATTATATGGTTGGGAGAGCAAAATGTTATTTTTCTGAAACCTGCCTGTGAGAAATCAAAACAGAGATGAAAGAGACAGAATGCACTGTAGAAGTAAATACTAAACCATGACAGAGCATGGTTCTACTGTGGCATTAATCCATGGTTGGGCTGGTTGGGGCACGAGGCTGAATGCCAAGTGCGTCCAACCTGCCAAATATGGATTAATGCCACAAGTAGAACCATGCTCTGGAGTGGTTTAATGCACTTGTAACATGGCAAGCACTGGTAGGAGTAACATGTTATACACAAAATAAATTGGAAACATCACATAGTGCGATTGCTTTGTTAGACATGAAAAGTGTCATGTTTAATAACAGTATGCGGGTTCAAGAGCTGTGTCTCTTTTATGTTGTTATTGCTGCAAATATTGAACATATTTTATAGCTGCATTTATGTTTGTTAATGTTTTGTGAGTATAACTACGTTTTGTTTTTTTTTCCAAAACTGCAGTATACATTCTAAATATTCTCCACTTCTGACCATGTCTTAACACTCCGGGTTGCTATGGTTTCTGGGTAAATAACTCTTTTTTATGATTCTTGCAACTTTAACACACTGAACAGTTCATAAACTAACTTACATTTTATTTCATCGTTTGGTCTCTGCACTGCACTCTGTTGAGGTTTTTCATTGCGGTATTCCTATGCAGTACATTCTCCCATTGTAACCACGGAGGATTTTCTCGCAATGCATTACGGGATTCTGAGACAAATAGATGAATATATTAAGTAGGAACATGATCATCTGACTCAGTTTGTGCAACTTTTAAAATTTTACCTGACAAAAAAGTCACTTTAATAACTTTTACCAAAAATCACAGAGGCTCAGATATTCAAACTGCGCCAGACTGTGGCGCAAGCTTGGGTGTAGCTCAACTTGGCTGCGCAGGGGTGTGAACTGGGCGATATTCAATGGAGCTGCACCATGGCTCAGCAGCGTTGAATATCGCACCCTGGCCACCCGCAGGTGTGCATGGCGCAGTGGCACCGCGCCAGTGCAAGTGGTCAGAGTGGATCATGGGGATGTGCTAGCACAAGTTCCATTGCGCTATGCACAGCAACCACAATATTCAAAACTTGACATGCAAATGGGGCCATAATGTATGCAAGGCACACATGGGGCCATTTGCATGTCATTATTGCCCCATTTGCATGCAGGTGCGCCAATCCCCGACGACTTGCACCTGGCGCCCTACCAGGCAGCAGCCATCGGGGACCGATGCCCCCTGCAGCCTGACTGCGGGCATTTGTAGTAACAAAAATAACTATTCTGTCCTACATCCCTGGTGGTCCAGTGGACCGCTATCTGCCCGATCGCGGGCATCTGTGTAAAAGTAGAAGTATTTCCTATATCCCTGGTGGTCCAGTAGACCGCTATCTGCCTGATCGCGGGCATCTGTGTAAAAATAGAAGTATTTCCTACATCCCTGGTGGTCCAGTGGACCGCTATCTGCCCGATCGCGGGCATCTGTGTAAAAACAGAAGTATTTCCTATATCCCTGGTGGTCCAGTGGACTGCTATCTGCCTGATCACGGGCATCTGTATAAAAATATAAATATTTCCTGCATCCCTGGTGGTCTAGGTGCACGCCCTCCCCACCGCCCACTGATCCCACTGCGCTTCCCCGGTCAGCCGGCGAGGCAGCACCCTCGCCTGCCGCCCCACCACCGCTGGCTGACACAGTCGATGGGGCTGTGCACCCGATTGGTTCGGCGTGAGCCAATGGGCATGCAACCATACCCGTACTACACATTCCAGATATGTGAATGATTCATTCACATACTGTATCTGGAATGTGTGATGCGTATGTTCATGCTGATAGCTCACTAGTGAATGAACATCTAACCGATTGTGTCAGTCGGCAGGCGGGCGGCAGGTGGGTGGGTGCTGCCGACCACCGGCTGACCAGGGGAGAGGGATGGTGGGGCTCACTGGGCGGGTGGGGGGTGAGCCTAGACCACCAGAGATGTAGGAAATATTTCTATTTTTACACAGATGCCCACGATCGGGCAGATAGCAGTCCACGGACCACCAGGGATATAGGAAATACTTCTATTTTACACAGATGCCTGCGATAACAGATAGTGGTCCACTGACCACCAAGGATATAAGACGGAATTCTTCTTTCCTTTTTTACAGATGTCCATGATCGGGTATGGGGGGGGGCGCTGCCAGGTGCGGCCGGAGCACAGGTGGCAGCTGCTGTGTTGTGCCCTGCAATGCGGCAGCTCACCTGTGGGTAGCCATCAGTTGTTCCTTTTTTTTTTGGATCAACTTTGTGCTGGCTCATGAAGGAGTTGCGCATGCATGGCTCTGCACATCCCGGGCTGAATATCGGGCTGTGCAGAGTATGCATGAGCATGCCCCACCTGCGCCTGCATACATTACTGATGCGCTCCGGCACATCGGGATTTGTGCTGTGCACATTTCCCTTTTGAATATCGCTCTGGGGTGCATCAGTGGATTGCGCATGGCGCAACACTGTTGTGCCATGTGCAACCCTTTTGAATATCTGGGCCAGTGTGTTTAATTAACTGATTGCGTTCTATAGTACTGCAACATTTCAAGCATATAACAGGGATACAGCAGAGATTGGAATGATCATGCTCCACATTACTGGAGATATGGCAAGTGATTAGTGTCCACATGGGTGGGTGGGTAGGAACCAGATAAAATAGTGCCATAGAATTTACTGTTGATAATTGTAGTATTGCACAAACAACCATGGTTCTACTGTGGCATTAATCCATGGTTGCTTTGTGATCACCTGATGCTGTTTAACCAATCTCAAACAGTTATTTTAGTCTTACATTTATGCCATGTTACAATTATAATTATTATATCTGATGGGACATGCCAGTAAAGAGATACACATTTTTCATTTTATTTACATTTTAATTTTGTTTAAATATTGTATACTGTACTTCATAAAAGAACTCATGCTGAATAAGCTCTCAAATTAGTCTCATAGGAGCCTTCTCCTGGTTATGCTAATACCTTTTTTACACCTGATTAATGGAAATGCTATTTTTACAGTAAAATCACTCAGAAAGAATGAATTAGTTGTACTTTGAAGCAAAATGTTGTTATTAACTAAGAACATTACTGTGAGATGCACCTGCAATTACAAAGTGTTGCTTTGGTGTCTTTAATTAACAGAGTGCCCTGAATCTCATTGAAAGGACTCATCATTCATGCAATGGAGACAGCAGCAAAAGCTGCACTGATAAGGAAGTGGATACATTTAGGTGATGGGTTCGCTGGAGACTGCACAGAGAATACCTCTGGAAATGAGCAGGAATGGAGTGAACTCCACCAGGCAGCTTGGAATGGAAACACAAGATTAATGAAACAGATGCTTCAGCAGGGAGCCAGCACAGACAGCAGGCAAGTGCTGGGCAATAATTACGTGACTGTTTATCTGTCGATTCATTCCATGTGGGTAATAAACTCTTGCTTTACTGCAGCAATGTATTACTGGCAAAAAAGTAACTGGAATATATCCACCATCTGTTACATTTAATATAATGCAACACGATACGAAAAAATCCTCTTTGTACTCAGTGGCTAGGTGTCCACTATACCAAGGCTGGGTATTTTCAAAAGTGGGGGCACTGCACTCACATCCACATTCTGGACACATGCAGTCAATTTTCAAACATCCCAACACATTTGCAATAGTTTACTTGGTTTCTGGCAAAGAAATAATACATGCAACATATTCTGACAAGTGAAACATTTTCAGGGCACAGGTTGCAGTAATCACGTCCAGAACTTAAACCACCTTTTAAGTGGTCTAATTAGCTGTACAGATGTTGTGCAACTGCATCCCAAAAACAGATGTAGATGTTTGAAAATTACACCCCTAATGTTTAGTGGCCAAAGTTGCTGTCAAAGTGGCCATTTCATGTAGTCATACAGGACAGATACTCAAAACCCTGGAGCCGTATGGCTACATCAACATATTATTGTGAAAATGTTGGTGAATAGAAATGCAATGTTTTAAGGTTGTGAGCATTTATCTTTTTTATAGAGATTTATAATCCTCCTAGAATGGATGTCATGCATTTGACTTCTTCCTCAGAGTACCTCTTTTAAGGTAGCACGTCAAGTCCGTGGGTAGAATTGCAGCGTGGTAAATATTGCGTAGGGAAAAGCATGAAAGATCTATGTGCTAATTAGAGACAATAGTGCTGGTATGGTACTGCGTATGTGAGATGCTTTAACTATGCACATGTTATAGCGCAGTTCCTGCTGAGTACTTGAAGTTTGCTAGTGTGTGCTGGCTAGACATGCTGATGGCGTGGCATAGAGGTTACTGTCACAGCCTCTGAATAAGCTTGGTACACCCAGCCAACCTAGGTTCAATTCAGGGAGTTTCTTTTTGTGTCTGTGTGTGTGTGTGTGTGTGTGTGTGTGTGTGTTGCACCCACCACCTTCCCCCCCGGATTAAAATAGTAAAGCCCCCGCTCCCTGAGTTGCATCCCCTCCAGAGTTGGAATAGTAAAGATGTGGTGTAGGTGTAGGGTCTGAGAGTGCCCCAGGGCTGCCATGTAGGTGGTATTGTGGTCTTACTTACTGTGGCATCGCAAGTGACCAATCTTGCAGCAGGTGATTGGCTCTCCTTAGTCAGTTGTGATGTAACAGACAGTGAGGTAATAGGGCTGATGATGTATGAAGTTCACAGAGTTCAAACCTTTCTAGAGCCAAATACTCACTGTGATCTCTTGCAAGTCACTGAGCATCGCGGTGCTCCAGTACACCCAGCTGCAGAAATTACTAGAAACAGTAGGATCCCACTGGAAATAAGATGCTGTCTCTCAGCAGAGCTATCCTGGGGAAATGAATAGTAAAATACATTACAGGGGCACAAATAGTGCCCTTATATTAGGGCTGAGTATGCAGTTTAATGTGAAATGCCAATTTTTGCGCCTTAAAGAGCGTCAATTTTGGTGCTTTCTCAAAGCGGCCCACCAGTAGCTTACCTGTACTGGAGTTCAGTGGCACCAGTTTTAACATTTTTAACTTGTTATTTTGTGAAGGGGAAGGGATCGTAAATAAGAGCTGGCTGTATGATCCCTTCTCTTTCCTGTCCTGATGAAATTGTGCTCCGACGCAGTGCCACTCCCACACTATAACATTTTGTGACATCAGAGTTTGTAGAGCGTGGGGTTGTGCTCCATTGATAGCAATGGGGTGCCTTTTACTATATCTTTTTTTACATTTTAGAGGGTCACTTGGGGCATATTATAGTGGTGTCAGTGGCTCAGCAGTTAGCACACTCGCCTCTGAGGCCGGGAGATCAGAAGGCTGTGGGTTCTATCCCCACACCAGGCACTTGGGTTAGTGTCCCAATACTGACACTGCAGTGCAGCATGAGGGTGGGGTGCTGCACTCCTTAGGTGTTGTCTTTCAGATGAGACGTTAAACTGAGGTCCCATCTGCCTGGATTGGTGGTAGTTCAGGTGGATGTTAAAGATCCCATGGCACTTCTCGAAAAGAGTAAGGGCATTTAGTGTTTATCGAAAAAAATCATACAGGCAGAAAATACAAAACATAAGAAAACAAACAATAAAAAACAAGAGAAAGCAAGTACAATATAAGGAACACAATAAGTAAACAAATGGCAAACACAAAATGTCACTAGAGAAAAAAGGTACAAACTATGTATCGTCAAAATAACAGCAAGGACAACAGCAAATGACATTTTCATGTGACTGACACATTGGAATCTGTAATCCAAGGAAGATTCCACCAGGACTGGAAAACTCAGGACTGAGACTTAGTCCAAAGCTCATTCCTATAAATCAAAGTCAAGTCCCACTCAATTTTTTCCAGTAATTCAAGAAGTGAGACCGTTTTTTGCTGTAAAGTAAACCAACAGGAATTCCAAATATACCATTTTATCACAGTAAAAAGGACTTGCAAAGTAGAGTTGTCCCATGCAGCCCAAGTCACATCCAAATTCCCATACAATAAAACCTCTAATGAGATATGATTGAGATTGGGCAAATTCCATTTTAAGGCCACAGAGGACCAAAAAATGGAAATATAAGAACAAGTAAAAATAAGTGTGATAGGGACTCTAGCTGCAAAGAGCAGTGAGGTCTGGAACACATTCGTTCAGACAACTGTTTATGGTTTTAAAGTGCCTTTACGTTCAACTGGGTATGACAACATAGCCAATGAACATCCCACATCTTATCCGGAATTCTAGGATTATTCAGGTAATCAAGTAGTCCAGGCAGCAAATGTACAGGACAGCTGGGAAAAGTCACTGGCTCCTGAAAATATGCAGTGAGAATCTGTTTATATAAAAACTTCCTGCGCTGATGTTAGAGCATACTAGAAGTCACATGCCAACTTTTAAGTTTAAGAAATACATCACGCAAATATTAGGGACCAACATTAGACTGCCTAATGAATCTAAGGGAATCAGTGGACCACTGGGGGAACCATGGGCTACAAGAGAGACCATATAAAAATACCCAGGGACGTCTGACGTGGGTCAATAGGGGCTTTAAATTTGTTAGCATGTACCGGATATGAAACATGACTACAGGGTTAACCATTCCCAGACCTCCCTGAGGCATGCGTAAATATAAACTATACAATGACAAGAAAAAATCCTGGACTCTGATTGGTCAGTCTTGGGCTGGACCTGTGATGTTATCCCAGCAGAACATCATGGGTCTAGTCTCATCATTATGGCTGCCCTCTTTTTTTGCTTCTCCTCTTAAAAAACAAAAATATTTTTCCACACTAATAAAACATTCTTTAAAATATTTTTTTTATTTTATATATAACAACGAGCCATTGTATAATAGCAATAATGCCATCCAGGGTGTGTGTCATTTGGGATAATGTCACGCCTCAGTTGTTAGACGCACTTGGCCTGCAGTCTCGTGCCCAACCACCTGAGGCGTGACGTTATCATAGCACGACACACACTCTGTTGGGCATTATTGCTTAAATGTTACGTTTTAGAGGGTTGAATCAGCTCCCCCAAATTGCCTGAAAGAAAATGCTGTATAACGTAACTCCAAAAACCTTAGGGGGTTGGGGAGAGCAAACTAATATGTAAAAATATAGGGAGAAGAAAGGTTTTTACCAAGTACACTCTTTCTTTTTTTTTACCCATTTACCACAAATTCCAACAGTTAACAGGTTTTTCTGTTTGTTAAGTTTTGGTTTCCAGTTAAGGACATCCAAATTCCCTGATCCAAAAGAAATGCCCAAAATAATAATCAGGTTCCTGGTAAGAGTTATACCGACCACTTCAGGGAGGGGGGGGCTGCGGATTCTCCAATTGTCGACCAACACATTTTTGTAAATTCAAAGAAGAACCAGAAATATTACCAAACTCCTGACAGGTATGCAACATTTGGGACACAGAATCTATAGTCTGCACAAGTATGGTAATATCATCCGCATATGCCTGTGCGATATGTGGGACAACATAATCATCTATGTGGATATGGGTCAAACTAGTGGTAGAGTTAAGCTTCCTCAAGAGGGTATCAATGCTAAAGACATATAACAAGGGGCTTAGGGGGCAGCCTTGCCGTACACCCCTTTTGATAGGAATCAAGGGGCCCAACCAACCATTGCTCAGAGGAGAAACTGGCAGGTTTATGCAGAGTAATGAGCTAATTAATAAAGGAAGCTGGTTCACCACGGTAAGCAAGCATGTCTCACAAATATTGATGATCCACCACATCAAAGGCTTGCCTCTGATCCAGGGAAAGAAGAAAATCATCCAACCCCTCATGATTGTCCCCTTCTATCAATTCCCTTAAAAGAAGCAAATGATCACATAGTTTCCTCTCAACTGAACATGTTTGTGTAGGCGAGATACAATACAACGCCACTTGTAGCAATCTGGAATGAAGTTTCTTCACAAGAATTTTAAAATCAGTGTTGAGGAGACAAATTGGTCTCCAACTGGAAATATCAGTTCTGTCTCCCTTTTTATATAAAAATATCAGAAGACCATTTGCCATGTTAAGAGGAATAGAATCATGCTCCAACATATAAGTAAATGCTAAGGTCAGCTCAGTGGAAATTAAAGGGCCCAGCAATTTATAAAGCTCTGGGGTCAGGCCATCAGGCCCTGGAGCAGTACTAGGTTTTAAAGATTGGATGTCCAATGTCACTTCAGTAGCAGTTATTGCCTTTGTTAAATCCTGCAGTAGAAAGGCTGAACAGGCAGGAAGCTGCCCAGCAGGGAGCAACTCAGGAAGGTGGCCAAGAGAAGCTCTCTGCTGTGAAAAGAGAGCCAGTTTATGTTGTGTGACAATCTGGAAAACATTTTCTTTATCGGTAAATAGAAGCCCTGAAGAATCTTGAAGATAATCAATTTGTTTATGTTTGATCCTATCATGGCAATGCAGGAAGGTGCACACAACAGCTGCCTTGCCTTGAACCCTAGATTTTTGCTGGTGGTGCAGACTGTTCTGTTGACGTAAATGAAAAGCTGCCATATCATGCTTCAGAGAGTGAATCTGTGAACTAATATCGTGTGTAGAGTTTCTAGCCAAAGAATGCAATTTTTGCAGCTGCTGTCTCTGCTGTAAATGAACCAGATAAATTGCATCTCTATGGGACCTACTTTCATGTTGTAGTAACTGTCTCAAATCACATTTAACATCTGTCCACCATAGGGCAGGGGTGTCAAACATTTCAAACATTGTTTTCTTAAAGGTAACAAAATACTGAATATTCTGAGGTATACCTGGGGTTGATAAAAAGGAAGAGTTAAACTTCCTAGTACCGGAACCTTGGGGAAACTGAGAAGGGGCACCCAAACATAATACCAACAGTTTATGGTAGGAAAATTCAGCTTCAGACACCCGAATAGAGGAGATGTTGAGGGGCTTTGAAATAAAGAAAAAAATCTATCCCGGTAGCCAAATTCACTTTTTGGAAAGTGTGATGTTTTATCTGATGTACTGACATGTAGGCATCCTTCAACTGTGATGTGGAAATAATAGATTTCAAAACAGCCATATCACAGAAAATTTTACTAGTAGTAGTACGCTACCCTCTGTCCCTTTTGTCCAGGCCACAATTAAATTCCCCCAAAAAAATTATTGCCTGAGAGGAAACCAGATATGGCTGTACTGATTTAAACAGCACAACCCTCTCTGCTTTCGTTTATGTGGCATAAATATTCACAAACCTATAGTAGGAATTGAAAATTTTCATATCTAAGATTAAAGTCCTACCAGGTACTGGGTCTGCTAATTTTATCACATGAACTGGTATACAGGAACGAAACAAAATCCCCAATCCAGAGCAGGCATCCATGCCAATGGACCAGTATGATGGTCCGACATGCCACAACCTGGTGGTAATACCAATCTCTGAAACAGTATGAAGCCTAGTATCCTGAAGGAAGAGAACATGAAGGGGGATAGCCAAAAAAAGGGTAAGGCTGTCTGCTTCTTTTTGTTGCCTTTAATACTATTAACATTGAGCGAACCAATAGTCAGAGGGGTAAGTGACATATTGGAAAAGGAGAAGTGTGTTTAAACAAGAAAGAGAAACTGAGACTTCAAGGAGGTTTCTTTCTTGTTTTCTTGGATCTCCACTGCTGCTCCTTTTGGCTTCAGTTGTGATTCTTCAGGTTCCGAATGCAGGTCCACCTGTGAGGACCACAAAGAAGAACCTTCAGAGCTCCGAGACAGTCTGAAATGCCTCATAGCGGTTATGTAGAGGTTGGTTGTGAGCTGCCCACTTACAACTTTGATAAGTATGCCCCATACAGTCGCACAAATTGCATTTTGGTTCATTCAGACAATTCCCACTGCTATGGTCCAACTCTTGACATAATGTACACTTCACTTGGTCACAAATGCTACTAAGGTGGGCCGTGGACCCACACTTGTAGTAGGCCTTAGGTTGTCCTGCATAGAAAAGAACTCCACAGTCCCTGCCTAGAAAAAAGCTGGTTGGAAGATGTTTCAGGCCAGTATCAGAAGAGTGTAACATAACTTTTATCTTCCACCCTCAAGTCCAGATATGCTCGAATCAAAAATTGCTTCCAGAGACCTCAGAACAGAGCAACATTGTTTTAACCAATAGGTAAGGTCAGTGACACTGACTCCCTCATTTCTAAACAAAACAGTAATGGTCTTATATGCAGACCTGGTAAGGGGTATAGCTTCAAATGGGGCCCATGAGGGAGTCTGTTTTAATACATGATACTGTGCCCAAAACCTTTGTAACCCAGCATTAAGTTTAACGCTGACATCATATGTGGTCTCACCAGAGACATGAATGAGCGCATAAAGCTCATTAGTGAACAATTTCATGGATTCTTTAAGTAAACGTTTAGCAATAAATACTCTGTCCGGTACTGTGTCCATACCACCTTTATAACCCAGTCGGATGGCATTATGCCATTTTGCAGAGTAAATAGGCTGGTGGAACAAGGATGCATATGGTCTGTGTGGAGTAGTATGCAGCAAATTTAAAGGTGCTTCAGGGGGCCCCTCCATTGCAGCTGGTACGGAAGCTAGAATGGTAACAGGAGAAGGTTCCACAACAGTACTAGGCTTGTCAAATCGTAGTACAGGAGTTTCGGTCATTTGTAAGGCAGTCAGCAAATGAAGAGGGGAAGCAGTATCATCAGGCAAAGATCCTCCCCGCAGTTGTGGGACAGCAGAAGTAGCAAGGGGGAAGTCCGTAGGAACCTCGCTACTCTGGCAAACCGGGGAAGTGACAATAGGGGTAGGTCCAGAATCCCAATTGCCCCAAGAATCGGGAATCCATCCTGCTTGCTCAAGTGCACTCTGAACAGACCAAGGTCATGCTTCTTCAGAAGAAGGGCGTCTTAGGCCGGACTCGCAGTCCATCAATGCCATTCCCGGTGCTCCTTCTATGGCACTGATCCCTTGTGAAACCACATGGCACACTGCAGGAGAAGAAGCCTTGGTTCCAGAGTCAGGAGAAGACAAGTCAGGGCATGGCGTACACTGAAACGCAGGCTCAGGCATAGCAACAGGTAAAACTTCAGTTTGCTGCATCTCAGAAGGGGAAATGCGCACTGAAGAGTGCGATTGTGCCAATTGTAATGCAGATTTCAGCAACAGTGTCCGCCGAGCATAGCGCTGTTCCTCAGTTCACAAGTGTTTTAGACTAGCAACATCCAATGAGTCAGTACAAAAATCAGTCAGAACTGCAGGTTTGCTCCACGGGAATGCAGCAGGCACAGAATGTTCAAATTCAGGTTGGTTCTCAAGGTTGTCCTTTACTGGAAACGATTCTTTCAGTGTCAGTCCTTCAGGCAAAGCAGTCTCAGAACCACAAGAGGCAGGGGTTGAGACCAGGTCCCCAACCTCTGCTGCATCCATCAACTCCTCCGGCTCCTCCACAGCAGACATCTTGGTCCAGGACCAGGATGTCAGAGCGTCCCCCTACTGTCAGAGTAGGGGAATTTCCCTGGTGCCCTGGCCAAATTTCCCTCCACTCACTAAAATACCACCAACGGCTTAATCTGGTTCAAAGTCAGCTGATATTCATCTGTATCCCCTTCCCCCGGATCGTGCCTGAAATAGGCAGAATTTGTCTAGTGCATTACCTGGTCAACAAAAACTAAATAAATAAAAATATTAAAGCCACTGCCCAAGTGACCCTCTAAATCATAAACAAGGATATAGTAAATGATGGCCCCATTGCTATCAATGGAGCACACCCCCATGCTCTGCAAAGTCTGATGTCACAAAATGTCAGAGTACTGGGGCGGCACAGGGGCAGAGCATAACTTCACTGGGACTAGGAAGGGGAAAAGATCATGTGGCCAGCTCACTGATAGAGCAAAAATATCTGGGAGTTGAAACATGAGACATTCAGGAGTTACAGTTTTATTTAAAAAAAAAAAAATGCCATTTTGCTGCATGCATAACATTTTTAGTGTTTCTTTTTCTGAACGATCTGATGTAGCGAAACAGAACCATTCGGTCTATCTAAGTCTCTTTCAGTGTGCAGCTAGCATCCCTAGTTTGCAGCTGCATCCCCTCCCTTTGTCATCCCACTGCCACCCTGCCTCCCCACCTCTCTCTCTACTGTTCCCTGTCCCATGCCCATTTGAAGCTGTTCACAGATTTACATAATACCACCCATTCCGCTAGTGCATTCCATCTTGCTACCACCCTCTCTGTGAAATAGTGTCTCTTCATTTCCCTCATAAATCTTCCCCCCTCTGTTCTTAGCACATGCCCCCTGGTGTCCCTCCCCTTCCTTAGCTTAAAGACCCCGTCTGCCTCATCCTTTTTGATTTCCCTCAGATACTTAAATGTCTCTATCATGTCCCCCCATCCCTTCTATCCTTCAGAGTGTACATATTCAGGTCTCCAAGTCTGCTCTCATAGTCTCTCCCCTCCATTCCACATACCATCTTTGTTGCTGTCCTCTGCACCCCCTCCAGTAGCCTGATATCGCGCTTTAGGTATGGCCTCCAAAACTGCACACAGTACTCTAAGTGTGGCCTTACTAGTGACCTGTAGAGGGACAAGATCACCTCTCTTTGCCTGTACGAAAACCCCCTCGCTATGCACCCCAGCATTTTGTTCACTTTTGCAGCCACTCTTCTGCACTGGGCAGTGTTGTTCATGGTCCCTGTTATCATTACCCCTAGGTCCTTCTCCTCAGTGATCCCCCAGCTTAACCCCCCCAGCCAGTATTCTTTCCTTGGGTTCTTTGCCCCAAAGTGCATAACCTTACACTTCTTTGTATTGAACCCCAACTGCAGCCGCTCTAACCACTCCTCTAGCTTGCTTAGGTCCCCCTGCAGCTGCTTACATCCCTTCTCTCCACCCACCACTGCTCCAATTTTGGTGTCATTAGCGAACAGACTTACCTTGCTCACCACCCTGTATGCAATGTCTGATATGAAAAGCCCAAATAATACTGGACCCAGCACAGAGCCCTGTGGCACCCCACTCATCACCGGCCTTGTAGTTGAGCGCTCCCCTCTCACCACCACCCATTGCAGCCTCCCACTCAGCCAACTTGTAATACAGTTCATCATTTTTGCCCCTACACCAGTTATCTCCCCCCCCAAGCCACCCATGAGGCACAGAATTGAAGGCCTTGCTGAAGTCCAAGTAAAGAACATCTACCGCATGACCCTTATCCAACTCACCTGTCACCCAGTCATAATATTGTATCAAGTTGGTTTGACAAGACTTCCCTGAAACAAATCCATGCTGCCTCACATCCTGGAGGCCATTGTCCTCCAGGTACAATACCAGTCTTTCCTTTAGTATCATTTCCATGGGTTTGCACACTATGGAGGTGAGACTTACCGGATGATAATTACCCGGTTTATCCCTTGGCCTGCTCTTGTGTAATGGTACTACATGTGCCATCCTCCAGTCCAGTGGCACACATCCCGACTCCAGTGAGGTGCTGTACAGATCTGCCAGTGGCTCTGCCATCTTCCTCAGCACCCTGGGGTGGATGCCATCCGGCCCTGGTGCCTTGTCTACCTTCAGTGCCCTCAGTTCCTCTAGGACTTTACTTGCCTCGATTCTTCCATCTGTCGCCGCCTCTCCCCCTGTCCCCCACCATCCCAGCCCATGCTGGTAGCAGTCCCCCTTTTCTTCCGTGAACACTGAGCAAAAGTATTCATTCAGTGCTTCTGCCTGCTCCTTCCCTTTTCTGTCCACTCCTCACCCCTTTTTATCCTCACTATTGTCTCCTTGCAGTTCCTTTTCTCCGTGATGTATCTGAAAAAGTCTTTCTCCCCCCTGTTAAATCCCTGCACTAATCTCAACTCCATCTGGGCCTTGGCTTCTCTCACTTTTCTGGTCACCTCCCTGGACCATCTTGCATATTCCTCCCTGTCCACTTCCTTCCCCACCCTCCTATACCTCTGGTACGCCACTCGTTTTGCCCTCACCACCTCCACAACCTCAGTGTTCAATCAGCATGGTTTTCTTGCTCGGCTCCTCTTACTCTTTGTCTTGGTGCAGGCTTCTTTTGCCTCTGTAATTCCACATTTAATAATATCCCATTTCTGCTCCGTGTTCATCTCCTGCCTTATGCCCCTCCAGTTTTCCTTTCAGTACTTCCTGCATCCTCCCAAAGTCCGCCCCCCTGAAGTTTACCACCCGAGTAACTGATTTCTTTGGTTCCCTGCACATCGTGATATTAAACCCCACCATTTGGTGATCATTGTTAGCTACTGGGTCATCCACCTTTATTTCCCTTACTGCCTCCCCATTCAACAATACCAGATCTAAAGTGTTCTTTAGCCTAGTAGGTATACTAACCAACCGTGTCAGGAGACCCTCCTGGATTGCATCCAGGAGCACTTGCTCCCTAGCACTGGAGGTAACCGGAATGCTCCAGTCAACCCCCGGCAAGTTGAAATCCCCCACGATGGCCACCTTCCCTTTTCTACATACCTTTCTGATTTGCCCCGCGCTAATTCCTGGTCAAGCTCCTCAGACTGGAACGGTAGCCTGTATACTACCCCAAACCTCAGTTTCCTGCCCCTTGAGTCCAGGAGCTGCAGCCAGATTGCCTCTGTTCTTGTTTCTTCCCCCTCATCCCTTATACATTTGATTCCGTCCCTCACACAGACTGCCACCCCACCCCCTTCCCCTCCTTATGGTCCTGCCTGTATAATTTGTATTTTTATTATTGTATTTTTGAAAAACTGACATACATAATTTTTGTGAGGGGGAGTTTATTTTGTGACTCAAAACAGTCATTTGCGTACAGTTTTGAGTCACAAAAACAGCCCTCTTATTTGTTTACATTGCCAGCAGTAAGAAAACAATGCCTGCCACCAGTACCTGACCTGCCCCTCACCCACATGTTTTTCCAGCAGTTTGGAGCCCATTCCCACTGCTGGCAACTTCCACCTGCCAGATTTGTTGAAATAACCCCTCCAGCCACCTGATTTTAATGAGACTGGTGGTTGGTGCCCATCCCCTACCACCATGCCCCCTCCTGCCTGCATGATGTTTAACAAGATGGTGGCAGGAACCAAGCATGCTAGTAGCACCCCCTTTCACCCACACAGTCTTTAACAAGACTTGTGGCAGGTGCCCAACCCAGCTTCCAGTATCTACCTTTTCCCCATGAAGTTGAATTCCCCCCCCCCACCCACTGGCCATGTTCCCCACCTCCAGTGGTGCACAGCTAGACAGATCCTGGAGAGCCATACACATCTGCAGCTGGAAGGACTCTTATCATAGGGCACAGCCAGAGGGCTATGCATATCCTTCCATCTCACTGACTTACTTCTAGACTAGACAGATGGCATACAGACCCCTACGTACAGACACAATTATGCTGGCACAGGTCACTGAAGGTCCTGCATATGCCACAGGGGGTGATTTTTTTTTAGGCTCTGAATGTGTGCATGGATGAAACCATACACCAATAAAACATTTACTTCATAAATTTGATTTTGTCAAACTTAATGTTTGTACATAGTCAGAAATGAAACATAGACATGACAAAACAGACATGACCCTCTGGGTCCTATGACAAGGTAAGAGTCTGTATCACAAGCCACAAACCTGTAGGTTGTGCTTAGGTCTCATGGCTAGCAGCTTGGGGAAGGGGGGTGGGCATTAGGATTGAGAACCACAAGGAACACCCCACAAAAATTAATTGCCCAAAGTCTTGTGGCTCCAACCTCTATTTTTTTATTTTCTTACTTTGTCCACTTTGCATTCTTCAACCTTAATTTCAGAAATAATACAATCTTTGCATTTGATGTGCTTGCGCACCAAATGTCTTGGGCATACCTCTCAAGTGTCCCTGATTTTCAGGGATGTCCCTGATTTTGCCTCAAAAGTTTACTCTGTCCCTCCTAAAATTTGTCTTTTTGTGGCTAAACAGTGGGGGCTCTAAGCACAAAGTAATGTCAAGCATTAAAGTTACAGACTTGTTCTTCTTTAGAAAATGCATTTTGCACTAAGCCCCATATTCTAGCAGCTTTCTGGATGGACATCTCTAATTTTGAAGATGTGTCCCTGATTTTGGTCCTTTGTCCCTGATTTTTTTAAGCCTTGTCCCTGATTTATGAGGCAAGAGGTTGAGAGGTATGGTCTTGGGACAATAACAGTAAATGACAGGTGTGTCACTGCCAAGCCAGTTACAGCTAAAACTGCAATGGGTTTGGCTGTGTACACCAATGACAAGGCACTCTGGTCATGACAGCAGTTTAGCTTTGCTGACGTGGTGCATTCTCTACTTAAAAGAAATGAACCGCACCAATGGGAGCGCTTCATTTTTTTCTGTAGCCCAGACTCCAGCCATGCGCATTAGAGTGCACACTAATGCTAATGGCCACGGTTATGGCCCATCTTTGCTCCTCTGATCCCCCACCAAGCTTAAACATTAAGCCACGATGTGGCTTTCTCTCTCAGTGCTCCAGTTCTCCCTTTTACCCCTCCAACATTAGCCACTAGTGCGGCTTTCTGTTAAAGCCAACATTGGGGTGCCCAATCCCCGTGTTGGCATGTATCCCACCTCCCATTATTATCCCACCCCCCATTAATGTGGCACACTGGGAGCCCACCCCAGTATGTCCAAATGTGCTATTGAAAAAAATAAACCTGTGAAAATAGAAAACTGTCCCCTGACGTCTTTTCTTCAATGCAGAATTCTGCATCTACATTTTCAATGCAGGATCCTGCATCAAACTGGTCTTCATCCCTCAAAGTCTTTTTGCCAACATCAGGGTGCCCAATCCCCGAATCAGCATGTATCCCCCCCCTCCACATTGTGGCACACTGGGAGCCCACCCAAGTGTGCCCAGATAATTGTTTTTTATATTTATTTATCTTCCCGACACCAGGATGCCCACTCCTGGTATCTGATGCCCCCAAAACCACTTTCTTTGCTGATGGGGGTGCCCAGTCCCCCTGTTGGCAGCATGCATCCCCCTCTCCCCAACTCATGTGGCACACTGGGAGCCTACCCCAATGTGCCCAAAAGTATTAATTTTTTTTACACCTGTAAATAAAAGCGGTCCCCGATGTCTTTTTTTAACTGCAAAAAGCGGTCCCTCATCGTCTCCCCAATACCCCATCCCCACCCTCCAATGGAGCACCCACCTCTCCCACCTTCACCACTTACTTACCTCTGAGGTCTGACTGTAATTTTCTCCAGATTGGGACATGTCTGCACTTTTCAAAGCCGACCAGCAAACTGAAGAATCAAAGGTAAGCGCCGTATAATGGCAGTCAATGGGGGGGGTTTCAACTTATGTTGATCTCTCAGCCATTTTTAGGAATTTTGGCCCAAAATTTTCAACATGGGGTTCTTGGTACTCTACCTTATGAACACTGTCACTGTCATTTTGTTACTTGGTTCCGAACGGTGATTTTTCGGTTGTTGCACGGAATCATCTTTTGGGCCCGATTAATGAAATGACAGTGCCACTGTTCATGAGGTGGGGTCCCAAAAAGTCCACGTTACATATTTGGTGAAAAAAATTCCAAAAACTTACTATGTTATGAGTGTGTGTTGCGCAGTTTCTATGCACGCTCGTAACTTCACCAATTTTTTTATACTTTCACTCCAGATTTTAAAATTGCCATTTTTTCACACCTCCTTATTAACACTAGAGCTGTCATTTTTCACATCCTGCCTGAAACATGTTTCTCGCCCATGTCACAGAATGGCATGGTTGTTGTGTGAAATCTACTTTTGGGATGGAGTAATGAAATGACAGTTTCACTGTTCATGAGGTGGGGTGCCAAAAAGGCCATATTGAAAATTTGGTACAAAAATACTCCAAAACACCCAAGTTATGTGTGGTCATTGAAATTTCGCTATGCATATGTGTAACCTTGGCAAATTTTTATATTTTCACTCCAAATATTCAACATTGCCAGTTTTTTACACCACCTCAAGAACAGTGTAGCTGTCATTTTTTTACATCCTGCCTGAAATGTGTTTTCGCACCTGTGGCACCAAATGGCGCAGTCGCTACACAAAATCACCTTTCGGTATTGAGTAACAAAATGATAGTGCCACTGTTCATGAGGTGGGGTCCCAGAAAGTCCATGTTGAAAAATTGGAGCGAAAATACCAACAAATGCCTGGGATGTTAGAGTTTCCAATTGTAATGCCCCCCCAACCTGCAGAGACTGACAGGAGTCAGGGGTGTGACTTGGAGTCGTCGGCCATAATGCTCATGCCATTCCACCCCCAATCTCAGGAGAGATTAAAGGACCTCAATGTGTACTCACTGGAGGAAAGGAGGGAGCAGAGGAACATGATAGACACATTCAAAAACCTCAAGGGCATAAACAAGGTGCAGGGGCGGACATCTTTCAATGCATCAAATGCTCGGAATTGACAAATGCTTGTTTGCAATGAATTTTCTTTCATTTTATGATAATAAACTCAGCCCTCATTCACACAGGTCCCAATGGGACATTGGCTATAACTTGTTGTATACCCTAGTATTATTAATGCAAGTAATGAGACTACCTGATGGCATAGCAGGAAACGCATCACACTCCACTGACTGGGACCTGAGTTTGCAACCAATCATGGTAAGCTGTCTGGGTGGACTGGAGCTGGGGAATGGTGCTGTGTTCGGCAGCAATGACTGTGAAAGGAAGGCATCATGTTCCATTAAGTAGATGGCCCTGTGCAACAGGCCAGTGAACTTTTTATCCACTAGGGACACCAAACATGTTGAGGCTCTGCAGGAGCTGCACATGACATGAAGGTAGGCAGGAGGGGAGAAAATCACTATAGGAAATACCTTGCAAGTCATGATGATGCCTTGCTGTGGTCATAGGCCCTGTGCCACCTGCTGGCCATACGTGGTAAAGAACCTGGATGTGTAACCAGGGGAAGGGTGTCATCAACTAATCTCCAGAAGGAAAATAAAACAGAAAAAGTTACTCATTATAAACATTACAAAAATTTTCATTTATTTTATCCCGCAATATATATCAAGAAACAAATAGATCCCCCCTTCCCCATATGCTTCTACTCCAGGTGTAATATTTAATTTTATTTTCTACTATGACTTGTTTTTCCCATCCTTTGTTAGACCATTTTGTACATGACAATGGCTACTTTGCAAGGCTCTATGTCTATGTGTAATCTTAAGAATGCAGTTTTCTCTACCTCCCTGATATACTGTCTTGTTAACTGAAATAGTCGATGTTATTCTTTTCCTATGTTTTTAATTTCATCCCAAGTTGTACCCTACCCCGCGGGTCGCATCTGGAAATGAGCCACTGCTCAGTGTGCCTTTCCCAGTTAACAAATTTTAAATAACTAAAATAAAAAATAACATTGCTGGATTACACGATAATGCTTCTGGCATTGTAAATTAGTGTTGCTCAGATACCAACAGATACCTCCCATTTGATCAGATAGTTGCTGTAGTAGGATAGTAATGCTATCTGACTATGGATCCTACCCTCTAGGATCCAGTGCATAGATCCTACAAACACGGTGGATCCTGTGGCAAAAGGGGCTGCAGTCCTATAAATAGGGTTCTAATGTGATCAGGACTGAGGTGGCCTTTTGACGGTATTTTGTTTTTTTACTTTGTAGGCAACTATACATGTTAAGGGGCAGTATTACATGTAAATAGCCCCCTTAACATGTACAGTTCCCTGCAAGGTAAACAAATACTGTCCAAAGACTACCTCTGCCCCTGATCACATTGGGAATCCTATCTATAGCACTGCAGACCCTTCCTTACCTCGCATCATCAAAACATGCTTTTGTGAGCAGGGTTGTGACAAGTACTCAGCAGCTGAATGCTACTAAGGAAGTGAAACCGAGCTTAAAGTAAATCAAATAACTTGCTATAACTTCGGAAAAAAATTTAATTTGTGGCTGGTTTAGGTCCCTTGGGAGGCAACGTCTTGTCAGAAACTGCCTGCCCCAAGAGTATCAACTGCTCTTTAAGACACTCAACGCACAGGCTCCTGTAAGTTTCTAGAGAGATCTGCGTGCTTGTTATATTATGATAAGTAACAGCTGATTCTGTTGTATTGTATACATACCATAGAATACAAAGAAACATAACTATTGTAGACATCATTAAACATTTACAGTGCATTTCAATATGAATATCTTTACATAGAACAGTATAAAATAGACCATCACAATCTAGGTACAATATTAACTGTAATGTCTCACATGACTGCTGTTCCCTCAGAAGTACAAACCTCACCTAATCTACATATCTTGTTAACAAATAAAATGTCATTATATGACTCAGATGACACATTATCTTGTGAGCAATTATAAAAAAATTATTTAGTTCTGACTGCACTGAATTGCACCTTGTTTCTAACAACTATGATTAGAGTGCATTATTGTTGTAGAACACAAAGATGTGTAAATAGAACACTAAAATGTGTACAGGTTCACTTGTTTGCCTTTGCAATGTCTGTAGGGTGTCAAGACTTCCTATGACACATTCATCTGAACAGGTCCTTCATAAGAGGATGGCCCCATATTAAAAACAAAGAAATATTACTAAATTGGCAATATCTAGGATTGTATATGAGTAATCATACACAACAAGGCAGTCGTAAGATTGAGAAATTTCCGTGGTAACAGGAGACCTTGAGAGTGCAGCTCAAGAGGTCCATTACCATAGAAACCTCAAGATCGTTCAGCTGCCTTGTTTGTGTATGATTACTTATACACAATCTTTTATAGTGTATGGCAATCATACTTTCACTACTGTGTCCCATCTAAGGTAAAAAAATAACTTACTAGGGTGCGGTTTCTTAAGCGCCATTCATTTCCTAGCCACTTCTCACCACAATGGCCCACTTCGCGCATGCGTGACGACATTCGGCCTTGTTGTGCTACATTAGTGATGTACTCAGTGCAGCACAACAAGATTGTGAAGCACTCAGTGGAGCAGAACAATGCTGTTTCAAGCATGGATTTCCATGCTGAACAACGTTCTACCATAACCATGCTCTATGCCCACCTCACCACCACTAGCAACTGTGATTGCGCTAGATAAAGACTACTACTCCTCATGTCCATCCTCACATCTGAGGCCTCTTCCTCCCTGACTAATGAACCCTCTGGTACCTCTACTACTTCCTGTCTCCCAACCAAACTCACTCCCCCCCCTTTTTTCCTGTCCCCTCTCACTTACTCTCCCGCTCACCACCTTTCCCTCCTCTCTAGCCTCCTTTTGGCACCAAATGATGACCCTCTCCCTGGAAGTTTCCTTAACCTCGAAATTGTCTACTCGCTTGAACCTGTTATAGCTTGTTTTTCTATGAAACTTAAAAACGTTACTGCCTTTAACTGTTAATAGCAAATTTATGATGTAACTTTCCTGTCTGGTTTTACCTGTAATGTGTATCGTGCTTTGTTAAATGTTCTTTGTGACGTGGAACCTTTGTAAAAGAGCTCTGGCTCAAAGGTATTAATTCCTAGACTAATATACTAAACTAAACTAATAACACCTGCTTGTGTGTAGACTAACAAAAGCTCTCAGAACTTTTTCAATTTTAAGAGATTGTTTTAGTCTGGAATTGTTATATTAATATTTAGAACACTATTATTTACAACCTTATAGCAATGGAAAAGGAAATCTTGCAAAGACTCCATCTGTATTGAGTGCAGTAAATATGGTTTTAACATGGGGTAGCAAAAGCAGATAATAATAATCTTTATTTTTAAGCGCCTTTCAAAATATCAAGGCACTGTACAATGTAAATAATAAAACAGCAATAAAATCAGAAATACAAACAATAAAAGGTCTGTAGAGATCCATCCAATCAAATTAAAATAAGGCAGGCCTGGTGCCACAGATACGTTTTAAATGCCTGTTTGAATCCCCCATGGTCGTGCACTTCCAGAGCTGACGAGGTAGAGAATTCTAGAGAGCTGGGGCTGCGTACATAAATGCATGGGCCTGAAGATTTCAATAATACCCTCGGAATCTCTAGCAACCCCTCATCAGCTGAATGGAGCTGTCGCTCGGAGCAGTAAGGGACCAGGAGCTCATTTAAGTAGTCAGGGCCAAGTCCGCGTAGGGCTTTATTTATCAGTAGTCCGACTTCAGAGATGATCCACCACTGAATTGGCAGCCAGTGCAGATCACGCAGCACCAGTGTAATATGGGAGAAATGAGACACTTCCATGAACAACTGGGCTGCAGCGTTCTGCACTAGCTGCAGGTGGCAGATATCAATCCCAGATAGCCCTAAATAAAGGGAGTTGCAATAATCAAGGTGCAAGGTCACAAAGACATGGATCAGTGTAGGAAGGTCACCAGATGAAACAAGGTGCTTGATTCTGGCGACGTTCCTGAGATGATAAAAGAATGACTTGACGACTGCCGACACCTGATATCGCACTGTCAGCCCGTCGTCAAGCATCACCCCCAAGTCCCGCACCTGTTCAGAGGTAAGGATCTGGGAGCCCCCCAGAAAAAGTCCAGAAGGCTGACCAGCCCTCAACACCTCTATCCGGCAACCCGGATCCACGACCATCACCTCGGTTCTTCCCACATTCAACATCAACCAGCTGGAATTCATCCAATCCTGGATTTCAGTGAGGCAGTTGTTAAATATTGAGAGGGCACTATCCTGGTTGGGTGCAAAAGACAGGTAGAACTAGGTATCATCAGCATAGCAGTGAATCCTCAGCCCATACCATCTTACAATGTCTCCGAGGAGCAGCATATATACCGCAAACAACATGGGGGACAGCACCGAGCCCTGAGGAACCCCACATGACAGAAAGAGTGAGAGAGGGTCAGAGAAATAAATCCCAGACACCACTTTCCAAGTTCTGCCAGAGAGGAAAGATTTAAACCAACTGAGGACTGAACTAGTCAGGCCACAGATGAACCTCAAGCGTTCAAGCAGTACGCCATGGTCCATGGTGTCAAAAGCTAACAAGAGATCAAGGAGCACCAAGATGGAGTGGGTTCTCTGATCTCTAGCCATCAGGAGATCATTGAGCACCTGAACCAGTGTGGTCTCAGTACTCTGCCTCTTTCAAACACCGGATTGGAGAGGTTCATAGACATTATAGATGGCCAAGTGGTTCTCCAATTGTACTGTCACTACTTTCTCAATAACTTTCCTTATAAAGGGAAGGTTTGAGATAGGTCTGTAGTTGGCCAGAGAATCTGGGTCCAAAAGAAGCCTTCTTCAGGAGGGGTGTCACCACCATCTCCTTCAAGGAGCGAGGGAACTCACCCAAATCCAGGGAGCACCAGACAATCTGTGCCAGGACTGGGCCAATAATATCACAACAGCCCATAATTGGGGAAGTTGGGCCTGGATCCAAACTACAGCACATAGGGCACATATTTTGGACAATCCGCATGACATCTGCAAACTCTGGCTGGTCGAAGGTACTCCAGGAAGCACGAGGGACAATGGCCGGGAACCGATCAATGGTGTCTCCCATAGGGCGGGTCGAGAGGATCTCCGCCCAGACGTTGGCCACCTTATTCGCAAAGAATCGAGCAAGCTCATCGAACTCCAATTGTGAAAAGGCTCTCCAAAGCTGCACACAAACTGGGCTGCACAACATGTCAACAGTTCGAAAGAGCTAAGCCAGTCATTTCTGAGTGGCAGCGATCTCCCGAGACAGGAATTCTGCCTTCTTATGGGAGATCGTTGATTTGTAGACTTGATAATTTTCCACCAACCTAAGATGGTCAGCATCCAGGGCAGATTTCCTCAAGCGCTGCTTTAACCTTCGACCTAGTCTCTGCAGCTTCCTCAGGGTCCCATCAAACCAGGGGGCCCGAGGGCGGAGGGTGAGAGGGCGAACACGAACTGGAGCAACAGAGTCCAGCACATGGAGATGGGCCTTATTATAGGCCAACATCAAAGCCTCTGGATTTGTGCTTGCCACAGGAAACTCCGAGAGGTCAATCACCGCGGCAAGGCCTTCAGGGCTCAACTCCCATAAAGGGCAGTAATTGACCATCTCCACAGGGATAGGCCTACGAAGGGGGGTGCAAAAATTGAACCTCATGATATAATGGTTGGACCAACCAACAGGTTTCACCCCCAAATCGGAGGCTTCGATCCCCAGGAGGAAAACCAAATCAAAGGAGTCACCATGTTTATGGGTAGCAGAAGAAACAATCTGTGTGAAGCCCAGAGATATCATCAACTGGAGGAGGTGTTGTCCAAATTGTGAGAATTCATCATCGACCTAGGCGTTAAAGTCACCCAGGACTAGAGATGCAGTGAATTTAAAATCCGCCTGAGAAGTTAATGTGAAGTGGCCACTTCCCATTGGCACTTCGCTGCGCGGAGTGCCCCATAGGAAAGGCTCACTTCACCTTGTTATTATTCCTTCGCGTTGTCATTCCACTTTAAACACGAAGTAAGGTGGAGTGACAACAATATTGGCAGCACCCCACCCACACAGTCACCAGAATTAACATGCATCCCCAAAGTGCTACTGTATTGTGTCCAGAAAACTCCCCAGGGCTGATGAAGTGAAACGAGAGCATAACAAAAAATGCAAAGTCTCCCAGAATTAATGGAACACTCAGTCATGCGTGCAGTGGTCACACACAGAGTCACCAGAATTAATGTGCATCCCCAAAATGCTACTGTCTTGTGTCCAGAAAATTCCCCAGTGCTGATGAAATGCTACTGTCATGTGTTCAGAAAATTCCCCAGTACTGACGAAGTGAAATGAGAGCGTAACAGGAAATGCAATCTCCCAGAATTAATGGTGCACTGCAAATGCACAGACAGATTAAGATTGCGCTGTGCACTCAAGGATGCATACGAAAAGACACAACAACACCTAACTAGTGCACACAAGTCACAAATCCAAATCTGGAAAGGAATACATTTTGCCAGTTGGGGGATTAGTGCACGGCAGTAACAATCCACTACCAGAAAAGATACCACAAAGCAGTATAAAAAATTCATGCAGGTGCGGTGGATAGCAGGTTCGCACTGCTGCAGTTACTATATGGCACAATAAAAGGTATCTGATTTAATGGCACGAATCGCACACAAACTCACACACACACACTACAAGTAATGCGTATGTAACCCCCCTGCAAATGGGGGTTCCCAAAAGTCTTCCTGGAGCTTGCCTGAATGCTCCAAGTCTGGGCAGTGTTCGGCGTCTGAGCTGTTTAAATGTGGTTCCAAGTGAGTGCTATTTGAGCCTCCACATACTGTCTCTTTAAGAGCTGTCAGCTTGCAGACTTAATTAGTTTGTATGGGGGACTGTGTATTTAATGCTCGAATCCCACCCGAGCTGCTGTCAGTTCACTCGGTCTCTGCCGTCGCTACATGGGCAGAGGGAGCCTTGTTGAAAGATATAACTGTTTGTCAGAAATCATTTAGAGTGACTGAGAAAATGTAGTTTGTCTAACCTGTCTTCATTTCAGCACGAACTGTTTCAGTGTAGCTTTTTCCATTCTGGTCCTGAAAGCTGACTTGGACCAATTAGGATGATAGGGAGGCCCTAAAATGGAGCCTGTGGACGAATCGGAACTTGGACTCTCAATTTCAAGCCAGCCACAAGGGGACTGTATGGACAGTGACTCTGGGAAATGTAGTTTTAACCTTGGCGCCTTTTTCCACCAACAGAGGGAGTCTTATTGTGAGTGACAGCCGAACCAGCCAACAGAATTGTGTGGAGCTAAAGGAAATGCCCTGCTCTGTGACTGGAAAGATTAGATCAGTTGTGACTGTGAAGAGAGAAGGAGCTCTGTGCTTCTGCGGAATATAGTTTTGCACGGGAAGCGCGTGTGAGGCCCTGAGTTTCGGTCTGCAGCCTTTGTGAGTGCCAGCTTGGACTGAATCTGAGTTGTGAGGAGAAAGAAGCACTAGAAGTGTGGAAACCAGGCTTACCCTGTAGAAGACTGGAGAAATTGCTGAATTGCACTCGGCCTGACAGTAACTGAAGCTGCTGTGTGTGCTCCCGGGTATTTTGCAGTAATTTCGATCGGGATCGAGAAGCAGCCTGCCTGGTATAGTACTTTCCTTTTACATATGAATGTGCGTAGTGCTTGTGGGGAATCGCTGTTTCCAATCCCCCACGCTGTGTGCTGTGTGTTGAAGTGGGAAGCAAACCCCAGCTTGTCTCGGACTAAATCCGGTTGCTATCAACTGCAGTGGGGTCCAGTCACAAGGACCTTGTCTACATGCCCTGTTGTTCTGGCAATCCAGAAGAACATCCACCATCCGGTCCTCAGCTTGGGTATTGTGAGTACAAATCAGGGTATTTCCCTGCAGCCTGTTTTCAATCACAAGTGTGTCATCTAATTCTTGTTGTTTCACTGCTTCATGGACTGAGCCATCCGGCTCCGGATTACAATTAGGTGCTGTGCATATATTTTCTTCTACAGGGCCCTATCCATCTGCACCTGCCGGCCGACCCGGGGCAATGGGCCTGGCTAGCCCCCCCCCCAACCTGGGTACCCAGAATGTGACTTTTCAGCCCCTGTATGTGTGCACAGTACTGTGATTTAATGCCACCAATTAACCTGATTTCTCCCTCTCATGTTACTGCCCGCTAAATAAATCAGATTTGTTGTTGCTATACTATATACTGTCTGTGGTGTTGGTACTTATGGAAACAGTATTGTGTTTTGCTGTGTATGTTGTTTAACCTGATTTTACAGGGGGTCCTCAGAGACATGCTGCAAAATCAGTCTCGAGGGTAAGTGGTATCTATATGAGTGAACAGTGTGTATATGTGGGGTATTGGGGCTGTAACTCCGGTGTACTGTGTGAGCCACTAGAGGGAATAAAAGGGAGTCTCAGTGTCCCAGAGGGATGTGACCAAGCTAGTCCAACCACTACAAACCCTGACCTCTGGGTGGAGGCACCCACCATAGGACCTAGGCCCCTCAACCTGTCCGTAGTCAAACAGGCAGGGGTAGTAGCCCTTGGGATAGCACCACCTTGTGGTTACATCTTGGAGGCACCGCTGGGTTTAGCATCCCATAGTGGCCACATTTATGAATTACTGTTAAAAATAAATGGATACCCTAGCAGAAGTGGTTGTACACCAGTTGGTGGGGTGGTGTACTGGGCAGGAGATCGACCCCCAAAATGCTATACTTATCTTGGATATCCCACTGGGTACCAGTACGGACACTGTACAGGGAGTACTTTCCAAGGTGGAAGGTTTGCAAAACCCTGTGGTGGTGGGTCGACATGCTAATCTGCTCACCCACACTTTCATGGCCCTAGTAGAGTATAAGGACCCCATAGATAGCTCCAAAGTGCCACAGACTATTACACCAGAGGGAGCCCTCAATGCCTGGAGAGTGATAACTAAGGACAGTAAAGACCCAGGGGAGAATGACCCCCCACTATCTGAAATGTTTGAGGAGAAATTTGCTAAATTGTTGCTGGAGGAAGGGAAAACTGTGGAGGATTTAAAGAAACTATTATTGCCACCTGGGGGCATTCCTCCCCTAACACCCTCTCCCCCTCCCGCACCTATTATTGCCCCTCCTTCTGTGCCAGTGCTAGCCCCTATGTACCTGCTATTAGTCATGACTCTTACCGCAAGCTCAAAGTACTCTCTGGCATCCACCCCACTCCAAATGGGGAAGTCGATCTGGAAACCTGGATAGACTCTGCTACTCTTGCGGTGCAAGACTGGCAATGTTCTGAGGCAGACAAAAAGGGCTCACCTGGGGGAGAGCCTCCAGGGACCCGCCCAACGTACTTTTCATTCCCTGAGGGTCTCTGACCCTGACACCAAAGCCCAAGAGTACATAATTGCCCTTGAAAATGTGTTTTGGGGCACCACTAGTGTTGAGGACTTGAAATGGAAGCTTAAAGATGTTAGACAACAGCGAGGTAAATTGTTATCTGCCTATATGGATCGATTAGAGGGAATCTTGCAAACCATTTTTTGAAAGGGAGGTTGGACCCATAGTGAAGTGAACCAGGTAAGACTGGATCATATACTTTGCACTGCTCGACACTCTAGCTGGGTGTTGCTCAAATTGCAACTACATCAAAGGAAATCTGGTCCCTTACCTTTTCATGTGTTGATGAAGGAGGTACAGGAAGTTAAGGAGGAGGAAGGTTTTTCAGAGCCCTGTGCAGTCGTAGCTGCTACATCCCCTGCCCCAGGTGCGGGGTCAGATGCTGATGGTCTGGAATCACCAAAATCACATGACAGAACCCAAGACCCAAATGTTAGGCAAGGGGGGCCCAGACAGAGAGGGATGGCTACTGATGTTTTGCCATGGGATGAACTGCTGAGGGAGATTAGGAAAGCAACAGACAGTCTCATCATGAAGGCCGCTCCTATGAGTACGGGCCCTGACACTTGCCCGACTGCTTCTGCTATGGGGGTGGGGGTGCCCACCCAGGCACCTCCTGCTGACAACAGCTCAAAACTTGATGTCTTGGCTATGGAGGTGAGGGAACTGAAGAGATATCTCCAAATGTCCAACCCACCGCTGGCTGAGGTGGCACCAAGGTTTTCTATTGATAGTACCAATGCTGCAGCCCCCAATGTGATGCCTCAGTCCCCTCAAACTTCAGCAGACATATTTTACCATAATTGTGGGAAGGATGGGCACATTCAATTCAATTCAATTCAACTTTATTTTTAAAAGGCGCTTTTCTTAAAACCAAAGCGCCTGTACATTTCAAACAATAAATACAATAAAATTAATACTACTATAAATCATTAAAAGCTATGCTAAAAAGGTGGGTCTTCAAAGCTCCTTTAAAACTAAGGACGGTCGGGCACTTTCGCATCTGACGGGGTAGAGAATTCCATAGGGTCGGTGCCATAAAACTAAATGATCTTGCACCTGATGTATTCAAACAGACCCTAGGAATCTCCAGCAATCCCTCTTCAGTGGATCGGAGGGAGCGGGAGGGACAGTAGGGGCAAAGGAGTTCTTTCAGGTAGGTAGGTCCCAGGTCATGTAGGGCTTTATAGGTCAGCAAACCGACCTTGAAGGTGATTCGCCAAGCCAATGGCAGCCAGTGCAGTCCGCAAAGCACAGGCATTATATGGCTGGATCTAGAAGATCCAGTCAACAGCCTGGCTGCCGCATTCTGCACTAGCTGCAGATGGCAAAGTTCAACCCCTGATAGCCCTAGGTATAGGGAGTTACAGTAGTCAAGACGGGAGGTAACGAAGGCGTGGATCAACGTTGGAAGGTACTCCGGAGGAACCAGGTGCTTCACCCTGGCGATATTCCTCAGATGGAAGAAGGAAGTTTTGACAACCGCTGACACCTGAGATTTAAGCGTCAGACGGCTGTCAATTATTACGCCAAGATTCCACACCTGATCTGAGGTTGCCAACTGAACTCCCCCAAGCCATAATCCTGAGGGTGAACCATCCGGCAAACCCGCCTCACAGCGGCCCTTATCCATGACCAACACCTCAGTTTTCTCTGGGTTTAACCTCAGCCAACTCCCATTCATCCAGTCTTGAATTTCTGCAAGGCAGTTATTAAATACCGACATGGCAGCATCCTGGCCGGGCACAAAAGACATATACAGCTGGGTATCATCCGCATAGCAGTGAAAACCCAGAACGTATCATCTAATAATCGCTCCTAATGGCAGCATATACACCGCAAACAACATGGGTGCTAAGATAGAACCCTGCGGTACCCCGCAGGATAGGGAGACTGATGCCGAGGAAAAAATTCCTGACATCACTCTCTGAGTCCTACCCTCGAGGTAAGATCGAAACCATCTGAGGACCGTGCCAGATAGTCCACAGACAGACCACAAACGCTCTAACAGCACATCATGGTCAACGGTGTCAAACGCTGCAGAGAGATCAAGAAGTACTAAGATGGATCGAGTCCTACGATCTCTCGCTATTAGGAGGTCATTTAGTACCCGAACCAGCGCTGTCTCGGTACTATGCCTTTTCCTAAATGCAGACTGAGAGAATCGAGATATTGTTGTTGGTCAGATGATCTTCCAGCTGTAGTAGACCACTTTCTCAATAACTACCCACAAAGGGTAGTTAGAGATTGGCCTGTAATTTGCTAGACAATCTGGATCTAAAGGATTTCTTTAGTAGAGGCTTAACTATAGCCTCTTTTAGGAGGTCCAGAAAGATTCCCTCTCCAAAAACTTCCAGACTATCAAAGCCAGGACTTGGATTTTATCCACACAACCCATTAAAAGGTGAGGGCCAGGGTCCAAATCACAGCTAGTCGGTCGCATCGTCAGATGATCATCACAACATCATCGATTATGGAAAGGCTGAAGTCAGACCAGCTAAACTGGGTGTTCGACATCTCCTGCTGACCACCATCATCATTCCCATTGGGGAGGGAAAAGCGGATATCCGATCTGATCTTGACAACCTTATCTGCAAAGAAGAGAGCAAGTTCCTCACACCATTCTTGAGATAAGGCTCTTCTGGGCTGCAGACAGACTGGATTGCACAGTCTGTCCACAGTCCGAAAGAGCTGAGCTGGTCTATTCTGTGCAGCCACTATCTCTCTGGACAGGAATTCTGCCTTCTTACGAGAGATTGCGGATTGATAGACCACATAATGGTCCACCAAACTAAGCCTGTCAACATCAAGACCGGACTTCCGCCAACACCTCTCCAGCCTTCGTCCAACCCTCCTCAACTCCCTCACAGTCTCATCAAACCAAGGAGACCTGGGGAGAGAGGTGAGAGGACGAACACAAACTGGTGCAATGGAATCCAGGGCCCCTGTCACTGCCTCATTATAAGCATGTACCAGGTCACCTGGATCCAAGCAATCTATCGGTAGGCTTGATAGGTCCAACACCACCATCAGGTCATCTGGGGAAACACCCCTCAAGGGGCAGTATCAGACCATCTCCAAAGGGGCTGACCTAACAGGGGTGGCCTCAAAACTGAACCTAATGGTGTGATGGTCAGACCATCCGACCGGTTCCACCACCAGGTCGGATATCCCCATCCCCAAAAGGAACACCAGGTCCAATGAGTGTTCACCAATATGGGTCGAGGAGGAAACAAACTGTGTGAAGCCCAATGATATCATCAATTGGAGGAAGTCTTGACCAAATCGAGACAGTTCATCATCGACTCAAGCACTGAAGTCCCCCAGAACCAACCATCTGGGGAACCCCAACGTTAGGTCGACAATGAAGTCTGCGACTTCCTGCAGGAAAGCATTCTCATCACCTGGTGGACGGTATACAAGAAGTATCCTGCTCCCCACACCCTCGCCCAAAATACACTCAAAGGATCTGGTGACTCCCATCGGTACCTCCACCAGGCCCAGTTCTGACTTAAAACATATGGCAACACCCCCGCCCCTACGATCCTGCCTCGGGCGGTGTATCACCGAGTACCCAGCTGGAACTGCTGCAGCTAAAACAGGCCCAGCATTTTCATCCAGCCAAGTCTCGGTGATGCATGCCAGATCAGATGACCCAACAAGATCGGCTATAACAGCCGTCTTGTTTTTAATAGACCTGGCATTGCATAACACCGCCTGAGTAGGATAAGCCTCCGATGATGACCGCCCTACCTGCTGACCCTGATCAGAACCCTTGGGTATGGACACAAGACAGGGAGATCCCCTCTCCTGTGCCCATTTCACCCCAGGGCATCTCCTTGACCCCACTATCCCTATTCGCCCACTCCTTTCCATTCCCCCCCAGGCTCAGCACCAACCCTCAACCCCACCAACCATGAAGAGGGAATGCTGGTCTCAGAAATACTTAGAGAGAGTGGTGAGCCGGCTACAAGGAGAGCTTTGGAGCACAAAACAGTGGTTAAGAGGTGCATGAAATGACCTCAGTGAAGGTCCCAGAAATGCTAACTCACGTCCCTTTGTGGCTAGATCATCTGCCCATGCCCTTGCTACCGCCTCTCCAGACTCATCCAGAATAGTGGGTCCCTCCATGGAGACTACTGTGAAGGTGAATGGAGTGTCTACAAGAGCTGTATTGGACAGTGGCTCCCAAGTGACAATTATGTTTCAGGACTGGTATCAGACGCACCTGCCTGATGTACCCTTACAACCGTTGGAAGGACTGCATGTCTGGGGGTTAAGTGAGAAGACCTAACCCTATTCCGGGTATATCCAAATTTGGTTGTCTTTTCCCACCTCCATGGCTGGAGTGGTCGAGAATGTAGAGACCCTGGCATTAGTGTGTCCCCCTACCGGACTGTATGATGGGATTCCTCTACTAATTGGGACGAATGCACATATGTTTGGACAGTTGGTGCAGTTGTATTATGAGAAACAAGGCTCAAGGACTGGAAGAGCTTTGAGAATCCCGGCCTTGATCAAGAAGACCTATGAGGCACAGAGAGATGCTGAAAAAGTGGACCCAAAGGTACCGGTTGGAATTGTCTGGAAGAAGGATCCAGAGTCTCTGATTCTGGTGCCAAATGCCCAGTGTACCTTACAGGAGGAAGTCCGTATCAGAAAGGATGTCAAGAATAAAATCCTCATGCTGGATGCATCAGGTGATGGGAAATTGCCGGAAGGACTGCTGGTCAAGCCAAGTATTTTGCCTGCCAGAGCCCATGATTATGCCAGAAGGGTAATGGTTCAAGTTCATAATGTGTCTGATAGAGAGATTCGAGTAAATAGAGGTTGCACCCTGGCTAATGTATATTGTGCAGATACTGCAGTGCTGCCCAGTAACAAGTGTTCGGGGAAGAATGACAGTGTGATGCCCGACTTGTTTGATTTCGGTGACTCCCCATTGCCAGGATGCGTGCAAGGAGCTGAGCACCATATCCGGCTGCATGATGAAAGGCCATTTCGTGAAAGGTCTCGATGCCTGGCCCCTGCTGACATAGATGATGTGAGACAGCATCTGCAAGAGATGCTTGCTGCTGGTGTAATACAAGAATCCAGAAGCCCATATGCTTCACCTATTGTGATAGTGAGAAAAAAGAATGGGACAGTAAGAATGTGCGTGGATTATCGCACCTTGAACCGGTGGACTATCCTTAATCAGTATACAATGCCCCGCATTCAGGATGCTTTAGACTGCCTGAATGGTAGCAAGTGGTTCTCCGTGCTGGATCTTGTCAGTGGGTACTACCAGATCCCGATGACCCCGGAAGACCGTGAGAAGACAGCCTTTATCTGCCCACTTGGTTTCTATGAATTCATGAGGATGTCTCAAGGTGCTCCAGCCACTTTTCAACGACTGATGGAGCATGTGGTGGGGAACATGAACCTATTAGAGTGCATGGTGTACCTAGATGATGTTATTGTGTTTGGCAGCTCACTGGAGGAACATGAGAGCAGATTATTCAAGATGTTGGACCGACTAGAAGACTTTGGCCTAAAACTGTCCATCAATAAATGTCAATTCTTCCAAACATCTGTAAAGTATGTGGGACACATAGTCTTCACTGAGGGAATAGAGACCGACCCTAGTAAAGCTGAGGCCTTGACCACCTGGCCACAGCCCCACAATCTAAAAGAACTGCAAAGATTCCTGGGATTCTGTGGCTACTATCGCCGTTTCATCAAGGACTATTCAAGAGTGATCCGTCCTTTACATTATCTTACTCAAGGTTACCCTCCTACCCACAAAAAATACAAGAGGTCAGTTTCTTCTGAGCCTGATAGAGTGTATCTCCATCCCAATTAAGTATTTGGAGCCAGATGGACACCTGAGTGTGACGCTGCTTTTCATGAGATTATATATCAACTTACCCACGCTTCTGTCCTTGCCTATGCAGATCCAGCGAAGCCATGTCTTCACACTGATGCTAGCCTGCAAGGCTTTGGGGCTGTATTGTACCATGAGCATGAGAATGGCCTGAGACCAGTGGCCTTTGCCAGTAGAAGCCTGACCCCATCCAAAAGAACTATCCTGTACATAAGTTAGAGTTCTAGCTTTGAAATGGGCTATTGTTGACCAGTTCCACGAGAGTACTTGTATGGGGCTAAGATACTAGTAAAACTGACAATATCCTTTGACCTGTGCAGACTTCAGCTAAGTTGGATGCCACTGGCCATAGGTGGCTTTCTGCATTATCTACACATGACTATGCTGTTGAATACTGAGCAGGCCTGAACCACATAGATGCTGATGCTCTCTCCCAGAGGCCTGTTCCCCGGAATGACTGGGTCAGACTGTCAGAACCTGATATTCGAGCACTCTGCCAGAAGTCTGACAGGGAGGAACAAATGTCCATGGATGCAGTGGACAGTATGGTGGATTGTTTGGGACCCTCTGAGAATTGCATACCTGCTGCTTATTGCCACTTTTCTGCAATAGACATTGGTGCATTGCCTCAGCTGGATAATGACAGTATTCATCGGGCTCAATCCCGAGATCCCATGATCAAATCAGCTTTAGAAGCCCTCTATGCAGGGAAAGATGTGCCTAAATTACGCTCCACTGATTTGAGAACTGCATTGTTATACAAGGAAGGTCCTAAGTTGAAACTGATCAATAGACTGTTATACAGAGAAACAGTAAACAGAGGGGGACAAATAGACAAACAACAACTAGTGCTGCCCATTGCCTTTCGAGACTCAGTACTGAGGTCCTTACACAACCATATGGGGCACCTTGGTATAGACAGAACACTTGACTTGGTGAGATCGAGATTCCATTGGCCTAAGATGGGGGCTGATGTTGAGCAACACATTCAAACTTGTAGTCGCTGCTTACAGAGGAAAGCCCTGCCCCAGAGGGCTGCCCCCTTTGTTAACATCACCACCAGCACCCCCATGGAGCTGGTCTGTATTGACTTTCTGAGTTTGGAGCCAGATCAAAGAAATATCAGTAATGTACTGGTAGTCACTGACCATTTTACGAGATATGCCCAAGCTTTCCCCACCAAGGATCAGAAGGCATCCACTGTGGCCAAAGTACTTATAGAAACCTTTTTTGTTCACTATGGGGCACCACAAAGAATCCATTCTGATCAAGGGAGGGACTTTGAGAGTTGTCTGATCAAAGAGATGCTTTCTCTGTGGGGAGTGCGAAAGTCCAGAACCACCCCTTACCACCCCAAGGGGGACCCACAGCCTGAACATTTCAACTGCACTTTGCTAGATATGCTAGGCACCCTCCACTCAAAGTACAAGCCTAGATGGAGCCAACAAATTAGCACCCTGGTACATGCCTACAACTGCACCAAAAGTGATGCCACTGGGTTCTCCCCCTACCGCCCGATGTTTGGAAGAGAAGCTCAACTGCCGGTAGATGTATATTTTGGAGTTTCTCCTGATGGGGTTCGAGCTGACAACTATTTACAGTATGTGCAAAAGTTAAAGGCCCAGCTAAATCATGCGTACCAACTGGCTGAAACCATGACTGCCAAAAGAAAGCTGGCCAACAAAGAAAGGTATGATGAAAAGGTGAAAGCACAGGAACTCCAGGAGGGAGATTGGGTATTACTAAGGAATCTGGGACTGCATGGCAAGCATAAGATTGCTGACAGATGGCACCATCTCCCTCACATTCTAGTGGGCAAACTAGATGATCTGCCTGTGTACAAAGTAAGGCCTGAGAATAATTCAAAAGATGTTAAAACAATGCATAGAAATCATTTACTGCCCATTGAACAAATCTTGATTGAGTCTGAGACCCCAGAAAGTGCCCCCTCTGGACCAGTGACTAGAGCTGCTGCTAAGCAAAAATTAAGAAAGTCTGCACCTACAGAAGCTGAGTTAAAGTGTTTCCCTCCACAAGTTCCAGTCGAACATGACTGTCAGTCCATGTCAGAGGAACATGAGTGGGACTTTGAATACTACCCTTCTTACGAACTGAGTCAATTGTTTTGGGGCAATCCCCTAGTCAATCCTGGAAATGAAGCTGGGCCTTCTGGACTGTCTAAGCCCCCAGCTTTGTCCCTGGAGCCAATGCTCCCACAAAGTGAAGTGCAAAGCATCAAGTCAGATGATATGGAATCACTGCGTATGGTTGACCTGTTTGAGCTTTCAGAGGAGGAAAATGATGGACTGGGACAAACTGGTGATATACCAGAACAAGAAGAGTGTGTTGAGTGCCCTGATAGTTCACTGTCAGTGTCAGAAAACTCCCCCATGTGAGCCAAGTGTTGTGGACTCAGAGAATGTAACTCCTGGAGCTGAAAGTGCCCCAAGTTCTAGCCTCTCTACCCCAAGAGAGACTCCCCTGACAAGTGAGGACAATGCTGAAAATGAGGCTCAGAGTGCAGAGACTGTAACAGTTCCCCCTAGAAAGACTGGTCGAGCTGTAAAGCTTGTGGTGCACCTCAGTTATGATTCCCCTGGGAGGCCTGTGGACTTGTCTCTCAATGTTGTCCATAAAGGAGTGTATGTGTCCCCGAGCTCATTGCCCTAACTGAACATCAGTGCTAACTCCAAGTTAATTGTGTTGCCCTCTAGGTATGGTACCCCTGCCCCATCCAGCCCCAAGGTAGCTGATAGGGAAGGGCCCAGTCTCTTCAGGTTTCATGTACAGGAGGTAATAACCTGAGTTATGGTACAATGTGTGTATAATACCGTGAAAAAAGTGATGTACTGAAAAGTTTCAGAAATGTGTTTCTGGTAAGGTGATATGTTGACTGATAATTACATGTATAAGCCTAATGTGATACTGATGTAAATGTATATGGTTGTATTGAAACTTATGGGGTACTTACTTGTCGCGGACGACAAGTTTTCCAGGCCTGGAAGGGTGTAACCCCCCTGCAAATGGGGGTTCCCAAAAGTCTTCTAGGAGCTTGCCTGAATGCTCCAAGTCTGGGCAGTGTTCGGCGTCTGAGCTGTTTAAATGTGGTTCCAAGTGAGTGCTATTTGAGCCTCCATGTACTGTCTCTTTAAGAGCTGTCTGCTTGCAGACTTAATTAGTTTGTATGGGGGAACTGTGTATTTAATGCTTGAATCCCGCCCGAGCTGCTGTCAATTCACTCCGTCTCTGCCATCGCTACATGTGCAGAGGGAGCCTTGTTGAAAAATATAACTGTTTGTCAGAAATCATTTAGAGTGACTGAGAAAATGTAGTTTGTTTAACTTGTCTTCATTTCAGCGCAAACTGTTTCAGTGTAGCTTTTTTCATTTTGGTCCTGAATAGCTGACTTGGACCAATCAGGATGATAGGGAGACCCTAAAATGGAGCCTGTGGATGATTCAGAACTTGGACTGTCAATTTCGAGCCAGCCACAAGGGGATTGTGTGGGCAGTGACTCTGGGAAATGTAGTTTTAACCTTGGTGCCTTTTTCCACCAACAGAGGGAGTCTTATTGTGAGTGACAGCCGAACCAGCCAGCAGAATGGTGTGGAGCTAAAGGAAATACCCTGCTCTGTGACTGGAAAGATTTGATCAGTTGTGACTGTGAAGAGAGAAGGAGCTCTGTGCTTCTGCGGTGTTTAGTTTTGCACGGGAAGCACGTGTAAGGCCATGTGCTTCGGTCTGAAGCCTTTGTGAGTGCCAGCTTGGACTGAATCTGAGTTGTGAGGAGAAAGAAGCACTAGAAGTGTGGAAACCAGGCTCACCCTGTAGAAGACTGGAGAAATTGTTGAATCGTGCTTGGTCTGTCAGGAACTGAAGCTGCTGTGTGTGCTCCCGGGTATTTTGCAGTAATTGTGATCGGGATCGAGAAGCAGCCTGCCTGGTATAGTACTTTCCTTTTACATATGAATGTGCGTAGTGCTTGTGGGGAATCGCTATTTCCAATCCCCCATGCTGTGTGCTGTGTGTTGAAGTGGGAAGCAAACCCCAGCTTGTCTCGGACTAAATCCGGTTACTATCAACTGCAGAGGGGCCCAGTCACAAGGACCTTGTCTTCATGCCCTGTTGTTCTGGCAACCCAGAAGAACATCCACCATCCGGTCCTCAGCTTGGGTATTGTGAGTACAAATCAGTGTATTTCCCTGCAGCCTGTTTTCAATTACAAGTGTGTCATCTAATTCTTGTTGCTTCACTGCTTCATGGACTGAGCCATCCGGCTCCGGATTACAATTGGTGATTGTGCATATATTTTCTTCTACAGGGCCCTATCCATCTGCACCTGCCGGCCAACCACGGGCAACAGACCTGGCTAACCCCCCCCCCCCAACCTGGGTACTCAGACTGTGACTTTTCAGCCCCTGTATGTGTGCACAGTACTGTGATTTAATGCCACCAATTAACCTGATTTCCCCCTCCCGTGTTACTGTCCCCTAAATAAATCAGATTTGTTGTTGTTATACTATTTACTGTCTGTGGTGTTGGTACTTATGGAAACAGTATTGTGTTTTGCTGTGTATGTTGTTTAACCTTATTTTACAGGGGGTTCTCAGAGACGTGCTGCAGAATCAGTCTCGAGGGTAAGTGGTATCTATATGAGTGAATAGTGTGTATATGTGGGGTATTGGGGCTGTAACTCCGGTGTACTGTGTGAGCCACTAGAGGGAATAAAAGGGAGTCTCAGTGCCCCAGAAGGCTGTGACCAAGCTAGTCTAACCACTACAAACTCTGACCTCTGGGTGGAGGCACCTGTCATAGGACCTAGGCCCCTTAACCTATCCGTAGTCAAACAGGCAAGGGTAGTAGCCCTTGGGATAGCGCCACCTAGGGGTTACACGTAGCAAATTGAAAACCTTTAGTAACATAACCAAATGTTTTAAACAGACGAATTATACACTGCTGCACCATAACAATCAGCAAAAAAAGCCAAGAATTACTGAAAATATTACTGTAAGTACACTAACACAGTTATACAAGGAAAATATAACCAAAACAGAAAGACTGCCTTTTTCTCCCAGTTAATGTACCTACACCACAAATACGTCCCTTCCCCAAAGCACACTTCACAGTAGACAGACTGACTGTTCTAAATTAACATTCAAAATCCACACACAACAATAATCACTCGATGATATGAGCACAGAAGGGTTTCCTACAATTGATGTAGTAAATTTTGAGCAAAACAAATGACTCAGAAATACATTTTAAACAGCTTTTAGAGGTTTTGAATTGCAGAGCTCTGAGAGCAAACTTTCTCCAGCTACCACTACACACACACACTACCCAGGCCAGAACTGAGGCTGTGCAGAAAAATCTAGAGCCCATGTGACCTGCAATCCCATGAATCAGGGGTGCAGCCAGGAATTTTAAATTTGTACTCAAAACTGATGCACTGTTGCCCCCATTATGTAAACTTAAACCAAAATATGTGCTGCCACACCACACAAAGAATAGGCCTGCCTCCGCCCCATTTGCCATGTCTGACTTCACGTAATCAGTTTCTTCCTGTAATCCTCCTTCCTTTGTTTTCTGCCTGCCTGGTAAGTTGTTCTTGTTTGTGTAGTTGGCAGGTGGCATCAGTGCCCCATAGTAAACAACAAAGGCAAAAGAGCTCAGCACAGTATAGACACAATGTGACTCACCATGTCCTTGCTTTCCTCTTTTTGTTGCCCCTGCCTGATTTTTTTTTACTGTACTCTGCTGAGTACAGTACGTATGCCTGTCGACACCCCTGCCATGAATCACTGCAGAATTTCATTTGGAACTCAATTACAAGACGAAGTGAGGTGAATTACTTTGATTTCAATGTACTTCGCCTTAAAAAAATTGGTGGAGAAGTGGTTTGGGGAAGGCGGAATAACACAAAGTCACTGGTTTCAATGGACTTTGCTTTCCTCATTATGAAGCGAAGTACTCCGCTTCATATTGTGGAGTACTCTGCGGATTCCAGGTTACTCCATGAATCACTTCATGGAGCAAATTAGGGCCACTTCGCCCACCACTACTTATAGTACTGTAACTCACATGCTGTACAGGAAGGAACGTGAATGCCTATGGCTGTACTTCCCCAATGAGCTGCAGCACAAAACTCCCCGGGACCCTGACTTAAAAACGCATATTAATGAGTACAATGTTCATGCAGAATTATGCACCACACCTGTTCAGTAATCTGAAGGGAAGCCAAAGAAACAACTGTGACTTAAGTTACAGATGGAGATTGGGCCCTAAAGAGATGCAAATGCACAGACAGATTCAGATTGCACTGCACACTGAAGAGATGCAGACAGAAAGGCACAACACCTCACCAGTGCTCACCATCAGAAATTCAAATCTGGAAAAGAATACCTTTGCCAGTTGGGGCGGGCCAGGGGGAGCAGTGTACTGTACTTCTGCAGTAACAGTCACTAGTACCAGTACCAGAAAAGATACCACAAAGAAGTACAAAAATCATACAGCTGCAGTGGATAGCAGGTTCACATTGCTGAAATTACTATGTGGTATAACAAAAGGTGTCTGATTTGATGACACGTGTCACAAACATACTCACACACACACACCAAGTAATGCATAGCAAACTGAAAACTTCAGTAATACTGTATAACCACATATTTTAAACAAACTAAAATTTTGCACTGATGCACCACAACAATCAGCAAAAAAATGGCAAGAATTATTGAAAATATTACTGTGTGTACATTAACACAGTTATAAGAAAAGTATCACTAGAACAGAAAGAACTGTCTTTTTATGTTGATTGCACGCATGTGCAAGAAACATGTTGCAGCAGCTTTCTGCAGAAGCAGGTTGTGGAGGCATGGCACTGTTGTGCCCAATGCCTCCACAGCCTGCAAAGGCTTGTCCCCCATCCCCCAATGCCATGGCACGCTGCTGCTGACACTAGTTCAGCCAGCAGTGCCACAACTTTAAAACAAACAGCCGCTGCAATCAGGGGCCCCTTCGTCATTGCAGCGTCAGCCATCCGCTGCAATGAGAGAGCGACTCGTCATTGCAGGGCGGGATGTAGCAGCTGTGGTATTGTTTGTGAACATGGCGGCAGCTTGCCGCCATATTCACAAACAATAGGTACCTCCCCCAATGTTTATTTGCCAATGGGGGAGCCCACCCGCCGGCAGAAAGGAATCCCCTTTGTTGAGTTTGCCGACGGGGTGCCCAGTCCCCGCCGGCAGAAAGAACCCTTTTGTTGTTTGCCAATGGTGGTGCCCAATCCCCATTGGCAGAAGCTAACTCCCACTTTGTTGTTTGCCGACAGAGTGCCCAATCCCGACCGGCGAAATAAATCCCCTTTTGTTGTTTGCCGGCGGGTGCCCAATCCCTGTCAGCTACAGCTGTCCCTCCCCAGACTCTGGTGGCATCGGGAGCCCACCCCAGCGTGCCCATGCCCCTAAAATATGGAAAGCGTCCTGCGGCGTTTTCTTGTACCTGAAAGAAAGGAAACGGTCCTCGTAGTCTCCCCACCCCCCCACAACCCGCACCCACCCACTGCGCACCCAGCCTCCCACACCCCCACTCACCCCATACTTACCTCCAGAGCACGGTTTGACAATCTTCGCTGGACCGGGAACACATCTGCACTCTTCAAAGCTGACCGCGAACTGAGGAAATGCCGGTAAGCTGTATAATGTAATGAATTGGGATTTTTCAACTTTAGTGCATATCTCGACATGGGGTTTTTGGGACCCCTCCTCATGAATTCTTGAACTGTCATGGGGTTAATCAGCCCCGAAAGGTGGTTTCGCGGTCACTGTGCGGAATCACCCTTCAGGGCCGATTAGCAAAGCGACAGTGCCAGTGTTCATGGTGGGCTCTCAAAAAGCCTATGTTTTAAATTTAGTGGAGAAAAAAATCCAAAAATGACTTTTTCTGACGTCGTTGTTACAGTTGCGGCGTACACCCAACTTCACGAATGTACAATATTTTTGCCAGATTTCAACACTGGCATTGTCATCACACCTCCTAGTGAGCAGTACAGCTGTCATTGTTCACATCCTGGCTGAAATGTGTTTTCGCACTTCCAGCGCAGAATAGCGTGGTCGCTGTGGGAAATCAGTATTCAGGACAGATTAAGAAAACGACAGTGACACTGTTCACGAGTAGAGGTCCTAAAATGCCTATGTTGAAAATTCGGTAACGATACTCCATAAAATGACTGTGTTATGAGCGTGCATTGCACAGTTGGCACGCACGCTCGTAACTTCATGAATTTCTAATATTTTCACTCCAGATTTGCAACATTGCCATTTTCCCAGACCTTCTTATGAACAGTACAGCTGCCATTTTTCCCATCCTGGCCAAAATGTGTTTTCGTACTTCCAGCGCAGAATAGAGTGGTTGCTGTGGGAAATCAGTGTTCGGGACAGATTAAGAAAATGACAATGGTACTGTTCATGAGCAGAGGTCCTAAAATGGCTATGTTGAAAATTTGGTGATGATAGCCCATCAATGGACTGTGTTACAAGTGTGCGTTGCGCACTTTCCACGCACCCTTGTAACCTCGCAGATTTGTAATATTGTCACACCACATTTCCAACAGTGCCATTTTTTCACACCTCCTTATAAGCAGTACAGCTGTCGTTTTTCATATCCTGACCGAAATGTGTTTTCACAGTTCCGGTGCAGAATAACATGGTCACTATGGGAAATCAGTGTTCGGGACAGATTAAGAAAATGACAGTGGTACTGTTCATGAGCAGAGGTCCAAAAATCCCTATGTTGAAAATTTGGTGACGAAACTCCATAACTTGACTGTGTTACAAGTGTGCGTTGAACTGTTTCCACGCACCCTTGTAACTTCGCAAATTTGTAATACTGTCACGCCACATCAACAGTGGCATTTTTTCAACTCCTTATGAACACTGCAGCTGTCATTTTTCACATCCTGGCTACAATATGTTTTTATACTCCTGCAGACAATAGCACGGTCACTGTGGGAAATCAGTGTTTAGGACAGATTAAGATCGACCGAGTGAGATGGGGAAGTGACCGAGCTCAACTGAGCTTTGTCAGGACTGCTGCGGATTTGTTTGTGGCAGACAAAGGCTCCAACACAAGAGCCCAGAACAAAAGGGCAGCCTACAGCACTGGGAGAAACAGAACGAAAGAGCGAGTGAGGGAGGGGGAGTGAGCAAACTCACGGAAGCGCTGTCAGGACTGCTGCAGATTTCTTTGTGGGCAGAAAAAGGGGTTGATACAGGCATAGGGGCCCAGTACAAAAAGCCAGCCTGCAGCAGTGGGAGAAACAGTACGAGCGAGTGAGACAAGGGGACTTAGTGAGCTCAACAGAGCTCTGTCAGAGCTGCTTGGATTTCTTTGTGGGTAGAAAAGGCGCCAATGCAGGCAGGAGCCCCATATAAAGGGCAGCTTGCAGCGCCAGGACAAACAGAATGAGCGATGAGAGCTCTGTCAGGACAGCTGCGGATTTCTTTGTGGACAGACAAAGTTGCCAACACAGCCAGGAACTCCATGCAGAAGCGCAGTCTGCGGCGCCATGAGAAACAGAACGAGCGAGTGACAGAGCGGTAGTGAGTGAGCTCAACGGGGCTGTAGTGTGACTGCTGCAGATTTCTTTGTGGGCAGAAAATGCGGCAATGCAGGCAGGAGCCCAGTAGAAAAGGGCGGCCTGCAGCGCTGGCAGAACAGAATGAGCGAGTGAGAGAAGGGGAGTGAGCGAGCTCAACATATCTTTGTTGGGACTGCTGCAGATTTCTTTGTGGGCAGAAAAAGGCGCCAACAGAGACAGGAGCCCAGTACAAAAGGGCAGCCTGCAGCGCCAGGAGAACCAGAATGAGTGAGTGAGACAGGAGGACTGAGCGACCTCAATGGACTTCCACCGGGACAGCTGTGGATTTCTTCATGGGTAGAAAAAGCCACCAACACAGGCAAGAGCCCAGTACAAAAAGGCAGCCTGCAGTGCCAGGAGACACAGAATGAGTGAGTGACACAGGGGGAGTGAGCCACCTCAATGGAGCTCTCTTGGGACAGCTGCGTATTCCTTCCTCGGCAAAACAAGGTGCCAACACATGCACCAGCCCAGTACAAAAGAGCAGCCTGCAGCACTGGGACTAACAGACTGAGCCACTGACAGAGGCCCACTGCGCGAGCTCAACAGACCAACGCAATCAATATTCGGCATTGACAAATTCTTGTTCTCCAAGTTAATCTACCTACACCACAGATACGCCCCTCCCCCAAAGCACACTTCCACTGTCTCTCAGTACACAGACTGAATGTTGTACATTAACATTCAAAATCCACACACAAACAATAAACGCTCGATGATATGAGCACAGGAGGGTTTCCTACAATCGATGAACTAAAGTTTCAGCAAAAAAAAAAAGACTTAAAAAGGCTTTTTTAACAACTTTTAGAATGTTTGAATCGCAGAGAGCTCTCAGAGCAGACTGTCTCCTACAGCTTCCTACACACACTGCCCCAAACTGAGGCTGTGCAAAACAATCTAGAGCTCATTTGACCTGAAATCTCATGAATCACTGCAAAATGTGCCTTTGGAGCTTAAAAATAAGGTGAAGTGAGACGAAGTACATTGTTTTCAATGTACTTCGCCTTAAGCATTGGTGGAGTAGTGGTTTGGGAAGGCGGAGTAACATGAAGTAATTGTTTTCAATGGACTTCACGTTACCCATTATAACACGAAGTACTCCGCTTCGCATTGCAGAGCACTCTGCGAATTCGCCTTCACTCCGCAAATCACTTTGCGAAGCGAATTGGGGCCACTTCGCCCATCTCTACTCAGGACCATCAGTTTGGGCGACCAAGTTGCCATGTCGATGATGAAGTCTGCTACTTTCTGAAGGAATTGCTTCTCATCCCTGGGGGGACGGTAGATGAGAGCTATCCTACAGCCTACATCTGCTACTATGGTACACTTGAATGATTCGGCCTCCTCAACTGTACATTCGTGAGGCCCAATTCGGTCTTGAAACAGACCGCAACCCCCCTCACAGTCCAATCTCGAATGGTGTATCACCGAGTAGCAGGCCCGGAATTGCAGCCTCCAATATGGGGCCAGCATTTTCATCCAGCCAGGTCTCAATGATGCAGGCCAGATCAGTTGTTCCAACAAAGATCTGCAAGAACTGCAGTCTTGTTTTTGATTGATCTGGCATTGCATAACACTGCTCGAGTTGGATGGGTTTCAAGGGCCGCCCTGGCTACTTGCCCACCAGAAATGGTGGTGCCCTTGGGTATGGGGACCAGACATGGCGGACCATGTTCCAGACTCCATTTCACCCCAGGTGTCTTCTGGATCTGACTACCCCAACATGAGAGTCCCGCTCATTTGTCCTCTGATGTCCACCCCTACCCTCCCACCCTCCTACTGAACAGTACCCAGCACTCTACAGCACTGGTAAGTTCACAACACCGGGGGATGGGCGGAGGGCACAGAGGGCAGAAGACGAATAACACAACTGGGGTGGGGGCCTACAACACATTTCCCAGGCTTAATCAAAACAAAATGCACCAAGCCCATAAAAGACCCTTAAAAAAACAAAAATAAAATAACAGCCAACCCAATAATTTACAATTTGCAACTATAAATATACATAACACAAAAAACGACCTACAATAAACAATTTTAATAGCGCTCCAATTGAAGCTCTCCCTCTCTCTTTCACAGAGGAGAGAGGATCAGTAATATACAACATAAAATATATAAACAAAAAATAAAATAAAATAACCACAACCACCTGTTTATTACAAACACAAATTAAAAACCCACCCCCAATAACCTTAAATATACTAAAACAATTCTTAAAATACAAATAAAATATAAGTGGTTCAATCCTTGAGCCCAGAACAGCGATTTGGTCAAAGTACGAGGCCAGTCATACAATAAATAATAAGTTCTTTTATGCTGCAGCTGTAAGATAAATCCAAACAGAAAAAACAAAATCTTCAGTCCCCCTAAGGCCCTCTCACGATCAAAGGAGCCCAGATGAAGTACAGGGACTCTCACTCCCTGAGCAAAGTAAAATATGTCACAGGTAAGTGTTATTTCAGCCACCAAGCACTCTCACCACAAAGGAGACTGAAAAGAAAGTAAAATGAATCCCAAATAATTATTCAGCCCCCTGAGCCCTCTTACTGTGAGGGAGACTGACAAACAGCAAGGCACTCTCACTGCCTTCCCAGACATGTAACTGCAGACTGAATGAAATTAATAATCTGACCGTGCGCAGGCAGAGAAATTAGTGGAGAAAATCCTCTTCTTTGGTGTACAGGTTGAAGCAGGAGCGGGGCCCCAAAAAATCCAGAACAGGAAACCAAAGTAGTCGGAGCCTGCGGCTGCTACTGTGGGTCTCTGCTGGGGCCAACCCACCAGTTGGCCCCCCAGAGAAATCCAAGGACCGCCAGCCCGACCTGTTGGCTACCCGGCTAGAGCAAGACCCGGTCCCTGTGTAGCCACAGACTTCAACAGGCAGACCCCCACAGGGACGGGACCACTGGCGCAGCTGCTATAGATTACTTCAAGTTGCATCAAACCTCCTATTTTTACCAGCACGCCGTCATAGGGATTTAGACTTCACCCGATGGCTTAATCCAAGAAAAAGTTAATAAATTAATCCACAGCCAGAGATGAAGATCCACAAACCATGATCCAGACTACTTCCAGTCACAGCCAGTCAAACTCCCCAGCAGTTCATTATTCTCCACCACCTCCAACAATTCAATAAAAAGTCTGAAATAAATCCGAATAGAGGAAAGCTAAAAACAATAATATAGTCAAAGATAGTCAACTGGCTGAAGAACAACCCCAGAGAACAACACCTGACTGTTCGTTACTATCTGTTAACGCACAGTTAGAGTGAACAGTCCTGGAGCAGGATCCATCTTCTGAAGCCGAACTTCTTCACTTTCTCAACACAGCAAGAATCACTGGCTGCCATTTAATTCACCCGCTAACACTGAGTAGCGAGAGGGAGAGTTTGCCACCCCATGCTGTAATACCAGTACATGTCCCCGACTCCCCACATGTTTACATGATTTTCCAGACACCCATAGATCTCCTACTTTTCCCCGCAGTAGCATGGGGAGAGCAACAGTTGTGAACAGAATGGTGTCACCCGCTCTGCTACCTGACTACCCACCCACCCACTCCGCAGATGTTGTACTATTCCCCGCACAGCTGTTTTCCAGGCAAACCACTGACAGCTGCCCAACCACTGAACCTGCATTAAATTCCCCACAGTGGTTCAGGATTTTCCTCCCACCCACTCCACAGATCTCCTATTGTGCACCGCAGTGACAGCAATAGCAAGAGCAGACATTTTCACCCACAGCACTACTGGAGTACCCACCCACCCAGCCCGTGGATCTATTAGTGCTCCCCACACAGCTGCGTTATCCGCACACCATTGACAGCTCCCCACCCAGCACACCCGCGGATGTCTGCTGTCCCCCTCAGAGCCACTACATTTCCCTGGTAACACCCTGTTACACCAACAGAGATTGACAGATTGAGCCATTCATCTGCAACAAATTTCCTTTTGTCTCTTTCTGTCTCTGTGATTGGGAGTGGTACTGGGTGTGGGAAGAGGTATTACAAGTTCCTTTTTTTCTCTCTTTCTCTGTTTCTGTGATGGGGAGGTGTACATGGCATTGAGAGCAACACAGAACATGGGACAGCAGCAGCAGTGCAAGGAGAACAACCAAGAAACAATCTCCGAGCAGCTGTAGATAGTGACTGCATGGCAGGTAGGTGAAGGTGCAGAATCCAAATGGGGAACTGATCTGACACACAGAAGCAGAACTGAGTTAGAATCAACTCCTGGGATCAAAGGCACAATTCTTTTCTCCTTACTGAGTAAGAGAGGTGTTTGCCTAATGATCATTGCTACACCTCTTCCTCCTCTTTTGCCACGGTCTTGCCTGTAGCAGAGCTGGTGACACATTCTGTTCACAATCGCTGCTCTCACCATGCTGCTGTGGGGAAAAGTAGGAGACCTATGGGTGGCTGGAAAATCATATAAACCTGTGAGGACATGTACTGTATTATAACATGGGGTGGCAAACTCTCCCTCTCACTACTCACTGTTAGCAGGGGAATTAAATGGCTGCCAGTGACCCTTGCTGTGCTGAGAAAGTAAACAAGTCTGGCTTCAGAAGCTGGATCCTGCTGCCAGGACTGCTCACTCTAACTGTGCGTTAACAGACATTAATGAACAGTCAGGTGTTGTTCTTCAGCCAATCAATTATCTGCTTTTGCTACCCTATGTTATAAGTAAGCAATAACCCACTCCAGGGTGTGCTGTGAGGGCACTCGGCCTGTGGCCTCGTGCCTCACAAAACAACCAGGTGTGTGTTAATCCCCAGTGGCAGCACACCCTGTCGTGGGTTATTGCTTACTAAAGTTTTAAAGTCATGTGAATTACTAAGCCGGTTTTATAAATAGGGTAAGAATACAGAGTATACGCTCATTACACAATAATATACTTCTCGAGTGGTTGCATCAGCAATGTATGTGGCATATTAAATTGCCACCTGACCATACACCATGTAAAGTGCCGTCCCTCAGATAGGCTTACCTATCTATCTATATATCTATCTACTGTATCTATCTATCTATCTATCTATCTATCTATCTATCTATCTATCTATCCATCCATTTAAAAACTTTACCTGAAAAGACATATAGATTTGAGCTGATCACAGCTCATTGTGTTGTCTGTATTATTTGATAGATCTGTATTAGGGACCCTGCGACGAGTGATTGTCAGGAATATTTAATATTTCTCTGCATCTAAATGTACTACCTAGCTTTAACCAACTAGCTAGACACAGCTTACATTGGAACAATTCAATCAGCCCAACTCTAAATTCCTGGAATTCAAGTCTTAAATCTGGCACATATACAATCATTGCCAGGAGCTCCTCCCTTCCGAGTGAGGTCTCCAGAGCACTAACATGCATGCAGACCCAGATACAGTGTCTGCATAGCGGCGTGGGCACAATATCAGTGCACAAATACAAAAAAATCATTTGGGCATTATTTCAAGCTCCACACCACTCCCCTCATGTAGTGGAGTGGTGCTGGCTCACTGCTCTAACCCAAAACAGTGTCCCCTTACTAGCAGGCATGGAATGGGACAGTCCAGGAACCAGGGAAGCAAAAAATATATAAAACATACTAGCCACTGCATGTCTACCACAGTTTGGCTCCCCAGCATCAATCTCCAAATTCCCCATAAACAACATACGGAGATCTGAGGCTAAGATGGCGTCCACGTCTGGTTTTTATTATTCTGATTGTTTTTCTCTCTCTGCCTTTCTCTGAGTCACTACCCAATATGTAGTAAGATTTGTTCCTCATCCTTCCCAGAATGCCTCCTCTCGAATAAGACAGCTGGGAAGAGACGCAAGCATTCTTGGCAGTGGCCATTTTGGGTATGGCAAATACATTGCCTAGAATGGCACAAAAACCAATACAGCACCGTGGCAGCCATCTAAAGGTCACACATTTCAGCGCCCATTTCTAGAAGGTCAGTTGACCTTTTCAGATGTCAACTGAAAGAATTAAAGAGACATTAGCCCTTATAAGTACAGACACAAGTTTAAAAGAATTTAAAGAGACATGAGCCCTCTTAAGGACAGTACAACCACAAGACTTGTTACTGAGCTGGTCCCAAGCTATCACTGGGCATACAAACAGATAGTAACCCTAAGCAAGATCCTTAAAGGGGTATATTCATAAAAAATGCCTTTTATTACTGCACCATTACTGTCTTGCAGATGCCAAAATCAAAGGACTACCAAACAAGTGGGTACCACTACTACCACAAAAAAGAGGCCCACAGTGCCCATCTTGTGAGTTGGAGAGTCACGACAGAGAAATAGATGACCCACCCACACTAGAATTCAGCAAGCCTGGCCAGAGCCAGGCCACAGCAGACTGGCAGGAGGATCCCACTGCAGTGGTGCTACAACAAGCTGTCACAAATGCACTCTGCATATCAAGCCCTCCGCTCCCACAGTGCCAACCTTTGAGTGCAATAGTGTGAACAGGTGATAAACAGGGTAACCCTCCTGTCTGTTTTTGAGTCCGAATCACCTACTAGCCTCGAGTTCTAGAGGGAGTCAAAATGTGAACCTTATGCTAGCATACCCAATTTACAGGCTCAGATATGTACCCTCTTCGGGAATGCAGTACAATACTATGCCCAGGGGCACCAAGCCAGGTTTCCAAAATGTACCCTTACAACTCTATATGAGACCTAGGTATATTCATACCTTTAAGTAAGTTTAGTAACACATTCAAGCCCTTAACAGCTGTCAGCCTTAAACACATGTTTAGAAAATCACATGTAAAATAACAGAGAAAAAGCACATGCAGTATTTTAAAGAAAATGTTGTTTACTAAAAAAAATTGTAAAACAGGTAAAATCAAACACAGAACAATTATATCATTAACTTACAGTCACAATAAAAGAACATGGGGAAGTTACAGAACACAAACTCCTACCACAAATACTTAAGTTCTTTCCTGTCTAGTTGTTACCATTAAGTGCTTTCAAATACAGAGAATTCAGTCTCTCTTGAGTCCAGAATAATATGCTGTTTTCCCCAGATGTATATTCATTTCAAACTCATCTCCCCACCCCTTTTGGTGAGGTCACCGTTAGATCCTCCCTTAGATTTAATTTCTTACATAATTATCCACAAGGATGTATGTTATTATTGTTAAAAAATCATCACTAGCCATTTCCCAAATATGACAGTCTTTGATCAAAACATCCCCTTTTGTTTCACTGCTGATTTCCTGTTTTGCTAGAGTGAGCTCAGGTTTTTATGGTTTCTCACAAGTCTGCAACCAGATAAGTCTCTTTCTGGGGGAATCATAAAGTTTTATGAGGTCCTATCTCCTGGCAGATAGCCAGAGGCTTTAATCAAGACAGAACAGGAAACCGTTTTAATTAGGGGTTTTCTTCACTGGTCAACTTAACACATCCTGCAGCTTTCTCACACTGAAACCTTTTGGGGTCAAATGTCACTCACTGAAGCAACTAGCCTGTTTGTATCTAAGCAGACATTCACATTTGTTTATAATACAAATATTATACCATAAAAATATTAGAGGGTTTGTCACTGCGGCAATGATGGAAAGCCAGCGAAACTTCATGTTAAAAGTGCTGGAGCGCATGGAAGCAATGGCTAATATAAGATCACCTCAAGGGGAACCACCAAGAACACCTACAGCTCGCAACAAAAGTAAGGGGGACAACACAGAAAAGCAGTCAACCCATAATGATAACAAATCAGAACATGAGCATGATGAACAAAATCAAACCCCTGATGACATGCACTCAGAGACGGAGGATTCAGACAACCAACAGGATAGTGAACAAGGCTCGGAAGAAGAGCCCAACAAAGGGGACACACCAACTACCCAAGAGATCCAATTCATAACCTCCAAGCCATTCCCTGCTGAAAACATAACAAATTTAGTTAAATGGGTAAAAATGACAATGGGATTTGAGCTACCAGCACTATGCCCTGACAGCAAGCTGGACCCAATGCTCCAGCAACCACCAAAACAGAACAATTTCTTCCCCATCTGCCCAGCCCTAGATGATATAATCAGAAAGGAATAGGAGGCAACAGACCCAGACAGAATCCCAGAAAAGATGGCATTGGACAGAATGTATCCCATTCAAGAGGATAAGATAATATCATGGTGCACTGCCCCAAAGGTAGACCCCAAGATAGTGGAATTAAACAAGAGAACAGTTCTACTGGCAGAGGACACTACTGCACTGAAAGATCCAGTAGACAAAAAGTTAGTGGGGATGCTAAAGAAGATGTTTGAAATGTCAGGTCAAACAGTCAGAACAACAACTACTGCAATATATACAGCAAGGGCACAAATCAGGTGGATCAAAGAGATCACCAAAAAATATAGTACCCAAATCACCAGAGGCAGAACTGTTGGAATACACACTCCAGGCAGCCAAGTACCTAGCAGACATGTCCCTTGATGCACTAAAACTGAATGCGAGAACAGCGGCTGTATCTAACAGGGCGAGACGTTCTCTCTGGTTAAAGTTATGGGAAGCAGATAATGAGTTCAAGGCCCGTTTACAAAAACTCCCATTCAAGGGAGGTCTCATATTTGGAGAAGGTCTTCTAGAGTTTCTCAGAAGAAGACAAAGCAAAGATCTTGAAGGAGACAAGGATTTGGGGTATGTACCATCTCACCAAAGATAATACCAAGGATACAAACAGAGCCATGACAAAAAATACAACTCCTTTTGAGACAAAAAGAGTTCCTTCCAAAACAAGGGCTTATACCACAACAAAAACAGCTCAGGCTATAAAGGCTGTGGAGGCTCTACCTGAGGCAGATTCACAAACCAAAGGGGAAGACCCAACAAAAAATTTGATCAATGACTATCTTCACCAAAACATCACCAATCAAACACAACAAACAAACATCCAAGAGAATCCACAAATCACACCAAGCGAAACCACAAAAGAAAATGCTCCAGTAGGGGGGAAGACTACAACAATTCAGTTCAACATGGACAACATCAACCACGGACAAGTGAATAAAGGAGGTGATATTGCAGGGATATGCTATCGAGTTCAGGGAAAGACCACACAGAAAAAGATTAGTAACGTCCCCAATATCAAAGTGAAATCAAACCACACAAGTTAAAGACATCCTACTCAATCTACTGACCACACAGGCAATAGAGTGAGTACCCCCAGAAGAGGAAGAACAGGGAATCTACTCCATATTCTTTTTGGTGCCCAAAAAGACAAGGGATCTCATACCGGTTCTAGATCTGAAACCAGTCGATAATTTGTCCAAACAAAGAGGTTCAAAATGGAACAATAGGGTCAACCCTCCAATCAATAAGACCAGACGACTACCTTATGTCAATAGACCTGAAAGATGCATACTTACACATTCCAATGAGACCATCACACAAGAAATTCCTAAGATTTCACATAATGGGCCAACACTTTCAATGTAAAGCACTTCCCTTTGGACTGACATCGGCACCGAGGGTATGTACAAAGGTTTCAATATTGGTGGCAGCCAAACTAAGAGAAAAAGGAATACACATTATTCAATACCTAGACGACTGGCTGATAAGAACCAGATCGACACAAGAGTCACAAAAGGTCACAAATCAAACCATAAAGACACTAGCCAACCATGGATGGGTGATCATCAAAGAAAAAGTTGTGTAACACCAGTGCAACAGATAGAACATCTGGGAGCGGAGATAGACACCAACCAAGATCTGGGCGAGACCAACCAGAAAGAGAATACAAAACCCTGTTACACATGGTACAAAAACTGTCAAGTTTACAGAACCCCATGATAGCAATGGTATCTCAAGTGTTGGGATGCATGTCATCTTGCATCAACCTGGTCCCATGGGTGAGATGGCATCTCAGACCAGTACAAATGCTCACCATCGGAGGAGAATATGCATCACAAGATGATACTGACCAATACAGTCAGGAAATCTCTGAACTGGTGGCTGAACATACAAAATCTCACCAAGGGCAATCCCTTGGAAATCACAAATGAAGTCACAATAGACACCAGTGTCAGTCTCTATGGATGGGGAGCAACAATGATGACCAAATCTGCCCAAGGCAAATGGACTCAGAGAGAAAAGAAAGTGCCCATCAATGCACTAGAAATGAGAGCAATATGGAATGTCCTTCAAGTCTTCAAGCCTTACATAATAGGAAGGGGAGTTCTGATCAGATCAGACAACAGTGCAGCAGTAGCATACATATCCAAACAAGCCAGCACAAAGAGCCTCAGCCTACAGAAGGAGACCAGCACGATAATGTCATGGGTGCAAAAACACCTAAAGCATATAACAGTTATCTACCTGGCAGGCAAATTGAACACAACAGCGGACTGGCTGAGCAGACAGCAAATCCACCCAAGGGAATGGTAACTGCACCCAGAACTATTTCAAATGATACAGAGAAAATGGGATAAGATCACCATAGACCTAATGGTGACACACAAGAACGAACAGACAGAGAAATTGTTTTTGAGGTTCAAGGAACACCAGTCGATGGGAATCGATGCATTATCAATACCATGGACTCACAACTACTCATACATTTTCCCGCCTTTCCCCCTACTAATGCAGGTACTCAAAAAGTGCGCCAATCCAGGAGAATAATACTCCTTATCGCACTGCATTGGCCCAAGACAGCATGGTTCACTACAATAGTAGCAATGGCAATGGATGGCTGGCGGTTACCAATCAGGCCAGACATGCTAATCCAGGGCCTGTTAACACATCCAAACCCAGTCAACCTCAAACTTATGGCTTGGCATCTGAAAGGAGAAGACTGTTAAATGCAGGCTGTCATGAAACAGTGATAGACACTATGCTACACTCCAGACTACAATCCACAACTTTGACCTATGCCAAGCAGTGGAAAATATTCACTTCATGGTGCAACCCCAGTGACAAACCACCAGAGTCAGCATCCATTGCAGACATACTACTTTTACCTCCAATGAGGTCTAGACAAGGGCATGACCCCAGCATCACTTGAGGGTGCAACTATCCACCATAGCCACCATATTAGGCACCATGGATGGAACTAGCCCAGGAACACACCCAGACATCATAAGGTTCCTAAAGGCAGCCACGAACAAAAATGCTAGTACCGCCATGAGACCTAACTCTGGTACTAATTGATTTCACGCAGAAACTGTTCAAACCCATTACAGACAATGACATTTACTGACTGGGCATCAATACAACATTCCTGGTAGCAATATGCTCAGCTCGTAGGATCAGTGTAATCTCAGCCTTATCATGAAAAGAGCCCATTACAACATTCACCACAGAAGGCATACGCTAAGAACAGTACCATCATTCATACCAAAGATAAATTCACAGTTCCACACCCAACAGACAATTGAGCTTCCAACATTTTATGAGGTGCACAGACTCCAGACAAAGAAATCTACGTAACTTTGGATGTGAGAAGGGCTCTTCCAAAATACATACAGAGAAAGCCGAATTTCGACTCACAGAACGGCTACTCATAGTAGCTCAAGGTCACAAGAGAGGACTAGCAGCAGCAAAAGGGACAATAGCTTCATGGATAAAGAGGGCTATCATCGAAGCCTACGGGTCCAGTAACAAGACTCCACCACAAGGGGTAAAAGTACACTCCACCAGAGCAGTAGCTACTTCCTGGGCCAAGCGCAGCTGTGCAAATTCCCAAGAGATCTGTACAGCAGCAACATGATCGATAATTCACACTTTTACTAGACAATGCAGATTAAAAACTCAAATTCCAGAAAAGGCTATCTTTGGAAAGAAAGTTCTGTTAACAGCAACACTACCAGATGCTGCATCCAATTGTTCCACCCCACCCTCTTGAACACATACTGCTTATTACATACCCTAAGATAAGAGGAAGGAAGTGCATGGATATACAGTACAGACAACACAATGGTAGTTTACTCACCTGGTGAAGGTGATTGTATGCCTGCATATCCATGGTACTCCAGCCCACCCAAGGGAGCATGTACACAGTGTCTACCAGCAAAAGGACTTGGACGATTACCATATTATGAACATCACTTAAATGATCATGATTCGAATGATAAAATAAATAAGATACCAAGAAAAGAATTTAAAACTTAATTAATACAGGTGACATTATTAAATAACTTGTTTTAACTACTAAGGAGTTTATGACTGTCTGCATATGTATGTATTATTATCATTAGTCTTTTACAGCTACGGAAATATCTCACTGGAGACAAAGGGAACCTAAGGGGGGCTTGGTGGAAGGTCGAAATATGATCTTGGGTCACATGTGCATCATGAAGCCTATCAGGCAGACAAAACCCTAAGGTAAGAGGAAGCGAGTGCCATGGATATATTATAGGCACACAATCACCTTTACCAGGTGAGTAAACTACTATTTCCAGATGCGTCCGGGTGGAAGGGGTAGGGAAAGAGAAGTACATTATAACCTGACTACAATTTGCAGTAAATAACATAACTAATATAAAAAAAAACTATAAAAACAGTAATATACACTGATAGATAAGTCAAATATAGAATAAACATGCATTAGCTATAACCAAAATAGACAGACGTATTGGACTAGATTAGCACAGACCATCTGCAAAACCCCGGATGAGATGGTGCCTAGAAGTGACATTGTACAGTGTAATAATGACAAGTCCCAGTACAAACAAGGGCAGTTGCAGAAGTGATTAGTGAAATTATAAAGGAGAGATTGGAAGGAGAAGAGCAAAAAGGCAGAGCAAATAGCAGGAAAAAGGGAAAACTTGAGCTTACAGAACTAGAAAGAAAAAGCAGCTTGGCCAGCAGAAGACTTCATGTAAGGAAGGGTAAAAGATCAGTCAATTTTAAAAAAGAAGTACATTAGGGCAGAGGGGGATGAATGGAGAGAGGTAGAATTTGAAAATAAAGGAAGCACAGTGAGAGAGATGCCTGGCTTCAAGGGAGGAAAGGGAGAGAAATAAAGATGACAGTGCTGAGGGCATGGTGGGCAGTCTATAGCAAAGTGGCGGAACAAGTGAAAGAGGGGGTCCAGTATGGCCAGAATGGGCTTAGGAGCAGCATTATAAACAATGTAACTGTAGTCTAATATTGGGAGGATAATTTTCAAAAGGATTCTCCATGTGCAGAAATCCAAATGAATGCTTTATTCCAAAAGCCAACAGGATTCTGGGATGTATAGTGAGGGGATCTCCTCCAGAAATAGGGAGGTGATCCTTCCCTTGTACAGATCTCTGGTCAGGCCACACCTAGAGTGCTGCATGCAGTACTGGCACCCATTCCTAAAGAAGGACATCAAATTATTGGAGCGGGTGCAACGTAGGGTGACTAAGATGATCCATGGACTAGAGGGAAAGTCCTACAGGGATAGATTTGGTGACCTGAACATGTACTCCATGGAGGAGAGGAGGGATGGGGGGACATGATTGAAACCTTTAAATACCTTAAGGGGATAAATAAGGCTAATACAGAAGGGATTTTACAGCTTAGAAGAGGGAGGGATATGAGAGGGCATCAGCTGAGATTGGAGGGGGGAAGATTCATGAGGGAAATCAGGAGACATTTTTTCACTGAACGGGTAATGGACAGGTGGAATGTTCTGCCCGAGGAGGTGGTATCCTGTAGAACAATGGGCAGCTTTAAGAGGGGTTGGAACAGTGTGGGGGTTTGTGATGAAGAGGGGTGGGGAGGATGGGGCAGCTGCAAGTTGAGGGGCTAGCTGCACAATCGAGCAGATTCAATAGACCGTAAAGCCTGCTTCTGCTGTGTGATGGTCTATAGCGGTGCTCTGAGGTACTCTACTCTAAAGGTGGTGAAAAGAGATGAGTGAGACACCAAGGTCTGAATTATTGTGGATAAGATAACCGTTACCCAGACAAGGAGAGGCAGGAGTTGTCCTAGAGATTCAGTGCCCGCAGGGCGTTTATTTTGTACCAGAGGGTAGGAAGACACAGTCACAAGAGGAAGAGAAGTCACCCAAAACAATAGGGCGGTAAACAAGACCGATACTTTATCTATGACTGCTAAAATAATTTCAACAAGAATAGACTAGATGCTGAGGCCTACTGCTACTCTTATTCTATAATGATTCTACAATTCTTGTTCCTATCAATAAGCTTAGGCAAGGATCAGATGACATACTCTACTCAGAACAGTATTTGGTTAAGCTATCACTACACACTTCTATCAAAGTCCAGATGTTACATGAGTCCAGAGGTCTGGCGTCTTCGTGTACACTGTTGGTCTGCGATGGTAGCTACGAAGGGAAAGCAAACGGAACAATAGATGCTAACACAATTCCCAGCAGGGACCTTGTCAAGGACACTGGGTGGTGAGAGGTTTGTTAAACAGACCATGTGTTTCTTGGGCAAAAGCCCACTCTCTCCAAGGCTGCTGGAATAAAGAACCAGATCAACTGGTTCCTGAAATAACCCACTGATGGGCTGTCAGATTCCCAGCTGAAAACATAGAGTTCCTCGGCCAAAACCCACTTCCAGGGTCGCCAAGGATGAAGAGAAATCAGGACCTGCGTGGCGACTAATCCAATGGAGGACTACCACGACCTGACTGACGCTGCAGCACTCCAAGGGCCAGCTAACTCTGAAGGTTCTCCGATAGGACCAGGGACCAGAAGAATCTGTAGAGATGATGGTTGTTTCTGCAATCTTGTCATCAGAAACTAGAACAAAAACAAAGAAACGTCGGACATGTCCCGTACTGGGCTTCGACGGACTCGACTTTCGTCGAACGACCAGGGGCACAGACCAGGTTCTCCAGGATAAGCACACTCTTCTGAGGAGGGTGACCAACTCTGGGACATCTGGAACAGGAACCATATGAAACGACACTGTCACGGCTGTTGTGACGCACTTCGGTGGACGTACCTTCGAGCTGTGAAAACAAGAAATGGCGGGTAGGAGTTGTACGACTGGCGACGGACTCGACTTCGGCGGACGACACAGATGGAAGAGATGATTTGATGGACAATTCCACTTGGGTGAAGAAGGATGTGGAGAAGACATCCTCTTCTGGGTAGAGACTGATACTGAGTACGGAATATTACAGACCACACTATGGGACTGCAATGTGGTAGAAGATTGAGACTGTCCCCATACACTAGTAACAATATAGCTGAAAGATGCACCTTCCTGCAATGCCAAGGGGACTGCGGACTGATCTAATGATTTGCCGAGGAAAGGCAAATTATAAATTTAGGGGTAATTGTTACAGGTGGGGCAATTGTTCAGGTGCTTGGAGCAATAGTTCAAATGCTTTGAACAATAGTTTGGATATTTAGAGCAATAGTTTGGATGCTTGGGGCAATAGTTCGGATACTTAGAGCAATAGATTGGATGCTTGGTGCAATAGTTCGGATACTTAGGGCAATAATTCAGATAACCAGGGGCAATAGTTCAGATACCCAGGGGCAAATAACCACAATCCATATACAATACAGTCTTGGTGCTTCTTCGCAAGTTCACAATCTTTCGAGTACTTCGGCAATGACAGTTGTATAAACAGTACAGTTGTCAAAGTAGCTTCACGGTATTTGTGAACTGAGCACCCTTGGATGGACCTCTTTTCCTAAATGTAGGATCTTCCTGAATAGGATCTGGCTACCCCTGAACGTTTTGCTAAGGATGCCCTAACCCCTATACTGAGGGTACCACTTACCCTAGGTTAATTGCCGGGAATACCAAAGGCCTAAATGCCTTACTTACTATGGGGTCTATACGCCTCAGTTACTGTCGCTAGGCTGGATTGCCCTAATCCGCTAGGCCGGGGCTGCCCTCACTACTACTGGGCTGGTTTGCCCTAATCCGCTAGGCCGGGACTGCTTTTAGTACCACTAGGCTGGCTTGCCCTAATCCACTAGGCCGGGGCTACCCTTAGTACCACTAGGCTGGCTTGCCCTAATCCGCTAGGCCGGGCCCACCCTCACTACCACTTGGCTGGCTTGCCCTAATCCACTAGGCCGGGGCTTCCCTGGAGCCCTGATTTACCTCGGGCCTAATGCCCTACATTTACCTCAGGCCTGATGCCCTACACTTGGCTGTGGGCCTGCTTGCCCTTTCCAAACTGGGACTGGTGCCCTATTTACTGTGGGCCTAATAGCCCTTCTAGCTGTGGGTCTGATGCCCTAAATACAGTGGGCCTGGTGTCCTTCGAAATGCAGGGCCCAGTAGCCCTCCCAATATCATAGGCCTTGTGCCCTCTTTAACTATGAGCCTGATAGCCCTATTAACTGTGGACCAAATGCCCTACTTTACTTTTGGCCTGATTTGCCCTTTTACTTCATCGGGCCCCTTTAAATCCTAAGGCTCACTGAGCTGATGTCACTCAGTGGCAAATCGCCACCCCAAATCCCACCTCCACATGAATATTTATAAGGCCTTGAACTAGCCTAGCGTTTCTGGCCCCTACCAGTGGGCGTCGCTACCCCGCCTCCCCACTGACTATTAATTTACAGGGTCCTAATGACCCAATCCCCCTACGGTGCTCAGCCACTCCTCTAAGTGCCTTGTGCGCTGCCAAATAAACAAAAAAAACAGTCCTTCTATCAGTAACTTAGGCAGACAACACGAATAAGCATGCTGCCACCGACTCACCGCACCACACGATTCGGGAAGCTGCCGGGAGGCGGGCGGTACTCTGGCAGTGGGAGGGAGTGAACAGAGCTGCAAGCAGCGTGGGGGACAACCTGGGGGGGGGGCCTCGGAGGGCTGACAGGGCGAGCAGCGATGCAGTGCTTCTCTGCCACCAGCGAGGGACTGAAATTAAATCTTTTACTACTGAGGGGGTTAAAACAATAAAATGACGGGGCTACACAGCCCAAACCGCGGCAAATGGCCTATTTCTTCTTTTTCTTTCGGGGTGACCTGCCGGACTCAACTGCACACCAAGAGGAGCACCAGGAAACAGCAGGGTTCTTCGCTGGCTGGAGGAGGCACCAGGCAGAGCCAACAGGACGGCTTCAACCGAACTAAGGTAAGCCCAGTCTCCGTTGCTCTCCACAGGTCCTACCACTCCACAGCCCAGCACGACAACTCCCCAAAGCAGGCAAAAATCCGTTTCAAAAAGCGCTCGAGGGTTGGATTCTACCGAACCTGAGCTTTCCCCTGGCCTTGAGGGACTTGGCAAGGCACTACAGCAGCTGGCCAGAGGCAGCACCTGGTCCTTTTGTTGTGTTTTTCCTCAGGCTAGGCAGGCTGTGGCAAAAGTTTTCTCCTCCTGCCGCCTGTTCTGGGAGGGATGGAATGGAGCAGGCAGGCAGCAGGGAGGAGAAAACTTTTACTTTTTCTTTTTTTTACCCCTGCCTAACGCTACACCAGGGCACAACAAAAGGGACCCCAGGGGCATTTGAAAACCCCCTAAACTTTTCTGGGATGCCCCAACTCTGGGGCATTACAGCTGGCATTTTCATATGTTCGTATAATGAGCTCCCAGTTTGGGGTGGAGCTACTGGTGGGTGAAGTCCACATGCACAGAGAAGTTAAGGTGATCATCCAACCAAATTCCAAGGTATCTGAAGGAGGGTACAACTTCTATCAACACAGCACCTAGGGTATGGAAGAAGGGAAGGGGGTGAGTCTAGCCAACCTCTGCCTGGTTCCAAAGGTCATAGAGACTGTTTTTTTTTTGTCACTGAGGGACAATTTATCATCCTGGAACCTATGTTGAATATTGGAAAAACACAGTTGGAGCTGAGTATCCAGGTCAGAAAGAGAGGTGCCAAGGCACATATCAGGGTATCGTCAGTATACATGTGAATGGCCCCATAGGTCCAGGCATTAGGAAGGTCATTTAGGAATATGGAGAAAAGGATCAGGCCCATGGCAGAACCTTGGGGAACATCAGTGGAGATTGGCAGCGGAGAAAAAAGAAAGTCACCAATAGGGACAGCTTGTTATCTGCCCTCAAGGTAGGACTGGAACCAACTAACTTCAAGGTCAGAGATCCCTGCCCATTTGAGATTAATCAGGAGAATGGAGTGTAAAATATGGTCAAAAGCCTTGGCTAAGTTGACAGAGATTGTGAATGAAATCAGGCCCTTGTCCATACCACATAGGATGCAGTCAGTGAGCCTGAGGTGGAGGTGGAATGAAACTTATGGAAACCAGGATGGAAAAGAGTGAAAAAAGATAAGGAGTCAAGAAAAGAGAATAGTTGGGAGAGAATAGGTTGCTCCTGGAGTTTGAGCAGGGTACATAGAAGGGAAATTTGCCTACATGTAGCCCCCCCCCCAAATTAGGGGGCTTACCTTGAGTGTCCCCCTGGGCTCTGCTGATGCCCACTGCCTGGCAGGCATCCAGTAGGGGATGGGGAATACATGGTTGATGGTGTGCTGCTGTTGCTCTACATGAGTGTGCCATGCCATGCCACAGTACTGTCCCTTTAAGAGCTCCAGCTAGTGTACAGTGTAAATAGCCTGGGCTGGGTCCAAGTATAACGAAGCCTGTGACCAGCCAGGCTTTGCCCTAACTGACTCCAATCTGCAGTCGATTCCAGAGCAGAGGGAGCCCTTTCAGGCACTGTAAATATTTATTTCTAAATCCTTACTGTTAATGAATAAATAAGTTGTTTGTGCTGCTAGTACTGACCTTCCCGATGTGAGCCGCCATCTTTGGCCCTGGACTCCTGTAATTGGACCAATCAGAACCAAGGGGTCCTTTAGGTGTCCTAATTACAATGCCTTGTAGGTAAAACTGTGAACTTTCCTGGTTGGTGCCTAAATTGACCAATAGGAGTGCTTAGACTGTGATTTACAGCAAAAGTAGTGAACCGGAATACAGAGATCCCGGTTCTTCAGTGGGACTGTTGTTGAACAGCTCAGAACTGCTCAAGCCACCAAGAAGAATGTTCATAGTGTAGCTGCCGTCCACAGGGAGAGGCCTGTATTTGCCTCCTGTGGGCTCCACTCAGTTCCAAAAAGGGATCAATTAAATCCAGTACTGCCTGAAGCTGAAAAGATGCAAACTGTGTAGTTTCTGTAGCCCTGAGCTAGAAGTTGGAAACTGGTCATTACCGTGAAAAGGAGAGTTTTCTTGTTCTTCATGCCATTTGCAGTGTAGATGACTGCTAAGAGGAAAATTGCTTTTGGGGACTCCTGTGTTAAAAGTGGACCCAGTTTCTGTGGAGAATGTCTCCTGCCAAGCTGGGGAGACCATTGTGGGTTCCATCTGTTCTGGCAGTTCCAGTTACTCAGCTATCAGCCAAGCTACCAGATACTTAGAAAGACATTTTCCAGTTGGGCCCATGCCATCCGCAGCCCAGAAAGACTGTTCCTGTACCAGAATCATCATCCTGGTGACAGACCAGTATTGGGGATTCAGCCCCTGCACAGTAACAGAACACAGGTTGCGGCCACCTACAGGGAAAGGCTGTGAAGAGAAGGTGAGTCGTGTCAGCCCTGGTCCCCATCAACATCCTGAAGGGTCTTCAATTTCACCAGCTGCAACATCATCCTATCTGGGCACAGTGAGTACAACCAGGGTAGCTCCCTGCAACAAAACTTCAATTGTGTAATGGTACCTTCTGCTTTGTTTTACCAGCTTAGAGTGTTTAAACATGACTGGGCCCTCCAGCCAGGATTACAAATGGTATATGGTTTTACAAGTGTGCTGTTCATATTTAATCACTCTTTCTTCCATCAAGGGCCCAGCTACAGCTGCAACACCAGCCAACCCGTGGCACAGTTCAGGCATGCCTTTTTTCCACTCTGGGTACCCAGCAGTTGCATAGACTGAGAAATTCAGTGACTAATTGATTATCCGTAACTCGAATTTGCCTCTTTACAGTAAAGTAATCATTAATCTAAATTTTCACCCCCCCTTGTTCACGCCCCGTCAATAAACCTGATTTACTGTTTTACTGTTAACTTGGCTTGTGAGCATATCATTAGCAGGTTTAAAGCTACTGAAACATTGGCAAAGTATATTTAAATTACATGGTTGTGTTACGGAAACTGTCTTTTACAGGGGGTTACAGGGTGAATGCCAGATACCTAAACCCTGCCGGTAAGTGGACTGTACATGGGCATTTCCTTAATGCTGGTATTAGCCTGTATTCTAAGTGTTAAGTATTGCAGTTGTAAAACTAAGTGCAAAAGGTCAGTAGGTGGGATTGTGGGTGGTTACTGTTGTATTTGGTAGCCAAAAATGAGTACCTTAAAACACATCAGGGTCTTGGTAGAAAGAAAACACATGCACCACAGAAATTTAGGCCTTCTCTGTTTACTTCCATTCAGCACAGACACAGGGGGACACTCAGATCTCAACACACACAGGAAGAGTTACAGTAAATGCATTCTCTAAAGCTTTACTGTCTTATATTTCTTAAAGTTGTACTGTCTCTTAACAGTTCTTAAAGCTGCACTACACATAACAATCCCTCCTGACTTAGCTAGAACGTACATAAGTAAATAATTCAGAAAATAGTATGACGCTATTAAAGTTATTACTGCAATGTCCCTTTTAGTTAGTCTATGTCATTAGACTGTATCTCTACAAGTCCATTCTCTTTGGTGGACATCTTACACGTCCTGAACAACATAGTTAGACTGGAGGCTGTTGCTCTGGAATCTGATTACCATCAGCCACATCTCGTTTCAAATGCTTTGGTTCCACTATCTGTCCCTGTTCTTGTTCTGGAACAATTAATGCTGGATAATTACCCTGACTCTGAGCATCCCTTTTTTGTTCTGTCTCAGTTCTAGTACGTAACTGGTCCACATGTTTTTTCACTCTCCTCTGGTTAGTCAGTCGAACAGTATAGACAACATTTCCCAACTTTTTTTCTACCACACCTTCTAGCCATCTCTTTGGGCTTGCATACATCCTGACCCACACAAGATCATTGGGTTTGAAGGATCTGGTCTTAGGAGGCATTTCAGTCACTGACTTATAGCCTAGAGTGTGAAGAAGGTCCAATTGAGTTCGAATCTGACGTCCAAACAAAAATTCTGCAGGGGATATTCCTGTGACACAATGTGGTGTTGTTCGATACATTGCAAGAAAGTCCAAAAGGGCTATTGGTATTGCCATCGGTGTAGTAGGATTAGCTTTGTCCATGCTCTTTTTAAAAGTCTGAACCAGGTGTTCCGCTTCACCATTTGAACTTGGATGGTTGGAAGGTGAGAAAATATGGCAGATACCACATTGCTGGCAAAATGCTTGGAATTCAACAGCCGTGAACTGTGGTCCGTTATCCAAGACAATCACTTGTGGAAAACCATGGGTAGCAAAGGCAGATTTCAACACTTTAATAGTACTGTCAGTAGTTGTCAAAGACATTTGATGAATTTCTGCCCATTTACTATAAGCATCAAGTAAGAGTAACCACATGGAATTTAAATAAGGTCCGGCAAAATCGATATGCAACTTTTGCCAGGGGTTTTCAGGTCATTCCCAATGGCGAACTGGAGCTCTTGCCATATTTCCCAGTGATACAGCACAACCTTCGCATCTTTGCCCAACCTGGTATATATCTCTGTCAGTGGAAGGCCACCATACATGAAGTCTAGGTAGGGATTTCATTTTAGCAATGCCTGGATGGCCCGCATGCAAGACAGTCAGCACATTTGAGTGATAACATTGGGGTACTATGACACGCAATCCCCATAGAAGACACCCCTCAACAATGGACAACTGCTATCTCTTTGTATAGTATGGTTGTAGTTCAGCTGAACAAGCAGTGCCTTGAGGCCAACCCTCAAGCACATACTGAGACACTTGTTTCAAAATTGCATCTTGACTAGTCGCTTTTGCAATTTCCTTGGCTAGTACTGGAAGCTGCTCTAACTGTTGTAGCTCCATTGCACACACAACAGTAGAGTCCTCCATATCTTTGAATTGAACTGGAAAACTATCTGGCCCCACCTGGCATACTAATGGCTCCTCTTTAAGTCCCACATCAAACTCCATTTCTGTGAATATTGGTAACCTCGACAAGGCATCCGCATTTCCATGCTGGTCAGTTGGTTGGTATGTAACCTTAAAATTATAGGCAGACAAAATTAATGCCCATCATTGAAGTCGGCTAGCATCTCATTCCTTTTTCTGGACTGAAAATTGTCACTAGTGGCTTGAGATCCATCTTCAGGTGAAACTTGTGACCTAGCAAGTATTGGTGAAATTTCTGGACTCCAAATACAATTGCTAAGGCCTCTCTCTGAATCTGGGCATAATTCCTTTCAACTGCAGTGAGTTTGTGTGACACATGGACTATCGGCTTTTCCACTCCTTCTGGATCTGTATGGAAAAGTACAGTTCTTATACCCACAGGACTAACATCACAGGACAATGTAATAGGTAAGTTTGGGTCATAATGAGTTAAATTATTCACATCAGTTAGAGAGAGCTTGATGGCTTGAACTGCCTTACTGTGGCCCTTGGTCCACTTCCACGGAATACCCTTATGTAACAGTTCATTTAGGACAGCACATTTAGCGGCTAAGCCAGGTATGAAACGGTCATAGTAGCGCACCATACCCAAGAATGAGTGCAACTCTGAAACATTCTACGGTTCAGGCATGTGCACAATGGCTTCCACGTTTTCATCATTCGGACGAATTCCATTTTTGTCAATAGTGTCACCTAAGTATGTGATACTTGGTTGACAAAATTGGCATTTTTCTCTGCCGAGTCTGAATCCACTCTGTTGCAGTCTCTCTAAAGTCTTTTGTAAGTTAAGTAAATGTTCTGCTTCTGTCTTGCTAGTGACAATGATGTCATCCAAATAACAAGTAACACCTGGTATATCACCCACTGTTTGCTCAATCACTTTTTGAAAAATAGCAGGTGCAGAACTAAGGCCAAAACATAACCATTTGTACTTGTACAGTCCTTGGTGAGTATTAATCACTACCAATTTCTGAGAGCCTGTATCCAACTCCACTTGAAGGTATGCATCAACGAGGTCCAGTTTAGAGAACCCCGCACCACAATTCATTCTGTGAAAAAGTTCCTATGGTAAAGGTAAAGGAAATACATCTGTGCTAAGTACTGGATTAAGTGCCACCTTAAAATCTCCACATATTCGAACCTTACCACCTGGTTTAGATACCACGACAATTGGAATAGCCCAATCTGAATTTAAAACCTTTTCCAGCACACCTGCTTTTTCCAGTCTGTCCAGTTCTGCCCCAACCACTGGTTGTAAGGCAAAAGGAAGTTTCCTTGGTTTACAAAACTTAGGGACTGCATTAGGCTTTGAAACTAGCTTGGCTTTAGCTGTGGTGCAACATCTCAGGCCTTTCCACAGCTCTGGATACATGTCTAAAATCTCCCCAAGCTTGGGCGGGTTACTGCTTTGTGGTACCTGGCCAGCAGCAAGTAGGCCAAAATCTGCTGGATCAACATGAATATTTAGAAGAAACTGAGCGTCTCTGCCCAAAATGTTGACACCCTTTTTTGAAACCAGAATAGTTAAAGGGTGTACCAGGCTTGGGAGAATCAGTCCTGCATACCAACGTGGTAAACGAGCCCAGTGGCTGAATTGGTTGCCCTTCAAAGGCATGCATCAACTTATTACAAGGAGACAGTGGTAGCTTATCCAGATCAAACTGTGTTTGATGGTTAATAAAAGTAACTGGGAAAGCAGAATCTACCATTAAACGCAACTGATGCCTCAGCTGTGGCAATTGAAGCAACACATAGAAAGGAGGAACATATTTAGTCTGCATTTGTGCTGCAATTGGAACCACTGCACTGTCTGTGCTCTCTGAACTGATCACTGCAGTTCTCCTGCTTCTGCAAACTTTAGCCATATGCCCCTGACTTTTAAATGCATGACACTGAACTTCTCTGAATTTGCACTGGTCCCTGCTATGCTGAGATGACCCACATGATGCCCATTTGTACTTGCCATGCAGTTTGGGTGGAGTGGTTGAAAGTTTCTTTGAAAACAGTGGTTTAGACTTAGGTTTCAGCTGTTTCAATTTGGGGTTTATTGCAGTTGCTTGTACTTCATTTTTAGTGTTCATCTTAGCATGTTCATCATTTTCTGCAGCCTCATACATTAGTGCCATCTGTAAAAGTTCATCAGCAGACTTCTTGACACTTACGGAAAGTAATTGCTGAATATGATGTTCATTATTCAACCCCATAACAAACTTATCAGCTAAATTAGATTCAGCATGCTCCCTGCTCCACTCACATGTGAGAGCTAAGTGTTTGATCTCAGTCAAATAAGATTGTAATTACTGACCTGGTTTCTGACAGCAACTGTAGAATTTATAACGTTCAGCCCTTGGGAAAGTTGTTGAACTGTATTGTGCATTCAATTTAGCCTTTAGCTCTTGATATGACAAATCTTCCGGCCGGTCCGGTGCACACACGCTGCATAAACGTTTGAAGGTTTCACTTCCCAAGAAAGTTCAAAAAGCAGCTCGAATAAGTTTACCCTGTACCTGGTCATTTGCTGATTGTATGGCAGGATTAAGTAATAACCACTGATCAAACCATCTGGACCATGTATCCCAGTCCGTTCCTGTAAAAATCTCAAAGCTGATGTACAGTTCCAAATTGCTTACTTGTCTCCAATGCAGAAAGTCACAAAAAGGTGTAATTCAGTAACCTGGAGCTATGAAAATTTTCACCATCCTTGTCACCAGTTTGTTGTATTTGGTGGCCAAAAATAAGTACCTTAAAACACATCAGGGTCTTGGTAGAAAGAAAACACATGCAGCACAGAAATTTAGGCCTTCTCTGTTTACTTCCATTCAGCACAGACACAGGGGAACACTCAGATCTCAACACACACACAGGAAGAGTTACAGTAAATGCATTCCCTAAAGCTTTACTGTCTTGCATTTCTTGAAGCTGTACTGTCTCTTAACAGTTCTTAAAGCTGTACTACACATAACAGTTACTGCTTCCCAGAGGGCTGTACCAATCTTGTTAGTTACCCACATAAGAGTTACTCTGGGTGGAGGTACTATAATTGTATGTATACTGCGGGTAGGGAGACCCCGGTAGCTGTTAATTTCGAACCCAGGCCCCTCAACATGTACCCAGGACAGCAGGCAGGGGTAGTAGCCCTTGGTATAATGGCACCAGGGTTACAAACAATTTTCAGGAGAGGGTGAATCGCTCCCCTCTGGGCAGGGGAATGACTGCAGCATGTTTCCAGACATCAGTGATGGTGGCCATAGCAAAAGAGAGATTGAGGATAGAAGTGATAGGGGAATTAATAACAGAAGCAAAGAGATGGAGGAGCTTATTGTCAAGTCCAAGGCTCAGTCCTTTGAAGGGGTTGAGAGTAAGAAGTGCTTTGAGTGAAGAAGACTGAGTAGTGAAAGAAAAGGAGACAGAGAGGGGAGGGGAGGAGGAGTGAGAAAGGGGAGCAGGGAGATAAGGGGGAGAGGAAGAGATGAGGGATCTAGTACAGGATGTGAAAAAGGAAGAGGAGTCTACAGAAAATATAGAAACATAGAAACTAACGGAAGAGAAAGGCTGCTTGACTCATCCAGTCTGCCCTTTTTTGTTGCATTGCTTATGCTGTAGACCATTCCAAGTCTATGGCACTTTCTCTTCCACCACTTACCTATCCCTCATGATTCCTTCATGCTTATTCCTTGCTTTTTTGAAACCCACCACTGTTTTTGCCCCCACTACCTCCACTGGAAGACTGTTCCAGGCATTCACCACTCTTTCTGTGAAGAAGAATTTCCTCACATCTCTCCTGAACCTACCCCCTTCCAGCTTCATATCATGGCCTCTTGTTCAAGAGCACCCGTTCGTCAAAAAAATATTTCCCACTTGTACCTTATTCACCGCTGTGAGGTATTTAAAGGTGTCGATCATATCCCCCCTCTCCGTCCTCTCCTCCAGGGTGTACATGTTCAGTTTCTTTAGCCTCTTCTCATAGGACTTTTGATGCAGACACTGTACCATTTTGGTAAACCCTCCTTTGGATGGCCTCCATCCTGTCTATGTCCTTCCTAAATGTGGCCTCCAAAACTGGACGCAGTACTCCAGGCAGGGTCTTACCAAAAGATCTATATAGTGGCAACACCACTTCCCTCTTCCTGCTGGTAATACTCCCACCTATACACTCCAGCATCCCACTAGCTCTCTCGATCACTTTGTTGCATTGTCTGGCCACCTTCAGGTCATCCGATATGATTACCCCCAGGTCTCTTTCCTGCTTAGTTGTTGCTAGTATCTCTCCCTCCATTTTTAGTGTATTTTTTTTTACTTTACTTTTTGTTGAGCGGCAAATGAGAGCTAGACAATTCTGCCTATTTTCAGCTTCATCCTGGGGGGGGGGGTGAAAGATAGAGATGGTAACCAACTAAAATTGAGCCAGATTTAGCTGTTGGTGGTATCCGAGAGATGGTACCCTATGAGTGCAGCATCCCCCTCATGATGCACTACAGTGTCAGTATTGGGATTTTACCCCAAGTGCCTGGTGAGGGACATTTTGTACTGCACCCTGGGTTCCTGTGACCCAAGTTCATTATTTTGCACTTTGTTGCATTAAACCACAGCTACCAAACTTTTGACCACTCCTCTAGCTGTTTCAAGTCTCTTTCCATCCTTTGCCCCAAGGAGTGCGCTCTGTTGCAGATCTTGGTGTCACCCACAAAGAGACAGACCTTCCCTTCCAGTTCCTCTGCTATGTCACTAATGAAGATATTAAAGAGGACTGACCCCAGTACTGACCCCTGCGGTACCCCTCTGGTCACTCTCCCTTCCTCAGCGTGAACTCCATTTACCACCACCCTCTGCCTCCTGTCCCCTAACCATTTTCTTACCCAGGTTTACCACCTCATTGCCCAACCCCATGCTACCCAACTTGTTTACCAGCCTCCTATGTTAAACAGTGTCAAAGGCCTTGCCAAAGTCCAGGTAGGCCACATTTACCATCCCCCCCATCCAACATCTTGGTTACCCAGTCAAGAAAAACTATTAGATTTGTTTGGCATGACCTCTCCTCTCCATAAAGCCATGTTGCTTTGGGTCCTGTGGTCCATTGAATTCCAGGTTTTCCACAATTCTTTCCTTTAATAGTGTTTCCACCAATTCCCTACTACGGATGTTAGGCTGACAGGCCGGTAATTTCCCACCTTCTCCTTGTTACCACTTTTATGAAGTGGGACTATGTCTGCCCTTCCCCATCCTCCAGGACCATGCTGGTCTCCAGTAAACTGTTAAGCATGTCTGTCAGGGGAGCAGCTAGCACCTCCTTGAGTTCCTTTAACATTCTTGGATGCACCACGTCTGGCCCCATGGCTTTGTCCACCATCAGATTAGCAAGTGCTTTCCTGACCCTCTCTTCAGAAAAGGGACTAGTGTCCACTTCTCTCCTCTTCAAGCTCTTGGTGCTTATTTGTGGTCCTCCCCCCTCAACTGTGAACATTGAGCCAAAATATTGAAGATATTTGTCTTTTCTTGCTCCTCCTCTGTACAGCCCCCCCCCCCTTTTTAACCATACAACCCCTCAGCGTGGCTCAGTTGGTAGCACATCCGCCTCTGGACCAGAAGGTCGTGGGTTCTCGTCCCACACTGGGATCGGACTTGCACCTAAAAATCGCTGGCATCCGAGTGCAGTATTGGGGGGTGCTGTACTGCTGGGGTGTGCCGTCCTTCGGATGAGACGTTAAACCCAGGTCCTTCTACCCATCCTGGTGTTGTCCTGGTGGGTGTCCAGGTGGAAGTAAAGAACCCAGGGCACTCTTCGCAAAGAGTAGGAACATTCCCGGTGTCCTGGCCAACATTCCCCTTCCCATAAACCGGTTCATGCAATTATCCAGGCTGTGTGTGGGTGATGATGTGCGATATGGCCGCCACCACACATTCAGTCACTTCACTATCAGTCTAGCATTGCTTGTAAAGCGCTTTGGATGTATGAAAAGCGCTATATAAATACTGATTCTTCTTCTTCTTCTTCTTCTTCTTCTTCTCCCTTGGTTTTCCTTTTCTCCCTGATATACCTGAAAAATATCTTGTCGCCCTTTGATACTTTCTGGGCTATTCTTTCCTCAGCTTGTGCTTCTGTGCTGCTTACTGTTTTGCCTGCCTCCCTCCATTTCCCCAGATACACTTCTGTCTTCTTCTCTCTGGGTCTGTATATGTAAGCAATAAGACACGATGGGGTGTGCATTCAACAGATGTTACCACACGCCCAGGGGCATAGTGAGGCAAAAGGCTACAGGTTGAGTGCCTTCAGCCCCTGGAAGTGTGTTAATATCTGTTCAATGCACATCCCGGAGTGCCTCATTGCATTTATATAATAGACTACACTTTTAAATATTAAAAAAAAAATATATTTTTATATATGTGTAAACCCCCCCAGACCCCATCTAAGGGCATAACAATCAATCGCAGGAGTTCCAGGGGCATTAGGAGGGGGCCTCCTAAAGTGCTACCACCCAAGCAAGTGCACTCTCAAAACAAAGCAGGAAAATATTGGGACTGTCTTTCTGGGGATTTTAATTACCAGGCACTCTCAATCTCTCAAACTGAAAATCTGGATTCTCTCCGAACGCTGACACTGGACCAGAAACTCCACACTGCATCCCATCTGTCTTCTCGAGCCTCAGAGCCCCTCAATCCCATTCAAGGCATGATGGAGAAATTCATCTGGAATCAAACTTATGCAATAAATTAGACACAAAGGAAAAGGAGAACTACCATTTGATTAACTGTCCCTTTCACTTAAAGAAAGCACATTACTCCCAATCTCTTCCCAACTAGTTTCTTTATTTAAGCTCCTGCACCACAAATGATTCCAGCAATGCAGGGGTCGCATCCTTTATCCAAATAAATTAAAGCAGCTCCATGGGGCTATTCAACTTTTATACAAGCAAACTGGCTGGACATTAAGAGCAGCAATTATGGTTTAAGGCAGTGCAAGCAAGGATTCTCCACCTCTCTCTATACTTGGACATTTTACCCAAGGCACCTCTCTGGATTTAGCAACCACCAGCTCCTGGCTCTCTGATCTGGTAAGCCAAACCTTTCTTCATTATTACAGGTTACCCACATACTGTTACTCTCTGGCATTGGTCGACGCCCCAACTCCAGCATGGGAAAGCAGGCTGCTCCACCCACTTGGCCCAATCTTCAAGGGGTACCAGGATTTTTCCTTTGACCCAGGCCCTGTAACCCACTCATATTCGGCTGACTCTGGTGCTCCCAAACTCAAGGCACCATCTCCTCATTTCGGCTAAGTCCTTCCTCTGCATGGCTCCACCAGTGCAGTGGCCCCAAAACCCAGCCCTGTTCCAGTACTCTAGCCCCTGTCACTAGATAGCCCCTGGGCACTGCCACCACCCGGACCTCTCTGAACATCCCACCTTCACAGTTAGTAGCATACTTGCTCCGGTTACTGCTGTGCCTTTTGGAGGATCTCTGTCAGGCCCACATCCCCTTCTGCATATCCTGGGTTTGAGTTAAGCACCAACCAGAGGCCACCTTCCAAGGCCTGTCTTTCGACCTGTGACCTGCCTGGTCCTTCAATGCTGGTGCCCCAGGACCTGCCCCTCCCAGCAGGCCCCATATTTGGGTGAAGGGCCCCCGGTTCCATCTGCCCCCCCAGGCCACCCTGCCATATCGGGTACGGGGGAGAGCCTCTGCCACTGGCTTCCCCCCTATGATGATTCTGCCACAGTCCTCACAGCCCTGGCAGCTTAGGACAACACCTCCATGGGATCTTTAATGGGCTCCTGCCTGTCCTGGCCCCTATGGCCTCCTACATTCTCTGACCCCATCGGAGCAGGACCTGGCTAACCATCCTCCCCCAACGGAGCTCTATTCCCCAGCTCCTCAATGCCATGTCACTGCAAAAGCCATCCTGTCTGCACTTTGGAGGGTTCCCCCCACTGGCCCACCTGCACCGCTGAGCTCCCTTCCTTGACCACCTATCTCTGCTCCTCCAGCCACCCCCCTCCAGCCCCAGGCCTAATGCCCAGGCTGGAAATGCCTGAAAACTTCCTGTCTGCCTCCTTATATACTCCCTAAACCTACTCTCTGCTGCCACCTTGAGGTGTCCAGCAGCCAATATCCCAGAGCACTAATAAATTCCCTAGCTCAGAAGGAGAGGGAAAGGAATGCCTAAGATAGAGCATAATCCCTCCTTTAAGGGGCTTACACTCTTCCCCCACTCAGAAAATCATTGCCTCCTGGGAATGATAGCAAGGCCCCAGTGATGGTCTCCTCCTCTCAGACTGGGTATGCATTCTCCCCGGTCTTCTGAGCAACAGACTCACCATGCCTGACCACAGTTACCACCCAGCCTGCCTCTCTAACCCAATGCACTTCTAAACCCTAAAAATTTCCTGTGCCAGGAGATAATCTAAATGTTTAGAAACAACCTTCATTATTTCTTTAGCAAAACAGATAATCTTAATAATTTTTCATAATGGCTGAACGTAAATTTTAAACATTTACAGCAATAGCAATGAGGGAGATTTCTAACAGTTTAGCTATACCCCAAATACCTCCCACCAATTTTTAAAACAAGTTACACTGTGTACAGTCCCCAAACCACTCTCTCATACATCCTCTCACCAATATCCCTTATCTTTCGAATCAACATTTTCTTTCATGATTATAAAATGTTTAATCAATAACATCATTATTTTAAATTCAAAAGGGTTCTGTCTTTAAGAATAAGAACTGTATACAGTCACTGTAACTCTGCTCCATAGAGCAATTGTCCTGGCACAGTCCATAAGTCTGAAATTCCAGGAGGCCTAGGTTGCAGGCCCCCCACCTGGAGGGAAATAATATTCCGGATCTGGCTTGGTGGTCACGTCCCCAAAGGAATCCCGGTCCAGATGTAATATTTGGTCTGAGTCCCAGCCAAGTCCTGGACCAAGGTGAAATGTTTAAACAATGTCAAGCCAGACCAAGTCCCTGTGCGATACATCAACCGTGCCTGCTGAATCAAGTGCTGAGATGGGGCACCTCCTTCACCAGGACAATTCTTTAAGTGTTCCATCTGTTCCTTAAAGATCCATTCCTCCCTCATCTCCTCAATGATGTCCCATATCCGTTCTGGCACATAAGGATAATTCATATAAGGATACTCTATCCGTAGCCTCCTACAGACCCACCTTTCTGCCTGGCTCCATTCTGGCAGGTCTCTGACACTGGTCCTTCTGGTTTGTCCACTGGTAGCCATAACCCTCATTGATACTTAAACAGATCACTGGGATTCAACCTGTCCATCCGGGTCCAGAGAGTCTTGGCCCAGGCCAGAAGCTGTGGGGTGCTGTGTGCCAAGGTGATTACAGGGCTATGGTAAGGCCTGGGAATCACCCTAGCCACATGATATTCCTGGAACTGAAAGGTGCTACCAATATATTTTCCTCATTCAACTTCTCCAGCTCCTTCTGATCACCATTGCCCTCTCTGGCTGCTGCTGGTGCTGGACCAAGCTCGGAGCCACACCCAATAGGCTTGGTTCTAGACTTGGTTCCAGAGGTAGGCTCTGACTTAGATGACAGAGCCTGTGGGCTATCGCTGGACAGGGGCAGTGGCAAAGATCCCCAGGGCCCTGAAGGATCTCCTGCTGGGTGTCTGAGACCCCTGCCCCTCCCTCTGCCACTGGGATAGACAGTGGCGGGGAGTGGGGCAGATGGCTGTGCCCCCCCGTCATCTTTTTCTTTGTCTTTTTCTCCTGCACTCTCCTCCTCTACAGCCTCCACAATGATGTCTGCAGATTCACTTCTGGGCTCATCCACCTGGCCAGGAGTGCCTTCTCCCAGGGACAGTCTCTCAAAACCTCCCAAATCCCCACTGGCTGGTGACCATGGTACAAAGGGGCTGGCAGTGGAACTGGGAAGGAACATGGGAAGGAATAGGCTGTTGGTTAGCTAGCATCTGCAGCTTATCCTGTAGGTAGGGGAATGGGCAGACTAGGTGGGCCAAGCAGTCCTTATCTGCCATCAAAGTCTATGTTTCTATGTTTCTCCAAATTGTGGAACTGGTGGCATGCCTATACAATATGGGCATACAAGCAACCTGGCAACTCCTTCCCCCCAAACCCACACCTCATACATCATTCATTTTCTCTTCCTTTTCCACCAGAGCCAGGAGAGCAGTGAGGCAGGAACCATGGCCAGGGGTTCCTCCTGGGGGGTTACTTCAGGTCCTTCCTCATTCCCTCCAGATACAATACATCGTCAATCCATGGTGGATGTCTGCTCCAGTCTCGTCAACCGTCAACCCTCCCAGTACCCACATCTAAGAATTGCTTAACCAGTTAGTGCAATTGTCCATTTGATTTATATGGCAGCACAATTTATTTGCCTAACAGTCGATGCACAAAGAAAAAATATTTTCTCTCTTTCTGTCCTCTCGCTGGTTTCTTCTCCTGCTCTCCTCGTCACCTCACCCCCTTGCTCTACTCTCTCTGATTCACCAAAGATGACGCTTCTGGTTGCAGCTGTTGTAGCTCCTTCTCCAGCCATCCTCTAATCGAAATTCTGCCTGAAGGTCACGTGACCAGCAGGTCACACGTGCACACCATACTAGCAGGCTTAGGCCTACGCCTGCTCCAGGCCTACTCCCACAGCCATTTCTGCTGTGCAACAGGGCCCAACCAGGCCGGGAAACCTAACTCCATGCTGGACCGCAAGGCACAGGGTCCGGCGGCATTTTGGGATGCGGGGAACATCCCGGAAGAGCCCCCTAACAATCAATCGCAGGTGTTCTGGGAGCATTAGGAGGTGGCCACCTAAAGTGCTACCACCCAAGCAAGTGCACTCCCAAAACAAAGCAGGAAAATATTGGGCCTACGTTTCTGGCAGTTTCAATTACCAGGCACTCTCAATCTCTCCAACTGAAAATCTGGATTCTCCCGAAACGCTGACACTGGACCAGGAACTCCACACTGCATCCCATCTGTCTTCTCTAGACCCAGAGTCCCTCGATCCCATTCAAGGCATGATGGAGAAATTCATCTGGAATCAAACTTATGCAATAACTTAGACACAAAGGAAAAGGAGAACTTCCATTTCATTACCTCCCCCTTTCATCTAAAGAAAGCACATTACTCCCAATCTCTCCCCAACTAGCTTCTTTCTTTAAGCTCCTGCACCACAAATGATTCCAGCAATGCAGAGGTCACATCCTTTATCCAAATAAATTAAAGCAGCTCCATGGGGCTAGTCAAACTTTTATACAAGCAAACTGGCTAGACATTAAGAGCAGCAATTATGGTTTAAGGCAGTGCAAGCAAGGATTCTCCATCTCTCTTTATATACTTGGATGTTTTACCCAAGGCAACCATCAGCTCCTGGCTCTCTGATCTGGTAAGCCAAACCTTTTCCCATTTGTAACCCCTAGGTGGTGCTATCCTAAGGGCTACTACCCCTGCCTGCATGATTAGGTGCAGGTTGAGGGCCTGAGCTCGTTGAACGGGTGCCTCCACCCGGAGGAATGGTTCTGGGGTAGCGTAACCAACCCCTTTAGTGGCCTAAACAGTATAGCAGCAAAACATTCACATGTACCATATGGCAATAATGACTTGCTCACACCCCTTGCACTTACCACCAGGGCTGGATCCTCTGCAGCTGCCCTGGAGACCCCTTGTAAAGTAAGACATGTAATGCAACAGTTCAATGGCAGTACAATACCCCCACCAAAAAGGTACACGCTTGCCAGGTTAAATGCAAAAAGAACAAAATCTGATTTATTCAGGGGGAAGTGAAAAGGGGTGGGGCATGAATCTAGCAGATGATTGACAGATCTAATTAATTCAGGCTGAACATGCATGCACAGTGAGTCCCTTGTATACAGTCACACAACCCTGGGTACCCAGTTGTTAAGCAGGTGAATCACCGAGTGGGTCTTTCATCAGAAATGTTTCTGCGATGGAGCAGCAGTCTAGCCCAAGATGGCAGGGCCCAGACCAGAACAGGCAGTTCGGATTTTGTCCATGCGAGTGCTGGAGCAGCTTCCAGCTAATATAACACACTTGAAGGTGGGGAACCAAATCGCGACCCACACAGTACATTCAGCACACTTATAAACAACACAACTCTTAGTCACAGTTCGGGTAAAGTCCAGTTGCAATTTAGCAGAAGTTCTACGTAAGTCTCTCAATTCGTGACTCACTTCGTTACCTGGCAGGCCGATCGCTTCTGGAGCAAGTCTTCAGTCCCAAATTCAGGTAATGATCACTCTTTTTCTCTTCAGGCTTCAGATCTCAAACAAAGGAATTAGATTTAAGTCCAACTTTCACATTCACTGGATTTCTCACTGGAAGATGTGACAGGCAGGCTAGCACAGCCTTCCCGCTGAGTCTCCTGCGCTCCTATGCAGGAGCAGCTGCTCGATGACTCGAGCTGTTCACTCTCCAAACTCCAGTTCACAACTGACTCTGCTGCAGGCAGTTCTGGGGATTTCCTCTAAGATCCAAAAGGTTTGGCTGGCTGAGGGAACTGTCTGTTACAGCAAGGGCTCCCCCTCCAGGTCCATTTAGGTGCCAGACCTTAAAAACTACAATTCCTACAGATTTCAATCCTACAAGACCTCTGGGGACAGTCTCGATTTTAGGTGCCCTGAGTTTCGATTGTTCCAACTCTAGCAGTCCAGAACCAAAATGGTGGCTCTTATGCAAAAAGTCCAAGCTGCAAGAGAAGGCAGGTTAAACAAACTTCTATACTATTATTATTAAGGCAGATAAACAGTAAATGAATACAGTTCCTAACAGAGCTCCCTCTGTGCATATAGCGACTGAGAATGGAGCAGAAATACCACTCGCCTGGCTGGTCACGAGCCCTAAACTACTCGGACCCAGCCCAGACTAATTTCTAACACAGCATAATGACTCTCTTAAAGAGACAGGCATGGAGGCTTTCTATAGCACCCTCATGCAGACACATACAGCTACTGCAGACACAGCACACCATCCAAACAGTGGGCATTAGGCAGCCCAGGAAGGCATCTTAGTAAACCTCAATTTGTAAGGGGGGGGGGGTTACACACTTCCCTGCCTGGAAAAACTTGGCATCTGTGTCAAGTCTATCCTTACTATAACATTTCATCTGAACACATTATACGAAAAGATACATACATGTTTCATCTGGCATATCTCAGTAGTTTAGAATTCACATTTTTCACATTAAACAGAATCACAATTTCAGTAACATTACCATATTTTATCACAGCATTTCACCTTATTCCCATCTCTTTAACTTTATACCCCTTGTTACACTGAATGGGCACCTTAACTTGGGTGGAGGCTTTGGTTTGGATTTAGGCAGTGAACACAAGTTTGGGAAAAGAATGAGCATGACATAGACTCCGTTGTGCACAACATTCATGGGCAAGTTAACAGGCTGTCCTGGAGTGTCATACGTGAGCTTGAAGATTGGTTTTACAGATCTTTCTGAGTGACATGGTAACACTGGCACTGGCACTTCTTCTTGTTGAAGCTCACTGTCACTTGTCAGAGGTATTTCCACAAAGTCAGCATCATCCAAGACACATCTTTCTGGCTCTTGAATGATACTTTCATTAGCATGAAACAGTTCACTTAGCCCACTTAGTTCATTAGCACTTGCATGGTCGTTTGTAGGTTCACTACTTGCCTCATTGTGTTCGGGTTCACTGATTGCCATCAGTTCCACCATGCAGAGAGAGACTCAGCCTCTTCAAGATCCACACTGCGAGCATCACTTTCTGGAGGTTCAGGCGCCATGGATGAATTGGGATCTCTTAAATCAGCTGGAGGTTCAGCGTCATCACCACAATTAATGGAAGAAATTCCCTGGAACATTCTCTCACGTTCAAAAGATGGGTAGAAAGCAGGATAGAATTCACTTTCATCATTACTTTCAGCATTTTCAATATCTGCAATGTCTGCAGGATTGGAGACATTATTGGGAGCAACAGGCTGGGAAATAGGAGTTTGCTGATTTTGTTGCTTGGCCCAAGCAGCAGACCTACTTACAGGAAGCTGACATAGACTGCTTTGTGCACAATATTCATGGGCAAGTTAACAGGCTGTCCTGGAGTGTCATACCTGAGCTTTAAGATTGGTTTTACAGATCTTTCTGAGCGATGTGGCAACACTGGCACTTCTTGTTGTTGAAGCTCACTGTCACTTGTCAGAGGTATTTCCACAAAGTCAGAATCATCCAAGACACATCTTTCTGGCTCTTGAATGATACTTTCATTAGCATGAAACAGTTCACTTAGCCCACTTAGTTCATTAGCACTTGCATGGTCGTTTGTAGGTTCACTACTTGCCTCATTGTGTTCGGGTTCACTGATTGCCATCAAGTCCACCATGCAGAGAGACTCAGCCTCTTCAAGATCCACACTGCGAGCATCACTTTCTGGAGGTTCAGGCGCCATGGATGAATTGGGATCTCTTAAATCAGCTGGAGGTTCAGCGTCATCACCATAGTTAATGGAAGGAATTCCCTGGAACACTCTCCCAAGTTCAAAAGATGGGTAGAATTCACTTTTGTCATCATTTTCAGCATTTTCAATATCTGCAATGTCTGCAGGGTTGGAGACATTATTGGGAGCAACAGCCTGGGAAGTAGGAATTTGCTGATTTTGTTGCTTGGCCCGAGCAGCAGACCTAGTTACAGGGAGCCGAGGAGCTTCAGTCTCTTAAACAGTACTGATTACTATTTGGCCAATAGATAACAGGTGGTTCCTGTGAATGGTTTTAACAGCACAAGGGTCCCCCTCTGGACGTACTTTATACACTGGCAGATCATGCAGCTTACTGACTACTATGAATAGAACATGACTCCAGCAGTCGGCTATTTTGTGTTTATCTGGAAGTCCAAAGTTTCTCATTAGTAACTCTGTCACCTGGTTGGAGCTCTTGGGCCTTAACAAGTTTGTTATTGCGAGTTTTGTTAGTCAAGTTTCTCTTTGCTGCCCTGGTGTTTGTAAGCTGATAGGCATGGTCTAGTTGGGCTTTTAGATTTTTGACATACTGCAGGTAATTGTCTGATTGAACACCATCAGGAGACACTCCAAAACATAAGGTGGTAAGGTGAAAAACCAGTAGCATCATTCTTTGTTTATTTATTTTTGAAAGTTGGATTTACAACCTTTGAGTCAGGGACTCATTTACAAAGGCACCTTGTCGCCAGGGAGGGTAGACATGGTTACAGTGTGAGATACAACAGTGGTAACATACAGGTGCAATACAGATAACAAAAGAACACAATATAACAATGGTTTATGGAATAAAGTTACATGCAGTAAATAGCAATCGTATAAAGTATAACAATAGTAGATGTCACAACCCTGGTCATACCGGGGAAATACCTATGTGGAAGGGTGGGGGGGGGAACAGGGGTGAGGAAAAGAAAAGAAAAAAAAAGGAGGGGGAAAGCAGTCCAACGGACATTGTCAAGGCTATGGACCAGAAACGAGGAGGAACCCCAACATTAGGTTGATTAAGGGCAACTACAGCTTCAGTTGCCAAAGAGGTGGTTATGGAGAGTGACTTTAAAGGGACCAATTTTGATAGGCTCAGTGACAGACTGCGGGAGGGAGTTGAACTATGTGGGGGCGCGGTAGTGGAAGGACCTTTGGGCTAGGGAGGTCTTGGTACAGGGCACCAGAAGGTGGCCTTAACTGAGCTACAGAGGTGGCAACAGATGGGTATGCAAGCCGGGGGATGTGGTGACCCCTGGGAGAGTCCTAGCAGGGATTTTTGGCAAGTAAGCAGGTTTGGTACCGCAGGCACTCCTCCAAGGTGTGCAGGTTAGCGGTGGAATAGAGCAGGCAAGTATGGGTGCAGAGGGATCGCCAGTCAGGAGCCTGCAGGCCTTGTTTATCGAGGTCTGGATTCTGGTGAGAGTGGTATTGTCAGCCACAGCATAGATAGGTAGGCCGTAGTCCACTAGGAAAGGACAGAGGAGTTGATGGCCAGTCGGAGGGCAGTTTGAGGAGGCAATCTCTGTGGTGATAGAGAAGGCCAATCTGAGAGTTTGTGGCTGAGGACAGGGTATTGATATGGGTGTGGAATGTCAAAGCTGAGTCGAAGGTGATGCCCAGGTACTTGTAGGACAACACCTGCTCAAGAGGGTGAGCATTACTGGGGAGAATGCAGAGGGGAGCATTTTTGGCCTTATTCTGGTGATGCGAAAAAAGCATAGATTTTTTTTTTTTTAGGTTAATAACCAGCCGGTGGTCAAGGAACCACTTTTTGGCTTGGTTGAATGTGTGCTGCAGGGATTCCTGTAGAGATGTGGTGTCAGGGTGGGAAGCAAGGAGAACCACATCATCGGCATAGAGTAGCATATTGCCCGAGCAGGAGCTGGGGAGGGTGATGAGAAATAGACTGAACAGAACAGGGCCCAGGATGGAACCTTGGGGAACCCCCAAGCGAATGGGCAGGGTATTGGACAGGGTGCCAGTTACATTGACACACTGTGATCTGGTAGAGAGGTAACTGATGAACCAAGCCAGTGGACCAGGGAGAAGCCAAGTTGGTGGAAGGAGTCAAGTAGGAGGGGGTGACAAACAGTGTCAAAGGCCTTGGAGAGGTCAACAAACACTGCACCCACAACATGACCAGAGTCGAGAGCAGAGTGCAGGTGCTGGGAGAACTCCAGGAGGGCTGTAGTGGTGCTGTATCCAGGGCAGAATCCATGTTGTTCTGGACACAGCAGGTTGTATTTGGCCAGATACTCAGAGAGCTAAATGGCCACTATTTTTTCTAGTGCTTTGGAGAACGGGGGGAGAATGGCGATGGGCCTGAAATTGTTAGGGGAGGTTCTATCTCCACTCTTATGGATAGGGGTGATTTCTGGAATTTTCCAGGCACTTGGAAATTGACCAAGACATAGTGACCGGTTTAAAAGGTTGGTGAGAGGGGCTAGTACAGTATCTATGCAAGGGGCTAATACAGTATCTATGCAATTATAAGCATGGACAAGGGCGCTGATTTGTTGGCGCCACTTTGGTTTGTCTTTGGGTTGCAGAGTACCCAGCATATTGAGTAGGGTTAAGTTAAATCTTTCTGGCTGTGGATCCCCTTTAGGGTGAAAAGGGGTTGTTCTGGATTTTCTTACACCCCGTAGAGACAACAGTTCTTTAATAAGCCCGCTCTCAAAGTCCCTGCCTTGATCCAAATGAATACGCTGAGGGGCACTGTAATGTACAAAAAACATTTCAACAAGGACTTTGCCTACAGTTGAGGCCTTTTGGTCTTTGGTTGGGTAGGCCTGTGCATATCTCATGAAGTAATCTGTGACTACCAATACATTTGCAATGCCTTTGGATTCCGGCTCAAGACTAAGAAAATCGATACAGACAAGCTCCATGGGTGCACTTGTGACAATATTGATTGGAGGGGCTGCTCTTTGTGGTGGAGCCTTGCGCTGAAGACACCTACTGTAGGTTTTAATGTATTGTTCTATGTCTAGGCCCATTTTAGGCCAGTAGAAATGTGAACAGGCCAGATCAAGGGTTCTCTCAATAACCAGATGTCCCATTTGGTCGTGCAAAGCTTTTAGGACAATAGTTTTGAATTTAGCTGGCAGTACTAGCTGTTTTCTCACAATTTCAACTTGGCTGTCAGTAAGCTTGCGGCGCAATAACTGGTCTCAAAGCTTGAGCTTGTGCCCCTCCCAAAGAAGAAAAGCTGTTTTAAGGTCTCTGGACTGCATCTTAGAGATATCTTCCCCTTTCCTTAGAGCTTCAACTACTGGTCTGATCATTGGATCATAGTACTGTTCTTTACAGATATCTGCTGGAGTTAGCTGTGGTAAAGAACTCAAGTCCAATGCTGCAAAACTACAGTAGGCAACTGGTATACAGGTCTCTGTCAGGCAGCTTACAGCTTCAGAGGACAAGTTTTTTCCTGGTCAAACTAGTGGCATAGTGCTTTTACAGATTTATCAGGGATATGAACCCACTGTTGGTCAGAAACAGGTCTTCATGAAAGAGCATCGGCGTCTACATGATTTAAGCCTGGTCGATTTTCCACCACATAATCATAGGTTGCTAGAGCAGAAAGCCATCTATGTCCAGTAGCATCTAGTTTAGCTGTGGTTTGGACATATGTTAAAGGATTGTTATTGATCTTGACCAAGATTTTAGCACCATAAAAGTATTCATGAAATTAGTCAACTATGGCCCACTTGAGAGCGAGAAATTCTAATTTAGCGCTGGATAGTTTTTCTCTGAAGATGTCAGACTTCTGCTAGCAAAGGCGACAGGACGCAGTCCTTCCAAATGTTCTTGATAGAGTACTGCTCCAAGACTACTCAAACTGGCATCTGTATGTAACACATTAGGCTTGGATGGATCAGCAAAAGCAAGTATGGGAGTGTGAGTCAGTCTGTAAATTATTTCTTCAAAAGCAATGTCGCAATTGGGTGTCCATCTCCACCCATACGGCTCACTTGGTCTGAAATAGGTCTTCGCAGCATCTTTGTCACAAAACTATAATTGCCGTAAAGGAACCCATGAGCTACATGGTCATTAATACTGTATAAGCAAAGTCATTTAAAGTCCGGTATCTTTTCCCCCTAAAAGGGGAAGGGAAAAGTCCACCATGTTTCAACTTAGTACGTGCACTATTTTGTGCTAAACATATATTGATCTTCTCTCTGATATAGGGCTATTACTATTAGAACCATAACAAGAAGCACTCAATCAGTAAAGAAATATTTCCCTACTTATTAGTGAACCAAAATATTTTTAAACACTAAGGCGCATGTAAACGCATGCATTTCAAACCTGTATATATTTAAAATAGAAATGCCCTAATTTTAACAATTCGTCTTAACTGACAAAACCATAATGCTGTTAGAGAAAAGGGAATGAAAGTCCATAGTCTCTAGTCCACCAACGTAGGTATGTGTAAACATACTTCAAGAAAAAGAAAAACAATGTCTCCTGGACATAAACTACCCCCTTTTTTTCTCCCTCACTCCTCAAAATAAGGAGTATTTTGTAAATAGAAAAGGTACCAGACTATGTTCAGGGAATATCTTCATCCGATGATGAATTACCCTCCGGTGGGACTTGTGGTCGATGGACAGCGTGTCTCCAGCACTACTTCTGAGCTTCTTCAGGGTCAGAAAAATATAGATTTTACTGCGATGTACTATACGAAGACAGGCTGGGAACACTAGGCCATGAGGAATGCTCGCCTCTCTTAACATGGCGCGGGCTCCATCGAAACATTTCCTTTTTTGTCATGTAGCATAAGACAGGTCTGGGAAGATCCGTGTCAGATGACCATCATGTAACAGGGTCCATTTTCTTCTAGCAAGAGCAAGCAGGTGATCTCTTTATCCGACACCATCCGTTACAATTACCACTGTTCTTGGGGCATTGGGGTTGTCTTGGCGGCCCCGAGGTGTCACCCTATAGGCTTTCTGAAAGTTCTTAATGGACAGGGTGGCTTCTTCCCCAATTTGCTGAACCATCCATTCTTGTATGAACAGCATAAGGTAGTCTCCTTCAGTGCCTTCCTCAAATCCGAGCAGCTTGAGATTATGAGCTCTGGCTTGATTCTCTAAAGTTTCAAGGAGAGAACGGAGATGTGTATTCTCTTTAATCACCACGTTAACTGCTCCTAATGCTGCTTCTGAATTTTTCTTTGAATTGGCTGCAACTGTTATGGCCGTTTCCACCTTGGTTTCTACTTGGACCACTCTACTTGTAAGAGCATCGAATTTATCAGCCAGACCAGACAAAGATGCAATCATACGGTTCATCTTTGCTCCTAACGATTGAAGTGTTTCTTCCTGGGATTCTTCTTCTAGTACAGGCTCACAGCCCTGTGTGACCTGCATGGTGGTAGAAGCACCAGAGGTGGTTTTACTTTTAGTACCATACCCGGAGGTTTTATCTCTTCGAGTGTTCCCCATCTTAATCTGGAGGTATTCTGCTGCAGCTGTATTCTAGTTAGGTGTATCTTCTCTGTAAATACTTAAGGTTTACCAGTTATTTTATTGATTTCAGACTCAGAGCTCAATCAAGTTGCGGCCATCTTGCTCGGGCTTCTCAGCGCTCCCTCTGAATAAGCAAGCTTCATGCTCCTCAAGAGTTTTCCCAAAAACTATGACATCATCAAGGTAGACGAGACATTCCAAGAGATTTCTGTCTCCCACTGCACACTCCATTAGTCACTGAAATGTTGGTGGTGTACCTGATATGCCTTGGGGCATGCGAAGGAACTCATAGAAGCCCAAGGGACAAATAAATGCAGTTTTTTCTCTGTCCTCGGCAGCCAATGGGATCTGATAGTATCCGCTTCAGAGATCGAGAATGGAAAACCATTTACTCCCATTTAGACAGGTCTGGGCATCCTGTATATGTGGCACTGTATATTGATCAGGCACAGTTCTTTTGTTGAGGGTCCTGTAATCAACATACATGTGAACAGAGCCATTCTTTTTCCACACCACAACAACTGGGGAAGCATATGGGCTGTGTGACTCTTGTATGATGCCAGCCGCTAACATCTCTTGTAGGTGACATCAGACATCATCTATGTCGGCAGGAGCTAAGCGTCTAAATCTCTCTCTGAAGGGTCTCTTGTCATGCAAGCGAATGTGGTGTTCAGCACCCATGACACAGCCAACATCCCATTCCTCGAAGGAGAAGACTTTGGTTTTCTGGGCCAGCTTGTTACTGATCCTGGTTCTCCAGCTGTTTGGAAGCGGTGAATCCCCAAAATCTAACATATCCGGCGATACCTCACATCCTTTTTCAGCTCTGCACTGGGATGGGAGCACAGCAGTGTTGGCACAATGGACTTTAGCCAGGGTGCATCCTCTGTGTACCGTGATGTCTTGGTCTGTAACATTTGTATTTATACCACCACTCATCAGGCGTAAGCATGAACCTGGGCCGGAGGCACACTGGGTTTAATCAGCAGTCCTTCGGGTGATTTTCCCTCGTCTGCGGCATCCAGCATCAAAATCTTGTTAGTGACAACTTTCCGCAGCCATACTTCACCACTGATACTGCATTCCGTATTGGGAGGTAACGTAATAGTAGCAGGATCCTTCTTCCAAACCATCCCCACAGGCTTATCTTGGTCATCTTGCTTGGGGCACGTGTGCTTCTCTTAAGCTTTATGGATCAGGGTGTGAACTTGTAGGGCTTTTCCTGTCTTTCTCTTCTGCCTTTCTTCACATAGCTGGGCCAGATGCCCAAACATGTGTGCATTGGTGCCAATCAGTACAGGGATACTATCATAAAGTCCAGTGGAAGGGCAGACTAGGGCCAGCATCTCCACAGAATCTCCTATGCCAGCCACAAAGGAAGGGAAAGAAAGCCACACTTTCAAATAGCCAAGATAAGGATACAACATTTCACTTAACCCCCACACATGCAGTCCATCAAGAGGTTGTAGTGGGTGGTCCGACAGATGCTGCTTATACCAGTCTTGGAAAATGATTGTGACTTGAGACCCGCTGTCTAAAATTGCTTGGGCCGGAATCCCGTCTATGTGGACAGTAGTGTCCATGGGAGGGCCCAGCAATCTAGACCAGTCTACAGGGACTTTAGGATGAATCTGGATGGATGATTTAGCCACAAAGAAATTGGAATTTGGATTTCCTGAACCTCCACTGTAATCATTTCTTGCACCCCTCTGCAATTGGTTTGTTTTCCGGAGCTCTCCTTGGAGTCTGTTTACCATCTTTTCTAAATCCTTTTGAGATCGGCATTCTTTCTTCATATGCCCATCCTTTCCACAATTGTGATAAATTACAGGTTCTTGAGTCTGCCTTAGCTGAAACACTACATTAGGAGCTGGTCTCCATTCACACTTAGAAGGCTGAGCAGAGTACACATTGGGTGCTGAAGCAGTAGCACTAACAACAGAAGATTAGGGTTTGCCCACTGCCTGAGGCATTGGAGGTGATGCAGTATGTCTCAGCAACTCTTTTATGGTGGCCGTCATTTCACTGATCTCAGTCCTGGGAGCTGCTCTCAGTAGAGGATGCCTGAGTGTTCACCCCCACCCCCACAGCAGACACGCTCTGCGAGGGACCAGGGCCTTTGTTCATGAGAGGAACTTTCATAGAGGCACCCGCTTTCACGTCTCTGACTTCTCGCAATAGCTCATCTCTCAACAGCTCGGCCCATATCGGAATGTCCTTAGCAGTTTCTGAGTGCTCGTTGGGTGCTCTATTCCACCTTTGAACCTCACTCACCTGATCACCCTCTGTCACTCGGCAGCAGCAGCAGATATGTGAGAAAGCCCCCCACGTGGCCACCTTTGCTCAACCCCCCGAATTTCTCTCATTAATTCGTCATAGGAGGGAGGCAAATCCAGCCGAGTTGCAAGTCGTAACTGAAGCAGTAATAGTTCAGAGAATGGAGCAGACTTAAGGATCCGGTCCAACCTAGTCCGATCTAACTTGTCTGAGGCCACGCTACCCTTTCTGAGGCATTCCTGTAGCACCTTTTCAAGTCGAGGTACATACACTGATAAGGGCTCCCCTTGGTATTGCTGAGTGTTTCTTACCCTCCACCATAAATCCTCATTTGAATTTGGACTCCCGTACACATTTTCCAATGCATCTAAATAGTCCTGTGCAGTTGCTTGAGGGTTAGCAGCCCACTTGGCACAGACAGTAGCCAAAGCAGGACCTCGGAGGCTTTCACTCAACCTCTTTCTCTTCTCTGCTTCAGAACATTGCCATTGGGTACCAAGGGGGCAACATAGTCTACCCAGGTCTCCCAATCATCCTAGCCCTGGGGGGTGGGAAGAGTGCCTGAGAATATCCTCAGCCTGCGGTAAGAGTCGTGACTAACTGTGGGCACAGGGGTGGATGCCGGAAGTGGTGTGGGCATGGGATCTGGTAAAGGGATGGTGCTGGGACTGGTGTGGGCAGTGGGGAAGGAACACCCCCAGGTGGCATGAATAACTTTTTAAAGTCCTCTATGGTTTTACCCTCCTCCAGTAACAACTTGGCAAACTTTTCGTCAAACGTCTCAGATAAAGGTGGGGGCTCATTCTCTAAGGGGTCCTTATTATCTTTAGTCACCACCCTCCAGGTGGCTGGGGACCCCTCAGCAGCAATAGTCTGGGGCACCTTACTGCTGTCCACGGGGTTGCTACACTCCATTAAGGCCATTAAGGACTGGGCAGTCAAGTCGGCACGTCGACTTACCACCACAGCTTTCCCCAAGCATTCAATTTTTGAAAGTGCTCCTTCTACAGTGTCTTTACTAGTGCCAGGGGTATATCCAGTATTAACAAGGCATTGTGGGGGTCAATCTCATGCCCCGTACACCATTCTATCAACTGATGCACAGCCATTTCTACAGTGGTACCCATTAAACTTTTCACAGTAATTCTTGATTTTGACCATTAGGGTGTGCTAATCCCAAGTGGTGCCTCCAAGATGTAACCCCTAGGTGGCACTACCCTAAGGGCTACTACCCCTGCCTGCGTGACTAGGTGCAGGTTGCGGGGCCTGAGCTCATTGAACAGGTGCCTCCACCCAGAGGAATGATTCTGGGGTAGCATAACTACTGTTTGTATAGCTCTCTGGGATGCTATAACCCCCCACCAACCCCCTCTAGTGGCCTAAATAGTGTAGCAGCAAAACATTCACATGTGCCATATGGCAATAATGACTTGCTCATGCCCCTTGCACTTACCACCAGGGCTGGATCCTCTGCAGCTGCCCTGGAGACCCCTGTAACATAAGACCTATAATGCAACAGTCCAATATCAGTACAATACCCCCACCAAAAAGGTACACACTAACCAGGTTAAATGCAAAAAGAACAAAATTTGATTTCTTCAGGGGGAAGTGAACAGGGGTGGGGCATGAAACTAGCGGATGATTGACAGATCTAATTAATTCAGGCTGAACATGCATGCACAGTGAGTCCCTTGAATACAATCACACAACCCTGGGTACCCAGTTGTTAAGCAGGCTAGCCTGAAGCATTGCCCGGGGTAGGCCGGCATTGTAGCTGCTGTTGGGGCCCTTAGGAGGGAAAACAATTAGCATGCACATCAACCCAGAATTTGTAATCCGGAGCCAGATGGCTCCGTTTGTTGTAATAAACACAAACAAATAAATCAGATGACACACAATGATTGCAGCTTTGTTGCAGGGAGCTACTCTGTTTGGTACTCATGCTACCCAGACCAGGAGACAGGACTGATGAGATGAAGACCTCTGAATGGTGTTCTTGTTATCCAGGGGAAGCAGGGCCCACATGACTCACCAAGGTGGTCACTACCTGTTCGATGGTGTTGAGCAGGGAGCCGTATCCCCGAGCGGGTCTTTCATCAGAAATGTCTCTGCAATGGGAGCCACAGTCTAGGCCAAGATGGCAGGGCCCAGACCAGAGCAGGCAGTTTGGATTTAGTCCATGCGAGTGCTGGAGCGGCTTCCAGCTAGCATAACACACTTGAAGGTGGGGAACCAAATCGCAACCCACACAGCACATTTATAAACAACACAACTCTTAGTCACAGTTTGGGTAAAGTCCAGTTACAATTTAGCAGAAGTTCTGCGCAAGCCTCTCAATCTGTGACTCACTTCGGTACCTGGCAGGCCGATCGCTTCTGGCGCAAGTCTTCGATCCCAAATTCAGGTAATGATCACTCTCTTTCTCTTCAGGCTTCAGATCTCAAACAAAGGAATTAGATTTCTGTTCAACTTTCACATTCACCGTATTTCTCACTGGAAGATGTGACAGGCAGGCCAGCACAACCTTCCCGCCGATTCTCCCGTGCTCCTACACAGGAGCAGCTTCTCGAGGACTCGAGCTGTTCACTCTCCAAACTCCAGCTTACAACAGACTGTGCTGCAGGCAGTTCTGGGGATTTCCTCTGAGATCCAAAAGGTTTGGCTGGCTGAGGGAACTGTCTGTCACAGCAAGGGCTCCCCCTCCAGGTCCATTTAGGCGCCAACCTTAAAAACTACAATTCTTACAGATTTCAATCCCACAAGACCTCTGGGGACAGTCTCCATTTTAGGTCCCCTGAGGTTCGATTGTTCCAACTCTGGCAGTCCAGAACCAAAATGGTGGCTCTTATGTGAAAAGTCCAAGCTGCAAGAGAAGGCAGGTTAAACAAACTTCTATACTATTATTAATAAGGCAGATAAACAGTAACTGAACACAGTTCCTAACAGAGCTCCCTCTGTGAATATAGCTTCTGCAGAATGGAGTAGAAATGCCACTCGCCTGGCCGGTCATGAGCCCTAAACTACTTGGACCCAGCCCAGACTAATTTCCAACACAGCATAATGACTCTCTTAAAAAGACAGGCATAGAGGCTTTCTATAGCACCCTCGTGCAGACACATACAGCTACTGCAGACACAGGACACCATCCTGACAGCGAGCATTAGGCAGCCCATGTCGTCGTTCTTTTTTACTGTACTATGCAGGCAGCTTGTTCCCAAGCATTATTGCTTGCTTATAAACCTTCTGAATGCCACTATTTTCACCCTTACCTTTTCTGCCTCATCCCTCGAGAACCATAATGGTCTCTTCCTACTTCTGCTTTTCCTTGTTTGCTTGAGGTACAGGTTTGTTGCCTTTACTATACTCTCTTTTAATCTGGCCTAGGGTTGCCACCTGTCAGGTTTTTTACCTGGTGATCAGGTTTTCAGGGTCCCTATCAGGTAATCTGGTTTTGCTCCATGCTGGTCAGGTTTCTGAGCCATTTTGAGTGCTCACATACTTTTGAAACAAATTTTGTCATCTCATTCATTGTTTCAGCTACATGTCCAGGTTACAAACAAGTGCTGTTGTCAGTACAGCCTTTTGTTTGTGAAAGCAGTCAACCTGGGAGGTATAAAGTATGGCCATTAACACCACTAGCACTTACTGTACCTAATCTTTTCCACTGCATCTTAAAGTGGCATAGCAACAAAGCTGCCTACACCTTCTGTAACAGCAACACAGCCAGTTGTCTTTCACTTTCATTTGCTGGTAAACATTTTCATCACTAACGCAATTTAGGCATTTTAAATGTTTTAAATTATTTTTTCCTCAAGAAAAAAAGTATGGCCACCTCTTTGGCATTGAAATAGTACTGTGGACATGAAAAGGAAATGGAGCCAGAAAAATATATGAAGTATACATTATAGGAAACAATTTGTTTATTATGTATTTTTCTATACCATGTGTACTGGTTTATGCTATTTACAGTATTTCCCTTGTCTCCGCCCAGATCATATCTGTAAATTAGATTTATTTTATCTCTGTACATTTATCTGTACATCCCTGATGGTAAAAATCTGAGTAAAAAACAAAACTTGTCGCTGGTTCACTCCTGAGCTGAAAGCCGCCTTGCTAGGTAGGGATAAGCTATGGAAAAAGGCATGGCAAGCTTTTAAACTAGTCAAGGGGGGAGGCACTGATAAGCAGCAGGAAAATCCCAGCCTCTCCCTACAAAACAGGGTACTAAATGAGAAAAAGACCGAGGTAGAAAGGCCAGTGGGGGATGCTGCAACAGAAGGTAAAGCCATCAAAAAATGGAGAGCAATGAGTACCAATGCCCGTAGTCTGAGTAACAAGCTTCCCGAATTAGTGGCCTTGATGGAGGAGGAACATCTGGATATCGTGGCAGTCACGAAAACATAGTACACACAAAACCATGACTGGGACGTAAACATACCAGGATACACTATCTACAGGAGGGACAGGGAGGGTAAAAGAGGAGAAGGAGTAGCTCTTTACATAAGGGAAGGAATCAAAGCAACAGAACAAAAGGGAAAACAGGGAGGAGAAGAAGCACTGTGGGTAAATTTGGAGACTGGCAATGGAACCACAATCCACACAGGGGTTATATACAGACCCCCTTCTCAGGCTTCTCAGGGGGAGGAAATGGACAAGGAAATGATAGAAAGTATACTTAGAATGGCAGAAAAAGGGGAGATATTGCTGATGGGTGATCTGAATATGCCAGATGTTAACTGGAGTGCAGTTGCAGCAGCCACTTCGAAGAGTGGGGTTATTCTAGATGCCCTACAGGGGGCATGCCTTAGACAACTAGTATTGGAGCCCACTCGAGAGGGAGCAATCTTAGACCTGGTTCTCTCAAATGGAGATGAAGAGAGGATCACAGATGTAGAAGTGGGTAGCCATCTGGGAACTAGCGACCATCGAACAGTATGGTTCACAATAAACACAGCAATAGAGTCAAGTCATACAAAGGCAAAAGTACTGGACTTTAGGAGGGCTGACTTTGCCAAAATGGGTGAGTGCCTAAGGAATGCACTAGCAAATGGGCAGGAAGGAGGGATGGAAGAACAATGGGAAATAATAAAAACTGCCATCACAGAGGTAACAAGCCTTTGTGTGAAGCAAGTAAACAAAACGAAGCGATGTAAGAAACCACTATGGTTCTCAAAGGAAGTGGCAGTGAAGGTTCAAGAGAAAAAGAAAGCAATCAGGAAGTACAAGGAATCACAGAAGGAGCAGGACAGAGAACTGTATCAGTTAAAGCAAAAGGAAGCTGGGAAGGCAGTCAGAACAGCAAAGGCCCAAACCGAGGAAAAGATAGCCAACTCGGTTAAGAAGGGGATAAAACCTTTTATATGTACATCAGGGAGCAAAGGAAGACCAAGGGAGGGATAGTGAGGCTTAATAAAGGGAGGGAGGGTGGGCAGAGGGTGACTGTGAAAAGGCAGAGATACTAAACAAATATTTTTGCTCAGTATTTACAAAGGAAGAGGGGGAGGTACCTAAAACAAACAGTAGAAACACTCTGGATACAGAAGTTGATATCAGCCCATTTACAGAAGAAAGGGCTCTGAAAGAACTCTTAAAACTGAAGGTGGACAAAGCAATGGGGCCTGATGGGATTCATCCCAGAATTCTAAAAGAACTAAGGGTAGAACTAGTGACACCACTGACTACCCTCTTTAACAAATTATGGGAGGATGGGTGGTACCCGAGGACTGGAGGAGGGCAGATGTGATTCCCTTCACAAAAGTGGGAGCAAGGCAGAAGCAGGAAACTACAGACCTGTTAGTTTAACCTCAGTGGTAGGAAAATGATGGAATCACTTCTGAAGGAAAGAACTGTCGAGTATCTAGAGGCCAGAGGGGCACTGGGACCCAAGGCAGTATGGATTCTGGCCGGGAAGGTCATGCCAGACAAATCTGATAGATTTCTTTGACTGGGTGACCAAAGTAGTAGATCAGGGAGGGGCTGTGGACATGGCCTACCTAGACTTTAGCAAGACATTTGACACAGTCCCACACAAAAGATTAATATACAAGTTAGCCAGCCTGGGTGTGGGTCCAAAGATGACAGCTTGGGTAAAGAATTGGCTGGAGAATAGGACACAGAGAGTAATAGTAAATGGAGTCCACTCTGAAGAAAGGGGGGTTACTAGTGGGGTACCGCAGGGTTCAATGTATTGCGGTCCCTTCAATGTCTTTATAAGCTTACATTGCAGAGGTACTGAAGGAAAAAGTATGTCTTTGCAGATGACACAAAAGATCTGCAACAGAGTTGATGCACAAGGTGGGGTGGAAAGGATGAGAAGGGACTTGGCAAGGTTAGAGGAATGGTCAAATGTATGGCAGCTTAGATTCAATGCTAAGAAGTGCAAGGTAATGCACCTGGGAAACAAAAACCCAGGGAAGAGTACACAATGGGGGGTGAGATACTAACAACAACAAAAATGGAAAGGGACCTGGGGGTAGTCATATCAGATGACCTAAAGGTGGGCAAGCAATGTGAGAGGGCAGCAAGGAGGGCTGGGGGGATACTGGGATGCATAGGGAGAGGCATCACCAGTAGAAAACAGGAAGTTATTATCCTTCTGTACAGACAGCTGGTCAGACCCCATCTGGAGTACTACGTGCAGTTCTGGAGACCCAATCTCCACAAAGACATAGACTGGATGGAAGCTGTCAGAGGAGGGCAACTAAAATGGTGCAGGGTCTGCACGGAAGACATATGAAGAGAGACTTAAGAAGCTTAATATGTATATCCTCAAGGAAAGGAGGAGAGGGGACATGATAGGAACTTTCAAGTACCTCAAGGGAATCAACAAAGTCAAGAGGTAGCATCTTTCAAAAAAGGTGTGCAAGAACAAGGGCACAATTTGAAGATAGAGGGGCGGCTCAGAGGTAATTTAAAGAATATTTTTCACAGAGAGGGTTGTGGATGCATGGAATGGCCTTCCGGAGGTTGTGGAGTCAAAAACAGTGGTGGAATTCAAGCACGCATGGGACAGTCATAAGGCAATTCTGGGGGTTGGGGGCAGGAAGAAGTAGGCTGCTGGTTAACTAGGATCTGCAGCTTATCCATTAGGTAGGGAAATGGGCAGACTGGGTGGGCCAAGCGGTCCTTATCTGCCATCAAATTCTATGTTTCTATGACAGACGAAGCTGGACTCAGACTGGTGTCACTTTAGGAAGGCACGCAATGCATGTACATGTAACCCCCAGGTGGCGCTATCCCAGAGGCTCTCTTCATACAGTACAAGCCCCTTATGGCTGGCTCCATTTGACAGTCCAAGTTCTGATTTGCCAGCAGGCTCCATTTTAAGGAACCCCTCCCCATTGATTGGACCTCTTTAGCAGTTCAGATCCGAAATGGAGGGGCAAAACACACAGAGTCCCAGCTGCAAGAAAGGCAGGTTAGACAAACTGTACTGTCATTATCACTCTAACAAATTACCAGCAGATAATTACATCTTTTGAAAGGGCTCCCCCTGCACATATAGCAACTGCAGAATGGAGCGATCTGCTCAGTGGCCCAGGCAGAACTCAAGCAGGAAAACACACAGTCTCCCAGTTCAAATTAATTATACTGCAGTTTGGCAGCTCTTAAAGTGTCAGTACACGGAGGCATTAGGCACTCTCACTCAATTATTTTTTAAATCGGCTGAAATACAGGACACCAGCCGGGCGGAGAGCATTTAGGCTCACCCAAGGAAGGCTTTTTAGTGACCCCCATTTGTAGGGGGGTTACATACAAAATTGGTCAGAGACGCCAAGGCATCATTCTATCTTAAGGAGTTGGACTCTGCTGCAAAGTGCTCCTCTAAATTTTGGAGGACAATCAAAGATATGTCCAATTATACTCCAGGTAACCCCTTGCCACCAAAAATCACATCAGAGGGGAAAACTATTTGTGATAAACAGGGGATCTTAGAAGCATTCAACAATCATTTTGCCACAGCTGGTCTAGCCTTTGACAATTCCCCTGCAGCTCTGGTCCGCTCCCAACTAAGTGTCCCTTGCGTAGACTCTATTGCCCCGGTTCCCGGCTTCTCATTCCAACCTGTATTATTGAAAGAGGTTGAAGATCTTATACTTTGGTTGGATGTTAAGAAGAGTGCTGGAGCTGATTCATTGGATCCCTACGTTATCAAAATCGCTTATCATGTCCTTGCTGTTCCTATCACCCATCTATTTAATTTATCACTGTCCCAAGGGTCCCTTCCTATCATATGGAAAACTGCCCATGTCATCCCGTTGTTTAAATCTGGGGATACCTGCGACCTCAACAACTATAGACCAATTTCCTTACTTCCAATTTTGTCGAAGCTCCTGGAAAAGGTTGTCAGCAATCAACTTTGGGCCTGTCTGGAAGCTAATAATTTACTAAACTCTATGCAGTCGGGCTTTAGGACTAAACATAGCACTATTTCGGCCCTTGCCAAAGTAATAAATGACTGGTACAATGTTCTAGACAGCAGAAACTTTGTCTGTGCGGTATTTCTAGACCTTAGTAAGGCTTTCGATACCGTGGATCATAGCCTGCTAATCTCCACTCTGAAGAGCATAGGTCTTGACTCAGCATCCTTGCACTGGTTCATGGACTACTTGGTAGGGCGTCAGCAACAAATCAAGGCTGAGGGGGGAAGTTAACCCCACTCAAACCTCTTCTGAGGGGAGAGCCACAAGGATCCATACTTGGTCCGCTGCTCTTCGCTATCTATGTCAACAATATTGATGTGGGCATCAACAAGGCAAAAATACAACTGTTCGCTGATGACACAGTGGTATACACAAGTCAACCGACTGCCGAACCTGCCTTTGCAGACCTACAGAAAGAATTTGACCTGCTTCAGACCCAGCTCCTCCACAAAAAAACTTCTTTTAAATGCAAAAAAAGCAAAGGCAATGCTGTCCTCACCCTATAGCCGTGTGACAAACCCTGCCAGCTCTGGAGCACTGCCACAGATCTCCACAATTCTGGGAGAGAGATTGGAATTTATCCCAAAGTTTAAATACTTAGGAGTGTGGTTAGACCAGAACCTCTCATTTTCTGAGCATGTTGAAGACCTGGCAAAGAAATTCAGGCAGAGGTTGGGTCTATTCTATAGAATTAGCTAGTTCCTCACTCGTGATGCCAAACTGCAACTTTTCTTTCCCTAATCAACTATGGAGATTTCCTGTATAGTCACTCTCCCAAAGCCTCACTTATCAAGTTGGATACGCTTTATCATAGGGCCATCAGGTGTATTACCGGTCCCCCATCCCTACCCATCACTGCTTATTGTACAAAGCTGTAGGATGGTCCTCACTTATGTTCAGGTGCGAAAGAAACGCAATCCTTTGGACCCACAAAGCCATTATGAAAAGGCTCCCACATTATATAACAGAATGTCTTCCCCTAAGTGAGCTGGGACCATACGGCTTAAGAACTTCCTCCTATATCTCCCTATGCATCCCTAAGGCTTCCACCCGCTATGGCAGAATGGCCTTTAGTTTTATGTTGCCATCCTTGTGGAACAAAATGCAAAATCTACTGAAATTAAGCTGCCTCTGAAGTATTAATGCTTTTAAGTCATTATATGCTCGAGGTGTGTGTGAGCCGTGCAACTGTTTTCCTGGCTCCTAATCACTAACTGCTGTTAGCTTGCACCCCCGAGTCTAGCCATAGGCATGAATGACTTTACCCCATGTTAATTCTTGCATGTTTTACTAACCCTAATGTACTTATTACTTTCCAGTCCCTGTACCCCTCTTCCTAGACACAGGCAAGTCTTACAGGGGGCATCTGCACCCAAGACGTAAAATCTCTAGCTCCCGGGCAGTCAGCACCTTCACAAGCTGCCATCCAAAACCATTTGCCTGGATTCTTCTTTGGCAAAGCACCGCTAAAGCTGCCAACCAATCAGATTGCGAGCGCTTTCCGGCTCTTGCTTCCGATTGGCTTCTGCAGTTTACTTCAGCGATCCTTCCAATTCCTGCAAAATCGGATGGCCTGCCTGTATTTTGCTAAAATAGCTGTAATCACTTCTTTCCCTGACCGATGGGATCCTTTTCTTTACTGCTCAGAGTGCAAATATCGGGAGTATGAGTGATTATGCTCCTTTTTTGAACCTTTGTCTGAGATTGGCCTTAGGTGCCTAAGCATATTCATCACTTACCCTGTCTTGCAACCTTCCCGGTGGCCCGACGGTCCATTGGACACAGACAGCCAGCGCTAGCACCATAGAATTGGAAAATATGTGTGGTAGGCGATGTTCCAGCTGTCACCTCAGTACCTGGCTCACACCTTCTACTAGCAAGTCGCGGCACAGGCACCTCCCAGTCCTAATGTAAGCGCTCCCTGGGGCTGCCGTTGATAGTGCCTGGCAGGCTGTTTGTTCCCTTTCAGACCTAACCATACCTGTTTTACTCCTTTTTGTGAACTGTGTCAAGAAAAAAGCTGTTATCACTTATTTTGTCTGACTTTTATGATAGCGATACCTAGGTCTTGTTTGTGTTTTTTAAGGGAAATTCCTGTGATAATATCCATCTCTGAATCTCTGTGGTCTAGCCTGTTCCCACTATTTTATACTGTTCACTGTGTCTTACTGATGATCCCTAACAAACTGTTATGTATGTTCCTTGTGTTTTGATTTGCACTTCTATTATGTTTTATTCACATTGTAAATATAGCTGTTTGTACTATAATCTGGACTTAACCAGATCCATCTTGTAAATGAGCTTGTTCAACGATGTTCACCTGGATAAAGATTTGATTGATTGATTGATCTGGTAAACCAATGTCAATAAATAAATAAATAAATACATACATAAGTAAATAAATAATTAGAAGAACCTGGGAAAGCAATTTTAACAGTTATAGTACAGTACTTTAACATTGTTGTTGAACTGCTGCTTTAAGTGTTGTGTTTTATTGATATAACAAATGGCTTTCTAGGAGGAGCAGTGCATGATGAGTCATGAAAAGGGGTGGGGCTAGAGGCAGAGCTTAGGATCCTGTTTTTGCCTCATCCAAAGGTGGCAACCCTAAATTCTGGCCCATTTACCGCCACCCCCCCAAAGCTCCCCCCCCCCAGGTCCTCTTGGAGGCATTCCCTAATCTTTATAAAGTCAGTTCTTTTGAAATCCAGGACCCTCGCCCTTGTTCAGCTGGATTCCACTCTTGTTCTTATATTAAACCATACTGTGCAATGGTCACTGGTCCCCAGATGACTTCCCACTCTGTTGTCAGGAACACTGCCCCCATTTGTAAGTAACAGGTCCAGTACTGCCCCACCCTTAGTGGGTTCACTGACCAGATGCCTGAGGAATGCCCCCTGAAGGGAATCCAAGATGCCTGTGCTTCTAGATGATGCTGTAGCAGGTAGGCTCCACTCTACATCTAGAAGACTGAAGTCCCCCACCAGCACCACCTCCCCCTTGTTACCCATTTTGCCTACATCTTCCAACTTCTCTTTTTCTAAGTCCTCTCCCTGTGTTGTAGGCCTGTATACCACTCCTTTCCAAATGGTGGCTTTGTTTCAAGACTCAAGGTTGACCCACAACACCTCGACCCCTCCCCCCAGATTCCCTGTACCTCCATCACTGTGATGTTTTTCTTAACATAAAGCACCATTCTCCCCACCTTTCCTTCCTACCCTGTCTCTTCTAAACATCGTGTAGCCAAGTATGACCAGTTCCCAGTCATGGTTGTTAGTACACCATGTTTCAGTGATGGCCATAACATTCAGGTCTGCCTCAGCCATAGTGGCCTCCAGGTCTGGTATCTTATTTCCTAGACATCTTGCATTGGTACACATGGCTGTCTAGATTTTGCTAGTTCTACTCTTGTCCTTTCTCACGTTTTCAAGTTGTTCCCCCTTACGCTTCTTTTTGTACTGCCTGCTTCTCTTCCCCTCTTCTTCCCATGCTGATACCTTGCACCCTTGGTTATCCTTCATTTTGGTGGGAATCTTTTCCCTCAGAAATTCTCTACCCTCCATCACAGCCAGTGTGGGGGCAGTTTCTGACACCCCTTTGCCTTTCGCCACTCCCCTAGGCTAGTTTAAATGTCTGTCAAAGTAACACTTAAATCATGCATTGAGGATTGTCGCTCCCTTCCTGGATGGATGCAGGCCATCCCCCCGCACAAGCTGTGATCCCACCAGGTGGAGCTACAGTCCCCAATGTAGCCATACCCCTCTTCTCTGTACCATTCCTTCACCCAGGGGATGAAGGCCTTTGTATGGAACTTCCTCTCCTTCACCCTGTTGTACATGGACAACACTTCAGTAAAGGCTACAGTGCATGCTACCTGCCTAAGAACCTTCCCCAGCTCCCTAAACTGCTCCTGCACTGCCCCTGCCTCTTCCAGAGCTAGGTCATTTGTCCTCAGGTGGACAATGACATCTAGCTCTCCCTTCCTTCCTATAGCCCTCGCAATCAGCGGATACGCTTTCCACCCTCTGAGCCGATGCACCAGGTAGGCATTTAACCTCCCTCTCTACCCACTTCCATTCCCCCAACTCTATCCCCCTGACTAAGTCCCCCACTAGAAGCTGCTTCCTCCTTCTCTGGGAGCTCCCCCGAGACTCCATTCAGGTGGTCTCACATCCTCACAGTCACCACTTGGTGCACCTTCATGGCAGTCTTGCACTGCCAGTGTGGTGTAGGAGTTTCTTAGTGATACTGGATGAGGAGTGTGCCTGTTAACTGCTCCCCCCCAGTCTTCCTGATCCTACCACCCCTTCCGTCCTTGAGCCCCCTGTAGTCCAATAACTCCTTCCTTCTGGGAACTTTTGGGGTAGCAGTGTCTGGCTAGGTGGTCTCTGGGCAGCAAGGGATGTTCCCCTGACTCCTTGCCAATGTGATTTTTGAGTCTAGAGACATTCTCCTGACTCTTTGCCATTGCTGCCCAGAGCCTTGAGACCTGTTCCCTCTATGTAGAGGCATGTGCAAAAGGGACAGCACTGCAGCCTCCAGAAGGTTTCCCTGTAGACTGCTGCCCCACAATTACTGCACTGCACCACTCCTCATATTTCCTTTTTCCTGTTCTTCTTGTCCTTCCTGTCCTTCTGTCCCAGACTCAGTAGGGCTATCCTACTACCGCCCAGTAACCGCAAGCCCTTAAACCGTGAAACTCACTAATACCTAGCTTTTTATGGCGAGTCCCTACACCCTAATATACCTAGCAACTATTTAACAGTAAGCCCCTGATCCCTGCAACACACTGGTACCTAGTAACAGTTTACCTACAATCCCTACAACCCAGAAACACACTAATACCTTGTAGCAGTTTAGAACAAACAACACAGTAAAAAAGACACGCTTACCCCCAGATGCTTAGCTAGCCTCTCAGATACAGCCACCCTATAATGCAGCCCCCAACAAGCTTACCTGGGTAGAGGTCCACTTGGGTAGGCATGGGAGTAGAGTGGTTGGCTGATGGCTGCCTCATTGGGCTGACTCCAGTGAAAGGACTCCAACATCCTTTATGCATTTGTCCTTGCAGGGGGCCAAAGCGTGGAAGTTCACTTGATGGCCTAGTCTTTAAGAAGGATCCTGCCCACTTCCTAGTATCCCAGGCAGTGCTTGGGATTGATTGCCAATTGGGGATGAAGGTGCGACTCTGCTGTGATTGGCTCCTTACAGGAGCCTCACAGAGCACCCTTCTCCAATCCCCTGGTGATTGGTGATGCAATCTGGTGCTGGGGAGGAGGTTCAAGCCCCCTTCCCATTGAACTGCTTCTGTCGCCTTTTGTCTTGCAGGGGCTATTTACTGCTCCTGACCACTTCCTGGTATCCCAGGCAGTGCTGCCAATCACAGAGGGAGGTGCAGCTCTGCTGTGATTAGCTTCTTACAGGAGCCTCATGGAGCTTCTAAACTGCTCCCTTCTTCGGTCCTCCAGTGATCGGTGATGCAGCCTGGTGTTGAGGGGCAGTCCAACTTCCCTTCCCGACGAAATGCTAGAGGGTCAGAAATGGGGGCAGTCACCCGACATCATAATATGAGAGGAAGACTGGGTCAGAGGAGAGAATAGTGAGTACATAATCTTCCAGAACTTTGAGGGATGGCTGAGATTATTCTGGACACAAGTTATTCTACTTAAGTTTTAAATTTAAAAAATTACACATTCCACAACATAACATTTGTGACTAAATATGAAGACCTAATGTAACATAATTAAAGAGCAGCTGACTCCTTGGGGAAAACTTTGTAAAACATATTTAGACACAATTTAGCTTATATTTCATAGAAACATAGACTTTGACGGCAGATAAGGACCGCTTGGTCCATCTAGTCTGCCCATTCCCTATCTACAGGATAGGCTGCAGATCCTAGTTAACCAAGAGCCTATTTCTTCCTACCCCCCACAAGAATTGCCTTATGTCTGTCCCATGCATTCTTGAATTCTCCCACAGTTTTAGACCCCACAACCTCCTCAGGAAGGCTGTTCCATGCATCCACTACCCTCTCTGTGAGCCATGCTTCCTCCATTGCCCTTGACACTTCCCCTCTATCTTTAAATTGTGTCCCCTTGTTCTTGCACGTCTCTTTTTCTGAAAGATGCTACCCTCTTGGACTTTGTTGATTCCACTGAGGTACTTAAAAGTTTCTATCATGTCCCCCCCCTTCTTTCCTCAAGGGTATACATATTAAGCTCCTTTAGTCTCTCCTCATACGGCTTCTCTTGCAGACCCTGCACCATTTTAGTTGCCCTCCTCTGGACTGCCTCTATCCTGTCTATGTCCTTGTGGAGATGGGGTCTCCAGAACTGGACACAGTACTCCAGATGGGGTCTCACCAACTGTCTGTACAGAGGGATAACAACTTCCTGTTTTCTGCTGCTGATGCCTCTCCCTATGCATCCCAGTATACCCCAGCCTCCCTACTGCCTTTCTCACATTGCTTGCTAACCTTAAGGTCATCTGATATGATTACCCCCAGGTCCCTTTCCTTTTTTGTTGTTGTTACTACCTCCCCATTGTGTATTCTTCTCCTGGGTTCTTGTTTCCCAGGTGCATTATTTTGCACTTCTTTGCATTGAATCCTAGCTGCCATATTTCTGACCATTCCTCCAACCTTGCCAAGTCCCTTCTCATCCTTTCCACGCCTCCTTGTGTATCAACCGTGTTGCAGATCTTTGTGTCATCTGCAAAGAGGCATACTTTTCCTTCCAGTCCCTCTGCAATGTCACCTATGAAGACATTAAAAAGGACTGGACCCAATACTGAACCCTGCGGTACCCCACTAGTAACCCCTCTTTCTTCAGAGTGGACTCCATTTACAATTACCTTCTGTGTTCTGTTGTCCAGCCAATGTTTTACCAAGGCTACCACCCTGGGACCCACTCCCATGCTGGTTAATTTGACTATTAATCTTTTGTGTGGGACTGTGTCAAATGCCTTGTTAAAGTCTAGGTAGGCCATGTCCACAGCCCTCCTGTCTACTACTACTTGGTCACCCAGTCAAAGAAATCTATTAGATTCGGCCTGACATGACCTTCCGCTGAACCCATGCTGCCTTGGGTCCCAGCCCACTGGCCTCAAGGTACTCAACTATTCTTTCCTTCAGAAGTGACTCCATCACTTTCCCTACCACAGAGGTCAGACTGACAGGTCTGTAGTTTCCTGCCTCTGTCTTGGTCCCACTTTTGTGAAGGGAATCACATCCGCCTTCCTCCAGTCCTCGGGTACCACACCATCCTCCCATGATTTATTAAAAGAGTTGCCAGTGGTTTCACTAGTTCCCCTTTAATTCTTTTAGAATTCTGGGTGAATTCCATCAGGCCCCATTGCTTCGTCCACCTTCAGTTTTAGGAGTTCTTGCAGAACCCTTTCTTCTGTGAAAGGACTGGGATCGACCTCCTATCAAGAGTGCTTCTGTTAATTGGATTAGGCACTTCCCCTCCTTTTTGTGAATACTGAGCAGAAATATTCATTCAGTATCCTGCTTTTCACTGTCCCCTCTGCCCACCCACCATTCATTCTATTCAGCCTCACTATCCCTCCCTTTGTCTTTCTACACTCGCTGATGTACCTATAAAAGGTTTATCCCCTTCTTAACTGAGTTGGCTATCTTTTCCTCAGTTTGGGCCTTTGCTATTCTGACTTCCCTCCCTGCTTCCTTCTGCCTTAGCTGGTACAGCTCTCTGTCCTGCTCTTTCTGTGTTTCCTTATACTTACGGAATGCTATCTTTTCTTCCTGACTTTCATAGCCACCTCTTTTGAGAACCATAGTGGCTTTTTCTTCGTTTGATTTGTTTATTTGCTTCACAAAAGCTTGTTGCCTCTGTGATGGCAGTTTTGATGATTCCCCATTGTTGCTCCACCTCCTTCTAGCCTGTTTGCTAGTGCTTTTCTGAGACACTCTCCCATCTTGCCAAAGTCAGCCCTCCTGAAGTCCTGTACCCTCACTTTTGTATGGCTTGACTCTGTAGCTGAGTTTAACGTGAACCACACTGTTTGATGGTCACTTGTTCCCAGATGGCAACCCACTTCTAGATCTGAGATCCTCTCACTGCCCCCTTTGAGAGTACGAGGTCTAAGATTGCTCCTCACGAGTGGGTTCCAAACTAGCTGTCTGAGGCTCCACCTGTAGGGCATCAAGAATGGCCCTGCTCTTGAATGTGGCTGCAGCAAATGTGCTCCAGTTAACATCTGGCATATTCAGGTCTCCCATCATCAGTATCTCCCTTTCTCTGCCATTCTAAGAATGCCTTCTGTCATATCCTTGTTCATTCCCTCCCCTGACATGGGGTCTGTACACAAACCCCTGTGTGGATTGTGGTGCCCTTTCCAGTCTCCAAGGTGACCCACAGTGCCTCCTCTCCTCCCTGTTTACTCTTGTGTTCAGTTGCTTTTTCCTTCCTTTACACAGAGAGCTACTCCTCCCCCTCTTCTCCCCTGCCTGTCTCTCCTGTAGGTTATGTACCCTGGTATGTTAACATCCCAGTCATGGTTCTCTGTGTACCATGTTTCTGTGACTGCTATGATATCCAAGCATCCTTCTTCCATCAAGGCCACCAGCTCAGGGAGCTTGTTGCCCAGACTATGGGCATTGGTACTCATTACCCTCCATTTCCTGATGGCCTTACTCCTTTTTGCCCCATCCCTGTCATTCTTGCCTTTGTCACTTTCTCCATTTACCCCTGCCCTTCTCCCTATTGACACCTCTATGTTGGTGTTTACCACACTTACTACCATGATTTTTTTGGGAGGGCTAGGATTTCCCTGCTCCTTTCCAGTGCCTCCCCCCTTGGCTAGTTTAAATGCTTTCCAATGAAACATTTAAATCTATCACCTAGGATCCTGGTTCCCCTCCTGGACAGGTGCAACAACATGCTGAATATAGCATAGCGCCTGTTGACTACAGTCATTGGGCAGGAAAAGAGGGCAGAAGGCAACCCTGGGCCACTCCATATTTCCTACATCTTCTGTAGATTTCTTATCGCTAATATTTATTACTGAAGAAATTCCCACAAGATCTTTGTCCCTTAGACTTCATCTGCCTTTATAGCTTATTCCGTATTTGAAATTATAATGCTCTGTTGTGATATCACAGTCTTTTGCCATTGGAATAACTCTGATGTCACAAGCAGAGTATTATGACATCAGGGGTCAGATATTCAAAACTTTGCACTGAGCGCAAACTATTTGCACGGGTCCCTTATATTCAAAAGACCAAATAGCGTAGGCAAACTAGAATAGCGCCATGCAAAATTATAATGTATGCACTAGGCAAAGAGAGGGGGCGTGTATGTGAATACAGGCACTATGCTATATTCAGCATGTTAGCGCTGCACAAAGTGAGTTTGCGTGACACATAGCGCTGTGCAAGTTACCACCCAGGAAAAGGTAGTCTTAACTCTGGGCAAAACAAGGATGGAGGGCGTAGACATAGCAGCAACAGGCAACAGGGCTGTATGCAATAACAGCATCATGGTGCACCTGATGACTACAGTCATTGGGCAGGAAAAGATGGCAGAAGGCAACCCTGGGACACTCCATATGCCAAGGAGGAGATATGCTGCATACCAATGGTACCAGCCACGTGTCCTAGTATGGTACCCTGGCAGTGCCCATGACGCCTTCATCTGGCACCAGTCCCAACCCTGCCAGGCATTTGAGGGTAGCCTAGTACTCAGTGGACACCTTGCCAGTGAGTATTTGTATCATACACCTCCAATCCCCCCCCACAGATGGTACACCAACACAACCCAGCACACACATGCAGCACTGAGGGGAGGGAGGGTGTTGAGGGGAGGTTGTACAGGTGCCCTGGATGCACCACATAATAAGTGCTGCCACACGGCTAGGGTCATCCACACAGTGAACAAGTTCCAGTGACAGGAATGCCTCTGACATCATTGGACCTGTATGATAGTATATGTCTGCCCCCCCCAGGACACATACCGCACACCTGTACATTCACCCTGTCACACAGCCAGCCATGTGTGTGTTACTGTGAGAATCCCATGCCAGTGGCACAGCGTAAGTGGGCACAGGACAGTATAGCAGTGGTGTCCACTGTCAGAACACACCAGGGGTGGGATATTCAGAACTGCGCCAGGCAGGGGCACAAGCCGGGCGCAGTGCAACTGGGATGCGCCAGGGCGTGGTCTGGGTGATATTCAACAGTGCTGCGCCATGGCACCGCACAATTGAATATGGCACCGTGGCCACCCGTAGTGCACATGGCACAGTAGCACTGCGCCAGCGCAAGTGGCCAGAGAGGAGCAGGGGGATGCGCTAGCGCAAGTGTCATTGTGCTAGGCACAGCAACTGCGATATTCAGCGGTGGACATGCAAATGGGGCCATAATGTATGCAAGGTGCAAATGGGGTCATTTGCATGTCATTATGGCCCCATTTGCATGCAGGTGCGCCGATCCCCTGCGACTTGTGCCTGGCGCCCTGCCAGGCTGCAGCCATCGGGGACCGATGCTCCCTGCCCCTCACCGGCAACACGCCCCATTGCCCAATCGTGGGCTGTAATATTTAATTTACTCCCTGGTGGTCCAGAGGACCAAACTCCGTGCCCGATCGTTGGCTGTAATATTTAATTTACTCCCTGGTGGTCCAGTGGACCAAACTCCGTGCCTGATTATGGGCAGTAATATTTAATTTACTCCCTGGTTGTCCAGTGGACCGAACTCCATGCCCGATCGCGGGCTATAATAATTAATTTACTCCCTGGTGGTCCAGTGGACCGAACTCCGTGCCCGGTCGCGGGCTGTAATGAATATTTTACTCCCTGGTGGTCCAGTGGTACCATTACCCCTTCCAACCCCCACTCACCCGCTTCACCCCACTCCCCGGTCAGCCCTCCCTCAAGCCGCCCAGCCCCGCTGACTGACAGTGTATAGTATATTGTACCATTGGTCCACAGTTGCACAATGGGCAGTAGACCATACTATACCACAGTCCCGAAATATGAATGGGCAGACTGGGTGGGCCAAGTGGTTCCTTATCTGCAATCAAAGTCTATGTTTCTGTGTTTCTATACTGTCCTGTAACCCACATATGCAGCATACTTTCTGGCTTGCTTTTGTATTTGAGAAAGTACAAGAAGAAACCAGCCACAATTAAAGAGCAGGTGTTTATTTATTACATTCTCTCCCCCCAAAACATATATGGCAGCTTACCAAAGCCCAGCTCGACAGGTACCCAAAGTTTCTTTTTTTTATTCCTGTTTAAAAAGTTACAGCACTCATAATATCACTCTTTGTATCCACCGGTAAAATGCTCCAACTTTGTTAGTCAGAGACATGCCCATGTTGTCAGCAAAGGTAATATTGCCAGTGTGTTCCTTGAATGACAGAAACTCATCAGAATTTATCCCTAGGTATCTGAAGGAGTTCACCTGCTCTAGGGTACAGTGTTCTACCTGTTTGCTGTTGTGAAGGGTGTTGTCACTTTCCTCTTTTGACACACTCCAAAGAGCATTGTCTTTGTTTTTTTTGCTTTTGAGCACCAGCAGATTATTTTGAAACCTGTCCCATAGTTAAAGCTGTTCTGTAGGTTCCTGGTGAGTGCTGCCCAGTAGACATCTCAAGAGAACAGTACAGTGTCGTCTGCATAGAGCAGGACTTTGGATGTTGAGCAAGCATCTGGGAGGTTGTTCACAAAGAGGCTAAACATAAGAGGGCCCAGTATGGAGCCCTGTGGGACCTCAACTGTGACCTCTCCAGTCTCAGAGGTGACTCCGTTGATTTTAACTTGCTGTGAACACCCAGTCAGATAGCTCCTAAACCAGTGAACTGTGTCAGGAAAGAGCCCTAGGCAACCTAACCTGTAGAGCAGGAGCTGATGATCCATCAAGTTAAATGCCTTGGTTAGGTCAATAAAGATTGCACTAACTAGATGACCCTGGTCAAGTGCCTCATGGATGAAGTCGGTGAATTCAATTAGGGCAGTATTAGTGCTGTGCATCTTACAAAGGAATAGCCCAGGCGCAAAACCTTTTGAATATAATGGCCAAAAAAAGCCAGGCAAACAAGTGCAGTGCAAAAATTGCCTGGCAAAGAAAACAGCTCTGAATATAGCAACCGGGCAGTGCAAACTGCAACAACAGCCCAGTACATACAGAGGTGGAGTAAGGCATGGTCGAACTACATGGCCCATATGGGTACTAGCAAAGAAGTGGTGCACAGCAACTGTAAACAACATTGCAGGCCAAACACTGCAGAACCATTCTATGGCACGGAGAGGTTTGCCTGTGGCAAACTCGTTTTCCAGGTGCTAACACGTTTGCCCAGCACAAACACGTCTGACTGGGGCAAAATTTTGCTGTATTCAAAGCTTCTATGTGAATGAGCCTACTAAGGCAATCCAAGGGCAAATAGCCACATTAGCATCTCATTACAGCCTGCTTTGCATGCATTACCATGTAGATTGCCCTGCGCTATTTCATGGTGCACACAGCTCCACCTGTATGGCAGCCTGGAACTACAGGTCAGTGGCTGCAGGCTGGGTTTGCACACAGCACCACCTGCATATCAACCTGGAATAACATGACAGTAGCTGCAGGCTGGGTTTGGACACAGCAGCACAGACTATTGTGGCCCAGGGGAATAGCACCACAGGAACGGGTGGTTGTGCTGCGTGCCATAGACATACTGTTGTTCCTGCTACATTGTGTATCAGATGGTATAGTACCATAGTAGCCAGTATTATGAGGGACACAGCAATCCCTATGGTGTATCAGGCAACAGTGACTGCTGCTATCCACACAGTGACATGCCCAGCTGGCAGGTGAGTTCTGACAGTGGACACCACAGTCATACTGCTCTGTGACCCACATACGCTGTGCCAGTGGCATGGGATTCCAACACCAACATACATATGGCTGACCATGTGTGATGGGGCACCTAGACAGGTGTGCATTATGTGCCCGGGGGGGGGGGGCAGACACATACCATCATATAGGCACACTGATGTCAGCGGCATTCCTGTCACTGGCACATGTGTATTGTGTGGACAGACCCAGCCATGTGGCAGCACCTACTGTATAGTGGAACCTGGCCACCTGTACAAACTCCCCTCAGCACACTCCATTCCCCCAGTACTACATGTGTGTGCTGGACTGTGGTGGTGTATCCCTATGGGGGGGACTGGAGGTGTGTGCTGCATGGATCCACTGACATGGTGTCCACTGGGTGCTGGGACACCCACACATGCCTGGCAGAGTTGGGACCAGTGCCAGATGAGGGAGATGTGGGAGGTGCCAACTGTGTGCAGCATGTCTCTTCCATGGCATATAGAGTGACCCAGGGTGGAAGTCTGCCTTCTCTGCCTCCTCATTGGCTGCAGTCATCAAAAGCACCATGCTGCTGTTGTTGCATACAACTTTGTAGCCTGTTGCTGCTGTGTCCATACCCCCATCCTAGTTTTTCCCCATGTTCAGACTACCCTTTTATAGACGATAATTTGCGCCACGCTACATGTTGTGCAAACACAAATTGTGCAGTGTTATGGCTTTAAATATACCATTGCATCTGTATGCATGTTCCCACCCCTCACTTTGCCCTATGCATTCATTATCTTTTAGAGCCGGTGCTATTTGATCTTTTGAATATGGCAGTCCAGCACAATTGCGGCGCAATCCCTGCGCCAATGGTTTGCACCAGGTGCAATGTTTTGAATATCTGGCCCCTGCTCTTTAAACAGTTCCTAAATATAATTCATGACCACTTGACATCACAATCCCCTGACCACACCCAACGTATTGCCCTATGTAGGCTTCCTCAGGTGCTGGGATCTCTATGACTACATAAAAATATTCTCAGTAATATCAAATTCCATAATGGAATTATTTAGGGAAAAAATATTCTGTTAAATATTTTTCCTTTTTAAAATTTCCAATATTGTATGTAAAACTCCAATACATCCATTTTTCATTGTTATCTATTGTATTTACATCTGTTGATATATATATAATTTCTGTTACCAATCAGTATTGTTTCACTTGACCTCCCTCACTACTTTAGTTTATACAGCAACAGTAGTTAAGGATAATGAGCAGACTAGGTGGGCTAGTGGCTTATATTAAAGACTCTCAAGTCCCAAGAGTCTTTGTACAAGCCACTGTAGCATTGGTACCTTTCTTTAACTGGTTTATATAGAAGACAACAGAAACATTTGTGCACGTTTAAAAATTGTTGTAGATGGTGTTAAAAATAGAACAATTACAGAGACAAGCTATTAAAGCATTAGTATGTATCCCTTACTGACTGTTATAAAAGAAAATACAAAATGTATTGTCAGCTGGAAATCAATGGAAATATTAAAAATAGAGTAATTAGACAGACTTATAACATGAGTTGCATGAAGTGAGCAGCCAATTGGTCAAACAGCATCAGGTGACTGTGGATTAAATTCCCTTTTTAATCCACACTTGGGTGACCTACGCTTCTTCCCTCAAAGCAAGTGGTGTGATTATCCCCCAGAAATCATATCCCTACCCACAGATGCAGTATAGAGGTGACACAGAAAATGTTGCTGATAACTGTAATATTGTAAGTAGAAATGGAAAGATTTCTTCAAGTAATTCTATACATATTTACATGTGATCTTTATCAGTAATGTGTCTACAACATTTTTTTTCACTTACCTTGTATTTTGCCAACTGCTAATTAAAAAGAATCCAATTGAATCCTTAACATAGAAACATAGACTTTGACGGCAGATAAGGACCGCTTGGCCTTCCTTGTCAGCCCATTTGCCTTCCTATTGGATATGCTGTAGATCCTAGTTAACCAACAGCCTACTTCCTACCCCCACCAGAATTGCCTTATGTCTGTCCCATGCATTCCTTTTTTTTTGTATATATTAATTTTATACTGCCCCCTTCTCTTCACCACGGTGATTCCCTTCTGGGTGTACTATGGATCTCCTAGTCCCTCCCCGGGTACCTCTTATATGAAGCCACAGGACCTACCTACATTATGCCTCGGCCTGCCCCCCTGGGCGGGGAGGAAGGGGGTCCCCACTTCCCCCCAGTCCAGTCCATTATAGTGTGCATCAGGAGGTCCTTAGTGGTCTTCGCCGAGAGCCCTGTTATAGGATCTGGAGCAGCTGGATCCTATCTACGACCACCGTGACAGGGTATTTTCCTGTGTTCTGGGGCCTCCTCTCAGGGTGTCGGCATGCTTGTGGAGCCAAGGGGCAGGGCACATCACAACGTGCAGACGCTCCAACTCCTGGCCGACATCCTCCCTCCCTCTTCTTGCCTGTCTTGCTGCACCTCCACCCGTGGTCATCTAGGTGACAGTAAGGCAGCGGGACCTGCAACCCTTCCTCCCTGGAGGAGGACAGCGGCCTATGGGCACTCGATCCTCCTCCCTCCCAGCCAGCCCTCCAGCAGCCCGAGTCCATTCCCAAACCCGGATAGCACTACAAGCAGTAGCCCTACCGCTGGGCCAGCAAGCCAGCTCCAATGCATTCTTGAATGCAAATGCTCTACTGGCAAGGCTATTTACATACCCATAATGCAGTGCTTGCAGCTCATGGAAGTAATGTATTCCCATACATGGTAAAAAACAAATAAAATAGATGTTCTAACATTGCATTTATTACTATAGGAAAGGAGCTGTGTTACTTTGCTGTCCTGCGTTTTGAACACTAAAAAGAAGTATTAAAGTATTTATGTCATTACAAAATAAATAAACAACAGTCTACTCATATACTCTAGGAAGCAAATGACTGTGTGGAAAAGTGTTACATTAGTATTCTGTTGCTAATTAGAAATGGAGTAAATTCTCACAGAAGTGTATAATGCACAGCAAGCTTGCCAGTGCTCGGTTGTATTTTCTACATGTTGTGTTTCACTTAGTTAAGAAGTGATCATTAGCAGTAATATGATTGCAAAATGTTTTTACTTTACAGAAACATTAAGTAATGCTTTACATATTAGCTTTACATTTACTAATATAGTACTTTTTTCCTAACTTACTGTCAGGATCAACTGTTCAGAAGTGTATTTGTCAGAGAATGACAGAGCTACTGCATAATACATATTATTTACATACCCATAATTCAGTGCTTGCAACTCATGGAAGTAATGTATTTTCATACATGGTAAAAAGGAAGTAAAACAGGTGTTATAACATGTTTTTATTGATTGCTTTAGGACAGGAGCTATGTTACTTTGTGCTGCTGTGTTTTGAACACACAAAAAATTATTTAAGTATGTATTTATGTATTTATTTATTTATTTGAATCTAGGATTACAAGTACCTTTGACCCAAGGCTCTTTTACAAAGGTTCCACATTAGTTGCAGTACAATAACCAAAAAAAACAAGACAATTAAGTAACAAAGGCAAGATAACAGGGTAACAATCAGTTACATGAACATGAATGCATACCTTTGGGTTAAACTAAAGCCAGAGGCATTGACGGGGTACATAGTGTTACAAGACATGGCAAGGACACAAAAGGTAAGAGCAGCCAGAGGCATTGTCACATTTTTATTTATTTATTTATTTATTAAATTCTCGGATTACAAATACCTTTGAGCAGAAACTGTTAGTTTACAAAGGTTCCACGTCAAAGGATGAGGGTCAACATACATACAGAGGTAGTAAAAGAATGCACAATAAACAACTAAAACAACTAAAAGAAAAATTAAAGATACTCAGTTATAACATAGTTTGAGATAATATTCATATAACGAGCAGCTTGAGTAGGCAGCTGGCTGCAGTAACAATAAGAGATAGAGGGCACCATAGGCAGTTAGTATTGCAGACATGCGACCGGGAGAGGAAGTTGGCAGGCTAATGGGCCACTGTCCGATGGTGGTGGAAAATGTCATGTGCCAGTGGAGATGCAAAGCAGGAAAGGAGTCACAAGGAAGGCCCAATGCCAGAGGGAATAAGACTGGGAAAGGGCGGGCTGTGAGACATGAGTGAGCTGGGAGGTGTTTAGAGAGATCTCTGTTCAGAGAAGCAGTCACATTGAGTGGTAGAGGTGAGGTAAAGTTTGAGATTCCTTTTGTAGGGTCCAAGTGTAGTAGAGGAAAGTGCTTCTTTATTGAGGGAATTGAACCATTGAGTGGCTCTATAGATAAAGGACCGCTGACCCATGGAGGTGCAACATCTGGGAACCTGAAAGGTTAGAGATTGGGCACCATGTGTTTGTTGAGTGCCACTGTAGGTAGTAAGGAATGAACTAACACCAGGTGGCATGAGACTGAGGAGAATCTTTTTGGTTAGTAAGCAGGTCTGATATTGTATTCTGCTGCGTAGGGGTAGCCAGCTGGCCTGTCCATAGAGGTCACAGGTGTGAGTTTGTTGGGCCGCACCCATTAGTAGTCTACAGGCTTTGTTGAGAGAAACTGAGATCCTGCTGAGGGCACTTGTTGAGGCAGAGCCATAGATGGCAAGGCCGTAGTCAATGATAGAGGTGACAGAGCTGTAGATGGCTAGTTTAAGGGCATCCACAGGCATACAGTGCTTGTGTTTGTATGGTAGTCCAATCTGTATATTGGCGGCCTTGGCAACAGTGTCAATATGCCGAGTGTAGGAGAGGGTACTATCCAGGGTAATACCAAGGTACTTGAAATCCTTGATATGTTCAAGTGGGTTCCCAGTGTGGTTCTTGATGGTGAGGGACAGAGAGTTGTGCCTGCTCCATCAGTTACAGAAGGACATGGCTTTAGTCTTGCTGTGGTTCAGGACAAGTTTATGAGAATTGAACCAGTCTTCGTTACGCTTGAAGTTGAGCTGCAGCTGGGATTCAAGGACTGTAATGTCATGGTGGCTGGAAAACAGAACTGCATCATCTGCGTATAGTAATATTTTTTGGTGGCAGGCACTGTCATCACAGAGAGAACAACAGGTGGTGGAGGTGGTGCAGGGGGAGGGGGAGAGAGGGTGGGGAAGGGGGTTGTAGGAGATTTGGGGTAGATAACAGAAGTGCTATGCAGAAAGAGCTGAGACAAGGATTGGGAATGGTTAGAAGAGCTGATTAAAGGGAGACAGTCACAGGTGCTAGAGGCAGAGAGAAGTAGGAGGAGACTGGATTTGAATGGGCCAAGCTTAGGTACGGAGGAGATGTCACTGCTGAGACCATTCAACCAGTTAGGAACCCTATGAGCAAAGGATCTTTGTCCCTGGGTAGTACGACAGTGAGGGACTTGCAGGAGTTGAGATTCGGATCCCCTTGTGTGGCGAGGGTTACTACTGGGGCAAAGGAGAGCTTGGACTCCAGGGGGTGTTTGGTCCATGGTTATTTTCTTTGCCATAATGCAGGTTTGGTACTTGATGTGGTTTGAGAGTTGTAGCCAGCTAGTTTGTGCATAGAGATCACATGTATGAGTGAGATGGTGAGCCCCAATGATGAGCCAACAAGCTTTGTTGCGAGACGTGGATATGTGTCTGAGGGCAGTTACAGTAGCAAAGCTGTATATGATCAGGCCATAGTCAATTATGGAGACAACAGAGCTCTGAACAGTGACCCTTAAGGCTTCCGTAGTAAGGTGTTGCCTGTACCTGGAAGGACACTACTTCTTTATTCAGCTGTGAGCTGTGTGAGAAATTCTATATTGCACTTGATATCTGCAACAACGTGCACTTTTGCTTAATTCTGTGGAAGGGGACACTAACTACCCTTGGTAATTGCTTTTTATTCACATATTTATTTAGTGTTTAACCAAGAAGGGGCTTGCAAACTCTGTTTATCTTGTTAGTAACTTTGAAGGATTTAAATACTGCATTTGGGTAGATCCTTGGAGGTAGCTAGATTGTCTACTAGGATTTTCTTACAGTTAAACTCTTTTTAAATAAATTACAGGTGGCTGAGGAGTTGAAAAAGGAGCTTGCAAACTTTGCTTATCTTGGAAGTAACTTCACAAGTGTTTGAATACTGCATTTTGGTTGTCCCTTGGGGGTAGCTGGATTGACTACTAGGATTTTGGGACAGAAACTATTTTTAAATAATTTACTGGTGCGTAGGAGTTTGTGATAGTTAAACTATTTTTAAATAAGTTACTGTGGTTAAGGAGTTGTCATAGCAAAACCTACAGTGTGACTTGAAACACAGACAGCCTTAGGTGCAGGAAATTGTTTTCAGACCACAAAGTGTTGTATTGGAACAGGAAGGGCTGCATCATAACCATTGTCAACAAATTGCCCTGGGTGGAGATATCCAGACCAGATCAGATTACTATAAGTTACTGGAGGCTGCAATATTTAGAGACACAAAGCACATTTTCTTCACCTGGAAGAACACTACTTCTTTATTCAGCTGTGAGCTGTGTGAGAAATTCTATATTGCACTTGATATCTGCAACAACGTGCACTTTTGCTTAATTCTGTGGGAGGTGAAACTAACTACCCTTGGTAATTGCTTTTTATTCACATATTTATTTAGTGTTTAACCAAGAAGGGGCTTGCAAACTCTGTTTATCTTGTTAGTAACTTCAGAAGGATTTAAATACTGCATTTGGGTAGATCCTTGAGGTAGCTAGATTGTCTACTAGGATTTTCTGACAGTTAAACTATTTTTAAATAAATTACAGGTGGCTGAGGAGTTGAAAAGGAGCTTGCAAACTCTGCTTATCTTGGAAGTAACTTCACAGTGTTTGAATACTGCATTTTAGTTGTACCTTGGGGTAGCTGGATTGACTACTAGGATTTTGGGACAGAAACTATTTTTAAATAATTTACTGGTGCGTAGGAGTTTGTGATAGTTAAACTATTTTAAATAAGTTACTGTGGTTAAGGAGTTGTCATAGCAAAACCTGCAGTGTGAAACAGGAAAAGACAGTCTTTCAAGCAACAGAGGAGGTGGATCTAGGTTTACGTTTGTTTGTTACAATTTTAAGATTTTCAGGGCAGGAAGAGTTTAAAGCACAGCTGACTTATTTTGGGGCTGACAGCTTTCAGAGCACAAACCACCAGGCCTGTTTTGGGGCTGGGGAGGTTTACCTGTGTCTGACTTGGATGTGTGGATTTTTCTCTGTTTGATTAGCAGGTATTTTCTCTGTCAAATTGTTGTGTAGGGCATCTTGACAGGAAGGCACTCATCGCAGTGGTGGGTCAGAGCTTTAGCTGATTGTTTTGTGAGGGCACAGTTTAGGCCCAACCCCTTCTCACCCTCACCCCACCCACCCCTGGAAATAGTTCCTTTATACCTGGGGTTCTGACATCATTTCCTCAAGAGTGTAAGGTGCATATCACTGTCATATCCTCTCTAGCACACTGCACTGACAATATAAGCATACACATTGTATATATGCATATATATTTCTATATAACAAACCAATCACATACATACACACACACACACACACATAAATAAAAAATGTGGGAAGTAGTGCAATGTAATGGCTGTGGGGCAACAGTCTTCCGGGAGTCTTTCTTGAGGCTGAGATGCTGCCCTATTTGGAGACAACTCTCTGCCCTGAGGGAGGAAGTTGCTCATCTTCAGGCCACACTGGACAGTAGTAAGAGAACCTTCCCCCAGGCCACACTGGATGGTAGAAAGGGAACCTCCCCCATCCAGGGAGCACCAGAGCCACCACCACTACCTCAGAGGTTGCGAAGACAGCACAACAGTTGGACCACAGTGGACTCAGGGAGGGTGAGGATGGTGGAACAGAGGCACACCTAGTCAGTTGTTCCACACCACAATCCACTGTCACAAGGGAGGCCCACAGGAAGGAGGCAGAGGACACCACAAGGAAAGGAAGCAGCTCCTGGTGGGGGACTCAATTATTAGGGAGATAGAACTGGGGGGAGCAGGGAAAACTGAAGTAAGGTGCCTGCCTGGTGCCATGGCTTGGAGAGACAGGAAGCGCATCCTCAGGATCATGAGAACAGCTGCACGGGAGTCCGAGCTGGACATCACTGTCCACCTAGGAACAAATGACTTGGCTCATCATGAGATTAGAACAGTGCAGAAGGACTTTGTAGAACAGGGAAGGGGCCTAAGACAAGTAGCACACACAATATCCTTCTCTGAGGTGCTGCCTATCAATGGCATGAGTGAGGCGAGGGTACTTTGTACCATGCAGTTTAATGAATGGTTGAAAAAATGGTGTGGAGCACAGGGGTTTGGCTTCATTGGGGACTGGGGTTCCACCTGGAGGGACACCAGCCTATACTGGCAGGATGGTCTGCATCTGTCCATGAAGGGAACAAGTCTTTTGAGCAATCGGTTTAAATGCTTCATTGGCAAGCTTTTAAACTAGTCAAGGGGGAAGGCACTGATAAGCAGCAGGAAAATCCCAGCCTCTCCCTACAAAACAGGGTACTAAATGAGAAAAAGACTGAGGTCAAAAGGTCCATGGGGGATGCTGCAAAAGAAGATAAAGCCATCAAAAAATGGAAAGCAATGAGTACCAATGCCCGTAGTCTGAGTAACAAGCTTCCTGAATTAGTGGCCCTGATGGAGGACGAACATCTGGATATCGTGGCAGTCACAGAAACATGGTACACACAAAATCATGACTGGGACATAAACATACCAGGATACACTATCTACAGGAGGGACAGGAAGGGTACAAGAGGAGGAGGAGTAGCTCTTTAAATAAGGGAAGGAATCAAAGCAACAGAACAAAAGGGAAAACAGGGAGGAGAAGAAGCACTGTGGGTAAATTTGGAGACCGGCAATGGTACCACAATCCGCACAGGGGTTGTATACAGACCCCCTTCTAAGGGGGAGGAAATGGACAAGGAAATGATAGAAAGAAAACTTAGAATGGCAGAAAAAGGGGAGATATTGCTGATGGGTGATCTGAATATGCCAGATGTTAACTGGAATGCAGTTGCAGCAGCCACTTCGAAGAGTGGGGTTATTCTAGATGCCCTACAGGGGGCATGCCTTAGACAACTAGTATTGGAGCCAACTCGAGAGGGAGCAATCTTAGACCTGGTTCTCTCAAATGGAGATGAAGAGAGGATCACAGATATAGAAGTGCATAGCCATCTGGGAACTAGCAACCATCGAACAGTATGGTTCACAATAAACACAGCAATAGAGTCAAGCCATACAAAGGCAAAAGTACTGGACTTTAGGAGGGCTGACTTTGCCAAAATGGGTGAGTGCCTAAGGAAAGCACTAGCAAATGGGCAGGAAGGAGGGGTGGAAGAACAATGGGGAATAATAAAAACTGCCATCACAGAGGTAACAAGCCTTTGTGTGAAGCAAATAAGCAAAACAAAACGATGTAAGAAACCACTATGGTTCTCAAAGGAAGTGGCAGTGAAGGTTCAAGAGAAAAGGAAAGCATTCAGGAAGTACAAGGAATCACAGAAGGAGCAGGACAGAGAACTGTATCAGTTAAAGCAAAAGGAAGCTGGGAAGGCAGTCAGAACAGCAAAGGCCCAAACTGAGGAAAAGATAGCCAACTCAGTTAGAGGGGATAAAACCTTTATAGGTACATCAGGGAGTGAAGGAAGACCAAAGGAGGGTTAGTGAGGCTTAATAAAGGGAGGAGGGTGGGCAGAGGTGACTATGAAAAGGCAGAGATACTAAACAAATATTTTTGCTCAGTATTTACAAAGGAAGTGGGAAGTACCTAAACAAACAGTAGAAACACTCTGGATACAGAAGTTGATATCAGCCCATTTACAGAAGAAAGGGTTCTGAAAGAACTCTTAAAACTGAAGGTGGACAAAGCAATGGGGCCTGATGGGATTCATCCCAGAATTCTAAAAGAACTAAGGGTAGAACTAGTGACAACACTGACTACCCTCTTTAACAAATCATGGGAGGTTGGGGTGGTACCCAAGGACTGGAGAAGGGCAGATGTGATTCCTCTTCACAAAAGTGGGAGCAAGGCAGAAGCAGGAAACTACATACCTGTTAGTTTAACCTCAGTGGTAGGGAAAATGATGGAACCACTTCTGAAGGAAAGAATTGTCGAGTATCTAGAGGCCAGAGGGGCACAGGATCCAAGGCAGCATGGATTCACAGTGGGAAGGTCATGCCAGACAAATCTGATAGATTTCTTTGACTGGGTGACCAAAGTAGTAGATCAGGGAGGGGCTGTGGACATGGCCTGCCTAGACTTTAGCAAGGCATTTGACACAGTCCCGCATAAAAGATTAATATATAAGTTAGCCAGCCTGGGAGTGGGTCCCAAGATGACAGCCTGGGTAATGAATTGGCTGGAGAATAGGACACAGAGAGTAATAGTAAATGGAGTCCACTCTGAAGAAAGGGGGTAACTAGTGGGGTACCGTAGGGTTCAGTATAAGACCTGTCCTCTTCAATGTCTTTATAAGTGACATTGCAGAGGGACTGGAAGGAAAAGTATGTCTCTTTGCAGATGACACAAAGATCTGCAACAGAGTTGATGCACAACGTGGGGTGGAAAGGATGAGAAGGGACTTGGCAAGGTTAGAGGAATGGTCAAATGTATGGCAGCTTAGATTCAATGCGAAGAAGTGCAAGGTAATGCACCTGGGAAACAAAAACCCAGGGGAAGAGTACACAATGGGGGTGAGATACTAACAACAAAATGGAAAGGGACCTGGGGGTAGTCATATCAGATGACCTAAAGGTGGGCAAGCAATGTGGGAGGGCAGCAAGAAGGGCTGGGGGATACTGGGATGCATAGGGAGAGGCATCACCAGTAGAAAACAGGAAGTTATTATCCCTCTGTACAGACAGCTGGTCAGACCTCATCCGGAGTACTGCATGCAGTTCTGGAGACCCAATCTCCACAAAGACATAGACAGGATGAAAGCTGTCCAGAGGCGGGCAACTAAAATGGTGCAGGGTCTGCACCAGAAGACATATGAAGAGAGACTTAAGGAGCTAAATATGTATAGCCTCGAGGAAAGGAGGAAGAGGGGGTACATGATAGAAACTTTCACGTACCTCAAGGGAATCAACAAAGTCCAAGAAGGTAGCATCTTTCAAAAAAAGAGGTGTGCAAGAACAAGGGGACACAATTTGAAGATAGAAGGGGGGGTGACTCAGAGGTAATTTAGAAGTATTTTTCATAGAGAGGGTTGTGGATGCATGGAACGGCCTTCGGAGGAGTTATGGAGTCAAAACAGTGGTGGAATTCAAGCATGCATGGGACAGTCATAAGGCAATTCTATGGGTTGGGGGTAGGAAGAAGTAGGCTGCTGGTTAACTAGGATCTGCAGCTTATCCATTAGGTAGGGAAATGGGCAGACTGGGTGGGCCAAGCGGTCCTTATCTGCTGTCAAAATCTATGTTTCTATGAGTAGCCCAATGCGAGTATTTGCAGCTTTGGCGACACTATCGATGTGAGCACCATAGGATAGGTTACAGTCAAGAGAGATCCCAAGATATTTAAAATATTGCACCTGTTCAAGGGCAGCTCCAAGGCAGATTGTGATGGTCAGGGGGTGTAACCTGTACTTGTGGGAGCTGCTGAAAAGCATTGACTTGGTTTTCTTATAATTTAGGACCAATTTGTGCTTACTAAACCAGTTCTCAACTGAGGCAAAGCCTAGCTGTAGATTGTTTTGTAGGGGTTGGGGATCCTTATGGGTGGTGTGAATTACGGCGTCATCAGCATAGAGGATGATTTGTCCTGAGCAAGATTGTGGAAGGCTGTTCAGGAAGAGACTGAATAGAAGGGGACCCAGTATGGATTCTTGGGAAACTCCTGCGTGGACAGGTCTAGTGTCAGAGAGAACATCTGCAATTTTAACTCTTTAGGATTGGTTTGCCAGATAGCTTTTAAACCAGGCCATGGAGTTAGGAGAGAGTTCGGCATTCAGAAGCTGCTCAAGTAGTAGACAATGGTGGACGGTGTCGAAAGCCTTAGTTAAATTGATTAAGACTGACCCAGCTCGGTGACCATTATCCAGAGAACTGTGGATGGTTCCGGTGAATTCCAGAAGGACAGAAGTGGTGCTGTGCCCTTGTCTGAACCCATGTTGTTGAGAGCACAATATACTATGTTTGACTGGGTAATCAATGAGTTGATCTACTACTATGCGTTCGATGGCCTTGGAGAGGAGAGGTAATATGGAGATCGGTCGATAGTTCCCATGGAGGGCCATGTCTCCACTTTTGTGGACCGGAGTAACAGTAGCATGTTTCCATCTGTCAGGGACCTGGCCGAGGCTGAGGGAGAGGTTGAAGATCTTTGTTAATGGTCCTAGTACTTCATCGAGGGTGAGGGACAGCAGTTTGAGGTCAAGTGTGTCCCCGCTATTTCTGGACTTGGCAATTGCTTCACTAATGTATTTGCGAGCTTCGTGCATCTTGACTGGTTTAAAGTAGAACAGCAGGTATTTGGAAGGGAGGGAAGCTGGAAGGGTGAGTTGGAGAGTCATCTACATCGAAACAGTAGGGGGGGAGAACACTACTGAGGTCTGTGAAAGCAGTATTGAACGTATTAGCAATAGTCGTAGGGTCCAGTGGTGTAGTCCCATCAATGTCCAGCATAATAGAGGAAGTTTTAGGCTGCTTCCCAGTAATTTCTTTGATATTGTTCCAGAAGGCTCTCCCATTTCCCCAGTATTAGTTAGAGCTTCCCTATAGTAGATACTTTTCTTTAGGTGGATTGATTTTGTGCAATCATTTCGAGCACGTTTATAGTTCTGTATGTCAGTTTGCGTACCGGTGGCCCGTGCCCGCAGTTAGAGGTGGTCCCTCGCTTTTAACTGTTTTATAAGCTCCATGGAGAGCCATGGGTTGCAAAGGCCTTTGACTTTGTGCTTTTTGAAGGGAGCATGGGAGTCACAAGCCGCATTAAAAGTGTAGATGAAATAGTCCAAGGCCAAGTTGACATCCGACGCTTTGTAAACAGGAGTCCATTCATGCTGACTGAGGCAGGATTTGAGGTGATTCAGCTGCCCATGGGGAAGGACTCGGCTAGAGATGACTATTGGAGGGGGCTTGCAAAATCTGTTTGACCATTCACAGATGACAGGGGCATGGTCACTGAGTGAATCTGGGAGGACGGAGATGTTAGACATACGAGTTGGATGGCTGGCCAGAACCCAATCTAGGAGGGTTCTAGAGCCTGTTTTGTAGTTGTGCCTGGTCGGGGAGTCGACCAGCTGGGCAAGGATTGCTGATGAGATGGCGTCCTTGAGGTCCCCTGATTCAGGTGCAAGCCAATTAATGTTAAAGCCACATAGCAGGATTGACTCAGAGCCTGGAGGCTGGGCTCAGGTGAAGTCCATGAGAGCACTGAGACCATTCCCTTGCTCTTTTGGAGGGATGTACCCTGAAAAAACTGTGAGGGCTTTCTTGTGGGCCCCTAGTAAGATTCTGATAGGAAGAATCTCCGCAGATGATTCTGAGAGGTGGGTAGTTATGGGGTGACCCAAGAGAGACTCTTTGAGGTATATTGCACAGCCCCCTCCTCTTTTAGTATGTAAAAGATGAATGTAATGTAATGTAAAAGTATGTAAGTATGTAGGTCATTAAAATATAAATAAACAACACTCTACTCATATACTCCAGGAAGCAAGATGATATGTTAGGAAAAGTGTTATACATAATCATTCTGCGATTGATTAAAAATAGAACAAATTTCCACAGACTTGTGCAGTCCACAGCAAGTTTACCAGTGCACACTTGTATTTTCCACATGTAGTCTTTCATTTAGTTTACATGTGATCATTAGTATTAACGTGCCTACAATGCTTTTGTGCTTTACGAAAAGGTCTGACTGAACCATAAAATGTTTGTTCTCAGTCTACATGTGGAACTCTTTTCTCAGATGGCAGGATGCACAAAAAAATTTATTTTTCAGCCTTATAATCACCCTTTCTGAGCATCATTTGTGTCCTTCATGCAACCCATGTTATAAGTGCAAATTCAATATCCCACTCCAGGATATGGGGTTATAGGAATTTAATCTACACCTGGAGTGCTGTGAAGATACTCTGCCTGTGGCTTTATGCCTCACAACGCACCCCAGGCATGGATTAAATGCCTACAATCCCACACCCTTCCATGGGTTATTGCTAACATAGAAAGGGAGGTCAAGTGAAATGATACTGATTGGTAACAGGAATTTTGTGTGTTCAGAGTACATTAAGTTATCAACTTATAGACATGACTAGAATTGATATATGATCATAATCTCTTTTTTAAATCCTCTGCTGCAGTATAATATTTGAATAAACATCTTGAATATTGATGACAGAAAATTGTTTAGAACTTAATGACACCAAGATATAGGGAATTACCCTTTTATACAAAAATATTTTTTTACAAATATAAGCATTTATCGTGGGGGGGGCAAAATAACTTTGGGATGCGATATTTAAACAAAGTAATTCATTATCTAATAAAAAATGAATAGTATACACTATAGGCTGATGTAAATACAATAGATAACAATGAAAAATGGATGCTTTGGAGTTACATATACGAAACTGGAAAAAGTTAAAAAGAAAAAATATTTTAAAACACATTTTTTTTAAATAATTTCATTATGGAATTTAATAATGCTGATAATATTTTTATGTATCCATACAGATCCCAGCCTGAGGAAGCCCACATAGGGTGAAATGTTGGGCATGGTCAGGGGATTGTGGTGTCAAGTGGTCATGCAATAAATTCAATTATGTTTTGGAACTATTTAAGTGTAGCTGGTTTCTTCCTGTACTGTTTGGAGCATTCCGTCTCTCCAGCCCATGACTTATGCTAAACAGCATGTGCTATATAAGGTGAACCACCTTGCATTTGAGTGGCACGAACTTGCTTTTGTATTTCCCACTGTAAATTGTATGGGATTGCTGACGTGTTGACGTCATGTGTTGTGCAAGCAGGACTGTGGCAAGGTATTGACACTAATGCTTAGTGTGTCATTCACTTTTCTTCCCTCCCCAGCCACTGCAAAACATAGAAACATATATAGAAACATAGAATTTGACAGTAGATAAGGACATATTGGCCCACCTAGTCTGCCCAGTTTCCTTATCTACAATCACACAGGCAGACTACACTTGATCTCTGACTTTACCTTCCCCTTCCCTTACTTCTAAGGTTCCCTTATACCTGTCCCATGCCTTCTTAAATCCCATTACAGTTACTGCTCCCACCACCTTGTCAGGGAGTCTGTTCAAGGCATTCACCACCTTTCTGTGAAGATGTGGCTCTTTACATTTCCCCTCAGTCTGCCCCCTCCAGGGTCATAACATGACCCCTTGTTCTTGAGCAATCTTTTCTCTAAAAAAAGGTTTCCCTCTTGAATCTTATTTATACCTGTGAGGTATTTCAAAGTCTCTGTCATATCCTCTCTCTCTTTCCTTTCCTCCAGTGTGTACATATTGAGGTCCTTCAGTTTCTTCTCATAGGGCTTTTGATGCAGATCCCGTACCATTTTAGTTGCCCTCTTCTGGGCCTCCTCTGCTTTGTCTATGTCCTTCCAGAGATGAGGACTCCAGAACTGGACATAATACTCTAGGTGGGGTCTCACCAGAAATTTATACAGAGGTATCACCACCTCCTTCATTCTGCTGGTGATACCCCTTCCTATGCAAGCATTCCACTGGCTCTCCCCGCTGCCTTGTCACACTGTTTGGCCACCTTTGGGTCATCAGATATGATAATACCCAGGTATATTTTCTGTTTGGTGGTCGCCAGAACCACTACACCCATTTTGAACTCTGATCCTTGGTTTCTATGTCCCAAGTGCATGATTTTGCACTTTTTCACATTGAAACTTAATTACCACATTCTTGACCACTCCCCAAGCTTACCTAGATTTCTGTTCATTTTTTCCAACCCCTTGGAGTGTCCACTCTATTGCAGATTTTAGTGTCATCCGCAAAAAGACTTTTATTTTTTATCTTGTTAGTGTTTGTTGACCGAGAAAGGAGGACTAGACAATTCTGCTTATTTTCAGCCACGTCCCAGTGGAGGGGGATACAGATGGATGCCAACTGACATTGAACCAGATTAAGCTGTTGGTGATATTTTTAGTGAATGGGGGAAATTTGGCCAGGACACCAAGAAAATTCCTCTACTCTTTTTGAGAAGTGCCATGGGATCTTTAACATCCACCTGAACTACCACCAGAACAGGCAGATGGGACCTCAGTTTAATGTCTCATCTGAAAGACAGCATCTTAGGAGTGCAGCACCCCCCCCCCCATGCTGCACCACAGTGTCAGTACTGGGATTTAATCCAAGCACCTGGTGTGGGGTCAGAACCTACAGCCTTCTGATCTTCCAGCCTCAGAGGCAAGTATGCAACCTGCTGAGCCACTGACACTGCTAGTACATACTTTCCCTTCTAGTCCCTCTGTAATGTCACTTATAAAGATTTTAAAGAGGACCGGTCCCAGTACTGATCATGCAGCACCCCACTTGTCACCCTCCCTTTTTGAACTCTGTTTACCGCCACCCTCTGACACCTGTCCTTCAACCAATTGCTTACCTAGTTTGCCACTTTTGGTCCTGCTCCTAGGCTGCCCATCTTTTTTACAAGTCTCCTACGTTGAACAGTGTCGAAGGATTTATTGAAATCTAGGTAGGCCACATCCACCGCTCCACCCTGCTCTACTTCTCTGGTCACCTAGTCAAAGAAATCTATAAGACATGACCTCCCCCTAGTGAATACATTCTGCCTTGGATCTTGTAAGCCACTGGATTCAAGATATTCCATGGTCCTTTCTTTCAGAAACAATTCAATTAATTTCCCCACCACCAAAGTCAGGCTGACTGGCCTGTAATTACCAGCCTCCTCCCTGCTCCCACTTTGTGGAGTGGTACTACATCTGCCCTCCTCCAGTCCTCCAGGACCACACCTGTTTGCAATGAGTGATTGAACAGGACTGACAGAGGTGCTGCCAGTATCTCTCTGAGCTCCCTCATTAGCCTTGGATGTATCCCATTTGGCCCCGTTGCCTTGTCCACCTTAAAATTTGCAAGCACTTTCAGGACTGTCTCCTGTGTAATTGGACTAGAGCCCACACTCCTTCATTCAATGCCCCTGCCAGTGATCTGTGGTTCCTCACCTTCCCTTTCATTTGTGAAAACTGAACAAAAATAATTGTTCAGGATGTCTGCTTTTTCTTTGTCCTCTTCCACACACTCCCCATTCCCTCCTTAGCCTTACAATCCCTCCCTGATCTTTCTCCTTTCACTAACATACCTAAAAAATGTATTGTCCCCTTTCCTTACTGCCTGTGCTATCTTCTCCTCCATTTGCACCTTTGCGCCATGACTGCTTTTCCTGCCTCCCTCTGCTTCTCTGCATACACCTCCCTATCTTCCTCCCTCTGTGTCTCCTTATACCTCCTGAATGATAACTTTTTTGTCCTTACCTTCCCAGCCACCTCTTTTGAGAACCATAGTGGTCTCTTTTTCCTCTTGCTTTTGCTTACCTGCCTGATGCAGAGGTTTGTTACCTTTACTATACCCCCTTTTAGTGGCACTATTTTATAACAGCAACATGTACAACACCACTGTCAAGAACAGTACAGTATAAACAGCGCTGTCAATAACAGCGGCACTACAGAATGCCTCAGTACAAAACAGCGTCAATGGTAGCAGTCAGAAACAACACCAATGAACACTATCATTAAAAACCAAGAAACAGTGCATTTTATTTTTTACGGGGTGCTAAGCCCCCACCCCCACACAGGGGGGAATTACCCTTGCAGCCCCTGGTAATATTATAATAGACTCCGAGGGGGTGTGGATCATGAGGAAATGTAGTAATTTGGTGGGAGGGTCATTTGTTTTCAGGACAAAAAAAAAAAGGTAACACACTTTGGGTCGGGGGGAAGGCAAAAATGACATGACTCAGGAGACCAGCAACAGAACCCTGGTCTTCTGCTCTCTGTTGCCTGAGCTGCTTCTTCCTTAGCCCTCTCTGCCATGGGAGCAGCTCGGCCAGCTTTTGCATTTTTCACTCTCTTATCCTCTTCCACTTGATGCATGGCCTGGCTAGCTACAGGGGTACCGGTATTTAACACTCACTATTCTAACAGTCGCTATTCAGACGTATGTGGTTCATGCAGCATGGTTTAGACAGTGACGTTCAGGAAGCACTCTTCTAACCAGTTGTCCTTTTAGTTTCACCCACTGTTCCTGCACTCCACCCAAGTTCTCCAACCCTGCCACGGCATCCCTGAGGTATTCTCCCATCATTGTATAATCGGCACTTCTGAAGTCCAGGACCCTTGCCTTTGTTTGGTACACTTCTAATACAGTTCTTATATTGAGCCACACCATACTGTGAGCACTATTCCCAAGGTAGCCACCCACAGTGACATCTGCAATACTGTCCCCATTGGTGAGTACAAGGTCCAATATTGTTCCCTCATGAGTGGGCTCTTCTACTAGTTGATGGAGGAACATCCCCTACAAGGAGTCCAGGATGTCCCTGCTTCTAGCTGAAGCTGCAGCTGGGATGTTCCAATCTACATCAGGCATACTGAAGTCTCCAACCAGCAGCACCTCCCCCTTATTTATTTATTTATTTAAAAAGTTGGTAACTGGAAGAGGCACACTGAGCCTAGGTTCGTTTTCAGGTGTGACCTGGGGGGGGGGGGATGAGGGAAGAGGAGGTATAAATACTTCAAGAACATAGTGAAAATGCAGATAAACAAAGAGACAAAGCAAAAATACACAGGTACAAATTAGGAACAGGTTGCAGGCAAGCCTGTGTTCGAGGCAGGTGCATGTGACAAGGTGCAGGTAGACATACAGGACAAATGGCGTAGTTAAGTAAACAATGAACAAAGATAGCCTGGGAATATGCAAGTGCATGGAACAGGTTTTCAATTCAACCCAAAACTGCAGTGATTAGAAGCAGGCTTCCCCCAACGAGACGGCATTATAAAAGTGCAGTGTGGACTAGTAGGTGCCATGCTTGCAAAGGATGCAGAAGTCAGGGAGGTCATTTTTGGGACTTAGGAGTCTTAGAATTCTGGCAGTGAGTTAGGTAGATTGGGGGCATGAGCAGGGTCGAAGCGGTGAGTGGTAGAGAGTCCTTTTAAAGCAGTTTAATGTGGGTAGCATTTGGAGACAAGAGGGAAGGGGGTTCCAAATGTGAGGGAAGTGGAAGGAGAAGACAGCCTTTTCAGAGGTGGAATGAGGTCCAGGAAGGGTGAAGGAGCAGGAGTCACACGTGCGGAGGCCGAATAACTCAACAGGTAGTTGTATATTTATTTCAGAAGCAGGTGTTCACGCTAAATTAGTTGGGCTCAAAGGAAAAATTAGTGCATCTCCTGATGATGTGCCTGGTCATTTTTTGTATTTATTGTCCAGTAGTTTGTCATTGCCTCTAAAACTTTTATACAAATACTGTTTAAATTATAATTATGTCCCTGATCTATGGAAAACAGCTTATGTAATTCCCATCCATAAACAAGCATTTGTCATTTTATTCCTCGCCTATCCTAGAACAATATTCTGCCCCTACCCTGCTACTCTTGTGCCCCTAGCCATCCCCCACCCCTCCCTCCCCAGCCCCACCCCCCATCCTCCATCACTCACCCTACTCCTCCCACATCTCCCCCATCCCTTGGCCTCCCACCTCTCACCCCTCCAGCCCCACCCCATCCTCCATCACTCACCCTACTCCTCCCACATCTCCCCATCCCTTGGCCTCCCACCTCTCACCCCTCCAGCCCCACCCCTCATCACTCACCCTACTCCCTCCCCACATCTCCCCATCCCCTTGGCCTCCCACCTCTCACCCCTCCAGCCCCACCCCCATCCTCCATCACTCACCCTACTCCCTCCCCACATCTCCCCATCCCTTGGCCTCCCCCTCTCACCCCTCCAGCCCCACCCCATCCTCCATCACTCACCCTACTCCTCCCCACATCTCCCCATCCTTGGCCTCCCACCTCTCACCCTCCAGCCCCACCCCCATCCTCCATCACTCACCCTACTCCCTCCCCACCTCCCCCCATCCCCTTGGCCTCCCACCTCTCACCCCTCCAGCCCGCTTCCTGTATCTTATCACACTAGCATTCCCAGTATGTGCTACTCTGCCTACCCCTTATACAGCTCCATCCCCCATCCTCCCCTAACCAGGAACTTCCCTCCGCCACCTCCTTTCTAGGGCAGTCTCCTCCTCCTGCTCCTGTTCACAACATCCATCCCAACCCTGGCCCTGGCTCCAATGGCTCCCCTTGAAATCGATTGACTCAGACAGCTTCCATAAATATTTGTAGCCTCCTCAAAAAATGGACTCCTTACATTGCTGGGTGCCTGTTCATAATCCTGATGTGATTGCCTTAGTTGAAACCTGGCTATCTGGCTCCACCTCTAATGCCCAGGTCTCTCTCCCAGGCTACTCCCTCCACCGATTGGATCGGATCGGCAGGAGAGGTGGAGGATGTGCCTTCTATGTTAAAGACCCACTCATTGGGATTGCCCTTCCCCCCCCATCCTTGATTATAATGCCCAGGCCTTAACACTAAAATTATCTCCTGACCCCTCCAGGGGTCCTATCTTCCTGACCACAGCTTACATACCCCCAAAAACCAAGCCCTGGCACTGTGCCCCCTAATTGACTATATGACCTCCCTACCTTAACTCCTCTGACCAAGTCCTGGTAGGTGATCTAAACATCAATTGGCTTTCTCCTCAGGCTTCTGCCTCCCGTGACGCATTCACTGCCATTGATCTAACACAGTTAGTCTCCCAGCCTACCAGGTTAAATCCTGGTAGGGGCTCTTTCACCCTTCTGGACGTGGTTCTCACCAACAGGCCCAGCCGTGTCCACAATATTCAAATCCTCTCCGACTGCCTTAGTGACCACTCTCCAGTCCTCTTCTCATGGATAACCTCTCTGCCTAAGCCCTCTGTTCAAGTCACCTGTCATCGCCGACTTAGACCTGGTGGGCTAAGATTCTACAACTCCATCTGGCCAACACTGATTGGTCCACCTAGTAAACACCCCTGATATAGACAAGGCCGCCTGCCTTTGTTCACACCTTAACTCTGCCTGTGACATCTATGCACCCCTAACCCACGTAGATCTAAACACACACTCCCCTGGATTACCCCTGCCTTACGCCTCACCTTAAGCAGCGGATAACCTATGGCACATCGCTGTTGAAACAGGACGCCTGCCGACAGACAGGCCATGCAGCAGCCCGGAATAAGTGTACATGGGCAGTCCGCAGCAAAGGCCGACTATTACCAAGCCTCTCTACCCTCCTCCTGGTAACCCTCAGGTCCTTCTAGACAATATCAAGCAACTCAGTGGTGGAGCACCTCCCCTCTATCGCTGCTTGACCTCAACAGGACTATCTCCACTGACCCCACCCTCATTGCATCACACCTCAATAACTCCTTCACTGACCTTAGTGCAGTGCTCCTTACAACTTCTTTGACCCTCCTCCCTTTATCACCCCTCCATCTCCGACCCCTTTCCACCTTGGCTCCGTCACCTCCCACGAGGTCAGGCCCTACTTACTAAAAGCCCTAAGTGCAACTCCATTGGCAATGACTCCCTCGATCCCTCTCTGCACATGGAGTCCTGGGACAAGTCATCTCACCATCACCTGCCTCTTTATAAGTCCCTCTGCCTTGGGAGATTCCCTCGCCTGGAGGTCGCCACTGTTACCCTATTCACAAGGGTGGTGATAGGACGCCTCCCAGGCAACTCACCGTCCTATCTCTATCCTCTCTCCCCTTTCTAAAGCTTTAGAAAATTGTTGCTACCCAAATATCTGACTACACTCAGAATACGATGTCCTCTGTCCTGAACAACATGGATTCAGAGTCGGACATAGCACCAATACTGCTCTCCTGGAGTTTGCTAATTTCCTCCATACCTCACTTGATGCAGGCTTCCTCGCCGGTGCCGTATTTATAGACCTATCAAAAGCCTTTGATACCGTCTCACACCCCCTCCTTCTGGCTACACTTGCCAGTGTGGCCTTTGCCTCTGGCCCAGCCTCCTGGTGCGCCAGCTATCTGTCCAACCGCTCCCAATGTGTTAGGATTGGTGGCACTCTCTCTGATACCTGCCCAATCCACTCAGGAGTTCCCCAGGGCTCCATACTCGGTCCTTTACTGTTCTCTCTCTTCCTCAACTCCCTGCCCAATGCCTGTGCTGGAAATGTCCTACTCTACGCAGATGATGCAGTACTCTTTGCCTCCGACAGTAACCCCGTCGCTCTCCAGAACTCCCTCCAGCGTGCCTACACCTCGGCTGAAACCTGGTTCTCTGACCACCGTCTCATCATCAACCTTAAGAAAACTAAATCCATGCTGTTTACACACCCTCAAAATAAGTCCAGAAACTTTCCTCTCTCTGTCCACTCCGCCCTTATGCACCCTATAGAACTTGTCAGCTCTTATAAATACCTTGGCATAATCTTCGACTCTGCTCTCTCCTTCCATAACCACATCGCTGCCCTGACCTCTGCCGCCAATGCACGGTTGGTATCCTATACCGCACAAAAAATGCCTCCCCGCAAATGCCCTACGCCTGGCTGTTACCTCCTCGATACTATCCCTAATTGACTACGGCCTTCCTGTGTATGGCGCTGCTGGCCAGACGGCTTGCCGCAAGGTATGCCTTATGCTCAATCAAAGCCTGCCGACTTATCACCGTGCCCATAGACTCACCCATACCTGCCATCTATACTCCATGTCCTCTATACTCAACCTTGACGAGCGCCTCCTGTTCCAAAACCTGTCAAATTGCTCTATAAAGCTCTCCATGGTCTATCCCCACCTGGCCTTGCTAACTCTATTCACCGATCTAACTCTCAGCGCATACTGCATCTCCGCAGAGCTGCCCTTGTTGTCCCAAGGGCTCGGGGCCAAGCATTATAGAGCTCCTCCGTACAACTCCCTCCCAGCATGCATCACAAATGCCCCTCGCTGGCTAGCTTCAAATACAGACTTAAACTCACCTGCTCACTTCTCACTCCTGCCATTGCCCTGACCCCCACCCTCCACCCCCTAGACAAAGCTCGCTGAGCTGCATTCCTCCTTATCCCAGCTCCACCCCTCCAACTCTTCTGCACCACTCCTCCTAAAAATAAAAAAAAATAAAAAAAAAGAGTTTCTATATTGGCTGCCAAGAGCCAGGGAATCACATATTGCTGAACTGTGGTGTGATTGCTTTGCCTTACATGTACCTGCCTGTGCCTTTTGCTGTGCTGTATTGCATTTGTCTATTATATGTATGTCTTTGTCTCCAATCTTGACGAGGTACCTTTGTAAATGAGCCTCTGGCTCAAAGGTTGTTAAACTGATGTTAAAATAAACAAATAAACAAATAAACAATGCCGAACGTTCGCTTGCAGGTATTTGCAGTGGTGTTTGGCATGTATGGTGCTTTACCCTAATGCCCTGTGCAATTGCTGGTATTTGCACAATAAATTGTCAGCATGACCTTTTTGTTACCCCCATTGTGCGCTACATAGGCGGAAACATGTTTTGGGCAGGATGTGAAAAATGACAGCTGTACTGCTCATAAGGAAGTGTGGTAAAATGGCAATGTTGAAAATCTGAGTGGAAATATTGAAAATTCGCAAACCTAGGAGCGTCATGTGGAACTGTGCAATGCACGCTCAGAAACAGTCATGTTAGGAATTTTTTCCACTAAATTGTCAACATTGGCATTTTAAACCTCTGCTAATGAACAGTGTCACTGTGATTTTCTTACTGTGTCCCATACATTGATTTCGCACACCGACTGCGCCATTGTGCACTACATGGGCGGAAGCACGTTTTGGGCAGGATGGGAAAAATGACAGCTGTACTGCTCATAAGGAGGTGTGGTAAAATGGCAGTGTTGAAAATCTGGAGTGAAAATATTGAAATTCGCAAACTTACGAGCATGCGTAGGAACTGCACAACGCACGCTCCTAAAACAGTCATTTTTAGGAATTTTTTCGCCAAATTTTCAACATAGCCATTTTAAGATCTCTGCTCATGAACAGTGACACTGTGATTTTCTTACTGTGTCCCATACACTGAGTTCGCACACCGACTGTGCCATTGTGCGCTACATGGGCGGAAACACGTTTTGGGCAAGATGTGATAAAATGACAGCTACAGTGCTCATAAGGAGGTGTGGTAAAATGGCAATGTTGAAAATCTGGAGTGAAAATAATGAAAATTCACAAACGTACGCGTGCGTAGGAACTGCACAACGCACACTCGTAAAACAGTCATTTTTAGGAATTTTTTCGCCAAATTTTCAACATGGCCATTTTAAGACCTCTGCTCATGAACAGTGTCACTGTGATTTTCTTAATGTGTCCCATACATTGATTTCGCACACCGACTGTGCCATTGTGTGCTACATGGGTGAAAACATGTTTTGGGTGAGATGTGAAAAATGACAGCTGTACAGCTCATAAGAAGGTGTGATAAAATGGCAATGTTGAAAATCTGGAGTGAAAATATTGAAAATTCACGAACTTACGAGCCTGCATAGGAACTGCACTACGCATACGGCTCCTAAAACCAGTCATTTTTAGGAATTTTTGCGCAAATTTTCAACATGGGGTTTTTGGGACCCCTTCTCAGGAATGATGTCACTGTCATGGCGTTATTCAAGCCTGAAGGGTGATTTCGCACAGTGACTGCGCAGTGCCTGCAAAATCACCCTAGGCCCGAATAATGCCATGACAGTGACATCATTCATGAGAAGGTTCCCAAAAACCCATGTTGAAAATTTGGTACAAAAATTCCAAAAAATGACTGAGATATGCAAAAGTTGAAACCCCTATCTAGCCCATTATACAGCTTACGGCATTTCCTCAGTTCGCGGTGCGCCTTTGAAGAGTGCAGACGTGTTCCCGGTCCACCGAAGATCGTCGCGTCACGAGTCTGGAGGAAGTATGGGGTGAGGGGTGTGGAGAGGCTGGAGTGCGCAGTGGTGGGTGCTGGTTGTGGGAGGGGGCTAGAGACACGCCCGTGGGGACCGCTTTTATTTACAGGTTTTAAAAACAAAACCAACGGCGTGGGGCGTTTGCCACGCTGGGGTGGGCTCCCAGCATGGCAGAAGATGGCTGTGGGGAGGCGAGGAGCCGACGGGGATTGGGCACCCCCGTCGGGCAAAACAAGGGAGCGTTTGCCACGCTGGTGTGGGCTCCCAGCGTGGCAGCAGGATAGCTTAGAGGGGCCGTGGAGCCAACGGGGATTGGGCACCCCGTGGCAAACAACGTTTGCCACGCTAAGTGGAGCTCCCAGCGTGGCACCAAAGCTTTTGGGGTGGTGTGAGCGCTGCGGGGGGAGCGCGCTGCGACACGAGGGCGCAAGACGCCGGGTGTTCAGTATGGCAGCGGTGCTTTCCTTGAAGCAGAGGAACACCACTGTCATACAGAGCTCCTACCCATTGGTGCAGGCACCCACACCTGCTCAAGGGGCAGTGCATTGGATGGGAGAGCACACCGCCAAAGTGTGCTAGCTCTCCAAACGCTCCTTCGCATGCGCCGCATGTAACACAAAAAGGGACCTAGAAATCTTTGGTAAAATTATTGACCCATAAGCCTTACTTCATCATTGTGTAAAATACTGGAAAGTCTAATTAAGGACCTGATTACTTCTACCTAAGAGAATACTGACTCAGAACAACATGGTTTTAAAAAGGGTAGAAGTTGTCTGACCAACTTGTTATGCTTCTATGAAGATGTTAGCCTTCAATTAGATAATTGACTTCCCTATGATGTGGTTTACATAGATTTCAGTAAGGCATTCGACCTTTTCCTACATTGGGCATTGTTGCAAAAATTATACCAGTTTAATATCAATCCTAATTTGGTTAAATGGATAGCAAACTGGTTAAGTGAATGTACACAGCAAGTTCTTATTAATGGTCTGCTCATAGGTGCTGGAACGGGGGGGGGGGCACTAGGGCCATGGCTCTACCACTTTCATAAGTGCCCTATCAGTTTTTGCAATTATGCTAATATATTTAATAGGGGAGAACTTACCCCTTACTTCCTTGGCCCTACCACTTTTCAAACTGTTCTGGCACCAATGGGTCTGCTTTCCAGCACAGGATCTCTCACAAGTGGTGTACCCCAGGGTTCGGTTCTGGGCCCTTGCCTTTTTCAGCTTTTCATAGCCGACATAACAAAAAATTGTGATTCAAACACTATTACACCGATGATGTTAAGATCAGTGGAATATGTGCAAATTCTGATAAAATAACATCGATTCAGAAGGATTTAGGTAAAATATCATTATGGTTCTCAACCTGGGAATGAAATTAAATCATACTAAATGTAAGATCATGCATTTTGGGATAAGCAACCCAATGCATGTTTATACTTTAGATAATAAGGTATTGATTAATACAGATACATAAAAGGATCTGGGGGTCCTTGTATCTGACAGTTTTCTCCCTAATTCTCAGATTAATGAAGTCATACATAGGGCTAATAGGATCATTTGAGCTATAACGAGAAATCTTAAATCAAGGGATTGCCAAGTACTGATGCCGCTTTACAGAGCTTATGTCCGACCACATTTGGATTTTTCATCACAGTTTTGGTGTCCCTTTAAGAAGCAGGACATTATGAAATTGGAAAGAGTACAAAGGGGGTTCACCAAATTAGAAAAAGGACTGAAGGATGTACCATACAAATCTAGACTCAGATCCCTTAAGTTGATGTCCCTATCTACCAGATGACTAAGAGGGCATCTTCTATTAATGTGTGATATTATCAATGATCCACAGTTACTGGTAAATTTAGGATTTTCATTCAAAGAGGACACTTACAACTTCAGAGATCACCCATTACAGTTACAACTAAAGACATTTAATCTTATGTCACGTACATTTTTATTTTCATTACGCAATGTTAAGCCCTGGAATGCATTACCAATTTAAGTAATTGTTAGCAGCACTAAAACAACATTCAAAAACCAGTTGGACAAGCTTATTTTCTCAGGTTTTCTGTTAAGTTATTATTTGTACATAGGAGCAATTTATGGGCCTCATGGCTCTCTAGCTCCTGACTTGTCTTAGTATGAATCTTAGTATAGGAGGTGTGAGGGAAGGGGGATAGGAGGGCAGCGAGGTAGCGAGTGAGTGTGCCAAACCAATACTTAGCCGAGATGATGGAGGTGTGAGAGCCTCGGTGGGAGGGCAAGGAGGAAAGTGAGAGGGAGGATTAGAGGGAGCAGTGATGCATTCTAGGAGCATTTACGGTGAAACAGCAAAAGGCATTGAAAAGGACATCCAATCTGGCTAGGGTGGATGCAGAGGCAGATCTGTAAACAACATCTGCATAATCGGAGCATGGGAGGATTGTCCTGGTAAGAGGATCTGGCAAGTGGAGAGGGAGAGGGCATCTTTATTTCGATACAGAGCACCAAGTTTGGGGCAGAGCTCGGAGTGAATGTGGTTGATATGTGTGGTTTATTTATTTATTTAGGAGTTTCACCAGGAAGGGCACACTGAACAACAAGTTGCTCATCTCACGGTGCATTCTGGGGGAAGGGTACAAAGGGATAGACATACACCAGAGTCATCAAATCATCAAATAGCAACAAGCAGGATACAATGCCAAAATTATACAGGAAATACAGTGAGCAACTAACAGTGGCAGTATGACTACTAAATACAACATGTGTCAACATAATGTTATATATATTATATATATAATGTAATGGCATAATGTGTGGTGAAGTCTAAGCGGCTGCCAGGCCATACTCAAGTACTTGCTAGCTGGGACTGTGTCTAAGTGGGAAAGAAGGCCATCAAGAGGGTGGAAGGGGGGGCTTTTGGGGTGTGCCAAAATTCATGGAGACTGTTTCAGATATGTTTACCTTTAGCTGGTTTTCCTGGAACCAGTTCAGGATGTGGCTGAAATCAGATTGTAGGAGGGAGGATACCTCAGAAGCTGACGGGCCAGAAGTGTAGAGGATGGTGTCATCAGCATATAGGTGAACGTGGGAGTGAGAGCACACAAGGGGGAGATCATTGAGAAAGATGAAAAAGAGGATAGGACCCAGAATAGAGCCTTCAGGTAGACCCGCAAGGATTGGGTGGGAGGGGGAGAGAGTATCGCCAATCTGGACATGGGATTGGCCAGAAAGGTAAGAGCAGAACCACTGGACTGTTAGGGGTGAGAGTCCAGCTAATTTTAGTTTGGAGAGAAGGAGTGGGTGGAAGACTGAATTAAAGGCCTTGGCTAGGTCTACAAATATGGCTGAAGTAGGAGGATCAAGGTCCATACCAGTGAGGTCGGCATCTGTCACCCGGAGTAAAGAGGAGACCATGGAGTTTTATTTTTTAAAACCAGACTTGTATGGGGACAGGAAATTTGAGGAGGTTATTTGTCATCTTTTGGGTAACTTCCACCAGATCCTTGCCCATCTCCACCACCCCCATGATGGAGGTCTGTAGATCACTCCAGTGCAAACAGAGGCTCCATTGCCCTTCTCTAGGGTGACCCACATAATTTTTGTCCCTCCCTGTGTTCCCTGCATCTCTGCTGTTTTTATGCTATCCCTCACGTAAAAAGCAACTCCTCCCCTTTTCTTACCCACCCTGTTCTTCCTGAACAGCATGTATCCTGGTATGGCTAAATCCCAGTCATGGTTCTCATTGCACCATGACTCTATAATGGTGACAATGTCCAGCCTCATTCATAATGGCCACTAGGCCAGGGATCTTATTCCCCAGACTTCTAGCATTTGCACACATGGCCTTCCACATTCTGCTACCACCCTGCCTGCCAACCCCCCTTTTTCCCCTTTTGCCTTCTGTCCTTACCCACTCTGCCCACATTTCCATCCCTATTCATACCCACCATTTTGTTTTTCCTTGTTATCTGGTACCCTTGGGGATTTGCTTCCCTTATTGCCCTCTACTGACTTCTTCAGCTAGTGGGAGGGCAGTCTACATCTCCCTGCTTCATTCCACCACCATCCTTTACTACTTTATATGCTTGCTTATGTAACATTTAAACCACTCTCTGAGGACTTATGTTCCCCACCTGGAAGGATGCAGGCCATCTCCCTTGTATAGGCCTTTATCCCTCCAGGTGGGACCCTAGTCCCCAATGTAGCTGAATCCCTCCCCTCTGCACCGCTCCCTAAAATGATCCCTGTAGTCCTGTGCCAGCCCCATCCCTCACTTCATCCAACTTCAACATTGCACACTAACCTTAAAAAGATAACTCTGTAGCCCCAGTTTTCTCAGATGAATGCCTCAGTGCACTCCCGCTGTACAGAGGATGTGCGACTACACAAAACAGCACCCAATCTGCCAAAAACGTGCTTGGAATTTGCATTTTTGGACCTCTATTAGACAACTATCTGGTCATATTGCAGTCATTATTCGTAATCTGGCAAAGTGACTCTTCATCGAAAATGAGCAGAAGAAACCTCTAAATCATGATGTGGGGTCTTGAAAATCCCATGTTGAAATTTTGATTTAAAAATGTTTAAAAATGACCAACTTATAAGTAAAAGTTCAAAACACATTGAAATACATTATATGGAACTTACCCAATTTCCTCAGTTCCTGGTCCAACATTGAAAAGTGAAGGCATGTCTCTGGTCCAGAGAGAATTACAATGTTGGACGTCCGCTAGGTAAGTATAGGGTAAGGGGGTGTGTGTGTGGGGCAGTGTTGGGTAAGTTACTTTTTCTATTACTTTCTATTACTTTTGAAAACTTGTTCCAGAAAGCTCTGTGCAGTCACTAGCAAGGATGGAGAAGTACTGGAAAAAGTAATACACCTTACAGTTACAATTACTTATGTCTTTTTATACAAAAGAAATACGTAACTGTAACTGATAACATTTATTTGAAAGTAACTAGTAACTAACCTATTACTTTCAAAAAATATAATCTGTTATAGTTATTTATTATTTTATTATTGTTTTTGTATAAAAATAAATAAGTAACTATAACTGTATGGTGTATTACTTTTTCTAGTACTTCTCCATCCTTGCTAGTGACTGTACAGAGCTTCCTGGAACAAGTTTCCAAATGTAATAGAAAGTAATAGAAAAACTAACTTACCCAACACTGGTGTGGGTGGTGGTTGCCGAGTGGGAGGATTGGGGTGAGGGATGGGGACAGCAGCCAACATCAAGAGACAGTTTTCTTTATTTCAGAGTTGAACTAAAAAAAATGAAAAAGGCATCATGGGATGGGTTTCTTTTTCTTTTAGGTATAGTACCTCCAACACTGGGAATTGGGCAGCCCAGTATCAGCTTCACACTTGGGAGCATAGTGGGTCGGCACCCCGGTGTCCCAGACTGCTAGGTCGGGGGTTGAACTAGCCAACATTGGGGACTGGGTACCCTCAGTTTTGTCAGATTGTCATGGTGAGGGGTTGGGGGGATCAAAAACAAAAGGGAGGGAGGAGACAAACCAGCATGGGGTGTGGCCGCCATGGCATACATATTTTTTCAAAATCAATACATTTAGCTGGCACAGCGGACTGAGCACCCTGGTGTCCAGATTAATGCAACAAGCAGGACATTGCTTATGTGGGAGGATTATGCAGCGATCAGGGCAGCAAAGAAAACAAGCTGACACACAGCACGTTCAGCAGGGGTGGGGCTATGACTACGTAGCCCCGTCCCTGCTGAACGGCTACAGCATTACCCTGCATGCACACATGGAAGCAGCCCAGCCAACTGATAAACAAAGGCATTCACTTAATACAACCACATGAAGTAATGTAGTCATAAAAATTCAGTTATCCTTAGAATGCTGATTTTTAGGGCTGTGGGCGGAGCCTTGCAGTCCTTTTACGATCACAAAAAGGACTCTTTTCCAAATGAACAATATGGGCAGATTGCATCACAGCTGCCTCTGTATCTGTGAAACAATCCACCCATGTTGTCCCTACTGACCGCAGCACTGCACAATTTCACAGTGCCTGCATTTTTTCTGCATCCCCCTCCCCTTGGACTGCTGAAGAACATGCAGCCACGCCCCTCCTACAGCAGGTCTTTGATCAGTAGCTGTGTTCATTTCTGCATCCCCTTCCCCTTGCGCTGCTGAAGAACATGCAACCACACCCCTCCTAGAGTGGGTCTTTGATCAGTAGCTGTATTCACCCCCTTCCCCTCCCTTCCAGAGATGAATACAGCTACCGATCAAAGACCCGGCAAGATTACTGCGTTACTGTTCTGTTCCCCATAGCTTCATGCTTCCACCATACTGTTTTTGCTGACATCAGGGTGCCCAATCCCCGAGTTGGCATGTATCCCCCCAACCCTCACTATTGTGACACACTGGGAGCCCACCCCAGTGTGCCTAGATAATTTTTTTTTTCCTTTCCGAAACCGGGAAGCCCACTCCCAGTGTCAGATGCCCCCAACCCCCCAAGCCCACTTTCATTGCTGACAGGGGTGCCCAATCCCACTATCAGCAGCATGTGACCCCCACCCAACTCATGTGGCACACTGGGAGCTCACTCCAGTGTGCCCAAAAGTACTTTAATTTGTTTTTACCTGTAAATACAGAAAACCATCCCCTGCCATCATTTTTTTAATCTGTAACCCTCATCATCTCCCCAGTCCCCTCTCCCCCATCTCCACCCACCCACTGAGCACCCACCTCCCCGCAACCCCATCTTACCCCATACTTACCTAAGGAGGTCGTCGCTGTCATCTTCTCCAGACTGGGACATGTCTGCACTCTTCAAAACCCAACCACGAACTGAAGATTTCAAGGTAAGCCATATAATGGGAATCAATGAGGGGTTTCAACTTATGTTGATATCTCAGCCTTTTTTTAGGAATTTTGACCCCAAATATTCAACATGGGGTTCTTGGGACCCCATCTCATGAACACTGGCACTGTCATTTCATTATTTGGTCCTGAAAGGTGAATTCACAGTCACTGCATGGAACTACCTTTCAGGACTGATAAACAGAATGACAGTGCCAGTGTTCATGAGGTGGGGTCCCAAGAATCCCATGTTGAAAATTTGGTGAGAAAAATGCCCGTGTTATGAGCATGCATTGCGCAGTTTCTATGCACACTCGTAACTTTGCCAGTTTTTAATATTTTCACTCCAGATTTTTAACATTGCCATTTCATTACACCTCCTTATGACCAGTACAGCTGTCATTTTTCACATCCTACCCAAAATGAGTTTTTATACCTGTGGTGCACAATGGCATGGTCACTGTGCAAAATCAACTTTTGGGATGGACTAACAAAATGACAGTGCCACTGTTCATGAGGAAGGTCCCAAAACACACATGTTGAAAATTTGGTGAAAAAAATCCCAAAACTGGCCACGTTATGAATGTACATTGTGCAGTTTCTATGCACGTTTGTAACTTTGCCAATTTACAATATTTTCACTCCAGCTTTTCAACATTGCCATTTTTTCACATCTCGTCATGATCAATACAGCTGCCACTTTTAACATCCTGCACCAAACCTGTTTTCACACCTGTGGCACAGAATGGTGCAGTCACTGTGCAAAATCACCTTTTGGGACAAAGTAATGAAATGACAGTGGCACTTTTCATGAGGTGGGGTCCTGAAAAAGGCCATGTTGAAAATTTAGTGAAAAAAAACTCCAAAAAATGGTCAAGTTACATGTGGTCATTCAAACTTTTATATGCATGTGTGTAACTTTGATCATTTTCAATATTTTCATTCCAAATTTTCAGTATAGCCATTTTATCACACCACCTCATAAATAGTATGGCTGTCATCTTTCACATCCTGCCCAAAATATGTTTTCACACTTGAAGGTGCGGAATGCCATTTTCCCACGGGTCTGAAAATTCTCACCCAAGGGGTTCATGAGGTGGGGTGATAAGAAGACTATGTTTAAAATTTGGGGTCAAAATATGAAAAAAAAAAACAGTTATGCCCATTCCTCACAAATGACAGGGTTTATGCTCTCGCTTCCCCCACCCCACACCCCCAAACCTATTTGGCATCACAATACAAAAAAAAATGACAAAGTTATACCCATTCCTTGCAAATGATGGGCTTTATGCCCTCTTGCTCCCCACAACCCCCCTCCCAGCCTAACACACATACATATATCAAGTTCATGCATTAGCAGCCCTAGTGGCTCTGACAGAGTTTGTTTAAAAACTGTGCTGCTCAGAAATTCAACAATTTTTCTTAAATATTTTAAAAACTACTTGAATTGGGGGGATAAAAACCACAAAAGCACACACCTTGGGCCAAACTCTATCAAACCTGTAAGTTTCAGGTTTTAAAACTTCCTTTGTTTAGTAACAAGCGAGCAAAAAATGGTCTCAGTTATAGGGCCCCATTTTCAAAAGATTTGGACAGTGCAACCAGGGATGCACCACCCAAACCTGGTAATATGCCAGCTCTTGAGAGCATGCCTATATTCAAAGGGCACAGATGTGCAGCGCACCCCCAACAGCAGTGATGCACACAATATCGTGCTGTGCCTATGCAAATGAGGGGTCCCCCATGTGTATGCAGGGCAGCACAATATTGAAACATTTCAGAAGTGCAAAACGACCCCCTGCAGCGGTGCAGATTTATACTTCTGAAACCCTGCCCTAACTAGTGTGCAGACCTGGCTGCCCACTGTGAAGGGCAGGGAACCCCAGTGGTACAGCAGTCTCTCCCTGGCCCTGATCCCTGTCTGTAAACTATAACACTCCCTTTTGATTCCCTTATCCCCGGTAGGCTACTGGCCCCCTCTCCCCAGCCCCAATCACATTTAAAAAAAAATGATCCCCGTATCCCTGGTAGTCAAGTGGTTCCCCCCTTCCCAGCCTCGAACACATTTATAATAAAAATAAAACCCTTATCCCCATATCCCTGGTAGGCTGGTAGTCCCCTTCCCCAGCCCCGATCACATTTATAATAAAATAAAACCCTGATCCCCGGATACCTTGCCCTGTAAATAGGCTGCACTCCCTGGTACAGACAGACACTAGGCAGCTGAGGTGGTGTGAGGTGATATGTGCTGGTCGCCATCATTGAACTGTGGCACCAATTGATGTTACAATTTCCAGCACTGGTGATTGGGCATCCCAGTGTTGGGCTGCTCTTTGGCAGCACCAGGGGTGGGCACACCACTGTCACCACCTACTTAGTGGGAATTAGGGGAATGTCCTGGAGGGGAGGGGGCATGAAGATGAGATACGGTACCAGTGGTGGACACCCCAGCTTGCTCTTATAATAATATTTCATATATTTTAAAGACTAGGACGGGCAGGTGGACGCACTGGAGGGGAGTGGGGAGTAACAAGCAGTACGGGGATGGGCACCTCAATCCACTGAAGAAGACTTAAATGAAGAGAGAGAGCCAGACAGAGAAAGAAAGAAAGACAGAGAGAACAGGGGATCAGTGGCTCACTGCTCTAACTGCAGCCCTCAGCACAACTTCCAGCTGTAGCTGTAGAACTCAAGAATGTCCTGCTGTTCTCATAGAGAGAATGTTGTTGAACTCACTAAACTGGGCACCCTGGATTTTGGGGTGCCTAGAAAACGTATCTCTGGCAAGTATTTTAAAAAGACTCTAGCTCAGTGAGCCCTGTTTAGCTATGTTCCAGTGTTTTTTTTTAAAAGAGATAATTTTTAAGTATTTTCAGTGTTTGTGAGTTTAAAAAGTAAAAAAAAAGTGGCAGCCATCACAATCAGTAATTTTTTTTCCACACAACAGTTAAATCAAGAAAATAAGCACACACCATCGTTTTGCTTTTTTTTACCATTGGCATCTTTACATTAACTCAGAAATGATTATAACTCTGGAACTGTATACATTTTTTTCATGAAACCTTCTAAAGGCACACCCTTGGCATGGACCCCTTCAACCCTGAAAATTTTATTTAATTATTTTTTTTTTCAAATTGAATATACTTTATTGATTTTTTGAACAAGAAAAAATAACAAAAAGACCATAACAACAGCAATGATATAAAACAACAGGCAAACCAAATACAACCAACTATAAACCCCCACCCTCTCCAACTCTTAGCACCACCCACCCACCCAACTCACACCACTCACTAGAGGGACATATGGAAAGAACTAAGCAATTGCAAAAAAAAAAAGAAAAATGTGAGGGTCCATACAGGACTAAAAGGCACAGTTATGGGTTATTCCATAGAAGTTGTAAGACCATTATAAGAGAGAATGGGCCTTAGGTAGGGACTGCAAACAGGTAAGCAAATGGAAGTGCTATATCGAGAAATCAGGCCAGCTATATTGTTATCAACGTGTATAGGGGTTCCCAGACTTTTTGGTATGTATGCAGGTGACCCGACATGCTGGCTATGGTCCATTCTGCTTGTAAAGCAAAAAGAATCTCACGGAACCATTCCATAACAGATGGAATATTTTGATCAAACCAGTGTTGCAATATCACCTTTTTTGCACAAATTGAAATAAGGGACATGTGCCACTGTTGATTATTGTAGTCACCCAGTAGGCACACCTCAGGAAGAAACACTTCTGACAAACCCAGAAGGGGGTCTATTCGAGACTGGATCGCAGCCCAGAAGGGGGCAACCTTTTCACAGGACCAAAGAATGTGATATAGTGTACCAGGTTCTTTATTACATCTGGAACAAGTATTGGAAGGGAGTTTGCCCATTCTATGTAGTTTTGCAGGAGTGTAATAGAGATTGTGTAGCACCTGAAATTGAAGAAAGCGATATCTACCCCATTTGATGTGCTTATATAAACCTTTCCAAATTTGTGACCAGTGATGGGAAGGAGCAATGGGTGGTAGAGCCTGGTCCCAGGAATAAACGGTACAAATTCAGTCTCCTGATTGGGTGAAACACATCACATGACCAAGCATTATCCCACAACGACCACACACCTGCACTTCTTTCTATTTTTCAACCCCTCCAAAACAATTTTGGCCATTTTATAAGAAAGATGGTCCACTACAGGGCATGCAGTCCTGTTCTGATATACCCATGCCTTGGCTGGTTGAACGCACTCGGCCTGCAGCCTCATACCTCACAACCAACTTGAAAGAGTGCATAATTTAGCACGACCGCATGCCCTGTAGTGGATTATCGGTTACATAATTTATATAAACTTCTTTCCAATGTGGTACTGCTAAGATGATGTATAGTTATTTTTATATATAAAGTTACAATCACGTTCACATTTAAGCAGACACAAAATTAATTTCTCCAACCCCCTACAGCCATTGTACTGTACTCAAACTGCACTGTGGATATTATTAACAAATAATATATTGTATCAGTTGTTACATTAATTCTTGGCTTTTGTATAGTTTTCTGCCACTATGTATGTTGTAAACTACTGTCTGTTGTACACTCCCCGGGTTGCCCCTGAAAAAGGGACTGCATGGTTTCGATGAGCCTACCCAGTTACCAAAATTCAAACACATAAATAAAATAAAAGCACATGTAAGTAGGACACTACAGTGGTACTCAATGACAAGTTCTGGTGTGTATCAACATATCAGACAGTACTTCTCAGTAACTGCAATTTACAAGGATTAATCCTAGCAACTTGATTTCTTAACACACAGTTATTTCCAGTGATATAACTAGTTAATACTAAGGGCATTCATGCTCATGTTATCAGGATATCTTCAGTTATAAAAGAACCCTTGTCTAAGCACCACTGTATTTATTGGTTTCCAATTACAGTAAATTTAAGGGATTGCACAGTAGGGCCCATATTCATACCCATCATTTTGTTTTGCTTAATATATTATTAAATATGTTTCCTGTTATCTCTGCAAAATTATATGCCAGATCCCAGTTATGATTCTTCTCAACCTCCCGCTGAGGGTTTCTAGAATATAAAAAGTAATCACATAGTTTGCACACACACACTGAAGAAACCATACTCATATGCATTCTGACATTTAAGTTCTTGCGATACACCAGGTGCTGTGCTATCAGTTACTACACAGTATGATTCAAATCCCTTAGGAATGGCTGTACTTTATTTCAGTTAGCCTTTGAAAAAGCTAATATTGCTAGCAAAAGTGTCATCATTGAAATTTGTTAAAGGTTATCAATTGCTTGAACCATCACACCTGGGAGTTCTGGAGATGAATCCAAGCACCTGGTGCTTCTTAGCCTGTATAAAGCAAGGCAAACATTAGAGATACATGGTATGAAATGCTTTTCTGTTTTTTTATATAGATTTTTATCTCTTCTGACTCCATTTCAGAGCCCCTTCTCCAGCCAGGCAACCACCCCACCCCATCTTCCCCTAACCTTCTCTGCTGCTGATACCCTGCAGTTTCTCCCCTTGGGGCATGCTCCCAGGAGGAGGCTCATCTCCCTCTCCCCCAGTACCGAGGATCCATTCACATGGTGGGATACTCGGAGTGCAGCCCAAGAATCCTGGCAGTTGTCATGCTGATGGCAAGCAGGTTTTTACTTCCCATTGTTCCCAGTACACTCCCTTCACCCACCTCCCTGGTGCCAGCATTCCCTATGCCAGCGTCACATAATGCAGTGCAGTGTGCACATGCACAAATCTTCCTAAGGGTGCTGCCGCCCAAGCCCACTGCAAGGAGTTTCTGCATCAGGAAGTGCTGTCCAGTAGGGTGGTCAGATTACCATGCTATCCAGTTTCTGGTTGGGGTCCCCCTTGAGACTCTCCTCCCACAGAGATGATCTGGTATCATCTGTTGCATAATTTGGAGACAAAGAAGCTTGAGGGCATGCTAGATGTCTCGGATATAGAAGTAGTATGTAATTTGGGGGCAGTGGCAGCTTTTTCTGACTATTACTTGGCTATTATGGTGGCACTGGACACCACTGCACCAATCTGTGTTCACTCATTGACCTCATGCAGTAGCCTGCCATGGTATAATGACAATCTTAGATGGTTGAAGGCAACTGGGCTGAGGTTGGAGCATTCACGGAAGAGATCTGGCTCAGTGGAGGATAAGATGGATCTGCAGTCTCAATATAGAGACTATCGGAGGGCAATAACTCTGAAAAAAAGCCGGTCCAATGGCTCTGAGCATTGAGGCACTGGACACCACACTTCGTACCATGCCGGCTACCCGGGCTCAAGAGCTAGCTCAGGTTGCTGGTGGTTGGCCGGGGAGGAGAGGATTGAGCATTCGGAGGACTGCTCTCCTCTCCGCTCCTGAAGAGGGTGAGTTTTGGTTTCCCGGCATCAGTGACTCCCAGTGGAGGCTGGGTGTGCTACAGCTGGGGATCATGTCAGGAAGGGATGGAGGCAACAGCAGATGTCCGCAGGCTGGGTGTGGGAGCGTGCTCATCTTGCGTTAGACATCATTGCATATCTGTACCTCCAGGTGTCACACTCATGGAACAAAGGAAAAGTTCAAGCCCCCCAAGAAAATGACAATACATAGCCTCCATGCCCACCACCGGATCCCACGCGCCTGGTCCCCGATATCCTCCAACCCTCACCCTGCCCGCAGACAATTGGATTTAAGGAACACCGAGTAAGTGGTGGTACAAGCCAGGGAGACTCAGGGAATAGTGACCGGAGAGAAATAAAAGTCTAAAAAATAAAATAACTCTGAAATAGGCAGAATTCCCATCACAGGTTATTGCCTCAGGAAAGTTAAGCTGGCTAGCTTTTCTGTACTACAGACAGGCTTATTCATGCTACCTGTCTGCAGCCTGGGAGAGAGTTGTCCCAAGACAAATGTGACAAGTTTGATCAGTTCATCCAAGATAGAATGTCCTCCATTAGAGCCGGTATCACAACAGGTGGCTTGTCAGGGGCCAGCAGTGGTTAGAATGAGAAGCATGAGAGCAACCCATGTGTCCGTCTTGGAGGATGTAAGCCAGGGGGTTCGCTGCCGGTAGGCATGTGGGGGTGGAGCACCTGGGGGGGCTCAGGTAGTGGGGTTCTCAGGCTGGGCAGAAGAAAGCCATGACATCTGAGGGATCTCGGGGAGCGATGACCAGAAGGAGATAAAGTCCTTCCCAGAACAGACTGCACCTGTGCTGCGGCAGCTGCACTGACTACCTATCAGGTGGCAAACCACCTTTAAGATCACATTGTTAATGTACAAAGCTGTACATGGTTTGGGGCCAGCCTACCTAAATCACCTCTCAGTCTGGTATGCACCATTCATTCTCTCCACTACTGGGGAGCTCCCTATGGCTGTCCAGATGATGTGCCTGAAATTTTCTGGTGACGGTGCATTCTCAGTGGCAGCCCCACTTATTTGGAGCTCACTGTCTTATCATCTTAGGAGTTCCTCCTTCAGTGGAGACTTTTAAAAAGGCACTGAAATGCCATCTTTTCAAGCCAGCTTATAATTTATTATGATGTTGCCTCTCTCTCTGTGTTTTTAAATGTAATTCATTGATTTACATTATGTATTGTCATTGTTTGTAATTTCCTTAATCTGTACAGTGTTCTCTGAGCCTTTTTGTTGGGCAGAACTATAAAAAGTAAAATCCCTTGCCTTGCCCAGTCCCTACTCCCTGAACAAGCCACCGAACCCTGTTCATTGGGACACAAGCACAACCTGCTCTGCTAATAGAGTATGTATAATCTATTTAAATTATAAATATCTTTGGTAGGAATCCAGCCCTCTGACTGGCAAGTTACAATAGGGGCCACACGACAATTACACCAGACTGCACACAGATCACTACCTCATCTACACTACAACTTAATAAATAGTGTTGGTAGGAATCCAGCCCTCTGATTGGTTAGTTATCTTGGGGCTCACACATAGACATTCTCTCTTTGTCCATGAATCTGTATGCTGTCATAAGACTTTTTATATTTAATATTACTGTTATTTTGTTGTATTAGGGTTTGGGGTTTCGGGTTGGGGGTCTGGAATTTATATTGTTGTAATATAAATGTTTTTTTTGGGTGTGAGTGGTATGTGAGTGTGTGGAGTTTGGTTAGGAATGAGGATTGGGGTTTGTGTAGAGTACGATTGAATTATATGTAGTTTATGATTGGAAGTGACAGGGTGGGTGTTGTAGATTATTGTTTATTTGTTGTGTGCTGTTGTTGATAGATATGTGCTGGGGTGATATAAAGATGGTCAGACACTATTCCCCCTCCAGGCTCAGGGACCTCCACCCTTTTAACTCTCCCCCATTATCATCAGAAGCATACAGGAGATGTTGTGCCATGGGGATAGTGAGACGGAGGAAGAAGGGTGGGGGTGCTGGACCCGGTGGGGGAATGGAGAGGGGTGGCGGATTGGGGTAGTGGGAACAAGGAGAGGTCCTGGGGTGCACTGGGTCTAGGAATGGAGTCCTCTCTGCCTTGTTCCCATACCCAAGGGTTCTGCTTCATGCAGGCAGGTTACGCGGACTTCCTCGATTGCCCATCCTACTCGGGCAGTGTTATGCAATGCCAGATCTTTCAGGAACAAGACCACTTTAATAGCAAATCTTGTTGGGTCATCAGATCTGGCTTGCATCACCAAGACCAGGCTGGATGAAAATGCTGGCCAATATTTGGCTTCAGCAGTTCCAGCTGGGTACTCGGTGATACACCACCCTAGGATGGATCAGAGGGCCGGGGGTGTAGTCATCTGTTTTAGATCAGAACTGGGCCTTGTGGATGTACCAGTGGGGCTCACCAACAGCTTTGAGTGTATTGTGGGTGCAGGTGTAGGGTGTAGGATACTTCTTGTCTACCGTCCACCCGGAGATGGGAAAGTTTTCCTGCAGAAAGTCGCAAACTTTATCGTCAACAAGGTTTTGGGATCCCCCAGATGGTTAATTCTGGGGGATTTCAATGCCTGGGTCGACGATGAACTCTCACAATTTGGACAGAACTTCCTCCAACTAATGACTTCGCTGGGCCTTACACAGGATATGTCCTCTGCGACCCACAGTTGTGGTCACTCCTTGGACTTGGTGTTCCTCCTGGGGATGGAGAGCTCTGGCACAGTGATGGAGCCAGTCATCTGGTTTGATCATCACAACATAAGGTTCAGTTTCATGGCTCCCCCAATGGGCCTGCCCCCACAGAGATGGTCCAGTACTGCCCTTTGAGGGGCATGACCCCAGATGGTCTAATGGCGGTGCTGGACCTATCGGGCATATCAAGTGAATGCATGGATCCAGGGAATCTAGTACTAGCTTATAATAAGGCGGTGACAGGGGCCCTGGATTCCATAGCTCCTGTTCGGGTTTGTCCCCTTATTCTTCACCCAAGGTCCCCATGGTTTGATGGGACCTTAAAGGAGATGAGGAGAGAGGGATGAAGGCTAGAGTGGTGCTGGCAGAAATCGGGCCTGGATGGTGACAGACTTTAGATTGATGGACCATTATGTTGTTTATCAATTGGCAATCACCCATAAGAAGGCAGAGTTCCTGTCCAGGGAGATTGCCACTGTGCAGAACCGACCAACTCAGCTCTTCCAGACTGTCGACAGATTGCGCAATCCAATCTGTCTTCAGCCTGGTAGAACTTTTTCACAAGAGAGATGTGATGAGTTTGTTTGGTTCTTCACAGAAAAGGTTGTCACCATCAGGTCTGGGATCTGTCCAACCCGCTCTACTGGGTATTGTGGAGATCGGCTAGGGGCTGTGGATACCTGGCTTGCTTGGTCTGACTTCGGCTGGATGGAACTCATAGACATCATGAGGATCATCCAGACTTTGCAGCCAACCTGCTGTAGTTTGAGAACAAGAGAAAACTCTGCACTCCCCAGGTTCTGTGAACATGGATCTCCCTAAGGAAGCTCTAAAGAGCAAAGCACAAGAGTTACATTGTGGTCACAGTAATTTGTGGGAAAAGCAAAATAAAAGAAGGTATTTTGAGACCGCTGAAACTTTCAGAAGTCTACAGATTTCTTTTTTTTAAGGGAATCCAATGTTCACAGAACCTGAGGAGTGCAGAGTTTTCTCTTGTTTGTATGTTTTTTTGTTGTTATTATTTTTACCTCCTCCTGGCATACCTGGTCTGCTCCCATGTCCCTGCATCGTGGTGGGAATCCAACCACCATCCATCTCTACCGCAACTCCCACCATCACCCTTGAACTCCTGAGGCTTACCCCCTGCAGTGGGTTGGCAGAGAGCCCAACTCCCCACCCTATACGGATCCAGTTTTTGGGTGCAGCGACAGTGCTGGCAATCATACGGATGGCCATCAAGCCACGTGATCAGGTGCCATCTTTTTCCACTTTTTCATCCCTGGAGCTGGGGGTGTGAAATGATGCCGGTGGAGGGGAGCACACATGCATCCACATGCGCTCCCTCCAGGCATCTTCCCCAGCTCCTCCCCGAGCTGCTACCCGGCACCCTTTCCCCCAGCATCTGCCAGGGAGTGACTGGACACCAACTAGTGAAGACCCTCCTCCCTGGAGAAGGACAACAGTCCATTGGAAGCTCAACCTTCTCGACCCCTGCCAACCCCCAGCGGCCCATGCTCGTCACCGGCATAGCATGAGGTAAGGCGTCCAGCGCCTCAGCCCTCAGCGCCACCAGGCCAGTCCTCTTGTTTGTAAGTTTTTGAATGTGGCAGCCTTTCTCTGCACCTGTCCTAATACCATTGATGCACAGCACTTTAAAGTCTGTTTGCTGTAGTTTGGACCCAGATCCAATGCGCCTTCTTGTAGGGTACGTTGATGAGATTGGCCCTGTCCTAGCCAAGATAGTCTGGAATTCATTGGAGAGGGGGGTCTTTCCAGACCCCCAAAGGAGGCGGTTGTACAGCCTCTCCTTAAGAAATCCTCCCTTGAACTGGACTGTTTAGCTAACTACAGACCTGTCTCTAACCTGCCCTTTGTGGGTAAGGTTATTGAGAAGGTAATTGCACTGCAGCTGGATGATCATTTATCTGCCCACAATGTCTAAGATTCTCTCCAGTCAGACTTCAGGAAGAGACATAGTACTAAGGCAGCCCTTGTCCGGGTGCTAAATGATCTCCTGATAGCGAGAGAATGGAGAACTCATTCCATCCTGGTCCTCCTTGATCTCTCTGCAGCGTTTGACACTGTGGACCATGGTGTGCTACTGGAATGCCTGTGGTTCATCTGTGGACTGTCTGGTATGGTCCTCAGATGGTTTCGATCTTTCCATGACGGTAGGACTCAGAGAGTGGTGTCTGGGATTTATTTCTCAACCCCTCACCCCCCTATTCTGTGGGGTACCACAGGGCTCCATTTTGTCACCCATGTTGTTCGCTGTGTACATGCTACCGTTGGGAGATATCATTAGGCGGTACAGGCTGGGTTTTCACTGCTATGCAGATGATACTCAGCTGTACATGTCCTTTGTGCCCAAGCAAGATGGTTTCCTCTTGGCTTTTAACAACTGTCTTTCTGAGATCCAGGACTGGATGAGTGCCAGCTGGCTGTGGTTGAACCCGGCTAAGACTGAAGTGTTAGTTGTGGACCCAGGTCGTCGGGAGGGGGTTTTTTTAGCAGGGCAGCCCTCTGGGCTTTGGTTCAGTGGTGTTCAGCTGACTACCTCAGACTGGGTGCAGAACTTGGGTATTTTTGACAGTGGCCTGACCCTTAGATCTCAGGTGTCGGCCATTGTTAAGACCTCATTTTTCCATCTGAGGAATATCACCCAGGTGAAGCATCTGGTTCCCCCTGATGATCTTCCAACGTTGGTCCATGCCTTCATGACCTCCTGCCTTGATTACTGCAATTCATTTACTTAGGGCTACCAGTGGTTGATATCCACTGCTTGCAGCTGGTACAGAATGTGGCAGCCAAGCTTTCGACTGGCACTTCTAGGACTATTTATATTACACCTGTGCTGCACGGACTGCACTGGCTGCAGGTACAGTGGCGGATCACTTTCAAGGTCAGGTTACTGACCTATAAAGCCTTACACAAACAGGGACCCTGCTACCTGCAAGATCTCCTTCATCCTTACTGCCCCATCTGCCCACTCTTCTCTGCTGAGGAGGGATTGCTGGAGATTCCCAGGGTGTGTTTAAAGACATCTGGGGCTCGGTCTTTTGCTTTTGCCGCCCCTACCCTGTGGAATTCTCTGCCTTGTCAGGTTCGAGAGTGCCTGACCATCCAGAGCTTCAAAACAGCATTAAAGACATTTATTTATACAGGCGTTCCTGGATTCTGGTGCATGATCTTACTCTTGGTGTATGATTTTAATTTACTATTTACTTATATTTGTTCTGGCCGAAAACTGATTGTTTTAAAATCCTTATTTATATGGTTTTTATGTGCAAGCGCTTTGGTTCTGGAAAAGCACTTTTTAGAAATAAAGAATGATTTGATTTGGTTTAGTATCATACCAGATTGCACAAAGACCACTACCCCATACACAGTACAAGTTTATTTTTATGCATAGTTTGTTCCTCTTTAGTCCATCTGCAACACCCACTGTCTCTGTACTTTCTAGGCACACCTGACTCACCGGCATCTTGGCATCTTCAGCTAAGCCCTCCATTGAGCCCTGGTTTGCCTCCCAGGAGGGGTCAGAGGCATGGGAATGTACCCCAAATTCTACTGCCTCATCAGGCAGCAGTATGGCGAACATATAGAGCTATACTGAGGTCCTTCACCTCGGATGATGGGGCCATTTTCCTTTGGTTTTCTCCCCACAGTCATCAGCATGCTAAGGGGTGCATGAGAAAATGCTCATGAAGAAGCATCATCTGCATTCGCAGTAAATGTCCTGCCTTCCCTGTTTTCCTGTTGCTGTGCTGCCACCCATGGTCAATTTGTCAACAGCACTGTAGTAGATGCAAAGATCTTCCCTCACCAAGCAGGAGAGTGTCCCCTAGGCTATTCAGTCCTACCCCCCATACACACACTGGCTGGCCCATGATGACACAGGCTCATTCCCAAATCTAGATTGCCAGCATCGCAAGCGATAGCCTTACCACTGCACCAATGGGCCAGCTCCCACAGTACAAGTTTTTATTATTTATTTATTCTGTTACTCAGAAAGTACCTTTGCGCACAAGTGCTCATTTACAAAGGTTCCACGTCAAGGTCACAAAATTACAATTAGGTTACAGTAACAGTAGCAAAAAGCATCAAGTAACATACAGTGATATTCAACCCGGTCACCATGGCAAAACAATGAGGCAAAATCACCAAACAAGGCAAACTACAGGCAGGGTTATATACAGTTACAACAACATTGTTATGATACAGTTCCAATAGTTGGCACATGCGCAGTAGGGTCCTGTCCTAGCCCGCTGCATACTAATGGGATTCCTTTGTTTGTCCTCCTTATATAGGCCCTGAAGCAGCCCACTCTCCTCAGAACTCAGCCCAGCAGCGGAGACTGAATTCGGGAATTGCCAGAGCCTTTAAAAGGTAAAGTGTCCTGCACTACAGCCTGACTGTTGTGAGGCACTTCCCAACCACCCCAGGTCGGCGCTCCATATATTGCTGCTGGCACGTCACGTGACCTACCCTCCTTCTTACTAAGTGTCCACTTTCCCATTTGCAGGTTATACACACCAACCACCAGGAGTCATTACACTTTCCATTCTAGCTGCTCTCTCAACTCTATAACCCTCCTAGCTCCCACTTCAGAGCTGTCCCACTAGAGGTCACTGCACTTCCCTTTGATTCCTTCTATCACCTACTTTCTGCACTTATCCTTCAGCCTATCTCTAAGCACCTGCTAGTATCAAACCTGGTACCCTTTTCTCTAAATTCTACTGACTATCCTCTGAGCCAATGAACTAGGCCAACAACTTCCTCTATTTTCATAATCTTAACCATTCCTCACTCCCTCCTTCTCTGCTTTAAAAAATTGACCCTTTCTACACTCTGTCCCTGAGCTGTGTTCAAACCCAATACCCTTGCAGTCAGAGTCAGCTGCTCTACCTCTGCACCACATTGCCTACCTATTTTATTACTACTTTCTAAGCCTTTTAATCACTTACCCCCCCCAACCTGCCAAAATATAAGTTTACCTCTTCTTCCTTGCAGGATTTGAACCCTGCACTCTTGTTTCCAAAGTCCCCAGTTCCACCACTCACCTAGAACACCTACCTATTTTTTACTGCAGGATCTCATAACTATAAAGAATGCACTAACCCTGTGACACAACTAAAGTGTTATCTAAGTGCTTCTGCAAACCTTGAACCCAACTCCCTGCTGCTACAGCCACTAGTCTAGCTCTCTCCTACTACCCTGATCAAGACTTGAACCTAGTACTCTATGCACTTCCAGGCACATACACTACCACTACACCATAGCAGCTTCAGGCTCCTGAGGTGATCTCACTACTATCTCCCTCTTTCATCCTAGTCCCCCCATTCTTTCCTCACTTCAGCTCCACCAGCCTTCCCAACTATGCACATGCATCCCCTGCTCACCAGCCTATCTCTTCTCCTCCTCCTCCTTCCTTTGCCTTCCACCAACCCTACCGTCCCTATTAACCCTCAGCCTCACTACTCCAGTGTTCCTACCTACCCTCCTGTCCTCCCCTCCTCCTTTACCACTGCTCCTCCCCCTCCCTCCTCCTCCACACATCCCATATGCTCCTCTCCACCTCCACCCCCTTCCAGACATTACCTGTCCTCCCCACAGACCCCTTGCACTTCTGATCACTCAGGCCTCTCTGCCTGTGCTACCCCTACCACCTTGTGCAACTAAACCCCTTCCTCATTCTATCGCCTCCCGGCGTAAACTCTCCATCTGCCCCTCTGACCAGAGCACTTCTCCTCCTTCTACTCCTAACAGGGACATACATCCCAACCCAGGCCCTGCCCCTCCCATCCACCCACTCAGCCCACTGGTCTTCAAGCAGCCTCCATGAACATATGCAGCCTGCTGAAGTAATTTGACGCCTACAGTGCTGGGCCTTGGCTCACCAACCAGACATCATAGCCCTGGTTGAAACCTGGCTGTCCAAATCAACTCCTGACTCATTTGTCTCCCTCCCAGGCTATACCTTATACCGGGAGGACCGAGTAGGCAAACGAGGGGGAGGCTGTGCAATCTACACCAGGGACACAATACCTGGACACGCACTCCCCACCCCTGCCCTCATAAATGGGGCCCAGGCCCTTACCCTCAGACTCACCCCAGACCCCTCTAGGAGCCCTCTCTATCTCACCACAGCCTACGTTCCCCAAAGAACCAGCACCCAGCCTGGTATCTTTAACGGACTACTGGCCACCCTCCACCATAAGGCAGAACAAATCCTAGTGGGGACCTTAATGTAAATTGGCTCAGCAGCTCCTCATCCACCACCAGAGACTCATTTGCCCAAGATCTGACACAACTCGTCACCCAGCCCATGAGACTTAACCCTAAGAGTGGTACCAGCACCCTTCTGGATGTTATTATAACTAACCGACATCCATAAAATCCAAAACATCCAGGTCCTCCCAGACTCCCTGAGTGACCATTCCCCTATCCTATTCCACTGGGTAGCCCCAATCCCAAACCCAAAGCCCAGACCACCCTCCTAGGCGCCTCCGACCTGGTGGGCTGAAGAAACTAAAGCACTCCTCACCCAGATAGACTGGTCCCCATTCAGCAGGCAATCAACATTGACACTGCCCTCACCTTCTTCACTCACACCTTCAACATGGCCTGTGATCTCTTTGCCCCTTAACCAAAATCCGGTCCAAAAAACGGAACGCACCCTGGGTTAGCCCGCCCTCCTACAATTACTTAGAAACCGGGATAACCTCTGGCACCTTGCCACTGAAACAGGTTGTCTGTCTGATAGGCAAGCATACAATGCAGCCCGGAATAAGTGTTCATGGGCCATCAGGAAGGCCAAGGCAGACCATTACCAGGCCTCCCTTACCTCCTCCTGGGGCTCAGCCCAGACCTTCTTGGATAATATTAAGCAACTCAATGGTAAAGCTTGCTCCCCTGCCCCATCCCAGCTCACTAGAAATGGCACCACCTCCACTGAGCCTGCCACCATAGCTAACTGGTTCAACACCACTTTCACTGACCTTAGCTCAGTCCTCCCTAGTAATTTCTTTGACCCTCCCCCCAGCCAACCTCCCCCTGTCCTCCATCACCCCAGCTTCCTCCTGCGAAAGATTTCCACCCGGGAAGCCAGACCGATCCTAATCAAAGCTCTCAATGGCAACAATCCCGGCAGTGACTCACTGGACCCCAGCATCCTCAGGCTGGTGCTAGATGAAGTCCTTGCACCACTCACAAGCCTAATTAACCAGTCACTCTGCCTGGGACAATTCCCCACAGCTTGGAAAACAGCCATTATCACACCTATTCATAAAGGGGGCGACAGGTCAGAGGCCAACAACTACCGGCCAATCTCCATCCTCCTTCCCCTCTCTAAAGCCCTGGAGAAAGTGGTGGCCATTCAAATCACTGATTATCTGGCTAAGCATAACATTTTATGCCCAGAGCAACATGGCTTCCGTGCGGTCACAGTACCAGCACTGCCCTTATGAATTCTCCAACTTTCTACACTCCTCCTTGGACACCAGCTCCCTAGCTGGTGCATTGTTCATTGACCTCTCAAAGGCTTTCAACACTGTCTCCCATCCACTTCTGCTGAATGCTCTCTGCCACACTGGTCTCTCGGCTGGCCCCCTGGCATGGTGTGCTAGCTATCTTGACACCCGATCTCAGTGTGTCAAAATTAATAGCACACTCTCTGATACCCATCCCATTCTCTCTGGGGTCCCCCAAGGCTCCATCCTGGGCCCCTTTCTCTTCTCACTGTATCTGAACACCCTGCCCAGTGCATGCCCTGGCAAAATTCTGCTGTATGCAGACGACGCTGTCCTTTTTGCCACCCACCGCAATCCCATCTCCCTACAGGACTCCCTACAGCAGTCTTTCAACAGTGCCAAGGCTTGGTTTAAGGAGCGCAGACTGGTCATCAATCTTAAGAAAACCAAAACTATGCTCTTTCCCCACCCCAAAACAAAGCTAGCAACCACCCACTCTATATCCTTCCAAGTACCAACCAGCCACTGGAACAAGTCTGCTCCTACAAATACTTTGGGGTTACCTTCAATTCAGCCCTCACATTTCACAACCACATCGACGCCCTAACATCCGCCACCAACACACGGCTTGGCATCCTATTCCGCCATAAAACCTGCCTTCCCCCAAATGCTCTCTGGCTAGCTGTTACATCATCCGTGCTGTCCCTTGTAGACTATGGTCTACCAGTATATGGTGCTGCCGACACCACTGCACTCAACAAAATTCACCTAACCCTGAATAAAGCGTGCAGATTGATTACTGGTGCCCCCAGGCTCACACACACCTGTCAGCTCTATGTCGATGCTAACCTGCTTACCCTGGATGAACGGCTCCAATACCAAACCTGTCTCCTCACCAAAAAAACCCTACTCGGGCTCTCCCCCCCTGGGGTAACGGCATCCATCCACCAGAGCCCTCCCACTGTTGCAACACGGTCTTCCCACAAGACCACTCTAAAGGTCCCCAGATCTAGAACCAGCCATGGCCAGAGGTCCTTCTGCTATAGAGCCCCAACCTGGTTTAACTCTCTCCCTGCCACCATCACCAATGCCATCACCATCTCCACGTTCAAAACCACACTTCGGAACCACATCTTCAGCACTCGTAACTGCTCCTGTCTCTGAACATAGCCTCCACCTCTGCTTCTCTTGACAATGCCCCCCGGGCAGCTCTCCACCTAACCATCCCCTCCACCACTTCCCTGTACACCATGCCTATGTTTAACCTGGCCAGTGCCAGCTGTTTCAGTGTTTACCTACCAGAATGCTCACTTGATACCAACTTGTGGAACACCTGTTATCAATTACATGTACCGTGTACCCAATTTGTATTTGTCTGTCCACAATGTGACGTGGCGCCTCTGTTGAACGCCTATTGTTTTGCAAATCTTTGCTATGTAACCAAAACACAATGTATGTCTTTATGTGACGAAGTACCTTTGGAAACGAGCCTCTGGCTCAAAGGTTGTAAACTGATTCTTAAATAAATAAAAATAAATTAAAAAAAATGATGACTGCAGAGAGCTTTTGAAAAGTACAAGATTGGGAAGATTAAACAGAGAAACCTGCAGTTCATTTAGCCAGCCAACATCCCTTATCAGAAAGGAGCGTTGATCCAAATTCAGTCTCCAGAAGGGCAGCTCTAGCACATTCCTAGACATGGCAGCTCTAGCACATTCCTAGACATGCTCTTGGTAGAGTATGAGTTAGCAACATAATAGAAACAGTTTCTTAATGCAGGGGTAAGACCAAGTAATGCCTTTCTTGTAAGCAAGCAGGTTTAGTACTTTATTCTGCTTGCTAGGGGGAGCCAGTTACTTTGTGTATACCAGGAGCTGCTGTGGATACAATTGTCAACCCAAAGCACAAATCGACAGGCCCTGTTACAGGTCACATGTATTTTATTAAGCACAGAGTCCCCTGCAAATGAGTAGACAGTGAGGCCATAATCAATTAGTGACAGTATAGAACTGGACATAAACAGTCGTCTGGCTTCAGTAGTGAGGTTAGTGTGGTTTCCATACAAGGCTCCCAGTCTTTTGTTGACCGTCAGTACCAAGTTGTCCACATGGAGGTGAAGGATAGTGCAGCAGTAACATCACATTGTACCTTATTATTGATACATGGTTTATTTTCTTTTTTAGGGACACGATGGTGTACTAAACCTGTGTAACGATATGTTATTTTAATAAAGATGAGTTTCAAACAATAACAACTTCCACCTGCTAGTTTTAGGCCCTGGCTGTTAAGGTTTTTTTTTTTGGGTGGGGTACACTTTTCTTCAATTTTAGGCTGCTAAAACTGCATTGTTTTAGTTTTTTTGTGGTTGAGTACCAACTTGTTTTCAGTGAATCAGTCTTTACCAGACTTGAAGTTGTTTTGAAGGTCAGACGTTAGACTGTCGATGCCAGAGTTTTTAGTACAGATTATTGTCAGCATACAGTAGTACGTTGGCAGTCTTGCCAGCATCCAGGTGTTGGTTGATAAAGAGGCCAAATAGGAGGGGGCCAATGGTAGAGCCTTAGGGCACCCCAGTGGAGACATTACTGTCATCAGAGGCTGAGCTATCACTTGCTGTGAGCAGGTAGACAAGTAGCTCCATAACCAGACTACAGTGTCCAGCAACAAACCCAACCTATGATAAACTGCAAAGTTAAAAAATATAACAGTGCTGAGACACTCCAAGGGGTGGGTAACCAATTAGTAATCAAACCACAAGCCCAAGTACTCCTTGCACGCAAATGAAAGACCACACATTATTCTTGAATGAAGAATGAAATGCTTTAATGCATAAAACAAATGCAGAATATGGTGGACAGACTGATAATCCACTACTAGCCCCAATGCTTTGGGTATGAAAACCCTGTGTCAGGGGGAGTGTCTAGTTCAAAGACGTGTTCAATTTATACTAGGTGCTCATGAATATTAAACTAATTAATATAAATAAATGAAAATGACAGTATTCAAATAATTACATATACAAAATGATACTACCTACTATGTTAAAAATACCTATTTTTTAATGGATGTAATCAATTTTCAAAACTAAATTCTATTTAGAAATTATTTTAAGACAGAGGCAGTAAGTTCTATACATTTAAGCAAGAAAAGTTGGAAGAGAAGTATGGAGCACTATTGCAAAAGTTCAAGATGCACACTCTTTGCAAAAAGCCATGTCAAAATAGTAGGGTTGCCACCTTTCGATGAGGCAAAAAATGGATCCTAAGCACCGCTCTTAACCCCACCCCCTTTCATGACTCATCATGCATTGCTCCTCCTCCAAAACCATTTATTATATTAGTAAAACACAACATTTAAAGCAGCAGTTCAACAAAAAAATGTTAAGATACTGTACTGTACCTGTTAACGTTACTTTCCTAGGTTCTTCCTAGTTCTTCCTTGTTATTTATTTACGTCTGTATTTATTGACATTGGTTTACCAGATAAACTTACAGAGATAAAATAAATCTCATTTACAGATATGATCTGGCGGCAAGAGAAATACAGTAAATAGCATACAGTAGTATACATGTCATATAATAATACATAATAAAGAAATTGTTTCCTATTTATGTCTTTATATCTTTTTCTGGCTCCATTTCCTTTTCACGTCCACAGTACTATTTCAAAGTCAAAGAAATTACCAAACTTTTTTCTTGAGGAAAAAAATAATAAAAAACATTTAAAAATTCTTAAATTATGTTAGTGATGAAAATGTTTACCAGCAAATGAAAGTAGAAGACAACTGGCTCTGTTACTGTTACAAAAGGTGGGGGCAGCTTTGCTGCTATGCCACTTCAAGATGTAGTGGAAAAGATGAGGTTAAGTAAGTGCTAGTGGTGTTAATGGCCATACTTTACACCTCCCAGGTTGACTGCTTTCACAAACAAAGGGCTATATAGACAGTCTGATAACCTCGGTGGAGAGATGCCTTTCCTATCGTCTGCTTTTTCCTACTGAACTCTGTTGCGCAACAATATCTTCTTAAACTATACCTTACCGTTTTCCCCCCCTGGTGTAGGCTGGCCACCTACATCAGTCTTTTCTATTTCTCACTAAACATTTTCCCTAATACTTTTATTTCTAATGTCCATGTTTCCATCCATCACCAAGAACTCCCCAAAAATAATATACTAGGTTAAGGCCAGCTGGCAGGAATGAAATAATGTGCATTTATGGCATTTAATGCCAAAAAATATAAAGTGCCTTTAAGTATATAAGGTGCTGGTTGTATAAAGTGCAGTTTTTGTATTAAAGTGCATAGGGTGCATTTTGTGCTATATCATGAGTTTAAAGTGCTGCAGTGCTTCATTAAGTTAATGCTTATGCCATTTTTATGTATATGGTGCAGAAATGTTTAGAAATGTTTAAAATGGCAGTTAAATACAAAATAATGTCCACTTAGACAGGTGGATTATGGATACAAATAAAGCGGCATTATGCTTATGTTGTTTGAATTTTTTTGCTGCCACTACGTTGTTATGTAGAATGTTATACCAAAGAAATCCTTCATTGGAACAGTAACCGTTTGAACCAAGCGACAAACTTTTACTTGTACTTTTGCCGCCACTCAGTATCTGTGTAAATAATTACTGATGCCCCTGTATTATTCAGACTCCTGGCTTCTGGCTTTGTATAAAATATGCTGTAGAATGGTGCCAGCTAGCCGTGGAGGAGTCCGTAGCATGTGTGCAGCCAGTCTAGGCTGCTAGAAAGGCAGGCTTACCAAATCCATACAGAGCCCCAATAATGTACGGGTCATGTCTGAAAATAGGCAGGGCATCAAAAGCTAATAAATAAATAAAGCAGATCAGCTAGACAATGATTGTCTAGCAGTCTGCCTCTCTGCTAAAACATTGAAAACAAATGATTTAAAGGGACAGGAACATCCCTATGTATGTGGAAATGCTATACAATTGAAGTAGCCCTCAGATTAAGGGGTGCTGCAAGATAAACTAAACACAATAAAGAAATTAAAAAATTAAAGAATAAAGAGACACTGCAGGTCTCTAAAGGAGCCCCGTTATGTATAGCGCCATGAGATATAAATTAAAGGGCTATTGTTCATATACTATAACAATACAGCACATCTGTAAATACAATAAATGTTTGCACTGTTTGCATATATAAAAAATAAAGTGCTGACCTGTCAGCAAGACCTCAGGAAGGGGATTTCTTATAGATGGACTTCCCATAAGTAAAACATCATTATGTAATTAATAGAGGAGTTTCCCTATTTAGGGACCATTCTAGAACTAATTGAATGTTATGGGAGAGACACTCCCATAAGTGGGAGGACTATATAAGCCCTCCTAAAACATCAAGAGTCAGATTAGCTGCATAGCCAGTCTCACTTACCTGAAGCAAGATAAGCAGAAGGACCTGTGCCTGAACAGGAATTTATCTCTAACAGCAGGAAAGCTGATGAATTGTTTTGAGATACCTGAAGTAAGCTGAAATAGCCTTGAGCTACTGTTTATTTTCTTGTTCTGTTTGAACTGTTTTATTTATATTTATTTTTTGTATATTTGTATCAACTAAAACACACTGCGGGTGTGTTACGCCCTATTACTGTGTCCAGTATTATCTTTATACCCACGTACCTGCTGCAGTGAGTCATGATGAAGGATTGCATACAGTCTCCAAGGCTTCAGTTATGTATCAGTCGACATCACCAATGTTTGTAGGAAGGTTTGATGGAGAAAACCTAAATAGAAGGATCAGAAAAACATTATATTAACATCAAAACAATATGAATTAACATCTGATATAGTCTTATACAAAAGTCATCTTACAGAGCATAGCCAAAAACATTTTTTTGTTTTATACAGGTCATCAGATCTATCACATTATGATACTGATCTCAAACCCCCAAATCACAAAGTGAACTAATAAATCCATCATCATTATAAATGGAGTAAGATCACCATTTTACGGGTGACCACCATGAAGCATGTTTCAATACCAAGGGGTTGTAAATATCTGAATCAAACAATATTTTCTAACACATGAATTCATCTTTACTATACTGTTTCAGGCATGTGTATAGTCCTAGTAGCCAAAACAGCGCAAAGCACAATGCCGCAGACAAAACAGTATGCACTGAAATAAGGTTGGGAAAAAACACCAACCACAACAGAAACAGCACACCGTTCAAACAAATAGCACAATCTTCTTTCTTTCTGGGGGCTGGGCCCCCTGCACCCCCAGGCTAAATATAACTAACTCTGAGGGAGTGTAGACTTTGGGGATGGGGTGAAACACTGGCAGGGGGTGAAATTCTTGTTTTAGGGAAAAAAAAAGCCACTACACTATGGGACCTGGGGAACCCAAACTGTGGCCCCAGGTCCCCTATGCCTCCGGGTGCAGGTGCCCTAGCCACTCCACCATGGGAACAGCTCAACCAGGCACTGCACCAGCAGCCTCCTTAACACAGCCTCAGAGCGTACTACAACAACAGGGGTAGCGATTATTCCTGTACCTGAGAAACCCCTGTCACTGTACAAACATTAATACTTTCTGCAGTGCGGTTATTCATGCGCTGTTTCAGCGGCACTATATTGGCCCGGTACCATATGAAATATTGATGAACAATAAAACATAATAATGTTAATTACTCCAAGGGGTGGGTAACCATTTAGCAATCAAACAACCCTCGGCAAATGGCACTTGTCTTTATTTCCTACTATGTGTCATGTGGGTTGTGACTATAACTCATCCCCATCATGAATTACACATACTTTACCCCATATAGGCCACTAGATATGGCATCCTGTGTCCTGTGGTGCTACAGAATTTGCAAACATTGACAAAAACAAAGATCCCAGGTTACAAGTAGGTTACAACATGGAATGTACAGGCCAGATTTGTTTAAAAAATGGAGTCAGTGCCAGCCATCAGTGCAGCGGTGGTGCTTTCACTTGCAAGGCCAGTGACCTGGGTTCAGTAATGAGACCGAGTCATCTTGGACTGGTGGCGGGATACACTGGGCATCCCACAGGATGTCCTCCTTCTCTGGTTTGGGAGGGATTCATCCTCCGCCACATTACTGCCACTTGGGTGACAGCAAGTGGCAGTGTGGCTGGAGGCCAAGGGGAGGGCAGCACTTCCTGGACATCAGGGCAACACTACACTCAGCATGCACACAGTCCCTAGACGTCTGAGTGTGCATAGTCCCAAGAACCAGGGGACAAACCATGAAAATAACCCTAACCACCCCCCTTAGATGAAGGACACAGGTACATCTAAGGCTGGGTCCTGCCTGCTGGGAACGTGCCTCCTGATAAAGTGTCAGTGTGTTCAGGGGATATATCACCACACCCCCATCTGTGTGTTAATCCAAGGCTCAGTGGAGGAGGTGGTGTACCAGTGAAATATGTGAGTACCTTGGAATCTGGACGGAGTCAAGGGGTCCAGAGAATGAGGCATAAAACAGACAGTAAAAATAATGAAGTCCTGAAAGTTTGAACACGCCCAGATGCTGCCCCCCTTTTTCAGTCACTTCTTCTGTTAGGCTCCCTGTGCAGAAACATGGACAATGCTCTGAAATGTTTTGGCATCTTTATTGTCATACACAAGCAATCATACAGGAAGCAGTTGCACAGCACAGTTGTTGTTCTGTTGTTCTTTGAGTCTTGTTCTCTTTTCGCTCTTCCCTTTTCTACTCCTTTACTAGTTTCTGTCCCTAGACCTCCGCTGGGGTCTCTTCTGCGCTGAGTTATAGCAGTTTCTTTTTCTCTTTCCTTCCTTCTCTTCTTCTCAATCTTCTCTCCCCTGAAGGGATCTACAAGGCAGGAATAACCGGAGCCTTACAGTCGATGGAATGTAAGCCTTATACTCATGATATGCGTACACTGCCAGTACATTTACATATGGTGCCTTTGTATGCATTTCCATGGACATTGCTGGGCTGTGAGGATGGCAACAGAAGCCAGTACCACAATGGAAAAGCTAAGTGCTATTTTTGAAGTACAGACTTCAGTTTGTAGTGAGCTGATTTTAATTTGCTGGAATTATGCTCTGGTGGGAAGGGAGTTTGGGAGGAGCTGGTCAGAGGCAGGGATAAGGGAGGGAGTTCAGTGGCTGAAAGCCAGTGCCATTGGTGAGATGCATGGTCAGGTGGCTATAGCCAGCCAGTGAGGCAGCTGTAGTTTGCAGTAGCGGAAAGAATACCTCTTGTAGTCCGATCCACTCTCTCTTTCCACTGGGCTCTGAGGAGGGTAGCGGAAGCCAGGACCACAATGGGAAAGCTAAGTGATATTTTTGAAATACTGACTTGAGTTTGTAATGAGTTGATTTGAATTTGCTGAAATGATGCTGTGGGGGAAGGAAGTGTGAGATGTGGGAGGAAGTAGCCAGAGGGGAAAACCCGTCATATGAGCAAGGTAATTTGAGTGACTTGAAAATAGCAAATGGAAAAACAGCTCATTGTCATTAATAGCTATGTGCCATTAATAGCTCTGTGAAATTAAGCAAATAGGTTACATAGGTTACATAGGTTATACAAGCTACATAGACTTTCATCCTTAATGTTTGCTTTATTTCCCCAAATTACACTAGACCGTACTTATTCATGTAAAAGTTATCCAACCTGATTTGAAAAGTATCCATAGTTTTACTTTCCACTATGTCCATTGGTAAACTATTCCACAGTGTTATGTCTCTCTGACCGAACCAGTTTTTCCTTTTTAATGTCCTCCACTTATCCATTTCCAGTTGTAACCTGTGTCTCCTATTTTCATACCCATAAGTTCTTTGACTATTAGGCCTAGATTATTGCATACTTGGCTATCCTGAAAAACCCTATAAATCATACACATATCACCTCTTATTCTTCTATACTGTAATGTATATAAACCCAAATTTTGTAGTTTCTCCTGGTATCCTTTGTTCTCCATACCACAAACTCTCTTTGTTGCTCTTCTTTGCACACCTTCCAACCTCTTTATTTCTGTCTTTAAATATGGGGACCATATTTGCACACAATATTCCAGACGCGGTCTCACCAGAGTCTGATAAAGGGCCAAAATTACTCTTTTATCTTTGCTTCCAATGTATCTGAAGAAACAGTTTAATACTTGATTTGCCTTTTTAACAATTTGTCCACACTGCATGCTAAAACTCAAACCATTTGTTACCATCACCCCCAAGTCCCTTTCTCCTACAGTGCTTTGTAATACATTTACTCCCAATTTATATACAGTATTAATATTAGATCCCCCTAAATGCATTATTGCACATTTATTAGTATTCAATACTAGTTTAAACTGTTCAGTCCATTGAGTCAACATGTCCAGAGTTTTTTGTACATTTTGTTTTTGCTCAATATTATTTACTATACCCCCTATTCTGCAATCATCTGCAAACTTAGTCATCCAGATGTTTGGGGAATTGCTCTCAATAGGTTTGGGATATATCTGAAGGAGTATGTGAGGATTAGTTTGTTGAGCTTCTGCCAAGCTGGTCATGTGGTGTGGTGGTTAAGGTAACCACCTTTGTGTCAGGTGACTCAGGTTCAGCCCTGGCTGCAGGTATTGGGTGTTTTTTTTTTTTCATTTAAAGTATTGCAGTTTAAAGTTTTTCCCCTCTTCCCTGTATCAACCCCATCCCCCAGAGTTGATTATTTTAAATGTGGGGGTGCTGGGGGCATAGCTGCCCTCATACAAGAAATAGCAAGCTTTTATTTATGTGTAAAGTATAGCGAAGATCGCTGTTGCTGTATGGAACTGTAATGCGCATTGCCGTTTTCATTTTCAGCAATGTGCACTCACTGGATTTGCACTTGCAATTTTGCATTTGCCTTTATCACATGGTACCACCAGAGGGTGGGAAGAGTGAGGGAGTCCAGCAGCTGAAAGTCCGCACCACTGGTGGGACACATGGTCAGGTGGCTACAGTCAGCCAGTGACGTGGCTGTAGTACCTATAAAATACCCACAATAGCTAGTGACCCCGAAGCATGAGTGTCCCAGAAGTGTGAGTGCCAGGAAGCAGAAGTGCATTATCTAAGTAGCATCTGGAGGCTTCAGTAGAACATCCACAAGGAGAACCACAGGCCACAGTCCACTCTGCCCAATGGGGCAAGCAGCACATAAAAGAAATGTGTGGAGTGCTGAAGAGGTTGCAGAGTTGGAAGGGGCTGCATCAAGGACTGGTGGGAGAATGCTGTGACACTTTTATTACTAGAGTAGGGTTATAGAAAGGGTTTTCAAGGAGGCTGTAGCAAATCCATATACAGGTACAGCTACATAGGGTTATAGGGGCTTTATAGGTACCCTGTGAGAAGGGAGTGGAACAAGAGAATGTTGGAGATGAAGCTTGCCAAGGGGGCAGGCTGTGGTGGCTAGAATAGTGTGCTACAGGAGGTGTGGGGGCAGTGGTTTTCTTAAGTACTCTCTGGGAGTGAGGAGGTATCCAGTCTGTAGAAGCTTAGGTCAGATGAGGGCAGAATTATGGCAGCTCAGATAGAAAATAGGTGCGTTGGTGGAGGGAGGTATCCTAGATGGGTGAGGGCGGAGCAGGGAATAGAGACATGTGAGTGAGAGAGAGTAGAGGTGGAGCCCAAGCTGGGAGTAGGGTCAGGCAGAGGTGAATGGAGGGGGAGTTCAGGCAGGCTCTTTGAGTCCCTCTCCCAATTGAGAAGGCCAAGGGTGGTGGACATTAGTAAGAGGAATCAGAAGAACAAGGAGGGGAAGACCAGTGGGAGCACTCCCAATGGTGCCAATGTTGAACAGATTCATCCCGCTGGTTGAGGAGGTGAAAGGAACCTGTAGGGGAGGGAGAGGAAGTATAAGCAGGGGGATACAAGTAATAGAGGGGAAGACCACAGAGGGGAGGTAAAGGAGCTTTGTAGCAGCAGGGGCAGTGGCAGTAGGGCAGGGCAGGGAAGGAGTGGGGGCAGGCAGAGAGATGGGCAAGGGGGTGAACATGCTGAGGGAAGTAGGGGGAGACAGCTACGGGGGTGGGCAGGAGGTCAGGACAGTTATGTAGGAAGGCAGGAGGCTCTGAGTGGATCTCAAGACAGACAGGAGGGAAAAGAGGGGACAGGCAGGTGAGACAGTCAGGTAAGCATGGGGAGGACACAGGAAGCAGATGGAGAGGGAAGAGTAATGATGTTGGGAGACTCTATAGTTAAGGGAGTGAAATGGGGAGATACAGGGGCTAGGGCAAACCACAAGAAGGTGCAGTGTGTGCCAGGGATGATCACAGGGAGGGTTGGCCCACTGATAGCCCAGAACACAAGAAAGGGGGGAAGACCTCCCATCATCGTTCATCTAGGGACAAATTACTTGGCCAAATATGAGGTAGGGGTGATTGAAGAGAGATTCAGGGAGTTGGTGAAACTCTGCAGTGGGATGAGAAGGTTGGTTACCCTTTTAGAAGTGGTACTGTTACTGAGGGTTAGCACTGCAAGAAAGAAAAGGATCAAGGAATGTAATGTCTGGCTGAGGGGGTGGCATGGTGAGGGCAAGCAAGGATCAAGGAATTTAATGTCTGGCTCAGGGGGTGGTGTGGGGAGGAGGGCTATGGGCTAGTTGAAGGCTGGGGGGTATCTAGTAGAATAACACCCTTTATGTGCCAGACAGGCCGCATCTTAGTAAAGAGGGCACTAGGGTGATGAAAGCCAGATTTGAGGGCTATATAGGCGAATCAAGGAATTTGATGTCTGGCTCAGAGGGTAGTGTGGGGAGGAGGGCTAGTTGGAGGCTGGGGGGGTACCTATGAGAATAAGGCCCTTTATGCTCCAGATAGGCTGCATCTTAGTAAAGAGAGCACTAGGGTGCTAAAAACAAGATTTAAGGAATATATGGGTAAAGATTTTCATTTAAACTTATGGGGGGAATCTGGGGCCACAGTACTTCTAGTCACCTGGTGGAGGAGGCCAAAGCCCCCACCATTCAGGGCAGAAGGATAGGGTTCAGATGAGAGGCAGAGAGATGGGGGAAGGTGGGTGGGACTGGGAGCAGGGGGGGAGCAGGCAGACAAGGGGGGAGAGGGACTCAAGTCATGGTGAAAGGTAGTGTCTCTGAATATAAGGAAGTTAGGGAACAAAAGGATTGAGCTGCAGTCACCGATGGCTGAGGAAGAGGTGGACATGGCAGGCATCACAGAGACATGGGCCATGCCGAGTCATGACTGAGACCTCTCCATCCCTAGGTATAAGCCATATAGGGAGGGACGGAGGGGTCGGAAGATGAAGGAGAGTGGTTCTGTACATGAGGGAAGGGATAACCTATGCTAGGGAGGAGGAGGAGGCAGATGGAATGTGTTATGTGTAGTACAGCTTTAACAACTATTAAGACACAGTACTGCTTTAAGAAATGTACTTATTGTGAGTGTTGAGAACAGTTTTCCCCTTGTGTCTGTGCTGAATGGAAGTAAACAGAGAAGGCGTAAATTTCTGTAGTGCATGTGTTTTCCTTACTACCAAGACCCTGATGTGTTTTAAGGTACTTATTTTCAGCCACCAAATACAACAAACTGGCAACGACAGATGGTGAACATTTTCATAGCTCCAGCTTACTGAATTACACCATTCTGTGACTTTCTGCACTGGAGGCAAGTAAGCAATTTCAGACTGTACAGTATCATGGAAACTTCAGCTAGCTTTGAGATTTTTACAGGAACGGACTGGGATACATGACCCAGACAGCTCAAACCTAAGTCTGAGCCACCGTTTCAAAGAAAAATTCAACCACTCCAATGCAACTGCATGACCAGTACAAATGTGCATTATGTGGGTCTTCTCAGTATAGCAGAGACCAGTGCAAATTCAGGGAAGTTCAGTGTCATGCATGTAAATGTCAGGGTCATATGGCTAAAGTTTGCAGAAGCAGAACTACAGTGATCAGTTCAGAGAGCACAGACAGTGTAGTGATTCTTATTGCACCACAAATGCAGACTTAAGATGTTCCTCCTTTCTATGTGTTACTTCAGTTGCCACAACTGAGGTGTCAGTTGCTTTTAATGGTAGACTCTGCTTCCTCAGTTACTTTTATTAACCATCAAACATGGTCTGATCTGGATAAGCCACCATTGTCTCCTTGTAATAAGTTGCTGCATGCATTTGAAGGGCAACCAATTCAGCCACTGGGCTCGTTTACCACTTTAGTACGCAGAACTGATTTTCTTAGTACACCTTTAACTTTTCTGGTTTCAAAAAAGGGTGTCAACATTTTGGGCAGAGATGCTCAGTTTCTTCTAAATATTCATGTTGATCCAGCAGATTTTGGCCTACTTGCTGCTGTACAGGTACCACAAAGCAGTAACCCACCCAAGCTTGGGGAGATTTTAGACATGTATCCAGAGCTGTGGAAAGGCCTGGGATGTTGCACAACAGCTAAAGCCAAGCTAGTTACAAAGCCTAATCCAGTCCCTAAATTTTGCAAACCACGGAAACTTCCTTTTGCCTTATAAGCGGTGGTTGGGGCAGAATTGGACAGACTAGAAAAAGCAGGTTTGCTGGAAAAGGTTTCAAGTTCAGATTGGGCTACTCCAATTGTGGTGGTAACTAAACCAGGTGGTAAGGTTCAAATATGTGGAGATTTTAAGGTGACACTTAATCCAGTACTTAGCACAGATGTATTTCCTTTACCTTTACCAGAGGAACTTTTTCACAGACTGAATGGTGGAGCGGGGTTCTCTAAACTGGACCTCGCTGATGCATACCTTCAAGTGGAGCTGGATACAGACTCTCAGAAATTGGTAGTGATTAATACTCACCGAGGACTGTACAAGTACAAACGGTTATTGTTTTGGCCTTAGTTCCACACTGACTATGTTTCAAAAAGTGATTGAGCAAACGGTAGGTGATATACCAAGTGTTGCTTGTTATTTGGATGACATCATTGTCACAGGAAAGATGGAAGCAGAACATTTACTTAACTTACAAAAGACTTTAGAAAGACTGCAACAGAGTGGATTCAGACTCAGGGAGAAAAATGTCAATTTTTTCAACAAGTGTCATGTACTTAGGTCTCACTATTGACAAAGATGGAATTTGTCTAAATGATGAAAAGGTGGAAGCCATTGTGCACATGTCTGAACCACAGAATGTTTAAGAGTTGCGCTCATTCTTGGGTATGGTGCGCTACTATGACCATTTCATACCTCGCTCGGCTGCTAAATGTGCTATCCTAAATGAACTGTTACATAAAGGAACTCCGTGGAAGTGGACCAAGGGCCACAGTAAGGCAGTTCAAGCCATCAAGCTCTCTCTAACTGATGTGAATAATTTAACTCATTATGACCCAAACTTACCTATCACATTGGCCTGTGATACTAGTCATGTGGGTATAGGAGCTGTCCTATTCCATACAGATCCAGAAGAAGTGGAAAAGCTGATAGCCCATGCTTCACGCAAACTCACTGCAGCTGAAAGGAATTATGCTCAGATTCAGAGAGAGGCATAAGTAATTGTGTTTGGAGTCCAGAAATTTCGCCAATACTTGCTAGGTCACAAGTTTCATACGAAGACAGATCACAAGCCACTAGTGACAATTTTCAGTCCAGAAAAAGGAATTCCAGAGACAGCCGCTAGCCGACTTCAATGATGGGCATTCATTTTGTCTGCCTATAATTTCGAGGTTACATACCAACCAACGGACCAGCATGGAAATGCAGCTGCCTTGTCGAGGTTACCAATATCCAGAGAAATGGAGTTTGATGTGGGACTTAAAGAGAAACCATTAGTATGCCAGGTGGGGCCAGATAGTTTTGCAGTGCAATTAAAAGATATGGAGGATTATACTGTTGTGTGTGAAATGGAGTTACAACAGTTAGATCAGCTTCCAATACTAGCCAAGGACATTACAAAAGTGACTAGTCAAGATGTAAGTTTGAAACAAGTGTATCAGTATACGCTTGAGGGTTGACCGCAAGACACTACTTGTTCGACTGCACTACAACCATAGCATACAAAGAGACAGCAGTTGTCCATTGCTGAGGGATGTCTTCTATGGGGATTACGTGTCATAGTACCCCAATGTTATCACTCAAATGTGCTGACTCTTTTGTATGCAGGCCATCCAGGCATTGCTAAAATGAAATTCCTAGCCAGGCTTCACGTACGCTAGACTTCCATTGACAGAAATATATACCAGGTTGTGCAACAATGCAAAGGTTGTGCTGTATCAATGGGAAATCCAGCAAGAGCTCCAGTTCACCATTGAGAATGACCTGAAAAACCTTGGTAAAGGTTGCACATTGATTTTGCCGGACCTTATTTCAATTCCATGTGGTTACTCTTAACTGATGCTTAAAGTAAATGTCCAGAAATTCATCAAATGTCTTCGACAACTACTGAGAGTACCATCAAAGTGTTGAAATCTATTTTTGCTACCCATGGTTTTCCACAAGTGATTGCCTCGGTTAATGGACCACAGTTCACGTCAGTTGAATTCCAAGTGTTTTGCCAGCAACGTGGTATCTGCCATATTTTCTCACCTCCCTACCATCCAAGTTCAAATGGTGAAGCGGAATGCTTGGTTCAGACTTTTAAAAAGGGTATGGACAAAGCTAATCCTACTACACCGATGGCAATACAAATAGCCCTTTTAGACTTTCTTGCGATGTATCAAACAACACCACATTGTGTCACGAGAATATCCCCTGCAGAATTTTTGTTTGGATGTCAGATTCAAACTCAATTGGACCTTCTTCACACTCTAGACTATAAGTCAGTAACTGAAATGTTTCCTAAGACCAGATCTTTTAAACCCAATGATCTTGTGTGGGTCAGGATGTATGCAGGCCCGAAGAGATGGATAGAAGACATGGTGGAAAAAAAGTTCAGAAATGTTGCCTATAGTGTTTGACTGACTAACCAGAGGAGAGTGAAAAAACATGTGGACCAATTACGTACTAGAATTGAGACAGGACAAAAAAGGAATACCCAGAGTCAGGGTAGTTATCCAGCATTATTTCTTCCAGAACAAGAACAGGAAGAGATAGTGGAACCAGATTAATTGAGACAAGATGTGGCTGATGCTAATCAGATTCCAGTGCAACAGCCTCCAGTCCCACTATGTCATTCAGGAAGTGTAAGACGTCCACCAAAGAGAATGGACTTGTAGAGATATAGCCTAATGACATAGACTAACTAAAGGGACATTGCAGTAATAACTTTAATAGTTTTATATTACTTCTGAATTATTTACTTACGTACTTTCTAGCTAAGTCAGGAGGGATTGTTATGTGTAGTACAGTTTTAAGAACTGTTACGAGACAATACAGCTTTAAGAAATGTACTTCCTGTGAGTGTCTTCCTGTCTGTGTTGAGAACAGTTTTCCCCTTGTGTCTGTGCTGAATGGAAGTAAACAGAGAAGGCCTAAATTTCTGTGGTGCATGTGTTTTCTTTCTACCAAGACCCTGATGTGTTTTAAGGTACCTATTTTCGGCCACCAAATACAACAGAAGGACAGAGATTTTGCGCGTACAAGTGCAATCCACAAAAGACAGAAAAATTAGGACAGGGGTGGTGTGCAGTCCAGCAAACCAGGAAGAGAAAGTGGACAAGGAACTGGGGTCCAAAATAGTGGAGAAGTCAGCTGAGGTGAGGTAGTGATTATGGGGCACTTCAGTCAGCCTGCAGTAGATTAGAAGGTCCTGGCTACCCCCCTGTACCAGTACTCAGGTGCTGCTGGATGCATTCCAGAGTGGGTTCCTGACACAATGTGTCCTGGATCCCACCAAAGAAAGAGTCATACTGGATCAGGTCCTAACGGTGCACATGTCCAAGAAGTAAAAGTAGGGGCACTGCTTGCAGGAAGTGACCACCGCACTGTGTGGTTCCACCTGGCCATTGGTAGGAGAGGATTAAAAGCAAAACAAGTGTTCTCGATGTCAGAAGGGCAGCCTACAGTGGAATGGGAGAGATTCTGGGAGTGCACCTTACTGGGATCATGAAGGAGGTAGAGGTGGACCAGAAATAGGCCATAATCAAAGGGGGTGGGGCTACTGGCAACCACTAATGTGTGCGAGTAAAGAGTAACAAATCTAAAGCTAAAAAAAAAAAAAAACAGTTGGTATGCTAGGGAGGTAGCCCAAGTGGTAAAAGATAAGAGGACAGCCTTCAGGAAGTACAAATGCACCCAGAAAGAGGAGGACAGGGAGGAGAGAAGCAGGCAAAGCTGACCAACTGGCCAAAGCCAAGAGAGAGCTGCAATTGGCAGAGGGGTTAAAAACAGGGGAGAAGGCAGCTTCCAGTATCAGGAAGAAGAGGCTATGAAGGATGGAATAGTCAGATTGAGAAGTGAGGGGGTGGACAGAGGAAGTGAGAAAGCAGAAGTACTTAAGTACTTCTGTTCGGTCTTTGCTAAGGAGAAGGATGGCTCAGTACCACAAGGGAGAAAGGGGAGAGCCAGTGGTGACGCAGATGGGGAGATTCAGGTTGACAGGGTGAGTAAGGGCTTAAAGGCCTGAAGGGAGACAACTCCCCAGTACCAGATAATGTACATCCAAAGGTGTTTAGGGAGTTGGGGATATAGTGGTGGGTCCACTGGCAGACCTGTGTAACACCTCACTGGAATCGGAGAAAGTACCCCTGGACTGGATCCAAGCACTTGTTGTGCAGCTACACAAATGCAGGCCAAAGGGGAGATCACGTGATGCGCCTAGCGTGATAGCAGGGATCTTTTAGAGCTCTCGCCTCACCTCCGCTAAATTTTATATTTTAGGCTTATTAAGAGTGCAGTCCGCAGCTTTTTGTGTGTCCACTCGTTGTACCAATTGACCAAGGGAGCGTTAAGGAGGATTTGGTGGTATCGCGTGCGGGGAAACTGCCGAAATGGACACCAAAATGAAGACAGCTCTTCCTAAGCGCCCTCCGCCGGTTTCCCCGGAGAAACAGGCCAAGAAGGCCAAGCAACAAGCCCAATCCTCCTCAGCAAACCAAGCTTTACCCTTCTCTGTCTCTAACCCACTGTCGGAGGATCGTTTTTTAGAAGAGATGCAGCCACTTAAAGAGACACTTTCTGAGTTAACTCTCGAACTGAAAAATATACGTGTGGAGGTATCCCACTTGCGACAAAGGATATCAGACAACGAAGTTCGCTCTACCTCACTTGAAACCTGGCGAAACAAAACGGACCCAGAAATTGTTAAAATGAAACAGCTAATAAATAAATTACAACAGAAAACAGAGGATCTAGAAGGCCGCTGTTGGCGGAATAACGTACTAATCCACGGCCTGCCAGAAGGAGAGGAGGGCCCCTACTGCATTCCATTCATTCAGGCCTTGCTTACCAAGATAGTAGGCCCATCTCACATAATCCTGCATACATCATTGAAAGGGCCCACAGGTCATTACGACCAAAGCCTGAACCCCAGCTCCCCAGGCCCATAATTATCAGAATGCTTAATTATTTGGAGCCAACATATCCTGGCAAAAGCAAAGGAATTGCACTCCATCTCCTGGGAGGGGAAGAAACTACGTATAACACAAGATCTCCCACTAGAAACCAGACAACGTAGAGCCACATTTCACCCCATAGTGTCAAAGCTAATAGCAGCGGGCATTAAATTCAGGATGGCCTACCCTGCCCAGTTACAGGTCTTACTGGAAGGTAAATGGCATAACTACGAGGCAGCCTCTCAAGCCCAGGAGGATCTAATCTGATTGCTACCTTCCCTATTCAAGGCTCCATGAGGCATTGAGGCCAGGGATCTTAGCAGTCCCTGCTGTGGGATTTCTTCTGTGTTGTGAATGGCAATGCTGAGGGAAAAACCAATAATCTCTGCGCCACTATATATCTGGGGTTGATAAATATCCTTATTTCTTACTTGTAAGCGGGTGAATACTTAATTGTGCGCTGCCTCTCCGAATTTGCCCAGTCCTTCTCGAGGGAGGGGAGTTTTGGTGCAGGTTTCAAGTGTTCGGCTCTCGGTGTTGGGGGGACCAGATTGGGCCTTGACTGGGACTCTTGAAGCAAGCCCGCGTTTCCGGGGGTCATATAAACAGGATGCACAACAGTTCTGGTGTTCCGCATATTTAGCCCCACGGGAATGACTAGCAGTAGATCTCAGGTCCCTTTTGTGATACAGAAGCGGATGTGATACCTTAACCTGCTTTCCCAACAAAAGGACCCGTATGGGGCTAATGTATTTCAACGGACAAGTGGATTGCAAGACTTGTATTAAGATGGAAGAAGGAAAAAGAAGGAATATGGAACAATACGGCGGAACAGCAAAGAGATATCCATTTTAATTTCACTTTACCTATTTCCCTATCCCCTTTTCCACCCCATCTCCTCTTCTCCGGTTTTCCCTCCCCTCCCTCACCCCTCTCTCTCTTAACCCTCCTCCCATCAACCCTCCCCCCTCCCCTTTTTTTTCTTCTCTTCTAGGCTTTGGGCGGACTTCGCGATGAACATGGGGGTGGGAGTTCTGGAAGTGGACCTAAACATGCCTGGCCACACGTACTGGAGAATAGGGGGGCTTTTCCTGGCCTACCTCATAGAAAGTATCAGTATTTTATTTCGGATAAGATCTGATATACTGCTACGTAAAGGGCATTATGGGAGGGATTTCAGCTTTAAGCAACAGTGGACCAATTTTATTTTCAATTTAATGTTCAGGATACTGTTAATCCTTTCTATGGGGAGATGAATGCTAGGGTTTTAGGAAGGAATAATAGGATCATGTATTGGTAACTTTGCTTTTCAAGGTGGGAGGGGAGGGTGGACTGTGTATAGTTCTCCATGGGTTGGCTGCAATAAAAGGGAAGGGGCATTTATTTTTACTTAATTTTGATAAGAATGGCATTTACAATCGCCGGGTACGGTGGGGGTGGGAGGTATTATCCTGGTGGAGTTATATTGTTTAATACTATATTTGGAATTTATTCGATTAATCTTTCATGGAAGAGTTATAGTTTTGGGAAAGGGACTGTGGTGCATGTACCAGGGTAGCAACATTAGAAAGGTTTAAATCAAATGGCGTCTAACTGCATCAAGTTTGTTACGTGGAATGTGAGAGGGGCCCGCAGCACTGTAAAGAAATTACAGATACTAAAACATTTAGAACATCTGCAAGCGAGGGTTTCCTTCATTCAGGAAACTCATCTACTCCCAGGTGAAGCTGTTAATTTACGTAGAAGAAATATCGGGCAGGTTTTTGCCTCAGGTGGATCACCCAAGGCCGGGGGCACAGCGATCCTTATTCATCGGTCAGTAGCCTTTCAATCTATGGCTACTATACCAGACCCTGCAGGTAGATATATATTAGTCAGGAGTATTCTAAACCATACAGAGGTCTTATTAGGGAGTATCTATGGCCCAGTTGGGGGGGACCCAGTATTCTTTGCCAATCTATTAGGGAAGTTACAAGATTTCTTATCCCTGCCAATAATACTTGGGGGGATTGGAATCTGCCTCCTACGCAGGATCTAGATAGATCTAACCCTATACTTAAACCCTTTTCCGCCACTCAAAGGGCGCTCTCAGATTTTACGGAATCACTTGGTCTTTGTGACCCATGGAGGTTACAGAACCCAGTGACCCGGAGCTTTACATTTTATTCCATAGTTCATAACACGTGGACTAGGCTTGATTATATTTTGTTTAGTAACACGCTTTTGCAAAGTACGAGTAGTACAGGTATAGAAGCTATTGCTGTGTCAGATCACGCACCAGTGTGGATGGTCACATTGCTGAATGTTAGTATCAATAGAGATCCTTTATGGAGACTAAACAATCAGCTTCTAAAGGAGGAGTATATTGGTACTAGGATATCGAAAATGATTCAATGTTTTTTTCTCAGTAACCAAGACTCAGTGGCTAGAGCTGATCACGAATGGTGTGCGCTGAAATGTTGTTTAAGGGACGAATTCATTCACCTAGCCTCTACGTGCAAGAAAAAGAATGAAGTAAGGGCCTTATCACTTCTCACTCAAATTAAAATGTTAGAACAGTCTCTCTCTGCAACTTCCACAATGGACACATTGGAAACTCTCTTGTCCTTAAGAAATCAATACTCTATGCTACTTCAGGGAAAAGCTGAGTTTGCTATTTTGAGAACTCGAGCAAGATATATAGAGTGTGGGGAAAAAGCTAGCCATTTGTTAGCTCTGAGGTTAAGGAAATTGGAATCTTCCAGGGCAATCAACTCAATTGAAGATCTCAATGGAGAGATCAAAACCAATCCCAGGGAGGTAATCTCGGTACTTAGGACCTATTTCTCTTCACTTTATAATAAAGAGACCCCCTCTCCCTCTATGGGTGAGATGCTCAGTTACTTAGCAACTCTTTCCTTGCCCTCGATGGGACAGGATCAACAATCATTGTTGATCTCCCCTATATCCACTCAAGAGATATTAGTGGCAATAAATGACCTGACTCTGGACAAGGCCCCCGGACCTGATGGTCTCTCCCCGAACTTCTATAAATCATTCGCCAAAGATTTAATACCCGGTCTACTCTGCCTGTATCAATATTTGCTGGCTGGAAGTACTCAAGACCCCACGCTCCTAGAAGCCCTTATTATTCTCCTTCTTAAACCAGGTAAACCTGCGCACCTCCCTTCGAGTTATCGTCCTATTTCATTATTAAACTGCGACATTAAGATTCTGGCTAAAATTCTGGCCAAAAGAATTGAGCAGGTATGGACTCCCTTAATCAGTCCCGAACAGATTGGTTTCGTTGCCAATAGGTCCCCGGTTGACCATCACCGTAAATTACAATACCTTATTAGTGTAGCCAGAACCTCCTTATCTCCGATGATTCTAGTATCCCTAGACGCAGAAAAGGCATTCGATAGGGTTGATTGGACCTTTCTTTGGGCCACATTACAAGTTATGGGCTTCCCCCCACTATTTATTACATGGATACAGGCACTATATACCTCACCTAGAGCTAGACTGTATTGCAATGGGGTCATGTCTGACCCCTTCCCACTCACTTCAGGTACACGACAAAGCTGTCCTCTGTCTCCTTTTTTATTTAATTTATACCTTGAACCTCTTCTCAGGTGTTTAAATTCCTCCCCACTAATATCAGGCATTCCCATGGTTAATAGTGTTGCGAAGATTTCAGTATTTGCTGATGACCTGCTTTTGCACCTGTCAAATCCAGTTTCATCGTTAAGAGCAACATTAGGCATAATTGAGGTCTTCAGTAAATATTCCAACTACAAACTTAATATCAGTAAAACTGAACTCTTCCTCTCAACCACTTCACTCATAGTTCAGGCTTTGCTGAATTTGGGATGAAGTGGACTACGTTCCTATTAAATATCTTGGGATACATATTTCTCTTAGCTCATCACTGCGAGGAAACTGAATTTAGAGGATCTATGGCGGGATATTCAGCAAGATTTAGTCAGGTGGTCCAAACTCCCTTTATCGCTGTGGGGCAGAATTAACATTATTTAAATGAATGTGTTACCCAGAATTTTCTACTCCCTAAACATGCTAAATATATGGGTACCTCTGCCTTACTTTAGGAGTATTCACTCTGGAATAAACTCTTTTCTCTGGAATAATAAATCTATCAGAAAATCCTATAATAAGTTATCCCAACCTAAAGAGTTTGGGGACTCCGTCTCAACTTCCTTTATTACTATTGAGCCTCACATCTAAATAAGTGTGAAATGACTATCCACACCTGTTTCTCAATCTTGTCAAGGATATAAGCCATTGTGGCTCCAAGTGGAACAAGACCTTATGAAAGCTCATAACATTGATCCAAAAGCCTCTTTTACCGTCTAGTAAAATATTCCTACACCACTTCTCTCTACCTTTTGGAATCTCTCTGAGGGTGGTATCTCAGTTATTCAGGTTTTTCAAGATTTCTCAGACTAGGGACTTCTCTCAACCTATTTGTCTAAACCCTAATCTCCGAATAGGTAACTCTATGATAACTGAAAAGTGGTTACCATCTCTCTCTGGATGTAGCGTGAAAGACTTTTACTCATTTAATCGTATTTTGGATATGAGCGAGATCCTAGATAAATTTCAATGGCCAACAAAGATGGCCTTTAGGGTGTATCAGTTGAGGCATCTCTTGTACAAAAAATTTGGGAGTGTCAACAAAATCTCCTATCTTACAAACCTTTTCTCTCAAGTCACTGCAATCATTAGTAAACCACATAGTATTTCTGGGCTGTATAGCTTATTACATAGATTCCCGGAAACCCCGCCGAATGTCGGCCCTAATATCTGGAAGGACCTATATTCAGACGGAGGTATTAATTGGCAGACCATTTGGAAGGATTTACATATTTACCATACACAGGACAGGTATAGAATTACACAATATTGTATACTAAATAATCTGTATTACACCCCAGTTAGACTGGCAAAGATGAGCGTGTTGCTTCAACAATGTATTAGATGTAACAAAGAGGAGGTTCTCCGATACATTTTTGGTCTTGTGGGTCAGTATCTCCTCTCTGGGCTCAAATAGAAACTTCACTTGACCCTTTACTAGGGTTACAAGGTCTCTTTTCCCCCAAAGCCTGCATCTTGGGTGATTACTCCGAAATACAGGTAAAGGAAAGGAGATATCATTTGGCATTAATATCAATGGCGGTTTATAAACTAGTACTCAGACACTGGAAGGACCACTCTGTGTTAACTTACACGGAATGGTTACATGAGATTACCTTTGCTCTCCGTGGCGAGAACCTGATAAGCATCGGGTGAACCCGGCACCTTCCTTCACAAAAAAATGGGGTAAGTTATATACCTTGCTATTAAAAAAACACTAGGAGATATGATGGGCTGCGGGCTCCTCTGTACTCTGTACTCATTTTCCTTTTCTCGTCTATTATGCACGTGTTTAACTTAAAATATGTGTATATTTCTGACTCTTCGGGGTTTTTTTGTTTATTTAGTCCCTGGTATCTTATTTATTTGGCATCAATACACGATATAAGCATTTACCTTAATGATATTGGTATGGACTAATATGCACCACAGGATAGGGAAGGGGGGAGGGAAAAGGGGAGGGAAGGTTAGTCTTGTTATATTTCGTAGTAATAATACTTGAACAACAGATACCTATTTTCTCTTTGTAGGTTCTCTGTTATTAGTTCTTGATGTATTAGGAAATCCTGGAACAATGATTTATACCAATACAATATTGTTATAATTAATAATTAATAAAACATACTGAATTAAAAAAAAAAATGCAGGCCAAAGGACGACCCTGGTAAATACAGACTGTCAGACCTGGGAGCAAAGGGAAAACTAGTTACGTGGGTTAGAAACTAGTTGCAGGACAGAAGTCGGAGTGTGGTAGTCAGGGAGCAAGGTCTTGGAGGCTAGGCCAGTCAATAGTGAGGTCCTACAGGACTCGGTGCTCGATCTGATGTTGTTTAACATCTTCATCAGCAATATTGCAGATGGGCTAAAGAGTAAAATATGCCTATTTGCAGATCACACAAAGCTCTGTGGGACAGTAAGCTAGAAAAATGGTTGGATATTTGGCATCTGGAATTCAGTGCCAAACAGTGGAAGGTAATGCATTTGGGGGTGAAAAACCCAAAGACCAAGTACTGGTTGGGTGATGTGCAGGTTACAAGGCCAGAGCAGGAGAAGGCCTTAAGAGTGATCATCATGAGTGACCTGAAGCACCCAGCACACTGCAGGAAAGCAACAGTGAAAGCAAATTGGAGGCTGGACTGCACAGCCAAGGGTATAACCAGCAGGAAATCAGAGGTCATTCTGACACAGCACAGATCCTTAGTATGGCCACACCTAGAGTACAGTCTGCAGTATTGGTGCCCTTACCTAAAGAAGGACATCAACCTACTGGAAATGGTCCAGAGAAGGGCAACTAAAATGATCCAAGGACAGCAAGGCAGAACATACGAGGAAACACTTAGAGATCTCAACATGTACTCCCTGAAGGATAGAAAGGAGAGGGGTGACATGATCAAAACCTTCAAGTACCTTGGATGTCCAGTTCCAGTATGGCGAGGTGAACATCGAGTCTGAAAAGCTCCCTCGCACAATGTAATCAAATCAGGCTGTAATCAACCATAAAAACTCAACCCACTTACATTTGCATAAAGAACAAACAGATTGGACCCACATCGTATGTATATGGTGAAAAACCAATGGAATCGCTACCAACCACAGGTACTGTAGATTTAAAGGAGACAGATGACCGCGGGGAATCAGAGACGGAGCAAGCTGTTAGGCCATCATCAGGCTTGGAGCATAAAAAAATGCAAACTAGCTCCAAAAGGAAAAAGAAAAACCCAGACTCCAATCCTAACGAACCTGTCCTGCAGGCAGTCACAGAATTTAGAGGGGAAATGCGTGATTCTATCAGAGAATTGAGATCAGACATGAGTAACTTACAGTCGCGCATGATGGAGACTGACCAACAGATAAAAGATAACACCACCCGCATAGAAACCTTAGAAGACACAATCAAAACACTAACGACGGAGCAGCTGATCATGTCCTCTCATCAAGAAGATGCTGAGACTAGGAGTCGATGAAAAAATATCAGGATTTTTGGCTTACCAGAGCGAGAGGAGGGGAGCAACCTGCTGGCATATTCAGGCTACCTCTTACGCCTGGTTTAAGGCCTGGACCCAGAATACCAACTGGATTTAGAGCATGCATACCGTGTCTTGGGACCCAAACCCTCTTGCCCTGACTCTAGACCCAGGTCTTTTGTGATGCACTTCCAAAGTTACCAAATGAAGGAGCAACTTTTAAGGAAGGCCTGGCAAAAAGGTTGCATCATGCTGGGGCAACACGAATTAATCTTCGATAAAAATTACGCTTCTTATACTCAATGCCAGTGCAGAGAATATGCCCCTTTATTTCCGGTCCTGCATTCACAAAATATAAGATTTCGTACACCTTATCCTGCTAAACTAACAGTGTTACTTCCATCGGGACTCCAGACCTATACCTCGGCCACTGAGGCAACAAAAGATCTAACAACCAGAGGAATTATTACAGGAAAAGCCCTGGACACGTTGAAAGCCCACATGGAACAGCTTCAACGCCAAACCCAGGAAAAGCATCAAACATCTCTTTCTCTTCCCAGTATTCTCAAGAAACTGCACCAGCTCAGAAATCCGACAACTCCTACCTGAAACAGTCTGGTAAAAGCCTCCTTTTGATTTTTTCTAAGTGGACTCTCACTCCTGCTCTCTCTCTCTCTCTTGTCTGGCCTGGCTGACGGTGGATTGGGGGAGCTCTTTATGGGATTTGTTGAGGGGGGCTCCTGTTCAGGTTCCAGGCAACCACTATAATAACAAATAAACCATCTATGACATGGTTTTCTAGAGTTGCATACTGGTGCACCAATGATCCTCCGATGGCAGGTTCTTGACCAGGCTGGTGGGTCTATTTTTCTGAGGCCATGGCCCCACCCCTCTGGCTGCTCAGGGATCTTCACCCTCCTCCCTTCCTAAACCTTATCACTTGGGGATTCCCTGGGTGTGTATGTCAAGGCTGGCAAGAAGGGAGGTGAGGTGGAAGAGAGCGGACGGACTGCAGAAAAAGTGGATTCCATCTAAATGAACTTTGCAGTAACTCCACTGAAGCCTCTGATCCTCCAACCAAGAAATATTCCGGGAAAATCTATAGCCATCTCCTCTACTTTATTCCCTGGAGTGAGATCTAGTGGGTACTCCTACAGTTATTACAACAATTCGATCCAATTTATTTGGGAAGGACTTCACATTTCTCTTGGTCCAGTCTTCTGAACTAGAAAGGACCCAATTTCTTAAACATTTTGGTCAAGAGACAGTTTACAACCATTTATATCTGTTTATACCTCCCCTTGTACTAAACAGAGGGGTATCAGGCCATTAGTCTGGTGATACTAAGGGATACTAACCTTTTAAAGTTATACAACATCTGGGAACCCTGACTTGATGTGACCCGGGGTGTTCATGAGGATTCTCCGGTCCGGACATATGAGAGGGAGAGAGATTGCCTCCATATAACAAGGGGTATTTCCCATTGGAGAGTTCTCCCTAACCTCCTTTATTTACCAATTTTTATTATAATTTCACCAAACCTTTATTAAATGGTGCGGGGGCTCTAGATCTCAGCAGCATTGTCTACTATACTGGATCCACCCAGGGGTAGGCAATGGGGAATGCCCCCCCCCCCATGGGTCTTCTCCTGCTATACTAGGTTTTTTTCCTTCCCTCAGGCAGTATCAAAGTCCCATACTCCATCTCCATTCCTGCAGGGAAATGGAACAGGAGTAACTTGAGATGGCTCCCTCATGGAAGTCACATTGTATATAGTTATGTTAGCAATTACAAATGTTCAAAATGTTGTTGATACAGTTCACGGGTATCAAAAGTTAAATATTTTGCATTATGTGTTATGATAGTTAAAGGGGAAGTGGGGGGGTGAAGAAACACTGAAGACAAATCATTGTGTTGTTTAACATAAGTTTATTTAAAGTAGAAACACATAAGAAGGTTAAAATGTTATGATTTTAGATTGAGATTTTGTTCTGGGAAGAGCAATCTGGATTTCTCCTAAACCAGCTTCTCTAGAAGTAAAAAAGACAAATAGTATTAAACAGAAGATAATAATATGGCTTTACAACCAGTAAAATTCTTTTCCCAAAACATTAATGGCCTTTATGACCCAATCAAACGCTCCCGTCTCATGCAACATCTAAATAAACAAGCAGCTGATGTGTATTTCCTCCAGGAAACACATCTCTCACAACAAGAGCACCAGAAGCTGTGATGGAGATGGAGATATACAGTCTTCTCCTCCTCCCACTCAAGTGGATGAAGACGAGGCACAGCTATCCTTATTCATTCAACTACTCCCTTTGAGGTACAGAATACCTACAGTGATGGATAAGGGTGCTTTGTTATTATACAGGGCTCCCTATGTGCTCACAAAAATCACTCTAGCAAATGTTTACCTTCCCCTACAAACAAAGTTACCTGTAATTAGGGCATTCATATCTCGATTACTAGACATGCTCCAGGGCCAATTGATTTTGGGAGGAGATCTGAATCTAACACTATTCCCACACCTTAACTGCTCCCACCCTCATAAACACAGACAAACAAGTACAGTTAAAAAGTTAAGAGACCTACTTAATCATTTAGGAATAGAGGATGCCTGGCGACAACTCTTTCTGACCTCTCCAGGTTATACGTACAATTCCAATAGATTCCATACCTATTCTAGGTTGGATTACTTTATGACTACTTGCAAACACCTATCAGTCATTCATACTAACATACTAAAATGCCAGCAGAATAGGCCTAATGGTCTTTTGCGTCTGCTCGTTTGGTCAGCCTCCACCCTGGGAGCTGACCTTGCTGCCCCCTCGCCTTCTCTGGCTTCTCCTTTCCCAGTTCCGGATATTCTCACATTGGATTTTTTCCAGAACCCTTCCCCTGTACCTGTCCCACCCCCTCTTGAACCCCTCCACCGTCTCTGCCTCCACCAGCCCCCTAGGCAGCACATTCCATGGCTCCACCACCCTCTCAGTGAAGTAGCACCTCCTCCTTTCTCCCCTGAATCTTCCCCCTCCAGCTTCCACCCATGCCCTCTAGTGGCCCCCTCCTCCTTCCTTTGAAGCACCTTGACTGTTCCTCCCCTATTTACCCCCTTCATGTACCTGAAGACCTCTATCATGTCCTCCGGTCCCTTCTCTCTTCCAATGTGTACATATTTAGCTCTTCGAGCCTCTCCTCATAGGTCCTGTCCCCCAAGCCCCAAATCATTTTGTCTGCCCTCCTCTGGACCCTCTCCAGGAGTTTAATGTCCCTCTTTAAGTGTGGCTTCCAAAACTGCATGCAGTACTCGAGGTGTGGCCTCACCAAGCAGTTACACAGAGGGAGTATCGCTTCCCTCCTTCTGGAGGTGATCCCCCTAGCGATGCATCCCAGCATCCTGTTGGCCTTGGCTGCTGCCCTCCTACAAGTCTCCGAGTTGTTCATCTTGACATCCACAACCACCCCCAGGTCCCTCTCAGCCATCGAGACTTGTAGCATTTCCCCCAGGGTGTACACTTGGCCCGGGTTTCTGGCCCCCAGGTGCAGTACCTTGCATTTCTCTGCATTGAACCTCAGCTTCCACTTTCTAGACCATCTTTCCAGAGCCTCCAGGTCCCCCTGTAGGGCCACCCTCCCCTCCTCCCCATCCACCACCGTCCCCAGTTTTGAGTCATCCGCAAAGAGACTCATCTCACTCCTGATAGCTGTCCTTATGTCAGAGACGTAGGTGTTGAACAGGAGGGGCCCAAGGACTGATCCCTGTGGGACCCCACTAATGACCCTCCTTGGGGATGAGACTATCCCGCCCACTACAACCCTCTGGGTCCGGTCCTGGAGCCAACTGCCTATCCATCTGATCATCTGGTTCCCCACCCCCATTTCTCCCAGCTTATCCAACAGGCCCACATGAGGAACAGAGTCAAATGCCTTGCTGAAGTCTAGAAAGATGTAACAATAGACCCTAAGATCTTATCTGACTACCACTCACTCCTGTTAAAATTAGACTTAGATAAACCAAAGAAACAATTCTTGTGGTGACTTAACCCCCTGCTATTAAAGGATAAAGAATTTCTAACTACTATACAACAAAGAATCCCCTAATATGTAGCAGAAACTTTTCCCACTCCATTTCTGAGGCTATACAATGGGATTCTCTGAAGGCAACTCTAAGAGGTTTGATAATTGCCTTTGTAACAAAAAAAAGAGAGGAAACAAAATATCTAGAACTGACAAACCAACTGCAAAACTACCAGCTCCGTTATAGGGACGGGGACAAAGATCACCAAGCCAAAATTAGGGAAACAAAAACAGCCCTACAAAAAATGCTAGACAACAAAATCCAACAATCTATGCTATACCTACGACAGCTAACCCATGATGGCGGCCCTGAAGGGGCTCGGAGACTGGCCCAAAAGCTCCAAGCACGTAAACATACTGCAACCATAATTAAAATTAAAAACTCTGCTACTGACCAAATTTTCCATAAAGAGTCAGATATCAAACAAACCTTTACAGATTTGTATCAAAAATGATATAAAGAAGAAAATTTATCTACAACAGAAGAAAGATTCAACTTCCTAAACGAGCTAGGCCTATCTAAATGAACTACAACCCAGTTCAGGACCTTAGAATCCCCAATCAGAGAATCAGAAATTCTGAGAGTTATTAAAAATCTTTCCTTCGGTCGAACCCCGGGTCCAGACGGCTTTATAGCCGAATGGTATCGAGCATTCCAAGCAGAGCTACTTACGCTTTGTATGGAAGTGGGCCAGGGTGGTACTCCTCCCCTCTCTTGGGACTATGCCACTTTGGCAGCTCTCCCTAAACCCAATAAAGACCCTATTGACCCATCGTCCTACCGTCCAATTTCAATATTAAATGTTGACTACAAAATTTTCACAGCCATCTGGTCCAGGAAATTGGAACAAATTCTCCCTCAGACCATACACCCCGATCAAGCAGATTTGATAAAACAAAGAAACACATCAGGTAATGTCCATAAAACCCTCATCCTACTCGAGCATATCCAAACCAGGCCAAAAAGACATTTGATAGGGTCGCCTGGCCCTTCTTATGGGACACCCTATCAGCATTTAAATTCACTAATTCCTTCCTATCATGGTTATACAATTTATATACATCCCCTAAAGCCTATATTATAATAAATGGAGGGATTTCCCACCGAACCAATTACAGCGTGGAACCCGCCAGGGCTGCTCCCTTTCTCTCCTTCTTTTCGCACTCTATATGGAGCCACTCTCAACAGTTTTCAGACAGGCCTCAGGAGTAGAGGGAATACCCCTAGGCCAACATGTATATAAGATAAGCCTGTTTGCAGGTGATGTCCTTTTATCGCTACTCTCACCTACCACATCCATCCCTGAGGAATGGTTTATACTTAAACAATTTGAGAGAATTGCTGGCTTTAAATTAAATACAACCAAAACAGAAACCCTAATATTTAATTACTCCCCACCCAAAATGTTGCGACAAGCATACCCCTTAAAATGGAGAACTACGAAGATAAAATATTTAGGGATTTATATTCACCTTAACCTGGACACCCTGAAAATAGTTAATTATGAACCCTTAACAACCCTAATACAAACTGATTTGGCAAAATGGTCCAATCTCCCCTTTCCTTTTTCCAAAGGATCGAAGTGATACGAATGAATATTCTACCTCGCCTCCTCTACTTATTTCAAAACATTCCCTTTTTCCCCATCTCCCTACTATTTCAAATCTTGGGATAAAATAATATCTAATTTTATCTTGGGAAATCAACACCCAAGGATACGCCTATCCATTTTAAAATTGTCCATAGCTCAGAGCAGAAGAAACCTCCCAGATCTTAAAATGTATACAAAGGAAGCTTTTCTCCAGATCCTTTTACTTTGGCTAGCTGAGTCATATAAATCCCCTTTGAAGTCCCTTGAATTCCATTGAAATGATATGTTTGATATTAGGAAAATTCTCTTCTTTTCAGATAGAAAAACTTCATCATTAGAAGATTTTACAAATATCACAGCAAATACGCTCAAACTATGGACTAGGTTAAGAAGGGGAAAAGATTTTAGACCGATTTTTGAATATTGCAAGCTAATATCGGAAGCTGAGTCCTTTTACCCGGCACAAACAGGTTTTACTTTTTGTAGGTGGAGACACCTGAGTCTATCTCATGTGTTTCAATTTCTGACTTCTGAAGGAATTTTTTCCTTTGATACACTCAGGGATAAATACAAATTCTGGAATTCTGATCTATATAGATATTTCCAAATTAGAAACCATATTCTTCATAACCGAATCATCCAAGCCAAATTACCTGTCCCTATTACCCCATTACTAAAAATATTTATAGACCATGCACAGGGGAATATGGGGCACCATCTTATTGTCACTCTATATTAAGCTATGAGAGAAGCCCTGGTAAAAACTACCGAAACAATATTAGAGAGGTGGAACAGATACCTAACGTCAGATATCCTAATGGAAGAATGGTTGAAGACAGCATTACTAGCAGGAAAGATCACCTCCTCACCACGTTGGAGGGAATTTTTATGGAAGTGCAGATCCAGATACTTTCGTTGTCCTGAGATACTAGCTAAGTATCTCCCAGAGAGATACGGTTACTGCTGGAGAAATTGTGGTTGCACTTTTGCAACCTTAGGTCATATTTTCTGGCAATGCACATCACGTATGCCCTTTTGGGTTACCTTACAGACTGAGATATCTCTCTGTCTGAATGAACCCATAGAATTGACAGCCAAACAGGCATTGCTGGCTATTTATTTGGATCGCACTCCTCCTTGGTCTCAAACATAACTTCCCGTATACCTATTGGCGGCTCAGAAATCCATAACTAGGAGATGGATGTCGCCTATAATTCCATCCATAAAAGACTGGAATAAAATAGTCCAGGATATATAGCATATGGAGACCCTTACAGCCAAACTGAATAATAAGATCCAAACATGTATAATGAAATGGCACAAATGGGTAAGACGACAAGCTGAGATCTAGATTTTTCTTCATAACATCTCTTAACATTGAGAGGGGGGTGGAGGAAGATCAGAGGGTCATAAGACTACAGGACATAAGCATCAGAAGAAAGGAATGTAATGATAACTGGGGAAGCTGTGATGGAGACAATTGATAATATGGTGTACTACTGAATTAAGATAAACTTAGTTATTGGGATTATGGAGGCTCAATACTGAACAACAAACAAGGTTTACCAACTCCTTTTGTAAACAAGAATTTCCTTCAGCAATACCATTTTCCTGTTGTAATGGAAATAACATCAAAACTATTGTCTTGAGTGAAAAGATTATCAATAAAAAAAGAAATTAAAAAAAACCTTCAAGTACCTTAAAGGTTTCAGCAGCATAAGCTCTGTGGGTCTCTAAAACCTTAGTGGTAACAGGACCACAAGGGGGCACTGCCTCAAGCTGGTGGTGGGAAAATTCAGGAAAGAAATGAGGAGGCACTTTTTCATAGAGAGGGTGGTAGCTAAGTGAAATGAGTTGCTGGAGGAAGCTGTCTCCCTGAAGATGGTGGACAGCTTCAAGATAGGCTGGGACAGAACAATGGAGAACGTTGCATGTAAGGGAGGGGAAGGGTGAGGAAGGACATCAGTGAGGAGGAGGGAGCAGATAACGGGGAGGGGGAGATCACTCAGTAGAAACTGAGGGGTCTGCAAACTTGAGCAGAAATGACAGACCCCAAAGCTTTTTTTCTGCTGGCTTAATCATACGTACCTTGATTGACTGTATGCTGGTATATTGCTTTGTACTGGTTAAAAAGAAAACTCTTATAAATGTAAGCCCCCTCTGGGAACTTACTGCAACTTTGTCCCTGGGTTTAGCTCACCTGTCCTCCAGGGTCCCCTGCTAGCCATAGGGGCAATAGGCCAGGGGCTATATAAGGGAAGTTTTTTTAGCACCAGAGGGAGTGAAGGAGGACAGCCAGGTGGGAGGAAGTAGAAGTCGGGAGTCAGCCACTGTTCGGCTGGAGGACCAAGGTTCAGGGCTAGGGTGGGGCGATTGCCACTTCGGCCCACTGCCCTCAAAGAAATGTGCACCTGGAGTAAATGGGGACCATCTGGTGTTGCTGTGGGTTTGAATTGTTTGTAGGGACTGCTGCAGCACATTGGGAGCCAGGGTCTAGGGAGTAGAGGAGCCTTCAACGGGACCCCGGCACCGGGCAGTGTGGCACGGTGGGTCCCTGCCTGTTTAGGCCTGGCGGGTGCCACAGGGTCTGTGGCACGCAGGTCAGTGGTGGCAGCTCAGCCCATTGGGAGTACAGTGGTAGCAGTCTGTATCCCATCACCGGAGGAGCCCTGTGTCTTCCTAAGAGTACTGTGGAGGCTCCCCTGTGTCCCAGGGCTGTGGGTTTGGGACCACCCAGAGAAGGAATCCATGGGGTGCTCATGCAGAGTGGAGAGACCGGTAAATAGTTTGGGGAGATCTGTGGAAAAAGACAATGTTCCCAGCTGCTGTTGTTTCCCAATGAATTAGTACTGGAGGGAGTTGGGAGATGCTGCATGGTTGAGGCCTGTTTGGTCTGCGGAGTAAAGCTTGCCACCATCATTTGGAAAGGAGTCTTATTTGGCCCCTTGGAGTGCCTGCATAGATCCCTGGATCAAAGTATGCTGTGCCTTGGTTTCAACCATGAAAATTGTGGACTGCACACCGTATAATGCTACCTCAATTGCTCCATGGAGCGAGTACCAGTTTTTTTAATTAAATCATTTTGGATCTTTTAATCAGTTATGAACAATGGACTTAATTTTTACTATGCCTGTGATTATCTTAACTAAAGTTTGCACCTCTAGTAGCTATGCCTCAGTAAGAGACTGCCTGCGCCCCGGGACTATCCAATGTAAACCCGGGTAAATGAGCTATACGGTTGTGTGAATTAGGGTGTGCTGCCTGTTGCTGGTTCCTTCTTCCCATTTCTGGTGGATGTTCAGGTGAACATTAAAGATCCTTCTGGCACTTTTCAAAAAGAGTAGATTCCCTTGCGGGTAGGTTGCAGACATTGAGTCATAGCACCTTACTGTAAGATTCATGAATGTATGAAGGCATACGCCAAGAAAGCCTTGGCTTACAAGTGACTGAAGAGAAGGCAGCATTCTGGGACCCGGCAATTGATTTTGGTTACTCCTACACTGAATTAAACAGAATAATAAATGAATAAAACTACATATTGCTGTATTATTTGTTCTTATACAGTTCATGAAGCATGAGGTGTACAAGGGGTCTGGGTAACTAATGCATGCATATCTTTAACTGGGGGGAGAACGATGCACCAGAAGGTTCTGCCTTACAAATGTTATAGTCCTAGTTGCCCCACTGCTGAGATTACCACATCACAAGTTTACTGCATCAAAGCAAGATTAGAGACTAGCACCTCTCATCACATCTTGTTTATATGGGTTTGTTGTATACAATGTATGTTGTATGGGGTGGGAGAGCCATGCCCTCCCAACTCTAATGTGATTTAGGAGTGACATGCAGAGTTCAAGGGCGTTGCCCCTGACAAACATATTGTTGGCCAACTCTCATTTGAACGGTTGTGCTAAAATACTTACGAGAACAGGTGCAGTATGATGACTGCGGATGAGATTTCATGGATGGAGTTTATTAAGAAGTCTTGTTCGCCATTTCTTATGAATCAGTGTCTGCAGCCACTCCTACCATGGTGTCCCAGCCAACATTAACTTACTTAGTAAATAACTTTTTGTCACAGTCGTCCACATTTTGCATAGGATGCTGCTGAATATATAAAAGTTACTCTGTTGGCTTTCACAGAATAGCTACAGTACATCGCCAGTATCTAACTCGTTGCTTGGTAATTTTCTTTGAGCTATTTCATGTATGAGAGTTGCCAAATTCTAGCATAATAATCTTCCTTCAATTTTTTTTCACAGAGATGAGTATGACTGGGCTCCACTGCATCACTCATCATTCAGTGGCCATTACATAATGGTGAAACTTCTAGTTCAGCGTGGTGCAATGGTCAACTGTGTTGACAAACATGGATACACTCCTCTACACCGTGCTGCATGGAAAGGACAGACCCAGGTAGCTGAGTTTCTCCTGCATCGGGGAGCCTCAGCCAGAGCAGTCACGAAAGATGGACTAACACCGCTACACTGTGCTGCATTTAATGGGCACACTCTTATGGTGCAGTTACTATTAAAACATGCCTTAAGTCCTTTTGTCAAAGATTGTAACAAATGGACTGCATTGCACTGGGCAGCTGTGAGTGAGCAGTTACACATCATAGATCTTCTGATTTCCATCGGGTTTTCCCCAGAAGCTGGAGACAATGGAAACATGACTCCATTGCACCTCGCTGCAGAGACTGGAAAAAGAAGGGCACTGCAGCTACTGCTAGAAAAAGGGGCCTCAGTCAATACTAAGGATGGACTGGGAAGGACTGCACTTTTGATTGCTTCTGCTAATGGGGATGAGAAGGTATGTCTTGATAAGTGGTATAATCTAGCCTAAAGTCGAAGTGTGATGTGTGCTGACAAATCTTCACGATGTTTGGGATTCAGGTTTAAAAAGTCCTTAAAAGAGCACGGGGTCATAATGCCTCATGGCAAAATCGTGCTGCCAATACAGTGCGATTTCTGCCATGAGGCATAATTCTTTTTTCTGTGGGGTCCCCCATGAAGATTCTCAACTCCGGAGTGGGGTTCTACTCGGGAGGCGCCTGCGTTGAAAAAAAATAAAGTTTCTCGGACCGGAAATCCAATCCAGTCCCAGACACAGCACCCTGGTTTCCTACTGCTGTGGCTCAGTCCTGCGAACCACTGCAGCTGCGCAACGGAACCTGCTCCCGGCAGAGGTCTTATCCTCTGCCTGGGAAAGCGCTACTGGTTCAATACCTCATACAGCAGTATACGTGGTATTGCACCAGTAGCGCTAGCATCCTATGCTGTGCCAGGTTAGCCATAATATCATATGCTATTAAGCGTGTGACATTATGACCCGGTAGGTCTTAAAAGTATCATCTTCCAGGATATCAGGAGTGAAGGCTGGCTGGGGCAGACTGAGCACCTAATTGGACACTTTCCTCCTTGTCATGGAGAGTTGACGTATCCTGCTTCTGACTCTGTCCTAGTGTAAGAGGCAATATGTGAGAAGCTTTGAGGACCAATTAACACTTACAGGCCTTGTGACCCTGGAGTAGGCCGAAATGGGAGAAGCCAGGGAAGAAAATCTTCACCAAGCTGGGTAGATGAAGTGTCAACTGCCCCACACCTACAATATAGCAGTTCTGGCATTGCACTCCACCACCCTCCGACGAGAGGAACCCACCCATCATTTGTCTGCCACCCTTTAGAGGAGGAGGAGGAGGAGGTTGCACAACCCATAGGGAGCTAAGATGGGGTGTCAGTAATCTGAGGGCATTCCCATATGTGGAGCTCGCCTGACACTGCTGTCTGTAGTGAGGAAGTATGGACAGAGGCAGAGGCTCTGACTACTAGTGTCCAGGTGCTTAGGTTAGATGGGCAGGCCCTAAATGGAGTGGTTACTCATGAAGCCATCAGGGTCATGATTCACGGAAGGAGGTCCTGATGCTGGCTCGAGAAATTGGGAAGGGTTGAAAACAGATCAGCTACAAGTCAGTGACGTCCTCCTGAATGGGAAAACATAATCCTGTTGAACTTAACAGAATAAACAAATGGTATACTGTTTTTTTGTTGTTTTTTTTTTCAATTCTTTTTCTCGCCTCCCAACCAGAACTCTCTAGGGCTGCCTCACTCATCGTGTCCGCTCTACCGCCCGCTGTTTCTCCCGCCGTCTTCAAAGATGTTACAGGCCCCCTGGGGACACGGGGGGGCTACAGCCCCTGGGGAGACCGAAGGGGCAGTGGCGGGGAAGTGGCAGCATTTGGCACTGGAGGAGCTGTCGCCTATCCGGCGAGAGGGTTTTTTCCCGTTAGTCTCTATGCTCCTCCCCCTCCCTCTCTCCCTTGCATGATGCACGCTCTGATCGGGCATGGCAACCCTGCTGATGTCAGGCCACGGTATTCTCATGCTGTCTAGTGCACAGCAGCTTCCTGGTCTCCACCAGGGCCGCTGGTGCACCAGACACCCCAGGGCCCCCAGGATAGGAGAGCAGCCCAAAAGGCACTCAATCCGATCCCACCCCTGCTGACCCCTGGCATCCGAGCTCGCTCCCGAACCCGGGTCACCGACGTGGCATGAGGTGTGGCTGCAAGCGCCTCAACCCTCAGCACCACCGGGCCAGCTGAATGGTATACTGGTTTATAGCCCTCTTGTCCATTAAGACGGTCTAAGCCCTGCCACAATAGGTAAGATAAGGTAATTTTATTTATCAACAACAAAAGGCCACTCAACTTAGCATGATGCTCATGGTAACACAATGAAGTACAAGAAATAAAAGCTGGGCACATGTGTCCTTCACAGCATAGCTGATAATAGTTCAGGTTACCAAAGTGTTTGTCTGCAGTAATAATTTATTACCACTGAGACAGCTGTGATAAAGTGGAGAATATGCCCCATGATATGTTGTCTGACACTGTGGTGGACTGTATAATTAACAAAAAAAACTTTGTATTAGGAGTTGAAGTCCATCTCATGTCCTTCCTTTGGACAATTGCTTTCCTTGAGAGAAGTTTCTCCAGAACAATTCAATATATTGCTCCATTCAGGAGCCTGGATGTCCTGGGATTCTTCCCTTCTCCAATCAACATGTGCTGCACCTCAGACTCACAGCCCATTGTGTTGTCCCCTGATCTGGCAAGTTCCCCTGGCAGGTCACAGCCACAGTAACAAGTGGGGCTGAAATCCAAAGGGTTCTACAAGGATGCCTCTATCTCTCTCTCTCTCTCTCTCTCTCTCTCCTGCCAGACACACACACACACCCCTCTACTCTTTTCATGGGCTCCCATATTTATACTCCAACCGACCATCGCAACCCTGGCTGGGTCCTGGCAACCTGTTTCCTGCTGGGTCCCCTCTTGTTCACTTGATCTGCAAAAGTACAGAATATCCTGTGATTAACCACCCTTCCTGAGAGGAGACTTACTTGTGCAGATCTTTTTAACCCCCACTCACCTGGAGGGACTTACATAGATACATAGACAGTGTCGGCAGATAAGGGCCTATGGCCCACCCAGTCTGCCCATTTGAGCTTGTAAGTTCAGTTTATGTTTTCCTAGAAGTCTGTTGCCCCTTACCCCTGACCTCCAGAATTCCTTTATGTCTATCCCATGCATTCTTAAATCCCGTGATTGTTTCAGCCCCCACCACTTCCTCTGGCAGAGTGTTCCTTGTCCACCACCCGTTCTGTGAAGAAATTCTTCCTCACGTTTCCTCTGAATCGTCCTCCCTCCAACTTCATCCCATGCCCTCTAGTCCTGGAACATCTTTTTCGCTTAAAAATAGTGTATTCCTGCACCCTGTTCCTCCCTGTAAGATACTTGTATGTCTCTATCATATCCCCTCTCTCCCTCCTCTCCTCCAGGGAGTACATGTTCAGTTCCTTCAACCTGTCTTCATAGGACTTGTGATGCAATCCATGCACCATCTTTGTTGCCCTCCTCTGAACCTTCTCTACCCTGTCTATGTCATTATGTAGGTATGGTCTCCAGAACTGTACACTGTACTCCAGGTGGGGCCTCACTAGCGTCTTGTATAGTGGAATTATGACCTCTCTTTTCCTACTGGTGATGCCCCTGCCTATACATCCCAGCATCCTATTTGCTTTACCTGCTGCCTTGTCACACTGTTTCCTACCTTGAGGTCATCAGAGATGATAACCCCAAGATCCCTTTCCTGCTTGGTGCATGATATATCCTCACCCCCCAACTGATATATTGTGCCAGGGTTTTTGTGCCCCATATGCATTATCTTGCACTTCTTTGCATTGAATTTCAACTGCCAAACCCTGACCATTCTTCAAGTTTCTGCAGGTCCCTTCTCATTCTGTTTACACCCTCTGGTGTGTCTACTCTGTTACAGAGCTTTGTGTCATCAGCGAACAGTGAAATTCTGCCTTCTAGGTCCTGCGCAATGTCACTGATGAAGATGTTGAATAGGACCGGTCCCAGCACTGATCCTGTGGTACCCCACTGGTCACTCTTCCTCTGTGGAGTGAGCCATTTACCACCACCCTCTGTGTCTGCCACCCAGCCAGTTACCTACCCACCACACTACTGTCCTGCCCACACCCATATTCCCCAGTTTGTGTAATAGTCTTCTATGTGGCACAGTGTCAAAGGCCTTGCTGAAGTCCAGATAGGCCATTAACACCGACCTCCCCTGATCCACCTCCCTAGTCACCCAGTCAAAAAATTCAACGAGGTTGGTCTGACATGACCTCCCCCTGGTGAAACCATGCTGCCTTGGGTCCTGTAGTCCATTGACAACCAGATGTTCCACAATCTCTCCTTCAGTAGTGCTTCCATGATCTTCCCCACTACCGGAGGTGAGGCTGACTGGTCTGTAGTTCCTGCTTCCTCTTTGTTCCCACTTTTGTATAAGGGGACTATATCTGCTGTCCTCCAGTCTTTGGGTACCTCCCTGTTTCCAGTGATCAGCTAAACAGGATAGCCAGAGGTTCAGCTACCACCTCTCTTAGTTCTTTAAGGACCTTGGGGTGCACCCCATCTGGCCCCATTGCTTTATCACCTTACAGGTGGACAAGATGGTTCCTAAGCCCCTTCAGTCATCACAATGATATGTTATTATGTTAGCACTGTACAGTGAAACTAAGTATTCCTAATTTCCTCAGTTACCATGTCCCCACCAACAAGGAGGCCACCTAGTCAGGATGGTGTGGGCCCCTCCACTGCTTATACAAAGATTTTCCTTGGATAGCTGTAAGGTGATATTTCTATTAATGAGTCTTGTCCAGTTTTAAATTAAATGGTTTTTACTGGTGCACAGAAAGGTTCTCAGTTTTAAACCTCTTTCTTAACCTATCAATTTGCACATGTTTGCATATTACATGTAAGTATGCGCTAATTAGAGACAAAGAATGGAACCGCTATTCACACTGGTGTTATCTACAGACATCCAGCATGGGGGGGGTGACAGATAAGGTACTGGTGGAAGCCATCCAAAAGATGGCAACTAAGGGGAAGGTGCTGCTTGTGGGGGACTTTAATTTACCAGATGTGGATTGGAGCATCCCAACTGCAGCTTTTACTAGGAGCAGGGACATCCTGGACTCCCTGCAGGGGGCATTCCTAAGACAACTAGTAAGAGAGCCCACTCGTGAGGGAGTGATATGGGACCTGGTACTCACCAATGGGGACAGCACTGACAGACTTTATGGTGGGTGGCCTGGGAACCAGTGATCATTGTACAGTGTGGTTCAATATAAGTACTGAGCCAGAATCAAACTACACAAAGGTGAGGGACTGGACTTCAGGAGGGCCGACTTTACAATGATGGGGGAATGCCTCAGGGATGCCCTGGCTGGGGAGGACATGAGTGGGATGGAAGAACAATGGGCGAAACTAAAAGGGGCCATAGGGAAGGCAACAAACCTCTACAAGTAAGCAAGACCAAGATCAAAAAGAGACCGCTATGGTTCTCAAAAGAGGTGGCTGGGAAGGTAAAGGCAAAACAGTTAGCATTAAAAAGGTTTAAGGAGACACATAGGGAGGAGAATAGGGAAGTGTACAATGAGAAGCAGAGGGAGGCAGGGAAAGCAGTCACGAGTGAAAAGGTGCAAACGGAGGAGAAAATAGCCCAAGCAGTAAAGAAAAGGGGCAAGACATTTTTCAGGTATGTGAGTGAAAGGAGAAAAACCAGGGGAGGGATTGTAGCTAAGGAGGGAAAGGGGGAGTGTGTGGAGGGGGACCAGGAAAAAGCAGACATCCTGAACAAATATCTTCATTCAGTGTCCATGAAGAAATGGGAATGCAAGGGACCACATATAAGTGACAGGACCATTGACCAAAACGAGATAGACACTAGTCCATTTACAGAGAAGAGAGTCCTGAAAGAACTCACAAATCTGAAAGTGGACAAGGAAATGGGGCTAGACAGGATACATTGAAGGATGCTGAAGAAGCTCAGAGAGGTGCTGGCTGCACCTCTGACAATCCTGTTCAACCACTCACTAGAGACAGGAGTGGTCGTGGAGGACTGGAGGAGAGCAGATGTAGTCCCACTTTACAAAAGTGGTAGCAGGGAGGAAGCTGGTAATCACAGATCCGTCAGCTTGAATTAATTGGTGGGGAAAATAATGGAATCATTGCTGAAAGAAAGGACTTGGAATATCTTGTAACCAGTGGCTTACAGGATCTGACACAGCATAAATTAACTAGGGGGGAGGTCATGTCAAACAAATCTGATACATTTCTTTGACTGGGTGACCAGGGAAGTAGATCAGGGTGGAGCAGTGGATGTGGCCTACCTAGATTTCAGTAAAGTCTTCAACACCGTTTCCAAATAGAAGACTCATAAACAAGCTGGGTGCCTGGGAGTGGCTCCAAAAGTGGTAAACTGGGTAAGGAATTGGTTGGGGGATAGGTGACAGGTGGTGGTAAACCGAGTTCACGCCGATGAAGGAAGGGTGACCAGCAGGGTGCCACAATGTTCAGTAGTGGGACCAGTCCTCTTTAATGTCTTTATTAGCAACATTGCAGAGGGGCTAGAAGGGAAGGTATGCCTTTTTGCAGCTGACACGAAAATCTGCAATACAGTAGACACCACATTACTGTAGGTAAGGAAAATCGGCAGACTAGGTGGGCCAAGCAGTCCTTATCTGCTATGTCTGTGTTTCTATGTAATTAATCCTTTGGGTTTCAAATCATTTAAACACTCTTTTCCATTCTAAATTCTGGAACCAGCTACTGCAGGCGTTAAGGGTGTCCTGTTTAGAACCAGTTCAGATCATTCCTTATTTACATGCCCAGTGGTGAATTCCCCCAAAGATTAAAAACCAAATTTTAAAAGTGACTTCCTGTCTACAAGATCACATTGTGGAACTTTCTGGATCTCTAACGCTGAACGTTTCACTGCATATAGTGTATATGTAACCCAGGTGCCGGGTACCCACAGGCTACTACTGTACCCCTGCCTGGTGGGTTCAAGCCAGGTTGAGGGGCATGATCTCTTTTTCTGGTGGAAAAGGGGGTCTCTTTCCCAAGATAAAGTAAATAGCACAGTGCTTCCACCCAGAATAATTTATAGTGGGCCTGTTCTTAGATTAGTACAACCTCCTGAGCTGCTGTACCTACCCACCTCCCCTTACAGTCACCCCATACTACCATAAACCAAAACCATACTTCAATAACCATGTAATTACTGACTTTAGCTAATAATATGCTCACTGATAATATACTCATGAGACATTTGTAAAAGATTAACCAACAATTTATTTACATGGTGGAGGATTTAGGAAAAAGGAAAAATGGATGTAGAGGTTAAGCAACTTTTATCATTTGCATTTTTGTATACACCAACATTTGTCTGTAAACCAAACTTTCACAGTGCCCATCCCCCATCAGCATATACATCAAACAGATTTTAGCCCACTGGTTCTTACATTACTACCCTCCAGCTGGTACCAGTTTAACCCCTAAGAGTCCTATTGGCGTACCCAGGGCCTAGATGCAGGCCTGGTGGCTGGCATTGGTGCACTTTATTAACAAATTAAATTCAACCCTCTTAATTGTGACAACTGCTGACTATTGAAACTTGACAAGAATCAGTGGCAACTAGGTACAGTTTCCCAGATGCAGGGCAAGCCCAGAGTTACTCATAGTTTTAAGTACAGTCTCTTGCTTGTGCAGCTGATGATGCTCAGACTGTGGATCTGGGGTGGTTGGAATTACTTAGACACTTGAGAAGATGAGACAAGTAGCAGGCATATTGCAGCTCGGGGCCTCCTTTCTGCTTTTCCTGCAGCTTGGGCCTTCTCAGTAACAGGCTCTTGCAGCTTTAGCAGGCCAGATACCTCTCAGCTCTTCTGGCAGCTTGTCGTCTTCTTGTTGCATTGTCACAAACTGGAACAGGCCAGTACTGGGGACCAGGGCCAACACGCCTCAATCCCCATGTCTAGGCATAAACCCTCATGGGGAGATAATCAGTAATGCCTAGTGGTGACACCACCTAGCTGATTCCTCAGACTGTCCTCAGATGGCAGTCACTCTCTTTCTGGTATTCAGGATACTTCAGCAGTAAATGGCTTCAACCACACTACCAGCAGGCAGCTGTGGCCCTCTCTCAAATGGGACATAGTCTCTGGGTTTCCCACCAGAGGTTAGTGGGAAACAGCCTCTCAGCTTCAGACATCACAGATGCAGACTTGAGGCAGAAGACAGGGATCATATCCTCTCACCTCAAACCCCAGACTTGGACAGAAGAATTAATTTTCTCACCTTGCAGGTTCAGACTTAAACAGAAGAGCAAATCTTCTCACTTTACTTTCCATCTACAGGAAACATCAGACAGCTTCTCTTGGCTAATGTGGCACCATGAGCCTCCAAGCAGGCCTTCATACTTCTTTCAGACATCATGGTCCAGTTTCCTTTCCCTTGGGAAACTCCCAGACAATTTCCTTGACTCTAGCCAGCAAATGACACTTTCATTCTGTCAACAAACTCTTTCTAGCCATTGGAAGGCAACACAGGGCAACATAAAGCACCTCCTGGGCTGGTGGCTGTGCAAGCCCCCAGGCAGGCCTTCTTCTCACTCTGAGGCAACATCATGGAGCCCCCCAGGAGGGGTTTCACCGAACTGAACTGAACTGACTCTGTCCTCAGGGTTTTAGCAGATCAGGGCAGCATCCCACTGGTCAAAACAGATTGTCCGTCTAAAAATGAATATGTGTTAGGCTCTTTCAACGCCTGATTGACTGTCTGTCTTGGCACCAAAACATTGTCCTTGCCTCTTCCCATAAGTCCCTCTGTCCAGTCCTCCAGGGCTCCTGGCTTCTTCATTGGCTGTATGCTAGAATGAAGGTGACAAATATGACGGATGCAGTCCATTTTAAACAGAGTCCTAGCTTTAACCATGTTTAGCAGACAAACAGTGCTTTAATAAATAAATGCCCAAACAACTGATAGCAAACCCTCTGCCCTGGTACCCGATGGCAGACTTATCAATCTTTGTGGCTCCCCCTGCCTGTTGTGAGCGCTGTAGCACTATCCTCCCAGGCAGCAAGCAGTGCTCCCATTCATTCACCAGCCTTGGCTGCTTTTAAAGTAACATGTGCCCCTTTAAGTACATAGCACTTAACAGCACTCTTATTTAATACTTAATTCCATTTCCCCCCAGTGCCTCCAGCCCCCCTTTACCAATATTTATACACAGGGGCTGGAGCACATGAAGAGAGCCTGCAGGTGCTGCTGGAGCAGCTTTTACACACAGAGTGCTGCAATGCTCACACAGAGCGTGAGCCGAACTGCCAGCTTGCACAATCGAGCTGCATGCTGAGTCGGCAAACTGTCAAGCAAGCTGTTTCTGTTTTACTTAGCTCCTCTGGTCCCCCAATTAATTTCTGGAACTCAGGGATGGCAGGAGCACTAAGGAGCCACAATGGGAATGCGGACTGGTTTGGCAAGTGGTCAGGAGGTGGCAAGGTAAGCCGCACCTGTGGAGAGGGGGTTATATATGACACTTTTTTGCTGGTAGACATGTACTGAACAAATCAACCACCTGTGTAACATTCTGTTGTGTGTATATAGAAATATTTTTACTGCAAGAAACCATAAAGTATGTGTGTGAGGGGACAGTGCAGCAAAATGTGGCACTTTTACAAAGCCTGTTAGCTGATCCATTAGTGCAGCAGCTGTTTGTCCTACCAGTGATCTGGGTTTGCTTCTTACGTCCATCCTAGATCGTCATAAAGGGTCAGCAGGAAGCAGATATGCCATCCACCAAGACATCCTCTGCCTCCACAAGGGGTTGCAGGCCAAATCAGTGCTACACTGCTACCTGGTAGCTCAGAGATCAGAACAGCCTTAGTACCTTGCACACAGAGGAGGCTGGGAAACCCATCAGTCCTGCAGTGGTATACCATTGCATACAAATGGCTGGGACCCACAGAGTCAGCATCTTTGAGGTCAGCTGAAAATAAGTGGGAAAACCCCAGGTATCAGAGTGATGGTTAACACTTTGCCCATTCATTGCCTTGGTTGCACTGGAAACTGGTCTCCAGATGGCCCCCCTACCCTTGAAGACCCTACCCAGAAGAGGAAATCCTTGACAGATGGGACTGAAGGTTAAAGAGTATTAAGGCTTGAAGGTTTTCTACCTGACTTTCTAATTTTTTACCTGACAGTACTAGGAGTGAAGTGTGCAACAGCACTCTACCTGGAGGCTGCCATATTCAGTTCTATTCCTACCTATACATCATCAACATAGTTACCTCACTGACTGTGCCATCACCAGCAACCAAGATGAGACAATCTCCTGCTGCTTGACTGGTAACTTGTGATGTAACAATGAGTGAGGTCACATGCTGATGCAGTGAGAGGAATAGAATGTCTACTTCCAGCTAAAGCACTGTTTTTCACATCATACCCAATACTATTAGGTAGAAAACCATCTAATGAGCACATAGAAAAACAAAAACACTTCAGAAATAAAAAAGAATATGGAACTACTTTTAAAAATTACTATGCTATGTGTTGGTGCTTTTAGCTCTTTGTAGAACTGCACTGAAATTCCCAGCCATTTTTCCTGTAGAAGTTCTTTTTAAATACTGGTTCAGTTTCTGTTCCTGTTACATATTAACTGTCCTTTTAGAAAATTCAGTGAGTGTTTCTGATTTACACACCAGTGGTGAGGACCATTTTAGAACTCGTATGATGTAGTTTATGTCCTGGATTAGCTCTTCACTTGTTGTCAGGGGTCGATTCTGTCTCCCATGCTTTTTGTGGTGTACATGTTTCCATTGGGGCAGATTATTAGACAGTATGGTGTGAGGTTTCACTGCTTTGCAGATGATACTCATCTATATCTGTCCTTTATATTGGATGGGAAAGGGATAGTCTTCATGCTGGAACAAAGCCTTAAAGAAATTGTTGACTGGATGGCCTCCCACTGGCTCAGCTGTAATTCAACTAAAATGAAGTTGTTGCTGGGGAATCAGATCTTTGTGAGTTGGTTGTTAGGAGGGATGCCACTATTTTATCATCTTTAAATGACACAGCTCTGATAACTATGGATAGGGTAAAAAAATCTGGGAGTCACTGTGATTCTAGGCTGGCACTTGAATATCATGTAGTCCATGGTCTGCAATTGGTTATCCCACCTTCAAAATATCTACTGGATGCACAATGATAGTGACCCAGGTTTGGGAACAAGACTGAGTCATCAGAGGGCTGTCCAGAGGAGGACTGAGCATCCCAGCAGATGCTTTCCGCCTCAAGGGAGGGAGGGCAGCATCTCTCACAGTGCGACCACCATCTAGGTGACCACATATGATTTTGTAGACAGAGAGCATCAGAAGAAGAAGGAGGAGATGCCTTTCATCTCAACAGGAGGCCGCCATCCCTTGTATGCACATCCATCACTGAGCCTGGCCCAGCATCTCCATGGGAGCAGACAAGAACGAAGTTCAACAAACACCAAAAAACTGGGCAGTCTCTGCCTCCTTCCAAAATGACACTACTCCATAAATTAGTTTTAGAAAATTTGTGCAAACTTTATTTGTGCCAAATAAAAACTGCTGGACAGCAGCCTGACACATTTCAGAAATAATTCCTTTTTCAAAGGCAGATGCCTTCAAAGCAGGAATTATTTCTGAAACGCATCAATCTGCTGTCCAGCGGTTCTTATTTGGCACAAATAAAGTCTGCACAAGTTTGGAGTAGTGTCATTTTTAAAGGAGGTGGAGAGTGCCCAATTTTTTGGTTTTTGTTAATTACGACATCATGAGCACCCCATCCGAGTGCATTTTCTAGTTGTTTGACAAAGAAAAAAGGCTACATCACAGTAGGGTGCACTACCAACAGTACTCTTGGGCCCCAGTGCACTAATTGTCTACCTGCCTCTGGCAACCAAGTCATTTGAGGGAACCTGGCCCACTCCCCCACCCCACCTCAGAAGGGGAAGTCTGAGGTGATGGAGGCTGGGGTAAGTGACGGAGATGGCATGGGTGGGGTTGGGAGGTCACTGGTATAGGCACGGATTGGAACAGCTAAGGGTGGGGGAGTATAAACAGAAAATAAAAAATAGGGGGGACTTCTGGTGATGCTTGCATCAGCATGGCAGCTTGAGTTTTTAGTGCTTTGCACCCGGCAGTTAAAATCTACTACAGTCAGCCTGATTTTCCTAGCATCACTAGAATTTATCCCATCCCATCCATCGTCTGCATCAAGCGGTAATGGTGATTGTTAAAAGTTTGAAAAAAAAATACACCAAGCCAGTGGAACAAAGGTAAATCACCACTGCAGCCTAGAGACAGGAGCCCAGCAAACTCACATACCTCCTTGCGCACTGCTAGCTCTGGTGATGAGGATGAAAAGTACAGATCTGATACAGGATCTTTGCTTGGACGGGCCGACTTACAAGCTATTATGCAAATGCTATATAAAATTGATGGCAAAGTGACTGGAATAAAACACGACCTACATAAACTAGGAAAGAGAACAGCAGGCACTGAAGCACATTTGGAGACCCTCCATACTGAACACTTGGCCTTCGGGTGCTCCCTTGTATACCTCTACAGGTGGGAAAGGGACCTTACTAACAGAGCAGAGGACGCTGAGGCCTGATGACGTAGAAATAGCATTAGGGTCTTCAGGGTCCCGGAGGACTCCAAGCAAGAGGACACTGACAGTTTCATGAGCGCATGGCTGCAGAAAGAGTTGAGTCTTTCGGATAATTCCAAACTAGGGATAGAGCACTCTCACCAGGCCCTGGTGCCTACACCTGCTCCAGGTGCCCCACCGAGATCCATTATTATTAAATTTCATAGTTTGCCAGTGAAAGAAAGAGCTCTTCGGATAGCCAGGGCCAAAAAGAATCTGAAGTTAGATGGCAAATGTGTCTATGTTGACCAGAACTATCCCCCTGCACTATTAGTAAAGAGGAAAAGAGTCTTGCAAGTGGTAAAACTGCTCAAAGAAAAAGGTCTTAAGGCCCAGATCCGTTATCCTGCCAGATACACTACTTTGTTTGTAGTGGCTGCTTGTCTGTGTCTGTAGCTTAGTTTTGTGGATTTACATGGTTTTCTGCTTGGAACAACTACACCATTCTTGCTGACTACATCCGTGAAAGTCTCCTGAACTGGATTTCTGCAAAACATCATCACCAGGTATCTGCATTTTTCATTTAAAAATCAACTTTTTGGAAGCTATCCCAAGCAAAACATAAGTCAAGCAATTATGTCTGACAAACTCAGTGACTCTAGGTCTGCTTGAATCCACATTTTCATCTGACCTGCTCCATGATCTGTATGTGGGCTTTTCAACAACCTCTTTGAATGACAAAGAAGCATGCAGACAAAAGGATTTCACATCCTGCATATGCATGAGCACAGTTCATCACCTTCAGGAATTCTAACACATTCTGTGACTCTGGACCTCAGCTGTTGATAATTTCTTTTGGCTTATGACTTAACCACCAGGTATCTACAAGATGCTGAAATCCTTTCTCCTACAAATTCTCCTTATGCTGCTCCTGCTCTCAGGAAATGTTCACCCCAACCCAGGACCACCTGGGCCGCCAGCAGTGGCACTAAGCAGAAGGACAGGGACACTTACCATGGCATCCATCAACGCCTGCAGCATCCTCAACAAACTTGATTCCTCCAAACATGGATCCTACAGCACAACCCTGATGTCCTCTCAGTTGTGGAAACATGGCTAAACCCTAAAATCCCTGATATCTCAGTCTCTATCCCTGGCTACTGCATTTTCAGGCAAGACAGGATTGCTAAACGGGGCGGGGGCTGCGCCATCTATCTTAAGGATACCCTTATGGGTCACATCATCCCATCCCCTAGCCTGAGCAACTCCTCTCAGGTCCTCACAATCAAAATCCTCCTTGGTGCACATAACAAGGAACTCACTGTCATCTCAGTGTACCTACCCCCAAGAGACCAGGCTGCTGGCTTCCATAGCATCATGGAATATCTAAGGGTCCAGCAACATAATTTGGAAACCATAATCATGGGTGATTTTAACATTAACTGGCTCTCCACTGAGGCCGCTACCTGTAAGGATGCAGCCACGGCACATCACCTCACTCAACTGGTCAATGCCCCCACTAGGTGTAACTATAGGACAGGCTCCCTTACACTTCTAGACTGGATTCTATCTAACCGCCCTGAACGCATCTCCAATGTTTCTGTACTCCAGGATACAATAAGTGACCACTCACCTATCATCTGCTCCTGGTCAAACAAATACCACAAACCCCCTCCCAAGCTTATCTATGCCAGGGTTATCAAACAAGGGCACCTCCAGCTGTTAAAATCCCATCTAACCAGGCTGAACTGGGCAGTACTTGACTCCCTCAATGACACCAACAAAGCTCTGGACCTATTTATCAAACATTTCAACAAAGCCTGTGACATCTATGCACCAGTGAAAAAGATGAAGGTCAAAGGACAGACCAACCCCTGGGTTACTACTGACCTTTTAACTCTGCTCAAGCACAGAGACCACCTCTGGCATTGTGCTCATGCAACTCCGACGCAAGTAAACATACAATTATACAAAGCAGCCAGAAATGATTGCACTGGAAAAATATGGAATGCTAAACGCAGCTATTACAAAGAGGCTCTGACCAACTCTTGGGGCCAGGGAAACAAATTCTGGAACAACATGAAAGAACTCACAGGCAAGGATCCTAAAGCACCACCCACTATGCTCAACCCTCATGGCACTCCTACACTCGACCTAGGTACCATCACCAGCACTTTTAATAATGCATTTACAAACCTGGACAGTGTCCTTCCACCAGATTTTTCGACGACCTCCCCTCCAGCTCCTCCCAAGTTACCCCCAACTAGAACGTACAACCCCAAAGTTTTTTTTTAAGGAGGTCCCACCACAAGTAGCTAGAAAATACATTCAAAAGGCCATCGGCAAACAAGGGTACAGTGGTGACTCCCTTGACCTGAAACTGCTGGCACAAGTCCTCGATGAAATCTTAGAACCACTTACAAAGATCTTTAATCTGTCGCTTAGATTGGGCCATTTCCCCTCTCTCTGGAAGAAAGCCACTGTCACACCGGTTCACAAAAGCGGAGATAGGACACTGCACACCAACTACAGACTTATCTCACTCCTCCCCCCACTATCCAAAGCGCTGGAGCAAATAGTATCGGACCAACTAGTTGAATTCCTGGATAAGTACAATGTACAGTGCCCAGAGCAGCATGGCTTCAGAAAAGGGCACAGCACCACCACTGCACTACTGGAATTTACAACCTTCATCCATGCCACGCTTGACAAAGGGAATTGTGGAGGGGCAGTATTTATAGACCTTACCAAGGCATTCAACACAGTTAACCACCCCCTACTCCTCAAGCAGCTGTCCTCCATTGGGATCTCCAGTGATGCCCTTCCATGGTTCACCAGCTACCTTGATAATCGGATGCAACGTGTAAGGATTGCAGGGATCTCTTCGGATGAGAAACCGGTCCACTCCGGAGTCCCCCAGGGGTCTATTCTGGGCCCTCTTCATCAACAATCTCCCCAGTGCCTGCCACCCAAAAATATTACTATACGCAGACGATGCAGTCCTGTTTTCCAGCCACCATGACATTACAATCCTTGAATCCCAGCTGCAGCTCGACTTCAAGCGCATCGAAGACTGGTTCAAGTCTCATAAACTTGTCCTGAACCACAGCAAGACTAAAGCCATGTCCTTCTGTAACCGACAGAGCAGGCACAACTCTCTGTCCCTCACCATCAAGAACCACGCTGGGAACCCACTCGAACATGTCAAGGAGTTCAAGTACCTTGGTATTACCCTGGATAGTACCCTCTCCTACACTCGGCATATTGACACTGTTGCCAAGACCGCCAATATATGGATTGGACTACTACACAAACACAAACACTGTATGCCTGCAGATGCCCTTAAACTAGCCATCTACAGCTCTGTCACCTCTATCATTGACTACGGCCTTGCCATCTATGGCTCTGCCTCAACAAGTGCCCTCCGCAGGATCTCAGTTGCTCTCAACAAAGCCTGTAGACTACTGATGGGTGCAGCCCGACAAACTCACACCTGTGACCTCTATGCACAGGCCAGCTGGCTACCCCTACGCAGCAGAATACAATACCAGACCTGCTTACTTACCAAAAAGATTCTCCTTGGTCTCATGCCACCTGGTGTTAGCTCACTCCTTACTACCTACAGTGGCACTCAACAAACAGTGGTGCCCAATCTCTAACCTTTCAGGTTCCCAGATGTCGTACCTCCATGGGTCAGCGGTCCTTTATCTATAGAGCCGCTCAATGGTTCAATTCCCTCAATAAAGAAGCACTTTCCTCTACTACACTTGGACCCTTCAAAAGGAATCTCAAACTTTACCTCACCTCTACCACTCAATGTGACTGCTTCTCTGAACAGAGATCTCTCTAAACACCTCCCAGCTCACTCATGTCTCACAGCCCGCCCTTTCCCAGTCTCATTCCCTCTGGCACTGGGCCTTCCTTGTGACTCCTTTCCTGCTTCACATCTCCACTGGTACAAGACATTTTCCACCACCATCGGACAGTGGCCCATTAGCCTGCCAACTTCCTCTCCGGTCGTCGCCTGCAATACTAACTGTCTATGGTGCCTCTATCTCTTATTGTCACGCAGCCAGCTGCCTACTCAAGCTGCTCATTATATGAATATTATCTCAAAGTATGTTATAACTGAGTATCTTTATTTTTCTTTTAGTTGTTTTGGTTGTTTATGCATTCTTTACTACCTCTGTATGTATGTTGACCCTCATCCTTTGACGTGGAACCTTTGTAAACAAGCAGTTTCTGCTCAAAGGTATTTGTAATCCGAGAATTTAATAAATAAAAAAAAAAATTCTGGATACAAGATAAAGAAACAACCAAGACCTTTAACAGCCTGTTGGCAGCAGTACTATTCCTAAAATCTTTGGATATCCCACTACCTCATCTGATGGAGGAGAAGGAGGCAAAGGCGCAGATCAAGGGTCTGTTATGGAAAGTGGTATCACCAAATGCTGCGAGAGGAAAACGCAGACCCAGAGATTTAGCTGTACTACACTCAGAGCTAATAAAGTGGTTAAAAAAGTCAGACTCCGCAACCTGAAATGAAAGATCTTAGGCATCAAGTTGGATTTCATCGTTAAAGTGACATTTACTGCTGTACAGATTCCCAAGGTTTCCTGGTTAATTAGTAAGTGAATCATCTGGGGGGGGGCCACATTAATAACCAGGGTGTTCAACCTCTGGAGGCAATTGCTAGACCCCTTTGTTGTGTCCTCAGGCTCTTTTTCCCTTCAGACTGCCTCGTCCAGGGAATTAACTTTCTTTGTGTCGGTCTAGTCAGCATATATGTTTGTCTATGGGGATGGTGAAAGGTTCTTGGGGCCTCAGCTCTCAAGGAACGCCTGGACCTGGTTGGTTAGTCTCCACACAGAAGACACTTTATCACCCAGCCTCCCAGCACTTTATTTACTTTACTCCCTGAAGCTCGAGCAGCAGATCTGAAATGGCTAAGGTACTTTGGGACTATTCTGAGATTATCTTAGGCATGTTAGATTCAATGCAAAGAAGTGCAAAGTAATGCACCTGGGAAACAAAAACCCAGGAGAAGAGTACACAATAGCAGGGGAGGTACTAACAACAACAAAAATGGAAAGGGATCTGGGGGTAGTCATATCAGATGACCTAAAGGTAGGTAAGCAACATGAAAAGTCGGTAAGGAGAGCCAGAGTGATACTGGGATGCATAGGAAGGGGCATCACAAGTAGAACAACCATTTGTCAATGCCGAATATTTGCTTGCTGGCATTGGCATTGGTAGTGTAGGAGTTACAGAGCCACATAATAGGAATGGCAGTGAAGTATTGAACTGAAGCCAACCCCATCACCACCCTGCAGATAGTGACAGGCATTGGGGTGTGCCTTTGGGTCATCAGGCATAACGGCCACACCATTTCACCACACCTTACCGTACAGACACTGACAAGTGTCACAGTGTGCCTTGGGGTCTTCGGCCCTTATGCGCACCCCATTCCATCAGGAAATATTGTGAGATGGGTGTGGCATAGGAGAATGGGGTGAACTTTGGGGCAGAAGAGTCCAAGGCACATCTCGATGCCACTCGGTGGCTGCAGGGTGTGAGTGGGGGTGGAATGGTATGAGCATTGCAGGTGACAATCCCAAGTCACAGCCCTGATGCCTGTCATTCTCTACAGGGTGGGGTGTTATGGTCAGGAACCCTAATGCCTCATGCATTCATTGGTATTTTCACTCCAAATTTTCAACATGGGTTTTTTGTGACCCCCACCTCATGAACAGTGGCAATATCAGTTTGTTAGCCGAAAGCTGCTTTTGCACAGTGACTACGGCATTTGTCACCACAGGTGCAAAAACACATTTTGAACAGGATGTGAAAAATGACAGCTGTACTGTTCATGGGGAGGTGTAAAAAATGGCAATGTTGAAAATCTGCATTGAAAATATTAAAACAAGTATTTGTCAATGCCGAATGTTTGCTTGCTGGCATTGGCATTGGTAGTGTAGAAGTTACAGAGCTGCATAATAGGAATGGCAGCGAAGTATTGAACTGAAGCCAACCCCATCACCACCCTGCAGAGAATGACAGGCATTGGAGTGTGCCTTTGGGTCTTCAGGCATAACGACCACGCCATTTCACCACACCCTACCCTGCAGATGCTGAAAAGTGTCACGGTGTGCCTTGGGGTCTTTGGCCCTTATGCGCACCCCATTCCATCAAGAAATATGGTGAGATGGGTGCGATATAGGAGAATGGGGTAACGTTTGGGCCCAAAGAGTCTGAGGCACACCTTGATGCCTCTCACTGGCTGCAGGGGTGGGGTGGGGTGGAATGGCATAAGTATTACAGGCAAGAATCACAAGTCACACCCCTGATGCCTGTCATTCTCCACAAGGTGGGGCGTTATGGTCGGAAACCCTAACGCCTCAGGCATTCGTTGGTATTTTCACTCCAAATTTTCAACATGGTTTTTGTGTGACCCTCACCTCATGAACAGTGGCAATATCAGTTTGTTAGCCAAAAACTGCTTTTGCACAGTGACTACAGCATTTGGCACCACAGGTGCAAAAACACATTCCAAACAGGATGTGAAAAATGACAGCGGTACTGTTCATAGGGAGGTGTAAAAAATGGCAATGTTGAAAATCTGGTGTGAAAATCTTAAAAAACTGGTGAAGTCACGAGCGTGCATAGAAACTGTGTAATGCACACCCGTAATGTAACTAGTTTGGGGATTTTTTTTACAGCAGATTGTTAACACAGGCATTTTGGGACCTCCAATCATGAACAGTGTCAGTGCGATTCTCTTTATCTCTCTCGAACAATGATTTCCCACAGCGACCATGCATTTCTGCAATGAAAGTGTGAAAACACATTTCGGCCATGTTGTGGAAAATGACAGCCGTACTGTTCATAAGGAGGTGTGGAAAAATGCCACTGGTGAAAATCTGGACTGAAAATATCACAAATTCCTGAATTTACGAGGGTGTGTGGAAACTGAGTAATGCTCACTCATAACACAGTCATTTTATGGAGTTTTGTCACCAAATTTTCAACATAGTCATTTTAAGACCTCTGCTCATGACCAGTGTCACTGTGATTTTCTTAATCTGTCCCAAACATTGTTTTCGCACACCGACTGTACCATTGTGCGCTACATGTGCGGAAACAAATTTTGGGCAAGATGTGAAAAATGGTAGCTGTACTGCTCATAAGGAAGTGCGGTTAAATGGCACTGTTGAAAATCTGGTGTGCAAATATTACAAATTCGCAAACTTGCCAGCGTGCGTAGGAACTGAGCAACGTGCGTTCCTAAAACAGTAATTTTTGGGAATTTTCTCACCAAATTTTCAACATAGCCATTTTAACACCTCTGCTCATGACCAGTGTCACTGTGATTTTCTTAATGTGTCCCATACATTGATTTCGCACCGACTGCGCCATTGTGCGCTACATGGGCAGAAACACATTTTGGGTGAGATGTGAAAAATTATATCTGTACTGCTCATAAGGAGGTGTGGTAAAATGGCAATGTTGAAAATCTGGAGTGAAAATATTGAAAATTCGCGAACTTACGAGTGTGCACAGGAACTGCGCAACGCACGCTCATAAAAGTCATTTTAAGGAATTTTTTCACCAAATTTTCAACATAGCCATTTTAGGACCTCTGCTCATGAACAGTGTCACTGTGATTTTCTTAACTTGTCCCGAACATTGATTTCGCACTCCGACTGCGCCATTATGCGCTACATGGCCGGAAACACGCTTTGGGTGAGATGTGGAAAATGGCAGCTGTACTGCTCATAAGAAGGTGTAGTAAAATGGCAATGTTGAAAATCTGGAGTGAAAATATTGAAAATTCACGAACTTCGGCGCGTGAAACTGCGCCAACGCAGCGTAAATAAAACAGTCATTTTGGGAATTTTCCACCAAATTTTCAAAATAGGCTTCTTGAGAGCCTGCCTTATGAACACTGGCAGTGTCATTTCATTAATCGGTCCCAAAAGGTGATTTCATGCAGTGACTGTGAAATCACCCTTCAGGCCCGAATAACACCATGACAGGGACAGCATTCATGAGAGGGGGTCCAAAACCCCATGTTGAAAATTTGGTGCAAAAATTCCAAAAAATGCCCGAGATATGCAGCAAAGTTGAAAAAACCCTATCTATTACATTATACAGCTTACCGGCATTTCCTCAGTTCGCGGTCGGCTTTGAAGAGTGCAGACGTGTTCCTGGTCCACCGAAGATCGTCGCGCCGGATTCCCGAGGTAAGTATGTGGTGAGGGTGTGGGGAGGCACAGTGCGCAGTGGTGGTGCGGGTGGGGGCAGGAGACTGCGAGGGACCATTTTTACTTTACAGTTTTTTTTAATTAAAAGCGGCGGGACATTTGCCACACTGGGGTGGGCTTTCAGCGTGGCAGCTGGAAAGGATGTTTGGGGGCTGGAGCCGGCGAGGTTAGGCACCCCGTCAGCCATCACAGACTAGTGCCACGCTGGGGTGGGCTCCCAGCGTGGCAGCTGTAAACTGTCTGGGGTGGGGGCTGGAGCCGGCAGAGTTAGGCACCCCGTCAGCCATCTGGACGTGTGCCATGCTGGGGTGAGGCTCCCAGCGTGGCAGCCTGTAATACTGTTTTGAGGGGCTAAAAGCCGACGGGGTGGGGCACCCATCGGCCACCAGACTTATGTGAAGCTTTTTTGGGGCGGCGTGGAGCCGATGGGGCACTGGGCACCCATCAGCTATACTGTATGTGCGGGCACGCCACACAAATATGCGTATGCGCATGCGCAGTTGGGGAGCTCTGCTCACTGAAGCAGAGCTCTCCTTTCAACTGTATGCCACTGCATTTTCAGCTGTCATAGACAGCTGGAGCAGTGATTGGCGCACTGCGACCGCGCCTGCAAACACACTGACTGAATTAGAAGTGGCTGACACACCTCTGGAAAACTCGGATGATGGCACTATGTTTCTTGCACATGCGTGCAAGCAAACATAAAAACTGGTGAAGTCACAAACGTGCATAGAAACTGTGCAACGTGCACCCGTGATGTAATTAGTTTGGAAATTGTTTACAGCAGATTGTCAACACAGGCATTTTGGGACCTCCAGTCATGAACAGTTTCACTGTGATTTTCTTTATCTGTCCCGAACAATGATTTCCCACAGCGACCATGCATTTCTGTGCTGAAAGTGTGAAAACACATTTCAGCTATGTTGTGAAAAATGACAGCTGTACTGTTCATAAGGAAGTGTAGAAAAATGCCACTGGTGAAAATGTGGACTGAAAATATTACAAATTCATGAACTTATGAGGGTGCGTGGAAACTGTGCAATGCTCACTCGTAACACAGTCATTTTTAGGAATTTGTTTACCAGATTTTCAAAATAGCCATTTTAAGACCTCTGCTCATGAACAGCATCACTGTGATTTTCTTACTGTGTTCCATACATTGATTTCGCACTCCGACTGCGCCATTGTGCGCTACATGGGCGGAAACATGTTTTAGGTGAGATGTGAAAAATGACAGCTGTACTGCTCATAAGGAGGTGTGGCAAATAGCAATGTTGAAAATCTGGAGTGAAAATATTGAAAATTTGCGAACTTATGAGCGTGCATATGATCAGTGCAACAAACGCTCGTAAAACAGTTATTTTTTGGAATTTTTTCACCAAATTTTTAACATAGCCATTTTAAGACCTCTGCTCATGAACAGTGTCACTGTGATTTTCTTAATGTGTCCCTAACATTGATTTCGCACACCAACTACGCCATTGTGCGCTACATGCTCGGAAACACATTTTGGGTGAGATGTGAAAAATGACAGCTGTACTGCTCATAAGGAAGTGTGGTCAAATGGCAATGTTGAAAATCTGGGATGAAAATATTGAACATTCGCGAACTTACGAGCGTGTGTAGGAACAGCGCAACGCACGCTCGTAAAACAGTCATTTTTAGAATTTTTCACCAAATTTTCAACATAGGCTTTTTGATAGCCCACCTTATGAACACTGGCACTGTCATTTCATTAATCAGTCCCAAAAGGTGAATTCACGCAGTGACTGCGAAATCACCCTTTGGGCCCGATTAACGCCATGACAGTGACAGAACTCATGAGGAGGGGTCCCAAAAACCCCATGTTGAAAATTTGGTGCCAAAATTCCAAAAATGCCTGAGATATGCAGCAAAGTTGAAAAAACCTATTCATTACATTATACAGCTTAACGGCATTTCCTCAGTTCGCGTCGGCTTGGAAGAGTGCAGAGCGTGTTCGTCCACGAAGATCGCGCCCGGAGTCCGGAGGTAAGTATGGGTGGGGGTGGGGAGGCAGGGTGCAGTGGGTGGGGGCAGAGACAGCAAGGGACCGTTTTCTGTTGCAGGTTTTTTTATTTTTAACAAAGGAGGAGACGACGGGACGCTTGCCATGCTGTGGTGGGCTCCCAGCGTGGCACAAGGATGGCTTGTCGGTCGGGGGTGTGGAGCCAACGAGGGATTGGGCACCTCGTCGGGTGACAGCATCTGTTGCCACGGTGGGGTGGGCTCCCAGCGTGGCACCCTGTGCTCTGGGGAGGGGGAATTGGGCACCCCCGTCGGCTATACAGTGCGGGGGGGGTGAGCACGCAGTATGCATTCGTGTGTGTGTGTGTGTGTGTAGGGGGGCGCGCATGAGCAGGCGATATCTTATCGCTGCTCACTGAAGCATAGCTCTTTCAACTGCACGCCACTGCATTTTTGACTGCTGTCATAGACAGCTCCAGCAGGCATTGGAGAACTGCGACCACGGCTGCAAACATACTGACTGAATTGGAAGAGGGCTGCCACACCTCCGAAAACTTGGATGATGGCACTATGTTTCTTGCATATGCGTGCAAGCAAACATAAAAGGAAGTTGTTATCCCTCTATACAGACAGTTGGTGAGACCCCATCTGAGTACTGTGTACAGTTTGGAGACCTCATCTACGCATAGGACGAGAAAGGATGAAAGCAGTCCAGAGGAGGGCAACTAAAATGGTGCAGGGTCTGAAGCAGAAACCATATGAAAGAGAGACTGAGAGAGCTTAATATGTATACTCTTGATGAAAGGAGGACAGGGGAACATGATAGAAACGGTCAGGTACCTCAAGGAATCAACAAAGTCCAGGAGGGTAGCATCTTTCAGAAAAAGAGATGTGGAAGAACAAGGGGTACAATTTAAAGATAGAGGGCATGGCTCAGGGTAATGTGAGGACATTTTTTTCACGGAGAGTGGTGGATACATGGAACAGCCTTCCTGAGGAGGTCATTGGGTCTAAAACATTGGGGGAATTCAAACATGCATGGGACAGACACAAGGCAATTGTAGTGGGGGGGTTGCAGGAAGTAGGCTGTTGGTTAACTAGAATCTGCAGCTTATCCAGTAGGTAGGAAAATGGGCAGACTGGGTGGGCCAAGTGGTCCTTATCTGCCGTCAAAGTCTATATTTCTATGTTTATGTATGCCTAATGTATTCTAACCATGTTCTTGTTAGGTTTACATTTTTTACAAAGGCTGGACTGAAATTATGACTCCCAAATAAATAGTACTTTTTCCGCCCCTTGGTTTAGAATCTAAAGTCTGATTTTAGGAGGGTCAATATTCCAGGCTTTGACCTGCAGTCAGGAAGTTATGAAAGGTTCCAAGTATTGTCTCTGCTTGGGACGTGGGAGAAACAGTTAAAGCAGTTATACCTTATCTGAATTTTTTGGAGTCTGTTATTTGTTGCTGGGGGTCAGCCTGAGGACAAATGGTCCTAGTAGAGGATCACAACTTACTGTTTGGTTTGTTCTCTGTTATTAGTGATTAAGAACAGACTGAAATGTTTGAATAGTTAACTTTCTTAGTGTTCATTAAGCTAATCTAAGGTGATAATTGATTAATGCGGCAGCTATTCATGCAGGCCATACCTTGGGGAGGGATGGGACATAGTTAATTGTCATTGAAGGAAGGCTTTTGGCAGTACCCCAGGAGCTTTTTATCTTAACTGGGTGGCCATGGTTAGCTGCCAGTAACCAGAAGGTAATTACCCATCCCTCAGAACTTAATGCTGCCGGGTGCTCGGGGCACTGAGATCCCAGAAATCAGTGTTGAGGAAAGAGAGACAGGTTTCTTATTGGGCTACAGCTCTCTATACCTTGTTAGGGTGCTCTCTCTCGGATCAAAACTTGGTTTCCTGGTGCCTAGACAACCCACGAAGACGAATTGTCTTCTGCACCAGATAGGTCACTATCTGGATCCTTTTCCCATTTTTATATTTGCTTGCACGCATGTGCAAGAAACATAGTGCCATCATCGGAGATTTCGGAGGTGTGTCACCTCCTCCTCCAATTCAGTCAGTGCTGGCAGGCGCGGCCCCTGTAAGCCAATGCATTCTGGAGCTGTCTATGACACGCTCCAAAATGCAGTGGCATACAGTTGAAAGGGGGAGCTACGCTTGAGTGAGCAGCGATAAGATAAGGCTGCTCACGTGCAGCTCCCACAGACAGAAGCCCACGCAGGCGTGCGCGCCCCACGCGTGTATAGCCGACGGGTGCCCAATCCCCGCCGGCTGTGCAACGCCCGCCCCAAAAAGGCTTTCCCAAAATGCCATGCTGGGGCCCACCCCAGCGTGGCAACTATCAATATAGGCCGACGGGGTGCCTAACCCCGCCGGGCTCCACTGTCCCCCCCCACTCCGATATTGGCGCCACGCTGGGAGCCCACCCCAGCGTGGCAATGTATCCTTAGGCCAACGGGGTGCCCAATCCCCATCGGCCGAACGCACTTCACAACCAGCTTTCTGTGCCACGCTGGGAGCCCACCAGCGCAGCAACGTCCCCCACGTCAGTCTGCTTTTTAACCTGTAAGAAAAACGGTCCAACGTTGTTTTTCCGCCCTCCCACAACCCTGACCCACCACTGCACACCCAGCCTCCCCACACCCCTCAATTTATACTTACCTCCAGACCTCGCGCGACGATCTTCAGTGGACCGGGAACACGCCTGCACTCTTCAAAGCCGACCGCGAACTGAGGAAATGCCGGTAAGCCGTATAATGGGCTAGATAGGGGGTTTCAACTTTGTTGCATATCTCAGGCATTTTTTGGAATTTTTGCACCAAATTTTCAACATGGGGTTTTTGGGACCCCTTCTCATGAATGATGTCACTGTCATGGCGTTATTCGGGTCGAAGGGTGATTTCGCAGTCACTGCACGAAATCACCCTTCAGGCCTGAATAACGCCATGACAATGACATCATTCATGAGAAGGGTCCCAAACCCCAAGTTGAAATTTGGTGCCAAAATTCCAAAAATGACTGTTTTACGAGAGCGCTTTGCAGTTCGCACGCAGGCTCGTAAGTTCGCGAATTTTCAATATTTTTACTCAGATTTTCAACATTGCCATTTTACCACACCTCCTTATGAGTAGTATAGCTGTCATTTTCACATCTCACCCAAAATGTGTTTCTGCCCATGTAGCGCACAATGGCAGTCGTTGTCTTGAAATCAATGTCTGGGACAAATTAAGAAAATCACAGTGACACTGTTCATGAGCAGACGTCTTAAAATGGCTATGTTGAAAATTTGGTGAAAAAGTCCTAAAAATGACTTTTACGAGCGTGCGTTGCATAGTTCCTATGCATGCTCGTAAGTTTGCAAATTTAATATTTTCACTCCAGATTTTCAACATGTCCATTTTATTAAACTTCCTTATGAATAGTACAGCTGCAATTTTTCATATGTCGCCCAAACTGTGTTTTGGCACATATAGCGCACAATGGTGCTGTTGGTGTGCGAAAGCAATGTTTAGGACAGAGTAAGAAAATCACAGTTACACTGTTCATGAGCAGAGGTCTTAAAATGGCTATGTTGAAAATTTGGTGACAAAAGTCCATAAAATGACTGTGTTACAAGTGAGCATTGCGCAGTTTCTACGCACCCTCATTAGTTCATGACTTTGTAATATTTTCAGTCCAGATTTTCACCAGTGACATTTTTCCACACTTCCTTATGAACAGTACAGCTGTCATTTTTCACAACATGGCTGAAGTGTGTTTTCACACTTTCAGTGCAGAGATGCGTGGTCGCTGTGGGAAATCATTGTTCGCCACAGATAAAATCACAGTGACACTGTTCATGATCGGAGGCACCAAAATGCCTGAGTTGACAATCTGCTGTAAAATATCCCCAACCTAATTATATTACGAATTGTCGTTGCAGTTTCTATATCTTGACTTCACCCATTTTTATTATTTTTACTACAGATTTTGCAACATAGCCATTTTTACACCTCCCATGAAAGAGTACAGCTGTCATTTTTACATCCTGTTGGAATGTTTTTGCTCCTGTGGTCCTAAATGCCGTAGTCACTGTGCATTAGCAGCTTCGCTAACAAACTGATATTCCCCTGTTCATGAGGAGGGGTCACAAAATAAACATGTTGAAAATTTGGGTGAAAATACCAGCGAATGCCTGAGGTATTAGGGTTTTCAACTATAACGCCCAACCCTATAGAGAATGACAGGCGTCAGGGGTGTGACTTGGGATTCTTGCCTGTGATGCTCATACCATTCCACACCCTGCAGTCAGTGAGAGGCATCGAGGCATGCCTTGGACTCTTTGGCCCCAAACTTCACCCCATTCTCCTATATCGCACCCATCTCACCATATTTCCTAATGAAATGGGGTGCGCATAAGGGCCAAAGACCACAAGGAACACCGTGACACTTGTCAGTCTCTGCAGGGTGGGGTGTGGTGAAATGGCGTGGCCGTTATGCCTGACGACCCAAACGCACACCCCAATGCCTGTCACTCTCTGCAGGGTGGTGGTGGGGTTGGCTTCAGTTCAGTACTTCACTGCCATTCCTATTACGCAGCTCTGTAACTTCTGCACTACCACTGCCAATGCCAGCAAGCAAACATTCGGCATTGACAAATGCTTGTTCTTTTTTCTGTGTTTCAGTAACTAGTTACAAGTCTACAAGTGTACCCATAGGAACAACAGTTTGGTTGGTTGCAATAATTAGTCTGGAAACATAGGATCTGATGGCAGATAAGGAAGGCTGTTCCATGCATCTACAACCCTCTCTGTGAAGAAATACTTCCTCACATTACCTCTGAGCTGGCCCCCCTCTATCTTCAAATTGTGCCCTCTTGTTCTTGCGCATCTTTTTTTCTGAAAGATTCTACCCTGTTGAGCTTTGTTGATTCCCTTGACTTATTTGAAAGTTTCTATCATGCCCTCCCCCCTTTCCTCGAGGCTATACATCTTAAGCTCCTTTAGTCTTTCTTCATATGTCTTCTGGTGCAGACCCTGCACCATGTTGGTTGCCCTCCTCTGGACAACCTCCACCCTGTCTATGTCTTTGTGGAGATGGGGTCTCCAGAACTGTACAGAGTACTCCAGATGTGGTCTTACAGACTGTCTGTGCAGAGGAACAACAACTTCCTGTTTTCTACTGGTGATGCCTCTCCCTGTGCATCCCAGTACCCCCCCCCCAGCTCTCCTTGCTGCCTTCTCACATTGCTGGCCCACCTTTAGGTCATCTGATATGTCTACCCCCAGGTCCCTTTCCATTTTTGTTGCTGGAAGTTGTTATTAGAAGTTTTCAACTATGTACTGTATGTCAGTTTTGTTTTTCATTCATTTTATTTGCAGGATGGTCAACTTTAACAATGAGGCTTTGGGGGATATTTAAAAAGGAAGGAGTGTGTAACCCCCCTACAAATGGGGGTTCCTGAAAAGTATTCCTTGAGCTTGCCTACATGCATACTGCCAGGCTGGTGTCCTGCGTTTTAGCAGTTTAAATGTGATTGCCAGAGAGTGCCTGTATGACCTCTGTGTACTTTCTCTTTAAGAGCTGCCTGGATTGCAGTCATAAGTAATCTGAGAGGGAGCTCTGTTGAAAGATGTAACTATCTGATGAAAAACATTTAGAGTGATAATGATAATGTACTTTGTCTAACCTGCCTTCTTTGCAGCAAGGACTGTTTTATCTCCACTATCTTGGTCCTGGACTGCAAATTGGACCAATCGGTTCTGGTGGGACTAAAATGGAGCGGACTACAGGAGCTGTCTGGAGTAAAAATCTGCAGGAATTGTAATTTTGGGCTTTTGGCCCCTTTTTGCACCTAAAGGGGGAGCTCCTGTTGTGACTGACAGATGAATCAGCCAACCGAACCTTTTGGATCTTGTGGAAATTCCCAGGCTTGCTGCAGTTTGAGTCAGACCTAAGTTGGAAGCTGAAGAGGCACACAGCTTCAGACAATCAAGCAGCAATCCTGAGTGGGTTCGTATGGGAGAACTGTGAAAAAGCTGAGTTTTGGCCTGCATGTCTGCCTGCTGCCCCTAAGAGGGAGAGAAGAGAATTATTTCGGACTAAATCCGAGTTTGAGAGAACGAAGTAAGCCACTGATTTTTACCAGGCTCATACCTGAAGAAAACTGAAGATTTTGCTGAATGCGATCGGCCTGTCAGGATTTCCAGCTGCTTTTGAATCCCCGGTTTGTGTAGAGATGCTGCGATCGTGACCGGAGAGCGGTTTACCTGGTACAGTAGAATTTCCTTACATGTAAATGTGCTGTGAGTTGTTAGTGGGTCGTGATTTGGTTCCCCACTGTGTGAACTGTGTTCTGCTTGCTGGAAGCTGCATCCAGCTCAAAACGGACTAAGTCCCAGTCTGTCTCCATTTGACTGGGGCCTTGCCATACTGGCCCAGCCAGACTACCCACTGCACAGAGAAAGCCATCGACGAGAGACCTGTCTGGGGATCAGCCCCCTGCTCCATGCTTGAACAGGACTGATGCCTCGGCGAATCATGTAGGCCCTGCTTCTCCTGGCACTCCAGATCAACCACCTGCAGTCTCAATTTTCATCCAGCCTGTGTCCAGTCTTGGGTATCATGAGTAATCATCAGGGTAGCTCCCTGCAACAACAGCCTAATCTAAAAGTGTGTCATCTGATTGTCTTGTTTTCTTTTCATGAACTGAGCCCTCTGGCTCCGGATTACAATTAGTGTGTGTGGTGCATATTGTTTTCTTCCATCACAGGGCCCCAACCAGCTGCAACATTCCTGGTTAGCCCACCTTTCTCCACCTAGGTACCCAGAGAGTGTGACTGTTTATAGACCCTGAAGTACATGCATAACTGTTTGAATGATAGAGTCTTTAAGCAAATTAACCTGATTACGCCCCTCCCTTGTTCAGGTCCCTTACATAAATCAGATCTAGCTCTTTTTTGCATTTACCCTGACTGTGGATCCAGTTTGTGCAGGAGTACTGTATTGCTGTTATTTGCTTTGTATAACCTTGTTTTACAGGGGCGTCACCAGGCCAGAGCCACGGGGTGCCCGAAATTACTGCAGTGAGGGTTTGAGAAACTCTAACTCAAATTTCTTTGTGGCTAAATCATCTGTCCAGGCCTCTGCTACTGCCTCTCCAGACTTGTCCAAAATAGTGGGCCCTTCAATGGAGACTACAGTGATTGTGAATGGTATTCATACGCAGGCTGTACTTGACAGTGGGTCGCAAGTGACCACTGTATTCCAGGATTGGTATGACAAACACTTATCTGATGTACCTTAGCAATCCCTGGAAGGCCTACATGTGTGGGGCCAGAGCGACAAGTCTTATCCCTACCTAGGGTATGTCCACCTTTGGTTGTCTTTTCCCTGCAACTGTAACTGGTATAGAGGAGTGAGTAGAGACATTGGCCCTAGTGTGTCTCCCCACCAGACTGTATGATGGGGTCCCCCTGTTAACTGGGACAAACGCCCATATGTTTGGGAGACTGGCACAACTCTGTCATGAGAAACAAGGGCGATGGACTGGGAGGGCCCTGATAATTCTGCCTTTGATCAAGATGGCCTATTATTTGCAACAGAAACCCAAGGAAGTAGACCAGGATGAACTGGTGGGGATCATGTGGATGAAGGATCCCGATTCAATGGTACTGGCCCCTAATGCCCAGTGTACCACTCAAGGGGAGGTCCGCCTCCGGAAAGATGTCAAGAACAAAATACTGATGTTGGATGCGCCAGGCGATGGAAAATTGCCAGAAGGATTATTGGTCCAACCCAGCATCTTGCCTGCTCATGCCCATGCCTATGCATGACGAGTGATGGTCCAGATTCACAATGTGTCAGATCGGGAGATCCAGGTGAACAGAGAGTGCACCCTAGCTATGGTACACTGTGCAGACACTGCAGTATTGCCCAGCAACAAGCACCCTGGTGAGAAGGAGAGAGTGACCCCAGACTTGTTTGACTTTGGTAACTCCTCGTTGCCAGCTGAATGGAAAGCTAGAATTAGCAAGAAACTTTGCCCAGAGAGACCAAGTGTTTTCATTGAAGGAATGGGATGTGGGATGTGTCCAGGATGTGGAGCATCACATACGCCTGCACGATGAACTTCCATTTCGTGAGAGGTCCTGACACCTAGCCCCAGCAGACATAGATGATGTGAGGAGACACCTGCAGGAAATGCTCACTGCTTGTGTGATACAAGAATCCAGGAGCAAATGGTTCTTGGTGTTGGATTTTCGCAGTGGATACTACCAGATCCCAATGGTCCAGGAAGAGAAAACAGCCTTCATCTGTCCATTGGGGTTTTACAAGTTTCTGAAGATGCCACAGTGGATATCAGGCACCCCAGCCACCTTTCAGCGAGTGATGGAACATGCGGTGGGAGATATGAATTTGCTGGAATGCCTGGTGTACTTGGATGATGCCATTGTGTTTGGGAGCACCTTAGAGGAGCATGAAAACTGACTGTTTAAAGTCCTAGACTGACTGGAAGACTTTGGCCTCAAGCTGTCCATTGACAAGTGCCAGTTTTTCCAAACCTCCGTGAAGTATGTGGGGCACATAGTATCTCCAAAAGGGATAGAGACCTATCCCAGTAAGGTTGAAGCACTGACTACTTGGCCCCAGCCCCATAATCTGAAAGAACTACAATGTTTCCTGGGGTTCTGTGGCTACTACCGCAGGTTCACAAAAGACTGTTCCAAGGTGATTCGCCCACTTTTGAACCTTACCCAGGGTTACCCTACTACCAATCGTAAATACAAGAAAGGGACTGTTAAAGAACCAGAAAAAGTATACTTCCACCCAGGTGAACTCTTCAGGCCCCACTGGATGCCTGACTGTGAAGCAGCCTTCCATGAGATCACATACCAGCTCACCCATGCCCCCATCCTGGCCTATGCGGACCCCACCAAACCCTATGTGCTGCATATGAATGCTAGTCTGCAGGGTCTAGGAGTGGTGCTGTATCAAGACCATGAGGATGGCCTGAGACCAGTAGCTTTCACCACTAGAAGCTTGACCCCGTCCAAATGAAACTACCCGGTACATAAGTTGGATTTCCTTGTGCTAAAACGGGCCATCGTTGACCAGTTTCATGAATACCTCTTTAGGGCAAAGATATTGGTGAAGACTGACAATAGCCCATTGACCTAGGTGCAGACTTCAGTTAAGTTAGACGCCACCGGGCACCGGTGGCTTTCTGCATTATTAATCTATGATTATGCTGTCAAATACAGACCGGGCCTGAACCATATTGATGCTGATGTCTTATCACAAAGGCCCACTTCCAAGAGTGATTGGGTCAGGCTGTCTGAACCTGACATTCGAGCTTTGTGCCAAAAGTTTGATAGAGATGAACAAATGTCTGCGGACACAGTGGACTGTTTAGTAGATTGCTTGGGCCCTTCTGACACCTGCATACCAGCCTCTTATTGCCACTTCGCTGCTCTAGATATTAGTGCGCTACCTCAATTTGACAATGACAGCATTCAATGGGCTCAATCCCAAGATCCTATGATTCAGCCAGCACTTGATGCCCTGCATGCAGGGAAAGATGTGTCTAAGTTATGTTCCACTGACATGCGAACTGTTTAATTGTTTAAAGAAAGCCCCAGATTGAATCAGTTGTTGTATAGAGAGACAGTAGATCATAGTGGCAAAGTAGACAAGCAACAATTGGTCCTGCCCATGGCCTTTAAAGATTTGATACTGAGGTCCCTTCACAATCACATGGGGCACCTCGGTATTGACAGAACCCTTGACCTGGAACAATCTCGCTTCTACTGGCCCAAAATGGGGGCCGATGTTGAGCACCATGTTAAGACTTGTAGTCGCTGCCTGCAAAGAAAAGCCCTGCCTCAGAGGGCTGCCCCCCTTGTTGATATTATTACCAGCACCCCCATGGAACTAGTCTGCATAGACCTCTTGTGTTTAGAACCTGATCAGCTGAACACTGGCAATGTGTTAGTGGTTATGGATCATTTTACACGATATGTACAAGCTTTTCCAACCAAAGATCAAAAGGCACCTACCATGGCCAAGGTGCTAGTGGAAAATTTCTTCATCCACTATGGTGCCCCCCAGCGGATCCACTCTGACCAGGGCAGAGTCTTTGAGAGTCAACTAATCAAAGAAATGCTCTCTAAGGGGGGTGCAAAAGTCAAGAACCACCCCCTATCTCCCACAGGGAGACCCTCAACCAGAACATTTTAAATGCACCCTTCTATACATGCTGGGCACCCTTCACCCAAAAGACAAGCATAAATGGATCCAGTAGATTAGCACCTTGGTACACGCATACAATTGCACAAAAAATTAAGCTACTGGGTTCTCCCCCTACTGCCTCATGTTCGGGAGAGAGGCCTGGCTGCCAGTTGATGTCTGTTTTGGGGTCTGTCCAGATGGGGTCCAAGCCAAAAACTACTTGCAATATGTACAAAAACTGAAAGTTCAATTGAACCATGCCTATCAACTGGCCCAGACAATGGCCGCCAAGAGAAATCTAGCCAACAAAGAGAGGCATGATAAAAAAGTAAAGGCTCAAGAGCTTCGACCTGGAGACCGTGTGTTGTTACGCAATTTGGGACTGCATGGTAAACACAAAATTGCTGATCGGTGGTACCATCTTCCCCATGTAGTAGTTGGAAAGTGGGATGATTTACCTGTGTACAAGGTACACCCAGAGAACAACTCCAAAGCTGTCAAGACCATGCACTGTAACCACTTGCTACCTATCGGCCAAGTCATGATTGAGGCTGAACCCCCAGAAATTGAGCCCCCTGGGCCTGTGACTTCTGCTGCTGCAAGAAAGAGACAGAGTCAACTTACCCCAGTGGTCACAGATTTAAGGTTTCCTCCACAGCAGGCCCAGAATAATAGTGAATGTCAGTCCACTTCTGATGAAATAGAGTGTGACTATGCCTATTACCCCTCTTGTAAACTGAGTCAGCTGTTTCGAGGTGATCCCCTGATAAATTTTGGGGATGAAGTTGGGCCTTCTGGACTGCCTTACCCCCCAGCTTCGTCCTTGGAGCCAATGCTCCCAGAAAGTGAAGTGCAAATTATCACGTCCGAAGATGTTGAGTCTCTGTGTATTGTGGAACTGTATGATTTGCCTGAAGAAGGGGCTGAGGGTTTGAATCTTTCTGGTGGCATACCAGAACTTGAAGAACACTATGAGAGTGCTGACCACCCCCCTTCAGTGCCTCAAAGCTTGACTGTGCCTGAGCCTTCGCAAAATGAATCAAGAGTTGTAGAAACAGAACTTGCAGAGCAAGGAGCCAACAGTGCCCCAAGTTTAGATGTTTCCACCCAGGCAGAGGCACCCCTCACAAGTGACGAAAGTCCCCAGACCAGTGCTGAGAGTGCAGAGACTTTAGTTGTCACCCTAAGAAAGACTGGCCGAGCTGTTAAGCCAGTAGCATGCCTCAGTTATGATTCTCCTGGGAGGTCAGTGGATTTGCCTCTCAATGTGGTGCACAACGGTGTTTATGTCTCACCAAGCTCACTGCCCAAATTGAGCTTGATAGCCAATTCCAGGTTACTTGTCTTTCCCTCTCACCATGGTGCCCCTACCCCCTCTAGCCATAAGTTAGCTGATAGGGAAGGGCCTCCCCTTGCATTGTTTAAGGTACAATAAGTTATTACCTGATTCAGTATAGTAATGTTCAATTTACCTATGTGAAATATGCACAATGTGTTGTCAGAATGTATATAGTATCATGAAGTGTAGTGAATATGTATAGTAAAGCAATAAGTTTATGTTAACTGATGCATGATGGTACAGACTTGATGCAGACACCAAGCTCTCTCCAGGCAGGGAAGGGTGTAATCCCCCTACAAATGGGGGTTTCTGAAAAGTCTTCCTCGAGCTTGCCTAAATGCTCACTGCCAGGCTGGTGTCCTGTGTTTTAGCAGTTTAAATGTGATTGCCAGAGAGTGCCTGTATGGCCTCCATGTACTGTCTCTTTAAGAGTTGCCTGGATTGCAGTCATAAGTAATCTGAGAGGGAGCTCTTCTGAAAGACGTACCTATTTGCTGAAAATCATTTAGAGTGAGAATGATGATGTACTTTGACTAACCTGCCTGCTTTGCAGCAAGGACTGTTTTGTTTATCTCCACTATCTTGGTACTGGACTGCAAATTGGACCAATCAGTTCTGGTGGGTCCTAAAGTGGAACCAGACTACAGGAGCTGTCTGGAGTCAAAATCTGTAGGAATTGTAGTTTTGGGCTTTTGGCACCTTTTTGCACCTGAAAGGGCAGCTCCTGTTGTGACCGACAGATAAATCAGCCAACCGAACCTTTTGGATCTTGTGGAAATTCCCAGGCTTGCTGCAATTTGAGTCAGGTCTAAGTTGGGAGCTGAAGAGGCACACAGCTTGAGACAGTCAAGCAGCAGTCCTAAGTGGATTTGCATGGGAGAACTGTGAAAGGGCTGAGTTTTAGCCTGCATGTCTGCTTGCCGCCCCTGAGAGGGAAAGAAAAGAATTATTTTGGACTAAATCCGAGTTTGTGAGAACGAAGTAAGATGATTTTTACCAGGCTCATACCTGAAGAAGACCAAAGATTTTGCTGAATGCGATCGACCTGTCACGATTTCCAGCTGCTTTTGAATCCCCGGTTTGTGTAGAGACTCTGCGATCGTGACTGGAGAGCGGTTTGCCTGGTACAGTAGAATTTCCTTACATGTAAATGTGCTGAGAGTTGTTAGTGGGTCGTGATTTGGTTCCCCACTGTGTGAACTGTGTTCTGCTTGCTGGAAGCTGTATCCAGCTCAAAACGGACTATATCCAAATCTGTCTCCATTTGACCTGGGCCTTGCCACACTGGCCTAGCCAGACTACCCACTGCACAGAGAAAGCCATCGATGAGAACCCTGCCTGGGGATTAGCCCCCTGCTCCACGCTTGAACAGGAACGACACCTCGGTGAATCGTGTGGGCCCTGCTTCTCCTGGCACTCCAGATCAACCACCTGCAGTCTCAATTTTCGTCCTGCCTGTGTCCAGTCTTGGGTATCGTGAGTAATCATCAGGGTAGCTCCCTGCAACAACAGCCTAATCTAAAAGTGTGTCATCTGATTGTCTGTTGTTTTCTTGTTACGAGCTGAGCCCTCCGGCTCCGGATTACAATTAGTGTGTGTGGTGCTTGTTGTTTTCTTCCATCACAGGGCCCCAACCAGTTGCAACATTCCTGGCTAGCCCACCTTTCTCCATCTGGGTACCTAGAGTGTGTGACTGTTTATAGACCATGAAATGCATGCATAACAGTTTGAATGATAGAGTCTTTAAGCAAATTAACCTGATTACACCCCTCCCTTGTTCAAGTCCCTTAAATAAATCAGATCTAACTCTTTTTTGCATTTGCCCTGACTGTGGTTCCAGTTTGTGGAAGAGTATTGTACTGCTGTTATTTGCTGTGTATAACCTTGTTTTTGCCAGGGTCCCAGGGCCGAGCCAGAGCAGAGCTTCCTGGTGGTAAGTGCAAACAGTGTGGATACTTGTGTGGTGTAGCAGGGATTGTGAAAGTAATTATTTTGTATTGTTCTGGCCATTAGTAAGAAAAAGGAGGTTAGAGTGTCCCAGAGGGCTGTGCCCAGGTTAGCTTGACCACTACCAACCCTGACCTCCGGGTGGAGGCACCCATTTCAGAACTCAGACCCTTAACCCGTTGCTAGCTGCAAGCAAGGGGTAGTAGCCCTGGGATAGCACCACTTAGGGGTTACAAATGGAACAGCATAAGTATGTATTACCTTTTTTGGCACAAACATGGATAGTTTGGTAATGTGCTTCTGGAACATTAATGGTATCAATAATGTTATAAAGAGGGCCAGGGTATTACAAGCATTGCAGCAGGCCAGATGCGAAATAGCCTGTCTTCAGGAGACTAAACTATCCTCAGTGGAACACAAGAGGCTACGAAGATCTTGGGTGGGTGCTATGTACTCAGACTCGAACTTAAAGCCTAAAAAGGCAGGGGTAGCTATACTGATACGAAAGGGCCATCCTTTCCAGGTAACCCATACTCACTCTGAGGGCTCAGGGAGATTGGTTCTGGTTTCTGGATTGTTGAGGGTCCACCCTACATATTTATCCATTTTCATGCCCACCCCACCAACAGGGAATTTTTAGATGGGTATTTCAGCCTACTGCATCCCTTCCAGAGCGGCAGTTTATGCATAGGGATTGGATTGGTGGAGGATACCCAACTGGACCGTGCCCTCCTGGGGTGGGGGTCAAGGGCGTGCTCCAAATTACTAAACACCCTGAGAACAGAGACTGGGCTGGTGGATCCTTAGAGGCTTTCATTTCCAAAGGGGAAGGAATACACTTTTTTTTCCGCAGCCTCCAATTCGTACTCCTGTCTAGACAGGTTGTATACCCAAAAGAACTGGGCATATACACTCCGGGATACCCTCTTTCATCCCCTAGCCCTATCAGACCATGCTTTGGTGATATACCGATTACAATGGGATGTGGGTAGACCAACCGGAGGGTGGAGATTTAATGTTAGTTTACTCCATGACGAGGCATTTGTTGCCTACACAAAAGAAATTATAAAACATTTTATTATTGAAAATACTACTCAAGGGACCTCTTTGAAGTACATCTGGGATTGTCTATAAACTGTGATCCAGGGACATGGCATATCGTACACTTCCTACAAGACAAATCAGCACAAGGCTTTCCAGAATAAGGCAGAGGAAGCTCTGCGTCAGCTGGAAACTGAACACAAAAAAAACAAGACATCCAGATCTGTTGACTAAGTTTAAACAGGCCAGAGAAGTTGTTAATGTCCTGACACTACATAAGAGACAGAGAACACACTTTGATTCACAAAACAAAAATATTATGAATGGGGAAGAGGGCAGGGCATTTACTAGCACAACACCTTTAAAAACTGGGGGATAAATATGTTTCAAAATAAAGAAGAGATCTAGCTCTCAAGATTATACCATGACAACGACAGAGATAGCTCAGAATTTACAGGATACTGTTCTCAACTATATAGTAAAGAAAGACCCACTGAACACTAGTAGAAAATAGAAGAATTCTTCAAGAACATTACCCTCTCTACCCTTTCCCCTGAGCAACAGGAACATCTAGAAGCCCCCTTCTCAGAGACACAGATTTTAGCAGTTCTTAAATATTTTTTGTGGGGGGGGGGAGTGGTAAGGCACTAGGCCCAGATGGTATCCCCTCTGAATTCTACCACATGTTTGCTGGAGAATTGACTCCCTTACTTACTCAAGTTTACAACACTGCTCATGACGAAGGACAGACACCTGACTCATGGAGTGAAGCTATGATAACTGTGCTGCCCAAACCAGGGAAAGACCCCTCAGTCTGCTCCAACTACCACCCCATCTCCTTTCTCAATCTGGATGTTAAGATCTTCACTAAAGCGATTGGGACAAGGCTACAAACCATTATTACAGACTTAGTACATCCAGATCAAACAGGGTTCATACCAAGCCGTCATTTAAAAGACAGTATCTTCCTTCTTCTAAATGCCATGCCGGCTGCTAAAGCCTTTCCCAAAAACACCCTTCAAGCAGTGATGTCGATTGATGCAGAAAAAGCCTTCGATCGGCTAGACTAGCACTACTTAGATGAAACCCTTAAGCAGTTTGGTTTTGGGCTCTGCTTTAGGGCATGGATATCCAATCTATATAGATCTCCCACGGCCTGGGTCAAGGTGACTGGCATACTTTCCGCCCCTTTTGATACCCAACAGGGTACACAACAAGGCTGCCCCCTCTCACCACTATTATTTGCCCTTAGCATCAAACCCTTGGCCACTTTTATTAGGCAATCCCCAGAGTTCAAGGGAGTGAGGGGAGGAGGGGAGGAGCTGTGCATTTTGCTATACACAGATGACACCTTATTGTACACTGCGGACCCAGCCCAGTCGGTGGGGGGGGGTTAACAATGTTAAGGACCTTTGGGACAATATCAGGTTACAAAATTAATGAGTCTAAGACTGAACTGCTTCCCTTGGGTGTCTACGTGGGACACCTCCCACAAAATCTGGGAGGTCTATGCTGGGCTACACAGGGGTTCCGTTACCTGGGAGCCTGGATGCCAAAAGAACTATCCCAACTTTATCAGAGAAACTATTTAAAGTTACTGTCCGAAGCACAGGCCGATTGCAAGAGGTGGAAAGAATTACCCCTCTCATTGATAGGGAAAATTGAAATTATTCATATGAATCTTTTATCAAGATTTTTGTTTTCATTCTTAGTGATACCTATAAGACCCCCGCCTCCTTTTGGAAGGTGCTCAGGCCCACTCTAATGAAGTTTGTATGGGGGGGGACCCATAATTCGTTGGCCTATCTTGGTAGCCCCCCAAAAAACAGGGAGGCTTAGCCTTGCCTGACTTCAAACTATATTACTGGGTTGCACAACTACAGTACTTCATCCCCCACTTGAACAGTGAAGAGGTCCCCCCCATGGGTCAGTCTGGAACAGGGGTCTAGGGGTCTGTCCACTTTGAGAGATATTTTATTTATAGATTACTCAAACCTCAAATTGTTTAGCTCTGGCAATGTTTGGGCCATGAACCTGAAACAGATATGGTTAGAAATATGCGCCAAATGCAAGTTGCCCATGAACCTGATGAGTGACACCCCGCTGAGGGCTTGTACTGATTTCTTCCCTTTAAATTGGAGGAGGGCATACATTTTGGAAAAGGAATGGGTTACATAGTTTAGGACAGTTCTTTCAAGGTGATGTGCTCAAGTCATTCCTCCAACTTTCCCAAGAATTCCAGCTGCCTCAGAGGGAGTTTTTTTCGCTTTTACAGTTCAGGTATTACCTTTGGAAAATTTGCATGAATCTCTTTTTAAAGTGGGCACCGATCCTCTAAAACCCTCCTTATATCACTAGCGAGCCCCCACAGAGCAGATGCAGAGACTAGTTTCCCAGATCATGCATCTGCTCTCTGACTTATAGCCAGACCCAATTAGCATAATAAAGAGGAGATGACTCAAAGAATCAGGAACTGACCTGTCTGAGGTGGACTGGAAAAGAATTTGGTGGGGATACTCTGTACTATGGCCTCCCAACCTGGCGGGATTTCAGATGGAGGGTGGTAGCCAGTCATTTCCACACTCCTACCGTCACAAAGTATTATGGGATGCACATCAGAGGAATGTTGGAGAAATTGTTCCAAAATAGGGACACATATGCATATCTTCTGGTCCTGCTCATTACTGAAACCTTTTTGGGCAGAGGTAGGTGGAGAATGTGGTAAAATCCTAGTTGTTGATTTGTCCCTGGAGTTCTCCACTTTCATTCTGGGATTGCCTCCTGATGGTCTGCGAACCAAGGCTCAGATATATTTACTTAATATTCTAATAGATGCAGCTATCAAAGCTATAACTCAGAAATGGTTAACTCCCAGTATCCCCACAGTGGAGTTGTGGTTATCCAACTATGACGGTATAATGGAAAAAGAGCACCTCACAGCAAAATTGAGACTACAGAAAGACAAATATATAGGCCACTGGCTTCCATATTTCCATTACAAGGCTGACTTACTTAAGAAAGATGTACTTGAAATCTTAGCAGACCAAGATTAGACTGTGGATGCCCACCTGTGAGCCTCCCCGCCCATGACAGGACTCGGGGTGAAATATTGCTTCTCCTATAGCTATCCCCACAACCCTAACTAATTAGTGGGAGATCTGACCCACCCTGGAACTAATAGAGATATACCAGATGGAAAATGTTGACCATATCTGAAAACTTTAGAGTTTTTTTTTTTTTAATTTATTTTATTGCAGCAATTTTTACACACGTCAAGACAATGTACAATATATTGAGGTATATAAATTAATAGACAGCAGCATTAGGTAATCAGCAGAATCATTTTTCCTAAGGATCTAATCATAAGTAAGCAGTTTCCGTTCACTAGATTATTTATTGTTAAAGAAAGTCCATCTCCATGAGGGCCCTTATTATTCTGAGACTGAATAAGTCTATCTTCTAAAATTTTGGTTTAGCCGATATTTACCTTTAAGTTTAGGGCCCTAGTTTAAATCATTTTAAATATTAAATGTTACTCTGAATAGCTCTCCTTCCCTTCAACCCTCCCATCATTTTATTTAGGCTTATAAACAATTATACCCCCAACCAATTCAGTAGATTAAGGGCAACAGGTGGGATCCACCGATGAATGATAGAGTACCCACCTCTGCCATTTTGACATGTGAGATGGACTTTTATTTTGTATTTTTGCACTAAGACTCTCTAATTGATATAAGTCAGACATAATAGATCTCCATTCCTCAAGTGTTGTTATCTCTGCCGACATCCATCGTCAGGGTATAGATTTCTTTGCTGCTAATAGACATACTGGCAGAAGGGTATTAACCCATGGAAGAGTGTGGTCTGGAAAGATCCCCAGTAGGGTCTGTTCAGCTGTTAGTTCAACTGATTGACCAAACAAAGCAGTAAGTTCCATCTGTAGGATGAGCCAAAAAGGCATCAGGTTGGGGCAGAGCCAAAAGATGTGACCCAGGGAAGCCCTAGAACAACCACAACCTCTCCAGCAAACCCCATATTTATCCAGGAGGAATTAAAGGAGGACAGCTGGTGCTCGGAAGTAGTGGGAGTGGCATTTCCACGCAAACTCCCTCCATAAAGGGGATGAGGAGGTCTTCAAACTTTTGATTGTAGTTGTCTTATTAATTTCCTCCTTTTTATGTTGATTACGCACATGTGCAAGAAACATATTGCGGCAGCTTTCCAGAAGCAGGTTGTGGAGGCATGGCAATGTTGTGGCCAATGCCCCCACAGCCTTTAAAGGCTTGGCCCACATTCCACAATGCCATGGCACACTGCTGCTGACACTAGTTCAGCCAGCGTGCCACAACCTTGTAAGGTTTCAGTTGCCGCAATCAGGGGCCGTTTCGTCATTGCAGCATAAGCCATTCACTGCAATGAGGAAGAGACCCATCATTGCTAGGCGGAACCTTTACAGTGATACTGTTTGTGAACATGGTGGTGGCTTGCCGCCCGAGTTCAAAAAATATTAAACCCCGCCCGAAGGTACCCAATCCCCTAGGCAGCATGTGCCCCCCGTTTTTGTTTGCGAGGGCCCCAATCCTCATCGGCTTCAGTTCCCCAAGGTTGATGTTGCTGACTGAGGCCCACTTTCCCGTCGGCATTATCTCTTCCAGCTTTTGTTGTGCCGGCCGGAGATTTCCCAATCCCCATCGACATAATATCACCCCGCTTTTGTTGTGTGCTGATGGGGTGCCCAATCCCCATCGGCATAAATAACCCCCTTTGTTGTGTGCGATGGGGTGCCCAATCCCCATCAGCTACAGCTGCCCCCAAAAAAGACTCCGTTGGCATGCTGGGAGCCCACCCCAGCGTGTCACATGCCTGTAAAACAAAAAAGGACCCACGATGTTTTTTCCTGTGGAAAAAGGAAACGGTCCCTCGGCAGTCTCCCTGCCCCCACAACCCGCACCCACCCACTGCGCACCTTGCCTCCCCACACACACCCACCCCATACTTACCCTTGGAGTCCGTACGACCATCTTCGGTGGACCGGGAACACGTTTGCACTCTTCAAAGCCGACCGCGAACTGAGGAAATGCCAGTAATGGAATAAATAGGGTTTTCAACTTTGATGCATATCTCAGGCATTTTTGGGAATTTTGGCACCAAATTTTCAACATGGGGTTTGGGGACCCCTCCCATGAATTCTGGCGCTGTCATGGCATTATTCAGCCCCAAAAGGTGATTTCACGGTCACCAGGACTGATCAACGAAACAACAGTGCCAGTGTTCATGAGGTGGGGTCTCAAAAAGCCTATGTTGTAAATTTGGTGTGAAAAAATCCAAAAAATGACTGTTTTACAAGCGTGCATTATGCAGTTGCTACGCACGCTCGTAACTTTGTGAATTTGCAATATTTTCATACCAGATTTTCAACACTGGTATTTTTTCAGACCTCCTTGTGAACAGTACAGCTGTCATTTTCCACATCCTGGCCAAAATGTGTTTTCCCACTTTCGGCGCAGAATAGCGTGGTCGCTGTGGGAAATCAGTGTTCGGGACAGATGAAGAAAATGACAGTGATGCTGTTTATGAGCAGAGGTCCTAAAACGCCTATGTTGAAAATTTGGTGACGATACTCCATAAAATTACTGTGTTACGAACATGTGTTGCGCAGTTTGCACGCATGCTCGTAACTTCGTGAATTAATATTTTCACTCCAGATTTTTAACATAACCAATCTTCTGCACTTCCATATGAACAGTACAGCTGTCATTTTTCACATCCTGGCCGAAATGTGTTTTCGCAGTTCCAGAGCAGAATAGTAGCGGTCACTGTGGAAATCCATGTTCAGGACACATTATGAAAATGACAGTGACACTGTTCATTGGCAGAGGTCCCAAAATGCCTATGTTGAAAATTTGGTGTCGAAAGTCCATAAAATGAGTGTGTTACGAATGTGCATTGCACAGTTTCCACGCATGCTCGTACCTTCACAACTTTGCAATATTTTCACTCCAGATTTTCAACATTGCCATTTTTCCACACCTCCTTATGAACAGTGCAGCTGTCATTTTTCACATCCTGACCGAAATGTGTTTTCGCTCTTCTGGCACACAATAGCATGGTTGCTGTGGGAAATCAGTGTTCGGGACACATTAAGAAAAACACTGACACTGTTCATGAGCAGAGGTCCTAAAATGCCTGTGTTGAAAATTTTGTGATGAAACTCCATAAAATGACTGTGTTATGAGCGTGTGTTGTGCAGTTTCCATTCACCCTTGTAAGTTCGCAAATTAGTAATGTTTTCACGCCAGATTTTCAACACTGGCATTTGTTCACATCTCCTTATGAACAGTACAGCTGTCATTTTTCACATCCTGGCCGAAATGTGTTTCCGTGCTTCCGGCACAGAATACCGCAGTCACTGTTGGAAATCAGTGTTTGGGACAGATTATAATCGAGCGACTTGGGGGGGGGGAGTGACTGAACTCAACTGAGCCCTGTCAGGACTGCTGCGGATTTCTTTGTGGGCAGGAAAAGGCGCCAACACAGGCAGGAGCCCAGTACAAAAGGGCAGCCTGCAGCGCCAGGAGACACAGAATGAGTGAGTGAGGGAGGGAGTGGGTGAGCTCAACAGAGCTCTGTTGGGACTGCTGCAGATTTCTTTGTGGGCAGAAAAAGGCAGCAATGCATGCAGGGACCCAGTACAAAGGGCAGCCTACAGTGGTGGGAGAAACAAAGCGGTGACTGGGGGCGGAGTGAGCAAGCTCAACAGACTCTATCATGACTGCTGCGGATTTCTTTGGGCAGAAAGGGTGGTAACGCAGGCAGGAGCCCAGTAAAGAAGGGCAGTTCGTGCTGGCAGAAAACGAACGAGCAAGTGAGACAAGGGTAGTGAGTGAGGCCAACGGAGATCTGTCGGGACTGCTGCAGATTTCTTTGTGGGCAGAAAAAAATGTCAACAGAGGCAGGAGCCCAGTACAAAAGGGCAGCCTGCAGTGCCAGGAGAAACAGAATGAGCGAGTGAGACAGGGGGAGTGAGTGGCCTCAACGGAACTCTGTCAGGACAGCTGTGGATTTCTTTGTGGGCAGGAAATGGTGCCAACGGATGCAGGAGCCCAGTAAAAAAGGGCAGCCTGCAGCACCAGGAGAGACAGAACGAGCGAGTGAGAGAGAGGGAGTGAGCAAGCTCAATGGAGGTCTATCATGACTGCTGTGGATTTCTTTGTGGGCAGGAAAAGGTGGCAATGCAGGCAGGAGCCCAGTACAAAAGGCCAACCTGCAGCACTGGCAGAAACAGAATGAGCGAGTGAGAGAGGGGGAGTGAGCAACCTCAATGGAGCTGTGTCGGGACTGCTGCAGATGTCTTTGTTGGCAGAAATAGCCACCAATGCAGGCAGGAACCCAGTACAAAAGGGCAGCCTGCTGCAGCGGGAGACACAGAATGAGCGAGTGAGGGAGGGGAGTGAGTGAGCTCAATGGAGTTCTGTTGGGACTGCTCGCATTTCTAAGTGGGTAGAAAAAGGCAGCAATGCATGCAGGGCCCAGTACAAAAGGGCAGCCTGCAGCAGTGGGAGAAACAGAACAAATGAGTGAGAGAGGGAGTGAGTGGTGGGGAGTGGCTGACGGAGCTCTATCATGACTGCTGCAGATTTTTGTGGCCAGAGAAGGCGGCAAGGCAGGCAGGAGCCCAGTACAAAGGGCAGCCTGCAGCACCAACAGAAACTGAACATGAGTAGTGAGACGGCGAGCGAGTCAACGAGCTCTGTCGGGACTGCTGCAGTTTTTTGTGGGCAGAAAAAGGTGCCAACAGAGGCAGGAGCCCACTACAAAATGGCAGCCTGCAGCGCCAGGAGAAACAGAATGAGCGAGTGAGACAGGCAGAGTGAGCGACCTCAATGGAGTTCTGTCGGGATAGCTGCAGATTTCTTTGTGGGAAGAAAAAGGTGCCAACACAGGCAGAAGCCCAATACAAAAGGGCAGCCTGCAGCACCGGGAGGAACACAATGAGCGAGTGAGAGAGGGGGAGTGAGTGAGCTCAACGGAGCTCTACCGTGACTGCTGTGGATTTCTTTGTGGGCAGAAAAAGGCAACAACGCAGGCAGGAGCCCAGTACAAAAGGCCAGCCTGAAGTGCCGGCAGAAACGGAATGAGCGAGTGAGAGAGGGGGGGTAAGCTAGCTCAATGGACCTGTGTCCGGACTGCTGCAGATTTCTTTGTGGGCAGAAAAAGCCTCCAGCAGAGGCAGGAGCCCAGTACAAAAAGGCAGACTGCAGCGCCAGCAGAAACAGAATGAGCGAGTGAGAGGGGGGGAGTGACCTACCTCAACGGAGCTCTGTTGGGACAGCTGCAGATTTCTTTGTGGGCAGAAAAACGTGCCAATGCAGGTGGGAGCCCAGTACAAAGGAGCAGCCTGCAGCACCGTGAGAAACAGAACAAGCGAGTGACACAGGGGCAGTGAACAAGCTCAATGGACCAATGCAATCAACATTCGGCATTGACAAATGCTTGTTTAGTATTCCCTTTTTCTTTTGGCTGTATCAAACTCACTGTATTGTCTTTAAGATATGATGTATTCTTTGTATGTTTTTCTTTTCTTTTTTGGTTTAATGTGTTATGAACTTATATATGTAAATAATTATATATGTGAATGTTTATGTATGAAACTTGAATAATTGAATAAAATATCATTTAAAAAAATAAATAAATATCTCCTGGATGAAACTCTATCTGATGCAAGAGGATCTGGTGACCTTTACACATGCTTTTGTTACCTCAACTCTTCAGTACTGTAATGCTTTACACCTAGGGTTATCAGGGCAGTTGGCGCATCTCCTGCAGTTGGTGCAGAATGCATAACCAGGTTGTTCTCTGGATCATCATATTCAGAGTTCCAAACACAAAGAATAAACACCGGGATACCATGGACTCTCAGTGCAGACAACGTGGGGCTTGTGGAGTGTACCAGCCTGCAAGAGCTGTGTTTACCAGCTGGGATCCCAAATCCTGCCCCAAACTAGGCCCTACCTGATTATAGACAGTGGGACTGTGAGGAGGGTAGAAAATAGACCATGCCACTGGGACTACCTAGTGTCTAGAAACAGCCCAGCAGCTGAGCCACCTATATGAGGGGTTTCTACTCCATAAGGCAGTGGCTTTGTAGTTCAAACAATAATGAAAAGTTGGGTGGTGGGGGCAAAAGGCTGGTACTATAACCTGTGATGGACACTATGTTAGGCAGTCCCTGTGTACTCCCTGGTCCACCTTGCGATAATGTTTTAAGCTGACCATATGGAAAACCTACTCGACTCCTATCTGCACCGATCTGTGGCAATAAATTGGCTAGCGAGTGGAAATGCAATGCTCTGCTAAATATTGCCACCGTCCGCCCTCCCCAAGTCCGCACGGTCGCAAGGAGTCAAAGCTCAGCTGTAGGAACATGTAAAAGTTCATCAGATTCAGTCTCCCGCTGGCAGCTCGGGTGTGATGTGCACACGCCCTTGCCCAAGTCAGCAACCCCATCAAGACAGTGGGTGGTGAAATGCATGGGAAGTATAGGAGCTTATCCCCTTCAGTGTCAACACCCCCCTTATCTTTCAGCATACAGACGTATGTATAATAACTACATCAAACATCCATATTCCACGGTTCTCATCAGCAACACTCTAAAGGTTATAATCAATTAGTGGAGGAGGTGGCGCAGAGTCATACCCCATTAGTGCATGTTTGCCTGCATGAGCACCTTGAGTGAGAGAGTACTGGCAGGAAAAGGCTAGCAAATTTAATAAAATTCCAGAAACAAAATACCTCATAGCAACAGGCAGCCCTCAGCCGCTCATCCCAGGTTCGTGTAGTGAGGCAGCTGCTCCTGCTACCGCTTGTCCCCTATATCTGATGTTTGCAGAGCAGTAACACAAAGCTATGCAATGTGCGATCATTAGTCAATTTCACAGGCTGTCAGATTTCTTTGTGCAGTTGTCTTCTGTCACTACAGTCCACTGGCATTAACAGGTCACCTGCAGACCCACAGTGTGAGGGATGAGGATGAAAAGGAAAATCTGCCTCTCAGCTGGTCCTCTAGTCATTCCCCATGGTATAGTCAGAAAGAAACCCATGAACCGTGGGATGGCAGAGTTGGCATAACACAGCATGTGGCATTCCTCCTTCCATAAAGAGCAGTCCCAACCAGTGTTCCCATTTACCCCCAGTTGTACTTGATTCAAGTACAAATTATGAAATTCAAGTACATTTTTGTGTGAAGGGGGTACACTATACCCCTCCATAATTCTGTTTGAAATATATGTACCCCACAAAAATGTTGTACAAATGGTAGAATGAACCCTTATAATTTATTTTGTACCCTGAAAATATTTGAAGAGGGTGCAGTACACCCAGATCTGCAGCCCTAATGGGAACACTGGTCCCAACCCATGCAGATTTCCTTCGTCTTTTCCTTTTTTCAAGAATGAGACACCAGCTAACTAACTCCCCAGCATTCTGATCATTCTGATCACAATCAGCCACCCTGATGCACACACTTACCGTCGGATGACAGCCAAAGCCCATATAGCTCAATAGAGCTTCCCATGATTCCTCCCCTGACCCTAGTTGGCTACCAAACTTTTCCTACCTGTTATGATTTCCTCCTTAGCATGTTGCCCTACTCATCAACTTACACTATCAGTGAACAGACATTATAGCAAGTGTCCATCAGTGCATTAGCAGGCATCCATCAGTTAATCAGCAAGAAAGTAGTTCAGAGCTTCCTCAGTGGTAGTGATAGGGCAAAGGGGACCTAACTGTGCCTATTCTCAGAAAGCTCGGCCATGCTCCCAACACTTTGACCTCAACAATGGCAGCCCAGATGGGCCACAGTGAGATGTCTTCTGAACCTGGGTGAAACCTCGTGGCTGAGAGACTATAAGATCTTCAACCTGAAGAATGTCGTCTGGCACAGGTGTACCTCTTGTCTTTGTTCCTTCCCCAGATTCCTGAGTTTCCCATGACTCTCCCCAAACCCTAGTTGGCTACCAAGCTATTTGCCTATCTGTTATGATTCCCTCCCCAGCATGTTGCCCACCTCATCGACTTACACTACCAGCGAACAGACATTATAGCAGGTGTCCATTAGTACATTAGCAGACGTCCATCAATTCATCAGTGAGATAGTAGTTCACAGCCTTCTCAGCAGTTAGTGGTGGAGCAAAGAGGTCCTGACTGCAGCCTATTCTGTGACAGCTTCAGCCGTTCTCCCAATACTTCTTCCTCAATAATGGCAGCCCTGCCGAGATGCAGCAAGATGTCTTCTGAAGCCTGGGTGGAACCCAATGGCTGAGAGTCCATAAGATCTCGACTTGAAGAATGTCCTCCTGTACCTCTTGTTCTTGGTCCAACCCGGATCCCTGAGTTGCTTGTGTGGAGGCTCGAGCTCTCAGGTGGGACTGCTGGATTTAGCGTAGATGGCTGCGACTGTTGACTTCTGCTTCTGAGTCTTGAAGGGGAAGGCAGCATTTTCCTTGACTTGTCTCTTCTTCAAGCCGTCTTCCACTTGGGCTTCGAAACTTGCCACTGGTCTGTGTCCATTATTGTGGAAGGGGGTCTGGTGCCTTTGCCAGCAAACTGTTCGGCAGGCTGCTAGGGGTGCCAGGCCCTGACTAAGGCTAAGTATGCCATTGTGACTCCCTGATTGTAGCTTGCTCTGTTGCATAAATCTGTGTCCTTCATTCAGTTGACAAAAGAAGAGGTATGCAAGCGTCTTGATTCTCAGATTTTAAGGGCCAAAAGGATATTATGAAGGGGGCAGACTCCTGTTTAGGTGACAGTTTGATTGGCTGAGGGTTATTTTTGTGCAAGTTACTGCTGCTCCCTTTGCAAACGATTGCACTCCTACTCTCTTTCACTACTGCCCTTTTGAACGAGACTCAGCGCATTTGCCCCTGACGAAGGAAACCTGTCCCAGCTTGCTTCACAAACAGTGGGGTGAGGGGTCCCCTAAGCCATGTCACTTACTACCCTCTTCACTCTGTTTTTTCCTGGGTTGCAGTGGGGGGAGGAAGGATCCCCTAACCCACACCACTTACTGCCCACCAGGCTCTGTTTTTACCTGGGCTGCCCATCAGGTTCCTGTTGAGGTGCCACAGACATACACTGCCCCAAGATCTCCCTCATCCACTGCACTAAGCGCCATCCCATTGTACACTGTGATCCAGTTTGGGTCAGCCACAGTGGTACAGAGTGCGACTGTGGAGAAGCACTGGGTGACATCAGCGGGGAGGTTGCGCTCCATAGCAAAGGAGACAGGAACATGTGAGGTCCGCCAACCTGAAGTCACCTGACAGGGAACAGATCCCGCATGTCCACCAAGGGTTGATGGGGGTACTAGAACCAGTTCAGAATCAGAATGGCCCCGTTTTGCCACCCTCTAGTTGCAGAGCTGCTGCCATCAATCTCAGTCAGGAGACAAAACCTACAAAGTTACTGAATAAGTCACTACCGCTGAGGTGTTCACACTGTACCCCTCAGTGCAGATCAAGCCATTGCCATCTCACCATCTACCACCCGTTCGCAGAGATTGGGGTCTGTTTTCTTCCTGGTCACCCATCTCTACGCTCCTCCACTCATCACACCATGAGCTTGTAATAAAGGGCTGCCTAGTTTGCAGCATGTGCTTGCTGAAATAGTCTGAGTTGTGTGGTGCAGTACATATAATTTATTTACTCATTTAAAAAGGAAAGTTAATGGGCAGCAAGTGTTCATTTACAAAGACACCTCTCGGTCACTTCAGTCTAGAACAATATAGTGGGCTGGATTTTAGCAAAGCAAAGCTGTTCAAAGTGCAGCAGGTACTTGTCTTTCTCTGTGTTTGTCATATGATATACCGTGGTGTTTCATATATAGCGTTATGGTGTTTTGTACATTGGATTGTAACTGTTACATTTTTTTTTAAAGTAACAGTTATGATCCAATATACAAAACATGATAACACTATATGAAAATACCACAGTATATCATACAACAAACATAATGAAATACGATAACATACATCCTGGTGTTGCAAAAATTCAGCTATCTGTAGAATGCTTATTTTTAACACTGTGCATGCCCAACCATGAAAAATCTTTTATAAATTATTTAAAAAATATCTGAGTTCAATACATAAAAAAAAACAAAAGCATGTACCTTGGGCCAAACTCTCAAACCTGAAAGTTTTAGGTTACAGATCCTCATACTGGTCTTTCACCAACTTCAGGAATATCTTAATCGGAACAACTCCCTATGCATGCCCAGCACAGCTTTTGGAAACATCATGGCACCGACACTGCCCTGTTACGGGTCTCCACAGACATCCTTATGGCCATGAATGCAGGATGGTGACAGGAGCAGTCTTTGCAGACCTGACAAAGGCATTTGACTTAGTCACGGCCTTCTTCTAGCGAAATTGTGAAACTTTGGGCTAGATAGTCTCTCCTGCAGGTAGTTCAATAACTATTTATCAAAGAGGAAACAATGTGTAAGGAGGCTTGGAACAAGCTTTGCCCTCAAGCAAATCACTATGGGGATACCCCAAGGTTCCATTCTAGGACCCCTATTATTTTCTCTCTTTATAAATGACTTACCCCTTAACTGCGGCAATGGTTCCATACAGCTATATGATGATGCCATTCTTTACAGGTCCAGTGCTGATAACAACTGGATTAACCACCAACTAAGTAAGGACTTTCCAATTCATTGAAAGCTGGTTCTCAAAAACAAACTAGTACTCAATTTAAAAAAAAAAACAAGGTCATGCTTTTTGGTAGCAAAAGCTGGGGCCATGAGAGACCACCTCCTCAAAATTTCTACCAACTCTGGCATTACCTTGGAATTAGTGAAGTCATTTAAACACCTAGGTGTGGTACTGGACCATGACATGTCCTTCGAACCCCATGTAGACACCCTCACTAAAGCTCTGAATCAAAAGCTCAGCCTACTATATAGACTCACCCTATACCTCTCTGCTCCTGCTCGGCTCGCGACAACTAAGAACATACTACTGCCCACCCTCCTCCCCTATTTTACAATCCTCTCAAGTCTCTGTTCTGGTTTAACTAAGGACTCTCTACAACAAAACAGCATGCTTTGGTGTGGGTGCTCATCCGAGAGAGCACCACTGCAATGTTCCTGCCTCACTGGGTTGGCCCTACTGGGAGGTAAGACTGTTGTCCCTGTACTGTTTGACCTACAGTATAAACTACTGCAACCTACTGCTCCTCCCAGCCTCTCCTCCCTACTTCAATATAGGAGGCCAGCCAAGTCTCTGAGATCACTTACTAACTTGCTGCTAGACATTCCCAGGGTTCTGTCTGCTGCCAGCAGTAGATCATTCTTTGCAGCTGCTCCATCAGTATAGAATTCCCTACCTCTGAAAGTCTGTACAAGTTCAGCATTCATGCAATTCAAAAGGAGGCTCAAAACCCTCCTTTGGGCCCCAGCAGTTTGTCAGTGTTATCACTGACCCTGAAGTTACCTAGTCCTTTGCCAAACTGATCTGATTGATTCCCTCCCTGTTCCAAATAGCAACAATGTACACCTATATTGATAATGCTAAGTTATCTCTATAGCCTGGTGTACTTAAATGTCTGTATTTATTTATTTAGTTTTTGTTTACTGGGTAAGGTGTCACAGCCATAAAATATGACTATTTTCAGACACGACCCGGGAGGTTACAATACAAAATTGACAGACAAAACAAATAACAGTTATAGTTCAGAGGTAATCAACCATACAAGGAAAAATCGATACGATGTTCTGTGACTTAAACAGCAGTGCTAATATGACAGAGATAATGGCAGGAAAATACACAATAGTACAAAACATAATAAGCAAACAATCATAGTGCAGTGGCGTTTTAACACATAATCCATGGTAAGGGCTACATATAACGTAACAAGGGGTCAGAGCAAAATTGAACATTTTGAGAGCTGAGGAAAGGGATGTCAAGCACCCATTGGAGATTTAAAACAGGAACATAGGGCATGTTTGACGAGGAGAGTGTGATGTATCTTTTTAAAAGCAATATGACATGGTGCAGAGCGAACCTCAAGAGGTAAGGAATTCCAAAATTTTGGGGCCAGGCAAGAGAAAGCTGAGGTTCCTTTTAGGGCTCTGTGCCTAGGGGTGTATAGTAGAGAGAGTCCAGCAGAGCGGAGGCCATAGGTAGGGGACAGAGGCACCAGCATGCCTGCAAGAGAGGTAGGTAGATTAGTTCTGATGATGTTGTCCAGCAGAGTACCAAGGGCAAGGAATCGATTGGCAGATGGAGAAGGCCATCTAAGGTCTGCATATAGCAAGCAATGGTGTTTCTAAGCGTGGGGAAGCGAGGCATAATGACAGATACTATTATACGTTGTATCCTATTTACTTAGGGTGGTTTCAAAGCATTTATGTAGGTGACAGCACCATACTAACGGATGGAAGTAGGATACCCTAGAAATAGCCAGTCTAGCTGAAGGGGTAAGCATCTGACTAGTCCTGTACTACTGCATTGAATTGTATCATAACTGGCTCTTGTTCTCTGTCCTTACATGCTGTATAACTTTGACTCTTGTTTTGTCTTTACCAACTGAGTAACTTTCTGTATTGTAAGTCTTATACTATGTACTGTCACTGTGAGTTGCTACAGTATCTAACTAATCAAGTGCCCCTGAAAAAGGGACTCCATTGTCTTAGTGGGATTAACCTGCTTAACACAACTCAATAAATAAATACTTTTCAGTTATTGAGGAGCAAAGAAACATCTTAAAAATGGTGAATTTTATGTTTTATTGCATCACTGTAATCTTGTCCCTACTGAACCGATCTACATGAAATTTTCAGGATCCACAGTTCCTGGCACAAACACTGTGCTTTCTAAATTTCTTGTAAATCAGCTGAACAGGGGCAAAGTTATTAAGGTGCAAAAACTGGGGGTTAACATTAAAGTGCTGATTCAACCCTAATATGCAGGCACGACTGCACCTGAATAATTTCAAAGGCCTTTGAAAAAGCCTTTTAAATGTGGAACACATCATATGATTTCTAGTAGAGTCTGCTATTAACTTTGTGTCACTGACTCTTCAATGAAGGGAATTTCAGCACAGATTCCAGTTGCCTGTGTTCTGTTTGAGGTGGTGAGTGCCACAAATTTTTCCTTTGCATCATATTCAGACCCTGTTACGCCTGTGCTGTGCCATCTGTACTGTCGTCCTGTTAAGTGGTGCATCACCTTCGAGATCACATTGTTAACGGACAAAGCCCTACATTGTTTGGACCCTGGCCACCTTAAAACTCTCTTGTCCTGGTGTACTCCCAGCAGCTCGCTCTGCTCCATTGATGAGTTTCTACTTGCCATCCTGAGACATTTTTAAGTTTTTTATTTTAATTTATTTTACAATTTTTGGCCAGGGAAGACACTAAGCCACGATTTGTTTCCAGGTGCATCCTCAGAGCACAAGGAAGTTAAGTGACTTGCTCAGGGTCACACAGTATACAAATGGTGGCTGTGGGATCAGACCAGTTCTCAGGTTTGCAGCTCAGTGCTCTTAACCACTGCACTATACTGCCTCCATTCTAAAGCAGTCAGGTATTCTTTGTGGTGGCGCATCTATCTGGAACTCATTGTCCTACCATCTCAGAAGTCCTCCTCGGTGAAGGCATTCAAGAAAGAGCTAAAGTACTACCTCTATACATTGTCCTTTGGCACTGATTAGTTGGGTTGAGTGAAGTCGGTCATAACGGGGGGAGGAGGCTCCAGGGATTCGGAGTCGGGTGCAGCGGAGGTGCTCTGGGGACACAGCGGCTTACTGAGGTGCAACAGAGGGACTGCGGGGATTTGGCGGCTTCCTTCCATCCAGCAGGACACGACGGTGGAAAGCAGAAGAACACCTGCTATGGTCTGGTGATCGGGGAACACTGAGGGGTGCTTGGTGATTGGAGAGGCACATTTGAGGGAAGCAGTTTAAATCTGTAGCAATTTTCTGTACTGTAGTGGTAAATATAGGGAGGGAGCTGAGCTGATTTTAAGTGCTGCTTTAAGCTATGCATTCGTCACTTACTTGGCAAACGTTGGAGGGAGCTGAGCTGTGGTAAAGTGCTGCTTGCTTCTTGTAGGTTTTTATCTTTTTTGTTTCAGTCTCTAGGGACTGTATTTCTCCCACAGGTACGATGTCAGACTTCTCGCAGGCAACAAGGTGAGCAGGCGATGAGCTACAGTGATGCAGCAGGAAGAGAGCACCAGTTGGGTCAGCTCTTGGAGGGTACGCTCCACCTAGGACAGGGTTTAACAACCTCGGCAAGAGGCTCAGAGCCCACATTGGGTTGAGTGAAGTCGGGCATAGCGGGGGCTCAAGGTTGAGTCGGGTACAGTGGAAGTGCTCGGGGACTCAGCAGCTTACTGAGGCACAACAGAGGGACTGCAGGGATTTGGTGGCTTCCTTCCCTCCAGCAGGATGTGATGGTGGAAAGCAGAAAAATGCCTACTAAGGTTTGGCAATCGGGAAACACTGAGGGGTTCTTGGTGATTGAGAAGGCACATTTGGGGGAAGTAATTTAAATCTGTGTCAATTTTCTGTACTGTAGTGGTAAACATGGGGAGGGAGTTGAGCTGATTTAAGTGCTGCTTTAAGCTGTGCATTCATTACTTACTTGGCAAATGTGGGAGGGAACTGAGCTGTGGTAAATTGCTGCTTGCTTCTTACAGGGTTTTTGTCACGCGCACCTACCCCGGTCCCGACCTCGACCTCTATTGAATGGTCTTGTTGGGAGGGATCAGCTTCTAGAAACTGGTCTGGGATAAGAGCTGTGCTGTTAGTGCAGCACTGAGACAGGAGCTGGGGATCAGCAGGGGACTGTAATTTTTGTCACTGCAGGGGGAATGGTTGTAGGTCTAAGGTCTTTGTAAGAAGCTGGACAGGGGTTTGGTAGGGACTCATTTAATAAGGAGGTCTGGCTAGTGGGGGTATTCAGGGAGTATAGCAATGCTGAGGCGGGCACATGGAGGGTATTAAGGAAGGGCACATTAGGGGATGGAGTGGCACTAGAGGCAGAGGATGGGAATGGCATAGGAGGGAGGGATACAGGGGGCAGCAGGGTGCTGGAGGGGCCATCAGGGGTAGAATAGTGAGTTGCAATGGTTGTGGGTGGCCATCTGGATGAATGTATTATGGAAGCTAGGAGGGTGTCTGATCTGTCACAGGCTGAGGAGACTCGAGGAAAGTGTAGTGGCTCTGGAGGGAGTTGGGGAGGTTGAGGGAGGGAGTAGATGGGTCAGAGAACAGGAGGACATCTCATGGGAGAAACGGTTTGGGGGATGGAGGGATGGGATGGGAGGAGGTGGGAGCAATACAAATGGGAGGACTTGCATGGGAGGAGGGGCAAGGGCAGGAGGAAGGAGCCCACACCCAGCATGGCAGTGAGGGTAGGTAATAGGTATGAGGTGCTGGCAACTAGAGAGGAGGATAAGAGGGTGAGGGATCTCAGGAGGTTGGTAACAGGGAGCGGGAGGATTGCACAAGGGACAGTAGTCAGGCAGAGGATTGTGGTAGGGGTAAGGGGTAAGTACAACTGGAAGGAGGGAAGAAGGGACCAGGGTAATAGGGAGAGGAGCATTGATATAAGGAGAAGAATGCAGGACTTTGCAGGGGGAGAGGAGATCAGGGGAGGAAGGATGGGGAGGAGGGGAGAAAAGAAGAGGGAACAGGGATAAGACTGGGGTGGAGGGGATCCGGATCCATAGGAGGGAAGGGCAGGGTCTCAGCTGAGGGACCCAGCTGGGGCAGACTCTGGCAGTAGATACCAAGGCAAAAGAAGGGGGAGGCGAGATTGGAGAGGAGAGGTATTAGTGCTGGGGCTTCAATACTCAAAGACATAAGATGGGGGAGCAAGGGGGAATGGCATAGTCACATCTGGGTCAAGTCCATACCTGGATTATTAGCAGGCAGGGCAGGGCTGTCAATTCTTAAGTGTGCTAAGATTGGTAGGAGTAAACTGTATCTCGTGGTGCATGTGGGTACGAATGACCTAGCAGGGGAGACGGTGAAAGTAGTGAGGGAGAGGTTCGAGGGACTAGGCAGGCTATGTGGTGAACTGGGGGAGTTGGTGGCTTTCTCAGAGGTGCTCCCAGTATCCTGCACTAGTACAGCAAGGAAACAAAGGATTGTGGAGTTCAACACCTGGCTGAGGATTTGGTGTCAATCCAGGGGATACGGGTTGGTGGGGGACTCGGACAGAACCTGGGACAACAATGAACTCTATGCAGGGGATAGGCTGCACTTGAGTGGGAAGGAGAAGGGGGTATTAAAGCAGAGGATAGGGGAATACATAGCCACAAAGGTGGATTTAAACTAGATGGGGGGTGGTGAGTGGACAGATGGTAGGCTGGGATCCCAGAGAGGGGAGCCAAATGAGCTTACCCCCCAGGCTGGTAGGGAGGAACTTGGAGCAGAAGCATGGGGGGTAGGAGTAGGGTAATTCAGGGAGGGAGGGGCAGGGACAGGCTGAAGAGTGGTCTCACTGAATGTGAAGAGCCTTGGTAACAAATCAGAAGAATTACAGGCTCTCTTGGCAATAGGGAGGGTGGACACAGGGCCATCATGGAAACGTGGGCCACTCAGTACCAGGATTGGGATCTGATGATCCCAGGGTATAGGATATTCAGGAAGGATAGGACTAAGGGAAAGGGTGTATGGCAATATATGTACAGGTGGAGACAATGTGCATAAGGGAGGAGGAAGGAAGGCAGAACAGAGGTCCTATGGATGCTGTTCCAAGACTCGAGAGGTAGGATAGTGAGGATGGGGTGGTGACAGACCACTTGCCCAAGGGATGATCTGAATAGGGAATTAACAGAACAAATCAGGAGGGTCTGTGAAAAGGAACACAGTGGTGGGGGACTTCAACCTATCGGGTGGGGTGGAGCACCCCAACCACTTCAAGTGCCAAGGAGCAGGTCATATTAGAGGCATTTCAAGACAGTTTCCTGGGTGCAGTTGGTCCGTGAGTCAACTAGACTGCACAGGACCCCTAGACCTGGTTCTATCAAATGGGGAGGCTGTAAAGGGTCTGAGGTGGAGGACCCCTGGCTGGGAGTGACCACTACACATTATGGTTCACACTCAACATGGGCAGGAAACAGGAATATGGGTACCAGGGTGATTAACTGTAAGGGGGCAGACTTTAAAAGGATGGGGGAAATTTTGGGCAGGCATCTGACAGGAATTCAACCACACATGGATGCTAGACAAAAATGGGATATTATTAGGAAAGGGCTGGTGGAGGCTATTGGGACATGTACAAGAACATGGAGTAAGAAGGGAAGGCCAAAAAAACCCAGCTGGCTGATGCAAGAAGTCATGGAAGGGGTGAGGTCCAAAAAAGGGCATTTCAGAGACTCAAGAAATCAGGAGGGGAGGGGATAGCAGGGAGGTGTATATGAAGAAGTCCAGGGAAGTTACCAGGCTGGTCAGAGCAGCCAAGACTTCCAGAGAACTGAGGCTGGTGCAGGCATTAAGAGCAGAGAAAGGACTTCTTCAGATACATCGTAAAAAATGGAAAAACAAGGATCAGATTGTGAGGATTAGGAAGGATGGGGGCTGGGTGGAGAAGGGAGGGCCAGACAGGGCACTTAATGATTACTTCTGCTCTGTGTTCCTGAAAGGAGAGTGGGGAATGACACCACCTGGGAGAGGAGGAGTGGGCAGTGGGTGGAGGGGGTGACGGATATAGGGATTACGGAGGATAGGGTGCTGAAAGGATTAAGGGCTCTGAGAGGGGATAAGGCACCTGGTCCAGATGATATTCACCCTAGGGTACTCAAGGAACTAGCAGAGATCTTGGAAGGACCACTGGCTGACCTGTTCAATACCTCCTTGGACACAGGATGTGTTCCACAGGATTGGAGGTTGGCCCATCTGGTACCCATTCACAAAAGTGGACCTAAGGATGAACCAAGCAACTACAGGCCAGTGAGCCTCACATTAATCATGGGAAAACTCATGAAGACAATCCTAAAAGAGAGGCTGGTGACCTTTGTGGAGAACAATGGTCTCCAGGATGGGCAGCAGCATGGGTTTGTCTCGGGAAGATCCTGCCAGACAAACCTGATTGAGTACTATGACTAGATGACAAGGGAACTGGACAAAGGCCATGTGGTGGATGTCCTGTATTTGGATTTTAGCAAGGCTTTTGATTCCGTGCCACATGGGAGACTGGGAAGGAAACTGGAATATATAGGGATGGGAAAAAAAGATGGTTAATTGGATCACCAGCTGGCTGAAGAGAAGGCAGCAAATGATTGTGGTTGAGGGGGGGACTCTCCTTACCAAGGGATGTGACGAGCGGGGTGTCGCAGGGATCAGTATTGGGACCGAAGTTATTCGGGCTATTCATAGCGGATATCTCCCATGGGATCTGGAGCAAGATCAGTCTCTTCGCAGATAACACAAAGATGGGAGCTGTGGTAGATGGGTTGAGGGGGCTGCAGGAGGACCTGACCAAACTACAGGAGTGGTCGGCGTGACACTCAGACAACTGGTTCTGATTAATCTATGATTTTTGTAATATAAAAATATGTTATTGAATGTCTCTCTTGAGAGATGCTGACAGCCTGTGGAATGACACCCCCCTCCCAGGTTTTAGCTACAACGTGTTACCTGGAAGGCCAACAGATAATTACAGGCTAGAAGAGACTTAAAATTTAGGATCTCCAGTTTATTTGAGACTAATTTCAGCTTGCCATCTGCCAAGATAGATCATAAACTTTTATGACGTTCAGAGGAAACACAATTAATTTCACACGGTGATATAAAGCATGTTGCACCTCCATGAGATCTGGCAGAGACATAACAAGTCCTTTGATGTCCTGGAAAGGAAGCTGCTCATAAGATCAAAGAAAGTCATTTGAAAAAATGAGTTTTGATGAGGTCTAGAATTTTATTTATCTTCTGAATAAGACATCCTGTTGGTATGATTTTTTGTATTCTGACAAGGAGGAGCTAGGTGACCTCAGGCAAAGAGGTTGGCAAAGCCAGTTTTTAAACAGTATTCTGTTTTCCATTCACACAAATGTTTGGACTCTGAAAGCTACAACATGCTAGCAGCACTGTAAGAGATACATTAGATAGATCAAGTCTAATTGTCTGGTGGTAGGAAATTGCACTTTAAAATCTTTTTTAAGTGATTGTATGTTTTTGTGATAAACAGTTCTGTGTTTTACATTTTACATTCTTATCTATTTTAAGTAAACATCTCATTGTTAAATAGACTATTTGTGTCTTCCAAGTCCTTCTGTTTTTGTCTGTGATGCGTGGATGGTTAAGAGTGTGACAACACTGTGCATGAGCTTATATGGTAATATCAAACTGGTAAAGGTAAGAGTTATCTGAGGTCTTTATTAGAGTTTTTAAGGGTTCATTTTGTACACCTGGTTAGGTGCCCATAGGCGAAAGATATCTGGCCCCCCCGAAGAGCAGAATTATTTGAGCCTGTACATTGGGTACGCTAATAAGAGGTTCACAGTTTAAATCCCTCCAGAACTGAGACCAAAGGTTGATTCGAACCCACAAAACAGACAGGAGGGCTACCCTGTTTCTGTTCCTGTTTACAATATTGCTTGGAGGTTGGCAGTGTGGGAGCAGAGGGCCTGACCTGCTGAGTGGGTTTGTGACAGTCGGAGGCATGGCAGATGGGGTTTAACGCCAAAAAGTGCAAGGTACTGCACTTCGGGGCTAATAATCAGGGGAGGAGCTATCAACTTCCTTCAAATATTACTTCTCATTTTCGAAGAAGGGAAAAAGCTGCATTCTTAAGACATGCGACTGCAATTGATTTAATGTTACCTGTATGCAATTGGAAGTGGGCCGTCAAATGGTGTACTATACAGGTGCACTATTATGGAATAAAATTCCATCTAATTTAAGAGATTCAGCGGGAATAAAAACTTGGAATATAATTAAAACATGGTTGAAGAGCACATGTAGTGAACCAAAATAATGTTGTTACAATGGAAGCCTAGCTACTGGGTAAATGTCAATGATCCTGCATAATAATAAGGTGGTGGGATGATGCTTAAGAAATTGTTACCTATGAAGAACAGTAACTCGATCTTTTCCCCCCTCTTTGCTGCCGTCACTTTATATTTATTGTCTGTGTAACATGAACTTTGTATTTGATTTGTAATATGAATTGTAACTATGCACTTTATGGGACCTCATTATAAATGAGTTTTTAACTCAATCGAGTTTTATCCTGATTCATAAAACTTTTGTTTTTTATGAATAAAGGAATAACAGCATGACAGGGTGTGTGTCGTGCTGGGATAACGCCACGCCTGGGGGTTGAGGCACGAGTCCGCAGGCCGAGTCGTCCAATGCCCAGGCGATGCTATCCCAAACCACACACACCCCGGAATGCATTATTCCTATTATACAATACCGCTGTTATATATAAAATAAAAATAATTTAAAGAATTTTTTAGTGTGGAAAAATATTTTGTTTCTTAAGAGGCGATGCAGAAAAAAAAGGTGGTGGTCCACAGCCATATCATCCATATTGATTCACAGTGCTGAGACTAGACCTGTGGCGTCGTACTGGGATAAGCCATGGGTCCAGCCCCAAACTGACCAATCACAGTCCAAGATTCTTTCTTGCCATTGTATAATAAATATTTTACTACTACTACTAGTTGGGGGTATGGCTGGAATGCGAAGAGGAAAAGATCTAGGGTGCTTATAACAGGAGTATGAATAACTCAGCGCAGTGCAGGAAGGCGGCAGCAAAGCCAACAGGATGCTGAGGTGTATAGCTAGGGAATCTCCTCCAGAAATAGGGAGGTGATCCTGCTGCTATACAGGTCACTGGTCGAGCTGCACCTGGAGTACTGCATGTAGTGCTGGCATCCATTCCTGAAAGAACATCAGATTGTTGGAGGGTGTACAGCAGAGGTGACAAAGATGATCCAGGGATTGAAGGGATACTCCTATGAGGCGAGGCCATGCAGGCTGAACATATATTCCCTGGAGGAGGGAGATGGGGGACATGATCAAAACCTTTAAATACTTAAGGGATAAACAAGAAGCTAGCACAGAAGGATTTTCCAGATTAGAAGGTGGAGGGTCACGAGGGGCACCAGCTGAGTTTAGAGGGCAGAAGATTCAGGAGGAAGTCAGGAGGCATTGTTACACATAGAGGTGGTGGATAAGTGGAATGCTCTGCTGGAGGAGATGGTAGCCTGTAGCACAGGGGGCGCTTTTAGAGGGATGGGACAGAGTGGGAGGGTAATTAACAGAAGGCGAGGGTCATGGGGCAGCTGCAAATTGAGGTGCTAGCTGCACAATCGAGCACTCAATAGAGCGTGAGGCCTGTTTCTGCTGGCGTTTCATCGTTCATAATTCTAAGTTCATACAGCTGTTTGATTGTGTTATTTATTTTTTGTACTTTAATAAATTACTTTTTAACTAGAGATAAGTACACATACTATATTAGAAGTGCAGGGTCTGCAAAGTAAATTGAGATCTTAAGTCAGACTATAAAGACCCTGTACTTAGCAAAGTGCAGGTCTAAGTTGGAGGAAGGCAGCTGAAAATCATCCCTGGAGTCTGGGGATAACTGTTAATTGGGGTGTGGTTAGGTAGAAGTGAAGCAGTTGTCTGCATTTTGACTTCATTTAGTAGGATTGCTATCAGAGCAAGGAGGCATCTGAGCTGACTGAGGCAGCTAGAACATTTCTAACTAAGGGTAAGTAGATACCATATTAGAAGTGTAGGGTCATCAAGGTGAATTGGGGCCTTCAATCAGGGTTTAGAAGGTACAGTACTTAGCAGTGTGCTAGTCTGAGTTGGGGAAGGCAGCTGAAAATCTTCCCTGCAGTCAGCTGGGGGAATAACTGTTAATTGGGGATGTGTGGCGTAGGAAGAAGTGAAGCACTTGTCAGTACTTCGACTTCGCTTTAGTTAGCTCTTGTCCTCAGCGTGTCCCATCATGCTCACATCCCATTGCATGAGTGGCACAGAGCAGGAGTGGAGCATCTGTCTTTACAGAATCTGTAGAATGTCCTCAGAGCTCTACAGATCTGCAGGAGACTCTGCTTCTAGGGGGATCAGGTAAGCCTCGTATGCTGTAGCCACCAGTCTTGAAGAAAAAAGTGAACCCAACAACTCCCTGTCTGCGGTACAACTAATTATCAACTGATCCTCAGCAACTGGGTAGGTTACTTCTAATATATGACACTGTAGTATAATAAATGCTGTAAGACTGTGGTGTCATATTGTATCAGGTGAAACAAATTAGAATCTATGGCCAAATATTAATATAGGATAGGAGTACAGTAGCTGTGCTAGGGACACAGTATTGAGAGACAGTAAGTTCCAGGTAGGTAGCTTCTTTACAAAACTATCTATATAGGATAGGGGTACAAAATATATCTAGAAAGAACAATCAGGCACCAAAGCAGGACACAAAGTAACACGTCTGGTTCTAGTTGAAAAGCACTAGGCAATTAAAGGAATGCAGATTGCTAGTAGTGGTATAAAGTTATCATAGGTTCAGTATGGAGAGAAGGTACAGGGGGAGCTAGCCAGTTGTGACCACTTTGGGGCATGCTTTTCCAGGGTTATGCTCTAGAGGAGGGAGCACTGCCCCATCTGCAGGACCTTTGCAGAGCTCCATGCTCAGCTCATAGCAGCAAGAGAAGAGATATCTCAGCTGTGTCACTGGTTCAGCTAGAATCCATGCCCCACAGCCACTACTCCCCCAGAGGCCCACTGGTCCAGAGGGATGGAAAGTGTTGGGGAGGGGAAGGAGGAAGGGAATCAGGGGTAGCCACAAGGAGGTTGATCAGCCTCACACCATCCAGATGGCAAATTGTTTTGCACCCCTAGAGGCACCTCAGGTACCTGACTCTGCTGGTAGGGGACTCTGAGTCAGTCAGTGGTAATGGGCAGAACAAATTGGTATCACCCAGGGGGACAAGCAGGAGGAAGTTAGCCAGGAGAGTCTTAGTGGTCTTGAACTCGATGATCAGGGGGGTACAGAGGGTGGTTGGCAGGGGGATGGATGGGTGTGGTGTGGTCAGGTGCCTTCCTGGTGCATTGGCCATCTGGGATATAGACAGGATAGGGAGGATGGCAGAGATGGGGGGAGCTGGGGATGTTGGTACAGTTGGGTACCAACGATCTGGTGAACCAGCCTGTGGAGATGGTAAAGCGGAACTTTCACAGACTGGGGGACAGATTCAAGGCACACTCAGCCTCCATGGCCTTTTCAGAGGTCCTCCTGTGTGGGAGTTGGTGGGTGGAAGACAGAATAAGGAGGATGAGATCGAGGAGTTTAATGGGTGGTTAAAGGGATGGTGTCAGGTGAAGAGGTACTACTTTGTGGAGGAATGGGGACCTTCTGGGATATGAGGCTCTTCAAGGGTGATGGTCCTCACCTGACAAGACAGGGGCCAGTGCACTGGAGCAGAAGTTTGATATCTTCATTAGACAGTTAAATTGACTGTAGGGAAGACAAAGGCTAGGAGAACCAGGGTGTTAGGAGAGAGGAAAGGGAATCTAACTAGTACTTCCCTTAATGTGGGGGCTTGTAGCAGCATAGTGGGCTAAAGTAAGGTTGAGTTTCAAACTGGACTAAGGGAAGGGACCAAGAAGAGAGGGCTTACAAAGACTGCAATCAACATAAAAACAAGAAGTTAACTGGGGAAGAATAAGGAAGAAAGATAAGTCAAAAGCAAAAGGGCATCAATGGTTAGATAGAAGGGGATCTGCCATAACACCAGCAGTCCGGGTAATAAAATCAGTGAGCTTCTGGCAACCTGGTGGCTACCACTTCCCCCCTTTCTTCAATCAGGAAGTCTACCAAAGTCTCATGTCCCTAAATATTGCCAAGACCAGCTGTGATGGCCTAGACCTCAAGCCCCTCCATATCTCCACCCCAGCCATTGTCCACCCCCTTACACACCTCCTGAACCTATCCTTTTCCTCCAGCATGGTTCCTTTGGCCTGGAAAGTGGCCAAAGTTTTGCCCCTTCATAAATGTGTTAACCCCTCCTCCCCCGGAAACTACCAGCCTATATATTTCCTCCCCTCCCTAGCTAAAATCCAAGAGTCCTTTCTCTACACAAGGCTTGCTGAGTTTCTCACCACTACCAATACTCTCTCCCCTGTCCAATCTAGCTTTAGGATGTACCTCTCCACAAATTCCTCCTTACTGTGGGTTACAGACTCCATCCTCTCTGGAATGGGTCAGGGCCACATAACCTCTGCCATTTTCATTGATTTGGCTAAGGCCTTTGATTCAGTGTGCCACTTTCTCCTTCTAAATAAGCTGCATTCTTTTGGCTTGGTGGTGCCAGCAGTTAAATGGTTCAGTTCCTACCTCACGTTTAGGAAGCAGTCAGTACAGGTGGGGAATGTCCAATCTCCCCCCCTCCTGATCCCTTGCTGGAGTCCCCCAAGGCTCCATCCTTGGCTCAGTTCTCTTCTCTCTCTCTCTCTCTCTCTCTTCATTGTGACCTTCCTGTGCTTGCACCAACTCTAGTATCCACATATGCGCAGACGATATGGTTATCTATACCTCAAGCCCATCAACCTCTGACACCGAGGCCCCTCTCCAGCATGACTTTAATAATATACTAAGCTGGTTCCATGCAAACCAACTTAGGGCACACACACACACACAAAAAAAAAATCTCAATGACTCTCGGCACCAGACAAAAACTGGCAAGGCATTTGACACCTCCAGTGTTCACCACCACTGACAGCACTCCTCTTGATGTAGTTCCTGCTTTCAAATGCCTTTAGGTTTGGCTGGACAGCAATCTTGACTTCTCTGACCATATGCCCTTCACACCAAACTTTGTCCCAACTTAGGAGCATTTCACCAAAACAAAGACTGTCTCTCCCTCCCAGTTCGCTGTAAATTGGTAGCAAAAATGATCCTCCCTGTGTTCAATTACGTGGACATAGTCTATGGCACTGGTCCTGCCTCATCCCTTGCCAGATGCCATTTGTAACTTGTTCTGCTTGCTTACTGCACTTGTTTACCTGCTTTCCCTTTGTTTGTATGTGACCTCCCTTTCCTCGGGTCACACCTGGAAATGAGTCTCAGCTCAGTGTGCCTTTCCCAGTTACCAAATTTAAAATAAATAAAAAAAATGATGGCAGACACTGAGATGCAACTCAGCCATTACAGAAGCTTGAGCTCAGAAAATAATGACTGGGACCCGACAGTCCCTGGTTACACAATGTCCAGGAGGGATAGAGGAAAAAGTAAATTGGGGGTGGCGAGCCTACATGTCAGGGAAGGTAACAAGGCTGTGGAAGATGGATATATCGGGAGATGTAATGGGAGAGAGAGTCCCTGTGGGTGCAGCTCACTGCCTCAGGCAAGAAACTATGGTTGGGGGTGATCTATACACCGCCATGACAAGGGGAAGAGAGGGTAGAAGCTAGTGGAAGAACTAGTAGAGGGAGTGGCAAAGGAGGAGGTAGTGGTGGTGGGTGATCTGAACCTGCCTGCCATCTGAGGGAGGTAGGGTGATAGAGGAGGATGTCAAAGGCAGCTGTCCTTCATGATTACTTTTGCTCTGTCATCACAAAGGAAGACAATGGGCCCCTGCCAGAGAGTAGCATCAAAGGCAGCAATAAAGAGGGTCCCAGAGATGAGGCAGCCAGTATTTACCAGCAAACGGTTCAGAAAGGGCTAGCAGCCTAAAGATAGATAAGGCCCCAGGGCCTGATGGGATGCATTCAAGGGTAATCAAGGAACTGGCTGTGGCACTGAACCCCTGGTACGACCATTCAATAGCTCATTACAGATGGGGGTAGTTCCACAAGACTGCAGGGTAGCTGTCATAGTTCTGCTCCATAATAAGGGACAAGGAGCAAGCAGGAACTACTGACCTGTCAGTCTTACCTCTGTTGGGGGTAAACTGATGGAGTCACTGGTCAAAAAGGACCTCATGGACTACCTGGAAAGCAACGGTCTCCAGGATAGTAAACAATAGGGTTCATGGCAGGGAGGTCTTGTCAGACCAAACTGATAGTTTTCTTTAACTGGGTGATGATGGTATTAGATAGGGGTCACACATGGATTTATTCTACTTCAGCAAGGCTTTAGACTCGGTGCTGAAAAAGATGGAGGATCTGGGTGCAGCATGGGACATAGTAGGATGGGTAGGAAATTGTTTGAAGAAGAGGTAATAGAGGGTTGTGATTAATGGTGTCAACTCAGAATAGAGGAAGATCACGGGTGGGGTGCCACAGAGGTCCATCCTACATCCTGTCCTGTCCTCTTAAATATATTCTTCAGCGACATTGAAGAAGGAATTTGGGTAAGCCATGTCTCTTTGCAGATGCTACTAATCTCTGTGGGAGGAGAGATATGCGATAAGGGAATTATGAAGATGCAGGTAATCTGCAAAGATTAGAGAGGTGGTATAAGCCTTGGCAATTGAAATTCAATGCTAAAACGTGCAAGGTGATGCACCTAGGGAACAAGAACCTCAGGACAGAGTATTGGATGGGAGGAGTAAAGCTGAGCACTACAGCTGATTAAAGGGACCTAGGAGTCATCATTTCTAACTTCCTTAAACAATCAAGCCAGTGTAACAAGGTGTATAGTAAGGCAAATAGGGTGCTGGGATGTATCAGAAGGGGTACTGACAGTAGAAGAAAAGAGGTATGTCAACCTCTTTATAGATCATTGGTGAGGCCGCACCTTGAGTACTGTGCCTAGTTCTGGAGTCCTCAGCTCAGGTAAGATAAGGACAGGTTAGAGATGGTGAAACAATGGGTGATCAGGTTGATTCAGGGCCAGCAGCACAGAGCTTACCAAGATCAGATCAAGACAATGAACATGTACTCACTGGAGACCAGATGAGAGAGGGGTGATATGATAGAGACCTTTATGTTCCTGAAAGGAATAAACAAGGTAAACTGCCAGGAACTATTTAGCATGAGAAACAGTTCAAGGTCACAGAGGCATGAGTGGAAACCGATGGCTGGCAGGTTCAAGCGGGATTTGAGAAAGTTTTATTTTAAAGAAAAAGTGGTGGAACCATGGAACAGTCTGCCATCTGAGGTGGTGGCCACCAAAGCCATAAATGGTTTCATGTACTGCCAGGACAGAGTGAAGGGTATAGTGGATACTCAGGACAGAAGTAGTAGGGTGGGTACAGGAAGGTGGACAGTGAGGGCTAGCACCTTGTATGGGCAATAGGTCCCGGGGTTTGATAGAGAACTACGTGCAGACTAGATGGACCATTGGTCTTTTTCTGCCATCACCATCTATGTTTCTATGTTACGTATTTGTTAATTTTGGTTTTATGATTCTATTAAATATATTCTTCTTTGTGATGTGCCCTGAGTCTCTGAGATATGTTACTCTATAAATAAAATTGCCTTGGCTGTACTTAAAAAAATACTCTGCAAGGAAAAATGCCATGCAGGTTCATCACAGTTCTCCTTTAAGGTTGAAGATACTGGAGTCATAAATGGACAGCTCAAAAAACGTTTAACTGGAAATATTTTCATAACATCCTACCATTTATTTTTCAAAGTTAGCGGTTTTGCTTCAAGGCTAGACTTTATTATTAATATCATCATTACTATTACAGTACTCAATTTCTAAAAGACAGCTGCTCCCTGTAATGGAAACAATATGTCTTTCTAAGAGAACAGGACAAAATTAATATTTATGTAACATGTTTAAAATTATGCACTACCAGCAAATAGTCTCCCGAATCCAGCCTGAAAAATGACTTGTTCTTTGACCATTTAAAATGTTGCTGCCTTTGAATATGTTTTTCTTGCTAGACTGTGAGGCTGTTGCAGAAGAATGGAGCTGATGTTGATCTTGCAGACCACGCTGGGCACACCGCATTACATAAGGCAGCGGCCGCCGGCCATCTAACCACAGTACAACATCTAATTCAGATGGAGGCCAACATTGAAGCGACAGATGATTTAAAAATGACAGCACTTCACAAAGCAGCAGAAAATGGGCACACGGAAATTGTGAATTACCTCGTCCAGCAGGGAGCAAATACAGAAGCATTTGGCTGGCTAAAGAAAACTCCACTACATCTAGCTGCAGAAAGGGGGCACCTACCTGTTGTAGAATTACTGCTGGAGAAGGGAGCCAATGCACAGGCAAGAACACAGTGGCATGAGACAGCAAGGGACCTTGCGTTTGAGAGAAAATTGAATAGGTTGCTTCATTTGTGTGAAAAGCCAAAAACTGTACATACTAAATGAGTGTCAGCATTATAACACATTATTATATAATGACCATTATCTTATTGTGACCATATAAATGATCTTATATCTAACTAAAACAGTAAACATTCATCGTGGATTATCATATAAGAATAAAATTGACTGTACCCATGAAACACAAACATTTGTGGTTTCATGTATCATACTCTTTATAATTGATTATGGAATTACAATATATTCAGTGGAATCAGACAATGCACTGTCGCGGCTGAATCCCACAGTAAATAAGGTATGTTGCTTTGTTTTAGATGTTAAGACTGATGTACATCATTGTGATTTGCATCGACTAATTGGATGGCTCTTTTTGATGTAAGAGAGCTGAATTTTGAAAGTTGATAGATCTGGGGTCCTATATTCAAAGGTTTGTGCAGGCACTAATGAGTCTTTGTCCATGCAAACCTGGATTTGCCCCAGATCCCAATAGTCAAAAGGGGCTGTTGTGTAGGCAAAGAGGGTCAGCACCCCGCAAAACATAATGTATGCGGGTGGGCAAGGGGGGGTGACCATGAATAGCCTCACTCCCCCATATTCAGTGGCTTTGCACTGTGCAAAAGGGTTTAGCGCAGTCCTTTTGTGCAGCACAAATATCACCGAACAAAACACCGACTTACTCCAGGAAACCCTGGTGGCTGCCAGAGGTAATGCAACTACCTAGCCAGTTGGCTGCTGGGGGAGCACACCCATCCTCTGATGTCTGTGGCAGCGTCCCATGATCGCCAGCCCATACTGTAAATAAAAGAATCCCTGGTGGTAGTGATTCACCCTTCTCCCGATTGATGGCTCATATTGTAAATAAAAGAATCCCTGGTGCTAGTGGCCCCCTCCCCCAATCGCCAGTCTGTCCTGTAAATAAAATAATCCCTGGTGCTAGACAGCAGTCTCCTCCCCCCTGCAATCATTGGCCCCTCTTGTAAATAACAGAATCCCTGATGCTAGTGGTCACCCCCCGATCACCGGCCCTTATTATGAATAAAAAGAATCCCTGGTGCTAGTGGTCACCCCCCCACGATCGCAGGCCCATATTGTAAATAACAGAATCCCTGGTGCTAATGGTTCCCCCACCCCCCAATCACCGGCCTGAATTATAAATAAAAGAATCCCCGGTGCTAGTGGTCCCCCACCTTCAAACACCAGCCCCTACTTACAAAACAAACCCTCCCTGGCATCCAGCGATACCCCCTAGGCACTGATCCATAGTACTGCCACTGAAAACATCATAATCCCTCGTGTCAAGTGGCCCCTCCTGCGCACCAAACCAGGTGGACAAGAGGACACAGCATGAGATTAGAGAGAGGCCGATGAAGGGTACTGTGAGGAAGTTCTTTTTCACAGAAAGGGTGATGGATGCATGGAATGGCCTACCTCAGGAAGTGGTGGATATGAATACAGTGCAGGGCTTCAAACAGGCATGGGATAGGCATAAGGGTGCAATACAGATGAGTATGAATAGATAGGCCATTGACAGAGTACAGGCCTATGGCACATGCATAAGGTAGAAAAAAATGGGCAGACTGGCTGGGCCTTGCGGTCCTCATCTGCAGTCAACTTCTATGTTTCTATTGAACACCCACCCCCATCACCTTACCCATACCCTTGGTGCCACTGGTGCACATACGGCGACCAGCACAGCCCTCCTCACACCTCATTGGCCGCCCACCATATGTCCAGGCAGGGAGTGCACCTCTTATTTATAGAATAGGACATGTCACCCAATCCTATAAATAAGAGACACGCTGCCTGCATGGACATACAGCTGCCAGCCAGGGAGATGTGAGGAGGGCTGCACTGGTCACTGCATGCGCACTCCACGCACCCCCCCAGGGTACAGGTGACTGGCCATGTTCGGTGCCATAAAGGGGCCCTAGATGCCAGGGATTATGGTATTTCCAGCAGCAGTACCATGGATCAGTGCCCAGGGACCACTGGATGCCAGGAGGGTTAGTTTTGTAAGAAGGGCCTGGTGATCAGGGGATGACCAGTAGCACCAGGGACTTTTTATTTACAGTATGGGCTGGTGATCGGGGGACCACTAACATCAGGGATTCTTTTATTTACAATATTGGCCAGCAATCAGAATGGAGACCACTAGCACCAGGGATTCTGTTATTTTCAATACAGGTCAGTGATCGGTGGGGAGGCCACTAACACCAGGGATTCTGTTATTTACAATATGGGCCAGCAATCAGGGGGAAACACTACCACCAGGGATTTTTTCTTCTTACATTACGGGCCAGCAATCAAAGGGAGGGAGGGAGGGAGGAACACTAGCACCAGGGATATCCATACATGTCTGGGACGAGGCAATTGGGGGGGGGCAGTGCCGGGCTAACCTGCTTCACTACCCATGCAAATGAGCCCATAATGGGCATGCAGTGCCTTGTGTGCCCAGTGGTCTCATTTGCACGAGTCCCATTGAATACTGCAGATAGCGCCTCGGTGCTATCCATTCTGGTGGCGCATTTCTTTGGAATCCATGTTGAAGCAGCACATTAGTTGCTTAGTGCTGTGCTGACATGACCCTATATTCAGTCAGATAGTACTGGTGCGACGATTTGACTGAATATTGCATCCTCAGGCTCCGGTAATCGCAAGGTGCAGTGTTCTTTTGCAATCCACTTTGTGCTATTTTGAATATCGGGCCCCTGGAGACTATTACTATGAAACCCCTGTACTAATGTGGAATTTTAGGATTCCATTTAGTAATTGCAATAAAATTATTCAGACACGTACAAGTGGTCTACCATGCCCTAGAACATGTCTGGGACAAAAAAACATATATCCATAGGGTCATTAAAGACTGGAACACATTGTCCCACAATGTTGTTAGCTGCTTTTCATTTATTAATTTTAAAGCTAAATTGTAATCACATTTAGACTGTTTAACAATATATAATGTATGGTAGAACGTTGTTATCTACCAAAATCTATCTTTTCCCATGGTTGTTATGCCATCGATGTGACGTCACTTTGTTGTTGACCTATCGAAGGTACGTCACATCGCTGGTATAACAACCAGGGTCGATCTGTGCATGCTTGGTAGAGGGAAGTGAGTGGCTCCTGAAACGGCCATGGCGGTGAGAGCTTGACCTGCAGTGGCATAAATTCAGTTAAGGTACCGCTTCTTTTCCTCATTCTTTATGGCAGCCATACAATATAAAATATAAAGTATGGGGTCCTGATCAGTGACCAACTTGTTAACAGTCTTGAGGTTGCCATGGCGACATAAACCTCTTGAGCTTCGCTCTCGAGGTTTACACGATCACCATGGCAACCTCATGACAGTTAACAAGTAGGTTACCGATCGGGACCCATACATTATCCTCTATGTAAATGCAATAGACCATGTAATTCTATATCATTTTTATGGACAGTGTGCATGTGAGAGAAATGCAGTATACAGTGTAGTACATAGTTATTAATTACTCCAACAGGACAATTCAATGGAGGGCCACAATGCAGCAATACCCTGTACTGTAGAAAACTCAATGTCCCAATGTCCCAATAAAAAGAGTCCGAACATTTAATAACCTGAAATCAGGCTGTATAAATCCATGTATAACAAACTGCAAATCACTCATCTCACATGACTGAAGTAATCCTTCAGCAACATCATATTGTTAAAATTAAGACTAGCAAGAATTACAAAGACGGTAGCAATTACACTAAACTTTATTTATTTATAAATATGGGGGCCCATATTACTAACTAAAATCAAGCAGATTACAACTTTGTTATGCCATCATTATGACATCACTCTGTTGTTAACCCTTCTTGAGAAAGTCATATCAATGGTATAACAAAATGGAATGCTCACAACAGTCAGTGTTCTGCTTTGAGAAAAATGTTCAAAATGTTGGTATTAAATTAATTGATTTGCGCCAGGCTGTACCAATGAATAGTGTTGCGCAGAACACACAATAAACATTGTTGAGGAATCTTCCTGCACTATTTACGACTGCTTAAGTTAAGAAATACTCAGAAAGTAATTCAATCTGCGATTACACAATCTTGGTAGACCATACACTATAAAATATAATGTATGGTCTTTGTTTAATAACCACGCTGAAAACACTTCTCGAGGTTGCCATGACATCTGAAAACCACTTGAGCTACATTCTCAAGGTTTACAATGATGTCATAGCAACCTCTCAAAGTGTTTACAGTGTGGTTATTAACCAAAGAACATTATCCTCTATGTTTTTGATTACCAGGTAGGTGCACTAGACATAGAAATGCTTGTTTTCAGGCGTGACCCAGGAGGGTACAAGGCAAAAACAGTCATAAAATATTTGTACAAGGAGAATGCTCACAGTCTACAATAGAAATTTGAACAAGTGGCAGGGAAACAACATGACATAGCAACAGGGTTTTAAGTAATTGATTAGCACTTTTTTCCTTGGGACAATACTAACTGTACAGAAAGCATTTATATAGGTTTTCTAGAAGTGTTATGTTTGTTAAACACAGTGAGGCAAGTGCTATGTATTTTCCAATGTTTTAGAACTTTTATGAGCAAAACGCTAATCAATTTTAGAGTTAAATAAAACCCTGTAGCAATAATTATTACACAGCAGCAATGTACAATAAGCAGAGATAACAAATGATATAGAGATAGATATTGCACAGCAGCAGTGTACAATAAACAAAAGAAAAATTACTCACCTTAGTGTAACCCCTGCAAATGGGGGTTCCCAAAAGACTTCAGGAGCTTGCTTGAATGCTCCAAGCCTGAATGGTGTTTGGCATTTAAGCCATTTATCAGTGAGTGTTTTAGAGCCTCTGGTACTGTCTTTAAGAGCTGTCTGCTTGCAGACATAATTAGTTTATATGGGGGACTGTGTGTTTTCTGTTTGAGTACCACTGAACTGCTGCCAATTCACCATTTTTGCAGTCACTAGGAGTGCAAAGGAACCTATCTGAAAGATGTAACTGTTTGCCAGAAATTATTTAGAGTGATAATGAAATTACAGTTTGTCTAACCTGCTTTCTTTGCAGTCAGAACAGTGTCTGTCTAGTTCCCCATTCTGGTTTTGAACTGCTGAACTGGACCAATCAGTGTGGGTAAGCTAGCTCTAAAATGGTGCCTTGGACGAATCAGAACTTGGACTCATAATCTGAGCCAGCCACAAGAGGATTGTATGGGCAGTGACTCTGGGAGATGTAGTTTAGACTTCAGTGCCTTTTTGGACCAACAGCAGCAGTCTATTGTGAGTGACAGCCAATCCAGTCAAGAACTGGGAGGAACTCAAAGGAAGTGCCTGGTTTTTGTCGGTTGGAGTTTCAGTTGAGCTTTGGCAGTGAAGAAGGAAGGAGCCCTGTGCTTTTTCAGTGTGCAGTTTTAGTCAAAAACGTGTAAGGCCCAGAGTTCCGGTCTGCAGCTTGTGTAACAGCTTGTTAGGACTGAATCCGTCCTGTGAAAAGAATCAAAGGATCTCTGAAGAGTAGAAACCAGGCTCACCCTGTAGAAGACTGGAGGAATTGCTGAAAATTACACTTGGTCTGTCAGGAACTGAATCTGCTGTGTGTTCTCCGGGTATTGTGCAGTAATTGCGATCGGATACAGATGCAGCCTGCCTGGTATAGTGCTTTCTTTTATATGGATGTGGAAGAGGTTTGTGTACCTCAAGTGAGCCCTGCTGACATTGAAGGACCCTATCTTATTTGGAGGTCGTGAGTACTAATTCAGGGTTACGCTCCCTGTTGAATTGCCACATTAAATCCAAATGAAATTACTGTACTGCTGACTGTTTAATTCTCCTTTTCTCTGTGTGAAAGGGCCCTACCAGCTGCCACGGTTTGGACTAGCCACCAGGGCTTGGGTACCCAGGGACAGTAACTGATAGGGATAGGCCTGTGCACAGAGCCATAGGTAGATTATTAGAGTGATAAGCTAATTAACCTGATTTCCTGTCCTTGTTATATCCCCCTAAATAAATCAGAGCTGCTTGTTTCAGTAAAGTTATACTGCCTGAGGTATTTGTCTATGTTAAAGTACTGTACTGTGATTGTTGCACTGTATCTCATTTCACAGGAGGTCCCAGTGCCGGAACCAGACCTGGGGGTAAGTGTATACTGTGAAGGTAATTCTGATATATTGTGTGGGCCACTAGTGGGAAGAAAGGGGGGTTGCAGTGTCCCAGAGGGCTGTGACCAAGTTAGTTTAACTATTGCAAACCCTGACCTCTGGGTGGAGGCACCCGCCATTGGATCCAGGCCCCTCAACCTGTTGGTGGCAAATCAGGCAGGGGTAGTAGCCCCTGGGATAGCGCCATCTAGGGGTTACATCTTGGAGGCTCACCGCTGGGATTGTGTGTCCTCTAGTGGCCATATTTACGAACCACTGTTAAGAAAAAAATGTGTACCCCGACAGAAGTGGCTGTGCACCGGCTAGTGGAGTGGTGTACTGGGGAGGAGATCGACCCCCAAAATGCTATGCTTATCCTGGACATCCCCCTGGGTATTAATACGGACACTGTGCAGGGAGTACTTTCCAAGGTGGAAGGTTTACAAAACCCTGTGGTGGTGGGTCGGCATGCTAATCTGCTCACCCACACTTTCCTGGCCCTAGTAGAGTTTAAGGATCCCATAGATAGCTCCAAAGTGCCACAGACCATTACCCCAGAGGGAGCCCTCACTGCTTGGAGAGTGATAACTAAGGACAGTAAAGACCCGGGGGGGAATCAGCCCCCACCACTATCTGAAACTTTTGAGGAGAATTTTGCTGAATGGTTGCTGGGAGAGGGGAAAACTGTGGAGGACTTGAAGAAACTATTCTTGCCACCTGGGGGTGTTCCTCCCCCAACACCCTCTCCTGCTCCAGTGCCCGTAATGGTGGCTGAACCAATGCAGACTCCTATTTCTGCACCTGCCATTAGTCACGACTCTTACCGAGGTTGAGGATCTTCTGGCACCTCCCACCCCCAAGGGAGGATGACTGGGAGACCTGGATAGACTATGTTGCCCCTAAGTGCTAGAATGGCAATGCTCGGAAGGCGAAAAGCTTAAAGAGGGTTAGTGAGAGCCTCCAGGTCCTGCCCTGGCTACCATCCGTGCTAAACGGGCCAGTAACCCTGAAGCGACTGCACAGGCCTATCTTGAGGCCTTGAGAATGTGTATGGGAGCCCAGATTCTGATAGGACCTATGGTGGAGAGTAAGAAATGCACAACAGTACCAAGGGAGTTGTTGTCTGTGTATGTCTCTCGGCTGGAAAAATTGTTGCAAGAATGCCTCAGAAAGGGTAGTTTGCCAGCGATTGAACTGGACCGAACCAGACTGGACAGAATCCTTAAGTCTGCCCCCTTCTCAGAACTGCTGTTGCTTCAGTTACGCCTGGCAAATCGACTGGAATCCCCACCCTCCTATGATGAGTTAATGAGAGAAATTCGAGGAGTTGAGAAAAGGCGACCTCGGGAGGTACCTGCACCAACAGCTGTGGCTACGACCCGAGTGACTGAGGGTGACCCATCAAGTGAAGTTCAGGGGCAGAGGTTGACAGTCAATGAGTGCTCTGACAAGGAAAAAGATATGCCACAATGGGGCGAACTGTTGAGAGAGATCCGGGAATTCAAAAACAGTCCCTTTATGAAGGCCACGCCTGCAAGTACGGGTTCTGACCTATATCCGACTGCATCTGCTATGGGGGTGGGGGTACCCACCATGTATCTCCTGCTGATAACAGCTCCAAACTCAATTCCTTGACCATGGAAGTGGAGAAACTGACAGATGTCTCCAAATGCTTATCACGCCGCAGACAGAGATGGCACCCAGGTTTCCAGTTAGTAATACCCCGCCTGGCTCCCAGTGTGGCGCCTCGGCCAGCTCAAACTCCAGAAAGTATGTTTTGCTATAATTGTGGGAAAGATGGGCACATGAAAAGGGAATGCCAGTCCCAAAAGACACTGACAAAGTTGTATATAGGCTACAAGGAGAGCTCGGAGAAGAAATCAGTGGTTAAGAGGTGCACGACATGATCCCAGTGAGGGCACCAAAATGCTAATTCACATCCTTTGTGGCAAGGTCAGTTGCCCAGGCCCCACCACCGCTCTCCAGACTGGTCCAGAATAGTGGGTCCTCCATGGAGACCACTGTAAAGGTGAATGGAGTGTCTACAAGAGCTGTATTAGACAGTGGCTCCCAAGTGACAATTATGTTCCAGGATTGGTATCAGAAGCATTTGTCAGACGTACTCTTACAACCATTAGAAGGACTGCATGTATGGGGTTAAGTGAGAAGGCCTACCCTATTCCGGGTATATCCGAATTTGGCTGTCTTTCCCCACCTCCATGGCTGGAGTGGCCAGACAAGTAGAGACCCTAGCCTTAGTGTGTCCCCCACTGGACTGTATGATGGTGTCCCTTTGTTGATTGGAACAAATGCTCATATGTTCGGAAGGCTGGCACAGTTGTGTTATGAAAAACAGGGTCAAAGACTAGTAGAGCTTTAAGAGTTCCGGCTTTAATTAAGAAGGCCTATGAGGCACAGAGAGATGCTGAAAAACAGAACCAGAGGAACCGGTCGGAATTGTATGGAAGAAGGATCCTGAGTCTCTGATCCTGGCGCCAAATGCCCAGTGTACCTTACAGGAGAGGTCCGTATCAGAAAGGATGTTAAGAATAAAATATTAATGTTGGATGCACCAGGCGATGGAAAATTGCCAGAGGGACTGCTGGTCAAGCTAGTATTTTGCCCGCTAGAGCCCATGCTTATGCCAGAAGGGTAATGGTCCAAGTTCATAATGTGTCTGAAAGAGACATTCGAGTAAACAGAGGTTGCATCCTGGCTAATGTGCATTGTGCAGACACTGCAGTGCTACCCAGCAGCAAGAGTTCAAGGAAGAATGACAGAGTAACCTTCGACTTGTTTGATTTCGCGACTCCCCGCCAGCTGAATGGAAAGTGAGGATCAGTGAGAAGCTTGCCCAGAGAGCCAGGTGTTTTCTTTAAAGGAATGGGATGTAGGATGCGTGCAAGGAGCTGAGCACAATATCCGCTGCATGACGAAGACCATTTCGTGAGAGGTCCGACGCCTGGCACCTGCTGACATAGATGATGTGAGACGGCATCTGCAAGAGATGTTAACTGCTGGTGTAATACAAGAATCCAGAAGCCTCTTATGCTTCCCCATTGCTGTAGTGAGGAAAAAGAATGGAACAGTAAGGATGTGTGTGATTATCGCACCTAAACCGGCGGACTATCCCTGATCAGTACACAATGCCCCGCATTCAGGATGCTTGGACTGCCTAACGGGAGCAAGTGGTTCTCTGTGCTGGATCTCCGCAGTGGGTACTACCAGATCCCGATGGCCCCAGAGGACCGTGAGAAGACGGCCTTTATCTGTCCGCTTGGCTTCTATGAATTCATGAGGATGCCCTAGGGATTTCAGGTGCCCCAGCCACTTTTCAACGATTGATGGAGCGTGCAGGGGGACATGGAACTTACTAGAGTGCCTGGTATACCTAGATGATGTCATTGTGTTTGGCAGCTCACTGGAGGAACATGAGAGCAGATTATTTAAGGTATTGGACCGACTGGAGGACTTTGGCCTTAAACTGTCCATTGATAAGTGTCAATTCTTTCAAACATCAGTAAAGTATGGGACACATAGTATCCACGAGGAATAGAGACCGACCCAAGTAAAGTTGAGGCCTTTGACCACCTGGCCACAGCCCAAAAATCTAAAAGAACTGCAAAGATTCCTGGGATTCTGTGGTTATTATCGGCGCTCATCAAGGACTATTCAAGAGTGATCCGCCTTTACTTAACCTTACTCAAGGGTATCCCCAACCCACAAAAATACCAAAAGTCAGCTCCCTCAAGACTGAAAGAGTGTATTTTCATCCGTGAAGTATTTGGGGCCCGCTGGACTCCTGATTGTGAGACTGCTTTTCATGAGATCATATATCAACTTACCCATGCTCCAGTGCTGGCCTATGCCGATCCAAGAAAACCTTACGTCCTGCACACTGATGCTAGCTTGCAAGGGTTGGGGGCTGTGTTGTACCAAGAGCACGAGAATGGCCTGAGACCAGTGGCCTTTGCCAGTAGAAGCCTGACCCCATCCGAAAAGAACTATCCTGTACATAAGTTAGAGTTCCTAGCTTTGAAGTGGGCTATTGTTGACCAATTCCATGAGTACTTGTATGGGCTAAAATACTAGTAAAACTGACAATAATCCTTTGACCTATGTGCAGACCTCAGCTAAGTTGGATGCCACTGGCCATAGGTGGCTTTCTGCATTATCTACATATGACTATGCTCTCAATACCGAGCAGGTCTGAACCACATAGATGCTGATGCTCTCTCCGGAGGCCTGTTCCCCAGAATGATTGGGTCCGATTGGCAGAACCTGACATTCGGGCACTCTGCCGGAAGTTTGACAGGGAGGAACAAATGTCCACTGGACGCAGTGGACTGCATGGTGGATTGCTTGGGAGCCTCTGAGAATTGCATACCTGCTGCTTATTGCCACTTTTCTGCAATAGACATTGGTGCACTGCCTCAGCTGGACAATGACAGTATTCGGCGGGCTCAATCCGCGCGATCCCATGATCAAAGCAGCTTTGTAGCCCTCTATGCAGGAAAAGATGTGTCCAAATTACGCCCACTGATTTGAGAACTGCACTGTTATACAAAGTAAGGCCTGAGAATAATTCAAAGATGTAAAACAATGCATAGAAATCATTTACTGCCCATTGGACAAATCCTGATTGAGTCTGAGCCCCCAGAAGATGCCCCCTCTGGACCAGTGACTAGAGCTGCTGCTAAGAAAAGATCAAGGAAGTCTGCACCTACAGAAGCAGAGTTAAAGTGTTCCCCTGCACAAGTCCCAGTTGAGCATGACTGTCAGTCCATATCGGAAGAAAGTGAGAGTGACTTTGAATACTATCCTTCTTACGAACTGAGTCAATTGTTTCGGGCAATCCCTAGTCAATACTGGAGATGAAGCTGGGCCTTCTGGACTGCCTAAGCCCCAGCTTCATCCCTGGAGCCAATGCTCCCAGTAAGTGAAGTGCAAAGCATCAGATCAGATGAAATGGAATCATTGTGGTTGAACTGTTTGAGCTTTCAGGGAGGAAAATGATAGATTGGGGCAGACTGGTGATACACCCAAACAAGAAGAGTATTTTGAGTGCCCTGACAGTCCACTGCCAGTGTCCAAAGCTCTCCTGCAGCCAAATGTTGTGGACTCAGAAACTGTAACTCCTGGAGCTGAAAGTGCCCCAAGTTCTAGCTCTCTACCCCATGGAGACTCCACTGACAAGTGAGGACAATGCTGAAAATGAGGCTCAGAGTGCAGAGACTATAACAGTTCCCCTAGAAAGACTGGTCGAGCTGTAAAGCCTGTGGTGCACCTCAGTTATGATTCACTTGGGAGGCCTGTGGATTTGCCTCTCAATGTTGTCCATAAAGGAGTGTATGTGTCCCAGAGCTCATTGCCCAAACTGGCGTCAGTGCTAACTCCAAGTTACTTGTGTTGCCCTCTAGTATGGTGCCCTTGCCCCATCCAGCCCCAAGGTAACTGATAGGAAGGGCCTCTCTTCAGGTTTCATGTACAAGAGGTAATAACTTGAGTTATGGTACAATGTGTATGTAATACTGTTGTAAAGAGTGACGACTGCAATGTTTCAGAAATGTGTTCTTGGTAAAATGATATATTGACTGATGATTACATATGCGAGCCTAATGCAAATGTATATGGTTGCAGTTGAAACTTATGGGTACTTGCTTGACGCGACGTCAAGCTTTCCCAGGCCAGGAAGGGTGTAACCTGCAAATGGGGGTTCCAAAAGACTTCCGGAGCTTGCTTGAATGCTCCAAGCCTGAATGGTGTTTGGCATTTAAGCCATTTATCAGTGAGTGTTTTAGAGCCTCTGGTACTGTCTCTTTAAGAGCTGTCTGCTTGCAGACATAATTAGTTTATATGGGGGACTGTGTGTTTCTCTGTTTGAGTACCACCTGGAACTGCTGCCAATCACTCCATTTTGCAGTCACTAGAGTGCAAAGGAACCTATCTGAAAGATGTAACTGTTTGCCAGAAATTATTTAGAGTGATAATGAAATTACAGTTTGTCTAACCTGCTTTCTTTTGCAGTCAGAACAGTGTCTGTCTAGTTCCCATTCTGGTTTTGAACTGCTGAACTGGACCAATCAGTGTGGGTAAGCTAGCTCTAAAATGGTGCCTTGGACGAATCAGAACTTGGACTCATAATCTGAGCCAGCCACAAGAGGATTGTATGGGCAGTGACTCTGGGAGATGTAGTTTAGACTTCAGTGCCTTTTGGACCAACAGCAGCAGTCTGTGAGTGACAGCCAATCCAGTCAAGAACTGGGAGGAACTCAAAGGAAGTGCCCGGTTTTTGTCGGTTGGAGTTTCAGTTGAGCTGGCAGTGAAGAAGGAAGGAGCCCTGTGCTTTTTAGTGTGCAGTTTTAGTCAAAAACGTGTGTAAGGCCCAGAGTTCGGTCTGCAGCTTGTGTAACAGCTTGTTAGGACTGAATCCGTCCTGTGAAAAGAATCAAAGGATCTCTGAAGAGTAGAAACCAGGCTCACCCTGTAGAAGACTGGAGGAATTACTGAAAATTACACTTGGTCTGTCCAGGAACTGAATCTGCTGTGTGTTCTCGCGGTATTGTGCAGTAATTGCGATCGGGATACAGATGCAGCCTGCCTGGTATAGTGCTTTCTTTTATATGGATGTGTGAAGAGGTTTGTGTACCTCAAGTGAGCCCTGCTGACATTGAAGGACCCTTATCTTATTTGGAGGTCGTGAGTACTAATTCAGGTCGCCCCTGTTGAATTGCCACATTAAATCCAAATGAAATTACTGTACTGCTGACTGTTTAATTCTCCTTTCTCTGTGTGAAAGGGCCCCTACCAGCTGCCATGGTTTGGACTAGCCACTGGGCTTGGGTACCCAGGGACAGTAACTGATAGGGATAGGCCTGTGCACAGAGCCATAGGTAGATTATTAGAGTGATAAGCTAATTAACCTGATTTCCCTTTGTCCTTGTTATATCCCCAAATAAATCAGAGCTGCTTGTTTCAGTAAAGTTATACTGCCTGAGGTATTTGTCTATGTTAAAGTACTGTACTGTGATTGTTGCACTGTATCTCATTTCACAGGAGGTCCCGTGCCGGAACCAGACCTGGGGGTAAGTGTATACTGTGAAGGTAATTCTGATATATTGTGTGGGCCACTAGTGGGAAGAAAGGGGGGTTGCAGTGTCCCAGAGGGCTGTGACCAAGTTAGTTTAACTATTGCAAACCCTGACCTCTGGGTGGAGGCACCCGCCATTGGATCCAGGCCCCTCAACCTGTTGGTGGCAAATCAGGCAGGGGTAGTAGCCCCTGGGATAGCGTCATCTAGGGGTTACATTAGTAATTGCTTTTCTTCTCATGGAGTCTTGCTATATTATAACAATAGCAGTATTGCAGTTAGCCAAGCAGGCCCATGGCCAGCTGGCTAGTGAGTTGGAACAGGTGGCTGCTGATGGCATTGAAGCTGTCAGATCTTTTCGAAGCTAACATCAAAGGACGGAAAGTCTGTGTGGAAAAAACTACACTAGCCCATGGCTACCTACTAGTAGTAATAACAACAATATAAAGAACAAAGAAACACTCAGAGCCATAATAACAAAATTGATGGTATTATGGTTCGTTTTACCACCCTTGACAAGCACTATAGAACCCCCTTCCCCAAAGACTCAAGTCCAGGAAGGGGCAATATAAATAACCTAAATGAAACAATCTAGATCCCTAACACAAAGGAAAAGAGGGTAAGGAAAAACTACAATGGCATGACACAGTGCTTGCACAATTGCCACCCCTACCCAAGTAGAAGTTCTGAGAGGGGCAGGAGGAGGGTGGTTATAATATAGCAAGACTCCATGAGAAGAAAAGCAATTACTAAGGTGAGTAATTTTCCTTCAAACACCATGAAGTCTTGTTATATTATAACAATAGCAGATACACAGCAGTACCTCCATGGAGGAGGTCAGAACCTACTTAGAAATAGGCTCTGAAGCACAGCTGTGCCAAAACTGAGCATCTCTCCTGGACTGGACATCCAGGGAATAATGCTTGTAAAGGTGTGAACTGTCTTCCAGGTAGCAGCTTGACAAATCTCCAGAATGGGATTCTCTAGCAGCTGCTAGAGACGTGCAGTACACCTAGGAGTGGGCCTCAATCCTGAGGGGGTACTCACCCAGTTTCTGATAACAGAATTGGACACAAGAAACAATCCACCTTGCAATTGTTCTCTTAGTGGCAGGTTTCCTTTACAACCTCGCCATAGGTAAGAAAGAGTTGAGGATTCAACCTATGACCTCTGGTGCGCTCTAAATAGTAGCTTAAGGCTCTTTGACATCCAAGCTGTGCAGTCTCCTCTCACCTGAGGAAGAATGCTCAGTGAAAAATACTGGGAGAGAGATAGATTGATTCAGATGGAAATCAGAAACCACCTTAGGCTAAAACTTTCTATTAGTCCTAAGGACTACCTTATCTCTGTGGAAGAGATAAAATCTTCTTCCACTGACAGGGCCTGTAGCTCACTTATCGTCTGGCAGAGGTGATAGCTACTAGGAAAACGGTTTTCCAAGTTAAATACTTGAGCTCTGCAGAAGACAGAGGCTCAAAGGGGGGTTGCATTAACTGAGCAATGCAAATATTCAGGTCCCAGGCGGGAGCTGGTTCCCGAAAAGGAGGGTTAGTATGAAGTAACCCTTTAAAAAACTTGGAGAACACCGGGTGAGAAGAAAGGGAGGCAGGCTTCTCTGCTGACACAAAAGCAGAGACAGCTGCCAGATGAACCTTCAGGGTAGCTGGTCTAAGGCCTAAGGAATTCAGATGGACCAAATAGTCCAGTAGAATGGGAAGATCAGCAGATTCTGGGATAATCTGCCTCTCAGAGCACCAGATGGAAAACTTCTGCCACTTAGAATTATAAGTGGCCCTAGTGGAAGGCTTCCTTGAAGCCTTTCAAAATATCCATGACACCTTGAGAAAGGTGTAAGTCCTAGCTCTAGCTCCTCAAGAGCCAAGCCTTGAGGTGGAGGGATTTGAGGTCCGGATACCACACTCTCCCCTGTGCACAGGCAAGTCGTGGACTCTGGGCAGGCTCAGGGCAGGGTGGACTGCCAAGGACAGGAGCAGAGGGTACCAGGGCTGTCTGGCCCAATCTGGGGCAATCAGAATCACTCTGCAAGGTTGAGATCTGATTTTTTACTAGTACCCTGAAAAGGAGAGGAAAGTGGGGAAAGCAGGGGCGTCATTTAGGGGTAGCCAGGGGTTGCGGTTGAGACCCCTATGATTTTTATGCAACCCCTATGATGCCCACTGCAACCCCTAAGTACCCTAAAACAAGGTTTCCCTAGTATTTATTTATATAAATGTGGTGGTTGGGGGAGTTTAACAACCCCTATGCTTTTGCTGAAATGAGACTTTGCAACCCCTATGATTCTAGTGAAATAATGCTACTGAGTAAAACCTACCTCCTTCTGCTTGCTATCCCCCTCCGTATGCAGTCCATCATCATATTTGCTCTCCCCACCACCGTTGAACATTGGGCCACTACTTTCAGATCATTTGATTGATAACCCTGAGGTCCCTTTCCTATGAGATATATGCCATGACCTCTCCTCCCATCTTGTACTTGGCTCTGGGTTTTTGTGTCTGATGTGCATGACTTTGCACTTTTTTTGGTATTGAATCCCAGCTGTAAAATTCTGGACTACTCTTCTAGTCTTTCCAGGTCCCTACTCATGGCCTGCATTCCCTCGATTATGTCCACACTATTGCAGATCTTGGTGTCATCAGCAAATAGATAGACTATTCCTTCATGCTTCATCATATGTCCCTATGAATATATTGAAGAGAACAGGCAAAGTACTGACTCAAGACTCCCATCTCCCCTGAGAATTCCCTATTTAGTACAATCCTCTGGGTTCTATTCCTTAGCCAACTGGGGGATCATTGGTTAAGGGTAGGCGACAGAGGGTGATGGTAAATGGCATTCATTCTAATTAGGGGACAGCGACCAGTGGGGTGCTGCAGGGCTCACCATTGGGACCGGTCCTCTTCAATGTCTTCATAAGTCACATTGCAGAAGAACTAGAAGGGAAGGTATGCCTTTTTATGTTTGCTTGCACGCACGTGCAAGAAACATGTTGTGGCAGCTTGCTGGAGTAGCGGGTTGTGGAGGTGAGGCAATGTTGTGGTCAATGCCGGCAGTGCTTTTGGGGCTGGTCTCTGTGGCACCAATAGAGGAGCATGCTGTCAATGACAGCAGTATTACAGCATGCCACCAACTTGAAAGAAATTTACTGCTGCAATCAGGGGGCCCATCATTTAACAATCAGCTCTCTTTCTGCTAGGTGGTCCTGATTCCAGCGGCAAATCTAACTTGCCTTGTCTGGTGTCCCATTTCAATAAACATGGCAGCAGCTGTCACCGTCAGCTCTCACAGTCCCCATGGAAGCCAACGGGTGCCTCAACCTCCTGTCGGCATGCCCTCCCAGTTCATTTGCTAATGGGGAGCCCAATCCCCATCGGGATAATGTCCCCTGTAATAGTTTTGTATGCTGAGGGGTGCCCAATCCCTCGGTATCATGTGACCCCCCAACACAGACCTTTTCAGCCGATGGAGGCCCAACCCCGCCGCTTCAGTTCCTCCTAAAATACAGGTGGCACACTGGAAGCCCACCCAGTGTACCAAACAAACCTGTAAAGGAAAAACCTTTCTGCTGGTATTTTTTTTAACCTGTAAAAGAAAAAAAAAACAGTCCCTTGTTGTCTCCGGTGCCCCCTCCCCCAACCACATCCACCCTCTGCACACCCAACATCCCCACACACATTCATCCCATACTTACCTCCAGAGCCTGGCGTGATGATCTTTGGTGGAGCAGGAACACGTCTGCACTCTTCAAAGCTGACCACAAACTGAAGAAATGCCGGTAAGCTGTATAATGGCAAAAATGTTTTTTTTTCAATTTAGGTGGATATATTAGCCATTTTTGTGAATTTTAGCACCACATTTTCAACATGGGGTTCTTGGGACCCCACCCCATGAATTCAGTCACTGTCATCTGATTATTTGGTCCCGAAAGGTGATTTCGCAGTCACTGCGCAGAATCACCTTTTGGGACCAATTAACAAAACAATAGTATCACTGTTTATGAGGTGGGCTCCCAAAAAGCCTATGTTGCAAATTTGGTGAAAAAATTCCAAAAAAATGACTGTGTTTCAAACGTGCATTGTGCAGTTTCCACACACACTCGTAACTTCGAGGATTTGTAATATTTTCACTCAAGATTTTCAACATTGTCATTTTTGCATATCTCTTTATGAACAGTACAGCTGTCATTTTCTATATCCTGTCCAAAATGTGTTTTTGCACATCTGGCGCACAATGGCACAGTCGCTGTGGGAAATCAACTTCCGGGACAGATTAAGAAAATCATAGTGACACTGTTCATGAGCAGAGGTACCAAAATACCTATGTTGAAAATTTGGTGAAATAATTCCACTAAATGACTGTGTTACGAGTGTGCATTGTGCAGTTTCCACGCAAGCTCATAAATTCGAGCACTTTTAATATTTTCATTCCAGATTTTCAACATTGCCATCTCTTCACACCTCCGTTTGAATGGTACAGATGTTATTTTCCACATCCTGGCCAAACTATGTTTTTGCACATCTGGCACAGAATGACATGGTTACTGTGGGAAATCAACCTTCAGGACAGATTCACAGAATCACAGTGCTACTGTTCATGAACAGAGGTCCCAAACGCTTTCATGAGGTGGGGACACAAAAAGGCCACGTTGAAAATGTGTAGTGCAAATATCAACAAACGCCCGGGATGTTAGGGTTTCTAACCATAATGTCCCACCCTGTACAGACTGACAGGCATCAAGGGTGTGCCTTTGGATTTCTGGCTGTAATACTCATGCCATTCCATCCCCACCCCCACCTGGAAGCCAGTGACAGGCATTGAGGTGTGCCTTGGACTCTTCGGCCACAGAGTTCACCCCATTTTCCTATACTGCACCCATTTCAGCATATGTGCTTATGGAATGGTGTGACTGTAAAGCCAAACACCCCAAGGCACACCTCAACACTTGTCGGTGTCTACAGGATAGAATGAGGTGACATGGCATGAGCGTTATGGGCGATGACCCAAAGGCGCACCCCAATGCCTGTCCATCTCTGCAGGATGGAGGGGGGTTGGCGTGACTTCAATACTTCACTGCCATTCCTATCCTGCTTCTGTCTAACTCCTGCTCTTTCAATGCTAATATCAGCAAGCAAACATTCAGCATTGACAAATGCTTGTTGAAGATGACATCAAAATCTGTAATAGGGTGGCTACCTAGGAGGGGTGGAGAGAATGAATAGGCATCTTGGGAAACTTGAGGAGTGGTCGTGGCATAGCAACTGGGGGGAATGAACTGAACTGAACACTGAGTAAGCAATAAGACATAACAGGGTGTGTGTTAAACAGTTCTAATGCACAGCTAGGGGGCGTAGTAAGGTACGGAAGCTGCAGGCCGAGGTGCATTCAGTCTCCTAGAACTGTCTAACACACATCCCCAGAGTGGCTTGTTGCACTTATAAAATGGGGCTGTTTATTCCACGGAGTTTCTAGTTTTAGCCATGCATTAGACACTTCTAATGCATGGCTAATAACCAATCAGATTCCTTGAACTCATTTGCCCATTTTATAATGATTGCTTTGACATGGGCCACAAACTAGTAGCACACTCCTAGAAAAATGCATGAATTTATAAGAAATGTGATTAAAATTTGATAAATGAGCAGGGGTAGAGATTTCCAACCCTCTGGTATGATTATTAGCTGGGATTCAATGCTAAAATGTGCAAAATCATGCACATAGGGCATAGAAATCCAGGAGCTGGTTATAAATGAGGGGCAAGTTACTGACCATCATTAAGCAGGAAAGAGGCCTTAGGGTTATCATATCTGATGACCACAAATTGGTGGGGCAGTGTGACAAGGCAGTGGGCAGGGTTGATTGGATGCTGTAGAGCATATGGAGAGGCATCACCAGCAGGAAGAGGGAGATGATGTTGCCACTGTATCGGAAAGCTCATGAAACCCCACCTGGAGTACTGTGACGAGTTCTGGAGGCCACATCTCAGAAAGACATAGACAAGGTGGAGATAGTCCAGAGGAGGGCAACTAAAATAGTGCAGGGGTTACATTAAAAACTCTATGAAGAGAGACTGATGGATCTCAACATGTACACCCTACAAGAAAGGATGGAGAGGGGGAAATGATACAGACATACAAGTATCTCATGGGGGTGAACAGGGTACAGGAGAGGAGTCTATTTCAAATGAGGAAGTGCACCAGGACAAGGGGGACTGCAATGAAGCTGGGATAGGGGAAGTTTAAGGGGATGTAGAAAGTACTACTTCAGTGAAAGAGTGGTGGATGTCTGGAATAGGCTGCCAACAGAGGTGGTGGGAGCACAAACAGTGTGGGAGGGTACTTCAAACACGCATGGGATAGGCATAAGGGAATATTGGTAAATAGGCAGGCAGGGAGGGGGAGGGTAGATGGAGACCAGGTTGGATCTGCAGACATAGAACAGGCAGGGCAAATCTGGATGGGCTGGGTGAGCCAAGTGGTACTTTGTGCCGATAATTTCTATGTTTCAATTTCCTACCCATTGTTTTTTTTTTGTTTTTTTTTTTTTGTCACCTACCACTAGGCCTCCTTACTTGTGTAAAAGACTTTACTGAAGTTCATATAGGCCACATTGACAGCACACCTCCTGTTCACCTCCCTTGTCACCCAGCACTACTTCACCCTGGGGAAACCATGTTGCTTACTGTCCTGTAAACCATTAGATTCTAAGAATTCTAGAATCATGCCAGCAGACAAATACCATTCGTCTCATCGAGTCTGCCCAAGATAACCCCCACTTCCCTTCAGGGGCATCATTTAGGGGTCGCCAGGGGTTGCATTTACGACCCCTATGACAGGGCTTGTGACCTCTGCCCTTGCCATGGCTTAATGGATGCTTAAAAATATTAAAACATATTTTTTTTGCCTCCCTGGCATTACGTGCCTGCCCGTGCACGCACCTGTGGCTTGTGCAAGTTGTTGTGGCTTTGTGCTGCTGCGTGGAGGAGCCGTTTCAACAAGGAGTCTGTCTGGCGTGGTGGTGCCTGGCGTGCGCTGCACGTGTTCTCGATTCTCAGCCCACCATCCGCCCACTCACGACCCCAACATCCATCCTGTTGCTGCCATGGCGTGAGAGAGGGTCACCTAACAAATTGGAGGATTGAGCGGGAGCAGCAGCGAAAAAAAACTGGAACCTACCCAACCACCACCACACGAAACAACTTCCAGGCAAGTTGAAGAGATTGCGACTGAGGTGCGAGCAACGAGAGGCTAGAGTGTGAGACAGACTCGAGTGATTTTTGAAATACAGCTTTTCAGCTGGTAGTTACTTAAACCGGGTGGCGGGCGAGGCGAGCAAGCAGAGTGAGGAAAGAGGAGCGAAGCATTGATTGTTTATGTCACAGAGAAGGGCGGGGCAGTCCAGACCAGAAGCCATAAGGTAAGGATGCAATCTGACCCCCCCCCAAGCACTACAGATATACTAAAAACACTAAATATATATTGTCAGTAAATATAAACTGCGCTGAAGGACCATGTGGGCAAACCACAGATAGCTTACCAGATTTTAAAGCAATAAATCTAACTGCAGCACTTCCTCTCCTCAAGTGGCCTGTAATGTTTATTGTTTAAATGATAAATATTCTCCTTTCCTTCTAATGGTGGTTTAAATGATAAGTGAAGGATGTGTCAGTTTAGCCATTTGAATCATCAGATTCAAACCCACTAAGATTAATTCAGCCTTCCAGTCTTTCCATAATGTGAACTAACTGCAAGTTTTCATGAATATCTTTTTTAAAGGAGGCTTACATTTCCAGTAATCAGTATTCTTACTTTTTAAAAGCACCAAATGTATAACAGTTAGCAAGACATTGGTTGATTACCTGATTTTGGGGTCAAGACTGGGGTGGTCAGTAGCAGCGGAGGGGATGCCAGAGGATCAAGTGATACTGGGGTCACTCCTGTCAGTTCTAACCTCATCCACCCTCTCCTGTTTCTCCAGTAGTTTTTGAAACAAAACTCAATACCTGGTGCTGTCCCAGGAGCTGGATTTTGTTTTCTTAATAAAAAAAAAGTCTGGGGGAGGGTGGAGAGTGATTGGGTGGTAACGAAGAAGTGGCTATAGGACTAGTTTGGGCTACTTATTATGAAGGGCTAGACATTTTTTTTTTTTTGCCAAAGGCTGAAGTGATCCAAAGTGGCCCAAAACTTCAGCTGGACTGAACTGAAGGTAAACGAGCCAAATTTCAGCAAATTCACTGAATACAAATTAGGTACTGGCTCATTGTTACACTTTGTGGAAACTGGTTCCTAAAAGAGGGCTAATAGCATGGGATCAAAGCAAAGATAACATTACTCAAGGCTACTGAAATGTCAGCAGTGCTAGTCTGGAAATCCTCATCAGGGCTACACGTGTGTCGGAGGTGCAGGCCCAACAGTCTTTCTCAGGGCTATCAGAGTGTCAGCAGTGTTAGCCTAGCAGCCTTTCTCAGGGCTGCAAGATTGTCAGTGGTGGCGTTAGCAGTGTTCATCAGCACTAACAGAATGCAAGAATGTTAGCCCAGCATCCTTCCCCAGGGTTGCTACTGTCAGTGATGTTTGCAAGGATATTAGTGTCCGTGGTGTTTATGGGAGCAACCATAGCTGAAAAGTTGGGGGGGGCACACATCCCTACCTAGACTTTCATGCTGATGCTAATATCATTGAGCAATTGGCATGGCTTAAAAAGTTGGGGGGACTGGCCCCCCCCATTGGTTGTGCCCATGTATTAGCCCCAAAGCCTTCTCTGAGGCTAGCATGTCAGTGGTGTAAGCCCAGTAGCATTCCTCATAGCTATCAGTGTCAGGATTTTAGCCTAGCGGCCTTCACCAAGGCTGAGTGCCAGCAGTACTAGCCTAGCAGCCATTCCCAGGGCTACCAGGATGTCAGCAGTACTAGTCTAACAGCTTGCCCCAAGGCTGCTAGAATTTCAGTGATATTAGATCAGTAGCTTCCCCAAGGCTACCACAGTTTTATGTGCCAAGGAGTCACCACCTACAATAAACCCACAATCCTTTGTTACTGGGGAAAAAGCAGGTGTTACCGGGGAGACTGTCAGAGAAAATCCACATGGTATATGTGTATGTGGCATTACAGTGACACTAAATTAAGCAGACAATGTCTTGAATGTTTTTATGCACGTGAAGGTGGAGTTTTATGTTTATGTAATGTGGCTTGTATATATAACGCCAGCCTTTAATGTTGGTTAAAGTTCTACATATCTTGGTTGCCATTGGTTGGATTCCTTTCAAATGCAGTTGCTATGCCAGTTAATATGTGCTAAAATTAGTCTCCACTCATGCAGCCGGGGTGCAAAAGTTAGAGTTCAAACTGAGATTTCCTTAATTTTCTTTAGTAATTCATTGACACTCAAGGGGAAACGTGGAGTGTCTTGTGACCATTCGGATGCAGGCCCAGGGCAGTATAAAGCACTTACATGTGCAGTTTGGTTGCTTCGGCGGATTCAGGGCACTGTCAGCAGAAAAATAGGCCAAGAGACTACAGAGGTATCACCAAGTATTGTAAATCATATTGATAGCTGTAGAAATTGTAGAATGCCACAAAATGCATTTTAAAATCTGACACAATCAAACTGCACGTACATAGGTTCTTTTTCCTTTTATTATTTTTTTTCTTTACAGGTTTTTGGCATGATTTTTTTTCATCAGTTCATTTTTGTTTAATATTTGTACAGTTAAGGAATGGGACTTTCACTATACTAATGATTCCATAATTTGATAAACTAGCTATTTAATTTGAATCAACATCTGTAATGACCCATTTCAGATTTATATTCAAACTTTATTATTCAATTTATAGCCATTTTTAAATTACTTGGAAACTAACCCTATGTCACATCGACAAATGCCACCCTCTCTGGCCCCGCCCACAACGTGGCCCCACCCACATCGTGCCCCCCACCTTGCTACCCCTATGATTTTGCTGAAATGACGCCCCTGGGGGAAAGGCATACAGGAACTTCCCTTTCCAGTCCAACAGAAAGGCGTCCAGAGGGACTGAGCCCAGAACTGGAGGCCTGCAACAGAAAAGAGGAAGTTGGTGGTTGTCTGGGGCTGCGAAAAGATCTATCTGAGGAGTGCCCCATCTGGCAAAGACAGACCCCAGCACTTGTGGATTCAGAGCCCATTCGTGATGGCCCTGAGAAATTCTGCTGAGGGCGTCTGCCAGGATATTATCCTTCCCTGGGAGATGAACCGCTATCAGGGAGGTGTTCAGGGAGTAAGCCAGAGACCACAACTTCATTGCTTCAGTGCACAAGGCTGAAGAGCGAGTGCCCCCTTGCTTGTTGATGTACCACATTGTGGTGGTATTGTCTGTCCTGACTTGAACCACTTTGTTCTGGACAGAATCTGAAAACACCAAGAGCTAAAAGACAGCTCTGAGTTCCAAAAGATTGATGTGGAGCAGAGACTCCTGAGGAGACCATACCCCTGAGTGGCAAGGTCGCCTAGGTGAGCCCCCCACCCTAACAGGGAGGCATCCGTGGTGAGGTGAGGGAGTGAGAACGGAATGAAGGGAACCCCTGTCTTAAATTGCTCTGGACCTGCCACCAGTGGAGGGCTAGGATCAGAGTTTGAGTAACTGGGACCAACTTGGTAGGGGTCCTTCCTTTGAGACCAATAGGCCCTCAAATGGAACTGAATGTCCCTCATCTGGAATCTTGCTCCCTGCACGACAGCTGTGGAAGCAGCCATGTGCCCGAGGAGTTGCAGAAAATGCCTTGCTGGTCGAGAGACCCGCAGGGTAAAGGAGGATGCCAGGGCGATGAGTCTGTCCACCCTTTCCGAAGGAAGAAAAGCCCTGGCTAACCTTGTGTTCAATTCTGCGCCTATGAAAGTTAGGACCTGAACTGGTTCCAGAACTGACTTTGGTAAGTTTAGCAGGAATCCCAGGGAAGTGAGAAGCTGCTGGGTGACTTGCAAGTGGGATTTCACCTGACCTGGAGACTGACCCACAATGAGCCAGTCGTCCAGGTAGGGAAACACAGCAACTCCTTGCCTTCTTAAGTGAGCCACTACTACAGCGAGACATTTTGTGAATACCCTTGGTGCAGAGGTGGTCAAGGGCATTGCCCTGAACTGGTAGTGGCCTAAGGGCATTTCAACCTGAGGTACTTTCGGTGAGAAGGCCTGATCAGAACATGAAAATAGGCATCCTTGAGGTCCAGGGAAGCTAGCCAGTCCCCTGGCCTTAGGGAAGGCAATATCATTGCCAGAGTCAACATTTTGAACTTTGGTTTCAACAGATGCTTGTTCAAGTATCTTAAATCTAGAATGGGCCGCCATTCTCCTGTCTTTTTTGGGGTAAGAAAGTATCTTGAATAAAGCCCCTTGCCCTGATGGCAAGGAGGAACCCTTTCCACTGCTTTGCAGTCCAGCAGAGCAGAAACCTCTGCTTCCAAAGCAAGGGCTTCTGAAGGATTTGCAGGTGGAAAATGCCTGGCTCTCATCTTTGGAAAGTGTTTGAAGCTGAGAACCAGACCCTGGCCTATTACCTCCAGAACCCATCTGTCCATGAGTTAGGGACAGCCAGTTCTGGCTGAAATAGGCCGACCTGCCCCACTGGTACAGGAGAATCGGCCCTGGACACCCCATCAGGGTGCCTGCTTAGCAGCCTTAGGCTGAGGGAGGGGACGGTCTACTTGTGCCACGTCTACCCTGCCTCTGAAGAAACCCCTCTGCGAGACAGCAGAGGAGGCTTGAAATTGGTAAAAAGGCCTGGAAAAGGGCCTGCCCCTACCTCTGGGAGCATGCCTTTGTGGCATGGCATGCTTCTCCTTAGCCTGGGCACTTTTGTAGGTAGTTCTGTATTCATCCATCTTTTTCATATAGTTTTCTGTTTGCTCCCCACAAAAAGAGAATTTCCCACTACAGGAAAATCCATAGCCTTTGACTGGGTATCTTGGGACAGATTAGTGCATCTGAGCCATGCCAACCTACGGGAAGCTACAGAAGTGGCCATGACCCTAGAAGAAACATCATTAACATCAACAGCAGTATGAAATTGAACTTTAGAGGCTTCAATGCCATCAGCAGCCACCTGTTCCAACTCACTAGCCAGCTGGCCATGGGCCTGCTTGGCTAACTGCAATACTGCTATTGTTATAATATAGCAAGACTTCATGGTGTTTGAATAGTAAATACGCAGTATCAGTAACAACAACAGCAGGACAAATAAGAATAGCAATTCTTTGATGGCCAAATACAAAAACATTAGCAGTTTCTACATAGTGGGAGGAAATAAGTTCAGTAATGTAGAGAGAGGGAGAGAGATGAAATACTAACTCCAGCCATAGCAGAGGAGTTCTAGGCAAGGACAGACTAAGGCAGTAAGATGTTAGTGCAAGGGGAGTAAGGCTAATCTGGGCTAGCAGCAGACTAGCTGCTCCAACTCCTCCTCCAACTACTCCCTTACCTCTGCCCTACACAATTATCTTTCCCTCAGCTGTTCCTGCTTTAACCCACCTTAATACCTATCCCCAGTTTCAGTTTTCCTACTATGACTCCCCCCGGCAGGGTTCTCAACATCCTGAAGGGGGAAATCAGGAAAGGCTACCCCTTCTCCTCATATTCAGTTCTTGCCTCTTCCCCCCTCCTCTCTTCTCCACCTGCCCTTCTGGGTCACCAGTGTGCACAACCTAATCCCATCCTTTTTACTCCAACAGCACTTGCGTACTGCCTCGAGCCTGCTCCTGGTACACTCAGGTACTATAAATGGTTCTATCGCATTATTACTGTTTTGTACATTTATATGTTCTTTTGTATGATTTTGGACATGTATTGTAATTTACCTAATGTTCCACTACTGTTTATTGTACAATACCTTATGTTCCAACTGTTACACAGTCTTACAATGTTGTATTGTTTGTACTACCCACATACTATTGTAACTGATCATCCTTCACAACTTTATGTAACCCCTCCCCCAGGTCGGACTGTGAGATGAGCAACTTGTTGTTCAGCGTGCCCTTCTAGTGAAACATTTCAATAAATAAATAAATAAATTAGCAATGCAGGAGTAGGGCCAAGGAGAATTCAAGGTGGAAGGAAGCAAGTGCAGGGGTCAGTAGCTATGAGGTGGCTAAGCAGCTTCCGTTTGAAGCTAGTGTAAGTTGGAGAGAGGTGGATAGCAGCAGATAAAGAGTTAAAGTAGAGAGGTGCAAAGTGGGAAAAAGCCTGAGCTCCCATAGCTTTTTTACTTTTGGGGAAGTCAATGGCTAAATGTGCTCCGCTCAAGCTGCAACAGTTTTCCTTGCATAACTTAGCATGAAAATAAATCCAGTTAACCAGAGAAAGGCTCAGTATTGTAATTTCAGTCAAATTAGAGCCCTGTACCTTGTTCTGTATACGTATATGAGTGAAGTGGAGCTATAAGAAGCAAACATGGTGCACATTGAAAGTCAAATGACAGGCAACCAGGAGATGTCTGACCTATGACACCACGAAAGGTGTCTATATTTCATCCATCGATGAAGATCAAAAGCACCAAGTCTGACCTCACGGTCGCCATCAATTTCCTCACTGAAGAAACACTGAGACAGGGTTAAGTAAAATTTGTGCTTCTTACATAAACCCACAAACCTGCTATATCTGCAAACACACAAAGTGAACAGTCATGAAGCTTGTACGATATACCCCAATCTTTTCTTGCCTGCCCAGTATAATCAAACATTAATACTGGCTCAATACCATGTCCATTAGTGGGAACAGCAGGCAAAAAAAAAAGGCAAGGAAATACAGGTCAGTCTTCTGCATCAGATTATAGCGTGAGCTCTTTAGCTGCAAAGCCAATTTATTTTTCTTAAGGTGTAGACCCTTTTCGAAAGGGTCTACATGTAAGTAAACTTTGCCTGCATATGTGATCCTGAGTTTCACTGGTAGTTGTAATGAGTGAGAAAGTCTCGGAGCCCAGCTTGAGTGGCATCATCACCCCCATGTAGTATAATTCAAATCTGGGAAACAATGAATCTGGGCTGCCTTACGCAGAAAGAGCTGTCCTGTTTCCTTTGCAAGTTTTAGTTAGGGCTATGTGAACCTACAAAAGTTCTACCTCGTAAACTTTCTGAGTAGAACCCAAAAAAGTTTTGTCAGGTTCTACCAGCTATAACCATGTTCTACAAGCTACAACCATGTTCTACCAAGTAAAACTAGGTTCTACCAAGTAATACCAGGGTCTACTGAGTATAACCTGGTTCTACAATATATAACCAAATTTTAGCTAGTTCTACTTAATTAAGAAACCCACTGAAGTATTTTTTTTTTTTTTGCATGTTTGGGAAAGTACATATAGTACTAAGAATAGTATGTTTTACAAAGTTTTGGTGTGTAGGATTCTGTCTCAGTGCACCAAACCTCTGCGAAACTTACCATACTTAGGAATCCTAGTACTATATGTACTTTCTCAAACAGGCAAAATATGAGAATTTTTTTTACTCAAGAAGAACCAGGTAGAACTTGGCTATATATTGTAGAACATGATTATACCTACTAGATGCTGTAAAATAGTGTCAAAACGGATTTAGAAAGCAATAGAGGCCAGGGATGATATATGACTCATACTGTATATCATCCCTGACATCTTTCGCTTTCTAAATCTGGTTGCTGCTCAAAGGGTTAACCCACTGAGCTACTCCCTGTTACAATAATTTAAAATCTTCCCCCATTGTTGGACCCAGGTACAGACAGATCCCAATGGTTGTGGTCATGGGTCATAAAGAAATGTATGGATTGCTGGCATCCACTACTAGTTTTGGGTTTTCTGTTATTTTGACTAAATATCAGTGTTATCACACTGTTTTCTCCTGTTCCCCTAGTACACTCTCCTGCCCTGCTCCCCATACCCTCCATAAGTTAACTATGTCAATATTATCCCATTTGTCCCATTTTCCCTAACACCCCTTCCCCACCTCTCTAACAACAGAACTCCTCAGCTTATATCATATATGGTAGTACTGATGACAACCAGCAAGTACTACTTCCATATATGAGAGAGAGAAGAAGCTGTTTCTAACAAACTGCTTAGGTGCAAGTGCAGTGCGCCAAAGGTGGGGGCACAGCATAAAGCAATAGAAGGTGCCCCAGCTAGCAAAAGGTACCCCAGAAAGGCCCAGGTGTCCCAGGCTATAGATACAGCCAATACCTTAGGAAAAATAATGAATCCCCTCCAGCAGCACAGCTGCAGAAAAGTAATGCAAATCCAGCTAAAAATGCCAAGTTAATATTGCTATGCCAGCACATGGAATATGCAAGCACTGTTCCCAAGATGGAATGTTGTGCTGAGCTGCACATGCCCAGCTTCCAGAATCAGAACCCAGAGTGTTGCTGTTTGAAAATTAAAAGTTGTTACAGGGGAGAGTCATGGTGACTGTGGAGGAGAGAGGATGCAGAAAGTGTGGTGGGACGAGAAAAGCTTACCTTAAAGCTACCAACTTTCCAAGGCCTAAAACTGGGACAGTCCATCCTGACCATGACCCCCCCCCCCCACACCATATCACTCCCATGGGCATCGCCGCAGACAATACTGCATACAAACAGTTACATTTGCTGCTTGCTCTGGTCATGCCGCCCCACAGTAACCCCAGCTGCAAACATTCAGATTTAAACAATACATCATTCAGCTGCAGCAAGTTCTAAATCATGATATACAGAAAGCTCATTAGAAGCAAACCTGTGTTAAATTGTGATCAGACATTCGAGCTGCATGTATTGCTCCTCCTGACAGTCCAATCCAACCCACTGACACTCACCTCATTTGCTGAGCAAACTTCACTTCAGTGACTCCCAACACCACACCAGATTCTTTTCACACACTTATACTGCTGATCAGGTTTGGGTACCTTAGTTCCGTGCTGCCAGTCTCTTCTCTGTCTGGAGTTCCTCTCAGCTGCTGGCAGGCAGATGTCCACATGTGCTTGTTTGCACTACTACCCAGTCTGATCTAACAGGAAGGAACATATTTTACTGTGCTCCCACTGACATGCTTGCAGTGCAACATAGGCGCAGGGGTTGAAGTTGCAAACTGCTGTTCTGCCCGAGCAACACCACAGTGGTGCAGAAATGACTGTTACTCATGGATTAGCAGTCAACAAAAAAAAAGGGACAAAACTTGGACAAGTAAGCAAAAAAAGGGACAAAAGTGAAATTTTGCAAAACTTGTGGGGACACTGGGACATGCTGTCTAAAATAGGAAATGTCCTGGGAAAATAGGGACTGTTGGTAGCTTTAGCTTACCTGGAGGGTTGAAGCTGTCCCTGAGGGCTTCTCTGCATGCCTCTGCTGCTTCCAGTCACTGAAGACTGTCTGCCTGCTGTATTGCGTGGTCCACAGTGCCATTGGATGTGTAGAAGAGAAGAAATGTTTTGCTCCCTATCCATAAGGGCTTGGTAGCCCGTTTTGTTATTTTTTAATTTAAAAAGTAAAGTACCGGTCCCCTGGAGGTGGTGGTAGCAGTGCTGCATTGTTTGCACCACAGCTGGGACCTCGCAAGGTTCCAGGTTGATCGTTGAGCTGCCCAAAGCCCTCCCTCTGCCAGCAGCACCTCCCACATCACGATTCCCTCGTCTTCACCCCGGGCCAGGGCGGTGAGTCGGTGGCAGCATGCCAGCAATGTGCTGACCGCCAGAAACCAAGCAAAAGTTTTTTTTTGGTTTTTTTTTCAAAGTAGTGCTAGGCACAAAGGAAAGCGGCTGATAGCGGAGAGCAGGAGGGGGCCAAATTTACATAAATCAGTATTTGGGCCGGCCAAGTGGCACTGAGGGTTGAGGCACTGGACGCCACACCTCGTGTCATGCTGGCGGCTCGGGTTTGGATGGAGCCCAGGTTGGCAGGGGTTGGCAGGGGAGGATAGGATTGAGCATCCGGAGGACTGCTCTCCTATCCTGGGGTGGGATGTGGGTCTTCACTGCTCTGCAGTGGCCCCTGGGGATACCCGGAGGCACTGCTAGAGATGGTGCAACAAGAGGAAGGAGTGCAGCGGACATCAGCATGTCAGTGCTAGACGTCATTGCACGTCTGCACTCCTGGGGCTCAAAATCACAGGTGGAAAATGACAGCACTGTCCATGGCAGCTTGATGGCCGCACTTCCTGAGTCCAGTGAGGCTCATGGGCTCAGACACCAGGCCGGTATTCGATCCTGGCCTGGCGCGGGGACTGAGGTGGGTCCCTCTTGCAGGTCCAGCTGCATATGCCAGCTGGCCTGGGTGGATGTGCCTCCGTGGTCATCGGGGGAAGTGGAGCAGCGGCTGGATTAAGGCAGGTCAGTGGCTGCAGGGAGAGAAAATAAGAGGATGATAAAAAAAAATAAATAATATTCGGAGCATGGCGACGCCCAGGGGAGGGTTCAAGCCTTCAGGCCCAGAAGGGGAAGTGTTTAATTATTTAAAACAGGGGCGGAGCAGAGGCAGGGTGGCCGAAGAGAGTGACAGACAGGCCCTGCATAAGTCTAGCTGGTATTTAAAGGGGCAACAAGGCCCGAAGGAATTTTTAGTAGGGCAACCAAGCCCAAGTTATTGTAGAGGGCATGTAGGCCTGTAAGTTAAAGGGGCCTAGCCACACAGGCCTGATATTTAAAAGGACAATGTTAGGCCCTAGGTAGTTCAAAGGGGCCCAACCACAGTAGGCCTGGAAGTTAAAGGGGCCTAGCTAGCCATATAGGCCCACAGGTATTAAAGGGTCCTAGCTTAGTCATATAGGCCCACAGGTGTTAAAGGGGCCTAGCCAACCATATAGGCCCACAGGTGTTAAAGGGGCCTAGCCAGTCACAGTAGGCCAGTTATTTAAAGAGGCCCAGTGCATCTAAAGGGGGGGGGGGCACCCAACTAGTGTACCTGACAGTCTAAGGAGGCCACCCAGCATTTAGCTGCCAGTGCACCCACAGTAGCAGGAGAGCCCATTTTAGTTAGAGAGACCCCACTGCAGTTAGGTCCACAGTTAGCAAGGGCTTCACTAAGGAAGTGCCCTAATAGAAGCAATCAAATACCTGTTTATTTACTGTGGTCTGTGCATTCAGAGACTGTGATATTGAGCAAAACTGTTGGAACTGTGACATTTAATTGCACTGTGCCAGCATCTTGTGCAAGCATGTTTCCGAATCAGTCTTCAGCAGTCCTTCAGAGACATTTCACCAGTGTGTTTCCAAATCAATCTTCAACAGCCCTCGAAGAGATATTCCACAAGTGCACTCCAGAATCAGTCTGCAGAAGTACTCCTGAAGAAAAGAGCCGTGTTTGTAGCTGTATCTTTGCAACATCATGTTTATTATTTTCCTCTAACAGTCCCCAGTGTACCGCCTGGCCCAGTGCAGAGTTTGCTGTCCATTTTCTTGTTTTGTCATCCGCACCAGAATGCCATCCCGATCTTCTGTTCCAGTTACCCAAGTCAACGTCCTGTTTATTGTTTTACGTCAGTCCTTGGCTCGTACAGCCTTGGTGCCCAGAACTCTGTCATTCTCCAACGTCCGAAGACTTCTTCATCCTGATTCCTGATTTCCATGGGGTCCTCCCATCATCTTCTTTACCTGGAAGTCCACCAGCAGGCTGTGGCAGGGTGTTCTGCATCTTCTTTACCCAGCAGTCCAGAAGAAGGGTGTTGCAGGGTGTTCTGCATCATCTTCTTTTCCCAGCAGTCCACCAGCAGGCTGTGGCAGGGTGTTCTGCATCGCCTACTTTACCCAGCAGTCCACCAGTGGGCTGTAACAGGATGTTCTGCATCTTCTGTACCTGGCAGTCCACCAGCGGGCTGTGGCAGGGATGTTCTGCATTGCTGGTACCCGGCAGTCCAGAAGCAGGCTGTGGCGGGGTAGCCACTGTATTGGTCATCTCAACCCAGCTGTCCACCAGCGGACTGTGGCCGAATCTTTTGTACTTCAGTTCTGGTGGCCCTCAGTGGGTTTTTAGCCAAGGAAATCTTAGTGCTCATTCTTAAACTCTGGCAACCCAGGAGAGGTGGGTGTGGCCGAGGAACTCATGGACTGTTTAGAAACCCTCTCTGTATCTCTCTAATTTCTCAAGAAGTCCCCAGAGTCATGTTGGCCAGCCAGTCAACTTGTTCCCTGTTACACCAGTTTCTTTGGTCCTGTTCTCTTTCCGATGACAGAGAAAGTACAACAGTGCATGAACTGCCATTAGTAACATGTCTAGAATCTTGCTATAGTATGCTTATGTTTCAGAGTGTGGAGTACTCCAGATAATAGGCCTTAGAGAGGTGCACCTCGGGGGTGAGTTAGAAGAATTTGCATAAGACACTGTTATAGCGTAGCTGTTACAGTCAGTTTGCCATAGAGTCGCCCTCTTGCAGGGACTTTAGAGTTAGAGACGCTCTTATAGCGTAGCTGTTATAGCCGATTTTACCTTACAGTTCTCCTCGTACAGGAGGTTAGAGATAATAGTTCCCATCTTTTTCCTGTGACCGTGTCTTCCTTCCCTTTGTTTGAAAAATAAAGCCTATCAAGCATTTGAAACATATTACCGACTCGCACCTCTCTTTGTTAAGTGACAGCATCCACCTCTTGGGAAACTGAAGTGTCCTCCCACCATTCCACCTGCAGGAAGTGGTACTGGTGTTGGTAAATTGTGTGCGATTTATTTGGGTCATCACGATACTGTTGCTGTAGTCACCGATTTATCTTAGTGGATCCCAGCACTCACTACCACCGGGGCACCACACAAGTGCAACCAAGAAAATCGTTCAATGAAGTGGAAGAAGGAATTACATGGCTGGAGGAGGAAAAAGGGAGCTAACTGATTTTTTACCTTTTTGGTAACATTCAGTGAATAGTGAAGAAGGGTTGTAGACATTTCCTAAAAGCCAGAGTATTTGGGGAAAGTTATCTATGTTGTATTGTTAATGAGAAGGGTGTGAGAGGGATGTGTGTAACAGCAGGTGGAGGGGGAGGTATTGACATACTTGGGCATCTGGCTGAAGGAAGAAAGGAGTCAGTAGAGTCATAGTGCGCCTGTTGGAAATGCAAAAAGGGGGATTCTGGATATAGTCATAATCTTTACTCAGAATAATGAAATAAAGAAACTAACAGTCTACCATCAGCAATTTTTCTTTACGATGCCAGGTGTGGAGTTGAGGATCTAACAATGGAGAGTGGATTGTATTTGTGAGAGAGAGAGGGCCCAGGGGGTCTGGACTTAGAGTTGGGGGGGGTGTTACAGTAAATCAAGGATTATTATTTGTATTCTCATGATGGTCAATCACTATGTGGGAACACCATTTTTAAAAACTCTAGTTTTTTTATTTTCATGTTCCAAGATAGGATGAAAACAGTTTATCTGGTAGACAGCTCATTTCAGATCAAAGCCTTGAATGTGTTCTTGGGTGCAGCATTGAAATAGAGGAGGGAAAGTGGACATTGCAGCAAAAATTAACAAAAAAAAAAAAGAAAAGAAATTAAATCCCCATCTGGAACTGAAGAAAGACCATTTATTTATTATTTATTTTATTTATGTTTTTTTAATAGCCTAATAAATATTGAATCTGTATTTAACAGAAAAGTCAGTAAAAACAAAGGGCTGAAGAACTGTGTGACACTAATGTGTAGTCATTTATGGTTGTTTTAGCTGAACAGTTTGTAGTGGACCTTCAACTGCTGATGCTTGGTTGGGCCTCAGTGGCATATGAGAACCAGCAGTAGATGTTTGTTTGAGAAATGAATGGAACTTAAGGAAGATAAGAAGGAGACAAGAGGATCCACCAGTGAAAGAAAGATAGGCGGAAAGGCTAGTGGCTAGTGGCAAGTGGCAACAGAATCCCTCATCATCATCGTCATCATGGAGGCAACAGAAACTTGCTGTAGGGCCCAGACTAAGAAGGTTAGGGGAAAGAAATCTAGCTGGATAAGCAAAGGAGTGTTAGACAAAGTGAGGAGGAAAAGGGCAGCTCACAGGAGATACAGAAAATCCGGGAGGGAGGAGGATAGGGAGGAATATCTGCAAGAAGCAAAGGAAGTGACCGGGGGGGTAAGGGCAGCCAAGGTGGCAAAAGAACTCAGGCTGGTGCAGGGCATAAATAAAGGGGGAAAAAGACTTCTTTAGGTACATCAGGGAGAAAAGAAACTGTAAGGACCAAATTATAAGAATTAAGAAGGAGGGGGGATGGGTGGAAGAGGGGGGTGAAAAGGCAGACGTGTTCAATCACTACTTCTGTTCAGTCTTTATGAAAGAAAGGAAGGGGGCACTGCCCATAGTGGGAAGGAGGATAGAAACAGATGGGAGGGGATGATGGATGGAGAAATCACAGTGGGGAGGGAGCTGGAGGGGTTAAGGGCATTGAGGGTGGACAAGGCACCAGGACCAGATGGAGTACATCCAGGAGTGCTGAAAAGGCTGGCAGAGGTCCTGGCAGGACCCTTGGCAGAATTATTTAATTCATCTCTAGACACAGGATGCATACCCCATGACTGGAGACTGGCTCACGTGGTTCCTCTCCACAAGAGCGGACCCAAGGACAAACCAGGGAACTATAGGCCAGTAAGTCTAACGTCCATAGTGGGGAAGCTAATGGAGACCATCCTAAAGGAGAGGCTAGTGGCACTACTGGAGGTGAATGGGGTGCAGGACGAGAGGCAGCATGGATTTGTCAAGGGCAGGTCATGCCAGACCAACCTGGTGGAATACTACGATTGGGTAACTAGGTAAACTGACAGGGGCCATGCGGTGGATGTCATGTACCTAGACCTCAGTGAGGCCTTCAATTCAGTACCGCATGGGAGACTTGGAAGCAAGCTATGGAGCACAGGGGCAGGAGCAAAACCAGTGGGGTGAGTGGAGAACTGGCTAAAAGATAGGCAGCAGAGGGTGGTGGTAGGTGTGGAATACTCATCCCCTAAGCCTGTGACAAGTGATGTTCCACAGGGGTTGGTGTTGGGCCCAGTGCTGTTTGGCATATTTATTGCAGACATTTCATAGGACATCAGCAGCAAAATCAGCTTATTTGTGGATGACACCAAGATGGGAGTGGTGGTGGGTGACCAGGTTGGGTGGTGGAAGCTACAGGAGAATCTGGCAAGGCTAGAGGCATAGTCTGACAGATGGCATCAGGGGTTCAATGCAAAAAAAATGCAAGGTACTGTACTTTGGAACAAAAAATCCGAGGATAAGCTACCATCTGCTGGGTGTGCAGCTGGAGGTAACAAAAGAGGAGAAGGATCTGGGGGTGCTCATCATGGGAGCAATGAACAATTCCATGCAATGCAGAAAGGCCAACAAAATGCTAGGGTGCATTGCAAGGGACATTACCTCAAGAAGAAGGGAGCTTATTCTACCATTATACAGATCTTTAGTTAGACCCTGCCTGGAATACTGCATTCAGTACTGGCGCCCATACCTGCAAAAGGACATTAGGCTGCTGGAGGGGCTGCAGCATAGGGCAACAAAGATGATTCAGGGCCTGGGGAAATTGCCATATGAGGTCAGACTAAGTGTGTTAAACATGTACACACTGGAGGAGAGGAGGGACGGGGGGGACATGATTGAGACCTTCAAATACATGAAGGGGATAATCAAAACAGACGCAGAGGGTCTATTCAGGAGGAGGAGGGTGAGGAGAGACACTAGGGGCCATGACATGAGATTGGAGTGGAATAGATTCAGGAGAGAGATGAGGAGGCATTTCTTTATGGAGAGAGTGGTGGCAAAGTGGAACGCACTACTGGCTGAGGTGGTGGCATGTATCACAGTGGATTGCTTCAAAAAGGGGTGGGACAGGGCAAAGGGAAGGGTAAAGGGAGGAAAGGGGAGGAGGTGGGGCAGCTGCTGAATGGAAGGGAAAGGAAAATTGTTTAACCAGGAAAGACACACTAAGCCGAAGCTTGTTTCCAGGTGTGACCTGGGAGCACAAGGAAGTTAAGTGACTTGCTCAGGGTCACACAGTATGCAAGTAGGGGTTGTGGGATTCAAACCCAGGTCTCCAGGTTTGCAGCTCAGAGCCCTAAACCTCTGCACTGTACTGTCTTCTGAATAGGGAGCTAGCTGCAGTCTTGAGCAGCCTAGATTAACCAGGATGGCCTTTTGCTGCTGGCAACTTTCGTATGTTCCTATCATCTGTGTGACATGCCATCTGGACCAGTCAGCCTGCATACATTTGGGACAGTTTATGTTTTTGAATTGTAGAAGGTTAATTTTTAGAAAAGTGAGCCTTCCTACATTTTGTGTGGAAACACATGTTCTTTTTGTCATTCACTATTACTCCAGCAGCACTGAAAATTCTCTCTGAATATGTGCCGGCGGCTGGGCAACTGAGGTGTTCAATTGCGATCTCAATTAAAAAAGGCCACATTGATTTCGTCCGTTGCCAATACAGCAATGGTTTGTCACCTGCAGTGAGATGCACAGTTTCCTCCATATAATCTTCCACCATTTTTGCAGCTGGGACTTCTGGTACCACAATAGCTGATTGAGCCTTTCCAGCTATCTTTATCAGACCAAAGTTTCATTGCATCTCCCACAGTGGTTTGTCTTCTTGTGGTGTAGTTGTAGTCATCCTGGTAGTAGCAGCAGTTCTTGTTGGTGTTTGAAGGCCAAAAACATCAGTAGTGGTGGTACCGGCAGCAGCAGCAACGGCAGATTGTGCCCCTTCCATCTCCACCAGATTTTGTGCAGAATTCGAATGTGGCCAAAATGGCACTGATGATGTACTACTTTTCTCAACTATGCATGCTGAAACTTTCTTAATTAATAGTTCATGATGATATTCCAGCTCCTTAAAGTCAAGTAGTTTGAAGAATGTTTCAACTGTGTCTTTAAATTGAGGATCCAAGTGGCCAAAATATATGTTCAGCTTTGCATGTATTTATAATGCACTCGTCACCCAGGAAGGTGTTTAACATTTTTCTCACAAGTGATGCAGCATTGACATCATCATTTTCAAGAAACTGTGACTTGAGGTGCTCCAGTCTCAGCCTGATGAGTCAAACTGAGGGTAGTTTTTTGCTTTAGCCCAGCATCATCAGAGCTTACCACTCAGGTAGCCTCCTCAAAGGGTTTAAGGACACAACAAAGATTCTCCATGAGACGCCATTGACTGGGGCTGATATTCACATCTCCATTCCCAATATAATGTTGGACTGCATTTTGATGGATGGCTTTCTGTTGTTCAAGCATTCTCTGTATCATATAGTAAGTGGAATTCCACTGGGTTGGAACTTCCTGTATCATCTGGTGGAGAGGGAGGCTATTTTCAATCTGAATCTGCTGCAACAGCTTTCAGGCTTTAGCAGAATGGCTAAAATAGTTGCACACAGTGCAGGCAGCTGTAATCAACTTCTGAGCATTTCTGTCTTCATTGATGAAGTCTTTTACCACCAAGTTGACAGTGTGTGCAAAGCATGGTTAATGTGTAAAGTTACCAAGCCTTACTGCTTTTATGATATTTGAAGCATTACCAGACACTATAAACCCTAGTTGCAAGAACTTTGGAGTCAGTCACTCAGCAAACTTTTCTTGGAGGCCCTCTAGAAGATGTTCCACTTTGTGGTCTTTTTCAAAACCATAAATACATAATGCTGCCTGCCTTCGAACAGTGAAAGTTCCTTGCATCTTGATGCTGCTGCTGACAGTGCCACTACATGATGATGATGATGATAAAGAGGAGGAGGAGGGAGGAAAATTTACACAATGGCCAGTCACAGCCATATAGTCAGTCATCTGGCCACTGGTTCACATATTTGTGGTAACATGGAACTTTTTGGCCACTGAACCTTTCAGAGCATCAGACACACTTTTCCAAACAGCATCATATAGGTGTGGAATGGCAGCAGTTGAGAAATAGGTCCAGCTGGAGGACCTGGTACTTTGGCACTGTGATTTCTATTAGTGCCTTAAAACCTGGGTAAGCTGCAAAGAAAAATGGGAGCAAGTCAGTGACTATCATCTCCCCAATTGCCTTTGTTAATTGCCTTGCCTCAGGCCTGTTGGGCTTATATTTATTTGACCACTCAAAAGAGTCTTTCAAAGAAATTTGATGGTTGCTACACCTGCTGATATCACCTGCTATTTTGGGCTGCTTCCCTTGACCTTTACCGCCATGAGGGGTGGATGTTGTGGTCATGGATGGCGTACGACTCCTGCTGGGCTGATGTGGTGAACTCAAAGGGGTAAAGAAACTAGAAATTTAAGATGCTGTGCTTTGACTGGAAGGCAGATGTTCATCCTCCTCCCCCTCCTCATCAATTACTTCCTGACCTTGGTTAACATCCATAGCCGCATCCTCATCAGCTGAGTGTAGCAGTGCAACAACTTGTGTGAGCGCCTTTTGTGCTTTTTGATACTGATAAATGTGAGACTTGTTCATATGTCTTATCATTGTCGATGATCCCATCCAAGTACCGGCTTTACTGTGACTTAATTTTGTTTTGCATAATTTGCAAACCACATGGTTGCAAGATGACTTATCTTTTGTGAAAAAATCCCCCACTATGAATTTCACAGATTTTGTTGCATTGTTGCTTATGGGGAGGGTATGTTCTCCACCTCCACTGCCACCACTACTGCCAGTATCTCTTTGAGGTCTTTCCATGTCCATCTGAATGACTTTTGATGCACAGCCTCTCTGACAGACTCAACTGCTTCTGTTTCTGCTCCTCTGGAAGCCTGTCCATCTTCTATCATCTGTTGTTCCTCTGCATGTATGTGTCTCCTTATGCCCCACTATCATTTTTTTTACCAGCACCACCATCCTTCCTCTAGGTCTTTTTTGTTCTTTTTCTGGCCCTGCATTCCTCCTCTTCATCCCACTCCCCAGAACTACTACTACTTGACAGACCGATTGCTACTATATCTACTGCGAACTCAAGATCTGTTCCACTGATTTCCCCATCAGTTTTGTCTGTCTTCTCCTCATCATCATCCATTACTCTGCTTGCTAAGACTGGCTGCCAAACTATGATGGCCCTTGTGCCCATCCTCTGAGTACCACGATGGGTTACTCCAGCAATGTCTTGAATTTTCTGTATTGTTATCACTGTTCCCTGGAAAGCCTGAGAAGTGCTGCTACTGTTTTTTTTTTGCTGCCCATGGTTTTGCCTAAAGGGTCTGATGCACATGCTTCCTATCTTTCCATAATGGAAATTATAATTGTTTCTAATTAAATTTTTTCTAGAAAATGGTGGGTGCATCTTTAAGTGTAAATTCAGGGAGATTTATTCCAAAACAGGTCAATACAGCACTGTTGGCTGCATCAAGTAGCTACAAAAACAGGGAAATGTATTCTCAAATAGGTCAGTAAAGCATTAGTAGGTGCATTGGGTACTTGGGAACACAGGGAAATGTATTTCCAAACAGGTCAGTACAGCACTGCTGGCTGTGTCGAGTTAAGTAGTTTTAGTAGTGAAAACATAGCAAGATTTATTCCCAAACAGGTCATTACTGCACTGCTGGCTGCATTGTATTAAGTAGCTTTAGTAGGCTCTACCATGCCGATTCGACATTCTTTATGTTGTCCGGCATTTCACCGACAGGAATCATGTTGACCGCAAGTTGCTGTCTACATGATTCCTGTGTGTCTCCTGGTCTTGTATTTTTTTATCATGGGGCTTTGTCCCTGAACCCCCCATGTGGGGGTCTGCCCCCCACCCCCACCCTTCTTTTAGATTCTCAGCTTCTGTCAGATTTGATTCAGGGTGGGAGTGCAGAACCGATGGACAGCATGCCCCTCTCTTGGACACACCAACACAGCGACCTGTCAGCAAAGTGTCAATTTTGCCAACAGGTGTGTATTTCGCTGTGTTGGTGTCACCGTAAGGGGGGCATACCGCTTTAGCAATGAAAACACAGGGAGAGTTACTCCCAAACAGATTAGTACAGCACTGCTGGCTTCATCGAGTTGCTGCAAAAACAGGGAACTATATTCCCAGATAGGTCAGTAAAGCACTAGTAGGTGTACTGAGTACTTGGGAACACAGGGAAATTTATTCCCAAACAGGTCAGTAAAGCACTAGTGGGTGTGTTGGGTGCTTGGGAACAGAGGGACATTTGTTCCCAAAATGGTCAGTACAGCACTGCTGGCTGCATCAAGTTAAGTAGTTTTAGTAGTGAAAACTCAAGGAGATTTATTCCCAAACAGGTCAGTACAGCACTACTGGCTGAGTCGAGTTAAGTAATTTTAGTAGTGAAAACACACAGAGATTTATTCCCAGATTAATACAGCACTGCTGGCTGCGATGAGTTGCTGCAAAAACAGGGACATTTATTCCCAAATAGGTCAGTAAAACATTAGTAGGTGTGTTGAGTACTTGGGAATGCAGGGAAATTTATTCCTAAACAGGTCAGTACAGCACTGCTGGCAGTGTCAGGTTAAGTAGTTTTAGTAGTGAAAACACAGGGAGATTTATTATTCCCAAACAGGTCAGTACAGCACTGCTTGCTGCATCGAGTTAAGTACTTATAGTGAAAACACAGGGAGATTTATTCCCAAACAGGTCAGTACAGCACTGCTGGCTGCGTCAAATTATGTAGTAAAAACACAGGAAGATTTATTCCCAAATAGGTCAGTACATCACTGCTGGCTGCGTCGAGCTAAGTAGTAAAAACAAGGGAAGATTTATTCCCAAACAGGTCAATACAGCACTGCTGGCTGCATCAAGTTAAGTAGTTTTAGTAGTGAAAACACAGGGGGCAGGATTAGTAGGTGTGTTGAGTACTTGGGAACGCAGGGAGATTTACTCCCAAACAGATTAGTACAGCACTGATGGCTGCGACGAGTTGCTGCAAAAATGGAAATTTATTCCAAAATAGGTCAGTAAATCACTAGTAGGTATGTTGAGTACTTGGGAACACAGGGAAATTTATTCCCAAACAAGTCAGTACAGCACTGCTGGCTGTGTCAAGTTAAATAGTTTTAGTAGTGAAAACACAGGCAGATTTATTATTCCTAAACTGGTCAGTACAGCACTGCTGGCTGCATTGGGTTAAGTAGTTTTAGTGAAAACACAGGGAGATTGATTCCCAAACAGGTCAGTACAGCACTGCTGGCTGCGTCGAGTTAAGTAGTAAAAACACAGTAAGATTTATTCCCAAATAGGTCAGTACATCACTGCTGGCTGTGTTGAGTTCAGTAGTAATAACACAGTAAGATTTATTCCCAAATAGGTCAGTACATCACTGCTGGCTGCGTTGAGTTCAGTAGTAAAAATACGGGAAGATTTATTCCCAAACAGGTCTATACAGCACTGCTGGCTGCATCAAGTTAAGTAGTTTTAGTAGTGAAAACACAGGGGGCAGGATTTTTCAAAGCCTTAGATTGCTGCAAGTCCCGGTCCGCCGATTATACGGTGCATGGGGCTTGCGGCAAACTAATAGGATTTTCTATCCCGTGCAGCAATTGCCTCAAGTTAGACCAACTTTTTCTGGTCTAACTTGTGGCAATCCTGAGGACCATTTTTATGGAGCTAGCACCACATATTTGGTGCAAGCTGCTGTAATTTGTGGAAACTGTTGCAACTATGCCCGTGTTTGTAAAATCGGGCACAGTTGCAGTGAAGGGTTTGGTGCACCACCAGAAACTAAGTGCCGTGGTGCATGGCTGGAAGTCAAGCCCCATGCCACGCTTTGAAAATCCTGCTCTTGGAAATGTATTCCTGTACAGGTCAGTACAGCACTGCTGCCTGCATCGAGTTAAGTACTTTTAGTAGTGAAAACACAGGGAGATTGATTCCCAAACAGGTCAGTACAGCACTGCTGCCTGCATCGAATTAAGTAGTAAAAACATGGGGAGATTTATTCCCAAACAGGTCAGTACAACACTGCTGGCTGCGTCAAGTAGCAGCTAAAACAGGGAAATTTATTCCCAAATAGGTAGGTGCATTAGAAACTTGGGAACACAGGGAGATAGAGTCCCAAACAGGTCAGTACAGCACTGCTGGCTGCATCGAGTTAAGTAATTTTAGTAGTAAAAACACAGGGAGATTTATTCCCAAACATAGTAGTACAGCACTGCTGGCTGCACCAAGTTGCTGCAAAAACATGGAAATTTAATCCCAAATAGGTCAGTAAAGCATTAGTAGGTGTGTTGAGTACTTGGGAACGAAGGGAGATTTACTCCCAAACAGATTAGTACAGCACTGATGGCTGCGACAAGTTGCTGCAAAAATGGAAATTTATTCCAAAATAGGTCAGTAAAGCACTAGTAGGTATGTTGAGTACTTAGGAACACAGGGAAATTTATTCACAAACAAGTCAGTACAGCACTGCTGGCTGTGTCAAGTTGAATAGTTTTAGTAGTGAAAACACAGGCAGATTTATTATTCCTAAACTGGTCAGTACAGCACTGCTGGCTGCATTGGGTTAAGTAGTTTTAGTGAAAACACAGGGAGATTGATTCCCAAACAGGTCAGTACAGCACTGCTGGCTGCGTCGAGTTAAGTAGTAAAAACACAGTAAGATTTATTCCCAAATAGGTCGGTACATCACTGCTGGCTGCGTTGAGTTCAGTAGTAAAAACACAGTAAGATTTATTCCCAGTAGGTCAGTACATCACTGCTGGCTGCGTTGAGTTCAGTAAAAATACGGGAAGATTTATTCCCAAACAGGTCTATACAGCACTGCTGGCTGCATCAAGTTAAGTAGTTTTAGTAGTGAAAACACAGGGGGCAGGATTTTTCAAAGCCTTAGATTGCTGCAAGTCCCGGTCCGCCGATTATACGGTGCATGGGGCTTGCGGCAAACTAATAGGATTTTCTGTCCCGTGCAGCAATTGCCGCAAGTTAGACCAACTTTTTCTGGTCTAACTTGTGGCAATCCTGAGGACCATTTTTACGGAGCTTGCGTCAGATATTTGATGCAAGCTGCTGTAATTCATGGAAACTGTCTCAACTCTGCCCGTGTTTGTAAAATCGGGCACAGTTGCAGTGAAGGGTTTGGTGCACCACCAGAAACTAAGTGTTATGGTGCATGGCTGGAAGGCAAGCCCCGTGCCACACTTTGAAAATCCTGCCCTTGGAAATGTATTCCTGAACAGGTCAGTACAGCACTGCTGCCTGCATTGAGTTAAGTACTTTTAGTAGTGAAAACACAGGGAGATTGATTCCCAAACAGGTCAGTACAGCACTGCTGCCTGCATCGAGTTAAGTACTTTTAGTAGTGAAAACACAGGGAGATTGATTCCCAAACAGGTCAGTACAGCACTGCTGCCTGCATCGAGTTAAGTAGTTTTAGTAGTGAAAACACAGGGAGATTGATTCCCAAACAGGTCAGTACAGCACTGCTGCCTGCATCAAGTTAAGTAGTTTTAGTAGTGAAAACACAGGGAGATTGATTCCCAAACAGGTCAGTACAGCACTGCTGCCTGCATCAAGTTAAGTACTTTTAGTAGTGAAAACACAGGGAGATTGATTCCCAAACAGGTCAGTACAGCACTGCTGCCTGCATCAAGTTAAGTACTTTTAGTGGTGAAAACACAGGGAGATTGATTCCCAAACAGGTCAGTACAGCACTGCTGGCTGCATCAAGTTAAGTAGTAAAAACATGGGAAGATTTATTCCCAAACAGGTCAGTACAGAAGTGCTGACTGCGTCTAGTAGCAGCTAAAACAGGTAAATTTATTCCCAAATAGGTAGGTGCACTGGAAATTTGGGAACACAGGGAGATAGAGTCCCAAACAGGTTAGTACAGCACTGCTGGCTGCAGCATGTAGCTGTGAAAACAGGAACATTTATTCCCAAATTGGTCAGTAAAGCACTGGTAGGTGCTCTGGATTCTTGGCAACACAAAGAAATTTATTCCCAAACAGATCAGTACTGCACTGCTGGCAGCGTCAAGTTAGGTAGTTTTAGTAGTGAAAGCTGGGAGATTTATTCCCACACAGGTCAGTACAGCACTGCTGGCTGCATCGAGATGCTGCAAAAACAGGGACATTTATTCCCAAATAGGTCAGTAAAGCACTGGCAGGTGTTTTGAGTACTTGGGAACACAAGGAGATTTATTCCCAAGCAGGCCAGTACAGAACTGCTGGCTGCTTCGAGTTAAGTAGTTCTAGTGAAAACACAGGGATATTATTCCCAAACAGATCCAGGACTGGAGGAGGGCAGATGTGATTCCCCTTCACAAAAGTGGGAGCAAGGCAGAAGCAGAAAACTACAGACCTGTTAGTTTAACCTCAGTGGTAGGAAAAATAATGGAATCACTTCTGAAGGAAAGAATTGTTGAGTATCTAGAGGCCAGAGGGGCTCAGGACCCAAGGCAGCATGGATTCACAGCGGGAAGGTCATGTCAGACAAATCTGATAGATTTCTTTGACTGGGTGACCAAAGTAGTAGATCAGGGAGGGGCTGTGGACATGGCCTACCTAGACTTTAGCAAGGCATTTGACACAGTTCCACACAAAAGATTAATATACAAGTTAGCCAGCCTGGAAGTGGGTCCCAAGATGACAGCCTGGGTAAAGAACTGGCTGGAGAATAGGACACAGAGAGTAATAGTAAATGGAGTCCACTCTGAAGAAAGGGGGGTTACTAGTGGGGTACTGCAGGGTTCAGTATTAGGACCGGTCCTCTTCAATGTCTTTATAAGCGACATTGCAGAGGGACTGGAAGGAAAAGTATGTCTCTTTGCAGATGACACAAAGATCTGCAACAGAGTTGATGCACAAGGTGGGGTGGAAAGGATGAGAAGGGACTTGGCAAGGTTAGAGGAATGGTCAAATGTATGGCAGCTTAGATTCAATGCTAAGAAGTGCAAGGTAATGCACCTGGGAAACAAAAACCCAGGGGAAGAGTACACAATGGGGGTGAGATACTAACAACAACGAAAATTGAAAGGGACCTGGGGGTAATCATGTCAGATGACCTAAAGGTGGGCAAGCAATGTGAGAGAGCAGCAAGGAGGGCTGGGGGATACTGGGATGCATAGGGAGAGGCATCACCAGTAGAAACAGGAAGTTATTATCCTCTGTACAGACAGTTGGTGAGACCCCATCTGAGTACTATGGCAGTTCTGGAGACCCAGTCTCCACAAGGACATAGACAGGATGGAGGCTGTCCAGGAGGGCAACTAAAATGGTGCAGGGTCTGCACCGGAAGACATATGAAGAGAGACTTAAGGAGCTGAATATGTATAGCCTCGAGGAAAGGAGGGAGGGGGACATGATAGAAACTTTCTCATCTCAAGGAATCAACAAAGTCCAAGAGGGTAGCATCTTTCAAAAAAAGAGGTGTGCAAGAACAAGGGGGCACAATTTGAAGATAGAAGGGGGCGGCTCAGAGGTAATTTAAGGAAGTATTTTTTCACAGAGAGGGTTGTGGATGCATGGAACGGACTTCCGGAGGAGGTTGTGGAGTCAAAAACAGTGGTGGAATTCAAGCATGCATGGGACAGTCATAAGGCAATTCTAGGGGGTGGGGGTAGGAAGAAGTAGGCTGCTGGTTAACTAGGATCTGCAGCTTATCCAATAGGTAGGGAAATGGGCAGACTGGGTGGGCCAAGCGGTCCTTATCTGCTGTCAAAATCTATGTTTCTATGTTTCTATCAGTACAGCACTGCTAGCTACATTGAATTGCTGTGAAAACAGGGAAATGTATTCCCTAAAAGGTCAGTACAGCACTGCTGGCTGCATCTAGTTAAATAGTTTTAGTGGTGAAAACACAGGGAGTTTTATTCCCAAACAGGTCAGCACAGCACTGCTGGCAGCATCAAGTTACTGTGAAAACAGGGAAATTTATTCCCACACAGGTCAGTACAGCACTGCTGGCTGCATCGAGTTGCTGCAAAAACAGGGAACTATATTCCTAAATAGATCAGTAAAGCACTAGTAGGTGTGTTGAGTACTTGGGAACACAGAGAGATTTATTCCCAAACAGATTAGTATAGCACAGCTGGTTGCATCGAGTTGCTGCAAAACAAGGAAATGTATTCCCAAATAGGTCAGTAAAGCACTAGTAGGTGTACTGAATACTTGGGAACACAGGGAGATTTATTCCAAAATGGTCAGTATAGCACTGCTGGCTACATCAAGTAGTTTTGGTAGTGAAAACACAGGGAGATTACTTCCCAAACAGATCAGTATAGCACTACTGGCCGTGTCGTACTACATAGTATAAACACAAGGAGATTTATTCCCAAACAGGTCAGTACAGCACTTTTGGCTGTGTCGAGTGTGATGCTGCCATCTGCTTATAATTATTGTATGATATTTGTATTATAAGCAAATGTGTCTGAATGTCTGCTTCAATGCAGCCATGCTGGGCTTCAGTGGGTGACCCCCCCCCCCACACACACACACACAAACAGGTTCCAGTGTAGTAATAATGCAGGATCTGGTAAACTGACCAGAGGATGTGTGAAACTGACTAGTGAAGGGAAATCCAAATCTAGAATTTCCTGTTCTGTTCTTAATTAAGGCTCTGGTCATCTGCCAGAGGATATAGGCCTCATAAACATTTATGATTTCCTAGAGGAACAGGCTATTTGATAACAACAATGTATTAAAAGTTGTAAACCCTTTGATCTTCCTGGGAACAGGAAGAAAAAATTACTCACCTTAGTAATGTTGTTTCTTCCAATGCAGTCTTGCTATATTATGACATTTGCAGTATAACCCCAGGTTAGAACTGCTCCGGAGGTGAAAGAGTTAACTTTCCATGCAGGGCATGGAATCTTGAGCGCGAGCTCGGTTGAACACTCTGTCTGTTGAAGCTCAAACTTAAACTGTCAGATCTTTACGAGCAAAAACTCACTAAGGTTCTGTGTGGAAGCCGTAAACCTACACTAGCCACTGGCTACTAACTACAAAAACACATTTTTGTTCTTGATCCCAAAACAAAGACTCAAGTCGGGGGATTCAAGAAAGAAAAAATAAGCATAACACCTAAGCACCCAAGAAAGGATGAAAATAAAGTGGGCATCAATGAAGTGCCAACATCGCACTGCCCACCCACATCCCAAAATTAGAGGTTCTGAGAGGGGCAGGCTGGGGGGGAGGTCATAATATAGCAAGACTCCATTAAAAGAAACAACATTACTAAGGTGAGTAATTTTTCTTTAAACAACATGAAGTCTTGCTATATTATGACATATGCAGACTACACAGCAGTACTCCATGGAGGAGGGACAGAACCTACTTGGGAAATAGGCTCTGAAGCACAGCTGTGCCAAATCGAGCATCACTCCTAGCCTGGATATCCAGGGAGTAGTGCTTAGTAAAAGTGTGAACTGTTTTCCAGGTAGCTGCTTGACATATCTGTAGGATAGGGATGTCCCTGGCAGCAGCCAGAGATGCAGCTGTACCTCTGGTAGAGTGAGCCCTCAGGCCTGAGGGAGGAACCTTACCCAGTTTTCCATAGCAGAATTGGATACAAGAGACACTCCACCTGGCAATGGATCTTTTAGTGGCAGGTTTCCCTTTACCAACCTCACCATAAGTGAGGAACAATTGAAGGGATTCGAACCTGTGACCATACCTCTCAACCTTTTGTCCCCCAAATGTGGAACATTGCCTCTCAGAATGTGGAACAAATGAGCAAAATGTGGAACACTTAATGAAATCTTTACCTAAGAAGCTTAAACACTGTTAAAATGTTGCCTGTATGTTCTGAAAGTCTGTTATTAACTGAATAATATATTTTGTTGCATCATTTACTATGGATTTTTGCTTTAAAATGTTGACTTTGAATGTGGAACAAGTCCTCACAATGTGGAACAGGGAGCTTTTGTGAAGTAAAATGAGGAACGTTCCTCATAATGTGGTACAGTTGAGAGGTATGCCTGTGACCCTTGGTACGTTCTATATAGTAACTAAGGGCTCTTTTGACATCTAAACTGTGCAGTCTCCTCTCACCAGAAGAGGAATGGTCAGTGAAGTACACAGGAAGAGACATGGATTGATTAAGGTGAAAGTCTGAAACCACCTTAGGCAAAAACTTCCTGTTAGTCCTGAGGACCACCTTATCTCTATGAAAGGAGATAAAATCAGGCTCCAGTGACAAAGCTTGTAGCTCACTTGTGCGCCTGACGGAGGTGATGGCTACCAGAAACACAGTTTTCCAAGTCAAGTACTTAAGCTCTGCTGAAGACAATGGCTCAAAAGGGGGTTGCATAAGCTGAGCGATGCAAATATTAAGATCCCAAGCAGGGGCAGTGTCCCTGAATTGGGGGTTGGTGTGAAGCAACCCTTTAAAAAACTTGGAGAACACAGGGTGAGCTGATAAAGAAGAGGGCTTACCTGCTGATAAGAAGACAGACACAGCTGCCAAGTGCACTTTTAGGGTAGCTGGTCTCAGCCCCAAGGAATTCAAATGCACCAAATAATCCAGGATCGTGGTCACGCCAGCAGATTCTGGGGAAATATGTTTACCAGCACACCATATGGAAAATCTCTTCCATTTTGAATTATAGGTAGCCCTGGTGGAAGGCTTCCTAGAGGCCTTCAATATATTCAATACACCTTGGGAAAGGTGTAGGTCAGCAAATCCTAGCTCTTCAAGAGCCATGCCTTGAGATTGAGAGATTTGAGGTTCGATACCAAACTCCCCTGGGCACAGGTTAACAGGTTGTGATTCCTGGGAAGACAGGGAGGGTGGACTGCTAAGGACATGAGGAGGGTACCAGGCTGCCTGGCAAATCTGGAGCAATCAGGATCATCTTGCAGGATTGAGATCTGATTCTGATTAGCACTTTGAAAAGAAGGGGAAGGGGGAAAAGCATAGAGAAACTTCCCTTCCCAACTGAAGAGGAAGGCATCCAGAGGGACTGAGCCCAACACTGGGGGCCTGCAGCAAAAAAGGGGAAGTTGGTGATTGTCTGGGGCTGCAAAGAGATTTATTTGTGGGGTGCCCCATCTGGCAAATACTACCTCCAGTACTAGGGGGTCCAGTGCCCATTCGTGATGGCCCTGGGAAATCCTGCTGAGAGCATCCGCTAGGACATTGTCCTTGCCTGGGAGGTGAACTGCAGGGAGGCGCCTGAGGAGAATAAGCCAGAGACCACAACTTTATTAAGCCGTGCACAAGGCCATAATCGAAAAGCCCCTTGTTGTTGATGTACCACATTGTAGTGGTATTGTCTGTTCTGACCTGAACAACCTTGTTCTGGACAGATGTGGAAAAAACCTGGAGTGCTAGAAAACTGCTCTGAGTTCCAGCAAATTGATGTGGAGCAGAGATTCCTGAGGGGACCACAGCCCCTGGGTGGAAAGGTCGCCCATGTGAGCTCCCCACCCCAAGAGGGATGCATCTGTAGTAAGGGTCAAGGAATGAGACTGGGGAGTGAAGGGAACCCCCTGTCTCAGATTGTTCTGATCCTGCCACCACTGAAGGGCCTGGATCAGGGTTCGAGTCACTGGAATCAATTTGGTTAGGGATCTGTCCTTTGAGACCAAAAGGCTCTCAAATGGAACTGAATGTCCCTCATCTGAAATCTCGCTCCTACTGCTGTAGAAGCAGCCATGTGCCCCAGGAGCTGTAGAAAATGCCTTGCTGGTCGAGAGACCTGCAGGTGAAAGAAGAGGCCAGAGACACCAGGGTCCTTGCTCTTTCCAGAGGAAGGAAGGCTGTGGCTTCTTTTGTGTTCAGTTCTGCGCCTATGAAGGTGAGAAGCTGGACAGGCTCCAGAACTGACTTTGGAAGACTGAGAAGGAAACCTAGAGATGTAAGCAGTTGCTGGGTTACTTGTAAGTGTAGTTTGACCTGTTCTGGAGACTGGCCTACAATGAGCCAGTCGTCCAGATAAGGAAAGATGGCAATCTTTTGCCTTCTTAAATGAGCAACTGCTACTGCCAGGCATTTTGTGAACACCCTCGGGGCCGAGGTGAGGCCGAAGGACATTGCTCTGAACTGGTAATGGCCTGAGGGCAGTTCGAATCTGAGGTACTTTCGATGGGAGCTTCTAATGAGATCATGGAAGTAGGCATCCTTGAGGTCCAGGGAGGCTAGCCAGTCCCCTGGCTTTAGAGAGGGTAAAATAATCCCCAGGGTCACCATTTTGAACTTTGGTTTTAAAAGGTGCTTGTTTAGATACCTGAGATCGAGGATGGGCCACCATTCTCCTGTCTTTCTTGGGGTAAGGAAGTACCTGGAGTACAACCCTTTGCCCTGGTGTATGGGTGGAACTCTTTCCACGGCTCTGAGAGCCAGGAGGGAAGAAACTTCTGCTTCCAGGGTAAGTGCCTCTGATGGGTTTGCAGGTGGAAAAGACCTGGCTCTCATCTTCGGAAATTTTTTGAAGCTGAGAACCAGTCCCTGGCTTACTACTTCCAGGACCCATTTGTCTGATGTTAAAGACTTCCAGTCCTGGACAAAGTAAGCCAGCCTGCCCCCTAAGCCAGCCTGCCCCCTACCGGTAGTAGAGAATCAGCCCTGGCCACCCCATCAGGGAGCCTGTTTTGCAGGGGCTTTGGATTGAGGGGTAGAAGCAGGCTTACTAGAACTCCTTCTGCCCTTCCTCTAAAGAACCCCTCTGGGCATAAGCAGAAGAGGAGGCCTGGCTTGGTAAAAGGCTCATGAAAAGGCCTGCCCTGTCCCTGACATGCTGCCTTTGAGGAGTGACTTGCCTTTTGGCCTGTGCGCTCCTATAGGTGGTCCTATACTCATCCATTTTCTTCATATAATTCTCTGTCTGCTCCCAAACAGAGAATTTCTCACAACAGGAAAATCCATAGCCTTAGATTGGGTATCCTGTGACAGGGCAGTACATCTGAGCCAGGCCATTCTGTAAGAGACACAGATGTAGCCATGACTCTTGATAAAACATCATTAGAGTCTGCTGCAGCATGAAATTGCACCTTGATGCCTCAACTCATCCGCAGCCACCTGCTCCAGCTCCCTGGCAAGCTGGTCAGGGGCCTGTTTTGCTAGGGCCAGGACAGTATCCCACCTGGATTTCTGGTACCTAGCTGCATAAGCCATATAATTTGCCTGTCTGAGTCCCAAGGATGCTGCCATGTACTGTTTCTTTGCCATGGCATCCATCCTCCTGGAATCCTTTTCAGGGGGGTGAGAGGCTAGAGGAATATTAGCCTTGTCACAGCCTGCAGCCTGCACTACCCCCACATGGCTGCCTCACTCTCCTCATACCCCTCCTCCCCTTCCTCCGGTTCATAAAAATCCTCAAAATCATAATTTTGAACCGGGGGAACCGTCCGAACCGAGCGCTTCCCTAATGGTGTCGGTTCGGACGTAACTGGGGAAAGAGACTGGACAATTTGAATAGCTTTGGCTATTTCCTCAGCGGTTGGAGAAAGAACTTTTGGCCCCAAACTAGCTGACCTTCTAGTCCTTTTAGTTGGAACCGGCTCCTCAGAGCTGGCTCTTCGTTTGCCCGAGGAAGTATCACCCTGGTCAGAGGGCACTCCCTCAGGTTCAGTTGGAACCAAACCGGGCTGGCCATCCAGGTCAGCAGACTTTTTGGCCTCCTTTTCCCTGAGCCTACCAACTCTCTTTTGCACGGTGGCAGCAGGAAAATTCTTACAAATCTGGCAGTCTGCATTGAGGTGGTCAAACCCCAGACAATATACACAAATGGTGTGTGGGTCAGCCTTAGCAAAGGCTTCCCACAGAGGCCACAGTGCTGAAACCCAGTGGGTCCGTTTTTCTTTTGGGTTTCTCAGACATAGTGCCAGCCTAACCAAAACTTGCCCATTAATGGCAATCCGCGAAGCAAGACTATCTTATCGGTTCCCAACCGTGTCACAGGTCGTGGAAAAAACCGTAATAAAATCCATTTTTAGAACCGATAAGAACCGGGAACCGCACTCTAAAGGACTAGAAAGTAATTTTAAACCCAATCTGATCGGTTCAAACCGAACCGAAAAGACGTTTTACAAGTTCCACACAGAAGAAAATAAACAAAAGCCTATCTGTTACTTACAATACCACAGACAGAGCTTGAACCGACGATTGCGGTTAAATTTCGGTAAAATAAACCGAGAATTACACTTTAAAACCGACAAACGAACTGAGCAGCAGGAGAAATCTCCGGAGCGACTGTTCAGTGAGGCGGAGTAAAGAATCTGACAGTTTAAGTTTGAGCTTCAACAGACAGAGTGTTCAACCGAGCTCGCGCTCAAGATTCCATGCCCTGCATGGAAAGTTAACTCTTTCACCTCCAGAGCAGTTCTAACCTGGAGTTATACTGCATATGTCATAATATAGCAAGACTTCATGTTGTTTGAACCACAACTAGTTCAAAGAAATGTTTGATCCCAGACTGTTATATTTGGGAAATGGCGTTTTTGCTGATGTTCACATTATTTAAAATACCTCTTTGTAGAAAATTATGAAGAATTAACTCTAAGGGAGGGTCTAACTGACCTCACAGAAGGGAAGGGGAGATGCCTCCTGAAATGAAACATTGTTTCTGGGAAAAGTGACATATGATTCTGGGACTCTGAAAAAGACAGTGCTCTGAACTTAAAAAGCACTTGGAAAGGTTATACTTAGAAAAGAATTAAGTATCTATGGTAGGAGTTTATATTCTGTAACTTTCCTTTTTATTTGTAGATGACTGTGAGATTTGTGATATAGTTGTTCTGTATTTGAGTTTCCTGTTTTACCATTTTTCTAGTAAACAACAGTCTCTTGAAAATACTACCTGTGCTCTTCTGTTATTTTACATGTGATGCTGAATCTGTGTTTAAGTCTGACAGTTATTAAAGGGCTTGCATGGTGTTACTAAGCTTGAAAAAGGTAAGAAATACCTAGGTCTCATATAGAGTTCTAAGGGTGTATTTTGGAAAACCTGGCTGGGTGGCCCTGTGCAAAGGATTGTACCGCATCCCCCGAAGAGGGTATGTATCTGAGTCTGTTAATTGGGTATGCTAGCATAAGGTTCACAGTTTGAATCCCTCCAGAACTCGAGGCTAGCAGGTGATTCAGACCCAAAGCAGACAGGAGGGTTACCCTGTCTGTTACTTGCTCACACTATTGCACACTGAGGTTGGCACTGTGGGAGCAGAGGGTGTGACCTGCGGAGTGTGTTTGTGACAGATTTGGTTGGCAGCAGTGCAATCTGAAAAGTATTGGTAACACAAGCTTTAACATTTCAATGTGTTAGATTAATACTGTACAGCTCACATGCAAAATAAGGCAGTGATTTATGTTTAAAAAGTAAACAGAAATGTATCATTTTGCTTACAGTCAAAGCTCCTACCTGTTTTTTTGTTTTTTTTTTAGTGCAAGTTAGAATAGCCATAGTTAGGGAAGAAGAAGACTTCCAACTACAGCGGGTATAGACTACTTGAGGCAGTTGTGCCAGGACAGAGGAGTCCAGTACAAGTGCAAAGCCAACAAGCAGAACCTCATGGATGCCCTGATGGCCATCAATGCCCAGAGCATCAAGTCACAGTCCGTGACTGAAAAGGGCCGAACCTTGGGTGTGGAGGGACCAGTGTCCAGTACAGTGTCCAGATCAGGTGAGGAGGACAGTAGGGTCAGTACAAGCCAAGGGCCACAGCAGCAGGGAAAGGTCACCAGCATTCTGGAGCCAGAAGCAATCAGGCTACAGAAAAGGTTGTGGAGAATGGAGTTGGAGTTCCAGAGAGAAGAGAGACAGCTTCAGCGAGAGGCGGAGCGAGAACAGTAAGAAGCTGAGCGAGAACAACGAGAGGCTGAACGACAGTAGCGAGAAGCTGACCGTGAAACGCGTAAGCGCCAGAGGCAACATGAACTGGAGAAGCTACGACTCCACCCACCAGCACCAGAGCAAGTAAGTGGCCTGGGATTAACTGGAACTACAGGACTAGATTACAAATTAAACTTAAAATTGATATCTGAATTTAAAGAGGGGGAGGATATGGATGCCTTTTTAAATTCCTTTGAAAAAGTTTGTATTCAGGCAAATATTCCTAGAGAGTCCTGGAGCTTCCAGCTATCCCTGCTACTTACCGGGAAAGCTCAGGATGCATTCAGTCAAATGGACAATGAGGACAGTAATGATTACAGTAAACTGAAAACTGCACTTTTAAAAACATATGATTTAACTGCAGAAGCATACAGAGCTAAATTCCATATGCTCAGGAGAAGCCCCGACATGAGCTATGAGGAGCTAGCCATGAAACAACGTCAGTTTTTAAAATGTTGATGGGAAGGAATTGAAGCAAACTCTGTAGATAAAATTGAAAATGCAGTATTGTTAGAGCAGTTTTTTGGGGCATGCCCAGCAGACCTGAAAACCTGGCTGGAGAACCAAGATCCAAAAACAGTGCAAGAGGCTGCTGAACTCTCAAACCACTATGTCAGGAGCAGACCTGCTCTGAGAGCAAATGGGGCTGGTGTGGCAGTGCAGAAAGTGAAAAGTGCGCCTTCAGGGCAGCTAAAACCCTCACTGCCTCCACCAAAACCAGGTAGCCCCAGGTTTCAAAGAAAAGATTTTCCTGAGAGAAGAAATGAATGTTGGGTTTGCAAAGAAACTGTGCATATGGCCAGACAGTGTTCAAATAGGGTAAACAGTACACAAAGTGGTACCCAAAAAGAAATGGGTTGTTTGTGTGTCCTTGAAAGCATGCCAATAAACATGAAGGAACTTATGCACCCAGTCACTGTGAATGGTGTACAAACACAAGGGTTAAGAGACACGGTGGGCATCCCTGACTTTGGTAAAAGAGGATCTGGTACAGCCTGGTCAGCTTATACCCAATCAATTTGTCACAGTGCAGGGGTTCACTTGGGAGAAGAGAACATTGCCACTCGCTAGTGTTCTCCTAGACTGGGGTGAGATAGGGGGAGTTGTGCAACAGGTTGCTGTAGCTGAAACTTTAACAGTTGATGTAATTCTCGGCAACAATCTCAGACAGGGGATGGTGTGTGCAGTTACCCATAGCCAAGCGGCAAGAGAAAATTGTAGTTCCCAGGACCCCGTGGAAGCCCCTGTAGAAATCACTGTGAGGTTGGTTCCCCAGCCTGGGTCTCCTGATATGGAGACTAATAAAAGGAGGGTAGAAATTTCCCCAGTTGCAGTTAACTAAACAGCTACAGAGGGTTACTCCGAAGAAGGAGGGGTGACCCATTGTCAGAGGGATAGGGATGGCAGTGATCCTGAGTGCCCTGACGCTAGAGCTAGGGACCCTAGTTTAGACACTGAAGGGGAGCTTTCCCATGCCTTGGGAATGTGTAAAGAGTTTGCAGCTGCTCAGAAAAGTGACCCTAGTCTAGAGAAGCTGAGGGCTTGGGCAGACTCTGACGGAGCACAGGGAGGTGACGGGAAACATAAAGTTTATTGGAACAATGGACTGATGTATACGCAGGATGCTAAGACAGAGGGAGCGGTGATAGGCAGGCAGCTTGTCATTCCCCAGTGGTACTGTGAGCAGTTGCTCAAGATTGCACACAATATTCCCATGTCTGGTCATCAGGGAATCACGCGCACTATGCAGCGATTGGCCTAGAATTTCTATTGGCCCAACTTCACCCAGCACATGAAGGAGTATTGCAGATCTTGTCACCGGTGCCAAGAAATAAGGAAGGCAGGTAAGAAAACCCAAGTCACCCTAATTCCATTGCCCATAGTGGAGGAGCCATTCCTGAGGGTGGGAATGGATATTGTGGGGCCTTTAAATACCCCCAGCTCCTCTGAGAAGAGGGTCATCCTGACTGTGGTGGATTATGCCACCTGGTATCCAGAGGCTGTCGCCCTATCCTCACTGAGGAAAAAGTGGCAGATGCCTTACTTGGGATTTTCACCCAAGTTGGGTTTCTGCAGGAGGTTATCACCGATAAAGGGGGTTCCTTCATGTCGAACCTGATAAAATGTTTGTGGGACAAGTGTGGGGTGGTGCAGAGATGCACGACACCTTATCATCCATAAGCCAGTGGGCTTGTGGAAAGATTTAATGGTACCCTTAAGTCAATGCTCCAAGCATTTGCTGAACAGCATGGGAGGGAATAGGGAGAAATACCTTCCCCACCTGTTGTTTCCATACAGGGAGGTGCCCCAAGAGTTGACAGGGTTTTCCCCCTTCGAGCTCTCAAATGGATGCAGAGTGCATGGGCCCTAGACTTGATCTTGGAGGACTGGGAAGGCAAGCATGCCACCCAAGGAACTCCCATAGTGGGTTATGTCCTTAGGTTTAGGGAAAGGCTGAAGGAGCTTATGGGGACAGCCTAGAGGAACCTGGCAGTTGCCCAACAAAAATAAAAAGAGTGGTATGACCGAAGAGCCAGAGCTCGCTCATACACGGTGGGTCAGGAAGTCATGGTCCTCATCACGGTCCGGAAAGACAAACTGCAGGCCGAGTTGGCGGGACCGTACAAAGTAGTCAGAAAGGTAAATGACGTGAACTATATTATAGAGTTACCTGACAGAAGACATACACAGAGAATGTACCATGTCAACATGATGAAGCCATATGCTAATAGGGCTGATATGGTGTTTGCAATGTGTAGTCCTGGGGAGGGGATGGGCGAAGGAGACCCCATTCTGGACTTGCTGGAAGAAAGCAAGTGGGAGTCCTCTGCAGAGGCAATTAAATTGTCTCCCCAGTTGACCCCAGACCAGATCCAGGAAGTAAGGGAGGTTTTAGCAGACTTTGCCCCACTATTTAGCACCAAGCCTGAACTAACCCCCTTAGTGACACATGATGTGGAGACAGGGACACAGGCATCCATACAGTGAACAGCATATCGGATGTCCGAGGCTGTCCAAAAGGACATTAGGAGGGAGGTGCAGGAAATGCTGGATTTAGGGGTAATCCAGAAATCCCACAGCCCCTGGGCCTCACTCAAGGTCCTTGTTCCCAAGACAGATAGCGCTACTCATTTTTGTGTGGACTATCGTGGACTGAATGCAGTCACGAAGTCAGACGCACACCTGATGCCACAGACGGATGAACTCCTGGACAAGTTGGGAGGGGTGACTTACCTTACAACTATTGACCTGACAAAAGGATATTAGCAGGTAGAGTTAACTGCCAGAGTGAGGGAGAGGTCAGCCTTCATCACTCTGATAGGCTTATTTGAATTTAAAGTGATGCCTTCCGGAATGAAGAACGCCCCGGCAACTTTCCAAAGGTTGGTGAACCAGATGTTAAATGGTGTTGAGGAGTACGTTGTGGTGTACCTGGATGACATTGTCATCTTTAGTACCGGCTGGGAGGAACACCTGTCCCACCTTAGGGAAGTGCTGGGCAGGATACAGAGGGCCGGGCTCACTGTCAAAGCTGAGAGGTGCCAGGTGGCCATGGCTGAAATGGCATACCTCGCGGGCATGTTGTAGGCCAGGGACAGATCTGTCCTAACCAAGTAAAAATAGAGGCGATCAAGGCATGGCCCAGACCAGAAATGCAGAAGCAGATCAGGAGTTTTCTGGGGACAGCAGGGTACTATAGGAAATTTGTACCCAATTACAGTGCCCTGGTTGCTCCCCTATCTGACCTGGTAAAGAAAAGGATGTCTAAGAAAGTTACCTGGGAACAAGCCTGTGAAAAAGCCTTTATCAGCCTGAGGGAGGTACTGTGCAGTGCTCCTGTATTGACAAGTCTAGACTATAGCAGACCCTTTATAGCCCAGACTGAAGCTTCAGATTAGGGTATTGGGGCAGTGCTGAGTCAGACATCCAACAAAGGGAAAGATCACCCTATAGTGTACCTGAGTAAAAAGTTACTTCCCAGGGAGCAGGCTTACTCTACTGTGGAAAAAAGAGTATCTTGCCATGGTGTGGGCCCTAAAGAAGTTGGAGCCATACTTATACTGGCAGCATTTTGAGGTACAAACTGACCACAACCCCCTGGTTTGGCTGGCACAAATGGGTAAAACGAATGTAGGCTATTATGATGGAGTCTTGCCTTGCAAGGGTATCACATGATAGTCTCACTCAGGGCAGGGGCAACAAATAAAAATGCAGATGGCTTGTCATGTCTATATGAGGAATGAACTGACTTGGGAAGCTCATCCCATGCAGGGGATGGAGCCCCCAAATTCAGTCTAGGTGGGGAGGATTGTGACACTGCCATTTGCTTATGATTATTATATGATATTTGTATTACAAACAAATGTGTCTGAATGTCTGCTTCGATGCAGCCAAGCTGGGCTTCAGTGGGTGACACCACCCCCACAGGTTCCAATGTAGTAATAATACAGGATGTGGTAAACTGACCAGAGGATGTGTGAAACTTACTAGTGAAGGGAAATCCTGATCTAGAATTTCTTGTTCTGTTCTTAATTAAGGCTCTAGCCATCTGCCAGAGGATATAGGCATCATAAACATTTATGATTTCCTAGAGGAATGGGCTATTTGATAACAACAACGTATTAAAAGTTGTAAACCCTTTGATCTTCATTGGAACAGGACCCATAACCAGTTCAAAGAAATGTTTGATCCCAGACTGTTATATTTGGGAAATGGCTTTTTGCTGAGGTTTACATTATTTAAAATACCTCCTTGTAGAAATTATGAAGACTTAACTCTAAGGGAGGGTCTAACTGACCTCACAGAAGGGGAGAGGAGATGCCTCCTGAAATGAAACATTGTATCTTGGAAAAGTGAAATATGATTCTTGGACTCTGAAAAAGACAGTGCTCTGAACTTAAAAAGCACTTAGAAAGGTAATACTTAGTAGAAAATAATTAAATATCTGTATTCTGTAACTTTCCTTTTTATTTGTAGATGACTGTGAGATTTGTGATATAATTGTTCTGTATTTGATTTTTCCTGTTTTACAATTTTTCTAGTAAACAACATTCTCTTGAAAATACTGCCTGTGCTCTTCTGTTATTTTACATGTGATGCTGAATCTGTGTTTAAGTCTGACAGCTAATAAAGGGCTTGCATGGTGTTATTAAGCTTGAAAAAGGTAAGAAATACCTACAGTAGGTCTCATATAGAGTTCTAAGGGTACATTTTGGAAAACCTGGCTGGGTGCTCCTGTGCGAAGGATTGTACTGCATCCCTCGAAAGGGTACGTATCTGAGTCTGTTAATTGGGTATGCTATCATAAGGTTCATAGTTTGAATCTCTCCAGAACTTGAGAGTAACAGGTGATTTGGACCCAATGCAGGCAGGAGGGTTACCTTGTCTATTACATGTTCACACTATTGCACACTGAGGTTGGCACTGTGGGAGCAGAAGGCCTGACCCTCGGAATGCATTTGTGACATCGAGTAGCTGCAAAGAGAAATTTATTCCCAAATAGGTCAGTAAAGCACTAGTAGGTGTGTTGAGTACTTGGGAACACAGGGAAATGTATTCCCAAACAGGTCCGTACAGCACTGCTGGCTGCATCAAGTAGCTGCGAAAACAGGGAAATTTATTCCCAAATAGGTCAGTAAAGTACTAGTAGATGTATTGGGTACTTGGGAACACAGGGAAATGTTTTCCTAAACAGGTCAGTACAGCACTGCTGGCTGCGTTGAGTAGTTGTGAAAACAGGGAGATTTATTCCCAAACAGGTCAGTACAGCACTGCTGGCTGTGTTAAGTAGTTTTAGTGAAAACACAGGGAGATTTAACAGTCCTGCAGGTAGGTTGTCACAGCAAGGACTAAGTAAACTTCTGATTAAGCTCTTTCTCTGACCCTGCCCTTCTGTATTTTCTCCTTTCCTCATGGAAAATTTAACAGTTCACTAGCCCAGAATTGATCCCACAGACTCAGAGCCGCAGAGCAAATTGAGTCACAAACTCTGACCCTGCCCTCCCTTCTGTTTTCCTTCCCTCATGGTAATTTATAAATGAAACTATTTTTTTTCCTTATAACTATCCACCAACCACCACAACACAAATGTCAGTCAGTAATAAGTATTAAGTTCTGCTGTGAACAGTGAACAAATAAACATGGGGGGGGGGTGCCAGAAAACAAGTCATCTCGTGAACATCACGCTGAGCAGTCGTCATCTCGTGAACATCACTCTAAGCAGTCCTGCTCACACCACCTCTCACTCGCACTCTGCCAAATAGCAGCAATGTTGAGCAAGTCTGAGGCATCCTGTTGCTTCACAGTGCAGAGAGGGAGAGGCAGAGAGATCCTTCTTCCTCCAATGATCAGATTTGTTACTGGGATGACTGACATGCTGGGAGCTGGTCTCCTGACTCTCCTCTCCTGTACCACATGATGTGACTCATGGAGAAGCGGAGCATGCACTACTAGCAGCCACCATGTAAAAAAATAAATGAGCTTTTACAAATCGACTGGGGCAAACCAAAGCTTGCATTTTTTGAGAAAATGTTTGTGCTCAGTGGACAAGCATGAACATGGGGAGTTCAATGATTTTTAGGGACATGACAAAACAAACTTGTAACCCTAGTTTTAGTACAATGTCACTTTTATGCATTCCCCCAGTTGCAATCAGAAAAGTGCTGGGAGGCCTGGGTTTGCAGGTAATTTCTGTAGAGTTATCCTGTAGGCGCTGCAGACAGAAATACCTTGAGAGATTCCAAACAGCATTTTCAACAAGAGAAACATACACAGAAACATAGAATTTGATGACAGATAAGGGCAGCTTGGCCTACTTGGTCTGCCCATTTTCCCTACCTACTGTAACATCGCATACCCTATTTTGATCTTTGGCCTTACCCCCCTTTCCTTACCACTAAGGTTCCCTTATGCCTATCCCATGCCTTCTTGAAGCCCATTACCATTTTTGCCCCCACCACCTCCGCCTGGGAGGCTGTTTCAGACATCCACCACTCTTTCTGTGAAGAAATACTTCCTCACATCTCCCCTGAGTCTACCCCTCCCCCCAGCTTCATAGCATGTCCCCTTGTTCTTGAGCATCTCTTTTTCTGAAAAATGCTTCCCTCTTGAAGCTTATTTATACCTGTGAGGTATTTGAAGGTCTTTCACAAGAAACAATTCTTTAGCATACAGCACTGGGTCCAGACCTTCTTCTTTTTATTAAGAGTATAAGAAATGGAACACATTGGATACATTCAGGAGGCATAACTTCTATCCATAATATACAAAATTTGTACAAGCATACAGTGCACTGTAAATATGGTATGGAAAGAACATGACATAGAAAAATATCTCGCAGCCATTACTGAAACTGTTCTGAAAGTCCTGTAGGAGCAACACTGAAAGAGCTGTGTGGAGATGGACCATGGAGTAGCTTTTTAGTTTTATTTATTTATTTGTTGAAGGAATCAGAATTACAACCTTTGAGTCAAAGACTCCTTTGCAAAGGCTCCACATCAGATATGCATATATTACAAGAAATGACAAGATATACAATAATAACTATATAGTGAACAGAGAACTTTGTCTTGATTTTGGTCTTGCATGTGGGAAGTGAAGCCTCCAGATGGGTTCCTGTACTTGTTCCAGGGAATGTGTGTGGAATAAAAACATTAGGAATAAGGGAAGGGAAAACAAGAACAGAACACTAGAACAGAACTGAGCCTATAATTATATTATATTGTATATATATGCGGTAGCATCTTACCTGGAGTCTGAGTTGTGGAGTGTGACATCAGGTATGGGTGAGGATATACACAACAATCAGTGAACCCTTAGCATTGTCTATCCCCAGGAGACCCCATCTAGGAAGTGTCCAGTCGACTTTTAAATCAACCTATCTCTGTTCGGTGTGTTGCATGGGGGCTACATCTGAACTTCTTTCTCTCAGATAGTGAAGGTATAGATTCCACATTGTCTGATAATCTACTATGGTATTTGTGCTGAGATGTGAGAGCCTCTCAAATCGGGCTAAGAGGGATAAGCTGTTGTGCAGCTCAGCTAAGGTGGGAATATCTGGAGTGTGCCTTCTTCTTAGTATAAGGTGTTTAGCTTCTATAGAAACAGCTGAGATCCATTTCAATGTGGGGGATTTATGTGTATTGCTTCATTGGGGGTCCCTAGAATGTGCAATTGAGGAGAGGGGGTGATTGGCTGTGCAAGAACCCTAGTTAACATTTCTGTGATATCTGCCCAAGAGGATTTTATATCAGGACAGTTCCAGATAATATGATGCAAGTCACCAACTGGAGCCCCGCACCTCCAACAATTGTTGTCTGGGACAAGGTGTGCTGTGTGCAGTACATCTGGTGCGTGATACCAGACATGTAGTATCTTATTCTGACTTTAAATGTACCTTGGGGGTCTCTGACTGCTTTGTGTGCTGAGTGCCAGCAAAATTCCCAGTCTATATCCTTGGATCGCTTACCACGTTTGTAGCCCATTGGGGCCATTTTTTTGATTGTGGGGTCAGGCAAGTGACTTCTTATATATCAGTAGATGATACCCGCTCTTCCCTGGTGTTTTTGGACCCAGGACATAAGTGTATGTTTTGGAGTGGTGGTTCCAGGAGTTTTGAGTTGGGGAAGAATGTGGCGAACAGCGCTTCTGATTTGCAGGTAACACCAGAAATCCGACCTGCCCAGGTCAAATGTGACTTGGAGTCCTTAGAAGGAGTCAATCATATTAGAGTGTGGCATGAGGAAATCTTTCATCACCTGAATGCCCTTGCTTTCCCATGGTTCCATTTAATTGGGACCTTGTCCACATTAATATCAGGATTATCCCATAGGGGGGTGTAAATGGCATGGACCAAAGGTATGGCCAGGAGTTTCTGAATATTCCTCCATGTAGTGAGTGATGGCCCTATGGTGGGGTATGACCTTGGGGCTTTGGCCCTGGAGGAGTATAGGCATGCTCCAGAAGAACCTCTGATGCATTGTGATGCTTCAATGTCAAGCCATTTGGGAGGGTCCTCCGCTGACAGAGCCAACCGTCTGACCATCTGTGCAGTTCCAAATGCCCTTGCATAGGCCTTGAACCATGGCAGGAACTCTGATTGGTAGGTGAGCTAGTAAATGTGGTATTTTAGGGGTTGTCACCATTTTGAGAGCCTCAATTTTTCCAGCAAGGGTTTCCACCTGTCACATTCTGCTTTAAGCTCTGTTAGAAGGGGATTCAAGTTTATGTTGCATACTTTAGACATTTGCAGTGTGATCTTGATGCCCAAGTGAGTTAGAGCATCTTTAGCCCACCTTAGTCCTAGGGGCTGCATTATGATTTCTCTACACTGGTGGTCGAGAGGTAAGACCTCAGTCTTTGCCCTATTTATCCTAAGACCAGAGATTGCGGTGAAGGTGGAAAGGAGATCCAGGAGATGGGATGTGGAATTGGGGTTTTGAGTGGTTAGGACCAGTAGGTCGCCCACATGCAACAAAGTTTTATATTGTTGTTTTGCAGCTTGGATCCCCGATGGATCCTAATAGTTCGATCGCAATAACAAATAATGGGGGAGAGAGTGAGCATCATTGTCGAGTACCCTTACCCAGGGGAAAGGGGTCCAAAATGGTGGAGTTGGTGAGGACTCTAGCTAAGGGGCTAGAGTAGATGGTCTGTGCCTTATTGATAGAATTACATCCAAACCCCATGTGTCAGAGCACCTTGTAGAGGTAGCCCCACTCTACAGAGTCGAAGGCCTTTTCAAAGTCAATTTCAGTGGCTGCTGTAGGTGAGGGGGTACTTTTAGTTAAGTGCATTAGGTTGAACAGGGTGCACATATGGTCCGAGCTGATCCTGCCTTTGATGACTCCAACCTGGGAAAGGTGGATAAGGCTGGTCAGCGTACTCTCTAATCTTAAAGCTAAGGCTTTTGCAAATATTTTGCTGTCTACTCTGATGAGGAAAATGGGTCTGTACCCGTCTGGGTCAATGGGGTCCTTCCCTTTTTTGTGGAGAATTATTATGTTAGCCATTCTTATAGTGGTGGTAAAGGTACCAGTGGAGGTGGATTCCACGTATAACCTTTGTAAGACAGGGGAAATCGTCTGCGATAGGTGTAAGAACTCCATCGAGAAATCATCACCTCCTGGAGCCTTCTTAGGTGTGAGGGATTTAGGTGCCTGCCTCTTCAGTTTCTGAAGCAGATAGTAGTGGTCCCTCCAGGGTCTGTAATTGTTTGGAAGTGAGTTTAGGGAGAGGCTGCAGAAAGGCTGTCAGAAGCTGTGGTTCAAGAGTTAGATTGGAGCTGTAATATTCTCATAATTTGACTGATCGGTGAATCCTTGTAAAAGATTTTACTCACCTTGTTTTGGAGGGCTGTGATATGCTGCTCTATTGTTGTTTTTTAAGGCTCTAGGCAAGCACCTTGCTGCACTTCTCCCTTCCTTCCCAGTATTTGGTGGCGAAGTCCAAAGATGGACAGTTCGGCCTTCCTGGCTAACATGGTCTTGAGATGCCAGGCACTCCTTAAGGAAAGGACAGTGTAACACCTGGAATCCATAGGAGCAGAGGATCCAAGATAGCATGGGTTTACAAAAGGAAGGTCCTGTCAAACTAATCTCATAGATTTCTTTGACTGGGTAACCAGAGTGGTGGACCAAGGGGGAGCAGTTGATGTCGCCTACCTTGACTTCAGCAAAGCTTTCGATACTGTTCCACATAGAAGATTGATTAATAAGCTGGGTAGGCTCAGGGTGGTTCAGCAGTTGGTCAACTGGGTGGCAAACTGGTTGACAGGCAGAAAACAGAGAGTGGTGGTAAACGGTATACAGTCAGAAGAGATGCATGTCACAAGTGGGGTACCTCAGGGATCAGTCCTGGGGCCTGTCCTCTTCAATATCTTCATCAGTGATATTGCAGATGGACTGGAGGGTAAGGTTTTTCTGTTTGCAGATGACACCAAGATCTGCAACAGAGTAGATGATCCAGATGGGGTGGGCAGAATGAGAAGAGATCTGGATAAACTAGCAAAATGGTGGGAAGAGTGGCAACTGGGGTTTAGCAGCAGAAGTGCAAGATCATGCACATAGGCAAGAAGAAACCCTGAAGCCACCTATAGGCTGGGAGGAGTTGCTGGCAGTCACAAGGAAGAAAGAGACTTGGGCATCATCATCACCGATGACCTGAAATCATCCAACCAGACCACTAAAGCAGTAGGTAAGGCTAGGGGATGCTGGGGTGTATTAGTAGGGGTATCACAAGTCAGAAGAGGAGGTAATAATCCTCTTTACAAGACACTGGTTAGGCCCCATCTGGAGTACTGCATGCAGTACTGGAGGCCACACCTTCACAAGGACATTAACTAAATTGAGGCAGTCCAGAGAAGGGCAGCCAAATGGTGCAGGGACTGCATCAGAAAACATATGAGGACAGATTAACAGAGCTCAATATATATACCCTAGAGCAAAGAAGGGAGAGAGGTGATGTGATTGAAACATTCAAACACCTTAAGGGCATTAACAAGGTGAAAGAGTCTAACATGTTTCAACATAAGAAAAATAGAAGGACAAGAGGACACAGCATGAGAATAGAGGGAGGCCGATAAAGAGGTAATGTGAGGAAGTTCTTTTTCACAGAAAGGGTGGTGAATGCATGGAATGGCCTACCTCAGGAAGTGGTGGATATGAATACAGTGCAGAGCTTCAGACAGGCATGGGATAGGCATAAGGGAGCAATACAGATGAGTATGAATAGATAGGCCATTGACAGAGCAAAGGCCGATGGCACGTTCATAAGGTAGAAAAAGAAATGGGCAGACTGGATGGGCCTTGCGGTCCTTATCTGCCGTCAACTTCTATGTTTCTATGTTAATTTCCAGCCAGAGGTTAAGTACTGTCCTGTAAAGGGCTGAATTCTTGGCGCCTTTTGGAAGGGCTTTGAAACTAGTCTCTTTTTGCTGAAGTTCATCCCCCAGTTGTTTAAGATGTGCTTCCCTCTCCTTCTTGGGTCGAGCAGCGTACCCTATGATGAGCCCCTCGTGGTTGCCTTGAAGACCTCCCAGAGGGTGTTCACGGATGTTTGGCCATCATCATTTACCTGAAAGTAAGCTGCAGCTTCCTTCTGTATCCAGGTTTTAAAATGTGGGTCAAGCATCAATAGAGGGTCAACCCTCCAGGAGGAACAGCATCGGGTTACAGGGCATGACAGAATTGTTAGTTTCAGTGTTGCATAGTCCGATAACACTCTGGGGTTAATGGTAGAGTCTATCATCATTGAGACAGTGGGCTGAGATGCCAGCCAGAGATCCAGCCTGCTGTGAGACTGGTGTGCAGTTGAATAGCATGTATAATCACAGGTTGTTGGGTGGCAGATTCTCCAGACATCAGTTAGGGCTTGATCCATCATCCACATCTTAATTGCCTACGCAGTTTTGGCATGTCACATGGGGGCACTATGGCTGTGATCTACCAGATGATCCAGCACAAGGTTAAAATCCCCACCAAAAAGGAGGAGGGCATTCTGGTCATTAAAGTGCGTGATTTGGGTGGCCAGATGGTGGAAGAAAGATGGAGCATCTGTGTTGGGTGCATGGAGATTCCCCACTGCTAGAGGTACTGAGGGGGTGCTTATGAGGACCAAGACTCATCTCCCATCCTCATCCCTTGCTATTTTCAGCAACTGCAATTGAAGGCAAGGCCTGTCAGTTTTATTTATAAGGCACCCAATCCCAGAGGCTCTGGGCAATGAACATGAGTAAATTATACAGCAATAAATTAAAACATATAATAAAACCTCAGTGGGAGGGAAGGGAGCGGTGAATAAGGATTTGGACTCCCCTTTTTTTGCAGTTGGTGGAACTGTGGACTTCAGTACCCACCCACTCCCTTTTGAGCTTCTGGGCATCTGCTGTGAGCAGTTTGGTTTCTTGCAAAAAGGCAACCCGGGCACGAAGTCTTTTTAAGTGTGTGAAGACCTGTTTCCTTTTCACTGGTAAGTTTAAACATCTGACATTCCATCTGAGAAATGGAATGTCAGCCATGAGGAAGTTTAGGGGGTATGCGCCTGCTCAGGTAAGTGCCAGGTGAAGAGGAGGCAGGTCTGGGAGGAGGCACCTGGTAATTTATGATGTCCGTGCTCTGGAATACTACGTTCCAGTTTATCCAGACTCCAGTGATAAGGGAATGCAGTAGTGAATCAAAGTCAGTGCGAAGGCTCGAAGAAAGCATAACTAAAAAACAAAATTAACCATAGTCATATACATAAACATTCTTTTCAGAGGCGATTGGAGATTGGCCTGGCCCTTTATTGTGGGGCGAAGGTTCCTATTCGCACTCCTGGGCTCAGCTTTAGTGGGGGAACTTAGTAACATTAATCAACGGTAAACATCTGATCACTCCTAATAGGCCATAGGGGGTTTCATACCCATGATAGTTGGTGTACAAGGTACCGGGTTATGTGGAAAGTGAGGAGACACAGAGAAGAAGTGGATCAGGAAGGAGCAGTAGATGTGCCCTACCTGGATTTCAGTAAGACCTTCAACACTGTTCCACATATCACGCAAGCAAGCAGGCAAACTTTATTTATAAAATATGGTAGCACAATTCACACAAGGACCATAGTGCTAGAACAATAAATAATAAAACCTCAGCTAAAAATCCATAAGTGATTAATAATGTTAGCATAAAAAATTACACAGAATCAGAAAAAGCAAGATTGAACAGATATGTTTTCAAAGCAGATTTAAAACTCTTCACCGTCAGGCACTCTCTTCTTCGACAAGGCAGAGAATTCAACAGGATAGGGGCCACGAATTCAAACGCTCAGGCACCAGAGGTCTTCAAACTAACCCTGGAAATCTCTAGTAATCCCTCGTCAGCAGAGCGGAGTGGGCAGGGGGGCAGTAGTAGCGAAGGAGCTCTTGCAGATAGCTTGGTCCCTGTTCATGTAGGGCCTTATAGGTCAGCAAGCCAACCTTGAAGGTAATTCACCACTGAATAGGCAGCCAATGCAGGTCACACCACACAGGCGTGACATGGCAAACTCGGGTTAGTCAAGTCAACAGCCTAGCTGCCACGTTCTGCACCAGCTGCAAGTGGCAGATATAAACCCCCAGTAAGCCCTAGATAAAGGGAATTACAGTAATCGAGGTAAGAGGTCACAAAGGCTTGGACCAAAGTTGGAAGGTCATTGGGCAGAATGAGGTGTTTGATGTGGGTGATATTCCTCAGATGGCAAAAGGCTGTCTTGATAATGAATGGCACTTGGAATTTAAGTGTCAGTCCCTTGTCAAGAGTAACACCCAAATCTCGCACCCATTCAGAGGTTTTCACCTTGCAGCCACCAAGCCAAAGCCAAGACAGCCATCCTGCCGGCAACCCCAAGCCAAAGCCAAGACGGCCATCCTGCCAGCAACCCCTCTACATGGTGACCCGGGTCCACCACCAAAATCTCGGCCCTGTCCAGGTTCAACTTCAGCCAGTTAGCACTCATCCAGTCTTGAATCTCAGCAAGGCAGTTGTTAAAACTCAAGCTAGTTCCCACCTGCTCGGGCACAAAGGACACGTAGAGCTGAGTGTCATCTGCATAGCAGTGGAAATTCAGCCCGTACTGCCTTACAGTGTCTCCCAACAGCAGCATATACACCGCAAACAACATGGTTGATAGCACTGAGCCCTGTGGCATCCTACACGGCAGGGAGAACTTGTCAGAAGAATACATCACCAAAACAACTCTCTGAAACCTGCCAGTGAGGAAAGATTGAAACCATTTGAGGACTGTACCTGACAGTCCACAGATCAGCCGCAAGTGCTCCAGCAACACACCATGGTCCACGGGGTCAAATGCCACAGAGGGATCAAGGAGAACCAAGATGGAAAGGCTCTTCCGATCTCTCACTATCAGGAGATCACTGTGAACCCAAACAAGGGCCGTCTCGGTGCTATGTCTTTTCTGAAATCCAGACTGGAGAGGATCATAGTTGTCATGGATTGTAAGGTGACCCTCCAGCTGCAGTGCGACCACCTTCTCAATAACCTTACCCACAAAGGGAAGGTTAGAGATGGATCTGTAGTTAGCAAGACAGTCTGGGTCAAGAGAGGGTTTCTTAAGGAGAGGTGTCACCATCGCCTCCTTCAGGGTGTCTGAAAACACACCCGACTCTAACGAACACCAGACAATCTCATCTAGGAGCAGGTCAATGACCTCAACGCACCCCACAAGCAGGTGAGTTGGGCCCAGGTCCAAACTACAGCAGGTCAGCCACATATTCTGGATAATCCTCATACATCCTCGATCGCTGGCCGGTTGAAGTCAGACCAGACAAGCCGAGGAGCTGCAACCTCCCACTGACCACCGCCATCCCCATCGGGTTGAGCTGCATAGATCTCAGACCTGATGTCAGCAACCTTATCTGCAAAATCAAGCAAATGCATCACATTTCTCTTGTGACTATGCTCTCCGAGTATGTAGACAAGCTGGATTGCACAGTCTGTCCACAGTCTGAAAGAGCTGAGCTGGTCAATTCTATGCAGTGGCAATCTCCCTGGACAGGAACTCTGCCTTCTTATGGGAAATTGCCAATTGATAGTCCTTGTAATGGGCCATCAATCTAAGTCTCTGGGCCTCAAGGCCCGATTTCTGCCAGCAACACTCCATCCTTCATCCCACTTTCCTCAGCTCCTTCAAAGTCCCACCAAACCAAGGGGACCAAGGGCACTGGATGAGGGGGTGAACCCAGACAGGAGCAATTAAATCCAGAGCCTCAGACACAGCCCTATTATAGACCTGTACCAGAGTATCTGGGTCACCGCTTGTACTCAGTAGACCTGATAGGCCCAGCACCACAGCCAGGCCATCTGGAGTCAAGCCCCTTACAGGGCGGTACCAGATCATCTCTGTAGAGGCAGGCCTATGGGGGGAGCCTGGTATTTAAACCTTATAGTGTGATGGTCAGACCATCTGACTGGCTCCACCACCATGTCAGCAGTCTCCACACCCAGTAGGAAGACCAGATCCAGTGAATGACCATGATTATGGGTCGCAGAGGTAATCACCTGTGTGAAGCCCAACCAACTCATCAGTTGGAGGAAGTCCTGATAAAACTGCAAGAGTTCATTGTCGACCCAGGCATTGAAGTTCCCCCGAACCATCCATCTGGGGGACTCTAACACCATGTTGATGACAAAGTCCGTGACTTCCAGCAGGAATTGCTTCTCACCCCCGGGTGGATGGTAAACGAAAAGAATCCTACACCCCACACGTGCGCCCACGATGCATTCAAAGGACTGGGTCTCTCCAACTGGCACATCTACAAGGCCCAATTCCATTCTAAAACATATGGCTACACTCCGCCCCTACGATCCATCCTCGGGTGATGTATCACTGAAAACCTGGCCGGAATAGCTGACTCCAGAACTGGGCCAGAATATTCATCCAACCAGGTCTTGGTGATGCAAGCCAGGTTCGATGACCCGATAAGATCAGCAATAACTGCCATCTTGTTTTTAATGGACCTGGCATTGCACAACACCACCTGACTAGGATGGGACCCCAAGGCCGTCCGAGTCATCAGCCCACTCATAGTGGAGCCTTTGGATATCGGAACCAGACAGAGAGAACCCCTATCTGGGACCCATTTTGCCCCAGGGCATCTTCTGGTCCCCACAACTCCAATCCGTCCACCCAGCTGCACTCTCCCTCCTGGTCTGCGGCCCCTCCCCATGCCTCTTTCTTGCAATCCCCAAAGCTCGACAATGCCAGCATACCTCAGCCGGCAAATGGGGACAGTCAAAGAGGTGGAGTCTATGGAGCTCAGAGGGAGAGTAGCGCCTGACCAGGGGTGACCTCTGCCAACACATAACTAAAAACTCACGCCAGCAAGCAGCAACAAAACAAGACAAATAAATACATTAAAAAACAAAATCAAGAAATAAATACAAATTATAAAACCTATATCCACAATCCCACACTCCCCCAAAAACAAAAATAAATATAAATAATAAAACCTATACCCACAAATCCCACTCCCCCCAAAGAAGCTACCCCTCAAAACAGTACAAAGCTGGATTTGCAAATGGAATAGCAGCAAATGAATTTGGAAGGGACGGGGCTGTCACCCCCACCACAACCATTAACATTGAAGTCCAAGCTGCTGTCCTCTCACTACAGCAGACAATGTGTGTAAAAATAATAAATGAAATAAGTAGTCTGGAGGCCCTCTCACAGCCTTATCAGTCACACACTGCCTTGACTGCTTTTGGTGGAGGCTGCTAAAATTTGCGATACTGCAGAGAAGAAAATTATACTCATTTTTGGGAACTGAGAGCCTGGAAATAGATAAAATATTGCTTGGGACCTGTGAGGATGGTTTGCCACACTTTTCTACTAATACTTTCATTTTTGTTTATTTGAATTAAGAAGAGGCTTGCAGGATTCCATCTGAGGATTGTTCATTTTATATCCAGAGGGAGTGAAATACTACTGAATTTGCTTTTTACTGTGATTGCTCGCTGGTGTAGAGACCTGGTATTTGTAAGAATATTTTTGCAACTTTTAGGATTGCACTGTTTGGCTAAGCATTGATTTAATTTTTATTACTGTGTTCAGAGGAGTGGTTTTTGCAAGTGGTTTGTGCAAGTGGATTGGTCTGTTAAATTGTTGTGCTGGTTGTAAGGGCAATAAGAGCAGGGATGGGGTAAAAAAGGATAAAGCCAACATTAAATGGAGGGCAATGAGTACCAATGCCCGTAGTCTGGGAAACAAGCTTCCAGAGCTAGTAGACCTGATGGAAGTGGAACACTTGGATATTGTGGCAGTCACAGAAACATGGTACACGGAGAACCATGACTGGGATGTCAACATACCAGGGTACACAATCTACAGAAGGGACAGGGAGGGTAAAAGAGGAGGTGGAGTAGCTCTCTACATAAGGGAAGGGATCAAAGTAACAGAACTAAAAGGTAAAGGGGGAGGACAAGAGGAACTCTGGGTCACTTGGAGACAGGAATAGCATCACAATCACTTTGGGGTTGTATACAGACCCCGTCTCAAGGAGAAATGGACAAGAAAATGATACAGGGCATTCTCAAAATGGCTGAAAAAGGGGAGATACTGTTGATGGGGGACCTGAATATGCCAGATGTTAACTGGGCAACATGGACTGCAACCACAGCCAAGAGCAGGGTCATTCTCGATGCCCTACAGGGAGCATGCCTTAGACAGCTAGTGGTGGAACCCACTCGGGAGGGAGCAATATCAGACCTGGTACTATCAAATGGAGAGAGGATCACAAACTTAGAAGTCAGTAGACACCTGGGAACAAGGGACCACTGCACAGTGTGCTTCACAATAAACACAACCATGGAGACAAACCATACAAATACAAGGATACTGGACTTTAGAAGGGCTGACTTTGGCATAATGGGTGAATACCTGAGGAATGCATTAGCAAATGGCCAGAAAGGAGGGGTGGAAGAACAATGGGGAAAAACCAAAACTGCCATCATGGAGGCAACAAGCCTTTGTGTGAAACAAATAAAGAAAACAAAGCGGAATAAAAAACCACTATGGCTCTCAAAAGAAGTGTCAGGGAAGGTTAAGGAGAAAAAGGCTGCATTCAAAAAGTATAAGGAATCACAGACTGAGCACGACAGGGAACTGTATCAATTAAAGCAGAAAGAAGTGGGGAAGGCAGTCAGAAAAGCAAAGGCCCAAACCGAGGAAAGGATAGCCAACTCAGTTAAGAAGGGGGATAAAACCTTTTATAGGTACATTAGGGAACATAGAAAGGTTAAGGGAGGGATAGGGAAGATTAATAAAGGAGAGGGGAGGTGGGCAGAGGGAGACAGTGAAAAGGCAGAGATAATGAATGAATACTTTTGCTCAGTATTCACAAAGAAGAAGAGGAGGTTGCCTAAACCAAACAATAGAAGCACTCTGGATAGTGGGGTTGATACCAGTCCATTTAAAGAAGAAGAGTACTAAAGAACTTCTAAAACTCAAGGTGGACAAAGCAATGGGGCCTGGCAGGATTCACCTAGAATCCTAAAAAGAGCTAAGGGAGGACCTAGTGACACCACTAACCACACTTTTAACAAATCATGGGAAGATGGGGTGGTACCTGAGGACTGGAGGAGGGCAGATGTGATTCCCCTTCACAAAAGTGGGAGCAAGGCAGAAGCAGGAAACTACAGACCTGTTAGTTTGACCTCAGTGGTGGGGAAAATAATGGAATCACTTCTGAAAGAAAGAATTGTTGAGTACCTAGAGGCCAGTGGGGCACTGGACCCAAAGCAGCATGGATTCACAGCAGGAAGGTCATGTCAGACAAATCTAATCGATTTCTTTGACTGGGTGACACAAAGTAATAGATCAGGGAGGGGCTGTGGATATGGCCTACCTAGACTTTAGCAAGGCATTTGACACAGTCTCGCACAAAAGATTAATAATCAAATTAGCCAGCCTAGGAGTGGGTCCCAGGGTGGTAGCCTGGGTAGAAAACTGGCTGCACAACAGGACACAGAAGGTAATAGTGAATGGAACACATTCTGAAGAAAGGGGTTACTAATTGGAGTACCTCAGGGCTCAGTACTGGGTCCAGTCCTCTTTAACGTCTTTATAGGTGACATTGCAGAGGGTCTGGAAGGAAAGGTATGCCTCTTTGAAGATGATACAAAGATCTGTAACAGAGTTGATACACAAGGGGGGGGTAGAAAGGATGAGAAGGGACTTGGCAAGGTTGGAGGAATGGTCAGAAATATGGCAACTTAGAGTCAGTGCAAAGAAGTGCAAAGTAATGCACCTGGGAAATAAAAATCCAGGAGAAGAGTACACAATAGCAGGGAGGTACTAACAACAACAATAATGGAAAGGGATCTGGGTGTAGTCATATCAGATGACCTAAAGGTGGGGTACAATGTGAGAAGTCAGTAAGGAAGCCAGGGGATACTGGGATGCATAGGGAGGGGCATCTCAAGTAGAAAAAGGGAAGTGGTTATCCCTCTATACAGACAGTTGGTGAGACCCCATCTGGAGTACTGCGTGCAGTTTTGGAGACCCCATCTACGCAGGGACATAGACAGGATGGAAGCAGTCCAGAGGGGGGCAACTAAAATGGTGCAGGGTCTACATCAGAAACCATATGAAGAGAGACTGAGAAAGCTTAATATGTATACCCTTGATGAAAGGAGGGACAGGGGAACATGATAGAAACTTTTAAGTACCTCAAGGGAATCAACAAAGTCCAGGAGGGTAGCATCTTTCAGAAAAAGAGATGTGTAAGAACAAGGGGGCACAATTTAAAGTTAGAGAGGGGACGGCTCAGGGGTAAGGTGAGGAAATTCTTTTTCACAGAGAGAGTGGTGGACGCATGGAACCGCCTTTCTGGAGAGGTTGTGGGGTCTAAAACAGTGGAGGAATTCAAACATGCATGGGACAGACATAAGGCAATTATAGTGGGGGGTTGCAGGAAATAGGATGTTGGTTAACTAGAATCTGCAGTTTATCCAGTAGGTAGGGAAATGGGCAGACTGGGTGGGCCAAGTGGTCCTTATCCGCCATCAAAGTCTATGTTTCCATGTTTCTATTACTGAAAGGAAGGGCAGCACTCACCAGGGTGGTGGGGCAGAGGTGTAGTTGATTGTTTCTGAAGATCTCTGGTGGTGGCTGGGAGTCACCCTCCTCACCTTGCCCACCCCAGGCGTGTAATTTCCTTTATACCTGAGGTTCTGACATCACTTCCTCAAGAGGGCAGGGGGCTGCAAATTGCTACTGGGAACCTAATTAATATACGACGTGGTTATGAAAGTCATATCATGGAACGTTAAAGGCATAAGGTCCCGGGTAAAGCGGCTTCAAATAATTAAGCATTTAGGGATACTGAATTGTCAAGTCACTTTATTACAGGAAACGCATTTGTTGGAAGGAGAGAGCAATTTACTAAGGAGAGGTCCGATTGGGACTGCATATACGGCAGGTAAATCTACAGCCCAATGCGGGGTAGCAATATTGGTTACTAGGGGAACTCAATTTCTTGAGTTAGGAAAAGTGGTTGACCCTCACGGGAGGTTTTTATTTCTGAGAGGAATCTTAGAAAACAGGGAAGTTCTTTTGGGTACGATATATGGTCCGAACAAGGACTCTCCGGAATTTTTCGTTAACCTTTCGCTTACCCTTGCCCCCTTTAACAGCTTACCCATGATATTAGCCGGGGACTGGAATCTAGTGATAGATCCCACTCTGGACAGGTCTTCCTCCATAGGCCATACACTTTCCCCGGCCCAGAGATCACTGCGAGACCTTTTAGATACATATGGCCTAGGAGATCCTTGATGAGCCCTGAACCCCGGAGTCAGGGCTTATACCTTCTATTCCCCTTTGTATAAATCTCTATCTCGAATTGACTATTTTTTGTTGAACCAGAAGACGATAGCAGGTTTGTTGGGACGTGGGATTGACTCTAGAGTGCTCTCTGACCACTCTTCAATTTGGATGGAAGCTAATTTAGCTCCAAATCCCTGCAAAGATACCATATGGAAGCTCAACTCTCAGCTACTCAATAATGAGGATACAGTTAACCGGATTAGAGAACTTATAGGGCAGTTTATGGAACAGAATGAGGGATCTATCTCTGATTTCAATAAGGTTTGGTGCACCTTAAAGTGTGTTTTGAGGGGAGAATTTATTAGAATCTCAGCCACTAAAAAGAGAAAACAAGAAGCTAGAGTTAAAACCCTGCTAGAGGAAATTGGTGCTTTAGAAGGATCCCTGTCTAATCCCCCATTAGAAGAGGAAATATTGCGCTTAGAGGTGCTGAGGAACGAATATGCAGAAACACTGAGAGAGAGGGCAGAGTACGCCCTATTTAAAACTCGCGTTAAGTACATTGAACAAGGGGATAGAGCTAGCCATCTTTTGGCGATGAGGCTTAGTAAGCAAGAGGAATCCCGTTTGGTTCCTTTTGTATATTCCCTCTCAAGTAATACTGTTCTAACATCTCCTAGGCAAATTGCCAAGGAATTTGAACAATATTACACACAGTTGTATAGCTCTTCAGAGTCTATCCCTTCACCCACAGAAATCCGGGGATACTTGCTGGCCTCATCACTGCCCTCTTTAGAGGCAACCCAACAAGAATTGCTGGTAAAACCTATTTCCCCCCCAAGAAGTTAGGGACATTATTAACTCCCTTGTTAGAGATAAAGCCCCGGTTCCAGACAGTTTCCCACTCAATTTTTATAAGACTTTTGAAAAGGAGTTAAACCCCATTCTTTTGCGTTTATTTAATTTTATATGTCAAAAGAGAATCACAGACCCTTCGCTCTTGGAGGCCATTATAGTACTAGGTTACTTGGTAGAGTGGACAAAAGAAGGCCGAAGCCCATTGAGGATGTCCCCCACACACATGTGGATCATTGGTGGATTATGTTCTTTCCAGGAGCCATTTGTCAAGTTTAGCTTTAAAGGTGTTTATATTTTGACAGTCAACAATGGCCTGCGGCAAAGAATTCCAAATTCTTGGGGCTCTAACAGTAAAAAACTGCTGTCTTTTGTTTGTTCTGGTTCTGTTAATCACTATTTGTTTATTATGTATTCTGGCTACAATCTTTCTAGATAAAAAGGATAGTCCACATAAACTCATTAACATAGCTGAATGTAAGATCTTAAATAACTGGAGTAAGTCACCCCTTAATCTTCTAAATTCAAGGGAATAAAGCCCTGTTCTTTGAAGCCTAGTTGCATAGTCCAATGAAGAAAGATGTGGTATTATTTTTGTTGCCCTTCTCTGAACCTTCTCAATTCTAGTGATATCCACAGCCAAAAAGGGACTCCAGAAAGATGAACCATAGTCCAAGTGGGGTCTAATATGGGTCTTTGGTAGTACTACCAAAACCCGGCAAAGAGAAGAACAGGGTCACAAACTTTCGCCCTATTTCACTAATGAATTACAATATTAAAATATTTGCTAAAATATTAGCTGTCAGGGTGTCTAGGGTTTGGATGGGGCTTTTGAGCCCTGAGCAGGTTGGATTTGTCTGGGGCAGAGTTTCATCAGACCATATCCGCAAGCTAGCACATATTTTCTCCGCTTCCAGAGAGGCGGATAAGCCAATGGCTTTGGTTTCACTGGACACAGAGAAAGCGTTCGATAGGGTGGACTGGGCATTCCTGTTTGATACCCCAGCAGTAATGGGCTTCCCTCTTCCCTTTATATCCTGGGTTAAAACATTGTATTCTGGACCCAGAGCCAAAGTTTATTGTAAAAGAGTTTTTTCGTCGGCTTTTCCCTTAAAATCGGGCACCAGGCAGGGATGTCCACTTTCCCCATTATTATTTAATTTATATTTGGAACCATTAATAAGACACCTTAAAGCGTCATCAGCGGTCCAAGGCATAAAAATAGGGCAGTTCCACCTAAAGTTATCAGTTTATGCAGACGACATCCTCCTCCATGTTACTAATCCCTGTGAGTCTACCCAAGCCACCCTCCAGATAATCAATGGGTTTAGCAGAGTATTGAATTACAAACTTAATATTGATAAATCAGAGGTGATGCCCCTGAACCCCCTACTTTTCAGGGAGGAAGTTGAGTCGCTGTCAATGACATGGTCAACCCAGCTTAGATATTTAGGTATAACACTCTCCACTTCGGTTTCCCTGACCAAAAAGCTAAACCTAGATAACCTAATTAAGGATATTCGATTAGATTTGAATAGGTGGAGCTCGTTGCACTTATCCCTTCAAGCAAGGGTTAGTGTAATTAAGATGAATGTCCTGCCGAGAGTGTTCTACCCACTTAACATGTTAAATGTATATCTTCCCCTGGGTTGGTTCTGCAAGCTCCTCAGTGTAATTTCTCAGTCTATATGGAGGGGTAAAACCCCGCGTAGGGCATATAATAAGTTAAGTGCTCCAAATCAGTGGGGTGGCTTAAAACTTCCCAATTTCTATCACTATTACTTGGCCAGTCATAGAAACATAGACTTTGACGGCAGATAAGGACCGCTAGTCCCATCTAGTCTGCCCATTTCCCTCCCTACAGGATAGGCCGCAGATCCTATTTAACCAACAGCCTATATCTTCCTGCCCCCCACAAGAATTGCCTTATGTCTGTCCCATGCATTCTTGAATTCTCCCACAGTTTTAGACTCCACAACCTCCTCAGGAAGGCTGTTCCATGCATCCACTACCCTCTCTGTGAAATAATACTCCCTCCATTGCCCCTGAACCGCCCTCCTTCTATCTTTAAATTGTGTCCCTTGTTCTTGCAAGTCTCTTTTCTGAAAGATGCTACCCTCTTGGACTTTGTTGATTCCTTGAGGTACTTGAAAGTTTCTATCAAGTCCCTCCTCTCCCTTCTTTCCTCAAGGGTATACATATTAAGCTCCTTTAGTCTCTCCTCATACGGCTTCTCTTGCAGACCCTGCACCATTTTAGTTGCCCTCCTCTGGACTGCCTCAGTCCTGTATATGGCCAAGTATATGCATTGGGGGGTTCACCCAATTATTAAGGATGATGTTACCACCATCCCTATCTGGTTACAATTAGAGCGAGAGATACTAGGGAAATTTTCCCCAGAGTGCCTCTTGTTTATCGGCCCGGGGCAGACTGCCCAGGGAACCGAAAGGTTCAGTTGTATACATTTCATTAAAAGTTCACTAGCAACTCTGCAGGTCCATGAGGTATAAAAACCAAATGGATCTATCGCAGCCGGTGTTTAATAATCCCAACTTTAAAATTGGCGATAGGATTATACTAGTCCCCAAAGAGTGTTCTAATCCCCGAATTAAGGTCTCGGATTTGGTATGTGATGGTAGAGTAAAGGAATCGCTGGAAATACTAACTTCTTTGCAGCTTCCCAAAAAATATTTTTACTTTGGGCTCCAATTTAGGCATATGTTAATTAAGTGGGTCGGTGGGGGGAGAGGGGACCCGCAGTTGTCACCTCCTTTGCAGCAATTTTTAGAATGTGTCAACCAACCGCATGCCATATCTAAGCTGGCATCTCTCTTATATGTGACACTAACCCCAGAGGCATCAGGGAAATCCAACTACTGGGCCCGACATTTCCCACAAGACAACTTCTCATAGAATAAAAGGTGAGAGGAAACCCAGGTATATATCACCAATGATCATTTAAGATTAATGCAGTTTTACATATTGCATAATATTTACTACACTCCAGCTAAGTTGTATGGAATGGGTAGGACACAGAGTAAAACGTGCTTTAGGTGCGGGAAAGACCCCGGGACGTTACTTCATATATTATGGGATTGTCCCAAGATAGCTTCCCTTTGGAGTGCTATTCGGGACAGGGCAGACCCACTGCTGGGGCTACAGGATCTTTTTTCACCACAGGTATGTATAGTGGGGGATTATACTAAGGTTCCTGTCAAAGAGAGAAGACACTATATGGCCATTATCTCTTTTACGGTTAAGCGGCTGGTCCTTCGTTATTGGAAGGACCAACATGCAGTATCCTACCTTGAATGGATTAAGGAGTTACTATTTAATTTAAGAATTGAAAAGGCAATTGCCAGTCTACGGGGTAAGCTCCCTTTGTATAAGACTAGATGGGAGAAGTTCCTCATGCTTTGGTCTCTCCCCTTGCCTCCCCAACAAGTTCAGCCGGGATTGGTGGTTTAGGTCAGGGTAGAGATCGACTTTAGTAAGCCGCCACACAGAAAACTCAAGCTGCTGCATATCAATGGGATGTGTGTAGTTAAGTTTATTAATTTTATGTGGCATTGATGATATGGTTGCTGCCTGACACAGGAAGGAAGTAGTTCTCTTAGAATAGGTAAAGTGTCCCTGGGGGAGAGGGAGTGGGGGTGGGATAGTAGGGAGGGAATGTATACCCCATGAATGGATGGCATGAGGAAACTCTGGCTTCAGTTCTGTGTTTTTGCTCGATAAGGAAATGGCTGAATTCTAACCGCTTACTAAAATATATTGTGGGGACCGTATGCCACTGTACCAATTTAAGTATTTCTGTATGGATGTATGCCCATTATCAATGTGCTGTATTTGCATTTTTGTATTTGTGATAAACGAATAAAGTTTATTTAATTTAAAAAAAAAGAGGGCAGGGGGCACAACTCTGTCACATCCTTAATAACACAGCACAGTGCATAGAGGGTAAGCACACATACCAAAAAAAATATATATATATATACAGTATATAGTATATATTATAATCAGGAAGGGAGAGGGACATAAGGGGAGTGGTGCAATGCACTGGCTGTGGGGCGGCAGTTTTCCGGGAGACATTCTGGAAGCTGCATTGCTGCCCTATTTGTAGGTAACTGTCAGCTCTGAGGGAGAAGGTTGCCCATCTCCAGGCTGAACTGACAAGGAGTAGGAAAGCCTCCCCCACCCAAAGCGCATCAGTGTCACCACCACTGCCTCAGAGGTTCCCAAGAATGAGGAGGGGTTAGACCACAGTGGGCTCTGGGAGGGTGAGGGTGGTGGAACAGAGGTGCACCTCCCCAGGTGTACCTTTCCACAATTCATATGCCATTCTGGCAGAATATGGTTCCTCTATGACAGCACCCGCAGTGGAGATCAAGGAGGATGCTGGGGATCTCCACAAGGGAGACCCACAGGAGGGTGGCAAGGGATACCACAGGGAAAGGAAACAGCTCCTGGTGAGGGACTCAGTTGTTATGGGGGTAGAATTTGGGAAGGAAGGGGAGAGGGAGGTAAGGTGCCTGCCTGGTGCCATGGCTTGGAGGGACAGGAAGCAAATCCTCAGGATTGCAGGAGCAGCATCACAGGAGAGGGAACTAGACATCATTGTCCACCTTGGGACAAATGACCTAGCTGGGAATGGGATCAGTGCAGTGCAGGAGAAGTCTGTGGAGTTGGGGAGGAGCCTCAGACAGGTAGCATACACAGTAACCTTCTCGGACGTGCTATCTGTCTATGGCATGGGTGAGGCTGGGGTACTCCGCACCATGCATTTCAATGAATGGTTGAAAGACTGGTGCAGAGCACAGGGTTTTGGCTTCATAGAGGACTGGGGGTCCAACTGGAGTGATGTGGGTCTATACTGGCATGATGGTCTGCATCTGTCCAGGAAGGGGACCAAGCTCCTAGGTGATAGGTTTAAATGCTTCATTGGCAAGCTTTTAAACTAGCCAAGGGGGGAGGTGCCAATAGGAAGCAGGAAATTCCAAGCCTCCCCCAACAAAACAAGGTAGTTAGTAAGGTAAACACCAAGGTACAGAGTTCGACAGGGGGCAAGATGGGTAAATGGAAAAAAAGACAAAGGCAATAAGGGCAGGGATGGGGCAAAAAAGGGTAATGCCAACATTAAATGGAGGGCAATGAGTACCAATGCCCGTAGTCTGGGTAACAAGCTTCCTGAGTTAGTGGCTCTGATGGAAGAGGGACACCTGGATATCGTGGCAGTCACAGAAACATGGTACACAGAGAACCATGACTGGGATGTCAACATTCCAGGGTACACAATCTACAAAAGGGACAGGGAGGGTAAAAAAGGAGGAGGAGTAGCTCTCTACATAAGGGAAGGGATCAAAGATACAAAACTAAAAGGTAAAGGGGAAGGACAGAAGGCACTGTGGGTCACCTTGGAGACAGGGAGTGGCACCACAGTCCTCTCAGGGGTTGTATACAGACCCCATCTCAGGGGGAGGAAATGGACAAGGAAATGGTAGAAGGCATTCTCAGAATGGCAGAAAAAGGGGAGATATTGTTGATGGGGGACCTGAATATGCCAGACGTTAACTGGAACACATTTACTGCAGCCACATCCAGGAGAAGGGTCATTCTCAATGCCCTACAGGGGGCATGCCTCAGCCAGCTAGTGTTGGAACCCACTCGTGAGGGAGCAATCTTGGAACTGGTACTCTCAAACGGAGAGAGGATCACAGATTTAGAAGTGGGTAGTCATCTGGGAACAAGCGACCGCCACACAGTGTGGTTCATGATAAACACAACCGTGGGTCACTTCATACAAAAAACAGGATATTAGACTTTAGAAGGGTTGACTTTGGCAAAATGGGTGAATAGCTAAGGAATGCACTAGCAAATGGGCAGAAAGGAGGGATGGAAAAACAATGGAGAAATATCAAAACTGCCATCATAGAGGCAACAAGCCTTTGTGTGAAGCAAATAAATTAAACAAAATGGAGTAAAAAAACCACTATGGTTCTCAAAAGAGGTGGCGGGGAAGGTTAGGGAGAAAAAGATAGCATTCAGGAAGTATAAGGAATCACAGAAGGAACAGGACAGAGAACTGTATCAGTTAAAGCAGAAGGAAGCGGGGAAGGCAGTCTGAATAGCAAAGGCCCAAACCGAGGAAAAGATAGCCAACTCAATTAAGAAGGGGGATAAAACCTTTTATATGTACATCATTAGGGAGCAAAGAAAGATCAAGGGAGGGATAGTGAAGCTTAATAAAGGGGAGGGGAGGTGGGCAGAGGGTGACAGTGAAAAGGCAGAGATACTGAACGAATATATTTTTGCTCAATATTCACAAAAGAAGAAGAAGAGGAGGTACCTAAACCAAACAATAGAAGCACTCTGGGCAGGGGGGGGTCGACACCATTCCATTCACAGAAGAAAGGGTCCTGAAAGAACTCCTAAAACTCAAGGTGGACAAAGCAATGGGGCCTGATGGGATTCATCCCAGAATGCTAAAAGAACTAAGGGGAGACCTAGTGACACCACTGACTACCCTTTTTGACAAATCATGGAAGGATGAGGTGGTACCTGAGGACTGGAGGAGGGCGGATGTGATTCCCCTTCACAAAGTGGGACCAAGACAGAGGCAGGAAACTACATATCTGTTAGTTTGACCTCAGTGGTAGGGAAAATGATGGAATCACTTCTGAAAGAAAGAATTGTTGAGTACCTAGAGGCCAGCGGGGCACATGACCCAAGGCATCATGGATTCACAGCGGGAAGGTCGTGTCAGACAAATCTAATAGATTTATTTGACTGGGTGACCAAAATAGTAGACCAGGGAGGGGCTATGGATATAGCCTACCTAGACTTTAGCAAGGCATTTGACACCCCACACAAAACATTAATAAAAAAATTTGCCAGCCTGGGAGTGGGTTCCAGGGTGCTAGCCTGGGTAACAAATTGGCTGCACAACAGGATGCAGAGGGTAATAGTAAATGGAATTCACTCCGAAGACAGGGGGGTTCCTAGTGGCATACCGCAGGGTTCAGTACTGGGACCAGTCCTCTTTAATGTCTTTATAGGCGATATTGCAGAAGGTCTGGAAGGAAAAGTACGCCTCTTTGCAGACGACACAAAGATCTGTAACAGAGTTGATACACAAGGGGGGATGGAAAGATGAGAAGGGACTTGGCAAGGTTGGAGGAATGGTCAAAAGTATGGCAGCTTAGATTCAATGCAAGGTAATGCACCTGGGAAACAAAAACCTAGGGGAAGAGTACACAATGGGGGGGGGGGAAGGTACTAACAACAACAAAAATGGAAAGGGACCTTGGGGTCGTCATATCAGATGACCTTAAGGTAGGCAAGCAATGTGAGAAAGCAGTAAGGAGAGCTGAGAGGATATTGAGATGCATAGGGAGAGGTATCACTAGTAGAAAACAGGAAGTTGTTATCCCTCTGTACAGACAGTTGGTGAGACCCCCATCTGGAGTACTGTGTACAGTTCTGGAGACCCCATCTCCACAAGGACATAGACAGGATAGAAGTGGTCCAGAGGAGGGCAACTAAAATGGTGCAGGGTCTGCAACAGAAGCCACGTGAAGAGAGACTAAGAGAGCTTAATATGTATACCCTTGAGGAAAGGAGGGAGAGGGGGGACAAGATAGAAACTTTCAAGTACCTCAAGGGAATCAGCGAAGTCCAAGAAGGTAGCATCTTTTGGAAAAAGAGATGTGCAAGAACAAGGGGGCACAATTTAAAGATAGAGTGGGGTGGCTCAGGGGCAACGTGAGGAAATATTTTTTCATGGAGAGAGTGGTGGGCACATGGAACCGTCTTCCTGAGGAGGTTGTGGCATCAAAAACAGTGGGGGAATTCAAGAATGCATGGGACAGCCATAAGGCAATTATAGTGGGGGGTAGGAGGAAGTAGGCTGTTGGTTAACTAGGATCTGCAGCTTATCCATTAGGTAGGGAAATGGGCAGACTGGGTGGGCCAAGCGGTCCTTATCTGCCATCAAAGTCTATGTTTCTATGTTTCTATGATTGAACCTTCCAGTTCAACGAAGACACTCCACCTCTTCCTGTTTCACAAGATCTTCACAAACAGTGCCTTAGTTCCAAAACAGAGGAAAACCAGGCAGTCCACTATAGATTTTCGAACAAACAAGCCGACGCCAGGGACCCCAAGACAGAACCTGGTTTGCAGTTGTACAGCTTGAGCCCCTCCAGGATCAGGACCCCAGATCTGGAACCATCCTTCGATGGCTACCCTCAGAATAGTTCCCGAAGGTTCACAAGAGCGCTACACCCACCCGCCTTCCCACCCCAGGGGACGCACAAGCCAAACCACCACTCCCCAGTTCAAGTCACATAGAAGACTGGTAAGCAAGCTGGACAACCTAGGAGTAGGTCCAAAAATAGTAAAATGGGTAAGAAGTTGGCTAAGCAATAGGATTCAGAGGGTGGTGGTAAATGGGATCCACTCTGGAAAAGGCAATCTGACATGTGGGGTGCTACAGGGGTCAGTACTAGGCCCGGTCCTCTTCAATCTTTGTTAGCAACATTGCGGATGGGCCGGAGGGGAAAGTATGCCTGTTTGTGGATAACACAAAAATCTGCAACACAGTGGATACACCAAGGGTTGGTGGAAAGAATGAGGGACAATCTGAAAAAGCTGGAAGATCGGTCAAGGGAATGGCAGCTGGGTTTCAATGCAAAAGGTGCAAAATCATGCACTTGGGGTACAGAAACCCAGGGGCAACATACCAATTGAGTGGGGAGATATTAGCAACCACAAAACAGGAAAAGAGACCTGGGGTAATCATATCTGATGACCTGAAAGTAGTCAAGCAGTGTGATAAGGCGGTGGTGAAGGCTAGCAGGATGCTCAGGTGCATAGGGAGGGACATCTCCAGCAGAAGCAGGGAGCTAGTACTGCCCCTGTATAAATCACTGATAAGACCCCTATCTCAAGTACTGTGTCCAGTTCTGGAGGCCCCACCTCTGAAGGGACATAGGTCAGAGGTGGTACAAAAGGGGGCTACCAAAATGGTGCAGGGCTTGCATCAAAAGCCCTATGAGGAAAGACTCAAGGAACTAAATATAAACTCTCTAGAGGAAAGGAGGGAAAGGGGGGATATAATACAAACATTCAAATACCTCACAGGTATTATTAAGGTACAGGAAAGTAACATTTTCCATAGAAAAAGATGCTGCAGAATAAGAGGTCATGCTACAAAGCTGATGGGGGGAAGGCTCAGAGGAGATGTGAGGAAATACTTCTTCACAGAGAGGGTGGTGGATGACTGGAACAGCCTCCCAGCAGAAGTGGTGGGTGTTAAAATGGCAACAGGATTCAAGAATGCATGGGATAGACACAAGGGGACCTAGAAGTAAGGCAAGGGGGGGTAACCAGAGATCGAGTAGGGTCTGTAGTGGCACAGTAGGTAGAGAATATAGAGCAGACTAGGTAAGCCAAGAGGTCTTTATCTGCCAACAGCTTCTATGTTTCTATAGTGGACTGAGATCCCAGTGTGGCAGCCTCAGTGTGAGTGTCCTCGGTTGACATAGACTGGTTTGAGGGTAAAGGATGTTGGTATTGGTCCAGTCTGGTGCATGGGGAGGTGGAGAAAGGGTAGGAACTCCGCCCCACAGGAATCCACTCGGGGTGGGGGGGTTCATCTCTACATGTGATGCTGATGAAAGAAGCGGTTGAGATGCCCTTTCGAGGGTATAGGGTTGTTCCTTTGTGAGGTAATTTGGGGCTTTTTCTATGAGGTGGTTGGGTGTCCTCTGATGATTGCCAGCTGGGGTCATATCACTTGGTGCCTGTGAGCTTGAGGTCTTAGGTCCTCAACTTATGTGTCTGGCTAACACCACTCCTGGCAGCCGTGGATATATCCATAGCTGGGCGCTGCGGATTTGGGCTGTAATTGCACTTATAGGAGCCTGTGATAGGGGGAAACAGCAAAACAGCTGTTCCCTAGTGTCTGGAGCAGAGGAATTTGCCTCTAGGTTGGGGGCGGTTGAGCCCAAGTGAGAGAGGGTGGAGGGTGTTGGTTTGGCTCCTAAGACATCTTATCCTGTGTCCTACGTCTCAGTCCTTCTTGAGCTCTAATACAAGTTGAGCTTGAAATTAGAGCAGTAACATATTCATTCAGTACTAAAAATAAAAGACACACAAGCATTGTTCCTTTTCACTGGTTTAGAGATAAAAATTATTCATATGGACAACGGACCAAAGGGGGAGGTAAAGAGGACTGAGGGCAAGAGATGTCATGCCAAAATAGTTAATGTCATGGCATATATTGAGCAGATTGTATTTGGCAGATCCTGGGGTGTATTTGTGATCGATTAGTCAGCCTGTGGGATCAGACTGTGATGGTTTATTCATGTCTGTCCACAGAGGTGATATTTGGGCTGCCTGCTGTAAATTTCAACAGTACTGAGACCCCTAGTTTTAATCTCTGTTACAGGCATTTGTGGGAAATAATTGCTGTTGGGTTTTAGTATTGCATTCTGTGGCAACTGAAACAAGTGTAAGCAGAGCACACTCGTCCGAGTCTGCAGGATCACAGCATCACCTGCGAATTTAAAACCCTCTTTATTCATTCTGCCAGCCATAAAGGGAACCGCCAGCAGGAGTTTGTCCGGGTGACACAAGGCCAGTCCTGGAGCTGGGGAGCAGTACGACAAATGAAGCTCAATTCTTCTGAGAGACTGGATGGTATACCTCACTGTGTAGTCCCGATCGGTCTAGCGGAAAGAGGGCAGGCTGGGATGGGAGGACCCACACTGCAGAGGAAACCCCACTGAGAGACCAGATCCAGGTACTTCAAGCCCCCAGCGGGTAGCACCCGTGGAAGTGTCCCTGATCATCAAAAGAGGTAAGAGGATGGTTATGTGGGTGGCGAGCCCATGTTCTTGAGGAGGATGGGGGGGGCTGGAGATGGGTCTAATTTTGAAACCCAGCCTATTGAGCACATTGAAGCACTGGGCATCGGGTGGGAGGGGATGTCCAGCACCGAATGATCAGCTTCTTAAGTTGGAGTAGGAAAGAATTAAAAGTGAAGACAGTGCCAAGTAGAGCCAGACCTGAGAAGGGTCCTGATTTCGGCATCAGCTGGGAATGTTTACTTTCAGCAGCCACAGCTCTTCTTTTGGGAGCGAGCACAGCTGCAGGATTGAGAGGAAAGCCTGTGAGAGGTGGGCAGGTGGGAAAATGTTTTCCTAAGCTGCATATGGAGAAGCATGGTGACGTAGAGAAATCAAAAGGGGGGGGGGCAGATGGAGGGGAAGCACATTTTATAACCCATCAGCACATGCAGTAACTAACATGTAAGAGTAACATGTAAGTATTTACATTCTGCCTATCTAAAGGGGGGAAACAGATGGAGGGGAAGCACATTTTGAAACCTATCAGCACACACAGTAAATAACATTCAAGCAGTAACAAATAAACATTTACATTTAGACTATCTAAGCTTCATCTCTTTCCCCCACCCTCCAGTAACCCCTTCAGGTTAAGTTAATTTTTACAAGTTCCCAATATTCAGATTGGAGACGGGAACTAATACTAGTTTATGATACCTTCATGTCGGGTCTGCCAGGCCGCCATCGGATCCCGTGGCTGGGATCAGCGCCCCATTCTCATAGTCTTGGTTGGTTGCAAGGTGGGAGGTAGTGGTGGTTTTTGCAGTTGCAGCCACTTCAGCCCAAGAGATTGCCTTTGGAGATGAGGTTTCAGGAGCTGACTCTGGCAGTTATCGGTGGTGTGCTGGTGATGGTTACTAGTTTTGGGTATCTGGTTGCTTTATTTGGTTTGTGTCTTGAATTGTCATCTTGTTTGTGGGCCAGAGATGCATATCTGTTAGTGGTATGGAAGCACGAGAAGCAGTCTTCAGCTGCCGTGTGTTCGTCCTCGCTCCTACCACTGCTCCTGGAGCATAGGCACTGTGTGTTCTTTTTTTTGCCCCATCAGTGTTTGTTCCTGCTTTTTGGTTTTGATCTTTGAGGGAAGGACCAGGGCTCTTTAGGTTGGCCCTCTGGGGAGGGGTGTAGATGGTTTCAATCCCAGTGCTGGGTAGTGTCCATTTTAGAGGAGTCCTACTAGGGACTGCGGCTGGCCTGGTGCTGCAGGTGAGGGCATTTCAGGTCCTGCTCGCCTTGTGGCCAGTGTTCATCAATGCAAGTGGTGGCAGCCTCCAGCGAGTGAAAAGACTTCTGTACCCCGTTGGCTTCAAACCATAGTGTTATGGAGTACTGGATAGCAAAGGGAATGGGGAGCTGGTGTAGCCTCTGCCGCATTGCTGTGTAAGCTCTCTGGTGGTTAGTGAGGTCTTATGAGAAGTCCTGGAAGACAATTATGTGGTGGCTTTTCCACTCAAGGTGCCTCAGCTCGCGTGCTCTCTGCAATATATCCTCCTCAGCTTCATAGCAGAGGAATTTAGCGAGGATTGTTCAGGGTTTTTCACCCAATCTGGACATTGGAGTGAGGGAGCGGTGGGCCCTCTCTGTTTTGAAATGAGAGTTCCCTGGCAATTTAAGAATAATTGGCAGAATGTGGCACAAGAAGCTGAAGGGGTCCTGTAGCTCCACTTTCTCAGGGAGACTAACAAACCACAGGTTGTTGCATCTCCCTCTGTTTTCTTGGAGGAGCTGTATTGCTTTGGCCTGATCCCGCAGCTGGGCACAGAGTTCTTCAACTGCTGTCTCCATGCAGCTGCCCGCCTTCTCAGTAGAGGTGACCCGAACATCAAGGTCCTGGATAGCCTGTGCATCAGCACCAGATGTTGATTTTAGGTCATTAATGCCTGATGGCATTTGTGCTAACATGCTTTCAATACGCTCCAGGGATGCAGCCAATGCCATCTTTCCGCCGATGCAATGTGATAAAACTCGGTCAGATATTTAACCTCCCTGTAACTCCTGGTCAGGGCTTTATAGTAGAAAAAGAAGCAGCTTTGCAGGATGACTGTTGCTCATTGAATTCATAGCTATCCGTTTTAATGCTGTGGAGGTTCCAAAAAACCATTGGATTAGTTAGGATGTGACGTGTCGGATGCCATCCAGGGGCGTCATTTAGGGGTAGCCAGGGGTTGCGGTTGAGACCCCTATGATTTTTTTGCAACCCCTATGATGCCCACTGCAACCCCTAAGAACCCTAAAACAAGGTTTCCCTAGTATTTATTTATATAAATGTGGTAGTTGGGGGAGTTTAACAACCCCTGTGCTTTTGCTGAAATGGGACTTTGCAACCCCTATGATTCTAGTGAAATAATGCTACTGAGTATAACCTACCTCCTTCTGCTTGCTATCCCCCTCCCTATGCAGTCCATCATCATATTTGCTCTCCCCACCACCATTGAACATTGGGCCACTACTTTCAGATCATTTGATTGATAACCCTGAGGTCCCTTTCCTACTAGATATATGTCATGACCTCTCCTCCCATCTTGTACTCGGCTCTGGGTTTTTGTGTATGATGTGCATGACTTTGCACTTTTTTGGCATTGAATCCCAGCTGTAAAATTCTGGACTACTCTTCTAGTCTTTCCAGGTCCCTACCATGGCCTCCATTCCCTCGATTATGTCCACACTATTGCAGATCTTGGTGTCATCAGCAAATAGATACACAGACTGTTTCTTCATGCTTCACCCTTATGTCCCTAAGAATATATTGAAGAGAACAGGCAAGTACTGACTCATGACTCCCATCTCCCCTGAGAATTCCCTATTTAGTACAATCCTCTGGGTTCTGTCCCTTAACCAAGTGGGAGATCATTGATTAAGGATAGGCGACAGGGTGATGGTAAATGGCATTCATTCTAATTAGGGGAGAGTGACCAGTGGGGTGCTGCAGGGCTCACCATTGGGAGCGGTCCTCTTCAATGTCTTCATAAGTCACATTGCAGAAGAACTAGAAGGGAAGGTATGCCTTTTTATGTTTGCTTGCGCACATGTGCAAGAAACATGTTGTGGCAGCTTGCTGGAGTAGCGGGTTGTGGAGGTGAGGCAGTGTTGTGGTCAATGCCGGCAGTGCTTTTTGGGGCTGGTCTCTGTGGCACCAACAGAGAAGCATGCTGTCAATGACAGCAGTATTGCAGCATGCCACCAACTTGAAAGAAATTTGCTGCTGCAATCAGGGAGCGCCCATCATTTAACAATCAGCTCTTTTTCTGCTAGGGTGGTCCCTGATTCCAGTGGCAAATCACAGCTTGCCTTGTCTGGTGTCCCATTTCAATAAACATGGCAGCAGCTGTCACCGTCCACCTCTCACAGTCCCCACGGAAGCCGACGGGGGTGCCCAATCCCCCTGTTGGCAGCCCCTCCCAGTTCATTTGCCGGTGGGAAGCCCAATCCCCATCGACTCTATGTCCTAATAATAATAGTTTTGTATGCTGAGTGGGTGCCCAATCCCCCTCGGTATCATGTGACCCCAAACATAGACCCTTTTTCTGTGCCGATGGGAGGCCCAATCCCCGTCGGCTTCAGTTCCCCTCCTCAAAAAATACAGGTGGCACACTGGAAGCCCACCCCAGTGTACCAAAAACAAACCTGTAAAGGAAAAACCTTCCTGCTGGTATTTTTTTTTTAACCTGTAAAAAAAAAAACGGTCCCTTGTTGTCTCCAGTGCCCCTCCCCAACCCACACCCACCTCTGCACACCCGACCTCCCACACACATTCATCCCATACTTACCTCCAGAGCCTGGCGTGATGATCTTTGGTGGAGCAGGAACACGTCTGCTCTTCAAAGCTGACCACAAACTGAAGAAATGCGGTAAGCTATATAGTGGCAAAAATGTTTTTTTTCAATTTAGGTGGATATCTTGGCCATTTTGTGAATTTTAGCACAGATTTTCAACATGGGTTCTTGGGACCCCACCTCATGAATTCAGTCACTGTCATCTGGTTATTCAGTCTCGAAAGGTGATTGCAGTCACTGCGCAGAATCACCTTTTGGGACCAATTAACAAAACAATAGTATCACTGTTTATGAGGTAGGCTCCCAAAAAGCCTATGTTGCAAATTTGGTGAAAAAATTCCAAAAAAATGACTGTGTTTCAAGTGTGCATTGTGCAGTTTCCACGCAAACTCGTAACCTCGAGAATTTGTAATATATTCACTCAAGATTCTCAACACTGTCATTTTGCATACCTCTTTATGAACAGTACAGCTGTCATTTTCCATATCCTGTCAAAATGTGTTTTGCACATCTAGGCGCACAATGGCACAGTCGCTGTGGAAATCAACTTCTGGGACAGATTAAGAAAATCATAGTGACACTGTTCATGAGCAGAGGTCCCAAAATACCTATGTTGAAAATTTGGTGAAATAATTCCACTAAATGACTGTATTCGAGTGTGCATTGTGCAGTTTCCCGTAAGTTCATAAGTTCGAGCACTTTCAATATTTTCATTCCAGATTTTCAACATTGCCATCTCTTCACACCTCTGTATGAATGGTACAGATGTTATTTTCCACATCCTGGCCAAACTATGTTTTTACATCTGGCACAGAATGGCGTGGTCACTGTGGAAATCGGCCTTCAGGACAGATTCACAAAATCACAGTGCCACTGTTCATGAACAGAGGTCCCAAGCGTTTTCATGGTGGGGTCACAAAAGGCCACGTTGAAAATTTGTAGTGCAAATATCAACAAACACCTGGGATGTTAGGGTTTCTAACCATAATGTCCCACCCTGTACTGAACTGACAGGCATCAGGGGTGTGCCTTTGGATTGCCGGCTGTAATACTCATGCCATTCCACCCCCCAACTGGAAGCCAGTGACAGGCATTGAGGTGTGCCTTGGACTCTTCGCCCCAGTGTTCACCCATTTTCCTATACTGCACCCATTTCAGCATATATGCTAATGGAATGGGGTGACTGTAAGCCAAACACCCCAAGGCACACCTCAACACTTGTCGGTGTCTACAGGATAGAATGAGGTGACATGGCATGAGCGTTATGGGCGATGACCCAAAGGCACACCACAATGCCTGTCCATCTCTGCAGGGTGGAGGTGGGGTTGGCATGACTTCAGTACTTCACTGCCATTTCTAGCCTGCTTCTGTCTAACTCCTGCACTTCCAATGCTAATATCAGTAAGCAAACATTCAGCATTGACAAATGCTTGTTGAAGATGACATCAAAATCTGTAATAGGGTGGATACCTAGGAGGGGTGGAGAGAATGAATAGGTACCTTGGGAAACTTGAGGAGTGGTCAGGGGCATGGCAGCTGGGGGGGAATGAACTGAACTGAACACTGAGTAAGCAGTAAGACATAACAGCGTGTGTGTTAAACAGTTCTAATGCACAGCTAGGGGGCGTAGTGAGGTACGAAGCTGCAGGCCAAGTGCATTCAGTCTCCTAGAACTGTCTAACACACAGCCCCAGAGTGGCTTGTTGCGCTTATAAAATGGGTCTGTTTATTCCACGTGGAGTTTCTAGTTTTAGCCGTGCATTAGACACTTCTAATGCGTGGCTAACAACCAATCAGATTCCTTGAACTCATTTGCCCATTTTATAATGATTGCTTTGATATGGGCCACAAACTAGTAGCACACCCTAGAAAAATGCATGAATTTATAAGAAATGTGATTAAAATTTGATAAATGAGCAGGGTAGAGATTTCCAACCCTCTGGTATGATTATTAGCTGGGATTCAATGCTAAAATGTGCAAAATCATGCACATAGGGCATAGAAATCCAGGAGCTGGTTATAAATGAGGGGCAAGTTACTGACCATCATTAAGCAGGAAAGAGACCTTAGAGTTATCATATCTGATGACTTCAAATTGGTGGGACAGAGTGACAAGGCAGTGGGCAGGGCTGATTGGATGCTGTAGAGCATATGGAGAGGCATCACCAGCAGGAAGAGAGAAGTGATGTTGCCACTGTATCGGAAAGCTCATGAAACCCCACCTAGAGTACTGTGTCGAGTTCTGGAGGCCACATCTCAGAAAGACATAGACAAGGTAGAGATAGTCCAGAGGAGGGCAACTAAAATAGTGCAGGGGTTACATTAAAAACTCTATGAAGTGAGACTGAGGGATCTCAACATGTACACCCTACAAGAAAGGATGGAGATGGGGAAATGATACAGATGTACAAGTATCTCATGGGGGTGAACAGGGTACAGGAGAGGAGTCTATTTCAAATGAGGAAGTGCACCAGGACAAGGGGACTGCAATGAAGCTGGGATGGGGAAGTTTAAGGGGGATGTAAGAAAGTAGTACTTCAGTGAAAGAGTGGTGGATGTCTGGAATAGGCTGCCAGCAGAGGTGGTGGGAGCACAAACAGTGTGGGAGGGTACTTCAAACACGCATGGGATAGGCATAAGGGAATATTGGTAAATAGGCAGGCAGGGAGGGGGAGGGTAGATGGAGACCAGGTTGGGTCTGCAGAGATAGAACAGGCAGGGAAAATCTGGATGGGCTGGGTGAGCCAAGTGGCACTTTGTGCCGATAATTTCTATGTTTCAATTTCCCACCTATTTTTTTTTTTTGTCACCTACCACTAGGCCTCTTAACTTGTGTAAAAGACTTTACTGAAGTTCATATAGGCCACATTGACAGCACACCTCCTGTTCACCTCCCTTGTCACCCAGCACTACTTCACCCTGGGGAAACCATGTTGCTTACTGTCCTGTAAACCATTAGATTCTAAGAATTCTAGAATCATGCCAGCAGACAAATACCATTCATCTCATCGAGTCTGCCCAAGATAACCCCACCTCCCTTCAGGGCATCATTTAGGGTTGCCAGGGTCGCATTTGTGACCCCATGAACATTGTGACCCCTATGACAGGGCTTATGACCTCTGCCCTTGCCATGGCTTAATGGACGCTTAAAAATATTAAACGATTTTTTTCCTCTCTGGCATTACGTGCCTGCTCATGCATGCACCTGTGGCTTGTGCAAGTTGTTGTGGCTTTGTGCTGCTGTGTGGAGGAGCTGTTTCAGCAAGGAGTCTGTCTGGCTTGGTGGTGCCTGTGCAGCCTGCCGCGTTCTCGACTCTCAGCCCACCATCCACCTCACAACACCGACATCCATCCTGTTGCTGCCATGGCGTGAGAGGGTCACCTGACAAATTGGAGGATTGACCGGAGCAACAGCGAAAAAAAACAGGAACCTACCAACCACCACCACATGAAACAACTTCCAGGCAAGTTGAAGAGAGTGCGACTGAGGTCACGAGCAACGAGAGGCTGAAGTGTGAGACAGACTGGTGATTTTTGAAATTCAGCTTTTCTGCCGGTAGTTACTTAAACCGGGCGGCGGGCGAGGCAAGCAAGCAGAGTGAGGAAAGAAGCGAGGAGCGAAGCATTGATTGTTTATGTCACAGAGAAGGGCAGGGCAGTCCGGACCAGAAGCCATAAGGTAAGGATGCAGTCTGACTCCCCCCCCCCCCCACAAGCACTACAGGTATACTAAAAACACAAAAGATATAGTGTCAGTAAATATAAACTGCGCTGAAGGACCATGTGGGCAAACCGCAGATAGCTTGCCAGGTTTTAAAGCAATAAATCTAACTGCAGCACTTCCTCTCCTCAAGTGGCCTGTAATGTTTATTTTTTAAATGATAAATATTCTCCTTTCCTTCTAATGGTGGTTTAAATGATAAGTGAAGGATGTGTCAGTTTAGTCATTTGAATCATCAGATTCAAACCCACTAAGATTAATTCAGCCTTCCAGTCTTTCCATAATGTGAACTAACTGCAAGTTTTCATGAATATTTTTTTTAAAGGAGGCTTACATTTCCAGTAATCAGTATCCTTACTTTTAAAAAGCACCAAATGTATAACAGTTAGCAAGACATGAAGACATTGGTTGATGACCTGATTTTGGGGTCAAGACTGGGGTGGTCAGTAGCTGCTGAGGGAATGCCGGAGGATCAAGTGATACTGGGGTCACTCCAGTCAGTTCTAACCTCATCCACCCTCTCCTATTTCTCCAGTTGTTTTGAAACAAAACTCAATACCTGGTGCTGTCCCAGGAGCTGGATTTTGTTTTCTTAATAAAAAGTCTGGGGAGGTGGAGAGTGATTGGTGTAATGTGAAGAAGTGGCTATAGGACTAGTTTGGCCACTTATTATGAAGGGCTAGACATTTTTTTTTTTGCCAAAGGCTGAAGTGATCCAAAGTGGCCCAAAAGTTCAGCTGGACTGTACTGAAGGTAAATGAGCCAAATTTCAGCAAATTCACTGAATGCAAATTAGGTACTGGCTCATTGTTACACTGTGGAAACAGGGGTTCCTAAAAGAGGGCTAATAGCATGGGATCAAAGCAAAGATAACATTACTCAAGGCTACTGAATGTCAGCAGTGCTAGTCTGGAAATCCTCATTAGGGCTACTCGCGTGTCAGAGGTGCAGGCCCATCAATCTTTCGCAGGGCTATCAGAGTGTCAGCAGTGTTAGCCTAGCAGCCTTTCTCAGGGTTGCAAGATTGTCAGTGGTGGCATTAGCAGTGTTCATCAGCACTAACAGAATGCCAGAATGTTAGCCCAACATCCTTCCCCACGGTTGCTACTGTCAGTGATGTTTGCAAGGATATTAGTGTCCGTGGTGTTTATGGGAGCAACCACAGCTGAAAAGTTGGGGGGCACACATCCCTACCTAGACTTTCATGCTGATGCTAATATCATTGGGCAGTTGGCATGGCTTAAAAAGTTGGGGGGACTGGCCCGCATTGGTTGTGCCCATGTATTAGCCCCAAAGCCTTCTCTGAGGCTAGCATGTCAGTGGTGTAAGCCCAGTAGCATTCCTCATAGCTATCAGTGTCGGATTTTAGCCTAGCTGCCTTCACCAAGGCTGAGTGCCAGCAGTACTAGCCTAGCAGCCATTCCCAGGGCTACCAGGATGTCAGCAGTACTAGCCTAGCAGCTTTCCCCAAGGCTGCTAGAATTTCAGTGATATTAGATCAGTAGTTTTCTCCAAGGCTACCACAGTTTTTGTGGTGGTAGCCCAGCTGCCTTACCCAGGTCTGCTAAAGTGTCAGTGATATTAGCCCAGCAGCCATCCACAAAGCTACTAGAAAATGAGTGTCTGTGATGTTACATCTGGATTCATTTCTATGGCTTATGTAGTGTCAGCAGTGTTAGTCCAGCAGTTTTGCATGTGGAAATATGGCTTGCCCATGTAACCCCTGATTGTATGATTAGGAAAGGCTGGTAGTATCACGTTGGCAGGACTTCTCTAGCAGTGGTGCCAGTATATGACCCACATAATAGCTTCAGTATGTGCCAAGGTCACCACCTACAATAAACCCACAATCCTTTGTTACTGGGGAAAAAGCAGGTGTTACCGGAGTGGGGGGGGGGGACTGTCTGAGAAAACCCACATGGTATATGTGTATGTGGCATTACAGTGACACTAAATTAAACAGACAATGTCTTGAATGTTTTTATGCCCGTTTTATGTTTACGTAATGTGGCCTGTATATATAATGCCAGCCTTTAATGTTGGTTAAAGTTCTACATATCTTGGTTGCCATTGGTTGGATTCCTTTCAAATGCAGTTGCTATGCCAGTTAATATTTGCTAAAATTAGTCTCCACTCATGCAGCCGGGGTGCAAAAGGTTAGAGTTCAAACTGAGATTTCCTTAATTTTCTTTAGTAATTCATTGACACTCAAGGGAAGCGTGGAGTGTCTTGTGACCTTCGGATGCAGGCCCAGGGCAGGATAAAGCACTTGCATGTGCAGTTTGGTTGCTTGACAGATTCAGTGCATGCCAGAAAAATAGACCGAGAGACTACAGAGGTATCACCAAGTATTGTAAATTATATTGATAGCTGTAGAAATTGTAGAATGCCACAAAATGCATTTTAAAATCTACTGACACAAACTGCACATACGTACGTTCTTTTTCCTTTTATTATTTTTTTTCTTTACAGGTTTTTGGCGTGATTTTTTTTCATCAGTTCGTTTTTGTGTAATATTTGTACAGTTGAGGAATGGAACTTTCACTATACTGATGATTCCATAATTTGATAAACTGGCTATTTAATTTGAATCAGCATCTGTAATGACCCATTTCAGATTTATATGCAAACTTTACTATTCAATTTATAGCCATTTTTAAATTACTTGGTAACTAACCCTTTGTCATGTTGACAAACGCCACCCTCTCTGGCCCTGCCCACAACGTGGCCCCACCCACATCGTGCCCCCCCACCTTGCTACCCCTATGATTTTGTTGAAATGACGCCCCTGATGCCATCTTGTCTGACCCCAAGCCACGCCCCATCCAGACCGTCTTCTCCCTCCAGAAAACCTATTAGCCATAAAGTCATCATGGCCCTTGCAGTTTTCCAAGTGTTCAAATCTGAGTTTCAGGTCCTTCTCCTTAATAACCCACACTACTTGCTGCCAGCAATTTGTTTGAGGAGTCAGTAGCATTCCTAACATCTGTGTTAATCAATTCAGTTTTTACCTCCAAAGTGGTGACCTGATCATTGAACTGCTTCTCTTTTCTGGCAGTCCCTCATGGCCTATAGGATGGCCTTCATGGAGAGTACAGACTCCACACTCTCTTTTCTGGGGCGTCTCCCGCTGTACTGGTTCCTGCCACTGGAGTAGCACTGTTCCTGCCAGTGTCACCTGCCACTGACTGCTAAGAGTGTCCCATTTTAAAAATGGCTCCATCTCTGGAGCCCACTATAAGATGAGTATATATGTAACTACTGTTACAAAAAAAAGGTTTAAAATAATCTTGCTTTCAACTTTGATTGTAATTGAATAATGATGCTGCCTTGTGGAGCTGCTCCAAAACTGTTTTTCATGTAAACTGCTCACTCCACCCCCTCATTATATTGTAATGTTTTTCTTGGGTCACTTTGAAGAATGGGCACTTGATGCTCAAAGGCCTACCTTAAAAATAAATAAATGGAATGAAAATGAAAGCATTATTCTTTTCATTTCAGTACTTAGACAATAGTTTGTAAACATAGTGTAAATATGCATATATCATAAATATTCAATTGTGTACATGTACCAATTAGTGTCTTAGACCTTAAATGGACACTGTAAGCCTCCTTATTCCTCAAAAGTGTCTCTAGTTTAAAAAACATTATGATTACTGATATTCACAGAGATTGCTGATGTAGCTGGTAGTCTGATTCTGATTCTTTTTTTTATTTTTAAAGATGAGAAACAGATTGCCAACAATACTGATGTCACCACACAAAAATGTGTTTGTTTAAAGTCCTTGATCAACTCCCACTGCATCCTTCCTGGACTTGGAAACACTCCCAATACAGTCCAAACACTCAAGGTGCAGTGGGAGGAGAGGAGGCAATTACACCATGAGTGTCTGTACTGTTTGGGTATGTTCCTAATAGAAACATAGAATTTGACGGCAGATAAGGACCGCTTGGCCCACCTAGTCTGCCAATTTCCCTACCTGATAGATAAGCTGCAGATTCTAGTTAACCAACAGCTTACTTCCTCCTAACCCCCACTAGAATTGCTTCATGTCTGTCCCATGCATTCTTGAATTCTCCCACTGTTCTTGACTCCCCAACCTCCTCAGGAAGGCTGTTCCATGCATCCACAACCCTCTCCGTGAAAAAATACTTTCTAACATTACCTCTGAGCCATCAACCTCTATCTTCAAATTGTGCCCCCTTGTTCTTGCACATCTCTTTTTCTGAAAGATGCTACCCTCTTGGACTTTGTTAATTCCCTTGAGGTACTTGAAAGTTTCTATCATGTCCCCCCTCTCCCTCATTTCCTCGAGAGTATACATATTAAGCTGCTTTAGTCTCTCTTCATATGTCTTCTGGTGTAGATCCTGCACCATTTTGGTTGCCCTCCTTTGAACAACCTCCACTCTATGTCTTTGCGGAGATGGGGACTCCAGAACTGCACGCAGTACTCCAAATGGGGTCTCACCAACTGTCTGTACAGAGGGATAACAACTTTCTGTTTTCTACTGTTGATGCCTCTCCCTATGCATCCCAGTATCGCCCCAGCCATCCTTACTGCTTTCTCACATTGCTTGCCCACCTTTAGGTCATCTGATATAATTACTGCCAGATCCCTTTCAATTTTTGTTGTTGTTAGTATCTCACCCCCCATTCTGTACTTTTCCCCTGGGTTTTTGTTTCCCAGGTGCATTACCTTGCATTGAATCTGAGCTGTCATACATTTGACCATTCCTCCAAACTTGCCAAATCCCTTTTCATTCTTTCCACCCCACCTTGTGTATCAACCCTGTTGCAGATCTTTGTGTCATCTGCAAAGAGACATATTTTTCCTTCCAGGTGCTCTCCAATGTCACTTATAAAGACATTAAAGAGGACCAGTCCCAGTACTGAACCCTGCGGTACCCTGCTAGTTACCCTCCTTTCTTCACTGTGGACTCCATTTACTATTACCCTTTGCATCCTGCTGTCCAGCCAATTTTTTATCCAGGCTACCACCTTGGGACCCACTCCAAGGCTGGCTAATTTGTATATTAATCTTTTATGTGGGACTGTGTCAAATGCCTTGCTAAAATCTAGGTAGGCCATATCCACAGCCCCTCCCTGGTCTACTACTTTGGTCACCCAGTCAAAGAAATCCATTAGATTCATCTGACATGACCTTCCCGCTGTGAAACCATGCTGCTTTGGGTCCTGTGCCCCACTGGCCTCTAGGAACTCAACAATTCTTTCCTTCAGAAGTGATTCCATCATTTTCCCTACCACTGAGGTCAAACTAACTGGTCTGTAGTTTCCTGCCTCTGCCCTGCTCCCACTTTTGTTGAGTGGAATCACATCCACCCTCCTCCAGTCCTCAGGTAACACCTCATCCTCCCATGATTTGTTAAAGAGAGTAGTCAGTGGTGTCACTAGTTCTACCCTTAGTTCTTTTAGATTTCTGGGGTGAATCCCATCAGGCCCCATTGCTTTGTCCACCCTCAGTTGCAAGAGTTCATTCAAAACCCTTTCTTCTGTGAATGGACTGGTATCGTCCCCCCATCCAGAGTGTTTCTCATGTTTGATTTAGGTACCTCCCCATCTTCTTCTGTTGTGAATACTGAGCAGAAATACTTGTTTAGTGTCCCTGCTTTTTCACTATCACCCTCTGCCCACATTCCTTCCCCTTTATTAAGTCTCCATAACCCTCCCTTGTTTTTTTTTCGCTCCCTAATGTACCTAGAAAAGGTTTTATCTCCCTTCATAACAGAATTTTCTATTTGTTCCTCAGTTTGGGCCTTTACTATTCTGACTGCCTTCCCTGCCTCCTTCTGCTTTAACTGATAAAGTTCTCTGTCTTGCTCCTTCTGTTTTTCCTTATATTTTCTGAATGCTATCCTTTTCTCCTTAACCTTCCCTGCCACCTTTTTTGAGAACCATAGTGTTTTTTTTCCCTTCATTTTGTTTTATTGATTCACTTTATACAAAGGCTTGTTGCCTCTGTGATGGCAGTTTTTATTATTCCCCATTGTTCTTCCACCCCTCCTTCCTGCCCATTTGCTAGTGCATTCCTTAGGCACTCACTCATTTTGGCAAAGTCAGACCTCCTAAAGTCCAGTACTTTTGCCTTTGTATGGCTTGACTCTATTGCTGTGCTTGTGGAACCATACTGTTCGGTAATCGCTAGTTCCCAGATGGCTACACTTCTACATCTGTGATCCTCTCTTCATCTCCATTTGAGAGAACCAGGTCTAGATTGCTCCCTCTGAGTGGGCTCCAATACTAGTTGTCTAAGGCATGCCCTTGTGGGGCATCTAGAATAACCCCACTCTTTGAAGTGGCTGCTGCAACTGCATTCCAGTTAACATCTGGCATATTCAGATCACCCATCAGCAATATCTCCCTTTTCTGCCATTCTAAGTATTCTTTCTATCATTTCCTTGTCCATTTCCTCCCCTGAGAAGGAAGTCTGTATCTAACCCTGTGCGGATTGTGGTGCCATTGCGGTCTCAAATTTACCCACAGTGCTTCTTCTCCTCTCTGTTTTCCCTTTTGTTCTGTTGCCTTGATTCCTTCCCTTATGTAAAGAGCTACTCCTCCTCCTCTTTACCCTCCCTGTCCCTCCTGTAGATAGTGTATGGTATGTTTATGTCCCAGTCATGGTTTTGTGTGTACCATGTTTCTGTGACTGCCACGATATCCAGATGTTCCTCCTCCATCAAGGCCACTAATTCAGGAAGCTTGTTACTCAGACTACGGGCATTGGTACTCATTGCTCTCCATTTTTTGATAGCTTTACCTTCTTTTGCAGCATCCCCACTGACCTGTCTACCTCAGTCTTTTTCTCATTTAGTACCCTGTTTTGTGAGGAGAGGCTGGGATTTTCCTGCTGCTTATCAGTGCCTCCCCTTGACTAGTTTAAAAGCTTGCCAATGAAGCATTTAAACCGATTGCTCAAAGACTTGTTCCTTCCTGGACAGATGCAGACCATCCTGCCAGTATAGGCTGGATGTCCTCCAGGTGGAACCCCAGTCCCCAATGAAGCCAAACCCCTGTGCTCCACACCATTTTTCAACCACTCATTAAACTGCATGGTGCAAAGTACCCTTGCCTCCTCATGCCATTGACAGGCAGCACCTCAGAGAAGGATATTGTGTGTGCTACTTGTCTTAGGCCCCTCCCCAATTCTACAAAGTCCTTCTGCACTGCTCTAATCTCATGATTAGCCAAGTCATTTGTCCCTAGGTGGACAATGACGTCCAGCTCAGATTCTGCAAAAATTAAGTTATAAGTAAATGCTGGAACAAGTCAATGTTTCCTCATAACTTAGTTGTTTTATTTTCACATTTTTACCCCAAATTTTTAACATTGTCTTTTTATGACCATGTCTTCTGAACATGACAGGTGTCACTTATAAAGCAGTAGCCAAAACGTAATTTGTGCCATGAGTGTGAAAGACATTTTGACTAGGATTTGAGATTTGAGAAATGACAGCTGTCACATTCATGAAGTGGTGTGCAGAAATGAGTATGTTGAAAAATGTGTTTATTCATTTATTTATTCATTCATTTTATTTTAATTTTGGTAACTGGGTAGGCCCTCTGAGACCATAACAGTCCCTTTTTCAGGGGCAACATGGAATTAATTACAGATAAATCATAAAACATTACTTAGGTTTACACACTATACAGACAGACAATCCATAGGTTTGCACACTGTGGCACAATCAGTATTACAGAGGATGGAAATATTGAAATTCTCACATAACAATGTCCATATTACTATTACTATTAACATTTTGACACTAAACAACACTCAACATATGTTAGTTCGTTGGAAGACATTCAAGGTTACAGGCATTACATTTCACAGTCAGGACTTACAATATTTCAGTGATAACAAGTGCATTGGTTGAGCTCTGTCAGGTGAGTCTTAAGTCCCTTTTTTGAACCCTCCAAGAGAATTGCAAGCCTGGACATTTGCAGGAAGTGCATTCCAGAGAGGCAGGATGCTGGCTGAGAATGACCTTATTCCCTGTGATGACCTGACATTAGGGACGTGGAGGCACTGAAGGCTTGAGGATCTGAGGGGCCTGCTATTATGCTTGGCAGATATCATTTCAGCCGGACTTGGGAGGGCATTGTCTAACCTGAGCTTGTATGCCAGGCATGAGGATGGGTACAAAAGTCGTTCTTCCAGTGTTGGCCAGGACAGGGCTTAGAGCCCCCGAGGTTGAGCCCCTATAGCAAACCGGCTCACCCTGTGATGTAGGGTACTCAGTTTTTGCATTTCCCCACCTTTTACCGTGAGTAGCACTGGTGCCCCATACAGCAGAGTTTGTAGTAAGGTGCCAGTTGCAATCCTTAGCTGGGAGTCTTGAGTGAGGAGAGGGATGAGGCGGTATAACAGGCCAAGTTTCTGATTCACAGTCTTTGTCAGTTGTTCAATACGTGACTTGAAAGTGCAGTTCTGGTCTAGGGTAATGCCTAGGTACTTTATTCTTTTAACTACCTCAACCTTTGTTCCATTTGAGAGAGAGGGAGTCAGGACTGAAGCTCTGTCAGGTCCCAGACTTGGAGGGCCAAACAGTATAGCCTTGTTTTTTTTCTCATTCAACACAAGTTTGTTGCTGATCAACCAACCCAGTGAGGAGTTGCAGGTTGTTTGCCAAAGAATTGTTCAAGGAGTCAATGTCCTTGGAGGTCCTATATAGCACCGCATCATCTGCATATAAGATGATGTTTGCTTTACCACAGTGATTCGGCATGTCGTTTATGAATATAGAGAACAATAATGGCTCCAAGATGGACCCTTGGGGGACCCCATCAAGAACTGGACAATTGTCAGATTGGGCACCCTGCCATCTGACAAATTGGGACCTTCCCTGAAGGATGTCAGTAAACCACTGAACTGTCAGACAGTCTAGACCTATGAGCTTGAGTTTCACTAGGAGCAGCTGATGGTCCACCAGGTCGAAGGCCTTGGTGAGGTCAATGAAAACTTAGCTGATGAGCTGGCCTTTACCAAGAGCTGAGAAAATATGATCGGTGAAGCAGACAAGGGCAGTGTCAGTGCAATGATTTTTTCTAAAACCATGTTGTCTAGGCATAAATATGCTATTCCTCTCAATATAGTCTGTTATTTGATTATATACGGCCCTCTCTAATAGCTTGCTTAGGATGGAAGTTACAAGCGTGCACTGAAAAATGTTAGTATAGGCTCAAAACTTTATTGTTGTTTTTTTTCATATTTTCACCCCAAATTTTCAACATAGCTTTCTTATGACCCCACCTCCTGAACAAAGGCAGCCAATATTTTCAAATCCTGCCTGAAAGGTGATTTTGTGCCATAAGTGTGAAAACACATTTTGGCCAAGATTTGAAAAATGACAGCTGTCACATTCATGAGGTGCTGTGACAAAATGGCTATGATGAAAATTTGGGGTCAGAATATTGAAAATTACCAGGTTATGAACGTGCATTCATAAATTTCAACATTCACCCATAACTTTATTGTTTTTTAATATTTTTGCTCCAGATTTTCAACATAGTCTTCTTATGACCCCACCTCATGAACAAGGGTGGAGACAATTTTCAAATCCTACCCAAAAGGTGATTTCACACAGTGATTGTGAAATCGCCTTCAGGATGGATTTGCATAATTTCACTGTAATTGTTAATGAGGCGGGGTCCCAAAAATGCAATGCTGAAAATTTGGGAAAAAATATACAAAAATGACCAAGTTATGACAACAAGATCAAACCCATTGAAATACATTGAACCATGTACCTGATTTCCTCAGTTAATGGTCCGGCTTTGAAGAGTGAAGATGTGCCTCCAGTCCAGAGAGGATTACAGTGTTGGACCCCAGTAGGTAAGTAAGTGCTTGGGGGTGGGGTGGGGTGGTGGGTGCTGAGTGGAAGGGTTAGATGGGGGGACATTAACAGTGATGGGGCAACAGACATTGATGGACAGTTTCTCTTTTACAGGATGTATTAAAAAAAAGACTTTAAGGGATGGCTTTCTTTATTTCAGGTACCGACACTGGGGATTGGGCACCCAGTGTCAGTGTTATGTTTGGCAGCACTCGGGGTATGCTCCTTGGTGTCTCACAGTGAAAATGGTCAATGTGAGGGGTACTAGCCAGCACCAGGGATTGGGCACCCCGGTGTCAGAAAGGTAAAGAGAAATGGGTAGGAGGGGTTGAGGGAAAGTTTTGTTATGTTTGGCAGCACCAGAAGTGGGCTCCCCGGTGTTGCACAGTGAAAACGGATGGGTTGGGGTAGTAGCTGGCACCGGAGATTGGGCACTCCAATATCGGAAAATTAAGATGGAAGGTCTGGGAGGGATTATAGGACAGTTTTCCATTATTAACATTACATTGGTTGGGGAGGGACCACAGCAAGCTGATAATGATGCAATCAGCTGTGCTTGTTGGGTGGTGTTATGCAGAACAAAGAAAAGAGCCACCCCATGATTGGGCAGGCTTTCTCCTTAAAACTGCACTAAATTTCTGCCAGCAAGCCAGAACAGTGTCATGATCAGCCTGGCTGATGATTGACGTGACACTGATAAGCCCCTTGAAGACTGCCCCACATTGGACCACAGTTACACACCTCTCAAAACCCAGTATCATAACAAGACAGTTGCTGTGCCCTTACGCACAGTGAACATAATAAAATGCTGAGTGAAATATGCAGTATTCTTACAGTACTGTTTAATTTTATTCTTTAATAAGTAACCTGTCTATCTTTACCCCTTCCTTGGGACTCTCCTGGAAATAAGATTAACCCTAATCTCAGTGAGTCTTTTCCTAGTTATGTAAATACCTTATAAAATGTCACTGGCCCACCACCACCATGGTAGAATTACTGCTCATGATGTTAGCGACCCAAGTTCGGGAACAAGTCGATGTTATCTCGGGCCAGCTGATGGGAGGAGGCCTAAGTATCCTAGAGAATGCCCGTCTCCTCTGAGGATGAAGAGCAATGTGCTCTGCTTTGCTACTGCCAACTGAGAGACCACAGGGGACTACAAACTGGAGCCATTCTGATGGGTGGGATGCCCCCTGACAGCAGCATGCACACACTGCATGTGAGTGTTGGTGACTGTTATAGCTCATGAGGCAGGATGAAGCCGGGATCCAATTGCAGGGTTGACACTGCTTGCTGGGCACCCTTCTACAATGAAAGCAACGCATCTGAAGGGGCTTGGGGAACTCCAACAACCCCACCATGGAGGGAAGCCGTAGAGGTAAAGGAGGATAGGGGTAAGTGCCCAGAGATGCTGGGTGATAGGGCTGGGGAAGACTGACAGAAGGGGGGAGGCCAAAGAAGAAGGGTGCATAAACAGGATAAATAAATAAAAAATGACATTCACACACAGTCATAGACAATTGCATTGCAACCTTTTTTATTATTTTGTTTCCACCCACTTTCATATCCATTTACACCCATTTTTGTTAGCTCAGTCCCACTGCCTACCACCAGATCCTATTTGACTGCTGAGGAAGGACAGACACCCCCCAGAATAAGTCCCTACCATGGAAGGGAATAACCATGGAGTCAGTGGTGCAGAGAAAGGGGACATGAGACTAGCCAAAGAAAAATAAATAATAAAAATGCTTGTTCTTTAAAACTGTTGTTATATCAAACTGGAAGGATTTTCTGTTTCTATCCTTCTTCGGCTTTCTGTTTTCTTTTTATTTTAAATGTTTGCTGTTTCAATAGAATTTCTTTGAAACATATTTTATCTGGTAAGCAAGCAGAGTCCAGGAAGGGCTTATTTCCTGCTGCAACCTGGGTGGAGAGGATACATGCGAGAAGCAGGGTGAGCAATTCACAAATACCACATTGTATACAAGTTGTATGGAGTCAGATATGTACAAAGAGAGCTCAATAAATTCAATAAGGTTATACAATGGAGACAAACATACAGGAATCTGAAGAAACAGGGAGAACAATGACAGTACATTATATTATAACAGAATGATAGACTACAAATACAATAAGGCTGTACATTAGGTTCAAAATACATTAACTGTGAAGTCCAGACACCATATGACCCAATACAACACCACAGTGCAGGAGATACCCATGAGGATTTGATTTAGTCACCTTAAGGCAATTGTGGCATGTCAGAGGGGCCTTATGAAGCTCCTTGATCCAGACCTTCACAGATCATTATATGAGGAAGGAAGGTAGGTAGGTTGGAGAGGAGGCTATTCCAAATGTTTATAAGTCTATACCTAACTGAGGCCTGCCTCACACTGCACCTTTACTGAGTGATTTGGAACCTGTTACCTTCTTGTGTTCTAAGGGAGTATGGAGGGTTGGCAGTAAGAGTAAAATGCCTTTTAGATATCCAGCAAGTTTACCTGACCAGTATTTGGCCCCAAGTAAGGCCATGTGAAGTGAGTATCACACTTAGGTAGGGCCCATCCTAGCTCTGTGTACATTGTGCACTAATGTGTGTGAAGTGGGCAGGCTGCGGTGAAGCTACAAACAGCATTGAAGAGAGAAGTGAGTTTGGACATAGCCTTGCTGGAGGCACCCGACAGCACCACACCACATCAGCATAGTCCAGTAGAGGGAAAATCATGCATTCAACTACATATTTCCTGGTGCTGAGGTGGAGGCAGCTGTTCACTCTATGTACAGCCCCAAGTTTGACAAAACACTTGGTCATAGCACTATTGATATTCATCAGAGTAGTCAAGGTGTTGGTTGGGCAGCATCACTGTTGCAGACAGTGTGGTCATAGGCTGATGATGCGTGAGGAGAAATAGAATTAGCTATGTCAGCCTCCAGGTAGAGAACTGTTCCACACATCATACCAAGCACTGTCAGGTAGACAACATTAGTCATTTATTAATTAATTTAGTCATTTTATATATATATATATATATATATATATATATATACACACACACACACATATATATATATATCTTATATTATACAGCAACAGTCACATCTATGTTAAACCCAACATTTTGAACTTTAATAATTTTGCATCCGTTTGATCGATTCGCATGAAACTTTGCAAGCGCTTTCTGGAATGAAAGATCTCTTGATGTGACCAGTTTTGTTCTGGTTTGATGTGCAGGTGCGGAGATATGCTGTGTCCAAAAATGTGAAAATTACCACTTTTTGTCAAATTCTCTGTCACGTTGAAGCACAAAAAATGGCTTGGGTTTTGGGTCCAAATCTTTCAGGGTATATAGGTCTTTGGTCACAGATGTGCCTTTTGAAGGTTTGATGAAAAAATATTAATCCATTCAAAGGTTATTAAATTTTTAAGTTTCCAATTATTTCCTACGGGAAAAGTTAGATGTGCTGTGCGAAATAGGATTTCTTGATCACAAAACAGTATTCTTTGATCTCAAAACAGGATTTAATTGTACCTTGCACTTTAATACCTTGGCAGCCTTTCTTGCAATTTGCATGAAATTTGACATGTGTCATCAGAGACCAAAGATCTCTTGATGTGGCAAGTTTCATTCTAGTTGGATTTGCAGGTGTGGAGATATGGAGTTCCAAAATGTGTAAACCACTGTTTTTTTGTCAAATTCTTTCTTCACTTCTATGTTAAACTGAATATTTTGTGCTTTAATAACTTTGCAACCATTCAAGTGATTTGTATGAAATTTGGCATGCCCCATCGGGGACCAATGATCTTTTGATGTGGTAAGTTTTGTTTCAGTTGGATGTGCAGATGTGGAGACATCGAGTCCCAAAATGTGTAAGTCACCGTTTTTTCTCAAATTCTTTCTTCGATTCTATGTCAAACTGAATATTTTGTGCTTTAATAACTTTGCAATCATTCAAGTGATTTGCATGAAATTTGGCATACTCCATCAGGGTCCTAAGATCCCTTGATGTGCAAGGTTCATTCTAGTTGGATCTGCAGATGTGGAGATATGGAGTCTCAAACCGTGTAAATTACCATTTTTTTCAAATTCTTTGTCACCACGTTGCACAAAAATGGTGTGGAACTTTGGTCTGAAATCTTTATAATGTATAGTAGAGCACTGTTCTATATAGAGAGTCATCCTTTCGAAAATGCTGTTGTACCACAGTTCAAAGATCATGGAATGTGAGTGTACCCCTCTGTGGTTGAACAGCATTTTAAAACCTCAAGAGATTGCACAAGCCAGTTTCATTGTGAAAGAGGAAAAAAAACCAAAATGCACACATTTCACATAATACTATGCACTATACACTATAAAACTACAGGATGAGCAACTTTACGCATATTCAGTGTGTTCTGCCACCTCAGGATTCTGATTCCCACAGACCTCTCAAGCTTTACTCTCAGGGTCAAAGGAAATCAGAACCTCTCTGTGGCAGAACACATTGGTTGTGAATAGTTGCACATCCAGTATTCTCTATAGGGTATATAGGTCTTGGGTCATGGTGCCTTTTGAAAGTTTGGTGAAAAAAATGAATCTGTTCCAAAGTTATTAAATTTTAAGGTTTCCCATTATTTCCTATGGGAAAAGTTAGATGTCAGGCTCAAAACAGGATTCTTGATGACTAAACAAGATTCTTGATCGTAATGTGTACTTTACTAACTTCGCAGCCATTCATGCAATTTGCATGACATTTGGCAGAAATTATCAGGTACCAAAGTCTCTTGATGTGACAAGTTTTGTTCCAGTTGGGCGTGTGTATGCGTGGAGATATGGAGTCTTATAAAATGTGTAAATTACAGTTTTTTGTCAAATTCTTTGTCGCCGCTTTGCACAAAAACGGTGTGGAATTTTGGTCTGAAATGTTTAGGGTATATAGGTCTTGAGTAGAGATGCAGCAAAGTTTTACTATGCTTTCAAATTTTCAGTGAAGTCGCAAAATTCACATCGCCGAATCAATTTGCAAAATTGTGACTGTCAAATGAAAATTTGCGATTTGTAAACAAGAAGAAGTTACATATGTTGAATCTTCCAAATCCCTGGTGTCTCATGGTACCCCCCCAATGATTGCTGGCCAGCTGGCCACAATGTAAAAAAATATATATATTTTTTAAAATAAATCCCTGATGTCTAGTGGTCCACCCACCCCCACAAACCCACGCTGATCGCTGGCCAGTTGACCACAATGTAAAAATATATATGCTTTTTTTTAACTTAAATCCCTGGTGTCTAGTAGACCCCCCACCCTGTCAGGGAGTTCCCAAGCCACACCACACCACCCCACTCCCCTCATCCCAACCCCAAGTGGGCCACTGGCACAGCCCTCCACTCACCTACATGGCTGGCAGCCTGACTATGCTCTTAATGAATGAGCACATGCTTGTACAAGCACATGCTCATTCATTGACAGCTCACGGTCATTGTTGGCAGTTTTTCAGTGGGTAGAGAATGGGAGGGGGCTGCTCCGGTCACAGGCAGGGGGGCAGGGTCCACAACACCATTCCCTCCGTCCCACCCACCCCGCCTGTGACTGGAGCAGCCTCGTCCTGTTCTCTACCCCCCTAAAAAACTGCCTAAAATGACTGTGAGCTGTCAGTGAATGAGCACGTGCTTGTACAAGCACACGCTCATTCATTAAGAGCTCAGTCAGGCTGCCAGCTGTGGAGGTGAGTGGAGGGCTGTACCGGTGGCCCCCTTGGGATCAGGATGAGGGAGTGGGGTGTTGTGGTGAAGCACTCCCTGATGGGGTGGGGGGTCCACTAGACACCACGGATTTAATTAAAAAAAAATCTATATATATATTTACATTGTGGTCAACTTGCCAGTGATCAGTGGGGGGGGGTGTGGAGCCGGGAGTGATTTTAATTATTTCAATTGTGGCCCACAATCAGCGGGGGTGGGGGTTGAGGACACCACTAGACACCAGGGATTTAATATATATATATATATACATATATATATATATATATATATATATATATATATATTCTGGCTGACTGGCCAACAATCAGCAGCAGGGGTGTGATGGGGCCAGGGGTGATTTTAATTATTTCAACTGTGGCCCGCAATAAGCGGGAGGGGGTGGGGGACCACTAGACACCAGAAATTTAGTAAAATACGTAAATATTTACATTGTGGCTGACTGACCGGCAGTCGTCGGGTGTGTGTGTGGGGGCCGGGGATGATTTTAATTATTTCAACTGTGGCCCGTGATCTGCTGGGGGGGGGTGGACCACTAGACACTAGGAATTTATATATTTTGGGCAGAGTTTGTGTGTGAAATGTGGAATTTTGCTCATGAAATTCCACACTTAACATTTGATCCAGCAGTCCATGAATTGGTGAATTTCACGAATTGCGCTTCGCAGATTGAACGCAATCTGCAAAATATTTTGCAAAGCAAAGTTTGTGGACTTTGCACATCTCTAGCCTTTGGTCACAGTGGTACCTTTTGAAGATTTGGTGAAAAGATTTGAATCCATTCCAAAATTATTACATTTTTAAGTTTCCCATTATTTCCTAAGGGAAATGTCAGATGTGAGGCTAGAAACAGGATTCTTGATCATGAGACAGGATTCTTGAACGCAATTTGCATTATAATAACTTCACAACCGTTCAAGCAATTTGCATGAAATGTGGCATATGCCATCAGAGACCAAAGATCTCTTGATGTGACAAGTTTTGTTCTGGTGGGATGTGCAGGTATTGAGATGTGGAGTCTCAATGAATGTGTAAACTACCATTTTTGTCAAATTTTGTGTTACCACATTGCGTAAAAATGGTGTGGAATTTTGGTCTGAACTTTTTAGGGTATATAGGTTTTAGGTCACAGTGGTGCCTTTTGAAGGTTTGGTGAAACAATATTAATCCATTCCAAATTTATTAAATTTCAAAGTTAACCATTATTTCCTATGGGAAAATGTAGATGTGAGGCTCGAAACAGGATTCTTTGATCACGAAACAGGATTCATGATCGCGAAACAGGATTCTTGATTGCAATTTGCAAAAAAAAACATTTTATATAGCTGTTTCTTTGTCACCTCATAGCAATGTAACAGTTTGGAATTTTTGACTGAAATTTTCAGGGTAGAAAGGGCTTGCTCCACATATGTGCCTTTTGCTGTTTTTGTGAAAATGTATTACATTGGCTTGGAGTTCTACGGATATGCATCTTGGTTGATTTCCCATAAGATAACATTGTACTAGGAGGTTTACAGAGCCATTTTCTTTGTTCACAATTAAAAAGGCTAAAAAAGGAAGCTGAAAAAGCAGGAAATGAAGTCAATACTTTACAGCCTAAACTAAAAGAAAAAAACAGCTGCTGAATTTGAGAACTTAAACTCAAGAACTGAGAATACGTTGGTGAAGTTTCAGACTGAACTAATTGCCTATAAACAAAGAAAATACCAAATGTCTTTACCTCCCATTACTAGGGGCATGACTTTACTGTTCTGTCCATCGAAATGTGACACGCCTCAAATGTTTTGTTTTTCACAAAGGCTTGAGGAGTGAATATAACAAGGCATGACTTGCCTGCTGTGCCTGTTTGGATCCCCGATGGGCATTTATTCACATGCCCTCCAGCTCCTATAAGAGGTATAACTATTGGGCTCTACCTAAAGCAACAAAAGGCATGACCTGTCTGGTCTGCCTGTTTGGATCCCCGATGGGCATTTTTTCACATGCCCTCCAGCTCCTATAAGAGGTATGACTATTGGGCTCTACCTCCAGCAACAAAATGCATGACTTTTCCACTCTGCCCAACAAAATATAATACTAAGGCAGGTAATTTTTATATCTGTAAACAAGCTCGAGTAGGTTATTCTGCCTGGTCTGGAATCTGCAGGGGCCTTCTACACATTCCTTGCAGAACACAGCAATCCTGCACCAAAGAGGTATTATTTTCTGGCTGTACCTCTAGAAACAGCAGAGATTTTTGTATATTTTCTACACATGCCTTGCAGAGAACATAGCAATCCTGTTTCTAAGAGGTAGAACTTTCTGGCTCTACCTCTAGTAATTATAAGGCATGACTTTTCTGCTCTGCCAAAAAACAAATATTACAGGGGCACGTCTAGAGAGTTTTAACCCCTTTAATAAAGGCTTGAGGAGTGAAGCAAAACAGGAAATGATTTTTGCTTTACTTGTTGGAGGCTTGTGTCTCAGTACATTTAACCCAGTTAGCTCAGAATTCTTATGAGCGTGTAAATATTGTATTTAAGTGCTGATTAACCAGGCTATTTGGTGTGTTTATTTTTTGATGTGTATGTCTCTTTAAGTGTAACACTCATAAGAAACACACTGACTGCAGGCCGCACGCTCTGAGGATGACCAGTAGGGTCGCTACATAAGCGCGTTCCTTGATGATGTCATACAGAAGGAACGTTCTAAGCCAACCTTTACTCATTTGGATGGTGTGTTTGTGGTGTTTGTAGATCAAACACACAGATTTGGTAAACATTCTAGACTTTAATTAAAGTCTTTTGTGTGGATTTTTATCTGGATGTGTTGTGCTATCGGAATCACTGCATTTGTTCATCCATGAGTACTGGAAGTGGCAAGCTTTTTGGAACACCCTGCGGCATTTTGATTGAAATTATTTTCATTGTGGGTGAGCTAATTTGTTTTGGTTCACATTTTTGTTCACATACTTGTTCACTAATAAATAACCTTGGCATTAGTTTTTGACTGCTTTTGTGGTCTGTTTAGCCTCTGAGTTTAAGGCTGACTTTGGGTGCTGACCTCACCACACTGGCAGGTAACTGTTTGTGTATTGTTTGTATCATTTGCTCCCCATACACTCCTGAGGTAGGTGCACTATCTACTGTATATATGCCTACAGAGCACCCTGTTTCCTGTGGTCCAGGAACTGTTTTGGTTTTAGGTTATATGTGTGTTGGAGTTAAGGAGGGGCACATATCTGATATTGTTCAGGGAGCTGAGGTATACCTTCTGTCGTGTGTGCCCCCCCATAAAATATTACTTGTTACAGAGTTAGGTTAGGGTTAGGTTATGTGTCTTTTGGAGTTAATGGGGGGTATGTATCTGATATTGTTTGGGGTGCTGAGGTATACTTTCTGTCATGTGTGCCCCTCATTGAATATTACTTATTCTGCAGTTAGGGTCAGAGATGGCTGTTCAGGTTAGTGTACAAAGACGTTTGTGACTTAGGGTATAAATGCCACTAGGAAATGATGTATGGATGGGGTCCTGTGCTCCCACATGCAAATACAGATACTATTATGGAGTAATGCATGGATGGCAGGCCCTGCACTCCCAAAGAGAAATATGGATACTGCTAAAGACTGAAGCATGGATAGCAGCGCAGGGCCCTGTGCTCCCACATGCAAATACAGATACTATTATGGAGTAATGCATGAATGGCAGGCCCTGCACTCCCAAAGAGAAATATGGATACTGCTAAAGACTGCAGCATGGACAGCAGCTCAGGGCCCTGTGCTCCCACATGCAAATATGGATACTATTATGGAGTAATGCATGGATGGCAGGCCCTGCACTCCCAAAGAGAAATATGGATACTGCTAAAGACTGCAGCATGGATAGCAACACAGGACCCTGTGCTCCCACATGCAAATACGGATACTATTATGGAGTAATGCACAGATGGCAGGCCCTGCACTCCCACAGAGAAATATGGATACAGCTAAAGACTGAAGCATGGATAGCAGCGCAGGGCCCTGTGCTCCCACATGCAAATACGGATACTGTTATGGAGTAATGCACGGATGGCAGGCCCTGCACTCCCAGAGAGAAAAATGGATACTGCTAAAGACTGATGCATGGATAGCAGCGCAGGGCCCTGTGCTCCCATACACAAATATGCAGAGGAGTATGGAGTGACAGGTGTTGGGATGTGCCTGGGGGTCATCAGCCCTAATGTTCACCCCATTCTCCTATACTGTACCCATCTCAGTTTATTTACTTATGGAATGGGGTGAACATTAGGGTTGATGACCCCAAGGCACACCCCCGGCCTTGTCAGTGTCTGTCTGCAGGGTGGGAAACCCTAACACCACATTTCCCTGCTTTTGTCGCTTTAGTAACAATCCTAACTGATGCATTAATGATGTTTTTTTGCAATATATATGCATATATATATTTATTTATTTCAAAAGATTTATCAGGAAAGTCATACGGGAGGCGGAAGAGAGGAGAAGAGAACATATACAAAGTAAAATGTATAAAATACTACAGTAAAATGGAAATAATAAATTTATACAGTTTCAAGAATACTTAAAGAATAAATTGTCAAACAGTAAATTACAATACAAAGGAAGGTTTGGGCTGCAACCTGGGAAGAGCGGTGCCTGGTCAAAAGTGAGAGATAATTGGAAGCAGATGGGGACCGGCACTTGCTACAAAGGTACACAGTTTGTGTAGCTCCCAAAAAAACTGCTGTAGCGTTCCATTAAAGTGCAAAGTATTTTATTAAGTGCACAAAAACATAAAGTACAAAAGTGTTGTCATGTAACACCAGGCACTCACAGTTCCATAGGATAGTAAATATGAGCAGTCACTTGTAATCCATGCAGATTTAAATGCAGTAAATTGTGGAACAGGCAAAAGAACCTTAAATGGTGTACATCACAACAAAATAAGAAACAGGGAGAAGAGACTGATACTAGGTGAGGAGGCAGTGCTGGTGTCAGTGTGGGGTGGAAGGCAGGTGAGAAAGGAACCCACCCCTTTATCAGAACAACTGCAGGAGTGAACAGAGAACTTACGGAGGCGAGATTTCAGAGTGGGAAAGATCGGGGGCAGAGCAAATGGAAGGGGGAAAAGAGTATCATAGTTTAGGGAAGCAGAACAAGAAGACAGCTTGGCCCACAGTAGATTTCACTTGAGGGAGAGCAAGATAGCAAGGGCAAGCACTGTGAAAAGAGTAAGAGGAAGAAAGGGGGCGAGAGAGAGCAGAGAAGCACAATAAGATGGGAGAGAACCAAATCAATATCTGGAGATAAAGGAAGCACGCCAGAGTGCAAGGCACCTGGCATCAAGAGACAGGAGGCAGAGGGAAGAGTAGAGAGTACAAAGGTGTGTATGCAGGGGGTTTATCAAGGGCAAAGCAACAGAAGGAATGAAAGAGAGGATCCAGTCTGTCTAAAGTGAACTTTGAAGCAGCAGTATAAATAATGACTCTGTTGCTGAAATGGGAAGAATCATCTTAGCTAGCATTTCTCTGTGTGCAGGAAGTGGAATTTTTCTCTTATTTATATTAAAAAGCTTACAGCTAGTAGTCAGATATTATAGAGCTAGTGGGGCAAAACTGACTGTATTTAAAATCTGACTGTATGATATGCTCTTTGTAGGTCCAGACTGCTCGTGTTTTAAGTAACGTTGTAAAATTGCATGTTCTATGTTTTGTTGATATTCATGTACACTGGTCACTGTGAAAAATGGTAGGTCTGCCAATCCACTTGCCAGTTCAAACAATAACAAGCATCTGTCAATGCCGAATGTTGCTTGCTTCTATGTGCTGTTTAGGTATTTGGAAGTCATTGGAGTGCAAATATTGAAAATTCTGAAACTTCTGGCTACGTGCGTAAGAACTAGCATAGCGACTTCGAAAACAGTTATTTTAGGAATTTTTTCACCAAATTTTCAACATAGCCATTTTAAGACCTCTGCTGATGAACAGTGTCACTGTGATTTTGTTAATGTGTCCCATACATTGAGTTTGCACACTGACTGCACCATTCTGCGCGCTACATGGGCGGAAACACATTTGGGTGAGATGTGAAAATGACAGCTGTACTACTCATAAGAAGGTATGGTAAAATGGCAATGTTGAAATCTGGAGTGAAATATTGAAATTCGCGAACTACGAGCCTGTGTGGGAACTGCGCAGCATGGCTATTAAAACATTCATTTTGGAATTTTGACACCAAATTTTCAACATGGGGTTTGGGACCCCTTCTCATGAATGATGTCACTGTCATGGTGGTATTCAGGCCCAGGCGGTGATTTCGCAGTCACTGCGCGCAGTCACCGCGCCAAATCACCCTTCGGCCCAAATAACGCCATGACAGTGACATCATTCATGAGAAGGTCCCAAAAGCCCCATGTTGAAAATTTGCGCAAAATTCCCAAAGTGCCTGAGATATGCAACAAGTTGAAACCCCCCATCTAGCCCATTATACAGCTTACCGCATTTCTCAGTTCGCAGTCGGCTTTGAAGAGTGCAGACGTGTTCCCGTCCACCAAGATCATTGCGCCAGAGTCCGGAGGTAAGTATGGGGTGAGGGGCGGGGAGGCTGTGCGCAGTGGGTAGGGTGGGTTGTGGGAGGGGTCGAGACGCGCTGCAGGGCGTTTTGTTTTCAGGTAAAAAATAAAAAAGGCGTCATGGGACCGTTGCCACGCTGGGGTGGGCTCCCAGCGTGCTGAATGACGGCAGCGCTCAGCGAAGGGGATTGGGCACCCGTCGGCAAGGACTGATTGCCACGCTGGGGTGGGCTCCAGCGTGGCACTAACCGGGGAGGGGAGACGCAGCTCACCGACGGGATTGGGCACCCCGCTGGCTACACACAGTACACAGTAGGTGGGGCGCCGCACGCCAGTGGGGGAGCTACGCTTCTTATCTCTGCTCACTGAAGCGTAGCTCCCCCTTTCAACTGTATGCCACTGCATTTTGGAGCGTGTCATAGACAGCTCCAAAATGCATTAGCTTACAGGTGCCGCGCCTGCCAGCTCACTGACTGAATTGGAGGAGGAGGTGACACACCTCCGAAATCTCCGATGATGGCACTATGTTTCTTGCACATGCGTGCAAGCAACATAAAAATGATAAAAATGAAAAGTAGAATAGCAGGCAGAAAATTTCACTAGATTTTAAAAGTAATCTTTTTTTTTACTTTGTATTTTTTAAGTATTTTAGAGTATGCTTGCACGCATGTGCAAGAAACATATTGCGTCAGCTTTCTTTACAAAGGGGTTGTGGAGGCGCGGCAGTGTTGTGCCAAATGGTAGCAGCTCATTCAGAGGCTGGTCTCTGCCTGGCCAATAGAGGAGCATGCCCTGGATCACCACAGTTAAACAAGCAGGCCACTAGATCAACGAAACTGAACCGCTGCAATCAGGGAGCACCCTGTCAGTAGGCAATCAGCTGTTCGGTACACTCCCTGACTGCAGCAGCCAATTACAGAGTTGCATGCCGCCTGTCCCCCCCCCCCCTTAGTGCGCCTTCCTGGGGAAACACTTAAAAAACAAACAGTAAAAACCTACGGGGTAGCTCACTCCCCATCGGCATAATATCCCCCAAAACATTTGCGGTTCTGCCGAGGGTGCCCAATCTCCCTCGGCTCTTGCTCCTCCCCACTGAAACATTGTTTGGCCGACGAGGGCCCAATTCCCATCGGGCGCTATTCCCTCTGTCATTTGCCGACAGGGGAGCCCACTCCCCATCGGCATAATATCCCCCAAAACATTCAGTTTGTGCCGGGGTGCCTAACCTCTTGGCTCTTGCCTCACCCCATGTGACGATGGGGTGCCTAATCCTCATCGGCTACAGACCTCCCCAAAAGATCAATGGGTGGCACACTGTGAGCCCACCACAGCGTCAGATAAACCTGTAAATGGAAAACAGTCCCGCAGTGTTTTTTTTAACCTGCAAAGCAGAAAACGGTCCTGGCCGAGTCCGTGACCCATCCCAACCCTAACCACCCTCTGCGCACTCCACCCTCCCACACCCCCCACCCCATACTTACCTCCAGAGTCCAGCACAACAATCTTCGTGGACTGGGAACACATCTGCACTCTTCAAAGCCGACCGCGAACTGAGGAAATGCCAGTAAGCTGTATAATGGCATAAATAGGGTTGTTTCAATTTTGATGCATATCTCAGGCATTTTTTGGAATTTTGGCACCAAATTTTCAACATGGGGTTTTTGGGACTCCTCCTCATGAATTCTGGCACTGTCATGGCGTTATTTGGCCCCGAAAGGTGATTTCGCAGTCACTGCGTGGAATCCCCTTTTGGGACTGATTAATGAAACAACAGTGCCAGTGTTCACAAGGTGGGCTCTCAAAAAGCCTATGTTTCAAATCTGGTGGAAAAAAAATCCAAAAAATGACTGTTTTACAAGAATGCGTCGCACAGTTGCTACGCATGCTCATAACTTCGCAAATTTGCAATAGTTTCATGGCACATTTTCAACAATGACATTTTTCCACACCTCCTTGTGAACAGTACAGCTGTCATTTTTCACATCCTGCCCGAAATGTTTTTTCACACTTCTGGCGCAGAATAGCGCAGTCACTGTGGGAAATCAGTGTTCGGGACAGATTACGAAAATGACAGTGACACTATTCATTAGTAGAGGTCCTAAAATGCGAACTTTGAAAATTTGGTGACAATACTCCATAAATGACTGTGTTACGAGCATGCATTGCGCAGTTTGCACGTACGCTCGTAAGTTCACGCATTTATATTTTCACTCCAGATTTTCAACATTGCCAATTTTATGCACCTCCTTATGGACAGTACAGCTGTAATTTTTCACATCCTGCCCGAAATGTGTTTTCGCAGTTCCGGCGCAGAATATCGCGGTCACCATGGGAAATCAGTGTTGCAGACACATTGTGAAAATCACAGTGATGCTGTTCATTAGCAGACGTCCTAAAATGCCTATGTTGAAAATTTGGTGACAAAAATCCATGAAATGACTGTATTACGAGCGTGCGTTGCACAGTTTCCACGCATGCTCGTAACTTCGCACATTTGCAATTTTTTTATTTATTTTTTTATTTTATTTGTTCTAGGATTACAAATACCTTTGAGCCGAGGCTCTTTTACAAAGGTTCCACGTCATTGGTACAATTGAGACAAACATAAGCAAAGATAACAGTTTATATATATATATAAAAAAAAAAAAAACAGCCTTGTAGAGGAAAAAAGAACAATAAGGTGAAACTTTGGGGAGAGAAAAGGGAAAGGGAAAGGAGGAGGGGTGAAATCAGGGAGACTAAGTGTATGGGAGAAAAGGGGAGGTAGGTGGGGAGGACAGAGAGAGGAGAGGAGGAAGGCGGGTAAGAATAGAGGTAGTGCAGCTGGGTGGCATTTGTCATGGGCCAGCAGGGAGGTGAAGATGGGGGGGGGGGGGAGTGCTGGCAAAGTGCAGGAATAGATGTGGATCCAAAAGGGCATCTTCAGCTATGCAACCAAAAGACATGTTTAGCCACAACAGTCACAGAGGTTGGAGGCAGTGAATGTTAGGCGGAGCCGAGTCTTAAAAGTGTTGAGTGATAGTGAGGATAAGATGTCGCTGGGAAGACCGTTGTACCAACTAGCAGCCCAGTAAGCAAAGGATACAAACATAGAAACATAAAATTTGACGGCAGATAAGGATCGCTTGGCCCACCTAGTCTGCCCATTTTCCTACCTAACAGATAAGCTGAAGATCCTAGTTAACCAACAGCTTACTTCCTCCTACCCCCCCACTAGGACTGCCTTATGTCTGTCCCATGCATTCTTGAATTCCCCCACTGTTCTTGACTCCACGACCTCCTCAGGGAGGCTGTTTCATGCATCCACAACCCTCTCTGTGAAAAAAATCCTTCCTCACATTACCTCTGAGCCGTCCCCCCTCTATCTTCAAATTGTGCCCCCTTGTTCTTGCACATCTCTTTTTCTGAAAGATGCCACCCTCTTGGACTTTGTTGATTCCCTTGAGGTACTTGAAAGTTTCTATCATGTTCCCTCTCTCCATCCTTTCCTCAAGGGTATACATATTAAGCTCCTTTAGTCTTTCTTCAGATGTCTTCTGGTGCAGACCCTGCACCATTTTGTTGCCTCCTCTGGACAGCCTCCACTCTGTCTTTGTTTTTTCGGAGATGGGGTCTCCAGAACTGCACACAGTACTCCAGATGGGGTCTCACCAACTGTCTGTACAGAGGGATAACAGCTTCCTGTTTTCTACTATTGATGCCTCTCCCTATGCATCCCAGTATCCCCCCAGCCTTCCTTACTGCCTTCTCACATTGCTTGCCCACCTTTAGGTCATCTGATGTAATTACCCCTAGGTCCCTTTCCATTTTTATTGTTGTCAGTATCTCACCCCCCATTGTGTACTCTTCCCCTGGGTTTTTGTTTCCCAGGTGCATTACCTTGCACTTCTTTGCATTGAATCTGAGCTGCCATACATTTGACCATTCCTCCAACCTTGCCAAGTCCCTTTTCATCCTTTCCACTCCATCTGGTGTATCAACCCTGTTGCAGATCTTTGTGTCATCTGCAAAGAGACATACTTTTCCTTCCAGTTCCTCTGCAATGTCACTTATAAAGACATTAAAAAAGACCGGGTCCCAGTACTGAACCCTGCGGTACCCCACTAGTAACCCTCCTTTCTTCACTGTGGACTCCATTTACTACTACCCTTTGCGTCCTGTTGTCCAGCCAATTTTTTATCCAGGCTACCACCTTGCGACTCACTCCAAGGCTGGCTAACTTGTGCATTAATCTTTTGTGTGGGACTGTATCAAATGCCTTGCTAAAATCTAGGTAAGCCATGTCCACAGCCCCTCCCCTGGTCTACTACTTTGGTCACCCAGTCAAAGAAATCTATTAGATTCATCTGACACGACCTTCCCATCGTGAATCCATGCTGCCTTGGTTCCTGTGCCCCACTGGCCTCTAGGTACTCAACAATTCTTTCCTTCAGAAGTGATTCCATCATTTTCCCTACCACTGAGGTCAAACTAACTGGTCTGTAGTTTCCTGCCACTGTCCTGCTCCCACTTTTGTGAAGAGGAATCACATCTGCCCTCCTCCAGTCCTCAGGTACCACCCCATCCTCCCATGATTTGTTAAAGAGAGTAGTCAGCGGTGTCATTAGTTCTACCCTTAGTTCTTTTAGAATTCTTGGGTGAATCCCATCAGGCCCCATTGCTTTGTCCACCTTCAATTTTATTAGTTCCTTCAGAACCCTTTCTTCTGTAAATGGACCGGTATCGACCCTTCCATCTTCAGAGTGTTTTTCTTGTTTGGTTTAGGTACCTCCTCCTCCTCTTCCTTTGTGAATACTGAGCAGAAATGTTTGTTCAGTATCCCTGCTTTTTCACTGTCACCCTCTACCCATATTCCTTCCCCTTTATTAAGCCTCAGTATCCCTCCTTTGGTCTTTCTTCACTCCCAAATGTACCTATAAAAGGTCTTATCCCCCCTTCTTACAGAGTTGGCTATCCTTTCCTCGGTTTGGGCCTTTGCTATTCTGACTGCCTACCCAGCCTCTTTCTGCTTTAACTGATAAAGTTCTCTGTCCTGCTCCTTCTGTGTTTCCTTGTATTTCCTGAATGCTATCCTTTTCTCCTTAACCTTCCCTGCCACCTCTTTTGAGAACCATAGCGTTTTTTTCCTTCGTTGTGTTTTGTTGATTTGCTTTACACAAAGGCTTGTTGCCTCTGTGATGGCTGTTTTGATTACTCCCCATTGTTCCTCAACCCCTCCTTCTTGCCTGTTTGCTAGTGCTTTTCTGAGGCACTCTCTCATTTTCCCAAAGTCAGCCCTCCTAAAGTCCAATACTCTTGCTTTTGTATGGCTTGATTGTATGGCTGTGTACATCGTGAACCACACTGTTTGGTGGTCGCTTGTTCCCAGATGGCTACCACTTCTAAATCTGAGATTCTTTCTCTGTCCCCATTTGAGAGAACCAGGTCTAAGACTGTTCCCTCCCAAGTGGGTTCCAATACTAGCTGTCTGACACATGTCCCCTGTAGGGCATCAAGAATGACCCTGCTCTTGGATGTGCCTGCAGCAAAGGTGCTCCAGTTAACATCTGGCATATTCAGATCCCCCATCAACAATATCTCCCCTTTTTCTGCCATTCTAAGGAAGCCTTCTATCATTTCCTTGTCCATTCCCTCCCCCTGAGATGGGAGTCTGTATACAACCCCCATGCAGACTGTGGTGCCATTTCCTGTCTCATCTGCTCCCTGTTTACTCTTTAGTTCTGTTGCTTTGATCCCTTCCTTTACATAGAGAGCTACTCCTCTTTTACCCTCCCTGTCCCTCCTGTAGATTGTGTATCCTGGTATGCTGACATTCCAGTCATGGTTCTCTGTGTACCATGTTTCTGTGACTGCTACAATATCCAGGCAACCCTCTTCCATCAAGGCCACTAGTTCAGGGAGCTTGTTACACAGACTACAGCCATTGGTACTCATCACCCTCCACTTTTTGATGGCCTTACCCCTTTTAGCCCCATTCTTGCCCTTACTGCCTTTGCCTTTTTTACATTTACCTCCGTCCTGCGCCCTAATGACTTCTCTACCTTGGTGTTTACCTCACCAATTACAGTGTTTTGTAGGGGGAGGCTGGGATTTCCCTGCTCCTTTTCACTGCCTCCCCCCTTGGCTATTTTAAATGCTTGCCAATGAAGCATTTAAACCTCTCACCTAGGATCCTGGTTCCCCCCCGGACAGATGCAGACCATCGCACCAGTATAGGTCTGCATCCCTCCAGGTGGCTCCCCAGTCCCCAATGAAGCCAAAACCCTGAGCTCCACACCAGTTTTTCAACCATTCATTGAATTCCCTGGTGAGGAGTACCCTATCATCACCCTTGCCATAGACAGGCAGCACCTCCGAGAAGGTTACTGTATGCGCTACTTGTCTAAGGCCCCTCCCCAACTCTACAAACTCTTCTTGCACTACTCTGATCCCATTCCTAGCCAGGTCATTTGTCCTTTGGCTTTGGCCTTGTGTTGTGTGACAATGCGGGATTTGCAGAAGCTGAGGTTTCGATTCCCTGGTGTGGCGGATGTGGATTCTCGGTTGTATGAGGGCACAGACTCCGGGGGGGCAAGGCCCAGCAAGATTTTCTTAGTAGTAATACAAGTTTGGAGTTTTATTTGATTGGCAAGATTCAACCATCCAGTTTGAGAATAGAGGTCACATGTGTGAGTTAGATGTTGAGAGCCAGTGACAAGTCGACAGGCCTTGTCGAGGGCAGTGGATACACGTTTGAGTGTGATGGTTGTAGCAGAGCCGTAAATGATAATGCCATAATCAGTGATGGATATGATGGAGCTCTGGACAGTGACAGTGAGGGCTTTGGGTGTCAGGTGTTTCCTATTACGGAATAGCAGTCCTAGCCGAGAGTTAGCAGCTTTGGCAACATGGTCGATGTGGGCAGTGTAGGAGAGGTGAGGGTCAAGGGTGAGTCCGAGGTATTTAAAGTTTTTGACCTGTTCCAGTGCGGCACCTTGTCTGGTGATAACGGAGAGTTGGAAGTGCTTATGTTTATTATGGGAGCTGCTGAAGATCATGGCCTTGTTTTTTTTTTTTGATTAAGGATCAGTTTGTGCTTTGTGAACCAATTCTCAGCCGAGGAGAAGCCGAGTTGGAGATTTTCTTGCAATTTCTTTGGTTCCTGGTGTGTGGCAAGGATTACTGCATCATCGGCATACATGGTGATATGTTCAGTGCAGGAGTCCGGTAGGGTGTTAAGGAACAGGCTGAAGAGTAGGGGGCCCAGTATTGAACCCTGGGGGACTCCAGAGAGGACAGGTTTGAAATCAGAGTGCACATCCCCAATTTTTACCCACTGGGAGCGGTTTTCAAGATAGCTTTTGAACCAAGAGATTGAAGCATTGGAGAGACCAGCATTATTTAGTTGGCTCAGCATGAGGGAGTGGTATCGAAGGCTTTGGTCAGGTCGATGAAAATGGCACCAGTTAATTGTCCATTGTCAAGGGAGCTGTGAACGGAGCCGGTGAATTCGAGTAAAGCAGAGGATGTACTATGACCTTTTCTAAAGTCATGTTGCTGTTTACAGAGAATATTATAATTGTCCAGATGCTCGGTAAGTTGGTCCGCTCTATACATAGAAAGGTGGGTGACAGACATGGGTGGAGGAGTTGGGGGGTGGGAGTTGATGCATCTTGGAAGAAGTCAGAGGGGAGAACACTGCTAAGGTCAGTGAAAGCGATGTTAAAAGTGTTCACAATAGTTTTAGGGTCGAGTGTAGTGTGCCCATTTATGTTGAGTATGTTTGGCGAAGATTTTGACTGTTTCCCAGTGACATCTTTAATGTTTTTCCAGAAATCCCTCCCATTTCCCCAGGAGTTAGTGAGGGCATTTTTATAGCAGTCAGATTTCTGTTGCTGAATGGATTTGGTGCAGTCGTTCCATGCCTGTTTATAATTCTGGATGTTGAGTTGCTTACCGGAGTTTCTAGCCAGTTACCAGAGATGGTCCCTGGATTTAAGTTTTTTTAGGAGCTCTCCTGACAGCCAAGGGTTACTGAGCAATTTAACTTTGCACTTTTTGAGGGGGCCAAATTTATTACAGGCTTCACTGAAAATGTGAATAAATTGCTTCAGTGCAGTATTAGTATCTGTTGCCTTGAAGATGGAAGACCAGTCCTGAAGACGGAGGTGCGATTTGAGGTGGGGTAGCTAACCATGGGGTAGGACTCTGCTGGTGATGATTTTTGAAGGGGGCTTATAGAATTTGTTTGACCAGGTACAGCTGATGGGAGAGTGGTCACTGAGTGAGTCAGGTAGGACTGAGGTTTTCGTGATCCAAGAGGGGTGATTGGTTAGGATCCAGTCGAGTAGGGTGCAGGTCCCAGTTCTGTAGTTCTTTCTGGTTGCATAGTCAACCATTTGAGTCAGGTTAGCTGATATAATGGAGTCCTTAAATGACCCACCTTCAGCTGAAAGCCCATTAATGTTAAAGTCACCAAGAAGGATGATTTCGGAGTCCAATGGGTGGGATTTGACAAAGTCAAGGACAGCGGTTAGACCAGGTCCCTGTTCCTTAGGAGGTATGTAAACAGTGACAACTGTGAGGGCCTTATTGTAGGCACCTAATTGAGTCTGATGGGAAAAATCTGAGCAGGAGTTGCTGGAAGATTGGAATCAATGGGGTGTCCTTGGAAAGTGTCTTTCACATATAAGGCACACCCTCTACCTCTTTTGGACTTACGATCAACCCAGAAGACATTGTAGCCAGGAAGGGTGATTGCCTGGTCAGGAATCTTTGGGGTGAGCCAAGTTTCAACTACTGACAGAATATCCGGGTTGTGTTGGGTGGTAAAGGCTTGCAGTGCATCAAGCTTAGGAAGTAAACTGCAGATGTTCAGACACAATATTGAGAGAGTGCCTGTTGGTTTGTTTTGGTTGGAGGTGTTTTATCCGGGGTTAGAGTGAACAGTCCCTGATAGCACCAGGAGGAGGAGCACAAGTTTCAGGTTGCATAGGCAGAGTTCAGTCAGAGAGAGATTGCGTTTCTTTTTTGAACAGTAGTACGCCAGGTGGTAATGTCAAAAATGCAACATTGGAACAGTTGTATATGATGTGGCTAGATGTGCCCAAGGCTCACACATGAGCAGGACAGATCAATTTTGGTGGTGTGCCTCCATGGGGAAGGATTTTCCCCATTGCCAAATGATGTAAAATAATCAAATCCACAGGAAAAGGATCAGTAAACTGTTTGATCTACAGTAACAAGACAAAAGATGTGTTAAATTCCTGGAACACTGGCCTGGGGCATATGCACGAAGTTAAAACCCTTTGTCAGTGTCTTCCCTTTCTTTAAATAGTTGTGAATGGCTCTCAAAGACATGCAGATCCCTTTAGCAATAAGGTAGACAGAAATGTGGATTCAGTTTGCACTCCCCAGGTCAGAGCTTGTAGAATTTCTTAGCTGTACTTAGTTTGATTGTGATGGCTTCCAAAAAAGTTGATTTATAATGAGAATCCCAATATCTGCTGGTGATGTTTTCCAGTTTCTTAGTCCAAGACACTTTCATAGATCCCATATCCAAGAATGGTCTAGTTCCTCCAAGCCGAAACACATGAAAATCCACAAAACTAAACTACTGACAGAGATAAACACAAACACCCAGCCACACAGCCCAAGTAGGCGGAGCAGATTGTCAACACTGCCGTTTTTCCACAGCTCCTTATGAACAGTACACCTGTCATTTTTCACATCCTGACCAAAATGTTTTCGTACTTCCAGCACAGAATAGCATGGTTGCTGTGGGAAATCAATGTTCGGGACACATTACGAAAATGTTAGTGACACTGCTCATTAGCAGAGTTGCTAAAATGCCTATGTTGAACATTTGGTGACAAAAGTCCATAAAATGACTGTGTTACGAGTGTGCATTGTGCAGTTTCCACGCACAGTTGTAACGTTGCACATTTGCAATTTTTTCATGCCAGATTTTCAACATTGCCATTTTTTCGCACCTTCTTATGAACAGAATAGCTGTCATTTTTCACATCCTGGCCGAAATGTGTTTTCATACTTCCAGCGCAGAATAGCGCGGTTGGTGTGGGAAATCCGTGTTTGGGACACATTACGAAAATCACAGTGACACTGTTCATTAGCAGAGGTCCTAAAATGCCTATGATGAAAATTTGGTGACAAAAGTCCATGAAATAACTGTATTACAAGTGTGCATTGCTCAGTTTCCACGCATGCTCGTGACTTAGCACATTTGCAATATTTTCACTCCAGATTGCCAACATTGCCATTTTTCTGCAGCTCATTATGAACAGTACACATGTCATTTTTCACATCCTGGCCGAAATCTGTTTTTGCACTTATGGCGCAGAATATCTCGGTCGCTGTGGGAAATCTGTTCGGGACACATTATGAAAATAACAGTGACACTGTTCATTAGCAGAGGTACTACAATGCCTATGTTGAACATTTGGTGACAAAAGTCCATAAAATGACTGTGTTACGAGCGTGCGTTGTGCAGTTTCCACACACGCTCGTAACTTCTCACATTTGCAATTTTTTCACGCCAGATTTTCAACAGTGCCATTTTTCTGCACCTCCTTATGAACAGTATAGCTGTCATTTTTCACATTTCACCAGATATGTGTTTTCAGACATGTAGCATACAATGACGTGGTCGGTGTGCGGAATCAATGTTAGGGACAGATTAAGAAAATCACAGTGACACTGTTCATGAGCAGAGGTCTTAAACTGGCGATGTTGAAAATTTGATGACAAAAGTCCATAAAATGACTGTGTTACAAGTGTATATTGTGCAATTTCCACACACCCTCATATGTTCACAAATTCGTAATCTTTTCAGTCCAGATTTTCAACATTGGCATTTTTCCACACCTCCTTATGAACAGTACAGTTGTCATTATTCACAACCTGGCTGAAATGTGTTTTTGCACTTCCGGCGCAGAATAACATGATTGCTATAGAAAATCAGTGTTCGGGATAGATTAAGAAAATCACAGTGACACTGTTAATGAGCGGCGGTCCCAAAATGCCTGTGTTGAAACTCTGCTGTAAAAAATTCCCCAAACTAGTTACATTACGGGTGTGCTTTGCGCAGTTTCTATGCACACTCATGACTTCACTAGGTTTTTTATATTTTCATTCCAGATTTTCAACATTGCCATTTTTTACACCTCCTCATGAACAGTACAGCTGTCATTTTTCACATCCTGTTCGAAATGTGTTTTCACACCTGTGGTGCCAAATGCTGCAGTTGCTGTGCAAAATCACCTTTCAGCTAACAAACTGATAGTGTCTCTGTTCATGCGGTGGGATCACAAAAAGTCTATGTTGAAAACTTGGAGTAAAAACACCAAGAAATGGCCAGGGTGTTAGGGTTTTCAACCATAATGCCCTATGGCTGTCAGGGATATGACCTGGGATTGTCAACAGTTATGCTCATGCCATTCCACCCCCCCCCCACCCGCACCCTGCAGCCAGTGACAGGCTTTGAGGTGCGCTTTGGAGTCTTTGGCCCCAGAATCCATCCCATTCTCCTATACTGTGCCCATTTCAGCATATTTCCTTATGGAATAAGATAAGTAAAGCCCGAACACCCAAGGCACACCTCAACACTTGTCAGTGTTTGCAGGGTAGGGTGAGGGGAAATGTCGTGACCATCATGGGCGACAGCCCAGAGGCACATCCCAATGCCTGTCCATCTCTGCAGGGTGAAGGTGGGGTTGGCATCAGTTCAGTACTTCAATGCCATTCCTATACTGCATCTGTCTAACTCCTGCACTTCAACTGCTAATGCCAGCAAGCAAACATTCGGCATTGACTAATGCTTGTTCTTTTTTCATTTGCTCATTAACAGATGTTGTACCTGATAGTATTAAGTGTGATGTAAACAGCAGCACTTCACCTAGAGACTGACTTATCTAGTTCTATTCCTTTTCAAAGTACTCATCTGCATTGTGACCTCACTTATCATGACATCACTAGTGACTGAACTTGCAGCAGGTGATTTGTTCTTTTTGTTCAGCTGTGATGTCACAGACAATGAGGTCATAGGGCTGACGTATGAGGAGGAGCAGAACTAGCTATTAAGGATGCTCGAAATCAATAGGTTTAGTTCAATGGTACATCCAACTGATTTCTGGAAATTCCAGTTCCAACTCCAATTTATTTGTTCAGTTAATCATTTTATTGAAAAATATCAAGCAAAGAAAATAGGACAGTAGGATATGAATGCATTGCAACTTTTCCAGCGCACACAGGGTAATAATTGGACTCAACATCCTTCCTAATACAGAGAAGTACTATCTACAGAAGCATAAGATAGCAATATGGGAGATAAGGCAATAAATGTATTTTCATCCTGTTCTTGCCCTCCTGCTACATGGTAAGGTGGCCAGGGTCCAATATATATGTGATATACCAATATACCCAAGAGCATGGGGGTGCTTTGTGGACACAGATTAGTTATCAAGCTGGAGTGATGCCCAAGTCACCTGAGTTATACAGACTAAGGCGGATTGCAGTGAAATGAATTGAAGTGAGGTAGGGTCCCCATACGTGCTGGTATTTATCCATGGTGTCTGATGCTCTGTGGGAAATTTTCTCAAAGGTGGCAAGCTGTCCTACAGCAGTCAACCATTCTGCCATGAGGGGACATCCATGGTTCACCATTTACATAGGAGCAGCCTCTCTGCCACGTCACTGATGGCAATAAGCTATTTCATCTTGGGGAGTTTTTGGGTAATGAAGAAGGAGAGAGTCCCAATAAAAAGAGTGGAGCATCAAGCAAGATTTCGGCTCCAGCAGTAAACCTGTTTTATGCCATCCCAGTAGGTAACAATCACAAGAGATCCTCTGAGTACATGAATGAGGTGTACCCTAGCACCAGCCCTTATCCTCTTGTAGGAGCCCCAGTCTACATAGGGCATCCAGGGTGCGATACCATCAGAGTAATGATTTGTTCTGGATAAGGTGACTTCTTTCATCATGGCATGTGGCGTGAACCCCATACAGACATGTTTCCCAGTCTACCTCATTTATCTGGACTTCCACTTCTTGTTCCCAGGACATTCTGGATGGGATTTATTGATCTGGGAGGGCATTTCTCAGATTCAGATAGAGTGAACTAGCCTTCCCCTGTGTGAGTCATGCACCACTGGCAAGCATTTAAATTGAGGAGCATGATGATTACTCTGGGGGTAGGGGCCCCACTGTCAGTCACCATTTTTCTGATCTGTAAATACCACCAAAATTCTTGTTTATGAAGATCATATCTACTCTGGAGACAGGTAAAACTGTCTGGATCGCATCCATCAGGAGTAAGGATGTCCCAACCAGAGGGATGCCTTTTCATGCCCAGAAGTGCCACATGAGTAGAAAGGTGCCTATGCGCAGGGTGTTGTTGCCCCATAGTGGTCCAGTGAGAGAGGTGTTAGAGGCAGAATGAGGACTTTAAACATTCATCTCCACATTTTGGCAGATAAGCTGATGGTGAGGTAATTCTTAATAGACTGGGATATCTGTCCATATAAGAAGGTGGCCATGATCAATGATACAGAAAGATTAGTTTCCATCTGGTGCCATAATGGGGTAGTCTGACTGGTAGGGTGAAACCACTGAACCACTTGAGCACTGGGGAATGCAATATGGTGGTCTTCAAACCAGGGCAGCCCCCAACCCCCTCTAGACCAGTGGGCCCTGAGTTCTGCATGACTATATCTTAGTGGGTGACCCTAACACAGGTAGGTCACAACCAACTTCTGAAACCATCTAGGTGGGAGCAAGAGGGGGAATTTGGAGAGGTTATGAATGATTTCCAGTGCCAGAATAATTCTGAAGGCATCTATTTTGTCTGCAAGTGACAAGCTGAGCAATTTCCATCTGACCAGTTCTGTCCTGACCGAAGAAAGGAGTGGTGTCATGTTCAGCCTTACCATCTTGGACATAGAGGGATGGATGATGACACCTAGGTACGTGATGCCCTCTGGAAACCATTTGAGGCCTTTTTCAGCAAATGGTTCTTCTTTAATGAGAGGGTGTAACAGTAGCACTTCAGTCTTGTTCTGATTGACCCAAAGTCTGAACACCTCCGTGAACTGCCGTTCGAGTCCAATGTAACTCTGATTCTGATAAACCCCTTGAAAATTCTTCATGCAGTACCAGCCACAGTGGGTTAACAAATACATAGACACTTCCACCAGATGCTGGATGCTTTACCTCGTGCTATGCTGGCGACCTGGGTTCGGGAACGGACTCGGATCGCTCAGGGGTCAGCTCGGGTGAGGAAGGATTGAGCATCCTCTGACAGTTCTCCTTCCTCGGGGGTGGGGGGACTCAGCATCATGCTGTAGACTGACACCCAGCAGAGGCTGGGGGTCAGCACATGCACAGTGCTAGAAAGGGTAGATCCATGCACAGGGTATAAGACTGCCTCCGCAGAAGTGGAGACAGCCACCCTACCCATTGCAAGCACGTGAGTCCAGGAAGAAAACAGAAAAAGGTTCGAAGCTGGCAAGCTCAATGATGGTGGGCTGTGCCCGTACTTCCCCCCGGCAATCTAGATGTTGGCTTCTGGGGTTGGGGGGGAGGATGGCACCCCTTACTGTACCGCAGGGTTCAGTATTAGGACCGGTCCTCTTCAATGTCTTTATAAGCGACATTGCAGAGTGACTGGAAGGAAAAGTATGTATTTTTGCAGATGACACAAAGATCTGCAACAGAGTTATGCACAAGGTGGGGTGGAAAGGATGAGAAGGGAATTGGCAAGGTTAGAGGAATGGTCAAATGTATGGCAGTTTAGATTCAGTGCTAAGAAGTGCAAGGTAATGCACTTGGGAAACAAAAACCCAGGGGAAGAGTACACATCAGGGGGTGAGATACTAACAACAACAAAAATGGAAAGGGACCTGGGGGTAGTCATATCAGATGACTTAAAGGTGGGCAAGCAATGCGAGAGGGCAGTAAGGAGGGCTGGGGGGATACTGGGATGCATAGGGAGAGGCATCACCAGTAGAAAACAGGAAGTTGTTATCCCTCTGTACAGACAGCTGGTAAGACCCCATCTAGAGTACTGTGTGCAGTTCTGGAGACCCAGTCTCCACAAGAACATAGACAGGATGGAAGCTGTCCAGAGGAGGGCAACTAAAATGGTGCAGGGTCTGCACCAGAAGACATATGAAGAGAGACTAAAGGAGCTTAATATGTATAGCCTCGAGGAAAGGAGGGAGAGTGGGGACATGATAGAAACTTTCAAGTACCTCAAGGGAATCAACAAAGTCCAAGAGGGTAGCATCTTTCCAAAAAAGAGGTGTGCAAGAACAAGTGGGCACAATTTGAAGATAGAGGGGGGTGGCTCAGAGGTAATGTAAGGAAGTATTTTTTCACAGACAGGGTTGTGGATGCATGGAACAGCCTTCCAGAGGAGGCTGTGAAGTCAAAAACAGTGGTTGAATTCAAGCATGCATGGGACTGTTATAAGGCAATTCTAGGGGGTGGGAGTAGAAAGAAGTAGGCTGCCGGTTAACTAGGATCTGCAGCTTATCCATTAGGTAGGGAAATGGGCAGACTGGGTGGGCCAAGTGGTCCTTATCTGCAGTCAAATTCTATGTTTCTATACCACCGGCCCTATCACGGGCTACCAATGGGAGATGGCCGGTTGGGGTGGGTGCAGGGAATGCCTTGCTGGAGATACAAGTCCCCCGAGGGAGAGGCTGGAGCCACCTGACAGTGCCGAAGGAGGCAAAAAAAGTATGTATGGAAAAAAACTAGTAGCCAGACAGCCTTGCCAGTGGCCACTCCATTAAGCAATGAGCACAGCTGGATCCTCTCCTCTGTCCTAGTCCTCCATAGCTGATGACCTTCTCCTGTCATGCCCTCCAGTCTGAATCAGATGCCAAAATGTCAATCCATAAGTTATTTTTTTACCTCCCTTCCCTCTCCTACCCATTCCAATGCCAAACCCCAAATAAAAAAACATCATCCTCCCACAGGTCAAATACTATGTAGTAGAGCAGGCAGTCCACACAAACCCTCCCTCTTCCTCGGTCAGCCATCATAGAGCGAATGAACAAAACTACATTCTGGGTCATCAGTCTACCCCTGCCAACTGAGGAAGAAGAGGGAGAAAGGGTTTGTGTTGGTTGCCCTCTCTACAGCTCAGCAAATGCTATTTTACCTTGGTGGGATAAAGTATTTTTAGAGGAGGGGATTTGACATTGCAGTGGAGGGAACTGAGTGAACTTAAGGGTTGATATTTTGACATCAGACTTGGACTGGGGATATGACAGTGTAACCCCTAGATGGCGCTATCCCAGGGGCTACTACCCCTGCCTGATTTGCCACTAACAGGTTGAGGGGCCTGGATCCAATGGCGGGTGCCTCCACCCAGAGGTCAGGGTTTGCAATAGTTAAACTTACTTGGTCACAGCCCTCTGGGACTCTGCAACCCCCCTTTCTTCCCACTAGTGGCCCACACAATATATCAGAATTACCTTCACAGTATACACTTACCCCCAGGACTAGTTCCGGCACTGGGACCTCCTGTGAAATAAGATACAGTGCAACAATCACAGTACAGTACTTTAACACAGACAAATACCTCAGGAAGTATAACTTTGCTGAAACAAGCAGCTCTGATTTATTTAGGGGGATATAACAAGGACAGGGGGAAATCAGGTTAATTAGCTTATCACTTTACTATCTACCTATGGCTCTGTGCACAGGCCTATCCCTACCAGTTACTGTCCCTGGGTACCCAAGCCCTAGTGGCTAGTCCAAACCGTGGCAGCTGGTAGGGCCCTTTCACACAGTGAAAAGAAAAATTAGTTTAAACAGTCAGCAGTACAGTGATTCCATTTGGATTTAATGCGGCAATTCAACAGGAGCGACCCTGAATTAGTACTCACGACCTCCAAACAAGATAGGGTCCTTCAACGTCAGCAGGGCTACTCTTGAGCTCCACGAGACTCTTCACACATTTATATGGTAAAAAGAAAGTACTATACCAGGCAGGCTGCTTTCTATCCCGATTGCAATTACTGCACAATACCGGGAGAACACACAGCAGATTCAGTTCCTGACAGACCAAGTGCAATTCAACAATTTCTCCAGTCTTCTACAGGGTGAGCCTGGTTTCTACTCTTCAGAGATCCTTTGATTCTTTTCACAGGACTGATTCAGTCCTAACAAGCAGTTACAAGCTGCAGACCGGAACTCTGGGCCTTACACACGTTTGACTAAAACTGTGCACTGAAGGAGCACAGGGTTTCTTTCCCCTTCACTGCCAGATCTAAACTGAAACTCCAACAGACAAAACCGAGCACTTCCTTTGAGTTCCTCCCAGTTCTTGAGTGGATTGGCTGTCACTCACAATAGACTGCTGCTGTTGGTCCAAAAAGGCGCCAAGTCTAAACTACATCTCCCAGAGTCACTGCCCATACAATCCTCTTGTGGCTGGCTCAGATTATGAGTCTAAGTTCTGATTCGTCCAAGGCACCATTTTAGAGCAAGCTACTCCACACTGATTGGTCCAGTTCAGCAGTTCAAAACCAGAATGGGGAACTAGGCAGACACAGTTCTGACTGCAAAGAAAGCAGGTTAGACAAACTGTAATTTCATTATTACTGTAAATGATTTCTGGCAAACAGTTACATCTTTCAGATAGGTTCCTTTGCACTCCTAGTGACCGCAAAATGGAGTGAATTGGCAGCAGCTCGAGTGGTACTCAAACAGAGAAGCACACAGTCCCCCCATACAAACTAATTATGTCTGCAAGCAGACAGCTCTTAAAGAGACAGTACCAGAGGCTCTAAAAACACTCACTGATAAATGGCTTAAACGCCAAACACCATTCAGGCTTGGAGCATTCAAGCAAGCTCCTGGAAGTCTTTTGGGAACCCCCATTTGCAGGGGGGTTACAACAGGAAAAGGCCAACATATCCATTCTGGACTAGGACAGAGGCCCAGCTTCACTGACTGCTCAGTGGAGTGGTCACTGGCATTGCTGTCTCTCTACTATTTTTTTTCACTGTAAGTGACACTAGGAGGGAAACTTTAACAGTGGCAGAGGGTGGGATTGAGGGGTCTTGCATGTGGTACTTGAGGGTCTGGGGAAGGGGATAATTAATTTGTTTGTGGCTTGTGCATTGTGTAAGGATGGGGAAGGAACAAAGGAAACTTTTGTATCTGCTAGCCCACTGGAGCAATGATCAGATACAGAATCAGAAATGGATTTGTATCCCTTAGGTGGTGCTATCTCAAGGACTACTACCCCTGCCTACTTGGCTAGTAGCAAGTTAAGGGGCCTGAGTTCTGAAACGGGTGCCTCCACCCGGAGGTCAGGCTTGGTAGTGGTCAAGCTAACCTGGGCACAACTCTCCGGGACACTGTAATCCCCCTCTTTCCTTACTAGTGGCCGGAACAATACACAATAATCACTTTCACACTACCCCGATACACCACACAAGTACCCACACTGTTTGCACTTACCACCAGGGCTTTCCTCTAGCTTGGCCCTGGGGACCCCCTGTAAAACAAGGTTATACACAGCAAATAACAACAGTACAGTACAGTACTCTTGCACAAACTGGAACAGTCAGGGTAAGTGCAAAAAAGAGTTAGATCTGATTTATTTAAGGGACTTGAACAAGGAAGGGGTGCAATCAGGTTAATTTACACAAAGGCTGTATCAATCAAACAGTTATGCATGCACTTCAGGGTCCATAAACAGTCGCACACTCTGGGTACTCAGATGGAGAACAGTGGGCTAGCCAGGAACGTTGCAGCTGGTTGGGGCCCCGTGATGGAAGAAAACAACATGCACAACACACACTATTTGTAATCCGGAGCCGGGGGCTCAGTTCGTGAAAAGAAAACAACAAGACAATCAGATGACACACTTTTAGACTAGGCTGTTGTTGCAGGGATCTACCCTGATGATTACTCATGATACCCAAGACTGGACACAGGCTGGACGAAAATCGAGACAGCAGGTGGTTAATCTGGAGTGCCAGGAGAAGCAGGGCCCACTCGAATCACCGAGGTGTCATTCCTGTTCAAGCGTGCAACAGGGGGCTGATCCCCAGGCAGGTCTCTCATCGATGGCTTTCTCTGTGCAGCGGGTAGTCTGGCTGGGCCAGTGTGGCAAGGCCCTGGCCAAATGGAGACAAATTCGGAAACAGTCCATTTTGGGCTGGATACAGCTTCCAGCAAGCAGAATACAGTTCACACAGTGAGGAACCAAATCACAAACCACAAACAACTCACAGCACATTTACATGTAAGAAATTCTACAGTACCAGGAAAACCGCTCTCCGGTCACGAACGCAGAGTCTCTGCACAAACTGGAGATTCAAAAGGAGCTGGAAATCTTGACAGGCCGATCGCATTCAGAAAAATCTTCGGTCTTCTTCAGGTATGAGCCTGGTAAAAAATCAGTGGCTTACTTGGTTCTCACAAACTTGGATTTAGTCCGAAATAATTATTTTCTCTCCCTCTCAGGGGCAGCAGGCAGACATGCAGGCCACAACTCAGGCCTTTCCACAATTCTCCCACGTGAAACTACTCAGATGGCTGCTTGACTGTCTCAAGCTGTTGCTTCTTCAGCTCCCAACTTAGATCTGACTCAATTGCCAGCAAGCCTGGGACTTTCCCCAGAATCCAAAAGGTTTGGTTGGCTGATCTGTCTGTCAGTCACAACAAAGGCTCCCCCTTCAGGTGCAAAAAGGTGCCAAGAGCCCAAAACTACAATTCCTACAGATTTTGACTCCAGACAGCTCCTGTAGTCTGACTCCATTTTAGGTCCCACCAGTACTGATTGGTCCAATTCGGCAGTCCAGGACCAAGATAGTGGAGATAAACATAACAGTCCTTGCTGCAAAGAAGGCAGGTTAGACAAACTGCATCACCATTATCACTCTAAATGATTTTCATCAAATAGTTACATCTTTCAACAGAGCTCCCTCTCAGATTACTTATGACTGCAATCCAGGCAGCTCTTAAAGAGACAGTACTCAAAGGCTATACAAGCACTCTCTGGCAATCACATTTAAACTGCTAAAACACAGGACACCAGCCTGGCAGTGAGCATTTAGGCAAGCTCAAGGAAGACTTTTTGGGAACCCCCACTTGTAGGAGGGTTACAGATTCCAATTTCTTTTTAGGAATTATAAATTTTGGCTTTCAGTTCTGAAAATCCTAGTTCCTAAAAAGGGTCATCATTGTCCAAATAATATGGTTTTGAGTCCACAAATTCAAGCCCCTCTACTAACTAGTCAGCCTCCAGGTACAGAACTGTTCCACACATCACATGAAATATTGTCAAATAGAAAACCTTCTAATTAGCAAAAGGAAAAAGAAAAAATACTTCAGATATAAGAGGTAATGAAAAGTTCATTACTTTTCAAAGTAAATATTAATTTCAGGCAGTACGCTAGTGCTTTAAATGGTATGTAAATGGTAATAAAAAGGTAGACATTTCTATATAATTGTTTTGGGAAAAGAAAAAAAAGCCAGTTCATCAGCACAGCACAGTGTTCCTACTCGCAATACCGATGACCCAAGTTCAGAATGAGCCTAGGACATAGAAACGTGGAAACATAGACAATGATGTCAGAAGACGACCAAACATCCATCCAGTCTACCTGACTTCCCTATTTAGCCCTGAGATGTACTGATCCTTCAGGGTCCTAGCCCTCCCCATTCCCACTCCATTCTTCACCCTGATTCTGATGCCCCACGCAACCACTGTACCCTTCATTCTGTCCCAGCCATATTTAATTCCATTAATGGTTTTCACACCCACAACCTCAGTTGGCAGCCTGTTCCATGGCTACACCACTCTTTCTTTACAATGGTACTTACTAACACCCCTCCTGAACCTCCCTCCTGTTAGCTTCCACTCATGACCACGTGACCATGAGTTGGCATTCAAGTTAAATAGTTCCCAGCAGTTCACCCTGTTAATTCCTTTTAGGAATTGAAGGTCTCTATCAAATTCCCCCATCTCCCTTCTGATCGCCAGTGAGTACATGTTCAGTACCTTGAGGCACTCCTCATAAGACATGCCCTGCTGGCCCTGAATCATTTTTGTTACCCTGTGCTGCAGTCTCTAATGTATCCCTATCCTTCCTGTGGCGAAGACTCCAGAATTGGGCGCAGTACTCCAAGTATGGCCTCACCTAGGATCTGGGTGGCTCCCAGCTCCCTACCTCTGAACAGATGTGGAACCTGGGGATGATTTTTGATGATGGGCTGACACTGAGATCGCAGGTGTCGGCAGTCGTTACATCATCCTTTTACCATCTGAGGAACATCTCCAGGATTAAGCACCTAGTTCCACCCGCTGATCTGCCTACATTGGTCCACGCCTTTGTGACCTCACGCCTCAATTATTGCAACTCATTGTATCTAGGGCTACCAGGGGTTGATATCCACTGCTTGCAGCTCATGCAGAATGCTGCAGCCCGGTTATTGACGGGTACTCCTCGTACCTGTCATACTTCTCTGGTGCTGCGCGAACTGCACTGGCTGCCAATACAGTGGCGGATCACCTTTAAAGTCGGTCTTCTGACTTATAAAGCCCTACATGGACTGGGCCCAGACTACTTGAAAGAGCTCCTGGTACCCTACTGCCCTAGGCGATCGCTCTGCTCGGCGGACGAGGAGTTGCTAGAGATTCCAAGGATTTTTCTAAAATCTTCGGGGGCCCATGATTTTATGTACGTGGACCCAACCCTTTGGAATTCTCTACCCCATCCACTTCGGGAGTACGCGTCCGTAGAGAAATTTAAACAGGCCCTAAAGACCCATTTGTGGTATCAGGCACATCCCAGTTGATGATATTTTACTGAATTTTATGAATTCAGTATTTACTGTATCTGTGTTTTATTCTATTGTTTTTATGTGAGGTTTGCTGTTAAGGCACCTTGGTTTTAGAAAGGTGCGGTAAAAATAAAGAATATTATTATTATAATACAGGGGAAGTATTAGCTCCTCTTTCCTGCTATCAATACCCCTCCCAATACATCCAAGCATCCTATTTGCTTTGCTATAAGCCTTGTGGCACTGACTCAATTACTTTAGGGAGTCGCCGATGATAACTCTAAAGTCCAATTCCTCAGCTAGGGTACTCAGTTTCACCCCTCCCATTCAGTAGTCCACTCTGGCATTCTTATTCCCTAGGTGCATAACCTTGCACTTTTTAGCACTGAATTTCAACTGCCAAACCCTTAAACACCTCTCCAGCTTTTTCAAGTCTCTCTTCATTTTCTTTATTCTCTCATCACTATCCATCCCCCCACAGAGCTAGGTGTCATCTGTGAAGAGACACAGCCAGCCCTGGCTCCTCTCATCAATGTTGCTGATTAACATACTGAAGAGGACCAGACCCAGGAAAGTCCCTGTGGAACCCCACTCATGACCTTCCTCTCTTATGATTTAACCCCATTGACCTCACTCCCCTCTGCTGCCTCACCTTTAGCCAGTTACCTACCCAGTTTACTATGACCTTAGCTGCACCCAGATCCTCTATCTTCTTCAACAAGCATCTGTGGGTTACCAAGTTGAAAATCTTGTTGAAGTCTACGTAGAGCAAATCCATGCTGTGGCCCCATCCAATTCCCTCATCACCCAGTCAAAGAAAACTATCAGGTTAGTCTGATAAGATCTCTCTGCCATGACTCCATGCTGTTTACTATCCTGAAGACTACTGCTCTCCAAGTAATCCACAAGATCTTCTTTGGCAGTGACTACATCATTTTTCTACAATGGAGGTAAGACTGACAGGTCTGTAGTTCCTTGATTGTTTCTTGCCACCGTTGTCAAGGCACAGGTCAGGAAGCTCAGGAAAACCAGGAGCAGTTTCAAATTTTGCAAATAGCATTTTATTTTTCTCAATAACAGCAAAAAAAAAAAAATATTCAGTATAACGATTTACAAAGGCAGTACAAACAGAGAAAATGAAGTCCTTTTTCTGAGGGTATCTCTTAATTCCAAGTTTCAGTCTCTCAGTCTCTCGCTTTCCTTGTCTCTCTAGCAAAAGCATTGCTGCTCTTTTTATAAGTCTTTGTCTGGGAACTCGTTAAGAGACCCTGCTTCTCACAGACTGTTCTTTTAAGATTACAGAATGTTCTTGTCAGTTTCATTCCTTGCAGGTGCAGCAAAACAGTACAGGGTGCCCCAGAATTGACCTCTTGTTGACAACTCTGCAAAGGGCTTAAAAACTTGAGTTCCAAACAGCTTTTTGCAATTATTTCAACAGTATAACTGTATACATTTTAAACAAAGGGATCCCAGTATCACATACAGTTTTACACACATATATATTTTATACCTGCAGATATGCAAGGGGAAAGCAAAGACAGAACAGTAAGTGAAAGCAGAGATATAGTGAGTGGCAGAGAATTGCAAAACCATCGGAGTGATCAGTTCCTAGGTCTCACAATAAAATGTGGTTGCGCAACCAGACAGACAAGAGACAGAAAAGGAGAGGATACAACAGACCCTTGTGTCTAACTCTCCCTGCATAACAAATGGGACAGGGCCTTATTCAACCCTGTCACAGCCCCCCCCCCTATAGAGCAGAACTACATCTGCCACCCTCCAACTCTTCAATTCTTTGGAGCTAACCCTGTCCTTAGAGAGCCATTAAATTGACCTACCAGGGGATCAGCCAGTTCCACTGTCAGCAGTTCCCTGAGTATCCTCAGATGCAACCCATCTGGTTCTGGGGCCTTATCAATCTTTAGGGCTGCCAGTCCATTCAGGACCCTTTTTGCTAGTAAATGTTGGCTACCTCATCTCCAAAACCCCCTTAATAGCCGCTTTGATGCCACTCTCTGACAAGGGTCCATCATCCTCCCTAGTGAAAACTGAGCAAAAGTAATCATTAAGGCTGGCGGCCTTTTGCCTGTCCTCCACAATCACCCTATCCCCCTCTGTTGGCCTCATAATTCCCCTCCTTTCTTCCTTTTTTTACAAATATACCTGAAGAGCTTTTTTCTCTGCTCTGGACCCCTCAAGAATACACAGCTCTGTCCTCTCTAACCTCCCTAACCGCCCTCTTCGCCTCCCTATTTTTCAGCAAGCATTCTCCCCATTCTTCCTCCCCCTGCTTTCCTTTAAATTTGTAGACGGTCTTTCTCTTGGCCCTCACTGCTTCTTTGACCCTTGCTGAGAACTACAGCAGTCTCTTGAACCTGTTATTTTTGGTTACTGTTCTCATGCATACCTTAGATGCTCTGAGAATGGCCCCCTTAATTGCCCTCTTTCTCTCTTCCACCATGTCTCTGTTGTTCACCTCTATTAACTTATTCCTGACCAGCTCCTACGGCCTACTATAGTCCACCCATCTAAAATTACGGACTTCAGCTCTTGATTGCAGTTTACCAGACCCAAGAGCCAGTTTGAACCAAGCAGATTTATGGTCGCTGTTCCCCAGTGGCTCCCCTCCTCCCACAGCTCTTGCCACCTCCAAGTTGGTAAGCACCACATCAAGAATCACGGTCTGCCTGGTTGGCTCCTTAACTAGCTGTACCAGCAGACAGTCCTAGAGTGCATCCAGCAAGACCTGGCCTCTGGTGCTGCTGGCCACTGGAACATCCCAATCAATGTCTGGCAAGTTCAGGTCACCCACAACCATTACTTTGCCCTTAGCTGTCCCTCTTTCAGTTCTTCTCTGAGTTCTCCATCCCTCTCTTTCCCTTGTTCCAGCAGTCTACAGATCACCCCAAGCACATTTTCTTGCATGAGGCTGTCGTCTCCCCATTACTACACCTGATGTGTCCTTCTTCTGCCAGCTCGATATGCTGCTGCACAAAAAGAGCTACTCCTTCCTCACTAACTGTTCCTCTATCACTGCAGAGCAATGATTACCCATTGACCATCAGTTCCCAGCCATTATTTTCTGAAACACAAGTTTACATTATAGCCACAAGGTCCAACTCAGAGTCTGCAATCAGCGTCTGGAGCTCACTAATTTTATTACCTAGGCTCCTGAACATGACTAACCAGGGACAGTCAGCTCCCAGTCATTATTTTCTGAAGCCCATGTTTCTGTTATGGCCACAAGGTTCTCCTCAGTATCTGCAATCAGTGCCTGGAGCTCATTGATTTTATTACCTAGGCTCCTGGCATTACAGTATGACCCCTTCCATCTGACCCCTGATCCCGGCTTTGCTACTACCCTTGCACTTTACATATCCTCTCATCCCCTTGTTTATCTTGGTGCTTGCACCCTGTGTGTTCCCCATCTCATCAAAGGGTCAGACGAGGGGGATAAGGATCTAGCAGCTCTGGGGACACTCTTCTCCTCCAGGGAGGGAGGGCAGCAAGCTACAGTGCGACGCAGCCATCTGGCTGACTACAGGTGGCAGTGTAGCTGGAGTAGCTTGTGGGAGGGGTGACATTAGCTGGCTCTGTGCGCTGCCATGCACAGGCTTGTGCATGCATACCATGGGGCCCCTTGCCACCAACACTGCAGGGGAGTGGGTAAACCAAAAAGGAAAGCCCTGGCATGAGCATAATGAAACTCATCACTCTCAAGCTCTGCTGGACCATTTTCCCACTGCCCCACCAGATGTTAATCTGCCCTGCAGGGGATGACCCTCAAAGGCTGCACACTGGAGGGGAGCAATCCTGTGTGTGTATGGGGTGGGTAAATGACATGTAAGGGAAGAACAGGGCCAGGAGGTGGCTGACAGACAAGTGCAATGCCAGTGAGCAGGAGAAGAAAGAGAATGTGCAAAAAATACCAATAGTGAGCCACCCCGATAACTCAGCAGCAGCCCCTCATGCTGCCATGCAGATGATAAGAGTTCAGGAGCAAACACTAGCCACCACATCAGGAGACAGGCCAGGCTGCAGACAGCTGCAGAATGGTAGCATGCCTCGGCAGTGGAGGGCTGGCAGTGGGCTCCAACATATAGTGACCCCTGAAAGTGGGCCAGGGAGTTTGCTACTTCTGCAGGGGCATGCTGTACTTTGGAGATTGAAGGGCATGGCTCATAGCAGAGGGAGGAGTGAGGTAACAAAATCTCTGCCATCTAAATGATGGCAAAATTGCCTGAACAGATTATATCCCTGATTAATGATATATGGCTCTATGATGCTGGTTCAACAACAGTTTCATCAACTGGCATCACAGCAACAAAATTTATGTTGACTACAAGTTGTGGTTAACATAAATCCATATGGGAACCCCAGTCCTTGCTTCTATCAGGGGGCTTCGCCCCCCCCCCAAACCCTCCATGTGGGGAGGATCTGCCCCAGCACCCCCTGTACTAAATGTAATCAACTCTGAGTTGGAGTTGATTTGAAGAAGGGATGCAGGACTGGGAGATAGTGTGCCCGGGTCTTTGGCACACCATTACAGCGAACTGTCGATGTTGTCAGCATCGACATTGTTCACTGTAATGGTGTCGCTGTTGGGGAGGTATACCATGGTATATCCTTGGGTGACAGCAGGGCAGGGAAAACAACCTACATGAAACAAAAAAAAATGACAAAAATAATTGTAAATATCTCTTATCAACACAGGAACATTAGCCTTGAGAAAGTCATTGAAAGTGACAAAACATTGACATGTCAGTGACCAGTTTAAATCAACTGAAGATTAAATAATTTCTTTAATAAAGTAGTTGGTAAAATTTTATAAGAATTGAGTGAGTGGCATATACTCTTTGGGCACATGTATTTGGTCTGTTATAAGTAGCTCCTCCCCTTTAAAAAAAACCTCTGTATATACTCTGGTCTAATTTTTCTTCTCACAAAAAAATGTGTCTCCCTGGAAATCTTCTTGTTGTTTTTTTTTTTGTTTGTTTGTTTGCTTTTTGGTTTTGATTTTGGTTAGTTTTTGTTATGTTTTTTGATAACTCTTTTATAACAAAAAAAAACGTTCTTTGATCTTTGTTGCACTAGCCCCCATTAAAAGGATGGGAACATTGGTCAAGCAACACATTTATGATACATACTGTCCCCTTCTCTGTTATAGGATTTACCTCCCTTTTTTATTTGAGTCCTCTGAGTGATTTGCATCTGATAAAGAACCTGATTGGTCACAAAAGCATGTGTGCTATACCATCTTTGTACAAGACATTACGTTGGTCCAATAAACGGTATCAAACTATCCAGTGATATGGAGTCCTTGCACGTTTTTATCTTTATGTTCACTCTGAGACTCCTTTCCTGCATTGTTTCCACCTGCTGTTGTCCAACAAATGCTACTGCTGTAATTATAGATCGGGGGGGGGGGGGGCATTCTTGGCCAATCAGTGTACTCCATTCTCTTGTGTGTGAGGCACACTTATTTTGTAAAGAGTGTCTCATGCACAGGTGCCCTGGAAACAGGAATATTCAAATAAGGTTTTTAAAGGTTTAATATTGCACTGATCGCACTATTCAAATATATCAAAATCATTCTAGGAAATCACTCTTACGTTTGTAAGAGTGATCTCACTTACATTCTCAGGATATCAGAACTGCTCCTCATCAATCAATCAATCAATCAAAATCTTTATTTAACCAGGCGGACACCGTTGAGCAAGCTCATTTTCAAGGTGGACCTGGGACAAACAATAGGTAATACAATATAGATGAGAACAACATACAATTTCAAGTATTGTGTACAACAAATTACAATTTAGGTGAGATCAACATACAATGTCAGTTTTGTGTACAATAATTAGGCAAAGGCAGTAAAAATGCAAGTAAAATGGTACAAAAGATTGTAAAAAAAAATGAATTACAGATAAATAATTTGAGCATCGTATACAAAGTGCAGGACATGGGGGGAAACAGTAGGTACAGAGTGTGCTCAGTCAAAAAAAAAAGATAGACAAACATAGGGGCTGAAAGTCACAGGTAAGAGGATATAAAGTGTAGATGTGGGGATGGGAGTAAAGGAGGAAGGAGTGGGTACGGCAAAAGAGTAGAGTCAACAACAGAAAGAGACCTAAAGTCATGACAAGGTAGGGGCAAAGGTCAGAGAAAAGAGCAAGTAGCTCTGAAGGAAAAGGGATCTAGATCAGGAGGCGCAGACACAGGATTCCTTGAAATGGAATGTATAAGGTTTTGAAAGCTGCCAGACTAATGGGGTAATTGATTCTTGGATTATTTTGAATCTTATTCCATAGAAGGGGCCATGCGTGACTAATAGAAGCCCTACCAAACCGGGATTTGGTCTTGGACACTTTCAGCGAAATATGAGAGGCACTTCTCAGGGCATACTTACTTAAAGAGCAGAGAGGTAAGCAGTCCGAAAAGTAATTAGGCAATTTATTTAGGATGCCTTGTAGATCCAGATTGCAGCATTTCTCTGGCATCTAAAGCTAAGGGATGACCAGCCTACCACCGAGTACAGGGAGCAATGATGGGTGGAATATGGAAGGCCCATTATAAACCTTAGAACTCTATGGTAGAGTGTATCAAGTTTGGAAAGAGCACCTGCAGGACCCCGGCTATACAGGAAATCAGCATAGTCTAATAAGAGAGAAAGGTAGTTTGGACTAGCCTCAATTTTGCATCCCTGGTGAGGAGATTTTTTATCCTATAGAAAAGGTCCAGTCTCATTCTAAGTTTCTTTATCAGCTCTTTTATCTGAACAACGAAGGAGAGGCTAGAATCCAGCCAAACCCCCAAATATTTAAATTTTGATACGTACTCCAACTGTTCACCTAGTATTGTAGTAATTGGGGGGAGTCGCCCCATTGCGGCTGGGTTTGCTAGGTTAGGAAAGGGTGACAAGAACATCGCTTTTGTCTTCTTGGCATTTAGAAGCAGCTTCTGCTTTAGGAGCTGAGTCTGTAGCTGACTGAATTCGTCCTGTAGTTCAGAGTATGCCATTTGGGGGGAAGATCTGCTAGAGTAAAGTACTGTATCATCTGCAAATAGATGAATGTGGGCCTTTTTGTTAGTAGCATCGATTCTGTTGATGTAAAGTGCAAAGAGCAGGGGACCCAAAATGGAACCTTGGAGAATGCCTCTCTGAAGGGCTTTCAAAGCAGAGACTTCACCATCCGCTTTTACTTGCTGTGAACGGTCAGCAAGGTAATTGCTGAACCATCTGAGAGAAAGAGCATCCAGTCCAATGGTTGGAAGGGATGTGAGGAGCAGACTATGATCAACGGTATTGAAGGCCTTACTTAGGTCCAGGAAAACTGCACAGATGAAATTCTTATTATTCAACTCACTCTGCCAATCATTAGTGACTTTGGCCAAAGCAGAAGTAGTGCTGTGCTGTGCTCTGAACCCTGATTGTAATGGGTTGAGAAGTTTTGAAGATTCTAGATGGCTCTTGAGCTGGGTGTTCACAATTTTTTCCAATAACTTAGACAGGATAGGGAGAAGGGAAATAGGCCTATAGTTATTTAGGTCACAGGGGTCACCTGACTTAAACAAAGGGATGATGTGCTGTTTTCCAGATGAGAGGAAGGTCACCTTGCAACAGAGACAGGTTAAACAGATGTGTAATAGGCGCAGCTAGGACCCTATAGTCCATCTTCAGAAAAAATGGGTCATTGTGATAGGCACCTATGCTTTTTCTGATGTCCAATTTCAACAGGAGTTCTTCCACCTCCTTCAGAGATGTGGGTTGAAACGAAAAGATATGACTAGAGGAGGGGGTGCCTTGTTTATCAACCCCAAGTTGTGCTTGAAGGTTACTGGCGGGGAAGAGTCGAAGGCTAGACCTGCTGTAGCAAAATGATTGTTGACGGCATCAAGGATTGATGGTTTATCAGTGAGTATGGTACTACCCATTGAGATTTTTGTAGGCAAGGAAGTCCCGGCCGAATGGCCTTCTATACCCTTAATTACCCTCCAGAATTTGGAAGGGCAGTTGGACAAGAGATCAAGTTGTGAGCAAAAGAAATTAGCCTTTGCTTCTCTAACCATCTTAGTGCAAAGGTTTCTCGCTCTCCTGAAGGAAATCCAGTCATTTGTTAGCTTAGTTTTACGAGCAGTTTTCCAAAGCCTGTCTCTTTTCTGTATTGCGTCCTTCAATTCCTCAGCAAACCACTGACGAGATTTGTTCATGACTCGGACCTTCACTAGTGGTGCTTGCCTATTAAGTACTCCTAGCACAATTTCTTGAAAAATGTCATATGCTGAGGCGACAGATTTAGCTAGGTAAAAATCCTGCCAACGCATGGAACGGCTCAGCTCCAAAATATACTCCCCAGGGTCAAAGTTGCGTCAACATCTTTTGGTAGAAAATTTAGAAGCAGGTGGCGGTGCATGATTGGACCTGACACAAGCAATGAAGTAGTGATCACTGTTGTCAGCAAAGAATACTCCAGCATGGGTAAACAAATATGGTTTGTTACCTAAGATAATATCCAGCAGGGTGCTGTTGGTAGGATTTAACTTGTTTGGGCAGGTAGTTTCATTGATAAGCTGGGTCCATCCAAGTGAGTCACAAAGTGTTTTTAGAGGAGTTGAGGCACTAGACAACCAGTCTAGGTTGATGTCACCTAGTATTACAGACTCTGAGGATCTATGACCCAAGACCTTACTTAAATGATCCAGAAGCTGTAACTCTGCAGAAGGGGGTCTGTAGCAGCCTGACACACAAAGTGAGATGCCAGGAGAGATCCCAACCTGAAGGGTAAGATTTTCAGACTAGTTTTGGACAGATGTAGAGTCGACAACAGAGACAGAGAATTTTTCCTTAATGTAGATAGCAACCCCACCACCCCAGAGTGCCTATCGGTTCGGAACAGTGAGTAAGCAGGGAGGTTTACTTCGAAGCTGGTTGTGACCGGGAGGAGCCACGTTTCAGTGACAACCAAAATGTCAGGGTTAGTGTGGCATATCCAGGCCTGGATGGAGCCAATCTTTTTCAACAGGCTGCACACATTAACATACATAAAGCTTAGGCCTTTAAGGCTAGATAGGTCATTGGGTGATCCAATGGGAGATAGGAGTCCAGGATTAAGGTCAGCATTCCCTGAGCATAACAATAGAAGGAGCAGTAGCTTCCTGGATAACCCTAAGAGGAGTTTCAAGACTCTGATTCGTTCACATCTGTGGGGGGGCATGATACTGACAAGGAGGAGGCTTAAGGCCAGTACCTAGTAGGTTTAGAGTTATATGCACAAAGACTTTACCAGTGACAAATAATGAAGAGTATATGGGGCGACGGGACAGTTGTAGATCCACAGGGGTGTATCCAGATAGGGTACCGGTATGCCAAGAAGGATGTGTGTCCAAACACAGAAGGAGAGAGTGGATGGCACAGCTAAGGTATTCAATAGGGCTTAGAATGTCCGCACATTGTATATCCCTGGGTGTATTCTTTGATGGCGGATTTAAATAGAGGGTGCAGGATGTAAGCAGACACACATAGCAGCAACCATTGGGCAGTGCCTGCGCCCATCTTATATTAAGGGCCAGGAAGAGATGTAAGCTGAGTATCTAGGATTCAACCCTGAAGAGGGATAATAAGTCCAGGAGTATGTAAACCCCCTACAAATGGGGGTCACTAAAAAGCCTTCTTTGGGTGAGCCCAAATGCTCTCTGCCAGGCTGGTGTTCTGTATTTCAGCTGATTTAAAAATAATTGAGTGAGAGTGCCTAATGCCTCCTTGTACTGTCGCTTTAAGAGCTGCCAAACTGCAGATAATTACTTTGAAATGGGGGGTCTGTGTGTTTCCCTGCTCGAGTCCCCATATGGGCCAATGAGCAAATCACTCCATTCTGCAGTCATTATATGGGTAGAGAGAGCTCTTTCAGAAGGTGTAATTGTTTGCTTGTAACCTGTTAAAATGATAATGAAAGTGCAGTTTGTTTTAACCTGCTTTCTTATAGCCAGGACTGTCTCCCTCATGTTGGTCCTGAACTGCTGAATTGGACCAATCAGTGTGGGGATCTTTTAAATTGGAGCCTGCTCTGGGCGAATCAGAACTTGGACTCTCCTCTTGAGCCAGCCACAATGGGATTGTATAGCAGATGCTTCTGGGAAATGTAGTTTTGACCTCGGCGCCTTTTTCCACCAACAGGGGGGAGTTTATTCTGAGTGACAGCCAAACCAGCCAAGTACTGGGAGGAACTCAAAGGAAGTGCCCGGTTTTGTCTACTGGAGTTTCAGTTGAGTTGTGACTGTGAAGAGGGAAGGAGCTCCGTGCTCCTGCGCCGTTGAGTTTTCGCGCGGGAAGCTCATGTGGTGCCCCAAAGTTCGGCCTGCAGCTGTTTGTGAGTGCCAGTGTGGACTGAATCAGAGTTGTAAGGAGAAAAAAGCACCAGAAGTGAGGAAACCAGGCTCACCCTGTAGAAGACTGGAGAAATTGCTAAATCGCGCTTGGTCTGTCAGGAACTGAATCTGCTGTATGTTCTCCCGGGTATTGTGCAGTTATTGCGATCGGGATAGAGAAGCAGCCTGCCTGGTGTAGTACTTCCCTTTTTACATATAAATGTGTGTAGTGCTTGTGGGGAATCGCGTTTCAAATCCCCCTGTACAGTGAACAGAGTGCATGAAGCTGGAAGTAAACCCCAGCTTAAGCCAGACTACATCCATTTGCTTTAAACTGCAGTGGGGTCCAGTCACAAGGGCCTTGCCCACATGGTCTGCTCCTCCTGGCAATCCAGGACAATCTGCCCTCCATCCAGTTCCCAGCATTGAGTTTGTGAGTACAAAGCAGGGTAGCTCCCTGCCATCTGTTTATCGAATTGCAAGTGTGTTATCTAATTGCTATGTTTTATTTCTTCACGAACTGAGCCATCCGGCTCCGGATTACAGTTGGGTATTGTGCAAGTGTTTTTTTCATCACAGGGCCCCAACCAGCTGCACCAAATAGGCTAGCCTTCTATCGCCTGGGTACCCAGAGAGTGACTTATAGGTTAGGCCTGTGCACAGTGCCCTAGTTTATATATATATATATATTAGAGTGGTAAGCTAATTAACCTGATTTCCCCCAGTCCTTGTTATTTCCCCCTAAATAAATCAGATCTGTTTGTTCCAGCAAAGTTACACTGCCTGAGATATTCGTTTATGTTAAAGTATTGTACTGTGGTTTTTTGCACTGTATCATCTTGTTTTACAGGGGGTTCCCAGAAGTCTAGTTGACGAACCAGTCCTGGGGTAAGTGTATACTGTGAAGGTAATTCTGATATATTGTGTGGGCCACTAGTGGGAAGAAGGGGGGTTGCAGTGACCCAGAGGGCTGTGACCAAGTCATATCAGACTGTCTTAACCCCGACCTCTGGGTGGAGGCACCCGCCATTGCATCCAGGCCCCTCAACCTGTTAGTGGCAAATCAGGCAGGGGTAGTAGCCCTTGGAATAGCGCCACCTAGGGGTTACAAGTATTATTGGGGCATAGTGTATTATAGGTATAGAAGAATACCGCCTGGAGGAAGTAAAGAAAGGTCCAACATTCTAGTGGAATATAATATACCAAGGATATACTGAGTACAATTCTCTGGAAATTCTGGTGAAAAATGGGTAGGATCAGAAGTTCAATGCCTGGGGCCAAGTAAGGACCTGCGCGGATTGCTATAAGAGAACCAAGGTGACAATTGTGGGTGTAAGTGGTGTGTCCTGTAGGAGGATGGTGGAAGGAAAAAAACAAAAAAAGGGTTGCAAGAACTCAGTGATGACCAATTAGTGTAAAAGGGAGGGGCTAGGACTGTATTTAATAGAGGCCGGGGTCGGGGCGGGCGGTGTGTGAAGAAAATACTTGCACAGTTAATAATTTCTCTGTGAAAGCCGTAAAAGCTGGCAGGAAAGCAGAGAGAGGGAGAAAGCTTGAAGGAACCAATCGCTGAAGAAGCCAGAAGGCTACAGCCAATGAGGTGCAGGCTGTGTAGCGGGGTAGCCAATCGGTGTCCAGCGAGGTTCCCCGGTCAGGAAGGCAGGATTAACCGGGTTTAGGTGCTCGTGAGGCGGGCAGGCGAAGGATGACGGCTGGCAGCTCAGTCAGCTGCTGCCACCGTGGAAAGCGAGCGGCCGCCCGGTCAAGGGCACATGGAAGCAGGGAAGAAAAGGTCAGGGTTAAAGCAGATAAGCAACCCGACACAAAGAAAACAGTCGAAGGCTAAATCGGCAGGCAGGGATTACAGAAAAGGGGCAGTGCAGAGACAGAAGCTGATGGCGTGGGGCAGGGAATAAGCAGACAGCAAGACTGCAGGCAGGCGCTGGCTGTGCTGAATATGCAGATGTAAAACAGCTGAGAGTAGCGTACTAGAGGAACTACAGGGCCAGGGAGAGTTAAAGAATAAAAAAATAGCAGGAGGTAGAGAGCGAGGGGGGAAGAGTGCAGACAGAGCAAAATCAAGGAGGCAGAATACACAATTAAAACATATACTAGCAGTAATACAGTTTAAACAGCTGCAAATATAATTCTTACTACTGGCAGCTAAAAAATACTTGCACAGTTAATAATTTCTCTGTGAAAGCCGTAAAAGCCAGCAGGAAAGCAGAGAGAGGGAGAAAGCTTAAAGGAACCAATCGCTGAAGAAGCCGAAAGGCTGCAGCCAATGAGGTGCAGGCTGTGTAGCGGGATAGCCAATCAGTGTTCAGCAAGGTTCCCTGGTCAGGAAGTCAGGCTTATCCGTGTTTAGGTGCTCGTGAGGCAGACAAGCGAAGGATGACGGCTGGCAGCTCAGTCAACTGCTGCTACCGTGGAAAGCGAGCGGCCACCTGATCAAGGGCACCCGGGTTTAGGTGCTCGTGAGGCGGGCAGGCGAAGGATGATGGCCGGCAGCTCAGTCAGCTGCTGCCACCATGGAAAGCGAGCGGCCGCCCTTTCAAGGGCACCTGGGTTTAGGTGCTCGTGAGGCGGGCAGGCGAAGGATGATGGCTGGCAGCTCAGTCAGCTGCTGCCGCCATGGAAAGCGAGCGGCCACCCGGTCAAGGACACCCAGGTTTAGAATGTGTGTAAGACCACTCTTACAACCATAAGAGCGGTTTCCTAGAATGTGTTAACACTCAGGATCGGGAACTGAGACTCAGCCTGAAAGGGCAGTGGGGGCTCAAAGCAAAAGCAGGGAGCACCTACATGTGTAAATGTTTTAGGGGAAACACTGCTACTGTTTTAAAATACCTGCTCCATGAATTAATGTAGTTATTTATTTTATATTTGTTTGCTGGTTACCCAGGAAGAAAAACTAGGTTTCATCACCCATTTATAGCAACTGTACGCCCTGGACGGAAACAGTATACAGTGCATTATAAATGATCAGGTAAAATTTTATTGCATGCTCTGCAGCCTTGAATATGACCTCAGTTAGTGTTTTCATATATGTAGGTCTTACACCAATAGTCCCTACTGGAAAAAAAGAACCCCACCAGGAAACGTTGCAGTGCAAGCAATAAAAAGTTGAATGGGAAGCAAGTGAGAGTGCACTCACAACTAAAATGAGACTCCAAATACAACAGGCTGTGGCAGAGCCACTACGGTACATTGAGAAAGGGCAGATATAAAAATAATGCCACCATCTGTATTACAGTTACCTATATGTTTCACATTTTATTCTATGCACTGTTATAGCAATCAACTCAACAGAACTGGGCCATCATATACATGAAGGTACTGTACCTTAATCTGCTGAGACAACTGTATGTTGTGACAAAGCAGAAGATAAACAAAATGTTGAGACATGTTTAGGAAGACATTTGATGTGTTTAATTGATTTTTTTTTTTAGAGATTGCTATACAATACACACACGTATAATTAGTATAATATAAAAGTGCATATACCCAAATGTCAGTGTAAATCTTACACATTTCATTAGAAGTTGTTCTCTTGAAGGAAGATCTTACTGTACAAGGCTTATAAATGGGCTTTAGGTAAAAGTAAACTGGGACGGGTGTGTTATTTACGGTATTGCATAGTTTATCTTTTATTGCTGCTTTGCCCTAGGCACACACAATATGAAAATAAACAACCCCTTGATATGAAGCAACAGGAATTAGTACAAGGACAGAAACAAGTAGGATACTGAGTTAGTGGGTAGACAAGCATGAGTATGGTAAGTCAAATAACATTTCAAAAAGTCTCACTACTATAATTCATTTTTATGTTGCTTGCACACATGTGCAAGAAACATAGTGCCATCATCCGAGTTTTCGGAGGTGTGGCACCCATCTTCCAATTCAGTCAGTGTGTTTGCAGGCGTGGCCCCAGTTCCCCAATCACTGCTGCAGCTGTCTATGACAGCAGTTGAAAATGCAGTGGCATACAGTTGAAAGGGAGGCTCTGCTTCAGTGAGCAGAGCTCTCCCCACACACACACAGCAAGCACACATATTGACGTGCTGATGTGCTCCTCCCCCCACGCACACTGCGTGGCCAGTAAGTGCTCAATCCCCGTGGATCCACGCCCTCCCCCACAAAAGCTGTCCAGGTGCCACGCTGGGGCCCACCCAGCGTGGAAAAGACTGTCATAGCCAGTGGGGGTGCCCAATTCCACATTGGCTCCACGGCTGCATGCCCCCCCAAAAAAAGCTTTCCAGGTGCCAAGCTGGGAGCCCACCCCAGCGTGGCAAAGCTTGTTATGGTCGACGGGGTGCCCAATCCCCTGTCGGCTCCACCCCCCCAAACAGCCTTTCCAGCTGCCACGCTGGGAGCCCACCTCAGCGTGGCAAACGTCCCGCATCATCTTAATAAAAAAACACAAAAAAAAGTAAAGAAGAAAACATTCCCTCGCTGTCTCCCTCCCCCCATAACCGCACCCACCCACTATGCACCCCTGCCTCCCACACCCCCACCCCATACTTACCTCCGAACAAAGTGGCCAGATCATCGGTGGACCGAGAACTGCGATTTGCACTCTTCAAAGCCGACCGCAAACTGAGGAAATGCTGTTAAGCTGTATAATGGAATAAATTGGTGTTTTTCAACTTTGTTGCATATCTCAGGCATTTTTGGGAATTTTGGGCCCAAATTTTCAACATGGGGTTTTTGGGACCCCTCCTCATGAATTCTTGCACTGTCACGGTGTTAATTGGCCCGAAGGGTGATTTCACGGTCACTGCATGAAATCACCTTTCGGGACCCATTAATGAAACGACACTTCCAGTGTTCATAAGGTGGGCTCTCAAAAAGCCTAAGTTGAAAAGTTGGTGAAAAAATTCCTAAAAATGACTGTTTTACGAGCGTGCGTTGCGCAGTTCCTACGCACATGCGTAAGTTCACGAATTTTCAATATTTTCACTCTAGATTTTCAACATTCTCATTTTACCACACCTCCTTATGAGCAGTATAGCTGTCATTTTTCACATCTCACTCCAAACGTGTTTCCACCCATGGAGCGCACAATGGCGCAGTCGGTGTGTGAAATCAATGTATGGGACACATTTAGAAAATCACAGTGACACTGTTCATGAGCAGAGGTCTTAAAATGGCAATGTTGAAAATTTGGCGAAAAAATTCCTAAAAATGACTGTATTAAGAGCGCGTGTTGCGCTGTTCCTACGCACGCTCATAAGTTCGTGAATTTTCAATATTTTCACTCCAGATTTTCAATATTGCCATTTTACCCCACCTCCTTATGAGCAGTACAGCTGTCATTTTTCACATCTTGCCCAAAACGTGTTTCCACCCATGTAGCGCACAATGGCGCAGTCGGTGTGCGAAATCAATTTTTGGGACACATTAAGAAAATCACAGTGACACTGTTCATGAGCAGAGGTCTTAAAATGGATATGTTGAAAATTTAGTGAAAAAATTCCTAAAAATGACTGTTTTACGAGTGTGCATTGCGCAGTTCCTACGCACACTCGTAAGTTCGCGAATTTTCAATATTTGCTCTCCAATTACTTCCAAATACCTAAACAGCACATACAAGCAAGCAACATTCGGCATTGACAAATGCTTGTTACAAATGTGTCTGCACAGCTGACAATTTTTGTAAAAAAAATAATAACAATGGGAGTTACTCCACATATGTCTACAGGTGCCACGCATGCAGGTGGAGGTATTTGAGGCCCAGATGCACCAGTCTGCACTGCTCCTGAGTCAGAAGATCATGGTGGAGAGGCAGAGGTACTTGGAGTTCCACTGACAGCTGTTGAAGCAGAGGGAACCAAATCTGGTGAGGCCAAAGAGGGGTTATTAGAATCATGTGAGCCCCTTGTGCCTGTAGCTTCAGGAGAACCCTCTGAAGCACTGGGAAGGGAGGAAAGGTGTACAGGAACCTCCCTGTCCAGCAAAGAGACAGCACGTCTCACCAGAAAACACCATGCCCAGGAATGGGTGAGCACAAATTGGGTAGTTTTCCATTAGATGGGGAGACAAAGAGATCTTTCCCCAGCCAACCCCACAGGTCGAATAAGCTTTCAATGACCTCTTGATTTAGGTCCCACTCATGAGCCCGGACAGCGGTGTGGCTAAAACTGTCTGCCAGGACATTGCTAACGCCCAGCACATGGACAGCAGTAAGGCAGAGGTCGTGATGGACTGCCCAGTACCACACTCGCATCAAATCCCAGCATTGAGGCTACAAGCGAGTGCCTCCATGTTTGTTCAGGTACCAAACCACAGATATATAGTCGATCTGAACCAGGAGTGTCCTAGGACATAGAAGAGGCTGGAAGGCCTGGATGGCATGCAGCACTGCCTCATTTCTAACACACTGATGTGTAGAGATGCTTCCAGCTGAGATCATGTTCCCTGGGTCTGATGGTCTCCTAGGTGAGCTCACCAGTCTTGGCAAGAAGCATCCATTGTAATGGTCATGGTAGGAGCAGGGGGTTTAAAGGGGAACACCCATGGAGAGATTAGACAACTCCTGCCATCAAAGAAGATCCTTCTTCATGTACCCAGACACTAGGACCCTGTGATCCAGGTTGTCCAGCCACTGATCCCATTGGACACGAAGGGTCCATTGGGTCACCTTCATATGCAGTCTGGCTAGAGGAACTGTAGGGATTGCAGCTGCCGTAAGCCCAGGAAGACAGAGGATTAACCAGGCTGTGGTCCAGTGTGAGTTGGCCACTAATCTGGCCTATTCCTGCAGGGTCTCCACTCTGTCCAATGGGAGGAAGGCCCTGCCCTGGACCATATCCAGCACCACCCCAAAAGAATTGTAGGTGCTGTGCTGGGAGAGGAGAGGTGGGACATAGGACAGTTGACTGTTATTCCAAGTCTGGAAAAGATATCCAGGGTGAAGGAGAGGGACTCCATCAGACTGCACTGTGATGAGGCTGACAGAAGCCAGTCATCCAGATACAGGTAATAATAATAATAATAATAATACTAAACAACTTTATTTGTATGGCGCCTTTCAAAAACCAAGGTGCCTTAACAATATTAAAATCACAAAATAAAAAAAAATCTCAGCAATACAAAATATCAGACTGGTATCATCCAATAATTAGTCACTAAAGGCTTGGTACCATACAAAAGTTTTTAATGCCTGTTTAAATCCTTCCACGGTCATACACTCATGTAGCTGATGGGGTAGAGAATTCCGAAGGGTAGGGGTGGCATACATGAATGCTCTAACCCCAGAAAATTTCAAACACACCCTTGGGATCTCTAACAACCCTTCGTCGGCTGAGTGGAGCAATCACCCAAGGCAGTAAGGAACCAGAAGATCTTTCAGGTAGTCCGGGCCAAGTCCATGTAGGGCTTTAAAAGTCAGAAGACCGACTTTAAAGATGATCTGTCACTGAACTGGCAGTCAGTGCAGTCCACGCAGCACTGGTGAAATATGGCAGGACCAAGATGATCCCATCAAAAGCCGGGCTGCCACGTTCTGCACTAGCTACAAGCGATGAATTTCCGCCCTTGGTAGCCCTAGGTACAGGGAGTTGCAATAATCTAAACATGAGGTCGCAAAGGCGTGGATCAGAGTAGGAAGGTCACCAAACGGAACAAGGTTCTTAATTCTGGAGATATTCCTCAGATGGTAAAATGAGGATTTGTCGACGGCTGACACCTGCAAATGCAGGGTCAACCCTTCGTCAAAAATTACCCCCAGGTTTCACACCCGTTCAGAGGTCAGGAGTGACATGCCCCCAAGAAATAGTCCAGAAGGCAAACCCACACCCAGCCCCCCTATCCGGCGACCTGGACCCACAACCAATACCTCAGTCTTATCAGAGTTCAACTTCAACCAACTGGCATCCATCCACTCCTGGATTTCAGTGAGGCAGCTATTAAAGACCGAGACAGTTCCATCCTGATTGGGTGCAAAAGAAAGGTAGAGCTGAGTATCATCAGCATAGCAGTGAAACCTCAGCCCATACCTTCTTACAATGTCTCTGAGGGCCAACATATACACATAGAACAACATGGGGGACAGCACTGAGCCCTGAGGAACCTCACGTGAAAGATAAACTGGATCCAAAGAATAAACCCCGGACACCACTCTGAGATCTTCCAGAGAGGAATGATGTAAACCACCCGAGGACTGTACCTGACAGTCCACAGATGAACCTCAGATGATCAAGCAGGACCCCATGGTCCACAGTGTCAAATGCTGATGAGAGATCTAGGAGAACCAGAATAGAACGGCTCCTCTGATCTCTAGCCAACAGGAGATCATTGAGCACCCGAACCAGTGCTGTCTCGGTACTATGCTTCTTTCAAAATCCGGACTGGAGAGGTACAGCTAGATCCCTCTTCAACAAAGGGCCGCAAGCACCACTGCTAGGCACTTGGTAAAAACCTGAGGTACCAAGGATAGGCCAAACGGGATAGCCTTGAACTGGTAATGTACCCCCTGAAAGGCAAATCGAAGAAAGTGGTGGTGGGCCTGGAAGACAGAGATGTGCAAGTAAGCATCCTACATGTCCAGTGCACAAAGCCAATGGCCCTTGTGGAGCAGGGGTAGAATTCCTTGGATAGTGAGCATGCAGAACCTCCTGTACTTGATGCACAGGTTGAGCATGTTGAGGGCCAAGATGGGTCTTAGGTCACCCGTCTTTTTGGGCACTAGGAAGAAATGGAAGTAGTACCATCTTCCCATGTGTGCTGGAGCCACGGGCTCTATGGCTAACTTTTGTAGAAGAGCCTGGATCTCATCCCCAATCAGAGACAGGTGCCTTGGAGGATCATGGGAGAGTCCTGGGGGGTTGTCCGGTGGCCTGTCTAGGAACTCTATGGTGTAACCTCTTGCTATTAACTGAGGGACTCAAGAGTCCGTGGTTATGTCCTGCAACCCCAGAAGGTGGAGGGCAAATCTCCTCCCCCCCACTGGTTCCCCTAGAGGATCTGAAGGGGGCGGGGGGTTCCCCAATGAGTCAGGAGGCTGAGGGGAGGTCCAGAAGGACCAGGCGTCGGCCCCATAGGGACATGCGAAGGGGCTGGCACTGGATCAGGCACAGAAATGTCTGGCACCAGAAGATTCAGCACCCGGGGGCCTGATGGAAGGCTGTCCAGCATTTGAGAAATGGCCAGAGTGCCAGACATACCCTGACCCGGCAAAGGGTCACTCGGCGAAGGGTCACATGGCATCAGGGTGTGAGTATGACCCGGTGGAAGACCTGCCATCGTCTGGGGAGCCGGAGTCCAAGATGGCAGAACCTGGTTGTCCAAGGGGGCTTGGGTTGAGGAGGTCCCGACGGAAATTCCCCAAAGGGATTAACAATATCAGTGGGTGAACCAGGAAGAGACTGACCTGGCAAAGGAGGGGGAACCTCCAGATTAGTGTCCACCTCCGGCTCTTGATCTTCAGGCAAGCCCAGAGGGTCTGGTTGGGTCAGTGGGTGCAAAGAACCCCTCTAAAAACTGTTGTGTGTCTGGCAGCTAGCTCAACTCCATGTTGGGGACATCCTGCAACCCCGATGTGAGAGCCTCAGCTGTGCATTTCCCAGAGGAACTGGGGATCAACTTATCAGCCGCAGTTGTGCAGATGTCAGAAGAGCTAATGTCTGACTTATTGGCCTGGGCCATGCAGACAACAGCAGAGCTGGAGTCCAGCTTACCGACTGTGACCGTGTGCTCCTCAGTGGGTCTGGGGAGCGACTTATCGACCTGACAGTTGGTGACAGACCCAGAAGAAGATGTGGGCCTAAGGAGCACAATAGAGGTTCTGTCATCCAAGAAGAGCCCAGACAGCACCGTGAGTAAGGTAGGCAGGGAGGCCATGATCTGATCCATCAGAGTGGTAGGAGACCTAGCAGTAGGGGTACTTACTGAAGTGGAGGACCCTCCAGTGTCAGTGGTGCCCGATGGTCGCCACCAAGTGGATGGAGACCTATCCCAGTCTTGGTGCCTCTCCTTGTCCTTTTTCTTCTTTTTGGGTCGTGGCGTTGGAGAAAGAGATTTTTCCCGCAGATTCTGCAGCTCCTTTTCCATCAAAGCTAGGTGCTCCTCCAGCATGTGGGCTTTAAGCTTTTTCTGGTGCCTAATCCGTGTGGCCTGGTTGAAGGTTGGCAGGGCACACAGTCCTTGGCCCGGTGTTTGGGGCCTAGGCAGATCACGCAGCGGGAATGCTCGTCCACATACAGGATCTGGGTGCCGCAGGACTTGCACTTCTTCTTTTCGACGCATCACCCAACTGTTTATGTTTCTGAATTGTACCTCCAACTATAACCCATGCTGTAAATGTGTCACTGTTATTTATTTGCTTCCCCTTTCTTCTGTATATCCCTCAAGATCTCTGTATTAGACCTGTTTATACAGTATTTTACTATGTAATTGTTTGACCTGGTGTTCTGTTCTCTTTTTATGCTTAACTGGACGTTTGTGTAAACAGGCATTTTTGCTTACATACGGTACCTTTCAGTATAAAGTAAAGATTGATTGATTGATTAAAAACCGGACTGACAGACCTGAACCACAGCATTTCTGTAAAACTCCAAACTGGCCATAATGGGTGCAACTTGCACAAATACTGCTGGGTCCGGTCACTCTGGCTGCACTGTTCAGTCCAACTTTTACATGTAACCCCCCTGCAAATGGGGGTTCCCAAAAGACTTCCAGGAGCTTGCTTGAATGCTCCAAGCCTGAATGGTGTTTGGCATTTAAGCCATTTATCAGTGAGTGTTTTTAGAACCTCTGGTACTGTCTCTTTAAGAGCTGTCTGCTTGCAGACATAATTAGTTTGTATGGGGGACTGTGTGTTTCTTTGATTGAGTACCACTCAAGCTGCTGCCAATTCACCCCATTTTTGCAGTCACTAGGAGTGCAAAGGGAACCTGTCTGAAAGATGTAACTGATTGCCAGAAATCATTTACAGTAATAATAAAATTACAGTTTGTCTAACCTGCTTTCTTTGCAGTCAGAACTGTCTGCCTAGTTCCCCATTCTGGTTTGAACTGCTGAACTGGACCAATCAGTGTGGGGTAAACTAGCTCTAAAATGATGCCTTGGACGAATCAGAACTTGGGACTCATAATCTGAGCCAGCCACAAGAGGATTGTATGGGCAGTGACTCTGGGAGATGTAGTTTAGACTTGGTGCCTTTTGGACCAACAGCAGCAGTCTATTGTGAGTGACAGCCAATCCAGTCAAGAACTGGGAGGAACTCAAAGGAAGTGCCTGTTTTTGTCTGTTGGGAGTTTCAGTTTGAGATCTGAAAGTGAAGGGGAAAGAAACCCTGTGCTCCTTCAGTGCACAGTTTCAGTCAAAAAAACGTGTGCAAGGCCCAGAGTTCCGGTCTACAACTTGTGTAACTGCTTGTTAGGACTGAATCCGTCCTGTGAAAAGAATCAAAGGATCTCTGAAGAGTAGAAACCAGGCTCACCCTGTAGAAGACTGAAGAAATTGTTGAATTACACTCGGTCTGTCAGGAACTGAATCTGCTGTGTGTTCTCCTGGTTATTGTGCAGTAATTGCGATTGGGATACAGATGCAGCCTGCCTGGTATGGTGCTTTCTTTTTTTTTACCATATAAATGTGTGAGGAGTCTCTTGGAGATCAAAAGTAGCCCTGCTGACATTGAAGGACCATATCTTCTTTGGAGGTCGTGAGTACTAATTCGGAGTCGCTCCCTGTTGAATTGCCACATTAAATCCAAATGGAATTACTGTACTGCTGACTGTTTAATTTTCCTTTTCTCTGTGTGAAAGGCCCCTACCAGCTGCCGCCGGTTTGGACTAGCCACTAGGGCCTGGGTACCCAGGGACAGTAACTGGTAGGGATAGGCCTGTGCACAGAGCCATAGATGAGATAGTAAAGTGATAAGCTAATTAACCTGATTTCCCCTGTCCTTGTTATATCCCCTAAATAAATCAGAGCTGTTTGTTTCAACAAAGTTATACTGCCTGAGGTATTTGTCTATGTTAAAGTACTGTACTGTGATTGTTGCACTGTATCTTATTTTACAGGATGTCCGGTGCCTGAACCAGCCTTGGGGTAAGTGTATACTGTGAAGGTAATTCTGCTATATTGTGTGGGCCACTAGTGGGAAGAAGGGGGTTGCAGTGTCCCAGAGGGCTGTGACCAAGTAAGTTTAACTATTGCAAACCCTGACCTCTGGGTGGAGGCACCCGCCATTGGATCCAGGCCCTCAACCTGTTAGTGGCAAATCAGGCAGGGGTAGTAGCCCTGGGATAGCGCCATCTAGGGTTACATTTTGGAGGCTCACCGCTGGGATTGTGTGTCCTCTAGTGGCCATATTTACAAACCACTGTTAAGGAAAAAAAAAATAAATAAATAAATGGGTACCCCGACAGAAGTGGCTGTGCACCGGCTGGTGGAGTGGTGTACTGGGGAGGAGATCGACCCCCAAAATGCTATGCTTATCCTGGACATCCCCCTGGGTATCAATACGGACACTGTGCAGGGAGTACTTTCCAAGGTGGAAGGTTTACAAAATCCTGTGGTGGTGGGTCGGCACGCTAATCTGCTCACCCACACTTTCCTGGCCCTAGTAGAGTTTAAGGATCCCATAGATAGCTCCAAAGTACCACAGACCATTACCCCAGAGGGAGCCCTCACTGCTTGGAGAGTGATAACTAAGGACAGTAAAGACCCGGGGGGGAATGAGCCCCCACCACTATCTGAAACTTTTGAGGAGAAATTTGCTAAATGGTTGCTGGGAGAAGGGAAAACTGTGGAGGACTTGAAGAAACTATTCTTGCCACCTGGGGGTGTTCCTCCCCCAACACCCTCTCCTGCTCCAGTACCCGTAATGGTGGCTGAACCAATGCAGACTCCTATTTCTGCACCTGCCATTAGTCACGACTCTTACCGAAGGTTGAGGATCTTCTCTGGCACCCTCCCCACCCCCCAAGGGGAGGATGACTGGGAGACCTGGATAGACTATGTTGCCCCCAAGTGCTAGAATGGCAATGCTCGGAAGGCGGCGAAGAGGGGTTAGTGAGGCCTCCGAGGTCCTGCCCTGGCTACCATCCGTGCTAAGCGGGCCCAGTAACCCTGAGCGACTGCACAGGCCTATCTTGAGGCCTTGGAGAATGTGTATAGGGAGCCCAGATTCTGATGAGGACCTATGGTGGAGAGTAGAAATGCACAACAGTACCAAGGGAGTTGTTGTCTGTGTATGTCTCTCGGCTGGAAAAATTGTTGCAAGAATGCCTCAGAAAGGGTAGTTTGCCAGCGATTGAACTAGACCGAACCAGACTGGACAGAATCCTTAAGTCTGCCCCTTCTCAGAACTGCTGTTGCTTCAGTTACGCCTGGCAAATCGACTGGAATCCCACCCTCCTATGATGAGTTAATGAGAGAAATTCGAGGAGTTGAGAAAAGGCGACCTCGGGAGGGACCTGCACCAATAGCTGTGGCTATGACCGAGTGACTGAGGGTGGCCCATCAAGTGAAGTTCAGGGGCAGAGGTTGGCAGTCAATGAGTGCTCTGATAAGGAAAAAGATATGCCACAATGGGGTGAACTGTTGAGAGAGATCCAGAATTCAAAAACAGTCCCTTTATGAAGGCCACGCCTGCAAATGCAGACCCCGACCTATATCCGACTGCATCTGCTATGGGGTGGGGATACCCACCGCCATCTCCTGCTGATAACAGCTCGAACTCGATTCCTTGACCATGGAAGTGGAGAAACTGACGAGATGTCTCCAAATGCTTATCACGCCGCAGACAGAGATGGCACCAAGGTTTCCAGTTAGTAATACCCCGCCCTGGCTCCCAGTGTGGCACCTCGGCCAGCTCAAACTCCAAAAGTATGTTTTGCTATAATTGTGGGAAGGATGGGCACATGAAAAGGGAATGCCAATCCCAAAAGACACTGACAAAGTTGCATATAGGCTACAAGGAGAGCTTCGGAGAACAAATCAGTGGTTAAGAGGTGCACGAAATGATCCCAGTGAGGGCACCAAAAATGCTAATTCACGTCCTTTTGTGGCAAGGTCAGTTGCCCAGGCCCCCACTACCGCCTCTCCAGACTGGTCCAGAATAGTGGGTCCCTCCATGGAGACCACTGTAAAGGTAAATGGAGTGTCTACAAGAGCTGTATTAGACAGTGGCTCCCAAGTGACAATTATGTTTCAAGATTGGTATCAGAAGCATTTGTCAGACGTACCCTTACAACCATTAGAAGGACTGCATGTATGGGGTTAAGTAGAAGGCCTACCCTATTCTGGGTATATCCGAATTTGGCTGTCTTTCCCCACCTCCGTGGCTGGAGTGGCCGAACAAGTAGAGACCCTAGCCTTAGTGTGTCCCCACTGGACTGTATGATGGTGTCCCTTTGTTGATTGGAACAAATGCTCATATGTTCGGAAGGCTGGCACATTTGTGTTATGAAAACAGGGTCAAAGACTAGTAGAGCTTTAAGAGTTCCGGCTTTAATTAAGAAGGCCTATGAGGCACAGAGAGATGCTGAAAAAACAGAACCAGAGGAACGGTCGGAATTGTATGGAAGAAGGATCCTGAGTCTCTGATCCTGGCGCCAAATGCCCAGTGTACCTTACAGGAGAGGTCCGTATCAGAAAGGATGTTAAGAATAAAATATTAATGTTGGATGCACCAGGCGATGGAAAATTGCCAGAGGACTGCTGGTCAAACCTAGTATTTTGCCCGCTAGAGCCCATGCTTATGCCAGAAGGGTAATGGTCCAAGTTCATAATGTGTCTGAAAGAGACATTCGAGTAAATAGAGGTTGCATCCTGGCTAATGTGCATTGTGCAGACACTGCAGTGTTACCCAGCAGCAAGAGTTCAAGGAAGAATGACAGAGTAACGCCTGACTTGTTTGATTTCGGCAACTCCCCGCTGCCAGCTGAATGGAAAGTGAGGATCAGTGAGAAGCTTGCCCAGAGAGACCAGGTGTTTTCTTTAAAGGAATGGGACGTAGGATGCGTGCAGGAGCTGAGCACAATATCCGGCTGCATGACGAAAGACCATTTCGTGAGAGGTCTCGACGCCTGGCACCTGCTGACATAGATGATGTGAGGCGCATCTGCAAGAAGATGTTAGCTGCTGGTGTAATACAAGAATCCAGAAGCCCTTATGCTTCCCCATTGTGGTAGTGAGGAAAAAGAATGGAACAGTAAGGATGTGTGTGGATTATCGCACTTAAACCGGCGGACTATCCTGATCAGTACACAATGCCCCGCATTCAGGATGCTTTGGACTGCCTAAGCGGGAGCAAGTGGTTCTCTGTGCTGGATCTCCGCAGTGGGTACTACCAGATCCGATGGCCCCAGAGACCGTGAGAAAACGGCCTTTATCTGTCCGCTTGGCTTCTATGAATTCATGAGGATGCCTCAAGGGATTTCAGGTGCCCCAGCCACTTTTCAACGATTGATGGAGCGTGCAGTGGGGACATGAACTTACTAGAGTGCCTGGTATACCTAGATGATGTTATTGTGTTTGGCAGCTCACTGGAGGAACATGAGAGCAGATTATTTAAGGTATTGGACGACTGGAGGACTTTGGCCTTAAACTGTCCATTGATAAGTGTCAATTCTTTCAAACATCAGTAAAGTATGTGGGACACATAGTATCCACCGAGGGAATAGAGACCGACCCAAGTAAAGTTGAGGCCTTGACCACCTGGCCACAGCCCAAAAATCTAAAAGAACTGCAAAGATTCCTGGGATTCTGTGGTTATTATCGGCGTTTCATCAAGGACTATTCAAGAGTGATCCGCCCTTTACTTAATCTTACTCAAGGGTATCCCCCAACCCACAAAAAATACCAAAAGTCAGCGTCCCTCAAGACTGAAAGAGTGTATTTTCATCCGAGTGAAGTATTTGGGGCCCGCTGGACTCCTGATTGTGAGACTGCTTTTCATGAGATCATATATCAACTTACCCATGCTCCAGTGCTGGCCTATGCCGATCCAAGAAACCTTACGTCCTGCACACTGATGCTAGCTTGCAAGGGTTGGGGGCTGTGTTGTACCAAGAGCACGAGAATGGCCTGAGACCAGTGGCCTTTGCCAGTAGAAGCCTGACCCCATCCGAAAGAACTATCCTGTACATAAGTTAGAGTTCCTAGCTTTGAAGTGGGCTATTGTTGACCAATTCCATGAGTACTTGTATGGGGCTAAAATACTAGTAAAACTGACAATAATCCTTTGACCTATGTGCAGACCTCAGCTAAGTTGGATGCCACTGGCCATAGGTGGCTTTCTGCATTATCTACATATGACTATGTCTCGAATACCGAGCAGGTCTGAACCACATAGATGCTGATGCTCTCTCCCGAGGCCTGTTCCCCAGAATGATTGGGTCCGATTGCAGAACCTGACATTCGGGCACTCTGCGGAAGTTTGACAGGGAGGAACAAATGTCCACAGGACGCAGTGGACTGCATGGTGGATTGCTTGGGACCCTCTGAGAATTGCATACCTGCTGCTTGTGCCACTTTTCTGCAATAGACATTGGTGCACTGCCTCAGCTGGACAATGACAGTATTCGCGTGGGCTCAATCCCGCTGATCCCATGATCAAAGCAGCTTTAGAAGCCCTCTATGCAGGAAAAGATGTGTCCAAATTACGCTCCACTGATTTGAGAACTGCACTGTTATACAAAGAAGGTCCTAAGTTGAAACTGATCAATAAACTGTTATACAGAGAAACAGTAGACAGAGGGGACAAGTAGACAAACAACAACTAGTGCTGCCCACTGCCTTCGAGACTCAGTACTGAGGTCCTTGCACAACCACATGGGGCACCTTGGTATAGACAGAACACTTGACTTGGTGAGATCCAGATTCTATTGGCCTAAGATGGGGGCTGATGTGGGCAACACATTCGAACTTGTAGTCGCTACTTACAGAGGAAAGCTTTGCCCCAGAGGGCTGCCCCTTGTTAACATCACCACCACAGTGCACCCATGGAGCTGGTCTGTATTGATTTTCTGAGTTTGGAGTCAGATCAAAGAAATATCAGTAATGTGCTGGTGGTCACTGACCATTTCACGAGATATGCCCAAGCTTTCCCCACCAAAGACCAGAAAGCATCCACTGTGGCCAAAGTACTTGTAGAAAACTTTTTGTTCACTATGGGCTCCACAAAGAATCCATTCTGATCAAGGGAGAGACTTTGAGAGTCGTCTGATCAAAGAGATGCTTTCTCTGTGGGGAGTACGAAAGTCCAGAACCACTCCTTACCACCCCAGGGGACCCACAGCCTGACAGTTTCAACCGCACTTTGCTAGATATGCTAGGCACCCTGCACCCAAAGGACAAGCCTAGATGGAGCCAACAAATTAGCACCCTGGTACATGCTTATAACTGCCAAAGTGATGCCACTGGTTTCTCCCCTACCGCCTGATGTTTGGAAGAGAAGCTCGACTACCAGTAGATGTGTGTTTTGGGGTCTCTCCTGATGGGGTTCAAGCTGACAACTATTTACAGTATGTGCAAAAGTTAAAGGCCCAGCTAACTCATGCGTCCAACTGGCTCAAACCATGGCTGCCAAAAGAAATCTGGCCAACAAAGAAAGGCATGATAAAAGGTGAAAGCACAGGAACTCCAGGAGGGAGATCGGGTATTGCTAAGAAATCTGGGACTGCATGGCAAGCACAAGATTGCTGACCGATGGCACCATCTCCCTCACATTGTAGTGGGCAAACTAGATGATCTGCCAGTGTACAAAGTAAGGCCTGAGAATAATTCAAAAGATGTAAAAACAATACATAGAAATCATTTACTGCCCATTGGACAAATCTTAATTGAGTCTGAGCCCCTAGAAGATGCCCCCTCTGGACCAGTGACTAGAGCTGCTGCTAAGAAAAGATCAAGAAAGTCTGCACCTACAGAAGCAAAGTTAAAGTGTTCCCTCCACAAGTCCCAGTTGAGCATGACTGTCAGTCCATATCGGAAGAAAGTGAGAGTGACTTTGAATACTATCCTTCTTACGAACTGAGTCAATTGTTTGGGCAATCCCTAGTCAATACTGGAGACAAAGCTGGGCCTTCTGGACTGTCTAAGCCCCCAGCTTCGTCCCTGGAGCCAATGCTCCCAGAAAGTGAAGTGCAAAGCATCAGATCAGATGAAATGGAATCATTGTGCATGGTTGAACTGTTTGAGCTTTCAGGAGGAAAATGATAGATTGGGGCAGACTGGTGATACACCGAACAAGAAGAGTATTTTGAGTGCCCGACAGTCCACTGCCAGTGTCCAAAGCTCTCCATGCAGCCAAATGTTGTGGACTCAGAAACTGTAACTCCTGGAGCTGAAAGTGCCCCAAGTTCTAGCCTCTCTACCCCATGGAGACTCCCCTGACAAGTGAGGACAATGCTGAAAATGAGGCTCAGAGTGCAGAGACTATAACAGTTCCCCTAGAAAGACTGGTCGAGCTGTAAAGCCTGTGGTGCACCCTCAGTTATGATTCACTTGGGGGCCTGTGGACTTGCCTCTCAATGTTGTCCATAAAGGAGTGTATGTGTCCCCGAGCTCACTGCCCAAACTGAGCATCAGTGCTAACTCAAGTTACTTGTGTTGCCCTCTAAGTATGGTGCCCTTGCCCATCCAGCCCCAAGGTAACTGATAGGAAAGGGCCCCTCTTCAGGTTTCATGTACAAGAGGTAATAACTTGAGTTATGGTACAATGTGTATGTAATACTGTGTAAAGAGTGACGTACTGCAATGTTTCAGAAATGTGTTCTTGGTAAAATGATATATTGACTGATGATTACATGTATGCGAGCCTAATGCAAATGTATATGGTTGCAGTTGAAACTTAGAGAATTTTTGCACGTCTGGGACGTCAAGCTTTCCCAGGCCAGGAAGTGTGTAACTTCTGCAAATGGGGGTTCCCAAAAGACTTCCAGGAGCTTGCTTGAATGCTCCAAGCCTGAATGGTGTTTGGCATTTAAGCCATTTATCAGTGAGTGTTTTAGAACCTCTGGTACTGTCTCTTTAAGAGCTGTCTGCTTGCAGACATAATTAGTTTGTATGGGGGACTGTGTGTTTCTTTGATTGAGTACCACTCAAGCTGCTGCCAATTCACCCCATTTTGCAGTCACTAGGAGTGCAAAGGAACCTGTCTGAAAGATGTAACTGATTGCCAGAAATCATTTACAGTAATAATAAAATTACAGTTTGTCTAACCTGCTTTCTTTGCAGTCAGAACTGTCTGCCTAGTTCCCCATTCTGGTTTTGAACTGCTGAACTGGACCAATCAGTGTGGGGTAAACTAGCTCTAAAATGATGCCTTGGACGAATCAGAACTTGGGACTCATAATCTGAGCCAGCCACAAGAAGGATTGTATGGGCAGTGACTCTGGGAGATGTAGTTTAGACTTGGTGCCTTTTGGACCAACAGCAGCAGTCTATTGTGAGACAGCCAATCCAGTCAAGAACTGGGAGGAACTCAAAGGAAGTGCCGGTTTTGTCTGTTGGGAGTTTCAGTTTGAGATCTGAAAGTGAAGGAAAGAAACCCTGTGCTCCTTCAGTGCACAGTTTCAGAAACAAAACGTGTGCAAGGCCCAGAGTTCCGTCTACAACTTGTGTAACTGCTTGTTAGGACTGAATCCGTCCTGTGAAAAGAATCAAAGGATCTCTGAAGAGTAGAAACCAGGCTCACCCTGTAGAAGACTGAAGAAATTGTTGAATTACACTCGGTCTGTCAGGAACTGAATCTGCTGTGTGTTCTCCTGGTTATTGTGCAGTAATTGCGATTGGGATACAGATGCAGCCTGCCTGGTATGGTGCTTTCTTTTTTTTTTACCATATAAATGTGTGAGGAGTCTCTTGGAGATCAAAAGTAGCCCTGCGGACATTGAAGGACCATATCTTCTTTGGAGGTCGTGAGTACTAATTGGGTCGCTCCTGTTGAATTGCCACATTAAATCCAAATGGAATTACTGTACTGCTGACTGTTTAATTTTCCTTTTCTCTGTGTGAAAGGGCCCCTACCAGCTGCCACGGTTTGACTAGCCACTAGGCCTGGGTACCCAGGGACAGTAACTGGTAGGGATAGGCCTGCACAGAGCCATAGGTAGATAGTAAAGTGATAAGCTAATTAACCTGATTTCCCCTGTCCTTGTTATATCCCCTAAATAAATCAGAGCTGTTTGTTTCAACAAAGTTATACTGCCTGAGGTATTTGTCTATGTTAAAGTACTGTACTGTGATTGTTGCACTGTATCTTATTTTACAGGATGTCCCGTGCCTGAACCAGCCTTGGGGTAAGTGTATACTGTGAAGGTAATTCTGCTATATTGTGTGGGCCACTAGTGGGAAGAAAGGGGGGTTGCAGTGTCCCAGAGGGCTGTGACCAAGTAAGTTTAACTATTGCAAACCCTGACCTCTGGGTGGAGGCACCCGCCATTGGATCCAGGCCCCTCAACCTGTTAGTGGCAAATCAGGCAGGGGTAGTAGCCCCTGGGATAGCGCCATCTAGGGGTTACATACATATCTGGTCCACTCCTGTAAGTCTGTTTTTCAACCCTTACTTGGCATGGTTGAAAACGGAACCATCAGGACCAGACCAGATAGGTAAAAGCCAGACTAGATCATCTGGAATGAGTGGATCAGCAATATTTGCACAAGTTGTGCCCAGTCTAGATTTTACAGCTCTGGTCTGGGTCTGGTGATCTGATTTTTACCCATACCCCACTGCATATGGCTTAGTGACATACTGTACAGATGGATGCAGAGTCTAACCCATTGAAGGTTGAAGTTTCAGAAAACCATTATGCTAAAAATACTAAGACTCAATCAATTCCTGATGATCCCCAACCCCCAAGTCACACTTAATTCCTACCAAAGTCATGCTCAAATATTGGTGCCTCTACATCCACACCATTAAGCTTTGAATGCCATCATGCTGCTTCTGCTGCCTTGAGCTCCTTCATCCATGAAGTCCCATTTTGCTTGTGGCAGCCCCCCCCCCCCCCAAACCAAGTAATTTTCCAGGGAGCAGCTCTTTACACCACATCAACTAAGCTACTGCTAAACTCTTTATTTTTAAACATTTTGTTGAGAATTTTTTGTTTTAGTATATCCATGGTCAGGAAAAATGAATTTGTAAAAGAAACCAAAGCACTCATTTATCAGTTCATTTAATCACAATGCAGCATGTTATGAACTAATCAGATTCTATCTGTAACCTAAGTCAAACAAGAATTAGACACACACACACATGCCTACCTATTTGCAAGTGAAGCAAATGTGGTTACTATCATTCAGTTGTAAACACCTATAGTCACAAATTGCAGGTTAAGAACATTCAATAGAATATAAACAGTAGTCCAGAACTGCCTGCCTGAGAAAATGAAGTTGGTGTATTATTTGGAAACAGGCATCACTGGGACTCTTTGCTACGGAATGTCTTAGGATGGTGGTGTCAAATGGCTTAATGAGGTGTTCATAGGGGCTGATGGCACAGCAGAGCTTATTTGTTACGCAGAAAGCTCCAGGAAGTGTTTAACCCATTCCACTTCCAATAGCTTTCTATGATGTCCGTACTATCCATAGGTAATCTGACACAGAATGACTGCAAGAAGATAATGAGTTAACTTTCTGTGGGCTCAATTAACTCCTCAAGCCAGAGGAAAAATAGTGCTCTACAGCTTCCTATACATACACACACAGGCAGCATAGTAATGAGGCTTCAGTGGAGGAATCTAATTTTTAACACTCTAACATGTTGTTTGGTAGCAAAAATAACATCAGCACTTTTCTGAATACAAAACATCTGCTGGGCTATGTCCACAGCCGTAAAAAGGTATGCATAGCTCTAGCAGAAGACTAAAACACTGCACTCCATCACCCTTAAAAGTGCAGACAAACACTCCACAGTACAGGAAAAAAATTAAAAAGAGACGGTGCACAACACCAGGTGGCATTTCAGGCATAGGATTTATTATACCATTTAGTGCAGGAGCACGTTCCCAAAAGTGGACTAATACCCCTATGTATCGCCTCCTACCGCCTATTGCTTTTAGTAACGATGTGCTAAACAGACAAGGTGCCAAATCTAACTGGTGACCCAGGATACATGCCAGCAGCAGGGATGTAACATCAGTGCAACTGTTACAGAAACGTTGAGACAAAGTGTTGACGTATACCCAGCTCACCAGTCAGATCTGGCACTTTGTTTTGCACATTTGTAATCAAAGTAAGAGACAGTCATACAATTTTGGTGTTTGAAGTATCTTTTGGCTGTGGGTGCACACTCACGTGCTGCCTATTGCCCCAATAGTCTTATGTACATGTCCTAATGATGTGTTGTATTCATCTCTGACAGGAACATGGCTCAAAAACGGGAACCAGGTTTCAGTCCATCTTATCCAGTTACCAATCAAGAAAAAATAAAAGCAATATAAAGGATTAAAAAGGTACAGTTATACAATAAGGGTAACATTTTCCCATTCAAAAACATGACTGCGAAATGTTCTGTTGCTAAATTTCTCAAATATAATCACTCTGCCTCACAAAGTCTGAAAAACGGTTTATATGCTACAAATAAACTAAATGCAAAACAAATTAGGCAGCAATCTGCATCACAACCGCTTAATGCTCAGTAGATTTATTGTGCAGCTGATTACTGAAAACCACAGTGCTTTTTAAATGTCATCATGTATTATTGGTATTACAGTAGGGAACTTGGCTCTTACATGCAAACAAGTCATTAAAATCAGGACCTGAAATACAGCTCTGATTTTTCTCTGTATGCACAGTACAGCCAAAAAAACACTCCAAGAATCTCTGGTTTCAATATGTCAAAAACAATCCCAGGGTGAGTCACATTAAGGCAATCCCAGTGGTTGGGGCTGTGCCACACCTTCAGAAGGACGCTACTGTCTTACAGTAGCAGATCAATATTTCTCAGCATTATGTAATGGGTAAACTCAGGGCTGCTGGACTCTTTCTACAAAGGCTATAGCGCCACCTTGAGAACATTCACTGCTGTTTCATGTTGTTTCTTTTCATAATTTCTTTTTTACTAGTTTTTAAATTCCCATATGAAACAATTCATAAAGTTTGCATAAACTGTTATATAGAAAACAAGCATTTGTCAATGCCGAATGTTTGCTTGCTGGTATTAGCATTGGAAATGCAGGAGTTAGACAGATGCAGAGTATGAATGCCAGTGAAGTATTGAGCTTCACGCCAATGCCACCTCCACCCTGCAGAGATGGACAGGCATTGGGGTATGTGTTTGGGTTGTCACCCATAAAGTTCATGCCATTTCACCTCACCCAATCCTGCAGACACTGACAAGTGTTGAGGTGTGCCTTAGGGTGTTCAGCTTTACAGTCACCCCCACTCCATAAGGACATACACTGAAATGGGTGCAACATAGGAGAATGGGGTAAACTCTGGGGCCGAAGAGTCCAAGGCACACCTCGATGCCTGTCACTGGCTGCAGGGAGGGGGGATGGGGTGGAATGGCATAAGCATTACAGTCGGCAATCCAAAGGCACACCCCTGATGCTTGTCAGTCTGTACAGGGTGGGACGTTATGGTTAGAAACCCTAACATCCCGGGAATGTGTTGGTAATTGCACTACAAATTTTCAACATAGCCATTTTGTGACCCCCACCTCATGAAAGCATTTGGGACCTCTTCTAATGAACAGCGGCACTGTGATTTTTCAATGTGTCCCGAACTTTGAGTTTCCACAGCAACCATGCCATTGTGTGCCAGATGCACAAAACATGGATCGGGCAGGATGTGAAGAATGACAGCTGTACCATTCATAGGGAGGTGTGAAGAGATGGCAATGTTGAAAATCTGTAGTGAAAATATTAAAAATGCTCAAACTTCCGAGTGTACATGGAAACTGCACAACGCATGCATGTAACAGTCATTTAGTGGAATTATTTCACCAAATTTTCAACATAGGCATTTTGTGACCTCTGCTCATGAACACTGTCACTATGATTTTCTTAATCTGTCCCGAACATTAATTTCCCACAGCAACTGTGCTATTCTACGCCAGATGTGTAAATGCATATTTCGGGCAGGATGTGAAAAATGACAGCTGTACTGTTCATAAGGAGGCCTGAAAAAATGCCAATGTTGAAAATCTGGAGTGAAAATACTACAAATTTGCGAAGTTACGAGGGTGCGTGGAAACTGCACGACGTATGCTTGTAACACAGTCATTTTATGGACATTTACCACCAAATTTTCAAAATAGGCATTTTAGAACCTCTGCTCATGAACAGAGTCACTGTGATTTTACATACGAACATACATGCAAACATATGAACATACGCATCTGCCAGCAGATCACACCAATTGGTCTATCGAAGTCTGCCCAAGTGTGCAGCTAGCAGCCTAGATTGCAGCTGCCCCAGCATCCTCCCCCTCAGTTCCTCCCCTGCTTGTCACAGCCCCTACCCCCTGACTCTTCCTCTTGCTTTATCTCACTCCTTCTTAAAGCTATTGACTGTCCTACATGTTACCACCCCCTCTGGCAGTGCATTCCAACTAGACGCACCCTTTCAGTGAAGTAGTGCTTCTTCATTTCCCTCTAGAAACGTCCCCTTCCAACCTTAGTCCATACCTCCTCGTCTCTCTTCCACTCCTTAGTTTAAACACCCCCTCAGTGCTAGGTTTATTTACCCCCTCAGGTATTTAAACGCTTCAATCATATCCCCCCATCCCTTCTCTCCTCCAGTGTGTACATGTTCAGCTCCTTCAGCCTAACTTCATATTCCTTTCCTTCCATCCCATTTAACATTTTTGTTGCCCTCCTTTGCACACCCTCCAGTAACTTTATATCTCTTCTCAGGTATAGCCTCCAGTATTGCACACAGTACTCTAGGTACGGTCTGACTAATGATCTATAGAGAGGTAGGATCACATCCCTGTGTCTGGATGAGAACCCCCTTGCGATGCACCCCAGCATCCTGTTTGCCTTTGCTGCTGCTCTCCTGCACTGGGCCAAGCTGTTCATGCTCCCAGTTACCAACACCCCTAGGTCCTTCTTCTCCTCTGTGATCCCCAACCAATAGTCCCTCTTCTGGTTCTGAGCCCCAAAGTGCATCACCTTACACTTCTTTGCGTTGAATCCTAGCTGCCACTCCACCGACCATGTCTCTAGTTTGGTTAGGTTCCCCTGCAGTTTTTCCCATCCGTACTCTTCGTCCACCACTGCCCCCAATTTGGTATAATCTGAGAACAGACTAACCCTGCTCCCCACTCCATGTGCTATATTGGAGATAAAGAGCCCAAATAGCACCAGGCCCAGCACTGACCCCTGCGGCACCCCACTTGTCACTGGGAAGGGTGCCGAGAGCTCCCCCACCACCACCATCCTCTGCACCCTCCATTGTAACCAGTTCTCTATCCATTTAATCAACTTTTTTCCCACCCCCATTGTCATCAGCTTCCCCCCCAGTCTCCCAAGAGGCACCGTATCAAAGGTCTTCCTGAAGTCCAAGTACAGGACATGTACCGCATGGCCCCTGTCCAACTCCCTTGTCACCCAGTCATAATACTCTATTAGGCTGGTTTGACAAGACCTCCCTGAGACGCACCCGTGTTGCCTCCCATCTTGGAGGCCATCACCCTCTAGGAATGCCACCAGCCTCTCCTTCAGTATCACCTCCATAAGTTTACCCACTATAGACATGAGACTTACCAGCCATTCATTTCCTGGCTCGTCCCTAGGTCCACTCTTGTGTATGGGCACCACATGGGCCATCCTCCAGTCCTGGGGCTCACACCCCGTTTCAAGGGAGGCGTTGAACAGATCTGCCAGTGGCTCAGCCAACAGCTTTGCCATCTCCCTCAGCACCCTGAGGTGGATGCCATCGAGACTTGGTGCCTTGTCCACCCTTACTGCCTTAGCCCCTCTAGCACCCTACTCCCTGTGATCACTTTGTCCGTCATCTCCGCCCCCTTTCCCCACCCCCCAGCCCATTCTGGTAGTTGACCATCCCTCTCCATAGTGAAAATGGAGCAGGGGTACTTATTTAGAATTTCCACTTGCTCCTCCCCCTTTTCCACCCAATCCCTTCCCCACTTTACCCTCACAAAATGTTCTTTGCACTTCCTAGCTTCCCTGACATACCTAAAAAAGTCCTTTTGCCCTACTTTTATGCCCTGTGCAGACCTTAATTCCCTGGAGGCCTTAGCTTTTTTCACCCTCCAGGCCACCTCCCTTGACCAACTCCCAAAAACCTCCTTATCCTCTCCCTTCCCTGTTCTCCTGTATGTCCAGTATGCAGCCCTCTTTGTCCTCATCCCTTGCAGTGCTTCCTTGTTCAGCCAGCATGGTTTCTTGGCTCTGCTCTTCTTACTCCTGGCCCTGGTGCAGGCTAATGTGGCCTCTGTTAGCTCAGTCTTTATGACTCCCCACTTTTGTTCTGCATCCATCCCTGGCCTTATATCCTGGAGTCTCCCTTGCAGTATTGCTCCCATCCCCCCAGAGTCCACCCTAATAAAGTCCACCACCTTAGTGTCCGTGCCTCCTGTCTCCCTGCCCAGCGCGAGAACAAGCCACACTGTTTGGTGGTTGCTGCCTGCTAGTGGGTCCCCCACCTTTACCTCCCTCATTGCCTCCCCATTTGCTAGTTCTATGTCCAGAGTGCTACCAAGCCTTGTAGGCCCACTTACCAATTGCGTCAGAAGGCCGTCCTGGAATGCATCAAAGAGCACCTGCTCCCTGGTACTGCTAGTGGCTGGGGTGCTCCAGTCAACCCGTGGAAGGTTAAAATCCCCCACTATCACCACACTCCCCCTTCTACACACCCTCCTTATCTGCTCTGCCAACCCCCCCATCCAGTTCCCCGGAATGGGCTGGTGGTCTGTACGCCACTCCCAGCCTCAGATTTCGGCCCTTGGAGTCCAGGAGCTGCACCCAAAGTGCCTCTGTCCTCTCCTCTTCTCCCTCATCCCTTATGCATTTAATCCAATCCCTCACAGAGAGTGCACCCCCCCTTCCAACGCCCCGGTCCCTCCTGTATATCCTATATCCCGGGATTGCCAAGTCCCAATCATGGTACTCTGTGGCCCAAGTCTCTGTCACTGCAGCAATGTCCACCTTCCCCTCTGAAAGGAGTGTCTGAAGCACTGCAGATTTGTTCCCCAGGCTTCTTGTGTTGCAAGAGACCACTTTCCACCCATACCCCTCCTTCTCCTCACTCTTCTCCTCCTTGGCCTGTGTCCCTCCTCCAAGTAGTCTGCACCCTTTCTCCTCCTTATTCTTACTGGGTGGTGGTGCCTTCTGTATTACACTCAGACCACTCTGCCCGCCCCGTCCCAGGGTTACTATGCCTCCCCCTTTACTTATATGTAGGGGGGTGAGCTCATTAGGCTCCCCTGTCCGGACCTTTCTACCAAACTCAATCTTTTGGCCACCCCACTAGTTTAAATCCACCTTAGTAGAGATATACCCCTCTAATCCTGCCTTTAATACTCCCCTCCCCTTCCTGCTCAAGTGTAGCCTATCCCCCACGTACAAGTCACTACTCCCCAAGACCCTATCCCAGTTAGTCACTAACCCATAATTTTTGGTGTGGCACCAATGCCTCAGCCACACGTTGAACTTCTCAATCCTACCCTTCCTCCCCATGCTTGCACATGGTACTGGGAGTACCTCCGAGAATGCCACCAACTCCACCAACCCCTCACACTGCCTGCCCAACTACTCGAACCTCCCCCTCACTACTTCCACAGTCTCCCCCACCAAGTCATTTGTACCCACATGCAACACTAAATGAGGCTTCTTCCTCCCCCTCGCTGCACACTTGAGCAGTGCCTGCCCTGCCCCTCCTGCAGTCAACCTGGGGATAGCTTCAACCCAAATATGACTGTGCCTTTCGCCCCATCCACCCCATCTGGCCCCTTTCAGAATAGAATCCCCTAGGATGAGTACTCCCCCGTCCCTTACCCCTTTTCCCTTCTAATGCCCCTTCCACCACCTCAGTATTCGTTCTTCCCTGCCCCTTACCCCCACCAGCTGCACCCTCTGTAACGTCTGTATCTGTACCCCCTACTTCCACCTCACCCCCTTGCTCTGCCTTATTCCTCCCATCCCTTGGAACCCTTCCAGCCTGACTACTTCCCTACCCGGCTTCCATGCTGACCTCCCCTCCTCCCCTGCAGATTTCCAACCCCTTTCCTATCCCCGTTGTTGTCAATTTAGAGCCCCCATTCCCTTCTACCCCAATAATAATGCACCTCCCATCCTTCCCCCTTGCATCTCTCCTCCAGTCACCACCCCTCCTTCCTTACTAGCCCCCTTCTACCCTTTCATCCTCGCTATCTCTTCCTCTACCTGTTGCCATTCCCTCTCATGCCCCGCTTGTCCTCCCCCCTTCAGTATATTCCTGCTCCCCCCCTCTCTCCTCATAACAGAGGCACAAATCTATTCCTAGTCAATACTCCTCCTACATCTCTTCCCCCTATCGGTTTCCCCCTCCTACTTGTTCCTCTCTGTGCCACCCCTGGTCCCACCCCGGTCCGCTCCCTACTTGCAGCTATCTGCTGTCTCCCCTGGTACTCCTCGTGGTTTCATAGGTTTCATAGGTTACAATGAGCTCAGGAGGCAGAATGCCCTTATAGAGCTCGCCACCAGTATGGTGGTTTGGAATTTATCCTAGATAAGATATTTTTCTATTACTCATATAGCTATCCAAATGTTTTTTGAATAGATCCATTGTGGTACTTGTTACTATTTCTCTTGGTAATGCATTCCACATTGACACAACCCTTTAAGTGAACCAGTGGCTTCTTTTATGGGTTTTGCAATTATCTCCTCTTAATTTTAGATTATGTGTCCTAGTATTAGTGCAGGAGGTATTTCTTGTTAAGCCCAGTGTTTCAAAAAGAAGAGGATCCTGAAATGCTTTATATGTCAAACATAGATCACCTCGTAGTTGTCTATATTCCATAAAATAGAGATCCAGGGCTTTTAATCTTTCTTTATATTCAAGATTGTTCATGTCCTTTATTTGTTTCGTTACCCTTCTTTGTGTTCCTTCCACTAGTTTCTTTCCTTTAATTGTGACTGCTGCACAGAAGGGAAAGCAATAGTCCAGTTGTGATCTAACTAAGCTTGTATAAAGGGGGAGAATAACCCTTGAATCTCTACTCTTTATGTGTTTAAAAATACAACCCACTATTTCTTGGCATTTTTTAACTTTTAATAGAGTATGGGTGTCAAAGGTCAGTTTATTACTCACTAGAACTCCCAGATCTTTTTCATTTGTTGTTTCAGTAAGTTGTACATTATTTAATTTATAAGTAAAATTCAGATTAGTGTGACCCAGATGCATTATCTTGCAATTTTGTTCATTAAAGAACATTTTAGTATCAGTAGCCCAAGCACTTATCTTATTTAATTCCATCTGAAAGTTATTTGCTGCTTGTATATTATTAATTATACATCCTAGTTTGCAGTCATCTGCATACTTAGCCATCCAGATGTTGCTAGACGGCTGCATTGTTGATACCAGGATATTAAAGAGAACAGGGCCCAGAACAGATCCCTGTTGTACCCCGCTACTAACTTCTCCACATTGTGAGTGGCGGCCTCTGATGCGTCTGTTACGTAACCAAGATGTAAGCCATTTAATAATATTTGGAGGAAAATTAAACTTGTATATATAGTTTATTAAAGCTTGATGTGAAACCTTGTCAAACGCTTTAGAAAAATCAAGAAAGACTATGTCCAGAGAAAGTCCCTGATCTAGGGATGCACTAACATTTTCAAAAAAGTTCAACAAGTTGGTTAAACAAGATCTTCCCTGGCAGAAACCATGTTGAGTGAGGTCCTGTAGATTATTACTTGAAATATGAACTTCAATTCTGGCTAGTAATAATCTTTCAAATATTTTGTCAATAACAGACATAGGTCCATAATTTGATACAGCTTTTTTACTACCAGATTTATGTATTGGAGTAACAAATGCCTCATTCCATGTTTTGATGGCTTCTCCTTGGTTTAAAGAGGCATTAAACAAATAAGCTATCGGACCGTTTATAACATTAAGTGTTTCTTTAAGAAATCTGGGATGAACACTATCTGGCCCTGGGGAAGAGTGAATTTTAAGATTTTGTAGTAATTTTTTTACCTCCTCCATGGTGATTGGTAAGTGTTGATTATCCTGTGCATAAAATGTGTTATTTACAATAGCATCTTGGGGAATGAATATGCTTGTAAAGAATTTGTTAAATTCAGCTGCCATTGCAGCTTCATTGCTTATTATCCCTTCAGTAGTTTCAATTGGGCCAACTATAGAAATCTTACCTCTTAGTGAACCAATATAGTTGGTCTCTTCCTCCCCCATCAGGAGTCCTCCCCTCACCTTGGGCACCCCCTCCATTTTCCTCTCTTTTCTGCTAGTGCCTCTGATACTGGGGTCAGTTTCAGTCCCTAGTTGTTCTTCCTCCGTCCCCCCTTGCTATCCCCTATTCTCCCCAGCCAAGATGCCTACCATACTCATCTGCCCTGCCACTTAGACTCCTTCCTAACCTCCACAGTTCCTCCCTCAAACTAGCCAGTCATCTACAGACCATACACCCCCATCCTCCAAGCCCAGTCCAGGATCATGGTGGACCCACACCCTGTACACCCCACCACCCTTCCAAAGATGCCCACCCTATTGACATGTGGCACCTGCCCAATTTTGGCCCCCATCTTATGTTACGGGCTCTTACTCCCAGTTTCTGTACCCTACTACAACTGTTAGGCCCCTATTTACTCAAATTCTGTCCCCCCCACACCCTGGTCCCCTACAGACCATACACCCCTATCCTCCAAGCCCAGTCCAGGATCATGGTGGACCCACACCTTGTACACCCCACCACCCTTCCAAAGATGCCCGCCCTATTGACATGTGGCACCTGCCCCATTTTGGCCCCCATCTTATGTTACAGGCTCTTACTCCCAGTTTCTGTACCTACTACAACTGTTAGGCCCCTATTTACTCAAATTCCTGTCCCCCCCCCACACTAGTCCCCCTACAGACCATACACCCCCCTATCCTCCAAGCCCAGTCCAGGATCATGGTGGACCCACACCTTGTACACCCCACCACCCTTCCAAAGATGCCCGCCCTATTGACATGTGGCACCTGCCCCATTTTGGCCCCCATCTTATGTTACAGGCTCTTACTCCCGGTTTCTGTACCCTACTACAACTGTCAAGCCCCTATTTACTCAAATTCCTGTCCCCCCCCAACACTAGTCCCCCTGCTGCCCCCTTGCCGACCGGGTTAATTCAGTCTCAAATCTTATCCGTTAGATACTGTATTACTGTAGCAATCCTAAAGCGTCCTTGTCCGTTTTCACCCCTCAGCTACCATACTTTTTGTTCTCAGCTCTCATATAGTTTCACTTAGCCCAGTTAGAAATTCTATTGCACTCCAAGTATTACTCAGCTCAGTTAGAGAAATAAACAGAAGAAAAAATTATGTATTATTACAGCAATCCTAACAGTATAGCTCAGTACTTAGCTCAGTTAGAGAAATAAACAGAGCAACTAAATCTGTATTATTATTATTACAGCAATCGTAAAAGTATCCAATCATTGCTTTGTCTCCACCCCAGAGACCCTGCTGTAATATAGGAACACAGAGGACCCTGGGCGGAAGGGTGTGCAAAACTCTAAAGTCCCGGCAGTGCTCCATTGAGCTCGCTCACTCCCCCTCTCTCACTCACTCATTCTATTTCTCCCGGCACTGCAGGCTGCCCTTTTGTACTGGGCTCCTGCCTGCGTTGGCGCCTTTTTCTGCCCACAAAGAAATCTGCAGCAGTCCCAACAGAGCCCCGTTGGGCTCGCTCACTCCCCCTCTCTCATTCGCTCGTTCTGTTTCTCCCGGCACTGCAGTCTGCCTTTTTGTGCTGGGCTCCTTCCTGCATTGGCACCTTTTTCTGCCCACAAAGAAATCCACAACAGTCCAGACAGAGCTTTGTTGAGCTCATTCCCTTCCCCTCTCTTACTTGCTCATTCTGTTTCTCCCAGTGCTGCAGGTTGCCCTTTTGTATTGGGCTCCTGCCTGCATTGGCATCTTTTTCTGCCCACAAAGAAATCCACAGCAGTCCTGACAGAGCTCTGTTGAGCTTGCTCACTCACCCTCTCTCACATGCTCGTTCTGTTTCTCCCGGTGCTATAGGCTGCCCTTTTGTACTGGACTCCTGCCTGCATTGGCACCTTTTTCTGCCCACAAAGAAATCCGCTGCAGTCCTGACAGAGCTCCATTGAGCTCGCTCACTCCCTTTCTCTCACTCGCTCATTCTGTTTCTCCCGGCGCTGCAGGCTGCCCTTTTGTACTGGGCTCCTGCCTGCATTGGCACCTTTTTCTGCCCACAAAGCAATCCGCAGCAGTCCCGACAGAGCTCAGTTGAGCTCACTCACTCCCCCTCTCTCACTCGCTTGACCTTAATCTGTCCCAAACACTGATTTCCCACAGTGACCATGATATTCTGCACCAGAAGTGTGGAAACACATTTTGGCCAGGATGTGAAAAATGACAGCTGTACTGTTCATAAGGAGGTGTGAAAAAATGCCAGTGTTGAAAATCTGGAGTGAAAATATTACAGATTTGCAAAGTTACAAGGGTGCGTGGAAACTGCGCAATGCACACTTGTAACACAGTAATTTTTCAGACTTTCATCACCAAATTTTCAACTTAGGCATTTTAGGACCTCTGCTCATGAACAGTGTCACTGTCATTTTCTTAATCTGTCCCGAAAACTGAATTCCCAAAGCGACCGCTCTATTCTGCACCAGAAGTGCAAAAACACATTTTGGCCAGGATGTGTAAAATGACATCTATACTGTTCATAAGGAGGTGTGGAAAAATGGCAATGTTGAAAATCTGGAGTGAAAATATTAAAATTTGTGAAATTACGAGCATGCGTGGAAACTGCGCAATGCACACTCGTAAAACAGTCATTTTTTGGATTTTTTTCACCAAATTTGCAACATTGGCTTTTTGAGAGCCCACCTCATGAATAGTGGCACTTCTGTTTCATTAATCAGTCCGGAAAGGTGATTCCGCGTAGTGACCACGAAATCACCTTTCGGGACCAAATAATGCCGTGACAGTGACCGAATTCATGATGAGGGGTCCCAATAACCCCATGCTGAGAATTTGATGCCAAAATTCCAGAGATATGCACCAAAGTTGAAAAAACCCTATTTATGCCACTATACAACTTACCGGCATTTCTTCAGTTCGCGGTCAGCTTAAAGAGTGCAAACGTGTTCCTGGTCCACCAAAGAACGTCGCACCTGGCTCCGGAGGTAAGAATGGGGTGGGGGGAGTGGTGAAGTGGGGTAGGCAGAGGATGAGTGCGGGTTGGAGGAGGGGCACTGGACACTTTGAGTGACCGTTTTCTCGTTTTACAGGTTTTAAAAAATACAGACAACGGGTGTTTTTACTTTTGCAGGTGTGTTTTAGTACACTGGGTGGGCTCCCAGTGTGTCACTGATATTTATGGGAGGGGACGAGAAACCGACAGGGATTGGGCCCCCATCACCTGAGAAATGAGTGGGGCGCATGGTGCCGAGGGGATTGGACACCCCTCAGCAACTGTAACTGGGAAAGGGAGACTGAAGCCGACAGGTTGGGCCCCCGTCAGCACAGAAATGTGTGTAGAGGCGCGCGGTCACCGAAGTTGGGCACCCCCTTGACACACCGCTGAAAGTGGGGTTGGGACATTATGCCGACGGGGAGTGAGCTCCCTCGTCGGCAAATGTAGTCAGTCAGGGGATGCTGACAGGGGGATTGAGCACCCCTGACAGCTTTCATAGGGCTCTGAGGCAGCGGCATAGAGTCTCCATGTGCATGGTAATGTTACACCACGCAAGGTACTGCCCTGCAATGACGGGTCGCTCCCTCATTGCAGCGGAATGGCTGACGCTGCAATGACGGGGCAACCCCTGATTGTAGCGGTGAAATCCTTACAAGTTGGTGGCACTCTGAAGAACCAGTGTCATCAGGATACTGGACCTGCATTGGCTGAGCACTGCCAAGCCCAACAATGCAGTGCCGGCATTGGCTGCCACAGTGCCACACCTCCATAACCCGCTTCTCTCCTGAGCTGCCACATAATGTTTCTTGCACACGCGCACTAGCAAACATAAAAGAAAGAATGCTGATTGTGTCTGATAACACTGAGAGGACTCAGAGCATGTAAGAATGAAAATAAATGAATACATTAATTGCCAAGAGGCTACACAGCCATTGTTCTGGTTTTCGTGTCCTTTGAGTTACAGCTCTTCTAGCTCCCTTCTCTAAATTAAAACGCAAAAAAGTTCACTCAGTGCAGAAACTGTCAATGTCGGGGGAAAAAAACAATTCAACTCTTGCAGATCAATACAGATGCATTACAATTTGAACATAAAGGATTACATAGGCAGGAAATGAAGGCATATACAGAAAGGAATAGAAATAAAGCAAGGAATAATATTAGAATAGTTTGTATTACAAGCATTAGTTTAATTAAAGTACTTCTTTGCTTGTTGACATAACTTATATTTAGGCTGTTAGAGCCATTGCTTTGGTCAGCATCTACTGAATCTGTCAGGTATAAACCAGAAGCTGTAGGTGATACTAAAGATTTTTTAATAAATATAATATTTTTTAAAGATATTTTAAAGACAAATTTCTAACTACATGGAATGTCTACGCTCCATTCAAATGCACTAGAGTTCATGGCAACCATCATTCCTGGATCTCTCCTGAGTTACTGACCTGTTTCAGGGAGCAAGACAAAGCTTGAAGGAAACATAAGGCCTCCTGGCTTCCCCCATACTATGCCAGGTATCGCATGTTAAGAAATGCCTGCACAAAAGCTACCAGACTTGCCAAGTCTGAATATTTTAAATCATCTTTTCTCAAAAACATCAATTCCCCCCTCCAAATTCTGGAAAGTGATCCATACCCTGTTCTTCCCCCCCTTCACATCTGCCTACCCTGTGCTTAAAATAAACTCATTGGTATCCGACCCATGCGCAGTGGCTCAAGAGTTTAACTCCTATTATACTGTACCTCCTGTGCCACAGCACTTCTAAAGTCCCTCCCCTCTAACCTCCCCCCCATCCTCCCACACCCAGCATTCAACCCCTCCACGCCCACCCTTCCTTCTCCTTTTCTGCTGCCTCCCTAGAAGAAACACTAACGACCCTTCTCTCTCTTAATCCTTCCATAGGCTCATCGCCAGATGACCTTGACCCTAAACTCCTCTACCTTTCAGCTTCTGCTATAGCTAACCCTCTCTCCTTAATCCTAAATCTTTCCTTCTCGTCCTCATCTGTCCCTTCATCCTGGAAACATGCGGTGGTCCTCCCTCCCTCTCCCAAAGGGTGGTGACCCGTCCTCCCCTGCAAATTTTCTCCCAGTCTCCCTCCTCCCTGCCCTTGCTAAACTCCAAGAACACCTTGTCCTCTCTCAACTAACCTCCTTCCTCACTGACTCTTCCTTTTTCACCCGTTCCAATCTGGTTTTCGGAAGAACCACTCCACTACCACCTCACTATTCAGGCTCACTGACTCCATCCTCACTGGGATAGATAATGGCCTCATTACCTCTGCCATCTTTGCCGACCTCGCCAAGGCTTTCGACGCTGTCTCCCATGCTCTACTTCTTGACTCCCTTATGGCTGCTGGGTTGTCTACTTCTTCCCAAAACTGGTTTAGAGCTTGCTTCTCAGGCAGAACACAATTAGTCAAGATCCAGGATACAATCTCTCCCCCCTCTCCCTATTTCCACAGGAGTCCCACAGGGCTCGGTGCTTGGACCCATTCTCTTCTCCATCTTCCTAAATAACTTGCCCTCAGCATGCTCTCCCCTCCTCCTCTATCCATATGTATGCCAACGACACCATCCTGTTCTCCTCTGGCAAATGCCCCACCAATGTAGCAACCACCCTTTAGCATGACTTCCACCAGGTTCAGCTATGGTTTGCCTCACATCCACTATTCCTAAATGCCAAAAAGACTGTCTCCATGACCTTTGGCACTAGGCAGAGACTCTCTAGGCTCCACCCTTTACCGTCTTTCCATACCCTTGCTGGAACAATCCTAGAGGACACTTCCTCATTCAGATACCTTGGGGTTTGGTTGGACCAACACCTCAACTTCTCTGGCCATATTGAAGCCATCCTAAAAAAATTGCACCCCAAGCTTCGTGCCTTATTCAGGAACTGTAGTTGCATCCCTCCTATGGCGTGGCGTGAACTAGTCCAGAAGAAGATCCTCCCCATTTTTGACTACAGTGATGTAGTCCATGGTGCCGCTCTCAAATCCTCCCTAACCAGATTGGACACTCTCTTTAACTCCTTCTGTCGATTTGCCCTTGATGCTCCATCACACACTCATCACTGTGACCTCTATCACGCCCTGTCCCTTCCCCCACTTGCCAACAGGTGCCTCACTCATGTGCCAAACTCACTTCTAAATTTTGTTTAGGAGAACTTCCCTCCTACCTCTTATGCTCACTCTCTCCCCCCTCCCCTCCTCTCCCTCAGATCCTGTGACACTCACACTTTGTTGGTCCCCCATCAAACCACTCTCATCAGTCAGTCAGGCTTTACCCATCATTTCCTGCAAATCTGGAACTCCTTCCCCCCAAATACGGCACTCCTCCTCCTACTCCCTTGCCTCTGCCTTACATAACTTTCTCTCATCTAACTGCTCCTGCTTTAACCCTCCTTAACTGTCCTCCTATGCCTCTTCTCCTCTCCATGACTCACATTACCTATTAAACCTTCCTCCTCCCTGAGCCTGCTTCTCAGCATGCTCTCCTCTCCCTTCACCTCTTACCCCCTCACTCCTACCCCTGACCTTTTTTTCCATTATCAACTTGCCCCTGCTTAGTTTTGACCTCTGGCAGGGTTCTCAGCATCCTGGAGGGGTCTAGCACTAGGCAAGCCTCCTCCTTCCCCTCCCCCTTCTACCCAACTTGTCCTCGCCTAAATCTGCCCTCTGTTGAGATTCTTAGCACCCTGTCAATGTCTGCTCTCAGGTAAGTTTCTTCCCTCCCTCCTTCTTTTTTCCTTTCCACTTCTATCCCCCCCATTCCCTCTGCCCAACTTGTCCTCGCCTAATTCTATCCCCTGGCAGGGTTCTCTGCATCCTGGAGGGGCCCAGCACTGGGCAACTATTCTTCCTTCACTCCCCTTCCCCCTATATCCTTTCTTCCCAACTAGTCCTCACCTGATTCTGAGCTCTGGCAGGGTTCTCAGTATCCTGGAGTGGCCTAGTCTTAGCAAGCTTCTTCTTTCCCTCCTCTTCCCTCCTTTCCCTTCATCCTTTCTTTTCTCTCTTCCCAACTTGTCCTCACCTAGTTCTGCCCCCTGGCAGGGTTTTCAACATCCTGGAGGGGTCCAGCACTGGGAAATGACTATTCCTTCCCTCCCCCTTCCCCTCCATCCTCTCTACCTAACTCGTCCTCAACTGACTCTGCTCTCTGGCAGGGTTCTCAGCATCCTGAAGAGGCCTAGTCTTAGGCAAGTTTCTCCCACCCCTCCTCCTCCTCCTCCTTCCCTTTACCATCCCCTCTACTATCTCTACCCAACTTGTCCTTGCCTACTCCTGCCCCTTATTCTAAGTCCTCACCTCATTCTGCCACTGGCAGCGATCTCCGCACTCCGAAGGGGCAAGTTCCAGGTATGCCTCATCCTTCCCTTATCTATCCCTTACCCCACCTCTCTCCTGCCCCCCTCTCTACCTCCCTGCACTTAATCAAATGAATTAGTTTACTTGAGCTAATAATTTGCACTTTTTGTTCTGTTTGAGGTGCTCCCAAATCGCACTAGCTCTGTGTTAACTTGCCCTTCACAACTGATTTATTTTTGCTCACTTTTCTCCAGTAATGTTCCCCCCATCTTTATCCTCTCCTTCCTCCAGATGGTTTCCCCTGTCTACCCCTTCACCCTGCTTGATGTCCCCCCACTGGACCTCATTCATTCAATAATTGCTAAATAATCTGCCTCTTAACCATGATCCATTCCTGCAAGGAGTTGGCTCTAAGGCTACATTAAATTTCTGTACTATGTTCCTCAGATATGCCACTTATATTCCACAGGTATGATATATTTAATTGTATGTTATGTCGCAAATGTGACTGTATGATTATTTATGATATGTTTTAACTGTATGTCTTGTCACAATTGTAATTGAATGTATAGTTTCTCAGATATGTTAAATGTCAAACTGTATGCCTATTTCTTCATCCAATTGTACCCCCCCCCCCAGTTGCACCGGGAGAGATGAGCAACTTGTTGTTCAGTGTGCATTCCTTGTGAAACATTTCAATAAATAAATAAGATCTCTCATTTTGTTTGATATGTTGTGCTTTCAAGAAAGCAACTAGGTATTATAGCCCAGATATTCAAAGCTTTGTGCGGTGCGCAAACTGTTTGTGCAGGTTTAGTGCGGGATTAGCATGGGTCTGCTGTATTCAAAAGGCCATATAGCATGCGCAAATCGCATTAGCGCTGGGCAAACCATAATTATATGCAAGAGGCACACTGAACATTTATTTATTTTTTTTTTTTTTATTTATTTATGTCTAGGATTACAAAGTACCTTTAAGCCAAGGCTCTTTTACAAAGGTTCCACGTCAGGCTGGTTACAGGGTAACAGACACTCAAACATAAGACAGTGACAGGTACAAGGTTTCAGACAGTAACTTTGCTTGACATAATCAAACTGAGCAATGTGTAATACAAGAAACAGATTGGAGGAAGAGGGCAAGCAGGGGAGAGGGTTGAGGGTCGGGGAAGGTATAGGTGTAGTGTGGTAGGGTCAGGCAGCCGAGGGGCCTTGTCAGGACAGACACAGGGCAAGTGCATTAGAAGTTGCATTGGACAGGTAAGTGCAAGCAGAGAGGACAGAAACTGACACCTATAGGGTCAGAAACAGCGTAGGGGATAACGATGTTATGGAGTGCAAGCACAGGTAGTGGAGCCAGTTATGGAGTGGCGGAGCTTTTTTTTGAATTCACCAAGCGTTTCTGTCGATGAGGTGTCACTAGAGAGCTCATTCAGCCAACTCAGGGCCCTATATACAAAGGACCTTTGGCCTTGGGATGTACGGCAGCAGGGAATTTGAAGGATTTGGGGCTTAGAGCTCCTGCTGTTGCGGTTTGTGATTTTAGGTTTAAGGAGGGTGCTGATTCCTGGAGGTGCCTTTCCCATCATGATTTTCTTAGCAGTGATGCAGGTTTGGTATTTGATACGGTTTTTCAGTTGCAGCCAGGCTGTTTTGGAGTAGAGGTCGCAGGTGTGGGTGAGACGGTGGGAACCAGTAACGAGTCGGCAGGCTTGATTGAGAGAAGTCGAAAGACGCCTAAGAGAGGAGGTTGTGGCAGATCCATAGATAATGAGACTGTAGTCTATGATGCTGATGATGGAGCTCTGGACAGCAATGGACAGAGCTTCTGGGGTTAGATGTTTCCTGTGTCGGAATAGAAGGCCCATCCTGGTGTTGACTACTTTTGCCACGTTATTGATGTGTGGGACATAGGAGAGATTACAGTCGAGGGTGAGGCGAAGGTATTTGAAGGAATGGACTTGTTCAAGGGTGAGACCTTGCTTGGTTTTAATGGAGAGCTGATATTGTTTGTATTTGTTTTGGGGGCTGCAGAAGATCATGGTCTTTGTTTTTTTCTGGTTGAGGATAAGTCTGTGTTTTGTGAACCAGTTTTCGACTGCAGAGAAGGCCTGTTGGAGGTTACCTTGTAGATGTACTGGATCATGGTGGGATGCCAGGATGACAGCATCATCCACGTAGAGAAGGATCTGTTTCGGGCAGGATTCTGGCAGTGTGTTCAGAAAAAGGCTGAAAAGGAGAGGGCCCAAGTTTGAGCCCTGTGGGACACCGGACCGGACTGGTCTTTGGTCTGAGAGTGTGCCAGCAATTCTCACTGTTTGGGAGCGGTTGTCTAGGTAACTTTTGAACCAGTTCACCGAGTTGGGTGAGAGCCCTGCTAGTCGAAGCTGGGCAAGTAGGAGATTGTGGGTGACGGTTTCAAAGGCTTTAGTTAAGTCGATGAAGGTGGACCCAGTAAGATGACTGTTATCGAGTGAGTGATGGATTGCACCAGTGAATTCAAGTAGCGCCATGGAGGTGCTATGGCCTTTTTCTAAAGCCATTTTGCTCCTTGCACAGGATGTTGTGATTGTCTAGGAATTCGGTAAGTTGGTCTGATACAATGCACTCTAGAGCCTTGGAGAGTGAAGGAAGGATGGAAATTGGATGGTAATTCTCGGTAGCTGTTTTGTCACCACTTTTATGAATTGGGATTACCATGGCGGATTTCCATATGTCAGGGAACTGGCTGAGGCTGAAGGAAAGGTTGAAAATCCTGGTCAGTGGTCGGAGTACTTCTTCAAGGGTGAGTGACAACAGTTTGAGGTCGAGGGGGAGTCACTGCTGGCTCTGGAGTTGCAAATGGCTTTGGTAATGTAGCTGTGGACTTGATGCATTTTTACTGCTTTAAAGTAGAAGGGAGGGTGGTTGGGGGTGGCTGGGGAGGCAAGGGGAACCACTTCATTGAAAAAACCCTGTGGGAGAACAGCACTGAGGTCCATGAAGGTGTCATTGAATGAATTAGCAATGAGTTTCTGGCCAAGTGTAGTTTCACCATTTATGCTGAGTACTGACATGTGGACATGAATACAGGTGCTATGGGATATTCATCGGTTAGCGCCGCACTAAGGAGTTTAGCGTGACTTAGCGCGATACAAATTACTGCCCAGGGAAAGCTGGTCTTAACCCTGGGCAAACAGCTTTGCACGACATTGGTGCTTTGCGCGGTGTTTGTGCAGGATTTGTGCAGCTTGCGCGACCCTAACATATGAGTATGACACTTAGAAAATGCCAGACATGGAGGACACATGCTGCTCACTGATGGCACCACTATGATGCCAACAGCTGCCACCAGTCCCAGCCATGCCATGCAGTAAGGGGTGATCTGGCCCACAGGGGACAGTATGGTAGTGTGACCATACAGCACACACCTGCAGACCATATGTCTGTGGTGACCAACAGATGCCAGCACACACATACAGCACTGTGGGCATGGTGGCCATTGAGGGGAGGGTATATGGGTGGCCAGACATCACCACAGCCCAGGTGTGGCCACAAGGCTGGGACACATCATGCAGTGCACATGGATCAGTAGTGGGAATACCCCACCACCTGTGTGCCTGTCGGATCATACGTGCCCCCCAGCCACATACCACACAACTGTACAGATGCCACAGCACACACAGCCAGCCATGTATAGGTCACTGTGAGCATCCCATGCCACAGGTGCAGCATCTGTGGATCACACAACAGCGTAGCAGTACTGTCCACTGTCAGTAATCACCTGCAAGCTGGGCCTGTCACTGTGTACAGTGCAGTGGTCATCACTGCCCTACATACCATAGGCATTGCCGTGTCCCTCACACTACCAGCCACGTTGCTACCGTATTGTCTGCTGTGCACTGTAGCATGACCTACAGTGTGACGGTTGCATGCAGCACCACCACTATCATGCACTGACTGACTGACCTACAGGTAGAGCTGCGGTTGGCTGGCCAGCCCCTGTACTTCCAGATTGACCTACTGGTGGAGCTGCAGGACCCTGCAGTAATGCTGGGCAAACTGCATGCAAATCAGAGCATAATGAGATGCTAATGTGGCTGTTTGCCCAGAGACTGCCTAAGTAGGCTCACTTGCATGTCACTTTTGAGTATGGCAAAGTTTAGGGCCGGGCAAACGTGTTTGCACCAGGCAAACAGCTTAGCTCCACGCTAATCCCGCGCAAACGGTTCGGGGGAATATTATACTGTTTTGCACACTGTACTGTCCCATAGGCTGCTCCCTGCAGCTGTACTGGGTCCACGCATTTGCTGGAACACACGTTGGCCACATAGGTCGCCTCTACCTACCTTCACATCACTGTGCACTGTGTTGCTGTTGTGGCCTGCACTTCCTAGTTGCTATATTCAGAGCTGTCATATTACAGGGCTACATTTGCCCTGTACCAGCCCAGTTTGCCCGGCCTCATTCCCATGCTATATTCAGAGGCTGTTTGCCCTGGGCTATTCCTTTTGAATATAGCTTGTTTTGTGCTCCGGGCTACCTTTGCCCACCAGGCAGTGCTACTTTAGCCCCGGAGCAAAGTTTTGAATACCTGGCCCTATACCTCAAGTCATTAAAATAATGTCTTGAAATACATCTTGTATCTTTTTGTAATATATGGATAAGCCTTAATAATACCATCTTGGCCCATCAGAACATTTTCTTGTAATACACAACTGCCAATGCCATAATACTGTTGTTCAGCACTGATAATACATGGTTTCAGACTGATAATACATGGTTTCAGACTTGATAATACATGGACTATACAAGAAAATTTTCCGAAGGGCCAAGATAGTATTATTAGGGCTCATCCATATATTACAAAAAATAGTAAAAAACAGATAAGTGTGTTACAGGGCTGTAATCCCATCCCGAGGTTTTTTTTTTTTTTAGTTTATTGTTCTAGGAATTATTACCTTTGGGCCAATGGCTCTTTTACAAAGGTTCCACGTCATCAATGTACAAACAAACAAGACATGTTACATAGAATGGCCAACAAATTATAAAGGTTTCAATAAGCCAGTATAATACAGTACATCACAGGAAAAAACAAAACATTGGAGGAATGGTCAAAGTGGGAAGGGTAGGAGGAGATATGGGGAGGGGAGCAGACTTAGAGTAGTTAGAGGTACTCAGATGCCTTTGTCAAGAAAGGAGCAGAGGAGGAGGAGGATGAAAAACAGTAAAAATAGCCAGGAGGGAAGAATCATTAGTCAAGGCAGTCACAGGAGCTAGAGGCTGAGAGGTGAGAGTAAAGCACAGATTTGAAAGCTCCTAGTGACGTGGAGGATGTAATGAGCGAGCTCAGGGCATTGTACCAGCTGGGGGCACGACAGGCAAAAGATCTTTGGCCCTGTGTGGTCCGGCATCTGGGGACCTGAAGAGGCTGGTGTTCCGATCTTCTGGTGGGACGGATGCTGGTATTCAGGCAAAGTAGGTCTTGGATACATGGCGGAGTGCGGCCCAAGATGGATTTTTTTGCCATCAAGCATGTGAGGTACCTTATGCGATTTGAGAGTTGCAACCATCCTGTTTCAGTGTAGAGCTCACATGTATGAGTGCATCTTTGCGCTCCAGTGAGCAGCCGACAGGCCTTGTTTAGGGTGGTTGTGATGCGCCTTAGTGCGGTGGTAGTGACAGAGCCATAGTCTATGATTGAGATGACAGAGCTTTGGATAGCAATCCTCAGCGCAGCTTGGCTAAGGAATTGCCAGTTTGGAACAGGATACCAATGCTGGGTTCACCGTTGCTGTGTTATCAATGGGTCACAAAGGTAAGACCCTGATCAAAGGTGATTCAAGGTATTTAAATGTTGACACTTGTTCAAGGGTATTTCCTGGGTATGTTTTGATAGTAAGTGGAATTTGTCTTTTTCTGTTTTGTGGACTGGAGAAAAGCATGGATTTTGTTTTTTGTGATTTAGGACCAGCTTGTGATCTAGGAACCACTTTTCAACATTGGAGAAAGCAAGTTGCAGGCTCTGGAGTAAGGGTTTCGGGTCCTTATGAGAGGAGAGAATCACGGCATCGTCAGCATAAAGGATTATTTGTTCCAGGCAGGATTTGGGGAGAGAGTTTAGAAAAGGCTGAAAAGGAGGGGCCTAGGATTGACCCCGTGGAACACCTGAGAAGACCGGTTTTGAGTCTGAGAGAACTTGAGATTTTTACTGATTGAGAGGCTAGCAACAGGTAACTTTTAACCCAGGCACCTGGTCCTTCTGAGAGCCCAAGACTGTGTAGTTGTGTGATAAGTAAGCCGTGGTGAACAGTATCAAACGCCTTTGTTAGGTCAATGAAAACAGCTCCGGTTTGATAACCTTTGTCCAAGGCAGTGTGAATTTCTCCTGAGAATTCCAGTAGGGCGGTCGACGTACTGTGTCCTTTCCTAAATCCATATTGCTGCAAGCAGAGTATGTTATACTTATGCAGGTAGTCTGAGAGTTGGTCAGCCACAATGCGTTTGAGGGCCTTGGAGAGGGGTAGAAGTATAGATATAGGCTGATAGTTTCCTGGTAGGGACTTGTCGCCACTTTTGAACGCTGGTGTGACTATAGCAGACTTCCATTTGCTGGGAAATTGACTAAGGCAGAGGGAGAGATTGAAAATTTTGGTGAGTGGGTGCACTACCTCTTCCAGGGTAAGGGACAGAATTTTAAGATCAATAGTATCACTGCTTGCTCTGGATTTAGAGATAGCCTTTTTTATAAATTTGTAGACTTCATGTGCCTTAACTATTTTGAAGTGGAAAAGCGGCTGGTCAGGTGAGGCAGTAGGAGATGTTGGTTTTGGCGAGTCCGTGTCAGAGAAGTCGTCCAGCGGTAGGACCCCACTGAGGTCAGTGAAAGTTTTATTTAAGGCCTTTGCCATGACCATTGGGTCTAGGGTAGTGGTTCCATTGACAGTCATTATCGTGGGAGAGGATTTGGACTGCTTACCCGTGATATTTCTGATGTTGTCCCAGAATGATCTCCCGTCACCCCAGGAGTTTGCGAGGGCATTTTTGAAATAGGAGCTCTTCATTAGTCGGATTTGTTTTGTACATTGGTTTCATGCCTGTTTATACTTCTGGATATCCGTCAAGGAGCCTGTGGCTCTAGCTATGGCCCAGAGGTGGTCCCGAGCTTTGAGTTGGGCCAGTAGTTTGGCCGTGAGCCAGGGATTTGAGAGCGCTTTGTTTTACGCTTTTTACTGGTGCGTAGGGTGTCACAGGCAGTGTTGAAAGTTGTGATAAAATAATCTAGGGCTGCGTCAACATCTAGAGTATTGATATTGGGGACCAGTCTTGCTGTAAAAGACAGGTCTTGAGCTTAGTAAGGTTTCCATGGGTAGCACTCTGCTTGAGATGGTTTTGGAGGTGGTTTTGGAACTTATTTGTCCACGTACAGATCACAGGGGAGCGGTCACTGAGAGAGTCCGGGAGAACAACTGTGTTTTTTATGCGGACTGGGTGGCTAGCAAAGATCCAGTCAATGAGACTGAAGTTCCAGTTTTGTAGTTTTTTTCTAGTGGGGGAGCTCACCATCTGCATTAGGTTAGCTGCTAGGATAGCATCCTTGAGGGACCCAACGTCTGATGCGAGACAATTTATATTAAAGTCACCAAGGAGAAGGAACTCAGTGTCAGGTGGTTGCGATCTTACAAATTCAAGAACAGTCTGGAGGCCGGACCCTGGATCTTTAGGAGGGATATAGACAGCGGCCACAGTAAGCACTTTATTTTGGGCACCAAGTAGTAGCTTGACAGGGAGAAATTGCACAGAGGAGTTAGTGGTGGAAAAGCAGACAGGGTGGCTAGAGAGGTTGTCCTTAACGTAAATAGCACAACCCCCCTTTAATCATCCTGTCCAGTCTGAAAATATTGTAGCCTTGTAGTGAGATGGCATGGTCCGGAATGTTTGGTGTCAGCCAGGTTTCAACAATGGCTAGTATGTCGGGATTGTGTTGACTGGCAAAGACTTGAAGGGATGCCAGTTTTGGAAGGAGGCTACAGATATTTAAGGTGGCGATGGTGAGACCCCCCCTCTGTTTTTGCTAGATTTGTTACCCTGGTAGAAACAGGGCCAGGGTTTGGATGGACACTTCCTGACATCAGAAGGAGGAGGAGCAGGAGTTTAAGGGACATCTGCTGCAGCTCATAGTATAACATGTAACGCCTCTGTTTCTTGTTAGTTTGAGTACAGTGTAGTCTTTTAGGGTCCCAGCATAGGGTAATGGCTAGGAGCAGGTGTCGATTTGTCAACTTTCCAGCGGCATAAACTGTCATTTGCACCCAGTCCTTTGTAGGAGGGTGCCACAAGTGAGCGTAGGGAGGATTTGCCATGGTGCCAGGTTGCTGGTATCGAGCTTGAATGGTTAGTGTGAGAGGTAGAGGAGACTGCAAATGTTTATTGTAGCAAGGGTAGAGACAATAAGTGAGCTGTCTGGAACGTGAATAAAATAGCGTAAAGAGTGACACTATAGGCTATTCACTCTAATATTTATATTTAATAGGGAAGCTTGGCTACCCATAGATTTACATTTGGAGTTTCTGTTGATGGAGCTTGGCTACAGCCTACCTGCAATATGTTCAGTGGCTCAGGAATCATCTTAATGCTGCCAGCCAGTTGGCCAATGATTAGGCTGCCAAAAAGAACAGAACCAACAAGGACTAAAATGACAGAAAAGTTAGGGTGCAAGATTTGTTGCCAGAAGATGGTGCTATTGGACAATCTGGGACTGCAGTGCCCACACAGCACAAGACTGCTGATAGATGGGGAAGCACTCCTTGCATTGTTGTGGACCACTTTCAGGACCTGCCAGTTTGTAAGGTACAGTCTGACTCTGATCCTCACATCTCTCCTGAAAATGATTTTGGTGAAGAGTTTTGGTTCCACTCTGTCTCAGAGGGAGGACAGAGTGGAACCAAACCTCTTCACCAAAATCATTTTCAGGAGAGATATGAGGAAGTACTTCTTCACAGAAAGAGTGGTGGATTCTTGGTGTAGTGCCGCAAAGTTGGGGGGCACCATAAAAAGATAGAGACCCTTCCCCCCCACCTGCTACCTCCCAAAACCCCACCCCAGCAGCCTTTGTTCAATTTTGCACCCTTAGGGTGGCGGGGGGAGGAGGGCTGAGGCCTGAACACATCCCTTCCCAAAAGGCACAATCCCCTAGCGGCTAGCTCGGACATCCCCTGCCCTGCAAAAGGGCATGGGGAGTGGTTTACTGGGGAGTTCTTGGCTTGTCTGGCAGGTGGAGGACATGGGGAGCACAGATGTAACAATTACATACCTGAGGCGGCTCCATGGCTTCCCTGGTTTCGCTCCCCTGTAGTGCGGGTCCAGCAAGGCGCAGCAGCAGTCTGGTAAAAGCAGCTGTTCCCCCATGTGAGCGGCTTCCCAACACAGTCCTCTGGTTCCAGGCAGTGACAGCACAGAACTAGTTCTATGAGTGGCAGTGACCTGTGGGGACATTTTTTGGGGGGACGGACCACGATGTGTGGTGGTGCTTTGAGTCCAGGCAATACAAGCGTCCCAGACTCAGTAGTTCCAGCACCAGCCAATGAAGCAGAAGCAGAAAACTGGTGAGAGCGTGGCTCCCTGGCCACTTTTCCAGATCCCCCCAGCAAACTGAGGCCATCCCCGTGAATGACCATTGGGAATCTGAATCAATATTGCATCAGGAGTCAGGACTGCCAGGTTGTTCTCCTGCTGCAATACCCACTGTGTAGTGGACATCGGGTGGTCAGAGAGGGGGGGCTTCAGTCCCTTAACCCCCTCTTATGTCCGTGTGTGTGTGTGTGTGTGTGTGTGTGTGTGTGTGTGTGTGTGTGTGTGTGTGTGTGTGTGTGTGTGTGTGTGTGTGTGTGTGTGTGTGTGTTACTCAGAAGCATGTTTTAGAGAGGTACTAGAATCATGTTAAAATCTTGAATGAACAAGGACTGGTTTATAAACCTTTTTGCATGAAGTTATGTCTGAGTCAGGGTCTGTTGGTACAGCCAGTCAAACTGTATGTGATAACTGAGTTATTTATATTGTTGCTTAATTAATATACGTATGAGAGTTTGAAGTCTTCCTAATTGTGTAAGTTTAGAATTTCAAATGAAATAGTACAAGCAGGTAGCAAATGCCAATTCATAAAAAATTCTAAAACTGTGATTCAAACAACCTGAAGTCTTGCTGTATTCTGACATATGCAGTTAGCCCCAGCACTTGAACTGCCCCAGAGATGAAAGAGTTAACTCTATGCAGAAGCATAGAACGTTGAGGTCGAGTTCGGATTTCAAACCTCTGTCTGTGGTACTTCAGAGTGTAACCGTCAGATTCTTTACTCCGCCTAACTGTAAAGTCACTCCGGAGATTGCTCCTTCGCTCAATTCAGTAAAGTTTCGTAAAAAGTGTCGGTTTTAACCCATTTATTATTTTTCAGTTTTCAAGTCTCTGTCTACAGTACAGTAAGTGTGTAGCTAGGTAGTGAACTGTTTTTTTGTTTCATTCTGTGGAAATTGTAATTTCTTCGGTTCCCTAGCAGTCGGTCCGGTTGGGAACTGACTGTTTCTGTTTGAATTTCTTCCTTTATAATTTGTAGTGGTGTGCTGGTTCTGATCGGTTCCCCAAAAAACTGACTTTTACCGGTTTCTTTCCACAACCCATAACACGGTTGGTTACCGATCGGAGAGTATTACCTGGCGTAACAGCTGTTAAGGGTCATTTTTATTGGTCTGAAAGAAAAACGGACTCACTGGGTTTCAACACTGTGGTAAGTGTGGGGAGGCTTTTGCTAAAGCGGATCCTTACCTCATCTGAGTTTATTGTCTGGGGTTTGACCACTTCAAAACAGACTGCCAAATCTGTAAAAATGTTCCCAAAGCCACTATGGATAAAAGAATGAGTAGGCTAAAGGAAAGGGAGGCCGAGAAGTCTGCTGACCTGGATGGCCAGCCCGGTTCGGTTGCGGACGAACCTGAGGAGGTGCCCACTGACCTGGGCAATACCTGCTCGGGCAAAAGGAGCTCCAACTCGGAGGGGTCAGTTCCAGTGAAAGGAAAAAGGAAATCAGCCGGTTCGGATCCAGAACCGCGTACTCCAACCGCTGATGAGATAGCCAAAGCGATAAGTATTGTTCAATCGCTTTGATCGGTTCCGTCCGAACCGACGCCTTCAGCCAGGCGGTCGTTCGGTTGGATCTCACGCTTATTGATTATGATACGATGCCTATTATGAATTGGAGTGAGGAGACGAAGACTATCCAGAACAAGATGATGAAGATGATAATGATTTAGAAGGTCTGGATGTGCCCATTGAACTGGACATCTCCCCAGACAGACCCTCCAATGTCTCCCCTCCCAGGCTTTCTGAGTCCCCTTCCCACTATTTGTTCTACAAAAAGGTGGCTGAAACTCTCCAGCTCCCTATGGTAGAAGCTGCAGAAGAGGAAGAGGAGCCTGATGTTGTCAAAATGATGGACATCCCAGAGTCTAAGAGTCTGTCTATTCCCATCCACAAATCCTTGGGGAAACAGACAAAAAAGATTATTCAGACACCAAACTCTTTACCTCCAGTGGACAAAGGAATGGACAGGAGGTATATGTTGTCAGGCTCAGGTATGGAGTTTTTGTACAATCATAGCAGCCATGTTGGGGTAGTGCAGACTGCAGCCTGTGACAGGGCTAACATACCTCTGGCTTCACATACCCCAGATAAAGACTCCAGGAAGGTGGATGCCATGGCCAAAAAACAATATTTGGCATCCTCCTTGGGACTCAGGCAGGCAAACTATATGGCCTATGCAGCCAGGTACCAGAAGTCCAGGTGGGATACTGTTCTGGAACTGGCCAAACAGGCCTCCCCCCAGCTGGTAAAAGAGCTGGAGGAGGTGGCTGCTGATGGGATTGAGGCATCCAAGGTACAATTCCATGCTGCTGTGGACTCAAATGATGTGGAATCACGAGTCATGGCTACATCTGTGTCTCTCAGGAGATTTCCTTGGCTCAGATGTACTAACCTTTCGCAGGACCCAGGCTAAGGCCATGGATTTCCTTGTAGTAGGTAATTCTCTGTTTGGAGAGCAGACAGAGGCTTACATGAAGAAAATGGATGAATACAGGACTACTTACAGGAGTGCTCAAACCAAGGAAAGGCAAGCCACTCCTCAGAGGCAGCAGTCTAAGGGCAGTGGCAGCCCTTTTCACAGACCTTCTTACCAAGCCCAGGCCTCCTCTCCCTTCCAACAGAGGGGGGTTTCCAAGGGAGAGGAAGGCGGGGGATGAGCAGGGCTGCACCCACTTCCCAGTCTAAGGCTCCTGCCAAGCAGACACCCTGGTGTGTCAGCCCGGGTTGACTCCCCAATTCCAGTAGGAGGCAGGCTGGCTTACTACTTCCAGGCCTGGAAGTCTGTTACCTCGGACAGGTGGGTCCTGGAGGTAGTAAGCCAGGGATTGGCCCTCAGTTTCAAAAAGTTTCCAAAAATGAGGGTCAGGTCCACCTGCAAACATCTCTGAAACCATTGCTTTAGAAGCAGAGGTTTCCTTTCTGTTGGCTCTCAGAGCCGTGGAGAGAGTTCCTACTCTACACAGGGGCAAAGGTCTTTACTCCAGATACATCCTTACCCCAAAGAACTAGGGGAGTGGTGACCCATCCTAGACCTAAGGCATTTGAACAAGCACATTTTAAAACCAAAGTTCAAAATAGTGACTCTGGGAGTAATTCTTCCCTCTCTAAGGCCAGGAGACTGGTTAGCTTCCCTGGACCTCAAGGATGCATATTTCCATGTTCCCATCAGGTGCTCCCACAGAAAGTACCTCAGGTTCGAGTTGCCTTCAGGCCATTATCAGTTCAGAACTATGCCTTTCGGTCTAACATCAGCTCCAAGGGTGTTTACGAAGTGTCTTGCAGTAATACTGGCCTTCCTCAGAAGACAAGGCATTTCCCTATTTCTGTACCTGGATGACTGGCTCATTGTAAGGCAGTCTTCCGACCAGGTCAAGTCAGCTCTATAAGTCACTCAGGATCTGATCAGTTCCTTGGGGTTCCTTCTCAACTTGCCAAAGTCAGTTCTCAAACCAGTACAGCATCTCACTTTCATAGGGATAGAGTTAGATACTGTTCAAGCAAAGGCATTCCTTCCACTAGCAAGAGTTCAGGACTTTACAGATCTCGTTTCCTCTTTTCATCCTCTGGTTTCTCGTCCAGCAAGACATTTTCTTCAGCTCCTAGGCCACATGGCAGCTTCCACTGCAGTGGTGCAAGGGGCCAGGTTCTAGATGAGGGACATTCAATTCCATCTAAGATCCTTTTGGTCTCAGAGGAAAGATTCTCTTACAAAACTGATTCCAGTGACTCAGACTCTAGTCCAAGCTCTCCAGTGGTGGTTGGACCAAGACAATCTCAGGCAAGGTGTCCCATTTCTCAATCAAACTCCTTCAGTGGTTCCCACCACAGATGCTTCTCTCCTGGGCTGGGGAGCCCACCTGGGAGCCCTCACAGCACAGGGGGTCTGGTCCCCAGAAGAGTCTCTACTTCATATCAATTTTCTCGAACTCAGGGCAGTATTCTTGGCCCTTCAGTTCTTCTCGGACTCAGTGAGGAACAAGGTGGTTCAGGTCAGGACAGACAACACCACCACCATGTGGTACATCAACAAGCAAGGGGGCACTCAGTCTACGGCCTTGAGCACGGAGGCCATGAAAGTATGGTCTCTGGCCTACTCCCTTCAAACTTCCCTAATAGCAGTCCACCTCCCAGAGAAAGACAATGTGCTAGCAGATACTCTGAGCAGAATCTCCCAGGGCCATCACGAATGGACCTTGGATCCTCTCATCCTGAAAGTAATCTTCACCAGGTGGGGCACTCCAGAGATAGATCTCTTTGCAGCCCCAGACAATCATCAGCTTCCCCAGTTCTGCTGCAGACCTCCAGTCCTGGGGACTGTTCCTCTGGATACTCTGAAATTGGATTGGGAAGGCAGGTTTCTTTATGCCTTCCCTCCTTTCCCCTGTTGCTCAGGGTTCTAGTCAAGGTCAGGACACAACCCTGCACAGTGATTCTAGTTGCTCCAGACTGGGCCAGACAACCTTGGTATCCTCCTTTGTTGTCCTTAGCAGCTCACTTCCCCTGTCTCTTCCCAAGAGACACAATCTCTTAACTTCCTCTCAGGGGAGAATCTGGCATCCCATTCTCCAGTCTCTCAATCTCAAGGCCTGACTCTTGAAGAGTTAGAGTACGCAAGCCTGCATCTCTCTCAGGGAGTTTTAGACACCCTCAAGGGTTCTCGGAAACCCTCTACCATGAAAATTTATAACTCCAAATGAAAAAGATTCAGCATTTGGTGTTCACACAGGAACATCCTGCCAGATGCTGCAGGTATTGCCACAGTCTTGGATTATCTGGTTCACCTTAATGGGTTAGGCCTTAGACCAGCCACTTTAAAAGTTCACCTAGCAGCTGTTTCTGCATTTTTGTCAGCAGGGAAGGGCTCTTCTCTGGCATCCCACCCTGTTTTTGGAAAGTTCTTTAAAGGTTTGACTCATATCAACCCTCCTTTTAGAGATCCTACCCTGGCTTGGGATCTCAATATCTGCATTGCTCAGCTTATGCATCCACCCTTTGAACCCTTGGCTTCAGCTGAGCTTAAGTACTTGACCTGGAAAACTGTGTTTCTAGTAGCTGTCACTTCTGCCAGGTAAATTAGTGAATTGCAGGCCCTGTCAGTTGAACCTGATTTTATCTCATTCCATACAGATAAGGTGATCCTCAGAACCAATAGGAGATTCTTACTCAAAGTGATCTCAGATTTCAATCTGAACCAGTCCATGTCCCTTCCTGTGTTTTTCACTGATCATTCCTCTTCAGGAGAAAGAAGGTTACACAGTTTGGATGTTAAAAGGGCACTTAGCTATTACATAGAGCATACTAAGGCACATAGGAATGACTGTCTTCAATTGTTCCTCACTTATGGTGAAGTGGGAAAAGGAAGGCCAGCTACTAAAAGAACTACTGCCAGGTGGACTGTAGCCTGTATACAATTCTGTTATACCAAACTAGGTAAAACACCTCCCTCAGGCCTGAGGGCCCACTCGACTAGGGGTACAGCAGCTTCTCTGGCTGCTGCCAGAGATATACCTTTACTAGAGATATGCAAAGCAGCGACCTGGAAAACGGTCCATACATTCGCCAAGCATTACTCTCTGGAAATCCAGGCTAGGAGTGATGCTAGGTTTGGTACAGCAGTACTGCAGAGCCTGTTCCCAAAATAGGTTCGGTACCCACCTCCATGGAGGCACTGCTTGGTAGTCTGCATATTTCAGAACACAGCAAGACTCCATGTTGTTTGAAGAAAAAATTACTCACCTTAGTAATTGTGTTTCTTCTAATGGAGTCTTGCTGTATTCTGACCTTCCGCCCCGCCTCCCTCTCAGAACCTAGTTTTTGGGATGTGGGCTGGCAGGTACAGTGTTGCACCTCAGGGATGTACCTTACACCCTCCCTTTGGTGGGGGTGGTTGTTATTATTCTTCTTCTTGATTAATATTTTGTTATATATATATATATATATATATATATATATATACTGTCACTATAGTTAGGGTTGAGGAGCCATTTACATGTTAAACCCAAAACTTTGCACCTTAATAACTTTGCAACCATTTGACAGATTTGCCTGAAATTTGGAATACACGATCAAGACCAATACGCCTTGGGATATGCCAAGTTTTGTACCAGTCGGATACACGGCTCCGGAGTTATTAAGCATGATCTGCGCGTGCATTTACACTTTTTCTGGAATTCTACGGTCACGCCTACAGGTCGCACGGTTTGCGCGACCAGTCCAAAATCTTCAGGGAATGTGTGGCTGGGGTCCCCAATGTGCCTTTTGAAGATTTCGTGAAAAAATATTAAACGGTTCAAAAGTTATTCAGAAAACAATTTCCCATTATAAGTCAATGGGAAAAGTTAACAAAAAGTTCGACAGTGTCACAAATGCACTTTTTACTGTCGCAAATGGCCCTGTTACTGTCGCAAATCCGCCATTTTGTTTTCAGTTAGTGATCGGAAAAATGCTTGGCATTTAAATTTGGGACCCTCTAGCAACCTAATTCTTTTGTATTCACCTAGTCGGGCCCTGAGGATGCTAGCCATGTCTTTATTTTGGGGTAAAACACCCCAAGTATTTTTCAAATTTCTGGAAAAAGTACTTCCATAAAATTTCATACGCGCCGCGACACTATCGAATGGATTTGCAAAAGCTTTCGCAAATTGCGACAGTGCTTTTCTAGGCTGTGGGAAAATTACAGCAATTCTTTGGCACCCTGCTGCAAAAGAACGGTTTGGTGCTTTGGCCTGAAATTTGAAGGGAACGCAGCCAACATCTGACAGATGTACCTTTCAGTGTTGCATTGAAAAAATATTACACGGTGGCAAAGTTACGGCACTCCAAAGTTTACGCTTTTTCCCATAGGATAACATTACAGCATCCGACGCATTGCAGCAATCCTTTGGCGCCCTGCTGCAAAATAATGGCTTGCTCTTTTGGGCTGAAATTTGGAGGGAAGACAGCCAACATCCCACAGATGTGCCTTTTAGTGGTTTGGTGAAAAAATATTGCAGGGAGATAAAGTTATGGCACTCCGAACTTCTCTTTTTTTCCCATAGGATAACATTATGGCATTCGCCACGCCTTTCAGGGCCTGTATCTCGGAAACGGTGCGAGATACGGACTCTTTGTCAGAAAAATGTTTAGTACAAAACTAGCCAGGAAAGTCATAAATCATATGACTTTTAAATTTTTTTCCTACGTCGTACGGTTCCTGAGATATAAGCAATTTAGTATTCCAACTCCTCATTTTCTGCTCCGAGACCCATTATTATGCATACATTCTTTGTACTCACTGTCTTTCTCTATGCAGCTTTTGGGAAAACCAGCCTGTGTGCTTACATTACTGTTACGTTGCCCTTTCCGCTTGCTGATTTCCGTACCCTTTCACTTACTGTTCACGTCCTAAGCCACCATGTGTTATTCTTTGGCGCTTCCATTTGCGCTATGCTTCCTTTTTTTTTGCCATTTGTGTCTACAGCACTGTTTCTGTTTCACTTTGCGTCACCATGCCCATTGCCATTTCCATTTGTGGGCACCATGTTACTATGTGACAAGACATCACGTGTCGGACTGTGTGTTACCCTTTCTGTTCTCATTTGCACTTGCGTTACCATGTGTGCCACTGTTAGCACTTCTGTTTACATTGCTGTTTCTGTTACTATGTCACAACACATCACGTGGTGGGGGCCCCGCGCTCACGCCAGGCTCCCGCCCCTGCATTACATTCACTATTTCTCGTTAGCATTCTCAAAAAGAAGGGAAATTAGAGGCAAAAAACTCCATTTAATGCATCAGCTAGGGTTGTTCCACAGTGACAAATGTGAGAAAATTCGATGTTAGGGTTGAAAACCCCTCTTGGACCCCCCAGCCGACCCCCAACTGGCATTGGGGTGTGCATTGGGTGTTCGGTCCTAACTCTCACCCCATTCTCCTATACCTCGCTTCTTTACACATGTGATGGGGTGAGAGTTAGGTTGGATGACCTCTAATGTGCACCCCAGTGCCAGTTGGGGGTGGGTTGGGGGTCCAAGGGGTTTTCAACCCTATCACCGAATTCTCATGTTTGTCGCTGTGGAACAACCCTAACTGATGCATTAAACTGAGTTTTTTTGCCTCTAATTATATAAATATATTGTTCACTACCTGGGTTTTTCTATTTTGGGTTTTGAACTTGAGTCTTTTGGGACCCACAATTTTACCTATTAGTTTATTATTTACAATTTCCACACCAGGAGTGTAGTTAGTTTAGTTGGACCCCACTACCTGAAAGAGCTCCTGATTCCTCACTGCCCCTCCCACTCCCTCCGATCCTCTGGCGAGGGATTGCTAGAGATTCCCAGGGTAACCTTAAAAACATCTGGTGGAAGAAATTTTGCCTTTATGGCACCTACTCTTCGGAATTTTCTGCCTTGCCAGATACGCAATAGCCTGACTGTAGAAGGGTTTAAAAAAGTCCTTAAGACCTTTTTATTCAAGCAAGCATTTTCAGAAATGTAAATTGTGTTTTAAATTGCTGTGGATTTTAATTTTGTATGTGAAATTTTATAAAGGCGCCCTGAGCTTTGGAAGGGCGCCTCATATAAATAAACTTTTACTTACTTATTTACTTACTTAGTTAGTTGCTCATAAGAATCTGACGGTTACACTCTGAAGCACCACAGACAGAGGTTTGAAATCCGAGCTCGAGCTCAACGTTCTATGCTTCTGCATAGAGTTAACTCTTTCATCTCCGGAGGCAGTTCAAGTGCTGGGGCTAACTGCATATGTCAGAATACAGCAAGACTACATTAGAAGAAACACAATTACTAAGGTGAGTAGTTTTTTCTTATGACCTGTTATTAACTTCTATAGTATTAGAACAAAATTTGAAGTGCTCTGCCAATGTGTTGCTAGTAGAAATGTTTCACACCTATCAACTAATGAAATGTACAGGTAGTTAGTCATATCATTAGGATATCAAAATGTGTCAGCAGTGTTGACAGATATAATTTGACAGACATAGTATAAGAAAGACACTTGTAATCATGGCAGAATATTTTTGCATTGCAGTGAATGTTTTCTTAAAGGTCTATTGCAATTTGACAAGTGGGTATTTAAGGGTGTTTTTTTATCAGTGTGGCTAGAGCAAAGAACTGAAAAAACTCTGTTTTTGAGTCAAGTGAACTGATTTGGTGCTATGTGAATTGTCTTTGAGCAAAATAAATGATTTACACGCAACTGGTTTCAATAACAAAAATCATAGGTTGTGTAGTATGGGTGTTGAATCAGAAGCTTGAGAATCAGAAGACTCAGGTTCATAATAAATTCTTCCAGAGCACCTTACTCATTGTGTGACCCTCCTCAAGTCACTAAACTGTTTGGTCTACCTACACTGGCATCCCCCAGGATGAAATGCAATTTTGCAGCATTTTACAGCACTCTGCAGAATGCTGCAGCAGACCTACTAAATAAAGCAATGTAATTTCAATGGTAATTAGTCCCCTTTGTCATTTAGGAAAATGTGACACTGCCAGGATGAACTGAATGCCACAGTTTCCTCCATGACAAAGGAGACTAATTGTCATTGAAATTACATAGTTTTATTCAGTAGGTCTGCTGAGTGCTTCAAAAGTACATTTCATCCTGGGGGATGTCCACTGTACTTGCAAAATTAGTGAAAAGCAGGACCCCACCGAAATGAGACACTAGTGGTATGTAGTTATCACGTCACTTAGTGCTTTGCTAAACAAATGTCAAATAAAATAACATTTGTTCGAATGGAAAATACTGTAATTATACATTTAAATAGAGCTATGATGAGGATGATCTGGATGAATCATTGTAGGACTGAAATCCCCTTTATCTATTTACAATTACCCTTATACCTTTTACAGGTTTATAGTGATTACAAGTGATTGCATTCTACTGGTTCTTTATAGTTAGGACACAGCTTGCTGACAATCAGCTATAAAAATAACTTGCATTATGGTGGTGCAGTACCGCCACTATACTTAGGGTTGAGCAGGGATTTCTATGTTAAACCTCAAACTTTGTACTTTAATGGCTTCACAACTGTTCAATGGATTTGCATGAAACTGTGCACGTGTGGTCTCATGGGTCAGTCTCTTGACATGCCAAGTTTCGTTCCCATCAGATGTTCGGATTCCGAGATTCTGATGGCAAAAAAAGTGAAAAGGGGGGGGGTGCTGGAGTTATTTGTCATCTCCTAGCACCCAGACAATTTGGAATTTTGTCAGAAATTTTTAGGGTAGAAAGGGCTTGAGTGACAGTGGTGCCTTTAGCTGGTTTGGTAAAAAAATATGAATCTGTTCCAAAGTTATTAAATTTTTGAAATGTTGGTTCTGAGCATGCTCAGTATAGTCTTTTGAATAGCTGCATGGAATGAAAAAAGAAGGATCTTTTTTCATATTGGGGCAATACTTTTTTATGAGGAAAAAAATATTTTTGCGTATGACCGCCATCTTGTTTCTTTTTTTTTAAAACAAACTTTTAAACCCACAAAAATGTCATCCTGCAGACACAGCAATGCACGTATCTTGCTAATCAGAACCCAATTAGGTGAATTTTGCACTTAGCTGTGGAAATATGACCCAGAGATGTCTTTTTTATATACATTAAAAAATCATTTTTCGTGAGTGATTTTTCCTTTTTCATATGACCATATGAAAAAGGAATTGGCCCATGTAAAAAAGAATTTGGACTTCATTTTTTTTTTGATTCTTTTTGGAAAAAAAAAAAGATTTCGGACTTAGTTTTTTTTTCTGACTCTTTTGTCATATGAAGGGATCCTTATTCGTATGAATTTTTCATTCATATGAAAAAGGATGCCCTCATATGAAAAAAGAATTTGGACTTAGATTTTTTTCTGGATTATTTTTTGTAGGATGGGATCTTTTTTCATATGGCTTTTTCGTTCATACAAAAAAGAATCCCTGCATATGAAAAAAAAAGATTTTGGACTTCATTTTTCCCCACATTTGAACTTCAACAAGCTATAAGTCCTTCAATATTTTGAGTTAAGGGACAATCTATATATGAAAACAAGGGTCTTAAGGAGTACTACAAGAATAACACATGATATCCCCTCCTCCAAAAAAATTTAGGGGCCATATAAACAAAACATAAAAATTTAAAATCAAAATAGGAAACATTGCAAGTTTCACAAGCCATTGAAGGAAGCAAGTAAATTGCTTTTCTGGAGAATTGGAAGTGCAGGGCCCAGAGGCCCTGTGCTTCCATGTCAAAATGATGCATTCACACAAAAAAAAAGGATTTGGACTTCGTTTTTTTTCCTGATTCTTTTTTCGCACGAAGGACTCTTTTTTTTGAATGCCTTTGTCTTTCATATAAGAAAGGATCCCTGCACATGAGACAATATTTTGGATGAGTTTTTTTCTCACATTTGAACTTCAGCAAGCCATAGCTCCCTCAATATTTGCAGTTAAGGGGCAGTCTATATATCTTAAAAAAGGTTTTAAGGAGTACTACAATAATAATACAAGACACCAACAAGCCACAACTCCCTCAAAATTTGCAGTTAAGGGGCAGTCTATGTATCTTAACAAAGGTTTTAAGGACTATTACAAGAATAATACAATACCCCCAAAAAAATGCATGGGCCATATAAAAAAAAAAACTTCCCATACCAAAAGGATGCCTTCATATGAAAAAAGAATTTGGACTTAGTTTGGGGCCCTGCATTTCCATAGACAAATGGATATAGAAACATAGAGTTTGACGGCAGATAAGGACCACTTGGCCCACCCAGTCTGCCCATTTCCCTACCTATTGGATAAGCTGCAGATTCTAGTTAACCAACAGCCTACTTCCTACAACCCCCCCCATAATTGCCTTCTGTCTGTCCCATGCATGTTTGAATTACCCCTGTTTTAGACCCCACAACCTCTCCATGAAGGCGGTTCCATGCGTCCACCACTCTCTCCGTAAAAAAGAATTTCCTCACATTACCCCTGAGCCGTCCCCCCTCTAATTTTAAATTGTGTCCCCTTGTTCTTACACATCTCTTTTTCTGAAAGATGCTACCCTCCTGGACTTTGTTGATTCCCTGAGGTACTTAAAAGTTTCTATCATGTCCCCCTGGTCCTCCTTTCATCAAGGGTATACATATTAAGCTCTCTCAGTCTCTCTTCATATGGTTTCTGATGTAGACTCTGCACCATTTTAGTTGCCCTCCTCTAGACTGCTTCCATCCTGTCTATGTCCTTGCGTAGATGAGGTCTCCAAAACTGCACGCAGTACTCCAGATGGGGTCTTACCAACTGTCTGTACAGAGGGGTAACCACTTCTCTTTTACTACTTGTGATGCCCCTTCCTAAGCATTCCAGTATCCTCCGGCTCTCCTTACTGACTTCTCACATTGCTTACCCACCTTTAGGTCATCTGATATGACTACACCCAGATCCCTTTCCATTATTGTTGTTGTTAGTACCTCCCCTGCTACTGTGTACTCTTCTCCTGGATTTTTATTTCCCAGGTGCATTACTTTGCACTTCTTTGCATTGAATCTAAGTTGCCATATGTCTGACCATTCCTCCAACTTGCCAAGTCCCTTCTCATCCTTTCTACCCCCCCTTGTGTATCAACTCTGTTACAGATCTTTGTGTCATCTGCAAAGAAGCATACCTTTCCTTCCAGACCCTCTGCAATGTCACCTATAAAGACATTAACAAGGACTGGACCCAGTCCTGAGCCCTGAGGTACTCCACTAGTAACCCCCCTTTCTTCAGAATATGTTCCATTCACTATTATCTTCTGTGTCCTGTTGTGCAGCCAGTTTGCTACCCAGGCTACCACCCTGGGACCCACTCCCAGGCTGGCTAACTTGGTTATTAATCTTTTGTGGGGACTGTGTCAAATGCCTTGCTAAAGTCTAGGTAGGCCATATCCACAGCCCCTCCCTGGTCTATTACTTTGGTCACCCAGTCAAAGAAATTGATTACATTCGTCTGACATGACCTTCCTGCTGTGAATCCATGCTGCTTTGGGTCCTGTGCCCCACTGGCCTCTAGGTACTGAACAATTCTTTCTTTCAGAAGTGATTCCATCATTTTCCCTACCACAGAGGTCAAACTAACAGGTCTGTAGTTTCCTGCTTCTGCCTTGCTCCCACTTTTGTGAAGGGGAATCACATCTGCCCTCCTCCAGTCCTCAGGTACCACCCCATCTTCCCATGATTTGTTAAAAAGTGTGGTTAGTGGTGTCACTAGGTCCTCCCTTAGCTCTTTTAGGAATCTAGGGTGAATCCCATCAGGCCCCATTGCTTTGTCCACCTTGAGTTTTAGGAGTTCTTTCAGGACTCTTTCTTCTGTAAATGGACTGGCGTCAACCCCACTACCCAGAGTGCTTCTACTGTTTGGTTTAGGTAACTCCTTCTCTTCTTCTTTTGTGAATACTGAGCAAAAGTATTCATTCAGTAGCTCTGCCTTTTCACTGTCTCCCTCTGCCTACCTCCCCTCTCCTTTATTAATCTTCACTATCCTCCTTAACCTTTCTATGCTCCCTAACGACATATAAAGGTTTTATCCCCCTTCTTAACTGAGTTGGCTATCTTTTCCTCGGTTTGGGCCTTGCTTTCTGACTGCCTTCTCCACTTCTTTCTGCTTTAATTGATACAGTTCCCTGTCGTGCTCCGTCTGTGATTCCTTATACTTTTTGAATGCAGCTTTTTTCTCCTTAACCTTCCCTGACACCTCTTTTGAGAACCATAGTGGTTTTTTTATTCTGCTTTGTTTTCTTTATTTGTTTCACACAGAGGCTTGTTGCCTCCACGATGGCAGTTTTGATTTTTCTCCATTGTTCTTCCACCCCTCCTTTCTGGCCATTTGCTAATGCATTCCTCAGGTAGTCACCCATTATGCCAAAGTCAGCCCATCTAAAGTCCAGTATCCTTGTCTTTGTATGGCTTGTCTCCATGGTTGTGTTTATTGTGAAGCACACTGTGCAGTGGTCGCTTGTTCCCAGATGTCTACTGACTTCTAAATTTGTGATCCTCTCTCCATTTGAGAGTACCAGGTCTAATATTGCTCCCTCCCGAGTGGGTTCCACCACTAGCTGTCTAAGGCATGCCCCCTGTAGGGCATCGAGAATGACCCTACTCTTGGATGTGGCTGCAGTCCATGTAGCCCAGTTAACATTTGGCATATTCAGGTCCCCCATCAACAGTATCTCCCCTTTTTCAGCCATTTTGAGAATGCCCTCTATCATTTTCTTGTCCATTTCCTCCCCTTGAGATGGGGGTCTGTATACGACCCCTGTGCGGATTGTGATGCCATTCCCTGTCTTCAAGGTGACCCAGAGTTCTTCTTGTCCTCCCCCTTACTTTTAGTTCTGTAGCTTTGATCCCTTCCCTTATGTAGAGAGCTACTCACCTCCTCTTTACCCTCCCTGTCCTTCTGTAGATTGTGTACCCTGGTATGTTGACATCCCAGTCATGGTTCTCCATGTACCATGTTTCTGTGACTGCCACAATATCCAAGTGTTCCTCTTCTATCAGGGCTACTAGCTCTGGAAGCTTGTTTCCCAGACTACGGGCATTGGTACTCATTGTCCTCCATTTTATGTTGGCTTTATCCTTTTTTACCCCATCCCTGTTCTTATTGCCCTTGTCCATTTTTCCATTTACCCCTGTCCTGCCTGCTGTCAAGCTCTGTACCTCAGTGTTTACCCTACTACCTGCTATGTTTTGTGGGGGGAGGCTTGAACTTTCCTGTTTCCTATCAGCATCTCCCCCATTGGCTAGTTTAAAAGCTTGCCAAGGAAACCTTTAAACCTGTCACCTAGGAGCATGTTTCCCTTCCTGGACAGATGCAGACCACCATGCCAGTATAGACCTTCATCTCTCCAGGTGGACCCCCAGTCCCCAATGAAGCCAAAGCTCTGTGCTCTGCAACAGATTTTGCAACCATTCATTAAACTGCATGGTGTGCAGTACCCTAGCCTCACCCCTGCCATAGACTGGCAGCACCTCTGAGAAGGTTACCGTGCTTGCTACCTGTCTGAGGCCCTCCCCAACTCCACAAATTCATCCTGCACTGCACTGATCTCATGCTAGCTAGGTCATTTGTCCCGAGGTGGACAATGATATCTAGTTTCCTCTCCTGATGCTGCTTCTGCAATCCTGAGGATTTGCTTCCTGTCCCTCAAGCCATGGCACCAGGCAGGCACCTTACTTCCCTCTCCTCTCCCTTCCCCAGGTCTACACCCTAACAACTGGAGTCCCCTATCAGAAGCTGTTCCTTTCCCCTGTGGTGTCCCTTGCCACTCTTTGTGGGTCTCACTTGTGAATGTCCCCAGCATTCTTCTTGGTCTCCAATGAGGGTGTCATCATAGAGGAACCTTGATTTGCCAGTGACACATATGATTTCATGTAGAGGCACAACTTGGGGGCTACGCCTCTGTTTCACCACTCACCCTCCCAGAACCTACTGTGGTCCATCTGCTCTTACACATGGCAACCTCTGAGGCAGTGGTTGTGGAACTGGTACTCTTTGGGTGGGGGAGGCCTCCTTAGTCCTTGCCAGTTCAGCCTGGAGGTGGGCAACCTCCTCCCTCAGAGCTGACAGTTGCCTGCAAATAGGGCAGCAACGCAGGTTCCAGAATGTCTCCTGGAAAATTGCTGTCTCACAGCCAGTCCATTGCACCACTCCCCACATGTCCCTCTTCCTTATAATATACAATGAGTAATATATAATTTTTTGTGTGTGTGTGTGTGTGTACTTACCCTTTATGCACTGTACTGGGTAATTAAGAATATGACAGTTCTGCCCCAAGACCTGTTGAGGAAGTGATGTCAGGACCTTGGCTATAAAGGAAATGCCACGCCTGGGGTGGGCAGGGTGAGGGGAAGGGTTGGTGGGTAGGCCAGAAGCACTGGTGACTGTTAGAAACAATCAAATACACCACTGCTCTACCACCCTGGTGAGTATTGCCCTTTATAGTAAGTCAACCAACACCACAATTTACTAGACAACTGCTCCTACACAAACCACTCTACTGAGTCCAGGAATAAAAATGAACTCACTGCTCAGCCAGCTGGACACTTCTAAAATATTGCACAAATATCCTTCCAAATCCTATGTGTCTAGCACAGAAATCAAGCAATCTCAGTTATGTTTCACCCCCTCTGGTTATAAAATTACTACACTTTAATGGAATCCTGCAATTCTTAATGCCAATAAGAAAATAATGAAACTTTCTGTAGAAAGCGTAGCTTACCTTCCTATCTAGTCCCAAACAAAATTATGTTTTACCAGGTTCCCAGTTCCTCAAATGCATTCTAGTTTGTTCTCTGCAGTATAGCAAGTTTTCCAGCTTCCAACAGAAGCAGGCAAGTCTTTTCTGACTGGCTTCTCCCTGTGTAGTTTGCCTAAGACAGCTCAGTGATAAAAACCCCACCCAGAATCAATTGATTGACTAGTGACACCTGTGATGTAAGCAGGCCTTTCAGTGAAGACAATTTGCTATGTCTGCTTCTAATACACACACAAACCCTTTATCTGAAACCAGGGATAAACTCACTGCTCAGCCAGCTGGATACTTCTAAAATATTGCACAAATATCCTTCCAAATCCTATGTGTCTAGCACAGAAATCAAGCAATTTCAGTTGTATTTCACCCCCACTGGTTATAAAATTACTACACTTTAATGGAATCCTGCAATTCTTAATGCCAATAAGAAAATAATGAAACTTTCTGTAGAAAGCGTAGCTTACCTTCCTATCTAGTCCCCAACAAAATTATGTTTTACCAGGTTCCCAGTTCCTCAAATGCGTTCTAGTTCGTTCTCTGCAGTATAGCAAGTTTTTCAGCTTCCAACAGAAGCAGGCAAGTCTTTTCTGATGTTAATATAGGTCCCTGTTAAACCTGCGTTAATGTGGATACGATTCTACTATGTGAAAAAGTGGGGACTTTCTTTGCAAAAAACTTTGTTAATGCACCAGTTAGTGTTCTGGTTACACTAAGAAAGGTAGGGACATCTGGTGTTATGGTTTCCAACTGTAACACCCCACTCCCATCATGTAGACTAGAAAAGGAAAAAACATGGTTTCACCTTTTTTGAGTCTTTAGAAAACAGACTTTGGGTGTTCCTTGGAGTCGCGAACCCTTACACTCAACCCATGGTCATATGAAGGGATCCTGTTGCCAACCCTTACCCTCATCCCATTATCATATTAAGAGATCCTTTCTTGTATGAATGCTGCAACCTCACAAAAAAGGGTTTTTTCCACATTCTTAAAAAATGATTTATTCATTCAAAAAATAATTTTGGACTTATTTTTCCCCCCACATGTCAATTTTAATAAGGCATTTTTATACACTATCACTTTAATAAGGGGTAACTCTGTTAATATGTGGAGTTCATACTGGTAGAAATAAAGATGCGACACACCCGGTTTGATTATAAAAATATTTTTTATAAAATTATTTTAAATAAATAATATTTTACTTAATAAAATAGATAATATAAAACAAAACAATATAAATCAATTTTTTATGTTATAAAAATGTATTCATTAAAAGAAACATAAAAATGTTGGGGCACTATTACCTTCATATTGCAAAATAAAAGCTAAGAAAAATAGAAAAAGATTTATTTTCATTTTTTTAAGTCCCTTTTTTCTTTTTTTGAGGAGGAGGTACCCACCCTGAGACATCATGATGCAGAGCAATCAGTCACTTCCTGAGTTAGACTGCAAGTGAAAGCAGGTGCTCACTGGCAGTGCCTGGGTTGGAGACACAAATCTGGTGGATCACACCCCTCCTTTTCAGGACTAAATTTAGGAGAGGGCAGTGTTGGAGGATCTTCTGACTCCTGACGAGGTTTTACAGAGAGGGCCTGGTCTTCTTGCTTCAGCAATATGCTGTTTGTCTCACAGACAGCCTCATTCATCTCATGCACTGCCTCCGTCAGTCCACGAACCAACTTGTGTGTGGTCTCCTGTGCAGCAATGCTGTCCTCGTGGCTCTGTCACAGCTCACCAGTACTGCAAGCAAGGAAAGTGTTGCAGCTCTGAAGACCACAGAGGGACTCATAAGTCTGGCAATCAAGTCTGTTGCGATGGTACATGGTGTTGAGTATTTTATTTTGAGTATGAGGTACCATTATGACAGACTCCACCAGACTTTTCATGCCCTCTGTCACAGAGCTAGTGAAGGTCCTCCCTGAATGCCATGATTGCTGTGTGAGATGCTACAACAGAAAAGAAAATAGTATGCTTTGCAGGTTGTGTTGTGTGTTTTGTAACAACTGTTAGGACTTCTTGTTCTTGCATGCATTGCACTGTGAAAAGAATGAGTAGTATTAAGGTTGCAATAAAGCTTGTAAACCTGGAAGTGAAAAAGTTATATTGTCTTTTGCTGCTACAATTGTTATATCAGAAGACACTATCTGGTGATTTTGTTTACTTGTGGCAATAAAGATATTCTCTGACGGGAATGTAGTATGTTATATACCTGTAGTTGAGAAAAATATACTAGCAAAAATGAAAAGGATCTTTTCTTTTCTAGTGGTATATCAGTATAGGGTCAAGTGAAGAAAGAGTATGCTGATTTTGTTCACCGGTGAGGATAAAGATTTGTGCCAGGTGACAAGTTTGTTTACCTGTGAGGATAAAGATTTCTTTGAAGACAATGTATTAGTTATGAGCAAAAAGGAATCTTTTTTTTCCGAGTTTGTTTACATATGAAGATAAGGATTTCTGTGAAGACACTGTTATTAGTTATATGCCAAAAAGTTTTTTTTTTTTTGCTGGTGGTATATCAGTATGATGTCCATTAAGATAATGGTCATGGTATTGTCCTGTGAAGAGAAGTACTAGTGTGAAGGCAATGTAGAATATTCTACAGTGAGAAGTGGTAAGCAGATTTTGAAGAAAACTATAATGTTTTCTACATATAAGAATTACAGTTTACCGCTGTCATACATTTCAAATTCACTTTGTACACGCAAGTACAGAGTACCTAATTATAGCTGAACTTGCTTGTCTCAGCTGGTGTGAACTTAATTCGAGCTTAACCGTAGTTTATGCTGGGCACTCCTAATTCAGGCTTCCCCTGGATAGATGGTTGTCCTCTGCTGCTAGAGACAGCTCCTGATTTTTAGAACCCACTTCATTGTTTGATCTCACACACCCAGCTGGGCTTGCCTATGGTAATGAAGTCCATGGGTTTTGCTGTTCCTTGGGGCCCAGTACTGGTCTCTCTTTATTGTTGCCTAATAGTCTTGACTGACCACTTACTGGCTACCTCAGATGCCTCCTGCCAGGATAAGGCATTGCACCTCTACCAGGGGCCAGTCCAGCTAACTCAAAGGTCAACAAAGGCAACTGAGGGCCATCCCGGTGGTGCTGAGGGTTGAGGCACTGGACGCCACACCTTGCACCATGCTGGCAACCCAAGTTCGGGAGCGAGCTCGGGCACTGGGGGTCAGCAGGGGAGGGAGAGGATTGAGTGCCAGCTGGACTGCTCTCCTCTCTTGGTGGGAGGTTGTGGGGCTGTCTGGCACTCCAGTGGTCCCCAGTGGAGACCGGGGGTGTTGTAGAGCACTGGACTGCACGTAGGGAGCGTGGTTGATGCAGGCAGGGTTGCCGTGTGCTGCTGCGTCAGGAGTGCACCACGCACTGAGGAGTTGGGAGGGGGAGGGCCCTAGTGACATAACAAGAAAATCCCCTCCAGCTCGGATAGGCAATGGACCTGCCAGTGCCACTGCCACATGCCCAACGCTGGTTCCCTGCCTCTGCCCCTTTGGTCTCCCCAGGCTGTAGTGGTCCCAGTCCCAGGAAGGAATCGTAATGTCCTTAACGAAGGCAGGGAACACTGCAGGGGGTAGAGCGGGTTAGGCGAGTGAAGTGGCCCGAGAGAGTTCTGGTGTTGGGGGAGAGAAATAAAGTGGGGGAAAAAAACCAAAAAACAAAGGCAACTGAACTGCTGTGGGTGGTGCATGGGCTAATTAAAAAAGGGATGTGCTACTCAATGTTCCGTGGGTCCAGAGTTGGGATAATACTCCCTTTAGTCCCAAAAATACTTCCACTGGTCTCTCTGCTACTACTCCTCCTATCAGGAGACATCCAACCCAACCCAGGCCCTCAGAGAGCAAATCTCACTGTGGGCTACCCTAATGACCCAAACTGGGTCTCCCTCAAGGAACTGAGGTTGACCCACATGAATGTCTGCAGCTTATGCCCTAAAATGCATGAGGTACAGGTGTGGGTTGATCTTTACAAGCCTGATGTGCTGGCAGTATCAGAAACATGGCTGAAGCCCCACACATTCTAACCCACGAGATTAACCTGTTAGGATGCACTGCCCACTGGAAAAACAGGGAAAACAAAAAAGGAGAGGTGTTCTCATATACTCCAAAGATACGCTTGACATCTCCCTTGCTCCCCATCACTTAGCAACTGTGTGAGTTGTGAATCACTATTTGTAAAGATTACCCAAGGGCAGGCTAAATCCTTGCTAGTTGGTTGCATCTATAACCCTCCAAAAGTTGCCTCTCAGGTACTGGATACCCTCACTAAGGCACTGTCGGAGCAGGTACACTCTGAACCAACTATACTGGGTGATTTTAATCTGAACTGGGCCCCAGATATAGAGCAGGAGCCAAAGACATCTCTCTTGGATGCTCGCCTATCACAGATTATCACTGTGCCCACTAGGCACAATACTAAATCGGGTAAACACACCACTCTAGACTGGGTGCTGGTATCCAATTCCCTTAACATTTAGATAGCTGGAGCTTTAGCAGATGCCCTCAGTGATCATTTCCCAGTCTTCTGCATATGGAAGAACCATCCACCCAAACCTCTACCTAGGCTTTTCACAGCTAGGGATTTCTCCCAATTCTCGCCATCAGCTTTCCAAAAGCACCTCTTTGGCATAGACTGGAACTCCATCAAGTCTCTCCCTACCATTGACGATGCCCTGGAATTTTTCCAAAACACCTTTTCCTCCACTGCTAACTTATTTGCTCCCCCTCACCAGAGGTTAAGAATTCAAGGGCGATGCTACAGGTGGATCACCCCTGTGCTGAAGTTACTGATGATTCAGCATGGCAGGGCGTGGGACAATTAAGGCCAGGGGTTCTGCGGGCCCAGATGGTCTGGAACCCCAACTGTTGAAGGCTGTCACCCCAGCCATAGCCTTACCGGTCACATGGCTTGTCAACAGATCCCTCCTTGAAGGGAATGTCCCAGCACAATGGAAGCAAGCCCATGTGGTTCCTGTACACAAAGGGGGATCCAAGGAGCAGATCAGTAACTACAGGCCTATATCCCTCCTATGTATACTAGCCAAAATCCAGGAGAGGCCAGTATATGGACAGCTCCGAGACTACTTGGAAACAAATAGATTGCTTGCCTGCACCCAGCACAAGTTTGGAAAAAAGCACGGCACAGATACTATCCTGATCAAATTCTCCTTTGACATCCTCTGGGCCCTCGACAGAGGCACCCACACTGAGGCTGTTTTCATTGATTTAACTAAGGCCTTCAACTAGATGGACCATAGTCTTCTTATGGACAAGCTGAAGTGCCTTGGTTTAGACCAGCACACCCTTAACTGGTTCTCCAGTTACTTATCTGGTCGCTCACAGCAGATCAAGTGGCGCAATGCCACAGCTGACTGGCTCCCCATTAAGGAAGGGGTGTCAAAGGGCTCTATCCTGGGGCCCCCTCCTGTTCTCATATTTGTAAATGATCTTAGTGCAAACTGTGGGGGAAGTTCTGTTATCCAGTATGTGGATGATGCCATGCGCTACAGAACCATGGGCAGTGTAACCGACCTTGGTGGGTGCTGTGATGCTTGGCCAGATGGTTATGACTGTTGTATGATATTTGTAAAATAAAAATACAGTATGTGATTGTCTCACATAAGACAGCCTGGGCTTCCATGGGTGCCCCCCTCCAGGTTTCAATGAAGCTACAGGATATATTACACTGACCAGATCTCTGTAATGTAATTTACTTCCTTGAGGAATTGCATTTTATGGCCTTTTTATGACCTCATGCTTTGAAGTTGGGAAACTAAATACACATTTTATTACAGGACTGGGCATCATTTAGCTGATTCCTGTTGGCTATATCGCACCTAAGTGATGGATTGCAGGGTTGTAAACCACAAAGAAACTGGTGGATCAAAGACTCATAATTTGGGAAATGAGTTTTTGCTGATGTCACCTTATTTAACATACCTCCTGATAGGACATCATGTTTGTATTTTTTTATATTCTAAAAGGAGGAGCTATATGACTCACAGAAGGGGTGTGGAGAGACAGAATTAAACTAATAGTAGTGTCTAAACTATTTGAGATATATACCATCTTGGGACTCTAGAAAGACACAGCTCTCTGATTTAATTTAACTGCACTTACAGAGGTAATACACTAGATAGATAAGATCTAACCGTATGTTGGTAGGAGTTTGTTCTGTAGTTTTCCTTGTTTTTTCTTTTATGTGATTGTGATGCTCTTTGATATAGTGTTCTGTGTTTACATTTTTCATATTTTTATCCATTTTTAGTAAACATATTCTTTAAAAGACTATCTGGGTGTCTGCCAGTTCTTTTTGCATATGACGTATAAAGGGTTAAGTCTGACAAAACTGTTCAAAAGCTTGATGGTGTTACTAAACTGGGAAAAGGTATGAATATACCTAAGGTCTTTTATAGAGTTTTAAGGGTTCATTTTGGAAGCCTTGCTTGGTGCCCCTGGTGGAAGATTGTACCGCAATCCCTGAAGAGGGTACGTATCTGAGCCTGTACGTTGGGTACACTAGCATAAGGTTCACAGTTTGAATCCCCCCAGAACTTGAGACTAAAGGTGATTCAAACCCAAAAGCAGACAGGAGGGTTACCCTGTCTGTTACCTGTTCACACTATTGCACTCTGAGGTTAGCACTGTGGGAGTAGAGGGCCTGACCTGCGGAGTGCATTTGTGACAAGTGCCTGCAGGAAGATTTCCTGTCCCTGGAGAGATGGCTCCAGGCCAACAGACTTCCCCTAAACACCGCCAAAACGAAAGCAATGCTATTCGGCCCAAGGCTTCATGGCTCCAACCAAAGTGCTATGCTGCCTCTCACCTCGGGGTCATCGATTGAGGTTGTACCCAGTTCAAATACTTAGGAATGGTGCTGGAGCAGGGCTTCACCTTGAAACCCCACGTTGACAAGATCACCAGAACCATACACCAAAAGTTGAGGCTTCTCTATCGTCTGAGCCCACACTTGAACCCCGAAACCAGGACTACTATTGCAAACTGTATCCTTCTCCCCAACTTTACCTATGCTGCACCAATGCTGCACTCACTCCAGAAACAGGAGCTTAGTAGGTTACAAACTCTGCATAACAAGATAGCCAGGTTTACCGCCAACTCACACCCTTGACAGCACCACTGTGATGTCCTGGAGTCCCTAAAATGGCCTTCCCTTAGTCAATTAATCAATCAATCAATCTTTATTTTACTAGAAGAAACATCATTGAGAAAAACTCATTTGCAATGTGGTCGTGGGCGGACATAGTATAGAAAACATATGTAGACATTAGGAACAATGAACAAAGGATAGGGCGTAGAGGGGTAAAGTAATAATGATATACAATGAACACTGATACAAGGAATGAAGGCCAATCAACAATGTATACAATACATGCATTATATATCAGGTTACACTCCCAAGAACAGAGGTGCATGATAAAAGGTAGGTGGAAAAGTCTAGGTAGTTGAGGTAATGGGAGAATGATGGGTTGACGGGAGGAAGGAAGACATAGGGGAGCGTGGAGGAGAAGGGGGAGATTAAGTTGGGAGACAGTAGGGGAAGGGGGATGGAGCCAGGAAAAGTGAGGTGGAGTAAAACACACAGAATATAGATACAGCCTGTGTGGAGATACAAGAGAACATTGCAGCATGAAGGGAAGGGAGGATGACAGGGAAATACTCATAGCAAGTTGGTAGGCAGGGAGAAGGTTAACCAGACAATGGGTGCCAGTCCCTATGGAAGCAATTGCAAGTTTCAACCAATAGGGGGTGAATCAACGTTTTGAAGGACGCCAAATTGACAAATTGAGTTAGTTTTCAGGAGTTTTAGATACTGTTCCAGAGAGGAGGGAGAGAGTAGCTGAAGGAAAAGGCGCCAAACTGAGTTCTAATCCTTGGAGTATCAAGGGTGATCACCGGCTCCAGTACCCGCTGCTGTGCTTGGCCTTCAAACTAACACAGGACTCGCTAGCCTACATAAATGCAAAAACACCAGCAGACTGTTGCGTACCACTGGCTTCACTTTGCCGGAGTTGTCTAGAATTAAGACAGCTGCTGGCAGTAAATCTTTTACCCACTCGGCTCCAGTGCTTTGAAACAAACTCCCTCCCTACCTTCAGCTCTCCAGTTCCCTGGGATCCTTTCAAGAAGAGCTGCAAGAACACCTGCTGGTGAGCAGCACTTGTTCCTGTATGTAAGCACTGTGTCTAACCTGGCTGTCCCCACTTGTCATCCCTGCCGAAAGTGACTGCAGTGGTACCTTACCATCCAAGGCTCCTTTGTCAGTTGGGCTGTCTGGTCAACCCTTAGCCATGTTTGTTGTTCCTTCACTCCCCTGCTAAGCTAGAATGTGACCTCATTTTCATTCTCATCATGTCTGTCACTCTGTATTTTGTATTTATTAATGAATTGTATTGTATGATCCTCTGTACTATTGGAACTGCAGCTGTACTCTGTGACCTGTATGTGCATTTGTTATCTATTCCATGTACTGTATACGTAACTAACTCTGTCTTGCCCCTGAAAAAGGGTCCTTCAGGATTCAGCATGCTTACCCGGTTAACAAAACTGAAATAAATAAATAAGTACAGTTCATTACAGTTATACATCTTGCTGTGGACAGTTAGCATATTCACAGAATGCTACAAAGGACCACAATTACTGTAGGGTGTGTTAACAGCTATGAACGTTGAAGTTTCTAAATATTTCTATTTTACATGAATGACACTATCACTACTGCTGTTTCATGCAATGTACAATGTTGCTTAGGTACAGGCCATACACAGTGGAGCATGTAACTGTATGACATAGTGGTAGTAGGTACAGCCTGTGGAGACGGAGCTATGCTACAAAACTTAGTATGCAAGCTGCATTGTGAGAGGGGGAAGAGAATGAAAGGTCTTGTAGTATAGCATCAGCAGCACTGTTACAGTGAAGTCTATCACACACACACACACACAAGCAGATAAATACTGTGTTGTTGGGACTTCACGATCGAAACAATCTTCAGTTTCCAAATTGAATACCTGTTGCAGTGGACCCTCAGTTCCAGTCACAGAAGGAGCTGGGGCTGTCTGGTTACCTCCCACTGCGTCTTCTTCATTGGTACTACTGGTGCCTTCTCTGCGTGTTAGTTGGTCTATAATACACAGTTACAAAAAGCACACACTTTAGTATAAAGTTAATACATAGATCTTGTATTCTTCCTATTTAACCTACTGTTATATGGAATATCATACTGTATTGTACTTCACCAATTGTTGCCTGATGTATTAGTTTAACATCTAGTCATACATACAGTTATTGTGAAGCATGACAAGAAAGTGTTACTATTGCTTAGTATGATATAACAGCTCAATTATTAAGTGGTGTTATAGCAGACACCTATATTGTGATGTTCTGTAATACAGAAAAAAGTAACATACTCAAACGTTATCACTATAATAAACATACACATTGTATGCTTGCTGTTGAACTGACAAGTATGAGTATTACTGTAGTGGATACTTGTTATATGAGGCACTTATTATTTTTATTTATTTAAAATTGATGGCCGGGAAAAGTACACTGAGCCGAGGCTCGTTTCCACGTGTGACCCGGATACAGAGAGTACAGTGAAGAAAAAGAGTAAGGAAGGTGATGAGATCAAACAGCATGTACAGACATTTTACAATAAGTACAAAGCAATTTCAGCAGCATACACAGACTTTTTACAAGGAGCACCATACAATTTCAATAATCATTAGAAGTAGCGTGCAGAGTAAAATGCGAGGTGCGACAAGAATGGCGTTGAGGGCTAGGTGAGGTAAGTAGAGACAGTGCAGGGCTTCTGCTGGGTCCAGGGATTGTTGGAGCATTTAGGGCAGTGTGGGGTGGGGAGGAGCCTGAGAAGTTGTGTAAAAGTAGAGCGAGAAGAGGACTCATTTCAGGTATACCCAGGGAAGGGTAGGGAGTGAATACATTCCAAAAGGTAACTGCAAAACAATCAAGAAATACACAGTGAACAATAGTGCAAACAAATATGAACAATAAACTAATAATGAGTGGTGGTAATTGATCAATTTGTAGACTGATGGCAGAACAGCCCAAATACAAGGGTTGAGCATGGAAGTGCTAGGAGCAATAGCAGGAAGTAGCAAACTAATCCCTGAGAAGTTGCTTATGAGCAGGGATGGAGGGGGAGAGGCAAAGTAAGTAGGAAGGTTATTTCATATAGAGAGAAACAGAAAGGTAGGCTGACCCATGAAGGTATTGCAACAAGGGCAACAATGGTTCAAGAATGAAAATAGCGGAGGACGTAGGCTGGCCTGGGGGGTGGTGGGGGTTACAATAAACTGAATAGTAATATTTGTTGTTGTATTTATTTGTTATTCAGATGACACCTTTGGGCACAGGAGCTCTTTTTCAAAGGTTCCACATCAGTATAAGACAAAGAACTGAATGTGAGCCAAGTACTCAGAGGGATTTCAATTTATTCATGGTGTACTGCGCAAAGTACAGTATGTTATTTTTCTTTGGGGAGGCCCAAGATTTTTTTCAGTTTTTGGGGGAGGCTCAAAATCTTTTCTATGGATTTGGGGAGGCTCACTGTGACAAAGTCTGAGAACTATTGGTCTAGCACTTCCTCAAATAAAATCTCCTCGTTTTATAGTTAATTTCAAACAAGACATGCAGATATATTTTTCCTTTTCAAACTGTAAACTGTTAATATCACAAAAAAGCTATAATCATTCTTGTTTTAAATGTATCTTCAAACTGTTTATAATGCACACTCAATAATAATAATAATGTCTTGAAGTATGTTCTTTTTCACTTCCTTAAACACATTTTCCCCATTCTACAGCTAGTTTTAAAACAAGACATTTTCTTTAACCTGTAAAATGTTAATGCTACAACCAAATATTGCAAAGAAGCTATAATCATTTTTGATTTAAATGTATCTTTTAACTTTTTTACAGTAGGACACACTCAATTTATTAGCTAAACAGAATTATACTTGGCATTTATGATGTATTTAATTCAATTCAGAAAAAGCAGAAGTAAAGCATTTTTCAATTGTCATTATTTAATTTAGAGAAAAGTCAATAAGTCAGATCTATTTGTTGATTTGACTCTGGGAAATAGCGGGTTCTTGCTCCATCATGTCCTCTAGTTCTAGAAAAAGCTTCTTCTTTGAAATATTTGGATCAGGCAGTCCAAATACGGACTCAATGGGATTACAGGTTCTGCTTCTTTGAAATATTTGGATCAGGCAGTCCAAATAGGGACTCGAGGGGATTGCAGGTTCTGAAATTTCCACCCCTGTCTCAAAAATATATTGGAGAATAAAATTCTGGATTTACTGGTTGATGCAGAGCATAAGTGTTGATAATATTAACCATGAGACAAGTTTGTCCATTATATTGGAGTGATAAGCAGTAGTTATAGTCAGGAAGTTGTGGTAGCATAGGAACTTTGATGCCGTCACTCAGTTAATGTCAGGACAGAGGATACAGTACATTTGACATGAGGGCTGGTGAATGGTTGAAGAAACAAAGCAGCGGCAGAGATCATTTTTCTCCTTATGCCAATGGGGGTTGCCTACCCTCTGTGATGTCTCAACATAGCTATATAAACAAGCATTTGTCAATGCTGAATGTTGCTTGCTTCTATGTGCTGTTTAGGTATTTGGAAGTCATTGGAGTGCAAATATTGAAAATTTTCGAACTTACAAGCGTGTGTAGGAACTGCTCAACGCACGCTCGTAAAACAGTGATTTTTAGGAATTTTTTCACCAAATTTTCAACATAGCCATTTTAAGACCTCTGCTCATGAACAGTGTCACTATGATTTTCTTAATGTGTCCCATACATTGAGTTCGCACACCGACTGCGCCATTGTGTGCTACATGGGTGGAAACACGTTTTGGGCAAGATGTGAAAAATTGCAGCTGCACTGCTCATAAAGAGGTGTGGTAAAATGGCAATGTTGAAATCTGAAGTGAAAATATTGAAAATTTGCAAACTTACAAGCGTGCGTAGGAACTGCGCAACTCACACTCGTAAAACAGTCATTTTAAGGAATTTTTCACCAAATTTTCAACACAGCCATTTAAGACCTCTGCTCATGAATGGTGTCACTGTGATTTTCTGTGTGTCCCATACATTGAGTTCGCACACCGACTGCGCCATTGTGCGCTATATGGGCGGAAACATGCTTTGGGCAGGATGTGAAAATGACAGCTGTACTGCTCATAAGGAGGTGTGTTAAAATGGCAATGTTGAAAATCTGGGTGAAGATATTGAAAATTGTAAACTACGAGAAGGCATAGAACTGCGCACGCACATGCGTAAAACAGTCATTTTTAGGAATTTTTTCACCAAATTTTCAACATAGCCATTTTAAGGCCTCTGCTAATGAACAGTGTCACTGTGATTTTCTTAATGTGTCCCATACATTGATTTTGCACACCGACTGTGCCATTGTGTGCTACATGGGCGGAAGCACATTTTAGGCAGGATGTGAAAAATGACAGTTGTACTGCTCATAAGGAGGTGTGGTAAAATGGCAATGTTGAAAATCTGGAGTGAAAATATTGAAAATTCGCAAACTTACAAGCGTGCGTTGGAACTCCGTAGCATGCGCTCGTACAAAACTGAGTCATTTTAGAATTTTCAGCCAAATTTTCAACATAGGCTTTTGAGAGCCCACCTATGAACACTGGCAGTGTCGCTTCATTAATCAGTCCTGAAAGGTGATTTCGTGCAGTGACGCGAAATCACCCTTCGGCCCAATTAACGCCATGACAGTGCAAGAATTCATGAGGAGGGGTCCCAAAAACCCCATGTTGAAAATTTGGGGCCAAATTTCCCAAAAATGCCTGAGATATGCAACAAAGTTGAAAAAACCCTATCTATCCCATTATACAGCTTACCGGCATTTCCTCAGTTCGCGGTCGGCTTTGAAGAGTGCAGACGTGTTCCCAGTCCACCGATGATCTTGGCACTGGCTCCTGAGGTAAGTATGGGGGAGGGGGGTGGGAAGGCAGGGTGCACAGTGGGTCAGTGTGGGTTGTGGGAGGGGCAGGGAGACTATGAGGAACCGCTTTTTATTCACAGGTTTGTTTTTTTAAGAAGATGACGTAGGATCTTGCCATGCTGGGGTGGGCTCTCAGCGTGGCAGCAGGAAAAGCTGTTTGGGGACATGGAGCTGACGGGGATTGGGCACCCGCCGGCCAAAACAAGATTTTCCACGCTGGGGTGGGCTCCCAGCGTGGCACCGAAAACTTTTGGGCGTGCAGCCTTGGAGCCGACGGGATTGGGCACCCCGTCAGCTATAACAGTTGTTGCCATGCTGGGGTGGGCTCCCAGCGTGGCACCTGGACAACTGTTGAGGGGCGTGGGCCGACAGGGGTTGGGCACCTCCGTCGGCCATACAGAGTGTGTGCGTGGGGGCGCGATCAGCCGCAGAATATGCGTGCTTGCCAGGTAGCAGTGAGGGGAGAGCTCGCTCACTGAAGCTGAGCTCTCCCTTTCAACTGTATGCCACTGCATTTTGGAGCTGTCATAGACAGCTACAGCACTCATTGGGGAACTGGGGCCACGCCTGCAAACACACTGACTGCATTGGAAGAGGGGCTGACACACCTCCGAAAACTCGGATGATGGCACTATGTTTCTTGCACATGCGTGCAAGCAACATAAAAATGGCACGTGGACTTTATTGTGCTGAAGGCCATTCTCTGAAAGGCAACAGAAACAGGATGACTGCAGAGGTGCACACTATCTTCGGCAACTGCAGAACAGTAAGACAACACTAGTGAGACCAACAATAGTGAGACCAGGTACCACCAGTATTGTATTTAAGGGGGATAACAATCAGGAATATAATGTTTTAATCTAATTTAGTAAATTTTAACCGTAATAAGGGAACTGAAACTTCTCTATGTGCTGCTGCAAAAATGTTTAGGTGTGTTTTAAAATCTGGAATAATGCTTATTTTGAATACAGTTTTATATGTGATGTCTGTTGTACCTATTTGTTAGAATATATAATAGCGTTACCATATGATATAGTTGCCAAGGAAATACACTTGAAATTTAACTAATTTTACTGTCACAGTGGTGAATATAGTGATGTTTACAAATGTTGGTGGTTATTAGGACCTGTATTAAACAGACATATAAGTGAGAAGTACTTAGGAAAAACACATTAATAAGAGATAACATACAATCCAGTAATGAACACCTTTAGTACACTTGTGTATGCCAAAAGAATGCTGAAGTACATTTGAATTGAGTGTGGGATGTCTCTACATGCAGTTTTAAATGCTAAGGTTTTTACTGTAAAAATCATGAACAATTAAATATGAAAGAGAAAAAAAAACTGTAAGCACATTTGTGCTAAAGGTGTTGAGTGAGAAAGAAAAGCCAGGCAACAGTATGTGGTTAAATGCACAAGGAGGTCAACTGATTTGCTAAAGGTCACACTGGGTGAAAGTGTTAACTGGTTAGGTTTAAAAACAGGAAGTAAAATCAAAAGATGTAAGCTAACAGTTATATTATTGTAACATCAAACATATAGCAGTCAAACACAGAAAAATAAGAACATATTACCATAACCCAGTTATCAAAAACTAAAATAAAAATAAATAGAATTTATGACTAAAATAAAAAAATAGATTGTATGACTAATTAATATATTTGTTTTAATACTTAGTAGATTAAGGTACAAAACAGAAACATTGGGACCCCCTTGAAAATAAATGGTTAAAGGAAAATAACTTTACATTAATAATGTAATACCACTTAACTGCATTATGAAATAATTAATCATGGAATGACAGTAAATGGTTAAATTCAAAGTGAGTTGCATAAACCACAGTATCACAGAAAAAAAGGAAGTAGACAAGCTGCTGACAGTGTAGCAGAAGCCAAAGCAGCAATAAAAAAGTCAAAACTGGATTGAGACAGGAAAGTCATGTTACTAGTTAAGATTGCTTTGTAAGTAAGATGACATTTATATAATAAATAAACCAAATCAATAAAAATAACTTTATGAGAGTGTGTGTAGTATTTAGTATGAATATGTTACCTAGTATTACTGTTTTGCACATGCAGGAAAGAGAGGGAAAAAACAACCCTTATGGCTGTGAAACTGGATACCATGATGCTAGCCCTCATTCAAAAGAATAGTTGAAAGCTGTTAATCTAATATGTGTACTGCTTAAGATACATATTAGACAGATAAAGACATGGTATGAAGTTAGGCTTTGTAGATTTAAGACTATTGATAAGGAAGCACTGCACAGTCAATGCATTACAGAACAAACACTTGTGGTGGAGTGTATGTGTGTGTGTGTGGGGGGGGTTGCAACCAAGGTTATAGTGCGTGGATTTGTTACATAAACTAAATAGTGTATGCAATAAAGAAGGTGCTTGTTGAAGAGGTTGAGAAAGAGGAAACAAAGACTGAAGTGGTATAGAAAACATTACTTTTGCATGATATAATAAGACACTAATTTGTTCTGTTGTTATACGGTGGCAGAATAACTATGATGGGGAATTTTAACTAGCTACAGTATATATATGGGGAAAGGTAGATAGGCGTTAACTTATGACGTTGTAATACAGCATGTGGTAATTGTTATGGAAATTTTTCTTAGTTATTGAGCAATTATTTATTTATTTTTTTATTTTGGGATTTGGCTATAGTAACATAAGATAATATTTATCACGTCGCTAGGGGTCACCAACTGAGCTGTCTGGGGTTCAAACCTGACCCCCAGTTTGCCTTCTTAGGTTTACTCCGTGTACATGGGATGACCTTTTGACCTCCCAAGACCTTCAGGAGCAACCACCCCATTCAGAAATTTTGCTTGAATGGGGAAGTCTAACTGGGTGTGCATGACAGCATGCACTTGGCTGCATGTTCAGTTAAAACCACACTACCTCAGTCATGGTCTAGTCTATTTGTCTGATTAAAATTACCTTATGCTAAACCTTTATAGTTGTTTTTCTTTTAATACTCTGGTACAACTTACATTGCCAATAGTCACAAGTAAGCTTTACCCCTGTATTGTAAGTCAACCACTTTATAAGTAAAAATATTTAACCGAAAAGAAATACCAGGAAATGTCATATTGTCTTAATTCTTTACTTAAAAGTGGTATACAGAATTAACATCATTTGGATCAGCAGTGCAAGCAAACAATATGTCTTTAACTGGAGAGGAAGTCTCTCCTACTTTTAGATACAATCATATAAAAAAGTAAAAATAAAATAAAACAAAATGCAAGCATCATCATCATTCTCTGCTCATAATCAGAGATAATAGCAATTATAAACACACAGTGCCTCACCTTGATGTCTCAAATGAAGTCCTAGGCAGAAGGACATGCTGTCACAACTCCTTCCTCTCTTCTGCCCTCCTTTAGCTTAAATGAGTCTAAATTTATATGTTTTTTGGATGTACCACGTGTTATACTTCTGGCAGAAGTATGCCCCGTGACACACTTGTCGTAGAAATATGTCCCGTGACACACTTCTGGCAGAAGTATGCCCCGTGACCATGACACATCTCTTGTAGAAGTGTGTTAATCATGCAAGGTGGCAAAAAAAATATCTTATTTTAAAAGTGGAATATCAACTTTCTCATTTGCAAATTATACTACATAGCCACTAGACGGCTACAACAGTTGTCTTTTCTGTTAAAGAGGAAACACATTATATTTTCTACTTCCTCTTCTGCTTTAGTAGACCTGGGATATTTCTCTTTCTGAGGACCATCCCCGGGGTTTTTCTGCCTGTGTCTGAGGCTGAACCATGCTCATCCACTAAGGCTGCAAGACTTGAATGCCTGCCCCCACTTCCATTCTGTACTGGTGGAGCAGGGCCAGAAACAGAAACGAAAGCTACAGACCAATCTTGCCACACCGTATTGCAGCCTTGAACCACCTCACTGGCTCAGCTGCAAAGAGTTGCTCCACAGGTATGTTCAGCACCAAAACCGCCTCTCAGCCAACAGAAGGATTTTGAACTTATGATACCTGATTGCCGATTGGTCTGGGCTTCTAGTAGCTTTTACTGCCAGCTGTTGTGGCGTTTAGATTTACCATGGGAAATTACAGCTGGTTCCTTGGTGTGTCACTAGCTTTACTAGCACTCAGCTCAATTCTTTGGAACCCTCATCCCTCCCTAAAGTGGAATGATCCTTGCGCTTCTCCCTGTCCTGTGTCCAACAGCTCCTTTCAGGTAGCCATTCTGGACTATTGGGCTTCTCAGCTATCTCTGCCAGGGAGTGGGACATCTCCCGAGCTGCCTCTGCAGATTACTCCCCCATCCAGACTTGAGATTTCCTACTCATGGCAAATTTCTGCCAGGACACTAGAGGCTGCAACACTAGGCCATTATAACACCAGGAGCAGGTACAGACCTACCCATCAACACCACCTCCCCTATCGCCCAAAAAATAGTGTTTACAAATTACAGTTCACTGCCTTAAAAAGAATCCTGCTTCTTTTACTATTGTGCTCAGGCAATGTCGAACTCAACCCAGGACCATTAGACACCCTTGCTTCTCCATCAGACCTGGCAGGTATCAAAGGAACGTCTTTTATGCATCTTAATGCCTGTATTTTGCTGAAAAAGTTCACCCTTATCTAGGCTTGGGTGAGCCACACCCTACCTGACATCCTAGTGATCACTGAGACCTGGCTTAGGCCAGCCACCGCAGACAATGAAATCAATATCCCAAATTATTTACTCTTCCGAGCGGATAGGCAATCGAGAAAAGGTGGGGTGGCAATTTATGTAAGGGACAAATACTCAGCCACATGCATAGATGTATCATCCTCCCTCAAAGAATTCAAGTGCTTGACCCTAAAGAGCGAACTTTCTCCTTCCAGTGCACTCTGTGTAATAGGCTGCTACAGGCCCCCTTCTGCCAGGCCGCATCTCCTGTCTCACCTCAGTTCCGTACTGGGGCTCAGTTCCTTGGAAACCATTATTCTTGGTGACCTGAACTACGATTGGCTATCAAGTGCATCGGCTCCCTTGAAATCCTTTTGTGACACTCTAGGGCTGGTGCAACTCATTGGCGAGCCTACTCGCCCAAATAAAAAGAACCTTAACAACAGCTTCCTCTTAGATGTAATTTTGGTTAGCAAGCCACACCTGTTCTCTCATGTCAGAACATTTTTCTCAGACATTAGCGATCATTGTATAATCACCACCATTAGATCCATGCACAACCCACAGTTTGTGGCAAGTTTCCTCTATCAAGAGGTGCAAACGCAACTTTGATTTGTTTGCTTATGTCCATAACTTGAAACATTCACCACGAATGCAGGAATTCTTCCTAGCCAAAACGGTTAACAGGGCATATACTGTTTTTTACGATATTTTAAGTGAGGCTTTAAATAAGCATGCACCCTTGGTTAAGGTGCGGGTCAGGAGCAGCACCTGCCATTGGTTCTCACCTCAGCTCAAAGCTTCCCTGTTAGAAAGGGATACTTTATGGAAAAAAGCCCGAAGAAGCAAGAACGACTCGGATTGGTGTCTTTTTAAGAGAGCACATAACAAGTGCACCAAGTTGGTCAGAGCAGCCAAGGCCGCCTACTATCATTCGGAGCTAGCCTCTGCCTCAAGAAATCCTTCAAAGCTCCGGAAAACATTGAAAGACATGTCTGGACACACACCTGGTAATTCCATTCCCGCAAAAATTAAGTCCGGTGGCAGCGTTATCTCTAACCGATCAGAGATATTGGAAGCCCTCAATAACCATTTTGCAATGGCAGGGCTAGCATTTGATACTTCTCCTGTGCACAGCTCAGGGCCCACCAACCCAAAAGTCCCCCTCTAACGAGGAGGCCTTCTCCCTCCTGCCTGTCTCTCTAAAAGAGGTGGAAGACCTACTGCTGCAACTGGACACCAGGAAGGGAGCAGGCTCCGACTTCATAGAGCCATACTATCTGAAGTGTGCCTACCATGTGCTTGCAGTGCCAATCACCCACCTATTCAACATGTCACTCTCCCAGGGTAGCCTCCTCCCTCAATGGAAAATAGCCCATGTCATCCCTCTATTAAAAGCAGGTGACCCCTGCGATCTAAATAATTACAGACCGATCTCCCTCCTCCCCATCCTGTCTAAATTACTAGAAAAATAGTGTGTGGCCAGCTAGGGGTATACTTAGAATCCAGAAGCCTATTAAACCCAGTTCAGTCTGGATTCAGAGCAAAGTACAGCACCGTAACAGCCCTAGCTAAGGTGACCAATGATTGGCTCCTAGACCTTGACAACAAGAAGCATGTCTGTGCTGTTTTCTTGGATCTTAGTAAGGCATTCGGCACAGTTGATCACAGCCTGCTTCTTTCCTCCCTAAGCACCTTAGGCCTGGACCATAAATCTATGTGCTGGTTTGCAGACTACCTCGGAGAACGGAAACAGCAGGTTAAAGCTGAAAGTGATCTTTCTCCATTAAAACCTATGCTGAGGGGTGTGCCCCAGGGCTCTATCCTTGGTCCTCTCCTCTTTGCAGTCTACATTAACAACATCAATGACCCCATCAAAAAAGCCAACATCCACTTATTTGTGGATGACACTATACTGTACTTGAGTCATCCCACACTGAAAGCAACCTGTGAAGACCTCCAAGCTGAATTTAACCTTCTACAATGCCAGCATATAAACAAAAAGCTTTTGCTCAATGCGAAAAAGACAAAAGCCATGCTCTTCTCCCCCTCCTTGCATGCGGCAATTCCTGCTGGGGGGGGGAAGCTATCCCACAAATTACCACTGTTCTTGGAGAAACACTAGAGTATGTAGCTAAATTCAAATATCTAGGGGTTTGGCTCGATCATAAACTTTCCTTTGCCGACCATCTTGAAGAACTACAGAAGAAACTAAGGCAAAGATTAGGACTATTCTACAGAATTAACCACCTGCTCACAAAGGAGGCCAAGATTCAACTGGTTCAAGCTACCTTCCTATGTTTAATAAATTACGCGGACCTGCTCTACAGCCACTTCACTACCCCTGCACTGGTTAAGTTGGACACTCTCTACCACAGAGCTATCAGGTTCATTACTGGCCTTCCACTTTCCACACACCACTGCTCTCTATACTCATTGTTAGGCTGGACTTCCCTTCACTATAGAAGGAATAGAAATGCCGCCCTATGGGCCTTCAGAATGGTGACCAACAAGTTCCCCTCATATGTCTCAGATTGTATTCCCCAGAATGTGTTAGGCACTTACGCTCTAAGGAGCTATTCCCTAATTGCCCTCCGAGTTCCGTGGGTCAAAACTCGTTTCGGCAAAGCTGCTCTAAGCTTCTCTTTACCCACATTGTGGAACGGTTTACAAAGGAACTTGAAGCTGAGCTGCCCTGTTAGCCTGAATATCTTCAAGGCGCTTTACGATCACTACATGAAAGCACCTTGCAAATGTTTTCCTCACCGCTAGCCCACTAATTCCACAACTCCCCCTTTCCATCCTGACCCTCGCCATGTTTCTACCCCAGCTCTCACTCTTTCCCTATTAACTCTTCCTGCTGCATCCACCCTTCCCTGTCCACTCCAGCCTGGCTAAAGTCCCACCCCATCCATAGTAGTGTCCCAATTATCTACCCCTCCTCCGTCATTATCATTATAAACAAGTACACGACAGCCATCGTCACTTTCTGTGGTTTTAGCTCAATTTTCCCCCAGTCATCAGTAATATATCCCTCCTCCTCTTCTTTACCTCTCTAACTTGCCACCCCATACATGGCCTCTTTCCCCTATATGTGTAGTTGCCGGCTGCCTCACTCGAAAGATCTCTGCTTATAACCCCTGTATGCCTATGGTTGATTGTACATCTGCTGACTTCTTCAATTGTAAATTAATGGGGTTTTTTATTATTTATTTCAACCTTGTACTGTACTGTATACATTGTATATACTTTTTCTTCCTTGTATATTATTGCTTTTGTATACCTGCTTCTGTACTGTACTTTGATGTAGTAATGACCAGGTCCACCTTGCAAATGAGCCTTGTTCAATGGTGCCCGCCTGGATAAATAAAGAGTCTGATTGATTGATTGATCTCAGATTCTTGTTTTACTAGAACATTGTTTTGTAAGCTCTGTTTTTTCCTATTGAGGAAACTGTGGTTTAGCTAACATTCTGTCTAGTATTTCCTCAAATAAAATATCCCCATTTTATAGTTAATTTCAAACAAGACATGCAGATATATTTTTTGTTTTAAAACTGTAAACTGTTAATATCACAAAAAAGCTATAATCATTCTTGTTTTAAATGTATCTTCAAACTGTTTATAAGGCACACTCAATAATAATAATAATGTTTGCAGCTTACAAATGCTAATGATATAACTTATGTGCTTTGGAGGAAACTGGTTTAGCCTGCTGCATTCTTTTTCACTTCCTCAAATACACTTCCCCCATTCTACAGCTAGTTTTAAAACAAGACATTTTCCTTAACATGTAAAATGTTAATGTTACAACCAAATATTGCAAAGAAGCTATAATCATTGTTGATTTAAGTGCATCTTTTAACTATTTTACAGTACGACACACTCAATTTATTGGCTAAACAGAATTATGCTTGGCAATAAGTAAGTAATAATACCTGACAGGGTGGGCATTATTAGGATACTGTGGACCTTGGGGGTATAATGAGATATTGGCTGCAGGTGGAGGGCCTTATAGCCCTGGAAGGTCAGTTTTATCCATAACGCCTACCCTGGAGGGTATTATTACACTTAGATATTGGGTTAGAGATGACATTTTTGGGAAAAATATATAAGAAAAACATTTATATATAAAAAATAAGTAAAAACTAAGCTGAAGTAATGTTTGTTGTAAAGTAGTTCCTGTAGTGTGAAGTGCTCGAATCACCACAGGAGGTCGCTGCTGTGTATTTTTTTAATGCTGTTTCTGGTTACCTTGCCCTCCTGTTTAGTCTGTTTCTCTCTCTCTCACACACACAACCACAGATCCCAATTGAAAAATGCTGAGAACGGGAGAAATGTAGAGTGGTGCTTTTTAGTGACAGGTACTTGTGTTTTAATGTGATGCAGCTTAGAAGTGTGGCACGAGTCTGTACCTTAGTTTAAAAGTTAGCACAGGCTTCACAGGGAACATGACAGTGCAGGGAAATGGAACACGGAAGACTGGGAAGTTTACATTACAGGAGGTCGAACGAGGTTGTATGTAAGCATTTATAAATGGATGTTTGGTGTTTTTTTCTGGTCGCAAACAGGAACAGAGTGAGTTTGGAAGGGTGTATGAGACTGTCGGTGGGATTTCACTTTAGCAGCGTGGTGGGCTTCGAGTTCGGGCTGCCATGTCAGTAACTGAATAATAAAATGGCATCTGGCAAGTTTTGGTTCTGAATGATCAAGCTGGCACTTCTCCTGAGAGGGCGTTGTTGAGAAATAACAGGTGCCAGGCTCTTTCAGCCAATCACGATGCTACTTTTATTTTGACCATTATCTAAGGATGTATTTAATTCAGTTCAGGAAAAGCAAAAGTAAAGCATTGTTTTCAATAGTCATTTTATTTAGAGAAAAGTCAATAAGTCATATCTAATTGTTCATTTGTCTCTGGGAAATAACGGATTCTTGCTCCATCATGTCCTCTAGTTCTAGGAAAAGCTGCTTCTTTGGAATATTTGGATTAGGCAGTCCAAATAGGAACTCAAGGGGATTACAGGTTTTGCTTCTTTGGAACATTTGGATCAGGCAGTCCAAATAGGGACTTGAGGGGATTGCAGGTTCTGCACAGGCTACTCAGTTTCTTTACTAGCCTCATGTATGGCACAGTGCTCACATTGCTGAAATCCAAACAGGACACACCCACTTCTTTCCCCTGATCTGTTCATTGGTCTTCAATTTTGGGATAAAGCTGAAAAAAACTGATTTGTTTGTCAAACAACTTACCGACCACTTGGCTAAATACAATATACCTCGTCCACAACAACACGGATTCCGGAAAGGTCACAGCACCACCACAGCCCTTCTTGAGTTCACTGGAGCTTTGCACAAATCCCTTGACAACGGCCTTCTCACAGGGGCCGTTTTCGTCAACCTCTCCAAGGCCTTCGATACAGTACACCATGGACTACTAATTCACCAACTACTAAATGCCGGGCTATCACCTGACTCTTCTCTCTGGTTTAAAAGCTACTTAGAAAACCGGTCGCAGAGAGTAAAATTTTGATGCTCTTTCTGACACCCTGCCTCTTCGCTTGGGTGTCCCACAGGGATCCATACTGGGCCCCCTCCTTTTTAGCCTTTTCTTAAACTCCCTCCCTTACCACTGCTCTGAGCAGATCATACTGTATGCCGATGATGCTGTTGTATTCTCCACTCACAAAGATCCTGCAACTCTTCAACACAACCTTCAACTTGGTTTCAGTTCTGTAGAGACATGGTTTCTTAATCATAAACTGGTCCTCAATGACAAGAAAACCAAATCTATGCTCTTCTGCAGCTCTCTATAACCCACAAGCTACACCACTTGGCTATCTCCACCACCCAGGGAACACTCTAGATCAGATGGGGTCCTTCAAATACTTAGGGATACAGCTTGACCCTAATATCTCCTATGGACTTCATGTAGATAATGTAGCTACAGCTGCTAATACACGGCTTGGTCTCCTCTACAAACACAGACCACACCTCATGCCAGAAGCTTTGAAGGTTGCAGTCCTGAGCTCTATGATCTCTGTAATAGACTATGGTCTTATCATTTATGGCTCGGCCACAACCACAACCCTTAGACGCCTCTCAACTGCCTTAAATAAGGCATGTCGGCTCATCACTGGTGCTCACCGTCTCACCCACACATGTGACCTGTATACTCAGACCGGCTGGCTCCAACTATCAAACTGCATAAAGTTTCTCACCTGCTCCATGGCAAAAAAAAATCTACCTTGGCCTTGCACCTTCTGCGGTCTGAACTCTGTTACAATACCGAATTAACAAATGGTGCCTTAGGAGATCCACGCTACAGCTACTGAAAGTCCCCCACTGTCACACTTCACAGGGACAACACTCTTTTGCTTATCGAGCGTCACTCTGGTTCAATAGCCTCAGCCCCACCATCTCCTCTGCCCCAACAATTGGTATGTTTAAAACTAGGCTCCGGGACTATCTCATTACCAACAGCTCCTGTGACTGCCCAACTTAACCTTGCTTCTCCACTTCCTTCCTGCCCTAGTGCCCCTCCACTGGATTCTACCTCACATCTTGGTTTACCCAATGCTGCACTTTTCACCCTCTCCCCACCCTTCCTACATTCCTTCCCCCCATGACTCTGGCACTTCTTATCTATTGTCTATTTTCTCTGACAAATGCCGCTGGCTGCCTTGTTACAATGCTACCCTTGAATTGTATTAATCTGTACTCTGTTTGCAATGTCCACATTGTCGTAATGTCTGTCTTGATGTTCCCCATAATTTGTATTTCTCTGATGTGGAACCTTTGTAAAAGAGCCAAGGCTCAAAGGTATTTGTAATCCTAGACTTGATAAATAAAACAGAATTGGCCATTTTTGAAAATGGAAAATCATTAGCTCTAAGTGAGGTAATGTGGCAAGCTCAAGGTTACATAGTGAAGATGGTACTGCAGCGATTTCAATCTGAAGCTTTAGGTTCACAGCAACCACTACAATACATAGACTGCCTCTTAGAATATGTTTTCCATACAACATACTTTTTAAATAGCCTCTCATGTCAAAGTTAACCTTTCTGAAAACCTAATAGTTAGATAACTGACTTACAATTCAGATATTTCCTGCATTTACCAAACCCTTGTGTTTTAATTTGCATGAAAACAGGATCCTCTGTCACTTGGTCTTCATCTGCTCAGGATGCTTGACTTCAAGTGACATTATAATCTTCTGTTGATGACATCATAATCACTTCTACAACACAGCTGATGTCCCAGGAAAGGATTACGATCTCACCTCTAGACAAGCAGCTAGAGCAGATGATGATTAAGTGACAGAGAGCCTGTTTTCATGAAAACGTCATAATTAACAAAAGTATGAGAGGAACATAACTATGCATATGAAATACAAGCTACATTCTGTGAAATTATATTTTTTAAAAGCTATACCTGTGGTGTTTGAGGCTCTCTATAAAGCTAGTGCACCCTCTGAAAAATGATATTTTTTAAATTCATATTTTTTCACCTCCAAAGCATCTTTCCCACCTTTCTAATTAAAATGTTTCCTACCTGACAGCACTAGGTGTGATGAGTGCAACACTAACAATGACATCATGACCAGTTAAGAAAAGTCAGTCACCTTCTTCCAGATTGGTCACTACTGGTGTCACAATAAGTGAAGTCACTTATGCTGATGAGGTATGAGGTCTGAGGATGAATAGCATTATATATGGAAGAGTGCTGTAGTATACATCACACCTAGTATTTTCTGGTAGAAAGTCTTCCAATTGTTAAAGGAAAAAATACTTTTTAGATAAAAAGTAACCACTGACTACTTTTAAATGATCAAATATTTTCTGTCTGCTGTTTTTGGCAGTGCTAGCTCCTAAATCAGCTGTTTTCAGATCAAATCCATATCTCCTTGATGGAATTTGTAGGTTTTGCATGGTGACAAAACAGTATGCAGACACTTAACAGTAATGTCTCCCTGATGGAACCCCAAATCTCTCAGAAGTCCTCCTCAAAAACATAGAAGGTAACAGTTTCACACTGCTATAGCTGACTTGATGGGAAAGGCAAATAATCAGAGCTGACCTTAGGGACCCACAATCCCTCCAGCTTCTGGGAGCCTGTCAAAACTCTGGACTGGAGCCCTTAATCAAAATATTTTCTTTCCATTGGAAATAAATTATTCATATTATTATGGCTCATAATTATATGAATATATACACACACACACACACACACACACACATATGCACACATATATAAAAAACAGCAAGAAAAATTCTAGAAATGTGATTGGCAGAGGGATATCACCTGACCATACATTAAATCTCCAAAAACGCACAGTCAGGTGCTGAATCTTATTTTCTTCCCCTCCAACAAATACTTAGAGCCATTTTACAAGTGTAATACGCTTCTCCATGGTGTGCATTGCAGTATTTTAATGCACTTCCAAGGTGCGTAAGGACACCCAACCTTTAGCCTTGTGCCTTATTACACTCCCGAGGCACACATTCAAATCCTACAATGCACACCCTATTGTAGCTTATTAGTTGCATATAATACTGGCTTGGTAATGTCAGTACAGTTAGGATTGAGCGAGGTGTTTAATGTTTTTTTTTTGTTGTTGTTCTTTCTTTATTGATAAAATGCATAGTATACAGACGGTCAATTTCTTTGGATTCCTTCCTGTGGATACAATGGCTTCCAGTCTGTCCTTGATTATCAGAGTCACTTCTGTGTGACATATACACTTAGTCATTTTATATCTTTATTTTAACAAAACAAAACTCTTGGCTCTCGTAAACTAAAAGGGAACACCTGAGTAGGTGGGCGGGGTAGTCAGACACCTTGTACCTGCAGGCCCTAGCAACTATTATTTATATTCTGTCATTTCAGACTCTCTCTTCTTCTGACCTGCCCATGGCCTGAGCTATTATTGGGCCTGATTCGCCCTCCCCCTTAAGGCTCATCTATCTTCACCTGATTCATTTTCCTCTCTTGCCTCCCTGTTTTCCCCTTCCCCCAGAATTCCCACCCACCCATCTTGACCATTTTTCCACATATTTTTCCATTTTTTGCTGCACCTGATGCATTAGGGCTTCCGTCTCTCTGCTATTCAAAATCAACTCTTTCCATTCTACTACCGTTGGAGAGTCAGGTTTCAACTGTTTCCTGGTAATAACCTTATTATATGCCACCACAGCTATATACCATAGATATAGAGACTGGGAACATTTGATTTCCAAAGGTGGGCACCCCAGGATCAGGTGCTGTAGGCCTAGGGGGCACTGAAGACCAAAAAGGGAATTCATTTATCTGTCTATTCTTTGTTGAAAAAGGTATAGGATTGGGCATTGAAAAAATATATGCGAATGTGATGCATTTTATGTCCCATAGTTCTTCCAGCACCTCACTTCCGAGACATCCCCCCATTTTGCTTGCAGGTGTGGGGTTATAAAATATCTTACTTGTACCTTCCAATGATACTCTCTTCATTGTGGAGAAGATGTAGCCCTTGTAGTACCTGCCCATATCTGTAGCCATTCTTTATCTGTAAGATGAAAACCTGCTTCTGTCTCCCATCTAGCAATAACCGGGGTGGCAGCACCTGATTTATGATTGTTTAAAAATTGGTATATAGAGAAGATTGCCTTTTGGGGTGATGTGAGATTTAATAAATCCCCTAATCCTGGTCCCTGGGGAGCTGTTGAGTCATCTACTCTTCCCCGGCGTAAGTTAGCCTGTATGTATGTTGGCATTTGAAGAAAATGTATCCTATCTCCCTCTGTCCAACCGAAGACCTCCCTACATTCCTCAAATGATTTGGGACAATCACCTCTCATAAGCTGGGCTGGACACTGAACGTTTCTCCTAGCCTGCCTGTTATACCATTGATCCAGGGTCCCTGGTGTAAAGTCTTTTGTTTTAATAAACCATCTATACTTCCACATCTCCTGTTTTACCGTAGGGTACTGGCAAAAGCTGTCCCAGGCATAAAGAGTAGTCTGCATCGCTTTATAGAGTGTGTGTGTTCTGTTCTGTGGTTACTCAAATAATAATGATCTGGCCGAACAACCTGGGAGAGGCTCCCCTTCCAAATCCTGCCAATGTGCCTGTATTCCTGGCACATCCCACAATAAGGCCCACTTGACTTGAGCTGCCAGCAAATATTCCCTAAGATCTGGGACAGTCCATCCCACAAACTGCTTCCCAGCCATAAGTAGTGCTAATCTTACCCTTGGTTTTTCATAAGCCCAGATAAATTTTAAAATCTTTCTCTGGGTATCATCAAACCACTTCCTTGTAGCCATTGCTGAAGCACATTGAAATATATATAAAAGTCTGGGCAAGATATTCATCTTTACAGCCTGTATCCGGGCATATATTGGTAATGGCAGAATAAGCCATCTTTTCATATCTTCCTCTACCTGCTTTAAAATGGGTGGGTAATTATCATTGAACATGTCTTTATTGTTGGTCTGTAAAATTATTGCCAGGTATCTTAGGGCTGGCATCTCCCACCTCATTGGGAATCTCAGCTTAAACCCTGGGGAGGGGTTAAAATGAAACCTCAGAATTTCAGTTTTGGCTGTGTTGAGTGTATATCCCGAAAGAGGTGAAAATTGTTCAATGACCTTCATCACTTTCGGGAGTGATGTCTCCGGGTCAGTAAGATACAGCAGTATATCATCTGCATATAATGCAATTTTGTGTTCTGTTCCCTGGATTTTAACTCCCTCAATATCTGTATCTAGCCGAATTGTCTGGGCCAAGGGTTTGATATAGACAGCAAACAATAAGGGTGAGAACGGGCACCCTGTCTAGTGCCTCTGCCTAAACTAATTACCTTTGACAAAGTACCATTGGCACGGATATATGCTTGGGGATCTGTATACAAATGTCTAATCAACTTTACAAACTGTGAGGAAAACCCAAACCTGGCAAGGACCTGATATAAATATTCCCAATCAACCTTATCAAAAGCTTTTTCTGTATCTAAACTTATCATCAGAGTGGGAGTCACTCCACTATTAAGATGGTCTATTCTATGCTGAGTGCAACGTACATTATCTGCTGCCTGTTGGCCCTTTGCAAAACCTGTTTGATCTCTATGCACCACTTCTGGGATGATATTTTCTAATTTTATGGCTATAATTGTCATCATAAATGTATAATCCACATTTAATATAGAGACTGGCCTATAAGAGTTGCACTGGATTGGGTCCTTGCCGGGCTTGTGTATCACTGATATCACAGCCTGCCTCCAAGAGGGGGGAAGATGTGCATCCTCAGTTAAGACCGCCTGACAAGTTGAAAGGAGTAACGGCTCCACATCTTCCCTAAACTTTTTATAAAACTCTGCCGGTAGGCCGTCTGAACACGGACATTTCCCTGTTTTACTTGAGACAATTACCAACAGTACCTCTGAGAAGCATATTGGTGACATCAGAGCCTGATTCCAAGCCTCCGGGATATTCAGAAGGTGCAATCAGCTCAAGAACTGCTGTATATGATCACCCCACGGACTTTGCTGCTTGGCATAAAGGGAGGCATAATAATCTGCAAAGGCAGAGGATATGCCCCGCAAGTCTTTTTTTTACTATGAGTGGATGGGTCTATTATATATATTGTATATAAACCCTTGCCCTTCTAGCTCTAAGTCTGAGGGCCAATAATTTCTAGGCCCGTATGCCTCCTTCATAATACCACTGCTTAAGGAACCTTAAATTTTGTTCTACCTTATAATCTAGATATTGATTTAAAACCCTCTTAAGTCTCTGCAGTTCCTGTCCCCTTTTCCTCTCTAATCTTTTTTGTTGCAGGTTCTCCAGATCCTGTATCCTTGCTTCCAACTGTTTTTGTTTTTCCTGTCTCTGTTTTTTTTTTTGCTGAAGCTATAGCAATGAATTTCCCTCTCAGAATAGCCTTAACGGTATCCCATAATATGCCTTTGCTCACCTCCTCACTTGTGTTATCCGCCACTGCCTCTCTTATAAGAGTTGGAATTTGTTCCTCCTCTTCCAGTTCATTTATTAGAGATAAATTTAATTTCCGAAATCATTGTTTCTTGGAAATCTCCAGGTTAACATGGAGAGTAAGTGGGGCATGGTCTGAAAGGCCTATTACTCCCAGGGAGCATTTTTGCGCCTGTGCGATAGACTCTCTTGATAGGAAAAGGTAATCGAGTCTAGAGTAGATTTGGTGTGGGGGGGAGTAAAAAGTATACCACGGTGTGCCCTCCTCCACTTATCTCCACGCATCCTGTAACCCTATCTTTTTTTAACAGAGCCTTTACGTGCTTTGCTGTCTTAAAGGTTTTACTGGGAATTTTAGAAGTAGTGTCTAACCCTGGGTCTAGTGTTACATTCCAATCACCAGCACATATCAACAACCCCTCTGCTTTTTCCACTATCAGTAATAAGACCTTACGATATAATTCATATGGTGAATCTGGGGGAATATAGATGGACACCAAGGTGAGGAGTTGCCCATTTAATACACCCTTCAATATCGTATATCTCCCTTCTCCATCCTGAATCTTTTCTTGAACCTCAAATGGGGTGTGGTTGGGTACTAATACGGCTACCCGTCTTCTCCAACCTCCCTTATAAGAGGAACAACACGTAACTCCAAATCCCAATCTTTCCAATTTTTGACGTTCTGCTACTGACAGGTAAGTCTCCTGCAGGGGAGCAAAATCTGCTTTCATATGTTTAATACATGTAAACACCTTTTTCCTTTTTATGGGGTTTGTCAGGCCATTGACATTATACATCACAACTTGGATAGTCATATTTGAAGGTGAGAGTCCTCACCTTGGTGTCCAGAGCAACCCATCAGGTCTGGCATATCACTATGACATCTTGTCCCCTCCCTCAGGATCCCGAGAGCCTCCAACAATAACTTTAAGATAAACAGTAACTTGCAAACATTTCCAGTTAGAACTATTTTACATGTCCCTCCAATGCAGGGGAACCCAGTTATGAGTTCTCTTTCTCCCTGTGCTAACCTTACCAGATGCTCGCTCCAGGGGCTGTAGTGTGTTGTATATCCCTCACTGTAGGGGTCACTACAGAGGCTACAATTGCTGTATGAAAGGTGTCCATGTGCAGCAACTTTTAGTCCATTTTCTAAATTGAGACCGTACCACTTTAGTACCTGTAAATACATATGAATATGTTACCTCCCCCCCCCATTGGCCATGTAGATTTCTATTTCAGCATTCTTGGTTTTAAGGTCCATTTGTAGCATGTCCCTTTAATGCTGTACTTGTTGCCACAAACTATTTAAATAACTTCAGTTTAATAGCAATGTAGTTCTGAGTGGCAAAGCTGGTCGAGCCACATCACGGTTTGCGGGTACTGTCTCTTTAAATGAAGCAATGCTGAGATGTGCGTCTATCCAACTATGCCTCCAACCAGGTCTAGCTTTTTCCCCACGCTAATTACATTCCCTAAAATTACTCTCTAGAAACAAGCTCAAACCAAAGGGACAGCACATAGAATCATTCTGAATAGTCCCCTTATAGTGGCTATTCCCGCACCATCAGAGCATGGTCTCTCTCGGGTTTTCCTTTCCCACTGAACAGCTTTAAATGCCCCCACAACCTACTAGTATAGTGTAGGTATGTGCTGGAAAGCCTTGCCCTCCCAAAGCCTGTGCCAGAGAATTTCATGTGGAAGTCTCCTGTTGCCCTCTGGTGCTGCTCTGGGCCTCTACACGCTGCAGTTGCTTTTGGATCTCTTCCAGTGAAGGCTGCCGCCCACCACGTCTGGTGTTCTTCTTGAAGCCCTCCGGGAACTGACTTCTCACAGTCTGGTTCCTGTCTCTTGCAGCAGATGTAGAGGTTGGTCTCCATTCCAGTGGGACCCCTCTCGCCTTTAGTGCTTCTTCTGCCTCTAGTGGTGATACGTATAATTTCACTCCATCTTCCCAGAATATGCGCATACGGGCTGGGTAAGGCGTTTGAAATTTTATTTGTTTGCTCTTTAATGCCCGCATTATAGGTCTGTACTGCATCCTTGCATGCTGAATTTCAGGGGGCTAATCTTCATCAAGATACAATCTGGCCCAGTTGTAGGAAAGTTCCCCCTGCCTCCAGGCTTGCCTAAGGACCTCGTCTTTAGCCGCGTAGCTAGCAAATTTCATAATTATCTGCTGGGGACTTGCATTGCAGTCCTGCACTTTCGAAGGAGGGAACGGTGGGCTCTGTCAATTTTAATATCCAATGTGGTAGGGATATCTAAGAGCTCTCTAAATAGATCTTGCAAAAAGAGTGCCATGTTACTTGTTTCGGCCCCCTCAGGTAGGCCCGAGAGCCTCAGATTATCATGCCGGAAGCGGCCTTTCAAATCTGTACACTTGTGCTGCAGTGTCTCAGTGAGATCTAGCAAAAAGGTTAATGCTGCTCCCAGGCTGGAGGTATGTATTTCCATCTGGTCTGCTGTAAGCAGGAGTCAAACTCTGTGAAATTGTCCTGTATTTATTTGAACTCCACCCGGTTTTCTTGTCACATAGCTTTAATTTCTGATAGTATCATGTAGATTCTGGACCCCGGCATTCTCTCATTCATATAGGTGGTTAAGTCATCTTGTGTTCTGGAGCTGGACGGGGATGGGCTACGGTTCCCCTCGTGAGGCAGTAATCTATATTGGGAGCCAGCTATCGTTTTTTTGGACCTTTTCCATTCCAGCTTTAGCACCCTTACCGCTTCCTTTATCCTTTGGTGGTATTTTCACTTTTTTTTCTGTCCCAGAGTGTGATTTTTTAAGTTTGATGGCCCTGGGGGCAGAGAGCTCCATCTCTAAGCTGCTTGCTGATCCATAACCGGAACCGGAAGTCCGAGGTGTTCAATGTTAAGCCCAATTGTTGCACCTTAATAACTTTGACAGTGTTTAATGGAATAACCCATGATTTGGCATGCACAGTCTGGCTGACAGAGTCTCAAGATGTGAAGAGTTTCACGATGGCATCTTGGGCAGTTTCTGAGATATGGAACATTGATTTCTGAAAAGTAAAGATTTTTTCCTATACTTGCTACACTTTTGTTTTTCTTTGCTCTCACCTACAGCCTAGATGTTATGGATAGTTAGAAGCGGCCTGTGCTGAGGTACTGCCTTTCAAGGGTGCCAAGGTAGTGCCTTTCAAAAGGTCATGAAAAAATATTAAATACTAACATACTAAAATGCCAGCAGAATAGGCCTAACAGTCTTTCGCGTCTGCTCGTTTGGTCAGCCCCCACCCTGGGAGCTGACCTTGCTGCCCCCCTCACCTTCTCTGGCTTCCTTCCCAGTTCTGGATATTCTCGCTGCATTGGATTTTGCTTCCAGAACCCTTCCCGGTACCTGTCCCACCCCTCTTGAACCCTCCACCGTTTCTGCCTCCACCCAGCCCCCAGGCAGCACATTCCATGGCTCCACCACCCTCTCAGTGAAGTAGCACCTCCTCCTTTCTCCCCTGAATCTTCCCTCCAGCTTCCACCCATGCCCTCTAGTGGCCCCATCCTCCTTCCTTGAAGCACCCTGACTGTTCCTCCCTATTTACCCCCTTCATGTCCTGAGGAGCCTCTATCATGTCCCCGGGGGGGTTTCGCCCTTCTCTCTTCCAATGTGTACAGATTTAGCTCTTCGAGCCTCTCCTCATAGGTCCTGTCCCCCAAGCCCCAAATCATTTTGGTTGCCCTACTCTGGACCCTCTCCAGGAGTTTAATGTCCCTCTTTAAGTGTGGTCTCCAAAACTTCATGCAGTACTCGAGGTGCGGCCTCACCAAGCAGTTATACAGAGGGAGTATCACTTCCCTTCTTCTGGAGGTGATCCCCCTAGCGATGCATCCCAGCATCCTGTTGGCCTTGGTTGCTGCCCTCCTACAAGTCTCTGAGTTGTTCATCTTGACATCCACCACCACCCCCAGGTCCCTCTCAGCCATCGAGACTTGTAGCATTTCCCCCCCAGGGTGTACACTTGGCCGGGTTTCTGGCCCCCAGGTGCAGTACCTTGCATTTCTCTGCATTGAACCTCAGCTTCCACTTTCTAGACCATCTTTCCAGAGCCTCCAGGTCCCCCTGTAGGGCCACCCTCCCCTCCTCCCCATCCACCACCGCCCCCAGTTTTGAGTCATCCGCAAAGAGACTCATCTCACTCCTGATACCTGTCCTTATGTCAGAGACGTAGGCGTTGAACAGGAGGTGCCCAAGGACTGATCTCTGTGGGACCCCACTAATGACCCTCCTTGGGGATGAGACTATCCCACCAACTACGACCCTCTGGGTCCAGTCCTGGAGCCAATTGCCTATCCATCTGATCATCTGGTTCCCCACCCCCATTTCTCCCAGCTTATCCAACAGGCCCATGTGAGGAACAGAGTCAAATGCCTTGCTGAAGTCTAGAAAGAGAATGTCCACTGGTCTACCCAGGTCCAAGGCACTCGTCACCCAGTCATAGAACTCCACAAGGTTTGTCTGACACGATTTCCCTGGGACGAATCCATGCTGTCTATTGTCCAGGCACCCTGACTTTTCCAGGTCCCTTGCCCACCACCGATGTCAGGCTGACAGGCCTGTAGTTCCCTGCCACCTCCCTTGATCCTCCCTTGTGGATAGGCACTATATGCGCCACCTTCCAGTCCTGGGGTACCCACCCTGTCCTCAGAGAGATGGTGAAAAGCTCCGCCAGGGGTTTTGCCAGGACATCCGCAAGTTTCTTCAGCACTCTGGTATGTAATTTATCCGGCCCTGGTGCTTCCTCCGTCTTAAGGGACCTGAGGGCTTCCCTCACTCTCTCTGCTGTGATTTCCACTTCCGCTACCTCTTCTCCTTGCTTAGCCTTCCCCCCTCCTGCCAGTGATGCCTCCCCCTCTCCCCAGACCCGCCGATCGGTAAGGGTCCCCCTTCCTCAGTATCACTGTCTCCTCCCATGTCTGATGCAGCACCCCCATTTTCCTTGGTGAAAACTGAGGTGAAGTACTCATTTAGTACCTCAGCCTGCTCCCCCGGGTCTTGTGCCCATCTCTCCCCCCTGTTTTAATCCTGCTAATCTGCCCCTTCACCCTTCTTTTTTCCCCAATGTATCTAAAGAACCCCTTGTTCCCTCTCCTAATTTCCCTGGCCAAGTTCTGCTCCTTCCTTGCCTTAGCCACCCTAGTGGCCCTTCTAGCCATCAGTTCGTACTCTCCTCGATCCCTTTCACTCCTTGAGCACTTGAATTGCCTATAGGCTGCCTTCTTTCCCCGCACCACCTCCTGGACCACCCTGGTCCACCAGCAGGGTTTTCGGGCCCTACCGCATTTTCGTCTTACTCTTGCACAGGTGCTGGTAGCATCCTGCACCCCTCTCCTGATGATTTCCCACCTAGTATCAGCGTCCATGTCTGACCCAATCTCATCCAAATGCTCCTTAAGGATCCTTCCCATTTCTTAAAATCCGCCCCCTGAAGTCACGTTACCTCCGTCTTTGTGCAGCCTTCTACCCCTCCTAGGTCCAGGCAGAACCAGACTGTGGCATGGTCACTCCCAGCCAGCGGGTCCCTTACCTCCAAGGCCCCAATCTGGTCACTGTCTGCCAGGACCACATCCAGTACCCGCGCCTCCCTGGTCGGTTCCCCCACCTGCTGAGTTAGGAACGTGTCTTGAAAGACATCCAACAACCTCTGTTCCCTGGCCACCGAGGATGTCATAGTCTCCCAGTCTGTTCCTGGCATGTTTAAGTCCCCCAACACCACCACCCTTCCCCTGCCCAGTCTGCAGTGTCTCTCAACATCTGCCACCAGACTCTCCTCCAGCTCCTCCGCCAGTGCAGGGGGTCTATACACCACTCCTATTTTTACTCTCTTGCCCCCCCTTGTTATCAAGGTGACCCAAATCGCCTCCACGGTTCCCTCCGCCTCTTCTACTCCCCCTATGCCAGTGCAGTTTTTGACTATCATTGCCACCCCTCCTCCCCTTGGTTCCAGAGTTATAAGGATTTGGGGATTTTATAAGGCAGTCAAGTAGTAGTCCTCCTCCAGACTCAAAGACCTCCACCCATTCTATTGTCCCTCTCTGCCGGAAGAAGTATACAAACTTTGCCGTGCATTAGGGATAGCTAGGAGGGGAAAGAGGTGTAGGGGATCTTGGCCTGGGAAGGGTATAGAACAGAATAGATGGATCAGAACTGGGCCTGGTGGGGGTACAGCATGGAATAGGTGGATTGGGGTGGTGGGAACAAGGAGACGCCTCAGGGCAAAATAGGTCCAGGAAGGGGTCCTCCCTGCCTGGTTCCCATACCCAAGGGTTCTGTATTAGGCGAGCAAAAAGTGTGGTCTACCTCATCTGCTCATCCCTCTCAAGCGGTGCTGTGAAATGCCAGGTCTATAAGAAACAAGACAGCTGTGATTGCTTATCTTGTAGGTACAACTGACTTGGCTTGTATCACTGAGATCTGGCTAGATGATAATGCTGGCCCAATTTTGGAATCAGCGGTTCCGGTTGGGTACTCGGTAAAGCACTGCCCGAGGGTGGATCATAGGGGCGGGGGTGTAGCTATTTGTTTTAAGTCAGAACTGGGCCTTGTAGATATACCGGTGGGGGTAATCAGATCCTTTGAGTGTATCGTGGGTGCAGGTGTAGGTTACAGGATACTTCTCATCTATCATCCATCTTGAGGTGAGAAGGAATTCCTGCAGGGAATCACAGACTTCATCATTGACAGGGTGTTGGAGCCCTCTAGATGGTTAATTCTGGGGGATTTCAATGCCTGGATCAATGATGAACTCTTGCAATTTGGTCAGGACTTCCTCTAACTTATGTCTTCGTTGGGCCTTACACAGGTAGTTACCTCTGTGACCCACAATCATGGTCACTCACTGGACCTGGTTTTCCTTCTGGGGATGGAGATCTCTGACCTGGTGGTGGAGCCAGTTGGACCATCATACTATTAGATTCAGTTTTGAGGCTTCCCCCAATAGATCTGGCCCTACAGAGATGGTCAGATACTGCCCCTTAAGGGGTTTGACTTGTCTTTTGGCAGTATTGGACCTATTGAGTATGGCGAGTGTAAGCGGGGACCCAGGGAGCCTTTTACTTGCCTAGAACAAGGTGGTGACAGTGGCCCTGGATGCCCTAGCTTCTGTTCAAGTTTACCCCTTCACTCTTTGCCCTAAGTCCCCCTAGTTCAATGGGACTTTGAAGGAGATGAGGCGAGTGGGTTGAAGGCTGGAGAGACACTGGCAGAAATCGGGCCTGGCTGAGGACAGACTTAGATTGATGGTCCATTATGAAGACTATCAATCGGCAGTTTCCCGTAAGAAGGCAAAATTCCTATCCAGGGAGATTGCCGCTGTGCAGAACTGACCGGCTCAGTTCTTCTGGACTGTTGACAGATTGTGCAGTCCAATCTGCCTTCAGTCACAGAGAGTGTTTTTCCAAAGTAAGTGTGATGAGTTTGTTCGTCTCTTCACAGATAAGGTTGCCACCATTAGGTCCGGGATCCATTCAGCGCCCTCTAGTGGGTGTAGTGGAGGTTGGTAGGACGTCACAGTTGCCCAGTTTGGCTGGTCTGACTTCATCCAGCTGGTAATCACCAATATTGTGAGGATCATCCAGGGTATGTGACCAGCCTACTGTAGTTTGGACCCGGGCCCAACACATCTCATTTTGGGGTGTGTTGTGTTGAGTTGATTGGCCCAGTCTTCGCTGAGATAATCTGATGTTCATTGGAGACAGGGGTGTTTCCAGACCCCGTGAAGGAGGCAGTGGTGATACCTCTCCTCAAGAGACCCTCCCTTGACCCTGATTGCTTAGCTAACTATAGATCTGTCTCTAACCTGCCCTTTGTGGGCAAGGTTATTGAGAAGGTGATCGCGCTGCAGCTTGAGGATCATCTTACCATCTTTGATATCTATGATCCTCTCCAGTCCAGATTTCGGAAAAGTTATAGTACTGAGACAGCACTGGTTTGGGTTTTTAATGATCTGGTAGCGAGGGAGATAGAGATAGAGTTGTTCGATCTTGGTACTCTTGGACCGCTCTGCAGAATTTGACACTGTGGAGCATGGAGTGTTACTTGAGCACCTGCGGTTGATCTGCGGATTGTCAAATATAGCCCTCAGGTGGTTAAGATCTTTCCTCACAAGCAGAACTCAGAGAGTGATGTCAGGGATTTATTCCTCAGCTCCTCTCCCCTTGTCCTGTGGGGTTCCGCAGGGCTCTGTGGTGTCACCCATGTTGTTTGCTGTGTATATGCTGCCATTGGAAGGCATTATAAGGTGGCATTGGCTGAGTTTCCACTGCTATGCTGATAATACTCAGCCATACATGTCCTTTGTGCCCGAACAAGATGAAGTCATTTTGCTATTTAATAGCTGCCTCTTTGAGATGCAAGACTAGATGAGTGCCAACTGGCTGAGGTTGAATCCTGATAAAACTGAGGTGTTGGCGGTAGACCCAGGTCAGCAGGGTTTGGAGTTGTTGGCTGGACAGCCATTAAAGACTTTGACTCGGTGGAAGCCAGCTGCTGACCTCAGACCGGGTGCAGAATCTGGATGTTGTACTTGACAATGGTTTGATGCTTAAGGCTCAGGTGTCAGCTGTTGTCAAGATCTCTTTTTACCATCTGAGGTACATCGCCCAGATTAAACCTCTAGTTTTGCCCACCGATCTTTCAACTTTGTTCCATGCTTTTGTGATCTCTCACCTTGACTACTGTAACACCCTGTACCTAGGGCTTTTGGGGGTTGATATTCACCGCTTGCAGCTGGTGCAGAATGCGGTGGCCAGGCTGTTGACTGGCTTATCAAGCACTTGACATGTCACACCTGTGCTCCGTAAGCTGCACTGGCTGCTGGTACAGTGGCGGATCACCTTCAAGGTCGGTTTACTGACCTACAATGCCCTACATAGACAGGGAGCCCGGTAATTGCAAGATCTTCTTTGCCCTTATTGCCCCCTATGCTCACTCCGCTCCTCTGATGTGGGATTGCTAGTGGTTCCCAGGGTTCGATTAAAGTCCTCGGTAGCCCGTTCTTTTGCTTTTATGGCCCCCACCCTGTAGAACTCTCTACCTCATTAGGTACAAGAGTGTCCGGCCGTCAAGAGCTTTAAATCTGCTCTTAAAACTCATCTGTTTGGTATGGCTTTCCCTGATTTCAATTAATTGGTTTTCTTTTAATAATTGTAGGATTTTAGTGCAATTGTCTGTATTTATATTATAGTTTTTAGGATTATTTAATTGTACAAGCGCTTTGATCTTTTTGGAATTGCACTTTCTATAAATAAACGATTGATTGATTGATTGAGTTTTTTCTAAGCATGCTCAGTAGGGTTTTTGGATAATCCTTTGAAATGAACTGAAACTTTTCAGTTTGTGAGAGCATTTTTGGTTCCCATCACTTAGGAGTCATGAACCAAAAACAGCTCTCACAAACTGAAAATGTTTATCTTTCTTTTTTTAAATTACACTAAAAAAATTGAAAATACTTTAAAGGGAAAGTCTCCTCAGCCTATTTTCTATACACCTGTTTAGTTTGTAGGCATGAACAATGATTCCATATTTTGCATCCTCCCTCTAATACCATCCTAATTTATAAATAAATGAGGTTGCTTCACTCTGTTTTGTTCTGGGGTGAAAACCTGTTTGTTTCTGTCTCAAAGGTCATGGCACCACTCATGCAAGGCATCATGGGAGATGATGATGCATACATGCACAAGCCAGAAAAAGTTATACTTTCATTCAGTTCCATTACATGTCTTGTGAAGTCCCTGTATTCTCTAAAAACATTTTTCTCACTCAGATACACTTTAAATTACAGAAAACAGAAGTGCACTTACTATGCCTTGAAACATTTCATGGTCAGCATAAGACAAGAACATAGGGACTGCAGAGGACAGCAACAACACTGAGTAATGCAGTGTAACTACTGCAGGCTTTAGCACTAAAACATCATAAAATTTCAGGATACCTTACATGAGTCACATCATGACCTTTGCAATGGAGTCAAGCAGCTTTTCATACCAGACTTAAAGGGGCACTGTCAGCTTTGCCCCTCAGTTTTATACGGATCCATGACAGTCGGTCGACAATTTCGTTGTTGACCGATGTTACAGCGACTTCTTTATGTCGACCGCATTTGCAGTCGGCATAAAGGGAGTCACTTCAAACTGTGTTTTCTTCGGGGGGGGGCATTGCCCCCTGAACCCGCAGCCTCTGCTACTAAATTAATCAACTCCAAGTCAGAGTTGCTTTGGGGAGGGGGTGCAATTCCCCCAGAAAGCAGTGCCAGGGTCCAGCGCTGACATTACAGCGACCTGGCGCTGTTGTCGCTGCAGTGTCGGTCGTGGTAAAATTGTCATCATAGCGACAGCATGCCATTTTACGCCATATTTTTGCAGTGTGTCTCTAGGCACAAACTTGTCAGTCAGATACTGTAGATTGCCCCTGTATAGCACAAAAGTAATCAATTTTACCTTTTTTTCTTATGTTTCCATTATTTTCTTTTCTATCGGTCCACAATTAAATCAGCCACCGACCAGAAACATATCAGCTCTGAGAATAAACTTCTGCTATGGCTCACTGTCCCCAAGTGCCACATTTTACATACATTTTGTATAAAGTGGTTTATGCAGTACATGTTCTAACACTGAAGCGTCTTCGGTGTCTTTCAACAAAAGCCGAGCAGTGATAATCCAGAAAAATACATTTTAAAACTGGGGCCAAAATCCCACACATGCGCAATACAGTCCGGAGCAAAGATCTCCCGCATGCATAAGAATGTGCAGCTGTTGTGAATGCTTTGGATTTCGGCCCCAGTTTTAAAATGTATTTTTCTGGATTATCACTGCTCGGTTTTTGCTGAAAGACGTAGAAGACACTTCAGTGTTAGAACATGTACTGTGTAAACCACTTTATACAATGTGCATGTAAACTGTGGCACCTCGGGACAGCACGCCATAGCAGAAGCGCGTTCTCTGAGTTGATACGCTTCCGGTCGGTGACTGATTTAATTGTAAACCAATGGAAAAGAAAATAATGGAAAAATCAGAAAAAGAGGCAAAATTGATTACTTTTGTGCTATACAGGGGCAATCTACAGTATCTGACTGACAAGTTTGTGCCTAGTGACACACTGCAAAAATGTGGTGTAAAACTGAGGGCCAAAGCTGACAGTGCCCCTTGAAGTACCTTCATTTACATTTAAATCCTGATGAAATTAGGAGGGTACAATAGAGGCATCACCGTGCACCCCTACAAGCTACACAGGAAAACAGAATAAAAGGCTGAGGGTCTTTCCAAGCACCCAAACCTAGGTAATTGGGACATGTTTAGCCAGATTCTGGTGTAAATTGTTTAAAAATATGCCTGGAAATTAAGTTTTTGGACACCCAAAAATCCTAGGTTCCCAGCTTAGTGAGAGGAGCCGTTCACCCACATTCTCTAAATGAGAAGAGAGAACAGCGGGACTTTCTTCAGTTATGCAGCTGCAGCTGGAATCGTGCTGCCAGCTGGAGTGGGAGCAGTAAGCCAGAGGTCTGGTGAGCCAGCACTCTATCCCAATTACTTTCAATCTCTCTCTCTCTCTCCCTATTCTATTTATCATAAGTGGATCGAGGTGCTCATCCCCGGTACTGCTACTTTCTAACCCCTCCCATCCAGGTCGCCCATCCTCCCTTCCCAACACATACATTAAAAAGAAAAAAAAGGAATAGAAAAGCAGACTGGGGTGCCCACCCCTGGTACCACTTGTTTCTACCACCCCCTCCCCTCCAGGTCACCAACCCCAATTCTTAACATACAAGTGGCGGCACTGGAGTGCTCATCCCTGGTGCCACCACTGAGTATTTCAACACCGGGGTACCCTATCCCCAGTGTCAGCTAAGTCCCCCTGTCAAAAAGAAAACTGTCCCTCACTGAACTTTTTATTTTAATGAAACCTACAAAGAAGAAAATGGTCCCTTGCCAATCTAACCCCCACCCACCCATCCTGACTCCCCACTCAGCACTCACCACCCCACCCACATACACACTGACTCACCTAAAGGTGTCCACGATGAGATCAACTCTCTGATCAAAAATAAGTGTTGCTGCTGGAACTGCCGACGGTGATATGAGAAAACAAGGTAAGTCTGTGTAATGCATTTTTAAATGCGTTTTGAATTTTACTCAGAACCTTGTCATTTTTCAATATTTTTACACCAAATTTTCAACATGGCCTTTTTGGGACCCCCACCTCATGAACAAGGTAGGTGGAATATTTCAAAGCGGTCTTGGAAGGTGATTTCACAATTGCTGCTGCAAATCACCTTTTAAACGGGATTTGAAAAAGTTCACCTACCAGCTTCATGAGGTGGGGTCATAAGAAGGCTGTGTTGAAAATGTGGTATAAAATATGGTAAAATGACCAAGTTATGAGTGAACGCTGATATATTTCAATGTTCGCTCATAACTTTGCTAATTTTCAATATTATTCCACCAAATTTGTAACATGGCCTTTTTGGGACTCCACCTCATGAACAAGGCACTTAAAAATTTTCAGATATGTGCCAAAAGATGATTTTAGTCACTGGGCAAAGTCACATTTCGGATGGGATTTGAAAATTTTCACCTACAGGGTTCATGAAGTGGAGTTATAAGTAGACTATGTTGAAAATTTGGTGTAAAACATGGTAAAATTACTAAGTTGTGCGTGAACACTGAATTATTTCAGTATTCACTCATAACTTTGCTAATTTTAATATTTTGATTCAAAGCTTTCAATATAGCCATTTTTTCACACCACCTCATAAATGTGACAGTTGTTGCTTTCAAATCTTGAGATGTGTTTTCACACTTGTGGTGCAAAATGCCGTTTCAGCCAATATTTCATAAATACATGATATGTTTATAAAGGGGAGTCATAAAACAGCTATCTTGAAAAATTAGGGTAATGATTAAAAAAATTATAATTATTAGGACACGTTGTATGTAGTGCCAGCCTTTACCACAGCGGGTAGTGCTTTGTGATCCCATGCCGGTGAACAGAGTTTAGAGGAGAGCTCAGTGAGCCAGCTGGATGGGCCCGGGTTTGGGAACAGTACTGTCATGCGATACCACCCTCCAGCCCGGGAAGAGAAGGTGCAGGGTTGCTCACATGGGCCCAAGTACCATATAGTGAAGAGATTTATTCTCATGGCATAGGGCCTGGCACCTCTGCAGCCATGGGTGACAGAGAGCCAGGTGCTTTGGCTGAGAGATAGACTCTTTGCCCTGTTCATCTTTATCTGTGGTCACATGGAAGTGCAGGGCCCTTCACAGCCCACCAGAGAGCCCCATGAATTCCTGATGTACATTGCTGCACAGAAGTGTACAGGACCTGCAGGGCCCTGCACTTCCATAGGCAGATGGAGTCTTCCCTTGGTGCAGGGCCCAGAGAGCCCTGTGCATCCTCATCTGTTCACACTGGTCCCTGAGGATACAATTCCACTATTTCAAAAAGAAGAAAGGAATTTTTTTGCAAAAAAAACTGTGTTACTACACCAGTTACAGTTAAACATAACAGCACAAAAGTAGAGAAATGTGGCCATAGGATTTATAACCCTAACTCCCCACTCCCTCCACCAAGCAGCATAGGGACAAGACCACACAAGCAACCACAAACGGCCATCTTCAGGTAAGACAAATAACATACAACTGCTTCCAAATGACGTAAATGCAGCAGTACTAAAGTGCTGCCTTTGTGGATTTGTACCTGCAGCTGCAGATGCACTGGCCCCACATAGGCTTGTGCTTATGCAGCCACACTTTTGTCTATGTGTCATAAAGTGCGCATGAGTATGTGTGGCTGTGGAAATGCAGGTCCCATGAAGGCCTTTGCTTCTATAAACAGAAGGCCCCATGGGGTCTGCACCCCTACAAACACAGGTACTCATGCACGCTGTACAAGGTACCTCGTTAGCATGATTCACAAGTGCATGGTTTTCTATACGCAGCTGCATAACTAAAAAATTACTACCCCCAAAACAAATCTGCTGCTGAAACCATGATACGTACATTACAACAGTACTTCCAGCTGCATAACTGCAGGCCCAACCTGGGGACTGCCCTTCTGGAGCCAGAAGTTGGTGTGTGTGTCACACACCCGTGGCTGAAGAGGCGCTGTTGCAATTTTGGTATCATGGATTTTGTGGTGCTTGCTCTTCTGCAGCAAGAGGTTGGTGTGTATGTCTTACGCCTGTGACTGCAGAAGCGTAGACCAGTCAAGTGTGTGTGTGTGTGTCTTACAGTTTACATGAGTACCTGAGGCTACAGAAGGGTATTGTGGATTTATATCTGTGGATGCAGAGGCCTGTGCTTCTGCACAAGGAAGCAGTGCTGCAATCTGAGCATCCTGGATTTCTAGCTATAGCAACAAGTGAGTGTGTATGTGTTGTGGTGTTCGTCTTGCAGTAAGCATGCCACAGATACAAAGCTACAAAGGTAGCACATCAGCGCTACTGCATTTGTGTCATCTGGACTTACTTGATGATGGCCCAGCTGTCTATGGTTGATTAAGGGAGTTTGTCCTTTTGTTGCTTGGGGGGTGGGGACATCTCAACAGCCACCAATATCCATTGTGCCCTCCAATCCTTCCATACCAAATCTATGACTGTCTGGGACAACGATGCCCCTCTCGGGAATAGAAGGGTCCAGGGTTCCCACCTTCCCTGGATCTTTGCTGAGCTGCTGGCCTGCTGTCGAATCAGAGACCAAGCCTGGCATTCCTACAAGGTCTCTGTCTCCCCTGATGTCCTGTTAAATACCCAAACCCTTCGCAATGCTTACACCAAAGCCACCAGGTTTGTTAAATCCAAATACTTTGCATCCACACTCCAGAACTCTCTTAATGACCCCTCTAAGTTATGGAAAGTAATCCACTCCCTTTTCTCTTTCCCCCAACCTAGTTCTGCCCCTGTCCTCAAGGTTGGAAACACCCACATCACAGACTCTGCCACCGTAGCTTCTTTGTTCAACTCATTTTTCACTTGTGCCCTCTATCTCAGTTCTCTTCCCCCTCATTCCACACCTCCTCCCTTGCTGTCCTTCACCTTCTCTCCTACAACTCCCTCTGCCTCTCTCAAGGCCCTTCTAGCCCTTAACCACCACAAGGCTATGTCATGATGGATTCGACCCCAAGCCTATACATCTCTCTTATCCAGTCATCACCATCCATTATTACCCACCTTCTCAAACTCTCCCCTTCTGCATCTGTCCTGGACACCTGGAAACAAGCTACAGTCATACTCTCTCTCTCCTGGTAAATATCATCCTATCTCTTTCCTCCCCACCCTGGTAAAGCTCCAGGAACAGCTTGTTCTCTCACAACTCTTCCCTTTCCTCAACTCCTCCTTTTTTACCCCTTTCCAATCTGGCTTCAGTAAATCACACTCCACATCTACCTCCTCCTTCCAGCTCACTGGCTCCATCTTGTCAGGCATGGACCAGGGTCAGTTAACTTTTGCCATCTTTGTCAAATTAGCCACAGCTTTTGACACTGTAACCAACCCCCACCCCCCCCCCAAATTCTCCTGGATTAGCTTAAGGCGGTGGGGCTGTCTGCCTCATCAATCAGCTGGTTCTGCTCCTATCTTGAGGGTAAATAACAAGCTGTCCATATTGGAGACATTCTATGCCCATTACTTCCTATCTGCTCAGAGATCTGTTCTGGATCCCATACTCTTGTCCACAGTTCTGAATAACTTCCCTATTGCCTGTTCTTCTGCGTCCATCCACATGTACGCAGATTACACTGTGATATTTGCCTTTGGCTCCTCTGCTGCTGATCTTGCTGTCCAACTCCAACAGGATTTTGACAGTGTCCAGCACTGGTTCCAAACTAACTGTTCCTCAATGCCAAGAAAAAAGTCTCCATGATCTCTGGCTCACAGTACAGGCTCACCAGGCTCTCACTCTTTCCCTTCCTCCATACCCTCTATGGTACAGCAATTGAGGATGTCTCCTACTTTAAGTACCTTAGGGCAAGTAACAAACTGTCCATATTGGAGAGATTCTATGCCCATTGCTTCCTGTCTGCTCAGGGATCTGGACCTATCGGGTTTATCAAGTGAATGCATGAGTTCAGGGGGTCTTGTACTGGCCTATAATAAGGTGGTGAGAGACACCTTGGACTCAATTGCTCCTGTTCATGTTCGCCCACTCACTCTGCACCCAAGGACTCCTTGGTTTAATGAGTCCTTGAAGGAGCTGAGAAGAGTGGGTCAAAGGCTAGAGAGAGCTTGTCGGAAATCTGGCCTTGATGCTGATAGGCTTAGATAGATGGAACATTATAAAGGCTATCAATCAGCAATCACCCATAAGAAGGCATAATTCCTGTCCGGGGAGATTGCTGCTGCATGGAATCAATCATCTCAGCTCTTCCGGACTGTGGACATACTGTGCACTCCAGTCTGTCTTCAGTCTGGAGATTTTTTACAAATAAAGTGTGATGAGCTCGCTCGATTTTTTGCAGATAAGGCTGCCAGCATCAGGTCAGGTATTGGCCCAGCTCTCTCTGTGAGGGATTGCAGAGATTGGTGGGAGGTAGCGAGTGCCCACTCTGCCTGATCTGACTTTAACCGGCCAGAATTCATGGACATTGTGAGGATTGTCCAGACTTTGTGACCAACTAGCTGTAGTTTGGAACCGGGCCCTACACCACTATTCATAGGTTGTGTAGATGTTATCTGCCCGATCCTTGCTGAAATCATCTGGAGTTCCTTGGAGAAGGGGGTCTTTCCTGATCCCCTCAAGGAGGTGGTTGTTCGACCACTCCTTAAAAAATCCTCCTTGGATCCAGACTGTCTAGTAAACTACAGATCTGTCGCTAATCTACCCTTTGTGGGTAAGGTTATTGAGAAGGAGACTGCGTTGCAGCTGGATGACCATCTTATAACCCACAATGTCTACGATGCTCTCCAAGCTGGGTTTAGGAAAAGACATAGCACCGAGACCGCCCTTGTTTGGGTTTTAAATGACCTCCTAGTAGCGAGAGATCGAAAGGCTCATACTATCTTAGTCCTTCTTGATCTCTCAGCGGCATTTGACACTGTAGACCATGGTGTGCTTTTGGAGTGCCTGTGGCTTCTCTGCGGATTGTCTGCAACAGTCCTAAATTGGTTTCGATCTCTCCTCTCAAGCAGGTCTCAGAGGGTTGTCACTGGAATTTATTCCTCTGATGCCCTCCCCCTGTCCTGTGGGGTGCCGCAGGGCTCCATATTGGCACCCATGTTGTTTGCAATGCATATGCTGCCACTGGGAGACATCATTAGGTGATACAGTTTGGGTTTTCACTGTTATGCAGATGATACCCAACTGTATTTATTCTTAATTCCTGGACAGGATGATGTGATCTCCATGCTTAACAACTCTCTGGCCGAAATCAAGAATTGGATGAGCACTAGCTGGCTGAGGTTAAATCCGGATAAGGCTGAGGTGTTGGTTGTGGACCCGGGTCGTCCGGAGGCAGGTATTGGGGTGGGGCACCCTTCGGGCTTATGGCTTGACGGTGTCCAGCTCATGACCTCAGACCGGGTGCATAACCTGGGCATTATTTTTGACAGCAGTTTGACCCTGAAATCACAGGTGTCCACCGTTGTCATATCTTCCTTTTACCATCTAAGGAATATTGCCCGGGTGAAACACCTGGTTCCTCCGGCTGACCTTCCTAAATTGGTCCACGTCTTCGTAACCACCCACCTTGATTACTGCAATGCCCTCTACCTAGGGCTTCCGGGGGTTGATATCCGTTGCTTGCATCTAGTGCAGAATGCGGCAGCCAGGCTACTAACTGGTACATCTAGGTCTAGTCATATAATGCTTGTGCTGTGCAAACTGCACTGGCTGCCAGTACAGTGGCAGATCATCTTTGAGGTCGGTTTACTAACCTATAAAGCCCTACATGAACAGGGACCCCGTTACCTGCAAGAGCTCCTTACTTCCTACTGCCCCTCCCACACACTCCGATCCGCTGACGAGGGATTGTTAGAGGTTCCCAGGGTTCGGTTAAGAACATCTGGGGCACATGCTTTTTCTCATGCTACTACTACCCTGTGGAATTCTCTACCTAATTGGTTGAGGGAATGCCAGACCGTCTCGAGTTTTAAATCAGAGCTTAAAACATATTTGTTTTATCAAGCCTATTCTGATGGTTTTTAGAATTTTATTGTTTTTATTTGTATATTGAATGTTTACTTTATTGTACAGCACCTTGGTATTTGAAAGGAGCTTGAGAAATAAATTTCACTTACTTACTTAGGGTCTGGCTAGCTGTCACCTCCAAGGCAAAGTGCAAACTGTGAAATTAGCAAGCATACCACACACCACTTTTGCCCTCGCATTTCAAGTCACAAGATTTTTCATCAGGGGGTGCCCTCTGACGAAGAGTCTTGTGACTCGAAGTGCCGAGGGGAGAGTGGTGTGTAGCATACCTGCTAATTTCACTATCTGCACTTTATCTTGGAATAAATCGAGTACTGTACTTACAATGCAGCCTTTGTGTGGACAGTGACTGTGGTTCTTTCAAGTGCGCAAGGTTTCCTGGCTTTGTTTGTACACTAGGGCTGCCCATCCCTCCCTTGTGTACTAGTCCAGCACCGATGATTTCATGGTCCATCTCTGCCTGAACCGTCACCTCCAGTGGTTTCAACATGGCTCAGTTGGTAGCACATCCACCTCTGTGCCAGAAGGTTGTGAGTTCTACTCCCACACCAGGATTGGACTCATACCTAAATGCTGGCACCTGAGTGCAGTACTGGGGGATGCTGTACTGTCGGGTGTGTGGTCCTTTGGATGAGATGTTAAACCAAGGTCCCTTCTACCCATCTCTGGTGCTGTCCTGGTGGGTGTCCAGGTAGAAGTAAAAGAACACATGGTACTTTTCCCAAGAGTAGGGGACTTTCTCCAGTGTCCTGGCCAACATTCCCCTTCCCACAAAAATCGTTCACGCAATTGTTCAAGGCTGTATGTGGGTGTTGATGTGCAAAATGGCTGCCACTACACATTCAGTCGCTTCACTACTAGTCTAGCATTGCTTGTAAAGTGCTTTGGGATACAATGTGTATGAAAAGCACTATATAAATGCTGATTCTTCTTCTCCACTTCTCAGCAAACACAGATGACTTCCACCACAAACTCCACCCCAAACTGGGTGCGCTCTACAGGAACAAAGCCATTGTCCCTCCCTTGGCCTTCTGAGAGCTAGTCACAAAGATGATCCTCCCAATCTTTGACTATAGCAAGATTATCTTCAGCGCAGCTCCCAAGGCCACCACTGCCACACTGGACCCTCTTTCATTCATTCTGCCATATTGCCATGGACTGCCCTCCCCATACCCACCACTGCTCCCTTAACTCCTCCTTCTCCGTTCCTTCCCTTGATGCTAGGCACTTCGGCCACTGTGCCTTCTTCACCTCTAAATTCTGGCTTGGCTCTCTCACTCCCACTCCCTCCTCTCTTTCCCCCTCCTTCCCCCTACCCTCTCCAGAACACTGCATCCCAAAGCCTTTCTCTCTCTCCTCTAGAAAAACTGCTACCCAAGCTGCCTTCTCATATTGTTTCTCCATGCTCTAGTCCTCTCAGCCCCTGACTATCAACTCAGCCTTTTCCTTCTTCTTCTTCTTCCCCCCAAGTCCCTTCCTCTTGACTTTACCACCCCCTCCTGCAACTACACCTGACCAGTGACCTTAGAGTCCTCTTCATCTTCCCTGTTTGTTGGGTGCCCCCCCCCCCAGCTCAGAGCAATATTCTGCCCACCCTAGGCCTCCAGTCTTTGTGGCATTGATATGTTCCCAATAATTGTTTCATATCTGAAATTGCACCTGCATCTTACTCTGTTGTACTTGCACTGATTACTCTCGTACCTTCACACAGTCTGGGTGGTATACATCTGCTCCTAATCTTTTATTCCCACCCAGTATTGTATTGCACTTGAACTTTATTGCATTATTGTATATGGTTAGGACATAATGTGTATGGAATTCAACCAGTTCAAAAAGCTTATTGTGCACAGTTAAAAATTTGTCCTGCATGCTCTAAAGATGATGTTGTGCACATTCTATAATCAGTGCACCTGCCTTTCCCACTCATACAGACTGCCGCTGTTCCCTGCTCCTACTTTCACTTTCTTTCACTCGCTCTGCTCCAGTTGCACACACAACACTATGATCTCACAAATGCAGCAGTTCTTGCTAAATAAATGTCAGAAACAGAGAAATTCATACTCGAACAGGAAAATAAACCATATTCTATAAAAAATTAAATCTGGGTGACCATACACAACTCACACTGTGTTTACATCTCAGGGCTCAGATAACAGCATGGACCTCTTGAGCTTCGCAGTCAGGGTCCATATGCTGTTATTTCTATCCCTTGATGGAAACACAAGCTTATTGTGCATGGTTACCCATACATTATTCCTTATGTCTTGCAGCTTTTATTTTTGGGTTGCACTGGTCTACCTGCCTGACCATTGTGACTGCTTAACTGTAATGTATTTTTATTTGTATTATTCTTAATCCTTATTTATTTTATTTTCTCTTGCACCTTTTGTATTGTATACCCCTCCTCCCTTCCTGGGTGCATCTGGAGACGAACTGTTACCAGCTCAGTATGCCTCTTCTGGTAAAACTCTTGAAATAAATAATAAATCATGCTGAATCTATCAAAAGCTTTGAATGCTATATTTTAAAAGTTTTTTTATAAATTTTGCAGCAGTTTAACTGCTTTACGTAGCGTTCATCACAACAGTGACGCATATATCATTTTCATGACACTAGCAGGGGCTTTGCAAATCCCCCATACATTATACGGGACACTGATGTACATGCACAACCTGTTTAGAGATTAGATGAGACAACTGCACTAGTAACAATTAGATTCTTCTTTGCAAAAGGGGGGGCACAAAATTGAAATTTCTGGCTACCAGTCCTGATTTGACTCCATGATTCCAGTATTGCAAGAATCCCAGTAAGTGTCTGCTAATGTGAGAAATGTGCCCATGATCAGAAGTTATGTTACTGGTCTGTTCACCCTCTAGGGGTGTAATGTGGCATGAGGCAAAGCTGAGTGTCAAATGCCCCTACAGGGTGATTGATGTAACAAAAACATAGAAACATAGAAGTTCACGGCAGATAAGCACCATCAGGCCCATCTAGTCGCCCATTAATTCTACCTGATTAATACTGCCATAAGTCTCTATTCTGAACAGTGGCCTATTTTATTCTTATTCATCTGTATTATTCCCTTGTGCCTATCCCATGTTCTTTTGAAGCCTTGCACTGTACTCATTTCCACTGCCTCCTTGGGCAGGCTGTTCCATGCATCCACCACCCTCTCCATGAAAAAGAGCTTTGTCACATTACCCCTCAATCAGCCTCCCTCCAGTCTCATGTCATGTCCTCTTGTCCTGCTAGTTTTCTTATACTGAAACATGTTAGACTCTTTCACCTTGTTAAGGCCTTTAAGGTATTTGAAAGTTTCTATCATATCATCCCTCTCCCTCCTTTGCTCCATGGTGTACATATTGAGATCATTCAATGTGTCCTCATATGACTTCTGTTACAGCCCCTGCACCATTCTGGTTGCCTTTCTTTGGACTGTTTCTATCTTGTCAATGTCTTTTTGCAGGTACAGTTTCCAGAACTGGATGCAGTGCTCCAGCTGGGGCCTAACCAGTGTCTTGTAAAGAGGGATCATTACCTCCCTCTTTCAGCTTGTGATACCCCTACTGATGCGTCTCAACATCCCTCTAACTCTCCCCACTGCCTTTGTGGTTTGCCTGGAGGCTTTCAGGTCATTTGTGATGATGATGCCTAAGTCTCTTTTCTTCTCTTGTGATTGTCAGCAACTCCTCCCCCCATCCTATAGTTAGCTTCAGGGTCTCTCCTCCCCATGTGCATGATTCAGTAGCAGATAAGTAGTGGAATAGCAGTATAATTGCAGTATAATGTCGGGAGTGGTGCAATGCAGTGGCTGTGGGGCAGCCATATTCAGGCAGACCTTCTGGACACTGAGGTGCTGCCCTATCTGCATGCATCTCTCTGGACTGCGGGATGAGGTAGCCAGACTCAGAGCGGAAGTAAACTGGGTCAGGAGTACCATCACCCCTATCCAGAGACCACCCAGTCCAATGCAACTGCCTCAAAGGATGCCGAGAACGAGGAGTACTTGGATGACAGTGGGTTCAGGGAGGGTTAGAGCGGTCAGGCAGAGGCACATCCCAGATCCTATTCCACTCAAGAACTCATATGCGACACTGGCAAATGGGGACAACCAAATAAAGGTACCCAGAGAAGTGGAAGGAAAGGATGTGGAGGTTAGCCAAGGAGGTGACCTCAGCGGGAAAGCAGGGACCCCGAGGAGGAGGGAAGTAATCCTGGTGGGGGACTCCATCATAAGAGGGATCCAGCTAGGAACACAGGAGGGGAGGACAGGGAGGTGAGGTGCCTACCAGGTGCCATGGCATGCAGGGATGGAAGGAAGATCCTGGGGATCACTGGGAAGGCAAGATGGAGGGGAGCTGGATGTCATTATCCACCTAGGTACTAATGATCTGGCAAATGGGGAGCCAAGGAAGTTCAGGAAGAGTTTAGGAAATTGGGAGGGGTCTCAAGCAAGTAGCTACTCTGTCACTTTCTCAGAAGTACTACCTGGAGGCAAGGGAGAGCATAGAGTGCATGCACCAGGAACTTTAACTCATGGTTGAAGAACTGGTGCGTGAGAAGGGTTTGGATTCATTGGTGACTGGGGACCCACCTGGAGGGATGGAGGTTTGTTCAAGCCTGACGGCCTGCATCCATCCTGGAGGGGAATCCAAGCACTCAATGATAAGTTTAAATGCTACATTGACAAGCATTTAAACTAGCAAAGGGGGGTGGCAGGCCAGCAAGGAGGGTACCTACTTGCTCACCCCCCACAGCTAGCAGTGGAACCAGTGAACCAGAGGAGTGGTTATCTCTGCAAAGCAGTGTGCAAAAGATGGAGATTAGTGCCCAAGAGGTGGATAGGCAGAAAAGGGGCAAAATTCAGCAGAAGAGCAGACAGCAAGGAGAACCAGGGATAAAGGACAACCAGGGAAGGGGCTGGAGTAGAACAGCTGAAACAGTCTAGGGAGGTCAAATCATGGAAAGCTATGTGTGCAAATGCCAGGAGCCTTAGCAACAAGATGGAAGATCTGGAGGCTGTCATGGTGCAGTCAGACCTGGACATTGTAGCCATCACTGAAACCTGGTGTAATGATAACCATGACTGGGAGATGGCCATACCTGGCTACAACATATTCAGAAGAGACAGAGCAGGCAGGAAGGGAGGAGGAGTGGCACTGTATGTGAAAAATGACATAAGGGCCACAGAGATCCAGGAGGAACAAAATGGGGGAGAGATACTGTGGGTTAAGCTGGAAAGGAAAATGGGGACAGCCATCTGCACAGGTGTGGTCTACAGACCACCAGCCCAGGAGGAAGAAACAGATAGGGAGCTGATGCTAGCCATCCAAAGGATGGCAGACAAGGGTGAGGTAGTACTGGTTGGAGACTTTGTATTCCAGACATGGACTGAAGCATCCCAGCAGCAGCATCAACTAGAGCAGATTTATCCTGGACTCCTTCAGGGTGCCTTCCTCAAGCAACTGGTCATGGAACCAACTCGGCAGAAGGCAATACTGGACCTTGTGCTCACAAAAGGGACAGTGTGATGGGGTAACAGTGGTGGAGCACCTGGGGAACAGTGACCACCAGTCATTGTGGTTTAAATCACAGAAAGAGCAGAACCAAACCACACAAAAACACGTATCCTGGATTTTAGGGGCAGACTTTGGGAAAATGGGGAGATACTTGAAAGAGGCATTAAGGGAATGGGACAGGAATCAGGGTTGAGGAACAGTGGCAGTATTTAAATGGGGATTACAAGAACAACAGAATTATGCATTAAGCAGGTTAGCAAGAGGAAAAGGAAGAGGAGACCATTATGGTTTTCCAAAGAGGTAGCAAAGAAAGTGAAAGTCAAAAAGATTGCATTCAGGCAATACAAAAGACACAGGCAGAAGGGGATAGGGAGAAGTACCAGGAGAAGCAAAGGGAGGCAGGAGGTCAGTAAGGAAGCCAAAGCTCAGACAGAAGAACACATTGAAAAATCAGTGGGTAGAGGGACAAAACCTTTACAGGTACATAAGGAAAAAGAAAGACAAAGGAGGGATAGTGAGACTGAAGGGGAGGATGGGGCTCATGGAGGATGACAACAGTAAACTGACATATTGAACAGGTATTTCTGCTCAGTCTTTACTGAGGAAGAGGAGGGTAATGGGTCTGAAGGGAGTACAAGGGGTGAGAATGGTGCAGAATGGACACAAGTCCCTTTACACGAGAAAGGGTCCTGAAGGAACTGGAAGTAATAAGAGCTGATAAAGCAATGGGGCCAGATGGGTGCACCCCAGGGTCCTTAAAGAACTAAGAGAGGTGGTGGCTGAACCTCTGGCTATCCTGTTTAGCCGATCACTAGAAACAGGGAGGTACCCAAAGACTGGAGGACAGCAGATGTAGTCTCCTTATACAAAAGTGGGAACAAAGAGGAAGCAGGGAACTCATAGACCAGTCAGCCTCACCGGTAGTGGGGAAGATCATGGAAGCACTACTGAGAGGAGAGATTGGTGGAATATCTGGTTGTCAATGGACTACAGGACCCAAGGCAGCTGGTTTCACCAGGGAAGGTCATGTCAGACCAACCTCATTGAATTTTTGACTGGGTGACTAGGAGGTGGATCGGGAGGGCAGTGGACATGGCCTATCTGGACTTCAGCAAGGCCTTTGACACTGTGCCACATAGAAGACTATTACACAAACTGGGGAATATGGGTGTGGGCAGGACAGTAGTGTGGTGGGTAGGTAACTGGCTGGGTGGCAGAACACAGAGGGTGGTGGTAAATGGCTGTCACTCCACAGAGGGAAAAGTGACCAGTGGGGTACCACAGGGATCAGTGCTGGGACCGGTCCTATTCAACATCTTCATCAGTGACATTCCAGGACCTAGAAGGCAGAATTTCACTGTTCGATGACACAAAGCTCTGTAACAGAGTAGACACACTAGAGGGTGTAGACAGAATGAGAAGGACCTGCAGAAACTTGAAGAATGGCCAGGGTTTTGGCAGTTGAAATTCAATGCAAAGAAGTGCAAGATAATGCATATGGGGCACAAAACCCTGGCACAATATATCAGTTGGGGGTGAGGATATAGCATGTACCAAGCAGGAAAGGGATCTTGGGGTTATCATCTCTGATGACCTCAAGGTAGGAAACAGTGTGACAAGGCAGCAGGTAAAGCAAATAGGATGCTGGGGTGTATAGGCAGGGGCATCACCAGCAGGAAAAGGGAGGTCATAATTCCGCTATACAAGACACTAGTGAGGCCCCACCTGGAGTACAGTGTACAGTTCTGAAGACCATACTCACGTAAGGACATAGACAGGGTAGAGAAGGTTCAGAGGAGGGCAACAAAGATGGTGCATGGATTGCATCACAAGTCCTATGGAGACAGGTTGAAGGAACTGAACATGTACTCCATGGAGGAGAGGAGGGAGAGAGGGGATATGATAGAGACATACAAGTATCTTACAGGGAGGAACAGGGTGCAGGAATACACTATTTTTAAGTGAAAAAGATGTTCCAGGACTAGAGGGCATGGGATGAAGTTGGAGGGAGGACGATTCAGAGGAAACGTGAGGAAGAATTTCTTCACGGAACGGGTGGTGGACAAGTGGAACACCCTGCCAGAGGAAGTGGTGGGGGCTAAAACAATCACGGGATTTAAGAATGCATGGGATAGACATAAAGGAATTCTGGAGGTCAGGGGTAAGGGGCAACAGACTTCTAGGAAAACATAAACTGAACTTATAAGCTCAAATGGGCAGACTGGGTGGGCCATAGGCCCTTATCTGCTGACACTGTCTATCTATCTATGTATCTATGATTTTGCACTTCTTAGCATTAAACCCTAGTTGACACTCTTTGGACTATTTCTCTAGCTTTTCCAAGTCTCTTCTCATCCTACCCACCCCATCTGGATCATCAACTCTGTTGCAGATCTTGGTGTCATCTGAAAACAGGCAGACCTTACCCTCCAGTCCAATTGCAATATCACTGATGAAGATATTGAAGAGGACTGGCCCTAGGACTGATCCCTGTGGCACCCCATTTGTGACTTGCATCTCTTCTGACTGGATACCATTAATCACCACTCTCTGCTTTCCATCTGTCAGCCAGTTTGCCACCCAGTTGACCAATTTTTGACTTACCCTAAGTCAACATAGCTTGTTAACCAATCTTCTGTGTGGAACAGTATTGAAAGCTTTTCTGAAGTTAAGGTAGGCTTTATCAACTGCACCCCCTTGATCCACCTCCTGGGTTGCCAAGTCAAAGAAATATGTCAGATTAATCTAACAGGACCTTCCTGCTGTAAATCCATGTTGTCTTGGATCCTGTACCCCTATGGATTCTAGGTGTTCCACAATCCTTACCTTAAGGAGTGTCTCCATGATCTTTCCTACGACTGAGGTAAGACTAACTGGCCTGTAGTTTCCTACATCCTCCTTGCTGCCACTCTTGTGGAGTGGGATCACATGGGCCCTCCTCCAGTCCCCCAGGATCTCCCTTGTGTTTAGCGACTCAGTAAACAGTTCCGCTAAAGGCTCCGCCAGTTCCTCCCTTAGCTGCTTTATTATCCTGAGATGTATGCCATCAGATCCCATAGCCTTGTCCACCCTGAGCTTATTGAGCTCTTGTAGGACCCTTTCTTTTGTAAAGGATCCTGTGCTCACCTTCTTTCCCCCTGTGTCTACGGTATTGATCTGTGGGCCCTGTTCTTCCTTTTCCTCTGAGAATACCGAGCAGAAGTATTTATTTAGGATGGATGCCTTTCCTTGGTCATCCTCCACACATCCCCTCTTTTCCCCCTTGAGTTAGCAATTCCCCCTCTAGACTTTCTCTCATCACTAATGTATCTGTAGAAAGCGTTGTTGCCTTCCTTCACTGTTTGTGTCGATGTTTCCTCAGTTTTGGCCTCTGCCTGCCTCACAGTTTCCCTGCTTCCCTTAGGGAACTATGGTACCCCTCTCTATCTTCATCCTTTCGAGTTCCCTTGCATTTTTTTGAAGGCCATCCTTTTGGCTCAGACCTTCTCAGCTACTGTTTTTGAGAACCAAAGTGGCTTCTTTCTTCTTTTGGGTTTTCTTTTTTCCCTCACATACTGGCCTGTTACTTCACGTATTGCGTTTTTAATCTTAGCCCATTTTGCCTCTACTCCCCTTCCTGTATCATTTCTTGCCAGGGCTATTTTAATGCTTTCACCCATCTTCTCAAAGTCATTTCCTCTAAAGTCTAACATTTTAGCCTTGGATTGGGTAGACTGTGTACCTCTGACCAAGTTGAACCATACAGGGGTTGAAAAATTTTTTGGGAAGCTGTAAGTCCAGGACTTAAGTTCCCTTTGTTCTGTAAGTCCACTGCAGGCGTTAGTAAGTCGCACCATTTTTATGCCTACATTTTATTTACCAAAACAATTTTTTTTTTTTGTCTGTTTCCATAGGAAGCAACAATGTCCGGATCAGTGGGTCCAGGACTACCAGGTTTGCTTACAGCCCAGCCCCAAAAACAAAAAGTAACTGCTGGCTTCTACCAGTTACCAGCCCAGCCTTACCCAAAAGTAGGTGATAAGACAAAAAGATGTCCTGACCTCTGCTCAATTCAAACTGGGTCCACCAGAACTCTAGGCTTGCTTCCAGCCCAGCCCCACTAAATAAATTGACTGCAGCTGTCGTCTGTCACAAGCCCAGCTCTAAATTACCCCCAACCCCCCAAAAAATATAAAAAAATCTTTTGGATAAATATTGGAGTCCTTTAATGGCCACATTACACTACAGCACTCCTGCTTCCAAGTTGACACACACACAGCGTCTTACTTTCTAAAGTAGCTTGCTTGAGTCCCTGATTTAAAATTAGTTTCCACCCAATATTGATGTCATAATCTAAGTACCCAGTAGCCTGCCTTTTTTAATTTAATTCATTTGTGGCAATCATTTTCAGTTTTTACCTGTACTGGAGGGTCTAGAGTGAGAAAGACATGTCTGTATCAGCTCTCGAGTTAGATGGCGTGGTAAAGACATCCACACATGTGCAGACTGATCCAGCCACAATACAGAAGCAGAATGTTCGCTCCCCCATCCCGCGTTCATCTGTGCTCTGCAGCTGCGCACTCCACTCAGACTGCTGCAACAGAGGTAAGTGCTGTCGGCGGGGTTGCTGCTGCTGTTATCTCCCGCCGGGGGGGGGGAGAGGAAGAGGAGGATTGCTTGCTTTGTAGTCCACGGAGCAGACGCTTGCAGTCCCTTATCAGTGCATGTGCGGCTACAAAGCTGAAACAGGCAAGCAAGTCCATCGGACTGAAAAGGGCAGAGAAGTTAAAGTCTGGTGGCAGATTGCAAGCGTCACGGACCTTGGACTTGGGGATTTTTCATCCCCTGCCATACCACATGATGGTCACTGGACCCCAGTTGCCCTTCGACATGGAGAGCTGTGATCCATTCTCCATTTGTCAGTACAAGATCTAGGATAGTACTGTCTCTGGTGGGTTTTGAACTAGTTGTTTTAGGCCCTCCCCCTGGAGGGAATCCACGATGTCCCTAGTTCTTGTTGATGCTCCAGTCAGTGCTGTACAATGGCATGCTAAAATCTCTTATCAGCAGAACCTCCCCCTTTGATGTCATTTTTTGTATATTCTCTGTCAAAACTCTGTCCATTCCTTCCCCTTGGTCAGGAGGTCTGTAGACCACTCCAGTTCATATGGCTGTGCCATTTCCTGTTTCTAAGTTGACCCACAGTTCCTCTGACCCCTCTTATGTATTCTGAATTTCGGTTGCTTTTATATTTTCTTTGACATAAAGGGCCACCTCCCCCCCTTTTCTTATCCCCCGGTCTCTTCTGAACAGTATGTAGCTTGGTACCATAGTCTCCCAAGTGTGGCTGCTGGTGAACCATGTCTCGCTTACAGCTACTATGTCCAGTCTGGCCTCTGTCATTGTTGCCTCCAGATCTGGGAGCTTGTTTCCCAGACTGTGGTTATTTGTGTGCAAGATTTTCCACTGAGTAGTTGGCAATTTGTTAGCTAAGTGAGGAGGTCCAAAATTCCCCATGTTCGTTGTTTGGGGAATTGGACCTTTTCTCCCCTTTGCTGGTGTAATCGATGCATACAAATGTTGAATTTCTGGTTGATTGCTAGCTGAGGGGGGAGAGGTGCCTTCTTCCCCAACTGATGTATTGGGTGTTGCACCCCTCTCCCCTTTTACTAGTTTAAATTCTCTGCAAAAACATCAAACTTCTGCCCCATTGCACTGACTCCCTCCTTGGTCAGATGCAGGCCATTGAATTTAAGAACTTTCACTCCCAAAAATTGTGCCAGTCCCCTACAAATTTGTAGACCCTTCTCTTGGCACCAGTCCTTCAGCCAAGTGTTTATCTCCCCTATTTACCCTTCTCTGATCCTCTGCCCATCTGCCCCATCTCTCCCAGACAGCCAGAATCTCAGAGAAGGAGATGTTGGACGAAATGGATGACAGTTGCTCTCCCAGCCTGGTCAGGTGTTCCTTGGTTTCTACAACTGACCTGCTGGCGAGATCGTTCATTCCTAAGAGTACTAGGACGTTGATGTTTCCCCTGCTTTCTGCATGATTTTTGCAATGTGGCTTGTGTCTTTCCATTCGAGGTAAGGCAAATTTTATTTTTAGGGTGCCCAATCCCTGAGGCTCTGGGTGCCTAACAAAACAAAAAAATAAAACAATTAAGCTCAGAAAATTACAAAAATAAATAAAATTCAAATTCCAGTTTAACAATCACCTACAATAATTAAAACAGTAGGACATAAAATCATTCTGTAAAAGCAACTGTAAACTAAAAAGATGGGCTTGAAAATATCAGTTGAGGGGCCTACTGAACTGTGGATGGAAGCACGCTCCACAGGGTCAGCGCAGAGACACTAAATGCTCGATCACCAGATGTCTTGAGCTGAACCCTGGGAACATCCAGGAGGCCCATCAATGAGAAGCAGAGGGAGTGAACAGAGGCTGCAGATATCAGGAGCTCCAACAGGTAGCCAGGACCCAGTCCATATAGGGCCTTATAGGTGGGCAAGTCCACCTGGAAAAGGATCCTCCACCTGACCGGGAGCCAGTGCAAAGCACACAGGACCAGGGTCACATGAGAGGACTTAGACAGGCCCATCGGCGACCGAACCACAACATTCTGCACCAGCTGCAGCCTGCGGTGGGTCCCTCCCATGACCCTAAAGTAAAGAGAATTACAGTAATCAAGCCTAGCAGTGACCAAGGCGTGTACCAGTGTCTGCAGATCCATGAGCAGAATGAGGGACTTGATCCTGACAATGTTCCACAAATGGTAAAAACCACTCTTTACTACAGATGAGACCTGATCTTTAAAGGTCAGCCTTCTGTCCAGGAACACACCTAGATTATGCACCCTTGAGCAAGCCAGCAATGGAGCAGACCCCAGGAAAAGACCTGTGTCTGCAACCCATCATGCCCATAACCCAGCTCAATCACTAGCACCACTGTCTTATCCAGGTTTAGTCTCAGCCAGTTGGAAGCCATCCAGTCATTGATTTTTTTCATGATTGGTTTTGATGTAGTAGTAGTAGTAGTATTTATTGATCGGTCATCTGACCATTACAAAAATTACATACAAAATACATTATATCATAACACACAGTCAGTAAAATTGAAGAAGCAGCATAAAACATATAAAGTCTTTTACACTAACATCAGCTAACATGAGTTCTATGACTTTAGACATTGCAGTATGTAAACCCACAGAATAGCATAAATAAGGACCCATACCTGTCTTACAATTTCTGAAGTCATTTCAGTACAATATAAAGAAAGCATCAACTAAAATCAATATTGGATTCAGGAGGCCCTAGTCTTAACATTTCTTGTCCTCACTCTATATATTGCATTAATAAACTTGGATACACAGTCCCACACAAAAGATTAATAGTCAAATTAACCAGCCTGGGAGTAGGTCCCAGGGTGGTGGCCTGGGTAAAACATTGGCTGGACAACAGGACACAGAAGGTAATTGTAAGTGGAGTCCACTCTGAAGAAAGAGGGGTTACTAGTGGGGTACTGCAGGGTTCAGTACTGGGTCCAGTCCTTTTTAATGTCTTTATAAGTGACATTGCAGAGGGACTGGAAGGAAAAGTATGCCTCTTTGCAGATGACACAAAGATCTGCAAAAGGGTTGACACACAAGGAGGTGTGGAAAGGATGAGAAGGGACTTGGCAAGGTTGGAGGAATGGTCAGAAGTATGGCAGCTAGGATTCAATGCAAAGAAGTGCAAAATAATGCACCTGGGAAACAAAAACCCAGGGGAAGATTACACAATTAGGGAAGGGAGGTAGTAACAACAATGACAATGGAAAGGGACCTGGGGGTAATCATATCAGATGACAGTAAGGTAAGCAAGCAATGTGAGAAGGCAGTACGGAGGGCTGGGGGGATACTGGAATGTATAGGGAGAGGCATCACCAGTAGAAAACAAGAAGTTGTTATCTCTCTGTACAGACAGTTGGTGAGACTCCATCTGGAGTACTGCATCCAGTTTTGGAGACCCCATCTCCACAAAGATATAGACAGGATGAAGGCAGTCCAGAGGAGGGCAACTAAAATGATGCAGGGTCTGCAAGGGAAGCCATACAAGGAGAGACTAAAGGAGCTTAATATATATATATATATATATATATATATATATATATATATATACCCTTGAGGAAACGAGGAGAGGGAGACATGATAGAAACTTTTAAGTACCTCAGTGGAATCAACAAAGTCCAAGAGGGTAGCATCTTTCAGAAAAAGACTTGTGCAAGAACAAGGGGACACAATTAAAGATGGGGGGGGGATGGCTCAGGGGCAATGTGAGGAAGTCTTTTTTCACAGAGAGGGTGGTGAACACATGGAACAGCCTTCCTGAGGAGGTTATGGGGTCTAAAACTGTGGGAGAATTTAAGAATGCATGGGACAGACATAAGGCAATTTTTTGTGGGCGGTAGGAAGAAATAGGCTGTTGGTTAAATAGGATCTGCAGCGTATCCTGCAGGTAGGGAAATGGGCAGACTAGGTGGGCCAAGCAGTCCTTATCTGCTGTCAAAGTCTATGTTTCTATGTTTCTGCGCACTGCCATTACAATAATTTCATCACTAGTAGTGAAAAGTATCTTTAGTAACTCCAAGTGATCGTTGGTCAAAATTGAATCAAAAATTGGCTTTAACCACTTATTCCTATACATAGAATACCATGAACAATTGAAACTAACATGAGAAAAATTTTCAGTCTGCTGAGAAGTATAAGGACAGAATTTGTCACTGATAACAACACTCTTGAAATCTAGCCATAAGTACTGCATTTGGAAAAACTTCTAATCTGTATTTAGTATACAGTGATCTACTATTGGAGTCCAAAATTATATCAAGATAAGGACTCAGATAATGGGCTCTGTTGTTATGTTTTAGCCACGGTGAGACATGAAGCAATGAGATATTCTTCAAATCAAGATAATTATACTTAGCCACTATCTTATTTGAAACATATTTTTGATATTTCAGACTAATTCTAATACCCTTCTCCTGATAAAGTCTCAAGTTACCTAAACCATCATCATCATCATCATCATCAAAAAGTTATTGTTCAGCAATAAAGCCATTACAATATACTAAAACAAAAGCTAAATCAAACATAAACAAATGAACATTCTAGGTCATTATTCAGTATCACAATTGTACAAATGGTCAAATGCCTGCAACCAAAGACCAATTTTTGAAATCTCTCATTCAAATCTGTAATAACGGGCACATTAAGTAGATAGCAGTTATAACAATCAATACATATGGGGATCTGCTTATTAAATTCCAGTACCAGTATGTCCCAAAGAATGTCACCTCAACATTTGCAGTGAACAATGAAATTGACAATAAACAGTGAAACTTTCCTGGTTTAAAATTAGAATTCTCCAAAAATGATTATAGGCTAGAGATTTTTAAGAGTTCACGTGGTTCTCATAATTCAATTTTGTCCCCAATGGGGTCCACATGTTTATTTTACCCATATATGTAGAACTTAGGGCCCAAATTTGTACCTAAACCATTAACCTCCAGAATCTGAAAGATTTCCTGAAGCCATTTAGATTGCAAGTGCCCTTAGTTCAACCATGGATATTTCTCTAACAAAGCAGAATGGGCTATTCAATTAGAATTGTAATGAAACAGCTTAATCCAGTAGTTTACTTTTCTGGATGCATAAACTGCACTTAATTTTGTCAAACCCAATTCTGTTCTAAGAATGAAAACAGGAACCGACTTACTAAGGCCTAAACTGGATCTCAGTAAGTTATTTAAGGGAGTCTCCAGTAGATTATTGTTAGTAACAGATCTTATTGCACTACTAAATGAAGCTTGGGCATAATATTTTGCTTTTATTGCTAATACAAGTGACCTAATTGTATTTCCTCCATGCTTTCTGTTAAAGCAACCAAGTGCCCGCAGTTTGTTTTAACCTAATTCTTAAATTTCTAGAGTGATTTGACCATTTGCCATTCCATGAAAGAATTAAGCCCAAATATGTATATTGAGATACAGTATTAAGGACCTAAGACCCCACCTTCCATGAATTATAATTACGGTCAGAGCCAAACACCATAACTTGACTGTTGGCAGCATTAATCTTAAGATTGAATCCCTCATTATAATCAGACAAAATTTTTAATTTCTGAAGTAACCCAGATTTTGAAAGAGAAAACAGCACTAAATCGTCTGCGTACGCAAGTGCCATAACTTGACGATTCAACATTTTTGGGGAGTCGGTAACAGATAATTGCAACTAACTAAGTAATTTGTCAATATACAAACAAAAAAGTGTTGGAGCAAGAACGCAGTCCTGCCTTACCCCAGTGTTTATTTCAAATTTAGCAGAAAGTTGACCATTCCTGCCTAATCTAACTTGAGCCCATGTCCGAGTGTACAGCTCCCTAATTAATGCAATTATTTCCAAGGAAAACCTTTTTTCTTCCAAGCATGACCACAAAAGAGTTCTATCCAAAGTGTCAAAGGCAGAGCTAAAATCAATAAAAGCAGCACAATGTTTTTGTTTTCTAATTTGAATATATTTCTCATAAAGATGCATTATTACATAACAACTATCCATTGTACTAAACCCTCTTCTAAACCCAGACTGTAGCTCAGATATCCCACCAATAGTTTTAAATTGTTCCATTAATCTACTGTATTTAATACCAATTTCGCAAACATTTTACCAAGATTATCTAATAAAGAAATAGGTGGATACATTGACGGGTCAGCGTTGTTGCCTTTTTTATAAATAGATATAATAGCCCCCTTCCAAGAACTGGGAACACATAAATGTAAACAGTAATAATTAAAATAATATATCAAAATAGATGCCCAATCTGAAGCTGCCGCAAGAAATACTTCATTAGGAAGACGGTCAGGGCCTGAGGCCTTATTGCCTGTCAGTGAGGCTATAGTAAAATATACCACAGATCATGTAAAAAGCTTAAACTCAGTTGTGATAACGGCCTGGCTGTTACTATGTTCCATCACAGGTTGAAAGAATTTACTATTATAATAATTTACGCAAGTATCAAGGCTGATATGTTAATCGGTCTCAAACTTAAGATTATCAGTACCTTTTGCCACCATTAACCAGTAGGATTGTGTATCATTCCAGTTAATAACTTCCAACATTCTATCCCACTGAGATTGTTGAAATTGTTTTCTTTTAGCTTTCAATAAATTCTTGTAACTGTCCCTAGCCCTGTTTAATTTCTTATAATTCATACAAATAGACTTGGCTATACAGTATCTAATTAAATAGTTTAACTGAGACTTGGCAGCCTTACAGTCCCCATCAAACCAACCCCTCCTCTGTTGAGCCAAATGAGCACCACTAACCCTGGTCATCAGTAGATCTCTTATTTCATCAAATAACAATTCCAGGGAACCCTCAATTAGAGAAAAGTCCATTTTGGTCATATCTAGGCTTGTAATATATTCATGAATAATACCTGAAATATCAGAGCTCTTGGACACCTGCCATTTGACTCTAGTTTGGTTTCTTATTTCAAAAACAGGTAAGGGGACACATTGCTCAATACACTCTGTAAACATATTAGAGGAAAGAACCAAGGGAAAATGATCACTTTCAGCTCTTACAGTCACCTTACACAATTCCCAGAAGTCCATATCTCAATTCCACAACAGATACTCAATTGTGGAGGGCCCCTTGGCTGAGTAATGCATTAATTCACCAGTACAGTCACCTTTAATTCGACCGTTAATTGGTGCTAAAAAATGTGATGAGAGTAACTCCAATAATCTGAGACCAGCACTATTAACTTTCAGGTCCTTAGAAAGTCTACACATGTTATGAGATTGTTGATGTGTGAGCAAGTGAAAGCTACAGTCCCCATACCCATCATACTTGCCAATCCTTGCATTGAAGTCACCACATAATAACAATTCTTCACAGCCAGTACTAGCCAGACCAAGTATATTGCATCCTCCAAGGCCATCCAGATTTCAGAACTATATGTTTTAGTTCTTACTGGTGGAATATAAGCATTAATCAGACAAAGGGACTTCTTACAAAATTTAATAACAAAAACCTGAAAATTAGGTTTGGACAGAATAATCTCAGCCGAAATGAAGGAACTGATCTTAATCCAAGTAACCAGACCAGCGGCATGTCTTCCAAATTTGGCAGATTAATGGCCAGGAACATGGTAAGTTACATATCTATTCAAACAGAGTTCTTTGTCTGGCTTATGCCAAGATTCTTGTAAACACAAATTGTGATTCCTAATGAACTCTATCCATTCGCTATCCACCCATTTTGAACCCGCTATATTCCAGGATATTAAATCAATAGTTGCTGAATTCCTGATGTCCTGATCAGCTAGTCAGCCCTCCTCAGCAAAAATCTGGAATCTGTTTTTGACTGGAATACCATATAACAGGTTGTCAGCTGAGTTAGCATGAGGAGTGACACCCAAAGGAGTGTCAGGCCATACCATAGGCCCAAAAATACTATCAAAGGGTACAATATGCAAACCATTCAAATCTAAGAGAGTTACATTCTCCAGTATTTTATTGGAGAGACTCTTATAAGCAGCTTCCAGCAGGACGAGATCACAGCTAGGGCCATTACTCTGCCTGATAGCCTTAAGGGCAGTAGGATCATCAATTGACAAGTTCAATAACTGCTCCATTACATTCTGCACTGAACTTTGTAAAGTTCTGTAGCTCTCATTTTTGGAGCGTCCAAGACCATACAGACACAAAGTAACTGGAGACTTGTCAACCGACACACTACTGGGCCTAGTCGATTTTTGCATGGCTAGAATTTCATTATCCAATAAATATATGCCCATGGTGTCCAAAATAGAGGCTCTAGACATAATTTCATTCTCCAGACCCTGATTATTAATCACAAAATCCACTCTACCATATAAGCCCCATGAATCATGTCTATAGACATTCAAAACTTTAAAATTAGTTGTTGACAATTTTAAGACATGGGCTAGTATGGTATAAATTGTTTGTTCCAACTTTGGTATAGTTTCTTTTGAAGCTGACTTTAATCCAAAAATACTTATATCGGTGGGCTTAAGTGTCTCCTTACCTCCAGCATGGTTTAAAGATTCCCTGTTAACAAAATCTACAGAGCAGCCCATCTCTATCAGACCAGTATTGTTTAACCATATGTCTGGGCCAGTTGAAACTCTAAGCAGATGCACAATCTGCTCCTTAATAGAATTAGAGCACAGGTCCCGAGGGAGAACTAGGCCATACAGACAGAGAACAGCACACTCCATTATATCAGAGGACCTGTTTTGGCTGACTTTTTGGGAGGCTCCACCTACCATCAGTGCTACAACTGGATTAGAAGTATCAGGAAAATTAGGTTCACTAACTTCTGATGCAGGTTGCTCTTTCCCCACCTTTGAAGTGTTATCGGACTCAATTCCAGAATTATTTATTTTACCAACTATTTTGTCCACTATACAGACCGAAGTGGACATCAGGATAAATGTGTTAACAACATTGCCTGAGTCAGGAGAAGAAGAATATGCATCAACCTCTGCGATTATTTGCAATTCACTTTTTTCAGCAATATTAGCTGTTTGTGACCCAATTGAGAATCTATTAACCTTAGAAATTTTTGTTTTGTTTTTTATACACATTTTTTGTTTCCTTTGTTTTGTTTTTCCCTTATCCCGTTTAGATCTCCTATTAACCACAGGGGAGACTGGAAACACAATCCTAGAAAAATCAGGGTGTATAGGAGTAGTAGACTCAGGAATTACTGATGAAGAATCAGGGTCTGGGAACAATTTATTTAGTTTGAGCAGAATATCCTCCAACCTGCAACCATTAATAGCCACATTCCCTTTAAGGACGTCTATTTCATGGTGCAGGTTAACTAAATACTCAGTAATCATAAGATTAGCAGTATAAGGGTCTTGAGCCATTTTTTTTTTATTTCATCACTTAAACTAGTGGGGGCATTGACATTCATCGCAACAGGATTAGTGTAATTTCTCCTAGGCTCCGACTGATCCACAATACTCTGATTTGCTGCACAAGTTATATTCGGTATTAAGATTTGTTTCAGCCCCTCTGTGGTTTCTTGTAAATCTGTTACAGTGCCTTTTAAATTATTGTTCCACACTAAACGAGGACTAGAATCTAAACAGTGCTCTGGAGAAAATTCCAAGGATGCTGAATTGCTTTCCCCATACTCATAAGCTGAGGAGTATGAAGGGTATGAGGCATCCAGTGATATCACATTACTATGCATATGGGCTACTCCCTCATTATTTAAATCAGAACATAAATCCAATCCAACTATGCCTGCATCAGTCCGTGGGGCTAAAATAACAGACAAGTTAGATAGATTATCAGCCTCTGTATTGGCAATATTGTGAATGACATCATCCCTATCCGATAGACAATTTAATGTGTGCGGCACTGGGGTCACATTAATAGTAATAAGCTCCTCCTCCTCCTCCACATTGGAAGCCACACTAACATCAGCCACTACCGGAACCACAGGGTCCACAACAGATTGCTCTGCCAAATAACATGCACCCAATATTAGGGAATCAGATTCCACCTCAGTGGAACAGTGTGAATCATATAAATCAAAGTGATCCGATATTTTTGTTTGTTTTAAAATTGATCTATTATCTAAATATTGTTTTTTTTTGCCCTTATTTACTTTGTTACCCTTATTGACCTTTTTAACTTTAGAGCAAATATTTCCCTTAGACAGGTGAGCCAAACTTTGGCTCCCTTTACTATTGTTTTTCAACAAAAGATCCTTGTTTTTTTTTTTTAACCATGGGTTTTTTTGCGATACTTTACAAGGCTTAGAAACCTTTTTCTTCCAATTATGGTTTCTCTTAGTTATACCCATTGTTTGAATGCCTTGTAATGGTGTTGAATGAACATCAGAATTAGGATGAATAGCCTCAGTGCCATAATTAGTTGATAAAGCAACTAGAGGTATAGGCAAGGATGTTGGTAGTCCAGAAATAACTGAGCAATCAACAGTCTCAGTAGGAGCCGTAGCCATAGACATAGTCATAGTCATAGCTAAATCTTTTTCATGTATTTGTTTCCTTGTCAGAGCCATACTACCTAACTCTGCTAAGTTTATAAAAAAATTAAATATATAGATAGACAAGGCAGGATCAGAGGTATTAATTAGAACTACTAAAACACTAAAAGGTTAAATGAATAAACACCCAATCAAACAGACAGTCAATTACTCAGTCAATGGTTGAAAATTGGAGCCGATATAAACAGTGCCCAAAGACTTTCTTTGGTCCTTTCAGTTCTTTCCTTTCTTCTGACCCTTAAAAACGTATAATCTCAAATCCTTCAGTTGCTGCTTCAACAAAGTACACACACACTAAACCTTGAAGAATCCGGAATTGACCACGTGACATAAAAATGCTAGCCAGGTAGAATCAGCAAATACGAGTTCATGCACCGCAGAAGGAACTTTGCTTGTATCTAGTTGGTATAGAATGGATGTTAAAAATCAGACTCCTGCAGCATTGAGTCCAGAAAAATAAATCCAAGCCAAGTTTGAAGAACCCCGAATACAGCCTCTGCCATGGCCACAGCCACCACTCAAACAGAGCCCTCGTTTCCCACGATATACACACTGAGGGAGAAAAAGTGGGACGAGGGTTTTAAAAAGAGTTTTTTTTTTTTTTTTAAAAAGAGTTTTAAGCAAACTCAGCTATCAAACAGTATAAATAAAACTTTAAGTTAAATGAAGATACAGCCATATACATATGCATCTACTACGCCCCACACACATTAACACATTACAAAAAGTACTAACAAGTGCTAAGATAAAAACTTATCCTACACTAACTGTAAATCAGGTTCATTTTTTAAGAACAGCAAATTCAAAAGTTCATACAAATCATATGAGTCTAGGCAATATATATTATGTAAAACTATGCGAACTTCCATAGTTTTAATCTTACTTACGCTCCATTATAGCCATTATGGCCACTTCCAACAGTCAGATAACAACGGCTATTAGTGCTGACAGCTTTGCCCACAGCTCCAAGTTTAGGGGCAAAATTTAAACTCCACAGACACACACACGCGTTGTATTTTTATTCAAGTTTGTTCAAAATGAGCAATAACTGTGAAGCTGTAGCACAGGCTAAAAACACCCAGCCACAAAAGCTGCAGCACCAAACGCCAACAGCCACTGCAGCTCCTGATCTGATTTTGCAGATTGCACCAGCACCTAATATAGTGCTCCTCAATTAGCATCCTCAACATACCACCTAATTAGTTATAGACAACAGCTGAGGAGCAGCTGAGCAACCGTGGGAAAATTAAAATTAAATTAAAAACTTTTTAGGCTTTTTAAGCATAAAATATTTATAATACAAATAAACTACCACTAAAAAGTATACTATCGACTGCCTAATTTACACATGTATGACACAAATATCACGTTGTAACTATATAGACACTGCAAACAATGGAATTATACTCCCCTTCACTAAACAAGCTCACAATCCCAAAAAGAGCCATAAAAAATACCAAACACCAAAGAAAACACAAACACAATGACAACGAACACAAAGAGAAAAAGGGAGAAAAATCGAGAAGCAGTAAAACTAAACTGCTTCAACTTCACTTCCCAATGTGTCTAGCTTTCAGGACATGGCATCGCTCGTGTCGCCCTCCTCTCTTCAGCAAGTTCGTATCAGCGGCTGGCTTCTTCCCCTTCTTGCCAGCCCAAATGGTGGTATGCTCAAAAACTCGCTCTTGCCATCAATTTTCCAACTCTGCAAATACACGCAAAAGCAAGGGGACAGCAAGCCGCACAGCAAAGAAAGAAAAAAGATGGTCTGGAAAGACTGCAAATCACAGCATGGATGGCATACCTTTTGAAAAATAAAACAAGCATAGCAGTTCTGCTACCACTGCCTCCTCCTCAAACAATGGCGTGCATAGCTTCTCTGCTGCTCCCAACTGCACTCTTTCTAAGAAGTCCAATCATTGATTTTAGCCAGACAGATGTTAAGCATGTTGACAGCACTGGATGTTCTGGATGCAAATGACAAATACAGCTGGGTGTCATCTGCATAACAGTGAAACTCCACATTGTATTGCCGAATGATCTCACCCAGGGGCAACATGTGCACCACGAACAGCATCGGTGACAAGATCAAACCCTGTGGAACTCCACAAACAGGGGCATTGGGGAAGAGGAGAATTTCCCCATCACTACCCACTGCACCCTATCAGATAGATAGGATTCAAACCATCTGATGACAACACCGGTGAGTCCACAAAACTCACAGAGCCAATCAAGAAGCACGACGTGGTCCACGGTGTCAAATACTGATGAGAGATTGAGGAACACAAGAACTGACCTGTCTCCTCTATCTCTAGCCCTGAGTAGATCATTATGCATCCTAGCTAGAGCTGTTTATGTGTTGTGTCTAGCCCAAAAACCCGACTAAAATGGCTCATAGATGTCGAGGACATGAGGCGATCCTCAAGCTGTTGTGCCACCAATTTCTGAATAACCTTGCTCAAAAATGGCAGGTTGGAGATTGGATGGTAATTCGCCAGGACATCTGGGTCAAGGGAAGGTTTCTTAAGGAGGGATTTCACTAGCACTTCTTTCAAAGCCACTGGGAACACCCCTTCCACCATTGAGCACCTGGCAATCCTGGTGAACACCAGGCCGACAGCCTCAGCACATCCCATTAAGAAATGTGTCGGGGCTGGATCCAGATCGCAAAATGTGTGCTTCAGCTCTAAGATCACCCCAGTCTCTTTGGACACCTCCACTGGCCTAAACTCCTCCCAGACAAGCAGAGTGCCTCTGCTCCCACCAGTCCAGCCACTGCGAGGCATAAGCCTCCCTGACAGAATCCCCAACCGGATAGATGACACACTGTCAGTGAAGAACAGAGCAAACTCTTCACACAGAGTGGATGAAAAAGTCTTCTTCGGCTGTAGACAGGCAGGGTGGATAAGCCTGTCCACAGTCCAAAAAAGCTGAGAAGGTCTGTTCTTCCCTGCGGCAATCTCCCTGGACAGAAATTCTGCCTTCTTATGGGAGGTTGCCTCCTGGTACTCACCACAGTGGGCACATAGGACCAGTTTGTCAGCCTCTAGCCAGGTCTTCCACCAGTAACACTTCAACTTCTGACCCTTGATCTTCATCACCTTGAGATCCCATCAAACTAGGGGGATCTCAAGTGAGAGGATCTGGGTCATATACGAACCAGAGCGAAGACATCCAGTACTTCGGACACCACCTTGTTATAGGTGGCCACCACCTCACCAGTATCAATCGCACAAGCCGCCTCAACTCTAGATAGGTAAGCTAACACCAATAGTACCTCTGGGTAAAAAACCCTTAAAGGGTGGTAGCTGACCACCTCTACAGTGGGAGGACTATCAGGGGGTGTCCCAAACATAAACCCCACAGTGCAATGATCAGACCAGGAGACCCAATCTATCCTGAGGCTATCAACCCCAAGACCCAGCTGTAACACCAGATGCAGATGTACCTGGGAGACATCTGACCATTATCCCCGGCTGGAGGTAGGGATCAACTCCGCAAATCATGGAGTCTCCTATGATCAGTAGTTCGTTTTCCCTTTTTGCCTTTTTTGTTTTGGTCCCCATTAAAGGGGATCAGTCATCAACAGGGTTTCTTAATATCTGAAAGACCATAAAAAGCTAATTTGAAGGAGCCATTGAGTGAGTCTTTGCAGTCCAGAATTATTCATATGTAAATCAGTCTGTAATTAAGGGCCGGGGGCAGCCATATGTGTTAGGCTCCTGACAGGAAATGATGTCATCAAGGATCTTGGCCCTCCATTGACTGTAGGTTAAATAGGAAATTGTTATATTAAGTGTGTTTTAAGGTGTTATTACAACTCTTTCTATTTTATAATAATTGTTTCATATGTGCATTGAAACTAGTGAGTCATCACCCTTATATTTCAAACTGTTAGTAAAAATAATCCATCTTTAGGATTGCTTTAACCTCTAGGCTATACTGCCAGCTGATCAATAAAAACTACACATCTCAAGGCTAGCTCTGTGGTGCCAACAGGTATTGAGGCCCCATACTGTATCAGGATTTCTAAACCCTGGCTGTGTTCATGTAGTGCAGATTTCTGGGGCTGCTACAGCACTAACTTCTGTCTTCCTTTCCCTCTCTTACAGCCTTTTATCTTACAATTTCGGGTGTGAACACAGGTTTACAAGATGCAAATGTGGCTACATACCTACTGGCCTGGCATCATGGGGCCAGCCTTGAAATGTGTATTTTTTGATTAACAGCTAGCAGTACAACCTAGAGGTTAAAGCAAAGAGCTGTGAACAAGCTTCATTCATCCAGCAGAATGGGGTTTGATTCCAACATGCTCTACTTGTATATTGTGTGACCAGAGTAAGTCACTTAACCTCCTTGTGCTCCCGAAACACACCCAGAAACAAGCTGTAGCCATGTCCCTTTCCTTGACAAAGACAGTAAAAACAATCTGAGCATGTGTTATGATTCTGAAAATATTATGCTTTTTCTACCCAGATTTGACTTGAAAGGAAAAAAATAAGACACCATTATTTGTTTATTAATTGCAAAAACACCTGGATGGACAGCATTGTTAAAAAAAGCATAATCTGAACTGCATTGTTAAAATATAGAATAATATATGGTTGTGTGTGTAACCAACATTTTACACACACTTGAAGTGTGGGATACTACATTAACCCCGATGGCAAAATTCAAGTGGTTTATAAAGGCATCCCACACCGAGGGTGTGTGCAAAATTCTGTTTTTTACACCCACCCACCCATATATTGTTTTATTGAATTAATGGTGATAATTTGTTTCCCCTTTCAGCACAGTTCAGTTAGTGCAGCACTTCTGTCAGAGATACACACACAACACACACACACACACACACACACTTCACGCACACACACTTCACACACACACACCATGCACACACCACACACACACCACACACACACACACACACACACACAGCCTGTCTCTCCCTTTGTTTTTGTTTTTTCTTTCTTTTTTTACATGACAGTGGAAATGGCATTCTGGAAAGTTGCGGTCCATTGGCATAGCTGCGGAGTGTAAGACATGCTCGAAGGGCGTGGTCGGCAGGATCAACCAGATTGATTTTTTCCCTTTACAATAGAAAATCCCATTCCATCCAAAGTATAGCAGTGAGAAACTGTAATACTTTTATCTCATCAAAAGAAGCAAAATACTCTTTTAATAATGCGTTTCAGGTTATGTATGTTTTAACTGTGTTGTCCATCTATGTGTTTTTGCAATTAATAAACAAGTAATGGTGTCCTATTTTTTCTTTTCAAGTCAAATCTGGATAGAAAGAGCATAATATTTTCAGACTCGTAACACATGCTCAGATTGCTTTTACTGTCTTTGTTCAGGAAAGGCACACAGCTACAGCTTGTTCCTGGGTGTGTTTCGGGAGCACAGGGAGGTTAAGTGACTTGCTCTGGTCACACAATATACAAGTGGAGCATGATGGAATCAAAACCCATTCTGCTGGATGAACGAAGCTTGATCACAGCTCTTTGCTTTAACCTCTAGGCTGCACCACCAGCTGATAATCAAAAACTTCACATTTTAAGGCTGGCCCCATGATGCCAGGCCAGTAGGTACATAGCTACATTTGCATCTTGTAGACCTGAGTTCACACCCAAAATTGTAAGAGAAAAGGCTGTAAGAGAGGGAATGGAAAAAGACAGAAGTTGGTGCTGTGGCAGCCCCATAAATCTGTACTGACATGAACACAGACAGGGTTTATAATTCCTGATATGGGATCCCAGTACCTGTTGGCACCACAGAGCCAGCCTTGAGATGTGTAGTTTTGGATGATTAGCTGGCAGTACAGCCTAGAGGTTAAAGCAATCCTAAAGATGGATTATTTTTACTAACAGTTTGAAATGTAAAGGTGATAACTCACTAGTTTCAATGCACATACAAAACAAGTACTATAAATGTAGAAAGTGTTGTAATAATACGTTAAAACACACTTAATGAAACAGACGCTTTCCTATTTAACCTACAGTCAATGGAGGGCCAAGATCCTCGGTAACATAATTTCCTGTCAGGAGCCTAAAACATATGGCTGCCCCCAGCTCTTAATTACAGGCTGATTTACAAATGAATAACTCTGGACTGCAAAGACTCACAGATAAACACAATGGCTCACTCAAATTGACTGTTTACGGTCTTTCAGACATTAAGAAACCCTGTTGATAACAGTTCCTCTTTAAGAGTGTTTCCTGTAGCATTTGCTGCTGATCTGCAGTGTCTCTGCCCCTTTGTTTGATTTAGGGGATATAGTGTCCCCTGCCCCTTTGTTTGATTTTGGGGATTTAGGCAGATATCTGTTTGAAGTTGTTACTGGATGTTTGGAGATGTTGTGTTTGGGTGTTTTGGGTACTGGGGCACCCAATTTGCCTCTCCTAACCACCTGCCAACCTTCCAGACCAACCACCCTCTGCAGCCAAGGTGCTTCGGCTGGATGCTGAGGTAATGGTAAGTGGTTTTTGTCATGCCATCCCTCCTCAATATGCGACTAGAGGCAAGATATTTCTGTCCACACTACCCTGAGCTGAGCCTTTAGATCACTGATGGTCCAGCGTGTGGGACAGTGTCCTAAGCCCCATATAACTGCCTTGTTGAAGACTGTCCTGCAGGTATGACAGTTAACAATATCCATCATAGCTGATTCTTTACTTAATTTCCCTGGATGGAAAAAGATGTTTTATTTTTTTCTATTAGTTTTTTACAGTATTTGTATGTCCCGTTCCTGTGAGGAGCCTTTGTGGATAACTAGTAGGTCCTCCCCTTCCTGGTTTCCACAGGAAATGGTACTAAAGGCACTACCCTATAAAAGGAGAGTGGCATGGGTTGGTTGGGGATGGGGTTGGGTGGGCTGGCCACTCCATTGCTCAAAATGGAGATACAGCGGATGGAAGAAATAAATAATAACATAGTAATATAACCCCTGGGAACACTGTATTGCTAGTATAATAAAAATGTATTGTATATAGTGTTGTACATTCAGCAGCCAATCAGATCATTCTATTTTACCTTTTTATGCAAATGTTATGCTGTAATAGTTATAGTAATATAACCCATGAGAATGCTGTATTGCTAGTATAATAAAAATGCATTGTATATAGTGTTGTACATTAAGCAGCCAATCAGAACATTCTGTTTTACCTTTTTATGCAAATTTTATGCTGCCTGATTTTGGCCATTTGTCCCAGATTTTCATAGCCATCCATGATTTTATGTCAATAAACAGAGGCTTGTATTACAGGTGAGCAAGCCTCTTTACTATTGATCAGCAGCAAAGAACAAAAACAGAGCGCAACACCAAATCACAGCTCTGTGGCCCTAACACGTATACTGCCTAAAACCCCCAAACCTCTGTTCCTCCCACAGTCCTCCAGGTACCTATAAAATGTGAAGGCACCAAACAGACATCCTCATCTTTGCCGCTGATCAAGATGCAGCCATTTCTCTTGTGTTTGTGGTCGGCCTTAATCTTGATGGCACACATACCTCTCAACTGTTATGAATTCTGCGTAGCACTATGAGTTTTACACTCAAATTTACCCTTGCTCTGCAAAGGTTTACTGATGTTCTTAATAATGTTAGAGCTATTTCTGGACATACAAATTATAGTTTTTTTATTTTATCTTTTTTATTTAAACATTTGGTAATCGGGAAAGGCACACTGAGCAGAGGCTCGATTCCAGGTGCAACCCGAGGGAGGAGAGAGGGGAGTACAAACATGCAACAGAAAGATACATCAGTACAGAGCAAATACAGTTTATGATACATATGTCTACATATTACAGAGCAAATACAGTTCATGATACATATGTCTACAGATTATCAATCGTAAGTGCGCCACATTTAGAGCAATTTTATAGTAAGTGCTTATAGAGGCCAGAGTCAGCATAGGTAATAGAAGGGAGCAGGAGTGGTTTACTTATGACAGAGGTGGGGAGTGGGGTGGGATGAGGTGTAGTTGTTGCTTGCAGGCAAAGTGAGAGGAGGAGTTCCTGATGGTGGGGGACAGTTTGTTGCATAGACTGGGGAGCCGGTACAAGAAAACACCATTTAAAGATTTAAATGATTTAAATCTTTAAATGGATCTTTAAATGATTTAAATCTTTAAATGGATTTTAAGATTCCCCTCTTTAAATTAGGTGATCCTAGTGATCTCAACAATTACAGGCCTATCTCCCTGCTTCCTGTACTCTCCAAGTTGCTAGAAAACTTGTAAATCTGCAGATTAGGAACTATCTAGATTCTTGTAGCCTACTCACTCCAGTACAATTGGGATTCAGACCATGCTATAGCACGATCTCAGCACTTGCCAAAATATCTAACGACTGGCTCAACGCCTTGGATAATAAACACTACGTGTGTGCCTTGTTTTTGGATTTAAGCAAGGCTTTTGACACGGTGGACCATGCCGTACTTCTGGACATACTTCGTAACTTTGGCCTTGAAGACACAGCCCTTAAATGGTTGAATAGCTACCTGATTGGCCGTACTCAACAGGTGAAAGCAGAAGGAGACCTCTCCCCTCTAAAAACTATACCATACCTCAGGGCTCCATCTTGGCCCCCTTCTGTTTGCCATGTATATTAACAATATTCACAATGGAATAAAGTCTGTGAATATACACCTATTCACCACCGACACTGTTTTGTACATTTCCAGGCCAACTCTTGAAACAAACCTGCCTACACCTGCAGCTGGAGTTCAACTGTTTCTGGAAAAATCTGCTCCAACTAAAGCTACTTCTAAATGTTAAAAAACTAAAGCAATACTTTTCTCACCATATACCAAGACCTCTTATACCACTAACCTGAGTGCCCCACCCCAGATCACCACCTTGCTTGGTGAACCTATATAATTAGTGTCCAAATTTAAATATTTAGGGGTCTGGATTACAACAAACTGTCATTTTCCGATCACACAGATGAACTAGCAAAACAACTCAAGCAGAGACTCAGCATATTCTTCAGAATTAAGCAACTGCTCATAGTGGAAGCAAAAACTAGATTTGTCCAAACAACATTTCTCTCCCTACTGGATTACACAGACCTCTTATATGGACAAGGTTCTAGAATCACTTTAAATAAACTCGACACCTTATACCACGGGGCTATAAGATTCATTACAGGGGGTCCTCATTCTACTCACCATTGCTCTTTATACTAACTAGTAGGTTGGACATCTCTCAACTACAGATGACAAAAAAATGCAGCCCTTTGGACTTTCCGAGCCATTACTAAGAAGTTTCCCTATATATCACCATCTGCCTCCCTATATGTTCCCCTGGAAGCTATGCATTGAGAAGCCTTATATACATAACTCTTGTTATTCCTAAAGTCAGAACTCGCTTTGGCAAATTGGCCATCAGTCATTCCCTACGGTCTCTGTGGAACAAACTGCAGAAAACCCTTAAAATAACCACGCCAGTTAAACTGTCCACCTTTAAGACTTTGTTTTCTTGAGCCATTACTGAATCCTGCAACTGTGCGACCTGAGGCATTGTGTACAGTATCAGGTTACTTGTCACCTCCTGGCACTCCTTCCTGTATAAACTTGACTGCCTGTCTCCTCTCTCCTTTCGCACTTACTAATCCTTGCAGCTACCACAACCCTCAGTATTACTTTTTCCTTTGCATTTGGTCATGTTGTGCTGTCACATCGAAACATCTCACCTTATGTTCTTGTATGCTATGTGAAATGATGTAGTGCATCTTGTTAGACCTTTCTCCTAGTTGCTGTACTGCTGTTATTGTTATTTTTCACATGTGCAGGTCTGTCTTGTAAATGAGTTCATGTCAAAGATGTTTCACCTGATTAAATAAAGATTGATTGATTGATTAATTGAAAAGGCTTTGCCAGCTGAAGAGGATGTGCGAGGTAGAGTGAACGATCTTTCATTTCTGTGCCTCGGCTCATAAGGGTAGTGAGAGACTGGGAAGAGACTTTCCAGTAGGTATGAGGGAAGCATGTTGAACCAGAATTTGGATATGGGATTGAGGGAGTGAGTAGAACATCTGTGGGACAATGGGGTTAGTCCTAGCAGGGAGTAAAGATCGCAGTGGTGAGTTCTTAGCTGGAGTTGGTAGCAAAGTGGCAGAAAGAGTTCAGGAGGGTGTCCAGCCTGGACAGGGTGGTTACAGAGACAGAGCTGTAGACCACATCTGCATAATCAAAAATAGGGAGGATCATTTTAGATAGAATTTCTCGTCTGGCTGGTAGCGGGAGAGAATCCCTGTGCTGGTAAAGCACACCTAGTTTGGGGCATAGTTTAGAGGAGGTTGCATCAATGTGAGTTCAGAAAGATAAGTGGAGTTCCAGCCAAATGCCCAGGTATTTGTATTTAGTGACTGTGTCTAGAGGGGAGCCATCCAGTGCAGTGACAGGGGGTTCTGCTTAGTTTCTGCCCTGTGCCAAAAACCATGGACACTGTTTTGGAGGTGTTTAATTTTAATTGGTTTTGTCGGAACCATAGTTGAATGTCATTGAAATCATTTTGGAGGGTAGCTTGGACTTCGTGCAGTACGGGGCCTGATGTAAAGAGGATAGTGTCATCCACATACATGTGTATGCTGGATTTTGTGCAGGAGGAGAGAAGGACATTTATGAAGAGAGAGAAGATGATGGGACCTAGGACTGAACTTTGCGACATGCCTGCAAGGACTGGGAGAGGGTGGGATGCGACATCAGCAGTTCTGACTGATTGTAGCCTGTTGGAAAGATAGGAATGAAACCACTGTATGGTGATGGGAGCTAGCCCTGATGCCTCTAGTTTTAGCAGGAGGAGAGGGTGGGATACAGAGTCAGAAGCCTTGGCCAGGTCAACAAACACTGCAGCAGTTGGCAGGCCCTGGTCTGAGGCTGTGTGGATGTGATTTGTGACACGCAGGAGTGAGGAGATTGTGGAATGCTGTTTTCTGAAACATAGAAACATAGACATAGAAACATACACTTTGACGGCAGATAAGGACCGCTTGGCCCATCTAGTCTGCCCATTTCCCTACCTACAGGATAGGCTGCAGATCCTAGTTAACCAACAGCCTATTTCTTCCTACCCCCCACAAGAATTGCCTTATAGAAACATAGAAACATAGAATTTGATGGTAGATAAGGACCATTTGGCCCACCCAGTCTGCCCATTTCCCTACCTAATGGATAAGCTGCAGATCCTAGTTAACCAGCAGCCTATTTCTTTCTACCCCCACTCCCTAGAATTGCCTTATGGCTGTCGCATGCATGCTTGAATTCCCCACTGTTTTTGACTCCACAACCTTCCTCCGAAGGCCGCTCCATGCATCCACAACCCTCTCAGTGAAAAATACTTCCTTACATTACCTCTGAGCTGCCTCCCCCATCTTCAAATTGTGCCCCTTGTTCTTGCACACCTCTTTTTTTGAAAGATGCTACCCTCTTGGACTTTGTTGATTCCCTTGAGGTACTTGAAAGTTTCTACCATGTCCCCCCTCTCCTTCCTTTCCTCGAGGCTATACATATTAAGCTCCATTAGCCTCTCTTCATATGTCTTCCAATGCAGACCCTGCACCATTTAAGTTGCCCTCCTCTGGACAGCTTCCATCTTGTCTATCTCCTTGCAGAAATTGGGTCTCCAGAACTGCACACAGTACTCCAGATGGGGTCTCACCAGCTGTCTGTACAGAGGGATAACAACTTCCTGTTTTCTACTGGTGATGCCTCTCCCTATGCATCCCAGTATCCCCCCAGCCCTCCTTACTGCCCTCTCACATTGCTTGCCCACCTTTAAGTAACCTGATATGACTACCCCCAGGTCCCTTTCCATTTTTGTTGTTGTTAGTATCTCACCCCCCATTGTGCACTCTTCCCCTGGGTTTTTGTTTCCCAGGTGCATTACCTTGCACTTCTTAGCATTAAATCTAAGCTGCCATACATCTGACTATTCCTCCAACCTTGCCAAGTCCCTTCTCATCCTTTCCACCCCACCTTGTGCATCAACTCTGTTGCAGATCTTTGCGTCATCTGCAAAGAGACATACTTTCCTTCCAGTCCCTCTGCAATGTAACCCCAAGACATTGAAGGACCCAGTCTAATACTGAATCCTCACACTCACTAGTAACCCCCTTTCTTCAGAGTGGACTCCATTTACTATTACCCTCTGTGTCCTATTCTCCAGCCAATTCTTTACCCAGGCTATCATCTTGGGACCCACTCCCAGGCTGGCTAACTTGTATATTAATCTTTTGTGTGGGACTGAGTCAAATGCCTTGCTAAAGTCTAGGTAGGCCATGTCCACAGCCCCTCCCTGATCTACTACTTTGGTCACCCAGTCAAAGAAATCTATTAGATCCATCTGGCATGACCTTCCCGCTGTGAATCCATGCTGCCTTGGGTCCCGTGCCCCTCTGGCCTCTAGGTACTCGACAATTCTTTCCTTCAGAAGTGATTCCATAATTTTCCCTATCACTGAGGTTAAACTAACAGGTCTGTAGTTTCCCGCTTCTGCCCTGCTCCCACTTTTGTGAAGGGAATCACATCTGCCTCCTCCAGTCCTCAGATACCACCCCATCCTCCCATGATTTGTTAAAGAGGGTAGTCAGTGGTGTCATTAGTTCTACCCTTAGTTCTTTTGAATTCTGGGATGAATCCTATCAGGCCTCATTGCTTTGTCCACCTTCAGTTTTAAGAGTTCCTTCAGAACCCTTTCTGCTGTAAATGGGCTGGTATCAACTTCTGTATCCAGAGTGTTTCTATTGTTTGTTTTAGGTACCTTCCCCTCTTCGTTCGTAAATACTGAGACTGGGGGTAATCATATCAGATGACCTTAAGGATGGCCTTATGTCTGTCCCATGCATTCTTGAATTCTCCCACAGTTTTAGACCCCACAACCTCCTCAGGAAGGCTGTTCTATGCATCCACCACTCTCTCTGTGAAAAAATACTTCCTCACATTGCCCCTGAACTGCCTCCCCTCTATCTTTAAATTGTGTCCCCTTGTTCTTGCACGTCTCTTTTTCTGAAAGATGCTACCCTCTTGGACTTTGTTGATTCCACTGAGGTACTTAAAAGTTTCTATCATGTCTCCCTTCTCCCTTCTTTCCTCAAGGGTATACATATTAAGCTCCTTTAGTCTCTCCTCGTATGGCCTCTCTTGCTTACCCTGCACCATTTTAGTTGCCCTCCTCTGGACTGCCTCTATCCTGTCTACGTCCTTGCGGAGATGGGGTCTCCAGAACTGGACGCAGTACTCCAGATGAGGTCTCACCAACTGTCTGTACAGAGGGATAACAACTTCCTGTTTTCTGCCGTGATGCCTCTCCCATGCATCCCAGTATACCCCCAGCCCTCCCTACTGCCTTCTCACATTGCTTGCTAACCTTAAGGTCATCTAATTGATTACCCCAGGTCCCTTTCCTTTTTGTTGTTGTTACTACCTCCCCCATTGTGTAATCTTCCCTGGGTTCTTGTTTCAGGTGCATTATTTTGCACTTCTTTGCACTGAATCCTAGCTGCCATACTTCTGACCATTCCTCCAACCTTGCCAAGTCCCTTCTCATCCTTTCCATGCCTCCTTGTGTATCAACCCTGTTGCAGATCTTTGTGTCATCTGCAAAGAGGCATACTTTTCCTTCCAGTCCCTCTGCAATGTCACTTATAAAGACATTAAAAAGGACTGGACCCAGTACTGAACCCTGCAGTACCCCACTAGTAACCCCTCTTTCTTCAGAGTGGACTCCATTTACAATTACCTTCTGTGTCCTGTTGTCCATCCAATGTTTTACCCAGGCTACCACCCTGGGACCCACTCCCAGGCTGGTTAATTTGACTATTAATCTTTTGTGTGGGACTGTGTCAAATGCCTTGCTAAAGTCTAGGTAGGCCATGCCCACAGCCCCTCCCTGGTCTACTACTTTGGTCACCCAGTCAAAGAAATCTATTAGATTCGTCTGACATGACCTTCCCTGTGGCAGAACCCATGCTGCCTTAAGGCCCTATGCCCCACTGGCCTCTAGGTACTAACAATTCTTTCCTTCAGAAGTGACTCCATCACTTTCCTACCACAGAGGTTAAACTGACAGGTCTGTAGTTTCCTGCCTCTGTCTTGGTCCCACTTTTGTGAAGGGGAATCACATCCGCCTTCTTCCTCCAGTCGTCGGGTACCACACCATCCTCCCATGATTATATAAAAAGAGTAGCCAGTGGTTTCACTAGTTCCTCCTTAATTCTTTTAGAATTCTGGGGTGAATTCCATCAGGCCCCATTGCTTTGTCCACCTTCAGTTTTAGGAGTTCTTGCAGAACCCTTTCTTCTGTGAAAGGACTGGATCGACCCCCTATCCAGAGTGCTTCTGTTAATTGGATTAGGCACTTCCCATCCTCTTTTGTGAATACTGAGCAGAAATATTTGTTTAGTATCCTGCTTTTTCACTGTCCCTCTACCCACCCACGATTCATTCTATTCAGCCTCATTATCCTCTCCTTTGTCTTTCTCTCTCTGATGTACCTATAAAAGGTTTTATCCCCCTTCTTAACCGAGTTGGCTATCTTTTCCTCAGTTTGGGCCTTTGCTATTCTGACTTCCCTCCCTGCTTCCTTCTGCCTTAACTGGTACAGCTCTCTGCCCTGCTCCTTCTGTGTTTCCTTATTCTTCCAGAATGCTATCTTTTTCTCCCTGACTTCCCCAGCCACCTCTTTTGAGAACCATAGTGGCTTTTCTTTCGTTTTGATTTGTTTATTTGCTTCACACAAAGGCTTGTTGCCTCTGTGATGGCAGTTTTGATGATTCCCCATTGTTGCTCCACACCTCCTTCTAGCCTGTTTGCTAGTGCTTTTCTGAGGCACTCTCCCATCTTGCCAAAGTCAGCCCTCCTGAAGTCTAGTACCCTCACTTTTGTATGGCTTGACTCTGTAGCTGAGTTTAACGTGAACCACACTGTTTGATGGTCACTTGTTCCCAGATGGCAACCCACTTCTAGGTCTGAGATCCTCTCACTGCCCCCATTTGAGAGTACAAGGTCTAAGATTGCTCCCTCATGAGTGGGTTCCGAAAGTAGCTGTCTGAGGCCTGCCACCTGTAGGGCATCGAGAATGGCCCTGCTCTTGGATGTGGCTGCAGCAAATGTGCTCCAGTTAACATCTGGCATATTCAGGTCTCCCATCAACAGTATCTCCCCTTTCTCTGCCATCCTAAGAATGCCTTCTATCATATCCTTGTCCATTCCCTCCCCCTGACATGGGTGTCTGTACATAACGCCTGTGCGGATTGTGGTGCCCTTTCCAGTCTCCAAGGTGACCCACAGTGCCTCCTCTCCTCCCTGTTTACTCTTTTGTTCAGTTGCTTTTATCCCTTCCTTTACATAGAGAGCTACTCCTCCCCCTCTTCTCCCCTGCCTGTCTCTCCTGTAGGTTATGTACCCTGGTATGTTAACATCCCAGTCATAGTTCTCTGTGTACCATGTTTCTGTGACTGCTACGATATCCAGGCATCCCTCTTCCATCAAGGCCACCAGCTCAGGGAGCTTGTTGCCCAGACTACGGGCATTGGTACTCATTACCCTCCATTTCCTGATGGCCTTACTCCTTTTTGCCCCATCCCTGTCCTTCTTGCCTTTGTCATTTTCCACATTTACCCCTGCCCTTCTTCCTATCGACACGTCTATGTTGGTGTTTACTGCACCTACTACCGTGATTTTTGGGGGGAGGCTAGGATTTCCCTGCTCCTTTCCAGTGCCTCCCCCCTTGGCTAGTTTAAATGCTTGCCAATAAAACATTTAAACCTATCACCTAGGATCCTGGCTCCCCTCCTGGACAGATGCAGCCCATCATGCCAGTATAGGCCTGCATCACTCCAGGTGGACCCCCAGTACCCAGTGAAGCCAAATCCTGAGCTCTGCACCAGTTTTTCAACCACTGATTGAATCCCATGGTGCGGAACACCTAGCCTCTCCACGCCATAGATGGGCAGCACCTCTGAGAAGGTTACCGTGCGTGCTACTTGTCTCAAGGCCCCTCCCAATTCACAAACTCTTCCCTGCACTTTTCTAATCCCTTTCTTAGCCAGGTCATTTGTCCCTGGGTGGACAATGACATCCAGCTCCCTCCTGTGCAGCTGCTCGGCAATCCTGAGGATTCGCTCCCTGTCCCTCCAAGCCGTGGCCAGGCAGGCACCTTACCTCCCTCTCCCATCCTCCCCAGTTCTACCTTCCTAACAATGGAGTCCCCACCAGAAGTTGTTTCCTTCCCTGTAGGGTCCCATGCCACCCTCCTGTGGTTCTCCTTGTGGAGGTTCCCAGCATCCTCCTTGGTCTCCACTGCGGGTGCCTCCATAGAGGAACCACACTTTGCCAGAATGGCATAGGAATTGTGGAGAGGTACAACTGGAGGGATGTGCCTTTGTTCCACCACCCTCACTCTCCCTGAGCCCACTGTGGTCCAATCGCTCCTCTTTCTTGGCAGCCTCTGAGGCAACGGCAGTGGCACTGGTGGTCCCTGGATGGAAGAGGAGGTCCTAAAAATCCTGACCAACTCAGCCTGGAGATGCGCAGCCTCCTCCCTCAGCCCAGAGAGGTGCCTGCAAATGGGACAACACCGCATCCTCCGGAACGTCTCCCGGAAGACTGCTGCTCCACAGCCACTGCACTGCACCACTCCAATCATGTCTTATTTCTGGCCCCTTAACTGTTTGGAATCCTTACTCTTTTCTCTGTTTTTTTTTTCTCTTCTCTTTCTACTTACTTTCTGCCTGTGTGGCCTTTAAGCTCCTGATTGTCCTGTTCTGAGACAAGAATATCCTATATTTCTCAGTAGACCCCTTACTTGCTCAGAGGCAGACCTCCAGCAGCTAGAGGGGGCCAGAGAACTACTCTTGCCCTTCTAGGATGGTGGATCTTTGGTGGCTCTATGATCACTCACTTCCTGCTCCCAAACAGGAAGTTCCTGTTGTCAGTCAAATCCTATGCCTATAAAAGTAGAACTAGCTTTGGGTGGGAAGGAGGGCAATACAGTCCCAGTAGAGAAGTCCAGTCACACAGCAGTCCTTCCTCCTGGTGTCTTCTGCCAAGCTACTAGCAGAATCTTTATAAGGCAGTCTTTAAATTTAGCTTCCTTCTAGCTAAGCCACTCCCCCTACTTACTAGATCTTTCTACAAGTAATTTAAACTGCACAGCTATCAAGCCCTTTCAATCACCTGAGACTTACACCTAGATAACTGTTCAGGTAACCATTCAGTTCAGTTAACTCAGACAAACACACACTTTTTTTTGTTTTGTTTGTTAGTTTGTTTTTTTACCCTAAATTAAAGGTCCAAGTACAAGAGTTCTACTTCTTTAGTCCCAGTAGAGAAGTCCAGTCACACAGCACTCCTTCTTCCTGGTGTCTTCTGCCAAGCTACTACCAACCTGATTGATGGGAGGGAAGAGACTGTTAGCAGTGAGGTAGTCCAACAGTCTAGGGTGGCCCAAGGATTCCTGTAGCTTGGCTAGTGCTGGGAGGAGGGAGATAGGCCTATAATTTCCAGGTGCAGAAGGGTCTCCACCTTTGTGGAGCAGAATTATGCAGGCAGATTTCCAGGCCTGTGGGACCGATCCAGAGGAAACCGAGAGATTAAGGAGATGAGTGAGAGGCTAAGTGATTGCAGGAGCCAAGATCTGCAGGAGCTTTGGGTGGATCCATCTGGGCTGGATTTGGAGGTGTTTAGTGAGCAGAGGGCTATGAGGCTCTCTTGTTCAGAGATGGCTGAGAATTGGAAGCTGTTTTTACAGGGGAGTGGAGGGGGGGTAGAGGATGGGGGGATCCGTGTGGGATGGCACAGGATGTGAAATATTTGTTTAGTGTTTCTGTGGTACAGATATGGTTGGAAATAGGTTGGCCATGTAGCGTGAAAGCAGGGGTACTGGATTGGGCTGGAGGGTCTAGACGTGAGTGTACAACATTCCAGAATTTAGTCGGTTGAGCATGAGAGAGCTGTGACCTGAACTAATCTGCTTTAGCTAGCCTTATGGCCTTCGTGCATGCATTGCAGAAGACATTATAAGCTTGCCTGTTATGAAGGTGTGAGTGGGATTTGTAGACAGACCAGGCTTTGTCCCTGGCTTTGCATTTGACGAGGATGGGTGCAGAGATCCATTGGTGGGGGTGCTTCTTAACCCTGGACTTTTTCAGAGGGGCATGGGAGTACCTGATTTTTGTGAATGTGTGCAGGAAGCTAGAGAAGACGGTGTCAACATTTGTGGCTGAGTAAACCTGGTGCCAATCAACATGACTAAGGCTGGTAAGCAGTGATTCCGTGTCCAGCGCATTAAGAAGGCGAGTGTTAATGTACTTGGGTGCCGAGTTGGGCATGTGAGTCTTCCTAATACAGTATGTGATGCAGTGATCACTCAGTGTGTTACAGAGGATGCCATAGAAACACAGAAACATAGACTATGATGGCAGATAAGGACCACTTGGCCCACCTAGTCTGCCCATTTCCCTACCTATTGGATAAGCTGCAGATCCTAGTTAACCAACAGTCTATTTCTTCCTACTCCCCAAAAGAATTGCCTTATGTCTGTCCCATGCATTCTTGAATTCCCCCACTGTTTTTGTCCCCACAACCTCCTCAGGAAGGCCGTTCCATGTGTCCACTGCCCTCTCTGTGAAAAAATACTTCCTCACACTGTCCCTGAACCATCTCCCCTCTATCTTCAAATTATATCCCCTTGTTCTTGCACATCTCTTTTTCTGAAAGATGCTACCCTCTTGGACTTTGTTTATTCCCTTGAGGTACGTAAAAGTTTCTATATGTCCCCCCTCTCCCTCCTTTCCTCAAAGGTATACATATTAAGCTCCTTTACTTTCTCCTCGTATGGCTTCTGTTGCAGACCCTGAACCATTTTAGCTGCCCTCCTCTGAACTGCCTCCATCCTGCCTATGTCCTTGCGGAGGTGGGGTCTCCAGAACTGGATGCAACACTCCAGATGGGGTCTCGCCAACTGTCTGTACACAGAGATAAGAACTTCCTGTTTTCTACTGGTGATGCTTCTCCCTATACATCCCAGTATCCCCCTAGCCATCCTTACTGCCTTCTCACATTGCTTACTAACCTTTAGGTAATCTGATATGATTACTTCCAGCTCCCATTCCATTTTTGCTGTTGTTACTACCTCCCCGCCCCTTTGTGTACTCTTCCCCTTGTTTTTTGTCTCCCAGGTGCATTACTTTGCACTTCTTTGCATTGAATCCAAGCTGCCTTACTTCTGACCATTCCTCCAACTTTGCCAAGTCCCTTCTCATCCTTTCCACCCCCCCTCTTGTGAATAAACCCCGTTGCAGATTGTTGTGGTATCTGCAAAGTGGCATACTTTTCCTTCCAGTCCCTCTGCAATGTCACTTGTAAAAACATTAAAAAGGACCAGACCCAGTACTGAACCCTACAGTACCCCACAGGTAACCCCCCCCCCTTTCTTCAGAGTTGACTCTGTTTACTATTACCTTCTGTGTCCTGTTGTCCAGCCAATGTTTTATCCAGGCTACCATGCTATCTTGGGTCCCATGCCCCTCTGGCCTCTAGGTACTCAACAATTCTTTCCTTCAGAAGTGATTCCATCATTTTTCCTACCACAGAGGTCAAATTGACAGATCTGTAGTTTCCTGCCTCTGTCTTGCTTCCACTTTTGTGAAGGGGAATCACATCCATCCTCCTCCAGTCCTCAGGTACCACACCATCCTCCCATGATTGGTTAAAAAGGGTAGTCAGTGGTGTCACTAGTTCTCCCCTTAATTCTTTTAGAATTCTGGGGTGAATCCCCGTCAGGCCCCATTGCTTTGTACACCTTCAGTTTTAAGAGTTCTTTCAGATTCCTTTCTTCTGTGAAAGGACTGGGATTGACCCCCCCATCCAGAGTGCTTCTATTGATTGGACTAGGTACTTCCCCCTCTTCTTTTGTGAATACTGAGCAGAAGTATTCATTCAGTATCCCTGCTTTTTCACTGTCCTTCTCTGCCCACCCACCATCCCCTTTATTCCACCTCACTATCCCTCCCTTTGTCTTTCTTCGCTCCCTAATGTACCTATAAAAGGTTTTATCCCCCTTCTTAACTGAGTTGGCTATCTTTTCCTCGTTTTGGGCCTTTGCTATTCTGACTGCCTTCTCCACTTCCTTCTGCTTTAACTGGTACAATTCTCTGTCTTGCTCCTTCTGTGTTTCCTTATACTTCCTAAATGCTATCTCTCTCCCTAACCTGTCCTGCCACCCCTTTTGAGAGCCATAGTGTTTTTTTTCTTTCGTTTTGATTTGTTTATTTGCTTCACGCAAAGGCTTATTGCCTCTGTGATGGCAGTTTTGAAGTTTCCCCATTGTTGCTCCTCCTTCTTCCAGAAGAAGTTACTCTGTGTGGGTGAGATGTAAGGACCCAATCTAGTAGAGAATGGTTTTTGGAGTGGGGGTTGTAGCAGGTGGGTTCATTAACCAGTTGGGTAAGATTAAGGGACTCGATTTTGGAAGTGTGGGCCTTGGTGGAGGAGGCAAGGAGGGGGCAAGCCAGTCCCAGTTTATATGTAAACATATTGTTCTTTAAAACAAGAAAGTGCTATACATTCTGGCCAGGTTCTCTGAATTCTGAAAGCCAGTGCTATGAATTTTAATGCTGAGAGGTATGACGACATACATTGTCTGCTTCTCGCCACAGTTGACAAGCGCCCTGCTATTGCTGCCAAGCATCTGGTGGCCCTAACAGATGAAGCAGTTTCAGGGCAGTTCCAGGAGGAGCACGATCACAAAGATAACCATTACTTCATGGATCATGAAGTGTTCCTGGCGCAAAGGCATGTGCGGAGTGAGGCTTGCCTAGTAGCTGAACAGGAGGAGACCCTAGCAGCACTCAACTAGGTGAACCACCCACAGGTGAGACAAAAATCTCCTGTTTTAATGTAGTCCTGTGGGGAAAGGTCACAATCTCTGCCTTCCCCCCCAGGTTAGAGGTACCCACTCCTGGAAGAAGAGGTGGCTTCAGAGAACCGCACCAGTATGTGGTTCCTTACTGATTCTGCCCTAGATCTTTCCAGAAGGACTTCTTCCATGGCTGCTACCCATCGAGGGAAGGATCTTCCCCTCTTAAGATGGATCTATGATCAGTAACCTGAATAAGGTTGCCGGGGCTCTAAGCAGCACTAGACCCACCAATATCATTGAGAGTGTTACTGATACCGCACCCAGTGGGTTAACCAGTGCTGGGCTCAGAAGACAGGAGAGGCAACCTCAGTCCTCAGATACCCTTCAGGCCAAGAAGGCCTCAAGGAAATGGAAACAGGTCAAGGTCGCCTGGCACCAGAATTCAATAAAAAAATTCTCCACAAATCTTAGCAAGGGAGACAAAGACCCCAAGAAAGGCTTAAATGAAAACTTTAAAGCGGTCCAAAACAAATTGCTGGACCTGGTGGGACCCCTGGCTCTACTCAGTGATGTGGCCCAAAAGGCATGTTATCAATCACAGCCCAATTGATACAGATTACCTATAGCATGTGGTCAAATGTGCAATTTGTTTTCTGGGTAACGCAAATGTGGCCCTTTTCTCTGAAAGAAGAAAGACTATACTCAAGGCTTCCACCAGGGCTCCAGGTTCAATGGCTCCTTTGACTATGGATCCAGGTCAAGAGAAGACTGAGGATTTAGAAGCTGGAGAAGGTTCCATGGGAGTAGAGGCTCAGCCACACCAAACCCCTCCCCCCATCAGGTAGGTTACCCTCAAGGGGAACACCCCAACTTCTATCAACTCCTTTTTGCCCCAGGTCTGCTTCAACTGACGGGAAGACTGCGCACTTTCTCTCACAACTGAAAATTTATCACACAGGATGTGTGGATTCTGAACACAGAGCGGGGCTACCAGATCAAGTTTAAATCCCACTCATTCTCCCTTCAGATCATTACCCTTCTTTCTCCAAAGAAGAAATTACCCTGATTTCCCAGCAACCAGACTGCCTTTGTTTCAAAGGGGCCACAGTACAAGCCCCAGTGGAGTTCCAAGGATGGGCCAATCCCATGTTCCTGATTCCCAAGAAAGACAGAGGTCATCAGCCAGTCATCAACCTGCAAGACCTCAATTGTCATGTGGTCTACAGACATTTCAAGATGAATGTTATCCATCTTTTCCTAGCCTCCTTCCTCAAAGGAGCTTGACTGATTCATCTGCACCTCAAGGATGCTTACTTAACAGTTCCCATCCATTCGGCCAACAAGAGGTGGCTCAGGCTCTCATGGGAAGGGGTGACCTGGCAGTTCAGTTGCCTTCCTTTTGGCCTGTCCTCAGCCCTATGGTGCTTTATGAAGCTTCTGCATCCAGTGGTGGCCTGGCTTAGGACCGTGGGTGTCAGACTGATTATTTAGTTGGATAACATCTTGATCATGGATCAAGATGCGCCATCCCTAGTAAAACACTTCCACCTAACCATCTCCATGCTGGAACACCTCAGCTTTGTCATCAATCAGGACAAGTAGATCCTATCCCAATGTTAGAACATCTCTTTCTTGGGATTCAAGATAGGCTTTGTAGAAGCCTGCCTAAAACTGCCCATAGTCAAGGTCAAGGACATAAATAAGGAGTTACACAAGTTCCTCAAGAAGGAGCAAGCCATGATTTGGGGCCTAGCCAGAGTTATAAGTTTCCTCGTCAATCAAGCCATTTTCCCAGCTCCTCTCCATTACCGCTCCCTCCAGTGGTGCAAGCTCTCGAGTTCCTTCGACTCCCCAGTGCATCTCTCCCAGGCAACCCACAAATATATTTTCTGGTGGATTTGCCAGATGGACATGTGTAATGGGAAAGTATGGCTGGGGAGCCTGGTGCCAAGGCACCTCCACAGGCTGCAGGAGATCGGAGGTGGAGTCCACCCTCCATATCAATGTGCTCAAATTACTGGCAATACTGTTCATGATCTGGAATTTTACGAAGGGCAGGAAGGACCTGGCAATTCTCCTGAAGATGAAATGTGGTAGCAGTGTGCTACTTAAACAAGTTGGGGGGGGAGACAAAGGCCCCCCCGGCTCAATGTAGTGTCCAAGAGGTTCTGGAATTACTGTCTGTACCACAGATTGCAGATCCAGGCCCAGCATATCTCAGGTCTCTCCAACATGATGGCAGACTTGAACTCCCAGTACCTGATGTACTCCACCAACTTCTGTCTCAGGAGGGACATGTTCCTACTGTTACACTCTCGGTGAGAACCACTGAAGGTGAACCTATTTGCCTTGCACCTCTCGACTCAGCTCCTGATCTCTTTCAGCTGGAGACTAGATGTGGAAGCCAGTGCCACAGATGCCTTTCTCCAGGACTGGGACAATCTGAAGGGCTATGCCTTTCCTCTGGTCTCTGTGATTTACAGAACAGTGGTTCAGGCCAGGAGACAATAAGCTACAATCCTGTTGATCACTCCATTCTGGCAAGCCCAACCTTGGTTCCTGTCCCTCTTGGAACTTTCAGTTCAGCTTCCACTCCTTCTTCCCCGAGTGACTTTCTTTTGGACATGAACAGCAACCTGCACCATCTGATTCTGGAAGACAAGCTCCAGTTGGCAGCATGGCTTCTTTCAGAGGTACCTGGGCAATTGCAAAGGCTTTCAGATGGGGCTGACAGCCTTCTTAGAGAATATGGGCCACAGGGGCCAAAAAAAAAACATTATTCAGTAGTCTGGTCTCAGTGGACTAGCTGGTATGGTGGAAGGAACCTGGATCCCTCTTCAACACCTGCTACAGAAGTGACAGAGTTTTCAATCCAGCTGTGCGTGTCCGGTAACGTGTACAGGTTTAATACTGTTGTGTGATCTGCCATCTCTGCAGCACATGTCCCCATGGATGATAAGTTTGTGGGCCAACATCCACTTATACTGTATGTACATAAAACCCAGCTACAGATGCACCTGGGATATGGGCAAGGTTCTGCAGCTCTTTAGAGTTTGGTCCTCCAATGGAGATTTAACCTTAAGACATCCTTCCCGGAAACTGGTCTCTTTGTCTGACATTGATCAAGAGGGTGTCAGACATTATAGCCATGGACATTTCCAGAATGTTACACCACCTGGAAGGGGTTTATTCCTTCCTAAGGCTGCTCAGATGGGAGCTGGGGAGGATGATGTGGGAAAGTCAGAGGAGCAGAGCAGTGGAGGGAATGGCAGAGGGGTGATGTCCAGGGGAGTAACGGCATCAGGCAGGGAATGGGAGTGGGGAGGAGCACCCAATATACAGGAGTAGCTCTTCCTCAGAGGAATAGGGAGTCCAGGGTGGAGGAATGGCAAGAGGTGAGGAGAAGGGGTGGGAATGTGAGAGTAGCATCAGGGGTGGGAAATTCTAAAGGGGTGCCTTTATTAAATAGATTTGCACCACTGTCTGGAAGGAGGGAGGGGCAGCAGGAGGTGAGGTAGGAGGTCAGGTTGACCCAGGGTTGAGAGTAGGAGTACAGGGGAGGAGGGTGGGAACTAATCAGAGTGGGCAGGGAAGAGGAGGCAGTGAAAACAGAGTGGAGGAGGGGGGAGGGAGAGAAAAGGAAAGAAAGAGGGGAGGGAAAACTGAAAGCAGATACAGATAGTCAAAAGGGGAAGGGCAGATTGGAAGATGGAAAAATAGTTAAGGGGATAAATTGTGGCTGTGGAGATACGTTTACCAAGGTGCAGAGGGAGCAGTTAGGTGGGGAAGCAGCTAGTACCGAAGGTATGAAAGGAAGGACAGGGAGCATGGATGCAGGGGATGGAAAGGTGGCAATCACAGGGGACTCCATAATTAGGGGTATTCACTGGGGAAGGAAAGGGGACCCAAATGGAAGCAGGAGGGTGGTTTGTATACCAGGGATGACAGCGGGGAAGGTGGGCCCAAGAATAAGGGAAATAGTAAAGGAGGTTGGAGGAATACCTAATTTAGTTATACATTTGGGAACCAACAACCTAGCTGGGGAGGAGGTGGAGGTAGTGCAAATTAAGTTCAGAGAGTTAGGGAAGATCTGCAGGAGGAGGAAAGTTCACTGGCCTTCTCAGAGGTGATACCAGTACCAAGGGCCAGCACAGCCAGGAAAAGAAGAATAGAGAATTTTAATGACTGGCTGAGGAAATGGTGCAAGGAGGAGATGTTCATCTGTATTGGGGACTGGGAGGAGACCTGGTCAAGCAAAGCACTCTTTTCACCAGACAGGCTACACTTCAGTAGGGAGGGTATGAGGGTACTCGGGGACAAACTGGGGGAACACATAACCACTACACTTAATTTAAACTACTGAGGGGGCACAGTGGGCATGCAGGCCCACAGACTCCGAGAGGAGGAGGTCAGTGACCCCTCCCCCACAGTGATGGAAGAGGTCTGGAGGGAGGAGGTGGAAGGGGCAAGAACACAGTTAGCAAAGGGTGGAGGCAGGGATCGACAAATTTCAAAATGGCATGCTAGTCCCGGGCAACTGGTCTGGTCAAAAATGGTAGTCCCAGAGTTCCGAGTGGTAGTCCAATACGTTTATATGAAAATTTTAACCAAACATCTGTAGAAATAAATTACATGGTGTGTCTGGGGTTGTACTATTGTATTAGGATGGATGTAGATGTAGAAGAACTGTGTAAATCGGGAAAACAATACTGAGTGACTGACTCTCCATCCAATTCCTTTCCTTTCTAATCACAGCAGGTCAGGGTGGGACGATTGTACCGTGTGTAGAAATACCCGTACCCATTACCAGATTTTGGGCAAAAAGGACACCTAGTTCCCGATGAGCCCTGGTGCCACTGCCAGACCCGAGTAAACAGGTTTAAAATCTCCACTTCCTTCCTTCACAGCTCATATACAAGGGAGGTCCATACGGTAGGAGAAGAGACTGAGAGTAAAAAATTATAAAATAATAATAATAATACAACAGAATATTGAATTGAGGTACATGAAGAATATTTGGCAGCTGGGAAAGAGGACATGTGCTCGTAAAAGAGGACATCTGGTGGTGACCCTAACTAACCATGTGTGCATGCAGCAGGGCAGGCTGAAGTCTGTTTCAGAAGAGATTGGATAATTGTAGTGAAATGAAACCAAGGCCATCAATCAATAAGCCATTCTGTGAATATAGCATGACTGTCACATCAAGGGGTAGACTGACTAGAGATTGGGAAGACAGGAAGATGATGATGGAGCACTACTAGGAGTACTTGCATCGGATCATCATCACTCATCAGGAGAAGAAACGAAGCAGCAGCGACACCACCAGCAGTAGATGTAGCAGCAGTAGTGGCAGCAGCATGCCCATGAACATGTCTAGTTCCTGGACCACAGAGCAGCCAGTGGTTAATTGCAGGATCAGGATTAAATTCATGCAGTTCAGGACCTTCTACCGCTATCTGCAGGAGAGACTGTAGTGTGTCATCAGAAAGCCGTGTCCGTATTTTGTTTTGATAAGGTTCTGGATAGAAAAACTCTTTCACACTTAGCAGTTGAGACACTCATAGTTATTAGTATTTCGACTAAGTCAAAGAATAATGTGCCCAATCTGTGGTGGTTTTTAGTAATTTTGTGTAGACCTGCAAATCGGCTTGTCAGCTGAAGATTTAAGCAGCATTTTAAATGCAGCATACTCAGACTTTATATGTTCTTGCTGCTCTTCTGTGAAAAAATCAAAGTATTTAACCAGGTTTGCCAGTTCACAGGTCCCAAACACCGCTAGTTGGTCTCTTGGCAGATCAAACTGCTTGAAATCTAAACAGCTGAACCATTTGAGAGGCACCTCTGAGAAATTTTAAACCTCTCGTCCTATGTACTTTATCGCTGCATCTATTAAATTCTGCAATTGTGCATCTCTTACAAAACTGACTTCTGGGCAGTTGCCTCTGAATGGGAAAGGAACAGTCCTGTCCTCCTCCTCCTCCTCCCTCCCTCTTTGACACAACATACTCCATCCATTTCTGTTCAGGTTTGTAATGGCTAAGGAAAGTTGCCATGTATTTCCCTGGTGATGTTTTCAGCTCCGTAAGCTGGAGTAGGCAGGTCTCAACAAGTTGTGGAACTTCCAGTATTACTATGTCATCTCTTTGAAACTGGAGTGACAGGTTTTTTAGTATTGGCAGGAAGTCTTGTAGTATATATAGGGATTTTACAAACTGTACACTCTGTACTTCCTTTAAGAGGGCCTTTGTTCTAGAATCTTCATCACCAGCAGCAGAGGATGCATGTTCTAGGTGTTGAGCGACACTGGGTAGATTAACCTGAACTGCATGAACTGACCGTGACCTACTGGCAAGCCATCTCACTTGTTTTATAGCACTAAAGTGAGCAAGATCAGTATCCATGACATTAGCAATTTCTTTTAGTTCTCTCATTTTTTTGGGACTGTAATGATAAAACTTAAATATTCCCTTGAGAGTACTTTCAAGCTTTGAGACAAATGTATTTTTTTTTACCACATCAAGAACTGCCAGCTCTAACTTTTGGGCAACACAGTGCATTGCAATTATTTGAGGACAGTGTTCCCGCAGCTTTGCTATGGTTCCTCCTCTTTAGCCCATCATGACACTGGCCCCATCAAATTTGCTGAAACAAGGAATGGCCCTGGATTGTGAACATTTTGTAGGTTACTTAGGGAAGATTTACTGACTCAAGTGCAGTCGTTATTAGTGAAATACACCTTCTGCATGTGCATGTTCCAGTGGCACAGCTTGGATAAGCACTTATCGCACCTGTTTTGAGTTTGGGTCAACAAACCGTATGAAAACATTTTCCCACTCAGTTATACTAGAATCTGTACTACCGTCAGCAAGAACTGTCACATATTTAACATCAGTAAGAGTCTGCATCTGGGTTTGGGATATAACTGCTGATATAGCACCACAGAAGTCCCTGGCTCGCTTATCATTGGTATAATTAGAACCAAGTGTTATCCCATTTTTTTCTTGCAGTTCACAGAGCCACTCCATGTCCGAGAAAGGGCGCAGATTTTTGGCAATGGAATATGCTGTGTTGAACAGGCGTTGCATCTTGACCTTAGTGCCCTGATCCAACTGCGTAAATGCTTGATACAGTGGGGACTCAGTGATATCAAAATGTACCACACGCTGACCACTGTCCCATAATATGTTGATTCATGCACAGCAAAATGGATTGGACTTGTCATGAGCACTAACTGACTCAATTCGAAAAGTATTTGAGCCAGTGGCAAAACATTAGGTTTCTTTGAAAAGGCTGGTACTGCAATGGTTGATATTTTTCGCATACAGTGCAATACATCAGTTCTTTTTTCATCATATCTCAGCCAGTTATAAATGGTTAACCAATGCCTCTGAAACAATCGGGCCCTTTTCTCCTGATCATATTTCTTATCTTTATTTGGCCTCTCTGGCCTCTCATCCTGCTCATGGAGCACTAAAGTACGTTTTTTAGGGAGTGGATGTAAACTTTCAGTTAAGCCGTCACTGCTTAATTCAAGACACTGATGATCAGCAGTTATATCTCCTGACACAGATATAGGCTCATTGTCATTGTTATTACTCTCATCTGCACTAGACACACTGACAGAGGTGGATTGTGTTTCTGTTTCAGGTGGTGTGTTGCTGCTGATGGAGTCTGTTACTCGTGAGGCTACTGACCAGAGAGAAAAAAGAGTCTGCTGTTTACTACTCCTACTCCTGTTCTGCATATTGGTGGGCGGGGTGGGTGCACTTATTTTCTTCCCCAATGATAATAAAGTATATTTTATTAATTAGATGTGTCTGTTTGAGTTTCTTTTGGGTGGACTGGACTGGTGCTGGACGGCTGGCCTAGTGGCCTGGCAGACAGTGATGACACTTACGGATCGGGGAGCCAGAAGGATGAGGTGCTTATTTGCCTAGCCTATTCAATAAAGGCAATGGATCTTTATTTACAAATGACCCTTCAGTTAAGTTGTGTTAATACTGGAACAACATATGCACATTTGCACAGCACAAGCAGTATAATGGCACACTCTTTTTTTTTTTTTGTGGCTTCTAAGTTGTGAACAAACTGAACACTCATCAACAGATTCAAGAGGCTACAGCTGAAACTAATGGAGTGATTTGGTTTCCCACTTTCTAATCTACAGCTGCTTCCTTCTCAGGCTCTCGCCGCCTCCAGTCTCTATTTTTAGTTTCTGGCAATAGCATGGGCTAAGAAAAACAAACTGCCAATGCACATTTGCACAGCACAAGCAGTATAATGGCACACTCTTTTTTTTTTTTGTGGCTTCTAAGTTGTGAACAAACTGAACACTCATCAACAGATTCAAGAGGCTACAGCTGAAACTAATGGAGTGATTTGGTTTCCCACTTTCTAATCTACAGCATTCTCCTTCTCAGGCTCTCGCTCACTCTCCAGTCTCTATTTTTTGTTTCTGGCAATAGCATGGGCTAAGAAAAACAAACTGCCAATGCACATTTGCACAGCACAAGCAGTATAATGGCACACTCTTTTTTTTTTTTTGTGGCTTCTAAGTTGTGAACAAACTGAACACTCATCAACAGATTCAAGAGGCTACAGCTGAAACTAATGGAGTGATTTGGTTTCCCACTTTCTAATCTACAGTGTTCTCCTTCTCAGGCTCTCGCTCGCTCTCCAGTCTCTATTTTTTGTTTCTGGCAATAGCATGGGCTAAGAAAAACAAACTGCAATGCACATTTGCACAGCACAAGCAGTAAATGGCACACTCTTTTTTTTTTTTTGTGGCTTCTAAGTTGTGAACAAACTGAACACTCATCAACAGATTCAAGAGGCTACAGCTGAAACTAATGGAGTGGTTTGGTTTCCCACTTTCTACAGCGTTCTCCTTCTCAGGCTCTCGCTCTCCAGTCTCTATTTTTTGTTTATGGCAATAGCATGGGCTAAGAAAACAGTTTTTGCCAGCTGCTTCCCCAATCACCAACCTTCCCCTGCCACAGCGCGTCCACCGCCCCACCTGCAATCTCAGCAACCTCCACCAGTCTCTCAAACTCTGACTTTTTTTATTTTAAGAAAAATTAAAAAAAAAAATGCTGAGGCAAGACAAGTACTGTAGTCTACAGTACTGCACACTGCACTTCAAGTCTCCTCTCTCTCTCTCTCTCCAAAGCAAGTGCACACAATCCAGAAAGAAAAGACTTAAGTGAACCGCTCTCTCTGGGAACAGCACGCACATCCTTTCTCCGTAAAATGAGAAAGAGAGTGTGTGTGTGTCAGATCGCCTCCCGCCAAGTCTGCTGGGAGCCAGCTCGTCCAATGCGCTGCCTTACCCTCCGTGAGCCTCCCTTCCATTTGCTGCCACATATGCCCATCTCTCTGCGTCTCGGCTCCTCCTCTGTTGTCCTGCTATCTTGGCACCAGCGCGCGTCACTGTGACTATCGTTCTGCACTGCACCCCCCCCCCGCTCACGTGACTGCTGCTCCGAGGGTCAGATGACCCAGTACTCCCTCCAGTATCGCGCGCGACAGCACACCCAGTGGCAAAAGCCAGCAATGCAGGCAAATTGGGCATTTCTTTTTTTTTAAATGCTTGTCCCTGGGCAACTGGCAATCTGAGGCAGCGCTTGTCCCTGGCTGGAAAGTTGTAGCCCGGGACGTCGGGCTATCCTATTTGTCGAACCCTGGGTGGAGGGGGTGAGGAACACATAACAAGGGTACGTGGAGGGGTGCACACAGAGGGGATAAATGAGAACAGAAGAATATAGGGAAGAGAAGGAAGGTCAGATTCTAAGTGGAGGGTGGTGTCTCTGAATGCATGGAGTATTGGAAACAAGATGGAAGACCTGCAGGCACTATTAGCGGACAGGAGGGTGGACATAGCTGCAGTAAGCGAGACTTGGGCAACATCACACCATGACTGGGACCCTGCGATCCCTAGATTTAAACTATACAGGAGGAACAGGGTAGTCGGGAAGGGGGGAGGGGTGGCAGTTTATATCAGGGAGGGAATAACTTGCACAAGGGAGGAGTCTGAGGAAGGGGAGGTAGAGGCATTATGGGTTCAGTTAAGGTCCAACAGAGGGAGAAAGGTGAGGTTGGGACCACCTAGTCAGGATGAGGAGAGGGACAGGGAACTGAGCTCACAAATATCAGAAGCTGCGGGGAAAGGAGAGGTGGTAATTGTGGGGGATTTTAGCCTGCCCAAGGTGGACTGAAGTATACCATCCACGACATGTGCTAGGAGTCAGCTGATCCTGGAAGGGCTGCAGAGTGGGTTCCCGACTCAGGGCATCACTGAACCAACAAGAGCTGAGGCAATTCTTGATCTGGTGCTCACAAATGGGGAGCATGTACAGGAAATAATGATCAGGGAGCCACTGGAGGGAAGTGACCATTGCAGTTGGATATGGCCAGGGAAAGTATCCTAAGACTAAACTCTTGGATTTCAGGAGGGCGGACTTCAGGAAAATGGGCAAAGTGTTAAGGAGCCATCTGGTGGGCATCAGAGCAGATATGGGGGTGAACCAAAGGTGGTACATCATTAAGGAAGGAATACTGGTTGCCACAGATGAGTGTGTTAGGCTCAGGGGTAAGAACACAAGGGCCAAAGTGCCCAGCTGGTTCAGTTCTGGGGTTGCCCAGGCAGTAAGGAAAAAGAGGTTGGCCTATAGAAAATTCAGGAAGACCAAGAGAGAGATGGGGAGGCAGTATAGCGCAGTGGTTTAAGGCTCTGAGCTGCAAATCTGGTGACATCCAGCAAACCAGACCTGGGTTTGAATCCCACAGCTTCTGCTTACATACTGTGTGGCCCTGAGCAAGTCACTTAACTTCCCTGTGCTCCCAGGTCGCACCTGTAAAAAAGCTTTCAGCTTAGTGTGCTACTCCTGGTTAAACAACTAAAAAAAAAAAAAAAAGGTGGATAGGAAAAATTACCCAAGGTTGGCTAGTGAGGCAAGTAAGAAAGTCAGGCAAGCAAAGGCACAGAAGGAGCTGCAGATAGCTAAAGGAATTAGGAAGGGGGAGAAGGCTTTCTTTCGCTATATAAGTGAGAAAAGGGACAAGAAGGAAGGAAGGGATTGTTAAGCTTAAGAAAGGGATGGAGTGGGTGGAGGATAATGAGGGAAGAGCAGAGATACTAAATGAATACTTCTGTTCTATCTTCACCAGGGAGAAGGATGGACCAGTGCCTTCAGGAAGGAAAAGAGGAGCAGGGGGGAGGGCAACACAGATGTAGTGACAGAGGAGGATACAGTGAGGGAGGGGCTACTGCAGGGTTTTAAATAATTGATTAGCAGTTTTTTTCCTGGGACAATACTAACTGTACAGGAAGTATTTATATAGCTTTTCTAAAAGTGTTATGTTTGTTAAACACAATGAGGCAAGTGCTATGCATTTTTACAATGTTTTAGCACTTTTATGAGCAAAACGCTAAACAATTTTTAGAGTTAAATAAAACCCTGTACTGGCATTGAAGGTGGACAAATCACCAGGCCCGGATGGAGCACATCCAAGGGTACTAAAGGAACTGGCTGAGGAGCTGGCAGGGCCACTGGCAGACCTATTTAATAGTTCACTACAGACAGGTGTAGTACTGCAGGACTGGAGAACAGCACATGTAGTGCCGCTCCACAAAAGCGATCCCAAATATGACCCAGGGAATTACAGACAAGTCAGTCTGACCTCCACTGTGGAGACCATACTAAAGGAAAGGTTGGTGGAATATCTGGAGGAGCATGGTCTCCAGGATATGAGGCAGCATGGGTTCATGGGGGGAAGAGCGTGTCAAACAAATCTGATTGACTTCTTTGACTGTGTCACTAAGACAGTAGATGGGGCCAAGTGGTAGACATCCTCTATCTTGATTTCAACAAGACCTTTAACTCTGGTGCCCCACAAAAGGTTAATCAGGAAGTTGGTGGATCTCAGGGTTAGGGAAAAGATGGCAAGATGGGTGGAAAACTGGCTGAAGGACAGAACCCGGAGGATGTGTTGTGGGGGAGAGAGTTATCTGGCACAAGACAGGTAACCAGTGGGGTCCCCGTAGGGCTCGGTACTGGGGCCGGTGTTGTTCAATGTCTTCATCAATGACACTGGAGATGGCATTAAGGGCAAAATGTGCCTATTCGCAGATGACACCAAGCTCTGTGGGAGAGTAGACACAGCTGAAGGGATACGGGACCTACAGGAAGATCTGGAAAAGCTAAGGAGGTGATCCAGGATCTGGCAGCTTGGATTCAATGCCAAGAAATGCAAAGTTATGCATATTGGAGCTGTGGAAGTGTTGTGGGATTCAAACTCGGACACCAGCGTAGATGAAACGTACTGGACAGGTTTTATTTAAAACAGAAGACAAAAACAAAAATAAAACAAACTGTTCAAATAACAAAATAAAAGAGGAATACTTCTTCCAATGAACAATCCAAAAGTTCCAAAATCCAGGAAATAAACAAAGCAAATAACTTCCCTTAGAATACACTAAGGATGGGGTCAGCTACTTGAGGAGCCCTGAACTAGACTGACTAAGAACAGCTCTTTGCTGCTTATATAACACAAAGTTAACATGTGATCCAGAAAGCCCCTCCCCTTCTTACATAACTACAACTGAAAAGCTTTGTAATTTATTTTAATATCATTTTGGATATATCTAGATATTAATATACAAGATATCTAACCTATAGGAGGGGTTGGGGCATCTGTATATCTGTTTTTAACAAATATTAACACAGAAATGGGCTGTACCTATGATCTCCAGGCTCCTCCCACAGATTCTCTGTATAAATATATGATGTGATTGGCCGGCCGGCTCTTAGGTGAACAGAGAATAAGCTGGAAGGAGTGGAGTCCTAAGATCGTGAGGCTAAAGCACTAAACTCTTCAAAAACAACATCCCAAAAGGTAATAATTCAAGTCCATCATTAGTTTAGTTCAGACATTCATTATTACAGCTCAGATAATCATTATTACAGCTCAGACAATCATTGAATGAAATATGAAACAAAAAAGAGTGTGGGTTTCACAGAACCCACAGTGTTTGTCTCACTTGGAACTACAGACTAAAGCTGTGTGCTTTAAGAACCCAAGCAAAAGTCTACCCCTCAGAACTAACACTTGGGCTTTGCTCTAAGTTTATCACACACTCAGCAGGAAGGCTGAGTCTCGAGCGAGCGTTTAAATGAGTAGTTCTAGCCCCTGAACACTGAGGTAACTGTGTTGCTAGGTATTTCCTTGCTTTTCACGGTCTCTTTTGCCAGTTTCAGGCTTCAATTTGCGCAAAACAGATTGTGCCATAACTAGGGGGCTCTGCATGACATCAACAGACATTTTACTCGCATTTGTCCCTTCAGCAACATCCCCTTACAACCACAAACTGAATAAAGGGGGTTTTTCATTTTTAGAAACGCCGACTCGCTACCGCAACGTGCGCACATTCGTGCAGGCATCATGCGCATGTTCGTGTAGGCGAGTGTGCGAACAGTCGCGAAGTATGGGATGGAATCGGGACTACCTCTAAGAGACCATTTTATTTTTAAAAGGATCGGGGATAGGGAGAACATTAGGCAGGTGGCCTTCCTACCTAATGGGGAGCATAGAAAAAAAGAAAGGAGGACAGAGAAAGCAAAGAGGGGAAGAAATAAAAAAATAAATGCTGCTGCAACAGACTTGAAGAGAGAGAAAAGGGGGGGGGTCTCAAGAAGGTAATAACCTAGACCCTGCCACAGAAGCCAAGAATCCTAGGACAGAGTACTATCTGGGGTGGAGTCTGAGTATCTGCATCAGAGGAGGAGGAGAAGGACCTGGGAGTGACGATCACTAGTGACCTAAAGTACTCTATGCAGTGCAAGAAAGCAGCAGCAAAGGCAAACAAGATGCTGGGATGCATATTTAGGGTGGGATCAGTAGTAGGAGAGAGGAAGTTATACTGCCCTTGTACAGGTCACTGGTAAGGCCGCATCTAGAGTATGGAGTTCAGTACTGGTGCCCATACCTCAAAAAGGACAGTAACCTGCTGGAGAAGGTCAAGAGGAGGGCTACAAAGATGATAGCTGGTCAGCAGGGTAAGGCATATGAGGAGAGGTTGAGGGCACCGAACTTGTACTCACTGGAAGAGAGAGGGGACATGACTGGGACCTTCAAGTACTTGAAAGGGATAAATGAGGTTGATAAGGAGAGTCTCTTTAAGTTGAGTGGCAACCATAACACAAGGGGTCACAGTCTTAAGCTGGAGGGTGGGAGGTTTAGGAAGGAGGTCAGGAAGCACTTCTTCACAGAGAGGGTGGTGGGCACCTGTAATATGCTGCCAGAAGAGGTAATCTCATTGAAGACAGTGGACAGCTTTAAGAGAGGCTGGGACAGGTATAGGGGGAGGGTAAGGGTCATGGATAGGGAGGATGGGAGGAGTGGGGGAGAGGGGGCAGGGAGAGTAGCTCAAGCTGTGGACCCTGTAACATGAGAAGACTTGATAGACCAAATGGCCTTCTTCTGCTGGCTTCTTTGTATGTTCTTATGTTCACTAGACAGGCAAAGATGGAAGCTGAAGGGATGTATTATCCACGTTTCGAGCCAGAACCCAAGCTGTGCATGGTCTCCTGCCTCCTGGAATATCTTCATCAGACAGCCCTCCTCTGTGGGGATGTGGATCAAGCTCTGATCACTCTGACTAAACCTCATAAACCAGTGGCAGCGGCCGTCGTTGCGAGGTGGGTCTCATGGACCACAGCGGAGGTAGGGATTGACATGAACATGTTCGGGGTCCACTCCACTATAGCCAGCAAGGCGTTCAGGAGTGGTGTCTGTCTGGAGAATATCCTTCAGACATTCGGCCATAAGTAACTAAAGTTAGGGCCATTTAAATCAGAACTTCATACGTCTCTAGCATCCTCCAGTGACTGTGACTGTGGGTCCTAGATTTCTCCCTCGCTCCCTTCCCTCTGTTTCCAATCAAAAATTTCTCTGCCTCAGCCTGTCTCCCCACACTAATTTTCTGCTATACCTAGGACCACAGCTCCCCTGTCCTCCTTTCCTACCATATTAAGAGCTTTCTACTGTACCCTGTTACAATTGAATCACCCTATGTCCCATTCTTTCTACCAGCACCTCCCCCCCGTCTTCATCGTCCACAGCCATACTCTACCACCCTCCCACTATGACCTCTCTCCCCACATCTAATTTTCACTTAACATTCCATTTCTTCCTACCTTTATCAATGTGCCCCTCTCCAATTCATCTTCTCTCTCTCTCTCTGGACTCTGAAAAAAACAAAAAATGTGTTGCAAATCAGTCCTCCTGGCACTTAGACAATAGATCTGATTGTTTGAATCAAATCTTCCCTGTTTTTTGATATTTGTTAATTCCACACTGTAATTTATTTTCTCATGGTCCTCTTACAAATGATAGTTTCTGTATTTTCCATTGTACTTGTTTAATTTTCTGATTGTTGAATCTCTGTTAACTCTGTTTTTGTTGTTGGATTGACGTGGAACCTCTGTAAACGAGTCCCTATCTCAAAGGTATTTCCGAATCACAAATAAATAAATAAATGAATAAATAGACATTCAACTGGTCTGAGGATTTGGTCTTCAAAATCTACCATATGGCTGTGATCGATGGGGTGCCAAATGAAGTTTTATATGGAGCTTTGAACATGCCTGCCAAGCATCTGTGTGCTGATGTAAAATTGCAATTTTCCAAGAGCATAGCTTGAAAGAAAGTTATTTTAATAAACACACAAAGGTGCAGGATTACAGTCCCTCCTCATGCTGTTTGCTTTTTCGCAGCTAACACCTAGAAAGACCAGAAATGGCTGATGTTGGACCCAGTGGAGACTTGATGCTTTGTTACAGGTTCGAGTTGCAAGTTGTTTGATTCCTGTTCCACGTTGTCGTAATGGATGACTCTGGTTTTGAGTTTGGCTACACCACACTGGGCAATTATTATTAAATTATACAGGACTAATATTAACCCAATATTTATAAGGTGGATCAGTGAATGGCTTAGTAATAGGTTACAGAGGGTTATGGTAAACGGTAGTTTGTCTGGCATGGGACGGGTGACAAGTAGGGTCCCACAGGGCTCGGTGTTGGGGCCCGCACTTTTCCAGATTTTTGTAGCTGACTTGGCAAATGACCTTGAAAGCTGGGTGTCAAAGGACGCAGATGACACCAAGCTGGTGGAGCAGTGAGCTCATCAAATTAGGTAGAGACAGCTGGCCCGGTGGCATAGAGGGTTGAGGCGCGGACGCCTTACCTGGACCCACGCTGGTGACCTGGGTTCGGGAATGTACTCGGGACGCCGGGGGCTGGCTGGGGCAGGAGAGGATTCAGCGTCCATGGGACTGCTTTCCTCTCTTGGGGCCGGGCTAGGGAAAGGCGTCAGTTGGCAGCAGCCTCTGGTGGAGACCAGGAACACTGCACGACAGCGCAGGAGGGACGTCAGCCAGAAAACATGAAAATGCTCCACGTCACACCGGATGACGGTTGTCTGGCTCTCCGAGCCTGTCAATGCCTCTGAAGCCTTCTGCCTCAGCAGCACTCTCCGGGCCAAGATGTTGCGCTAGTCTGCGACCCCTCTGGCTGGTGGAGGCTGTTGGTGGCTCTTGGAGGAGGCGGACCCATCAGGCGAAGGGTTACGCCAAGTTACCCGGGGGGGATAGGCTGTCATGTGAGAGCAGAGGACTCAGGGGACAGGACGAGTCAGAAGTAGCATTGGCTCGCCTGAAGGAGAGGCTGGCATGGATGCACGTCGGGGTGAAAAAGATATGACACACAAAAAAAAAATTGAAGTAGAGATAATACAAAAAGATATAGACAGAATTACAGATTGGACAACCCAATGGAGTATGAAGATTATTATAAATAAATGTAAAGTACCACATATGGGCAAGGGAAATAACCAAAATAATTATTACATGCAAGGTACTCTATTACCAAAAGCAAAGAATGAAAAAGATCTGGGGATCTACATCACAGATGGCTTTGGCACAATAATGCAAACAACAGAAGCGATCAAAAAGGCAATGAAAATCAGCTGGGAAATTAAACAGAACATAACATCCAGAGATAGCAAAGCTAATGACCCCTCTATACAGGGCCTGTGTTCACCCACATCTAGAATTTGCTTCACAATTGTGGAATCCATATAGGAAAGAAGAAATTAACAAGACTAAAAAAGTCCAAAAGAATTTTACGAAATCCATTAATGGGCTAGTCAGTAAATGTTACAAGGAAAGATTACAATCACTTAAAATGATGTCATTCACCATCAGACATGTCAGAAGAGATATGTTACTTATGTTTGACATAATGTAGGACCCAATATTAATTAAAGAATTGAACTTAGAGTTCAAGGAGGGAAACATGCAGACAAGGGGTCACCCCCTGCAACTTAAGGGTTCAAAATTTGTGAGCAAGTCGAAGAAATATTTTTACACAGTGAGAGTGGTGAACATTTGGAATAGGCTGCCAATTGACGTTATCATAAGTAAGACAAAGACACAATTTAAACGGAAATTGGATAAGTACGTACTAGAGGGAGGAAATTTAAACTATTACTTATAAACAAATAACAAATCTATAGGAGCAAATATGGGCAAATGCCTTCTAGCTCCTAAATACCTCTTAGTATGAACCTTAGGTTCCTGTTTCAATAGCTATGCAAGGAAGAGGGTGTCAGTTTGGTGTTTTCACCTTTTATAGGTGCCTGGAGGACTGTGAGAGAAGCCGAGGGTTCGGTGGGGGTTGTATGCAGTATACATAAGCAATAAGACATGACGGGGTGTGCATTGAATAGCTCTAACCACATGCCTAGGGGAGTAGTGAAGTATGAGGCCGCATGCCGAGTACCTTCTGCCCCTGGAAGTACAGTCAGATCTCTTCAGCCCACACCCCATCATGTCTTATTGCACTTATAAAATGGGCTGCATTTTTTTTACTTTTTACAGTTAGAAAAGTCATGTTTATATGTAGAAAAAAATTTGTTTATGAGAATTTATGATAAAATAGTCCTTCTGCCTGCTAGAAAACGACGTCATTGTACATGTGCTGTACAATGTTTTTCATTTACTGGCATTAGTAGTACTGATTTTATTTTGTTGCCAGCTTGATACAGGAACACTACCCCATGCCCCTGTGTATTGGTGTGGAGTTTTTTTTTTTGTTTTTTTTTACTGGGACTGAGCTCAAGCTGCTATCATGCCACAGGAGAGAAAGAGAGAGACTGTAACATCAATCAGTCAATCAATCAATATCTTTATTTAGCCAGGCAGAACACCATTGAGCAGGGCTCATTTACAAGATGGACCCAGTAGTTTAAACAACAACAAGTCACAATACAACAATTTGGCGTAGGTGTAGCAACATTAGCAGCCTATGTTTCATGGGTTTTTTCAGGCTACATAGACTTACGTCCCTAATGCTTGTCCTGTTATTCTAAACTAGGGTTGTTTTATTTTCATAGTACTTATCCAGACCATGTTTAAAGGAACCCATTGAATCACTCATTACTACTCCATTTGGCAAACTGTTCCATAGCTTAACCCCTCTCTGGCTAAACCAGTTTTTCCTCCTGAGGGTTCTCCACTTATTGTGTGTCCTGGGTTCATGTAGGTAAATGTTCCTAACCCCAAGTCCCAATTCCTGTCTCAGGTGATCATCCTGAAGGGCCCTATATATCATGCACATATCTCCCCTTATTCTGCGATATTGCAGTGTGTACAGTCCTAAATTGTTTAATCTCTCCTGATATTGTACATGACCCTGACCTGCAGTTCTCTCTGTGGCCCTACGCTGTACCCCCTCCAATCTTCTAATGTCAGTTTTTTTGTACGGGAACCAGACCTGGACTCAGTACTCCAGATGGGGCCTCACCAAGGCCCGGTACAGGGGCAGAATCACCTCACTATCTCTGCTACTGATGTGTCGCAGTATGCAATTTAGTACTTGATTAGCTTTTTTGACAACCATACCACAGTGTGTACTAAATTGTAAGTCACTAGTTATTTTCACCCCCAGGTCTCTTTCCTCCACAGTTTGATGTAACTGGACTTCTCCTAAATTATACTTAATTTTACTGTTCTTATTTCCCAAGTGCATTACAGCACATTTGCTAACATTAAGTTCCAGCATATATTAATCTGTGCACTGAATCAACATATCCCGTGTTACCTGTACCTTTCTCTGATCCTCAGTACTGTTTACAATACCCCCAATCTTGCAGTCATCTGCAAACTTACTCAGCCAAATGTTGGGAGAAACTACACTTGATTGAGGAAACATATAGATTAAATAAACATGGGCCCAAGACAGAGCCCTGCGGAACTCCACTTGTAACTGCCTTCCAATCTGAAAAAAATCCTCTGATAGCAACCCTTTGCCTTCTATCATTCAACCACGCTTCTACACAGTTAACTATATTTGATGGTAGCTTTGTGTTAATCAGTACCTCTATCAATTCCTTATGTGGCAGTTTATTGAACACCTTGGAAAAATCCAAAAATATATGATGTCCACTGCATCCCCTTTGTCCAGGGCCGTGTTTACTTTTTCATAGAAGGTTAACATGCTCATCTGACATGACTTTGTTTTTGTGAAGCCAAGTTGGGTTGGATCAATTAAATTATACAGTGACAAGTGGGATAAAATACAGTCCTTCAGAATTCCTTCAAATAGCTTCCCCACTATAGACGTTAAACTAACTGGTCTAAAATGTTCAGGTTTTGTAGTAGGGCCTTTCTTCAATAATGGAACTACTATAGCATCCCTCCAATCCTGTACCACTATTCCCTGATCTAAGGATTTCTGAAATAATTATGTCAGTGGAGGAGTCAGGCTGACCGCCAATTCTTTAAGTACTCACGGATGAAGCTCATCTGGTCCCTGAGATTTGTTAATATTAATGCTTTCCATCTTACCAGTACATCTGTAGGGTCTATTATTACCTGTCCTACCTGAGAACTTAACTTATTTTTAGTTCTTGTGCCAGTATCTTTACTAAATACCAAACTAAAATAAGAGTTTTGCATGTCCGACAGTAACTTAGTGTCAGTTACATGTTCGTCCAGTTCATTAATAAAAGGGCCTATATTACTAAATCCATTATTTTTGCCATTGATGTATGTATAAAATGCTTTATGCTTGTCCTTTACTCTAGTAGCCAAACTAAGTTCATATTCTGCCTTAGCGTGCTTAATTTCTTTCTTTAGTTGTCTAACCTTCCCCTTATACAACAGCCATCCATCATGGTTATCTTTTTTGTTTACCCGTTTAAAGATTTTATCTTTCTCCCTAACCATTTTTTTAAGTTTAGAATTTAGTTTAGTTTAGTTTATTGTTCTAGGAATTACTACCTTTGAGCCAGAGGCTCTTTTACAAAGGTTCCACGTCAATTAGGTACAGTACAAAAGGTTACATAGATAACACAACAATTTGTGTTGTGTCAAGAGCAAGAAAACATATACAAATACATATCAAATCATTCGTGCAAAAGGGCATGAGATATCAATAATCACATTATTATTACAAGAAAGAGGTCATGCCAGATTAGGAGAAACAAATAGGGAAAAGTCCAGAACAGAGGGTAAGTGAAAGGTGTGGGGAGCAGACAATAGCAGGAGAAAAGGTTTCCCAAACATGTCTTTGTCAAATAACGGGACAGGGTGGGTAGTGAGAAAATAGGAGGTTTAATCAGGGCAGTCACAGGAGCTGGAGGTGGCAAGGTGAGAGAAAAGCCTTGATTTGAAAATACCTAGAGAGGTGAGGCAGTAATATGAGTGCTGAGAGCATTTAGCCAGCTGGGGCACGATAGGCAAATGATCTTTGTCCTGAGAAGTCCAGCATCGGGGACTTGAGAGGCTGGTGTTCTGATCTTCTGGTAAAGCGGGTGCTAGCGCCGGACATAACAGGTCTTGGATACAGGGTGGAGTGAGACCCAGAGTGGATTTTTTCGCCATCAGGCAGGTGAAGGTACTTTATCCAGTTTGAGAGTTGCAACCAGCCTGAGTCAGCATAGAGTTCACATGTGGAGTACGTCGGTGTGCACCAGTGAGCAACCGACAGGCCTTATTTAGGGATGTTGTAATGCGACTAAGTGCTGTAGTAGTGGCAGATCCATTATATAACTAAGCCGTAATCATGAGCTGAGATGATAGAGAGTTGGATGGCAATCCTCAGTGCAGAATGGGTAAGAAGCTGTCGGTTCGATACAGAATCCCAATTAACTGATTAATAGTTTTGCTGTACTATCAATGTGAGTTGCAGGTTAGGCCTTGATCAAAGCTGATTCCAAGATATTTGAAAATTGGCACTTGTTCAAGGGTATTTCCTAGGTATGTATTAATGGTGAGTGGGACTTGCTGTTTCTTGTTTTGTGGGTTAGAGAAGAGCATGGATTTAGTTTTTTTGTGGTTTAGAACCAGCTTATGTTCAAGGAACCACATCTCAACTTTGGAAAAAGCATGCTGAAGGTTGAGGCGTAAGAGGTTCAGATCTTTATGAGTGGCAAGAATCACGGCATCGTCGGCATACAGGATTATTTGTTCAGGGCAGGATTTGGGGAGGGAGTTCAGGAAAAGGCTGAAAAGGAGGGGGCCCAGGATGGATCCCTGGGGAACTCCTGAGCGAACCGGTTTTGAGTCTGAGAGAACTCCAGCTACTTTTACAGATTGAGAGCGCTGAGCAAGGTAATTTTTTACCCAGTCACCAGGACCCTGCGAGAGCCCTAGGGATAGTAGTTGTTTGATAAGTAGGCCATGGTGAACTGTGTCAAATGCCTTGTTAAGTCAATGTAGACTGCTCCAGTTAGGTTTCCTTTGTCCATGGCATTGTGGATTGCTCCTGAGAATTCAAGTAGGGCAATTGATGTGCTGTGCTCTTTCCTAAATCCATGCTGCTGAGTGCATAGGATGTTGTACTTTTCCAGGTAGTCTGAGAGTTGGTCCGCCACCAAGCGTTCAAGGGCCTTAGAGAGAGGTGGTAGTATTGATATCGGGCGATAGTTACCAGGCAGTGACTTATCACCACTTTTGTGCACCGGAGTGACAACTGCAGCTTTCCATTTCCTAGGGGAATTGGCTGTAGCAGAGGGAGAGATTGAAAATTTTTGTGAGGGGGAGCAGAACTTCCTCGAGAGTGAGGGACAGAAGTTTAAGGTCAATAGTGTCACTGCTTGCTCGGGACTTAGAAATGGCCTTCTTTATATATTTATAGACTTCATGTGCCTTTACTAGTTTGAAATGGAAGGGTGGTTGGTTGGAGAGGCAATAGTAGAAGTAGAAATTGGAGGGTCAGCATCAGTGAAGAAATCAGATGAGAGGACACCACTAAGGTCCGTGAAGGTATCCTTTAGTGTGTTTGCAATGATCTCTGGGTCTAATGTAGTGGTTCCATCCACATTCATTATTGTAGGAGAGGATTTGGACTGCTGACCCATGATATTCTTTATGTTGTCCCAGAAGGATTTCCCTTCGCCCCAGGAGTTGGAGATGGCATTCTTGAAGTAGGAGCTCTTCATCAAGCGGATCTGTTTAGTACAGTGGTTATGAGCCTGTTTATACTTTTGAATGTCCAACAGAGTGCCAGTAGCTCTTGCAGTGGCCCAGAGGTGATCCCTACTTTTGAGTTGTGCCAATAGCTTCGCTGTGAGCCAGGGATTTGTGAGTGCTTTGATTTTGCGCTTTTTAACTGGTGCATAGGTGTCACAGGCAGTGTTGAAAGTAGAAATAAAGTAATCAAGAGCTAGGTCAACATCTTGAGTTTTGTAAATCAAGGACCAGTCTATCTGCCTAAGACAGGTCTTGAGATGAATAAGGTTGCCATAAGGTAGGACTCTGCTATAGATGGTTTTGGAGGCACTTCAGAAACTTATTTGTCCAGGTACATATTATTGGAGAGTGATCACTGAGCGAGAGTCAGGGAGAACACTTACATTGGTTATACAGGTAGGGTGGCTGGTAAGGATCCAGTCAATGAGGGTGCTGGTCCCTGATTTGTAGTTTTTCCTGGTAGGGAGTTTACCACTTGTGTTAAATCTGCTGCTAGGATAGCATCTTTGTTTGACCCTGCATCAGGAGCAAGCCAATTTATATTAAAGTCCCCAAGGAGAAGGAGTTCGATGTCAGAAGGTTGTGTACTTACGAACTTGAGGACAGCCTGTAGGCCAGAATCAGGATCTTTGGTGGGATATAGACAGCAGCAATTGTGAGGACTTTGTTTTGGGCACCAAGTAGTATCTTGATAGGGAGGAGTTGCACTGAGGTTTCTGTGGTAGGGGTAAGAACCAGGAGACAGGTGAGGTAGTCCTTTATGTAGATTGCACACCCACCACCCCTTTCGAGGTCCTATCCAGCCTGAATATCTTGTAGCCTTGTATAGAGATGGCATGATCCGAGTATTAGGTGTCAGCCAAGTTTCGACGATGGCAAGGATATCCGGGTTGTGCTGGCTGGCAAGATTTGAAGGAGGCCAGTTTTGGGAGGAGACTGCAGATGTTTAAGGTAGCAATTTTGAGCCCCCCCTCCATTTTGGCAGGCTTTGTTGTACTGTAGGAGACAGGGCCAGGATTTGAGTGGACACTTCCTGATATCAAGAGGAGGAGGAGGAGGAGGAGTTTAAGAGACAGTTGCTGTACTTCGTAGTCAATAGAATTACTCTTCTGAGGCTTATGCGGCTTGGACCATTGCAGGCGTCTAGGGACCCAGAGCAAGGAGGTTGTTAGTAATAGAGGATCATATGCCCATTTATCCTTGTTGTAGCTTGTCAGTTGCACCCAGTCGCTTGCAGATAGGTACCTGGTGGATAAGTCAAAAGCCAAAAGAATGATCAACAGCTGAGGTCCAGAGTCACTGAAATGTTAAAATTCCTGAAGGTGATTAAGTGTGCCTGCACATATGCAGGATGTGAAATCTTTTGTCTGTATGTTTTGCCATTCAAAACAGGTTGAAAAGCCACATACAGATCATGGAGCAGGTCAGACGAAAGTGTGGATTCCAGCAGGACCCAGAGTCACCAAGGTTGTCAGATGTAGTTGTTTCACTTATGTTTTGTTTGGGATAGCTTCCAAAAGTTAATTTTAAAATGAAGATAAAGATACCTGATGATGATTTTTTTGCAGAAATCCAGTCCAGGAGACTTTCACGGATGTAGTGAGCAAGAATGGTATAGTTACCACAAGCAGAAAAACATGTAAATCCACAAAAACTAAGCTACAGACACAGACAAACACAAGCAGCTACCACACAGACCCAGGGGGCGTGGCCCTTTGGTATTATTTTTCCTGTCATACTTATTTGTACTTGGTATATATTTTAGCACTCCTATTTTAATTTTCATAGTCAAGATTTCCCACATTTTATCTTTAGAAAGATTAGAAAACTCAGTATTCCAGTCCCAAGGAGCCATCTCTATTCTAAAACCAGAAAAGTTTGCCTCGTTAAAATTGAGCTTTTGTGTTAACCCTCTGGCACAATTTGTACTTGTTTCATCTGACATTTTGGGAGGCAGTATAGCGCAGTGGTTTAAGGCTCTGAGCTGCAAATCTGGAGACCTGGGTTTGAATCCCACAGCCCCCACTTGCATACTGTGTGACCCTGAGCAGGTCACTTAACTTCCCTGTGCGCCCAGGTTGCACCTGTAAACAAGCTTTCAGCTTAGTGTGTCTCACCTGGTTAAACAACTGGGGGAAAAAAAGACATCATAAAACAGGCTTTACAGTGATCACTGTTCCCTAGGGGACTACCCAATGTAATATTACTTATTTTATTCCCCATATTGGTTAGTACCAAATATAAGATGTTATGACCCCTAGTTGCTGACATTACTCTCTGTTCCACCCCAACTTGGTCAAGTACTTCAAGGAATTTCCTTTCTGTGCTAGATTTCCCTCTTAGTTCCAACCTATCTATTTCAGGCATATTAAAATGCCCCGTTAAGATTATGTCTTCTGCCGGGTCTAGGTTAGAAATAAACTCGAAGAGATGATCATCATCCTGTTTAGTTATAGAAGAAGGCCTGTACATCAGTTCCAATCTAGTTTTTGGTTGCGCCACATGCATTATTTTTATCCACAACATTTCTACATTCTCAAAGTGGATCAATTCCTGCTCACTATTTATAGTATCCTTTATATACAGTATATGGCAATTCCTCCCATGGAGCACAGACCCTAGCAGTTAAGATACGTTTTGGTAATCCTGGAAAAATTCTATACATTTTGTCAGCATACATTCCCCCCAGGAACCAAAAGCCTGCTTTTGACTCTGTACTGGAGAGTATTGCCCACCTGCCTCCCAAGAGTAAAGTCATCATATTGGGTGATTTCAATGTAAATTGGTTATCTACTACGTCTTCCACATGTAAAGAAGCAGTGCACGCTCACGACCTCACTTGAGTGGTCCAATCCCCAACCAGGCTAGACCCAAAAACTGGAACATCCACCCTTATCGACCTTATCCATACCAACCACCCAAATAACCTTTCCCATATTAAGGTGCTCCCTGACTCGATAAGTGACCACTCTCCACTTACCTGTTGGTGGTCTAAAAAAATTCCCCCAAACCCTCCTAAAACCACAGTGCAAAGATGCTTAAGGAAAGGAGCCCTCCCATGCCTGAAATCCTACCTCGCCTCCTTCGACTGGTCTCCTATCCACACTGCCCAAACAGTTGATGATGCCCTCACCTTTTTTATTTCTTCCTTTAACTCTGCTTACGACATCTTTTCCCCCTATTCAAGATAGATAGCAAAAACCCTGGACACCCCGTGGATCTCCCAGTCACTACTAGACTGCATGAGAGAGAGGGATAACCTATGGCACAAGACCCTTGCCTCACAACTCCCACAAAACAGACAGAATTACAGGGAGGCTCAAAACAGCTGCACATGGGCAATGCGTCACGCTAAAGCCAAGTATTACAACCAAGCTCTTACCTCCTCCTGGGGTGCAAGTAGCAAATTCTGGAGAAACATTAAGGAACTAACTGGGAAAAATGTATCCCCAACCCCAGTGCAGCTTCAAGTTAATGGGGTCACCTCCCAGGACCCAAATTATATTACTAAAGCCCTCAATACTGCCCTTACAGACCTCAGTCACATTCTCCCCCCCAAACTTCTTAGACCCGATCAGTACCCACCCCATAAATTCCCTTCCCTATTTCAACCACCCTCCTTTCTATGAATCATCTCCTGCAAAGAGGCAAAATGCTACCTAGGCAAAGCCCCAGCAAACTCACGCTATCAAAGTGATGACCTGGACCTCAAGCTTGTCCGGCTAACCTTGGATGTGACTTTTCCCCATCTCACCAAAATATTTAACCTATCCTTATGTCACAGTCAGTTCCCCACCTCTTGGAAAAGAGCAGTTATAACCCTCATATTAAAGAGTGGGGACCCCACTTCCACCAGCAACTACAGGCCAATATCCATACTGCCCCCTCTCTCAAAGGCCCTTGAGAAAATAGTGGCGGACCAGCTCATGGACTACCTGACCATATACAATCTGCTCTGTCAAGAACAACATGGGTTCCAGAGGGGTCACAGCACCTCCACTGCCCTGGTCAAATTCACGTCCTATATACACGAGGCCCTTGATCATGGTTCAGTAGCAGGGGCCTTCTATATCAATCTGACCAAAGCTTTTGACATGGTCAATCACAAGCTTCTTCTCCACACTCTTCCTTCACTAAATATCACCCCTGAAGTCTCCGCCTGGATCAAGGACTATTTCTCTGGCAGGACACAGCAGGTAAAAACTAATCAAACCACATCCTTCATGAAAACAGTCCGCACAGGGGTTCCTCAACAGTCCATACTAGGCCCATTGCTTTTCACCCTCCCCAAATCCTGTAGTGGGAAGCTTCTGCTTTTTGCTGACAATACTGTAGTCTTTTGGAAACATCATCATCTCAACACACTACAGGCTGCCCTGCAGACCTTCTTTGGTGAGCTCGAAACCTGGTTCTCCGAACACCGCCTAATACTCAACTATAAGAAGACAAAAGCTATGATCTTCTCTCACCGCCAAAACCCGGTCTGTAACACGCCACTAATCATCACAAACACACATGGCATTGCTCTAGAACAGGTCTACAATTTCAAATACCTGGGTGTCTTGTCGGACTCCTCCCTTACCTATCACGCTCACATTCAGCAAGTATCCTCCTTTGTCAATACAAGGTTAGGGATCCTTTACAGACATAGGCACTGCATTCCACCGCTTGCAATGCAGTTAGCAGTGTCCTCTTCAATACTACCCCTGGTGGACTATAGCATAGTAATTTATGGGTCTGCTGATCATACTGCCCTGCGTAACATCAACCCCACTCTCAACAAAGCCTGCCACCTAGTCTCGAAATGTAATAGGCTAACCCATACTTCTGAGCTTTACAAAATTACTGGCTGGCTAACCTTCCAAAATAGGGTAAAGTATCACACCTGCCTTCTAGCAAGGAAGATACTACACAAACAAGCTCCGACAGGCCTCCACCCTCTTATTCAAACTGCATCGCTCAGGAGGGCCACAAGACACTCTGCAAATACCCCCATACTTGTGCCTCACTGTAGAACCTCCCTTGGGCAATGGTCCTTCTGTTATCGTACTCCAATATGGCTGAACAACCTACTGTCCACAATCTCCCTTACAACCAGTTTGAGTCAATTTAAAGCTGGCCTAAGGACACTCCTCAACTCTGCTACCTGTGACTGTAGATAACTCTTACCAGGTTCCAGTCGCCACAAATATGGGGTCCTCCCCCCCATGGCTCTCTACGCTCTCCCAAAGCCAGGATCCTCTATCTCACTCTAATCATATCTTGACTTGGGGCCTATTTTGTTAGACCCTCCAAAACCAAGTACTGTCACATGAATCTAAAGTATTGACCCGCGACCTCCTTAAAATTCCAGATGATATAACCAGCATCGTAAGTGGCACCAACTGTTTAAACCCTCTACCAAGGTTTTAAGTTTAACCATGCCATATGTTTTAAGTTTGTACTGGTGCCAATTGTATAATAGTTGTACCTAGTGTTTCAGTTTGTGATACTTGGTGTATGTTCTTAATGACGTGGAGCCTTTGCAAAGGAGTCATCGACTCAAAGAATTGTAATTCCGATATCTTTCAATAAATAAATTCCGCCTCCTTTCCTATGGGTTCTAGATCTTGAATATAATTTGTACTCAAGATGTTTTTTCCCCCCCAAGGATCTGCTTCATCCCACCATGTTTCAGTGACCAATGCTATATCAGTGTTGTTAGAATTTAACATGTGCTGGACTTCATCAAATTTGTTTAGTAAACTTCTTGCATTCAATAGTACTATATTCTAACCCTCACATTTCTTTTCTATAGTGTCCATGTCATTCATTGCCCTCATGTCTGCAAGTACGTGCCCCTCTCCTTCCAGTTTAAATGAAACTGTATTACCTTATTTATTTTGGTCCCCAGCATCCCAGTTCCTGCCCTATTAAAGTGCAGCCCATCATGCCTGAAAACAACTTTATTTTGGAATCGCCTGGTATCATCCATAAAACTGATATTCCTATCTGCACAAAAGGAGCGTAGCCATTTATTCATTTGGTTTATGGCCCAGTTTTTATATTCATGTGGCCCTTTCACTGGCAGAATCCCTGCGATTATGAGCTCACCCCATTTGGATTGAATTTTATCTACTATATTCATAAAGCCTTCCTGTATAATTTGTTTTATAATTGTTTGTTTTTCCCTATGTTATTTGTCCCCACGTGTAGTATAACTAAAGGTTTATGTGTGTTCTCCATCAGGCCATCTAGCAATCTTTCTAAGTCTGTTACTTTAACCCCAGGTAGCGTACTGACTGTTGTATACATTTTCCTATTCTTACAAACTTCTCATCTGTCCCTCTAGTAATTGAGTCCCCGATTACAAGGATATCTCTTTAATTTTTTCCCTATGACTCAAACTATCAGCTGCCTCAGCTTGCATACCATTGTTGTCTATAATGCTATGCAAGTGGTGTTGCTCCTTTAATTCACCCTCTTGGATAGATTCACTAACCCTAACTTCCTCCCTTGACTCTTTACAGTTGTTTGCTTCTGTTTCAGGTGTTTTAATTAGGTCCTCATACTTATTGCAGAGTTGTAGGGGGTCACCCTAGTGTGTACCCTCCTTCTTTTTTTTTTTGTTGTAGTTCTTTTATTATTGTTCCCTGTTAACATCAAACTTCTGTCCTTTTTGCTAGATGTAAACTTCTTCCTTGCTGGTATACAGCTAGGAGTACTAGTTGCAACACCTGCTTTATGCACTGTGAGACTATTTGACATAGAGTCACATAGAAACATAGAAACATAGAAGTTGACGGCAGATAAGGACCGCAAGGCCCATCCAGTCTGCCCATTTCTTTTTCTACCTTATAAATGTGCCATCGGCCTTTGCTCTGTCAGTGACCTATCTATTCATAGTCATTTGTATTGCTCCCTTATGCCTATCCCATGCCTGTTTGAAGCCCTGCACTGTATTCATAGCCACCACTTCTTGTGGTAAGCCATTCCATGCATCTACCACCCTTTCTGTGAAAGAATTCCTCACATTCCCCTTAATCGGCCTCCCTCTAATCTCATGCTGTGTCCTCTTGTCCTGCTATTTTTCTTATATTTAAACATGTTAGACTCTTTCACCTTGTTTATGCCCTTAAGGTGTTTAAATGTCTCGATCATATCACCTCTCTCCTCCTTGCTCAAGGGTATACATATTGAGCTCCGTTAATCTGTCCTTATATGTCTTCTGATGCAGTCCCTGCACCATTTTGGTTGCCCTCCTCTGGACTGCCTCAATTTGGTTAATGTCCTTGTGAAGGTGTGGCCTCCAGTACTGCACAGTACTCCAGATGGGGCCTAACCAATGTCTTGTACAGAGGGATTATTACCTCCCTCTTACGACTTGTGATACCCTACTAATACACCCTAACACCCCTAGCCTTACTCCATTGCTTTAGAGGTCTGCTTGGATGATTTTAGGTCATCAGTGATGATGATGCCCAAGTCTCTTTCTTCCTTTGTGACTGCTAGCAACTCCCTCCCAGCCTATAAGTGGCTTCAGGGTTTCTCTTCCCTATGTGCATGATTTTGCACTTCTTTGCATTAAACCAGTTGCCACTCTTCTGACCATTCTGCTAGTTTATCCAGATCTCTTCTCATTCTGCCCACCCCATCTGGATCATCTACTCTGTTGCAGATCTTGGTGTCATCTGCAAACAGACAAGCCTTACCTTCTAGTCCATCTGCGAGGTCACTAATGAAGATGTTGAATAGGACTGGCCCCAGGACTGATCCCTGAGGTACCCCACTTGTGACTTGCATCTCTTCTGACTGTATACCATTTACCACCACTCTCTGTTTTCTGCCAGTCAACCAGTTTGCCACCCAGTTGACCAACTTCTGACCCACCCGAGCCTACCTAGCTTATTTATCAATCTTCTATGTGGAACAGTGTCAAAAGCTTTGCTGAAGTCAAGGTAGGCGACATCAACTGCTCCCCTTGGTCCACCACTCTGGTTACCCAGTCAAAGAAATCTATGAGATTAGTTTGACAGGACCTTCCTTTGTAAACCCATGCTGTCTTGGATCCTGTGCCCCTATGGATTCCAGGTGTTGCACTATCCTTTCCTTAAGGAGTGCCTCCATAATCTTGCCCACTACTGAGGTAAGACTGACGGTCTGTAGTTCCCCGCCTCCTCCCTGCTACCACTCTTGTGGGAGGATCACATGAGCCTTTCTCCAGTCTTCTGGGACCTCTCCTGTGCTCAGAGACTCACTAAACAATTCTGCTAATGGCTCTGCTAGTTCCTCCTTTAGCTCCTTAAGTACCCTGGGATGTATGCCATCAGGTCCCATTGCCTTATCCACCCTGAGCTTAGCAAGCTCTTGTAGGACCCTTTCTTTTGTGAAGGGAGTAGTGCTCACCTCCCTCCCCCCTGTGTCCATGATGCTGAGCTGTGGGCCCTGCCCTACCTTCTCTTCAGTAAATACTGAGCAAAAGTATCTATTTAGGATAGATGCCTTTACAGGGTCCTCCTCCTCACATGCTCCCTTTTCTCCATTAAGCTTAGCAATACCCCCTCTGGACTTTCTCCTTTCACTAATGTATCTATAGAAAGTCTTGTCACCTTTTTTTACTGTTCGTGCTAGTGTTTCCTCAGTTTGGGACTTTGCCTGCCTTACTGCCTTACCTCAATAAAGTCTACTGCCTTACCAAATAAGTCAATAAACTTTTCTAATTCTCCCACCTCCTTTTTTACTTCCAATCTCTCTAGTAACATTCTAATTTCTCCTGTAATGTTTCCACCAACATACAATTATTACACCAAAACTGCTACTCTTTATCCCCCTCAGTGTACATTTTACAAAGCATACATTGTTTTTGCAACTTTTTGGTTCTTCCCCTACCTTGTGACATGCTGACTCTTATTTCAACTCTAATTTCAATTGGCAATAGTGTTTAGGTTCTGGCTCCTGTCCCTGGTGTCTGCAGCGGACATAGCAGACACACGCAGATGTGCGTGTCTATGCGCGCATCTCCGTGCTCGCCCCACACATGCTCGCTCCCACTCGCATGTGGTGCACTCTTTATGCAGCCCCCATAGGAAGTATATCTGTACCCACTTCCTGCTCCAGCAAGCTCAAACTTTCAGTGAAACAAGACAGACAGTACAATATATATTAAAACGCCACCTCATGCGGTGGACTTTCACCCCAGGAGCACTACGCTTGCTTCCTGGCCACTACTGAGTAGATTTTAAGAGAGTGCCAAGGACAAAGGTATCACATACACCTCTCATTTGCTCTGGGCTATGAGCAGGCAGTCTCTCCGGGACTTACACAACCCCTGTCACCATGGCAACCCACCCTAGACGTTCTTCTCACCAGAGGTGCACAAATCCAATCCATTTTGCAGCCTTGTACCCCTTAGAGGCTAACAGCACTATATGTTGTATACACCAACCTCCAAAGCTCTGAATCTCCTGCTCCTGCTTGCGTGTGGTGCACACTTTATGCAGCCCCCACAGGAAGTGTAGCTGTACCCACTTACTGCTCCAGCAAGCTCAAGCTTTCAGTAAAACAAGACAGACAGTATAATATATATTAAAATGCCACCTCATGTAGTGGACTTTCACCCCAGGAGCACTACATTTGCTTCCTGGCCGCTATGTACAATCATTACAAGTGAGAATGGCATGGCTTGGCACAGTGGTGTACAATAATTTACAAAAACAGTAATGTGAGACTTGACACTGAGAACACAACAAGGCAGCATAATTTACAGGCATGGTGCCAAAGGCAGTCAGCATACTACTACTATGTGTGAGTTCTGTGCAAGGCAGGTCTCTGATAGACAGTAGAGTACAGTATTATATTGGAGGAGGTCTAGACCAGCAAAGCATTACGTTGCCTAGGAGAAGACTACAAAGCAAGGGCACATGATGTGCCAAGGATAGTGGAGTGAGGAGAGGTTAGGAGGGGTGGAAGGGGCAGTTGTAATACCTTCAGGATTATCACAGCTGCATTAGTCGGCATGGTAGGTCTAAGGGTAAGGAGAGGGTATGGGGGTGAAAAGGTGTCATTAGTAGGGGGAGGTGACAGACAGGTAGGAGGGAGAGTCAGAGATTCAGTGCTGGAAGCAGTTGCAGGACTCCATAAATGATTGTTGGATAAGATTTTTGAAGGCAGCTAATGGTACAGGTGAAACGAGCTGCAGTAAATTTTGAGTAGTATTCCAGAGGACTGGTAAAGCGTGATTAATTGCCACCCGACCAAAGTGCGTCCTAACTCTGGGTATGTAAAGGGCGATACAAGTCTTGCTTCTCAGCAGATAGCTGCCAGGAATGCAAGAAGGTAGGCAATCCTTAATATATTGAGACAGCTTGTTAGAGATGGCCCTATAGATACAGAGCATGGTGTTCTTTTGTCGTCTAAGACTAAGGGAGCCCCAACCTACAATGCTGTAGAGGATACAGTGGTGTGTTGAGTAGGGGACACCAGTAATAAACCTGAGCGCCCGGTGGTACATTTGTTTAGTTTGGCAAGGGCCACACTAGAGCAGTGCCCATACAGAAGGTCTGCAAAGTCAATGAGAGGCAAGAACGTTGTTTGAACCAACCTGGTTCTCCCCTCCTGTGTTAATAGATGCCTGATTCTGAAGAAAATTCCAAGCCTCTGTTTAAGCTTTTTGGAGAGTTTCTCAATATGGACTTTGAAGGAAAGATTGGAGTCAATCTACACCCCCAGATATTTGAAGGAATCTACATAGTCCAGCAATTCGCCGAGCAAGGTGTGGATTTGAGGGGCTATCCCCACCATGCTAGAGTAGGGGGACTTTACTACAGGGGAGAAGATCATAGCCTTTGTTTTCTTAGTGTTTAACAGAAGTTTAGTGTAAAGGAGATTTTCTGTAAGTGGTTAAATTCTATTTAGAGGTCACTACACATGAGTTCCAGAGTAGGGCTGGCTATATCCAACACAGCGTCATCCGCAAAGAGGTGTATGTCAGCTGACTTGACTCCAGCATCTAGTTCGTTTATGCGGATGGCAAACAAGAGAGGTACTCCTCTAGAGAGTGTTTTTAACGGGGGGGAGAGAGACCCCCCCAGCCTTGATCTGTTGGTGTCAATTAGAAAGGTAGTTAGAAAACCACTCTAGGGCCGTGTCACTGTTGCCAATATACCATAGAGCAACCAGGAGCGAGGAGTGGTCTAACATGTAAAAGGCTTTGCTAAGATCGACAAACAGAGAGCACACATAACTTCTGGCATCAAAGGCTCTCAACTAGTCATTTGTGACCTTAGCAAGCGCTGAGGTGGTACTATGGTGGGGTCGGAAACCAGACTGAGCAGGGTTTAGAAGGTCCAAGTCATCGATGTGCTGTCTAAGTTGGGTATTAACCACTTTTTCCAGAAGCTTAGAGAAGGTAGGAAGTAAGGAGATGGGGCGGTAGTTATTAAGATCACTAGTGCTGCCAGATTTAAATAGTGGAATAACATGGGCAGTTTTCCAGAGTGAGCCCTGGGTTAGGGACATGTTGAAAAGATGGGTGATTGCATGCGACAGAACTTGGTAGCCAAGTTTGAGGAAGAAGGGCTCTATCAGGTCTGCCCCAGCACTTTTCCTACAATCCAGATAGAGTAGAAGGTCCTCAACTTCCTTTACTGTGACAGGGATGATGGAGAATGTCATGTGAGGAGGGGGCGAGGTTGGGGCAGGGCCTGGGCAAGTTGAGCTAGGAGTAAATAGTTGTGCACATAGGCTAGAAGTGGGGCAGTCATCAAATGCTAGGCCCGTGGTGGCAAAGTGATTATTAAAGAGTTCAAGGACTTCTTGTTTGCCAGCAACAACCGAGTTGCCTGAAGAAATTTTTGGTGGGAATGGACTAGCAGAACTGTAGCCTTGGAATTCCTTTAAAGTTTTCCAGAATTTATGTACTGTTAGAGGAAGAGTTAAGTTCGGACCGGTAGTAACTGGATTTTGCATCCCTAACCATTCTCGTGCAGCGGTTTCTGACAGCTCTGAAAGCTGACCAATCGTTAGGCTGTTTGGTCTTCCTGGCCTTCTTCAAAAGCAAGTCTCTGTGGAGCAACTCTTCTTTCAAGCTCGATGAGAACCAAGGGCATGTTTTCTTATTAGTTCAGATTTTTACAAGAGGTGGTCGAGCAAAGATGAGAGAGAGAGAGAGTTTTTGTGGTATCTGCGGTTGGAAAGCTGATGCGGTTCTAGAAGCCATTTTATTACATTTTTTAGTAGATGTTCCACATGGCTCCATTAATACTACACATGGCGCAGGAATGTACAACTGCGGGTTTTTTTTTAATTGAATCGTGACCGATGGCAGTACAGCAGGAGTGGGCGGTGACTTTGAGAAGCGGAAGTGTGATGTCAGCAGAAATGGTTATTGTAAACATTTAAACATGTTCATTAATTGTAAGGTTTAACTGTACATTACTGAGCATTTTGATGTGTATATTGACATGGTGGGCTGATTACTTTTTCTTTCTCCATATACAGTTTTTCTCGTTAACAGGTAAAAAAATGGCAGCTTTTCAAAAACCAGTGTTCTAATGGCAAAGTGATTTATTCTGTAGTGAGCTTGTTCTTTTGAGTACTTGTTTTTACCTGTGCATCAAACACATTTACAAAATGGGTAAAGACAGTGGAGGAAGCTGATTGGCTGGCACCGCTCACCAGCTATGTCTTTTATTTCGAATATACCACACAAAAGCCGGCCTGGTGGCGCTGAGGGTTGAGGCGCTGGATGCCACACCTCGTGCCATGCCAACAACCAGAGGTCGGGAGCAACCTCAGGTGTTGCAGCATTGGCCGGGGGAGGAGGATTGAGCATCAGAGGGACAGCTCTCCTGCTCCGGGGAGAGTGGGAGGGACACCTGTGAACGTGCTGGCTCCTGGCGGCAGCTGGGGGTTGGTACAAGCCGCGGTGCAAATGGAGGGGTCAGCGCGGGCAGACGTCCGGCATGTGGTGCATGGAAGCGCATGCTGCAGCATCACTGATGTCCTTGCATGTCCATGCCATGTGGGTGTGGGGATCCAGAGTAAAAATAGCCCCAATCGTCCAGCGCACATGAAAGGTCTGCCCCCACAGCGCTACACTGGTAGCTCCCAGGAGCTCCCTCTGGTCCTGACCCTTCGGTCTTCTGCACCGTGTGGGTGCGCGACATGACCTCATAGAGGGTGAAGTTGAGGGGGTAGAAGCTCGGGCATGGCACCCGATGCGAGAGCTGCCAGGGACAGACCTGAAGAGAGGAACCATAGGACCATCCCCCAGCCGAGGGGTAAGGCAGCAGAAAGAAAGAAAAAAAAAAGAGTATACCACACAAAAAAACAAATCCCCCTCAAACAGCAAGCACCCCAAAAAGATATCCTTGTGTCACCCTCCATTTGCATGAAAACCACCATGTTGTTCTCTTGGTAACAAGCAGTCAGAGCCAAAAATGTAGTCGCCTTTTATATTAAACCACTAACATAAAACACAAAAGAACCATAAATAAATAAATAAATAAAAGTAAAGGATAAGTAACCTAGCAACAGGGAAGCCAAAATTTTTTTCTCACTCCTATAATAGCTTCCACCCTCAGGTCTGCACAAAACCACGTCCCAGGAATCCATGAGCCACCAATTCAGACAGTAATGTGGCCACTGGTTTGTTTGTTTGTTTTGTTTTTTCCCATAGCGAGAGACACCCTGATTCAAACCACGAAAAAAAAAGTATTAAAGAAAAAGAGAGAAAGCAGTGCCTTACGTGGACCCGAACGGATCTGTTGTCACATAAGTTGTTGGCGGTCTCTTGCTCTCGGTTCCAGTGGGCACTGAGTGAGACTTGAGACTGCCAGCACTTCTACAAAACAGCTACTGTACCACAGAGTGAAGCTGCTGGCAAGACCACGAGGAGATCTCGGTCTTGTCTGCGACATAACGACCCACCGCAGTTGCACTTTAGGAACACATGCTAGAAAGTAGGCAAAAAGAAAAAAGTTTCACTTTCCTCAGACAGGCTGGCAGCAAGACTTAGTGGGAGTTTTTTTCTCTCATGAAGTAGCCTCACAATCCATTTATCCAATATGAAAGTGGCTCTCCAGTGTCCCTACTGACAAGTGGAGGGACTATTTTACTTCAAACAAGAACAACTTAGTATTTTTTTTTTTTTTAAAAAGCTATAGTGCTGCCCGGCCCAGTGGTGCTGAGGGTTGAGGTGCTGGATGCCACACCTCGCGCCACACTGGCAACCCGGGTTCGGGAATGAGCCTGGGCCGCCGACCCGGGGGAGAGAGGATTGAGCATCCGGAGTACTGCTCCTCCTCTCGGGGAAGGGGGACTAGTCGTCCCTGCTCGCTGACTGCCCTCTGTGGCTGGGAGGGATGTATGGGTCAGAGGCTCGAAGCTGATGTCCTTAGTTCGGCAGGGAGGGGGGGCCAGACGAAAACAGAAAAAGCGAGCCTGGCAGGCTCGATGATGGTCTGACGCACTCTGGAGCGGTCCCCTGGATTCTGGATTAGGTGCTCGGGAGGGGGCCGAACCGGCAACCTCCTCCTGGCCATGCTGTGGGGGGCAATTTGTAGGGGAACTACCGGGGGCCGCCTAGCACAGGAGTGGCATGACCGGAGAGAGAGTCCCTCTAATCCTAGGGCCATAGCCGCCTGCCAGAACTCAGGAGAAAAAAGTACTAATAATAAAAAAAAGGTATAGTATGTTTTAACATATTCCCATTTTATAAGCAGAGATAACAGGAGTTGGGTGGTTTATTCTGATAAACGTGATTTTTAGGGGGGCAGTAAGGCACTCTGCCTGCAGCCTTGTGCCTCACTATGCCCTAGGTGTGCCTTTATCCAGAATAAACCACATTCCTGTGTGTGTTATTGCTTACAGTTGATACACAGGTAACAACCTATGAGAACGAAGGATTTTCTCGCCCCATTTTATAATTGTTAGTAAAGTATAGTAGTGATTTGGTGTTGCACTGTGTATTTGTTCTTTGCTGCTGGTCAACAGTGAGCAGCGCTTGCATGTAATCCTGCGTCTCAATGCTGTGTAATGTTGGCATGATCCATGTTGCTCACTGTGTTCTTCTGTTCCTTATATGGTTGGAAATATCACTAAAATGTTTAACTACTCTAATAAACCATATTTGAGGAGTATACTGGACTTCGCTAATCTTGCGGGGGGGGGGACATATTCTTGGAAGGAGCTTTATAAAAAAAAAATTAAATAAATCGGGTTCTACAAACCTCTATTCGTAAGCTAACGTCCCGCCTGCAGATGGCGACAGGGCAAAGAACTGGAACGGCAGGGACACCAACGCGCCTTCCGACTTGAGTTCGCTAACCCGGAAACATTTACCTTTCTCCTGACCTTGAGTAGCATCATGGATGCCTTTATGTTGTAAAGTGTGTGGGGATTGGAGACGCAGCGTAACTGTACGACTCGTATCAAACTAGGGTTCATTTCTTTGGGCCAGCTGTGGTGCACTAGGCCAGAACAAGTCAGGGGAAAGAAAATGGTGTTCCTGTCGTTGTCCCGCTGGATCAGAAGCAGAGGACCTGACAGATACTGGCGAGTGCAAGAGGTTTTGAAGCATGCCAGAGTGAGTATTAAAAGACAGACGTTGTCTAGAAGAGAGGACTGGGTAGATAATAGAAGCGAAAGTTGCTTTCTCAAATAACAGTTAGACTAGCGGCATTTAAGGGGCACATTCAGTTTGTTCTATTTTCCCCTGTTTTGCTGACGTGCATCAGTAAAATGACAAGTTGAACAGTTCTTACTGGAAAGAACACGACTTGCTTGTATTAAAAGCTATGGGTGTGAACGATATGCTTATTTATTTAAGCGTTTTACCAGGAAGGCATACTGAGCAGGCTACTGCTCGATTCCAGATCGTCCAGTTTCTGTCAGGTGCGAGTCAAGTAACGAATAAATATTTGGTGCCCACTCAACACCTCCCCACCCCGACAATTCTGTGCACAAGGTGTATTGATACGGGCACAAGAGCAGTACTGAGGACAGGTGTAGTATAAAATTCTGCTGCCTCCTCAGAGCTTGCTTCCCGGTAACTTAATCTGATAGCAGGGTAATGTCAGATTATGTCTCCCCGTAAAATTTTGCTACCCAGATGATAATTAAGTACAATGATGTAAAACACACGGTCAGTTGTTGCAGTCATGGATTTTGAACTGTAAACTGCTTATAGCACACACTAAACAATATAATACCTAATTTAAAAGTGAATGATATACAAAAGATATGCAAATGAGCAACATATCATAAAGAATACATGCTGTCTCAGTTGGACTGTAAATGACAAAGAATATAAAAAAAGTTCTCATACCTAGTTAAGAAGGATAATTAAGCAATATACCACGAGAAGGTGTTGGTGATGCCAGGATTTACCCATGCCCTGGGGTGTTGTTCGGTCACGAGGCGTAGCCAGTGACCAACAACACCCCAGAGGTGGTAAACTTGGCATCACCAACACCTCGAGTGGGATATTGCTATTATACAATGTAAATATTTTGTGTTTAATAAAAAATTTTATTTTAGTAATTTTTTTATTTTAAATGGGAGAAATGGTGAAAGTGTTACTACGCCAGAAAAATAGTCCATTTGGTGGAGATTCGAGTTTGTTTTTCTAAGATGGTAAGCAGTACTTCTAGCTTCAACCCCCAACATACAGTGCAGGCTCTCAAAATTCCGATCACTAAATCAGTTTTAAAAAAGCATTATCTATAAAAAAAAATATAGGAAATCTGCTACTTTGTGTTTCATCATTCCTAGCATGAGCTCAGTTCCCATACAACACCTACTCGGGAATCTGCAAGGGTAGCCCATTCTGACACTGTATACATAGAAAAACATACTTGCAGTGCTATTGGCAGTCTCGAAGTTAAGGACGAAATCTGACTCTAACATAGGCACCATCACTGTCCACGTTTCCCCGCATTCCACCCGTGCTGCTTCCTTCTGGCATTACCCCACATCCAATATAAACGGAATCTGTGATTTAAATGTGGGAAAATAAAAATTCAGCACGCGCTCTTGACGTCCTTGAACAGCGCTAACACGGAGGTGCAGCTGATGAGGAAGAGAGAATTGGTGGCGGAGTTCGAGAGGAGCGGTACTTGGGAGGTACATGTGTATGAGAGAAAAAAATGTATGGAGACGGAGTAAATGGAAGGGAGCAACTTATGTATTTGCTTTTTCATAGTCGAGTTTTGCGAATGGAATGCAAGTTGTGTGGCCGAAATGACAGTTGCGGTAGTGGAGTTTCGGACGGGTGTTTAGCGGGTATTCTTGTGTTACAGACTTAGGGCTGGCGATAGTCGGAGTGATATTTACATTACTTATTCATGTGGCTGAAGGGTGGCTGGTACCTCTTCCCGTGGGGTGATGCTGGATTTTACAACGGGAGAGGGGTACGAGTCAGCCAATCAGGATACAGTATTTACGGTAAGTTTTCCTGCCCATTGTATAATTGTATTTAGCGCACATATCAAAATTAGCTGCACATAAATCACATTGTGCTAACGGCTTTGGTATATTGTAACCATCAGGGTGTGCCACCCTCAATGAAACATCACCCAACATGAGAAACAAATTATCTGCCCTTTCATCATAGCAAATTCATTCATTTTCAGTCTCCTTTGATTAATGTCAGATTTACTGTACATTGGGCATCCCATTCCCTCGAAATACCCCCAGGTAGCAAAATCTGACAGCTATTCGCACCTGTCAGATTTTGCTACCCTCAGTCTAAATAAACACAGGACACCAGAATGACAAAGGAGAAGTCCATATATCAATGCCCAAGCAGTTTCAACTTTCCTTTGATTGATGTTCAATTTTGCTGTATATTGGGCACCACATCCCACAAAATACCCCCAGGTAGCAAAATCTGACAGCTGTTCGTACCTGTCAGATTTGCTACCCTCAGTCTAAATAAACCCTGGGCACCAGAATGACAAAGGAGAAGAGACCATTACGGTCTCAGTTGGCCTACCCGGTCACCAAAATTTAAATAAAATATATAAGTGCCCAAGCTGTATTTCAACTTGCTTTTGATTGATTTAAAGTTTGACTGTATATTGGGCACCTCATCCCTCAGGTAGCAAAATCTGACAGCTATTCGCACCTGTCAGATTTTGCTACCCTCAATCTGAATAAACCCTGGAAACCAGAATGACAAAGGAGAAGTCCATATATCAATGCCCAAGCTGTATTTCAACTTTCCTTTGATTGATTTTCAGTTTGCTGTCTGTTGGGTACCCCATTTCCTCAAAATACTCCCAGGTAGCAAAATCTGACAGGTATTCGAACCTGTCAGATTTTGCTACCCTCAGTGTAAATAAACCCAGGACACCTGAATGACAAAGGAGAAGTCCATATATCAATGCCCCAGCTGTATTTCAACTTTCCTTTGATTGATGTTCAGTTTGACTGTGTATTGGGCACCCCATCCCTCAAAACACCCCCAGGCAGCAAATTCTGACAGCTATTCGCATCTGTCAGATTTTGCTACCCTCAGTCTAAATAAACCCTGGACACCAGAATGACAAATGAGGAGTCCATATATCAATGCTCAATCTGTATTTTAACTTTCCTTTGATTGATGTTCAGTTTTAGTGTATATTGGGCACCACATCCCACAAAATATCCCCAGGTAGCAAAATCTGACAGCTATTTACACCTGTCAGATTTTGCTATCCTCAGTCTAAATAAACCTAGGACACCAGAATGACAAAGGATAAGTCCATATGTCAATGCTCCAACTTTATTTCAACGTTCTTTACATTGCTTTTTAGTTTTTCATACACCAGATGCACCATTCCCTCAAAAAACCTTATGTAGCAATATCTGACAGGTATTCGCATCTGTCGGATTTTGCTACCCTCATTCAAAGTATCAGACAGGACACCAGGGCTGAGATATTTAAAGGGGTTGTGCCTTGCACAGTTCCAGAAATGCACCCTGGGGCAGTATTCAAAAGGTGGAATTGTGCAGTGCAATTCCCAGTGTGGCATGGCACAAAGACAATGTATGCGGCACATCTTCAGGGGCATTCCCACGCATATGCGGCATATCCCGATATTCAGCCTGGGATGTGCGGCGCATCTGCTGGCACAACCCAGATATGTGCAGCATACCTGAGCTCACAACTGAGCCCATAAAAGATGTCTCAAGTGCCAGCCACCCACAGGCAGGCCACTGTAGGGCAGTGCGCAACACAGCAGCCACCAGCCATGGGTGGCAACCCCCCCAAACACCATGCACAAGCACACACAATAGTCGCTGGTATTCTAGTGGTACCCTCCCCATCCCATAACCCTGATCACCAAATGTATTTAATTTCCATGGTGGTTCAGTGGTACCCTCCCATCCTGACACAGTGATCATCGAAATGTAATTAAATTTCCTGGTAGTCTGGTAGTAACCCCCTCCCAATCCCCAATCGCCGTTAAGACTGACATTTCAACTTCCTGGCAGTCTACTGTCCCTTTTGAAGAGGACCCCAGCCCACCAGCTCCCTGGTCTTTGGTGGGCAGCACTACCACTCCAGACTTCATAAGCGTTCACGAATGGCAGTTTACAATATGTGCTGCAAGCTTATTGGTCCACACTGTGGATCAATGAGCTGGCAGTGCACACTGTAATAGTCATTCACATCTTTGTGAAAGAAGTCATTCGTTCATAAAGTTGTGAATGACTATTGCAGTATGCACTGCCGGTCCACAGTGTGGACCAGTGAATTTGTAGCAAATACTGTAAGCTGTCATGTGGCGCAGCCGCGGAGGTGTGCGGGTGTGTATGCTGCCCACCGATGACCGGGGGGAGCTGGGTGGGCTGGGATAATCATATCTGATTAAGTGATAAGGTACTTCCTCACCCTGCTCCAGAGCCTACCCCCCCAGCCTCATATCAAGTTCCCTTGTTCTTGTACACCTTCTTTTCTGAAAAGCTACCCTCCTTTACCTTGTTTATACCCCTGAGGTACTTGAATGTCTCTTTCATATCCCCCCTTCTCTCTCTCCTCTGCTCCAGGGAATACATACTGCAGTCCTCTAGTCTTTTCTCATATGACTTTTGGTGCAGTCCTTGCACCATTTTTGTTGTCGTTCTCTGGACTTCCTCCATTTTGTCTACGTCCTTCCAGAGATGTGACCTCTAGAAAGGGACACAGTACTCCAGATGGTTTCTCACTAGTGATCTGTACAGTGTCGTAACCACCTCCTTTCTTCTGCTGGTGATACCTCTCCCTATACACCCTAGCTTCCCTCTGGCTTTCCCCACAGCCTTCTCTCATTGTTTGGTTACCTTTAGATCATCAAATATGATTACCCCAGGTCTTTTTCTCTTTTTGTTTGTTGTGGGATGCTGACAGGGAGCACCGGTCCCCCCTTCAGAGGGACTCGTCCTCCGACCAGATAGTCATGTCATCATAGATCCTGTCATCTCCTGATTTTTGCCGTTTTGGCACCGGAACCACATCTGTGCAATGGGTGTCGCAGCTGGCGCCACCTCCGCAGAGGCAGCCTAATGCCCTGGATGTGGGCCCTCCCTGTTTTTAGCAGTGTTTGTCTGCTGACAGCCAGCCACCGCTGGGTGTCAGTCTGTAGCACACCGCATGGTCCCCCTTCCCCCGAGGAAGGAGAGCTGTCTACGGACACTCAATCCTTCCTTGCCCCATCGACCCCCATGCAACCTGAGTTCCATTCCTGAACTCAGGTCGCCGGCATGGCGTGAGGTGTGGTATCCAGTGCCTTATCCTTCAGTGCCACTGGGTCCAGGTCCTTTTCTTGTTTGGTGGCCTTCAAGACCTCCTCCCATTTTGTACTCCTTCCTTGAATTTCTGTGCCCCAAATGCATCATTTTGCACTTCTTTGCATTGAATCTTGGCTGCCACGCTCTCAACCGCTCCTCAAGCATATTTAGGTCCCTTCTCATCCACCCCCCAGGAGTATCGACCCTGTTGCAGATTTTAATGTCATCTGCAAAGAGGCATACCATCCTTTTCTGTCTTCTGCAATGTTGTTTATGAAGACATTAAAGAGTATTGGCCCCAGCACCGATTCCTGTGGCACACTGCTGGTCACCTCCCTCTCTTCAGCTGGATCGCCATTCACAACCACCCTTTGTGTCCTGTCACTCAACCAGTTCCTTACCCAGTTTACCACCATAGGGCCCACTCCCAGGCTGTCCAGCTTATTTACTAGCCTGTTATGTGGGACGATGTAGAAGGCCTTGCTGAAATCTAGGTAGGCCATGTGACAAGATAGGCCTATTACCCCTTTATTTAATGTTCCTATTTCCTGGGTTGTGAGGCTGTCCAGAGTTAAGATGCTGTCCGTTTAAAAGTCCAAGAAAAAGTTTACAGGTTTATTTATCATAGGGGCCATAACCCTTGGATTGACTAAACGCTTAATCTTCCAGTAACAGGAAAAGGACAGTGGGGAGGCAACTTAAAGTCACAAATTGAAAACAGAAAAGGTTATGTCTAAAACAGATGTTTCAGGAGTTAAACATGAAACCACAGACACACCTGCAGGACGAGGTAAAACTGTTGCACCCCAGTTCTCTGCATGGCCAGAGTAGAGAAGGATGGGGCTGAACATGATTTCTCTGAATCAAGGCACGTTGGTGGAGGCTTCTCCTGAGAGAAGACTGGAACGTTCTCTGAGAGAAAAGAGCCTTGCCACTTGCTGATTAAACAATTTGGGAGGGTATTTTTTTTTTTTAAAGCATATGAATAAGGCTTGGCAGATCTCTGTGGAAGACAGCTGTAAATATGAAAAAGGACTCTTAATCTGAAAACAGTTTTCTGATTTTTAAATCAGAAATCGGAGAAACAAAGACTTGTCACCAAGAAAACACCTGGATTTTCTAAAAGATCTTCAGAGAACTGACTTTATCACAAACTTGCTACAAATCTGTTGCTTAATGAACTTTCTTCTACAGAGAGAGAAATTACTCTCAAAAAGAATACTTGATATTTTCTGGATGCTAAATCTCAGAACAAGATATTGTTTTAGGAATAACAGTATGTAGTGTTTTCTGTAGAACCATCCAATATTTATTTTCGTATTGTCTGCATTCCAAAATCTTCCTAATCACGGAAGTTACTGTGTTGTTTTTGTTTAAGTAAACTTTCAATATTTCTTATCAGCTCTGCCTGGGGTCTGGTTGTGTGATCTAAGATTTAAATAAAAGGGTTTTGTAAGGATTATAGGCCTTGTTAACGAAGATAGTGACCACTCCACCATCCTACAAAGTGACAGCTGTGGGATTCTAGCCACAGAAAGTAGTACAAGAGCCAGGGGGACTCAAGGCTACAGTTTCCACCCTTCCCTGGGAAAAGGAAGGTTGGTGGTGCTTTCTGAACCACACAAGTGGTCATGAATTCCATAAAAAGAGGGACATCCCTGCAAACAGGAGGTCCTGCCGTGCCCATGGGGCAGGGCTCATGACAGGCCACATCCACTGCCCCTCCCTGATCTACCTCCATGGTCACCCAGTCAAAGAAAACTAGCAGATTTGTTTGGCAAGACCTTCCTGCTATGAATCTATGCTGCCTCTGATCCTGTGCTGGATTTAAGAAATATCACAGTCCTTTTCTTCAGCAGTGATGCCATTAATTTCCCCACAACCGAGGTTAGGCTGACTGGCTTGTAATTGCCAGCCACTTCCTTGTTCACACTTTTGTGGAGAGGGGCTACATTCGCCCTCCTCCAGTCCCCTGGAACCACTCCTGTGTCTTATCAGTTTGTTGAATAGGGCTGTCAGTACCTCTGTAAGTTCTTATAATACTCTGGGATGTAGCCCATCCGGACCCATAGCCTTGTTTCCTTTCAGATTCTTGCGTTCCTTTAGGACTCTTTCATCTGTAAACGGGCTGGGGTCCACCTCTCTCCCATTGGTGCTCCTATCACTCAACAGTGGTCCTTCTATTCCCCCTGCTGTGAATACTGAACAAAAATATTTGTTCAGGCTTGTTACTTTTTCAAGGTCCCTCTCCACACACCCTTTTTAACCTCACAATCCCATCCCTGGTCTTTTTTCTTTCACTAATGGACCTGAAAAAGGTCTTGTCTCTTTTCTTAATTGCCTGGGCATTTTTTTCCTCTCTTTGTGCCTTTGTGTTCCTGACTGCTTTCTGTGCCTCTCTTTGCTTTTCCAGAAACAGTTCCCTGTCCTCCCCCTCTGTGTTTCCTTGTACCTCCTGAAAGCTAGCCTTTTCTCTATTTCTGTCCTGGTCACATCCTTTGAGAATCATAGTGTTTTTTTTTTTCTCTTTGCTTTGCATAGTTGCCCAACACAAAGGCTTGTTGCCTCTCCTATGGCTCCCTAAAGCAAAGAAAGGCAACTTTTATTTATATAGCACCCTATCCAGGGTCTCGGAGTAATTAACAAAGCTAATAATACGCAATAAAATCCCAAGAGATAAATTAATCAGAGAAGATTAAAAACCTTTTCAAATATATAACCTTTAAAAGAGGCTTTAAAGGCCTCCACTGTGCTAGCAACCTTAATGTTTGGTGGGAGAGAATTCCAGAAGAGTGGTGCAGCCACCCCAAAGGCCCTATCTCCCAATCTTTTTAAGTGGGAGGATGGTGCAACTAATAAGCCAGCATTCTTCAGTCAACACATCAGAAGTCAACTAGTAACAAAGGCATGAATAACTGTAGCCAGGTCAGTAGCAGTCAAAAAATGGGCGGATCCTGGCAATATTCTTGAGATGGAGAAAACCTGTTTTTCAAAGTGAAGCCAATTGACAAGAATAACACCAAGATCCTTAACCACATTTAACAGTGACAGGGGATGACCATCAACTACTAGGGTGGGCAGTCTCCCGTCATCGAAAATATCCCCATGACCTGGCTAAATCACTATAACCTCTGTCTTGGTGGGGTTGAGACATAGCTAGTTAGTGCACATCCAGTCGTTTTATCTTTGCTAAACACCAGCTCAATGTGTCTGGGGTGGTAAAGTCATCAGGGGCACAGGACAGGTACAACTGGGTGTCATTTGCATAGCATGCATTCTTGAATACCATCTCTGTTTTGCCCCCACCACCTCCACTGGAAGACTGTTCAGGAATCTGCCACTCTTTCTGTGAAAAAGTACTTTCTGATATCTCACCTGAATCTAACCCCCTCCAGCTTCTGATCATGCCCCTTTATACTTGAGCACCTTTCTCCTGAAAATTGCTTCCCTCCTGTACCTTGTTTACCCCTGTGAGGTATTTAAAGGTCTCTATCATATTCCCCTTCTTTTTCAAGATGTATATATTTAGATCCTCAAATCTCTCTTCATAGGGCTTTTCATACAGACCCTACACAATTTTAGTTGCCTTCCTCTGGACTGCCTCTGTCTGTCTTTCTAGAGAAGTGGTTTCCAGAACTGGACAAAGTAGTCTAGGTGGGGTCTTACCAGTGATCTTTACACGGGCAACACCACTTCCATCTTTCTTCTGGTGACAGACCTCCCTATGGGTTCTATGTCATAACAGTGATCACAAAAGAGCAGTCGCTATTATGGTGAGTGTATATCGCCAAAAAGCACATCGGCGATATACACATTAACGCAACCTGACATCTGGATTGTAAAAAAAGTGCTTGTGGGGGTGGGGCTGCATCCCTGCACCCCTGAATTAATATATCAACCCAGGAAGATGCATGTTGGGGAAGAGTAAAAAATCCAGATGTCAGAATAAATTATGTGCCGCAGCTTGTAGCTGTAAAATGTGGTCACCACCAGTGCCGAATCCCCTGTACATACTGTACCCCAGTTATCCACCCACACCACCATGCCACATGGCTGCTCAGCGCAGCAGGCAAGAGTAACTTCAAAAACCTCTTCCTGTCCCCTCCTCCCCCATGGTTGCTGCTCCATCCAGGGGATATTGTGCATGGTATCCCCAATAACAGCACCCAAAATGAATTGCTGTTTTTGCAGTCTCTCATTTTGGTTTGCTGTTATTAGGTGATATCTCCCTATGCACCCCAGTATCCCTCTTTCCCCCGCCCCCAACTGCCTTGTCAAGCTGCCTGGCCACCATTAAATCATCAAGTATGATTACACCCCATCTGTTTCCTGGGTTTCTGTGCCCTAAGTACATTACTTTGTACTGTTTTGCATTGAAACCCAGCTGCCATACCCTTGAGCAGTCCTTGAGTTCTCTCAGGTCTTTGCTTATCCTTTTCCACCCTAGCCCCGCAAAGTGTTCATCCTATTGCAGATTTGTGTGTCACCCACAGAGAGGCAGAGCTTCCCTTCCTGCTCCTCTTTAATGTGACTTATAGGTACTCCACTGGTCATCCTTTTCTCAGAATGAATTCCCATTTACTACCACCCTCTGCAGCCTATCCCTAACTAATTTCTTAACCAGGTTCCCACCTTTAGACCAACTACCAAAGCTACCTAACTTGATTACTAGCCTTCGATGTGGAACTGTGTCAGAATCCTTACTGATATCTAGGTAAGCCACATCCATCACTCAGTCCTGATAAGATTAGTCACCCAGTCAAAGAAATGTATCAGATTCGTTTGAAGTCCACCACCCCCCATAAATCCATGCTACGTTGAGTCTTGTAATCCACTAAATTCAAGATAGTCTGCAATCCTTACCTTCTGCAGTGACTCCATTAAGTTTTCCACTGCCTGTGTCAGGCTGACAGGCATATAATTACCAGCCTCTTCCCTGCTAGCAATTTTGTGAAGTGAGACTACATCTGCCCTCTTCCTGTCCTCCAGAACCACTCCCGTTTCCAGTGAGCTGCTAAGTAGGACTGTCAAATGGCAGCAGTACACCCTGTACTCCCTCAGTACCCTTGGTTGTACCCTATCTGGTCCCATTGCCACTTTCAGATTAGCAAGCCCCTTTAGGACACTCTCCTCTGAAAACGGACTAATGTCCACCTCCCTGTCTCCAATGCTCCTGTTACTTTTTTGTGACCTTCTCCTTCCTCTGACACTGTTCCCACACTTCCTTTTTAATGTTTTGATCCCTCCCCTGGTCTTCCTACTTTTGTTTACATACCTAAAAAAGTAATTTCCCATTTATTATGTTTGTTGCTTATGTGCAAAAAGAATAGCACGTGTGACAGCTTGCTGTAGTAGCGAGTTGTGAAGGTGCAGCAATGTTGTGGCCAAAGTCAGCGGTCCATTTTGGGGCTGGTCTCTGTGGGGCCAATAGAGGAGCACGCTGTCAATGACAGCACTATTGTAGCGTGCTAGGAACTTGAAAGAAATTCACCTTGGCAATCAGGGAGCACCCCATCATTGAAGAATCAGCTGTTTTTGCTGCTGGGCCGGTCCCTGATTCCAGCAATGAATCACAGCTTGTCTTGTCTGTTATCCCATTTCAATAAACATGGCGGCGGCTGTCGCCATCTGCCTCTCACAGTCCCCAAGAAAGCCGACGGCTGTGCCCAGTCCTCCTGTCAGCACGCCCCCCCCCCCAGTTCATCTACCAGTAGGGAAGTCCAGTCCCTATCTGTTTTGAATAAACATGGCGGTGTCACCAACGCCTCTCACAGTCCCCATGAAAGCCAACAGGGGTGCCCCTCCCAAGGTCATTTGCCGATGGGGGAGCCCAATCCTGTCGGCATAATGTCCCCAATTGTTGTGTGCCATGGGTGGTACCCAATCCCCTCTCTGCTCATGCGCCCCCAAACACTTTGTATGTGCTGATGGGGTGCCCAATCCCCGTTGGCTACAGCCCCCCCAAAAAACACCCAGGTGGCATGCTGGGAGCACACCCCAGCATGCCAAATTACCTGCAAAATAAAACCTTTCCACAGTTTTATTTTTTTAAACCTGTAAAAAGAAAAAAGGTCCCTCACGGTCTGTGGTGCCCCTTCCCCCAACCCGCACCCACCCTCTGCGCACCCACTTCCCCTCCGCCATACTTACCTCAGAGCCCAGTGCAGTGATCTTCGTGGAGCAGGAACACGTCTGCCCTCTTCAAAGATGACTGCAAACTGAAGAAATGCCAGTAAGCTGTATAATGGCATAAAATTGGGGGGGTTCAAGATTAGAGTGGATATCTCAGCCATTTTGTGAATTTTGGCACAAATTTTCAACATGGGGTTCTTGGAACCCCATCTCATGAATTCAGTTACTGTCATCTGGTTATTCGGTCCGAAGGTGATTTTATGTCACCGCGCTGAATCACCTTTGAGACTGATAACAAATGACAATGTCACTGTTCGTGAGGTGGGCTCCCAAAAAGCCTATGTTGCAAATTTGGTGAAAAAATTCCAAATAATGACTGTTATGAGCATGCATTGCTCAGTTTCCACGCGCTCTCGTAACTTCGCAAATTAGTAATATTTTCACTCCAGATTTTCAGTATTGTCAGTTTTGCACACCTCCTTGTGAACAGTACAGCTGTCATTTTTCACTCCAGTCTGAAAAGTGTTTTCGCACATCTGGCACACAGTGGAATGGTCGCTGTGGGAAATCGACGTTCAGGACAGATTAAGAAAATCTTAGTGACACTGTTCATGAGCAGAGGTCACAAAATGCTTATTTTTAAAATTTGGTGAAATAATTCCACTAAATGACTCTGTTTTACGAGTGTGCATTGAGCAGTTTCCACATACGCTTGTAAGTTCGAGCATTTTTAATATTTTCACTTCAGATTTTCAACATTGCCATCTCTTCACAACTCCCTATGAATGTCATTTTCCACATCCTGCTCGAACTGTGTGTTCACACATCTGGCGCAGAATGGCATGGTTGCTGTGGGGAATCAATGTTCAGGACAGATTAACAAAATCACGAAAAGATCACGTGCTGTATGGTTCCTGGCAGCAGCACTGAAGCAGAGCTCCAGCACCTCACCTCTCTATCTGTTTATTTCTAGAGAAAATAACCTCCTGCGATAACGATTGCAGCTATTTCTGCTTTATCTAGAGGGGTAGCATCAAGTTTTTGAGGCAAGTAGCCCTGTGGCTGCTGGTATTGAAGAGATGGAACCCGATATGAAGCAGGCCTTGACCAGGCATACTCCACCAACTTCGCCGGAGAAGCTGTCGAAAAGGCAGCGAGCTCAAGGGGCTAACGTTGGGAAAGTGGTGCCCCCATCTTCATCTACTTCCCCGTTAATTGAGGATAGCTTTTTACAAGAGATGCTTACATTCCGAGAGACTGTCACCGACATCTCCTCAGAGTTGAAGTCCCTACGCAGTGATTTCACTGGTCTTGCAAGAAGGATGGGGGATACAGAGTCCCGAATGGCTTCAGTGGAGAGGTGGAAGGAGAAAGCTGAGCCTGATTTTAACACAACTGCTCCAACAAATGCAAAGATTGCAGTTGAAGTGTGAGGATTTGGAAGGCAGGAGTAGACGGAAGAACACAGTGATTCTCGGCTTGCCTGAATCGGAAGAGGGGCCGAATATTGCGGCCTTTTTGCAGAGGTTTCTACAGAAAGTTGTGGGCCCTTCCCCAGTAAGCGCTAGTTACCAGATCGAAAGAGTACACTGCTCCCTCAGGCCACAACCTCCACCAAATGCCTTGCCAAGACCAATCATAGTGAGGTTCTTGAGTTTTGTGGAAAAAACAACATGTGATTTGATAATCAAGGCAGTTACAAAGTATTAAATGGGAGAGTGCTACCTTAAGAATCACCCAGGATCTGCCTCGGGAGACTCGTATGAAACGGGCCGCGTACCATGGCACAGTTAAAAGCTTATTGCAGCGGGTATCCCCTTCTGCATGCAGTACCCAGCCAAGCTTCGAGTTTCGGTGCAGAGATCCTGGTCCTCGTATGACACGCCGGAACAGGCCTCCTCGGATCTTTCAGCAAAGCTACCTAGCTTATTCAAGGGTGGTTGAACTTTTTATAAAGACTTTAACAGTTTGATTGTCATTCAGTTTAATTTTTGGAGTGGATTATCTGTTATTTCTGCTTCTTTGGGGGTGGTGTTGGTTGAGCTCAGTGGAATTCTGTGGGCTGGATGCTTGGAGGGGGGTGGCAAGGCGGAAAGAGGACCAAAAGCACTTCTGGCCACTAGAGGGTACATGGGATCCTTTGCTAATAGGAACAGTTTCCCAGGGGATAATATTCTGAGTCCACGGTGTGTACCCTCCTTACTTTTCCCCCAGCTAACTCGCTCGTAGGAGGATGCGCTGGCTCAGGTCTGTTTTCCTACAGTTTTTTACTGAATTAGGAGGGTTCTACATTATTCTGCTGATTCAGTGCCAGGAGGGGAATATTAAAGTTTTTGGGTTGCCCGTATAAGCGTATAGTACCCTGCAACGTATGACGCGGATCCCTGGTTGCTAGTCAAGTTGGAAACCCCTCTTAATTAACACCTTGTGCTAGATTCAGGACAACCACCGACCATAGGTTACTTTAGACAGGCTCTGGGGGGCTGAGAGGCTGCATACTCACGGGGTCATGTCCGCGTGGCACTATAAGGGATGCTGTTTAGTTTTCTTGTGGCTTGGACTGGTAGTGCGGGCCTTGTGTTGCAGGCTGACTTTCCACCCTTAGAGTGCCTGCTCTAGCCAAGGGGTGGGGGGTGCGGAAAGCTACAACCGTGCGGTCAGGGTAGGCTGCTAGACGTACTAGGATGGGGGGTGGTGTCTGGATTATTTTCTATGTGTGTTTCATTTTGCAAGCTACAGTTAGAGCCATTGGGGTTTGGCCATCCATACAAGATTCATTTTGGCAGGTAGTTATTCCTATCTGGATGGGATGGCCTATTGTAAATAGTTTCAGGGGATTGCCTAGGTTGGGGGTTGGGGATTTACTGGTTTGGCTCATTCTGTGTTATCTTCCATGGAACATTTGAATTATCATTCTAAGTGTATACGGGGTGAATGATGGTGAACTTTCCTTTAAGGAGCCGATTTAGTATCACGGATCAGGTTTATGGAGGGATTGGGGGCTGAGGTGGGAGGGCATATGTGTAATTTAAGAAGTTTTGGTTTTGTGTTAAGACAAGTTTTTACGTTTCACATATTGTTTGGGGAGGATTGGTGGGGGGGGGGCTGGAGTGTGCTTTAGGGTTCTGAATGGGGTTACGCCTAACTCTTTAAAATTGTCACAAGCACCCGGTATTAATAATAGCTAGCTTTCCAATAAAAATAATTACTTGGAACGTTAGAGGAGCAAGGGACGTCTTGAAAAGGCTACAAATACTTAAGAACTTTGTTCTCTTAAATGCAGATATTTTTCTGCTTCAAGAAACTCACTTGACTAATTCAGAGTCATTATCCTTATGTAGACAGGGAGTGTCTTAGGTTTTCGCAGCAGGATGTTCATCCTCTAGTTGAGGGGGTGGCTATCTTAGAAGGATTGTTGCTTTGGAAGTAGTCACAACATTTACAGACCCTGGTGAGAGATGTGTATTAATCAAAGGTATTTTAAACAACACAGCGGTGGTTTTCGGTTCAATTTATAGCCCGGTGGGAGGGGATCCAAGTTTCTTGATGGACCTGGCCAACAAGTTGGCGATGCTCCTACCTGCCCCCGTGATTTTAGGGAGGGATTGGAACATTTCTCCAACTCGAGATTTGTACAGGACCTATAGGCCACTGAAGCCACTTTCGTCCTCACAGAATGCCCTGCAGGATTTTATGGCCATGCTGGGGTTGAGTGACCCGTGGCGCCTCCTAAATCCTACACAACAGTCACATACATTTTATTCAAATATTCACCAGACCTGGTCCAGACTAGATTATTTTCTAATTAGTGATTCTTTTATGCCGGGCCTATACCAGGCTGGTATAGAACGTATAGTGATATCAGACCATGTGGTGGTATGGGTGGCCCTATCGGTAAACCCCCATACTCGGAGGGAAACAATTTGGAGACTGAATACCCAGTTGTTAAGAGATGAATCTTTGATCTCTCGTATCAAGGAACTTATTGCCGAATTTATGGGACACAATAGTGACTCAGTTCAGAGATATGACCTCCTTTGGTGCTCTTTTAAGTGCTATCTTCGGGGAGAATTTATTAAAGTTGCCTCCAGGAGAAGGAAGTTACGAGACTCTAAGGCCTTAGCTTTACTATCCCAGATTAAAGAGAGAGAAAATTCTTTGTCTCCAGATACTTCTAGGGGTGCCATGGAGGAGTTGTTGGGCCTGCGTAATGATTATGCGGAGCTATTAAGGGAGAAGGCAGAATATGCCCTTACAAAAACTAAAGCTAAATATATTGACCAGGGGGAAAAGGCCGGGCAGTTGCTGGCTTTACGTTTACGACAGTTGGAAAGTTCCCGTTTAATCCCGTCTATGAGGGCTGCTGATGGCTCCGTCGAAAACAGAGCCGGGTGACATAGTTTAAGGTCTTGAGAGTTTCTATCAGTCGTTGTATGGGAAGTGCGTTACTGAATTAAACCCACAAGATATTAGCAACTATCTAGACTCTCTGAATCTTCCAGTGTTGGAGGACTTATGTCAAGCTTCCCTAACTTTGCCAATCTCCATTGCTGAAATAGAGATGGCTATTAACAGTCTTAGCCCTGATAAAGCACCAGGACTGGACGGCTTCCCTTCAAACTTTTATAAAACTTTCTCGAAAGAACTAGCTCCCCTCTTTCTTAAATTATACAGTTATATGTTTGCAACGGATAAGTTAGATCTGTCGCTTATGGATGCCACGATCATCCTCTTACTCAAGCCAGATAAATCCCACCTGGACCCAGCTAATTACAGACCAATTTCTCTTTTAAATTGTGACATTAAAATTTTAGCGAAATTGTTTTCATTTCGGATAAAGGCTTTTTGGACCCGATTACTAAGCCCAGAGCAGGTAGGGTTTGTGGCAGGACGCTCCCCAGCAGACCATCTCAGGACACTTTCACATATTTTCCAGATAGCCCAATCATCCCAGCTCCCAATGGCGGTCGCTTTCTAGATCGAAAAGCTGGATAGAGTTTGCTGGGAATTTTTATGGCTAACTTTGTGAACATGGCCCCCCAATTTATTGGAATGATACAGTCTCTTTATGCCACCCCATCTGCCAAGATTTATTGTAATGGAGTGTTTTCCAGGAGATTCCTACTACATATGGGTACCAGGCAAGGTTGTCCCTTTCACCCTTCCTATTTAACCTGTACCTGGAGCCTTTACTTCGGCACATCAAACAGTTCCCTCAAATTATGGGCATCCCTGCTCATACTCAGGTTCTTAAGCTCTCTGTCTATGCGGACGATATTCTTCACTTAACTCATCTGGCTTCCTCGCTAGAGCAAGTGTTAAGGGTGGTTAAACAATTCGGTCAGCTCTCCAATTACAAATTAAATATCTCTAAAACCGAGATCTTCCCTCTGAACAACTTTGCCTTAAAATCTGAAGTTACTCACTTAGGTATCAAATGGTCCCCACAGACTCTTAAGTATTTAGGTATTTATTTAGCCAGAGACCTTACTTTGATACAAAAGCTCAACCTTGATGATCTGGTTAGAGTTATTCAACAGCACCTTATGAGATGGCAGAGTTTATCCCTTTCTTTATGGGCTCGGATAAGCATAATTAAGATGAACATTCTTCCACGCTTGTTTTATCCTTTGAACCTATGGCTCCCGATTTCCTTTTTTAAGCATGTGCACGCTATGATTTCCAATTTTATTTGGCTGGGTAAACACCCCCGTCGAGCCTTCCATAAGCTTAGTGCCCCTAGACCCCTGAGTGGTCTTCATCTCCCGAATTTCCTTTTATATTACTGAGCGAGCCATTTAACTAAATTGGGTAGGTGGATACCTCAGGGTGACATGGAGTGTATGCTGATTTGGCTTCAGATTGAGAGTGATCTCCTAAAAGCTAGTAATATTAATCCCCTTTCGGTTTATTATTTAACAAAACGTTTATTGCCAAAGGATTTACGGAATTCGGCGATTGGTACTTCTTTGAAGGTCTTTTCTCAGTGCTGTTCATATCTTAGGATACCCCTTAAAGGTGATACAGGGCAGCCGGTCATTTCAAACCCTAACATTAAAACTGGAGGGATGAATCTCTTGCCCCAATGGCTCCCACAGGTATGTATCCGTGGAAGACTTATTTGCCCAGGATAACCTCCTCTCTTCACCCAATATCCTTAGCAAGTATGATATCCCGAGTTCGATGATTTTTAAGGTATACCAAATGAGACATACTATAAGCACCTTGTTTGGGGTTAACGGCCGGCCTTCTTCAGTCAGACTTTTGTTAACGCAAGTTAGCGAACGTTCTATAAAACCACACGCTGTTGCCGCAGTGTATGCCTTACTTTTGACCTTTACTTACTCTGACTCACTAATGGGTTCATCGATTTGAGAGTCCTTGCTTCCTGGGGTGAATTTGGACTGGGCTAAGATTTGGAAGGACCTTTATATCTATCTCACCCAAGATAGACTCAGACTTACGCAATATCATATATTGAATAACATGTATTACACTTTCCTGAGATTGGCCAGACTAGGGAGGATTTTAGATACTACCTGCATAAGGTGTGCAAAGAGGAAGGGAATATGGTACACATATTTTGGCACTCCGAGAAGATAGCTCCACTCTGGCAGGAAATTAGAGCTAAATTGGACCCCTGTTTAGGGTTAGAGGACCTGTTTACAGTAGAAGTTTGCCTCCTGGGATGCTATGAGGATATTGGGGTCAAAGAGTGCAAATATCATATGGCCCTAATAGCCATCATTGTCAAAAAGCTAGTCCTGAAACATTGGAGGGACCAATTGGTAGTATCTTATAAGGATTGGTTAAGGGACATGTCCAGCTTTTTTTTAGAGCTGAACGGTTAATAGCTGGTTTCCGGAATAATATGGCAGGTTTCGTTAAGAAATGGGGGAAACTATATGCGGTTTATGTGCAATAAGTGTGCGTTGAGTACTTAACATATGCAGTGCTTTAGGATTGTGAACGCCTCTTCTCCTCATAAATATAATAAACTTGGCACACTCTGGAGGGGTGGTGGGGGGGTTAGTTGATCTATGTATCGATTAGAATGGTTCTGTTATCCCGGGTATACTGTATATATTGGTGACTGATCTGCTCATGGTTGGTTGTGCAAAATCAATAAACTTTGAATTAAAAAATTAAAAAAGATTAACAAAATCACAGTGCCACTGTTCATGAGCAGAGGTCCCAAATGCTTTCATGAGCTGGGGGGAGGGGGTCATAAAAAGGCCATGTTGAAAATTTGTAGTGCAAATACCAACAAATGCCTGCGGCATTAGGTTTTCTAACCATAACGTCCCACCCTGTACAAACTGACAGGCGTCAGGCGTATGCCTTTGGATTGCCAGCCATAATACTCATGTCATTCCACCTCCACAGTGACAGGCATCGAGGTGTGCTCTATAGCTCCAGAGTTCCCCCCCATTCTCCTGTACTGCACCCATTTCAGCGTATGTCGTTATGAAATGGGGAACACCTCGAGGCACACCTCAACACTTGTCAGTGTCTGCAGGATAGGGTGAGGTGAAATGCCGTGAGCGTTATGGGCGATGACCCAAAGGCACACCCCAGTGCCTGTCCATCTCTGCAGGGTGGAGGTGGAGTCGGCGTGAGTTCAATACTTCACTGCCATTCCCATTCTGCATCTAACTCCTTCACTTCCAGTGCTAATATCAGCAAGCAAACATTCAGCATTGACAAATGCTTGTTACTTTCTGAGCTATTCCCTTTTCATTGCGTACCTTGGTGCTCCTCACTGCTCTCCCTTCTTCACTCTGTGTCCCACTGATACACCTACCTATCATCTTCTCTCTGCGTCTCCTTATACTTTCTGAACGCTACCCTTTTAGTTTTTATCTTTTCGATTACCTCTTTCAAAAACCATTGTGGTCTCTCTTTCCTCTTGCTCACTTCCTTGATGCAAAGGTTTTTTGCCTTCCTTTTTTCCCCTTTTTTAGCTGTGCCCACTGCTTCTCACCCACCCCACCCCACCCTGGTCATCCTCCCCACCAGGTAATCCCTGAGGTATTAATCCATCTTTAAAATCTGTCCTCCTGAAGTTCAGGAACCTCACCCTTGTATGTTTCAGTTCCACAGCCATCCTTATATTGAACCACACTGTTTGGTGATCGCTGTTCCCCAGGTGGCCTCCTACCTTGATGTCTGCAACATGGTCTCTGTTACGGACTACCGGGTCCATTACTGCTCCCTCACAAGTGGGTTCACTGACTAGTTGTCTGAGGAATACCCCCTGCAGGGAGTCCAGGATGACACTTCTTCTAGATTAAGCTGGGGAGTTCCATCTACTGTAGCCCAGGTGCCGTATGCCACTGGAATACCCCCCCTTTTGCCTGCTGTCCCTGCTACAGGGTAAGGGTCCTTAGTCCTGCTGCATTGACAACAGGGGGTTCATTTCCAGAAATATTAATAGCACGGAATCTCCACCTAGAGTAAGGTATTAGTTAGCCAGGTATCTGCCTTGTACAGCCCTCTGGGGTACTATACCTCCCTACCTCCTCAGTCAACCACTCCGCACACAATATCCCCAGTAACCTTGATCCACCATAAACCGTAAGTCTCAGCAATAGGCAGTTGCAGCGAACGTCACTGACACAGCAGTTTCAACAAACAAACTTGCAGCTTTATTTGGGGGCAAGGATCAGGGAAGGGATACCGGTACAAAGGATGGCTGTGAAAGCAAGAAAGGTTTTATTTATTTAGTGATTCGGAAAAGACCTTTGAGTGCAAGCTCTTTTACAAAGGTTCCATGTCATAGATTGCAAAACAAAGTACAACAGGAGAAAACAAAGGTACATTACAATGAACGATACAGCTTGGATTCAGAACTTACAGAATAACTCAAAACATAGGTACAAGTTAAAATAACAAGAAAAACACTTTATGAGGGTGGGGGGTGGAGAATAAGCAGCCACAGAATGCCTTGTTAGTGAAATAGGTAGCAACCATAAACATTTTGGGTTCGCAGGCCAAACCCACCCCCACTAGTACCAGTGCTCCCAAATAGTCCTTCTGGGCACTCACTAGGTGCAAGCCCCCAAGTTGTTCGTCGGTTGGGGCCCTGAAATATTGCAAAGACTTGGTTCAGAAAAACAACACAGATTCCCCTTATTCCTTTCCAGTAACCAGGTCCTGGGTACTCACTGTTTGTTCATCTCAAGAACCTAGAGTATGGAGCTTCTTGTTTAGTACAGCACAGGGCAGAAGAAAGGCTGGCCATGGTCCCTCAGGCAGGATGGAATTGCTTGAAGATACTGCAACTGGTCTTTAGGGAATGGGAATGGTACTCCCTCCAATATTGCTACTAATTTTCGTGAGGAAACACCTTTAAAGCCTGCCCAGAGATCCTGGTCGAACATGGTCTTCAACAGTGACTTTTTCAGATTTCTTCAGCTACGACATTTCTACAGGTCCCTCCAAATTAGGGCACATGCCTTGGATACCAACCCCAAATTCACTTCATTCATTACCCTCATTTATATGGGGTACTTGGAGCATATGATTTTCTGCTTATACAGAGCTCTGGTAAACTACAGCATAGTCTCGATCCAAGACATGTTGATGCATTGACAGGTGAGTTAGACATGCAGATATCGGAGGGGTGTTCGAAAAAAGCCTGTCAGAAGGCATCCAGAGTGACAGCTACTGTCAGTGAAGAGAATATGCGTGGAAACAATCCAATACTTTCTGACCCCGGTAATCATTTGTAAATATCTACCCACAAAGGACATGCCTTGATGGACTGGATGTGGGGGCGAGGAGGGCCCATTATGACCATGTCATGTGGGGCTCTCTGGTCCTTTGTCCCTTCTTCTAGGCTTTACAGGAGGAACTAGGAGAAATATGCAGGAGACCATTCACCCTAATGGCAGAAGGGTTTTTAATACTCCCATACCGCAGGGAATTCCGAGACTCAAATGCTAGATATTTATTAGGCATCCTATTAGTGGCTGCCAAAAAAGTATGATTCACTCCACAAACCTCTACCCTGATTGCCTGATGCAAGGCTAATAGGATTTCAATGTGCCTACTCAACTTGGAATAGTGTTATGCTTGTGTAACCTAGATAATCTTTGGCTGTTCACCTGTCTATCTGTGGGATATATGATTCTGTAGGGGTATAAAGGCAAGGAACCCTACAGAAGGGTTCCACCCCTACAGGTGCCACGGCAGTGATTACTTTGACTAAAGGTACCTTAGGAAGGAGCCCACGGAAGACAGAGGCGTGCCACTGGAGGAGGAGGGGTGGACAGAGGGACAACAAAAGAAATGATCAGGGCATGAGTGGGGAGGATCGGCCCTTATATGGCCGCACAAGGGTGTGGTTAGTTGCGCAACCCCATTGAACTACAGGTATAGCCTTCCAAGTCAATGTACCTACACAACTTGGTATAGTAGTATGCTTGTGTAACACAGATAATTAGGCTGTTCGCCTCTCTAGCTGTGGGATATACCACTCTGTAGAGGTACAAAGGCAAGGAACCCTAGAGGAGGGTTTCACCCCTAGAAGTGTTGTGGGAGTGATTCCCTTGGCTAATGGTACCTTAGGAAGGAGGCCAAAAAGAGTATCAAGCAATGCTTATGGGGTGCTGAACGTCTGTCGGAATTGAAGACCTATATGTAGGTTAGCTGGAGGTATGGTCAGGGGCTTGAGTAGAGTAGGCAGGAGCCAAGGAGGACTAGTGACCCGCTCATAGGTTTAAATGTAAGGTACGGCGGCATTGCTTCCTAAGGAGAAAGGGAATAGCTATGAGGGGGAGAGAGGGGATAATTACGGGGATACCACCCGACTCCTTCCAACAGTGGAAACCTAACTTAGTGACCTAGAGAAGATTACTACACCTATTAACGTATTATGACCATTGGCATGGAGGACAGGGAAAAAACCCTTTGAGGAGGAAACCTCTGGGGATCCAAGGCCTAGGTCACCTTCCCTTCAGACTGCTGGACAGTTTTGTTTAGTGATGGCTCTGCTACTGCAATTTAGTAGACAAATCCAGGGGAGATTCTAATTTGGTGAACACTCTCACTCAGTCCCTCTTATGGGAATGGCGTGTAGGGTTGTTTAGTTTATTTATTTATTTATTTATTTAGTTAAACATCAGTTTAGAAACCTTTGTTGTTGTGAGTGTACTCTGCAACACCAGGGCACTCAGTGCCAACCTCTAAGGTGGGGGGAGGAGGAGAGTAATGACCACTGAGGCGCTCATCCAGCCTACCGATCTAAGAACAAACTGGGTGAACCAGAGGTGGTTGTGGGGAGAATAGCTTAAAGGGTACCTCCAAATCCACTCGGGCAACTAAAGAGGCACTTCCTTTGAGAGCCCCACCTCTCCCCACTGGAGTCTTAAAAGCTACATCAAGAGGTGCTGTTGTTACGGTTGACGACTGACGGTCCACCTGGAGCGAGGACATTCCCCAGCTATGGTTCAGGTGAGAAGGACCCCGCCCCAAGCTTCGCCTGCTCGAGATGCAGACTTTGGGGTGCAGAGGGAAACTGTCAGCCACAGGGCTAGCCCTGAGTCCTGGAAGTAATGGATTTGGTCAGCATGTCTCCAAAATGAGGAAAGAATGTAGTCATCATGTAACATGGGGCCTGTACATGGGTCAAATTTGGCTGATCGGTGATGTGGCGAAACCTGTGCGTAGGTCAGACTGAGTAATGTGGACCCTCATGTGGGTCTAGTTGGCAGAGAGCATTTGTCAACCACAGGAATGCATGCCAACCGAGTCCATAAGAAAGCCAAATTAGGAGTGAATTAAATCAAATGTTATGAGTGAGAGAAAGGTAAGGCCAGGCAAAGCCTGGGGCTAACAGTGAGGTAGGACGAGCTTAGGTAGGAGAAGGCTGCAAGGCTGGTATGATGAAAGGTGAAGTTTTAAATGAATAGACTTGATATGCTGATTGCATGAATGCCATGAAGGCTGGTATAGTGAGGGTTAGGTGCCAGTGGCCGACTGGTAGGGAAGATTGACTGAAACGGTGAACGGCATGAAGGCTGTATTGAGTAGCACATGAAGGCTATATGGAGTAGCATGACAGGCCGTGCGAATCAATGACTGATTGAATATATGATAATCATATGATAATCATAAAGCTGCTCCTGCTGCTTGGAACCACGCTGCCTGCAGTCCCCCACTGTTAGCAAAACAAAGAAGCCACAAACGAAGCACCGGGACACCAAACAGCTAATTAAACCAGAAAAATAAATCAACTAATAACCAGCAATTAGGGCTGGGCTGACAACTGTACCAGGGCTGACATGCCGGCTAGGTTGTGAGATATGGAGTAACTAGGTTGCCCTATAAGTACAGACAGACCAGCTAAGTGGTGGAGTACTGTACAATACAGAGCAAGTAATAATATACATAATGAATACCCATGGTAGAGGGAAAACCCCAAAAGAGCACAGGACTGAAGCAGCGCAGAAATGAGAGCACAGCAAAGCTTTGGTGCAGGCATGCAGCAGAACGCCGACAGCAACACTCATGAGCAGGAAGGACAGACCAGAAGCACACACTCAAGCCACGCTGCAGACACCAACAGGCAAGAGAGCAAGAAACCACGATAGAAGAAAGACACAAGAATGAGTCGGGAAGGCCCACCTTGGCAGAGAGCAACAGAGCACTGCCAAGGTACAGAGATGGGACGGGACAAGGCAGCCATGGGGAGTGTTAGCTGAGACTAGAAAAAGAGGAAGCAGAAGGGGATGAAAAAGTGGCAGAATGGGAAGGAGTAGGGGGGCGTGGGAGAGCAGATGCATCAGTGGGACAAGCAGCACAGGGGTAAGGAGGCACAAACAGCAAAAGAACGAGCAGGGGACAGGGGGGCAGAACACAAGAAAATGGAACTGGCAGCCGGAAGTGCCTCAGAAAGTCAGGATGCAGCACAAGAGGCAGGAGAAACTGGGAGGGAAGGAGGGGGCAGTGCCTCTGGCCATAACAAAAGAAATGAATGCAGGAGAAGTGAGGAGGTGCAGCCCTTATATGGCTGAGCATGTGCGTGGTTAGTTGAGCTGCCTCTCTGAACTACAGGCATAGCCTTCCAAAACTCATTATGTCAACAACGGATTGGAATGTTGCACTTCATGGTTGACTGGGTGGACCCTACACATGATGGGTAAGAACAGGGAGTTTGCCCCTTTAAACCCACTGTCAAATGAAGCAGGACAACCCCAGGGCCTATTATAACACTCCCCTATTTGGGAGCAACTGAATTGCTAACCTAAATGTGCTCCCACCCCTATGCTTCTCTCTACTCCTCCCACAAAAGAATTTTGTGCTCCTAAATGATAGCTCCTTCCTCCCCACCTTCAGTAATGAAGGATGGGGGGTGCCTGTGCTCCGTGATGCCTCTCCCTGCTTCAGTCAGGGGTCAGTAGAATGTATACTACACTGAAGGGGCCCATATTCACAAGTCCCACACTGCATCACTCAAGTGCCTGTGTCGCGCAACTGAGATGTGCCAGCACAAAATAACGGTATATTCATAAGATATTCCATAACATGTGATTGTGCATTTCCGACTGAATATCCCAAACATGTGCGATCAGGCAACTGAAGATGTACGGCAGAAATATATAATACATGATAGGTAACTGTGTAATATGGGAAATATTAGCATGAGTGCAGAGTGAACTATAATAATTTTATTTATTTAGTTTTTGTTGACCAGGTAAGTGCAGTAGACAGACTCTGCCTATTTTCAGGCACCACCCGGGGGAGGGGGATACAGATGAATGCCAACTGAACTTGAACCAGATTAAACTGTTTATCACAAGTGGCGAACCCGTAAGTGATATTATCACACTTCATTCTGCACAAGTGCTAATATTGCCCATATTCCACAAGTCGCCCATCATGTGTGCGATTTATACAATAGGGCTCCATATTGTGCTGGTAGTACTTTTTTAGGATCCTGTTTTTTTTGTTTGTTTATTTGTTTTATATTTGTTTTTGTATGCTGGACTGAAGAAGGTTATGGTGGGTTTCATGGGTGGGTAGCATTATGAAGTCAATGAAGACTGCAAGGAAGTTTCCCAGGACCGAGCGGACACTGTTGAAGCAGTTCCGAGATTGGGAAGGTTAGCTTTTGGTTTCTTTAAAAAAAAAAAAAAAAAAAGTGGCTTTTAGGTTCTGCTACAGCTGTGAGAACTGTGACAATTGCATTTGGGGTCCAAAATAATGAGAGGGGTGTCACTGTGTGCTTCCTGTTTTGTGAAGCTATGTCTGAAGCGTCTGCTGCTGGGGTGGTGCTGAATCTGACTTTTGCACTGTGTGTATAAACGTTAATGACCTATCTACTATAGATATAAATGTAAGATTTTACATGTAGACACTATAGGTATAAGTCATCAGCCCATTTATTCCACTGGAGTGAAAATAACAGTATTTATTTGAGTGTTTATTCCTTCACCCCCATTGTATAAATAAATATATACACATACATACATAACATACACAGATGACACAGTACTCTTTGCCTCCGGCTCCTCGGTCCTCATGGCCAGGCTCCAACTGTACTTTAACATCCAGCACTTGTTCCTGGCAAATCATCCGTCCTTCAGTGCCAGGAAAATGGTCTCTATGATCTTTGGCACTGGTTTATTTATTTATTGAAACGTTTCAACAGAAAAGTACACTGAGCAATCGTCTCACAGTACGTCCTTGGGGAAGGAGGTACATGTGGGGAAAGGATACATACACAATTGCCATAACAGGTACAAAATACATATATGAATGCTGGATACATAGTATTGATGATAAAACGGGTTATAGAGCCATTACAACAATTAATCACACACACGTAATACAGTTAAAATTAGGGTACGATAAGTCAGTACAACAGATTTGTCTCAAATACAGTTAAAGAGAGCAAGGAAAAAATAGCACATAGCCTGAATGGCCGAGAGGAGAGATGTAGCTCTAAATGGAATAGATGGATTCTTTACTATATGCTGAAAGATAAATCCTTTGTTCCATAGCTCTCCCTATCCTCCTTCAGGACTCAGGTTTTTCTTCTGCCCATATCTCACTCACTCCACACAGAGGTACCTCCTTATACTGGATAACCCCTTTCCCAAACCAGAAATGCAGTGGATGGGTTCTGAGGGGGACCCCTACGCTATGACCCTAACTATGATGTTAGAAATGGTTACATGAATCAGTTTCTTGAACAGCGCAGAAGAGTTCAGGAAGTCGGGAGTAAATGAATAATCGGTCTGACCTATAGGAACACTACTGTGCCTTGAAGAGGAGGAAGAATGAAGCAAACCTGCGAAGATCTGAATGGGTCTGGCTGTTTAAATGACTTTGGACTCTCTCTTGACCATAACGGTACTGAGTCTGAATCTAAGGTTTATATAAATGTGTAATGATGGATTCCTGTAAGTAACCTTTTTACTCAATCGACTACCTTTAACTTTTAAAAAATCTTTTTAAACTATAATAAAGATTATATTAAAAAAAAAAAGAGAGAGAGCAAGGGACTGTACAATCGGTCTGTCTTAAGAGCTAATACATAAGGAGCTGTTGAGTGCTTTGGAGTTGTTGACTGGGTGGTGGCGGGATAGAGAGTAGGAATGGGGGGGTTACATACAGGTGCAGTTAGTGGGTAGAAGTTAAGTAGGACAGATGAAATGGATGCAGGGGATGAGGAATGGTGACTTTGGGGAATTCCAGATTTTAGTAAGGTGGTGCAAGAGCCCTGTTTGACCTATGGTTGTTGATCGGTGTGGGATCCATAGGGTGCGAGCAACAGTGGATCTGAGCTAGTGGCGGGATGTTGGTGGTATTGTTAAGGAGGAAGAAAGGTAAGGAGGCAGAGGCTCGCCAGGCTCACCCTTCTCCCCTCCTTCCATGTCCTTGGTGGTGCAGCAGTCAAACATATCCCCTCATTCAAATACCTCCAGGTGTGGCTGGACTGGCGCCTTGATTTCTCTGAGCATGTGGAGGCCATCCACAAGTAACTGCACCCCAAACTTAGTGCGCATTACAGGAATCGAGGATGAATCCTGCTGCTTTCACATCAAGAGATAATCTCAAAGAATATACTTCCCATCTTAGACTAAGGTGGCATAGCATACAGTGCTTTTCGAAGTCCACCTTGGCCAGACAGGATCCCTTCTTCACTCATTTTTGCCGCATTTACTCTGGACTGTCCCCCCGCCAACCAACCACCCAGCACAGCCCTGTACTTCTCCCTCTGTTACCCCTCACTTGAAGCCAGATGCTTCACCTGTTGTGCTTCCTTCATCTCTAGATACAGGCTTAGCTCCTTCCCCTCCTACTTTGCTACCTCCCCACGCACACACACACTCTACCCTCTTTGCAACTCTGGCTATCATTCTCTCACACTTCCTTCAAAGAAATCCAGTGCTGGTCAAGCTGCCTTCTCCTTCCATGTCCCCAAACTGTGGGGTCCTCTCCCACTTACTATCTGCTGTGCCTCTTCTCACCACTCACTCCCTCTCCGACTTTACTATTGACTCCAGCAGTTGCCCCAGTACTGGTCCCAGGGATGCTGCCCACCACCCCCCCTTCGTCCCGCACCTGAACTAGTGTAGTCCCCTGTTCACCCTTCCCAGTTGACAACCATTGTTCCCACCCTTAACTCAGTATTGCCGCTACACATTGCAAATGGTCCACAACTGTGGAAGGCTTTCAGTGTGGGTGAGATAGAATAATAGGAAACTGTCCAGTGTGTGCGGGGAGTGGGGGAGGATGAGCTGAAGCATGGGGATAGGTTCCCATGTAGACATTAGATCCTGTGCAATCCGTGGGCAGACTGGATGGACCATTGGTATTTTGCTGCCATCATTGTCCCATTCCCCCCCGGACACATCTGGAAATGAGCTGTTACTAGCTCAGTATGTCCTTCCTGGTGAAACTTTTGAAATAAATTTCCAGGTGGGTCCTGTGGGGGGAGGGGAGGTTACATGAACCTGTTTTATTGATAGAGGAAATGTTGGCCATGGCACTGAGAAGCTCCCCCGCTCTTCTTCAGTAAGTGCTATGGGATCTTAATTTCCATCCGGACAGTGAAAGAGGTGTGCATAAGAGACCTTGGTTTAATGTCTTATCTGAAATATGGCACCTCAGCAGTGCAGTAACCCACTTGTACTGCTCTACAGTGTCAGTTATGGGTATTACCCCAAGTACCTGGTGTGGGGCTAGAACCCACAGTCTTCCAGATCCAGAGGCAAGCATGCTACCTACTACTGACAGCAACAGCTTTCGATGATCATCTAATGAACAGTTGCAGTGTGCTTCTTCTATGGTACTGGAATGTTGCAAGTGCCAATTAAGGCATTCTGCTGCAAGTATGTCTGGGGTACCACATCACTGAAGTGCCTTTGTACTTATAGCCTAATTTGAGTGGAACACCTAGTTTACAAGAGGGTCCCAAATTGTAGGTGGGACATTACTGGCTGGTGCCACTGTTTCTGAAGAACCTCATACTAGCACCCCACCATCTCTCTCCCAAGGCCAAGAGACAGTGCTGGGTTTCATCATATGACATGCCACACAAATTGGGTGAAAGGGTACTGGCAATAAACAGAGGATTGTGTATGAGCAATCCTACACAAACAAGTCTGTGTTTCAGTCGAGAAGTTGTTTCCATAGTAACACGAGATCTCAAGAGTGCAGCTTGAGAGGTCTCATTACCACGGAAACTTCGAGATGGAAACACAGCCTTGTATGTGTATGGTTGCTCATACACAGTCTTTTATAGTGTATAGACAACCATTAATACAAGCCTGTGTCCAGCAAGGGCCCCCCCAAATGCCTTACTTTGGTGGTTCTTTCAACCACTACTCACTTCCTGGATCAGCTCTCACCGTTGTGGCCATCTTGTCAATGGCGGCTGTTTGAACAACGCGGACATGAGAAGATGTTCTATCTTGTTGTGCTGTAGTAGTGACGTCGCTAGTGCAGTACAACAACATGACTTCATTACTGCAGCACAACAGACCTGTTCTAGGTATGGGATTCCATCCACAACAGCATTCCACCATACACTGACTGCAGCCAGGTTTCAAAGAAATGTAAAATTACACGTATCCCAGTAATGCGATGCATTTCCCATGATGCTTTGCATTATTGGGGTTTGTGTAATTTTATATATATATATATCTGTGCAGAGTGATGATGAAACAACATTTGTCAGCAGAAAGGGACCTTGTGGATGAATAAGTCTGCCCAAGTGTTCCCTTCCTGTTCTTCCACCACAGACCCTCTCTGGTTTGTGGTGACGGACCCTCCCCACTCCCTGCTTCTTTTCTGGTATACCCCTTTGTTTATCCCATGCAAGCTTGGAGCACCCCACCATTCTACTCTTCCCCACCTCCACTGGCAGTCTATTCCAGGTGTCTACCACCCTTTCAGTGAATAAATAATTCCTCACATCTCTCGAACTCCCCACCCCCCCAGCTTCATCATATGTCCCCTGGTCCTGGCACTCATCCTCATTTGAAAGACAGCAAACAAAACACCACTCAGCACTAGTAGACTGTGCCAGATAAGCAACCAAAGTACCTCATTTGAAAGAGACTCCTCACTTGCACCCTGTTCACCCCTTTGAGGTTCTTGTAGGTCTTGAGCATGTCCCCTCTCTGTTTGTTTTCCTCCAGGTGTACATGTACATGCTGAGATCTCTCCCCTTGAGATGGATCACTACTACAGCATACCACTGAATTCATATCCCTGGTGTGATTAAAAATGTCTCTTTATGCCAGAAAATGGGCGTGGGATTGCCACATTGTCACTATAAAGATGCTGTCATGTACAGGAAGACAACTATAAAACCCTACAGAAAGCTAACAAAGTGTAAAAACTGTTCTGCCTTTTATAGCTTGTTTAAATGTTATACATTGTTTAAATGTTATATATTTGTTTTAAGACTTCTCATTTGTTTTTAGCATTTTCGTGGAAGGAAGAACCGATGTTTCAGCTTGGCTGTAAGAGCAGTTCGAAGGGCTTTTGTCTACTGTACAAAAGCTAGGAAAGCAAAAAAAAGGAACATGCGAAGGGTAAGTTGCTTAGAGACAAAATGTTAACGAAAACAAGTCATACCATAAGCAAGTGCTTGAGAAGGAAATAGTTTCTTCTCCCACTCTGAGCCAGGGCAGTAAAGATAAACTAAAGGATCTTGCTGCCGGAATGTTGCTTCTGTTTATTTACTTGTTATATTTGACCAGGAAAGAATATGTTGAGCCGGTTTCCAGTGGCATCCTGGGGGAAGGTACATAGGAAGAAAAGGCAGTTCTTGTACTTGTGATATTGTACCCAGAAAAAGTCTGTGGCGCCCCCCCCCCTTTTCAAAAGGTTAGCACAGCACTAACCAGGAATAGCGTGGCTGGCCAGGGCAGGGGCCATATTCAGAGGTCCTAGTGAATGGCACTAACCTGATAGCATGGGCATGCACAGTATACCACTACACCCATGCAAATGAGGGATCCCCCTTGCATGCAGGGTGATGCGGTATGTTCAAAGGTTTTGAAAGCACTAAACAACCTTTGTTGCAGTGCTGCTTAACTCTTTCAAAACCCTACTCTTATCCCTGTGCACAGTGGTGCACGAATATCCACCCACCCTACACCACCACTATGACCTTCTCCCTAACCAAGTGCTGTATAATGGACAGACAGCAAGAGCTGTCAGTCCCTGCCAGCATTTCTCTCTCTCTGCCCTCCCCCAGATTGCCCATCTGATGTCTCAAACTTTGTGTGAAAATAGCTAGAGTGATTTTCCCCCACTGTATCAATATTCTGATCACCCCCGATCATCAGTCCCCCTTGTGGCCCTCACTCACCCCAGTGATGGAGAATCTGGTCAGACTCGGGTGTGCAAATTCTTTTGCCCCCTATCAGGGTCAAGTACATTTCCTTGAAGGGCAAGTAAAAAAAGTGCTAATTTTCATTGTAATGAATAGGGGCAAATGAAAATTCAGCTATAGCCATGGCTGGGCAAGTCCTAAAATTTTGATTTAAAGACCCCTGATCACACTGATCAGCACAGCCCCTTCGCTGACCAACTCAGCCGAGTAAGGGGAAGCTTGCGCCTAGTACAGTAGGCACGTGTACGCTTCCTGTAACTCAGTGGCCAGCCAGGGTGGTGAGTGGAGGGTGTATGCCAGTGGCTGTCACCCGATTCTGCTTCATTACAGGGATGAGTGGTGGGTATAGTGGAGGGTCCTGAGTGGATGGGGTCGGACTGTCGACTGGGGTGGAAGAATGGGGTGACCACTAGAGCCAAGGATGTTTTAAAATAATGTTTTTGAGTCATCGGATCAGGGGGACACAGCTCTGCAGAATGCCTCTGCAGTCATACATGGTGGCATTGTGTGGCATGCTAATAAGTCCATAATGGCTTGCAGATGGCCCCTTAACACCTTTCGTGCCCTATGGGCTTATTAGCATACTATAGTTGAACATGGCATAGTGGAGCAACAGCGCCATCCCATTTGGGATGCCTTATCTCCATTCCCTCCTGTGGGCCATTTTCTTGTAGGGAGCTGTGTGGGCACTGCACATACTCACTTTGCGGACACCTGACAGCCTCATATTCAGATAGCACGCTGCGGTCCAAATGCACTGTCTGAATATTGCCCCCAGTCTGGCTGTGCACTGTCTCGTATGCAGCACAAATGGCCAGCAGTGAATATGTGGCCCTATGTCTGTTCTTCCTGAATCCACCCCCTCTCAGTACATAAAAACACAACACCTACTGGCACCTTGTATATTTGTTCACTTGTACTGTGTTAATGTGTGTACTTTGTAATTATACCCTTGCTGTACCAGTCTCCTCCCCCCACCGCCACCAACCCGTAGTCGCAACTGGAAATGAGCCCCGGGCTGTGTGTGTCTACCTGGTGAACAATATTTTAAATAAACAAAACAATTAAGATTCACTCTTGCAAAAGTTATACATTGATAAGGAAGCTAAATGCTGTGCAGGTAACAGGAACAGGAGTATAGCTAGTATAACTGGTCTGTGTATCTTTAAGCCTACTAAAGATCGTCAGGTGCACATAAACCACTGTTAGTTACTAGACTTTGATCAAGGCATGACGGTCTTTGCAGGAATGCTTTTTTATTGGTCGATTTGCTTTTGTTTTCAAACTTTTGTAGGAAATGTTTTATTCTAAAAATGTTAGTTATTCTAGTATGTTAAGTGACACCACTGGAAAAAAACAAAAAAAAAATAAATTGCCAGCCGGTGGCGCTGAGGATTGAGAGTGCTGGGCCACACACACACCTACGCTACGCGCGACCAGGGTTCGAGCGGACTCGGGTTGCCAGGGGTCGGAGGGGAGGAGGAGGATCGGCGTCCCAGCGGATGCTCTCCTCCTCCAGGGTGAGATTCTGGGGTGCGCGCGAGCACCCGGCTCAGGGCGGTGGAAGCAGGGGCACAGGCGGCTAAGAGCCAGGGAGGGGAGGATGTCTGGGCACTTGACAACGGCGTGCGTCAGCACGCAGTCTGTCTGGACGTTAGTCCTGCATGCCGACATCCTCGGGGTAAGAGGGACAACAAGAGAAGAAAACGGAAAAACACCCGCTCAACCCTGAATGACGACCGGTTCCTCGGGATCTCCTACCCACGGGCAAGACTCCAATGTGCAGGCACTCCGTGGGTGGAGAACGAGTGAAGGTAGGAGTTGGCCGGGCACTCTAGGGGCAGAAACCGTGGATGGGATCCATAAGGGGATAGACAAAGTCTGAAGGAGTAGGGTGAGAGGGCAGTAAGGCAAGGATAAACAAGACAGTAAAAAAAAAAAAAAAAAAAATTAATAGTGAGACACAATTCTTCTTGTATTTCATTACTCTTCAATAGATTTTGCCTCCCTAATGTTACAAAAGAAAATGCACAAAAAATAGATCTTTATCCTTTAAAGTTCATTTGCCCCAGAAGCTCATTCCCCCAGTTGGTGTGGTAATCATCTGTGACATCCCAGTCCGCTGCCAGAGGATTATGACATCGAGTTAAGAATAAGCAGCAGAAGCGCCTGAACTGTCAAGAAGTAGTGATCCTGTTTCCATGCAAATGTACTCAGTAATCAAAAAAAAAAAAAATACAGAATTAATGTGAAATACAAGACGAAATGTACCTTAATATTACATTTTTCAAAGTTCTGGAGGTGTCAGCTGTTTTGTAAATGTAGATGTGCATACCAGCCTGACCTGCTGGAGCAAAAGTAGTAGTACAGTAGTAGCACTACATGTTTCCATTAGTTGGACCAGTATCCTGGCAGCGGTTCATGGAATGGACATATAAACGCTCAAAGCTAAGAACTCCCCAGGGTGATTCTCCTTAACCGGGCAGGACGTTTGACCACAGAGTGGAGTCCCAGCTGAGGTACTTTTCTTTTTTTCTCTCTTCTGTTTGTATGACTTCCATAAATATGCACACCACACTCTTGTGATTGAAAACAGAGTGTAGTTGACCTGTTCTGCATTCAGGGTGACAGCTGCTTGTCAGATTTGTCTGCGCGGACCAGCTGCATGATAAGTGATCAGTGTCTAAACTGACAGTCTAAAATCCTGGGGTATTTTGACTGAGCTTGACCTTTGATCTATGACCTGTAAAACTGCAGTAGCAATTCAGCTACTTTATTTGTAGCTGAATACAGACATTCTTAGCAAGCTGTGCTTTGACTAGTGTCGGCTTATGCCCAGCATGCTGATTCTGCAGCTTTAAAGTAGTCCTTCGCACTGCTATGCAAATGGATGTTGCTTTCATTAAAATTCAATTTTTCTTTTCAACACTTTGATGCCACAAGCATATAATTGGGACTTCACTGTATGACCCATCAGTAAACACAGATGAAAAGTGTCAGAAAACACTTGTTTAAAGGAGCTACTTGTAACTAATAGAACTATGGGAAGAGAAATACATTAGCGGCAACTCCTTTTATGCATAATGCATTTTTGAACACGGTTGGTTGGTTGGTCAGTCAGTTAGTTACTTAGTTGAAAATTGGTAACCAGGAAAGGGGCACTGAGCCAAAGCTCATTTCCAGGTGTGACCGAGGGGGGTGAACAGAGCAGGTAACTCTTACAAGTAGCAGAGATTACAAATCCATGATGGTATATATAATCAAAACATGGTCGCAGAAAGCAACTATTGAAAACAGTGGGGCAGCAGCTCAGCAAAATGGACATTTGCAACCGTAAGGCTAGTGCTAGATGAGAGAGCAAGCAAGAATCAGTTTGAGTGTCTTTAATTAATTGGAGACCATCTTCAGTGAAGTTATGCACACCTGGCATGTCAGACTTCAAGTTTGTTTGCTTTCTATGATCTGTTATGCTCCTTACTTGGTAATCTCTCTGACCTCCTTCCTCCACCTGTGCTCAGTTGGTGACACCTCTGGATGGGTTACTTCTGGTCCCAGGTTGCCTCCCCCCTTAGCCCCAGGCCAGGTAAAAACCTCCGAATGGAGTGGGCCTCATCCAGGGCTGACTTGGGCACCTTGCCACATTCCTGTTGGAGGGACTTCACATTGGGTGGGAAGAGGGAGACGAGACCCAGGACTGACTGCCCCAAATTGGGTGGGTGGGGCATCTTCGTTAGTCAAGAATCCTGCCTTTTTCCTCCTGAAGCCCCACTCAGATAACACTGCTTTGTCCTCTCCTCCCATACACTAAGTTATGGCCAGGCTGCAGTGCCTCCTGTGGTCAGCTTGGCAGCAATATTGCAGAAGGCTGCACTGTCCTCCCCAGTGGAGGAGTGAGTCCTCTGGGCTGCTGGTCCACCTCTTGCCAGCCCTCTGTTATTCCAGGTATGGGGTACAAACCTTTATCAGTGATGGCCGGGAATGGAGCACAAATCTGTATCATTGGTGGTCAGGTATCGGGCACAAACCTGCATCACTGATGTTCGGGTATAGGGTACAAACCTGTATCAGTGATGGTCAGGTGTGGGGCACAAATCTGTATCGCTGATGGTTGGGTATGGAACACAAACCTGTGTCTCTGATGATAAGGTATCAACAGAGGTCGCAATAATCACCTGTCTGCCTGTCCCAGATGCCCAGTTTTCTCCAGGGACAGCTGGTTTCATTTCTCTGCGTGTTCTTGGGACAGGTACTTGAATGAAAAAAAAAAAGTATTAGCGGGTACTAGAACCCAGGAGATGCTGCCGCCTATAAGGCTAGTCTTTGAACATCCCAACATCATGGTGGCACATGTTAAGAGATGTACATTCAATCCAATGTCCCCATGATGGGCTCTTCTGTCCTGGTGATGGTTTTGTCAAGCAGCACAAATGAAAACAGTGCCACAGTAGGACTACACTGTGTGTGTGTGTGTGTGTTTTCCTTGTCATCATGTATGTGCAGCTGCTTGTCCTCCTTTTGATTTCTACACTGCATACCCTATTTGTGTTCTGTACTTGCAGTAGCAGCCTAAGAGTCGCTCTTGTTCACAGTCAGCAGAGTTTTGAGGATGCAAATTAAATTTTTTACAGCTGTCTACTAACTAAGAGAGGCCTGGTTAAGACTAAGTGAAAAACATTAGGGCTTGAAAACTGTATCTGAAAGCCCTTTTCAGGGCAGATAGTCAAGACAGAAGGTGGGGGGACTCTGTATTTAGAGATTGAGAGGTACTTAAAGGGCTGAGACAACCACTTACCCTCCACTTCCATCTGGGCAGGAAGGGCTCAGGAGGCAGTTGATGGGGAGGCTGGTTAAAAGCCCTTCTCAGGGTTGATAAGTAGGGGGAGACTTTTAGAGTACGAGCTATGCACTGAACAGAGGAAGCTGACTGGTTGGTTTGTAAGGGCAGAGCAGAAAGGAGTTATCTAGGGTCCTTGTCAGAGCTACTGCTGAGCAGGAGGGGGAAGTAAATAAAAAGCCCTTATCAAGACAGTGAACTTGGGGCACATTTGTTAAGTCCTTGTCAGGGCCATGTAGCAGCCAGTGGATAATATTTAGTAGCTCTTTTTAGGGCACTTTACAATGGACACCATCAGTTATTAAGCCCATTTCAGGTCACTGTATGAACCATGGGGGCACACTAGTTATTATTAGCTTGTATTAAGAAACAGAAATGTAAAAGTAGTGAAGAAAATCAACAGGACAGGTACAAATTCTGCGAGACAGTCAAATTAAATATTACACCTGTCACTTGGACAGCCATCTGCAAATAATTGTTTCTAGCCCTGGGTATCGTGCACAGAGCTGCATCACTGATGGTTGAGTATGGGACACAAACTTGTATAGGTGATGGTTAGGTATGGGGCACGAACCTGTATCAATGGTAGTCGGGTATCGGGCACAAACCTGTATCGCTGGTGGTCAGGTATCTGATACAAACCTGTATCGCTGGTTGTTGGGTATTGGGCACAAACCTGTATCACTGGTGGTTAGGTATCGGGCACAATCCTGTATTGCTGGTGGTCGGGTATCAGGCACAAACCTGTACTACTGGTGCTCAGGTATCTGGCACAAACCTGTATTACTGGTGGTTTGATATGGGGTAAAAACCTGTATCAGTGATTGTTGGGTAAGAGGCACAAACGTGTATGCCTGATGATCGGGTGTCTGGCATAAACAAGTATCACTGATGGTTGGATATGGGGTACAAACTTGTATCACTTGATTGTAGGGTATGGGGTACAAACTTGTATCACTTGATTGTAGGGTATGGGGTACAAACATATCACTTGATTGTAGAGTGTGGGGTACAAACTTGTGTCACTTGATTGTAGGATGTGGGGTACAAACTTGTATCACTTGATTGTAGGGTATGGGGTACAAACCTGTATTGCTGATTTTATGACTAGCAGTGCCAAAACTATGCCAACGATCTGTGACTGTTTTTATTGTATCTTGTGGTTTCTTAATAGGTAGGCTTTGATATAGAAGGTAAATTATAAATTTTAACAGATGAATTAAAAAAATTGTGTTTTACATTTTATACAGCTGTGGATAAGCAGAGTTGCAGCAGCATCTCGTGAACATGGCTTGAAGTATCCTGTTCTTGTGGGTAATCTAGTTAAGGTGAGTTACACAGCATGTACTGCCGATGAAAGCTAGTATGTTCTATATTTGGTCAGTAAGAGGCACTGGCAAGTCAGCTGAAAACAACTATAGCGCAACAGTAGTGCGAGTCTGTGACACCACCGACCCAAGTTCGAGAATCGACCTCTGGAGTCGGTGGCCAGCTTGAGAAGGTTTGAACATCCAAGGGACTACTTTTCTCTGGGGAGGGCAAGGAGCACGGGCGCTGCTTGACACCTGGTGGAGACATGGGGTAGGGCAGGCCAGGGTTGTAAAGACGCATTGGAGGTGCAGTGGGCATCAACGTATGTTGTGCACATTCATGTATCATAACGGTATTGCACATCCACACCTCATGGGGAGAAAATGGCACCTGACCAGCAGGATGACGCTGGCCTCCAGCAGGCCCTGCACCCAGCTAGCCAGGCACAGTGTGCAGAACTGGATCCTATATAACGGCTGAGTGTGGGGGACCCCACCTGGGGGCAAGGCTTGGGGAAAGACGCTGGACGAAGTGAAGTTCTGAGTACCCGAGGTGACAGGGCTGAGGAGGCTGGGTATGGGGGCAGATCAGAGCAGGAGAGAAACGGAATAAAAAACAGAGGAAAAGAAAAATAAACTACTGCCAAATGTAACTAAAATATAACTCTGTTAGTGGAAATGATTATTAAAGAAAGATTTTGCTCACTTGAAAACAGTACCTATTATTTTTCAACTTTCCTGGGGACTTCTAAAATTGATTGCTATTAGCATTTAGATTAAGCTGAAAGACTGGAGCAAAATAAGATTGCAGAATACAAGAGTCTGGTGATCAAATGAGCAGTAAGAGAACGTTTTCTCTTTCATCCACATTGCCATCACGGGGCAGAACTTTCTCTCACTTTGTCCCAGCCCTGTGGAATGCCCCCAAATACCTTATCAACTTTCTCAATCTCGTCAAAACCTGACTAAAAATGTTTTCTCTAGCATGTCACCACCCTCTGTTGTCTTTTCATTTCCCTAGCCCCCACCACCTATTCTGACTTGATTGTATATGAACTGTTTTTCTTGTTAGAAACATAGAAAGGTGTTGGAAGAAAGGCTTCTAGTCTATCATATCTTCCCATTTTCCTATCTGAGTCATACCTACCTACCCTTGGTTTTGCTTAGTCTATTTTCCCATTGGCAGATTGGGCTCGCTGCACCCACTCTCCACTCCCTCCCTTCCTTGCCTTAGTTTCCACCAACCCCTAATTAGCTGTCTAACGTGCTCTTGAAACCTGTCACTGTCTTGGCATTTATTTTTATTTATTCATTTAGATCTTGGATTACAAATACCTTTGACCTTAGAGCTCTTTTATAAAGGTTCCATGTCAGCAGCATAATACAACAGGTTAACAGAACAAAAAGTATGACAAAACAGTATACATAGAGAAGGGAGATCAACAGGGTTGCAGACTAAACAGGGTGTGGTAAAATAATTGTAAATAAGAAAACAAAACAATAGTTGACATTCACAGTGAATTAAAGAATAGAAACTAGTAACGCTAATCAGTTTCATGCACAGGAATGCATACAGTAAATTGAAAATCAGCCAAAACAAGCTTTGTCAGTTACTGGTAAAATCATAAGGTATGTTGAAATCAGCCAACAGACCTTGTCAGGACAGATGGGGTGTATTAGGTAGAGGGGAGGAAAGGTGCGGGGGATATCCGAGATGGTGCTAAGGAGATTTAACAGTAATCAAGTGCTAGGGTTTTAGATTGCCAAAGAGGGTTTAGCGGAAACAGTCACAGGAACGAGTGGCAGAGAGTAGTCGCTGTAGCTTGGATTTGAAAGGGCCCAATTTGGATTTAGAGGAGATGTCACAATTGAGGGCATTCATCCAAAGAGGGGCTCTGTAGGTGAATGATCTTTGTCCGTGGGAGGTACGGCAGTGAGGGACCAGAAAGAGCTGGTATTCAGAGCCATGGGTATGGCGGGTATTAAGAGAGGGTCTGAGAAGACCTTGAATTCTAGGTGGTAGGAGGCCTAGGGTTATTTTCTTGTCCATCAGGCATGCTTGATATTTGATGCGATCTTTGAGCTGGAGCCAACCAGTTTGAACATAGAGGTCACAAGAGTGGGTGAGACAGTAGGCTCCTGAGATGAGGCGACACACCTTGTTTAAAGCAGTGGAAATGCACCAGAGGGCAGTTTCAGTGGCAGATCCACAGATTATCAATCCTTAGATAATGCTCAAAACAAAACTAGGATCCTGATTGGCCTGCTGAGAAAAAGTGCCAGCGCGATCATTCGGCACCCCAAACTTGCCAGCCTCCATTTTATTCTCTACTTACTAAGACGGCAGCCCCAACCCGAAGCCCAGCACGCTGCTAAAATAAATTTTCACAGATGGCCTCAAACCGCCTCCCGAACTGACTCTTTCTCTTCACCACCACAAAAAAATAAACACATCCATTTTTAAATTCTTACATTCCAGCTCGCTCCACCTCGCGTAACAGAAACTTCCCAGTCTTCCATTTCCCTTCACTGCTGTCCTACCTCTAAAGCCTGTGCTCACTTTTAAACACAGCGACAGACTCGTGCCACACTTCTAAGCCATATCGCATTAAACTGTAACGATTGTTTTCTTTTTACCAACCTGTATATAATCTGTTGACAATGTCTGTAAAACCATACATGACGGCTTCCTGTCAATTGTAACTGTCTGTTTTCATATTCTGTCCTCCTTGTGACGAGGTACCTTTGTAAATGAGCCACACCGCGCTCGAAGGTTGTAAAATCCAATATTTCAAATAAATAAACAGAACTACCTGTCACTAAAACTCACCACTCTACATTTCTCCCATTCTGGAACAGCATTTTTCAATCGCTCTGTGTGTGTGTGACACAGATAGACAGACACGAAGCAGGAGGGCAAGCTAATCGGAAAGAGCATTAAAAAAAAAAATACACAGCATCAACCTCCTGTGATACCAGTACTTCACACTATAGGAATTACTTTACAACAAACACTACTTCTGCTTAGTTTTTACTTATCTTTTTATATATAAATTTTTTTCTTATATATTCTTCCCAAAAATAGCATCTCTAATCCATTATCTAAGTGTAATATTACCCTCCAGGATGGGCGTTATGGGATATAATGGACCTTCCAGGTGCTATAAGGCCCTCTGCCTGCGGCGTCGGGCCTCATTATGCCCCTGGGTGGTCCGTTATATCCCAATAATGCCCACCCTGTCTGGTATTATTACTTACATAGTCAATAATGGAGGTAACACAGCTCTGTACGGCCAACCTTAAGGCTTCTGGTGTCTAGTTCCTGTGTCTGTAGAGGAGGCTGATGTGAGTATTAACTGCTTTGGCAATGTTGTCAGTTGCTGTTGATGGTGACGCCAAGATACTTAAAATAATGTACCTGCTCAAGAGCGGTCCCAAGGCGGTTAGAGATAGTCAGGGGATGATGCCTGTGTTTATTGTGGGAGCTGCTGAAGAGCATGAGCTTAGTTTTTTTCCAAGTTGGAGCTGGCTTTCAAGAGGCATGAGGTCTGTGTGACTTGTGTAAATAACAGCATCATCCGCGTATAGTAGGATTTGTTCGGGGCAGGATCTTGGGAGATTGTTTAAGAAGAGACTAAATAGTAGAGGGCCCAGGATGGACCCTTGTGGGACACCTGAGCGAACTGGTTTAGAGTCCGAGATGACATCGGCAATTTTGTCTTGTTGAATGAGGTTCTCCAGATAGCTTTTAAACCAGGCAATAGAGTCGTTGGAAATTCCAGTGTTGCTTAGCTGTTCCAGTAGTAGGGGGTGATGGACCATGTCGAACGCTTTTGTCAGGTCGATAAATGCGGCCCCAACTATCTGTCCATGGTCCTTAGATTTGTGTATGAAACCAGTGAATTCCATGAGAGCTGAGGAGGTGCTGTGTCCTTTTCTGAATCCATGTTGTTGGGTACATTGGATCTTATGTTTATCAAGATAATCTGTAAGCTGGTCGGATACAATGCGGTCAAGTGCCTTGGAGAGGGGCGGAAGTATAGAGATGGGCCGGTAGTTCACGTGGAGAGACCTGTCACCGCTTTTGTGTACTGGTGTTACCATGGCTGATTTACATCTCTTGGGGAACTGGGCAAGGCTAAGTGAGAGATTAAAAATCCAGGTAAGAGGCACTAGCACTTCCTCTAGTTTACCACCTCCCTTGGCAAACTGTTCCATCTATCCATTACCCTGCTGCTGAAGACTTATTTCCTCCCATCCTCCCTGAGTCCACCCCCACCAGGTTAGAGCCTTGTCCCCTAGTTGCTGACCCATCACTATACATTAAACATAACGGGTCATAACTCTATCCTAATTGCGATATATGCAGTGTTGCAGTATATGTAAGTGCTTATATGAAGAGAAGTTCAGGTACCTCCGCAGGATTAAGGTGGACAACAGGGATTTCTTCTCACAGACTGGGAACAGAGGCACAGGGGAAACACCATGAAACTGGGGGGGAGGGGGGTCAGAAAGGGCATCAAGAAGTACTGCTGTGAGTTGAGGGCCTCCAAGGGATGTCTCTTATTGTATTAGAGACTCTGAGCGTAAGGTTTGGGCAACAGGACCATGAAGGGAAACAGAGTGGTTCTATCTGCTCAAACCTCATGAAGGGAGTCTCTTATACCATAAGAGACACCCTTTAGAGGCCCTATTAACCACTCGAGTTTTGCTTGAGTGATTTACAATAAGTTTAAAGTATTATTTATTTTTATTTTATTGTGCCGTCTTCCCTCCAAGACCAATAAGGAGCACACTACTGAAAATAAAAAGTTCTAGGGACATGGATGTGTTGTTCATCCACTCTGTCTGGCAGGTTCCTTGCCGCTTTAAATATTGCCGGAAGGTCTTCAAGCTGGCTACTCCCACCCACCAGGGTGGTAAAACTCTCGGCTGTGCCCCATGACGCCAGATCTTCCTTACCGCTTGGAAGCTCAGGTTCCCTCTTTAACGCTCTGCGTGATAGACTGGATCCTAATTCTTCGGTTCGCTCGAAACTCATTTTAAAATTTTCAAGACTTCGGTCATCTTTCTCCATTGCCGGCGGTGCCCTTGTGGGCAGATATGTCGTCCAGGATGGACCGCACTCATGCGTCATCTGCCTCGGCCTGGGAACACGACCATGACTTGCGAGTCATGCCGTTCGTTTTTCAGCCAGCGTCCTGGAGGACTGCGCTGCCCGGTTACAACTTGGGCGCCTGAGAGCGCTACCTGCTGGTTAAGTCGAAGGAGGCCCGTTGGGCAGTTACCGCGGCAGCTGGCTTGGCTGAGCAACTCGAGCAGATGATCGCCCTCGAGGAGGAGGCGGCCCAGGCCACATCATCCTCTTCCTCGGTGGCGGCATTTATCCCGCTCTTTCTGGGTACCTCGTATTCAGCTTCGTTCAAGGAGCTTTGCCAGTCCCTTTCCACGAAGGGAGAGGGGCCATCGGGACTTTCCTCTCGGTCCAAAAAGAAGGACTCAAAGGGTGTAAGTCCCATCGTCGGCGTTCGTGGGAGCGGGAGAGGTCTCCTTCCCCGGACAGCCGACTGTCAACTTCGATCGAGGTTGTGGCTAGGGCCGCTGGCTTCACGGCGTTCCCGCCAGGCCAGCCGGCCGAGACTCCCGTCGACGCGGTTGAGATCTTTCTCGACCCGTCGGACGGGTTTGTTGATTGGTGAGGCCGACAACCCTTCTTCACCGGTTCCCCCGGTGGAGACCGAGGATCTGCCTGCGCCCCCGGTGCAGCAGTCCCCGATTAAAGCTTCCGAGCCGAGGGAAGAGCGGGTGTCCCCCACTCCTTCCCAGACCCGTCCTCGGAAACACCGAGGATCTTGGTTTCGGTCTCGGACTTCGTCTCGGTCCAGCCGACATCAGCGGTCTCGGTCTCGGCACCGAGGTAAGCGGCACCGCCGCTCGTCCTCATCTTCCTCCTCGGAAGAGGAGAGGAGAGGCTTCGGCGCAAATTGCGTCGGCCTTCACGAGACCTGATGTGACAGCAGTTGCTTCTGTCCGGGGAACAAGCGGCTGTCGCCTTCGACCATCATGGCAGCCACCCGAGCGGTCAAACAACCCCTCGCTGTAGCCGAGGTGCTCCAAGCCTGGGTCAGGTTCGGCAAAACCCACTGCCCCACCGATTGTGGTGGAACCTCCACCTCCACAACGAAATCGGGGTGCCGACCAAGACTCTCGGTTGGGTCAAGGCCTGCCCCACAGGTTGTCAGTCACCCTCACTCCCGACCATCCTCGGCAGGTGGAGTGTGGCTCAGGCCCCAGGCAGCTCTTGTGGACTCCTCCGAGTCTGACGACAACTCCTCCCAGTTCTCCAGGTCTGTTGACCTGGAGTCCTCCGGGGGCCAGTCATTGGATGAAAGCCCATCGTCCTTCATGGGTTTGCTTCGGCTCATCTCGGAGTCCACCGGGATGCAGCTCGAGCCCATATCCAAACGGCCGAGTATCCCCTGACGGAGATACTGGACCGAGGGGATTCCCCCATGGAGGCCTTTCCGGTGGCTGAAGCCATTGTTGGCCCAGCCTTGGAAGCTTTGGCAGCAGCCTGCTTCCTGCCCTGCACCTTCGGCCAGGATGGCCAGGAGTATCCTGGTCCCTATCGGCTCTTTGCCTGGGTTTGGAACACCTCACTGCCAAGGGGTTGGTCACCGACAGCGTTTTCCGGCGTTCCAGGAACGCTAGGGACGTGAACAAGCCCCCCCGACAAGGAGTCCAAAAAGCTGGACTACGCCGGGCACTAGATGTACGCTGTGTCCTCCCTTGGCCTCTGCCAGGCCAGCTCGGCCGTGCTGATGGCACACTTCTCCCATGCCCTCATGGGCTCCCTGGATGAGGTGATCCCTCATCTCCCAGCCGAACTGCAGACCACGGTCCGGCAGGTGCGGGACCAGGATAGGGCAGTGGCGAAGCAGCAGCTCCAAACGGCTCTGGACATAGGAGACTTCTGTGCCAGATCGGTTATGGCCGCAGAGCATGGCTGAGGATATCCACCTTCACGGCAGATACCCAGCACAAATTGGCGGATGTCCCCTTCCTGGGGACCGACCTCTTCGGCCCTGGAGTGGAAGGTCACCTCCAGCGGATTGAAAAGTCCAATGCCACTCTGGACTCTGTCACCTCCGTCCAGAAGGACAAGGCCGCCGACAGCAGCAGCACAGATCCTTTTGCCCTTCTGCGCCTGCGGCGTCCGACCCAACAGCACCAGCACCAGGGCCAGCAGGCCCGGCAGCATCCAAACCCAAGCCTGCGGCTTCCTCCAATAAGGCAGGAGGTAAAACCCAGGAGGTCCCTCATGATCTCTCCTCCAAGTCTGCCCAGTGGCGGGTTGAGGGTGCTGCCCCCAGCCTCGTCACTTCCCTCTGGGATCCCCCCTGGGGGGACGGCTCCGCCACTTCCTTTCTGCCTGGTCCGCTATCACCACGGACCGTTGGGTGTTGGAGGTGGTAGGAAAGGGTCTGCCTCTGGAGTTCGAGCAGGCCCCACCCTTCCGAGCAGTCACCCCTCGGGGGGACACGGGGTCCGCAGCCTCACTGTCGGCCCGCCAAGCCGATATTGCCCTGCTCCTCGAAAAAGAGGTGATCAGGAAGGTGGCGGATCCTCCTCCAGACCCGGGGTTTGTGTCCAGGTACTTCCTGGTCCCAAAACGGACGGGGGGCTGGCGCCCCATTCTCGACCTGCACAACCTGAACAGGTTCCTAAGGTCTCGGACCTTCAGGATGGTCACTCTGGCTCAGATAATCCCATCCTTGGAACGAGGCGTGTGGTTCTGTTCCTGGACCTTCAGGATCGTTCTTTCACGTCCCAATCCGTCCGTCCCACCAGAGATTTCTCCACTTCAGAGTGGAGGATCCCTTCTGAGTTCGGGCCATGCCCTTGGCCTTTCCTAACTCCCAGGGTCTTCACCAAATGCATGGCAGTGGTGACAGCATTCCTCCGGCGCTGAAGGGTCGAGTGTACCTCTACCTGGACGACTGGCTGATTGCAGCCCCCTCCTGAGTGGAGGTGGAGTGGTACAGAGATCTGGCCCTCCAGGTTTGCTCTCAGGTTGGCCTCCTTATCAACGAGGCCAAGTCGGAACTCGTGCCAAAGCAGGTGATACAATTCATGGGGCAGAGCTCGACACTCTGAGCCAGAACACGGCTCTGGCGGACAGGGCGAGTTCTTTCCTCCTTTGCCTAATCATTTCAGGTTGGGCAATCACACCCTGCCGGGACTTCCTGTGCCTCCTGGGCCTCATGGCGGCCTGCACCAGCGTGGTCCATTGGGCATGCTGGTACATGCATCCCCTTCAATGGGGACTGGCTAGCCAATGGTCACAGCACCTCGATCCGCTGGATCAGCTAGTGACAGTAACCCAGGGGATGTGGAATGCTCTCCAGTGGTGGACCGTTCCAGCACATCTGCAGGAGGGCATCCCGTTTGTCCGCCCCGAGCTGACGGTCTCTCTATCGACCGATGCCTCTCTGATGGGTTGGGGTGCTCATCTGGGGGAGCACAGAGCGCACGGCCTCTGGTCCCCTTGGGAGTCCGATGCCACATCAACCTGCTGGAGCCTGGCGGTTCATCTAGCCCTCACGCCTTCAGTCCGTTTCTCGGGGTCAAGTGGTTCAGGTCCAGACAGACAATACCACGACCACGTACTACCTAAGCAGCCAGGCGGGGCAGCGCTCCATGCCTCTGTGCAGGGAAGCTCTCCGCATTTAGTCACTCGTGCGCAGCCTGGAGGCGGATCTCCTCGCCATTCACGTGGCAGGAGCCTCCAACACCCTGGCCGATGCCCTAAGCCGGATAGGGGCTGCGTCCCACGAGTAGTCTCTCCTGCCGGAGGTAGTACAAGATCTGTTCTCCCACTGGGGCACACCTCAGGCGGACCTGTTTGCCTCCAGGGAGAATGCGAAGCTGAGACTGTTTCATGCCCACCTGCCTCAGCAGGGCTCGCTGCAGGGGATGCCTTCTCGAGGCCGTGGACCCCGGATCTCTTCTACGCCTTTCCCCCATTTCCCTTGATCCACAAGGTGCTTCTCAAGGCAAGGAGGGACAAGGCGCAGGTGATTCTGGTAGCCCCAGACTGGCCCCGCCAGTTCTGATATCCAGATCTCCTCAGTCTCAGCTCCAGGCTCCCGAGGCGACTTCCAGCCCGCCCGGACCTGATCTCAGCCAATCAGGGAAGGTATTCCATCAGACCTTCAATCCCTGCACCTGATGGCCTGGTTCCTGAGTGGCTAGGTTCTAGGCCTTGGGTCTTTCGACGAGGTCCTCAACATTGTTGAGGTGTCCCGTAAGGAGTCGACCAGAAAATGCTACGCCTTCAAATGGAAGAGATTCTCCATTTGGTGTCAGGGCAAGGGCCTGGACCCTTCCTCCTGTTCCTTGGCTAGCATTCTGGACTACCTGTGGTCCCTTTCTCAGCAAGGACTTTGGTCGATGACCCTTAAGGTGCACCTGTCAGCCATCTCTGCTTACCGGGCGTGGGCCAGAAAGCAGTCGGTGGCGCAAGAGAAGGTGGTTGGGCGCTTTTCCAAAGGCCTTGATCACATATCCCCTCCGATGCGAGAACCTCCACCTCCGTGGGATCTACTGCTGGTATTGGCTAAGCTCATGGGCAGGCCATTCGAACCGATGCACAGGTGTGACATCTCTCACCTGTCGTGGAAGACCGCCTTCTTGGTGGCTATCACGTCAGCCAGAAGGATTGGAGAGCTCCAGGCACTTTCCATAGAGTCTCCTTATCTGGTCTTCCACAGGGACAAGGTTGTCCTGCGCCCCCACCCAAAATTCCTTCCGAAGGTGGTGTCAAGTTTCACCTTAACCAGGTGTTGACTCTGCTGGTGTTCTACCCCGTCACACCTCGGAGGCCGGATATAGGCTCCATACTTTGGGCCCTAGAAGAGCGCTCGCTTATTATAAGGAGCGGACGGCTGAAGTTCGGGGAGAGGTTCGCCAGCTGTTTGTCACCTATGCTGAAGCCGCACCTGGCAGACCTGCAGCCATGCGGATGATAGGCAGGTGGGTCACCTTCTGCATAGATCTCTGCTGTAGGTTGGCGGGCATGGAGCCTCCCAGAGGGATAAGAGCTCATTCTAACCGCCATACCACTGCATCAGTGGCTGCTTCCAGGATGTCCCTACCAGGAAATCTGCAGGGCTGCTGATCGAAGTCAGCACACCTTCATCACCCACTACCACATCGACCTTGAGTCATGCCGGGATGCTGGTTTTGGGGCCTCGGTTCTCAGTCGACATTTCCCAAGTAGGGGTGTCGCCTTGCCTCCCTCCTCCCGGAGAACTGCTAGGAGTCTGCCAGACAGTGTGGATGGACAACATATCAATGTCTCTAGAAATACAGGTTACTCACCTGTAACAGGAGTTCTAGGAATGGTATATGTTGTTCATCCACCATTCTCAGACCTCCCGGCTTGACGCGCAACCTGACTTCCAGCGGGCTAGATCTGGCGTCATGGGGTGGAGCCGAAAGTTTTACCACCCAGGTGGGTGGGAGGAGCCAGCTTGAAGACCTTCTGGCAAGATTTAAAGCGGCAAGGAACCTGCCAGACAGTGTGGATGAACAACATATAGCATTCCTAGAACTCCTGTTACAGGTGAGTAACCTGTATTTCAGTGACTCTGCATGCTGATTGTCAGAAATCGCATTAGTGATTTATAGTTCATAGAAAGGGGTTGCATGCACTAAAAGAGTTTGGGGGGTCAAAAGTAGGTGGTACGAACACATTGGAAGGTTGTGGATTGGACAGCTTGGGGAGAAGTCCGAGTTGTGCTAGTGAGCACAATCTCCAAAGCAAACCCCCCCCCACCCAGAACATAATCACAGGTCCAGAGTTAAAAGTTCTCAATGACCACCAGGAACTTAAAGCAAACATGGTGAGGAGAGCCACACAGAAATGTTGACCAGCCTGAGGAAGGGATTTAATTACCCCAAAATGTTAGTGGTTTGAAAGGCTTTAATGAGGGATGTACCTCTTGAAAAATAAGAATATATATTTGATTTGAATATTTGGTGAGTGAGTCCTATTTCCAGTGTCCTTCCCGCATTGTACTGTTCTGCCTACACTGATACAGCTCAGCCTACTGCCTTATTTGAGTTTTACACTATTGCAGGTTAGTGAAGGGTTCATTGGACCCAGTGCTTGTTACTCTGGAAAAAATCTCAGACATTTAGTGATGTCCAGCTGCACTCTGTAAATGGTGATTGTTGAAGCAATAACTGTCAGTCTCTCTGTTTATTCAGATGTCTTTTTTGTTTGGCATTATCTTTCAGAGTCAAGTAGCACTGAACAGGAAGATGCTGTCTGAGCTAGCTATTTATGAACCGAAGACTTTCAAGGCATTAGCTGCATTGGCAAAGAGACGGAGAGAGGAAGGTTTCCTTGCTGCACTGGGAGAGGGAAAAGAACCAGAAGGAGTGTTCTCGCGGATCGTACATTATCACTGAAGAGATTTATATATAACCAGCCAGTATTCAGGCAACAACTTGCACTTCATGGGTCTTCTTTGCACCAAAGCTGTGGAAAGATTACAGTGCAGTAATAAGCCTAGCACCCCTGGTTGCAAAAGACAGTAAACTGCCTTGAACAAGGGTCACCCAGGTCACGCGACAACTGATAGGCCACTAGTAAAGGGTGGTTAAACAGTGCGCAGGTTTTCTATAACTATATAATGGACACATATTGGACACAGTATGATTTCCTTTTCCTCAGAACACTGGCTATAGTGGACAATATTATAAGAAAAATGACTTTTCAGGAATCCCCATCTTAGCAGCCTGGGCTACATCAATTTAGCTCACAATAGATGCAGTTTGTTTTCCAATATTTTATTTTGATACAGCGTACTGACTTGTGTAGGTGACTTTGTGTATCTGTATACAGTGCATATATTAGTGGCATTATAAATGTTTAAATAAAATGGCAACTGCGACATATTTTGAAGTTTATTGTGGCTTGCAGCAAAACAGTTTTTTTTTTTTTCTTTTTCTAATTCTATTTGTAGCCCTCCAGCTTGGAACTCTCTCAGGCCACTGCACTCACCAACTTACTCTACTGCCCGCTGTGTTCCCCTGCCATCTTCAAGTTCGGTACGGTTCCCTGGGTTGGGGGAGGACAACCCAGGGAGACCGTGGGGGGGCTGAGTGAGGCAATCGCCTATGCAGGGCAGGAGGGGTATTTCTTGTGGTGGTTAGCCCAGGATCCCCCTTCCCCTGTGGGTGCATGTCTGGCGCAAGGCGCCCGACAACCCTGCCTGCATCACCATGCTCTTACGTGTAGCCTGGCATCTCAATGGTACCTCCGGTCTCCACCGGGGGTTGCCAGAGCACCAGGCAACCCTAACCCTCCCGCCCGGAGAGGAGAGCTGAGCTACCCGGAGGTGCTCAATCTGTCTCCCTCCCCTGCCAACCCCCGACTCCCGAGCTCTCTCCCGAACTCGGGTCGTTGACAAGGCGCAAGGTGTGGCGTCCAGTGCCTCAACCCTCAGCGCCACCAGGCCGGCTACTCAAAACACTTATTTTAAGAAAGTTATTTGTGGGTGATCTGACATTAGTGGCAGAAGTACTGTTCACATACAGCTGATCAAGCTATTTGCTAGAACGACACTGTGTTAGCTATTTGACTTGTACAAACTCTGCTTACGTCACGTAAGGCCAAAACTGCATCAGGCAAAATGGAGTATGCAAGGTTAATGGAGACACTTATTTTTCCCAAATAGCTAAAACCATGGTGTGTTACATTTGAAGCATGCAGTACCAATACATGGATGGAGGACACTTGCCATGTGTGCCATGACTTACAAGTTGATTTGGGGGTACCATTCTGGGCCATTTCTGTCCATTTTTTTATCCTGCCTAATCTCCCCGGATATAATAAATGGGCTGTGCTTGGATTAAATACAGGTAAGGGATAACATATGACCATGTGTACAGGTATAAGAGAATAATGCATCCCTTGGGTGGTCGTTAGGCACGAGGCATAGCCAACTGTCACAGTCACCCGAGAAATGCAGTATTCCCATATGACTGCACATCCGTTTTATTTATAAGTGGGATATGTGTTGAAAAATATGTAGTCCATGTGAGGTTGTTGGAAAATAATGGTCACGTGACTTGTTTCGACCATTGAGGTTACAGCATTTTTATGGCCCATTTTGTGATGGAAAATGCATAACACTTAGTACAACTGTGATTGTTTTTTGCTTTTACTGTGCAGTTCCTTAAGTTCAGCATGGGGTATACAATGGAGCAAGGCAGCAAATAAGGCTGTGTATAAAGTGGAGGGGACGTAGAAACACCAAAGAGTGTTCTGTTATACAAATGTTATTTTCTTAGCTGCACCCCTGGACTGGCATTGTTTATGTTGCAGGCCTTCCTGTGTGGCTGTGATGGTCCCTTTTACAGATCCCGGATGTTAGCATTTCAGAATTAGGATGAGATGGGATGTGGTTGCTTGACTTGCTGCTGAGTAGTGGTGATGACGGGATTAGGAAGCCAGTGGGTAACCCTAACCACAATATGATGGCGTTCAAGGTGAGTGAGGGGGACTCTTTCCCTAAGAAGGAGACCAAGTTGCTAAACTTCAGGAAAACCAGTTTTAATAAGCTGTGGGGGTGGTTGGGGCTAAATCAGCAAATAAGCCATTGAGTGATAATGTTAATGTCAGGTGGGAGGCTAATATTCATAATTAAAATACAATAGAGGCAGTGACTGGGTGTATCCCTGAGGGTAATACTATCGAGAGGGATTTACAGAGGCTTTCTATGTTGTCCAAAGATCTGCAAGGGCTGTTAAAGGAGAACTGCGTTGAACCTGTAAGGCACAGCTTCCTGTAAAGGCTGTTTTGTTTTTTAAATACAGGTTCCAGTCCTGATCTTGTTGCACCATTACTGGCCTTTTAGTAAACTCAGTGGGTGTTTCTGATTTACACACTGGTGGTAAGGACCAGTTTAGAACTTTGTGATGTAGTTTATTTAAGCAATAAACCATGACAAGGTGTGGGTTATGCTGCGATTTACCCACGCCTGGTGTGGTTCGGTCGTGAGGCCGCAGACCGAGTGACTAAACCACACCAGAAGTTGGTTGGTCCGAAAGCTTAAGCACTGTTTTCTTTTGTTACAGCTATGTTGGTCCAATAAAAGGTATTAAACCATTTATTTCTGGATCTGTTCTTACAAGGACCAAGACGGCAACTATTTCTTAATTTTTCAGTGAGACTTGCAGCGGGATTGTTGCGGTCTCTCAGTTCAAAACTGCAGTCCATTTCAAACTAACACTTTTGTGAGCCATTTAGCAGGGAGTCAGTATGACGTTTTTCCACCTTTTAATGTTTGGGGGTTCGGACTGATTTTACAAAAGGGGGTGATTGCAAATGCAGCTGACTAGCACTATTTGCATTACGCGTGCTATGATTTACAATGTCTGAAAGGTGCCAGCCAGCCAATCAGATTTAAGGATTTCCAAGCCCATTATATAATTCTCTTTCAACCACAGACTTTTTTAATTTTTAGTAGAACACAGAAGCATTGTGACAACAATGGAAAAGCGTAGCAAGGTCATAAACTACATCATACAGTTCTAAAATGACCTTTACCTTTTGTGTGCAAATCTGAACCACCCAATGAATTTATTAAAGGGCCAGTAAAAAAATATAGAATAATATATGGGGTGGTATGTATTATGAGAATATAATTACCGACGCACGCTTTTTCCCATTGGGAAACCCGGTTATAATTTGCCGTTATAACCACTTGGCTGGTTATAATGGCAAACACGCCGCCAGGATTTCCTTCGAACAGCCATCCCTCAGTCACTGTTCTCCCAAGTTCACGCTCCGTGGACGAATCAATAGCGAGCACACTTCCTGGTCCCTCGTGGAAATGAACTTTTCATAAAAAGAAATTTAACTATTTTCCTACAGTAAACCACTTTAAAAACAAACAAGCATTTTCCTGTTAGCCTGACACCACAGCGGAGTCCATGTCAGACTGCCCTGCCTCTGAAGCCGGAAGGACTTCGCGGCCGCCATTTCGTGATAAGTTTATATTAAAACTAAAATCTAACTGTCTACACATTTTTTTTTTTTAAATTAAATATCCTCCTCCTTTTTCTCCAACAAGTGCAGCCATATAATTATGAAGACTGCAGACCACGCTAAAATCAAGACTGGTCCACAGCTTCCTGAACACTAATCTATTAGCTAATTTATTTTTTTTTATAATTAGAAAAAAGCACTCTACATTATAAAAAATAAAATATAGATTAGTGTGTAAAACTAGGTTTTACACACACCTAGATTAATAGGATACTTTTTATAACCTATGTGCATCCCACAACTCTCGGTGTAAATCTAGTTAAACACACCACCCCATATATTATTCTCTATTTAATACACACCAGAGGAGTGTGATGCTACATAGCTCGAGGTGTTTAAACCCTGAAAGCAAAGCTCAAGGGGTTTATTTAAATATCACACATCAGGGGTGTGTTTTAAATTTGAGTAACAGCAGCACCCCTTGTTTTGTTTTATTTTTATTTGAGTTTTGGTAACCGGGTAAGTCCACTGAGACAATTACAGTCCCTTTTTCAGGGTCACCCCGAGGTCGAGAATCAACCACAAAGGTATAAGTGCAACAAGCATTACAGTTCTCATGTTACAGGGATGTCATTAGGCAGAGTACATGTCAAGACAAAATGTTGCAAGTACACAAACAATTGACAACAGATTTGACAAGTGATTCATGAAATTGAGTGCCTGTTGGGCTATATACAGAGCAGTTATAGCATAAAACATCATAGTAAACATACTAGTAATAGGAGTGGCTGGGACTAGAGAATCCCACATGCATTAGTCTTCTATTATGCTAGGTGTATTGGTAGGCACCCTTAAGCAAAAGCAGAGCAGGTAGTAGAGGACAGAAAGGCAGACAGATGGGACCAAGATTGTGAGAGGGAGGAGCAGGAGAGAAGGGAGGGAGGGAGGGTTCCAGTCAGTTACAGCAGCATATGAAAAGGAGCGTCTAGATATAGCAAGACGTATTTTGGGGATATTGAGAAGGGGGAGAGAGGTAGAGCGAAGAGTGCGTGGTGCTGGTTATATAACTTTTGGCCATCAATATTTTCCTCACCCCCCACGCACACAGTCAGTAGCCTCCCATTACCACTCCTGTTATTAGAAAGACTTTTTTATGAATCAAATGTCATGTCAACATGGCACCACCTAATCCCCACCCTCCAGTTTCTATTATTTCTGGAACAAAACTAGTTTCTAAAATGTCTTCACAGGATGTGTCTGCTGTCCTTTTTCAACAGTGCCCACCACTCACTTAAAAAATATTACTTCAGCACCTCACGCCACGTCGGCGACCTGGGTTCAGGAACGAGCCTGGATTGTCAGGGGTCGGCGGGGGGGGAGGACGAGGAGTGAGATTGAACTGCCACGAGGTGGCTCTCCTCCTGGGGAGGGATGAGTGCTTGCCCCCCCCCCCCATATTTCCACTCCCATTGGGTGGAGTTCCCATGGGAAACGTAGGTGGAGGGAGCAGCAGGCGATCGCCTGAGGTGGGGCGGAAGGGGCCCAGCCAGAACCTGGCATGCGTGTGCGCCTCCACGCTCATGCGTGCATGTCTGCTGGGGTCCCAGGTGAGGAAAAAACTGGGAGTACAAACTACATAATGGGGAAAAACAAATATCCCGTGAACTGAACTCCTCATTGAGTTTTCAGGTTCTCCCAGAGGTGAGGAAAAAAAAAAAAGGGCAGAGACAAGACAAGCTCTCCCCAACCCCTGGCAGCCTGTGGCAGTTTTTATTTATTTAAACTTTAGTAACTGGGTAGGCCTACTGAGACTTTGACAGTCCTTTTTTCAGGGGCAACCCAGGATTAGTTACATGTACCTAGAGGGGAAAAGAAAACCAATGCTTTTGATTGTACTACAGTATATGGTACATTGATCATGTATACGTGTCGCAGAGATAGACATTACTACAGTCGAGTTTACATAAGAATTAGAGCAGCAGCCATTCCTGCACAGCTCTCACCCTTCTCCCTGATTCTATTTTCAAACCTTCCCCCTGGATTTTAACTTCCCAGACCTCTTGCCCTGGAAACCACTATCCTTTCAAACCCCAGGAAATCTTACTGTATTCTGACAATTGTAGTATGGTCTCACCATAGGACTGCCCCAGAGTCGAAATGGTTAATAGAACCTATGCTAATGATGGAATGTTAGGCTCAAGCTCGGTTTTCAAATCACTGTCCCTGATTGCACTTCCTGCAACCGTCAGATTCTTTACTCTGCTTGCCTCAATAAGACGTCTCTGGAGAGCTCTCCTTCATTAATTTGTAGTCCATTTTATTTTCCTTGATTTTTGAAGCACTGGCCTTGGTGCACAGGTAGAATTAGATAGTGTTAGTTTGGTAAGTTTTATTGGTTCCTCTCCGGTTCTTCCTAACCGGGAAGGAACCGATGCTTTGATGTGGTTTGAATTTATTTATTATAATTTTGGGACCATCCAGTAAGGCAGTTTATTTATTTGAAACTTTTTGATAATATTTACAGAGGTAATTCTTGGTTCACTTTGGTTCTAACCAACCGATAAATGTCACAGCCTGGAAATGAACGGACCCCACAGGTTTCCAGCATTGTACAGAGTGTGGGGAACCATTCACTAAAGCAGATCACCATTTAATTTGTGTTATTTGTTTGAGGTTTGACCACCTCAAGGAGGGCTGTGAAATATGTAAACATTTCCCTCAGTCGACGCTTGATAGGTGACTTAAATGACTACAGGAGAAAATGTCTGGGGAAAACCGCTGACCTGGTAGCAGACACTCATAAGGAACCGGGAGACCAGCCCTCTGACAAGGGTGACTCCTCGTCTACTAAAAAGAGATCTGCTGAACCGGCCGCTGACCCAGCGCATTCAGGCAAAAGAAAAACACACAGCAGTTGAACTGCAACCGAAGGCATCGGTTCCAACTGCTGAGGAGTGCAAACGTGATTCGCATAATTCAGTTCTTGCAGACCAATCCAGTCCCAATTGAAAAACGACTGTGTTTGGCTACTGCAGGATCTGCTTCGTTTCCCGGTTCAGGGGAACCCATAGCGGAGGTTTGTGCAGAGGAATATTATGAAGAAGATGACGATGCGGAAGAAGAGGACTATGGGGAGCCCAATCAACCAGATATCTCCGCAGATCCTCACAGACCTGACTCCCCTGATAAGGTAACTGAGGATTATACATCTCATTTTCAGTTCATTAGGCAGGTGGCTCTGTCTTTGGACCTTCCCACTCAAGAATCCACTGATGAGGAGGAAGAACAAGATTACAAAGAGATGATGAATGTGCCAACCACGAAAAGGATTTTGTTACCCATCCATAAATCCCTAAAGAAATAGGTCCTGAAAGTACTGCATACCCCCACTTTTATTCCACCCCTGGAAAGAAAAGTGGATAAAAAATACTGGGTGGCTAAGGGTGGAGGAGAGTTCTTGTTTGGACACCCTAGCCATGAAAGAGTGGCGCAGGCTACAACCTGTGATAAGGCTGGCATTCCTTTAGCTTCACATCCTCCTGATAAAGACTCCAGGAGGATAGATTCCATTGCCGAAAAAACAGTATCTGGGGTCTTCTCTTGCAGTAAAGCAGGCATCTTATATGGCCTATGTTGCAGGGTACCAGAGAACTTTGTGGAACACTATGTTGGAAATCACAAAGTCAGTGCCAGTGGATTTAGAGGAAGCTGCAAAAAGGGGCATAGAGGCATCTAAAGTGCAATTTTGTGTGGCAGTAGACAGTAATGATAACGCTGCCAGATAAATGGCCTCTTCTACATCTCTAACATGGTTTGCCTGGCTCAGGACAACTAATCTGACTCAGGTCACTCAGTCCAAAGGAATGGACTTCCCCTGTGAGCCTCTATCTGTGTTTGGTGAGCAGACAGAGGCTTACATGAAGAAAATGGACTAGTACAAGACAGCCTATCAAAGTGCTGCTGCTAAAGAGAAGCCCTCTACATCCCATAAGCAGCAAGCCAGGTGTCCCAGAGGCAGGCTTTATAGGCCATTCTTTCAGCCCCAAGCTTACCCCCAGTATCAGCAGCAGAGGGGCTACTTTAGAGGCAGGGGCAGAAGTGGTGGCAACCGGATAGCCCCTAGCACTCAGCCAGCTCCCCAACCTAAGCAGACACCATGAGGGGTCTGCTTGGGTCATCTCTCCGGTACCAGTAGAAGGCAAGTTGGCCCATTACCTCCAGGAATGGAAATCCATTACTACAGACAAGTGGGTCCTGGAGGTACTGGGCCAAAGTCTGGCCCTCAGTTTCAAATTAAAACCAAGGCTGAGGGCAAAGGTTTTTCGACCTTCTTCCCCAGCAGAGACTCTGTTGCTAGAGAAGGAAGTATTAAATCTCCTATCCCTAGGGGCAATAGGGCCAGTTCCCCTGCAGCAGACTGGGAAAGGCCTTTATTCAAGGTACTTCCTCACTATCAAGAAAACAGGAGTGGTGACCCATATTGGATTTCAGACATCTGAACAAGCATTTACTGAAACCAAAATTCAAGATGGTCACTCTTTCTACAATTCTACCCATTTTAAAGCAAGGGGATTGGTTTGCATCCCTAGACCTCAAGGATGCATACTTCCACATCCCAGTAAGGCAGTCACATAGAAAATTTCTCAGGTTCAAACTACCCTCAGGTCATTACCTGTTCAATGCCCTTCGGTCTCACTTCTGCTCCAAGGGTGTTCACAAAATGTCTGGCTATAGTTGTGGCACACCTAAGGAGACAAGGAGTGGCAGTATTTCCATACCTAGACGACTGGTTAGTCGTAGGGCAAACTCCGCGACTGATCAAGCAGTCCCTGGTGCTCACACAGGATCTCCTGCAGTCCCTGGGATTGTTAATAAATCGAACAAAGTCAGTGCTGCAACCGGTGCAGCTCCTAGAATTCATAGGGGCTCAACCGGATTCAGTGAAAGGAAAAGCTTTTCTTTCGCAGGAAAGGGCAAGCAACTTGGTACAGTTGGCAAGTTCTTTCAAACCTGGCAGCCTCAGGCCTGCCAGGCACTTCCTACAGTTTCTGGGCCATATGGCAGCATCAACAACTACAGTGCTAGGAGCAAGGTTTCAGATGAGAGATATTCAGTATCATCTAAGACAATACTGGCTCCAAAAGAAAGATTCACTGTCAAAGCTGGTCCCAGTAATCCTAACTTTCATACAGGCTCTGCAGTGGTGGCTAGAAGAAGAGAACCTCAGGCAGGGAGTTCCCTTTCTACAGGTACAACCCTCCAGGGTGCTTACCATGGATGCATCCCTCCTAGGGTGGAGAGCACACCTAGTGGAGTATACTGTCCACAGTTCATGGTCCCAGCAAGAGTCCCTGCTTCACATCAATCTGCTAGTATTTAGGGCAGTCTTGTTAGCATTGCAGGCATTTGCCAGCATGTTTCAGGGGAAGGTGGTACAGGTCAGACCAGACAACACAACCACAATGCACTACATCAACAAACAAGGAGGCACAAGGTCCACTCCTCTGTGCACAGAGGCCATGAAGATATGGACCCTGGCTTATTCACTAAATATCCAGTTGTCAGCTGTTCATCTGCCAGGCAAAGACAATGTCTTGGCAGATGCACTGAGCAGAATACATCAGAGCCACCACGAATGGTCCCTTAACAGTCAGGTACTACAATGGTATTCAAAAGGTGGGGGACCCCAGAGATAGACCTCTTCGCCTCACCAGACAATCACCAGCTTCCAAGATATTGTTGCAGGCCCCCAGTGACAGGTTCAGTGCCACTAGATGCACTAGTTCTGGACTGGACAGGGAAGTTTCTGTATGCCTTCCCTCCATTTCACTTGTTACTAGATCCCAGTCTGCCACAATGATTCCAGTTGCTCCAGATTGGGCCAGGCAACCTTGGTACTCCATGGCACTGGATCTATCAATAGCCAAGCCGGTCAGCCTCCCCAGGAGGCACAACCTATTGACTTCATCCCAGGGCAGGATACTGTATCAGAACCTGCGGTCCCTCAGGCTCAAGGCCTGACTCTTGAGGACATAGAGAATGACAATTTGCATCTTTCAGAAAGTGTCATGTCGGTCCTTAGGGTTTCTAGAAAACCTTCTACCAGAAAGATTTATTCTACCAAGTGGAAAAGATTTTCTATTTGGTGTCAGAATAAAAACCTGAACCATAATCAGGATTGCCTGTGGTTTTGGATTACCTTACCCACCTTCACTCTCTAGGCTTAATGGTATCCACATTGAAGGTGCATTTGGCTGCAGTTTCCGCTTACTTGTCAGCAGGTAAGACATCTTCCTTGGCATCTAACCCTGTGTTCAGGAGTTTCTTTAAGGGACTGATGCACTTGCACCCACCTCACAGAATTCCCACTCCAGTATGGGATCTTAATATTTGCATAGCACAGCTTATGGCAACCACCCTTTGAACCCTTGGCAACAGCTGATCTCAAGTATGTGACTTGGAAGACTGTGTTCCTGGTTGCCATTACCTCTGCCAGGAAAATTAGTGGACTCCAGGCCTTGTCTGTGGAGCCTGATTATGTGGCATTCCATAGGGACAAGGTGGTCCTTAGGACAAATAATAAGTTCCTTCCAAAGGTGGTTTCACATTTTTACATGAATCAATCCATCACACTTCCAATCTTCTTTACTGACCATTCTACTTCAGGTGAATGTAGACTGCATAGCTTGGATGCTAAGAGCTATCAATTACTACCTGGAACATACAAAAAGTCATAGAGGGGATAAAACCCAACTTTTTTTGACTTCTGGGGAAGTGGAAAAAGGCAAACCTGCCACTAAGAGATCCATAGCAAGATTGATTGTGGCATGCATCCAGTTCTGTTATAGCAAAATGGGCAGACAGCCCCTCAGGGGCTCGGTGCCCATTCTACAAGGGGGACAGCTGTGTCTATAGCAGCTCTAAGAGATATTCCTTTATTGGAAATCTGTAAAGCAGCTACCTGGAAAACAGTCCATACATTCACTTAATACTACTGTTTGGATACCCAGGCCAGGAGTGATGCCAGGTTTGGCACAGCAGTTTTGCAGAGCCTGTTTCCTAAATCGGTCCTCTGCCCACCTCCAAAGGCACTGCTTGGGTAGTCTGCAATTGTCAGAATACAGTAAGATTTCCTGGGGTTTGAAGAAAACATTACTTACCATAGTAATCTTGTTTCTTCTAAGGGAATCTTACTGTATTCTGAGCTCCACCCCTTCCTCCCCTGCTAGGACCTACAGGACACTGCACACTGGTACTGATGTTAGAAACCTGTGGGTACCTATTAGTTTATTGGGCATCTGTTGACTTGAGTCTTAGTTATGCCCTTTGTTAGCTGAAGGTGTTTTTTTTTTTTTCCTATCCTAGTCAGGGTATTTAGAATTAGTTAAGTTAGCGTAGTATTTTAGCTTCTACATGCTTCGTAAGAATCTGACAGTTGCAGGAAGTGCAGCCAGGGACAGTGTTTTGAAAACTGAGCTCGAGCCTAACATTCCATCATTAGCATAGGTTCTGTTAACCATTTTGGCTCCAGGGCAGTCCTATGGTGAGACCCGTACTGCAATTGTCAGAATACAGTAAGGTTCCCTTAGAAGAAACAAGATTACTATGGTAAGTAATGTTTTCTTCACTCCCGGCCACCTGCTGCTGAAAGTCTGCAGGTAAGTGTCTTTATCTGCCTGTCTCAACAAGTGTGTTGTGCAGGGCAAGGGACTGAAGGGAAACGAGCAAGAGGGAAGGAACATGTGGTGAGGAGCCACCTGACAGCTGTTTGAAATGGAGACTCAGTGACCAGCACTTGAGAGTCTCAAGAGTGCAGCTGCTATTCGGTGATCTGTGTTTACCGTAATAACCAGCTATCACAAAATAAAAAAAAAATTGATGGCCAGTAGCTATAGAACATAGAAACATAGAATTTGACGGCAGATAAGGACCGCTTGGCCCACCTAGTCTGCCCATTTCCCTACCTGATGGATAAGCTGCAGATTCTAGTTAATCAACAGCTTACTTCCTCCTACCCCCCACTAGAATTGCCTTATGCCTGTCCCATGCATTCTTGAATTCTCCCACTGTTCCTGACTCCACAACCTCCTCAGGAAGAACAATAACAGAACAATAATTGGAAGGCTTCACCTTTGGTTCGATGGACAAGCAGCCAGCCAGCCACTCCCACTTCCTGTGCATATATATGGTCCCCTCAGCGTCCTTCTGAAGCACTTTTTCTTTGCTGGGTGGAGGCTCTGCCCATTTGCTCTGTGGCAGGTTGGGGCCTGCCCTAACCCTACCCGCCTTTGCTGCTTCTTTCTGCTGAACTCTGCGTTTTGTTGTTCTGTTTCTGGTTTGTATTTTTGCCTGTGGCTATGTGCTTCTTTTTATTTATTCCATGTTTCTTCTATGTTTGTGTCTTGGTTTTGTTTTCTTTGTGGGGGAATTTGGTTTCTCAGCTCTTCCCATTTGCTTGCTGCTACCATTTGGCTCTTTTGTAGCTCCAACTACTTGCCTTTAGTTACTCCCATTGCTATTGTCACCAGTACCTGTGTTTTTACACAAACCAAAGCTGTTTTCCATGCTACAGGCCTAATTGCTCCCCATGCTATCCAGCCTAATTGTTTTCACTTGATTCAAGCTCCCTCTGAACCCAGGCTCCCTCTGAACCCTTGCTATGCAGCTCAGTCATGTTTTCCCTTCTTAATCTACTTCCCCTGTGGTCATAGCTGTTTTCACAGCATTGTGCTTCCCTCCTTCCATGCTTATTGACTACTACCACTCATAGCTGATGCTATTTCCTGTTGTACACTGCTGTTCTACTCTGAGGTCAGCTAAGCTACTGCAATGCTGTAAACTAGTTTTAATATCTGCGTGTGGTTCTTGGCCCTTACATCACATTCTTGTTTTTCCTACGGCAGGGACTGGGAAGTGTTTGGGGGAGGCGTAGCCCCACGTGGCTACTTACTTCTGTTCTAACTCCTGCCTCCACTGCCGAAAATCCTCAGAGTATTTGTCACCTTAATTTGGCTTTTGAATGCCTGGTTGGCTTGCCCCACTATTGTCCTGCTGCCCCCACTTACATTCATGTCACATCATTGTTACCATGTTTTGTAGACCTATGTGCCGGTCTGACTATTCCTACTGCTTACTGACCTACGTGTTGGTCCAACTGTTGTTACCCTGCCCCTGCATTACTGAAATACATCCAGATTCACTCTTGCTCATGCCACCTGTGTTCAATGATCCTTGCCATTTGCCCTGCACATTCTCAGTACTTACACCCATTCACCCCTCATCAGTCCTTGGGGCATGCCAGCCATTCCATTTGGCGCAGGTTTTCCCTGCTGCCGACAGTCTCGCTCTGCACCTAGTCCGCAGCTTGAGCATGCGAATCTTGGGGCGGGATCCTTCTTACCTGGCCCATAGCTGGGAATGTCCTCGCTCCGGGTGGACTTTCAGTCATCAACCGTACCAACAGCACCTCAAGTTGTAGAATTTATGACTCCACTGTGAAGGAAGGTTACAGCGATTTCCTTTAGCTCTAGTGTTCCCACTATAATGGCTGTCCATTGGCTTTAGTGGTTCCCTAGCAAGGCACCTTCACCACATTCTCCCGGGCGACCACCTCTGGTTCACCTAGTTTGTTTTATAGATCGGTAGGCTGGGTGAGTGCCTCGGTGGTCATTACTCTCCTCCTCCTCCTGCCTTGGAGCAGCGGTTACAGAGCTACCATCTCGCAACCCTCCACAGCGTTCCTGTTAGAAGGACAGAGTGAGAGTTTCCTTCCAAATTGGAATATTTTCCATTTCTTATTCTTTGGGGCTTCCAAATTGCAGTAGCAGAGCTGTCGCTAATGAAATTATCCCACGCCTGGAGGGAAGGCGACCTAGGCCTTGGATCCCCAGAGATTTCCTCCTCGAAGGTTGTTTTTTTTCTCTCTTCCGTGCCGAAGGTCATAATATCTAGTTAGTATTTCCTAGTTCCATTAGATAGGATCCGCTGCTGGATGGAGGTGGATGGTATCCCTTACTTGCCATTCCCTCTCTTCTGCCATTCCCTCTCTCCTTAGGAGGTCCCTTTATTCTCTTGCAATCCATCTAACCCATGCCATTGCTGACCTATACATCCCATTATGTTACCAAGCTGCCTGATGCTTATCTGTTACTATGTTTCACAGCTACCGATTGCCCATATGCTTCATACTATTACTTTCTTTTTGGGGATCCTTCCTAAGGTACCTTTAGCCAAGGGAATCGTCCCGCGGCACCTGTAGAGGTGGAACCCTCAAGAGGGTTCCTTGTCTTTGGTACCCCTACAAGGTGGTAATTCCTCTAGACTAGAGTGTGTGGACGGCCAAAACCTAAGTAACACAGTTGTACAAGCTTAACATTATACTAGCTGCATTGGCCATTGAACTATTATTTGAAACGGATAGCTTCCAAGTTCAGCAGTCTTACTTAAGGGAGAAAAAGCAGGTATATTCTTAGTAGAAGGAGAAAAGTCCAGGGCAGCTTGAGTTGTTTTTTATAGAGAGGAAAACGGGGCTATGATTGCAGGAGTGGGAGACAGGATTGTGCACATAGGGAGCAAAAAGATTCATGGGTAAGGTGGTGACCCTGATAACTGGGAGCGCAGAGGACCATTGAGAAAAGCAGGGGGGTGGCCACAGAACTAGAGAAAGACTTAAAGGCAATAGGAAACTGATTTTTTACACACCTACAGTAGATGCCCTCCTGTTATCCTTTTAGTGCCTACCCAATTTTCTGATATGTTTACCTTTTTTATTTAATCTAAATGTTATTTCTTTATGACTACCCTGAATCCTTCTCTCCACAGCAGTTGCTGCTCTCTCTTTTCATACTGCCTGAACATTCTGTGACATCACAAACTCCTTTCCAGGCCATTCAGATGAATAGCATGGAACAGTTTTATTGATGTCATAGAATGTCTTACAAAGATGAAAAGGCAGTAGCTGGTGAAGAGAGTGGAACTCTAGGTAGATCTGAGGGCACCCTAAAGCTAGATTATTTATCAAAAAATTGGTCAGCACATATCAGAATACATAACTAGCATATAAAGGAAGATGGAAGGTAGTGAATTATGTAAAAATAATTTCCTGTCTCCTTTTAAGTTTTTCCTTCTAGTTCTGTGGGGATGGCAGTGGCACTAAAGATCAGCTATGTATCGGTATTTAGCCAGGATGTCAGTGGGCATGGCCAGCAAGGAGTGGCATTGGAAGTGAGCAGACTCATCAAGAGGCACTGCTGATCATGCCAGAATTGGTGCGGTAAGTATCGAAAGGAGAAATAAATCAGGAAAATGCTAGGGTCTGTGCGGTATGCACCCAAGGGCAGTAGTGGAATTACTGTGTTCTCACCAGGATTTTTCTTTTGTTAGCCACTGTGGCTAAAACACTAACTTCAAACAACATGAAGTCTTGCTGTATTCTGACAATTGCAGTTAGCTCCAGCCTTTAAGAAACATAGAATTTGACAGCAGATAAGGACCGCTTGGCCCACCCAGTCTGCCCATTCCCTACTTAATGGATAAGCTGCAGATCCTAGTTAACCAGCAGCCTACTTCTTTCTACCCCCACCCCCTTTGAACTGCCCCGGAGAGTATAGGGTTAAATTTCTATGCAGGGCATAGAACGTTGAGCTCGAGCTCGGTTGAAGACTCTGTCTGCAGTACTTTGAATCCAAACCGTCAGATTCTTTACTCCACTTCACCAAACAGTCGCTCCGGAGATTTCTCCTGTTGCTCGGTTCAGACTCTGTTAAAGTGTCGGTTAAAGTCTTGGTTTCCTGAATTATTTTACCGTGATTCGGTTCACTCTGCCTGCGGTACAGTAAGTACTTAGATAATGTTTTTGGATTGTGGAAATTGTAAAAGTCCCAATTGATACGGCTGAACTGATCCTTTAGGTCTTTTGATTTAGTCATTTTAGTGTGAGGTTACCGGCTCTTATCAGTTTAAAAAAAACGTGTTTTTAGCGTTTTTTTCAAACACCCGTAACACGGTTAGAAACCGATAAGAGAGTCTTGCCTGGCGGTTGCCGAAAAAAGGGTAAGTTTGGTTAGGTTGGCCATGTCTGAGAACCGTAAGAAAAAAACCGGGCCCACTGGGTTTCAACACTGCAGTGAGTGTGGGGAGGTCTTTGCTAAGGCCGATCCCCACACCACCTGTGTTTACTGTCTGGGGTTTGACCACCTCGATTCAGACTGCCAGATATGTAAGAATTTTCCCAAGTCTAACCTGGATAAGAGATTAGGTAGACTTAGGGAGAAGGTGGCCGAGAAATCCGCTAACCTGGAAGGCCAGCCTGGTTTGGTTACCACCGAACCAGAAGGAGTGCCCTCTGACCAGGGCGATACTTCTTCGGGCAAGAGGAGAGCTGATCCTGAGGGGTCAGTTCCTACAAAAAGGAAAAATCTGCTGGTTCGGATCCAGAACTCCATGTTCTGACCGCGGAAGAAATTGCCCGAGCGATTCGGATTGTGGAATCGCTTGTCGGTTTGACCAATCCGGTCCCGGTTGGTAGGGGTTTGGTTCGCTCGGTTCCTCCGGTTCAGGATTATGCCCCTGAAGATTTTTATGAACCGGATTTTGAGGAGGGGAACTGTGAACAATGTGAGGATTATGATGATGAGTGCTTAGAAAGTCTGGATGTGCCTATAGAACCGGACATCTCCCCAGACAGACCTTCTGGTGTTCCCCCCTCCTAGGCTCTCTGAGTCCCCTTCCCACATTCTATTTTACAAGAAAGTGGCAGAAACCCTCCAGCTTCCTATGGTGGAGGCTGTGCAGGACCAAGAAGAGCCTGACTTCGTAGAAATGATGGATATCCTAGAGTCTAAGAGACTGTCTATTCCCCTTCATAAATCTTTTGGGAAGCAGACTCAAAACATTCTAAAGTCTCCTAAATCTATACCTCCTGTGGACAGAAGGATGGACAAGAGGTATACTCTGTCAGGCTCGGATACGGAGTTTCTTTACCAGCAATGCAGCCATGTCAGGATAGTGCAGGCCGCAGCCTGTGACAGGGCAGGCATTCCCTTGGCTTCACACCCCCCAGATAAAGACTCCAGGAAGTTGGATGTCATGGCAAAGAAACAGTACATGGCATCCTCTTTGGGACTCAGGCAGGCTAATTATATGGCCTATACAGCCAGGCACCAGAAGTCCAGATGTGACACTGTACTGGCACTGGCTAAGCAGGCTTTCCCCCAGCTGGCCAAGGAGCTGGAGGGGTGGCTGCTGATGGGATCGAGGCATCCAAGGTTCAGTTTCATGCTGCTGTGGACTCCAATGATGTGTCATCAAGAGTCATGGCTACATCTGTGGCTCTTCGGAGAATGGCTTGGCTCAGATGTGCTAGCCTTTCACAGGACACCCAGGCTAAGGCCATGGATTTCCCTATGGTGGGTAATTCTTTGTTTGGGGAGCAGACAGAGAATTACATGAAGAAAATGGATGACTACAGGACCACTTACAGGAGTGCAAAGGCCAAGGAAAGGCAGGCAACTCCTCAAAGGCAGTAAGCCAGGGGCAGGGGCAGGCCTTTCTACCAAGCGCGGGCCTCTTCTCCCTTTTCCCAGAGGGGGTTCTTTAGAGGGAGAGGCAGAAGGGGGATGAGCAGGGCTGCATCTACCCCTCAGCCTAAGGCTCCTGCCAAGCAGACACCCTGAGGTGTCAGCCCGGGTCGACTCCCCCATACCAGTAGGAGGCAGGCTGGCTTACTTCGTCCAGGACTGTAAGTCTGTTACTTCAGACAAATGGGTCCTGGAAGTGGTTAGCCAGAGACTTGTCCTCAGCTTCAAAAGATTTCCAAAGCTGAGGCCCAGATCCTTTTCACCTGCAAGCACCTCTGAATCCCTTGCCTTGCAAGCAGAGGTTTCATCTCTGTTGGCTCTCAGGGCCATAGAAAGGGTGCCTTACCTACACAGGGGCAATGGTCTGTACTCCAGGTACTTCCTTACCCCAAAAAAGACAGGAGAGTGGTGACCCAGCCTCGATTTTAAGATATCTAAACAAGCATCTGTTAAAGCCAAAGTTCAAAATGGTGACTCTGGGAATAATTCTTCCCTCTCTAAGGCCAGGGGACTGGCTAGCCTCCCTGGACCTCAAGGATGCCTATTTTCACATTCCCATCAGGTGCTCCCACAGAAAGTACCTCTGGTTCAAATTGCCTTCAGGCCATTATCAGTTCAGAGCAATGCCCTTTGGCCTAACATCAGCTCCAAGGGTGTTCACAAAGTGCCTGGCAGTAGTGGTGGCCTTTTTAAGAAGGAAGAAGATTGCAGTATTCCCATATCTGGATGACTGGCTCATTGTGGGACAGTCCCCAGACCAAGAAAAGTCAGACCTCCAAGTGACCTAGCAAGTGCTCACTTCCTTGGGGTTTCTTCTCAACCTTTCCAAGTCAATTGTCGAACCTGTACAGCTTCTCACTTTTATAGGAGCAGAGCTGGATACAGTCAAGGCAAGAGCTTCTCTTCCCATGCAGAGGGTTACAGCCATTTCAGAGCTGGCCTCCTCTTTCTGCCTTCTGGTCTCTCGACCAGCAAGGCATTTCCTTCAGCTTCTAGGTCACATGGCAGCTTCTACAACAGTGGTCCAAGGAGCCAGGTTTCAAATGAGGGACATTCAGTCCCACCTAAGGTCCTTCTGGTCCCAAAAGAAGGATCCTCTTACCAAACTGGTTCCAGTGACTCAGACTCTGATCCAGGCATTCCAGTGGTGGCAGGATCAGGACAATCTCAGGCAAGGGGTTCCTTTCGTCAATCAGCCCCACTCTGTGGTCCTTACCACAGATGCTTCTCTGTTGTGTGGGGAGCCCATCTTGGGGCTCTCACAGCCCAGGGACAGTGGTCCCATCAAGAGTCCCTCCTGCATATCTATCTTTTGGAGCTCAGAGCAGTGTTCCTGGCTCTGCAAGCCTTCTCTCAGTCATTGCAGAACAAGGTGGTACAGGTCAGGACAGACAACACCACCACCATGTGGTACATCAACAAGCAGGGAGGCATTCGGTCCATGGCCTTGTGCATGGAAGCCATGAAATGATGGTCTCTGGCTTACTCTCTGCAGACATCCTTAGTTGCAGTCCACCTTCCGGGAAAGGACAATGTGATAGTCAATGCACTGAGCAGAATCTCTCAGGGCCATCACGAATGGTCTCTGGATCCCCTGGTGCTAGAAATGCTCTGTTTTGTTGCAGACCTCCAGTACTGGGCTCAGTCCCTCTGGATGCTCTGGTTCTGAACTGGGAAGGGAAATTCCTCTATGCCTTCCCTCCTTTTCCTCTGTTTTTCAAAGTTCTGGTCAAAATGAGGTCACAATCCTGCAAACTAATTCTGATTGCTCTAGACTGGGCCAGGCAGCCATGGTATCCCCTGCTGCTGTCCCTAGCAGTCCATCTTCCCCTGTCTCTCCCCAGGAAGTGCAATCTGTTAACCTCATCTCAGGGGAGGATTTGATACCTCAATCTTCGGTCCCTCACTCTCAAGGCATGGCTCTTGAAGAGTTAGAATATGTAGATTTGCATCTGTCCCAAGGGGTTCTGGACATTCTCAAAGCCTCTCAAAAGCCTGCCACCAGAAAAACTTATAACTCCAAATGGAAAAGATTCAGCATTTGGTGTTCCAAGAAGCATATATCCCCAGACACTGCTGAATTGTCTACAGTTCTGGATTATATGGTTCAACTTAATGGTCTAGGCCTCAGAACAGCTACTCTCAAGGTACATTTGTCAGCTGTTTCTGCTTTTCTGTAAGTGTGAAAGCCTTCCTCTCTGTCATCTCATCCTGTATTCTGTAAATTTTTCAAAGGATTGCTTCATACCAATCCTCCTTTTAGGGATCCTGCTCTTGCCTGGGATTTGAATGTCTGCATTGCTTAGTTTATGCAACCCCCTTTTAAGCCTATGTCCTCAGCAGAGCTCAAGTACTTGACTTGGAAAACTGTGTTTTTGGTTGCTATAACCTCTGCCAGACGTATCAGTGAATTGCAAGCTCTGTCAGTTGAACTGGACTTCATCTCATTCCATAGGGACAAGGTGGTCCTTAGAACCAATAGGAGGTTCCTACCCAAAGTGGTTTCTGATTTCCACTTGAACCAATCCATGTCTCTTCCTGTGTTCTTCCCTGATCATGCTTCCTCAGAAGGGCAAAGGTTACACAGTTAGGATTGTTAAAAGAGCCCTTAGTTACTACATAGAATGTACAAAGGGTCACAGGTTTGACTCCCTCCAGTTGTTCCTCACTTATGGAGAAGTAGGTGAGGGCAAACCTGCCACCAAGAGAACTATTGCCAGGTGGATTGTGTCCTGTATACAATTCCGTTATGAGAAACTGGGAAAACTTCCTCCCTCAGGCCTGAGGGCTCATTCCACTAGAGGTACAGCTGCATCTCTGGCTGCGGCCAGGGATATTCCCTTGTTAGAAATTTGCCAAGCAGCCACCTGGAAAACAGTTCATACCTTCACCAAGCATTACTCCCTGGATATCCAGGCTGGGAGTGATGCTAGATTTAGCACAGCAGTGCTTCAGAGTCTATTCCCAAAGTAGGTTCTGTCCCTTCTCCTTGGAGGTACTGCTTGGTAGTCTGCAATTGTCAGAATACAGCAAGACTTCATGTTGTTTGAAGAAAAAATTACTCACCTTAGTAACTGTGTTTCTTCTAATGGAGTCTTGCTGTTTTCTGACCTCCCTCCCTGCCTTCCCTCTCAGAACCTGTTTTTGGGAAGTGGGTGGGCAGGTGCAGTGTTGCACCCCAGGGTGTCTTCAGCACACTTCCTGTTGGGTGCTTCAGTTTGGTTATTAAGAACTTGTTATGCTTTATTACCTGGTTTTTGTTTGGTTTTTGGGTTTCCTGACTTGAGTCTTCCTTTGGGAACCTAGACCGTTAGTTGCCAGTTGGCTAGTAGAAATTTTACAATTTCCACATTCTGATAGGTCAGTGAGTTTTTAGCTTGTAAGAATCTGTCGGTTTGGATTCAAAGTACTGCAGACAGAGTCTTCAACCGAGCTCGAGCTCAGCGTTCTATGCCCTGCATAGAAATTTAACCCTGTACTCTCCAGGGCAGTTCAAAGGCTGGAGCTAACTGCAATTGTCAGAATACAGCAAGACTCCATTAGAAGAAACACAATTACTAAGGTGAGTAATTTTTTCATTTTAGCCAACCAAAAATACTTGAAGGGTAGCTGTAGTCCTGATGCAGAAAATGCTCATTTTTTAATGTATGGCAGATGCTGTGCATTTAATGCTTTTGTCACTGTGGTGAGGCAATCTCTTAGCTTTTGGCTGCATAGCCAGTGGCTAGGGGGAATATAGAGTTGAGGGCTCTGGCTGGGCCTCTTGCTGATATCCAGTCAGGATTCAGAGCAAACCACTCCACAGTCTCATCCTTGTTCAGGATCGCTGATGACATTTCTGCAGGCATAGACCAGGGGCTACAAACTGGCGCAGTACACATCGACCTAGCCAAGGCCTTTGACACTGAACCACCAGCTCCTGTTACCATCGTTGGGGCAGTCCCAGTATTGACCAGATGGTTTGAGGGTTATCTCTCCAAACTCAACCAAATTCAAATTATCCATGTTTCAAATGTGCCTTCTGCACAAGCCCTTATTCACACAGGAGTTCCCCAGGCTCAGTGCAGGGTTAAAACATCCAAGAAAAGCAGTCGTACTCCAGTGAAACAGGAAGGTGTGGTATAAGAGGCGGCTGCCCCCCCCAAAAAATGCTGAAACAATTAACATGCAGGGCACCCCAAAGCTAGATTATTTATCAAACTGAGTACCCTTTGTACGGGTGCCCTGAGCCTTCAGGGAAGGGCTCTTGCAAGAAATAACATCTGCTACATCTAATCTATTACATAAACAGAAAAACTCTGCCCAACGTGAACTTTTAGATGACCAGATAACTGTTATTGCAGAGTTTGTTTATATGCACCTTTAATGCGGTCTATTCTCCAGAGATTGGCTAAGTGCTGGGTCCCCTCTTATTCTCCATATTCTTCAGCGATGTCCCCAGAGTCTGTGTTTCAGCCAAAATACATGTGTACACAGACAATATCATCCTGTTTGCTAGTGGACCTAGCCCCCAAATTGTTGAGTCCTTCATGCAGTTGTAACATAATAGTCATGCGTGGTTTCAAGCTAATACTCTGGCCTTTAATGTACCAGTAAATAAGACCATGGACATACTTTTCAGCATGCTAACATGACTTTTGGGTTGTCTCAGAGCTTAGGGACTTAACTCTGTAGTGCACCTTACTAGAAGATGTAGTCACAGCATTTCGAAACCTAGGAATCTTGCTAGACCTGAAACTAAATTTCTTTGTGCATAATTATTTATTTATTTGAAAAGTTTAACCAGGAGAGCACACTAAGCAGCAATCGCTCATTTCCAGGTGCGTCCTGAGGGAGGAGGGAGTAAGTAACCACAATTACAGCAAGATCAACAATGCAGGCAAATAAATACAGACAGCAAGGTGATAAACAGTATTTGTAGCATTTCGAGTCAGCATTACACATTTTTAGTACAAAAGTTGTGGCAAGACAGCACTACTGAGGGAGGAATTAAGATCACTTACAAGTGGAGGAAAATAAATTGCATAGGAGGGAGGAGAGAGCAGGTGGGGAGGTGGCATGGTGGATGAGGAGGGAAGGGAATTCCACAGTTTGGGGAAATGGTGAGAAAATGTGGCCTAGCCAGCAGCAGAGGATCTATGAGGAACAGCCAGAATCCAAGAAATATGGCTTCAGAGGGACTGTGAGGGGGGCGGTGGAAGGGAAAGAGAGGAGCAGAGGTAGGAGGGGAGAGAGCCAAACCAGAATTTATATAAGAAATTGGCACAGTGGGAACGGCATCCAACATCAACAGAGGGGAAAGAGAGAGACTAATAGAGAACACAGTGGTGGGTACAAGGGCAGTCGAGGGCAAAATGACAGAAGCAACAGAAGTGTCCAGTCTGCCTAGTGAAGACTTGGGAGTGGCACTGTAGGCTACAGCACCATAGTCAAAGACTGGTAAGATCATTTTCTGGACTAGAGCTTGACGGGCAGGCAGTGGAATGCATTCATGATTTCTATACAGGGCACCTAGCTTGGGGTGCAGTTTCTTGAATATGGCATCCACTGGTCCAGAAAAGTTGATGTGCTGGTCAAGCCAGACTCCGAGGTATCTAAAGGAGGTGGTGTCCTCCAGTGATGTATCATCTAGGGTATGGAAAGAGGGAAGGGAGTGGAGTTGAGTCTCTGCCTTGTGCCAAAGGTCATGGAGACAGTCATTTTGGTGTTGAGGAACAATTGATTTGTACGTAGCCAGAGTTGAACCTTGTCAAAGTCATGCTGTAGATTGGACACCACATTGGGGGAAGAGGGACTAGAGGTTTATAGAACAGTATCATCCACATACATGTGGATAGAGGTAGAGGAGCAGACAGTGGGAAGGTCATTGAGGAAGACAGATAATAGAAGGGGGACTAGCAAAGAGCCCTGAGGGACTCCTGTGTTTATGGGGAGAGGGGGAATAGAGAGTCAGCAATCCGAACAGATTGAGTCCTTCCCATTAGGTAGGCATGGAAACCATTTATGGCTGTGTCTGAGAAACCCTGGCTGCAGAGAGTTTGGCTAGAAGGAGGGAATGGGAGACTGTAGAAGGCCTTAGTGAGGTCAACAAAGATGGCAGAGGTGATGCGGCCACAGTTCCTTCTTGAACTCAGAATGGAAAGGAGTGAAGAAGCAGGAGGTCTAGATAGGAGGAGAGTTGGGGTAACACCACGTGTTCCTGGAGCTTAGCAAAGGTGGAGAGAAGGAATATAGGCCAGTAGTTACCTAGAGTAGATGGGTCATCACCTTTAGGAAGAGGAAGGACAGTGGCATGCTTCCAGACTGCCAGTACTGAGGCAAGTGAGAAGGAGAGGTTCAAGAGAGAGGCAAGGGGGGAGGAGATAGCAGTGGCAGACAGAAAAAGCAGCTTGGGATCAAGATCATCAGGGGAGTTACCCTTGGATGGGTTTAGGGTAAGGAGAGCCTTCAGAGTGACAGAGGGGGACACGAGAGAAGGAGAAAGAGGGGGATTGGGAGGATGGATCAGATGAGGAGGAGAGAAGGGGAGGGGAGGGCAGAGGTGTGGGAGGTAAAGTAGGAATTCAACTCTGTGGCCACCGCTAGGGAGTCTGACACTGTGGAATCATCAGCTCTGAGGACAAGGACAAGAGGCTGGACTGGTGGGGAGAACCGGGCATGAACTACCTTCTAAAATTTGGAAGGATGGTTTACATTTGTCCGAAGTGTACTTTGGAAGTAGTCAGCCTTGACGATCCTGACTGCTCTAGTGCATGCATAATGCAGGGTGCAGTACCATGGGAAGTCCACAGGGGACCTAGAGATTTTGTGTGTCTTCCAGGCTAGGTCAGAAGCACGTAAGCATGGCAGTAGTTCAGAGGTGACCCGGGGAGAAGGTTTCCACACACCCTAGTGCACCTAAGAGGGGCATAGTGATTCCAGATGGAGGGAAATTTTGTTTTGAAGCAATATAAGGCTTAGTCAATGGGGGTGGCAGTAGGGATGTGAGTCCAATAAGTGTTTGACAAGTCCTCTAGAAGAAGGGCAAGGTCCAGGGATTTGTAAGACCAGGTCAGTAATAACCGGGGGGGGGAGGGGATTGGTCCAGTGAATTTTACGTACTAGATGGATAAGGCGGTGATCACTTAGGGCATCTGGCAGGTACAAGTTGCAACTATACGGTGCTGGTGAGAGGTAAGAGCCCAGCCAATGAGCGAGTGGTTTTGTGATTTTGTACTTAATCAGGTAGGTTCCTTTATTAATTGGGACAAGTTTAGGGAAGCGATATCACTACGAGTTTTAGAATGTGTAGAGGATTCAAATTAAAGTCACCTGTAATGTAACATTCACCTGAGGAGGTGTGGGACATAAGGGTGGCCAGAAGATCAATGATGGTGGTGGATGAGGGGAGGCTGGGGTGACAGTAGACCCCTGCAACAAAGATGGGGAGGGAGAAGGGGAGAGAGAGCTTTAACAGGAGAAGCTCTTAAGCTGCAGGGAAGGAGGTAGAATAGTGGTGAACTGGATCACTCAGGATATATAGATGGCCGCACTGCCCCCTCAACTGGGTCTGTCTTGACGGACCAGGGAGTAGCCAGGAATGGAGATACTGCTGTCAGAAATCTTAGAGTTAAGCCATGAGTCAGAGGATCAACAGATCTGGGGCTCGAATTAAGGAGCAAGGTTAAAAAGTAGGGAGATTTAGGGGAGGAGGCTCCTAATATTTAGGTGTGCAAGCTTAAGGCCACAAGGGAGATGGGAGGGGTGAAAGGGGATAGGACCTGGTTTTGGTTCAACATCGCCCGCCGGAAGCAGCAGTAGGACAATGAGTAGCTTGAAGGGAGCAGAGACCCTACTCCCTGTTACTGGATAGGTGGAGCAAGAATGGTGTGAGAAGGGAGGGAGGGGAGCTTAGGCATGAGAAGCCCAGCAAGGAAACAAGGGGTAGGTAGGATAGATGCACCAGGGAGCCAAGGGTAGTGGGACAAGGCAGGGAAGCAGGGTGATGTTGAGGATGGTGGGAGGTCAGGAAATAGCAATGAACTGAGATGGGGTGGGAATGGGGGGTGTGGGTAGAAAGTGGGAGGGAGAGATGTAATGGGTAAAAGGAAAGGGAGGAGACGAAAGGCACTTAAGAACATGGGAAGTGGTGAGATGAGGATGACTGATTGAAGAAGACAGGTACAGCGGGGGGGTTAGGGGAAACAAATAACTGAGGCATCTAGTGTGCTAAAACCCAGGTGAGGAAAGAGACTTGTGGGGTAGATAAAAGGCTGGTTACATGTGTGAATAGGGACACTAACAGGACTCGGTTAACTGAGGAATTTGGGGCAAAAAGACTAGGGGGGAGAAGAAGAGAGTGCGTGATACAACAAACTGCTCACAACTTTGGAAGGTTAATAGGAGGGTAGACTGAAGTCAGAGTTGGGAGGAATGAACCAAGTTGGGGGAGGAGGGGCGGTCAACTCAAGTTGCAGCAGCAAGATGTGGGGGTGAAAGCGAGCTGATTAATTCAGCAGACTCATGCAGTATTTAAATAGCAACACGGGGCACCAGGACTGCTGACTCGGCGTCCTGTTGCGACTTGGCTTACTGAGGAGGGCTTGAGGTTGCGCCCTCATTACTTGAGTGGGGAGTCTGGTGGTTGTTAAAACTGCGGTGTACTTGAGCTGTTGTGACTTGGCTTGCCGGGGAGGGTTTCAGAGGTCACGCCTTCACAATCTGACGGGGGGGTCTGGTGGCGGCAGCAGCTGTGGTGCACTTGATAGCCAAACTTCACCCTAAATTGGGTGCAATGTATTGAAACCAAAATTACCTTCTACAATCTGCTAAGAGTGAAATTGCCTCCAAAATGATTCGGCCCTGCATCAACTATGGGGGTATTCAACGTGGGTCAGCACTGACCTCCCAACTGTCTAGACTTGACACCATGTATAATGCCTTGTGCAGGTTTACCTTAAACTGGTATCCATGAAGGCATCACTTGACCTGTATAGCAAATTAGGTTGATCCTTCCTAGAAATCCAGCAGATCTCCCATGTCCTATCCTTCCTGTCCAGATACTGGAAGGATAAGCTCCCCAGTTATGCTGCTACCCTGATATCTTTGTTACAGCTGTCTGAATGCACACTCCAGGCACTAAAGGCAAGATGTTTCCTGCTCCCTGTTTGCATTAGTGCCGTAAGTCGAAGCCAAATATAGACATCCTATGAACTCTCTCCTGACTGAAGTCTGAGCAGGCAGTTTCATCTGCATCTTTGAACAGCTGTTACACCCTGACTGTGCACAGGTGTACTGGCTAGCCCAGTTTTTCCACACTGCAAATTCTGCCTGAGCACAGTGCTCCGTACTTCGCTCCCAGTCCCACCTGTAATATACTGTATACTAATGGTGTAAAACAAGTAACTGCTCAATTGCTTCCTATAAATTGTCACAACTGCTGAATTAAGCTTAATGTTATGGAATGTTTTATTTCATTATACTGACATGCTACCTCAGTGTATATGTACATCTTGCATTGTTGTGATATGTTGTAATATGTGATGTCGCATAAGCCAAAAGAATCTGGCCCGGGCACTTCCACACTCATCATGGTTTGCAAGCTATCTAATGGATAGACATCAGCAAATCAAAGCAGAAGGGGAATTCCCCTCTTTATCAAAGCTACCAAGAGGAACACCACAATGCTCTATCCTGGGTCCCCTGTTGGTTCACAACTTATGTAATGACTTCAGTAGGAATACTGAAAAAGCCAAATTGCATTTCTTTGCTTAGGGTACAGTCCTGTATTTATCCAGCCCAGCCCTTGACATTGTATGTATTGACCTCCAAACGGAATTTAATAGACTCACTCCAAATTGCTATTAAATGCAAAAAAGATAAAAGTAATGTTCTTTCAGTCTTGGCAGTCCCCCCCCCCCCGCAAAGCTGACCACACCATCTCCAAGCTATTGGGTGATACACTTGAAATACTGTAGTGGCCAGTTACAAATATCTTGGCGTGTGGCTTGAGCAACGCTTGTCTTAGAAACATAGAATTTGATGGCAGATAAGGACCGCTTGGCCCACCCACTCTGCTCATTTCCCTACCTAATGGATAAGCTGCAGATCCGAGTTAACCAGCAGCCTACTTCTTCCTATCCCCACCCCCTAGAATTGCCTTATGACTGTCCCATGCATGCTTGAATTCCACCACTGTTTTTGACTCCACAACCTCCTCCGGAAGGCCATTCCATGCATCCACAACCCTCTCAGTAAAAAAATACTTCCTTAAATTACCTCTGACCTGCCCCCCCATCTTCAAATTGTGCACCCTTGTTCTTGCACACCTCTTTTTTTTTGAAAGATGCTACCCTCTTGGACTTTGTTGATTCCCTTGAGGTACTTGAAAGTTTCTATCATGTCCCCCTCTCCCTCCTTTCCTCGAGGCTATACATATTAAGCTCCTTAAGTCTCTCTTCATATGTCTTCCGGTGCAGACCCTGCACCATTTTAGTGCCCTCCTCTGGACAGCTTCCATCCTGTCTATGTCTTTTGCAGAGATTGGGTCTCCAGAACTGCCGCCCAGTACTCAGATGGGGTCTGACCAACTGTCTGTACAGAGGATAATAACTTCCTGTTTTCTACTGGTGATGCCTCTCCCTATGCATCCCAGTATCCCCCCAGCCCTCCTTGCTGCCCTCTCACATTGCTTGCCCACCTTTAGGTCATATGATATGACTACCCCCAGGTCCCTTTCCATTTTTGTTGTTGTTAGTATCTCACCCCCCATTGTGTACTCTTCTCCTGGGTTTTTGTTTCCCAGGTGCATTACCTTGCACTTCTTAGCATTGAATCTAAGCTGCCATACATTTGACCATTCCTCTAACCTTGCCAAGTCCCTTCTCATCCTTTCCACCCCACCTTGTGCATCAAATCTGTTACAGATCTTTGTGTCATCTGCAAAGAGACATACTTTTCCTTCCAGTCCCTCTGCAATGTCGCTTATAAAGACATTGAAGAGGACCGATCCTAATACTGAACCTTGCAGTACCCCATTAGTAACCCCCCTTTCTTCAGAGTGGATTCCATTTACTATCACTGTATGTGTCCTATTCTCCAGCCAATTCTTTACCCAGGCTGTCATCTTGGGACCCACTCCCAGGCTGGCTAACTTGTATATTAATCTTTTTGTGGGACTGTGTCAAATGCCTTGCTAAAGTCTAGGTAGGCCATGTCCACAGCCCCTCCCTGATCTACTACTTTGGTCACCCAGTCAAAGAAATCTATCAGATTTGTCTGGCATGAACTTCCACTGTGAATCCATGCTATCTTGGGTCCTGTGCCCCTCTGGCCTCTAGATACTCGACAGTTCTTTCCTTCAGAAGTGATTCCATCATTTTCCTACCACTGAGGTTAAACTAACAGGTCTGCAGTTTCCTGCTTCTGCCTTGCTCCCACTTTGTGAAGGGAATCACATCTGCCCTCTTCCAGTCCTCGGTACCACCCCATCCTCCCATGATTTGTTAAAGAGGGTAGTCAGTGGTGTCACTAGTTCTACCCTTAGTTCTTTTAGAATTCTGGGATGAATCCCATCAGGCCCATTGCTTTGTCCACCTTCAGTTTTAAGAGTTCTTTCAGAACCCTTTCTTCTGTAAATGGGCTAGTATCAACTTCTGTATCCAGAGTGTTTCTACTGTTTGTTTTAGGTACCTCCCTCTTCCTTTGTAAATACTGAGCAAAAATATTTGTTTAGTATCTCTGCCTTTTCACAGTCACCCTCTGCCAACCCTCCTCCCCTTTATTAAGCCTCACTATCCCTCCCTTGGTCTTCCTTCGCTCCCTGATGTACCTATAAAAGGTTTTATCCCCCTTCTTAACTGAGTTGGCTATCTTTTCCTCGGTTTGGGCCTTTGCTGTTCTGACTGCCTTCTCAACTTCCTTTTGCTTTAACTGATACAGTTCTCTGTCCTGCTCCTTCTGTGATTCCTTGTACTTCCTGAATGCTTTCTTTTTCTCTTGAACCTTCACTGCCACTTCCTTTGAGAACCATAGTAGTTTCTTACATCGTTTCATTTTGTTTATTTGCTTCACACAAAGGCTTGTTACCTCTGTGATGGCAGTTTTTATTATTCCCCATTGTTCTTCCACCCCTCCTTCCTGCCCATTTGCTAGTGCATTCCTTAGGCACTCACCCATTTTGGCAAAGTCAGCCCTCCTAAAGTCCAATACTTTTGCCTTGTATGGCTTGACTATATTGCTGTGTTTATTGTGAACCATACTGCCTGATGGTCACTAGTTCCCAGATGGCTACCCACTTCTACATCTGTGATCCTCTCTTCATCTCCATTTGAGAGAACCAGGTCTAGATTGCTCCCTCTCGAGTGGGCTCCAATACTAGTTGTCTAAGGCATGCCCCTGTGGGGCATCTAGAATAACCCCATTCTTGAAGTGGCTGCTGCAACTACACTCCAGTTAACATCTGGCATATTCAGATCACTCATCACAATATTTCCCTTTTCTGCCATTCTAAGTATACTTTCTATCATTTCCTTGTCCATTTCCTCCCCCTGAGAAGGGGGTCTGTATACAACCCCCGTGTGGATTGTGGTGCCATTGCCGGTCTCCAAATTTACCCACAGTGCTTCTTTTCCTTCCTGTTTACCCTTTTGTTCTGTTGCTTTGATTCCTTCCCTTATGTAGAGAGCTACTCCTCCTCCTCTTTAACCCTCCCTGTCCCTCCTGCAGATAGTGTATCCTAGTATGCTTACGTCCCAGTCATGGTTTTGTGTGTACCATGTTTCTGTGACTGCCACGATATCCAGATGTTCCTCCTCCATCAAGGCCACTAATTCAGGAAGCTTGTTACTCAGACTACGGGCATTGGTACTCATTGCTCTCCATTTTTTGATGGCTTTACCATCTGTTGCAGCATCCCCCACTGACCTTTCTACCTCGGTCTTTTTCTCATTTAGTACCCTGTTTTGTAGGGAGAGGCTGGGATTTTCCTGCTGCTTATCAGTACCTCCCCCCTTGACTAGTTTAAAAGCTTGCCAATGAAGTATTTAAACCGATTGCTCAAAAGACTTGTTCCCTTCCTGGACAGATGCAGACCATCCTGCCAGTATAGGCTGGTGTCCCTCCAGGTGGAACCCCAGTCCCCAATGAAGCCAAACCCCTGTGCTCCACACCATTTTTTCAACCATTCATTAAACTGCATGGTGCAAAGTACCCTCACCTCACTCATGCCATTGACAGGCAGCACCTCTGAGAAGGATACTGTGTGTGCTACTTGTCTTAGGCCCCTCCCCAGTTCTACAAAGTCCTTCTGCACTGTTGTAATCTCATGATGAGCCAAGTCATTTGTCCCTAGGTGGACAATGATGTCCAGCTCAGACTCCCGTGCAGCTGTTCTCATGATCCTGAGGATGCGCTTCCTGTCCCTCCAAGCCATGGCACCAGGCAGGCACCTTACTTCAGTTTTCCCTGCTCCCCCCAGTTCTATCTCCCTAATAATTGAGTCCCCCACCAGGAGCTGCTTCCTTTCCTTGTGGTATCCTCTGCCTCCTTCCTGTGGGCCTCCCTCGTGACAGTTGTCCTCAGCCTCCTTAGTCTCCTCTGCGGGTGCATCCATAGGGGAGCTGTGCTCTCCTAGAATGGTGCATGGATTGTGGAGTGGAACAACTGACTGGGTGTGCCTCTGTTCCACCATCCTCACCCTCCCTGAGCCCACTGTGGTCCAACTGCTGTGCTTTCTTCACAACCTCTGAGGTAGTGGTGGTGGCTCTGGTGCTCCCTGGATGGGGGAGGTTCCCTTCCTACCATCCAGCGTGGCCTGGGGGAAGGTTCCCTTACTACTGTCCAGTGTGGCCTGAAGACGGGCAACTTCCTCCCTCAGGGCAGAGAGTTGTCTGCAAATAGGGCAGCATCTCAGCCTCCAGAAAGACTCCCGGAAGACTGCTGCTCCACAGCCATTACATTGCACTACTCCCCACATGTTTATCTACTTTTTTTTGCGTGTGTGTGTGATTGGTTTGTTATACAGAACTATATATATTATACAATGTGTATGCTTATATTGTCAGTGCAGTGTGCTAGAGAGGATATGACAGTGATATGCACCTTGCAGTCTTGAGGAAATGATGTCAGAACCCCAGGTATAAAGGAACTATTTCCAGGGTGGGTGGGGTGAGGGTGGGAAGGGTTGGGCCTAAACTGTGCCCTCACAAAACAGTCAGCTAAAAGCTCTGACCCACCGCTGCGATGAGTGCCTTCCTGTCAGCAAGATGCCCTACACAACAATTTGACAGAGAAAATACCCTGCTAATCAAACAGAGAAAAATCCAGCCATCCAAGTCAGACACAGGTAAACCTCCCCAGCCCCAAAACAGCCTGGTGGTTTGTGCTCTGAAAGCAGTCAGCCCCAAAATAAGTCAGCTGTGCTTTAAACTCTTCCTGCACTGAAAATCTTAAGAATTGTAACAAAAGTAAAACTAGATCCACCTCCCTGTGTTGCTTGAAAGACTGTCTTTTCCTGGTAATTCTAAGTTCCTTATTTCACCTTTCAGTTTTGAAGTAGCCTCCACCTGCAGAATATCTGCTGCAAACCAAAGACAATTGTAAGGTTCACCTCCCTCTGTTGTAAGCACAACTCGCTTTCTTGCAAATCCTATGTTCAGTATTGCAGCTTCCAGCCAGAGGTAGTTTCACTTGAAGAATATTAGCTGTTCTTTTTCTAGTCATGTTGATAATATCTGTCAAAAACTAAGAATTAGGTTGAGGTTTTACTATAGAAACAAGAATTGTTTCCCACTCGATATTAGAAAGAGGTTGGGGGCAAATCACATTACTTCCAATTCTGGATTACGTGGATTTGATTTGTAGTCACTGCCCTATTACTTTCCTGATTACATTAGATGTATTGTACCATAGGGCCATTCAATTTGTCACTCTTCACCCACAACACACCATTGATCCCTATATCATGCAACAGGATGGACATAATTGGCCATAAGGAGACTTAAAAATCTCTACATATAGGCCTATTATAGATTATTATTTTTTTTGTATATTCTTTTTCTGCACTGACCCTTGGGGAACTCTCTCTGGCATCCACTACCACCACAGGCTCTACCTCCTACAAGCTCTCTCCCCCACATCAGCCTGGCAGATCCCCCAGCTTTGCTTCCTGCCCAGGGCACTCTAGCTCACAATCTAATGTGCCGACTGTGCGGTTGGCTCTGGAGAGGAGTGAAGCCCGGTGTTGGAGTGTGGCTGTGTGGGGCGGAGGTGCCATCGCCTATCTCTGAGGTCGGGGATTTTCTCCTTAGTTTTCTTCCTTGGAACATGGCATGCAATGATGCCTGCACATGGCTACTCTGCTGGCGTCTGCCATGCTCCAGCCACTATGTTGGCTGGTGTACCTGCAGTATCCCTGATCTCCATCGGGGGCCGCCAGGACACCAAGCAACCCTGGATCCCTCTCCAGGGAGAGGAGAGCTGTTCTCCAGACGTTCAATCCTCTCCCTCTCCCTCTCCCTCCCCTTCCCCTGCTGACCATGGCAACCTGAGTCCGGTGCCAGCATAGCACAAGGTGTGGCATCCAGCGCCTCAACCCTCAGCACCAGGCCTATAGATTATTAACTGACAAACTGCTGCAGTATATCACAGAACTCTTTTCTTACTCATATAGGAACTCTCTCAGTGAGTAACTACTATGTGTTATTAGAAACTCCAAGGTTCACTATCCTTAATGGAAAGTCAGCCATCAGTAGTATCATCCCTAGGGCTTGGAATAAACTTCAAAATATACTCAAACTTGTCAACTTAGTAAGCCTAAGGGTCTTCAGATCACTTCTTGAAACTGAATGTAGAGAGATGTTCCTGTAATATTATGTAAACACTGATGTATCAGTTGACCTAAGCCATTAGGAATAACATTTTTACTGGTATGTGACTTATATTGATTGTACTTGCTACTGAGTAGTGCAGATCTAGCTGACTCTTATGTATATTTGCCTGTCCTATGCTGAAATCCTTTTTCTGTCCAGTTCTGCATTAAACTTTTACTCTCATTATTGTTGCATATATTATAACCTGGTATTTATGACATCATATGTGTTTTTCTTCAGCTATGGCACTGCAATTGTATCTGTTTGCTCTCACCTCTATTGTATTGGTCCAATTGTGTGTACCTTTCTTGTATGCTATCCTACCCAGGATCTCCTTGAAAATTAGCTTGCTCAATGGAGTCTCTTTCTGGTGAAATTAACTTGAACAATTAGAAGTGTGGAAATGGGGGAACGGCAGTAGGATATAGGTGAGGATTTAGAGTACAGAGGGTAGAAGGTAAGGCGAAGGAGTGAAAAGAGGGGAAGGGAGGTACAGAGGGGTGTCGGGCAGTTTCAGGGATGAGAAAAGAACCTGAGGAGAGAAAGAGTGTAGAGGAAGAGGCAAAGCAGACAGAGAGGGGGGCGGGAATTCCATAGTTGGGGAAATGGTAGCAGAAGGCAGTCTGGCCAGCTGAGGATGTCTTAGTAGTGAGTGCAAGGGAAGGGAATGGAAACCAGATTTATGAAGGCTGTAGTGAGAGAAGAGAGGTAAGGTAAAGAGGGGAGAGAACCAAGCCAGAATTTAGGGATAAAGGAGGAACAATGAGAGGGGCGCCTTGCTTTAAGGGAGGGAAGGGAGAGGGAGGAATAAAGGGAGCAATGGTGAGTGTGGGGCAGGCGATCCAAAGCAAAGTGACAGAAGGAGTGGAAGAGGGAATCCAGTCTGGAAAGGGTGGACTTAGGAGCAGTGCTGTAGACAATGTCTCCATAGTCAAAAATGGGAAGAATTATTAACGGCTCTATGAGCCAACGGGGATGCAACCATGGTTCCTGTATAATGCACATAGTTTAGGGTGTAGTTTTTTTGTGGATGGTATCCACATGTCCAGAAAAGTTGACATATCAGTCGAGCCAAACCCAGAGGTATTTAAAGGTGGGAACATCATTGACAATGGTCCCATCTAGTGTGTGGAAGGAGGGGAGGACAGTAAGCCATGAGAGCTTCTGCCTAGTGCCAAAGGTAATGGAAACCATTTTTTGGGGGGGCATGGAGGGACAGCTGATTTGAGCAGAACCAGTGCTGGATGTTGTTGAAGTCCTGCTGGAGCCTGACCATCAGATCGGGAGGAGGAACCAGAGGCATAAATAACTGCATCATCTGCATACATATGGCTGGACACAGACATGTGCAGCGAGGAGGTCGTTCAGGAAAACTGAAAATAGTACTAGGCCAAGGACAGAGTCTTGGTGGATGCCAGTGGTGATAGGGAGTGGAGGGGATAAGGAATCACAAATTCTAACTAGTTGAGTCCTACCACCAAGGTAGGAGCAGAACCACTTGGTAGCAGATGTACAAAAGCCCTGCTGCTGTAAGTTTGTCAAGGAGAACATGGTGGGCTATGGTGACGAAGGCTTTGGCCAAGTTGACAGATGGCTGAGTTTGTAAGGCCCTGATCCATGCCTGAGAAAATAGAGTCAGGAAGCCATAGGAGGGAGGAGGAAGTGGAGTGGGATTTATGGAAACCAAATTAGAAAGGTATGAAAAAGGAGGATGAACCAAGGAAGAGGGAGAGCTGAGAAAGAACTAGGTGCTCTTGAAGTTTAGCAAGGGTTGGGAGCAGGGAGATAGGACGGTAATTGCCAGGACAGGATAGGTCACCACCTTTAAGAAGGGGTATGACAATAGCATTTTCCTTGCATCAAGGACAGAGGCAAGGGAGAAAGATGGAGGAGGTTAAGGTTGAGGCCATCTGGACACTTGCCCTTGAGTGGGTTTAGGGCTAGGAGGGACTTGAGAGTGGCTGCAGGAGATATAGGAGAGAAGTAGAAAGGGAAAGTCGAGGAGGGAGAGATTGAGGAAAGATGGGAGGAGGCACAGGTGGTGAAGAAAGTGTACTCAGAGGCAACAGAGAGGGGGGTCAAAAATGGAGACATCACTTACCTTGAGGACTGGGTAAGACAGAGGAGTTTAGGGTCAAGGCTGTCAGGACTGTTGCTCTTGAAAGGGTTTAGAGCTAGGAGGTGTCACAAACGCACTCCACAGGTCAGGCAGTCTGCTGCCACAGTGCCAACCTCAGAGTGCAATAGTGTGAACAGGTTACACACAGGGTAATCCTCCTGTCTGTTTTGGGTCCGAATCACCTACTAGCCTCTAGTCCTAGGGGTCCAATTCAAACCTAATGCTAGCGTACCCAGTTAACAGGCTCAGGTATGTACCCTCTTCGGGAATGCAGTACAATATTTCACCCAGTGGCACCCAGCCAGGTTCCTAAAATGTACCCTTATGACTCAATACGAGACCTAAGTATGTTCTTACTTTTTCAAGCTTAGTAACACATTCAAGCCCTTAACAGCTGTCAAACTTAAACACAGGGTCAGCAATCACATGCAAAAGAAAACTGAGAATACACATGCAGTATTTTAAAGAAACTATTGTTTACTAAAAATTGTAAAACAGGTAAAACCAAACACAGAACAATTATATCACTAAATTAGTCACATAAAATACATGGAAAGTTACAGAACACAAATATGCCTACCCCAAATACTTAAAAGTTCTTGCCTATCTAGATGTTACCATTAAGTGCTTTCAAGTCCAGAGAACTGTGTGTCTCTTGAGTCCAAAATAATATGCTCTGTTTCCCTCAGATAGCTGTTCATTTCAGGATCCATCTTCCCACCCCTTTTTGGTGAGGTCACAGTTAGATCCTCCCATAGATTATTTTTCTACTGGGGAAACCAACAGTCAACAATTTGTAAAATATGAGTCTTTCATCAAAACATCCCCTTTGATGTTTCCTAGCTGATTTCCTGTTTTACTAGAGTGATCTCAGTTTTACAACTTGTGAAAAAGTTCTGTGAATAGATGGTCTCTTTCCTGCAGGAATCATAACATTTTATGAGGTTCTATCTCCTGGCAGATGGCCAGAGGGCTTGTTCAAAGACAGGACAGGAAACTTTTAATTAGGTTTCTCTTCACTGGTCAATTTAACACATCCTGCAGCTTTCTCACATGGAAACCTTTTGGGGCCAAAGGTCACTCACTGCAGCAGCTAGCTTGTTTGTATCTAAGCAGACATTCACATTTGTTTATAATACAAATATTATACAGTATAACAATAAGCAGATGGCAAAGCGTCACAGTCCTCCCCACCTAGACTGAATATGGTGGCTCTATCCCCTGCATAGAATAAGCTCCCAAAGTCAGTTCACTGCTCAGATTGATGTGACAATCCATCTGCGTTTTCATTGGCTGGCCCAGCCCTGTGTGAGACAGTCATGTCATACCCTTGCAAGGCAAGGCTCCATCTTAATAGTCTACCATTCGTTTTACCCATTTGTGCCAGTCAAACCAGGGGGTTGTGGTCAGTTTGTACCTCAAAATGCTGCCCGTATATGTATGGCTCTAACTTCTTTAGTGCCCACACCATGGCAAGACACTCTTTTTCCACTGTAGAGTAAGCCTGCTCCCTAGGAAGTAACCTTTTACTAAGGTGCCCTATGGGGTGATCTTTCTCTTGGTTTGATGTCTGACTCAGCACTGCCCCAGTACCCACATCTGAGGCGTCAGTCTGGACTACAAAGGGTCTGCTGTAGTCTGGACTTGTCAGTACAGGAGCCCTGCACAGTGCCTCCTTCAGTCTGGTAAAGGCTTTTTCCCAGGTAATTTTCTTAGGAATCTTTTTCTTTAACAGGCCAGAAAGGGGAGCAGCCAGGGCACTATAATTTGGTACAAATTTCCTATAGTACCCTGCTGTCCCTAGAAAACTTCTGACCTGCTTCTGTGTTTTTGATCAGGGCCATGTCTTGATTGCCTCTGTTTTCACTTGGTTAGGATGGAGCTGTCCCCGGCCTACAACATGCCCGAGGTATGCCACTTCAGCCATGTTCACCTGGCACTTCTCAGCGTTGACAGTGAGCCCAGCCCTCTGTATCCTGCCCAGCACTTCCCTAAGGTGGGATAGGTGTTCCTCCCAGCTGGCACTAAAGATGGCAATGTCATCCAGGTATGCCACAGCATACTCCTCAGCACCATTTAATACCTGGTTCACCAACCTTTGGAAAGTGGCCGGGGTGTTCTTCATTCCAAACGACATTACTTTAAATTCAAATAACCCTATCAGAGTGATGAAAGCTGACCTCTCCCTAGCTCTGGCAGTTAACTCTACCTGCCAATACCCCTTTGTCAGGTCAATAGTTGTAAGGTATGTCACCCTTCCTAACTTGTCCAGGAGTTCATCCATCCATGGCATTGGGTGGGCATCTGACTTTGTGACTGCATTCAGTCCATGATAGTCCACACAAAAACAAGTAGAGCCATCTGGCTTGGGAATAAGGACTACGGGTGAGGCCCATGGGCTGTGGGATTTCTGGATTACCCCTAAATCCAGCATTTCCTTCACCTCCCTCCTAATGTCCTTTTGGACAGCCTCTGACACCCGATATACTGTTCGTCGTATGGGAGCCTGCATCCTTGTCTCCACATCATGCGTCGCTAAGGGGGTTAGTCCAGGCTTGGTGCTAAACAGTGGGGCAAAGTCTGCTAAAACCTCCCTTACTTCCTGGATCTGGTCCTGGGTCAACTGGGGCGACATTTTAATTGTCTCCACAGAGGACTCCCGCTTGCTTTCTTCCAGTAAGTCCAGAAGGGGAGTCTCCTTCATCTGTCCCCTCCCCAGGACTACACACTGCAAATACCATGTCAGCGCTATTAGCATATGGCTTCATCATGTTGACATGGTACATTCCTTGTGTATGTCTTCTGTCAGGTAACTCTATATTGTAGTTTACATCATTTACCCATCTGACTACTTTGTACGGTCCTGCCCACTCGGCCTGCAGCTTGTCTTTCTGGACCGGGATTAGGACCATGACTTCCTGACGCACAGTGTATGAGTGAGCTCTGGCTCTGCAGTCATACCACAACTTCTGTTTTTGTTGGGCAGCTGCCAGGTTGCTCTGGGCTGTCCCCATAAGATCCTTCAGCTTTTCCCTAAACCTAAGGACATAATCCACTATGGGAGTTCCCTGGGTGGCATGCTTGCCTTCCCAGTCCTCCTGGATTAAGTCTAGGGGCCCATGTACCCTGTGTCCATATAAGAGCTCAAGGGGAAAACCCTGTCAACTCTTGGGGCACCTCCTTGTATGCAAACAACAGGTGGGGAAAGTATTTCTCCCAGTCCCTCCCATGCTGTTCAGCAAACGCTTGGAGCATTGATTTAAGGGTACCATTAAATCTTTCCACAAGCCCATTGGCTTGCAGGTGATAAGGTGTCGTGCGTCTCTGCACCACCCACACTTCTCCCACAAACATTTCATCAGGTCCGACGTGAAGGAACCACCTCGATCGGTGATAACCTGCTGCGGAAACCCAACACGGGAGAAAATCCCTAGTAAGGCATCTGCCACTTTGTCCTCAGTGAGGATAGGGCGACTGCCTCTAGGTACTGGGTGGCATAATCCACCATAGTCAGGATGAACCTCTTCCCAGAGGAGCTGGGGGTATTTAAAGGCCCCACAGTATCCATTCCCACCCTCTGGAATGGCTCCTCCACTATGGGCAAAGGAATTAGAATGGCCTGGGTTTTCTTATCTGCCTTCCCTATTTCTTGGCTTTGGTGACAAGAACTGTAATACTACTTCACCTGCTGGGTGAAGTTGGGCCAATGGAAATTCTGGGCCAACCGCTGCATAGTGCATGCAATTCCCAGATGACCAGACATGGGAATATCTTGAGCAACTGCTTACAGCACCCTTGGGGAATGACAAGCTGCCTACCCATCACCCCTCCCTCTGTCTTAGCATCCTGCATATACATCAGTCCATTGTAATTATGTTTCCCGTCACCTCCCTGTGCTCCGTCAGAGTCTGCCCAAGCCCTCAGCTTCTCTAGACTAGGGTCACTTTTCTGAGCAGCTGCAAACTCCTTGCACATTCCCAAGGCATGGGATAGGCCCCCTTCAGTGTCTAAACTAGGGTCCCTAGCTGTAACGTCAGGGCATTCAGGATCACTGCCATCCCTAACCCTCCGACAATGGGTCAGCCCTCATTCTTCGGAGTAACCCTCCATAGCTATTTGGTTAACTGCTGCCATGGAAATTTCTACCCCCGTTTCATTAGTCTCCATATCAGGAGACACAGGCTGGGGAACCAGCCTCCCAGTGGTTTCCACAGGGGCTTCTATGGGCTCCAGGGAACCACAATTTTCCTTTGCCGCTTGGCTGCTGGTAACTGCATACACCATCCCATTTGAGATTGTTGCCGATAATTACATCAACAGCTAAAGTTTTGGCTACAGCAACCTTTTGTACAGTCCCCTGTCTCACCCCAGTCTAGAAGGACACTAGCAAATGGCCAGATTTTCTCATCCCCAATGAACCCCCATACAGTAACAAATTGAGTGGGTATAAGTTGACCAGGCTCTACTAGATCCCCTTTTACCAAAGTCAGGGATGCCCCCGTGTCTCTAGGTCAGTTAGATCAGTAGGAAAGAGGGTGGGTTTATTATATAGAAATAAAAATTGTTTGGGTGGATATATGATAAAGAAAATTGTTGAATAACAGATTTTTCCTCTATTTGATTATGGCGACACACTCTATGATTATTCCAATCTTGGAAAATTGCATAAACTAGATATACTTTACAATCATCTGGCAAGATTAATCTTACAGTGCCCTAGGGATACCCACCATTGTCTGATGTATCATAAATTAGGATGGATTTCTCTGTCAGAGAGAAGACAAATTCATAAACATTGTTTGGCTTATAAAAGCATTACAGCAAAGATCCCGGATTACCTGGCTGAAAGATTAGAACTCAGGGATGTGAATTCCTCTTTAAGGAATGCGGCTTATCGAGAGTTGTTAGTACCAAGGACAAAAATGAAACACTCTGAGTACTTCTTCAGCCAGCTAGTCCCAAAATTTTGGAATAATTTGTCTTTAAAATTTTGTTTGTTTAACAGTAAAAGTCCCTCACAAAATGCTGTTAAAACCTGGTTCTTGGCAACACTTTCAGTTCAAGTTAAGTCTTGTTGTGGCTAACTGTTTGTGATATGGCATCTATTTGTATGTAATTGTAGTTGGAATTGTAATGTGCTTATGTATTGTATTTTGTCTCATTATTGTTTGCTGTAATTATTTGTTACCAAACCATGGGTCAACATTTTAAATGAGTTTTACTCAATGGTCAAACCTATTTTATAAAAAAATGAAATGAACCCGTGTGTCTGTACACCATTCACAGGGACTGGGTGCATGTGTTCTCTCATGTTTACTGGCATGCTTTCAGGGACACACAAACAACCCACTTCTTTTCTAGCACCAATCTGAGCTCTGCCTATCCTTTTAGGACACTGTCTGGCCAGATGACCAGGTTCTTTGCAAACCTAACATTCATTTCTTTTTTCAGGTAAATCCTTTCTTTGTAACCTGGGGCTACCTGGTTTCGGTGGGGGCTGGGAGGGTTTTAGTTGCCCTGAAGACGTGCTTTTCCCTTTTTGCACTGCCATGCCCACCCCATTGGCTCTCAGAGCAGGTCTGCTCCTGGCATAATGGTCCGAGAGTTCAGCAGCCTTTTGCACTGTTTTTGGATCTCGGTCCTCCAACTAGGTTTTCAGCTCTGCTGGGCATGCCCAAAAAACTGCCCCAACAGTACAGCATTTTCAATTTGCTCAAAAGAGTTTGCTTCAATTCCTTCCAACCAACGTTTTAAAAACTCACGTTGTTTAGTGGCTAGCTCCTCATAGCTCATGTCAGGGCTTCTCCTGAGTTAACAGAATTTAACTCTGAATGCCTCTGCTGTTAGCTCACATTTTTTTTTAAATGCAGCTTTAAGTTTATTGTAATCATTACTGTCCTCATTGTTCGTTTGACCCAATGCATCCCTAGCTTTCCCGGTAAGTAGCAGGGATAGCTGGAAGCTCCAGGACCCTCTAGGAATATTTGCCTGAATGCAAAGTTTTTCAAAAGAATTTAAAAAGGCATCCATATCTTTCCCCTCTTTAAATTCAGCTATCAATTTAGAATTTAATTTGTAATTCAGTCCTGAAGTCCCAGTTAACCCCAGGCCACTTACCTGCTCTGGTGCTGGTGTTTGGAATTAGAGCTTCTCCAGTTCATGTTGCCTCTGGTGCTCATGCTCTTCTCACTCAGCTTCTCACTGTTCTCATTCAGCTTCTCGCTGTTCTCAATCTGCCACTCACTGATGCTGTCTCTCTCTCTCTTTCCTCTGCAGCTTGTTGAAGCTGCTCCCTCTTCTCCTCTGCCTCTCACTGAAGCTGTCGCTCTCTTTCCTCTGTGGCTCGCCGCTCTTGCCTTTCTTCTCTCTCAAACTTCAGCTCCAATCTCTGCAACTTCATCTGCTGCATCAGCTCTTCTGGCTCCAGAATGTTGATGACCTTCCCCTGCTGCTGTGGCCCTTGGCTTGCACTGGCCCTGCTGTCTTCCTCACCAGATCTGAACACTGCACTGGACCCTGGACCCTACATGGCCATGGTTTGGTCCTTTTCAGTCACAGACTGTGACTCGAGGCTCTAGGCATCGGCTGCCACTAGAGTCTCTACAAGGTGCTTTTTGGTTCTGCCCTCATGCTGGACTCCTCTCTCCTGGCACAACTGCCTCAGGTAGTCTGCAGTGTGCTCACTGTAGTTGGAAGCCATCTTCTTCCCTAACTATGGCAACACTAACGTACACTTGGAAAAAAAAAATAAACTTAGACTGTAAGTACAATGGTATAGTTCTGTTTACTTTTTAAAAATCACTGCCTTATTTTGCATGTGAGCTGTACAATATTAATCTGACACGCTAAACTGTTAAAGCTTATTACCAAATACTTTTAAATAGCACCGTTGCCAACCAAATCTGTCACAAACACACTCCACGGGTCAGGCCCTCTGCTCCTACAGTGCCAACCTCAGAATGCAATAGTGTGAACAGGTTACAAACAGGGTAACCCTCCTGTCTGTTTTGGGTCCGAATCACCTACTAGCCTTGAGTCCTGGGGGTCCAGTAGGAACCTAATGCTAGCGTATCCAGTTAACAGGCTCAGATATGTACCCTCTTTGGAAATGCAGTACAGTCTTTCGCCCAGTGGCACACAGCCAGGTTCCCAAAATGTACCCTTACGATTCAATATGAGACCTAGGTATATTCTTACTTTTTCAAGCTTAGTAACACATTCAAGCCCTTAACAGCTGTCAGACTTTTTTTTTTTAACTCTATTTGTAGCACCACACCGGACTGGAACTCTCTCGGGCTACCAACTGGCGTGCTGCTCTACCGCCCACTGATTCCCCCAACCTCTTCAAGGGCATTAGCACTCCCCACGAGATCCCAGACCTCAAAGTCCATGGAGAGTGCAAAGGGCAGAGGCGGAGGACCAGTTCCGGACGTGTGGTGGCAGGCACTGTGGAGCCGTCGCCTATCCAACCAGTGGAGGTATTTCTCTTTATGCCCCTAAGTTGCCTCCCTCAATGTGTGGTGCATGCCCCGACACACTGGTGCATGGCAACCCTGCCTGCGTCAGCCATGCAAGTTATGTGCCGTCCGGCTCCTACAGTGCCCCCAATCTCCACGGAGGTCACTAGCACACCAAGCCATCCCAACCCACCCCTTCCCTGGGAGGAGAGCACCACAAGGGCACTCAGTCCTCAACCCTCCCGTGCCGACCCCCGCACCCGAGCTTCTCCAGAACCCGGGTCGCCTGCACAATGCGAGGTGTGGTGTGCAGCGCCTCAACCCTCAGCGCCACTGGCCCAGGCCAGCTTTCAGACTTAAGCACATGCTCAGCAATTACATGCAAAAGAAAACTGAGAAGATACAGGCAGTATTTTAAAGAAAATGTTGTTTACTAAAAATTATAAAACAGGCAAAACCAAACACAGAACAATTATATCACTAACTTAGCCACATAAAATAAATGGGAAGTTACAGAACACAAATATGCCTACCCCAAATACGTAAAAGTTCTTGCCTATCTAGATGTTACCATTAAGTGCTTTCAAGTCCAGAGAACTGTGTGTCTCTTAAGTCCAACATAATACACTCTGTTTCCCTCTGATAGCTGTTCATTTCAGGATCCATCTCCCTACTCCTTTTTGGTGATGTTACAGTTAGATCCTCCCATAGATTATTTTTCTACTGGGGAAATCAACAGTCAGCAATTTGTAAAATATGGGTCTTTCATCAAAACATCCCCTTTGATGTTTCCTAGCTGATTTCCTGTTTTGTGAGAGTGATCTCAGTTTTACAACTTATGACAAAGTTCTGTGACCAGATGGTCTCTTTCCTGCAGGAATCATGAAATTTTATGAGGTTCTATCTCCTGGCAGATGGCCAGAGGGCTTTAATTAAAGACAGGACAGGAAACTTTTCATTAGGTTTCTCTTCACTGGTCAATTTAACACATCCTGCAGCTTTCTCGCACTGAAACCTTTTGGGGTCAAAGGTCACTCACTGCAGCAGCTAGCTTGTTTGTATCTAAGCAGACATTCACATTTGTTTATAATACAAATATTATACAATATAACAATAAGCAGGTGCAAAGTGTCACAGGAGGGACTTGAGAGGCTGAACTGGCCAGGATTTGGGGGACCTCCTCTCCCACCCAGGGACCACCAGGGCCTCTGCTGCTGCCTCAGAGCTTACCAAGAAAGAGGAGCAGATGGACCACAGTGGGCTCAGAGAGGATGAGGATGGTGGAACAGAGGCATATGTCTCCAGTTGTACCTCTCCACAATTCGTATGCCATTCTGGCAGAGTGTGGTTCCTCTATACAGGCACCCGCAGTGGAGACCAAGGAGGATGCTGGGAACCTCCACAAAGGAGACCCACAGGAGGGTGGCATGGGACCCCACAGGGGAAGGAAACAACTTCTGGTGAGGACTCCATTGTTAGGAGGGTAGAACTGGGGGGAGGGAGGGGAGAGGGAGGTAAGGTGCCTGCCTGGCACCATGGCTTGGAGGGGCAAGGAGCGAATCCTCAGGATCACAGTAGCAGCTGCACAAAGGAAGGGAGCTGGATGTCATTGTCCACCTAGGGACAAATGACCTGGCTGGGAAAGAGATCAGAACAGTGGAGGAGGAGTTTGTGGAGTTGGGGAGGGGCCTTAGACAAGTAGCATGCACGGTAACCTTCTTGGAGGTGCTGCCTGTCTATGCTATGTGTGAGGCTAGGGTATTCTGCACCATGGAATTCAATCATTGGTTGAAAAACTGGTGCAGAGTTCAAGGTGTTGGCTTCATTGGGGACTGGGGGGTCCACCTGGAGGGATGCAGGCTCATATTGGCACGATGGTCTGCATCTGTCCAGGAGGGAAACCAGGATCCTAAGTGATGGGTTTAAATATTTCATTGGCAAGCATTTACACTAGCCAAAGGGAGGCACTGAAAGGGAAATCTAGCCCCCCCCCCAAAAAATCAAGGTAGTTAGTGAGGTAAACTTCAAGATAGAGACGTCGATAGGGAGTAATGGAGAAAAAGACAAAGGCAGTAAGGATTGAGATGGGGCAAAAAGGGGTAAGGCCATAAAAAAATGGAAGGTAATGAGTACCAATGCCTGTAGTCTAGGTAACAAGCTCCCTGAACTGGTGGCCTTGATGGAAGAGGGATGCCTGGCTATCGTGCAGCCACAGAAACATGGTACACAGAGAACCATGACAGGGATGTCAACATACCAGGGTACACAATCTACAGGAGAGACAGGGAGGGTAGAAGAGGAGGAGGAGTAGCTCTCTATGTAAGGGAAGGGGTCAAAGCAATGGAACAAAAGGGTAAACAGGGAGGAGAGAAGGCACTGTGGATCACCCTGGAGACTGTAAATGGCACCATAATCCACACAGGAGTTGTATACTGACTACAGTGCAGGGCTTCAAACAGGCATTGGATAGGCATAAGTGAGCAATACAGATGAGTATAAATAGATAGGCCATTGACAGAGTATAGGCCTATGGCACATTCATAAGGTAGAAAAAATGGGCAGACTGGATGGGCCTTGCAGTCCTTATCTGCCATCAACTTCTATGTTTCTATACAGGCCCCCATCTCGGGGGGGGGGATGGACAAGGAAATGATAGAAGGCATCCTTAGGATGGCAGAGAAAAGGGAGATATTGTTGATGGAGGACATGAATATGCCAGATGTTAACTGGAGCACCTTTGCTGCTGCCACATCCAAGAGCAGGGCCATTCTCAATGTCCTACAGGGGGCATGCCTCCAACAGCTAGTGTTGGAACCCACTCGGGAGGGAGCAATCTTAGACCTGGCACTCTCAAATGGGGATGGAGAGAGGATCTCAAATCTAGAAGTGGGTAGCCATCTGGGAACAAGTGACCACCAAACAGTGTGGTTCACGATAAACTCGCTGCAGAGTCAAGCCATACAAAAGTGAGGGTACTGGAATTCAGGAGGGCTGACATTGTCAAAATGGGAGAGTGCCTCAGAAAAGCACTAACAAACAGACAAGAAGGAGGGGTGGAGCAACAATAGGGAAACATCAAAACTGCCATCACAGAGGCAACAAGCCTTTGTGTGAAGAAAATAAATCAATGAGAGAAAAAAACACTATGGTTCTCAAAAGAGGTGGCAGGGAAGGTTAGCGAGAAAAATATAGCATTTCAGAAGTATAAGGAAACACAGAAGGAGGAGGACAGAGAACTGTACCAGTTAAAGCAGAAGGAAGCAGGGAAGGCAGTCAGAATAGCAAGGGCCCAAACCGAGGAAAAGATAGCCAACTCAGTTAAGAAGGGGGATAAAACCTTTTATAGGCACATTAGGGAGCGTAGAAATACAAAGGGAGGGATAGTGAGGCTAAATAAAGGGGACAGTGGGTGGGCAGAGAGGGACAGTGAAAAAGCAGGGATACTGAATGAATACTTCTGCTCAGTATTCACAAAAGAAGAGGAGTGGGAGGTACCTAATCCAATTACTAGAAGCTCTCTGGATAGGAGGGTCGATCCCAGTCCTTTCACAGAAGAAAGGGTTCTGAAAGAACTCCTAAAACTGAAGGTGGACAAAGCAATGGGGCCTGACAGGATTCATCCCAGAATTCTAAGAGAATTAAGGGAAGAACTAGTGACACCACTGACTACCCTTTTTAATAAATCATGGGAGGATGGTGTGGTACCTGAGGACTGGAAGAGGGCGGATGTGATTACCCTTCACAGAAGTGGGAGCAAGACAGAGACAGGAAACTACAGACCTGTCAGTTTGACCTCAGTGGTAGGGAAAATGATAGAATCACTTCTGAAGGAAATAATTGTTGAGTACCTAGAGACCAGTGAGGCACAGGACCCAAGGTAGCATGGATTCACAGTGGGAAGGTCATGTCAGATGAATCTAATCGATTTCTTTGACTGGGTAACCAAAGTAGTAGACCGGGGGGGCTGTGGACATGGCCTACCTAGACTTTAGCAAGGCACTTGACACAGTCCTACAACAAAAGATTAATAAACAAATTAGCCAGCCTGGGAGTGGGTCCCAGGGTGGTAGCCTGGGTAATACATTGGCTGGACAACAGGACACAGAAGATAATAGTAAACGGAGTCCACTCTGAAGAAAGGGGGGTTACTAGTGGGGTGCCACAGGATTCAGTACTGGGTCCAGTCCTTTTTAATGTCTTTATAAGTGACATTGCAGAGGGACTGGAAGGAAAAGTATGCCTCTTTGCAGACAACACAAAAATCTGCAACAGGGTTGATACACAGGGAGGTGGAAAGGATGAGAAGGGACTTGTCAAGGTTGGAGGAATAGTCAGAAGTATGGCAGCTTGGATTCAATGCAAAGAAGTACAAAGCATTGCACCTGGGAAACAAAAACCAAGGGGAAGAGTACACAATGGGGGGGGGAGGTAGTAACAACAACAAAAATGGAAAGAGACCTGGGGGAAATCATATCAGATGACCTAAAGTTCAGCAAGCAATGTGAAAAAGCAGTAGGGATGGCTGGGGGGATACTGGGATGTATAGGGACAGGCATCACCAGTAGAAAACAGGAAGTTGTTATCCCTCTGTACAGACAGTATGTGAGACCCCATCTGGAGTACTGCATCCAGTTTTAGAGACCCCATCTCTGCAAGGACATAGACAGGATGGAGGCAGTCCAGAGGAGGGCAACTAAAATGGTGCAGGGCCTGTAACAGAAGCCATATGAGGAGAGACTAAAGGAGCTTAATATGTATACCCTTGAGGAAAGGAGGGAGAGGGGCGACATGATAGAAACTTTTAAGTACCTTAAGGGAATCAACAAAGTTCAAGAGGGTAGCATCTTTCAGAAAAAGATGTGCAAGAACAAGAGGACATAATCTGGAAGATAGAGGGGGACAGCTCAGGGGCAATGTGAGGAAGTATTTTTTCACAGAGAGGGTGGTGGATGTATGGAACGGACTTCCTGAGGAGGTTGTGGGGTTAAAAACAGTGGGGGAATTCAAGAATGCATGGGACAAATATAAGGCAATTCTTGGGGGGTTAGGAAGAAACAGGCTGCTGGCCAACTAGGATCTGCAGCTTATCCAGTAGGTAGGGAATGGGCTGACTAGGTGGCCCAAGCGGTCCTTATCTGCCATCAAAATTGATGTTTCTATGAGAGTGACAGCAAGAGATATAGGAGAGAAGGAGAAAGGGAGAGTCGGGAAGGGAAGGCTGTGGGGAGAGGAGGGAGAGATTGAAGAGAGAAGGGAGGATGCACAGGTAGTGAAGAAAGTGTTGAACTCAGAGGCAACAGAGAGGGGGTGAGAAATTAAGACATCACTTATCTTGAGGACTGGGGTGGAGGACTGGGTTGGGGGGGAGAGAAGAGGGCATGGATGACCTTCCAGAACTTGAAGGGGTGATTAAAGTTGGTCTGGAAGGTGGAGGCAGATATAACGGTTATAACGTCACAAAACAAAACATTTGGCTTTTCAAGTGTCCATGAACAGATAATTATCATCTCAGAAAATTCTATCCCAATGTAACTTTTCTGTGTTATGTTATGGATTTATATAGACAGGTTGTTTGATTTCTTGCCTTTTCCAATATTTTTATGTCTATGACTGCTGCCCCTTTTTCTCACCTCACTCCCACCCTCCTCTCCTACCCACTGCCTCCTTTAGCCCCTCTCTAACTCCTATCTCCAACTATTTGCTTGCCAACTAAGCTCAAGTTTGCCCGCATTAATTGCTTACGGTGTACTCAAACATATGCAGGGGTCGAAAAAAGGGGGCGCCGAGCGCTAAACAGCGCTACAAATGTGTAATGCAGCATCTGCTTCTTGCTGTGATCTGAAGCAGGGGCGCTGCACCCGGCGCTGAGCGAGCGAGATAGCGTATTTGAAGAGCCGCGGCTAATTAGCATTTAGAATTGCCATGTAGTGTTAAGAACTGACTGAGTGAGACTGACTGAGTGAGAAGGGCTGGAAGCAGCACAGTGGTGAAAGGTGAGCGGGTCATCATTCCACGGTGTTGTGCATCTGTCATTTACCAATTACAGAAATTATGCGATCATGTCTTGAGCACCCGTCGCTGTCGGAGATGCAGTGTGACACAGTGTTCAGAAGCGAACTTCAACAGGCAAGACCAACAAGCGAAAAAATGAAAATGTTTAATACATAAAAAAAAAAAAAAAAGATAAATTCCCTTCTTACAGTGGCAGACAGCGCAGCTCGCGATGCAGTCTAGACTTTCACCTGCAGTACATTACCCGGCAGTCTCAATGCAGTTAAGTTAAAATCCTTAGGAGCGAGCAAGGAATAAAAACAAAACCAAAAAAAAAAGCCGATTCACTGCCACTATTTTAGGCTGGGCCAGACAACTGAACAGAGGGTTGGGACAACTAAGCACGGTCTTGGCTAGCATAAAGGAACAAAACTTGCAAAAGAAAGCAAGCCAAGGAAAAAGATTCTTCTGGGGGCAGTGTAAATAATTGAACCGATTACCTGAAAGGAGGGGTGGGCAAATAATGAGATCTGGACATTTAAGTACCAACAAACAATTAGACTTGAAGAATGCAGACCAAGGACAATTATACTCAATTTTTTTTGGGGGGGAGCACTTAAACCAATTATAACAACTGTGATAGCATTTTATTTGAAGAGCCGCGGCTAAGTCAGCTTTTAAACTGCTGTTCTCGGAGTGTTAAGAGATGACTCTAGGGCTGGAAGCAGCACAGTGGTGAGAGGTGAGCGAGTCTCCTTGTGGACGCCGGACATCGAGGGACAGACTATGGGTGGGCAGACGGTTGTCAGGCTGCTGCTAGCTTGTTTCTCCTGGGTTTGGCTGTTGCTGTCAGTGTGGGATGCACAGCCGAGCCCCGGAATCGCTGCCGAGTGTGTATGACTAGTGATGGACATACTTGCTATGGAATGTGGATTTTTTTTTAAACAAATGAGTTGGCATTGAATTCTTGTGGCTAAGTACAGCTCGGGTTACTTGTGGTTGGTGTTATATCAGCCAATCTTTAATCATTTTTTTTTACGTTTACAATAGGTGCTGCGTTAAACTAGGTTTGTGTCTGTTGCACTGGGCTACCTTTAGGGATGGAGAGGTTGCTGAGTGTCCCCCCTTCCATTTCCTTGATTCAAACAGGTTAGGACGGACTGGCAAAAATGAGCTTATTTACTCTTTGAATTGGGTTGGGGTTACAATAAGTGCTCATGTTGCTTGAGCATACTCAAGTCAATGAAACACTGTTTGATTCTCAATATAATCGGTGAAGTTAGTGTGTTGTCATGATTCTCCTGTCTGTGTGTCATGTGGTTGCAGCTCAGTCTGACAGGGGGGCATGTACATTCATCCGTTTGGGACCTGCCCATTTATACTTGACTGACAGGTCTTGACTCAACAATCCTTGCATCACATGATGGCCAGTGGTGCAGGCCAATCGGGTGGCAATTCAGACAGTGTGTGGTTGTTCATTGGCTAACTAGCCTGTCACACAACATGTTTTTGACAATTGTGCACGGAGGGTTGGACAGTGTGAGGGTGTCTGTTAAGAGGCAGCAGCTTGCCTCGTTATTTGAGAGAAAACTGTCGGAGAAACGAGTCACATAATACATAGCTCAAATACTCACTTGAAAAATTGATTGACTTTCATATTTGGTGGAAATACTACATTAAGGCTCTCAGATTAGTTTTAAAAGTAATCTGCCCTTTTTCCTTTTGTGGAAACAATCGTGAAATAATTACTGGGGGGAGGGGAGATCATTTAAATTTAGAAAGAGCACAGAATTGGCACGTTTTGGCAGATTTTTTTTTCTGTAAAGCTATACTATTATTCAGGTGGGAGGGAGAGAGATCAGAAACAGCGTTTTTGACTCTGGATTCATGACTTTCAAGTTTAGCACCTAACCTTTGATTCTAGAATCCTTTCAAGTTATAATTTATTTCTCAACCTTCAGTAAATCAATCTTATTTCTGTTTTACGCTCTGACTAAGCCACTTTTGTTCTGCTAAATTCTGTTCTTGATAACTGAACACTGTTGCTTAGCTAAAATAAATATTGTGATTACACTGATTAGTGTGTTTATGAGCTAAGTTTCAGGTGTAACCAGTCAGACTAAACTTTAAAGCTCCTCACAACTTCCTGAACCCTGTGAGGACAGCATTTTTGTTCCTTTTTAAACCTGGGGATATTTGTGACCTTGATTAAAAAAATGATCAAGCTTGACTAGTGGTCCCAGGTCCCACTGAACATTAGCACGACTACATTGCAAGGCAGTTTATGCCTTGTGTCTGCTTGTTAACTGTTGTGACCTTGATTAAAAAAATTATCAAGCTTGACTAGTGGTCCCAGGACCCCCTGAACATTAGCATGACTACACTGCAAGGTAGTTTAGCCTTGCGTCTGCTTGTTAACTGTTGTGACCTTGATTAAAAAAATTATCAAGCTTGACTAGTGGTCCCAGGACCCCCTGAACATTAGCACAACTACACTGCAAGGTAGTTTAGCCTTGTGTCTGCTTGTTAACTGTTGTGACCTTGATTAAAAAAATTATCAAGCTTGACTAGTGGTCCCAGGACCCCCTGAACATTAGCACGATTACATTGTAAGGTAGTTTAGCCTTGTGTCTGCTTGTTAATTGTTGTGACCTTGATTAAAAAAATTATCAGGCTTGACTAGGAGGCAGTATAGCGCAGTGGTCTAAGGCTCTGAGCTGCAAATTTGGTAACATCCAGCAGGCTAGACTTGGGTTTGAATCCTACAGCTTCCACCTGCATACTGTGTGATCCTGAGCAAGTCACTTAACCTCCTTGTGCTCCCAGGTCGCTCCTGTAAAAAAGCTTTCAGCTTAGTGTGCTATACCTGGTTAAACAAAAAAAAATCTAGTGGTCCCAGGTCCCACTGAACATTAGCATGACTACATTGCAAGGCAGTTTATGCCTTGTGTCTGCTAGCTTGTTCACTGTTGTGACCTTGATTAAAAAAATTAACTGTAGCTTTGCTCCCTGGACCCTGTGAGCATCAGCATGACTTATTACAAGGTTTTTTTAGCCTTGTGGTCAGCTTGGTAACATTCTTATATACCAGATAAAAAAAATCCCTGCATTGTAGTTTAACAAAAAAAAAGAGACGGAGCCAGTGAAATAATTTTCTTCATTTTATTATACCTCAAGTACAACACAACATCTCAATTCATCACGTTCAGCGGCTGTACTTAACATTCTGAATTAATTACATCAAGGCCCAACCTATCTCCTTCCTGGGTGGTGGTAATAATGTCACTTCTAAGTTTCGGATTCAGTGCTTCATGTAAACACAAGCAGCCTGGACCGGATGAAACAGACAACCGTCCTCCTCTTTTGATGCCAATGACCACTAACCCAGATAGTACTATTGTCAGTAAGTGCTAGCACAGTAACTAAGGAAAAGAAAAAGAGGTCTGCTCCTGTCATGTATCCATTAGTGCGCCATGGCAGTGCCAAAAAGAAAATCCAGATTTGACATGGCTACAGTTTGAAGCAAAGATGGTATTGCAACCAAGATTTGGTGCAAGTTTTGTAGAGAGAAACCAGACGATTCAAAAGTGGGCAACTAGAGCTGGTAAAATGAGCAATATGGATTCGTACATCAGTGGAACTAACAATGTTTAAAAACAAACTGTGAGAGGCATGCTGTATCAGAAGGCCATAAACAAGCAATGGCTGCTACTTTAGCTGCTAATATGCCCTCAGGTGGTGAAATAGAGAAATGTATATTAAAAATGAATAAAAAATCTCTATACAAGTTATAGAAACTTTTGATATTGCCTACTACCTGGCCAAAGAAGAGGACCCCTTCCTGAAATTCAAGGGACTAATATCACTAGAAAAGAGACATGGTGTCGACCTTGGTGATGCTTATGCCAATGAGGAAGCGTGCGCTACATTCGTCACAACTATTGCCGATCACTTAAGAAAACCAACTGTGAGTCATTTCACAGGAGAAGCAACTCCATACAGATATCATTCAGTCTTTATGGATGGGACAACAGACAGGACCACCACAGAGAAGGAGATAGTTTACGCTAAAATTCTCGAGGATGGGCAACCTACTATGAAGTTCATTGGATTAATTGATGTAGAGTCTGCTGATGCAAGTGGTTTGAGGTCTGCAATGACTATCGCATACTCTCAATTGCTGGGTCAGGACACAGTTGACCTAAAACAGTTATCCTGCATTGGCGCAGGAGCAGATGGTGCGTCTGTCAATTTTGGACGTAATAAGGGTTTGATGGCATTATTGAAAGAAGAGTGCCCATGGCTTCTTGCCATTCATTGCGTTTCGCACAGGCTTGAATTAGCAGCTAAAGATGCTTTTAAAAACACCTATTTTTCCCAGACCATTGACAACATGTTGATCTCAATATTCTATTTTTATGAGAACTCACCAAAACGTTACAGAGAGTTAAAAAGAGTGGCTGAAGCCAATCAAACTACCTGCATCACATTTAAAAAGTCACAAGGAACACGATGGCTCTCACATAAAAAGGATTCTCTCCATGCTGTGCTTCATAATTTCAGCAGCATATTGGCTTATTGGGATGAGCTTGTGTCTGACACCAGACGGAATATTCTACCAGCAGACAAGGCAAAAGTTAAGGGGTTTAGAAAACAGATATGCAATGTAAAATTTCTGCTACTCTCACACTTCTATTTTGACATACTCACAGGTCTGTCAACAGTCTCCCATGCATTTCAGGATGCCCATATATCCCTTCCCATTGTAATGGACACTGTAAGTACAGTACTCTCGGAAACAGAAAATCTAATGGCAGAGGATGGAACCACGCTAGCCAAGTTCAGGAGAGAAGTGGTTATCAATGAGGAAGGGACAGCAGTGTTTAAAGAAATTGTGCTCCAAAGGGCAATAGGAGATGCTCTTTCAGCCTTGCCAAGGCATTGAAGTGATTGTAAACAGTGTAATGGACTGTCTCAACCAGCGCTTGGGCTTTGCAGAAGACCCACTGTTAACGAACGGCACTGTCATTGACCCTGCAAATTGGCCTGATAATTTAATGAGCTTTCAGCATTTGAAATGAGGAGATCCAGTTTCTTATTGACCACTTCTCTCCTGTCTTGCTGCAGAATGGATGTGATGTGCATACTGCAATGACAGAATGGAAACTGTTGAAACAGAATATTAACAAGTATCACAAGCAGCTCTCATTCCTTGAGGTATGGCATGTAATCTTCCAGAAAAAATCTCTATATTTCAGAAACATTCTTCATGTCATAGCTATAGTACTAGTGTATCCAATATCCAATGCAACACTAGAAAGGGCATTTTCAACTATGAAAAGAATTTTTTTCTGACTGGAGAGCTAATCTGAAGACCAGCACCATAGCGGACTTACTTTTAATCTCCATGGAGGGCCCAGAACCACAAGATTTTTGTAGCATACCATCAGTAAAAGAGTGGTTCATAAAAACAAAACATAGTTGGGAGCAAAACCTCACAAGTCCTCGACAGCAGGCCAAAGCAAAGTCTCAGAAGTGGAGGACGTTCACATCACATCTTCTAGTGAAAATGAGAATGACGAGGACCTCCATCATCGTTTTGAACAAAAGTCAGATGAAGACTGAGTGATTATAATTTGTGGGGAATTCTTAGCTGCTTGTGATACTCACATGATTTGAAACTATTTGCCCCCCCCAAACCTTGAATTGCATTACACAATGATCTTTAATAAAAACAATGTGTACAACACGCAAAAAAAAAAAAGACACAAAATAATATATCTTTATTTAATGAGATTCTAGTGTCTCCTTGTGAAGTTTTAAGCTTCAAAGCAGGTTAGGTTTTCTACCCTGTTCCTTTACTCGCTTGCCTTCTTCTACATATTCTGTCTCTGTCTGTCATTATTCTGTCCCAGATCTTGTCTTCTGATGCCTTTCTCTGTTCTCTCTTCCTCTTGGTACTATATTCTTGCTCTGCCTAGTACTATAGTTATGTGTTTGTCCCTGTCAAGGCAAAACAAAACAAAAAAATTTAAAATTGGCATTTTTTCATATGGACCTCTTTTTCTACATTTTTAGGTAATAGCTCCTGGTCAGCCTGAGTAGCTCCTGGTTCACCAAAAATTGCCGATGACCAGGAACTATTCATGGCTCCCCATTGCCAAAACCTTATTTCTACCCCTGCTATGGTATTGTTCCTATTATTGTCATGTTTTTACACTGTTGTTTGTATAACCTTTGTCATTACTGTTCATGTTTTATTCACTCTTGTTTGTATAACCTTTGTAATTATTGTCTTCCCTCCCACTGACGTGGAACCTTTGTAAACGAGCTCCCAGCTCAAAGGTGTTTAATCCTAGATCTCAATAAATAAATAAATAAAAATTAGTCCAACTGATGTCTTGTGGAAGAGATGAAAAATATGTGTAATCCAAAGCATAAAAGGAATGCATCTTTACTGTACAAACAGAAGACAAGATATATTATATATCAGTGTCACAGACTCATCATCTCTCAAAACTACAGATCTTCGAAGAGATCTCTTTCATCAGGCCACACCTATAGAACTATAAGAGCCAGGCACTAGATCCACACGGAAACTTTGCAAGCAGTCAGCCAGGGGCTGCCCAAGCCGATGTCAAGCATCAACTCTCATAAACATGGACGGCCCCATCCCTCCTCAGTTTTCCTGCCATCAACCATACTCACTAGACCGCTGAAAGAAACGCCATTGCAAAAGTTGCTGTTTTATTTCCTTTATTAGAAACGTAATTACTTTCATAGTGATTTTCGATTACCTGTATGTTGCCGAAGAAACCATCAAAACTGTTCCAGTATTGTGAGTGTGGAGAGAAGACCTACACCAGCAACTCCTATGATGTCTGTGTCTGCTGCCCAGGCCGAGACCACAATGTGAAAGCTTGCAGAATTTGCTAGGGTTTTGCTTCCACAACCAGGTAACGCCATAAACGGGCTCTAGAAAAACACTTCCTCAAGCAGAAGGTGTCTAGAATGGAGAAGGAGCTCCAGCAGAAGAGTAGAGCCACATAGCTGGCCCAGTCTACTATGTCCAGGTCCTCCAAATCCCGGGACAAGGGAATCACAGACAAAAGCACCAGGACAAAGATAAGGAGAGAGCCTCCCTGGTGAACACCAGGTCATCTCTCCACACAGCAGGTATGACCTCCTTAATGCCATCGTCCACTCTGGCAGTGACGCCGCTTGCCCCCCCAATCATCGACATAACACAAAGGTTGGGGCTTGGTGTGGGCACTACCAGACCTAGTATGGGTGGTATGTCACCATTGATGTCAGGGACTCAGCCTCCCCCGTCGACTCTCCCAGTTGCACCCATCAACCATATGGGTGCTGACGCTCAGGCAATATTATCCTCCTTCTCGAATATGATTACATGCCTGCCGTGTAACCTCCTGGTTCCAGGGGGTCCATCGATGGAACCTACTACTAATTCCCTCTCGATGCCGCAAGATCCACCCTTGCCACAGCCACCACCTAGAGCGCCGCCAATGTCACTGGGCTGCTCCCTTTACCCCAACAACCTGCTAGATGACGAGTATGAATATAATCCTGACAACAATGCAGGATGAAGAGAAGGCTGAGGACTATGCTGAAAGCCCCTATGATGGGCACCACCTCCATGGTGTCCACTTGCAATGAGGACTCAGTTATCAACACACCAAGGTCCCCCAGAGGATCTCATTTTCTTCACCATGATGCAGCAGTTGCAAGCTGCCATGGGCTTTGATCTGGAGGAACAGGACACTACTAGAAAATCTTACCGAGTTCCTGGAGCTGCCAGAATATCTTGCAATAGTGGTGCCATCTCTGCTCCCTGCTTTAGAGGATGCTACCTTTTCTGCCTGGCACAGGCCCAAATAATATCTCAGTTGTAACCAGGAAAGTGGATAAAACATACATGGCCCCCTCTGGGAAGTAATTTTATGCCACCCAGCCTGAAGCAGATTCAGTGATCATTAATGCTGCCCATGATAGGTCTATGGCACCTAAGCACCCGTGTTCCCTCTCTCCTGATAAGAAGTCCAGGAGGCTAGATGTTTTAGGCAAAATGACCTTTGCTTGTTAACGACCAGGCCCACATGATGAAGTACCAGACCACCCTCTGGATGAAGGCCAAGGCAGATGCACAAGCCTTGCCAGTGGGCACCCCAAAACAGGAACTTTTCAAAGCCTTTACTGCTGGGGCTGATGTGGGCAAGCATTTGCTTCACACAACCTGTGATGCCTCAGATGCTTCTGCCAGGGCTGCAGCCTCTGGCATCTGTCTCGGGAGATGTTCTTGGCTTATCATTCAATCAATCAATCAATCAATATCTTTATTTACCCAAGCAGGCACCATTGAGCAAGCTCATTTACAAGGTGGACCTGCGGTCATTAAAATAAAAATAAGTATAGTACAGAAAGTCAAGTTGCAATGGTACATATACATATATAAACATATACAATCAGTAAGCGTACTTGATTATGTAAACAATGTACATATACAGGTAATAGACATTGAACATAGATCTGCAAGCAGTAATGAGTTTTGAACTTGTGGTCGGTCCGTGCCAGAAACTATACAAATGTGGGAGGGTTAATGTAAGAAGATGGTAGACACTCTGGGTAGAAGATGTCAGGTGTGATAAAGCAGGGGGATGTATAGTGTAGAGTCAGGAATGAGGTGGCCCTAAAGGTTGGAGCAGAGTGAGGTATTGGAATGATAGGGACCGCTCTGAGGGTGAGAGTGGATCTTTTCTCTAGTGTAGCAGCAACCACAGCTGACAGAGGGATGGGCTGCAGGTGTCATGAGCACAAAGGAATGGGATGAGGGAGTAGAGGTGGAGTTTGGGTTGGTTCTTAGGTAGGGGCAGAGGAAGGTATAGGATGTACCAAGGACTGTTATGAGGGCGAGGATAGGTTTAGTCCCCAAGTGCAGCAACATAAGGGGGACTAATGCTGCAGGAGTTCTAAGCTTATAGGATGGGGTATGGAAGATCGATATTTGAAGCTGTGAAGCGGTTAATGGGCACACTCAAGGTGAGAGCAATAGACCATTTTGAGGGCAAGGCACCGCGAGCAACAACATAAGGTGGAATAATACTGCAGGAGTGCTGAGCTTGTAGGATGGGGTATGGAAGTTCAACATATGAAGCCGTGGAGCGGTTAATAGGCATACTCGAGGCAAGAGAACAAGGAGGGGTAACTTTTATCGGAGGAGCCGCCGTATAAGAGAGGGTGGTTAGTTGGTATCAAGTGAAGCAGTTACAGATTTCCATTATGCCATCACGATACATCTTTTTGAACAATTGAATACTAACTGGGGTCCTCAGCTTTAGCGTTTTTTGGGTTTTGTTCCATAATGATGGAAGTGAGAAGCGAAAGGCGGCTCTCCTGAAGCATGTAAGTGCCCTAGGTATATGTAACAACAGCATTGAGCAGCTTCTAAGGGTGTAGTTTCTGGCCACAATCAGGGACAGACAGTCAGCGATATAATGAGGGAGTTTGCCACTGATGGCTCTGAGTGTCCAGAGTGCGGCATTCAAGTTGTGCCTGTATTGAAGTGAGGTTCAGCCTGTAGCGGCATATAGTGCGTAGTGGTGGGTAGAGAAGGGGATGTCAGTAATGCATGGTGGCAGGGTTTGCAAATGACATGCAACAGTCTATTCTCAATGCCCCATTTAGAGGACATAAGTTGTGGTGTGGAGATTCAAGAAATTTTATCAACTCTTCAGGCCTCCGGCAGAACCTTAAAGTCTGTGCAGTCCCTTCACCATACCCAGCATAGGGGTACGAGCAGGGGTCCTTTCTGTCCAGCTGGTGTCAGATACTTCCCAGCAGCCAGACAGGGCAGTGGCAAGTGAGCAGGAGCCTTGTCCACCCCCAGTAGTAGTAGCAGTAGTCTTCATTTGTTTGTTGTGCCCTTCACCATAGGCCCAGGGCACAATTACAATATGACAATAATACATTAAACCATAAATACGATTAACCAACCACATTAAAACCACAGAAATAAATACCTATATATTGAAATACAATATAATAAACTAAGCCAGGTTAACAGTTTAGGATGTGCTCAGATACAGTGTTACTAATTATCCTCAGATGCTTGTTAAAACAGATATGTTTTTGAGCCCCTCTTAAAGGCCTCCACTGAGGGGGGCCTCCCTCAAGGCTCTAGGTAAAGCATTCCAAAGGGCCAGGTTCACTACCTCGAAAGCCTGGTTCCTGGAAGTCTTCAATCTAGCCCTTGGAAACACTTGAAGGCCCTCCCTGGTGGAGCGGGTGAGAGGGGATGTGCAGGTGCGGGAACTCAGCCAGGTAGTCCGGGCCCAGCCCATGTAGGACTTTGTAGGTTAACAACCCCATTTTTTTGTATACTTCCTTTATTCGCTTGAACCCTGTGGAACTCTCTCCAGCAGCCAACCTATGCCTGACTCTACCTCCCTGCCTGAAACCCACCAGAGCCAAGCCACTCCAGCCCGGAAGATCCCCCAGCTCTGAGCCCCCCGAGGTGGGGCTGCCCACTCTGGCACTCTATCTTCAAATATAATGCACTGGAGCTGGAGTGGGAGGGTGCCCATGGATGGTGAGTCCAACAGTGGGAGTGTGGCCAGGACATAGGCGGTGCCTTCGCCTATCCAGAGGTTGGGTTTTTTTGCAGCTTGATCTCCTTCCCCCTACCAGCTTGGTGGTGCAATGCACTCCAGCGTGGCGCATGCATGCTCCTGCGCATGCCCGCAGGAGAGCCGCCATGGCCGATCCCCCTGTTTCCAGATCCCGACTGCTGGTATGACCTCCAGTCACCACTGGGGGTCGCCAGATGGTGGAATCGTGCCCCCCCAGGAAAGGAAAGCAGTCCTCCAGATGCTCGATCCTTTCCTTCCCTGCCTACCCCCGACAGCCCAAGTCCACTTCCGAACCTGGGTCACCGGCGTGGCGCAAGGTGTGCCGTCCACAGCCTCAACCCTCAGCGCCACTGGGCCGGCCCTAACAAACCCACTTTAAATGAGATATGACACTTCACTGGCAACTAGTACAGATCCCACAATGCCGGTGAAATCTGGCATGATCTAGAAAGGCCCAGGCAGCTGTATTCTGCAGCAGCTGTAGGCATCACAGCATACACCTGCTAACCCCAAGGTAGACAGCATTACAGTAGTCTAGTCTGGAGGTCAGAAACACATACACCAGTGTGGCTAGGTCACCAGGAAGGATGAGGGATCTGATCTGGCAGATATTCTGCAGATGGAAAAAGCCATTCCAGGTTACAGCTGACACCTGAGGCTCTATTGTCAAGCCCTCATCCAGTATGACTCCCAGATTCTTCACCCTAGAAGCAGCTAAAAGCCCAGAGGACGAAGTCGAACCCTGGTTTCTCTCCTGGCAGCTGCCACCCCCCCCCACATGGCTCAACTGAATCACTAGGACTTCAGTTTTTTCATGGCTAAGCCTCAGCCAGCTCGATGACATCCAGTATTGGATCTCGGCCAGGTACTTATTAAGCACGTCAATAGTACCCAGTGTCCTGGGAGCAAAAGACATGTGAAGCTGAGTATGATCTGCATAGCAATGAAACCCTGGACCATAATGTCTAATAACCTTGCCCTGGGGTAGCATGTAGTCTACGAACTACATGGACGATAGAACCAAAATCTGGGGTACGCCACAAGACAGAACCACTGGGTGCGAGGAAAATCTTCCTAACATAACCTATGGTTTCTATCCTGAAGATAGGACTCAAACCAGCTGATGACCTGCCAGTGAGTCCTGCGTACTCCCTGAGTCAATCCCAAAGCAACCCATGGTCCACGGTATCAAATGCTAATGAGAGATCCAGGATGACGAGAATTGACTGTATCACCCCAGGTGCCTATTGAAAAGCCCTTAGAGATGGTGGCACAGGGGGAGCCACCCTAACCAGCTATGCCTAACTACTTGTACACCCCCCAACCACCTTTACCTCCAGGGTGGTTATAGGGGGTCACCTCTCCCTCCACTTGAAACAGTGGAAGGAAGTGACAACAGATGCATGGGTTCTGGAAATCATAGAACAGGGCCATGCTCTGGAACCTCTAGACATACCTCCAGTTCATCCCCACTAGTAGCCCAGTATCCTCTAGAACACCTACCTCTGCTTGGAGGAAACAGACATTGCTTACAAAAGTGGGCTATAGAACCTGTGCCTTAGAACAAAGGCACATGGGTTTTACTTTTGGTATTTCTTGGTCCCAAAGTGGACAGGAGACCTGCGACCTATCTTGGATCTCAAGGACCTGAACCTCTTCCTAGAGTACAAGAAGTTCAGATTGGTCACCTTGCAAGGCCTACTCTCACCGCTGCAAGCAGGGACTTGATCTGTTCCCTCAATATGAAGGATGCTTACCTCCCTATCAGAATTAGGGAGCCTCACAGACAATACTTGAAGTTCTTATTTCAAGGGGAACATTACCAATTCAGAGTGTTACCTTTGGCTTGTCTTCTGGCGCCACAGGTCTTTAGCAAATGCTTGCCAGTAGTGGCAGCAGCCCTTCACAGGGAAGGCCTTTGTGTTTTCCCTTACCTGGATGACTGGCTATTGAAAGCCCCTTCAAGGATCAGCACCTGCAGACCTTAGCTTGAACCAGACAAATGTTCGATGCTCTGGGGATGACTGTCAGCATACCAGAATCAGTGTTGACACCTTGCCAGCAACTGCAGTATAGTGTATGGCAGAACACTGTTCTGCATGGAAATCCATAGCAGAACAGCATTGTTGTTGCAACACTAAGTGCGTCATGACATTGTGCGCACTGAGTATGTCACTAGTGCAGCACAACAACATCGACGCCATCGCATACGCGATGAAGTGGCTGCAACAGTGAGATCTGGCACAGAACTGACCAGAGATGGAGAAAACGTGCCTCAGTAAGGCATTTTAAAGTTCTTTGGGGATGTTTTTTGACATAGTGGCACAATAATGATTGCCCATCTCATGGTTTCCGTGGTAACGAGACCTCTTGAGTTGGCGCTCTTGAGGTCTCTTGTTAGCATGGAAACCACTCGATCAAAAATAACCTTGTTGTGTATGATTGCTCATACATAGTCCTCTATATATAGAAGCAGTCGTGGACACGACCCAGGGCTTAACCTTTCTGCCTCTGGACAGGGCCCACCGCCTGGTTGCCCAAGTGCAGTTATTGCATGTCAGCAGGTATGTCTCAGTCAGAATGTTCCTATGCCTGCTGGTTGTCATAGCAGCAGCCATAGTGACAGTACCCTTGGCCAGGCTGCACATGCCAGTTCCCCAGTGGACCCTGAGACCCCAGTGGGATCGGCACACAGCTGACCCAGAACAAATGGTTCTGTCACATTCTCTGTGTGTAAAGTACTCAAGTGGTGGATAGAACCCAGTAACCTATTAAAGGGAGTTCCCTTCCTGATCCCTTCCCCTCCACAGATTCTCACAACAGATGCCTCAGGGATGGGTTGGGATGCCCACCTGGGCTCCCATCTGATGCAGCATACGTGGACCCCAATGGGCAGCACCTTGCACATAAATGTTCTAGAAATGCGAGCTGTCCTGTATGGGCTCCAGTTCTTCCAGAACCACCTGTTCCCAGGCCCTCTGCTGGTACAGATGGACAATGTCAGTGTGATGCATTACATCAACAAGCAAGGGGGGACCCATTCCTATCCCCTATGCAGGGAAGCAATGAGGGTCTGGTATTGGGCTCTGGAACATGGTCTAGACCTGACAGCAGTACATGTTCTATGCATTCAAAATGTCTTGGCAGACAGGATAAACAGGTCCCACTCCAGGATGTATGAGTGGGAACTGCTGACCTCAGTCATAGAAAACCTGATCGACAGATGGGGTCATCCAGAGGGGGACCTTTGTGCATCCCCACACAGCACAAAACTGCCGCTTTTCAAGTTGAGCCATTGGTGCAGCAGTAGTGCTACTATTCATGAGCTCTGGGTTATCAGGGGCTGGCCATGGGGGAGGAGGACTGAGCATCCCCCAGGACACTCTCCTCCTCCGATGAGGAAGGGTTGTCATCCCACTGCCATAATGCCATCTGGATAATGACAGGTGGTAGTGCAGCTAGAGGAGACACCAGAGGAGGGATGAGCACTGTCGAGATCCGGGAGCACCACAGTGCCTCTCATGTATGACTGCAACCCTTGGTTCTCTCTGCATTCTGCATTCATGGATGGGCGAACAAGAAATGGCCCCTGCACAGCAGGAAGAGAGAGCACCTGGCACTGTGCTGGATCTCTTCTGCCTGTCCCACAGCCTCAGCTTCCCAATGAAGCATTGGATGTTCGAGGGGCTCCCCCATCCTCACCTGGGGTAAAACCATATCTCCATGGGGGAGACTGGAGGCACCTGAGCACAGGCACGTGGGTAAACAGCCAACAAATGCCTTGGCAACTCCTGAAGCAGTTGGAGTGCAGGTGGCCAGGTTGGGGGGAGAATAATACATTAAAATATTAAAAAATAAAACTGCCATTTTCTGCTCACTCGCTCAGGGCCTGGAGTATTCTGGCGAGCACATTGTCTCTCTCTTGGAAAGGAGGTTCCTGTATGCCTTCCTCCTAACCTCTAATTCAGAGAGTGCTACACAAGCTACAAATGGAGGGTAACTCTGATACTCATTTCTTCTCTAGGACCTCAACAGGTGTGGTTCCCTTTACTGCAACAGCTAGTGGTGGAACCCACAGTGCCTCTGCCCCTATGCAACGGTCTGCTGTCACAAACAGGGAACCCTGGCCATTTAGACCTCAGATCTCTCCATCTGCATGCATGAATCCTGAAGGCCTAAGCATTGCTCATTCTTGGGTTTCCCAAAAGTTGCTGATATTCTAGTGGCTGCTAGAAAGCCTTCCACCAGATCCACTTATTCTATGAAGTGGAAGTGGTTTGCTTCATGAGTCGCTTTCCACCACCTGGATTCATTCACTTGTTCAGTCAGTCAGGTTCTAGAGTATGTGCTGTTCTCATTGATCCAGGGATCAGCTTCTGCAGACCTTAGCTTGAACCAGACAGATGTGCGATGCTCTGGGGATGACTTTCAGCAAGCCAAAATCAGTGTTGACAACTGCCAACAACTGCAATATATAAGGCAGTCTTGGACATGGCTCAGGGCTCAGCCTTCCTGCCTCTGGACAGGGACACCACCTGGTTGCCCAAAGCACAGTTAGTGCATGCCAGCTAGTATGTCTCAGCCATAACATTCCTATGCCTGCTGGTTCTCATGGCAGCAGTCATAGCGATAGTACCCTTGGCTAGGCTGCACATGCAAATTCCCCAGTGGACCCTGAGAGTCCAATGGGGTCAGCTCACAGCTGACTTAGAACAAATGGCTCTAGTCACATCCCCTGTGCACAAAGTACTCAAGTGGTGGATGGAACCCAGCAACCTGTTAAAGGGAGTTCCCTTCCTGATCCCTTCCCCTCTATAGATTCTCACAACAGATGCCTCGGGGATGGGTTGTGGTGCCCACCTGGACTCCCATCAGATGCAGCATACGTGGACCCCAATGGAGAGCACCTTGCACGTAAATGTTCTAGAGATGTGAGCTGTCCTGTATGTGTTCCAGGCCTTCCAGAACCATCTGTTCACAGACCCTCTGCTGGTACAGCTGGACAATGTCAGAGTGATGTATTACATCAACAAGCAAGGGGGACTCATTCCTATCCCCTATACAGGGAAGCAATGAGGGTTTGGTATTGGGCTCTGGAACATGATCTAGAACCGACAGTAGTACATGTTCCAGGCATCCAAAACATCTTGGCAGATAGGATAAACAGGTCCCACTCCAGGATGTATGAGTGGTAACTGCTGACCTCAGTCATAAAAAACCTGTTCGACAGATGGGGTTGTCCAGAGTTGGACCTTTTTTGCATCCTCACACAACACAAAAGAGCCACATTTTGAGCCAGTCTGTTGGTGCAGTAGTTACTGCCACTTGCAGCGCTGGCGACCAGAGTTCAGGAGCAAGCTCTAGGTCATTGGGGGCTGTCCAGGGAGGAGGATTGAGCATCCCACAGGACACTCTCCTCCTCCTCCAGGGAGGGAGGGTTCCCGTCCTCATTACCATACTGCCACCTAGGAGACTGCTGGTGGTAGTGCAGCTAGAGGAGATGCCAGGGGAGGGACAAATACTGGCCAGATCTGGGAGCGTCACTATGCCTCTGCCTTTGTCAGCAACCCTTGAATCCCTCTGCGTGCTGTGTACATGGGGCAGGTGTAAACAACTAAATTGCCCCTGCATGGCAGGATGACGAAGCACCTGGCACTGTCCCAGATCTTTCCTGCATGTCCCATGGCCCCAGCTTCCGGAAAAAGCATTGGAAGTTCGAGGTGGAGCCTGCCTCATCCCCACCTGAGGGGTAAACCACGACTGCATGGGGTGGAAGGCTGGAGGCACCGGAGCACAGGTACGAGGGGGACAACAGCCGAAGCGATGCCCTGGTGACTCCCAAAGTAGTTGGAGTGCTGGTAGTCTGGGGAATAAAACATTCAAATAAAACCAAAAAACTGCCACTTTTCTGCTTGCTCGTTCCAGGGCCTGGGGTTTTCTGGCAAGACACATCCCTCTCTTGGAAAGGGAGGTTCCTGTATGCCTTCCCTCTAATTCTGAGAGTGCGACTCAAACTACAAATGGAGGGGGCAACTCTGATATTCATTACTTCTCTAGGGCCTCAACAGATCTGTTTCCCCTTACTGCAGCAGCTAGCGGTGGAACCCCGGTGCCTCTGCCCCTGTGCAACAGTCTTCTATCACAGGAAGAGGGAACCCTGGTCCATCCTGACCTCAGATCTCTCCATCTGCATGAGTGGCTCCTGAAGATATAGCCGTTACTCATTTTGGGGTTTCCCAAAAAGTGGCCAATGTTCTAGTGGCTGCTAGTACTGCTTGGGTGGCCCACTATAATCCGGACATTATGGGGATCACTGAGACATGGCTTAAGCTACACGTATCTGACTCAGTTTGTGACCTTCCAGGCTACAACCTCATTAGGTTGGACAGGCCCCAGAACAACAGGGGGGGGGCGGAGTACTCATATACTACAAGACGCACTTAAATGTCTCAGTCATAGGACACTTGCAATCTGCATCGCAGCTCTGTGAGTTCCTACATGTCCTCCTCCTGCTAGGGAACACCAAAAAGGTGCATGTGATATGTGCCTACACCCCTCCCAAGGGTGGTGTGTCCGGGCTCTCCTACCTCCTAGACAGTCTCAGCCCAAGGTTGGCTTGAATGAGTTACTAGTCCTGGGGACTTCAACCTTAACTGGGCAGGTCGTGAGTGCCCAGCTATCACGAACCACTGTTGGCTGGACTGGCCCTAAGCCAGCTCATCTCTGAACCCACTAGGCCCTCTCCAGAGCGACAAGGGCTCCGTCATCGACTGGGTACTGAGCAACAGAATGGAGAAAATTATCTCCTGTGGCGTTCTACCTGATGCTATATCAGATCATTCTCCCACCTTCTGCATATGGGGCTCCTCCCAAAATCTCACACAAGGTGATTAAATGAGGGATTACTCCAAACTGAATGCTGGAGACTTCCTTGAAGACCTGAGGCATACTGACTGGTCTCAGGTCATGGCCACCAATGACCCCTTAATGGCCCTTGACAACTTTCTAAAAGCATTCACCCCACTTCAAGACAGGCATGCTCCCCTCACAAGAAGGAGAGTGAGGGGCACTGCAACTAAATGGCTCCATGGAGGCCTGTATACTCTCATGAGGCAAAGGAATAAATGTTGGGTGAGGAATAAGAGCTCACTGTCCAGCACAGATCTCCAGAATTACAGGCAGCTGAGGAACTCATGCAAGAGAGCCATTCACTCAGCAAAAAGTGAATACTGTCAGTCCATCCTGCTCTCCACAGCCAAAAATCCGAGGACTTTCTGGCAGAGCATTAAGAAAGTGGTGGGTGGGGCCACAAGAGCGCAGGTCACTGACATGCTCATTGACGGGGTTAACTGCAACAACCCCTTCACTATTGGCAATGCCTTCAACGTTCAGTTCACAGACTTGCCTGCTTTACCCAAACTGCCGCACTACCCTGCTGGCGGGCCTCCTCACCCAGAGGACAACCCCCTACTGCCCTTTACCTCAAGGCAGTAACAGGCGTGGAGGCCGAAGCTCCTTGCTGGTCTATCCCCATACACTGGAGCTGGGCATGACTGCCTGGGGCCCAAGCTGCTGAGGCTAGGGGCATCAGTACTAGCCCGGCCCATAGCCCATGTCTTCAATGCATCGCTCACCTCAGGCATAGTCCCGGACATCTGGAAGATGGCCAAGGTGATACCTGTACCCAAGCAAGGGGACAGAAAAGACCTCAAGAACTACCATCCCATTGCAATCCTATCAGCGATCAGCAAGCTCCTGGAAAAGGTAGTCGCCTCTCAGGTCACCCACTACCTACAGACCCACAACCTTCTCTCCCCTGCACAACATGGGTTTAAAAAGGGGCATAGCACCTCCACGGCCCTAGCAGTTGTTACCTCAGAGATCTGGTCTGCTGCTGACCGAGGTGAACTTACCAGGGACATCTTTGTTGATCTCTCAAAAGCCTTTGATCGGGTTGACCACATTACTGTGCTCTCTCTCTTGTCACTTGGCTTCTCCTCCCCAGCTCTTGCATGGATCAGTAATTACCTCACGGGCAGGCATCAGTACACCAAATTCAACATGGTCCTGTCTGAGCCTGCCCAGGTTAACTGCGGAGTCCCCCAGGGCTCTGTCCTGGGACCTCTCCTGTTCTCTCTCTTCATAAATGAGCTACCCTTGGCTCCAGCTCTAGGGTCCTCAGTGCTGTACGCAGATGACCTAGTCATCATGGCCAAATCCCAGGACATCGCCACCATTAACACCAAACTAAACTCAGACTTCGACCACATCCAAACTTGGTTGCAGGACCATAAACTTGTTATTAACCTACAGAAGACGCAGGCCATGCTATTTGGCTCAGCAGCCAAGTTAAAAGCCGCCTCAGATTCACTACAGATCTCCGGGGCTGATGGGTCACCACTGACTGTCGCAGGCTCGGTCAAGTACCTGGGGGTAACCCTTGACCCGCAGCTGGATATGAACCTGTACATACGAAATACATGCAAGGCCTCAAACTGCAAGCTGGGTCAGGCTTGCAGAGCAAAAAGTTGTCTAACTATAACTCCAGCTGCCCGCCTTGCTCTAGCCAGGGGAGTCCTCCTACCCACGCTTTGCTACAGACTAATCACCTTTGCCCACATTGCAAAAACCAGTCTAGTAAAGTGCGACTCAGTACAACAACATATGCCATTTTCGCTCTCAGACCCCCCTCCTCACGCTGTGAACTTTACACCCAGCAGTGGCTCCACTGAAACTCACCGCTCTTATGTGGTGAGCAACTTCGTGACAATATTGTCAGAACTGCCACCTCAAAACCTTGCTGAGACCCTTGTTCTTGCTATACCCTCTTACAACCTGCAATCCGGTGGCTCCCATGCCCTCCTGGTACCTAAAACCCGCACACAAATGGGTGACTGAGCCTTCGCTGCATATGTGCCCAGGGTTTGGAACTCTCTTCCAACTAACACTCACTCCTCTCCCTCACACCAGAGCTTTAAAGCCTCCCTTTGGGGTTTTCTCAAAACGGCTGCCACCTGTCTCTGCGCTAGATATACCCTCTTAGCCTGAGATGCCCCAAATAAATGAGATGCTACCTAAACATTACGACTTGGGCAGAGCAAAACTGTGCTCATACTCCTCCTGTTCTCACAGCATATATAAAAATGGACCATTTAGGCCCACCGGCAAAACAGGGTGAGCACTATAACTGTGCCTCCTTTCTCTACGCACTAGGCCACTCTGTCCAACTGTGACCCCTCCTTATTCTAACTGCTAGCCTTACAACTTGCTGCCTGGAGCGATGAATTCACACTGCACTTCTTCCTACTGACTGCAATGTTTAATACTGTACTGTAATACCTGATTTTGGTATAGTTGTCTTACAATGTCCCTGTGTTCTGGTCACTTTATATTAACTCTTCACTACTATTTGCCTGATGAAATCTGATGCTTGTAAAGTCCCTGTTGTGCTAATTCTATGTAATGTAATCCTCCACTTGTATTTGCCTGATGTTCATGTATGTACCTTGTAATGTACCTTGTAATCTCCGGGTTGCACCTGAAAATAGGCACTTGGCTGTCTGATGTGCTTACCGGTTAACAAAAGCAAATAAATAAATAAATTCTATGAAATGGAAGTGGTTTGCTTTATGAGCTGCTTCCACCACCTGGATCCGTTCACCTGTTCAGTCAATCAGATTCTAGAGTATTTGCTGTTCTTATTGGATTCAGACCTGCAGTATTCCTCTATTAAAGTGCTCTTGGCTACCATATCAGCTTTCCATGTGCCTACTGAGGGGTCGTAAGTGCTGCCCAGCTGGAAGTGGCTCATATATTTTGAGAGGAATTCTGCATGAAGCCTCCCATCCGTAATCCAGTCCTGGCTTGGGACTTGAATTTTGTTTTGGAAAAGCTTGCTTTGGCTCCTTTTGAGCCAGCTGCAACTTGTGGCTTCCACTGTTATATCGCCCAGGTTCCGCCTGTGCCCCTGCAGGCAGAAGATGTCTCGCATTGACCCGCATGTCACTTGTGTCTGTTGTCTGGGCCATGATCATGATACCCAGGCCTGCGATTCTTGCCGCTCATTCCAGATGAACATGTTGGACAATCACCTCGCATGATTACAACTTGGCAGACTGGAGAAACGGAACCCACCAGTCAAATCTAAAGAGGCCCATTGGGTAGCTTCCACGGCTGTGGGATCTGCTGAACAACTTAAGCAAATGAAGGGTTTCTAAGAGGCAGCGCAGGCCGCCAATCAGTCCTCTTTGACATCGGTCTTTGTACCACTCAAACTGGGCTCTGTCTTTACAGGCTCCTTCAAGGAGTTGTGCCAGTCTCTCATGACCAAGGAGGAGGGCCCATTGGCAGCTCAGCTCCCGTTCCTGTAAAAGGATTCCAAGGTCGAGGAGAAGAAGTCTTGTTGACATTGTTCTTGGGATGGAGTGGTCTCATTCCCAGGAATCTCCAGTTTTGACTTTGGTGAAATTGCAGCCTCAGCCGCTGGCTTCATGGTGCCCTCATCAGGCCAGTCGGCTAAGATGCAGGTTGACAACTCAGTCGAACTTTTATTGACCCCGTTGACCCGTTGTTGCTAGATGAGGCTGACAATTCATTGTTCAGGACTCTGGTTCTGACTTGACCTACCGAGGAGACTCAGCCTGCTGGGAACCTCTTCACGGTCCCTGTCCCTGACCTGGAGGAGCTGTGGGTCTCCCTGGCTCCTTCTGAGCAAACTCATCGGTCCCCCCAACATTCGAGGTCTAGGTCTTGGTCAACTTCGACCGAAAGGTCAAAGAGAACTCACAAACGCCACTCTGGATGTTTCATAGAAACATAGAATTTGACGGCAGATAAGGACCGCTTGGCCCACCCAGTCTGCCCATTTCCCTACCTAATGGATAAGCTGCAGATCCTAGTTAACTAGCAGCCTACTTCTTCCTACCCCCACCCCCTAGAATTGTCTTATGACTGTCTCATGCATGCTTGAATTCCACCACTGTTTTTGACTCCACAACCTCCTCCGGAAGGCCGTTCCATGCATCCACAACCCTCTCTGTGAAAAAGTACTTCCTTAAATTACCTCTGAGCCGCCCCCCCATCTTCAAATTGTGCCCCTTGTTCTTGCACCTCTTTTTTTGAAAGATGCTACCCTCTTGGACTTTGTTGATTCCTTGAGGTACTTGAAAGTTTCTATTATGTCCCCTCTCCTCCTTTCCTCGAGGCTATACATATTAAGCTCCTTAAGTCTCTCTTCATATGTCTTCCGTGCAGACCCTGCACCATTTTAGTGCCCTCCTCTGGACAGCTTCCATTCTGTCTATGTCTTTGCGGAACTGGGTCTTCAGAACTGCACGCAGTACTCAGATGGGGTCTCACCAGCTGTCTGTACAGAGGATAATAACTTCCTGTTTTCTACTGATGACACCTCTCCTGTGCATCCCAGTATCCCCCAGCCCTCCTTGCTGCCCTCTCACATTGCTTGCCCACCTTCAGGTCATCTGATATGATTACCCCAGGTCCCTTTCCATTTTGTTGTTGTTAGTATCTCACCCCATTGTGTACTCTTCCCTGGGTTTTGTTTCCCAGGTGCATTACCTTGCACTTCTTAGCATTGAATCTAAGCTGCCATACATTTGACCATTTCTCTAACCTTGCCAAGTCCCTTCTCATCCTTTCCACCCACCTTGTGCATCAACTCTGTTGCAGATCTTTGTGTCATCTGCAAAGAGACATACTTTCCTTCCAGTCCCTCTGCAATGTCCTTATAAAGACATTAGAGGACCCGAGATCTATCTGGAACCCTCACACGGTGCCACTAGTAACCCCCTTTCTTCAGAGTGGACTCCATTTACTATTTCTCTCTGTGTCCTATTCTCCAGCCAATTCTTTACCCAGGCTGTCAACTTGGGACCCACTCCCAGGCTGGCTAACTTGTATATTAATCTTTTGTGGGACTGTGTCAAATGCCTTGCTAAAGTCTAGGTAGGCCATGTCCATAGCCCTCTCTGATCTACTACTTTGGTCACCCAGTCAAAGAAATCTATCAGATTCGTCGGGCATGACCTTCCCGCCATGAATCCATGCTGCCTTGGGTCCCTGCCCCTCTGGCCTCTAGATACTCGACAATTCTTTCCTTCAGAGCGATTCCATCATTTTCCCTATCACTGAGGTTAAACTAACAGATCTGTAGTTTCCTGCTTCTGCCTTGCTCCCACTTTTGTGAAGGGACTCACATCTGCCCTCCTCCAGTCCTCAGGTAACCACCCATCGTCCCATGATTTGTTAAAGAGGGTAGTCAGTGGTGTCACTAGTTCTACCCTTAGTTCTTTTAGAATTCTGGGATGAATCCATCAGGCCCATTGCTTTGTCCACCTTCAGTTTTAAAGTTCTTTCAGAACCCTTTCTTCTGTAAATGGCTGGTATCAACTTCTGTATCCAGAGTGTTTCAACTGCTTGTTTTAGGTACCTCCCCTCTTCCTTTGTAAATACTGAGCAAAAATATTTGTTTAGTATCTCTGCCTTTCACAGTCACCCTCTGCCCACCTCCTCACCTTTATTAAGCCTCCTATCCCTCCCTTGGTCTTCCTTCGCTCCCTGATGTACCTATAAAAGGTTTTATCCCCTTCTTAACTGAGTTGGCTATCTTTTCCTTGGTTTGGGCCTTTGCTGTTCTGACTGCCTTCCCAGCTTCCTTTGCTTTAACTGATACAGTTCTCTGTCCTGCTCCTTCTGTGATTCCTTGTACTTCCTGAATGCTTTCTTTTCTCTTGAACCTTCATGCCCTGTGCCCCACTGGAGGTTGTTGACCAGCTTTCTCATAGAAGAATCTAATATAAGAGACCAACCAACAAGAAATAATTCTCTTGGTAGCTGGTCTTCCTCTGCCTACATCCCCGTAGGTGAGGAACAACTGAGTGGAAGAGCCTCTGGACTGTCTAGTATGCTCTAGGTAGTGAAAGATGGCTCTTTTGACTTCCGAGCTATGGAGCTTTTGCTCGCCAGGAGTGGATGGCTCAGTAAAGAAGACGGGCAGAGTAATGGACTGGTTCAAGTGAAACTCTGAAACCACCTTTGGCAGAAATGTCCTATTTGTCCTGAGCTCAACTTTATCGTTGTGAGGGATGATGTAATTCAGCTCAGTGCACAGGGCCTGTAGCTCTGAAATCCTCCTGGCAGACATAATGGCTACCAGGAAGATGGTCTTCCAAATTACAAACTTGATGTGGGCCGTGGACATAGGCTCGAAAGGTGGATTCATGAGTCCATCTATGCAAAGGTTCAGGTTCCACGGAGGAACAGGCTCCCTGATTGGAGGCTGGAGGTGCAAGAGGCCTCTGAAAAACCATTTAAAAATGTCGTAGGGAAAAAAATGATTTCTTCTTTCCCACCAAAAGGTAGACTGAAATTGCCGCCAGGTATAGCTTGAGTGAAGATGGTTTCAAGCCTGACGCCCATAGGTGTACCAGATAGTCTAGCAGCTGAGGGTCTGAAGCTGATAGGGGTTTGACCTTTTCGCTTCTGCACCAGAGGAAAACCTTTTCCATTTGACTGCATAAGTCTTCTTAGTGTTCAGTTTTTTTAGCCATCCTCAGTATCTTAAAGACCTGTTCAGAGTACTGTGAGGATGGAAACTTTAACTCATCAAGAACCAGGCTTTGAAGTGAAGAGAGTGTATGTCTGGGTACTGCACTCCCGTCTGAGGAAGGGTCAGCAGGGAGCGAGTCGGAGGCAGGCGAACGGGCCTGTTGCAGGACATTGAGAGAAGGAGAATATACCAGGCTTGCCTAGGCCAGTCCGGAGCCACTAGGATCATGGATGCAGGATGCTGCCTTAGTTTCAGCAAAACCCTATCAGGGAAAAGGGAGGAAATGCATATAGGAACCTCCCTGACCAGTCCAGGATCACGGCATCCAGAGGAAGTGTTCCCGGAACCGGGGGCCTGCAACAGTACTGAGGAAGCTGAAAATTGAGAAGCGAGGCAAACAGATCCACGGCTGGTGTGCCCCACTGACTGAACACTGTGGCTAATACTTGCTTGTTCAGTGTCCATTCGCTCTGATCTTGACTGATGTGGCTTAGAGCATCTGCCAGAGTACTGAGTTTGTCTGGGAGGTGAATAGCCGAGAGGCTGACTCCCAGGGAGAATGCTAGAGACCAGAGCTTCAGAGCTTCCAAACAGAGTATTCCTGATTTGGTACCACCCTGCTTATGTAGAACATTGCAGTGGTGCTGTCTGTTTAATTTGAACACGCTTGCCCTTCTATGCTGGGAGTGAGCTTTGAGAACTAGTAAGACTGCTCTGAGTTCCAAAGATTTATGTGCAACTGTGACTCTTTGGGAGTCCAGTTGCCACTTACTGAGGCACAGTCTAGATGAGCTCACCAGCCCAATAGGGAGGCATCTGTGGTGATCACCTTTGTGGGAAGAGGAGCTTGAAGGAACCCCTGCCTGAAAATTGCAGGGTCCTTCCACCACAGCAAATTTTGGAGGAACTGCTCCAACACCGGTATTAACTTTAAAAATGTTTTGCTTCTCTGAGACCAGCGAGCTCTGAGGTAGGCTTGCAGGAGTCTCATCCTGTACCTGACCCCTGGGACTACTGCAGTCATAGAGGCCATATGTCCCAGAAGTTTGAGGAAATGTCTAAGTGGTCTTGGCTGTCCCTGGGTGAAAGAATCTGCCACTGAAAGGAAACTCTGAATTATTTCCTGTGGGAGGAAAGCATATCCCTTTTGAGTGTCCAGCTGGGCCCTTATGAAGGTGAGTAGCTGGGTGGGTTCCAGGTGAGACTTCTAAGATTGCAGAAACCCAGAGACTCAGAGTGTATTCTGTGAGTGAGATTCCTTGACTTGGCAAGGAGACTTTGCTACTATGAGCCAGTCATCCAGACAGGGGTAGACAGCAACATCCAGTCTCCTGAGATATGCTGCTACCACTGCGGAGACATAGTAAAGACTCTTGGGGCCGAGGACAGACCGAAGGGCATTGCGGTGAACTGATAGTGACCCAAAGGAAGTGTGAACCAGAAATTTCCTGTGAGATCTCGTTATAGGTTTGTGGAAGTAGGCATCCTTTAAGTCAAGGAGGCTAGCCAGTTGCCCTGCTGTAAGGACTGTATGACCACTGACAGAGGATCATTTTGAATTTGGTTTTTCAGATGTTTGTTTAAATATCTGAGATCTAAGATAGGTCGCCACTCTCCAGTTTCTTTGTGTCAGAAAATACCTGGAGTAAGCTGGCCCAGTGGTGCTGAGGGTTGAGGCGCTGGACGCCACACCTCACGCCATGCCGGCGACCCGGGTTCGGGAATGAGCCTGGGTCGTCGGGGGAGAAGGATGGAGCGTCTGTAGGACTGCTTTCCTTCTCCGGGGAGGGGGGAGGATTGCCATCGGTGCTCTGGTGGCCTCTGGCAGTGGCTACAGAGCATTGGCAGACATGGAGGGAACGTGCTGGCGCAGACACTTGACTCGGAGTGCATGTGGATGCACACGCACTTGGGGCCTTAGGTGTCATTGCATGCCTCAAGCCGTAAGGGGAGAAAAAGTGGAAAAGAGGGCACTAGTGGCGGCATGATGGTGCGTCTCCAGTGCGGACTTGTTTGGCGCCGAGGTGCGCGACAGTACTGGATCCTGACCGGGTGGGTTGAGCTCCGGGGGAGTGCTCCCCACCACCCCGTCATGAGGAGCAAGCCGCGGGGGTAGCTGCGGGACCCGAATATGGAGCCAGAAGAAGTCCCAGGAGATGGCGGCCTGAGTACCAGGGAGGATGCCTGACATGTAGAGGTAAAGCAGACCTGGGGCCCCAGGGGAGAAAGTATAGAGAGAAAAAAAAAAGAAAATACCTGGAGTAGAGGCCCTTGCGGCTTCGATGAATGGCTCTGTCAGGAGGCCTTGTACTCATCAACCTTTTTCATATAGTCAGTGGTTCTGTAATCAAACAACATATTTTGATCACAGGGGAAAATCCACGGCCTTGTTCTGAGTGTCTGTGGTCAGACTGGTTGTTCTAAGCCAGGCGAAAGCGTCTTTGAGATATGGCATGGGCCATCGCCCTAGAGGCTGTATCATTATTGTCATCTGCCATGTGGAATTGGTACATAGTAGCTTCCAAGGCAGTTTTTGACGTATCCACCAGCTCCTGTACCACAGAATCTGATCCGTTGCAGGCGATAGCCTGGACAGATTTCCAAAGGGCTTTCTGATATTTGGCTGTGAATGCCATGTAAGAAGAAAGCATGAGAAGCAGGAAAGCTGTGGCATACATTTTCTTTGCTATAAAGTCAATTTTCTTAGAATCCTTGTCAGGGGGAGAGGGTGACAAGGAGACTCCAGCTTTCTCACAAGCTGCCTGCTGCACTATGCTCTCGTGGCTAGGGTGTGCTGACAGGAACTCGGTACCATTTTTTAGACAATTTATATTTTCTCTCAAGCCGCTTATCAACCCCTAGTACTAAAGTGGCGTGCTGAAGCACCTTCATGGTATTTTTTCTAAATGCATTATAGATAGGGACAACCAGAGTCTTTGAGGATGAAAGACCCTTCATCTCCCTATAATCTTCATCTTCATCGACATCCTTGTTGGGCTCCTGTGTAGGGAGGTCCAGGGTATCCAGCATATTTTGTATAAATGAAAACATAGAGGAAGGATCCTCGTGGTCACCCGGGGGATCCCCAAGGCGAGGGTCCGGGGACTCCTGGGGCTCAAGACCCTCAAAATCCATGTCAGGGGCATCATAGAAATGATCATCATCTGCGTCACCCTCACAGTCTACAGAACAGAGAACTGTGGAAGAGTGCTTGCCAGCCCCAGTAAATTGAGGACCCATCTTTTGAAGGGTCTGAAACAGTTGCCATGCTTTTTCCGTATTTTGCACTGATGGAAGAACCTCGCGAGTTTGTAAGTGCTTTGTTTTTCTGAATGATTTAAGCTGCCTGTTGTCTCACTGTTGGCTTTCCCAGAGCAACAGGAGCATATCTGTCTTGACGAGTTTCTTTTATCCACTTCATCAGAGGCTTGATCAAGCTTCCTTTTAAGTCACTCTTATTATTTTCAATTTGTGAGGAACTTCATCTTTGAGCTTTATTTTTGACTGGGATCTGGAGGGTTCCTCAGCACCTCTGCTTTTGGTATTAGTATTTTGAATGGCCTCGTCGAAAACCTTTGATTTATCCTCAGCCATAATTATCAAAGGTTTGTCTGCTATGTTCGCCAATTTAAGCAAAGCAAACCAGTTCTGGACCTATGAACTGAGTGCAGGTTTCTGTGAAAATGCCACCAGCCAGGCCTGCCCCAGTTAATAAATTCTGTCTGTTACCAGTGCCTTTTTTTTGTAAAACTGGGATCTATACCAGTGCAATCTTAATAGAAAATCAGTAATACTCAACTGCGCCAGGTGGCTGCTGGACCATTACGGATAGTCCTGACACAGATGATACCAAGGTCTAATAATATAACAAAAAGGTTTCCTCATAATTGCCAATCTAGCGAAAAACCCCAGGCACTGTTTATGTTTGAAATCTGCAGATGCCTATAGTAAACCCTGTGAGGTCTGAGGTAAAAAACAAGGCAACTGTCCCCAATTCGATGGTTCCCACAAGAAATTAGTCAAAATGGAGGAAACTGTCAAAATAAACACCTGCAATAAAATTAGGCTTTAAAGTAAAAGTGCGGTAAAAAAAAGTCTAAATAAGCGCTGTCGCTAAAAAATAAAAAATTGCAGAACACTAAAGAAAAGTAAAGTTGTCACTCAGCACACTGAAGGAAATGATTTATGAGGAAAACTTTACCCAGATAAGCACTAGGAGGCTGTCAACAAGGAAAGTTGGGAGACACCTCAGAGGCAATCCGCTCAGTCTAGCGGAGAAAAATTCTGAAGCAGTCAACAGCTCTCACTCAGTTCTCACCCCTCCTGTCTTTTTGATTGGCAGGCCCTCGCTCATTAAAAATATCTTAAAGGCACACCCTCCGAGGCAATTGCACCTAGCCAGCTAAGTGCAAAAGTTACTGATGCTAAAGGACTCCTGGGGTAAGAAGTGCTTTGTTGTTAACTGTGTTAACTTTTCCTTCCACAGGTATGGTTGTGGAGTGTGGGAGTAATGCTTAGAGTGCAGTGTTAGCTCCCTTGTATTTTGGTTGCAGGTGTCCAGGTATGGTGGGGGGAGGTTCCCCTGTGTTTTTTGGGTAATTTTGGGTTCGGTTCAAATAGATTTTCCCTAGAGGGCTGGGGGGGATAGACAGGCTGTGGTCCTGACCAGCTGGAGGGGCTACAGTACTGATCTATTAAGGCTATGCTCTGGACAGTTCTTCCAGGGCCACTAGGTAAACAAAGCAAGATCATAGAGTAGAGGCTGATGCGTCAGCCAATGGCCTCTGGGCCCTTAGTGTTGCCTGCCTGTGCGTGGCACATGGTAAGAGAGGGCCTGATCACCCCTCTCCGTAGGTAGCACATAGGGTAGCATGGCCTGTGCCGGGTAAGTAATGACTGAGTACAGTCATTTTCCGAGCCAAAGGTGAGTGTAACCCCCGTTACCCGGGGTTACTAGAATCCATAGAACCAGTGGCAGGTAAATGGGTTTCACACTGTCTCACTCTGTCCTCAGTCTTAGCTGAGCTTGAGGGATGACAACATCATAGAATTCTCGCAGCAGCATAAGCCACATTGGAATGCTGGCTGCAGGGGTTAGCTGTAGAATGTTGTGGAATTCAAGTCAGTCATCAGTCAGTCTCTAGTGGGTACTGGAGAGAGGAAGAGGTGTGCTGCAGTTGGCCGCCCCTCAGAGCCTAGCTCTGCTTTAGAACTACATCAGAAAGTGGGTTATGTGTTCTCACCCTGGAGAGGAACACATAAGAGAACAAAAGGAAGTGGTAGAGACCGTTCCCAGTGTTGTTCAGTGCCCCATCCCCGGAGGGATGGGGAGGAATTCCAGCATTTCAGGGGCAATCCCTTGGCCCTTCCTGGAAAGGGAAAAGCTACCTGAAAATGGGAATTGTTCTGAGAACCAGAGAATTTGTGTTTCCTTTGAGAGAAGCCCTGGGGCACCTGCATACCATGGTGAGGCTGTTCTGAAATAGAGCCTATGTTCACCAAGACAAAGTTGTGTAAAAGTATCTGCCTACTGTGGGGTCAGGAGAAGACTAGCCAAGTACAGTGCTTTTAAATTTGTGTAAGGCTTGAAAGCAACTGAAACAATGGGAGTCTAAGGAATGGACATAGCCACTAACAGAACTTTTTGAGTCAGGACACCGCCTAAATATAGTGTAGAATTTTAAATGTGACAAACATTTCGAGATAGCATCTACAACCAGTAGTTCGAAGAAAGGTGTTATTCCAAATGAATGGCCGGGTATAGATTTGGGAGCAAGAGGTGGGAGACCCCCATCTGGAGTAACCAGGTTTACCTCTACGGGTTCAGTTTGGGCACCTATAGTTTTCTCCCAGGTACTTGGCCAGTGTCTTCAGAAAGTACCCAGACGTGGGATTAAGGATGATGATTCCCTTTAGAGCTAGAATGTGCTCATGGGGGTTTAGGAGCCACCATCAAACTCTGTGCCATATGAAAAAGTGTTCAAGGACTGGCTGGGGCTCCATGTCATAGGGATCAAAGAAGAGTACCAGTTCGGGCAGTGTGAGCCCAGAGTATTTCAGAACCTGAGGGTTTTAGTGTAATGAAGAAGATGTGCTCTGACCCCTGTAAATCTGCATTGCCAGTGAGTGTAGCCCTGTGGGGGTCCATCTTTGCTTTGTTACTCCTGTGTTGATGGGAATAAAAGCCACACTCTAGAATCCCATTCCTGGTTTGGACATTTCAGTTATTGCTTCATATATCCAGAGTTACTTGGGCACCACTAACCAGAAGTACAAACCTAGCCATGATGCTAAGCGAATGTTTTCTCTCCGAACCTAAGGAGGGGTTACAACTACTTCTGCTCAGTCTCCACACAGGAAGCAGACGGTAATGGACAGATTGAAGGAACAGACATGGGTCCCTTCACAGAGGAAAGGGTTCTGGAGGAAACAGACAAATTAAAGGTAGATATAGATATGGGGCCAGATGGGATACACCCAAGAATACTGAAAGAACTAGGGAGGAACTGGCATCCCTTAAGCGGTGCTCTTTAACAAATCATTGAGCGAGGAGGTGCCGGAGGATTGGAAGAGTGCAACAGTAGTACCACTCCACAAGAGTGGAAGCAAGGAACAGCCAGGTAACTACCGTCCGGTTAGTCTAACGTCATTCGTGGGAAAACTGATGGAGTTCCTGCTGAAGGAAAGAATAGCTTTTTTGGAACAAACTGGTCAGCTTGACAAAAATCAACTCAGTACCCTGCCGACCGACTCCGGCAACCCACCCACCATGCCACTGTGTTGGCTCGGCAACACAACGCGGCACCACCCTCACATTCATCACTGTGCATTCCACTGCTCCCCGCCCGGCGTTCCTGCGATATAGCGACATCCTGTCACTACGGTTGCTCCACCCTCCAGCCGCCCTACCAGCCTGTAGCCATCCCTGGAAATGCACTGGGTGTGGGTCAGCCGTTATTGTAGGCGCTCATCTCGCAGTGCCTTATCACAGGATAACAACACTGTGGGATACACAAGCAGGCAGCTATGGGGGAAGTTAGAAGCCAAGGGCAGACTGTAACTATTTCTAAACTCCTCCTAGCTATTGCCTTACTTTCCTTAGTTTGTTCTCACTACACCACCTTCTTTAAACAACTTGTACTAAATATTTTTGGGTTTTGTTTTCATCCAGGACTGTTTACCCATGTACCTTGTAGGACTTGGTCTAATTATGTATTATGTTATTGCTTGCATTATATATTTGTTGTAACCATGCACCCAGGACCTCCTTGTTAATGAGCTTGCTCAATGGAGCGCTCCTGCAATAAACTTGAACTTGATGGATCGCTGGGGGAAACAAAATCAATGAAAGCAACAACAAAACGAATCAGCCTTTATTTCTGATGAACTTGTCAAATTAGGCAAAGTTTGTAGCAATGGGCAACATTTTAGTGAAAATATGCCTTGTTTTGAACTGTCCCGCTATCTAGGCTATATGACAGGTTTACTCGGTTGACAGCCACTTCTGATAAAATGGCGCAATAGCTGCCTACGTTGAAAACGCCATTTCGTAACACAAACAGCTCGACTTTTACGCAAATGTTGTGAGGCGGATTGCCCTCAAACCACGCGAGCTCCGTCGGCCGGCCGCTGATTGGCTAGTTTGGTCGCAGCTGCCGACGCGCCTCGTACGTCTGGATTTTGCAACCGTCTTGGAAACGCAAGATGGCGACTGCCGGAACGGAGGATTCTTATCGGGGATAAAATGTATTCCAGCGTGGTTATCACGCTGAAAATGTGATCCCCGAGGGCAGTCAGTTTCACGCCGTCGGTGGCGGACGGGCTGGATCTGGAGGTGAAACGGACCTCCGCATTCTTGGTTGTGAGCTGATTCAGGCGGCGGGGATCCTCCTTAAACTCCACAGGTAGGAAGAGCGACAGAAAAGTCAAGACAAAGAAAGTGGGCCACAGGCATTAAATATAACATTTAGTTAACACACAAAGGAGGAAGCGAGTCTTTAAGACGTATCTGGTGGTATTTTATGACGCTGTGCGTTGCAGAACTAGTGACATAATCCAAGTGATTACGGTCTAAATGTAGGCCAAACTTAGGCCTGTTAACCTTTCTAAATTTAGAAACCACTGTCGGCACTGAGCTCTTAAATCGGATTCCCTTTCCTTAGGGAGAAAGTTTTTGTCGTGTTCATTCACATGTAAATTGTTAACTTTGGGTAGTATTTGTAATAGATTGATGTGTTGTGTTTGCTAGCTGTAAGTATTAATGGAAAAATATGTCGTGGTTAATGCAGAAAATGTGCCGGTATAATTTTTTTTATTTTGTGACAAAGTTATGATTAACTTCAAATGACAGTATAATATCTCTGCCTCTTCAAATAAGTATAGAAGCATAATCTTTTTCTGCACGCTGAATAACTATATTATGGGTGATATATTGAATTGATTGCATATCGTGATACCATTAATCACTCGCAGTGGGAGCAGTGACTTAGTCATCACAGTGGAGCATCGGTGACGTTGCACAGTGTAGTTTTTCTCAGAAGTTCCTGCATTTTTTTTTTCTTCTCCAGTTGGTTTCTATCGCTGATGCAAAGAGAATGTTACCTAATCATCTGATGACTGCCAAGTTAGTAATGCTGTTCTACAGCCTCTTCTTTTAGCCGGCCATTAAAGCTTCTTAGGCTAAGAATAAATGTACAAGTCATTGCCAGACTGAAGGGCAGGGGTAATTTGGTGACGTCATACTAGGTGGTGATTTTTCCTCAAAATAGTCATGTTTCCCAAAGTTATTTGTTGATTGAATGCTTACAATAATGTATTGTGAAACTGATATTTTACAGAATAAAATACAAGAGTTTTCTCTTTTTCCCTTCCTAGGTGGCGATGGCGACCGGCCGAGTTTATTCAGCGCTTCTTTTATACAAAATCTTTTGTAAAACATTCTATGGAGGTAAGAAAATGTTAAACAAATGACAACTCCATGTTCCATATTACTTTAACACAACTCGACAGTCTCCGACTAAACATCAGAATTCCACCATCATTAGAATTCTATCATCCATTTTGTCCACCTACATGCTTCCTAGTTTTTTTTTTATATATATATATATATATATAGTAAGGTCTTTTCAACCCCATCTATGCATGTGCAAAGCTCTTCAAAGTTTCAAGAGACCATCTGCCCATCCAGTCTGCCCTTTTATCGCTGTTCTGCCTTGGACCCATTTTCCAGGTGGGCTTTTTGTCCTCACCTGCTCCCTTACCCACTGACTTACTACCCCTTGCAGGGTTCATTTCAGATATATATCTATGTGGGACACTGATCCACTGGGTATAAAAAGGAAGGGTTAAATGAAAAAAAATGTCACATTGTTCAACCAAGCCCAGATTAATAAAACAGCAGTTTAAAATCTCCAACGGTGAGCAGATTGTCTCCAAGGTAGAAGAAAAGGTGGATCGGAATTAAAAACTGAGTGCCAATTGTCCTAGTCCCCCACCCAAAAATTGATACTGTTAAATAAAAATATGAACCGTGACCCTGAGTAACTGTAAAGTCCTCAACTCTGTGCTATCCTTGATCGAAACCATTGGGTGTGTGTTGTTTTTTTTGCATGCACCACCACCTTAGCCAGTAAACTGTTCCACGGCTCAGCCACCGTGTCTGAAATATAAACTTTATTACAGTCTCTCTTGTATCTGAACTGGCCCCCCTGCCCCTACATCAGCAGCTACACATGCCCCATGATTACTTTCACCACCATCAACAGCTACACATGCCCCATGGTTAATTTCACCACTCCTGCTGAACAGATCCTCGCAGTTTTACTATGTTGATTTCTTTCAGAAACTTAAAGGTCTAGCATATCTGCTATCTTCCTTCATGACTGGTTTCTGGAAACTCCACCGTCTGTTCCCTGCTACGTGTCACTAGTCGATCTTCACCAGGATGGATCAGCAGCTCATTGCAACCACTATATTCTGCGATTTGGACACACTGAACTCTGCTGGCCTCTCTGCCCCTGCTGTTGCTTGGTTCCACTCCTACGTAACGGGCCGACAACAGTCTGTACGGGTCCGAGGTGCCCTATCACCTCGCCTTCCTATCCATTCTGGAGTCCCACAGAGCCCCAGCCTGGGTCCCATTCATTTTGTCATCTTCCTCAATGACCTCCCCACTGCCTGTGCCAACTTGCTTGTTACACATGTATGCAGGTGAGTCATCTTCACCTCTGATTCCTCCAATGCAGGTATTTCATTTTATTTATTTGTACTTCTAGGTAGGTACACTGAAACACAAGATCCCATTTTCAGGCACGACCTGAAGTCAGTAGGTTCAACAAACTTAACATACCTTAATCAACCATTAAATACAATAAACAGTTAACACATCATTTTACACAAGAGCAAGCATTCCTTTTTTTTTTTTTTTTTTAATAGAAGCAGCAGTGGAAAAAGTGGTTATTGGTTAAAGAAGACTTTACCTTATCAGGTAAAGGGTTCCACACTGTTGCAGCGCAGTAAGCGGAGGACCTTTTCCCTGAGTTTGTACGGACCAATGGAGGGGTCAGTTGGGTCTTAGTAGATGACCATATGGGGAACTATATGTATCCAAAAGGGCTCGAAGTGATGTTGGAATACCTTTATGTAGTATTTTAGCTATGGAGACCAGCTCCAGCAGGACTTCAGTGTTCTGCACTGGTTCTAGTCCAACCATCTTGGAGTCAACACTAAGAAGACAGTGTCCGTGACCTTTTGTACCAGTCAGAAACTGGGCAGACTCACTGACCGCCACCACACTGGGTGGCATGCCTCCTGGATCTGTTTAGTCCTTCAAGGATCTGGGAGTGTGGCTAGACAGTAAGCTTGACTTTGCAGACCACATTGATGCCATCTATGAAAAGTTCCATCCAAGGCTTGGTGCCCTGTACCGTAACAGACTGCTTATCTCCACATGTCCAGAGGGAGCTTGTTACCAACATGGCACTCACTATCTTCGACTGCATGGATGTGGTCTGTGGTAGTGCCACTTCCCTTGCCAGACTGGACACCCTTTGCAACTTCTGTCATTTTGCAACACACTCCCCATTTCATGCAGCATTGTTTGCTGTATTCGTCCATATCCATCCTCCTCCTGCCCTTTTATCGTCAAACTCACTGCACCGCCTCCATATCAAAACACTAGTTTGGTTCCCTTTCCTCTTAGAAACATAAGATTTGACAGCAGATAAGGACGCTTGGCCCACAGTCTGCCCATTTCCTACCTAATGGATAAGCTGCAGATCCTAGTTAACCAGCAGCCTACTTCTTCCTGCCCCAACCCTCAGAATTGCCTTATGACTGTCCCATGCATGCTTGAATTCCACCACTGTTTTGACTCCACAACCTCCTCGGAAGCCCGTTCCATGCATCCACGGCCCTCTCTCTGAAAAATACTTCAGCAAATTACCTCAGCCCCCCCATCTTCAAATTGTGCCCCTTGTTCTTGCACACCTCTTTTTTTTTTTGAAGATGCTGCCCTCTTGGACTTTGTTGATTTCCCTTGAGGTACTTGAAAGTTTCTATCATGTCCCTCCTCTGCCTCCTTTCCTCGAGGCTATACATATTAAGCTCCTTAAGTTTCTCTTCATATGTCTTCCGGCGCAGACCCTGCACCATTTTAGTTGCCCTCCTCTGGACAACTTCCATCCTGTCTATGTCTTTGCGGATTGGGTCTCCAGAACTGCCTCAGTACTCAGATGGGGTCTGACCAGCTGTCTGTACAGTGGGATAATAACTTCCTGTTTTATACTGGTGATGCCTCTCCCTATGCATCCAGTATCCCCAGCCCTCCTTACTGCCCTCTCCATTGCCCCACCTTAGGTCATCTGATATGACTACCCAGGTCCCTTTTCATTTTGTTGTTGTTAGTATCTCACCCCCATTGTGTACTCTTCCCTGGGTTTTGTTTCCCAGGTGCGTTATTGTACTTCTTAGCATTGAATCTAAGCTGCCATACATTTGACCATTCCTCTAACCTTGCCAAGTCCTTCTCATCCTTTCCACCCACCTTGTGCATCAACTCTGTTGCAGATCTTTGTGTCATCTGCAAAGACATACTTTTCCTTCAGTCCTTCTGCAATGTCGCTTATAAGAGCATTGAAGAGGACAGATCTAATCTGAACCCTCACGGTGCCCACTAGTAAACCCCCTTTTTCTTCAGAGTGGACTCCATTTACTATTACTCTCTGTGTCCTATTCTCCAGCTCACCTCTTACCCAGGCTGTCATCGTGGGACCCACTCCCAGGCTGGCTAACTTGTATATTAATCTTTTGTGTGGGACTGTGTCAAATGCCTTGCTAAAGTCTAGGTAGGCCATGTCTACAGCCCCTCCCTGATTTACTACTTTGGTCACCCAGTCAAAGAAATCTATCAGATTCGTCTGGCATGACCTTCCCGCTATGAATCCATGCTGCCTTGGGTCCTGTGCCCCTCTGGCCTCTAGATATTCAACACTTCTTTCCTTCAGAAGTGATTCCATCATTTTCCCTACCACTGAGGTTAAACTAACAGGTCTGTAGTTTCCTGCTTCTGCCTTGCTCCCACTTTTGTGAAGGGGAATCACATCTGCCCTCCTCCAGTCCTCAGGTACCACCCCATCCTCCCATGATTTGTTAAAGAGGGTAGTCAGTGGTGTCACTAGTTCTACCCTTAGTTCTTTTAGAATTCTGGGATGAATCCCATCAGGCCCCATTGCTTTGTCCACCTTCAGTTTTAAGAGTTCTTTCAGAACCCTTTCTTCTGTAAATGGGCTGGTATCAACTTCTGTATCCAGGGTGTTTCTACTGTTTGTTTTAGGTACCTCCCCCTCTTCATTTGTAAATACTGAGCAAAAATATTTGTTTAGTATCCCTGCCTTTCACAGTCACCCTTTGCCCACCTTCCTCCCTTTATTAAGCCTCACTATCCCTCCTGAGGTCTTTTGCTCCTGATGTACCTATAAAGGTTTATCCCCTTCTTAACCAAGTTGGCTATCTTTTCCTCGGTTTGGGCCTTTGCTGTTCTGACTGCCTTCCCAGCTTCCTTTTGCTTTAACTGATACAGTTCTCTGTCCTGCTCCTTCTGTGATTCCTTGTACTTCCTGAATGCTTTCTTTTTCTCTTGAACCTTCACTGCCACTTCCTTTGAGAACCATAGTGGTTTCTTACATTGTTTCGTTTTGTTTATTTGCTTCACACAAAGGCTTGTTATCTCTGTGATGGCATTTTTTTTTATTCCCCATTGTTCTTCCACCCCTCCTTCCTGCCCATTTGCTAGTGCATTCCTTAGGCACTCACCCATTTTGGCAAAGTCAGCCCTCCTAAAGTCCAGTACTTTTGTCTTTGTATGACTTGACTCTCTTGCTGTGTTTATTGTGAACCATACTGTTCGATGGTCGCTAGTTCCCAGATGGCTACCCACTTCTACATCTGTGATCCTCTCCATCTCCATTTGAGAGAACCAGGTCTAAGATTGCTCCCTCTCGAGTGGGCTCCAGTACTAGTTGTCTAAGGCATGCCCCCTGTAGGCATCTAGAATAACCCACTCTTGATGGCTGCTGCAACTGCACTCCAGGTAACATCTGGCATATTCAGATCACCCATGCAATATCTCCCTTTTTCTGCCATTCTAAGTATACTTTCTATCATTTCCTTGTCCATTTCTTCCCCCTGAGAAGGGGGTCTGTATAAAACCCCTGTGCAGATTGTGGTTCCATTGCCGGTCTCCAAATTTACCCACAATGCTTCTTCTCCTCCCTGTTTTCCCTTTTGTTCTGTTGCTTTGATTCCTTTCCTTATGTAAAGAGCTACTCCTCCTCTTTTACTCTCCCTGTCCCTCCTATAGATAGTGAATCCTGGTATGTTTATGTCCCAGTCGTGGTTTTGTGTGTACCATGTTTCTATGACTGCCATGATATCCAGATGTTCCTCCTCCATCAAGGCCACTAATTCAGGAAGCTTGTTACTCAGACTACGGGCATTGGTACTCCTTGCTCTCCATTTTTTGATGACTTTACCTTCTGTTGCAGCATCCCCCACTGACCTTTCTACCTCGGTCTTTTTCTCATTTAGTACCCTGTTTTGTAGGGAGAGGCTGGGATTTTCCTGCTGCCTATCAGTGCCTCCCCCCTTGACTAGTTTAAAAGCTTGCCAATGAAGCATTTAACCCGATTGCTCAAAAGACTTGTTCCCTTCCTGGACAGATGCAGACCATCCTGCCAGTATAGGCTGGTGTTCCTCCAGGTGGAACCCCAGTCCCCAATGAAGCCAAACCCTGTTCTCCACCATTTTTCAACCATTCATTAACTGCATGGTGCAAAGTACCCTTGCCTCACTCATGCCATTGACAGGCAGCACCTCCGAGAAGGATACTGTGTGTGCTACTTGTCTTAGGCCCCTCCCCAATTCTACAAAGTTCTTCTGCACTGCTCTAATCTCATGTTGGGCCAAGTCATTTGTCCCTAGGTGGACAATGACATCCAGCTCAGACTCCCGTACAGCTGTTCTCGTGATCCTGAGGATGTGCTTCCTCTCCCTCCAAGCCATGGCACCAGGCAGGCACCTTACTTCAGTTTTCCCTGCTCCCCCCAGTTCTATCTCCCTAATAATTGAGCCCCCAAACTGCTTCCTTTCCTTGTGGTGTCCTCAGCCTCCTTAGTCTCCTCTCGGGTGCATCCATGGGAGCTATGCCCCCCAGAATGGTGTATGGATTGTGGAGTGGAACAACTGACTGGGTGTGCCTCTGTTCCACCATCCTCACCCTCCCTGAGCCCACTGTGGTCCAACTGCTGTGCTTCCTCATAACCTCTGAGGCAGTGGTGGTGGCTCTGGTGCTCCCTGGATGGGAGAGGTTCCCTTCCTACTGTCCAGTGTGGCCTGGGGAAGGTTCCCACTACTGTCCAGTGTGGCCTGAAGGCGGCAACTTCCTCCCTCAGGGCAGAGAGTTGTCTGCAAATAGGGCAACATCTCAGCCTCCAGAAAGACTCCCAGAGACTGCTGCCCCACAGCCATTACATTTCACTACTCCCCACATGTTTATCTACTTTTTTTTTTTTTTTTGGGTGTGTTTGTGTGTGTGATTGGTTTGTTATATAGAACTATATATATTATACAGGGTGTATGCTTATATTGTCAGTGCATTGTGCTAGAGAGGACGTGACAGTGATATGCACCTTGCACTCTGGAGGAAATTATGTCAGAACCCCAGGTATAAAGGAACTGTTTCCAGGGGTGGGTGGAGTGAGGGGTGGGAAGGGGTTGGGCCTAAACTGTGCCCTCACAAAACAATCAGCTAAGAGCTGTGACCCACTGCTCCGATGAGGTGCCTTCCTGTCAGCAAGATACCCTACACAACAATTTGACAGAGAAAATACCCTGTTAATCAAACAGAGAGAAATCCAGACATCCAAGTCAGACACAGGTAAACCTCCCCAGACCCAAAACAGCCTGGTGGTTTGGCTCTCGAAACAGTCAGCCCCAAAACAAGTCCGCTGTGCTTTAAACTCTTCCTGCACTGAAAATCTTAAGAATTGTAACAGACTGTCTTTTCCTGATAATTCTAAGTTCTTTATTTCACCTTTCAGTTAGAAGTAGCCTCCACCTGCAGAATATCTGCTACAAACCAAAGACAATTGTAAGGTTCACCTCTGTTTCTGTGTAACAGACTGCTTATCTCCACATGTCCAGAGGGAGCTTGTTACCAACATGGCGCTCATTATCTTCGACTACATGGATGTGGTCTGTGGTAGTGCCACTTCCCTTGCCAGACTGGACACCCTTTGCAACTTCTGTCATTTTGCAACACACTCCCCATTTCATGCAGCATTGTTTGCTGTATTCATCCATATCCATCCTCCCCTGTCCTTTTGTCGTCAAGCTCACTGCACCACCTCCATATCAAAACACTAGTTTGTTGCGGCCTGCGGCGCGGTAAATAGGAGCTACGGTTGCGGTGCCAGCGACCGGAGTTCCGAGGAACAGACTCGGCGGCTGGAGAAGGCGGCGGGGGAGGGAGGATCGGCAGCCAGGGGTCGCTCTCCTCCTCTGGATAAGGATCACGGTCCCGTTGCGGTACCGCCACCTGGGTGACTGCGGGTGGAGGTGCAGCGAGACAGCATGCAAGGGAGGGGCGGACGTCTGCTGGGAGCCAGAGAGGCGTTGTACTGTCGAGACTGCGTCCTCCTTGGCCCCCCTGCGTGCAGATATCCGTGGGGTCGGGACCAGAAAAGCCGAAAGAACCCTGCGCTGGGCTCCTGTAGACGGGACCCGGCTGCCCCGAGAAAACCCATAACCAAGCTCCATAGATGGGGCTCGCAAGGCCTTCTGACACAGTCTCTAGGTGTGAGAGAGGGACCAAAGGATGGGGTCCCTCTCCTCCCCGCCCTGGGGGTAAACCGCGGCAGGATGGGGAAGGCTAGCCAAGCACCCGGAGGGAGATACCTGGGGCGGGACTACGGGAACCCACAGCCTAGGAGATCCCAGAAGAAAGGAACCCAGCACAGCGAGGAAGGGGGCATAAAGAAGAAAAAAAAAAAAAAAAACACTAATTTGGTTCCCTTTCCTCTTACCTCTCCTCTACCAATTCCCTCTGTTCCAAGGACCACCGCACTTTTGCCACTCCTCGCCCCTGCTCCTCTGCTGCCTTCTATCAATTTCCCTCACTATGGAACAAACTCTGTTCCTCTCTCTATTACGCCCCAACTGCTGACTCCTTATGCACCAGCTGAAACTTCCTCCTGATACCTCCATGGCTGAGCTTTAATCCATCTGCATGCAACCAGCTGGTTCACTGTTCCTGCTGTGGTCAAACATCCACTCCTCTAGCGCTGTCCTCCTTCTCGAGGTTGGGCGGTCATCTCGCTTTTGGTCAATCGCCTGCTCCGTTATTGATCTTGTCCACTATGTAGTATTGTTTCTCTTTTTTTTTTTTTTTTTAATTGGTTTTGTTAATGCATTGGTAAGTACTCTTTTCATTTTACTATCTGAACATGTGCTTGTTAACTTTTGTATTATATTGTACGTAACTTGCTCAGATGTTTTGTTGCTTTGTATTGTGTGTGTTTTGGCTGCCCCTCATGTCTCTGGAATTCAAGGGTTGCAGAATTTGCATCGTACTACCGCAGAATTCATTGTTTTTGGTTATTTTCATTCAAATAAACTGTTTTTTCATAGTGTCTGGCTTTTTTCCCCATCTTGTTTATCCTGAAGCCCATCATCTGCTCTCAGCATGCGGTGTCATGACATCATCATTCACTAAAAATACCACCAACAGCTTAATCTGGTTCAAGGTCAGTTGGCATTCATCTGTATCCCCCTCCCCCGGGTCGTGCCTGAAAATAGGCAGGATTTGTCTAGTGCACTTACCCGGTCAACAAAAGCTAAATAAATCATATTTAGCTAATGGCAGGACTGCGTTCTGCCAGAGAAATAAATAAATCATGCTGCAGAAATCAGAAAATGCTGCCGCAGAAGCCAAAAGCCCTGCGCCAGAAATCAGAAAATTTTGCTGCAGAGCACTAAGCGGCCCTGGCTGCCCCTCAGTCGCACCTGGAAACGAGCCTTGACTCGTGTGGCTCTCCGTTTACCAGTTTCGAATACAGTTCCTGCTTCCAGTGAGTGCAGTTTCAGTGCCTTGAGATGATCTATGTAGGTCCTACCCTTTTGTATCTGAATCATTTTGGTTGCTCCTACACTGCACCGTCTCCAGCCTGTCTGTCTTTCTTTAGCTGGGGCACAGTACTCCATATAGGACCTCACCAGTGATCTATAGAGAGGTAGTATTACCTCCTCCTTCCTGATGTCAAAGCCCCTCACCAAACACCCCAACATTTTGGTTGATTGGCTAGATTGTTTTAGGGAATCATTTATGATGACTCCCGAGATCCTTTTCCTCAGAAGTAGCGCCATGCTTAACCAATCCCATCCTGTATTCTGTCCTGGCATTCTTGTTTGCTCTGTGCATCACCTAGCACTTTTTGGCATTGAATTTCAACTCCAAACAGATAAACGAACCAGTGAACTCCACCTTCTTAAAACATTTCATCATTTTTTATTAAATTGCGGTGGCCACCAAACTTGTGCCCTAAACGTTTTCACTAACCCTGTCACCCTTATCAAGGGGTAGTGTGGTTCTGTAATTTATAAACATATAAAGCACGTTTTCAGTATAGTTGTTCAGCAGTAAAGATAACAGCAGTGGTATTTCTTACCAAAATACTTTCCAAGCATACTTATATACATGTTCTCTAAATGTAAATACAGATATTAAAATATCAAACATACCAAATCACTGAAGGCTTTGCACGTTGTAATCACATTTATGGTTAACGCACACAGAGCTGTGTGTCTCGAGGAAACGTAGCCAGAAGTGCCTGTCTAGCTGCTTGCTCCCAGGTTGTGCCTCTTAACAGCTGCCACTTATTCGGGCTGTGAGAGTGAAGTCGCCTTTCCTCCGCTCTACTAGAAACATAGTGGATCTTGGATGTACTTCTGTTCTCTGTCCTTGCCTTAACTGTATTGTTTGGGCTGGCCACCCACTCTGTTTGTTTGTTGTTGTCTTGTCTAGTGTCCATCCTTCTGTTATCCCTTTCCAGTACATCCTAGTACTGCTAGTCTGCCTACGAAAAAAAAGCCTGTAATAAGTGCTGAGGACATCAGTACTGCTTTCCCTGTTTGGGGGTCCTGTCCTCCTTGTTTATGTGCCTGGAGCTTGTATTATGCTCCTTATTGTAAAAACATATGTTTTCCTGTTAAAATAGTATATGGAGCTGTTTTCAGCTCCACTGGCTTTTCCTGTTAAATGCCTGCCTGTATGCCTATTCGTGGGGTTTTATAAAGAAATAGCCCTCCGTTTGAAATATTGTAGGCTGCTTTAAAACACTTTGTTTAGCCCTGTTTTGCCTTGCTGTGTTTCAGAGGTTTGTTTGTGCCTTTGAAGTTTAAACAAAGGTACAGGGGTGGAGTTGCATAGTCACATGACCTGTGCATAGTATATAACCTGTGTACCTAGACAGGTAGTCAGATGAGTTTAGATGTTCAACTGAGCTAATCAGTTGGACACTTGGATGTGAAATTGTAAATATCCTTGGAGCTAACAATTCCTAGCTGTATTAATTTTGTTTTGATGCAGTTTTGCTTCTTTTATTTTGCCGTTATCAGTTCGCTTTATAATTTCTGTAAACAAATATTTTTATTTTGCTGCATTTATTCCTTAGTGGTCCATTTTTACCTACAGCCTGTGACACGGGTGTCCCAGCATGATGTCGCAGCCATTAGCCTATGCATGACATCACATAGACTGGAACCCTGGAATGTGAGTGAGATGAAAGGGTTCTATCTCACAACCTCCCGAACTCAGGAAAGGGATTAATGGAAGTATGATTTTCATTTGTTTTGTGTCTGTTCACCATTACATTATCTACATCTGTTGGATCCAGAAATTAATTTAAAACCCCACTTACATTTCCGCTCCCAGGAGGTCAGCCCATCAGGGGCTCACGGTCAGCTTACCATTTAATGGTGATACCAGTATTGTATTTCTCACAGTTGCACCTAATATTAGACTCTAGAGCTCAGTCTATAGAAACGTATAAGTTGTTGGCACTTGGCCCACCTAGTCTATTCTAAATTCTCTGATTTATAAAGTCTATGAACAGTACCGTATTTAAAAAAGTTTCACCAGGAAAGACATACTGAGCTGTTAACAGCTTGTTTCCAGGTGCATCCGGGGTAAGGGATGTGATAAGTTAAATGTAGAAAATACAATATGACAAAGCAGCACAGTCAACAAAATTGAAGGCAGATCAGTATAACATGCATGTAGTAGATCACATTGAGATACGTTAAACAAGGGGAAACTAGAACAGTGAAACAGGTAATGAGGAAAATGGACTGCTAGGGCAAAACTAGTTTTTTGGGGGGGGAGAGGGTCATGGACTGGTGCAGTGGGAGAAGAGAAGTCATGACTTATTTTTTTAATTCTATTTAACCTCTGCTCTGCAGGCAGGCATCTGCCCCATCTCCAGTCTTCTGGCCAGTGGGGGGCTCGGCGGAAGGAGAGTCGACCATCGTGTTCTTCTCCTGCGGCACACATCCAGAAGGGTGATTTCGGGCAGTCCCGGGGCCGGTGTGCAGGAAGGAGGTGTCTTAGAGCCCGCAGCGGTCCTTTTTTTTTTTTCTTTCACGTTTTCGTTAACCCCTGCTTGTAACCGTGAACGCAGCGTGCGTGCCATGAAGCTCGCCTTCTGTCTCCCTGTCTCTGGCACTGCCCACGGCCATCCACCAGAGGACAGTCAAGGAGCGGGACGACATGCCCACCTGTCCCTGGGAGAGGAGAGCTGTCATCGGACTCTCGATCCTCTTCCCTCCCCTGCCGGCCCAAGCTCACTCCCAAATACAGGTCGCCGGCGTGGCGTGAGGTGTGGCGTCCAGTGTCTCAACCCTCAGTGCCACCAGGCTGGGGTGAAGAAGAGACTTTAAGGAGAAAGCGGAAGAGGCAGAGCGGATTGACAGGAAGGTAGGACCAGAGTTTAGGAAAGCAGTTTGACCAGAAGTAGATTTTCTAGAAGGAATAGAGGGGGAATGAGAAGTACTATTGCGGAGAGGGTGGTAGGATGATGAGGGAGAGGATAAGGATGTAAGGAGGGAGGGGAACAAAACCATAATTTAGATATAAAGGAGGCACAGTGGGAAAGGCACCTGGCATCAATAGAGGGGAGGGAAAGGGCAGAGTAGAGTGAGCAATGGTGGGTACGAGGGGAGCCATCCAAAGCAAAACAGAGTGGAAGAGGTGCTCAAGTCTGGCAAGGGAGGATTTGGGAGCCCCACTAAGTGAAAACATGCCAAAATAAACTATTTGACAGCAACGTATTTATATTATTCTAATACAGTATATTCAGATATTGCCTAATGGGGAAAAGTGCCTGCTTAGAATCTTAGGAATGGATAATTTGTGATAAGGTAAGAGCCAGAGAGAACTCATCTTTTCTACAGAACATAACATCAGTTGCAATAATTTCAACTCAGTCAAAGCAGTGGCAGCCAGTCAAGCTCGTCATTCATTCCATCTTTTTACTCCGTGCGTAAACTTTGTCCAGTAGGCTTCCTTAAAAGTAACCTCTGATCTGTCATCCCCTCTTCCCAGTATAAAGGTTCCATTTGTTCAGTGCCATAAAATCAAATTAGGACCTTATCAGAATGTTGTATTAGGATGGTATAAAGCCTGTTGTCAAATATTACGTTAAATTGCTTATTTTGGTGTAATGTTTTCATTTTTTAGTATTGGTTATAGACTGACCTCTGTAGGCTAAGACTGAGTGTTACTATGAGAAATACAGTACCGGTATCATCATTAAACGGCAGGTTGACCTCTGATGTGCTGACCTCACGGAACCTGAAATGTAAGTGGGGTTTTAAATTTGTTTCTAGGTATGTTTGTGGATAATGTGGTGAACAGACACAAAACTGAAAGAAACCAGTACTTCCATTAAGTTAAGTTACCCGCATTATTTGAATCCTGGGAGGTTGCGAGATGGAACCCTTTAATCTCTCCCACACTCCAAGCTTCTTGACTGTGTGATGTCAAACATGTACTACAGTGGATCGTGTATCATCATGCTGGGACATCTGGATCAGCAGCAGCTTTGAGGCACAGGCTGGGAGCATGCAGTTAGAGTAGCACTTTTGGCTGCATGTTTCCCTGAGACACAGCTTTGTGTGTGTGTGTGTGTGTGTGAACCACAAATATAATTACAACTTGCAAAGCCTTTGTTACTTTTCGAGAGCATGTATATTACTAAGTTTAAAATGTATTTTGGGAAGAAATACTGCAGCAGTCATGTTTAGTGCTGCATCATAACAATTATACTGAAAATGTGCGTTCCATGTTTATGAATTACAGGACCACTGCCCCTTGATAAAGCTGGTGGGGGCCAGCAAAAGTAGTTTGGGGCAAAAGTTTGGCAGACAGAACAATTTATTTAAAAAAATATATATATATGTTAATGTGTATGTAAATGTGCATATGTGTGTGTGTGTGTGTATGTATATGTTTTCAGAAGATGGTGCTTACTGGTGATTCATCTGCTGGCCGGAGTGACTGGTCCGTTTTGAATGATCTCGGTGGACTCCACAAGCCTGGCATGGGACTGCTAATTGTTCTCATGTTGTTTTGGAGTTGAATTTCAACTGCCAAACCTTGGACCCAACCACCTCTCTAACCTTTGTAGGACTTCCTTTCTCCTACACACTGTCAACCCTGCCACAGAGGTGAGTGTCATCTTGGGGAGATATATTGCCTTGTATTCCTTCTCCTGTATCGTGGATGCACATACTGAAAAAGGACAGACCCTGCAGCACTGGTGACTTCCTTCTCCCCAGCTTGTCTCCCTCAGTCACCACCCTCTTTGTTTCACCTAACCAGGATCGCACTCTTCTAACTGGTCCTTCACTGCACTTAAATCCTTTGATGTCTTCAGCAGCCTTCTTGTGTGGCACTGAGTCGTAACACCTTGCTGTAGTTGAAGTACAGAAAATCTACTGCTTGCCCCTCGTCCATTTCCCTAGTTACCCGGTCGGAGAATGCTGTCAGGTTGCTCAGCACAGATTCACGCTGCTTACTATCATGAAGTTCATTTTTACAGCAGTGTGGGCAGAGCTCTGCAGATGTTTTGCCATCACTTTAGAAGAGAAAAGGGACTGTGGCTGAATTCCTTCCCAGTTCTCTTCTGCAGTGCAGTGGGCATTGTCCACAGTGCTCCACTCATTGGTGACGTGTGGTGTCTCCCCTCCACAGTTACCCGCTGCAGTAGCAACCCCCAACTCTTCACAGGCACTCTGTTTGGTTGATGCTCATACTTCCGATGTTCATCACGTATGCACACCACAGACTCATGGCAGAAACTTCTGTGCCAAAATAGTTGCGTGATTCTGTGTGCAGAACTTCACTATGTGAAAGTCCAGCATCTTGTTGGCTCAAGCAGCCATCTTGGACACAACAGACTTTTCTACCGTTCTGTGAGTTTTATTTTTGTTTTTTTTTTTTTTGTTACACCCCAGTGTCCTGGCTGCCTTGTTGTAGGCCATGTTACATTGGCTAAATTGTTTCAGTGAGTTGCTTATGATGACTGCCAGGACCCTTTCCTCTGTGCTGGTGCCCAAGCTTGACCTCCTGTCCAGTATTCCTTCCTGAGATTCTGGTTCCTTGCGTGCATCACCATGCACTTTCTTGATGTTTAGTTTGGCTGCAAACTTGGGACCACTTCTCTAATCTTTGCAAGTACTTTTGCAGCTCTCTAACTCCTTCTGGCCGTCTACCCTGCCACAGAGCTTACTGTCATCTGCAAAGAGATGCATCTTGCATTGTATTCCTTCTCCTATCACTAATAAACACAGGTGAAGAAGAACAGGCCCCAGAAGTGAACCCTGCGGCACTCTACTGCGTGGCGTCCTGGCCCCGTTACCACCACCTTCATAGTGTCTCCCTCACCACACCCAACAATCTTAACTAGATCTTTGCTTTTCCCAGATGCTTTGAGTTCTTTCAGAAACCTGTGTGGCACAGTCGTAGAGCAAATACACAGTTCGTCCATTGTCCACTTCCCTGTTTACCCAGACAAAGAATACTTTTAGATTGGTCTGACAAGACTTCTGTGCCATGAACCAGTGATGCTTAAAGCAGCAGTACTAACATATTAAAATGCCAGCAGAATAGGCCTAACAGTCTTTCATGTCTGTTTGGTCAGCCCCCACCCTGGGAGCTGACCTTGCTGCCCCCCTCTCTGGCTTCTGCCTTCCCAGTCCCGGATATTCCCGCTGCACTGGTTTTTGCTTCCAGAACCCTTCCCCTGTACCTGTCCCACCCCCCTCTTGAACCCCTCCAACATTTCTGCCTCCACCAGTCCCCTGGGCAGTGCATTCCATGGCTCCACCACCCTCTCAGTGAAGTACAGTAGCACCTCCTCCTTTCTCTTATGAATCTCCCCACTCTGGCTTCCTTAGTACTAGTTAAACATTTTGTTGGTGGTCAGGACAAACCTAAACATAACATAAGTATATCTTCTTTTGTACTTGATTCATTCCTGTGGCAAGATAGAGAGTTTTGAAGTTATTAAAATTATTGGGCCTTTGCCAGGTCCGCCATCATGGATGTAAGCAGATCTGGGTGCTGCTATGCTGTTGGCCATCAGAAACATTTGTTACCAACACTCTTGCAGATCTGCATTAAAACCTCTTTCAGGGTCCAGGGCTAGTGTTTCTGTGCTCTTAGCCCCTTCTCCGACTGCTGCCGAAATCAAAAGTTGCAGTTATGGACTAGGATGATCTCCCAGCGCACGGAGCAGAGTGATTTGAACTTGGCGCATTTTTTTCTAGTGCTGTACCCAAACTGTTTGTATAATTAGTTATTACAGTCGCCCCTGAAAAAGAGACCTTCGGGGCCCAGAGGGCTTACCCGGTTATCAAAAATTAAATAAGAACTGTGGTCATTCCTTGCTCCTTCTTGGGCTTGGATTTTTTTCGTTCGTGCCCCCCCCTCACCTTGTCCTATTAAATACTCCTTTGCTCCATCCTCAACTGTCTTTGATTGGCCTACAGAATTAAAGAAATAGGATACATTCTCTGTGTAGCTCTGCTCCAAATGATTACTGTTGTCTACTTTGTGCTACTGAGACTACTGCCCTGTCCTTACTCTTTGGAAGCTTGTTCCCCAGTCAACATCTTGCAATCTCCCCATTTCTTAATACTACTGCTTCCCTTCTGCTCCATTATTGCTTCCTGTTGCTCCAACAGCCCGTTAACCAGTCCGGGGACTTTACTTCTTCAATTTGCCCTTTTTGGCCCTGGGCCCTTTCTTCATAGCCTAAACTGATTTTCCACTTTATTAGAAACCTAATATGCCCTAAATGCCACCCTTATGCTAGGATCTTTTTACCTTCTCAATTGCTGCTACCTGGACTGTGTTCCTCTCCTAGCCCTATCAGGTGATGTGGAGCCTAACCCTGGTCCCATGAAAACTGTGCCTCTAGCAGTCTGGACGCTCCCCAGCGGATCATACTCTAGTGTTCTAAAGATTTGCCACCTAAATATAAAGCCTGTTGGCAGATCCGTGGAACTTAATCACTACAGTATTTTTCTGTTTTTATCTTGTGGAGCAGGGACTGTTTCCAGCTACTCTACAGTCTTCCGAATGAACCCTGCCTTAGGGAGCTATTGACTAGGCCCAATAATCCATTTTCAGTGCCAGTTACACAAGTGCCCCTCAGGTCAGGGGTGTTCAGATCAAAACTTCTAGGACTCGCCTGGCCATGACAGTAGATGAATTCATACTTGACCCTAATCATTACCATGAAATCAGCTTTTTGAGGGGGAGCTTGCCCTTAGGAAATGTACTTGCTCCTGAACAGGGGCAATAGGATTTGCACACCCCTGCCTCAGGTGCATCCCATCTGGCCCTCGGACCTTAATCTGTTTTCAGGGCTGCTAGTTCTTTGTCCTGTAAGCACCACCTACACCATTTCTGGGATCCTCTTGCAGCCGCCTTTATGTCACTTTCAGACAAGGATCCGCTATCTTCCACTGTAAACACAGAACAAAAGCATTCGTTTAGAATGGCTGCCTTCTGTTCGTTTTCCTGCTGTACTATCCTGCCCCCTCCATAAGCCTAACAATCTCCCCCCCCCCCTTGTTTTGGTGGTTGTTCAGGTGAAAGTCCGAGGTCCTATGGAACTTCTCAAGATGAGAAGAATTTTACCCCCATTAATTTGGAGGCGCACTGAGTTGGGACCATATATTTTTAGCTGCATGTGAGAAGGGGTGTCATATTGGAGGACAATACAAAGTGACTGAGGTGCAGCTAATGTATATAAATGCATGCTGAAACAGCACTGAAACTTGTATACATGAAAGTGACTAAGGCAGTGTACCAACACACCACTACATAATACTAAGTTCCCGGAGGTCACGGAGGGCGGTCAGATTACTATCTTTAACTGCAAGGGCAGGGATGAGATGGGTTGAAAAGTGAGACAGCTGGAGTGGTTTCAGGGAGCAATGGGGGAGGGTATTCCAGAGGGGTTGGCTGATGAACGGAAAAGACAGGCTGACCAGCAGAGGTTTTTCAGCGAGGGCTGTGAAAAGAGCAAGTATTCGTGAATAAATGGAGAAGAAGCAAGGGGGGAAAAGTAAAATGGGAAGGAAGCAAACCAGAAATGAGGAGCAGTGAGAGGCGTTGGGCCTCCACAGCAGGAAGAGCGAGAGATCTCAATAGAGCAGTGACTGGGTTGTGTGTGTGTATGTATGTATGTTTTGGGGGAGTTAGCCAAATACTGCAGATTACTGTATTTGTGATATGTTCAAGTTTATTCACCAGGAAAACTCGGTTGAGCGTGCTCATCTATAAGGATGTTCTGTCAAGGACCATGTGTTACAACTAGAATACAAAGAAATGGCAGACAAAACAGAATTCCAAAAGATACAATCATACAAAACCAGGGAGAATTGATTTAATATAGTTGACTTATACATAACCCACTGGATCAACCTTAAAATCAACTTACTACCACTAAAAGCCCAAACTGAGGAAAAAATAGCCAAGTCAGTTAAGAAGGGGGATAAAACCTTTTATAGGTACATTAGGGAGCATAGAAAGGTTAAGGGAGGAATAGTGAAGATTAATAAGGGAGAGGAGAGGTGGGCAGAGGGAGACGGTGAAAAGGCAGAGATACTGAATGAATACTTTTGCTCAGTATTCACAAAAGAAGATGAGGAGGAGTTATCTAAACCAGACAGTAGAAGCACTCTGGGTAGGGGGGTTGACACCAGTCCATTTACAGAAGAAAGAGTCCTGAAAGAACTCCTAAAACTCAAGGTGGACAAAGCAATGGGGCCTGATGGGATTCACCCCAGAATCCTAAAAGAACTAAGGGAGGACACCACTGACCACACTTTTAACAAATCATGGGAGGATGGGGTGGTACCCGAGGACTGGAGGAGGGCAGATGTGATTCCCGTTCACAAAAGTGGGAGCAAGGCAGAAGCAGGAAACTACAGATCTGTAAGTTTGACCTCAGTGGTAGGGAAAATGATGGAATCACTTCTGAAAGAAAGAATTGTTGAATACTTAGAGGCCAGCGGGGCACAGGACCCAAAGCAGCATGGATTTACAGCAGGCAGGTCATGTCAGACGAATCTAATAGATTTCTTTGACTGGTGACCAAAGTAATAGATCAGCGAGGGGTTGTGCATATGGCCTACCTAGACTTTAGCAAGGCATTTGACACAGTCCCACACAAAAGATTAATCAAGTTAGCCAGCCTGGGAATGGGTCCCAGGGTGGTAGCCTGGGTTGCAAACTGGCTGCACAACAGGACACAGAAGGTAATAGTGAGTGGAACACATTCCGAAGAAAGGGGGGTCACTAGTGGAGTACCTCAGGGCTCAGTACTGGGTCCAGTCCTCTAACATCTTTATAGGTGACATGGCAGAGGGTCTGGAGAGAAAGGTATGCCTCTTTGCAGATGATACAAAAATCTGTAACAGAGGGATACACAAGGGGGTGTAGAAAGGATGAGAAGGGACTTGGCAAGGTTGGAGGAATGGTCAGACATATGGCAACTTAGATTCAGTGCAAAGAAGTGCAAAGTAATGCACCTGGGAAACAAAAACCCAGGAGAAGAGTATACAATAGCAGGGGAGGTACTAACAACAACAAAAATGGAACAGGACTTGGGGGTGGTCATATCAGAGCTAAAGGTGGGTAAGCAATGTGAGAAGTCAGTAAGGAGAGCCGGGGGATACTGGGATGCATAGGAAGGGGCATCAGAAGTAGAAAAAGGGAAGTGGTTATCCCTCTGTACAGACAGTTGGTGAGACCCTATCTGGAGTACTGTGTGCAGTTTTGGAGACCTCATCTACGCAAGGACGTAGACAGGATGGAAGCAGTCCAGAGGAGGGCAACTAAAGTGGTGCAGGGTCTGCATCAGAAAATCATACGAAGAGACAGAGAGCTTAATATATATACTCTTGATGAAAGGAGGGACGGGGGGACATGATGGAAACGTTCAAGTACGTCAAAGGAATCAAAGTCCAGGAGGGTGGTATCTTTCAGAAAAGAGATGTGTAAGAACAAGGGGCACAATTTAAAGATAGAGGGGCGGCTCGGGGTAATGTGAGAAATCTTTTTTTTTTTTCACAGAGGAGTGGTGGATCGTGCAACTGCCTTCCTGGGGAGGTTGTTGGGGCTAAAACAGTGGGGATTCAAACATGCATGGGATAGACACAAGGCAGTTGAAGTAGGGGTGGCAGGAAGTAGGCTGTTGGTTAACTAGAATCTGCAGCTTATCCAGTAGGTAGAAATGGGCAGACTGGGTGGGCAGCGGTCCTTATCTGCCGTCAAGTCTGTTTCTGTGTTACTCCCAACCTGCTAGACAAAGCCACTTCTTTTGGCTGCCCACTCTCCCCCCACCCCCACCCGTCTCCCCCTCCCCCTCACCTTGACTTCTTCTTGGACTCCCACACTAGGTGTCACACCTCTTTATCTCATTCGCTACATACAAACACTGTCCTTTACCCTAGTTGAATGCTCTTGACGCTGTACTATCACCACTGGTAGTATGAATGACATTGTAACCTTATTGTATACTAGCAACATACTATTCGTGTATTGAATATAAACTGTTTGTTATTGTTGTCATTGTCACTGTTTGACGTGGAACCTTTGTAAAAGAGCTCTGATCTCAAAGGTATGATCCGAATCCCTAAATAAAAAAAATAAAAAATACAAAACATTTTGTCAGATGATACATGAAATGAGTTACAGTATTATAGCAACGTTACATTTTAATTAACCGCACTTAATTTTCATTAGCTATTCACTGCTGTGGCTATCCTTAGTACTCACTCAGTTATGGGCAGCTTAAGGATTTTTTTCTGCAAAGCAGTAGCAGGTAGTGGAAACGAGAACCCAGTCTGGCCAGGCTAGATTTGGGGACAGAACTGTAAACCACAGCCACATAGTGGAACACTGGCAGGATCATTTTGAGGAAGAGCTTATGGCGGATGGCATAGGGCGAGGGTTAGTTGCGATAGAAATGTCTTCAGCAAAGATACCAGCTCATCTAGACTGCCTAACCCTTCCTTGAGTGATGGTCCTTTGACCATTCTTCTTCTCCTCCTCCTGTTGGAGGATACCAGGCTTTTATTTTTATTTTTGTGTGTATAGGTGTTGATGCTTTGTCTCACATGGACGGTTGGTTAAGTTTCAGGACCACTGAATAGTGGACACAGTTACTCCTGGTGGAAAATTGGTTAAGTGAGCTGTCCCAGTAGGTGGTAATAATTGGAGTTCTTGGGCGTCTCTACTAGGGTGCCACGGGGAACAGTCATCAGTCATGGGGCAGGTTCTCTTGGCATCTTTATCTGCATCATAGGGTTCGGGCAAGATGCACTTTTCATTTATTTTTGTAGATGATACTAAGATCTGAGGCTGAGTGTGTGTAAAAGAACATGTCAGAATTACAAAGGAGGACCTGGGTTGAATGGAAAGGTGGTCAAAAGTATGACAGTTAAAATGTTACATTGATGTGCAGGGTGTTGCACAAAGTGGGGAAGAAATCCTAATCCTGAATATAGAATGGGGAGGTAGTAGTGGAAAGCACTATGTAGAAAAAGGACTTGAGTAGTAATTTCTAGCAGTCTGAAGGCATACGCACAGTGCAGTAGGGCGGTGTGGGTAAGGCAGAAAGGAAGTTTGGGTGCATAGGTAGGGGGCTCGCCAGCTGGAGAAAGGAGATGCTGCACCCATTGTAGAGATCACTGGTCCGTCGTCCTCCAGAGTACTGTGTGTAGTTTGATAGTCCACATTCAAAGAACAGGGACAGAGTGGAGGCAGTGCAGAAGAGGTGGTAACCATGATGGTCCAGGGATGACAGGAAAGGACGTACAAGGAGAGGTTGACAGATTTTAATATGTGCATGCCAGAGGTGAGAAGGGAGACTAGCAATATAATTGAAACATACAGATACCTCCACAGGGTAACGTGGATAGTGGGGAATTGTTCGGACTAAGTGTAAACACAAACACCAAGGACAACTCCTTGATACTGCTGGGGTATGTATGTTTTTAAGTGAGATGCAAGGAAGTAACTTCTGTGGAGAAATCTGGTGGTAGAGGGGTGGAATAGGCTGACAGGAGCAGTGGTCTGTGCAAAATCAGTGGGACATTCAAACAAGGGTGGGACAACTTCAAGGACTTGTTGAAGATCACACCAGAAAGGAGGAGCCTCTAGTGCTCTCATTCAGCATTGGTTAGAGGTAGGAATGGTTTAATGGGCCTATTTCTGCTGACCGATTCTGTGTGTGGTGGTGGTGGCGGGGGCACAAGGGTCTTAGCCAGCCAGACACAGAGATACTTGTGGTGGGCAACAGCTTCAGTGGGTGCCACCAGAGTAACCTGATTTTTAATATGTCAGCCTCTTCCCCATGTCAATACAGACCAATGGGCCTCTAACAGTAAACTTAAGAAAAAGTATGTCACTAGTAACTATAGAAGTAGTTAACTGGTGACAAGGGAAAGAGATGGCTTACAATATGGTATGTAACGGTAGTGTTAAGGAGGACCCCCCCCTTTAAAAATAAATAAATGGTCCCCTGATGCCGGTGCTGGCTTTCATGTCTAGGGGCCTTCCCACCCCTGATGCATATGTGGCTGGAGAAGTTTGTGTATAATGTTCCCAACATCTGGATCTTTTCAGACACAGGACAAGCCTCTACCAGTTTACCCTAGGATGGAGACTGCAACTTTAAGCAGCACTTGTATCCATTTCAGGTTCTGTGTGCTAACAACCTTAAGGAGCAAACCTGGGTTAACATGATTATGTGATGCTACCTCTTGGCCAAGCGAGGATGATGTCAGACAAGTCTGTCACTTGGGGGGTGATGTTTAGGAAAGAATAAGTATGCTCCAAAATAACTATTTAATTTTTCCATTTTGAGAGGAGCGAAATAAGGGGAGCTTGGTGCTAGTTAGCACCTGCAAATTCCATTATGTAGCACCTGGTGCTCTCAGTAAGGAGGGTCAGTGGTGCTAACTTCAGCACTACAGGGCAGCTTTGCGGGTGGTGCGGGCGCATGCATCATGCTGGAAATGAAGTGTCTTGAGCTGCTTGGAGAGGAGGGAAGGAGGCGTCTCAGCAATATAACAGTAAACACTTCTCAGAACATAAGCTGGAGATGCTTTGCATGTCAGATGGAAAGCAGGTGGGCTTGCAGCTGCAGTGCTCTAGGTAGAATGCAGTATCACTTTCATACCAGTGTAGCGGTACCAAGCAGGTGGGCACAGGGCTCCAGATAAGGAGAGTACTGACTTATTTTACACTCCTTATTTTAGGAAATACTCTTCAGAACCTTTTTTTTTTTTTTCCACAGTACCAGTACTCACTCAGCATTTATAAATGCTGCACACTCCATAGAATAATGCTTCATAACATAACTAGTGTCTCATAAGAGCATTTTTTTCCAGATTTACAACACTCCTACACATCCCAATTATGTTTAACTCACTGTATTTAAAACTGTTGAGTAAATTAACTCATTAGCTAGAGCATTTTGGCACTTGATCAGTTTTTAGCAAAAGAAACTATATGTGTGTGTGTGTGTGTATATATATATATATATATGTGCGTGTGTATATGTGTGTGTGTATATATATATATATATATACACACGTATGTATATGTGTGTATGTATATATATATATATATATATATATATACACACGTATGTATATATATGTGTGTGTGTGTATGTGTATGTATATGTATATATATATATATATATATATATATATATATATATATATATATATATATATACATACACGTACATATTTTTAAAATGCTCCTCGCTCCAGTCCTTCCAGACATTTGTACACATCAGAATTTGGTTTTACTCCTCTTACTTTCAAAATGAGGAGTAAAGTACTTTTCTCAAAAAATCTTACCTGACGCTCTGGGCGGGCAGGTGGGAAAGTCTTACTCTCTCATAAGAAGCTGCAGCAGACCAATCCTGAAATAAATGTCTGGTGTATGAACCACCATACCTTTCTGTCCTTTGAGTAAACTTATTTTAGTCTTAATCTCTAACAACTCTAGAAGATATTTTAACAAAAAACGCAACAGTTGAAGCAAATCAAATTAAGAAAAGAAAAGCAAGAGAAAAATGTTCATGGTCCACCTATGAAGAAGTGCAACTGCTCGTTGGAAAAGGTGCAGTTGGTCTAAACTGAGACAAACATGAGGAGGCACTTAGCCATTTTATGTTTTTTTAGGCAGTCCGCTGAACTGAGTGGGTGACAATCATTTTGTTGGATCTTGAATGCTTTCAGGCTTGCGTTGGAGTGTATGGGGAGGGTTGAGAAAGGTTTTAAAGTATCAGTAGAGAATGCAGAAGAATCTGTGAAACAAAGTACAGATTCTGACTTCATATTAAGAAATGGGCTTCTATTAAAACAGTTTGGAGAAATGGAAAGTAACTGGCTTCTTTTTATTCCTTAGTCTCTTCAAAATAGGGATGTTATGAGCCGACCTGGTGGCGCTGGGGGTTGAGGCACTGGATGCCACACCTCTCACTCGCCAGTGACCGGGTTGGGAGTGGACTCGGGCTGGAGGGAGATGGGCTGGGTGTCCGTGACAGCTCGCCTTCTGGGGGAGAGAGATGGGCTTCAATCCAGCGTGTGCTGACCCCTGGTGGAGGCACCTCGGGGATTGATAGGTCCACAAACCTTCGCCTGTTGCCAGTCAGCTCCGGGGGTTACACTAGTGGGGGCGGATGCTGCGGACATCGGCGATCGCGCACTGATGTCTGGGTATGCAGCGTCTCCTGAGAAAAAGGGAAAAATCACCCTCCAGAGTCGGGAAGATGGAGCACCGAACCCAGTCCTGGTATGCCACCGTCTGCTGCTGTCTTGGGGACCTGGCCGAGACACTAAGGTACAGGGTGTCCTGCCCCACTCGCCTGGGGCAATCCACGGCAGGGTGGAGGGATCCAACAGCAGGCAAGACGGGCAGGGGTGGGTTTCATTGGTGACTCTGACGGAGCGGCTCCAGGAGCGTATGTGGGATAAAAAATGTTTGGGGGAAAGGGATGTTGTGATACCAAGTTGTGAAATTTTTGTCAATATGATAATCTGTAGCATTCTTAATTTTAGGTAGAACAAAAATTTAAGAGTATGGGTGTCTGTGTATGGAGGTAAGAATCTCTGCACAAAGTTGGCCTTACTGTTAGAAAAGGAGTGACCGTGAAGACAGTTTAGCACTGTATTTCACAATATAGAGTTTTTTTTTAATTTTATAACAAGGTTAATAGAAGAATATTTGTAGTGGTATAAATAAATAAAAAAAAAAAAAAAGTAAATAAATGGTGTTGGAGGCAGAATATCAAACATCCAAATTTGGTGGTGTGCCTCAGGGCTCAGCATTTTGTCTATCCAGGAGAGCAGTGCTATAGATCAAACTACAGGTTTGCAGCATGGTAGAGTGGTACTCCACTTAGAATACCAGCATGATAAAAATTTGTATTCCGCCATGAATGCATACAAGATGGGGCAGTATACCATTTTGAGCCCTAAACTCTCTGAAGTGTACAACATACAGTACAGGATTATTCTGATGCAAGTAAGCATTTTGTTTAGTGCTCCACATTGTCACTGGGAAGTCGTAAGAAAATGGGTTATGCACTCCTTAGGTGCGCTGATGCAGCTTAATGCTTTGACATTAACTCTGGATCTTGGTGATAACGAGCATTTCACTGCCTGTAAACTGATCGGTCATTGTGCCAGTGTTCAGCAGGGGTAGACAGACTCTTCACAGTTTTGTGTTTGCTGTAAAGTAACTCCGGCAGGAAGATATCTGCCTGTACAAGTAGTACTCTCAATTCAGTTGTGCCTTTTTAAAGTTAAGCGATCAGAATCTGCCTGCCCCCTTTTAAAATGTTCAGCTGGTTAAGATCTGTGTGAGGGCCACTTTACTATCTGAAGGGTACAAGAGAAGCAGTGTCTTTGTTTGCTATAGTTGATGTGATTTTGCCTGTTAGCTTGGGGATTGTGTTTAATTTTTGACAGTCGTGTCCCCCCCCCAAAAATATCAACCTGCAGCTCCGTTTGGTCCTATTTCAGCCAGATTTGTTTGGGTTTGACTTCATATGGGTGGGAGATGGTGTGTCTGTATGTGTGACACAGAGAGGCACAAACAGAGACTCTGTGTGTGAGGGAGAAACTGGATTTTTACCCTAATGTAATTTATCTACTTTTCTTTTTTTGATGCGCAAAGTTGTTTACAAGCACGTTTTTAGCAATTTTTCTCAGCCATTTTGGAGCAAATGTCCATTTCATGCAAGCTTGTGTGAGAAATTGTGTACTTTTTTTCTTCCAAAGCTGTGGTTGCAGTGCTTTGGTTTTTTTTCTTTGACACAAACTCCGTTGCACAAGTGGCTCTTGTGTCATTTGTGTTTGCTGCACTGTCTGTGTTGCATTTTAACTGCTGCAGACTATTTTTGCACTTGTTACACCTGATGTAATCTAGACTTTTGAGACATTTTTAGCAGTATTTTTCAGAAAATTTTGAATTAATCAACCCACTCCTTCTAATTTGGAATGTTAATTTGGGGTGGAGGCTTCATTCTGCAAAAGTCATTATGTTTGGCATTGTGACTTTTGCAGACCATTTTCATTCAAAAAGTGCAAGTATGCTGCCGCTGAGGATACTCACTTGCTAGTGAGTTTTATTCCAGCATAAATATCTCTGCTCTGACTATTTGCATCTTTTATTTTACTGTAATGTTGTTCCGAGAAATTAATGGATTTCTTAGTTCTCTTTTTGCTTGTATACCAAAATGTCAAATGGTTACTTTTTTTGTGTGTAATGGGTCACCCCAGAAAAAGGGAAAATTTGTCTGTGTACCTACCCAGCAGTGGCCACGCTAAAATGCACTAAATGGCAAAAGTTGCATCCTTTCCAAAATTGACCCCTCTTTCCTTTGCCAGTGGGTCCAAATTGATGCACCTACACTCTAACAATATGTAAAGTAGCGGAACGTGAACAGTTGTTTAAAAAAAAAAAAAAAACCTGCCACTGATTGTTTTGACCCAGTAAGTTTTTTAGACCCATATTTTTTTACACCGGTGGGTCCAATTCGACCCTTGTTTTAAACCCCCAACGCTGTCACTGCTACCCGGTTATCAAAACTCAACTAATAGTGTATGGTTAAGGAGTATGTGGCAGTCTTCTTACGGTACATTGACAGTTTTGCAGTACAAAGGCAAATGCTGAGTTTTTGGACCTTAAACCCCCCCAAAAAAGTGAGTAGAATGCTATGGAGAGGATCCCCAGTTTCCAGCTGGGAACGGGTTCCTTTTTTTGGTACCTTCTGGTCCTGAATAAAAAAAGCATTCTGGGCCTGAGGCTCCTGAACAGGCACCTAGAGAAAGGTGAAGTTCGAATGGTAAACAGTGATACCTGACTGGGGGCAGTACTCGGAATTGCATATACTGGCACATCCCAAAAATACCATGCTACTAAGTACTTGAAATTACTTGGTATAACTAGACAAAGTAGGCAGATAGTCCATTGAATTGTCCCACACAGTGTGGATTTATATTTGAGTCAAACTCCGGAGAAGATGGTCATTCACTTTTTTTTTTTTTTTTCAACTTTCGAATGTTGAGGTCTCAACAATTTTTCTAGGTAATAAATTCCAATATCAGGTTGACCTTATTGTATAGAAATTGTCTTGATTGTATTTATCTTTGGAATAATGAGCTGTCTATTAAAAGATCTGAGTTTTTTTCTAGTATTGTATTTTAATCAACATTGTTTCATAAGCTCTTGTTAGCCATCATTTTATACAGTAACATGATGTTCCCTCTTATCCTCCTAGTTTCTAATGGAAATAACCCCAATGAGACCATTCTTTCAAATTTAGTGTTTTTAATTCCCTCATTGATTTTTTTTCAAGTAAATATGTCCCATTTATGGTAGGGGCACCAGATGGGTGACCCATAATCTAAATGGGGAATAATATAAGTTCTGAATAATGTGCTTAGCTTCAGTTGGTAGTTTGTCAGTGGTGGCAGCTTACCTCTGCAGGCAGAGCATAGTGGTACTTTACCAAGACAATTGGCGAAATGTGTGGAAGAACAAGTGGAAGCAGTGTGCTCATAAACGAGCAATCTGCGGAGGTTAGGTTTCTTCCTAAATTAAGAAAAATTGCACTTTGAATCCCATAAGATCCTTGGGGATAACAATTTTCTGTTTTCAACTGAAAATACCAGTAAAAATGGAATGTCTTTTTCATATCACTTTATCATGGAGGAAATAACAATATTTAGGCCCGAGACAAATTTTGGCAAGTTCCATTTTGTGACAGTTTTTGTTACATGCTGATCTGCCAGTGGAGACACATTTTGTCAACATACTGATTTGCCATCAATTTTGGGAAGGGGGGTTAAGAATTGCCAAACTGAATTGTCCATTCTGTATTGCTCCACATTGTCAATGGGGAGTTAATACATATGAGTACTGACACAGCCCAGAGCTGTCCAATTAGCATAGAACTCTCGGCCTCGAACATTCTGATGCCCAGGATTCTCCAGTCTTTGCTGTGCCAGGAGCGCTCTCAGGACTTTGATCAACAGTGTGTTACTTTTCTTTGTTAGATTTGCACAGCTGTGGAGCAAGTTGGGGCTGCCTGTTTTCAGGGGGCACCCTCTAATGTAAAAATTGTCTGGGAAGCTGCAGCTTTCAAATTGACTACCTTGCTATTTTTTTTTTACCCCACTTTCACTGCTTAGTGTGCATGAATTGGGGGCCATGTGCCAGTACTGTAGCTAGGGATTTTCCTGGACATAGTCTCCACCACTCATCCACACTTATGGGACTGTGCGAGGTGGTAGGACGAGGATTCAAAATCTTCAGGAGGCCGGCACAGAGGTAGGGAGCTGCGAGGAAGTGGTGCCACAAGCTTCGGCTCATGCCATATAGGCTGCCTTAGCATCGACCCTCCAGCCGTCTCAGTTCCTTTTTTTGGGGGGGGGGTCTGACTACAGGCAGTCAGTGCTCGGGGAGGGATGAGCGGTCCTCCCAAAAGCACAGAAAGTGGTCCCATTCTTTATCTTCGTCGAGGAGACTGCACCACTCTGCCTTGAGTTCTTCAACCCCCCCCCCCCAATTGAAGAAGAAATAGTACCTCTCGAGGTCACCCTGTGGTATGTTGCGTGTCGATTGGTGACAAGGGGCAGGGGTCAGACTCTTCTGGGGTCCTCTAAGGCCTCTGTTCCTGATGACCGACATCCTCAACTCTGTAGTTCCTCCCTGCACCCTTGGGGGGTCTTCCGGTGAGCAGTTTCTTCATTGGGCCGCTCTGATGGAGCAGTGGGTTCGGCAGTTGTCCTGCCTGTCAGAGCCTACGGGTCCGTTTCTGGGACCTTTGGGCCTAACTGTTTCGAACCTGCAAGCAGGGCAGTTGGGAATTCCTAGTCATGCAGCCTATTCTCCGGTGCCATTGACGCCACGCTCTGGTGCTTTTCCCTCTCGTATGGCTGTGGCGCAGGGGCTAGCACAGGTGCCATTTTCTCCTAATTTTATCAGATCTTTCTCCTTGACTCCCGAGAGTTGGGTTGTGGCCCTCTGGTGTTTTTGTGGTGCTGCCTTTGACTCCTGTCTTGGCAGTGCTGCACCTGGTGCTGCTTCCTGGGCCGGCACCATCTAGGGCACCAGGGATTTCGACTCCGATCCGTGGAGTGCCTCCTCCTCTTTTTTTCCTCCTTTCCTTTATACACTATCTCTCCGGGACTAGTAGGAGGCTATATTGAGCCTGAGCCTGATCTTTGATTAGAAGACTTCGATGACGATTCCTCCGTTCCCCCCAGGATTTTAAAATGTTAGCCACTGTGGCTAAAGTGACCCCAGGCTGTTTAGCCACTAAGTGAAATCATGAGCCACACCATGATATACACTGCCAAATTAGTTATTCTAAACCACGTACTATATTATTGCTAAAAATGGCATGGACAGAAGGTTTTAGCCTCCGTGGTTTCGAGTAACTTTAAAATCGTTAGAGGGTACAGCCACCGCTAAAAACATTCGCCCGATTAGCGAGTGGCTAGCGGGAACATAGGATTCTTCTGAGTGGCAAATAAACCCCCTCCTTCAGTGTAGCCTCTGGTCGAGGACCTTTCCTTTGTCTCTGCTAAAGATCATGAGTTCCTCTCTCTCCAGACTTCAGAGATTGATCTGGGAAATTGCTGTGTCTGCAGTATCTGCACTTTCCAAATATTCCTTTGGAATGGACTCCTCGGTGCAACCCTCTTGAGACTCTTTAGCAAATGGTGTGGGATAATCCGCTTATTCCTTATGTGGCTAAATCCATAGACAGGAAGTATGCCCCCTCCCCCAAGGATCGACCTATTTTGGCCTCAAGCCTTTGCTGATGCCACAGTTGTCTTGGCGAGAGAATGATAAAGCCATCCTTCCTCAGGAATCTATGACCACGACGTTAAACAAGGAATCTTGTAAGATTGACACGTTGGGAAGTGAGTTTAGCTGCCTCTACCGTGGGTAAGCGCTTACTAGCTACCAGGGTTATTCCTCTCAATACGAGTACACCCTCTGGCATTCACTAGCCACTGTGGAAGCTCTTCGGAGTTGGACCTCAGCACAGAGCTTCTCCAGACCATTACTAGAGGGCATTGGAGTCCAACAATCAGCAACTAAGGCTGCTGGTGGACGCTTTGACACTGTTTCTAGCAGCAGCAGCTGGTATATGCATCTGACACTCATGGTTACGAACAACATCGATTCACAAATGATGCCCAATAGAGTTGAGTTTACCATTTGATAGAATTTATCTATTTGGCATTTGGGTCAAGCCGGCACTAGAGACCACACAGAAAACTAGAACGGCTATTAAAACAGTCAGGCTGCCCCTCAGTGGGGCGGGAACCGATGGCAGTTTCATAACTGTCAGTCCATTCGTGGCAAAGGTAGAGGGGGCTTTAACAAAAAATCAAGCTCCCCCCCAGCCACAAAAGAAAATGCAGTAGAAGGCACAGGGCCCAAAAGCACCTAGTGCCACCCTCTGAATTCAGCCCAAGTTCCATGTCAGCTGTCCGAGGGACTCTTCCTCTTGTAGTAGGAGGCGTTTGACTGTTTTACAACCAGTGGAAGTCAGTCACATCAGACAAATGGGTACTCAGGATAATCTAGAGAGTTGCTCACTAAATCTTTCAGAAACCCCTCCGGATCATCCACCCAGACAACAGCCCAAGCTGTCTGTTTCTCAGTCAGACCTTCTTGTTTCTGAGATTCAAGGCCTTCTGAACAACAGAAGAGTGAAGTAGTTCCGTTGAGTCACAGAATACAGGTTTCTACTCCTGTTGCTTCTTGGTTCAAAAAAAAAAAAAACGGCGGCATGTGCCTATTCACCGAATTAAGGAAGTTAAACAAATTCCTTTACAAGGAGAAATTCAAGTAATATCACTCTTACTCTCTTACCTATGATTCATCAAAACAATTGGCTGGCCTCCCTGGACATGCAGGACACCTACCAACATATTCCCATACACTCAAATCACCATAGGCATCTCCGATTTGTGTCGTTAGGTCAACACTACCAGTTCAGGGTCCTGCCCTTTGGGCTGTCCTCAGCATCTCGGGAAATTCTGAATTCCAAGTGCTCCCCTATCTGGATGACTGGTTACTAGCAAGCCCCTCCAGACAAGAGGCACAGGAAGCCGTAGCTAAGGCTTCCAAGTTCCTCACGTCCATGGAAGTTCTGTTGAATCTAGAAAAAATCGCAGCTACAATCCTCCCAACAGCTCTTCTTCATAGGAGCCCTTTTGGATACCTCCAACACAAAAGCCTTTCTTCCAGAAGACAGGAGAAGCGACATCCTTCAGATGGCCCACTTCATCAGAGAGAACGATTCGGTTCAAGCCCTCTCGATGCAGCGGATGCTAGGTCTCATGGCATTCTCAGTGTTCACTGTGCCTCTGGCTCGTCTTCACATTAGGACTACTCAGTGGATGCTCAGCACTCAGAGGTCCCGACCACAAATCCCCAGTCCTTTCACATCAAGGTAATGGAACCTCTAAAATGGTCACTCACCTGATGGACTAGAGGACGACCTTCTGAAAGGGTCTCCCTTTGCCCCATTGGAATCTCAGATCTCCATCACCACGGATGCATCCCTGCTGGGATGAGGAGCTCACTGTCGAGATCTTGACACCCAAGGTCGTTGGAATCGGGACAAGTGTCAACTCCACACAAATATCATAGAACTGAGAGCTGTCCTGTACATAGTCCAGCTCTGAAGGACATTCTCTGTTGTAAGATCTTTCTCCTTCAAACGGGCAACAAACAGTGATGTACTACATCAGCAAACGGGATGGAGCACACTGTTGCCCCTTGTGCAGGGAAGTGATGAGTGTGGGAATGGTGCTTGGAGCACAAAGCCTGGATCCAAGCGATTTACCTTCTGAGTGCGCAGAATGATCTAGAGGACTGTCTCAGCAGAATGGAAATGGATCCTCACGAGTAGTCTCTCGAGACACACGTCATGCAGTCTCTCTTCGAAGAGTGGGGAACACCGGACCTGGACCTTTTTGTGTTCCCACTCTGTGCAAAACTGCCTCTGTTCTGCTCCAGAAACCCAGAACCTGGCGCTTTGTCAGGATGCATTCAGACTGCAGTGGATAAGATGCTTTCTGTACGCATTTCCTCCTCTTCCCTTAGTTCAGAGGGTACTGCTCAAGCTGGAGGTGCAAGGGGGCAGAATGATCCTCATTGCCCCACTCTGGCCTCATCCGATTTGGTTTCCATTAATCAACAGACTATCGGGAACTTCACTGAGGCGGCTTCCACTTCAAATGGACCTGCTGACCCAGGGCCCTGTGGTCCATCCCAACCTGAGATCCCTTCACTTTGATGTTTTGCATAGGGTCTCGGACGTTCTCCTAGCAGCATGCAAGCCGGCTACTAGGAAAACTTGCACGGCAAAGTGGAAATGGTTCTCCATCTGGTGTGGAAAGGCCTCCCTGGACCCCTTCTCTTGCTCACCTAACAACAAAGTTCTGGAGTATCTTCTGGACCTGTCAAATACAGGACTTCAGTACTCAATTGTGAAGGTTCACCTCTGCGCGATCTCGGGGTACCACGAGCCTGTACACTCCATGTCTCTGGCTAAGTTATGTTTGGTTAAGAGGTTCCTTAAAGGTATTTTTCACACTAGGCCACCAATCGGAAGGTCGGTAGCCTCCTGGGACATTAACCATGTGCTAGACATGCTCACTCTTAAACATTTCAAGTCCCTAGCAAACTTGTGAGCTGAAGTTCCTGACCTGGAAGACCGCCTTCCTTGTGGCCATTGCCTCCCTCACAGTGTCTGAAATACATGCAGTGGTCACAGATCCAACCCCGGTATACTGTATGTCACAAAGACAAGGTGGTTCACAGAACTCGCCCCAAGTTTCTCCTTAAAGTAGTATCTGAATTCCATTTGAACCAGCCCTTGGTTCTTCCGACCTACTTCGCAAACTTCCAGAATGAGGGAGAGCGTACCTTACATTCTCTGAATGTTAAAAGGGGTTTGCGGTTCTACATAGACAGAACTAAAGAGATCCGCAAATCTAAACAACTATTTGTCTCTTTCAGCATGGCCCGGCTGGGTCAGCCTGTTGCTATCAGATGTATTTTGGCATGGCTAATGGCATGTCTTTGCCAGTGCTACTCCATGACACAGGTTAAACTGGAAGGCAGAGTATATGCTCATTCTACCAGGGCAGTCACGGCATCTCTGGCAGAAATTGAAATGTGCCCAGGGTTCCCCACTGTCTGGCGATATAGGGCCGGTGGCAGTGGTGTTCGGGTCAAAAGTTATTTTCTGGACCTCCCATATGCACTGTGCATGTGCATAAGTGGATTTTAAGTAAAGTATAGTGTGCTGGCATCAAAACAGGGGTAGTAGTGCAATAAAGGATGTCAATAAAGATAATTTTGGAGGATTTTGTAAAAACAATCAGTAATGGATAACAGTATAGGTGGTGGTTAAAAAAAAAAAAAAAAAAAATAGGGTGGTGGTAAACGTATAGGCGGTGGTGTAAAAAAAAAAATATAGGGTGGTGGCCCTGCACGTAAAACAATGAATGGGAACACTGGTGCCCATTGCAGACATCTGTAGTGCATCTACATGGAGATCAGTACACACCTTTATGAAGCATGACGCTTTGAATGTCCATGCCAGGCAGTATCCAGTTTTTTTTTCTTTCTGTACTTTTGGCTTTTTCCTTTTAGTCCCACTCCCGTGTGCCCGATGTGATGCATGCACACACGCCTTGTGGGACGCCTCCCAACCTGCCGGTTGCACCGTTGCCGCCTGCGCCTATCACCGGACCTTCATCTGGTGATGGGTGAGCACCCCCACATTTCCTTAGCCTGGTACTTCTGTGTGGTTTTTTTTTTTTTTGTTGTTTGTTTTTGGTTGGGCACAGTTACTATATGGCCCTATCTGTCTTAGCTTCTTTTTTTTTTTTTCCTCGTTCAACATTATCTGGACATCTGACTCTCCCTCCTTTTTCTCTCTTCTAAGAATATCGTTTATTTTTCCCCTTTTGGCTTATTTTGCCTCAGCAGTGTGGGGCTGGTAGTGCTTGGGGCAGACTTGGCTCATGGGGACTTTGTTTTGTCTGTCTGGCAGAGCTCCGTCCCCAGCATAGCAGTTCCTGTGCTCTGCTGCTTGTCTCCCAGATTTTTGGGCTCAGTAGGAGCCTCTAGCAGAACAGAGGCAAACTGTTCGCAGTTACACATTCCTCTCAACTTCGCAGCGCCGCGCAAACCTCCACCATTGCTGGCATCCCACCAGGGAGGTTTTGCACCTTTTCCTTATTGGGTGGGAGTTCCGCGCCATTGATAGTTGGGTGCACTTAACGATCGATGTCACTGACGTGATGCACTCCCTTGCATGTACCACATGTTTGTATTTTATGTTGTGTGGCAGCATATTACCTTGTGCGGTTAAAACCTAAACAATAGCAGGAAAAACACTGTTCTGCAGTTTTTCTTTTTTTGTTTTTTCACTGCAGCTACAGGCATTCATTGCCTTGTTGGACATGGACAGACTTGAAGGAGGCACTGCATCCTCGACAGGCTACCATCTCAGTAAGTGGCATTAGGTGATTACGTATGCCACCACTTTTAGGGGTTGGAGTTGCTGTTTGGCACAGAGCATAGTGGTACTGTTGTTGGTGTTGGGACATTGCATGTCCCTGTGTCACCTTCATTGTGTTCTTTATTTTGAGCATAAGGCAGGGCACCATGGCTTATCGAGAGCTGTAGTGTTTAAAGCGTTATAAGACCTGCAGGATTATATTGAAACCCTCTCCACTGGTGTGTTTAAAATGTCTATTTTGGAGCCTAGGGAAAGATTCTAATCCCTCCCCTGTTTGATACAAAGTCTCTATCCTAGCTTGTAACTGAGACTTGTTGGATGTTACAGCTAAAGGAAGTACAAATCATGGAATCCTTGGATGTGAAGGATGTTGAGACCCTCCCCATTGGGGTGTCTAACATGTCTTTCAGGTCCCCCCCCAACCAAACCCCCGAGTGGGAGGGAGTGCACTTTGAGTACCAACTGACATTGGCCGAGCTGAGTTGCAAAACTCTTTTGTTGCTCTTAAATGAGCTAAGTTCTGATGTTTTGCAGGACATTTCCACCAACGCACCAGACCCCAAGGCAGGCCTCCCGGGGGGCATACTAGCACATCTAGGTGCACCAGAACTGAACAGTATTGTTCACCCAGATCTGTAGGCAACCTCCAACTGGGATTGGAACGAGCTGACTTGTCAAGGGTACCTACTACCGGCAGCTTCTCCACATTTCTGTAAGTGTCTCTTGAGGTTTCTGGAGTCACTCAAACTCTGTCTAGGGGAGATACAAAAGGGAAACCATAACTGAAGTGGTCTTGGATGGAATAAGCTGCTGTAATCTCACCATAGCTAAACTGTCGCTTCTAGGAACTCTGTGCCTCGCATTGCCCCCTGCGCCTTTGTCTGGACCACCTCTCGACAACAAGGAACTGATCAACCCTCCTTTTAACCTCCACCTGGTCACCGTATCTGAAGGACTGTGCCTCCTTAATTTCATACCTCCCTAAGGGTTGGCTGGGGCTGATGGGCTACTACCCCAATTCTATAAATCCATGTTCCCCTTCATTGCTTCTCCAGCAACAAGCCTCTTTAATCTGTCATTACTGGCCATGTTCCTTCCCCCGGAAGACTGCACGCGTTGTCCCCATCCACAAAAGGATGACACCGCAAACATGGACAGCTACCACCCTCTTTGCCGCGTACTATTGACTTTATCCAAAATCATGGAGAAAATCGGGCTGCACAGGTCTCTGACCGCCTTCACCTACACAATCTGTCTCTGACCGCCTTCACCTACACAATCTTCTCTCCCAGATCAACAAGGTTTTTGAGGTCACATCACTTACACTGCCTTCATCCAGCTTACCAACTATGTCAGGGGTTGCCATGGACAAGAGGCTCACAGGTGTGATTTTCGTAGATCTCGCAAAAGCTTTTGACTTGTGGACCACCCGTTGCTCCTGTCCAGGCTGTACACCCTTGGTTTCTCTATCTTTGCAACCACCTGGTTCTACAGTTCTCTCTCGGAGCGTCAGTAATTCCTGCAGCTCAGCAATGCTAAGTCCTCTCTCTCTCTCTCTCTCTCTCTCTCTCTCCCACACCTGGATTGGAGTTCCTTAGGGATCCATTTTGGGCCCTCTACCTTTTTTGATCTTCATAAATGATCTCTCCCTTCTGTCCAGCCCATCTTACACCCTTTTATATGCTGATTACTTGGTACTTTACTCCAGCTCATCTGATCTACTGGACATCAACTGGATCCTGAACTCAATCTTCAACACCTTCCAACACTGGTTAAAGCAAAATAGGCTTGTCCTCAACAACAGAAAGACAGTTTCCATGCTCTTCAGCTCAGGACCTAAAATCCGGGCCTATCACCAGCCATTATGCATTACAGTATCCAACGACACACCCCTCAGCACTGTCTCCTCTTTTAATTACCTTGGATCCAGCCCTGGACTATAACCTGCACCTCTACTACTGTTAAAACTGTCAACATACAACGTGGTCTGGCATATAAAGTTAGGCGCAGCCTTACCTCTGCAGCAAGACTGGCCATCGTCCAGGGGGTTCTGAGACCTAAGCTGGGCCTATGGGTTAATTGCCCTTCCGGAATCCTCGAGAGGGCTCCTACAGAAGTGGGACGTCTGCTATAACATCTTCCTCTTTCCTCTGTCAGTACCAAAGCTCTTTCACCGCTACTCGCTCTATTCCGGCCTAGGCTGGCCAGCCCGCACAGCTTTCAGGCAGCATACTACCACTTGCTTCATCAAAAATATACTTACAGAAAACTGACTAGCTGGTCCTACTGTCACGTCGCAGTTGGTACCAGTCCACTAGTCAAATGCTGTAGACTTTGTATTGGGCTAGTAAGATTTTCCTTTACCTTGCCCTGGAGAAGGTAACATTTCAATAAATACACCAGCTGGGCCAGTGGAAAAGTCTGTGGGGCTAGTGTTCCAATCATTAGCCCTGCTGGCTAGTGGCTGCAAAACTTAATTTCGACCCCTTACTGTTAAAACCTGCACACTCTGCCTGCTCTTTGAGATCTGATGAAGTACTACCTTGCCCAACCAAAGTAACACAAAATGGGTGACAACGCCTTTCTCTGTTAGCGCCCAAAAGTGTGGAATTCCTTCCACCGCCATCAGGAACGCTCTCAACCCCCGGATTTTAAGCAGGAATTCCATAAGGTACTTGCCAGTTCTGAACTTCTACTCCTGTGGTGGGTGTACCCAATTGCTTGCCTGACCCTCTTAGCTATTTGCCCTGGCACTTGTTCCTGTTCTCCCAGAGCTTTACCCAATCCAGTTGATTTCCTAGCACTTACCCTCTATTTTGTACAATGTTATGTTCAGGAACACTGTTTCTGTTGTATCTTTGTCTATGCCACAGTAATGTGTGATGTTTTCAGGGTGCAAAATTCCTATACTTTAGGTGCCCCAGGGACATCTACAGCTCCTTAGTGCCTGCATGAGGGCACCTAATGTATTTTGCATGCACCCTTTTTATCTTTTTTCAACACGTCATTGAGAGGAGTGCATGGGGGTGGAGGAACCCTTGGGTAGTAGCGCAGATTCTGTCAGTCACAATACCGTGGTTTCAGCGATCAGCTAACAAGGGAGAGAGAGGAGGTCACAAGACAAGCATCTGTGCATGTGAGATAATCCCTCCCTCCAACTTGGCAGTGTGGCACCTGATGGATATCCCTTGCAGCCTGTCGGAAAAGACGGAAGGGGTGGGAGTCAGGTTGCAGACAAGCAGGTGGTGAGTGCCTTTTTTTTTTTTTTTTTAAACTACTTCCATTCCTTGTGTTGGACAGCATGATCTAGGCTAAGGAGCTCGACAGGTACACCCTGGAGGAGAGGAGACACTGGGGACATGATGTAGGACTTTATGTACATGAAAGGGATCAATAAAGGAGGCCGGTCCAGGGTGCTCCAAAGGAAGGAAGGTGGGGCAACAAGAGGTCACAGGTGTGGCTGGAAGGGGCAGGCTCAGAGGGAGAGGAGGAGATGTTATTTCACTGAAAGGGTGGTGGAGCCATGGATGCACTGCCCAGGGAGCTGGTAGACTGTGGACAGGTTTAAGGGTGGATGGGACAGGTACGGGGAGGGTAAATCTGACCAGGCCCAATATAGGTGGAACATCTGGGACTGGGGACAGTATAACCCATTGGGGTGACACCAAAATCGGCCCTCAGTGCGGATGCTGAAAATCGAGCAGACTTGAGAGACCGTTAGGCCTGTTCTGCTGGCATTTTAGTATGTTAGTATCTCAGTTTTGCACGCCACAGTTGCGTGTTCATTTCGGGAGACAGGTTGTGGCGCGCCCTGCGCGCTCATGGAGTGTGGCTAATCGCTAGTGCGGAGCAGAGTAGAAACCAATTTTCTGGTAAAATAACAAAAGCTCTTTTAACAACTGTCTTTGTTAACCCCAAAAAAAAAAACCCGAACTGCCTGGGTGGGAGTGTGAGTGAGCACGAGAGTAAGAGCAGGGAGGTGCCGCTGGCCCTAAATAAGAGTAGGAAATTATGTGGGAGCAACAAAGTAAATACAGCACATTTGAACACAGTGGATTCTTGCCAGCTTAGTAAGGGTGAGCACAAGGGGTGGAGTCTGTTCCAAAGTGAGAAGCATCTGATTAAAACAGAATCTCACACACCACTTGTAGGAGCCGAAGAAAGGACAGTTTCATACAGGATTCGGCTTAAATCTGTTATGTCCAGAAATCCAGCTAGCAGAATGGCCTTGAACCACAGAGGATCTCTCCCAGTTCTCCTGGTTCAAGGCCATTCTGCTAGCTGGATTTCTGGACATGAACAGATTTAAGCAGAACCCTCTGTGAAACTGTCCATTTTTGTGACCCGAGTGGTGTATGAGGTTCTGTTTTAATTCGGATGACCATACAGGTTCTACTTAAAAAAAAAAAAAAAGGCTGCATGCTTGTGCTGCCTGATCAGATAATAGGTGCAGCAGACGAATTGGGTAGCTAAAATAGTGTGGTGCCTGATCCTCTGCCCGATTAACAGCAAGCTGCAGCAGAGAATCACTTGTCTGACTAGCTGAAATAAATATAAAAAGCTCTTTCTAGAGCTAAAGGCAGGTTCTTCTGCTAAAAAAAAAAAAAAAAAAAAAAACTATGCTGCCTTATAGATCATAGCAGGTTGCAGCAGAGAATCTCTTGATTGACTAGCTGAAATCTAAATAAAAAAGCTTTTAAGATTTTATTTTTTTTTTACAGTTCACAGGCCGACTGGCAACAGTTGGACTACGATCTATTAGCTAGAGTTGCATTACAGTTTTCAACGCAGATACTGTATGTGAAGTATCTTATTTCCCCTTTGTGCTGAATCTGTTTGCCAGAGTTGTGGTATAGTTTTCAATGCAGCCACTGTAAGTATGTGAAGTAAGTATCTCATCTTCCCTGTCTGCTCCCTGCTGGAGTATCCTGACCGGAGTACCCACTGCTCAAACCCAAAAGGGGCTCGTAAGCCCAGTGCTTGTTATAAGTTGGCCTACTTTGTTACCAAAAAAAAAAGCCAAATTCTGGGGCACTCCAGAAAATATGCTCAGGAGTACCTTTCTGGCCACAAATCCTCACCTGTCTGTTGGGCTGCTACTTTTTTTTTTTTTTCTTTCTATCTGGGGTGAGGAAGTACGGTGCTACAGGGTTACCCATTTTCTAAGAGCGGTTATCAGAAGCAGACCTTTGTTTGTCTCCAGTACACCCGTGGACCTGAACCTGGTATTGAATGTTTTATAAGGCACCTTTCGCGCCTGTTTCGTCTGTGTTGTTGGATATTTTGTCATGCAAGGTATGTTTCCTAATTGCAGCCTGTTCTGCCAGAAGGATTAGGCGCTGTCCCAGAAGGAACTTTTATCTTATTGATAAGGTAAAGGTGGTATTGAGGATGGTTCCACTCTTTGTTTCTAAGGTATCTACAGCCTTTCATGTAAACCAGGAAATCTGTCTGCTGTTGTTCTGTCCTAAGCCGGCAAATCTAAAGGAGCATGAACTGCACAAGTTGGAGTTGCACAGGGCAGTCGGGGACATCCCTCCAGAAGGACAAATGAATTCAGGACGTCCTAACGTCTGCGTTTTCTGGGGCAGCAAAACACGGCCAGATGGCTACTTTGGCTTGGTGGGTGAGGCCTTGCATCACCAAGCACCATGCGGCAGAGAAGTAGAAAGCTCCAGCTCTCAAAGCTCACTGCATCAGGGCTCTGGCTACTTCCTGGGCAGAAAGAGCAGAGGTGTCTGTTTAGAACTGTGCAAAGCAGCAGTGTGGTCCTCTGTTCATACAGTCACTAAGTACTAGAGATGATTGGATCTATAGAGTTCTGCCGATGTGGCTTTTGTCAGAGTTTTGCCGGCGGTTAGCAGTTACTTTTGCCCATATGAGCTACATATGGGACAGTATTCTCCCAGCCAAGTTGGGAACTGGGTACTGCTTCTTAGAACCTATGTTTATTAACTCCCATTGACAGTGTGGAGCAATACAGAAAGATGAAATTCCGTCACACGTAACAGTATTTTCCTTTTCTGTTAGCACCAGCATTGTTAGTGGGGCCTCTTCTAGGTGCCCATGGTTCCTATTGGAGAATATTGTTCAATATATCTTGGATTTTGCATTTCAACGAGGATGGTAATTTCAGCGGCTGATCCAGCTTTATCTGCTATCAGCAGAAACATTTGAGTTTCTCTCGCTACGTGGCGACCGGGTTCAGAAACTGACTCGAGCTGCCAGGGGTTGGATGGGCGAGAAGGACAGTGTCTCAACGGATGCTGTCCTTCTGGGGTGGGTCTCCGGGGTGTATATAGCACCTGTAGCTCCTCTGCCGGTGGAAGCACAGGCAGTACGGGACACACGACTCTCGAGTCAAGGGTGGGGAGGGCACTGTTGTGCGCTTGACGACTGTGTCAGCACGTCACTTGTCTGGACCTAGTCCTCTGTGCTGGCATCCTCCGAGGGTACCAGGGCGAAAGTGGGGAGAGAATAGCATACACTCCAGGCCCATTGAACAACATGAAGCAGGGGGTGAATGGATGTGGCAGATGGAGTAAGAGGTGGTATGAGGGCCCTCTGAAAGCCAAAGGAACTGGGCAGTGTGTAATATGTGTGTGTGTGTGTGTGTGTATATATATATATATATATATATATGTGTGTGTGTGTGTGTGTGTGTGTGTGTGTGTGTATATATATATATATATATAGATATATATATATATATATATACACGTACATAGTATTCACGTAATTTGTAGTTCATTGGATTAAAGGCACACAGATAAATGGGTAGAGATTTTTGAACATTGGATGGTCCTTTTCCCTGTTACAGGTTAGTGCTTATCTTGCTTTATTGCAGTTGCACTAATTGTTATGACTGTTTATGCATCTTTATGTTGCAAGTGTTATTAGAAGAATTTTGATCTTAAGAGACCATTGGTCGGCGCCTTAAGAGCAGAACAGCAGATTTGATCAGCAGGACACCCAGCCAGCTTTCCAGAAGTAAGGTAGGGCATAAAGTTATCCTTTTATATTGTTAGTTCATTTTACATGTGCATTGTTGGAGTTACGCTAAGGAGGGGTTTGCTGACCTGGGCACTTCTGAATTATTGGCTAGATAGTATTGTGTACAAGTACTGTGTGACAAGAGATGACTGGAGGATCTCGCTCTCAGAGTGTTCATATGCTGAGTGTTCTATGCTTGACAGCTTTGGACTCTGTGCCACTACCCTTAGTAGGGGTGTTCATTACCCTTCTGTATTATAATTCCCCATTGACAACGTTGGAATTAACAGAAAAGGGAAAATATAGTAAGTATGAAGCAGTTTCTCCTTTTTTTGAAAACAGAAAATATCGAGAGTCTGGAGTTCGTATGCTCAGGCCTGACTGTATACCGTAACTGTGGAAAGCCTCCCTTCCACTGTAGAGAGCTAAGATTTACGTTTGCGTACAAACACATTCCAAGTGGGTGAAACTAGGATGGCCCAGGAGTTAGAGACTTGGTCCACATGGCTTTGACTACAGCTGTAGCGCCATGAGCTAGATTGCAAAGAAAAGGATGTATAGTAGCTCCTCAGAAGCTGTTGGCATTAACGGGCACAACTAGCAGGACCAGTATCAAGCAAGTTGGTACACACACTGGTGTCGTAGAAAGAGATGGGCAGCCTCACAGAAGGAATCCCCTTTAGTCTCTGCCTACAAGGGTTCTGACCATAGATGTAACCCAACTAGAATGGTGTGGGGGGGCATCTGAAGGGGAGAACTGTAAACGTAAATTAGTCCGCTCTGAGAAGAAGAGAGGACATAAACTTGCTGGTACTCTGCAGTACTACTTTCCATGAAGTCTTGCCTGATGCAGGGCCAAACAGTCTTGATAAGACACAAATACAAAATCTGTGTATGTGATAACCATATATAGAATACACCAGGTCATCAAAACTCTATGGCTGATGAACTGGAACCTGGTTTACAGCTGAACTGTAAACGTCTCTGCAGTACACCCAGCAGGAAATGTATTGGTAGATTTCAGTCATCATGGGACTTGAAATGTAGAGTGGTCCCTGAATCAAGAAGTTCTAAACTGGGGATCAGGCATAGGGAGTACAGTATAGGGATCTGGTTGCCTCGTGGTAGAACAGAAGGTTACTCAGTTTTGTCACAGGCCTCCTCGGTGGGTAGATTCAGGGATACACTAGCTGTGTCCTGGAGAGAGACTCCTATGTACATACCCTCCATTCTCCCCCAAAAGTTCACAAAGAGTTGTTGAAATTGATAAGGGAACCAGCTGCAATGATTCTGATAGCTGCCTTGTCCAGTTTGGTGCATCGGTATTCTCTGGTGCTGACAGTCTCAGAATATCAGTATATCTGCCACTAAGGCCCGACATTTCAGTCACACAAGGCTGAAAATATAGCATGTCTCTTGGCAGGCTGACAGCCCAGTAAGGAGATTTTGCCTCTTCTGTGGGCGCAGGCGTGCTGACAAGCCTGTACGTCAAGTGAAATCAGTTTCTGCATGATATATGCCTATTTTGTATTCCTAGTGCCATAACATAGGTCAGCCAGAAGGGAAGATTTTTTCATGACACATTATTGTTCCCATTGCTGTTCTGGGACCTCTTCCTTTAGTAGGCTTGGCCGGCTGGACTGAGTAGGGACACACATTTGCACAGATCATTCTCAGATCCCTTTGCAAACAGCTGGCATGCGCAGGCCCGCTTAGCTGGCTCGAGGTTGCTGGTCATGCACAGTTTTGGAGCCGGATGGCGATGCAGACAGAGGAGGCAATTCTTCTGTCTGATGGCTCACAAATGCAGCTAATGTTTTACCTGGCATAGCAATATCAACACTGCATGGTTTTTATCTGCTATACATAATTGTTCATGCAGACTTCAAGTATAACTTGGGGCTACCATACAGGTTGTATATTTTTCTCAACTCTGAGCCAACACTTGGTTTAACCACTGAGGGCGAAAAGGTTGGGATTCGGCAAGAGTTCGAATGCATTGGAGGCAGGCAGAATGTTAGGTTTCTGTGGGTTTTTTTTTTGTTTGTTTTTTTTTTTTAATCTTATGTACTTTATCAGTGCTTCAGAAGATCTGCGACACCATAAGTGCTAAAGAAAGTGTAGAGTGGTCTGTGTCAAGGTATTGGATGTCCTGGAGCTGCTAGGCTGGCTATTCAACAGGTAGGAGAGTCTCTTGATGCTGTTGAAGGTAAGAATCCATGGGAGTAGTGTTTAGTCTGGAACATTCAGTAGTCTGCATTTCGGGCAGATGGTTTTAAGCATAAAACTGTGTTTTATCCAGGTCCTGCTTTTGCGCAGTTTGCATATTTTAGGCTGGTAACTGCCCGAAGTCCAAGCAACGATTGAGGCATACCAGTATAGGAACATTGCTACTACCCAGACACTATTGCAGTCTCTTGCGTGGTTGGAGAGCCCCAAGATATCTAAACGGGTCTACTCTTGATGCCCTTCAGATCTGTGTTTGACAGCCAGCCCTGCCTGGGGGGGGGCTTCTAGATCAGGTACTGGTGCTAGGAGACTAAAATCTTTGGAATCAGTCCTTCCCATCTTAAATGATGTTGAATACAAAAAGAGCTCGCAGTCCTACACAAGATTCATTTCAGACTTGAAATGAGCAACAGAAGTTGCTGAGGTACATATTTGCAATTGGAAGCGACCACTTGCATGATAATGGCCTACTCAATTGGGGAATAAAAGATTCTGACTGAATTAAAGTGTCCTTAGAGGAGTTCTCCTCTGGGGACGCTCTGAGCAGCTGTGTATAAGGCTTATCCATCTGTAGAATGATCTTTTCTCAAGGAGATCCCTTAAGAATCGAGTCTGTGACTGCAGAGTTGGTAATAGTTGCAGTTGAAATGATAATGGAACTTCAAGCATGAGAATAGAATGTGCATACAGTTATAGGTTGGGGGAGTATTTTTGACCTACGTTACAGAAGGTTCAGCTGTCGCAGGTCATGCTATGCAGCCGTTGTAGATCTCTCAGGAGTTGAGGCCCTTCAGTCTCCCTGGTAACAGTGGGTGGAGACAGTGGATGTCCACCTTGGCACTGGAACTTATTAAAGAGATACCAGTTTAGTGGTTGTTGTTCTTGCCCTGTATCCACAGGATTGAGGTGCCAAAGGAAGTTTCCTTCTGATAATCGCAGAGTGATCCAGAAGACTGAGGTCTCCAGTTTTGGTCCGGCTAGCACTACACTGTTGGCAACCTGGTTCCATGAACAAGTGGAGACTCCAGTAACAGGGGTTCCTGACAAGGAAGGAATCTCTTGATGGTCTGTAAAGAAATGGTCATCTCCGTAGTCTTGGCTGAGTACTGAACTTTGCTTGTGGTGGCCAGAGACCAGGGGTGTTGGGGCCTCCAAGATCTTGAGTTTTAGATGTTTTTGCGTGTAGGAGCCACCACTGGCTCCCAGGATACATGCATATTAGTTTATCACGGAGTATGGAGGACTGTAGATTTCACCATGCTGGGAATGTTGCCGTATATAGAGTAAAGACAGATTTGATGCCTCCTTCAAATTTTTTTTATGTTGTCAGCCATATCCTGTTTTCTGTCCAGAGCAGCAGGAAGAACAAAGACCTTACTTAGTCATGTTAGTAGAGGGATAAAGCCTTCCTTGCATTTGCCTTTGAAGAGGAATAGTTCATTTAGGATAGCTTTTTCCCCTCCCATGGTGCTCCTAGCATCATAGGCCAAGAGGGCAGAGTCGAGCAGTTGGTTTCCTAGACTGTCGTTCTTGCATGTTCAGGGCTGCATATAGTATATGCCCTGCACTTTGCTGTCATAACTGTCCAGAGTTGTATTTGGCAAGCAGACGACATCGGACGAGTCCGAAAGTTACTGGTTAGGGAATTACATAGGACAGTATTCTCTCCTCCTCTACTTAAATGGGTGCTGCTTTGTAGAATCCATATGTATTCAAAAACTACACCCTCGTATGTTGTTGCTGTGACATCATCTTCCCATGTACTACTACTACAGCTCTTATGGACATTGAGATTATCCATAAAATGGAGACTCCGGGATAGTTACAGGGGACTAGCATGAACATCGAAAAAACGCATATATCCCCAACTGCTACAGGAAGAGTTGCCTTTAGACATGTAATCAAATAAAATTTACTAGATAGTGTAGTTTTAACTGTCTTTCCCTATTGCCAACATGGAATGATACTGAAAGCAGAAATTCCATCATACTTATTGTAATTTCCTATTTTGTTAGTCCCATTCTCAATGGGTCTCTCCCTGGAGCAGTCTGCTGTTCTGGAGAATATTGTTCTGTATATAGGTATGTATATAGAAATGGAATTTGACGGCAGATAAAGACTGCTTGACCCACCTAGTCTACCCATTTTCCTACCAGATGGATAAGCTGCAGATTCTAGTTGATCTATATCTTATTTCCTCCTACCCCCCACTAGAATTGCCTTATGCCTGTCACATGCATTCTTGAATTCTCCCACTGTTCCTGACTCCACAACCTCCTCAGGAAGGCTGTTCCATGCATCCACAACCCTCTCTGTGAAAAAATACTTTATAACATTACCTCTGAGCCATCCTGCCTCTCCCTTCAAATTGTGCCCCCTTATTCTTGCACATCTCTTCTGAAAGATGCTACCCTCTTGTACTTTAATTCCCTTGAGATACATGAAAGTTTCTGTCGTGCCCCCCTCTCCCTCCTTTCCTCAAGGGTATACGTATTAAGCTACTTTAGTCTCTACACGCATGTCTTCTGGTGCAGACCCTGCACTATTTTGGTTGAAAATCTTAGATGGGCAAATATGCAGAACCAGCGTGTTCTGCCACAGAGGGGTTCTGATTCTCTCTGACCTTGAACAAAGCTTGAGAGGTCCATGGGAATCAGAACCCCGAGGTGGCAGAACACTGGTTGTGCCTGAAGTAGCTTGTTTTGTATTTTTTTGTAAACTGTTGTCGTATTGCAATGAACATACAGTAAAACATCCAGAAGTTAGCACATGCATAATGAGACTGTTCCTAATGAGGGTGCCACCCTTCTTTAATACATGCAAGTTAAACTAAAACATATTTCATCAGTTAGATGCATTTTGGGGAAGATTACAAAATAGAGTAAATCAGGAAATGATCTAAAGATCAATTGCTACTATATGAGACCATGAGCTGCATGATGTTAGTGACTATACTTATTTCCATAGGATGCCCAGCTTCTCTTTCCTTAAACTAAAAGTGAGTAATCATGCACTTTCAAAAAATAAAGGGTACTTTTCTGGTATCCGATAGAATTACTATGGTTTTGCAGTGTCTCTACAATAAAATGTTAGGTATTTAGCAAATAAAAATAACTAAATTATTACATAGCATGCAACAGGGGAGGATCATAGCATTAAACCAGTGCCTGGAACCTCCCAAGAATTGCATCCTTATCAGTTAACAGTACTAACTCTCTGCCAGGTAAAATAACACAGATTGTCCCCATAAGAGGGAAAATGTTATTGGGGCCCTGTCGTGCTCATCCTACAACCAACAGTGGAGCAATATTACTGGTACAATGAATTCGGAAGAGTCTCAGCTAAGTCCCTGCTAGCCAATACAAGTTTCTCCCTCCTCGATTTCTTCCTCATCTGATTGATCGGGTTCCTTGCTCCATCTTGGTGGTGGAGCATGGCGCTGAGCCCACTTCAAGGCTTCGGCAGGGTCAGCAAAAATAAGACTTTTACTGGTATGCAGGATCCTGAGTCGGGCCAGGAACAACATGTTGTGGGTGATCTGCGCTTCTCTAAAAATGGCCCAGACCCTGTCAGATCTTTTCTTCTTTTTTCGGGTTGCATAGCTGAGGTCTGGATAGATTCAGTCCTGTATTCCATCTTGAAGTAACATCTGTTGTTGAACAAGCACTAGAATAAAGTCCCTGGATCCAACACCATCTAAGATCAAGGCGATGGCCCTTGGGGCTTCAGAGTTCTCTGGGCGTCCCCTGCAAGCCACCGGGTAGGCCTTCTGGATACTAATGCGTCAGTTGGTGAAGGGTTGTCCCAGTTGCTGGTCTAGCCAGTCATATATGAACAGACCAAGGTGGTCCCCCTCGCTCCTTTCAGGCATGCCGGTCACTCTCAAATTAGCTGCTTGGGCTTGATTTTCTAGGGTTTCCAGCCTAGACCAAAGATGGACGTTCTCCTTTACCAGTGTCAAAATGGTGCCTAGGGCTGCCTCTGTACGTTTATGGGATTATGTGGCTTCCGTTTTGACAGAGAGTACATCTGTTTCTAAAGTATTAACACTTGTTAACGAGTCAAACTTCTCCGTCAACCCAGATACCATGAAGGTAAGGCAATTTATTTTAATTGCAATAGTTTGGAGTGTTTCCTCTCCTGCTTCAGTTGCCTCTGGAACCTGTCAGCCTTGAGCGCATCTCATGGCTGGGGATCCAGGAGCATTTTTGCTTTTAGCTCCTTCCAGCTGGGCTTTTTCTGTCTTTGGACCCCCATTAAGTAATCTGAGTCACTCAAAGTACTTTTTAATCTGCATAAATGCCCAACAAAATAGTTAAAAGGTTTAATTGTATTACAGATGTAGGGAGCGATAGCCTTGGATCTCAGTCTTGTTCGGCTCAGCAGAGCCCCCCCCATGCTGTGTGTATGTATATATGTATATATATATATATATATATGACGATGTGTGTGTGTGTATATATGTATATATGTGTGTGTGTGTGTGTGTGTGTATGTATATATATATATATATATATATATATATATATATATATATATATATTTTAATGGTGTATAGTATGTGAAACGAACATGCAGTGTTTTCTTTCGCTTTCGGAATGAAACTGACTTGTGCAGTCTCTAGAGGTTTTACAATGCTTGCTGCACCACAGAAGGGTACAGTCACATTCCATGACCTTTGAACTGTGGTACAACAGCATTTTGGAAGGGGGCGAAATTCTATTCAGAACTGTACTCTGCAGTACACTGTAAGATCTTTGTAGGTGTACATTGTATTGAGGGATTCCTGCTGTGCTCTTTCAGGATGCGGATTCGTCAATAATATCCGGACACTTCGAATGATAACTCGTGAGTGGTGAAGCAAGATAATAGATTACATGATGAGACGTGTAAGGTCTGTTTTGGGCATGCAGTCCAAATAAGATTAGGCAGGTTGACAGTGACATATAATAAAGAAACCATTTGGAACCTACAGCCTGCAGATGTGCAGAGGCAGCAAGGATGGTCACATGGCAGAAACCACCTTAGTCGCTAACAGTTGTTCATCAAGCATGCAGGCTCAACCTGCAGGCAAACTGGTTAACTGGGCAGACATTAAAACCAGGGGAATGTTTCAGCTACACCCTTGTATAGTCAATCATCTGTTATAACTGTTGGGCTTGTTGGAACTGGACTACATGGCATCAGGAAAGAAAACGCAGATTGGCCCTTTATGTTCCAGGTTCAGAGTGGTTGTGCCTTCAGTTGGAGTTGCTGAAGCAGTAGATTTCAGCTTGGCGACTGATGCTACAGTTGCAGCCCTGGTGGATACCTAGGAGCAAGCTAGAAACGTGCTGCTCATGTGGAAACTGAACACAGTTAAAGGGCATCATTTACAGTCAAGATACTGTATAGTGTTTTTCTCATTTTCCTATTACTTTCAGATTGAGTGGGGATATAGTTATGCCATTAATGTGATTCCTGTCAGTTTGACTGTCATGATTGTGGTGCGTGGCAAAAAACAGGCTTACCAGTTACACACAGTGGTGCTTCCATGTTGATGTCACAGCTTCATGCATTGCCAATGTCATGAGTGCATATTAACCCATTTTGTTATGACTTCCCACTGGCATTTTATCTAACAGAAAATGTAATTACGGTAAGTCAGATAGAATTTCTTCTTTCTGTTTAAGATTGTATCTATGGCCTGTGTTCACTTGGCATCCAAAATTGAAGAGGCACCCAGACGCATCAGAGATGTTATTAATGTATTTCATCATCTCCGACAAGTCAGAGAGAAAAAGTAAGTAAACTTGTAATACTTATAAAATGATAAAAGTGCCAAGGCAGTGTGCAAAGTACAGTGCCGCACCATATTTCTTAACTCCAGGAGTTGTCACTCAGACATTATTGAACACAGACACATAAAACGTCGAACCACTGCCATCTGCCTGCGGAGGTGCTGTTGCAGTGGGAAGCGGCAATACACTTGATAATCTGAGAACGCTACTACCATGAATCTTCCCGGATATTCTGCTACCATGCACCCACTGGGTCGGACATATTTCATTTTTATGTTCCTGTCATAAAGTGGGAGTATATTATGCTGTTATACTGTCATTCAGCCCAGCCATTTATCTGCTAAGGCATCTCTCAGGATTAAACAAGATTTCAACAATCAGAAAACACTGAATTGAGGCCAGGTATTCAAATGAGTATCTTTTTTTTTTTTTAAACAAAGAGGGAAGCTCCCATACCTGATTTGGAGTTCTTCCAGCCAGTGTTCTAGATAAAGTGAGTACTGGTCTGTTTTACTCCCCAGTGTTTAAGAAATACTCTTTAAAACAAAACAAAAATGAGTACCAATACCCATTCCACAATTGAAATGCTAGGTGCTTCACATTAGTTGCCCAAAGTTTGAAGTGGGCTTAAGCATCAAAATTATATTTTCTAGGATTGTGAATATGTTGTTCTAGCCACACTTGCTGGCATGTCCTTTCCCTTTAAGATTCTTGCTGGAAGGTCTAAAAGCTGGCTCCTCCAACCCACCCCCATGTGGTATATGTCTGTGCTCCACCTCTTGACGCCAGATCTTCCTTTCTGCTGGAAGATTTGGGTTCCCTCCTTAACGCTTGTGCATTACTGTAGACCCTGGCACTGAAATCTGTAGATTTACCCAAACTTCAACTCACTAGTTTAATCGCTTCGCGATCTCTACCACTATGGAGGAGAAGTCCTCACCAGATTTCCGCCGCTGCCGTTCGAGGAAAAGATGTCTCGCACCAACCCACATGCCTTGTGCATTTATAGGTCTGCAAAATGTGTCGCGCTTTTCATCCAAACGTTTTGGACGATCGTCTCTCATGACTGTAACAGGGCAGACAAGAAAAAACAGAATCAATCGGTCATATCCAAGAAAGCCCATTGGCTGGTCGCGGCTGTGGGGTCTGCCGAGCAACTCTAACAGATGAAGACCTTCGGAGAGGAGGCAGCTCGGGCCGCAGATAGGTCCCCTTCCATGTCCATCTTCATCCCAATCATTTTGGATTCTGCCTTCTCAGGCTTCTTTCAGGAGTTGTGCCAGTCCCTCCCCGCCAATGGAGAAGGACCCTCAGGGGTACACATCTCTCAGTCCCATAAAAAGGATAACAAACCTAAGGAAACATTGTCTCGCCGACTACGTTCCTGGAACCGTGAGAGATCTCGGTCCTTGGAATCTGCTGTCTCGACTTCGGTCAAGTTTGTGACCTTAGCCGCTGGCTTCACAGTACCCCAGTCAGGCCAGCCGCTGTGGCGCAGGACGATCTGGTTTAGATTATTCTCGACTTGTCATCGCTCGATGAGGCCAATAACTCCTTATTCAGGATCCCGGTCATGCCTGCCACCAAGGAGGAGACCCTGCCCACTGGGAATCCCATCATGGTCTCAATCCCCGACCAGGAAGAGCCGCGGTTCTCCCTAGCTCCTTCTGAATTACCCCGTCAGTGTATCTCCCTTCCCCCCGGCAGTCTAAGTCAAGGTCTCTGGCCCCTTCGACCGACAGGCCAAAGAAGGCACCTAAATGGTCTAAGAAGCGGCACCGCCACCACTCTTCCTTGGATGAGGAGAGGTTTAGTCGGAAACTCCGTTGATGCTATGAGGATTTAATGCGGCAACAGCTCATTTTTTCCGGTCAGAAGACTGCTCCGACTTCTACCCTGGCCGTTACTTGGCTGTCGCCTACTCCTCAGGAGACTGTCCACTCTGTTCTTCTGTCCGTGGAGTCGGTCAAGACCATTCTGGCTTGGCCAAAATCGGGGTCTCCACCAATTGTGGTGGAGCTGCCACCGAAGCAGTCTCCTTCGTGGGCTCCTTCTGAGGAGTCTCTGCCCGTTCCGGTCCTGCTGTGTAGGCTGTCTGTCACCCTCGTGTCTGATAGTCCCAGGCGGTTCGGGGCGACTTGGTAGCCGGGCCGATTTATCTCAGATTGGGGTCTGAGGGACTTCCGGCACTACATTCTCACCCTTAAGATGAGAAATCGGTCGGTAGTCTTTCTACGGAGGAAGGCCTTTCTTCCTTCATGGGTATCCTCCACTTTCTCTCAAATCGACGGAGATGCCTTTAGAACCTGTTCAGAAACGAGAATACCCCCAACTGATATCCTCAGAACAGGGGATTCACCAACTGAGGCCTTCCCAGTGGCAGAGGCCATTGTCTGCCTGGCTTTGGAGCTGTGGCAGTACCCTGCCTCCTGCCCTGCGCCTTCAGCCCGCATGGCCCGCAAGTATGCGGTACCCATTGGGTCCCTTTCAGGATTCACAGAACATGCCGAGGGACTGGTGACTAGGTCTTTGTTCAGGCACTTGGGTAATATGTGAGACACCGATAGACCTCTGGACAGAGTCCAAAAATTAGACCACTTCGGCCCGAAAATGTCTGCTGCCTCTTCGCTGGGCCTCTGTCAGGCAACTCAGGCGTCATGGCACGTTTTCTCATGCCTGCTGGGCGCTCGATGAGGTTCTCGTCACCTACCTGCGGACCTTCAGACCAGATGGTCAGGCAGGTTCGCTACCAGGGTTGGGCGGTTGCGAAACAGCAACTTCAGCTGATCTTGGACCTCGGAGATTCTTGCCTCCACTGCGTGACGTGGTTGCCATCGCGCGAGGGCTTGGTTGCAGGACTCCACCTTCACAGTGGACAGCCAACATAAGCTGACAGACATCCCTTTCGTGGGTACCGACCTTTTTAGCCCAGGTGTGGACAGTCTCCTCCAATGCATCGAACAGTCCAATGCCACCTTGGACTTCCACGGTTCCAAAAAGCAGAAGCCTTTTTGGCATCCTGCCCCTGCAGCCAAGCAGCCCCATTTCCAATCGGGGCAGCATCAGAAGTGGGCTCAACCTTGGCCATGCCCATCATACCAACTCTGGGTCCTCCCATGGGGGGCCAGCTCTGCCACTTCTTTTCTGCCTGATCCACTGTTACAATGGACAGGTGGGTTTTAGAAATGGTAGGCCAGGGACTGCCTCTGAATTCGAGCAGTACCCACCAGCTGAGCCGCGCCCACGGAGAAAATGGTGTCCAACACACTGTCAGTTCTCTGAGACAATATCGCCCAACTCCTTTAAAAGGAGGTAGTGGGCAGCAGTGCATCCCACCCAGGGTTAGTTTCCAGGTACTTTCTGGTCTCGAAACGGATGGGGATCTGGCACCTCGTTCAAGATCTGCACGACCCGAACCATTTTCTTAGATTCTGCACATTCAGGATGGTAACTCTGTCACAGATCATACCATCACTCGCACAAAATGTGGTTTTGCTCTCTGGATCTCCAGGACTCATTCTTTCACGTCCTGTTATGTCTGTCTCACCAGAGGTTTCTTCACTTTCACAGAGGGAGCTTTCTTCGAGTTCCGAGCCATGCCGTTCGGCCTGTTATTGGCCCCTAGGGTCTTCACCAAATGCATTGCAGTGGTGGTAGCCCATCTTCAGCGTTGATGGCTATGGATGTACCCCTATCTTGAAGACTGGCTCATAGTGGATTTCTCCAGACAGGAGATGGAAGGTCAGGGACCTGGCCCTCAGATCTGCATTGATCTTGGTCTCCTGGTCAGCGAGACCAAGTCTGAATCGTACCTTCGCTGGTGATCCATCATCGGGCAGAGCTCGACTGTTGCCGAGCCAGAGCCAGGCACCCGACAGACAGGGTGGAGGTTCTCTTCTCCTTTGCCCAATCATTTCTGGTTGGTCACTTCGCCCCTACCGGGACTTCCTGCTCCTTTTGGGGTACATAGTGGCCTGAACCGCCATTGTTCGATGGGCCCGGTGGCATATGCGCCCCCCTTCAGTGGGAGCTGGCCAGCCAGTGGACTCTGTGCTGTGGTCATTTCGATCAGCTGGTCATGGTGACCCAGAAGATGTGGGATGCTCTCCAATGATGGACCATCGTAGCCCATTTGTAGGAAGGGATCTCGTTTGTCTGTCCTGAGCAGACTGTCGTCCTCATGACCGATGCTGCTCACGGGCTGGGGTGCCCATATGGGGAATCGAAGAACCCACGTGCTCTGGTCCCACGAGGAATTCTGATGTCATATCAACCTGCTGGAGCTCAGAGCAGTCAGACTGGCACTGTCAGCATTCGCACAGTTCCTTCGGGGTCCAGTGGTGCAAGTCCAGACAGATAATACCATAACCATGTGCTATCTCAACAAGCAGGGCGGTACGCACTCCCGGCCTCTGCAGGGAATCGTTCCGCGTCTGGACCCTCGTGTGCTGACTAGAGACTGATGTCCTAGGCATCCGTGTGGCCTCAGACCAACTGGTGGATGCGCTCAGCCGTGTGGGTGAGACATCCCACGAGTGATCTCTCCATCCAGAGGTATTACACAACCTGTTCTCCCTCTGGGGCAAATCTCGGGTGGATCTGTTCGCCTCCAGGGAGAATGAGAAGCTGAGGCTGTTTCATGACCGCCCCCAGCAGGGCTCACTGCAGGGGGGTGCCTTCTTGAGGCTGTGGACTTCAGGCCTCCTCTATGCCTTTCCTCCTCTTCCCTTGGTTCACAAGGTGATCCTGAAGGTCAGGAGGGACAAAGGTGCAGGTAATCCTGGTAGCCCCGGACTGGCCTCACCAGTTCTGGTATCCAGCTCTCCTCAGCCTCAGCTCCAGGCCCCCGAGGAGTCTTCCAGTACACCCAGACCTGATGTTAGTCAGGGGAAGGTATTCCATCCAGACCTTCAATACTTGCGTCTGACAGCCTGGTTCCTGAGCGGCTAGAGTTCCAGGCTTTGGGTCTCTGAGGATGGTACTCACAGTAGTGGAAACGTCCAGAAACCAGTCGACCAGGAGGTGCTATGCCTTCAAGTGGAAAGAGTTTTCCATTTGGTGTCCAGGCAAGGGTTTTGGACCCTTTGTCCTGTCTGGTGGCTGGTATCCTCGACTGCTTTTGGTCTCTGTCCAAAGCGGGTCTTCGGTCTACAAGGTGCACTTGGACGCCATCTCTGCTTATCGGGCGTGGTCCGTTCAGCAGACGGTGGCACAGGAGGTGGTGATCTGGTGGTACTTGAAAGTTCTCGACCATATTTACTCTCCGGTGCATGAACCACCACCACCGCCATAGGATCTACTGCTGATACTGGCAAAGGTCATGGGCAGGCCATTTGAACTGATGCACAGGTGTGAGATGTCACATCTGTCGTGGAAGACAGCCTTCTTGGTGACACGTCAGCCAGAAGGACTGGGGAGTTACAGGTGCTTTGTCGAGTCTCCTTACTTGTTCTTCCACAGGGACAAGGTTGTCCTGCCCCACCTGAAATTCCTTCCAAAGGTGGTGTTGAAGTGTCACATTAACCAGGCGTTGACTCTGCCAGTGTACTACCCCATTACACCTCTGAGGGCTTCATACTTTGGACTTGAGGCAGTGCTCTCTTATTATAAGGAGCGAACGACCAAAGTTCGGGGACAGGTTTGCCAGCTGTGTCACCTACGCTGAAGCCGCATCTGGCAGATCTGCAGCCAAGTGGACGATTGGCAGATGGATTGCTGCATGCATTGATCTCTGCTATAGTTTGGCGGGCAAGGAGCCTCCTGTAGGGATAAGAGCTCACTCCACCTGCCATACTGCTGCGTCGATGGTTGCTTCCAGGTGCTTCCCTTTCCAGGAAATCTGCAGGGCTGCTACTTGGAAGTCGGCAGACAACTTCATTTCCCACTACCATATCGACCTAGAGTCATGCCAGGATGCTTGTTTTGGGGCCTCAGTTCTCCAGTCTCTGTTCCCCAAGTAAGTATTGAGGGTGTGTGCGCCTTGCCTCCCTCCTCCTGGAGAACTGCTAGGAGTCTGCCAATAAGTGTGGATAGAACAACATATCCACTATCCTAAAAAAAACAGGTTACTCGCCTGCAACAGTAGTTCTAGGAGTGGTATATGTTGTTCATCCACATGGACCCACCCGACCTCCTCGGCTTCGACACGCAACCTCAGCTTCCATTGGCAAGATCTGGCGTCAAGGGGCGTAGTCGAGGCATATATCACCTGGGTGGGTGGAAGGAGCCAGCTTTTAGATCTTCTGCCAAGAATCTTAAAGGGACATGTCATGCCAACGAGTGTGGATGAACATATACCACTCCTAGAACTACTGTTACAGGTGAGTAACCTGTTTTTACTTGCCTACTGCCAAAATGTGAGTAAATTACTTTTGAATTCTAAGGTTTTCTGGAACATTGCTTCCAACATAAGTTGATAATTTTAATTTTATGCCTCTTAGGAAGGGATCATAATTTGCCTCTGAAGGGCCAGTGAACCCTTCCATTTCTACATTGCCAGCTATTTGGCTTAGACATTCTATGGCATGTGTATATGGAGAGAGTAGGGGCATAGACCATAAATGTCTAAACACTCTTGTAAACATTAAGGCCAGCACTCGACTACTGCAACACTGAATGGACTTGGTAGGTATTACTCCATCAGGAATTCCACAGAAGATGAGGAACAAAGGTCACAGGTTGATTACCCATCGTCATCTTTTCAAACACTGGATGCTCAACCTATTTCAAAATTGGAACAGTTGTGGAAATCCACACTGGGAATGAAACAAATGTCAGATTTCTTTTTCTACAAGAATAGAAATCATGATATATTTATAGCCAGTCCAGTGGTGCTGAGTGAGGAGCTGGACACCTCGCCTTCTGCCATGCTGGCGACACAGGGTCAGAAACGGAATTGGGTTGCTCAGTGGGATGCCTTGGGGGGATTGAGTGTCTTAAGGACAGTTCTCCCCCTCAGGATGGAGAGTCTGTGCCCTGCTAGGCTGCTGCCACCTAGATGGAATACCTTCAAAAGGTGTGTTCATTTAAGAAGATTGAGATTCTTAGCTTTTAAAAAGGGGGCACCACTGTTTGTATCAACAGTGCTGAAACTAATTGGCTTCTTATCATTAAGCTCTGGGTGGAACATGCATTTGGGGTAGGAGAAGATGTTGGTGTGCAGTTTTAATTTGACCATTCTGATAACTTAGGATGTCCATTATTTAATGATCGAAAGGACTAGCCTGCCTTTCCCTTGTGCATTCTGATTTTTTTTTTTATTAACCTTAACGATTTCTGCTTAAATAGTAAAGCACTTTGATTGAAGAATGCATGCACTATTGGAATGGTCTTGCTAAAAATGGTGAAATGCAAGGTTTCAGTGTTGTTTCCATCCCTTTCCTTAAAGGAAACCTGCACCTTTGCCTTTGGATTCAAACTACATCAATCTAAAGAATCAGGTTATCAAGGCTGAGAGGAGAGTACTTAAAGAATTGGGTTTCTGCGTTCATGTCCAGCATCCTCATAAGGTTGGTGTTGCATGTTAATATTTGATTAGCTCAATTATTCTGCATAATAAATTTATCACAGTAGTGTGAATGATTTAAAAGTGTATTGAACTGAGTTGTCTTGACATGGTTTGTAAACCCTTCAAATTGCGGAAGGTTCGGTATATGGCAAGTTTAAGAAGCTTTTGGCAGTCTTATTTTTTTCTTCAAATGTCTTAATACCTCACTTTTAGCTTAGTAAGAAGAAATGTGGATCCACTGGGACCAGCCTACTAAGCAAGGCTTATTATATGCTAGGTAGCTTGATAGAGGTAGGTCTTAATTTCTTTTTTGGCACTAGGCAGCAAGAAAAGTTATTTAAAATTGCACGTCCACAGAAGCTTTCAGTAGTCTATGGTGACCTTGGGATTTCACATACTTGGTGAAAGCAAATGCAATCATAACTCCTGCCCCAAGAATTCTGATGAGGAGGTGTACTTATTAACTTGGTGTACCTTGTTCCAGCAAAAGATTTAACCAAATCCATTCACCCTTGGAACAACAACTTTTGTTTGAACTTTGCCACAGATTGCTCCGCCCTCCTAAAGTACAGACTGCAAGTCTGCCTTTGCATTGCAATTTACCTACAGTGGCCCCAAATTGCTTCTTTGAACTTTCTGATTTGCTCCAGTGCTTCTGAAATATCACAGGCAGATTCACATTTCCCACTGTACTGTGCATCTTCACATCTTTTGAATGTAATTTTGGACCACCTCTGGCCCTCCTGGAAAGCTACCGCACCAGGTGTCTTAATACCACTGCGATCACCACTCTTATTCTAGTGCTTTAGTTACTAGTCCCAGAGAGTCCAACATGCTTCCGAACCTTGTCCTACCAATCTGAGATCGCTGCATGGCCATGCAGCAGATTCCCCTCACTTCCAGTGATCATAGCCCTTTGTGCCTTGCCTCCTTCTCCTGCCTACATGTGGCAGGATGCCAATCAGAATTGCAAGAGTTTCTGCCCACAACAGTGTGAGCCCCACATCTGCAGACGCAGCTTCATTTGAACTTCCGGCAAAGACTTCCCTTCCAAAAAAGACAACCTCCCAGAAGTGACTGCACTACAGCTGGATTTGAAGAGCAGCAACCTCCGTATGATTCTCTGCAGTAGTCGGCACAGACAGGTATGGGTGAACTGCACTAGCCCAGGGCAGTTTACACTATGCCCCAGACTAGTAAGTTAACATTAATTCCGTCATTGCTGGATAAGGCAGGAATGTTTTGTGAAAGACTAACCACAATTGCCATTGTAACTCTGCTATTATTGAACATTTTCTGATCACAGATGAAAGATGTTAATTGACACTGCCGTTGCTGATTCAGCTGATCGTCACTAAAATCACGAGGTCCAACATGCACAAGTTTAAAATGGTACTTAAACCCCAAATGCAGTTGACAGTAATAGGTGGTTAGAGGACAACACTACCTAACCAGTGCTGGACTGAGTTAAATTATCTGCTTAGTTTTATTTCAGCTGGAAATAAAAATGCAAGACCTGCATAAACATTTTAAAGGGTGGCAGTCAACACTAAGCCCACACTAAAGTGTGGGGCTGGTTCCAGTTTGCACTTTGTGGGCAAAATTTATTGCTTACTGTTTACTGCAGTTTATATTAAACTGTTTTCTGCTGCTTTGCAAGCTGACTTTTTTTTAAAACTACAAATCCCAGAATCCCTTGCAACTGACATCAGAGGAGGGTTGCAGCAGTGGGAGATTTATTAGCTGGAAAGGCACGTTAAGAGTTTTTACAAGCTCTGATCTTAGGACAGCGGGATTGACAAATGTCTGATCAAAGCTTACAAAAGCTGTAACGTGTATTGCAGGTTATTACTGGCTGTATAAGTTACATACTGAGCTGGTTACGTGAGTCCAAAAACAAAAAGACTTGGAACTGGCAGCATAGCCTAAAGGTTAGAGTAATTTGTGAATGAGCTTGATACAGTCAGCAGACCTGGGTTTGATACCCACAGCCTTCACTTGCATACTGTGGGACTCTGAGCAAGTCTTTGGAGCTGGCAGTATAGCCTAGAGGTTAGAGTAACAAGCTGTGAATGATCTTGGTATGGGCAGTAGACTGAGGCTTGATTCCCACAACCTCCACTTGCATACTGTATGACTCTGAGCAAGTTATGTAACTTCCTGGGTGCTCCCCCCTGAAAACAGTGTCAATTGGGCCTTACCTGGTTACCAAAGAATTAACTAAACAAAAAACTTATGTAGAAAAAGATTGGGAGTGAAGAATTGAGGACTTCCCACCCCTAAAGTAAGGAGTGTAGGACATACTGAACCAAAATACCAAGGCTCATGCTGTTTATCTTCTGCCGTCCAGGAAGCCTCACTATTCTAAGATGTGATGGGGAATAAAATGGGAACCCTCCTTTCTCCCAGCAGATTAAATGCTGTGTGTGGTCCCACTATTATTGTTCTCCCTGAGGAACGGAGTTTGACTTGGCTGTCCCTATTTGCACTTTTTCCTTTTGGAGCTTGTTCCATAGACACTTCATAAAACATGGTTCCTTACATTACCCATAACTCGTGTCTCCCCCTTAAAGGGGACAGAACTTATTTGTGCAGATTTGCAGCTGTTTGAATTTTCTGATCTCAGAAATGATATACGCCAGATGTTCCATATTTCTTTGTACCTGAATATATGGTGATGTAAAAATGTATTTTGCAGTGTTCTCTTTATGGACAGTGCTCTGTACAGTTCTCAATGGAATTATTTAATTTTGACTGTCACTGCATGGATTCAGCACTCTTGAGCACTGGCTGATTTGATAGACCAGCTTGTGCTTGGAGTTCTGAATCCATGCAGTGACCTAAGCAAAACTCCCAAATACCTGATTCTGTGGAGAGATTGGTACAGAATGTTTTTTTCATAACGAGAAAACAATACAGAATATTTTTTCAAATCAACATTTAGTTGGGGACAGGTAAATATGGAACTTCCGTGGTGCAAATGTTCACTCTAAAATGAGAACATTACAAACTGCTGCAGATGCACTAGTGCTGCTGCTCTGACCAAGCAAACGTTTCCCCAAGCCACCTTACCAAAACCATTTAAAATGTGGGATCTTACCACCTCTTAGCTGCTTTTTCTAGTGAAGCCATACCACGGTGGCCATCCTAATCTTCTGTTTTATCATAGAACGTTTACTATATTAAAGGAAAGCTACATGTGAAAATTATGAAAACACATGTTGCGCATTGGGTTTTTGTTCCTTGAGTCCATGGCAAGTCGCGCCCCCCCCTCCCCAAAAAAAAAAATCCCTTCTAGTTTTATAGTCCCTGGGGGCAGTTATGTAGGTTTCTTTTATGCATTGGATCTGTTGGAATTTTCCCACAATGCGTCCAGGAATGGTGTCAGTTAGACATAGCACTAGAACTGAGAGACGAGGATTCTCATTAATCTAGTCACAACATCCAGCAGCAACTACTTGTGAAAGCTAACTGCTTTGAAAAAGTGTTTGCCGTCCCTCCCCAGCCAAAGTCAGATTTCCTTAGGTGGCAGCTGTTATGGATGTGTGGCAGTTTTCTTTGTAAAGTGCTGTCACTGGGTGCTAATAAAACCAATGCACATTTGAAGGTCTTGGGTCTAATTGACATAATTCCAGGAAAATTCCAACCAGTCAAAGGCAATAAAAGGAGCCTGCATGGCCACCCCAGGGGTCCATAATACTGGCAGGAAAAAGAGGGTGGGGAAAAAATAACCATGCCAGAGATGCATGGAACAAAATGCAGGGACCATCATAGAAACAAAAACCTAATGCACGGTATGCATTTTTATAATTTTTGCATGTTTTCCTTTAAGGTACTGTAATACAGACAGTATTTCCCCCTTAAAGAAGATTCCTATATATTTATGATTTGGATGTCTATTTTTATTATACATTACATCAAATACTGTACATACGTCAACAAGATCAATCATTTCTTCTGTTGCAGTACACATCTAGAGTCTGAGGCTCTGACACAAGGTAGTAAAGTGTCAAGCAAGCCTCCATTTACAAGTGCAAATGAGTCACTTGTAATACAGCCTGTCCCATTCCTTGATGTCACTGCAGCAACAGTGCAGAAGAAAACATTAGGGTATCAATGCTGTCTATCCTGATTTTAGTTTGTTTGCAATGGCTTAAGACAGTTCTGTCATGCAGCTCACACAGGGAGTAGTACTTGTAGCCTTAATACTGTAGGTGTAGAGGGAATAATACATGAAATAGTATTTCATTCACAGGAAGCTATCTGTTTCTTTGTACTGCTCATTTCTCTCTGAGGCAGTTGTAACATGTTGTGGAGAGCAGTAGATCAAATCAGTCAATCAAGCAGTCCATCTGTATTGAACCAGGTGAACACCCTTGAAGATTCATTTACAAGGTGAGCCTGGACAGTTTCTCAAAGGATCACACAAGACTGAATTCCTCCTTTGCACAAATGATACACACACACACCCTTTCAGCAGCCTGAAAGTGGAGAGCTAGATCACTTACTTTTAAAGTGTATTGTTTTACATTTCAGATGCTCCTTAAATCTGGGTTTCTTACTGAAATACCAAGACACAGAATGCATATGACATGGGAGGAATGAGCTAAGCAAATACAGAGCACTGCAGACACTGAGACTGATTAGTTTCTTTACCTACAGCAGCTGAAGTGTAGCATCTGATTTGTGAGGGACATCCTACTTCAAATGCTGGCATTACTGGGGCGGCTGCCACAGCTTGTCCTCAGTACCTTCAAAGTGAAGTACTGAAGCTCTCACATCACTGCTAATGATTTATAATGGGGGCACTTTTAAAGTCATGGACCTGAGGGGCCATCACAGTTCCCAAGGAGGTTAGGGGAACATAAGGTTAGATAGTAAGGGACTCTAGTAGAATTTGAACCAGAGGCCCCTAGTTCTTATGCCTGTGATTTAACCACTTGATTTCCCTTCTTCCATATGCAGCAGCTGTTGCTTTCCTGGTAACCTATTCCTTGTTATAGCTGAACTCTTTATTGCCTTACAGCAGCCATCCAGTCACTGACTGCCTAGTTACATGGGGAAAGCGGCATATTTGCAAGATTGTTTCTCACTGCTGGTGTCAATCAAAACCGAGAATGCTAACACACAGAACATAATCGACAGCTGTATAATACCACTTAAAACTCTTGTACCCAGAGTCATTTATTGGGTAAACTTTTGCTAACACAAACAGTAACACAACATATACAGACACTTCCTTATATAAATACTGTATTTACCTTAAATCACTGCTGCATCATACTCGCGTGGTCCTAGTCCCTATTAGACCTGCACTTCAGGATGTGCACAACACTTAGAGTGTTCCTCCATTACTCAAGTGGGAAACCAAACGTGGGTTTGGTTTACTGCTGGAACTGCATTTACTGCAGCACCAATATCTGTTGCTCTGATTTTATTTATTTATTTAGCTTTTGTTGACCGGGTAAGTGCACTAGACAAATCCTGCCTATTTTCAGGCACGACCCGGGGGAGGGGGATACAGATGAATGCCAACTGACCTTGAACCAGATTAAGCTGTTGGTGGTATTTTTAGTGAATGAGGGAAATTTGGCCAGGACACGGGAAATTCCCCTACTCTTTTCGATAAGTGCCATGGGATCTTTAACATCCACCTGAACTACCACCAATTCAGGCAGATGGGACCTCGGTTTAAAGTCTCATCGGAAAGACGGCACCTCAGAAGTGCAGCACCCCTCTCATGCTGCACTACAGTGTCAGTACTGGGATGTTAACCCAAGTGCCAGGTGTGGGAACTGAACCCACAGCCCTCTGATCTCCCGGCCTCAGAGGCGAGTATGCTACCTACTGAGCCACTGACACTAAACTGATGACATCATTCTCCAGCAACATTGATGGTAAAATGGAGGACAAACACATTGATAACTTATGGGGGCTGTATATTTCTATAATCTAGATTTGGACAGCAATAGGACTGCTGGCAACTGGAAGAGACGCACAGCAGTTGCACATAAGGAGTTGGGAAAATATTGGCGTGAAACTATGGGAGACTTCCCCTAAAGAGCACCCTTCATGATGGTCCAAAAAGTGACAGCTTGTAGTCATTATATGGAGTACTAGACCTAAAAGGGTGTGTGCATTTACTATTTTCGGCCAAGGTTTACTCTGCCTTCCATAATTTGGATTTGTTTTGGAGCCCTGCTGCACTTGCCTTTGCTATGCAGCTGCTGGCTCCTGATGACATCACTATAGGGCAGATGAGTGACTCCCACTGTGAGGTTGCAACATTGTTGCAAGAGAAAACTACCAGTACTCTGTGTACATACTGTGTTCCCCTTTCCTAAGGCACCTTGTTAGCAGTGCATTATGCCAAAATCCAAATGCCTTCAGTATGTTTTTTTTGTTTGTTTTGTTATATTGACTCTGTCCTGTAGTGATGTCAGCAGTATAACCCTGGGCCTACAGCAACACCAGGCTTGCTGTAGAAGCTCTGAATACACCTGCAGTTTTAGCAGCTTGGAATGCAAAAACTAACTGCAGCCGCGAGTAGTGAAATACAGTTCCAGAATCCATGCAAGAAGGGGTAATTTATGCATGAAAATCGAAAGAACCATGAAAGGTGCACTTTAAGGCAGTATTATTCAAAGTATCAGATCAACTAGTGTTACCGTATTGTGCTGGCTCGGCAAAATATGGTAACTTTTCAGCTTATATGGTACCTTGAATGGTACTGCCGTAAGTGAGAAGTGCTGTATTGCAGTACCTTAATATGGTACACTGTTCTCTGGTGAAGTGGAAGATCAGGATGGCTACCACTACCTAGCCTGCGTAAATGGTCTCCATACCTCAACTTTTCCATTCCCTTTGTTATTTTAGTTGCTGTTAGTGGCAGTATTCCTTTTTATGCTGTGGTGACAAGCATCCACAGGACTCCCTAGTGAAGCCTTACCAGTACCCTGTAAAGGTGTGGGATTAAATCACTTGTGTGGCATACTGTGCCTCTTTTAATGCCGTCCAGTATGAGATTTGCCTCACCTATTTCCACTGCTCATCACTGTGATAGCATCAGCTTCCCATCAGTATTGAACCCCAGGTCCTTTTTAAGGTCAGTTACTCCTAGTTTTCCATTTCATAAATTGAGATCGTAGTTCCCACCTGTGGAGGACAGTCTTGGGGTAGTTATGTCAGGGTTTTGCTCAGTGACCCTTTGGATGCAAGTGTGACTTTAAAAAAAAAAAAAAAAAAAAATCTGATTCTGTTAAACCCTACTACAGACACCTTTTGCGTCCTCTTGGTGATCAGACTACCAGGTTGCAACAGCATTGTTCAGTCCCTGAGCACTAACCAAAAACTGAAACAGATCGTGCAGTATTTAATTTTCTTCCAGCTCTTAAGGTTAGATAAGCATCCTTGTGGCCCATGGTACTAGCACCCGTTATGGAAAGCGTAAAGGAGGGTCCAGCAGTGGTGGGGCAAAGATCAGGGGTTGTCACTGATTGCTGGAAATGTAGATGGGGCTATAGATGAAGGCATAATAAGCACTGGAGCCGAGATGGGGCCTAGAGTCTAGATAAATGGGGTACAAAATATGCAAGAGAATCAAACTGCAGAAAGAACAACTGGAGAAAGAATGACAGTACAGGAAGAGGTTAGAGAAAAATGCATAGGCAAAGAGTCGAGGAAGGTAAGTGTGGAAAAGGTACAGCGATATTTAAGGTGCGCAATATAAGCAACCATTTACTTAGCTACCAAACAGTGTGGGGATAAACATTTTCTGCAAAGTGTGTGTGAGATCTCTAAAAAGTAACCCATCTAGTAGGTGTTTGTGTGTGTCTCTCTTTCCTAACTAAAAAGTGTGTGTATATACATGCATACACAATCAGTGTGGCCACCAACTAAAAAAAAAAAAAAAAAAAATTTTTTAGAGCCCTGTATGTTGCGGGGCAAATATGAAACTGCCTTTCTGACGGTGAAAAATGATGCTTGTGTTCAGTTGGCCTCCATAAGAAAGCATGTGATTTGTTTTGATGAGCTTCTTGTAGTTTACTTGCCTGCCCTTCTCTTCATAGGTTATTTAGTGACATAAATATTTAATTTAGTTTTGTTTTGTTTTTTAGATGCTCTGCATAAATCGCACCTGTCAGCATATAACCTGCACAGCCACAAGTTCCTCTCAAAGAGCCTGAAACCAAGCAGTTCCAGGCTCCTTGGAGAACTGGCAGCTTCTTGACCTCAGTAGTAGCCTACTTGCCAGCCGGAATTTATGTGGCACAACTAACTAGTTAAATAATTTTATAAAACTGTCATTAAAGACCTGGCCGTAGAGTTAAATACTGGTAAGTAATTGACAGCATTTCAGAATTGCCTTGTTGCCTCAGACTTTGGCCATGTAAAATTAGCTGTTCTTCTTTCTGTTTATTTCATTTCCGACATAAGTGTGTCACGAAGCTCTCAAGCCCCAGCTCCTTAGTAGACCTGTTGTGATGGATCTAAGCTAGATAGGGCAATACAGCGTTGACCATCCATTAGCAAGGCCCCCCGCCTCCGCCTCACAGTATAGCTACATGATTGATACAGGATACACACAGCTCAAGAGTGACTTTTGGAATGATTGTAAGAACTCCCCGAGAGGATGAGCACCCTTATTGTTGTCCTTCTCGAATTACGTAACTATAATTATGCACTGGTTGCCAAAAAGGCAGGAAGATGATTGGCTGAGAGGTCTTTGAAGCTGTGTTGATATCAGACTACATCCTCATGGCTTCAAAAAACCTCTGGCCACCGGCATCCTCACCTACAGCAGACCAATCTGAGGGCAGCTGGCATCTACACAACCCACTGAAATCGCGGTCACTACAAGCAGCTCCTCTCTCTGACTCACAGTTTTAACAGCAGCCTGTGGTAGTGGCAGAACGAGTGAGAATTTTTCGTCCCTAAAAGAAGACAAAGCACACACACCCCTACTGAAACACAACGGGTGCTTGTGGGCAAAATCAGTTCAGCAGTAGCACGAGAGCAACAACGGTCCCGATCTGTGTCTCACACACACACACACACACACACACACACACCAGTTAAAAAAGGAACCAAAAGCGGTCTTAGCCATGGCACTGAATATACGAATTGCACAGATAACGGAACAGAAGCCAGACAACCAGGTACCTGCTTTCAACCCTCCCCACGCCAATGGCCAGCATCGTGTTTTAAGACCCGCCCTTTCCCAACGGCAGCTGGCAGGCAAACCATCTCCAAGATCTATAGTGGCCCCCAAAAAATGAAAATACAGCTTACTTATTTTGCTTAAAATGAAAACGCACACGGAGAACACACTTCACATTTAGGAGTAGTACTAGGAGAGTGAGAGTTCACCATTGCACCTCCTCCACGAACCCCACTTACAGCAGCGCCACCTGCTGCCAGGAACTCTCTCCTTAAAAGATACTCCAACACCCCAACTCCTTTTCCAAAGGTTCTAAGTTTTTGTTTTTAATTTTATTTTTCTGCTAAAATTTCTTTTATGCCAGTTCATAATAGCAATAATGCATTCCAGGGTGTGGTATATTGTGGAATACTGTCACTTCTCAGGTGTTGGATGCACTCGGTCTACGACCTTATGTCCAACCACCTGAGGCGTGACCATATCCCATGATATGCCACACACTATTGTGCATTATTGTTTAATAAAACCATATTAGTTAATGAATTGACTGCCCCCAGTAAAAAAAAAAAAATCTATGGGTGGTAGGCAGCAGGCAGTGCTGTTAGAGACTGTCTTCAGGGAAACTATGAACAAATCCTCACTTCATACTTTGTTCAGTTTGTATTTCCTATATTTTCCATATTTGACTCCGCTGTTCATTATAACTAGGCTGTACCTTTGTCATGGTATACATCAGAGTAAATCATGATTTAGGCATTGTCAAATGAAGATTTTATAAGAAACGTAGACTGTGATGGCACAAAATGACCAGAGGTCAATCCAGTCTGTCCAAGTTCCCTATAATCCCTGGAAACTACTGTTCCTCCAGGGTACTAACCTTCCCCGTCCTCCCTCTCTCCCCCATTCTCCTACTCCTTGTCCTAGCGCCCTAGTAACAACTATTCCCTTAATTATGTGCCAGCCCAGCTTGAATCCTCTGACTGTTTTCATACCTACCGCTTCAGCCGACAGACTGTTCCAAGGTTCCACCACCCTTTCCGTAAAGTAGTACTTCCTCACATCTCTCCTGAACCTACCGCCTGTTAATTTCCATTATAAAAAGGCTCTGAGAAATGGAGCTTTGATTGGCTGTAAACAGCCTTATGTTAATCTTTTAACATACATGTAGATCTTAAACATATTCTGAACAAGGTTTAACACTTTACAAAAAATAGTTGTATTATAATAGTAATAAGACACTCCCAGGGGTTATGTTAATGATCAGTTAATCACCCTCTAGTGGCACTCTGCTACGCCTTGTGCCACATTACACACCTAGAGGGTGATTAATAGACCATTAACATAACCCTTGGTCATGCTTTATTGTTAATTTGTGTCCACATGACCGTGAATTGGTATTCAGGCTCCATAGATCTTCATCGAGGAATGCTGTTGTAGCAGGTCACACCTTTTTTTTTCTTCTTCTTTCTTTGTTATCCTTTCTCTCCTCCTGGAGTCCTCTTGCTACCCTCTGACATCCCCCAGCGCGGTCACGGGTGGAGACCCCTCCCTTAACCCCATGACTTACCCTTCCAAGGCGGGGGTGGGGGCGACTAACCCATCAGACCAGATTTAGTGTTGGGGAGGTGCCTTCCGAGACCATTGCGGTGGAAGACCATCGTCATCCTTGCAGAGGACTCCTTTTTCACCCTTTGTTGCCTTTCCACGAGGCTGTAGTGGCACCAGCGGCGGCATCACGTGCCCATGCACACCCCCGTCTGCCGCAGTCCCTCACCCACAGTCTCCAGCACTGACATGCCACCTCCCAGCCTCCGCTAGGGGGGCAGGCAGCCGCTGAACGCTGCTAACCCACCCCTCGGAGGAGAGCAGTCCTGGGGCGCTCAGTCCTTCTCCCTGCCATCCCCTGGCAGCCCGTGTCCATTCGAACACAGGTCATCGGTGTGGCGTGAGGTAGGCGCCCAGTGCCTTAGCCTTGGCTCACCGGGCTGAGAACGCACACCTTTAGGAATGTTACAGCCGCAGGCATTTCCATCTGGAAGGATTTATCAGCAGTCTACCTGGGACCACCCCAAGCGACACCACCTGTTGTGTCTAGTGCGTATAAAAGGGGTGGTCCCAGATGCTCCTCGGTTCTTTCTCTACTGTGACCTGCATGCTACACATTCTCCATCCGAAGTACAGCTTCAGTCGACGACGAAAAGTTCACCGTACTTTCACAGTGTGGCGTCCTTAGTATCGTCGCGTTTCTTACACCATGTTGTCTACAAATTCTGTTTCGTAAGTGTACCTGTGACCAAAAGATTGTGATAGAGGAGTTACACAAAGTCTGTCAGGTGTTTGGGCCCTGCGCGATGCCCGTGCTTGTATCCTGTATCGGTGTTTCAATAAGTCCACAAAGCGTCGACAACTAATGACAGTACATCATTGAGCAGAAGAGTGGCCCTCCTAGAGCAGGGAGCATATTTCGAGAGTCAAGAAACCTCGTCGTCTTCCTCTGGTCCCACCATTCTGGTAGGGCCCATTGTCGGCAGCACAGGCTAACGCTATGGAGAAACCTAAAACACTCTAGTAAGAGGAAACACTGTACCCAGGTTTCTTCCGACGACCAACCTGCCTTCCTCATCTGTCTCACACAGAGAGAAATAAAAAAAAAAAAGGCTGTTTTAGCTGCCCTTTCAGAGGCTGCTGCCATGTCATCCTCTAATCTGTCTATGATCTCTGGCTCTCTTTTCACCCCTTCGTCGATGAAACCTTCGTCTTTGGGTGTGCTTAAGCTGCAGCTATTACTGCTGCCACCTCAGTCTCAGGGGTTCCATTTTCGTTCGCCTTCTGGTTCGTCAACGGCCCTTCACTACATTGGGCGGCCTATCCGCCGATTCTGGAAACATTCGCACCCTTGTCGTCGGCTAGATTTGTACCTCAACCAATCTCTTCTGTTGTGCCCGTAAAATCTGTTCGTAATGCGCAGATTACTACTGCTTCACCTCAGCTTGCTGTGGTTGACGTGCAAGCCTTAGTCAGTACTATTCTTGACCTGACTTAAGACTACTTTTCCTCCTCATGGGAGAGTCTTCTACTCCTGTATCTGTGCCTTCTAGATGTTCCTCCTCCTCTAGGACTGCCAGCTCTTCTCCTACATCCCGAGTCCTTTGAAGGACATGGAATTGGAGGATCCTTATTTACAGGAGTGGGAACTGTGGGATCATGGGGAGGATGTAGAACAGGAGCTAATGTCTCCTCTGTCCATTTCCTCAGTCTCCTCACTACGTGAGGTTGCTCCTCCTGCCCTTCCGTGCTACCGTCCTGATGATTCCAGTTTTTTTTTTTTTTTTTTTTTTTTTTTATTGTGCAACACCTTCAATCAACTTTTATTTTACCAGGAATAACCCCATTGAGTAGGCTCATTTACAAGGTGATCCTGGCTTCAGAAGACTTGGTTCTAGGAAGCCGAACAAAATGCTTCCAGGAGGAAATTAACTAGTTATTTGGGTCTTCCAGATAGCCCAACCCTGGACATTCCTTCTTTATTAGGCGCTACGAATATGTGATCTTGACTGGCTGGCAACAGCCCTTTGCTATCCCTTCTGCCTCTAGAAAGGCAGACAGGATTTACCAAGCCCTGGTAGATCATCCTTGTTTTCTTCACCTCGGCCAGACTCTGTGGTCATAAATGCAGCCCATGACAGGTTGGTGCGGCCAAAACACCTTAGCCCCACCCTCCAGATAAAGAATCCTGGGCGCTTGACATGTGTGAGAGGATGGTCTTACTTTGAGTAAGAACTCCTGCAACAGGCTACACCTTAAGGACTGTGCTGCCAGGCACTAGGACTTCCGGAAAACTTCTAACCATTGGTACCCAGCTGGGGCCAACCCCTTATGTCGGTCTGCCCACCAGCGGCACCCCCTGTATAAAGGGGGCGGTCCCCAGCCCCGCCTCGTATCTGTCGACCGCCATCTTAGTTCTTCAGTCAAACGTACCCATTTTGTTCTCCAGAAGTCTATTTAAATTAGTTTGTCGTCTCAGTCTTCCTCTACCAAGGGACTGAAATCTGAGTGTCTGTGTGGGCGGCAGATTCTGGTGAAAGACGATCATTCACAGTGCCTATTCTGCCTGGGGCCTGACCACAACGTGGACACCTGACTGGCCTGTGGAACATTTTAATCAGTAGACCTGCATCCATCATCGCAAGACACTCCAGGCCTACAACACGGAGCAGCAGCTCACTGCCCTTCATCGACCAAAGGCTGGCTCTTCAGCCTGCAGGTTGCAGACTTCCTTCAAGGAGTAACACTCAGGAGGGAAGCACTACCACAAGGAGCACAGTAGGTCGGAGTCTCACTCAAAATCTCATCAGACTAAGGACAACCCTTCTGGAGTGGACTTGGGGAGGTGCCCCCCCCCGCCGCCCCCGGCAGGCCTTACATCCTCCGGTCTGCTGTTGATGAAGGCTCCTGTCCTTTCCCTCTTAGCGGGCAGCAGCTCTTCGGAGCAAGGGCCTTCAGGTCCCTCCCTAAGGCTGTGGTGTCTTCTGCTGCTCTGGTTCGACGTTGCCGACAGGCGCAGACACCAGGAGCATACCCTCATGCAGGTCTCTGGTGACCAGCCTTCTGACAGGTGGAAGGACCACAGGCAGACGCCACAGGGTAAGGCGCCAAGTGACCAGACATCCGGGGCAGCTACCAGTGCCTGATTTGAAGCAATCTAGACAGGCCATTGCCCTCTCTGCTATAGGCCTGGAGCTGGCAAGACACCAAGCAAGGGCATCTTACGACGCCAATGAGGTGGCTTCCAGGCTTGCAGGGACAGCAATCTGTATTAGGCGTAGGCATGGCCAAAGTCTATCAAGGTTCACCCCTGGCCCGGCGTAGGGTGATTCGCTCCGCTTTCGGGGACCAGTCCCCTTTTTTTTCTCCAGGGTTGGAGGCTTCTGCAGGAGCTTTCTCAGTCTCCTCGTCCCGGGGGACACCTCCTAGCTCTCCTCGCCATAGGCTTCTCGTCTGAGTAGCCCAGGGTCTTCCCTTCTGTTTCCCACCAGCAGGAGGCTGAGGGTCTTGTTCCTCAGGGTTTCTTTTATCTCCTCCCCGGCGAGGCAATACTCACCAGCTAGTAATGAATGGTGAAGATTGACAAGGGAAGATATGAAACTTACATACCTACCGTAATTCTTGATCTTCTCTTGTATCTTCACCATTTATTACTGATGCCCACCACCTTCCCCTCAGTGGCCTCCTGCTTGTTCCTCTCCCTTCCTCATTGGCCTTTAAGCCAAAAAAAAAAAAAACCTATCTTGATTTTCCGTTCTCTGGACGGATCCCTTTTCCTCAAGGTAAAAGGGAACGATTAGGATTTATTCTATCCTGAGGGAACGCTTTCTAATTGCCCCTAGCGGTGACCTCTTGACTTCTTAGCCATGTTGTTCAGTTCACAGCTGAAGAGACCGTCCTCTATGGCTCAGCTCCAATTTTCAGGTTCCTCTGGCAGGGATTAAGTAATATTGTGTCAGCTTTTTCTGGTTGGTGCTTTTGGCACTTCATTTACCATGAGCTGTTGTTCCTCCCTTGCCTTCAGGGAGTCCAACTGAGTTCCCACTCTGTCTTTTTATACAAAGCTGCCTTCTGTAATGCTTACCCCCTCCCCACACACATCTGTGTTAGCACTTAACAAGTTGCTATGGGGCTTATTCCCCTTCCTAGCGCTCTCTTTCCAGAACACAATTTCTGCCTGGGCAGTCTGTGAGCTCTCAGCTAGAGTGTAGGAGGTTGGGATGACTGGAGGTTAGAGAATCTGCCCTTTGTGTCGAATCTGTACAAGCGGTTCAGTTGAACCTTCTCTCAGTCCTGTCAGGAGGAATTTTTGCTCCCTTGTGTTTGGTTCTGAGCTTATAAGCCTCTCAGCCAATATATCTGTGGGCAGTGTTCTCCCCTCTCAACATCCCTTGTTTTCTTCCCTTTTTTCTTCTTTTTCTTCCCTTTTCTCGTTCTCTTTATCTGCTCCTCCCTTGGAGCCGCTCCAGAAGGGAGGCCCTGTGGTCCCTTAGGGTAGGCATTCTCTCTCTTTCTTTCTGTCCTCTACCGGCTTATTCCTTTTTCAGTTTATATCCTTTCTTTTTCTGTCCCTCTGCTCTCTTGCCTCGCTCTCCTTTTCCTTACTCTCTTTCGCCTCTCCGGCTACCAGAAGGGAGATGGAGGAGGAGTCTGCGACACCTAATGGCTGCTCCTCGTGCATGACACAGTGCGTTGCTGTCGGGGGCAGCGCCCGTTGGTGCCAATCGTTAAAAAATCCGTGGCGCGCCCGGCACAACCAAGCAGTAATGAATGGAGAAGATCAAGAATTACGGTAGGTACGTAATTTTCATTTCCTGTCTCCAGGGTGACCCAGAGTGCCTAATCTACTTTCTGTTTACTCTTTAGTCCTGTTGCTTTGATCCCTTCCCTTCCCTTACATGAGGCTACTCCTCCTCCTCCTCTTTTAACCCTCCCTGTCCTTGTTGTAGATCGTGTATCTTGGTATGTTGACATCCCAGTCATGGTTCTCTGACTGCCACAGTATCAGGCATCCCTCTTCCATCAAGGCCACTAGTTCAGGGAGCTTGTTACACAGACTACGGGCATTGGTACTCGTCACCCTACATTGTTTGATGGCCTTACCCCTTTTAGCCCCATCCCTGTCCTTACTGCCTCTGTCTTTTTTGCATTTACCTCTATCCTGCTGCCTGATGACTTCTCTGCCTTGGTGTTTACCTTGCTAATTACCTGTTTTGTTTGTTGTCGGGGTAGGCTAGGATTTCCCTGCTACTTTTCAGTGCCTCCCCCCTTGGCTAGTTTAAATACTTGCCAATGAAGCATTTAAACCTATCGCCTAGGATCCTGGTTCCCCCACTGGACAGATGAAGACCATCGTGCCAGTAGGCCTGCATTCCTCCAGGTGGCTCCCCGGTCCCCAGTGAAGCCAAAACCTTGAGCTGCACGCCAGTTTTTAACCAGTTATTGAATTCCATGGTGTGGAGTTACCCTAGCATCACCCTTGCCATAGACAGGCAGCACCTCCGAGAAGGTCACCGTATGCGCTGCTTGTCTGAGTTCCCTCCCCAACTCTACAAACTCCTCTTGCACTGCTCTGATCCCATTCCCAGCCAGGTTATTTGTCCTTAGGTGGACAATGACATCCAGCTCCCTCCCTCGTGCAGCTGCTCCCACGATCCTGAGGATTAGCTTCCTGTCCCTCCAAGCCGTGGTGCCAGGCAGGCCCCTTACCTCCCTCTCCCCTTCCTCCCCCACTTCTACACTCCTGATGATTGAGTCCCCCACCAGGAGTTGTTTCCTTCCCCTGTGGGGTCCCATGCCACTCTCTTGTAAGTCTCCTTTATGGAGGTTCCCAGCATCCTCCTTGGTCTCCACTGCAGGTGTCTCCATAGAGGAACCATTATCCATAGAACAGCATATGAATTGTGGAGGTACAGCTGGCGGGATGCACCTCTGTTCCACCACCCGAGCCCACCTGGTCTAGCCGCTCCTCTTTCTTGACAACCTCCGAGGTAGTGGCGGTGGCCCTGGTGGTCCCTTTAAGGGTGATCAGCTCTTTAGTCCACAGACCCAAGAAATGTTGACAGACTTGCAGGACTGTGGTTGTACCCTTCAGTCGGTCTGGACCCTGTACCATCCAGAAGCAAAACCGGCCTTCAGGGGATCCTCCAGGGGCCGCCGCTACAAGGTGTGTCCCAATGCTCAGAGACCATCTGCCAATAAGTGACAGCCTCAACTGACATTGCCTGGTCTTAGAAATGCTCAGAATATGTCCCGTTATGCCCCTGCTGCTCCCCAGGAAGGCCACCCTTCGGCTTGAAGGTCTTCTTCCGGTCGTGGGACCAGAGACACTTCCCACGGCTATTGGGGGCAGGTTTTTCCTGCACCTACAAGTGTGGCAAAACCATCTCAGGCGATCTGTGGCTCCTGCAATTGGTAGAGTCAGGAAACACATGCGAGTTCATAGCGATTCCCCTTGCTTTGCCACAAAGTCCAAGCATTAGTTTTACATAACGAAATCAATGCATTGCTCACAAAACATGCCATCGAGCCAGTTCCCCTTCCACAGAAGGGTACAGGATTTTACTCCCATTTTTTCCTGGTTCCCAAATGGACGGACAGATGTGTGGGGACTTATGCCCCATTTTGGATCTAAGGTGTCTAAACCTCTGTATCAAATACCAAAAGTTCAGGATGGTGTCCCTTCCGACACTTCTCCCCTTGCTGAATGAAGGAGTTTGGCTCTGCTCTCTCAGTATGAAGAACCGTGCCTCCGTATCCTGATGCACTTTGCTCACAGACTGTTTCTCCATTTATTTTTTTTTTTTTTTGTCATCAGTTCAGAGCCTCCCATTCGGCCTTTCCTTGGCCCGAGGGTATTCACAAAATGCCTAGCAGCCCTCTGCAGGAAGGCGTCGTCTTTCCCTACCTGGACGACTGGCTCCTGAAAACATCTTCCCGCCAAAGGCTGTTGTCCATGCTTTCTCGAACCCTGCAGTTGTTCATCCAGGTGGGGATAGTTGTAAAGTATCCGAAGTCCAAAATGGACCCAGCACAACGCTTCCTCAATATTGGAGCCGTATTAGATGCCTCCTTGGGGGTGGCATATTTGCCAGTGACTCGTGCAGACACCCTGATTGCTTTGGTGCGCAAACTAGAGTCCCAGCAGATTGAACTCTGCACACTGCGCCTCCTGGGACATTTGGCGGCCACAGTTCTGACCATCTCTAATGCCAGGTTGAATATGAGGCTCTTTCAGTGGGACCAGAAAGACGACTATTTTGATGCCCCGGTCCTGATGTCTTCCCAGGCGCTTTGAGCTCTACAATGGTGGAAGTTAGGGACAGCTTAATGCAAGGCATGCTGTTTCATTCTCCTGTCCCATGTCTCATTCTGACTGCAGATGCCTCCTTGACAGGATGGGGTGCTGATCTCCTACACATCTGGTCCTAAGGATCCAGTATGCCGGTAGAGACCTGTCTCCACATCAGTGTGTTGGAGATGAGGGCAGTCCTCTACACATTACAGGTGTTTCAGACTCCTCTCCCCAGTTGCCTTCAGGTGCAGTCTGACAATTCTGTGGTAGCTGACTACCTAAACAAACAAGGAGGCACCCATTCATACCTCTCTGCAGAGAATTGATGAAGGTCTGGTACTGGGCGATCCAGAGAAATGTCCATCTTCTGGCGGTCCACATTCTCTGGGTGTCCAACACCCTGGCGGATGCCCTGAGCAGATCTACTGCACAGGCCTACGACCGGGAAATGCTGCCAGATATCCTAAATGACATCTTACACAATGGGGCTGACAGGATTGGACCCATTTGCCTCCTGCAAAACTGCCTCTTTACTGCTCTCTTGCGAGGTCCTGGAACTGTGTGGCGGGATGCGTTCTTTTTCCTGGACAGGAAGATTCTAGGGACGTGGATATGTTCAATCCACACTGTCTGGCAGGTTCCTTGCCGCTTTATATCTCGCCGGAAGGTCTTCAAGCTGGCTCCACCCACCCACCCGGGTGGTAAAACCCTCGGCTCCGCCCCATGACGCCAGATCTTCCTTACCGCTTGGAAGCTCGGGTTCTCTCCTTAGCGCTCTGCATTTTAGGGTGGATTCACACGCTTCGGATTTCCGAAACTAATTTTAAAATTTACAAGACTACAGTCTTCGTCTTCCCTTGTGGCTGCGATGGACAAATTGGCTCCCGGCTTCCGTCGGTGTTCTTGTGGGCAGATGATGTCCTGGACCGATCCGCACTCCACGTGCGTCTACTACATAGGGCTTGGCCACGATTCGCAGGCCTGCGGATTGTGGAAGTCCTTCTCGGCTTCGGTCTTGGAGGACCACGCTGCGAGACTACTTCTTGGGCGCCCCGAAAAACTGTACCTGACGGTCAAGTCTAAGGAGGCCTGTTGGGCGGTGTCCGGCAGGCTCCACGGAGCAGTTGGAGCAGATGATCGCCCTCGAGGAGGAGGCGGCCCAGGCCGCATCCTCTTCTTCTCGGCTGTGGCATTTTATCCCGCTCTCCTTGGGCTCCTCCTACTCGGCTTCTTTTAAGGAGCTTTGTCAGTCCCTCTCCACTAAGGGAGAAGGGCCTTTGGGACATTCCAGTCGGTCCAAGAAGGACTCGAGAGGTAAGTCTCACCGTCGATGTTCGTGGGAGCGGGAGAGATCCCCTTCACCGGACCGTTGACTCTCAACTTCAAGTCGAGGTTGGCGGCTGCGGCCGCTGGCTTCATGGTGTCCTCATCAGGTCAGCCGGCCGAGACATCCGTCAACATGGTCGAGATTTTTCTTGATCCGTTGGATGGTTTGTCGACTGGAGAAGCAGACAACCCTTCTTCACCGGTTTCCCCGGTGGTTACTGAGGACTTGCCCATACCTCCTGTGCCGAAGTCCCCGGTCAAGATCTCTGAACCAAAGGAGGGGCGGATTTCCCCTGTCCCCTCTCTGACCCACCCTTGGAATCCCCGAAGGTCTCAGTCTCTGTACTCTTCCAGGTCCAGCCGATCCCGTCGGTCTCGGTACCATGGTAAGCAGCGTCACCGCTCATCCTCTTTAGAGGATAGGCTCTGGCGCAAGTTGCGTCTGCGCTACGAGGATTTGATGTGGCAGCAACTTTTATTGACCAGTAACAAGCAGACTCTGTTGCCTTCTCCGCCCATTAAGTGGCTGTCACCGGAACGGCCGAAACAACCCCTCGTGGTGATAGAGGAGCCGACCCTGGCGCCGGTTCAGCCAAAGCCAGCTGCTCCACCTATTGTGGTGGAACCCCCCCACCCAAAATAACCGAAGACTGGGACCCCGACCAAGGATTCTCGGTCGGGTCAGGGCTTGCCCCACAGGTTGTCGGTCACCCTCACTCCCGATCGATCTCTGCAGGTGGAGGGTTGCTCAGGCGCTCGGCAGCTGTTCGCAGGCTCCTCTGAATCTGACGACTCCTCCCTGTTCTCCAGGCCGCTTGACCTGGAGTCTGCAGGGGGCCAGTTGGTGGACGAGAGCCCATCCTCGTTTTTGGGCTTGCTTCGACTCACCTCAGAATCCACTGGGATGCAGCTCGAACACGTTTCAAAATGGGCCAAGTATCCCCTTATGGAAATACTGGACCGAGGGGATTCTGCTACGGAGGCCTTTCTGGTGGTCAAGGCCATTATTGGTCCGGCCCTGGAGTTGTGGCAGGATGGTTCGCAAGTACGCGGTCCCCACCGGTTCACTCTTCGATTTCTCTGAGCACCCCTCTGTGGAGGGTTAGTGATCGATAGCGTTTTCAGGCATTTCGGGAACGCATGGGACGTGGACAAACTGCCTGACAGGGAATCCAAAAAGTTGGATTACTCGGGGCGAAAGGTTTGCGCTGCTTCCTTCGTCAGGCCAGCGTAGCACTTCTGATAGCACATTTCTTACACGCCCTTATGGGCTCCCTGGATGAGGTGATTCCTCATCACCTGGCTGACCTTCAGATGACGATCAAGCAGGTGCGATATCGAGGAAGGGCGGTGGCAAAACAGCTTCAAGCTTCGTTGGAAATTGGTGCTTCTTGTGCCCGATCAGTTGCGGCTGCAGTGGCCATGCGCCGCAGAGCTTGGCTGCGGATCTCCACCTTCACGGCGGACACCCAGCACAAGTTGGCACACGTTCCCTTCCTGGGCACCGACTTGTTCGGGCCGGGGGTGGAAGGCCATCTCCAGAGGATTGAGAAGTCCAGTGCCACCTTGGACTCGGTCATGTCTGCCCAGAAGGACAAAGGCCACCAGCAGAGCGTAAGCCCTTCCGCCCCTGCGGCCGTCCGACCCAGCAGCACCAGGGCCAGCAGGCACGCGCGCCTAAGGCCAAGTCTGCCACTTCCTCCAGTAGGAAGCATGGTGGCAAGGGTCCAGGAGGTTCCTCAGCGGGCCCTTCCTCCAAGCCTTCCCAGTTATGGGTTGAGGGGTGTCGCTCCAACCTCGTCACTGCTCCCCGCCCCCCAACGGATAAATGGCTCTGCCACTTCTTTTCCGTCTGGCCCCTATTACCACGGACCACTGGGTGTTGGAAGTGGTAGGCAGGGGTCTGCCTCTGGAATTTGAGCAGTCTCCCCACGTTGGGGGGCAATGGGTTCCATAGCGCCTCTGTTGGCTCGTCGAGCCGACATTGCCTGCTCCCCAGGAGGAGGTGCTCAAGGAGTGGTGAACCCTCCTCCAGACCAGGGTTTGTGTCTAGGTATTTCCTGGTCCCAAAACTGATGGGGCTAGCGCCCATTCTCTACCTGCACGACCTGAACAAGTTCCCAAGGCGCACCTTCAGGATGGTCACTCTGGCTCAGATTATTCCATCCTTGGAACTAGAGCATCTTGACTCTGTTCTCTGGACCTTCAGGACACGTTTTTCACGTCCCAATCCATCCGTCTCTGCGATTCCTCCGCTTCAGAGCAGAGGATCCCTTACAGTTCGGGCCATGCCCTTCGGCCTCTCCCCAGCTCCCAGGGTCTTCACCAAATGCATGGCAGTGGTGACAACATTCTCTTGGCACCGAAGGGTCGGGTGTACCCTTACCTGGATGATTGGCTGATTGCAGCCCCTCCAGATTGGAGGTGGAGCGGTCAGGGATCTGGCCCTTCAGGTCTGCTCTCAGATTGGCCTCCTCATCAACGAGGTCAAATCGGACTTGTGCCTTCGCAGGCGATGCAGTTCATTGGGGCAGAGCTCGATTCTCTTCGAGTCAGAGCCCGGTGGACTGGGCCAAGGACTTTTCCTCCTTTGCCTAATCATTTCTGGTTGGGCAATTGCGTCCTGCCTGGGACTTCCTGCACCTTCTGGACCTCATTGCGGCCTGCACCAGTGTGGTCCATTGGGCCTTCAAGCGCATGTTCCCCTGCAATGGGGACTGGCCAGCCAGTGGTCACGCTCCGGTCCTCTGGACCAGCTGGTGATAGTGACCCAGAAGATGTGGGGCGGCCTGCAGTGGTGGCTCGTCCCAGCTCATCTGCAGGAGGGTATCCTGTTGTCCGCCACAAGCCCACAGTCGTATTTAACGATCACGCCTCTGACGGGTTGGGGTGCCCATCTAGGGAGTTCAGGGCCCACGACCTCAGGAGTCTCGATGCCACATCAACCTGCTGGAGCTTGAGGCGGTCCGCTAGCCCTCACTGCCTTCGCTCCGTTTATGCAGGGTCAATTGGTCAGACGGACAACACCACGACCATGTACTACCTCAGCCCGTCAGGGCAGGGCGCACTCCTTGCCTCTGTGCAGGAGGCTCTCTACATCTGGTCTCGTAATCAGCCTGGAGGCGGATCTCCTAGCCATTCGTGTGGCAGGGCCTCCAACAGTCTGGCTGATGCCCTCAGCGGATAGGCGCTGCATCTCACAGTGGTCTTTCCTGCTGGAAGTAGCACAAAATCTGTTCTCCCATTGGGGCACCCCTCAGGTGGACCTGTTTGCCTCCAGGGAGAATGCGAAGCTGAGGCTGTATCACGCCCGCCTCCCTCAGCAGGGCTTGCTGCAGGGGAGATGCCTTCTTGAGGCCGTGGACCCCAGGCCTCTTCTACGCCTTCCCTTGATCCACAAGGTGCTTTTCAAGGCAAAGGACAAGGCGCAGGTGATTCTGGTTTCCAGATCTCCTCAACCTCAGCTCTAGGCACCCGAGGTGGCTTCCAGCCCACCCAGACCTGATCTCAGTCAACAAGGGGAAGGTACTCCATCCGGACCTTCAATCCCTGCACCTGACGGCCTGGTTCCTGAGCAGCTAGAGTTCCAGGCCTTGGGTCTTTCCGATGAGGTCCTTAACATCGTTGAGGCGTCACGTAAGGAGTCGACCAGAAAATGCTATACATTCAAATGGAAGAGATTCTTCATTTGGTGTCAGGACAAGGGGTTAGACCCTTCTTCCTGTTCCTTGGCTAGCATTGTGGACTACCTGTGGTCCCTTTCTCAGCTAGGGCTTCAGTCGACGACCCGTGAGGTGCACCTGGCAGCCATCTCTGCTTACCGGGCACGGGCCGGAAAGCAGTCAGCGCAGGAGAAGGTGGTCGGGTGCTTTTTCAAAGGCCTTGATCACATATCCCCTCCGGTGCGAGAACCTCCACGTCCGTGGGATCTACTGCTGGTATTGGCTAAGCTCATGGGCAAGCCATTTGAACCGATGCACAGGTGTGACATCTCTCAGCTGTCATGGAAGACCACCTTCTTGGTGGCTATCATGTCAGCCAGAAGGATGGGAGAGTTCCCGGCACTTTCCATAAAGTCTCCTTATCTGGTCTTCCACAGGGTCAAGGTTGTCCTGCGCCTCCACCCGAAATTCCTTCCGAAGGTGGTGTCGGAGATTCACCTTAACCAGGTGTTGACTCTGCCAGTGTTCTACCCCAATCACACCTTGGAGGCCGAATATAGGCTCCATACTCTGGAGCCTAGAAGAGTGCTCTCTTATTATAAGGAATGAACAGCTGAAATTCGGGAAGCGTTCGCCAGCTGTTTGTCACCTACGCTGAAGCTGCACCTGGCAGACCTGCAACCAAGCAGACGATAAGCAGGTGGGTCACCTCCTGCATAGATCTCTGCTATAGGTTGGCGGGCATGGAGCCTCCCAGAGGGATAAGAGCTCAATCTACCTGCCATACTGCTGCTTGGTGGTTGCTTCTTGGGACGTCCCTATCCAGAAATCTGCAGGGCTGCTACCTGAAAGTCAAGCGCACACCTTTATTTCCCATTACCACATTGACCTTGAGTCACACCAGGATGCTGGTTTTGGGACCTCTGTTCTCAATCCTATTTTCCTAAGTAGGGGTGCGCCTTGCCTCCCTCCTCCCGGAGGAACTGCTAGGAGTCTGCCAGACAGTGTGGATTGAACAACATATTCGCGTCCCTAGAAATACAGGTTACTCACCTGTAATCGAGTTCTAGGAGGCGGTTTATGTTGTTCATCCACATGACCCCGACCTCCCGGCTTTGCGCAGCCTGAGCTTTCAGAGGGCTAGATCTGGCGTCATGGGACGAGCTGAGGTTTTACTACCTGGGTGGGTGGGAGGACCATCTTGAAGACCTTCCAGCAAGATTTAAAGTGGCAAGGAACCTGCCAGACAGTGTGGATGAACAACATATACCACTCCTAGAACTCCTGTTACAAGTGAGTAGCCTGTATTTTCTTCCGCCTTTTCTTCTTGTTCAAAGAGTACTACTCAAACTGGTGTGAGACGGGGCATCTATGATTCTCATAGCTCCATTCTGGCCAAAACAGTTCTCTCAACCAGATCCCCCAACCTCTGCTGTTTGCCTGGCTCTGTTGTCCCAGGCCAAAGGCTCCCTGCTACACCCGGATCTTCACTCCCTCCATCTGCATGCCTGGCTCCTGAGGACATAGTCCTCTTGCGCTTCAGGATGTCCTCAAAGGTGGCCGAAGTCCTCCGGGCTGTCAGGAAACCGTCTACGATCTTCCTGTTCTATGAAGTGGAAAGCAGCTTCTTCATTTGGGCATCTCGCAGGACTTAGACCCTTATGAGTGTTCCTTCAGAGCATCTTAAACCTTGTCGGAGGGTGGACTGACATATTCCTCTGTAAAAGTTCACCCTTTGGCCATAGCTGCATTCCATTTACCTCTGGGCAACAAACCATTGTCCCAGTTACCTTTAATCAGAACCTTTTTAAAAGGCATTCTGCACCTTCATCCCCTATCCGGGATCCAGTCCCTGTGTGGAATTTGAATTTTGTGCTTGAAACATTGACTGAGTCCTTGTGAGCCGCTGGAATCCAGCGAGCTCCGTTATCTTTCATAGAATCATAGAAGCTTGTCGGAAGAAAAGGACCATACCAGCCCATCTTGTCTGCCCCTTTCCCCCCTACACCTCCCCCTCCCTGCTAGCCCGCTACTCAGCCCCATATGCCTGTCCCATGCCCTCTTGAATCCTTCCACCGATTCTTTGCCCACCACTTCGTCTGGTAGTCTGTTCCAGGACTCCACCATCTCTGTGAAGAATTGCCCTTTCACATTGCCTCTGTGTTCTTTTCCCTGCAGTCTGAGGCTATGGTTCTGGCCCCTTCCTCCTTAAGTAAACCCCGCCCCCTACTTTATTGAGCCCTTCACGACTAAAAGTTTCAATCCATGTCTCCCTTTCCCTCCAGTGTGCACAGATCCAGCTCCTTACACCTCTGCTCGTGCGTCTTCCCCTGCATACCCTGCACCATCTTGGTTGCCCTTCTCTGAACGCTCCATCCCGTCTATATCCTTGCGGAGGTGTGGCCTCATAATGGATTTGTAGAGGGGCATTATTACCTCCCCCTTCTGCTAGTAAGACCCCTGCCTATGCATGATAACATTCCATTGGTCTTTCCCACCGCTGTGCTACATTGTTTTCCTGTCTTAAGGTTGGAGGAGGCTATGGTCCCCAGATCCTTTCTCCTGTTCTGTTACTTTGATTTCCTCCCCATCCCTATCCGTCCTAGGGTGTATCCTGCTCGTGTGTTTCTGCTCCTCACATGCATCACAGTGCACTTTTTAGCATTAAATTTCAACTGCCATGGCTCTGACCACTCGAGCATTTTCAGGTCCTGCCTCTTTCTTGGAAAACTATATTCTTAGTTGCCATTACGTTGGGTAGACTTATTTTAGAGTTACAGGCACGAATGTGCAGACCTTCCTACCTGCAATTTCATAACGATAGGGTGACTTCACGCACAAAACCATCGTCTTTGCCAAAGGTTGTTTCTGAATTTACTTTAAATCAGGCTATCCACTTACCAGTGTACTATGCGGAGCCTGGGAATCCCTGCTTCATATTGTCACACCTCACAGTTGTGAAAAACTGATCCACTTTTTGTTTCTTTCACCCCTGGAAATTGGTGTATTCAGGTTTCGAAGCAGTGGTTGTCCACGTGGTTGGCCAATTGCATTTCGTTTATCTATACAAAACACTACAAACCTCTCACAAGGGTTGTAAAACCCATTCTACAAGAGGCATGGCTGCCTGCTTGGCATGTTTCCGGGGCGTGTCTTCCTTGGAGATCTGTGAAATTGGTAAATTTCACCTGGTAAAATAATTAAATAGTTAAAAAAAAAAAAATTGCCATGTGGTCTACTGTACATACATTCACAAAACGTTAGTCTAGACATGGCTTCGAAGAAGCGAACTGCTTTTGGACGGGCTGTTTTACAAGGCCTCCTGTCCTAAGTCCTGATAGTTTGCATCCTCCTTCCCTTGGCATTACTGCATGAGAATCTTCCCATGTGTTTTGACCTGCTGTAAGAGATTATCTCGAAGAAGATGGTACAGTTGCGCAAGAAATTACCGCAACAGTAGGTCTTCAAGAGTATCTCTTGCAGCAGGTCATGCAGCGCCACTCACCTTCCCCCCTGCTGTTACTTCAGAACGGTTCCTTGCTCCTGTCCTTTCATGACTCCACTGAGCTGCTGCCTTATTTCCCTCCTCGGTTCTTATTAGAGGACTTGAGAAATGGTTTCTCATTCGGTCGCTAGGATGGAAAAGAACTGAGGAGTAGCTGGGACCTCCCGTTGTATACATGCCATGCAGGCACCACTTGAAAAGTTAGGGGCAGTCCCAGGGTTGACTGCTGAAGTCATCTATTGGAAATAACGCCATGGCTGATCATAATGTGTTTATGACCTGTTGCAAGAGATAGTCTCGATCTACTGTTATGGTAAGTTCTTACACAACTGTACTTTCCCTGCAGTTCACTTTAATTTCTTTTAGGAACTTGAAGGTCTCTATCATATCTCCCTCTTACTTCTGGTCTCCAGTAAGTACATAATTAATGCCTTGAGGGGCTCCTCATAGGATCTGCCCTGCTGGCCCGGGATAATTTTGATTACTCTGTGCTGCACAGTCTCCAAACTGTCCTTATCCTTTCTGAGGTGAGGACTCTAGAACCGGGCACAGTACTTTAGATGAGGCCTCGCCAGGGATCTGTAGAGGGAAAGTATTGCCTCCTTTCTTCTGCTATCAGTACTCCTCCCGAGACATCCAAGCATCCTGTTAGCTTTGCTATAGGCCTTGTTGCACTGATTAGATTGCTTAAATGAGTTGCTAATGATAACTCCTAGATCCCGTTCCTCAGCTGTAGTGCTAAGTTTCTCTCCTCCCATCCAGTACTCTGTCTTGGGGTTCTTTTTCCCTAGGTGCGTTACCTTGTACTTTCTAGCATGGAATTTTAACTGCCAGACCTTTGACCACCCTTCTAGCTTTTGTAGGTCTCTCTGCATTTCCCTTATTCCCTTGTCACTATACACCCTTCCACATAGTTTTGTGTCATCTGCAAAGAAAGACAGCCTGCCCTAGATTCCTTCTGTAATGTCACTAATGAACATGTTGAAGAGGAACGGACCTAGGACCGGTCCCTGTGGAACCCACTCATAACCTCCTCTCCTCTTGACAGGGGTCAAAATTAAGTTTTGCAGCCACTGGCCAGAAGGGCTAGTGATTGGGAAAATTCACTAACCCCCACACACCACACTTTTCCACTGGCCCAGCTGGTGTACTTATTAGGTGTTATCTTCTCCAGTACAAGTGCGTGAGGGCTAGTTAAAGAAATATATTAGCATGATACAAAATCTGCCATTATTTGGCTAGTGAGCTGGTGCCAGTTTCAACCCCTGCTCTGATTTAACTCTGTTTTGCCCGCCACCCTCTGCTGACTTACCTCTAGCCAGTTACCCACCCAATTCATGCTTGGTTTAGCTGCACCCAGTTTAGTTCTTCCATCTTGAACAGTTGTTTGTGAGATACTGAGTCAAAAGCCTTGCTGAAGAGAAGATCCAAAGCGTGGTCCTTGTCCAATTCCTTTGTCACCCAGTCAAAGAAGACCATCAGGTTAGTCTGACAAGATCTTCTGCCACAAAACCATTGTGTTTACTATCCTTTAAGTTACAGATCCATTTTTTTGTTCAACATACTATCTCTATTTAAAGTACTTCAGCAAAAACTTAAATTACATTTCTGAATGATTAAAATTAATTGTTCTAGAATTACAGATTAAAAGTTGTAGAACTCTAACATGCATCACTTAAAGGAGCACCTTTCTCTATGCTCAAAGGTAGAAACAGTAGTTTCCCTTTAATGGGAGTTCCTCCCTTTCTGTTTTGGAATTTAACATTTTGCCCCAAAAGTAAAGGAAGGGATCATAATTTGCCCTTGAGGTGCTAGCAGCACGGTCCCTTCCACTTCCTGATTGCTGACTCCACCCCTGTGCTCTGAACGTTTTTGTGATGTAATTATAGGAACAGCGTGGGGGCGTGCTCCATACAGGTCTGTGGATCCTCGTTTTTAAAGGACAAATAAACAAGGAATTGGGGGCGTGAATGAAACTGGAAACACTCCTGTGTATGTGTAGAATAAGGGCTACTGATTTTCATGCCAGTATTTACCTGTAAATCAGCAGTTTTTCATGGTTTCGTCAGTAATGAAAAGTTCTCCCGAATGTAAACAAAACCGGTGATAGTCTCTGATTCCGAACCGCAGCTTGGCTCACAAAATGGCGTGGGCGTGCATCGCGGCGATATCGCGTATGCGTCCATCATTGTAACCAACTCGCGACTTCGCATCTGTGACGATCGCCGGTTTGTTGCTTCGGGCTTTCATTACTGGCGAAACCATAACTGCTGATTTGGTAATCTGGATAAATCAGCCACTATTCTACACATACAGGCATTCAGATTTCGTTCTTATAGTCCTTGTTTGTCCTTTAAAAGTTGATTTTACATGTTTAACCTGACTAGTTCAAGTTGAACCCTAGCTTTGATTTCAAACCAAACGTTGGGTTAAAATCGTAAAATTCGGTTTTAAAATGATGCCTGACAGATTTGCATGGAGCACGCTGTTGCACTCTTCATATACTTGCATCACAAAGCGAAGGAGCATGGGGGCAGAGTCTGCGATCAGGAATTGCAAGGGATGGAGCAGCTAGCTGCTCTGGGCAGATTACGATTCCTTTCTTTCTGTGGAGGGTTACATTTAACATTTCAAAACAGCAATGGAAGTACTTCTCTTCAGGTAAAGAAGCTTTCTGTTTCTCCTTTTTTGTGCTTCTTAAAACAGTGAGGAAAGTTGTCTTTAAAGGGGAAGTAAACATTGCCAGGTCACTCAGGTTATTAAAGCCCATTAAAAGATCTTTCAAATGAAGTATGGTGCTTACTTGTAGTCCCAAGATGATAATGCCTAAGTCAACCCATAAATTGACTCTACTGCCACCACTTCTGGAATCTGAGACTAGAAAGCATGTCGCAGAGAGGCAAGCTGTACGTTAATCACAGCTTTCCTGAGTGACGACATTTTCAGTTTCAGGGTTCCATGAAATTACTGCTGCCTTGATGTAATTTATGGATGATTTGGGTGTTAATACCTAAGGATGCCTGACACCTACAGGTAAGCCCAGTACCTTGTTTTGAAAGATTTCATGAGCTATCAGAAATTGAGTTACATAGAAAGCGTAAGACCAAGATTCAGTAAATGGGGCAAGCACAGGGCTGCACCCCACCGCTGCTACAATAATTCAGGCGAATAACCATAGAAACATAGAAGTTGACGGCAGATAAGGACCCTAAGGCCCATCCAGTCTGCCCATTTCTTTTCTACCTTATAAATGTGCCATCGCCTTTGCTCTGTCAGTGACTTATCTATTCGTAGTCATTTGTATTGCTCCCTTATGCCTATCCATGCCTGTTTGAAGCCCTGCACTGTATTCATAGCCACCACTTCTTGTGGTAAGCTATTCCATGCATCTACCACCCTTTCTGTGAAAAAGAATTTCCTCACATTCCCCTTAATCGGCCTCCCTCTAGTCTCATGCTGTGTCCTCTTGTCCTGCTATTTTCTTATATTTAGACATGTTACTCTTTCACCTTGTTTATGCCCTTAAGGTGTTTAAATGTCTCAATCATATCACCTCTCTCCTCCTTTGCTTAGGTTATACATATTGAGCTCCTTTAATCTGTCCTCATATGTCTTCTGATGCAGTCCCTGCACCATTTTGGTTGCCCTTCTCTGGACTGCCTCAATTTGGTTAATGTCCTTGTGAAGGTGTGGCCTCCAATACTGCCGCAGTACTCTCAGATGGGGCCTAACCAATGTCTTGTACAGAGGATTATTACCTCCCTCTTACGACTTGTGATACCCTACTAATACACCCTAACACCCCCTAGCCTTACCTACTGCTTTAGAGGTCTGCTTGGATGATTTTAGGTCATCAGTGATGATGATGCCCAAGTCTCTTTCTTCCTTTGTGACTGCTAGCAACTCCCCTCCCAGCCTATAAGTGGCTTCAGGGTTTCTCTTCCCTATGTGCATGATTTTGCACTTCTTTGCATTAAATCCCAGTTGCCACTCTTCTGACCATTTTGCCAGTGCCGCTGACTGAATCTGGGGTCATGTTGGCGCAGCGCTAAGTGAAACTGCACTGCCCCAACATGGACCGGCTGTATATAGCCCACAGGGAATAGCAGTGCCAGAAACTGGATGATGGCAAGACACCTGTAGGCTGTATTCAACTCACCATGCAGATGAGCACATTGGGCACGCAAGGCACTAAGGGGCCATTTACATGCCCATTATAGGCTCATTTGCATGGGGCAAAGCAGCCCCTTCGTACACTTTCATTACAAGAATGTAAGCCCTGGTGATTGTCGTGTCTCCCCCCAAATTCCTGGTAGTCCACTGTCTTCCCCCAAAAAATCTCCTGTCCATTGACCTTGTAACATTCCCTGGTGTCCCAGTGGGGCCCCAAAGTATACAGTGATACAGAACATCCTGATGGTACAGTGGCCCCCTGCCTACTGAAATTCCACCTCCCCGCCACCCGGATTCTCAGCACTCTGACCAGACAGATGTGGCCACCAGCACAGCCGTACTCGCACCTCTGCATCCGGGTGCCGTATGAGCTGTCGGTGAGTGCATCTACTGTAGAAAAAGCTGAGCTGTGCTGTTCGCTGTAGGTAGCCGGTCAGAGTGCTGGGAACTGGGGTTATGGGGCGATGTGAGAAGGTGGGGGGTGTCAGCTGGCAGGTCGAGTGGGTTGGGAGGGCACTGGTTCACCAGAGAAATGTTTCATGTGAGTGAACGGGGGGGGGGGCACTGGACCACTAGGGAGCATGTTATGTGGATTGGACGGGAGAAAGCGCCCTGCATTGGGGGGGCATTGTCTTAACGCCAACTTAAGAGGTAGTCTGTGGCAGTAAAAGAGCACAGTTTGGTGGGCTGTTTACCTCCATTGCAAACTTTTAAATATCCCGTTGCAGCTCTGTGCATGAGGAGACCCCTTCATTTGCATGGGTGCAGCTGTAATTTAGCACCATGGCACTGCTGGATTTTGGGGGCACCCTCGGGGCCTTTGAATATGGCCCTCTGGGAGCACTCGCACAAACTCGGGTTAGCGCCTGTGCTAAACATGTTGGCGTAGGTGCTAATCTTTGAATATCCAGTCCATAGAATTTGTTGGCAGTAAAGGACTGCTTAGGCCACCAGGTCTGCCCTGATGGCCCTGCCTAGTCTATTTCTGCAGATACTAAGCAATGTTTACTTCTTTTAATGTCCCAGACATACTTATTAATAATCTTTTGTCATTCAGAAGTGGGACAGTGACGCTTAAAATATCAGACTCTGGCCCTGAGAGTGGGCCGGCACATTGTTAAACATACAGATACAAGCTCTGAACACTAGTGCCTTCATTTTTTCAAAGGTTAGTTTGGATTTAGCATCACTTATAAGTGTCAGCTTTAAAGGCTCTGTTAATACGAGTCAGCACATTTTTTTTCCTTTGACAGATGTGAGATTGAACAATTCTGAGAATCTTAATTAGGGACATCATTTAAACAGTTATGGGGCAGTTAAGAGGTGTACTGTCAGGACATCTTTACAGAAAGACACAACAGTGTTCATATGAAATTTCAAGTGGCAGATCACAACTGATGGCAGATGAACAGATTGGAACTTCCTGGTCTTTACTTAAGACTTACAAAATGGATTATACTTGCTGAGATTTGTTACTGATGATGTATTCCAAAATGTAAGATAAATGGATTGAACTGATTATCAGAAGTGTATATCTGAATTGTTAATACGATGTTTTGCCCTAATGTTTCAGTAAACATGAATTTAAAAAAACAATTGTACAGACCCCTGGGACATTTTCTGTTGGATGGTAAAGCTCTAGAAACTCTGGGGCGGGGCTGTTTTGGGTGCAGAAAAGTCAGCAAAACACATTTTTATTTTTTTAAGTGTTTTTGTGGTCTTGATGCCCTTTTCAGTAGTTGAATTTTTTTATAGAACATTAAAAAAAATTCTGGCGTTTTATTAATGATACAAAATCATAGGCTTGTCATGACAAATGCAAAAAGCATTGTTTTCATATTCAAATTCTCTATTTTGTCATGTAAAATGCCCCAAAAATCATAGTATCCTTGATCTCTATGGTAATGTACATTAACATAGTGTCACTGTCCTTTAGCCTTAAATCTGCTGTTGCTGCCTGTCTACACACAGAATCCTATTCCCCTGCTTCTGACATGTTTCCACAACAGAGTGTGATGTCTTCAGCAGAGATTTGATTTTTGTGTCTAGACAAGTAGCTGTAGCAAATGGAGGTTCTGGATATAGGCTGAAAATTAAGACTTGTAGTTTAATTTGGAGAATTACTACTGAAATGTTTCAGTGAAATCCCCAATTTTGGAGCGAGACCCATTTAGACACACAAGCCATCACCCTTCAGCATCAAAATGTTGTGATTCATAGCCCAGAAAAAATAACCAGATCCAGCAATGAATAGCAAAATGCGATTTGGGACTTTCCTGAACACTGGAGGTTTGCGGACAGTGGTTCTGATTTTATGTAAATGTGCACAATTACTGTATATTTAAAACTGGAAAGCTAAACACTGACAAGTGTTCTTCCTGTATTCAGGAAAATTGTTGGAGTGTTTTATAAAATGGGTCCAAAAATACCATACATTTCATAGAATAAAACCAGTCAGTTAACTGTCATTTTGGTTATTGGCCTCCTCACAAATCAGTTCCCCGTCACAGAATTAAAAAAAAAAAACCTGGTAGCCATTTTTCTTCTGGGTTAGCACATTGAGCCTCAACCAATCAAATGTTCTATGCTTGTCCCCCCTCCCCCACCTAGATGTCATCCATGCAAAAGTACATACTTTCTCATCTTTTTTGAAAAGTTTGCAGTTGAGCGCATCCATACTTCTTACGCAGTTCAAATGTAACCATCGTGCTCACACAGCACTTATTTCCACGAATCTCTTGACGCCACAACCCCCAAAAAAAAATTTGTCTTGATAACCCCAGGAATCCACTAATATATTACTCTTGCAGTGCTCCTTTAAATCAGCACTGCCCCAGAGAGACTAGAATGCTTGCTAATCATGGAATGTTAAGCTGGTGCATCTTATTTTCAAACTGCCCAGTGTCAACAGTCTACATTCTACCTCAGAGTTCTTCTCTCTGCTGCAAAGTTCAGACGCCCTGGAGAGTTCTGTCAATCAGTACAGATTCTTGTAGTGCATAGAGGAAGAAAAAACTTATTTCTGTTTTGTTTTCATTACTGCCTAGTGTCATTGTACTTTAGCGTTTATGCCTCATAAGTTTTAAATTTAAACTTGTTTATCGGTTCCTCGCTGTTCATTTGAACCGAGGGGCAACCGATCTTTCTTTTTTAGTCGGATCCTTTTTTCCGGGCTCCAGTTACTTTATTCTTTAATTTTATTTAATTTTACCTGCTTTTGAACTGAGGCTATTGGGTCTTTTCTGCGGTTTCTTGGTTCCAGATCTGATTGGAACCTATAGTTTGTTTTCACTTTATTGGTTCCTGAACAGACCGCAAATATTTAAATTTAAACTATATTTTAGTCTGTTACTGGTTCCTGTTTTCTATGATGTCAGACAAGCCTAAAAAGAAAACAAGACCCCCTGGGTTCAAGAATTCCTTGAAGTGTGCAGAGGTGTTTGCAAAGGCAGTCAAGCATGATCTTTGCTTGATTTGCCTTGGGCAACATCACTTCAGCGAAGACTGTGATATTTGTAAGTCTTGCCCTGTTAAGACAGTAGAGAACCACACTGAGAGGCTTAAAAGAAAACTAGAGGAGGGGTCCATGGGCTCTAACCAGTCTACCCCCTCTAAGACTGTGGCAGTTCCTTCCAGAGCCTCTAAATCCAACCCTGATACGGGTGAGGGCTCTGGCAAGAGAGGCAGTCAACTGGCTGACTCCCGGTGCCTGCCAAGAAATTAAAGAAAACCACACACACTGACACCCTGGCTGAAACGCCTCAAGGGGTTCCTCAGGTGCCTATTAATGCTGCTGCTCCTGCTGATTTGACACAGGCTTTAGCTTTACTCCAGGCTCTGCAGGGTTTACTACTGCTGAAAAAACAACTTTTGCTGCCCCTCTTTTGCCTACTGCAACAGTGGCATATGAGGAGGATGACCTGGAAGAAGAGAATTGAACCTGAGGTGTCACCGGAACAGGATTTTGGCTCCCCTGCCAGACCCTCTGAGGATATCTCTTCCCATTTTTTTTTTTTTGTCAAGAAAATGGTAGAAACCCTGGCTCTCCAGACGGCTGAAGAGATACAGGATGAAGAGGAGGCACAATACATGGAGCTGATGGGGCTGACACCCACAAAGAGGCTCCCTTGCCTATTTATAAATTCTTTAAAAAGGATATTTTAGAAATCCTAAAGGCTCCCAATACAGTCACACCCACTGACAAAAAGTGCGACAAGAAGTATCCGTAAGAAAGATCTGGTGCTGAATTTTTTTTAGTCACCCAGACCACTGGGTATGGTACAGCAGGCTGCCTGTGAGAAGGCCAAAACCCCCTTATCCTTTCACCCCCCAGAAGGATTTGAGAAAGGTGGACCGCATGGCAGGAAAGGGTACCTTTTGGCATCCCTGGCAGTTCATCAAGCCAGCTACCAGGACTATGTAGCCCTTTGTCAAAAAGCTCTCTGGCAGTCAGTAGTGGACAGTGCTGAGGCTAACCCCTCTTTAATTGTGTCAGAGCTGCTAGACACCGCAAAATTGGGCTTGGAGACTTCCAAATACCAATTTCAGATGGCAGCTGACCCCAGTGATATAGCTGCAAGGTGGATGACTGGTACCATTGCTCTAAGGAGATTTGCCTGGCTGAGGTCTACCAACCTCACCCAGGACACCTAAACTAAGGCAGGACTTTCCTGTCGAAGGCCACTCTCTCTTTGGTGCCCAGACTGAGGCATATATGAAAAAAGTAAACTAATGTAAAGCTACTTTTAGGAGCAACTCTAACAGAGACAGGCCCTCTACTTCAGCTGCGTCTTATTCTAGGGGAGGCAGGGGCAGGTCCTGTTTTAGGAGACTTTTTTTGGTACAGGCTGTTTCTCAGCAGCAGTACCAACCACAGCAGACTGAATTTTACAGAGCTAGAGGTAGAAGGGGTTCTTAGAGAGGATCCCAATCTGCTCAGCCTCAGCAGCAAGCAAAACAGAACACCTGACTTTTCCCTTCAGGCTGCCTCTCCACATCTTGTAGGGGACAGACCCACTACTATTTCCAGGAATGGTTAAAATAACATGGACAAAGTGGGTCCTGGAAAGAGTTAAGGTCTTTCCCTTTGCTTCAAGTCCTTCCTCCTCCAAGGTTTAAACATTTTGCACCAGCTCCCTTCAGAAAGAAAACTACTGGAGTAGGAGGTACAGACCCTACTGCTTGCAGAAGCATTGGAGCCTGTCCCCACAACATCAAGAGGGCAAGGGTTCTAGTCTAGATATTTCCTAACAAAAAGAATTGAGAGTGGCGGCCTACACTAGACCTTAGAATGCTGAACGGTACCTGTTAAAGCCCAGGTTCAAAATGGTCACAATGGCCATGATTTTGCCAACTTTGCAAAAAGGGGACTGACTAGCCTCCTTGGATCTGAAGGATGCATATTTAAATATTCCCATAAGGGAGTCGCACAGAAAGCATCTCGGATTCAGACTCCCCTCAGGCCACTATCAATTCTCAGCACTACCCTTCGTCCTTATCTCTGCACCAAGGGTCTTTACCAAGTGGACAGCATAGTAGTGGCACACCTCAGAAGACTGGGTGTCAATACTTTATCTGGACGATTGGCTAATCGTAGGGAAATCCCACCAACAGGTGTCAGACCACCCTCAGGTAGCCCAGGATATGCTGCTCTCCTCGGATTCTTTCTTAGTAACAAAAGTCATTCCTGACCCTGTGCAGGTTCTGCAGTTCATAGGTGCGGAATTGAGTACAGTAGTGGGAAGAGCTTTTCTCCCTCAGGAGAGGGCAGAAAGCATTCAGCTTCTGGCAGGCTCATTTGCCCTGGGCAGGCCAACGACAGCAAAACAGTTTTTCCAACTGTTGGGGCACATGGCTGCAGCAACAAGCACAGTCATAGGTACCAGGTTTCAGATGAGAGGTATTCATTTTGGCCTCAGCACAGTACCAGTCTCACAAACTTTACTACAGGCCCTCCAATGGTGGAAGGAACTGGAAAATTTAAGGGAAGGGGTTCCATTTCTGTAGGAACCTTACTTCCTGGTTCTCACAACCGATGCTTCCCTGCTTGGTTGGGGTGCTCACTTAGGTGATCACACCATCCATGGTACCTGGGAGAGTGCAGACTCACTTCTACACATAAATCTGCTGGAGTTGAAAGCTGCTTATCTGGCCCTTCAGGTTTTCTCTCATGCAGGGAAAGGAGAGGCACATTAGGAAAGACAGTACAACAGTGTATTACATCAACAAACGAGGGACAAGGTTCACTCCTCTGTGTACAGAGGCAATGAAAATATGGAGCCTTGCTTGCTCGCCAAATGCCTCTCTGCAGTCATTTTGTCTGCCAAGCAAGGACAACACTTTGGCAGATGCCTTGAGCAGGATAAACCAGGCCCATCATGAATGGGCACTGAACAACAAGTGTCGAATGCTCTATTCAGGAGGTGGGGACCTAGAAATAGACCTTTTGCTTCCCACCAAAATCACCACTTACCTCTATCACTGCAGGGCCCCAGTGAAGGGGACCGTTCCAGTGGATGCCCTGATTCTGGATTGGACAGGCAGGTACCCCTATGCCTTTCCTCCTTTCCTCTGATACTCAGGGTGCTCATCAAGCTCGGGTCACAACCAGCTTCGATGATTCTGGTAGCCCTGGATTGGGCAAGACAGCCTTGGTACTCCCTGCTGCTCTCAATGTCTGTGAGCAAACAGATTCACCTCCCTCTGAGGTACAGTCTACTGATTTCCTTTCAGGGGAGGGTAGTGTACCCCAATCTTGGGTCTCAGGCTCAAGGCCTGACTCTTGAGGACTTAGATTATGCAGATTGTCAATTCTCTGAAGCAGATTTAGAAGTCCTTAAAGGTTACAGGAAGCCTTCCACCAAGAAAACCTATGCCTCAAAAATGGAAAAGATTTTCCATTTGGTGCAGTGACAAGGTGTAGTCCCAGCCCAGGCCGGATCCCAACCCTTCTTGATTATTTGTCTCACTTGCACTCCCTGTGGTTGCAGCACTCAACTCTGAAGGTGCACCTGGGTTCAGTTTCAGCATACCTTTCAGCTAGAAAGGATACCTCCATGGCATCAAAGCTACATTCATAAGAGTCTTTAAGCGCTCTCATTTGTTTCCCCTCACAGGGACCAGTGCCAGCATGGGACCTTAATATTTGCATTGCCCATTTTATGCTTCCACCTTTTGAGCCTATGTTTTTTATTTTATTTTTTTTATTTAGTTGTTTAGCCAGGAATAGCACACACTAAGCTGAAAAGTTTTTCACAGGAGCGACTTTGGAACACAGGGAAGTTGTGACTTGCTCAGGGTCACACAGTATGCACTATGTCATCTGCAGAGCTTAAATTTCTCACCTGAAAGGTGGTTTTTCTGGTAGCAATCACTTTTGCCAGAAGGATAAGCGAACTACAGGTCCTCTGTGTGGAAAAGGACTGTTTCTTTCCACAGGGACACGGTAGTGTTGAGAACTAATAGGAAGTTCCTCCCCAGGGTGGTTTCTGACTTCCATTTGAACCAGTCTATAACATTGCCAGTTTTCTTTACTGAGCATTCTAGCTCAGGTGAGCGTAGATTGCACAGCTTGGATGTAAAAAGAGCACTGCTGTATTGCACGACTCCTACCAAAGATCATAGGCAGGACAGACAGCTGTTCCTCACCTATGGGGAAGTGGGTAAAGATATTCCTGCTTCAAAGAAAACTATTTCTCGATTGATAGTCCAGTGTATTCAGTTTTGCTACTCAAAGGCAAGCAAGGGTCCTCCCTCTGGTGTTAGGGCCACTCTACAAGGGGCACAGCTGCCACTATTGCAGCTGCCCAAGAGATAACTCTAATGGAAATATGTAAAGCAGCTACCTGGAGGTCAGTCTACACCATCACTAAGTATTATAGCCTGGACACCCAGTCCAGGATTGATGCCAGATTTGGCACAGCAGTCTTGCAGAGTCTTTTTCCTAAATAGATTCTGGCCCACCTCCTTGAGGTACTGCTGTATAGTTTGTAAGAGTAATATTAGTGGATTCCTGGGGTTAGAAGAATGAATTACTCGCCTGTAGTAATCTTTCTTCCAAAGGGATCCGCTAATATTATTACTCCGTGCCTTTTCCTCCCGTTTCAGAATCCGTAACAAGAAAAATCCTCTTCACAGCTAAGATGTATAGTTGGGAGTGGCATGCCACATGCTGGCACCTTCTAGTAATGTCTTAACTTGTAGGTTCTTTTCTAAAGACATACGATGGCGTGAAAAGTATTTGCCCCCTTCTGATTTTCTCTATTATTGCATATTTGTCACACTGGATGTTTTCAGGTCTTTAGAGAAAATGTAATATTAGATAAGGAACCTGAGTGAACAAATAACACTTGTTTTTTTTTCAATTTCACTTATTTAATGAAAAAGTTAACCAACACAACTGGCACTGTGTGAAAAAGTAATTGCCCCTTACACTTAATAACTGGTTATGCCACATTTAGCTGCAATGACTGCAACCAAACACTTCCTATAATTCAATATCAGTCTTTCACATCGCTGTGGAGGAATTTTAACCCACTCTTCCTCATAGAACTGCTTTAATTCAGTAACATTTGGTAGGTTTTCGAGCATGAACTGCTCGTTTCAGGTCCTGCCACAGCATCTCTATTAGGTTTCAGTCTGACTTTGACTAGACCACTCCAAAACTTTAATTTTACTTCTTTTAGCCATTCTGATGTGGACTTGCTTTTGTGTTTTGGATCATTGTCTTGCTGCATGACCCAACTACGCTTCAGCTTCAGCTGACGAAGGATGACTGGACATTCTCCTTAAGAATTTTCTGGTACAGAGCAGAATTCATGGTTCCTTTAATTATGGCAAGTCATCCAGGTCCTTAGGCAGCAAAGCATCCCCATACCATCACACTACCACCACCATGTTTGACTGTTGGTATGGTGTTCTTACTGTGGAATGCTGTGTTTGCTTTACGGACATTATGGGATCCATGTTGTCCAAAAGTTCCACTTTGGACTCATCTGTCCATAGAACATTTTCCCAAAGGCTTGTGGATCATCCAGGTGCTTCTTGGCAAATGAGAGACAAGCATTTATGTTCTTCTTGGTTAGCAGTGGTTTCCTTGCTACTCTCACATGAAGCCCATTTTGCCCAGTCTCTTTCTGATTGTGGAGTCATGAACACTGACCTTAGCTGAGGCAAGAGTAGCCTGCAGTTCTTTGGATGTTGTTTTAGGATCCTTTGAGACTTCTTGGATGATTTTACACTGTGCCCTTGGAGTAATTTTGGCAGGCCGCCCACTCCTGGGAAGGTTCACTACTGTTCCAAGTGTTCTCCATTTGGAGATTATGGCTCTCACTGTGGTTCAATGGAGTCCCAGAGCCTTAGAAATATCTTTGTAACCCTTTCCAGACTGATAGAGGGCAACAAATTTTTTTCTGATCTTTTCAGGAACTTCCTTTGATCATGGCATAATGTGCTTGTTGAATCTTTGTGCTGGCAACGTGACTCTGGTAAGGGCCAAAATAAGTGAGGTTTATATTGAGCAGGGCTGGCTGTAATCAAGCCTGGCTGTGTTCAATCAGCAGACTCTAATTATCCCTTTAATTGGGTTGATTTAACTAGGGGGCAATTACTTTTTCACACAGTGCCAGTTGGTGTTGGTTAACTTTTTTCATTAAATAAATGAAATAAGTAAAAAAAAAAGTGTTATTTGTTCACTCAGGTTCCCTTTATCTAATATTATATTTTGTCTAGAGACCTGAAAACATCCAGTGAGACAAATATGCAATAATAGAGAAAATCAGGAAGGGGGCAAATACTTTTTCACGCCACTGTATCTGACTTCAGAAAAAAGGGACATTTGTTTATACTAGTCCTTTGGTTAATGTTATTTGCCCAGTTGGGCATTATTTTTCTGGAATTATTTAAATAGTGATTCACATGTTATGGCCTGTTTGCAGGCTTCTAAGAAATCTGAGGTAGAATGTAGGCAGTTGACACTGGGCAGTTTGAAAATACTGTAGATGCACAAGATAAACATTCCATGATTAGCATAGTATTCTATTCTCTCTGGGGCAGTGCTAATTTAAAGTAGCACTACAAAGAGTAATAGTATCAGTGGATCCCTTTGGAAGAAACAAGATTACTACAGGTGAGTAATTTTTTTCTTTCTGCCACCTGCGCCTCCAGACTGGCTCCTTCCAATGGCGATTCACCCACCAACCCAAGGCTTTCATCTGCTTGAACCACCATAGCTAATTTGGTACCTTGGGTGGTTGTGCAGAGCCTGTGATGTTGCCGTCAAACGTCCCATCAGTCGGGTTTCTTTTCCTTGTTTTCATCCCCATTCCCTGCGGTATACAAGTAGTGACAGAGTGCACTATAAAATCGCCACACGACTTCGTCCTGGAAAATCGTTTTGGTGCTACAGCCCACATTGAGCCTATTCTGGATTGAGGTGTCAGTGATCCCAGCCATATCACTCGCACTCTCCACATCATGGCTTTCTTTTAAGACTGCACCACACATTCCCATTGGAGCTTTCCAAACCTCTCATGGACCCAGGACCCAAACATAAAATATGGAAAAAAAAAAATGGAAAATCTTTGTGTTGTCCTTACACTTGAGCTCTCTAGCTCTCCTGAGGTGGGATTCACAAAAATCACAGAGCACAGTGCACAAGTTTGCATTTGCCCATGTGTGCAAAATTGCTATTTACAGCTGGATAGCGCACCACATATAGGGCTAGGTCCAGGCAGCAGTAACCCAGTACTGCTAATGCTACCCACTAAGCCACCCTGACTTGCAGCCAGCAGAATGGCCCCAGTTCACAAAGGCAACCATGCAAATGAACCCATTGGGCATGCAAGGCGCTGTGTGGCCATTGGCATGTCCATTATGAGCCCATTTGCAAAAGGTGCATGGAGCTTAGCACCGCAACCCTTGCCTGATACTCCACCTCCGTGCCTGGTGGCTACTGCCCTGCCTCCTTATCCCCGATCCCTTGTAAAAGACCCACACGTTCCTTTCCTGCCATCTGGTGGATCCCTGCTCCTTCTCCTGAGCTGGTGACCAGCACAACCATTCTCTCTCCACCATGGCCAACTGAGCTGTCGGTGAGCATGTACTGTAAACAGTGAATGCTCATTGACCTTGTGAGCTGTCATTCAGTGAGCGCATACTGTATACTTTGTTGCCCGGGTAGGTGCACTGATCCAAAGACCGTTTTCAGGCATGACCTGGGCCATATAGATGGCACAGGAATACAACAGGTACAAACATGAGGATACATCAAATAACCACAGGGAGGTAAGATGCAGAAAATAAGAAAAATAAACCCTTAGGCTGCCAACAGATTAAGAATGTATAGGAATTCTGGATTGAATCAGTCTGTGGCATGGCAAGGGTTAAATACAAAGGTGGGAAAGATAATAAGGAGTAGATTATATAGCCTATGATAAAACTGCAGTAAAAATTAAACTAAAATTACAACATTACAAAAATAACACTGATAGGGCAATATCAAATGCAACATTGAGGTGAGGCAAGGAAGGTTACAAATAAGGGTACCATAAGGTTGGGATGGAGGCTAGGTGGATGGGGACCAAGGAGTATTTACTGGTTAATGGAGGGATTCATCCAGGAGAGCAGGATCAAGCAGCAGAGGACTGTAAGTGAGACCTGAGAGTGGAACTGCCTGGTGGAGTCGGGGGTTTTAAAAGAGGGAGGCAAGCTGTTCCAAAGGGTTGGGGCAGTGGATAAGAACGCCAGCTGACCCATACTAGTGGAAACTTGTGGACATCCCAGCAAAGGGTGAACCATGAGGTGGAGATCCTGGTGAGAAACCTTAGGCAGGAGAGGAAAGAGGAAGTAACTGGATTTCGGCTGGAGTTGTAAGTGGTGCAGGCTAGGAGATGACTGCATCTGGCTTGAGAGGAGAGCCAGCCAAGGGCATGATGGAGAGAACAGTGGTGGGTGGCGTACAGAGCCATAAGGAAAATGGGCAGATATTAAGTGCTTTTTAACCTTAACAGGTTAGTAGCCACAGTAAGGGAGCAGATGGAGAGCAGTAATCCAGTAGCGGGAGAAGGTTACACGTGGGCAATAGCGAGCCGGGCTTCAGGGGTGAGGTGGTTGATTAGGCAGTAGCGGACCCTTAGTTTCTGGTTAATGCGGCGGATAAAGATAGCAGTTTGGTCAGAGTACGTAAAGGCAAGGTTGAGGGTCATGCACAGGTATTTGAAGGAATAAACCATCTCTAGGGGCAAGCCATCGGGGGATAAGATGCAGAGAGTATTTTGGACTAAAACTAATTTGGCTATCCTGGGTTTGGAGCCAAAGAACATCGACTTTGTCTTTTTGGCATTAACCAGCAGTCAATTCTTAATGAACCATATGTGGACTTGACAGTAGTTGGAGGTGAGTGTGATGGAAAGGTTGGTAAGGAATTTATCACTGTGGTAGAAAAAAGATCTACATAAAGTAAGGAGTGACGGGAGAGAGTTGAAGAGGGAGAAAAGAGCAGGCCTCAGAGTAGATCCTTGGGGGACACTGATTGTGACTGGCAGAACAGAGGAGACTGTACTGACCGAGCAGACCATATGGGTACAGCCGGAAATGTAGTTGTGGAACCAGTCTGTACTGGTAGAGGACAGTCCAAGGCAACTAGGTTTGTCCAGGAGAATATTGTGATTTATCATGTCAGATGCTTTGGAGAGGTCTACAGAGACCACTCCAGTAAGCATTCCATTGTCCATTTTGCAGAGGACATGGTCAGAAACAGGCCAGAGCTGTGGTGGTGCTGTGGCCTTTTCTGAAGCCGTGTTGCTCGGGGCAGAGATTATATTTGGTCACATAGTCAGTAACCTGGTGGTAAACAGTCTTTTCCAGTAGCTTTCTTAGAGTATGGTTATAGGGTGGTAGTTGTCTGTTACTTAGGTCACTGGATTTAAGGACACTGACAACCCTTGCTGGTTTCCATACTGAGGGAACTGTGGCAGTGATGAGGGAGAGATTGAAAATCTTGGAGAGGGGTTTAGTCAGTTGCATGAGCCACGATTTTGAGGAAACGGGGGGAGAAGCCATCGCTAACGGCACTGCGCTTGTTGGGAGAGACTCTGGAGGAGTCCAGGTGTTTCACAGAGGGAAATTGTCCAGAAGTAGAATGGAGCAGTGTGGGGGGTGATATCAGCTGGGCTGAGTGTAGGGGTCAGTTTGCGGAAGTATTCAGCCATGTTCGTAAACTTGTTGAGAGCATTGACTACTTCGGCCGGGTCGGTCAATGGGCCGTTAGGGGTAATAGGTTGGGGAGAGGGCAGTTTAGACCCAGGGGCCAGCAGGGAGCGGATAGCTGCCCAGAAATATCTAGAGTTACAAAAGCTGCAAGATTGTAGGTTCCGGACATAGGCAGCCTTACTGGGGTTGTCGCCTACAGCTGTTACGCAGGTTTCTGTATGCATTCCATAACCAGTGGGAGCGGGAGCCCTTAAAGGATGCCCATATGGCATCCCACTTCTTCATCAGAGGTCCTTGATGAGTCAGCGGGTATCACCCCAGCGTACTCTTGCAGTGGTTGAAGGGAAATGCTTATCCTGGATACTAGAAAGGGCAGTGAGGAAGAAGCTAAGTGCAAGGGAGACATCTTTCATCCTATATAGCGGAGACCAGTTAATGGCCAAGATGTTGGAGTGAAGTTGAGAAGGGTTGAAATTGGAATAGTCTTGGAAAGTCAGATAATCGGGAGGGTGGGGAGTTTTAGTGGACCAGATGTAGTAGGTAGGTGAATGGTCGCTGATGGAATCTGATAAGATCCCGGAATGGCCAACCCTGTCTTTATGGCTGGTCACGATCCAATACACGCTTGTTAATTCTGTCTACAACCAACCATGGTGGAGAGGATGGCAGTGCTGGTCATTGGCTTGGGTTCGGGATGGGAGGGAGCGGGGTGGTGGGGCACTACCTGCAGGGGGGGAGGGGGTCTACTAGAAGCCAGGGAATGGGTTTCATTTCTTATACAGGAGATTGGGTTGGGGGAGGGACCACTGGACACCAGGGAATAGGAATTGTACATCTGACATGGGAGCGAGTGGGGGGAGGGACCACTGGACACCAGGGAAATTTATTTTGATGCAGTAGGGAGAGTGATTACCGGGGTGGGGCTGCTGTAGTACCTCTGCCATCCACTAGGGTAGTGCGGAGAAGACAGGGTTTTGGTCAGCAGTATTTGCTTCGTGCAAGAGGCCCTTGCATGGAGCAACTGCTTTGAGAATCAGACAGCGCCAGTATTCATGTCCTCTCCTCATTTGCACCGCGACCCCCTCCACACTTTGTGCCGGCGCAAAAGCGGATGTGCACCGGGGCAGACTCTTGTGAATTCTGGCCCTGGTGTTAGTGCTTCCAGTAATTCTTAGCTGTCCTGTGTGCATGCTGTCTCCCTCCTGCACACATCATGGCTTTAAACCACACTGTACATTCAAGATTGCAGCCTGCTTTCTCTCCACGATACACATCTGTTTTCAGCCACATGCATCACAAAGTTACCCACACAGTGAAGGGGGAAGTACAGCATGCAGAAATCCACACAAGAATACTGGTCACCGCCACAGTAAAATGGGGGCAAAGTCACAACACAAAAGATGTGCAAAACTGCAAGGCCCTCCCCTCAAAAAACACAGTTAAAGTAAAGTTACGGCAGATGTCCCATGAAAGCAAAATCAGCATAAAGAACTAGCAGGCAGAAGAACTGTTTTGCTAAACATTATTACAGATAGTTTCAAGGGGGAACGATCAACACAGAGGGCCCCCACACTGAAATGTGGGGCTGATCCCAATGTGCACTCTGTGTGCAAAAACATTTTGGTTTACTTTACTGTTCACTGTAGTACAGTAGATTGTATTGTAATTTGGCTTGCTTCTAAGCTGACATCTTCTGTTACTACAAATCCCGAAGCCCTTGCAGCAGACAGCAGTGGGAGATTCACTAGCCTGTAGTGTATGTTCAGATCTTTTAGAAAATGGGTCTCATAAAAGCTGCACGCTGATTGGCTAAGGCACCCTGGCACCGGTGTTTTCTTAATGTCTGGTAAAAAAAGTGCCAGCTCTGCCCAACATATTGCCAGTCTAATTTTAAAAACCTGCTGCCATTTTATTCTCACTAAGCGAGAGAGCAAGCCACAGCTCCCTCAAATCCAGTACTCGGAACAGTCCCCACACCTGCTATCACAGTACTTCTGTAGATTTAAAAAAAAAAAAAGGCAACACCACAAAAACATTTCTTTTATTCTTATTTTACCAACATCACCAGCACTGTGAACACTTCCGTCCTCAGATCGCCACCCCGCTCTCACAACTGACACTAGCAGGCATCTCAACTCCATTTCATGGGCCGATTTAAGGAAAGTTACGCTCCTGTCTGTGCCCCGAGAAATCGGAAATAAGTTTCCCAATTTGAACGTAAATGAAGAAACTTCTTTTTTTCTTTGCTGGCAGAGTGAATTAGCCGATCCGAGTTCCATATTAACTGTAGAATTGCGCCGCCGCTCGCTCCCCGCTCGCAGTTTGGGAACAAAATTTTTTTTCTACACAACAGTCTTTTAAAAATAGCCTGATCAGAAAACTCATGGAAGGAGTTGGGGGTACTGAATAATATTTAGTGCTAGCCATGTAGAAGACGCACTGCAATACAGAAAGGGGATAATCATAAACAGCAGCACCCCCTAGTGGCACTAAAGGGACTGTTTTATCTAACCTGCGATTTAATTTTTAATATTTCACCCTCTTTTTCTATAAATTTTATTAAAAAAAAACAATGTTGGCCCATTTTCTAAGTGCAGTACCCTCCAGGGTGGGGAGTTATAGGGATGTAACCCCCCGCGCTGGAGCCTGCGCAGGTCAGGCCTCATTACGCCCCTGGGCAGTTTATTATAGCCCAATAATGCCCACCCTGTCAGATATTATTGCTTATAATCCCTGATCAGATGTTTTCACAACCTGCTTTTCTCCATGAGCTAGAGTCCTCTCAGATTTTACCTAGTGTAGGGAGGATAGCAGGACCAGCAAACAAAGGATCGGAAGTTATGTATAAACTCTGACATGCACTGCCAGCTGTCTCCATTGCTGCCTGCTGCTCTGATGTCTGCTGCAGGAGATTCTGTGATTTGTAGTAACAAAAGATGTTAGCCTAAAACTAAGCAAAATTAGTCTGCCAATCTGCTATACTACAGTAAACGGCAAGTAAACCAAAATGCTTCTGCACACAATTTGCACATTGAGACCAGCCCCACACTTGAGTGTGGGGGGCCCTTGGTGCTGACTATTCCCCTTTAAATCTATAAACCTCTTTGTTAGTGACATTTTAAAAAAATACATATTTTTAAGAAGCTGAATCTAGTCGAATTATGTACGTTGCAGGCATGCTTTGGCAACAAAACCATAGTTGGCGGGGCTACCACCACCCAAGTACTGGGGGACTATTTCACAGGGTATTAAAATAAGCATAAAAAATTGATTAGCAGTTTTGCTCGTAAAAATGCTAATCACGTATGAAAATGCATAGCGTTTGACACTGAATAGCAGAATTAAAAACAAATTGTTTTATTCATGTCTCCTGTACCATGGAGTAACGCAAAAAAAAGGTTCAGCCTACTGCTGTGCATTTCTGGAAATGGTTAGCATTTTGCTACGCTATACCAGCTATCTTAATACCTTGTTTCGGCTTGTTTTTATGATTGTGTTAGCATTGTCTTTATTTTTAAACTGTCATCATGTGACAGAAAACCCATTTATAAGTTGAATGATGCACTGCAGGCTGTGCAAATGACCGCACTTCAAAGGTTAAAGGCACAAGAGAACCACCCTTGGTATGTGATTATCACAGCACAACCAACACCTTGTCTTACTTTTTCCGTGTATTTGTTTCTCATTCTTTATTACGAGAGCATATGCATATAAATAGGATATTTGTCCCCCGGATATCATCTCTTCTGCTTGTCGTGCCCCTCCTTGAAGACCTAACCAGTTTGCAAGATCAGAATAATTTCCACAGCAACAGATTATAATGTCACAGAGAATTCATTAACAGCTTCTGCAGGTGGAATAGCTGGATAAGGAAGTCTGACACACACACAGATCCTAATTTCACACAGTTGTTCTCAGTAATATAAAAAAAAGTGAAGGGACACAAGTAGAGAACATAAAGTAAACATTAGTGGCATTATCTGAATGTTGTATGACTTACAGTTTTCCTAGAGGTGTACTGGGCTTTTTATTTTTGGAGTGCAGATAGCTGCTTCTGTAAAACTGTGTTTGATTGTACACAAAGTTGCAGTGTGAGAAACCTGAGAAGTTTGAAATTGGCTTACAGTCATAATTTAGGGAGGAAAAATTAACTATTGTGGAGTATTGCAACCAAATATTTTAAGGAGTCTCCTTCCTTTTTTCCTGCCATCTAGTGCCCAAGTGGGTGCAGTAGTTCCCAACTTGTTTGAACTAAACGGGTTGAAAGATTCCTGTAATGACCCTTTAATCCGTATCTTCCAGATAATCGTTATGTATCTTCAGGTGTTAGAGTCTGAACGTAACCAACACCTGGTCCAGACGTCATGGTAAGTTGATTTTTCTTGTCTTTAATTGAAACCAGCAAAGGCAGTGGTGGAAATATGCTAGCAAATCATAAACATTTGGATTGGTGGGCAGGGGAGGGAATTTGCGACCAGTACACCAGATTTTCTTTTACTGGTGAGAACTACTCATTTACACTCTGCCTTTGCTAAGAGTTAGGCTTAGTCACCATTTACACAGACTTTCATTGTGTATTTACGTTAGTCAACGAAAAACGATTGCTACAACTCAAAATACACTCCTTTGCATTTATATTGTCCATATTTGATTTAAATGGTGACCTGACAGCCCCTCCCTTTTACGATGTGTAAGTTTTGTATTGTTACATTAGTCTGTGCCTGGACATTGTCGAGGTTCAGATTTGCCTGATTTCTGAAGTGACTACAGAATGTTTAGTTGTGCTTTTAACAGCATATATAGACTGATGCCTTTACCAAGTAAGTTTGCTCTGAATCTGTCAAGTCATAAGTACAGGTTGGTTGCTTTGTAAGTGTGTTGCTGTACAGTTGGGGCTTATATCAGTTAAATGTTCATGATTGTGATGTCTGAACTAGAGGGCAGGTGATAGGCTTGTTTGACGGAGAACCCATTTTAACGTCTTTCTTTTTCTACTCTTTTAATCAAAGGGTAGCCTCTGATGGTAAGTGACTAAGACTTCTCCTCTGCTGTCCAAGCGCTCTTTGGTGCGGGATGGCTGCTGCCTTAATGCCAATCCAATGCAGGCTCTACAGTGAGAAGGCTGACCTCCCTAGACAGGTGGTATATACAGTAGTATAGTAACTGGCCAGCTGCTGCTTGTGATTTTAAATGTCTGAATTCTTTTTAAATTATCTTGTTCTAATTTGAACTGTGCCAGTAACGTATGTAAAAATATTTAAATATTTAATAATTTGTACAATGAAAAGTAAAGTGCATACCTGTTCTGAAGTACTACTTAAATTGCATTACAAGATTATTGATTATGCTGTGCTTTTTTTCTGTAATGTATGTTAAAGATGTTATATTTTACTTTGCTTAATGAGGCAGTCAAAGTAGGAATGCTGGATTTTTTCAGCCTAAAACAGTAAAAAAGTTAATATTTGGGATGTCACGATATCAGATTTTTTTTGTATCACAATAAGCAACAGAATTTTAAAATGTTTTCCCCATATAGGTGTTTGGACCAGGTTGCCACCAGCTCCAGCCTTCTGGTGTCCTGGTGCATCCAACTGCCCCTCCCCCTGCTCTCTCACCATTTGGGGGGATCAATATGGTGAGATGTCAAAGGGCCCCTGTAAGCTGGTAAGTCGACTGGTGCTCATACATTACCTCCCACTCCATCTCTCCCCAGGCTGGCACACATGTGATGGTGTGGGTGTATGATGTTAACATATTGCATGTAGTCAGCCCCTGCACCTAGACATTCTGAACGTTGTTCCTGCTGCATCATCCAGTCTCTGCTAAATGGCAACCAAGCAGTGGCTTGTGCTACGCGCCTCCCCAAAAAAGAGTGGTGTCAATGGATGCTCAGTCTTCCTTGATGCAGCCATTCTTTGAGTGACTCGGGTCTATTCTGAACCTGGCTTGCCAGCATGGTGACTGGTGAGGCTTCCAGGCCCTCAGAACTCTGTGCCACAGGGCTGGCACTGCATATCTAATTTTACAGAAGAATAGTAAAAATCTGATAAAAGAATAGTGGGGAATCTGGGAATCCCAGTTGCACCAGGGACACGCTGCCAGAAAAGCAAGCTAAGTTGCTTTATCACTGTATATTGTGGTATATCATGCTGCACGATATTCACAATATTTTTTTACAGTAATAAATTATCTGTGGTATTTATCGGGATATATTGTCAGATTGTGTTATCGTGACTTCCCTAGTTAATACTAGTAATTTTGTATTTGAACTCCATTGCTTTGATACTATTTAAAAAAAAAAAAAAAAAAGAAAGAAATTGACAGTACATTGATAAAATTGAAATAGTCAAACTAGCTTATAGCAGTGTTTTGGGAAAGATAAATCAGTAGTACATTTTGATTGTATATTTTTATTCTAATGTAAATGCTGGAGAAAGATAAATAAGAAAGCGAGGCATGTCATGTTTAATTTGGCCTGACCTACTCTGCAAACGTATGGATGAGAACTACCAAGTTCCGTCGTGTATACTGAAATCATAAAATAAGGTGAGTCAGCAAAAATGTTCATGCATTTTTCTTAAAATATTTGATGAAAAGTTGTCTGATCTATGACACTGCAAATTGAAGCCCTCTGTTTATCTTTAGGATAGGTACGGCTTCTCTCACTACTCAGCAGACACTTCTCAGCCCTGACCTGGAGGGGTCGGCTTCCCTGATTGAGAGGATAATTTCCATCTCCTTCCTCCTGATAGTCCAGGGCTTGCCTCCGAGCCAAGATTGCTTGTTGTACAGCATTGTGTGTGGTGGGTTTGTGGGTCCTGTGCTGTCACTAAGAAACTCATTCCATTTGTGACCTAAGCTAGATTTGCTTCCACTGTCCTGTAAGCCACATTACACATTGTGCCACCCAGTGCCCATTTAGTAACTTTTCGATCACATCCATACATTTGTAGAGGAGGCTGAACTAAAAATACATGCCAAACTTTGAACAAATTTATGTATGTTACTTGAGAAATTAGAGTATGGAGCTTCAGTGTTTACCAGTCATGTGACATTGCACTGTTTTTGGTAGTTTCAACCTAGCCTGTCACATTACTGTGTTCTGTTTGAGTCTCTACAATTTTTGTCCCTACATACTTGAAATTCAACAATTTAACAGAGTTGCCCTTATTTAAGATACTGAAACTAGTATGTTTATGCAAAGGACATTTTATTGAACTTGTTCCTGGGAAAGAATTGTCATAGGCACATAGAACAGGAATCCCCATCCCCCCTGCATTAATATTTACACAGTGGTTCTAAATATTTTTGGAAAGCTGGAATGAGAAATTGTTTTGCAACAGCATTCTTAAAAAAAAAAAAAAAAAAAGAACAAGCACTTAAAAGGGCTTTTTTGCATTCCTTACCGTAATGTTAAAGGGAATTAAGCTATAAAGAGTGACATTTTAAGATTTATTATTTCATTTGGTATATAAGTAATTACTAAAATTGAGTAGAACTGGACTTGGTTATTCTCCAGAAATGTTTGATTCGAGAAGTGAATGTGCACATAGTCTAAACAAGCTTTTTTCCATGTTTTTGTCCAGAAATTGATTCAAGGGTTCTTCTCAAAATCCATAGATTTCTTAGTAGATGAAAACAGAATAAGCAATGCACTTAACACAGTGAATGAATACATAGTAAGAATAATTTAAGGTAGGAAAGCATTGTAGTTCCATCAGGTGATATCCCCTGCCCCTTAATAAGTAGGGACAAACAAGAGTGTTATGCAGATGTGTACCAATTTAGAGATTTCCCACCCTCCCTACTACCCATGGTGTCCAGTAACTTCTTGGTAAGCAGGAATTTGTCCAGATCTACCTTGACCTGTACAATCTTTATGTCCACTGACACACCGTATGTTAACCACACATTGGGAGAGGTGTCTCCTAACATTACCCCCAAGTTGATCACCTTTGAGCTTTAGGGCATGTCCATGCATCCTGCTTGCGCACACCATGTCAAACATTTCCGTCTGTTAGACTATCGATAATCCAGTGTGTGGAAGATAGATTCTAGGGATATGGATATGTTGTTCATCCACACTGTTTGGCTTATTGTTTCCCTTTAATTATCTTGCCAGAAGTCTTTAAGCTGGATCCTCCCACCCAGTCGGATGGTGTATGCCTCAGCTCCTCCACGTGACACTAGATCTTCCTTTCCGCTGGAAGATTCAGGTTCCCTCCTTATCGCTCCTGCATTGAGTAGGCTCTGGTACTTAAATCTTAGGATTACTTACCAGAACTTAAATTCGTTACTTTCACTGCATCGTTTTTAGATCGTGACTGTGATGGAGGACAAGTCCTTGCCCAGGTTCCGCTGGTGCTCCTGCGGGCAGAAGATGTGTCGCACCGACCCGCTCACCACTTACCTATTAGCGGCCCACAATCCGATGCCCAGGCTTGCGACTTTGTTGCTCATTCCAGCTGAACGTGTTGGACAATCACCTCACATGATTACAGCTTGCCGACCAGAAAACTGAACCCACCAGTCAAATCTAAAGAGGTCCATTGGATGGTCTCCGCCTGTGGGGTCCGCTGAACTCGAGCAAATTAAAGTTTTCGAGGAGGAGGCTCGAGCCACTGATTTAGTCCTCTTTAGCATCAGTCTTCATAACGCTCAAACGGGGCTCTACATTTACAGGCTTCTTCAAGGAGTTGTGCCAGTCTCTACCGATAAAGGGGAGGGCCAGTCGGCTTTGCACAGCTCCTGTTCCCGTAAAAAGGATTCCAAGGAGTTGAGAGAGAGAGAGAGAGAGAGGTGTCTCGCAGACGTTCTTGGGCTCGAGAGCGGTCTCATTCCCAGGAATCTGTAGTTTCGACTTCGGTCAAAATAGCTGCCTCGGCTGCTGGCTTCACAGTGCCCCTGTCAAGCCAGCTGGCTAAGATGCGGGATGATGACACGATTGAAATTATCGACCCGTTGTTGCTAGATGAGGCCGACAATTCCTTGTTCAGGATTCCGGTCCTGACTGGACCTACTGAGGAGGAGACCCAGTCTGCTGGGAACCTCTTCACGGTCCCTGACCTGGAGGAGCGACGGGTCTCCCTGGTTCCTTCTGAACGCCCCCACGGATGGTCGAGGTGTAGGTCAGCTTTGACTCATAGGTTGAAGAAAACTCGCAAACGCCATTCTGGGCGTTCCAAGAAGTGGCACCGCTGCTATTCATACTCGTTCTCTTCAGAAAAGGAGAGGCTTCGACGCAAGTTGAGTCGACGCTACGAGGATCTTATGTGGCAACAGTTGGCGTTGGCCGGTCCAAAGTCGACCCCGGCTTCCACTCCGGCCATCACATGGCTGTCACCTCTAGGCAGATGCCGACTCCTCTGGAGCTGACTGACACTGTCCCTCCGCCCACGGAGCCGGTGAAGGCCTCCCGGCTTGGCCAAAACCAGCCTCTCCGCCGATTGTGGTGGAGCCGCCACCTAAACAGCCTGCCTCCTGGGCTCCTGTTAAGGTGTCTCAGCCCGCTAAGGGCCTACCGCATAGGCTGTCGGTCACCCTCACTCCTGTCCGTGGCAGGTCGAAGGTGAATAAGGTGGTTGGCCGATCTATCTGGACTCTTGAGTCTAGAGGACTCCTCTTTGCACTCTTGTTCATTCGAGGTTTCGCTTGGGGGTTTCTTGCTTGAGGAAGGTACCATGTTCTTCATGGGCATTCTCCTTCTCGTCTCCGAATCCACAGGGATGCCTTTGGAGCCTGTACAGAAAAGGGCTCGATATCCTGTGACAGAATTTTGGAAAAAGTGGATTCTTCGACAGAGGCCTTCCCAGTAGCCGAAACCATTGTTGGCCCTGCCCTGGAGCTTTGGCAGTACTCTGCCTCGTGCCCCACACCATCAGCCCAGATGGCCCGCAAGTATGCGGTTCCCATCTACTCTCTTTCTGGGTTCACAGAGCACCAATTGGCTGAGGGATTGGTGACTGAATCTGTTTTGGCGCTCAGGCAATTTAGGAAACACTTATAGACCTCCGGACAAAGGGTCTAAAAAACTGGACTACTCTGGCAGAAAAGTCTATGCTGCCTCTTCGCTTCGTCTCTGTCAGGCGAGCTCGGCTGTCATCATGGCACACTTCTCCCATGCCCTCATGGGCTCTGTGCTTCCTCATCTCCCCGTGGACCTTCAGACTACGGTCAAGTAGATCCGTGATCGGGGTCGGGTTGTGGCAAAACAACTCCTGATGGCTCTGGACATTGGGGATTCCTGTGCCTGTTCGGTGGCAGTCGCCATGCGCCACAAGGCCTGGCTGAGCATCTCTACCTTTACAGTAGACACCCAGCACAAAGTGGCAGACGTTCCCTTCCTGGGCACGGACTTGTTTGGTCCAGGGGGTTGATGGTCACCTTCAGCGCATCGAGAAGTCCAGTGCCACCTTGGACTCCACTGCTTCTGCCCAGAAGGAATCTCTGTTTCAAAAAGCAACAGCGTAAGCCCTGTCAGCCTTCTACCCCTGTGGCTGAGCAGCCCTAGTACCAATCAGGGAGGCAACAGCAGGCTCAATCTTGGTGCCCTCAGCCCAAGTCGGGTTTCGGCGGCCCGCAAGCCCAGAGGGAAAGGTCCCGGCAGTCCCTTGGCGGATCCTCCTCCAAGCGTGCACAGTGACAGGATGGGGGCTGCCCCCTCCATGCCAGTCATGCCCATTCTCGGTCCTCCTGTGGGGGGCCAGCTCTGCCGCTTCCTTTCCGCCTGGTCCGCTGTCACCCGCTGTGGGGCTTGGTAGTGGTCTGCCAGGGGCTGCATCTGGAATTCAAGCAGTACCCACCAAGCCGTGCCCGCGTCACATAGGAGGAGAAGGTATCTGTACACACTGTCTGCTCTCCGAGATGACATCGCCCAGGTCCTCCTCGAGGTAGTGGTCAGAGTCGAGACCCCCGTCAACCCAGGGTTCGTTTATAGGTACTTATGGTCCCGAAACTGACGGGGGCTGGTGCCCCATTCTAGACTTGCACGACCTGAACCAGTTTCTCAGGTCTTGCACCTTCAGGATGGTAACTGTCTCAGATCATACCGTGTCTCAAGCAGAACATGTGGTTTTGCTCCCTGGATCTGCAGGATGCGTTTTTCCATGTTCCGATCAGTCTGTCACATCGAAGGTTCCTCTGCTTCTGGGCAGAGGGAACCTTACTCTGATTCTAAGCCATGCTGTTCGCCTGTCCTCGGCCCCCAGGGTCTTCATCAGATGCATCGCAGTGGTGGGCGGACTATCTTCGGGAGGGGTCCCAGTGTACCCTGTCTGGACGATTGGCTTATAGTTGGTCCCTCCAGACTGCAGGTGGTGAGGTCCAGGATCTGGCCCTCCAGACCTGCATTGACCTTGGCCTCCCGGTCCAGCAAGGCCAAGTCAGAACTCGTGCCTTCATGGGTGATCTGTTTCATGGGGCAGAACTACGACTCTTGCAGAGCCACAGCCAGGCTTCTGGCGTACAGGGCGGAGGAACTCTCCTCCTTTGCCCGATCATTTCTGGTTGGGCACTTGTGCCCTGTCCAGGACATCCTGTGACGTCTGGGCTACATGGCAGCCTGCACCTCCGTGGTCCGATGGGCCCGGTGGCATATGCGCCCCTTCAGTGGGAGCTGGCCAGTCAGTGGACTCAGCGACCAGGTCATTTCCACCAGCTAGTCACTGTGACCTAGAAGATGTGCGACACTCTCCAATGGTGGACAGTCCTAGAGCATCTGCGGGAAGGGATCCCGTTTGTCTGCCCGAGGTCGACTGTCATCTTGACTACCAACTCTCTCATGGGCTAGGGTGCCCACATCGGGGACCACAGAGCCCACGGGCTCTGGACCCCTAGGAATCCCAATGCCACATCAACCTGCTGGAGCTACGAGTAGTTTGGCTGGCGCTGACTACATTCACTCTGTTCCTTCGGGGTCAAGTTGTTCAGGTCCAGATGGACAACACAACCATGTACTATCTCAACAAACAGGGTGGCACGCAGTCCCGGCCTCTGTTCAGGGAAGAGCTCTACATCTGGGCCCTCGTGAACTGAATGGAGGCGTATCTTCTAACCATTCATGTGGCAGGAGCCTCATATCAACTGGCAGACATCACACGAGTGATCTCGCCAACCAGAAGGTAGTACACAGCTTTTTCTTCCAGTGGGGCACCCCCTCAGGTGGACCCATTTGCCTCTAGGAGAATGCAAAGCTGAGGGTGTTTTGTGCCTGCCTCTCAGCAGGGCTCGCCGCAGGGGATGCCTTCCGAGGCTGTGGACCCCAGGCCTCTCTTATGCCTTCCCATCCATTTCCCTTGATCCACAAGGTGCTCCTCAAGGTCAGGAGGGACAGGGCACAGGTGATCCTGGGTGGCTGCAGACTGGCACCGCCAGTTTTGGTACCCTGATGTCCTCAGTATCAGGCCCCAAAGGTGTCTTCCAGCATGCCTGGACCTGCACTGTCAGTTGGGGAGGTCCTCCACCCAGACCTTCAATCCCTGCACCTGACAGCCTGGTTCCTAAACGGCTAGAGTTCCAGGCTTTGGGTCTCTCTGAAGATGTACTCTCTGTAGTTGAGGCATCTAGGAAGGAATCTACCAGAAATGCTACGCCCTCAAGTGGAAGAGAGTCTCCATTTGGTGTTAGGCAAGGGGCCGAACCCTTTGTCCTGTCTGTGGCTAGCATTCTCAACTACCTTTGATCTCTCCAAAGGGCATCTTCGGTCTGTGACCCTTAAGGTGCACCTGGCAGCCATCTCTGCTTACCGGGCACGGTCCAGTCCAGATGGCACAGGAGAATGGTCTGGCGTTTCTTCAAAGACCTCGACCATATTCCCCTCCGGTGTGTGAACAACACCGTGGGAACCACTGCTGGTCCTGGCAAAGCTCATGGGCAAGCCATTCGAACCGATGCTCAGGGTGAGATGCCACACCCGTCGTGGAAGACCAACTTCCTGGTGGCTGTCACGCCAGCCAGAAGTATTGGGAACCTCCAGGCTCTCTTCTGTCTCCTTATCTGGTTTTCACAGGGACAAAGTTGTCCTGCGCCCCAACCCTAAGTTCCTTCCGAAGGTTGTATCAATTTCACCTGAACCAGGTGATGACTCTGCTGATTTATTACCCCAGTCACACCTCGGAGGCCGAATACAGGCTCCAGACCTTGGACCTGAGAAGAGCACTCTTTTATTATAGAGAACACACGGCTGGAGTTCGGGGAGAGGTTTGCCATCTGTTTGTCACCTCTGCTGAATCTGCACCTGGCAGACCTGCAGCCAAGTGGACGATTTTCAGATGGATTACATCATGCATTGATTTCTGCTATAGGTTTGTGGGTAAGGAGCCTCCCATAGGGCTAAGGGCTCATTCCACCCGCCATACCGTTGCATCGGTTGCTGCTTCTAGGGACGTCCCTATCCAGGAAATCTGCAGGGATGCTACCTGGAAGTCAGTAATCACCTTCATTTCCCATTACCACATTGACCTAGAGTCATACCGGGATGCTAGTTTTGGGGCCTCAGTTCTCCAGTCTCTGTTCCAGAATAGGGGTATGTGCTTGCCTCCTTCCTCCTGGAGAACTGCTAGGAGTGTGCAAACAGTGTGGATAGAACAACATATCCACATACCTAGACAGGTTACTGCCTGTAACAGTAGATGATCTTCTACGGACAGGTCTCTTGCAGTAGGTTATTACTCTTGGGAGTCCGCTAGGTGGAGCTGTCACATGGTAGCTTCTTCCAGCAGTCTTCTATAGGGCCGCCCCCCATACATCACTTCCTCTGGCTGTGTATAAAAGGGGGCTGCCCCAGGAGCACTCTGTTAATTTCAAAAACATGAAATCTTGCTGTATTCTGACATATGCAGTTAGCCCCAGCTCTTGAACTGCTCTGGAGAGGAAAGAGTTAACTCTATGCAGGAAGCATAGAATGTTGATCTTGAGCTCGGTTTCAAACCTCTGTCTGCAGCACTTCAAAGTGTAACCGTCAGATTCTTTACGCCTTTAACTAAACAGTCGCCCGAGGTTGCCTCGCCACAGTCGGTTCAGTTTAGAACTACGGGTTTAATAAATAGATTTTCTTGTTTTTCAGCTTCAAATCCCTCTCTGCAGTACAATAAAGTGTTGTAGGTAGTGGACTACAGGGTAGAATTGTATATTTTATTATTTTTCAGTGTGGAAATTGTAAGACCTGTTGATCGGTCCAGTTAGGAACCGATTGTGTTAGGGTTTTATCTATTTTATTTCTGTAGTGTGAGTACGGTTCCTATCGGGTTAAAAAAAATGCGATTTACACTACCCATAACACGGTTGGGAACTGATTTTGGGGGTCTTATCTGGCTAAATAGCTGTAAAGGGTAAGTTAATTGTAGCCTGGCCATGCCTGAGAAACCCAAGAAAAAACCGGCCCATTGGGTTTCAACGCTGTAGAGTGTTGGGATGCCTTTGCTAAGGCAGACCCTCACACCATATGTGTTTATTGTCTGGGGTTTGAACACCTCGATTCAGACTGCCAAATTTGCAAGAATTTCCCGAAGGCCACCCTGGAAAAGAGGTTGGGTAGGCTCAGGGAAAAGGAGGCAGAGAAGTCCGCTAATCCAGATGGCAGGCCCAGTTCGGTTCCTGCCGAACCTGAAGGAGTGCCCACTGACCTGGGTGATGCTCCTTCGGGCAAAAGGAGATCCTACCCTCGGGTCAGTTCCATCAACGCGTAAGAGGGTCTGCCGGTTCGGATCCAGAACCGAATCATCCACGCTTGAAGAAATAGCCAGGGTGATAACTATTGTGGAATCGCTCCGTCCTGGTTCCTGGAGGGACCGCCACTATATACCGTCCGCTGATGTCGGTCATTTGACGCTGGGTGGGCAGTCGCCTCTTCTCCCCCAAGTCAGGGATTGCTAGAAAAGTCTGCCGTGCGGTGCAGCGTCAGTCCTACTTGTTATGACCTACTGAAGGAGCCTCTCTCGAAGATCTACTGTTACGGTAAGTTCCTACGTAACTGTACTTTCTTCAAACACCAAATCTTTACCTCCTATAGATAAAAGAATGGACAGGAGGTATATGCTTTCAGGCTCAAATACAGAGTTCTTGTTCCACCAATGCAGCCATGTTGGGGTAGTGTAGGCTGCAGCCTGTGACAAGGCTAACATACCTTTGGCTTCACACACCCCAGATAAAGACTATAGGAAGGTGGATGCTGTGGCCAAAAAGCAGTACTTGGCGTCCTCCTTAGGACTCAGATAGGCGAATTATATGGCCTACAGAGCCAGATACCAGAAGTGTAGATGGGATACTGTTCTGGAGCTGGCTAAACAGGCCTCCCTCCCCCAGCTAGCCAAAGAGCTGGAGGAGGTGGCTGCTGATGGGATTGAGGCATCCAAAATTCAATTTCATGCTGCTGTGGACTCAAATGATGTGGCGTCACGAGTCATGGCTACATCTGTGTCTCTTCGGAGGTTTGCTTGGCTCAGATGTACTAGCCTCTCGCAGGACACTCGGGCTAAGGCCATGGATTTCCCTGTGGTGGGTAATTCTCTGTTTGGGGAGCAGACAGAGAATTACATGAAGAAAATGGATGAGCACCTACAGGAGTGCACAGGCCAAGGAAAGGCAGGCAGCTCCTCAGAGGCAGCAGTCTAAGGGCAGGAGTAGGCCTTTTGACAGGCCTTTCTAAAGGCACAGGCCTCCTTTTCCACAGAGGGGTTCTTCAGAGGGAGAGGCAGAAGGGGATGAGCAGGGCTGCATCCTCTCAGTCCAAGGCTCCTGCCAAGCAGACACCCTGATGTGTCAGCCCGGGTTGGTGCCCTAATCCCAGTAGGAGGCAGGCTGGCTTACTACTTCCAGGCCTGGAAGTCTGTTACCTCAGTCAGGTGGGTGCTGGAGGTAGTAAGTCAGGGATTGGCTCTGTTTTGCAAAGTTTCCAAAATTGAGGGCCAGGTCTTTTCCACCTGCAAACCATTCCGAGACCACTGCTCTAGAAACAGAGGTTTCCTCTCTGCTAACCCTCAGGGCTCTAGAGAGAGTTCCTATTCAGCACAGGGGCAAGGGTCTGTATTCCAGACATATCCTTACCCCAAAAAAGACAGGGGAGTGGCAGCCCATCCTAGACCCAAGATACCTAAACAAGCACATCTTAAAATCAGAATTCAAAATGGTGACTCTGGGAGTAATTCTTCCCTCTCTGAGGCCAGGGAATTGGCTAGCTTCCCTGGACCTCAAGGATGCCTACTTTCACATCCCAATCAGGTGCTCCCACAGAAAGTATCTCAAGTTTAAATTGCCTTCAGGCCATTATCACTTCAGAGCAATGCCCTTTGACCTAACATCAGCTCCAAGGGTGTTCACAAAATGCCTAGCAGCAGTAGTGGCCTTTCTCAGGAGACAGAGTATCTCCATTTTCCCATACCTGGAGGACTGGCTCATCTTGGGGTAGTCTCCAGACCAAGTCAAGTCAGACCTACAAGTTAAACAGTTGCTCACTTCTCTAGGGTTTTCTTCTCAATCTGTCAAAGTCAGTTCTCGAACCAGTACAAGTCCTCACCTTCATAGGGGTAGAGTTGGATACTGTGCAGGCAAAGCCTTTTCTTTCCTTGGCAAGGGTGAAGGCCCTTACAGATCTTGCCTCCTCTTTCTGCCTTCTGGTGTCTCGACCAGCAAGACATTTTCTTCAGCTCCTGGGCCACATGGCAGCTTCCACTGTGGTACAGGGAGCCAGATTTCAAATGAGGGATATTCAATTCCATCTGAGGTCCTTTTGGTCTCAGAAAAAAGATCCTGTATCCAAATTGATTCCAGTGACTCAGACTCTGGTCCAAGCTCTCCAATGGTGGCTGGATCAGGACAGTCTCAGACAAGGAAATCCATTCATCAGTCAAGAGACTCATTCAGTGGTACTAAATGCAGATGCCTCTCTCCTGGGCTGGGGAGCCCACCTTGGAGCTTTACAGCACAAGGTGTTTGATCTGAAGTAGAGACTCCTGAGGAGACCAGTGTTCTGGAACTCAGGGCAGTATTCCTGGCTCTGCAAGTTTTCTCGGACTCGGTGAGGAACAAAGTGGTTCAGGTCAGGACAGACACCACCACCACCATGTGGTACATCTTCAAGCAGGGCGGCATTCAGTCTACGGCCTTGTGCATGGAAGCCATGAAAATATGGTCTCTGACTTATGCCCTGCAGGCATCCCTAGTAGCAGTCCATCTACCAGGGAAGGACAGTGTGCTAGCAGATGCCCTGAGCAGGGTCTCTCGGGCCATCACGAATGGGCCCTGGACCCCTTCATATTGAAAGTAGTCTCCTCTTTCTACCTTCTCCAGGTGGGGCACTCCAGAGGTAGATCTCTTTGCAACCCCCCCAAACAATCATTGGCTTCCTCTCTTCTGTTGCAGACCTCCAGTCATGGGCACAGTTCCCCTGGATGCTCTGGTTCTGGATTTTGGGGGGAGGGGGGGGTGGCGGCAGATTCCTTTATGTCTTTCCTCCTTTTCCCCTGTTATTCAAGGTATTGGTCAAGATCAGGTCACAGCCGTTGCAGGGTGATCCTGATTGCACCAGACTGGGCCAGACAGCCTTGGTATCCCCTGCTGATGTCTCTAGCAGTCCATCTTCCCCTGTCTCTTCCCAAGAGGCACAACCTGTTAACCTCCTCTCAGGGAAGAATCTGGCACCCCAGTCTTCAGTCTCTCAACCTCAAGGCTTGGCTCTTGAAGAGTTAGAGTATGCAGGTCTGCACCTGTCTCGGGGTGCTGGATATTCTCAAAGCCTCTCAAAAACCTGCCACCAGAAAAACTTATAATTCCAAATGGAAGAGATTCAGCATTTGGTGTTCCAGTAAGGATGTCTTACCGGATACTGCTGATCTGGCTACAGTTCTGGATTACATGGTTCATCTTAATGGCCTAGGCCTCAGGCCAGCCACTTTAAAAGTTTAATTTAGAAGCTGTATCTGCATTCCTCTCAGCAGGGAAGGCTCCCTCTCTGCATCTCATCCTGTCTGTAAATTCTTTAAAGGTTTGGTTCATACCAACCCTCCCTTTAGGGACCCTACCCTGCTTCGGATCTTAATGTTTGCATTGCTCAGCTCATGCAATCCCCTTTTGAGCCCTTGGCTTCAGCCAAACTCAAATATTTGACTTGGAAAACTGTGTTCCTGGTAGCTATCACTTCTGCCAGGCATATTAGTGAATTACAAGCCTGTCAGTGGAGCCAGATTTTCTCATTCCATAGATGTAAGGTGGTCCTTAGAACCAATAGTGGTCTCAGATTTTCATCTGAATCAGTCCATGTCTCTTCCGGTGTTTTTCACTGGTCATTCTTCTTCAGGAAAAAGATTATAGTTTGGATGTGAAGAGGACACATAGCTACTACATTGAGCATACTAAGGCACTTAGGTATGAATGTCCCCAATTGTTTCTCACTTATGGTGAAGTGGGAAAAGGTAAGCCTGCTACTAAGAGAACTATTACCAGGTGGATTTTCTCTTGTATTCATAGAAACATAGACTTTGACGGCAGATAAGGACCGCTTGGCCCACCTAGTCTGCCCATTTCCCTACCTAGAGGATAAGCTGCAGATCCTATTTAACCAGCAGCCTATTTCTTCCTACCCTCACAAAAATTGCCTTATGTCTGTCCCATGCATTCTTGAATTCTCTCACAGTTTTAGACCCCACAGCCTCCTCAGGAAGGCTGTTCCATGCTCCACCACCTTCTCTGTGAAAAAAATACTTCCTCACATTGCCCCTGAGCCGTCACCCCTCTATCTTCAAATTGTGTCCCCTTGTTCTTGAGCATCTTTTTCTGAAAGATGCTACCCTCTTGGACTTTGTTGATTCCACTGAGGTACTTAAACGTTTCTGTCATGTCCCCCCTCCCTCCTTTCCTCAAGGGTATACATGTTAAGCTCCTTTAGTCTCTCCTCGTATGGCTTCTCTTGCAGACCCTGCACCATTTTAGTTGCTCTCATCTGAACTGCCTCCATCCTGTCTATGTCCTTGCAGAGATGGGGTCTCCAGAACTGGACGCAGTACTCCAGATGGGGTCTCACCAACTGTCTGTACAGGGGGATAACAACTTCCTGTTTTTGTGCTGGTGATACCTCTCCTACATCCCAGATTCCCCAAGCCCTCCTACCACCTTCTCACATTGCTTGCCAACCTTTAAGGTCATCTGATATGATTACCTCCAGGTCCCTTTCCATTTTGTTGATGTTACTCCCCCAAAAAAATTGTGTAATCTTCCCTGGGATTTTGTTTCCTAGGTGCATTACTTTGCACTTTGCATTGAATCAAGCTGCCATTCTGACCATTCCTCCAACCTTGCTAAGTCCCTTCTCATCCTTTCCATGCCTCCTTGTGTATCAACCCTGTTGCAGGTATTTGTGTAATCTGCAAAGAGGCATAGTTTTCCTTCCAGTCCCTCTGCAATGTCACTTATAAAGACATTAAAAAGGACTGGACCCAGTACTGAACCCTGCGGTACCCCACTAGTAACCCCTCCTTCTTCAGAGTGGACTCCATTTACAATTACCTTCTGTGTCCTGTTTAGCCAGTGTTTTACCCAGGCTACCACCCTGGGACCCACTCCCAAGCTGGTTAATTTGACTACTAATCTTTTGTGTGGAACTGTGTCAAATGCTTTGCTAAAGTCTAGGTAGGCCATGTCCACAGCCCCTCCCTGGTCTACTGCTTTGGTCACCCAGTCAGAGAAATCAGTTAGATTCTTCTGACATGACCTTCCTGCTGTGAACCCATGCTGCCTTGGGTCCTGTGCCCCACTGGCCTCTAGGTACTCAACAGTTCTTTCCTTCAGAAGTGATTCCATCACTTTCCATACCACAGAGGTCAAACTGACAGGTCTGTAGTTTCCTGCCTGTGTCTAGGTCCCACTTTTGTGAAGGGAATTGCATCCATCGCCTTCCAGTCCTCGGTGTACCACACCATCCTCCCATGATTTGTTAAAAGGGTAGTCAGTGGTGTCACTAGTTCTCTGCTTAATTCTTTAGAATTCTGGAGTGAATTCCATCTGGCCTCATTGCTTTGTCCACCTTCAGTTTAAGGAGTCCTTTCAGAACCCTTCCTTCTGTGAAAGGACTGGGATCGACCCCTCTCTCCAGAGTGCTTCTGTTAATTGGATTAGGCACCTCTCCCTCTTCCTCTTTTGTGAATACTGAACAGAAGTATTCATTCAGTATTCCTGCTTTTTCACTGTCCCTCTCTGCCCACCCGCCATCTATTCTATTCAGCCTCACTATCCCTCCCTTTGTCTTTCTACGCTCCCTGATAAACCTATAAAAGGTTTTATCCCCCTTCTTAACCAAGTTAACTATCTTTTCCTCAGTTTGTGCCTTTGCTATTCTGACTACCCTCCCTGCTTCCTTCTGCCTTAACTGGTACAGTTCTCTGTCCTGCTCCTTCTGTGTTTCCTTATACTTCCTAAATGCTATCTTTTTCTCCCTAACCTTCACCGCCACCTCTTTTGAGAACCATAGTGGCTTTTTCTTTCTTTTTGATTTATTTGCTTCACACAAAGGCTTGTTGCCTCTGTGATGGCAGATTTGATATTTCCCCATTGTTGCTCCACCCCTCCTTCTAGCCTGTTTGCTAGTGCTATAAAAAGCTAGGCAAAATACCCTCCTCTGGCCTGAGGGCTCATTAGACTAGGGGTACAGCTGCTTCCCTGACTGCTGCCAGGGATATACCTTTATTAGAAATATGCAAAGCAGCCACCTGGAAAACTGTCCATACTTTCACCAAGCATTACTCTGGATATCCAGGCTAGGAGTGATGCTCGGTTTGGAACTGCAGTACTGCAGAGCGTATTCCCAAAATAGGTTTGGAACCCCCTTCCGTGGTGGTACTGCTTGGTAGTCTGCATATGTGAGAATACAGCAAGACTTCTTGTAGTTTGAAGAAAAAAATTACTCACCTTAGTAATTGTGTTTCTTCTAATGCAGTCTTGCTGTATTCTGACCTCCTCCCTCTCAGAACCTGTTTTTGGGAAGTGTGCTGGCAGGTACATCTGTTGCACCTCAGGGTGTACTTGGTACTCCTCCTTTCTAGAACGGGGGAGTGGGTTATTGTTATGTTTTAATAGCTATATGTTGGTTCACTACCTGGTTATTATTTTGGGTTCTCGACTTGAGTTAGGGGGAACCAAAATGTTGCTGTCTGGCTGTTCTTTTACAATTTCCACTTTAAGAAATGTAGTTAGTTAGTAATAGCTCGTAAGAATCTGATGGTTACACTTTGAGGTGCTGTAGACATAGGTTTGAAACCGAGCTCAAGCTCAGCGTTCTGTGCTTCCTACATAGTTAACACTCTCCTCTCCGGAGCAGTTCAAGTGCTGGAGCTAACTGCATATGTCAGAATACAGCAAGACTCCATTAGAAGTAACATAATTACTAAGGTGAGTAATTTTTTCTTTCCCGCCGGCTTCAGCCCGCACAGCAGCAAGCTCAATCTTCTATGTTGCAGTCTTCTACGTGAACTTAACCCGATTTTTCTTCTTTGTACCAGGCCTGTGGCATACTCCCAGGCCCCAGCTCTTCTACTTTTATTAGGCTGAGCCTGTGAACCACTCACAGTACCCCGGCTGTCCTTGTGTCGGCAGGCCTGTGTTCACTCACAGCACCCTCACTGTTCCTTGGCCCAGGCTGTCATGCTGGGTCAGGGACTTTGTCCATGGCTGACAAGGCAGCCTTCCCAGGACAGACCTCGCGGACCCGTGTTAAGGGTCCCTGGCCCAAGGCTCTCGTTCCTGGCATCGGAGGCAGCAGGACTCTCACTCTTCCGATCTGCTCTGTCGACAGAGCCTTCGTTGCTCGCATGTTTGTTGATGGGCCATAGCCTGTCGACTGAGCCTTCTCTGTCTCTTGTACCATCGCCGGGGGGCTATACCCCGGATGTTTATCAACGGAGCCCTTCGTTGCGCTCCTCATTGTCGACTGGTCATCCCCTGTCGATGGAGCACTCTCCGGGATGTTTCCTTGTCGACAGAGCATGTTGCTTTCTTTCCCGTCGACGGGGCAGCTGTTGCTTTCCTCTCAACAGAGCGCTCCTCCTGTCGACTGGGCATCATGTTTTCGTTCCTCGTTGACGGGGATGCTTCCACCGTCGACAGGGCATCTTTTGTGTTCCTCGTCGACGGGGCTTCTTCCTCCATCGACTGGACATCCTCTTTTTCATTCCTCGTTGATGAGGCTGCTTCCCATTCAACAGAACATCTCGTCCTTCATCCCTTTCAGCGGGGTTGGTTGCCCCGTCGCCGGCAGGGGGCTCTGCACCCCAGGCGTCCCCAGTCCGGGGTTCCCCCCACCCATCTTGGCGTCAGCGCCCCTTCTCTTGTGCTCTCAGCCGGGCTTTTTGGTTCTCGCCCCTCCTCTTGTGCCACGCCGCTGGGGTCGGGATGCCCCTTCCTCCTGTTTTCAGGGGTCCAAGCCAGGAGGTTCCCTGCAGGGGGCCTTTTCTGCCCAATCCTGGGCTTTGGCATCCCCTCCCTTCCCCTCAGTCATGCTCCGTGTGGGCCTTCCAGTTGTGCAGCACCCTGTCTGGCCTTCCTGATTTGCCGCTGCTCTTGCGGCTGCCTCCGTGGGCATCGGGGGCTCCTGCCTGGGCCACTGGACCCCATCACTCCTGTTCTAGGATCGTGGATATGTTCATACACACTTTTTGGGCATGTCCCTTTCCTTTAAGAATCGCGGAAGGTATTCAAGCTGGCTTCTCCCACTCACCCAGGTGGTATATCCCTTGCTCTGCCCCATGACGCCAGATCTTCCTTCCGGCTGGAAGATTCGGGTTCCCTTGTGCTTCCACATTTTGTAGACCCTGGCTTCTCTATATCTTTGGTTATTCGTAGAATCCGTCTAGTTTGCATTAGCGACCACTACTGTCTGTCTTCGATTTATGGAAGACTTCCCCTGGATTTCACCGGTGTTCGTGTGATCAGAAGGTGTCGCGCACCGATCCTCACCCCGCGTGCATCTATTGCTTGGGTGTCGACCATGACACCTCGAAGTGTGATTTTTGACTTGCTTGTTACCCTAACGTCCTCGACGACCATCTGGCATGCCTGCAGTTGGGGAGGCCAGAAAACTGAATCCTCCAGTGAAATCAAAGGAGGCTCAGTTGGCGGTTTCTGCGGCTGTGGGATCCTCCAGCAACTGGGCAGCTGCAGGTCTTCCGTGGAGGAAGTGGCTCGTGCGGTGAATCTTCCTCTCTGAGCCTCTTTATTCTGCTCAACCTGAGCTCCACTTTCTCGGGTTCTTTCCAAGAGTTGTGCCAGTCTTTCCTGACTAAGGAAGAGTCTCTTGGGGTGTGCACTCCGTTCTGTCCCGTAAGCGGGAAAAGGACCCGGATTGTCTTCATCTTGGCTAAGACATTCTTGGGATCAGGAGAGATCTCAGTCCCAGGAACCGCAGTCTTGACTTCAGTCGAAATTTCTTCGACCCGCTGGCTTCTCGGCTTTGCCATCCTGCCAGTTGACTGAAGTGTCGATCGACGAGGTTGAAATAATCATTGTTCCGATCGACCCCTTGTCTCCGACTACTGTCGACGATTCTCTCAATCGGACTGCGGTCCTTTCTTTCCCCGTGGGAGACCCAGCTTGCTGGGAATTCCGTCAAGGATGTGGATCGCGACGCAGGGAAATCACCGGTCCCGCCAGTGTCTCCAAAGCGACCGAATCGGCCTGTCCGATCTCGATCAAGGTCCAGGACCCCTTCAAGCAAAAGGCCGACTAAGAGCCACAAGCACTCTAAAAAGAGGCGACGCCATCAGACGTCCTTGGATGAGGAGAGGCTCCAGCGGAAACTCTGGCGCAACGAGGACCTCATGTGGCAACAGCTGATTTTGACTGGGCACAAGCCGACTCGCCTATCCTGGCCATTACTTGGCTTTCACCTCCCAGGCCAAAGCAGACTCTGGAGCTGATTAAGTCTGTTTTCCCCGCCCGTGGAGCTGGCGAAACCTCTGGTTCGGCCTAAACTGTTCTCTCCACCGATAGTGGTGCAACCACCGCCTAGCAGCCTGTGGAGGGCTCCTTCCAAAGAAGCTATACCAGACACCAGGCTTCGCCAGCGTCTTTCGGTCATCGTCACCCCAGACCGCCCTGCTGGGTCCAAGGTGACCTGGGTGGCTGACCGCTGTATTCGGATGAGACCGGCCTAGAGTCTCAACCAGGGGATAATGAATCAGCCGGTGGGATTGAGACGGAGGAAGGTCCTTCGTCTTTTCCAGGGTATTCTTTGCCTCATCTGAGTCTACAGGGATGCCCCTGGAGCCCATCCAGAAAAAGGCAGAGTACCCTATCACAGACATCCTTAAGAGAGGGGATGCCCTGACGGAGGCTTTTCCTGTGGCCAAGGCCATAGTTGGTCCAGCCTTAGAACTTTGGCAGTGCCCTGCCTCTTGTCCAGCTCAGTCTGCCCCACAATTATGCAGTGCCCATTGGCTCCTTTGCGGGGTTCACAGAGCACCCTTCGGCCTAGAGCCTGGTGACCACCTCTGTGTTGAGGCGTACTGGCAGTTCTGCCGACACTGATCTCCCAAAAAGAAGGAATCAAAAACATTTGGATCATTCAGCTTGGAAGGTCTGTGCAGCCTCATCTTTTGGCCTCCGTCAGGCAAGTTCGGCCGTCGTCATTTCACACTTCTCCCATGCCCTCTTGGGATCTTTGGATGAAGTCCTCCCACATCCCAGCGGACATGCAGACCACGGTCAAGCAAGTCCGGGACAATTAGGATTCATGTGCCTGCTCGTTGTGGCGGCAGTTGCCCTCGCCACAGGGCTTGGCTGAGACTCTCCTTTCCTGGCAGATACTCAGCACAAACTAGCTGACGTGGCTTTCCTGGCACCAATCTTTCGCCCAGGTGTGGCTGGTCACCTTCAGCGATTGAGCAGTCCAGTGCCACCTTGGACACCACTTCTGCTAAAGGTTCTGTGAGTAAGAAGCAGCAGAAGTCGTCTCTTCGGCATTCTTCCCCTGCGGCCCAGCCACCCACCTTTCTGGGAGGGCAGCAGCAGGCTCAAGCTTGGCACCCCCGGCCCAAGCCCGTGCCCTCCCAGGTCCGTAAAGGAGGCAGAGGATCAGGTCCTGGATCCTCCTCCAAGCCTGCTCAGTGACGAGGCGGGGGCTGCCACTCCCTCTCCCGTGTTACCAGCTCTGGGTCCTCCTGTAGGGGCCCGGCTCCGCCGTTTCCTTTCCACCTGGTCCGTTATCACCACGGACAGGTGGGTCTTGGAGGTGGTCGGTCAGGGTCTGCCTCTGGATTCGAGCAGTATTCTCCAAGCTGAGCCTGCGCCCCACAGGAGAAAAGAGTATCCACCCTTACTTAGTCGGCTTTCTGAGACATCACTCAGCTCCTCCCCATGGAGGCAGTAGCTCCGGTGGCGGATTTTCCAACATACCCAGGCTTGTCTCCAGGTACTTCTGATTCCCAAGCGGATGGGGGGCTGGCTTTCCATTCTAGGTCTGCACAACGTAAATCATAGATACATACAGTGTCGGCAGATAAGGGCCTGTGGCCCACCCAGTCTGCCCATTTGAGCTTGTAAATTCAGTTTGTTTTCCTAGAAGTCTGTTGTCCCTTACCCCTGACCTCCAGAATTCCTTTGTCTATCCCATGCATTCTTAAATCCCGTGATTGTTTCAGCCCCCACCACTTCCTCTGGCAGGGTGTTCCACTTGTCCACCACCCGTTCTGTGAAGAAATTCTTCCTCATGTTTCCTCTGAATCACCCTTCCTCCAACTTCATCCCATGCCCTCTAGTCCTGGAACATCTTTTTCGCTTAAAAATAGTGTATTCCTGCACCCTGTTCCTCCCTGTAAGATACTTGTATGTCTATCATATCCTCTCTCCTCCTCTCCTCCAGGGAGTACATGTTCAGTTCCTTCAACCTGTCTTCATAGGACTTGTGATGCAATCCATGCACCATCTTTCTTGCCCTCCTCTGAACCTTCTACCCTGTCTGTGTCCGTGCATTAGGTATGGTCTCCAGAACTGTACACTGTACTCCAGGTGGGGCCTCACTAGTGTCTTGTATAGCGGAATTATGACCTCCCTTTTCTTGCTGGTGATGCCCCTGCCTATACATCCCAGCATCCTATTTGCTTTACCTGCTGCCTTGTCACACTGTTTCCCTACCTTGAGGTCATCAGAGATGACAACCCCAAGATCCCTTTCCTGCTTGGTGCATGCTATATCCTCACCCCCCGACTGATATATTGTGCCAGGGTTTTTGTGCCCCATATGCATTATCTTGCACTTCCTTGCATTGAATTTCAGCTGCCAAACCCCTGACCATTCAAGTTTCTGCAGGTCCCTTCTCATTCTGTCTACATCCTCTGGTATGTCTACTGTTACAGAGCTTTGTGTCATCAGCGAACAGTGAAATTCTGCCTTCTAGGTCCAGTGCAATGTCACTGATGAAGATGTTGAATAGGACCGGTCCCAGCACTGATCCCTGTGGTACCCCACTGATCACTTTTCCCTCTGTGGAGTGACAGCCATTTACCACCACCTTCTGTGTCCTGCCACCCAGCCAGTTACCTACCCACCACACTACTGTCCTGCCCACACCATATTCCCCAGTTTGTGTAATAATCTTCTATGTGGCACAGTGTCAAAGGCCTTGCTGAAGTCCAGATAGGCATGTCCACTGCCCTCCCTGATCCACCTCCCTAGTCACCCAGTCAAAAATTCAACGAGGTTGGTCTGAGATGACCTCCCCTGGTGAAACCATGCTGCCTTGGGTCCTGTAGTCCATTGACAACCAGATGTTCCACCAATCTACTTCAGTAGTGCTTCCATGATCTTCTCCATTACGAGGTGAGGCTGCCTGGTCTGTAGTTCCCTGCTTCCTCTTTGTTCCCACTTTTGTATAAGGGGACTACATCTGCTGTCCTCCAGTCTTTGGGTACCTCCTCTGTTTCCAGTGATCGCTAAACAGGATAGCCAGAGGTTCAGCCACCACCTCTTAGTTCTTTAAGGACCCTGGGTGCACCCATCTGGCCCCATTGCTTTATCAACTCTTATTACTTCCAGTTCCTTCAGGACCCTTTCTCGTGTAAAGGGACTTGTGTCCATTTCTGCACCATTTTCACCCTTGTACTCCCTTCAGACCCATTACCCTCCTCCTCCTCAGTAAAGACTGAGCAGAAATACCTGTTCAGTATGTCAGCTTTTACTGTTGTCATCCTCCACGCCGCCCCCATCCTCCCCGTCAGTCTCACTATCCTCCCTTTGTCTTTCTATTTCACTTATGTACCTGTAAAGGTTTTTCCCTCTACCCACTGATTTTGCAATGTGTTCTTCTGTCTGAGCTTTGGCTTCCCTTTACTGACCTCCCTGCCTCCCTTTGTTTCTCCTGGTACTTCTCCTATCCCCTTCTGCCTGTGTCTTTTGTATTGCCTGAATGCAATCTTTTGGCTTTCACGCTCTTTGCTACCTCTTTGAAAACCATAATGGTCTCTTCTTCCTTTTCCTCTTGCTAACCTGCTTAATGCATAATTCTGTTCTTGTAATCCCATTTTAAATACTGCCCACTGTTCCTCAACCCGATTCCTGTCCCATTCCCCTTTATGCCTCTTTCAAATATCTCCCCATTTTCCCAAAGTCTGCCCCCCTAAAATCCAGGATACGTGTTTTTGTGTGGTTTGGTTCTGCTCTTTTTGTGATTTCAAACCACAATGACTGGTGGTCACTGTTCCCCAGGTGCTCCCCCACTGTTACCCCCATCACACTGTCCCTGTTTGTGAGCACAAGGTCCAGTATTGCCTTCTGCCGAGTTGGTTCCATGACCAGTTGCTTGAGGAAGGCACCCTGAAGGGAGTCCAGGATAAATCTGCTCCTAGTTGATGCTGCTGCTGGGATGCTCCAGTCTACGTCTGGAATATTGAAGTCTCCAACCAGTACTACCTCACCCTTGTCTGCCATCCTTTGGATGGCTAGCATCAGCTCCCTATCTGTTTCTTCCTCCTGGGCTGGTGGTCTATAGACCACACCTGTGTGGATGGCTGTCCCCATTTTCCTTTCCAGCTTAACCCACAGTATCTCTCCCCCATTTTGTTCCTCCTGGATCTCTGTGGCCCTTATGTCATTTTTCACATATGGTGCCACTCCTCCTCCCTTCCTGTCTGCTCTGTCTCTTCTGAATATGTTGTAGCCAGGTATGGCCATCTCCCAGTCGTGGCTGTCATTACACCAGGTTTCAGTGATGGCCACAATGTCCAGGTCTGACTGCACCATGACAGCCTCCAGATCTTCCATCTTGTTGCTAAGGCTCCTGGCATTTGCACACATGGCTTTCCATGATTTGACCTCCCTAGACTGTTTCGCTGTTCTACTCCAGCCCCTTCCTTGGTTGTCCTTTATCCCTGGTTCTCCTTGCTGTCTGCCCTTCTGCTGAATTTTGCCCCTTTAATCATTATGTCTGGTCACTCTGTTCTGAATCATATCATCCTTGGAGCGAAACGTGTGGTTCTGTTCACTGGATGTGCAGGATTTGTTCTTTCACGTCCCAACCTGTCAGTTTCATTGGTGGTTGCTCCGCTTCAAAGCCGAAGGGACCGTATACGAGCTCTGAGCCGTGCCGTTCGGCCTGTCATCGGCCCCACGAGTCTTCACCAAATATATTGCAGTGGTGGCAGCCCATCTTGGGGGGGGGGGGACAGAATTTACCCCTGCCTCAATGATTGGCTCTTAGCAGGTCCCACGCAGCACGAGGTGGAAAGGTTCAGGGATCTGGCCCTCCAGACCTGCTCCCAACTCAGCCTCCTGATCAACAAGGCGAAGTCAGAACTCGTGCCTTCCCAGGTGATGTGCTTCATCAGGGCAGAGCTAGACTCTCATCAAGCCAGAGCTCGGCTCCCGGCGGACAGGGTGTGGGTTCTCTCCTCCTTTGCCCAGTCATTTCTGGTTGGACAATTGTGCCCTGCCGGGGACTTTCTGCACCTTCTGGGTTACATGACAGCATGCACCTCTGTGGTTTGTTGGGCCCGGTGGCACATGCGCCCCCTTCATTGGGAGCTGGCCGCCCAGTGGACTCAGCGCCCTGGTCATTTCGACCAGCTGATCACTGTAACCCAGAAGATGTGGGATGCTCTCCGATGGTGGACCGCCCCTGACCGATTGCAGGAAGGGATCCAGTTTGTCCGCCCTGAGCCAATGGCCATCCTCACGACCGCTGCCTCTCTCATGGGCTGGGGAGCCCACATTGGGGACAAAAGGGGCCCACGGGTTCTGGACCCCCGAGGAGTCCCGATACCACATCAGCCTGTTGGAGCTCAGAGCAGTCAGACTGGCACTGTCAGCTTTCATTCCTCAGCTCCGGGGTCAAGTGGTTCAAGTCCAGACAGACAATACTACGACCATGCACTACCTCAAGAAACAGGGCAGCACGCATTCCCGTCTGCTTTGCAGGAGGGCGCTCTGCATCTGGACCCTCGTCAGCCGTCTGGAGGCAGATCTCCGAGCCATTCATGTGGCAGGATCCTCAAACCATCTGGCGGATGCTCTCAGCCGCTTAGGTGAGACATCCCATGAGTGGTCTCTCCATCCAGAGGCAGCTTACAGCCTCTTCTCCCACTGGGACAAACTGATGGTGACCTGTTTGCCTCCAGGGACAGCACCAGGCTGAGGCTGTATCATGCCCGCCTCCTTCAGCAGGGCTCCGCTGCAGGGGGATGCCTTGTCGAGGCTGTGGACCCCAGGCCTCTCTTATGCCTTCCCTCCATTTCCCTTGATCCACAGGGTGCTCCGCAAGGTGAGGAGGGACAAGGTGAAGGTGATTCTGGTAGGTTCTGGTAGCCCCAGACTGGCCGCTCCAGTTCTGGTATCCAGATCTCCGCAGCCTCAGCTGCAGGCCCCGGGAGCAGATTCCATCATGCCCAGACCTCTCTCTCTCTCTCTCTCTCTCTCTCTCTCAATCAGGAGAATGTATACCATCCGGACCTTCAATCCCTGCACTTCACAGCCTGGTACCTGAGTGTCTGGAATTCCAGGCTTTGGGTCTTTCTGAGGATGATCTCACTGTGTTGGAGGCATTCAGAAAGTAATCAACCAGGAAATGTTATGCCTTCAAATGGAAAAGGTTTTCCATTTGGTGTCGGGGCAAGGGCCTGGATCCTCTGTCTTGTCCAGTGGCTAACATTCTCGACTACCTTTGGTCTCTGTCCAGAGCGTGTCTTTGGCCATTGACCCTTAGGGTGCATCTGCCAGCCATCTCTGCTTACCGGGCGCAGGCTGGTCAGCTGGCGGTGCAGAAGACAGTGGTCAGGTGTTTTTTCAAAAGCCTGGATCACATATCCTTTCTGGTGTGTGAACCTCCACCTCCGTAGGATCTACTGCTTGTACTGGCAAAGCTCATGGGCAAGCCATTTGAACCAGTGCACAAGTGTGCATTGTCACACTTGTCATGGAAGATGGCCTTCCTGGTGGCTATTACATCTGGCAGAAGGACAGGAGTGCTCCAGGCGCTTTCGGTGGACTCCCCTTATCTGGTGTTCCACAAGGACAAGGTTGTCCTACGCCCCCACCCGAAATTCCATCCGAAGGTGGTGTCTGTTTCACCTTAACCAGGTGTTAACTCTGCCAGTATACTACCCTAACTGCACCTCGGAGGCCTAATACAGGCTCCATACCTTGGACCTGAGATGAGCTGTCTCTTATTATAAGGAGAGGAAGGCGGAAATTCGGGGAGAGGTTCGCCAGCTGTTTGTCACCTACGCTGAAGCCGCTTCTGACTGACCTGCAGCAAAACGGACTATTGCAAGGTGGATTACATCTTGCATAGGTCTGTGCTACTAGTTGGCGGGCAGTCAGCAAATGCCTTCGTTACCCATTACCACATCGACCTTGAGTCACGCCGGATGCTGGTTTTGGGGCCTGAGTTCTCCAATCTTTTCCCAAGTAAGTATTGGGGCTTTGCCTCTCCTCCCAGAGAACTGTTAGAGTCTGCAAAAAGTGTGGATGAACAACATATCCACAATCCTAGAAAAGCAGGTTACTCACCGTAACAGTAGTTCTGGGAGTGGTATGTGTTCATCCACCCGACCTCCTGGCTGCGGACACACAACACCTGGTTTCCAGCGGGCTAAGATCTGGCGTCATGGGCGGAGCCAAGGGATGTACCACCGGGTGGGTGGGAGGAGCCAGCTGAAAACCTTCCAGCGATCCTTAAAGGGAAAGGGCGTGCCAAAAAGTGTAGATGAACAACATATACCACTCCTAGAACAACTACTACAGGTGAGTAACCTGTTTTTCTTGTCCGCCGGATTTGGTTCCCGGTACCTTGTGTGCTTTGGCATGCGGGTTTGTCCTCCCGTGCCTTGCTGCTTCGTGGCCTTTATTATGTGGGTTGCGCGGTCCGGTGCCTCCGTGCCTGGGGTCGGCCCTGTGAGCGCTGCCCATGTGCACCCTTTCCATGCCTTCCTGACACTGGCTTCCCGCAGGCCCCAATGCCATGGCTGCATCTCCCTGTCTGTCTGCCACTGCCATCACCTTGTCGCGCCCCCCTGGCCTCGGCTGTCTGGGTCGGCACCTGATGTCTGCTTGTTGGCTGCTATCACCCCTTCTGTGGTGGTCCGTTTTTTGGTTATGGTCCCTGGGCCTTCTGCTTTTCTGCCATAGTCGGTCTTGCCAGCAGGTCTGTCCAGACCTCTCCCTTGCCGCCCGGTTACCGTCTTCCTCGACTTTTGAGATGTCCTTTCCTGTCCCCCTCCCCGGGTACTGCTGGGGTCTCAATGGGTCCTCGCATGAGACAGCTGCGTCTGCCCCCTGTCGCCCTGGTGGGCTGGGCCTGCCCATCTCCTTGACTGCTTTACAGGGCTTGCTCCCTCCTCCTTCCGCATGTCTTGGAAGCTCCTGGGTGTCCCTTCACCCTTTCTTCGAGGCCTGCTTTCTCTTCTGGACGCTTCCTCCTCTCTCTGCGGTCCTTTTGGCATCAGCCAGTTGTTCTTTGCTGTGGCCTGCCGGTGCTCCTTGCCCTGGTACTCTCCACTCCCTGCACATGCACATGCTGTGCGTTCTCCTGGGTTTGCTTTTTCTGCCATGTCCTTTCGACTCCTGCCGTCAGGTTGCATTGCTATACATGGCCTACTACATTTCTCTTTTCTGCGACATGTTTCTGTCTGTCTCTGACGGGCGCCTTGGATGCCTCTGCAGAGCTTGATGTATGCCATTATCTCTTGCACGCCTGCTCATGGGTTGAATCATTGGTATTGCCCTGTTCCTACTCTACTTTTGTGAGTACTCTCTTCCTCACATACCTTTGGCTTGTCCGCCCGACCGGATGTTTGAGATGACTTGGACTTTGTGTGACACCATCCCTTTCCGGGATCACAAGGCCGTCTCTTGGATTGTTCTGCGGCTCCTCCATGGCCTCCGCCTGGTTCCTGTTTGCCGCCTCTTTTTCCGTTGTCACGGCTGTCTTATTGGCATTGCTTGGTGTCGTGGCTTATATCCCGGCTTCCTGCTCTGCTTGTCCTCCTTTTCTTATAACTGCTTGGTACTCTTCCAAGAATAATCTACTGCATGAGACCTGTCCGATGAAGATAGTATTATTACATAACTTACTGTAACAGTAGATCTTCGAGGTGCGGTCTGTTGCAGTAGGTGCAATCCCGCCCTCCGTCCCCCTGCCTTTTTTGCTATCGGGTCCTTGAATATCAGGACGTTGGGATGCGTTTTTCTGTGGTCCCTTGGTTGCCTTCGGTCCTCAGCCTTTCTGCGTGCTGCACCCGGCAGAGAACAGTGTGTACCTGGGGCTGCCCTCTTTTATACACAGCTAGAGGAAGTGATGTATGGGGGAGCGGCCCTGTAGAAGACTGCTGGAAGAAGCTACTGTGTGACAGCTCCACCTAGCTGAGTCCCTAGAGTAATATCCTACTGCAAGAAACCGTACCTCAAATATCTAGTGTTACGGTAAGTTCTTGCGTAACGATACTTTCTAGGAGTGGTATGTTCTTCCACACGGACCCACCCGACCTCCTTGGCTTAGTCACACAACCTCTGCTTCCAGCGTGCAAGCTCTGGCGTTGGGGCGGAGCAGAGGCATATACCACCCAGCTGGGTCAGAGTAGCCAGCTTAAAGACTTCGGCAGGATAATTAAAGGGAAATGACATGCAATCAGCATGGATGAACAACATATGCCACTCCTAGAGCTACTGTTACAGGTTAGTAACCTGTGTTCTAGGGACATGGATATGTTGTTCATCCATATTTATTGGCAGGTTCCTTGCTGCTTTAAATCTTGCCGGAAGGTCTTCAAGCTGGCTCCTCCCACCCACCCGGGTGGTAAAACTCTCGGCTCCGCCCCATGACGCCAGATCTTCCTTACTGCTTGGAGGCTCAGGTTCCCTCCTTAACGCTCTGTGTATAAGACTGGTTCCTAATTCTTCAAAGTTCGAAATCAAAAGGTTTTGCTAAAAGACTTGGTCTTCTTTTCCTCGCTGGCTGCGATGGACAAATCGACTCCGGTTTCGGAGGTGCCCTTGCGGGCAGAAGATGTCTAGGGCGGATCCGCACTCCACGTGCGTCTACTGCTGGGCCAGGCACGACCGCGGGCCTGCGACTCGTGCTGAAATCCTTTTCGACCTCGTCCTTGAGGCCGTGCTGCCCGATTACAACTGGGGCGCCCGAGAAAAGAATTCCACCGGTTAAATCTAAAGAGGCCCGGTTGGCGGTGTCCGGCGGCGGGCTCGGCGGATCAGCTCGAGCAGATGATCGCCCTTGAAGAGGAGGCGGCGCGGGCCGCTTCTACCTCGGCTGCGGCATTTGTCCCACGCTCTCTCGGTGCCTCGTACTTGGCTTCTTTCAAGGAGCTTTGTCTGACCCTCTCAACGAAAGGTGAGGGTCCAACTTTTCTGGACCCTTTTCCAGGTCCAAAAAGAGCAAAAGTAAGTCTCACCGTCGACGCTCTTGGGAGCGGGAAAGATCCCCTTCCCCTTCTTGTCGACAGGTCACTACGGTCGACCCCTCAGCTCCGGCCACTGGCTTCGGTGTCCCCGTCAGGCCAGTTGAGCCGAGACTCCGCCGGCAGCGGTCGAGATTTTTCTCGATCCGTTAGGCGGTTGTCGGCTGGAGAAGCGAGAATCCCCTCTCCCGGTTCCCCGGTGGAGTTGAGGATCCCGTCGGCTCGTCTGTGCCTCCGGTTCCGGAGCCTTCGGTGGGATCGTCCGAGCCGAGGGGAGTGCCGATTTCCGACACTTCTCCTCGCCTTCCTCGGCCTAGTCAAGACTCTCGGTCTCAGACATCCTCATGGTCCAGCCGATCCCGCCGTCATAGGCGGTCTCGCACCGCGACAAGCCGGCGCCAGCGCTTCTTCCTCCCTCCCCGACTAGGGAGGCTTCGGCAAGTTGCGTCGGAGGTATGAGGAACTCATGTGGCAACAGCTCCTTCTGACCAGGAATAAGCCGACCCAGTCGCCTTCCCCCAGCCATTAAGTGGTTGTCACCGAGCGCGCGAACAACCCCTCGTTGTAGCCGAGGAGCCTGTTCCCAGGCCGGTTGTTCGGCCAATTCCAGCTGCCCCACCGATTCTGGTGGAACCTCCGCCTCCACAGCCATTAGTTGGGGCTCCGACCAAGAATTCTCGGTCGGCTTTGGGTTTGCCCCATAGGCTGTCTGTCACCCTCACTCCCGATAAACCTCGGCAGGTGGAGGTGGCTCAGGCCCGAGGCAGCTCTTTGAGGACTCTTCCGAGTCCGAGGATGATTCCTCCCTTTTCTCCAAGCGATTCGACTTGGGAGTCCTCGGGAGGACAGTCAGTGGACGATAGCCCTTCGTCCTTCTTAGGGTTGCTTCGGCTCATCTCCGAGTCCACCGGGATGAAGCTCGAACCCGTTTCTAAACGGGCCAGGTATCCCCTCACGGAGATTCTGGACTGAGGGGATTCTCCTACGGAGGCCATTCTGGTGGCCGAGGCCATAGTGGGTCCGGCCTTGGAGCTTTGGCAGCGCCCTGCTTCCTGCCCTGCGCCTCGCCAGGATGGCCAGGAAGTATGCGGTCCCTACCGGTTCCCTGTCCGGTTTTTCAGAACACCCCTCTGTGGAGGGGTTGGTTACTGACAGCGTTTTCAGGCGTGCCGGGAACGCCAGGGATGTGGACAAACCTCCCGACAAGGAATCCAAGAAATTGGATTATGCCGGGCGAAAAGTCTATGCTGCGTCCTCTCTCGGCCTTTGTCAGGCCAGTTCGGCCGTCCTCATGGCACATTTTTCACATGCCCTGTTGGGCTCCCTGGATGAGGTTGTCCTCATCTTCCCGCGGATCTGCAGACTACGGTCAGGCAGGTGCGGGACCAGGGCAGTGGCCAAACAGCAGCTCCAGACTGCTTTGGACTTTGGAGACTCATGTGCCAGGTCGGTGGCGGCCGCAGTGGCCATGCGTCGTCGGGCTTGGCTGAGGATATCCACTTTACCTCGGATACCCAGCACAAGTTGGCGGATGTTCCCTTGGGGACTGACCTCTTGAGCCCTGGGGTCAAGGTCACTCACAGAGGATCGAGAAGTCCAATGCTACCTTGGACTCGGTCTCTTCCGCCAAAAGGACAAAGGCCGCAAGCCACAGTCTAAGCCTCCTTCGTCGCCCCCCTGCGCCTGGAGCGCCAGGCCCAGCAACGCCAGGGCCAGCAGGCTCGAGCTTGGTATCCCAAACCCAAGCCGTCGGCTTCCTCCAACAGGAAGCAGGGAGGAAAAGGTCCAGGAGGTCCCTCGGCCGGTCCCTCCTCCAAGCCTGACCAGTGACGGGCTGTGGGGTGTCGCCCCCATCCCCGTCACCTTACCCCTGGTTCCCCCCGTGGGGGGACAGCTCCGACACTTCCTTTCTGCCTGGTCCGCTATTACCACGGACAGGTGGGTTCTGGAGGTGGTGGGAAAAGGCCTGCCTCTAGAATTCGAGCAGGCCCCGCCCTTCAGAGCCGTCGCACCTCGGGGGGCCTCGGGGTCTGAAGCCTCACTGTCGGCACCGTCAGGCGGCAGCCAGCCTCCTCCTCCAAAGGAGGTGATCAGGAGTGGGGACCCCCTTCAGACCCGGGGTTCGTGTCCAGGTACTTCCTGGTTCCGAACGGACGGGGCTTGCGCCCATTCTCGACCTACACGACTCTGGAACAAGTTCCTAAGGTCTTGAACCTTCAGGATGGTCACTCTGGCGAGATAATACCATCTCTGGAACACAGCGTGTGGTTCTGCTTTCTGGACCTGCAGGACGCGTTTTCACGCCCCTATCCGTCCTGTCACATCGAGATTCCTTCGCTGAGCGGAGGGATCCTCTTGAGTTCCGAGCCATGCCCTTCGGCTTGTCTCCAGCTCCCAGGGTCTTCACCAAATGCATGGCAGTGGTGACAGCTTTCCTGCGGCGCCGAGGGGTCCGGGTGTACCCTTACCTGGACGATTGGCTGATAGCAGCCCCCTCCAGACAGGAGGTGGAGCGGTCCAGAGATCTGGCCCTCCAGGTTTGCTCTCAAGTCTGCCTTCTCATCAACGAGGCCAAGTCGGAACTCGAGCCGAAGCAGGCAATTCTGTTTATCAGGGCAGAGCTCGACTCTCTTCGAGCCAGAGCACGGCTCCTGGCGGACAGGGCCGAGGTTCTTACCTCCTTTGCCCGATCATTTCTGGTTGGGCAATCGCGCCCTGCCCGGGACTTCCTGCGCCTCCTGGGTCTCATGGCGGCCTGTACCAGCGTAGAGTCCGTCGCATGCTGGCACATGCGCCTCTTCAGTGGGACTGGCCAGCCAGTGGTCACAACGCCATGCATCCATTGGACCAGCTAGTGATGGTGACCCAGGAGATGTGGAACACCTCCGTGGTGGACCGCTCCATCTCATCTGCAGGAGGGCATCCCGCTTGTCCGCTCCGGCCGACGTGTCTCTATCGACCGATGCCCTCTGATGGGTTGGGGTGCCCATCTGGGGAACACCAGTGCACGGCCTCTGGTCCCTGTGGGAGTCCTGCCACATCAACCTGCTGGAACGCCGAGCGGTCCGCCTAGCTCTCACCTCCTTTGCTCTGCTTCTCCGGGTCAAGTGGTCCGAGTCCAGACGGACAATACCACGACCATGTATTACCTGAACCGCCAGGGCGGGACGCGCTCCATGCTTCTATGCAAGGAAGCTCTCCGCATTTGGTCACTCGTGCGCAGCCTGGAGGCGGATCTCCTAGCCATTCATCTGGCAGGAGCCTCCAACACCCTGGCCAATGTCCTGAGCCGGATAGGGGCTGCATCTCACGAGTGGTCTCTCCTGCCGGAGGTAGTACAAGATCTGTTTTCCCACTGGGGCATACCTCAGGTGGACCTGTTTGCCTCCAGGGAGAACGCGAAGCTGAGGCTGTTTCATGCCCGCCCCCCTCAGCAGGGCTCGCTGCAGGGGGATGCCTTCTCGAGGCCCTGGACCCCGGGCCTCTTTTACGCTTTTCCCCCATTTCCCTTGGTTCACAAGGTGCTTCTCAAGGCAAGGAGGGACATGGCGCAGGTGATTCTGATAGCCCCAGACTGGCCCCGCCAGTTCTGGTACCCAGATCTCCTCAGCCTCAGCTCCAGGCTCCCGAGGCAGCTTCCAGCTCACCCGGACCTGCTCTCAGTCAATCAGTGGAAGGTGTTCCATCCGGACCTTCAATCCCTGCACCTGACAGTCTGGTTCCTGAGCGGCTAGAGTTCCAGGCCTTGGGTCTTTTCGACGAGGTCCTCAATGTTGTTGAGGCGTCCCGTAAGGAGTCGACCAGAAAATGCTACGCCTTCAAATGGAAGAGATTCTCCATTTGGTGTCAGGGCAAGGGCTTGGACCCTTCCTCCTGTTCTGTGGCAAGCATTTTGGACTATTTATGGTCCCTTTCTAGTCAAGGGCTTAGGTCGACGACCCTAAAGGTGCACCTGGCAGCCATCTCTGCTTACCGGGCGCGGGCCGGGGAGCAGTCGGTATGCAGGAGAAGGTGGTCTGGCGCTTTTCAAAGGCCTTGATCACATTTCCTCCTGCAGAACTCCACCTCCGTGGGATTTACTGCTGGTACTGGCAAAGCTCATGGGCAAGCCATTCAACCAATGCACAGGTGTGATCTCTCTCACCTGTCGTGGAAGACCGCCTTCTTGGTGGCTATCACGTCAGCCAGAAGGATGGGAGAACTCCAGGCGCTCTGCATTGAGTCTCCTTTCCTGGTCTTCCACAGGGACAAGGTTGTCCTGCGCCTCCACCCGAAACTCCTTCCTAGTGGTGTCGGAGTTTCACTTTAACCAGGTGTTGACTCGCCGGTGTTCTACCCCAATTACACCTCGGAGGTCGAATACAGGCTCCATACTTGACCTTGGAAGGGCGCTGCCATTATAAGGAGCGACGGCTGAAATTCGGTAGAGGTTCGCCAGCTGTTTGTCACCTACGCTGAAGCCGCATCTGGCAGACCTGCAGCCAAGCGGACGATAAGCAGGTGGGTCACCTCCTGCTTAGATCTCTGCTATAAGTTGGCGGGCATGGAGCCTCCCAGAGGGATAAGAGCTCATTCTACCCGTCATACTGCTGCATCGGTGGCTGCTTCCAGGGACGTCCCTATCCAGGAAATCTGCAGGGCTGCTACCTGGAAGTCAGCACACACCTTTATTACCCATTACCACATCGACCTTGAGTCACGCCGGGATGCTGGTTTGGGGCCTCGGTTCTCAGTCTTTATTCCCTAAGTAGGGTGTGCGCCTTGCCTCCGTCCTCCCGAGAGAACTGCTAGGAGTCTGCCTGATAAGGTGTGGTTAACAACATATCATGTCCTAGAAGTACAGGTTACTCACCTGTAACAGGAGTTCTAGGAATGGTATATGTTCATCACAAACCACCGACCTCCCGGCTTGACGCATGACCTGAGCTTCCAGCGGCCAGATCTGGCGCCATGGGGCGGAGCGGAGAGTTTTACCACCCGGGTGGGTGGGAGGAGCCAGCTTGAAGACCTTACGGCAAGATTTAAAGCGGCAAGAAACCTGTCAATAAGTGTGGATGAACAACATATACCATTCCTAGAACTCCTGTTACAGGTGAGTAACCTGTATTTCTTCTAAAGGAGTCTTGTCTGACCTGCCTCCCCTCCTGGAACCTAGTAGTTTTGGGATGTGGTGGGGCAGGCACAGTGCTGCACCCCAGAGGTGCTCTGGACATGCTTCCATCTCTTAGGGTTTTTTTTTCCTCTTAGTTTGGTGAATCACTACCAGTTGTGTTTTTTTTGGGTGTTTTTGACTTGAGTCTTGACCCTAAAACCTTATTTTGCCACTTGGCTCAAAAATTTTGAAACGGTTTCTTACTTTGAGTTAGTTTAGGGCTCGTAAGAATCTGACGGTTACACTTCAGAGTACCACAGACAGAGATTTGAAAACCGAGCTCGAGCTCAACGTTCTATGCCTTTGCATAGAGCTAACCCTTTACTCTCTGTAGCAGTTCAAGTGCTGGGGCTAACTGCATATAGTCAGAATACAGCAAGACTCCATTAAAAGAAACAACATTACTATGGTGGGTAATTTTTTCTTCTCGACGCTGCTCCTTCATCCCGACGCCGTTGACCCAGTAAGACCATTCTTCTTATATTGTCGACAGTGCCGGGATCTTTTGCTGTTTTTTGTGAATTTGTTCGCATCATGTCGAATTCAGGGGGCCGAGCGTAAATCCAAGGCTTGCCGTGCCCCTATGCGTCAGTGCCCCTGTGGCCGGCAGTTCTCCGTCACGGATTGACATATTTGCCTTCGGTGCCTGGGACCCAGCCATTATGTGGATCACTGCGACGCCTGTTTTTCCATGGACCACCGTGTACTGCAAGTCTGCGCGTTTAAGATTGGCAGGGCTCCGCCGACTTTTGGAGGACGTCACCTGCAGGCCTCCCAGGCCAGATCTCTTGACCCTTCCTCCTGGTCCCCTCCTGGGTCTATACGGCCCAGCGAGGAGGAGGCCTCCTCCAATTTCAGCCTTGCTGAGGAGGTGGTCTCTTCTTCAGCGCACGAGGAGCGGTGCTGTTCCTTCTGGGGTCGCATCGCTGGCGCCGTCCCAGCTGTCATCTCCAAGGAGGTGCAGGCTCCCCTATTGTCGCAGCCCCCGGCTGCGGGGCCTGGCACTGGAGGACCCTCTGTGCTGCCGAGCAGTGACGCTGTGTTCCAGCACCATCTGCGGCGCCAGGGACTTGGGTGTTGTCGTTGGCAGCACCACTTTGGATTCCAGCACTGTTCGCAGGGCCGGGGACTCTAGCGGTGACATTGCAGCCTACGACGGCGCCGTTCCCGGTGCCATTATCAGATGTTTCGGGGGTTGCCTCTCTTAAGGTCACTCTGCTGGTCTCTGATTCTTCGGAACCGGAACTCTCTATAGGCTGGGGTGTCTGGCGGCCCAATGTTCCTCTTCCTGAGTCCCCAGAGCAGGTTCGCTATGGGGGTCCCTCTGCTAGGGTGGCCTGGGATCCACTAGGGGCGATAGCTCCGGTATTAGGAGGGTGCTCTCTACCGAGAGGGCCCAGGCAGCTGCCATTTTTGGTGCTGCCGGGGCCCCCGGGAAGGGGCGGAGAGCCCTGCTACTGTGGCCTCCCTCTGGAGGCCCGCAGAGTGAGGAGCTCCTATGCTAGTGTCGAGGAAGAGGGCTGCCTCAGAGTCGGAGGGGTTGAGAGGTCAGGGTGAGGAGCGGTGGCACATCCCCACTGCTCCCACGGGTGGGGAGGAGCAGTGCTGAACCCTGCTCTTCCTTCTCAAGTCTCGAGAGCACATCTGAAAGTGGCGATGCAAGGGCTGCCCTTCTGGGCCTCTTCCAGAGTTTGCCTTCAAGTTGCCTCTCGCAACCTGGTATGGTCTCAGGGTCCCCAGTCACGGTGGCATTGCCCCTGGATTGCAGAGGCTGGGCACATACTCTCAAGTGCCCTTCGCCCATCCCTCTGCAGCCACCCCCTCTCTCCCAGGCCATGTGGGTCCTACAGGGCCCTTAATTTGGGAGACATTCAGAGCTACTGCAGCGGCCTTCCCTTCATATGTCAGGGCCACGGATGAACAGGTCTTTCACCTGTCTCCTCCCCCGCCGCAGGAGTCTTCTGATCATTCGAGCTGCACTTCCTCCTCGTCTTCCTCTTCTGAGGAAGAGGAACCTCCTGCCCACCCGTACTTTGATGCTGATTTCACTGAATATCAGCGGTTCCTTTCGAGGCTGGTCTCGGAGCTTCGTATTTCATTTGTTCGAAGGGACAATACCGTGCGGCAGACGCATGCATTCCTTAGTGAATTCAGCACTCACCACCTCATGGTGCCTTCCTGGCTGATCCCTTTCCAGGAGGAGTCTGTCCACACATGGCAGTCTCCAGCCCCAGCAGACTGCAGGAGATGGTATTGTGCCCCCCACGAGTCTCTAGGTTCCCTACCTCACCTGCCCTCAGGCTTGACGTCCCTTGACACTCCTTCTGGGCCTCAGCGCCTGGCACATGATCAACCCCCAATCCGGATTCTGCTGAATTTGACCGTTGGGGACGAAGAGTCTTCTTTTCAGCTCGTGTTTTGATGTGTATAGGTTCACATCAGGCACACCATGCTGCCTACAACCAGCATCTGTGGTCGATGCTGGCACAGGTTATGGCATCCAAACCTCATACGGAGCAGTCCAGACAAGCCATTGCCCTGTCTGCGCAGGGTTTGGAGCTTGCAATGCACCAGGCAAGGGTGTTTTATGACGCCCGTGAGGTGGTTTCCAGCCTGGCAGGGACAGTGATCTGCATAAGGCAGACGGCATGGTTTTGTCTGTTCAGACTGCCACCCATTGGCTGATGTAGGGTGACTTCCTCTGCTTTCTGGGGGACCCATCTGTTTTCCCACAGGGCGAGGAGGATTCTTCAGGGGCATCCTCCGTCCCCCCAACCAGGGGGACATCCCTCATCCTCAGCAACCTTAAGACTACCTCAGTCCATTGTTTAGGGTCTCCCTCCTGCTTTTCACCAGTGGGAGGCTAAGGGATATGTTCCCTTGGGGCTGGACATCAGGCCCCCTCGGGGGGTGGTATTCACCCAGCAATAATGAATGGTGAATATTAATGGACGATATGAAAATTACGTACATACCGTAATTCTTGATCTTCTCTTGCATCTTATTGCATCTTAACTATTCATTACTGAATCCCACCCACCTTCCCCTCATGGGCCTCATTTCTTGGGCGTCTCCCCCACCCTGCTCGCCCTCCTCAAGGCCATTGGGGGTTACATCCCCTGATCCTTGGCACTTTCTTTTCTCTAAAAGAGAAAAAAGAAAAACCCAACAAACTAGCGAGTGGTTTGAAGGAGGAGAGCGAATACAGTCTTGTCTTTTCTATCTGAGGGAACTCTCTCTGATTTTCCTGGAAGGTGTGTTCCCTTGGGGACTTACCTTCTGGACAGATTAGTTCAATCACCAGCCAACAGGACTAGTTCTGACAGTCCTCTAACCTTGGTCTTCAGACCTAGCTGGTGTCCCTGAATCTTGCCTTGTGAGTGCCAGGCCAGGACTAGTCAATGTCATTCATAGTCCGATTCTCTCACACACACACACACACACACACAAAAAAGTACCATTTTTGTACTGGTGGTCTGGTACCTTTTGGCCCCTGCCTTCTACCAGGGAGTCTGAAGGAGTTCCTTCTCTCTCTGTTCATCTTTCCAAAATGCATTGCCTTATCTTTAAGGCTTACCCCACCCAGTACTTTATATGGCTGGGTACTAGTGGGATCATTTCTCATTCACCTGATTGGGGCTGTTTCCGGAACAGATTTGCCTCTGGCTATCTGTGAGCTCTCCGCTTGAGTGATAGGTCGTAGGATAGTGGGATGTGTAGGGAAATCTTCCCCTCTCGTACCAAGCTGAGCGGAAGGTTCGGCTGAACCATCTAAACCAGTGTTGTCTGAAGGGATCCTTGCTCCTTTGCCTTTTAGCTCTGAGCTGATAAGCTTTAAGCCAGTTTAACTCAAAATTTGTGGCAGCATTTCCCTTCATTCCACTATACATTTTTCTTCTTCCTCTTCCTTTATCTGTTCCTCCCTCAGAGCCGCCCAAGGAATGAGGTCCTGCTGCCCCTTAGGTTAGGGTTCTCTTTCATGTCCTCTTTTTGGCTTATTCCTTTTTGTTTCCTTTTCTTTATATATCCCTCGGCTCTCTTGCCTCGCTTTTATCCTTCTAATTCTTTTTATTTCACCTCTCTGGCTTACAGAACTCGGATGGAGGAGTCGTCTGTGGTGCCTAACAGGTGCCCATGTGGTGCGTCGGCCTCGTGGGCGGTGCCATTGGCGCCGACTCCTCCCTCCAAAAAAAAAAATCCTGTGGTGGGTGCGCGCCTCTGGCTTACACCCAGCAGTAATGACCAGTGAAGATGCAAGAGAAGATCAAGAATTACGGTAGGTACATAATTTTCATTTCTTCTACCATGTGGCCTATAGCCAGATTGCCCTGGAGGTCCAGCACACTTACTCCCAGTCTTGATATCTGGTAGTCCAGTGGTAGCTTCTCGCTGTCTTATTAGTTTAGCAGTGGCTTTGATCTTTATTTAGAAGACTTGGGCCTTGTTATTCAAAAAGCGCAATACCTGACAGCTGCAGTGTTCGGTCAGATAGCGGACCAGTGCAATCCAGCTGAATATCAGACTGTGGTGGAACAGCGCTAAATGAAACTGCGCTGCCCCATAGCCCACAGAGAATATCTGTACTCTGAATAGATTGTGCCAAGATCCCTGTTTTCTGTATTCAGCCACAGATTACAAATGAGCCTATTGGGCATGCAAGGTGCTAAGGGGCCATTTGCATGTGTGCTGAAGCCCATTAGTGCTCATCTTGCAGGTATAATATGAATCCCCTGGTTTCTAGTGATAGCCGTTCGCAGGTTACAATAAGTACACACGCCCTCATGTTCAGTGGTGTCTCCCCAAATATACACAGTATAATACTGTACTACCACTGATGGCACATATGGCGGCCGGCCAAGCCGATGAGAGGAGGGCTGTGTCAGTCGCTGTATCTGACATCCACAGACTATGTAAGACACCCTGGTAAGGGGAAAATGTGATGGGTGGTGGTATGTTAGTGGGTGGGGAGAACACTTAACACCAGTGATTACTTTTATGTTTGGCAGCTGTATAGTGGGGGGGTGCCACTAGACACCAAGGGTAACTGTGCAAAATATGTAACAAGTTTTGGGGGTGGGAGGCTGCAATACAGCCACCCTGCCTTCAGGAGGGTTGTGGTGCCCTGTTAAGAGATGGGTTTCTCGGTCTGCCATTGCAGTGGTAGTGCAGCTGCTCAGTGACTCCAGCGACCTGAGTTCTGGATCGAACTTGGGAATTGAGGGGCCAGGAGAATCGAGCGTCTGAGGGACTCTTTCCTCTAGGGAGGGGTGGGACTGACGCCCAGTGTGACCTGGCCCTACGTGGTGGCTGGGGGTCAGAACACTGGGACTGCAGGTGGTGGTGGTGGGGGAGGAAAACAGGGCAGACACTTGGCATGCTGAAATGTATCTGTGTGTGCAGCTTGGCCATTGACGTCTTGGCACGCCACCTCTGTACCATAGGGACGGGAGAAGGAGGAAAAATCACCCTGGCATTGCTCCTACCGGATCCTTTCTGGCTGGTCATCAAGCAGTGGCTCTTGCTGGGGGAGGGGAGCTGTGGGGAGTTGGAGCTAAGTCAGTCCTGGAGTAGTCAAGAGATGGGGCTGGGGTTGTGGGATCAGAGGGGAGAGGAAGAAAGAGTAACTTGGGGGGGGGAGAGTGGTTTTGGGTGGTGGTAACCAGTGCAGCTCTGGGGACTTTTTTTTAATATTGTTTTAGTAACTGGGTAAGGCCAACTAGGTACTCATTGGGGAGATAAAGTGAGTTGCTCAAGTCACACAGTATGCAGTTGGAGGTTGTGGGAATCAAACCCACGTCTGTTGGATGTGCCAAGCTCATTCACAGCTTATTACTTTGACCTCAAGGCTGTACTGCACCGCCTCTGTAAGCTTTTGAAGATACTGCTGTATTGATATGCATGGGGGTCCCCTTCATTTGCATAGATGCAGAGATATTATAACACTTTGGTGCTATTGGGGCTTCTGAATAGGGGCCAGTCGAGAGCGCCAGCGTGATTCTGGATTAGCACATCTGTAGATCCTGTTTACAGGTGTGCCAGTCTTTGAATATTGGGACCCTGGTTAGTCCATGAGAAAATGTCTGCCTGTTTTCATGAATGGCCAGGGAGGAAAATAGAAAAGAAATAAAATTCATAAACAACAATACAAAAACATTAACATAACAAATTATTAAAGCATTAACAGATTTCTGTTACAAATGTGTTCTCAGACAAATTTTAAATCCATGAAGTGAAGAATAAACAAATTTGTGAAAGGGGCTCCAAAATATTAAAGTTATGAAAAGGAAGTTCAGTTCTATGTAGAACGTTGCAGAATTTTCTAAACTCAGACATCAGAAAATGTCTGCGTGGAGGTGGGGTGCACATAGGAAGTAATCTCTACCCTTCTTTTAATGTTTAAAATTCCATTATTCCTGCTGCCATTCTGGAAAGTAACTTATCTTTGTAAGTCAGAACCATAGAGATGGTGTTTATATTAAACTTGGGGGTCACGTTACAGAATGGGAACTTTCATACCACCATAAGCAAATGGCCCACACAATCTCTGTGGAGTTATGGTGCAGCTGAATGGAGTTTCTCTCCTCTCGCTTTTTTGTGTGTATGTGTGTGGAGATGCATATTTATATAATGCTAATGAGCCAAGTGTGATCATGGAGTGGTGTAGTGGAACCACGAGTGACAATCCTGATGTCACTCAGCTCATTCACATAAATCATATATTCAACGGGCAGCCATCAGGTATCCGATTTACACAATAGGGCTGCCAGTTTGTAGTGTGTTTACTTTGGAAGCAGCATGTGTATTAGTGGAAAAAAAGGGGGGGGGAGTGTGAATGAAGTGCTGGCTGGGGAGTTGGGTTACGACTTGTACACTGTATAAATGGAGATGACGTATTCACCATGGAATAAATGTCCAGTACTTTCACGGTGCATATGTTATCTGCTGTTTGTTCCACATGGGTAAGAATACACGGATTTATGTTGCCGTGTATGTGCTCACCCCTATTGTACAAACCTCTACCTACATTCATTACAGATCATTCCCTACTTGCTGCAAGAGACCTTCAGGTGCCATGATATGATCACAAATGCGATCTCCTTAACAATAACCATCCTAATGTATTGTATTCAACAAACAATGGGTAAGGGTGGAACACTTGGAAGTATACCCATCTCGAGGGCTAATTAGGGCAGTAAAGCCACTTGTCCTTCGGGCTTGTGGCCTTATATCCCTAGTTGTCTCCCTCGGTGTATACATCCTTGTTTTTATAAAATGGGAAGGGAAAATTCTGCATTTTGATTGGTTATTAGCCGTGCAGGTGTCTAATGCACGTCTAAAAACAAGTGCTAACAGCGTGGGCACAGATTATCAAAAAACATCCTTGCGCCTTAAAATTTTTGAAACATAATAGCCACCATTTTTCTCCCCCACTTAGCGTCCATTTCCCACACCCTAACTGTGCCATACAGTAGCTGATTCTTTCTGTCTGCCACATAGAAAATGGGTACAAAAAGTCCAATCCAAGTTTCTACACGTTTTACTCTCTATCTGCAGCACCAGCGATATGTCCCCTGCCCGCCGATCACTCCCTCATTAATATTCAAGATGCTTTTCTCCTAATATTTAAAAACACTTTCCAGAACAGTGGACTGCCTCTCATGGCACATCACTTTCCGTCACTGTGCTGAACCCACGAAGTGCTGCCAATGACACTTCACGGAAACCGGCAAGGTAACTGCAACTTTGGTAAATGCAGAGATCTTCTCAGCTGTGCGCCGCCTACTGCTTACTCCTTAGTTTGAAATAAACATGATATATACACAAAAAAAGTAAGCTGTCAGCTGTTTTGCAGCTTTCAGCATGCATGGCCAGTTATTCGCCTGCTCACACTAGGCGAAACAATCATTTGTAAAGAGTGGGGGACAAAATAACCTGCAACTGTAGCCTACTGTACAACAACACACACTAAGGCTGTAGGTCTGTAAAGGAGGGGGTGAACAACTGCTACTTCACTGTTTAAATCAGATGCCAGTTTTTTTGTGCTTGAGCTACCGATTCATCCTCCCATTTCATATAAAAGCTGTGATTTTTTTGAGTGCCCTGCTCTGTTTGTTTATGTTTATTGGAGATTCGAAATACCTTTGAGTCAGAGACTCCTTTACAATGGTTTCACATCACAAATATTACAAACAGAGAAAGACAGGTTACATATCAGTACAGCAGTACATAGTCAGGTAGTTACAGTAGCATTTGTGAGGCTAGCAGAGAAAAACTGGGGTAGGTTAGTGCAAATATACAAAAACAAATGGCACATATGTGCAGAGCTAGACTAGTGGGACACAGGTTGTGGCAGGGATATGAGGGGGAATCCGGCTGCAGTCTATGCCGGTCGGTATAATGTAAGATAATTCAGAGGCAATCACAGTGGTTCGAGGACTGTAAGAGGTCTGTGAGGGCGGGTTTGTACGGTCCAAGTCTGTTCTCTTTTGCAAGTGGAGTGGGCAGACTGTTCATCCAGGACGCTGCTCTGTAGCTGAAGGACCTCTGGTATAGGGATGTACGGCAATGGGGGACAGAGAGGAGGTGCTTACCATAGCTACGAGTGTGCTTGAGTGTCAGGGCCGGTCTTATTAGTGGAGCGAGTCCTGTTGGGCAGAGACCTAGGGCAATTTTTATGTTTTTTTTTTTTTGCCATGAGGCATGTGTGGAACCTAATCTTGCTGTCAAGGTTCAGCCAGTTGGTGGTATTGTATAGAGAGCATGTGAGTTAGACGGTCACAGCCCAAGGTGAGGCGACAGGCTTTATTTAGGGAGACAAGTAGTCTGCTGAGGGCAGATGAGTTTGCTGCCCCATAGATGACTAGGCCATAATCTAGCAGGGAGAGGACAGAGGAGGAGACAGCAAGCCTCAATGCGTTTGGGGTAAAGCAGTGTTTGAGGCGATACCGGAGCCCGAGCTGCACATTGAGGGCAGTAGATAGGAGGTGGATATGTTGGTGGAAAGTGAGTGCAGGGTCGAGTGTTAGCCTAGATATCTGAAGGAGTCCACTTGTTCGGGGTGGGGGGGGCTGGTTACAGTACTTACTTGAGGACAAAGTTCCTTTCTAGTATTGAGTGGGTGGGAAAAGTACATAACCTTAGTCTTTCTATAGTTTAGGACAAGATGATGGGAGGCGGACCATTTTTCAGCGGAACTAAAGGAGGACTGGAGGGAGAGGTGGAGTTGTAAAGGGTCAGAGTTGGATGAATAAAGTACGACATCATCCGCATAGAGGAGAAGGTTCCCGGAGCAGGTACTGGTACTGTGAAACCCATTCCTATGAGAATCACAGCTCAGCTAGTTGTGCCCAGCGGCTGTGCTCCTTTTCTCTGCATCTGTTTTTTGCACAAAACGAAAGCAGAATTAAAAATATATATAAACTGCTGAGCTTTCCAAGGGCTGTTAAAAATTTCCCTGAAACAATTGGAGGACTGTATGTGTAGGAGTGTGTGTGTGGGGGGGGGGGGTTTAAAACTACAAGTTAAAAAACTAGTTTATGCAGGTATAGGGTTTATTTTATTACACTGTATGCTATATTTTCCAATCTTAGCAACTTAACTTTTTCTTTAGAAATTTAGTTTTAATGCCCATTTTATAAGCGCAATAAGACACTCCGAGGGTGTGCATTAGATATCTTGCGCATTGTCGGATGCTGAAGGCACTCAATTTGTGCCTCACCATGCCCCTGACCGTGCGTTGGAAATGTCTAATGCATACCCCCTTGTGTCTTATTGTGTACTTATAAAATGGGCATCCAAAACAAATTGTCAAAATGTATCATGTAGCCATGCATGAAATCTGTTAAATGCACAGTCATCCTCATTCTAAACCACATCACACAATGAGCAAATCAATCTTCCTACAACCAGAGCTATCATCCATCAGTACCACTTCAACTAGAATTGATTTTCCATCACAAACATGGCTGCTAAAAAAAAAAAAAAACTTCAACTGGGCCCTAAAAATCTACCTTAAATAAAAAAAAAAAAAAAATTGTTTCCCTGCACATATAAACAAATTAGAAACATAAAGTATTGTTTATAGTTTTCATTACAATGGTTTCTTTGCTGACAATGAAACATCCCCCTTTTATACAATGAGCGTGGCTCTAAAATGAACGAGATAAAAAAAAAAAGTATGCTGTCTGATGACGAACCTGATTGATAGAAGAGTATAGCTTATGAATCTGGTTCATCACACCTTATATCCACACACTTCGGTGCGTCACAAAAGCTTTCACAGTGAATCCAAGTAAGAGCCTCGGGTGCCCCATTCTTACTGAACTTGGCACCTGGAATGTTCAGCTTCATCAGCCACCATTTTTCTACTGTCCACCTTGGTAGCCATAAAAATAGCAGCTGGGCCACTTTCCACTTCGAAGCCTATGACTGTACAAAAATAAAAAGTATAGACAGTCTGTGTCAAAGTTGATTAAAAGCTGCACTCCGGTGGTAAAAGTCATTCTTGTGAGTGTCTGAGATTATGTCTGAGACAGCTACTGAGTATGAGAGCAGCAGTATTTTATTGGTTTTTCATGCAGCAGATGTACATCTATCTGTGGTATGGAGAATTAAGAAAATCCCACTCCTGTCATACTTGGTCTCTGTGTCTGAAACAGCGATCTGTTGAGCTCACTTCAGTGTCCTACAAACATGCTAATGTGCCAGCAGAAACAGACCATCCGGTCTATCGAAGTCTGCTCGATTGTGCAGCTAGCACCCCTACTTTGCATCTGCCCCACCAGTTTCTGATGTCTGGTAGCATTGTAATTCCATGGTTACAACACCGTGGCAACAGCAGTTCACAAACAATCTTGAGTATGGGTAAAATGATTCAAAAGAAGTGTGCGGTTTGATGTGAATCTGTGCTTGCAGGGTAAAGATAAAGAAATGTAATTTTGAAAGCATCACTAATTGTGTTTTTTTTTTTTTTTTGAACCATACTCATTATATAAAGCGGTAGCACCCATGTAGAGCGCTGATTATTGAGCGACTCAGTAATAGCGCTCTACAAGAGAGCGAGTGGTGCAGTACGGCGCTATATCCTGTGTAGCCAGTACAGCAAGGAGCTGTACTCTCTATTACAGGATATAGTGTCCTTTGAGGCCGATTCCTGCCGAGCTGCTTGCATAGCGTAGTGGTGTATACCACCGCTTGCAATGCAAGCAGCTCTGGGTTCGGGTCCGGCTAAAGGCAGAATAATTTGTTTTTGTTCAGCATCCAGTAACTTGCCCCGTGGTCCACACTCCCCTCGGAGTTGATTATTTAACTTTTGGTGGGTGCGGGGGGCTTGGCCCCACAAGGAAGGAGAGCAGCCCCCCTACATAAGTTTTGTATATTTTTTTAGTAATAGTAGCTACTTGCCGCCACAATATCCATTGCTGTTTTGACCGCAGGGTCAAGTTTGTTCACTCTATGTGATGGGTGGTCTTTCAGACTCTCCTTTATCACATATAACCGTATAAAGTAGACATGACATGGTGCCTCATGTAATTTTTTTTTTTTTAATTTCATCATGGGTCTGTGACCTCTTGAGCCCTTACTCGCGGGCTACATCACGCGTGAGGAGCTGTGGAGGCCTGCAGACCGCCTCATGAAGATAAAAACTACATTACATAATGCACCATGCTACATCCCCTATCTATCTTTACCTGTTCATCAGGGAAGTCTCTTCTGCTTGCCCCGACAGTGAGATAATGGAGTCTCTGGCTGTAGGAGGTCTTTTGTGTGTGTGTGTGTGTGTGTGTGTGTGTGTGCGCGGCACACGCAGCATGTTAGGAGAGGAACATTCTGCCAGTGGAACTCAGCAGAATTTTGAATCCATGTACTCCATGGTAAACATTCCATATCGTGATTCCAACAAAGGACAAACTTTCTCCAGCAGTAATAGTGACATCAGTAACCACTTGCAGTGGGAGGAAGAAGTATTTTATCATAAATGCATACAAGTGTATCTGAGTTTCTACTTATAAATATATTTTTCCCAACTGTTAAAAATAAATAAATAAAAAAGTGAAAAAAAAATACGCCAGGGGTCCTTTAGCATCAGTAACTATATAGCAAGCTGGCTAGGTTGAACTGCCCCAGAGGTGGAGTTTATGGTAATGAGCTTAGGGAATTAGCCAGTCAGAGTTCAGGAGGGAGTGTGCTGAGGAGTGACTGCCTGTGAAGGCACCAGAATTTTTTCTCCGCTGACTGAGCAACACTGCCTCTGGGGTGTGTCTCTCTCACCCCAGGAAAGAGTTTTCTCTATTATTACTTGGTAAAATTACTTGCAGTTTTATACTTTTTTTTTTTTTTTAGTGTGCTGAGTGTAATTTTAGGTGTTTTTTTTTTTTTTTAGCAGTTCCCCTCTGTTCCCAGGAACCGCTATTTTCAGTCTGTTCTGACCTTTATATTTTTGTTACTTTTATTTTACCGTCTTTGAGTATTTTCGACAGTTCCTTTTGTAATTATATCGCAGTTTCCCTTTTTTTAGTGGGATCTGGCGATTTAAACTGTTTCTTTATTTTTTACTTAAGAAAGTCGCAGTTCCTTACCACAAAGGAACTGACTGCCATTTTAAACTAAATTGTATTGGAACATTCAAATAGTGAGGTTCTCTGACATTTGGTATGTCATAGATCCAAAAAAGAGAACTGGAGCTACAGACTTTAAAAATTGTGTAACGTGCCACAGGATCCTAGCTAAACTAATTCCCACGACCTGTATTTAAGGTGCCTAGGTCCAAAACACCATTGCTCACTTTGCTTTAAATTTTGTTGAACAACAGAGCAAAAAGATTTAAAAAGATGGCTGAAGACTGGTCTTTCTGTGTACCAAAACAAAGACCCAAGGCTACCGATGAGGGGCCTTCTAAGAATAAACATTCTAATAAGGGTGCTGATGAAGCATCTGATTCAAAGCCAAAGAAAGGAAGAGAAAAATAACACCGGTGCTGGTGACATGCCTAAAAGTAAAGCTTCTAAAGAGGCTAATGAAGTTCCTTCAGAATCAAAAAAGCATGAGGGTACTGAAGAAGTGCCTGGATCAAAAAGGAAGCATGATAGTCACTGATGAAATGGTTGCTAAAAAGCAATGTAAAGAAAAACACCTGTTCCTCACGGGCAAGCCAAAGATGAGACAACAAAGGGTAAAAAGCATAAAGACAAACCATACACAGCCACAGACTGGCAGTCTCCCAGATATACGCAAGGAGCTGCCATCAGTGGAAGAAATGGCTAAAGCATGGCAAGAGTACCATGATGCACCTGACCATGCATCAGCAGGTGCTCTTGAACCAGATGTGTCCCCTGATTCCCATTTTGGAGCATCCCCTAATGAACGGGAGGATTCCTCCTCTATGCTAACGTTTACAACATTTACTAGACACCCTCACCTCCCTTCTCAGGAGACCATCCAGGATGAAGACCAGGATTATAGGGAGATGAAAGGTCTTCCACCTCATAAAAAACTGGTCCTACCTATATACAAAGCTTTTTTTTTTTTTAAATTGCACTTTTTTTATTCATTATAGCACAGTACATTACAAGGTAATACAGAGCAGTACAGCTTGCTGTATAGGTATTCAGTGAGAGCCATTTTATGAGAAGCATTATAACAGAATAGACATATCCCCAGCTCAAACATGTAGAGTTCTAATATATCTTCTCTCAGAGAGCCTATAGGAAAGAGGTACCTTCGTACTGCTAAGGGTCTCTCTGCATCTCCAAATGTTGACCCCAAATTATACATGTATAGTTATCATAATTGATAAATCCCGACCAGTTGATTGTCCTAGCCAGACATATAGGCAAGGTCTCAGTTTCTCTCTCCCCCACACCAGCCTCATGGTACAAAAATCTGAATAGTGTTCAAACAACATGAAGTCTTGCTATATTATAGACATTAGCAGTTTGTTCCAGCTCTAGAACTGCCCGAGTGAAATGGTTAAAACCATTCCAAAATAGAATTTTGGCACGAGAGCAGCTCTATCTGTGTCATTTCAAACTTGAACTGTCAGATTCTTTACTCCGTCTCAGTGAACAGTCGCCTCGGAGATTTCTCCTTCTGCTCGGTTCATTTCTCGTTTAAAGTGTTTTCTCGGTTGGATTTAACCGAGAATAGTTTTATTTTAACGCAAAAACCGCTCGGTTCAAGCTTCATCTGTGGTAACCGTCAAGAAATGAAGGTTTTGTCTGTGTGGAACTTGTGTTATCGGTTCGGTTTTGAACCGATCAGTGGGTTTAAAACTCATTTAAAACTAAAAGTTACTATTTTAGAGTGCGGTTCCGGTTCTTATCGGTTCTAAAAAAAAGCGGATTTAATACGTTTTTCAATACCGGCTGACACGGTTAGGAACCGATAAAGGTGTCTTACCTGGCACTGCTGTTAAAGACAAGTTTTTGGTTAGGCTGGCATTATGTCTGAGAAACCCAAAAGAAAAACCGGCCCACTGGTTTCAACACTGTGATGGTTGTGGGGAAGTCTTTGCCAAGGCTGACCCACACACTACATGTGTTTATTGTCTGGGTTTGACCACCTCCAGTCAGACTGCCAGGTATGTAAGAATTTCCTGCAGCCACTCTGGAAAAAGATTGGGCAGGCTCAGGGACGGAGGCCAAAAAGTCCGCTAACCCGGATGTAGACAGCCCGGTTCGTGCCAACTGGACCAAAGGGAGTGCCCTCTGACCAGGCCAGACTTCCTCGGCAAAGAAAAGCTGGTTCTGAGGAACCAATTCCAGTAAAGAAAACAAGAAAATCAGCAGGTCTGAGTCCAAAATTCCTTCTCCAACTGCTGCAGAGATAGCAAAGCCATACAAATTGTCCAGTCACTGTCTCAGGGTCCGTCCGAACCACCACTATCTGGTAAAGGTCGGTTCGTCCGGTCCCAGTGGTTCAGGATTATGATATTGAGGAATTTTATGAACCGGATGAGGATTATGAACAGTATGAATGTGGCTGGGAAGGTCTGGGTGTGACCATTGAACCGGACATCTCCCCAGACAGACCTTTAGAATCTCCCCCATGCTGTCTGAGTCCCCATCTCATTTTATGTTTTATAAAAAAGTTGCTGAAACCCCCCAGCTTCCTTTAGAAGAGGCTGTGGATGAGCAAGAGGAGCCTGCTTTTGTAGAAATGATGGATATTCCAGAGTCTAGGAGATTGTCTGTTCCTTTACATAAGTCTTTTAGGAAACAAACAATTAAAATTTTAAACGCTCCTAATTCTGTGCCTCCTGTAGATAAAAAGATGGACAGAAGGTATACATTGTCAGGCCCTGATACAGAATTCCTTTCTCAGCAATGCAGTCATGTTGGAGTAGTTCAGGCTGCTGCCTGTGATAAAGATAATATTCCTTGGCTTCATATCCTCCTGACAAGGATTCCAGGAAGATTGATGCCATGGCAAAAAACGTATATGGCAGCCTCTCTGGGACTCAGGCAAGCAAATTATATGGCTTATGTAGCTAGGTATCAGGCATCTAGATGGGATACTGTTATGCAGTTGGCCAAGCAGGCCAGCCAGCTGGCTAGTGAACTAGAACAGGTGGCTGCTGATGGCATTGAAGCCTCTAAGGTTCAGTTTCATGCTGCTGTGGATGTTAATGATGTTTCCTCTAGGGTCATGGCCACATCTGTAGCTTTTCGTGAGTTGGCTGGCTCAGGTGTACTAGTTTGTCTGGGATACCCAGACTAAGGCTATGGATTTTCCTGTGGTGGGAAATTCTCTGTTTGGAGAGCAGACAGAATTACATGAAGAAGATGGATGAATATAGGACTACTTACAAGAGTGCCCAGGCTAAGGAGCGGCAAGCCACTCCTCAAAGGCATGCCTAGGGGTAGGGGTAGGCCTTTTCTCAGGCCTTTCTACCAGACTCGGGCCTCCTCTGCCTTTGCTCAGAGGGGCTTCTTCAGAGGCAGGGGCAGACGAGGGGTGGGCAGACCTGCTCCCACCCCCAGCCTAAAGCTCTGAAACAGGCACCCTGATGGGGTGCCAGGGCAGTCTCTTGTACCGGGGGCAGGCTGGCTTACTTCAGTCAGAATTGGGCTTCTTTAACCTCAGACAAGTGGGTTCTGGAAGTAGTAAGCCAGGGTCTGGTTCTCAGCTTCAAAAGTTTCCCAAGTTGAGAAGCAGACTTTTCTACCTGCAAGTGCTTCAGAGACCCTCGCTCTGGAAACAGAGGTCTCATCCCTGTTAGCTCTCAGAGCAGTGAAGGTTCCTCCTGCATCAGGGCAGGGGTCTGTGTTCCAGATACTTCCTTACCCCAAAAGACAGGAGAATGGCGCCCATTTTAGATCTCAGATATCTGAACAAGCATCTTTTGAAACCAAAGTTCAAAATGGTAACTCTGGTAATGATTTTATTTTCCCTAAGGCCAGGGACTGGCTAGCCTCCCTGGACCTCAAGGATGCCTATTTCCATGTCTTAATTAGAAGATCCCGAAGTACCTCAGATTCGAACTGCCCTCAGGTCATTACCAGTTCAGAGCAATGCCCTGCCTTACCTCTGCTCCAAGGGTATTCACAAAGTGTCTAGCAGTGGCAGTGGCCCACTTAAGGAGGCAGAGGATTGCTGTTTTTCCCTATCTAGACGACTGGCTCATTGTAGGCCAGTCCCCAGAACAGGTAAAATCTCACCTGCAGGTCACCCAGCAGCTTCTCACCTCCCTGGGTTTTCTGCTAAACCTACCAAAGTCGGTTCTGGAACCAGTCCAGGTACTCACCTTTATAGGGGCAGAATTGGACACAAAGCTAGCCAGAGCCTTTCTTCCCCCAGAAAGGGTAAGGAATTTAGTGGCTCTGGCCTCTTCCTTCACTCTGCAGGTCTCTCGACCAGCAAGACACTTTCTGCAGCTCTGGGGCACATGGCTGCATCCACAGCTGTTGTGCAGGGAGCCAGATTTCAGATGAGAGACATTCAGTTTCACTTGAGAACCTTTTGTCTCAGAGAAGAGACCCTTTCCAAGTTGGTCCCAGTGACTAACCTGATCCTAGCTCTCCAGTGGTGGCAGGATCAGAGCAATTAAGAGCCGGGGTCCCCTTCATTTCCCTTCTCATGACTCTGACTCTAACTACAGATGCTTCTGCTCTGGGTTGGGGAGCCCACATGGGCGACCTTTCCACTAGGGAGTTTGGTCCCCAGGAATCTCTGCTCCACATCAATTTGCTGGAACTCAGAGCTGTCTTTTATCTTCAAGCTTTTTCTGCATCTGTCCACGCACAAGGTGATACAAGTCAGAACAGACAACACCACAACAATGTGGTACATCAATGAACGGGGCACTCGGCTTCGCCTTGTGCACCGAGGCAATGAAGTTGTGGTCTCTGGCCTATTCCCTGAACACTTCCTTCATAGCACCATCTTCCAGGGAAGGACAATGTCCTAGCGGATGCCCTCAGCAGGATTTCCCAGGGCCATCACAATGGTCCCTGGATCTTCAAGTGCTGGGGATAGTTTTTGCCAGGTGGGGCATCCTCAGATCTTTTTGCAGCCCCAGACAATTACAGACTTCTCTGTTCTGTTGCAGGCCTCCAGTGCTGGGCTCAGTTCCCCTGGATGCCCTTCTTCTGGATTGGGAGGGGAAGTTCCTCTATGCTTTCCCCCCCTTTCCTCTCCTGTTCAAAGTACTAGTCAAAATCGGATCTCAGCCTTGCAGGGTGATTCTGATTGCCCCGGATTGGGCCAGGCAGCCCTGGTACCCACTCCTTCTGTCTCTGACAGTCCATCTTCCCTGTGCCTCCCCAGAATCACAATCTGTTGACTTGTGCCCAGGGAAGGGTTTGGTATCCGACCTCAAATCCTCAACCTCAAGGCCTGGCTCTTGAGTTAGAGTTTGCTGATTTACACCTCTCTCAGGGTGTTCTTGAGATCCTAAAGGCTTCCAGAAAGCCTTCCACTAGGGCTACTTATAGTTCTAAATGGAAAAGGTTTTCCATTTGGTGTGCTGGGAAAATATTTCCCAGAATCTGCTGAATTGCCCTTTTGTTAGATTACATGGTACATCTTAATTCCTTGGGTCTCAGACCAGCTACCCTGAGAGTTCATTTGGCAGCTGTCTGCTTTTGTGTCAGCAGGAAAGTCATCCCTCTTTCCTCTCATCCTGTGTTTTCCAAGTTTTTAAGGGTTACTCCATACTAATCCTCCTTTCGGAACCGCCCCTGCTTGGGACCTTAATGTTTGCATTGCCCAGTTAATGCAACCCCTTTTGAACCTCTGTCTTCTGCAGAGCTTAAGTACCCAAGTTGGAAAACTGTTTTTCTAGTGGCTATCACTTCTGCCAGACGACAAGTGAATTGGTGCCTTGTCAGTGGAGACTGACTTTATTTCTTTCCACAGGGATAAGGTAGTCCTTAGGACTAATAGGAAGTTTTTGCCTGAGGTGGTTTCAGATTTCCATCTTAATCAATCTATCTCCTTCCAGTATTTTCACTGATCACTCCTCGGGTGAGAGGTTGCACAGCCTGGATGTTAAGAGAGCTCTTAGTTAATATATAGAAGCGTGCCAAAGGTCACAGGTTCGAATCCTCCAACTTTTCCTTACCTATGGTGAAGCTGGGAAAGGCAAACCTGCCACTAAGAGATCAGTAGCCAGGTGGATTGTCTCTTATCCAATTTTATTATCAGAAAGTGGGCAGAGTCCCGGGTTTGAGGGCTCATTCTACCAGGGGCATACAAGCGCTCTCAGCTGCTGCCAAAGATATCCCCTATTAGAGATTTGCCAGGCTGCTGCTTGGAAAACGGTACACACTTTTACCAAGCATTACTCCCTGGATGTCCAGGCCAGGAGAGATGCTCGGTTTGGCACAGCTGTTCTTCAGAGCCTATTCCCTAAGTAGGTTCTGCCCCTCCTCCATGGAGGTACTGCTGTGTATTCTGCTAATGTCTGTAATATAGCAAGACTTCATGTTGTTTGAAGAAAAAATTACTCACCTTAGTAATGTTGTTTCTTCTAATGGAGTCTTGCTATATTATAGACCTCCCCCCCAACCTGCCCCTCTCAGAACCTCTACTTGGTGGGGTGCGGGCAACTTAGTGTGGGCACTACTTATGTCCTGTTAGCATTTTGTCCCCTTTGGGACTTTGGGGTGTGTATGTGTACTGCTGTGTGTTTTATTATACTTATGTTCCATTTTCATATTATTAGAATGGTGTTAGTATTTCTGGTCCCCTGACTTGAGTCTTGGGTGTTGGGACCATTAATGGTTGTTATTATTTAGGTAGCCAGTTGGCTAGTGTAGGTTACAGCTTCCACACAGACCTTAGTGAGTTTGGCTCGTAAAGATCTGATAGTTCAAGTTTGAAATGACACAGATAGAGCTGTTCTTGTGCCAAAATTCTATTTTGGAATGGTTTTAGCCATTTCACTCCGGGGCAGTTCTAGAGCTGGAACAAACTGCTAATGTCTATAATATAGCAAGACTCCATTAGAAGAAACAGCATTACTAAGGTGAGTAATTTTTTCTTCTAGTTGATGCAAGGTCAGTTTTCTCCATCTATTATCAGATTTAATTGCTGATTCATTCTGGTTGAGATCCTCTCTAAATTATAAATTTCAGAAGTCTGCTGTCTCCAAGACTCTACTCATGGGACCCTGGGAGAAAGCCAAAGTCTAGTAACAACCTTTTTGGCTGCTAGTATCATTATCATCAGGTAATAGAGCTTGTTATTCAGGTTGACACAAGTAGGTGGCACTCCCGTCGGGATAAAGGTGGGGGGGAGAGTATTTCGGGCCATTCAAATACACTATTCAGCACTATCTGTATTTCCCTCCAATAATCCAACAGAAAGGGGCAGGCCCACAGTATATGCTCATGTCCAACCTTAACCTGACCGCATCCGCTCTGACAGCAGTTCTCATAGTTTTCACCCTTGAACTTTGCTGTAACCTCTGGAGTCCGGAAAAACATAACCCGAACTTTCCAGGTGTATTCCCTCCAGTAAATATTTGTGGTGGCCTTAGAGTATAGTAGAGTATTTATCCCATAAATCTGCATCAAGTTGTACACCTAACCCCTTCTTCCAGCGCATCTTAATGTACATCAGAGAATGTTTATGGTATACTCAGTGTGTGATATAACTTGCTAATGTCTTCCCACATATTCCCCTTAAGATAGTCCATAATTATCTGAACTAAGCTAGAGGGTTTCTCAGCCACCCTTGAGATGTCCTCCTCAAAAGGGAGTAGTTTTTTTCTCGGGGCCATCCATGTGGAAAACTGAATTGCGGGGACCTTATTTGTTTGGAGGTAGGAAAAGGAGTAGATGCCCATAGGTCCCACAATTTGAAAAACATAATGTAGATGATACGTATCCCACTGGGGAAATGGGAGCACTGAGAGATAGCTTCTCTCAGAGGTAGAGAGGAGGTATTGCCAGCTTTGTAACCATTGCTTAAAGAATTCAGCCGTAAAGGCCTGGAATTGCGTCAGTGGAAGACATTTGGGGAGAATTTCTCACTTTGTAAGGAGCAAAGTTTTCCAGGCTGTTCAGAGTCCTTATATGTTCTTCCAGTGAGCCGATATTTTGGGGGTAGTATGTAATAGAGCTATACGAGTTGGACGCTTGGGCATATGTCCTGAAATTTGGGAGATTAAGCCTCCCTGGGCTCTAGAGAGCTATAGTGTGAGGAGTATTTAACCCAGGGTGTGCTGCCCCCACCCCTCATATAAACAGAGAGATCAGTTTGTCCCAGGCCTGAAAGTATGTGTTGAGATAGGAAAAGTGGAATCATTTGTAGGAAAGAGTATGAGAGGCAGTATGTTTTGCTGTATAGTTTAAGCCCTACCGAGTATTCCCATGGGCAACTTAGTCCACCTTGAGAGGTCTGTTGTAATCTGTTGGGTAAGAGGTTAGAAAATTACCAATTCAAGGTGTAACATCTTAGATGGTATCCTAATCTCAACCTTGTTCCAGCGGAACGGGAAGTTGGCCTTCAGCGTCCCAGAGGGTGTAAATGAATAGCTAAGTACTTCTGTTTTGGTGCTGTTTATTTTATTTATTTATTGTGTTATTCAGAAAGACCTTTGAGTCAGAGACTCATTTACAAAGGTTCCACGTCATACATAAATTGAACAGGGATGGGACTTATGATACAGAAAATACAATACATAACAAAGTAACAATAATGATCAAAAACAGGTTACATGTTGTTTCATGGAGGTTTAACAGAGATTTAGGTACTTTAGCACAGCCAGGGGGAAGGAAAATACAGATTCTGTAGGAGGCTGATTGTCATGTTACGTAAATGCATTATTTTTTGTACATTGACCTGCTAAATAGATTGAAAGGAGGCAGTGGCAGATCAGATTATAACCAACTAACCCTCCAAATACCTCAGATTGTTTCCACAGCGTCGGGGTAGATGTCTCTAGTGACGAGTCCGAAGGACATAGTCAGCAAAGAGCGTAAGCTTATGTAACTTCCCACTCATGGGAACAACCTCCACCTCAGCCTGTGCTTGTACTTGAGCAGCCAGAGACTCTAAATATAGGGCGAAAAGTAGGGGGGACATCGGGCATCCATGCGAAGTGCCCTGTGTTAGTGGGAAGGGGGGTGTAAGCTCACCGTCAACTTTTAGATAGACCACTTGGTCCTGATACAAAGCTTTAATTTGGGAAGTAAATTTATCTGGGAATGCAAAGCGTCTGAGTGGCTCACAAAAAGGGCCATGACACCCTATCAAATGCCTTCTCAGCATCTACGCTGAGAAGGACTAATGGTATTTGTCTCTGAGAGGCATATTCTTTTAGCAGTAGTACACATCTCACTGCGTCTTGGGCTTGGCGTTTCATGATAAAACCCACCTGATCCCCATCCACTAGGTAGAGAAGGAGAGCATTTACCCTGTGTGCCAATATAGACATGAAGAGTTTATAATTGCAGTTCAGTTTCAAAATTGGCCGATAGGCCACTGGAGACTGGTCTTTTCAGGTTTGGGATGACTACAATTTCAGTGCATTTCCAGGGCTGGTTAACCCTCCTGAATCTCTACTAAGGCATTAGCTAGGACCGGAATCGGCAACTGTCGAAATGTTCTGTGGAACTCTTTGGGATAGCCATCTGGTCCTGGGGCTTTGCGGGATTTGGTAAGCTTGTGGTTTTCATAAATCTCAGCCACTGCAATAGGACAAATCAAGTTTTCTGCCTGGGATAACTTAGGCAAGGGAGAGTTCTCTAAAAAGGTGTTTATACATGTTTTTTGGGGGGGGAATGGGTGTCTGCAGTATAGAAAGTCTTCTAGAATAGAGCCATTGCCTGCTGCATTTCTGTGGGATGGGAAAGTAGACGTCCGATAATGGGGTCCTTTAATTTAGTGATCATTGCCTGTGACTTAGCTCCCCTGAGGCGCCTGGTCAGGTTTTGAGCCCCCCACCCCGAGGGCCACCCTCCCGGTGTCTAAGTTTTAAATATAACAATTGTTGCGCTATCCTTTGATCTGTTAATTGTTGGATTTTTTGCTTGATAATGTGTAACTGGGTTTGTACCGACCCATCTCCCTGGAGGAGTTTGGTCTGGGGGGGTCAATAATTTTGCCTGTAATTTAACTTGAAGAGCTTCCCTGGCTTTCTTCTGATGGGTGGAATATCTTGTTGGTTCTCCCCAGAGCACCTTTTTGAGGGTATCCCATCTTATTGCACAAGATTTCTGAGGAACTAAAATCTGCCAGAATCTTTGGAATTACCTCCTTGACCATCTTTACAAAATCCGCATCTTGAAGACGGATCAAATTCAGGCGCTAAAATGAATTTCGTCTAGGCTTATCCACCTCCAACTTCAAATATAGAGGGGAGTGGTCTGACAAGATGGAGGCCCCCACAGATATGTCTCTGATTGCTTCCACTTGCTCGATAGAGGAGAGAAAATAATCTAGCCTAGAGGAGGTGAGAGTCTTCAGGGAGTGGCAGGCGTATGCCTGTACAGATGGAAAAAATGGCGCCAGATGTCTACCAAACCCATTTTAGGGATATCTACCTTGAGGTATTTTTGTAGTGGCGTAACTTAATGCTTGGAAGGCAGGGCGGTGTCCAGGGTAGGATTTAGGGTGACATTAAGATCACCACCAACTATACATAAACCCTGCATATGAGAAAGAAGAACATCAAAAAAATATTTTACCCACGTGTGGGGGAGATAAACCGATGCCAGTGTGACCAACCTAGAATACGGCTTAATTAACACTATAGCATATCTACCATCCCTATCTATAATTTCCTGCTGGAGTTGAAATTGTACTCCATACAAGATCAAAATTACTGCTCCCCTCCTTCTACCTGAGGGATGTGACGAAGCAACCACATATTGGAACCCCTATGATTTAAATTTAATATGTTCTTTCTGAGGGAGGTGCGTTTCTTGTAATAGAATTGCATCCGGTTTGTCCTGCTTAAATAAACGTAAAAGTTTCTTCCTTTTGACCGGATTATGAATACCATTTACATTAAATGACATGACTAGGGAGTAGTAAGCCATTTTAAATCAGTTAATAGGCTGACCTGATATCACCATGGGTCTATGAAAAATGTCATATAACATATCTCTTCCCAATTCCCTTTATGAGCCCGTCCATAAACCATCGGAATCCCCCTAGCTACCCATATTATTAAATGTCCCTGAGTTAAATTCAGAGGTGGAGATCCCAGTAATTCGTTATCATCCCCACCTTCCTTATTACCAAGGTCCTCACTTGTAACATTTAAAAAAGACACTGCATTACATTATCGCCATAGTACTGCCAAAGAGTCATTGCCAACTTGACATAACTGACAAAAGCATTCACTAAAGTGATTCATCGTAGAAATACCCCAGAAACGTTCTCACTTATAAAAACATAACTATATACATAACAGGATTCCAAGGTGGGGGAGACTATAGCCAGCCTCCCTATAATATCTAGGCTGGCAGAGATGGAATTGCGCTCCAAACCAGATGGGAAGTAAGTCCAGAGTACTCAACGCCCTGGGCCCCTTGCGGACCGATCTGGCCCAAAATGAAACATGGTAAAAGGAACAACATAACAGGGGGAGCACTGTTATCCCTATCCAGGATAACGCCCACAAGGTTAGGTCCACAAGGCGTGCCATTATGGTTTGCTCTACTCTCGTTGAGACCATATTTTAACACATGTAGAAGCCTTAAATACAGTATTGCAGTATAAGTGAACTGTCTCCCAGTTAGACATCTCAAAATGACTGAAAGAAAAGTGGTTAAATCAAGGCCTGATCATCATAATCTGAGCTGTCGGAGGCTGCAGTTGATGATTGGTAGTTAGAGTGCATAGACCAGTAAATAATAGTCATAATAACCAACCACAGTCCCCAGTTTGTCACAGTAGCTGTTCATGAAGTTGGGTGCCCAGCCACAATACTCCTCTCCTACTATCTAGCGGGTAATACTAGTCCAGGACGGAAGCTCCCAGAATAGTCACCAGAATGTTAGATTGACATAGAAACATAGAAGTTGACAGCAGATAAGGACCGCAGGGCCCATCCAGTCCGCCCATTTCTTTTTTTACCTTACGAATGTGCCATCAGCATTTGCACTGTCAGTGACCTATCTAGTCGTACTTATCTATATTGTTCCCTTATGCCTATCTCATGCCTGTTTGAAGCCCTGCACTGTATTCATATCCACCACTTCCTGAGGTAGGCCATTCCATGCATCCACCACCCTTTCTGTGAAAAAGAACTTCCTCACATTACCCCTAATCTGCCTCTCTCTAATCTCATGCTGTCATCTTGTTCTGCTGTTTTTCTTATATTGAAACATATTACACTCTTTTAACTTGTTAATGCCCTTAAGGTGTTTGAATGTTTCAATCATATCACCTCTCTCTCCCTCCTTTGCTCCAGGGTATACATATTGAGTTCCGTTAATCTGTCCTCATATGTTTTCAGATACAGTCACTGCACCATTTTGGTTGCCCTTCTCTGACTGCCTCAGTTTGGTTAATGTCCTTGTGAAGGTGTGGCCTCCAGTACTGCACGCAATACTCCAGATGGGGCCTAACAAGTGTCTTGTAAAGAGGGATTCTAGGGACATGGATATGTTGTTCATCCACACTTATTGGCAGGTTCCTTGCCGCTTTAAATCTTGCTGGAAGGTTTTCAGGCTGGCTCCTCCCACCCACCCGGGTGGTAAAACTCTCGGCTCCGCCCCATGACGCCAGATCTTCCTTACCGCTTGGAAGCTCAGGTTCCCTCCATAACGCGTTGCGTTTAAGACTGGTTCCTAATTCTTCGAAAAGTTTGAAATTAAAAAGTTTTTTGCTAAAAGACTTGGTCTTCTCCTCGCATCTGCGATGGACAAATCGACTCCCGGTTTTCGGAGGTGCCCTTGCGGGCAGAAGATGTCTAGGACGGATCCGCACTCCACGTGCGTCTACTGCTTGGGCCTTGAGCACGACCCGCAGGCCTGCGACTTGTGCTCTTCCTTTTCGGCCTACGTCCTTGAAGACCGTGCTGCCCGATTACAACTGGGGCGCCCCGAGAAAAGAATTCCACCGGTGAAATCTAAGAGGCCCGATTGGTGGTGTCGCGGCGGTGGGCTCGGCGGATCAGCTAGAGCAGATGATCGACCTCACGAGGCGGCGCGGGCGCTCTACCTCAGCTGCGGCATTTGTCCCGCTTCTCTCGGTGCCTCTCCTCGCCTCTTTAAGGAGCTTTGTCTGACCCTCTCACCAAAGGTGAGGGTCCAACTTTCGGGACCTTTTCCAGGTCCAAAAGAGCAGAAGTAGTTCCTCCGTCGACACTCTTGGAGCGGGAAGATCCTCCCTTGTCGCCGGGTCGACCCCCAGCTTCGCCACTGGCTTCACGGTGTCCCCGTCAGGCCAGTTGACCGAGACTCCTGTCGATGCAGTCGAGATTTTTCTCGACCCGTTAGACGGGTTGTCGGCTGGAGAAGCTGAGAATCCCCTCTCCCCGGTTTCCCCGGTGGGAGTTGAGGATCCCGTCGACTGCCCATGCCTCCAGTTCCGGAGCCTCGGGAATCGTCCGAGCCGAGGGAGGCCGATTTCCACACTTCTCCTCGCCTTCCTTGGCCTAGTCGAGACTCTCTGTCTTGGACATCCTCGCGGTCCAACCGATCCCGCCGTCATAGGCGGTCTCGGCACTGCGGCAAGCGGCGCCGCTGCTCTTCCTCGGACGAGGGGAGGCTTCGGCGCAAGTTGCGTCGGAGGTACGAGGAACTTATGTGGCAACAGCTCCTTTTGACCGGGAATAAGCCGACCCAGTCGTCTTCCCCGGCCATTAAGTGGCTGTCACCGGAGCAGCCGAAACAACCCCTCGTTGTAGTCGAGGAGCCTGTTCTCAGGCCGGTTGTTCAGCCAATTCCAGCTGCCCCACCGATTCTGGTGGAACCTCCGCCTCCACAGCCATTAGTTGGGACTCGACCAAAAATTCTTCGGCTTTGGGTTTGCCCCATAGGTTGTCGGTCACCTCACCTCGATAAACCCTCGGTAGGTGGAGGTGGCTCAGGGCCGAGGCAGCTCTTTGAGACTCTTCTGAGTCCGATGATGGTTCCTCCCTCTTCTCCAAGCGCATGGACTTGGAGTCCTCGGGAGGACAGTCAATGGACGATAGCCCTTCGTCCTTCTTAGGGTTGCTTCGACTCATCTTGGAGTCCACTGGGATGAAGCTCGAACCCGTTTCTAAACGGGCCAGGTATCCCCTCACGGAGATTCTGGACCGAGGGGATTCTCCTACGGAGGCCTTTCCGGTGGCCGAAGCCATAGTGGGTCCGGCCTTGGAACTTTGGCAGCGTCCTGCTTCCTGCCCTGCGCCTTGCCAGGTTGGCCAGGAGTATCACGGTCCCTACCGGTTCCCTGTCCGGTTTTCAGAACACCCCTCGGCGAGGGTTGGTTACCGACAGCGTTTTCTGGCGTGCCAGGGCACGAGGATGTGGACAAACCTCCGACAAGGAATCCAGAAATTGGATTATGCCGGGCGAAAAAGTCTATGCTGCGTCCTCTCGGCCTTCGCAGGCCAGTTCGGCCAGCCCCTAGGGCCATTTTTCTCACGCCCTGTTGGGCTTCCTGGATGAGGTTGTCCTCATCTTCCCACTGATCTGCAGACTACCGTCAGGCAGGTGTGGGACCAGGGCAGGGCAGTGGCTAAACAGCAGCTCCAGACTGCTTGTAGACATCGAGGACTCATGTGCCAGGTCTGTGGCGGCCGCAGTGGCCATGCGTCGTCGGGCTTGGCTGAGGATATCCACCTTTACTTGGATACCCAGCACAAGTTGGCGGATGTTCCTTTTGGGGACTGACCTCTTGACCCAGGGGTGGAAGGTCACCTGCAGAGGATCGGAAGTCCAATGCTACCTTGGACTCGGTCTCTTCGCTCAGAGGACAAAGGCCGCAAGCCAGCAGCCTAAGCCCTTTCGTCTTTCTGCGCCCAGCGGCATGACCCAACAACGTCAGGGCCAGCAGGCTCGACCTTGGTATCCCAAGCCCAGCCGTCTGCTTCCTTCAACAGGAAGCAGGGAGAAGGCCCAGGAGGTCCCTCGGCGGTCCTCCTCCTCAAGCCTGCCCAGTGACGGGCTGAGGGGTGTCGCCTCATCCCTGTCACCTCATCCCTGGTTCTCCTCTGGGGACGGCTCAGACACTTCCTTTCCACCTGGTCCGCTGTTACCACAGACAGGTGGGTACTGGAGGTGGGGGAAAAGGCCTACCTCTGGAATTGAGTAGGCCCGCCCTACAGAGCCGTCGCACCTCGGGAGGCCTCGGGGTCCGCAGCCTCACTGGCGGCTCGCCGAGCCGACATCACTCTCCTACTCCAAAAGGAGGTGATCATGGAGGTGGAGGACCCCCCTTCAGACCCGGGGGTCGTGTCCAGGTATTTCCTGGTTCCGAAACGGACGGGGGGCTGGCGCCCCATTCTCGACCTACACGACCTGAACAAGTTCCTAAGGTCTCGAACCTTCAGGATGGTCACTCTGGCCTAGATAATACCATCTCTGGAACACGGCGTGTGGTTCTGCTCTCTGGACCTACAGGACGCTATCTTTCACGTCCCTATCCGTCCATCACATCAGAGATTCCTCCGCTTTTCGAGCGGAGGGATCCCTCTTCGAGTTCCGAGCCATGGCCTTCGGCTTATCTCCAGCTCCCAGGGTCTTCACCAAATGCATGGCAGTGGTGACAGCATTCCTGCGGCACCGAGGGGTCCGGGTGTACCCTTACCTGGACGATTGGCTGATAGCAGCCTCCTCCAGACGGGAGGTGGAGCGGTCCAGAGATCTGGCCCTCCAGGTTTCCTCTCGATTTGGCCTTCTCATCAACGAGGCCAAGTCGGAACTCGAGCCGAAGCAGGTGATCCTGTTCATCGGGGCAGAGCTCGACTGTCTTCGAGCCAGAGCACGGCTCCCGCCGGACAGGGCCGAGGGTTCTTACCTCCTTTGCCCAGTCATTTCTGGTTGGGCAATCATGCCCTGCCCGGGACTTCCTGCGCCTCTGGGTCTCATGGCGGCCTGTACCAGCGTGGTCCATTGGGCCCGCTGGCACATGCGCCCCCTTCAGTGGGGACTGGCCAGCCAGTGGTCTGGCACGCGATCCTTTGGACCAGCTAGTGATAGTGACCCAGGAGATGTGGAACGCTCCAGTGGTGGACGCTCCATTCCATCTGCAGGAGGGCATCCCGTTTGTCCGCCGAGCCGACGGTCTCTCATCGACTGATGCCTCTCTGATGGGTTGGAGTGCCCATCTGGGGAACACGAGTGCATGGCCTCTGGTCCCCGCGGGAGTCCCGATGCCACATCAACCTGCTGGAGCTCCGAGCGGTCCGCCTAGCTCTCACCGCCTTTGCTCCGTTTCTCCGGGGTCAAGTGGTCCGAGTCCAGACGGACAATACCACGACCATGTACTACCTGAACCGCCCAGGCGGACGCGCTCCATGCTTCTATGCAAGGAAGCTCTTCAGATTGGTCACTGCATGCAGCCTGGAGGCGGATCTCCTAGCCATTCATGTGGCAGGAGCCTCCAACACCCTGGTCGATGCCCTGAGCCAGATAAGGGCTGCATCTCACAGTGGTCTCTCCTGCTGGAGGTAGTACAAGATCTGTTCTCCCACTGGGGCACTCTCTGGGTGGACCTGTTTGCCTCCAGGAGAACGCGGCTGAGGCTGTTTCATGCCCGCCCTCAGCAGGGCTCGCTGCAGGGGATGCCTTCTCGAGGCTGTGGACCCCAGGCCTCTACGCCTTTCCCCATTTCCTTGATTCACAAGGTGCTTCTCAAAGCAAGGAGGGACAAGTCCTGAGTGATCCTGATAGCCCCAGACTGGCCCCGCCAGTTCTGGTACCCAGATCTCCTCAGCCTCAGCTCCAGGCTCCCGAGGCAGCTTCCAGCTTGCCGGACCTGCTCTCAGTCAATCAGGGAAGGTGTTCCATCCGGACCTTCAATCCCTGCACCTGACGGCCTGGTTCCTGAGCGTGCTAGAGTTCCAGGCCTTGGGTCTTCCGACGAGGTCCTCAATGTTGTTGAGGCGTCCTGCAGAGTCGACCAGAAAATGCTACGCCTTCAAATGGAAGAGATCTCCATTTGGTGTCAGAGGCACGGGCTTGGACCCTTCCTCTTGTTCTGTGGCAAGCATTCTGGACTATTTATGGTCCCTTTCTAGTCAAGGGCTTAGGTCGACGACCCTAAGGTGCACCTGGCAGCCATCTCTCGCTTACGGGCGGGCGGAGCAGTCTGTGGCGAGGAAAGGTGGTCGGCGCTTTTCAAACGCCTTGATCACATTTCCTCCAGTGGGAGAACCTCACCTCCGTGGGATTTACTGCTGGTACTGGCAAAGCTCATGGGCAAGCCATTCAACCAATGCACAGGTGTGATCTCTCACCTGTCGTGGAAGACCGCCTTCTTGGTGGCTATCACGTCAGCCAGAAGGATGGGAGAGCTCCAGGCGCTTTGGTCGAGTCTCCTTACCTGGTCTTCACAGGGACAAGGTTGTCCTGCGCGCCCACCTGAAATTCCTTCCGAGGTGGTGTGGAGTTTTACCTTAACCAGGTGCTGACTCTGCGGTGTTCTACCCCAATCACACCTCGGAGGCCGAATATAGGCTCCATACACTGGACCCTAGAAGGGCGCTCGCTTATTATAAGGAGCGCACGGCTGAAATTCGGGGAGAGGTTCGCCAGCTGTTTGTCACCTACGCTGAAGCCGCACCTGGCAGACCTGCAGCCAAGCGGACGATAGGCAGGTAGGTCACCTCCTGCATAGATCGCTGCTATAAGTTGGCGGGCATGGAGCCTCCCAGAGGGATAAGAGCTCATTCTACCCATCATACTGCTGCATCGGTGGCTGCTTCCAGGGACGCCCCTATCCAGGAAATCTGCAGGGCTGCTACCTGGAGTCAGCACACACCTTTATTACCCATTACCACATCGACCTTGAGTCACCTTGGGATGCTGGTTTTGGGGCCTCGGTTCTCCAGTCCTTATTTCCAAGTAAGTATTGGGGGTGCTTGCCTCTCTCCCCGAGAACTGCTAGGAGTCTGCCAATAAGTGTGGATGAACAACATATCCATGTCCCTAGAAATACAGGTTGCTCACCTGTAACAGGAGTTCTAGGAATGGTATATGTTGTTCATCCACACGACCCACCCGACCTCCCCTGCTTCAACGCACAACCTGAGCTTCCAGCGGGCCAGATCTGGTGTCATGGGGTGGAGCCGAGAGTTTACCACCCGGGTGGGTGGGAGGAGCCAGCTTGAAGACCTTCCGGCAAGATTTAAAGCTGCAAGGAACCTGCCAATAAGTGTGGATGAACAACATATACCATTCCTAGAACTCCTGTTACAGGTGAGTAACCTGTATTTATTGCTTCCCTTTTATGACTTGTGATACCCCTACTATTACACCCCAACATCCCCCTAGCCTTACCTACTGCTTTAGTGGTCTGCTTGGATGATTTCAGGTCATCTGTGATGATGATGCCTGTCTCTTTCTTTCCTTGTGACTGCCAGCAACTTCCCTCCCAACTCTTCCCTATATGCATGATCTTGCACTTCTTTTCGTTAAACCCCAGTTGTCACTCTTCTGACCATTTTGCCAATTTAACCAGATCACTTCTCATTCTGCCCACCCCATCTGGATCATCTACTGTATTGCAGATCTTGGTGTCATCTGGAAACAGACCAACCTTACCATCCAGTCCATCTGCAATGTCACTGATGAAGATACTGAAGAGGACTGACTCCAGGACTGATCCCTGAGGTACCCCACTTGTGACTTGCATCTCTTCTGACTGTATACCGTTTACCACCACGCTCTGTTTTCTGCCTGTCAACCAGTTTGCCACCCAGTTGACCAACTTCTGACCCCCTCCCCCAACCTACCCAGCTTATTAATCAATCTTCTGTGTGGAACAGTATCGAAAGCTTTACTGACGTCAAGGTAGGCAACATCAACTGCTTCCCCTTGGTACACCACTCTGGTTACCCAGTCAAAGAAATGTATGAGATTAGTTTGACAGGACCTTCCTGTTGTAAACCCACGCTGTTTTGGATCCTGTGCTCCTATGGATTCCAGGTGTTGCACTATCTTTTCCTTAAGGAGTGCCTCCATAATCTTGCCCACTACTGAGGTAAGACTGACTGGTCTGTAGTTCCTTGCCTACTCCCTGCTACCACTCTTGTGGAGTGGGATCACATGAGCCCTTCTCCAGTCTTCTGGGACCTCTCCTGTGCTCAGAGACTCACTAAACAGTTCTGATAATGACTCTGCTAGTTCCATCCTTAGCTCCCTTGGTACCCTGGGATGTATGCCATCAGGTCCCATTGCCTTGTCCACCCTGAGCTTATTGAGCTCTTGTAGGACCCTTTTTTTTTTTTTTTTTTGTGTGAAGGGACTAGTGCACACCTCCCTCCCCCATGTCCATGGTGCAGAGCTGTGGGCCCTGCCCTACCTTCTTCTCAGTAAATACTGAGCCAGAAGTATCTATTTAGGATAGATGCTTTTACATGGTGGTCCTCCTCAACACGCCCCCTCATTCCCTTTGATTTTAGCAATACCGCTTCTGGACTTTCTCCTTTCACTAATGTATCTATAGAAAGCCTTGTCACCTTCTTTTACTGTTCGTGCTAATGTTTCCTCTGTTTGGGCCTTTGCCTGCCTTACTGCCTTCCCTGCTTCCCTTGGGGAAGTTTGGTATGCCTCCCTATCTTCATCCCGCTGCATTCCCTTATTTCCTGAAGGCCAGCCTTTTGCCTCTGATCTTTTCTGCTACTGTTTTGAGAACCAAAGTGGTTTCCTTTTTCTTTTGCGCTTCCTTTTCTCTCTAATACAGTGGGATAGTGCTTCAAGTATTGCATCCTTAATACTTGCCCACTTTGCCTGTACCCTCTCACCTGTATTATTTCTTCTTGCCAAGGCTAACTTAATTCTGTTGGCCATCTTATCAGAGTCAGCTCCTCTGAAGTCCCATATTTTTGCCTTGGAATGGGATGATTTAGTTCTAGTGGCCAAATTGAACCATATCATGTGATGGTCACTGGCCCCCAGGTGACCTTCTACCTGGAGATCTGTGATCCTTTTTCTGTTAGTCAGTACTAGATCTAGGATAGCCCTGTCTCTTGTGGGTTGTTGTACCAGTTGTTTGAGACCCTCCCCCCCCTGCAGGGGATTCACTATGTGTATAGTTCTGGCAGATGTTACTGCTGGTATTGACCAATCTGTATCTGGCATGTTGAAGTCTCCCATTATCAGAACCTCCTCCTTAGCTGTCATGTTTTGTATATCTTCTAACAGTAATGTGTCTGCCCTCCCCCTGGTCTGGAGGCCTGTAGACGACCTCAGTTCGTATGGATGTCCCGTTTCCTGTTTCCAGGGTGACCCACAGTTGTTCTGGCTCCTTGTGTGTATTCTGAATTTCTGTAGCTTTGATATTTTCATTGACTTAAAGGGCCACTCCCCGCCCTTGTTTCTCGGTCTCTTCTGAATAGTACATAGCGGATACTGAAGTCTCCCAATTGTTACTGTTGAACCATGTCTCGCTAATGGCTACTATGTCGAGTTTAGCCTCTGTCATTATTGCCTGCAGGTCTGGGATCTTGTTTCCCAGACTGCGAGCATGTGTGTACATGATTTTCCACTGGCCAAATTTTGGTGTGGTGTTGGTTGGGCGCGGTCTGGCGTTTCCCCTGTGCGTCATATGGGGAGCCGGACCTTTTTCCTTACCTGGTGACGCAAATGGACTACAAATATGCTGATCACTAGCTGAGGGGAGGAGTGGTGTTCTTCCTATTTGACTTCGCCATGCTGTCAGAAGAAGCTGCTTTTATCACGTAACTGGTGAAGCAAAGCTATGATGGATCGGGGGCTAGCTGCGGGAGAGATTGGCTTAGGAGCCAGGGCCCGATGGACTCTTTCAAAGTCTTGTGGCATATCAGCCGGGAGATCCAGAGCAACTTTAAGCAGGTTGGTCACAAAGACTTTTATATTGCTATCCTCCTTTTCCTACCCACCAGATAAAGTTCTAGAGTACCTTTCAGACCTCTCAAATTCAGGTCTGCAGTACTCTACAGTCAGGGTTCACCTTTGTGCCGTTTCAGTTTATCATGAGCCAGTACTTTCCTTGTCACTGGCTCGGTTATCTGTGGTTAAGAGGTTTCTTAAGGGTATTCTGCATACCAGACCTCCTATCAGACGTCCAGTTCCAGCCTGGGACATTAATCTTGTGCTAGACATGCTCACTCGAAAGCCTTTCGAGCCTCTAGCTACCTGTGAGTTGAAATTTCTCACTTGGAAAACTGCTTTCCTGGTGGCCATTACCTCGGCCTGCAGGGTTTCTGAGATACATGCCTTGGTCACAGACCCTCCGTATACTGTCTTTCATAAAGACAAAGTAGTTCTTTGGACCCATCCTAAGTTTCTCCCTATGGTTGTTTCAGAATTCCATCCAAACCAACCTTTGGTTCTTCCTCCTTACTTTGTGAACTTCCAGAATGAAGGGGAGCGTTCTCTTCATTCTTTGGACGCCAAACGAGCTTTATGCTTCTATTTAGATAGAACAAAAGAATTTTGCAAAGCTCAACAACTGTTTGTTTTCTTCAGCGTAGACCCCGGCCAATAACCTGTCGCTATCAGATGCATTTCAGCATGGCAGGTGGCATGCCTTCACACTGTTATTCCGTAGTGCAGGTTAAGCTGGAAGGCAGAGTGTACGCTCACTCTACTAGAGCGGTCACGATATCCCTGGCGGAAATCCGCAATGTGCCTATTGCAGATATTTGCAATGCGGCTACCTGGAGCTCATTGCATACTTTCGGGAAACATTTTGCCCTGGATGTACATGCCAGACAACATATTTCGTTTGGCAGAACCATCCTTAATGGATTTCTGTCCTCAATTTGTGAGCTCTTGGTCACTCCTGCCTCTCCCTCTTGGGGGATTATTAGCTCGGTACTCTCCCATTAGTGTGAATGAGTGGTGGAGACTTTATGTCCAGGAAGATATGGAAATTACGTACCTTCCGTAATTCTTGATCTTCTTGGACAGAGTCTCCACCACTCATTCACACGCCCACCCACTATCCCCCGAGCTCACCTCTGTTGTTGGTCTTCACTCCCTCAATCTTTAGGCTGTGAAGACTTCTTTCTTGACCCTTATACGGATCCTCCGGACTATCTTGTGTCTGTTTTTTTTTTTGTTGTTTTTTTTTTTTGGTTAGGCTATCCTTTTAGGTTAGTTACGCTGCACGTCCTCGGGAAGGGGGAGGTACTGAGGCAGTTGGAGGGTCGACGCCGAGATAGTCATTGCTGCACGAGCCGAGGCTCATGGCTCCATCTCTGGCGCCTGCCCTCCTGCAAAAAGTTTGCACCCGCTGGGTCCTACAGCCTCCGGCGTAGATCCCATTATTGTGAATGAGTGGTGGAGACTCCGTCCAAGAAGATCAAGAATTACGGAAGGTATGTAATTTCCATTTTTCTCTGAACATGAGTTTCTTTCCCCACAGAACATCTGAGGATTATTCCTCATTTCTTTTTTTTTTTTTTTTGCTATTCAACCTTTATTAAAAAGTTTAACAACAACAAAGGAGTACATCCAGAAGGAACCACAATAACAGTAGAAATATGAATCATACAACCAGAACCATCCGGATGCAATCCACCCTTACCCTAGCCCACCCCCACTATGCACAGCACATAAAAATAAAATAAGAGAAAATAATAAAGATATATATGGGACTACAAATCTACGAATAAAATGAGTATAAAGGACCCCAGACACTATTGAACTTAGCCAAGTTATTACGCAAACTGGCAATGGTTCTTTCTGTTCTATGATTAGCCAGAAATTCCTGTAGCCATTCACCATAAGAAATCTCAGCAGTATCTTTCCAATGTCTTAAAACCAGTTTTTAACAAAGGCAGAAATCATCCCCATATAATACTTCCTACTACGGACATCAATCGAGGCCATGTCCCCTAAAACACATATCTGGGGGGTAAATAAATTTTCTAAACCCAAAAGAGGGTCAAGCTTCCTCTTGATGGTCTCCCACAATACAGCTATCTTCGGGCAGTGCCAAAAAATATGAAACAGATCCCCAACCCCTTGTTGGCATCTAAAACAGGAAGAGGAAGAAACCATACCCAGAGTGACCAACTTTAAGGGTGAGTAATAAACATTATGCAATAACTTGAACTGCATTATTCTAAGCCTATCCTACGAAAGAAATGTGTGGCACGACCTCCAAATTCCTGCCCAATCTAATTCATGCTCCGGCATAAGCTGAGACCAATACTGTTTGGGACCCCAATACTGGATGCAACCAGTTAATCAATGTATTATAAACGCGGAAACAGCGTGAGCCTTTTCCAACCATTGGTACCAACGTACTCACCAAAATCAAAAGGACCTCCATCAGGAAGAGAAGCACCCAGTTTCTCAACAACAAGTGACTGGAGTTGGAATACTTTAAATATCAAAATTTGGGGAATATGAAACTTGCTCAAATGTCATTAGAGGTAAGTAAATTACCTTCTTCTGAAAACAGGTCCCTAATCAAGGGATTCCCAGTGACGGTAACCATGCAACTTTAATGGGCTTCCCATCTATTAAGAAATTAGGATTACCAAATAATGGTTGAGCTGAGTCCAAATTATGAACATATTTTAAAAAAGCATAACTGCCCATGAACTTTGACCGATACCTCAATAGGAAGTTCACGTGAGGCCATGGGAAGGATTTGGTGAACAATATAACAAGGCTACCGGCTCAAGACCAGAGTCGATTATCCGGTTTTCTAAACTTAACCATAGTGGAGTATAAGAGTTAAACTGGGCATCATCAATTTGTTTAAGCCAACAACAGTATTTAGACGCATGACTGGCCCAATAGTACAAGGCAAATTGGGGAAGTCTTAAACCACCAGAAAATTTAGGGGCAGACAATACATGGTAGGCAAGTCTAGGTCTCTTATAATTCCAAATAAAACTGGAAATAATCTTATGAACTTTTTTAAACCATTTTAACGGAAGCCAAATATTTAACATATTAACAGGATAAAACAGTTGTGGAAAAATATTCATTTTTATTAAATTGATTTTACCCCAGATGGAAAGAGGGATTATTGCCCATCTCCGAAGGTCAGCCTCAGTAGCTTGCAAAACTGGGTCTAGATTTCTCTGGACCAACCGCAAGACATTGCTGGTTAAAATAAGGCCCAAATATTTAATAGAATCAGAATTCCAAGTCAGACCAAAAGGGGCAATATCCTGAGCATAAGTCCTAAAATTTAGAGGGAAGACCACAGACTTACCAATGTTAAGCTTATAATTGGCCACCAAACTAAAACTGTCAATAGTGTCCAGTAAAATAGGAATAGAGGAGGCAGGAAATGAAATTTGCAACAGCAGATGATCCGCATATGCAAGAGCTTTCATTATGTGCCGCCACACTGGAATGCCCTGAATCCGCCGCTCTTGTTTAATACGTACGATTAGAGGCTCAATATATAAATTGAAGAGGAGCGGGGAGAGAGGACATCCCTGCCTGGTGCCCAAAAAAAGCCTAAATGGAGAAGACGTTACCCCGTTGCAAACAGTTCTTGCCGATGGGAATTTATAGATAGCCTTGACCCAGTTGCAAAATAGTTTAGGAAAACCGAAAAAATCCATAGCCCTGATTAAATAATTGCCATAGACCCTATCAAAAGCCTTCTTGGCATCCAGGGAAACCAACACCATCGGGTGCTCTGAGTCCCTGGAGACCGAGAAGATATGAGCCAGTACTCTTAAGTGGTCTGCAGAGGACCTACCCTTCATAAAACCAACCTGTTCAGGTCCGATCAATCCCGGGAGAACCTTGCTGATCCTATCAGCCAACAATTTAGTGAGAATTTTAATGTCCTGATTGAGAAGCGAAATGGGTCTGTAACTGGACACTAAATCTAAAGGTTTACCTGGTTTGGGCAAAAGTACAATTAGGGCTTCAAAAAGAGAAGCATCGGTAACAACACCCTCTAGAATACATTGAAACAAACTCAGCAATAAAGGAACTAGCTCTTTTGAAAAAATTTTATAAAAAATTAGCGGAAAACCCATCCGGGCCGGGTGTTTTATCAGAGGGAAGAGACTTGATGACTTGGTCTATTTCAGCCTCCGTGATAGGCGCCAAAAGTTGGTTATGGTCCGATTCACTCAGAGAGGGAAGATTTAACTCCTTTAAAAAGGTACTGATCTTTTCTTCTGAAGGTGGGTCCTTGATAGGTCCATAAATTTCCTTAAAGTATCCTACAAATTCCCCCAATATATCCTCAGGGGAGGTCCTGACTAAACCCTTCCAGCGAGCGAATAGCCGGACCCACCTAGAGGATTCTAGTTGTTTAAGTCTTCTGACAACAAGCGCCAGCTTTTTCTCCTTGATCCGTGTATATAGCACCGGTTCTAATAATGGCCCATTCAGCCTGTTCATTTAAAATCCTAAGATATGAATCCCTCAGCAAGGTTAATTCTTGCCTATATTCATCCGGGGAAGAGGCCGAGAGGCCACGTTCCTTTTCCCGGATCTGGGTAAGTAACTCAGAAATATGTTTCAGCCTCTCTTTCTTCCTACGGGAGGCTAATCCTATCATAATGCCACTAACAAAGGCTTTAAATGCTCCCCACACCACGTCTGGTGGAGAAGTAGAATTTTGGTTGAAGAAAATAAATTCTGTTATCTGAGAGGAAATATACTTAACAGTCTTGGGATCTTTAAGTAACTGATTATTAATTTTCCATCTATTCCCTGGCTTAGGTAAAGCTGAAAAAACAAGAAGGCACCTTACAATAGAATGGTCTGATAACGGCCCAGAGACCGTCAGTGGTTAACACCCCAGACAAAAGAATATTAGAAATTAAAACATAGTCAATTCTGGATAGGGTATTATGTACCTGAGAAGTAAAGGTATATTCAAACAACATGAAGTCTTGCTATATTATGACAATTGCAGTTTGTCCCACCATTAGAACTGCTCCGGAGGTGAAAGAGTTAACTCCATTCCATGAATGGAACTTAGAGCACGAGCTCTAAAGAGAAGCTCTGTCTGTGTAGTTTCAAACCTGAACTGTCAGATTCTTTACTCCGCCTCACTGAACAGTCGCTCCGGAGATTTCTCCTACTGCTCGGTTCATTTCTCGGTTTAAACAGTGTTTTCTCGGTTCGATTCTCTGTTATTTTAACGGCAAAACCGATCAGTTCAAGCTCTGTCTGTGGTATCATAAGTAATTCATATTTTAATTCTGTGTGGAACTTGTAAGTTTTATCGGTTCGGTTTTGAACCGATCAGCTTGGGTTAAAACTTAAAGTTTTAAATTTGAGATTTTAGAGTGCGGTTCCCGGTTCTTATCGGTTCTAAAAAAAACGGATTTCATTACGTTTTTTTCCAATACCCGTGACACGGTTAGGAACCGATAAGGGTGTCTTGCCTGGCACTGCCGTTTAAAGGGCAAGTTTTTCTGGTTAGGCTGGCATTATGTCTGAGAAACCCAAAAGAAAAACCGGGCCCACTGGGTTTCAACACTGTGATGTCTGTGGGGAAGTCTTTGCCAAGGCTGACCCACACACCACATGTGTTTATTGTCTGGGGTTTGACCACCTCAGTTAGACTGCTAGATTTGTAGAATTTCCTGCAGCCACCCTGGAAAAGAGATTGGGCAGGCTCAGGGAACGAGAGGCCAAAAAGTCCGCTGACCCGGATGGCCAGCCCGGTTCGGTGCCAACCGAACCGGAGGGAGTGCCCTCTGACCAGGGCGAGACTTCCTCGGGCAAACGAAAAGCTGGCTCGGATGAACCAGTTCCAGTAAAGAGAACAAGAAAGTCAGCAGGTTTGGAGCCCAAAATTCTTACTCCAACTGCTGCAGAGATAGCAAGAGCTATTCAGATTGTCCAGTCACTTTCTCCGGTTCCGTCCGAACCGCCACTATCTGGTAAAAGGTCGGTTCGGTCGGTTCCATCGGTTCAGGAATATGATGTTGAGGAGTGATTATGAACAGTATGAATGTGACTTAGAGGGTCTGGGTGTGCCCATTGAACCGGACATCTCCCCAGACAGACCTTTTGAATCTCCCCCCGTGCTTTCTGAGTCCCCCTCTCATTTTATGTTTTACAAAAAAGTTGCTGAAACCCTCCAGCTTCCTTTGGAGGAAGCTGTGGATGAGCAAGAGGAGCGTGATTTTGTAGAAACGATGGATATACCAGAGTCTAGGAGATTGTCTATTCCTTTGCATAAGTCATTTAGGAAACAAACAATAAAAATCTTAACTCCTAATTCTGTGCCTCCTGTAGATAAAAAGATGGACAGGAGGTACACACTGTCAGGTCCTGATACAGAATTCTTTCTCAGCAATGCAGTCATGTTAGTAGTTCAGGCTGCAGCCTGTGATAAAGCTAATATTCCCTGGCTTCACATCCTCCTGACAAGGATTCCAGGAAGATTGATGCCATGGCAAAAAAACAGTACATGGCAGCGTCCTTGGGACTCAGGCAAGCAAATTATATGGCTTATGTAGCAAGGTATCAGAAATCTAGATGGGATACTGTTATGGATTTAGCCAAACAAGCCCCTGGCCAGCTTGCTAGTGAGCTGGAGCAGGTGGCTGCCGATGGCATTGAGGCTTCTAAGGTGCAGTTTCATGCTGCTGTGGATTTTAATGTTTCCTCTAGAGTCATGGCCACATCTGTAGCTTTTCGTAGGTTGGCCTGGCTCAGGTGTACTAGCTTGTCACAGGATACCCAGTCTAAGGCTATGAATTTTCCTGTGGTGGGAAATTCTCTGTTTGGGGAGCAGACAGAGAATTATATGAAGAAGATGGATGAATATAGGACTACCTATAAAAGTGCCCAAGCCAAGGAGTGGCAAGCCACTCCTCAGAGGCACACCCCCAGGGGTAGGGGTAGGCCTTTCCACAGGCCTTTTACAAACCCAGGCCTCCTCTGCTTATGCTCAGAGGGGGTTCTTCAGAGGCAGAGGCAGACGGGGCGCGGGCAGGCCTGCCCCCACCCCTCGCCTAAAGCACCTGCCAAGCAGGCACCCTGATGGGGTGCCCAGGGCCGATTCTCCTTTACCAGTAGGGGGCAGGTTGGCTCACTTCAGTCAGAACTGGGTGTCTTTAACTTCAGACAAGTGGGTTCTGGAAGTAGTAAGCCAGGGTCTGGTTCTCAGCTTCAAAAAGTTCCCAAAGATGAGAATCAGATCTTTTCCACCTGCAAGCTCTTTAGAGACCTTTACTCTAGAAGCAGAGGTCTCAACCCTGTTAGCTCTCAGAGCGGTAGAAAGGGTTCCTCCCCTACACCAGGGCAAGGGTCTGTATTCCAGATACTTCCTTACCCCCAAAAAAGACAGGAGAATGGCGGCCCATTTTAGACCTCAAATATCTGAACAAGCATCTTTTGAAACCAAAGTTCAGAATGGTAACTCTGGCAATGATTTTACCTCTCTAAGGCCAGGGACTGGCTAGCTTCCTGGACCTCAAGGATGCCTATTTTCACGTCCCTAATCAGAAGCTCCCACCGAAAGTACCTCAGATTCGAACTGCCTGCAGGTCACTACCAGTTCAGAGCAATGCCCTTCGGCCTTACCTCTGCCCCAAGGGTATTCACAAAATGTCTGGCAGTAGCAGTGGCTCACTTAAGGAGGCAAAGGATTGCTGTTTTTCCCTATCTGGATGACTGGCTCATTGTAGGCCAGTCCCCAGAACAGGTAAAATCTCACCTGCAAGTCACCCAGCAGCTTCTCACCTCTCTGGGCTTCCTGCTAAATATACCAAAGTCTGTTCTGGAACCAGTTCAGGTACTCACCTTCATAGGTGCAGAATTGGACACAAATCTGGCCAGAGCTTTTCTTCCCTTAGAAAGGGTAAGGAATTTGGTGGCTCTGGCCTCCTCCTTCACTCTGCAGGTCTCTCGACCAGCAAGACACTTTTTGCAGCTCCTGGGGCACATGGCTGCGTCCACAGCTGTAGTGCAGGGAGCAAGATTTCTGATGAGAGACATTCAGTTTCACTTGGAGAGCCTATTGGTCTCAGAGAAGAGACCCCTTTCCAAGTTGGTCCCAGTGACCCGAACCTGATCCAGGCCTCCAGTGGTGGCAGGATCAGAGCAATTTAAGACTGGGGGTCCCCTTCATTCCCCTTTCTCACACTTTGACCCTCACTACGGATGCTTCCCTCCTGGGGTGGGGAGCCCACATGGGCGATCTCTCCACTCAGGGAGTGTGGTCCCCCCAGGAATCTCTGCTCCACATCAATTTGCTGGAACTCAGAGCTGTCTTTTAAGCACTTCAAGCGTTTTCTGCTTCTGTCCAGAACAAAGTGGTACAAGTCAGAACAGACAATACCACAACAATGTGGCACATCAACAAGCAGGGGGGCACTCGGTCTTCGGCCTTGTGCACCGAGGCAATGAAGTTGTGGTCTCTGGCCTATTCCCTGAACACTTCACTCATAGCAGTTCACCTTCCAGGAAAGGACAATGTCCTAGCAGATGCTCTCAGCAGGATTTCTCAGGGCCATCACTAATGGTCTCTGGATCCTCAAGTACTGGGGATAGTCTTTGCCAGATGGGGCACCCCTCAGATCTTTTTGCAGCCCCAGACAATCACCAACTTCCATTGTTCTGTTTCAGGCCCCCAGTGTTGGGCTCAGTCCCCCTGGACGCCCTTCTCCTGGATTGGGAAGGGAAGTTTCTTTATGCTTTTCCCCCCTTCCCTCTCCTATTCAAGGTGTTAGTAAAAATCAGATCCCAGCCTTGCAGGATGATTCTGATTGCCCCAGATTGGGCCAGGCAGCCCTGGTACCCACTCCTTCTGTCCCTGACAGTCCATCTCCCCCTGTGTCTCCCCAGGAATCACAACCTATTAACCTGTGCCCAGGGAGAGTTTGTATCCAACTCAAATCCTCAACCTCAAGGCCTGGCTCTTGAGGAGTTAGAGAGTTTGCTGACCTACACCTCTCTCAAGGTGTTCTTGAAACCTAACGGCTTCTAGGAAGCCTTCCACTAGGGCTACTTATAATTCTAAGTGGAAAAGGTTCTCCATTTGGTGTTCTGGGAAACATATTTCCCAGAATCTGCTGATTTGCCCATTGTGTTAGATTACATGGTCCATCTTAATTCTTTGGGCCTGAGACCAGCTACCCTGAGAGTTCATTTGGCAGCTGTCTCTGCATTTGTTTCAGCAGGAAAGCCATCCTCTCTTTCCGCTCACCCTGTATTTTCCAAGTTATTTAAGAGATTACTTCATACTAATCCACCTTTTCGGGATCCGGCCCCTGCCTTGGACCTTAATGTTTGCATTGCCCAGTTAATGCAACCCCCTTTTGAACCTCTGTTTCCTGCAGAGCTTAAGTATCTAACTTGGAAAACTGTTTTCCTAGTGGCTATCACTTCTGCTAGACGCATAAGTGAGTTGCAAGCCTTGTCAGTAGCAACTGACTTTATTTCTTTCCACAGGGATAAGGTAGTCCTCAGGACTAACAGGAAGTTTTTGCCTAAGGTGGTTTCAGATTTCCATCTTAACCAGTCTATCTCCCTCCCAGTGTTTTTCACTGAACATTCCTCTTCTGGTGAGAGGAGATTGCACAGTTTGGACGTTAAGAGTGCCCTTAGTTACTATATAGAACGTACCAAGGGTCACAAGTTCAAATCCCTCCAACTTTTTCTCACTTATGGTGAGGTTGGGAAAGGCAAACCTGCCACTAAGAGATCAGTTGCCAGGTGGATTGTCTCTTGTATCCAATTTTATCAGAAACTGGGCAGAGATCCCCCCTCTGGCTTGAGGGCTCCTTCTACCAGAGGTACAGCCGCGTCTCTAGCTGCTGCCAGGGACATCCCTATATTGGAGATATGTCAAGCTGCTACTTGGAAAGCGGTACACACTTTCACCAAGCATTACTCCCTGGATGTCCAGGCTAGGAGAGATGCTCGGTTTGGCACAGCTGTGCTTCAGAGCCTATTCCTAAGTAGGTTCTGTCCTCCTCCATTGAGTACTGCTGTGTAGTCTGTAATTGTTACAATATAGCAAGACTTCATGTTGTTTGAAGAAAAAATTACTCACCTTAGTAATGTTGTTTCTTCTTATGGAGTCTTGCTATATTATGACCTCCCCCCCAGCCTGCCCCTCTCAGAACTTCTGCTTGGGTATGGGGTGGGCAGCCTAGTGTGGGCACTATTTTATGCCCTTTTTAGGTGTTTTCACCCCTTCTTGGGGTTTGGGGGTGTGGTGTTTTTCATTTTTTCCTTATATTTCTCTCATATTGTTAATATTATACTATTAGTTCTGGTCCCCTGACTTGAGTCTTTTGTGTTGGGACCAGCAATAGGTGTTAATATTTAGGTAGCCAGTTGGCTAGTGTAGGTTACAGCTTCCACACAGACCTTAGTGAGTTTTGCTCGTAAAGATCTGACAGTTCAGGTTTGAAACTACACAGACAGAGCTTCTCTTTAGAGCTCGTGCTCTAAGTTCCATTCCTGGAATGGAGTTAACTCTTTCACCTCCGGAGCAGTTCTAATGGTGGGACAAACTGCAATTGTCATAATATAGCAAGACTCCATTAGAAGAAACAACATTACTAAGGTGAGTAATTTTTTCTTCCGGCCCATTCGGGTGGAAAATCCTCCAGACATCACACAGACCCAGATGCTCCATCATTTCAATGAGCGCCCTCTGACCCGGAGTTAGACCTCTCCTAGCAGGACCGGATCTGTCCATGGAAGGGTCAATAACCAAGTTCAAATCACCGCCGATAATGATAGGTAAATTACACCAAGAGGCGAGTATATCCATAATCTGGACAAAAAACCCAGGGGTGTCATTATTAGGGCCATAGATAGAACCAAGGATTATCTCCAAGGTATGCAGGGTGCCCCTAATAAAAAGGTATCTACCAAATCTATCCTGAAATACTTGAATCGGATTAAATGGGACAGATCTACGTAACAGAACCATCACCCCTTTGCTCTGAGAACTGCCTTCGGAGGCAAAAACCTGCCTAATCTGAAGCCTCCGCAGCAGATTACATTCAGAGGTTAACAGATGGGTCTCCTGCAGAAAAATATCTGCCTTCACGAAATCCAGGTGTTTTAAGACTTTGTACTGTTTCGATTTATGGCGAAGGCCATGTACGTTCAACTCACAATATTTATTTCCCTAGCCATTGGATAATGTAAAATTTAACCTAAAATGGGGAAAATAAATGAAACCAGTCCCATCGTCTATAACTAAAACTAGCAGTGCTGTGCAAGGGCCCTTCCCCCCTTCCCCTACCAAAAAGACCAAAAACACCCCAAAATAGTAATACCAAAACCCAAACAACCCCTCCACCCTTAACCCACCCGAACTAGCAATGAACATGGTAACAGCACCAATGAGAGTACCCACCTCCGCACCCTCCAGCCAACTACCCCTACATCATGCTAATCAGGTCAACGATATTAAATCCAGTAAAAAGAATGCTCTTACCACCCATTATCCCATTAAGGTAACAACATAGAGAGGGTAATACTACCAGATACTAGAGTTTGTCAAGAAAGTTGGCATAAACTGCCTACCCCAACTAGTATCCCCAAATATAACAGCCTACAAAAGCAGTAAGATCCCCAAAACAGTATTACAAAGATCCCTCCCTAACCAGTACATAAATGTCATCGCCCATTATATAATACCCATCCGGGCAATTTCTGAAGTGATGACCTCTACAAATTGCGTATAACCAATACGTGATCAGGAGACAACACACGCATCGTGTAGAGACCCCACAGTCCATCCAGCAAAGGCTAGATCAAGTACATACTTATCAAGGAGTCCCAAACAGTCTAGCAGGCTCTAGCCCATTCTAATATAACCTAAACAAAAAAAATTCATCAGAATGGGTCCACAGTAAATCACGGCAGGTTGATTGAGAGAGGGGTAAATGTAGGTACAGTCCCAAAACAAAGCCGGTAGCTTCCATCACCAGGAGATAGTTCAGTAAAGCTAATTTTGAAGGAAAAAGAATGAGCAGTCAGATCCATTCATAGTCTCCAAGGCCAGTAAAAGAGCCGATACTGGGAGAAACAGGGCAGATGGGACTGGCAGAGGGGAAAAAACTGTAGAACTGCACAAAGCCACAGTAGGCGAACAAAATCCAGAACATCATTAGTCCCATCTTCATGCAGTCAAAAGTGAGACACCAACTCCACACAGGAGAGCTATCAAGGATCCGTAAATAGCTCTGGGAAGGCCTGCTTAAGGCCATTAGCATGAGCTCATAACTTTCAAAACTCATGCCATGAACCAGCCACCAAAACTTGTAGCCTTGCAGGATACCTCATCCAGAACTTAATACTGGCTGCATTAAGCTTGGAAATGATAGGGTGATAGGTCGCTCTCTTCTACCGGATGGAAAAAGGCAGATCCTGGACCACCCTCAATACAGCACCCTCCCAAGACAGCTCCTTAATCTCCTTCACTTTGTTTAGAAAATGTTGACGTTCTAGAAAATTCAGGAACCGTAAAATAAAGGTACGTGGAGGTGCTCCGGGTGAGGGCATTGCCCTAAGGGCACGATGAGCCCTCTCAATAGTGTAGGAATGCCCAAATGGCGAGGGACCAGCTATCTTCTGCACCATGCGCTGCGCAAACTTGACAGGTTCGAGTCCCTCCTCCTTCTCAGGAAGGCCAATAATCCCAACGTTGTTGCGACGGCTCCGACCTTCTAAATCCACAACCTTGCTCTCGAGTTTCACAATCCGCTGCTTTAGTAGGGCTAACTCGGGTGCCAGCTTCTCATTCTTATGCTCAGTTGAGAAAATGCGGGTTTCATTATCCGCCGTTCGTCGGGCCAGATCCTCCAAAGCTCGAGACATATTTTTAACTTCCCCTGCCAGCTCTTTCATCTCATCTTTGAAAGGCTGGAATTCTTTGAGGAAACTCGGAAGTGTCAGCGGCTCCTTGTCGTAGGAATTGAGAGGCTGTGTTAGGGACTGATGCGAGTTTGAGGCCCTGGCTTTCTTCGCGGCCTTCTCTGGTGTTGTCGGTGGGGTATGCTTCGGTAGGGATTCCTTTAACTCAGAGTCCATTTTCACGATGAACGGGGAAAAAGAAGCCGGCGAAGCAACCCCAAAGAGACACGGGTGGTAATGCAGGCTGCTGATGACCCTAAAAAGTTAAAATTGTAAGTTGGGTGGACGGAGCTCCGCGAGGCGGCTGCTAACTCGTGCTGTGCACCACGTGATCCCGATTATTCCTCATTTCTTCACATGGGTGAGAAAGATTGGGCTGACACCCACTAAAAGCTTCCCATTCCTGTGAATAAATTCTTCGGAGAAGATACTTTAAAGATTTTACAAACTCCAAGCTCTGTTCCCCCTCTGGATAAGAGGATTTATTTATTTGTTTATTTAAAATTTGGTGACTGGGTAGGCCCACTGAGCCCCGAAGGTCTCTTTTTCAGGGGTGACCCAGGATAACAATACATATTTTCATACAGAGAAAGACTTGGGTTACAGAGTAGTTTCAGGTGTGTGAGCAGGTTACAGCCATGGTTATCATCAGTCCTTACAGATATGTTGACAGTAGAATTAACAAAAGGTGCAGAAAAAATGTCATTTTACGTGGTAAGCTCATTGTTTACTACTGGCATGGTTCAGTGGAAAGTTAGCTGTGGTGCTATGCCTAGAGGGAAGCACCATGGAACCTAAGGAGCTTAGAGGATCTGGATATTAGGAGGGTAGAAGCAAGTGGGGGGGGTCATGAGCCATGGTAATGACGAGCTAGTATCAGACATATAGGCTTTGAGTCTGGTGCGGAAGTTGATGAGTGAAGAGGCTTCCTGCACTGGGGGGGGGGTACTCAGGTAGCGGGCTGAGTAGCAGAACGACCTGCCACCAGCATTAGTCGTGACTCTGGGAACTTCAAGCAGTGTATGTCCAGATGTCCGTAGGCTCGTGGGGTTATGTTTGAGTGCGATAGTTCCAGCGATGCTTGGTGGAGCTGAAGGGCTGAGTAGCTTGAAGGTCAAGCAGAGCAGGGGGTAGTGGAGACGAGAGGTCAGTGAGGGCCAGCGTAGCTGGGTAAGTGTGTCACAATGGTGCCTTCGTGAGTGGTCCTGGGTAGCAAACCGTAGAATAAGAAATTTCAGCTGGACAGGGAGGGAACTGATATATCTTGCTTCGAGAGGGCTCTTGCAGTAGGTAATTACATATAGGATTGACGCCGGCAGGTGGCAAGACCCCACGGAAAAATTTCTAGTTAGCAGTCCCTGGCGAGGGACTGCCCCCACGTCAGGTGACCGGCGTCAGGAGACGTCTGTATAAAGGGGTGGTCCCTGACGCCTGCCTTCCAGTTCTTTCCCGCCGTTAGCTCATGCAGCGCCTCGCGGAAAAGTTTGTGCTTAGTCAGCCCTATCTTCGTCGGTTTTTTACCAAAATAATTGCGCTTTTTGACTAACGTCAGTACCATTGTCGGTGTATGTCGTCCCCTACATCCTCCGAGCACAAAAATAAGTGCGATTCTTGTAGCACCCAACTACCGCACAAGGACAGCCATTCCCTGTGCCTGTTCTGCCTAGGCCCCGATCACCTGGTCAAGAAATGCCAGCACTGCTTCAGTTTCATCGCGGCTACCCGGAAAAGGTGGCAGCAATCCCTGGAAGCCCATATTCTGAAAAAGAAAATGAGTTCAATGGAAAAAGAGCTCAAAAAACTGAGGCAGGCGTCCACTTCCCTGAAGGCCATCGGAAGAAGGAGAGGCACGGGACAAGGGCTCCTACTGCATCTCCCCCGGAAGTTGCTGGGACACAGGTAACGTCCCTCCGGGGACCGCTCTCGACTTCCGCCTTGAGGTTTCTGAGGAGGCGCTGGCCCGCCTGCCTCCAGGCAATTGGAGGCTTCCGCTTCTGGTTCAGCCGCAGGCTTGCGGCCTACCACTGCGGGTAACTCCGGAAGTCGGCCAGCTCCTCCAACATCCACCCGGAGAGGGCCGGTAAGATGCCCGACCCTTCGGGGTGGCGCGCTGCCTCCACTCCACCGGACCAAGCCGATCCCTTTATTCGACCTGCCTCTGGTGATGGCTCCCATAAGCTGGACGTCTGCTCCTCCGGCGCCCGCCCGAGCTCGCCCTCAAGCCACACGTCTGCTCGTCCGACTTCCGCTGGCGAAGGAAACGACGGCGGACCTCCCACGCCCGGCTATACCTGTTCCTCGTAGCTCGGCTGCCATCTGGGGACCCAGAGTCTCCCCAGCACGACCCCGGGGATTTCTCCCCTCCTTCCCCGGGTGAAGCGAAGGATCTTCCTCAGTCAGTCCTTCCGCCACCTGGTGCGCCGGACCTGACACCGGCTCCGACGCCGGCCCCTCAGACGTTGGTACCTCCAACGCCAGGGCCTCCAATGTCAACCCTGACGCCGGCCCTACCGACTCCGGGAGACATCCCAGGCCCTCCAATGTGGACCCGCCCGTGAGGCCACTGGTCGGGCCGTCTGCTCCGGCAGCCCCTCCAGCTCCCGGGTACCCCCGTCCTATCCAACGCCGGCGTCCCTGGGACCGCAGTATCCAGCGCCACAGTACCCCACGCCGGGCTTCCCGACGCTGCAGTACCAGACGCCGGGTTTTGGATATGCTCCATACGGTTATAACCCGTATCCTTGTCCCCCGCCGCCTCCTCCACCACCCTCTCGGCCGCTGGTGGACCTGCAGGAGACTCTGGCCTCCTGGTGGGCTGAGGCCAAGGCTCAGCTCACCAAAGAGGTCGAGGGCCGCCTTCCGACGACTGTGCCGTCCCAGGTTCCCGTATGTCCGAGGCGGCACACTCCTCACCACCTCTGGATTCCAGGGTTCTTCATTCTGGATCCAGAGAAGGGTAGGACATGCTGCCCCGGGGCTTCCCAAGGGGTCCGTTCCTCCCTCGTGTCGGGAAAGGGAATTTTTTTCCTCTTCATCCTCCTCTTCACCCTCGGACTCCTCAGATTCTTCCGACGGTTGCTCCGAGAGAGATGACGAGCCACGCTCTCCGTCGAAGCCCAAGCCAAGGACTCCTCCGGGGGATCCTTCTTTTACAGAGTTGCGTAGGAAAATCCAGGAGGTTCATCAGTGGCACTCCCTGGAACCAGATCCTTAGCGTCTGAAACTCACTGAACATCTGGATCTGTCCGTGACAGCTCCTAACTTGGTGCCACCCTGGATAGAGCCTCACGCCGACCTCGTTACCACCATATGGAAACAGCCGTCGCTTTAGCCCCACTTCCTAGGAAGTCGAACAGGCTATATCAGGCCTCTAGAGGGTGTTGGTTTCTGGATTTTCACCCTGTGCCGACTCGGTTGTGATTAGCACCGCCACGGCTGGTCGGCGGAACCCAACCACCTTAGCTCACCACCTGATAAGGAATCACACCTTCTGGACCAGTATGGGAGAAAGATTTACGCTTCCTCCACGCTGGGGATCAGGGCCCTGAACTATGTCGGCCATATGGGGGACTACCAGAAGGCCATTCTGACTCAGGTGGAAGCCAATTGGACTCCTGCCTGACTCCCAAGTCAAGCAAGAGATGGCTGATCTTGTGCGCCCTGCTCGTTCGGCCAGTGACATGCTTCGTGCGACATACGATGCAGTGGACACTGCTGGGCGGAGCTCAGCTTCCGCTTAGGCCAACGGCGTTATGCTTGGCTCCGTGTGTCAGGGTTGGTCCCTGAGGTGCAATCTGCTAGCCAGGAAGCATCCTTCCGGGGGTTGGTGCTTTTCGGGGGGTGATGTCCAGGACATCATCACCGATTTGCAAGAGAAGGGGACAGCGCTGAAGTCAGTTGATTCCATGTACCGTCCCCATCAGCAGCAGCGCCGTCCCTTTTGCAGACAGAATCGGCCAAAGGCGAAACCCCAGGGAAGGCGGGCCACAAAACGCCTGGCCCCAACAGCTGCTAAGCCCCCACCCAAAAAAGCAGCGGGTGCTTCAGCTGCGGCGCTGCCCCACACCACCTGACTCCTTCTCTCTCCCACTGCCTCCGGACTCCCCGGAGGAACCGGTAGGAGGGAGGTTTTCCCTCCACCTTCCGGGATGGGAGAGGATAGCCACAGATTCTTTGGTGCTCCAGCTCATAGCAGGACAACACTCGATAGAGTTTCTTCAGAAACCACCTCACCACCCCCCTCTGAAGTCGTCGTATTCAAGAGATCATCTTCTCTTGGTCCAGGAGGAAATTTCGGCTCTCCTACTGAAACAAGCAATAGAATCCGTCCCCCTTCATCTGCAAGGGACGGGTTACTATTCCCATTTCTTTCTGGTCCCAAAGAAGACAGGAGATCACAGACCAATTTTGGATCTCAGTTCCCTGAATGTCTTCGTAGAATGCAAGAGGTTCAGGATGCTCTCTTTGCAGAGCCTTCTGCCCCTCCTCCGGCCGGGTCAGTGGCTGTGTGCTCTAGATATGCAGTATGCTTATCTGCACATTCCCATTCGCCCATCCCATCGCAGATGCCTTCGTTTTGCTTTCCAGGGGACCACTGCCAGTTCAAGGCGCTCCCGTTTGGTCTATCCTCGGCCCTCCGAGTGTTTACCAAATGCCTGGCAGTAGTGGCGGCCCACCTGCATACCAGGGTAGTGCAGGTTTTCCCACACCTGGACGATTGGCTCCTGGTGGCCTCGTCCAGGGAGGAACTCCTGCATTGCCTCTCCCTTACCCAGCAGGTTTTTGCCTGCCTGGGTATTACCATCAAGCATTCCAAGACTCATCTGGTCCCATCCCAGAGACTACAGTTTATTGGGGCGATTCTCGTTACGACCACAGGCAAGACCTTCCTGCCTCCGGACAGGGTGTCCACCCTCAGACCCAATAAGTCTGCTGTCCGACCCTTGTTGGTCTGTAGTCGAGTCCTTCGCCTTCTCAGGCTCATGGCGGCCGCTATCCCGACTGTTCCTGGCCGACTCACATGAGGATGAGGATTTCTCAGTGGACTCTACGCCCCAATGGGATCAGCTAGTGGATGACCTAGATCACCCAGTTCTGGTCTCCTCGCCGATGCTTCGAGGCTTGCAATGGTGGATGGTTCGAGAGAGCCTGTTTCGGGGAGTTCCTTTGTTTCGCCCTCCCCCCTCCCAGACTCTAACCACAGACACCTCAAGCGAAGGTTGGGGAGCCCATCTAGGCCCTCGTTGGACCCAGGGCTCCTGGTCCAAGCTAGAACAAGCTCTCCACATCAGTGTGCTCGAGCTTCGGGCAGTGTTGTATGCTGTCCAAGCCCTTCACCAATACATCCTTCCCGGCCACCTAGCCATCCAGACGGACAACATGTGCGTGGTGTGGTGCATCAACAAACAGGGAGGGACTCGGTCCTACCCTCTTTGCTGGGAGGCAATGAGGGTTTGGGATTGGACAACACAACACGACCTTCACCTCACGGCAGTTCACGTTCCGGGAGTCGACAACACCCTGGCAAACAAGCTAAGTTGCTCTTCTGCTCTGACTCATGAGTGGGAACTGGACCAAGGGGTCCTAGACAAGATCTTCCGACTTTGGGGAACACCAAAAGGTCAACCTGTTCGCATCCCCTCTAAACACAAAACTTCCCATCTTCTGCTCGCTTGTTTCAGAGCGAGGCGCTCTTTGGAGCGACGCTCTGTCTAGACTGGAAGGACAGATTCGTCTATGCCTTCCCCCAATTCCACTTATCCCACGAGTCTTGCAGAAACTAGCTTCAGAAGGAGCACGAATGATTCTGATCGCTTCTTTCTGGCCCAGGCAAGTTTGGTTCTCTCTTCTACAACAATACTCAGAGGATCCTCCTCTTCTTCTCCCTCTCTCTCTCAACACTTACTGACCCAGGATCAGGGGACCCTGGTCCGTCCAGGCCTCAAATCCCTTGAACTGCATGCGTGGCTCCTGCAGACTTAGCCCAATTCAGTTTTGGAGTGTCTCCCAAGGTGGCAGAGATTTTGGTGGAGGCCAGAAAACCCTCCACCAGATCCACTTATGCCATGAAGTGGAAAAGATTCACTATCTGGGCTGCTTCCAAGAACGTGGAACCCTTCTCCTGTTCAACGGGGCTTCTGCTGGAGTATCTACGTCATCTGTTTGACCTGGGTCTCAGTCATTCTTCTCTGAAGGTACACATGGCAGCCATTTCGGCCTACCATGTTCCCTTCGCAGACAAAGCTTTCGCTCAACTGGAGGTCTCTAAGACCTTTCTCAGAGGGGTCCTCCATTTGAGGCCCCCATCCGTACTCCTACCCCCACTTGAGACTTGAACTTTGTCCTCGAGAAACTTACTCTCCCTCCCTTCAAACCTGCAGCTTCTGAGGATTTGAAGTTCCTTTCGTGGAAGACTCTCTTCCTGGTGGCCATTACTTCTGCTTGGAGAATTTCCAAGCTCTAGGCCCTGATGTGCAAAATCCCATTCTTGATTTTTCACAAGGAACATGTTTCTCTTCGCATGAATCCTAAGTTTCTTCCTAAAGTAGTAGCAGAGTCTACTCTAAATCAGTCCATAGAGTTACCTGCCTTTTTCACGCAGTACTCTAATCAAGGGGAGTATTTACTCCATACTATGGATGTTCACCGGATTCTGAGATACTACACCAACAGGACGAAGGATCTCAGAAAGACTGATCAGTTGTTTGTCTCTTTTGCTCATAAAGGGAAGGCAATGCAGTTTCAAGCAATGCCTATCTAAATGGTTGGCTCATTGCATGACTTTCTGTTATGACAAATACCTGGTCAAGTAAGAGGCCACTCCACCAGAGGAGTAGCTGCCTCAGTGGCTTGTTTCAAGAATGTGTCTGCGGCAGACATCTGTGTTGCCGCCACCTGGACTTCCGTCCATACCTTTACTAAACACTACAGTTTGCATGTTGCCTCTCGCCGTAGAGCAGGCTTCGGGCTGGCTGTCTTGCAAGGCCTCTTATTTTGAGGCTTACACAGTTACAACTGCTTTTTGGAGTAGTTTCCTACTCCCAGTGCCTCTTTCTGTTCCAAACTGCTTGGGATTCAGTCCTATATGTAATTACCTACTGCAAGAGCCCTCTCGAAGTAAGATAGTACAGTTACGTAAGAACTTACCGTAACAGTAGATCTTCGAGAGAGGCTCTTGCAGTAGGTAATACCTTCCCGCCCTCCATCCCCCTAGGCTTTTTCAGCTCCTTTTCCAGAGAGGGAAATATCCGCTCCCCTCTTGTCCGGCCTTTCTGGCCCGTGGCGGGAAAGAACTGGAAGGCGGGTGTCGGGGACCGCCCCTTTATACCGACGTCTCCTGACGCCGGTCACCTGACGTGGAGGCAGTCCCTCACCAGGGACTGCTAGCTAGAAATTTTTTGTGGGGTCCTGCTGCCTGACAGCGTTAGTCCCATATGTAATTACCTACTGCAAGAGCCTCTCTCGAAGATCTACTGTTACGGTAAGTTCTTACGTAACTGTACTTTCTCGAAGATCTACTGTTACGGTAAGTTCTTACGTAACTGTACTTTTCCACAGCAGGGGTATTTCTGGCACCACAGACAAGTGGTTCTGGATGTAGTGAGTCAGTGATTGTCTCTGAATTCAAATTCTTTCCACTAGCAGTGGAAAAAGGACTGAAAGGTTGCAAAAGAGACCAAATAAGGGCGCTTCAGGCTTTGACCAGCCAACACCCTCCAGATCTGCATGTGAAACTGCTGTCTCTTACTTACACACCCCTAGAAGGGTGATTCAGGTTTAAAAAAAGTGAGTGGTCCGGCTGTTTCTCCGTCCCTCCATGAAAACCAAAAGACAAAGCATGTCAAAACCCAGGAAAACCTAAATGGGTTCCTGGCATCACTGTAGTTAAGTTATTTCCACACTCCCATAAGGAGTCTCACAGAAATTACTTCAGGTTCAGACTCATCAGGTCCCTCTCTGGGAGTGTACACAGGGGTTGGATCACCTTCAAAGATAGTGTCACAGTTTTCCCATATCTAAATGACTGACTGGTGGTAGAATTACTCCAGTAATTGAGTCTGCAACTCACCTAAGGTCTCCTGGACTCTCTAGGGTCCTTGATAAGTCTAAAGAAAGTCTGACCTTCAGCCTGCTCAAACACTCCAGTTCATAGGAGCAGAGCTAAATACCCGGCAAGGCAGGATCTACCTGCCCCTACGCAGGGCAAGAAGTATTCCACTAATAGCGGGCTCATTCCGGCTGAATGAACCAAAAACTGCAAGACAGTTTTCTTCAGCTACTGGCCACATGGCATCTGTCACTGGCACATTCTTGGAATCCAGGTTACAGATCAGGGCCATTCAGTGTAGCCTCATGGCTCAATGGTGTCAGAGATGGGACCCTCTTTTAAAACTAATTCTGGTAACAAGGATATTGTTACAGGCCTCCAGTGGAGAAAAGAGGGAACCAATCTAAGGCAGGGTATTCTTTTTTCAGCAAAGAGCCCTATCAGTTGTCTGACAACAGAAGCATCCCTACTACAGTGGGCTACCATCTGGGGTTCACACCACCCAAGACACATGGTCAAGTGCAGAGTTACTCCTGCACATAAACCTGCAGGGCTAAGAGTAGTGTTACTGCACTAAAGGTTTTCACACAACTACTACAAAGGTGGTACAGGTCAGAACAGACAATACCACCACAATATATTACATCCATAAATAGGGAGGGACAAGGTTAAGCCCTCCCTGTTCAGGACTTATGAAATTATGGAGTCTAGCATGTTCCATGGGTTCCTGCAGGATGTTCATTTGCCAGGTAGGGACACTACCTTGGCAGATACGTTGACACAGGTCAACCAGTCCCATCAGGAATGGGCCTTGAATAGTCAGGTGGTGTAAGTTATCTTCAGGAGGTGGGGCATACCAGACGTAGGCTTGTTCTCATCCCACCACAACCAACCACCTGCCACAGTACTAAGTCAGTCAGAGATCCGGGACCAATCCCGCTGGATTCTCTTTATCTTTCAATCAATCTCAATCTTTATTTGTTTAAGGCGCCTTTCTAAAACCAAGGCGCCTGTACAAGACTAGATAAAACAATTTCAATAAAATACAATACTAAACAAACAATTACAAGTACAACAAACACCAATTTAAAAATCATTGTATGCCTTCTTAAAAAGGTGAGTCTTCAAAGATTCTTTAAAACTATGGACAGTACGGCTTTCCCGCACCTGACGAGGTAGAGAATTCCACAGGGTTGGAGCCATAAAACTAAAAGATCTAGCTCTTGAGGTTTTTAAACGAACCCTGGGAATTTCTAGCAATCCCTCGTCAGTGGATCGGAGAGAGCGGGGGGGACAGTAGGGATGAAGGAGATCTTTCAGGTAAACTGGTTCCTGATCATGTAGGGCCTTATGGGTCAGCAAACCGACCTTAAAGGTGATTCGGCAATGGCTGGCAACCCGAATTGCAGACCACGGGCACAGGCGTTATATGACTGGCCCTGGAAGAGCCAGTCAGCAGCCTGGCTGCCGCATTCTGCACTAGCTGCAGACGGCGAATCTCAACCCCAGGAAGCCCTAGGTAGAGCGAGTTGCATTGATTGAGTTGGCCAGGAAGCATCTGTATGCTTTCCTTCCTTCCCTTTGGCATACAGTGCATTTCTCAAGCTCAGGTCCCAGCCAGCATCAGTGGTCTTGATAACGCCAGACTGGCCCAGGCAGACATGGTTCTCTCTACTGCTCTCCATGTCTGGTTCCAAACCAACACACCTTTTCTCAGAGGCACAACCTGCTAATCTCCAGCCAGGAGGCTTTGTGCCCAAACCTTGGTCTCTCAGGCCCAAGTCATGCCTCTTGGGGTCTGCTTCAGTATGCAGCCTTTGCATCTTTTTCACGGTGTCTAGACATTGTATGTGGTTACAGGAAGCCCTCCATTGGGAAACTGTGCCTCAGAAGGAAAAGGTTTACTATTAGTGTTCAGTCGAAAACCCCAGCACATGCTGGGTCAAGCAGTGCTTGACTAACTTACCTATTTGTATTCATTGGACTTGCAGTCTAGCATCCTCAGAGTCCACCTAGCTGCAGTTTATGCTTGCATATTAGCTGGACAGACTGTTTTAATGGCCCAGATCCTAGTCTCACAGAGGTTCTTTTAGGGCCTGGCACATATCAGCACAGGTTGGTGTTCCAGCTGTGCTGGACTATTTTACCTATTTGCTTTCACTGGGCTTGCAGAACAGTACCTTACAGGTCCACCTGGTCTCAGTATTTATTTACTTCTCAGTTGGACAGAATGTTTTTTCAAGCCTCAGACCCTATCGTCAAAGGGTTCTTTAAAGGCCTGGTCCATTTGCACCCCCTTACAGGGAACCAGTGCCAGCATGGGACCTAGATGTGTGTGCATAGTTAGGCTCAGGGGTCCCCCTTTTTGAGCCTGCTTTCAGCTTTTTTAAATATCTAAAAAAAAAAAAAATGTGTGTGTATATGTATATATATGTATGTATATATGTGTGTGTGTGTATATGTGTGTGTGTGTGTATATGTGTATATATGTGTGTGTGTGTATATATATGTATATATATATATATATATCTGTATGTACTTTTTTCCTTGTGGTAATGATTTCTGCCATAAGAATCAGTGACCTCAAATCTTTCTGCATTGAACAGGACCACATTTCATTCCACAGAGACAAAATTATTCTGTGAACAAATGAGAAGTTTCTCTTTTAAATGACTTCTGATTCCCATTTGAATCAAACCATTATACTTAAATACATAAACAGTGTCTGCAGATAAGGGCCTACAGTCTGCCCATCTTATCTATCTTTTTCACTGAACACTTTAGTTTTGGTGAAGAGTCGTCATGGTCTGGATGTCAAAGAAGCTTTTAGCTATTACTTGGTAACCACTAAAGTCCATAGGCAGGACAGAAAATAGCTGTTCCTGACCTATGAGAATGTGGGAAAGGGTAACCCAGCATCAAAAAGATCAGTTTCTCGCTGGATAGTACAGCTTTTTCAGTTTTTGTTATTCTGAGGCTGGAAAGGGGCCCCCAGCAGGGTTGAGGGCCCATTCCACTAGGGACACAGTTGCTACTATAGCAGCTGTTGGGGATGTTCCCCTGGTCGACATCTGTAAAGCAGCTACCTGGAAACAGTACACGCCTTTACAAAGCATTACAGTCTGGATATTCTCTCCAGGGGTGATGCTAGGTTCGGCACAGCAGTCCTGCAAAGTCTGTTCCCAAAATAAGGTTCTGTGCTCACCTCCAAAGGTACTGCTTAGTAGTCTGCATAAATCTATGAATACCTGAGTATTACTGGGGTTAGAAGAAAAAATTACTTACCATAGTAATCTTGTTTCTTCCAAGTGATACTCTGGTATTCATAACTCTCTCCTCCTCCCCTTCTGGAACCTTTGGCCTCTGCACTGCTGAATACTGTGCTCTCGGGGGTAGAAATGCTATTTCTGGCACACATGTTGTGACCGTGATCACTGCCATTGTTGTCCTCCCCTTTTTAGGCGATCTGGACATTCAAGGGTATCCTTTCATATGTTATGCCCTCCAGTTGAAGGCCCCTTTTTTGGGTGTTAAGGAAGTTTCTCTATTATAATTAATAGTGTTGTTATTGTAATTATCATTATTACACTTGGTCCCCATGGGCCTGTCTTTCCAGGCTTCCAGGAAATCTGAGGGGTTTAGAACAAAGGCAGTTCGTATAAGGCAGCATTTGAAAAGTGGCCTGTGCAAAAGATTACATCATTTGCATATGTTCCAAATTCTCTCTGGGCAGTTCTGTTTGCAAGGATGACTGCATAAAGTTATGAATACCTGAGTATCATTTGGAAGAAACAAGATTACTATGGTAAGTAATTTTTCTTCTCAGCCACCAGTAAGGGAACCTGTTTCCCCATGGAGCCTGAGCCTTTGCATTGCCTAGCTCATGGGGTCTCCCTTTTGAGTCCATGGCTACGACTCACCTAAAGCATGTAAGTTGGAAAACTGCTTTTCTGGTGGCCATTACCTCTGCAAGGAGGATTACAGTGTTACAGGCCCTCTGTACTGAGAGCCCAGTTATATTATCCCTCACAGGGATAAAATTGAACTCTGGACAAATACAAAATTCCTGTCCAAGGTAATTTCTGAGTCCCACCTTAACTAGTCTGTTACTCTACCTGTATTTTCACTGACAAATCCACCCCTGGGGAGTACAGACTCCACAGTCTGGATGTAAGAGGGCCCTCTCTTACTACCTGGAGCACACCAGGCAGTTCAGGGGCTCTTCCACTCAGCTGTTCCTCACCTATGGAGAGGTAGGCGGAGGAAAACCAACCACTAAGAACCATCTCTCGCTGGATAGTCTCTTGCATTTTTTTCTGCTATGATAAGGCTGGTAAACAGCCTCCTGAAGGCCTCCAGGCTCATTCCACTAGGGGTATTGCAGCCTCTGTGGCAGCTGCAAGAGACATTCCCCTTCTGGATGTCTATAAGGCAGCTACTTGAAGAATTGTATACCCATTTCACTAAGCATTACTGTCTGGATGTACAGTACAGATCTGATGCTAAATTTAGCATGGCGGTTCTACAGAGCCTCTTTCCTAAGTAGGTTCTCTACCCACCTCCCAACTGTACTGCTTTGAAGTCTGCATATAGCTACTGATGCTAAAGGACCCCGGGGTGAGAAGAAAGCATTACTCACCTTAGTAATCTTCTTCTTCCAAGGTGTCCTTTAGCACCAGTAAGCTCCTACCCTCCTCCCCGATCACCTTTTTAGGAGAACGGCTCTGTTCAGTTTTTACAAAATTTATCATGTGATTCAACTAAATTTATAGCTGTTTTATGGTTGCAGTATGGTTCATGCTATTTGCATGGTTTTTAAATCCTGTTAGTTCACTTTTTGGGGGCATGTGCCCATCTGTCTTCAGAAAAATTCTGGTGCCTTCAGTCATTCCTCAGCACACTCCCTCCTGAATTCTGATTGACTAATTCCCTAAGCTCATTACCATAAACTCCATCTCCGGGGCAGTTCAGCTTAGCTAGCTAACTGCATACAGTTACTAATGCTAAAGGACACCTTGGAAAAAGATTACTAGGGTGAGTAATTTTTGCAACTAGACACTCACAAGGGTGTGCATGGAACAGATTTTACCACACTTCCAGGGCCAGGCACTCTGCCTGTGGCCCTGTGCATCACTGCGCCCTGGGATGCGGTAAATGCTGTTCCATGCACACATTGTCGCCTTATTGATTACATACCACTCTTACCTACACACACGCATGTAGAGAAAGAGAGGGGGTGTATTCTGTGGTCCTAATGTAATCCAGAAGGCAAAACTCCCATAGGAAAGGGCCTACAGTCCTGGGTGTCAGAAGGTATAAATGCTACTTGACAAGCATTTAAAGCAGCGGGGGCAGAAAGACTGAGCCTTTGACACACATGCATGCTCACGCACACACGACTAGTGCAATAGGGAAGGTTAACCCAGGGAGAAGAAATTACTTGGAAACCTAGAAGTTGGTGTTGATATGACCATTTGGTCCACCCAGTCTGCTCAGGTTTCCCTACCTACAGTGCAACCGCAGACTCTAGGCCAGCTGCACAATCAGCAGACTTGATAGAAGACTGTGAGACCTGTTTTGCTGGCAGTTTCGACATGTTCGCCAACACCTCCCCTTGTTTCTATGATTCCTTGTGTCTGTCCTACACAGTCTTAAAATCCAGTAACTGCCTTAGCCCCCACCACTGCTCTGGGAGTCTGTTCCCGAGCATCCACCATCTCCTCTGTGAAAAAGTACTTTTTCCTGTTTCCTCTGAGCCTCCCAGCCTCCAGCTTCATACTGTGCCCCTTGTCCTTGAGCAGCTTTTTCTTTGGAAGATTGTACCTTGTTTAAACCAGTGAGGTATTTGAATGTGTCCATCATATTTCCCGCTCCCTCCTGTCTGCTAGGGAGTACATATTTAAATCCTTCAGGCCTTCCTCATAGGGGTTTTAATGCAGGCCCTGTGCCATTTTGGTTGCTGTCCTTTGTACCCCCTCGATCCTGTCTGTCCTTTTGGAGATGAGGCCTCCAGAACTGAACAGAGTACTTGAGGTGGATCTCACCAGTGATCGATACAGGGAGTATATTGAGATTGAAGGAATCTGAGATGGGCAGGCAAGTCTGAGGAGGCACTCAGTTGGAAGAGCGGGAAGGAGGCAAGGCAGGAAGACAGTGTAACAGGGAGGGTAGGAGGTAACGGGGAGTGGTGGGGGGAGCAGAAATGGAGGTAGGTTAGAGGAAGAGGGGACAAAGAGAAAGAATGGAGAGCCATGTATGCCAGTGCAAGGAGTTTAGAAACAAAATTCTGACTTTGAGACAATCATTATGGAGACAGACCTGGATCTGGTGGCACAACAGAATCGTGATGAACAGACAACCACACCTGGAATTGGCCATCCAAGGCTACACCATGTGTTAGGAAGGAAAGGTGGAGGGTTGCTTATATGTGAAGGAGGGTGTAGGCATACTGGAACACAGGGGCAACATGGGGACAAAAAAGGGCTGGAGGTATTGTGGGTCAGACTAGAGATGGAGTCGGAAGCAGTTATTCACATGGGGTGGCATACAGGCCTCTGACACAGGGAAGAATTTGACAGAGTCCTGGAGGAGACGGCAACAAAATGGCCAGCAAGAGGGAAGTTTTGATAATGGGGGACTTTAATCTGCCGGATGTAGATTGGGGCATTCTTGCTGTAGCTACATCAAGAGGCAGGGCCATCCTGTACTCTCTACAAGGGGCATTTCTCAGGTAGCTAGTTTTGGAACCTACTAGATGGGGCATTGCTTGACCTGGTACTTGGAGATGGCATTGCTGACGTCACAGTGGGTAGTCCCTTGGGTACAAGTGATCACCTTACAGGGTGGTTTGGCATACGGACAGGAATGGGGGATGCACTAAGACAAGGGTCCTGGACTTCAGGAGGGCAGATTTAAAGAAATTGGAGCTGCTTCGAGAATGTCTCAAGGGGAGGAAGGCAGGGGAGGGAGGCCAGAGAAAAATTAAGGAGGGTATAGTCCAGACAGCGCATGCTGTTTGAAGGAAATGAGCAAGGAAAGAGGAGGAAGAGGCCGCTGTGGCCTTTAAGGAGGTGGCAGAGGTAATGAAGGAGAAAAACAGTACTTAGAAAGTAGGGAGACCCAGAGTGATCAAGACAGGGAGGTATCTCGGGCAAGGCAAAGGGAGGCAGGAAGGAGGATGAGGGAAGCTAAAGCATTGACAGAGGAAGGGTCAACTAAGGAGGTCAAAAAAAAAAGGGACAAGACCTTCAGGTATGTGGGGGGGGGTGACGACAAGGGGATGGATAGTGAGAATTGGAGGGGGGACTTTGCAGAGGAAGATCAAGCAAAAGCAGAAATACTGAACAATTGCTTCTGCTCAGTCTTCATGGTAGAGTGTTGGAGGACAGACCAGCATGCTGCAGTAACAAGAGGGAGATGGGGGGAGGACAGAAGTCCATTCTTGGAGAGGGTCCGGAAGGGATTGGAAGCCTTAAAGTAGAATAAGGCGATGGGGCTGAATGGGATTCATCCAAGGGTCCTAAAAGAACTGAGCACGGTGCAGGCTGCCCCACTGGCAGTGCTTTTTGGCGCCACACTGGAGTTGCAGAAAGTTCCAGAGGAGTGGAGGGAGGGTCAGTGTGGTCCCTCTGCACAAAAGCGGCAGTAGGGAGGAAGCTTGCAATGACAGTCCAGTCTCTCACATCAGTGGTGCAGAAGTTAATGGAGACACTTGTGAAGGAGAGGCTCGTGGAGAACTTGGAGGCAAAAAGGCTGCAAGACCGCTGGCAGTGTGGTTTCACAGGAGGGAGAAACGTCGGGCTAATACATCATATTTTTATTTTTTTTTCACTGGGTTATTAGGGAGGTGGACCAAGGGAGAGCTGGCCTATCTGGACTTGAGTAAGGCTTTCAACACTGTCACCTAGGAGGCTAGTTAAGAAACTAAGCAGCCTGGGGGTGGAGGAGAAAGTGACATGCTGGGCATCAAGCTGGTTAAGGGATAGGAGGCAAAGGGTGGTAGTAGCCACTAATGTGATATGAGTGGGTGTGCCACAGTGTTCAGTGCTGGGACCCAGTCCTCTTTAGTGTCTTCATAATCAACATTGCTGAGGAGCTTGAGGGTAAGGTGTCTCTTTGCAGATGATACAAAAATCTGTAACGGGGTGACACTCAAGGAGTGGAGGGAATGCAGAGGGATCTGAGGAAACTAGAAGACTGATCTAGGGGTGGCAGCTGGGTTTCAGTGCCAAAAAGTGAAAGATTATGCACTTTGGGCTGCGGAACCCAGATGCTGTGCAGATGGGAGTGGAGCTTAGTCTCCACGCGAGAAAGAGACCTGGGGTCATCATATCTGATAACCTCAGTGTAGCTGGGCAGTGTGACAGAGCAGCATGAAAGGCTTGCAGGATGCTGGGGTGCATTGGGAGAGGGATTTTTTTGCAGGAAGAGTGCTGCTGCCGTTTTGCTCACTGGTGAGGCACCACCTGGAGTACTGTGTCCAGTTTTGGAGGCTGCACCTCCGCAAGGACTTTGGAAGAGTAGGAGCAGTATAGAGGAGGGCAGCCGAAGTGGTGAGAGGGTTGCATGAGAAGGCTGCAGGAGCTCAACATGTACTCCTTGGAAGAGAGTGAGAGGGGACATAATAGACATCTTACAAGTATCTAACGGGAGTGAACAAGGCACAAGTTGGAGGGTCTGTTTCAGAGAAAGGAAGGCCGCAGAACAAGGGAGCATGCAATGAAGCTAAGAAGGGAAGTTTGAGAGAGATTGCAAAATCCTACATAACTGAAAGGGTGGTTGATGGCTGGAGCAGCCTGCCAGAGGAGGTAGTGGAGGCACAAACTGGGGATCTTCAAGCATGCATGGAATAGGCACGGTATATTAAGTAGAGGAATGGGGGGGGGGTGAATAGGCAGGGACAAGGAGCAACGGGATGGGCCTGAAGGTCCTTTTCTGCCGACATCTGTTTGTTACATGCACTGTAAAGACATTGGAAGGCAAAACTCTTCAGATTGGGAGTTTAAAGAGCACCAGGCTTAATTAGTACTTGAACAGAAGCCTTACCTCTGAGAAGGAAGAGACATGATTATTGGCCTGAAATGAGATGGAGCTTTGTTGGATGAAAGGTGGTTTTGATGTTCCACAAGTGAGCATTTAAAATATATTAAATTATAAAAAAAAGTGAGAAAACAACTATCTAGGGCAGGGCTTTACTCTGGATAATGGAAGGACTTGGGCTGCCATATTCACAAAGACAATCTTTAGTCATGTCTGTGCCTTACCTTGCTGGGTGGAGCACGGTTGGTGCTCTTAAGGTCGCATGGTCCACTTCTACTTTCTGTTGGGTGGCGGTGTCAGGGTTGTTTCCAGGTTTGTACGAAAACACGGATTAGTTTTGGAATGCCAGCTCTTCTGCTAGGCTTTAGGAGCATCTGCCTCTGCAGGACTGACATTGCTAGACAGTGCTAATGTGCCATAGCTTTAGTTACTAAACTGAAATATACAGAAGTGCTTTATTACTAGCAAAACTGCACATTTAAAAAAGAAAGCAAGAAGATCCATGTGACTGGCCGCATCACCTGCAGTTCAGCTTGATAATGCAAAAAAGGCAGAGGACATAACTTTGTGTGGCAGTTTTCTTTATTTTAGTGCAAAAGACATGCAGCAGTACATAAAAAGCCAAGCTATAGACATTCCCCGTTGAAATCACATAAACATCCTGGATAGGCTGCCATCACATAACAGAGGAAATCCCCCTCCACCTGCTCGCATCATCACCTGACACGTCTCACACGTGAGCACTTTCTCAAATCCTCCTGTATTGCTGCGTGTCTTTTGTACTGGAATAAAGATTGCTGCACAAGCTATGTTGTGGAACGATTGAGATCTTAGGCAGGTGCCAGTCGCCATGGACTGTCTTGCTCTCTAATTTGATTTTCACCACGGCACTGCAGCTCCCAAGTCAGGTTTTTTTCTCTCACCCTTCAAATTGTCCATATTTTTTTTTTTTATCTTTTATAGTCTTATGATGATCACTTTATATGGAGAACTATGCTTATATGTTGTAAGGAATGCAAAAAAGTGGTGTTTGGGTTTTGTATTGTTAAAATTGCACATGCCAGTTTTCCTCACCATATTTTAAAAACCTCTGCGCAATATGGTCTAAAATTCTGCAACCTTAGTATTTCGATATTTATTGCTTACTCTTACTGTTCACGCCAGCCACTTTGTTTTAAGGTCAGATGTTTATCCAGTGAGCATGATTTTGAAAGACACATCAGTGTTTTTAAGGCAGCAGTATTTGATGGTCACTATATAGGTTTTTTTTCCCCGAAGTAATGTTTTTCTGGCAATAACATCAATAAACCCATTTTTCTTTTCATTCCTGAGCTAAGATGCGTATTAAGTTTTCAAAGGTTTCTGCTTCGATATAGACTAGGCACACTTAAAAATATCAGACTTGAGTTAGTACCATCCTCATATCTGCAGTATAAATCTTGTATGTCCATTGAACATTTAACCTCAAAGGAAGAGATGTTTTTAAATTTTGGGTGGCTGCCGTTAGTAAGGTCTTATTAATTACAAAATTAGCTATAAAAGTTTTTAAAAATACTTGAGACAATTAAAATACACGGAGGATGATCAAAGGATGTCAGAAACATACTAAAATGATTTTTTTTACTTAGTAGAGCTGCTTTAAAATGAGAAATTATCTTAGTTTCAGTTTAACTACATGAATAAGCCCAGTCAGACGTATGTATAATTTTGCATGGTGCCCTAAAACTAAGAATCTTCAAAGATGTGCTCTCTCTCTGTGCTGTTTTCAGTCCCCTCAGCATTTCAGTTGTGGATCTTTAGTTTCCATGGAGTGGTCATCTGGGGAGGTGCTTTCTGCTCATTTGACTGCTAAAACCAAGTTTTTACTTAGTTTACATATGTTTGCTGTGTCTTCTAACCAGCATTTTAGTGCAAAAGTGTTTTTTCGAGGGACATGGATATGTTGTTCATCCACACTCTCTAGCAGGTTCCTTGCTGCTTTAAATTTTGCAGGAAGGTCTTCAAGCTGGCTCCTCCCACCCACCTGGGTGGTAAAACTCTCGGCTCTGCCCCATGACGCCAGATCTTCCTTACCGCTTGGAAGCTCAGATTCCCTCCTTAACGCTCTGCATATAGACTGGATCCTAACTCTTCGGTTCACCCGAAAATAATTTTAAAATTTTCAAGACTTCGGTCAAATTCTTCCTTCGCGGCTGCGATGGACAAATCGACTCCCGGTTTTCGGTGGTGCACATGCGGGCAGAAGATGTCCAGGACGGATCCGCACTCCATGTGCGTCTACTGCCTCGGCCTTGACCACGACCTGTAGGCCTGCGAGTTATGCAGGTCTCTTTCGGCTAACGTCCTTGAAGACCGCGCTGCTCGGCTACAACTTGGGCGCCCGAGAAACTTTATCCAGCGGTGAAGTCCAAGGAGGTCCACATGTGTCCGCGACTGGCTCGCTGAGCAAATCAAGCGGATGATCGCCTTCAAGGAGGAGGCGGCCCAGACCGCATCCTCATCTTCCTCTGTCGCGGCATTTATCCTGCTCTCACTGGGATCTTCCTACACAGCTTCTTTTAAGGAGCTTTACCAGTCCCTCTCCACGAAGGGTGAGGAGCCATCGGACACTCTTCTCGGTCAAAAAAGGAGGACTCAAGGGTAAGTAACATCGTCGGCAGTCGCGGGAGAGGTCCCCTTCCCCGGACAGTCGACACTCTACTTTGGTCGAGGTTGCAGCTAAGGCTGCTGGCTTCACGGTGTCCCCGTCAGGTCAGCTGGCCAAGACACCCGTCGACGCGGTCGAGATTTTTCTCGACCTGTCGGACAGGCTGTCGACTGGAGAAGCTGACAACCCTTCATCACCGGTTCCCCTGGTGGAAACTGAGGACTTGCCTGCGCCTCCTGTGCTGGAGTCCCTGGTCAGGGCTCCTGAGCCGAGGGAGGAGCAGGTGTCCCTTGCTCCCTCCCAGACCCACCCTTGGAAACACAGAGGGTCTCTGTCTCGGACCTCTTCTCGGTCCAGCCGATCCTGCCATCGGCGGTCTTGGTCTCGGCACCGAGGAAAGCAGCGGCACCACTCTTCCTCCTCAGAAGAGGAGAGGCTTCGGCGCAAATTGTGTCGACGCTACGAGGACTTAATGTGGCAGCAGCTCCTTTGTCCGGGAACAAGCCAACGATGTGCCCGGCCATTAAGTGGCTGACACCCGAAAGGCCGAAACAACTCCTCGCTATGGTTGAGGTGCCCAAGTCTGGGCCGATTGTTCAGCCGACACCAGCTGCCCCACCGATTGTGGTGGAACCTCCGCCTCCACAACTGAAATCGGGGGCTCCGACCAAGGACTGTAGGTCGGGCCAGGGTCTGCCCCACCGGTTGTCGGTCACCCTCACTTCCGACCGTCCTCAGCAGGTGGAGGGTGGCTCAGGCCCCAGGCAGCTCTTCACAGACTCCTTGGAGTCTGACGACGACTCCTCACTGATTTCCAAGCCCCTTGACCCGGAGTCCTCCGGGGGGCAGTCGATAGACGAGAGCCCATCATCGTTCATGGGTCTGCTTCGCTCATCTCGGAGTCCACCGGATGCAGCTTGAGCCCATATCCATGCGGGCCAAGTATCACCTCACAGAGGTACTGGACCAAGGGGATTCTCCCACGGAGGCCGTTCTGGTGGCTGAGGCCATTGTCTGCCCAGCCTTGGAGCTTTGGCAGTGGCCGGCTTCCTGTCCTGTGCTTTCGACCAGGATGGCTAGGAGGTATGCGGTTCCTACCGGCTCTTTGTCCTGTTTTCCGGAACACTCCTCTCCGGAGGGGTTGGTCACCGTTAACGTGCTCCAGGAACGCTAGAGATGTGGATAAGCCCCCCGACAAGGAGTCCAAAAATCTGGACTGTGCCGGGCGCAAGGTGTACGTGCGTCCTCCCTCAGGCCAGCTCGGCCTTACTGATGGCGCACTTCTCCCACACCCTCATGGGCTCCCTGAATGAGGTGATCCCTCATCTCCCGGCCGACCTGCAGACTGCGGTCAAGCAGGTGCGTGATCAGGGAAGGGCAGTGGTGAAACAGCAGCTCCAAACAGCTCTAGACATCGGAGACTCCTGTGCCTGATCAGTAGCAGCCACAGTGGCCATGCGTCGCAGAGCCTGACTGAGGATATCCACCTTTACGGTGGATACCCAGCACAAATTGGCGGACGTCCCCTTCTTGGGAACCGACCTGTTTGGCCCTGAAGTGGAAGGCCACCTCCAGAGGATCGAAAAGGCAACGCCACCCTGGACTCAGTCACGCCCACCCAGAAGGACAAAGGCCATCATCAGCAACAAGTCCTTTCGACCTTCTGCCCCTCGGCACATCAGGCCCAGCAACAGGGCCAGCAGGCTCGGGGCTTGGCACCCCAAAACTAAGCCAAGCCTGCGGCTTCCTCCAGCAGGAAGCAGGGATGAAAAGGCCCAGGAGGTCCCTCGCCGGTCCTTCCTCCAAGCCTGCCCAGTGACAGGTTGAGGGGTGTCGCTCCCCCCTGGGTTCCCCTGTGGGGACGCCCGCCACTTCCTTTCTGCCTGGTCCACTATCACCACGGACCGGTGGGTGTTGGAGGTGGTAGGAAAGGGTCTGCCTGTGGAGTTCGAGCAGGCCCCGCCCTTCCAAGCCATCGCCCCACGGGGGCTACGGGGTCCGTAGCCTCCCTGTTGGCTCGTCGAGCCGACATTGCCCTGCTCCTCAAAAAGGAGGTGATCAGGAAGGTGGCGGATCCTCCACCAGACCCGGGGTTTGTGTCCAGGTACTTCCTGGTCCCGAAACGGACGGAGGGCTGGTGCCCCATTCTAGGCCTACATGACCTGAACAGGTTCCTAAGGTCTTGAACCTTCAGGATGGACACTCTGGCTCAGATCATTCCATCCTTGGAATGAGGCGTGTGGTTCTGTTCTCTGGACCTCCAGGACGCATTCTTTCACATCCCAATCCGTCAGTCCCACCAGCAATTCTTCCACTTCAGGGCAGAGGGGTCCCTCCACGAGTTCCAGGCCATGCCCTTCAGCCTTTCTCTAGCTCCCACGGTCTAAACCAAATGCATGGCAGTGGTGACAGCATTCCTGTGTGTCAAGGGTCCAGGTGTACCCTACCTGGCTGATTGCGGTCCCTCCAGAATGGAGGTGGAGCGCTCCAGGATCTGGCCCTCCAGGTTTGCTCTCAGTTGTCCGCCTTATCAGCGAGGCCAAGTTGAACCCGTGTCAAAGCAGGTGATCCAATTCATCGGGCAGAACTTGACTCTCAGCGAGCCAGAGCATGGCTCCGCAGACAGGGCCGAGGTTCTTTCCTCCTTGCCCAATCATTTCAGGTTGGGCAATTGCGCCCTGCCCAGGACTTCCTGGGCCTTATGGCGGCCTGCACCAGCGTGGTCCGTTGGGCCTGTTGGCACATGCGTCCCCTACAGTGGGGACTGGCCAGCCAGTGGTCACAGCAGTCCGATCCTTTGGATCAGCCAGTGACAGTGACCCAGGAGATGTGGAATGCTCTCCAGTGGTGGACTGTTCCAGCTCATCCACAGGAGGGCATCCTGTTTGTCCGCCCCGAGCTGGCGGTCTCTCTATTGACCGATGCGCCTCTGATGGGTTGGGGTGCCCATCTGGGGGAGCACAGAGCGCACAGCCTCTGGTCCCCTCGGGAGTCCTGATGCCACATCAACCTGCTGGAGTTTCAAGCGGTTCGTCTAGCCCTCACTGCCTTCGCTCTGTTTGTACGGGGGTCAAGTGGTCCAGGTCCAGAAGGACAGTACCACGAGCATGTACTACCTAAACCGCCAGGGCGGGACGCGCTCCATGCCTCTGTGCAGGGAAGCTCTCCGCATTTGGTCCCTCGTGCGCAGCCTGGAGGCGGATCTCCTTGCCATCCATGTGGCAGGAGCCTCCAACATTCTGGCCGATGCCCTAAGCCGGATAGGAGCTGCGTTCCACAAGTGGTCTCTCCTGCCGGAGGTAGTACAAAATCTGTTCTCCCACTGGGGCATGCCTTAGGTGGACCTGTTTGCCTCAAGGGAGAATGCGAAACGGAGACTGTTTCATGCCCACCCCCCTCAGCAGGGCTTGCTGCAGGGGAATGCCTTCTCGAGGCTGTGGACCCCGGGCCTCTTCTACGCCTTTCCCTTGATCCACAAGATGCTTCTCAAGGCAAGGAGGGACAAGGCGCAGGTGATTCTGGTAGCCCCAGACTGGCCCCGCCAGTTGTGGTATCCAGATCTCCTCGGTCTCGGCTCCAGGCTCATGAGGTGGCTTCCAGCCTGCCCAGACCTGATCTCAGTCAGTCAGGGGAAGGTATTCCATCCGGACCTTCAATCCCTTGACCTGACTGCCTGGTACCTGAGTGGCTAGAGTTCCAGGCCTTGGGTCTTTCCGACGAGGTCCTCAACGTTGTTGAGGCTTCCTGTAAGGAGTCGACCAGAAAATGCTACACCTTTAAATGGAAGAGATTCTCCATTTGGTGTCAGGGCAAGGGCCTGGACCCTTCCTCCTGTTCCTTGGCAAGCATTCTGGACTACCTGTGGTCCTTTCTCAGCAAGGGCTCCAGTGGGCGACCCTTAGGGTGCACCTGGCAGCCATCTCTGCTTACGAGCGGGCTAGGAAGCAGTGGTAGCGGGAGGGAAGGTGGTCGGGCACTTTTTCAAAGGCCTTGATCACATATCCCCTCCGGTGCAAGAACCTTCACCTCCGTGGGATCTACTGCTGGTATTGGCTAAACTCATGGGCAAGCCATTCGAACCGATGCACAGGTGTGACATCTCTCACCTGTCATGGAAGACCACCTTCTTGGTGGCTATCATGTCAGCCAGAAGGATGGGAGAACTCCAGGTGCTTTCCATCGAGTCTCCTTATTTAGTCTTCCACAGGGACAAGGCCGAATATAGGCTGCATACTCTGGACCCTAGAAGAGCGCTCGCTGCTTAGAAGGAGCGGACTGCTGAAGTGCGGGGAGAGGTTCGCCAGCTGTTTGTCACGTACGCTGAAGCTGCACCTGGCTGACCTGCAGCCAAGCGGATGATAGGCAGGTGGGTCACCTCCTGCATAGATCTCTGCTATAGGTTGGCGGGCATGGAGCTGCATCAGTGGCTGCTTCCAGGGACGTCCCTATCCAGGAAATTTGCAGGGCTGCTACCTGGAAGTCAGCACGCACCTTCAGTACCCACTACCACATCGACCTTGAGTCACGCCGGGATGCTGGTTTTGGGGCCTCAGTTCTCCAGTCATTATTCCCTAGGTAGGGGGTGTGTGCCTTGCCTCCCTCCTCCTGGAGAACTGCTAGGAGTCTGCCAGACAGTGTGGATGAACAACATATCCATGTCCCTAGAAATACAGGTTACTCACCTGTAACAGAAGTTCTAGGAATGGTATATGTTGTTCATCCACACTCCACCAAGCTTGACGCACAACCTGGCTTCCATCGGGCTAGACCTGGTGTCATGGGGTGGAGCCGAGAGTATTACAACCTGGGTGCGTGGGAGGAGCCAGCTTGAAGACCTTCTGGCAAGATTTAAAGCGGCAAGGAACCTGCCAGACAGTGTGGATGAACAACATATACCATTCCTAGAAATCCTGTTACAGGTGAGTAACCTGTATTGTTTATTGGGGTTGTATTTTTGCATGGCCCCTTAACGGCTCTGGATACTGTGGCCCAAATTGCAAGATGCTCTGCTCACAATGACAGTGGTGAAGTCTGTTACCATTTAAATCGAAAAAGATGTGAAAGTGCTTCTACCTCTGCTTTTTAGAGTAGTGTAGGCAATTTCTTTGACAGGCAGTGACTATGAAATGTTTGAAACTGGGCAGCTCACCAATGACTTGTTGACATGAACGCTGTCGCTAAATGACTCAGGTCAGGATTTTGCCATGGGCCTTTTTCTCTTTTCTGACCCGAGTCAGAATCCAAAAAAATAAGTTTCAAAAAGTAGTAGAAGTGTGGCCACTACCTTTGGTAGATAGGCACGTAGAGTGCTGCAAGTGTTGGAGCATAGGTCATGATTGGCTTAACTGCGATCTTCCGGGTGTTTTGTCTTAAAACACAGAGACCAGCAAAACATCAGTGTCTACTGTCTCCAGCCTCTGAGCACCAAAGAGTGTTCTGTTAAAAAGGTTGAGAACATCTCTGATGATGATTTTTCGTATCAAGAATGTATCCCAATAAATAAAGGATGCAGGGAAGTGTATAACTGCAACACTGCAGATTCGGCAAATATTGGAGAGGACCTAAATAAGCTACAATGGTATACCCTATTAGATAAAAAAAAAAAATTGACTAAAGAAATGAGGGAAATTTTCAAAAGCAAAATATGTATAAAATATGATGCACACATAAAGGCTAAGAAATATAACAGTATTGGGCCGGTCCAGTGGTGTGGAGGGCTGCAGCATCACTGCCTTACCTCCTGCCACGCCAGTTCACGGTGCTAGTGGGTCTCTGGGGAGGGAGACTGTCGAGCATCCGGAGGACAGCTCTCCTCTCCTGGGGAGGGGTGCGATCGTAGACCGGTTCGCGGCTGGAGGCTGGCACACCAGCTGCAAGACGGGGGTGGGTGGAGATTGAGCAGATGCCTGGCATGCCGAAGCATGTTCGGCTCGTCCATTGGCATCATTGCACACCACGGCTCCGCACTCGGGGTGTGGAGAAACAGGTGAAAATTCCACCGACTGGCAAGATGGTGCCGTCCCCGCAGGCGCCACACCCAGTCAGCTGGCACCTCATACCAGAGGCAAGTTCCAGAGGACACCAGGGTGATGGGGTTGGGGGCAGTGGGGGCCAGGTGGCGGAGACAGTGACTAATATATATATATATATATATATATATATGTATATATGTGTGTGTTATATGTATATGTATATATATATATATACACTATATATATATATATATATATATATATATATATATATATATATATGTATGTATGTATGTATGTGTGTGTGTATATATGTATGTATATAGTAGGGTACCAAACCCAGCTGCTAACCAACAGCTTAAAAAGTGGCTAAACAAAGAGGAAAATCTACAAGGCATTCTCAAAAAAACAACCAAAGAAAACTAGATAAAACACAAAGAGGCACAAAAGGAATGCAAACAAAAAATAAACTTAAGAGCCTGGCAACAACCACAAATGGCAGTATGAGAGCATTCTATGCATACGTTGATTCTCTGAGAAATTCAAATAGTGGCCTGTGCTCAGAGAAAAATCAGGTAATAAATGATCCAAAAGAGATGGCAGAAACATTCAAATACTTTGCATCAGTATCTTCTGAGAATAAACCAGATCAAGGAAAGATAGAAACCAATCATGAGGGTATATTAGGAATAATGGAGGAGGACATCAATAACAAAATTTAACAAACTGAAAAAAAACTTTCTGCAGGGCCAGATAATGTATCTCCTAGATTATTAAAGCTCCTCACGCCCTATGTATCCAAGCCATTATAAAAGATATGCACTTCATCACTAGACAAAAATGAAATCCCATCAGATTGGCTAATGGCTGCAGTAAACCCAGTACACAAAAAGGGTAACGAGGCAGACTGCAAAAATGATAGGCCCGCAAGTCTAACTTCAAACAACATGAAGTCTTGCTATAATATAGACATTAGCAGTTTGATCCAGCTCTAGAACTGCCCCGGAGTGAAATGGTTAAAACCATTCCAAAATAGAATTTTGGCACGAGAGCAGCTCTATCTGTGTCATTTCAAACTTGAACTGTCAGATCCTTTACTCCGCCTCAGTGAACAGTCGCCTGGAGATTTCTCCTTCTGCTCGGTTCATTTCTCGGTTTAAAGTGTTTTCTCGGTTGGATTTAACCGAGAATAGTTTTATTTTAACCGCAAAACCGCTCGGTTCAAGCTTCATCTATGGTAACCGTAGTAAATGAAGGTTTTGTCTGTGGAACTTGTAAGTTATCGGTTCGGTTTTGAACCGATCAGTGGGTTTAAAACTCATTTAAAACTAAAAGTTACTATTTTAGAGTGCGGTTCCCGGTTCTTATCGGTTCTAAAAAACAGATTTATTACGTTTTTTTCCAATACCCGTGACACGGTTAGGAACCGATAAGGGTGTCTTGCCTGGCACTGCCGTTAAAAGGGCAAGTTTTTGGTTAGGCTGGCATTATGTCTGAGAAACCCAAAAAAAAAACCGGGCCCACTGGGTTTCAACACTGATGTTTGTGGGGAAGTCTTTGCCAAGGCTGACCCACACACCACATGTTTATTGTCTGGGGTTTGACCACCTCCAGTCAGACTGCCAGGTATGTAAGAATTTCCCTGCAGCCACCCTGGAAAAAGAATTGGGCAGGCTCAGGGAGCGAGGTCAAAAGTCCGCTGACCCGGATGGCCAGCCCGGTTCTGGTGCCAACGAACCAGAGGGAGTGCCCTCTGACCAGGGCCAGACTTCCTCGGCAAAGAAAAGCTGGTTCTGAGGAACCAATTCCAGTAAAGAAAACAAGAAAATCAGCAGGTCTGGAGTCCAAAATTCCTTCTCCAACTGCTGCAGAGATAGCAAAAGCCATACAAATTGTCCAGTCACTGTCTCAGGGTCCGTCCGAACCACCACTATCTGGTAAAAGGTCGGTTCGTCCGGTCCCAGTGGTTCAGGATTATGATATTGAGGAATTTTATGAACCAGAGGAGGGGGAGGAGGATTATGAACAGTATGAATGTGGCTGGGAAGGTCTGGGTGTGACCATTGAACTGGACATCTCCCCAGACAGACCTTTAGAATCTCCCCCTATGCTGTCTGAGTCCCCATCTCATTTTATGTTTTATAAAAAAGTTGCTGAAACCCTCCAGCTTCCTTTAGAAGAGGCTGTGGATGAGCAAGAGGAGCCTGATTTTGTAGAAATGATGGATATTCCAGAGTCTAGGAGATTGTCTATTCCTTACATAAGTCTTTTAGGAAACAAACAATTAAAATTTTAAAAGCTCCTAATTCTGTGCCTCCTGTAAGATAAAAAAGATGGACAGAAGGTATACATTGTCAGGCCCTGATACAGAATTCCTTTCTCAGCAGTGCAGTCATGTTGGGGTAGTTCAGGCTGCTGCCTGTGATAAAGCTAATATTCCCTTGGCTTCACATCCTCCTGACAAGGATTCCAGGAAGATTGATGCCATGGCAAAAACAGTATATGGCAGCCTCTCTGGGACTCAGGCAAGCAAATTATATGGCTTATGTAGCTAGGTATCAGAAATCTAGATGGGATACTGCACTGGCCAAGCAGGCCCATGGCCAGCTGGCTAGTGAACTAGAACAGGTGGCTGCTGATGGCAATGAAGCCTCTAAGGTTCAGTTTCATGCTGCTGTGGATGTTAATGATGTTTCCTCTAGGGTCTTGGCCACATCTGTAGCTTTTCGTAGGTTGGCCTGGCTCAGGTGTACTAGTTTGTCACAGGATACCCAGACTAAGGCTATGGATTTTCCTGTTATGGGAAATTCTCTGTTTGGAGAGCAGACAGAGAATTACATGAAGAAGATGGATGAATATAGGACTACTTACAAGAGTGCCCAGGCTAAGGAGCTGCAAGCCACTCCTCAAAGGCATGCCCCAGGGGTAGGGTAGGCCTTTTCACAGGCCTTTCTACCAGACTCGGCCTCCTCTGCCTATGCTCAGAGGGGCTTCTTCAGAGGCAGGGGCAGACGAGGGTGGGCAGACCTGCTCCCACCCCAGCCTAAAGCTCCTAGAAACAGGCACCCTGATGGGGTGCCCAGGGCCGATTCCCTGTACCAGTGGGGGCAGGCTGGCTTACTTCAGTCAGAATTGGGCTTCTTTAACCTCAGACAAGTGGGTTCTGAAGTAGTAAGCCAGGGTCTGGTTCTCAGCTTCAAAAGTTTCCTAAGTTGAGAAGCAGACTTTTCTACCTGCAAGTGCTTCAGAGACCCTCGCCTGGAAACAGAGGTCTCATCCTGTTAGCTCTCAGAGCAGTAGAGGGTTCCTCCCTGCATCAGGGCAGGGGTCTGTATTCCAGATACTTCCTTACCCCAAAAAGACAGGAGAATGGCGCCCATTTTAGATCTCAGATATCTGAACAAGCATCTTTTGAAACCAAAGTTCAAAATGGTAACTCTGGTAATGATTTTACCTTCCCTAAGGCCAGGGGACTGGCTAGCCTCCCTGGACCTCAAGGATGCCTATTTCCATGTCCTAATCAGAAGATCCCATCGAAAGTACCTCAGATTGAACTGCCCTCAGGTCATTACCAGTTCAGAGCAATGCCCTTCGGCCTTACCTCTGCTCCAAGGGTATTCACAAAGTGTCTAGCAGTGGCCCACTTAAGGAGGCAGAGGATTGCTGTTTTTCCCTATCTAGACGACTGGCTCATTGTAGGCCAGTCCCCAGAACAGGTAAAATCTCACCTGCAGGTCACCCAGCAGCTTCTCACCTCCCTGGGTTTTCTGCTAAACCTACCAAAGTCGGTTCTGGAACCAGTCCAGGTACTCACCTTTATAGGGGCAGAATTGGACACAAAGCTAGCCAGAGCCTTTCTTCCCCCAGAAAGGGTAAGGAATTGTGGCTCTGGCCTCCTCCTTCACTCTGCAGGTCTCTCGACCAGCAAGACACTTTCTGCAGCTCCTGGGGCACATGGCTGCATCCACAGCTGTTGTGCAGGGAGCTAGATTTCAGATGAGACATTCAGTTTCACTTGAGAACCTTTTGGTCTCAGAGAAAAGACCCCCTTTCCAAGTTGGTCCCAGTGACTTGAACCTTGATCCTAGCTCTCCAGTGATGGCAGGATCAGAGCAATTTAAGAGCGGGGGTCCCCTTCATTTCCCCTTCTCACGACTTGACTCTCACTACAGATGCTTCCCTTCTGGGTTGGGGAGCCCACATGGGCGACCTTTCCACTCAGGGAGTCTGGTCCCCAGGAATCTCTGCTCCACATCAATTTGCTGGAACTCAGAGCTGTCTTTTAGCTCTTCAAGCTTTTCTGCATCTGTCCACCACAAGGTGATACAAGTCAGAACAGACAACACCACAACAATGTGGTACATCAACAAACAGGGGGCACTTGGTCTTCGGCCTTGTGCACCGAGGCAATGAAGTTGTGGTCTCTGGCCTATTCCCTGAACACTTCCCTCATAGCAGTTCATCTTCCAGGGAAGGACAGTGTCCTAGCGGATGCCCTCAGCAGGATTTCCCAGGGCCATCACGAATGGTCCCTGGATCCTCAAGTGCTGGGGATAGTTTTTGCCAGGTGGGGCATCCCTCAGATAGATCTTTTTGCAGCCCCAGACAATCACAGACTTCCTCTGTTCTGTTGCAGGCCTCCAGTGCTGGGCTCAGTTCCCCTGGATGCCCTTCTTCTGGATTGGGAGGGGAAGTTCCTCTATGCTTTCCCCTTTCCTCTCCTGTTCAAAGTACTAGTCAAAATCAGATCTCAGCCTTGCAGGGTGATTCTGATTGCCCCGGATTGGGCCAGGCAGCCCTGGTACCCACTCCTTCTGTCTCTGACAGTCCATCTTCCCCTGTGCCTCCCCAGGAATCACAATCTGTTGACTTGTGCCCAGGGAAGGGTTTGGTATCCGGACCTCAATCCTCAACCTCAAGGCCTGGCTCTTGAGGAGTTAGAGTTTGCTGATTTACACCTCTCTCCGGCGTTCTTGAGATCCTAAAGGCTTCCAGAAAGCCTTCCACTAGGGCTACTTATAGTTCTAAATGGAAAAGGTTTTCCATTTGCGTGCTGGGGAAAATATTTCCTAGAATCTGCTGAATTGCCCATTTTGTTAGATTACATGGTACATCTTAATTCCTTGGGTCTCAGACCAGCTACCTTGAGAGTTCATTTGGCAGCTGTGTCTGCTTTTGTGTCAGCAGGAAAGTCATCCCTCTTTCCTCTCATCCTGTGTTTTCCAAGTTTTTAAGGGATTACTCCATACTAATCCTTCCTTCGGGAACCGCCCTGCTTGGGACCTTAATGTTTGCATTGTCCAGTTAATGCAACCCCTTTGAACCTCTGTCTTCTGCAGAGCTTAAGTTCCTAACTTGGAAACTGTTTTTCTAGTGGCTATCACTCTGCCAGACGATAAGTGAATTGCAAGCCTTGTCAGTGGAGACTGACTTTATTTCCTTTCCATAGGGATAAGGTAGTCCTTAGGACTAATAGGAAGTTTTTGCCTAAGGTGGTTTCAGATTTCCATCTTAATCAATCTATCTCCCTTCCAGTATTTTTCACTGATCACTCCTCTTTGGGTGAGAGGAGGTTGCACAGCCTGGATGTTAAGAGAGCTCTTAGTTATTATATAGAGCGTACCAAAGGTCACAGGTTCGAATCCCTCCAACTTTTCAAACACCATGAAGTCTTGCTATATTATAACAATAGCAGTCAGCCACTGCAGCTGAACTGCCCCGGAGAGGAAGGAGTTAACTCCAGAAGATCTGAGTTCTACAGCATGGTGGGCGCCAGTCTAAAGTTTCATCTGGCAGTTTCAAATGAAACTGTCAGATTCTTTACCTCGCTCACTGAACAGTCGCTCCAGAGATCAGCTCCTTCAGCTCGGTTCATTCTCGGTTCAAGAGAGTAGTTTTCGGTTCATTTGAACCGGCAAAAGTCATTATTTTTACCGCATTTCGGTTCTAAAGCTCTATCTATCTATCTACCTGCCACTAAGAGATCAATAGCCAGGCGGATTGTCTCTTGTATCCAATTTTGTTATCAGAAAGTGGGCAGAGCCCCCCCCGGTTTGAGGGCTCATTCTACCAGGGGTACAGCTGCGTCTCTAGCTGCTGCCAGAGATATCCCTTTATTAGAGATTTGCCAGGCTGCTACTTGGAAAACGGTACACACCTTTACCAAGCATTACTCCCTGGATGTCCAGGCCAGGAGAGATGCTCGGTTTGGCACAGCTGTTCTTAGAGCCTATTCTCAGTAGGTTCTGTCCCTCCTCCATGGAGGTACTGCTGTGTATTCTGCTAATGTCTATAATATAGCAAGACTTCATGTTGTTTGAAGAAAATTACTCACCTTAGTAATGTTGTTTCTTCTAATGGAGTCTTGCTATATTATGACCTCCCCAACCTGCCCTCTCAGAACCTCTACTTGGTGGGGTGCGGGCAACTTAGTGTGCACTACTTATGCCCTGTTAGCATTTTGTCCCTTTGGGACTTTGGGGTGTGTATGTGTACTGCAGTGTGTGTTTTATTAACTTATGTTCCATTTTCATATTATTAGAATGGTGTTAGTATTTCTGGTCCCCTGACTTGAGTCTTGGGTGTTGGGACCATCAATGGTTGTTATTATTTAGGTAGCCATTTGGCTAGTGTAGGTTACAGCTTCCACACAAACCTTAGTGAGTTTGGCTCGTAAAGATCTGACAGTTCAAGTTTGAAATAACACAGATAGAGCTGCTCTCGTGCCAAAATTCTATTTTGGAATGGTTTTAACCATTTCACTCCAGGGCAGTTCTAGAGCTGTATCAAACTGCTAATGTCTATAATATAGCAAGACTCCATTAGAAGAAACAACATTACTAAGGTGAGTAATTTTTTCATCTGTCCCAGGGACGTTGCTTGAATCAATTGTAAAAGATATGATAGTGGCACCCCAGAAAAAATACTGCTCTCGGGACACAGAGCAACATGGTTTTACTCAAAACAGGCCCTGTATAACAAACTTGTTGCATTTCTATGAGAAAGTATCAGACTCTTTGGATAGGGGACTGCCGGTCGATTGCATATATCTTGATTTTTTTAAAAGGTTTTTGACACTGTACCACATGGGGCAATGATGGAGAAACTGATGAAACTAAAAGTTGACACAAGAATAGTTCAGTGACCTCAAACTTGGCTCAGCAGTAGAACCCAGAGAGCGTGTAAGAGGATTTTGTTCTGACCCCAGGAGGGTCACTAGTGGGGTGCCGCAGGGCTCTATTTTGGGACCTCTGCTGTTTCAGGTATTCATTGCAGAAAAGGGGACGTATGACTCAAGCTGGATCAGTAAGTACGCGGATGACACAAAACAAGCAAAAGTAGTCAATACCCAAGAGGACAGAATAATTTAAATAATATCCTAAAATGGACAAAGACATGGGGTATGAGTTTCAGTCAGGATTAGCGGTGGCATTCACTTAGGTAACCAATCACAGGAGACTGCATACACACAGGATGGATCCCCTCTCAGAGAATCAAGAGAAGAAAAAGATTTGGGAGTAATAAATCAAAATCTGACAAGCTCATCCCATTGTGAGGTGCAGATTTCAAAAGCAAAAAAGCTTATCTGGACTATTGAAAGAAACTTAGAGCAGAGGTGAGAGTGTGATGATGCAGTTGTACCGAACATATATTAGGCCAGTCCTAGACTATGGGACCCCAGCGTGGAGCCCCAACTTTGTAGGGTCTTTAGACGAAATACAAAGGGTACAGACATATGCCACTAAAATGGTATATAACATGAAAACACCCTACCATGACAGGCTAAGGGAACTAAATTTAATGTCCCCAGAAACTAGAAGAATAAGGGGTGATCTGTTACTTATGCTACAATATAATACAAGACAGTTACTTGTTTAGTGAACTAAATCTGGAATTTAAAATTGAGCAGAAAAGAACTAGAGGGCACCTACTACAGTTAAGACCAAAACATTTTCAGACTAATAGAAGGAAAGCTTTCTATACACAAAGAATAATTAACCCAAGGAATAATTTGCCTCCAGAAATCATAGCAAGCAAGGATAAAAATGACTTCAATAAATTGGACTCCTACATACTGTAAGGAAATATTATTCCCTATTATGGATATTTGGACAGGAGCACATACTGTATGTGCCAACCACCTTCTCGGCTCCTTATACTGTAGTATGAACCTTAGTATAATATGAGCTTACATGGCTTCCCCTAAAGACTAGTCTAAAGCAGAATCTGCAAGGAAGCCCACAAGTGCATAAAAGAGCATAAATCCTGGCTGACTGGGGTGGGGCGGGAGTGGACTCCCAAGAAAAGATGTGCAGAGTTGCCCTCACACTAGGCTAAAACACAAAATGGGAAAGTTTTAAGAGGTAGAAAAAAAAAATAACTTCAAAACCAATTCTTTGTAGCTTGTTTTAAAAGATTACAGTTGACTTTTTTTTTACTCAGAAATGTGTATTTGGAATATCTTTTTTAAAATGGGTTGCGATTCACCGGCTTAAAGCTCTTCTGTTGGAATGCTGGGAGTCTTGAGACCAGCACAGTGAGAAACCACATCTTTGAAACGATTGTATGTTCTGGGGAACCACGGACCTTGCAGAGAAGTTTTACTGGGCTATTCTAATCCATTAGAAGAAAATCTTTTACTACAGTGAGTAACTTTTACTTCTAATTAGCCTCCCACTGAATAAATTGAACAAGCAATGAGGATTGGTTTGAATAACTGATTTATCCTGACTTGTTGGGTTTTCCCTTTGCAACTTTACTCGTGGCTTCACTTTCCTTTGTCTTGGTGACCTCACGAGTGGCAGAGAAATCAGCCCCATCCCATCCTCTATATAATTGATAATGTGAAACAGTACTGGAGTATCTCGAGCAAAGCCTTCCGTCTTTTTGCATTTCTGTGCTTTTCCTTGCTCTATTTCACTTTCATGCCACCTTTTCACCATTTTAACACTGCAAAAGATTTAATTTTCTGTACCGTGCAGAAAACTGGCATGGATGAATGCATGAAAGGACCATTACTGTTTGGTAAGCAAAGCAAACCTAGTTATTTTTCATAGTTAAACAGCAGTTTAATTTTTGCCACTGTACCTTTGCAGTCAAATTTACAGAGAAGAAATAAATGAGGTAGTGATTACAAAGTCTTTTCTAGACAGTCTTGGCTTTCAGACTTAATTCCATGTGTGGTGGTCATTTCTAATCTAAGTGACCATGTTTATTAACATGCTTAGGAATAGAGAACATTTCTGTCTTTAGTGTAATATTGGCTTAGTTTTGAATCACTTAACTATTTAGTATGTATTTTTTGATCTTGTCAATGAAGAACCCAGGGTCAGGAAATATGGTTTATAAATTAGATGTTTTAGACAGCGCACAAAAGTTAAAATTGTAGGGTCAGAAATTTGTAGTGCACTCAGAATATCATTAATGTAAAATTCAAACCTTAATCCTGGTTTTGTATAAATCAGCGTTCCCCATTTCATTATGTTAGTGTGGTAAGACATCATGTTATTTTTGGGGTTACTGCCATCCTAACGTCTTTGTTCTGAATTTTCTTGACATCATTTGTTTATGCCACTACCCAGTAATGATTACCTTACTTAAATATTTTATGCACAGGTAAAGTGCATATTGGAGTCTTATAGAATGGTGCGCTATTGTCCTCCATTCTCGTCACCACTACCTTATATTTCCAGGCAGTCGTGAACCCTTAGTCTTTTTGGCTAGCATGTTTCCTAAATGCTGTGTAGGTCATTTTTCAGTATTTATTTGCCTAACCATTAAAACAAGCGAGTGTCCCTAATGGCACCTTCTTCATATAGACTGACAGTCTGTGATCACTAAATGGGTAAAGTTTGTGTGTATATATGATTCTTTTCCAGTTTCTTTTCTGATAATGATTTGTTGCCTACAGTTTCCAGTGTAGTAACGCTGTTGCTAAAAGCTGTCGGGCTCATGTGTTTGTGTTTGTGTGTTTTGTTTGTTTTTTTTTAAACCTTGTTTTGTTAGTTTGTTCCTTTTTTTAATTTACTTAAAGAGGTACTTTGAGCCCGTACTGACTGTTGTGCAGACATGCAGTATCTCACTGTTGCAGTATTATTTGAACTTTCAGTTACAGTTTCTTGCTGTAAAAAAGGATCACGTGGATACCAGAAAGGATTCTAAGTCAGCTGGAGTTTTGTATTTCTTAAGATGAGACGCATCAGTATGAGGAGCAGCAATATCCTTCAACTCCAGAAACAATAGCACTTATACCTCAGTCCTTTATGCATTTATACTGCTGCACTGACTGTTTGAGAACTTGAGTAATACATGGAAAATGGATATGAAGCAAGACTTGAATTACTGCATGCACACACTAAAGTGGACCTATTGATTTGGAAGGCACTCTGAGGAAAGAACATTAGCACACCTTGTGCACTGTTAAAACTGGTTTCAAGTTGCATGATTTCACATCCTTGAAAATGTTCTAGACTACTTAGCTTCATATTTTATGAATGAATTTAAAATTTCATAATTTCATTTCTATTTTTTATTATTGTTATTGTGCACAAAGAGCAGGCCAGTATTAGCAGCAGTATTTGTTAGTCTGCAAAAAATGTCATGTAGAATTTTTAGGAATAGTGCATTTCTAAAAAGACATCATTACGCCCATTTTTCTTTTTATTTTATTTTTATCCTAAACTGAGATGTGGTTCTCAAAATGTTTACAATTCTTGCTAAGTCCACCATGAAAAACTAAACTGATAAGGTGCTGTGCTATTTACCTTCAGATGCATTCGCGAGTGCAATCCTAACTACATCCATAGTCTTACGTGTGTGTAGTCAGAAGGTAACCTATAGGGATGATGTCTGTAAAATTGCTAGTGGCTAGTATTTATTAAAACTGTGATAAAACCCGGGGGGGGGGGGAATATATAAATTAATCTAATGGATGTCAAAAGTACATTATTGTTTAAAAAGATATGATAAAAACTTTGACTAACAGATCCTGCTGCTTTAAGTAGAAAAGCAAAGAAGTTAAAAGTGGTTCTCTGTCTACCGTAAGTTTGAACTGATCCAGACTAAAGCTTGTGACCTATTCCAGAATGAATGCTGCTGGTTAAGAAAGATTATAAATTCAGTTTTAGCACTCCACCTAAATCATTCCAAAAGCAATAATTCAGAGTTTGAAATAAGGGAGCTACAGACTGATTTGCTAGTGCTGGGGCATCTGTGGAGGCAGCTTCCAATGGTCGATTTATGAGCAGTGGTCGGTGCTTTTGTCAGAACTTGTCCCAGCAGTTAAGCAAATTAGCCGGCATAGCCTAGGGAACTAAACTGCAAACCAGGAGATCTGGGTTTGAATCCCAGTATCCCTCAGATATGTAAACGTTACATTTTTCTGTAGTCTCAAATGTCACCAGAGTGGTGATTCTTTAATCTGTGGTTTTAGAATAGTGTATCTACATTAAAGGGGATTCAATGTAACAGTTAGTAGATCTTGAGAGAATTCTCTCAATATGCTGACCTTGGAGCAGTGCTGCTTTCAGACTTGACGAGGGAGCAGTGATTAAGGGATTAATTGGGTAGAAGTTTGACTTCTCCTGTGAGCCCCTTATGTTTGTTACTCGCATACTGAAATGTTGCACATGAAAGTAGAATGTGCTGCATTCACAGTGAATCAAATGCTCGGCTCCTGGTTTGGTGCTTATCATGCATAGCGACAAGAAAATCATTACTGCCTTGTAGTCATTTCATACCCAGCATGCAGAATCCTTGTTTTGACCACTGCATATCGTTTTCTAAAGTGCTGACCCTGCAGTCCGGTGTTAGCAGTAGAATAAGCATACAAGAAAATTATCATGTTATGGTTCACCGGGTAAGTTTTTGTGGAGATCTGTGTTACACTATATAGGCTTCAGTGAATGTTTTCCTGTGAAGGTTCCCTGTAGGGCAGTTGCAACTTTCCGATTTTATATTGCAGGAATTACATGAATGACAGTCTTCGAACAGATGCGTTTGTCCGATTCCATCCAGAGACTATTGCATGTGCCTGTATCTACCTCGCAGCTAGGACACTGGAGGTTAGTAAGTCTTCCTGTTGAATTGTGGTGGAAATTTAAAACAGCAATGAATGGTATGTTGACAATTTAGAACATTTTCCTTTTCTGTTTTAGATCACTCTTTTTCTCATGTCTTTTCCCCCATTTTCAGTAGTTTTTTTGTTTAATATTTGAAATAATTAAAAAGTATTTTATTTTCACTATTCACAGGGTTTTAGTAGTCTGCTGTTTCTGAACACTCTGTTCCCAGTAGGATTTTTCTTTTATCAGTTGCTGCGGCAAAAACTCTAAATATTTCAGTCAGCTAAAAATAAAAGGTAGCCATAGTCCTGATGCAGAAAATGCTCATTGTTTAAATGATGGGTACATTAACATAAAAACATGAAATTTTCACCAATAAAGGACCGCTTGGCCCACCCAGTCTGCCTAGATGGTCCCTGCCTAGTCTGCCTCCAAAGACCCTACTAACTGTTCTTCGGCAACCCTCCCTTCCTGCCTCTTCACTAATATTCCCTTATTTCAAACAACATGAAGTCTTGCTGTATTCTGACTTCTGCAGTTAGGTCCTGCCTTTCAACTGCCCCAGAGAACAAAGAGTTAACTGTCCACGGCCAGCATGGAACGTTCAGTGTGAGCTCGGTTGAAGACCCTGTCTGCTGTTTAAACTCCAACTGTCAGATTCTTTGCTCGGTTCAAAAAAGTCTGTTAATGTGTCGTTTTTCGCTCGGTTTCTACCGAATTTCTGCTACTGAATCTGTTGGTTTAAGTCTCTGTCTTTGGTACCGTGAGTACTAGATAGGTTTTACATTTAGTTTCTGTATGGAACTGGTAAATTTCGGATTAGTTTGGTTTGAACCGATCAGTTTGGTCTTAAAAAGTTTTGAATTTGTTTAGAGTGTGGTAACCGGTCTGTATCTGTTCTTTAAAAAAAAAAAAATGGATTTAATTACATTTTTTTCCAAGACCTGTAACATGGTCAGGAACCGATAGGGGAGTCTTGCCTGGCAGATTGCCGAAAAAAGGGTAAGTTTTGGATAGGATTGGCCATGTCTGAGAAACCCAAGAAAAAAACTGGGCCCACTGGGTTTCAACACTGCAGTGTGTGTGGGGAAGCCTTTGCTAAGGCTGATCCCCACACCACCAGTGTTTGTCTGGGGTTTGACCACCTCGATTCTGACTGCCAAATTTGTAAGAGTTTTCCCAAAGCTACCCTGGATAAGAGAGTAGGTAGACTGAGGGAAAGGGAGGCCGAGAAGTCCGCTGACCTGGATGGCCAGCCCGGTTCGGTTCCGACCAAACCAGGAGGAGTGCCCTCTGACCAGGGCGAAACTTCTTCGGGCAAAAGGAAAGCCGATTCTGAGGAGTCTGTTCCAGTTAAAAGAAAGAGAAGAGAAAAATCATCCGTTCGGATCCAGAAGTTCTTCTCCCACCGCTGATGAAATGGCCAAAGCGATAAGGATAGTGCAATCACTAACTTCAGTTCCGGCCGAACCGCACTATCTGGCAGGGGCTTGGTTCGGTCGGTTCCGGATTATACTTTAGAAGAATTTTATGAACCAGAGGAGGAAGAGTATGAGGGTGATGATGGTGGTGATTATGAAAGTCTGGATGTGCCTATTGACCTGGACATCTCCCCAGACAGACCTTCAGGTGTTTCTCCTCCTAGACTTTCTGAGTCCCCTTCCCACTTTGTGTTTTACAAGAAAGTGGCTGAAACCCTCCAACTTCCAATGGAAGAAGCAGAAGAGGATCAGGAGGAGCCTGATTTTGTTGAAATGATGGACATCCCAGAGTCCAGGAGGCTGTCTATTCCCCTACATAAATCTTTTGGGAAACAGACATTTAAAATTCTAAAGACTCCTAACTCCATACCTCCTGTGGACAGACTAATGGAAAAGAGGTATACCCTTTGAGGCTCGGACACAGAGTTCCTTTCTCAGCAATGCAGCCATGTTGGGGTACTGCAGGCTGCTGCCTGTGATAAGGCAAATATTCCCTTGGCATCACCCCCCAAAGATAAGTACTCCAGGAGGATTGATGCCATGGCAAAGAAGCATTACATGTCAGCATCTTTGGGACTCAGGCAGGCTAACTATATGGCCTACACAGCTAGATACCAGAAGTCCAGGAGGGACACTGTGCTGGCTCTGGCTAAACAGGCCCCTGATCAGCTTGCCAGGTAGCTGGAGCAGGTGGCTGCGGGTGGGATTGAGGCATCCAAGGTGCAGTTTCATGCTGCTTTGGACTCCAGTGATGTTTCATCTAGAGTCATGGCTATATCTGTGGCCCTTTGGAGGATGGCTTGGCTCAGATGTACTAGCGTATCACAGGATACCCAGGCTAAGGCCATGGATTTCCCTGTCATTGGTAATTCTCTGTTTGGGGAGCAGACAGAGAACTACATGAAAAAGATGGACGAGAACAGGACCACCTACAGGAGTGCTCAGGCCAAAGAAAGGCAAGCCACTCCTCAAAGACAGCACTCCAGGGGCAGGGACAGGCCCTTTCAAAGGCCTTTTTACCAAGCCCAGGCCTCCTCTTCTGCTTATACTCAGAGGGGGTTCTTCAGAGGAAGGGGCAGACGAGGAATGAGCAGGCCTGCTTCCACCCCTCAGCCTAAAGCTCCTGCCAAGCAGACACCCTGATGGGTCTCCCTGGGTCAATTCTCCAATACCTGTAGGGGGCAGACTGGCTTACTTTGTCCAGGACTGTAAGTCTCGGACATCAGACAAGTGGGTCCTGGAAGTAGTAAGCAAGGGACTGGTTCTCAGCTTCAAAGAATTTCCCAAGATGAGAATCAGAGCCTTTCCACCTGCAAATCCATCAGAGACCCTTGCCCTAGAGGCAGAGGTTTCTTCCCTCCTGGCTCTCAGAGCCCGTAGAAAGGGTTCCTACCCTACAAAAGGGCAAGGATTGTACTCCAGATACTTCCTAACCCCCCAAAAATCAGGAGAATGGCGGCCCATCCTGGATCTAAGATATCTGAAGAAGCACCTTTTAAAACCAAAGTTCAAAATGGTGACTCTGGAAATAATTCTGCCCTCTCTAAGGCCAGGGGATTGTCTAACCTCCCTGGTCCTCAAAGATGCCTCTTTCACATTCCCATCAGGTGCTCCCACAGAAAGTACCTAAGGTTCGAGTTGCCCTCAGGCCACTCACTATCAGTTCAAAGCAATGCCCTTTGGCCTAACATCAGCCCCAAGGGTGTTCACAAAGTGCCTGGCAGTAGTGGTTGCTTTCCTAAGGAGAAAAAAGATTTCCATCTTCCCATATCTGGACGAATGGCTCATAGTGGGTCAGTCTCCAGACCAAGTCAAGTCACATCTGCAAGTAGCTCAGCAAGTGCTCACTTCCTTAGGATTCCTCCTCAACCTTCCAAAGTCAGTTCTCAAGCCAGTACAGCTCCTCACCTTCATAGGAGCAGAACTGGATACAGTAAGGGCAAGAGCTTTCCTTCCCCTGGACAGGGCAAGGACCCTTATAGAACTGGCCTCTTCATTCACCCTACAGGTGTCTCGACCAGCAAGGCATTTTCTTCAGCTTCTGGGTCAGGTGGCAGCTTCCACAGCAGTGGTCCAGGGAGCAAGATTCCAGATGAGGGACATTCAGTTCCATTTAAGAGCCTTCTGGTCCCAAAGAAAGCATTCCCTTACCAAACTAGTCCCAGTGACCCGTACCCTGATCCAGGCTTTGCAATGGTGGCAGGATCAGGACAATTTGAGACAAGGAGTCCCTTTTGTCACTCGGTCTCATTCAGTGATACTCACCACAGATGCTTTCCTGTTGGGCTGGGGAGCCCACCTGGGGGATCTTACCACCCAGGGACTGTGGTCACCTCAGGAATCTCTGCTTCACATCAGTCTCTTGGAACTCAGAGCAGTGTTTCTGGCACTGCAAGCCTTTTCCAAATCTGTACAGAACAAGGTGGTCCAGAACAGACACCACCACCACCACCACCATGTGGTACATCAACAAGCAGGGAGGCACTCGGTCTACGGCCTTGTGCACAGAGGCAATGAAGTTGTGGTCCCTGGTCTATTCCCTGCAGACTTGTCTGATAGCAGTTCACCTCCCAGGGAAGGACAATGTCCTAGCGGATTCTCTCAGCAGGATATCCCAGGGCCATCACGAATGGACCCTAGATCCCCTAGTTTTGAAGGTGATTTTCTCGAGATGGGGCACTCCACAGATGGATCTTTTTGCAGCCCCAGACAATCACCAACTTCCTCTATTTTGTTGCAGACCCCCAGTCTTGGGCTCAGTCCCCCTGGATGCTCTGATTCTGAATTGGGAAGGGAAATTTCTGTATCCCCCCCCCCGTTCAAAGTGTTAGTCAAGATCAGGTCTCAACCATGCAAAGTGATTCTGATTGCTTCAGACTGGGCCAGACAGCCCTGGTACCCACTGTTGCTGTCCTTAGCAGTCCACCTTCCCCTGTCTCTTCCCAGGAATTACAACCTGTTGACATCCTCTTGGGAGGATTTGGTATCCGAACCTCAAATCTCTCAATCTCAAGGCATGGCACTTAAAGAGTTAGTTTGCTGATCTGCACCTTTCTCAAGGGGTTCTGGATATCCTTAAGGCTTCTCGAAAACCTTCCACCAGAAAGACTTACAACTCCAAATGGAAAAGGTTCACTATTTGGTGCTCTAATAAGCATATTTCTCCAGAATCTGCTGGGTTGCCTACAGTTCTGGACTATATGGTCCATCTTAATGGCTTAGGACTTAGGCCAGCTACACTTAAAGTGCATCTGGCAGCTGTTTCTGCCTTCTTGTCAGTAGGCAAGCCCTCCTCTGTCAGCCCATCCTGTGTTTTGTAAGTTCTTCAAGGATTGCTGCACACTAGTCGTCCCCCGGGACCCTGCTCCTGCTTGGGACCTTAATGTTTGCATTGCTCAGCTTATGCTACCACCCTTGAGCCTTTGTCCTCTGCAGAGCTTAAGTACTTGACTTGAAAAACGGTGTTTTTGGTAGCCATTACCTCTGCCAGGCGTATCAGTGAATTGCAAGCCCTGTCAGTGGAGCCTGATTTCATCTCTCTTCGTAGAGATAAAGTGGTCCTAAGAACTAACAGTAAGTTTTTGCCTAAGGTGGTTTCAGATTTCCACCTTAATCAGTCTGTCTCTCCCTGTTTTCTTCACTGACCATTCCTCCTCTGAAGAGAGGAGGCTGCGCAGCCTGGATGTTAAAAGGGCCCTCAGCTACTACATGGAGCGCACCAAGGGTCACAGGTTTGAGTCCCTCCAGTTGTTCCTCACATATGGAGAGGTCGGTAAGGGCAAACCTGCTACTAAGAGATCTTTTGCCAGGTGGATTCTCTTGTATACAATTCTGCTATGAAAAACTGGATAGAACCCCACCCTCAGGCCTGAGGGCTCTCTACTAGAGATACAGCTGCTTCCCTGGCTGCTGCCAGGGATATTCTTATCTTAGAAATTTGTCAAGCAGCCACCTGGAAAACAGTCCATACATTCCCCCAAGCATTACTCTCTGGATATCCAGGCTAGGAGTGATGCTCGGTTTGGCACAGCAGTACTTCAGAGCCTATTCCCAAAGTAGGTTCTGTCCCTCCTCCATGGAGGTACTGCTTGGTAGTCCCCTCATCTTTTGTGCCCCGCCTTCTGGGGCTCGCAACTGTAGGGCTACTCTCTGCCTGCAGGCCTAGCCAGTCCTGTCATAGTGGTCCTCATGTCGTCTCTTACCCCTCTCTGTACCCACTAGCTCCCTGCTGGCCTACTTCCCTGCCTTCTCTCCCCTTCGCCTACTTACCTGACTTTCTCCTGAACGATTCTCTGCCCACCCCCTCCCCTGGTTCCTGTTTATCTCCCCTTGCTCCCACCTAAGGATTACCGCCTCTCCAGTTGTATTGACTAGATGCAACACGCTTTCTACATTTTCAGTTTCTAGCTGTAGTGGTTTACATGTTTGCTTTCTTGCCTATACTGTCTGTATTTTGTACCCCGGCCCTTCCCTGTGTGTGGGTCCGCAAGCCTCCTTGACTATGTACCTTGTTCTCTGTATTGTAATTTCTCCGGCCCACCTGTATTATGGGCTGTTTGCTACCATGACTATGTACCATGTTTTCTGTATTGTAACCTCCCGGGTCGCACCTGAAAATAGGCATTTGTTGTCTAGTGTGTCTACCTGGTTAACAAAAACAAACAAATAATTGTCAGAATACAGCAAGACTTCATGTTTGAAGAAAAAATTACTCACCTTAGTAATGTTGTTTCTTCTAATGGAGTCTTGCTATATTCTGACCTCCCCCACCTCCCCTCTCAGAATCTGGTTTTCAAACACCATGAAGTCTTGCTTATATTAGGACCTTTGCAGTATGCCCCTGGCTTTTGACTGCCCCGGAGATGAAATAGTTAACTCCAGAGAAATCTGGAGTTCCACAGCGCGAGGGCGCTTATTGAAAGCTCTATCTGGGTTGTTTGAACCCAAACTGTCAGATTCTTTACTCCGCTTCACTGAACAGATGCTCCGGAGACCAGCTCCTTCATTTCGGTTCGCTTTGCGGTTTAAAGTATTTTTATCGGTTCATTTAACCGAGAAAGTGTTTAAAATTACCCGGTTTTCCGCTTAAAGCTCTATCTGGTAACCGTAAGTAAAATAATTTTAGTCTGTGTGAAACTCATTATCGTTCGCTCTGAACCGATCAGTTTGCTTTAAAATTGTTTCTTTGCATTTAGAGTGAGGTACCTGGTTCTTATCGGTCCTAAAAAAAACTGCAATTAAAAGTGTGTTTTTCAAATACCCGTGACACGGTTAGGGACCGATAAGGGTGTCTTGTCCTGGCAAGGCCTGAAACAAAGGACAAGTTTGGTTAGGCTGGCATTATGTCTGAGAAACCCAAAAGAAAAACCGGGCCCACTTGGTTTCAACATCAGGATGTCTGTGGGGAAGCCTTTGCCAAGGCTGACCCACACACCACTTGTGTCTATTGTCTGGGGGCTGACCACCTCCTGTCAGACTGCCAGATATGTAAGAATTTCCCTGCAGCCACCCTGGAAAAGAGATTGGGCAGGCTCAGGGAACGAGAGGCCAAAAAGTCCGCTGACCCGGATGGCCAGCCCAGCTACGGCTGGACCAGAGGGAGTGCCCTCTGACCAGGGCCATACTTCCTCGGGCAAAAGAAAGGCTGGTCCTGAGGAACCAGTCAAAGCAAAAAGGACAAAGAAATCAGCTAGTGTGGAGTCCAGTTTTGTCTCTCCTTCTGCTGTAGAAATAGCTAAAGCCATACAGATTGTCCAGTCTTTGTCTCAGGGACTTGTTGAACCCTCTCTGGTTGGAAAAAGGGGGTCTCGTTCAGGTCCAGTGGTTCAGGATTATGATGTTGGGGATTTTTATGAACCACAGGAGGGGGAGGAAGATTTTGATGATTGTAATTGTGATTGGGAAGGTCTGGAAGTGCCAATAGAACTGGACATTTCTCCAGACAGACCCTTTGAGTCTCCCCCTTTATTGTCTGAGTCCCCATCTCATTTCAGATTTTATAAGAAAGTAGCAGAAACTCTCCAGCCCCTTAGAAGAGGCTGTGGATGAGCAAGAGGAGCCTGACTATGTGGAAATGATGGATATTCCAGAGGCTAGAAGGTTGTCTATTCCTTTACATAAGTCATTTAGGAGACAAACCACTAAGATTTTAAAAATCCTTTTCTTTCCTCCTGTAGATAAAAAAATGGACAGAAGGTATCGTTGTCAGGCCCTAATACAGACTTCCTTACTGAACAGTGTAGTCATGTAGGTGTGGTGCAAGCTGCAGCCTGTGACAAGGCTAATATTCCCTGGCTTCACATCCTCCTGATAAGGATTCCAGGAAGATTGATGCCATGGAAAAAACAGTATGTGGCAGCTTCTTTGGGACTCAGACAGGTTAATTATATGGCTTATGTGGCTAGATATCAGAAATCTAGATGGGACACTATATTGCAGTTGGCCAAGCAGGCCCATGGCCAGCTGGCTTGTGAGTTGGAACAGGTGGCTGCTGATGGCATTGAAGCCTCTAAAGTTCAATTTCATGCTGCTGTTGATGTTAATGATGTTTCCTCTAGGGTCATGGCCACTTCTGTAGCTCTCCGTAGGTTGGCATGGCTCAGATGCACTAATCTGTCCCAAGATACCCAGTCAAAGGCTATAGATTTTCCTGTTATAGGAAATTCTCTGTTTGGAGAACAAACAGAAAATTACATGAAAAGATGGATGAATACAGAACTACTTACAAAGTGCCCAAGCTAGAAAGGCATGCCACTCAACATAAACTGCCCCAGGGATGAGGGCAGGCCTTACAATAGGCCTTTTACCAATTCCAGGCTTCTTCTGCTTTTTGCACAGAGAGATTTTTCAGAGGCAGAGGCAGACGGGGCACAGGCAGGCCCTCTCCCCAACCTAAAGCTGCTCCTGCCAAGCAGGCACCCTGACGGGTGTCTGGGGCCGACTCCTGCACCGTAAGACTGGTTTATTTGCCAGAACTGCTGTCCTAACCTCGGACAAATGGGTTCTGGAGGTAAGCCAAGGCTTGGTTCTCAGTTTCAAAAAGTTTCCCAAGATGAGAGCCAGGCACTTCCCCTCAAGTCTTTTAGAAACCCTCGCACTAGAGCGAGGTTTCGCCTTGACTGCAAAGCAGTGGAAAGGTCCCCTGCCACCCGAGCAAGGGTCTTACTCAAGGTACTTCCTGACCCCAAAAAGACAGGAGATCGTGCCCATCTTGGATTTAAGATTTCTGAACAAGCATCTTGTAAAACCAAAGTTCAAAATGCTGACTTTAGTAATGATTTTGCCATCCTTGAGGCCAGGGACTGGCTAGCTTCCTGGATCTCAAGGGCGCCCTCACCCATATTCTAATCAGGGCCTCTCACCGAAAGTACCTCAGGTTGAACTGCCCTCGGGCCACTACCAGTTCAGGGCATGCCCTTCGACTCACTTCTGCTCCAAGAGTTTTCACAAAATGTCTAGCTGTAGTAGTGGCCCACTTAAGAAGACAAGGATAGCTGTGTTTCCTACTTGGACGACTGGCTTATTGTGGGTCAGTCTCAGAGCAGGTAAAATCCCACTTGCAAATCACCCAGGAACTCCTCACCTTCTGGGGTTCCTGCTGAATGTTCCAAAGTCAGTTCTCGAACCAGTTCAGGTACTAACTTTTATGGGTGCAGAGCTGAACACAAAGTTAGCCAGGGCATTCCTCCCTCCGAAGAGTGGACAAACTCATTGCCCTGGCATCTTCTTTCTCCATGCAGGTCTCTCACCAGCAAGGCACGTTTGCAACTCCTGGGGCACATGGCTGCCTCTACAGCTGTTGTGCCAGGGCAAGATTTCAGATGAGGGACATTCAGTTCCACTTGAGGTCCTATTGGTCTCAAAGGAGGGACCTCTTACCAAATTGGTCCCAGTGACCAAGACTCTGATCCTAGCTCTCCAGTGGTGGCTGGATCGGAGCAACCTGTCCTTAGGGGTCCCATTCCTTCCTGTCCCTCACTCCCTCATCCTCACCACGGATGCATCCCTGTTGGGTTGGGGCTTACCCATGCATCTTTCAACTCAGGGAGTTTGGTCCCCCAGGAATCTCTGCTTCACATCAATCTGCTGGAGCTCAGAGCTGTCTTCCTAGCTCTCCAGATTTTTTCAGAAACTGTCCAGAACAAAGTTGTTCAAGTCAGGACAGACAATACCACAACAATGTGGTACATCAACAAGCAAGGGGGCACTCGCTCTTCAGCCCTATGCACCGAAGCAATGAAGTTGTGGTCTCTGGCCTATTCCCTGAACACCTCTCTGATAGCGGTTCACCTCCCAGGGAAGGACAATGTCCTAGCGGACGCCTCAGCAGGATTTCTCAGGGCCACTCGTAATGGGCTCTGAACCCTCAGTGCTGGGGTCAATCTTTGCCAGCTGGGGCACTCCTCAGATAGATCTTTTGCAGCCCCAGACAACCACAAACTTCCCTGTTTTGCTGCAGGCCCCCGTTCTGGGGTCAGTCCCCTGGATGCCTTTCAGCTGGATTGGGAGGAAAGTTTCTATGCTTTCCTCCGTCCTCTACTCTTCAGGGTTTTAGTAAAATCAGAACTCAGCCTTGCAGGGTGATTCTGATTGCTCCAGACTGGGCCAGGCAGCCTTGGTACCCTCTTCTTCTGTCCCTATCATTCCACCTCCTGACCTTGCCCAGGGCTCACGACCTGCTGACCTGTGCACAGGGAGAGTGGTATCCGATCTCGACTCCCTCCACCTCAAGGCTTGGTTCTTGAGGAGTTAGGGTTTGCTCATTTACACCTTTCTCAAGGTGTCTTGGATATTTTGAAGGCCTCAGAAAGCCTTCCACTAGAGCCACTTATAATTCTAAATGGAAGAGATTCTCATTTTGGTGTTCTGAGAGGCAAATCACCCCAGAATCAGCTGACCTGCCTATTTTGTTGGACTACCTGGTCCACTTAAATTTTAGGCCTCAAACCAGCTACCTTAAAGGTTCATTTGGCAGCTGTTTCAGTTTTTATTTCTGCAGGAAAACCAGTTTCTTTTCTTCTCACCCTGTGTTTGCCAAATTTTTCAAAGGGTTACTTCATACTAATCCTCCTTTTCGGGAACCAACCCCTGCATGGGACTTGAATATTTGCATTGCCCAGCTAATGCAACCTCCTTTGAGCCTCTGGATTCGCAGATCTCAAGTTCTTAACTTGGAAACTGTTTTTCTAGTGGCTATCACTTCTGCTAGGCGTATAAGTGAATTGCAAGCCTTGTCAGTGGAAGAGGATTTCATTTCTTTCCACAGAGATAAAGTGATCCTCAGGACTAACAGAAAGTTTTTACCTAAGGTGGTTTCAGATTTTCATCTTAACCAATCCATCTCTCTTCCAGTATTTTTTACTGAGCACTCCTCTTCTGGTGAGAGAAGCTTGCACAGTTTGGATGTAAAAAGAGCCCTTAGCTATTATTTGGACTGCACTAAGGGTCACAGGTTCGAATCCTCCAGCTCTTCCTTACCTATGGAGATGTGGGTAAGGGAGGCCTGCTACTAGGAGGTCGATTGCTAGGTGGATTGTCTCTTGTATCAGTTCTGTTATCAAAAACTGGGCAGGAGCCGCCCTCAGGTCTGAGGGCTCATTCCACCAGGGTACAGCTGCATCTCTAGCGGCTGCTAGAGATATTCCCATTTTGGAAATCTGTCAAGCTGCTACCTGGAAGACAGTCCACACTTTCACTAACATTATTCCTGGACGCCCAGTCCAGGAGAGATGCCCGCTGGCACAGCTGTCCTGCAGAGCCTATTTCTAAGTAGGTTCTGACACTCCTCCATGGGGGTACTGCTGTGTACTCTGCAAAGGTCCTAATATAAGCAAGACTTCATGGTGTTTGAAGAAAAATTACTCACCTTAGTAATTGCTTTTCTTCTCATGGAGTCTTGCTATATTAGGACAACCTCCTCCTACCCCTCAGAATCCCTACTTGGGTATGGGGTTGGCAAATTGGTGCAATCACTGTGTCATGCCTGTTTAGCTTCTAGTCCCCCTCCCCTCTTTTCTTTCTTGGGTTAGAACTAGATAGTTTCTGTTTTTATTAATTGTAGCTGGGCCCTCTCTGGACTTGAGTCTTTGGGCAGAGGGGCCTTAGTAGTGATTGTCAAGGGTTATCCTAACAATAATACGTGATACTGTTTTCTTTATTGGTGTTGTGTTTTGTGGTTCTACTGTTAGTAGGTAGCCAATGGCTAGTGTAAGGCTTTTCCACACAGACTTGCTATGTTAGTTTAGCCTCAGAAAGAACCTTACAGTTTGGGTTCAAACAACCCAGATAGAGTTTTAACGTCTTGCCGCTGTGGAACTCCAGATTTCTCTGGAGTTAACTATTTCATCTCCGGCAGTCAAAGTCAGGGGCATACTGCAAAGGTCCTAATATAGCAAGACTCCATGAGAAGAAAAGCAATTACTAAGGTGAGTAATTTTTTCTTTTGGGATGTGGGTGGGCAGGAGCAGTGTTGGCACCCTATGGGTGTCCCTTTTTCACCCTCCTTTACTTGGGTGTGTGTTGTGTTTTGTTTTTTTGGTTTCCTGACTTGAGTCTTTGCTTTGAAACCAAAAACCTTTTTAATAAATTTAGTTGCCAGTTGTCTAGTGTGAGTTTTACAGTTTCCACACAAAACTTCTAGTGAGTATTGCTCGTAAAGATCTGACGGTTAGAGTTTAAACAGCAGCAGACAGGGGCTTCAACCAAGCTTGCGCTGAACGTTCCATGCTGGCCATGGAAAGTTAACTCTTTGTTCTCCGGGGCAGTTGAAAGGCAGGACCTAACTGCAATAGTCAGAATACAGCAAGACTCCATTAGAAGAAACAACATTACTAAGGTGAGTAATTTTTTCTTTGTGCTTCTAAGCCACACCCCAATTAGCTTCTCCTCTGACTCAGTAAATTAAGCTGTTAAAGCCCCCTTCCTCAAATAGAGAAATACAGTGATTTTCTTTTTTTTTTTTTTTTTTTTACTTAAATGAGACCCCCTGCTTCTTTTTTTATTATTTTTATTCATAGTTTCACATAAAACGGAGGGAAGGGAGTACAAGTTGTCAGTCACAAATTCATTTGAATCCAGAAAATGAAAACTTCGTAATGGAGCCACACAGCATGACAGTCCATGTAAAATGTACCTTGAAATTTTTGATCGCAGTCGTGAGTGAATTATATAAATTTATATCATAATTTCTAAGAGACACTAATGTAAATTTAAAAAGGGGGAGATAAACTGGCCTTGAATACATTGATCATTCCAGGGTCACCCCTCTCTATCTGTATCTCCCAGGCCGCCCATTCCAGACCCATATCCCCATTCCATCCAACTGGTTTGAAGACCCATACCATCTCCAGAGTGAGGATTGAGGAATAAAGGATATATCCTTCGAACTAATGTGAAAAATCAATCTAGACCATTTCATAGTACCAGAGGTCTGACTTATCATTCAAGTGATGGGAGATCTGCAGACCTCCTGCTTCTAATAAAGTATCTGCTTGCTTAATCCAAACAATTAGTAAGAAAACTGTAGTTCTAGACTGCTACTTGCTCTGAAGGCAAATTTTCCTGTCAAAAACTGCAGCAGGAAGCTATAATTGGAGACACCTTTTGTACTCCTAAGCCACACACCCCCAATTAGCTTCACCTCTGACTCAGTAAATTAAGCTGATACAGCCCTCTTCCTCAGACAGTGATTTTCGTTTTTTTTTTTTTTTTACTTAAATGAGACCCCCTGCTTCTAATAAAGTGTCTGTTTGCTTAATCCAAACAATTAGTAAGAAAACTGTAGTTCAAACACCATGAAGTCTTGCTGCTATTAGGACTAAATGCAGTTTGCCACTGCACTCGAACTGCCCTGGAGAGGATAGGGTTAACTCCAGAGCAGTCTGGAGTTCCACAGCCAGGGCGCTGTTCAAAGCTTTATCTGGCTAGTAGTTTCAAATGAAACTGCCAGATTCTTACTCCGCTTCACTGAACAGTCGCCCCGAGATCAGCTCCTTCAAACGGGTTCATTTCGCAGTTCAAGCGAAGTTTACTCGGTTCATTTGAACCGCAAGTGTTTAAAAATTACCGCTGGTCAGCTCTATCTGGTAAACCGTAAGTACTAAAAATAAAGTCTGTGTGGAATACACATCGGTTCAGTCTGAACCGATCGGTGGCTTATTTTACGTATTTTTGGCTTTAGATGTATGTACCCGGTTCTTATCGGTTCTAAAACTTAATTTTATTTGGGGTTTTTCCAATACCTGTGACACGTTAGGAACCGATAAGGGTGTCTTGTTTTGCAATGGCCGCTTAAAGGCAAGTTTGTTGTTAGGCTGGCATTATGTCTGAGAAACCCAAAAGAAAACCGGGCCCACTGGGTTTCAACACTGTGATGTCTGTGGGGAAGCCTTTGCTAAGGCTGATCCACACACCACTTGTGTCTACTGTCTGGGGGCTGACCACCTCCTGTCAGACTGCCAGGTGTGTAAAAATTTCCCTGCAGCCACCCTGGAGAAGAGATTGGGCCGGCTCAGGGAACGAGAGGCCAAAAAGTCCGCTGACCCGGATGGCCAGCCCGGTCCAGTACCCACTGGACCAGAGGAGTGCCCTCTGACCAGGGCGAGACTGGTAAAGAAAAGCTGGTCCAGAGGAACCAGCTCCAGCAAAAAGACAAAGAAATCAGCAGGTCTGGATTCCAAAATTGTCTCTCCAACAGCTGCAGAAATAGCAAAAGCCATTCAGATTGTTCAGTCTTTGTCTCAGGGACTTGTCGAGCCCCTATAATTGGGAAAAGGGTGGCCTGCTCAGGTCCAGTGGTTCAGGATTATGATGTTGAGGAGTTTTATGAACCACAGGAGGGAGAGGAGGAATTTGATCAGTGTATTTGTGACTGGAAGGTCTGGATGTACCCATTGAACCGGCATTTCTCCAGATAGACCCTTAGAATCACCCCTTTGCTGTCTGAGTCCCTCTCATTTTATGTTTTATAAACGGTGGCAGAAACCTCCAGCTCCTTTAGAGGAGGCTGTGGATGAGCAAGAGGAGCCTGATTATGTAGAAATGATGGATATTCCAGAGTCTAGAAGGTTGTCTATTCCTTTGCATAAGTCATTTAGGAAGCAAACAACAAAGATTTAAAAAAATCCTCATTCTGTTCCTCCTGTAGATAAGAAAATGGACAGAAGGTATACTTTATCAGGCCCTGATACAGACTTCCTCACTGAGCAGTGTAGTCATGTAGGTGTTGTTCAAGCTGCAGCCTGTGACAAGGCTAATATTCCCCTGGCATCACATCCTCCTGATAAGGATTCCAGGAAGATTGATGCCATGGCGAAAAAGCAATATATGGCAGCTTCATTGGGACTCAGGCAGGCTAATTATATGGCTTGTGGCTAGATATCAGAAATCTGGATAGGACTTTATGTGCAGTTAGCCAAGCAGGCCCAGGGCAGCTGGCTAGTGAGGTTGGAACAAGTGGCTGCTGATGGCATTGAAGCCTCAAGTTCAATTTCATACTGCCGTTGATGTTAATGATGTTTCCTCTAGGGTCATGGCCACTTCTGTAGCTCTCCGTGGTTGGCATGGCTTAGATGCACTCAATCTGTCCCAAGATACTCGGCAAGGCTATAGATTTTCCTAGTAGGAAACTCTGTTTGGGGATCAAACAGAAATTACATGAAGAAAATGGATGAATACAGAACTACCTACAAAGTGCCCAAGCTAAGTAGAGGCATGCACTCCACAAAGGCATGCCCCCAGGGTAGGGGCAGCTTACCACAGGCCTTTTATCAAGTTCAGGCCTCTTCAGCCTTTGCACAGAGGGTTTTTTCAGAGGCAGGGTAGACGGGCACAGGCAGACCATCTCCTCTCCTCAGAATAAAGCTGCTGCCAAGCAGGCACCCTGATGGGGTGCCCAGGGCCGGTCTCCTGTACCCGGTGTGGGGCAGGTTGGCTTATTTCAGCCAGAACTGGTTGTCCCTAACCCGGACAAATGGGTTCTGGAGGTGGTAAGCCAAGATCTGTTCTCAGTTTCAAACAGTTCCCAAAGATGAGAGCCAGACATTTTCCACCTGCAAATCCTTCAGAAGCCCTTGCTTTGGAAGCAGAGGTTTCTCTCTGCTGGGCTGCAAAGCAGTGGAAAGAGTTCCTCCTTGCCATCAGGGCAAGGGTCTGTACTGAGGTATTTCCTTACCCCAAAAGACAGGGGAGTGGCGGCCCATCTTAGATTTAAGGTTCCTGAACAAGCACCTTTTGAAACCAAAGTTCAAAATGTTAACTCTGGCAATGATTCTGCCTTCCCTATGGCCAGGGGACTGGCTAGCTTCCCTGGACCTCAAGGATGCCTATTTTCATATTTTGATCAGGCCTTCTCACCGAAAGTACCTCAGGTTCGAACTACCCTCTGACCACTACCAGTTCAGAGCAATGCCCTTCGGCCTTACCTCTGCTCCAAGGGTTTTCACAAAATGTTTAGCTGTAGTAGTGGCTCATTTAAGAAGGCAAGGGGTTGCTGTGTTTCCTTACCTGGACGACTGGCTCATAGTGGGTCAGTCTCCAGATCAGGTAAAATCCCACTTGCAAGTCTCCCAGCAGCTTCTCACTTCTCTGGGATTCCTGTTGAATTTTCCAAAGTCAGTTCTGGAACCAGTTCAGATACTAACTTTCATAGGTGCAGAATTGAACACAAAGTCAGCCAGGGCATTTCTTCCCTCCGAAAGAGTGGACAGACTCATTGCCCTGGCATCCTCCTTTACTCCCTGCGGGTCTCTCACCAGCAAGGCACTTTTGCAACTCCTAGGGCACATGGCTGCTTCCACAGCTGTCGTGAGGGAGCAAGATTTCAGATGAGAGACATCCAGTTCCATTTGAGGTCCTACTGTCTCAAAGGAAGGACCCCTATCCAAGTAAATCCCAGTGACCAAAACCCTGATCCTAGCTCCTTCAGTGGTGGCAGGATCAAGCAGTTTAACTCAGGGGTCCCCTTCTTACCTGTTCTTCATTCCCTCACCCTCACCACGGATGCCTCCCTGTTAGGTGGGGGACATTTGGCGACCTTTCCACTCAGGGAGTGTGGTCCCCTCAGGAATCTCTGCTCCACATCAACCTTTTGGAACTCAGAGCTGTTCTCTTAGCTCTCCAGGTTTTTTCGACTACTGTCCAGAACAAGGTAGTCCAAGTCAGGACAGACAACACCACAACAATGTGGTACATCAACAAGCAAGGGGGCACTCGGTCATCAGCCTTGTGCACCGAAGCAATGAAGTTGTGGTCTCTGGCTTACTCTCTGAACACCTCCCTGGTAGCAGTTCACCTTCCAGGGAAGGACAATGTCCTGGCGGATGCCTCAGCAGGATTTCTTAGGGCCATCACGAATGGGCTCTGAATTCTGGTGCTGGGGCTCAGTCTTGCCAGATGGGGCACCTCAGATAGATCTTTTCGCAGCCCCAGACAACCACCAACTTCCTCTGTTTTGTTGCAGGCCTCCAGTTCTGGGATCAGTCTCACTGGACGCCTTTCAGTTGGATTGGAAAGGGAAGTTCTTGTATGCTTTCCCCCCTTCCCTTTCCTCTTCAGGGTACTAGTAAAAATCAGAACTCGGCCCTGCAGAGTGATTCTGATTGGGCCAGACAGCCCTGGTACCCTCTCCTCCTGTCCCTGACATTCCACCCTCCCCTCAGCTTGCCCAGGACCCACGACCTGTTGACCTGTGCACAGGGCAGAGTGTGGTATCCGAACCTAAATTCCCTCCACCTCAAGGCCTGGTTCTTGAGGAGCTAGAATTTGCTGATTTACACCTTTCTCAAGGTGTCCTGGATATTTTAAAGGCTTCTAGGAAACCTTCCACTAGAGCCACTTAGAATTCTAAGTGGAAGAGGTTTTCCATTTGGTAGTTCTGAGAAGCAGATTATCCTAGAATCTGCTAATCTGCCCATTTTACTGGACTATTTGGTCCATTTAAATTCCTTAGGCCAGCTACCTTAAGGTTCATCTGGCAGCTGTCTCTGCTTTTGTGTCAGTGGGGAAGCCTGCTTCCTTTCTTCTCACCCTGTGTTTTCCAGTTTTAAGGGTTAATTCACACTAACCCCCTCTTTCGGGAACCAGCTCCTGCATGGGACCTGAATGTTTGCATTGCTCAGCTAATGCAACCCCCCTTTGAGCCTCTGTCCTCGGCAGACCTCAAGTTTTTGACTTGGAAGACTGTTTTTCTAGTGGCTATCACTTCTGCTAGACGTATAAGTGAATTACAGGCCTTGTCAGTAGAAGAAGATTTTATTTCTTTTCACAGAGATAAGGTAGTCCTTAGGACTAACAGAAAGTTTTTACCTAAAGTGGTTTCAGATTTTCATCTCAACCAATCTATCTCTCTTCCAGTATTTTTCACTGAGCATTCCTCCTCAGGGGAGAGGAGATTGCACAGTCTGGACGTCAAAAGAGCCCTAAGCTACTATTTGGAATGCACCAAGGGTCACAGGTTCGAATCCCTCCAACTCTTCCTTACCTATGGAGAAGTTGGAAAAGGGAGACCTGCCACTAAGAGGACAATTGCGAGGTGGATTGTCTCTTGTCTCTTGTATCCAGTTCTGTTACCAAAACTAGGTAGAGAACCTCCCTCAGGACTGAGGGCTCATTCCACCAGGGTACAGCCATATCTCTGCGCTGCTAGAGATATTCTATTTTGGAAATTTGCCAAGCTGCTACCTGGAAAACAGTCCACACCTTTACTAAGCATTATTCCCTGGATGTCCAGTCCAGGAGAGATGCTCGTTTGGCACAGCTGTGCTTCAGAGCCTATTCCCAAGTAGGTTCTGACCTCTTCCATGGAGGTACTGCTGTATAATCTGCATTTAGTCCTAATAGCAGCAAGACTTCATGGTGTTTGAAGAAAAATTACTCACCTTAGTAATTGCTTTTCTTCTCATGGAGTCTTGCTGTATTAGGACAGCCCTCCCTCCTACCCGCCTCAGAACTCCCACTTGAGTATGGGGTTGTCAAATTGGTGCAAGCTCTGTCATGCCATTTCAACTTTCTCTAGCCCCCTTTTGTTCATTTGGGTTAGGAACTAGGTGATTCTGTTTTTGTTAGTGATAGGTGGCTCCCTCTCTGGACTTGAGTCTTTTGGGGAGAGGGGGCCTATTAGTGCTTGTCATGGGTGATTCTAACAATAACAGGTGATTTTGTTATTATTCTATGATTGTTGTTGTTTTTGTTGTTCTACTGGTAGGTAGCCAATGGCTAGTGTAGAGTTTTTCCACACAGACTTGCTATATTAGTTTAGCTTCGTAAAGAACCTGGCAGTTTCATTTGAAACTAGCCAGATAGAGCTTTGAACAGCGCCCTCACGCTGTGGAACTCCAGACTGCTCTGGAGTTAACCCTATCCTCTCCGGGGCAGTTCGAGTGCAGTGGCAAACTGCATTTAGTCCTAATACAGCAAGACTCCATGAGAAGAAAAGCAATTACTAAGGTGAGTAATTTTTTCTTCTAGACTGCTCTGAAAGCAAATTCTCCTCTGTCAAAAACTATAGCATAACAGAATGGTCGGTCTTGATGTCATAGAATGTCTTAGAAATATTAAAGCAGTAGCTGGTGAGGGAAGTGGAACTCTATGTAGTTTTGAGGGCACCCCGAAGCTACATTATGTATAAAAAAAAAAAATTGGTCAAAGCCTATCAGAATACATAACTGAAATGGAAAGGTAAATTATGTAAAAATAATTTCCTATCTCCTTTAACATTACTTCAAAACTGAAATTAATTTTAGACTTTTTAGTTATAACAGAGTGAATATCAACACTGTTATGGTGTCCATCTGTCTAATATCCCAACTACCTATTGATCATTTTGCTTGAATGTGCAGGAAAATCAAAAAAAATAACATCTTGGGCACTGGACCCAAAGCAGCATGGATTCACAGCAGGAAGGTCATGTCAGACGAATCTAATTGATTTCTTTGACTGGGTGACCAAAGTAATAGACCAGGGAGGGGCTATGGATATGGCCTACCTAGACTTTAGCAAGGCATTTGACACAGTCTCACACAAAAGATTAATAATCAAGTTAGCCAGCCTGGGAGTGGGTCCCAGGGTGGTAGCCTGGGTAGAAAATGGCTGCACAACAGGACACAGAAGGTAATAATGAATGGAACACATTCTGAAGAAAGGGGGTTACTAGTGGAGTACCTCAGGGCTCAGTATTGGGTCCAGTCCTCTTTAACGTCTTTATAGGTGACATTGCAGAGGGTCTGGAAGGAAAGGTATGCCTCTTTGCGGATGACACAAAGATCTGTAACAGAGTTGATACACAGGGGGGTAGAAAGGATGAGAAGGGACTTGGCAAGGTTGGAGGAATGGTCAGACATATGGCAACTTAGATTCAATGCAAAGAAGTGCAAAGTACTAACATACTAACATACTAAAATGCTAGCAAAAAAGTTCCTAACGGTCTTTCGTGTCTGCTCGTTTAGTCAGCCCCCACCCTGGGTGCTGACCTTGCTGTCCCCCTCGCCTTCTCTGGCTTCTCCCTTCCCAGTTCCGGATATTCTTGCTGCATTGGATTTTGCTTCCAGAACCCTTCCCCTGTACCTGTCCCACCCCCTCTTGAACCCCTCCACTGTCTCTGCCTCCACCAGCCCCCTAGGCAGTGCATTCCATGGCTCCACCACCCTCTCAGTGAAGTTGCACCTCCTCCTTTCTCCCCTGAATCTTCCCCCCTCCAGCTTCCACCCATGCCCTCTAGTGGCCCCCTCCTCCTTCCTTCGAAGCACCCTGACTGTTCCTCTCCCATTTACCCTCTTCATGTACCTGAAGATCTCTATCATGTCCCCCCCGGTCCCTTCTCTCTTCCAGTGTGTACATATTTAGCTCTTCGAGCCTCTCTTCATAGGTCCTGTCCCCCAAGCCCCAAATCATTTTGGTTGCCTTCCCCTGGACCCTCTCCAGGAGGTTAATGTCCCTCTTTAAGTGTGGCCTCCAGAACTGCACGCAGTACTCAAGTAATGCACCTGGGAAATAAAAATCCAGGAGAAGAGTACACAATAGCAGGGGAGGTACTAACAACAACAATAATGGAAAGGGATCTGGGTGTAGTCATATCAGATGGCCTAAAGGTGGGTATGCAATGTGAGAAGTCAGTAGGATAGACAGGGGGATACTGGGATGCATAGGGAGGGGCATCACAAGTAGAAAAAGGGAAGTGGTTATCCCTCTATACAGACAGTTGGTGAGACCCCATCTGGAGTACTGCGTGCAGTTTTGGAGACCTCATCTACGCAAGGACATAGACAGGATGGAAGCAGTCCAGAGGAGGGCAACTAAAATGGTGCAGGGTCTACATCAGAAACCATATGAAGAGAGACTGAGAGAGCTTAATATGTATACCCTTGATGAAAGGGGGGACATGATAGAAACTTTTAAGTACCTCAAGGGAATCGACAAAGTCCAGGAGGGTAGCATCTTTCAGAAAAAGAGATGTGTAAGAACAAGGGGGCACAATTTAAAGTTAGAGGGGGGGACGCTCAGGGGTAATGTGAGGAAATTCTTTTTCACGGAGAGAGTGGTGGATGCATGGAACCGCCTTCCTGGAGAGGTTGTGGGGTCTAAAACAGTGGAGGAATTCAAACATGCATGGGACAGACATAAGGCAATTGTAGTGGGGGGTTGCAGGAAATAGGCTGTTGGTTAACTAGAATCTGCAGCTTATCTAGTAGGTAGGGAAATGGGCAGACTGGGTGGGCCAAGTGGTCCTTATCTGCTGTCAGTCTGTGTTTCTATCTTCAAATGGAAGAGCAGTTTATAGTAACAGTAAAGTTCAGCAGTGACATGAGCTAATGTCACATAGGTAGAGACACTTCCTTTGACATGCTTGACCTTTGCCACCCTAGCTGTATCATTCTTTCCTATTTTTTATTGTACTTTTGTCATCCTGGTCCTGCCCCCTTGCCCCTAACTGCTACCCTTATGTTCCAATCGTTTTGTTTTTTTCCTCCAAAAAGTTGGGAAATAGATTGCAGAAAAAACACTTACTTGCATCAGTTAGGGCTTAAGCATAAAAAGTAGGGTTATGTAAAGTATCTGTGATGTCTGTTCCTTGAATTTAGAACTGCCACGTGACGCAGAGTTAACTTCAGCACTTTCTATCCAAGTATTGCTGTTTGAATAGTTTTGTGAGCCTGTAAAGGCAGTGCTGGAAGTTGAGTAATGCAAGTGCTGTTTCATGTGATTGCTCAAATCCAGAGGAGACTGTGCTTAAACCCTACCTGGTTAACTAAAATAGATTTCTGCATTGAATAATAATGTCCTGGCTTTGTGTAACAGTGCTTTGTGCTCCTCTTAGATTCCACTTCCTAATCGACCTCACTGGTTTCTGCTGTTTGGAGCCACTGAAGAGGAAATTCAAGATATTTGCCACAGGATTCTAAAACTCTATACCAGAAAAAAGGTACAACTGGATTCTGAAAACTGTGGATCCACTTTAGTTCTGACTGTATTTTTCATAAACATAAAATCATTATTAGAGTGGTGGTGGTAGTAGTGAATGTGCTTGTAGTTCTGTCTGCAAAATACAAAACTTTATGCCAAAAAAGTTGATCTTCTGAATCAGTCTCTTATTTTACTTTGTTGTTTTGCATGAATATTTACCGGATTATTATATCACAGGTGGTCAACATGGAATTGTAGACTGCAGTGTGTTCCCTGAACAAAAGGCTTAAGTAGTTTTTATAGTGCGTGGGAGAGGGTGATTAATTAAATTCGATCAGTTCCCAGTTCTGTAGTACCATCTATGTGACGTCAGATAGTTGTACCTTCTTGAGTGCATCACATCGATGGTACAACATGGAATGCCGATGGACACTGCTGCTTCCTTCTGGGATCACAGCTCCGGTGTTCAAAAATGGCACTGTAAAAAAAGGAAGGCAAAGCGCATCACTTTTTTAGTTTTTTACACTTGGGACGGGCAGTTTTGAAAGTGGAGGGGGAGAGAGGAGTAAGCAGATGTGCTGACTTTCAAAGTAAGGGCGGAGTGTGGCTTTTTGGGGGTGTTAGCCACACAATTTTTTTTTTGGCTCAAGAAATGCCTCATTGGTGTTGAACTGTTGCCCATACCCTGTAAAAGACAGTGGATGGCAACCGTAAACGCTGCTGAGTTCACTTCTCAAGGTTTCATGACAACTGTAAACCTCTCAAATTTCACCCTTGATGTTTGTTAGGTTGTCATGGCAGCTTCTCAAAGTGAACACACCGTGGTTGTTCACTGTTGGCTATCCATTATCCTCTGTTGTAACCAAAACATTAAAGCATGCGGACAAAATTGTTTGTTGGCTCCTATTGGGAGGCCATTAAAATATATAAGGGATTTGCAGCAGTTCAGTGTGTGATGATGCATTTATCGTGTACAGTTTCCAGTGACCTCAAGTAACCTCACGAGTGAGAGTTACAAGAGGTCACTGGAAACTGTACAAGATAAATGCATCATCACGCACTGAGCCACTGCATATTCCATTTATGCAGCAGGTTTAAATGTTGTGTGACTGTTTTGATTTTGGTAGGTGTAAATAATTTGTCAAAAAGGGGAAAAGAAAATTGAATTTTATGCTGTTTTTTGCCGATTATTAAAAAAAAAAAAAAGTATCTATAAATGACACCACTCATTTTATAGATATTTTTGTGCTGAACATTTTTCGTGCTCACAATGCAATGGTATCCTTTTTTGTTATTCACATTTGTTTGTCAAAAAAGTGAACAAAAAATTGTTTTCTTCTGTTTTCTTATAAAAATATAAAATATCTATAAATGAAACACCACTCATTTTATAGATATTTTTGTGCTGAACATTTTTCGTGCTCACAATGCAATGGTATCTTTTTTTGTTATTCACATTTGTTTGTCAAAAAAGTGAACAAAAAATTGTTTTCTTCTGTTTTCTTATAAAAATATATAAGATATCTATAAATGAAACACCACTCATTTTGTAGATAATTTTGTGCTGCACAATTTTCATGCTCACAGTACCTTGCTATCTTTTTTCGTTATAAAGTTATTCCCATTTGAATATGGTTAGTACTGCTTCTGACTCCGAACATTCTAAATGAATTCTGAAGAGATTTGTGACATAGTAACCGTGTGGATAAATGGATACTATGGTGATAACTTAATCACCATAGTATTGTAGATAAATGGTTTTATTCTACAATTTTTATCATGACTCCTGTTGCGTAAATATATGTGTGGGTATGTTCCCTTCTCCAGGAAAAATGCCCAGCAAAATCTGAGGATCAGCATATTATCCTTTTTTATTTTTTTTTCTGGCCATGTGTATTGGTAGGTACAGGTATCTGGGACAGTGTAAAGGAAGAAGCAGCAAAATGTTTATTTACAGATTCTAATACGTTTCAGTTTGAAAATGGAACTTTGTTGTTGAAGATCTCTTAATAAAGCCTAGCCAGATAGCACTGAATGATGGTGTTGCAACATGGAAACTGGGTTCATGTCATGAGCTTAATTTCCCTTCCCTCAGACTGTGTTTTGGAGTCTGCAGTGCATCTTGATCTTGAGGGATAAGTTGGGGGTGCAGTCTGCCACTGAAGCACTTCCTACAGTACTGCATGATAGCAGGGAGAAAACCACCATTCCTAGGAGAATGACTGTGCCAAGCTATTACCCACCTCTGACACTGCAGAACACCACCAGGTTCCCTTCCTCTAAGTCATTGTTGACCGAGGCTGCTTCTCGATGTCATACAGTGTACGGGCTGGTAGTCGGGGTCCTTGCCATGGGAGGGGGAGCCAGAGAAATTAGAAAGTGGGAGGGAATTGTACTAGGACTATCAGATAGGTGTGTGTGGGGTGGTTGCTTTTGGTTATATGCACCAAGTTGGATCAATAAAAGTAGTCAAGCTCTAGCTTATCAAACAATTTACTGTTTGCTGTATAGCATGCTTATTACAATTTTTACGTGCTGAGCACATGCTAAGTAGAAGAGTGGGATGCCTTTGTTTTGGCTGTACTACAGCAAGATTACGCCCCATGTTTTTGGTTTGTTCTTTGTTTTAAACTAGACGTTTGCAGTCTCGAACACGAAGGGACAGAATTGGTTTGGGGGAAACGTGTGATCTTGACAAAAAGAAAATGAGGGAACTGTTTCACAAAAGTGGTGTCAAACTGAAATTGTTGCAGTCTTGCATATTGTACCATTAGAAAAGCAAACCAAGCTTCGATGTCTTAATTAGCTACCTAAATTTGGATTCCTGTTTTCAATATGCACAGGCTGATTTGGCATACCTGGAAAAGAAAGTGGAAGAACGGAAGGCTGCTCTTGAGGAGGCTAAAGCAAAAGCTAAAGGTCTGGTACCTGATGGAACACCTGCACTCGATAATACAGCTGGCTTTTCACCATCTTCCAAAAATGGTTAGTTACTATAAAATGGGTAAGAATTACCCTTGGCTGAAGCAGTATCTGACCTGTGATGATATTTCAGTTTACCATCCTAAGTAATAACTAAGCACCAAGATGAGTTATAGCCCAACACTTGTATGTCATTTTTATAATCAAGGTACACTACAGTGTAGTATATTGTGTGTTCTCTTCATTTCTTAGGTGGTAGAAAGACACCTAAGATACAACAGAATTGTAGGGTATACCACACAATGTCATGTGTGCTTAAAGGGAAGCGGTACCAAGGGCCACACAGTCAATTGTGAGGCTAGTGCAAAAATATGTTGGTTTACTTACATTTATTGTATAATAGTAGATTATAGCAGCATTGTGCTAAGTTCTAGGCTGACCTATTCTGTTACTAGGCATCCCAGCATCTCCTGCAGCTCACGTCAGAGTAGTAGGCAGCAGTGGGAGATTCAGTGGCCTGCAGTGCATGTTGGAGCTTTTCTAGTCTCTGATCAGGTGTTTTCCGGGTCTGCTTTTCTCCAAGGGCTAAGTACGGACCTCTGTGACTGTACTTGGCCCAGGGAGGTCAGTGGGACCAGCAAACGAAAGAGCAGAGCTTGTATAAACTCTTTAACATGCACTGCAGACTGTTGAATTTCCCACTGCTGCCTACTGCTCTGTTAGCTGGGATTTTAGCGACAAGATGTCTGCCTAGAACAAAGCAAAATTAGTCTTATACAATCTACTATACTACAGTAAACAGTAAAGTAAATCAAAATGTTTTTGTGCAGTTATTGGGATCACCTACACACTTGGTGTGGAGGCCCTTGGTGCTGACTGTTCCCCTTTAAATATTTCTGTAGTGTAATGCTGTTGTGGTGCACTAAATAAAAAAAATTCTGAGAGGGGACAAGGTATTTGTCAAATAAGACCTCTCATTCCAAAGTAATTGCTCAACCCACTTCCCAAACCTGCAGCTTGGTACTTTCGGTGCCGGTAAAATAAGCACTGTCATGCACTGTGTGAAACTGTTGTTCATTATACAGGATTGCGGGTACATAGACTGCCCCCGTTGCTTAGCCTGTTTGTATCAGAGGGCTGGCTGCGGTGGACACTGAGAAGTATATAGTGTACAGACATGTTTTTTTGGGGGGGGCGGTAGCAGGATACAACCAGATTAAAAAAAATAAATAAAAATGACTGAACAAATACATTGCACCATCCTCCAACCCCCAAAATCGGGACTTCATGGCCTGCAGCATTTCTGCAGAAGAGCCAAGTGCCCCCCTTTAATTTGTGGATCTGCCTAAATATCATTGTAAAACTTTTAACTTATTTTGTTGACCTGCTAACTTACTGCAGTCCAGCATTATTGGCAGCTGTAGTTCGTGATTCTGCACCCCCCCCCCAATGATGTAAACAAAACCAGAGTTTCATCCTATAACAATCTGCCATTGAAATAACTGACTGGGATCAGCCAAGAGAGATTTGGCTGAAGTACTGGTGTCTATAAGCTTTGAAATACCACTTTATTCTGCATCCACAAGCAAGTAGTGCTACCTGTAAGCTTCCGGAGTAGTGCAGGATCAGTAACTGGCAATTTGGAGCATTTCAGTACTCCAGGATACATGTACCCAAGTTGAAAATCTTCTTCAGGGGTATCTCAGTCATCAGGAACTTCACCGTCGGTGAATGGGGAATCCACAAGAAAGATTTTCAGCAGTACATTTGGGCCCCCTCCCCCATGCTGTCATCTAACGTCGCCAGTCCTGTAAAGGTGCATGCGGGCCTGCACTGTCCTCTGTTCTTTCCCGCTGTCTACTTGCTAGCACAGTCTCTGCATAAGAGCCGTCGCGCGTTCGTGCCTATTTTCCCTCCACAACCCTATTAAATCTCTTTTCAGAGATTTATTGTGTTTTTTTCTCTTATGTCGAGAGTTAAACCTTCAGCTTCTCTCTTCCGTCACTGCCACTGTGGAAAGAGATTGCCTCCCACTGCGAACACTCATTGTGTTTGCTGTCTTGGGCCTGATCCCGACACCTCTGACCGTGAGCTCTGCCAACAGTTTAACCAATCCTTAGGTGATGCAGAAAGGCTTTCCATACTGTCGTGGAACAGCAAGTAGCCAGCTCTGAGCCAGGGTGCCGGCTAGCCAGTCGACCTCTGGATCCAAGAGCTCCAGGGCCTCCCAAGCCAAAAAAAGGGTATCGCAACCGCTCCCCCTGGCGGCCATCCTGTTCCCCATCAGCCGCCTCGACGAAGAGACCTGCTGTCCTGGTTCACTCCAGACAGCCTCACCACCCAACTCTCATGGCGCTTGGCCGTTAACCTCCGTGTTATCTGCCCCTCCTCCGTCAATGACAGGCTCATTGTCGACAGCCTCCTCAAGACCTGACCCTTCCCAGTTGAAGGCTGTGGGCTCGTTGGGTGCGAGGACGTCGGTGCCATCGAACCCTCCTCCGACCAGGGACTTAAACGAAGTTCTAGTCCGGTTCACTAAAGTTATTGTGGAGCAGTTTACAGCCTTTAACAGGCCTTCCTTGCCAGTGCCTTCACAGACGCCTTCATCATCGACTCTTGTTCATCGGCCCAGGGAGCCAGCCGAGGTCCGTCGACTGGACATCCAACACCAGACCCAATTAAAGAAATCGCTTTCGAGGAGGAATACCACCCTGACCTCCTACTTCCTGATGAGGTAGGGGAGGTAAGCGAGAAAGAGCAGTGTTCCACTTCAGACAAGTCCACTGCCTCTTCTGTCCGTGAAGAATCTGTTAAGCATACCCCCAGGTCTCTGCCAGAGGATGCTCTTTCTTTAACATTATGAAGCAAGTGTCTCCCACTATGGGGTTTCAGACAGAGGAGGAGGATGCCACCAGGAAGGACCTGGCAGACTACCTGGAGATCCCTGACTTTCTTTCCCCCAAAGATTATTCCTCCCATACTTCCAGCCCTTACGAATGCTACCACGGCAGCCTGAGGGGAGCTGTACTTCTGATGTGCCGTCTTTTGGATGAGATGTTAAACCAAGGTCCCATCTGCCTGAATTGGTGGTAGTTCAGGTGGATGTTAAAGATCCCATGGCACTGCTCGAAAAGAGTAGGGAAATTTCCCCGGTGTCCTGGCCAAATTTCCCTCATTCACTGAAAAAACCACCAACAGCTTAATCTGGTTCAAGGTCAGTTGGCATTCATCTGTATCCCCCTCCCCCGGGTCGTGCCTGAAAATAGGCAGGATTTGTCTAGTGCACTTACCTGGTCAATAAAAACTAAATAAAAAAAAAAAAAAGTCAGTCTGCCCAAATCAGTACTAGTTCTGTCCCAAAGGCTACAGTACATTGGAGCAGTCCTGGACTCGGGCATGGGAAGGCCTTCCTACCCCAGAGCAGGGCAGAATGCCTCATATCCCAAGTGCAGGAGGTAGCCCAGAGTTGGTACATCCCTGTCGGGCTGTATCTACGGCTCCTGGCCACAGCCATTCCTGTGGTCCCGCTAGCCAGACTCCACATGAACACCTTGCAGTGGACCCTCAGGGTGCAGTGGAACCAGTGGGCGGACGAGTTGGACCAACTAGTCCTAGTCTCCTCCCCAGTATGCAAGGTACTTCAGTGGTGAATGGTCCCCTCGAACCTCGTTCAAGGGGTCTCTTTCCAACTTTCCTCCCAGAGTCTGGGTCCTAACCACGGATGCTTCTGGTCTGGTTTGGGAAGCCCACCTGGGTCCCTTCCAAACTCGAGGATCCTGGTCCCAGTGGGAAGCTGCCTTGTATTATCAAAGTTCTGGAGATGAGAGCGACACTGTATGGCTTACAGGTCTTCCAGAATCATTTGGCCCCAGGACAGCTGTTGGTGCAGTCAGACAATCTTGAGTGTTGTCTATTATATCAAGCAGTGTGGGACTTACTCGTACCCCCTTTGCAGGGAGGCCATACAAGTGTGGTATTGGGCACTGGACCACAGTCTGACACCATCTGCCGTTCACGTGCCAGGTGTCCTAAACACCCTGGTGGACGGCCTCAGCAGGACTCTGTCCAGCATGCATGAATAGGAGCTTCTCTCATCCGTAGCAGATCTGTTCGACAGATGAGGCCGTCCAGAATTGGACCTTTTTGCGTCCCCACGCAACACAAAACTGCCAAATTTCTCCTCGCTAGATCCAGGGCCTGGAGTTTTCTGGCAAAACGCATTGTCCCTGTCTTGGAGCAGGAGATTTCTGTATTCATTCCCTCTGTTCCCACAAATACAGAGGGTGCTGATCAAATTGCAGATAGAAGGGGCTAGCATGATCCTGGTGGCTCCATTCTGGTCACCAGATATGGTTTCCTCTATATCAGCAGCTGACGGAGGAGCCTCCATTCCCTTTGTCCTTTGCAGGAATCTACTGACACAGGAACATGGGACCCTGTTCCATCCCAATCTGAGGTCCCTTCATCTGCATGCATGGCTCCTGAGGACATAGTCATCAGCAGGTTTGGTGTCTCCAGCAGGGTGGTGGACTTCCTAGTGGCCGCACGCAAGCCCTCCACTTATGCCATGAAGTGGAAGCAGTTTGCCATCTGTGCTGTCCGATATTCCCTAAATCCCTTCACCTGCCTGATGAAGCAGGTCCTGGACTGCCTGGTCTTTGACTCAGGCCTCCAGTATAACTCCCTCAAGGTCCACCTTTAAGCTATTTCTGCCTTCCACGAGCCCATGGGTGACCGCGCTGTTGCTCAACTGGATGTCTCCCGTACCTTCTGGGGCATCCTACATCTGAACCCCCCAATCCATTCTCTTGTCCTAGCTTAGGATTTTCCTTTTGAGTCGGTCGTAACTTGCGATTTGTGCTTTCTTTCTTGGAAAGCACTATTTTTATTTGCTCATAGAACATAGAAACCTAGAAGTTGATGGCAGATAAGGACCGCAAGGCCCATCCAGTCTGCCCATTTTTTTTCTACCTTATAAATGTGCCATCAGCCTTTGCTCTGTCAATGGCCTATCTATTCATACTCATCTATCGTCAAGGAGGCTGTATAGCGCAGTGGTTTAAGGACCTGAGCTGCAAACCTGGAGACCGGGGTTTGAATCCCACAGCCCCCACTTGCATACTGTGTGACCCTGAGCAAGTCACTTAATTTTCTTGTGCTTCCAGGTCGCACCTGGAAACAAGCTTCGGCTTAGTGTGCCTTTCCTGGTTAAATAATTTCCCCTTTCCCTATATTGCTCCCTTATGCCTATCCCATGCCTGTTTGAAGCCCTGCACTGTATTCATATCCACCACTTCCTGAGGTAGGCCGTTCCGTGCAAACCACCACCCTTTCTGTGAAAAAGAACTTCCTCACATTACCCCTTAATCGGCCTCCCTCTAGTCTCCTGCTGTGTCCTCTTGTCCTGCCATTTTTCTTATATTGAAACATGTTACTCTTTCATCTTGTTAATGCCCTTAAGATGTTTGAATTTTCAAACAACATGAAGTCTCACTGTATTCTGACATATTCAGTTAGGTCCTGCCTTTCAACTGCCCTGGAGAACAAAGAGTTAAACTTTCCATGTCCAGCATGGAATGTTCACCACGAGCTCGGTTGAAGCCCCTGTCTGCTGTTGTTTAAACTGCAACCGTCAGCTTCTTTACTCCGCCTCACTGTACAGTCATTCCGGAGATTTTCTCCTGCTGCCCGGATCAAAAAGTCTGTTGAAGTGTCTGATTTCGGTCGGTTTCTACTGAATTGCTGTTACCGCTTAGTCAGTTCAAGTCTCTGTCTGTGGTACCGTGACTACTAGATAGGTTTTTTGTTTTGTTTCTATGTGGAACTTGTAAATTGTGGATCAGTTCGGCTAAACCGATCAATTTGAGGTAAAAAAGTTTGTGCTTAATTTAGAGTGTGGTAACCAGTCTGTGTCGGTTCTAAAAAAAAAAAAAAAAAACTGATTTAATTACATTTTTTTCCAAGACCCATGACACGATCAGGAACCGATAGGGGAGTCTTGCCTGGTGGACTGCCGAAAAAAGGGTAAGTTTTTGGATAGGATTGGCCATGTCTGAGAAACCCAAGAAAAAAACCGGGCCCACTGGGTTTCAACACTGCAGTGTGTGTGAGGAAGTCTTTGCCAAGGCTGATCCCCACACCACCTGTGTTTATTGTCTGGGGTTTGACCACCTCGATTCAGACTGCCAAATTTGCAAGAATTTTCCCAAATCTACCCTGGAAAAGAGATTAGGTAGACTGAGGGAAAGGGAGGCCAAGAAGTCGCTGACCCAGATGGCCAGCCTGGTTCGGTTCCGACCGAACCAGGAGGAGTGCCCTCTGACCAGGGTGATACTCCGGGCAAAAGGAGAGCCAATTCTAAGGAGTTGGTTCCGGTGAAAAGATAAATCATCTGATTCGGACCCAGAAATTCATACTCTGACCACCGATGAGATGGCCAAGGCGATAAGGATTGTGCAGTCGCTTAGTTCGGTTCCGGCTGAACCGGCACCATCTGGCAGGGCCTCTGTTCGGTCAGTTCCCCGGTTCCGGATTATACTTTGGCAGAATTTTATGAACTGGAGGAGGAGGAGAGAGTGTGAGGATGATTATGGTGATTATAAAAGTCTGGATGTGCCTATTGACCCGGACATCTCCACAGACAGACCTTCAGGTGTTTCTCCTCCTAGGCTTCGAGTCCCCTTCTCACTATATGTTTTACAAAAAAGTGGCAGAGACCCTCCAGCTTCCTATGGAGGAAGCAGTAGAGGATCAGGAAGAGCCTGATTATGTTAAGATGATGGACATCCCAGAGTCCAGGAGACTGTCTATTCCCTCCACAAATCCTTTGGGAAACAGACACATAAAATTCTTAAGTCTCCTAATTCTATACCTCCTGTGGACAGATGAGTGGACAAGAGGTACACTCTCTCAGGCTCAGACACAGTGTTCTTTTCCAGCAGTGCAGCCATGTTGGGGTTGTGCAGGCTGCTGCCTGTGCTAAGGCAAATATTCCCTTGGCATCACACACCCCAGACAAGGACTCCAGGAAGATTGATGCCATGGCAAAGAAACAATACATGGCAGCATCTTTGGGACTCAGGCAGGCTAACTATATGGCCTGTACAGCTAGATACCAGAAGTCCAGGTGGGACACTGTGCTGGTTTGGCTAACAGGCCCCTGACCAGCTTGCCAAGGAGCTGGAGCAGGTGGCTGCAGATGGGATTGAGGCATCGAGTACAGTTTCATGCTGCTGTGGACTCCGGTGATGTTTCATCAAGAGTCATGGCTACATCTGTGGCTCTTCGGAGGATGGCTTGGCTCAGATATACTAGCCTCTCACAGGATACCCAGGCTAAGGCCATGGATTTTCCTGTAATTGGTAATTCTCTGTTTGGGTAGCAGACAGAGAACTACATGAAAAAGATGGATGAGTACAGGACCACTTACAGGAGTGCTCAGGCCAAAGAAAGGCAAGCAACTCCTCAAAGCAGCAGGGCAGGGGCAGGCCTTTCCAAAGGCCTTTATACCAAGCTCAGGCCTCCTCCTCTTCCTTTTCACAGAGGGGGTTCTTTAGAGGGAGAGGCAGAAGGGGGATGAGCAGGCCTGCATCCACCCCTCAGCCTAAAGCCCCTGCCAAGCAGATACCCTAATGGGTCTGCCCGGGCCGATTCTCCCATACCAGTAGGGGGCAGGCTGGCTTACTTTGTCCAGGACTGGAAGTCTCTTACATCAGGTAAGTGGGTCCTGGAAGTAGTAAGTCATGGACTGGTTCTCGGCTTCAAAAAATTTCCCAAGATGAGAACCAGATCCTTTCCACCTGCAAATCTCTGAGACCCTTGCCCTAGAAGCAGATGTTTCTTCTCTCCTAGCTCTCAGAGCTATAGAGAGGGTTCCCACCCTGCACAAGGGCAAAGGATTGTACTCCAGGTACTTCCTAACCCCCAAAAAGACAGGAGAATGGCGGCCCATCCTGGACCAAAGATATCTGAAAAACACCTTTTAAAGCCAAAGTTCAAAGTGGTAACTCTGGGAATTATCCTTCCTCTCTAAGGCCAGGGGACTGGCTAGCCTCCCTGGACCTCAAAGATGCCTACTTTCACATTCCCATCAGGTGCTCCCACAGAAAGTACCTCAGGTTCGAGTTGCCCTCAGGCCACTATCGGTTCAGAGCAATGCCCTTTGGCCTAACCAATCAATCAATCAAAATCTTTATTTATTCAGGCGAACATCATTGAGCAAAGCTCATTTACAAGATGGACCTGAGTGGTCATACAAATGAGGATACAAGTATTATTACATAGACAAGAATAGAATAAATAGCAATACAATGGCATGAAATGATTATATACGACAATTTACATATATACAAGTAACAGTAGAACCATTTAGCCTGTAGGAAAAAAGGGGACAAAGGGTATAGCAGGCATAAAATATAAATTATATGGTCTAACTAGTTTTATGAGAATATAATAGGTGATTTGGAAGAAAGAAATTGAATTAATATAATGGATGGAAAAGGAAGGTGGGAGATAGGTAGGGATTAGGCTTTATAAAAGCAATTGCAGAGCTCTGGAAAAGGGCGGAGAACAATCTTTGAAGGATGCCAGAGGTAGTAGGCTATCTAGCTTCATGGATTTTTGGAGAGAGTTCCATGCAACTGCTAAGGAATAGCTGAAAGCACCCCTCCCATACCGGGTGCAGGCATTGGGGACCTTTAATATGATGAGTTTACTGATCCTTAAGGTGTGTGGCCTAGTTGTAATTTGGGTAAAGCAGTCAGTGATATAGGTCGGTAGTTTGCCTGTTAACGCTTTGAATATCCAGATAACAGCATTCCTATTTCTTCTGTGTTGCAATGATGTCCAGTTGACTGCCATATAAAGGGAGCAATGATGGGTGCTGGAGGGAAGGTCAGTAATAAATCTTATGGACCTGTGATAACATCAGCCCTAAGGGTTTTCACAAAGTGCCTGGCAGTAGTTGTTGCTTTCCTAAGAAGAAAACAGATCTCCATCTTCCCATACTTGGACGACTGGCTCATAGTAGGTCAGTTTCCAGACCAGGTTGGGTCCATCTGCAAGTGACCCAGCAAGTGCTCACTTCCTTAGGAGTCCTTCTCAGCCTTCCGAAGTCGGTTCTCGAACCAGTACAGCTCCTCACCTTCATAGGTGCAGAACTGGATACAGTAAAGGCAAGAGACTTCCTTCCCCTGGAAAGGGCAAGGAACCTTATGGAACTGGCCTCTTCATTCACCCTTCAGGTGTCTTGACCCACAAGGCATTTCCTTCAGTTTCTGGGCCACATGGCAGCTTCCACAGGAGTGGTCCAAGGGCCAAGATTCCAGATGAGGGACATTCAGTTCCACTTAAGAGCCTTCTGGTCCCAAAGAAAGCATTCCCTTACCAAACTAGTCACAGTGACTCAAATCCTAATCCAAGCCTTGCAATGGTGGCAGGATCAGGACAATTTGAGACAAGGGGGTCCATTTGCCACTGGTCTCATTCAGTGATACTCACCACAGATGCTTCCCTGATGGACTACGGAGCCCATTTGGGGGATCTTACCACCCAAGGACTGTGGTCACCTCAGGAATCTCTGCTTCACATCAGTCTCTTGGAACTCAGAGCGGTGTTTCTGGCACTGCAAGTTTTTTTTCCAAATCTGTACAGAACAAGGTGGTTCAGGTCAGAACAGACCACCACCACCACCATGTGGTACATCAACAATCAAAGAGGCACTCTGTGTACAGCCTTGTGCACAGAAGCAATGAAGTTGTGGTCCCTGGCCTATTTCCTGCAAACCTCTCTGATAGCAGTTCACCTCCCAGGGAAGGACAGTCTCCTAGCAGATGCACTGAGCAGAATATCCCAGGGCCATCATGAATGGGCCCTAGATCCTCTAGTTTTGAAAGTGATTTTTCTCGAGGTGGGGCACACCAGAGAGAGATCCTTTTGCAGCCCCAGACAGTCACCAACTTCCTCTCTTTTCTTACAGACCCCAGTCTTGGGCTCAGTCCCCCTGGATGCTCTGATTCTGAACTGGGAAGGGAAATTTCTGTATGCTTTTCCCCCCTTCCTCCTCCTGTTCAAAGTGTTAGTCAAGATAAGGTCACAACCATGCAAAGTGATTCTGATTGCTCCAGACTGGGCCAGACAGCCCTGGTACCCCCTGTTGCTGTCCCTAGTAGTCCACCTTCCCCTGGTTCTTCCCAGAATTACAACCTGTTGACATCCTCTCAGGGGAGGATTTGGTACCCGAATCTCCAGTGTCTCAATCTCAAGGCATGGCTCTTGAAGACTTAGTTTGCAGATCTGCATCTTTCCCAGGGGGTTCTGGATATCCTTAAGGCTTCTCGAAAGCCTTCCACCAGGAAGACTTACAACTGCAAATGGAAGAGATTCAGCATTTGGTGTTCTAAGAAGAATATTTCTCCAGACTCTGCTGAATTGCCTACGGTTCTGGACTATATGGTCCATCTTAATGGCCTAGGCCTCAGACCAGCTACTCTTAAAGTACACTTGGCAGCTGTTTCTGCTTTCTTGTCAGTAGGCAAACCTTCCTCTCTATCATCCCATCCTGTATTTTGTAAGTTTTTCAAGGGATTGCTTCACACCAATCCCCCCTTTAGGGATCCTCCTGCTTGGGACCTTTTATGTTTGCATTACTCGACTTATGCAACCTCCCTTTGGGCCTTTGTCTTCAGCAGAGCTTAAGTACTTGACTTGGAAAACTGTGTTTTTGGTAGCCATTACTTCTGCCAGGCGTATCAGTGAATTGCAAGCCCTGTCAGTGGAATCTGATTTCATCTCTTTCCATAGAGATAAAGTGGTCCTTAGAACTAACAAAGTCCTTACCTAAAGTGGTTTCAGATTTCCACCTCAACCAGTCTATATCTCTCCCTGACCATTCCTCCTCGGGAGAGAGGAGGGTACACAGTTTGGATGTTAAGAGCCCTTAGCTACTACATAGAGCGTACCAAGGGTCACAGGTTTGAATCCCTCCAGTTGTTCCTTACATATGGAGAAGTTGGTAAGGGCAAACCTGCCACTACGAGATCTGTTGCCAGGTGGATTGTTTCTTGTATACAATTCTGCTATGAAAAACTGGGTAGAACTCCACCCTCAGGCCTGAGGGCTCATTCCACTAGAGGTACAGCTACTTCCCTGGCTGCTGCCAGGGATATTCCTCTCTCAGAAATTTGTCAAGCAGCCACCTGGAAAACAGTCCATACATTCACCAAGCATTACTCTCTGGATATCCAGGCTAGGAGTGATGCTCGGTTTGGCACAGCAGTACTTCAGAGCCTGTTTCCAAAGTAGGTTCTGTCCCTCCATGGAGGTACTGCTTGAGAATTAGAGAGGTCAGAATACAGCAAGACTTCATGTTGTTTGAAGAAAAATTACTCACCTTAGTAATGTTTCTTCTAATGGAGTCTTGCTGTATTCTGACCCTCCCCCCGCCTCTCCTCTCAGAACCTAGATTTTGGGATGTGGGTGGGCAGGAGCTGTGTTGGCACCCTAGGGGTGTCCTTTTTTCACCCTTTTTTGGTTTGGGTGAGGGGTTGTGTTTCGGATGTGTTTTGTTTTTGGGTTTCCTGACTTGAGTCTTACTTTTGAAACCAAAAAACCTTTTATATAGATATATTTGCCAGTTGGCTAGTAAAATTTTACAGTTTCCACACAGAACATCTAGTGAGTTTTTGCACGTAAAGATCTGACTGTTGCAGTTTAAACAGCAGCAGACGGGCTTCAACCGAGCTCATGGTGAACATTCCATGCTGGCCATGGAAAGTTTCACTCTTTGTTCTCCAAGGCAGTTGAAAGGCAGGACCTAACTGCATATATCAGAATACAGCAAGACTCTATTAGAAGAAACAACATTACTAAGGTGAGTAATTTTTTCTTTCAGTCATATCACATCTCTCTCTCCTTTGCTGTAAGGTATACATACTGAGCTCCATTAATCTGTTCTCGTATGTTTTCTGATGCAATCCCTGCACCATTTTGGTTGCCCTTCTCTGGACTGCCTCAGTTTGGTTAATGTCATTGTGAAGGTGTGACCTCCAGTGCTGCACGCAGTACTCCAGATGGGGCCTAACCAGTGTCTTTTAAAGAGGGATTATTACCTCCCTTTTCTGACTTGATACCCCTACTAATACACCCTAACATCCCCCTAGCCTTACCTACTGCTTTAGTGGTCTGCTTGGATGATTTCAGGTTATCGGTGATGATGATGCCCAAGTCTCTTTCAAACAACATGAAGTCTTGCTGTATTCTGACATATGCAGTTAGCCCTAGCACTTGAACTGCTCTGGAGAGGAAAGAGTTAAATTCTATGCAGGGCATAGAACGTTGAGCTTGAGCTCTATTCAAACCTCTGTCTGCTGCTCTTTGAAGTGTAACCGTCAGATTCTTTACTCCACCTAACTTAACGGTCGCTCCAGTGATTTCTCCTCTGCTCACGGTTCTCGGTCGGTTAAAGTCGTCGGTTTTACCGATAAGTTCTTTGTTTTTTCGGTTCAGTTACCAGTCTGTGGTACAGAAAGTATGTAGGTAGTGGACTAGATTTGGAAAACCGTGTAGAAATTGTAAACTGATATTTCAACCGGTTCAGCTGAACCGGTTGCTGTGTAGAACTTGTTGTTTTTTTGTTGTTTTTTTCCCTTTAATTTAGTGTGTGGTACCAGTCCTTATCAGTTTGAAAATGAAACAAAACGTGTTTTACTCCCCCAAATACCCGTGACACGGTTAGAAACCGATAAGGGGGTAAGTTTTCTGATTAAGGATGGCTACATCTGAGAAACCCAAAAGAAAAACCGGGACCACTGGGTTTCAACACTACAGCATGTGTGGGGAGGCCTTTACTAAGGCTGATCCCCACACCACGTGTGTTGTCTGGGGTTTGACCACCTCGATTCAGACTGCCAAATTTGCAAGAATTTTCGTAAAGCCACCCTGGATAAAAGACTGGGCAGGCTTAGGGAAAAGGAGGCCGAGAAATCTGCTGACCCAGATGGCCAGCCCTGTTCGGTTCCAACCGAACCAGAAGGAGTGCACTCTGACCAGGGCGAGACTCCTTCGGGCAAAAGGAGAGCAGAATCCTGAGGGATCGGGGGTCCGTCAAAAAGAAAAATCTGCTGGTTTGGATCCAGAACCGCATCATCCGACAGCCGATGAAATTGCCAGAGCGATTCGCGTAGGTGAATCACTTTGTTCGGTTCCGACTGAGCAGGCACCTCCTGGCAGGCGTTCGATTCGGTCGGTTCCTCCAGTTCAAGATTATACCCCTGAAGATTTTTATGAACCGGACCTGAAGGGGGATGATGATGGAATAGTAGGTCTGGATGAGCCCATAGAACCAGACATCTCCCCAGACAGGCCTTCTGGTGTTTTCCCTCCTAGGCTTTGAGTCTCCTTCCCACTTTCTGTTCTACAGGAAAGTGGCAGAAACCCTCCAGCTCCCTATGGAAGAAGCTGTTGAACAAGAGGAGCTTGAATATGTGGAGACGATGGACATCCCAGAGTCCAAAAAGTTGCCTGTTCCCCTTCTTAAGTCCTTTGGGAAACTGACACAAAAGTTGTTAAAAACTCCAAATTCATTACCTCCTGTGGACAGATGGATGGACAAGAGGTACATGCTGTCAGGCTCAAGTACGGAGTACTTACACCTGCAGTGCAGCCATGTTGGGGTCGTGCAGGCTGCAGCCTGGGATAAGGCTAACATTCCCTGGGCTTCACACCCTCCCAGATAAAGACTCTAGGAAGTCTGATGCCATGGCAAAGTAGCAGTACATGGCATCTTCTTTGAGACTCAGGCAGGCTAATTACATGGCCTATACAGCCAGGTACCAGAAGTCCAGGTGGGACACTGTATTGGAACTGGCTAAGCAGGCCTCCCCCAGCTTGCCAAGGAGCTGGAGAAGGTGGCTGCTGATGGGATTGAGGCATCAAATGATGCATCATCTGGAGTCATGGCTACATCTGTGGCTCTTCGGAGACCAGCTTGGCTCAGGTGTACTAGCCTGTCTCAGGATACCCAGGCTAAGGCTATGGATTTCCCTGCAGTTAATAATTCTCTGTTTGGGGAGTAGACAAGAGAATTATATGAAAAAGATGGATGAATACAGGACCACCTATAGGAGTGCACAGGCAAAGGAAAGGCAGCAAGCTAGGGGCAAGCCTTTTAATAGGTCTTTCTACCAAGCACAGGCCTCCTCTCATTTTTTCCCAGAGGGGGTTCTTCAGAGGGAGAGGCAGAAGGGGGATGAGCAGGGCTGCATCCACCTCTCAGCCTAAGGCTCCTGCCAAGCAGACACCCTGATGTGTCAGCCCGGGTCAACTCCCCCATTCCTGTAGGAGGCAGGCTGGCTTACTACTTCCAGTACTGGAAGTCTGTTACCTCAGACAAGTGGGTCTTGGAGGTAGTAAATACTGGCTCTCAGCTTCAAAAAATTCACAAAGCTGAGAGCCAGATCTTTTCCACCTGCAAACATCTCCGAAATCATTGTCCTAGAGGCACAGGTTTGATCTCTACTGACTTTAAGGGCAATAGAGAGATTTGAAAGTGACCCAGCAAGTGCTCACTTCTCTAGGTTTCCTTCTCAGTCTTCCCAAGTCTGTTCTCAAGCCAGTGCAACTTTTGACCTTGATAGGGGTAGAACTGGACACTGTCAAAGGAAGAGCATTTCTCCCCTTGGTAAGGTAAGGGCCATCATAAAGGTGGCTTCTTCCTTCCACCTTTTAGGAAAAAGATGTTCCAGGACTAGAGGGCATGGGATGAAGTTGGAGGGAGGACGATTCAGAGGAAACATGAGAAAGAATTTCTTCACAGAACGGGTGGTGGACAAGTGGAACACCCTGCCAGAGGAAGTGGTGGGGGCTGAAACAATCATGGGATTTAAGAATGCATGGGATAGACAAAAGGAATTCTGGAGGTCAGGGGTAAGGTGCAACAGACTTCTAGGAAAACAAACTGAACTTACAAGCTCAAATGGGCAGACTGGGTGGGCCATAGGCCCTTATCTGCCGACACTGTCTATGTATCTATGTATCTGTGTACCTTCTGGTTTCTTGACTGGCAAGGCTTTTCCTTCAGCTTCTGGGCCACATGACAGCATCCACTGCAGTGGTCCAGGGGGCCAGATTTCAGATGAGGGGCATTTAGTTTCACCTGAGGGCCTTTTGGGCTCAGATAAAAGATCCTCTAACCAAATTTATTCCAGTGACTCAGACCCTGATCCAGGCTCTTCAGTGGTGGCAGGATCAGGACAATCTCAGGCAAGGGGTCTCATTCATCACTCAGTCTCACTCTGTGGTTTTAACCACAGATGCTTCTCTCGTGGGGTGGGGAGCTCACCTGGGAACTCTCACAGCTCAGGGAGTGTGATCCACTCAGGAGTCTCTTCTCCACATCAATCTTCTGGAGCTCAGAGCAGTTTTCACAATCAGTACAGAACAAGGTGGTTCAGGTCAGGACAGACACCACCACCACCATGTGGTATATCAACAAGCAGGGAGGCACTCGGTCTACGGGCTTGTGTACGGAATCCATGAAATTGTGGTCCCTGGCTTATTCTCTACAGACCTCTCTGGTAGCAGTCCACCTCCCAGGAAAGGACAATGTGCTAGCAGATGCATTGAGCAGGATCTCCCAGGGCCATCACGAATGGTCCCTGGATCCCCTAGTGTTTAAAAGTGATTTTTTTCAAGGTGGCGCTCTCGAGAGCTAGCTCTCTTTGCAGCCCCAGATAATCCCCAACTTCCTCTCTTCTGTTGCAGACCCCCCAATCTTGGGCTCAGTCCCTTTGGATGCTCGGATTCTGGATTGGGAAGGGACATTTCTGTATGCCTTCCCTCCTTTTTCTCTTCTGTTCAATTTTCTGGTCGAGATAAGATCACAGTCTAGCAAAGTGATCCCGATTGCTCCAGATTGGGCCAGTCAGCCTTGATATCCCATGTTGCTGTCCCTAGCAGTCCATCTTCCTCTATCTCTTCCCAGGAATCACAGCCTGTTAACCTCCTCTGTGGAGAATCTGGTATCCCAAACTGCGGTCTTTCAGTCTCAAAGCATGGCTCTTGAAGAGTTTGAATATGCAGGTTTGCATCTCTCTCAAGGGGGTTCTGGACATTCTCAAAGTCTCTAGAAAACCCTCCACAAGAAAAACCTATAATTCCAAATGGAAAAGATTCAGCATTTGGTGTTCCAAGAAGCATATAACCCCATATACTGCTGACTTGTCTACAGTTCTGGACTACATGGTTTATCTTAATGGCCTAGGCCTCAGACCACCTACCCTCAAGGTACATTTGTCAGCTGTTTCTGCTTTTCTGTCAGTGGGAAAGCCCTCCTCATTGGCATCTCATCCTGTTTTTTGTAAGTTTTTCAAGGGATTGCTTCATTCCAGTTCCCCCCTTTAGGGATCCTACTGCTGCTTGGTAACTTAATATTTGCATTGCTCAGCTTATGCAACCCCGTTTTGAGCCTCTGTCTTCAGCAGAGCTCAAGTACTTGACTTGGAAAACTCTGATCTTACTTCGAGACGCAGCTCTTGCAGCAGGTAACACCATTAGGACTGGCCTTGGCAGGCGTCAGACTATGAAACTTCTAGCTAGCTATCTTCAGTGGGGACTGCCCCCGACGTCGGTCCCGCCTCCGACGTCAGGCATAGTACTTAAGGGGGCAGTCCTGCCAGATCCCCCAGTTCTTTCCCGCCATCGACTTGCAAGTCTCGACCCTTCGGTTCCAATTCTGGCGCGCGACGCGTGGTAAAGTTTTTCATTCGGAAAATTCGATTTTCTTGGTCAGTTTATTGTCTGATGTCCTCTCAACCTCCGGTCATTCTTTCAGTGCGCCTGGAAGCAGATCCCTTTTAAGGATCTGCATTCGGCCTGCGTCCGGTGCTTAGGCCCAGACCATGACACCCGGTCCTGCTCCTTTTGCCTAGGTTTCAGCAGCAGAACCCGGATCCGTCGCCTGAAGGCCCTACAGGCGTTCCTGCTCGAGGAACAACTCAAGACCATGGCCTCCAAGGGGGATTCTTCGGAGAAGCATAGGGAGAAGGCCCCTTCCAGGTCCCCGTCTAGGGCCTCTGATTCTCGTAGCTCCAGCTCCAGGTCCGACCGCTCGCTTCCCAGGCCAGTTCTCAGCCTCCCCCTGCTGCGGTGAGAAAATCTTCGGGCTCCTCTTCTCAGGCCAAGACTTCCAGGCCTCCTTCGCCTTCCAAGGCCCTGGTCAAGTTGGGGACCGCCACCATCACCACAAGTCTGGTTCCCGCCATTCTGAACCCGACGTCAGGTCTGCCTCCTTGCCTCCCTCTCCCAGCGAAGACCAGGAGCTCACCTCTCTTAGAGACCGTCGGACCGACGTCGACCCGCCCGCGCCGGCCTCTTGCCACAGGTCCCCAGAGCCGCCGACCGCCAGACTTAACCATCGCCGGCCAAGCTTCCACGCACTTCCGGACGCCGGTAGGTGGGCTGACGTCCATGCCTGTCCGGATTGAAAAGAGGACCCTGACGCCTCCGACCGACGTCGGTCAGGAGACCATTACAGAGGAGGAGTTAACACAGCCCGAGGACCAGACGGGCGACCCTGGTCCTGTCGAGCCTCCCAGGGAACCCTCCCCACAACCCGAGGCTCCTGTGGAGACGACAGACCACCGGCGCCCGGTCCATCGTCGGGTCTCTTTCTCAGAGGTTAAGGAGCTTTTCACTTACTGGTGGGATACCATCAAAAAGGACGTGGTCCCCACCCCACCTCCTCTTCCACCTCCTCCTCCTCCTAGGCCGGTTACCTCCTCCCCGGGAGCCCAGGATCCCTCCCAAGGGGGAGACCAGATAAAAGGAGCCCTCCGTCTAGATCCTCTTCTGGGTCACCCAGCCCTAAGAGACCCGGGAGACGCTGCTCGCTCTCGACGGAGGACACGGGATCAGAGTTTTCAACAGGATCTAGATCCCATCTCCCCTCCACATCCCTTCTCCGGACCCACGTGAGCTTCCAAGGTCTCCTCCGGATGACCCTTCATTCTCGGACATCATGAGACACATCCAAGAGAACATGGGATGGGATGCAGAAGAGTTAGACCCGGAAAAGCTACGCCTTACGAAATATCTTCAGCAGAAGGACCCCAAGCCTGTGGTGGTGCCACCCTTGGTAGACACCTTCGTGGATGTCACCAAGGCAGCGTGGAAGCGTCCACATTCACTCCCGGCGATGCCGAAGAAAGCTGACCGCCTGTACAAGGCTCCAAGGGAAGACCAGTACTTGGCTCAGCATCCTCAGGCCGAGACTCTGTCATAACAGCCTCTCATGACTGGTCCCAGAGACCGCAACATTTGAGCGCACTGCCTCCGGACCCGGAGTCCAAACAGCTGGACGCTCTGAGTAGGCGCACGTATGCTTCCGCTACTTGCGCCATCAGATCCCTGAATTACTTGACCCACATGGTGCAGTTCCAAAATGCCCTGTGGGAGCAGGGTCTGGATCTGGCTGAGAAGTTGCCAGAAGGTGAGCAGAAGGAGGAGATGTTGCAGCTCCTCCGGACGGGTTCGGACATGGGGACCCAAGTGCTATGAGCCGCGTACGACTCCTCGGCCTGAGCAGCAGCTTCAGGTGTATGCCTCCGGAGGCACTCTTGGCTCCGTGTCTCCGGCTTTACCCCGGACGTCCACAAAAACATCATGGACGCCCCATTCGAGGGAGAAGTTCTCTTTGGTGAGCCCTCTGAGAGGGTCATCATCACTAAGCTTCAAGAGGCCGGGAAGGCGGTGAGGTCGGTCCAGGCAGTGTACCGACCGAGGCTGTTCCTTTAGTAGGAACCAAAGCCGCTTGGACGGCACAGAGACAACAGTCCCAGACTGGCCCACAACAGAGGGGCTCGGTTCCCGAGAGCCCAGGGTAGACAGCCCCGGCCGAGGTCAACGCCCAGCTAAACCGCCCAGCTCGCAGGCCCCTCCGCCCGCCACAGCCTGACTCCTTTCTGGCCCCGCCCAGGATCAACGGGACATCAAGGTCGGGGTCGACATAAGTACCTGCCAGGATGGCAGTCCATAACCACCGACCGGTGGGTTCTTCAGTTGGTCGAAAGAGGCCACTTTATAGAATTCGCAGAAAAGCCACCCTCGAGGCCTCCTCTTCTCTCTCTCATTACTCGGGTCAGCACAAGCCTCTGATCAGGCAAGAAATACTTGCGCTCCTGCAAATGGAGGCGACAGAGTGTGTCCCAGAGAACCAGAGAGGATACGGGTACTACTCCCACTTCTTCCTGGTTCCAAAGAAAACAGGGGACCTCCGTCCAATTCTGGACCTCAGCAACCTCAATATGTCTGTCGCCTACAAAAGATTCCGCATGGTGACTCTTCCGGGTCTTATTCCCATATTAAGAGGGACGCATTTTTAGCATCTCTAGACATGCAGGATGCATACCTGCACATCCCTGTAGCTCAGGCGCACAGGAGGTTCCTGCGCTTCGAGTTTCTCGGCCACCACTTTCATTTCCGAGCACTTCCATTCGGACTGTCATCGGCCCCCAGGGTCTTTACCAAATGCATGACAGTCATGGCCGTGTCTCTAAGGAGACAGGGCGATTTTGTGTTCCCGTACTTGGACGATTGGCTTCTCATGGCCGCCCCCAGAGAGACGTTGTTAATGGCTATACAGAGTACCCAGGATCTGTTTCGGTCTCTGGGCATCCTGATCAATTAGGAGAAGTCTCTCCTGGTACCGTCGCAGAAACTGCAGTTCATAGGCGCAGTCCAGGACACCATTCAGGGAAGAGCATTTCTTCCAGATGACAGAGCGGAGCGCATCAGATCCCTCATGAGGGATCTTTAGTCGAAGAAGACCGTCCCAGCCAGATCGGTCCTTCACTTGCTCGGACACATGGCTGCGGCCATTCCGACCGTCCCTTTCGCAAGGCTCCACATGCGGGTAACTCAGTGGATGCTCAAGGTGCAATGGGACCAAAGGCAAGACCATATGCAGCATCCAGTCAGAATCACGAACGCCGTGATTCGAGACTGGCAATGGTGGCTAGACCCAGGGACACTCTCTACGGGTGTCCCATTTATAGCGCTGTCCCCGGAGGTAATCCTCACCACAGATGCCTCAGGACTAGGGTGGGGAGCACACCTGGACGGGGTGAAGTCCCAGGGAATGTGGACCCCTCAGGAGGCTCACCTTCATATCAATGTTCTGGAGATGAGGGCAGTCCTTTATGCCCTGCAGGCTTTTCAGTCAGAGATCCCGCCGAGTACTCTCCTGCTACAGACAGACAACACGGCGGTGATGTATTACCTCAACATATAAGGAGGTGCACACTCTTACCCCTTTGCAGGGAGGCTATGAGGGTGTGGGATTGGGTAATCCGACACGGCACGAACCTGATCACAGTACATGTTCCCGGGGTGGACAACACAATTGCAGACGGCCTGAGTCATTCCCAGGCCAGAGTCCACGAGTGGGAACTTCTTCAGGAGGTAGCGGAGGATCTGTTTCTTCGATGGGGAACTCCAGAATTGGACTTGTTCGCTTCCCCATCCAACGCAAAACTGCCCAATTTTTGCTCGCTAGATCCAGGGCCTGGTGTTTTCTGGCGAGACGTGTTGTCCCTCTCCTGGGCGGACAGATTCCTCTACGCTTTCCCTCCCTTCCCGTTGATCCAGAGAGTTCTTCTCAAACTGCACAGGGAGTATGCAACAATGATCCTTCAAACACCATGAAGTCTTGCTATATTATGACTATATGCAGTCAGCCACTGCAGCTGAACTGCCCCGGAGAGGAAAGAGTTAACTCCAGAGAGTCTGGAGTTCCACAGCGCGAGGGCGCTATATCAAAGCTCTGTCTGGCCAGTTTCAAATGAAACTGTCAGATTCTTTACTCCGCCTCACTGAACAGTCGCTCCGGAGATCAGCTCCTTCACATCGGTTCATTTCTCGGTTCAAACGAGTATTTTCGGTTCATTTGAATCGGCAAAAAGTATTTATTTTACCGCATTTCGGTTAAAAGCTCTATCTGGTAAACCGTAAGTAGAAAATTTAAAGTCTGTGTGGAAATTCAATTATCGGTTCGGTTTTGAACCAATCGGTTTGCTTAATTTAACGTTTTAAAGTGTGGTTGGGTTTTTAAGAGTGCGGTTCCCGGTTCTTATCGGTTCTAAAAAACCTTGCTTTTAAAATAGGTTTTTTCAATACCTGTGGACACGGTTAAGAACCGATAAGGGTGTCTTGCCTGGCACTGCCATCAAAAGGGCAAGTTTTGTTAGGCTGGCATTATGTCTGAGAAACCCCCCAAAAAAACCGGGCCCACTGGGTTTCAACACTGTGATGTCTGTGGGGAAGCCTTTGCCAAGGCTGACCCACACACCACTTGTGTTTGTCTGGGGGCTGACCACCTCCTGTCAGACTGCCAGGTGTGTAAAAATTTCCCTGCAGCCACCCTGGAAAAGAGATTGGGCCGGCTCAGGGAACGAGAGGCCAAGAAGTCCGCTGACTCGGATGGCCAGCCCGGTCCAGTACCCGCTGGACCAGAGGAGTGCCTCTGACCAGGGCGAGACTTCCTCGGGCAAAGGAAGGCTGGTTCAGGGAACCAGTCTCAGTGAAAAGACAAAGAAATCAGTAGGTTTGGAGTCCAAAATTGTCTCTCCAACTGCTGCAGAAATAGCTAAAGCCATACAGATTGTCCAGTCACTGTCTCAGGGTCCTGCCGAACCACCTACAGTTGGTAAAAGGTTGGTTCGTCAGTGCCAGTGGTTCAGGAGTATGATCTTGAGGAATTTTATGAACCACAGGAGAGGGAGGATAATTTGATCATTACATGTGTGCTGGGAGGGTCTGGACGTGCCCATTGAACCGACATTTCTCCAGACAGACCTTTAGAATCTCCTCCTATTCTGTCTGAGTCCCTTCTCATTTTATGTTTTACAAAAGGTTGCAGAACCTCCAGCTTCCTTTTAGAGGAAGCTGTGGATGAGCAAGAGGAGCCTGATTATGTAGAAATGATGGATATACCAGAGTTCAGGAGGTTGTCTATTCCTTTGCATAAGTCATTTAGAAGCAAACAACAAAGATTTTAAAATCCTCATTCTGTCCCTCCTGTAGATAAAAAATGGACAGAAGATATACCTGTCAGGTTCTGATACAGACTTCCTTACTGAGCAGTGTAGTCATGTAGGTGTGGTACAAGCTGCAGCCTGTGACAAGGCTATATTCCTCTGGCCTCACATCCTCCTGATAAGGATTCCAGGAAGATTGATGCCATGGCTAAAAACAGTATATGGCAGCTTCTTTGGGACTCAGGCAGGCAAATTATATGGCTTATGTGGCTAGATATCAGAAATCTAGGTGGGACACAGTATGCAGTTAGCCAAGCAGGCCCATGGCCAGCTGGCTAGTGAGTTGGAACAGGTGGCTGCTGGTGGCATTGAAGCCTCTAAAGTTCAATTTCATACTGCTGTTGATGTTAATGATGTTTCTCTAGGGTCATGGCCACTTCTGTAGCTTTACGAGGTTGGCATGGCTCAGATGCACTAATCTGTCCCAAGATAATCAGTCAAAGGCTATGGATTTTCCTGGTTGGGTAATTTCTGTTTGGGGAACAAACAGAAACTATATGAAAAAGATGGATGAATACAGAACTACCTACAAAGTGCTCCAGGCTAAGGAGAGGCATGCCACTCCGGAGAGGCACGCCCAGAGGTAGGGGCAGGCCTTTCCACAGGCCTTTTACCAATTTCAGGCCTCCTCTGCATTTGCACAGAGGGGTTTCTTTAGAGGCAGAGGTAGACGGGCACAAGTAAACCGCCCCTCCCTCAGCCTAAGGTTACTGCTAACAGGCACCTGACGGGGTGCCCAGGGCCGATTCTCCTGTACCAGTGGGGCAGGTTGGTTTATTTCAGCCAGAACTGGGTGTCCCTAACTTGACAGGTGGGTTCTGGAGGTATTAGGCCAGGGTCTGGTTCTCAGCTTCAAACAGTTTCTGAAGATGAGAGCCAGACATTTTCCACCTGCAAATCCTTCAGAAGCCCTTGCTTTGGAAGCAGAGGTTTCTTCTTTGGACTGCAAAGCAGTAGAAAGGGTCCCTCCTTGCCATCAGGGCAAAGGGCTGTACTCAAGATACTTTCTTACCCCAAAAAGACAGGAGAATGGCGCCCATTTTAGATTTAAGGTACTGAACAAGCATCTTTGAAACCAAAGTTCAAAATGTTAACTCTGACAATGATTTTGTTCTCCCTGAGGCCAGGGACTGGTAGCTTCCCTGGACCTCAAGGATGCCTATTTTCATGTTCTGATCAGGCCTTCTCACCGAAAGTACCTCAGGTTCGAACCACCTCAGGCCACTACCAGTTCAGGGCAATGCCCTTCGGCTTTACGCCTGCGCCAAGGGTATTCACTAAATGTCTAGCTGTGGTAGTGGCTCATTTAAGAAGGCAAGGGATTGCTGTGTTTCCACCTGGACGACTGGCTCATAGTGGTCAGTCCCAGATCAGGTAAAATCCCACTTGCAAGTCACCCAGCAGCTTCTCACTTCCTGGGATTCCTGCTGAATTTACCAAAGTCAGTTCTCGAACCAGTTCAGGTACTAACTTTCATAGGTGCAGAATTGAACACAAAGTTAGCCAGGGCATTTCTCCCTCGAAAGGGTAGACAGACTCATTGCCCTGGCATCCTCCTAACCTCGCGGTCTCTCGACCAGCAAGGCATTTTCTGCAACTCCTAGGACACATGGCTGCTTCCACAGCTGTAGTGCAAGGAGCAAGATTCCAGATGAGGGACATTCAGTTCCATTTGAGGGCCTATTGGTCTCAAAGGAGGGACCCCTTCCAAATTGGTTCCAGTGACTCCAAACCCTGATCCTGGCCTTACACTGGTGGCAGGATCAAAGCAGTCTAAAACAAGGGTTCCTTTCATTCCCGCTTCCACTCCCTCACCACGGATGCTTCCCTGTTAGGTGGGGAGCTCACTTGGCACCTGTCCACTCAGGGAGTGTGGTCTCCCAGGAATCTCTGCTCCACATCAATCTTTTGGAACTCAGAGCTGTCCTTTAGCTCTTCAGGCGTTTCAGCTTCTGTCCAGAACAAAGTAGTTCAAGTCAGGACAGACAACACCACAACAGTGTGGTACATCACAGCAAGGGGCACTCGGTCATCAGCCTGTGCATCGAAGCAATGAAGTTGTGGTCTCTGGCTTACTCCTGAACACCTCCCTGATAGCAGTTCACCTTCCAGGGAAGGACAATGTCCTGGCGGATGCCCTCAGCAGGATTTCTCAGGGCCATCACGAATGGGCTCTGAATCCTCAGGTGCTGGGGTCAGTCTTTGCCAGATGGGGCACCTCAGATAGATCTTTTCGCAGCCCCAGACAACCACCAACTTCCTCTGTTTTGTTGCAGGCCTCCAGTGCTGGGATCAGTCCCCTGGACGTTCAGTTGGATTGAGGAAGTTCCTGTATGCCTTCCCTCTTTTCAGGGTACTAGTAAAATCAGATCTCAGCCCTGCAAGGTGATTCTGATTGCTCCAAATTGGGCCAGACAGCCCTGGTACCCACTGCTTCTGTCCTTGACAGTCCACCCTGCCCTGAGCTTGCCCAGAGTCCACGACTTACTGGCCTGTGCACAGGGAGAGTGTGGTATCCGGACCTCAATCCTCCATCTCAAGGCATGGCTCTTGAGGAGTTAGAATTTGCTGACTTACACCTTTCTCAAGGTGTTTTGGATATTTTAAAGGCTTCAAGGAAGCCTTCCACTAGGGCCACTTACAATTCTAAGTGGAAAAGGTTTTCCATCTGGTGCTCTGAGAAGCAGATTATCCCAGAATCTGCTGATCTGCCCATTTTACTGGACTATTTGGTCCATTTAAATTCCTTAGGCCTTAGGCCAGCTACCTTAAAGGTTCATCTGGCAGCTGTCTCTGCTTTTCTGTCAGCAGGGAAGCCTGCTTCCTTTTCTTCTCACCCTGTGCTTTCCAGGTTTTTTAAAGGGTTACTTCACACCAACCCTCCTTTTCGAGAACTAGCTCCCACTTGGGACCTGAATGTTTGCATTGCTCAGTTAATGCAACCCCCCTTTGAGCCTCTGTCCTCAGCAGAGCTCAAGTTTCTGACTTGGAAAACTGTTTTCCTAGTGGCTATCACTTGTGCCAGACGCATAAGTGAACTACAGGCCCTGTCAGTGGAAGAAGATTTTATCTCTTTCCACAGAGATAAGATAGTCCTCAGGACTAACAAAGTTTTTGCCTAAAGTGGTTTCAGATTTCCACCTGAACCAATCCATCTCTCTTCCAGTATTTTTCATTGAGCATTCTTCCTCAGGTGAGAGGAGTCTGCACAGCTTGACGCCAAAAGAGCCTTAAGCTACTATTTGGAACCGCACCAAGGGTCACAGGTTCAATCCTCCAACTCTTCCTTACCTATGGCGAGGTTGGCAAAGGAAACCTGCCACTAAGAGGACAATTGCAAGGTGGATTGTCTCTTGTATCCAATTTTGTTGTCAAAACTAGGTAGAGAACCCCCTCAGGACTGAGGGCTCACTCCACCAGGGTACAGCTGCATCTCTAGCGGCTGCTAGAGATATTCCCATTCTGGAAATCTGTCAAGCTGCTACTTGAAAACAGTTTACACTTTTACCAAGCATTATTCCTGGATATTCAGTCCAGGAGAGATGTCGCTTTGGCACAGCTGTGCTTCAGAGCCTATTTCCTAAGTAGTTCTGACCCTCCTCCATGGAGGTACTGCTGTGTAATCTGTATATAGTCATAATATAGCAAGACTTCATGGTGTTTGAAGAAAAAATTACTCACCTTAGTAATTGCTTTTCTTCTCATGGAGTCTGTCATATTATGACCACCTCCTCCTGCCCCTCTCAGAACTTCTACTTGGGTAGGGTGGCAAATTAGTGCAAGCACTGTGTCATGCCATTTTAGTTATTCCTTCACCCCTTTATTTAGGGTTAGGAATAAGGTATTTCTTTTTAAGTAATATGTTGGCCCCTTCCTGGACTTGAGTCTTGGGGAAGGGGTTCCTAATAGTGTTGTTAGGGAGAAACTAATAATACTATTATTCATTGTTATTATTATTATTGCTGTTTATATTGTTGTTATTCCTACTAGTAGGTAGCCACTTGGCTGTGTAGAGCTTTCCACAGACTTGTTGCTTAGTGTTAGCTTAGTAAGATCTGACAGTTTCATTTAAACTGGCCAGATAGAGCTTTTGGTATAGCCCTCGCTGTGGAACTCCAGACTCTCTGGAGTTAACTCTTCCTCGGGCAGTTCAGCTGCAGTGGCTGACTGCATATAGTCATAATATAGCAAGACTCCATGAGAAGAAAAGCAATTACTAAGGTGAGTAATTTTTCTTGTGGCCCTTTCTGGCCCAGACAGATCTGGTTCCTTTGCTAATACAGCTATCCGGGAACCTCCGCTCCCGCTGCCATTCAGCTCCCATCTCTTGTCTCAGGAGGAGGGTTCACTGGTCCACCCGGACTTACTCCATTGAACCTGCATGCATGGCTCCTAGCGACATAGCCATTTTGACACGGGTCTCGCAGAGTTGCGGGTGTTCTTTCTGCAGCTAGAGCCGGCAACGATAGCGTCGACGCCATGAAATGGCGCTGTTTTTGTTCATGGTCGCAAACACGCTGCTTTTTCCCTTTAGGTTGTCCGGTGAAAGCGTGTTAGAGTACCTGCTCTCCCTTTTCCGTCTCGGGTCTCGCCTACTCCTCTATTAAGGTGCACCTCTGTCCATTTCAGCTTATCACCTTCGGTGTGACAGCGTACAGGTGGCACAATTAGATGCCTGCCGAGGATTTCCCTGAGAGGGTGTTACACCCCTAGGCACGCCCATTAAAGACCCAGTGCCTCCGTAGGACTTGCTTTTGTCCTGGAGCAACTCCGCCTCTCCACCCCGAACCTGCATGAGATTAAGAGCTGCATTTTCTGTCGTGGAAAACGTTGTTTTAGTTGCTATTACGTCAGCGAAAAGAGTTTCCGAGCTTCATGCTGTCGGTATAAGGAGCCTTATTTGATTTTCCACCGGACAGAGTATCCCTGAGGACTAATCCTAAATTCTTGCCTAAGGTGGTTTCCACACTCACCTCAATCAGGACATTGACCTGCCTGTCTACTTCCCTAATTATTCTAATAGAGGAGAGATGCTCCACACCCTGGATGTTCACCGCAGCTTAAGGTACTACCTGAGCAGAACTAAGCAGCTTCAGAATCAGAGCAACTTTTTGTTTCCTTTACTGAAAGGATGATGGGCCAACCAATATCCAAACAGTCCCTTTCTCGCTGGCTTGTCCAGTGCATATCATACTGTTATGATATCAAACAAAGCCCCCGATCAGTCCGTGGCCATTCCACTACGGGAGCGCCACCTTTGCAGCACTTCAAACGCCTCCACCTCTGCCATTTGTGCTGCAGCCACTTGGAGCTCTGTACATGCCTTTATCAGGCACTATAGCCTGGACATCGCTTCACGGCGAAGAGCCGGCTCCGGCCTGGCTGTGCTACAGGGTCTCCTGTCCTAGAATCAGGACCTGGAATGAATTTTCCAGTTTCCTCCTCCCAGAGTGTTTGCAAGCACTACTGCTTGGGAATCAGTCCTAATGGTGTTACCTGCTGAAAGAGCTGTGTCTCGAAGTAAGATAGTACAGTTATGTAAGAACTTACTGTAACAGTAGATCTTCGAGAACAGCTCTTGCAGCAGGTACCTTCCTGCCCACCTTCCCCCTTGGAGGAGGCATGGCTTAAGCCTTTTTAACAGGGAGTTATACCCTTTTGTCTTCTGACGGTGGATCCTCAGTCTCCCATTTTGATGTCATCCTGCGGCCGGAAGTCTCCGGCGGGTGAACTGGGGAATCTGGCTGGACCACCCCCTTATGTACTACGCCTGACGTCAGAGGCGGGACTGATGTCGGGGGCGGTCCCCGCTGAAGATGGCTAGCTAGAAGTTTTCCGTGGTGTCCTGACGCCTGCCGGCTTCAGTCCTAATGGTGTTACCTGCTGCAAGAGCTGTTCTCGAAGATCTACTGTTACTGTAAGTTCTTACGTAACTGTACTTTCCTCGTAGCTATTACCTCTGCCAGATGTATCTGTGACTTGCAAGCTCTGTCAGTGGAGCCTGATTTCTCATTCTATAGAGATAAGGTGGTCCTTAGAACCAATAGGAGGTTCTTACTTAAAGTGGTTTCAGATTTTCATTTGAACCAATCCATGTCTCTCCCAGTTTTCTTCACTGATAATTCTTCTTCGGGAGAGAGAAGATTACACAGTTTAGATGTTACAGGGGCCCTTAGCTACTACTTTGAGCGTACTAAGGCACTCAGGTTTGACTCCCCCCAGTTGTTCCTCACTTATGAGTAAGTGGGGAAGGGCAAGCCTGCCATTAAGAGAACTATTGCCAGGTGGATCATCTCTTGTATACAATTCTGCAGTGAGAAGCTAGGCAAAATACCACCCTCAGGCCTGAGGGCTCATTCGACTAGAGGTATAGCTGCGTCCCTGGCTGCTGCCAGGGATATTCCCTTACTAGAGATATGCAAAGCAGCCACCTGGAAAACAGTCCATACATTCACCAAGCATTACTCTCTGGATATCCAGACTAGGAGTGATGCTAGGTTTGGTATAGCAGTACTGCAGAGCCTATTCCCAAAATAGGTTTGATCCCCTCCTCCATGGAGGTACTGCTTGGTAGTCTGCATATGTCAGAATACAGCAAGACTTCATGTTGTTTGAAGAAAAAATGTCTTGCCTTTGTAATCGTGTTTCTTCTAATGGAGTCTTGCTGTATTCTGACCTCGCCTCTCAGAATCTGGCTTTTGGGAAATGGGCTGGCAGATGCAGTGTTGCACCCCAGGGGTGCATTTGGGCACTGAGAGGGGGAGTGGGTTTTGTCTTTTGTTTTGATAGTCTTAAGTTGTTCAGTACCTAGTTTTTGTTTTGGATTTCTCGACTTGAGTCTTTTGGGGATCTAAAATATTTGGTTGCCATTTGGCTAGTAAAACTTGTACAATTTCCACATAGTGGTGTTAGTATTAACTCATAAGAATCTGACAGTAACACTTCAGAGTGCAGCAGACAGAGGTTTGAACTGAGCTCAATGTTCTATGCCCTGCATAGAATTTAACTTTTTCCTTTCCGGAGCAGTTCAAGTGCTGGGGCTAACTGTATATGTCCAGAATACAACAAGACTCCATTAGAAGAAACACAGTTACTAAGGTGAGTCATTTTTCCTTCTTCCCTTGTGACTGCCAGCAATTCCCCTCCCAACCTGTAGGCTTCAGGGTTTCTCGTCCCTGTGTGCATGATCTTGCACTTCTTTTCGTTAAACCCCAGTTGTCACTCTTCCGACCATTTTGCTAGTTTATCCGGATCTCTTCTCATTCTGCCCACCCCATCTGGATCACCTACTCTGTTGCAGATCTTGGTGTCATCTGCAAACAGACAAACCTTACTCTCCACTCCATCTGCAGTGTCACTGGAGGACTGACCCCCAGGACTGATCCCTAAGGTACCTCACTTGTGACTTGCATCTCTTCTGACTGTATACCATTTACCACCACTCTCTGTTTCTAGGGACATGCATATGTTGTTCAATCCACACTTCCTGGCAGGTTCCTTGCCGCTTTAAATCTTGCCGGAAGGTCTTCACGCTGGCTCCTCCCACCCACCTGGGTGGTAAAACTCTACTCCGCCCCATGACGCCATATCTTCCTTACCGCTTGGAAGCTCAGGTTCCCTCCTTTGCGCTCTGCGTTTTAGGCCTGGATCCAAACTCTTCGGTTTACCAAAAACTAATCTTAAAATTTACAAGACTTCGGTCTTTATCTTCCCTCGTGGCTGCGATGGACAAATAGACTCCCGGATTTCGTCGGTGCTCAGTGGGCAGAAGATGTCACGGACTGATCTGCACTCCACGTGCGTGTGTACTGTTTTGGGCTTGAGCACGATTCGCAGGCCTGCGACTTGTGCAAGTCCTTTTCAGACACAGTCTTAGAGGATCACACTGCCAGATTGCAACTTGGGCGCCCTGAGAAAACATTATCCTCCGGTCAAGTTGAAGGAGGCCCATTAGGCGGTGTCCGGCGCCGGGCTTAGCTGAACAGCTTGAACAAATGATCACCCTCACTGAGGAAGCGGCCCAGGCCGCATCATCTTCGGTTGTGGCATCGGTCCCACTCTCTTTGGGCTCCTCCTACACGACTTCGTTCAAGGAGCTTTGTCAATCCCTCTCCACCAAGGGAGAGGGGCCTTCGGGACATTCCTCTCTGTCCAAGAAGAAGGACTCCAAAGGTAAGTCCCACCATCGACGTTCGTGGGAGCGGGAGAGGTCCCCTTCTCCGGATAGTCGAGACTCTACTTCGGTCAAGGTTGTGGCTAAGGCCGCTGGCTTCTCTGTGTCCCTGTCAGATCAGCCGGCCGAGACACCCATTGATGCAGTCGAGATTTTTCTCGACCTGTCGGACAGGCTGTCTGCTGGAGAAGCTGACAACCCTTGTTCGCCTGAGTCCCCGGTTAAGGTCCCTAAACCGAGGGAGGAGTGGGTTTCCCCTGCCCCTCTCAGACCCACCCTTGGAAACATCGAAGGTCTCTGTCTTGGACCTCTTCCCGGTCCAGCTGATTCCGCTCGTCTTCATCTTCTTCGGAGACTAGGCTCTGGCGCAGATTGCGTCTGCACTACGAGGATCTGATGTGGCAGCAGCTCCTTTTGACCAGGAATAAGCAGACTCCATCGCCTTTCCCGGCCATTAAGTGGATGTCACCAGAGCGGCCAAAACAACCCCTTGTTGTAATCGAGGAGGCGAAGCCAGCACCTGTTGTTCAGCCGAAACCGGCTGCACCACCCATTGTGATGAAACCCCGGCCTCCGCAACCTAAATTTGGGGCCCCGACCAAGGATTCTCGGTCGAGTCAGGGCTTGCCCCATCAGATGTCGGTCACCCTCACTCCCGATCGGCCTTGGCAGGTGGAGGGTGGCTCAGGCCCTCGGTAGCTGTTTGCAGACTCTTTGGAGTCTAACGATGACTCTTCCTTGTTCTCCAGGCCCTTCGACCTGGAGTCCACTGGGGGTCAGTCTGTGGACGAGGGCCCATCCTCGTTCCTCGAATGCTTCAGCTTATCTGAGTCCACTGGGATGAAGCTCGAACCCGATTCAAAGCGGGCCAAGTATCCCCTCTCAGAAATACTGGACCGAGGGGATTCCCCCACGGAGGCCTTCCCGGTGGCTGAAGCCATTGTTGACCCGGCCCTGGAGCTATGGCAGCGGCCAGCTTCTTGTCCAGCACCTTCGGCCAGGATGGCTCGAAGCACGCCTGCTCCCACTGGTTGTCTCCGTTTTGAGCACCCTCCATGGAGGGGCTAGTGACCGACAGCTTCCGGCGCCCGAAATACTTGAGATGTGGACAAGCCACCGATAAAGAGTCCAAGAAACTGACTACTCCGGCAGAAAGTCTATGCTGCTTCCTCCCTAGGCCTTCGCCAGGCCAGCTCGGCCGCTCTGATCGCACACTTTCGCATGCCCTTTGGGCTCCCCTGATGAAGGATTCCTCATTTCCCGCCTGACCTTCAGACAACGGGTCATGCAGGTCCGATCAGGAAGCGGCGCCACAAACAGCAACTCCAAACTTCCTTCGACATAGCTGACTCATGTGCCCGTCAGTAGTGGCCGCAGTGGCTATGCGCTGCAGAGCTTGGCTGCGGATCTCCACTTTTACAGCGGATACCCAGCACAAGCTGGCAGACGTTCCCTTCTTTGGTAACGACTTGTTCGGCCCCGGGGTGAAGGGTCATCTGCAGTGGATCAAGAAGTCCAGTGCCACCTTGGACTCTGTCACGTCTGCCCAGAAGGACAGAGGCCACTAGCAGCAGCGTAAGCCCTTTCAGCCTTCGGCCCCTGCGGCACGTCCGGCCCAGCATCAGGGCCAGCAGGATCGCACTTGGCATCCCAAAGCCAAGCCTGCAGCTTCCTCCAGCAGGAAGCCAGGAGGGAAAGGTGCAGGAGGCCCCTCGGCCAGCCCTTCTCCAAGCCTGCCCAGTGACGGGTTGAGGGGTGTTGCCCCCAACCTAGTCACTCCTCCCCGGGTTCCCCCCATGGGGGGATGGCTCCGCCACTTCCTTTCCTCCTGGTCCGATATCACCACGAACCGCTGGGTGCTGGAAGTGGTAGGAAAGGGTCTGCCTTTGGAATTTGAGCAGTCCCCACCCTATCGAGCCGCCACCCCACGGGGGGGGGGGTTACGGGGTTTGCAGCCTCTCTGTCGGCTTGTTGAGCCAACGTTGCCCTGCTCCTCTAGAAGGAGGTGATCAGGGAGGTGGCGGATCCTCCACCAGACCCAGGATTTGTGTCCAGGTACTTCCTGGTCCCAAAACTGACGGGGGGCTGGTGCCCCATTCTAGATCTACTTGACCTGAACAAGTTCCTAAGGTCTCGTATCTTCAGGATGGTCACTCTGGCTCAGATCATTCCATCCTTTGAACGAGGCGTGTGGTTCTGCTCTCTGGACCTCCAGGACGCGTCCTTTCACGTCCCAATCCATCCGTCTCACAAGCGATTCCTCCGCTTCAGGGCAGAGGGATCCCTTTACGAGTTCCGAGCCATGCCCTTGGGCCTCTGTCCAGCACCTAGGGTCTTCACCAAATGCATGGCAGTGGTGACAGCATTCCTGCGGCTCCGAAAGGTCCAGGTGTACCCTCACCTGAATGACTGGCTGATTGCAGCCCCCTCCAGGCTGGAGGTGGAGCAGTCCAGGGATCTGGCCCTCCAGGTCTGCTCTCAGATTGGCCTCCTCATCAGCGAGGCCAAATCGGAACTCGTGCCAATGCAGGTGATTCAGTTCATTGGGGCAGAGCTCGACACTCTTCGAGCCAGAGCATGGCTCCCAGCGGACAGGGCAGAGGTTCTTTCCTCCTTTGCCCAGTCATTTCTGGTTTGGCAAGTGCGCTCTGACCAGGACTTCCTGCTCTTCCTGGTCCTCATGGCGGCCTGTACCAGCATGGTCCGTTGGGCCCACTGGCATGTGTGTCCCCTGCAATGGGGGCTGGCCCGCCAGTGGTCACAGCACTGCAGTCCTCTGGACCAGCCAGTGATAGTGACCCAAGAGATGGGGAACACTCCCCAGTGATGGATCGTTCCGGCTTATCTGCAGGAGGGTATCCCGTTTGTCCGCCTAGAGCCGACGGTCACTCTAACGACCAGCGCCTCTCTGATGGGTTGGGGTGCCCATCTGGGGGAGCTCAGAGCGCACAGCCTCTGATCCCCTCAGGAGTCTCGATGCCACATCAACCTGCTGGAGCTTCGAGCAGTCCGACTAGCCCTCACCACCTTCGCTCAGTTTGTATGTGGTTAAGTGGTCCAGGTCCAGACGGACACCACCACGACCATGTACTACCTAAACCGCCAGGGCGAGGCGCACTCCTTGCCACTGTGCAAGGAGGCTGTCCGCACTTGGTCTCTCGTGAGCAGACTGGAGGCGGATCTCCTAGCCATCCATGTGGCAGGAGCCTCCAACACTCTGGCTGATGCCCTAAGCCGGATAGGGGCTGCGTCCCACAAGTGGTCTCTCCTGCCGCAGGTAGTACAAGATCTGTTCTCCCACTGGGGCACACCTCAGGTGGACCTGTTTGCCTCCAGGGAGAATGCGAAGCTGAGGCTGTTTCATGCCCTCCCCCCTCAGGGCTCGCTGCAGGAGAATGCTGTCTCGAGGCCGTGGACCACGGGCCTCTTCTACGTCTTTCCCCCGTTTCCCTTGATCTACAAGGTGCTTCTCAAGGCGAGGAGGGACAAGGCGCAGGTGATTCTGGTAGCCCCAGACTGGCCCCGCCAGTTCTGGTATCCAGATCTCCTCAGCCTCAGCTGCAGGCTCCTGAGGCGGCTTCCAGCCCGCCTGGACCTGATCTCAGTCAAGCAGGGGAAGGTACTCCACCCGGACCTTCAGTCCCTGCACCTGATGGCCTGATTTCTGAGTGGCTAGAGTTCCAGGCCTTGGGTCTTTCCGACAAGGTCCTCAGCGTTGTTTAGGCATCCCTTAAGGAGTCGACCAGAAAATGATATGCCTTCAGATGGAAGACATTCTCCATTTGGTGTCAAGATAAAGGGTTGGATCCCTCCTCCTGTTTCCTTGGCCAGCATTCTGGACTACCTATGGTCCCCTTCTCAGCTAGGGCTTCGGTCGACGACCCTTAAGGTGCACCTGGCAGACATCTCTGCTTACCGGGTGTGGGCTGGAAAGCAGTTGGCGCAGGAAAAGGTGGTCGGGCGCTTTTTCAAAGGCCTTGATCACATTCCCCCTCTGGTGCAAGAACCTCCACCTCCGTGGGATCTACTGCTGGTATTGGCTAAGCTCATGGGCAGGCCATTCGAACCGATGCACAGGTGTGATATCTCCCACCTGTCATGGAAGGCCGACTTCTTGGTGGCTGTTACGTCAACCCAGAAGGATGGGAGAGCTCCAGGCGCTTTCCATCAAGTCTCCTTATCTGGTCTTCCACAGGGACAAGGTTGTCCTGTGCCCCCACCTGAAATTCCTTCCGACGATGTCTGAGTTTCACCTTAACCATTTGTTGACTCTGCCGGTATTCTACCCCAGTGACACCTCGGAAGCCGAATATAGGCTCTGTACTCTGGACCCTAGAAGAGCGCTCTCATAAGGAGCAGACGGCTGAAGTTCGGGGAGAGGTTCTCCAGCTGTTTACCACCTACACTGAAACCACACCTGGCAGACCTGCAGCCAAGCGGATGATAGGCTGGTGGGTCACCTCCTGCATAGATCTCTGCTATAGGTTGGCGGGTATGGAGCCTCCCAGAGGGATAAGAGCTCATTCTACCTGCCATACCGCTGCTTCAGTGGCTGCTTCCAGGAACATCCCTATCCAGGAAATCTGCAGGGCTGCTACCTGGAAGTCAGCACACAACTTGCTGCTACCTGGAAGTCAGCACACAACTTCATTACCCACTACCACATCGACCTTGAGTCACGCCGGGATGCTGGTTTTGGGACCTCGGTCCTCCAGTCCTTATTTCCCAAGAAGGGGGTGTGTGCCTCGCCTCCCTCCTCCCGGAGAACTGCTAGGAGTCTGCCAGTAAGTGTCGATTGAACAACATATCCATGTCCCTAGAAATGCCTGTTACTCACCTGTAACAGGAGTTCTAGGAATGGTATATGTTGTTCATCCACACAACCCACCCGACCTCCCTGGCTTTGACACACAGCCTGGCTTCCAGCAGGCTAGGTCTGGAGTCATGGGGCGGAGCCGAGAGTTTTACCATCCGAGTGGGTGGGAGGAGCCAGCCTGAAGACCTTCTGGCAAGATTTAAAGTGGCAAGGAACCTGCCAGTAAGTGTGGATGAACAACATATACCATTCCTAGAACTCCTGTTACAGGTGAGTAACCTGTATTTTCAAACTACAAGAAGTCCTAATATATTCTGACATATGCAGTAAAACCTTGGTGCTTTACTGCCCGGAGAGGAAAGAGTTAAAGCCTACATTCTAAGTAGGCACATGCTCTGTTTCAAATCACTGTCCCCTGGTACATTCTATTCAATGGTCTGATTCTTTACTTCGCCTTACTGTGAAGACTCCTCGGAGATTTCTCCTCAGCATCTCGTTGGTTTAGTGCATTTATTGCTGCGGTTTCACCAATTAAAATTAATAGCGTTTTAAGTTTAAAATTGTCCCTCGGTATAGGTACCATTGTCTAAATTTTTGTCTACAAACGGGGCAAGTCTCGGTTCTTTAGCGGTTGCCGTCCAACCGTTAGGGTACCAAATTATTTTCTCCTTTTCCCTTTCTTCTGTCAAAAAAAAAGTGTATCTGTTAGCTCTGGTTCATAAGTGTTTTTTTTCCAGACCACTAATACCAGTCTATTAACCAGAACTATTTTGAATTCTTATCCGGCCTAACCGCCATTGGGATAAGCTTTAGATGGAGTCACAGAAACCAAAAAAGAAAACCAGACCTACTGGGTTTCAGCAATGCGTGGAGTGTGGGGAAAACTTTGCCAAGGCTGATCCTCACACCATTTGCGTTTTCTGCTTAGGGTATGAACACCTGCAGGCAGACTGTGACGTTTGCAAGAATTTCCCTCAGTCGATGATGGACAGGCGCCTTAACCGACTAAGAAATCAGCTGAGAAATCCGCTAACACGGATAGCCGAACCAGTTAGGTTCAAAAGAACCAGAAGGGGGTGCCTTCTGACCAAGGCAATACCCTTTCTTCTAAGCGAACCGTGATTACAGCCCTTGAACTGGCTTCCACTAAGAAGAAAAATAAAGAAAAGCATACCGAGCCGGCTCCTAAGCCACGGCCGGCCATGGTTTCCGACCGCAGAAGAAATTGCTAATGCTATACGCATTATACAATCTCTGCAGACTAGTCCAGCTGAACCAGTGATGCACCCGGTTACACCTCAACCGGTTCAGATCCCTCTAGATCCTTCAGAATGTGACTATTCATGGGATCAGGAGTGTGAACAAGGTGAAGAGGAGAGAGAGGACTTTTATGATTCTGTTGAACCAGAGGTATCTCCAGAGCATGAGGGAGGCATTTCTCCACCCAAGCAGTTGGAGAATGCCTTCACTCATTTTTCTTTCATGAAAAAGGTGGCTGAAACCCTCCAGTTACCAGTTCAGAAATCTTCAGAGGAAGAACTGGATTATGTTGAAATGGCTGTCCCTGATACCCATACATAAGTCTCTGAAGAGACTGACATTAAAATTCTTTAGTACCCCTACTTCTGTTCCTCCTGTGGATAAGAGGACAGATAGGAAGTACCTAGTGGCCAGGAATGGCACAGAATTTCTGTCTGTTCACCCCAGTCATGAGGGGGTAGTCCAGGCTTCTGCCTGTGAAAAGGCAAACATTCCATTAGCTTCCCATCCTCCTGAAAAAGATTCTGGGAGAACTGACTATATGGCAAAAAAGTCGTACCGTAGCTCCTCCCTTATTGCCAGACAGACTTTTTGCATGGCAAGGTACTAAAAGAAGTTATGGGGAGCAGTATCCTCTCTGGCAGCTCAAATCCCAGTTTATTTGGCCGCAAATTATGGGGAAATGACAAGGAGTGGAATAGAGGCTTGTAAGCAGCAATTCCACATGGCAGTGGATGCCAGTGATTAGGCATCCAGGGTATTGGCTACCCCTATCTCTGTGAGGAGGTTTTCGTGGCTTAGAACCACGAACCTCTCTCAGGACACCCAGACAGAGGCCTTGAATTTTCCTCTGGTCCAGAATTCCATCTTTGGGGAACAAACTGAAGCCTATATGAGGAAAATGGATGAATATAGAACCTCCTACAGGAGTGCTGCAGCCAAGGAAAAGGCTGCCACTGCTCAGAAACAGCAAGGTAGGCGAGGCAGGGGCAGGCCTTACTAGAGACCCTTCTGTCAGGCCCAGGCTTTCCCTATCAGCAACAGTGTGGATATGTAGAGGAAGGGGCAGGAGAGGTGCCCCTCATTCTAGCCCAGCTCCCCAAACCAGAACACCATCTAAGCAGGCTCCCTGAAGAGCCATGGGTCGCATCTCCAGTTCCAGTAGAGGGCAGGCTTGCCCACTGCCTCCAGAATTGGCAGTCTAGAACATCAAACAAGTGGGTCCTGGAGGTGATGGGCAAAGGCTTTTCTCTGAATTTAAAACAATTTTCCAGGTTGAGAGGAAGGCTGTCCAAGCCTGCCCGTTAAAGAGAAATCTCCTTACTGGAAACGCAAGTTACAACCCTCCTTCAGGACGGGGCAGTGGAATCTGTCCCAGAGAGGAAAAGGGTTGTATTCAAGTTACTTCCTGACCTTGAAGAAAAATGGGGATTGGTGACCCATTCTGGATTTAAGGTTCCTGAACAAACATCTAACAAACCAAAATTCAAGATGGTCACTCTGGCCATGATACTGCCCACTCTTAGGCAAGGAGACTGGTTAGCATCATAGACCTCAAGGATGCTGATTTCCATATTCCTGTCAGTCGCACAGAAAATACCTAAGGTTCAGACTGCCATCAGGACACTACCAGTTCAGGTCCTTTTGTTTGTTTTGTTAAATTTTGTTGACTGGGCCTAGAACTCCCTTTTTCAGGTTAGAGGGGGGGATACAGATTGTAAGCAACTGAAATTGAACCAGATTAAGCTGTTGGTGGTATTTTAGTGAATGAGGGAAATTTGGTCAGGACACTGGGGAAATTCCCCTACTCTTTTCAATAAGTGCCATGCAATCTTTAACATCCACCTGAACTTCCACCAATCCAGGCAGATGGGACCTTGGTTTAACGTCTCATCCGAAAGACGGCACCTCAGAAGTGCAGCACCGCTCTCATGCTGCACTACAGTGTCAGTACTTGGGATATTAACCCAAGTGCCAGATGTGGAAACTGAACCCACGACCCTCTGATCTCCCTTTGGTCGGACTTCAGCTCCCAGAGTGTTTACAAAATGCCTGGCAGTGGTGGAGGATCACAGGCGTTTATGGATTTCAGTATTCCCTAACCAGGATGACTGGCTATTGGTAGGCCAGTCTAAACAGCAGGTGGTAGAGGCCTTAGTCACTCAGAGCAGTCCCCGCTCACTGGGCATCTCAGCAAATAACAAAATGTCAGTAATGAAGCCAGTCCCACTCTTGCAGTTCATAGGGGCAGAACTGGACATAGTGTTGGGAAGAGCAAGACTTCCACCAGACGGGGTGGACAGCCTAGTGCAGTTAGTGGATTCTTTCAAGCTCCACTCTCCAAAGCCAGCCAGGTACTTTCTGCCGTTGTTGGGACACATGGCAGCCTCAACAGCCGTGGTGCTAGGGGCAAGGTTTCAGATGTATAGTCCGTTCCACCTGAAGTTTTTTTGGTCCCAGAGCAGAGGTTCGTTGTCCAAACTGATTCCAGTAACCTCCACACTACTTCAAGCTCTGCAGTGGTAGCAGAAAAAGGACAACCTCAGAGAGGGTGTTCCACTCCTCCAGGAAAATCCTACCGGGGTACTCTCCACAGATGCATCCCTCTTGGGGTTGGATGTGCATCTGGGGGAGCAGACAGCTGATGGCACGTAGTCTCCTCAAGAGTCCCTCCTGCACATAAATCTGTTGGAACTCAGAGCAGTGCTGCTGGCTCTCTGGTCCTTTTCTTCCATGATTCAGGGGAAGGTATTGCAGGTCAAGACAGACAACACCACAACCATGTTTTACATCAACAAGCAGGGGTGGCGCAAGGTCCACTCTGTTGTGTACAGAAGCTGTGAAGATTTGGAATCTGGTCTACTCCCTGGAGGTAACTCGTCAGCAGTTAACGTTCCTGGGAAGGACAGTGTTCCGGCGGACTCTCAGCAGGATCAACCAGAACCACCACAAGTGGTCACTGAATCACCTAGTCCTCGGACATCTTCAGGCAGTGGGGCACTCCAGAAATAGATCTGTTCACAACCCCAATCAGTTGCCTCAGTATTGCTGCAGACCTCCAGTTCTGGGCACAGTTCTAGAGAAACATCGGTTTTGTCAACCCTAAAGGAAAAAAGTAGCTCCCCCCCCCCAAGCTGGTGGTGGTCTGACACTGAGCAAGGAAGAAGGAGGCTACTGAAGAATATAGGAAGTTGCTGTCCCAGAACAGGAAGGGTGAGAGTTGTAAGGAGAGGAAAGAGTAAGCATACAGAGAAACAGGAGAGAGGACACAAAATAAGACATAGGAGTGGTGCAGTGCAATGGCTGTGGAGCAGCAGTGTTCCGGGAGACATTCTGGAAGCTGCGATGCTGGCCTGTTTGCAGGCACCTCTCTGGTCTGAGGGAGGAGATTGCCCGTCTCCAGGCTGACCTAGCTAGGATTCGTGAAACCTCCTCCCCCCACCCAGGGACCACCAGGGCCAATGCCACTACCTCAGAGGTTGCCAAGAAAGAGGAGAGGCTGGACTCAGGAAGGGAGAGGGTGGTGGAACATAATTGCATCTCTCCAGCTGTACCTCTCCACAATTCATTCACTCTTCTGGTGGATAGTGGTTCCTCTATGGAGGCACCTGCAGTGGAGACCGAGGAGGATGCTGGGAACCTTCACAAAGGAGACCCACAGGAGGGTGGCATGGGACCCCCACAGGGGAAGGAAACAACTCCTGGTGGGGGGCTCGGTCATTAAGGGGTAGAAATTGGGGTAAGGTGCCTGCCTGGCACCACGGCTTGGAGGGACAGGAAGCGAATCCTCAGGATTGTGGGAGCAGCTACACGGAGGGAGCTCAATGTCATTGTCCGCCTAGGGACAAATGACCTAGCTAGGAATGGGATCAGAGCAGTGCAAGAGGAGTTTGTAGAGTTGGGGAGGGTCCTTAGACAAGTAGCGCATATGGTAACCTTCTCGGAGGTGCTGCCTGTCTATGGCAAGGGTGATGCTAGGGTACTCCTCACCAGGGAATTCAATAAATGGTTGAAAACTTGGTGTGGAGCTCAGGGTTTTGGCTTCACTGGGGACTGGGGAGCCACCTGGAGGATGCAGACCTATACTGGTGTGATGGTCTGCATATATCGGGGGACCAGGATCCTAGGTGAGAGGTTTAAAAGCTTCATTGGCAATTTAAACTAGCCAGGGGGAGACACTGAAAAGGAGCTGGAATCCCAGCCTCCCCACAAAACACAGTAATTAATGAGGTAAACACCAAGGTAGAGAAGTCATTAGGGGGAAGGACAGAGGTAAATGTAAAAAAAAGGCAAAGGCAGTAAGGACAGGAATGGGGCTAAAAGAGGTAAGGCCATCAAAAAGTGGAGGGTGATGAGTACCAATGCCCGTAGTCTGTGTAACAAGCTCCCTGAACTAGTGTCCTTGATGGAAGAGGGTTGCCTGGATATTGTGGCAGTCACAGAATCATGGTACACTGAGAACCATGACTGGGATATCAACATACCAGGATACAGTCTACAGGAGGGACAGGGAGGGTAAAAGAGGAAGAGTAGCTCTCTATGTAAAGGAAGGGATCAAAGCAACAGAACTAAACAGTAAACAGGGAGCAGATGAGGCACTCTGGATCACCCTGAAGACAGGAAATGGCACCACAATCCGCATGGGGATTGCATACAGACCCCCATCTCGGGGAGGGAATGGACAAGGAAATGATAGGCTTCCTTAGAATGGCAGAAAAAGGGCAGATATTGTTGATGGGGGACCTGAATATGCCAGATGTTAACTGGAGCACCTTTGCTGCAGGCACACCCAAGAGCATGGTCATTCTTGATGCCCTACAGGGGGCATGCCTGAGACAGCTAGTATTGGAACCCACTTGAGAGGGAGCAATCTTAGACCTGGTACTCTCAAATGGGGATGGAGAAAGAATCACAGATTTAAAAGTAGGTACCCATCTGGGAACAAGCGACCACCAAACAGTGTGGTTCACGATAAACACAGCCATACAGTCAAGTCATGCAAAAGCAAGAGTATTGGACTTTAGGAGGGCTGACTTTGGCAAAATGAGAGAGTGCGTCAGAAAAGCACTGGCAAACAGGCAAGAAAGAGGGGTGGAGGAACAATGGGGAGTAATCAAAGCAGCCATCACAAGAGGCAACAAGCCTTTGTGTAAAGCAGATCAACAAAACACAACAAAGGAAAAAAAGATATGGTTCTCAAAAGAGGTGGCAGGGAAGGTTAAAGAGCAAAGGATAGCATTCAGGAAATATAAGGATACACAGAAGGAGCAGGACAGAGAACTTTATCAGTTAATGCAGAAAGAGGCTAGGAAGGCAGTCAGAATAGCAAAGGCCCAAACCGAGGAAAGGATAGCCAACTCTGTTAAGAAGGGGGATAAGACCTTTTATAAGTACATTAGGGAGCGAAGAAAGACCAAAGCAGGGATACTGAACGAATATTTCTGCTCAGTACTCACAAAGGAAGAGGAGGGGGAGGTACCTAAACCAAACAAGAGAAACACTCTGAAGACGGGTGTCGATACCAGTCCATTTACAGAAGAAAGGGTTCTGAAAGAACTAATAAAATTGAAGGTGGACAGAGCAATGGAGCCTGATGGGATTCACCCAAGAATTCTAAAGGTACTAAGGGTAGAACTAGTGACACCGCTGACTACTCTCTTTAACAAATCATGGGAGGATGGGGTGGTACCTGAGGACTGGAGGAGGGCAGATGTGATTTCTCTTCACAAAAGTGGGAGCAGGACAGAGGCAGGAAACTACAGACCAGTTAGTTTGACCTCAGTGGTAGGGAAAATGATGGAATCACTTCTGAAGGAAAGAATTGTTGAGTACGTAGACGCCAGTGGGGCATAGGACCCAAGACAGCATGGATTCACGATGGGAAGGGTGTCAGACGAATCTAATAGATTTCTTTGACTGGGTGACCAAAGTAGTAGACCAGGGAGGGGCTGTGGACATGGCCTACCTAGATTTTAGCAAGGCATTTGATACAGTCCCACACAAAAGATTAATACAGAAGTTAGCCAGCCTTGGAGTGAATCCCGAGGTGGTAGCCTGGATAAAAAAAATTGGCTAGACAACAGGACGCAAAGGGTAGTAGTAAATTGAGTCCACAGTGAAGAAAGGAGGGTTACTAGCAGGGTAGCGCAGGGTTCAGTACTAGGACCTGTTCTTTTTAATGTCTTTATAAGTGACGTTGCAGAGGAACTGGAAGGAAAAGTATGTCTCTTTGCAGACGACACAAAGATCTGCAACAGGGTAGATACACAAGATGGAGTGGAAAGGATGAGAAGGGACTTGGCAAGGTTGGAGGAATGGTCAGATGTATGGCAGCTCAGATTCAATACAAAGAAGTGCAAGGTAATGTACCTGGGAAACAAAAACCCAGGGGAAGAGTACACAATGGGGGGTGAGATACGGACAACAGTAAAAATGGGGGTAATTATATCAGATGACCTAAAGGTGGGTAAGCAATGTGAGAAGGCAGTAAGGAAGGCTGGGGGGATACTGGGATGCATAGGGAGAGGCATCAATAGTAGAAAACAGGAAGTTGTTATCCCTCTGTACAGACAGTTGGTGAGACCCCATCTAGAGTACTATGTGCAGTTCTGGAGACCCCATCTCCGCAAAGACATAGAGTGGAGGCTGTCCAGAGGAGGACAACCAAAAATATGCAGGGTCTGCACTAGAAGACATATGAAGAAAGACTAAAGGAGCTTATATGTATACCCTTGAGGAAAGAAGGGAGAAAGGGGACATGATAGAAACTTTCAAGTACCTCAAGGGAATCAACAAAGTTCAAGAGGGTAGCATCTTTCAGAAAAAGAGATGTGCAAGAACAAGGGGGCACAATTTGAAGATAGAGGGGGGACAGCTCAGAGGTAATGTGAGGAAGTATTTTTTCACAGAGAGGTTTGTGGATGCATGGAACAGCCTCCCTGAGGAGGTTTGGAGTCAAGAACAGTGGGGAATTCAAGAATGCATGGGACAGACATAGGCAGTCCTAGTGGGTGGGGGTAGGAGGAAGTAAGCAGTTGGTTAACTAGGATCTGCGCTTATCTTGTTAGGTAGGAAAATGGGCAGACTAGCTGGGCCAGCGGTCCTTATCTGCCATCACATTCTATGTTTCTGTGTATGCACTCCTGCTGAACTGGTCAGGGAAATTCTTGTACGCCTCCCCTCCATTTCCTTTATTGCGCAGGGTACTGTCCAAACTTTTTGGGGCGTTACTGATCCTGATAGCCCCAGACTTGGGCCAGGCAGCCTTGGTACTCAGTACTGGTGGCCATGGCATCAACCAGCCCGATCTGCCTCCCCAAGAGGTACGACCTGCTGACCACCTCCTAGGGGAGGATCATGTACCTCAACTTAGGACCCCTCAGACTGAAGGCCTGGCTCTTCCAGAGTTAGAATATGCTGGATTTCAGCTCCCTGACACTGTTCTGGATGTTCTAAATGTTTCCAGAAAACCAGCTGCTAAGAAAACCTATTCTTCCAAATGGAAAAGATTCACCATATGGTGCAGTGTCAGGTGTGTAGGTCAGATCTGGAATCGAGCATCATTGCTCAGTATGCCTTCCTGGTAAAACTCGTAAATAAATTCCACTCATGCTAGATTATTTGGCTCACGTACATTCTCTAGGCCTTCTGCTTTGAGGGTGCATTTGGCAGCAATTTTTTGCTGCTTATTTGTCAGCAGGGAAATCTTCTTCCGTAGCCTCTGAGCATATATTTAACCAATTCTTTAAGGCTACTGCATTTACCCCCCCCCACCCACCCCAAATAGGGAGCTTACCTTCATGGGATCTAAAGATATGCATAGCGCAGTTGATGCAACCCCCCAACACACACACACACCAAACCTATATTCTCAGCAGAGTTAAAGTATGTGACATGGAAAACTGTGTTTTGATGGCCATCACTTTGGCAAGTCATATTAGTAAACTACAGGCCTCATCTGTGGAACCTAACTATATTTCTTTTCATAATGATAAAGTGGTTCTCAGAACAAATAGGAAGTTCCTCCGTGAAGTGGTCTCAGTTTCACCTTAACCAGTCCATGAACTTTCCTGTCTTTCACTGAACGCTCTAGTTCAGGGGAGCGTAGGCTGCATAGCGTAGATGCAAAGAGGGCTATCAGCTACTATTTGGCTCTGACCAGAGGCCATAGGGGTGACAATAGCCAGTTGTTCCTTGCCTGTGGTGAAGTGGGCAGGGGAAAACCTGCCACTAAAAGGAGCATTGCAAGATAGATAGTGTCATACATCCAGTTTTATCATCAGAAACTGGGGAAGGGACCCTCCTATGGGCCTCAGGGCTCATTCTGCCAGGGGCACAGCTGCCAGGGATATTCCTGTGTCAGAAATCTGTAAAGCAGCTACCTGGAAAACTGTACACATATTTACCAAGCATTACAGCCTGGATGTGCAGGCAAGAAGTGATGCCAGGTTTGGAACAGCAGTATTGCAGATCCTCTTTCCCGGGTAGGTTCTGTGCCCTCCTCCAAGGGAACTGCTTAGTAGTCTGCATGTATCAGAATACATTAGGACTTCTTGTAGTTTGAAGAAAAAATTACTTACCACAGTAATGCTGTTTATTCTAAAGGAGTCCTAATGTATTCTGACCTCCCACCCTGCCTCCCCTGTCAGAACCTGGGGTCCCAGCACTCCAGCTCATATACTGTTGTTTTACTTGGAAGTTTTTTCTGTAGTGGTCATCTGTGACTTGAGTCACCGTTAATGCAAACAAGGTGCACCTGAACCACTGCAGATAGCTGGAGAACACAACCGAAATACTGCTGACACAGTAATGTTACTGTTTCATATTTAATAACGTTTTATTTAATGCCACACTGTCTTCTGTTGAATTGTTGTGCGCATGTAAAGTTCCCATTTGTACAGGTTGCACAGTACTGCGGTAAATTAAATATAGCTACCAATGCTTGATTCGACAACCCGACACTTGGAATAGTCTGGATAGCAACTATTTTTTTGTATCAGTCGGGAATTCCTTTTTCAGGAAAAAGGTGTCTATACTTTTCATGTCAAGAAAGTAACTGTCGGGATTATGTACCTAACCCATTGCGAAGCTGTAACTGGGATTACACTGCATGTATTTGTTGCGCACTGTGCCCTGCATGTCACTGTCCAGCAGTATGCCTGTTTGGCAGGACTGTCCTGAATGGACTTCAGTCCTTTGTGAGCTCTTCATTTCTACCACCCTACCCCAGGGGTTCTGTCTCAGTTTGGTACTCTGACCCATTAGTGTGAATAAATGGTGAAAATGCAGTCCTGGAAGATATGAAAATTACATACTTACCGTAATGCTCGATCTTTGAAGAATATCTTCATTTATTTACATGCCCACCCACCATTTCCCGGGCTCACTCCAGCATGTGTAAGTTCTGCTACAACTCAGTAAAAAAGTCATAGGCGTTGGAGGGCCAGGGCCAAGGTAAGCCTGGCGCCGTGAGCCACTCTCGTGGCGTCGTGCATACACACCGCTTGCCTCGGCCCTCCTGAAAGATTCTGGCTCATGCGGGGTTCTAGTGTCTCCAGCACAGACCCATTACTGTGAAAATAAATGTTGAAGATATTCCTAGAAGATCAAGAATTACAGTAAGTACATCATTTTCATTTCTCAGTGGTGGCTTCATCCATCTGGCACCCATAGTGGTACCATAAGTTCACCCTCTGTGGAGGCATTTAAGTAGGGGCTAAAATGTATATTTTCAATGACTTCTGGCACTAGTGACCAACTTAACTCTACCTTCGATTCATATTCTGTGTATTAACTGTGATGCATTGTAAATCAAAAAATCGCTTACCTTGTCTAACAAAGAAGGTTCGGTAGTTCTGTGTTGGGAGATTTTGATGGTGCATAGTGGCAGCCCCTTTTGCCTATGTAGTTACAACCATTTCTCATTCAGCAGTGCTAGTAAAATAAGATGTCATTTATTAAACTTTTTTTTTTAAAATAGCCTTTAATTACAGTTACTAAATTTGTGGCAGTAAAAGCTCTACATGATTCAGGAGGCATCATTTTCCAGTATACAAGTCACCAGGAAATAATATACATGATCACTAAATATTGAATCTGTGTTTTATCTAGAAACAAAAGTTGTAATATAAACCAGTTTATGCACCGATGAGTACCTTTCAGGTTAACACACCTTGTCTAATTCAAAATATCAAACAGTTTTCTATGTTGAAATGAAGTGATTATTAATATTGCATATGAACTAATTAACTATAATTTCCCCCATAGATACGCCAAAGGATGGAAAGACAGACAGGCCATCACCTATGACTATTCAAGCAATGAAACATGCCAGGAGAAAGCTGGAGGAAGGAAAGCATTCTAGGTCTCTTAGCCCTGTTAACAAGTAAGAGAAATCTCTGAACTGCTGGCTGTTGATAGGTGTATTGCCTTAAGGCAACTGTTCTAATTTGTTTTCCTCCCCTTCTCCATCCAGTGCACAAAGAACTAGCAGGAGTCGAAGTCGGAGTAGAAGTAAAGATCGCAGTTGTACAAGGTCACGCTCTAGGTCACACTCACCTAAAAGGCGGTATGTAGTGCCAGTTGATTTGTTTGTCCTTTTTACGCAGCACACACTAGTAGCATCATAATCCTGCAAAGAAGTTACATTGCTGTGCAGTAAGCCACGTGCTGCATTGGAGTGAGACAGCAGTGATGAGTGCAGTATTTGGCACTAAATTTTTCTTATGTCCTTCAACAGGGAGAAGTAGAAGCCATTCTGGATCCAGTAGTTCTAGGTCCCGCAGTTATTCCAGGAGCCGCAGCGACTCTCCACCAAGAAAACACAATCAGAACTCTAGTTATAATCGGCCCAAACACAAAAGCTATGAAAATTCCAAGGAATACAAGTATGCTGCCCAGAACCACCGTAGATCACGTAGCAGGAGCCAGGGTGGTAGCTCTTCTCGCTCCAGAAGCAGGTCCAGGGATCGTTCAGATCATACAAAAAAATTCAAAAAAGGAAGCCGTTCTTACAGAACCCGGAGGCGTCATCGATCACACTCGTATGAGAGATCAAGTAGTAGCCAAGGGGGAAGAGATCATTCGGGCCACAGACGACACAGAAGATAGATAGACTGCAATTTGACCATGGACATTGATTCTTGAAACAAAATATAAACATCAATAGGCCTTTATTTTGTGCTCAGTGTATACAGTCTAATAACCCTTGAAGGGTTTGTTTTATTTTTTCAAATAAATTAGTACTGTATGAGATGTGAGCTGTTACTGGCCATGTGTAAAATGTAATTGAAACACGTCCTACATTTGATGAAATCTTTGAGTCTGACAGTGCAGGGAATGATTGTTTCTTGTAATTTTTTTTTGAGGGGGCGCACAAGGCTCCTACATCAGTGTTTTTTATATAAACCTGCTTATTTAAATGTAGTGGTCAGGCATATATATCTATACTAAATACATGATATTCTATGTGAAACATCAGGTGCAGGACACCAACTTTGTATAGAACCGAAGGGCAAATTTGCTCTACTTTTGTATGCATCTAACAAAACTCTCACTGTGCCGTAGTCGAAAACAGAGTGCTTTGCAGCTTTTACATCAATATGTTCTCTCTCTAGCTGAGGTAAATTAGCTTTCTAAAAGAACTGCTCAGGAAACATCTTTAAAATATTAATGACTATTTCTTTAACTAGACCCAAATCGGAACAAAATTGAATCGTAGGTTGGTAATTGGCTAACTTGTTAGACTAAAAAATAACTACTGTTGGCTTTTTTCTGTTGTATTTCTCCTACGTAGGACACCATTTCATGTATTAAAATTCATCAAAATGAAGATGTTGATATTTGTCAACTATTGTTACTGGTATTATCTAACTTGTGTTCCGTTGGGGGGAGAAAATGCTGCTGTACTATGACAGTTTAATACGTATTTATATACTGTAAGTATACCTATTGGTCTTATGAATTAAGCAGTTGTACATAAAATGCTATATTGTGTGCTTTAAAGGTATTTGGGGATCTTTCTGTTTTATAGAGAAGATTTTCAGTGGTAGCAGATTGTCTGCTTCAGAGTTAATTTACTCAACTTTGTTGTACATATTTTGTAAATAAAACTAGAGACTTTACAAAGTGCTGATGCCCTAGATTATGGAATTTTTCATTTTTTTTAAATACAAAATTAAGTAAACAAATTTGCAGTGCCTGCAGTTTTTTTATTGTGTATCTTAATTCAACAGGTTGTCAGCATTGATCTATGTTCTGCCGTGCAGTTCTTTTAGCATAAAAGCATGATGATCTTCGAGGATGTCTCATCAGGCCACACCTTTGGAACTTACAGCCGCCAAGCACTAGGACCACACAACTTTTTGCAGGTAGTCATCCACGGGCTGCCCACACTGACAGACATATTTGTATGCATAAATGTGGGCAGCCCTTCATCTCCTCAGATCTTATCCAACTGTCATTCAGACTCTGGCTGCTGTAGGAAATGTCACTTTTGTTGGCACCATTTTACAGTGATTTTCAGTGATCTGCATGTCGTCGAAGGAGCCATCCAAACTTCCAGTGCTGAGTGCAGCGCAAGCATCTACACCAGAGACTTCCAGGAAGTTAAGTTTGTGTCTGCTGCTGTGGCCTAAACCATGACATGAAAGCCTGCGAAATCTGCCGGGGGAGGGGGGGTAATTCCGCAACCAGGCAACACAGAAAGAGTGCTTTGGAGAAGTTCTCACTCCAAACAGACCATAGAATGGAGAAGCAGCTCCAAGAGAAGTCCATGTCGCTGGCTCTGTAGACCGAAATGCAGTCTCGTCCAAATACTGGGGAAGAAACATAAGTAAGGCAGAAGCACTGTAACAAGAAGTCACACACACACACAAACCTCTGCTTTTATTGGTATGGCATCTGTTTCACCATTGTCTGCTCTGGCAGTGACGCCTCCACCCCACCACCCACCCCCAAAGCCATCGACCTGAGACCAATGTCTGGGCTTGGCATGGGCACTACCAAGTCTGTTACAGCCGGTACGTCAACGATGGGGGCTCAGCCTTCCTGTTGACTACTCCAGACGCACCCACTAGCCAAAGCAGTGCCAGTGCTCAGGAAGTACTTGGCACTTTCTCAAGACATGATATGGGGCCTTTTGTGGGGTCTTCCTTTTCCTGAGAGCCCGTTGATGGGGTCCTTCAGGCATGACCCCTTGACAGAGGGTACTCCCTTGCCACAGAATCCTCCGGTGCTGACGTCGCTGACAAGGTCTCTCATGTCCGTCAACCTAGTTGATGAATATGAGTATAATCCTGATCTAATGATGCAGGACGAGAGAGAGGACTATGTTGAAAGTTGATATGAACATGGCACCACATCTTGAGTCTACACCTGCAGTGAGGAGAATCTGGTGAACACACCAAGGTCCTTTACAGAAGACCCTGTATTTTTCACCGTGATGCAGCAGATGCAAGCTGCCATGGGCTTTGCTCTAGAAGAGCGGAATACTAATAAAAAGAACCTTGTGGAGTTTTTTGAACTGCCTGAGTCTTCTACTGTTGTGGTGCCGCCTCTGCTCTCAGGCTTAGAGGATGCCACCTGTGCAGCTTGGTACAGACCAAAAAGGCAGATGAAATGTATTCTGCCCCTTCTGGGGAGCTTTAGTTTACCACACAACCTGAGACTGACTCGTTGATTAATGCAGCCCGTGGCAGGTCTAGGGCACCTAAACACGTGAGCTTCTTCCCACCCGATAAGGAATCTAAGAGTTTGGATGTGCTAGGTAAGAGGACACATGCCTCTTCATCATTGGCACTTCATATTGCTAACTGCTCAGGCCCACTTGAAGTATCAGAACACCCTCTGGAGGAAGGCTGAGGCTACTGCAAAGGCCTTGCCTGAGGGCACTTCATAACAGGAGCTACTGAAAGCTCTTAACGGCTGGGGCTGATATAGGCAAGTATTTGCTTCACACAGCTTATGCTTCTGCTGGGGCTGTGGCCTCTGGCATCTGTCTCAGGAGATGCTCTTGACTCAGAGTAGCTGACTTTTCCACAGATGTGCAGCAGTTAATTAAAAATGCCCCATTCAGAGTGCAAAAGCTGTTTGGTCATGAGGTACAAGAAAGTCTCCAAGCCTCGGGCAGGATTTTGAAATGGGTGTACTCCCTGTACCGTAACTAACCCAGGGTAGGAGCAGGGTGCCTTGTACCCAGCTGGTGTTGGGGACAGCACCCAGACAACAGGGCAGGGGCCTTACCAGTCCTTAGCACTATTTTAGTAGCCCATTCAAAAGCATCCAGGGGTGGTTGTAGAGGTCATCTCTCTGAATTAAACTCTGTGGTGGGAGGTGACAACATTGCATGGTTCCTGGAGATCATAGCAAAGGTTCATGCTCTGGAACTTCTGGACAGCTCCCGTTATATCAGCATACCCTCCAGTGCACTTGCCCTTGTCACAGGAGGAAATTACGAGACTGCTGCAAAACAGGCCACAGGACTGGTCCCTGTAGAGGAGAGGAATGCAGGTTTTTACTGCTGGTACTTCCTTTCCCAGAGTGGATAGGAGACCAGAAGCCTGCTCTGGATCTAAGGGATCTAAACTTCTTAATAGAATGCAAGAAGTTCAGGATGGTCACTTTGCAGGGTCTCCTTTTCGTTACGGGAAAAAGGGGATTGGATATGCTCCCTGGATGCCCACCTGGTTAAATAAAGATTTTGATTGATATAAAGAATGTGTATCTCCATATCAAGATCAAGAAACCTCTCAGAAAATAACCTGAGGTTCCTTTTTCAAAGGGGATATGACCAGTTTGAGTGCTGCCTTTGACTTGTCTTCTGTGCCATGGGTCTTTACCAGATACTTGGCAGTAGTAGCAGCAGTTCTTCACAGGGAGAGTCTGTTTTTCCTTACCTGGACGATTGGCTATTGAAAACCCACTCCGTGGACCAGGTGTTGGATCATTTTAGCTAAAACCAGGCAGCTGTTTGATGCTTTCGGGGTGTGACTTTCAACATACCAAAATCAGTGCTGACCCCCTGCCAGAAACTGCAGTACATAGGGGCATTACCGGACACAGCCCTGGTCTTGGCTTTTCTTCCTTTGGACAGGGCCAACCGCCTGACTGCTCAAGCACAGTTAGTGCACGACAGCAGTTTTGTCTCGGCAGGGATGTTCTTTCGCCTACTGTGACTGGTGGCTGTAGCCATTGTCACAGTGCCATTGGCCAGGCTGCACAAGAGGATTCCCCAATGGACCCAGAGAGTCCAGCGGGACCGGCTCTTGAATGATCTAGAACAGATGATCTTACTTCGAGAGAGTTCCTGTTGTAGGTCATTACATCTGGGACTGCGCCCCTGACGTCAGGACCACATGGCAGACTTCTAGCTAGCAAGCCATAGCGGCGGACTGCCCTCAGCGTGACACTATAAAGGGGGCGGTCGCCACATCCATCCTCCAGTTCTTTTCTGCCGCTGACCTGTGTCAGTCGTACCTCGTGGAGAACTTCAGTACCAGTCGACCACCATTTTCTTGACTAATGGTTTTCTTTATTTTCTCTTATTTATTTATTGAAATCCTTTCACCAGGAAAGGCACGCTGAGCAAAAAGATGCTCGTCTCACAGTGCGACCTGGGGGGAAGGGATTACAGTGGAGGCAGATCATATACAGACAAATATAGAATTGCTCAATACAGATGGTGTACACAGCTGGGAGGGATAACATGATCACATTGTTTACAATAGATGGAACAATGCAGGAGGACTATAGAGCATTTAAACAATCAGTGCAACAGTACAGAGATCAGAGCATGAAGGACAGGGTATACATAACATGGAACACTTCCGGTTAATACATGTTTAGGTAAGTGCCAGTAGCAATGCAAGGGTGGCAGTGGCATGACGAAGTTGAAGCGAGATGCAGCAAGTTGACAGTAGGAGAGGAGAAGTGGGGGTGATAAGGGGAGAGAGGAGTAGTAGCTATGAGGTTGAGAAGCGTGGTTAACTGAGGAGAGGAAGGAGCGGGGAGGGTAGGGAGAGATTAGGATGGAAAATTAGAGGTAGTGAAGAAGTGCGTAGGGCAGTATATAAGCCAGGCAATTGGGCGAAGGCCGAGCCGCTGGTCAGGCACAAGGGATGGTGGGAGGGAGCTGGCGGGATGGGGGTCAAGGGCAGATGCAATTTGGTGCAAAGAAGTTGGTGAGGGCCGAGGATAGGGAGTGTTTGGATGATGAGAGGCGGATCTGAGCTGGCAGGTGATTCCAGAGTTTAGGGAAGAGGTAAAAGAAGGCTGATTGGCCAGCAGTGGTCCTACGGTGAGGGATGACCAATAGTCTTGCATCAGAAGATATGAGGGAGTGGGTGGGGGTGGGGAGGATGCAAGGTAGGGAGGGAGCCAAGCAAATAGTTGGAAGTGAATTTGGCACAGTGAATTAGGCGCCGGTTGCTCAGGGAAGGTAGGGCCAGAGATTGGTAGAGCTTGCAGTGATGAGAGCGGCGGAGAGCATCGAGGGCGAAACGGCAGAAGGCATTAAAGAGGGGGTCAAGTTTGGTTAGGGTAGTCTTGGCGGCGGAGTTATAAACAACATCACAGTAGTCAAAAGAGGGTAAAAATCATTTTCTGGACCAATTCCCTTCTGACCGGTAGAGGGAGGCTAGAGCGGTTGCGATAGAGGGCACCAAGTTTTGAACAAAGTTTAGAAATGATGGCATCCACGTGTATGGAGAAGGTGAGGTGTCGATCCAGCCAAACCCCTAGATATCCGAATCTTTTCAAAGTATTAATCTTCGATGTTGCATGTCTTCTCCGTTGCATTGCCTGAAGTGTGGCATTCAAATCACGCATGTGGACGGCCGGCCACTCCCGGTACATCCTCTGCCTAGTCCCCAAACACCGGGCTCAGGATTGTGAGATCTGCCTATCCTTCAACAAGGCCACATGAGTCTGATGCCAAAAAGCCCTCAAAGCTCATCTGCTCAAGAAGCGCCTGGCTTCCATGGAAAAATAACTGCAGGCGCTGTGGGAACGTTCTTTCAAACAACATGAAGTCTTGCTATATTATGACAGTAGCAGTTTGATCCAGCTCTAGAACTGCTCCGGAGGTCAAATGGTTAAAACCATTCCAAAATAGAATTTTGGCCACGAGCTCTAAGCAGCAGCTCTATCTGTGTTATTTCAAACCTGAACTGTCAGATTCTTTACTCCGCCTCAGTGAACAGTCGCTCCGGAGATTTCTCCTACTGCTCGGTTCATTTCTCGGTTTAAAAAGTGTTTTCTCGGTTGGATTCAACCGAGAATAGTTTTATTTTAACCGCAAAACCGTTCGGTTCAAGCTCTATCTGTGGTAACCGCAAGTAAATTGAAGGTTTTGTCTGTGTGGAATTTGTAAGTTATCGGTTCGGTTTTGAACCGATCAGTTGGGTTTAAAACTCATTTAAAACTAAAATTTAATATTTTAGAGTGCGGTTCCCGGTTCTTATCGGTTCTAAAAAAAAAAAAACGGATTTATTACGTTTTTTTCCAATACCTGTGACACGGTTAGGAACCGATAAGGGTATCTTGCCTGGCACTGCCGTTAAAAGGGCAAGTTTTCTGGTTAGGCTGGCATTATGTCTGAGAAACCCAAAAGAAAAACCGGGCCCACTGGGTTTCAACATTGTGATGTTTGTGGGGAAGTCTTTGCCAAGGCTGACCCACACACCACATGTGTTTATTGTCTGGGGTTTGAACACCTCCAGTCAGACTGCCAGATATGTAAGAATTTCCCTGCAGCCACCCTGGAAAAAAGATTGGGCAGGCTCAGGGAACGAGAGGCCAAAAAGTCCGCTGACCTGGATGGCCAGCCCGGTTCGGTGCCAACCGAACCGGAGGGAGTGCCCTCTGACCAGGGCAAGACTTCCTCGGCCAAAAGAAAAGCTGGTTCTGAGGAACCAATTCAGTAAAGAAAAAGAAAATCAGCAGGTCTGGAGTCCAAAACCCTTCTCCAACTGCTGCAGAGATAGCAAAAGCCATACAGATTGTCCAGTCACTGTCTCAGGGTCCGTCCGAACTGCCACTATCTGGCAAAAGGTCGGTTCGTCCGGTCCCAGTGGTTCAGGAATATGATATTGAGGAATTTTATGAACCAGAGGAGGGGGAGGATGATTATGAACAGTATGAATGTGGCTGGGAAGGTCTGGGTGTGCCCATTGAACCGGACGTCTCCCCAGACAGACCTTTAGAATCTCCCCCTATGCTGTCTGAGTCCCCACCTCATTTCATGTTTTACAAAAAAGTTGCTGAAACCCTCCAGCTTCCCTTAGAAGAAGCTGTGGATGAGCAAGAGGAGCCTGATTTTGTAGAAATGATGGATATTCCAGAGTCTAGGAGATTGTCTGTTCCTTTACATAAGTCTTTTAGGAAGCAAACAATAAAAATTTTAAAAACTCCTAATTCTGTGCCTCCTGTAGATAAAAAGATGGACAGAAGGTACACATTGTCAGGTCCTGATACAGAATTCCTTTCTCAGCAATGCAGTCATGTTGGGGTAGTTCAGGCTGCTGCCTGTGATAAAGCTAATATTCCCTGGCTTCACATCCTCCTGACAAGGATTCAGGAAGATTGATGCCATGGCAAAAAAAGCAGTATCTGCAAACCTCTGGGACTCAGGCAAGCAAATTGTATGGCTTATGTAGCTAGGTATCAGAAATCTAGATGGGATACTGTGATGCAATTAGCCAAGCAAGCCCATGGCCAGCTGGCTAGTGAACTAGAACAGGTGGCTGCTGATGGCATTGAGGCTTCTAAGGTTCAGTTTCATGCTGCTGTGGATGTTAATGATGTTTCCTCTAGGGTCATGGCCACATCTGTAGTTTTCAGAGGTTGGCCTGGCTCAGGTGTACTAGTCTGTCACAGGATACCCAGACTAAGGCTATGGATTTTCCTGTGGTGGGGAATTCTCTGTTTGGGGAGCAGACAGAGAACTACATGAAAAGATGGATGAATATAGGACTACTACAAGAGTGCCCAGGCTAAGGAGCGGCAAGCCACTCCTCAAAGGCATACCCCCAGGGGTAGGGGTAGGCCTTTTCACAGGCCTTTTTACCAGACTCAGGCGTCCTCTGCCTGTGCTCAGAGGGGCTTCTTCAGAGGCAGAGGCAGACGAGGGGTGGGCAGACCTGCTCCCACCCCCCAGCCTAAAGCTCCTGCTAAGCAGGCACCCTGATGGGGTGCCCAGGGCCGATTCTCCTGTACCGGTAGGGGGCAGGCTGGCTTACTTCAGCCAGAATTGGGCTTCTTTAACCTCAGACAAGTGGGTTCTGGAAGTAGTAGGCCAGGATCTGGTTCTCAGCTTCAAAAGTTTCCCAAGTTGAGAAGCAGACTTTTCTACCTGCAAGTGCTTCAGAGACCCTTGCTCTGGAAGCAGAGGTCTCATCCCTGTTAGCTCTCAGAGCAGTAGAAAGGGTTCCTCCCCTGCACCAGGGCAGGGGTCTGTATTCAGATACTTCCTTACCCCAAAAAAGACAGAAGAATGGCGGCCCATATTAGATCTCAGATATCTGAACAAGCATCTTTTGAAACCAAAGTTCAAAATGGTAACTCTGGCAATGATTTTACTCTCCCTAAGGCCAGGGGACTGGCTAGACTGGACCTCAAGGATGCCTTATTTCCATGTCCTAATCGAAGCTCCCATCGAAAGTACCTCAGATCTGAACTGCCCTCAGGTCATTACCAGTTCAGAGCAATGCCCTTCGGCCTTACCTCTGCCCCAAGGGTATTCACAAAGTGTCTAGCAGTGGCAGTGGCTCACTTAAGGAGGCAAAGGATTGCTGTTTTCCCTATCTAGACGACTGGCTCATTGTAGGCCAGTCCCAGAACAGGTAAAATCTCACCTGCAGGTCACCCAGCAGCTTCTCACCTCCTGGGCTTTCTGCTAAATCTACCAAAGTCGGTTCTGGAACCAGTCCAGGTACTCACCTTTATAGGGGCAGAATTGGACACAAAGCTAGCCAGAGCCTTTCTTCCCTTAGAAAGGGTAAGGAATTTAGTGGCTCTGGCCCTCCTTCACTCTGCAGGTCTCTCGACCAGCAAGACACTTTCTGCAGCTCCTGGGGCACATGGCTGCATCCACAGCTGTTGTGCAGGAGCAAGATTTCAGATAGAGACATTCAGTTTCACTTGAGAACCTATTGGTTTCAGAGAAGAGACCCCTTTCCAAGTTGATCCCAATGACTAACCTTGATCCTAGCCCTCCAGTGGTGGCAGGATCAGAGCAATTAAGATTGGGGTCCCTTCATTCCCCCTACTCACGACTTGACTCTCACTACAGATGCTTCCTTCTGGGTTGGGGAGCCCACACGTGCGACCTTCCACTCAGGGAGTGTGGTCCCCCAGGAATCTCTGTTCCACATCAATTTGCTGGAACTCAGAGCTGTCTTTTAGCTCCTCAAGCATTTTCTGCATCTGTCACCACAAGGTGATACAAGTCAGAACAGACAACACCACAACAATGTGGTACATCAACAAGCAGGGGCACTCGGTCTTGGCCTTGTGCACCGAGGCAATGAAGTGGTGGTCTCTGGCCTATTCCCTGAACACTTCCCTCGTAGCAGTTCATCTTCCAGGGAAGGACAATGTCCCAGCGGATGCTCTCAGCAGGATTTCCCAGGGCCATCACGAATGGTCCCTGGATCCTCAAGTGCTGGGGATAGTCTTTGCCAGATGGGGCACCCCTCAAATAGATCTTTTTGCAGCCCCAGACAATCACAAACTTCCTCTGTTCTGTTGCAGGCCTCCAGTGCTGGGCTCAGTTCCCCTGGATGCCCTTCTTCTGGATTGGGAGGGGAAGTTTCTCTATGCTTTTCCCCCTTCCCTCTCCTATTCAAAGTACTAGTCAAAATCAGATCTCAGCCTTGCAGGGTGATTCTGATTGCCCCGGATTGGGCCAGGCAGCCCTGGTACCCACTCCTTCTGTCACTGACAATCCATCTTCCCCTTTGCCTCCCCAGGAATCACAACCTGTTGACTTGTGCCCAGGGAAGGGTTTGGTATCCGGACCTCAAATCCCTCAACCTCAAGGCCTGGCTCTTGAGTTAGAGTTTGCTGATTTACACCTCTCTCAGGGTGTTCTTGAGATCCTAAAGGCTTCTAGAAAGTCTTCCACTAGGGCTACTTATAGTTCTAAATGGAAAAGGTTTTCCATTTGGTGTGCTGGGAAAAATATTTCCCCAGAATCTGCTGATTTGCCCATTGTGTTAGATTACATGGTACATCTTAATTCCTTGGGTCTCAGACCAGCTACCCTGAGAGTTCATTTGGCAGCTGTATCTGCTTTTGTGTCAGCAGGAAAGTCATCCCCTCTTTCCTCTCATCCTGTGTTTTCCAAGTTTTTTAAGGGATTACTCCATACTAATCCACCCTTTCGGGAACCAGCCCCTGCTTGGGACCTTAATGTTTGCATTGCCCAGTTAATGCAACCCCCTTTTGAACCTCTGTCTTCTGCAGAGCTTAAGTACCTAACTTGGAAAACTGTTTTTCTAGTGGCTATCACTTCTGCCAAATGCATAAGTGAGTTGCAAACCTTGTCAGTGGAAACTGACTTTACTTCTTTCCACAGGGATAAGGTAGTCCTTAGGACTAATAGGAAGTTTTTGCCTAAGGTGGTTTCAGATTTCCATCTTAATCAATCTATCTCCCTTCCAGTATTTTTCACTGATCACTCCTCTTCTGGTGAGAGGAGGTTGCACAGCCTGGATGTTAAGAGCTCTTAGTTACTATATAGAGCGTACCAAAGGTCTGAGTTAGAATCCTCAACTTTTCCTTACCTATGGTGAAGTTGGGAAAGGCAAACCTGCCACTAAGAGATCAGTTGCCAGGTGGATTGTCTCTTGTATCCAATTTTGTTATCAGAAACTGGGCAGAGCCCCGGTTTGAGGGCTCATTCTACCAGGGATACAGCTGCGTCTCTAGCTGCTGCCAGAGACATCCCTATATTAGAGATTTGCCAGGCTGCTACTTGGAAAACGGTACACACTTTTACCAAGCATTACTCCCTGGATGTCCAGGCCAGGAGAGATGCTCGGTTTGGCACAGCTGTTCTTCAGAGCCTATTCCCTAAGTAGGTTCTGCCCCTCCTCCATGGAGGTACTGCTGTGTATTCTGCTACTGTCATAATATAGCAAGACTTAATGTTGTTTGAAGAAAAAATTACTCACCTTAGTAATGTTTCTTCTAATGGAGTCTTGCTATATTATGACCTCCCCCCAAACCTGCCCCTCTCAGAACCTCTACTGGGTGGGGTGCGGGCAACTTGGTGTGGGCACCTTTTTATGCCCTGTTAGCATTTTTGTCCCCTTTTGGGGCTTTGTGTGTGTGTGTTTTATTATACTTATGTTTTATTCTCATATGATTAGAATTGTGTTAGTATTTCTGGTCCCCTGACTTGAGTCTTGAGTGTTGGGACCAGCAATGGTTATTATTCAGGTAGCCATTTGGCTAGTGTAGGTTACAGCTTCCACACAGACCTTAGTGAGATTGGCTCGTAAAGATCTGACAGTTCAGGTTTGAAATAACACAGATAGAGCTGCTTCTTAGAGCTCGTGGCCAAAATTCTATTTTGGAATGGTTTTAACCATTTCACCTCCGGAGCAGTTCTAGAGCTGGATCAAACTGCTACTGTCATAATATAGCAAGACTCCTTTAGAAGAAACAACATTACTAAGGTGAGTAATTTTTTCTTCTCTCCTATTACCCAGCGAAAGAAGCAGCGCCAGGACTGGTCCCTCTCTGTCCTGCGTTGCCAGACTGAAGAAACAGCCTCGGGAGGCCTCTGCTTTGGTAAGTACCTCTCCTCACCGGTCTCCATCTTGCCTTGGTGGACCAGTTGCTGGCTCCCTCTCCCACCATAGTCGGAGAGGGCAGAAGGGGTGTTCCTCTTAGGAGCATACCGTTTCTGGGCCTGTGGATGGTAAGTCGCTCTCTGGTTCTTCCAAAGAGCGCTCGGCCCCAATCAAGAAGCCATGCTCCAGCTTGTCTGCTGTCCACCCGACCGATGTAGGATGCGGGCTCCTCCAACACCCGCTCGGTCATGGCTGATCAGTCTGTTGCCGGCTCACCCGACAACCACACTGCAGAGGCTCTCCCATCTGCAGACTTCCCTGACGGTGATCAGAGCCAGCTGGCAGAACAAACTTATTCCTTCCAGGGGCTCTCTTCCTTTGACTCAACCCAACCCCTTGTTCTTCCTTGATTCTTTACAGGAGAAGAGTGCTTTGTCTTTGGGGGTTTTTTACTTGACGGGCGTATTGCTTGCTGGGTCTTCCGCTGTTCCAGTGGACCTGTCAACGGGGTCACCTCTCCCCAGATTCCCCTCACACACGGTAGATCAGCCACCAGACACTCTGGTCCCTCTGATGTCTTATTCCATTGGGGAACCTACACCTTGGAGCTCCTCACTGGTCGACATTCTTCCCGACCCGGTGATGGCTGGAGTACTGGTCGACCTCCTGCTGCCTGACTGTTCTGCAGGCGCCCTGCCTACTACTCATGCTCAGACACCTGAGCTGCCGCCAGGCCCTTACGGGATCCTGGCTCCTCGAGGCCTGCCGTTGGGCCTATCTACTTCCAACGGTCCCTCTGCCCCGCCTCCTACGGGGCCAGTTCCCCCTCCGACACACACGGTCCCAGCTGTCCTCTGCCGCAATATCCGTATTATCCAGCGCCAGGGTACCCATCACAGGGTCAACTTTTTTAGGGTTACAACCCACAGGGCTACCCCTTTGGCTATCATTACTCTGGCTACTCTTCTTACCCTCTCTCAGGGTTCCATCCTCCTCCTCCACCGCAGCCTCCAGGTAGGTCACAGGTCGAAATCCCGGGGTCTGTTCCTTCTTGGTGGAAGGATGCAAAGTCTCAACTCTTGCAGGAGTTGACTTGCCAGAAGCTGGTAATGATCCCTACACCGGCCCCCAGGACGGTTCCCAAGAGCCTGTCTCCCACCAACCCCCGGTCGTCGGATAGTGAGTAGGCCAGACACCCTCCCCAGGCCTTGCCTGGCGACAAACCCTCAGAGGAGGCATCAGACAAGGTCTTTTTCACCCAATAGACAGATATGTTTGGGATTGGATTCAGACTTGGTGAGTTCGGGATCCCATTCCGCTATAGAACCTCAGCCGAAGGAGTCCTACAGAAGACCCTTCATTTGCTGAACTACTCTGGTCTATTCAGGCTGCTTGTGGCTGGGCTACCCAGGAGATGGATCCAAAAAGAGGCTCGCTGAGCACTTGGACATTTAAGATGCGGATCCCTTACCCATCCATCCTTGGACGGAGCCACATGAGGACTTCACATCCACCATCTGGCAGCAGCCATCCTCCATTCCTGTGGTCTCCAAGAAGGCAACAGGACTTATCTCCCGGAAGGGGTTTCTCACATCACTGTTCCGCCCAAGGCGGACTCCATAGTGATCACTGCAACCCACAGCAGATCGACCATGCCTAGGCATCTTAGTGCCTCTCCGCCGGACAAGGAGTCCAAACAAATGGACCAATATGGCGGCAAAGTGTATACTTCCTCCACTTGTGCCTTAACTCATTCATGCCACAAGAGCTCTTTGAGACTTCCACCACTTGTGCCCTGTATACTCTTAGCAGTGCATCCTGGGCCTTTCTAAGCAAAATCAAGCAATAATCAGCATGTCACAAAACAAATGTGAATACCTCTTGAACCATAAATGCTACATACAAAGTACGAGTGGCAGAGTTGTTCAGCACATCATCACCTTTCCAATGGTGCTATGCAATCAATTGTAATCAATTTACTTTTTCATTTTATACTAGCTGAAATACCAAACTGATTTTTTTTCTGATTTATTCAAGGTGCTTAGGTGAGACTTGAGAGATAAATGTCAGCCATGCACACCATCCCTTAAACAAATGCAAATAACTCCTGAAGTATACATGGTAGACAGAAAGTATCAGTGGCAAAATTGTTGAGCACAAAATTATCTTTCTAATGGTGCTATGCAATCAATTGTAATCCATTTCATTTTTACTTTATAGTAGCTGAAATACCAAACTATTTTTTTTTTTCAGATTTATTCAAGTTGCTTAGGTGAGGCTTGAGAGACAAATGTCAGCCATGCACACCATATCTTAAACAAATGCAAATAACTCCTAAAGTATACATGATAGACACAAAGTATCAGCATCAAAATTATCTTTCTAACGGTGCTATGCAATCAATTCTAAGCAATTCGGTTTGTTTAATATTAATATTAAGGTAAAAACTGCTGTCTTCCTCGGACGTTTCTCGGCCTGAGTGAAAGTCAGCTGAGTATGTCTACAGGCGTTATTGTCCTGAGTGGCTATGCTTTCAGACGCCGCCTACAGGTGTATCTCGGCCTGAATGACTTGAGGCCTTTGAACTATGTGGCCCATATGATTTCCTTCCAGAAATCTTCCCCGACAGACCTGGCATCAGAGATTCTGGCTATTCCGGATCAGGATTTCTGGGACAGACTCCTTAAAAAGGTTAGGCTTAATAAGTTTCTCTGCCGCCATGCACTGTGTGCCACCAACAACTCTGTGGACTCTGCACGTAGTACTGCCTTGGGTGTTTGCCTTAGAAGGCTTGCGTGGCTCTGCTTGGTGGGCCTGGTACCCGATGTCCAATGCACTCTCTTGGACACCCCTTTCCAGGGCTCTGACCTGTTGTTTTTTTTTGGGGTTGGGGGGTGAAGAACATCATTACAGAGCTTCAGGTTAGCAGTAGGTCCCTTTGAGACGTCCACTCCCTTTGTTGCTCTGATTTCAAACCCAAGCAACCGTTTTGCCACCCACAGCAAAAAAGGAACAAGCAGCCCCCCGCCAGACATCTGGTCAGATGTGCCACAGGCTCTGGGGTGCCAGCCCCCCGCCAGTCAAATTCCATAGAGCAGTGGAAGGCCATGAGCCAGTCCTCCCCTCTGCCTCCTGACTTATGGGATACTCCTCCACCTCTGCTGATGGAACTGGAGGGGGAAGGTTTGCTCTTCACCTCAGACATTTAGGTTTTGCAAATGATCGCAAGAGGACACTCAATACAGTTCCTGGACAGCCCTCGGGGCAGGTCTCATTATCAGTCAAGCCACCTTCCAGTGGTGTGGGAAGAAATTAAGGCTCCTGTCCAAATCGGCCATAGAGCCGGTTCTTCTAGCACAGGAAGGAAGAGGATATTACTCCCACTTCTTCCTGGTGCCCAAAAAGATGGAGATCTAAGACCCATCTTAGATCTCAGCCTGCTGAACCTCTTTGTTGAGTACAAGAGGATCTTACTTCAAGAGGGTTCTTACAGTAGGTCATAACATGTAGGACTGTGCCCCCTGGCATCAGGACTGCAAGGTGAACTTTTCCAGCAATGCCTGGCGGGGTACTGCCCACCCGACATTGCATAACTGACGTCAGTGTGACCCTATATAGTGGGCGGTCCCCACGCCTGCTTTCCATTTTTTTCCCTGCTGTTGACCACATAATTCCGCAATGTAAACATTGCTCAGTCGATCACCATTTTTGCCTTAATTTCTCTGTTTTCTTCTCAATTTACATTTTGTTTCTTTTCTACATCTCCTGACAGCGAAGACAAAAGTGGTGCAGTGCACAGATCCCTCATAAGGACAGTTACCATCGATTCCTCTTCTGCCTGGGCCCGAACCACGACACCGCAGCTTGCCCTGACTGCAAGCCTTTCAATCAGGCCTCCTGCAGACTGAGACAGCAGGCTTTGGAGGCCCATCTTTTGAAGACCAGAACGGTGTCTCTAGAGAATGAGATACAAAAATTGAGGGACACCACTTCTTCCCCTTCTTCTGAGTCTAAGAGGAAGAGGAAAAAGAAAAGCAGCGGGAGCATCTGGAGGATCGGAATCAAGTGGATTCCAGTAAGCCCTCGATCAGTAAAGCTGTTTCTAGGGACATGGATATGTTGTTCATCCTGACTTATTGGCAGGTTCCTTGCCGCTTTAAATCTTGCCGGAAGGTCTTCAAGCTGGCTCCTCCCACCCACCGGGTGGTAAAACTCGGCTCCGCCCATGGCGTAGATCTTCCTTACACGCTTGAAGCTCAGGTTCCCTCATTAGCAGCGTTGCGTTTAAGACTGGTTCCTAATTCTTCAAAAGTTCAAAATTAAAAGTTTTTGCTAAAGACTTCGGTCTTCTTCTCCTCATGACTGCGATGGACAAATCGACTCGGTTTTCGGAGGTGCCCTTGCGGGCAGAAGATGTCTAGGGCCGGATCCGCACTCCGATGCGTCTACTGCCTGGGCCTTGAGCACGACCACGAGGCCTGCGACATGCTCTTCCTTTTCGCCTCGTCCTTGAAGACCGTGCTGCCCGATTACAACTGGGCGCCCGAGAAAAGAATTCCACCGGTGAAATCTAAAGAGGCCCGATTGGCGGTGTCCAGCGGCAGGCTCGGCGGATCAGCTCGAGCAGATGATCGCCCTCGAAGAGGAGGCAGCGCGGGCCGCTTCTACCTCGGCTGCGGCATTTGTCCCGCTCTCTCTCTCGGTACCGTTACTCGGCTTCTTTGAGAGCTTTGTCTGACCTCTCGACCAAAGGTGAGGGTCCAACTATTCGGGACCTTTTTCCAGGTCCAAAAGAGCAGAAAGTAAGTCTCTCCGTCGATGCTCTTGGGAGGCGGGAAGATCCCCTCCCTTGTCGACAGTGACTTGATCCGACCCCTCAGCTCCGGCCACTGGCTTCACGGTGTCCCCGTCAGGCCAATTGACCGAGACCTGTCGCTTGATCGGATTTTCTTCGACCCGTTAGGCAGGTTGTCGGCTGGAGAAGCTGAAAATCCCTCTCCAGGTTCCCCGGTGGGAGTTGAGGATCGTCGGCTCATCCGTGCCTCCGGTTCCGGGCCTTGGTGGGATTGTCCGAGCGAGGGTGCGATTTCTGACACTTCTCCTCGCCTTCCTCGGCCTGAGTCGAGACTCTCCGGTCTCGGACATCCTCGTAGTCCAACCCGATCCCGCCCGTCATAAGCGGTCGGTCGGCACCTTGACAGCCCAACCGCCCGCTCTTCCTCGGACAAGGGAGGCTTCGGCACAGGTTGCGTCGAGATGCGAGGACTTATCTGGCAACAACTCCTTTTGACCGGAATAAGCCGACCCAGTTGTCTTCCCGGCCATTAAGTGGCTGTCACCGGAGCAGCGAAACAACCCCTCATTGTAGTCGAGGAGCCTGTTCTCAGGCCGGTTGTTCGGCCAATTCCAGCTGCCCCACCGATTCTGGTGGAACCTCCGCCCCCACAGCCATTAGTTGGAGCTCCGACCAAAAATTCTCGGTCGGCTTTGGGTTTGCCCCATAGGCTGTCGGTCACCTTCACTCCCCATAAAACTCGGCAGGTGGAGGGTGGCTCAGGGCCGAGGCAGCTCTTTGAGGACTCTGAGTCCGATGATGGTTCCTTCCTCTTCTCCAAGCGCATGGACTTGGAGTCCTCGGGAGGACAGTCAATGGACGATAGCCCTTCGTCGTCCTTAGGGTTGCCTCGACTCATCTCGGAGTCCACCGGGATGAAGCTCGAACCCGTTTCTAAACGGGCCAGGTATCCCCTCACGGAGATTCTGGACGAGGATTCTCCTACAGAGGCCTTTCCGGTGGCGAAGCCATAGTGGGTCGGCCTTGGAACTTTGGCAGGCGTCCCTGCTTCCTGCCCTGCGCCCTTGACCAGGTTGGCCAGGAAGTATCACGGTCCCCTACCGGTTCCCTGTCTGGTTTGGAACACCCCTCGGCCGAGGGTTGGTTACCGACAGCGTTTTCTGGCGTGCGGGAATGCCAGGATGTGGACAAACCTCCGACAAAGAATCCAAGAAATTGGATTATGCCGGGCGAAAAGTCTATGCTGCGTCCTCTCTCGGCCTTCGTCAGGCCAGTTCGGCCGTCCTCATGGCACATTTTTCTCACGCCCTGTTGGGCTCCCTGGATGAGGTTGTCCCTCATCTTCCTGCAGATCTGCAGACTACCATCAGGCAGGTGTGGGACCAGGGCAGGGCAGTGGCTAAACAGCAGCTCCAGACTGCGTTAGACATCGGGGACTCGTGCCAGGTCTGTGGCGGCCGCAGTGGCCATGCGTCGTCGGGCTTGGCTGAGGATATCCACCTTTACTTCGGATACCCAGCACAAGTTGGCGGATGTTCTCTTTTTGGGGACTGACCTCTTCGGCCCTGGGGTGGAAGGTCACCTGCAGAGGATCGAGAAGTCCAATGCTACCTTGGACTCGGTCTCTTCCGCTCAGAAGGACAAAGGCATGAAGCCACAGCCTAAGCCCTTTAGTCCTTCTGCGCCCGGCCAACAGCGTCCAGGGCCAGCAGGCTCGACACATCCCGAGAAGCCCAAGCAGTCGGCTTCCTCCAACAGGAAGCAGGGAGGTAAAGGCCCAGGAGGTCCCTCGGCCGGTCCCTCCTCCAAGCCTGCCCAGTGACGGGCTGAGGGGTGTTGCCCCCATCCCTGTCACCTCACCCCTGGTTCCCCCCGTGAGGGGCAGCTCAGACACTTCCTTTCGCCTGGTCGCTGTTACCATGGACAGGTGGGTACTGGAATTGGTGGGGAAAAGGCCTACCTCTGGAATTGAGCAATCCCGCCCTTCAGAGCCGTCGCACCTCGGGGGGCCTCGGGGTCCGCGGCTCGCCGAGCCAACATCGCTCTCCTCCTCCAAAAGGAGGTGATCACGGAGGTGGAGGACCCCCCTTCAGACCCGGGGTTCGTGTCCAGGTATTTCCTGGTTCTGAAATGGACGGGGGGCTTGCGCCCCATTCTCGACCTACACGACCAGAACCAGTTCCTAAGGTCTCGAACCTTCAGGATGGTCACTCTGGCGCAGATAATACCATCTCTGGAACACGGCGTGTGGTTCTGCTCTCTGGACCTACAGGACGCGTTCTTTCACGTCCGTATCCATCCGTCACATCGGAGATTCCTCCACTTTCGAGCGGAGGGATCCCTCTTCGAGTTCCGAGCCATGCCCTTGACTTATCTCCAGCTCCAGGGTCTTCACCAAATGCATGGCAGTGGTGACAGCATTCCTCTTGACGCGAGGTCGGGTGTACCCTTACCTGGACGATTGGCTGATAGCAGCCTCCTCCAGACAGGAGGTGGAGCGGTCCAGAGATCTGGCCCTCCAGGTTTGCTCTCAAGTTGGCCTTCTCATCAACGAGGCCAAGTCGGAACTCGAGCTGAAGCAGGTGATCCTGTTCATCGGGGCAGAGCTAGACTCTCTTCGAGCCAGAGCACGGCTCCCGGCGGACAGGGCAGAGGTTCTTACCTCCTTTGCCCAATCTCATTTCTGGTTGGGCAATGGCATCTACCGGGACTTCCTCGCCTTCTGGGTCTTTGGCGGCCTGTACCAGCGTGGTCCGTTGGGCCCGCTGGCACATGCGCCCCTTCAGTGGACTGGCCAGCCAGTGGTCTGGCAGCTGCGATCCTTTGGACCAGCTAGTGATAGTGACCCAGGAGATGTGGGCAGCTCTCTAGTGGTGGACCGTTCCATTCCATCTGCAGGAGGCATCCCGTTTGTCCGCCCGAGCCGGCGGTCTCTGCTCGACGTGCCTCTCTGATGGGTTGGGTGCCCATCTGGGGAACACCAGTGCACGGCCTCTGGTCCCAGGAGTCGATGCCACATCAACCTGCTGAAGCTCCCGAGCGGTCCGCTAGCTCACCGCCTTTGCTCCGTTTCTCCGGGGTCAAGTGGTCAGAGTCCAGATGGATAATACCACGACCATGTACTACCTGAACCGCCAGGGCGGGACACGCTCCATGCTTCTATGCAAGGAAGCTCTCCGCATTTGGTCACTCGTGCGCAGCCTGGAGGCGGATCTCCTAGCCATTCATGTGGCAGGAGCCTCCAACACCCTGGCCGATGCCCTGAGCTGGATAGGGGCTGCATCTCACGGTGGTCTCTCCTGCGGAGGTAATACAAGATCTGTTCTCCCACTGGGGCACACTTCAGGTGGACCTGTTTGCCTCCAGGGAGAACGCGAAGCTGAGGCTGTTTCATGCCAGCCCCCCTCAGCAGGGCTCGCTGCAGGGGGATGCCTTCTTGAGGCTGTGGACCCCAGGCCTCTTCTACGCCTTTCCCCCATTTCCCTTGATTCACAAGGTGCTTCTCAAAGCAAGGAGGGACAAGGCGCAGGTGATCCTGATAGCCCCAGACTGGCCCCGCCAGTTCTGGTACCCAGATCTCCTCAGCTCCAGGCTCCCAAGGCAGCTTCCAGCTCACCTGGACCTGCTCTCAGTCAATCAGGGGAAGGTGTTCCATCCGGACCTTCAATCCCTGCACCTGGCCTGGTTCCTGGCGCCAGAGTTCCAGGCCTTGGGTCTTTCGACGAGGTCCTCAATGCTGTTGAGGCGTCCCGTAAGGAGTCGACCAGAAAATGCTCGCCTTCAAATGGAGAGATTCTCCATTTGGTGCGGAGCAAGAGCTTGGACCCTTCCTCCTGTTCTGTGGCAAGCCTTATGGACTATTATGGTCCCTTTCTAGTCAAGGGCTTGGGTCGGCGCCCTAAGGTGCACCTGGCAGCCATCTCTTGCTTACCGGGCGGGCTGGGAGCAGTCGGTGCCCAGGAAAAGGTGTGGGCGCTTTCAAAGGCCTTGATCACATTTCCCCTCGGTGCGAAACCTCCACCTCCGTGGGATTTACTGCTGGTACTGGCAAAGCTGGTGGGCAAGCCATTCGAACCAATGCACAGGTGTGATCTCTCTCACCTGTCGTGGAAGACCGCCTTCTTGGTGACTATCCGTCAGCCAGAAGGATGGGAGAGCTCAGGCGCTTTGCATCGAGTCTCCTTACCTGGTCTTCCACAGGGACAAGGTTGTCCGCTCCCCACCGAAATTCCTTCGAAGGTGGTGCCGAGTTTCACCTTAACCAGGTGCCAGACTCTGCGGTGTTCTACCCCAATCCACCTCAGAGGCCGAATATAGGCTCCCATACTCCTGGACCCTAGAAGGGCACTGCTTATTATAAGGCCTTGCAGCTGAAGTCGGAAGAGGTTAAGCCAGCTGTTTGTCACCCTACGCTGAAGCCGCACCTGGCAGACCTGCAGCAAGCGGATCGATAGGCGGTGGGTCACCTCCTGCATAGATCGCTGCTATAAGTTGGCGGGCATGGAGCCTCCCAGAGGGATAGAGCTCATTCTACCCGTCATACTGCTGCATCGGTGGCTGCTTCCAGGGATGTCCCTATCCAGGAAGTCTGCAGGGCTGCTACCTGGAAGTCAGCACACACCTTTATTACCCATTATCACATCGACCTTGAGTCACGCCTGGATGCTGGTTTTTGGGCCTCGGTTCTCCAGTCTTTATTTCCCAAGTAAGTATCGGGGGTGTGCGCCTTGCCTCCCTCCTCCCGGAGAACTGCTAGGAGTCTGCCAATAAGTGTGGATGAACAACATATCCATGTCCCTAGAAATACAGGTTATTCACCTGTAACAGGAGTTCTAGGAATGTTATGTTGTTCATCCTATGTTCCTCGACCTCCCGACCGACGCTGGCCTGAGCTTCCAGCGGGCCAGTCTATGGCGTCATGGGGCGGAGCCGAGGGTTTTACCACCCGGGTGGGTGGGAGGAGCCAGCTTGAAGACCTTCCGGCAAGATTTAAAGCGGCAAGGAACCTGCCAATAAGTGTGGATGAACAACATATACCATTCCGAGAACTCCTGTTACATGTGAGTAACCTGTATTTCCTTACTGCCTGCCCTTTTTTTTTTTTTTACCGATTTTACCAGGTGAGACACACTAAGCCGAAAGCTTGTTTGCAGGTGCAGCCTGGGAGCACGAGGAAGTTGTGACTTGCTCAGGGTCACACAGTATGCAAGTGGGGGCTGTGGGATTCAAACCCAGATCTCCAGATTTGCAGCTCAGAGCCTTAAACCTCTGTACCATACTGCCTCCTACTGCCCTTGTGATAGTCCAGGCCGCATCTGGGACGTCTCCTGGCCCCACTGCTGCTTTTCTTCAGATTTCTACCAGTAAGTTGTCCTCGGGCGAACACCTGGTCTCTGCTGATACTTCGGCAACTCTGGGGCCTGCCCGACTGTTGCTAAGTCAGGTCCCAGGATCAGACTGGGACCCACACTACCCTGACTGATAAGCAGGTTGTGCCTATCGAAGATCTCCTGCAGGCATGCACTCAGGGCTACATATGATTTGGTAGGTACAGTAGCCTGTTATTCCACCACAGCCATCTCTCTGACTGCATGCTTGGCTACGCATTTCTGGTCTCTCTAATGATGTCCAGGCTGCTATTCAAGACACCCTCTTTAGGGGTTTGGCTCTTTTTGGAGGGGGCACCAAAGATAATATCACGGGTCTCCAGGATGTGAGGTCCACGTACCGAGCAGACTTTCAGAAGAAGCAGCCCTTTCAGCACACCAAGAGGCAGGGTAAACAGCCCTTTACCAGGCAACAGGGCAAAAGAAAGGTCATGGGTTCCCCCTTCACCTCTCCACCTGCCTCTAAATCTGAGAGAGTGGCCTGGGGACCTCCTCCCCCCCACCCCTCCACTTCCTGACTGGCAACTCCCTCCCCCTCCTCTGCCACCATGCGAGGAGCTTTTGGTGGGAGGAAGGTTCGCCCTCTCCGTGCAGGATTGGGAGGATGTAATCTCAGATGCATGGGTCCTGCAGCTCATTTCAAAAGGGCACACTTTGGAGTTTCTGGAGTTCCCTCAAGAATCTCCTCCAGGTCGCTCGAGTTACTCCCCATACCAGGCTCTTCTAGTCAAGGAGGAATTTCAGGCTCTAAGGCAGAAGGCGGCCATAGAGCCAGTCCCACTGCCTCAGAGAGGGTTTGACTCCCATTTTTTCTTGGTCCTGAAAAAAATGAGCAACTTCAGACCCATATTGGACCTCAGCAGACTGAACCTGTTTGAGTACAAAAGGTTTTGCATGCTGACATTGCAGGGCTTCCTGCCTTTTCTGCAGAAGGACCATTGGCTTTGTGCACTGGATATGCAGAATGCTTACCTGCATATTGTGATGTTCCAGGGCCACCTCCGTTTCCTGCGTTTCTGCTTCCAGGGGGGGCACTTCCAGTTTACAGCCCTCCCCTTTGGTCTTTCCTTGGCTCCCCGAGTCTTTACCAAGTGCCTAGCACTGATGTCGGCATTGCGCTGTCGGGGTGTAACAGTGATCTTACCTAGAGAGGGCTCTTGCAGTAGGAATTACACATATAGGACAGGCGGCAGGACCCCACCGAAAAATTTCTAGCTAGCAGTCCCTGGCGAGGGACCGCCCCACGTCAGGAGTCGGTATAAAGGGGCGGTCTCAGACGCCCGCCTTCCAGTTCTTTCCCGACCGTTAGCTCGTGCAGCATCTCACGGAAAAGTTTGTTGCTTCTTCAGCCTCCCTTTGTCGGTTTTTACCGAATAATTTTGACTTTTTTCGACATTCGTCAGATCATCATCAGTGTATGTTTCCTACATCCTCTGAGCACAAAAATAAGTGTGACTTGTGCAGCGCCCAACTCCCGCACAAGGACGGCCATTCCCTGTGCCTGTTCTGTCTAGGCCCCGATCACCCAGTCGAGAAGTGCCAGCACTGCCTCCGCTTCATCGTGGCTACCTGGAAAAGGCAGCAGCAATCCCTGGAAGCCCACATCTTGAAGAAAAAGATGAGTTCGATGGAGAAGGAGCTCAAAAAAACTGAGGCAGGCGTCCACTTCCCCGGAAGGCCATCGGAAGAAGAAAGACAAGGAGAGGCACCAGGACAAGGGCTCCTCCACAGAGTCTCCTTGGGTCGCCAGGACTCTGTAGCGTCCCTCCGAGGGACCACTCGCCAATGACCACCTTGGAGGCTTCGAGGCAGCGTCAACCCGCCCCGTCTGGCTCGGGCCTTTAGGCGCCTCCGGGCAATTGGAGGCCTCCCGGTTGTTCGTAGCTTCATGCCTACTGGCATGGGCAACTCTGTTAAGCGGACATGGAAACCTTCGTCCGTAGAAAGCCGGTAAGGCACCACGACCCTTTGGGGGCGATCGCGGCTCCTCTCCCGGAGACCAGGCGGTCCTTCCTCTCCGGTCTGCCTCGGCGGGCAGGTCCCATAAGTCAGGCGCCCGGCTCCTCCGGTGCCCGCGGGGATCTCGCTGTAAACCGCTCGTCTGGCGTCCGGTCAGCAAAAAGCAAGAACCCCCACACCGTCCGTCGTCCCGGTTCTCCGAGACTCGCTGCCTTCCGGGAACCCAGAGTCCCCCCAACCCGACCCCGGGGATTTTTCCCCTTCATCCCCGGGCAACGCTGGAGTTCCTCCTCCATCGGACCATCCTCCTGTAGGTGTGCCGCATCCAAAGTTGATTTCCCGGATGCCACCTCCGACGCCAGTTTTACCGACTCCGGCCGACATCCCGCTCCCAGATGTCGCCCGGCCGCTGGGCTCTCCAACCTGGAACCGCCCGTGAGGCCGCCGGCTGGGCTGTCTGCTCTGGCAGCTCCTCCGGCTCCCGGATACCTTCTGTCCTATCCGACACCGTCGTATCTGGGACCACAGTATCCAGCGCCTCAGTACCCGGCGCTGGTCTTTCCAACGCCGCAGTACCAGACGTCACAATACCCGACACCTGGTTTTCCGCCGACGGGTTTTGGATATTCTCCGTATGGATACAATCCATACCCTTATTCCCCTCCTCCTCCACCACCCCCACAGCCTCCGGTGGATTTGCAGAAGACTCTGGACTCCTGGTGGGTTGAGGCCAAGGCTCTACTCACCAGGGAGGTGGAGAGCTGCCTGCTGACGACGGTGCCGTCTCAGGTTCCCGTATGTCCACGGCAGCACACTCCCTCACCACCTCCAGACTCTAGGGTTCTCCCCTCTGGGTCCAGAGAGGGGCAGGATATGCTTCCTCTGGTACTACCAAGGGGTCCGTTCCTCCCTTGGGTCGGGAAAGGGAGTCTTTTTCCTCTTCACCCTCGGACTCCTCGGACGGTTGCTCTGAAAGGAACGAAGAGCCATGCTCTCCGTCAAAGCCCAGGTCAAGGACTCCTCCGAAGTCTCCTCTGGAAGATCCTTCCTTTACGGAGTTGCTACAAAAAATCCAGGAGGTTCATCAGTGGCACTCTTTGGAACCAGACCCTCAGCGGTTGAAACTCGCCGAGCATCTGGATCTGCCCATGACAGCTCCTACTTTGGTACCACCCTGGATAGAGCCTCACGCCGACCTTGTTACCACCATCTGGAAGCAGCCGTCAGCTCTAGCCCCACTTCTGCGGAAGTCTAATAGGCTATACTAGGCTCCCGAGGGTGGTGATTTTTCAGATTCTCACCCTCGTGCTGACTCTGTAGTGATTAGCGCCGCTCATAGCCGGTTGGCTAACCCAAAACATCTCAGCTCGTTGCCACCTGACAAAGAATCCCGCCTACTGGACCAGTATGGAAAGAAGATCTTCGCTTCCTCCACCCTGGGAATTAGGGCCCTGAACTATGTCTGTCATATGGGAGACTACCAGAAGGCCATTCTTACTCGGGTGGAAACCAAACTAGACTCCCTGCCGAACTCTCAAGTCAAGCAGGAGTTGGCTGATCTTGTCCGCTCTGCACGTTCGGCCAGTCGACACATGCTTCGTGCCACCTACGATGCAGTGGACACTGCTGGACGGAGCTCAGCTTTCGCCGTAGGCTTACGTCGTCCTGCTTGGCTCCGTGTGTCAGGGTTGGTCCTGGAAGTGCAGTTTGCTATCCAAGAAGCGCCCTTCCGGGGTTGGTGCTTTTCGGTGGCGCTGTCAAGGACATCACTGATTTGCAGGAGAAGGGGATGGCACTGAAGTCTGTTGACTCCATGTACCATCCTCACCAACTGCAGCACCGTCCCTTTTGCAGATGGAATCGGCCCAAGGCGAAACCCCAGGAAAGGCGGGCGACAAAACGCAGGGCCCCACAGCTGCTAAGCCCCCCCCGCCCAAAAAGCAGCGGGTGCTTCAGCTGCGGTGCTGCCCCACACCACCTGACTCCTCTCCTCTCCCACAGCCTCCGGACTTCCCAGAGGAACTGGTAGGAGGGAGGTTTTCCCTTCACCTTCTGGGCTGGGAGAGGATAACATCAGATTCTTTGGTGCTCCAGCTGATCGCAGAAGGACACTCAATAGAGTTTCTACAGAAACTGCCTCGCCACCCCCCACCAAAGTTGTCATATTCACGGGAACATCATCTCTTGGTCCAGGAAGAGATTTCAGCCTTGCTACTGAAAGAAGCAATAGAACCTGTCCCTCTTCATCTTCAAGGGACGGGTTACTATTCCCACTTCTTCCTGGTCCCAAAGAAGACAGGAGATCTAAGACCCATTCTAGATCTCGGTTCCGTGAATCTTTTTGTGGAATACAAAAGGTTCAGAATGCTCTCGTTGCAGAGCCTTCTGCCCCTCCTTCGGTCGGGACAATGGCTGTGTGCTCTGGAGATGCAGGATGCTTACCTACACATTTCCATTCACCCGTCTCATCACAAATATCTTCGTTTTGCTTTCTAGGGGGACCACTACCAGTTCAAGGCACTTCCGTTTGGCCTATCCTCGGCACCCAGAGTATTTACCAAATGCCTAGCGGTGGTGGCGGCCTACCTGCGTACCTGGGAGGGGTACAGGTTTTCCCATACCTGGACGATTGACTCCTGACAGCCTCATCCAGGGAGGAACTCCTGAGCTGCCTCACCCTTACCCAGCAGGTTTTTGCTTGCCTGGGTATTACCATCAACCATTCCAAGTCTCACTTGATCCCATTTCAGAGACTACGGTTCATAGAGGCGATTCTAGACACGACCATTGGCAGGGCCTTCCTGCCACCGGACCGGGTGTCCACCCTCCAGACTCAAATAAGTCTGTTGTCCAGCCACAGGAGGGTCAGTGCAAGGTCGGTCCTTCGCCTTCTAGGGCTCATGACGGCTGCTATCCCGACAGTCCCTCACGCTCGGCTTCACATAAGAGTTTCTCAGTGGACACTCTGCTCCTAATGGGATCAGTTAGTGGATGACTTAAATCACCCAGTTCTAGTCTCCTCGCCGATGCACCGAGACTTGCAGTGGTGGATGGTTCAAGAGAACCTGTTTCGGGGCGTTCCGTTCTTTCGTCCTCCCTCCTCCCAGACTCTAACCACAGACGCCTCGGGCGAAGGTTGGGGAGTGCATCTAGGTCACCACCGGACCCAGGGCTCTTGGTCCAAGCTCAAACAGACACTCCACATCAACATGCTCGAGCTTCGGGCAGTGTTGTATGCTCTCAAGTCCTTCACCCATACATCCTTCCGGCCACCTAGCCATTCAACCGGACAATATGTGCGTGGTTTGGTACATCAACAAACGGGGAGACTCGGTCCTACCCTCTTTGCAGGGAAGCAATGAGGGTTTGGGATTGGGCAACACAACACGACCTTCACCTCACGGCAACACCTTGGCAGACAAGCTAAGTCGCTCGTCTGCTCTGGCTCACGAGTGGGAACTGGACCAAGGGGTTCTAGACAGTATCTTCCGACTCTGGGGAATACCACAGGTCGACCTGTTCGCATCCCCTCTAAACTCAAAGCTTCCCGTCTACTGCTCTCTTGTTCCAGAGCAGGCATTTTCTGGAGAGAGACACTGTCTCTAGACTGGAGGGACAGATTTGTCAATGCCTTTTCCCCAATTCCACTTATCCCACGAGTCTTGCAGAAACTAGCTTCAGAAGGAGCACGAATTATTCTGATCGCTCCTTTCTGGCCCAGGCAAGTTTGGTTCTCTCTTCTACAACAATACTCAGAGGATCATCCTTTTCCTCTATCACGAGGTTTACTGACCCAGGATCAGGGGCCCTGGTCCATCCAGGCCTCAAATCTCTTCAGCTGCATGCATGGCTCCTGATAACTTAGCCCAATCACGCTTTGGGTTTCTCCCCAAGTGGTGGAGATTTTGGTGGAGGCTCGAAAACTCTCTACTAGATCTACTTACACCATGAAGTGGAAAAGGTTCACTATCTGGGCTGCCTCTAAGGACTTGGAACCCTTTTCCTGTTCAGCGGGGCTTCTGCTAGAGTATCTACGCCATCTTTTTGACCTGGGTCTTAGTCATTCTTCTCTGAAAGTCCACATGGCGGTCATCTCAGCCTATCATGTCCCCTTTGCAGACAAGACATTTGCTCAGCTGGAGGTCTCCAAGACTTTTCTTAGAGGTGTCCTCCATCTGAGACCTCCTATATGTACTTCTGCTCCCCCTTGGGACTTAAACTTTGTTCTCGAGAAACTTACCCTGCCTCCTTTTGAACTGGCAGCTTCAGCAGACTTGAAGTTCCTTTCATGGAAGACTCTCTTCCTGGTGGCCATTACTTCTGCTCGTCGAATTTCTGAGCTCCAGGCCCTGATGTGTAAAATTCCATACTTGATTTTTCACAAGGAACATGTGGCTCTTCGCACTAAACCCTAAGTTTCTCCCTAAGGTAGTAGCGGAGTCTACTTTGAACCATTCCATAGAGATGCCCACCTTTTTTACGCAGTACTCCAATCAGGGGGAGTATTTACTCCGTACTATGGATGTTCACCGGATGCTGAGATACTACACTAACAGAACAAAAGATCTCAGGAAGACCGATCAATTAAGAGAAGGCAATGCTGTTTCTAAGCAATGCCTATCTAAATGGTTGGCACATTGCATCACTTTGTTATGAAAATACAAGACCCTGCTGGGCCAAATAAGAAGCCACTCCACTAGAGGAGTCGCTGCCTCAGCGGCTTGTTTCAAGAATGTGTCAGCGGCAGATATCTGTGCTGCCGCCACCTGGACCTCTGTCCCTACCTTTACATAACACTACAGTTTGGATATTGCCTCTTGCTGTAGAGCAGGCTTCGGGCTGGTTGACCTGCAAGGCCTCTTATCTTAAGGCTTGCACAGCTAGAGCTTCTTCTTGGAGTAGATTTCTTCCTCCCGGTGCTTCTCCTTGTTCCAGACTGCTTGGGATTCAGTCCTATATGTAATTACCTACTGCAAGAGCCTCTCTCTAAGATCTACTGTTACGGTAAGTTCTTCCGTAACTGTACTTTCCCTTACCTAGATGATTGGCTCTTGACAGCCTCATCCAGGGACAGTCTTCTGGATTCCCTCTCATGCACTCTGGACCTCTTTTCACGACTGGGGATCATGGTCAGTCTCCCCAAGTCTACTCTTACCCCCTCCCAGAACCTTCAGTTCATTGGAGTGGTCTTGGGTACGGCCCAGTGCAGAGCCTTCTTCCCCTGGACAGGGCAGAGGCTCTTCAAGAGCAGTTCAACCTAGTGGCCTTTCCAGATTTATTCCAGCCAGGGTGTTACTTCTCTCAGTGAGATCAATTCTTGGATGACTTGGATCACCCGGTTCTAGTCTCCAGTGCGCTCGAGAGATCTCCTCTGGTGGTTACTAAATCTGTCTCAGGATCTTCCTTTCAGAAGTTCCCCTCCTCTCTGGACCCTCACCACAGATGCCTCCTGGCTGGCCTAGGGGACCACCGGACTCGGGGTTTGTGGTCCCAGTTGGAGATGTCTCTCCACATCAACATCCTAGAGATGAGGGCTGTCCTTTATGCTCTTCAGGCCTTTCAGTCCATCCTATCAAGAGGAACACTGTTGGTCCAGATGGATAATATGTCGGAGGTCTGGTAAATCGACAAGCAGGGAGGCATCCGATCATGCCCCCTGTGCAGGGAGGCGGTGTGGGGCTAGGCAGTCCAGCACAACCTGTTTCTCACAGCTGTGCACGTCCCAGGCATTCAAAACGTCCTGATGGACAGCCTCAGTCAGATATCATCCCTTGCTCACGAATGGGAACTAAGTCAGAAAGTAGCAGACTCTCTTTGTGAGGTGGGTTTGCCCAGACAGAAATCTGTTTGCCTCTTTATTCAACGCATCACTTCCCAGCTTCTCGCTCGTTCCAGAGCCTGGTGCTTTCTGGCACGACACGCTGTTTCTGTGTTGGACAGGGACGTTTTTGTACGTTTTCCCATTCTGCAGAGTACTTCTCAAACTCCAGGCAAAGGGAGCATGGATGATCCTGATAGCTCCCCTCTGGCCAAGGTAAATCTGATTTCTGCTATTGTAGCAGCTCATAGTGGAACCCCCAGATGTTACTTCGAGAGGGTTCCTTCAGTAGCTCATTACATATAGGACTGGCACCACCTGGCTTCGGGCCATGCGGCAGACTTTTCTAGTAATCCCTGATGGGGGACCGCCCACCCGACATCTTGTGACTTACGTCAGCTTGGCCGTATGTAGTGGGCGGTCCCCACACCCGTCCTCCAGTTCTTACCCGCGATCGTTGTGTTAGTTCTTGCATCGGATTTTTGTCTTCGCCATTCCTTTCAAAAAAATGTTTATCTTACTTCTCGTGAGAGCTCTTGCAGCAGGCTATAACAGTAAGGACTATGCCGCAGGCACTAGGACTGTCTGGTCAAAACTTCAGCCAGCAGTACACAGGAGGGACCGGCCCCAACGTCGGTCTGGGTACAAAAGGGAGTGGATCCAGCTCCACCTCAGTTCTTTTCCCGCCGCGTCCCGCATGTGAACAAGAGAAGAACAGCTTCTGCTTGCCAGTTCAGCAAAACTCTTCAATCAAGAAAAAAAAAACACGTTTAAACCGTGTTTTTGGCAGTTTTTCTTCGATTCTACACCGACGTCAGACAGCTGTCCGATGACTTTTAACCGTTTTCGACAGTTTTTCCTTCTGGTTACCGTCGGGCCGTTGCTCGATGGTTTTTGTGAAGTCCGATGGATGTCTTCTCGGGCGTCGACTTCGCCAGAACACCTGAATAAGTGTGAGTGTGGGAGGCAGATCCCGACCAAGAATGGCCATCGCCGTTGTGTCTTTTGCCTAGGACTGGACCACGACACTGCGAACTGCTCCTTTTGCCAGGCCTTCACCAGCAGGACCCGCATCCACCGGTTTAAGGCCCTGAAAGCCTTTCTCTTGGAGCAGAAGATGTATCTGCACTCCTCGGAAGGGAAACGGAAAGAGAAGAAATGGCACAGCAAAGACCGTAGTCTGTCCCGGTCGCGGTCCTGCTCTCACTCTCGGCCCTCTCCAAAGAAGGCCCGTCCTTCAGGATCAGAAGAGCACCCCAAATTCGTTCAGGCCAAGGCCTGCCCTTCGGGGGAGAAACCGCTAAGACTAAGGTGACCCCCTAAGGGTCACTCACGAAGCACTTGGAGGTGCATGCTGCTCAGCCCCACCTCTCAGCGCACCGCATTTCAAGAAGGCACACCTCCAGAGCCCAGGACTCTCCGCGCACCCCATCGCTGGTGGTACAGACGCCTGCTGAAGAGGCAAGGAGGGCGCAGAGATTGGCAGTGGAAGAGCCGACATCCTGTCAGCCTAAGTCCTCCGCCCCTGGGCCCCAGAAGGGCTCTCCTTCGGTAGTCTGACGTCCCGAGACTTCCTTTCTGAGCCAGGCGGCAGAGATTTTCACGAAGGATGAGCTCCAGGAACTTTTTCTTTTTTGGTGACGGCAGGTCCACGTTGCCTCCCCAATCGCTGGCCCAGACACTGGTACCGGACCCAGTGGAAAAACCACAGCCGGAGGTGAGCCTTCCCCATGGAAGTCGCCGGAGTGCCTGCCTATACCTCCCTCTAGAGCTTGTTCCCGCATCAGGTCCAGGGACCACCGACGACACTGCAGGGACTCTGGTGACAGTCGTCGGTCCAGGTCACGCTCTAGGAGCCTTTCTCGGCCTTCTAGGCGAGAACGCTCCCGACGTCAGTCAGAGGACTGACGTCGGTCTCTGCTCCGTCGCTGGTCTAGGGACCAGAGTCAGTCTTCAGGCTGACGTCTGTCCCCTAGCTACCGATGACAGTGGGAGTCTGGTCACACGAAGAGGTCAGACTATTCAAAATCCTATAGTCGATCTTCCTCATCATCGTCTTCCTCAACTTCCTCTCTGTCTGCAGCACTCCCTGGGAGAGAAGGACCAACCTCGCTCACCACCAGACGATCCTACCTTTATGGACATCATGAGGCACATCCAGGCCTCCCAATGAGTGGGAGATGGAGGACCTGGACCCGGAACGCCGGAGGCTAGCAAAGTATCTGAGGCAAAAGGAACCTAAACCTTTGGTATTCCCTCCTTTGGTGGATATGTTCCAGGACCTCACTTGAACTACCTGGAAACATCCGGCTTCAGTCCCGGCTGTTCCGAAGAAGTCAGATAGGCTGTACAAGGCCCCGAGGGCAGAAGCTTTCCTCGCTGAACACCCTCAGGCGGACTCGGTGATCATCGGCTGCTCCATGATAAGTCCAGGCAGCCAAGCACCTCAGCTCTCAGCCTCCCGACCTGAGTTCGCTATTTGGACCAGGTGGGCAAGAAGGTGTGCTGCTTCCACCTGTTCCATATGTTCCCTCAACTTCTTAACACATATTGTTCAGTACCAGAATGTGCTTTGGGAGAGGGGACAAGAGCTGCTGAAGGTCCTTCCAGACTCTGCCCAGAAGACAGAGCTCCTGGACATCCTAAAATCGGGCTCAGACGTAGGCTCCCATGTCCTGAGAGCCTTGTATGACACGGCAGCCTGGGCAGCCGGGTGTGCCTACGGCGCCATGCCTGGTTGAGTCTCTCCGGCTTTCACCAGGATCTGCAGGCCGGTATCAAGGATTTGCCCTTCCAGGGTACCGTGCTGTTTGGGCAGGAGATGGAAGCCTTGATTTCTCGTCTCCAGGAGTCTGCCAGATGTACCGTGGTGACCAGCGAAGACATCGAAAATGGCCTTTTTGTAAGTCCTCAGGCAGTCAAGATCATGCCCGTAGCAACCAACGGGCAGAGAGGAGGCTTTCGCAGGAGATCCAGGAATCAGCAGCCTGGTGGAGCTCCTGCCCATAGGCCCAAGTCCTCCCAGGCCTCTCTGCCTACACCCGGCTCAGCTCAGTCCAATGACTCCCTTCCACCCCCCCCTTCCGTGGGAAGATCCAGGGGAGCCGGTTGGGGGTCACTTCTCCCTTCATTTCGAAGGGTGGAAGTCAATAACTGCGGACCAATGGGTCTTAAACATCATCAGGATGGGACACACGCTGGAGTTCACAGAGTTTCCCCTGAACACTCCTCCAAAGCTCTCCCGTTGTCCTTCTCACATCCCACTAATAGAAGGAGAGATCCAGACCCTCTTGCAGAAAAGGGCAATATAGATCGTCCCCTTGCATCAGCGAGGACAAGGGTTTTATTCACATTTTTTCCTGGTTCCAAAAAAGACAGGGGACCTTCGTCCCATTCTGGACCTCAGCCCTCTAAATATCTTTATCGAGTGCAAAAGGTTCAGGATGGTGACCTTCCAAGGACTTCTGCCTCTGCTGCACCAAGGAGACTGGCTCTGCTCCCTAGACATGCAAGATGCGTACATGCACATCGGGGTCTACCCTCCCCACAGGAAGTTTCTGAGGTTCCACTTCCAAGGGGAGCACTACCAGTTTCGAGTGCTTCCGTTCGGCGCCTCTTCCGCTCCGCTAGACTTCACCAAATGCTTAGCAGTGGTGGCTGTGGCGCATGGGGCACTACGTGTTCCCCTACCTCGATTGGCTGCTTACAGCCCCATCGAGGGTAGGCCTTCTTCGCGCCCTCAAAGACACCTATACTCTGTTCCGAGGGCTGGGGATCACCCTGAATCTGTGAAAATCTTCCCCAAAGCCCAGTCAAAAGCTTGTCTTCATTGGAGTGGTCCTGGATTCCATCCGGGGCATGGCCTTCCTCCCCCAGGACAGGGGAGATCACCTGCGAGAGATTGCAAAACGGATCTCAATAACTCCTCAAGTTCCAGCTCGGAACTTCCTCAGGCTACTGAGGCACATGGCGGCGGCCATCCCTGTCACTCGCTTAACCTGCCTCCACATGAGGGTCCCACAATGGATGCTCAGGGTGCAATGGGACCAAGGCTACGACGATCTAGACTCCACTGTCAAGATCTCGGGGTCAGTCAGGAGAACTTTGCTTTGGTGGATGGACCCCAGGAATTTCATCCGGAGCCACCAGGTCGGACCCTGACAACAGATGCATTGGACCTGGGGTGGGGGGCCCACCTGTGTGCTCGTCGAATGCAAGGGGTTTGGTCACCCAAGGAGTGGTCCCTTCACATCAGTGTACTGGAAATGCTAGCGGTTCTCTACACCTTACAGGCCTTTCAGGAGGACCTGGTGCCAGGCTCTTTTCTGGTTCAGACAGAAAACATGGCGGTCGTCTTCTACATCAACAAGCAAGGAGGTACTCATTCGTACCCCCTTTGCAGAGAGACGATGAGAGTCTGGTACTGGGCACTGGAGCGGGGCATTCTACTGTCCACAGTACATGTTCCAGGGATCCTCAACGATCTGGCCAGCAGCCTCAGCAGGTCGCGATCCAGAGCGCACGAGTGGGAGCTGCTACAGTCCGTAGCAGACCAGCTCTTCCACAGATGGGGTCTTCCAGAGCTGGACCTCTTTGTGTCACACGCAATGCCAAACTGCCAACGTTCTGCTCGAGAGAGCATGCGCCTGGAGTTTTCTGGCCAGACGCGTTATCCCTTTGCTGGGCAGGAAGGTTTCTCTATGCCTTTCTGCCCTTCCCTCTTTTAGAGTGCTGCTCAAGTTACAGGCAGAAGGGGCCCGAATGATCCTCGTAGCTCCCAGATGGCCTTGGTAGATTTGGTTCCCACTCCTGCAGCGGTTATCAACGGAACCTCCAATTCCGCTGTCCATATGCTCGTAGTTACTCTCCCAGGATCAAGGGTCGCTGGTCCACCTGGACCTTCTGTCCTTGCACCTACATGCTTGGCTCCTTCAGATGTAGCTCAACGCAGATACAGGGTTTCCCCGGAAGTGGCGGCAGTCCTAGCTTCGTCGAGAAAGCCCTCTACCTGCTCCGCCTATGCTATGAAGTGGAAGCGTTTTTGTCTTTGGGCATCGTCACAGCGTTTGGATCCCGTCACCTGCCCAGTGAACTCAGCGTTGCAGTATCTCCTCTCCTGATGCCAAAAGGGCCTGAGTTACTCCTCAATCAAGGTGCATATGTGGGCTATCTCCGCCTATCATGCTTTCATTGGAGATAGGGCATTGGCGCAATTGGATGTCGCCCACACCTTTCTTAGAGGAATTCTACATTTGAGACCTCCCATTCGGGACCCTATCCCACCCTGGGACCTCCTTTTTGTGTTGGAGAAATTCACCTTCCCTTCTTTTGAACCGGCAGTGGATTGTGAACTGCGTTACCTTTCTTGGAAGGTTTGATCTTACTTCGAGAAACAGCTCTTGCAACAGGTTACACCATTAGGACTGAAGCCGGCAGGCGCCAGGACCTCACGGAAATTTTCTAGCTAGCAGTATTCAGCGGGGACCGCCTCCGACGTCGGTCCCTCCCCCGACATCGGGCGTAGTACATATGGAGGCAGTCCGCCATAATCCCCAATTCTTTTCCCGCCGTCGACTCGCCAGCATCGGCTTCTCGGTCTCTTTCTAGCGCACAACGACTACAGAACTTTCGGCTAATTTTTCTCCGCACAACTGATGTCCTCTCCAACTCCATCCTTTCGAAGTGTGCCTGCGGTAAATGGATCCCTTTCAAGGATCCCCACTCTTCGTGTGTGCGTTGCCTAGGCCCGGACCACGACACCAAGGCCTGCACCTTTTGCAAGGGTTTCAATAGCTGCACCAGGATCTGCTGTCAGAAGGCACTTCAGGCATATCTTCTCAAGGAAAAACTAAAAAGGATGGACCAAGAAGCTTCCTCCAGGGGAGAATCTTCATCAAAATCCCACAAACACCGAGACAAGCACCGGGAGAAGGTGAGGTCTAGGTCCCCAACTCAGGCCTCGGACTCCCATAGCTCCGGCTCCAGATCGGACTGCTGTCCCTCCCGGGCTCGGTCACAGCCCCCTCCCGGTTAAGGTCAGGTCTTCAGGCGGCACTTCCTCGCTCCAGACTCTTAAGACATCAAGGCCCTCGGCTTCCTAAACCCCATCCAAGGCCTCTTCGAAGTCTGCTGAGTGCCATAAGTCATCTTCCTCCACCTGACATCGGGACACCGACACCAGGTCGGTCTCCCAACTGCCCAGAGGTCCTGATCCGGTGCCCTGAAAGACCAAAGACCTGACTTCCTTAAAACGGACGTCAGACTTGTCGGCTCACCACCCGATGTTGGCCAAACATTCAAAATCGGCTCAGCGCTCACAGGAGCCGACGACACGTGCTAGACACCAGTCACCGGCCAGGTCCAAAGACGTCGGCCAGGGGACCAACATCAGCAACTCCGGAGTGGAAGACCACACCCCCATCACAGGTGGACGCCGGTCGTAGGGAATCGACAGAGGAGGACACTCCACAGCCCGAAGACCAGGCGGGCGACACCGAGGATATCTGGCTTCTACGGGAACCCAATGTCCAACCCCGGCGACAGACCACCGGCGCCAGGCCTGTCGTCTGGTATGAATATTGCAGAAGTAAAGGAGCTCTTTACTTTTTGGTGGGACACCATCAGGAAGGATGTGGTCCCTGCCTGTCCTCCTCCTACCCCTTCACCTCCTACTCCCACTCCTCCACCTAAGGGGCCAGTAGGACGACCACCATCCCCCAAGGAGCAGACTCCACCTCCTAGGGGCAGATCTACAAATAGGAGAAGGCCTCCCTCCAGATCCCCATCAGGGTCACCCAGCTCCAGATGACGCTGGTATACTCTGTCGGGGGAGTATTCAAGATCGGACACTTCAGAATACTCCCGATCTCCTCCTCCGCTCAGCATCTCCTCTCCTGACCCACATGACCTCCCCAGGTCTCCACCAGATAATCCCTCTTTCGCTGAGATTATGAGGCACATCCAGGACAACATGGGTTGGGGTGGGATGCTGAGGACCTTGACCCCGAACAACAACGCCTTGCCCACTACCTTCGGCAGAAAGACACAAAACCTGTGGTAGTGCCCCCTTGGTGGACACCTTTGCGGACGTCACCAAGGCTGCATGGAAGTGTCCGCACTCCACTCCCGCAGTGCCAAAGAAGGCTGACTGCCTGTACAAGGCTCCGAGAGAAGACCAGTACTTGGCGAAGTAACCTCTGGCAGATTCCCTGGTCAGCACGGCCTCACATGACCGGTCTCAAAGACCCCAACATATGAGCACTCGGCCACCGGACGAGGAATCCAAGCAATTGGATGCCCTAAGGAGGTGCACATACACGGCTGCTACATGCGCCATCAGGTCTCTAAACTACCTTACCCATATGGTACAGTTCCAGAACACGCTGCGGGAACAGGGCCAGGACCTGGTCGAAAAGCTTCCTGATGGCGATAGAAAGTGGAGCTCCTCAACCTACTCCACACCGGGTCAGATGTGGGGACCCAAGTGCTTAGAGCCACATACGATTCCGCGGACTCTTCGGCCAGAGCTGCAGCTTCAGGTGTTTGTCTCCGGCAACACTCCTGGCTCCGTGTCTCCGGCTTCAGCCCGGACGTACAGAAAAATATTCTAGACGTCTCGTACAATGGCAAGGTACTCTTTGGTGAATCCTCAGAGAGGGTCATCACCAAGCTCCAGGACGCAGGGAAGGCAGTCCGATCTGTACAGACCATGACAGATCCGGGCCTAGTTCCTTCCGTAGGAACCAGAGCCGTTTTCGCGGCCGGCTACAAAGGCAGCAACAGCGTTCCGGCCAGCAGCAGAGGGGCACTTTTTCTTGCAAGGCCCAGGCCAAGTCATCCCCAGGCAGAGGCCAACTTTACATGAAGTCGGCCCAGCCTGCAGGGACTAACGCTGCCACAGCATGGCTCCTTCCCAGCCCCTGCCCCTACTCTGGATCAGTGGGCAAGGAAAGTCGGGGGTCGCATCGCTCGCCACTTTTTAGGGTGGCAGTCGATCACCACCAGCAGTTGGATTCTCCAGTTGGTCAAGAAAGGCCACTGCATAGAGTTTCTAGACGACCCACCTACAAGACCTCCCCTGCTCTCCCGTTACTCGGGTCAGCATGCCCTGCTCATAAAGCAGGAGGTGCTCGCACTTCTGGGAAAAGAAGCTATAGAGCACGTACCAAGGAACCAAAGGGGACTAGGATATTATTCTCACTTCTTCGTGGTTCCAAAGAAAACAGGGGACCTCTGTCCAATACTGGACCTCAGTGACCTCAACGTCTTGGTCTTGTACAAGCGCTTCTGCATGGTGACCCTCCCGGATCTGATTCCCATGCTGAAGCAGGGCGCTTTTCTAGCATCCCTGGACATGCAGTATGCCTACCTGCATATTCCTATTGCTCAGGTGCACAGGAGGTTCCTGCGCTTCAAGTTTCAGGGTCGCCATTATCAGTTCTGAGCTCTTCTCTTCGGGCTGTCATCGGCACCTCGGGTGTTCACGAAGTGCATGGCGGTTGTAGCCGCATCTCTGAGGAGACAGGGCCACTATGTGTTCCCCCTACCTGGACGATTGGCTTCTCATGGCGCCCTCCCAGGAAGCCCTGATGTCTGCCATTCACTGCACTCAGTCTCTGTTCGAGATGCCAGGCATTATCATCAACTACGAGAAGTCATGCCTGGTTCCGTCCCAGGCTGTGCAATTCATAGGGGCAGTTCTGGACACCGTCCAAGGGAAAGCTTTCCTCCCCCCAGACAGAGCAGAACACATCAGATCCCTCATCAGGGACTTTTCAGCGAAGACGACTGGTCCTTTGCCTGCTCAGACACATGGCTGCGGCCATTGCAACAGTCCCGCTAGCCCGTCTGCACATGCGGGTAACCCAGTGAATGTTACGGGTACAGTGGCACCAAAGGCAAGACTATCTGCAGCATCCAATACGGATCACGAATACTGTAATTTGAGATTGGCAATGGTGGCTAGATTCAAGGAATCTCTAGGCAGGAGTCCCCTTTGTAGCGCCGTCCCTGACTGTGCCACTCTCCACAGACGCCTCAGGGCTCGGTTGGGGAGCACACCTCGATGGTGTCCAGTCTCGGGGCCTGTGGACAGACCAAGAATCTCATCTCCACATAAACATCCTGGAAATGAGGGTGGTTCTTTACGCCCTGCAGACCTTCCAGTTGGAGATTCCACTGGGTACACTTTTGTTACAAACAGACAATTCCGCGGTGATGTATTACCTCAACAAAGAAAGAGGCACCCATTCCTACCCGCTTTGCCGGGAGGCCATGAGAGTATGCGATTGGGTCTTACAACACGGCGCAAACCTTATTGCCGTTCATGTTCCGGGAGTGGACAACGTCATTGCAGACAGCCTGAGCCACTCTTGGGCCAGAGTCCACGAATGGGAACTACTGCAGGAGGGGGCAGAGGATCTGTTTCGCAGATGGGGTACTCCAGAGCTAGACCTTTTCGCGTCCCCATTCAACTCAAAACTGCCCAATTTTTGCTCGCTAGATCTAGGGCCTGGTGTTTTCTGACAAGACGCATTGTCCCTCTCCTGGGCGGGCAGATTCCTTTATGCCTTTCCACCTTTTCCGTTGATCCAGAGAGTTCTTCTAAAACTTCGCAGGGAGCAAGCGACGCTTATACTGATCGTGCCCTTTTGGCCCAGACAGATCTGGTTCCCTCTCTTGCATCAGCTATCCCAGGAACCTCCAGTGCCTCTACCAATCAGCTCCCATTTGCTGTCTCAGGAGGCAGGTTCTTTAGTCCATCCGGACCTACGTTCCCTGAACCTGCATGCTTGGCTCATAGAGACATAGCCATGATGCGACACGGGGTCTCGCAAGAGGTGGCAGATGTTCTCACTGCCGCCAGGAAACCAGCTACCCACGCGACCTATGCCATGAAGTGGCGCAGGTTTTGCTTATGGGTTCAAGCTCGCGGCCTATCGCCTTTTGTACTATCCAGAGAAGCTAGTACTGGATTAGCTGCTGTCCCTTTTCCACTCCGGTCTGGCTTACTCCTCGATTAAGGTACACTTCTGTGCCATTTCAGCCTACCACGTCCCTATAGGCCAACACACTATAGCTCAACTGGACCCGACACGAGCCTTCTTGAGGGGTGTCCTCCACCTTAGGCCCCCGATTAAGGATCCGATCCCACCATGGGATCTACCCTTCGTCTTGGAGCAGCTCACGCTGCCACCTTTTAGTCAGCCGCGAGATTGCAGCTACGTTTTCTCTTGGAAAATTTTTGAGCGTCACATTGCCAGAAGAATTTCTGAAATGTACGCACTTATGTGCGAAGAACCTTATTTGGTTTTCCACCAAGACAGGGTATCCCTAAGGACTAATCTTAAATTTCTGCCTAAGGTGGTCTCAGCTCTCACCCTTAATCAGGACATCGATCTACCAGTGTATTTCCCGAAATACTCTAATGGAGAAGAAGCCCTTCTACACACTCTTGATGTGCATAGGTGTCTCATACTACCTGACCAGAACCAAACAAACCGAAAATTGGACCAACTTTTCGTCTCCTTTTCCCATAGGATGATGGGAGCTCCTGTTTCAAAGCAGTCGCTGTCCAGGTGGCTTATTCAGTGCATTACATTCTGTTACCAGAAGTGCAACAAACCCTACCTTTTTTGCAGCTTTAAGGAATGTATCCAGCTCAGCTATTTGTGCTGCAGCTACTTGGAGCTCCGTACACACTTTCGTCAGGAATTACAGCCTGAACATCGCATCGAGGCGAAGAGCAGGGTTCGGTCTAGCAGTCCTTCAGGGACTTCTGTCCTAGGCTCGATGTAACTTGAGGATTTCTACCTTTCCTCCTCCCGATGGTGTGTGATTACCAGTATTGCTTGGGAATCCGTCCTAATGGTGTAACCTGCAGCAAGAGCTGTTTCTCGAAGTAAGATAGTACAGTTACGTAAGAACTTACCATAACAGTAGATCTTCGAGAACAGCTCTTGCAGCAGGTACTTTCCCTCCCACCATCCCAGCTGAGGTAGGTTGTAGTCACAGGATCCTTCTCCTAGGATAAAGCATTTACTGCCTCTCTGTTTGCCATTTGATGGCGGATCCTGGGTCTCCTCTTCTGATGTCTTCCAGCGGCCGAGAGTCTTCGGCGGGAGAACTGAGGATTATGGTGGACCGCCTCCATATGTACTACGCCTGACGGGGACAGGACTGACGTCTGAGGTGGTCCCTGCTGAATACTGCTAGCTAGAAAATTTCTGTGGCGTTCTGGCGCCTGCTGGCTTCAGTCCTAATGGTGTAACTTGCTGCAAGAGCTGTTCTTGAAGATCTACTGTTACGGTAAGTTCTTACGTAACTGTACTTTTTTTAGTTGCTGTTACCTCAGCTCAGAGGGTTTCCAAGCTTCAGGCTCTGATATGTAAAGAGCTGTATTTAGTTTTCCACAGGGAAGGGGTTTCCCTCAGAACGAATCCTAAGTTTCTTCCGAAAGTGGTCTCAAGAGTTGACCCTCAACCAGTCGATTGACCTTACTGTTTATTTTCCTTCCCCTTCCAATGGAGGGGAGGCTGTCCTCCACACACTGGATGTCCACAGGACTTTGAGGTATTACCTCAAGAGGGCGACTACGCACCGTCAATCGGAGCAACTTTTTGTGGCCTTTGTGTCACAATGCTTGGGTCGACCGGTGACCAAGCAGACTATCTCGAAGTGGATAGTTCACAGCATCTCCTTTTGTTACGAGAAACACAGTAAGCCCCTACTGGGCCGGTCAGCGGTCACTCCACCAGAGGAGTGTCTACTTCATTCGCCGCTCTGAGAAATGTCTCTATAAGGGACATTTGTGTGGCTGCCACCTGGAAGTTGGTGCATACTTTCGTCAAGCATTACAGCTTGGATATCATCTCCAGACGTGGAGCTGGCTTCGGCCTAGCTGTTTTGCAGGGGCTTCTGTCCTGAGGCCTCTGGAGTCAGCATATTCCACCTCCCGGGGTCGTCTACCTCTTTGGTGTGGGACTGCTTGGTATTCACTCCTTATTGTTATAGCCTGCTGCAAGACCTCCCACTCGAAGTAAGATAGCACAGTTATGTAAGAAGTTACTGTAACAGTAGATCTTCGAGAGGAGCTCTTGCAGCAGGCGTTACTTCCCTACCGCCCTTCCCCCTCGAGGTGTGCAAATCCATCTTCATTTACATATCCATTTTATCTTCTACAGTCTCTTCGTCTCTTCTCTTGTCAGGCTTTGTTGCGGGCCTTGGCAGGAGAACCGAGGTTGAGCTGGGTCCGCCCTCTTTTGTACCCAGACTGACAGTGGGGCCGGCATGAGGGGCAGTCCCTGCTGTGTACTGCAGGCTGTAGTTTTCACCGGAGGGTCCTAGTGTCTGCGGCGTAGTCCTTATTGTTATAGCCTGCTGCAAGAGCTCCTCTCGAAGATCTACTGTTACGGTAAGTTCTTACGTAACTGTACTTTATGTATTCACCCAGGAAGAAGTGCTCGTCCTGCGACACACACATTTCTTATAAGGATGGTCATCTGAAGTGCGTTATCTGTCTGGGCCCAGACCACCCTGTCTCATCCTGCTCGGAGTGCCAAACTTTCAATCAGGCCACCAAAAAGCAGACACAGCAGGCTTTGAAGGCCCACCTTTTTAAAGTTCGTCATGCTTCTCTTGAAAAGCAAATAGACCGGATCCACGAGTCCTCTTCAGAAAAATCTTCTCCTTCCAAGAAATACAAGGAGAAATCTCGGGAGCGCTCCGCAGAGGCCCAGCCTGAGGCCTCGAGACCCACGACAAGCGAGGCTGCCTGAAAAGACTTCGTATGGTAAGTCTGATGAAACTTCTGTGGGTCAGTCTTCCATCAGCTCCTCTGGTGACCGCCGGTAAGTCTGCTCCGCCAGGCCTCTGGGACCTGCCTGGCTTCAGCCAATACGTCAACTGGGGGCTCCTCCCCCACCTGGCTCAGTCTGCTAAGACGCCTGTCTCTGACGGTCACTCAGGCGTGGTTATCCCATTGGGGCCTAACGGCGCCACCCCCTAATGCCTGGGAGAGCCAGAAGGAGACTGCCCCTCTCCCCACTTCTCAGGCGAGGACAGTACAGGACCCCTCGCTGTCTAAGGCCATTCCTCTGGGTCTGTCCTGCGCTCCCCTGACGGGGTCATGGGGAAGGAGGCTCCTCAGCCATCTGGTCTTATGGTGGATGCCCCTCCCATCGGGTGGGATCCCTTCAGATCCGGTGAATATCCTGGTCCCAATCCCACCGTCTGATCCGGTGACTCCCAACCCGACGCCGGAACCTCCTACTATTCCTCGGCCTGGGCCCAGTGGTCTGCCCCAGCCTTTGGCTTCGGTACCAGACATGGTCCCTCCGTTGGTTCCCCTTCGTCCAGCCCAGACACCAGATCCTCTTCCGGTGCTGGATTTGATGGTGCCGTTCCTGACGTCGGTACCCCTGACATTGGCTATCTTGACGCCGGATCAGCAAACAATTTATACAGCTGCGGGTCCGACGTGGGTCCTCCCTCCATCAGACCCTGACATCGAGGATTTTTTATAGACCCTGAACTGTTCCTCATTACCCACCAGGGTATCCTGGGGACCACTACCCAGCTGGTCATCCTCCTGATTGGAGTTCCTTGGGACAGTATTACCCTGGGTACAATCCCTACCAGGGTTACCTCTTCCAGGGGTATCATTACCCCCTTCCACTGGTACTTCCACCTCCCCCCCCCGCCCTTCAGCCTCCTCTGGCTACACCGGACTTCAAGACATTAATCCAGTCTTGGTGGTGGGGGTGCGCTTGGAGTTGGTCTCAGATCTGGAGAGTAGGCTCCCACCCCCATGCTCTCCCAGATCTCAGTCCACAGGGAGCTCCTCTCCTTCCACGGTTCATATCTCGGGGACGACATGTCAAACCATCATTCTTCTGGACATTCGTGGTCTCCTGGACGATGGGGTGGATGATGATGACAACGATGTTTTCGAGGAACCAGAGGGTCCGAAGGGCAAGGTCCACCCCCCCCCCGAGGAACCTGCCTTCTCGGATCTGTTGAGGTCCATGCAAGATTTTTTCGACTGGGAGTCTGGATCAGGACCCCATGAAACAGAGACTAGCCAAATACCTGGATTTAAGAGTCTTTCCCCGGTCCTGATTCCTCCTTTGATCGGACCTCACCTCTACGGTCTGGCAGATGCCTCATTCTCTCCCAGGTGTCCCTAAGATGGCAGACAGAGTGCATCGGGTGCAAAAGGATGCTCCCTTTCTCAAGATGCATCCCAAGGCGGACTTGTCTGCACCCAAGCACGAGCACCTCTCCTCCAGACAGAGTTGAGGCAGATGGACCAGTTCGTCAGGAAGGTTTATGCTTTGGCCACATGTGCGCTTCAGTCCCTTAACTATGTGGCCCACATGGTGTCACACCAAAAAGCTACCTTAGCCAGGTTAGAGGCCAGAGTCCAAGCGATGGACCCCTCGAGCCTCAGGGAGGAACTTGCCAAGGATCTTCGCCTCTTTCGCTTCTCCTGTAGGCATGCTTTGCGGGCTACACACAACACTGTTGATTGTGTAGCTTGTGCCTCAGCAACTACAGTCGCCTTAAGACGGCATTCCTGGCTTTGCATCTCTGGCCTCGCCAATGTGGTACAGTCTGCGATTCAGGATGCCCCTTTCCGGGGCTCAGGGCTTTTTGGTGGGGACACCAAAGATATTACTGATCTCCAGGACAGAGGCCTCACTCTTAGATCAGTGAGGTCCATGTACCAATCAGGCACTCAACAGCAGCAGCAGCCCTTTTGGAAAAGGACCGGGAGGCAGAGGAAGCAGGCCCTGGCTCGACGCCAGGGCAATGCAAGGCCATGGGTTCCGCCACTACTCCTACCTCCAAAAACCAGAGATGTTCAGGAGGCCCTCCCCCTGAACATCCTGCCACTTCCTGACTCCCTATCCCCACTACTACCTCCATCTCATAACGAAGAGCAGGTGGTGGTGGGGGGGGGTTCGCCCACCATGCGCAGGAATGGCAAGCAATGACCTCAGACGCATGGGTACTGCAACTGGTGTCCGTTGGACATACTAAAATGCCAGCAGAATAGGCCTAACAGTCTTTTGTGTCTGCTTGTTTGGTCAACCCCCACCCTGGGAGCTGACCTTGCTGCCCCCTCGCCTCTCTGGCTTCTCCCTTCCCAGTCCCAGATGTGCTCTCTGCACAGGACTTTGCTTCCAGAACCCTTCCCCTGTACCTGTACCACTCCCTCTTGAACCCCTACACCTGTGTCTGCCTCCATCAGCCACCTGCATTCCGTGGCTCCACCACCCTCTCAGTGAAGTAGCACCTGCTCCTTTCTCCCCTGAATCTCCCTCCTACAGCTTCCACCCATGCCCTCTAGTTGCACTCCCCCCTTTCCTTCGGAGCACCCTGACTGCTCCTCCCCTATTTACCCACTTCATGTACCTGAAGATCTCTATCATGTTCCCCCGGTCCCTTCTCTCTCTTCCAATGTGTACATATTTAGCGCTTTGAGCCTTCCCATAGGTCCTGCCCCCCAAGCCCCAGATCACTTTGGTTGCCCTCCTCTGAACCCTCTCCAGGAGTTCGATGTCCCTCTTTAAGTGTGGCCTCCAAAACTGCACACAGTACTCGAGGTGCAGCTCACCAAGCAGTTATACAGAGGGAGTATCACTTCCCTCCTCCTGGAGGTGACCCCCCCCCAAGCAATGCATCCCAGCATCCTGTTGGCCTTGGCCGCTGCCCTTCTACAAGTCTGAGTTTTTCAACTTGACATCCACCACCACACAATATAGAGTTTCTGCAAATTCCCCCAGAATCTCCACTAAAAAGGTCTTGCTACTCCAGGGATCAGGCTCTTCTCGTTCAGGAAGATATTCAAAGCCTTTTGCTTAAGGAAGCAATAGAGCGTGTTCCCCTCTGGCAAAGGGGCAGGGGGTTTTACTCTCATTTTTTCCTGGTTCCAAAAAAGACGGGAGACTTGAGACCCATTCTTGACTTAAAGCAGTCTCAATCTGTTCGTCGAGTAGAAAAAGTTCCGGATGCCAATGCTCCAGAGCCTTCTTCCACACCTTTTGGAGAATAATTGATTGTGCGCTCTGGACATGCAGGATGGTTACCTACACATCCCGATCTTCCCCAGCCACCACCGATTCCTGAGGTTCCTTTGCCAAGGGGAGCCCTTCCAATTGCAGGCCCTCCCCTTTGGTCTATCCTTGGCACCTCGGGTGTTTACCAAGTGCCTGATGGTGGTGGTGGCGGCCTTTTTACGCCCTTACGGTTTTCCCTTACCTGGACGACTGGCTGATCTCAGCTTCTTCCAGGGACTCGTTACTGGAGGCTCTGTCCTTTACTCTGAACCTCTTTGGCAAACTGGGAATTGCTGTCAGTATTCCCAAGTCATCCATGACCCCGTCCAAGAGGTTACAATTCATCAGGGTGGTTTTGGATACGGTCCAATGCAGACCCTTCCTTCCTCCAGACAGGACGGAGACCCTGGTCCATCAGACTTCTTTGGTGGCTTCATCCAGGACCATCCCGGCCTGGGAGGTCCTCTGCCTTCTTGGCCTGATGGCAGCCTCCATCACTACCATTCCCTTGCCGAAGCTCCACATGAATCATTCAGTGGTCCTTGCGGGTGCAGTGGGACCAACTCCTGGATGACCTAGACCATCCGGTCCTAGTCTCCTCAGCAGTTAAAAAAAAAAATTGCTGTGGTGGAGGGACCCCTGCAATCTTTCCTTGTGTCTTCCTTTCAGGACCCCGGCTCCCTCGGCATCCCTAACTACAGATGCATCGAACATGGGATGGGGAGTTCATCTAGGGGGGCACCAAGCTCCAAGGCCTGTCGTCCAGCTTGGAAGCATCATTACACATCAACGTTCTGGAGATGAGGGCAGCCTTGTATGCCTTACAGACCCTCCTTCCCAAGGGATCACTGCTAATCCAAACGGACAATATGTCGGTAGTTTGGTACTTCAACAAACAAGGAGGAGCTCACTCGAACCCCCTTTGCAGGGAGGCGATGTGGGTGTGGAACTGGGGGGTGCAGCACGATCTGGCCCTAGTGGCCGTGCATGTTCCAGGTGTTCAGAATGTCCTGGTGGATAGTCTGAGCAGGTCTCTGACCCTAGCTCACGAATGGCAATTAAATCAGGAAGTGACAGAATCTCTCATCCCAAGATGGGGGCGTCTATAAATCGACCTTTTCGCCTCCTAATACAACGCAAAACTTCCCAGTCTTTGCTCGCTCATTTTAGGGAATGGTGCTTTCTGGAATGACATGCTCTCTCTCGCTTGGACAAGGAAATTTTTGTACGTCTTCCCTCCATTTCCCATTCTCCAGAGGGTCATTTTCAAGCTTCAGGCAGAGAAGGCAAGGAAGATACTCATCGCCCCTCTCTGGCCGAGACAAATTTGGTTTTCCACTGCTACAACAGCTAACGAGGGAGCCTCCAGTTCCACTTCCAGTGACTCACGACCTCGTGACTCAGGATCAAGGTTGCCTTCTCCATGGGGCTCAGAATTCTGCATCTTCATGCGTGGCTCCTGCAGACATTGCGATTTCTTGCTTTGGGGTCTCCTCTCGAGTTGCTCAGATTCTTTTAGAGGCTAGAAAACCCCCCTACTCATTCCACTTAGCCATGAAGTGTAAATGTTTTTCCATCTGGGCGACTTCCAAGAATTGGAACCCCTTTTCTTGTTCTGCCCCACAAGTCATGGAATACCTCCTTCATCTGTCAGACTCAGGTCTGTCATATTCTTCCTTGAAGGTCCACCTTCCGGCAATTTTGGCATACCACGAGCTGGTGGATTGCAAACCCGTGGCTCAGCTGGAGGTCGCAAAAACCTTTCTGAAAGGGATCCTCCATCTGATCTACCCCCCCTCCCTCAATCCGCAGCCCAACCCCATCTTGGGATTTGAACTTTGTGTTGGAGAAACTCACACTCTCACCATTCGAACCAGCGATGAGCTGCGATTTACGCTTCCTTTCCTGGAAGATGTTATTTTTAGTTGCCATTACGTCAGCTCGAAGGATTTCGGAGCTTCACACTCTGGTTTGTAAAGAGCCTTATCTTATTTTTCACAAGGACTGGGTGGTCCTTGGGACAAACCCTAAGTTTTTACCCAAGATGGTGTCAGAAGCCACACTGAACCAATCAGTAGAGCTTCCAGTTTACTTTCTATCCCCTACGAACAGAGATGAGGCACTCCTGCACACCATGGACGTCCATCGGATCCTTCGGTGCTACACACACTGAACAAAGAATTTCCATAGCTGCAATCAGCTTTTGGTTTCCTTTGCCCCCAGTTCGAAGGGCAAAGTGGTTTCGAAGCAGTGCCTTTCCAACTGGTTAGACAATTTTATTTGGTATTGTTACCAAAGGTATGAAAAACCTCCGCCAAGTCCCATCAAAGGTCATTCTACTAGGGGCATGGCCGTGTTCGCTGTTTTTTTGCGTAACGTCTCTGTGGCTGATATGTGCGCTGCAGCCACTTGGAGTTCTTTCCACACTACAGTCTAGACATTGCTTCTAGGCGGAGGGCAGGCTTCGGCCTAGCTGTCTTGCAGGGCCTTCTGTCCTTGGCTGGGTCCATTCTTGTTCCCATTTCTGTTGGAGTTAGTGTCTCCTCCTCCCTTGTTTCTCTCGGTCTCTCTTTGGAGGGACTGCTTGGGACTCAGTCATGTATGTAATGACCTACCTAAGGAACCCTCTGGAAGTAAGAACAGATCTTACTTCGAGATACAGCTCTTGCAGCAGGTTACACCATTGGGACTGAAGCCGGCAGGCACCCGGACCCCATGGAAATTTTCTAGCTAGCAGTCTTCAGCGGGGACCGCCTCCAATGTCGGTCCTGCCCCCGACATCGGGCGTAGTACATAAGGAGGTGATCCCCCCATAATCCTCAGTTCTTTTCCCGCCATCGACTCGCCAGTATCGGCCTCTCGGTCTCCTTTTCTAGCGCGTGACGACCATAAGAACTACGACGATTTTCGTCTACTTTTCGAATTCTGAACAACTGATGTCCTCTCCAACCACTTATTTAGAGGGTCACCATACGAAGTGCGCCTGCGGCAAACAGATCCCCTTCAAGGATCCCATTCAGCCTGTGTGCGCTGGCTAAGCCCAGACCACGACACCATGGCCTGCTCCTTCTGCCAGGGCTTCAACAGTCGCACCAGGATATGCCACGAGAAGGCACTTCAAACGTTTCTCCTGGAAGAGAAACTCAAAACCATGGACAAGGAACATTCCTCCCGGGGACAGCCTTCCAGCAAAACCCACAAGCACTGGGAAAAGGAAAGGTCCAGGTCTCCTGCGAGGGCCTCGGACTCCCGAAGCTCTGGCTCAAAATCAGACCGCTCTCCCTCCAGGGCTCGGTCACAACCTCCCCCGGTCCAGGTCAGGTCATCCAGCGGTTCCTCCTCTCTTCAGCCTCTGAAGACTTCGAGGCCCTCGGCCTCCTCTACTCCTTCCAAGGCCTCTTCGAAGTCGGGGGAGCGCCATAAATCTTTCTCCCATCACCGGACACTGACGCCAGGTCAGTCTCCCAGCCACCCCGAGGTTCGGATCCGGCGCCCCGTAAAACCAAGGACCTGATGTCCCTTAAATTGACGTCGGCCCACCTGACATCAGCCAATCATCACCGGTGCTCGCAGGAGCCACAGACACCCAGACACCCATCGCCGGCCAGGCGTTCGCTTCTAAAGACATCGACCAGGGGACTGACGTCGGCTACCCCAGAGAAGAGGACTGCACCCCCGTCGCCGGCGGACGCTGGTCAGAGGGACTTCACCGAGGAGGACGCCACACAGCCCAAGGACCAGGCGGGCGACACCAGAGACACCAAGCTCCCAAGGGAACCTTCCCCGGAGCGGGAGACCCCCGGGGACCTGACGTCCGACCCCAGCGACAGGCCTGTTGGGTATGAATCTGGCAGCGGTAAAAGAGCTTTTTACCTTCTGGTGGGACACCATCAAAAAAGATGTGGTTCCCGCACATCCTCCTCCTACACCTACTCCACCTCCACCCACTCCTTCACTGCCTCGCGCCTCCTCCACCTAAGGGGCCAGTAGGATGACCTCCATCCCAAAGGAGCAGACGCCACCTCCTAGGGGTAGATCTTTGAAAGAAGGCCTCCCTCCAAATCCCGCTCAGGGTCACCCAGCCCCAAGAGACCCAGACAACGCCGGTACACTCCGTCAGGGGAGGATTCCATGTCTGACACTTCGGAGTGTTCCAGATCACCTTCTCCTCTCAGCATTCCCTCTCCTGACCCACACGACTTATCCAGGTCTCCTCCGGATGATCCCTCCTTCGCAGAGATCATGAGGCACATCCAGGAGAACATGGGGTGGGATGCTGAGGAGCTTGACCCTAAGCGACAACGCCTTGCCCACTACCTTCGGCAAAAAGACACGAAGCCTGTGGTAGTGCGGCCCTTGGTGGATACCTTCACGGTCGTCACCAAGGCTGCCCGGAAACGTCCTCATTCCACTCCCGCGGTGCCGAAGAAGGCTGACCGCCTTTACAAGGCCACTAGGGAGGACCAGTATTTGGCGAACCATCCTCTGGCTGATTCCCTGGTCATCACTGCTTCGCATGACCAGTCTCCGAGACCTCAGCATTTGAGCACCCAGCCACCGGACCAGGAATCCAAGAAATTGGATGTCCTGGGAAGGCGCACGTACGTGGCTGCGACTTGCGCCATCAGGTCACTGAACTGTCTGACCCACATGGCTCAGTTCCAGAACGCACTGTGGGAACAGGGTCAGGGCCTGGTCAAGAAGATGCCCGATGGCGATCACAAGGAGGAGCTCTTGAACCTCCTCCACATGGGTTCAGATGTGGGGACCCAAGTGCTCAGAGTCGCATATGATTCTGTGGACTCTTCAGCCAGAACTTCAGCCTCAGGCGTTTGTCTCCGGAGACACTCTTGGCTCCGTGTCTCCGGATTTACCCCGGACGTCCAGAAAAACATCCTAGACGTCCCTTATAATGGCGAGGTCCTATTTGGTGAAGCCCCCGAGAGAGAGAGAGATCACCAAACTCCAGGACGCGGAGAAGGCAGCCCGATCTGTACAAGCTATGTACAGGTCTCGGCCTAGTTCCTTTCGTAGGAACCAGAGCCGTTTTCGTGGCCGGCTACAAAGGCAACAGCAACATTCCAGCCAGCAGCAGAGGGGCACTTTCACACGCAAGGCCCAGGCCAAGTCATCCACAGGCAGAGGCCAACGATTTTCAAAGTCGGCCCATCCTACCGGGTCAAACGCTGCCACAGCATGACTCCTTGCTGGCCCCCGCCCCTCCCCAGGATCAACAGGAAAAGACAGTCGGGGTCGCATCGCATGCCACTTTCCAGGGTGGCAATCGATCACCACCGACAGGTGGGTTCTGCAGCTGGTCAAAAAAGGCCATTATATAGAGTTTGTAGGCAGGCCACCTACAAGACCTCCCCTGCTCTCCCGTTATTCGGGTCAGCATGCCCTGCTCATAAAGCAGGAAGTGCTCGCGCTTCTGGAAAAGGAAGCCTTAGAGCACGTCCCAGAGAACTAGGGAGGTTACTTTCTTACTTCTTCCTGGTTCCAAAGAAAACAGGGGACCTCCGTCCAAGACTGGACCTCAGCGACCTCAACCTTTCAGTCGCTTACAAGCACTTCCGCATGGTGACCCTTCCAGGCCTAATTTCCATGCTGAAGCAGGATGCCTTTCTGGTGTCTTTGGACATGCAGGATGCCTACCTGCATATTCCTATCACTCAAGCGCACCGGAGGTTCAAACAACATCAAGTCTTTTTATATTATGACATATGCAGTATAACCCCAGGTTAGAACTGCTCCGGAGGTGAAAGAGTTAACTTTCCATGCAGGGCATGGAATCTTGAGCGCGAGCTCGGTTGAACGGTCTGTCTGTTGAAGCTCAAACTTAAATTGTCAGATTCTTTACTCCGCCTCACTGAACAGTCGCTCCGGAGATTCCTCCTGCTGCTCGGTTCGTTTGTCGGTTTTAAAGTGTAATTCTCGGTTTACTTTACTGAAATTTAACTGTAATCGCTAGTTCAAGCTCTGTCTATGGTATTGTAAGTTAGATAGGCTTATTTATTATTTTTTCTTCTGTGTGGAACTTGTAAACGCTTTTTCGGTTTGGTTTGAACCGATCAGATGGGTTTTAAAATTACCTTTAGTCCTTTAGAGTGCGGTTCCGTTCTTATCGGTTCTAAAAACTGATTTTATTACGGTTTTTCCATGACCCGTGACACGGTTGGGAACCGATAAGGAGTCTTGCTTGGTGGATTGCCATTAACGGGCAAGTTTTGGTTAGGCTGGCACCATGTCTGAGAAACCCAAAGAAAAACCGGACCCACTGGTTTCAGCACTGTGGCCTCTGTGGGGAGCTTGCTCAAGGCTGACCCACACACCATTTGTGTATATTGTCTGGGGTTTGACCACCTCAATGCAGACTGCCAGATTTGTAAGAATTTTCCTGCTGCCACCGTGGAAAAGAGTTGGTAGGCTCAGGAAAGGGAGGCTAAAAGTCCGCTGACCGGATGGCCAGCCCGTTCGGGTTCCAACCGGATCCTGAGGGATGCCCCTGACCAGGCGTATATCCTCGGGCAACTAAGAGCCAGCTCTGAGAGCCAGTTCCAAATAAAAGGACTAGAAAGTCAGCTAGTTTGGGGCCAAAAGTTCTTCTCCAACCGCTGAGGAAATAGCCAAAGCTGTTCAAATTGTCCAGTTCTTTCCCTAGTTCCGCCTCTGAACCGCAGCACTATTAAGGAAGCGCCTGGTTCGGCTCTGTTCCCCAGTTCAAGATTATGATTTTGAGGATTTTTATGAACTGGGGAAGGGGGGAGGAGTACGAGGAGAGGAGTGTGATTTTGAAAGTCTGGATGTGCCCATTGAACCGGAAATCTCCAGACAGACCCTCAGGAGTGTCCTCCCAGGCTATCTGAGTCCCTTCTCTTTTTTGTTTTACAAGAAAGTTGCTGAGACTCTGCAACTCCCTGTTGATGATCAAGAAGAGCCTGATTTTGTGGAAATGATGGATATTCCAGAGTCTAGGAGACTGTTTATTCCCTTGCATAAATCTTTTAGGAAACAGTAAAAATTCTGAAAACTCCTCATTCTATCCTGCCTGTGGATAAAAGGATGGACAAGAGGTATGCTTTATCAGGCTCTGATAAGGAGTTCCTATCCCAGCAGTGCAGCCATGTGGGGGTAATGCAGGCTGCAGCCTGTGACAAGGCTAATATTCCTCTAGCCTCTCACCCTTCTGAAAAGGATTCCAGGAGGATGGATGCCATGGCAAAAAGCAGTACATGGCAGCATCTTTGGGACTCAGACAGGCAAATTATATGGCTTACGCGGCTAGGTACCAGAAACCAGGTGGGATACTGTCCTGGCCCTAGCAAACAGGCCCCTGACCAGCTTGCCAGGGAGCTGGAGCAGGTGGCCAGTGGATAGTATTGGGGCATCCAGGTGCAATTTCATGCTGCAGTAGACTCTAATGATGTTTCATCAAGAGTCATGGTTACATCTGTGTCTCTCGCAGAATGGCCTGGCTCAGATGTACTGCCCTGTCACAGGATACCCAGTCTAAGGCTATGGATTTTCCTGTTGTGGGAAATTCTGTTTGGGCAGCAGACAGAGAATTATATGAAGAAAATGGATGAGTATAGGACCACCTATAGGAGTGCACAGGCCAAAGAAAGGCAAGTCACTCCTCAAAGGCAGCATATCAGGGGCAGGGGCAGGCCTTTTCATAGGCTGTTTTACCAAGCCCAGGCCACCTCTTCTGCTTATGCCCAGAGGGAGTTCTTTAGAGGAAGGGGCAGAAGGGGTTCTAGTAAGCCTGCTTCTACCCCTCAACCCAAAGCCCCTGCAAAACAGGCTCCCTGATGGGGTAGCCAGGGCCGATTCTCCACTACCAGTAGGGGGCAGGCTGGCTTACTTTGTCCAGGACTGGAAGTCTTTAACATCAGACAAGTGGGTCCTGGAAGTGGTAATCCAGGGACTGGTTCTCAGCTTCAAAAAATTTCCGAAGATGAGAGCCAGGTCTTTTCCACCTGCAAACCCTTCAGAGGCACCTGCCCTGGAAGCAGAAGTTTCTTCCTCCTGGCTCTCAGAGCTGTGAAAGGTTCCACCCATACACCAGGGCAAAGGGTTGTACCCAGGTACTTCCTTACTCAAAAAGACAGGAGAATGGCGCCCATCCTGGATCTCGGTATCTAAACAAGCACTTTTAAAACCAAAGTTCAAAATGGTGACCCTGGGGATTATTTTACCTCTCTAAGGCCAGGGACTGGCTAGCCTCCCTGGACCTCAAGGATGCCTACTTCCATGTTCTCATCAGAAGCTCCCATCGAAAGTACCTCAGATTCGAACTGCCCTCAGGCCATTACCAGTTCAGAGCAATGCCCTTCGGCCTCACCTCGGCCCCAAGGGTGTTCACAAAATGCCTGACAGTAGCAGTTGCTCATTTAAGAAGGCAAAAGATTGCCATCTTTCCTAATCTGGACAACTGGCTCATTGTAGGCCAGTCTCCAGAGCAGGTCAAATTACATTTACAAGTAACCCAGCAACTGCTTACATCTCTAGGTTTCCTTCTCAATCTTCCAAAGTCAGTTCTGGAGCCTGTCCAGCTTCTCACCTTCATAGGCGAGAACTGAATAAAAAGAAGCCAGAGCCTTCCTTCCTCTGGAAAGAGCAAGGACCCTGGTGTCTCTGGCCTCCTTTTTCACCCTGCAGGTCTCTCGACCAGCAAGGCATTTTCTACAGCTCCTGGGACACATGGCTGCTTCTACAGCAGTTGTGCAAGGAGTGAGATTTCAGATGAGGGACATTCAGTTCCATTTGAGAGCTTTTTGTTCTCAAAGGACAGATCTCCTAACCAAATTGATTCCAGTGACTCAAACCCTGATCCAGGCCCTTCAGTGGTGGCAGGATCAGAACAGTCTGAGACAGGGGGTTCCCTTCACTCCCCAGTCTCATTCCTGACCCTTACTACAGATGCATCCTCTTGGGGTGGGAGCTCATATGGGCATCTTTCCACCCAAGGGCTGTGGTCCCTCAGGAATCCCTGCTCCACATCAATTTGCTGGAACTCAGAGCAGTTTTTCTAGCACTCCAGGTTTTTTTCCACATCTGTCCAGAACAAGGTGGTAAAGGTCAGAACAGACAATACTACTACAATGTGGTGCATCAACAAGCAAGGGGGCACTCGGTCTATGGCCTTGTGCACCGAAGCAATGAAGTTGTGGTCTCTGGCTTATTCTCTGAACGCCTCCCTTATGGCAGTTCACCTCCCAGGCAAGGACAATGTCCTAGCGGATGCTCTCAGCAGGATTTCCCAGGACCATCACAAATGGGCACTGGATCCCCTAGTACTGGAGGTAGTATTTGCCAGATGGGGCACCCGCAATAGATCTCTTTGCAGCCCCAGACAATCACCAACTTCCTTTTTGCTGCAGGCCCCCAGTGTTGGGCTCAGTCCTCTGGATGCCTTCCTCTCTCAGTTGGGAAGGGAAGTTTCTCTATGCTTTTCCCTTCCTTCTTTTCAAAGTGCTAGTCAGAATCAGATCTCAATCCTGCAAGATGATCCTGATTGCTCCAGATTGGGCCAGGCAGCCCTGGTACCCACTCCTCATGTCCTTAGCAGTCCACTCTCCCCTATGTCTTCCCATGAATCACAACCTGTTAACCTGTGCCCAGGGGAGAGTTTGGTATCCGAACCTCAAATCTCTCAATCTCAAAGCTTGTCTCTTGAAGAATTAGAGTTTGCTGACCTACACCTGTCTCAAGGTGTATTGGATATTTTGAAGGCCTCTAGGAAGCCTTCCACCAGGGCTACCTATAATTCAAAATGGAAGAGATTTTCCATATGGTGTGCTGGAAAGCATATTTCCCAGAATCTGCTGGTGTGCCTATGATCCTGGATTATTTGGTGCATTTGAATTCCTTGGGGCTGAGACCAGCTACCCTAAAAGTGCACTTGGCAGCTGTGTCTGTCTTCTTATCAGCAGGTAAGCCCCTTCTTTATCAGCTCACCCTGTGTTCTCCAAGTTTTTTAAAGGGTTGCTTCACACCAACCCTCCGTTCAGGGATCCTGCCCCTGCTTGGGATCTTAATATTTGCATCGCTCAGCTTATGCAACCCCCTTTTGAGCCATTGTCTTCAGCAGAGCTTAAGTACTTGACTTGGAAAACTGTTTCTGGTAGCCATCACCTCTGCCAGGCGCATAAGTGAGCTACAGCCTTGTCAGTGGAGCCTGATTTTATATCCTTTCATAGAGATAAGGTGGTCCTCAGGACTAACAGGAAGTTTTGCCTAAGGTGGTTTCAGACTTTCACCTTAATCAATCCATGTCTCTTCCTGTGTACTTCACTGACCATTCTTCCTCTAGTGAGAGGAGATTACACAGTTTAAATGTCAAAAGAGCCCTTAGTTACTATATAGAACGCACTAAGGGTCACAGGTTCGATCCTCCAATTGTTCCTCACTATGGTGAGGTTGGTAAAGGAAACCTGCCATTAAAAGATCCATTGCCAGGTGGATTGTCTCTTGTATCCAATTCTGTTATGAAAACTGGGTAAGGTTCCTCCTCAGGCCTGAGGGGCTCACTCTCACCAGAGGTATAGCAGGCCACTGGCTGCTGCCAGGGACATTCCTATCCTAGAGATATGTCAAGCAGCTACCTGAAAACAGTTCACACTTTTACTAAGCATTATTCCTTGGATATCCAGGCTAGAGTGATGCTCGATTTGACAACTGTGCTTCAGAGCCTATTCCCAAGTAGGTTCTGTCCTCCTCCATGGAGGTACTGCTGTGTAGTCTGCATATGTCATAATATAGCAAGACTTCATGTTGTTTGAAGAAAAAATTACTCACCTTAGTAATGTTGTTTCTTCTAATGGAGTCTTGCTATATTATGACCTCCCCCCCCAGCCTGCCCCTCTCAGAACCTCCATTTTTTGGGATGTGGGTGGGCAGTGCAATGTTGGCACTTCACTGATGTCCACTTTATTTTCACCCTTCTGGGTGCTTAGATGTTATATTTAATTTTCTTTCTTGAATCCCCCAACTTGAGTCTTTGCTTTGGGATCAAGAACAAAAAGGTGTTTTTGTAGTTAGTAGCCAGTGGCTAGTGTAGGTTCACGGCTTCCACACAACCTTAGTGAGTTTTTGCTCGTAAAGATCTGACAGTTTAAGTTTGAGCTTCAACAGACAGAGTGTTCAACCGAGCTCGCGCTCAAGATTCCATGCCCTGCATGGAAAGTTAACTCTTTCACCTCCAGAGCAGTTCTAACCTGGGGTTATACTGCATATGTCATAACATAGCAAGACTCCATTAGAAGAAACAACTTTACTAAGGTGAGTAATTTTTTCTTCCTGCGCCTCGAGTTTCAGAGCCGCCATTATCAGTTCCGAGCTCTTCCCTTCAGGCTGTCATCGGCACCTCACGTATTCACGAAGTGCATGGCAGTCGTAGCTGTGTCTCTGAGGAGACAGGGCCACTATGTGTTTCCATACCTGGATGACTGGCTTCTCATGGCTCCCTCCAGGGAGGCCTTGATGACTGCTATGCACTACACCCAGTCTCTTTTTCAATCTCATCAACTACGAGAAGTCACACCTGGTTCCGTCTCAGAAGCTGCAGTTTATAGGAGCAGTTCTGGACACCGTCAGAGGGAAAGCTTTCCTTCCCATGGACAGAGCGGATCAGATCCCTCATCGGAGTTGTGGGCGAAGAAGACCGTCCCAGCCAGACTGGTCCTTTGCCTGCTCAGACACATGGCCACGGCCATTGCAACAGTCCCGCTAGCCCGTCTCCACATGTGGGTAACTCAGTGGATGTTACGGGTGCAATGGGACCAAAGGCAAGACCATCTGCAGCATCCAATTCGGATCACGAAAACCGTAATTCGAGATTGGCAATGGTGGCTACATCCAGGGAACCTCTCTGCAGGGGTTGCCTTCACAGTGCCGTCCCCGACTGTGACTCTCTCCACAGACGCCTCAGGGCTCGGTTGGGGAGCACACCTCGACGGTGTTCAGTCTCAGGGCCTGTGGACAGCCCAGGAGTCTCATCTCCACATCAATATCCTAGAAATGAGGGCAGTCCTTTACGCTCTGCAGGCCTTTCAGTTGGAGACTCCACCGGGTACACTTCTGTTACAAACAGACAATTCCGTGGCGATGTATTACCTCAACAAACAAGGAGGCACTCACTCCTACCCACTTTGCAGGGAGGCCATAAGAGTGTGGGAGTGGGTATTGCAACACAGCACAAACCTAATTGCAGTACATGTCCCAGGAGTAGACAACACCATCGCAGACAGCCTGAGCCACGCTCAGGCCAGAGTCCACGAATGGGAACTTCTGCAGGAGGTGGCAGAGGATCTGTTTCACAGATGGGGTACTCCAGAATTAGACCTTTTCACGTCCCCATCCAACACAAAACTGCCCAGTTTTTGCTCGCTAGAACCAGGGCCTGGTGTTTTCTGGCAAGACGCGTTGTCCCTCTTCTGGGTGGGCAGATTCCTCTATGCCTTTCCTTCTTTCCCGTTGATCCAGAGAGTTCTCTTAAAACTTTGCAGGGAGCAAGCGACGCTCATTCTGATTGCACTCTTCTGGCTCAGACAGATTCGGTTCCCTCTTTTGCACCAGCTATCCCGGGAACCTCCAGTTCCTTTGCCAATCAGCTCCCATCTATTGTCTCAGGAGGCAGGTTCATTGGTCCATCCGGACCTACGCTCATTGGACCTGCACGCTTGGCTCCTAGAGACATAGCCATGATGCGATATGGGGTCTCACAAGAAGTGGCAGACGTACTCTGTGCCACCAGAAAACTGGCTACCCACGCAGCTTACGCCATGAAATGGCGCAGATTCTGTTTATGGGCTCAAGCGCGTGGCTTTCCGCCATTAGACTGTCCAGAAAAGCTGGTTCTGGACTACCTGCTTTCCCTCTTCCACTCCGGACTGGCTTACTCCTCGATTAAAGTGCACCTTTGTGCCATTTCTGCTTACCATGCCCCCGTAGGCCATCGGACGGTGGCCCAGCTGGACACTACTCGTGCCTTTTTAAGGGGTGTCCTCTCACCTTAGGCCTCCCATAAAAGATCCAATCCCTCCTTGGGACGTACCTTTTGTCCTGGAGCAGCTCACGCTGCCACCCTTTGAACCAGCCGCGGATTGTGAGCTACATTTTCTCTCTCTTGGAAAACGTTATTTTTAGTTGCAGTTACTTCTGCCAGAAGGATTTTGGAATTGCACGCTCTTATGTGCAAAGAGCCTTATTTGGTTTTCCACCAGGACAGGGTATCCCTAAGGACAAACCCAAAGTTTTTGCCTAAGGTGGTCTCAGTTCTTACCCTTAATCAGGATATCGATCTACCAGTGTATTTTCCAAGGTACTCTAATCGAAGAGAAGCCCTTCTGCACACCCTAGACGTGCACTGGTGCCTCAGATACTACCTGACCAGAACCAAACTGCACCGAAAGTTGAACCAGCTTTTCATCTCCTTTGCTCACAGGATGAAGGGAGCTCCTGTCTTCAAACAGTCACTTTCTAGGTGGCTCATCCAGTGCATTACTTTCTGTTATGAGAAGCGCAATAAACCCTTACAGAGCACGGTCAAGGGTCATTCCACAAGAGGGGTGGTTACTTCCTTTGCGGCATTAAAGAACATCTCCACCTCAGCTATTTGCGCTTCAGCTACTTGGAGCTCTGTGCATACCTTTATCAGGCATTACAATCTGGACATTGCATCGAGGTGAATAGCGGGGTTCGGTCTACTTGTCCTTCAGGGACTTCTGTCCTAGGCTCAAGTTACCTCAAGATCTTTACCTTTCCTCCTCCCGATGGTGCATGATTGCCACTACTGCTTGGAAATCAGTCCAAATGGTGTAACCTGCTTCAAGAGCTGTATCTCGGAGTAAGATAGTACAGTTACGTAAGAACTTACCGTAACAGATCTTCGAGAACAGCTCTTACAGCAGGTACCTTCCTTCCCATCATCCCCGCTGGAGGTAGTTCGGAGTCAAGCACCCATCTTATTAGATGGGACATTCCTATTTACTTGTTTTGCCAACTGGTGGCGGATCCTCGGTCTCCTCTTCTGATGTCATCTAGCGGCCGGAAGTCTCCGGCAGGAGAACTGAGGATTATGAGGGGACAGCCTCATGTACTACGCCCGACGTCGGGAACGGGACCGACGTTGGAGGCGGTCCCTGCTGAAGACTGCTAGCTAGAAAATTTCCATGGGGTCCTGGCACCTGCCGGTGTCAGTCCCAATGGTGTAACCTGCTGCAAGAGCTGTTCTCGAAGATCTACTGTTACGGTAAGTTTCTATGTAACTGTACTTTCTTCTTCCTCTCCGACACAGTCTGTTGACTGTGGATCAAGGCAGGCTGGTACTTACAGGTCTCTGGACCCTGCATCTTCATGTGTGGCTCCTTCAGACATGTTCAGGTCTCGCTTCAGGGTCTCCCAGAAGGTCGCTCAGGTCCTGTTGGAGGCTGGGAAACCCTCCACCAGGTCCACATATACAATGAAATGGACACGTTATTCCATTTGGGTGCCGTCTAAGGGATGGGATCCCTTTACTTGCTCAGCTCCTCAGATTATGGAGCATATGTTGCACCTGTCTGATTCTGGCCTGTCTTATTCATCCCTTAAGGTCCACCTGTCAGTTACTTCAGCCTACCATGTGTTAGTGGAGGGGAAACCTACGGCACAGGTGTAGATCTCTTAAGACTTTTTTAAAAGGGATTCTCCATCTTAAACTCCCATCCGCAATCCCAGCCCACCTTGGGACTTGAACGTTGTGTTAGAGAAGCTTTCGCTTCCTCCCTTTGAACCAGCAATGAACTGTGATATGCGCTTCCTTTCTTGGAAGGCATTATTTTTGGTTATTACTTCTGCTCGTAGAATTTCCGAGCTTCAGGCCTTGATGCATAAGGAGCCTTATTTGATTTTCATAAGGACTGGGCGGTCCTGCGTACAAATTCTAAGTTTCTTCCCAAGTTGGCTTCTAAGTTCACCTTAAACCAGACGGTCGAACTCCCAGTTTACTATCCTGTTCACTCGAATAGGGGTGAGGCTCTCCTTCACACACTGGACGTACATAGGATTTTGAGGTGTTATGTCCACCGAACCAAAGATTCCAGAAAGTCTGATAAGCTTTTTGTCTCCTTTGACCCCAAATCCTCCTTCTGGTGGAGGTCACTCCACTAGGGGCATGGTTACCTCTACAGCTTTCCGAAGGAATGTTTCTGCAGTGGAGGTTTGTGCGGCAGCAACCTGGAGTTCAGTCCATACCTTCACAAAGTATTACATTCTGGACATTGTCTCTAGGTGTAGGGCCGGGTTTGGTCTCGCCGTTCATCAGGGCCTACTGTCTTAGGCCGATCCTGATCTGTTTTTTCACTTGCTCCTTCTCCCATAATTCTCTCTGTCTTTCTGAGAGTGACTGCTTGGGATTCAGTCCTACATGTTATGATCTAATGCTGGAACCCTCTTGAAGTAAGATAGTACAGTTACGTAAGAACTTACAGTAACAGTAGATGTTTGAGAGGGGTTCCTGCAATAGGTCACCTTTTCCCTCCCTCCTTAACCCAGGTTTTTGAATTTCTTTCAGCCTATTCTGAACTGGGCTCCAGGATTTCATCCTTTCTTCTGTCTCATCCTCCTTGGATCTCTGGTGGGAGAACTGGAAGGTGGGCATGGGGACTGCCCACTATATAGGGTCACACTAACGTTCGTCACATGATGTTGGGTGGGCGGTCCACCCACCAGGCATTGCTGGAAAGGTTTGCCATGCTGTCCTGATGCCGGGGGGGGGGAGGGCACAGTCCTACATGTTATGGCCTACTGAAGGAACCTCTAAGATCTGTTATGGTAAGTTGTTACTTAACTGTACTTTCTGCATGTTGACCCTCCAGGGACTCTTACCCCTGGTCCTCAAGGATCAGTGGCTTTGTTCGCTGGACATGCAGGATGCCTACCTGCACATCCCTATCCTCCCGGCCCACCGCCGCTTCCTCAGGTTTTCGTTCCAGGGGAACAATTTCCAATTCAAAGCTCTCCCCTTTGGCCTGTCTTTGGCACCTCGGGTCTTCACCTAGTGGCGGTGGCCTTACGCTGCAGGGGGATTTGTGTTCCCATACCTGGGCGGCTGGCTTCTGTCAGCCCTGTCCAAGAGCAGTCTGCAGGAGTCCCTCTCCTTCACCCTGGACCTGTTTTCCCATCTTGGCATTACGATAAACCAGTTTAAGTTCAACCTTTTGCCCTCCCAGCACCTCCAGTTTATTGGAGATGTACTGGACACAGCCCAGGGCAGGACCTTCCTTTGGACAGAGTGGACACCCTGAAACTATAAGCCTTCGCTGTAGCCAACTCTCGGTCTACAGCTCACTCTGTTGGGTCTTATGGCAGTAGCCATTCCCACTGTTCTGGTGGCCTGACTGCACATGCTGGTGACCCGGTGGACACTCTGGGTCCAGTGGGATCAATGCTTGGATGACCTGGATCAGAGTCATGGTCTCCAACAGCATGAAGAAGGATCTTCTTCTTTGGTGGCAGGAGCTGTCCAGCCTCTCCTCGGGGCCTTTTCATTCCCTTCCCCTTCCATGACCCTCACAATGGATGCCTTGGGTCAGGGTTGGTGAGCCAGCCGTACTCCGGGAAAGTGGTCCCATCAGGAAATGCATTTGCATATCAATGTTCTGGAAATCAGAGCAGTGCTGTATGCTCTCCAAGCATTTCAGACCCTCTTATGCCTGGGACCACTGCTGGTCCAGACCAGCAATACTGCCACAGTCTGGTACATAAACAGGTAGGCACCCACTCATACCCCCTCTGCAGGGAAGCAATGCGGGTGTGGTACTGGGCAGTCAAGCACAATCTGCACTCGACAGCAGTCCATGTCCAGGGCATCCACAACATCCTGGCGGACCATCTCAGATGCACTATGGCGTGGACCCACGAGTGGGAACTGAAGCCAGACATGGTAGGTCTGTTCGACCAGTGGGGCCATCCAGAACTGGACCTTTTTTGCCTCCCCATCCAACGCACAACTACCCAATTTTTTCTTGCTCGTTCCTGGGCCTGGCGGTTTTTGGCAACACGCACTGTCACTCTGTTGGACAGGGAGGCTTCTGTATGCCTTTCCAATTCTGCAGCCAGTCTTGCTGAAGCTTCAAGCGGAAGATGCACATGCTTCTCATTGCCCCTCTTTGGCCTTGGCAGATCTGGTTCCCCCTGCTGCAACAGCTAGCGTTGGAACCTCCAGTACCTCTGCCTCTCTTGCATGACCTTCTTACTCAGGAGCAGGGCAACCTGGTGCACCCGGGATTCAAATCTCTCCACCTGCATGTGTGGCACCTCGACGTAATGGTGTCATGTTTCAGGGGTTTCCTCCTGAGTAGCCCAAGATTTGGTGGAAGCTAGAAAGTCCTCCACCAGAACTATGTATGCTATGAAGTGGAAGAGGTTCGCTATCTGGGTGACCACCAGGGATCTGGACCCCTTTTCTTGCCCGGCGCACCAGGTCCTAGAGTACCTCTTGCACCTTTCTGATTTGGGCCTCAGCTATTCCTCGCTGGAGTTCCATCTTTCAGTGATATCTGCCTATCACCTTCCAGTGGATGGTAAAAATATGCTCTGTTGGAGGTCTCCAAACCCTGCCTTAAGGGGATCCTTCACTTGAAACCTCCAGTCCGTATTCCGATTCAAACCCAGGTCTGGTTTGCTGGATGTCACCAGATTTGCAGCTCAGAGCCTTAAACCACTACGCTATACTGAATTTTATTTTAGAGAAGCTTACTTTGCCCCCTTTTGAACCAGTAGCAAGCTGTGATAGGCGCTTTGTATCTTGGAAAGCACTGTTTTTAGTTACCATTACTTCAGCTCGAAGAATTTGCTAGCTTCAGGCCCTCATTTGTAAGGAGACTTATTTAATTTTCCACAGAGATAGGGTGGCTCTGAGGACTAACCCTTCTTTTATTCCAAAGGTGGTATCCGAAGTGACTTTAAACCAGGATATCCAACTGATGGTTTATTATCCTGAATACTCCAACCGGGGAAGGGGGGCACCTTTTTGCACACTCTAAATGTGCACATAGTCTTGCATCATTACATTTCTTGAACAAAGGAGGTGTGCAAGTCAATCATTTGTTTTCTTTGTGCCCAAAAGTCAGGGCATAGCTGTCTTCAAGCAATGTCTTTCGAAGTGGTTGGCTAACTGCATCGTTTTTATTTACCAGAAGTATGAGAAACCACTTTTGGGGGAGGTTAAGGGGCATTCGACTCACAGCATGGCCGCCTCTACTGCCCTTCTTAGAAATGTGTCTGCCTCTGACATTTGTGCTGCGGCCACATGGAGTACCATCCATACTTTCACGAAGCATTACAGTCTAGACATTGCCTCTAGGCGCAGGGCCGGCCTTGGACTGGCCGTCCTTCAGGGCCTGTTGTCTTAGTCTGCAGACCCTTCCACCTCCTGGACCTCAGTCTCCAACTGTTCCTTCTTGACTGCTTGGAATTTTTATTTTAGTCTTTAGTTACCAGGTAAGGCCCACTAGGCACAAGTGCCTGTTTTCAGGGGTGACCTGGGAGCACTGGGCGGTTAAGTGACTTGCTCAGTCACACAGTATGCAATGCAGAATTCAGTCCTAGATGTAATGACCTACGGCAGGAGCCCTTTCGAAGTAAGGTATAACATTTACATAAGAACTTACCATAACAGTAGATCTTACTTCGAGAGGGCTCTTGCAGTAGGTAATTACATATAGGACCGAAGCTGGCCTATACGGTGTGGTGAGGAGGAGGTCTCCTCATCTTCTAGTCTTGCTGATCAGGAGGCCCCTTTTGCGGTGTCGGAATGCCTTGGTCCCTTCCAGGGCCACGGTGGGCACACCATCTCGGCAGTCACCACTTCGGAGGTGCAGGCTCCCTCAGTGTCGTGGCCCACGGTTGTTGGGCCCGACATTGGTGGACCCTCGACGCCGCCATCCGGCGCTATCTTGGATCCCAGCACCATTCGCTGCGCCAGTTTGGTTCTCAGCACCGCGGGCCCTGTCAACTCCATTGGCGGTGCTGTGTTGGGTCCCGGCGCCGTGGGCAGTGCCGAGGACTCGGCCGGAGCTGCAGACAGGTCGAGGCAGGCTCCAGGGTTGTTAGTGGCGCGCCGGGATCGGACGGCGAAGTGGGTGACACCGGCATCATTCGCGGTGCCATTTCTCAGGGGACTGTTGGGGTGGCCAGTATCGAGGTCCTTCTGGTCGGCTCTTCCTCGGAAGCGGACGACTCGGATGTGGACCCGTTCTGGCTCCCCGACTCTTTGGGATCAGAGTCTCCTGTGGGGAACCATGTCAGGCGGCCTAGCACTCCCATTCCTCAGTGTCCACAGCATTCCTCCTCTGAGGACTCCCTGGCTGGGGGTGGCCTGGGGCCTGTGGGGAGGGACAGTGTAGGGATTGGGGAGGGGACTGTTCTCCCAAAGGGGGCTGGAGCAGCTGCTGTCTCCGATGCTGCTGCACCTTCTCGAGGTGGATTAAGGGGGGACTCCCCTGGGAGACCTCTGGATTGATGGGCCCTGTCACTGGCATCGCGGGGAGGAGGGCATCCTCTCAGGTTGAGAGGCTGGGGTGAGGGGCATTGAGTTCCGCCTGCTACCCCTCGGAGTGTAGGGAGGAGCCAGAGTTGTGCCCCTGCCTCCTTAGGCTCGAGGGACCCCTCCGGTGGGGTTGCTGTTGGTTGCCCTTGTGGATCCATGCAGCCCCAGGTGCGTCACAGGGGAGAATCCTCTTCTAGGCTCTTACAGATTTCGCATCCCCAGGGTTCTGTTCTGTGACCTGGTTTGATATCTGGGACCCCGTCAGCTCTGGCTCCATTCCCTGTATTTCAGAGCCTTAGCAGAGGACAATTGCCTCGTCGTAGGTGCCCCTGTCCCATTCCTCTGTAGCCACCCTCCCCCAGGCCATGTTGGTCCTACGGGCCTGTTATCCTGGGAGACATTCAGAGGATCTGCAGCGGCCTTCCCGTCATATGTTAGATTTGTGCATGAGCGGGTTTTTTGCCTCTCCCCACCACCGCAAGTCCTCTGGGCATTCGACTTCCCCATCCTCCTCGGCTCCCTCCTCGGAGGGAGAGGAACCCTCTGCTCACCTCTCATCCGATGCTGATTTCACTGAATATCAGCGCTTCATTTCGAGGATGGTTGGGGATCTCCATATCTCCTATGTCAGATGAGACAATACTGAGCGGGAGACGCATGAATTCCTCAGTGAATTCAGTGCCCAACATTTGGTGGTGCCATCCTGGCCTATTCCCTTCCAGGAGGTGTCTATCCGCTCCTGGCAGTCTCCAGCCGACCCTATCCCAGCCCCAGCAGACTGCAGAAGGAGGTATTGTGCCCCATCCGAGTCCCTAGGTTCTCTTCCCAACCCACCCTCAGGATTGGTGTCCCTAGAGACTCCTTCCGGGTGCCAGCGTCTGACGCACGACCGACCGCCTGACTCAGATTCTCTACAGTTTGACTGGTTGGGGCGAAGAGTGTTCTCTTCCTCTCGTGTGATGCTGTGTATCGCATCACATCAGGCACACCATGCTGCCTACAACAGGCATCTGTGGTCAATGCTATCTCAGCTTCTAGCATCAATGCCTGACATGGAGCAATCTAGACAGGCCATTGCCCTCTCTGCTATTAGCAAGGAACTGGCAATGCACCAGGCAAGGGCATCTTACGACGCCAATGAGGTGGCTTTCAGGCTTGCAGGGACAGCGATCTGCATTAGGTGGACAGCGTGGCTTCATCTATCAAGGTTGTCACCCCTAGGGTGATTCGCTCCGCCTTCCAAGGGACCTGCCTTTTTTCCACCAGGGCTAGGAGGTTTCTGCAGGGGCTTCCTCTGTCTCCTCATCTCAGGGGGACACCTCCTAGCTCTCCTCAGCCTTAGACTTCTTGTCTAGTAAGGCCAGGGTCTCTTCCTTATGTTTTTCACCAGTAGGAGGCCGTAGGTCTTGTTCCCTCAGAGTTTTTCCTAGTCCCCCTTCGGGGGGGGGCTTGGTACTCACCCAAGCAGTAATGAATGGTGAAGATTGACAAGGGAAGATATGGAAATTATGTACCTACCGTAATTTTTTATCTTCTCTTGTATCTTCACCATTCATTACTGATACCCGCCCACCTTCCTCTCATGGGCCTCCTCCTTCGGCGTCTCCTCCCACTTGTTCCTCCCCTCTCCATGCAAAAAAAAATAATTTCTGAACCTTCCTTTCTTCTTTCAGAGTGGATCCTCTTATTTGGCAGTGGAGAGGAACGAGTAGAATTTATCTCTATCCTGAGAGAACTCTTTCTGATTGCCCCTGGGGGCGACCTCTTGGCTTCTTAAGCCATGTTGTTCAATTCACAGTTCAAGAAACCATTCCTATTGGTTTAGTTCCTTCTTCTAGATCCCCTCTGGCATGTCTAAATTCTCCTGTTATGCCAGTCTTTGCTAGTCAAATGCTGTCCTGGCAATCCTTTGCCTTGATCTGGTGATCTGCTTGCCTAACCTCAGGGAGTCAGACTAAGTTCCCACTCTGTCCTTTTCTGAATAAGGGTGCCCTCTATAGGGCTTCAAGTACCCCCCCCACACATGTCTGTGTTTACATGTAACAGGGTGCTACTGGGCTTCCTTCCCCTTCCTAGTTGGGTGCTCTCCTTTCAGAACAGATTTTCTGCCTTGGCAGTCTGTGAGCTCTCAGCTGGAGTGTAAGGGGATGATGGGAGGTACGGAGAGTCTGCCTTTTGTGTACCAAGCTGTGCAAAAGGTTCAGCTGAACCTTCACCAGTTTTTCTAAATAGGATCCTTGATCCCTTACCTTGGTCCTGAGCTTGCGAGCCTTCAAGCCAATTCTCAAAACTTGGCAGAACTTCTCCCTCCTCCCAACATCCCCCTCTCTCTTTCTTCTTCCTTCTTCTCTCTCTCCCTCTCCCCCTTATCTGTTCCTTCCTTGGGGCCGCCCCAGGAGTGAGGCCATGCGGTTCGATAGGGTATGTTTTTCCTCTTTTCTGTCCTCTACTGGCTTAGTCCTTTTTCAATTTTTATCCTTTCCTTTACCTATCCCTCAGCTCTCTTGTCTCGCTCTCCCATTATTCTTATTATTTTGCGCCTCCGGCTTACAGAACTGGGATCGAGGAGGAGTTTACAGCACCTAACAGCCACCCCTCACATACCACATAGTGCGTCGCTCTTGGGGGTGGCACCATCAGGCCTCCCTCCAAAAACTCCTGGTGGTGCATGCCCTGGCTTACACCCAAGCAGTCCAAGCAGTAATGAATGGTAAAGATACAAGAGAAGATCAAGAATTACGGTAGATACGTAATTTCCATTTCTTCTGTAACTCTTATGTTCTAGTCATGTCCCCTGTGCGCAAAGTGCTCAAGTGGCAGATGGAATGCAGCAACCTGCTCAGCCGAGTTCTGTTCCTCATCCCCTCCTCTCTTCAGATCCTCACCATGGATGTTTTGGGGTTGGAAAGGGGAGCCTGTATGAGTTCTCACCAGACACGGCACATGGCCCCCCCTGTGGAAACTAACTCTGCACATGAATGTTCTGGAAATGCGGGTGGTCCTATATGGCATCCAGGCATGCCAGAAGAAAAAATTGCCATAGTAATGTTGTTTCTTCCAAGGGATCTCCTAGTAGGATTAGACAATGTACAGTCGACTCAGAATCTGACTACCCCTGGAGCTCTGTTGTGGAATGTATGCAAATCTAGAACTTAGATGGAACATTCCAACTGCTGCCTCTAGGTGGACTGTGTTCCATGTAACTGCCAGATCAGATTTTTGCAGATGGGGGGAAAAAAAACCTAGACTGTTTGATTTAAATAATTGTAAGTTAATGCCCTTAACAACAATACCCTTCTCTTGGTAAATGGGCTGGCTCCAAACAGGAAAATACCACAAAAAAGGAGATCTAGGTACCCTAGTCATACTTGTGTGCATTGAAATATATAAAGTTAAGCCAATGATTAACAGCAATATTAGAAACTCCCATAAAAGTATTGCTGAACCTATTCAGGTTACTTAAGAGGAGGCAGGGATGGAAGGTCTAATCCTACTAGGAGAGTGCCTTGGGAGGTGGGTATAGAACCTACTTTGGGGGGGGGGGTTCTGCAGTACTGCAGTGCCAGACCTAGCATCAGTCCTGGACCAGACATCCAGGCAGTGGTGCTTTGTGAAGGTGTGGGCTGTACTCCAGGTAGCTGCTTTACAGGTTTCCAATAAGGGGATGTCCCTTGCAGCTGCCACAGAGACAGCAGTTACACGAGTGGAATGCCCTGAGGCTTTGTGGTGGCTGTTTTTCAGCCTTACTGTGGCAGAATTGGATTCACACTATCCAATGTGCTGTTGATCTCTTTGAGGCAGGCCTGCCCATTCCCAGTTCGCGATAGGTGATGAACAGTTGTGGGTGGGAATCTCTGAGGTCCTTGGTACAAGTGATATAATAGCTGAGAGATCTCTTTACATCCAACGTACAAAGCTTCAGTTCCTCTGAACTGGATTTGGCTATGAAAAATACAGGAAGGGTGATGGACTGGTTCAAGTGAAACTTGGATATCACCTTTGGAATGAACCTTGTCCCTATGGAAGATAATGTAATTAGAGTCAGTGTAGAGAGCTTGAAGCTCACACCCTTCTTGCTGAAGTGATTTGCCACCAGGAAAACCATTTTCCATGTGACATATTTCAGAACAGCTGTAGTCATGGGCTCAAAGGGAGGTGTGGCTATGCACAGATTCAGGTCCCCAGGAGGGAACATATGTGCAAATCCTTTGAAAAATGTCCTGAAAATAGGATGTGCAGCTATTGATCTTACTTCGAGAGGGTTCCTTCAGTAGGTCATCACATATAGGACTGGAGCCACGTGGCGTCGGGCCGTACGACAGACTTTTCTAGCAATACCTGATGGGGGACTGCCCACCCGACATCACGTGACTGACGTCAGTATGGCTTTATATAGTGGGCGGTCCCCACGCCCGCCCTCCAGTTCTTTCCCGCCATTGCCTCGTGTCAGTCACATTGCAGACTTCTATAAATGTCTTGTGTTGAAGTTTCCTTTGCTGATTTCTCAATTCCTTTTCAGTTTATTGATGTCTTCACCCAAGAAGAAGTGCTCATCTTGTGGCACACAGATCCCGCTCAAAGACAGTCACCTCAAGTGCGTCCTCTGCTTAGGCCCGGACCATCCTGTTTCCTGCTGCCCTGAGTGCCAGACCTTTAATCAGGCCATGAAGAAGAGACGGCAGGCTTTGGAGGTCCATCTTTTAAAAGCCCGCCTGGCTTCCCTTGAGAAAAAGATGGACCGACTTAGAGAGTTCTCGTCTGAAAAATCTTCTGCCTCCAAAAAACACAAGGAGAAATCCAGGGAGCGGAAGCGCTCCACGGACGACACACGGCCCTCGACGAGCAAGGCCCAGCTGCCGCACAGAAAATCGGACGGTAAGTCTGGCAAATCCGTGGTGGGTCAGATGGCCGGCGGCTCCTCTGACAACCGCACTGCCTCAGCCGATAAGTCGGCCCCTGGCTCCTCTGGGGATTGTGCAGTGGCCAATAAGTCGACTACCCCACCTGTGGGTACTCGCCCGGCACCGGTCGATAAGCTGGTTGAGGGCTCCTCCCCTGCCCATCTGCTAAGCCAACCGATCCTGACGGTCGTATGGGTATGGTTCCCCTGTCGGGACCTGATGGCGCCTCACCCAACGTCCGGCAGAACCAAAGGGAGAAAGTCCCTCCTCTTCTCCTTCGCCTGTACCTCCGGCTCACTGGTGGGTACTTGGCTACAATAGCAGTGAACCCTCGACTCTGTCACCGCTCGGGTCAGCGCCTGCTCCCTCTCAGGGTCAAGGAGAAGGAGGCTCCTCCTCAGCCTTCAGGCCTTACTGTGGAGGCCCCTCCTCTGCCTTCTGGTGGACTCCCGGTGGCTCCTATGATGCTGGTTGTCTCGACGACAGTCCCACAGCTGGGACTGATTGACCGGCCACAGCCTATGGCTCCTACACTGGATCAAGTCCCGCCGCCAGGGCCCCTTCGTCCGGCTCTGACACCGACACCGGATCCCCTTCCAGTGCCGGATCAGGTGGTGCCGGTCCTGACGTCAGTTCCCCTGACGTGGGCTGTCCTGATGCCGGACCCTCAGCCGATATACACTACGGCAGGTCCAACGTGGGTACCCCTGACGCCAGATCTGACGACAGGGATTTATTCTAGACCTCGAACTGTCCCGCATTACCTGCAGTGGTTTCCTGGGGACCATTACCCGGTGGGTCCCATTCCGGATTGGAGTCACTCCGGACAGTTCTACCCAGGATTCAATCCCTACTCTACATTTCAGGGTTTCCAAGGTTATAACCCTCCACCAGTTATTCTTCCTCCTCCTTCTTCCCATCCCTCATTCTCTGCCTACTCCACCATCATCCCTCCTCCTCCGGTTATCCCAGATTTCAAGGCTCTTATCCAGTCTTGATGGCAGGGGGCACCATCTGAGTTGGTCTCGGACCTGGAGACTAGGCTCCCATAACCACAGTCTCCCAGGTCCCCATCCCCGAGCATTTCCGCTATTACTACTGTCCATGTCTCAGGGAAGACTCACCAGGATGTTTCCCTTACCGATAACTGGCGTCGACCTGTCGAGGAGGAGGTCCCGAAGGAGCCTGAGGACCCGAAAGGCAAGGTATCCCGGAAATCCCCACCAGAGGACCCTGCCTTTTCAGATCTTCTGAGGTCCATGAAGGTTTATTTTGACTGGGAGTCAGAGAAACAGGACTGCATGAGACAGAGGCTCGCGGACATCTTGACTTAGAGTCTCTGTCTCCGGTCCCCATTCCTCCCTGGATGGCACCTCACCAAGACCTTACCACTACCATCTGGCAGATGCCTCATTCTCTCCCAGCTGTCCCCAAATGGGTGGACAGACTTTACCGGGTGCCGAAGGATGCCCCATTCTTGAAGGCTCATCCCAAGGCTGACTCTGTGGTCATCTCTGTGGCTCATGATCTCTCCTCAGCACCAAAGCACATGAACACCTCTCCTCCAGACAAAGCGTCGAGGCAAATGGACCAGTTCAGGAAAAAGATTTATTCTTCAGCCACGTTCACCCTCTGGTCCCTTAATTACGTGGTCCACATGGTGTCCCACCAAAAGGCTACCTCGGCCAGGCTAGAAACGCAAGTTTAGTCCATGGACCCCTCTCCTTTGAAGGAGGAACTTGTCAAGGATCTCCGCCTCTCCAAAATTTCATGTAGGCAAGCCTTACGCGCCACTTATGACTCAAATTCGGTGGCACGTACCTTGGCAACTGCCGTGGCCCTTAGACGGCATTCCTGGCTTCGCCTCTCCGGACTCGCCAACGGAGTCCAGTCGATGATTCAGGATTCCCCTTGGGCTCGGTGCTCTTGGTGGGACACCAGAGAGTATTCAGACCCACAGGACAGAGGACTTGCACTTGGGTCTGTGAGGTCAATGTACCGATCAGGCTCCCAGCAGCAGCAGCCCTTTCGGAAATGGACCTGGAGGCAGAGTAAAAACAATCCGGTGTGCCGTCAAGGGAAGCGTAAAGCCATGGGTACAACCACCCCTCCTGCCCCCAAAAATCAGAGATGTTCAGGAGGACCTCCCCCTGAATGTCCCGCCACTTCTTGACTCCTCATCCCCACTGCCTCCTCAGTCTCGCGACAGGGAGCAGGTTGGGGGGGAGGTTCACACGCCATGCGCAGGAGTGGAGGGTGGTCACCTCCAACAAATGGATCCTGCAACTTGTGTCCGTCGGACACACAATAGAGTTTCTGGAAATCCCTCTGGAAACTCCACCAAAGAAGTCCTCTTCCTCCCTGGACCAGGCTGTCCTAGTTAGCGAGGAGGTAAACTCGCTCTTGCTCAAAGAAGCAATAGAGCATGTTCCCCTCTGGCAAAGGGGAAAATGGTTTTACTCCCACTTTTTCCTGGTTCCAAAAAAGACTGGGGACTTCAGACCCATACTCGATTTAAGCCAACTAAATCAGTTTGTCGAGTACAAAAAATGCCGGGTGTTGACACTCCAGAGCCTTCTCCTACTCCTCATGGAGAACCACTGGCTTTGCGCTCTGGATATGCAGGATGCCTATCTGCATGTCACAGTTTTCCCCAGCCACTGCCGGTTCCTGCGCTTTCACTTCCAGGGGGAGCACTTTTAGTTCCGTGCACTCCCTTTTGGTCTGTCTTCATCACCATGGGTTTTTACCAAGTGCCTGGCAGTGGTCGCGGCCTTTCTATGCCACAAGGGTATTGTGGTTTTCCCTATACTTGGATGACTGGCTGATTTCAACCCCATCCAGGGATTCTTTACTGGAGGCTCTCACCTTTACCCTGAACCTCTTCAGCAGACTAGGGATCACAGTCAGTGTTCCCAAGTCATCTCTCGTCCCTGCCCAGAGACTTCAGTTACTTGGAGCAGTCCTGGGTATGGTCCAGTGCAGAGCCTTTCTTCCTCCAGACAGGGTGGAGACCCTTCTCTGTCAGGCCTTCAAAGTGGCTTCCCTCAGGACCATCTCTGCTCTGGAGGTCCTGCACTTTCTAGGCCTGATGGCAGCCTCCATCACCACCGTTCCCCTGGCAAGGCTTCACATGAGGTACACTCAGTGTGTCCTTGCGGGTGCGGTGGGATCAGCTCCTGGACGACCTGGACCATTTGGTAATGGTCTCCTCAGCAGTCCAAAAAGAGTTGCATTGGTGGATCGATTCCCACAATATTTCCTTAGGGCTTCCCTTCTGGAACCTGCACCCTTAGCCTCCCTCACCACAGATGCCTCGACTACGGGGCGGGGAGCTCATCTAGGGGAGCACCAAGCCCAGGGACTATGGTCAAGCTTGGAGACGTCTGTACATATCAATGTTCTGGAGATGAGGGCGGTCCTGTATGCCCTACAGGCCTTTCAGCCCCTCCTTCCCAAGGGATCACTGCTAATCCAAATGGACAACATGTCGGTTGTTTGGTATATCAACAAACAAGGGGGAACCCTGTCGTACCCCCTGTGCTGGGAGGCGACGCAGGTGTGGAATTGGGCAGTCCAGCACCTTCTAGCCCTTGTGGTCATGCATGTTCCGGGCATTCTCAACGTCCTGGTGGGCAGTCTCAGCAGGTCTCAGACCCTAGCTCATGAGTGGGAACTGCATCAGGAAGTGGCGGACTCCATCTTCCAACATTGGGAGTGTCTGAAAATTTACCACTTCGCCTCCAAATTCAACGCAAAACTTCCCAACTTTTGCTTGCTCATTCCAGGGCACGGTGCTTTTTGGAACGACGCATTGTCTCTCTCTTGGACAGGGAAATTTTTGTACGCCTTCCCTCCATTTCCCATTCTACAGAGGGTCCTTCTCAAACTTCAGGCGGAGAGGGCAAAGATGATCCTCATCACTCCTCTCTAGCCGAGACAGTTCTGGTTCCTGCTGCTACAGCAGCTTTCCCGGGAACCACCAGTTCCGCTTCCAGTGACTCATGACCTCCTGACCCAGGATCAAGGTCAACTGTTACATCCAGGGCCCAGGACCCTGCATCTTCATGCGTGGCTCCTGCAGACACAGCGCTCTCTTGCTACATGGTCTCCTCTAGGGTTGCTCAAGTCCTCATCGAGGCTAGAAAGCCCTCCACCCGCTCTACTTATGCCATGAAGTGGAAGCAGTTTTCCATCTAGGCGACCGCTAAGAGTTGGAACCCCTTCTCTTGTTCTGCCCCGCAAGTCATGGAACACCTCCTTCACTTGGCAGTTTTTGAAGGTCCATATTTCAGCTATCTCGGTATACCACGAGCTAGTGGATGGTAAACCCATGACTCAGTTGGAGGTCTCAAAAACTTTTCTGAAAGGGATTCTCCATCTGAAACTCCCCATCCGCAGCCCAACTCCACCCTGGGACTTGAACTTCATCTTAGAGAAGCTCACCCTTCCTCCTTTCGAGCCAGCTACGAGCTGTGATTTGCGCTTCCTTTCTTGGAAGGTGCTTTTTGTCATGGCTATCACGTCAGCCCGAAGGATTTCCGAACTTCACGCTCTAGTCTGCAAGGAGCCATATCTGATTTTTCAGAGAAACTTAGCGATCCTTAGAACGCACCCAAAAGTTTCTTCCCAAGGTGGTGTCAGAAGCCACGCTGAATCAGTCAGTAGAGCTTCCGGTGTACTATCTGGCCCCTTCTAACAGAGGTGAGGCACTCCTTCATATGATGGATGTTCATCAGATTCTCCGGTGTTATACTCACCGGACCAAAGAATTCTGTACCTGTGACCAACTGTTCGTTTCCTTTGCCCCAAGATCGAAGGGCAAGCAGTGTCAAAGCAGGGCCTGTCCAAATGGTTAGGCAACTGAATCAGGTATTGTTACCAAAAGTACGAAAAGCCTCTGTTGGGTACCATCAGGGGTCATTCTACTATGGGGTATGGCTGCTTCCGCTGCTTTTTTACGGAACGTTTCTGTGGCCGACATTTGTGGTGCTGCTACTTGGAGTTCTGTCCATACCTTTACCAAACACTACAGCCTGGACATTGCTTCTAGGGGGAGGGCCGGCTTTGGCCTAGCCGTCTTGCAGGGCCTCCTGTCCTAGGCTGTGTCCATTCTGGACCCCAGTTTTTTCCGTTGGAGTTAGTTTTCCTCTTCCCTTGTTTCTCTCGGTCTCTCCTTGGAGGGATTGCTTGGTACTCTGTCCTATATGTGATGACCTACTGAAGGAACCCTCTCGAAGTAGGATAGTACAGTTACGTAGGAACTTACCGTAACAGTAGATCTTCAAGAGAGGTTCCTTCAGTAGGTCATATTTTTCCCTTCCTCCTTCCCCTCATTTTCTGTTTTACAGAGACTCCAAATCCTGTTTGCTACTGCTGCCAGGCCTCTTCCTGGCTCCGGCTGGAGAGTGGGTGTGGGGACCGCCCACTATATACAGACACGCTGATGTCAGTCATGTGACATCGGGTGGGCGGTCCCCCATCAGGTATTGCTGGAAAAGTCTGCCGTGTGGCCCGATGCCAGGTGGCGCCAGTCCTATATGTGATGACTTACTGAATGAATCTCGAAGATCTATTATGGTAAGTTCCTACATAACTGTACTTTCTCTGAGCACCTGCAGACAAATAAGTAGATACTGCTGCTAAGTGAAACCTGAGGGTTGCAGGCCTGAGGCCTAGAGCCTGCAAGTGCACCAGGTAATCAAGCAGTGTAGATAAGCTTGCCTTAATAGGCATGCACTAGGTGAAAAATCTTTTCCATTTTGAAGCACAAGTCTTTCTTGTGAAAGTTTTCCTTGAAACTTTAAGTACTTCTGACAGGTTAAATTCAGAAAATTCTAATTCCTCAAGAAACAGGCCTTCAGGTGAAGGATGTTGAGGTTTGAAAATACTATCTGACCCTGAAGAGCTGTTAGTAGATTGTCTTCCAGAGCAGGCGAATGGGTTGCTTGGTGGACAGGGTGAGCAATACAGGCTACCATGGCTGCCTGGCCCAGTATATAGCAAACAGTATCGTGGCTGCAAGCTGACTCCTCAGTTTGTTGAGAACTCGTGACACCAGTGGAAATGGAGGAAAAGCATAGAGGAATTTCCCCATCCAGTCTCTGGCCAATGCCTCCATAGTCACTGTGCCCAAGGAGGGGGGCCTGCCGCAATAAAGAGGGAGCCGGTGGTTTTCTTTTGCAGCAAATGGATCTATTTCTGGTATGCCCCAATGGTCTGAAAACTGTGTCCAGCACTTTCCTGTTCAAGACCCATTAGTGATGATCCTGGCTTATTCTGCTGAGTGAATCTGCCAGTGTATTGTCTTTCTCTGGAAGGTGAACGGCAAACAGATGCACAAGGGAATATGCTAGGGACCACATTTTCATGGCTTCTGTGTACAGCCTTGTGGATCTTGTGCCCCACTGCTTGTTGATGTATGACATGGTAATTGTATTGTCTGTCCTGACAGACTACGGGACCCCTCAAATGAGCAACGGCCTTTAGGGTAAGAGGACTGCTCTCAATTCAAAAAGATTGATATGCAGCTTCGACTCCTGAGGTGACCAAAGTGTGCTGATTTTGAGGTTGCATGTGTGTACTCCCCACTCTAGGAGGGAGGGAGGCAACTGTTGTTGGGACCATAGTGTGGTGCTGTTGCTGACAAGGGATACCCTGTCGAGGATTGCCCCTTTTCACCGTTGCAGTGCCAGTAATAGTTTTTTGGGACCAGTAGGATCTGAGGTGATATTGAATATCACTCTGAAACCTGGAGCCCAACACTACTGCAGTAGTCAAGGCCATGTGTCCTAGTAATGCTAGGAACTCTCTTGCAGTTCTGAGTTGACCCATGGCAAAGTAATTCACCATGTCAATAGATCTGTCACCCTCCCCTGTGGGAGGAAAGCTTTTCTCTGGATGGCGTCCAGTTCTGCTCCGATGAATTTGTGACTGAACTCTTTCTGAGATTTTTGAAGATTGGCAAGGAAACCCCGTGACTCCAGGGTACTTTGAGTCACCCTCACGGAATCCTTTACCTGCAGATACAAGTCCCCTGCAACTAGCCAGTTGTCCAGACAAGGGAATACAGAGATTCCATGCCTTCTGAGGTAATCTGCCACCACTGACAGACACTTTGTGAATACCCGTGGGACAGAATTGAGCCCGAAAGGGAGTGCTGAAAACTGGTAATGACTTGAGGGCAGAGAGAACTTTAGGCATTTCCTGTGGCAAGGCCTGATTGGAATGTAAAAGTAAGCATCTTTCAGATCCAGAGATGCCAGCCAGTTTCCATTCCTTAGTGAAGGAATAAATATGGCCAGTGTTACCGTTTTGAACCTGGGCTTTGCCAGGTGTTTGTTTAGGTATCTGAGATCCAGGATTGGCCGCTAATCTCCATTTTTCTTTTTGGTCAGAAAGTATCTTGAGTACATGCCCTTTCCCCTTTGGGTAAAAGGGATTGGCTCTATTGCCCTGGTTTTCAGGAACTTTTTTACCTCTTAACTCCAGCAGAATAGTCTCTGCAGTGGTTGAAGGCCGGAAAACCTTGCAGCCCTGGAGTTTTGGAAACTGTTTGAATTGTAGACAGAGACCCTAACTCACTACCCAGGACCCAACTGTCTGCGGTAATGTTTTCCCAGTGTTGGAAGAAGTAAGTCAGCCTGCCCCCTTCTGGAGGAGGGTGGCAGCCTGTTCTGTCCGGACTGGGGTCTAGGAGCTGGTGCTGCACTGACTTGCCTAGAAGACCTCCTGCCCCTGTAATACCCTCTGACCTGTGCATACTCTGCAGGCATAAAGTATGGGGCATATGACCTGTGGTAGTACCCCCTACCTTCCCTTCCTGTGTGTCTAAAAGAAGTGGAGGCATTCTCTGGTGGAGTTACTCCTGTAGGTGGTTTTGTACTTTTCTACCTTTTTCATCATTTTCATGCATGCCTCAGTTTTGTCACTAGCAAGGGAATTGTTTTTGCAAGGGAAATCCATAGCCTTTAACTGGGTGTCTGGTGTAAGATGGTTGCTCTGAGCCAAGCAAACCTTCTTAATGAAGCTGATAGGGCCAACATTCTGGATACAGTAGCATTTGCATCCACAGCCATGTGAAACTGGTACTTTGTGGCATCCAAAGCCGTTCTGGCAATATCTGCCATATTGTGTGCCACATCCCCTGGAACTTGATCAGTTAAATCCAGCATAGAATTCCAAAGGGCTTTCTGGTACTGAGCAGCATAAGCCATGTAAGCTGCCTGTCAGAGAAGGGAAGAGCTGAAGTAACTACTTCCCAATAGTGTCAATCTTTCTGGAATCTTTGTCTTGTGGATGAGATGTCAGGGGAACTTTTGCCTCAACACAGGCTGCAGCCTGTATGACACCGTCACAATTTGGTTGGGTATACAAATAACCAGCAGAATCCCTATCCAGCTGGTACTTTTTCTTCACCATCTTGTTCACTTAGGGGACAGAGGAAGGTGTCTGCATGATTTTAAAAGTATCCTTTTTAAGGGAATTATGGTTAGGAAGGACCACCTTTTTCATGGGAGCCAACCCCATCAAATCCAGAAACTGCCTCCTCCTCATCGTCCATAGATTCCTATGAGGTGAGGCCTAAGGTGTCGTCCATTTGCCTGACAAATGACAAATGAAAATTGGGATGAAAAATCATGGCCATGAGGAGAGGAACCAAACTCCTGATCTATACATACCTCTGGTTCAGTGGGTACCCTTATATCCAGATCCTCCTCCTTCCTCCTCAATGTATACTTCCTGGCCCTGGTCCACGGGAACCAGTGGCACTGCTTGAACCGGTGATCCCAGTGTGGAACCTGCAGTCTAAAGCCTGAGTGACTTGCAGGGCTCTGGCTGTTTCCTCTGCAGAGGGTATTTTATCTTTGTCTGTTGGGAGCTGCTTTGTTTTTTCAGCAGGTGGCACAGCGACCTGTTTTTCTTTATATTTCTTTTTGGCAAGCACAGAATCAGGACCCTACTCAGTAGTTCTTTTGTGTTTTAGTATGTTCAGACCCCTTTTCAGAAATGCTGGGGTCTGAGGAATCTTTACAGGGTCTCTTCTTTGTTTTGGAGTGGGATGAAGAAGGACCCTCTTTAGTTTGCTTTGGTGACACTGGGAGCCAAACCCATTTCCTCAAATTTTTTGGCTCTTAATAGCTTTTGAACAAAAGGTACTACACACTTCACAGAGAAAATGTGACTGGGACCCAAGCACTCTAAACACAAATCATGGCAATCGACATTGTCAAATATTTGGAAGCACTTAATACAATTTTTAAAACTTGTAGGTCTCATCCTTGTTTTAGATCTGTCTGACATGCCAGAATGTCAATAGACTAGTAGTAAAAACGTCCCCCGATTGGGTTAAAATACAAAACGTGGTCGGTTCATTGCTAGAAATGGGAACCGAGCTCAAATAAAACACACATTCTTTTAAAATATGCTAAAACTAGCAAACTTTAAACCAAAAGGTTAGCAGTAAGAAACGCAACAAATCAGTTTAAACTGAAATACTCAGTTCCTGGGAACCGTTAAAAATTTGTAAATTATCCCCACTAAACTAAACTTTTATAAAAAGCTACTAGAAACTGAGTAATAAATAAAACAGTGAGAAATACCACTTTTTGAATGAAATAAACACTCTTGCAGCAAAGTTGCTGTGAGCAGCTCTTAGGGGCAAGTCTTTTTTGAACGGAAAAATTGAATATGGCAGTTAGATGGAATACAGTCCACCTAGAGGCAGCAATTTGAATGTTGCATTCTGAGTTCCATGATTTGCATACATTCCACATCAGAGCTCTGGGGCAGTCTGAGATTATGAGCCGACTGCATATTGTCTAATACTACTAGGAGATTCCTGCGATTTGAGCCACTGGTCCCCAGATCCTCTGTTAATGCAGATGGACAGTGTCAGTGTGATGCGGGGGGAGAAGACTCATTCCTATCCACTGTGCAGGGAAGCAATGAGGGTTTGGTACTGGGCTCTGGAACACAATCTAAAACTATCAGCAGTACATGTTCCAGGTGAACAGAACGTGTTGGCAGGCAAGCTAAGCAGGCCACACTCCAGAATGCACATAGAAGGTGACAGCAGAAGGCATTATGGCCCATCTTGTTTGCCCTTTGAGCCTACCCCCCTCCTTCATCTGCTATTTGGTGTTATGGTGCCCTTGTACCTATCCCAAGCATTTTTGAAAGTTCCAACTGTTTTTACCTCCACCACATGCCATGGAAGGTGGTTCCATGCAAACACTACCCTTTCAGTAAAGAACTTGCGTGTGTTGCCTCTGAATTTCCCCCCTCCAGCTTCATATCGTGCCTCCTGGTTCTTGTACAAGTCTTGATATGAAACAGGTCCTGGACCTGTACCTTGTTTATTTTTTTTAGGAACTTGAGGGTCTCGATCATGTCCCCCCTCTCCCTATGCTGCTCCAGGGAATACATGTTCAGATCCCACAGCTGTTAGTCATGCATTTTGCTGTGCAGTCCTTGTATCATTTTTGTTCTCCTTTGAACTGTTTTCAGTCTGTCAGTATGTTTTTTTTAAGTGGCCTCCAGAACTGGATGCTGTCTCCAGGTGTGGCCTCACCAGTGCTCGGCATAGTGGCAGGATGACCTCTTTTTTTTCTGCTGGTATCCCAGCATACTATTTGACCGTAGTGCCGCTTTTTCACATTGCTTGGACGTTTTCAGGTCATGGGCTGGAGTGGAACAGCTAAACAGTCCAGGAAGGTCACATCATGGAAAGCCATGTGTGCCAATGCCAGGAGCCTTAGCCATGTGTGCCAATGCCAGGAGCCTTAGCAACAAGATGGAGGATCTGGAGGCTGCTGTGACACAGTCAGACTTGGACACTGTGGCCATCACAGAGACCTGGTGTAATGATAATCATGACCGGGAGATGGCCATATCCAGCTACAACATATTCAGAAAAGACAGTGCAGGCAGGAGGGAGGAGAAGTGGCACTTTATGTGAAAGCATAAAGGCCACAGAGATCCAGGAGGAAAAAAAAAAGTGAGAGATACTGTGGGCTAAGCTGGAAAGGAAAATTGGGTCTGCCATCTGCACAGGGGTGGTCTACAGACCACCAACTCAGGAGGAAAATACAGAGTTAATGCTAGCCATCCAAAGGATGGCAGACAAAGTGGAGGTGGTGCTGGTTGGAGACTTCAATATTCCAGACGTGGACTGGAGCCTCCCAGATGTAGCATCAACCAGGAGCAGATTTATCCTGGACTCCCTTCAAGGTGCCTTCCTTAAGCAACTGGTCATGGAACCAACTCAGCAGAAGACAATACTGGAACTCATGCTCACAAATGGGGACAGTGTGATAGCGGTAACAGTGGGGGAGCACCTGGGGAACAGCGACCACTGGTCACTGTGGTTTGAAATCACAGAAGGAACAGAACCAAGCCACACAAAAACATGTATCCTGGATTTTAGGAGGGCAGACTTTAGGGAAAATGGGTAGATGCTTGAAAGAGGCACTAATGGGAATGGGGAGGGAATCGGGTGGAGGAACAGTGGGCAATATTTGAAATGGATTACAAGAGCAACAGAATTATGCATTAAGCAGGTTAGCAAAGGGAAAAGGAAGTGGAAGCCATTATGGTTTTCCAAGGAAGTAGCGGAAAAAGTAAAAGCAAAAAAAATTAACATTCAGGCAGTACAGAAGGACACAGACAGAAGGGGATAGAGAGAAGTACCAGGAGAAGCAAAGGGAGGTCAGTAAGGGAAGCCAAAGCTCAGGCAGAAGAGTGCATCACAAAATCAGTGGGTAGAGGGGACAAAACCTTTTACAGGTACATAAGTGAAAAAAGAAGGGCAAAGGGAGGGATATTGAGACTGAAGGGGGAGGATGGGGGGCCACATGGAGGATGACAACAGTAAAGCTGACATACTGAACAGATATTCTAGGATCGCGAATATGTTGTTCATTCACACTTCTTGGCAGTGTCCCTTTCCCTTTAAATCAGCCGGAAAGTCCTCAAGCTGGCTCCTCCCACCCACCTGGGTGGTATAACCCTCGGCTCCTCCCCATGACACCAGATCTTCCTTTCCGCTGGAAGATTCAGGTTGCCTCCTTCGTGCTCTTGCAGTTTGTAGGCCCTGGCTTCAAAACCTTCGCTTATTCCAAAAATTTGTCTTGTTCACGATTGCAGTTGTTTTTTCTCGATCATAGAAGACAAGTCTTCCCCCAGATTTCACCGGTGTTCGTACGGCCAGAAGATGTTGCGCACCGACCCGCATGCCACGAGCGTTTACTGTTTGGGTGTTGGCCATGACACCACGATGTGTGAGTTTTGCCTCGTGTTCCAACCTAACATCCTCGATGACCATCTCACCCACCTTAAGCTGGGGAGGCCTGAAAAACAGAACCCGCTGGTGAAATCCAAGGAGGCCTGGTGGGCAGTTTCTGTGGCCGCAGGATCCTCCACGCAATTGGAGCACATGCAAGCCTTTGAGGAGGAAGCGGTTCATGCCGCAAAATCTTCCTCTCAGAGCTTCTTTGTTCTGCTCAACCTGGGCTCCACCTTCTCGGGTTCCTTCTGACAGTTGTGCCACTCTCTCCTAAGGGTGAGAGTTCTGCGGGCATGTGCTTGTCTAGGTCCCGTAAGCAGGAGAAGGACCCGGGACTGTCTTTGTCTTGATGGAGACGCTCTTGGGATCAGGAGAGATTTCAGTCCCAGGAACCGGCCATTTCGACCTTGGTTGAAATCACCTCTTTGGCCGCTGGCTTCTCGCCCTTGCACCCTGGGCAGTCGACCAAAGTGTCGATCGACGACGTTGAGACAATTCTCGACCCAATTGACCTTTTGTCGTCGATGACTACCTCACTCAGACTCCGGTCCTTGCTTTCCCCGAAGAGGAGAACTAGCCTGCTGGGAATCCCACTGAGGAAGTGGTCCCTGACCCCTGGAAGTCACCGGTCCCACCGGTGTCTCCCAAGTGACCAAGTCGGCCCGTCCGAACTCGATCGTGGTCTTGGACCCCCGTGTCTGAAAGGCCAAGGAAGGGCCATAAGCACTCTAAAAAGAGGCAAAGCCATTGGTTGTCCTCGGATGAGGAGAGGCTCCAGCGGCGCTACAAGGACCTCGTGGCAACAGCTGATTTTGTCCAGGCACAAGCCTAGCTCGGCTTCTACCCTGTCCATTACTTGGCTTTTGCCTCCCAGGCTGAAGCCAATTCCTCTGCAGCTGATTAAGTTGGTTCCTCCACCTGCGGGGCCGGTGAAACCTCCGGTTTGGCCTAAACCGATCTCTCCACCGATTTTGGTGGAACCGCCGTCCAAGCAGCCTGTGAGAGGGGCTCCTTCTAAGGAAGCTAGAATGGACACCGGGCTTTCTTGGCATCTCTCGGTCACTGTCACCCCTGACTGCCCCTGGTGGGTCAAGGGTGATGTGGACGGTCGACCGCTGTATCCGGATTCCTCAGATTCGGACGAAACTGGCCTCCATTCTCATCCAGGGGATGATGAATTGGTTGGTGGGATAGAGACAGAGGAAGGTCCTTCATCCTTTCAGGGCATTCTTCACTTCATCTGAGTCCACAGGGATGTCCCGGAAACTATCCAGGAAAAGGCAGAGTACCCTCTCACTGACATCCTCAAGAGAGGGGATACCCCGATGGAAGCCTTTCCTGTGACCAAGGCCATTGTTGGTCTGGCCTTAGAACTTTGGCAGCACCCTTGTTTCTGTCCAGCTCCTTCTGCCCGTATGGCCCGCAAGTATGCAGTACCCATGGGGTCCCTTGCGGGGTTCACAGAGCACTCTTTGGCCGAGAGCCTTGTGACCGCCTCTCTGTTCAGGCATACTGGTAGTTCTACCGATACCAACAGACCTCCTGAGAAGGAATCCAAATATTTGGATCACTCTGCCTGGAAGGTCTACGCGCCCTCATGTTTAGGCCTCCGTCAGGCAAGCTCGGCCATCATCATGGCACACTTCTTCCATGCCCTTTCGGGGTCCTTGGATAAAGTCCTCCCACATGTCCCAGTGGGCTTGTAAACCATGGTCAAACAGGTCTGGAACCAAGGCCATGCTGTTGCCAAACAACAGCTCCAAATGGCTCTGGACATCGGGGACTCGTGCCCGTTTGTTGGCAGTCACAGTTGCCTCTCACCACAGGGCTTGGCTGAGGCTCTCCTCCTTTCTGGTGGCTACTCAGCACAAACTAGCTGATGTGCCTTTCCTGGGCACTGATCTCTTCAGCCCAGGTGTGGCTGGTCACCTTCAGTGCATTGAGCAGCCTAGTGCCACCTTGGACGCCACTTCTGGTAAGGGTTCTTCTGGTCCCAAGAAGCAGCAGACAAAGAAGAAGCCTTTTTGGCACTACCCTGCAGCCCAGCAGTCCTCCTTTCAAGGGGGTCAGCAGCAGCAGGCTCAAGCTTGGTGCCCCGGCCCAAGCCTGGTCCCACCCAGTCCCGTAAGGGAGGCTGGGATTCAGGCCCTAGACCTTCTGCCTCCAAGCCTGCCCAGTGATGGGGTTGGGGCTGCCACCCCTACTCCTGTCATGCCAGCTCTGGGTCGGCTCCGCCACTTTCTTTCCACTTGGTCCACTGTTATAACAGACAGGTGGGTCTTAGAAGTGATCAGCCAGGGACTGCCTCTGGAATTCGAGCAGTACCCTCTAAGCCAAGCCAAGCCCCACAGGAGAAGAGGGTATTTGCTCACACTTAGTCAGCTCTCTGAGACGACATTGATTAGCTCCTTCTCAAGGAGGCAGTAGCTCCAATGGTGGACCCTCCAGCAGACCCAGGCTTCATTTCCAGGTACTTCCTGGTTCACAAGCGGACGGGGGGCTGGCGCCCCATTCTAGATCTGCATGACCTGAATCAGTACCCAGGTCACGCACCTTCTGGATGGTCACTCTGTCTAAGATTATACCATCCCTGGAGCGAAACGTGGTTCTGCTCACTGGCTCTCCAGGATGGGTTCTTTCACATCCCAATCTGTCCGTCCCACCAGCGGTTCATCTGCTTCAGAGACAATGGAACCCTATACGAGTTCCCATTCAGCCTGTCATCGGCCCCATGGGTCTTCACCAAATGCATTGCAGTGGTGGCAGCCCACCTCAGGGGCCGGGGGGGTCAGAATTTACCCCTAGCTTGACAATTGGCTTTTAGCAGGTTCCACCCAGCAGGAGGCGGAGAGGTCCAGGGACATGGCCCTCCAGTTCTGCTCCCAACTCGGCCTCCTGATCAACGAGGCCAAGTCGGAGCTTGTGCCTTCTGAGGTGATGTGCTTCATCGGGGCTGAGCTCGACTCTCGTCAAGCCAGAGCTTGGCTCCCGGCAGACAGAGGGGAAGGTTCTCTCCTCCTTTGCTCAATCATTTCTGGTTGGGCAATTGCGCCCTGCCCGGGACGTTCTGTGCCTTCTGGGTTACATGGCGGCATGCACCTCCGTGGTCCATTGGGCCCGGTGGCACATGCGCCCCCTCCAGTGGGAGCTGGCCACCAAGTGGACTCAGCGCCACGGTCATTTTGACCAGCTGATCACTGTGACCTAGAGGATGTGGAATGCTTTCCAGTGGTGGACCACCCTGGACCGGTTGCAGGAAGGGATCACATTTGTCCGCCCCAAGCAGTCGGTCGTCGTTATGACCGATGCAGCTCTCATGGGCTGGGGAGCCCACATGGGGGACAACAGAGCCCATGGGTTCTGGATCCCCCCCCCCCGAGGAGTCTCATTATCACATCAACCTGTTGGACCTCAGAGCAGTCAGACTGGCACTGTCAGCTTTCGCTCCTCAGCTCTGGGGTCAAGTATTTCAAGTCCAGACAGACAATACCATGACCATGTACTACCTCAACAAACAGGGCGGCATACATCCCCATCTGCTATGCAGGGAAGTGCTCCGAATCTATACACTCGTGAGCCATCTGGAGGCGGATCTCCTAGCCATCCACATGGCAGGAGCCTCAAACCGACTGGCGGATGCTCTCAGCCACATAGGTGAGACATCCCACAAGTGGTCTCTCCATCCAGAGGTAGCTTACAGTCTGTTCTCCCACTGCCTCCTGGGAAAACACCAAGCTGAGGCTGTTGCATGCCGGCCCCCCTCAGTAGAGCTCGCTGCAGGGGGATGCCTTCTTGAGGCCATGGACCCCAGGCCTCTTCTACACCTTCCCTCCATTTCCCTTGATCCACAGGGTGCTCCTCAAGGTGAGGAGGGACAAGGTGCAAGTGATTCTGGTAGCCCCAGACTAGCCACGCCAGTTCTGGTACCCAGATCTCCTCACCCTCAGCAACAGGCCACTGGAGCGGCTTCCAGCACATCCGGATCTGATCTCACTCAATCAGGGGAAGGCATTCCAGCCGGATCGTCAATCCCTGCACCTGACAGCCTGGTACCTGAGCAGCTAGAGTTCCAGGCTTTGGGTCTCTCCGAGGATGTCCTCACGGTAGTGGGAAGCATCCAGGAAGGAGTCAACCAGGAAGTGTTATGCCTTCAAATGGAAAAGGTTTTCCATTTAGCGAAGTCTTAAAGGGAAAGGCACTGCCAGAAAGTGTGGATGAACATCATATACCACTGCTAGAATTACTGTTACAGATGAGTAACCTATTTTCCTTTTTTCTTTTTTTCCCTTGGCAGGACCACCGTTATTCCATCACCCCTAGTCACGGCCCCCAAAGACCTCCATCACCGCCTATAGCTGCCGAGGTCCCTCAGTCACCCCCAGCTTACCCCGCGGAGGGCGGGGCCGTGGCTACCTTCGTGACCACGGAACTATTATCTGGTCGGGGACCCGCAGCGACGGTGATGAAGTGAGGTCCTCAGGGGAGGGCTTCATGCTCATGGTGGTCTTGCCTGCCTCAATTTTTCTTGATTTTTCCTCCACGGAGGCGGGGACATGCAATGACGCCAGCGTCCGCCCCACCTCCCAGATGTTAAGCGTCGGCAGCGTGAGATCTCCCGGCCTCTGCCAGGAGTCCTCAGTGCTCTGAGTGCTGCCCTCACCCTCCCCCCGGAGAAGGAGAGCAGTCCGTGGGACACTCTATCTTTCTCCCCCGGCCGACCCTCCGATGACCCGGGTCCGTTCCCAATTCCGGGTTGCCGGCGTCACAAGCGGAAGGCCCACCGCTGCGCCAACGGGCCAGCGAGTAACGTATTTTTCTGCATACCTTCCCTCTAATTGAGAGTACTACTTAAGTTGCAGATGGAGGTGGCAGCTCTGATACTCATTGCTCCCCTGTGACCTCAACAGATCTGGTCCCCCCTGCTGGAGCGTTATAATCCTAAATTCTAAGCCCAGGAATTCTTCAATATGATGAACTCTAGCAGTCAGCTTCCAGTCAAATAAATCTATTAGATTCATCTGGCATGACTTTCCCGCTGTGAATCCATGCTGCCTTGGTTCCTGTGCCCCTCTGGCCATTAGGTACTCGACAGTTCTTTCCTTCAGAAGTGATTCCATCATTTTCCCCATCACTGAGGTTAAACTAACAGGTCTGTAGTTTCCTGCTTCTGCCCTGCTCCCACTTTTGTGAAGGGGAATCACATCTGCCCTCCTCCAGTCCTCAGGTACCACCCCATCCTCCCATGATTTGTTAAAGAGGGTAGTCAGTGGTGTCACTAGTTATACCCTTAGTTCTTTAAGAATTCTGGGATGAATCCCATCAGGCCCCATTGCTTTGTCCACCTTCAGTTTTAAGAGTTCTTTCAGAACCCTTTCTTCTGTAAATGGGCTGGTGTCAACTTCTGTATCTAGAGTGTTTCTATTGTTTGTTGTCTCTCTACATTCCCCCAAAGGAGCAGTCTATCGCATTTGAAGTACTCATAGACTACCTCTCCGACCTGCGTCACAACTCGGAGGTACTAGTGTTAGGGGATTTCAATAGAAACTTGCTATCCCCTGAGGCAGCACCCTACAAGGATGCAATCGTCTCAGTATACATGGGGCAATTAGTGGACTATTCCACATAACGAATTATCGTACTGGAACCAGTACGCTGCTAGACTGGACGATTACCAATCAGCCAGAGAGAACAACCCACTCAGCTGTCCTCCCTGATTCCATCAGTGATCACTCTCCTAGCTTCTGTATCTGGTTGAATAAGTCCCACAGAACCCCAACTAAAACACTCACATCTAGAGTGCTAAAGAAAGAGCAACTTGCCTCACTTAAAGCACACCTCAGTCAGCAAGATGGGACAGATCTATACACTGCAAATGACATTGATAAAGGACTTTCATCAAGACCATCAATGTGACATGCAACATACATGCCCCCTACTCTTAAGTGGAAAGTTTGTGGGGCTTGTAAGTCCTGGATCACTCCACCCCTCATCAAACTTATGATGCAAAGAGACAACCTCTGGCATAAAGCTAGAAGCACTGGCTCTCAAACAGATAATCAGAACTGTAAAACCACCCGAAATAGATGTACCTGGGCTATTCATCAAGCGAAAAGCCGTTTCTTCAAAAACAAGCTGGCTAACTCTTGGGGGGGACAGCCACAAATTCTGGGATAATATCAGGACCCTAACAAGGAAACCAAACAAGGCACCTCCAACCAAGCTAAATCTTGAAGAAACCACAACCCAGGTCCCCAAAATCATAGCAAACACCTTTAATAAGGCATGTACTGACTTAAGGGTGTACTTCCCCCTGATTTCCTAGACCCCCAAGTGACACAAATCTAAATAACAGGCAGACTACCAATACTTGTACTGCCCCACCTTTCTACTTCAAAATTACCTCTCAAGCCAAAGCCAAAAAATACCTTTTACAAGTTTTAGGAAAAACTAGAATGAGTGGTGACATGCCTGACCTCAAGCTCATTGCTCCCACATTTGATGAGTTACTGTCGCCCCTTGCCAGAATTATGAATCTCTCGCCTATAACCTGTAAATTCCCACGGCTATAGAAAGCAGCAGTGGTCACCTCTGTTTTTAAAAATGGTGACAGGCTAGTCACAACAACTACCATCTGATCTCCATACTCCCCTCACTCTCAAAAGCGCTGGAGTGTATTGTCTATGACCAGCTTGTCGACTACCTCAACAAATACCAGTTGCAATGCCCAGAACAGCATGATTTCAGGAAACAACATAGTACTACAACAGCGCTAGTGGAGTTCACAGGCTACATTCATGCTGCACTTGATAGGGGGCTTATTTTGGGGGCAACCCACAAAGACCTCACCAAGGCCTTTGACACAGTCAATCATGAACTGCTGCTGAACCAGCTAACCAGCACTGGGTTATCACCTGAATTAGTGGGATAGTTCCAGAGCTGCCTGTCCAGGAGAACACCAGTAAAAATCGTTGATACCCTCTCTGAAAGTCTGAATGTCAACACAGGGGTCCCCAAGGTTCAGCCTTGGGCCCCCTGCTCTTTAGCCTGTTCCTAAACTGCCTCCCTCTAGTGTGCCAGGATAAGATCCTACTGTACACTGATGATGCAGTACTGTACACCAGCCACACAGACCCAGAAGCACTGAAAAAGTGAATGCATGTTAATTTCTCTTTAGTTGTGGCCTGGTTTCTTGAGTCATAGCTCTTGCTTAATTATAAGAAGACCAAGACAATGCTGTTTGCCTCTCCTCACAACCGGCAGAGATCCCATCTATTAAATATAGTAAACAACCAAAACGCCTCACTAGAAATGGTCCAAAGTTTTAAATATCTTGGGGTCACTCTACATTGTTCCCTCACATTTTCACAGCATATTGACCTTGTAGCCAAGGCTGCAAATGTAAAAATTGGCCAAGTATTTACAGTAGGCATAAACATTGCCTAACTGATGAGGCATTAAAACGCACTGTGTGCAATTTAGTCTTATCCGTGATTGACTACGGGTTCATAGTCTATAGTGCGGCAACTGACACAGCTTTAAAGAGAATAAAGCTGGCTCTAAACAAAGCCTGTATGCTTGTTCTAAATGCGCCACGCCTTAAACACTCCTATGATTTTATTTTTTATTTATTGATAAATATCGGATAACACCTTTAAGTTAAAGACTCTCTTACAAAGGTTCCACGTCATACATAAGAAGAGACAACAGTGTACAGAGTAACAAGTAACATAGTAGTTAAACACAGCAGTTACAGAATGGTTGCAGATGATTACAGAAAATACAAAGAATACAAAAAATAGCAGCTGGGAATAAAGATTGCAGGTATATGCATTGCATTTCAGGGCGATGGCACTAGCCATGCCCACACGTTATTCGTTGGCCAAGGCTGGACAGAGATGTCCATTGTCATGGTATAGGCATGCTCAGGAGTGGCAGACCAGAGTTAGGTCCGTAGACGTGGGAGATGGGAGGTGGTAGAAAAATGGAGGGTCTGGTTTAGGTGCAATCACGTATCTATTCCCAGTCTGTGTAGATAAATCTGCATTGTAGAATGCAATACCAGGTCTGCCTGCTGGCTAAAAAGTCCGCCTTAGGTCAAGCACCACTTGACGTTCAGTCTCCTCAGCCCCACCAACAAAGCTAGACTTACCAGAGGGACTAATAGCCAGCCTCTAAAAGCCCCTTTTCGCCGCACCTCCCAGAGTCAGCGATCTTTTGAGTACTTGGCACCCGCTTCATTCAGCTCGCTACATGATGACCTGCTGGCAGAATCTAAACTTGGCCCCTTCAAAACTAAATATACCCACCTAGCAACACTTGGTGATTGTGATTGTAACTTCTAAATTGCACAAGCCAACTCCTGTCTTCTTTCTGTTCATTATAGCACTTACAATCTCCCCTATCCAACTGCCTTATTTTCCCCTCTCCTCTACTGTCCCACTCTACCGTCATCCTCTATTCCATTCCTCATCCGTTTCCCACTCCCCCCACCTAATCTGCTTCTCCCTTCCCCTCCCATCACCGTATCCTCCCACTCCAAAACCCCATGGAATTTTCCCCTCCCATCAAACCAATGTCAAGGCCCTATGGCTGCTCCTGTTTTATCCACCTATTCTCCCTTATACCTTCCCCACCTACTCGGCACTCTCTCAGCACCCAGCCTCTGTTGCTACCAGGTTCTCTCTCCATAGTAAGCTACCTGTCCACTTTGTTCACCCATTGCAATGTATGTATTGCTTAATGTGATTGAATTTTGTAGTTTCAGTTACAAGAGTTGAACATCATTTCTGTATCCAATGTAATTTTGTAACCACTGTATTGTTTTGCTGTATTTGTGTTGTTTCCTGTTGACATGGAACCTCTGTAAAGGAGCTTATAGCTCAAAGGTATTAATTGGTCCTACCACTTTACAGCATCGGGGATGTTGTCGACATCCCCGACGGCGATGGGAACAATGCTGACTGTTGGCATTGCTCCCTCCGCACTCCACATCTCTAAGTATACAACTCCGAGTCTGAGTTGTATCAGGGATGGGGCAGAACACCCAGAGAATGAGTGGCACTGTGCAGCGAGCCACCACAGTGACCTGCCGAGATTTGTCGCTGTGGTGGACTACACTGCAAAAAAGTCATTGTCCTTTTGGGATACCTAATTAATCCGAGAACTGAATAAATAAATAAATAAATACTTCCAGTGCTTACTGTGTTCATACCCTTCAGGTACTTGATGGTCTCAATCATATCCCCTCTCTCTCTTCTGTCCTCCAGGGAATACACATTGAGCCCTCTCAGTCTCTCCTCATAAGGTTTGTCTCCCAATCCCATGATGATTTTCGTTGCCCAGTGCTGTACCCTCTCCAATAGCTTGATGTCCTTTTTCAAGTAGGGGCACCAGTATTCCAAGTGCAGCCTCACCAGGGACCTGTACAGGATCAGGATGACTTCCCCTAACCTAGAGGTAATTCCCCTTGTGATGCACTCCAGCATTCTGTTGGCCTTTGGCGCTGCGTTCCTGCAATGGGCTGAGTGGTTCACTTCCCATCACCAGTACACCCAGATCCTTCTTCTTTGACTTGTATAACTGCACTCCACCCAACCAGTAACTATTTCTGGGGTTCCTGGCTCCCAGGTGCATGACTTTGCACTTCTTGGCACTGAACCCAAGTTGCCATACATTAGACCATTACTCTAGTTTTGCCAAATCCTCCTGGAATACTGTACTGTCTTCCCTTCCATCAACTTCCGCACATATGTTGGTGTCATCGGCAAAGAGGCTGATCTTACTGTCTATCCCTTCTGCGATGTTGGCAATGAAAACATTAAACAGCACTGGTCCCAGCACGAGCCCTATGGGACCCCACTTGTTACTGCCCTGGGCTCAGATACGTCACCCCTCACTGCTGCCTTCTGCTGTCTATCCTGTAACCAGCTCCTGATCCATCTAACCGTTTTCTACCCATTCCCAGATTGCTGAGCTTGTTGGTCAGCCTACCATGCGGCACTGAATCAAAGGCCTTGCTGAAGTCCAGGTATAGGAAGTCCACTGCATGACTCTTGTCCAGTGCCCACAACACCCAATCGAAAAAGTCCACCAGGTTCATCTGGCAGGATCTGCCAGAGACAAACCCATGCTATCTGCCATCCTGGAGATCATTATCCTCCAGACATTTTACCAGCCTTTCCTTGAGGATAGTCTCCATTAGCTTTCCCACAATTGAGGTTAGGCTTGCTGGTCTCTACTTCCCTGGTTCGTCCTTGGACCCACTCTTATGGAGAGGCATCACATGCACCACCCTCCAATCCCTGGGTACGTATCCCATTTTCAGAGAGTTGTTGAAAAGGTCCGCCAAAAGCCCCACCAGGACTACTGCCAACTCTCTCAGTACTCTAGGATGAATTCCATCTGGCCCAGGTGCCTCATCAGTCCTCAGGGACTTAAGGCCATCCAACATCCTTCCCTTGGTGATTTCCCCACCAGTGATCTCCTCCCCCACCCCCCGACCTTCCCCTTTGTGCAGGCCCATCCCTCTCTTTGGTGAATACTGAACAGAAGTACTTGAGTACTTCTGCCTGCTCTGCCCCCTTTTCCGCCCACTCACTGACATTCTTGATCCTAACAATCTGATCTTTACTTTTTCTCTTTCTCTTCTCCCTTGTATACCTGAAGAAATCCTTTCCTTTTCAACTTCTTTGATCCCCTGGGCCACCCTCAGTTCTGTCAATGCCTTGGCAGCCCTTACTGTTCTATTTACTTCCCTGTATTTCCTCATGTATTCTGTATTTTGTAGGTTCTAAATGCAGCTCTCTTTTCCCTCACCCTGTCCCCTACCTCCTTGTTCATCCAGCTTGGCTTCTTGGTCCTGGATTTCTTGCTCTGGCTCTTGGCACATATGCTAGTGGCCTCAGCCAGGCCCCGCTTGATGATCGTACTCGGCATCCATGTTCAGGTGGATGCTAGCTATGTGCCCTTCCAGTATACTACCCATCCTGCCAAAGTCTGCCCTTTTGAAATCCAGGACCTTAGTCCTTGTACTGGCTACCTCCTTGCCTAGATTGATTGAGAACCACACTGTGCAGTGGTCGCTTCTCACCAGGGGTTCCTCCACCCCAACATCCCTGACTTGCTCCCCATCCTCCAGCACAAGGTCCAGGATGTTTCCTTTTCTAGTTGGCTTTCTTACCTTCTGTGTCAGGCAGCTGTAGTGGAAGGCTTCCAGGAGGATCTGCTCTCTGGCACATGAGGTAGCCTGGATGCTCCAGTCCACCCCTGGTAGATTAAAGTCCCCCACCACCACAGTACTCCCTTTGCCACTAAGCCTTTTTAACTGCTCCCCCAGCTCCCTGTCAGTCTCCTCAGTCTGTGTTGGAGGCCTATAAACTACCCCTAGTCTAACCTTGCTACCCCTCAGGTTGTAAAGTTGCACCCACATGGCCTCTACTCTGCCTTCCTCCCCCTCCTCCCTATTACACCTTATCCCTTCCCTAACGTAGATGGTCACCACACCCCTTTTTCCCTATCCCTCTGGTATAGCTTGAAACCTGGGATGGCTAGGTCCTAGTCATGGTATTGGGTTGCCCATGTCTCAGTGATGGTGGCTATGTCCACCTCCCTTTCTGCCATCAATGCCTGCAACTCTGCCATTTTGTTCCACAGGCTCCTAGCATTCAGTGATACCACACTCCATTTTGATCTACTGCACTCTGCACATTTACCTTCCCCTCCATTTCCCCTCCTATTTGAATTTGGCTCCTGCCTTGCTGTGGGTGGAGGTCCAAAGGACCCCCCCACTTGTGAATTTCCACCCCTATGCCACCCTTACCTAGTTTAAATTGCAATTTTCTTTGATAAACTTCCCCCAACTTGTGCTTCAGTATCTGTGAGCCCTCCTTACTAAGGTGCAACCTATCCTCTGCATACAGGTCTGTGTTCTCCCACTTGCTGCTCCCCCCACACTAATCCATACCACATGGACTCACTCCATTCTTTCAGCCATCTATTGAATTCCGTGATTCTCTGCTTCATGGCTGTACTCGCTCTTGGCACTGGTAGGATTTCTGAGAAAGCTACCAACCTTCCCACCATACTGCATAGATTCCCCATTTCCTTGAAACTGTCCTGCACCTCTTGTATCCTTCTCCCCTCCAGTTCATTTGTGCCAAGATGTACCACAATGCGTGGTTTTCCCCCTACCTTGCTCACACATCTGCTAATATGTTGTCCCACTCCCGCTGTCATGCCTGGCATGCACTCCACTCAAATGCTGTTTTTCCTGGTGCCCCTTCCCCCATCTTACACCCTTAAGTATCGAGTCCCCCAGAATGATGACCTTCCCCCCTTTATCCTTTCACCTCTGCTGCCTACTAATCCTCTGCCCCCGACTTGATCTCCCCTCCTTCCCCTGCCTCTGTAGCCCTGTGCCTTCCCTGAGCCATGTATGTCCCCTGTTCTTTGCCCCATCCTGTCCCCTGTACCACTTGTGCTCAGACTGATTCCACCCTCGTACCCTCCCGCTTCTGCTGTAATTCCCCCCTTCCTGTGTCTGCCTTCGCACCCCCTCCCTAACACCACCCTTGCCACTGGCTCCATCTGTCCCCACTGACCTGTTCTCTTCCTTTTTTTTCCATTTAATGTACTTTATTAAGATTTTTAATACATAAAACACCACCATATAATAGTGCATGACTCAGATCAATAATTTCAACAGCTTCCCCCGTGTATGCAGATGACAAACTAGATTAAGCCACCGGGGAACGCCAAGACCATATATCGGAAAGGCCAGTGGATCATCGACTCCAGGACCATTACAGGTCTGGCCTCATCATAACATCACATGCACATCCTATAGTTAAGCCTCCCCTCCCCCCAACCCCCTCTGCCCCCCCAATGGAGCCTCTGCTGTAATTACCTAAGCCGGCGAAGACTAGAGCAACCATTCATGTCATGTTATAGGTGGGAGATGCATCAAACAAGGGGTTCCCCCACCCCCTTAAGTGTTAGGAGTCATAGCAGTACAGCGCATGATGGGTAAAAGGGCTATTACAGGGCTCCATCTCTTGTTGAAGGCCTCCAGACAGTTCTGCTGGGAGGCAATATGTCTCTCTAGTTCCAAGGCCAAAAGAATTTCTGAGTGCCATTCCCTTAAGGAAGGTCTAGTTTGGTCTAGCCAGTGCCGAGTGATGACCAGTTTGGCCACTACGGAGATCAGAGACATAAAGACTTTACGTCAATCAATCATGTCACTAGGGAAGTGGCGTGCTAGGCAGATTTGCTGAGTGAAGTAAGATTCCAGGCCTAGCATAGGATCCAAAGCACCCCTGATTACCTACCAGAAAGGGACCGCCAAGGCACAGTCCCATAGAATGTGTTTTAATGTACCTTCTGAGTGCCTACATCAAGTACACAGGGGAGACACCATTCTGCCCATTCTGTATAGCCTAGAGGGGGAGAAGTACAGGTTATGTAGGATGTGAAATTGCAAAAATCGCAGCCAATCTTGTTTAACATATTTACATAAATTTTCCCAGACTTGACGCCACTCCCTTTCATCTATTCTAAGGTCTGACTCTAGCCTCCAGTGGAAACAAACTCCTCGAGGCCTATTGGGATCATAATGTTGTAAGATATTAAAGAACCTGGTGATCAAGTGAGGTTGAATAGCTGTATCTACGAGTTCCAGCAGGAGACATAGAAACATAGAATCTGACGGCAGATAAGGACTGCTTGGCCCACCCAGTCTGCCCATTGCCCTACCTAATGGATAAGCTGCAGATCCTAGTTAACCAGCAGCCTACCCCCTAGAATTGCCTTAAGACTGATCCATGCATGCTTGAATTCAACCACAGTTTTTGACTCCACAACCTCCTCCGGAAGGCTGTTCCATGCATCCACAACCTCTCTGTGAAAAAATACTTCTAGGGACATGGATATGTTGTTCATCCACACTTATTGGCAGGTTCCTTGCCGCTTTAAATCTTGCCGGAAGGTCTTCAAGCTGGCTCCTCCCACCCACCCGGGTGATAAAACTCTCGGCTCCGCCCCATGACGCCAGATCTTCCTTACCGCTTGGAAGCTCAGGTTCCCTCCTTAACGCGTTGCACTTAAGACTGGTTCCTAATTCTTCAAAAGTTCGAAATTGAAAAGTTTTGCAAAAGACTTGGTCTTCTTCTCCCTCATGGCTGCGATGGACAAATCGACTCTGGATTTGGGAGGTTGCCCTTGCGAACAGAAGATGTCTAGGATGGATCCGCACTCCGCGTGCGTTACTGCCTGGGCCTTGAGCACGACCCGCGGGCCTGCGACTTGTGCTCTTCCTTTCAGCCCACGCCCTGAAGACCGGTGCGTCTGGACATAACTGGGCGCCCCCGAGAAAAGAATTCCACCGGTGAAATCTAAAGAGGCCCAATTGGCGGTGTCCACGGTGGCGGGCTCGTCGGATCAGCTTGAGCAGATGAGCGCCCTCGAAGAGGAGGCGGCGCGGGCCGCTTCTACCTCGGCTGCAGCATTTGTCCCGCTCTCTCTCGGTGCCTCTTACTCGGCTTCTTTTAAGGAGCTTTGTCTGACCCTCTCGACCAAAGGTGAGGGTCCAACTTCTTCGGGACCTTCTTCCAGGTCCAAAAAGAGCAAAAGTAAGTCTCTCCATCGACGCTCTTGGGAGCGGGAAAGATCCCTTCCCTTGTCGACAGTCGACTTCGGTCGACCCTCAGCTCGGCCACTGGCTTCCACGGTGTCCCCGTCAGGCCAGTTGGCGAGACTTCCACGTCGCCGGTTGAGATTTTCTCTACCCGTTGGACGGGTTGTCGGCTGGAGAAGCTGAAATCCCTCTCCCCGGTTCCCCGGTGGGAGTTGAGGATCCGTCGGCTCGTCTGTGCCTCCGGTTCGGAGCCTTGATGGGATCGTCCGAGCCGAGGGGAGTGCCGATTTCTGACATTTCTCCTCGCCTTCCTCGGCCTAGTCGAGACTCTCGGTCTCGGTCTCGGACATCCCGCAGTCAACCGATCGCCGCTACAGGCGGTCTCGGTCTCGCATCACGGGCAAGCAGCGCCTTACCGCTTCTTCCTTCCTCGACGAGGGGAGGCTTCGCGCAAGTTGGCGCCGAGGTACGAGGAACTTATGTGGCAATGCTTCCTTGATCGGGAATAAGCCGACCCAGTCGTCTTCCCCGGCCATTAAGTGGCTGTCACCGGAGCAGCCGAAACAACCCCTCATTGTAGTCGAGGAGCCTGTTCTCAGGCCGGTTGTTCGGTCAATTCCAGCTGCCCCACCGATTCTGGTGGAACCTCTGCCCCCACAGCCATTAGTTGGGGCTCCGACCAAAAATTCTCGGTCGGCTTTGGGTTTGCCCCATAGGCTGTCGGTCACCCTCACTCCCGATAAACCTCGGCAGGTGGAGGGTGGCTCAGGGCCGAGGCAGCTCTTTGAGGACTCTTCGAGTCCGATGATGGTTCCTCCTCTTCTCCAAGCGCATAGATTTGGAGTCCTCGGAGGACAGTCAATGGACGATAGCCCTTCGTCCTTCTTAAGGTTGCTTCGACTCATCTCGGAGTCCACCGGGATGAAGCTCGAACCCGTTTCTAAATGGGCCAGGTATCCCCTCACGGAGATTCTGGACCGAGGGGATTCTCCTACGGAGGCCTTTCCGGTGGCCGAAGCCATAGTGGGTCCAGCCTTGGAACTTTGGCAGCGTCCTGCTTCCTGCCCTGCGCCTTCGGCCAGGTTGGCCAGGAAGTATGCGGTCCCTACCGGTTCCCTGTCCGGTTTTTCGGAACACCCCTCGGCCGAGGGGTTGGTTACCGACAGCGTTTTCCGGCGTGCCGGGAACGCCAGGGATGTGGACAAACCTCCCGACAAGGAATCCAAGAAATTGGATTATGCCGGGCGAAAAGTCTATGCTGCATCCTCTCTCGGCCTTCATCAGGCCAGTTCGGCCATCCTCATGGCACATTTTTCTCACGCCCTGTTGGGCTCCCTGGATGAGGTTGTCCCTCATCTTCCCGCAGATCTGCAGACTACCATCAGGCAGGTGCGGGACCAGGGCAGGGCAGTGGCTAAACAGCAGCTCCAGACTGCGTTAGACATCGGGGACTCATGTGCCAGGTCTGTGGTGGCCGCAGTGGCCATGCGTCATCGGGCTTGGCTGAGGATATCCACCTTTACTTCGGGTACCCAACACAAGTTGGCGGATGTTCCCTTTTTGGGGACTGACCTCTTCGGCCCTGGGGTGGAAGGTCACCTGCAGAGGATCGAGAAGTCCAATGCTACCTTGGACTCAGTCTCTTCCGCTCTGAAGGACAAAGGCTGCAAGCCACAGCCTAAGCCCTTTCGTCCTTCTGCGTCCGCGGCGTGCCCGGCCCAGCAACGTCAGGGCCAGCAGGCTCGACCTTGGTATCCCAAGCCCAAGCCGTCGGCTTCCTCCAACAGGAAGCAGGGAGGTAAAGGCCCAGGAGGTTCCTCGGCCGGTCCCTCCTCCAAGCCTGCCCAGTGACGGGCTGAGGGGTGTCGCCCCCATCCCTGTCATCTCACCCCTGGTTCCCCCCGTGGGGGGATGGCTCAGACACTTTCTTTCCGCCTGGTCCACTGTTACCACGGACAGGTGGGTACTGGAGGTGGTGGGAAAAGGCCTACCTCTGGAATTCGAGCTGGCCCCGCCCTTCAGAGCCATTGCACCTCGGGGCGCCTCGGGGTCCGCAGTCTCACTGGCGGCTCGCCGAGCCGACATCGCTCTCCTCCTCCAAAAGGAGGTGATCACGGAGGTGGAGGACCCCCCTTCAGACCCGGGTTCGTGTCCAGGTATTTCCTGGTTCTGAAGCGGACGGGACTGACGTCCCCATTCTCGACCACACGACCTGAACAAGTTCCAAGGTCTCGAACCTTCAGAATGGTCACTCTGGCGCCAGATAATACCACCTCTGGAACACGGCGTGTGGTTCTGCTCTCTGGACCTACAGGGCAGCGTTCTTCACGTCACTATCCGTCCGTCACACCGGAGATTCCTCCGCTTAGCGGAGGGATCTCTCTCAGTTCGAGCCATGCCCTTCGGCTTATCTCCAGCTCCCAGGGTCTTCACCAAATGCATGGCAGTGGTGACAGCATTCCTGCGGCGCCGAGGGGTCCGGGTGCACCCTTACCTGGACGATTGGCTGATAGCAGCCTCCTCCAGATGGGAGGTGGAGCGGTCCAGAGATCTGGCCCTCCAGGTTTGCTCTCGAGTTGGCCTTCTCATCAACGAGGCCAAGTCGGAACTCGAGCCAAAGCAGGTGATCCTGTTCATCGGGGCAGAGCTCGACTCTCTTCGAGCCAGAGCACGACTCCCGGTGGACAGGGCCGAGGTTCTTACCTCCTTTGCCCAATCATTTCTGGTTGGGCAATCGCGCCCTGCCCGGGACTTCCTGCGCCTTCTGGGTCTCATGGCGGCCTGTACCAGCATGGTCCATTGGGCCCGCTGGCACATGCGCCCCTTCAGTGGGGACTGGCCAGCCAGTGGTCACAATGCTGCCGATCCTTTGGACCAGCTAGTGATAGTGACCCAGGAGATGTGGAACGCCTCTGAGTGGTGGACCGCTCCATTCCATTTGCAGGAGGGCATCCCGTTTGTCCGCCCGAGCCGACGGTCTCTTCGACCGATGCCTCTCTGATGGGTTGGGGTGCCCATCGGGGAACACGAGTGCGGCCTCTGGTCCCCGCGGGAGTCCGATGCCACATCAACCTGCTGGAGCTCCGGCGGTCTGCCTAGCTCTCACCGCCTTTGCTCCGTTCTCTCGGGGTCAAGTGGTCCGAGTCCAGGCGGACAATACCACGACCATGTACTACCTGAACCGCCAGGGCGGGAAGCGCTCCATGCTTCTATGCAAGGAAGCTCTCCGCATTTGGTCACTCGTGCGCAGCCTGGAGGCGGATCTCCTAGCCATTCATGTGGCAGGAGCCTCCAACACCCTGGCCGATGCCCTGAGCCAGATAGGGGCTGCATCTCACGAGTGGTCTCTCCTGCTGGAGGTAGTACAAGATCTGTTCTCCCACTGGGGCACACCTCAGGTGGACCTGTTTGCCTCCAGGGAGAATGCGAAGCTGAGGCTGTTTCATGCCCGCCCCCCTCAGCAGGGCTCGCTGCGAGGATGCCTTCGAGGCTGTGGACCCGGCCTCTTCTCGCCTTTCCCCATTTCCCTTGATTCACAAGGTGCTTCTCAAAGCAAGGAGGGACAGGCAGCAGGTGATCCTGATAGCCCCAGACTGGCCCGCCAGTTCTGGTACCCAGATCTCCTCAGCCTCAGCTCCAGGCTCCCGAGGCAGCTTCCAGCTCGCCCAGACCTGCTTTCAGTCAATCAGGGAAGGTGTTCCATCCGGACCTTCAGTCCCTGCACCTGGCGGCCTGGTTCCTGTCGGCTAGAGTTCCAGGCCTTGGGTCTTTCCGACGAGGTCCTCAATGTTGTTGGGCGTCCCGTGGGAGTCGACCAGAAAATGCTCGCCTTCAAATGGAAGAGATTCTCCATTTGGTGTCAGGGCAAGGCTTGGACCCTTCCTCCTGTTCTGTGGCAAGCATTTTGGACTATTTATGGTCCCTTTCTAGTCAAGGGCTTAGGTCGACGACCCTAAAGGTGCACCTGGCAGCCATCTCTGCTTACCGGGCGCGGGCGGGGAAGCAGTCGGTGGCGCAGGAAAAGGTGGTCAGGCGCTTTTTCAAAGGCCTTGATCACATTTCCCCTCCGGTGCAAGAACCTCCACCTCCGTGGGATTTACTGCTGGTACTGGCAAAGCTCATGGGCAAGCCATTCGAACCAATGCACAGGTGTGATCTATCTCACCTGTCATGGAAGACCGCCTTCTTTGTGGCTATCACGTCAGCCAGAAGGATGGGACAGCTCCAGGCGCTTTGCATTGAGTCTCCTTACCTGGTCTTCCACAGGGACAAGGTTGTCCTGCGCCCCCACCCAAAATTCCTTCCGAAGGTGGTGTCGGAGTTTCACCTTAACCAGGTGCTGACTCTGCCAGTGTTCTACCCCAATCACACCTCGGAGGCTGAATATAGGCTCCATACTCTGGACCCTAGAAGGGCGCTCGCTTACTATAAGGAGCGCACGGCTGAAATTCGGGGAGAGGTTCGCCAGCTGTTTGTCACCTACGCTGAAGCCGCACCTGGCAGACCTGCAGCCAAGCGGACGATAGGCAGGTGGGTCACCTCCTGCATAGATCTCTGCTATAAGTTGGCGGGCATGGAGCCTCCCAGAGGGATAAGAGCTCATTCTACCTGTCATACTGCTGCATCGGTGGCTGCTTCCAGGGACGTCCCTATCCAGGAAATCTGCAGGGCTGCTACCTGGAAGTCAGCACACACCTTTATTACCCATTACCACATCGACCTTGAGTCACGCCGGGATGCTGGTTTTGGGGCCTCGGTTCTCCAGTCCTTATTTCCCAAGTAAGTATTGGGGTTGCGCCTTGCCTCCCTCCTCCGGAGAACTGCTAGGAGTCTGCCAATAAGTGTGGATGAACAACATATCCATGTCCCTAAATACAGGTTACTCACCTGCCAACAGGAGTTCTAGAGATGGTATATGTTGTTTCATCCTACATTCCATCGACCTCCCGGCTTGACCAGCACAACCTGAGCTTCCAGCGGCCAGATCTGGCGTCATGGGGCGGAGCCGAGAGTTTTACCACCCGGGTGGGTGGGAGGAGCCAGCTTGAAGACCTTCCGGCAAGATTTAAAGCGGCAAGGAACCTGCCAATAAGTGTGGATGAACAACATATACCATTCCTAGAACTCCTGTTACAGGAGAGTAACCTGTATTTCCCTACATTACCTCTGAGCCGCCCCCCTCTATCTTCAAATTGTGTCCCCTTGTTCTTGCACACCTCTTTTTTTGAAAGATGCTACCCTCTTGGATTTTGTTGATTCCCTTGAGGTACTTGAAAGTTTCTATCATGTCCCCCCTCTCCCTCCTTTCCTCGAGGCTGTACATATTAAGCTCCTTTAGGCCCTGTCCACACTACACCGCTCGGGCCCGGCAATGGATGCAATCCATTACGGTCTGGGAGCGGTGCAGTGCGTCCACACCTTGGTGGTGTCCGTAATGGGACTGACACTGCCGGTCCACACATCAGGAGCCGGGCAACCGTTGCGGTGGCCCGATCCTGATACGCTGGTGGCTGTCCCGTTAACCCTGCGGGAGACCATTACCGGCCGTCACACTACTGCCAATAATGTCACCAGGGCGGGACCGGTTTCATAACCGTTGTTGAAACCACCTCATATGTGGGTCCAACAACGGTTACGGAAATGCCTCCTGTAACGTTACAGGTGTAAATGCGACCTGTTACAGTAACGTTTTACACCCTCTGTAATGTTACAGAGGCGTAGTGTGGACAGGGCCTATGTCTCTCTTCATATGTCTTCTGGTGCAGACCCTGCACCATTTTAATTGCCCTCCTCTGGACAGCTTCCATCTTGTCTATGTCCTTGCGGAGATTGGGTCTCCAGAACTGCACACAGTACTCTAGATGGGGTCTCACCAGGTGTCTGTACAGAAGCATAACAACTTCCTGTTTTCTACTGGTGATGCCTCACCCTATGCATCCCAGTATCCCCCCAGCCCTCCTTACTGCCCTCTCACATTGCTTGCCCACCTTTAAGTCATCTGATATGACTACCCCCAGGTCCCTTTCCAATTTTGTTGTTGTTAGTATCTCACCCCCCATTATGTACTCTTCCCCTGGGTTTTTGTTTCCCAGGTGCATTACCTTGCACTTCTTAGCACTGAATCTAAGCTGCCACACATTTGACCATAACCATTCCTCTAACCTTGTCAAGTCCCTTCTCATCCTTTCCACCCCACCTTGTGCATCAACTCTGTTGCAGATCTTTGTGTCATCTGCAAACAGGCATACTTTTCCTTCCAGTCCCTCTGCAATGTCGCTTATAAACACATTGAAGAGGACCGGTCCTAATACTGAACCCTGCGGTACCCCACTAGTAACCCCCCTTTCTTCAGAATGGACTTCACTTACTATTACCCTCTGTGTCCTATTCTCCAGCCAATTCTTTACCCAGGCTATCATCTTGGGATCCACTCCCAGGCTGGCTAACTTGTATATTAATCTTTTGTGTGGGACTGAGTCAAATGCCTTGCTAAAGCCTAGGTAGGCCATGTTTACAGCCCTTCCCTGATCTACTACTTTGGTCAGCCAGTCAAAGAAATCTATTAGATTCGTCTGGCATGATCTTCCCGCTGTGAATCCATGCTGCCTTGGGTCCTGTGCCCCTCTGACCTCTAGGTACTCGACAGTTTTTTCCTTCAGAAGTGATTCCATCATTTTCCCTATCACTGAGGTTAAACTAACAGGTCTGTAGTTTCCTGCTTCTGCCCTGCTCCCACTTTTGTGAAGGGGAATCACATCTGCCCTCCTCCAGTCCTCAGGTACCACCCCACCCTCCCATGATTTGTTAAAGAGGGTAGTCAGTGTTGTCACTAGTTCTACCCTTAGTTCTTTTAGAATTCTGGGATGAATCTCATCAGGCCCCATTGCTTTGTCCACCTTCAGTTTTAAGAGTTCTTTCAGAACCCTTTCTTCTATAAATGGGCTGGTATCAACTTCTGTATCCAGAGTGTTTCTATTGTTTGTTTTAGGTACCTCCCCCTCTTCATTTGTGAATACTGAGCAAAAATATTTGTTTAGTACCTCTGCCTTTTCACCGTCACCCTCTGCGCACCCCCCTCCCCTTTATTAAGACTCACTATCCCTCCCTTGGTCTTCCTTCACTCCCTGATGTACCTAAAAAAAGTTTTATCCCCCTTCTTAACTGAATTGGCTATCCTTTCCTCGGTTCGGGCCTTTGCTTTTCTGACTGCTTTCCCAGCTTCCTTTTGCTTTAACTGATACAATTCTCTGTCCTGCTTCTTCTGTGAGTCCTTGTACTTTCTGAATGCTTTCTTTTTCTCTTGAACCTTCACTACCACCTCCTTTGAGAACCATAGTGGTTTCTTACATTGTTTTGTTTTGTTTATTTGCTTCACACAAAGGCTTGTTTCCTCTGTGATGGCAGTTTTTATTATTCCCCATTGTTCTTCCACCCCTCCTTCCTGCCCATTTGCTAGTGCATTCCTTAGGCACTCACCCATTTTGGCAAAGTCAGCCCTCCTGAAGTCCAGTACTTTTGCCTTTGTATGGCTTGACCCTATTGCTGTGTTTATTGTGACCCATACTGTTCGATGGTTGCTAGTTCCCAGATGGCAACCCACTTCTATATCTGTGATCCTCTCTCCATCTCCATTTGAGAGAACCAGATCTAAGATTGCTCCCTCTTGAGTGGGTTCCAATACTAGTTGTCTAAGGCATGCCCCCTGTAGGGCATCTAGAATTAGAAGTGGCTGCTGCAGCTGCACTCCAGTTAACATCTGGCATATTCAGATCACCCATCAGCAATATCTCCCCTTTTTCTGTCATTCTAAGTATACTTTCTATCATTTCCTTGTCCATTTCCTCCCCCTGAGAGGGGGGGGGTCTGTATACAACCCCTGTGCGGATTGTGGTGCCACTGCCTGCCTCCAAATTGACCCACAGTGCTTCTTCTCCTCCCTGTTTACCCTTTTGTTCTGTTGCTTTGATTCCTTCCCTTATGTAGAAACATAGACTTTGACGGCAGATAAGGACCGCTTGGCCCATCTAGTCTACCCATTTCCCTACCTACAGGATGGACCGCAGATCCTAGTTAACCAACAGCCTATTTCTTCTTACCCCCACAAGAATTGCCTTATGTCTGTCCCATGCATTCTTGAATTCTCCCACAGTTTTAGGCCCCACAACCTCCTCAGGAAGGCTGTTCCATGCATCCACTTCCCTTTCTGTGAAATAATACTTCCTCACATTGCCCCTGAACCGCCCCCCCCTCTATCTTTAAATTGTGTCCCCTTGTTCTTGCATGTCTCTTTTTCTGAAAGATGCTACCCTCTTGGCCTTTGCTGATTCCACTGAGGTACTTAAAAGTTTCTATCTTGTCCCCCCCAAGCTCCTTTAGTCTCTCCTCATACGGCTTCTCTTGCACACCCTGCACCATTTTAGTTGCCCTCCTCTGGACTGCCTCTATCCTGTTTATATCCTTCCGGAGATGGGGTCTCCAGAACTGGACATGGTATTCCAGATGGGGTCTCCCCAACTGTCTGTACAGAGGGATAACAACTTCCTGTGTTCTGCTGCTGATGCCTCTCCCTATGCATCCCAGTATACCCCCAGCCCTTCCTACTGCCTTCTCACATTGCTTGCTAACCTTAAGGTCATCTGATATGATTACCCCCAGATCCCTTTCCTTTTTTGTTGTTACCACCTCCCCCCCCCATTGTGTATTCTTCCCCTGGGTTCTTGTTTCCCAGGTGCATTATTTTGCACTACTTTGCATTGAATCCTAGCTGCCATACTTCTGACCGTTTCTCCAACTTTGCCAAGTCCCTTCTCATCCTTTCCACGCTTCCTTGTGTATAAACCTTGTTGCAGATCTTTGTGTCATCTGCAAAGAGGCATACTTTTCCTTCCAGTCCCTCTGCAATGTCACTTATGAAGACATTAAAAAGGACTGGACCCAGTACTGAACACTACGGTACCCCACTAGTAACCCCTCTTTCTTCAGAGTGGACTCCATTTACAATTACCCTCTGTGTCCTGTTGTTCACCCAATGTTTTACCCAGGCTACCACCCTGGGACCCATTCCCAGGCTGGTTAATTTGACTATTAATCTTTTGTGTGGGACTGTGTCAGATGCCTTGCTAAAGTCTAGGTAGGCCATGTCCACAGCCCCTCCCTGGTCTACTACTTTGGTCACCCAGTCAAAGAAATCTATTAGATCTGTCTGACATGACCTTCCCACTGTGAACCCATGCTGCCTTGGGTCCTGTGCCCCACTGGCCTCTAGGTACTCAACTATTCTTTCCTTCAGAAGTGACTTCATCACTTTCCCTACCACAGAGGTCAGACTGACAGGTCTGTAGTTTCCTGCCTCTGTCTTGGTTCCACTTTTGTGAAGGGGAATCACTTCCGCCTTTCTCCAGTCCTCGGGTATCACACCATCCTCCCATGATTTATTAAAAAAAGTTGCCAGTGGTTTCACTAGTTCCCTCCTTAATTCTTTTAGAATTCTGGGGTGAATTCCATCAGGCCCCATTGCCTTGTCCACCTTCAGTTTTAGGAGTTTTTGCAGAACCCTTTCTTCTGTGAAAGAACTGGGATCGACCCCCCCCCATCAAGAGTGCTTCTGTTATTTGGATTAGGCACTTCCCCTCCTCTTTTGTGAATACTGAGCAGAAATATTCGTTCAGTATCAGTGCTTTTTCACTGTCCCCCTCTGCCCACCCACCGTTCATTCTATTCAGCCTCACTATCCCTCCCTTTGTCTTTCTATGCTCGCTGATGTACCTGTAAAAGGTTTATCCCCCTTCTTAACTGAGTTGGCTATCTTTTCCTCAGTTTGGACCTTTGCTATTCTGACTTCCCTCCCTGATTCCTTCTGCCTTAACTGGTGCAGCTCTCTGTCTTGCTCTTTCTGTGATTCCTTATACTTCTGGAATGCTATCTTTTTCTTCCTGACTTTCTCAGCCACCTCTTTTGAGAACCATAGTGGCTTTTTCTTTCATTTTGATTTGTTTATTTGCTTCTCACAAAGGCTTGTTGCCTCTGTGATGGCAGTTTTGATGATTCCCCATTGTTGCTCCACACCTTCTTCTAGCCTGTTTGTTAGCGATTTTCTGAGACACCCTCCCATCTTGCCAAAGTCAGCCCTCCTGAAGTCCATTACCCTCACTTTTGTATGGCTTGGCTCTATAGCTGAGTTTAACGTGAACCATACTGTTTGATGGTCACTTGTTCCCAGATTGCAACCCACTTCTACATCTGAGATCCTCTCACTGCCCCGGTTTGAGAGTATGAGGTCTAAGATTGCTCCCTCATGAGTGGGTTCCAAAACTAGTTGTCTGAGGCCTGCCACCTGTAGGGCATCAAGAATGGCCCTGTTCTTGGATGTGGCTGCAGCAAATGTGCTCCAGTTAACATCTGGCATATTCAGGTCTCCCATCAACAGTATCTCCCCTTTCTCTGCCATTCTAAGAATGCCTTCTATCATATCCTTGTCCATTCCCTCCCCCTGACATGGGGGTCTGTACACAACCCCTGTGCAAATTGTGGTGCCTTTTCCAGTCTCCAAGGTAACCCACAGTGCCTCCTCTCCTCTCTGTTTACTCTTTTGTTCAGTTACTTTTATTCCTTCCTTTACATAGAGAGCTACTCCTCCCCCTCTTCTCCCCTGCCTGTCTCTCCTGTAGGTTATGTACCCTGGTATATTAACATCCCAGTCATGGTTCTCTGTATACCATGTTTCTGTGGCTGCTATGATATCCAGGCATCCCTCTTCCATCAAGGTCACCAGCTCAGGGAGGTTGTTGCCCAGACTACTGGTATTGGTACTCATTACCCTCCATTTCCTGATGGCCTTACTCCTTTTTGTCCCACCTCTGTCCTCCTTGCCTTTGTCACTTTCTCCATTTACCCCTGCCCTTCTCCCTATCGACACCTTTATGTTGGTGTTTACCACACTTACTACCATGATATTTTGGGGGGGCTAGGATTTCCCTGCTAGTTTAAATGCTTGCCAATGAAGCATTTAAACCTATCACCTAGGACCCTGGTTCCCCTCCTGGACAGATGCAACCCATCATGCCAGTATAGGCTTGCATCACTCCAGGTGGACCCCCAGTCAGTAATGAAGCCAAATCCCTGAGTTCCACACCAGTTTTTCAACCACTGATTGAATCCCATGGTGCAGAGCACCCTAGCTTCTCCTATGCCATAGATGGGCAGCACCTCTGAGAAGGTTACCATGCGTGCTACTTGACTAAGGCCCTTCCCCAATTCCACAAACTCTTCCTGCACTTCTCTAATCCCTTTTTTAGCCAGGTCATTTGTCCCTAGGTGGACAATGACATCCAGCTCCCTCTCCTGTGCAGCTGCTCTGGCAATCCTGAGGATTCGCTCCCTGTCCCTCCAAGCCATGGCACCAGGCAGACACCTTACCTCCCTCTCCCCTTCCTCCCCCAGTTCTACCTTCCTAACAATGGAGTCCCCCACCAGGAGTTGTTTCCTTCCCTGCCACCCTCCTATGGGTCTTCTTTGTGGAGGTTCCAGCATCCTCCTTGGTCTCACTGTGGTGCCTCCATAGAGGAACCACACTTTGCCAGAATGGCATAGGGTGTGGAGAGGTACAGCTGGAGGTATGCCTCTGTTCCACCACCTCACCCTCCTGAGCCCACTGTGGTTCAACAGCTCCTCTTTCTTGGCAACCTCTGAGGCAACAGCAGTGGCACTGGTGGTCTCTGGATGGAAGAGGAGGTCCCACAAATCCTGGCCAACTCAGCCTGGAGATGAGCAACCTCCTCCTCAGCCCAGAGAGGTGCCTGCAGATGGGACAACACCGCATCCTCCAGAACGTCTCCCGGAAGACTGCTGCTCCACAGCCACTGCACTGCACCACTCCCATCATGTCTTATTTCTGGTCCCTTTACTGTTTGCAATCCTTACTCTTTCTTCTGTTTTTTTTTTCTCTCTCTCCTTACTTTCTGCCAGTGTGCCCTTTAAGCTCCTGATTGTTCTGTTCTGAGACAAGAATATCCTATATTTCTCAGTAGACCCCTTACTTGCTCAGAGGCAGACCTCCAGCAGCTAGAGGGGGCCGGAGAGTTACTCTTGCCCTTCTAGGATGGTGGGTCTTTGGTGGCTCTGTGATCACTCACTTCCTGCTCCCAAACAGGAAGTTCCTATTGTCAGTCAAATTCTGTGCCTATAAAAGTAGAACTAGCTTTGGATGGAGGGCAATATAGTCCCAGCAGAGAAGTCCAGTCACAGCAGTCCTTTCTCCTGGTGTCTTCTGCCAAGCTACTAGCAAAATCTTTCTAAGGCAGTCTTTAAATGTAGCTTCCTTCTAGCTAAGCCACTCCCCCTTCTTACTAGATCTTTCTACAAGTAATTTAAACCTCACAGCTTTCAAGTCCTTTCAATCACCTGAGATTTACACCTAGATAACTGTTCAGAAAACCATTCGGTTCAGTTAACTCAGACAAACACACACTTTTTTTTGTTTTGTTAGTTTGTTTTTTTTACCCTAAATTAAAGTTCCAAGTACAAGAGTTCTACTTCTTTAGTCCCAGCAGAGAAGTCCAGTCACACAGCAGTCCTTTCTCCTGGTGTCTTCTGCCAAGCTACTAGCAAAAGCAGAGAGCTACTCCTCCTCCTTCTCTTTTACCCTCCTTGTCCCTCCTATAGATAGTGTATCCTGGTATGTTTACATCCCAGTCATGGTTCTGTGTGTACCGTGTTTCTGTGACTGCCACAAGATCCAGATGTTCTTCCTCCATCAAGGCCACTAATTCAGGAAGCTTGTTACCCAGACTACGGGCATTGGTACTCATTGCTCTCCGTTTTTTGATGGCTTTACCTTCTGTAGCAGCATCCCCCACTGACCTTTCTACCTTGACCGTTTTCTCATTTAGTACCCTGTTTTGTAGGGGAGGCTGGGATTTTCCTGCTGCTTATCAGTGCCTCCCCCCTTGACTAGTTTAAAAGCTTGCCAATGAAGCATTTAAACCGATTGCCCAAAATACTTGTTCCTTTCCTGGACAGATGCAGACCATCCTGCCAGTATAGGCTGGTGTCCCTCCAGGTGGAACCCCAGTTCCCAATGAAGCCAAACCCCTGTGCTCCACACCATTTTTTTAACCATTCGTTAAACTGCATGGTGCAACGTACTCTTGCTTCTCCCATGCCACTGACAGGCAGCACCTCTGAGAAGGATACTGTGTGTGCTACTTGTCTTAGGCCCCTCCCCAACTCTACAGAGTTCTCCTGCACTGCTGTAATCTCATGATGAGCCAAGTCATTTGTCCCTAGGTGGACAATGACGTCCAGCTCAGACTCCGGTGCAACTGTTCTCGTGATCCTAAAGATGCGCTTCCTGTCCCTCCAAGCCATGGCACCAGGCAGGTATCTTACTTCAGTTTTCCCTGCTCCCCCCAGTTCTATCCCCCTAATAACTGAGTCCTCCACCAGGAGCTGCTTCCTTTCCCTGTTGTGCCCTCTGCCTCCTTCCTGAGGGCCTCCCTTGTGACAGTTGTCTGCAATCTCGTTAGTCTCCTCTGTGGGTGCATCCATAGGGGAACTATGCTCCCCCAGAATGGTGTATGGATTGTGGAGTGGAACAACTGACTGGGTGTGCCTCTGTTCAACCAGCCCTACCCTCCCTGAGCCCACTGTGGTCCAACTGCTGTGCTTTCTTCACAACCTCTGAGGTAGTGGTGGTGGCTCTGGAGAGGATTAGGAGAGTCTTGCCAAGGAGAGGGGCCAGAAAGGAAGTAACCGCGCCCTGCCATTACAAATGTTTAAAAAAGTGATAATCGGAAATACAAAACCTTTTCTGAAGTATACTTGCTGGGCAGACCCTACCCTCTGAGATCAAAGAAGATATGGGTACTCTACCAAGAGCTCAACAAAAATTCTATGGAATTGACCTGTTCTCTTCCTCTTCCCTGCTTCTCCCCTTCCCCTGAGCTCTCCTTTCCAGGGCTAACTGCTGCACCCCCCTGTCTGTTCTCTACCTGCTCCTCCCCCCCGTACCTACTGTTCTGCCATCTTCCTTCTGCCCTCCATTGCATCTGCTGCTGCCTGGGCTATCTCTTTTGCCTTCTACCTCACTGTTGAAACCCTTCCCCTTCGTAGAGCCTTCCACCCTTCCCTTCTCTGCAGCTTCCCACCCCGGCCCTTCCTGCTCTTCCAGGCTATCCCAAATGGAGAATCTGTTCCTATTGTCAATCTCCTTTCTCTGAGCTACTCCAGCCACCCCTCTTTCTGTGACTTATACTCCTTCCCTGCCCCTGTTCTTATCTTCTCCTGGTGCTTGACCACCCTCCAGTCATCGGTGCCTGCCACCAGCTGCTCCTGATTGATTGCCCCTGTTGTTCCCCCACCTTGTCTATCCTTACTTTTGCCTGCTGCAACCAATGTGACTGCCTCCTCAGGTCCCCTTTTCTTTGATGTCCTCCCCCCCATCTACCCAGACTTAAAGCAAACCAAAGCTCCCTCAAGATATCATGTATCAATGGTTCCCCACTAGTTAGCAATAGTTCCTTTAAATATCTGGGCATTCTTCTTGATGAATCTCTAGATTTTGATCTGCACATCACCACCACCTGTAAATCTGTCAATGCTAAGAAAGGAGGTGCCTATCATACTAACTATACCCTCACCCCATCGGCTAGACTAGCTGTGGCACAAGGCTTTCTGCTCCCAGCCCTGGCCTATGGCTCAGCCACCTGCCTCTCTGCCACAAAGACCTCCCTCCCTCCATAAATGGGACACTACCTATAATTCTATCTGCCAATATGCCTCTGCATCTCCAAAATACAGGCACCATTCCAGCTCTATGCTGATCTAAATTGGCCCAGCCCCTCTGCTCATTGGCTTCAATACTATGGCTCTCTAATTGACAGTATTGCTAGATCAGGCATCCCCCAATCTCTTGCTTCTCTGCTTCACTCACAACCCCTCTCCTATGGGATTCGATCTACTGACCAAGCCCCTCCCCATATCCCCAGACACAAAACCAATATGGGTGCATGCGCTTTCTCATACACGGCTCCAAAGTACTGGAACTCCATACCCCAAACTATTCGTCAAGCTCCTACCCATGCTAGCTTCAAGAAACTGCACCATGATCATCTGCGGGTTACTAGTCCCTGCACTTTCTTGAATCCACCGTAGAATATCCTTCTCCCTGCTCTCTGCGACCCAAGGCAACTACTCCTCTGACACCTTTCTCCGTCTCTCTCATAACTGTCCTTAAATCCCTCTATCATCCCTTACCCTCTTCCTCTGCATCCCACCACTCTCCCCTTCCCTCTCCTCCCAGTTTCTACTCTCCCTAAACCTTTTGGCCACATAACAGCACTTATTGTATTTGCACATGCTTTTGAAATGTCAATTCTAGGAGCGTGGATATGTTGTTCATCCACACTGTCTGGCATTGTCCCTTTCCCCTTTAAATCTTGCCGGAAGTCTTCAAGCTGGCTCCTCCCACCCACCCAGGTGGTAAATACCTCGGCTCCGCCCCATGACACCAGATCTTCCTTTCCGCTGGAAGATTCAGGTTCCCTCGTGCTTTCTGCAGTGTTGAGGCCCTGGATTCGTTTAGGCGGTTTTCACCGCATCTTCCGCTCTAAAACTCATTAGAGTTTACGCTCTGATGCCGCTACCTGGAAGTCAGCGAGCACCTTTATTACCCATTACCACATTGACCTAGAGTCACGTTGGGATGCTGGTTTTGGGGCCTCGGTTCTCCAGTCTCTATTCCCTAAGTAGGGGGTGTGCGCCTTGCCTCCCTCCTCCTGGAGAACTGCTAGGAGTCTGCTGAGAAGTGTGGATGAACAACATATCCATGCTCCTAGAAGAACAGGTTACTCACCTGTAACAGTAGTTCTAGGAGTGGTATATGTTGTTCATCCACACAGACCCACCCGACCTCCCTGGCTTTAGGTGCACAACCTGGCTTCCAGCGGGCTAGATCTGGCGTCATGGGGCGGAGCCGAGGTATTTACCACCCGGGTGGGTGGGAGGAGCCAGCTTGAAGACTTCCGGCAAGATTTAAAGGGGAAAGGGACAATGCCAGACAGTGTGGATGAACAACATATACCACTCCTAGAACTACTGTTACAGGTGAGTAACCTGTTCTTTCGTATTTTTCTTTTTTTATTTTTGCATTTCTTACTTTCTTTTGACTGTCAAAACTGTATTGACTGTATCATGCTGAAGAATGTTTCTCTAAACCTACAGTTGATGTAGGTGATCCTCCTCCTCCTCACTATGTTACATATCTCATGTGCTGCGTCACATGTATACTCATGTATGTCCTCTTGTATCCTCCCGGGTCATGCCCGAAAATAAGCATTTCCTATGCCTAGTGCACCCACGTGGTTACCAAAAGCAAATAAATAAATAAATAAGCTCCCTTCTCAGCCCTCCATGCTCCTCCCTAAGTTGTATCAGCTGCCTACACACCATACACCCCCCCCCCTCCATGCAGTCCCCAAGAATATGGTTGCCCTGTATCCATTACAACTTACCACCCATCCCTCTTGACTGCCCACAAACACTATCCTTCCCCATGCCTGCTTACTGGCCCACTTTCTAGGACCCAAATCTTCCTTGGTCTCCCTGCCATATGGTATATTTCTGAGCTATACCTGGTCAGCTCTCCCTTTAGAAGCTCCTTTCCTTTGTGTCCTACTCTCCCTTCTCCAGCGTGGCCTGCTGCCTGCTGTCCTCCCTGCTAATGCTCTGCAGACTCTACTCGAGACGCTATACTCCTGTGTCATGGCGCTCATACATCGGGGTTGCTCACGTGAGAAGTCGCTTGGCCCTCTGTGTATTAAATATGGATACCAGCCACCCCATTGGCCCAGCTGGGTCACATGGTCTTGGCCTCCGGCTCCACTTACAGTCTCTCCCTCAGCCTCCCACAGTTGGCGTCCTCCCACCTCTTCACATCCCCCAAACAACAATCACTGCATTACCCAACTCCCGCCCAGTACAGAACCCCTCTCACATCAGCAGTAAATTAAATAAATGTAACTGTCCCCGATGTTCTGCTCCGCCATTCCGTTCGTCGATCATTCCCCAAGTGTGGAAACTACTAAAATGGTGCCCTTATAAGGCCCCATATACCAGCTGCCCTATTGACCCAGCTAGGTCACGTGGTCTTAGCCTCTGGCTGCACTTACAGTCCTTCCCTCAGCCTCCCACTGTCGGCGTCCTCCCACCTTCTCGTGTCCCCTAAACAACAATCACTGCATTCCTCAACTCCCTGCCCAGTACACAACCCCTTTCACATCAGCACAGTGAATTAAATAAACTTAACTGTCCCCGATGTTCCGCGCGCCTCTACTCCATTCGGCGATCGCTCCCGAAGTGTGGAAATGACTAAAATGGCACCCTTATAGCTGGCCCGGTGGTGCTGGTCACCTTACCTCGCACCACGCTGGTGACCCATGTTTGGGAATGAGCACGGGCTGCTGGGGGTTGGCAGGGGGGGAGGAGAAGGATCAACCATCCGAGGGAATGCTCTCCTTCTCCGGGGACAGGGAAAGACAGTGGTCAGTTCTTGTCTGGCCCCTAGCGGTGGCTGGGGGGCAGCGCACCGATGCTGTAGGGAAATGGGGTGGAGTTGGGGCTGACACCTGGAGGGAGAGTGTGCGGACGCATGCACGCTCCTTCCGTTAGCGTCATTGCATGCCTTACTCCAGGGGACCAAGACCAAGGAAAAAACTCCCAGCGGCATGAAGGCTGTTCGCCAGTGCCGCCATGGTCCCATGCAAGTTGCCTCCCTCCTGGGTCCACCCTCCTGGTCTTCGCGGTGGTGAGGTAAGTACCCATTGTGAAGCATCCAGGGAAGGGTTGTGATGGGGAGCTTAGAGCTCTGTCCAGGACCAGGGTGCAGCTGGCCTAGCTGGCTAGATAGGGGGTAGGAACCAAAGGCACAACCTCCCCCCCCATCTGAGGAAGCATAAATAATATATATATAAAAAAAAATGTCACCTTTATAAGCCCCGAGACGCCAGCCGCCCTATTGACCCAGCTGGGTCACAAGGTCTCGGCCTCTGGCTTCACTTACAGTCCTGCCCCTCAGCCTTCCACTGTCAGCGTCCTCCCACATCCCCAAAATAACAGTCACTGCATTCCCCAATTCCGCATCCAGTACAGAACCCTTCTCATATCAGCAGCACAGTGAATTAAATAAACTTAACTGTCTCTGATGTTCCGCTCCTCTGCTCCATTCGGTGCTTGCTCCCTGGATACCAAAAAAAACTGTGGAATTTGGTTATTGCCATGGCAGACAAGGCATCACCTAGCCTGGCTGCTGATTTAACTGAAATAACCAGATGTAGTCTGGAAGCCACAAAATATCAATTCCATATGGCAGTAGATGCCAGTGATACTGCAGCCAGGTGGATGGCCCTCACAGTAGCTTTGAGAAGGTTTGCCTGGCTTAGAGCCACAAACCTGACCCAGGATACCTAGACTAAAGCTATGGCTTTCCCTGTGGAAAATAACTCTCCCTTTGGGGACAAAACAGAGGATTACATGAAAAAGGTGGATGAGTACAAGACCACCTATAAAAGCAACTCTGCGAAAGAGAAGGCCTCAACTTTCTATAGGACACAGAGAAGGAGAGGTAGAGGTAGGGGCTATGGTAGACCTTTCTTCCAAGACCAATCTACCCTTGCCTACCAGCAACAAAGGGGTTACCTCAGGGGCAGAAGGAGCTCTAGATGAGGAAACCAGATCACACAGGCTACAACCCAGGCAAAGCTGACTCCCTGATGTGTCAGTCAGGGTCACCTCCCCAGTGCCTGTAGGGGGCAGCCTGACTCACTACTTCCAGACTTGGAAAACCATCACCACAGACAAATGGGTTCAGGAGGTAGTGAGTCAGGGCTTAGCTCTCTGCTTCAAATCTTTCCCTAAACTGAGATCAAGGGACTTCAGACCTTCCTCCCAAACAGAAAGGGCACTCTTAGATAAATAAGTGTCCAGCTTGCTGATATCAAAAGCAGTGGGACCAGTTCTACTCCTCCAGAGGAGGCGAGGATTCTACTCAAGATACTTCCTTACCCTAAAGAAAAATGAGGAGTGGTGACCCATTCTAGATCTACAAGCTCTGAACAAGCATCTGGCAAAGCCAAAGTTCAGGATGATTACTTTGGCAGTGATCCTACCCTTCAGCAAGGAGACTGACTGGCATCTCTGGATCTAAAGGATGCCTACTTTCACATTCCCATCAGGGAATCCCACAGAAAATACCTCAGGTTCAGACTACCCTCAGGTCATTATCAGTTTGCAGCTCTGCCATTTGGCCTCACCTCAGCTCCCGGGGCATTCACAAAATACCTGGCAGTAGTGGTGGTGCACTTAAGAAGACGGCATCATGGTATTTCCTTACTTGGATAACTACTAGTCCTGGGCAAGTCACCACAACAGGTGAAAAGGGCTCTCAGGCTCACTTAGGATACACTGGAGTCTCTAGGGTTCTTAATGCCAAAAAATCTGTGTCCTGACCTATCCAGGTACTGAATTTCATTGGGGTACAACTGGATACTCTGCAGGGGAGGGCATTCCTCCCTCAAGACAGGGTAGATAATATCCTGCGGCTGGCAGGATCCTTCAGTCTCAGCAGACCAAGACCAGCAAGGCACTTCATGCAGTTGTTGGGACACATGGCTGCAGCAACAAGAACAGTACAAGGCTGCAGATTTCAAATGAGAGATTCAGTTTCATCTCGCAGCAAATTGGTGCCAAAGGAGAGACACTCTCTCAAAGCTGATACCAGTTCCAGGGACACTGTTACAGGCCTGTACTGGTGGCAAGGCAGAACAAACCTTAGGGGAGGGGTCCCATTTGAAAAGGAATCCCCTACCTTGGTACTCGGAACAGATGCCTCCCTCCTAGGGTAGGGGGCACATCTGGAAGAGCATACAGTGCATGGTAATTGGTCCCCAGAAGAGTCACTCCCACACATAAATCTTCTAGAGCTCAGGGAACTGCTCCTGGCACTGCAATCCTTCACATCCCTGGTAGGGGACAAGGTGGTACAGGTCAGAACAGACAATACCACCACTATGTATTACATCAACAAGCAGAGAGGGACAGGATCTGACTTGCTGTGCACAGAAGCAATGAAAATTTGGAGTCTGACATACTTCTTACAGGTGTCCCTGTCAGCCATCCACCTTCCAGGGAAGAACAACACTCTGGCAGATGCACTCAGCAGAATCAACCAGAATCACCACGAATGGTCTCTAAACAGACAAGTATTGGAGGTGGTGTTTCACAGGTGGGGTATCCCAGAGATAGACCTCTTCACCTCACAGGAGAACCATCAGCTTCCTCCATTCTGCCGCAGACCTCCAGCAAGGGGCACAGTGCCCAGGGATGCCCTAGTGTTGGACTGGTCAGAGAGGAGCCTGTATGCATTCCCTCCATTTCCACTGTTGCTCAGGGTCTTGATCAAGCTCAGGTCTTGGCCAGCTACCATGATCCTGATAGCCCCAGACTGGGCCAGACAGCCATGGTACTCGATCTTCTTCGAGACAATCACTTGCAGCAGGTCATAACACATGGGAACCTCCTGCCGGAGGCACTTGTTTCCGGAAGACTTCTTAGCAGTCGTACCTGGGACCATTCCCTCATGCACCGCATGACCAGGTCTGTGCATTATAAAAGAGAGGGTGGTCCCGATACTCCTCAGTTCTTTCTTTTCTGCAACCTGCTTACATCCCTTTTGGAGATCAGCTCAGAAGCACCTTCGCCTTTTAAAATGTAATTTTTTTTCAATGAACTTTTTTCGTCACTGACCATCTTTACTAGACCGATGAAGATAAGTATAATTACATCTTCAGCATCACTGAAGGTAGCTCTCGTTGATGATGGCTTCCACCCTCTCATTGATGATGGCTTTGCCCTCTCACCAACGATGGTTTTTGCCCTTTTGTTGATGATGGCCTCAGCCCTCTTGTTGCGATGACCTCTGCCTTCTCATCGACGATGGCTTCTGCCCTCTTGTTGACTTTGGCTTCGTCCTCTCATTCACAATGGCCTCGTCTTCTCGTTGATGATGGCTTCTGCCTTCTTGTTGACAAGGCTTCTGCCCTCTCATTGACAATGGCTTTAGCCCTCTCATGGACAGTGGTTTTAGCCCTGTCGTTTAACAGTGATTTTTGCCCTCTCGATAACAATGGCCTTTGCCCTCTCATTGTGATGGCTGTTGCCCTCTTGTCAATGGTGGCTTCCACCATCTTGTTGACGAGGGTTTTGCCCTCTCATCGATGACGGTTTTGCCCTCTCATTGACAATGGCTTTTTCCTTTCTCGTTGATGGTGGCTTCTGCTCTCTTGTCAACGGTGGCTTCTGCCATTGTGTTGGCGATGGCTTCTGCCTCTCATCAGGATGGCTTCCACCTTCTCGTTGATGTTGGCTTTTGCCCTCTTGTCAATGATGGCTTCTGACACTCTCATCAACAGTGGCTTTTGCCCTAGCATTGACAATGATGCTTGCCATCTTATTTACGATGGCATTGACCCTGTCATGTACAATGGCCTTGGTGGCGATGGCTTCAGCCCTCTCCTTGCCGTGGGCTTTCACCTTCGCAATCAATGATGGACTCTCATCAACGGTGGCTTCTGAGCCCTTTTGTCAACACTGGCTTCAGTAGGCTTTGCCACTCTCATCGGGGGAGGCTTCGGCCCCCTGATCACAGTGGGTTTTGACCCTCAGGTCAACGGTGGCCTTGGTTCTTTCGTTGCCAATGATATCTTATTGAAGAAGGCTTTGCCCTTCTCCTCGATGAGGACCTGGACCCTCGTGTCCACAATGGACCCCAGAATAATCGGCGGGCCTAGACACAGGTGCCTTGCCTTTGGCCTCACTGTGGGCCTCCTCATCACTTCCTAATGGAGCGTGAGTTATGCCCTGCCTGACTGATAGCTTCGACTATGGGGTGTCCTCTGTAATCCACATCCGTACGCTGTTTGGTTTTTAACTGAAACTGCCCTCATACTGGGTATATGGTTATTTTTTCAACTGCTTCAGCATCACCAGTGTCCTCCTTGACAACCGAGGGGCTCTTTTTTTGAACAGTGCTGGCTCCTTTGAGTGGACTCTTTGCTGGTCTAATGGGGTTTGCTTCCCCACTAGTCTTCAGACAACATGAAGTCTTGCTATGTTTTGACTATTGCAGTTAGCGCCAGCACTTGAACTGCCCAAGAGAGAGAGAAGGGTTAAAATTCTACGCCAGGCATAGAACGTTGAGCTTGAGCTCAGTTGAAAACTCTGTCTGTAGTACTTTGAAACCCAACCGTCAGATTCTTTACTCCGCCTTACTGAACAGTCGTTCTGGAGATTTCTCCTTCTGCTTGGTTCAAAGTCGGTTAAAGCTGTCAGTTTTAGTCTGATTTATTCCGCAATAAGTTCTGTTTGTCAGTTCAGGACTCTGTCTGTGGTACTGTAAGTACTTAGGATAGTTCTTTTGTGGAACTTGTAAAAACTGTATTTTTCGGTCGGTTCGGCTGAACCGATCCTTTAGTAAAATCTTTTGCGGAAAAGTTAGTGTGTGGTTACTGGTCCATATCGGTTTTAAAAAAAACATGATTTGACCGTTTTTTCCAACACCCGTAACACAGTGATAAACTGATAGGGGAGTCTTGCCTGGTGGTTGCCGAATAAAGGGTGAGTTTGTTAGGTTGGCCATGTCTGAGAAACCCAAGAAAAAAACCGGGCCCACTGGGTTTCAACACTGCAGCGTGTGTGTGTGGGGAGGTCTTTGCTAAGGCCGATCCCCACACCACTTGTGTTTACTGTCTGGGATTTGACCACCTCGATTCAGACTGCCAAATTTGCAAGAATTTTCCTAAGTCTACTTTGGATAAAAGGTTAGATAGACTTAGGGATAAGGAGGCCGAGAAATCCACTGACCTGGAAGGCCAGCCCGGTTCGGTTCCTACCAAACCAGGAGGAGTGCCCTCTGACCAGGGCGATACTTCTTCGGGCAAGAAGAGAGCCGATCCTGAGGGAACAGTTCCTACTAAAAGAAAGCGCAAGGATAAATCAGCCGGTTCGGATCCAGACCTTCATGTTCTGACTGCCGAAGAGATAGCCAGAGCGATTCAGATTGTTGAATCGCTTCGTCTGGTTCCGACCGATCCAGCACCTTCTGGCAGGGGCTCAGTTTGGTCAGTTCTCCCAGTTCAAATTATTCCCCTGAAGGCTTTTACGAACCGGAGTTTGATGAGGAGGGGGATTTTGAAGAGGATGATGATAATGGTGAAAGTCTGGATGTGCCTGTGGATCCGGACATCTCCCCAGACAGACCTTCTGGTGTTTCACCTCCTAGGCTTTCTGAGTTCCCTCCTCACTATCTGTTTTACAGAAAAGTGGCTGAAACCCTCCAACTTCCAATGGAGGAGGCTGTGGAGGATCAGGAGGAGCCTGATTTTATTGAGATGATGGACATCCCAGAGTCTAAGAGACTGTCTATTCCCCTCTGGGAAACAGACACAAAACATTCTAAGTTCTCCTAACTCTGTACCTCCTGTTGACAGGAGAATGGACAAGAGGTACACCTTATCAGGCTTGGATATGGAGTTTTTCTATCAACAATGCAGCCATGTTGGGGTAGTGCAGGCTGCAGCCTGTGACAAGGCAAACATTCCCTTGGCTTCACACCCCCCAGACAAAGACTACAGGAAGATAGATGCCATGGCAAAGAAACAGTACATGGCGTCATCTTTGGGACTCAGGCAGGCTAACTATATGGCCTACACAGCCAGGTACCAGAAGTCCAGGTGGGACACTGTACTGGCACTGGCTAAGCAGGCTTCCCCCCAGCTATCCAAGGAGCTGGAGGAGGTGGCTGCTGATGGAACTGAGGCACCAAAGGTGCAATTTCATGCTGCTGTGGACTCCAATGATGTGTCATCTAGAGTCATGGCTACATCTGTGGCTCTTCGGAGAATGGCTTGACTCAGAGGTACTAGCTTTTCACAGGACACCCAGGCTAAGGCCATGGATTTCCCTGTGGTGGGTAATTCTCTGTTTGGGGAACAGACAGAGAATTACAAGAAGAAAATGGATAAGTACAGGACCACTTATAGGAGTGCCCAGGCCAAGGAGAGGCAGGCAACTCCTCAAAGGCAGCAAGCTAGGGGCAGGGGCAGGCCTTTTCACAGGCCTTTCTACCAAGCGCAGACCTCCTCTCCCTTTTCTCAGAGGGGGTTCTTCAGAGGGAGAGGCAGAAGGGGGATGAGTAGGGCTGCATCCACCCCTCAGCCTAAGGCTCCTGCCAAGCAGACACCCTGATGTGTCAGCCAGGGTCGACTCCTCCATTCCAGTAGGAGGCAGGCTGGCTTACTTTGTCCAGGACTGGATGTCTGTTACCTCAGACAAGTGGGTCCTGGAGGTTGTAAGCCAGGGGCTGGTTCTTAGTTTCAAAAATTTTCCGAAATGGAGACCCAGATCCTTTCCACCTGCAAATACATCAGAAACCCTTGCTGTAGAGGCAGAGGTTTTGTCTCTACTGGCCTTAAGAGCCATAGAGAGAGTTCCTACCCCACACGGGGCAACGGTCTGTATTCCAGGTACTTCCTTACCCCAAAAAAACGGGGGAGTGGTGACCCATCCTAGATCTAAGATACCTAAACAAGCACCTACTAAAGCCAAAATTTAAAATGATGACTCTGGGAACAATTCTTCTCTCTCTCTAAGGCCAGGAGCCTGGCTAGCCTCCTAGGATGCCTATTTTCACATTTCCATCAAGTGTTCCCACAGAAAGTACCTCAGGTTCAAATTGCCCTCAGGCCATTACCAGTTCAGAGCAATGCCCTTTGGCCTAACTTTAGCCACAAGGGTGTTCACAAAGTGCCTAGCAGTAGTGGTGGTGGCCCTTTTAAGAAGAAAAAGGATTTCAATTTTTCCATATCTGGATGATTGGCTCCTAGTGGGCCAGTCCCCAGACCAAGTCAAGTCAGATCTGCAGGTTACCCAGCAATTTCTCACTTCCCTGGGGTTTCTTCTCAATCTTCCCAAGTCAGTTCTCGAGCCTGTACAGCTCCTCACTTTTATAGGAGCAGAGTTGGACATGGTCAAGGCAAGAACTTTCCTTCCTCTGGAAAGGGCAACAGCCATCTCTCAGCTGGCCTCTTCCTTCCTCCCTCTGGTTTCTCGAACAGCAAGGCATTTTCTTCAGCTTTTGGGCCACATGGCAGCTCCATGGCAGTGGTCCAAGGGGCCAGGTTTCAGATGAGGGACATTCAGTTCCATCTGAGGACTTTTTGCTCCCAAAGAAAAGGTCCTGTTACCAAACTAGTTCCTGTTACTCAGATCCTAATTCAGGCCCTTCAGTGGTGGCAGGACCTGGACAATCTGAGGCAAGGTGTTCCATTTGTCACTCAGACTCATTCTGTGGTTCTTACCACAGATGCTTCTCTTTTGGGGTGGGGAGCCCATCTGAGGGCTCTCACAGCCCAGGGGCTGTGGTGCCCTCAGGAATCCCTTCTTCTGGCCCTGCAAGCTTTCTCTCAGTCAGTAAAGAACAAGGCAGTTCAGGTCAGGATGGACAACACAACTACCATGTGGTACATCAACAAGCAGGGAGGCACTCAGTCCACGGCCTTGTGCACAGAGGCCATGCAAATATGGCCAATGGCTTATTCCCTGCAGACCTCTCTGGTAGCAGTCTACCTCCCAGGAAAGGACAATGTGCTAGCAGATGCATTGAGCAGGATTTCCCAGGGCCATCACGAATGGCCTCTGGATCCTTTGGTGTTGAAAGTGATTTTTTCAAGGTGGGGCACTCCAGAGATAGATCTCTTTTCAGCCCCAGACAATCACCAACTTCCTCTGTTTTGTTGCAAACCCCCAGTCTTGGGCTCAGTCCCTCTGGATGCTCTGATTTTGAACTGGGAAGGGAAATTTCTTTATGCCTTCCCTCCCTTTCCTCTTCTGTTCAAGGTTCTAGTCAAGGTAAGGTCACAACCTTGTAGAATGATTCTGATTGCTCCAGACTGGGCCAGACAGCCTTGGTACCCCTTGTTATTGTCTCTGGCAGTCCATCTTCCTCTGTCTCTTCCCAGGAATTATAACCTGTTAACCTCCTCTCAGGGGAGGATTTGGTACCCAAATCTTCGGTCACTCAATCTCAAGGCATGGATCTTGAAGAGTTAGAGTATGCAGATTTGCATCTGTCCCAAGGGTTTCTGGATGTTCTCAAAGCTTCTTGAAAGCCTGCCGCCAGAAAAACTTACAACTCCAAATGGAAAAGATTCAGCATTTGGTGTTCCAAGAAGCATATAGCCCCAGACACTGCTGAATTGTCTACAGTTCTGGATTATATGGTTCACCTTAATGGCCTCGGCCTCAGACCAGCTACTCTCAAAGTTCATTTGTCAGCTGTTTCTGCTTTCCTGTCAGTGAGGAAGCCTTCCTCTCTGTCATCTCACCCTGTATTCTGTAAATTTTTCAAAGGATTGCTTCATACCAATCCCCCCTTTAGGGATCCTGTTCCTGCCTGGGATTTGAGTGTTTGCATTGCTCAGCTTATGCAGCCCCCCTTTGAGCCTATGTCCTCAGCAGAGCTCAAGTACTTGACTTGGAAAATTGTGTTTTTGGTTGCTGTTACCTCTGCCAGATGTATCAGTGAATTGCAAGCCCTGTCAGTTGAACCTGACTTCATTTCATTCCCTAGAGATTTATTTATTTATTGGATAATTGGATTTACAATCTTTGAGCCAGCGGCCCATTTACAAAGGTACTTTGTCACAGAGAGGACACATATGTTTAACATAGTTTACAGACTACAGTCAAGACAGAGTAACAGGTTTTTGCATGTTTACAGAATACAGACATACAGAGTCAACATAATATTACATAGGTTACATGAAGAGAGATACATATTATTACATACAATTGCTTGAACACGTGTAGATAAATAAACATTTCAAGTAGTACCAGTAGGTACTGGCAGAGGAGAGAGGGATTGGGGGGGGTGAGGTGACCAGAACCCTTCTATTAGAACCAATAGAAGGTTCTTACCCAAAGTGGTTTCTGATTTCCACTTAAACCAATCTATGCCTCTTCCTGTTTTCTTCACTGATCATACTTCTTCAGGAGAGCATAGGTTACACAGTTTAGATGTTAAAAGAGCCCTTAGATCTTACTTCGAGTGGGAGCTCTTGCTGCAGGCTATTACAATCAGGACTACGCCGCAGGCACTAGGACCCTCCGGTGAAACTTCTGCCAGCAATACACAGCAGGGACCGCCGCCCAACGCCGGCCCGCTAACGTCGGTCAGGGGTACAGAGGCGGACCAGCTCCACCTCAGTTTTTCCGTTGCATCCTGCACGTAAGAAGAAGGAACAGCTTCTGCTTGCAGTTGCAGCTCAAAACTTGTGGATTTCGTTCTACAATCAAGATTCTACACTCGTTTTTGACGCGTTTCTCGTCTTAAGGTACCCGACGTCAGTCTGCTGCCCGTCGGTTGTTTTTTCCGCATTTTGAGCGTTGTTTTCCTCGCTCTTATCTCCGTTACCAAGTCCGACGTCAGCCGTTGCCTGGCCGAGATCGACGGATGTCTTTTCGGGCGTCAGTATCTCCTGAATACTTAAACAAGTTTGAGTGTGGGAGGCAGATCCCAATGAAGGACGGCCGTCGGCGGTGCGTTTTTTGTCTTGGCCCAGACCACAACACCGCCAATTGCGCAGATTGCCAGGTCTTTGCTAGCCGGATCTGCATTCGCCGCCTCAAGGCCCTTAAAGCCTACCTGTTGGAGCAGAAGATGGATCTGCACTCCTTGGAGGGGAAGCGGAAAGAGAAAAAGCGCCATAGCAAGGACTGTAGTCAGTCCCGACACCAGTCCCGGTCCTGGGCGAGCTCGCACTCGCAGCCTTCTCCTAAAAAGGACCATCCCTCGGGTTCTGGAGAGCTCCTGAAGACTACTCAGGCTAAGGCCGGCCCGTTGGGGGAGAAGCCGACCAAGCCAAAGGTGACCCCGCTAAGGGTCATCGCTAAGCCCTTAGAGGTGCCTGCTTCAACCCCACCTGCTAAGGCACTGACACCGCCTGCTAAAGGCGTGCCTCTGGAGCCCAAGGACTCTCTGGCACTCCCTGGTGGCACCCCGTGATTGGTACCCACACCGATGCCGGTCGAAGGGGCGAAGGACGTGGGAACGGTCATCGGAAGAGCCGATGTTCCCGTTGCCCAAGTCCTCCTCCCCCCTGGGCCCTCAGGAGAGCTCTCCTTCATGCCCCAACATTCTGAAGACTTCCTTCCCGAAACGAACGGCTGAAATATTCACCAAGGATGAGCTCAAGGATCTTTTTTCCTTTTGGTGGGGGCAGGTCCATAAGTGGTCCTCCCCGTCGCCGGCACAGACACCGGTACCGGACCCTGTGGAAAAACAACAGCCAGGAGGTGAGTCTTCCCCGAGTAAGTCGCCAGAGCGCCAGCCTACACCTCCCTCCAGGGCTCGTTCCCGCGCAGGGTCTCAGGACCACCGACATCGCTCCCGGGACTCGGGTGACTGACGTTGGTCTAGGTCGCACTCCAGGAGCCCTTCTTGCTTGAGGCAAGAACGCTTCCAATGTCAGTCCTCTGACTGACGTCGGTCACTGCTCCGTCGCCGGTCCAGGGACCGGAGTCTGTCTTCGGACCGATGTCAGTCCCCTAGCTACTGACGTCAGCGAAGGCATGGTCATAGAACAGGGTCAGACTATTCCAAGTCGGTTAGTCAATCCTCCTCACCAATGTCTACCTCCTCTTCCTCTCTCAGTCTGATGCGCTCAACAGGAGAGAAGGACCAGCCTTGCTCGCCTCCGGACGATCCTACTTTTATGGACGTCATAAGACACATCCAGGCCTCCAACAAGTGGGACATGGAGGACCTGGATCCGGAACACCGGAGACTGGCCAAGTACTTGAGGCAAAAGGAGCCAAAGCCTCTGGTTATCCCTCCTTTGGTCAATACATTCCAGGACCTTGCCAGAACCACCTGGATGCATCCGGCCTCAATCCCGGCAGTTCCAAAAAAGTCGGACAGGCTGTATAAGGCCCTGAGGGCAGAACCCTTCTAGCAGAACACCCTCAGGCCAATTCTTCAGTGATCACGGCTTCCTATGACAATGCCAGGCAACTGAAGCACCTCAGCTCCTAGCATCCCGACCCAGAGTCTCGCTACTTGGACCAAGTGGGCAAAAAAGTATATGCTGCTTCCACCTGTTCCATCCGTTCCCTCAACTTTCTGATGCATGAGGTACAGTACCAGAAAGCGCTGTGGGAGAGGGGACTAGAGCTGATGAAGACCATGCCAGACTCTGACTAAAAGGCAGAGCTTCTGGCCCTCCTCCAGTCGGGCTCAGACATAGGCTCCCATGTTCTGAGAGCCTCGTATGACACTGCAGACACGGCAGCCAGGGCAGCCGCTTCCGGGGTGTGCCTCCGGTGCCATGCCTGGTTGAGAGTCTTGGGCTTTTACCAAGATCTGCAGGCTGAGATCAAGGATCTGTCCTTCCAGGGTACCGTGCTGTTTGGGCAGGAGACGGAGGCCTTGATCTCCCACCTCCAGGAGTCGGGCAAGTCGATCTGGTCGGTCCGCCAGATGTACCATGGCGACCAGCGATGACAACACTGTAGACAGCCTTTTCGTAAGTCCTCAGGCAGTCAAGGTCCAGCCCATGGCAACCAACACGGGCAGAGGGGAGGCTTTCGTAGGAGATCTGGAAACCAGCAATCTGGTGGACCTCCTGCCCGTGGACCCAAGTCCTCCCAGGCCTCTCTCCCCACTCCCGGCTCTGCCCAATGACTCCCCTTCCACCCCCCCTTCTGCAGGAAGATCCAGGGGAGCCAGTTGGGGGCCACTTCTCCCTTCATTTCGAAGGGTGGAAGTCAATCACCGCAGACCAGTGGGTCTTGGATATCATCAGGAGAGGACACACGCTGGAGTTCACAGAGTTTCCACTGCACACTCCACCAAAGCTCTCCCGTTATCCTCCTTCTCACATCCCACTAACAGAAGGAGAGATCCAGACCCTCTTGCAGAAGAGAGCAATAGAGAGGGTCCCCTTGCATCAGCAAGGGCAGGGGTTCTATTCCCACTTCTTTCTGGTCCCAAAAAAGACTCAGGACCTTCGTCCCATTTCTGGACCTCAGTCGTCTAAACCTCTTTATCAAGTACAAAAGGTTCAGGATGGTGACTCTTCAAGGACTCCTTCCCTTGCTGCACCAGGGGGACTGGCTCTGCTCTCTCGACATGCAAGATGCATATATGCATATCGGGGTCTATCCTCCCCACAAGAAGTTCCTGAGGTTGCACTTCCAAGGGGGAGAACTTTCAGTTTCGAGTGCTTCTGTTCGGCCTCTCTTCCACTCTGTGAGTCTTCACCAAATGCCTAGCAGTGGTGGCTGTGGCTCTAAGGTGTATGGGACACTTCGTGTTCCCCTTCCTAGATGATTGGCTGCTTACGGCCCCGTCAAGAGTAAGCCTTTTACGAGCTCTCAAAGACACTTATACTCTGTTCTGAGAGCTGGGGATCACTCTGAACTTATGAAAATCAACCCTGGAGCCCAGCCAAAAGCTTGCCTTCATAGGAGCAATCCTGGATTCCGTCCAGGGCATGGCCTTCCTTCCCCAGGACAGGGGAGTTCACTTGCGAGAGATGGCAGAACGGATCTCCATAACTCCTCGAGTTCTGGCTCGGAACTTCCTCAGTTTACTGGGGCACATGGTGGCGGCCATTCCTGTCACTCCCTTGGCCCGCCTCCACATGAGGGTCCCGCAATGGATGCTCAGAGTGCAGTGGGACCAGAGCCATGATGATCTAGACTCCCCAGTCAAGATCTCGGAGCCAGGCAAGAGAACTCTGCTTTGGTGGATGGACCCCAGCAATCTAGAGAAAGGGGTCAGCTTTCATCCGGAGCCACCAGGTCAAACTCTGACAACAGATGCCTCAGACCTGGGGTGGGGGCGCACCTGGGTGCTCATCGAACACAAGGGGTTTGGTCACCTGAGGAGCAGTCCCTTCACATCAGTGTGCTGGAAATGCAAGCGGTCCTCTACGCCCTACAGGCTTTTCAAGAGGACCTGGTACCAGGCTCTCTTCTAATTCAGACAGACAACATGTCGGTCATTTTTTCATCAACAAGCAAGGGGGCACTCATTCATATTTTCTTTGCAGGGAGGCAATGATAGTCTGGTACTGGGCGCTGGAGCAAGGCATTCTGCTGTCCGCAGTGCATGTTCCAGGCATCCTAAACGATCTGGCCCATAGCCTCAGCAGGTCGTGTTCCAGAGCGCATGAGTGGGAGCTGCTACAGTCCGTGGCGGACCAGCTCTTCGACAGGTGGGGTCTTCCAGAGCTGGACCTCTTTGTGTCACCATGCAATGCCAAACTGCCAACATTCTGCTTGCGAGAGCATGCGCCTGGAGTTTTCTGGCCAGACGCGTTATCCCTTTGCTGGGCAGGGAGGTTTCTCTATGCCTTTCCACCCATCCCTCTCATTCAGAGAGTGCTGCTCACGTTACAGGCAGAAGGGGCCCGAATGATCCTAGTGGCCCCCAAATGGCCTTGGCAGATTTGGTTCCCACTGCTGCAGCGGTTTTCAATGGAACCTCCAGTTCCGCTGCCCATATGCTCGCAATTGCTGTCCCAGAACCAAGGGTCGCTGGTCCATCTGGATCTTCGGTCCTTACACTTACATGCTTGGCTCCTTCAGACGTAGCTCAACATAGATATGGGGTTTCCCCGGAAGTGGCGGCAGTCCCAGTGTTGGCAAGAAAGCCCTCTACTCGCTCTGCCTACGCTAAGAAGTGGAAGCGTTTTTGTCTTTGGGCATCGCTGCAGCGTTTGGATCCTGTCACCTGCCCTGTGAACTCAGCTTTACAGTACCTCCTCTCCTTGTATGATAAGGGTCTGAGTTACTCCTCTATCAAGGTGCACATGTGTGCAATCTCCACCTATCATCCTCTTGTGGGAGATAGAGCATTTGCACAATTGGATGTAGCCCACACCTTTCTTAGGGAAATTCTACATATGAGACCTCCCATCCAGGACCCTATTCCACCCTGAGACCTCCTTTTTGTATTGGAGAAACTCACCCTCCCTCCTTTTGAGCCAGCAGCGGATTGTGAGCTGCGTTACCTTTCTTGGAAGGTTTGTCTTTTGGTTGCTGTTACCTCAGTTCGAAGGGTTTCCGAGCTTCAGGCTCTGATGTGTAAAGAGCCCTATTTGGTTTTCCACAGGGAAAGGGTTTCCCTCAGAATGAATCCTAAGTTTCTTCCGAAAGTGGTCTCAGAATTGACCCTCAACCAGTCGGTTGACCTTCCTGTTTATTTTCTTCCCTTCCAATAGAGGGGCTCTCCTCCACACTTGGATGTCCACAGGACTTTGAGGTATTACCTCAAAGACGGCTCAACACCAATCCAATTGGAGCAACTCTTTGTGGCATTTGCACCACATTGCTTGGGTTGACCGGTGTCCAAGCAAACTATCTCTAAATGGATAGTTCGTTGTATCTCGTTTTGTTATGAGAAACACAATAAACCCCTACCGGGCCCAGTTAGGGGTCACTCCACCAGAGGAGTGTCAGCTTCTTTCGCCGCCCTGTGAAATGTCGCCATAAAGGACATTTGTGCGACTGCAACCTGGAAGTCGGTGCATACCTTCGTCAAGCATTACAGATGAGCTGACTTTGGCCTAGCCATATTACAAGGGCTTTTGTCCTAAGGCCTCTGGAGTCAGTATATTCCACCTCCCGGGGTCGTCTACCTCCTTGTTGTGGGACTGCTTGGGACTCAGTCCTGATTGTAATAGCCTGCTGCAAGAGCTCCCACTCAAAGTAAGATAGTACAGTTACATAAGAACTTGCTGTAACAGTAGATCTTCGAGAGGAGCTCTTGTAGCAGGCACTGCTTCCCACCTGCCTTCCCACTCGAGGTGTGCAGATCCATTTTTGTTTTCTTCTCCAATTCTCTTCATAGTAGGCTTCGTCTCCTTCTTTTGTCAGGCTTTCTTCTGGGTCTTGGCGGGAGAACTACTTGCTGTCTAGGCGTGTGCTCCTTAAAATTTACACCTTTTAGACCTGTATATACCTTGCATTAGATTGTATTTTTGCTTGTAAATTGATTTTGTTGAAAGGGAACTGTACTTCCTGCCTGGTGACCCTGAGCACTGTGGGATACTGGAGGACTAAGGGAGCTTCCCTGCCATCTTCATACTTCATCTGTATCCCACGCTGAACTAAGTTCTACAGAGGGGGGAATAGTCTCCAGTTTACCTCCATCATTGGAAAACTTGCCTTTTTAAAGGCTTTACCCTTTCAAATGATTTAAAGCTCAAATTGTGAGCTTCTGGTAGCGCGAAACCGGAAGTCACGCAGTGATGTACTTCCGGTTTCGTCTCATAAAAAGCTCGCACTAGCGAGCGGGCAGCAGATAAAATACTTGCTGTCTAGGCGTGTGCTCCTTAAAATTTACACCTTCTAGACCTGTATATATACCTTGCATTAGATTGTATTTTTGCTTGTAAATTGATTTTGTTGAAAGGGGACTGTACTTCCTGCCTGGTGACCCTGAGCAGTGTGGGATACTGGAAGACTAAGGGAGCTTTACTGCCATCTTCATACTACATCTGTATCCCACGCTGAACTAAGTTCTACAGAGGGGGGAATAGTCTCCAGTTTACATCCATCATTGGAAAACTTGCCTTTTTAAAGGCTTTACCCTTTTAAACGATTTAAAGCTCAAATTGTGAGCTTCTGGTAGCGCAAAACCAGAAGTCACATGGTGATGTACTTCTGGTTTCGTCTCATAAAAAGGCTTGCACCAGCGAGCGGGGCCGCACGTGGAGATGCGCGCAGAGACACGGGCGTCATAGCGCGTGTCTATCATGTCCATCGAGTACTTCAGGACTGCGGCCAATAAGTAAACCTCACCTGTGAGATCTAACTAAACCAACCTAAGGTAAAATATTATTTCTGCTTGTCTCTATTCATTAGACACAATTACATCACAATGAAGAGAGCTACTAAATACTGCACCTCTTGCCAAATGAACGCCATTGGCAAACAGACTGCCAAATATATCTGTGATAGGTGTTTATTGGTTTAATCACTACAAGAGGAGGTAGCATGACTACTGAATAAAGTAGAAATGGTCCCCGACACTACTAAGCTAGTTATTGACCCAGAAATAGAGGCATTAGAGGACTATATAGACCACATGTCCCTATTACTAGAAGTTAATAATCCAACTCCCCCCCCCCCCCACACTGACGTTCCAAATGCTACAGCATTTCATGGCTTTTCAAAAATAAGCCCACCAGAAAATGAAGAACATAACATTGCTTCAACTCCCTATTGTTTATACTCTCCCTCTAAACCCCAGTTATTACCAGACGAAACCCCTTGGTCCACCATTGCACCTTCCAAATCTAAACGGAAAGTAGATCAAAATCTTAATATTTCCGCTTCAGTTGTGTTGCACAATTCTTATGAATCACTTGAGCTCTCCCCAGCTGACGATCTCAGCTTTAGTCAGAAACAGGATTCAATCAATATTCAGGTTGACTCCCCCCCCTCCTTCTCTTAATAACACTCCTAAACAGGTCTTTGTACTGGGAGACTCTATGATCAAGTTAATTGATCGAGCCATCTGTAACCCCGATAAAGAAAATAGGACTTGTTCAAGTTACAGGGGGGCCAGAGTCTCTGATATAACATCTATATCTAAAAAAGCCTTATCGGCAGCAGGTAATAATCCATTGGTTATAGTCCATGCGGGGACTAATGACATTACTAAGGTTCCACTGCAACAACTTAAACAAGACATTGTTTCACTGTGTAATATATTAAATGAAAGGGGATGCAGCATTGGTATTTCTGAAATCCTCCCTGTACCTCGAGCCTCATATCATACCTTCAATAAAATCAAAACATTTTATGAATGGCTTAGTAAATGGTGCCTTAGGCAGTGCATCTCCTGCCTTACACATTGGGAGGAATTTAATGAAAATCCACCCCTCTTCTGCTGGGATGGTTTGCACCTAAACAGAAGGGGAAGCTCTCTTCTTGGTCTCCAGTTTCTATCATTTATCAACCAACATTTAAACTAGCAAAAAAGGGTGAGAACAGGCTAACAATGCCATCTTTTAATACTTCACCATCACAGAAACTGAATGTCCTTTCATTTAATGCAAGATCGCTTAACAAAAGCAAAATGGTAGAACTGGAGTTAAAGATACATGAATTTAGCATAGGACTTATTGCCATTACTGAAACTTGGGGAAACTCAGATAAACAGTGGACAATGAATATCCCAGAGTTTAAACTTTACTATAAAAACAGAGCTGATAATCACAAGGGTGGAAGGGTGAGTCTTTACGTTACGAATAGTATACCATCTTTTGAACCCTCCTTATTGACTCAGACCGAAAGCATCTGGGTTTATCTACAACCCAATGGTCACCCCCAGATCCTAGTTGGCACATGTTATTGCCTTCCCCTTCAGACATAGCATATCTTAAACAACTAACCTTGGAAATTACCCAAATAGTGGATAAAGGATCAGTGATTGTTCTGGGTGACTTCAATCTCCCTACTATAAATTGGGATACACTATCAGGTACTAATCAGTATGATTTACAGTTAATCTCAACAGTCACTGACCTTAGCCTCACCCAACTAGTTAGAGAACCCACACGTGGGACCAATATATTGGACTTAGTGATAACCAGTATGGAGACCTTCCTGTCCAACCTACGAGTTTTGGATCCATTAAGTAACAGTGATCACATGACAATTCAATTTTCTATTCCTCTGACTCATAATACTCCTATAAATAAATGTACAATAAAACAATATGAGAAGGCAAATTTCATAAAATTGAATGAACAATTTGCAGTAATACCATGGGACTCATTACTTTCACCACTTAATATCAATAATGCTTGGAACACTTTTAAGGACATTGTATATGACCTAGAAAAACAATATGTCCCAGTAAAAAGGAAATACAATAACAAAGGCAAAATCCCTGCTTGGTATAATAATAAAATATAAAAACTAATTAATTGTAAACGTAAATTATTCATCTGTTTAAAAAAGTGTCAACCTGAACTACTAGAGGGAAAGTTACTAGAATATAGGAAAGCAGTTAAAGACCTTAAAACGTTAATTACCTTATCTAAACGGAATTTAGAATTCAGAATAGCTCACACTAAAGACTCACACAAGGTTTATACTCATATTTAAACAGTAAAAAGGGAGAAACAAAAAAAATAGGCCCATTAATCATAGGCAACACTACCATTCTTTCTGATAAGGTTACTGCAACTGAATTTAACAAATACTTCAGTTCAGTTTTCGAACAAGATACCGAACCTATAATATATGCGAAATCTGGTACTTCACCTAGTTACACCATTACTATATCTGACACCCTCAAGCTTCTAGATACACTAAAATCTACAACAAGCCCAGGCCCCGACAATGTAACCCCCAAATTTCTTATGACAACATACAACTATATCGCTACTCCACTCACCATTATCTTTAATAAATCTCTTAGCGAGTCCAATGTACCCTCAGACTGGAAAACTGCTACCGTCACGCCAATCTTCAAAAAAGGGTTACATCATAAAGCAGAAAATTATAGACCCATTAGCCTTACCTCTATTCTATGTAAACTATTAGAAAAACAGATTAAACATTTAATCGAAGAGGAGATGTTGGCATTGAATTTAAATGATACTACGCAACATGGGTTTAAAGCTGGGTACTCCTGTACGACTAATCTGCTAGCTTTTTATAATTCAATCAGCATGAACCTCGATTTAAATATTCCAGTAGACATTATACTGCTTGATTACAGTAACGCTTTTGACAAGGTTTCACGTTCCATATTAATAAATAAACTTATATCACTAGGTTTTTCTAACTGTATTGTGTCCTGGGTCAACAGTTGGCTTTATAAAAGAACTTAGACCGTTAGGGTAAACGGGGAACATTCTGATGAGGGATTGGTGTTGAGTGGTGTCCCCCAGGGCTCAGTGTTGGGTCCCACACTGTTTGAGATATTTATTAGCGACCTCACCATTTTATCAAATAATACTACTATATCAAAATTTGCAGACGATACTAAACTGGGTGGACTAGTGGACAGTGACTCAAATAGGAATACTCTTATAAATGATCTTAAGAGAATTGAACTATGGGCAGCAACTAACAGAATGTCATTCAACGTATCTAAATGCTCAGTGTTACACATGGGTAAAAATAATATTAAGCAAACATATTATATTAATAACACAATGGTTAGGGAATCTTTCATAGAGAAAGATCTGGGTATTCTTGTAAATAACAAGCTGTCTTTTTCTAACCACTGTAATAAAGTTGCTAATCAAACTAATGCCCTTTAGCGCAGAATAAATAACACATTCACTCTCAAAACTGAGGAGTGTATTATGGCCCTGTACAAGACCCATATTAGACCCCACTTGGACTATGGTTCACCTTTCTGGAGTCCCTATTTGGCTATGGATATCACGAGAATTGAGAAGGTTCAGAGAAGGGCAACAAAAATAATACCACATCTTTCTTCATTGGACTACGCAACTAAGCTTCAAAGAACAGGGCTTTATTACCTTGAATTTAGAAGATTAAGGGGTGACTTACTCCAGTTATTTAAGATCTTACATTCAGCTACGTTAATGAGTTTATGTGGAATATCCTTGTCATCTAGAAAGATTGTAGCCAGAATACATAATAAGCAAATAGTGATTAACAGAACCAGAACAAACAAAAGACAGCAGTTTTTTACTATTAGAGCCCCGAGAATTTGGAATTCTTTGCCGCAGGACATTGTTGACTGTCAAAATATAAACACCTTTAAAGTTAAACTTGACAAATGGCTCCTGGAAAGAACATAATCCACCAATGATCCACATGTGTGGAGGACTTCCTCGATGGGCTTTGGCCTTCTTTTGTCCACTCTACCAAGTAACCAAGTAACCAAGTAACTGAGGTGGAACTGGGTCCACCCCCTGTTGTACCCTGACCGACGTCAGGGTGGGGCCGGCATCAGGGTCGGTCCCTGCTGTGTATTGCTAGCAGAAGTTTCACCGGAGGGTCCTAGTGCCTGCAGCGTAGTCCTGATTGTAATAGCCTGCTGCAGGTGCTCCTCTCAAAGATCTACTGTTACTGTAAGTTCTTACGTAACTGTACTTTACTATATAGAATGTACAAAGGGTTACAAGTTTGACTCCCTCCAGTTGTTCCTCACTTATGGGGAAGTAGGTGAGGGCAAACCTGCCACCAAGAGAACTATTGCCAGGTGGATTGTGTCCTGTATCCAATTCTGCTATGAGAAACTGGGAAAAATTCCACCCTCAGACCTGAGGGCTCATTCCACTGGAGGTACAGCTGCATCTTTGGTTGTGGCCAGGGATATTCCTTTGTTAGAAATTTGCCAAGCAGCCACCTGGAAAACAGTTCATACCTTCACCAAGCATTACTCTCTGGATATCCAGGCTAGGAGTGATGCTAGGTTTGGCACAGCAGTACTTCAGAGCCTATTCCCAAAGTAGGTTCTGTCCCTCCTCCTTGGAGGTACTGCTTGATAATCTGTAATAGTCAGAATACAGCAAGACTTCATGTTTGAAGAAAAATTACTCACCTTAGTAATTATGTTTCTTCTAATGGAGTCTTGCTGTATTCTGACCTCCTCCTACCTCCCTCTTAGAACCTGTTTTGGGAGTGGGTGGGTGGTGGGGCAGTGTGTTGTACCCAGAAGTCTTCAGCCCACTCTGTTGTGTTGGGTGCTTTGTGTTTGATTAGTTAAGAATTGTTGGGTAACGTGACCGCTTCATGGCGTGAGGATGTGCCTTTGTCGAGCTCCGTTCCCCGGGTAAATAAAAATAAGAAATCCATCAGAATCTCTTGCTCAAGGAAACATTAAAGGAGACTGAAAGCTCAGAACTGCATCGTGGACGATTATGTGGTGCCGACGGGGGGTAAATCGCAATGGGCAGGCACAAAAAACAGCAAAAAGCCACCAGCTACAGGACAGCCGAATATTGCGGGCCTCATCTCTATCTTGGCCACTGAAATGGCAGCGATAGGCTGAGAATTGAAGGAACAACTGATGGACGCTTTGTCCCCCCAACTGGAAAGGCTAGAAAGTAAAACTGACTGCAGGCTGGCCACCATAGATGCCCAATTAGAACAGCAGCAAGAGTGGTTGGAGGAGGCAGAGGGCCGTATCTTGGCAGCGGAGGACATGCTTCACCCAATCCCAAGATGGATGGAGAACCTGGAAAAACAGGTTCAAGACCACAGGTAGGCCCTGGACTACCAGGAAAATGATCACCGGAGGTTCAGTTTGCAGCTCTGGAGCCTCCCTGAAGGTAAGGAAGGCTCAGACACGCTCAGATTCTGTGGAAAAATATTGCCAGCACTACTGGGGCTAAATCCGAAGGGGCCAGTATAAAATGGGAATTAAAAGATTAAAGGTGCAGCCACACCCCAGGAAGGACACACCGAGGCAAATAATATTTTGCTTCCACAACTTCCAAGATAGACAGGAGATGTGGAAGGCATATAAAAGTATGACTGAGCTAAAGTATGAAGGAATATGCCAGTTCATATCTCAAGATCATTCTATGAGAGTCGGGAAAAAGAGGTGGGAATTTAATGAGGTGATTGCTGACTGTCAGCGCTTAAAAATCAAATGGTACATGATTTTCCAAGCCACTATGAAAATCAGACATGAAGGAGCTACGTATAGCTTCTGGGAAGTGGATAAAGCAGCTAAGCTTGTGGCGGAGCTAAAGAAAAAGATAGGCTGACTGCCCCAGAAAGAGGAGAGGTTGGGAGGAGAAGATGCTCAGTTTTTCCTGTAAATATTTAAAAAAAAAAAATGTTCAAAAATGTGAATCAGAACCTGTTGCAGCAGTTAGATGAGATTAATGGAGGATGCCTATCCTAACTGTTACTGCGGATGTTCATGGGATGAGACTGGCCTGTTTGTACATCCCCAGAGCTACTCTTGAGCAACTTTGGACTGTGATTGGAAGGAAAGGAGAGAGGTCTGGAGAACGTACTGTCCCTGCGATGGCTGATTTCGGCCTTAAGGGACGATCGTTATATGTGGCCTATGCAATGATAACCCTTGCTCCATTGAACCGGAGGAATGCGGAGACCCGATTCACGAGGGGGGCCTGCGCGTTGAAAATTACTTGTGCGGCCTAACCTCGTGGAATGGAAAAGGTACGCAGTCTCTTTAGATGAAGGGGAATAGAGGAGTCTGGACGTATGCATCTGATGGGAAGGAGGGGTAGAAGGGGATAGGGAGGGGGCTCAATGCTGATATGTATGCCAAAATCCTAACAGTATCTGGATGGGGTTAGTGAGGAGCGACTGTTTGGTCAAATTATTAAAGGGGTGGTTGAGTAAGACTCTGAGGAGGATTGTCAGATGTGCTCATAACCCTCCAATCCTTATACTGTTAAATGAGTAGAGTGATGAGACCTGACTCGCGAGGAGGGCCTGCGCGTTGAGATTTATCACGGGGCCTAGCCTTGTGGGGGGGGGAGGAGGTAGAAAAAGAGGTATGTAGCTCACCTAGGTGAATGAGGGGACAGATGAACATACATGCTTATATACAGAGGAACGACTGCAAGAGGGAAAGGAGGGTCAAGTGTTATGGCAAAAAGGGATGCTAAGTTGAAAGGGCAGGTGATTGAGTAAGATAATATCTTGAATACAGAGGAAGGGAAATTCCTTGGGTTTAGGATTAAGTTTGCATCTAAACAAGCTGGAGGAATGAGAGATAGGTGGAAAAAGAGTACAGTAACCCGGTGGGGAGAGAAAAGTTTTATCAAAATTGTTTTTTTTTTTGGTATCAAGCCCTTTAGAATATCAACAGAGGGGAGAACATACTTGTTGTAGAAATGTTGTATGTTTCTGAGGGGAGAAGGGGAGATTGTATTGTATATAGTTTGGGGGGGCATTGTTCAAATGTTATATGTTTAGATTTAGACTTAATTGTTAGGTCCACATTACAATATAATAAGAGAAGTAATGATGCACATTATGATGGTCGCAGACCTGAACTTTGTTGTAAGGGTGGGGGAGATGCACGTACTAATATCAGGATGGCTTAGAAAGAGAGGGTAAATATTTTCTCGTGGAATGTTCGGGGCTTCTCCTCCCTGATTAAACGTGCCAGTCTCCTGACGGCTCTTAGGAGGGTACGTGCCCAGGTTGTCTTACTACAAGAAACATACTTGACACCTACAGAGCATCAGAAGCTGGTGAGGAACTGGGTGGGGTCATGCCATGCTGCTTTCTTCTCCTCACACAAGAGGGGGGTGGCGATATTGATACAAAAGCACCTTCCCTTTAAGGTTATAAGAGTGGCGCAAGACAAGAGTGAAGGAAGATACGTGTTTGTTGAGGGAGTGCTGCATTGGCCATAGGTCACATTTGGGAGTATATATGCACCTGCTGTTTTTGAGCCCTTATATTATCGGTCCATTCTAGATCTGCTTATAAAAGAACAATTTCAGGGACTGATAATGGGTGGAGACTTTAATTGTATCCCGGACCCAAAGATGGATCACTTGGGAGGTAGAGGCAGGGGAGGAAGCTGCATGAAACAGTGGAGGGAAAGATTAGTGGATTTAGACATATTGGAAGCATGGAGAACGGCCAATCCCACACTGAAGGAGTATAACTTTTACTCTAATCCTCATAAGACGTGGTCCAGGCTGGACCACATCTATATTGAAGGAGGGTGGTATCACAAGATGGCAGAAATTAGGCACGGGCATATACACATATCAGACCATGCCATGGTGATTATGGCTCTAGAATTTGAGACCAGTGGGCTGAAACCTGCCTCATGGAGATTCCCACTGTACCTGATAGGAAAGGAGTAGTTTAGGACCTTTTTGAAAGAACAGCTGGGGAGATATGTGGAGCTTAATAAAGAAACTGCATCATCCAAACAGGTGTTTTGGGATGCGGGGAAGGCCTACTTAAGAGGGGCTATCATAGATTACGTGGCAGGATATAGAAGGAGGCAGCAGCGTCCAAGAGGAGTTGCACCTGAAGGTTAGGGGATTGAGCGAGAGCAGTTGGGGAGAGGAGGTCCTACAGATGCTGGCAACGGCAAGGGGGACCCTTAATAATATGCTAGCAGAGCAAGCAAGAAATCAGACATGGTTTATGAAACATAAGTTCTATGAGTGGGGCAATAAACCAGGGCCCATGCTAGTGAACCTCATTAGGGGTAGAAGGGGGAGTGCGAGAATTCAGGAGATACGAGGGGAAGAAGGAGTCCTAATGAGGGAACCCCAAGCTATTGGGGATAGATTTAAGAAGTTCTATCAGGCCCTATACAAGGCTGAGTGTGAAGGTACAATCGATAGGGCAAGTGAATTTCTGGATAAGGTCAAAATCCAAGGAGTCACTGTGAAGCAATGGGAAGAGCTAGGAAGGGAAGTCCAAGAAAGAAATCAGAGTGGCCATACAGCGCATGAAGCCTGGCAAGATGTCTGGGCCAGACGGCCTCTCAGCTGAGTTCTATAAAGAACTGGGACAGGGAGTGGTGGACTTGCTATGGAATTATTTCAGGAGCCTAGAGAGGGGAATCCAGTTCCGCCCACTATGGAGGTAGCGATGATATGTGTTATACCGAAACCCGGTAGGAGCCTCCAGGAATGGGCCTCATATCGGCCTATATCCCTGTTGAATGTAGATGCTAAGATTTATGCCAAGGTTCTGGCTGTCCGTCTGGATGTGTTGCTCCCATAGCTAGTACACCCAGATCAAACAGGTTTCATACAGGGCAGATACTCCTACCATAATGTGAGGAAGGTTTTGAACATGGTGCATTGCTCTTCTCGGCATCCGAGGATGACAGCGATTTTGTCCCTGGGCCCCGAGAAGGCTTTTGACAGAATTGAATGGGGATACCTATTTGAGGTATTGGGCAGATTCGGATTAGGGGAAAGATTCATTGGTATGATTAGGGCTTTGTATGGCTCTCCACAGGCTGAAGTGCTGACCAATGGGGTGCTATCAGCGTGGTTCTTCCTGTTCAGGGGAACGAGACAGGGGTGTCCGCTTTCCCCACTACTATTTGATTTTGCAATTGAGCCCTTGCCCATGGCCATCAGACAGAATCCACATATCAATGGAGTTGGGGGTATGGGAGACAAACAACATAAAATGTCGCTTTATGCGGATGACATGATCTTGTATCTAAGTGACCCAGAGCACTCTATGCCTCCCTTATTAGAACTTATAGATGGGTTCACCACCTTCTCAGGATATAAGATAAACCTAGATAAGTCAGAAGTAATGTATCTAGGGAAGGGGATGATAAGGGGGAAGGAGCTGTGGGGTCTAAGAGAGGTTTGTTCCTCCTTTAGATACTTGGGGGTAAATATTGGAAAGGCTATCTCAGAACTTTACGGTATGAACTACACCCCACTGGTTAGTAGCACTGTAGCAGAAATGAAGAGGTGGAGAGCACTACCACTGTCCTGGATAGGGCGAATTAACTTAATCAAAATTAATATCCTACCAAGTATCCTCTACCTGCTGCAGATGCTCCCAATGGGCCTTAATAAGAGGGATAACAAGAAATTGGAGTGGGGCTTCTCTGAATTTTTATGGCAGGGGAAAAGGGCTAGAATCAGCTTGGGCAGGTTAAAGGCAAGTTCAAGGAGTGGGGGGTTAAATTTTCCTCACATGAAGAGCTATTACTTGGCTGTGCAAATGAGAATTGTAAAAGACTGGGTTGCCAGACCTGATGCAGCTAGTTGGATAGATCTGGAGGAAATGGAGGTCCAGGGTAGGCTTTCAGCATATTTAGCTAGAGGAGGGAGGAGGGCATACGTATCCCAGGCTTGGATCAACCCTCTGGTGCTGATGGTACTGGACAGCTGGACACAGAGCAAGAAGGCTTTGGGAGGACAGGAGGCAGAGACGATACTCCTACCGATATGTGGGAATCCCTTCTTTCGCCCGGGATTGGAGGACCCAGGATTTGAGGAGTGGAACACTAGAGGGGTGCAATGCATAGGAGACCTCCTCAGGGGGAAGGACATATGCTCTTTTCAGGAGCTTAAGGAGACCAGAGGGGTACCAAATAACCACTTGTTTTGGTTCTTCCATGCCAGGGACTATTGTAAACAGTTAAGGAAGCAGGGGCTGTAGGCAACCTCATTGGAAAAGGCAGAGGCCTTGATCTGCAGGGCTAGGAGGGATCCCAAGGGTATGGTGAGGGCTATGGTGCATATCATTCGGGACAATATTCGAGATATGACACGCAATACTAGGGGTTTGTGGGAAAAGGATTTGAGATTTCCAATTTCTGACTATAACTGGGGACTTATACTAGAAATGCATATGGGCCTACTCCTGTCAAATAAATATAAGGAGTCAGCTTATAAATTTATACATTGGCTCTACTGCCCTCCGGTGGTCCTACACAGATATCAGCTGGAGATACCTGATATTTGTAACAGGTGCAAGGAACAGAGAGGTACATACTTCTACTGTTTCTGGGCATGCCGCAGAGTACAAATATTCTGGAACAGGATAGCACAGACTCTGAGTGGTATTCTGGGGTCAGACATACCTCTCACTCCAATTGACCTGTAGTTTGGCACAGAGACGGGAGAGGGAGAGGAGTGGTCCCCATATAGAAAATGGGTCAAAGTGCTGCTCTCACAGGCCAGACAGGCCATTTTGAACACTTGGGTATTGGCAATGGATTCTTCCATCGAACAGTGGTGCTCTTTGACTATAGGGGCTTTGGTAATGGAAAAGAGGTCTTATCAGATTAGAGGCAAAATAGAGACCTTCATGTCTGTATGGAGCCCCTTTTTGGCAACACTGACCATGGAGGAAGCACTGGTCTTACAAACTGGGAGTTAAGACCTGTGCAGAGGGACCAATAGCAGAAGAAAAGAAGGGTATTTGTGGCATATAAATTTAAATTCAAGTTTATGAATTGGTAGAAAGCTGTAGAGTAATAGTAATAGGATAGAGAACATGATTTGTGTGGTATATGTGGACCTTTGTAAATAGTTGTTGGAGTTTTAATTGTACATAGTAAGTGTGTTTTAACAATGTCTGTAACTGCTTTTACATGCACAAAATCTTAATAAAAGATTTAAGGGAAAAAAAAAAAGAATTGTTATGCTTTATTACCTGTTTTTTGTTTTTTTGGGTTTCCTGACTTGAGTCTTTTAGGAATCTAAAACCTTTGTTGTCAGTTGGCTAGTAGAAATGTACAATTTCCACATTATTTAAGTCAGTGAGTTTAGCTCGTAAGAATCTGATGGTTGGGTTTCAAAGTACTACAGACAGAGCTTTCAACCGAGCCCGAGCTCAGTGTTCTATGCCTGGCATAGAATTTTAACCCTTTTCTCTCCGGGGCAGTTCAAGTGCTGGAGCTAACTGCAATAGTCAGAATACAACAAGACTCTATTAGAAGAAACATAATTACTAAAGTGAGTAATTTTTTCTTCTTGTCTCCATTGTTCGGTATCCAGTGTGTATAGCGACTGAATATGGGTGACCGTCAGAATGGTGACTCATATTCAGCACTATCCTCATGGGCTACCCTGCAAGTGTAGTGACCCTACGCATGGGTGAGTGTAGGGAACGGCTACCGAAAGGGGAGGATAGCAAGGGAAGGGATAGGGAATGGGTTTCTAGGGGAGTGGTGTACCTGCTGCTGCCGAGCTAGCCATGTGGCGTGGTGGTGTGGGTGGCTAGCTCTGGCTCAACAGGTACTGGGTTTGGGGCTGGGGACTGGGAGAGTGGAAATTTTGCTGCTGCCTGTGGCTTCGGGACTTCATTTTTTTTTAAATCCGGACTGTGCCCCCTCCCCGACAGTTGGGCCAGTAGGGCACAGGTGGAAGTGCCTATTCTTATAGCCTGGTGACCCCCCCATCAGTGGGGTCTTCTCCGGGTCCCATCCCAGTCTCCACCTGTTGCTCTGCTGTACATCAGGCTCTGTCTATAGTTGTTGAGGTGGAGACCCTTTTTTCTTGCTCAGGAATAGGAACTGGATCGGTTCTACCCTCTGGGGCCCAGGTGTAGGAGCTGCACACTCCTAGGCATGAACTGGCTTGTTATTTGGAGACACCCTCACACTGGTCATCCCTCCCCTTGGGGATGCTACTGCAGCCACTATACTCGCTGCTTGGAACCTCTGATGGCTATGGTTTACAAGACCTCTACTGTGAAAATATGTCTCACATGACTTTCTTGGTTGCATATGTCTGGCCTTTTGCTCCTGCCTTTCTGAATTTTCTTCTTGGTGCTGCTTTTCAAGGTCTCTCTACAAGACCCACTGCCTCTGGTTGCACTGTACTTTGGTGCATTCCATGTCATTTTTTGCATCAGGAGAATTCTTTTATGAAAGTCTTTTCTGACCCTGCTGATACCTTGTGGGGGCATCCTTAACATGGGTTCACTGCCTCTATTAGCCTTCCCTACCTTTAGTTCCAATTTCAACGGGTGCTGTTCTGCTGGTTCCCTGCCTGGGACCGCCCACAGCTGGAAGGTCCCCTCAAAACCATGGTTACAGTATCTCTCCTGATGTCCACGATCTGAGTTTTTTTCTACTTGAATAATGCCCGTTTTGTCTGTGCATCCCCTTCCTCAAAGGTCGGGATTTGTCTTCTCTTTCCTTCTGGACAACGATCATTGTAGTCCTTCAACCTATGCTACAAAAGGCAGTGTAACCCCCATTCAGGCTAGACTCTGCCACCGGAATCGTCCAATAACATTGTGTCATGATCTCTGCGATTCTTCGCAAAGTGGCCTTCTGTGTTTTTTTCCATTATATTCCCAGATGTTTTGCTTTTCGGAAACGTCATCAGATGTCCTCCTTGCACTGGTCAGTACTCAAAGTATGGTTCATGTCTCTGGGTATGGAAGTGTAACCTGTAGGTGGCGCTATTCCTTAGGCTACTACCCCTGCCTGTGTGGCTATGCATGGGTTGAGGGGCCTGGATTCAGATTTAAGGTGCCTCCGCCCAGAGTAGTGGTATTGGGTATGTTTATCTGTTTTGCTATAGCCCTCTAGGAAGCTACCACCCACCAACCCTCCTAGTTGCCCAGTACCTGATGCAGTAGTAAATTCACAGTCAGTACGAAACAGTAATAATATGCACACCCTTCACACTTACCACCGGGGTTGGACCTTCAGCAATGTCCTTGAAAATCCCCTGCAAAATCAGGTTAGCCAGGCAATTGCACACTTTACGTACTGTAAACCAACTAATAATCTGCACACTAGCCAGGTTAAACGTGAAAGACAATCAGATTTATTTAGGGGATGTGAACAAGGAAGGGGCATGAATTTAGCTAAATGATTTGTATTCTGATTTGAATCAGGGTTTTGGCATGCACTCTTTAGTCCCAAGCATACAGTCTCACAACACTGGGTACCAAGGATGGAAATTGGCTAGCCAGAGGCATTGCCAGGGAGTGGTCAGCATTGCAACTGATGTTGGGGTTCTTGATAGAAAGAAGGAAAGGCAGTTAGCATGCACAAGAAGAAGATGATTTGTAATCTGAACCAGTTGGCTCGGTCCCTTGAAAAACCAGTGAAATTAAACAATTAGATGGTACCACAGATGATTCAACACTTCATGTAGGGAGCTACCCTGATTTGTACTCACACTACCAGGTTTCTGCTGACAGGCAGGCGATATGGAGACCGTGTGGTGTTCACCAATGAGCATGGGGAAACAGGGCCAACACGACACACCTCCTCTTCACAATCTTTCCTCCAGATGGCCGCAACCTGTGTATTGTTGCTGCGTAGGGGCTGGGTCCACGAAGCCGGTCTCTCACTGAAACAGTCTCTGGTGCAGGAGTTGCAGCCTGGGCCGAATTGGCAGGATCCAGGCAGGATGGGCAGTCTGGCAAAATTTGCAATGTTCTGCTGGTGAAGCCTCCAGCTGGCGTAACAGGTTGGCCTGTGGACAAGCAGGTCTCAACCCACATAACATATTCTGCACATTAAAAATAAACAGCTATCTCTTATAACAGTTCGGATATAGTTCAGTTGCAATTCAGCAGCTTTACTGAGCAAACCTTTTGATCCGATCACGTCTCGCACACAAGCTGGGCTGATCGCTTCAACAGAGCAAGTCTTCAGTCCAAATCACAAGTAACACTGATAACACTTCTTTCCTTCTTCTGCCACAGTTCCAGGTTGGAATCAGATAAGTCCAGCTTTTGCAATCAGACAGTTCAATGCAGGAGAAAGGTGGCAAGTAGGCAAGGTAGGCCTCTTCCTGCTGATTCCCCTATGCTCCTTCAGGGAGCAGCTGCTCGAAAGCTCGCGCTATTCACACTTTAGCCTCCAACTCTAACTGATCCACTGTTTCTTGGCACACTGGGGATTGCCCTTGTAAATCCAGCACTTTGGTTAGCTGAAGGAGCTGTCAGTCACAGTTAGGGCTCCCCCTCCAGGTTAATTTGGTGCCAACCTAAAGACTACAAAACTACAGATTTTCTTTCCCACTAGACACTGGGGTTCAGATCCATTTTAGGTTACCAGAGTTCTACTGGTCAAATTACTGGAAGTCCCAGATCTAACATGGTGGCTGCTATCCAGATAAACAAGCTGCAAATAAAGCAGGTTAACAAATATAACAATGCACAAACAGTAAATAAGTACAGTTCCTACACAGGCTCCCTCTTCGCATGTAGCCACTGCAGGGTGGTGCAAATTGGAACGGTGTCTGGCTGGTCACAGTCCTAAATCACTTGGACCCAGTGCAGACTATTCACTTAACTCAGATTAGCTAGTCTCTTAAAGGGACGGGTACAGAGGCTAGATATGGCACTCTCACCCAAATAAACAGAATCACACAGGGACAAGACAACATAGAAACATAGAATTTGACGGCAAATAAGGACCGCTTGGCCCACCCAGTCTGCCCATTTCCCTACCTAATGGATAAGCTGCAGATCCTAGTTAACCAGCAGCCTACTTCTTCCTACCCCCACCCCCTAGAATTGCCTTATGACTGTCCCATGCATGCTTGAATCCCACCACTGTTTTTGACTCCACAACCTCCTCCGGAAGGCCGTTCCATGCATCCACAACCATCTCTGTGAAAAAATACTTCCTTAAATTACCTCTGAGCCGCCTCCCATCTTTAAATTGTGCCCCCTTGTTCTTGCACACCTCTTTTTTTTGAAAGATGCTACCCTCTTGGACTTTGTTGATTCCCTTGAGGTACTTGAAAGTTTCTATCATGTCCCCCCTCTCCCTCCCTTCCTCGAGGCTATGCATATTAAGCTCCTTAAGTCTCTCTTCATATGTCTTCCGGTGCAGACCCTGCACCATTTTAGTTGCCCTCCTCTGGACAGCTTCCATCCTGTCTATGTCTTTGCAGAGACTGGGTCTCCAGAACTGCATGCAGTACTCCAGATGGGGTCTGACCAGCTGTCTGTACAGAGGGATAATAACTTCCTGTTTTCTACTGGTGATGCCTCTCCTATGCATCCCAGTATCCCACAACCCTCCTTGCTGCCCTCTCACATTGCTTGCCCACCTTTAGGTCATCTGATATGACTACCCCAGGTCCCTTTCCATTTTGTTGTTGTTAGTATCTCACCCCCATTGTGTACTCTTCCCTGGGTTTTGTTTCTCAGGTGCATTACCTTGCACTTCTTAGCACTGAATCTAAGCTGCCACACATTTGACCATTCCTCTAACCTTGTCAAGTCCTTCTCATCCTTTCCACCCCACCTTGTGCATCAACTCTGTTGCAGATCTTTGTGTCATCTGCAAAGAGACATACTTTTCCTTCTAGTCCCTCTGCAATTTCGCTTATAAAGACATTGAAGAGGACCGGTCCTAATACTAAACCCTGCGGTACCCCACTAGTAACCCCCCTTTCTTCAGAGTGGACTCCATTTACTATTACCCTGTGTCCTATTCTCCAGCCAATTCTTTACCCAGGCTGTCATCTTGGGACCCACTCCCAGGCTGGCTAACTTGTATATTAATCTTTTATGTGGGACTGTGCCAAATGCCTTGCTAAAGTCTAGGTAGGTCATGTCCACAGCCCCTCCCTGATCTACTACTTTGGTCACCCAGTCAAAGAAATCTATCAGATTCATCTGGCATGACCTTCCCACTGTGAATCCATGCTACCTTGGGTGCTGTGCCCCTCTGGCCTCTAGATACTCGACAATTCTTTCCTTCAGAAGTGATTCCATCATTTTCCACATCACTGAGGTTAAACTAACAGGTCTGTAGTTTCCTGCTTCTGCCTTGCTCCCACTTTTGTGAAGGGGAATCACATCTGCCCTCCTCCAGTACTCAGGTACCACCCCATCCTCCCATGATTTGTTAAAGAGGGTAGTTAGTGATATCACTAGTTCTACCCTTAGTTCTTTTAGAATTCTGGGATGACTCCCATCAGGCCCCATTGCTTTGTCCACCTTCAGTTTTAAGAGTTCTTTCAGAACCCTTTCTTCTGTAAATGGGCTGGTATCAACTTCTGTATCCAGAGTGTTTCTATTGTTTGTTTTAGGTACCCCCCCTTCATTTGTAAAAACTGAGCAAAAATATTTGTTTAGTATCTCTGCCTTTTCACAGTCACCCTCTGCCCACCCCTTCCCCTTTATTAAGCCTTACTATCCCTCCCTTGGTCTTCCTTCGCTCCCTGATGTACCTATAAAAGGTTGTATCCCCCTTCTTAACTGAGTTGGCTATCTTTTCCTTGGTTTGGGCCTTTGCTGTTCTGACTGCCTTCCCAGCTTCCTTTTGCTTTAACTGATACACTTTGCTGTCCTGCACCTTCTGTGATTCCTTGTACTTCCTGAATGCTTTCTTTTTCTCGTGAACCTTCACTGCCACTTCCTTTGAGAACCATAGTGATTTCTCACATTGTTTTGTTTTGTTTATTTGCTTCACACAAAGGCTTGTTACCTCTGTGATGGCAGTTTTTATTATTCCCCATTGTTCTTCCATCCCTCCTTCCTGCCCATTTGCTAGTGCATTCTTTAGGCACTCACCCATTTTGGCAAAGTCAGCCCTCCTAAAGTCCAGTACTTTTGCCTTTGTATGGCTTGACTCTATTGCTGTGTTTATTGTGAACCATACTGTTCGATGGTCGCTAGTTCCCAGATGGCTACCCACTTCTACATCTGTGATCCTCTCTCCATCTCCACTTGAGAGAACCAGGTCTAAGATTGCTCCCTCTCGAGTGGGTTCCAATACTAGTTGTCTAAGGCATGCCCCCTGTAGGGCATCTAGAATAATCCCACTCTTCGAAGTGGCTGCTGCAACTGCACCCCAGTTAACATCTGGTATATTCAGATCACCCATCAGCAATATCTCCCCTTTTTCTGCCATTCTAAATATACTTTCTATCATTTCCTTGTCCATTTCCTCCCCCTGAGAGGGGGTCTGTATACAACCCCTGTGTGGATTGTGGTGCCATTGCCTGTCTCCAAATTGACCCACAGTGCTTCTTCTCCTCCCTGTTTACCCTTTTGTTCTGTTGCTTTGATTCCTTCCCTTATATAAAGAGCTACTCCTCCTCCTCCTCTTTTACCCTCCCTGTCCCTCCTGTAGATAGTGTATCCTGGTATGTTTATGTCCCAGTCATGGTTTTGTGTGTACCATGTTTCTGTGACTGCCATGATATCTAGATGTTCCTCCTCCATCAACGCCACTAATTCAGGAAGCTTGTTACCCAGACTATGGGCATTGGTATTCATTGCTCTCCATTTTTTGATGGCTTTACCTTCTGTTGCAGCATCCCCCACTGACCTTTCTACCTCAGTCTTTTTCTCGTTTAGTACCCTGTTTTGTATGGAGAGGCTGGGATTTTCCTGTTGCTTATCAGTGCCTCCCCCCTTGACTAGTTTAAAAGCTTGCCAATGAAGCATTTAAACCGATTGCTCAAAAGACTTATTCCCTTCCTGGACAGATGCAGACCATCCTGCCAGTATAGGCTGGTGTCCCTCTAGGTGGAACCCCAGTCCCCAATGAAGCCAAACCCCTGTGCTCCACACCATTTTTTCAACCATTCATTAAACTGCATGGTGCAAAGTACCCTCACCTCACCCATGCCATTGACAGGCAGCACCTCTGAGAAAGATACTGTGTGTGCTACTTGTCTTAGGCCCATCCCCAACTCTACAAAGTCCTCCTGCACTGCTCTAATCTCATGATGAGCCAAGTCATTTGTCCCTAAGTGGACAATGACATCCAGCTCAGACTCCTGTGCAGCTGTTCTCATGATCCTGAGGATGTGCTTCCTGTCCCTCCAAGCCATGGCACCAGGCAGGCACCTTACTTCAGTTTTCCCTGCTCTCCCCAGTTCTATCCCCCTAATAATTGAGTTCCCCACCAGGAGCTGCTTCCTTTTCCTGTGGTGTCCTCTGCCTCCTTCCTGTGGGCCTCCCTTGTGACAGTTGTCCTCAGCCTCCTTAGACTCCTCTGTGGGTGCATCCATAGGGGAACTATGCGCCCCCAGAATGGTGTATGGATTGTGGAGTGGAACAACTGACTGTGTGTGCCTCTGTTCCACCATCCTCACCCTCCCTGACCCACTGTGGTCCAACTGCTGTGCTTTCTTCGCAACCTCTGAGGTAGTGGTGGTGGCTCTGGTGCTCCCTGGATGGGGGAGGTTCTCTTCCTACTCTCCAGTGTGGCCTGGGGGAAGGTTCCCTTACTACTGTTCAGTGTGGCCTGAAGACGGGCAACTTCCTCCCTCAGGGCAGAGAGTTGTCTGCAAATAGGGCAGCATCTCAGCCTCCAGAAAGACTCCCAGAAGACTGCTGCCCCACAGCCATTACATTGCACTACTCCCCACATGTTTATCTACTTTTTTTTGTGTGCGCGTGTGTGATTGGTTTGTTATATAGAAATATATATATTATACAATGTGTATGCTTATATTGTCAGTGCAGTGTACTAGAGAGGATATGACAGTGATATGCACCTTGCACTCTTGAGGAAATGATGTCAGAACCCCAGGTATAAAGGAACTATTTCCAGGGATGGGTGGGGTGAGGGTGGGCAGGGTTGGGCCTAAACTATGCCCTCAGTCAGCTAAAAGCTCTGACCCACCGCTGTGATGAGTGCCTTCCTGTCAGCAAGATGCCCTACACAACAATTTGACAGAGAAAATACCCTGTTAATCAAACAGAGAAAAATCCAGACATCCAAGTCAGACACAGGTAAACCTCCCCAGCCCCAAAACAGCCTGGTGATTTGTGCTCTGAAAGCAGTCAGACCCAAAATAAGTCAGCTTTGCACCAGGACAGACACAGTAAACAGTATTCTGTCTCTCAGGGTTTAAACTTTTCCTGCACAGAAAATCTTAAGAATTGTAACAAAAGTAAAGCAAGATCTACCTCCCTCTGTTGCTTGAAAGACTGTCTTTCCTGATAATTCTAAGTTCCTTATTTTACCTTTCAGTTAGAAGTAGCCTCCACCTGCAGAATATCTGCTACAAATCAAAGACAATTGTAAGGTTCACCTCCCTCTGTTGTGAGCACAACTTGCTTTCTTGCAAATCCTATGTTCAGTATTGCAGCTTCCAGCCAGAGGTAGCTTCACCTGAAGAATATTAGCTGTTCTGATGAGTTTGCTATAAAACACTTGCTTATAATACTGTTGTTATCAGGTCTGTAAGACTCTTCCAAAGCTATTGGCTGATAAGTAGCTATGGTGTAAGCACTTCCTGACACAGTCTGGCCTGGCCTTTTAAGGCACACACAGATAAACACAAAAAAAAGTTTCCATCCCCTGGGGCACTGTCTGGGTCAAATACACAGCCTGTACCTGCACTTACTTCAGAACTTATGACAAATTCTTAGCCCAGGGTTTAAACTCTTCCTGCACTGAAAATCTTAACAATTGTAACAAAAGTAAAGCAAGATCCACCTCCCTCTGTTGCTTGAAAGACTGTCTTTCCTGATAATTCTAAGTTCCTTATTTCACCTTTCAGTTAGAAGTAGCCTCCGCCTGCAGAATATCTGCTACAAATCAAAGACAATTGTAAGGTTCACCTCCCTCTGTTGTGAGCACTACTCGCTTTCTTGCAAATCCTATGTTCAGTATTGCAGCTTCCAGCCAGAGGTAGCTTCACCTGAAGAATATTAGCTGCACAGGGCAAGGGCATTAATACAACAATCTGACAGTGGGCATTATTGAGCCCAGGAAGGCATTAAGGTAAACCACCAAATTGGTGGGTGGGTTACACACTTCCCTGCCTGGAAAAACTTGGCATCTGCATCAAGTCTACACATACTACACAGTTTTATATAGAAAAACGTGTAGATACATGCAAGTTTCATTGGCATACCATAAAATAAATTCTGATGGATCAGTGAAAATAAATTGGCTATAACAGCATTATTACTATACTTTTTGCCTTTGGCAATGAATACTGCATAAGAACACATTACTTTTCATGAACAGGTTCAAGTAATTAAACACATTGTTGGTACAACCCTTGTTTGTACTACCTCCTGCACACTAACCCATATGGCTTGAGGCCTGACCCTATCAGCTATTGGGCTGCACAGGGCAAGGGCATTAGTACACTGATTTGAGGACTAAACTATAAGTTTGGAGGTGACAGAGTAGCCTAGCTTTGGAAGAGAGTGCTCAGAAATGTACACCCCTTTGTGAGCTACATTCATTGGAAGTTCTACAAGTCTCCCTGTGGAGTCATAACTAAAGCACACTACAGGCTTTGTGGCTCTTGCAGACTTTCTGAGAGGGGTAGGCACAGGCTCAAGTCCTTTCAACACTAGCATTTAGATTGATCAGTTCCAGCTCATTGTCAATCAACAAGTCAGCTTCTTTTTTTTTTATTTATATTTATTGGCTCTTTTCAGACACACATGCATCATATACACATAATACAGTATAAACTGTTGGCACAGAATGACAATGAATGATAAGTTTTCCCAATGAATAGTCAGAACATCTACCATTCTCGCCATCTCACCCAGAACAACTGAACAAAATGTTATCAGAAAATGCTATTTCTTCCCTATTAAGTGACAAAATCTGGATCTATCCCTGTGTAATAAAGAATCTATCCCTGCCATTTAAGTCTGAATTTCTGAGAATGGTCCTGAATATTTGCTGTAAATCTTTCCATCTGATAGATTTCTAGCACAATGGATCTCCATTCTTGAATGGTAGGAATCTGCAAAGACATTCACTTTCTGGTAATGGCCTTTTTGGCCGCTATAAAAAGTATCGGTAGTAAAGTTTTGGTTCATTGGGGAGAGTGGCCTGGATAAATCGAAAGCAGTATAGCCTCCCCTGTTAATTCTATAGATTCTCCTAGACATTTGAATAATTCATGTTGAAGACTACATCAAAAGGGCAATAAAAGGGGGTAATGCCATATAATATAACCCAGTTCAGCCATGGTACATCCACATTTCCTCCAACAGTGTCCATGCGTGTCTGGGAGATATTTAGTTAATATTGCTGGGGCTCGGAAGTATCTGGTATGGATTTTCCAGGAATACTCCCACCAAAAGGGGGAGAAAGTAACCCTGATTGCCAACCTGGACACAGAAACCCATTTGGAAAACTGTACCCCGGAGACAAGGTCTTTGTTCCATTTATCTAGAATAGACTGAGTGGAGTGCCCCAGTAAATCCCTCAATGCCTTATAGATGTTCCCTATAAGGTGACTACTATGGCTCCCCCAAGGGAATCAATAAACATTTTTAGCAAGGGAGGGCGAAAAGTAGGGAGTTTGGCAGGTATTGTTCGATGACGGAGTATATAATTCCTCACCTGGAGGTAGCGAAACAAATCTGTTTATCAGAGCTCATATTGATCCTTAAGTTTGTCAAAGGGGAGTATCCCCTTTTCATCTAAAAACTAAAATAAGAATGTTAGACCCAAATTACGCCAGTGAGTAAAAGCCAAGTCCATGTGGGCAGGCTGAAAAAGATCATCCCTCACAATTATTTTATAATAATCATATATTTGTCTGAGTTCTGGCTTATTCCTTAATTTATACCAGTTTTGGAGGGTACAAGATGTGTATAAAGTGTTTCAGAGGTGGTGTATTATTTGAGGAAGAGAAAAGAAGAGCAGAAATATCATGCATGTCATTTAAAATGAATTCCAAGGACTTCCAAGGTGCCACATAACTATCAGTCAGCCAAAGAATAAGAGTATGAAGAAAGGACGCCTGGGCGTAAAGTTTAAGATTAGGTAGATTTGTTCCACCGTGGGTGATTGGTAATTTAAGAATTGAAAGACGAACTCTAGGACGTTGTTTACTCTGTATAAATTTAGAAATTGGTTTGTCCCAGGACTTAAAATAAAAAGGAGAGGGGAAATAAGGGATATTTTGGACAAGGTATAAAAGTCGAGGTAAAACATTCATTCAGATGGTTTCAATCCATTGAAAAAAGTTAGTGAAAGAGATGACTACCTCTCCAAATCTCTTTGAATTGTAATGGTAAGTGGTTCATAATTAACTATCTCTACCACTCCTAAATCCAACAGGATATAGATCCCTAAATAATTAATTTTCATAGATCTCCACTTCAAGGGAAGAAGGTGGCGAAGAGTGTTTGTTGGTGAAAAATTAAAGAGGACGGCTTCTGATTTTGCAATGTTCAGCTTAAAACCTGCAATGGTCTCATACTTCTTAAGAATCTGCCAGATCGCAGGAATGGAGTAGTCTGGAGAGAGAAGAGTTAAAAGAACATCATCGGCAAACATCCCCACTTTGTATTGCTGTTGGCCAAGCGGAACACCCTCTACCTCAGAAGAAGCCCTGAGGGTCAGAGTGCCAGTGCCAGCAGCTTCATGTACAGGGCTCAACAAGTCAACTTCTGATGAAAGGTGTACCTCTGCACTGGCTGTTTGTTCTGAAATAGGAACACTTTCATTTGACTGCTCTGTTAGCTTTGGTTTAGCAGAAACTCTTCTATTAACTTGCTCGAAATTCCAGGTTCGTCATCAGGAGGAAATTCCATGAAATTTTAATCATGTAACACATTACTAATAGTGTCAACATTATCATCTTCATTTAACATCATTGTCCACAATACTGTTGGAATCATTAGCTGCAAACAGTTCAGATTTACCTGGTATGTCACCCGCTGTGCTGTTGTGGTCAGAATTTACCTCTTGTGGCTCAGTAAGTTCCTCAAGACACAAGAAGTCAGCTATATCAGAAGTCACACTTTGCACCTCACTTTCAGGGGCACAGGGGCAGTGGAGAAGGCTGAAGAATTAGACAGTCCTAAAGGTCCAGCTTCATCTCCCATATTATACAGGGGGTTTCCTGAAACAACGGACTCAGTTCATAAGATGGATAGTAAATGGCCTCACACGCACCATCATCAGATTCAGACTTGCAGTCGGTTTCAATGAGAGCATGGCTGGTGGAAAGCCTTGAATTTTTAACAACCGGAGAAGAGGTTAACTGTCTCTTTTTGGCTGCAGCTTGGGTTACAGGCCCAGGAGGTGCAGTATCTTGGGGTGCAGAATCAATGATGATTTGCCCAATTGGTAACAAATGATTTCTGTGCATTTTCTTCACAGCTCGTGGGTCATTCTCTGGACGCGCCTTGTGAACTGGCAGTTTCTCCAGCTTGCTGACAACATTGTATGGGATGTGATGCTGCCTGTCGGCTATCTTGAGTTTTCCATGCAGTCCTAAATTTCTTAGTAAGACTCTATCTCCAGGTTGCAGTTCTTGGGCCTTAACATGTCTGTTGTGCCTTTCTTTGTTTGCTAAGTTTCATTTGGCCGTCATGGTGTAGGCTAGCTGCTAGGCATGGTTTACTGTAACTGAGCTTTTCATTTCTGGACATACCAGAGGTAGTTCTCTGCTTTCACTCCATCAGGGGCCACTCCAAACAGATGTTTACTGGTAACCTTGCTTCTCGACCAAACATTAAGTGGTTGGGGGAGAACCCAGTTGCATCACTTCTGGTGCAGTTATAGGCATGAACTAACATGCTTATATGCTGACTCCATCTAAACTTATCTTTGGGATAAAGTGTGCCCAGTTTTTAGTATTGTGCGATTGAATCATTCAGGCTATGGATCCTCCTGAAGGTGATGAGGGGTAGTTCTGGACTTTCGCACCCCCCCAGAGAGAGAGAGAGCATCTTTTTAATCAGATGGCTTTCAAAGTCTCTCCCCTAATCAGAATGAATTCTCTGGGAGGCACTGTAATGGACAAAACTTTTCTATTAAAACTTTGGCCATGGTGGATGCCTTTTGGTCCTTGGTTGGATAGGCTTGGGCGTAGTGAGTTAAACGATCAGTCACTACCAGCATGTTACCAATATTCTTTTGATCTGGTTCTAAACACAAGAAATCAATACACACAGGCTCCATGGGTGCAGTGGTGGAAATGTTAACTAAAGATGCAGCCCTCTGAGGCTGAGCTTATCTCTGCAGGCAATGGCTACAAGTTCTGATGTGAGTCTCGATGTCAGTTCCCATTTTTGGCCAGATCGGCAGTTCTGGCACAACCCAGATGTCCCATCTGGTCATGGAGGGCATGTAAAACCACACGTTTAAAAGCTGTAGGTAATACTAGCTGTTGTTTGGCAACTTGACCTTGTCTACTGGTAGTCTCTTTGTAGAGCAGTTTGTTGTGCAACTTCAACCTGGGCCCATCTCTGAACAACAGAGCAGTTCTTGGATCTTGGGAATGAAGTTTGGATACATTTTTCCCAGCATGAATGGCATCCAACACTAGCTCAATCATAGGATCTTGGGATTGAGCCCACTGAATATTGTCAGGAGTAAGTTGAGGCAGAGTACTGAGATCCAATGCTGCAAGATGGAAATAGGCTGCAGGAACACAAGTGTCAGGAGGGCCCAGACAGTCCACCAGGCAATCAACGGTTTCAGAGGATGGGTGTTCATCTTTATCGAACTTCTGACAAAGAACTTTAACAGATTGTTCGGACATTCTTACCTACTCAGAGTTGGTGTCGGGTCTTATCGAGAGGGCATCAGCATCAATGTGATTCAGGCCTGGTTGATACTGTACTAAATAGTCATAGGTGGAGAGTGCCGATAACCAGTGGTGCCCAGTGTCATCTAACTGCTGAGGTTTGAACATACATGAGGGGGTCGTCAGTTTTCAGTAGGATTTTCACACCGTAAAGGTATTCATGAAATTGATCTACAATGGCCTATTTTAGTGCAAGGAATTCAAGTTTGTGTAAGGGGTAGTTCTTTTCAGACGGTGTCAGGCTTCGGCTGGCAAACGCCACTTGATGCAGTCCTTCCTTGTACTCCTGGTACAGTACAGCACCAATCCCCTTTAAGCTGGCATCAGAGTGTTACACATAAGGCTTGGTGGGATCTGCATAAGCAAGTCATGGGTGAGTTGGTGAATAATATCATAAAAGGCCACCTCCCACTCTCGAGTCCACCGTGTTCCAAAAAGTTCATTTGTTCTGAAATAGACCTTTTCTTCCTCTTTGACAGCACTCCTTTTGTATTTTCAGTTTGTTGGTGGATACCCTTGAGTTAAATTAAGCAAAGGGGGAATTACTTAGGTATAATCTTTTACAAATCAGCGATAGCAACTGCAGAACCCCAAGAGTCTTTGCAGTTCCTTAAGATTGTTAGACTGTGGCCAAGTGGTCAAGGCTTCTACATTGCTTGGATCCATTTGAATTCATTCAGATGATACAATGTGACCAACATATTTTACAGATTGCTGGAAGAATTTGCACTTGTCGATAGTTTCAAACCAAAATCCTCCAACCGGTCTAGAACCTTAAACAAGCGAGTCTCATGCTCTTTGAGGGTCCTGCCAAACACAATGGCATCATCCAGGTAGACAAGGCATTCTAGTAGATTTATGTCCCCCACAGCTCACTTCATTAACCCCTGAAAAGTGGTAAGTACTCCCAAAATGCCCTGAGGCATGCACAGAAATTCATAAAAACCCAGAGGGCAGCTGAATGCTGTTTTTTCTTTGTCTTTGGGTGCCATTGGGATCTGGTAATACTCACTCCAGAGGCCTAGCACAGAGAACCACTGGCTCCCAGTAAGGCAGTCAATGGCATCCTGGATGCGTGACATAGTATATTGGTCAGGTATAGTTCTTGGATTCAGAGACTGGTAGTCCACACACATCCTCACCAAGCCATTCTTTTTCTAGACTACCACGATAGGAGAGGCATATGGGCTATGAGACGCCTGTATAATTCCAGCCACTAGCATCTCCTGGAGGTGGCGTCAAACATCATCGATGTCTGCTGGTGCCAGTCGGTGAGATCTCTCTCAGAAAGGCCTCTCATCGTGAAGGCTAATGTAATGTTCGGCCCCAGTGATGCATCCAACATCCCATTCTTTCAAAGAAAATACCTTGCTTCACTGTGCCAGTTTTCAGTTGATCTTTGCTCTCCACTCTTCAGGAATGGGGGATTCTCCAAAGTCGAACAGATCAGGCGTTACCTCATCATTCTCTCCAGTGCATTTCTTGCTAGGCAGCATAGCAGTATTTGCACAGTATACAGTAGCCAGTGTGCAGCTTTGATTTACTCTGATATCCCGGTCAGACATGTTTTGGATTTGCACCACTACCCACAGAGCATAGGCGTGAGCTCGGGCAGGCAGAATGCTAAGCTTAACTAATAGTCCCTCAGGCAGTTTTCCCTCCTCTGGGGCATCCAGCATGAGAATCTTGTTCTTAACATCTTTTCTGATCTGTACCTTGTCACTGATGGTACACTGAGCATTGGGTGGCAATACAAGTGATTCTGGATCTTTCTTCCATATTGCTCCCACCGGCTCATCTTTCTCAACCTTTTTGGCCTGCTTCTGTAAGTTATGCGCTCTGTGCACCGTGGCAGGGATGTTCTGGAGCCCGCCCAGTCCTTTTTCTTGCTTGCCTTGACAGAGCTGGACTAGCTGGCCAAACATATGGGCATTAGTGCTGATTAACAACAGGATACCATCATACATTCCAGTCAGTGGGCATGCCAGGGTCTCTACTGGTTCATCCACACCAGCAACAACAGTAGAGAAAGATAACCACAGTCATACATAACCCTGGTAAGGGTAGAATTCATCACTCAAGCCCCACACATGAAGTCCTTCAAGGTGCAGGGCGCAGAAGATTGGACAAGTGTCAGTCATACCTATCCTTGAACACAATAGTAACCTGTTAGCCACTGTCTAGCACAGCTCGAGTTGAAATGCCAATAACAGTTATGGTTGTCTCCATGGAGGGACCTGCCATCTCAGAACAATCTGGGGATGCCGGTTTGGTGGACTGGCCCACAGCAGTATTGAAGGAGAAGGATTTTTGTGAAGGGCCAGGTTGTGGCTTTATATTGCTTTGTCGGACTTGGTTGAGTAGCTTGGTAGTGACCCACCGTAGATGATCTGGGGCATTGCAAACTCGTCTTATGTGCCTATCTTCTCTGCACCGGTAACAAAACACCTTGGCTCTGGGATCAGCAGGATGGGTTGTGTCATCACGAGGTTTGTAGTGGTCGGGGGGAGGGGGCCCTGCTCTCTTCCTTTGGTTTAGATTCGGGCTCATCTCCCCTGTAGCCCCTCTAAGGGGCAGATGATTGGGTGGCATAAATGAGATCCCTTATCATAGCTCACAATTCCCTCATCTCTTCTTCCATGGTGGGATCAGCTCGAGGTTCATCAACAAGGGCATTGGCCCCTGCACCCACAGGTGGGGTGTCACAACTATGCTCAGTCTTGGTGGGGCAAAGGCCAGGGCTTTTAGTGGGCTCGGCTGCAGCTTGCTGGCTGGCTTTTAGTTCTTTCAACATCTTTAATAATTCACTGACTTGCTGTGACTCAGAGTGGTCCTCTTTCTAAATAGGTCTGTCGGGGGTCATGGCAGTTCGCGAAACTCCCGCATATGGATCCCAACCATCATCATAATTTTCTGCTTCCCGAATTTCCTTCATTAAGCATCAATATTCTGGGGGGTTAGCTTTACAGTCTTGGAATTTTAACTTCAACATGAGCACACTTGAATAACAGGCAGACATAAGGATGTGTTCCCATCTGACATGATTCAGTTCACTAGCTGAGATATCCCCTTTATGATATGCCCTTTGCAAGGCCCGTTCTACCCGAATCACAAAAGCAGAGAGTCTTTCATTCTTCCACTGTTTAGTAGACTTGAATTTACACATCAAATCCTCTCTGGATTCAGTACTGCCAAATACCCCTTCTAAAGCAGATAAGTACTCAGTCGCAGAGACCTCTGGGTTGGTGGTCCGAAGGAACCGGATGGCTTCCAGTGCAGGGCCCCTTAAACTTTCCATAAGCCTCTTGTGTTTCTCCCCTTCAGAACACTGTCACTCTTGTACCGGGGGGTGGCATAGTCCTTCCAGGTTTCCAAGTCATCTTCCCCCACAGGAATAGGAACGGCACCTGAAAACAGCCTGAGCCTGCGATAAGAGTCCTGGTGCACTGAGGGTATCACAGTGGGGGATGCTACAATGGTGGATGCCTTAGGGGATGCTGGGGAGGCCAGAGGGGAATGAATGTGGGTGACCTCTTCAGAGTCCTCCAAAGCCTTCTGGAAGTCCTTAACCGTCTGCCTTTCTGTAGCTAAAAGTCCCAATAACTTGTGTTTAAATCCTTCCACCTTGGGGGACTCCCCAGGGGAAGATGGGTCACTGCATAGGTGAATGACCCTCCACCTCGTCGGGGACACCTCTGGCATGATAACAGTGGGTACCGTCTCAGGGTCTAAGGGAAGGCTACATGAGATGAGGGCCACTAGGGTCTGTTCAAAAAGGTCTCAGTACCACCCCCCCACACTGCAACCTTTTCCAGGCACTTAACATTCCCCATGGTTTCTTCTATAGTGTCATTAGTATTCCCCATGGGGATATCTAGTAGCAATAAAGCATTGTGGGGGTTGACCCCTTTGGCCTCACTCCACCCCATCATGCAGTGCACTACCAGCTTGTGAGGAGAAATTTTCCACTTGGGCATAGTAAGTGCCTCCCCAGGTGGCCGCAACCTGCGTGTTGTTGCTGAACAGGGGCTGGATCCCTGAAGCCAGTCTCTCACTGAAACAGTCTCTGGTGCAGGAGTTGCGGCTTGGGCTGAATTGGCAGGACCCAGGCAGGATGGGCAGTCTGGCAAAGTTCGCAATTTTCTGCTAGCTGTCATAACAGGTTGGCCTGTGGACAAGCAGGTTTTGAGCCACATAACACATTCAGCACATTCAAAATAAAAAGCTGTCTCTTGAAACAGTTCAGATATAGTCCGGTTGCAACTCAACAGCTTTACTGAGCAAACCTTTCGATCCGAGCATGTCTCGCACACAAGCCAGGCTAAATGCTTCAAAAGAGCAAGTCTTCGGTCCAAATCACAAGTAGCACTGATCACACTGAGAACACTTCTTTCTTTCTTTCTTCTGCCACAGTTCCAGGCTGGAATTGGACAAGTCCAACTTCTGCAATCAGGCAGTTCAATGCAGGAGAAAGGTGTCAGAGAGTTAAGGTGGGCCTCTTCCCGATGATTCCCCTATGCTCCTTCTGGGAGCAGCTGCACAAAAGCTTGAGCTGTTCACACTTCAGCCTCCAGCTCTAACTGATCCACTGTCTCTTGGCACACTGGGGATTTCCCTTGTAAATCCAGCATTTCAGTTGGCTGAAGGAGCTGTCAGTCACAGTTAGGGCTCCCCCTCCAGGTTTATTTGGTGCCAACCTAAAGACTACAAAACTACAGATTTTCTTTCCCACTGGGTTCGGATCCATTTTAGGTCCCCAGAGTTCTATTGATCCAATTACTGGAAGTCCTAGACCTAACATGGCTGCCATCCAGATAAACAAGCTGCAAATAAAGCAGGTTAGACAAACTCCTCTACTTCAGATATAACAATGCACAAACAGTAAACAAGCACAGTTCCTACACAGGATCCCTCTGCGCAAGTAGTGACTGCAGCGTGGAACAAATTGGAGCGATGTCTGGCTGGTCGCAACCCCTAAATCACTTGGACCCAGCACAGACAATTCACTTAACTCAGATTAGCTAGTATCTTAAAGGGACAGGCACGGAGGCTAGATATGGCACTCTCACCCAAATAAACAGAATCACACAGGGACAGGACACCAACCTGACAGTGAGCATTGAGGAGCCCAGGAAGTCATTAAGGTAAACCTCAAAATTGGTGGTGGTGGGGGGGTTGCAGAAGTACACCTTTATGGCATACATTCAGTTGGAAATGCTTTCCTTCCTGTATCTCTATGGTCCTGCCTGGGCTAACTGGCTTCCTATTATCTGCCGCACCAGAGGTGTCTTGGCTGCTGACTTTTTGGGGATATTTGGCTGTGGCCATTCTAATCGATTACATATCCCCAATCATACCTGAGACTTTGTTCAAGGGCACTCTGAAATGATTTTGCCTTCAGAAATCTACCTGCAAATGGATGCTGGCGTCATATCGCCCATTATCAAATTTCTCCATTTGTGAAGGTGCATGACCACTTTTACGATGAATACCTCGAATCTAGAGGATGTAGATTTTCTTTTCAATGGTCTGAAAACTGGCCAAGGTGTTTGGCAGATGGGTGATGCCCTTCTGCACATCTTTGTCTTCGAAGAGTCATTTTCTATGCTCTTCATACTTTCAGGTGCCTCCTACGGGGGATATGTCTCATGATTCAAATCAAATCAAATCAAACTTTATTTAACCAGGCATCAATACCATTGAGCAAGCTCATTTTCAAAGTGGTCCTGGACAGAGAACAGTACAAAACATAGACATAGCAATTCAATCAGTTATTTCCCCCTTGTCTGTCACCTGACCAGGAAACATTACCCACTCCTTTGCCTATATGCATTAAAACCATGTGTATAGGGTTCTTGGCCACTCATATCGGACTACACCTCGTTAGAGGTACATATCCCTGGCAGCAGGAATACACTCCTGGATACTCTCCACCTTTTCAAAGCAGTGGGGCACGAATGGAAAATTCCACAGGATGTAGTTAAAAACATTTTTGTTCACTGGGCTCATCCTGACAGGGATCTGTTTGTCTCACCGCCCCATATCCCAGTGCCTCACTGCTGCCCATTATGGCCAGACCTGGACATGGTCTGGCTGGATGTTTTCTCTCTTTACTGGAGGTTGCTCTGGAGTCAAGACTGGCGTGGTTCCCGCTGTTACAGTTGAGGATTCTGGTACTGATACCTCTTCCTCTTTATGCCTACCCTCCTGCGCTTCTATTTTGGTAATGCTCCTTCAATCCAATTCTGCATTTCCTGCTCCTCCATACTTGGTTCCAGAGGGCTAACCCCTCTCTTGGTTCCAGAGGGCTTACCCCTCTCTTGGTTCCAAAGTCACCTTTATGATGACAGGCATCTTTATGCCAACCTGGGTATCTCATGCCATGTCCCTTTCTTCGCAAAACAGGTGCCATGTCTCTCTCTTTGAGGGGACTGGACTGAGTTGGACCTGTTTTCATATTCTCTGTACATATTGAACTATTTTCTCCCACTGTCGGTGTTTGCGGTTCACTTTGTCAGCAAATCCTTGCCAAATTTGCCATCCTTCCCTGATGGGAGAAAGGTTTCTAACTCCATTGGGTATTTACGAATGTTATTAAGAGACATTCTTCCCCCGCACCTAAGTAGAACTCCACCTGCTTGGGGAGTTTTCAATTATGTCCTAGACTGACTAACAATTGGTCCCTTTTGGACCCACGGTTCCATGAGGCCTGCTCTTCCTATCATGGAACCCTTTACTTTGCGTTGCAATTTCGTCGGCTGGATGTATTGCTGCGTTCTGGGGTCTCTGCATATGTGGCCCTATCTGCCTTTCCTAAGGAAAGGATGTCCTTCTGTGACCCGATCCTACCTTTTCCACTGAGGTGGTTACAGTTTTTCCTGTGTATCAATAACCATTTGGCTACCACTCCTGAGGCTGCTATAATTCGCATCTTGGTTGTTCACAGTCCCTTTCATTCTTAATGAACATGGCCAGAGCACAATACAGCCCCACCTTTGTTTCAATTCCCTTGGATAGTGAAGGGAAAATGGCCTGTTTTGGTACAGGGTCTGTCTAAACTTGGGTGGCCAACTCTGTTGTTTTCTTTGTTATAACAAAAATTGTATATATACTGCAGCTCTCAGCTGTGGTCAAGACTCACTCCACACGAGTGCTGGCAACCACCACAGCAGGTTTACAGGGGTATCAACTGCTGTACTGGGGGATACGGCTCCTACTTCTAGGATCCGTCCCTCCCCTAAACATTACCATTGATGGGCTTGGCTTTTTACACGAGGACTACCTTTAGATGTACGGTCCTCCATTTTCTGCTTTCACACAGACAGACTTGCCTGCTGCTCTGATTTACACATAACTGCTTGGGAATCTTCCCATGTGTTGTGACCTGCTGCAAGAGATTGTCTCAAAGAAGATAGCACAGTTGTGTAACAACTTACTGTAACAGTAGATCTTCGAGAGTATCTCTTGCAGCAAGTCATGCAGCCCCTCCCTCCGTCCCCCTTATTCCTGTCTGCTCTAGGGGGCAGAGTTTACTTTTACTTTCCAACTCCTGTATATTTCTATTTATATATAGATATGTATACTTCTGTATATTTATTTTGGTTATATCCAAAATATGTAATTTTTCATATATATTTCTCCTTGGTTCCCTCGGCGACATCATGATCAAGTCGCTAATGAGGAGAAGAACTGAGGAGTATCGGGACCGTCCTCTCTTTAATAGTGCTCAGACCTGGTCATGTGGTGCATAAGGGGGCGGTCCCAGGTACGACTACTAAGAAGTCTTCCGGAAACAAGTGCCTCCGGCAGAAGGTTCCCATGTGTTATGACCTGCTGCAAGAGATACTCTCGAAGATCTACTGTTACGGTAAATTCTTACACAACTGTACTTTACTACTCTCCCTATCAGTGGCCCAGCCCATACACCTCCCTCAGAGGTATAACCTTCTGACCTCCTTTCCGGGGAGAATCCTGTATCCGAACCTCAGGTCTCTCAGACTCAAGGCATGGTTCTTGAAGACCTAGAATACACAGACATATACCTTTCTGAAGGTGTGCTCAGGGTTCTTAAGGGTTGTAGAAAACCCTCTACCAAGAAAACCTATGTCTCCAAATGGAAGAGGTTTTCTATCTGGTATAACCGTAGTGGGATATTACCTTCCCAGCCAGGGCTACCAGCCCTGTTGGACTATCTCACCCATCTGCACTCGCTGGGCCTACGGCCCACTACCCTTAAAGTCCACCTGGCTTCAGTCTCAACCTATTTTTTGGCAGGCAAGGGTGCTTCTCTGGCTGCTAACCCTATTTTAAATAAGTTATTTAAGGGATTGACTCACCTGCACCCTCCCTATGGGGAACCGGTACCTTCTTGGGATCTCAATGTATGCATTGCTAAGCTCATGGAGCCTCCATTCAAGCCTATGGCTACAGTACATTTGAAGTTTGACACTTGGAAATCCATATTCTTAGTAGCTATCACCTCAGCCAGAAGGATAAGTGAGTTGCAGGCCCCGTGTATAGAACAGAACTACATTTCCTTCCACAGGGACAAGGTGGTACTCAGGACTAATAGGAAATTTCTCCCCAAAGCAGTCTCTGATTTTCGCCTGAACTAGTCAGCCACTTTGCCAATCTTCTTTACTAAACATTCTAGTTCAGGAGAATGCAGGCTGCATAGCCTGAATGTCAAAAGAGCTTTGAGTTACTACAGTTGTCCCTCGCTATAATGAACACATGTGGAGCCAATGTATAAATTTGTTATAGTGAGGCTTCGTTATGATGGGAAATAACAAATTTAAGCATGAACTTTTGAAATAAATAATGTCAAGACCTCTGCTGTGTGTAAAAAATGTTTATATACAGTAATTTATTGCTACAACATATACTTTAAAATCATCTATTAAGAAATACTGTACAGCACTATAGTTTAAAGAAAGAGTCCAAAGTTGTTTGAACCATCTCGTGTTGCAACATTTCTTTCTTTGCCTGCATAATGAGCTGTCTCAACTGGAGCAGCTGCAATGATGAGATGCACGGCTGCCTCTCTAGGTAGCGGAGTCCGGTCTCTAAAGCTTCGATTCCCTCAAAGTTTTTAGCTTGCTCTTCCCCCTCATCCTCTTCATCAGAGTATGTTTCAGGTACAATTTCCCTGCCTTGCCCCTGTACTTCTAACAGAATTGCTCAGTCACTCATGGGTTGAGCAGTCAGGATAGCATCATCTTTGGTCAGCCAAACATTCAGCTGCTCCTGCCCTTCAGCTCTGGTCCCTTCAGTAAGTCCCAACTCGCACTCTATGCCTATGTCTTCTGTGTCACTTGCCACATCAGCGGCTGACACAACATGCTGAGATGTGTTGTCTTCAAAAATTGGCCCAGGTGCATCACGCCAGCAGGTTTTTATTTTCTCAGCAGCTGTTGCATCTCAAGCAGTCCTGGTGACATACATCATGTCCTTGATGTTAAATACTTTAAGAAATTTGACCAATTTTGTTCCAGTGTCTCTAACAATGATTTTGTGCAGCAGTTGCTTTCGGTAAAGTTTCTTTAGGTTGGCAATAATGCCCTTGTCCATAGATTGGATCATTGATGTTGTATTGGAAGGGAGGTACAGTACTGTAGTTTTTCCATCTTGACTCCATAGTTCCTCAGCTTTAGGATGGGCAGGACACTGATCGAGGAGCAAAATTGCCTTGGTTTCTAAGCGTTTACTTCTAAGGAAACGGCAAACAGAGGGCACAAAATGCCTGTTGGACCAGTCCTAAAAAATATCCCTTGTCATCCATGCATTTGAGCTACAGTCATAAAGGAGAGGCAGGGCATCCCTGTTTAGGTGGTTAAAACATCTTGGATTCTTATATTGGCCAATACACAGGGGGTGTAATTTATGTTCTCCAGTGGCATTTGTGCATATCAGCAGGGTTAATCGGTCCTTGTAAATTTTATACCCTTTAGAGGCATCGTTCTCAGTCCTAGCAGCAAGAGTTCAGTCTGGCAAGCACTTGTAAAACAGACCGGTCTCATTGGCATTATACAGTTGTGCAGGTTCATAGTCACCTGCCTCTAGGATGTCAATGAGCTTTGGTAAAAAAACAGCTGCTGTGGGATCATCAGTGGAGCTTTGTTCACTGGCAATTTTTAACTGGCGAATTCCTTTTCTTTTTTGAAAACGGCAAAGCCAGTCGGTAGAAGATTTAAAATTACAGTCCTCCCCAAGAATCTGCCTAGCAAAAGCTTCAGCCTTTTCTTTAACAATAGCCTCAGAGATAGGAACACCTGATGCACACTGGCTTTCAAACCAAAGCCGTACTGCTTGATCCACATCAGTATTACCTGCTAGATGCAGTTTTTTTCTCTGCATCCCCTCCTTCTCGCAGCACTGATCCATGAATGCTAGAAGAGAGTCCTCTTGTTTTCGGATAGTGCAAATTGTAGATTTTACGAGGGAGAATTCTGATGCCAGCTTAGCAATACCTTCGCCATTCTTTAACCGGTTGACAATAGATAATTTGGTAGTGACATCCAGGGCTTTTCTTTTTTTAGTTTCAGACAGCACAACTGACACTGACGCTGAACTGAGAGAGCTGAGGAGACTGAAGCATTCAGAGGTGAGCAATAGCCTGTGATTTAAAATCAGCGATTACTGCACACGGGCAAATTTCAGTGAGGTTGATTGAATAAGTGATTGATTTATTGATTGCAGGCAGACCGGTAATGTTCACAACAAGCACTGAGTATACTCAGCAGGTGATTAGCTTGAACTTAATAGCATTATTGTATGGAAGCTAGAGCAACAAGGTAAAAAAGAAATGCGCATTGCTAAATGATCACACCAGCTTCCCAAGCACTCATTTCAGAGGGAGCCAAGACTCAGGTTCGTTACAACCAGGATTTGCTATAATGAGATTCATTATAATGGGGGACAACTGTATATTACCCACACTAAGGTCCACAGGCAGGACAGACAGCAGCTGTTCCTGACCTGGGGGGGAGGGAAAGCCAGCTTCCAAATGACAGTTGCATACTGGACAGTGGCATGTATCTTGTTCTGCTACAATAAAGCTGGAAAGCAGCCCCCGGTGTGACTGAGGGCACACTCCACAAGGTCACCAAAGCAAACTGAAGAGGGTCCTTCTTCCCACTGAAAAACAAAGGAGAGACCCCGGAAAGATTCAAGCCCCCCCAAAAGATTCCTGATACCCCAACATTCCTGAAAAGGGGTCTGATCATACTAAGCACAAAAGAACAAATGAGCAGGCTCCTGAGTCTGTGCCTGCTAAAAAGAAATATAAAGAGAAACATGTTGTTGTGCCTCCTGCCGAAAAAGCAACGGAGCGCCCAACAGACAAAGATAAAATATTAGACAACAAAAGAACTGCACCAAGGTGACCTGGGGTGCTCTGTGACAACCAGCAATTCAAAAAAACAGATAGTCACGGCACTTACCCAGGGCATATATGTCCGTAAAATGAAGAGTCCAGAGTTAGGAAATTCAGACTATTAACTTTGTTTGCCAAACACAACAAGAACAGCAATCCTGGGCCAGGGAAACCACACCAAAGATCTGATGTGTCAGCTCTAACGAGTCTTTGTCAAAAATATTGCCCCCCATGTTTCCAGCAATTAAATAGCTTACAAAAGGTCACATAATGTCCATGTTAATTACACATATTTAAAGGCACAGTGTTTTTATATATAAAAAGTGCTACCATATTGCTCATAAAGTGTAATACACATATAATAACCACATTCCAACATGTAAAACAGTGTGCAAAGTGTTATTAAGAAATAATTTATGTGAGAAATACATTAAACATAAACACAGTGCAGCCATATTTAAAAGTTCTCGCCTCTAAATCACATCGACTGGTCACACTTAATTCATTGATTAATCATATATTTATGTAACCCCTAGATGGCGCTATCCCAGGGGCTACTACCCTGCCTGATTTGCCACTAACAGGTTGAGGGACCTGAATCCGATGGCGGGTGCCTCCACCCAGAGGTCAGGGTTTGCAATAGTTAAACTAACTTGGTCACAGCCCTCTGGGACACTGCAACCCCCCTTTCTCCCCACTAGTGGCCCACACAGTATATCAGAATTACCTTCACAGTATACACTTACCCCCAGGACTGGTTCAGGCACTGGGACCCCCTGTAAAATAAGAAGATACAGTGCAACAATCACAGTACAATACTTTAACATAGACAAATACCTCAGGCAGTATGATTTTGCTGAAACAAGCAGCTCTGATTTATTTAGGAGGGATATAACAAGGACAGGGGGAAATCAGGTTAATTAGCTTATCACTTTACTCATCTACCTATGGCTCTGTGCACAGGCCTATCCCTACCAGTTACTGTTCCTGGGTACCCAAGCCCTAGTGGCTAGTCCAAATCGTGGCAGCTGGTAGGGGCCCTTTCACACAGAGAAAAGAAAAATTAGTTAAACAGTCAGCAGTACAGTAATTCCATTTGGATTCAATGTGGCAATTCAACAGGGAGCGACCCTGAATTAGTACTCATGACCTCCAAACAAGATAGGGTCCTTCAACATCAGCAGGGCTACTCTTGAGCTCCACGAGACTCCTCACACATTTATATGGTAAACAGTAACAGGCAAAAGTCCTTTAATGGCAGCAGGATTCACTTGAGCTACACAAGCCTCCTCACACATTTATATGGTAAACAGTAACAGGCAAAAGTCCTTTAATGGCAGCAGGATTCACTTGAGCTACACAAGCCTCCTCACACATTTATATGGTAAAAAGAAAGTACTATACCAGCAGGCTGCTTCTCTATCCCGATCTCAATTACTGCACAATACCCGGGAGAACGCACAGCAGATTCAGTTCTTGACAGACCGAGCGCAATTTAACAATTTCTCCAGTCTTCTACAGGGTGAGCCTGGTTTCTACTCTTCAGATATCCTTTGATCCTCTTCACAGGATGGATTCAGTCCTAACAAGCAGTTACACAAGCTGCAGACCGGAACTCGGGGCCTTACACACGTTTCCCGACTAAAACCCACACTGATTGGTCCAGTTCAGCAGTTCAAAACTAGAATGGGGAACTAGGCAAACACAGTTCTGACTGCAAAGAAAGCAGGTTAGACAAACTGTATTTTCATTATTACTCTAAATGATTTCTGGCAAATAGTTACTTCTTTCAGATAGGTTCCCTTTGCACTCCTAGTGACTGCAAAAATGGAGTGAATTGGCAGCAGCTCGAGTGGTACTCAAGCAGAGAAACACACAGTCCCCCCATACAAACGAATTATGTCTGCAAGCAGACAGCTCTTAAAGACACAGTACCAGAGGCTCTAAAAACACTCACAGACAAATGGCTTAAACGCCAAACACCATTCAGGCTTGGAGCATTCAAGCAAGCTCCTGGAAGTCTTTTGGGAACCGCCATTTGCAGGGGGGTTACACCCTTCCTGGCCTGGGAAAGCTTGACGTCCGCGTCAAGCAAGTACCCCCATAAGTTTCAACTGCAACCATATACATTTGCATTAGGCTCACACATGTAATCATCAGTCAATATATCATTTTACCAAGAACACATTTCTGAAACATTGCAGTACGTCACTCTTTACACAGTATTACACACACATTGTACCATAACTCAAGTTATTACCTCTTGTACATGAAACCTGAAGAGAGGGGGGCCCTTCCCTATCAGTTACCTTGGGGCTGGACGGGGCAGGGCACCATACTTAGAGGGCAACACAAGTAACTTGAAGTTAGCACTGAGCTCAGTCTGGGCAATGAGCTCGGGACACATACACTCCTTTATGGACAACATTGAGAGGCAAGTCCACAGGCCTCCCAAGGGAATCATAACTGAGGTGCACCACAGGCTTTACAGCTCGACCAGTCTTTCTAGGGGGAACTGTTACAGTCTCTACACTCTGAGCCTCATTTTCAGCATTGTCCTCACTTGTCAGGGGAGTCTCCATGGGGTAGAGAGGCTAGAACTTGGGGCACTTTCAGCTCCAGGAGTTACAGTTTCTGAGTCCACAACATTTGGCTCGCATGGAGAGCTTTCGGACACTGGCAGTGGACTGTCAGGGCACTCAAAATACTCTTCTTGTTCTGGTGTATCACCAGTCTGCCCCAATCCATCATTTTCCTCCCTGAAGCTCAAACAGTTCAACCATGCACAATGATTCCATTTCATCTGATCTGATGCTTTGCACTTCACTTTCTGGGAGCATTGGCTCCAGGGACAAGCTGGGGGCTTAGACAGTCCAGAAGGCCCAGCCGTCTCAGTATTGACTAGGGATTGCCCAGAACAATTGACTCAGTTCGTAGAAGGATAGTATTCAAAGTCACTCTCACTTTCTTCTGATATGGACTGACAGTCATGCTCAACTGGGACTTGTGGAGGAACACTTTAACTCTGCTTCTGTAGCTGCAGACTTTCTTGATCTTTTCTTAGCAGCAGCTCTAGTCACTGGTCCAGAGGGGCATCTTCTGGGGCTCAGACTCAATCAAGATTTGTCCAATGGGCAGTAAATGATTTCTATGCATTGTTTTTACATCTTTGAATTATTCTCAGGCCTTACTTTGTACACTGGCAGATCATCTAGTTTGCCCACTACAATGTGAGGAGATGGTGCCATCTGTCAGCAATCTTGTGTTTGCCATGCGGTCCCAGATTTCTTAGCAATACCCGATCTCCCTCCTGGAGTTCCTGTGCTTTCACCTTTTTATCATACCTTTCTTTGTTGGCCAGATTTCTTTTGGCAGTCATGGTTTGAGCCAGTTGGTACGCATGAGTTAGCTGGGCCTTTAACTTTTGCACATACTGTAAATGGTTGTCAGCTTGAACCCCATCAAGAGAGACCCCAAAACACACATCTACCGGTAGTCGAGCTTCTCTTCCAAACATCAGGCGGTAGGGGGAGAACCCAGTGGCATCACTTTTGGTGCAGTTATAAGCATGTACCAGGGTGCTAATTTGTTGGCTCCATCTAGGCTTGTCCTTTGGGTGCAGGGTGTCTAGCATATCTAACAAAGTGCGGTTGAAACGTTCAGGCTGTGGGTCCCCCTGGGGGTGGTAAGGAGTGGTTCTGGACTTTCGCACTCCCCACAGAGAAAACATCTCTTTGATCAGACGACTCTCAAAGTCTCTCCTTGATCAGAATGGATTCTTTGTGGAGCCCCATAGTGAACAAAAAGTTTTCTACAAGTACTTTGGCCACAGTGGATGCTTTCTGGTCTTTGGTGAGGAGCTTGGGCATATCTCGTGAAATGGTCAGTGACCACCAGCACATTACTGATATTTCTTTGATCTGACTCCAAACTCAGAAAATCAATACAGACCAGCTCCATGGGTGCACTGGTGGTGATATTAACAAGGGGCAGCCCTCTGGGCAAAGCTTTCCTCTGTAAGCAGCGACTACAAGTTCGAATGTGTTGCTCCACATCAGCCCCCATCTTAGGCCAATAGAATCTGGATCTCACCAAGTCAAGTGTTCTGTCTATACCAAGGTGCCCCATGTGGTTGTGCAAGGACCTCAATACTGAGTCTCGAAAGGCAGTGGGCAGCACTAGTTGTTGTTTGTCTACTTGTCCCCCTCTGTCTACTGTTTCTCTGTATAACAGTTTATTGATCAGTTTCAACTTAGGACCTTCTTTGTATAACAGTGCAGTTCTCAAATCAGTGGAGCGTAATTTGGACACATCTTTTCCTGCACAGAGGGCTTCTAAAGCTGATTTGATCATGGGATCAGGGACTGAGCCCTGAATACTGTCATTGTCCAGCTGAGGCAGTGCACCAATGTCTATTGCAAAAGAGTAGCAATAAGCAGCAGGTATGCAATTCTCAGAGGGTCCCAAGCAATCCACCATGCTGTCCACTGCGTCCGTGGACATTTGTTCCTCCCTGTCAAACTTCCGGCAGAGTGCCCGAATGTCAGGTTCTGCCAATCTGACCCAATCATTCTGGGGAACAGGCCTCCGGGAGACAGCATCAGCATCTATGTGGTTCAGACCTGCTCGGTATTCGAGAGCATAGTCGTATGTAGATAATGCAGAAAGCCACCTATGGCCAGTGGCATCCAACTTAGCTGAGGTCTGTACATAGGTCAAAGGATTATTGTCAGTTTTTTACTATTATTTTAGCCCCATACAAGTACTCATGGAATTGATCAACAATAGCCCACTTCAAAGCTAGGAACTCTAACTTATGTACAGGATAGTTCTTTTCGGATGGGGTCAGGCTTCTACTGGCAAAGGCCACTGGTCTCAGGCCATTCTTGTGCTCTTGGTACAACACAGCCCCCAACCCTTGCAAGCTAGCATCAGTGTGCAGGACGTAAGGTTTTCTTGGATCGGCATAGGCCAGCACTGGAGCATGGGTAAGTTGATATATGATCTCATGAAAAGCAGTCTCACAATCAGGAGTCCAGAGGGCCCCAAATACTTCACTCGGACGAAAATACACTCTTTCAGTCTTGAGGGACGCTGACTTTTGGTATTTTTTGTGGGTTGGAGGATACCCTTGAGTAAGGTTAAGTAAAGGGCGGATCACTCTTGAATAGTCCTTGATAAAACACCGATAATAACCACAGAATCCCAGGAATCTTTGCAGTTCTTTTAGATTTTTGGGCTGTGGCCAGGTGATCAAGGCCTCAACTTCACTTGGGTCGGTCTCTATTCCCTCGGTGGATACTATGTGTCCCACATACTTTACTGATGTTTGAAAGAATTGACACTTATCAATGGACAGTTTAAGGCCAAAGTCCTCCAGTCGGTCCAATACCTTAAATAATCTGCTCTCATGTTCCTCCAGTGAGCTGCCAAACACAATAACATCATCTAGGTATACCAGGCACTCTAGTAAGTTCATGTCCCCACTGCCGCGCTCCATCAGTCATTGAAAAGTGGTGAGGCAGTATAAGCGCAGTGGTCTAAGGCTCTGAGCTGCAAATCTGGTGACATCCAGCAGACCAGACCTGGGTTTGAATCCACAACTTCCACTTGCATACTGTGTGACCCTGAGCAAGTCACTTAACCTCCTTGTGCTCCCAGGTCGCTCCTGTAAAAAAGCTTTCAGCTTAGTGTGCTATGCCTGGTTAAACAACTAAATAAATAAATAATAATAAAAAAAAAGTGGCTGGGGCACCTGAAATCCCTTGAGGCATCCTCATGAATTCATAGAAGTCAAGCGGACAGAAAAAGGCTGTCTTCTCATGGTCCTCTGGGGCCATCGGGATCTGGTAGTACCCACTGCGGAGATCCAACACAGAGAACCACTTGCTCCCGTTTAGGCAGTCCAAAGCATCCTGAATGTGGGGCATTGTGTACTGATCAGGGATAGTCCGCTGGTTTAAGGTGCGATAATCCACGCACATCCTTACTGTCCCATTCTTTTTCCTCACTACCACAATGGGGGAAGCATAAGGGCTTCTGGATTCTTGTATTACACCAGCAGCTAACATCTCTTGCAGATGCCGTCTCACATCATCTATGTCAGCAGGTGCCAGGCGTCCGGGGCCTCTCCGCGAAATGGTCTTTCGTCATGCAGCGGATATTGTGCTCAGCTCCTTGCATGCATCCTACGTCCCATTCCTTTAAAGAAAACACCTGGTCTCTCTGGGCAAGCTTCTCACTGATCCTCACTTTCCATTCAGCTGGCAATGGGAGTCGCCGAAATCAAACAAGTCAGGCGTTACTCTGTCATTCTTCCTCGAACTCTTGCTGCTGGGTAGCACTGCAGTGTCTGCACAATGCACATTAGCCAGGATGCAACCTCTATTTACTCGAATGTCTCTTTCAGACACATTATGAACTTGGACCATTACCCTTCTGGCATAAGCATGGGCTCTAGCAGGCAAAATACTAGGCTTGACCAGCAGTCCCTCTGGCAATCTTCCATCACCTGGTGCATCCAACATTAATATTTTATTCTGAACATCCTTTCTGATATGGACTTCTCCCTGTAAGGTACACTGGGCATTTGGTGCCAGGATCAGAGACTCAGGATCCCTCTTCCATACAATTCCGACCGGTTCCTCTGGTTCTATTTTTTCAGCATCTCTCTGTGCCTCATAGGCCTTCTTAATTAAAGCCGGAACTCTTAAAGCTCTACTAGTCTTTGACCCCTGTTTTTCATAACACAACTGTGCCAGCCTTCCGAACATATGAGCATTTGTTCCAATCAACAAAGGGACACCATCATACAGTCCAGTGGGGGGACACACTAAGGCTAGGGTCTCTACTTGTTCGGCCACTCCAGCCACGGAGGTGGGGAAAGACAGCCAAATTTGGATATACCCGGAATAGGGGTAGGCCTTCTCACTTAACCCCCATACATGCAATCCTTCTAATGGTTGTAAGGGTACATCTGACAAATGCTTCTGATACCAGTCCTGGAACATAATTGTCACTTGGGAGCCACTGTCTAATACAGCTCTTGTAGACACTCCATTCACCTTTACAGTGGTCTCCATGGAGGGGCCCACTATTCTGGACCAGTCTGGAGAGGTGGTAGCGGGAGCCTGGGCAACTGACCTTGCCACAAAGGACGTGAGTTAGCATTTTTGGTGCCCTCACTGGGATCATTTTGTGCACCTCTTAACCACTGATTTGTTCTCCGAAGCTCTCCTTGTAGCCTATATGCAACTTTGTCAGTGTCTTTTGGGGACCGGCATTCCCTCTTCATGTGCCCATCCTTCCCACAATTATAGCAAAACATACTTTCTGGAGTTTGAGCTGGCCGAGGTGCCACACTGGGAGCCAGAGGCGGTACTACCTAACTGGAAACCTGGGTGCCATCTCTGTTCTGGCGTGATAAGCATTTGGAACATCTTGTCAGTTCCTCCACTCCATGGTCAGGAATTGAGTTTGGAGCTGTTATCAGCAGGAGATACATGGGTGGAGTACCCCCACCCCCATAGCAGATGCAGTCGGATATAGGTCGGGGCCCGTGCTTGCAGGCGTGGCCTTCATAAAGGGACTGTTTTGAATTCCGGATCTCTCCAACAGTTAGCCCCATTGTGACATATCTTTTTCCTTGTCAGAGCACTCATTGACTGCCAACCTCTGCCCCTGAACTTCACTGATGGGTCACCCTCAGTCACTCGGGTCATAGCGCGGCTATTGGTGCAGGTCCTCCCAGTCACCTTTTCTCCAACTCCGAATTTCTCTCATTAACTCATCATAGGAGGGTGGGAGTTCCAGTTGATTTGCCAGGTGTAACCTGAAGCAACAGCAGTTCTGAGAAGGGGGCATACTTAAGGATCCTGTCCAGCCTGGTTCGGTCCAGTTCAATCGCTGGCAAACTACCCTTTCTGAGGCATTCTTGCAACAATTTTTCCAGCCGAGATACATACACAAACAACAACTCCCCTTGGTACTGTTGTGCATTTCTTACTCTCCACCATAGGTCCTCATCAGAATCTGGGCTCCCATACACATTCTCCAAGGCCTCAAGATAGGCCTGTGCAGTCACTTCAGGGTTACTGGCCCGTTTAGCACGGATGGTAGCCAGAGCAGGACCTCGGAGGCTCTCACTAACCCTCTTTCACTTTTCGGCTTCCGAGCATTGCCATTCTAGCACATGGGGGGCAACATAGTCTATCCAGGTCTCCCAGTCATCCTCCCCTTGGGGGGTGGGGAGGGTGCCAGAGAAGATCCTCAACCTTCGGTAAGAGTTGTGACTAATGGCAGGTACAGAAATAGGAGTCTGCATTGGTTCACCCACCATTACGGGTACTGGAGCGGGAGAGGGTGTTGGGGGAGGAACACCCCCAGGTGGCAAGAATAGTTTCTTCAAGTCCTCCATAGTTTTCCCTTCCCCCAGCAACCATTTAGCAAATTTCTCCTCAAAAGTTTCAGACAGTGGTGGGGGCTCATTCCCCCCCGGGTCTTTACTGTCCTTAGTTATCACTCTCCAGGCAGTGAGGGCTCCCTCTGGGGTAATGGTCTGTGGCACTTTGGAGCTATCTATGGGATCCTTAAACTCTATTAGGGCCAGGAAAGTGTGGGTGAGCAGATTAGCATGCCGACCCACCACCACAGGGTTTTGTAAACCTTCCACCTTGGAAAGTACTCCCTGTACAGTGTCCATATTGATATCCAGGGGGATGTCCAGGATAAGCATAGCATTTTGGGGGTCGATCTCCTCTCCAGTACACCACTCCACCAGCCGGTGCACAGCCACTTCTGTCGGGGTACCCATTTTTTTCTTAACAGTGGTTCGTAAATATGGCCATTAGAGGACACACAATCCCAGCGGTGAGCCTCCAAGATGTAACCCCAAGATGGCGCTATCCCAGGGCTACTATCCCTGCCTGATTTGCCACTAACAGGTTGAGGGGCCTGGATCCGATGGCGGGTGCCTCCACCCAGAGGTCAGGGTTTGCAATAGTTAAACTAACTTGGTCACAGCCCTCTGGGACACTGCAACCCCCCTTTCTCCCCACTAGTGGCCCACACAGTATATCAGAATTACCTTCACAGTATACACTTACCCCCAGGACTGGTTCAGGCACTGGGACCCCCTGTAAAATAAGAAGATACAGTGCAACAATCACAGTACAATACTTTAACATAGACAAATACCTCAGGCAGTATGACTTTGCTGAAACAAGCAGCTCTGATTTATTTAGGGGGATATAACAAGGACAGGGGAAATCAGGTTAATTAGCTTATCACTTTACTCATCTACCTATGGCTCTGTGCACAGGCCTATCCCTACCAGTTACTGTCCCTGGGTACCCAAGCCCTAGTGGCTAGTCCAAATCGTGGCAGCTGGTAGGGGCCCTTTCACACAGAGAAAAGAAAAATTAGTTAAACAGTCAGCAGTACAGTAATTCCATTTGGATTCAATGTGGCAATTCAACAGGGAGCGACCCTGAATTAGTACTCATGACCTCCAAATAAGATAGGGTCCTTCAACGTCAGCAGGGCTACTCTTGAGCTCCACGAGACTCCTCACACATTTATATGGTAAACAGTTACAGGCAAAAGTCCTTTAATGGCAGCAGGATTCACTTGAGCTACACAAGCCTCCTCACACATTTATATGGTAAACAGTAACAGGCAAAAGTCCTTTAATGGCAGCAGGATTCACTTGAGCTACACAAGCCTCCTCACACATTTATATGGTAAACAGTAACAGGCAAAAGTCCTTTAATGGCAGCAGGTTCACTTGAGCTACAAGCCTTCTCACACATTTATATGGTAAAAGAAAGTACTATACCAGGCAGGCTGCTTCTCTATCCCAATCGCAATTACTGCACAATACCCGGGAGAACGCAGAGCAGATTCAGTTCCTGACAGACCGAGCGCAATTCAGCAATTTCTCCAGTCTTCTACAGGGTGAGCCTGGTTTCTACTCTTCAGATATCCTTTGATTCTCTTCACAGGACGGATCCAGTCCTAACAAGCAGTTACACAAGCTGCAGACCGGAAATCGGGGCATTACACACGTTTTCCGACTAAAACTGCAAACCGAAAAAGCACAGGGCTCCTTCCCTCTTCACTGCCAGAACTCAACTGAAACTCCAGCAGACAAAACTGGGCACTTCCTTTGAGTTCTTCCCAGTTCTTGGCTGGATTGGCTGTCACTCACAATAGACTGCCCCTGTTGGTCCAAAAAGGCGCCGAAGTCCAAACTACATCTCCCAGAGTCACTGCCCACACAATCCTCTTGTGGCTGGCTCAGATTACGAGTCCAAGTTCTGATTCGTCCAAGGCATCATTTTAGAGCTACCTTAACCCACACTGATTGGTCCAGTTCAGCAGTTCAAAACTAGAATGGGGAACTAGGCAAACACAGTTCTGACTGCAAAGAAAGCAGGTTAGACAAGCTGTATTTTCATTATTACTCTAAATGATTTCTGGCAAATAGTTACATCTTTCAGATAGGTTCCCTTTGCACTCCTAGTGACTGCAAAAATGGAGTGAATTGGCAGCAGCTCGAGTGGTACTCAAGCAGAGAAACACACAGTCCCCCCATACAAACGAATTATGTCTGCAAGCAGACAGCTCTTAAAGAGACATTACCAGAGGCTCTAAAAACACTCACAGATAAATGGCTTAAACGCCAAACACCATTCAGGCTTGGAGCATTCAAGCAAGCTCCTGGAAGTCTTTTGGGAACCCCCATTTGCAGGGGGGTTACATTTAGCAGATCATTTCAAAGAACCTTTTTATTATTTATTTTTATTTATTTATTTGAACAAGTCGGATTTACAACCTTTGAGTCAGGGACTCATTTACAAAGGCACCTTGTCGCAGGGAGGGCAAGACAATAGAACATTGTGCAGATACTACATTGGACAACATTACAGGTGCAGACATTGAACACAGAATACATTTAGTTACATGTTGATATAAAATACAGATTTACAATTAAAGATGTACAATTTCTCTAGAGTTGCAGTGGAATACATCCTTGTATAAACCTAAGGGGGTAGGTAAAAAGAGGTAGGGGAAAAGATAGCCAGTCCAGGAGACCTTGTTGAGATTAGGGGGGCCAGGCAGGGAAAGGTCCTGCAGTAGGATTACGGGTGGCAGGTTTAGTTGCACCTACAGCAGCGGACATTAAAGAGATGGTTCTGGAGAGCAGTTTTGAAGGGACCAAGTTTGGCAGTGTTGGTGATGCAGGTAGGAAGGGAATTGAACCAGGTGGGGGCTCGATAAAAGAAGGACCTCTGGGCGAGGGAGGTCTTGGTTCTGGGCACTTTGAAGGTGGGTTTAATAGAGCTGTGGGTGGAAACGGATGAGGATGACCGTAGTAGGGAGGCAGAGACTCCTGGGGGGAGAATCTGAGCAGGGATTTCTTAGCAAGAAGGCAGGTGTGATACTGCAGACATTCCTCGAAGTTCAGCAGGTTGGCGGAGGAATAGAGCAGGCAGGTATGAGTGTGGCTGGAGGCTCTGGTCAGGAGCCTACAGGCCTTATTGATGGAGAGCTGGATTTTAGAGATGGCAGTGTTATCAGCTGCAGCATAGATGGGCAAGCCGTAGTCCACTAGGGACAGGACAGAGGAGGTGATGGCCAGCCGGAGGGCAGCGAGAGGCAGGCAATCCCTGTGGTGGTAAAGTAGGCCAATCTGAGAGTTTATGGAAGAGGAAAGAGCATTGATGTGGGTGCAGAAGGTGAGAGCAGTATTGAAAGTGATGCCTAGATATTTGTATGTGGGCACTTGCTCTAACGGGAGCTGAGAGTTAGGGGTAATCAGGAGGGGGGCACTTCTAGCTTTATTTTGGTGGTGAGAGAAGAGCATTGATTTGTTTTTCTTAAGGTTTATGACTAGTCTGTGATCAAGAAACCACCTTTCTGTTTGGTCATAGGCGAGTTGAAGGGATGATTGGAGAGTGGAGGGATCTGGGTGTGAGGCAAAGAGAACTGCATTGGCTGAATAGAGGAGCATCTTGCTATTGCAGGAGCTGGGGAGAGTGTTGAGGTAGAGACTGAAGAGAATGGGACTCAGGATTGAGCCCTGTGGGACCCCGGAGCTAACGGGTCAAATGTTGGAGAGGGAGCCATTGATTTTTACATGCTGGGATCTAGCAGAGAGGTAGCTGGAAAACCAGGCAAGGGGACTAGCAGAGAAACCGAGTTGGTGGAGAGAGTCGAGTAGGAGGGGGTGACAGACAGTGTCAAAGGCCTTGGAGAGGTCAATGAACACTGCACCAGCCAGGTTGCCGGAGTCGAGAGCAGAGTGCAGGTATTGGGAGAACTCCAGGAGAGCAGTGGTTGTACTGTGTCCTGAGTGGAAGCTGTGCTGCTCCAGGCACATAATGTCACACTTAGTCATATTTTTATAGGTGGACTGTGAGCTTGATAAAGAATCATTAGAGATGACACGTCAGAGCTCTGGTGTGGTTTCCCTGGTCCATGAGGGCTGTTCTTGTTGTGTTTGGCAAATAAATGAAGTCAATAGTCTGAATTTCCTAACTCTGGACTCTTCATTTTTTGGACATATATGCCGTGGGTAAGTGCTATGACTGTTTTTTAAAGATAAAATACCCTCTGCGGAGGAAATTGCCAGAGCCCTGCAAGTCATTCAGGCTGTAAAGACAGAAGGTTCCATACTGGGTTCACTGGTTCAAATCCCACCACCGATTCCCATTGATCAAGGTCTGGAAGCGTACAATGAGGAAGAGAAAGAACCAGATCTAGGGGGAACACATTGAACCAGAGGTATCCCCAGACCAGGAGTTTGGTTCCCCTCCTCGTGAGCATGGTGATTTTTCATCCTGTTTTTCATTTGTCAGGCAAATGGCTGACACCCTGGGCCTCACCTCACAGGAATCTATGGATGATGAGGAAGAGGCAGGTCTTTTAGATATAATGGGTTTGGCTCCCATGAGAAATGCGGTCCTCCCAAACCATAATTCTCTTAAAAAGGCTACCTTTAAAATCCTTCAGACACCTTCCGCTGTCCCTAGGGTGGGCAAGAAGGTGGAGAAAAAAATACCAGCTGGATAGGGGCTCTACTGATTATTTGTATACCCATCCAGATCATGAGGGTGTGTTACAGGCTGCAGCCTGTGATAAGGCAAAAGTTCCCTTGGCATCTCATCCACCAGACAAAGATTTTAGAAAGATTGACACTATTGGGAAGAAAGGTTACTTGGGCTCTTCCCTTCTCCGATTGGAAGCTTACATGGCTTATGCTGTCAGTACCAGAAAACCCTTTGGAATTCTATGCTGGATTTATTTGATCAAGCTCCGGGGAATGTGGCACACAATATGGCAGATATTGCCAGAACGGCTTTAGGAGACACAAAGTGCCAATTTCACATGGCTGTTGATGCAAATGACACTGCATCCAGAATGCTGGCCCTGTCAGTCTCTTTAAGAAGATTTGCTTGGCTGAAAGCAGACAGTCTTATACCAGAGGCTTAGTTAAAGGTGATGGATTTCCCTTGCGAAAACAATTCCCTTTTTGGTGACAAAACTGAGGGGTACATGAAAAAGGTGGAGGACTACAAAACCACCTGCAGGAGTAACTCCGAGAGAGAGAGAGAGAGAGAGGGCCTCCGCTTCTTTTAGATCCACAGGAAGGGGGGCTAGGTGGTACTACCCCATGTCATATGCCCTATACTCTGTGCCTGTAGAGTACACACAAGTCATAGGGTATTGCAGGGGCAGGAAGTCTAGCAGGAAGTCTACTAGACGAGCCAGTCTAGCTCCAGCCCCCAGACCTCAATCCGGACAGAATTCCTGACTGCACAGATCAGGTTGCCCCTCTCCAGTAGGGGGCAGGTTGGCTCACTATTTCCAATACTAGGGAAACATTACCACAGACGATTGGGTACTGGAGGTAGTGAGTCAGGGTCTCTGTCTTCACTTCAAACAGTTTCCAAAACTCCAGGGCTGCAGGGTTTTCCAGCCTTCGTCTCCAGCAGAGACTATTCTGCTGGAGTTAGAGTTAAAAAAGCTCCTGCAAGCCAGGGCAATAGAACCAGTCCCTTTTACCAAAAAGGGAAAGGGCATGTACTCGATACTTTCTGACCAAAAAGAAAAATGGAGATTGGCAACCAATCCTGGATCTCAGATACCTAAACAAATACCTGGCAAAGCCCAGGTTCTAAATGGTAACACTGGCCTTAGTTATTCCCTCTCTAAGGAAAAGAAACTGGCTGGCATCTCTGGATCTGAAAGACACTTACTTTCACATCCCAATCAGACCATGCCACAGAAAGTACCTAAGGTTCTCTCTTCCCTCAGGTCATTACAAGTTCTCAGCACTTCTCTTCGGGCTCACTTCTGCCTCATTGGTATTCACAAAGTGTCTGTCAGTGGCGGCAGCTTACCTCAGAAGGCAGGGAATCAATGTATTTTCTTACCAGGATGACTGGCGAGTCATAGGAAATTCATACCAGCAGATAAAGGATTCCATCAGGGTGACCTAAAGTACCTTGGAATCACTGGGTTTCCTTATCAATGCTCAAAAGTCTCAGATGGAACCAGGTCAGTCACTGAAGTTCATTGGAGCAGCATTGGATAATGTTCAGGGAAAAGCTTTTCTCCCACTGGAGAAGGTGTTAAATCTACTGCCTCTAGCAAATTCCTTTGCCTTAGGCCAGCCCAGAACTGCAAGGCATTTCCTAGGATTACTAGGACACATGGCCTCAACTACTGCAGTAGTATCAGGCTCCAGGTTTTAAATGAGGGATATCCAGTATCACCTCAGATCACACTGGTCTCAAAGGAGGGACTCCATTTCAAAGCTTGTGCTTGTCACAAAAATGTTGTTACTGACCCTGCAATGATGGAAAGAAAGGGACAACCTCTGACGGGCATCCCTTTTCAGCAACAGCACCATGCTGTGGTACTAACAACAGATGCCTCCCTCCTAGGGTGGGGAGCACACACAGGAGACCTAAAAATCAGTGGAATTTGGTTTCCTCAGGAATCCAAACTGCACATCAACCTTTTAGAGTTGAGAGCAGTCCTCCTTGCCCTTAAGACCTTTGCCCCTCTGCTGAGGGGTTAGTCAATCCAGGTCAGGACAGACAATTCAACCACCATGTGAAATATCAACAAGCAAGGGGGTACCAGATCTTCAAGACTGTGCACAAAAGCCATGAAAGTTTGGTCCCTAGCATACTCCCTGAAAGTGCACCTGTCTGCCATTCATCTTCCAGGGAAAGACAATACACTGGCAGATTCACTCAGCAGAATCAGGCAGGATCGTAATGAATGGGCCTTGAACAAGCAAGTGTTAGACACAATTTTCAGGTGTTGGGCTATCCCAGAAATAGATCTGTTTGCCTCAAAAGAAAATCACCAGCTTCCACTTTATTGCTGTAGGCCACCCTCCTTGGGCACAGTGCCCATGGAGGCATTGACCCTGGATTGGACGGGAACATTTCTTTTTGCCTTCCCTCCAATTCCATTGGTGTCAAGAGTCCTTCTCAAGCTGAGGAGTCAGTCTGCAGACATGATTCTGATTGCACCAGACTGGGCCAGGCAGCCATGGTACCCCTTTTTGCTTACCCAGTCCACCAAGTAACCCATTCGTCTGCTCCAGAGATACAGTCTTCTAACAGCTGTTTAGGGGCAGATAGTTTTTCTGAACCTCAAGAGCCTTCACCTGAAGACATGGTTCTTGAGGAGTTAAGACTTTTCTGAGTTTAATCTGTCAGAAGAGGTACTTAAAGTGCTGAAAGTTTCTCAAAAAACTTCAACAAGAAAGATTTTTGCCTCCAAATGGAAAAGATTTTCCATCTGGTGCAAGCCTAAGAAAAACAATCAACACTGCTTGATTTCCTGATGCATTTACAGTTCCCAGGCCTCAGGCCCGCAACCCTGAGGGTTCACTTAGCAGCAGTATCTGCTTATGTGTCTGCACGTGCTCAGAGAACAATAGCTTCACACCCCATTTTTAGAAAATATTTCAAAGGATTGGCACATATGTTCCCTCCTGTTGGAGAACCAGTACCTCCTTGGGATTTGAATTTGTGCATAGCCAAACTCATGACCCCCCCCCCCACCGATCCCCGATTTGAGCCAATGGCTACAGCTGACCTGAAATATGTCACATGGAAAACTGTTTTCCTGATGTCAGTCACTTCTGCAAGAAGGGAGTGTGAGCTCCAAGCTCTTTTGTTTTTTGTTAACTCTTTTTATCCTCCAACGGCAGGCTGTCCCAATTGTCTGCCACCCTACCGGAGCTTGGGGTCCTTCAGGGTCTTGTAGCACCGTGCATGCCCCGGCAGATCCCCAGAGCCCGGCCCAGAGGCTTCATCCATGGATGTCCCCTGTATTTCCTCTGTTTTCTCCCCGGTGACCTGTTTCTGAGACCCCTGGAAGCAGAAGGAGTGGTGCATGCATGTGGAGGCACGCATGCGCACTGCAGGTCCAGTGCCAGGTCTCTTCTGCCCTCCCTTCAGCCTAGCACCAGTGCTTCTCAAAGCAGCACCATCCATCCGGCCTCCACCAGGGGTGGCCAAGCTCCGAGAGATCTGAGAACTCCCTCCCAAGGCGGAGAGCTGCCAGCCGACAGCTTATCTCACATCTTCTCCCTTCCGCTCCTGCCGCCGACCCTGGCTCATTCAAGAACCTGGGTCATCAGTGTGGCGTGAGGTGTGGCATCCAGCGCCTCAACCCTCTGCACCACCTGGCCGACTTAGCTCCAAGCTCTTTGCACTGATCCTAATTACATTATCTTCCATAAGGACAAAGTAGTCCTTAGGGCAAACAGGATGTTCCTTCCAAAGGTGGAAACTGAGTTTCACTTGAATCAGTCCATTATCCTACCTGTATTTTCACAGCCAAATCCTGAATTGAAACTGCATAGCTTGGATGTAAAAAGGTCTCTCAGCTATTACATTACACGTACTAAGGACCTCAGGAATCCCCACTCACAGCTGTTCATTACCTATAGTGAAGTGGGAAAGGGCAGGCTTGCCTCAAAGAGGTTGATTGCGTGTTGGATAGTAGCCTGCATCCAATTCTGCTACAGTAAGGCAGGCAAGCAGCCACCACAAGGCCTCAAGGCACATTCCACTTGTGGAACTGCTGCCTCTGTGACAGCTGCAAGGGACATACCCTTGCTGGAAATCTGTAAAGTGACTACCTGGAATACAGTCCACACCTTCACAAAGCACTACTGCCTGGATGTCCAGTCCAGGACTGATGCTAGGTTTAGCACTGCAGCACTGCAGAACCTTTTTCCTAAATAGGTTCTGTACCCACCTCCCAAGGCACTGCTTGGTAGTCTGCTAATTGTCTAATACTACTAGGAGATTCCTGGGGTTTGAAGAAAAAATTACTTACCATAGTAATATTATTTCTTCCAAGGGATCTCCTAGTAGGATTAGACCTCCCATCCCTGTCTCCCCTTACATAACCTGAACAGGTGCAGCAATACTTTTTATGGGAGTTTATAAGTTTGCCATTGATTATTGGCTTATATTTTTATATATTTGTTAATGCACACAAGTATGGCTAAGGTACTTAGCTCTCCTTTTTTGTGGCTGTCTTGTCCAGTTTGGAACCCGCCCTCCTTATCAAGGGGAGGGTGTTGTTGTTAAGGGCATTTTTACTTACAATTATTACATAGTCTAGTGTTTTCATCTACAAAATCAAATCTGCCAGTCAGATGCCACCTAGAGTTAGAAGTTTTGAATGATGGATTCCAAATTCTCTAATTTGCATACATTCTAAATCAAAGTTCTGGGGGCAGTCAGAAACTCTGGACTGACTGCTAATTGTCTAATCCTACTAGGAGATCCCTTGGAAGAAACAATATTACTATGGTAAGTTATTTATTCTTTCCAGTCACTTGTATATGAAGGGAATGATGTATTTTAGGACATAAAGTTTACATATGAGCATATGATATAAGGCCATTTGGTCTATCAAGTCTGCTTGATGTGGAGCATATGCATCATATGTTACGTGATGCTCCATCCTACCCCCTACACTCTACCCTTGCCTTTATCCCGACCCTCTTAAATCCTGTAACTGTTTTCTAATTTACCACTTCCAGTAGTCTGTTCCACCCTGGCACCACTTTCTTCATGCAGTGCCTTCTAGGATCCTTCCTAAAAGTGGGTAAAGCAATGGGGGCCAGATGGGATACACCCCAGAATACTAAAAGAGCTCCGAGAGGTGCTGGTGGCTCTGCTAACCAACCTATTCAACAGATCACTAGACAAGTGCAGTCCCACAAGACTGGAGGAGGGCAAATATGGTCTCTCTCCACAAAAGTGGAACCCAAGAAGAGGCAAGCCAATACAGACAAGTCAGCCTGACTTCAGTGGTGAGAACAATTATGGAGACACTGATAAAGGAGAGGATTGTGTATTCCTTGAATGTAACAGAGCACAGGATCCAAGGCAGCATGGATTCACAGCAGGAGATCTTGTCAAACCAGCCTAATAGATTTCTTTGACTGGGTGACAAGGAAGGTAGATTAGGGAAGGCAGTGGATGTAGGCTACTTAGATTTCAACAAGGCCTTCAACACCATCCCACATAGAAGGTTGGCAGCTAACTTGGGTAGCCTGGGGTGGGCCCGAAGTGGTAAACTGGGTCAGAAATTAGTTGAGTGGCAGGAAACAGAGGGTGCTGGTAAATGGTGTTCAATCTGAAGAAAGTGGGGTGACCAGTGGGGTGTCACAGGGATTGGTCCTGGGGCCCGTCCTCTCAATATCTTCATAAGTGACATTGCACAGTGGTTGGAGGGTAAGGTATGTTTTTTTGGATGACACTAAGATCTGCAACAGGGCTGACACTCCAATGGGACAGAAAAAATGAGAAAAAGCCTAAGCATGTTGGAGGAGTGGCCAAAAATATGGTAGCTGAGTTTTAATGTGAAAAAGTGAAAAATCATCCACTTGGAGAGGAGAAATCTGAGGGAGGGATACAAGATGGGAGAAGAGGTACTGGCAGTCACCACAGAAGAACGGGACCCGGTGGTACTCATTTCTGAGGACGTAAAGGCAACCAAGCAATGTGAGAAGGCTGCAGGGAAAGCCAGCGGGATTCTGGGGTGCATAAGGCAGGGCATACCAGCAGAAGGAGAGAGGTGATTATGCCACTGCACAGATCACTGGTGAGACCTCAGCTGGAGTACTGTGTCCAGTTCTGAAGACCACATCTCTGGAAGGACATAGAATGGAGGCGGTCCAGAGGAGGGCTACCACGGTGGTGCAGGGTCTGCATGAAAAGCCCTATGAGGAGAGGCTGTAGAAACTCAATATGTATTCCCTGAAGGAGAGGACGTGGGGTGGGGATATGATGGAAACATTCACGTACCTCAAGGGTGTCCACAAGGTACAAGAGTGTACCATGTTTCACAAAAGAAGATGTACAACAAGGGGCCATGAGATGAAACTGAGGGTTCAGGGCAATGTAAGAAAGTACTTTTCACTGAAAGGATGGTGGATGCTTGGAATACTCTCCCTGCAGAGTTGAGGTGGGGTAAAAACAGCTGAGGAATTCAAGAGTGCATGGGATAGACATAATGATATCCTAGAGACAGGAAAAAAAGGTGAGCTGCAGATCAACTAGGATCTGTGGTTTCTGCAGAAGGTAGACAAATGGAGAGACTGGCTGGGCCACACAGTCCTTATCTGCCATCAACTTCTGTGTTTCTTCCTGAACCTAACTCCTGCCAATCTGCAGCTGTTTCTTCTTGTTCTTGTTGGATCTAAGGTCGACATTTTTTTTGGTGTGTGTATAGAATCTTTTTATTGGTAAGCAGTGCCAACTTTGGCAATACATATGTTGGAATATGAACAAGTACAGGATTTGGTGCTGGGAGAGAAAAGGGTGGTGGTGTGTTAATATCCCCAGTACATTTGACTTAACATTAAAAAAGATAAAGATTAATTATTTTAAAAAATGTTTATTAAACTTTTCTCAGTGGTCAGACAGAGCTTGTCCAGCACTTCTTACAACTGTATTGCATTGTGGGTCTACAGTAGCTTTGAAAATATCACAGCTCCTATGGACAGGAAAGGGAAAGGGGAAATTGTTTAACCAGGAAAGGCAAACTAAGCTGGAGCTTGTTTCCAGATGCGACCTGGGAGCACATAGAAGTTAAGTGACTTGCTCAGGGTCGCACAGTATGCAAGTGGGGGGGGGGGGCTGATGGGATTCAAACCCAGGTCTCCAGGTTTGCACCTCATTGCCCTTAACCACTGTGCTATGCTGCCTCCAATCCTAGGGAGGGAAGCTCATCCATAATCTGGTACATAGCAGTGACAGATTATCCCGCCATAATGGCACAGTTTGAGCGTGAGTCCTTATGAGGGTAATAATACTTTCTAGGAACTTGGATATGATGTACTATCCACACTGATGACAGTATTCTTTCCCTTTAAGACTCTGGATGGAAGGTCTTCAACCTGACTCCTCCCACCCACCCTGGTGGTAACTCCCTCGGTACAGCTCTGTGACACCAGACCTTCCTTTCCGCCAGAAGAAGGTGGTTATCTCCTTATCATTCTGCATTGAGTAGGCCCTTTGCTTTCAAAAAAATTAAACAGTCTTCAAGTTGGTTTTCAAATTCATTCGAAACACTCATCGGCATGGACAACTCAAAGTCGGTGCACGGTTTCAAAAAATGTGACTGCGGGCAGAAGATGTCCTGGACAGATCCGCACACCTCGTACATCTACTGCCTAGGCCACGATCATGATCCCTAGGCTTGTGGACTTTGTTGCACTTTGCATCCTAGTACTTTGGAGGACCAACATATTCGACTTCTTCTCAGGCACACAGATGAACTAGATACTCCAGTTTGCTCAAAAGACACCTGTCAGCAGACTCCACAACAGCAGGGTCCACAGAACAACTTGCAGCCCTCGAGGAGGTGGCAGCTCAGGCCGCAGAGCATGCCTCTTCAGCTTCGTCTTTTGTACTGCTTTCCTTTTGCACCACCTTTATGAGGGCATTTCAGGATTTATGCCAGTCCCTTCCCACTCTTGGGCAGGCTCCCTCTAAGGGCACAAAATCCTCTAAATTGTAAAGACAAAGAAATGGACTTGTCAATGATTGTGGGATTGTGAGTGCTCCCAGGCTTTGGATTTCTGTGCTTTTTAGAGGTTTCGACTATAGTCGATCCTTTGGTCTAGACCGCTGGCTCCATGGTCTACCTGTCAGGGCAAGATGCACGTCGACCATCCTGTCAATTTTTCTCAAGCCAGTCAACGCGTTATCACAGGACAAAATGGATAATTCACTCTCTAGGACTCTGGTCCTGCTCATCATCTCCCAGAGAGAGTTGGACCAGCTTCATGATCTGGTCCCTAACCCTCAGGATCCTGTTCCCTCAGAGTCTCAGCCTTCGCTGACTCCTTCTCGCTGTCAGGTTTCCCAGCGGTTGAGGTCAAGATCCTGAAACCCAGAGTCGAGCAGCCCTTGCTGACATCGGCACTTCTGCTCTCAGCACTCTGGCAAGTAGCACCACTGCTATTCTCCTCTTCTCCCTCCTCAGGTGAAGAGAGGCTCCAACGCAAGTTGTACTAGTGCTATGAAGAGCTCATGTGACAGCAGCTCATGCTGTCTGGGGTTAAGCCGATTCCAGCCTCCACCCTGGCTCTTCCATGGCTTCTGCCACCGAGGCCCCAGCCTGCTATGGCTTGGCTGGTTCCGGCTCGGCCTGTTCAGGCCTCCCCACCCATCAGAGTGGAGCTGCCACCTGAATAACCGAAGGATGGTCCCCCTCCTAAGGATGCCCATACTGCTCCCGGGCTTCCTCATTGGCTGTCTTGTCACTGTCACTCCCGATAGACCCCGCAGGTTAAGTGGGGACTTTGGTGGGGGTGGGGGGTGGACTGCTTTTTGGCGAATCCTCTGACTCTGAGGACTTCCTCCTGCATTCTCATCCGGTGGACATGGAATCAGGCAGGATTTGTCTATGGAGCATGGTCCCACTTTCTTTGGGGGCTTGCTCCATCTTATTTGGAATCAACTGGCATTCAGATGGAGCCCATTCAGAAATGGCCCAAGTATTCCTTGACCAAGGCCATTCTTGGCCCTGCTCAAGAGCTTTGGCAGCACCCTGCCTCTTGCCCTGCACCATCGGCTTGTATGGCCCAAAAATATGTGGTCCCTATGGGTTCTCTGTTGTGTTTCACCAAACATCCTTCAGCTGAGGGTTTGGTGGCTGACTCGGTCTTTTAGCGTACTGGCAGTGTCGGGAACATGGACAAACCTCCCAACAAAGAATCCCAAAATTTGGATCACATAGCCAAAAAGGTCTATGCAGCCTCTTCTCTTGGCCCTCATTAGGTGAGTTTGGCCTTTTTGATTGCCTATTTCACTCACACCTTACTCGGCACACTCTCTGAGTTGCTTCCTCGGCTCACGGCTGACTTACAGACCACGGTTAAGCAAGTCCGGGACCAGGGCTGAACAGTGGCCAAACAGCAGCTCCAGTTGGTCATGGACATCAATGATATCTGCATCCTGTCCATGGCTCCCGCAGTTGCTATGTGCTGCAGGTCTTGGCTGTGCATTTCTACCTTTATGGCAGATACCCAGTATAAATGGGTGGATGTCCCCTTCTTGGGCACCAACTTGTTTGGGCTGGTGGTGGCCTCTCAGACTGAGAAGTCCAGTGCCACCCTGGACTCTGTCACCTCTACCCAGAGGGATCACAAGGGCTCCAAGCTTCAGAGGCAGAAGCCCTTTTGGCCCCTCTCTGCCCCTGCAGCCAAGCCGTCCCAACCCCCAACTGGTCAGCAGGCCCAGGCTTGGCATCCTCGACCGAAGTCAGTTCTTTGGTCATCCACAAACCAGGTGGTTGAGGTCCCACTGCTTCCTCAGCTGGTTCCTCATCCACCTCCAAGCCTGCCTAGTGATGGACTGGGGGGGGGTGCCTTCTCCATGCCTGTCCTGTCTCCTCTGTGTCCCTCTGTGGGGAGCCAGCACCACCTTTCCGCTTGGTCTACTGTCACCACAGACAGGTGGGTCCTTGAAGTCATCGGTCAGAGTCTGCCTCTAGAGTTTGAGACTTACCCACCATGCCAAACCCATGGCCCATGGGAGGACATACTGTCTGCCAACATGCTATCAGCCGTTTGGGAAGACATTGTCAAGCTCCTCCATAAGGAGGTAGTGGCTCAAGTCCCAGACCCTCCAATAAGCCCAAGGTTTGTGTCCAGGTGCTTCCTGGTCCCAAAGTGGATGTGGGGCTGGCGCCCCATCTTAGATCTGCTCAACGTAAACAAATTTTTTCAGTTGCACACATTCAGGATGGTCAGTCTGTCTCAGATCATCCCATCCCTGAAAAATAACATGTGGTTCTGCTCTCTAGATGTTCAGGATATGTTCTTCCACATTCCCATCCATCCGTCCCACTGCTGATTCCTTTGGTTCTGAGTGGAGGGGATTCTCTACAAGCTCCAGGCCATGCTCTTTGGCGTCTCCTCGTTTCCCAGGGTCTTCACCAAGTGCATTGCAGTGGTGGCATTCTACCTGAGATATCAAGGGGCCAGGGTGTATCCCTGCCTGTATGACTGGCTGATAGCTTGTCCCTCCAGGGAGGAGGAGGTGTGGAGCGGTCCAGGGACCTGGCCCTCCAGACCTGCTTGTCCCTTGGCCTCCTGGTGAATGAGGCCAAGTCAGAGCTTGTACTTTCGCAGATGATACACTTCATCGGGACGGAGCTCGACTCTTGCAGTGTCAGGGCTTGACTCCTAGCAGACCGGGCAGATGTTCTCTCTTCCTTTGCCCAATCAATTCGAGTTGGGCAGTTGCGCCCTGCTCAAGATTTCCTGCACCTCCTGTGATTCATTGTGGCATGCACCAGCATGGCCCATTGGGCCCAGTGGAGAATTTGCTGCCTGCAGTGGAAGCTCGCCCATCAGTGGTCTCAGCGCAAGGGCCACTTCGACCAGCCAGTTGCTGTGACCCAGCTGTTGTGGTAGCCCTCCAATGGTGATTTGTCCTGGAACATCTGCAGGAAGGCATCCTATTTGTTCGCCTGGAGCTGATGGTCACCATCACTACCAATGCCTCCCTGATGGACTGGGGTGCCCACCTGGGGGGAACAGAGAGTCCATGAACTCTGGACCCCTGAGGAGTCCTGATGTCATATTAACCTGCTGGAGTTTCAGGCAGTTTGGCTGGCGCTGACAGCCTTTGCTCTACACATTCAGGGTCGGGTCATTAAGGTCTAGACGGACTACACCACAGCCATGTGCTACCTCAACAAACAGGGTGGTATGCACTCCCTTCCTCTCTGCAGGGAAGCTTTCTGCATCTGGACCCACATGCTCTGCCTGAAGGCCAATCTCCTGGTCATCCATGTGGCTGGCATGTCCAATCAGCTGACAGACACTCTCAGCTGGGTGGGTGAGGCGTCTTACAAGTGGTCTCTCCATCAGGAGGTAGTACACAGTCTGTTCTCCCTGTGGGGCACCCCTCTGGTGGTTCTATTTGCCTCCAGGGAGAATGCAAAGCTGAGTCTATATTGTGCCCACCTGCTTCAGCAGGGAACACTGCAGGGGATGCCTTCTCAAGGCCCTGAACCCCAAATTTCATGTATGCCTCTTCCCTCATTTTCTGCTGATCCACAAAGTGCTGCTCGAAGCCAGGAGGGACAAGGCACGTGTGATTCTGGTGGCTCTGGACTGGCCCCACTAGTTCTGGTACCCCGACCTTCTCAGCCTCAGCCTCAGCTGCAGGCTCCTGTGGCGTCTTCTTCTATGCCTGGACCTGCTCTCATGCAATCAGGGGAAGGTATTCCATCTGGCCCTTCAATCCCTGCACCTGAAAGCCTGGTTCCTGAGTGAGTAGAGTTCCAGGCTTTGGGTCTCTCCAATGATGTCCTCACTATGGTCAAGGCTTCTTGGAAGGTGTCAATCTGAAAATGCTATGCCTTCAAATGGAACAGGTTCTCCATTTGGTGCCAGGGCAAGGGGCTTGACCACTTGTCTTGCCCAGTGGCTAGCATTCTCAATTACCTTTGGTCCCTCTCTCAGTCGGGCCTTCAGTCGATGACCCTTAAGGTGCACCTGGCAGCCATCTTAGCATATCGGACATGGGCTGGTATGCTGTTGGTGACGCAGGAGGTGGTCTGGTGCTTTTTCAAAGGCCTTGACCACATTTCCCCTCTGGTACATGAACCATCACCACCTTGAGACTTGTTGCTGGCATTGGCAAACCTCATGGGCAAGCCATTTGAACTGATACACAGGTGTGAAATATCGCTCCTGTTGTGGAAGACCACCTTCTTGCTGGCTATCACATCAAACAGAAGGCTTAATGAGCTCCAGATGCTCTCAGTAGAGTCTCCTTATTTGCTCTTCCTCAGGGATAAGGTTGTACTTCACCCCAACCTAAAGTTCCTCCCAATGGTTGTGTCAGAGTTTCACCTTAACCAGATGAGGAATCTCCTGGTGTTCTTCACCAGCCACACCTCGGAGGCCAAGCACAGGTGCCATACTTTGGACCTGCGGCAAGCACTTACCTATTGTAAGGAGCACACAACTGGAGTTTGGGGAAAGGTTCACCAGCTATTTGTCACCTACACCGAAGCTGCACCTGGCAGACCAGCAGCAAAGCGGACGATTGGCAGGTGGATTAAATCCTGCATCAACCTCTGCTAGGCATGGGGTCATTATGTCGCAAGACATATTGCCGCATGGCACAATCGTGCTGCGCGATTTATGCCATGAGGCATATGTTTTTGTTCTGGGCCCTCCCACTAAAGATTCTCAACTCTGGGAGGGTCCAACTCGGGGAGTGCACAGGTCTGGTTTCGCCATAATGCCATACGCTATTAAGTCAGTGGAATCAACAAAGTTCAAGAGGATAGCATCTTTCAGGAAAAGAGATGTGCAAGAACAAGGGGACACAATTTGAAGATAGAGAGTGTGGTTCAGGGACAATGTGGAGAAGTACTTTTTTACAGAGAGGGTGGTGGACACATGGAACAGCCTTCCTGAGGAGGTTGTGGGGTATAAAACTGTGGGAGAATTCAAGAATGCATAGGACAGACATAAGGCAATTTTTGCGTGGGGGTAGGAAAAAATAGGCTGTTGGTTATCTAGGATCTGCAGCTTATCCTGTAGGTTGGGAAATGGGCAGACTAGGTGGGCCAAGTGGTCCTTATCTGCCATCAAAGTCTGTGTTTCTATGTAAGTGTGCGACATTATGACTCAGTTTGCCTCTGCTATAGGTCAGCTGGTAGGGAACCTCCTGTAGGGCTAAAGGCTCATTCCACCAGACATACCGCTGCCTCAGTGGCTGCTTTCAGGGATATCCCTATCCAGGAGATCTGCAGGGCTGCTGCCTGGATGTCAGCACACACCTTCATCTCCCATTACCACACTGACCTTGAGTCACGCTGGGATGCTGGTTTTGTGTCCTCGGTTCTTCAATCTCTTCCTTAATTGTGGGTGTGCACCTTGTCCCCTCCTCCCAGAGAACTGCTAGGAGTCTGCCAGAAGTGTGGGTAGCACACCATATCCAAGTCCCTAGAAAAAACATGTTACTCACCTATAAAAGTAATTCTAGGAGTGGTATATGGTGTGCATCCACATAACCCTCCTGACCTTCCTTGGCAAGTGGCATACTGTATCTTGCTTCCAGCGGGTAAGAGCTGGCATCAGGGGCGGTGCTGAGGGAGTAACCACCTGGGTGGGTGGGAGGAACCAGCATGAAGACCTTCCAGCCAGAGTCTTAAAGGGAGAGGATACTGCCATAAGTGTGGATGCACACCATATACCACTCCTAGAACTACTGTTACAGGTGAGTAACCTGTTTATTTGAACTGTACTGGTAGTTGAAATGCTGCTCTCCAATTGGTTAGAACTGTCAGCTGGGGTGGGGGAGGTGACCCTGAGGGTAAAGACAAAGGGGTGAGCTGGAGTATATCCAGGAGATATGCTGCGATGGGTTTTTGCACAGTGGTGTGTGATCCCCTTAATTTGTATGGGGGGGGGGGGTTTGGAGGTGGCTCAGAACTGCTTTTAGGATTAGGAGATGAAATTGGGTTGCCAGTCCAGTTGCAACTACTTTGGATTGGTCAAGGGATCAGGGTCAGGTCCTGGGACATAGCAAGCAAAAGCCAGGCATTCCACTTAGAGGAGAAGCTCTTGCACCATGTACCATGTACCATGCAGGGGTCTTGGGGGCTAGCCAGATGCGAGTGATTAATTTTGTGGCAGCAAGCAGCAGTATACCAAGTAGGTATCTGGAGATCTTACTTTGAGGGGGCTCTTGCAGTAGGCAACACCATTAGGACTAGGCCCCCAGGCTCCAGGACCTCACAGAAAATTTCTAGCTAGCAGTCTATCACAGGGGACCGCCCCCTGATGTTCAATCTGGTATAAGAGGGGCGGTCCCCCACACTCACCTCAGTTCTTTGCAGCCATCGACCTGCACTCACCTGACCTTGCAAATCATTGCTACAGTCGACCATTTTCTTTATTTTCTAACAATTATAGTTCGCTCTTGACTCCATGTCATCACTGACTTCCTCTGCAGGCTCCCACAATTTGAAGTGTGCATGCGGCAAGCAGCTCCCTGACAAGGATGGCCACGCCGCGTGCATCATTTGCCTAGGACTGGACTACAACACCGAAGCCTGCCAGGCGTGCCAGAAATTCAATCAGGTCACACAACGAAGACACCAGAAGGTTTTGGAGACCCATCTCCTGAAGCAAAGATTGGCCACCTTGGAAAAGGAGCTGCAGAACTGGGCCTCAGCAGGGACTTCAGGGGAAACTCCTTCCAGAAAGAAACAAAAGAAGCACCAGGAATGGTCCATATCTGAGCTACGGTCACCTCCGGGGGCCATGGCAGATCCTGAGTCTTCCTTCCATGGTGGGTCGACTTCTCCTTCCACATCAATCCTCCTTCCTTCTGGGCTGCCTGTGGACAAGCCTTCCGCCATTATTTCTGGGTGGGCAGTGGTTGCATGGGTTCGGAGGATTCTTCCTCTGTTCCGCCACCTCTGTTGCTCATACCAGTTCTTCACAAAGGTCCTGAGCTAGGCGGCCAAGCTGGTTCCCTGGGTGATGCTTTGACTATCTCCACCCATCTGGCCTTGGCACCTTCACTGGACTTGGCTTGGGGCCTGATGATGGTCAGTTGGACCAATGCCTGCTGTCGCACATTCCTTCTTGGCCACAGCCTGCTTCTGTGGGGCCTCCACTCTCAGTGTCTTCAGCTTCTTAGCCACTGCCAGTGGTTTCCTTTCAGGATCCTTCCCACCAACCTTCGGCAGAGTCTTCCTCCGCCAGTCTCCAGTCTGCGGCCCTGGCACTAAGTCACCCTTCGCCAGAGCCTGTAGGGCCTCCTTCTTTGGGTCAAGCATCCTAGGCATTCTCGCCTCTGGTTACTGCCTTGGTTTACCTGGAGTACGTCTCTTTCTCAGACCCCTCAGAGGCTTTGCCTGATCAACCCCAACTGCCAGTTCTGATTTTGAGCTGCCCCAGACCCTTCGGTTCTGGGCTTGGACCTACAGTCTGTGCCTCCTGAGCATTCAACAGGCTCATCAGGAGTGGCATCAGGCCCCTTTTATGGCCTCTTGATGCATTATCTGGTGCTGGGTTACTCCTTCCACCCGACACTCCTTTGCTGGATATCAACTGACTACAGGGCTCTTCTTACTGCATAGTGGGTGTCCGCCCAAAGACCAGCTCCTTCCCAGCAGAGGCTGGCACCAGCCTCTCCCCTGACAAGGGACTACCCTTCATCTGATACAGAGGCTCCTTCTCCTGAGATAGAATGCCAGTAGGGTGCCAGAACGGTCACGACCTCTGGCCTGTCGCCACTGCCACATTCGGCATTGGATTCTAAATGGGATCGTTACATGTGATCTCCAACTCCCAGGAATCCCCAGTCATCCCCCACACACACATTTCCTCCACCCCCAGGGAAGTGTGGATCAGGGACACTCCTAAATCCCCTCTGGAGGACCCTTTCTTCCTGGTGATAATGAAGACAATTCGGGCTTCTCAGGGGTGGTGTACTAAGAAGCCGGACCCTCAAAGACGCCGTCTGGTGCAGCATCTGTGCCTTCCGGAGGTCAAGTCTTGTTTATTCCCTCTCTTAGTGGCACCATATGATGATATTTCATCTACAGTCTGGCAACAACCAGTGTCAGTCCTGGCCATTCCAAGGAAGGCCGACCGACTATATCATGCTCCTGACGGCAATTCTCACTTCTACTCCAACCCCAAGCTGATCCTTCTATATTATTGGGTGTCCAGGTTGAGTGTGAGGGGTCCAGTAATTGGGGGGACAACCCTCTGGAGAGGGAATCCAAACATTTGGACCTGCTGGGGTGCAGGGTCTATGCGTCATCGACTCTGGCCTTGCGGGCCCAGAACTACCTTGTGCATATGCTGATGCATCAGTAATCCCTTTTTGGTCAGGTAGGGGACATGCTTTAATCCATGCCAAGCCTTTTTCTCAGTCTCAGATTGAGCAGCTCTTAAGTTCTGCCTCTAATGTAGGCTTTCATGCCCTCTGTGCCTCATACAGTATGGTGGATACTGCCGCCTGCAGCTTGGCCTCCGCCATCTGTATCAGGCATCATGCTTGGCTCTGCCTGACCGACTTTAGTCCAGCGGGCCAGGCTTCCATTATGGGGGTCCCTTTCTGGGGCCCCTCACTGTCCGGGGAGGACATACAAGCATTGCTGTCCTCCCTGCAAGACTCTGGAACTTTCCTTCGTACGGGTTCCCCTGGCCATCGGGGCTGGTCACACCTGCCTTCAGCCCACCTTTAGAGGCAGCGATGCCAGTGCTCTTAGCTCTCTGGGACTTGTGGCAAGCACCAGGCCTGTTTGGCCCCAATTACCCTGGCAGTTGAGGCCCACAGGGCAGAAGTAGAGGTGCCATCGGTGTCTACCACTTCGTCTTAAACCCCGGTGGTCCTCTCCCGCCTTCATTTTTCGGATGGGTTGGAGGACATGGGGAAGAAGAAGAAGAAGAAGAAGAATCAGCATTTATATAGCGCTTTTCATACATTCAAAGTGCTTTACAAGTAATGCTAGACTGGTAATGAAGTGACTGAATGTGTGGTGGCGGCCATATCGAACATCATCACCCACACACAGCCTGGATAATTGCATGAACCGGTTTATGGGAAGGGGAATGTTGGCAAGGACACCGGGAATGTTCCCTACTCTTTGCGAAGAGTGCCCTGGGTTCTTTTACTTCCACCTGGACACCCACCAGGACGACACCAGGATGGGCAGAAGGGACCTCGGTTTAACGTCTCATCCGAAGGACGGCACACCCCAGCAGTACAGCACCCCCCAATACTGCACTCGGATGCCAGCGATTTTTAGGTGCAAGTCCAATCCCGGTGTGGGACGAGAACCCACGACCTTCTGGTCCAGAGGCGGATGTACTACCAACTGAGCCACGCTGACGGGAGAATGGGACAAAGAGGCAAAGCTTTCCCCTTCCCTTTGCACCTTTCAGCTCCCTTTGTGTATGCCCTGCTAGGGATGTCTCTTTGCAGGGCATTGGCCCAGGGTCCTGCCTGGCAAGTGGGTAACCCCAGGCTCCCTTTAGGTAGGGTGATGTGACACCTTGCTCTCCCTCTTATCATTTCTGGAGGATTGAGTCCTACCTGCCCTCCTCTGTGACTATTGGGTCTTATGCCCTTTTTTGGCCCAGCTATTCCGGGCCCATCATTAGACTCAGACAGGGATGCAAGTCTTCTGGTGTCTGGGCTCTCTCCATTGTCTGCCTTCTTTTTTGGCAGGGGACGGCACCATCCTCAATGGAGGTTAGGGGTGGAGCATGCCTCTCTGCTTCTCTCTGCGTGCCTAATGGGGTGTCCTTTTCCACAGTGTTCCTCCACGGCTTTCTAAAAGTCCACCAGTTTCCTTCAGAACCATGCTGGTGGCCGATGTAGGACCATCGCCCCCTCTTATCATCTCTGTCATGGAGCCGTGACTTGGTTCTATGCTGGTTGGGTTCTGCCACTCCTAGTGAGGGAGGATGTGGTCAATCTTGGAGTGAACTATGAGGGGTTTCCCTCATTCTCACATTCTTATGGTGGTTATTTTCTTTCTGGACAGCAACACCTTTCATCAGGGGCGTGTCTAGCACCCGCTTAATTGGACCCCACCAGGACTCCATTTTTTCCTTAGGGATGGTTCCTTGGGGTTTTTGCAGACCGGGGGTCCACCAGCTTTGGCCTTGGTTTACCCTTCCATACCTGGACAGGATCTCCTTAGGTTTCCCCGGTCACTCCTTGATGAGGAGAGCCTCACATGCTCGTGGAGCTCTACTATCTCTGACATACTTGGGCATTCCTAAGGTGGGCCAGTAGGTAAGTGAGTGACCTAAAGCCTCTCCTAGATAAGGGACGCCTAGCTTGGTTCCTCTTCCCTTCAGACCAGATGATTTATGCCTCAGGCTCTAGGGTTAGACTTTCGTACATCAGCCTTCCCATCACGGCATTCCCAGGGTGGTCTGTCCAGCCCCCCGGGGTTTTGGGGAGGGAGATACTCTTTACACGACTCCTCCACGTGTCTTTTTGTGGCAGCCTGTTGCCATCTCCCAATCAGGAGTTGTGGGATAGTCCAGTAGGTGGGCTCCGGCTCTCATTTCACGGATGTGTCCACATGTTGTCTGGCGTTTGGTGGACAACAGCAAGACTCTTCTTCATCCGGCCTGTTGTTGGTCTTTGTTACCCTCACCTGGGTCCTTCCCATCAGTCCTTATAGGGCAGCGGTCTGACTTTTGGGTTCTCACCGTTTCCCAGGACCCCCCCATTTTCCCTATGAGGGACAAGACCCAGGGTCCTTTCAGGGCATCTCTCTTTCAGGGGGAGGTGTGAGGAGCATTTTCTGCCTCGTTCAGTTATCTTGAGGTTTCTTCTTGGGTAACTTTGACCCTTTGCCTTTCCTAGGCGACCAGGGGTCGGGTCCTACCCGGGGCCTCCCAGTGTCTTGTGGAGAAGAAGGGTCCCTTTTGGTGGTCTCTTTTTCTTTGGGACAGGCCTTCCAGCCAGAACTCTCTGCTCTCGGGACTCTGAGATCCTGGGGGTAAAGGAGGGGAAGGCCCTCCTTTCTCTGCTTCACACAGCCATTCCGGCTTTGTTTCCTTTTCTTCAGGCTCTCAGAAGCAAGAAGGTATCTTCCCAGATGATCCTTTTTGATGACTCCTGTCAGAGGTTCATCTTTTTTCCTCTTACTGGATTATCTCTTCCTGGGGGCCTCCCAGCCCCTGGGACACAGCCATGTAACCTCCTGGGATTTTGGGTCATTACTTTGTACCATGAGATGAGCTAGTTTGGTTCTGGAGTGACTGACGTTGGGGAACATTGCTTCGTCCAGTTCAGTCCACCTCTGATTGTTTGTTTCCTTGATGGGACGGGGGAAGGTTGTCTCCTTGGGGAAGATTAGGCTGCATATTTGGGGCACTCAGTCTCTGAGTACTCTTGGCTATCCTGTCCTTTAGCCTCCTTTGGGTTTTACCCTATCCTATCTCCAATTAATAGGGCATTCCTCCTGCTACCCTCTTTTTCAGAGGATTAGCGTCAGGCTAAGGGTCTGCTTGGGCCTCCTTTCCCTCTCTGCATGTGGCAGTGCTCATTCCTCCTCCCAGGGGTTTTACCTCCTTTGTGGCACTGCTTGGGATTCAATCCTAATGGTGTTGCCTACTGCAAGAGCCCCCTCGAAATAAGATAGTATAGTTATGTAAGAACTTACCGTAACAGTAGATCTTTGAGAGGAGCTCTTACAGTAAGAACAGTTTTCCCTCCCTCCATCTCCCTGCATTTTTTCCATCTCTGTCTTTCTTGGCTACAGAAGTCCTCTTTTTCTCCTGTTGGACCTTGTCTCAGGGTCTCCAGCGGGGGCATCTGAGGAGGGTGTGGGGGACTGCCCCCCTTATACCAGATTGGACAACAACGTGCTGACATCAGGAGAGCGGTCCCCCATTGTAGACTGCTAGCTAGAAATTTTCCATGTGGTCCTGGCATCTGGCAGCTTAGTCCTATGGTGTTGCCTACTGCAAGAACTCCTTTCGAAGATCTACTGTTATGGTAAGTTCTTACATAACTGTACTTTTAAACCCTAAGGCCCTTTGGGAATTGGAGCAGCAGGAATAATTCCACGGTTAAGGGTAGAGGAATATAATTATGTGAGTTCGGATTCCAATAGCTGAAAAAATTAGAGAAATGGAGGACAGCTGATATGGGTAAGAAAAAAAAAATGGTCAGAGGACATCAAGTCCACATTATATGGGTGTGGGTAGTTTGTGATTCACCACAGATCTTCATCGAGGGTATCTCTTGTGTCAGGCCACACCTATAGAACTACAGCCACCAAGTACTAGGACCACATAGAAACTTTCTAGCTAGCAGTCTACAAGGGGTCTGCCATCCCTCCCATATAAATATGGGTGGCCCCGTGCCCTCCTCAGTTCTTTTCGTGCCATGGACCATCGCACATTGGACTCCACGGAGCCACCACTGCTTCAGTCAACTACCAAAATCTTCTGTTTTCAGTTTTCTTTCTTTTCTCTCCCTAATTTGTCTATCAATTTATTTCTTAAAGTGAGTTTTATTTTTCTTTATGCCGACCAACTCTGAAAAACTCTTTAGGTACTGCGGATGCAGTAAGAAGATCCCCGAGAAGGACGACCACGATGCCTGCATCCACTGCCTAGGCCTGGACAACAACATTCAAGCCTGCAAGGTCTGCTGAGGTTTCAACCAGGCCACCCGGAGATGACACCAGAAGGCTTTAGAAGGTCGCCAGAAGCTCCTTTGCTTCCCCAGCTCCGCCCACAGGCTCACACTCTTATAAGGCCTAGGAAAAGCTGGCCAGGAAGCACAAATACTGGGACAAGGACCGGAGCAAGGATGGTTCCTCCCCAGCTCGTTCACAGTCACCACTCTGGGTATAGGTCGTGGTGGGGTCGTTGTACGCTTCGGCGATGGAACCTTCTGCCGCCCACACCTTCTCTTTCACATGGTCGGCTCTGGCAGCACCTTCCACCAGTCTTAGCTTGGCTGGTGGTGGCTCCCTAGCATCAGGCCTTCTCTGCCCCCCCCGACCTTCCAGACCCTGCTATTCTGATCTCTCTTCTCCATGAGTCACTAGACAGGGAACTTCACCAGTTCTGCTTTGGCCAGCACTGGCAGGATATCCATGGGAGTCCTGCCCTCAACAACAACATCTTCAGCTTTTTCCCAAGGCTTCCCCCTCAACGGCAGAGGCCCAGTCTCCTCTGTCTACTACCCTAGCCTCCACATCGTCATCGGGGTCTCATTCTATCCTGATGACATCTCAGGCCATTATGCCAACTCTGGAGCCTCAGCTAATCCCGGCACCATCTGAGCCAGTTCTCCCGGTGCCAGGTCCTCAGGCTCCCCAGCTGGCACCACAGGGCATTGCCTTGCTGGTCACCATTGATGTCCCAACTATGCTATACTCCTTCTGGGAGTTCATGCACCAACTGCCCTCCCTGAGGCTGGTGCCACTGGTGGACTCCTAGGCCTGCTCCCGTACCTACACCTTCCTGGCACCAAGGCCTGTGCGCCCTAGGTTCTTGACACCATCGTTGCTCATTTCAGAGCCAGGCGAGGAGAATTAATACCATCCTGACCTCCTCCCTCATGATGATGATGATGAGGAAGATGATGGAGCTATTACGTCCTCCCACTCTACCTCGGTGGTTTCCTCAGGGGGTGAGGACTCCACCAAATATACCCCTAGATCCCCCTCCAATGACCCCTCCTTCATCTTAGTGATGAGGCAGTTGCAGACTGCTGTGGGGTTTGATGCTGAGGAGCAGAATGTTACTAGGAGGATTCTGGCTGAATATCTGGAAATGTCAGATTCTCTGCCCTTCATCATTCCGCCTTTAATAGCAGCCTTTGAGGATGCCACCATGGTTGCCTGGTACAGGCCAAATTGTATTCCCGCCATGCCCAGAAGAATTGTACTGGGCTTCCTCTGGAAAACCATATTTTGTGGAGCAACCACAGGCAGATTCAGTAGTAATAAATGCTGCCCATGACAGAATCAAGAAACCTAAACATCTTAGCTTCCTTTCACCTGATTAGTAGTCCAGAGAGCTGGACCTTATGGGCAAAAGGGTTTTTGCCTCTGATACACTTTCCATCAGGGTGGTGAATTACATTGCCCATATGATTAAATTTCAGTGTGGTCTCTGGAAACAGGCCAAGGCTGCTGCCCAGGCCCTTCCAGAGGGTTCCCAGAGGCAGGGATTGCTCAGAATCCTACAGTCTGGGGCAGATGTGGACAAACATCTTTCGAGATCTTCCTATGATGCAGCTGATGCCTCTGCTAGGGCAGCTGCAGTTGGCACCTGCCTTAGAAGATATTCTTAGCTCAGGGTGTCTGGATTTGCCACTGATGTACAACAGTCCGTCCTGAATGCCCCCTTCAGCGGTTATGAGCTCTTTGGGTTTGATGTGCAGGACATCCTTTCTGACCTGCAGGCCTCAGACAGGACTCTGCAGTCTGTCCACTCTTTGTACTACACCCAGCCAAGAAGTGGCCACAGGGTGACCTTTCATCGTGCCTCCCATAAGCCCAAGCTGGGCACAAACCTCAAGGCATGTGCCGGGCAGCGGCCCTGCCTACCCTCACCTCCACCACTGGGAAGGCCCCCAAAAGAGGTGGTGCAGCCCTGCCTACCCCCACCTACACCACTGGGAAGGCCCCCAAAAGAGGTGGTGCAGCCCTGGCCACAAGTGCTACCTCAGCATGACTCCTCACCAGATCCCCATCCTCTAGCAAATCTACAGTAGGTGGTGGTAGAGTGTTGTTTGTCCTTCCACCTGGAAAGGGGGGGAGCATCGCTACAGATGCTTGGGTGCTGCAGCACATGGAGCAAGGCCACACTCTAGAACATGTGGAGTGGCCTCCAACTCTACCTCCAGTTCACTCAAGCTACCCTTCAGAACACATTCCAGTGCTGCTGAGGGAAATTCACACATTGCTGCAGAACAGGGCCATAGAACCTGTCTTTGCAGATCAAAGAAACATGGGGTTCTAGTCCCACTTCTTTCTAGTGCCCAAACCCACAGGGGATTTACAGCCCATCCTAGTTCTCAGGAACCTGAATTTATACATCCAGTACACGAAATTCAGAATGGTAATGCTGCATAGCCTGCTGCCACTGCTGCACAAGGGAGACTGAATGTGCTCCTTCGACATTCAGGATGCATACCTGCATATCAAGGTCTGTGCCCCCCGCGCATTACCTCAGGTTCCAGTTCCAGAGGGATCACTGGCAGTTTTGAGCATTGCCCTTTGGCTTGTCCTCGGCGCCATGCATTTTTACCAAATGCTTGGCAGTGGTAGCAGCAACTCTCAGGAGGGAGTGGCTCTACGTCTTTCCTTACCTGGACAACTGGTTACTCAGAGTGCAGTCCAGGGAGCAGTTGCTTCAGACCCTAGTGCATACCAAGCAATTGTTCCATACCCTTGGAATCACAGTCAATGTGCTCTAGTCTATTTCAATCCTTTGCCAGCATCTATGATACATAGGGGGAGTACTGGACATGGCTTGAGGTTATGCCTTTTTGCCCCAGAACCAGGTGGACCACCTGGTGGCTCAGGCCCAGTTGCTCTAAAACAGTAGATATGGCATGACCAGAACCTTTCTGCAGCTCTTGGGCCTGATGGTTGCAGCCATTGTCATAGTGCCTCTAGCCAGGCTGCACATGCGGGTCTCTCAGAGGACCAGCGCACTGGTGACCTTGAGCAGCAGGTTCTAGTCTTCTCTCTGGTCAAAAAGAGGCTGTTATGGTGGATGGCACACAGCAACCTGTTGAATGGGTCCCCTTCCTCATTTCTTCCCCTCAGCAGATTCTCACCACAGATGCTTCTTGGGTGGGCTGGGGGCCTCATCTGGGGCCTCATCAAACCCAAGAGACGTGGTCCAGAGTGGAGGCTGCCCTCTACATCAACATCCTAGAGATGAGGGCATTTCTGTATGCTTTACAAGCCTTCCAGACCCACCTATCTCCAGGCCATCTGCTGGTGCAGATGGACAATATCAGTGTAGTCCACTACATTAGCAAGCAAGGGGTCACCAACTTGTACCTTCTGAGTTGGGAAATGATGAGGGTCTGGTACTGTGCCATAGAACACAGTCTAGAACTGTTAGCTGTCTATGTTCCAGGCATCCAAAATATCCTAACGGACAGGATAAGCCAGTCACAGTCAAGGTTGCATGAATGGGAGCTGCTGATGTCAGTTGTAGGAAATCTGTTTGGCAGATGGAGTTGTTCAGAGCTGGACCTTTTTGCATCCCTACAAAATGCAAAACTGCCACAATTCTACTCGCTCACTCCAGGGCCTGGAGTTTTCTGGTGAGACACGTCTGTCTTGGTAAGGGAGGTTTCTTTATGCCTTTTCTCCCTTCCCTCTAATCCATAGGGTTCTGTTCAAGCTTTAGATGGAAGGAGCAACTCTTATTCACATTGCCCCTTCTGGATTTTTCAGATCTGGTTCCTCTTACTGCAGCAGCTGGCAATGGAACCTTCAGTACCCTTGCCCCTGGGCACAGGCTTGCTTTCCCAGGAGCAGGGCATACTGCTCCATCCAGACCTCAGTTCACTCCACCTTCATGCCTAGCTCCTGAGAATGTAGCCACAGTGTGGTTTGGGGTGTCCCCTAAGGTAGTTGATGTCCTGGTGGCTGCTAGGAAGCCTTCTATCAGGGCCACTTATTCCATGAAGTGGAAGCGCTATGCTCTGTGGATGGCTTCACATCATTTGGACCCTTTCACTTGTCTAGTGAATCAAATTCTGGAGTACTTGTTGACCCTCTCTATTTCTGGCTTACAGTACTCTTTCATTAAGGTGCACCTATGGGCCATTTTGGCCTTTCATGTGCCTGTTGATGGGCGTATGGTAGCACAACTAAAGGTATCCCATACCATTTTGAGAGGCATTCTTCATTTGAAGCCTCCCATCTGCAACCCAGTCCCACCTTGGGACTTAAATTTTGTCTTGGAGAAACTTTCTTTGGCTCCTTTTGAGCCAGCTGCTAGTTGTGAGCTACACTTTCTGTCATGGAAAGCATTATTTTTTAATTGCTATTACTTCTACTCAAAGGATTTCCAAGCTTCAGGCTCTGATGTGTGAGCCTCCTTATGTAGTTTTTCACAAAAGCAGGGTGTCTTTGCATACGAATCCTAAGTTTCTTCCCAAGGTGCTGTCTGAGCTTACCTTAAACTATCCACCTGCCTGTTTATTATCCTGAGCGTGCCAGTCCAGGGAAGCACGGCTCTATACCTTAGATGTGCATAGAATTCCACATTCAAGGGATAAATTAACTGGGTTTGCATCGCAATTTGGGACCCAGGAATTGGGAAATGCAGGTCAATTGTCAGCATGATTAGCAGTGATTGTTAATCAGTAGAAGCTGGCCTTCCCCCTAATTATTTTAATTTTCCCTGGTGTCTAGTGGTGCCCCCCTGATTGCCAAACCCATTATTTATATTTTTTCCCCTTGTGTCTAGTGTTGCCCCCCCACGGATCGCTGTCCCCGTTGTTGTTCTTTTCTATCCCTGATGTCTAGTGGCACCCCCCACTGCCTTCTGATCACTGTACCCATAATTTTTTCTTTCCCTGGTGTCTAGTGGCACCCCCATCACCATCACCCAATCGCCGTCCCTATCTAAAATAAAGAAAACGGTCCCTCTGTGTTTTTTTTTGTTTGTTTAAACTTGCAAAAAAGAAAATTGTCCCGCACTGATCTGACCCCTCCTCCCACTCAGCAGCCATCATCCCACACCCCTCAGTACACCCCCATACACCCTCACTCACCTGAACAGGTCACTGGGCAAAGATCCACTCTTCGATGGAAGACACGTCTTGCTGCTGGAACCAGCGACTGCAATATGAGAAACTAAGATAAATGCAGTTCAATGTATTTCAATGGGGTTTTCAATTTTGGCACATAACTTTACCATTTTTTGCATATTTTGACATCAAATTTTCAACAGGGTCTTTTGGGGACCCCACCTCATGAATAATGTCAGTGGAATTTCATAAATCTGACCCAAAAGGCGATTTTGTGGTCTCTTGGCTCACTGACCTTGTTCATGAGATGGGGTCATAAGAAGGCTGTGTTGAAAATTTGGGGTCAAAATATGTAAAATTGGCCAAGTATGTGCATATGTTTACATTTTACTACTTTGCTCGTAACTTTGGTAATTTTCAATATTTTGACCCCAAATTTTCAGCATAGCTATTTTTATACCACCTCTGGAACATGACAGCTGTCATTTTTTAAATCCTGGCCAAACTGCCTTTTCATACCTGTGGCGTGGAATGACATTTCAGTGGTGCAGAATCGCATTTTGGCAGGGATTTGAACATTTTCAGTGCTAGGTACATGAGGTGAGGAAATTCTAGGAAGGTTATGCTGACAATTTGGTCAAAATGGCAAATAAAATAAACAGATACAGTCTCAAAACTAGGTATACAATGTTTATTTTGTCAATATACAATTGTAAGCAATATTTATATGGTTTAAAGTAAAAATACCCATTTTAGAAAACATCTAATCAAAATTGGCTGATTGTAAATAATTTTTCATTTTGATTAGCAAAGGCCGCTATTCAACTCACAAACACTAATTTATGCCTTGTCGTTACTATGCACACCATATGAAGGACTGCAGGATTTGTTTCCTTCACTCCACCTGGGAAAGAGGGTGTTCCAGTTTCCAAACAGTGCCTGTCCTAAATGATTAGCTGTTTTACTTTTTGTTACAGGAAGGAACTACCTAGAAGTGCAAAATAATTCACCTGGGTAGAGAGAACCTGGGGAGAGCTACAGGTTGGGGGTGGAGGAGCTGACTTTCACCAAAGAGTAAAGGGACCTAGGGGTTATCATGTCTGATGAACTTAAGGTATCAAAGCAGTGTACAAAGGCAGCAGGGAGAGCCAGTGGCATGCTGGGGTGCATATGCAGGGGTATCACTAGCAGGAGGCGGGAGGTGGTGATGCCATTGTATAAAACATTGGTAAGGCCTCACCTGGAGTACTGCATGCAGTTCTGGAGGCCACACCTGTGCAAGGACATAGATAAGGTGGAGATTATCTAGCAGGGCTGGCCTTAGCTAGGTGCAAGCTGTGCCCCTACACCTTGGGGGCCCATACTTTTTTCTTGAGGAAAAAAAAATTTAAACATTTAAAAATGCCTAAATTTTGTTAGAGATGAAAATGTTTATCAGCAAATGAAAGTGGAAGACAACTGGCTCTGTTACTGTTACATAAGGTGGGGGCAGCTTTGCTGCTATGCCACTCTAAGATGCAGTGGAAAAGATTAGGTTAAGTAAGTGCTAATGGTGTTAATGGCTATACTTTACACCTCCCAGGTTGACTGCTTTCACAAACAAAGGGCCATATTGACAGAACTTGTTTGTAACCTGGACATGTAGCTGAAACATTGAATGATATGACAAAATCGGTTTCGAAAGTATGTGAGCACTCAAAATGGCTCAGAAACCTGACCAGCACAGAGCAAAACCAGATTTTCTGATAGGGACCCTTAAAACTTGATCACTAGGTAAAAAACCTGACAGGTGGCAACCATACTGGTGTTCTATGATAATCCTCTTTATTCTCTGTCACTCACACCTCCAGAAAAGTTAAATTGTTTAACTTGTTTGCAAATCGGATTATCAGAGGTGTGAGTGTCCAGTGATGATGTCCCTGTCCTTAAAGAAATGAATACGGTAGTAGTACTGTACTCACTTAAGTTCTTGCTCCAGTCTCAGTCAAATTCATTTCCAGCGGTGAAGTCAAATAATCCAGTGCAGTCAATGGCACTAATTAAGAGTTGACCTGGTACTGCTTTATTAATACAGGACAGGAGGGTTAGTTAGGTGTAAATGATGAATGGGGGGGCCATAGGGAATGAAGTGGCGGAGCCCACCAGGGAGCTGCACAGGGGCCCAGCATGGTTAAGGCCGGCACTGCTATCCAGAGAAGGGCAACAAAGATGGTGCATGGCTTGCACCACAAAACATATGAGGAGAAACTAAGCGACCTCAATATGTACTCACTGGAGGAGAGGAGACAGCAGGGGGACATGATTTAAACTTTCAAGTACCTCAAGGGCATAAACAAGATGCAGATAGGAGACCTTTTCCAATGTAGAAAAAGTACCAGAACAAGGGGGCACAATATGAAATTGGAAGGGGGTAGATTAAGAGGTAATGTGAGGACATTTTTCTACACAGAAAGGGTAGTCGATGCTTGGAATAGTGTGCCACAGGAGGTAGGGGCAAGCACGGTGGAGGGGTTTAAGCATGCCTAGGACAGGCACAAGGGAAGCCTGAGAGGGAAGAGAGTAATGAAAAGCCGTTGATCACATAAGGTCAGTGGCCACATACAATGTATAGTGCCTACGACTAGACTGGATGGGCCTAGCGGTCCTTATCTGTCGACAATTTCTATGTTTCTAGAGTTGTTCGTGGCAATTCCACCAGAGGCATGGCCACTTCAGTTGCTTGTTTCACAAATGTTTCAGCTGCTGAGATCTGTGCTGCTGCAGCTTGGAATTCGGTCCACACTTTCACTAAACACTACAGTCTGGACATTGCCTCTCACAGAAGAGCGGGCTTTGGCCTGGCTGTGCTTCAAAGTCTCCTCTCATAGGCCTATAGCTCCAGCCAGCCAGACTGATTCTTTGTCAGAACTGCTTGGGGCTCGTTCTGTAGGTGTGGCCTGATGCAAGAGATGCACTTGTCAGAACAATAGGCTGGAATATCAGTTACTTATTATGTTGACTGAGCTTGGGTTCGAGTTTTTCTCCTTTGCTTCATTGACCATGCAGAACAATGGAAAACGGCTCAATTTTATCTCACAACCTGCTGCATATACAAGGTTCTTATCATTTATAAATGAACGCTGCATGTGGCAACCTCAGAGTGATTTAAAAATAGATTTTATTATTCCTGTACAATATAAACTGATACTGCTGCATAGATATCAAATCTTGTAAACGCTGCACAAGGCAGAATAAATACAAAGTAATAAAGCTTACAGAAAAAACAAAAGTAATCAGACACAGTATTCAGTTTTAGTAAACTTTTGAAAACAGCAACATTATTCTTGCAGAGACTCATTTAATAATAAGGTTATTTTTGTATACCCATGTTATGTTACATGTGCTGGAGGATTTTCCTTATGTAACCACCCCTTTCCTAAGCTACGCTAAAAATATAAAATTATTAAATTGATACTTAGACACTTGGAGTTTGTACAAGATGTGGGTCTTTCATCGTGATGCAAAAATAATGGAGAATCTGCTTTGTTGCTATTGATGTCACTTGGGTGCTTGCTCTTGTTAGAAATACAGCATCTTCCTTCACACTGGCATGGCAGACTTCTGGTACACAGGCTTGAGCTCTTGTTGGAAAGGCTTTCCAGCTTGAACCCAGCAGTATAGACCTGGACAGTAGCTGGCTTGAAGGGATTCTAATTAAATTTCAGTTTGACTGGTACGTATAAACTAGGCACATTTCCAAAATTATGACATCATATATTCTGGTTTACCAACTCTGACTGAAGTTTGAACCTTTCAAATGAGGGGAGGCTGGGAAATTCCTGTACTTGGAACAACCCTCTCTGGCACAGTTCCCATTTGAAAAGAAATTTAACAAGTTATTTTTGACTCTGATATCTGGAGGCCTCCAGATACATATGTCAACACACAGATTTTTGAATTTAGCACATCGTTTTGTACACTCTGATGTGGGTCCCATGTCCCTATTCTCCACAGTTCACAAGCTAGTCCATAAAGACTGTTTTCAAGCTGATATCTTTATAGGAATTATACTTGCTTAATCCACTTTTTGTTCTTTAAAATGAGATACGTTTACTCCATATAAACCTTTAGGAAATAGGTTAGAAGACACACAATCTCTTCTGAGTAAAACTTTTGTTTGAAATCCTTGAAGTGTGGCAAGCCATAAATTCAGAGCTATCACAAAACTTTTAAACAGCTATAACAGAAATTTTAAACAGTATGACTTGTTTCTGCAACCACACAGGCACATAAAAAAATGTTGAATGTTGAATGACGTAAACATTAAGACAAAACCAGATAAGAGTGTTCAAACTTTTAAATTGTTAAAACAGGACATTTTTGCAAATAACTTCTTTGGTATTTAGAGGTTTCTTGTAAACATTGGGTTTTCATCAGAAACATGTTCTATTGGACTGATCATTTTCACATGTGCAGCACTTTCAATCTTTTGGAAATAAGCAAAGATGCATGTCCAGTATTAAAGACATTGAGTCCTCTTTCTTCTTCAAGCATTAGCTCCTAAATTGTTGTAACCAGATCTTATCAGTTCTGCAGAAGGTTACTATGGAAATATCTCCACTTCTTTGGCTAAAATTCACACTTTTGACCCTTGCATTAGTCTGCAGTCAGCTCACACTGAAATCTACGGGGCCTCTCTTTCTACTGCAAGGATAGTAACTTAAAAAAACTCAGCTTTGTTTGCACTTCTTGACTTTGGGAGTCCATTCAGATAAATAAAACTATTTCGTATTTTAAACAATCTATCAATGTCTCAGTGTCACATGACACCCAAATAACCTTATTTTATAACCAAATATCACAAAATATTTTTATAATTTACAATTTGCTATAACATATTCCCTCTTTGGAATTAAAAACTGTATTATGAAATAATACATTTTTCTAATTCAAAATTGCAATCCTATTGCATGAGTATTCAGTTGAAACATCACATAAGACATGTGAGTAGGGAGAATACAAATCATACAATAGAAAAGTTACATCATCATACATGTAAACTTATGACATCATCAGAATGTGACATCATTAGATATGTACAGTTTTACATAGAAAAGCTTATCTAATACCTAACTAAATACAGGTACAACTATATACATTTTCAGTCTATTGTTTCAACAGATTGGCACAGCAAACTTATTACAGCAATTTGACAAGTGAAACACTTGCTATATGTTGTTTGTTACTCACAGATATCAGTAACATAATTACAATTGACAATATTGTTTGTTTTATTTGTTTAAACTGGGCCAAAGACCCATTTACACGGTCGACCAGTATACATAAACAATAAATTACATATGATGAACCAAGTAAGAAGTCAAACATAGTTTTCAAACATCCTTAACAGACATCTACAAAACATTTGGATTAAACATTAGAATGAACATTTGCATATATCCTTAACAGACATCTACAGAACATTTAGGATTAAACATTAGGATAAACATTTACAATCACTTTCCTCATAGAAATAACATTTTAATTTCATCTGAAAGGTCATGACTGAGTTATTTAAAAAAATTAAGATAGATAATAGCGAATTAAAAAAAGAAGATAATGTATGTAAAAAAGATCTTTGACCTGTTGAGGTCAACATCCGTGGAGCTGAAAAAAATGTATACGACCTAGTAGAAACTGTGCTATGGTGTCTAGTAAAAATGGAAGCTAGGAGGGAAGGGAACTTATTCAAGGATACTTTTTTGGTCAACATACCAAGCTGCTGCTTGTATCGACACTCCAGGGCCAATAATCCAGCAGCCCTTAAAAGGGTATGGTGATTGGTCCTTGTTGGCAACTGAGTGGAAAATCTAGCAATTCATTTAAGAGTACCCTAACTCTAGACAATAATCCTACCCCGGCTGAATGGTAAAATAATAATCCATACTCTATTGTGGGAATTAAAAACTTTATGCCAACATTTTCCTGGTAGAAGGAACCAGGACAGAATTAAGATGGTAAAGTGCTCCCATCTTTGATGCAAGACTTTAGTTATATTAGAAATAGGTTCAAAAGTAAATCCCTCAGCAACAATAAGACTGAGGCACTTGAATTGTTGTACTTGCTCTATTCCGCCCCCCCAAAGCTGTCACCAAAGAAAGAGTATTGTTTTGCTTTACTCTACTCTTAGTTTTATGAAAAAATATAGACTTAGTTTTTTTATTATTTAGTACAAGCCAATTCTTAATAAACCAATCATGAATGGCTAAAATGTCATGTGACAAATTGGCCTGTACCATTGTGAAATCAGCCATGCTTGTGAGGATCACTGTGTCATCCACATCTAAAATAATCTGTGAGTGAATACAGACCAAAGGAAGGGAATTCAAGATAAGGCTAAAGAGAAGAGGACCGAGAACTGACCCTTGAGGCACACCTAGTAAAACTGAAGCAGAAAGTGAATTTTGACCATGGATTTTTGTCTTCTGAGTACGAAGACTCAGATAGCTCCTAATCCAACCAACAATATCCTCTGAAAATCCTAGTCCACCTAATGATGCCAGAAGAAAACCATGGTCGACCAGCTCAAGATTTGACTATAGTGTATGGTAGAATGTTATTGATAGAAATCCATAACTAGAATGGAGTTGTTATGCTGCAGTAGCTATGTCATCACAGCTGTTATGCTGCACTAGCTATGTCACTACTGCAGCATAACAACTTGGAATACTGCCTCATAGTTGCTTTCCTCAATCCAGTTAAGCTGGAAGTTGCTGTTTTTATTTTTAAACTTGAACTTGCAGAAACATCTGCAGCACACTGTGTCAGTTAAAAACAAGAAAATGATAACATTTCTATTTTCTGTTGTCTTCTCCAGCTGGTTTTGTTTGATTTTCTATGTTGTGACTGCCTATACACTATAAAAGATTATGTATGAGCAGTCATACACAAACAAGGAAATTCTTGTATCTTTGAGGTTCCTTTGGTAACAGAGTACCTCTCGAGCTGCGCTCTCGAGGTAATCTGTTACCAAGGAAACCTCTCGATACAAGAATATCCTTGTTATGTATGACTGCTCATACATAATCCTATATATTGTTCATCATTTTCAGTGTCACTTGAGACATGTTACTGTACTTGTTTATGTTTATGGTATGGTCTTAACTGATTAATATAAACCCACTTAAGCATCACTTCACCAGTGTTCTTTTTCTGATTTCAGTTTGGTACCAGGTGAAACGTTATCCTTAATTAAGAAGGGTCCTTCCCAGCTTGGAAGTAACTTTTTATCCTTAGCAGAGTTTCTACTGTAGTTAAAATAAAACACCTTGTCTCCAATCTAATATTCTTCGAAATTAGTTCTTCTGTCATAATATGACTTAGAACATTGAACACTTTTCTCAAAGTTCCTTTGAGCAAATGCATAGGTGCTGGAACTAGGGGTGCTGGGGGTTCGGCAGCACCCCCTTGTCTGAAGTACAATTCCATATGGCTTCCTATACAGTTTTGTGCAATGACTTTCAGCACCCCCACTATAAAAATTGTTCCAGTGCCTCTGAGCAAATGCAAAGGTTTCTTGCAGGTACTTTGTTAAATGAGTTACATGACAAATTTACATTTTCTGTGGTATACATGAGATGTAAAGGTAACACCATTTGTCTTCCTGTCATCATTTCAAAAGAAGATATGCCTGTAGACTTACTAGGAGTAGCATGTAGAACAATTAATACAAGTGGCAATTTCACATCCCAATATTTTCCTGATGAACTAATACTGTAGAACTAGAAAGTTTCACTTCAAAAATAATTTCACTATCTTCGCTGGCGAGTTGTGTTCAGTAAAATTATTTTTACACTGTAGTTTACTGGGCAACACGAGCATAATGTTAAACTGAGGTCCCATCTATCTGTTCTGGTGGTAGTTCAGGTGGATGTTAAGGATCCCATGGCACCTCTCAAAAAGAGTAGGGGAATTTCCCTGGTGTCCTGGCCAAATGTCCCCATTCACTAAAAATACCACCAACAGCTTAGAAAATGGCAACAATCAATTCTTAAACCTGATTGGCTGAGACAGGCTCCAAGCTGGGCATTTATTTTTCAATAGATGCCCAGCCAAAAATAAGAGCCAGTCCAAGTGCCACTTCACAGAGTAACATTCTCCGATGGGCCATTTTCTAAGCGCAATAATACCCTCCAGGGTGGGCATTATTGGGAATACCGGACCTTCAAGGGGCTATAAGGCCCTCCGCCTGTGGTGTTGGGCCTCATTATGCCACTGGGCGGTCCGGTATTTCTCAATAATGCCCACCCTGTTGGGTATTATTGCTTACTTAAAATCTGATTTAATTTCAGTTGCCATCCATCTGTACTCCCCTCTGACAAGGCTGAAAACAGGCAAAAAATTGTCTAGTACTCTTTCCCGGTCAACAAAAACTAAAATAAATAAATAAAAAAAAGCGTCACTGTTAATAACGGATTTCACATTTACCTGTTTCCCCACTCAAATCTACTGTAAATGCCAGAATACACTTTGTAGATTTAGAGGAGTACCACAGTTACCAGGTCACACACCAATGCAGTACTTCAAATGGCTCCAAACTGGCTCCAAACTCTGAATCGATGTAGCAAGAGGAAGCAAGGCAAAGAGATTAACAGATTAAGAGTACTGCATTGAGGTATAGTTAGGGCTTCCCTGTTTCCTGTTCCCCACCCGCAGCTACCTATGCAACAGAGGTCTTTTTTTTGGATTCGCTCATCGCGATCATGTGATCTGAGCTATGGAGCCTGATACTTCCTGGTTACCGGTGACATTACCAGCAAACATTGAATCTCCTGCATGTTAGTCCCACACCAAAAATCAAGACACTAGCTATGGTAAGTTCATTATTTATTAAAGTGAAACAGTGAGTCAGAAACAAAACAAAACAAAAAAAACATCATTGCCGTATCCCCAATAGCGGTGAACACAAATCCTTAGGTTCGCTCTTCGTAGCTTCATTCAGCCCCAGCATTTGTTAGAAAGAGAAAAACAGCAATCAGTATAGTGCTTGTTCACATTTTTATGGGTGTTGCTGTACTGATTTTGAAAGACTTATCATTGAGACATTCTAAATGTGCCTGTAGAATGCCTGTCTGCTCAAACCCCCCTACTGCAGTCCTCTGATCTAGATGAAAGTTTAGTAAAGCAGCTCACCAGCCACTGAGCATGGTGGTTTTTAAGAGTTCTGCGCAGATCAATGGAAATCTTGCTAGCTGGATCAGATTATGTCAGTTTGGTAGCAACCTCATTCGCATACCATTCTGTAAACTGTAGCTTCAGTTCATCTTTAAAAATGTTATTGACAGCGATGTCTAATGGCTGCAGGTGATCTGTGCAAGAAGCAGGCACAAAAACCAACACAATGTTATGCTTATCAGTGACATCTTGTGTGGTGCGACCCCTAAATAGATACAGTATTAAGAGGGTCCTCTGTACACTTGGCAGCTGAAGTTTTTCTTTAATGGATGTTACATGTGGAGCAATAACAGACTCTATGTACTTGATTGTAGTTTGTGTATTTGCCCAGTGATTTTCGGTACATGTAAAATGCCAGTCAGAGAGAAATTTATAGGAAGGGTGGTATTGTTCTGTTCTGCCTTGATAGATTAACTGAGGGGGTGGGTAGTGACCAGAGAGAGTGCAACATAACACTACTGTGATCCGGCACTTATCACCCAAACCTGCCACCTCCATTATTTTCTTGCCCACAGTGTCCATAGTCCACTCAGAACAAGGCACGAGGTTCACACCTGTTTCGTCCAGGTTTAAAATGAGCTCTGGGGGAATGAGTTCCTGATGAGCAGCAGAGGCAATTCTACTTAAAAAACCTTTTTTCCATGACTCAGAATCAACTAGGGTTTTTCTGGCAGCCTTCGTGCCCTTCCTTTTACTGCACCCCATTCGATTAAGGAACAGCCAAGACCGCTGCCTGAAAATGAAAAGCTTCCATCGTTCTCTACCAGCACCTCAGGGTTTTTGTCTTTTACAATCCCAGTTGCTATCGCAATCAACAGTCTTCTATTTATAACAGCACCTTCAGACTGCAGTGATTTTACAATGTTTTTGAGCTCCTTTTCAATATCAGACATCAGTAAACAGGGGTGTCCTCTTGCTTTTTTGGGAAGCTCCTTAATAAGGTTATCAGGGACTGGAGTCTCTTTCAGCTTCTCTATATAGTCTTGTATAAACGTGCGCTCAGTACTTTCATTTATTTTTTGTTTGTACTTTCCTTTGTAATACTGTGCAGCATTCATCACCCCGTGATCATAGGAATGCTTTCCAATTTCAAAGCGTACTTCAGGGGAGTACACATCATAATGAGACCACCATTTTTTGGCAGGTGGAGAGGCAACTGCAAGTTCCTTTGTCACTGCTTTGGCCACTAATTTAGAAATGCCTGCCGTTATGGAAAGAATATCTGTATCCAAATTGCTGGTTTGCAGTGCAGAAAAATCTCTCTTGGTGCCCTTAGTGTGTGGTAAATTTGATCACCATAGTAAAGACATTATGGCAAATTGCAGCACCGTAAAGCGTTGTAAAGTACTGTATTAGCTCCTGGTTAATACTAGCAAGAAACATGACCATTTGTCAGCATAGCACCAAACAAATCAGCTGTTAGACAGAAACCTGCGATGTGATCAGCTGATTTTAAAGCCAGAAGCGCGTGAAACCTTATGGGCATGATCATGTGACATGACAGCACAGTGCGATATAAACTTTATGCGCATATTTCTAGTTCTACAGTATATTTCTTTAGTATATACACAATTGTTTGATTGGCATGTTCCACCTGTCCAGATGATTCTGGATGATGGGACACATGTAACTTTCTTTGAATCCCTAGTGTTTTCCATGTTTTCTATAACTTTGCCTGTAAAATGGAACCTCTATCAGATTCCAGTCTCATTGGTAATCCTCAGCGACTAAACACATGGTTAATCAACAATAAAGCTGTAGTTTCTGCTGTATCATTTGGAGCAGGTAGACATTCAACCCATTTTGTAAATAAACAAGTAGCTGTTAAAAGGTATTCGTTACCCCTTGAAGATCTTGTAACAGGACCAATCCAGTCAGTTTGGAAATCAGACCAAGGCATTGTAATTCCTTTTACCGGCAGTGGCACTCTGTGTCTTGGTATTGAAAGTTGGAATCTACAACAAGTTATACACCCTTTCACATAATCTGTAATATCACTGTACAGGTAAGGTCAGTGGGCTACTTCTTTTGTTGATTGTATTTTTTTATTTATGTTTTATACTCCTTCACCCCTGGCAGTCTTTCTCACCCTCACTAGTGCCCCCTCTCACAGGGCTGTGGGTATCTCTGGCCATCAGGTGTAGGGCCTGTGAGAGATTGTTTGTCATGTTGCTGCCACTGGGGATTTTCCACCAATTTTCTCCCTGGGTCCACGGATGTGCAGTGGATGGAGCGGGTGAGTTCTGCTTCTGCAGAGATGGCCTAAACCTCTGAATGTGGGATCCTTCCCTGAAGTGGTGGCATGCACGTACTGCCACCCAGCTACTGCTGAGTATCAGGCAAACAGTGCACCATGTGATCCCTCCCTCTGCGAGGAAGGAGAGCTGTCTGCAGATGCTCAATCCTTCCTCCTCCACTGGCTCCCAAGCAGCCCGAGTCTTTTTCCAACCCCGGGTCACTGGTGTGGCTGCATAGAGGCATAGATGCCTCAACCCACCATCCCACTGGGCTGGCTGTGTGGGCTACTTCGTTTTTTTATTTTATTTTTTATTTATACTTTATACTCCCTCTTTGTCTCTGGTGGTCTTTCTCTGACTGATGCCCCCAGCCCTATCACAAAAAGAAAAAGAAGTTCATATGTACATAGAATTATACAGATATTGTACAGATTACATGGTATTTACATACATAGAAGTATCTATAGGAAGATAAAGCAAATTATCTAAGGTTGCAGGAGGAAGTAACGGAAGAAAAAAAATAAAAATAAAAATATACACCAGGTAGAGGTGAAGGTAGGGGGGAAGGGAGGAGGTAAGGGAAGAAAGGCTAGAAGGGCACGGTGCACAGAGAGAGTTGATAAAACAGGATGTAGAGAAGGTGGATAGAGAAAAGGAGTATGTGTGAGCCAGGATTGAATGCTATAAATGCAGGGCATGGTAGGATGTCACAACCCAGGGTAGTGAGCTCCTATCCGAGGTTGGGAAAAGGAAGAATAAGGGATGGACAGGCCTAGTGTTGATAAGACAGGGGATAGAGAGAACAAATTAGGCTGGTGAGGGAGCAAGCTGGGGTCAGTACTTAAAACTGGGTCTAGGCGTGGCCATATACTAGTGCAGACACGGTACTGGGTCTAAGTGGGTGAAGCAGTTACATACTTCTCTGATTGTACGGAAATAAAGTGTCTTGAAGGCATTTATACCGATTAGAGTGCTTAATTTGAGGGTTTTTGTAGATCATTCCATAAGGTAGGTGTACGAAGCTTATGGCTGCCCTGCCAGTGGGATTTTGCTTTGGGTACTTTAAGTGTAATAGCTGAGTAACTATGCGCATATTTCCCAATTATACTCAGGGAAGACAGCAGGGAGATATAGTAAGGCAGCTTATTAGAGATGGCTCTATAGGTCCAGAGCAGTGTTTCTGTGGCACCTGAACTTTAGTGACGTCCACCCCACTGCCGCATATAGGGTGCAGTGATGCATGTCGAAGGGGAGTCCCGTTACAAACCTCAGTGCTCAATGGTAGAGTGTGTCCAGTTTAGCCATGTAAGAGTTGGGGCATTGGCTGTAGAGGAAATCAGCGTACTCAACCAATGATAGGAAAATGGATTGGACCAGTTGTTTCTTGGCATCTCTGGTGAGAAATTGGTTGATTCTAAAAAACAGTCCAAGCCTTTTCCGAAGTCGTTTTAGCAAGTCCTCGATATGTTCAATGAAGGAGAGTCTTTGGTCTATCCAAACTCCCAGATACTTGAATTTTGTAACAAATTCTAGTTTTTTACCTAGAACTGTGGTAATTTGGGGAACTGTCTCACTGGACACAGGATTAGCTGTACGGATAAAAGGGGAGAGGACCATCGCTTTAGTTTTTTTGGCATTAAGGAGTAGCTTTTTTTGGAGGAGTTGGCTTTGCAAAAGGTTGAATTCTGACTGTAGGTCATTGCAGGCAGCTTCAGGTGTTGGGCGACTCATGTAGAGAACTGTATCATCTGCAAACAGATGGATGTTGGCTTCTTTTATACAGTAGTCGATGTTATTAATGTAGATTGTAAAAAGTAAGGGCCCTAATATAGAACCTTGAGGTACCCCTCTTTGCAGAGTTTTTAAGGGGGACAGGCCTCCTTCGGCTTTGACTTGTTGAAGGTGCCCTGTAAGATAGTCAGTAAACCAACGCAGAGAGGAGGGATCCACACCTATGGTTTGAAGGGAGGAGAGGAGCAGACTATGGTCGACAGTGTCAAAAGCCTTGCTTAGATCAAGAAAAACAGCACAAATAAAGTTTTTGCTCTCAAGATTACACTGCCAGTTGTTAGTAACTTTGGCGAGGGCTGAGATAGTGCTATGTTTAGCTCTGAATCCGGACTGCATAGGATTTAGCAGTTCCCTAGACTCAAGGTGAGTCCTCGGCTGTGCATTTACAATTTTCTCTAGGAGCTTGGACAGGACCGGAAGGAGAGAAATTGGCCTGTAGTTATTGAGATCACCGGGGTCACCTAATTTGAACAGTGGTATGACATGTGCTGTCTTCCATATAGGTGGTAAGGTGCCCTGAGAGAGGGATAAGTTAAAAAGGTGGGTGTCGGGTATTGCTAGTACGTGGTAGGCAATTTTTAGGAAGTAAAGGTCAAGGGTGTCGGCCCCAGCACTTTTTCTAGTATCCAACTGAAGCAAGAGGTCCTCTACCTCTTTCAGTGGGGCAGGTTGAAGCGAGAAAGGTGGCGAAGCTATCAGAGTTTCAGGCAGTTGGCTGACAGTCTGGGAGTGAAGTATGTTTGCAGGGGAGTTATCAAATGCCATGCCTGCAGTAGCAAAGTGGTTATTGAATGCGTCAAGTATATCCATCTTTTCAGTTATAGTCAAGTTGCCAAAGGTAATCTTGATCGGGAGTGAATTTCCTGGGGAGTGGCCTAGCAGATCATTGATTGTGTTCCAGAGCTTGATTGGACTCTTTGTGGCAGAGTCGAGTTTGGATTTGAAGAAGGTGGCCTTCGATTCTCTGATTGTTTTGGTACATAAATTTCGTAGTCTCCTGAGCTGGTTCCAATCCTCTGCAGTATTCAGTCTGCGTGCTTTTTCCAGAGCTTATCTCTTTCTAGAAGCAAGGACTTGATCTGAGGGGTGAACCATTTACAGGTTTTGGTCCTAGTTCAAACTTTAATCAGGGGAGCATACTTATTAAGGGCCCTTGATAGAATGTTGTGGAAGATATTGTAAGCTGACGTAATCATTTTGGCCAGGTAGAAATCTTGCCACTGAGGGGAGTACTTAAGCTCATTTAGGTAGGCATGTTCACTGAAGTTGCACCTGGATCTCTTCATAGAGAACTTGCTGATGGGTGCTGGGTTGTTGGTGGATCTTACTCCCGCAATAAAACAATGGTCGCTGGCATCTGAGAAGAAGACATCAGCGTGGAGAAGAGATGAGGTTTGCTCACCATTAGCACATCCAAAAGTGTATTTTACTGGGGTTCTTCACGTTTGGGCGTGTTGGTTCAATAAGTTGCGTCAGCCCATGTTCATCACAGAAGGATGCAAGGGAGGCAGCTGTGTTAGAGAGCCAGTCAAAGTTGAGGTCTCCTAAAATAATAGTTTCTGGCAGCCCTGTCCCAACTTGTCACTTAGATATGACACAAGCTGGCCAGCAGGCGATGGTCTGGCATCCTATTACGCAGAGTGCAGTAGTCTGTGTGATTTCCACTTTGAGAATTAGGCATTGAATTGCTGGTGACAGATGCCGAGGATAAGCAGAAGGCAGAAAATTTGTCTTTAACGTAGATAGCTACCCTCCTCCTCTGCCATGCCTATCAGCTCTGAACAAGGCATAGTTGGGTATGTTTACTTCTCTATCAGTGGTGCTGGGTCTAAGCCAAGTTTGGAAATCACAAGTATGTCAGGAGAGGTATGATTTACAGGTTTGTATTAAGGTTATCTTTTAAGGAGGCTACATACGTTAATATGCAAGAAGCTTATTCCTTTTAAATTTGCTAGTTCTGCTGGCAAAGCAATAGCTTCTGGGGGCCAGGGTTGAGTTCTACGTTGCCTGAACATAGCAGGAGATAAGTAGGATTTTTCTAAGGCGCTGATTATAAGCTTGTAATTCCTGCCTTTCTCCTGTCTAGTAGATCTGATGTTTTTAGGGACTGGAAAGTAGCCACCATAGAAGAGCTGATCTGTTGTAGCAAGAGCTAGTACCCCTACCACAATAGGTGGGGAGGAGATAGAAGTCTGCGTGGTGGGAGGTGGGCCTTGTGGTGGGGGAGTGTTATAAGTACTACTGGTATGTGTGGTCCAAGAGCAGGGTTCGAGGTATTGGTACTTGGAATCACGGTGGCAATTAAAGGATAAGTTGCCATGTGGTATACAGCACAAGGTGCCATTGTAGACCAAATATGATGGTAGTTCAGGTGTCCAATGCTGGGCAGCTGGTATCAGCAGAAAAAGGGGCAGTATAAGGAGCCATATAGGGCCAGACATGATGGTACCTCAAAAAAGGAGCCACTCAATTAGCCCAGGGGCCAGTGGGGTTGCTGGATTAATGCAGCTTATCAGTAGCTTTCCGATCCAGGTCGACCCGAATTTGATAGCATTTAAAACTATTTAGTGGTGAAGGCACAGCCAAGGAGAGCCTATGCGTTTTAGTAAGGTGAGGCCCTGAGAGTTGGATCCCGTAGGCTGGACAGAGAAGAGGGGGATCACGAGCTAAGTCTCTATTGGTGGAGCACTGCGCCAGGGGACGTGGACTAATATTTTGGCAGGAGCTACTGTATTTAATAATCAGGAGCTACTGTATTTAATAATCAGCGGAGGTGGGGAAGGGGGGCGGTCGAAAAAGTTGCGGCAGTTGCCGTACCTTGTAGGGCCTAGGGTCCATGTCTGCAGTCTCGAGCATCGGCTAGAGGGGCGCCGACCGCCCGGTAGCCGGGAATCCCGCAGCTTAGGAGCTGGGAGCCTGGGCAACAGTTCCTCGGCTGAGGGAGAGAAGGAGAGTGAGCGTTAATAAAGGGGATTCACATGAAGGGTTAGACAGAACAGCGGGGAGTCCAAAATGTGCAGAACAAAAGGACGTGTATTACTTTGGCACCCAAAAGTGCCTAGGGCCAGTGCACGTATGCAGGGAAAGGGCTGTAAACACTAGATTTCTTTCCCAAACTACAGTTCAAGTCCTTTCAATTACAGACTGGGTTAACACTTCGGCTTTTTAACATTTGTCCCAACATAAACATTTTTAGGGTTTAAAATCAAAGAGCAGAAGCCGGCTTCTGCCAGGGACCAATCAGAGCATGGTCTGAGAGGGCGCTCACAATCCGGTTGGTTGCTGCAGTTGCCATACCTTGTAGGACCTTGGGTCCGTGTCTGCAGGCTCGAGCGTCGGCTAGAGGGGCGCCGACCACCTGGTAGCCGGGAATCCCGTGGCTTAGGAGCTGGGAGCCTGGGTGGCAGTTCCTTGGCTGAGGAAGAGAAGGAAAGCGAGGATTAATAAAGGGCATTCATACAAAGGGTCAGACAGAACAGCAAGCAATCCAAAATTTGCAGAACAAAAGGACGTGTATGGTACCAGCAATGCCAAAAGAGGTAGAGAGGAGTAGTAGTAGGTGGTTGCACCCCATGGTAGTTTGTTTGGTGTTGCTGGAATGCTTAACTGCTAGCTGGTTTATAGTTGGAAGGGTATATAGTCGAATTAGGGTGAGGTCCCTAACAATAGGGCAGGTAGAGCAGTAATTGAGAGGAGTTAGATGGAGTGGCTGGAGAAAAGGTTGAGAGCAAATGTGTGATCCTGTGGGTGGAGACTGCTTTAAAAGGGGCGGTGAGAAAGTGGGTCAAATCAGGTATTGAAGTCAGGAGGTCAATAGCATGAAAATGTGCAGCAGTGGGTGACCAATCTGCTGCTAGGCTGAGAAGGGTGGAGTAGGGTCTATTTAATACTGTGAGGAGGAGGGGAGGCGGGTGGGCGAAAAAATTCAGTACAGAACAAAGCACAGAAAGAGATTTCCCTGAGATCAGGAAGGGCCAGGCGTTATAAAATCAGCCAAGGAGTAAAGCTGCCAATCAGTGCCTGGTTCCTCCACTGGGCATCCAGTCAAAACAGTGGCATTCAAAACCACGAGTTTCGGAGGTCCGGTGCATACCTGAATCTGTCTGGGGGTCAGTCGGGTGGTCTGTTAGCTGTGGCCTGCTTGGAGAGAGCCAAGGCCACAGGAGCAGCTTGGGAAGCCTGCAGATGGGCTGTCTATGGAACAAGGAGGGAAACACAGAGGGTTAAATACAGCTAGAGTACAATAGCAAGCTCAGTGGGGGGCAGACAATGGGGAAAGACAAAGCATGAGGTAAAGAGGTGGTAAATGCAGGGCAATTATTTGGAGATAGAAGAGGAGTTAATGGGGAGGGGGTCTGTGCTTTGGCACCGGGACATCTGAGGAGGACAGCAGCAGCAAGGGGGTGTAAGGAAAGGGTTTGCAGGTAAGGCAGAGAAGAAAGTAAGGTGTTTAGAGAGACAGCATTACAAGTGGGGCAGAGAAATTAATAATTGGCAGAGTGACCAGTGTGGGGAAGGGGCAGAGTTTTCAGTAGGGCAGAAATGGAAAACTGCAGCAGTCTTGCTCAGTAGCTAGGTCAATCATTATATAAGTATGACACTTTGTTTTTACCTGTTGTTCTTGTTGACGGATAACCACATTTACATTAATTTGGACAGTATGAATAAAATTCCATACTTCTCCAGCTAAAGCACCTTTGTTAGCCAGAGCATCTGCTAAGTAATTTTCCTCTTTGTCTGCTCCCTAAATTTTGGAATGTCCTTTTTCCAATAAATAGTCAAATCATGTTCATGGATTAACTGATCTGTAGTTAATGTAAGCTCTGCATGTGCCACCTTTTTACCCCTGGACTTGTTCATATCATTCACCTCCCAGTATGGTAAATCTGCTCAAAAACTATGTCTAGCATAATCAGAATCAATACAAATTACAATGTTTTGCAAGTTATGCTGCACTGCACTTTGTACTGCTGTATGGACAGCTCCTAATTCTGCATATTGGTTAGACTTGGAACCACGCTGGTATTTAATAGAACTTGGTACATTTTATGCAACGCCACTCCTAAACCAGAATGCAGTTTTCCATCTTGGTGGAATGCACAACCATCAACATAAGCACTACACATGCTCATCACAACTGTGATATCTGTGCTGTTTTTGCACTATTTCCAGTTCTGAAGGTTGGTCAGAATTTTGCACTGGATGTTTATCTACAGTACAGTCATATAGATCTGCCAATCCTTGGGTCCAGCATTACTTTTGTTTTTAGCATATATAATCTATAAAGGCAGGCCCTGGAGTGCTAAGGTCCATGCCACAATTCTGCTACTTGACACATTACCATCCCAAAGTTTCTGGCTCCCCAGAAAAGCAGTTGGTTGGTGACAAGTCTCAACAATAATCTTCTTGCCATAATATAGTTTTTGAACCCTTATACTGCCAACATAGTAGAAAATAATGCTTTTTCACATTCTGAAAGCTTTTTCTCAAGATCACTTAAAGTTTTGCTAGGTAAAGCAAAAACACAGTTGTCTGAATCGTACTGCTGATAAAACACTGCACAGTCAGTGTACCCAGTTTCTAAATAAAAGTCCTTATTCATTTGTGGATAAGACACCGTGTTTTTCTCAGGCTATCTTTTAAGAGCTGCTGATGCCTTAAAAAAACTAACATAATCATTAGGTACAATTCAGCTTCCATTCCATATATATTCTAAATATTTCTCCTCCCCACTATTTATTACAGAGGGCATTTGCATAAATGCATGATCTTTATCCCTCAGGGTTCATCTACTTCTACAGCTGACGCCCTACTTCAAGCCATAATCCTCTGTTGTGACATCACAGTTTGTTGCCATGGGAGTAACTGTGATGTCACAAACAGTGCATTATGACCTCAGGTAGGGAGACAGCAACAGGAATAGATGAACTCTTCAGGAACAAAGATCATGTTTTCATGCAAATGGCCCTAGTAATAAATAATAGGGAAGAGGGATACCCCCCAATACTCAGGGTTCTGTTTTCTTCAGTAGCCTGGTGAGAGGATGGGCAATTTCAGCATAGTCCTGAATAAACTGTCTGGAGAATTACAGATTCCAACAGATTCCATGGAAGCTGTGTAACTCCTTTAAAGTTTTGGGTGGGTCAACTTTCTAAATTGCTTCTGTTCTGTTGTGCTATGGACACAGCCCATCAGGTCCAACTTCATGAGGTAGTTTACCTTATTCTTGAACCATTGTCCCTTTGTCAAAACCAATTTGGTACTAACATTTTTCATCTGGTTCAAAACATAAGTTACTTCTTCCAAGTGTTCTTCAAAAGAGTTACTTTTGATTAGTATATCATCCACATAAATCAGATTTCCTTTACTTTCAGTATCAGGCATGGCCTTATGCAGCAAGATATTAAAATCTGCAAGGGAACTTAAATATCCAAAAGGACATCTGCCATATGTATTGTCTTTTTCCAAAAGGTGAAAGACAATTTGTATTGGTCTTTTTGGATCTACTTTTAATGTTCAAAACCCGTTTGCTATGTCTAAAGTTATGAAATATTTTGCACTCTCAACTTTTGCCAAACTTTGATCCAAATACATCATGGGCCAACAATATAAAGGCACCTGTTCGTTTAACTGTCTACAGTCTACCAACTAATCTTTGTTCCCTACACTGGACTTACATGTCCTTCTTTTGGTACCCTTACACAAGTCCTGATGATGCATCCTGCCTGCTTGGGTTCTGCTCTGCATATTTACTCTCTGTTTCAGGTGATGCTTTGACTGCAGCTCTGCTTTTGGGGATCTGAGCTGTATAGAATTGTATAATGCACTAGTCATAGCCTCAGTGACTCTATGTATATTTTGTTCCTATTCTAATTGTGTTTACTGACTGCTTGTGTTATGTTCACCTGGTTCTACCTGATTCTGTGTAATGCCTAACTTGTATCATGTTGTCCTCTGTATGAGCTTGTATTTCATTGTACTCCCCTAGGCCATGCCTGAAAATATGCACATGTCTTGTCTAGTGTACTTACCTGGTCAACAAAAGCTAAATAAATAAATAATACAGTCAATTGTGAGCCTTCATGTTCCTGTAGGTTTTAGTGCAGGTCAAATGGGTGAATTATAAACAGAATTTACTTCTCTTATAATTCCTCGCTCCATCAGGGTATCCAATATTTTTTGTACGTGTTTGTAAGATGCTAGGGGTATTCTGCACTGGCGTATATAAACTGGACCTTTACTGGGCTCTGTAGGTACCCTGGTAACATGAAGGTCAGTTAGCCCCCAGTCATAAGCATCTTTTGAAAACATTTCTTTCAACTGAAAAAAAAACATTTTACAAACAACTTCCATTTCTGTTTCAGTTTCACAACTACATGCTCTACCTTATGTTCAATGATATCAGAAACATTTTAGTGTCAACTTCATGTACTTCTTTAAGTGATTCTGTTTCACTAACAGTAATGGATAGTACAAGATAATCATCTTCAACTGTATATGTAAATATTTAGTTTTTACCAACTGGACAGATTTCCTGCAGAACCATTAAACCATTAGGCAAAGATGTAATATTCCCATTTGTTTTATTTTCCAGGGTAATATTCTTAGGTAGTTCTCCAATGACAGGAATCATTAACTCCAGATCATTAAAGGATTTACCTATTACTAATAGGTAAATCCTTTTACTATTCATAACTCACAGTTAGGTTCTATAGTGACAGGTTCTGTTGCAGGATTATGCACCAAAATATGTATTACTCGATTGCTCGTGTCCAAGCAAGGTGTTGAATGGATCTTTAAACCCATATCACTAAAATGCTGATTAGGCACAAATAATGCGGATTGGTCAGAAATTTCTTGGCCTTTCTTTACATTAACCCTAACAAAAAATTCCATTACATTACCTGAAATTGTTACTGTGAACTCACTGGCTACCTGACACACTTGAGGAATGGTTTGTCCAGGCCTCAAGTCTAGTGGTGTCACTTTTATTATTATTTGTGACCACAGAATGTCATTGCCTAGGTCTATATTCACACCTAGTTGTGCATATGCATCTAACCCAAGATACATGGGGAACTTTAAACCTTGTACTATATACACGGGTGTGGTATATTCTTTCTCCCTATCTGGAGATTTAAGCACAGACTCATGTACTTTTCAAGCTACCTTTATGGTTTGGAATATCTTCCAGCCACTCTTTCTGAGTTACAAATGTTAAATTAGGCCTCTGCCTTCTTAATACTTTGTAAAACTTCACCGATTAGACAGTGTTCATAGCCTAGGCACAACACAGAACTGACTTCCTGTAAATTCTCTGTTCTAACTGGCACCTTTTTTTTTTTAGACTTTATCACCACCACCTGGTGAACTCCTTCCGGCATCCTCGGGGCTCCTAGACTCTACGTCCCCCCGTGACTTTTAGGTCCTCTCCACTCATGCCACCCAGCACCACCTCTGGGTCTGAACCCTCTGGAGGTAGGGCCATCCTATCCACACAGGGGCTCTATCTATAGGTCAAAGTGCTAAGCGCATGAGTCGGCCCGTGGAGAGAAAGTCAGTCTGGATTGGGAGTGTGGGCTAGGAGGCCGAGGTGCCTTTATTTATCCCCAGGAATGGTGTTTTTCTCTTTTCTTAGTTCCTGACCCTCTCAGAGCATGACTGGCAAGGCAACATGTTGCTACAACTCTTCCCCTTGCATCAGAGGCCGCTCCAGGAGCGATCGCTTCCCCAAAACCCTCCCTGGGAAGAGAGAGAGCAGTCCTACAGATGCTCGATACCTTCTCCCCCACTGAACCCTGACAGCCCAGGCTCATTCCTGAACCCTGGTCGCTGGCGTGGTGGAGGTGTGGCGTCCAGCACCTCAACCCTCAGCACCACCGGGTCTCTAACTGGCACCTTAAACTCACCCTTTTCTCACTTTATTTTACAGAGAATGGACTTATGATTCAGTGACATTTCCTCTCCACAGTCCTCAGTGGAGGCTGTGTATTCAGAGTCTAATGTCTCTACCTCAAAAACAGGATGGGACTCTGAGAGCGTAGGGTCTACTTCTTTTGTGAAGATGGTTAAACCTCTTGCATTAATCTCAGATTTTTCCACATCTTGTTTTGACAAACAAACCACATGAGCTTTACTTCTCCATTTAGCCAGATTTTCAGAATTACCCAATATAGCTACATCAGGTATGTCAGAACGCACATAAGCATCATCTTTCTCTAGGTAACATGACTGGTTGCTTAGAAACTTTAAGACCTTTTCCAAATGGAATAGGCCTTTTTACATGTGACCACAAAACTCTGTGTAAAATGGTCAATAAAATGTCTAAACCTTTTCAGATGGTCATTTCCAATGTGAAAATAATGACCTGTTTTGTTGGTAACATGCACTGCATGTGCAACTACCATTTTGCCAAATCTTAATTTCAACCAAACTTCACCTAAGGGCTTCTGAACTTCTTCTCCGTAGCCCACAATTTGTAAGTCATCCGAGAGGATTTTCAGTACTTTAGAGTCACCCAAGGCATCAGTCAGTTTATCAATAGAGCTTTTAGACATCTGGGTCCCTTCTGCCTCTGAATCAAACAAAGCTTCACAAGTCAAATTGTTCTCACAGTTTACGTCAAAGTAAAACATTTCTGTTTTTCCCTTTTGGAATTAAGTTGCCCAGGTAGCATTTGTTTTTCTTTATCCTTGACAGCACAGCAGTCTAACTGTGACATGACACACTGTTTATAAAATTAACTCTGTACACCCCTTGAGAAAGATCAGACTCAGAGACAGCATTTTCATGTTTCATTACAGTTCCTTTACCAATTTCAACAATTAGTTTCATTTACCTGGGCATCAGTAGAGGGAACAGAAGCTATTAGTCAGTTAGAGCCATTACTGGCTCCATCTATACTGTTTGCTACTGAAGAAGTTTACACAGAAGAATAAGCAGGAGGTAACTGGGGAGTGCTTAGCAAATGAGTTTGAAAAAGTGATTTTAAATACTTCATTTCCTTTCCTTTCTCATTTCATCCTGTATTTCCTTTTTCACTTCTTCTAGACTTGGAGAACCAGGTCGAGATATAAAAACATAGAAACATAGAATTTGATGGCAGATAAGGACCGCTTGGCCCACCTAGTCTGCCCATTTCCCTAAATAAAGGATAAGCTGCAGATCCTAGTTAACCAACAGCCTACTTCCTCCTACCCCCCACTAGAATTGCCTTATATCTGTCCCATGTATTCTTGAATTCCCCCACTGTTTTTGGCTCCACGACCTCCTCAGGAAGGCCATTCCATGTATCCACAGCCCTCTCTGTGAAAAAATACTTCCTCACATTACCTCTGTGCCATCTTTAAATTGTGCCCCCTTGTTCTTGCACATCTCTTTTTCTGAAAGACACTACCCTCTTGGACTTTGTTGATTCCCTTGAGGTACTTGAAAGTTTCTATCATGTCCCCCCTCTCCCTCCTTTCCTCGAGGGTATACATATTAAGCTCCTTTAGTCTCTCTTCATATGTCTTCTGGTGCAGACCCTACACCATTTTAGTTGCCCTCCTTTGGATAGCCTCCATCCTGTCTATGTCCTTGCAGAGATGAGGTCTCCAGAACTGCACGCGGTACTCTAGATGGGGTCTCACCAACTGTCTGTACAGAGGGATAACAACTTCCTGTTTTCTACTGGTGATGCCTCTCCCTATGCATCCCAGTATCCCCTCAGTCCTCCTTATTGTCTTCTCATATTGCTTGCCCATCTTTAGGTAATCTGATATGACTACCCCCAGGTCCCTTTCCATTTTTGTTGTTGTTAGTATCTCACCCCCATTGTGTACTCTTCCCCTGGGTTTCTTGTTTCTCAGGTGCATTACTTTGCACTTCTTTGAGTTGAATCTAAGCTGCCATACATTCGACCATTCCTCTGACCTTGCCAAGTTCCTTCTCATCCTTTCCACCCCACCTTGTGTATCAACCCTGTTGCAGATCTTTGTGTCATCTGCAAAGAGACATACTTTTCCTTCCAGTCCCTCTGCAATGTCACTTATAAAGACATTAAAGAGGACCAGTCCCATTATTGAACCCTGTGGTACCCGCTAGAAACCCCTTTTCTTCAGAGTGGTCTCTGTTTACTATTACCCTCTGCGTCCTGTTGTCCAGCCAATTTTTTACCCAGGCTACCACCTTGGAACCCACTCCAAGGTTGGCTTAATCATTTGTGTAGGACTATGTCAAATGCCTTGCTAAAGTCTAGGTAGGTCATGTCCACAGCCCCTCCCTGGTCTACTACTTTGGTCACCCAATCAAAGAAGTCTATTAGATTTGTCTGACATGACCGTCCCACTGTGAATCAATGCTGCCTTGAGTCCTGTGCCCCACTGGCCTCTAGGTACTCAACAGTTCATTCCTTTAGAAGTGATTCCATTATTTTCCATACCACTGAGGTCAAACCAACAGGTCTATAGTTTCCTGCCTCTGTCCTGCTCCCACTTTTGTGAAGTGGAATCACATCTACCCTCCGCCAGTCCTTGGGTACCACCCCATCCTCCCATGATTTGTTAAAGAGGGTAGTCAGTGGTGTCACTAGTTCTACCCTTAGTTCTTTTAGAATTCTGGGGTGAATCCCATCAGGCCCCATTGTTTTGTCCACCTTCAGTTTTAAGAGTTCTTTCAGAACCCTTTCTTCTGTGAATGGACTGGTATCAACCCCCCTATCCACAGTGTTCCTATTGTTTGGTTTAGGTACCTCCCTCTCCTCTTCTTTTGTGAATACTGAGCAGAAGTATTCATTCAGTATCCCTGATTTTTCACTGTCACCCTCTGCCCACATTTCTGCCTCTTTATTTAGCCTCAGTATCCCTCCCTTGGTCTTTCATCACTCCCTAATGTACCTATAAAAGATTTTATCCCCTTCTTAACAGAGTTGGCTATCTTTTCCTCAGTTTGGGCCTTTGCTATTCTGACTGCCTTCCCTGCCTCCTTCTGCTTTAATTGATATAGTTCTCTGTCCTGATCCTTCTGTATTTCCTTATATTTCCTGAATGCTATCCTTTTCTCCTTAACCTTTCCTGCCACCTCTTTTGAGAACCATAGTGGCTTTTTTCTTGATTTTATTTTGTTGATTTGCTGTACACAAAGGCTTGTTGCCTCTGTGATGGCAGGTTTGATTTTTCACCATTGTTCCTCCACCCCTCCTTCATGCCTGTTGGCTAGCACTTTTCTGATGCACTCTCCCATTTGCCAAAGTCAGCCCTCCTAAAGTCCAACAACCTTGCTTTTGTATGGCTTGACTCTACAGCTATGTTTATTGTGAACCACACTGTTTGGTGGTTGCTTGTTCCCAGATGGCTACCCACTTCTAAATCTGAGATCCTTGCTCCATCACCATTTGAGAGTACCAGGTCTAAGACTGCTCCCTCCCGAGTGGGTTCCAACACTAGCTATCTGAGGCATGCCCCCTGTAGGGCATCGAGAATGACCCTGCTTTTGGATGTGGCTGCAGTAAATGTGCTCCAGTTAACATCTGTTCTGGGGTGCCCTGTAACCTTGTTATTCATTGTTATAATACTGGCACCCTCTGAAATTACCTCTACTGCCTCTAACATTATTGTACCCCCTGTCATATCCTGTACCACAGTTGTATCCCCCATAACAGAAACCCTGGTCTTGATATTGCTGCGGTTTTTGATACTGCTGCTGATTTCGATATGGCTGTTGATTAGGGCAAGGTTGCTGAACCACACCTGAGTCTTGTATAGGTTTTGGCTGCTCTACACGTTTCTCCTGCGGAGTCTTGTTATTCTGTTTCTTCTCCTTTCTTTTTGAGTTTTTAGAAGTAGGCAACTCCTCTCCCTCCATAGCAAGAGTATCAGAAGCTGTGACCTCAGACACTTTAGCCTTGGAAGCAGAACTTCCCTTTTTCTGTGTAGGAGCATCATCAGCTCTTCCAGAAGCCCATATATGATTGGCCTGTTCTACAGTCCAGTGTACATCTCTACACTTCTTATTAAGCTCCAGTGCCAGTTGTGTTCTAATTGAAGAGGATAAACCATGATAACATACATCTTTGAAATTATCACTATCAGTGTCAGTAATGTCCTCTTCTCCAAAGTATACATCTTTCACCTTGCAACAAAAATCCCTTGGACTTTGATCAATGCTACACTGCATTTTGCAAACGGCACACCTGGCTGCTCCTTTGGTGTGATATTCACCAAATTCCTTTTTCAAAAATTTGTACAACTTAACTGGTTTACTCCTATCCCCTTTGGGTACCCTAGATCAGTTGGCACATGGATCATCTACAGACCACCGAATTATAAAATTCTGTTCTCCCTTATCAGTTATGGACAATGATTCAAAGCATTCTTTAAATTTACAAATGTGCTTTCAATGCCCCCTTTAGTAACTTTGGAGCTGTGTCATGTTCCAAGTAGCTGTAAAGCTTTTATGACAGTTTTTGACTTTAGATACCCTTTTTCTCTTTCGGATACCTTTTTATTTTCTTTATGTCTCTAAAGCAACTCAGCCTCTGAATCAGAATCACTTTTCTGTCTAGACTTATTTTTCCTTTTGTATCTCTTACTGTATGCAATTCCTTTCCTGACCCGGAATGAATTTTTCTGAAGAGAAAACACTAGGGACTTCAGAATTAGAGTCTGAGGCTGATTCTTCAGATGTTTTCAATTTTCTCACATTTTTACTTTTACTCTTTGTACTTTTCTTTGTCTTCTCTACCTGTGTATCTGAAATTCCTTAATATATGTTTCTATTTTGCCAGTGCAGTAGTTTCTTTGTCTCTATGTATTTTCTTTTTGCTTACCTCTACTTCTTCCAACTCTGACTCTTTCAGTACTAGACTGAATAGGAGAGTATGGCTGGTGAGAGGAAGTTTCTTTAACAGGTTCTATACCAAGCACTTTCAAAGAAGAACTATAGCCTTTCCTATACTTTCTTTCTGTTTTCACTGTGAGACAGATAGCTAGGAAGCAAAAGACTTAAGCCCATTGGATCAAAGTTTTCCTGTTCCTTAGGGGCTTTGAGCCATTGTTCCTTTTTACTTTCATATTGCCCCTGCATTTAATTTCATTTCATTTATTTTGAAAATTGCAGGTAAGTACTCTGGAATTTATGTCCCATTTTCAGGTACGACCTGAAGTCCAGTAAAAGTACAACATACAAATATACATATTTTAACAATATAAAAAATACATAAATAACAGTAATACAATACATTTGTTTATGTACACATTTGTTCAGACTTTTAAAATAATTAAATGCTGCCATGTTGAAGATATTAACAGATGTAGATTGCTCAACATTGAGTGATAAAGTGTTCCAGCCAGAAACAGCACAGTATGCAAAAGTTTTCTTGCCTGCGTTTGATCGTACGAGGGGCAAGACCAATTGAGGCTTTGTAGATTACTGTAATTCATCAATGGAAGAATATTTAGTAAATTAATTTTGTAAAGTGACTGGAATTCCAGTATTTTTTATTTTAAATGTAAGGGAGAAGGATTGGTTAAGCCTGCTTGCTGGCTGTGAAGAAGATTTCTGTAAGTTTTGTTATTATTTTTTTAAACTACAGGAGAGAAGGATTAATTAATTCTGCTTGCTGTTGAGGAAGTTAATGTGTAGAGGATTTTTGTAAGTTTTGATATTGTTTTATTATCTTTTTAATTTAGCTTAAAGTAGAATTTAGCTTAAAGGCTTATGTGGCTGGAGTGACTGTAAAAGCCCTTTACATCCACCCATTCCACCAGTCTTTCTTAAATAGTGAAATACCACTGGGGGTTGGGTTTGAAGGCTGTGAGGGAGGAGCTTGGGGAGCTGCAAACTGATCTGAGCCCTCAGAACAGGCCAGGAAGGAGGAAACAAGGAACAGCCATGTAAGCTAAGTCTTAAGGACATATAAATATGCAAAACATGTGAGTAGAACTCTAGTCCTTTTGAGTAGGATTGTGGTTTCCAGTTAATACTGTAGTTGATTGTCTTATGCTGCATGCAAGGGCATTTAGGATACCAATTTCTGTTAGAGGCTGGGCTAGGATTAGTTAATTCTACTTGCTGTAGGAAGAGTGGTGTGGAGAGGCTGTATAGGTAGTGGGGACCATGAGTAGGATTATAGGGTGCAATGGTTGTGGGGCAGCCATGCAGATGAACATACTGTGGAGGCTGGGAGGGTGTCCAATATGCCACAGGCTTAGGAGGCTTGAGGAAGAGGTTCAGTGGCTTGGCAGGGAGCTGGGGAGGTTGAGGGAGGAGGGAGGATTGCATCAGTAGGAGGGCTGACATCTGAGAGTATTGTGGGGGTACCACAGAGAAGGAACAGTGGGGCAAGGGAGAGGTCAGGAGAAGGAGGGACAGTAGACAGGAAGCCAGTTGATGAAGGGTGGACTCTAGTAGGACCCAGAAAAAGAGGAGCAGCAGTAGGCAGGAGGAAACACACAATAAGGCAAAGGGAGGAGGGAACATGTTTGCTGTACTAGCAGCACATGGGAAAGAGGACACAGGAGGAGATTGTGCAAGGGATAGTACTCACGAAGAGAAGAGAGAGAGGGCATTACTAGTGGAGAGACTGAGTATGGCATGGCAGGGGGAGGGATAATACTTGGAGAGGTGAGGAGGGAGCGGAAGGTTGGCAGTCAAACAGGAGGAGGGGGAGGAGGAGTCTCAGTTAAGAAGGGCAGGGGGAAGACACTGGGAAATGAGAACCTGGGTGGGGGGTGGCGACAGGCACAAGGAAAGAGGAGGGAGGTGTACTAGTGTTAGTTGACTCCATACTCAAGGGGATCAGATGGGGTAGTGTAAGAGAGAGCAAGCCGAAGATCCATCTGCCCCCCCCCTTTTTGGGTTTCCTTAATTCAAATGCTGCAGGACATTCAGAGGGACTCCAAGATGTACACTGTGTCCTGTTTTATGTTGTATGTTGTGTTTGTTGGGCTGGCCACCCACAATCTGTATTTATTTTATGTCTTCTGTTGTGTGTGATCCCCCTTTGTGTACATCATGGATCTCCTTCATAACTCTAGCAGCCTTAAGTTATGGAAACTAATGTGAAGCAGAAAGCGTATTTAAAAATAAAAGAAAATAACGGCATGTAACTTAAGTCTTCAATTAATTAGTTTAAAGCCTCTTTGAAAGCAGGCATTGGCGACAGTGCGGGGCGTTTTAAGAAGTCTGCTCAAAACGCCGCACTATCGCAAGGATGGAAAAGGCTCTGAAAGCAGTCTTTAATTTAATAAGGGTGTCCGCCTGCATTATAGACAGAACGGATTAAAAGAAACAAAATACAAGTGAAGTAAAGCCTTCCTTTTATGGGAGATACAGAAGTCCAGACTGCTGCTGTTTAAATTCATTCTGAGCTCTGCCTTTGTTGTTTAGTTAGCAGTCTGTAGAAAACTGTTTAAACCGCCTGAAAAGTACTGGTTTGGGCACAATATTCCTATTGCTAGTGCTGCCATTTAATTAAAGTAAATTCTCCACAAGGCACAGAAGGAGTTCCCCTTAAAAGCACTACTGAAAGAGAGTATTGTAATGTGAGTAAACTTTGTTTGTGTGCCTCTGCTTCTTGCTGAAAACACTCACATTACCAACACCTCTAGGAATAAATATGTTTGGCTGTACTAAAAAGAATTAAGTAACACTTGACTTACCTGTATAAGGCAACTTAAATTATACCAAGGTAGTTTTCTTTTTAAAGTTTCTGTGTAGCCAAAATGCTGCTGTTTCAGAAGCTCCCTGCTTCATTGTTCCCTATGGACCGGCCGCGCCCAGTACCCTGTTTTTATCCCTTTCAAAGAGGAACTTCCCTTTTGTGAAAGTTAAAATATTGAGACAGCTCATAAAATTTGTTTTGAATGTCAAAATGTTTTTGGAATGTTACTTTATGTTTAAATAAAATAAGATATTTTATTTTGAGAAAGATTGAATGGATAAAATTTTAAAACTGGAGTAACGAGGTCACATGTCTGTAGAAACTCCTATATAAGCAGAACTACCTAGGAAGCTAGCAGTGTAAGGGAGGGTGTGAATCTGTTAACACCCAGTCCTGAGATAGTCAGTACTACCTCTGATATGTAAACTATGGACTTTTTGGCTTGGTTTATTATTTTGTCGTTTCCAGTCTGCTCTAGGTAATAAATTTTTAAGTTTATTCTGCTAATTTTTGTCCGAGCACTTTGTTTATCCCACACCATTTCACAGGTAGCAATGGGGAGAGGCACAGTCAGATATAGGTGGAGTCCATACCAGGATTAAAGGCAGACAAGGCAGGACAGGCAATCCTAAGGTGCATAAGGAGGGGTAGGAAGAAACCACACATTGTGGCACATGTGGGGACAAATGACCTAGCAGAGAAATGGTGGACATAACAAAGGAGAGGACTGAGGAAGTGGAAAGATTGTGTGAGGAGACTGGGGAGTCTGTGGCATTCTCTGAAGTGCTCCCAGTACCCTGCACAAGTACAGCGTGAAAGGAGAGGATTAGGGAGTTGAACACATGGTTGGTAGAATGGTGTCAAACTAAGGGATATGGGGTTGTGGGTGGCTGGAGCAGTACCTGGGATAATAACAATCTATTTGCAAGGGATAGGCTGCACCTGAGTGGGGAGGGGAAGGAGGTATTAAAGCAAAGACTGGGGAGGTATATTGCGACAAAGGTGGATTTAAACTAGATGGGTGGTGGCAAACATAGAAACATAGAATTTGATGGCAGATAAGGACCGCTTGGCCCACCCAGTCTGCCCATTTCCCTACCTAATGGATAACCTGCAGATCCTAGTTAACCAGCAGCCTACTTCTTTCTACCCCAACCCCCTAGAATTGCCTTATGGCTGTCCCATGCATGCTTGAATTCCACCACTGTTTTTGACTCCACAACCTCCTCTGGAAGGCTGTTCCATGCATCCACAACCTTCTCTGTGAAAAATACTTCTTACATTACCTCTGAGCCATCCCCCTATCTTCAAATTGTGCCCCTTGTTCTCGCACATCTCTTTTTCTGACAGATGCTACCCTCTTGGACTTTGTTGATTCCTTTGAGGTACTTGAAAGTTTCTATCATGTCCCCCCTCTCCCTTCTTTCCTCGAGGCTATACATATTAAGCTCCTTTAGTCTCTCTTCATATGTCTTCCGGCGCAGACCCTGCACCATTTTAGTTGCCCTCCTCTGAACGTCTTCCATCTTGTCTATGTTCTTACGGAGATTGGATCTCCAGAACTGCACACAGTACTCCAGATGGGGTCTCACCAGCTGTCTGTACAGAGGGATAACAACTTCCTGTTTTCTACTGGTGATGCCTCTCCCTATGCATCCCAGTATCCCCCCAGCCATCCTTACTGCCCTCTCACATTGCTTGCCCACCTTTAGGTCATCTGATATGACTACCCCCAGGTCCCTTTCCATTTTTGTTGTTGTTAGTATCTCACCCCCATTGTGTACTCTTCCCCTGGGTTTTTGTTTCCCAGGTGCATTACCTTGCACTTCTTAGCATTAAATCTAAGCTGCTGTACATTTGACCATTCCTCTAACCTTGCCAAGTCCCTTCTCATCCTTTCCACCCCACCTTGTGCATCAACTCTGTTGCAGATCTTTGTGTCATCTGCAAAGAGACATACTTTTCCTTCCAGTCCCTCTGCAATGTCACTTATAAAGACATTGAAGAGGACCAGTCCTACTACTGAACCCTGCGGCACCCCACTAGTAACCCCCCTTTCTTCAGAGTGGACTCCATTTACTATTACCCTCTGTGTCCTATTCTCCAGCCAATTCTTTACCCAGACTATCATCTTGGGACCCACTCCCAGGCTGGCTAACTTATATATTAATCTTTTGTGTGGGACTGAGTCAAATGCCTTGCTAAAGTCTAGGTAGGCCATGTCCACAGCCCCTCCCTGATCTATTACTTTGGTCACCCAGTCAAAGAAATCTATTAGATTCATCTGGCATGACATTCTTGCTGTGAATACATGCTGCCTTGGGTCCTGTGCCCCTCTGGCCTCTAGGTACTCGACAATTCTTTCCTTCAGAAGTGATGCCATCATTTTCCCTATCACTGAGGTTAAACTAACAGGTCTGTAGTTTCCTGCTTCTGCCCTGCTCCCATTTTTGTGAAGTGGAATCACATCTGCCCTCCTCCAGTCCTCAGGTACCACCCCATCCTCCTATGATTTGTTAAAGAGTGTAGTCAGTGGTGTCACTAGTTCTACCCTTAGTTCTTTTAGAATTCTGGGATGAATCCCATCAGGCCCCATTGCTTTGTCCACCTTCAGTTTTAAGAGTTCTTTCAGAACCCGTTCTTCTGTAACTGGGCTGGTATCAACTTCTGTATCCAGAGTGTTTCTATTGTTTGTTTTAGGTACCTCCCCCTCTTCATTTGTAAATACTGAGCAAAAATATTTGTTTAGTATCTCTGCCTTTTCACCATCACCCTCTGCCCACCCCCTTCCCTTTATTAAGCCTCACTATCCCTCCCTTAGTCTTCCTTCACTCCCTGATGTACCTAAAAAAGGTTTTATCCCCCCTCTTAACTGAGTTGGCTATCTTTTCCTCAGTTCGGGCCTTTGCTGTTCTGACTGCCTTCCCAGCTTCCTTTTGCTTTAACTGATACAATTCTCTGTCCTGCTCCTTCTGGTGGCAAGTGAACAGCAGGTAGGCAGGGATCTGATAGAGTGGAGCCAACCCCCCAAGGCTAGTAGGGAAGGACTCGGGGTGGCTGAAAAAGGAGGGAGTAGAAGGAAGGAAATGGAGGCCAATGAAGGGAATGGAGCAGGATGGAGGGTGATCTCACGGAATGCAAGAAGCTTAGGCAACAAATCTGCTGAGCTACAGGCACTCAGCAGTGTGGAGGGTGGATATTGCAGCTGTCATAGAAACGTGGGCAACTGAGCACCGGGACTGGGATCTGGTAATCCCAGGATACAAAGTATACAGGAAGGACCATAAGGAAGGGAGGGGTAGTAGGGTGGCAGTCTATGTGAGGGACGGGATCAAATGCACAAGGGACGAGGGGGAAGAAAGGAGAACAAAGGCAATCTGGCTGCAGCTCCTAGACTCAAGGGGTAGGAAACTGAGGTTCAGGGTGGTATACAGGCCACTGTCCCAGTCTGAGGAGCTTGACAGGGAATTAGCAAGACAAATCAGAAAGGTATTTAGAAAAGGGAGGGTGGTCATCGTGAGGAATTTCAACTTGCTGGGGATTGACTGGAGCATTCCAGACACCTCCAGTGCTAGGGAGCAAGTGCTCCTGGATGCAATCCAGGAGGGTTTCCTGACACAGTTGTTTAGTGTACCTACTAGGCTAAAGAACACTTTAGATCTGGTGTTGTTGAATGGGGAGGCAGTAAGGGAAATAAAGGTGGAGGACCCACTAGCCGACATCGCTCACCAAACGGTGTGGTTTAATATCATGATGTGCGGGGAGCCAGAGAAATCAGTTACTCAGGTAAGGAACTTCAGGGGGGAAGACTTTGGGAGGATGCAGGAAGTACTGAAAAGGAAACAAGAGGGCATAAGGCAGGAGATGGATGCAGAGCAGAAATGGGATATTATTAAAAGAGGGATTACAGAGGCAACAGAAGCCTGCACCAAGACATAGAGTAAGAGGAGCAGAGCAAGAAAACCATGCTGGTTGAATAGTGAGGTAGTGGAGGTGGTGAGAGCAAAATGAGAGGTGCACCAGAGGTATAGGAGGACAGGAAAGGAAGTGGACAGGAAGGAGTATGCAAGATGGTCCAGGGAGGTGACCAGAAAAGTGAGAGAAGCCAAGGCCCAAAGGGAGCTGAGATTAGTGCAAGGAATTAATGGGGAGACTTTTCAGATACATCAGGGAGAAAAGGAAGTGCAGGAGACAATAGTGAGGATAAAAAGGGGTGGGAGTGGACGGAAAAGGGTGAGGAGCAGGCAGAAGCACTGAATGAATACTTTTGCTCAGTGTTCACAGAAGAAAAGGGGGGACCGCTACCACCATGGGCTGGGAGGGTGGGGACAGGGGGAGAGGAGGCAACAGATGGAAGAACTGAGGCAAGTAGAGTCCTAGAGGGACTGAGGGCACTGAAGGTAGACAAGGTACCAGGGCCGGATGGTATTCACCCCAGTGTGCTGAGGGAGATGAAGGAGGTGTTGGCAGAGCCACTGGCAGGTCTGTACAGCACCTCACTGGAGTCGGGATGTGTGCCACTGGACTGGAGGATGGCACATGTAGTACCATTACACAAGAGCGGACCAAAGGATGAACAGGGTAATTATCGCCCGTTAAGTCTCACCTCCATAGTGTGCAAACTCATGAAAACGATACTAAAGGAAAGACTGGTGTCGATACCTGGAAGACAATGGCCTCCAGGATGTGAGGCAGCATGGGTTTGTTTCAGGGAAGTCTTGTCAGTCCAACCTGATACAATATTATGACTGGGTGACAGGTGGGCTAGATAAGGGTCATGTGGTGGATGTTCTTTACTTGGACTTCAGCAAGGCCTTCAATTCTGTGTCTCATGGGTGGCTTGGGGGGAAGCTAACTGGTGTAAGGGTAGGGGCAAAAATGATGAACTGGATTACAAGCTGGCTGAGTGGGAGGCTGCAATGGGTGGTGGTGAGAGGGGAACTCTCAACTCCAAGGCCGGTGATGAGTGGGGTGCCACAGGGCTCTGTGTTGGGGCCAGTATTGTTCAGGCTCTTCATATCAGACATTGCACATGGGGTGGTGAGCAAGCTAAGTCTGTTCGCTGACGACACCCAAATCGGAGCAGTGGTGAATGGAGAGAAGGGATGGAAACGGCTGCAGGGGAACCTAAGCAAGCTAGAGGAGTGGTCAGAAAGGTGGCAGCTGGGGTTCATACTAACATACTAAAATGCCAGCAGAATAGGCCTAACGGTCTTTCGCGTCTGCTCGTTTGGTCAGCCCCCACACTGGTAGTTGACCTTGCTGCCCCCTTCGCCTTCTCTGGCTTCTCCCTTCCCAGTTCCAGATATTCTCGCTGCATTGGATTTTGCTTCCAGAACCCTTCCCCTGTACCTGTCCCACCCCCTCTTGAACTCCTCCACTGTCTCTGCCTCCACCAGCCCCCTAGGCAGCACATTCCATGGCTCCACCACCCTCTCCTCTCAGTAAAGTAGCACCTCCTCCTTTTTCCCCTAAATCTTCCTCCCTCCAGCTTCCACCCATGCCCTCTAGTGGCCCCCCCTCCTCCTTCCTTCAATGCAAAGAAGTGTAAGGTTATGCACTTTGGGGTGAAGAACCCAAGGAGAGAATACTGGCTGGGAGGGGTTAAGCGGGGATCACTGAGGAGGAGAAGGACCTTGGGGTAATGATAACGGGGACCATGGACAACACTGCCCAGTGCAGGAAAGCACCTGCAAAAGTGAATAAAATGCTGGGGTGCATAGCGAGGGGTTTTTGTCCAGGTGAAGAGAGATGATCTTGCCCCTCTACAGGTCACTGGTAAGGCTGCACTTAGAGTATTGTGTGCAGTTTTGGAGGCCATGCCTAAAGCATGATATCAGGCTACTGGAGGGGGTGCAGAGGAGGGCAACAAAGATGATATATGGAATGGAAGGGACAGACTATGACAGCTGGCTGAGAGACCTGAATATGTACACCCTGGAGGATAGAAGGGACGAGGGGGACATGATAGAGACATTCAAGAATCTGAGAGAAATCAATAAGGATGGGGCAGATGGGGTCTTTAAGTTAAGGAGGGGGAAGGTCACCATGGGATATGTACTAAAAATAGTGGGGGGATGATTTAGGAAGGAAATGAGGAGACACTATTTCACAGAGAGGGTGGTAGCTAAATGGAACGCCCTACCAGAATGGGTGGTATCATATAAATCTGTGAACAGTTTCAAAAGGGCATGGGACAGGGAACAGGGGAGAGTGAGAGTGGGGGAGGTGGGGGTGGCAGTGGGATGACAAATGGGGGGGTGGGGCAGCTGCAAACTAGGGGTACTAGCTGCACACTCGAGCAGACTTAGATAGATCGGGTGGTCTGTTTCTGCTGGTACATTCATATGTTCATAAAATGGGACATTGTAAACCTGCAACTATTCTGTACATAAAACCAATTGAGTTGATTTAATATTTGGCAGTGGTGTGTGTGTGTGTGATGGGGAGCCAAGAGTGAAAACTTCTCTGTTTTTTGTAATAATGTTTCTTTTCTAGATGCAGTACAAGCAGGAGCAGTATCAATAACCAGCGATGCATAGTTCAAGATTGGAAGAGATTTTGTTGAGCAATAGCAAGGTGTGTTTCTTTTCATGTATCTTGGAAGTGACTTTGTCCATCTGAACATTAAATTTTAGGAGTGGGCCCAAAGTAATACCTAGATGTTTAAATGAATCTATGGTCTCAATTGGACTTCCCCCCATGAACAAACTGTAAAGTCACTTGAGTATTGTTTTATTTTAACATCAGATCCAAACAACATGGCTTTAGTTTTTATTTTATTTAGAACCAGATTGTACTGGCAACCCTAATCCTGAATTTTAGTAAACTCACTACTTCATGTAGAATTGCACCCTCTCTATGGTTATTGTTTGTCAAAATTTTGTATGGTATTTACCTGCCTCCGGCTTTGTACCCTCCATTGTATTATACAATGAAGGGTACAAAGCAGCCCTCCGCCTCTATCTACAACAGAGTGCTAAGACGTGGCCACCTGGAACTCCTAAAACAACACTTGCGTTGTCAGGACTGGTCGCTACTTGACTGCTCTGCAGACATTAATGTATCACTCCAACATTTTATCACTACGTTCAATGCTGCCTGTGATATCACGTACCCCTCAAGAAAATGAAGGTGCGCGACACTGTTCATCCCTGGATTACTCCTGGGCTGATAGACAGCATGAAACGGAGGGATCACCTCTGGTACTATGCTAAATCTTTTGGCAAGCTACAGGACTGGCAAGCCTATAAAGCTGCAAGAAACTCCTGCACTCGGGAAATCCGTAAAGCAAGAAGCAATCACCACAAGGAGCAACTTACCAATACCTGGGGTGACAGCAGGAAATTCTGGGCAAATATCAATGATGTTCTATGGAAAGACCCAAAAAAGGCTCCCGTGATGTTAAACCTTGATGGTACCCCCGTACTTAACCCATTCACACTAGTGAATACCTTTAATGATGCCTTCACTGACCTAAGTAGTGTGCTACCACAAGACTTCTTTGACGATACCACCTTAATGGCAGCACATCATCCTGAGACCAGGACAAATCATCACCCCCCCTTCTATTTTTAAACGTGTCTCAGTGGCCCAGGTCAGGAAAGTACTAAACAATGTGTTGGGCAAGTCCATGCACAGTGGTGACTCTTTAGACCTCAAGCTAATCGCACTCTTCACAGAGGAAGTACTTTCACCTATTACTAAATTACTTAACCTCTCTCTAACCCTCTCACAATTCCCACAGGTATGGAAAACAGCCATTGTTACCCCAGTTCACAAATCTGGAGACCGTGCAGTACACAGCAACTATAGGCTTATATCAATCCTCCCACCCCTCTCTAAAATACTCGAACATATTGTTGCCAACCAACTTGTGGACTACCTCACTAGATACTCCCTACCGTGTGAAAAACAGCATGGCTTTCGGAAAGGGCACAGTACCACCACCGCACTCTTAGAATTCACCAGCTACGTCCAGCAATCTATTGACCAAGGCAGTCTTGTTGGTGCAGTCTTTATAGACTTAACCAAGGCCTTCGGCATGGTTAATCACCGACTCCTACTTAAACAACTCTCATAAACTGGTCTCTCCCCTGATACACTGCCCTGGTTTAGAAGCTATCTTGGGGACAGATCTCAACGCGTGAAGATTTCCAATGCTATCTCTGACCAGAAGCCTGTTCGGTCCGGGGTACCCCAGAGCTCACTCCTTTTCAGCATCTTCCTTAACAATCTACCAACTGCCTGCCACCAACGAACACTGCTGTATGCAGACGATGCTGTCATTTTTGCAAGCCACCCTGACCCTTACGTCCTTGAATGTAACCTTCAAAAGGGCTTCACAGAAGTTGAGCACTGGTTCCGCAACCATAAACTAGTACTAAACTACAAGAAGACAAAAGTCCTGCTCTCCTCAGCCCGCAGTCAACATAAAAAGCATGCTTTTACCATCCAAAATTCCCAGGGTGACCCCCTTGAACAAATACAGCACTTCAAGTACCTAGGGGTTACCCTTGATAGACACCTCACTTATTCACTGCACATCGAAAATGTTGCCAGAGCCGTCAATACCAGGATTGGGCTCCTCTATCAACTGAGAAAGTCTTTAACACCTGAAGCCCTAAATCTTGCTGTCCACAGCTCGGTGCTCTCCTTAATCGACTATGGCCTTGTCATTTACGGAACTGCTTCCACCACTGAACTCAAAAGGCCCACTGTGGCACTAAACAAGGCCTGTAGACTCCTAATTGGTGCACCACGCCTTACCCACACCTGTGATGTCTATATGCAGGCTGGGTGGCTCAACTTGCATGGGAGAATTAAATACCACACCTGCTTACTTGCCAAAAAGATCCTCCTTGGACTCATGCCTTCGGGATTAGGATGCTTACTTCACAAATCCCCAAGGCCCAATATATGCGCACCTCATCTTCCTCACTTCTACTAATCCCAATGTGCCAGACCGCCCAATACCAACACTCCTTTTGTATCAAAGCGCCATACTGGTTAAATGGCCTCCACAATGGTTTGGCTAACCTTACTAGTCTCAGTGAATTCAAACTCAAACTTCGTCAGCACATCCTAACTGAAAACTCTTGTGATTGCACCACTTAACATCCTTGTCCCTCTTCCCGGGGCCTCACCCCCCACCACTACTTGTCTTGCCCTCTCACTCTCCTCTCCCTTCTTGCCCTCCCATCTCCCCCTCTTTTTCTCCCCCCCAACTGTCTTTCTTGCTTTTTGTCCCTTACTATCCTAGCTGCTACTTGACAATGCCGCCTGGTTGCTCTCCCCTTCCTTTATCTGGCTCCCTCCTAATTCCCTTACATAGAAACATAGAATTTGATGGCAGATAAGGACCGCTTGGCCCACCCAGTCTGCCCATTTTCCTACCTGATGGATAAGCTGCAGATCCTAGTTAACCAGCAGCCTACTTCTTCCTACCCCCACCCCCTAGAATTGCCTTATGACTGTCCCATGCATGCTTGAATTCCACCACTGTTTTTGACTCCACAACCTCCTCTGGAAGGCCGTTCCATACATCCACAACCCTCTCTGTGAAAAAATACTTCCTTACATTACCTCTGAGCCGCCTTCTATCTTCAAATTGTGCCCCCTTGTTCTTGCACACCTCTTTTTTTGAAAGATGCCACCCTCTTGGACTTTGTTGATTCCCTTGAGGTACTTGAAAGTTTCTATCATGTCCCCCTCTCCCTCCTTTCCTCGAGGCTATACATATTAAGCTCCTTAAGTCTCTCTTCATTTGTCTTCCGGTGCAGACCCTGCACCATTTTAGTTGCCCTCCTCTGGACAGCTTCCATCCTGTCTATGTCTTTGTGGAGATTGGGTCTCCAGAACTGCATGCAGTACTCCAGGTGGGGTCTGACCAGCTGTCTGTACAGAGGGATAATAACTTCCTGTTTTCTACTGGTGATGCCTCTCCCTATGCATCCCAGTATCCCCCCAGCCCTCCTTGCTGCCCTCTCACATTGCTTGCCCACCTTTAGGTCATCTGATATGACTACCCCCAGGTCCCTTTCCATTTTTGTTGTTGTTAGTATCTCACCCCCCATTGTGTACTCTTCCCCTGGGTTTTTGTTTCCCAGGTGCATTACCTTGCACTTCTTAGCATTGAATCTAAGCTGCCATACATTTGACCATTCCTCTAACCTTGCCAAGTCCCTTCTCATCCTTTCCACCCCACCTTGTGCATCAACTCTGTTGCAGATCTTTGTGTCATCTGCAAAGAGACATACTTTTCCTTCCAGTCCCTCTGCAAAGTCGCTTATAAAGACATTGAAGAGGACCGGTCCTAATACTGAACCCTGCGGTACCCCACTAGTAACCCCCTTTTTCAGAGTGGACTCCATTTACTATTATTCTCTGTGTCCTATTCTCCAGCCAATTCTTTACCCAGGCTGTCATCTTGGGACCCACTCCCAGGCTGGCTAACTTGTATATTAATGTTTTGTGTGGGACTGCGTCAAATGCCTTGCTGAAGTCTAGGTAAGCCATGTCCACAGCCCCTCCCTGATCAACTATTTTGGTCACCTAGTCAAAGAAATCTATCAGATTTGTCTGGCATGACCTTCCTGCTGTGAATCCATGCTGCCTTGGGTTCTGTGCCCCTCTGGCCTCTAGATACTGAACAATTATTTCCTTCAGAAGTGATTCCATCATTTTCCCTACCACTGAGGTTAAACTAACAGGTCTGTAGTTTCCTGCTTCTGCCTTGCTCCCACTTTTGTGAAGGGAATCACATCTGCCCTCCTCCAGTCCTCGGGTACCACCCCATCCTCCAATGATTTGTTAAAGAGGGTAGTCAGTGGTGTCACTAGTTCTACCCTTAGTTCTTTTAGAGTTCTGGGATGAATCCCATCAGGCCCCATTGCTTTGTCCACCTTCAGTTTTAAGAGTTCTTTCAGAACCCTTTCTTCTGTAAATGGGCTGGTATCAACTTCTGTATCCAGAGTGTTTCTGTTTGTTTTAGGTACCTCCCCCTCTTCCTTTGTAAATACTGAGCAAAAATATTTGTTTAGTATCTCTGCCTTTTCACAGTCACCCTCTGCCCACCCTCCTCCCTTTATTAAGCCTCACTATCCCTCCCTTGGTCTTCCTTCGCTCCCTGATGTACCTATAAAAGGTTTTATCCCCCTTCTTAACTGAGTTGGCTATCTTTTCCTCGGTTTGGGCCTTTGCTGTTCTGACTGCCTTCCCAGCTTCCTTTTGCTTTAACTGATACAGTTCTCTGTCCTGTTCCTTCTGTGAGTCCTTGTACTTCCTGAATGCTTTCTGTATCTCTTGAACCTTCACTGCCACTTCCTTTGAGAACCATAGTGGTTTCTTACCTCATTTCGTTTTGTTTATTTGCTTTACACAAAGGCTTGTTACCTCTGTGATGGCAGTTTTTATTATTCCCCATTGTTCTTCCACCCCTCCTTCCTGCCCATTTGCTAGTGCATTCATTAGGCACTCACCCATTTTTGCAAAGTCAGCCCTCCTAAAATCCAGTACCTTTGTCTTTGTATGGCTTGACTCTAATGCTGTGTTTATTGTGAACCATACTGTTCGATGGTCGCTAGTTCCCAGATGGCTACCCACTTCTACATCTGTGATCCTCTCTTCATCTCCATTTGAGAGAACCAGGTCTAAGATTGCTCCCTCTCGAGTGGGCTCCTATACTAGTTGTCTAAGGTATGCCCCCTGTAGGGCATCTAGAATAACCCACTCTTAGAAGTGGCAGCTGCAACTGCACTCCAGTTAACATCTGGCATATTCAGATCACCCATCAGCAATATCTCCCTTTTTTCTGCCATTCTAAGTATACTTTCATCATTTCCTTGTCCATTTCCTTCCCTGAGAGGGGTCTGTATACAACCCTGTGCGGATTGTGGTGCCATTGCCTGCCTCCAAATTGACCCACAGTGCTTCTTCTCCTCCCTGTTTACCCTTTGTTCTGTTGCTTTGATTCCTTCCTTATGTGAAGAGCTACTCCTCCTCCTCTTTACCCTCCCTGTTCCCTTCCAGATAGTGTATCCTGGTATGTTTATGTCCCAGTCATGGTTTTGTGTGTACCATGTTTCTGTGACTGCCACGATATCCAGATGTTCCTCCTCCATCAAGGCCACTAATTCAGGAAGCTTGTTACTCAGACTACGGGCATTGGTACTCATTGCTCTCCATTTTTTGATGGCTTTACCTTCTGTTGCAGCATCCTCCTCTGACCTTTCTACCTCAGTCTTTTTCTCATTTAGTACCCTGTTTTGTAGGGAGAGGCTGGGATTTTCCTGCTGCTTATCAGTGCCTCCCCCCTTGACTAGTTTAAAAGCTTGCCAATGAAGCATTTAAACCGATTGCTCAAAAGACTTGTTCCCTTCCTGGACAGATGCAGATCATCCTGCCAGTATAGGCTGGTGTCCTTCCAGGTGGAACCCCAGTCCCAATGAAGCCAAACCCCTGTGCTCACACCATTTTTCAACCATTCATTAAACTGCATGGTGCAAGGTACCTTCACCTCACTCATGCCATTGACAGGCAGCACCTCTGAGAAGGATACTGTGTGTGCTACTTGTCTTAGACCCTTCCCCAATTCTACAAAGTCCTTCTGCACTGCTCTAATCTCATGATGAGCCAAGTCATTTGTCCCTAGGTGGACAATGATGTCTAGCTCAGACTCCCGTGCAGCTGTTCTCGTGATCCTGAAGATGCGCTTCCTGTCCCTCCAAGCCATGGCACCAGGCAGGCACCTGTACCTCACAAAACAATCAGCTAAAAGCTCTGACCCAGCGCCATGGCGAGTGCCTTCCTGTCAGCAAGATGCCCTACACAACAATTTGACAGAGAAAATACCCTGCTAATCAAACAGAGAAAAATCCAGACATCCAAGTCAGACACAGGTAAACCTCCCAGCCCCAAAACAGCCTGGTGGTTTGTGCTCTAAGCAGTCAGCCCCAAAATAAGTCAGCTGTGCTTTACACTCTTCCTACACTGAAAATCTTAAGAATTAAGCCAATTGATTGACTAGTGACACCTGTGATGTAAGCAGGCCTTTCAATGTAGGCAGTCTGCTATGTCTGATTCCAATACACAAAATCTTTCAGTGAAACCAGGGAAAAACTTAACTTCTCAGCCAGCAGGACACTTTTAAATGTTGCAAAATATCCTTCCAAATCCTAGGTCTCAACCCCAACAATCAAGCAAATTCAGTTGTATCTCACTCCCTCTGGTTATAAAATTACTACACTTTTAATGGAATCCTGCAATTCTCTGCTTAATGCCAATAATGAAAAAAAAACGAAACTCTTTGTAGAAAGCGTAGCTCCCCTGCTTTACAATATTATGCCTTACCAAGTTTCCAGCTCCTAAATGGAGTTATACTGTAGTTTGTTCTTTGCAGTGTAGCAAGGTTCTCAGCTTCAGACAAATCAAAGTCAGACTGACTGGCTTCTAACTGTGAAGGATGCCTAAGACAGCAGTTATGAAACCCCACCCAGAGCCAACTGATTGACTAGTGACACCTGTAATGTAAGCAGGCCTTTCAATGTAGGCAGTCTGCTATGTCTGATTCCAATACACAAAATCTTTCAGTAAAACCAGGAAAAAAATCAGCCAGCAGGACACTTTTAAAATGTTGCAAAAATATCCTTCCAAATCCTAGGTCTCAACCCCAACAATCATGCAAATTCAGTTGTATCTCACTCCCTCTGGTTATAAAATTACTACACTTTTAATGGAATCCTGCAATTCTCTGCTTAATGCTAATAAGGAAAAAAAAATGAAACTCTTTGTAGAAAGCGTAGCTCCCCTGCTTTACAATATTATGCCTTACCAAGTTTCCAGCTCCTAAATGGAGTTATAGTTTGTTCTTTGCAGTGTAGCAAGGTTCTCAGCTTCAGACAAATCAAAGTCAGACTGACTGGCTTCTAACTCTTCTCACTCCCTGCCTTGAATCACGTGCTAAACTAATGTGTATTTATTTGCTGTTCTCTTATTCAGTGTTTTGTAATACAAATTGCTTAATTGTTTGTGAAATCAGTCTGTTTTCCATTATGGATCTGTACCCCCACATGACGTGGAACCTTTGTAAATGAGCAGCTTAGCGCTCAAAGGTACTTGCAATCCTAGATTGAATAAATAAAAATAAATAAAAATACTGCCTATGTGTTGTAATTGCAAAAAATGCTCTGTCTCCTGCAATGTACTTTCCATGTATTATAATGTCAATGTGTTGAATTTGTCTTCCCACTACTTTGTACCTTCCATGTATTATACTGTTTATGTATGAATTTGTCCTACCACGACCTCTTTGTAAATGAGCATCCTCAATGGAGTTTTCCTGCAAATAAACTTGAACTTGAATCTGAACTAGAATTGACTTCTAGAACAGATGTACTATGAGGCATCAATACTGCGTCGTCTGCGTTGAGTATTAAGTTGCAGTTGTGCGGTACTTGTGAGATAGGGTCAATAAAGAGAGTAAAAAGTAAAGGGCCCAGTATGGAGCCCTGAGGGACACCACACTGGACCCTGTGGAATGTAGAAAAAAAACATTACATTTAACAGACTGGAACCTACTGTCAAGGTAATCCCAGAACTAATTGATTGCATGAGTTCCAAGTCCCAAGTGCTCAAGATGTTTCAAGAAGTTGGTATGATCTACCAAATCAAATGCCTTGGTTAGGTCCCCAAACACTGCCCCTGTTAGGCTACCAGTTTTGGTAGCTCTATGAACAGAGTCCATGAACCCAACCAAGGCAGTCTCAGTGCTATATCCCTCCCCTAAAGCCATGTTGGTTATGGGAGATTAAGTTATGGTTCCTGATATAATCATTTAACTGTGAGTATACTATTTCTTCCTGTATATTTGAAAGTACTGACAAAATTCATATAGGTTGAAAGTTACTGAATTCTGACTGAGACCCTGTTTTGTGAATGAGTATTATATAAGACTTTTTCCACAGACTAGGTATTTGTCCTGTTTGAAGATAAGTTGAATATTAAGCTAAGGGGGTAAGCAATTTTAGATAATGCAAGTACCACATTTTTGGGCAGAAATTCATCACAGCCAGGTGCCTTATCAATTTTTAACTTTTAAGCAGTTTTAGTACTTCAGCACTTAAAATTTTTAAGTGAAAACTCAGTCTAATTACTTTATCTTCCTAATTAGCAGTGGTTTGTCCTTGCTCCCCTTTCTGATATTTTGCCCTGATTCTAGTACAGTTATGCCTGGTGTAACAGCACTTACACCAAGTAGAATGGCGCATATTGCAACTTACGCCAGCAGTTGTGACATGTACGATTCTACAATGTGGCCTGCGACATGGCGCAGGCCACTTGCGCTGAACAGCTGTTATACCGGCAGTTGCACCATAAACCCCCTGCGATATGGCACCAGGGGGTTTACGGCAGCAGTTGCGCCCCATTCCAGAAGGACAGCAACAAAGTCTCCAAGGTTGGGATTCTACAAGAACCCCCGGAGGAGAACTGGCAATGTAAGTTACACCAGCATTTAGGTGGTGTAACTTCACCAGGCTCCAGGGGTCCTGTAGACCACCAGCTGCCTAGCAGTCAGTCCTCAAGTCCTCCCCATGCCAGCATACCCTGGTGGATGCCCTGAGGCTGCCCACCCCAGCCCCCAAGTGTACAATGAGGCCCCACAGGGCTGCACACCCTCAGCCCCCTGAGTGTACAATCAGAGTCCTCAGGGCTGCCCACACCCCAACCCCCGATCCTGCAAAGTGCCCCACAGGGTAGCACAGTCACCCCCACCCATGCCCCAACTCCGAGGTTGCGCCGCAATGCGGCATACACCCAGATGAGCCCTGGTGGTCGTGGCCACACTACCACCTCGAACTGTGCCTGTCCACTCAGCACCCCACCCATCCTCAGCCAGTGACTGGCACAGCTCACTCCTCATTTCATACAGTTGCTGACTGAGTTCAGTTGAGCGATACAGTAAAGACACACTCAGAAATTAATTCTGAGCACGCCTTTCTATACGTGCTCCTACTGAACCTCAGCCTGCAGCTGTCGTGGAGGTGAGGGTGGGCTGTGCCAGTCGGCAGCTGGGGACAAGTGATGGGGTGCTGGGTGGACTGGCACAGCTGGGCGGGGGGCCACTAGACTACAAGGGCTTGTCTGGGTGTATGCCACATTTGAGGTGGTGACTCGGGTTGGGGTATGTGGGGTGACTGCACCACCCTGTGGGTCAATTTGCAACCGGGATTCTGGGCGCTAGTGTGTGTTCAAGGGCTCTGATTGTACACTTCAGTGGGCTGGGGGTGTGGGAAGCCCTGTGGGGCTCTGACTGTAGACTTCGGGGGGCTGGGGGTGTGGGCAGTCCTGCAGGGCGCCTAATGTGGCTTGCTGGGCATGGAGGGGGCACTTGCGACCTGTGGTGTACCTGTTGCAGCTTGCAACATGCTCACCAGGTGCACCCTCTGTTCGGCATACCTGGTTGCATGTCGCAAGTCACAGGACTTAGACGCAGTGACCCTGCCCCTTGTAGAACAGGGCAATGTCGCAATTGAGGTTGGCGCAAGTCGTGTTTGGCGTCGACTTGCACCAACCTTCTAGAATTGGGCCCTTTGTCCAGATTTGTGAATTGTGAGTTAAATTCATCAGCAATTAAGATAGGGTCAGTCAACACAACCCCGTCTTTTAGAATACTAGTGCTGGCATCATTAGGTGGGGTTAATAGAGATCTGACAGAACCCCTGAATTTTTTTGAGTTAGACAAATTTTCCAATTGTTGTTGCTTAAAGAAATACATTTTGGCTGCTCTAATTTCCTTTTTACAATTGTTTCTTTTTTTCCTGTATTCATTTAAGTCAAAGGTTGTCTTACTTTTTTTTAATTTTAGCCAGGCAGAATCCTTATCGTTCAATCAATCAATAAAAATCTTTATTTATCCAGGTGAAACATCGTTGAGCAAGCTCATTTGCAAGATAGACCTGGTTAAGTCCAGATTGTATTACAAAACAAACATCAATATTTACAGAGGAAATAAAAACATAGTGGAAGTGCAAAACAAGAAGCACACATACAGTACAGCGCACATCAAAAACACACATACATAGCAATACCAGTGGTACAATAGCCATTAACCAGTGAGCAGTTGGAATAGACAGACCTGAGATATACAGAAATGGATCATGTTACAGTGATTTTCATAGAAAAAGGATAGGCTAGCCCCAGGTAATGCTATCAGGACAGGCAGATATAAGTGATACAGCCTTTTCTTGACCAGTTCACAAATGAGTAGGGCAGATGATTCTATGCTTGGAGGGAACAAGGTGCCGGCAGCCTGCTAGGTGCCAATACCATAATCCCATGGAGTGCTTACACTGGGGCTGTGGCCGGCTGAATCGCGGCATGCTGGAGAGGGGTGTGAGTGAGGTACTAGGCACGGGAGGAATAGCATCTACCGTGTATTTAGTCCAGTACTAGGTGCTATCACTATTTGCCAGGTCCATCATACCAACAGACCTCGGGAAAAGTCACAGGACAGGGATAGGATGTGTACGTTGCAGCTCCTGTGGCCAGTCATGGTTAATGATTTAAAGGAGGGCTTAAGCACTTATACTTCTAATGAGAGCACTTTAGCCACATGGAGGGATTACATTGGACAGGGATGCCTCGGTGACAACTGTATAAGCAGAGTGCGTCAGACCATTCAATATTTTTGGCCGGTATCGGAGGATTGCCAAGGAGAATTGCAGGAACCATTCGGGAGCAGTGACCAGAAGGTGCTCGCGATCTGATTGGTTGGTGGCGTTAGCGGTAATTTGTTGGAGAAGAGACCAGGCAGGAGAACTCGGAAGGCAGCTTGCGAGGGTACAACCACCATGGGGGTATGACATATGACTTTGGGTTCAGTAAACTCAGAAAGATTCAGAAAGACTTACCTATAATATGCAAGAGGTACAGGGACTGGAAGTAACGAAAACATGCGGATTAATAACGCATGCACAAAAATGACTTAGGGAATGGCTGGACATATTTAGGGCCAAGCTCTGGGGACAATCTAACGGTAATTAGTGATTAGGAGCCGGGTGACAATTGCAGCATTCACACACGCTTTGGGCGTACAGTGCCTTGAAGGTGTAAACACTGTGGAGGTAACTTAGTTTTAGTATTTTTTGGATTTTGTTCCATAGGGTCATCAACGAGAAGCTAAAGGCCATTGTACCAAAGCGGATTGAGACTTTAGGGATGCATAGAGAGAGATATACGATGAACTCCTTAGGCCGTACGGTCCCAGCTCACTCATAGGGAGACATTCAGTAATGTATTGAGGGAGCATTTTTAGGACAGCTCTGTAAGTCCAGAGGACTGCATTCCTTTCACACCTGAACATAAGCGATGGCCATCCTACAGCTTTGTACAGTAGGCAGTGATGGGTAGAGAGGGGAAGACCTGTAATGTATCTGATGGCTCTGTGAAATAGCGTGTCCAGCTTGATAAGCGAGGCTTTAGGACAGTGGCTGTGTAAAAAATCACCATAGTCGATTAGGGAGAGAAAAGTAGATTGGACTAGTCTCCGTTTGGCATCACAAGTGAGGAATTGGCTAATACTGTAGAATAGGCCCAGTCTCTGCCTTAGCTTCTTTGCCAGATCTTCAACATGCTCTGCGAATGTAAGGTTCTGGTCAAGTCACACTCCTAAGTATTTAAAGTTAGGAGTAAAATCCAATTTCTCTCCTAGAAGTGTAGTGATCAGAGGCAGTGTACTGGAGCTGGCAGGATTAGTCATACGGCTATATGGTATGAACGGCATTGCCTTCATCTTTTTCGCATTTAAGAGAAGCTTTTTGTGTAGTAGCTGAGTCTGGAGCAGGTCAAATTCTTCCTGTAGGTCTGCACAGGCGGCTTCGGCAGTCAGACGACTTACGTAAACCACTGTGTCGTCCACAAACAGATGTATTTTTGCCTTGTTGATACCCAAATCGATGTTGTTGATATAGATTGTGAAGAGCAACAGACCCAGAATAGATCCTTGTGGCACTTCCCTGAGCAGAGGTTTGAGAGGAGAGAGCGCCCCCTCAACTTTGACTTGTTGCTGCCAACCTACCAGGTATTCTGTAGACCATTGCAAGGATCCATGATCAAGTCCAATGCTCTTCAATGTGGAGATTAGAAGGTTATGGTCCACAGTATCGAAAGCCTTGCTAAGGTCTAGGAATACTGTGCAGACAAAGTTTCTGCTGTCCAGGTCACTGTACCAATCGTTAGTTACTTTGGCAAGTGCCGATATGGTGCTGTGCTTGGACCTAAAACCCGATTGCATAGGGTTAGTAAGTTGTTAACTTCCAGATAAGCTTTAAGTTGATTGCTAACAACTTTTTGTAGAAGCTTAGACAAGATAGGCAGTAAGGAAATCGGTCTATAGTTATTTAGGTCGCAGGCATCCCCAGATTTGTGCAATGGGATAACATGAGCAGCTTTCCAAATGATGGGAAGTGACCCTTGTGACAAAGATAAATTGAATTGGTGTGTAATAGGGACAGCAAGGACGTGATATGTGATTTTTATGAAATAAGGATCCAAAGAGTCAGCTCCAGCACTCTTTTTTTACATCCACCCAAAGTATCAGATCTTCAACCTCCTTCAATAGTACAGGTTGGAAGGAGAAGCCAGGAACTGGGGCAATGGTGTCTGCACAGGGGACACTTAGTTTAGAGTGGGCCAGGGCTGCAGGGGAATTGTCAAAGGCCAGTTCAACTGTGGCAAAATGATTGTCGAAGAAGGCTTCTAGGATCTCATGTTTGTCGCATATAGTTTTCCCTTCAGACATGATTTTTGGTGACAAGGAGTTGCCTGGTGTATGACTGGACATATCCTTAATAGTCCTCCAGAATTTAGAAGAGCACTTTGCAGCAGAGTCCAACTCCTTGAGGTAAAATGATGCTTTGGCATCTCTGATCATTTTCGTGCAAGCGTTGCGTGCCTTCCTAAATTGGCACCAGTCTGGGTCCAGTTTCATTTGTCTCGCCTTTTTCCACAGCTTATCCCTGCCTAACAGGGCGGTTTTCAGTTCAGGTGTGAACCAGTGACAGGTTTTGCTTTTTTATTCTGATTTTTACCTTCGGGGCGTGTGTGTCTAGAGCTCCTACAAGAGTCTCATTAAAGATGTCATAGGTCGTGTTTACCTTGTAGCTAGGTAGAAATCTTGCCAGCGTGGTGAATGTCCCAGTTTGTATGCATGGGCGGCTGCATCAAAGTTGTGCTGAGTCCTTTTAGTGATGAATTTAGTTGTGTCTATGTGATGTAGTGACCTAACTGCGGCAATAAAGCAATGGTCACTGACATCGCCAAGAAAGTTCCGCATGTGTGAAAGATGCGGTTTATCAACTAGTATGACATCCAACAATGAGTTGTTACATGGCTTTTTATTCGGATGTGTAGGTTCTTGTTTTAGGTAATAACCCATGAGAGTCACAAAAGATATTTAGGGGTGAAGCGGCCTTGGAGAGCCAATCGAAGTTACAGTCCCCAAGTATGATAGTTTCCAGGTTCTCTTTCTCAATGATGTTATCAAGGTGAGACAGGAGTAGATTTCCCACAGATGGGGTTCTATAGCAGCCGATCACTCTAATGGCCAGAGAGGAGGATAGATCAATCTTGAGAGTTAGACATTCAAACTCATTTATAACAGTGCCTGAATCCATGCAGGATGTCACAAATCTTTTCTTAACATATATAGCTACTCCACCTTCCCTTGGAGGCCTGTTGGTTCTGAATAGCTGGTAGGATGGGATGCTAATCTCACTGTCCTGGGAAGCTGGCCTGAGTCAGGATTCAGAAATTACCAGGACATCAGGTTGGGTATGGCTGATCCACACCTGAACCATTGTGAACTTCTCTAGGAGGCTGCAGACATTGACATGCCAGAAGCTCATTCCTTTGATGGTGGCTGTATCTGATGGAGAAGTGAGGGGAGAGATGGAACCAGGGTTTGCTTTGATATTACCTGAGCAAATTAGTAAAAGAAGTAGCATCTTTGTTAGGGCAGCTAGTGTTAGCCTGGGGAGCTTGGTCCTGGTATGCTTAGAGTTCTTAACATGATGAGTGTGCCTTTCACCACCCCTAGGGGTGTATCGCCCTAGTGCTAGATGAAGCAATACCCTGACCGAGATGTGTAGCGGGTGACTAACACTGTATGGAACAGAGGGACTAACATGAGGAGGCTGCTCAATACTAGTACCAACTCAATAAGTTTCCAGATTGTATTCTGACAGTAGTCCAGACTGCATGGCACATAAGTAACTGGTAGATAGATCAGTGTATGAGTAACAAGTTTCCAAGGGGTCAGGCTCTGTCTGCACTGGCTTCTGGGGATTAATTGCCACCTGTGCACAACAGAGGATGATCAGTGCGGATAATAGTGAGGAACCCTTCATAAGGTGGTATCCAACCAGACCCCCCATTCTGTACAAAATTAGGGGAATGTGCGCTACAGAATGGGGCAACGGAGTCTCAAGAGAAGATGCATGTGGAGTCAGCCTGCTAACTTTGGGCATTCCTCAAGGGACAACTGATGAATTAGAGAGGACGATGAGGACCTTCATAGGAGTGTTTTAGAAGTGGGTGGGAAAACGGTGTATTTAATAAGTGGAGGGGCAGGGATGGGTGGCGGCATAAAATGAGCGGCTTTTGCTGCATCTTCTAGCTTGAGGAGTCCAGGCTTGAGGTCTCAGGCGGTGGCTGAGGAAATGCTGGCTGCCCAGTGTCCTAGTGCCTGCGCCTGTGGGGCAAGGAGCCTGTGAAGAGCTGGAGCTCAGCTGGGGAGAGAGGGAGAAACACAAATTTTAAGAGCTGGCTGAGGACAAAGACTGTCTGCACCAGCATGAGAGCCAAATCTGCAGGACAAAGGAATGTGTATTCCCTTGGTGCCTAAAGTCTGGCACACATAAGATTTCAAAGAGGAGCTGAATCACTTAAATCTTAGCCCTTTACACTCTAAGCAATGTAAAAATTAAACTTTAAGCAACAGGAATCAAGTAAATACAGCTTTTTTAGGAACAGTTTAGAGAGCAAGTTCAATTTCGGCAGGATCAACTTAAAAAGATTTTTGTTTAGCCATTTAGTTTTCCTCCCACTGACTGTCTTCCTAATCACTGGTACTTATCTACTATTTCCATAAAAACTTTAGTGAAGTAGCCCAGTGCGCAGTCTACATCCGGAATATCTTTCAGACAAGACCAATCTACGTTGGATAACCTACTTAAAAATTTGGGAACATCTAGTTTATTGAAATTCCTAATTTCAGTATACCTAGGGGATGGCTTTTGCATTCGTCCTCATTTCCAGATTCCAAAAGTTGGATGGTGGTCGCTATAGAATCTGGTGTTAGACCACTTATTTATTAATTTATTGAAATTTCAAAATTACAAAGTACCTTTGAGCTAACAGCTCATTTACAAAGTTTCCACGTTGTTAGGCTGACATACAGAACATACACGATGACAGATATTCATAAAAAGGGCAGTAACATGGGATGTTGTGTAGTATTACACAATATATCAGCAAACATAGCAAGGGAACAATAAGTTACAATAATCCTCTGAGAAACTGAAATGTGCCAGCAACTTAAGCACTCCGTAAAAATGGCTGTAACAAAAGTTGATTGTGCCAGCATTTCACCAATAGATCACTTAAACATGGCAGATGCCATATGTTAATAAAACACCAGACTCGCTGTAGGGTGAAGTACTAGCAAATGACGCACAACAATTTAGACAGTACCATAGATGACTGGATAGCTGTTGTCGATAGGAAAGGCAGCCAAGGTAGGCTTTGTTGAAGTTGTGAGGTGTGAGGGGGGGGAGAGAAGAGACAATAGGGTGGAGGGGGAGGGAGGTATGGCTATGAAGTCAAAAGGAAGGTGGGGGTGGGGCAGACACTTTTTAAATGCTAGCCAGTTGGCCAGTATGGCATAGGAGAGTGAGTAGAATGTAACACTGGCAACAATATGCTCCTTTTTGTTGGTTAAAAACCAGTCTAGTAAAGTGTGCTTATTAAATTTTAAGTTAAGGCAAAAGGGATTAGTTATTAATTGCTGCAAACCTGAACCCAGGACTGCAGTCTTATATTTAAAACTGTCTTTGCCCATCCAGTTCAAGTTAAAATCACCTACTACCAGTAATTCCCTTTTGCCATAGGTAGTCACTAATTCAATAAAGTCCTGAAACCCCAGATTATAGTTTGTGGAAGGGTTATAAATACAATAAATGTATAACTTTTTAAATGTTCCCAAGCTGACTTCTAGCCCTAAGTGTTCAAGGTAATGATGACTTAACTCAACGTGAGTAAGGGGCTCTGCTGATAATGAGTTTTTGATATAAAACATAACCCCTCCTCCTTTGCCCTTCTTCCTGTCTTTTCTATAAACTCGGTATTCTTGTAAGACCAATTCATTGTCAGAAACTGTAGGGCGAAGCCTTGTTTCAGATATTGCTAGGATACCTGGCCTATAATAATTAACCCAGACCTCTATTTCAGGTAACTTAGAGGCAATACTTATAGCATTAAAGTGGATAATTTTAAGACCTCCTTTTACAGTCAAAAAATAATCTTTGTTGGTGTCAATAGTGTCAGTCATAGGGCCTGGATTCTGTTGTGTCCCCTGCTAGCATAATTCTGCAAATTTCTATACTCTTTGTGCAGTTCAACCAAACCTTTTTTAATCAGTGTAATTGTTCTCTCCAATTCAACCTTCTTCCTCGTCAAATCTAAACACCACATTGTGTACTGCTCAGCATCATGTAAATCCTTGTGCGAAAGAGCATTGTTAGTCCTTAGATCAACTAAGACATAATATTTATCAGAGAGGCCATTTTTACTCTGCTCTAACTGCTTCTCTAGTAGCTGAACTTGAACTGCAAGTTTACTACATTCCTTACATTCAACCATTTCATACCATCTTTTACTGGGAGTCAGATGGAATACTGGAGGATGTATCACTGTCTCAGATTAAACAACATCTGCACGTATATTTTTTTTTTGCAATATTTTTTCACTCCTGGTCACCAACTTCAGGGGAATCCCTCAAATGACACCCCAGCTACTCCCACCCGGCCTGAGACTCCCCCCAACCCTGGGTCCCCTCAGCAACTCCTGACTCATCACCCCACCCAGCACGATACCCCCTGGCTTGTGCCTCCCAGGGCAGGGTCTCCATTCACTTACCTTGGCATGCCTTAAATCCAATACTTCTGCAGGCAGGGTGAAGGTCGAAGGACATCAGGACCCAGGGTGGGTGGGATTTGACAGTGGGTGTGGGGCTGTTGGCATGTCATTTCCTCTGCAGTTGGGGTTTTTCTCTTTGCATGAGGGTGAGTCCCCCCTGGAGGTGTGGCTGTGTAGTGATGTCCAGCGTGAGATAGGTGTGCTCCCACACTGGTCCTATGGATGTCCACCGTCACCTCTGCCTCTTGCTCTGGTGGTCCCTGCTGTTGCTCCCCCCAGTCTCCACTGGGAGTCACTAGGTGCAGGGAAGCCACAACCCACCCTCCCTGATACAGAAGAGTAGTCCTCCGGACACTCAATCCTCTCTCTTCTTGTTGACCCCAGGCAACCCAAGCTCACTTCTGACCTCAAGTCACTAGCCTGGTATGAGATGTGGCATCTGGCACCTCAACCCTCAGCCCTTTGGGCCGGCCATTGGCACTTATACTTAGGACTGTCATAGCTTAACACCAACAATAATCCTTAAACAACAACAATTTAATATAAACAATATGTATTCTAAGGGCACATCAGGGGTCTTGTGCTCGTTCAGCTGTACAGTTCTCACTCCCCAATGCCTTCTCTTGCTTGTAAGAATGGTGCTAGGCAGTTAGGAACACTTATTGGTGTTTTTTTCCCTTCTTCAATGTTCAGCAGAATAGCAGCACTTCTTCTGACTTTTCAGTTAGACAGCTACAGGAGTTAGATATTTCCAAAGTTAGATTAGACTTGGAAAAAACAAATACAGGAAAAATTACTTCCATGCAGTGAAAAGATTCTCATCTATTTTTTATACACATTGAAGGCGTATGCACTGTTCATTAAAGCAAAACCAAAATTCATGACAATATCAAAATAATATTAATATAGAAACATAGAAATGAGGTGGAAGACTATGTTTGCTGGCCAAGGCACCTCGCTTCACCTGAGCTCTTTCCTTCTAGGTTGCTTGAAAGGACAGTGCAAAGAACCTTACCAGAGTAAGGGAAAGGATTGAGACTTCTTTTGGCTAGGCAGATTTACTGTCTGTTGTTTTTATTTTGTACTCACAGGGATTGCTACTGTTTGTTACTAACATTTTATTGTTTCATTTTTCTCTGATTCAAATTGCTATTGCTTTGTATACCTTCTGCTGCATTATTACAAGGTGTGCGCTAACAGATTACTGCTGTAATCTTCTGATTCAAATTGTCTTTTGCAAGGTATATCTTCTGTTACTGCTTTATTTTCCTCTGTAGCAAAGTGTTTCTTACAGGGTACAGTATATCATCTGTGAAATTAATACAGGCAGTGCTTTACAGGTTTTACAGTTTTATCTATCATTAGGATAAGCTTTCAGGGTTACTGCATTTGTTGCTGACCGATTGTTTCTGCTCTTACTGCCTTGTTTCTTTCATCTGTGGTTCTTCTTTTTCGGCAGGGGAAGGGCCCAGACACCCACCCCATCCCCAACCACCCCACACTACACTCCTTTTATAGGGTAGCACAGTTGTGACATTTCCTGTGGCAAAGCAGGAAGGGGCAGATCAATGGGGTATCTACACAGTGACCTCATTTACAGGGGCACTAGTAATTTAACTTGTTATAACAAGTTATACAAAAAAAAAAATCAAACTTCTGCTTGCATTTTTTTCCTTCTAATTACTCTGACCAGGTTATAAACCCAGCAAATTATCTGGAATGGATATCATTAACTGCAGGTACTGCGGAACACTTTTCAGAAGGGCAGTTTTACAGGATTTAGGACTCTGTCATACATGCTGGGCCATTGGAGATCTTAGGGTTCAGCTCCAGGCTGCATGGGCAGAGATTGCATGCCTCAGATTTCATATTCACGAGGAAACATATTATAATAACCACCCACCATTTCCCCAACATCCAACAGAAGCACCTCAACCACAGAGGGTAGTTGGTCCAGGAGGTTGGCAGGTGGTTAGAAGGGGCAAATCAGGTGCCCCATCACTCAATGCTTTCCAACATATTACCTCCACAAACCATATCAAAACTACAAACAGGTATTTGCCTCTATCTCCAAAATCAAACAAAGGAACAGAGGACACTGCAGAGCAGGACACTGCAGCACAGGAGCTAGCACAACAAAACTCACCCAAAACAGGAACCAAAACAAAAAAAGCAAAAAGGAAATACAAAATACTTCTGATCATAGGAGACTCCATGATTCGGGGAATTGATACCTATCTCCAGCCAGGGGTAATAGTTAGATGTCTCCCCAGTACATCAGCATGGAGAGACACTGACTGCATTGCTAAAATTGTTCAGGAAGCAGGGGAAAACATTGACATCCTGGTACACATAGGGACTAATGATCTCACCAGCCGGTCAGTTGTGGAGACCAAGGAACACCTGACCAGGCTGGGTGACAAACTATCATCCATTTCATCTGGCATCTCATTCTCTGAGATCCTGCCAGTCTGGGAGAGGGGGGAATATGGACAGAAGGTCAGAGAAGGGGACATGGGGAGCTAAACATGTGGCTCAAGGGCTGGTGCCAGGAAAAAGGACACAAATTTGTAGGGAACTGGCAACAGTTTTGGGAGCGAAAGTTCTTTAAATTTGATGGACTGCATCTGACTAAGGAGGGAGTCAGTGCATTGGGGCAGAAGTGTGATGTCTTTGCAGAATATTTAAACTAGCAAATGGGGAGAGGAGTGCAGCATTCACACGCCAAATGGGAAGAACACCCCTCCCCCCTCAGCTAGTGGTCAAAGAAGTGTTCATCATATTTGCAGTTCATTTGCATCACCAGGTAAGGAAAAAGGCCCAGCTCCCCATATGAAGCAAAGGGGAAACACCAGACCTCACCCAACAACTAACACACCAAAATCTGGCCAATGGAAAATCATGTACACACATGCTCGCAGTCTGGGAAACAAGATCCAAGACTTGCAGGCAATAATGACAGAGGCTAAACTGGACATAGTAGCAATTAGCGAGATGTGGTTTACCAGTAACCACACTTGGGAGACTTCAGTACCTGGCTATGTACTGTTCAGAAGAGACCGAGTTGCAAAAGGCGGGGAAGGGGTGAAGTGGCCCTGTATGTCAATGAAAATATCAAAGCTACAGAAATTCAGAATACACAAAAGGAGCCAGAAGAACTGTGGGTCACCTTGGAAACAGGAAATGGGACAGCCATAAGAACTGGGGTTGTTTACAGGCTCCTAGACCAGGGGGAGGACATAAACACATTACTGTTAGATGATATACAAATCATGACAGCAAAAGGGGAGGTTCTGATAATTGGAGACTTCAACATGTCAGATACAGATTGGTCAATACCAGCAGGAACATCTGCCAGAACTAGACACATGGTGGATTCCCCAATGGGAGGACCTCAAAAACTGGTACAACAACCCACAAGAGACAGGGCTATCCTAGATCTAGTACTGACTATCAGGGGAAAGGGTCACAGATCTCCAGGTAGAAGGTCACCTGGGGGCCAGTGACCATCACATGGTATGGTTCAGTTTGGCCACTACAACTAAATCATCCCATTCCAAGGCAAAAATATGGGACTTCAGAGGAGGTATCTTTGATAAGATGGCCAACAGAGTTAAGCTAGCCCTGGCAAAAAGAAATACAGCTGAGGGGGTACAGGCAAAGTGGGAAAGCATTAAGGATGCAACACTTGAAGCAACATCCCATTGTGTTAAAGAGAAAAGGAAGTGCAAAAGAAGAAGGAAACCACTTTGGTTCTCAAAAACAGTAGCAGAAAAGGTCAGAGCCAAAAGGCTTGCCTTCAGGAAATATAAGGGAACGCAGCAAGATGAAGATAAAGAGGCATACCAAACTTCCCTAAGAGAAGCAGGGATGGCAGTAAGGCAGGCAAAGGCCCAAACCGAGGAAACACTATCATAGATAGTAAAAGAAGGTGACAAGACTTTCTATAGATACATTAGTGAAAGGAGAAAGTTCAGAGGGGGTATTGCTAAGATCAAAGGAGATAAGGGGGCGTGTAAGGAGGAGGACCATGTAAAAGCATCTATCCTAAATAGATACTTCTGCTCAGTATTTACTGAAGAGAATGTAGGACAGGGCCCACAGCTCAGCACCATGGACACAGGGGTGAGGGAGGTAAGCACTAGTCCCTTCACAAAAGAAAGGGTTCTACTAGAGCTCGATAAGCTCAGGGTGGACAAGGCAATGGGACCTGATGGCATACATTCCAGGGTACTAAAGGAGCTAAGGGTGGAACTAGCAGAGCCATTATCAGAACTGTTTAGTGAGTCTGAGCACAGGAGAGGTCCCAGAAGACTGGAGAAGGGCTCATGTGATCCTGCTCCACAAGAGTGGTAGCAGGGAGGAGGCAGAGAACTACAGACCAGTCAGTCTTACCTCAGTAGTGGGCAAGATTATGGAGGCACTCCTTAAGGAAAGGATAATGCAACACCTGGAATCCATATGAGCACAGGATCCAAGACAGCATGGGTTTACAAAAGGAAGGTCATGTCAAATTAATCTCATAGATTTCTTTGACTGGGTAACCAGAGCAGTGGACCAAGTTGAAGTTGATGTCGCCTACCTTGACTTCAGCAAAGTTTTCAATACTGTTCCACATAGAAGATTGATTAATAAGCTGGGTAGGCTCAGGGTGGGTCAGAAGTTGGTCAACTGGGTGGCAAACTGGTTGATGGGCAGACAACAGAGAGTGGTGGTAAATGGTATAGTCAGAAGAGATGCAAGTAACAAGTGGGGTACCTCAGGGATCAGTCCTGGGGCCAGTCCTCTTCAATATCTTCATCAGTGACATTGCAGATGGACTGGAGGTGAGGTGTGTCTGTTTGCAGATGACACCAAGATCTGCAACAGAGTAGATGATCCAGATGGGGTGGGAAGAATGAGAAGAGATCTGGATAAACTAGCAAAATGGTCAGAAGAGTGGCAACTGGAGTTTAATGCAAAGAAGTGCAAAATCATGCACATAGGGAAGAGAAACCCTGAAGCCACCTATAGGCTGGGAGGGGCGTTGCTGGCAGTCACAAGAGAAGAAAGCGACTTGGGCATTATCATCACCGATGACCTGAAATCATCCAAGCAGACCACTAAAGCAGTAGGTAAGGCTAGGGGGATGTTAGGGTGCATTAGTAGGGGTATCACAAGTCAGAAGAGGGAGGCAATAATCCTTCTTTACAAGACACTGGTTAGGCCCCATCTGGAGTACTGTGTGCAGTACTGGAGGCCACACCTTCACAAGGACATTAACCAAACTGAGGCAGTCCAGAGAAGGGCAACTTAAATGGTGCAGGGACTGCATCAGAAAACACATGAGGACAGATTAACGGAGCTCAATATGTATACCCTAGAGCAAAGATGGGAGAGAGGTGATATGATGGAAACATTCAAACACCTTAAGGGCATTAACAAGGTGAAAGAGTCTAACATATTTCAATATAAGAAAAATAGCAGGACAAGAGGACACAGCATGAAATTAGAGGGAGGCAGATTAAGGGGTAATGTGAGGAAGTTTTTTTACAGAAAGGGTGGTGGATGCATGGAACAGTCTACCTGAGGAAGTGGTGGATATGAATACAGTGCAGGCTTCAAACAGGCATGGGATAGGCATAAGGGAGCAATACAGATGAGTATGACTAGATAGGCCATTGACAGAGCAAAGGCCGATGGCACATTATAAGATAGAAAAAGAAATGGGCAGAGTGGATGGACCTTTCAGTCCTTATCTGCCATCAACTTCTATGTTTCTATGTTTCTATATAAGTAGTGTGTTTTTAAAATCCAAATTATCCCAGATGAGCTACCAACTTGTTAGAACAATAGGCTGGAACATCAGTTACTTATTATGTTGACTGTGCTTAGGTTCAAGTTTTTCTCCTTTGCTTCATGGATCATGCAGAACAATGGAAAATGGTTCAAATTTTCCCACACAACCTACTGCATATACAAGGTTCTTATTTATAAATGAACATGGCAGGTGGCAACCTTAGAGTGATATAAAAACAGATTTTATTATTCCTGTACAATATAAACTAATAAAACTAATTACACTGCTGCATAGATAATAAATCTTGTAAATACCTCACAGGGCAGAATAAATACAGACTAATAAAGCTTTCAAAGGAAAACAGAAATAATCAGACACAATATGCAGTCTTAGTAAACGTTTGAAAACAGCAACATTATTCTTGCAGAGATTTATTTAATAGTAAGGCTATTTTTATATACCCATGTTGTGTTACATGTGCTGGAGGATTTCCCTTATGTAACCATCCCTTTCCTAAGCTACACTAAAATATAAAATTATCAAATTGATACTTAGACACTTGGAGTTTGTACAAGCTGTGGGTCTTTCCTCATGATGCACAAATAATGGAGAATCTGCTTTGTTGCTATTGATGTCACTTGGGTGCTTGTTCTTGCTAGAAATACAGCATCTTCCTTCACACTGGCATGGTAAATGTCTGGCACACAGTCTCGAGCTCTGGTTGGCAGGGCTTTTCAGCTTGAACACAGCAGTGTGGAACTGGGCAGCAGCTGGCATGAAGGGATTCTAATTAAATTTCAGTTTGTCTGATATTTAGAAGCTAGCCACTTTTCTATATTTATGACATCATATATTCTGGTTAACCAACTCTGATTGAACCATGCAAATTGGGGGGGGGGGAGTGGCACCACCCCTCTCTGGCACAGTTCCCATTTGAAAAGAAATTTAACATCAAAGTTATTTTTCACTCTAACATCTGGAGGCTATAGATACATGTGTCAATGCACAGGTCTTTGAATTCAGCACACCATTTTGTACACTCTAATGTAGGCCCCATGTCCCTAAGTTCACAGTTCACAAGATAGTCCATAAACATTGTTTTCAAGCAAATATCTTTATAAAATTATACTTGCTTAATCCACACTTCTTGTGCTTTAAAGGGAGGTATTTTCACTCCAAATAAACTTTTATGAAATAGGTTAGAAGACACAAAATCTCTACTGAGTAAATCTTTCCTTTGTTTGAAATCCTTGAAGTGTGGCAAGTCATAAATTCAGTGTGGTCATAAAACTTTTAAACAGCTATAACAGAAATTGTAAACAATATAACTTGTTTCTGCAACCACACCGGCACATCAATCAATCAATCTTTATTTAACCAGGCAAGAACACCATTGACAAAAACTCATTTTCTAGGTGGACCTGGGTGGACAAAGTACAGAAAAAAACAGCTTTACAGTAAAAAAAATAAATGAAGAAAGTGTGTACAGATACTTACAGTATATACATGAAAAATATTTACATGGCAATACAAAACAATGCTCCATAAAAGACATATATTTGAATGTTGTATGACGTGAGCATTAAGAAAAAAAAACACGAGTATTCAAACTTTTAAACTGTTGGAACAGGACGTTTTTGCAAATAACTTCCTTGGTATGAAGAGGTTTCTTAAAAACATTGGGTTTTCATCAGATAGAAACATGTTCTATTAGACTGGTCATTTTCACACTTGCAGCACTTTCAGTCTCTTGGAAATAAGCAAAGAATACATGTCCAGTATTAAATACATTGAGTCCTCCTTCTTCTTTAAGCATTAGATCCTTAGTTGTTGTAACTAGATCTTATCGGTTCTGTAGAATGTTACCATGGAAATATCTCCACTTCTCTGACTAAAATTCACACTTTTGACCTTTGTATCAGTCTGTAGTCAGCTCACACTGAAATACATGGGGCCCCTCTTTCTACTGGAAGGACAGTAACTTAAAAAAATAGCTTTGTTTGCACTTCTTGACTTTGTGAGTCTATTCAGATAAATACAACTATTTGGAATTTTTAAGAAGCTACTAATGTCTTAATATCACATGACACCCAAATAACCATATTTTATAACCAAGTATTACAAAATATTTTTTATAATTTACCAGTTGCTACGACACCCTCAATGAAGATAGTACAGTTATTTAAAAACTTACCGTAACAGTAGATCTTCAAGAGGATATCTTGCATCAGGCCATGCCATCCCACCCTCGGTCCCCCTTGGCCTTTTGACTTCTCTATCTCTATCTCTCCAGGATGGTTCATCTTCTGTTTCACCTGTTTATGGCAGGAACCTATGGCTACCCTTGGTTCCCCAGTAGAAGATCCTCTGTATAGGGTCTCTGGCAGGAGAATTGAGGAGGCCCACATTTATATGAGAGGGATGGCATCAGTGTGTGATGTTGCCATGGGCAGCCCCCTTGTAGACTGCTAGCTAGACAAGTTTCTGTGTGGTCCTAGTGCCTTGTGGTTGTAGCTGTATAGATGTGGCCTGATGCAAAACATCCTATTGAAGATCTACTGTAACAGTAAGTTTTTACATAACTGTACTTTCTGTCAGCAAGAGGTTGAGTGAGGTGCAACAAAGTGAGGGAATTATTAGGGTCTGGAAGTATCTGGAGAGTTGTTTCCAACCATACTCCTGCCATTGTTGGCAGCTTTTCAGCTTTACAGTGGCCATGCAGGCACTCTGTCAGTTCCTCTTCCCATTTATGAGCTATTTCCAAGGAATTCTTACTCATGGAATCCTGAAGTGCTTTGCATATCTGTGAGACCATATGAAGGGATGGGTCTGTCCTAACAAAGGCTAGCAAGTAATTGATAATTTCTGGGTAGGAAGCTAGGGAGCTAGGGAGCTCACCCCTGTGGTAAGGACTGAATACTGTACAGTGTTGAATTTGAAGTTACCTAAATAATTTTCACAGGTCAAACGTATTCTGAAAAGCTAGATGAATTAACCACATATCTTGACAATTATCATCCATTAAAGCAGGCAGTGTCAGGAACATCAAGAGGAAAGGTGAAAGGTGAGAAGAGACCCTTGGGGTAGGTGTAGCAGATTTCTGGAGCTATATGCAGCTTTCAAGCCCTCCCCATACCCCTCAAGTCAGGCAGCCTGGCCACACCTGTCATCAGTAAATTTGGAACCAGGGGGTTAACAGAGCCTGCTGGTGGAAGCCATGGGGCTTTATATTACTCTGTTTTGCCCAGTAAGGCATACTGGGTCCTCTTCAGCTTCTTACATTCTAAATGGCAATGGGTGGTGGGTCCTGTATCCAGCATTGTGCAAACACTTTTTCCTATCACTATCCTCAGTTTCCACAGCAGGTAACCAGATACCTTTCCTTCTGGGACTCCATGTTACAAGCCAAGCAGGAGCCCTGTTGCAGTAGGTAGAACTGGGGCTTTGAGTGTTCTAGACAGGATGGAGGCACTATCTGCCCAAAAGGCCTGGATTGCTGTGCATTCCCATACCATATGTATAAATGTCACCATTGTTGTCTTATACCTGGGGCAGTGACTGGGTTTCATAGTGTCAGTGCAATGTGCTAGTGAGGGAAGTAAAAATGTCCTGTGTAGGGAGCAGAAAGTGACCTGGGGGAGCCTGTTTACTTTACAAGTCATTTGTGGCTCCAGTTTCCTGTCCATGATTGGACCACCAGATCTCCCTCCCATTAGGCCTATGCCTGGGGTATGGTGTCCTCCAGAGCTTCCACCAACAGCATGTAGAATTGTTGCATGGGTTTGTCCTGAGGTCTACTGTCCCTCAGAATTTCTTGTCCCGGTGATCTGACTGTGGGTTTTTGACCTTTCTCCTCTTGGCCTCCAGCTTGGTGCAGGCCTGCAAGTAGGCAAAGAAGTCCCCTGTACGATGGTGAAGCAGGTTCTAGGGATGTGAATGTGGTTCTCATCCACACTCTAGCAGTTCCATTGGAATGGTTTGACTTGCAAGATGTGTTCAAGCTGAGCTCCTGCCACCCACCCCAATGGTATATTCTCTGACTCTGCCTTGTAATGTTAGATCTTTCTTTCTACTGGAAGAACAGGTCACCTCCTTCGTGGCTGCTGCTAAGGCAAACTTTGTCTTATACAAAAATTATTTGGATCATTTCCTTGGTTCCTCTGACTCCCCTCATTGATCATTGATAGAGCAGTGGAAACCAGGGTTCAAGTTCTGTGTTTGGTGCCAGCAGAATATGTCGGTCACCAACGCGCATGACACATGCATGTACTGCATTTGCGGGCATCACAACATGTTTGGGTGTGGCCTTTGTCTTAGCATGCTTCTTGAGTCATCCAAGGACAGGAAGCTCTGACTGCTGCTGGCTCAGCTTTTGGAATGGGATCTGAAGAACTGCCCCAAGGGCTGCAAGAAGGCCTCAGCTGTGGTGGGTCTGTCCAGCAGCTTGTAGCCCTTGAGGCAGAAGTGGCAGCTGCTGTGGTGGGCACCTCCTCATTCTTGGCACTGCTTCTGACTGGGGCCAGTGTTGGAGTGGCATTCATCAGAGGCTTCTGGGACATGTGTTTGGCCCTTCAGACCCCGGGGGAGAGCCCTACCTACTGTGGCACTAAGCTCAAGTGCTGCTTGTGCCAGTCATGGGACCAGGAGAGATTGCAGTCCTCCACATCTCTCGACAACTACTCAACAGTAGTTGAGTGCCCCTTGGTTGAGGGGCAAGTTGAGGGCTCTCTGGTCCCCCCATTCAGGACAGTCAATTTTGACTCCAGTCAAGCAGGCAGTGAACATTTTCCTCGAGCCTGTCTGCTAGTCATCGGATGAGGCTGAGGGATCGCTCTTGTAGATCCTAGTGTTCCCTGTCCTTACTCAAGAGGTTGTGATTTGGTTGGTGTCCCCATCCAGTCCTTGGCAGGAGCAGACTCCACTGTGATTAAGCCTACCATGCCCATGCTGCTTAATATGGGCAGGGACGTGGCATATCACAACCAGCCAGAAGGTTCCCCTTGCCATCAATGGTCTAGTCAATGGTCAAGGTCTTGGTTCAGGCATTCCCATTCAACTAGGAGGCATTGCTATCAATGTTCCTTGAACTCCTTGTCCTTGGGTGAGGAGAGGCACAGACGCAAACTGTGCCGGTGCCATAAGGAGCACCTTTGGCAGCAGTGGTCCATCATGGGGCAGCGTAGGACTCTACCACATGGACCTTTGGTCCCCTGGCAGCCACCATTGGTGCCCTCACCTGTACACTATAGAGGTGCTTCTTCACCTCTTCGGGGTGGTGCTACCACCACTGCAGCTGAAGGTGTGCATTCTGATTAAGGATATCCATTCGACCACCAGCTTGCCATGCCAATTGTCAGTGCAGATCTCCCCAGGGGAGGATACCTGGGTGGTGAGGACTGTTTTTGAGGAGTCCTTGCATGACTCAGGCCATGAGTCCATGGCTTCCTCTGGGACTCCCATTCTTGACTGGGAATCATTTGAGGAGCTGTCCAGCAAGCATGACCCACTATCCTTTGGGTTGTTTCTCTGCCTAATGTTGGAGTCCACGTCAGTACCACTGGAACCAGTCTAAAAAAAGGCTAAGTAACCTTTTGCAGACATTTTGGACCAGGATGATTCCCCAGGAGTTGCCTTTCCCATGGCTGAAGCCATTTTGGGGCCAACCCTAGAGCTCTGGCTGCATCTGGCATCCTGGCAGGCATCCTCGGTCCATATGGTCCGCAAGTGTGCGGTCCCTACTGGGTCTATTTCTTGGTTCTTGGACCACCCCTCCATGGAGGCAGTGGTCACAGATTTGGTGTTACACAAGTCCAGGCACCAGAGGGGTTTGTGGACTGTCCTCCAGACAGGGAGTCCCTTAAGACTGACCATGCCCTTAAAAAGGTGTACACTGCAGCATCCTTGGATCTTCTTCAGGCTAGCTATGCCATGATGATGGCTAATTTCAGTCAGTCTTGATAGGAGTTTTTGATTCCATCCTCCCTCATCTCCCAGCTGCTCAGCAGTTGGTGATGATCTTCAGCATTCAACACTGTGACACCGGTCTGTAGACAACCCAGATCTTCTCGCTTGAGATCCCTGTGGTTCAATGGGGAAATCAGGGAGATAAAGACTAGGGGCTGAAGGTTGGCACGTTAGTGGTGGAAGTCTGGATCTGAGGAAGAGAGATGGCTTTGAGAACTGACTACAGTGTGTACCAAAGAGCAATCTCCCATAAGAAGGCAGTATTCCTGTCAAGGGAAATTGCTTTAGGGAAGAACAGACCGGCTCAGCTCTTTTGGGCTGTGAACAGGTTACTCCATTCTACCTGTCTGCAGCCAAAAAGAGAAGTTCCTGCTGTCAAATGCGAAGAGTTTTTTCTATTCTTCTCTGACAGATTGTCCTTTATCAGATCTGTGATCTCCCAATGGGGTGATTACAGTCCCGCAGTAGTGAGAGAACGGTGGTTGCAAGAAGCAGTCCAGTTGTCTGGAGCAAGTTAAGGCTAGCAGAGGTGGGAGAGGTCTTTGAGGTATCTTGAAGCTGCAGCCCACTTATTGAGAACTGAACCCAGGCCTGACCCATCTCCTAGTGAGGTGTAGGGTCTGTGGGCCTAGTGTTCGCTGAGATTGTTTGGTGCTCATTGAAAGAGGCACATGTGAAGCCCCTCCTGAAGATTTTGTATTTATTTATTGAAATGTTTTGCCAGGAAAGGCACACAGAGCAGCAATTGCTTGATTCCAGGTGTGTCCTGAGGGAAGGGGAAGGGAGCATCAGATATAAATAAAGTAACATACAGTAATACATGTATTTGTACAATAATAATACAATAAGAGCTTACAGTTTGTAAGTGCTTGACACATTTTAACAGTTATCTGCAAGGTACATACTGCATTCAGGGACAGCAAAATAAAGATAGCTAGTCTGATGACATGTTGACTTTGACTTTGGGAAAATGAGAGAGTGCCTCAGAAAAGCACTAGCAAATGGGCAAGAAGGAGGGGTGGAGGAACAATGGGGAATAATCAAAACAGCCATTGCAGAAGCAACAAGCCTTTGTGTGAAGCAAATCAACAAACCAAAATGAAGGAAAAAAACACTATGATTCTCAAAAGAGGTGGCAGGGATGGTTAAGGAGAAAAGGATAGCATTCAGAAAATATAAGGAAACTCAGAAGGAGCAGGACAGAGAACGTTATCAGTTAAAGCAGAAGGAGGCAGGGAAGGCAGTCAGAAAAGCAAAGGCACAAACTGAAGAAAAGATAGCCAACTCTGTCAAGAAGGGGGATAAAACCCTTTATAGGTACATTAGGGAGTGAAGAAAGACCAAGGGAGGGATACAGAGACTTAATAAAGGGGAGGGAATGTGGGCACAGGGTGACAGTGAAAAAGCAGGGATACTGAATGAATATTTCTGTTCAGTATTCACAACAGAAGGGGGGGTACCTAAACCAAACAAGAGAGAAACTCTGAATGGGGGGTCTATACCAGTCCATTCACAGAAGAAAGGGTTTTGAAAGAACTCTTGAAACTGAGGGTGGACAAAGCAATGGGGCCTGATGGGATACACCCAAGAATTCTAAAAGAACTAAGGGTAGACCTAGTAACACAACTGACTACTCTCTTTAACAAATCATGGGAGGATGGGGTGGTACCTGAGGACTGGAGGAGGGCAAATGTGATTCTACTTCACAAAAGTGGGAGCAGGGCAGAGGCAGGAAACTACAGACCAGTTAGTTTGACTTCAGTGGCAGGGAAAATGATGGAATCACTTATGAAGGAAAGAATTATTGAGTACCTAGAGGCCAGAGGGGCACAGGGCCCAAGGCAGCATGGTTTCACTGCAGGAAGGTCATGTCAGATGAACCTAATAGATTTCTTTGACTGGGTGACCAAAGTAGTAGACTAGGGAGGGGCTGTGGATATGGCCTACCTAGATTTTAGCAAGGCATTTGACACAGTCTCACACAAAAGATTAATATACAAGTTAGCCAGCCTTGGAGTAGGTCCCAAGGTGGTAGCCTGGATAAAAAACTGGCTGGACAACAGGATGCAAAGGGTAATAGTAAACAGAGTCCACAGTAAAGAAAGGAGGGTAACTAGCAGGGTACCGCAGGGTTCAGTACTGGGACTGGTCCTCTGTAATGTCTTTATAAGTGACATTGGAGAGCACCTGGAAGGAAAGGTATGTCTCTTTGTAGTTGACACAAAGATCTACAATAGGGTTGATACACAAGGTAGGGTGGAAAGGACGAAAAGGGACTTGGCAAGGTTGGAGGACTGGTCAAATATGTGGTAGCTCAGATTCAATGCAAAGAAGTGCAAGGTAATGCATCTAGGAAACAAAAACCAGGAAAAGAGTACACAATGGGGGTGCATTTATAACAACAACAAAAATCAAAAGAGACATAGGAGTAATTATATCAGATGACCTAAAGGTGGGAAAGCAATGTGAGAAGGCAGTAAGGAGGGCTGCGGGGATACTGGGGTGCATAGGGAGAGGCATCAACAGTAGAAAACAGGAAGTTGTTATCCCTCTGTACAGACAGTGAGATCCAATCTGGAGTACTGCGTGCAATTCTGGAGACCCCATCTCCGCAAAGACATAGACAGAGTGGAAGCTGTTCAGAGGAGGGCAACTAAAATGGTGCAGGGTCTGCACCAGAAGACACATGAGGAGAGACTAAAGCAGCTTAATATGTATACCCTTGAGGAAGGCGGGAGAGGGGGGACATGATAGAAACTTTCAAGTATCTCAAGGGAATTAACAAAGTACAAGAGGGTAGCATCTTTCAGAAGAAGAGATGTGCAAGAACAAGGAGGCACAATTTGAAGATAGAGGGGGGACGGCTCAGAGGTAATGTTAGAAAGTATTTTTTTCACAGAGATGGTTGTGGATGCATGGAACAGACTTCCTGAGGAGACTGTGGAGTCAGGAACAGTGGGAGAATTCAAGAATGCATAGGACAGGCATAAGGCAATTCTAGTGGGGGGTAGGAGGAAGTAAGCAGTTGATTAACTAGAATCTGCAGCTTATCCATCAGGTAGGGAAATGGGCAGACTAGGTGGGCCAAGCGGTCCTCATCTGTCATCAAATTCTATGTTTCTATTCATTGAGTAATCATCATACTCCATATATATGAAGGGAAGTGGGTGTGATTAAGGGCAGTTGCAAGTAGAGGAACAGAAGTCTCTTAGAAGAAGAGAGATGGCAAAAGGGGGAGGCGTGACAGATTGGAGGGGCAGGAGTTCCACAATTTGGGGAAACAGTGAGAGAAAGCAGTCTGACCAACAGCAGATGATCTATGGGGGACTGCCAGGGTTCAAGTGTCATATGATCTAAGATATTGGGGGTAGATAGGACAGAAGAGAACCAAACCAGAATTTGGATAGAAATTTAGCACAGTGGGAAAGATGCCTGTCATCAAGAAAGGGGCATGAGAGAGATTGGTAGAAGGCACAGTGAAGTGTGCAGGGGAAGGGGGAGTCCAAGGCAAAGCAGCAGTAGGAGTGGAAGAGGAAGTTCACTTTTGACCCAGACTGCTTAGTTAATTATAAACTAGTCTTTAACCTTCCATTTTTGGGCAAGGTTATTGAGAAAATAGTGGTTGTGCAACTTGGATCACATCTCACAACCTTTGACATCTATGAGCCTCTCCAGTCAGGATTTAGGTCAAGACAGTACTGCAACTGCACTAGTCAGGGTGCATAACAACTTCCTCTGGTCTAGAGACAGAGGGGAACAGTCTCTTCTCATTCTCCTTGATCTCTCTTCGGCTTTTGACACTGTGGACCATGGTGTGCTGTTGGATCACCTGAGGTAGCTCTGTGGATTCACTGGCACTGTCATCCACTGGTATGAGTCTTTTCTCACAGGTAGGATGCAGAGGGTGGTGATGGGGAATTTCTTCTTGCTGCCTAAACCCCTACCATGTGGAGCTTCTCAAGGCTCAGTCCTCTCACCCATGCTGTTCGCAGTGTAGATGCTTCCCCTGGGAGAGATCATTATATTTTACTGCGTGGGATAGCACTGCTATGCAGATGACACCCAGATGCATATGTCATTTGCAGCCAGGACACATGGCGCAGTTGAGGTGCTGAACGCATGTTTAGCCAAGATCCAAGGCTGGCTGCCCTCTAACCAGCTGAGACTCAACCTAGACAAGATAGAGGTGCTGGTGATTGAGTCTAGTCATTAACAGGCTCAATTCAAGAATGAATGGGACAGACATAAGGCAATTATAGTGAGGGATAGGAGGAATTAGATTAAGTAACTAGAATCTGCAGCTTATCCAATAGGTAGGGAAATGGGCAGACTAGGTGGGCCAAGCTGTCCTTATCTACCATCAAATTCTATGTTTCTAAGGCTGCAGAGGTGGCTGGGGAAGTAACTGGTGTAATGCTGGGATCCCACCTACTTACAGCCTCTGCTAAGCTCAAAAAATCTGAGGGGGCATTCTTGATGATAGACTGAAATTTGAGCCTTAGGTGCTGTCGGTTGTCTGGAGTGGCTTTTACCACCTCAGGAATATTGCCCAGATTAAATTCTTAATGCTGCCTGATGACCTGCCCTCACTAGTGCATGCTTCTGTAACTTCCAGACTTGACTACTACAATGCCCTTTACCTCGAGGTCAGTGGAGGGGGTCCTGCATCACCTGCCACTGGTGTAGAATGCAGCAGCCAGGTTGGTGACAGGCCTTCTGAGGTTCAGTCATGTGGCCCTGGTTCTTCAGGATCTGCATTGGCTGCTGGTGAGGTGGAGAATCACCTTTAAGTTCATTCTTCTGACCTAGAAAGTGCTATATGAACTGGGCCCTGGCTGTCTGAGTAACCTTCTGACCTCTTACCTATCCAGCACTCTTTCCACTCCTCTGAAGCAGGCCTGCTAGCAGTTCCCAGGGCCTGGCTCAAATCAGGAGATCACTCATTTTGAAGTAGCAGGACCGGCCCTGTGGAACTCGCTCCCAAGATCTTTGAGGAGGACCCCTTGTTGGAAGCTTTTAAGTGGGGCCGAAGGCACATCTGTTTAGGGAGGCATGTGGGGTTTAATTAACTGCTAATTGTTTTTATGTATGTTTTGTTAATCTGAAATATTTATTGTGTTTATGCTGTATTGTCTTCACCCTGTATAGCACCCTGAGCCTCAGGGAAAGGGCATGTAACAAAATGTTACTTACTAGCAGAGACTAGGGTCAGTTGTTGGCTAAACACCAGCACCAGATGGCCTTGGGCATGGGCGATTCATGTACACGTGCCATGGCAGCAACCATCTCCATTCATCACAGGGCTTGGCTATGTCTGTCCACCTTCAAGGCAAACACAGCACAAGCTGGCTGATGTCCCCTTCTTGGGCACTCTCGTTTGCCTCTGGGGTGGAAGGACATCTCACCTGTATTGAGAAGGCCAGTGCCACCCTGGATTCTGTGGCATCATTCCAGAAGAACACAAAAAAGAAGCCTAAGAAATAGGCTTTCCAGTATCGGTCCTTTCAGCTATAGTCTACTCGGCAGCAGGCCCAGCAGGGGCAGTACCAGGCTTGGTGCCCCAAGCCCACTTCCAGGGGCCAAGGTCCTAAGGGGCAGGGGTTGTGGTGCTCCTCTGGCCATAGCTGCTGATGCCGCCACAGAAGCTGCCCAGTGTGGGGTCAAGAGGTGTCATCCCTTCATGGGTCTGGTACGATTTCCCAACCCGACAGTTCCCAACGCGAATATTCCTTATGCTGTTTTCCCAATTCCCTGTTTCCTGTTATGCACAAATTCCTGACTCTTTCACACCAGACTTAGCTAGTGTCCCCTCCAAAAACAGAGATAAACCTGGCTTACCCATAACAGATGCTAAGCAAATACCTTCCCAGTAACAGTCAAATCAGCAGGAAGAATTGCTCTGGTAGGGACAGTGTCGATCTTTCCGTTTCCATGCAAAATGTGGCAGGCAATGAAGGAAGGGATAGCCTCTAAATTGCAGTTAGCCTCAATGATGCACACAGCAGTCCTGAGAGAAGAAGTGAACTAGCCAGCAAAATGCACAGAAAAAATAGAATCCAGAGCCATAAAGTCCAGTGGGGCACTCTGATCCCTCTGTCCACATCAGTGTACCCTGCAACCCCTCACTCTCCAAAAGGTAAATAATTTAGCACACTGAAGGCCTAGAACAGTCTACTTAGGTGTAGCCAATATAAATCTAGACCGCACTTTATAGGAGGACAACAGTGTTAGGAGACTACCAAGCTTCACTTGACTAGATCAAGAAAAAAATATTTCAGCTCCGTGGAGGATTGGTCTGGGATCTGCATGGATTTCCACTGTCAATCATGCTGCACTTGTAGACAGTGGGGTAGTGGACTCGAAAAGGTCTTCTGGCGGCAATTAACTTAGTAACCAGGGGGTGCAGGGGCAGTCCATTTCACTCAGACAGATTGAGGCGGATCCTGGGCTATTCTAACCCTATGTCCCTCCCATGGGATTCCTTTAATCTCCCTAACTTTATGCAATATGTGCTGCTTGTCCAAAAAGTTTAGGAGTTTAAAAATAAATGATCTAGGAGGGGAGTCTGGTGGTGGCATGGGGTGCAAGGAATGATGCGCTCTTTCTACAACACCTGCAGCTTTCGGTAGGTTTGAACATTTTACTACTGGAGGGATTCATACAGCAATACGCACATCAGCCATGTTGAAATATTGGGAGCTACTGCTTTGGTCAGTGTAACAATGTGTTAAAATGTCTGTTTATTTTTTTTTTTACATCAGCTGTGTTTAAATGATGGGATAAAGTCAGTCGGGCAATTAATTGATGGTATTAAAATACCATCAGGAAGTTTTTTTGTCAGTTTATTTCATGTCGGGCAGTTCAGAGTCTGGAAGTTTTATGGATCCCCCTCCACCCATTCTGTCCCTGTCTGCACTCCCCATCTACATCACTACTTGCCACATAGATCAGCTATCACAATGGACAAGTGGGTGCTGGACATAGTGAGCAGCTGGTTGACCCATGACTTTGAGGCTGTCCCGCCTTACCGCATCCATGTGCCTCATGAGTTTAGGATGTCACAGGACATGCTGTCCGCCCATCAGGAGGACATTACTCAGCTCTGTGCAAAATGGACATTGTCTGTGTCTTGGATGCCCTGGCCAGTCAGGGTTACATGTCCAGGTACTTCCTGGTTCTAAAACAGATGGGGGGGTGCTGTTGCCCCATTTTGGTTCTGCACAATCTGAACCAGTACATATGGAAATGCAAGTTCTTGATAATCACCCTGAATCAGATTATTCCATTGCTGTTTTTTTCACATCTCAGTAAGTCAGTTTCACCACCGGTACTGAGCAGAAGTGATCCTGTACCAGTTCCAAGTCATGCCCTTTTGCCTCTCCTCAGTGTTCAGGGTCTTCACCAAGTGCATGGCAATGGTGGCAACATACCTGCTGGGTAAGGGGGTCATGGTGTGTCCGTACATGGATGGCTGTCTGTTTGCCAGTCCATTCAGAGAGGCTGTGGAGAGGTTCAGGGCTCTGGCTCTCCCGATTTGCAGAGACCTGCGCCTGTTGGTCAACCCAGACAAGTCCAAACTGATACCCAAGCAGGTGATCATGTTCATTGGGGCAGAACTAGAATTCCTGTGGACTGTGGACTGGGCACTGGATCTTACCTCCTTTGCCCAGTCACTTCAGGTTGGGCTCTTGTGCCCTGCCCAGGATTTTCTGAGGCTGCTGGGGTAAATGGCATCATGCACCAGTGTGATCCATTGGGCCTGCTGGCAGATGTGCCACCTCCAGTGGGAGTTGGGCCTTTAGTGGTCCCAGCACCTGGGCCACTTGGACCAGCCAGTTACACTGACCCAGCCACTGTGGGATGCCTTCCAGTGGTGGCCAATTCCAGAATGCCTTGAGGAGGGAATCCCATTTGTCCACCCAGAACTGACTGTCATACTCATAACAGCCGCGTCTCTGGTCAGTTAGGGAGCACACCTAGGATTCCACAGAGCTCAGGAGTTCTGGTCATGCCGGGAGTTCTGTCACCACATAAACCCACCTGAGCTCCATGCAGTGTGTCTGGCTCTGATGAATTTCACTCCTCTAGTCAAGGGTTTGGTCATGCAGGTCCAGATGGACAACACCACAACCATGCTCTATTTGAACAGGCAGGATGAAAACCACTCCCTTCCTTTGTGTTGGGAGGCCCTCCACACCTCAACTGTCGTGCACGCAGACCTCCTGCCAATTCATGTCACAGAAGAGAACAGCCAGCTGGAAGACACTTTTAGCTGGGTAGGAGAAATGTCACATGAGTGGTTCCTGCATCAGGAAGTTGTGAACCACCTGTTCTCCCAGTGGGGCACTCCTCTGGTGGACCTTTTCGCCTCCTGAAAGAATGCCAAACTGAGGCTGTTTTGTGCTGCCTCCCATAGTCCAGGACATTGTTGGGGGATGCCTTCACAAGGCCCTGGACCCCAGGCCTCATGTACGCCTTCCCTCCCTTCTCCTTGATCCACAAGGTAATGGTCAAAGCCCAGAAGGACAAGGCACAGATGATCATGAGATACTGGCCAGGGCAGTTTTGTTACCTGGATCTCCTCAGCTTCAGCAGCAGACCTTTGTAGTGACTGTCTCTCCACCCAGATCTCCTAACATAGAAACAAGCAAGCAGAATAAGATCATGTGGTCTATCTAGTCTGTTCATATTGCAGGGTCCTCAGCTTTTAGCTACTGACCCCCCCAACCTCCTGTCCTTTCCATCAACCCCTCCCTTGACCCTTACTTTCCCCTTAATTATCCCAGTCTCTCTTGAAGCTGCCCACCTCTTCAGGCTGTGCATTCCAACAGGCCACCACACCCTCCATGAAGAAATGCTTCCTAGCCTCCTCATAAACCTCTCCCTTCCAACTTAAGACTGTGTTCCCTTGTATTGTGGTACCCACTTAGCTTAGAGACCCTCCTTATCCACCCTATTTATCTCTTTAAAGTACCTGAATATATCAATCATGTTTGCTTTCTCTCTCCTGTGCTCCAGGAAGAAAATGTTGAGGGCCCCCAATCTCTCCTCATATGTTTTACCCTGCTGACCCATGGTCATCTTTGTTGCCTCCTTTTGACCATCTCCAGCAGGCCAATGTCCTTCTTAAGGTATGGGCACCTGTACTGCACACCGAACTCCAGATGCAACCTCACTAATGACCTGTACAAGGGCAGTATAACTTCATCTCACCTGCTGCTGATCCCCTTGCCAATGCAGCCCAACATTTTATTTGCACTTACTGCATTCCTATACTGCTTGGAGTACTTCAGGTCACTAGTGATCATCACTACCAGATCCTTCTCCTCCTCTGATGCAGATACCTGGCTGTACTTTGTCCTGGGATTCTTGGCTCAGATGTGCATAATGTTGCATTGAAGCCAGGCTGTCAAATCCTGGATCACCTCACTAGTTTTTCCAAATCCTCCTTTAGGTCTTGCATCCCTTCTGCTGTGTCCACCCTCACACAGAGCTTGGTGTCATCTGTGAATAGGCACATTTTGCCCTTAATGTCATCCCCAATATCATTGATAGAGACATTGAATAATATAAGTCCTAGCACCAAGCCCTCTGGGACCCCACTGATGACTTCCCTGGTGCTAGATAACTCACCCCCCTACCACCACTCTCTGAGTCATGCTCCTCAGACAGTCTTCCACCCATCTGATTAACTTCTCCTGAACTCAGAGATATGACAACTTCCTGGTCAAACTCTTGTAGGGCACAGAGACAAAGACCTTACTGAAGTCCAGGTAAAGGATGTCCACCACTTGGTCCCTGCCTACTGTTTTTAGTGACCCAGTTGAAGAAGTTGGTCAGATTCATTTGACACAACCTCCCCCACATCCCGTGCTGTCTCGTATGGAGACCATGCTCCCCTAGGTACTCTACCAACCTTTTCTTAAAGTATGGTCTCCATGAGATTGCACACGACTGAGGTTAGACTGACCAGTCTATAATTCCCTGGGTCTTCTCTGGGACCTCTCTTAAGGGGGGCACTACATGTACTATACTCCAGTCCTGTGGTACCAAGTCCAACTCCAGTGAACTATTGAACAGGCCAGCCAATGGCTCTGCAAGATGCTTTGCCAGTTCCCTCAGCACCCTTGGTTGCATGCCATCCAGGTCTGGTGATTTGTCCATTTTCAATGCTAGCAGCCCTGTACTCACCTTATCCACCTCTATCACCACCTCCGTGCTCCCTGACCCTCTTCTCCTCTTCTCACACCTATTGGGACAGGTCTATTTTTCTCCCTGGTGAAGACAGAACTGAAGTACTCGTTCAGTACCTCCACTTTTTCCTCATTCTCCACCCATCCAGCCCCTTTCCTGAGCCTAAAAATCCCATCCGTCTTGTCCTTTTTCTCACTTACATAGCAAAACAAAAGGCCTTCTCCCCTTCCTAAGTTCCTCAGCTGTCTGTAGTTCCTTGTTAGTCTTAACCCGCCAGACTACCTTACCTGCCTCACTAGTCATCTTCAGATAAAACTCCCTGTCTCCTCTCTCTTGGTCCTCCTGAATTTTCTATAGGCTAACCTGTTGTCCCTTGCTGCCTGGGTGACTTCAGTACTAAACCAGCTGGGTGCTTTGGCCCTTGAGTTCTTCCCCTTGAGCCTAATGCACTCATCTGTGGCAACCATTATTACTTCCTTAATGACGGTCCACCTTTGGTCCATCCCCATATCTGCCATGATGTTTGCCAGGTGACTCCTTAGCAACTTGCCTGTCTTCTTGATGCCCGCCCTCCTAAAATCCAGGATTTTTGTCTTAGTGGGAACGTCTTCCAGCCCATATCCAACCGGAACCACACTGTGCAATGGTCACTTCCACCCAGGGGTTCCTTGACCATTATGTCCTGTACATGCTCCACATTTGTGAGCACCAGATCAATGATGTAAAGTGAAATTCAAGACTCCAGCCAAACTCCTGACTACCAACCCTTCTCTTTCTCCCTGGTCTCACCTGCCGACATCCTTACTGCCCTGCAATCCCTAAACCCATCTAAAGGCTGCTCTCCAGATGAACTCAACCCTATGTTCCTGTATCTCTCTGCTTCAGCAATTGCCTACCCCCTCTCAATAATTTTAGACCTCTCCTTTAATTCAGCTGAGGTTCATTCTCCATGGAAGCATGCTATCATCCTTCCCCTCCATAAGAGTGGTGACTCAACCTCTGCAGGAACTTATCCACCTATTTCATTGCTTCCCATACTTGCTGAACTTCAGGAACACCTTGTTCTTGCTAAGATTGCCTCCTTTCTTTCTGACTCCAACTTTTTCACCCCTTTCCAATCTGGATTTCGAAAAAATCATTCCACAACCACCTCCCTACTAAGGCTCACTGATTCAGTTATAACTGGAATGGATAATGGCTTGATCTCATCCACCATCTTCGTCGACCTTGGCAAGGCTTTTGATAAGGTATCCCATTCCCTGATCCTTCAGTCCCTCTCTGCAGCTGGACTCTCCCTATCTGCTACTAACTGTTTCAAGGCTTACCTCACTGGGAGGACTAAATCAGTTAGAATAGCTGAGTCCATCTCCTCACCTTGCCAAATCCACACTGGAGTCCCTCAGGGCTCAGTGCTGGGCCCCCTCCTCTTTGCCATCTTTCTTAACGACCTGCAGTCAGTCTGCTCCTCCTCATCCATACATATGTACGCAGATAACACTGTCTTGTTCAACTCAGGCCAATCTCCCACTGATGTGGATGCCAGACTTTAGCTTGACTTTAATAAGATCCAGCACTGGCTTGCATCCCATCAACTCATTCTAAATGCCAAGAAAACAGTCTCCATGACCTTCAGCACTAGGCAGAGACTTGCTAGGCTCCATAACCTGCCCACTTCCACACCCTGGATGGGACACTGCTGGAGGACACCTCCACTTTCAGATACCTAGGGGTTTGGATTGACCAACACCTCAGTTGCTCTGTTCACATCGATGCAATCCTAAAAAAAACTGTGCCCCAAGCTCTGCACCTTATACAGGAACCATAACTGCACTCCACTTATGGCCAGGTGTGTGATTGTCCAGAAGGGGATTCTACCCATTTTTGACTACTGCAATGTAGTCTACAGTGCTGCTTCCAAGTCCACCCTATCCAGATTGGACTCCCTTTTCAATTCTTTCTGCCATTTTGCTCTGGACTCCCCTATCCATACTCACCACTGCGATGTCTATCACTCTCTGTCCTTCCCTTCACTTACTAACGGGTGCCTCACCCAGTGTGCCAAAGTTGTTGCTAAATATTGGCTAGGATCGTTAGTACTGTACTTATCCTCCACTCTCTCTACCCCCCTACTCACTCTCTGAGATCCTCCTCCCCATTCACTCTCTGAGATCCTCTGACTCTAGAACCCTTATGATACCTTGTTGGACTACACTTGCTGACCAATCTGCTTTCAGATATCATTTCCCAAAAATCTGGAATGCCCTTCCCTATCAAGTTTGCCACTCATCTTCCCTTCACACTCACTCACCTCTGCCCTACATAACTTCCTTTCTCCTAACTGTACCAGCTCTCTTCATTCCTAATTTTCATCCTGCCTCTCCCTCTCCCTCACCCCCCCCCCATCAGCAGTGGCTGCAACTTACTACTAAATTAGCTCTTATTTTAATAAACACTTGCACTTAATTGCCTAATTCAATTTGAGTTAAACTTTCCGTGCCAAATTTTGTTCTCTGTATTTAGTATTGTGACATGTATGTATCCATGTATGCTCTAGCCTATATTGTGTAATTTATATATCCTTGTATGCTTAGCCTGCCATACCTTGTGTTTTTTCTCATGATCTAACTTGTTTACAATTTGTACTGTATATTTTGATTGTTTTATGTACTCCCCATGTACCCTTCCCTGAAGGTCGCACCGGGGAGACAAATAGCTTGTTGTTCAGTGTGCCTTCCTGGTGAAACATTTCAATAAATAAATAAATAGATAGCTCCCTCCCTGGTTGGTTCTGTGATGCCCTGAGTCAGGAACCCACACTGCAATGCATCTAGGATCACCTGACATCTGGTGCAGGTGGTGACCAGTACACTCCAGTCTACCTAGTCTCCCACTGTTACTACCTCTCCCTTCCCTGCAGCTTTCAATAACTGGAGTTCAATTCCCTGTCTCCTTCATCTTCCTGGTGGGGGGTCTGTAAACCACCCCACCCTCAGCTTCCTACCTCTTTTAGACAGTAACTGAATCCACATTGCTTCTGCCTTCCCCTCCTCCGACTCCTGCCTCATACATGATATACCCTCCCTGATGTAAACTGCCACTCCCCCCTTTCCTACCACCCTGTCCTTCTTGTATACTTTATACTCAGCAATCTAGATGCCACAGTCATGGTTTAGTGTGGCCCAAGTCTCAGTAACTTGAGTGATGTCCACATCCTCCTCCGCCGATAATGCCTACAGGTCATCCTTCTTGTTTGTAAGACTTTCACGTTCAGGGACACCACCTTCCTCCTAGAGTCTGAGCCTCTTCCCCTCCCTTCGGTCTTTCTCTTTTCTCTCCTCTGCTTGTGCCTCCGCAACCCCACCCCCGTTGCTAACCCCTTCACTCCCCATCCACTTTCACCTTTCAGACCTCTTCTACTGGTGGGGGGAGGTCTGTTGACTTGCTCCTCTTGAAGTCATTGGACCTGTAGGCCCACTTGCACCCCAGTAGTTTAAGTTTTGGGTTATGTACCCCCCCAGTTTGTCCCTGAGGACCCTCGAGCCCTCCCCCCACTGAGGTGTTGTCTGTTTGGCACAAAAAGTGTTTTGTTTGAACAGGTTTTCCCCAGTCCCAATACAGATGTACCCTTCCTGACCAGACTTCAGGGAACAGTCCTACATCTGGATCTGGAATCCCTGCACCCCATTGCCTGATTCCTGAGTGGCTGGAGTTCCAGGCCTTTGGTATCTCAGATTATGTGCTCCACATTGTGGAGGTCTCCTGAAAATAGTGGACTTGCAGGTGCTACGCCTTTAAATGGAAGAGATTTTCTATTTGTTGTCAAGGCAAGGAGCTTGATCCTCTTGCCTGGCCTGTGGATAGCATCCTGGACTACTTCTGGTTCCTCCCTCAGTTGGGACTGTGGGAAATGACCCATAAGGTGCACCTAGCAACCATCTCTGCTTACCAGGTGTGGGCTGGTGAGCCAATAGTGGCCAAGGAGAAGGTGTTCAGGCACTCTTTCAATGGCTTGAGCCACCTGTCCCCTCTGGTGCATGAACAACCTCCACCATTGGACCTACTGCTGGTGCTGGCTATGCTTTTGAGCAAGCCTTTCAAGCCATTGCACAGGTGTAAAATGTCACACCTGCCATGGATGATGGACTTCCTGGTGGCCATTACATCAGTCAGAAGGCTCGGGGAGCTCCAGGTGCTCTCGGTGGAGTCTCCCTATCTGGTATGCCACAAGGACAGAGTTGTCCTTTGCCTCAATCTTGAATTTCCTTCCAAAGGTTGTTTCAGAGTTTTCCCATAACCAGGTGATTAACTTAACAGTATGCTGTACCAAATCCATCTTCACAGGCTGATTGCAGGTTCCATACCTTGGTACTGTGGAGAGCACTCTCTTATTATGTAGATGGCATGACTGAGTTCAGGGAAAGGCTTGCTGGCTGTTTGGCACACTGAAGCTGTGCCTGCAGACAGGCAGGAAAGTAAATGCTAAGTAGGTGGATCACATCCTGCATTGACCTCTGCTATAGGTTAGTTGGTAGGCAGCCTCCTGTAGGGTTTAGAGCTCATTCCGCCAGACATACCGCTGCCTCAATGGCTGCTTCCAGGGATGTCCTTATCCAGGAAATCTGCAGGGTTGCTACCTGGAAGACAGCACACACCTTTATTTCCCACTACTGCATCGACTTTGAGTCTTGCCAGGATGCCAGTTTTGGGACCCCGGTTTTTCAATTTCTGTTTGCTAAGTAGGGGTGCATACCTTACCCCCCCTCCTCCCAGAGAACTGCTAGGAATCTGCCAGTGTGTGGATAGTGAACCATATCCACACCCATAGAAAAACAGTCTACTCACCTGTAACTGTAGTTCTAGGAGTGGTATATGGTTCACATCCACACAACCCACATGTCCTCCCCTGGCAACTGGCACGTTGATCCCGGCTTCCAGTGTGCAAGATCTGATGTCACGGGCAGAGTTGTGGGGCATACACTGCCTGTGCAGTAGGAGGAACTTAGTTTGATGATGTCTGGCAAATCAGACTGTTCCAGTGGAACTGCCAAGAGTGTGAATGTGAACTATATACCACTCGTAGAACTATGGTTATTGCTGAGTAACCTATTTTTTAGCAGGTATATGTAAAACACTAGTGAGCCTCCCTCATAAAAGTCTCCAAGCTTGATTATTCCTATGACATCCATTTATCCAGTACTCTGTGCTAGCATCAGGATGATTGCATGGGGCCACAGGGTTGGCCACAGACTGGTCTCAGTGGACAGGGAAAACTGATTATTTATCAAGTTGTGTACTGTCAGCCATTCTCACAGCATATTCTTAGTGTGAGGGTTATGGACAGAGATAGGCTGTTCATGGTCAGGGCCAGCAGCAACAAGGACTGCCGCATGTCCCCCTCAAGATCTCCCAGCTCTAGCTTCACTCAAGCTGGTTACTGTGCATAAGGGCATCTTTCAAAAAGGCCAGTTGGTCCACCAAATAAAACCTGAAGTTTGTAGTCCCAGAACCCCCTTCCCATTGGGGGCCACAGGATGCTTGTTTGGACTTCACCATCCTACCTTGCCAAAGAAAGCTGGTGAGATAGCCCTTTATAGATGTGAAGTACTTGAATGGAAGGTATATTGGGAGAGTTGGAAAGAGGTACGGGCATTGTAGGAGGATATTCATTTTGGCTGTATTCACCCTCCTTTTTAAGATCAAGCTGTAACATGCACTACAGGCTGCTGAATCGCCCACTGCTGCAGCCGTCCTCCTCTGATGTCAGCTGCAGGGGGATTCTGGGATTTGTAGCTGCAGAAAATGCCAGTTTTCAAGTCAACAGAAATAGTCTGATACAATCTACTATACCGCAGTAAACAGTAAGTAAAAAAGAATATATATATATCTATATATCTATATAGATATATATATATATTAGGGTAGCACGGTAGTGCTACTATAAGTTAGGGTTGAGGAGCCATTTCCATGTTAAACCCCAATTTTGCACCTTAATAACTTTGCAACCGTTTGATGGATTTGTCTGAAATTTGGAATGTATGATCAAGACCTATAGGCCTTAGGATCTGCCAAGTTTTGTACTGATGGAATATGCGGTTGCGGAGTTATTAGCGTGATCTGTCTTGCTACGCTTTTTCTGAATTTATGGTCGCGTATACAGGTCGACGGTTTATGTGACCAGCCCAAAATCTTCAGAGAATGTGCAGGCGGGTCCCCGATGTGCCTTTCGAAGATTTGGTGAAAAATACTAAACGGTTCAAAAGTTATTCAAAAAACAGTTTCTCATTATAAGTCAATGGGAAAAAGTTAACAAAAAGTTCGACAGTGTCGCAAATGCATTTTTACTTTCGCAAATGGGCCTGTTACTTTCGCAAATCCGCCATTTTGTTTTCAGTTGGTGATCAGAAAAATGGTTGGCATTTAAATTTGAGACCCTCTAGCAACGTAATTCTTTTTGTATTTAGCTATTCGGGCCCTGAGGATGCTTGCCATGTCTTTATTTTGTGGTAAAACACCCCAGAAATATGTTTTTCAAATTTCTGGAAAAAGTACTTTCGCAAATTACTTCGTGCTTGTGAAATTAATGAACTTTTTGTGACTTTGCATGTAAGTGCGACAGTAATTTTCTAGTCTGTGGGAAAATGACAGCAATTCTTTGGCACTGCACTGCAAAATAACCGTTGGGAGTTTTGGGCTGAAATTTGGAGGACGTAGCCGACATCTCACAGATGTGCCTTTCAGTGTTGTATTGAAAAAATATTACACGGCGGCAAAGTTATGGCACTCCAAAGTTGACAGTTTTTCCCATAGGATAACATTATGGCGCCCGAAGCATTACAGGAATCATTTGGCACCCTGCTGCAAAATAACGGTTTGGTCTTTTTTCCTGAAATATGGAGGGAAGATAGCCAACAGTACACAGATGTGCCTTTCAGTAGTTTGGTGAAAAAATATCACATGGTGGCAAAGTTACGGCACTCCAAAATTGACGGTTTTTCCCATAGGATAACATTACGGGGCCCGACATTAACAGAAATCATTTGGAGCCCTGCTACAAAATAATGGTTTGGTCTTTTTTCCTGAAATTTGGAGAAAGACAGCCAACAGCCCACAGATGTGCCTTTCAGTAGTTTGGTGAAAAAACATTACAGGGAGGCAAAGTTATGGCGCTCAAACTTTTCTTTTTTTCCCATAGGATAACATTACGGCGTTCGCCGCGCCTTTCAGGGCCCGTATCTCGGAAACGGTGCGAGATACGGACTTTTCGTCGGAAAATTTCTTAGCTCCCTGATGGGGCTAAGATCCAAATTAGCCAGGACAGTTGTAAATAATATGACTTTTAAATTTTTTTCTACGTCGTACGGTTCCTGAGATATAATGTATTTAGTATTCCAAGATCTCATTTTCCTCGCCGATACTCATTATTTTGCATACATTATTTGTACTCACTGTCTTTCTCAATGCAGGTTTTGGGGAAAACCAGCCTGTGTGCTTACATTACTGTTACTGTTGCCCTTTCCGCTATGGATCCGCACTCATTTCACTTACCATTGACGCCTGCGCCACCATGTGCTATCCTTTATGCTTTCATTTGCGCTATGCTTTCTGTTATTTTTGCCATTTCTGTCTACAGTACTGTTTATCTTACTGTTTCACTTTACATCACCATGCCCATTGACATTTCTGTTTGCAGGCACCATGTTAGTATGTGACAACACATCACGTGGCAGACCATTCCCGTCTACGCCACCATGTGCGTTACTCTTTCTGTTCTCATTCGTGCTTGTGTTACCATGTGCGCCACTGTTAGCATTTCTGTTTGCGTTGCTGTCCCTGTTAGTATGCCACACATCATGTGGCGGAGCACGGGCCCTTTGGGCCCAAGGCCCCGCCAATTGGGCCCGCGCCCTGCCGCTGCATTACATTCACTATTTCTGTTATCATTCTCAAAAGAAGGAAATTAGAGGCAAAACTCCATTTAATGCATTAGTTAGGTTGTTCCACAGCGAAAAAGTGAGGAGAACATGTTAGGTTGAAACTCTCTTTCTCGCCCATTCCACTGGGCGATTGGGATCGGGTCCAACTCTCACCCCATTCTCCCATACTTCTGCTGCTTTTACACATGTCATGGGGTGAGAGTTAAGGCTGACTATCCCAACGCGCACTCCAATGCCGTTGTGGGGTGATGGGGTCCAAGGGGTTTTAACCTAACAGCGAATTTCCTCACTTTGTCGCTGTGGAACAACCTAACTAATGCATTAAATGGAGTTTTTTTGCCTCTAATATATATATCTATATCTAGATATAGATATATATATATATTTATGCAACAGGTGTCAGGATGAAAAGTAACAGATAACTCCAGTTATCTGAGTCACTGTGTGGATAAATGGGAGATTACTTAATCACTATGAGAATAACTTCAAGTTATTCCCATAGTGATTACATCCTCACCCATTTACCCACACAGTGACTATGTCACCAGCTGCCCCCCCCATTGGCCGGTACTACTTCAACCTCACACATCATCTGAGAAACCCCAAATGTCTCCTGCTATATTCCTCTTGCTCCCCACATGCCCACCAACCTCCCTCACTGCCCCAATGACAACCTACCCCAGTTCTTTTGCCATCAGACCACCTTCCCAAACAACTCAAACTGCTAGTTGTTCCTGCTCTTTTTTTTAAAAACTACCTGAGCTTCTGTTGTTCCCGTTTTTTTGTACAACATGCTGCAGCTGGTCTTCGCAACACCACCTTCTCCTGCAGGTCCCGCTCCCATTGGCTTTATCAGCTGTGGTCTCCTGGTGTCTACTCCACAAAAAACAACTTTCCATCCAACAAAAAAACTGTAACATGAGGCATTTTGCACGAACCTAAGCCAATATCGCTAAGCGTCACCGCCACTTTTTTCACCCAAAAACAAAATCCACTCTTCAACTAAAACACCAATCAGCTGCTACATAGCAGCATCAATCATAACATCATGATGCTGCAGCCTAGCAACACCCATAGCAACAGGGCACAGGAAAGAGGGAACAGCACGAAGACATTAAAAAGACCCATGGTCTAGTTTTAATTTATAAATTAAAAATAAACTTAGAACTACAAATAATCCATCACAGAAACTCCTGTCCTGTTGCATAAGTTAAATATGCAGAGGGCGCCTGTGGGATAATGAAGTTATTTGTACAGTAGCCTATGACCTCTCGTAAATCTCACTTGTGGCTTCACCACTCATGAGGTTACTCGAGGTTACAGGCTACTGTACAAATAACTTTGTTATCCCACAGGTGCCCCCTGTATATCCCTTATTTATGCAATAGGTGTCAGGATAATAAGTAACAGATAACTCCAGTTTCTGAGTCACTGTGTAGATAATTGGGAGATGACGTAATCACTATGAGAATAACTTCAAGTTATTTCCATAGTGATTATGTCATCACCCATTTATCCACACAGTGACTACATCACCAACTGCCCCCCCATCGGCCGGTACTACTTCAACCTCACACATCATCTGAGAAACCCCAAACATCTTCTGCTATATTCCTCCTGCTCCCCGCACGCTTGCTCACTTCCCTCACTGCCCGAATATCAACCTACCCCAGTTCTTTTACCATCAGACCACCTTCCCACACAACTCAAACTTCTTGTTGTTCTTGCTCCTTTTTTTTTTAAACTGCCTGAGCTTCCATTGTTCCTGTTTCTTGTACAACATACTGTAGCTGGACCTCACAACACTGCCTCGCCTGCTGTTTCTCCCGCAGGTCCCGCTCCCATTGGCTTTATCGGCTGTGGTCTCCCAGTGTCTATTCCACAAAAACAACTTTCCATCCAACAAAAAAACTGTAACATGAGGCATTTGGCATGCACCCAAGCCACTATTGCTAAGTGTCACTGTAATTTTTTTCACCCAAAAACAAAATCCACTCTTCAACTAAAACACCAATCAACTGCTATGTAGCAGCATCAATCATAATGTCATGATGTGGCTCCCTAGCAATGCCCATAGCAGCAGGGCACAGGAAAGAGGGAGCAGCACAAAGACATTAAAAAGTCCTAGATTCTAGTCTTAATTTGTAAAATAAAAATAAATTTAAATCTACAAATAACCCATCACAGAAACTCCTGCCCTGTTGCATAAATTCAATATGCAGGGGGGTGCCTGTGGAATAATGAAGTTATTTGTACAGTAGCCTGTGACTTCTTGTAAACCTCACTCATGGCTTCGCCACTTTTGGATGTTACTCGAGGTGACAGGCTACTGTACAAATAACTTTGTTATCCTACAGGTGCCCCCCCCTGCATATCAAGTGATGTTATCGGGTCAACCGGCACGAGAACAAAAAATATCAACAATATTTCCATTGGGGGGTTACGTATTCCATTTATGCCATACTTTCAAAAAAGTGAAAAAAAAAAGTAAATTCTTGCCATTTTTTGCCGATAATAAAAAATCTAAAGGAAATCTATAAATGAAACACAACTCATTTTGTAGGTATTTTTGTCCTGATCAACTTTTTTCACAAAGTACCATGCTACTATTTTTCATTTTAAAAATATGCATTTGTTTGTTACAAAAAGTGAAAAAAATTAAATTTTCTGCAGGTTCTTTGCTAATTATAAAAAAAACTAAAAGGAATATATCAGTGAAACGCCACTCATTTTGTAGACATATTTGTGGTGAACAACTTTCATGCTTATAGTACCATGCTATCATTTTTCCTTTTAAGATTATTCGCATTTGTTTGTCGAAAAAGTAAAACAAAATAGCATTTTTTGCTACTTTTTGTTTATTATATAAAAAAATAAAAGTTAGTCATAAATAAAACACCACTTATTTTGTAGATATTTTTGCACTGAACAGCTTTCGTGCTCAGAGTACCATGCTATCATTTTGCGTTTTAAAGTTATTTACATTTGTTCATCGAAAAAAGTGAAAGAAAATGCACTTTTTGTTGTTTTTCAGCTAATTATATAAAAAAATAAAAGTTACCCATAAATGAAACACCACTCATTTTGTAAATATTTTTGTGCTGAACAACTTTTGTGCTTACAGTACCATGGCATCATTTTTCATTTTAAAGTTATTCGCATTTGAACAAAGTTACTACTGCTACTGCAGCTGAATATACACATGAGTTCAAATGAGCCAGTCTGTACCTACTGTGTGGATAAATTTACCTACAGTGAGGATAAATGCGATATCCTCACTGTAGGTCTGACCACCCTGAAAATACTGAAAATATTTGCCTTTTTTTATCCTCACAGGTATGGTATATATATATATATATATATATATATATATATATATATATATATATATATATATATATTACAGGCCTGGTAGGGCCAGTATAGTTAGGCTTGCACAGCCACTTCTATGTTAAACCTAAAATTTTGCACATTAATAACTTTGTAACCCTTTGTCCGATTTGCCTGGAATTTTGCATTTGCAGTGTGGTATCATAGGTCTCTGGATCTAGAAAGTTTTGTTCTTGTCTGGTTTGTGATTGTGGAGCTGCATAGCATGAAAAAGTGTGAAAAATCCTCAACTCTTTGAAATTCTTTGTTCGTCTCCACAGCCCAAACAGTTTGTCTGTCTGGTCTGAAAATTGCAGGGTATATGGGGACTAGGTCAGGGAATTGCCTTTTGAAGGTCTGGTGAAAAAATATTAATCTGTTCAAAAATCATTAACTTTTTTCATGCCCCATTATAGCCTATGGGAAAAAATATATGTGCACCACAAAAATGTTCGCGAAAGTGCTACAGTATTTGTTTTTGAGCTTTGTGTTTTTACTTTTGTGCTGCCACCATCTTGTTTTCAGTTAGTGAGATGGAAAAAACAATGTAGTTCAAAAAATACTACCTCTGATAAACACCAGCACTCAGTTTTAACTAATTGGGGCCCTAGGAACATGACCCTGGCATCGGTTTTCTGAAACGATACTTGCAAATATGTTTTTTTTATTTTTCTGCCATGTTAGGTGTGGAGCTTTCATGGAATAACCATGGACTTTTCCAAAAATTTCTGCAAGATTCAGAGGAACTTCCGTTAAAATCAGGTCGACTTTTGTGAAAGTCCTGCATGTTAACCTATGGGAGTTTTGCAACAGTGCATGGAACTATCATGCAAGTCCTGCTGGTAAACAGCCCAAGAAACCCATTTTCTTTGCCACTTCATAGGAAAAAAATTGTTAGGAGTTTTAGGCTGCAATTTGCAGGGTAGCAAGTGCTTGTACCACTGATGTGCGTTTTGCTGGTTTGGTGAAAAAAAGTACACTGCTTCCATAGTTACAGCACTCTGAAGTTCAGAATTTTCCCATTGGATAACACTGGCGCAGCAATGGTGCATTTCAGCAGCTATATCTCAAAAACGATTTGAGATACTAATTTTTCGCTAAGCACAGCTGTGTACTAAGCACGCATGGAGGTGGCTAGGTCATGAATACAACTGTGAAATAATTTTTTCCATAGCTGCTGTGGTTACTGAGACATTGCAAAATAAGTGTTAGAAGGGTTACTTGGAATGCCTCTAGGCCTGTGCTATGTGTCTGTACTTATGCTTAAGTGGGAGTGCAGGGCCAAGAGGGCCCATGTTGCCACCTTTGCATACCATTTATGCTAAAGTGGGAGCACAGGACCCTCCTGCAGTGTGCCTCTACACTTATGGTTGGGTGAGAGTGCAGAGCCCAGAGGGAGCACAGGGCCCTCCTGCACTATGTCTCTATACTTATAGGTGGGTGGGAGCACAGGGTCCAGAGGGACTGTGCTCCCACCCATGGATACCATCTTGCAATACTGTGAGCACAGGGCCCTCCTGTGCTATGTCTCTATACTTTTGGGTGGGTAGGCGTGCGTGCAGGGCCCAGGGATCCTGTGCTCCCAGTTTTCCAAAATGGGATTCATTGTTGGGAGCACGGGCCCATCCTGCAGTATGCCTCTACGCTTATGGGTGGGTGGGAGCGCAGGGCCTGGAGGGCCCATGCTCCCACCTATGGATACCATTTCAGTAACATTTCACTTTCTCAGAAAAAAGAAGTGAAATTCACTGCAAAAAAACTATGTTAATGCATTAGTTAGGGTTGATTTCACAACAACAAAAATCTGGAAATTCGGTGTTAGGTTACCAACCTATCACCCTAACACTTCACCTTCCACAATCCATCGAGGTATCAGGGGTGTGCCTTTGCTGTCGGGCTCTCATCCCATTCTCCCATACTGTACCAAATCAACTTCCTTATGAATGGAATGGTGTGAGAGTTAGATCGACGACGTGCACACCCCAATGCCTGTTGGTCTGTGGAGGGTGGGGTTGGGGTGTTGGGGGTAGGGTTGGTAACCCTAGCATTGAATTACCAGACTTGTGTTGGTGTGGAATCAATCCTAACTGATGTATTAACATAGTTTTTTTGCAATGTATATATATATATATATATATATATATATATATTCTCTGCAAAAACTTTGTTAATTAGGGTTCCTTATGATTATACTTTCTCAAAAAGTATGAAAATTCTCCACAAAAAAACTTTGTTAATGGACCATAAGGGTTCCAGCCTCAAAAGTAGAGAAATAACATTTTAGGGTTCCCACCCCCACCCTCAGTTTCCAACCCTAACACCCCACTCCCACCCTGTATGCAGGAACATGTGTGAGGGGTGTGTCTTGGGGTTGTGAACCCTAATTCTCACCCCATTCCAAGAGTAAATAAGCTAAGATGGGTACAGAATAAGAGAATGGGATGAGCATAAGGGCTCACAACCCCAAGACACACCCCTCACACCTATTCCTGCACGCAAAACATGGTAAAATAGTTTTATTGGATCATCTGACCATAGCTGAGCCAAATTGTGTTTCATTGTAAAGATGCCTGACAAAGAACATTCCTTACCTTTCCTCAAAACTTTATACGTTAGGCAATTTGTAGGGACCATGTCCCTAAATTCCAAAAGTAGCCTATTTAACCTCCTATAAAGTTCACAGTGTTCTGTTTGTCATGCTCATAGGGCAAATCACATAGTGCATTTTGTGTACATGATCATTTAGATCTAACCTTCTCTGATGGCCCCCAAACTACACTCCTGCAGTCTATAGATGGCAGGAGGCTGGCTTGAGCTAAGGACTTTTGGGTTCTGTCTGTTAACAGGTCTTTGATCACATACAAGGTGCACAGTGTTTTTATGCAACTGACTGCAGTCATCTCAGTGTGCATCTCATAGGCTAGATGGGAATCCAGAGTTACTCCTAGGTATTTAAAACTAGTCACTACTTCTAAACAATCTTCAAATTTCATGGCCAGATTTTTGTTGTTTCTACCTGATTTTTGGGATGTGCAGAATAACATTGCTTTTGTTTTCTTTTTGTTCATCAATAATATAGTTTGATAAAATCAATCTAAGTTACTGAATTCTATATTTAAAATTCTCATTTAGCAAGCAAGCATGCAGACTTTTATTTATAAAGCACCCGTTCCCATAGGCTCTGGGCACTGTACATATACAATACCACAGCATTACATGCAGAACAAAAATGTACTAACAAATAGCCACAATATTAAGATCAAAACCGATTTATGTTAATACTAAATAAACTCAGTCAAGATAGATTTATATAAATATAAATAACTATAAATAAATATGATATAAAATAACAGCCAGTAAACTACAGTGTGCCAAAAGCTGCCATAAAGAGATGGGACTTCAAACTCCTTTTAAAGGCTTCCAGTGAGGGGACCTCCCTCAGTGATCTGGGACGCGAGTTCCACAGAGTTGGGCCAGCAACATCAAAGGCCTTCTCAACCGCAGATTTCAGTCAAACCCTGGGAACCATGAGGAGGCCTGCCTCAGAGGAGAACGAATTCCACAGTACAGCTCCTCTGTGTTAAGAGGGTGCAAGAAGTAAAAAAATATCAGAGTGAAGAACAAATGACCGTACTCCTCAGCTGCTACAAAAAGGCTTTATTCAAAGTTAAAATATGCCGCCAGTGACCAACATGGTTACACATGCTTCACTGAAACCCCAACTGGTTTCGTGCAATACGTCATCAGGGGGTGGTCTCAAAGACCACCCCGATGACGTAACCGTCGGGGTTTCGGTGAGGCGTGTGTAACCATGTTGGTGACTGGTGGCATATTTTAACTTTGAATAAAGCCTTTTTGTAGCAGCTGAGGAGTGTGGTCGTTTGTTGTTTACTCCACCTCAGAGGAACAGAGTGGATGGGAGGTCTGGTAAGGCAATAGAAGGTTCTGCAGGTAGCTGGGGCCCATTTAACTTTATCATATCCTTGTGTTCCATTTATAACACTGCATCATCATCAGAGAGGATCATGCTTTCATCAAATTTTGTGGTAAATCATTGATGAACAATGAGAATAATGGGTCTAAGAATGGGCCCCTGAGGCACTCTGTGTCTTATGATTCTGGAGTCTGACTCGACCCAAATGACCTTTACCATTTGATTTCTGTTTTCCAGGTAACTCAAAGCCCAGTTGACTACTAGAATGCTCAGACCTAACCTGCTAAGCTTTTTGTTTCAGGAGGGAGTGATCCACTAGGTTGAATGCCTGATTGGGTGCATGAACACCACCCCATGGATAAACCCCTGTCCTGTCCTGAAGCTGTGCTGAGTGCTTAATAAAATATTATATCTTTCCAGGTATTCCTGTCGCTGTGTATGGAGTATCCTTTCTTGGGTTTTTCCCAGCAAAGACAAGAACTGAAATTGGTCTATAATCACCAGCCTCTATTTCTGGACTCCCTTATGCACTGGTACTATATACACATTCTTCCAGAGATCAAGGACTTAGTGTGTGTATAGAGACATGATAAGGCTGTTCTGTATTGGCATTGGTAATTCAACTGCGGCAGCCTTTAAAGGAGATAGGAAATGATTTTTGCATATTTAACTGCCCTTCCATCTTCCTTTCCATGCCAGTTATGCATTCTGATATGCTTTGATGATTTGTTTTGATAAATAAATAATCTAACTTTGGGGTGCCCACAGATCTACATAGAGTTCCACTCTCCTCACCAGCTACTGCTCTTGATTTTCATATCTCTAAGACATTCTATGACATCACAGAATCCCATCCCGTGCCATTCATCTGAATGGCCTGAAAAGGAGTTTGTGATGTCACAGAATGTTCAGGCAGTATGAAAAGATACAGTAGCAACTGCTGAGCAGAGAGGGATTCAGGGTAGTTACAAAAGCAACAAAATTAGATTATTAATTTAACAAAAAAGGTCAAAAGTATATCAGAATACTGGGTATCCAATAGAAGAACAACCGGAAGCCATCTAGAGGTGTAAAAATTGTTTCCTATCACCTTTAAAAACCTAGCTTCCACCGTATTGACTCCTGGCCCTGTTGTATCCAGTTTGACTAACTGCTTATAAACATCATTTGCAGTAATTTTCTTAAAATAAAATCTTGGTCTATTTAGCTGAATCTCCTCATCAATATCATCCAATTTTGTAAAAGTGATCTGTATAACTTGTTAAATTGGTGAAAACTTAATTCAAGTAATTAGCTATGTCTGTGCTGTCTGTTGTAACTGGGTAATAAAATTACCTTTCTCAGATTCTTGTTGGAACTGCACAAAAAGAAGAGATGACAGACAAGTGGTATCCAAGTAATAAATGTAATTTATTACTGGTAAATGAGAATAATACAGGCTTACAACCAACAGTGTAATAATCACCAGGAAAGTATCCAGTTACCTTACCTATAGGTGCAGTCAAGTCTCTGTGAGAAAATACGTGATACAAAGGATCTTATACCCTGATAATTGCTATGGCAACTGTAAAAGAAGATACATAAAAAGTAAGTAATTGGCTAAAAACAGGTGGCCAGAGAGTAACCATCCTAACTAGCATGGGAAAGTTGCTTAGCTAGCAGAAGATAAAATATGAACAAAAAGGCCTGTGATGCTTTCCAAGGTCACTTGCAGTTACAGTTTGCACAAGCACTAAAGATGGCACTGTTGCCTAACTAATGATTATACAATAAAAATATACTAGAAAACATCTCCCAGTGGTACAATATATTATGAGAATATAGTGAAGCATAATATGCATTACAAAAGTACAGTAGAACTCTGATCCTGACACTTATGCTTATACGACAAGTGTCTGTGTCCTAAGGTTAGTACATATACCTACATATGTACTGCTGTCCGCGAGGTGGGGGTACAATCAGGGGTGCTGGTCCATGGAAAACATTCCCCCCTTGTTGCCTCAGAAGGGGCAACAATCCCAGGAAAGTAGTGGGATGGAGTTAAAAAGTAATTTACAAGCCCACGCATGAGTCTTGTAAAGGAATCTTTAGTTGTTCTTGGTGTTGTCTTAGAGTACGTTGCAGACAGCAGAGGGCAAAGATCAGAAAAATAATCAAAAAGGCTTGAATAATAAAGTTTTAAAAGTCATTTCCAACCAAGTGCTGGGCAGAGCAGTACTTAAATCGCCATTATTAATAAGGGTATTAAGAACATCACCAGCTTTGGAAATATTATTGCTAATATATATATCAAATGTGAATCCTTTCTAGCTAAAAGAGATCTCAAGGAAAATGTAAAATGGTCAATGTGCATGTTAAACACAGGCAAATAGCCAGCCCAGTGGAGCTGAGGGTTGAGGCACTGGACACCACACCTAGTGCCACACCGGAGACCCAGGTTCAGGAGTGGATTTGGGCACTGGGGGTTGGCAGGGGAGAGTTGAGGATTGAGTGCTTTTGTGCTGCTCTCCTCCCCAGGCAAGGTGGGGGGGCTGCCCGGCGTGCCAGCAGTCCCCGGTGGAGACCGGGGGGGCACTGCAGCAAGCCGAGAAGCACATTAACAGCGTGGCCAATGCAGGCAGGATTGCTGTGCACCTGTGCATTGGAACATGCACCACGCATGGAAGGAGGGGAGAGAGAGAGTGCAGAACAAGGAAAACACCGGCTCCGTGGGACAGGCGATGGCACCTGTCCGCCATGCCCTGCGCCAGGCTCTCCTCGACTGACCTTCCAGTTTCTCCACCTGGGCCCTCTCCTGCAGCCAGAGTCTAACTCAGTAAAAAAAAAAAAAGAGTGCCCAAGAGGAGGGGCGACCCACCCCAAGCAGGTGAAACCAGGGGTACGGGGTGCAGGGAGGGGGAGAGAGGAAACACAGATTGGGAGAGCTTCAGGCAGGGCAGGACATGGATAGGATGCCCGAGAGAAGGTCCCATGGGCCACGAAGGGAGGAAAGAAAGTTGAAAAAAAAAATACAGGCAAATACTGAGACAAGGAAAGTAAGTATTGTGGATCAGTATCAATAACATCTGGTTCAGGGAGAGGAATAGGAGTTATCATGGTGTGACCTGTAACAGTTTTCTGCTGTGGAGTAAAAAAAAAGTTAGGTGCTTCAATAGCACAAGATTTATGACCATAAGCAAATGATTTATGATTGGTAACAACACAGTACTGGCCATCGAAGTTATACGTGACTCTGACAGATGGGACCCTCCATCACTGTAGATGTATCGGGCAGGCAAAGGACTGGTTGGTGAGCTGTGAAGTGAAGTGATGTACCTCTTCCAGATAGCTTTGGATGTAGCTGTTTCGGCATCAGGCGCAGAAGATGCAGCTCATGGAGATTTGGATTTGTCATCATTGTCAACATCAGTGAGGTTCAACGGCAATTTATCACCCATGGTAAAAGCCCAGTCAAGGTGTTCTGGAGAGTAGCCACACTCTGATTTCACAGTGTCGAAGACATCACAGTGGCACAGGTAGTAATATTCTTTCTTGGCACAACAATTCATGTGGAGTGCCACCCAAGCTTGGAGGACAGCATGGTAGATCAATAAAAATGGAAGGTCAGTTCTTTCATGATAGATGTCAGCATCAAGATAGCCAATGGAATGAATTTCAGAAAGTTTATCAAAGACAGATGTAATGGGGACAAAGTGGGGCAATGACACCGTAAATGTAACAAACATGTTGTCGTGTATAGATTAAGTCTTGGCAAAACAGCAAGGTGCTTGATTTGGATATCTGGAGACATATCCAAGATTTCTAGCTGTAGACATAGAAATATTAACAGAATTTGCTAAACACATACTGTATTAAGACAACAAAGAGATTTGCAGTGAGGATAATACCATTTACCCATTTGTTTATCATGGATAAAATCAGGAATGCATCATGTTTCCAAGTCCCTGAAGAGATTATTAACAGTGGAAATTACATAAGAGCCATAAGCAGAGCATAAAAGTTCAAGGGCAATATATTGCTTGTCTGCCTCCTTATTGTTCTGAAAAATAAGTTCATTAATCTTAGACATGGTATCATTGAACCCTTTAGCAATTTCCTGCAAGTTATTCACTGCAAAACGTTCCTCTTTGCTTAAACCATCTACACCATGTAATAGTGGGGGTAATATATCATTTTTAACGGCTTGCTGAAATTTAAGAGTTTGCACTCTGACAGCTGCTATGTCTGCGCTATTCCAAATAGACATGCCTGAACCAAAAAGGGCAGAAATGGTGCCTGCTGCACCGGTGACATCTGCAGTATCATGCCTAGTGCGTGGTCTAGTTTTAGCATTAGATGCGGGTCAAAAGACCCCTACATGATCAGTGGTATGGGGGCCACTGACTGGATCATTAGTACGTGTCTGATAAGCAGATACAATAACTGTAAGCATCATACTATAAAATTTAGAAGTATTGGTCGTGTGACAGAGACCAATCTCAGCCATATTCCAATGTGTAAGATTGAAAATAACTGGTACATGCATAAATTGTACATTATTAATCAGGGCACCTGGAAGGGAAGTGGTGGTCAAATCACTAGGAGGACCTTCCTCCTGGGGAGGACAGTCAGTTCTTCGGTAGTTGGGACTACAGAGAGAAAAAGAGCTTCAGTAGCTACATAGTTATGAAGAGAGAAGGCACGTTCCTCTTCAGAGGTGAGGTGGTCACACCAAGCAGAATCTATGAGAGCAGTAAGATTATAATGACCAGTATGTCTGGGGGAAGTCTGTCGAATACAAAGAGTACCATTTTTAGATATGTCAGTGTTAGGCCATCCGTGGTATGTATCTTTGGATAGGTGGGCTACAGGGAGTGTGTAGCCATTTAAGTCAGTTTCCCATTGGATAGACAGGGAGGACCTGTCTGGAGCAGCTACCATGGCATTAAGATAGGCATCTGAGCCTTCCTTAACAGTAATCATTTTGTCGGATACTCTGACGTGAACTCCCATTGGGGCTGAATGTTCAAGTTTACTTAGAAGGTGTTCTACACATTGTTTATGTCCAGTCATCAGAGGTTTGTTCTGAGAGTCTGTCAGGGAAAATAGTAGTTGCAGCCCCACCAAGGTGAGGAGGTGCAAGATAGCCATCTTGCCAGTATACCTAAAATAAAACAGAAAAGGTTTGTTAAGTGTGGGGTACTATTCCGCCCTAAGTGGGTTGGGAAAAGTAAGTTTAGTCACCTTTGTACAACTTGAGCTGATTAGCATGGAACCACTTGTTGGTGGTCTTCTTTTGCTGTTGAACTCGGACCTGATACACAGCAGGGCTGAGTCTGTTGACAATGAGATATGGGTCTTCCCATTTACTGGCAAAAGAATGAGTTGGTTGTCTGTATCGGAGAAGCATAACTTGGTCTCCAACTTGCCAGTCGGCTTCTTTGACATGCTTATCAAAATGAGTTTTAGTTTGTTGTTGAGCTTTACCCATGTGATTGACAGTGAACAGGTGTGTCTTTGTGATGTCATCATGAAGCTTTCAACAAACTTGTCTAAGATACTTGATCTGCAGTGGTGTGGAGATCAATCAACAGGTGCTCAGGTAATCTCATGGCTCTACCAGTCATAACCTCATAAGGTGTACACTGAGTAGTGGCTGCAGGGGTACTCCTAACTGTCATCAGCAGTAGTGGCAAGAGGGAATCCCAATCCTTGGGATTATCATTGGTGAATTTGCATAACATCTGTTTGATTCTTCTGTTGGCTCTTTCTACCTGGCCTGAGGATTGAGGATGGTAAGGTATGTGGAATTTCTGATCTACTCCAAGAAACTGGAGTGTCTGCTTCATCAGCTCAGCTGTATAACTGGTTCCCTGATCTGAGTCTACCTTTAAGGGTAGGCCCCACCTGGAGAACAATTGATCCACCAGGATCTTGGCAGTTGTCTTTGCTGTGTTACTCTTAGTGGGAAATGCTTCCACCCACTTGGAGAACAAATCTGTGACAACAAGTGCATACTTGTTGTTCTTGCCGGAGTTGGTAAGGGGGCCAATGAAATCGATTTGTATCACATTCCATGGTCCAGTTTGCCTTTGGGGCAACAATTTGGTGTTTCTTTTTACAGAAACTGTATTGTTCTGGGCACACACTATGCAGTTGTCCACATAGTGTTCTACATCCTTGGCCATGCCAGGCCACCAGAAGACTGTTTTGAGTCTCTGTAGGGTGTTTTCTGTCCCCTGGTGTCCACCAATGGGAGTATCGTGAACCACATGGATGAATTCAGTTCATAGGGATTGTGGCACAACCCACAATTTGTCACCTGGAATCTTGTTTTCGATACCAGATAAGCTTCTGATCACTGGATGTGTATATTGTTCAATTGTCTCTTGTATGGACTATCAACAGATTGTTCAATTCCTTTATCTAGGAATTTGAACACATCTTTTAGTTCTGGGTCTGATTTCTGTGCAGCAGAAAGACCCAGTGGAGGTTCTGGTGCTGGTTTCTGCCTGGTGTTAGCAGCTACTATAGCTGCCACAGCTATTGGGTGAGTCATTGTCCATGTCTCCCCCCCCCAAGCGCCTGCTTTGGCAAGCGAATCCGCTCGATTGTTGAATTTATGGTAAGGGTCAGATTTACAGTGAGCCTTTACCTTGTGGATGCACAATTTGTGAGTGAACCGTTGTGTCAGGGTGTGTATGTACACAAAGAGATCCCTGTATTTGACAGATGTACCATCACAGGATGTAAAGTTGTTTTTCTCCCAGAATGGTAAAAACTCAGTAAGGGATGAGCAGACCCAATTGGAGTCTTCAAAAATAATGGCATCTTGGAGGGAATTTAATTGGAAATTGATCAGTAGGTATTTTTTGACTCCCACCCGGACCAAACACTTTACTGCCTCTAACACAGACCGATGCTGCAGGAATTGTGGTGGGCGGGGTTCCCACTGGCATATCTTCTGGGATTGTCCCCAGTTAAGATCTTTTTGGCAACAAACACATGCAGAAATTCAGGCCACCTTGAATTTCCCATATCCATGCTCTTTCCAAGCATTGATATTAGGAATTGATACACCCTTGGTGAATGCCAGGGGAAGGCACAGGCTGTATCACATTTTAAGATTAGTAGCCCTGAAATGCATTACATTGAAATGGCTCTCTTTGGAACCCCCCAACGCTTTCTCTACGGCATCAGAAAATGGAAGAAGTGGAGGTCATGGAGAGGATTACAGCCTTGCTCCATCTGAGCCTAGATAAATTTATATTAATTTGGTCACCATGGATTACCAGAACTGCTGGTCCAGTTGGAACCCTGGGAGAGGGAGAGCAGAACGAGAACTTTAATCAATACCTAGCTTAATATTATATCAAAATCTATATAAAGATAAAAGACATGGACTACACACATCAAGTTGCTGAAAGTTGTTTATTGTTTATTACTGTTATGTTACGTAATCTTGTTAATAAAAGTCTAGAAGGGTTTATGTAACTTGGAGGGGATGGGCCCTTCTGGTGGGTGGAGGTATCTTCATGGGGAGAATGCTGTGCCACTCCCCAATCCTTCTGCAGCCAGAGGAGTTTTGTCTCAGATCCAGCAGCCTATAGGTTGAGAAAAGAGAAATGAAAAATTTTAATATTTGTCAACCAAGCAAGATGTACTGAAAATAACTCTAATTGTGTAATGATACATTACCTGTAACTTAAACCAAGCTCAAGAGAGCCGATATATGCATTGTATGCTGAGAAATAAAAATAAAGTTATATAAAAAAAAATAATGGCATCCTTGTCACCATGGGGCATGACCTCCAAAGCACAAGCCACAGCTGCCAGTTTGGCATACTGTAAGGAGATAACAGTGCATTTTCTGGAAATGCACCTGAAATTGCCTTCTTGATCTTGTATGAGCACTACAAATCCTGCCACCTGCTCTCTGTCCACATAGGAGGTGGAGCCATCTGTAAAGATATGATACATGCTGGTATCTTTTAGAATTTCAGGTGTAGCCAGTAAGAATGGTCCTGGCTCAGGTAAGTCAGGAGGTTGAAGGGCACAGTCATGGGACTTACCTGTGTAGAGTAGGCCATGGGCCAAGATTGAGGGCATTTTAGCAGGCAGTACTTTGATGCATGGGCGGAGTTTGGGGGGGCACGGGGGGGCATCGCCCCCCCCAAATTCCACACTTGTTGCTTTATTTTTTTAGTTCCATTCCAGGCAGCACTGTGCCTTTAAGTTGTTCAGTTGCTTGCCCAGCCAAGCCAGTGGCTCGCTCACAGTCATGAAACGTCGGACCTCTTATCGCTATGCAACAGCAGTTCGTTTGTGGCTCAGAGGCTCTATGCTGCACGTGCACAGAGTAGACAGCAGCAGTGAGTGACAGGCAGTACTGAGGAGGAGGTGGGTCGGATCATGGCCAAGCACCGAGCAGACAGACTGTTGGTGTAAGTGGGAGCCCAGACAACAGGGATGTGATGAACCACATGATCAGCTCAGGGCTCCCACTTACAAATCGCATGACGACAGGTCGATGGTTAGGGTAGTTTCTTCTCCAGTCTCTTCCCCGTGGGCTGTGCCATCAGTGTTCAGTGAATTGGCGCAGCATTAGGCTTACATGGCAGTGTGGTGAGCTGGGCTGGGCATTAGGGCATGAACTAGAAGAGAGATGGATGGAGTGGAGAGCCAGTTGCGATAGGGCACAAAGGGACACAGCCACAATTGAGCCAATCGAAGTTAACACAAGTCATCTATAAGTAAGTACTGCCCCTTGTACACTGTCTGCCAGCACGATGTTCATTGTCAGTGCATGCCATTTAGAGTCACTGAGTTGTGTTGTGTGGATGTGTCTCTCTCTCTCTCTGTTGTGGAGGGAGCAGCAGTGGCCTGGGACTTCAGAGACTCTAATATATATTTCAGAGTATGAAAAACAGTACACTGATGATACTGATTTAAAAAAAATTCTAATAATTTAAAAAAAAATTCCAGAGACAGTTCCTGTGTGTGTGCTGCAGCATCAGTTAACTTGGGGAGGAGGAGGAGGAAGGCCAGGCCAGGGGTAGTGTAGCGGGTACTAGCTGGCGGCTGGAGCCGAGGGGATCATATAAGAGATTGCCAAATTGGAAACAAATAGGAATGGAAAGGAAGGAATGTAACTTGTTGCTGCAGCTTGCTTGAAGAAGTTTATAAAAGAGAGGGGAGAAAGTAGAGACTTCTCTGTGTGATGTGATTTTTTTCTTCTACTGTTTGATTGCATTAAAGCACAAATATTGGAGAAATAAATGTACTGTCCACAGTGTCTAGTCTGTGAATGTGAACAGACTGACTAATTTTAGTTACAATACAATCTAAGATAAATAAGAATAAGCTTGCTGCATTAAAAAAAAGTTTGCCTCTGTGTATCTTGATTTGTATGTAATCTCAGTAGTAAACCGTCGGACTATTCTTGGGACTATTCACAGTCTGCCTCCCTGAGAGGAAATCTATATAACTCTCTAGTACGGGCAGGGCAGCAGGGAGTTAGGGTCCAGGGACTGGGCACTTTTGATGGTTTAAAAAAAGTTTGCCTCTGTGTATCTTGATTTATATGTAATCTCAGTAGTAAACAGTCGGACTATACTTGGGACTATTCACAGTCTGTCTCTCTGAGAGGAACTCTATATATCTCTCTCTAGCACGAGCAGCAGGAACTGGGCACTGGCAGACACTGCCAGCTTGCTGGTTTAACAGAGAGCAGATCATATTATCCCTGGCCTCATCTGGTTTATCACATAGCTAACCAGATAGTTTTGGTTTATTAAAAAAAAAAATAAAAAAAAAATACCTCATAGTCCACTTCTTATATCTTTTCTAACGCATCCGTTTTTGTCACAGCTACTACTGAGCTAAGAGCAGTCATGCTTAGCCATGGTGAGCTAACTTTGAATCACTTTAAATGACTGAAGTTCATTCTCAGCCTATTATTGCAAGCTGTAACTCAGCCAGTTAAGTCAGCTAAAAATAAAAACTGATGATGGACATTTGCAAGTTTTTGAGAAAAACAACAAATTGTACTGAATCGCCAGTGCCTGATCCACAGCGACAGCAGCAAGATGTTACAACACCTCCAGGCCCAGGCGCTGCACTAGCTTCTTCTGAGCCCTTACTAGTGGCAGTATGTGCACAGCAAGCGGATCATCTCATCTCTTCAGAGGTAGTGCTAGCGACTATGAGTAGGCCAGGGCCTTCCTGTTCTATTACCACAGATACTACAGAAAGAGATGATTTGGCCAGGCCAACTGTCCCTAGGGATCTTGGAGAGAAATGCAGTGGGCCTAATCAACCACATTTGCCTGATTTTCTAAGGACAATGTTTGGGAAACACAACCGGTCATTTTCTGTTTTCCATCACACAAAATTTCCGTGGATTGAATATTGGTTCAACAAGATGCTGTATTCTGCTTTTCGTGCCATCACTATCATACTGAGACAGGCTATGTAGAAGATTCATTTATCAAAAAAGAAGTTCTTGTGAAATGTATGGAAAAGTGGCAATGCTTCTAACTTAGTCAAGATCTTGTTCAGTGGCTATGAAGCTTTCAGCAAGCCATACAACTCTCGTTGAAAGAAACAGTGATTATCTTGCAAAGGTTTGTGACATTGTCAAGTTAATTTTGAAACTTGGTTTACCATTTCGAGGGCACGATGAGGGGAAAGATTCTAAAGTGAAAGGAAATTTCCTTGAGTTCTGTGATTTCTTTTCAAAATATGATGATTCTTTCAAGAAAATGCAGGACAGTTATTTTAACTACACAAGCCCTGATTTTCAAAATGAAGTACTGCAGATTTGTGCAGAATTGGTTTGCAAAGAAATTGTAGGGGCAGTGAATAAGACTGTTTTTTTTTTTTGCTGTACTTGCAGATGAGGTCAGGTCATTTAAGACAGAGCAGCTTCCTTTTTGCATCAGATATGCAGAAAACCTAGAAGTCAAAGAGCGGTTCTTCTGCTTCATCAATTGCTCAGCTTTCAGAAATGCAAATGGCATTTACAATGCCATAAAGAAAGCCTTAGACACGACTGGATTGCAGAATCTGCCAGTAGTTGCACAGTCTTATGATGGTGCATCCGTAATGTCAGGACATGTTAGGGGAGTTCAGCAGCAGATGAAAGAAGACTATCCATTAGCAATGTATGTACATTGTATGGCACACAGGCTCAACCTTGCCCTTGTAGAATGCTGTAAAGTCAATAGTACAGCGGAGGTTTTTTTCATGTAATTGAAAAACTGTATTCAGTTTTTGGTGAGCCAACCAATCATCAAGTGTTTCTTGATATGCAAAAAGCTTTGGGTCTAAAGCAACGAGAGATAGTGCAGTTGAGCGGTACACGGTGGGCATGCAAGTGGAGAAGTGTGTTTGCGGTACAAATGCAATACACTGCCATCATGCAGTGCCTTAAACAACTTGGTGAACAGGGAGAAACGTGGTCTATGGAAGCAACTGGTCTCTATCAGCATATGAGGGGTGTGCAGTTTATTACTTGCTTAATTATCTCACAAGATATTCTGAAAGTAGTTCATATTGCTCACAAAGGACTTCAGTGCAGTGATATCACGCTTGCAAAAGCTTCTTGCATAATAGAAAACATGAATGTGTACTTTACAAAATGCAGAACTGAAGAAGGCTGGAATAAAATGTGGAAAGAAATTACAGAATTCTGCAAAGAGCATAAGATTGCAGTGCCAGATGAAGATACAGAGCAAGCAGCAAGTGAAGCTCCAGAAAGAAGGGTTGTAAAAACCTCTGCACGTCTTAAAGGCTTCCTTGTACCAATCACTTTGGGCCAAAGAGAGGATGCACAACAAGAAGCTGCAGCTGCAAGTGCAAGTGAACCTGAAAAATCCCGGTGGCATCACCAGTTATATTTACCTGTTTTGGATGCCATTATTGGTGAGTTAGGGAGGAGATTCTCAAAAGAATCGATGGAAATTGCTGCAGCCTGTGATTCAGTGTTAAAGTGCAACAAAAATGGCATTCAGCCACTCTTGCAGCCAGTGGCACTGAAACAATTTTTATAGTGGGGGTACTGAAAGCCATTGAACAAAAATGTATAGGAAGCCATAAGGAATTTTACTTCAAGCAAGGGTGTGCTGCCGCTCCCCCAGCGCCTCTAGTTCTAGCACCTATGCTTGTAGCGGTATGCAGACCCACTAAACATAAATCCTCATCTTGCAGCTGCAGAAATGGAAATTTTTGCCAGTACTGAATCTCCTATTACTTTCCAGAGGCTTCAAGAAGAAATATCCCAAACCATTTACCCAAACTTTTACAAACTATTTCAGTTATTTATTTATTTTTTATTTATTTGATATATCGGTTTACAACCTTTGAGCCAGAGGCTAATTTCCAAAGGTACCTCGTCACATGTAAGACAGAAGCAAATACAGACAGCAAATACAGACAGGGTATACCTACAGTTACATAAGCATGTGTTACAGACATTTGTCCCTGACATTATTTACAGTATTTACATTAAGTACAGGATGGATATTTTCAGACATTATTTATAATATTTGGAGGACGATCTGTACATCATCACAGCAGAGAGACATTATTAGCTTGAGAAAGCATCTAAACAGAGTGGTCAGTCCTATTCAAGGGTTTGGTATTATTGATGTAGGTTGCAATCCATAATGGACTTTGTCAGAGAATTTGGATCAGAGAGGGTGAGAGAGTGAAAATGTTAGTTGCAGTTACAGGAGCAGATATTGAAGAGGTGGTTGTGAAGAGTGGTTTTGAAGTGGGTGATCTTAGGTGCACTAGTGACGGTGTTTGGGAGTGCATTAAACCATGTGGAGGCCCTGTAGTGGAAAGATCTCTGGGCAAGGGAGGTTTTTACGCTGGGCACAACCAGTGGTGCTTTCTCCGAGTTGCGGGTGGAGATAGTGGGGGTGGCAGGATGAAGAGAGGCAGAGACCCAAGGGGGAGAGAGTCCAAGCAGTATTTTCTTGGACAGTATGCAGGTCTGGGAGTGGAGTCTTTCAGCAAGGTTGAAAAAATTGGCAGAGGTATAGAGGGAGCAGGTGTGCGTGAGCCTAGGTGCACCAGTTAGGAGCCTGCAGGCCTTGTTTAGGGAGACCTGGATTTTCTGGAGTGTGGAGTTATCTGCTGCCCCGTACACAGGGAGCCCATAGTCCACTAGGGACAGAACTGATGAGGTAATGGCAAGCCTAAGGGCGTGGGGGGGGGAAGGCAGTCCCTGTGTCGGTAAAGGAATCCAATCCGGGTGTTTGTTTCGGCAGCAAGGGTGTTTATGTGGTCATGGAAAGTAAGGGCCGAGTCGAGGGTAAGTCCAAGATATTTGTAGTTGGATACCTGTTCAAGGGGGTGCTGGGTGCTGGGGAGGATGCGGAGAGGTGCACTTTTTGCTTTGTTTTGGCAGTGAGAGAAGATCATTGATTTCATCTTTTTTAAGTTTATGACCAGTCTATGGTCCTTAAACCATGTTTCGGCCTGGGAGAAGACATGTTGGAGGGAGTCCTGAAGGGGCGTGGGTTTATGATGCGAAGCAAAGAGCACTGCATCATCTGCATATAGTAAAATTTTTGTGGAGCAGGCCTTTGGTAAGGAGTTTAGGTAGAGGGAGAAAAGAAGTGGCCCCAGAACAGAGCCCTGGGGCACCCCGGAGTGGACGGGTAGTTTTTTCGGTTAGGGTTCCGTTAATTTTGATGCATTGGGACCGGACAAAAAGGTAACTGGAGCACCAGGCTAGGGGACCTGTGGAGAAACCAACTTGGTGGAGAGAGTCGAGAAGGAGAAGGTGGCAGACCGTGTCGAAGGCCTTGGATAGGTCTATGAGCACAGCTCCTGCAATGTTACCAGTGTCTAGGGAAGAGTGCAGGAAGTTGGTGAATTCTAAGAGGGCTGTGGTGGTGCTATGGGCCGAATGGAAGCCGTACTGTTCTGGGCATAGAATATCATACTTGGCTAGGTATTCTGTAAGTTGGGTGGCAACCACTTTTTCTAGCGCTTTGGGGGGGGGGAGAATGGAGATGGGCCGATAGTTATTTAGGGAGGATTTGTCACCACTTTTATGGATGGGGGTAATGACAGCAGTTTTCCAGGCAGTTGGGAATTGCCCTAGGCATAGGGATTTGTTGAGCAGGTCTATTAGTGGGACTAGGACCTCGTGGAGGACTAATCGAAGGAGCCTGACACCTAGGGGGTCATTTATAGGGTTACTGCTGCTTAGTGCTTTTTGTAGGTAAGGATGAGCTTCATGGGTGGATATTTTGCGCAGGAGGAAACAAGGATGCTGCAGGGTTGGGGGCTGGGATTGGGGCACAGGGTCAATGAAACAACTAGGGAGAACACTGCCGAGATCCGAGAAGGTGGTGTTTAGACAGTTTGCAATGGTGAGTGTGTCTGTGGAGGTAGTGCCATTTATGGTGAGCTGGGAGGGAGGTGGGGAGCGTGATTTCCCATTGAGTTCTTTGATATTACTCCAGAAGGTCTTCGCAGACCCCCATGTGGTTGTGAGAGTGGACTGATAGTGGTCTGCTTTGGCTTTACGGATGGCTCGAGTGCACCTATTGCAAGCGGCATTATAGAATTGTCTGTCCGCCATCCTGACAGATTCTGTGGCTTTGTGCCATAGAGTATCCCTGTCTCTCAACATTTGGAGTAGGGAGGGGGTTATCCAAGGGGCATGTTGCCTCTTAGTGCGGAGTTTGGTGAGTGCAGCATAGAGGTCACAGGCCTTGGTGAAGGACTGTGTAAACAGATTGAGTGCAATGTCGACGCTGGGTGCTATATTAATGGGGGACCAATCTATTTGGGCGAGCAGCTGTTTAAGTTTTATTAGCCCTCCAGGGTGGAGACGCCTTGGAAGGTTGTTTGGGTTATGGGTTTGGGTGTGGAAGAGGTCCACTGGAATAGAATGGGCGAGTGGTCACTTAGGGAGTCGGGAAGAACCTTTATATCCTGGATTTTGTTGGGGCGGTTAGTGATAATGATATCCAGGAGGGTGTGGGTACCAGTAGATGGGTGAAGTCTAGTGGGTTGGGTAACTAATTGGACCATGTCAAGGGCTGAGAACGAGTCCTTTGTTGGCGCGGCCGAGGGGCCAAGCCAGTTGATATTGAGATCCCCTACTAGTGTCTGCTCTGCATTGTGTGGTAGGGTAGAGAGGTATTCAGTAAGGGATGAGACGGCAGTCTTTTGGTTCTTAGGGGGTATGTAGGTAACTGTGAGGTATAGTGGGCTTCTGGAGGGGTCGGGGGTAATTTTTAGGACTTGTGCTCCATTTGTGAGTTTAGGGGTTGGGAGCATGTGACCAATAATGTTATTATTGATGTAGAATGCACAGCCACCCCCACGCTTTCCTACCCTGTCTTCCTGATATAGGGTGTATCCGGGGAGTGAGACAAAGGCATCAGGAGTAGATTTGGAGAGCCAGGTCTCCGCTGGGGCAATGATGTCTGGTTGGTGAAGGGTGGCCCAGCATTGAAGCGCTGCAGATTTCTTTGGCAGGCTGTGTATATTCAGGGAGGCAATGCAGAGTCCAGAAGGTCTAGTAGGTGGAGTGGTGGGGTCCGGGCCTGGATTAGGGTGGATATTACTAGAGAGGAGTAGTAGAATGACTAAGGCTCTAACCATAGGGCGGCAGGTTGTTATATTTTTGGGAGCGCATTTAGAGGAGGGGAGGATGTGGTGGAGCAGGGGATGGGCAGGGTTAGAGGAGGATGGGCGGGATGCAGAAGGGTGGAGCAGGGGGGGCCCGGGTGGGTGCTGGGGTTGGGGCTGCCGGTGGGAGGTGGATGCAGGGGTCCAGTGTGTGACGACAAGGTGGGGGGGTGGCCAATTCTGGGGAGATGCAATGGTGCAGTCCACAAAGGGCATAGGGTGAGGTCTGGCTGGTGGGAGGTGAACCCCAGGGTGGTTATGAGGATGAGGCACATAAGGTGGAAGTGAACAGACATTGTGCCTAGACAGCTTTGGGGGCAGAACAAAGAGGTTGTGGGGGGAACCAGAAAAGCTGTAAGAGCTTTGAGATATACCATGATACAATAGCTTGACTTGTAGGCTCAGTGGCAGAGCTGCTGACCATGATGGCAAAGACACAGGGTTTGAGACCTGCAGTGGGACAGAGGAGAGATTTATTTTAGGCAGACTATACTGATAGAGGCTTTGACAGCTCTAGAAACTAAGCATGTGTTAGCCTGCTTTGGTTGTCCCAGCGGTAGAGCTGAGGATACTGGTGGGAGGGGTACGGGGTTCGTAACCTGCAGTGAATACTGGACATTTTATTTTAGTAGACTATTGGGGGGGGGGGGCAGAGGCTTTGAGAGCCTTGAAACTGGGGGTACAAAATAGCCTGATATGATGGCTCTGTGGCAGGGCTGCTGATTCTGGCAGCAAAGGTGCAAGGTTTGAAGCCTGCAGTGATACCAAGACTATTATTTTAGCAGACAATGGGGGTTAGAAGCTTTGAGAGCCTGGAAAACGATAGCTAATAATAGTTTGATATGATGGATGAGTGGTAGAACAGCTAGCAATGGTGCAGGATTTGAAGCCTGCAATGATACCAAGAATATTATTTTAGCAGACTATGGGGGACTGAAACTATGAGAACCTTAGAAAGTAAGGATAAGATAGTGAGATATAATGGTTAAGTGGTAGAGCTGCAGACTTTAATAGTAAGGGTACAGGGTTTGAGACCTGCAGTGAGACAGAGGATAAGTATTTTTTCTAAGCAGGGAGAAAGGAAAGGTTAAAGGCTCTGAAATAGAGGCAGCTATTGGCCTGGTTTGTTGGCTTAGTGGATGAGCTACAGTCTTTGAAATCAGGGATATAGGGTTTGAGCCTTGCAAGGAGAGGGAAAGGAGGGAGTAGAGATTTGAGAGAAAGGCAGCAGAAAGGATTAGGAGAGAACTCTAGTGACTTCTAGTGGATAGGGGTTGAAATAGTTATTAAGAAAGGAGTGGAGATGGGGGAGTGGTGTCAGTGATGATAATGCAGCATCCCCTAGTGGTTGGAGAGTATAAGCTGCAAATGGGAAAGTGGGCACTTAGTAAAAATTGGGGTGTGTCATGTGACCTTTAAGCAGCAATAAATGGAGTGCTGGGGTGGGGTATGACTGCTCCACAAGTAGGCTGGAAGTAAGGAGGCGTTACCTCTTAAGGCTCTCTGCAGTCCCCTGTAACAAACTCCTCAGCTGGGCAGTGTTCTGTTAGCTCTCACTTTGCCTGTCGGGACAGCCACATCTGAACAAAGCTTTTCTGCAATGAGACAGATTAGAAACTGGTTACATTCAATCATTGGAGAAGAAAGATTTTCTTCAGTGGCCCTCCTTCACATAGAAGCTGATTTGACTGCAAAGCTGATCTCAGAGAACATTGTAGACGTTTATGCTAACTGAAGGGAAAGGAGAATGCAATTACATTAAAGTATTTCTGTATTGACTTAAGACAATGTATGTATCTGCTAAACCACCAGTGAGAATAATACAGTCACATGCAATCTGTTCAGCCCTGCCCCAGCCCTGTCCCCTGCTCCACCCCAGCCCCCCAATGTCAAAGGCAAACCACGCCTATGGGGTTAACGGTTCTATATCTGCCCCACTTCCCATCAAAAGAGGGACCCGACAGGGCTGTCCCCTATCCCCACTGCTGTTCTTGCTGAGTATTGAACCCTTGGCAGAGTTGATCCGTTCACATCCAGCCCTCAAGGGTACAAGGGTGGGAGGGGTGGAAAAAAATATATCGGTATATGCGGACGATACTATGCTTTATTTAGGGGATCCAGAACACTCTTTTCCAGTGTAAAACCAGATTATTTCTTCCTACAGTCAGATATCAGAGTTCAAAATCAACCCTGACAAAACAGAGGCTTTGCTAATTAGTGGCACCATTACACCTAGATTAACCCAATTGATACCTTTCAAATGGGTGAAAACAAGCATCAGATACCTGGGGATTCAAATACCATTATGTTTGAACCAATTATATAACCTTAACTACGGGAAACTCCTAAAGGACATCTTCACGGATTTAAAGAGATGGGCAGTCCTACCCCTTAGTTTAATGGGGAAAATTGACACAGTACATATGAACGTGTTACCCCGTCTCCTGTTTCTGTTTAGTAGCCTTCCACTACACGTCCCAGCAACTGAATGGAAAAAATTAATAATGCCATACAGCATTTTATATGGGGGGACCGCAGAGTTAGGGTGGCATGGAAAACATTGATAACACCCAAGCTACAGGATGGCCTAGGCCTGCCTAACCTAAAAAACTATTATTTAATAGCACAACTAATCCCCTGGGTGGCATACTGCTCGACTGAGTCCCAACAGGCTTGGAGGGACATGGAAACTGGAGGCTCGACTTCCGGTGACGTCACTGCCAGGGATGAATGGGTGAAGAATTGCTCTGACAAATCTGGGCTATAAGCAGGCTCTCCCACACATAACTAATAATTAAAAAATCAGAAAACTCACTGGGGGAGCCACAGTAGTGAATGGGTGGAAAAAAAAGGAATGCCCGTACCACAAGTTCCAAGGATTCAGCTGGATTCTCGCCTTCCCTCGGTTCCCGCAGAAGAACAAGGCGACATGGCGGCCTCCAATGCAAACTTGGCTCTTCAACCCAGCAACAGCACAATTTTAAATGAATTGCAGGATTTTCGGACAGAGGTGCGTAACTTTCGGACAGAGCTTACCTCCGAAATCAGTAACTTGACCTCCAGAGTTACGGAGATTGAAATGCACCATAATGAGCTGGATGACAGAGTGGATCATCTCAAACGCATGGTCGTCCACCTTCTGGATGAGCAGCAGTTAATTAAAGACAAATGCGAAGACCTGGAAAACAGATCCCACAGAAAAACCATGAGGATACATAGGGTCCCCGAAGATGACAAGGGGAAGGACATCTTGCAATTTACAGAAGCCTTAATTTGGGAATCTCTGCAGCTCGACCCGGCCTACAAATTTGAAATTGAGAGGGTCCTCAGAGCCCTTGCACTGAAGCCAACACAGTCTGATCAGTGACCCCGCTGTATAATTCTTACGTTTTTAAATTATGCCTCCAAACAAATGATTCTTACCAGAGCCTGCCATTTGACAGTCACCAAATATAAGGACAGGAGAATATATTTCGACAACTATTACTCTCCCGCGGTGTTGGCAAAATGGTGGCCTATGCTCCATTACTACGCTTCTTAAAGCAACAGCAGCTTACATTTACAACACCGTACCCAGCTTGACTGACAACTATGTTTGCAGATGGGCCAAAATCTTTTGAGAGCCCAGAGGAAGCCACAAAGGTACTTCAGGCAAAAGGACTGATCTCCCAATCCTCTGATGGCGCATCGGCCAAAAAGCTACAAAACGAACTTTGGGCAGCGACCTAGGACACTATAAGAGACTCCTCCTCAAGAAAGAGACAAAGGCAGGCAACCCTCGAAGACATCAAAAAACTTCTCCAGCGGTTTCAGAGGAATGCACCTGAGTGATGGGTAAGATGGATCCCAAGGAGACTTTAAGAAACTTTTTACAGGACTGAGGGCATGTAATGTCAGTAGGGGAGAAATGGCTCAAGGCGGGTAAGAGGGAACAGAGGGCCTTATCATTTTTCCTAGGAACAACAGGGAAAGAGGGTTGATACACTGTCATCCACCCCCCGAACCCTTGTAGAAGCCCACAGTTCTTATAGCATAACAGTTTTAATGTAGCCCAGGAGAGGAGATTTGAGTTAATGTATTTCTACACTGACTTCTTGAACACCTGACTCTAGGTATGTCAGAGAATTCTCTCTGTGCAGTTGACGATGACTAATGACACTACTGGAGTCAGAGAAAGTAGGGACCATACTCTGGTGGTTCCTGCACCTCCTTGATATCTCCAGTGTGGCTGCAGACACCACAGGGAACCAGGGAAACTATGGTGCAGGGGGCCCATGGCTTAGCTATGATCTTCTCCCTAGGGGCGTGTACATCCGCCCTAGTACAGGAGGGGAACATTTCCTCTCCCTACCTTGGGAGCTAAATTCATGTTTTACAACAGACAGACTCCTTGTGTTTCTAGTCTGTCACAAGGTTTTATTTCAGTTACTGCACGGTTGGCAGAGTGCTATTAATGGGTGCAGCGACACACAGCTTACACTGAAACTAAATGTTACTCGAACTGCTTGCACAAAGTTACGACTGTTAAGTATGTTAAAAGGATTTTTGTACCTGTATGTTAATGTTTTGAAAGGATTTCAACTATTGGCACAGATTTATACAGCAGATGGACAGTTGGTTTAGATTAAGACAGATACAGGAACCGCAGATAAGGAAAAGAAAGTGGTACATACTATACAAACAGCATGGTCCAGCGTGGTCCAGTGGAGGAAGGAACAGATAGGAAGTGAAATGGGGAGTATCATACAGCTTACATTTGTGGACAGTCACGGTTAGGAGTTTCCTGATTTTATCCCTAAATATAAATGCGTGAACATAGGGCTAGAGCCAGCATAACAACCATGATAGATCCCAAGACAGGGAAAATAGCCTCAAGTCCTAATGAGATCCAACATATATTAATGTAATTTTATCAGGACTTATATACTGCAGACCAAGAGATAAACCCCAACAGGATTACTACATATCTGGCAAATATTCCCATACCACAACTTAGCCCACAACAAGCCAGGGCTATGCTGGCTCCGATTAGGGAGGAAGAACTGGTGCAAGTGCTTAAAAAAGACTTGACTCTCAAGGCTCCAGGCCCAGATGGATATCCATTTGGATATCCATTTGAATTTTATAAATAAATTTAAGAAATCTCTTCTGCCTGTTTTACTCCCAGCCTTCCAAGCTGTTCAGGAGGGAGAGTCACTCCCTCCCTCATGGCAATATGCAGTAATAGTGGCCATCCTTAAACCTCAGAAAGACCCCAAGTGTCCCCCCTCGTACCACCCTATATCCATGTTAAACTATGACTATAAGATCTTTATGTTGGTGTTAGCATCCATAATTGACCACCTGCACCCAAGTCTTATAGCTCCCGACCAAGTGGGCTTTATTAAAGGTAGGCAAGCACACGATGCCATCAGACATGCCCACCTGATAATAGACTATGCTCTTTCTAGAAAAATCCCCTTAATGCTATTAGGACTAGATGCCGAAAAGGCATTTGACAGGGTGAACTGGCCATTTCTATGGCAGGCCCTACAGCAAGTTGTTTTCCTTCACAATTTATAAATATGTTAGAAAATATCTATACTTCCCCCAAGGCAAATGTGCGGGTAGATGGGGCCCTTTCAGACACTTTTCAACTCTCCAGGGGAACACGGCAAGGGTGCCCACTGTCCCCACTCCTCTTTGCACTTTACCTGGAGCCACTGGCAGTCACCATCAGATCCTGTCGCGAGAGAGAGAGGGCATACCAATAAGAGGCCATCAGCAGAAGATATCATTATTTGCCAATGACATTCTCCTTACTTTAATAGATCCGGAGTCCTCAGTCCCTGCACTCTGGGAGCAGCTCTAAATTTTTGGAGAACTGGCCAGTTATAAAATAAATAAAACACATCCGAAGTCTTAACCTATAATTACTCCCCTTCCACTACACTCAAAAAAGACTTTCCATTTATATGGTATAGACAAGAGATGAGGTATCTAGGAATTAAACTGACAAAAAACCCAATCCATACTGAAATGCTAAACCTGGAACCCCTAACTATAAAATGACGGAAGATCTTTCAAAATGGTCCCAACTCCCTTTAAGTTTCCTGAGTAGAACAGACACCGATTAAGTAGAACGTGTTTCCCCACATATTATTCTTCCTCCAAACTTTACCATTCCTCCTCTCAAAGATATACTTTCAGTCATGGAATAAAATAATCTCTCGCTTCATCTGGAAGAGGCAAAACACCCAGAATCAGATATATAGTTCTGCAACTAGCCAGAGATAAAGGTGGCCTTAAGCTCCCAGACCTCAGAAAATATGCAGTAGCTGCCCAATTAAAAGCTGTATTTAGTTGGATAAACCCACAATATGAGGCCCACTGGAAGAACATGGAGTTAACCTGGGGAGACATATTTAACTCTCACAAACATTTGTTCAGTAACCCCCCTTAAATGCTGAGAGATGGTTCACTATCCAAAATTCACCAGAGAACCCCTAAAACACTGGATAAAACTTCTAAATGACCACGTCTTTCCAGTCGAAAGGCTGCTGTTGGGGACTCTGGCCTACAATAAAGATCTTACCATGAAACAAATTAGTCCATACCTAACAGCATGGCAACGACATGAGATAAAATATTTCTTTCAAATGGTGGGAGGTACAGGAATATTACACTTTGTAATTTTGCAGGCCAAAAATCATTTGCCCCAGCCATTCTTTTTCTCATACTTGCATATTAAATCTTGTTTGCTCCCACATGAGGAGCCTCTCTCGGCACTGACTGAAAACTCTACTCCACTAGTGCAATTAACACAGGCACACATTATGGAAACTCCACCAGAGCATTTAATCAGCAAAACTTATCAGGACTTCACAGAGGGAAGGGGGACTCCATGACCTCCATCAGAGCTAGATGGTCGGAGGAGTTAAAGGTTGTAATAACTGAGTTAGAATGGAGTAACTCAGCCCTTCCAGCATTAAAAACTTTCTCATCACCATACTGGAGAGAATATATTTGGAAACTTTGTACACGTTTCTTCCGGACCCCAGCCCTCTTGGCAAAATATGGTGAAATAACAAAGGGAGAATGCTGGAGGGGTTGTGGTGAGGGACAGGCAGATCAGAGCCATGTTCTCTGGTCCTGTCTGGGGGTGATGCCCTTTTGGTCTGGGGTACTGGAAGAACTCGAGACAATATATGGGTCCTCAGAGCTGTTTACCCACACATACATCTTAACATTTATAAAACCAGTTGAACTCTGAATAGATAAAAAGGTACTTAAACAGATTACTAAATTAATTGTGGCGGCACATAAAACCATCACCAGACTGTGGTAGACAAAAAATAAAACATCCAGGGAGACTTGGCTGACTCAGACTAGGGAAATTTAAGCTTTAGAGTGTTTCTCCGCCACACTCCTAGATAGAACTGAGCAATTTGACATTCAGTGGTGGAAGTGGGTCTCATCAACTGGATCATTATACTGACTTCTTCCCATAGAAGATTACACTAGAATAAGGGATTCACATTTAGACAAAGACAACCTGGGACAGGCGAGAAGGCTATACAACGTAGATATAAATAACACAAAGTGACAAGGACCAACTATAGGGAAGGGGTCATGATGGGAGTGGGGTCTAGCACTCTAGATAGGATACAGTCGAAGATAATCTGTTGTCCTGGGGGACAGATGGGTGGGGGAGGTGGGGAATTCGCTCACTTAAAGGCAGAAACTAACGATTCCTCATGTTGTAAAAGAAGGAAGAATGTATGTCTACATTTCCTGTATATCACATTCCAATTTGAAGCAAATCTGTGAATGCATCACAATGTAGTGTACTTCTTATAAACTGTCTTAAAGCAAACCAGTCAAATAAAATAAAAATTTAAATTTTAAAAAGAAACTGGAGGCTCCCCAGGATCAAACCCACTAATAGATTTTACAGATTTACCATGCAACCTAAAGAAATATAAATCACTGAATCAGTGTGGCAGGTTCAGACATACAGAATATGGAGACAGATTAAGGATAACTTGGGTTTGTCTGATTTAATGTCCAATAGATTGGAGATTGCTTCATGTGCAGCATTCCTCCCTCCCTCCAGGACCGGACGACACATTTGCTAAGTGGAAACATTTGGGCTCGGTACACTTTGAACAATTTGTGAGACAGAACAGGATGAAATACTTTAGAGAGATGGAAATAGAATTTAAGATACCAAAATACCATTTTTTCAGATACTTACACGTGAAGCCCTTTCTCTCTCAAAACAGCAATCTAGAAAAAGTACAGCGGGCCTCCCACCCCACTTTAGAAATGATACTCCGAGCAGTACAAAATCTGTCGGAACCCAAACTAATATCTAACTTACTTAAAAGTTATCAAAATTCTATGGTTATCGACACTCTGAAAAGTCAAACTGATTGGGAACAGGAAGCTGAACTCCAGCTAGATGAACAAATGTGGCAGACTATATGGGAAGGGGTATTTAAGACATCGGCATCATCAGTCTGGAAGGAATTCCATTGGAAAGTCGTAACCAGATATTTCAACACTCCTACCCGAACTAAGCATTATGGAGCTACACACTCTGATAAGTGTTGGCGGGAATGTGGGGACGCACTACCACATTTTTTGGTCCTGCCCCAAAATCTCCCAATATTGGGACGAGGTTACAAACAAGTTTATGCAAATGACAGAGAGCAAAATAATGCCCACCTTTGAACATATGATTCTGGGGCTCCCAGTAGCAAAAAGAGGATCAAATAGAAAGAAAAGCTTTGCAGGCATTTTACTGGCAGCAGCCAACAAGGCTAGTACCAGGAAATGGTTGGACCCCATCCCACCCACTCTGAAAGACTGGATTGATATTGTTAAAGAAAGATAAGAAAGAATTACAGCAGAATTACGTCTGCAAAAAGAAAAATTTAGGGGAGTGTGGCTGCCATTTATGCACTTAGTAGAGGAAGTAAAAAGCATCTCAATACTTTCTCAACAAGCCTCTACAACCTAAGGTCAAGTTTTGCAGGTGGTTTTAAACTGATTATGAGTCAGGATAAATTTCCAGCTGACAGCTTATGTTTATGTTTATAGTTTTTGTTTATTATATTAAGAACCTTTTATTATCCAAGACACTGGAGAAACAAGGTAGGCACAAATTCGTCTTCACAGATGGACTTTACAGACATACAATGTCTGTTAACATCAGGAAAAAACAAAGGGGGAAAAAAAGAGCCAAAAAAAAAGGGTGAAAGAATTTGGTCAGCAAACCCCTGGGATGTGGATCTCTTCTGCAGAACCTTTAGGAACTCCTAAGAAGAGAATAAAACTAGAAAAGAGATTCAATATTATACAGGAGTTAATGTGATACTATGGTATTGTACTCTGTAATATATTGTGTACATACGTCTGTAATCAATAACGTATGAATTTGTGCAACATGTTAATAAAGCAAAATAAAAAAAAAATACAGTTGTATGCATAATAGCAATAAGAAGTGCAAATGTCACGTGGGCAGTTAGAACAACAGGGGATATGATACAAAGTATCAGTTAAACTGGAGGAAAAAATAGAGATTTAGCTGCAGGTACAATTTACTGCAAGAATGTTTTGTAGGGCAGAGGAGATAGAGTGGAGGGAGGAAGAATGGCAAATCTGAGGAGGAAGGGCATTCCATAGCTTAGGGAAGCAGAACAATAAGGTCATCTGCCCCACTATAGTAGACCATCGAGGAACTGTGAGTAGCCGAGAGTCATATGACCTGAGGGACTGGTCTGGTGGGGGGTGTGATTAGATAGGGAGGAGGTGAGATAGGAGTGGAGCGAACCAAACCAGAATTTAGACATGAATTTTGCATAGTGGAGGTGGCAGCAATTGTCTAGATAGGAGAGAGCCAGGAAGTGGTAGAGAGTACTATGGTGGGTGAGAGGAGAGACATCGAAGGCAAAACGACAGAAGGAGTTAAAAAGGGAATCCAGTCTGGTTAGGGAGGACTTGGGAGCGGCACTGTAGACTACATCACAGTAGTTGAAGATAGGTAGTACCATCTTCTGGACTAGTTCACGCCTGACTGATAGTGGTAGGCAGCTACGGTTAACATAGAAACATAGACTTTGCCGGCAGATAAAGACCGCTTGGCCCACCTAGTCTGTCCATTTCCCTACCTATTGGATAAGCTGCAGATCCTAGTTAACCAACAGCCTACTTCTTCCTACCCCCACCAAAATTGCCTTATGTCTGTCCCACGCATTCTTGAATTCCCCCACTGTTTTTGACCCCATGATCTCCTCAGGAAGGCTGTTCCATGTGTCCATCACCTTCTCTGTGAAAAAATACTTCTTCACATTGCCCCTGAGATGTCCCCCTCTATCTTCAAATTGTGTCTCCTTGTTCTTGCACATCTCGTTTTCTGAAAGATGCTACCCTCTTGGACTTTGTTGAGTCCCTTGAGGTACTTGAAAGTTTCCATCGTGTCCCCTCTTCCTCCTTTCCTCAAGGGTATATATATATTAAGTGCCTTTGGTCTCTCTTCGTATTGCTTCTCTTGCAGACCTTGCACCATGTTAGTTGCCCTCATCTGGAATTCCTCCATCTTATGTCCTTGCAGAGATGGCGTCTCTTGAACTGCATGCAGTACTCCAGATGGGTCTCGCCAACTGTCTGTACAGAGGGATAACAACTTCCTGTTTTCTACCGGTGATGCCTCTCTCTATACAGTACATCCCAGTATCCCCCAGCCATCCTCACTGCCTTTTCACATTGCTTGCTTACCTTTAGGTCATCTGATATGACTACCCCAGGTCCCTTTCCATTTTTGTTGTTCTTAATACCTCCCCCCATCCCACTGTGTACTCTTCTCCTGGGTTTTTTTTCCCAGATGCATTACTTTGCACTTCTTTGCATTGAATCTAAGCTGCCATACATTTGACCATTCCTCCAGTCTTGCCAAGTCCTTTCTCATCCTTTCCACCCCACCCTGTGTAACAATCCTGTTGCAGATCTTTGTGTTCTCTGCAAAGAGACACACTTTTCCTTCCAGTCCCTCTGCAATGTCCCTTATAAAGACATTAAAAAGGACTGGCTCCAGTACTGAACCCTGCAGTACCCTACTAGTAACCCTCCCTTTCTTCACTGTGGACTCCATTTACTATTACCCTCTGTGTCCTGTTGTCCAGCCAATATTTTGCCCAGGCTACCACCCTGGGACCCACTCCCAGGCTGGCTAATTTGTTTATTAATCTTTTGTGCGGGACTGTGTCAAATGTCTTGCTAAAGTCTAGGTAGGCCATGTCCACAGCCCCTCCCTGGTCTACTACTTTGGTCACCCAGTCAAAGAAATCAATTAGATTTGTCTGACATGACCTTACCACTGTGAATCCATGCTGCCTTGGGTCCTGTGCCCCACTGGCCTCTAGGTGCTCAACAATTCTTTCCTTCAGAAGTGATTCCATCATTTTCCTTACCACTGAGGTCAAACTGACAGCTCTGTAGTTTCCTGCCTCTGTCTTGCTCCCACTTTTGTGAAGTGGAATCACATCTGCCCTCCTCCATTCCTCAGGTACCACACCATCCTCCCATGATTTGTTTAAAAGGGTAGTCAGTGGTGTCACTAGTTCTCCCTTAGTTCTTTTAGAATTCTGGGGTGAATCCCATTAGGCCCCATTGCTTTATCCACCTTCAGTTTCAGGAGCTCTTTGAGAACCCTCTGTGAAAGGACTGATATCAACCCCCCTATTCGGAGTGCTTCTATTGACTGGATTAGGTACCTCCCCCTCCTCTACCTTTGTGAATATTGAGCAGAAGTATTCATTAAGTATCCCTGCTTTTTCACTGTCCCTTTCTGCCCAACCACCCTCCTCTTTAGTCAGCCTCAGTATCCCTGCATTAGTCTTTCTTAGCTCCCTACTGTACCTATAAAGGTTTTATCCCGCTTCTTAACCGAGTTCGCTATCTTTTCCTCGGTTTGGACCTTTGCTATTCTGACTGCCTTCCCCGCTTCCTTCTGCTTTAACTGGTGCAGTTCTCTGTCCTGCTCCTTCTGTGTTTCCTTATACTTCCCGAATGCTATCTTTTTCTCCCTAACCTTCCCTGCTAGTTCTTTTGAGAACCATAGTGTTTTTCTCTTTTGTTTTGATTTACTTGCTTCACACAAAGGCTTATTGCTTCTGTGATGGCAGTTTTGATGTTTACCCATTGTTGCTCCACCCCACCTTCTTGACTATTTCTTAGTGCTTTTCTGAGGCACTCTCCCATTTTGACAAAATCAGCCTCCTGAAGTCCAGTACCTTCACTTTTGTATGGCTTGACTCTACAGCTAAGTTTATCTTGAACCACACTGTTTGGTTGTCACTTGTTCCCGGATGGCTACCCACTTCTAGATCTGAGATCCTCTCTCTGTCCCCATTTGAGAGTACCAGGTCTAAGATTTCTCTCTCCTGAGTGGGTTCCAAAACTAGCAGTCTGAGGTATGCCCCCTGTAGGGCATCGAGAATGGCCCTGCTCTTGGATGTGGCTACAGCAAAGGTGCTCCAGTTAACATCTGGTATATTCAGGTCCCCCATCAACAATATCTCCCCTTTTCTCTGCCATCCTAAGGATGCCTTCTATCATTTCCTTGTCCATTTCCTCCCCCTGAGATGGTGGTCTGTATACAACCCCTGTGCGGATTGTGGTGCCATTTCCATTCTTCAGTTTGACCCACAGTGCCTCCTCTCCTCCCTGTTTACCCTTTAGTTAGAGAGGGGATTGAAGAAGCTACTAAGTTCTGTGTCAAGCAGGTGTAACCCCTAGATGGCGCTATTCCAGGGGCTACTACCCCTGCCTGATTTGCCACTAACAGGTTGAGGGGCCTGGATCCAATGGCGGGTGCCTCCACCCAGAGGTCAGGGTTTGCAATAGTTAAACTAACTTGGTCACAGCCCTCTGGGACACTGCAACCCCCCTTTCTTCCCACTAGTGGCCACACAATATATCAGAATTACCTTCACAGTATACACTTACCCCAGGTCTGGTTCCGGCACTGGGACCTCCTGTGAAATGAGATACAGTGCAACAATCACAGTACAGTACTTTAACATAGACAAATACCTCAGGCAGTATAACTTTGCTGAAACAAGCAGCTCTGATTTATTAGGGGGATATAACAAGGACAGGGGAAATCAGGTTAATTAGCTTATCACTTTAATAATCTACCTATGGCTCTGTGCTGAGCCTATCCCTATCAGTTACTGTCCCTGGGTACCCAAGCCCTAGTGGCTAGTCCAAACCGTGGCAGCTGGTAGGGCCCTTTCACACAGAGAAAAGAGAATTAAACAGTCAGCAGTACAGTAATTCCATTTGGATTTAATGTGGCAATTCAACAGGAGGCGACCCTGAATTAGTACTCACGACCTCAAATAAGATAGGGTCCTTCAATGTCAGCAGGGCTCACTTGAGGTGCACAAACCTCTTCACACATCCATATAAAAAAAGCACTATACCAGGCAGGCTGCATCTGTATCGATCGCAATTACTGCACAATACCGGAGAACACACAGCAGATTCAGTTCCTGACAGACCGAGTGTAATTTTCAGCAATTCCTCAGTCTTCTACAGGTGAGCCTGGTTTCTACTTTCAGAGAGCCTTTGATTCTTTTCACAGGGGCAGATTCAGTCCTAACAAGCTGCAGACCCGGAACTCTGGGCCTTTACACGTTTTTACTAAAACTGCGAAAAAGCACAGGGCTCCTTCCTTCTTCACTGCCAAAGCTCAACTGAAACTCCAACCCGACAAAACTGGCACTTCCTTTGAGTTCCTCCCAGTTCTTGACTGGATTGGCTGTCACTCACAATAGACTGCTGCTGTTGGTCCAAAAGGCACTGAAGTCTAAACTACATCTCCCAGAGTCACTGCCCATACAATCCTCTTGTGGCTGGCTCAGATTATGAGTCCAAGTTCTGATTCGTCCAAGGCACCATTTTAGAGCTAGCTTACCCCACACTGATTGGTCCAGTTCAGCAGTTCAAAACTAGAATGGGGAACTAGCAGACACAGTTCTGACTGCAAGAAAGCAGGTTAGACAAACTGCAATTTCATTATTACTCTAAATAATTTCTGGCAAACAGTTACATCTTTCAGATAGGTTCCCTTTGCACTCCTAGTGACTGCAAAATGAAGTGAATTGGCAGCAGCTTGAGTGGTACTCAATCAAAGAAACACACAGTCCCCCATACAAACTAATTATGTCTGCAAGCAGACAGCTCTTAAAGAGACAGTACCAGAGGTTCTAAAAACACTCACTGATAAATGGCTTAAACGTCAAACACCATTCAGGCTTGGAGCATTCAAGCAAGCTCCTGGAAGTCTTTTGGGAACCCCCATTTGCAGGGGGGTTACACAGGTCAGCAAGGGCAAGAGAAAAAAAAGAGGCCGCTATGGTTCTCTAGAAAGGTAGCACAAAAAGTAGGAGCAAAAAAACTATCCTTCAGAAAATACAAAAGAACACAGGAGGAGGAGAATAGGGAGAGTTATCAGGAGAAACAAAGGGAGGCAGGGAAGGCAATTAGGAGCGCAAAAATGAAAACAGGAAAATATAGCCAAATCAGTAAAAAGGAGGATAAAACATTTTTTAGATACATTAGTGAAAAGTGAAAGTCCAAGGGAGGGATAGCAAGACTGAAAGGGGAAGGGGGGGGGGCTTCTGTAGAAGAGGACTACAAAAAAGTAGACATACTGAACACATACTTCTGGTCAGTATTCATGGAGGAGTGGGTAGGAAATGGGCCTGTTACAAAACAATGGCACAAAGGCTCAGGAAGTGGACGCTAGCCCTTTCACACTGGAAAGAGTTCTAAGGAAGTTGTCAAAGTTAAATGTAGACAAGGCAATGTGTTCAGATGCAGTGCACCCCAGGTTGCTGAGGGAGCTCAGGGAGGAGCTGGCTGCACCTCTGACAGCCCTATTCAAAGGGTCACCAGAAACACGAGAAGTACCGGGGGGACTGGAGGAGGGCAGATGTAGTCACACTTCACAAAAGTGGAAACAGGAAGGGGGTGGGAAATTATAGGCCAGTCAGCCTGACTTCGGAAGTGGGCAAAGTAATGGAATCACTACTGAAGGACAGGATTGGAGAATACCTTGTTACCAGCAGTCTACAGGATCTAACATACTAAAATGCCAGCAGAATAGGCCTAACGGTCTTTCGTGTCTGCTCATTTGGTCAGCACCCCCCCTGGGAGCTGACCTTACTGCCCCCTTCATCCTCTCTGGCTTCTCCCTGCCCAGTCCTGGATATTCCTACTGCACAGGACTTTGCTTCCAGAACCCTTCCCCTGTACCTGTCCCACGCCCTCCTGAACCCCTCCACCATCTCTGCCTCCACCAGCCCTCTGGGCAGCGCATTCCATGGCTCCACCACCCTCTCAGTGAAGTAGCACCTCCTCCTTTCTCCCCTTAATCTCCCCCTACTCCAGCTTCCACCCATGCCCTCTAGTTGCCCCCCCCTCCTTCCTTCGGAGCACCCTGACTGCTCCTCCCCTATTTAACTCCTTCATGTACCTGAAGACCTCTATCATGTTCCCCCAGTCCCTTCTCTCTTCCAATGTGTACATATTTAGCTCTTCGAGCCTCTCCCCCAGGCCCCAGATCATTTTGGTTGCCCTCCTCTGGACCCTCTCCAGGAGTTCAATGTCACTCTTTAAGTGTGGCCTCCAAAACTGCACACAGTACTCGAGGTGCGGCCCCACCAAGCAGTTATACAGAGGGAGTATCACTTCCCTCCTTCTGGAGGTGATCCCCCTAGCGATGCATCCCAGCATCCTGTTGGCTTTGGCCGCTGCTCTCCTACAAGTCTCAGAGTTGTTTATCTTGACATCCACCACCACCCCCAGGTCCCTCTCAGCCATTGAGACTTGTAGCATTTCCCCCCCAGGGTGTACACTTGGCCCTGGTTTCTGGCTCCCAGACACAGTACCTTGCATTTCCTTGCATTGAACCTCAGCTTTCACTTTCTAGACCACCTTTCCAGAGCCTCCAGATCCCCCTGTAGGGCCTCTCTCCCCATCTCCCCATCCACCACTGCCCCCAGTTTTGAGTCATCTGCAAAGAGACTCATATCACTCCTGATACCCTTCCTTATGTCGGAGATGTAGGCATTGAACAGGAGGGGCCCAAGGACCGATCCTTGAGGGACCCCACTAATGACCCTCCTTGGGGATGAGACTATCCTGCCAACCATGACCCTCTGGATCCGGTCCTGGAGCCAATTGCCTATCCATCTGATCATCTGGTTCCCCACCCCCCATTTCTCCCAGCTTATTCAACAGGCCCCCATGAGGAACAGAGTCAAACGCCTTGCTGAAGTCAAGATCAAGGACGTCCACCGGTCTACCCAGGTCCAAAGCACTCATCACCCAGTCATAGAACTCCATAAGGTTTGTCTGACACAATTTCCCCGGGATGAATCCATGCTGTCTATTGTCCAGGCACCCCAACTTTTCCAGGTCCCCCCTAGCCTCTCCTTGACAATGCCCTCCATCACCTTGCCCACCACTGATGTCAGGCTGATGGGCCTGTAGTTCCCTGCCACCTCCCTTGATCCCCCCCCTTGTGGACAGGCACTATATTTGCCACCTTCCCGTCCTGGGGCACCCATCCTGTCCTCAGAGAGATGCTGAAAAGCTCCACCAGGGGGTTTTACCAGGACATCCGCCAGTTTCTTCAGCACTCTGGGATGTCATTTATCTGGTCCAGGTGCTTTCTCCATATTAAGGGACCTGAGGGCTTTCCTCACTCTCTCTGACATGATTTCCACCTCCGCTATCTCGTCCCCCTGCTTTGCCTTCCCCCCCCTCCTGCCAGTGATGGCCCACCCTCCCCAAACCTGCCAGTCAGCAAGGGTTCCCCTCCTCAGTTTCACCATCCCTCCCATGTATGATGCAGCCCCCATTTGTCTTGGTGAAAACTGAAACAAAGTACTCATTTAGTACCTCAGCCTGCTCCCCCGGGTCTTGTGCCCATCCCCCCCGCTTTAATCCCGCTAATCTGCCCTTTCACCCTTCGTTTTTCCCCAATGTATCTAAAGAACCCATTGTTCCCTCTCCTAATTTCCCTGGCCAGGTTCTGCTCCTTCCTTGCCTTAGCTGCCCTCACCACCCTAGTGGCCCTTCTGGCCATCAGCTTGTGCTCCCCTCAATCCCTTTCACTCCTTGAGCACTTGAAATGCCTATAAGCTGCCTTCTTTCCCCTCACCACCTCCTGAACCTCCCCGGTCCACCAGCAGGGTTTATGGGCCCTACTGCATTTTCATCTTACTCTTGCACAGGTGCTGGTAGCATCCTGCCCCCCCCCGATGATTTCCCACCTACTGTCAGCATCCATGTCTGGCTCAATCCCATCCAAATGCTTCTTAAGGATCCTTCCCATTTCCTTGAAATCCGCCCCCCTGAAGTCAGTTACCTCCATCTTTGTGCAGCCTTCTACCCTCCTATGTCCAGGCAGAACCAGACTGTGGAATGGTCGCTCCCTGCCAATGAGTCCCTTACCTCCAGGCCTCCAATCTGGTCACTGTCCGCCAGGACCACATCCAGTATCAGCGCCTCCCTGGTTGGTTCCCCTACCTGCTGAGTTAGGAACGCATCCTGAAAGACATCCAACAACCTCTGTTCCCTGCCACCGAGGATGTCATAGTCTCCCAGTCTGTTTCTGGCATGTTTAAGTCCCCCAACACCACCATCCTTCCCTTGCCCAATTTGCAGTGTCTCCCAACATGTGCCACCAGACTCTCCTCCAGCTCCTCCACCAACGCAGAGGGTCTATTCACCACTCCTACTTTTACTCTCTTGCCCCCCCCATTATCAAGGTGACCCAAATCGCCTCCACAGTTCCCTCCGCCTCCTCCACTCCTCCTATGCCAATGCAGTTTTTGACTATTATTGCTACCCCTCCTCCCTTCCTCCTCCCCTGTCCTTCCTGAACATGGTGTAACCCTCCAGGTTCAGGCCCCAGTTGTGCCCTGCGGTGGGCCAGGTCTCAGTGAACGCTGCCACATCCACCTGTAACTCAGTTAGCATCGCCTGGAGCTCAGGCATTTTATTGCCCAAGCTCCTGACATTTAGCAGGACTACCTTCCACCCTTTCCGTATACTTCCATTTCCCCTGCTCGCAATCCCATGGGGATTCTGTCTTACCTCGGTCAACACCTTACCAGTCGGTATTTTCCCACATTCCTCTAGCTCCCCAGCAGGTGGAGGCAGAGTCCCTCTTTTATCGGATCCCCCTCGACAGCCTTTTCTCCCATCCTTCCCCCCTTCACAAGTTTAAACCCCACCTTTCACCAACGAACCCCTCTATTTTCAACTTAAGGATTTCCTTCCCCTCCAAATTGAGATGGAGCCTATCTCTAGCATACAGCCCCTTATCCTCCCAGGTGTCCCCCTAATCCCCCATCAACCCATACCCTCTGGCCCCACACCACTCCCTGAGCCACTGGTTTATCTCCTTAATCTTCCTCTTGTGTTCCCCACTAGCCCTTGGCACCAGCAGGATTTTCGAGAAGGAAATCACGCATCCTATATCATGACAGACCCTGGCAAGCTCCCTGAACCTTGCCTGTATCTCTAGTTCACTGTTTCCCTCAATGTCATTGGTACCTAGGTGGATCAGTATGTCCGGGGAACCTCCACAATCCTTTGCCAGTTTATATACCTCATGCTTGGCCCTGTGCACTGTTAGTCCAGGGAAGCATTTTGTTCTAACTGGGCAGACTTCCTCCTATCTATCCCATTTGATACTCCTGATCATGGAATCACCTAACCGGAGCACTCTGACCACCCCTTTTCCTCCATTCCCCCTTCCATGTCCCTCATCCTTTCTACTGGCCCCTCCTCCCCACCGGCTCCTTGCTCTTCCCCCTCTCTGGGTGCTCCCTGCCGCCCCCTCCTTATTTACCCTGGCCACCCCCTCCCCTCCGATCCTATGTCTCTCCTCCTCCCTAGTATCCTTTTGTACCCAGCTATCCCCCTTGTCACTGCTCGCAACTGGTCCTCCCCCCCATCTGCTTAACTTGCCTGGCTCATCCTCCCTTCCTTCCTGTCACTGTTCAGCCCTTCCCTGCCTGTCATGCTCCCCAGACATAAACATTTAGCTGCCTTTACTGTATCCTCCTTGTACTTCTGGTCCCTCTCCTTGCCCTTTCCTCCCAACTGGTCCTTCTTCTTGCGCTTTCCTCCCTCTACCCCCTCCTCATCCTGCTCTGATCCACCACTCCCCCAATTTTCCCGCATTCCAAGTTCCCACCTGTTCTTCCTGCTATCCGTCCCCTGCCTCCTGCTCCCCACTCCCTTTCCATCTCTAATGTCCCCTGTCGTGGCTAGATCACCACCTTCATCCTCAAGCAGAAGAAGAGAATGGAAGCGGTTACTGAGCTTAAGGTCCGATCCACCTCTCCCCCTTGCTTCCTTCTGTCCAGCCCCAGCTATCTGCCTACTTCCCTGAGAGTGTCCTCCCTTTGCTCCCCCCCCGTGAGGGTCCCCAGATACCTGCCTGCTTCCTTGGTAGTGTCCTCCTTTTGGGCCCCCTCTATCAGAGTCCCTACATGACTCCAGAGTACTCTCCTGCACTCCTTTCCCTATGCCCCCACCCCTAGTGTTTGGTGCAACCCCGCAGGAGAGTCCCTACCCTATTCCCCAACCATACTTCCCCCCCTCCCTCCAGCTGTCTCCTAATCCCCTCATCTTCCTCCCTAAGCTGTGCCAGCTGGTAGCACACTGGGCAAGCACTAAACTTCCAAGCACAGTCCAGTATCATGGCCATGCCACAGCCTGTGCACCCCACCACCCTCCCAAAGATGCCGGCCCTAATGAAGTGTGGTCCCATCCCCCTCCAAGTAGGATTCCTTGGGTGAACCACCAGGTTCCCGCAGTCCAAGATACACCCCTCCCTCTACCCTTATTGGACTCTGGTGTCTAACCCCACTAATATACAGAGTGCGGGCACAATGGCAGACTCCCTGAGTGACCATTCCCCAATCTTCTGTATATGGAAAAACAAACCACCCAAGGTCCAACCTAGAATTCTCTCCGCTCGTGACTTCTCCAAGTTCTCTGAACCACAATACAATCGCTACCTAGGTAGTCTGGACTGGAACCCCATAAATATTCTCCCTACTCTTACTGAGGCTGTGCAATACTTCCAGGATGAACTAACCACAGCGGCCAACCTCTTTGCTTCAATGAAGAGAATGAGGGCTACAGGCAGCTGCTACAAGTGGATCTCTCCCTCCCTCCCTCAAAGCCCTAATGGCTACTTGGGAAAAAGCCTGGAAAAAGTTTAGGCTCTCCTCCCTCCCGGCAGATCTCGCTGAATATAAAGCCCTGAGGAACAAAGCCAAGAGAGCCATAAAACTCGCTAAGAGAGATTACTTAACACACCTCCAGAAAACCAGCCTGGGCAACCCCAAGCAATTTTGGAATCATATCAGTGACCTGATCAAGGGCAGCAAAAAGCTTGAGTCCTGTCCCATGCAGATTAACAGTCAGCTCACAACTGACTCTCCTCAAATATCGGCTGCCCTTAACAGGCACTTCTCAGACCTCGAGGCCTATAAGACCTGCCTGTCTCCCCAGACTCTCCCGCCTACCTCAGATGAACCACCTCACATGGAAAGACCCCCATTTCACCTGAGACTGGCTAAATGCACTGAAGTACTAAACCTCCTAAGGAACCTGAAACTGAAAGTGTCCGGGGGACCTGACAGTATCAACCCTCGGCTACTCAAGGCAGGAGCTACCTCCTTAGCCTGGCCTATAACCATGCTCCTCAATCGATCACTGAGGGAAGGAGCAGCCCCTGACCCGTGGAAACATGCCAATGTTGTCCCTATTCACAAAGGGGGGCTCAGGGAAAAACTCAACAACTAAAGGCCCATCTCCCTCCTCTCCTCACTTACTAAGGTGCAAGAAAGAGTCATCTACAATCAACTCAGGGACTACCTGGAAGCTCATCAGCTCCTTGCCCCTTCCCAACATGGATTTAGAACAAACCATGGTACTGACACTGCCCTCATTAACTTCACGGATGAAGTTCTCAGGCCAATGGACAAGGGATACCCACTGGTGCAGTCTTTATAGACTTATCCAAGGCATTGTTCGTCGAGCACAACTTGCTGCTGAAGCTGCAAAATATGAGGCCTGAACAATCATGCCCTGAAGTGGCTTGGAAGCTACTTATCAGGCAGGGCACAGAGGGTCTCATGGAAAGGGACCATGTCTGACCCACTACCCCTAAACCAGGGTGTACCTCAGGGCTCAATTCTAGGGCCCTCCTGTTTTCCTTTGTTTATCAACCGACCTGCACTCCACCGCGGGAAGAGCTCAAGCTGTGCAGTACTGATGATACTGTCATCTTCCGACCCCTGCATGACGTGGTTGCCCTAGGCCCTCTACTCCAAAAGGATCTCACTTCACTAGAGACTTGGCTATGTAAGAACAGAATGGTACTAAATGCCGACAAGACCAAGGCAATGCTATTCGGACCAAGATCCCTGGGATTTGACAGGTCCTCAACCCTCTCCTTAACCTCACTCTCTGGTAAAGCCATTAACGTAGTCCGCTCCCTTAAATACTTAGGCATCATATTGGATCAGAATATCACATACAAGGAACATGTGGACCAGGTCACCAGGACCCTACATCGGAAACTTGGCACCCTGTACCGACTCAGGGACAAACTCATTCCTGAAGCCAGGCTCTTCATAGCTACCAGTGTCCTTCTACCCAACCTGACCTTTGCGGCCCCTATTATACAGGGCATGGCTAAACAAGAGATTACCAGGATGCAAACCCTATATAATAAAATAGCTCGTTTCGCAACCTTAGACCACCCGAGACATCACCACTGTGACACTTTGGCCAATCTTCATTGGCCCACATTGGTAGTCCGCCTCCAACACCCCTTGCTTATCCAGGCCTACAAGCTTCTCAAACCCCACGCTCTGCCAAGCATTGCCGGGACCATAACCCTCAAACACAACCCAAGGAACCTAAGGACCTCAGATAGAACGCTATTAGAAGTCCCTAGGGTAAGGACAAACGCTGGCGGAAGATCTTTTTCCTCCCAAGCAGCCTGCCAATGGAACAAGCTCCCTCCCCAGGTCCAGGCCTCCTCCTCACCTCATGAACTTCCACACCAGGCTTAAGTCCCATCTGCTGACCTCAAGTGCATGCCACTGTCATGGTACTTAAAGCTCCTAAGGTACTCCCCTCCTCTCCAACTCCCGTCTCCTAGCTTAACCTTCCTACTACTTGCCCTATACAGACTGCTCACCAGAGGCCACGAGTAACCCCTGAATAAACTATATGCAAAGTACTACCAATTGCTTACATGTCATGATGATAACCATGCTTGTACCCATGCCTGCATCCACTGCTTTTCTTTTATCGTTCCTGTAAGCCATGCCTGTATCCACTGCTTTTCTTTTACCATGCCTGTAACCATACCTGTATCCACTATTTTTCTTTACTGTAACCACCTCATGATGTAACTCACAATGCCTCAAATGTTTCTTATGTCCTTGTTCATTCTTATAACTTGTATTGTTATCCCGGGTCGCCCCTGAAAAAGGGACCTTCGGGGCTCAGTGGGCCTACCCGGTCACCAAAATTTAATAAATAAAATAAATAAATAAATAAATCAGGTCACCCACTAATCCTAGATACAGTCCCACAGTAAACAGGTACTCCCGTTACTAGGTGCAGTACTACACAGTAAACTTATAGGGGAAGTGTACGACTCCCTAAGCTCCTCTATCCCAGCCCTTAAACCCAATCTGAGGTAACATGGATTCACAGGAGGAGATCCTGCCAGAGAAACTTGATCAAGTTCTTTGACTGGGTAACAAAGGAAGTGGACCAGGGAGGGATGGCTGACATGGCCTAGCTAGATTTCAACAAGGCTTTCGACACCGTTCCACATAGAAGGCTGGTAAACAAACTGAGTAGCCTAGGAGTAGGTCCTAAAATAGTAAAATGGGTGGCAAGTTGGATTAATGCTAGCAGCCAAAGAGTGGTGGCAAATGGGTACACTCAGGGGAAGGCAAGGTGACTAGCAGGGTTCCGCAGGGGTCAGTATTAGGCCCAGTCCTCTTCAATGTCTTTGTTAGCAACATTGCAGGAGGACTGGAGGGGAGTATGCCTATTCATGAATGACACAAAAATCTGCAATACAATAGACATACCAGTGGGGGCTGAAAGAGTGAGAGAGGATCTAAACACGTTAGAAAAATGGTCACGAGTTTGGCTGCTAGGATACAACACAAAAAGTGCAAAATTATGCACTTAGGGCACACAAACCCAGGGGCAATGTACCAACTTGGGGGGGGATAGCAGCCACAAAACAGAAAAGAGACCTGGGGGTTAGCATTTCTGATGATCTGAAGGTCGCTAAACAGTGTGACAAGGCAGTTGGAAAGGCTAGTGGAATGGTCGGTTGCACAGGGAGGGATATCAGCAGCAGAAAGAGGGAGGTAATAATACCCCTGTATAGATCACTGGTGAGATCCCACCTTGAGAATTGTGTACAGTTCTGGAGACCCAATCTCCGAAAGGACATAGGATGGAGGTGGTACAAAGGAGGGTAACCAGAATGGTGCTGGGCCTGCATCAGAAGCCCTATGAAGAAAGGCTTAAAGATTTAAATATGTACTCCCTAAAAGACAGAAGGGAATGGGGTGATATGATAGAGGCATTCAAATACCTCTCATGAATAAACAAGGTACAGGAAGGGAGCATTTTCCAAACAAAAAGATGCTTAAAGACAAGGAGTCACAATATGTGGTGGAGCTTGAGAAGGAAGTAGACTCATCTCAGGGAAGTATCTGTTGATTTTCACTGATTACCCTTTTTAGCAAATCATGGGAGGATGGTGTGGTACCTGAGGACTGGAGGAACGTGGATGTGATTCCCTTTTACAAAAGTGAGAAGAAGGCAGAGGCAGGAAACTACAAACCTGTCAGTTTGACCTCTGTGGTAGGTAAAATGATGGAATCACTTCTGAAGGAAAGAATTAAGTACCTAGAGGCCAGTGGGGCACAGGACCCAAGGCAGCATGGATTCACAGTGGCAAGGTCATGTCAGATGAATCTAATCAATTTATTTGACTGGGTGACAGAAGTAGTAGACCAGGGAGGGGCTGTGGACATGGCCTACCTAGACTTTAGCAAGGCATTTGACACAATCCCAAACAAAAGATTAATAAACAAATTAGCTAGCCTGGGAGTGGGTCACAGGGTGGTAGCCTGGGTAAAACTTTGGCTAGATAACAGGATGCAGAGGGTAAAAGTAAACAGAGTCCACAGTGAAGAAAAGGGGGTTACTAGTGGGGTACCGCAGGGTTCAGTACTGGAGCCAGTCCTTTGTAACGTCTTTATAAGGACATTGCAGAGGGACTGGAAGGAAAAGTATGTCTCTTTGCAGACGACGCAAAGATCTGCAACAGGGCTGATACATAAGGTGGAATGGAAAGGATGAGGAAGGACTTGGCAAGGTTGGAGGAATGGTGAAATGTATGGCAGCTTAGACTCAATGTAAAGAAGTGCAAGGTAATGCACCTGGGAAACAAAAACCCAGGGGAAGAGTACACAATGGGGGGGTGAGATACTGACAACAACAGAAATGGAAAGGGACCTGGGGGTAGCAATATCAGATGACCTAAAGGTGGGCAAGCAATGTGAGAAGGCAGTAAGAAGGGCTGGGGGGATACTGGGATGCATAGGGAGAGGCATCACCAGTAGAAAACAGGAAGTTGTTATCCCTCTATACAGACAGTTGATGAGACCCCATCTGGAATACTGCATGCAGTCCTGGAGACCCGATCTCTGCAAAGACATAGTCAGGGTGGATGCTGTCCAGAGAAGGGCAACCACAATGGTGCAGGGTCTGCACCAGAAGACATTCAAAGAAAGACTAAAGAGGCTTAATATGTATACCCTCGAGGAAAGGAGGGAGGGGGGAACATAATAGAAACTTTCAAGTACCTCAAGGGAATCAACAAAGTCCAAGAGGGTAGCATCTTTCAGAAAAAGAGATGTGGAAGAACAAAGGGGCACAATCTGAAGATAGAGGGAGGACGGCACAGGGGCAATGTGAGGAAGTATTTTTTCATGGAGAGGGTTGTGGATGCATGGAACAGCCTTCATGAGGAGGTTGTGGAGTCAAAAACAGTGGGGGAATTCAAGAATGCATGGGATAGATATAAGGTAATTCTAGTGGAATGTAGGAGGAAGTAGGCTGTTGTTTAACTAGAATCTGCGGCTTATACATTAGGTGGGGAAATGGGCAGACTAGGTGGACCAAGTGGTCCTTATCTGCCATCAGATTCTATGTTTCTATATGTTTCTATTGATGTTATTGTTTCTTTTGCAGCTTAGTGTTGTTTTCAATTGGTACCAAGATGCTTTCTGACTTACGTTTGAAAGGTACCTGTTTGTGGGATTAGCATGAACTGTAGTTTTTTTTGTGTGTATGTCTAGCCCTGTAGCTTGGGGGAGAGGTGATAATTGTCTGGCCTTGGGCCCCATCAGAGTTGCTGCTAACTGAAGGTGAGGTTGAGTCAGTGTGGTGGAGCTGGGGAAAGACGTATACACATCTCGGGGAAGTATCTGTTGATTTTCTCTGATTTTATTGCTGTTCTTGTTTCTTTTGCAGCTCAGTGTTGTTTTCAATTGGTACCAGGGTGCTATCTGACTTAAGCTGGAAATGTACCTGTTTAGGGGATTTTGCTGGTGCAGCTGAGTGTCTCAGTGAGGGTTTGCTGGAGTTGTCTCTGGTGGTCAGGAGGGCCCAACACCCCCACTCCTCGTGCATCACTTCCTTTATACTGGTAGCCTGTGACATCATATGGTACCTGGTGACTGCATACAGACACTGTTAGCGGTCTTATTTCCGTACACCACGTAGCCACACACCACAGGGCAGGGAGATTTGAAAATAAGGGAAACAGTGCTGCCAACAGACTGCGGCAAGATAGAAAGAAGAGGAACCACAAGAGGGAGAATGGAGCAGAGGGAACAAAGAAGAAGAAAGGATAATAGGACCAGGGCAACTGATTGGGAAGTCTAGGAAGAGGACAAGGTAGTGGGGCAGGCTGGAATGAAGGTCAGTGGAGGGAAGGGGGGCAAAGGAATCAGGGAATGGGGACAGAAATCACAGTGGAGGAAGGATCATGTAATAACTGTGGAAGGGCAGTATTCATGGACACCCTGTAGAGGACGGCAGGGGGGCAGTCTGTATAAGGCTGGGGAGGCTAGAGAAAGAAGTACTAAGGCTAATGGGGAAAGTGTCAAAGATGATGAAGGGGCATATTAGGTCGAGAGGAGAAGGGAATATGGAAAGCGAAAAAGACATCCAGGAAAAGAAAAAAGATGGGGGAAATAAGAGAGATGGGGTGTGGTCAGGACAAGGGGGCAAAGAGGGTGACACAGGTACAGGAAACAAAGATGCAAGGAGACTAAGAGAAGGAGTACAGGGAGATGGTAACACAGTAAGCTCAGATGGAGGCTGACCTCTAACAGAGGGGTCAAAGGAGGGGAAGGAGGAAGGGGAAGCGTGGTCTATGGGTACAAAGAAGAAAATGGCTGGGGAGGGTGATGGAGAAATAGGTGTATTGGGTCAAGAAAGGTTGAGTACAGCAGAGAACACATGGGGAAGAACCAGTGATAATAGGAGGGAACATTGTGCAGGAGGAAGAAGGAGAAGAGAAGGGGGAAGAAGGGAGGTGTTTTGGTGTTGGGGGACTCGATACTAAGAGGGGTAAAGTGGGGCAGTAATGGGGAGAGGCACAGTAGAATATGGGTGGAAGTCATGTCAGGAACGAAGGCGGAAAGAGTGGGGCGATCCATGCTAAGGTATGTAAGCAGGGGAAGGGAAAGGCCTCACCTAATAATACATATAGGGATGAATGACCTGGCTGATGGGACGGTAGGGGAGGTGAAGAGGAGGTCTGAGGAACTGGGACCTCTGTGTGAGGGAGTGGGCAGATCTGTCACCTTCTTGGAGGTACTTCCCATTCCCAGGGCAAGTATGGCAAGAAAAGGGAGAATTCAAGAGTTTAATAAATGGCTGGGGGCCTGGTGTCGGGTAAAGGAGTATGGACTGGTAGGAAGGTGGGGGGGGGGACCTTGGAGAACAGCAATCTATGCAGATAAACTGCACCTAAATGAGGGAAAAAATGTTCTGAAGGCAAGGTTAGGGAAGCACATTGAGGAGCATTTAAACTAGGAGAGCGGGAAGCAGGATGGATAGAGGAGTTCAGAGGCCTAGTGATGTGAAACCAAATGTGCTTACCCCCCACGATAGCAAGGTTAGGAGGAAGGCAACTACTAAGGAAGTGGACATAATGGGAGAGAGGTGGGGGGGAGGGTAGAGATAAGGGTTGGAGGGTGGTAACACTAAATGCTAGGAGTCTGGGGAATAAGGGTGTGGAACTACAGGCTCTCCTGGAAGAAGGGGGGAGTGGACTAGGCAACTATAACCGAGACATGGGCCATCCAAATCCATGACTGGGACATGACAGTGCTGGGGTACAGATTACACTGGAAGGATAGGGAAAAAGGGGAAGGTGGGCTGGCACTATACATAAAGGAGGGATTAAAATGTGTAAGGGAGGAGGGAGACAAGGGAGATACAGAAGCACGGTGGGTGCCACTAGAGGATCCCAAAAACAGATTATTAAGACTGGGGGTGGTGTACAGATCACCCTCTCAGTCTGAAGGGATGGACAGGGTACTGGCAGAACAGATCAGGAGGAACCGCGGGAAGGGAAGGATGGTGATAGTAGGGGACTTCAACCTGCTGGGGTTGGAGTGGGACACACCTACTACAAAGAACAGAAGGGAGTAGGTAATGCTGGATGCCTTCCAGGAAAGCTTTTTAGTACGGTTGGTCAAGGAACTAACTAGTGAAAGGAACACCCTTGACCTCATACTTAAGAACAGGGAGTGGGTGAGGGATGTGAGGGTGGAGGAACACCTGGGGGGGGGCAGTGACCGCCAGACAGTATGGTTCCAGTTACAGATGGCTAAAGGGGGGGGGGTGGGCATCTGGCACAAGGATGATGGATTTCAGAAACGCCAGCTTTAAGATGATGAAGGAAGTGGTAGAGGGGTTCCCGTGCAAAATTCAACCGTGTAGGGACACACAACAGAGGTGGGAACTGATAAGACAGGGGACAGTGGAGGCAACAGAAACTTGCTGTAGGGCCCAGACTAAGAAGGCTAGGGGAAAGAAACCCAGCTGGATAAGGAAAGAGGTGTTAGTCAGGGTGAGGAAGAAAAAGGGCAGCTTACAGGAGATACAGAAAATCGGAGAGGGAGGATAGGAAGGAATATCTGCAAGAAGTAAAGGAATTGACCAGAGGGGTAAGGGAAGCCAAGGTGGCAAGAAATCTCAGGCTAGTACAGGACATAAAGAAATGGGGAAAATACTTCTTTAGGTACATCAGGAAGAAAACAAGCTGTAAGAACCAAATTGTAAGAATTAAGAAGGAGGGGGGATGGGTGGAAGAGGAGGTGAAAAGGCAGAAGTGCTCAACGACAACTTCAGTTCAGTCTTTACGAAGGAAAGGAAGGGGCACTACCCATAGTAGGAGGGAGGATAGAAAGAAATGGGGGTGATGATGGATGGACAAATCACAGTGGGAGGGTGCAGGAGTAGTTAAGGCACTGAGGGTGGACAAGGCACCAGGACTGGATGGAGTACATCCAAGAGTGCAGAAGGAGCTGGCAGGGGTCCTGGCAGGACCCTTGGCAGAATCATTTAATTCATCTCTAGACACAGGATGTATACCCCATGACTGGAGACTGGCTCACGTGGTTCCCCTCCATAAGGGTGGACCCAAGGACGAAATGGGGAAATATAGGCCAGTAAGTCTAATGTCCATTGTGGGGAAGCTAATAGAGACCATCCTAAAGGAGAGGCTAATGGCACTACTGGAGGTGAACGGGGTGCAGGACAGGAGGCAGCATGGCTTTATCAAGGGCAGGTCATGCCAGACCAGCTTGGTGGAATACTATGACTGGGTGACTAGGCAAATTGACAGGGGCCATGCAGTGGATGTCCTGTACCTAGACTTCAGTAAGTCCTTCGATTCAGTACCACATGGGAGACTTGGACGCAAGCTACGGGACACAGGGACAGAAGCAAAACTGATGGAGTGGGTGGCTAAAGCAACAGAGGGTGGTGGTAGGTGGGGAATACTCATCCCCTAAGCCTGTGACAAGTGGTGTTCCACAGGGGTTGGTGTTGGCTCCAGTGCTGTTTGGCATATTTATTGCAGACATCTTGGAGGGTATCAGCAGCAAAATCAGCATATTTGTGGATGACACCAAGATGGGAGCGGTGGTGGATGACCAGGTTGGGTGACGGGGGCTACAGGAGGATCTGGCAAGGCTAGAAACATGGTCTGACAGATGGCAGCTGGGGTTCAATGCAAACAAATGCAAGGTACTGCGCTACCATCGGGGGGGGGTTGCGGCTAGAGGTAACAGAAGAGGAGAAGGATCTGTGGGTGGTCATCACAGGAGCAATGAACAGTTCCACACAATACAGAAAGGCAACAGCGATGGCCAACACAATACTGGGGTGTACTGCAAGGGGCATTATCTCGAGAAGAAGGGAGGTTATTCTACCATTATACAGATTGTTGGTTAGACCCCACCTGGTATTCTGCATGCAGTACTGATGCTTTTACCTACAAAAGGACATTAGGTTGCACCCAATTAGGCTGCTGGAAGGGGTGCAGCATAGGGCAACGAAGATGATTCCGGGCCTGGGGGAATTGCCATATGAGGTCAGACACAGGCCCCGACCACACTACACTGCTCAGACCCTGTAATGGATAGAAACTGTTACACCCGGGGAGCGGTGCAGTGTGTGCACACTGCCGTGGTGTCCATTACGGGACTGGCACTACCGGTCCACACTCCGGGAGCCAGGCGATCGTTAGGGCAGCACCCGATCCCACAATGCAGCTCGCGCTGCTCTAGGGGATCAGTGCCACGCGTCCACACTATGCCTGGTAACGTTACCGAGGTGTAACCAGTTTCATAACCGTTGTTGAAACCACCTCATATATGGTTTCAACAACAGTTACAAAAACACCTTCTGTAACATCACAGATGTAAATGCAAACCATTGCGGTAACGGTTTGGGCACTCTGTAACATTACAGTGGTGTAGTGTGGACAGGGCCTAAGAGAGTTAAACATGTACACGCTGAAGGAGAGGAGGGTCGAGGGGGACATGATTGAGACCTTCAAATACATGAAAGGGATAATCAATACAGACAAAAAGGGTCTATTCAGGAAGAGGATGGGGAGAGACACTAGGGGCCATGACATGAGAGGTAGATTCAGGAGGGAGGTGAGGAGGCATTTCTTTACGGAGAGGGTGGTGGCAAAGTGGCATGAACTACCGACTGAGGTGGTGGCATGTAACACAGTGGAATACTTCAATAAGGGGTGGGTTAGGGCAAAGGGGAGGGTCAAGGGAGGGAACGGGAGGGGGTGGAGCAACTGCTGAATAGGGAGCTAGCTGCAATCTTGAGCAGCCCAGACAGACCGGGATGACCTTTTGCTGCTGGCAACTTTTGTATGTATGAAGCTGAAGAGGGGAGGCTCAGAGGAACCCTGAGAAAGTACTACTTCATGGAGAGGGTGGTGGAGGCTTGGTGCAGCCTCCCAGAGAATGTGGTGGTGCTAGAACGGTCACGGGGTTTAAGAATGCATGGGATACACACAAGGGAATTTTAGAGGCAAAAGGGGGGTGTAAGCCAGAGTCCAAGTAGAGTCTATGGTGGTACTATAGGTATGGAATTTAGAGCAGACTAGGGCCAAATGGTCCTTATCTGCCAACAACTTCTATGTCACTGTGTTTCCACATGCAGGTTGTATTACTGGGATACACCTGAAATTTAAAAAAATTCAGTTTCCTGGTAATCAAAACTGCATGTGAATGCAGGGCATAATACCTCTCAACCTTTCACCACCCAATTATGTTACACAAAATGTGACAAATCATCAAACAGGAGGGCAGCACACTAAACTCAGAACAGGTATCGATTTTCTATTATGGTGTTTGTTTTTTTTGTGCCAGTGCTGCAACTTCTCAGTTCAGTTTTGGGGTTTTACTCCTTTCTTGCAGTCTGGCCCAGACAGTGGTGTACTGATATTTTTCTTCTGTGCATAGGCTGGCAGTGCACCCTAAAAGCAAGTGCTCAAATGAAAGGCTTGCCTATAGTTCGGTGGCCAAGCAGCCAGCCGCTCCCACTTCCTGAGCTATATAAGCAGTTCCTCTAAGCCTCACTGTGAAGCATTTTTTCTTTGCTGCCGAAGGCTCTGCTCTGCTGGTTTGTCCTCTGAGCCCCCCCCCGGCCTCACTTGTCTCTGCAGGGCTTCTGTGTTTATTTTCCAGCTGTTGGTTTGTATTTTGCCTTCGGCTGTGTGTGCTTCGTTCTTTTTGGGGGGGGGGGGCTTTTCTCAGCTTCTAGCTTGCTGCTGTTCAGAGCTCATACTGCTTGCTTCAGTTACTCACATCTCTCAAATTACTTGCACTGCAACTGCAAACCTGATTTTTGTGCTTCAGCTCAACTAGCTGTTCCATGGCATACTCTTATTACTTTCACCTGACTCAGTTTTACAACTTAGCTCTACAGCTCACTTATGCTTGTTTAATTACCTCATTGAAACAGTCTTTTTGCACTGCCTGGTGACAGTGCTTTAAGCGCATTATGCCTCCTTTTATTTATTGCAGTTACAACTCAGTGTACTCATTTGTTTTCACTACTGCTGCACAGGGCCTAATTGCTTCCTGCTACTGCTTGTTTACTGTCATTGCTACTGTATATTGTGTTACTCTGAGGTTAGCTGACGCTCCTGCTGTGGCTATTAAATTAGCTTTATATCTGCATGCGGTTCTCAGCCCTTCCATCACTTCCTTGTTTGTCCTATGGCGGGGACTGGGAGGTGTTTTGGGGGTGGTGGCCTCAGTGGCTAATTAATTCTGTTCTAAATCCAGTCTTCACCGCCAAACGTCCTCAGAGTTTGTCACCTTGATTTGGATTTGAACTGTCTGGCTGGCTGGCTTGCCCCAATTCAGTGCTGTTTATTGCTATACAGTATGTTATGCAGGTCCACCTATCATAACTACTGCTTACTGACCTATCAGGTCCACACTTGCTTACGCAACCACTGCTCCTTGCTTACGTAAACCATTGCTTCATGCCTACTGCCATCCCCTCGGCTTCAGCCTGGGATTCTGCTGCACTCAATCTGCATTCGACCTTGCAAGGTCTCAGCACTCAATGCTCATTATGATCTCAGCATGCCACACTCATTCAGCTCACCAGCTTTTCAGCTCTCAGTCAATTTCTGGGACATGCCAGCCATTCTATTTTGGCGCAAGGTTTCTGCAGCCAACGGTCTCGCTCTGCTTTAAGTCCGCATCTCGAGCGTGTCCAACTTGGGGCGGGATCCTTCTCACCTGGCCCATAGCTGGGAATGTCCTCGCCCCGGGCTTGGCTTTAGCTGCCTGCTATGCGACAGCAGCTCCTGGTGTAGAATTTAAGACTAGCGGTGAAGGGTGGTTACGACTATCTCCCTTGGCTCTAGTGTTCCACTATATAGTGTTTCCCTAGCAAGGCACCTTCACTGCATCCTCCCTGTGACTGCCTCTGGTTCACCTGGTTTGATTTAGGCGAGTAGGCCAGGTGAGTGCCTCAGCAGTTGTTGCTCTCCTCCTGTGCCTTGGATGCATGTATTGTTGCAGAGTTTTCTCGCAACCTTCCACGGTGTTCCCGCTAGAGGGTTTGAGTGACAGCCTTCCTCCAAATTGGAATATTTTCCACCTCCCTTTAATTGGGTTTTCCAAATTGCAGCTGCAGAGCCGTCACTAAATAAACTATCCCAAGCCTGGAGGGAAGGTGACCTAGGCCTTGGAACCCCAGAGATTTCCTCCTCATAGGGGTTTTTCTCTCCTCCGTTGCTTCAGGTCATAACACTTAGTTAGCTTAGTTGTTTCCCCTAGTTTCTTTAGGTAGGTTCCATTGTTGGATGGAGGTGGAGGATGTCCTGCCATTCCCTCTCTCCTTAGGGGATCCTCTACTCTCAAAGCAAACCATCGGTATCATGCTAGGCAGACCTGGGCAGTCATTGCAACAACTGAGCATCTCATTGCATTATCAAACTGCCTATACTTCTCTACTACTACGTTACAGTTACCACTCCTATGTCTCAGTTACTGCTTGCTGATATGCTTCATGTTGCCTCCTTTGGGGATGATACTACATTTTTTTGGGGGGGATTCCTAAGGTACCTTTAGCCATGGGAACCGTCCTGTTGCACCTCTAGGGGTAGAACCCTCTTCAAGGGTTCCTGGCCTTCGTACCCCTACAGGGTGGTAATTCCTCTGGAATAGAGTGCAAACGGCCAAAACCAAACTAACACAGTTGCACAAGCATAACACTACACTGGCTGCGTAGGCTAGTGAAATGAAAGGCTTGCCTGTAGTTCGGTGGCCAAGCAGCCAGCCACTCCCACTTCCTGAGCTATGTAAGCAGTTCCTCTAAGCCTCACTGTGAAGCATTTTTCCTTTGCCCCACCATCCTCCCCTCTTCCAGCGGCAGCACTCTCTCCTAGAGAGTTCCTAAGGTACCTTTAGCCACGGGAACCATCCCGTTGCACCTCTAGGGGTGGAACCCTCTCTGAGGGTTCCTTGCCTTCGTACTCTACAGGGTGGTAATTCCTCTGGAATAGAGAGTGCGAACTGCCAAAACCAAACTAACACAGTTGCACAAGCATAACACTATACTGGCTGAGTAGGCCAGTGAAGTGTAATTATGGTGAGATAATCACACTCGTGTACCTGTGTCTGATCCAATCAAATGACTGTAATATTTCTGCATGTTATAACAGTATACTAATGTTTACAATGTCTGCTAATAACTGATCATGATACATGTAGAATAATATATGGGGTAGTTTGTATACCATATAGAATAATATATGGGGTGGTGTGTGTAACAAGAATTTTATACACACACACACACACACACATGGTGTTGGATGCCACATAAACCACATGGGTAAAGCTCAAGGGGTTCATCTAGGCATCCAACACAGACAGTGTGTGTCAAATTCAGTTCACATACCACACCATATTTTATTTTATATAATCGTTGGGTTTAAAACTTAAGCCAAAAGCAATTATAAGGTGAATCTAGCAGTGCGGCTGCGGTCCGCTTGCAAGAAAACTGTGAGTCAGACTTGGATTCTTCTACAGGAATTGGCTTTGCTTCCCCATGAATGTCTGGACATGCTTTGTACAAGCAACCATTATACCAATAATAGACTATTCAGACCTTATCTATAGTTGCTGCACTATCAACTAAATATGACATACTTTATCACAGGGCACTGAGGTTTGCAATAAATGTAACATACTAACATACTAGACGCCAGCAGAGTAGGTCTACTGGTCTATCAAGTGTGCTCGTGCTTCAGCACCTGTTACTCCATCCCCCAGTCCCCCCCCCCGGGCAAACCAGCCTCTGCTTCACCCCTTGCCTATACCTGTCCCACCCTCTCTTGAATCCCTCCACTGTAGTTGCCTGTACCAGCTCCCCTGGCAGCGCACTCCACGGTTCCACCACTCTCTCGGTGAAGCACCTCCTCCTCCTTTCCCCCCTAATCCTATCACCCTCAAACTTCCAACTGTGTCCTCTGGTGATTCCACCCTCCTTCAGTCGAAAGATCCTGTCTCGGCTTACCTTATTTACTCCCCTGAGGTACTTGAAGACCTCAATCATGTCCTCCGGGTCCCTCGTCTCCTCCAGTGAGAACAGGTTGAGCTCTCCTAGTCGTTCCTCATATGTCATAACCCCCAGGCCCTGGATCATTCTAGTTACTCTCCTTTGAACCCTCTCCAGGAGTTGGATGTCCCTCCTTAGGTGCGGCCTCCAGAACTGCACACAGTACTCAAGATGTGGTCTAACCAGGCTGTTGTACAGTGGCAAAATCACCTCCCTGTTCCTTGAGATAATCCCCCTAGCGATGCATCCCAGCATCCTATTTGCCCTGACCACAGCCCTCCTGCATTGCTGTGAATTATTCATGGTAACATCCACCAAGACTCCTAGGTCTCTTTCCCCTGCTGTGGCCTGCAACTCATCCCACTTCCCCATGGTGTACACATAGTTGGGGTTTTCCTGCCCTAGGTGTAGCACCTTGCACTTAGAGGAGTTAAATTTCAATTTACAGGTACAGGACCACCTATCCAGAGTATACAGGTCCTCTTGCAGGGCCAAACTCCCCTCCTCCACCTTCACCACCGCCCCCAGCTTAGAGTTGTCTGCAAAGAGACTCATTTCACACCCGATGCCTTCCCTAATATTGGAGATGTAGGTGTTAAAAAGGAGTGGCCCCAGAACTGATCCCAGTGGGACCTCACTTATGACCTCCCTAGAAGACGAGACCTCCCCTCCGACCACTACCCACTGAGTGCAACTTGAAAGCCAATTTCCAAGCCACCTAACCGTCAATGGGCCTACCCCTATCCCCCCCAGCTTCTCACTTAGGCCAATGTGAGGGACCGAATCAAATGCCTTGCTGAAGTTCAGGAACAGTACATCTACTGGTCTCCCCCTGTTGAGTGCTGATGTCTTCCACTCATAGAACTCTACAAGGTTTGTTTGACATGATCTACCTGGCACAAACCCATGTTGCTGGTCATCCAGGTAACCCATCTCCTCCAAGAAACCTCCCAGCCTTTCCTTAAGTATGCTCTCCATTATCTTCCCCACCACTGATGTCAAACTGACAGGTCTATAGTTTTCTGACTGTACTCTCAATCCCCCTTTATGGATGGGCACAACATGCACCTGCTTCCAATCCCTTGGCACCCTCCCTGTCTGCAGCGACAAGTTAAAGAGATCCATCAATGGTGCAGCCATAACATCCCCCAACTCCCTCAGTACTCTGGGATGAATAGCATCAGGCCCCAGAGATTTATCTTTTTTTAGGGACTTGAGGGCTTCCCACACCCGACCGATAGGAATATCAGCATCTGTTCCCCCCCCCCATTCAGCAGAACCAGCCTGATATCTCACACCTGGCCTACCTCCCCCAGCGGCTTGTTCTTCAGCAGGTACCTCAATAGTCAGGTCTGCTGTGCCTTTTGTGTCCTTCAACCCCTTTTTTAGAAGTTCCCCAGCCTCCTCCCTAGTGAACACTGAGGCAAAGTACTCATTCAGTACCTCCACCTGCTCTCTAGCCTCTTCCACCCACCCCCCGGCTGTCCTCAACCTACTGAGCTGGCCCTTGACCTTCCTCCTCTCACCAAGATACCTAAAGAACCCCTTTACCCTGCCCCATATACCCTGCACCAGCCTCTGCTCTTTCTGGGCCTTTGCCCCCCCCCACCACTCTGGTGACTTTCCTAATTGCAAGGCGATAGTTCTTTCTATCCCTCTCTCCTCTCATTTTTTTGTACCTACTGTAGGTGGCCTTCTTCTCCCTTACTGCCTCCTGGACCTCCTTGATCCACCACCATGGTTTACGAGATCTACTGCCTTTACGCTTCACTCTTGCACAGGTTCTGGTGGCCTCCTGTAGCCCTCGCTTTATGATCTCCCACCTACCTTCCATGTCCAAACCTGATTTTATCTCCCGCAAATGCCCCTTGAGAATTTCCACCATGTTCTGAAAGTCTGCCCCCATAAAATCCACTACCATTGTCCTTGAACGATCCCCCCCCACCAATTTAAGCTGAAACTGACTGTGTTGTGGTCACTCCCAGCCAGAGGTTCTTCCACAACCAGATCTCGTACAAGATCCCCATCTGCTAAAACCACATCCAGGATACGACCTTCCCTTGTTGGGTCCATCACCTGCTGATTGAGGAACATGTCCAGGAAGCCATCCAGCAGCTTCTGCTTTCTGGTTACATTGGACGTCATAGTACCCTAATCAGTAGCTGGCATATTAAGGTCCTACATCAACACCACTCTTTCCCCTTCCAGTCCACACTGCCCGTTAATGTTAGCCAACAGGCAATCCTCCAGGTCCTCTGCTAGTCCTGTGGGCCTATATACCACCCCCAACTTGATCTTCCCTCCCATGGGGGTTCGCAAAGTGATCCATAGGGCCTCCACATTGCCCTCTGCTTCCTCCACTTTCATAATCTCCATGTTATCCCTAATGAACATTGCTACTCCTACCACTCTGCCCACCTTTCTGTCCTTCCTTAGCACAAGGTACCCACTCAGATTAAGGTCCAAGTCATGGCCAGGGGTGGCCCAAGTTTCAGTGACCACTGCTACATGCACCCGGCCCTCAACCACCATGGCCTGGAACTCAGGCATTTTATTCCTCAGGCTCCTGGCATTTATTAAAGCCACCCTCCAACCCTTGTCCCTACCCCCCTTTACCATATCCTCCTCAGATCTTTCATACGTCTGTCTACCACCATTGATTCATCATTGCAGCCTTTATGCAGCGGTTGGAAGGACCTCACTAGTCAAAGGAGATGATGTAATCTCTACATATGGACTCACAAGACACTATCTAATTTACCAGGATTTATCATAGAGCTCTTCAGCAGGACCACTTGCTCATATGCATTTAGGAAGAGCAATATCCTTCTCCTAGATCTACCCATGTACACTACGCACTTTGGAAAAATTGCTATCAGTAATATTGTGCTGGTAGCCTGGAATAAGCTATAGGGCACACTTAAACTTAGCTCCCTGGTTGGGAGAAATCACTTTAAATCCCTCATCAATAGCATTTGTACCGAAGTATGCTCATGTAAATTGGTTGTTACAACATCCTTGAATCAACCATGTTGTCCCTATGCATCCCAAATGGTATGTACCTGACCGAGCACTATAGTACAATAAAAATGGCCCATGGAGGGATATCGATATATTTGAATCAACCATGTTCTCCCTGTATCCCACATGATATGTTACCTAATTGAGTTCTTAGTCACCTAGTTTAGCACTACATTACAATATTACTGACCCGATAGTATACTGCCATACTAAAATACTGTTGATCTTATACTATTGTATAATTACCAGTGCATGCTTTTTCCTTAAGGAAAACCAGTTGATATTTGCAGTAATAACCAACTGGTTATTACGGCGAACATGCTCTGGGTTTCCCTTCAGTGCGTGTGCCAGCCACTCTTTTGCACTTCCTGACACTGGACAGATGCTGCAACCGCCACTTGGCAGTAAGTTCAACTTAAAAAAACAAATAGTTTTAAATGTTAAAAAAGTACATTACTTCATAGCTAAACACAGCTGCAATATTTAAACTTAAGAGACTGCGCACTGAATCCCGACAGGTCCGCTGCTGCCTCAACATTGATTTCAGCTTATTTTATATAATTATTGCAGCAAAAAATCTCTCACTGGCAATTATATAAAATAAAACACTGGGTGCTGTATAAAACTCAAATTTTACACACACCCATGGTGTTGGATGGTAAAATAAACCCCTTGAGCTTCGCTCTCAGGGTTTGTGTAGTATCCAATACCTTAAGTGTGTGTAAAATTCTCATCACACTCACCATCCAATGTATTATTCTATATGTATTCTCCACTGTATTTCTATTGTGGATTTAAATAATGTATTGCTTCACTGTATTTTTTTATCTCTATTCCTGTTCACTGTATTTTGTTTTAATCTATATTCCTGCCCTACCCAGGACCTCCTTGTGAATCAGCTTACTCAACAGAGCTTTTTCCTGGTAAAATAAATAAAACTGAAATTGAATTTTAGCACTGTCCGCAGTCACTTTGTGCCAGTTAGGATCATCCCCCGGAAGTTCCTTTTCTAAAGGGTATTAATTAAAAAAAAAATTAACTTACCACTGAGTCAGAGTGGTGGTGCACTATCGTGCTAGAAGGCAGGGTGGTGAGCAGTCAAAAACATGGAAGAGCTGCGGCTGGTGCATGCACAGAGCCAGGGAAACTTGGCACGTGTTTGCCGTTATAAACACTCCTTTATAATGGCAAATTATGCCACAGAAGCCAGTTATTATATAGAGGATAATGTATGGGCATTGGTGGACAACAACCCTTTGCTCGCTTCAAGTGGCTGACATGACAACTCAGATAAACTTCGAGAGCACAGCTTGAGAGGTTTACATAAGTTGTCATAGCAACCACGAGAAGTCAGCATAGAGTTGTTGTGCACCAATGCCCATGCATTGTCTTTTACAGTGTATGGGCATTGGTGCCTTCATTTTAGTTCAGTACATTGTGCTTTAAAAAAAAAACACTGAAAATCCTGCCCTCCTTTGACATGTGCCCCTCATTGAAAATACAGAATCAGCCATCTCGTTCACTCAATTTCTTTTTTCCAAAACAGTCACTGTAGTCTGCAAGTTTCAAACAAGTGGACCGAGCGATCAGCGGTGCAGCCACAGTCACTGTAGTGTGAGGGCATTCCCTTTTGTTATACCATTGCAATGACATAGCCATGATACTATAAAATCATGATGTCACCGCGATGTACACCAGCCTTGTAAAGTGATGAAAAACAAAGTATAACAAGGCTCATCCATACATTGTAAGAATTGTACACACTCACATAAGGTGTTGGATGTTGTTACATTAAACCCCAAGGGGAAACAGGTGGGTACACAAGCATCTGACACCAGGTGGGTGTAAAATGTGAGTTTTGCACACTACCCCAACTGCCTGTGCAGCATTATTTCACCACAGCAATTATAGAAATGTCTTCCTTTAAAGTCACAGTGGTCAATGTGAAGATCCCTTTCTCCAAATGGGACAGAGGGTTTCTGATAGTTAAAATGAATGCGCACTCTCATTTGTGACAGTTGATTATTGATTATGGGCTTGTTATCTATGCAGCAGCCACAGCTACGGCACTACGGTGAATCATTACAGCGCTGAATAGGGCCTGGAGACTCCTTACTGGTGCTGCCCACCACATGCATATCTGTGACCTCTATGAACAGTCAGACTGGCTACAACTTCAGGGAAGGACTGCTTTCCAAACCTGCCTACTAGCAAAAAAGTCATTGATGGGACTCATGCCCCCTGGGGTTCAGTCTCTCTTGAGCCCAGCCAACCACCCCCATTACACAAGAAGCTCGACCTATTCTCTATCTGTTCCCTGCTATCGCACTGCCCAAGGCCAGCGGTCTTTTGCAGGTAGAGCCCCTAAGATGTTTAACTCCCTGAGCAGCAAACTCACCAAGTTAGGCACCCTCTACTCATTCAAACACAACTACGTCAAATGCTTGTGTCCAGAGCCACCTGTGACTGTTTCTCCTAACCTCCCAGGCAGTCGCTTCTGTTCTTCGCACCTCTCTACTATCACCACCTCTGCCTACCACCACCCTCCCTGTATCTACCCCTGCCTCTCTCCCTAGCCCTGGTCCACCACCTTCCTTTCTTACCCTCCTTCAGGTCCCTTCCTCTCTTCCTTTTCTAATCTGTTCACCCCACCCACTGTTGCACTTGTTCCCCAATCCTTGCCTCCCACCCACCTCTCCTTCTGCCTCCCTCCCAGCTACCCCTCTACATCCACTGTCTCTTCCACTTTCCTACACTACCTGGCACAATTGGCAACAATTCAGTTTTTCCACTTTACCTGTCCCTTTGACAATGCCCTTCTGAAAGCTTTAATTCATGTAAATATTATTTGTTATGACTCATCATCATTAAATATATGCCTGATTGTGTTCTGTTATTTATATTATCTGTAGCTTTTAGATTATGTATACCGTGTACTGAATTTTGTATTCATACTGCTTGCCTGCTTATCTCACACAAAATGTTCTTCTATTCTTTGTATACTTATGTGGAACCTTTGTAAAAGAGCCATTGGCTCAAAGGTATTTATCCGAAATTCTAATAAATAAATAAAATGGCACTGCAACTGTATCGCTCTACTCTTCAACTCCTTTGAATTTTTTACATTGGTTGCACTTGTGCAAGCCAACGTATTGTGGCAATGTGGGATTTGGAGTGTAACTGCCAAGCCCATTGCAGTTCACAGAACTAGGGGCTCGGCAGTTTACCCAAATGACCACTTGGTGTGGTCCTGATGCAACTTTCTGCTTGGTGGACTGAACAGTCATGAACTTCAAAGGACCAAAGCTGCTCTAATCCGAGAGGGCTTCGGCCCTTTGATTCACATGACCATTCAGCCCAAAAAGACATGCAGCGATTTGTGTGCCACCTTGCTCACAAGTCCTGGCTGGCCACCGAGTGCTCCTGCCAGACCCCTTATCAGTTGGCCTTGACTGGGGGTCCGGTGGAGAGTAACAGTAAAGCCGCATGCTGTGGCGGGGTTGCCAATCTCCACGCAGCTCAATGTGCAAGCTGCTGCAGTCAGCTCCTCATGTCCTCTCACTCCCTCTCGCATTGTGCGAGCGTTGTGGCATTCAGATGAAAAACTGTGCGGCTAAATCTGCAAGCCTGTTTGTGTGTGCCCCAGACACCAAGTAAATCAAGATAAAAGGGGTCCCAGAGACACATGGGGGAACATAAAAATAAATGTTTAAAGAAAAGTAGGATCTCCGGCATTTTTAAGACGATACTGACACTGGGGGTGCCCAATCCCCTAGTGTCCTCAATTATACCAACAAACTGTCCCTGAAAGAAGAAAACTGTCCTAAATTAGTCTTTTTTATCCAGAAAAAAGTCCATCATTGTCTGTTGTGCCGTTATCCCCCTCCCCGTATTCTTGCACTTAGGATCCACCATCCCACCCCCCACCCTATACTTACTCACCCAAGGTCCGCTGCCGAAATCTTCCTTGAACTGCAGACATGTCTTCACCCTTCAAAGTCCAATCGTGAACTGAGGTAAGCGCTTCAATGTATTTAAATGAGGTTTTCAGCTTCAATGTAGTTCAGTGAGGTTTTCAACTTAGTGCCATAACTTGGCCATTTTTTAATATTTTTGCCCCAAATTTTCAACTTACTTTTTTGGGACCCCACCTCATGAACAATGCAAGTGATGCTGGGTAAATCTGTTATGAAAGGTGATTTTGCGGTCACTGTGTAAAATCACCTTTCGGGCATGAGCTGAAAATTTTCTCCACCATTGTTGACGAGGTGGGATCATAAGAAGGCTATGTTAAAAATCTGGTGTAAAATTATTAAAAAACAACTAGTTATGAGTCTGTGTTTAAATTTACGAACACAGTCTCATAACTTTGGCAGTTTTCAAGATTTTGACCCCAGATTTTCAATATAGCAATTTCTTCACAACACCTCATGAATGTAACAGCTGTCATTTTTCTGATGCTGGCCAAAATGTTGGGGTTTTTTTTGCACCCGAAAGGTGATTTTGCAGTAGCTGTGAGAAATCACCTTTTGGGTAGCAGCTGAAATTCTGCTCTACCTTTGTTTATGAAGTGGGGTCATAAGAAGGCTATGTTGAAAATTTGGTGTAAAAATATTCAAAAACCGAAGTTATGAGCCCGCATTGAAACTTGCGAATGCAGGCTCGTAATGTTGGCAATTTTCAATATTTTGACCACAAATTTTCAATATAGCCATTTCTTCACAGCACCTTTGGTGGGGAGCATTTACCCGGACCTTTGGTCTAGACTGGGAACTGTACCATCCAGTCTCTCTCCTCTCTGGGATTCTCACTTGTTGGAATGGTCAGCTGCCCCGCCTGTGAAGTGTGAGAGACTCCCTGGACCTGGATTTATTAATTTCAGGGATTTTCTTTTCCCTCTTGGAAGATCTATTTGGCTGACCATTTCCATTTGCACTAATTTGTTTTTGGATGCCGGGGGAGGGGGTAAAAGTTCTGCCCCCTCCATCCTGTCTAGGGAAACTGCTGTGGGGAGAAACAGACCATCTCAGCTGTTTCGGACCATGGACAGGCTTTTACATCCTGCCTGTCTTTGGCCAAAAAAAGCTTTTTCAACCACTTTGTGTGAATAGTTTGCTCTGTTTTTCTCTGACAGAGTGATGGCCATCCAGTCGGGGATTCCACCTGGAAGGTCCTTGCCTCACAGTGATCAGGTTGGAAGTTTCAGAGGCACTCAGTCTGCCTGGGAGGAGTTTAGGCCAGTGGCAGTGTCTGAAGGGACTAAGGTGATCTTAGAGCTGAAGCACACCTTTTGTGAGCTGGACCCGGCACCGATGCATTTCTTACTGGGATGTGTCAATGCCGTTGGCCCAGTGTTTGCCAGGATTCCCAGGTTCTTGATGCCGAAGGGGGTCTTCCCAGTTGCTCTGAAAAAAACACTGGTATGGAAATTTTCCCTCGACCCAGATGTCCTGGTGAATTACCGTCCAATCTCCAATCTGCTTTTTTGAGCAAAGTTGTTGAGAAATTGGTGGTACAACAGCTTGAGGATTGCCTGGTGTCCTCAGACATTTATGAGCCTTTCCAGACAGGTTTTTGGGCCAGACATAGCACTGAAACTGAAACTGCTCTAATGAGAGTGCATAATGATCTGCTCAGGGCTAGAGACAGAGGAGACAGGTCAGTTCTTGTGCTCCTCGATCTCGCCTCAGCTTTTGACACTGTGGATCACGTCGTGCTTCTTGATCGACTCTGAGTTTTGTGGACTTGCTGGTACTGTCATCAGATGGTTTGAGTCCTACCCTTTTGGGCAGGGTGCAGCGGGTGATGATGGGGAACTTCTCCTCCTCCCCAATGCCTCTGTCCTGTGGAGTACCACAGGGCTTAATCTTGTTCGCATTGTATATACTGCCCCCGGGCAAGATCATTCGACAATACAGTGTGGAGTTTCACTGCTATGCAGATGACACACAACTGTATTTGTCTTTTGCACCTGGAACATCAGGAGCTGTCAATATGTTTAACAGCTGTCTGGCTAAAATCAGTGACTGGATGGCTTCCAGCTGGCTGAGACTCAACCTGGCTAAGCCCAAGGTGCTGGTGATTGAGCCTGGTTGTGGGCATGATGAGTTGCCACTGGGAGCTGACTCTGGACTTGTTCTGGGGTCTTCGCCTTTGGTGGCTTCTCCAAGGGTGCAAAATCTGGGCGTGATCCTTGATAGCAGATTGACCTTTGAAGAGGAGGTGTCATCTGTAGTCAGCAGTGGTTTTTACCACTTGTGAAACATTGCCCGGATTAAGCCCCTCATCCCACCTGAGGACCTGCCGACACTGGTGCATGCATGCCTTTGTGACTTCTAGGATCGACTGCTGTAATGCTCTGTACTTCAGGATCATGGGAGGGACCCTTCTCAGACTGCAGCTGGTGCAGAGCGCAGTGGCCCAGTTGCTGATGGTCTTTCGAGGTCCAGTCATGTGACTCAAGTCCTGCGTGCATTGCATTGGCTGCCAGTAAGGTGGAGGGTCCTTTTCAAGATGGGTCTTCTCACCTTTAAGGCCCTATATGGGCTGGGTCCTGGCTACCTGTCTGAGCTCCTGACATTGTGTGACACTCCTGTGCTCACTCCTCCTCGAGCGGCCTCCTGGACGTTCTCAGGGTTCAGCTCAGGACCTCAGGAAATTGTGATTTTAGTGTCTCTGGGCCAACCCTGTGGAACTGGCTTCCACCTGCAGTCCGGGAGGCTTCCTCGATTGAGGTGTTTAAGGGGAAGCTGAAGGCCCACCTCTTCAGCCTGGCTTTTGACTACTGAAGCCAGCTTAAGTTCTGGCCAGTCCCTTGAAGACTGACTTCTGGAAACCTTTTAATGTTGCTGTATACTTACTTTGATATGATTTTAATGAGGTTTTATTTCATGCTTTGATTTACCACTGTATGCTGGTTATTTATGTTCGGCGCCCAGAGCCTCCGGGATTGGGTGCCTTATAAATAAAATTGCCTTGCAATTGCCTTGCCTCATAAACATGACAGCTGTCATTTTTCAGATCCTGGCAAGAATGTGTTTTGCTTCCCATAAGGTGATTTTGCAGTCACTGTGAAAATCACCTTTTGGAGAGGAATTCAAAATGTTCTCCACTTTGTTCATGAAGTGGGGTCATAAAAATGCTACGTTGAAAATATGGTGTAAAAATATTAAAAAACAACGAAGTTATGAGCCTGTGTGAAAATCTGGGAGTGCAGGCTCATATTACTGATTTCCAAAAATAACACTTCGAAGACTAAGGGGAGGAGCACATTAAAATAAGAATAAAAGAAAAATAGCTGACAGCTTTATAGGCATGGATGTAAAACCATGGATTTTTCTGAAAAGGGGGATTTCAGAATTGCAACAAAAAAAAGTTTAACAAGCAACCAATGTTCTGCATTGACAAATGCTTGCTTCCAATTGTGTTTATGTATTCTATATGCTGTACTACCCAAGAAGACCTCCTTGAAAATGAACTTGCTCATTGGAGTTTTATCCTGGTAAAATAAACTTCAGCTTGAACTTGATAGCTGTATGGAATGGATTGTGTAAATGGTGCAATATGGTTGGTGTGGGAGTGCCTGATGGGCCGACATTACCCCGACTGACAGACAGAGACAAGAGGCCCTTTGCCAAGTGGTCCTTATTTGCTGTAAGATTCTGTGTCTATGTTTCTGAGTGACTGTCGGTTTTGCAGTTGAGAGGAAATAAGGGTTGGAATCAGTTGATATTTTCTTTTACATGATCAGAAGACCATGCATTCTTCATGGAGGACATGGGTATTTATAATGGAAAAGAAGGAGAGTTTCTGTACTTAAGCTAGCAGCTAATAATCTCGTGGGGAACGCAGGACAGAGTCGTTATTTTAAAAAGAGGTGAGGTAGGTATGAGTAGTCATGGAGGAGTGATAGTTAAAATAATGGTTAGGTGTTACATAAAGTGGGTTTGGGATTTACAGTATACCAATGTGCCTTGTGACAGTTCTCATCTGCATTTATTGAGAAACCAATATGGTGGAAATTTGATTATTATCTGGGAGAGCGAGAAGTAGTATCAGTGTAGCTTTTGGTGAGGAGGCTGACTGGGTCTCTATCCGTGAGTTATGTTGGGATTTACTCATAGATTAAAGATACAGTTAGCCAATCAGCTTTCTCTTTTGAAAAATGCCATTGTATAATGGATATTAGCATCTTCATGCACAGCATGTCCAGTGAGTCATGCTTGTTATGTGTGCTATGTACAATTAGCTTTCCACAGAACAGTCCCTATGTGGGTTTTGTGCAAAGTTAGCTGGTCAATTTTTCTGGCTTGTTGTGTGCCTTCCCATGGTTGAGTGGAGTGTATGTCAAGCTGGACACCCCTCTGTTCTCCATGTTTCTGCTCAGATTCCAACAGTTTTTCTTTCTTTTTTTGTACAACACATTTTATTGAGTTTACAACATCAACACATCTGACACAATTCACACGTTATTGTACTCTTAACCCATGAGCCAGAACGCCTCTGTTCCCCAAAACCATGCTCTTAAAGCCTGTCTCCCCTCCTGTACGCTGCCACAGCCACTCTTAGCCTAGCAGGTACCAGAACCCTAGACTTGCCAAGGTTCTTCTTTCAATCTACAATTTGATGCAAAACTCCCTGCTCACCACCTGCTCATGTCTGCCCACCTGCCTGCTCACCTTTCTCCTCTCACACTCTCCCTGACAAACCTTCACCCACTGATGACCTTATACCACCCACCTTTGAGCCTACTGTCAACCCCCTCCTATGATTCCTCTTCTCCTACCTAATCCTGATTAGTTCCCTCCACCCTTTCTGACTACTATGCCTAGGCTGACTCTTCTGGCTATAGGCTAGCCTAGTAACCTTTAGGTATCAGTTTTGATGAACAGCTCTTTCTTCTGTTTCCTCCCAATACAAGATCCTGCCTAACTTCCACCTCTGATTTCTTTTTCTCAAACTAGCGCCTAACTCTGACTTAAGCACTTAATTGTATGGCATGACGTGTGAACTCAACCCCATTGACTATGCACCCTTGTTTTGGTTATGTGTTATTTGCCTATGTTATCCTGCATTGTTATGCTATTGCCAGTGTTTACTGATTTCTCCTGTTCACATTTTTCTTATTATTAGATGTTCTTGACAATGCCTATTAAGCTGCTACTGACTCCAAACCTATGCACCCTCCCCTACCCTTGTGATGATGATCCTTTGTAAATGAGCATTTTGCTCAAAGGTTGTAATTCTGATTACTAAATAAATAAACATATCCACTCCGTCAAACAGGGCACATAGCTAGGCCAACCCACATGGAAATACACTTTAAGTAATATGACTGATCACACATGCATCATTGTGGATTAAAGCTGAACATCTGAAACACAAACTGAACTAAAAAAATGCAATGAGTTAAAGCTCTATCATACTGAAACTCATATCATGACCTGACAGCGCATAGTCCTAACTATTTAACTTTAAAATTGTTACTGAAAGAAAGTGCATTCCTGGCCACCATTTATAGGAAGTCAAAAGAGTAAAATGGATCAGGAAATGTTAACTAATCACCATGCATCAGGCAAGAAAACTAATTATCATAGTTACTAATTTATACTCCTGAAGAAGGCTTATTCTAGAAGTACAAACTAATATAATTTACTCAGGAGACTAACAGTGAAGGTGGATAAAATATCCAAAACATATGCCCTGTGGTAAAGCCACCTCCATGATTCTCTACCTAATGCCAGCCTGTACCTGTACATGTATCATGGTACGGGTTAGAAGTGGCCTAAATTGATCAGTGTTGTTGCAAGTTCATATGTATATATATTAAAGCTTTAAAATTAGGGGCACAATTCAGTTGGCATTACAGGAGATGCTGGAATCTCAGGCATGGAGTCAACCTGATAGTCTGTCCTTTGAACGCAACTGGTCATAATTTGATGGACAATATGCTGATACTTAGGAAAGAGAGAAACTGATATATGGTTATTGGTTTCTACCTGTTAGATCATATGACATTTGTGCTTAGTAGTGATTAATGGAGTGATCAATTGACAACAACTCTTCTCTTTCTATATCCTGAACCTGTGAGTATGGATGGATTGTACTCTAATGTTTTGTGAATAAACAGCCAGATTCTTAATAAAATTTGACAAGTTTCCCCCCAAAAAGAATTGTCCTACATATCTTAATCTCCTTGTGCCAGTAAGGGGGGTGAGATACTGACAACAGTAACAAGCATTTGTCAATGCCGAATGTTACTTGCTTCTATGTGCTGTTTAGGTATTTGGAAGTCATTGGAGTGGAAATATTGAAAATTTGCGAACTTACGAGCGTGCGTAGGAACTGCGCAACGCACGCCAGTAAAACAGTCATTTTTAGAATTTTTCACTAAATTTTCAACATAGCTATTTAAGACCTCTGCTCATGAACAGTGTCACTGTGATTTTGTTAATGTGTCCCATACACTGAGTTCACACACCGATCAGCGCCATTGTGCACTCCACATGGGCGAAAAACACATTTGGGTAAGATGAAAAATGACAGCTATACTGATTGCTCATAAGGAGGTGTGTGGTAAAATGGCAATGTTGAAAATCTGGAGTGGAAATATTGAAAATTCGCTAACCTACGAGCATGCATAGGAACTGCGCAACGCACGCTCGTAAAACAGTCATTTTTAGGAATTTTTTAACCAAATTTTCAACATAGCCATTTTAAGACCTCTGCTAATGAACAGTGTCATGGTGATTTTCTTAATGTGTCCCATACATTGATTTCGCATACCTACTGCGCCATTGTATGCTACGTGGGCGGAAACACGTTTTGGGCAGGATGTGAAAAACGACAGCTATACTGCTCAGAAGGAGGTGTGGTAAAATGGCAATGTTGAAAATCTGGAGTCAAAATATTGAAAATTTGCGAATTTACGAACCTGCGTAGGAACTGCGCAACGCACGCTCGTAAAACAGTCATTTTTAGGAATTTTTTCACCAGATTTTCAACATAGCCATTTTAAGACCTCTGCTCATGAACAGTGTCACTGTGATTTTCTTAATTTGTCCCATACACTGAGTTCACACACCGACTGCGCCATTGTGCGCTACATGGGCGAAAACACATTTTGGATAAGATGTGAAAAATGACAGCTATACTGCTCATAAGGAGGTGTGGTAAAATGGCAATGTTGAAAATCTGGAGTGGAAATATTGAAAATTCGCTAACCTACGAGCATGCATAGGAACTGCGCAACGCACGCTCGTAAAACAGTCATTTTTAGGAATTTTTTTAACCAAATTTTCAACATAGCCATTTTAAGACCTCTGCTAATGAACAGTGTCATGGTGATTTTCTTAATGTGTCCCATACATTGATTTCGCATACCTACTGTGCCATTGTATGCTACATTAGTGAAACACGTTTGGGCAGGATGTGAATTGACAGCTATACTGCTCAGAAGGAGGTGTGGTAAAATGGCAATGTTGAAAAATCTGGAGGGAAATATTGAAATTTGCGAATTTATTTAACCAGCGTAGGAACTGCGCAGAATCTATCAGAAACAGTAATTTTTAGGAATTTTTTCACCAGATTTTCAACATAGCCATTTTAAGACCTCTGCTCATGAACAGTGTCACTGTGATTTTCCTTAATTTGTCCCATACATTGATTTAACGCACCGACTGTGCCATTCTGCGCTACATAGCGGAAACACATTTTGGGTGAGATGTGAAAATGACAGCTGTACTACTCATAAGAAAGGTGCAGTAAAATGGCAATGTTGAAAATCTGGGAGAAAATATTGAAATTTCGTGAGCGTCTTGGCGTGTGTAGGAACTGCTAACGCGTACTCGTAGAAACAGTCATTATTTGAATTTTGGCACCAAATTTCAACATGGGGTTTGGGACCCCTTCTCGCGGAATGATGTCTACTGTCATGGCAAGCGGTATTCAGGCCTGAAGGGTGATTTGCAGATCACCGACAGTCACTGCGTGAAATCACCCGCCGGGCCGAATAACCATGACAGTGACATCATGAGAAGAGGTCCCAAAACCATTAATTGATGCAAAATTCACAAAATGCCTGGATGATATGCAACAAAGTTGAAACCCCTTTATCTGGCCATTATACAGCTTACCGGCATTTCCTCAGTTCGCGGTCGGCTTTGAAGAGTGCAGACGTGTTCCCGTCCACTCAAGATCGCGCGCCGGAGTCGGAAGTATGGGGTGAGGGGTGGGGAGGCTGGGTCGCGTGGGTGGGTGCGTGTTGGGGGTCGGGACGCAGCGCACGGACCTTTCATTTTTCAGGTTAAAAAAAAAAAGGCGTGGTGGGATCGTTTGCCACGCTGGGGTGGGCTCCCAGCATGGCACAAGGACATGTGGGGTATTCAGCTGACGGGGATTGGGCGACCACGTATCATGAGTAGATGGCTACCGCTGGGGCCCAGCTGGCATATTGGAAGGCCCAGCCGACGTGGTGGATTGGGCACCCCTGGCCGCCAAAGCCTACTACTGGGAGGGGGGACGTAGCTCAGCCGATGGGGATTGGGCACCCTGTCGGCTATACAGTGCGTAAGGGAGCGCACGGCTGCGTGTGTGGGGGAAGAAAGGGAGCTGCGTGTGAGCAGCCAATATCTTATCGCTGCTCACTGAAGCGTAGCTCCCCCTTTCAACTGTATGCCACTGCATTTTGGAGCGTGTCATACACAGCTCCAAAATGCATTGGCTTACAGGGGCCGTGCCTGCCAGCACACTGACTGAATTGGAGGAGGAGGTGACACACCTCCGAAATCTCCGATGATGGCACTATGTTTCTTGCACATGCGTGCAAGAAACATAAAAATGGAAAGGGACCTGGGCTAATTATATCAGATGACCTAAAGGTGGGCAAGCAATGTGAGAAGGCAGTAAGGAAGGCTGGGAGGATACTGGGATGCATAGGAAGAGGTGTCAATAGTAGAAAACAGGAAGTTGTTATCCCTCTGTACAGACAGTTGGTGAGACCCCATCTGGAGAACTGTGTGCAGTTCTGGAGACCCCATCTCCGCAAAGACATAGACAGAGTGGAGGCTGTCCAGGAGAGGGCAACAAAATGGTGCAGGGTCTGCACCAGAAGACATCTGAAGAAAGACTAAAGGAGCTTAATATGTATACCCTTGAGGAAAGAAGGGAGAGAGGGGACATGATAGAAACTTTCAAGTACCTCAAGGGAATCAACAAAGTCCAAGAGGGTAGCATCTTTCAGAAAAAGAGATGTGCAAGAACAAGGGGGCACAATTTGAAGATAGAGGGGGGACGGCTCAGAGGTAATGTGAGGAAGTATTTTTTCATGGAGAGAGTTGTGGATGCATGGAACAGCCTCCCTGAGGAGGTCGTGGAGTCAAGAACAGTGTGGGAATTCAAGAATGCATGGGACAGACATAAGGCAGTCCTAGTGGGGGTAGGAGGAAGTAAGCTGTTGGTTAACTAGGATCTGCAGCTTATCTGTTAGGTAGGAAAATGGGCAGACTAGGTGGGCCAAGAGGTCCTTATCTGCCATCAAATTCTATGTTTCTAACCTCTAGTCATTATAATATAACCAACTTTATACTTGAGCAACCTGAATGCACACACTACCAGCTACCACCATGAGGTGACACATAGTTTCTCCCACCTACCTCCCTCTTTTGAGCCTATCCTTTCCAATCTAAACTTAAGGTGTGGAGGCCAGCCACTACTTAAGCCCCAAACTTGTGTCACCTACCATTGTCCTATCCCATATGCACAAAATGCACAGCGCAACAAAAGTGGAGGAGCAGCTAGCAATGAAAAGAGTGAAAGTCACCAAACAAAAGAAGCAAGTGCTCACCGTATGGTGTTGTCTCCACTCATAAATAAGGTGAAGTCCTTTATTGTGAATCAAAAACAGGAATATGCAAACCAATGAGCACTATACCCCAGTGCTTCGAACCCTCTCCAAGTTCTTCCTCAGGGGTTGTGGTCAGAAAGATAATGGTACATCACATTTAAGCAACAGGCTTAAAGACACAGTGCATATTAGCTCTCAATGCTGACCAAGCTCTCACATAATAGTCAGACACCTACCCCAAACAATTAGTGAAAAAAGTGCATACATATGTTAAAACATCTCAAAAAATTAGTCAGCTATGCTAGGGATATAAAAATAACTATAAATACAGTACAATATATGTTATTTCTATTCATGCAAAATTAAATATGCTATAATCTCTTTGTTCTCAATAAATATCAATGCATCTCAACTGAAATCAAAAATATGCATAGTAAAGGAAATATTGCACATTTATAACATAGAAACATAGAACTTTTTTTTGATCATATCACTGTTTATGCACCTCTGCAGCGCCACTGATGGGGGCATCCAGCCGCCAGCTCCCACCACCCCGGAGAGCAGCAGGCTCACTCGCATGATGGGGGTCTGGTGTGACCGCCCCAACCCACTAGTGGGCCTCCCCATGCCTCTCCGAGCCGGACTGGACCGGGCTCCCCCAGTGCGATTCCACGACAGTCCTCTGGGTTGGCGGGAGTGCAGTCATCAAGCTACCTCGGTTGTGCCCAGCAATTTTAGAAACATAGAAACATAGATGTTGATGGCAGATAAGGACCGCAAGGCCCATCCAGTCTGCCCATTTCTTTTTCTACCTTATAAATGTGCCATCGGCCTTTGCTCTGTCAGTGGCCTATCTATTCATACTCATCTGTATTGCTCCCTTATGCCTATCCCATGCCTGTTTGAAGCTCTGCACTGTATTCATAGCTACCACTTCCTGAGGTAGGCTGTTCCATGCATCCACCACCCTTTCTATGAAAAAGAATTTCCTCACATTCCCCCTTAATCGGCCTCCCTCTAATCTCATGCTGTGTCAGCTTGTCCTGCTATTTTTCTTATATTTAAACATGTTAGACTCTTTCACCTTGTTAATGCCCTTAGGGTGTTTGAATGTCTTGATCGTATCGCCTCTCTCCCTCCTTTGCTCAAGGGTATACATATTGAGCTCTGTTAATCTGTCCTCATTTGTCTTATGATGCAGTCCCTGCACCATTTTGGTTGCCCTTCTCTGGACTGCCTCAATTTGGTTAATGTCCTTGTGAAGGTGTGGCCTCCAGTACTGCACGCAGTACTCCAGATGGGGCCTAACCAGTGTCTTGTAAAGAGGGATTATTACCTCCCTCTTACGACTTGTGATACCCCTACTAATACACCTTAACATCCCTCTAGCCTTACCTACTGCTTTAGAGGTCTGCTTGGATGATTTCAGGTCATTGGTGATGATGATGCCCAAGTCTCTTTCTTCCTTTGTGACTGCCAGCAACTCCTCCCAGCCTATAGGTGGCTTCAGGGTTTCTCTTCCCTATGTGCATGATCTTGCACTTCTTTGCATTAAATCCCAGTTGCCACTCTTCTGACCATTTTGCTAGTTTATCCAGATCTCTTCTCATTCTGCCCACCCATCTGGATCATCTACTCTGTTGCAGATCTTGGTGTCATCTGCAAACAGACAAACCTTACCCTCTAGTCCATCTGCAATGTCACTAATGAAGATATTGAAGAGGACTGGACGACTGACTGATCCTGAGGTACCCCACTTGTGACTTGCATCTCTTCTGACTGTATACCATTTACCACCACTCTGTTTTCTGCCCATCAACCAGTTTGCCACCCAGTTGACCAACTTCTGACCCACCCGAGCCTACTCAGCTTATTTATCAATCTTCTATGTGGAACAGTATCAAAGCTTTGCTGAAGTCAAGGTAGGCGACATCAACTGCTCCCTGGTCCACCACTCTGGTTACCCAGTCAAAGAAATCTATGAGATTAGTTTGACAGGCCCTTCCTTTTGTAAACCCATGGTGTCTTGGATCCTGTGCCCCGATGGATTCCAGGTGTTGCACTATCCTTTCCTTAAGGAGTGCCTCCATAATCTTGCCCACTACTGAGGTAAGACTGACTGGTCTGTAGTTCCCTGCCTCCTCCCTGCTACCACTCTTGTGGAGCGGGAACACATGAGCCCTTCTCCAGTCTTCTGGGACCTCTCCTGTGCTCAGAGACTCACCAAACAGTTCTGCTAATGGCTCTGCTAGTTCCACCCTTAGCTCCTTAAGTACCCTGGGATGTATGTCATCAGGTCCCATTGCCTTGTCCAGCCTGAGCTTAGTGAGCTCTTGTAGGACCCTTTCTTTTGTGAAGGGAGTAGTACTCACCTCCTTCCCCCCTGTGTCCATAGTGCTGAGCTGTGGGCCCTGCCCTACCTTCTCTTCAGTAAATACTGAGCAAAAGTATCTATTCAGGATAGATGCTTTTACAGGGTCCTTCTCCTCACATGCCCCCTTTTCACCTTTGAGCTTAGTAATAGCCCCTCTGGACTTTCTCCTTTCACTAATGTATCTATAGAAAGTCTTGTCACCTTCTTTTACTGTTCGTGCTAGTGTTTCTGCAGTTTAGGACTTTGCCTGCCTTACTTCCTTCCCTGCTTCCCTTAGGGCAGTTTGGTATGCCACTCCATTTTTGCTTGTAAGAGCCAGCAGTGCAATGACGTATGGCACATAAGCTGATGTCTTGCTGTGCTCCTCCCCTACTGTGCACTGCAACTGTACTGCCCCCAGTCATCACCAGGTGCCGCTACAGTGTAACGTGCTTCCCCTTACCCACCCAAGAGGGAGGAGATCAGTCCTGGGATGCACAATCCACCCTCTCCCCTGCAGACCCCGGCACCCCGAGTCCATTCCCAAACCTGGTTCACCAGTGTGGTGTGAGATGTGACATCCAGTGCCTCAACCCTCAGCATCACCGGGATGGCAAGAAACATAGAACTTAATGGCAGATTAAGAACCGCTTAGCACACCTAGTCTGCCCACTTCCCTACTTACTGCATAAACACCAGATCCTTTTTGACCTGCAGCTTACCTTCTCCTTTCTACCACTAGTGTTACCTTCTGTCTGTCTGTCCCAGACATTCTTGAATTCGCCTATCATTTTTGTCCCTACAACCCCCTCAGGGAGGTTGTTCCATGCATCCACTACTCTTTCCATGAAAAAATACTTCCTCATGTTGCCCCTGAGTCTTCCCCCTCTAGCCTTATATTTATTTATTTATATATTTGAAAAAGTTTCACCAGGAAGGACATAGAGAGCTGTAACAGCTCATTTCCAGATGCATCCGGGGGGGAGGGGGATACGTAGGAGAAAACATATACAATCATTTTGCAGAGAGCAAGGTCACATAAACAGGTACAAATCAGGTACAACAGGTATACATATCCAGAAATACAGCTACAACAAAACTTACGCTATACATATTCATTGGTTTACAGAGGAACCAAGGCATAAAACACACAAAGTGCTTATTATACATTTTCAAGAATGTGAACTTTGGCAGAGAAAATGCTAGATCCAGCCAGAATTGTGTAGTCAGTACCGTTACTAGGGTATGAGTAGAGCTCTGTTAGTTAGGGTAGGAGGGAGATAGGTCAGCCAAAGGCCCTTCACCCCTTTGGGATGTGGAAAACCCCACAAGGGGCAGGCAGGGCAAATAGGCATGAGAGATATGATTACGCCAAAGTTGGATTGGGCATTTTGAGGGCAGAAGGGAAGAACACGGGGGGGGGGTGACGGTCGCCAAGAGCCTTCACCGCCTAGGGATGATTGGAAAGCCCGCAGCAGGAGGGTAGGCAGGGCACAGTAATGAGGGAGAGGAATAGCCCAAAAGTTGGTTTGGGAATTGTAGGGGTTGGGGAAAGAGCAAAGAGGGGGAGGGGTGGTTAGGTGCAGAAACACTCTCTCCGGGAACTGAAACAGGGTCTCCTTGCTACTGCGGCACACACACATGCTGACCCAAGTTCCTACGCCACGCTGCCGGCCCTTGTTCTTGCACATCTATTTTTTGAAAAATGCTGTCCTCCTGAACTTTATTTATCCCCTTGAGGTACTCGAATGTTTCTGTCATATCCACCCTCTCCCTCCTTTCCTCCAGAGTATACATATTGAGGTCCTTCAGCCTCTACTCATAAGGCTTCTGGTGTAGTCCTTGCATCATTTTCAATTCCCTCCTCGACCGCCTCAACCCCGTCTATGTCCTTATGGAGATGTGGTCTCCAGAACTGAACACAGTACCCTAGATGAGGTCTCACCAATTGTCTGTACAGTGGCATCACCTGTTTTCTATGGCATGGTTTAATATCCCAATCTTTGTTTAGGCCATCAGGACTCACGGCCCACAATTCAAAAATTAATATGCTTTCAATTCTTAACAATTTCTGTACTCTATTACCCCCTCTCAAAGGTCTTTTGACATGACTTAAACATGTGAAATGGAATGAACTGCCATCTGCCCCATGGTGATTTCTCCATTGTTGTCCCACTGGTGTACCTGAATCTGGGTTTTTATAGCCCTGACTTGTTCTTGAATTCTTTCTTTGACTGGTCTAGTATTCCATCTTACATACAAGGAAGGACAATCACACCAAAGAACATAAATGACAAAAGGGGTTTTACAAGAAGTAAAGGGCGGATTCCAGACGGGATGCAGGGCCAACGTCAAGCCCTGCATCCAGCATAGGGGTCCCAGAAGTGCCAATGCCCTTGGACGCAAAGCAGTTTGATTCTCAATCATTTTCTCCATTTTATGGCTGCATGTGCCACAAGTTTGGTGCATGTCCTGTGACCCTGGATGCAATGCTAGACCAGGGAGAAAGTGGTCTAACTCCCTGCATCCTGGACTTGCGGCAGGGCTTTTGTGGCAAGTGCAATTGTGGCAAGCACCTTTCAGAATTGCGTTTGCCGCAATGTTGGATGCAAGTTGCATCAGACACCCTGCCACAAGTCCCCTGCGGTGGTGCAAATTTTTGTAGAATCAGGCCCAAAGTGCCTAATCTGGTTAACTTCTGTTGATAGCGGGGCTAGTAAAATCCTTAGACAGTTTCATGAAACTACATACGGTATGTTATATGAACCACATTTGAAGGCTCCTGAGGGTAACCTCTGTAAACTCCCTTGTGGTGAACTCACCTTGTGGTTTAAGTAACTGTGTACTAATAAATCTTTCAAGCTTTTTTCCCCTTCGATAAACTACTATGACAGATTCACCAACAGTGTCAACAAGATCTGAGTCAGAACTTATAATGTGCCAAAAACACTTAAGAATCCCTGCAATGTGAGGGGTAACTGAATTAAATCCAGTTATAAAATTGATCTTATTGTCTGTGTTAGTAACTGAAAACTTCGTGATTAACTCATCTTTTCTGTTGCTTATAAATGCCCTTTCTTTTGCTTTATCTAAAACATGTGGTTCATAACCCCTTTTCAAGAATCGATCATACAACTCATCTGCATGTTTCAAAAAAAGTGTTCTGTTGAAAACAATTGCGCTTTATTCTTAAAAGTGACCGGCAGGAATTTATTTAACAAGTGCTTGGGCTGTGAGCTATCATACCTGAGAAGGGTATTACCTGAGTTTGGCTTTCGATAATTCGCACTGACTTTTTTCCTTCTGTGCCAAAAGGAAGGGTCAGATCCAAAAATGAAGCACAGACTTCTTCAATTTTATAAGTAAAATGTAGATTCAAATCGTTATTATTTAACAAGGCAACAAAGTCATGTGCTTCCTGTATGGACCCATTCCATATACACAGAATATCATCAATAAAATGTCCCAGTATCTGATTCTGTCCAGATCGGGTTGCTACTGAGATAGGAGGGGGCCACAGACAATCCCATAGCAACCCCGCATGTTTGTAAATAGAATTTTGAGTTAAAAGTTAAATATTTACTGGACAGGACCGGGTCCAGGGCCTACAAAACAAAATCAGGTGCAATAACTTGTTCTGTCTGAAATGAATCCATAAAATGTCTAACAGCATTCATAGCTAGATGATGTCTGATGCTGGTGTAAAGTGACTTGACATTGACAGTCAGCCACAAGGCACCAGCATCATAGTGCCCCTTTTCTCACCATCAACCACACCCCCCTTGAGCAAGTTACCTACTTTAAATACTTAGGCATCACTCTGGACCCAGCCCTCAACTATCAGCAACACATTCTCCTCCTTGCCTCGGCCCTAAACTCAAGATTAGGTGTGCGTTATAGATACAAACATTGCCTCACCCCGGAAGCCCTACGGCTCACCATCAACTCCTCCATCCTTGCCCTCCTTGACTATGGTATTACCATATACTGTACTGCCCCCAACTCGGCTCTAACCAGTCTCCGCCTCATTCTCCACAAAGCCTGCTGCCTCATACTTGGGTGTGATCGCCGCACCCACACCTGCACACTTTACAACTCCTCTAATGGGCTAAACCTTGATAACAGAATCCGTTATCATTCATGCCTTATAACTAAGAAGATCCTCCTTGGACTTGCCCCTCCCTCTCTCTCCTCTATTATCCACCCAGCTGATCCAACCAGATCCACGAGAAACTCGAACAGGCAGAAGCTACGGGTTCCACATCCACATAGAGTACCTCCCAACTTCAAAGGACTTTCAGCTACCAAACCCCTGCTCTGACTAACTCCCTCCCTATCCAAATAACTAATGAAACAAGGATAGGCCCTTTCAAAACTAGACCGAGGGAATTCCTCCAAAACGCTAACGTATGTGACTGCACCTGACCACTCCCCATAATCATCCCTCCTCCTGGTGCTAACTCTTCCAAACCCGCTATCGACAAACAGCCAGGTACAGACCTTTCTGCACTTGTTCGGCTGGGCTTGACTGGGACCCTTCTACTATTCTGATCTACTCTGTATCTCATGTTCTGAACTGTAATGTAACTCCTAGTTATCTACTAATCCTGTAATGCCATGCTATGTTTCTCTTTTTTTATTCAATTGCCTGTACTGTGCCCTGATGTTTGTATTGTACCTGATGTATGACGTGGAACCTTTGTAAATAAGTCTCTGACTCAAAAGTCTTTCTGAATATTTCACAATGAACAAACAAATTGCTGCATAGCTTCTAGGAGTGCCGTGGTATCCCTTAAATAAGACAGTAACTTAGCAACCATACCTTGTAAAAACTTGTCAACAAAAGTAGCCAGGTTTTCCATAAGAGATTCTATGCTGGAGACAACTGGTCTCCCTGGAGGATTGATAGGGTCTTTATGGAGCTTGGGTAACATAAAAAGTGGGCATAATTGCATAAGGCAAAGAACCTCTGTGCGCAAACACTGAGGCAAGGGTTACCCCAAAGGGCATTTGGCTGGGAAGCCAAGTTTCAAGAAAATACAAAATCACACATGCCCCCACAATGCAAAGCATCATGGGCTACATATGCAAATCACCACAGAATGTTATGCTGGTCCAACTTTAAGCAGAATTGCATGGTGCCGAAAGGCCTCTCACACAGTTTGCAAAGGGTGCTAACAGAAGACAGTTTGTAACATTTGGATAGGGAGGGAGTTAGTCAGAGCAGGGGTTTGGTAGCTGAAAGTCCTTTGATACCGGATTCTGTTATCAAGGTTTAGCCCATTAGAGGAGTTGTAAAGTGTGCAGGTGTGGGTGCGGCGACCAGCATAACATTCGGTGGTGATTTGCATATGCAGCCCATGATGCTTTACATTGTGGGGGCATGTGTGATTTTGTATTTTCTTGAAACTTGGCTTCCCAGCCAAATGCCCTTTGGGGTAACCCTTGCCTCAGTGTTTGCGCACAGAGGTTCTCTGCCTTTTAAATAGTTTTTTATTTTAATGGGTTCACCACAATATATCCAAGGCACACTGCCTTAAGGGTAGCTGGTCCATTCCACTGGGGTGTCAAACAGATGAGGCATACTGATGAGTCCTGGTAGGACGAAACACGTGTCTGTGTCTTCTGTTAGTACCCTTTGCAAACTGTGTGAGAGGCCTTTCGGCACCATGCACTTCTGCTTAAAGTTGGACCAGCATAACATTCTGTGGTGATTTGCATATGCAGCCCATGATGCTTTGCATTGTGGGGGCATGTGTGATTTTGTATTTTCTTGTAACTTGGCTTCCCAGACAAATGCCCTTTGGGGTAACCCTTGCCTCAGTGTTTGCGCACAGAGGTTCTTTGCCTTTTAAATAGTTTTTTATTTTAATGGGTTCACCACAATATATCCAAGGCACACTGCCTTAAGGGTAACTGGTCCATTCCACTGGGGTGTCAAACAGACGAGGCATACTGATGAGTCCTGGTAGAACGAAACACGTGTCTATGTCTTCTGTTACCACCTTTTGCAAACTGTGTGAGAGGCCTTTCGGCACCATGCAATTCTGCTTAAAGTTGGACCAGCATAACATCTGTGGTGATTTGCATATGCAGCCCATGATGCTTTGCATTGTGGGGGCATGTGTGATTTTATAATTGCATAGTCCTGTCTCAGGAATTGGAGCTTGTTCTGTGATAGAAACATAGACTTTGATGGCAGATAAGAACTGCTTGGCTCGCCCAGTCTGCCCATTTCCCTACCTTCTGGATCAGCTGCAGATCTTAGTTAACCAACAGCCTACGTCCTCCTACCCCCCACTATAATTGCCTTATGTCTGTCCCATGCATTCTTGAATTCCCCCATTGTTTTTGACCCCATGACCTCCTCAGGAAGGCCATTCCATGTGTCCACCACCCTCTCTGTGAAAAAATACTTCCTCACATTGCCCCTGAGCTGCCCCCCCATCTTCTAACTGTGCCCCCTTGTTCTTGCACATCTTTTTTTCTGAAAGATGCTACCTTCTTGGACTTTGTTGATTCCCTCGAGGTACTTGAAAGTTTCTATCATGTCCCCCCTCTCTCTCCTTTCCTTGAGTGTATACATACTAAGGTTCTTTAGTCTCTCTTCGTATGGTTGCTGGTGCAGACCCTGCATCATTTTAGTTGCCCTCCTCTGGACTGCCTCCATCCTGTCTATGTCCTTGCGGAGATGGGGTCTCCAGAACTGCATGCAGTACTCCAGATGAGGTCTCACCAACTGTCTGTACAGAGGAATGACAGCTTCCTGCTTTCTACTGGTGATGTCTCTCCCTATGCATCCCAGTATCCCCCCAGCCCTCCTTACTGCCTTCTCACATTGCTTGCCCACCTTTAGGTCATCTGATATAACTACCCCCAGGCCCCTTTCCATTTCTGTTGTTGTCAGTATTTCACCCCCCATTGTGTACTCTTCCCCTGGGTTTTTGTTTCCCAGGTGCATTACTTTGCACTTCTTTACATTGAATCTAAGCTGCCATACATTTCACAATTCCTCCAGCCTTGCCAAGTCTCTTCTTATCCTTTCCACCCCACTTTATGTATCAACCCAGTTGCAGATCTTTGTGTCATCTGCAAAGAGGCATACTTTTCCTTCCAGTCCCTCTGCAACGTCACTTATAAAGACATTAAAAGGACTGACCCCAGTACTGAACCCTGCGTTACCCCACTAGTAACCCCCTTTTCTTCACTGTGGACTCCGTTTACTATTACCCTCTGCATCCTGTTGTCCAGCCAATGTTTTACCCAGGCTACCACCCTGAGACCCACTCCCAGGCTGGCTAATCTGTTTATTAATCTGCCTTTAGGTCATCTGATATGACTACCCCCAGGTCCCTTTCCATTTTTGTTGTTGTTAGTATCTGCCCCCCCATTGTGTACTCGTACTTTGCACTTCTTTGCATTAAATCTAAGCTGCCATACATTTGACAATTCTTCCAACCTTGCCAAGTCCCTTCTCATCCTTTCCACCCCCTCCGTATCAACACTGTTGCAGATCTTTGTGTCATCTGCAAAGAGGCAAACTTTTCCTTCCAGTCCTTCTGCAATGTCACACCTAAAAGTTAACAGCCAAGTAGAGTGCCAAATGAACGGCACGGTATCAGGGGGCGAGGCAAGAAGCACCACCATGGGAAGGGCGACCGCACATAAAGAGAGACAGACAGCACAAGAACGAAAAGCTCAGCAGCCCAGTTACAGCACCCCCATGAACAGCTAATAGCAGCACCACGAGCACCAGCAAGCCGGCAGGTGGGAGAGGTGCCTCTGGCAGGGAGGCACATCCAAACGTCTAGTGCAGGACAGCATGCACAGCAGGCCGTGGCCAGAGGTGGCAACAGGAGGAAAGGATGAGCAGCAGGTAGGCCACACAGGGGACATCACCGCTGCAGTGGCACACACTGAAAGGCACCACTGGTGGTGCACAGTGCAAAGGGGAGGACGTATGAGCCTGTAACACCCGGCTGCTCCAGGGCCACACACTAGGACAGGGCGCAGGACAACATCCATAACCCCATACACACCACAGCAGACACAGACACCTACCTCACCAGATATAACATGGAGGGACAGAGCTCACGGCTCCGCACAGGCACAGAGGCACCTCAGCCGAGGGTGGCGGTTGACGTTACGCAGGGCCCACGGACATGGCGGCCCTGGGGATGGGGATGGGGTGAGAAAGAATACCACCTGAAATGCAGCACAAACAGGAAGGGGGCATGTCCAGGCAGAAACTGCAGGGACACCCAACGCCCATAACAATGACAGCCACAGCACACCCACCAGATGTGACAGCATCTACATCATGGAGGTGCATTACGTGCAGAGCCAGAAGGGCAAGCCCATGGCTGTCCACAACAGCTTTGTGTATCGCAGATACAAGGAGGGACCAGAAAAAGTATATTGGAGGTGTGCTGAGGTGAGGAGGTACCATTGCATGGCCCACCTGCACACTGCTGAGGACATGGTGGTAGCCACCATCCGGGAGCAAAACCATACACCCAATGCAGCGGACGTGGGCATGCGGTGAGTGTTGGGAATGCTGCGGGACAGGACACGGCGTACCATGGATATCACTTCGCAGGTTGTTGTGGCAAGCACGTTGGGCATCCCTGTGGCCATGGCCTGTTGCCTACCAGGACTGCGTTTGCTGTGCCGGACAGTACAGCGTGTGCAACATGTGGCCTGTAGCTGGCCAACCACCCCACAGTCTGTCAAAAGCCTAATCATCCCAGAGGAGTACACCCTTGCGGCGGATGGCACGCGCTTCTTCCTGTACGACAGTGGGGGGGAGCTGGACCACATCATCATCATCTATGCCACGGACCGTGGCAAGCAGCAGCTGGCCAGCAGCATGGACTGGTTCATGGATGGCACATTCAGGATGCACCCTGCCCTGTTTGATCAGCTCTACACCATACACACCATCCAGTCGGGCACAGTCTTGCCCGCCATCTATGCCCTGACATGCACCAGGCGGGCACAGACATACATCAGACTGCTAGGTCAGCTAAAGCTGCACAACCCTGCCATAACACCTGCCATGGTTCTGATGGACTTCGAGCATGCCTGCTGGCATAGGGTCACCACCGTATTCCCCAAGGCATGGGTCAGGGGGTGCTTCTTCCACTTCACCTAGGCCCTGTGGTGCAAGGTACAGCAGCTGCCAGATGTACTGGCATGGTATACGCACGAGCCTGACTTTGTGCTGCATGTTCAGATGCTGCTGGTGTTGGCATTCCTGCCACCCGCTGACATGCCAGCGGTCCTCGAGGAACTCAGGGAATGGGAGTACATCACCAGCAATGAGGACGTCCTCCAGCCCCTGCTGGACTATGTGGAGGACACGTGGGTCGGCCGGCCCACTGGGTGGTTGGATCACCGGCGTGCCCTATTCCTAATCGAGCAGTGGAACTGCTATGCCTCCACCCTCCAGGGCCTGGCGAGAACTTACAATGCGGTGGAAGGGTGGCACAGGGCCTTTAACACCCGGGACAGTGCCTGCCACCCCCAGCATCTGGCGCCTCCTCAAGTGCCTGAGGGAGGAAGAGCATATTACTGCTGTGCGGTCTGAGATGCTGTTGTCTGGGGCGAAGGCACCACAACTGCGGAGCGGCATTGGGACCTTGATGCCAGGATCCACGTCATTTTGGCCGACTATGCCACCAGAAGCCACTACGACTACCTGCATGGGCTGGCACACAACTTTGTCTTCCACGTCTAGCCTGCCGCATGGCCGCCCCTGGCATGCACCAGCCCCTGCTGCCGATGTCCAGCCCTGGGCAGCGTTGCCCTGTGCTGCACTGCACGGTGCACAGTGTATGCCCTATGACACCACCCTGCGTGGGTATGCCCTTCCAGAGCTGCCCACACATCCACCACTGCCCCGTAATCTTCCTTTTGACCCCTTGTGCAGGTCAGGGCCCTCACGCATCTATTTTATTTATTTTTATTTTATTTAAACAGCAGTTTGGAAAACCTTTGAGCCATAGGCTCATTTACAAAGGTACCTTGTCACAGTAAGACAAATGAAAATACACAGTATAGCAGTACAACACATAAGTATAACAGTAACTTAAGACATAGATACAACAAGCTGGTACAGGTAGGATTGATGCAAACAATACCAGAGTTATGTTGCCTCTGCCACGTGCCACAAGCTGGGGGGGGGCGGCATCAGTATGTTGGGCCACAGCACTGCCCCTCGGCTGTGCCCCCTGGTGTTCCAGCCATCCCCCTGTCCTACTGTGCATGCCCGTTAGCTGGGCACCCCTGTCCTTGGGTGGTGGCTCACTGCCAATGCCGTGCCTCCCTTGTAGTCATGCCCAGCCTGGCCATCCCTGGCCGCTCACGCTCCCGGACTCTCCATCACCATGGGCGGCTTTCCAGGCCGCCACGCCTGCGGTGTGTGCTTGTCCTCATCATACTTGCAGGGCACACCGTGTGCTTGGTGCCCATTTCTGCTGCTCTTTGCTGCTGTCGCCCTTTCGGGCAGTCGGCGCTATTGTGTGGTTGCCTTTGTGGCATTTACTCTGTCTCCCTTGCTGTTCTGGTTGGTGCGATTGCAGACGCACCCATATCACATAAAACCCTTAGACATTACAGAAAACCGGTCCAATACTGAACCCTGTGGTACCCCGCTAGTAACCCCCCCTTTCTTTGGAGTAGATTCGGTTTACTACTACCTTCTGCATCCTGTTGTCCAACCAATTTTTGACCCAGGCTACCACCCTGAGACCCACTTCCAGGCTGGCTAACTTGTTTATTAATCGTTTTTTGTGAATCCGTGCTGCCTTGGGTCCTGTACCCCGCTGGCCACTTAGGTACTCAACAATTCTTTCAGAAGTGATTCCATCATTTTCCCTACCACTGAGGTTAAACTAACAGGTCTGTAGTTTCCTGCCTCTGCCTTGCTCCCACTTTTGTGAAGAGGAATCACATTCACCTTCCTCCAGTCCTCAGGTACCACACCATCCTCCCATGATTTGATAAAAAGGGTAGTCAGTGGTGTCACTAGTTCTCCCTTGGCTGGATGTCTGAATCAGTACTGCCCCAATACCCACGTCTGAGGCATCAGTCTGAACTATAAAAGACTTGCTATAGTCAGGACTTGTCAAAACAGGAGCACTGCACAGTGCCTCCTTTAGTTTGGAAAATGCTTCCTCACAGGCTGGGCCCCAGGTAATTTTCTTGGGCATCCTTTTCTTTGTCAGGTCAGATAGGGGAGCAGCAAGGGCATTGTAATTGGGTACACATTTTCTATAGCACCCTGCTGTCCTGAGAAAACTCCTGACCTGCTTCTGAGTTTCTGTTCTGGGCCATGCCTGGATTACCTCTATTTTTATTTGGTTAGGACAGAGCTGTCCCTGGCCTACCACATGTCCAAAGTATGCCACCTGTCCCATGGCCACTTGGCACTTCTCAGCTTTGACAGTGAGCCCGGCCCTCTGTATCCTGCCCAGAACTTTCCTATGGTGGGATAGGTGTTCCTCCCAGCTGGTACTAGAGATGGCAATGTCATCCAGGTACGCCACGGCGTACTCCTCAGTACCATTTAACATTTGGTTCACCAACCTTTGCAAAGTGACTGGGGCGTTCTTCATTCCGAAAGGTATTACTTTAAACTCAAATAAGCCTATCGGAGTGATGAAGGCTGACCTCTCCCTAGCTCTGTCTGTTAACTCTACCTGCCAATACCCCTTTGTCAGGTCAATGGTCGTAAGGTAGGTCACTCCTCCCAACTTGTCCAGGAGTTCGTCCGTCCAGGGCATCGGGTGGGTATCTGACTTTGTGACTGCATTCAGTCCACAATAGTCCACACAGAAATGAGTGGTGCCATCTGGCTTAGGTACAAGGACTACGGGTGAGGCCCAGGGACTGTGGGATCTCTGGATTACCCCTAAATCCAGCATCTCCTCTTCTTCCCTCCTAATGTTCTTTTGGACAGCCTCTGACACCCGATATGCTGTCCGCCATATGGACGTCTGTGTCCCTGTCTCCACATCGTGTGTCGCTAAGGTTGTTAGTCCAGGCTTGGCACTAAACAAGGGGTCAAAGTCTGCTAAAACCTCCTTCACTTTCTGGATCTGGTCTGGGGTCAGCTGGGGAGACAATTTTACTGCCTCAACACAGAGGACTCCCATTTACTCTCTTCCAGCAAGTCCAGAAGGGGGTCTCCTTTGTCCGTCCCCTCCCCATGACTACACACTGCAAACACCATGTCAGCCCTATTTGCATATGGCTTCATCATGTTGACATGGTACATCCTTTCTGTCTGTCTTCGGTCAGGTAACTCCACAATGTAGTTCACGTCATTTACCTTCCTAACCACTTTGTACAGTCCTGCCCACTCAGCCTGCAGCTTGTCTTTCTGGACTGGAATAAGGACCATGACTTCCTGACCCACCATGTACGAGCGGGCTCTGGCTCTGCGGTCGTACCACACTTTTTGTTTCTGTTGGGCAGCTGCCAGGTTGCTCTGGGCTGTCCCATTAAGCTCCTTCAGCCTTTCCCTAAACCTAAGGACATAATCCACAATGGGAGTTCCCTGGGTGGTGTGCTTGCCTTCCCAGTCCTCCCGGATCAAGTCTAGGGGCCCACGTACCCAGCATCCATATAAGAGTTTGAAGGGGGAAAATTCTGTCCACTCTTGGGGCACCTCCCTGTATGCAAACAACAGGTGGGGAAGGTATTTCTCCCAGTCCCTCCCATGCTGTTTAGCAAACGCCTGGAGCATTGACTTTAGGGTACCATTGAATTGTTCCACAAGTCCATTGGCTTGTGGGTGATACGGCGTTGTGCATCTCTGCACCACCCCACACTTCTCCCATAAACATTTCATCAGGTCCGACATGAAGGAACCCCCTCGATCGGTGATTACCTCCTGTGGAAACCCAACACAGGAGAAAATCCCAAGTAAGGCATCTGACACTTTGTCTGTCCTCAGTGAGGATAGGGCGATGGCCTCTGGGTGGCTTAATCCACCACAGTCAGGATGAATCTCTTCCCTGAGGAGCTGGGGGTATTTAAAGGCCCCACAATATCCATTCCCACCCTCTGGAATGGCTCCTCCATTATGGGCAATGGAATCAGGGCGGCTTGGGTTTTCTTGCCCGCCTTCCCTATTTCTTGGCACCAGTGACAAGACCTGCAATACTCCTTCACCTGCTGGGTGAAGTTAGACCCAATAAAATTCTGGCCCTTGGCTGTTAGTGCGTGCAATTCCCAGATGACCAGACAAGGGAATATCATGTGCAATTTTGAGCAACTGCTCACGATACCTCTGAGGGAATGACAAGCTGCCTGTCTAGCATCCCTCCCTCTGTACTGCCTGAGTATACATAAGTCCATTTTCCCAATAAACCTTATGTCTGCCGTCACCTCCCTGTGTACCATCCGAGTCTGCCCAAGCCCTTGGCTTCTCTAAACTAGGGTCACTTTTCTGAGCATCTGCGAACCCCTCACACATTCCCAAGGCTTGGGACAGGTCCCCTTCAGTTGCTAAACTAGGGTCCCTAGCACTAGCGTCAGGGCCCTCAGGATCACTGTCAATCCCAACCCTCTGACAAGGGGTTACCCCTCCCTCTTCGGAGTAACCCTCTGTAGCTGTGTGGTTACTTGCTACTGGGGACATTTCTACCCCCTTTTTATCAGTCTCCCCATCTGGAGACACAGGCTGGGGAACCAGCATCTCAGTGGTTTCCACACTGGTTTCTGTGGGGTTCAGGGAACTACTAGTTTCCCTTGTCGCTAGGCTACGGGTAACTGCACATACCATCCCCTGCTGGAGATTGTTACCCAGGATCACATCCACTGCTAATGTTTTAGCTACAGCCACCTGTTGCACAGTTCCCCCTGTTTCACCCCCAGCCTAGGAGAACACTAGCGAGAGGCAATGTTTTCTCTTCACCCTCAAAGTCCTCTACAGTGACGTATTTATTGGATATAAGCTGACCAGGCTGTACCAGATCCCCTTTCACTAATATCAGGGATGCCTCTCTGTCCCTTAACCCCTGCGTCTGTACACCATTCACCATGACTGGGTGCATGTGTTCCCTCATGTTCACCGGCATGCTTCCAGGGACACGCAAACAACCCACTTATTTCCTGGTACCATGCTGTGTATTATTGCTGGCCTTTTTGGGACACAGTCTGGCAATATACCCAGTTTCTTTACATAACCAACATTCACTTCTTCTCTCAGAGAAATCTTTTCTCTGAAACCTGGGACTAACTGGTTTCGGTGGAGGCAGTGAAGGTTTTAGCTACCCTGAAGGTGCACTTTTCCCTTTCTGCGCTGCCACGCCCACTCCATTTGCTCTCAGAGCAGGTCTGCTCTTGGCATAGCGGTCCGAGAGTTCAGCAGCCTCTTGCACTGTTTTGGGATCTCTGTCCTCTAGCCAGGTTTTTAGCTCTGCTGGGCATGCCCAATAAAACTGTTCTAATAAAATCACATTTTCAATTTTATCAACAGAGTTTGCCTCAATTCCTTCCCACCAACGTTTTAAAAACTGACATCGTTTCGTGGATAGCTCCTCGTAGCTTATATCAGGGCTTCTCCTGAGCTTACGGAATTTAACTCTGTATGATTCAGCAGTTAATTCAAACTTTTTTAACAGTGCAGCTTTAAGTTTGCTGTAATCGTCACTGTCCTCATTACCCATTTGACCCAATGCATCACGAGCTTTCCTGGAAAGTAGGGGGTAGCTGGAAGCTCCAGGACTCCCTAGGAATTTTAGCCTGAATACAAACATTTTCAAAAGAATTTAAAAAGGCATCCATATCCTCCCTCTCTTTTATCTCGGCTATTAATTTGGAGTTCAATTTGTAACCCAGTCCTGCAGTCCCAGTTAAACCCAAGCCACTTACCTGCACTGGTGCCACTTGTCGAAGTCATATCTTCTCCAGTTCATGTTGCCTCTGGCACTCCTGCTCCTCATAGTCTGTGTCTCAGCATTCTCATTCTCTCTTGTCCTCTGCAGTTTGCTGGTGCTCACGCTCCTCATGGTCTGCCTCCCTCTGTTGTCACTCTGCCTCTTGGTGTTCTCGCTCTGCCTCACGGTCCACCTCTTGTTTCTTTCATTCTCTCTTCTCCTGGAACTCCAGCTCCATCCTGCGCAACTCAATTTGCAGCCTGAGTACCTCTGGATTCAGGATACTGGTGACCTTCCCCTGCTGCTGTGGCCCTTCACTGACAGTGGCCCTGCTGTCCTCCTCATCGGACCTGGACACAGCACTGGCCATTAGCCCTGCCACACTTGAGGTTTGGTCCTTTTCAGTCACAGTCAGTGACTCACTGCTCTGGGTATCTGCTACCATCAGGGCATCTATGAGGTTCTGCTTTTTGGCTGTCACCTCAAACGGGACTCCTCTGTCCCCACACAACTGCTTTAAGTATTCTACAGTGTGCCTGCTGTAGTTGGAAGCCATCTTTCCTGACTACTGCTACTCTGACTGGCACTTTAGAAAAAAAATAAAATGGGTAGGAACTTGACTGTAAGCCAAGGGATATAGTTCTGTTTCCTTTTGAAATAAAACACTGCCTTTCTTTTTTCCAAGTAAGCTGAACAGTCTCAAGCTGACACACTGAACAATAAAGCTTATACCATCAAACTTTATATCCCACCGTTGCCAACCAATCTGTCACAAACCCACTCAGCAGGTCAGCCCTCCACTCCCAAAGTGCCAACCTCTGAGCGTAGAATTGTGAACAGTTTAACAGAACAAGGTAATCCTCTTATCTGTTTTGTGGGTTTGAGTCACCTTTGTCCCAAGTTCTGGAGGGATTCAAACTGATAACCTCTTGTTAGCATACCCAATTGTCAGGCTCAGATAATTCTGTCTTCAGGGAGCCAGATATCTTTGCTTATGGGCACCTAGCCAGGTATTCCAAAATGAACCCTTAGAACTCTATGCAAGACCTAGAGAACTCTTATCTGTTTCCCAGTTTGGTAACACAATAAGCTCATGCACACTGTCAACTATAACCATCTAAGCTTCACTTATAAAAAAAGAAGTTTCAAGGCACGCCAGGAAGTTTCTGTTTTTAAAATATATCTTTACTTTAAAATAGAAACAAAATTAGGAAAACAGTAAATACAGAACAAGATATCCCAACACATACAGTCTTAAAAACAAAATAGGTTTAAAAGTGCAAATTCCTACAACCCATACACTCAGACTGGTCTTAGCTAATGTATCCTTACTTTCTTAATCGTTCAGTGCCTCGATGTTCCTCTTTTCTCAGTCAGAAAAATGAATGTGTCTCTGTTCGGTCTGCTCAGTATACTTAAAAGCAGTCTTGAGCCGGCCTTCTCTCTGAGGTCACCTCACTCTGCCTTGGTGTATTAAACTTTATATTTTATAACACAAGATGTCCTTAATAAGATATTTAAACAAAATAGGTGACACCAATGAATCTCCTCTCTTTGTGTGATTTCCCCCAACCCAGTCTGTGATCTGCTTCACACAGACATCAAAGTCTCTTTGATGTACTTCACTGGATACCTCAAACACATGCATAGGCTCCTTTTCTCATGACACCTAGTGCAAATCAAAGGATTTCCCTGAGGGCATTATAAAATGGATATATTGGTCCCTGGCTTCAAAGCAAATTGGCAAAGTAATTGCATCTCATATCTCTGTAGTTTAACCTATGTCCTGTCCTTTGAACTTATGCCTGGGGTTTTTTGATGTGTCAGTTTCATCAAGACAGCAGTTCCTCCTGACAGACACTCCCCTATATATTTTATATTGCAGACAAAATATCATATTGGAATCAGAACCAGCTGTCCACGTGCCACAATCCTCCCCACCTAGACTGAATTTGGGGGCTCTATTCCCTGCATGGGATGAGCTTCCCAAATCAGTTCACGAGTTTTAGGAGCTCTTTCAGGACCCTTTCTTCTGTGAATGGACTGGTATCGACCCCCCCATCCAGAGTGCTTCTATTGTTTGGTTTAGGTATGTCCCCCTCCTCTTCTTTTGTGAATACTGAACAAAAGTATTCATTCAGTGTCTCTGCCTTTTCACTATCAACCTCCCCACCCTCTCCTTCATTAAGCCTCATTATCCCTCCCTTGGTTTTTCTTTGCTCACTAATGTACCTATAAAAGGTTTTATCCACCTTCTTAACTGAGCTGGCTATCTTTTCCTTGGTTTGGGCCTTTGCTATTCTGACTGCCTTCCCCACTTTCTTCTGCTTTAACTGATATGGTTCTCTTTCCTGCTCCTTCTGTGATTCCTTATACTTTCTGAATCCTGTCTTTTTCTCCTTAACCTTCCCCACCAGCTCTTTTGAAAACCATAATGTTTTTCCCTTCATTTTGTTTTGTTTATTTGCTTCACACAAAGGCTTGTTGCCTCTGTGATGGCAGTTTTGATTTTGCCCCATTGTTCCTCCACCCCTCCTTCTTGCCCTTTTGCTAGTGCATTCCTTAGGCACTCTCCCATTCTGCCAAAGTCAGCCCTCCGAAAGTCCGGTACCCTTGCTTTTGTATGACTTGGCTCTATGGCTGTGTTTATTGTGAACCACACTGTCTGGTGGTCGCTTGTTCTCAGATGCCTACTCACTTCTAAATCTGAGATCCTCTCACTGTCCCTGTTTTAGAGTACCAGGTCTAAGACTGCTCCCTCCCGACTGGCTTTCAACACTAGCTGCCGGAGGTGTGCTACCTGTAGGGCATTGAGAATGACTCTGCTCTTGGATGTGGCTGCAATAAATGTGCACCAGTTAACATCTGGCATATTCAGGTCCCCCATCAACAATATCTCCCTTTTTTCTGCCATTCTAAGGATGCCTCCTATCATTTCCTTGTCCATGTCCTCCCCCTCTGTATATGACCCCTGTGCGGATTGTGGTGCCATTCCTGTCTCCAAGGTGTCCACAGTGCCTCCTCACTTCCTTGTTTACCCTTTAGTTCCATTGCTTTGATCCCTTCCCTTAAGTAGAGAGCTACTCCTCCTCCTCCTTTTTTACCCTCTCTGTCACTCTTGTAGATTATGTGCCCTGGTATGTTGACATCCCAGTCATGTTTCTCTGTGACCAGGTTTCTGTGACTGCCATCATATCCAGGCATCCCTCTTCCATCAAGGCTACTAGTTCAGAAAGCTTGATACCCAGACTATGGGCATTGGTACCCATCGCCCTCCGTTTTTTAATGGCCTTACCACTTTTAGCCCCATCTCTGTACTTACTGCCTTTGCCTTTTTCTCCATTTAACCCTGCTCTTCCCCCTATTGACCTCTCTGCCTTGGTGTTAACCTTGCTAACTACCCTGTTTTGTGGGGGGTGGCTCGGAATTCCCTTTTCCTTTTCAGTGCCTCCCCCCTTGGCTAGTTTAAAAGCTTGCCAATGAAGCAGTTAAATCTATCACCTAGGTTCCTGGTTCCCCTCCTGGATAATTCCTTCTGCCAAAGATTTATTAAGAAACACTTCCAGGCATTTTTTTTAACAATCCAGTGGGATCAAAGTCCAGAATCCTGTAACTGTTGATGTAATTTAATTGTCCTAATGCCTCATTTACGTAGTAGTCTTGGTCCATTACAACCACTTGGCCACCTTTATCAGGTTGTTTAATAATAACATTGTCCATTTTTTGAAGCTCAGAAAGTGCTTGTTCTTCTTGCTGTGTAATGTTACCAAATGACCTATTGAATGAAGAATCCAGCACTATATTTGTTTCTGTAATAACCAAGTTCTCAAAAGCTGTGATTGCAGCTGAAAAACAACTGCCAGGGCAAAAAGTGGATTTGGGTTTTAAGGTCTTTCTTAAAGTGGCAAAATCCTGGGTAAGACTGCTTGTGTCAAACCTTCAGTATTCTCCAAATCTATGACAGTTTCAAAAGTTTCTGATGCCCATTCGAGATCCCAATCAGACCATGGGCTTGAATTTCAAAGGCTGATGCAGGGTTTGCATAAGCCCTGCATCAAACCCTGCACTGCACTGACCACATTGCTGCATCGTGCACCCCATTCAAAAAGGTCATGTGCCTTTGTGACACTTTACCCCCTTTACAGCAGCTGGCACTAAATATGTGGTGCAAACCCCAGTAAAAAGGTCCACGAAGGTAGACGGGCAAAATCTGGTCTAACTTTCGGCATGGGCGCATGGCATTGAGAATCCTAACTGCCGGACAGGGAATGCAGCAAGCTCTATGTGCCGTGTGTTTGGTGCACACAGGGTTTGCGGCATTCCAAACTGTTTGAGAATTGAGCCCCATGAATCTATCAACAGAAGGGCTGGGGACAAACTAAAGCAAGTTATTTCCAGAAAACAAAGCAAGTTCACAAGAGACACAAATGTTTACTAAGAGCAACAGATTTACAATTAGGATTCCAGTCACTCTCATAGCTGTGGAAGGTCACGTGAGAGGTCACAGAATAGATGCTCAAGGTCAGAAAGCAGTAACTTTCATTATAAAAGTAGACAAACTCAAAATAAGCAAACATCTGATACAGAGGATCACAATCCAGATGTGATTTCTGCATTGAGTAATACACCAAGTAGCCAATCTGATAAGAATTCTGACCATTTAGGAGCCATACCCAAACAGCAAATGACAAAAAAACTTAAAAGCAGCTGGAAAAGAGATAAACAGCAACAACAAAAAAATCAGGAAAAGAAGATAGGCTGCAGAGCAGGAAAAAGACAAAGATACAGGAAAAGCTGGTCCATCTACTGGGCACATGAATATACACAATTTGAGACCCAAAAACAAGTAGTGGATGTATCTATAACAACACTTTCTGAAACCCAAATAAGTATTTTGTCTAAAGGACTTTTGTTTGTCCCGGCCATTATGTTGATAGATTCATGGTCCTGGTGGATTTGGAGAAAACATTCAGAAAAATGAGACTAACATTTTTTTTTCAAGTTGAAATAATGAAGCTGTGAATTTAAATAATGAGACTTAGTTGGAAACCTCTGAACATGAGCCTGATTCAAGTGAAACAGTAGTATACATGGGATTACCAAATAATGCTGACATTGAGCTATCTTCTGATTGGGATCCTGAGTGGGTGTTAGAAACTCTTGAAAACATCATAGGGCTAATATTTTTCAAGTCAAACTACCTCTGGCTGGAAGCTGCAATACTGAACATAGGATTTGCAAGAAAGCGAGTTGTGCTCATAACAGAGGGAGGTGAACCTTACAATTGTCTTTGGTTTGTAGCAGATATTCTGCAGGTGGAGGCTACTTCTAACTGAAAGGTGAAATAAGGAACTTAGAATTATCAGGAAAAGACAGTCTTTGTTACAATTCTTAAAAATTTTCAGTGCAGGAAGAGTTTAAAGCACAGCTGACTTATTTTGGGGCTGGCTGCTTTCAGAGCACGAACCACCAGGCTGTTTTGGGGCTGGGGAGGTTTTACCTGTGTCTGACTTGGATGTCTGCATTTTTCTCTGTTTGATTAACAGGTATTTTCTCTGTCAAATTGTTGTGTAGGGTATCTTGCTGACAGGAAGGCACTCATTGCATGTGGTGGGGTCAGAGCTCTTAGTTGATTGTTTTGTGAGGGCACAGTTTAGGCCAAACCCCTTCCCACCCCTCACCCCACCCACCCCTGGAAATAGTTCCTTTATACCTGGGGATCTGACATCATTTCCTCAAGAGTGCAAGGTGCATATCACTGTCATATCCTCTCTAGCACACTGCACTGACAATATAAGCATACACATTGTATAATATATATATTTCTATATAACAAACCAATCACACACACAAAAAAAAAGTAGATAAACATGTGGGGAGTAGTGCAATGTAATGGCTGTGGGGCAGCAGTCTTCTCGGAGTCTTTCTGGAGGCTGAGATGCTGCCCTATTTGTAGACAACTCTCTGCCCTGAGGGAGGAAGTTGCCCATCTTCAGGCCACACTGGACAGTAGTAAGGGAACCTTCCCCCAGGCCACACTGGATGGTAGGAAGGGAACCTCCCCCATCCAGGGAGCACCAGAGCCACTACCACTACCTCAGAGGTTGTGAAGAAAGCACAGCAGTTGGACCACAGTGGGCTCAGGGAGGGTTAAGATGGTGGAAAAGAGGCACACCCAATCAGTTGTTCCACTCCACAATCCATACACCATTCTGGGGGGAGCATAGCTCCCCTATGGATGCACCTGCAGAGGAGACTAAGGAGGCTAAGGACAGCTATCACAAGGGAGGCCCACAGGAAGGAGGCAGAGGACACCACAAGGAAAGGAAGCAGCTCCTGGTGGGGGACTCAATTATTAGGGGGATAGAACTGGGGGGAGCAGGGAAAACTGAAGTAAGGTGCCTACCTGGTGCCATGGCTTGGAGGGAGAGGAAGCGCATCCTCAGGATCACGAGAACAGCTGTACGGGAGTCTGAGCTGGATGTCATTGTCCACCTAGGGACAAATGACTTGGCTCAACATGAGATTAAAGCAGTGCAGAAGGACTTTGTAGAATTGGTGAGGGGCCTAAGACAAGTAGCACACACAGTATCCTTCTCAGAGGTGCTGCCTGTCAATGGCATGAGTGAGGCGAGGGTACTTGCACCATGCAGTTTAATGAATGGTTGAAAAAATGGTGTGGAGAACAGGGGTTTGGCTTCACTGGGGACTGGGGTTCCACCTGGAGGGACACCAGCCTATACTGGCAGGTGGTCTGCATCTGTCCAGGAAGGGAACAAGTCTTTTGAGCAATTGGTTTAAATGCTTCATTGGCAAGCTTTTAAACTAGTCAAGGGGGGAGGCACTGATAAGCAGCAGGAAAATCCTAGCCTCTCACTACAAAACAGGGTACTAAATGAGAAAAAGACCGAGGTAGAAAGGTCAGTAGTGGATGCTGTAACAGAAGGTAAAGCCATCAAAAAATGGAGAGCAATGAGTACCAATGCCCGTAGTCTGAGTAACAAGCTTCCTGAATTAGTGGCCTTGATGGAGGAGGAACATCTGGATATCGTGGCAGTCACAGAAACATGGTACACACAAAACCATGACTGGGACGTAAACATACCAGGATACACTATCTACAGGAGGGACAGGGAGGGTAAAAGAGGAGGAGGAGTAACTCTTTACATAAGGGAAGGAATCAAAGCAACAGAACAAAAGGGAAAACAGGGAGGAGAAGAAGCACTGTGGGTAAATTTGGAGACCGGCAATGGCACCACAATCCGCACAGGGGTTGTATACAGACCCCCTTCTCAGGGGGAGGAAATGGACAAGGAAATGATAGAAAGTATACTTAGAATGGCAGAAAAAGGAGATATTGCTGATGGGTGATCTGAATATGCCAGATGTTAACTTGAGTGCAGTGCAGCAGCCACTTTGAAGAGTGGGGTTATTCTAGATGCCCTACAGGGGGCATGCCTTAGACAACTAGTATTGGAGCCCACTCGAGAGGGAGCAATCTTAGATCTGGTTCTCTCAAATGGAGATGAAGAGAGGATCACAGATGTAGAAGTGGGTAGCCATCTGGGAAATAGCGACCATCGAACAGTATGGTTCACAATAAACACAGCAATAGAGTCAAGTCATACAAAGGCAAAAGTACTGGACTTTAGGAGGGCTGACTTTGCTAAAATGGGTGAGTGCCTAAGGAATGCACTAGCAAATGGGCAGGAAGGAGGGGTGGAAGAACAATGGAGAATAATAAAAACTGCCATCACAGAGGTAACAAGCCTTTGTGTGAAGCAAATAAACAAAATGAAATGATGTAAGAAACCACTATGGTTCTCAAAGGAAGTGGCAGTGAAGGTTCAAGAGAAAAGAAAGCATTCAGGAAGTACAAGGAATCACAGAAAGAGCAGGACAGAGAACTGTATGATTAAAGCAAAAGGAAGCTGGGAAGGCAGTCAGAACAGCAAAGGCCCAAACCGAGGAAAAGATAGCCAACTCGGTTAAGAAGGGAGATAAAACCTTTATAGGTACATCAGGAGCAAAGGAAGACCAAGGGAGGGATAGTGAGGCTTAATAAAGGGAGGAGGGTGGGCAGAGGGTGACTGTGAAAAGGCAGAGATACTAAACAAATATTTTTGCTCAGTATTTACAAAGAAAGAGGGGGAGGTACCTAAAACAAACAGTAGAAACACTCTGGTTACAGAAGTTGATACCAGCCCATTTACAGAAGAAAGGGTTCTGAAAGAACTCTTAAAACTGAAGGTGGACAAAGCAATGGGGCCTGATGGGATTCATCCCAGAATTCTAAAAGAACTAAGGGTAGAACTAGTGACACCACTGACTACCCTCTTTAACAAATCATGGGAGGATGGGGTGGTACCCGAGGACTGGAGGAAAGCAGATGTGATTCCCCTTCACAAAAATGGGAGCAAGGCAGAAGCAGGAAACTACAGACCTGTTAGTTTAACCTCAGTGGTAGGGAAAATGATGGAATCGCTTCTGAAGGAAAGAATTGTAGAGTATCTAGAGGCCAGAGGGGCATAGGACCCAAGGCAGCATGGATTCATAGCGGGAAGGTCATGCCAGATGAATCTGATAGATTTCTTTGACTGGGTGACCAAAGTAGTAGATCAGGGAGGGGCTGTGGACATGGCCTACCTAGACTTTAACAAGGCATTTGACAGTCCTACACAAAAGATTAATATACAAGTTAGCCAGCCTGTGAGTGGATCCCAAGATGACAGCCTGGGTAAAGAATTGGCTGGAGAATAGGATACAGAGAGTAATAGTAAATTGAGTCCACTCTGAAGAAAGGGGGTTACTAGTGGGGTACCACAGGGTTCAGTATTAGGACTGGTCCTCTTCAATGTCTTTATAAGTGATATTGCAGAGGGACTGGAAGGAAAAGTATGTCTCTTTGCAGATGACACAAAGATCTACAACAGAGTTGATGCACAAGGAGGGGTGGAAAGGATGAGAAGGGACTTGGCAAGGTTAGAGGAATGGTCAAATGTATGGCAGCTTAGATTCAATGCTAAGAAGTGCAACGTAATGCACCTGGGAAACAAAAACCCAGGGGAAGAGTACACAATGGGGGTGAGATACTAACAACAAAAAATGGAAAGGGACCTGGGGGTAGTCATATCAGATGACCTAAAGGTGGGCAAGCAATGTGAGAGAGGCAGCAAGGAGGGTTGGGGATACTGGGATGCATAGGAGAGGCATCACCAGTAGAAAACAGGAAGTTATTTTCCCTCTGTACAGACAGCTGGTCAGACCCCATCTGGAGTACTACGTGCAGTTCTGGAGACCCAATCTCCACAAAGACATAGACAGGATGGAAGCTGTCCAGAGGAGGGCAACTAAAATGGTGCAGGGTCTGCACCAGAAGACATATGAAGAGAGACTTAAGGAGCTTAATATGTATAGCCTCGAGGAAAGGAGGGAAGGGGGACATGATAGAAACTTTCAAGTACCTCAAGGGAATCAACAAAGTCCAAGAGGGTAGCATCTTTCAAAAAGAGGTGTGCAAGAACAAGGGGCACAATTTGAAGATAGAGGGGGGTGTCTCAGAGGTAATTTAAGGAAGTATTTTTTCACAGAGAGGGTTGTGGATGCATGGAACGGCCTTCCGGAGGAGGTTGTGGAGTCAAAAACAGTGGTGGAATTCAAGCATGCATGGGACAGTCATAAGGCAATTCTAGGGGGTGGGGGCAGGAAGAAGTAGGCTGCTGGTTAACTAGGATCTGCAGCTTATCCATTAGGTAGGGAAATGGGCAGACTGGGTGGGCCAAGCAGTCCTTATCTGCCGTCAAATTCCATGTTTCTACGTTTCTAACCAGGGATACAGATGAAGTTAGACTAGAGAGAAACTGATACTATATTCACTGGAATTAAAACGTTTAAGAGGTGATCTTTTACAAATATTTAAAATTTCCTTGGATAACGATTTAATGGAGGACCTGGATATCAGTTATGCAGTTCAAAAATTCAACCTTAGGAGCCATGATAAACAACTTACACTAACATACCCAATCAAAAACCGGAGAAGAAATTTCTTCACTGAGAAAATAATTAAAACATGGAATTCTCTCCCACCAGACATAATGAATACAAATATTATAACTACATTTAAAAGAAATCTCGACACTTACCTTCTTGTAAAAAAAAGGGTAATAACACCCCTTGCTTAGGGGAGTCAGACATAATAGGCTTTAATAAGTTTTATTTATTCATTTTTTATTTTGCTTTTGGTAACCGGGTAAGTGCACTAGGCATAAGAATGCCTATTTTCAGGCACGACCTGGTCTGCCTTTTGCACCGAGTATAGTACCGAGTATATTTGGAGAATACTGAAGGTTTGACACAAACAGTATTACCCAGGATTTTGCCACTTTAAGAAAGACCTTAAAACCCAAATCAACTTTTTGCCCTGGCAGTTGTTTTTCTGCCGTAATCACAACTTTTGAGAACTTGGTTATTACAGAAACAAATACAGTTCTGGGATTCTTCATTCAGTAGGTCACTTGGTAACATTACACAGCAAGAAAAACAAGCACTTTCTGAGCTTCAAAAAATGGACAATTTTATTATTAAACAATCTGATAAAGGTGCCCAAGTGGTTGTAATGGACCAAGACTACTATGTAAATGAGTCATTAAGACAACAGTTACAGGATTCTGGACTTTGATCCCACTGGATTGTTCAAAAAAATGCCTGGAAGTGTTTCTTAATAAATCTTTGGCAGAAGAAATTATCACAGAATGAGCTCCAGTTTCAGAAACAGGACTATCCAATTATGCCCACTTTGAATATGTTACCCAAGCTCCACAAAGACCCTATCAATCCTCCAGGGAGACCAGTTGTCTCCAGCATAGGATCCCTTATGGAAAACCTGGCTACTTTTGTTGACAAGTTTTTACAAGGTATGGTTGCTAAGTTACTGTCTTATTTAAGGGATACCATGGCACTCCTAGAAGTTATGGAGCAATAGCACTATGATGTTGGTGCCTTGTGTCTGACTGTCGATATCGAGTCACTTTATACCAGCATCAGACATCATCTAGCTATGAATGCTGTTAGACATTTTATGGATTCATTTCAGACAGAACAAGTTATTGCACCTGATTTTGTTTTGTAGGCCCTGGACCCGGTCCTGTCCACTAAATATTTGACTTTTAACTCAAAATTCTATTTACAAACATGCACAGTTGCTATGGGCTCGTCCATGGCCCCCTCCTATGCCAACTTGTTTTTGGGTTGGTGGGAGGAGGGGGCCGTATACGATCTCAGAAGCAGCCCCTGTCTGGACAGGATCAGATACTGGGCCATTTTATTGATGATATTCTGTGTATATGGAACGGGTCCATACAGGAAGCACATGACTTTGATGCCTTGTTAAATAATAACAATTTGAATCTACATTTTACTTATATAATTGAACCAGACTGTGCTTCATTTTTGGATCTGACCCTTCGTTTTGATACAGAAAGAAAAATATTCACTGAGAATTATCGCAAGCCAAACTCGGGTAATACCCTTCTGAAGTATGACAGCTTACACCCCAAGCATTTGTTAAATGAAATTCCTACAGGTCAGTTTTTAGGAATAAAACACAACTGTTCAGAACAAAACACTTTTTTGAAACATGCAGTCAATGAGTTGTATGATATATTCTGGAAAAGGGGTTATGGACCACATGTTTTAGATAAAGCAAAAGAAAGGGCATTTATAAGCAACAGAAAAGTTGTGTTAATCCCGAAGCTTTCAGTTACTAACACAGATAATAAGATCAATTTTATAACTGAATTTAATTCAGTTACCCCTAACATTGCAGGGATTTTTAAGTGTTTTTGGCACATTATAAGTTCTGACTCAGATTTTGTTGACACTATTGGTGAATCTCCCATAGTAGTTTATCAAATGGGAAAAAAGCTTGAACGATTTATTAGTACACAATCACTTAAACAACAAAGTGAGTTCACCACATGGAAGTTTACAAAGGTTACCCTGGGGTGCCTTTAAATGTGGTTCATGCAACATATGTAATTTCATTAAACAGTCTAAGGATTTTACTAGTCCTACTAACAACAGAAGTTACCAGATTAGATACTTTATTTCTTGTAAAACCCCATTTGTCATTTATGTTCTTTGGTGTGATTGTCCTTCCTTATATGTAGGGTAGACTATTAGACTAGTTAAAGAAAGAATTCAAGAACAAGTCAGGGCTATAAAAGCCTGAATTCAGGTACACCAGTGGAACAACATTGAAGAAATCACCACAAGGCAGATGTCAGTTCATTCCATTTCACATGTTTACTGTAAGTAATGTCAAAAGACCTTTGAGAGGGGCTAATCGGGTACAGCAATTGTTACGAATTGAAAGCAGATTCATTTTTGAATTAGGAGCCCTTAGTCCTGATGGCCTAAATGGTGACTGGGATGTTATAAATGTGCAATATTTGTTGCCTTTATTATGCATATTTTTGATTTCACTTGAGATGCACAGATATTTATCATAAACAAAGAGAGATTATAACATATTTAATTCTGCATGAATAGAAATAACACATAGTGTATTTATGGTTAGTTTATATCGCTAGATATTTGTAATATTAACTCCAGTGTAACCTACTCATTGTTTGAAATATTTTAACATATTTATGAATTTTTTTCACTAATTGTTTGGGGTAGGTTTCTTATAATTTTGTAAGAGCTTGGTCAGCATGTACAGCCAATATGCACAGTCTTAAATGTGATGTACCATTATCTTGCTGACTACACCCCCCTGAAGAAGAACCTGGAGAGGGTTCAAAGCACTGGGGTATAGTGGTCATTGGTTTGCACGTTCCTATTTTTTGACTCACAATAAAGGACTTCACCTCATTTCTGAGTGGAGACAACATCATATGGTGAGTGCTTGCTTCTTTTGTTTGGTGAGTTCTAACCCACAGACTTGACCCCAGACCCTCCTGGTCCCCCTTTGTCTGGCACAATACCATCTCAAGGGGTTCCCAGGTATTTAAGCCTATCCCCCCAGGTCTCCTCATTCTGGGACCCTTCTGGCCTTAAACAGAACTCTCAGATGTGAGGCCAAACAGGACACCCCCAGCAACCAGTCCATGAACATGGACATATTTGTCTCCACCACACGAGGATCTCTCTCTTGGCCTCCATAACCAAATATTGTGTCAGCTGCATAATGCAAGCACACCCTCTGATATACTGAGTGTGTGCCCCTAGGATCCAGAATTCTGGGGGTATCTGGGATGTTACTACCTGTGATTTCTCTGTTCCTGCAGATAATCTCACCCCAGAAACCCTGCAGTCTTGGGCACTGACATAGTATGTGAGCTATATTCCCTGGAGTATGCTGGCATCAACATGTGGTAGGCATCCGCAAACCAATTTTGACCAGTTTAGCCTGAGTTTTGTGCCAGTGCCCTAACACCTTGGTTTGAATCAGTTGCAGTTTGGGGCCAGGAGAGCCAGAATGAGCCCTTCTTCAACATTGTTCGCATTGTAGCACTGTGACATGCACTGAGAGCTCCTGATCCCATTGGAGTCACTGAGCCTCCTATGATGGGAGGTGACAGGCTTGTAATATTTTGTAAAAACACTGCCCTCCCGGGGTTATTCTCTGATACCCTTCATTACAGCATTCATTTTTGAGTGGGTGAGGGTGTACGTCAGGCCAAGCCAACCGGTCAGGGCATGCCTAAGCTGCAGAAAGCACCAAAGTTCACCACTCTAGAGACTGAATTCATCTCTCAGCTGGGTGAAAGACTTCAATGTGCCCTCCTGTCGATCCACCAGGTCGCCAAGGGTTAGAATGCTCTTAGCTTGCCATCCCCACCAGTTCAGCAGTTGGCCTGCCACCTGAATTTTAGGATTATGCCAAACTGGTTCCAGCCAGCCTAGTTTAATATCATCTCACCCCTTGAGTTTCGTGACATTTCCACGAGAACTTGGTTGAAGGGACCAGGCTTGCCTGATTTGAAAGTAGACAAATGAGTACCAAGCTGATGGGGGAGCCACCAAAAAGAGCTTGTTCTATGTGGGCCCATATCAGATGTGTCCATGGGTCTGACGCCAACCAGGCTGTAGCATGTTTGGCACCATGTGCTGTGTGATACGCCCATAACCAGGGGAGGGTTCATCTCCTCCGGCATGAGAGTGCCTTATGGATCTTTCTACTGAATCTGTGCTGCTTTCCTTCCCAGATGAAAGAGATTATAAGTCTACCTGGACTGATGGATGCATGGAACCACCTTTCTGAGTAGGTTGTAGGGTCTAAAACTGTGGGAGAATTAAAAAATGCATGGGACAGACATAAGGCAATTCTTGGGGGGGGGGTAAGAAGAAATACGCTGTTGGTTAACTAGGATCTGCAGCTTATCCAGTAGGTAAGGAAATGGGTAGACCAGGTGGGCCAAGAGGTCCTTATCTGCTGTCAATGTCTATGTTTCTATGTTTCTACCTATCCTACTCCAAATCTCAGGGGGTATTTATAGGGGAATATTGTTCAAACAGTATAGCAGCCTAGGTAGTGCCATCATCTTAAAGGCGGCAATCTTCCCTGGTAGTGATATAGAGTTTCTTCCATCTGTCCATATCCTGGAAGAGGTCTGCTTGTAAAGGATTTAGGTTAGTTGCAACCAGGTCTTGCCACTGCAGGGTAATGGTTATCCCTAAGTACTGGATTCCCTGTTATCCCCATTTCAGGGTTCTCCCTTCTACCTGGGTGATCTCCTACATGCAGCCCTTAATGGGAAGTATCTTCATTTTGGTCCAGTTGACCCAAAGTTTCAATATATTGCAAAGTCTGACAGGATTGCTAATACCTGGGATGGGGACTCTGACATCTGTAAGAGTGTGAGAAGACTGTCAACATAAAATAAGGTATTGGAGACCATATAGCTCAAGCTTATGCCTTTGTCTCCCTCAGCTTGTCAACTTTGGACCCCTAACAGCTCCACTGCAATCAGAAAGAGGAGAGGGGAGAAGGGACAGCCTTCTTGCCTTGTTCCCCTATGGAGTATAAAGGGAGAAGACAATAGCCCATTAGTGAGGACCATAGCTGACTGGCAGTATAGCGTAGAGGTTAGAGTAATGAGCTGTGAATGAACTTGGTACATCCAGGAGACCAGACCTGGGTTTGATTCTCACAACCTCCACTTGCATACTGTGTGACTCTGAGCAAGTCACTTAACCACCCAGTGCTTCCAGGTTGCCCCTGAAAACAGGCACTTGTGCCTAGTGGGCCTTACCTGGCTACTAAAGATTAAAAAATAAATAAATAAATAAATAAATAAATAATAGCTTGGCGAGAGGTGTAAAGGGTTCTAACCCAGGATATGAAGTTTGTGCCAATTCACACTTTATGTATCACTTCAAACAAGTATTCCCACTCCACTGAATCAAAGGCCTGTTCTCCATCCATAGCCGGTAAGCCCAATGAGGCCAGTCCTAGTTGGGATTGTTCCAATATTTTCACCAGGAGTCGGAGCTTATCGGCCCTTTGTCTACCTTTCATGAACCTAGTTTGGGATTTATGAATGATAAATGGTAAGGCATGTTCCAACCCAGTGGCCATTACTTTAGCCAGGATTTTGACATCTATGTTCAAGAGGGATATGGGATGATAAGTAGCGCAGAGCACCCCATCCTTCTGAGATTTTGGGAGGGCAGTAATAACTGTTTGTCACATGGACAGGGAGAGAGCACTCTCTGATGCATGCCCTGAAACAGGGTAGTCAAACAAGGTGTCAAAATGTCAGAGATAGTTTGAAAGAAGTCTAACAATAGTCCATCCAGTCCCGGGGCTTTCCCTTTCACCAGAGATTGGATGGCCATGGAGACTTTCTCTACCGAGATTAGGCTCTCCTTCAACTGAGTGGTCATCTCTGGAGGGACCTGGGGAAGGCTGACAGACCTCAGAAACTGGTCTACTGCCCCTACCTGGAGAACCCCCTGAGAAATATATAGGGTCTGATAAAACTCCAGAAAAGAGGAGTTGATTTGGTAGGCTTGGTGGAGAGAGAGCCATCCGGCAACCAGATGTGAGGGATCAGTGCCTCCCCATTTCTTCTTCATCCTTTAGGCCAGAAGCTTGCATACCTTCTGACTTTGTTCTCAGTAGTGCTGCAGCATAAAAAAGTGCCTTTTCTGCCTTCTGTGTATATATTTTGTTAATATTATACTTAAGCAGAGTAATGGCCCGAAGGTCTACCTCTGATTTAATGGCCTGGGCATAGTATTTTTCCTTTCCATCCCTCAGTTGTGACAAGAGAAGATCTGCTTCTTTCTGTTATTTTTTTTTTGTTTTTATGGGCTGCATAACTAATACTGCAGCCCCTAATGAAAGCTTAAAATGCACCCCACACTACTGTCTCAGCCATCTGTGGCATGGCATTCTGATCAAAGTGGACCTGGATTTCCCTGGTGAGCCACTCCACAAAGTCACCCTTTTGGACTAGTAGGGGATTAATCCTGCACCTTGGGGACTTGGCTATTGTATCAGCCAAAACCATATTGATTGTCACCAGCGAGTGGTCCGACAATACTATAGGCTGTATTGTTGCGTCTACCACCTCATGTGCAAATTGGGAACTGACCAGAAAGTAATCCAGTCTACTGCAGCTAGAGTCCGGGGAAGAGTGGAAGGTATAGTCCCTGGTTATGGTATGTCTTAGCTGCCAAACATCCACCAGGCCATGGTCCTGGCACAAGTGAAGAAGGGCTTTATGAGCCATTTTGTGAGTTGGTTCTCCTGATATCCTAGAAGTGCTGTCCAGAATGGAATCTAGCACTAAATTAAAATCCCCACCACCACCAAAAGGTTTTGGGTCCCCACCTCCTGCAACTGTTGCACTTGTGTCAAGAAAAATTGAGCATCATCCACATTAGGTCCATGTATGTTACTTATGACGATGAGTCTAGCTTGAACCTTACTACTAAGACCCACCCATCTCCCCCCTTATCTTTATCTTTTCCCTAAGTTTGAATTGCACTCCTTTTCTGAATGAGAATAGACACCTCGCTTTTTGGTGGTAAATGTACTAAAGTATTCTATCCCTACCCAACCCCATGCCAGCTTCGCTGCCTCTGCCCAAGGAGGTGGGTCTCCTGTAACAAAGCCATGTCACATTTAGTTGTCAATATAGGACAATATCTGGGACCCACCTTTTGCAAACTGTATACATGCACAATCAATGTCAATGGATAGATCTTATCATCTTCTGTCCAACCCCAAGGGAACAACCACCTCGTTTGGTCCATTTAGAATAAAGGGAGGAAGAAAAAAAAAAAACAAGGGGAAAAGCAACAGCACAGTGGGCACCCCTGCTACTACAGACACGATATGTTCCTGAGGCAGCCTCTCTCATTCTCAGTTCCTTCCCTGATCACTGCAGTAGCATTAGACAGATGTGATTGGTGTAAAGGAGCGCAACTATCATTAGCAGCTGCCTCCATTTCCCACCACAGCCAATCTGTCTGACCCTATAATGAAGGCTACAATATCCCAACTACCCCAAGTCCCTGTTGTACAATAAGAGTGTTCCCCCTGAATCTAGGAACAGCTCCAGGGACCATCAGACATCTATTCCTTTAATTTTCAGCCATAAACCTCATGCTCCCTATCAACATCCCCCCCAATAACGCTCCGTAATGCTGTACTGAAGCAGGTACGCAACAATTGGGTACAGAGGGGCTCCTCGATTCAGCTTTGGTGCCAGCATGTGGTATATGCCCCAAAAGTGATCAGAAAGCTGCTGGATGAGGGACTGAACAAAAGCATTCTTGTCCAGGCCCTCCAAACCTTCCAGGATCCCCATGATCCTTATGTTGTTACGACGACTTCTGTTCTTGAGGTCATCGATGTTCACCCATAACGGGCCCATCTGCTGCTCAAGCACTGCCACCCAATTCTTCTGGGTCACCTTCTTTGTTTCAACCTGCATCGCAAAGAGCTTCATATCAGCATTCCTAATTTCAGTGGCCTCCTCACACTGCTACGCTGCTGTGAACAGACTGGCGGATGGCTGTGTTATCTGCTATTAAGGTCCTTAACATCATTTTTATTTCAGATAAGTCAGAGTTCCCTGTTGCAGTCTGAGGGGACGCCACCTCCGCCTGGTCTGTGCTCGCTGCCATTACTGCTGTCCTGTGTAGTGTCACTCCTGACCCTTCAACTTGCCACAATTACAAAGAAGCTGGAACATCCTGACAAACACCAAAGATATAAACTTAAGTAACCCTACCATAGCACTTTAGGACTGTTGGATACCCAGAAAATGGATTATTAATTAGGCAATTCAGAGCGAGGAATCTATGGGGCCACCTTGGTTGATGGCTTACTAGTGCCCCACCCTATTCCGGGTGGCCCCCTTTTGCCCGACACTCCGGTGGCAAAACACAGAAAATGACCACCACAGCGACAGTCGCTGTAATGGTCCATTTCTGTGTTTTGCCTTCCCCCAGTGTCCAGCCCCTCCCGGACCAATCCTGACCTGGAGTTGAACTTAAAGTCCTGGGTGTGGGGACACAGCCCCACACAGAAAACACTGGGGCTTGGGCAGCACACTACCAGCATCGGTATTATGCCAGTCACAGCGGAAGGTCTCAGGTTTACTGTTGACCTCACGTGGTGCTTCCCCAGATTCCAACTGTTTAAGCTAAGGGGTCCAGGCCCTCATGAATTTTTCTGATATTCCTCTATGTCCAAATGTGTAGGTAAGAGGCTGTTCTAGTTATTCCCAGTTTCCACTGAGTCAGTGTAGGACTCTCTCTCTTCACCATTCTCCATCTCATGAGGAGTTGGCATTTAGCTTCCATATAGTTCCACATACAGAAAGGGTTTGTAAGGCCTCCTGATCTATTGCAATTGGTCTGGGCCCTTCCAAAATCCAGAAAAGTGGGTCATAGGGTATGGCTACTGTTGTGACCTGTATGATTTTCTTAATCATGTTGAGCCACCAGTTCTGGATGGCTAAGCAGGGCCATATTATATGAGAAATGGTGACTGGTGGCTGGTTGCAGTGCCAGCATATATTTGGGAAAGTTAGCCCCACATGCACCAGTTTATTTGGAGCTCTGTGCCATCTGCCCAGGATCTTTTTTTGTATTAGCTGGTATTTGGGATCAGGAGTTACAGTGCGGGTCTTTTTTCAACATCTGTCCCAGCAGTTGGGGTCCGGAGTTGGGGCTTATTGTAAGGCCAAGTTCAGCTGAACATTTCTATCTATGTGCATCCCAAAGGGGAAGGTGATGGGGATTAGATGTTTTTGCAATCCGCACCTGCTCTCCCTTTTTGTTTAAGAAGGCATCCCATCACCTCCTCCATAATAGGACTGTTTTGTAGGATTGTGCCTGGAGTGAGTTGTTTTTGTAGGGTGTGCTACAATTGTAGGTATTTCTAGTGGTCCCACTTTGGTGGGGCAAACTCAGTTTGAAGCTGGGAAAAGGACTTGAGTAGACCTGTTCCCTTTTCTAGGACATGCAACACTGGGGAAATGCCTTGGTGGGCTCAGAAATTCCACTGTATGGGGCTGCCCCTAATCTGAAGGTTGGGATTATACCACATTGGCTCTTAGTGGTCTAATGGTAGATGATGGCATTTGTTAAGCCATATCAGTCTCTGCCACGTTTCCTTAGTGTATCACATGGGGCCAGTTGGTCTTCTTTCCTGTGGGAGTGTTCTTGTTAGTGCTAAGCTAAGAGGTGAGGAGTGCAGAAAAGCTTGTTACAACTCTACCCATAAAGGGTTCGAGGGTTTGTACCTTCTAGCCAGCACAGTGCCTGTCTGATCCCGCTGCAAATATGATATGCCCATAACCATGGCAGGTTCTACCTACCTTTACTGGGGGGCTCTGAGTATTTGCTTGTGAAATCTTGGGCATTGGGTGTCCCATATGTGATGTGTTAAGAGGCAGTCTAAGGGCCAGCCCAGTGACGCTGAGGGTTGAGGTGTGGATGCCACACCCCACGCCACGCTGGCAACCCATGTTCGGGAATGAACACAGGTCATCGGGGGTCAGCAGGGGAGGGGAGGATTGAGCGTCCAATGGACTGCTCTCCTCTCCTGGGGAGGGTGGGTGTTTGACTCCCCAGAAACAGCGACTCCCAGCGGAGGCTGGGAGCATGATAGCCTGGGGATCATGCAAGTGCTGGGAGAAGCCTCGGTGGACATCTGCTGGAAGGGTGCGGGAGCACACCAGGTCGCACTAGATGTCATTACACGTCTGGGCTCCGGGGGAGGGGGATTTCGCCCTTGACCATTGGAAACTCCCATTGGCTGGGAGGAAGATGTCGTCTGCCACCACCTCCAACGTCGGGCCCTGCCCACTGGGACCTTGTCTCCCCATTCGCCTCTACCTGTAGGAGCACCAGAAGAAGTGCTGAGAAGCAGAAGGTTGCCCCACCCCAGGGGGTGGATTCCATGGGGGTTGCTTCATGAGTGTGTCACGGGCAATGGTGGATTGAGGTGCAGATGGGAGGGTCTCTGACAGGAGGGAAAATTAGTCGAAAAAAAAGAGTCAGTCTACCTGTTTCCATATTTTGGAAGGGATGGAGAAGGTAAGGTTGTTCAGGCAATAGATTAGTTTGGGTAGCGCCATCACTTTGAAGGCCGCTATTTTGCCCTGTAGGAATAGATGGAGTTTCTTCCATCTTTGTATGTCCATTCTGATCTTCTTTATCAGTTGTGTGACACTGCTTGAAATCAGGTTTTGTATTTTAGGGATGACCACCATCCCTAGGTACTTGATACCTCCTGGGGAGCAAGCAACATTGTTCTGCCCCAAGGTGGCTCATGAAGGATCTCCTTGAATTTAGGGTAAAAACAAAACAAAAAAAAAGAGGTAGTGTGTTTGTCTGAGTTGGCTGAAGTGAATTGTCATCTTTGCAGTTATCTAGGTGTTTGTCTGAGTTGGCGGAAGAGAATTGTTATCTGTGCAATTATCTAGATGCAGAAGGAACTGTAAAGTAGGGGGAATGGCTTAGCTAGAAGGAGGCCAGGTGTTTTGGATTTAAAAACTGACTTAGATAGTTTCTAGCAGAGAACAGACAGAGAACAGCAAGAGGAAGGAGCTGCTGTTATAACTATATTTCTCTACTGGGACTGGGACTATATTGCCCTCCCCAGCCAGTTCTACTTTTATAGGCACATGATTTGACTGACAACAGGAACTTCCTGTTTGGGAGCAGGAAGGGAGTGATCACAGAGCCACAAAAGACTCACCATCCTAGAAAGAAAAGAGTAACTCCACCCCCCACCCCCCCAGCTGCTGGAGGTCTGACTCTGAGCAAGTAAGGAGACTACTGAGAAAAACTGGAACTTCTTGTCTCAGAACAGGAAGATCAGGAGCGTAAAAGGCACGGAGGCAGTAAGTAAGTAGGGAGAAAAAAAAAATCAGAGGAAAGAGTAAGTATTCAAAACAACAGTTAAGGGGCCAGAAATAAGACATGATGAGTGCGGTGCAGTGCAGTGGCTGTGGAGCAGCAGTCTTCTGGGAGACGTTCTGGAGGATGCAGTATTGTCTCATCTGCAGGCACCTCTCCGGGCTGAGGGAGGAGGTTGCTCATCTCAAGGCTGAGTTGACCAGTATTTGGGGGACATCCTCTCCCACCCAGGGACTACCAGGGCCACCGCCATTGCCTCAGAGGTTGCCAAGAAAGAGGAGTGGTTGGACCACAGTGGGCTCAGGGAGGGTGAGGGTGGTGGAAAAGAAGCGCATTCCTCCAGCTGTACCTCTCCACAATTCATATGCCGTTCTGGCAAAGTGTGGTTCCTCTATGGAGGCACCTGCAGTGGAGACCAAGGAGGATGCTGGGAACCTCCACAAAGGAGACCCACAGGAGGGTGGCATGGGACCCCACAGGGAAGAAACAACTCCTGGTGTGGGACTCTGTTGTTAGGAGGGTAGAACTGGGGAGAAAGGGGAGAGGGAGGTAAGATGCCTGCCTGGCGCCATGGCTTGGAGGGACAGGGAGCGAATCCTCAGGATCACAGGAGCAGCTGCATGGGAAGGGAGCCAGATGTCATTGTCCACCTAGGGACAAATGACCTGGATGGGAAAGGGATCAGAGCAGTTCAGGAAGAGTTTGTGGAGTTGGGGAAGGGCCTTAGACAGGTAGCACACACAGTAACCTTCTCAGAGGTGCTGCCTGTCTATGGCATGAGTGAGGCTAGGGTGCTCCACACCATGGGATTCAATCAGTGGTTGAAAAACTGGTGCAGAACTCAGGGTTTGGCTTCACTGGGGACTGAGGGTCCACCTGGAGTGATGTAGGCCTATACTGGTACTGGCCTATACTGAAGGTGGACAAAGCAATGGGGCCTGATGGGATTCATCCCAGAATTCTAAAAGAACTAAGGGTGGAATTAGTGACACCACTGACTACCCTGTTTAACAAATCATGGGAGGATGGGGTGGTACCCAAGGACTGGAGGAGGGCAGATGTGATTCCTCTTCACAAAAGTGGGAGCAAGGCAGAAGCAGGAAACTACAGACCTGTTAGTTTAACCTCAGTGGTAGGGAAAATGATGGAATCACTTCTGAAGGAAAGAATTGTCGAGTATCTAGAGGCCAGAGGCACAGGACCCAAGGCAGCATGGATTCACAGCGGGAAAGTCATGCCAGACAAATCTGATAGATTTCTTTGACTGGGTGACCAAAGTACTAGATCAGGGAGGGGCTGTGGACATGGCCTACCTAGACTTTAGCAAGGCATTTGACACAGTCCCACACAAAAGATTAATATACAAGTTAGCTAGCCTGGGAGTGGGTCCCAAGATGACAGCCTGGGTAAAATATTGGCTGGAGAATAGGACACAGAGAGTAATAGTAAATGGAGTCCACTCTGAAGAAAGGGGGGTTACTAGTGGGGTACCACAGAGTTCAGTATTAGGACCGGTCCTCTTCAGTGTCTTTATAAGTGACATTGCAGAGGGACTGGAAGGAAAAGTATGTCTCTTTGCAGATGACACAAAGATCTGCAACAGAGTTGATGCACAAGGTGGGGTGGAAAGGATGAGAAGGGAATTGGCAAGGTTAGAGGAATGGTCAAATGTATGGCAGCTTAGATTCAATGCTAAGAAGTGCAAGGTAATGCACCTGGGAAACAAAAACCCAGGAGAAGAGTACACAATGGGGGGTGAGATACCTACAACAACAAAAATGGAAAGGGACCTGGGGGTAGTCATATCAGATGACCTAAAGGTGGGCAAGCAATGTGAGAGGGCAGCAAGGAGGGCTGGGGGGATACTTGGATGCATAGGGAGAGGCATCACCAGTAGAAAACAGGAAGTTATTATCCCTCTGTACAGACAGCTGGTCAGACCCCATCTGGAGTACTGTGTGCAGTTCTGGAGACCCAGTCTTCGCAAAGACATAGTCAGGATGGAAGCTGTCCAGAGGAGGGCAACTAAAATGGTGCATGGTCTGCACCGGAAGACATATGAAGAGAGACTTAAGGAGCTTAATATGTATAGCCTCGAGGAAAGGAGGGAGAGGGGGGACATGATAGAAACTTTCAAGTACCTCAAGGGAATCAACAAAGTCCAAGAGGGTAGCATCTTTCAAAAAAAGGGTGTGCAAGAACAAGGGCACAATTTGAAGATAGAGGGACGGCTCAGAGGTAATTTAAGAGTATTTTTTCACAGAGAGTTGTGGATGCATGGAACTGCCTTCAGGAGGTTGTGGAGTCAAAAACAGTGGTGGAATTCAAGCATGCATGGGACAGTCATAAGGCAATTCTAGGGGGTGGGGGTAGAAAGATGTAGGCTGCTGGTTAACTAGGATCTGCAGCTTATCCAGTAGGCAGGAAAATCGGCAGACTGGGTGGGCCAAGTGGTCCTTATCTGCCGTCAAATTCTATGTTTCTATGTTTCTATGGTATGATGGTCTGCATCTGTCCAGGAGGGGAACCAGGATCCTAGGTGATAGGTTTAAATGCTTCATTGGCAAGCATTTAAACTAGCCAAAGGGGGAGGCACTGGAAAGGAACAGGGAAATCCTAGCCCCCCCCAAAAAAAATCAAGGTAGTTAGTGAGGTAAACACCAAGATAGAGATGTCAGTAGGGAGCTGGGCAGGGGTAAATGGAGAAAACGATGAAGGCAATAAGGACAGAGATGGGGCAAAATGGGGTAAGGCCATCAAGAAATGGAGGATAATGAGCACCAATGCCCATAGTCTGGGCAACAAGCTTCCTGATCTGGTGGCATTGATGGAAGAGGGATGCCCGGATATTGTGGCAGTCACAGAAACATGGTACACAGAGAACCATGACTGGGATGTTACCATACCAGGGCACGCTACCTACAGGAGGGATAGGGAGGGTATAAGAGGGGAAGGAGTAGCTCTCTATGTAAGGGAAGGGATAAAAGCAACAGAACAAAAGAGCAAACAGGGAGGAGAGGAGGCACTGTGGGTCACCTTAGAGACTGGAAATGGCACCACAATCTGCACAGGGGTTGTATACAGACCCCCATCTCGGGGGGGAGGGAATGGACAAGGATATGATAGAAGGCATTCTTAGGATGGCAGAGAAAGGAGAAATACTGTTGATGGGGGGACCTGAATATGCCAGATGTTAACTGGATCACCTTTGCTGCAGCCACATCAAAGATCAGGGCCATTTTTGATGCCCTACAGGGGGCATGCCTCAGACAGGTAGTGTTGGAACCCAATCAGGAGGGAGCAATCTTAGACCTCATACTCTCAAATGGGGACAGAGAGAGGACCTCAGATCTAGACGTGGGTAGCCATCTGGGAACAAGTGGCCACCAAACAGTGTGGTTCACGATAAATCACAGTGATTAGCAGTGTCAGTAGCTCAGTAGGTAGCACACTCACCTCTGAAGCTGGCAGATCAGAGGGCTGTGGGTTCAGTTCCCACATCTGGCACTTGGGTTCATATCCCAGTACTGACACTGTACAGCAGCATGAGAGGGGTGCTGCACTTCTGAGGTGCCGTCTTTTGGATGAGATGTTAAACCGAGGTCCCATCTACCTGGATTGGTGGTGGTTCAGGTGGATGTTAAAGATCCCATGGCACTTATCGAAAAGAGTAGGGATAGTTTTATTAAAGAAAAACATAACATCACAAAAGAAAAGTACAAGTATAAACAAAATACCATATTGTATAACAATAACAAAAGAAATTCAGAAAAAGGAAAACAACCAAAAGAAATATAACAAATCAATACATTATAGAGTTATAAAGTTTTGCCAAAACAAATCAACTTTAGAGTTGGAGAATTTATCCAAATCCCTAGTTTTAACAGAAAGTAAACCATTCTCAATTTGGGTAAACAAAGCGTGAGATAAAACAGTTAGTTGTTGAAAAATAAATTGACAAGCGAGCCTGCCAAAGATAATATTGTATAAATGCAAAAACACATTCAGGGTACTTCTATGATAACTGCCTAAATCCCAGTATAATTGCCCAAACTATGGTCTGGTATGTAACGGTGGCTAAAAGGGAGGTCCCAATGTACAGCAGCGTCTGCCAAAATGTTTGACTAAAGGGCATGAAACAAAAAATGAACCATAGTTTCTTCGCAATTAACACAGGTGGGTCTAAACAAAAATCGTTCCATAGTAGGTTTGTATTTTAAATTACCACGAACTAACCTTCCCTGTATAGAGAGCCATACAATATCCCAGATATGTGGGGAATCCTAAAATCGGTCAGTTTCGAAAAGAGAAAGATATTGAGTAGGTACACATTCTGGAAAAGGGGAACACATTTCTGCACTTCAAACACAACAAACCTATAAAAGGTTTTCCTAGAAAGAGTGAGCAGATGTGGAAACGATATCTTCCATTGCTGTAGTTTCTTAAAAGTAGCAATACCATATGAAGGTAAGGAATCTGATAATAATATCTTAGGGGGAAGTAGCGACCATTCATTTAAATAAGTAGACCACAAAAAATTGGACCATATTTGCCAAGACATAGTGGGAGAAGACCAAAGATAAGAAAAAGAGTCAAACAAAAAAGAGGAGTGATAAAAAACAATGGGGTTAATCATGCCCAATCCACCCTTATTAATGGGAAGATAAGTAATATCCCTGCGCACTGGGTTCAGTCTATTACCCCACAACATCTGGAAAAAAATACTAAATAGCCTAGTCTCTAAGTGAAGAGGAGATGGAAAAACATAACTTAAATATAAAAACACGGGTAACACAATTTTTTTAATAATAGCAATCCTTTTTTTCTTTCCAAATTTCCACCCCTTCCATCTATGGATTTTTAAATTCTTCAATGTACAGCTGTTTTTCCCAATTATAAGTAGCTAAATCTCCAGTTCCAAACCAAATGCCTAAAATCTTATGAGGAGATGAAGCTACAGGAATGCCTGAAATAATAGAAGAGTCTAAATGTGTAGACTGTAAGATAAAAATAAAACTTTTATGCATATTGATTTGAGCTCCTGATAATGTCTCAAAAGCAGAAAAAATGTGCAATGCGTTCAGTAATGAAGGAATATCACCCAAGAATAAAGTGATATCATCTGCATACGCAGTTATTTTTTCCACTGGTAAAGTAGAGGAGGGGGACAAACCAATAATATTCATATCCCAAATAATCTGTCTAACAACAGGGTCCAAGACAAAAGAATACAAAAGTGGGCTTAATGGGCAACCCTGCCGAACTCCAATTGATATAGGTACTTCCATGCCAAAATATCCATTAACCATGGGAACACAACTAGCGCTTTTATATAAAGTGGAAATCCAATGAACGAAGGGTGGAGGAATACCATAACGTAGAAGTATGGAGAATAAATAGTTATGTTTAACTCGGTCAAAAGCTTTGGCCTGATCCAAAGCAACAATATATCCTGAAATATGTTCTTTATTACTAAGTTCAAATAAATCCCGTAAAAGATATAAATTATGCTGAATTCGTCTATGAGGGATGGCACATGTTTGGGCTGGGTGAATAAGAGACCCGACCACTAGTCATAATCTGTTATTAAGAATTTTGGTAAGTATTTTATAGTCACTATTGAACAGCTTAAAGTCCCAGTTAGATAGTAAGGCCTTGTCCCCAGATTTATATAGAAAAAAGGAGCAAGTATTAAACCCAGAAAGTTCCATGAGAAGAAAACAATAAAAATTAAACACTTTAGGCAAAAAGTATCATGTGTGGTAAAAGAGTTTATAAAACTCATTGGGAAGGCCATCCACCCTGGCGGGTATCCGCATTCATTGTGTGATTGCTAGTTCAACTTCCTGGGAAGAAATAGGCTGAATCAATGGAACAATTTGAGAAGTGGACAGGTGAGGAACAGGAGCAGTGAAACCAGAAAGATCAGGAAAAACAGGGGTAGAGACATCCTGAAAGGAGGCTGCAACATGTTGCTGAACTAGAGTCAACATATCCATATCTGTGGTGAGCATAATACCAGTAGGTGCAACACGCTGAGTCATAAGAGTGGCTTCTAACCTGTGTTTACATGCCATAAAGGGGTCAGAAGCAGGAACAGTCTTAGTACCAAATTTAAACTCTAAGTCTAGGGATTTTGCTCTATCATATTGATAGGATTTCATCTGTTCCTTCAGAATTTTGATTTGAGGAAGCAAATCTTGGGAACCTTCAAAAGGGGAAGACATCAATTTATATAATTGATTACTGAGTAAGCAAATACTGTATATATTTAGAGTTAGCTCTAGCTTTCCAAATGAAAGGAAAAGTTTCTTCAATTCTCGTTTGTGTCTATCCACCAATTTAAGGAATCTGAGTATGCAGAAAACAGATTCCTGTATGCAAAAAAATTCAGTCTGAGAAAAAAGAAGGGGTATCAAAAGGGACATATTCAATCTCCAGCGATTATATTTAGAAAAAATTTTGGGAGGGATAGAATGCAGGCTAAAAGAACAAAATAGCATATTATGGTCAGAAAACTCAGAAGGTTGAGATTGGCAAGAAATGGGATGTAAGTATTGGGAAAAGAAAAACATATCAATTCTAGTGGTGTAAATGAACCTATGATAGGTAGCACCAAGACCCTTGGGGTGTAATTTACGGAAAGCGTCCTGCATATTTGAGTCAGCAAGGGTTTGTTTCAGAGCATTAGAATCGCAGTACATTTTCTTCTGGGTGGCTCCAGACAAAGGGTTGGGGTGTCTAATGTACAATTAAAATCCCCTCCCCAAATGACATGCATTTTGGTGAAAAGAAAAGGTCTAATATCCCCGAATAATGCAACCCTGGCAGACTTTGTTTGTGGGGCATAAAGGTTAATAAGACGGAAGGAAAAATCTCCTATAGAGCCATCCAAAATCAAGGCCCTACCAGGGCAAACATCTATCAACCGAAAAATATGAATATTGGTGGATTTTAAAAGAATGCCAATCCCATCTGCAGGTTCTAAGCCAAAAGACCAAAAAGAAGGACCCCAGTGCCATCGCTTTTTAAGTTCCTCAGTCTCAGCAAGTGAGGAAAGACGACATTCTTGAAGAAGAATAATGTCCACAGGAAGGGTTGAAAATGGGACAAGACAGAAATCTGCTTCCTATATGTTTTAAACTGCAGACATTAAAAGACAGGAGTCGTAATGTGGACATAAGATGTCATAGTTCAGCCAGGTCCCCTTTAAACTATTACTAGCTTTTCTTTTTTTTCCTTTCTTTCTTTTTTTTTCCTTAGCCAATTCTGTAGATCTGCTATCCTCATCTTCTGTAATTATCTCAGATCTATGGGACGAATCGGATTCTAAGTCCGAGTCCCCCAAATCTTCTTGTAAGGGTAAAAAAATGTTAGAAGTTGGAAGAGGGCCAGGAGTGGGTAATTTTAGGGAAGATCTGGTAAATCTCCGACCTTTCACAGTCTCAAAACTGGGAGGGGGGGCATTGTAGGTCTGTCAGGCATGGACCCTAAGTCAGAGGTTTGAGGTATAGTAGAAAGAGGGTCAGATGTCACCACGAATGGTATAGTTGGTGTAGTAGATACAGAAGGACCAGGATCATGTAATTTATCCTGAGCTTGGAGTACTAAATCATCATGATCCCATCCCTCGGTTCTATTGCACTTAGCCCAGGGGCATTGATGAAAGACATGCCCCTTTTCATCACACAAATTACACTGAAAAATGTTCTGACATAAATCCATTGAATGGCCAAACCCCCCACAAAGTGAGCATTTCATCATGTCACAAGAGCTACTAATGTGAGTACGAGAACCGCATTTATAACAAGCTCGGGGCTGACCGTTATAAAAACACACACCCCTATCTTTCCCAGGAAAAAAACTATTAGGAAGATGTACTATATCAGAGTTCACCTGGAACAATTTAACTTTAAATTTCCAGCTCCCAGTCCAAATACCCTCTAAATCTAATAAGGCTACAGGAGGGCCTAAGATATCGCAACGCTTCTGCATCCAGTGGTAAATATCACTGACGTTCACCCCTTCATTCCTGAACATAACAGTGACATACCTAATTTGTGGTCTAGTAAGAGGAATGGCTAAAAAAGGAAGCCATAAAGGGGTAGTTTTAAGAACTGAGTATTTCTCCCAAAATTTTTCCAAGCTATTATTAAGTCTGAAATTTATATCAAAGAAATCCTCCCCTGAAACATTAATAAGTGCAAAAAGGTCTGAAGGGAGAAAAGACATAGAGCCCTTAAGCAGAGTATTAGCAATATAATACCTATCAGGATGAGAATTTAGGCCCCCTCTATATCTCAATCTAACAGCGTTTCTCCTGTGAGCCTGTTCAAGTTTGTGTTTGAACAGGTCTGCCATAGGAACGTGAGGAGGGTTGCCAGAACCTATGCCTGAATTAGAAACATTATCTGCTGCAGCAGGAACCGTAAGTCCCCCCCACCACAGGTACACTGGGGCTACCAGTAGCCTCCTTGTCCTGCAATACTGGGTGCGCACCATTAGTAGAAACAGTGGTCGAACAATGTCATTACCTGAGCTCAGGAGGTGGCATGTAGGAAAAGTGTAGAGATAGGCTTCCAAGCAGGGTCAGGCACCCAAGTTCCCAAAGCGTTCTGAGTCCAGCCAGCGTTTAACAAGGAGTCTTCCTCCGACCAATCCTTAGAAGCAAAGGAATCTTGAAATAGTAAACCAAATTGTTCTTTCAAGGTTTGTGAAGCAGTGGGTATCCGTATTGGAGTAGCAATAGGTTTCCGAATCGGTGGACCGTCTGTAGATGCACCCGGAAACGTACGTCGTGGAAAGGGGTCCATAAGGGAAACAGGAGGCTCAGAGTCTAAAGGTCCCAATGCGGAAGTAAAGCATACAGGATCAACGCCTACAGGGAGTAAAGTCTCTCGACTCAGCTGCACACCGATTACCTCTGTGACACTAGACAGCTTCTCCAGGTTAGTAGAAACATCATTCAGAAGAGAAGTGGTATCCATAGAAAAAGTAGTGCTAGCAGGAGCGTCCTCACCAGCATCCATCTCCTCACAGGAGATCAGAGCTTCTGCCATAACGTAGAAAATGCTCAGCCCTCTACTGGCCGCAAAGTGCCAGCAGAGTAGGGGAATTTCCCCAGTGTTCTGGCCAAATTTCCCTCATTCACAAAAAAAAATGCCACCAACAGCTTAATCTGGTTCAAGGTCAGTTGGCGTTCATCTGTGTTCCCCTCCCCCGGGTCGTGCCTGAAAATAGGCAGGATTTGTCTAGCGCACTTACCTGGTCAACAAAAACTAAATAAATAAATAAATAAAACTCAGCTGCAGAGTCAAGCCATACAAAAGTGAGGGTACTAGACTTCAGGAGGGCTGACATTGGCAAAATGGGAGTGTGCCTTAGAAGAGCACTAGCAAACAGGCAAGAAGAAGGGGTGGAGCAACAGTGGGGAAACATCAAACCTGCCATCACAGAGGCAACAAGCCTTTGTGTGAAGCAAATAAATAAATTAAAATGAAAAAAAAAAAGCTACTATGGTTCTCAAAAGAGGTGGTGGGGAAGGTTAGGGAGAAAAAGATAGCATTTAGGAAGTACAAGGAAACCCAGAAGAAGCAGGACAGAGAACTGTACCAGTTAAGGCAGAAGGAAGCAGGAAAGGCAGTCAGAATAGCAAAGGCCTAAACTAAGGAAAAGATAGCCAACTGGGGATAAAACCCTTTATAGGTACATTAGAGAGCGAGAAAGACAAAGGGAGGGATAGTGAGGCTGAACAGAATGGACGGTGGGTGGGCGAGAGGACAGTGAAAAAGCAGGGATACTGAATGAATACTTGTGCTCAGTATTCACAAAAGAGGAGGAGGGGCAGGTACCTAATCCAATTAACAGAAGCACTCTGGATGGGGGGCAATCCCAGTCCTTTCACAGAAGAAAGGGTTCTGAACGAACTCCTAAAACTGAAGGTGGACAAAGCAATGGGGCCCGACAGGATTCACCCCAGAATTCTAGAAGAATTAAGGGGAGAACTAGTGACACCACTGACTACCCTTTTTAACAAATCATAGGAGGATGGTGTGGTACCTGAGGAGGAGGGTGGATGTGATTCCCCCTTCACAAAAGTGGAAGCAAGACAGAGGCAGGAAACTACAGACCTGTCAGTTTGACCTCTGTGGTAGGGAAAATGATGGAATCACTTCTGAAGGAAAGAATTGTTGAGTACCTAGAGTAGGGCTGTCAGAACTAGTTTGGCAAAGATTCGAACCCTTCTCGAACCCTGGTGTTCAAGTTCTAATTTAGAACTCGAACACTAAAGGGTTCGCAAAAGGGTTCGAGTTTTTTTTTTTCCAGTTACATGGACGTGGCTAATTAAACAGCGCCGGATTTACTATTACACACCCTGTGCTTGTCTGCATAAGGCCTGGGATTTTGTGTCAAACAGCGAATCAGCTGCCTGTGTGTGGCATGCGCATGTCCAGTTATTGGGGTTTACATGCGTGCGTGCCCCAATTGCTACACTGGCGCCAATCGTCATAGAGATTTGTGGTCTTAATATGAGGCTGCATCCCATTCCAATCGTGGAGACCAGTGAAAAAGCAAGTTCACTTCGGTGGCTGATCAGCAACTCCCAAGTATTTAGGCGGGCAGTGAGTTGGCGTCGGGCTGCAACTTATTTTGTGACGGATAGTGCGAGGTGAGCTGAACATTGCCTGTAAGCAAGATTAGGAGGCGGATCATGATGCCGGTAACTGTCGCAGCAGCAGCCGAGCTGAGCGGTTGGAAGTTTGGTAAGCCAGTCATTAGACTGAGTGGCCGTGCAGTCCCTGTAAAGAATCCTAAGGACTTGAGCAGGTCTCCTGCTCTGATGAGGAACATGACTTATACAGGGTATTTTAATTTGTTAGAAAGAAAGATGACATTTTTCAAATCAGATGCGTGGTATTTATTTTTATTTGTGCTGTGAAACCAAACAACTTTAGGCATGGGGAAAGGTTAGCACAGGAGCAGCATGTACCAGCCTAGCTAGCAGCATAAGTGGACTTAGGCAGTATCAACGAAATGGCACATTTGTGAGTGGCTTACAGTAACACTCCCCCCCCCACCAAAAGATGAAAATTTGTGAACCAGTCTACTTGGAATGTGGAAGAGAGTTTGACACTCCCAAATATACAGCACAACTTTGCCTCACCAGTACCATTTTCTTAAAATGACCAAGACTTATATTAATAGCATGTGGCTGTGTACTTATTTTTAATAAAAAGTATAGTGTCTGGCTTTTCCTGTCATGAGAGAGATTTTCTGTCATTATTGAGATAAAGGGGGAGAGAGAGAGAGCTGTGGCCATGCTTGAAAAAGTTCCTGCCCACATGGAGAATGTGAAATAAACTTGGGCAGTAAGTAAGTTAGTATTTTACAATGCATGAGAAAGCTAAACTTTGTTCAAATGCAGGCACTAATTTCCACATACTCCATGTTTCATCATATGTCCCACTATGATTGCCTTGCCATGTTTCACATTTTCGCAGTTGAGTTTTAGAATCCCACATTTCAGGGACGAAACAAAAGGTTGAGAGGTAGTGCTGCTTGGTGGGGACAGCTTACAGGTTATGTGTGTCTATCTGATTGTCAGTAACTTTCTCCATACTCACTCTGACTGTCAGCTGCTGCAGAGACCATTTCTCTTGATGGTCCTTTTCCCCTTCTCTCAATGAGCCTGCTAAACAAAAATGGGAGACTTGTATTTAAGTACTGAATGTTTGTGTGACACCACTGGGGTGGGGTTGCAACACTGTTGGGGACATTGCAGATGTGTGCTCTGCTCTTCGTTTGGTAACTTTTGGCACCTTTTGTTACTATTGGAAGTAAACATTACAGAGCAGAGGCAGGCAGGCACTGGCAGGGCATTTTTTTCTGTGTGGCAGAAATTATAGAAAGGAGAAAAGAAAAGGGGATCAAAAGGAGCAACCAGTCAGTGGCATTAAGTGGCAAGGTGGTTTGTTGGGAACGGAGTAGGGGAGTAGTCAAGGCAGGCAGGGACTGCTGGTCGAACTAACTGGAAGCCTTGGGGGTCTCTGTGTACAGGTAATCATCCTGCTGTGTGCACTTTGCTGCACTGTACCCAGTGTGTGACTCCTACGTGGTGTATGGGACAGCCCATCATCCTGCTATGTGGCCTTTGACTGCAGTGTAACCTAGCCCAGTGTGTGACCGTATGCAGCCCAGCTCCCACCTGTGTGGTATCTTTAAATACATGCAAACAGAAAGAAAACTGGGGGCTCTGGGATTCACTAGCCCAGTTCCAACACAGTGCTCACAAACAGAGACACGACTAGAACAAATGTCAGGGGCCAGAGTACCCTGCACAAAACAATGTGGCACATCCCAAATGAACCAACAACAGTAGTTTGTAAAGAATGACTGAGAGCTTACCTTAAGTGTACAAACTCTTTTATTGTGCAAACTCAAGTGGTGGACAATCCAACAAACAATTATGTACAGGACGGTATTTCTGCCAAAACGTCAGCATGTTGTGCGTCACCTGTGATGTGTAGACACTCTGTCCTACAGGTCGCCAGTAACCACATCGGTAACACTGCCATGGTGTCAGTGGGTATTTTGTTTTGTGTTTAACTGCATAATGCCTTCACCATTTTCACTTGCTTTTGCACTTTACAGCTTCATGTACATAATTTTTGTCCACCACTTGAGTCTGCACAATAAAAGAATATGTACGTTTAAGTTAAGCTTCCATTCTTTCTTTACAAACTATTGTGGTTGGTTCTTTTGGTTTGTGCCCATTATTTTGTGCAGGGTGCTCTGGCCCCTGACATTTGTTCTAATCTTTAAATACATGCCAGAAATGTGTCCATGTTGGGAGGAGAGACAGAAAAATCCCAGTACAAATATATATTTTATATATATATATATATATATATATGTATATATGTATGTGTGTGTGTGTCACTGTGTTGTGATTCCATCTCCTATGTGGTGTACTTTCCAGCCCATCATCCTGTTGTGTGCCCTTTGACTGCACTGTACCCTACCCAGTGTGTGAGCATGTGCAGCCCAGATCCCATTTCTGTGGTATCTGTTACTACATGCCAGAAATAGTTTCTGGCAGGACTTTGGGAGGAACAGATTTCATTTTTTTCCTCAGTTTCATGTGTATTTCACTGTTATCTTCATTATTGGCAGCACAATTAAAAATAGGGTTCGATTTCTAAAAAAGATTAGAACCCTAGAACTTTTCCAAAAGCTCTAGACTAGAACTAGAACCCAGAACTTCAAAGGGTTCTGACAACCCTAACCTAGAGGCCAGTGGGGCACAGGACCCAAGGCAGCATGGATTCACAGCCGGAAGGTTATGTCAGATGAATCTAATCAATTTCTTTGACTGGGTAACCAAAGTAGTAGACCACAGAGGGGCTATGGACATGGCCTACCTAGTCTTTAGCAAGGCATTTGACACAGTTCCACACAAAAGATTAATAGTCAAATTAACCAGCCTGGGAGTGGGTCCCAGGGTGGTAGCCTGGGTAAAACATTGGCTGGACAACAGGACACAGAAGGTAATAGTAAACAGAATCCACTCTGAAGAAAGGGGGTTACTAGTGGGGTACCGCAGGGTTCAGTACTGGGTCCAGTCCTTTTTAATGTCTTTATAAGTGACATTGAAGAGGGACTGGAAGGAAAAGTATGCCTCTTTGCAGATGATACAAAGATCTGCAACAGGGCTGATACACAAGAGGACATGGAAAGGATGAGAAGGGACTTGGCAAGGTTGGAGGAATGGTCAGAAGTATGGCAGCTTGATTCAATGCAAAGAAGTGCAAAATAATGCACCTTGGAAACAAAACCCAGGGGAAGAGTACACAATGGGGGAGTAGCAACAACAAAAATGGAATGAGGCCTGGGGGGTAATCATATCAGTTGACCTTAAGGTTGGCAAGCAATGTGAGAAGGCAGTAGGGAGAGCTGGGGATACTGGGATGTATACAGAGAGGCGTCACCAAATAGTCATGTCTTGGCTACCCGCTAAACAAAAACGAAATAAAATAAATAAATAAACAGGAAGTTGTTATCCCTCTGTACAGACAGTTGGTGAGACCCCATCTGGAGTACTGAGTCCAGTTCTGGAGACCCCATCTCTGCAAGGACGTAGACAGGATGGAGGCAGTCCAAAGGAGGGCAACTAAAATGGTGCAGCGTCTGCAAGAGAAGCCATATGAGGAGAGACTAAAAGAGTTTAATATGTATACCCTTGAGGAAAGGAGGGAGAGGGGGGACATGATAGAAACTTTTAAGTACCTCAGAGGAATCAGCAAAGTCCAAGAGTGCAGCATCTTTCAGATAAAGAGATATGCAAGAACAAGGGGACACAATTTGGAGATAGAGGGGGGATGGCTCAGGGGCAATGTGAGGAAGTATTTTTTCACAGAGAGGGTGGTGGACGCATGGGACCACCTTCCTGAGGAGGTTGTGGGGTCTAAAATTGTGGGAGAATTCAAGAATGCATGGGACAGACATAAGGCAATTCTTGTGGGGGGTAGGAAGAATTAGGCTGTTGGTTAACTAGGATCTGCAGCTTATCCAGTAGGTAGGGAAATGGGCAGACTAGGTGGGCCAAGCAGTCCTTATCTGCCGTCAAAGTCTATGTTTCTATGTTTCCTTTAGTGAGAAGGTGTAGCTATGTTTTCTGTCAGTTGATCTCAAGGCCTGAAATATGTCCAAATTTCCCAATAAAATTCCAGGCCTATGGGAAGGAGGACTCCACATACAATGTCAGCAATAAAACATCTGCATATGGCAAAGTGCTATAGGAGCGTCTGCCTATTTTGATTCCTGTGCTCTCTGGGTCCTCTCAAAGAGCTGCATTCTGAGGCTCCATAACTAGAAGGAATATCAGGTGACTATGAGGGCAGCCCTGTCATGTTCCTTGGTGTATTGGGAAGAAGTCTGAAGGGAGGCCATTAGTGAGCATTCTGGCTGTCGGTGCCGAGTACAGTGTCATAAGCCAGGATAAGAAAATGGGCCCTGTACCTGACTTCTCTGGGTTAGCCATATATACCCCTACTCCACCAAGTCAAAAGTTTTCTCAGCATCTATGGATGCAAGCACTGCCAAGTCAGGCTCTTTAGCGACTGTCTGGATGAGGCTGACAACTGTTCTTAAGTTGTTGGCCCCTTGCATTCCTTTCATAAACCCTGTCTGTGTCTTATGAACCAGATGGGGAGTGCTTGTTGAAGCCTGTTAGCAAGAATCTTTGCCAATATTTCTGCATCCACATTCAGCAGAGATATTGGCCTACAGTTAGAACGTAATGCCTGTCCTTCTCTAGCTCAGGGAGTACTGTTGTGGTAGTCTCCTGTAGCGTGTGTGTGTATATGTGTTGGGGGGGAGCTTGCCTAGTTTGGACAGATAGGAATAATTCAAGTAAACTAGTAGGTATGACTCAAATGCCTCATCTAAGTCTACACTCAGACCATCAGGCCCATGGGCCTTTCCCTTAGCGAGGTCCTGAACTGCCTGGGTAACCTCTGTTAGGGATATGTCCAACTCTAGAAAATGTCCCACCTCTGTTAGTATTTGGGGCATGTGGAGCTTGGCAAAGAATTGCTCCCCCTGCTCCTAGGAGGTGCCTCCCAGAGTGGTGTATAGCTTCTCATAGTATGCTTTGAAGGTAGCTTTGATGGATTTAGGGTTAACTAGTTAAGGACCCAGCCAGAGATTTTACATGTAGAATTTGTATATCAGCTTGCCTCTTCTTTAGGTAGTAGGCCAGCAGCTTACTTGTACACTCTCCATTTTCCCAGTAGAATTGCTTCAGGAAAAACTGGGCTCTTTCTGCTTTAATGGTGGTTCAGTTTGTCCAAACTATATTTCTGACTGAGGAGGTGTTTTACGTCCTCGTCCATGTGGTGGTCAGAGTTAAACACCTCTCCCTCTATGGTTTTGAGTTGACTGGTTAAGTCAGTGGCCAACTTTTCCTATTCCTGGGCTGCATAATTAATAATGCAGCCTCTTATAAGCCTTTGAAGGCTTCCCAGAGTATACTCTGGGATATATCAGGTTGGGTATTTAGCTCAAAGTACAATTCAGTTTCATTTGACAGCCATTTCTTGAATGCCATGAAACAGAGCAGAGTTGGACTGAACCTCCATCTCGGTGCTTTGGCCAGTGTTTTTTGGAGCACTACCATAACAGAAACTGGAGCATGGTCCGACAGTACTATGGGGTGTATACTGGTGTCCAGTATCTTATGTGTGCTTTGCTCACTATAAAGGAAGAAGTCCAGTCAGCTACAAGTCTGAATGATCTGAACAGGCAAAGCCCTTACAGGTCGGGTGTTATAACCTCCAGCTATCACAGTGCACATGCATGTCAGGGTTGCACTTGCCTTGGAATGAGAGGAGATACCCCTCTCCAGAGGGTTCTGTCCAAGTAGGAATCTAGGACGAGACTAAAATTCCCACCATGGAATACTGCCACGGTGGGGGGTGGTGGGGGTGCTTCAGTCTGAAAGGTATTGAAATAATCCCAGGACAACGTCTGAGTCATCTTCATTTGGTACAGGCACATTAACCAGGATAATATATCTATTCTGAACCTTTCCCAACAATAAAATGTATCCACTTTCCTTGCTGGTGAATGATTTCTCAGTTTGAAAAGGGCACCCCTTCTTAGTTAGACTAGATACTTCAGTTGTTTGGTGGAATAATTACTAGGATATTACTGTCCTACACACACTCTCTGTGGTTTGTCACATTTTTTTTAAGAAGGTTTGCTTCTTGGAGCATGGCTGCATCACATTTGGCTGCGCTAAGTTAATATTTCTTCCTTTTAGTGGGGTGGTGAACCCCTGAACATTCCAGGAGATTAGCTTCAACTCAGCCATAATGATCCATAGTGAGTGTGAGTTGCGCGCTGTGGGAAAGGAGTCCCAGACAAGCTTTTTTATTGTAATTTACTGCACTTTTTCTCCCTACCGATGGACTGGCCCCATCAGCCCTACCCATGTCCAGTCCCATCGCCCACTGCCCCGGGACTTACCCTACCCAGGAACGGCCCTGGATTGCCCCCCAGGGTGGGGCCTTTGGGAGGGGGCCCTTTCACCCACTGGAAGACAGAATGCAGTTCCCGGGGGTGTAGGGCCTGCAGCGCAAGGCAGTTGGCATCCTGCTCGGTCCAAGTTTCCCAGTTTTCGTTCCCTGGGAGGCAGGATATGCAATGACATCAGAGGCACACATGCCAACATCTGCCCCACCTCCTGGTAAATAGTAGCGATGGCTGTTGGATCCCTGGTTTCCACCATGGGTCGGGCGAGCGCCAGGAGCTCCGCCTCCCCCTCCAGAGGGGGAGAGCAGTCCATGGGATGCTCAATCCTCCTTCCTCTGGTGGCCCATCGACGCCCAGACTCACGGCAAAACCCAGGACGTCAGCATTGCAAGTGGCAGCGCTATGACTGCACTGGTGGACTGGCTCAAATATGATCTTACCTCACCACCATAGAGCTCATTTGTCCATGTGATCCTTGAAACTCCTGGTGTTTCTGGTTCCCTATATTGGCCATAAGAGCAGTGGGAAAAGCAGAGACAGCATTAAGGATTTCCATGAAAAAGACATTGTACACATGTATCTTCCCTGTGTGGAGTTCAACATAATACTCCTGGTTTAGCAGCTTATTATAGATTCATCAGTTGTTTTTAGAAATAAACATACAAATAACCAGAACAATAATGAACCTTCTCAGTTTCCCACTTCACGTTGTACTAAAGTTTGAAGTGTCATCATCAGATGATCCCTTGAGAGGGAGCATATGTGAGTCCCACATCTATGCTCTCTACCCTCTCTGGCAGCTCTGCTACCATCATCTTGATGCAGTCGCCATAGCTATACTATTGGTCAGTGGCACCAAAGCCCTCGCCATATCTTGTGGTTACTCATCTCTGGCATACATGGTCCAATGGCCCAGTTCCATAAGTGTAAGCACTGCTGACAGTTCAGTTGTGTAGTCGGGGGGATGAGTCTATGGTGGGGGGGGAGTAGATGCAGAACCAGTAGTGGGCATGCACTGTCTGGAGTTGTATCATTTTCAGTAAGGATAAGGGGATCCCAGCGTAGAATATGGGGAAGAGGTGAAGAAGGGTATGCCATGCCATGCAGTGCTTTCAGTTCATTGTCAATGGAGGCAATTCCTATGCTGTCCAGGGAAGTGCTTGTCCCTGGGTATTCTAGCACATGCCAGCACAAGATGCTTCTTCTTGGTACTTCCAAGTTTGTTCCCACACAAGCACCAGGCTGGGGTGATTCCTCATCCTCCCTGTTGCTGGTGCCTCAGAGCCTCAAGAGCTACCTCTCGGGCCACTCACAATCAGTGTGCATTGGTTCTGCCATCTCTCCGACTCTCTCTGTCTCAAGCGGTGTCCGCCAGGGTTCCATCCTGGGACCACTGCTTTTCTCCATCTTCATTAATTCACTCCAAGCTGATAGCCTATACTGTAAATTGCTTCTGTACGCAGAAGACCTTGTCATTTACCACAGCGACAAGTTCCCCACCCAGGTCTCCTCAGTTCTTACCCAGAACTATGGCAGTGCTTTTAGCTGGTTCACAGCAAACCTGTTATTAGTAAATGGGAAAAAGACCAAATCTATGTTATTCGCATCCAAACCGCACCTCACTAAATTTCATAGTTCCGGCTTTTCCCTCCAAATACTATCCCCTGATGGTCTGACTCATGAAGATGTTACCTCGTTCAAATACCTGGGGGTGACACTTGATCCATCCCTAACCTTCTCGGACCACATCAACACTGTAGTTCACAGGGTCAATCAAAAACTTGGGGCTGCTTACCGCCTATGCCACCTGTTAATCACAGAGGCTTGATTAGCAATTGTCCAGGGTAACCTACCTCCTATCTTTGACTACTGCTCCCGCATCTACTATCAGGCATCCTTGGCCCTCAGAACCAGGCTCACATTGGCTTACAACAGTGCCTGCTGTTTTGCGCTCATGACACCTTTCTCAACTCACCACTGCAACCTCTACAGTTCCCTTGGCTGACTACCCCTCCAAGGCCGCTTTGATTTTACCCTTGGTTGTATCATGGATAGTACCATCAGAAGGGGTGATGTGTCCCCTCTCTTCCCCCTACTCAAGGTCAGAACTCTGCCTAGGCATCTCTGCTCCTCTACTTTCCCTCCCCTACATGTATTGAGGGTGTCCACTGGTATGGGAGGTAAAGCACTATCCATTGCCACCCCATAGAAACATAGAATTTGACAGCAGATAAGGACCGCTTGGCCCACCCAGTCAGCCCATTTCCCTACCTAATGGATAAGCTGCAGATCCGAGTTAACCAACAGCCTTCATCCTTCTACCCCCAACCAATAGAATTGTCTTATGTCTGTCCCATGCATTCTTGAATTCCCCCACTGTTTTTGACTCCACAACCTCCACAGGAAGGCAATTCCATGCATCCACAACCCTCTCCATGAAAAAATATTTCCTCACATTACCTCTGAGCTGTCCCCCTTCTATCTTCAAATTGTGCCCCCTTGTTCTTGCACATCTCTTTTTCTGAAAGATGCTACCCTCTTGGACTTTGTTGATTCCCTTGAGGCACTTGAAAGTTTCTATAATGTCCCCCCGTCCCTCCTTTACTCATGGGTATACATATTAAGCTTCTTGAGTCTCTCTTCATATGTCTTCTGGTGCAGACTCTGCACCATTTTAGTTGCCCTCCTCTGGACTGCCTCCATCCTGTCTATGTCCTTGTGGAGACTGGGTCTCCAGAACTGCAAGCAGTACTCCAGATAGGGTCTCAACAGCTGTCTGTACAGAGGGACAACAACTTCCAGTTTTCTTTTTTTTTTTTAATTTCTTTTTCTCCCTCCTATGCCCCTGCCAGAGACTCCCCCTTCAGGAGTCGCCAATGAAACCCATCCCTGCCACTGACTTACCTGTTGCTTTTGGGTCCCTCATACTGCCATGGATTACCCCCCAGGGCGAGGTTTGGAGTGGGGCAAAACAACCCTATACCTTAATGTCTTCTCAGGTCCCTGAGACAGCGGCAGTCGGTGGCATATCAGGACTGGGTTCGGCGCTCCATCTACCCGGCTCTGGAGGGTGATTTTCCCTGTTCTGTGAGGACATTGCTAGCCCTTGACATCAAGGCGCGAGCCCCGGCATCCACAACGTCCTCCCCCCCCTTGATGATGCAGCCCCTAGAGGTGATCGGTCCACAGGCCTCCAGCCCGTGATCAATCAAACCCCCGAGGTGCTGACGAGCTGTCATGCCCCCAGCCTCTGCCAGAGGTCACCGCTCACCGGGATGGATCCCCCCTCCCCCCCCGGAAAAGGCGAGCTGTCGTTGGATGCTGAGACTTTCTCCCCCCCGGTTGACCCTCGGTGACCCGAGTCTGCTCCCGAACCTGGGTCGCCAGCGTGGTGCGAGGTGTGGCGTCCAGCGCCTCAACCCTCAGCGCCACTAGGCCGGCTAACTTCCTGTTTTCTACTGATGATGCCTCTTCCTATGCATCCCAGTATCCCCCCAGCCCTCCTTACTGCCCTCTCACATTGCTTGCCCACATTTAGGTCATCTGATATGACTACCCCCAGGTCCCTTTCCATTTTTATGTTTGCTTGCACGCATGTGCAAGAAACATAGTGCCATCATCTGAGTTTTTCAGAGGTGTGTCAGCATCTTCCAATTCAGTCAGTGTGTTTGCAGGCATGGTCACAGTTCTCCAATCACTGCTGAAGCTGTCTATGACAGCAGTTGAAAATGCAGTGGCATACAGTTGAAAGAGGGAGCTATGCTTCAGTGAGCAGCTCCCCCCACACACACAAACACAGATCAACTGTGTTGGTTGCCTGATAGAATGGTGTAGTCTTGTCTCAGCTTAGAGAGCAAGCCACACATCATTACTTTAATAAACTGTTCCTGCCAAAGCAGGACCACCAAAATGTGTGGGTGCCTAACAGTTCTTACACACGCCAGCTCTCCAAAGCACACCTTCATGGACTCCATGGGTTCTAATCCTCCAGAAAAAAAAATACCTCAGCATTTGATGTGAAAACTCAGACTTCTTTGTATGTGTGATTCCAAGCATTTTCTCTTACTAGACTCTGTCAATGTGAACTCCTCGCTGCTAAAACCTATGCAAACGAACTTGAGCGTACTGTACTACCTGCAGCTGAAGCAAAGAACAGCCAGAATGCACAAAGAACATACTGCTATGCATTTCAGCAGCAGCCAGTGGGGGAGGTTTTCATGACTGAAGCACTTTAATGCGCCTTTTAGTGCTGTCATATACACACCCATGTGTGGTAATTCACTAAACTGCACACTTAGTCTGGTAATGCAGCTTCAAAATATTTGTTTTTCTCTGAATTGCCGTGAGCTGGCATTTAGATAGAATCACACAGCTCTTTCTCAAATCAGATGCTCAATGAAGTCACATCACCTTGTGACCCTAAACATCTTAGGGTTAGACATGTGCCCTAACAAAATAGCGAAAACTAGGTATAGAAAAAGAAAACACAAATTCAACCATAGCTCACAATTGAATCCACCCTTTTCTCCGGTGAATCTAGTATCAGCCTAACATCCCACCCCTGGGTGCTTATGCACTCCCTCCACCCGCACAACATATGGCCGACGGGGGTGCTGTTGCATTTTATTTCATAATTTCCTGATCCTGTTGCTGCCACCATACTGATACAGTAATACTTTTTATGGCTCGAAAACTGCTTGACATTAGTTGAATTATAAATGGCATCCCTGTTTGATGCTGTGGTGCGGAATATGGTGTTGCTCAAATTTTAAGCCAAGTATTACATGCAGATATGTTGTTATTGACTCATGTCACTTACCATTTTATGCATCTATTGATTTTTTCAATTCACTTTTGCTGACAAATGTTGATCGCAGGGATTCTGGTGTCACAATTCAATTCAGCGACGTGTAACATCTTAGTGCAGATGCTAAGTAACTGTTTTAAAATGCTGAAAAAGTTAACAGCGATGAAAGTGCATGAACTTCTTTCTTCAGTGTCTGGAGCTGTAGTGGTGTTATTGGCAAGTGCATGTCCCTTTGCTCCAGATCTATCAGTGAGATGTCTATTCTGTGCAATGGACAGTGGCTGAATGTTAACAGCTGACAGTTTTCATTTCATTATCAACAGATAAATATTCAGGGCTTTGCAAATGCAACTTTGCTGGTAGCACAGTTTCATGCCCCCAAGTGTCTGTCATCAGTTAGTGGTTATATCTTAACTGATGATCACAAAAAGTATGAAAAAGATTTGCTGCTGAGTAATGTAAATGCCAATCCACCTAAGCACCTTTAGGCTGCAAACATAATTTGAACATACAGGGATTCTGGTCCGGTGTATCACTCCTTGGCACAGCAACGCTTAATAAGTTTAAGCACATTCTCAGGACATTGTTTCACTTGCCCCCTCTCCCCACTACGATCCTGGTCACCTGAAATAAACCTGACATTTTAGTATCTGTTTTACATCTTGGCTCAGTTAGGCAATCAACGCTGTAAGAACATAAACGGACACATAAATGGGGACTATAAGAACATGGTCACCTGAAATAAACCTGACATTTTAGTGTCTGTTTTACATCTTGGCTCAGTTAGGCAATCAGCGCTGTAAGAACATAAATGGACATATACATGGGAACTATAAGAACATGCTGTGGGTGCTTCTGCCTTACTCCAGCTATGCAACATCAGCCTAAAGCTCTGGTAGGGCTTACTGTCTACTACTTTGTTCACCCCCCTATGTACCTGTACCATTTCACATCCTCCCTTGCCTTAGTCCAGCTGTGCTACATCAGCCTGAAGCTCTGGTAGAGCTCACTGTCTACCACTTTGTTCACCCCCCCCCATGTATCGCTGTGCTACATCAGCCTGAAGCTCTGGTAGGGCTTACTGTCTACCACTTTGTTCACCCCCCCCATGTACCTGCACCATTTCACATCCTCCCTTGATCTACAGTGAGTGGATCCCTCATTCATACGTCACATATGCACGCACAAAAAGGAAAAAAACGGTCTTCAAAAATTAAGATACATTTATTATGTTTGTTATGTTTGCTTGCACACACGTGTAAGAAACATAGTGCCATCATCCGAGATTTCGGAGGTGTGTCACCCGCTCTTCCAATTCAATCAGTGTGCTGGCAGGCACGGCCCCTGTAAGCCAATGCATGATGGAGCTGTCTATGATAAGCTCCAAAATGCAGTGGCATACAGTTCAAAGGGGGAGCTATGCTTCAGTGAGCAGTGATAAGATATCCTTGCTCATGCGCCAGCTCCCCCACAACACACACGCAGGCGTGTGTGCCTCCCGCATGCACGCACACACTGTATAGCCGACGGGTGCCCAATCTCCCATCGGCTGTGCTGCATTTCCCGCCCCCAAAGCCTTCCAAATGCCATGCTGGGTGCCCACCGCAGCGTGGCAACTCATGATATAGCCGGGGTGCCCAACCCCGTCGGCTCCACTGTTCTCACCCCCCGAGTACTGGGTGCCACGCTGGGAGCCCACCCCAGCGTGGCAATCGATGCTTTGGGCAACAGGGGTGCCCAATCCCCCATCGGCTGAATGCCCCCAACCATCCTTGTGCCATGCTGGGAGCCCACCCCAGCGTGGCAAACGTCCTCCGTCGTCATTGGAAACAAAAAGAACACCTGTAAAGAAAAAACGGTCCCACGTAGTCTCCCTGGCCCCCCTCCCACAACCCGCACCCACCCACTGCACACCCTACCTCCCCACACCCTCTCACCCCATACTTACCTCTGACCTCGGCGCAATGATCTTCGGTGGACCAGGAACACGTCTGCACTCTTCAAAGCCAACCGCGAACTGAGGAAATGCCGGTAAGCTGTATAATGGGCTAGATAGGGGGTTTTCAACTTTGTTGCATATCTCAGGCATTGTTTTGGAATTTTTGCATCAAATTTTCAACATGGGGTTTTTGGGACCCCTTCTCATGAATTATGTCACTATCATGGCTTTATTGGGGCCCGGAGGGTGATTTCGCAGTTACTGCACGAAATCACCTTTCGGGACCGATTAATGAAATGACACTGCCAGTGTTCATAAGGTGGGCTCTTAAAAAGCCTATTTTGAAAATTTGTTGGAAAAATTTCAAAACGCATTGTTTTATTTAGCGCAAGGCTAGTAGTTCCTATGCACGCCATAGTTCAAGAATTTTCAATATTTTCACTCCAGATTTTCAACATTGACATTTTACCACACCTTCTTATAAGTAGTACAGCTGTCATTTTTCACATCTCACCCAAAACATGTTCTACATGTAGCACACAGTGACGCAGTCGGTGTGCTAAATCAATGTATGGGACAAATTAAGAAAATCACAGTGACACTGTTCATGAGCAGAGGTCTTAAAATGGCTATGTTGAAAATTTGGTGAAAAGATTCCACAAAATGACTGTTTTAAGAGCGTGCATTATGCAGTTCCTACATACGCTCGTAAGTTCGCAAATTTTCAATATTTACACTCCAGATATTCAACATTGCCATTTTACCATACCTCCTTATGAGCAGTACAGTTGTCATTTTTCACATCTTGCCCAAAATGTGTTTCCACCTATAGGATAGCAATGGCGAGTCGATGCGAAATCAATGTATGGGACACATTAAGAAAATCACAGTGACACTGTTCATGAGCAGAGGTCTTAAAATGGCTATGTTGAAAATGTGGTGAAAACATTCCTAAAATGACTGTTTTACGAGCGTGCGTTGCGCAGTTCCTATGTATGCTCATAAGTTTGCAAATTTAATATTTTCACTCCAGATTTTCAACATTGCCATTTTATTACACTTCCTTATGAACAGTACAGCTGCCGTTTTTCATATGCTGCCCAAAATGTGCTTTTGCACATGTAGCGCACAATGGTGCTGTTGGTGTGTGAAAGCAATGTTTGGGACAGATTAAGAAAATCACAGTTACACTGTTCATAAGCAGAGGTCTTAAAATGGCTATGTTGAAAATTTGGTGACAAAAGTCCATAAAATGACTGTGTTATGAGTGAGCACTGCTCAGTTTCCACGCACCCTCGTAAGTTCATGACTTTGTAACATTTTAAGTCCAGATTTTCACCAGTGGCATTTTTCTACACTGCCTTATTTACAGTACAGCTGTCATTTTTCACAACATGGCCGAAGTGTGTTTTCACACTTTCAGCGCAGAGATGCGTGGTCGCTGTGGGAAATTATTGTTCGGGACAGATAAAGAAAATCACAGTGACACTGTTCATGATCGGAGGCACCAAAATGCCTGAGTTGACAATCTGCTGTAAAAATCCCCAACCTAATTATATTACGGGTGTGCGTTGCACAGTTTCTATGTACGCTCATGACTTTACCATTTTTTTAAATATTTTTACTGCAGATTTACAACATTGCCATTTTTTACACCTCCCCATGAACAGTACAGCTGTCATTTTTTACATCCTGTTCGGAATGTTTTTGCACCTGTGGTGCTAAATGTCATACGCATAAGCAGCTGCTAAGAAATCGATATCTCCTGTTCATGGGGTGGGGTCACAAAAAACCATGTTGAACATTTGGAGTGAAAATACCAATGAATGCCTGAGATATTGGGGTTTCCAACCATAACGCCCAACCCTGTAGAGAATGACAGGCATCAGGGGTGTGACTTGAGATTCTTGCCTGTAATGCTCATACCATTCCACACCCTGCAGCCAGTGAAAAGCATTGAGGTATGCCTTGGACTCTTCGGCCCCAAAGTTCACCCCATTCTCCTATATCGCACTCCATCCCACTGTATTTCCTAATGGAATGGGGTGCGATAAGGACCAAAGACCCAAGGAACACCGTGATGACTTGCCAGTGTCTGCAGGGTGGGGTGTACTAAAATGGCATGGCCATTATGGCTGACGACCCAAAGGCACACCCCAATGCCTGTCACTCTCTGCAGGGTGGTGGTGGGGTTGGCTTCAGTTCAATACTTCACTGCCATTACTATTACGCAGCTCTGTAACTTCTACACTACCACTGCCAATGCCTGCAAGCAAACATTCGTCATTGACAAATGCTTGTTGGTGTTGTTATTATCTCACCCCCAAAGTCTACTCTTCCCCTGGGTTTTGTTTCCCAGGTGCATTACTTTGCACTTCTTAGCATTGAATCTAAGCTGCCATCCATTTGGCCATTACTCCAACCTTGCTAAGTCCCTTCTCATCCTTTCCACCCCACCTTGTGTATCAACACTGTTGCAGATCTTTGTCGTCTGCAAAGAGACATACTTTTCCTTCCAGTCCCTCTGCAATGTCACTTATAAAGACAATGAAGAGGACTGGTCCTAGAACTGAACCCTGCGGTTCCCCACAAATAACCCCCCTTTCTTCAGAGTGGACTCCGTTTACTATTACCCTCTGTGTCCTGTTCTCCACCCAGTTTCTTACCCAGGCTACCATCTTGGGACCCACTCCCAGGCTGGCTAACTTGTATATTAATCTTTTATGTGGGACTGTGTCAAATGCCTTGCTAAAGTCTAGGTAGGCCATTTCTACAGCCCCTTACTGATCTACTACTTTGGTCATCCAGTCAAAGAAATCTATTAGATTTGTCTGACATGACCTTCCTGCTGTGAATCCATGCTGCCTTGGGTTCTGTGTCCCTCTGGCCTCTAGGTACTCAACAATTCTTTCCTTCAGAAGTGATTCCATCATTTTCCCTATCACTGAGGTCAAACTAACAGGTCTGTAGTTTCCTGCCTCTGCCCTGCTTCCACTTTTGGGAAGTGGAATCACATCTGCCATCCTCCAGTCCTCAGGTACCACCCCATCCTCCCGTGATTTGTTAAAAAGTGTGGTCAGTGGTGTCACTAGTTCTACCCTTAGTTCTTTTAGAATTCTGGGATGAATCCCATTAATCCCCTACACTGTGGAATGGGATCCCTGTTCCCCTCCGCTCCTCTAACACTCATTCAGCTTTCAAATCCCTCTACAAATTCTGGCTTGTGGATAGAGCAAATTGCTCCTGCCTATAAGGGGTAGACCCTCCTCACACCTAACAATCTATATCCTGCACTAACCTGACTTCTCTGGGAGTTTTTTAGCTGCTCTCCTCAAGCTTGTTTCCGGCTCCTGTTCTCTCCCTCTCTTTTCTCTCTATCTAGATGTGATTTTCAAAGGTGGGGTGAATCAAGGGGGAATGGTAAGGTTTGTTTGTACCCTCTTATTGCCTCACCTATTGTACCATGATTTCCACCATTTGTTCCTGTATTTATTATTCCTTCTATGTAAAAATGTTCTTAATCTCTGTTTAACTTGTAACATCCCTGTGCCTTGTGATTTAAATTGTTGCTTAACTATGCCATCTTTTATGGCCCGGGGTCGTGCCTGAAAACGGTCCCTCGGACCAGTGCACCTACTCGGTATTCAAATAAATAAATAAATAAATAAATATACCAAGCTTAGTCAGCTGCCCCAGTGGAGGATTAGCCTTGTATGATGTTGGTTTCTTTTTTTTTTTTGTAAATACATTTTTGTTAAGAACATACAAGGTTGCTTATCCAAAGCACAATGTACATGGTCTGAGGTAGCAGAAATTATTACACAGAAATACAGCACCATAAATCACAGCATGAATTACCATAGAGTACACACCTTCCTCTGACTCAGCTTTGAGGTGGGGGTACCCCAAGTTGCTTCCTCATTGTCTTCTAGGCACTGATTTTAGCATGTGGGTAAGATAAGGGGGGGAGAGAGACAGAGAGAGAGAGAGAGAGAGGTGGGGGCGGGGACATCCAGTCTTCTGCACCTCACCCTCCCTCTAGATTCCTCCTAGTCTCCCAGGCAGCCCCTCTCTACAACAGATTGTCTGCCCTTACAGGTATCTGGCCAACTCATGGGGCAAAGTTTGGGTCATGCTGCATAACACACGACACTCTCCGGAATTTCACATGGATATAAAGACTTCAGTCCTCTCATTAAGACTATATGCAATCCTTTCCATCTTGCTGTATATACAGTGTTCACCGTATCCATCCATTGACTCATATTATACCATGGACATGAATGGACAGCCAATGAAATGGTCAGACTGCCAGTTTTATTTATTTTATTTTAGTCTTTGGTAACCAGGCAAGGTGCCCACTAGGCACAAGTGCCTGTTTTCAGGGGTGACCTGGGAGCACTGGGTGGTTAAGTGACTTGCTCAGAGTCACATAGTATGCAAATGGAGGTTGTGAGAATCAAACTCAGGTCTGGTCTGCTGGATGTATCAAGCTCGTTCATACCTCGTTCCTCTAACCTCTAGGTTATACTGCCAGCCCACAGTTTACCACCGGTGTAAATCCTCTGATAATCACTGGCTGTTGATGAGCAAATGGTCATCTACATCCTAATCATCTGCAGCCCAGGAATAAATACAATAAAAATAAAAACACACAGCAACCTCTTTAAAAGTTGTATTTTATTATAGTAAACAAATTAACCTTGGTATAATCGCAATAAGCCACTCGGAGGATGTGGGTTATCAGGAGATTTACCATGGCTGGCGAGGATTTATCCACTCGGCTGCGCCTCATGGGCAAACCATTCCAGCCATGGTAAATCCCCCGATAACCCACACCCCCTCATGGCTTATTGCTTAAATCAGTCCCCTGGTTAGTAAGCCATTTCCAAGTGATGCATCTTTTTGCAGCTAGGAGCATAATATCATGTAGATATTTCCCTTTCTGTCTTTAAGGGTTCTGGAATACTGATGCAAGAGATATAGCTCAAGGGAGAGCGTATCCTTGTGTGCAATATTTCTGCCAGTGCAGACTTGAGTTCCCCTAAGAAGGGCTTCATTGATGGGCAAGCCCACATAATATGTATGTGGGTCAACTGCTGCTCCCCGCATTGCCTCCAATAGGTGGCACTTGCCTACACTCCATATTTAGCTGTGATGTCCAGGATCTTGAAATACCTGACCATATGTTCCCCGGTGTCATTCCACCAGATGTGACAGGAAGTGATTCTGCCCACTTCAAAGCAGCCCCTCTTCTCTGCACTTGGCATATGGCCTGCTTAATTTCCTCCTTCTATTTTGCCACTGTGTATAGAGTGGCATGGGTCTGTGTGTCTTATGTAGCTTGACGCACTGAGGAGATTAGGTGAGAAGAATTTTGAGCTTTTATATACATTAGCAGAGCAATTATTAGTGGGAGTTCCTTAGTAGGGTCTCTCTCAGCTGGTGGGTGAGACATCAGTGTAACATCAGACCTGGAGATATCTAAAGAAATCTCACTATTCTAAGCCATGTTGATCCTGCAGCTCCTGGAAGGAATGCACTACCCCTCCAGAACAGAATTGTGACAGATAAATAAGATTATGCTCACCTCATCCTTGGTAGGCGTGATCTAAGTGATCATGTGGGAAGTCACCAAGTTGTGTTAATGGGCATATCCGCTTTTCAGCCTTGACCAAGTTCAAGGAAGCCACAGTTTCTCATCATACCTAGCAAACCTGGGCTATTCAAGGATTTCAATGTGCCTGAGTCCAGTCTAGGCCTTCTGGATCAAAAACACGTCTGATCATTTCCCAAGAAGGAAGTAAAGCATGCTCCACATCCAGCCATTGTGGATCAATTTCGATTTGGTGCCAACAGAACAAGGTCCGTAGTTGTGAGGCAATATAACATCTGGCAAAGCCAACTCTCTCCTAGCCTTCAGCAGCATCAATGTATGCAATCTGACTCGGGGTCTTTGTCCACTTCAAGTAAACCAAGAGATGGATGTTTGCCACCTCCTCCACTCTCTATCTTTCTCTTTGGAGTAGGAACAGGAATTTTTGGGAAATAGTATAAGAAGCAGGGCAGTGTTATATTTGGACAGGGTCTATCCTTCTAATCCAAATTAATGGCAAGTTTTGTTACTGCTACAAATTTGCAGTCATTTGGGCAGATAGAGAGCCATAGTTAGCCTGGTACTGACCCTCTAGATACAAGGTCAGTTTGATGCTTAAGTATTTAACCTTTCTGAGATTCCACCGGAAAGTATACTGTGAGGGAATCCAATATAAAGATACATCCTCCATTTTGGAGGTGTTCAAGCCAGCAATAACACACAACAAGGTGTGGGTTATCGCCTGATAAGAGCATGTCTAGGGAAGCGCTGGTGCTTATGCCCCGGGCGTGCTCTTATCAGGCGATAACCCACACCTCGGAGTGTATTATTGCTGTTATAAAATGGGTTTGCAAGTAAATATGTAAGAAGAAAAAAAAAGAGGGAAAACATTTTAATAGTTTTAGGTTGCTTTTTTAATACGTGAAGTAGTTAAATAGTCCCTCTATTTAGGTAATTTTTTATTCTGTGATGTTGAGTGTGGCATGTGTGCAAGTGGCAGCAACGGACAAGTCTTTTTTTTCACAGTATAAAAACACTAAAGACAAAACAGAGACCCTCGACCAAAGGAAGAACTCAGCATGTTTCACAGTGGTGGCTTATGTGCATTCAGGAACAAAACTACCACCAACTGCAACATACAGGAAAACACACACTTTTCATCGCTCCAGTCACTCTTAAAAAAAAAAAAAACAGAAAACAAAAGGACCACAAAACACAACATACCGAATGTATCTTTCTTTTTAAATTCACTTCAACTGGTCTGCCAGTGGCTTCACCCAGAAACTACTCCTTCGACTCACCCAGTGATAACAGAAAAGTGTCAACCTTGATATAATGTGTCTCACAAATCGGGTTTTGCAGGAAACAAAACACACACACACACATTTCACCCACTCACCCACTCCCACAGCACACAGTGGGACCGGGTCAAATGCGGGCAGAACATACTTAACATCTGGGCCCGGAGTACTGATGTGAGAATGAAAGAGTTCACAGCTACACTTCCTTTACCTACTCCAGTTACAATAGCTCCACCTGCTGCCCAAAGCCTTCCAGGAACTATTTTATTAAAACATACTCCCCCAACACCCCAAAAAGGCAAAGGTTTTAAATATTTTTTTTATTATTATTATTTCCTAATAAAGCTTTTCAGCAAGTTCATAATAGCAGTAACATACTCCAGGGTGTGGTATATCATGAGAGATCCTCACTTCATGAGTCATTGGATGCACTCGGCCTGTGGCCTCGTGCCCAACTACCCAAGGCGAGTCGATATCCCATGATATACCACACCCTGTCATGCATTATTGCTTAATTCAGACACCTTGCTAAACCTCTGCAGGATGAGGAAAAAGGCCTCCAGACAGGATGCCATGCTTACGACACACAGCAAGACATCATCTGTACCCATCCCCCCCCCAGCACCTATCTTTTCACATAGGTAACAGCCCAGACACCACTCAACTACTGGAGGAGGTCTGGTCAGTAAATTGGTCAGAACTATATACCCAAACTGACGCGACATTGACTGTGACACTTTTCCACGGCGGTCCTACTAACATTACAAGACCACCACTTCCCACTTACTACTAGGAGGGTGAAAGATGGGTGTACACGCTGGATTACTAAAGAACTTATAGATACATAGATACGTAGACAGTGTCAGCAGACAAGGGCCTATGGCCCACCCAGTCTGCCCATTTGAGTTTGTAAGTTCACTTTATGTTTCCCTAGAAGTCTGTTGCCCCTTAACCCTGACCTCCAGAATTCCTTTATGTCTATCCCATGCATTCTTAAATCCTGTGATTGTTTCAGCCCCCACTCTGTCAGACATAGGCAGAGTGACAAGCGGAGTTCCCCAGGGCTCTGTCCTGGGAACCACTCTGTTCAATATCTTTATTAGCGACATGAAAATTCACTCTTCAAATATCCTCACAAAGTTTGCCGATGACGCTAAGCTGGGTGGTGCTGTTAACAATGCTGCAAATAGACAAACTTTACTCAACGATCTTTCATCTATCGAACACTGGGCCCTCTCTAACAAAATGGAGTTCAACATATCCAAATGTGCTGTTCTGCACATCGGGAAAAACAATCCCAAACAAGTATACACACTGAAAAACACCATCATTAAGGTTTCTTGTTTAGAAAAAGATCTAGGGATTCTAGTTAATAATAAACTGACCCCAGTTTCACATTGTAATAAAATAGCTAACCAAACAAACTCACTTCTTCGAAAGATCAACTGTACTTTTGTTTCTAAAACCGAGCAGTGTATCATTGCACTATACAGATCGCACATTAGACCATATCTAGATTATGGTTCTCCGTTTTGGAGTCCATACCTCTACGGGGACATAGATAGGGTTGAGAGGATTCAGAGAAGAGTCACCAAAACTATTCCCCATTTGGCACATGTTGATTATGAAACTAGACTACATAAAACTGGGTTACACTCACTTAAAATGAGAAGATCAAGAGGGGACTTACTCCAACTTTTTAAGATTACTAAAAACCCAATTTTGATGAGGCAATGTGGCATTTCGTTTGCAACCAGAAAAATCGGACCCAGGTTAAATAACAAACAACTGGACATAGCCAAATGTAACACCAATAAAAGACAAAACTTATTTTCCATAAGAACCCCAAGATTATGGAATACACTTCCCCAAGATATTGTAGACGCACCCTCCATTATGACTTTTAAACTTAAACTAGATGAACGGTTAACTAGATAGGATTCACAGTTAATGATCCGCATATGTGGAGGACAATACCTATAGGCTTTGGCCTTCTCTTGTCCCTCTAACCAAGTAACCAAGTAACCACTTCCTCTGGCAGGGTGTTCCACTTTTCCACCACCCGCTCCGTGAAGAAATTCTTCCTCACATTTCCTCTGACTCGTCCTCCCTCCAACTTCATCCCATGCCCACTAGTCCTGGAACATCTTTTCACTTAAAAATAGTGTATTCCTGCACCCTGTTCCTCCCTGTAAGATACTTGTATGTCTCTATCATAGCCCCTCTTTCCCTCCTCTCCTCCAGGGAGTACATATGCAATTCCTTCAACCTGTCCTCATAGGACTTGTGATGCAATCCATGTACCATCTTTGTTGCTCTCCTCTGAACCTTATCTACCCTGTCTATGTATTCCAGGTGGGGCCTCACTAGTGTCTTGTATAGTGGAATTATGACCTCCCTTTTACTGCTGGTGATGCCCCTGCCTATGCATCCCAGCATCTTATTTGCTTTACCTGCTGCCTTGTCACACTGTTTCCCTACCATGAGTTCATCAGAGGTGATAACCCCAAGATCCCTTTCCTGCTTGGTGCATGCTATATCCTCACCCCCAACTGATATATTGTGCCAGGGTTTTGTGCCCCATATGCATTATCTTGCACTTCTTTGCATTGAATTTCAACTGCCAAACCCCTGACCATTCTTCAAGTTTCTGCAGGTCCCTTCTCATTCTGTCTACACCCTCTGGTGTGTCTACTCTGTTACAGAGCTTTGTGTCATCAGCAAACAGGGAAATTCTGCCTTCTAGGTCCTGCGCAATGTCATTGATGAAGATGTTGAATAGGACTGGTCCCAGCACTGATCCCTGTGGACCCTCACTGGTCACTCTTCCCTCTGTGGAGTGACAGCCATTTACCACCACCTTCTGTGTCCTGCCACCCAGCCAGTTACCTACCCACCACACTACTGTTCTGCCCACACCCATATACCCCAGTTTGTTTAATAGTCTTCTATGTGGCACAGTGTCAAAGGCCTTGCTGAAGTCCAGATAGGCCCTGTCCACTGCCCTCCCCTGATCCACCTCCCTAGTCACCCAGTTGAAAAATTCAATGAGGTTGGTCTGACATGACCTCCCCCTGGTGAAACCATGCTGCCTTGGGTCCTGTAATCCACTGACAACCAGATGTTCCACCAATCTCTCCTTCAGTAGTGCTTCCATGATCTTCCTCACTACCGAGGTGAGGCTGACTGGTCTGTAGTTTCCCGCTTCTTCTTTGTTCCCACTTTTGTATAAGGGGACTACATCTGCTGTCCTCCAGTCTTTGGGTACCTCCTCTGTTTCCAGTGATCAGCTAAACAGGATTGCCAGAGGTTCAGCCACCACCTCTCTTAGTTCTTTAAGGACCCTGGGGTGCACCCCATCTGGCACCATTGCTTTATCAACTCTTATTACTTCCAGTTCCTTCAGGACCCTTTCTCGTATAAAGGGACTTGTGTCCATTTCTGCACCAATCCCACCCCTTGTACTCCCTTCAGACCCATTACCCTCCTCTTCCTCAGTAAAGACTGAGCAGAAATACCTGTTCAATATGTCAGCTTTACTGTTGTCATCCTCCACGCGGCCCTCATCCTCCCCCTTCAGTCTCACTATCCCCCCTTTGCCTTTCTTTTTTCACCTACTGTATGTACCTGTAAAAGGTTTTGTCCCCTCTACCCACTGATTCTGCAATATGCTCTTCTGTCTGAGCTTTGGCTTCCCTTACTGAGCTCCCTGCCTCCCTTTGCTTCTCCTGGTACTTTTCCCTATTCTCTTCTGCCTGTGTCTTTTTGTATTGCCTGAATGCAATTTTTTGTGGCTTTCACTTTCTCCGCTACCTCCTTGGAAAACCATAATGGCCTCCTCTTCCTTTTCCCCTTGCTAACCTGCTTAATGCATAATTCTGTTGCTCTTGTAATCTCCGTTTTAAATTCTGCCCACTGTTCCTCAACCCCTGATTCCTGCTCCATTCCCCTTAATGCCTCTTTCAAGCATCTCCCCATTTTCCCAAAGTCTTATCCCCTAAAATCCAGGATATACTCATCCTTACGCTCATGAAAGCTAGGGACCATCAGTGGGCAGCCCACAGATTCTCTCCCTCCCTTGCCCTCTGGAATGACTGTAGGCACCTGATAAACCAATGAAAGCACATGGCCAAATCCCTGAAGCGGAACTGTTACCACAACCTCCAGACGGAAAGCTCTGGTAGTCCCAGGAAATTCTGGGGAGCCATAGGCTCACTTCTTAATTCTCATTGTAGCTGAATTCCCCTGTTGGTCCTGTGACTGACCCATTGGAAGTAGCCAAGGCCTTCAATGTAAAATTCACTGATCTCTCTGCCCTCCTTAGCAAGCTTCCAGGCAGCTGGAGTCCCCATTTGGGAACCTGCACTAACCCCCAGCCTGCTTCCTCCTATCACAGCACTTCCCCTTCTCTCCCCATCTATTTCAAGACAACCTCTATTATTTTTATTTTATTTATTTAGTTGTTTAACCAGGTGAGACACACTAAGCTGAAAGCTTTTTTACAGGTGCAACCTGGGAGCACAGGGAAGTTAAGTGACTTGCTCAGGGTCACACAGTATGCAAGTGGAAGCTGTGGGATTCAAACCCAGGTCTGGTCTGCTGGATGTCACCAGATTTGCAGCTCAGAGCCTTAAACCACTGTGTTATACTGCCTCCCATATACCTCCAAATGAGTCATTTCTTCTCAGTGTTCATTAACTAGAGGGACCTGTTAGGGATGCCCCTTTCCCCTTTACTTTGTAATTTGTACATCGAACCTCTGGCAAGAAAGATCAAGGCATCCCCCCAGGTTACAGGGATGAAATTTGGCCATTTTGAATTTAAAATATCAGTGTTTGCTGATGATGTTTTATTACTTCTCTCGGATGGGAAACATTCTATCCCAACAGTGCTTCACATAATTTCAGACTTCAGTGAATTGTCGGTCTATAAATTGAATTCCCATAAGACCACAGTCCTTGCTTTATCTCAGTCCTGTTCCCCATCAGACATCACATATCTAGGTCTCAAATGGGCTCCAAACTGTATACATTTTTTGGGATTACAACTTTCTAAAGACTTTCATGCCCGTCAGAAACTTAATTTGGACCCAGTAGTCAAACAATTAGAACAGGATCTGCAGAGATGGCGGGCAATTCCATTGTCCCTCTGGGGCAGGGTAAATATTTTAAAAATGGTTGCTTTGCCCAAATTAATGTATCCGCTAACAATGTTAAATATCCCTCTCACAAAGATTTGGTTTCAGAGAATGGCATCCATCTGGTCTAGATTTTTGTAGTTGGGGAGGCATCCAAGACGAGCCTGAGACAAGCTGTGTAGGCCCCGACAGGCAGGGGGACTTCAAATCCCAAATTTATTTGTTTACTACCTAGCCTTTCAAGGGGTGAAATATTTTAGGTGGATAAGTGACACCAAGTTTATGGAAGGGGCACTGGATTGGTTAGAAATAGAATGACTTAGGGCAAGTGCTTTTAACATTTCATTATCTTCTCTTTTATATGTCCCATTTAAAAAGATTCCCTTACTTTTAAGGGACTCCCCGGTTGGATGGTCAATGTGAGTGCACCGTCAGATGTGCCATTGTTTTTGATTAAAATATTATTCCGATTTGAATCAGCCATTCTTCAACAATTCCAACCTACTGATTGACAACAGGGTGATCATTCGAAGACTTTGACAAACACAAAAAGTCTATTCTTTATCTGACCTTTTCACGCAGGGCAAATCTGTAACTGTAGCAGAATTTGGAAAGCTGTCTCACCTCCCAAGCTCCTCTGTGTTCCAAGATAATCAGGTTAAATACTGTGTGTTGACATTTTTGGGAAAGCCCCCTTGGTCAAATGAGGCTGGGTGTTTTTTTAAACAAATGACGGACACAGTACAGCAGAGCAGACCTATTTCAAGTCTTTATAAAGCATTAGGAGATGCAGTTTGGGACAAATGCACTCCAATAGCATTTTACTGGCGACAGGCAGCTAAGGTAACCTAAAATTCTAATATCTGGAAAAAGGTCCGGGGTGATTTATACCATTTAATTAAACAGGACAGGTTAAGATTAGTACAATATAATATTCTCCATAACCTTTACTATATGCCGCTTCAACGTTTTAGGATGGACGAGGTGGCAGAAATTCAATGTTTTCGGTGTTTTCAAAATGAGGGCTCCTTGATGCACATGGTTTGGTCTTTTGTTACGGTACAATCATTCTGGCAAGACATTAAGCGGAAATTTTCATATTTCTTTGACTCTAGAGTTTCCTTTTCAATAGACGTATGTGTCATCGGTAACTACCAATCGATACAGTTTTCTAGCGACAAGGCCTACGTGGCAGTCATTACTTCAGTGACTAAACTGATTATCAGACATTGGTTAAGTGACAACTGTTCCACTTTGAGGGAATGTATGCAGGAGCTGATGACAGCCATTAACACAGAACAGGCTATAGCATTACAGAATCATAGACTGGTTCATTTTGTAGAGCTCTGGGATCCACTGCTCAGTTACTTAGCTGGGAGGTGAGTCAGTTTTTGTTGGGGACTTGTACTTTCTCCTTCTGCTCCCCAGGAGACAGTATCTTACAGTAAAACCTTCTTTGGTATAAATATATGTAACAACGTTTGTGAAATTATGCCGGATGCCTAGAAGGCTAATTCTTGGTGAGGGAGGGGGGTAGGGAGTGGGGAGGGTGTGTGTGGGGGTTGTGGGCTTGAGGTTTTGGGATTTCTGTATTGTATAAGGAGTAGGTTGTCTCGGTTTTTAGTCCTATTAGGAGGTGATGAGATGGGGTGGGGTTTCAAAGTTACATGGACTGTACTTTGGTACAGTGCCGTAGGAAGGCATTTTTGGTACCCTGGGCAAGATACAAATTTTGCGCCCCCCCTCCAGAAAATAGCTGGGAATCTGGGGGGCGCAAGGCCCCCAGGAGCTCTGAGGTGTTTACATGCTCTGTGTTGAGTTTTGGGGATTTTCTTGAAGAAAAAAATATACTTTTGTTACATGTTCCCTACCCTTGATTTCAGGGAATATTTTGCTACCATGGAATATGAGATGTGGGAGACACTGGCTGGCTGGCATCAGAGTATGCAGCCACATTGTTGTGGATAAGTGGCTGACCAACAAGGATCATGTTAGTCAAGCAGTGCCTTTCATTATTGTGTTACTGGCCATTCTTGATGTTAAAAATGAATGAAAACTCTAGCCCCATTCATTTCAATTGGGCGCACCCCCATGCTCTCCCTGGCCACATGTCATTACGTGTTTGAGCGTGGATGGCGGGGAGATGAGGTTCTGAAAATGCATCGGGCAGCCAATGCTAAAACTAATTTACAAGTAAAATATCTGGATAATTAGCTGCACACAGTATTTCTAACCTGGCTAGAACGACTGCCTTGGAGGGCAGCTACCACACCATGCGAGTGGTAGCTGCCATAGGGTAAGTCGGAAATTCACTTTAAGGGATATTACAAAAAGGGTCTGAGAAATGGAGTTTTCTGATCGGCTGCAAACATTCTAACAGCCTTATGTTAATCTTTTATTAACATACATGTAGAGCTTAGCCATATGCTGAACAAGGTTTAACACTGTTTAAAAACATTTATTAATAGTAATAGCAGTACTGCGATATAAACATGGTCATCACCTCTAGCATGTGGCACTCGATACACCTCATGCCACAGTACACCCCTAGAAGGTGATTAACAGACCATTAACATAACCCTTGGTCATGCCTTATTGCTTAAAAGATCTAGTGTTCTTGTAGATTTCTGCAGATACACACAATACACATACTGAATTATGTCTAAAATCTAAATATCATGTTATGTTTTTGAAAGTTTTCTCTGAGGCATCAGTAGCTCTATAGACAAAAAAAAACATGTTATGGCTGGCCCCTTGGCACAACTGTAGTGCTACCTGTTGCGATGTTGGTGACCTGAGTTTGGGAGCTAACCTGGGTTGCTGTGGGAGGGAGGAATAGGAGGATCAAGTGTCCATGGGGAAATCCTCCTCCTCCTCTTCTGGGGAGCGTAAGGCTGTCAGTGCTGGTGCAATACTGCCACATGTCACATGTGAGACAACAGGTAGCAGTGCACAAGTGGGGTAAGGGGTATATGGGAAGGGGAACACCAACAGCGTTGCAATCTGTATGCTTGTGTGCATCACAGCTTGCACACTTACTGCTGGCATCCCACCCAGGGGAACTGGGTGCACAAGGTAAATCAGTGATCACCCAGGCAAGATAATGAACTGAGTCCAGGCAACCCCTCACAGGCAGAGAGCGAGAGCAGAGCAAACAGACAAGTCAGGCGGGCTGGCCGCCTGGCTGCCAGCAGGTCAAGTTCCACTTCCAACATAGTACTAACAGCCAACTAACTTCAACTAAACTTGACTTCCCTTGGCTGCAGCTGCTTCTCTACAAGAAAACAAACAGTACATTCAGTACTTTTATATAAATAGAATATAAGGGTGATTGCCCTCACAGTGGGTGAATGCCATCACATTCTATTTATTTATGTACAAAACACAAAAGTACTGTAGGTAGTGTTTGTTTTCTTGTGGGGAAGCAGCTGCAACCAAGGCCACATTCTATTATTTAAATAAGACTAAGGAGGAGTGGTGGACAGACCGCTCCGAATGGGCCAAGTGGTCCTTATCTGCTCTCAAATCTAAGTTTCTATGTTTCAGAGGAGACACTGGCATAAAAGGAAGGAGACAATGCTATAACTGAAATACTGAGAGGTGTAACTGGGAAGAGACACTGGTATAGCAGGAAGCTGATACTGGCATAACTGTAACTGGAGTGGGAAGAAAAACTGCTGTAATAACCAAGACACTGTTTAACTGTAACTAGGAGGAACTGCAATCTTTGACTGGGTAACTGATGTAATAGACCAGGGAGGGGCAGTGGATATGGCCTACCTAGACTTTAGCAAGGCATTTGACCCAGTCCCACACAAAAGATTAACAACTAAGTTAGCCAGCCTGGGAGTGGGTCCCAGGGTAGTAGCCTCGGTGACAAGCTGGCTGGACAACAGGTCCCAGAGTGTAATACTAAACCAAACAGAGTACATTCTGAAGAATGGGAGGGGTACCACAGGGTTCAATATTGGAACCAGTCCTCTAATGTCTTTACAGGTGACATTGCAGAGAGGCTGGAAGGAAAAGTATGCCTCTTTGCAGATGACACAAAGATCTGCAATAGGGTTGATACACAAGAAAGGGTGCAAAGGATGATAGGGACTCGGCAAGACTGGAGGAATGGTCAAAAATATGGCAGCTTGGATTCAATGCAAAAAAGTGCAAAGTAATGCACCTGGGAAACAAAAACCCAGTGGAAGAGTACACAATGGGGGGGGGGGGTGAGGTATAAGTAACAACACAAATGGAAAGGGACTTGGGGGTAGTCATATCAGATGATAGTCAACGTAAGGTAGGTAAGCAATGTGAGAAGGCAGTAAGAAGGGCTGTGGGGATACTGGGATGTATGGGGAGAGGCATCACCAGTAGAAAACAGGAAGTTGTTATCCCTCTGTACAGACAGTTGGAGAGACTCCATCTGGAGTACTGTGTCCAGTTCTGGAGACCCCATCTCCACAAGGACGTAGACAGGATGGAGACAGTCCAGAGGAGGGCAACCAAAATGGTGCAGGGTCTGCAACAGAAGTCATGCGAGGAGAGACTAAAGGAGCTTAATATGTATACCCTTGAGGAAAGGAGGGAGAGTGGGGACATGACAGAAACTTTTAAGTACCTCAAGGGAATCAACAAAGTCCAAGAGGGTAGCATCTTTCAGAAAAAGAGACGTGCAAGAACAAGGAGACACAATTTGAAGATAGAGGGGGGATGGCTCAGGGGCAGCGTGAGGAAGTATTTTTTCATGGAGAAGGTGGTGGACACATGGAACGGCCTTCCTGAGGAGGTCATGGGGTCAAAAACAGTGGGGGAATTCAAGAATGCATGGGACAGACATAAGGCAATTCTGGTGGGGGGGGTAGGAAGAAGTAGGCTGTTGGTTAACTAAGATCTGCAGCTTATCCAATAGGTAGGGAAATGGGCAGACTGGATGGGTCAAGCAGTCCTTATCTGCCATCAAAGTCTACGTTTCTATGTAGTACTTGTGGTGGAGGTGTGAGTGCCAGCTCTGTTTTATGCAGATACATTTTATCAATTGCTTGTTTCTTTTTAACCATTTGTTCTGCCACAGATATATCCCCTTGCTTGTGGGTTTCCTGCAGGAAACTAAAGGTGCTGCACAAGTCTGCCAGCTTGCTGGCCCGGTGGTGTAGAGGGCTGAGGTGCCTTGGGCCTCACCTCTCATCACGACGGTGACCTGGGGTCAGGAGCAAGCTTGGGTTGCCAGGGGTTGGCCAGGGAGGGAGAGGACTGAGCATCCAATGACAGCTCTCCTCTCCTGGGTTGGGGTGGGTTGTGGCTCCTGGCCACTAGTGACTCCAAGGGGTGATGGTGAGTGTAACAGCTGGGGTCAGGTTGGGTCAAGGGAGAGGCTCTGGTGGATGTCTGTAGTTTGGAGGTGGGAGCACATCTGTCGCATGCTAGATTTCACTGCACATCCGTGACTCTGAGGGGGGTCACATTTACACAGAAACAAGGAAAGCCCAGGATCCATGAGGGGACAAACAATGCACCAGCCCCATGCCCACCGTTGTACCCTGCCCTCCCTAGTCCTGATATCCTCCAGCCTGTCCCCAGCTCACACACAGCTAGATTTCAAAGAGCGCCCTGGTAAGTGATAGGTGGTCCTGTCCTGAGGGGTGCTAGCCAGGGTTTATCTGGTGGGCCCAAGGTGTCAGGTCAGAGTTCCTGGGGGTCTCAGGGTTGGGGGGGTCTCAGGTCAGGTAAGACAAGTTGATGTCGTCCGAGGGATGCCCTGGATTGGTGACCAGAGGGAAAAAGAAGTTAAAAAAAAAAGTCTGCCAGGCTGCCAGCCTCTGAGTCCTTTCCTTTTGTCTCTTTGCAGTGTATTCGATGATGAGTACCGCCAAAACAGGCCCTGAGACTACTGAATCTCCCACTGCTGCAGTCCTGCTCTGATGTCAGCTGTAGTGGATTCTGGGATTTGCAGTTACAGAAGGTGTCAATCTAGAAGTAAACAAAATTAGTCTGATAGAATCTACTGTATAACAGTAAACAGCAAGCAAACCAAAATGTTTCTGCACACAAAGTGCCAATTGGGACAAGCCCCACACTTGAGCATGAGGCCTTTGGTGCTGACTGTCCCCCTGTAAGCTGACTGCTGTGCACACTGCATCATATAAAAAAGGTCCCTTCCTTAGGGTGTCCTGCCCTCTCTCTGCCAATAGGAGTTTTCCTAAATTAGCCTGCTTTCTTTATGGTAGTTTTACGACTCCTGAGGATCTCCATCTGAGAGAACTTCATTGCATTCCTTGTTCCTACAATGCATCCTCTTTCAAGTGACAGTGATGTAACTGAGACCATAGATTCATCAGATAGCACTGCTTTATAGTCAGTCCACAACAGTAGAGATGGCTATATTTTAAAAACTATACAGAGTTCAGCTTAGTGACTGCCCTCATTGTAAAGGTCTTTTTGTCTTGAACAACTTTGCCACTGGTCATTTCTGTGTATCGTGTAAAGATTCCAAGATATTTAGGTTTATTTGGCATGTGTGTGCTAAATCTATGGTCTCAGCTACATCACAGTCACATGAGACAGGATGCATTGTGGAAACAAGGAATGCAATAAAGTTAGCTCAGATGGAGATCACCAGGGGTCATAAAACTACCATAAAGCTAGCAGGCTAATTGAGGAAAAACTCCTAAAAGCAGACAGAGGGAAGGACACACTAAGACTTCACATACAAATCAAAATACTCTGCACAACATATGTTTTTGCAAATTCTGGGTGGACTACTCCTTTAAGAAGTTAGACTGGAGGCCCAGCACATCAGTGACTCATCATGGCCAGCCCTGCCACATTCAGAAAATTCTGCTACGCTGAACTGCCCAAGTGATTACTGCATGGTGGAGGGCGGCAACAAGTACCAATGAAAAGCCCAGCAATATTCTTTTTTTATGCAGATCCTTCTTGATTTCTTTTCTGTTTTTTATATAATTAATTATTTTTCTCAGTCTGGTAACTGTTGAATGAATCACTTGCTAACGCTGGCACTGATAGCTGCTACCAACCCTGCAGTAGTACTGTCTGTGGCGCTCACACCACATACAGCTCCTTGGATATGCATTGTCACTAGAGAAGTGTGTCACATGCTGGTTTCGGATGGTCGCAGGTGAGTCACCTGATGGCAGGATTGGAGTGCAGCACAGCTATGTAATGCCAGGAAACAATGTAAGTACCTGACCTGGGCTTAAGTACCCAATCGCACTGTGTTTTCATATGCCAGTGGTGTAGTACTTTACCCGAACTACACTACCTGGCTAAACACAGCAGTCACCCACACTACCTGCTCTGGCTATTTATTTATTTATTGCAGAAGTTTCACCAGGAAAGACATACTGAGCTGATAACAGCTCATTTCCAGATGCAAAACCAATAGAACAGTCATAAAATCAGCATTAAAAAAGCTATAGAAATCAGGTATAAACAGAGTCATGGTGGTGACAGAAAACATTTCAATTAAGGAATAGACTAAAGTGCATGGTAAAACAGTTGGAGGGGAGAAAAAAATTCTATCTCAGTTGCTGTGTTTCTTGGAAGTCAATACCTCACCCCACTTTTTTTTGGAAGATTAAAAAGCAGCTTTCTAGTTGCCGCTCCCCCCAACATATGTAATAGCTCACCTGCCCCAGAGCTGAGTGGCATAAATCATTCCTTTTGTTTTTGCCCACGTAAGAAGTTATAAGCCTTGTAAATTTTAAAATGCATATCTTGGTAAAAAACTGAGCCACTTCTGTATGCCACTGACACACCCCCATGTAGGCACATGCAGCCCCATTTTGTGATGTCAGAAAATGAAGACTGCTTGTGTGCACCCCACTGATTTCAATGGGGGCAAGTTTTCCATACATTTTATTAACATTTATAGTTGTGATTTTAAGAAATCAAAGTGACCTTTCGACTAAGAGGGACCCTGCAGCGCAAGGGCTGTTACATGGGTGTAGGCAGGCATACTCCAAGCACTCCATGGTGTGCAATTTTATTTAAGGGGGGTAGCAAATAGGCTCTGAACTGCTTCCTTTTCCATGAAAACTAACAAAGAAAATACTGAATATTTCTGTAATTTTATTTATAGGAGTCGAAACTAGGACTGGTCACTAATACTCTCTTTGCATCCCAAGGACAATACAACTTTACAGGCTCTGGGCTGGTATGTGGGTGTCTTAGGGAACAATGCATGGCAACAACCATTGTCATGAGATACAAAAGTTGTATTTATTGTGCCAAATGAGGCAACACACACGGTCCTGGTGTATATTTTTATATTGTCTGGCTACACCCGGGGAGAGGCTCACCCCAACAAGGGGGGTAGTAGTGAGTCCACTTGGTGTGCAGATCTGAAATCCCTGGCTACACCCCTGGTTACACCAGCTCATGGCTGGTCTAAGCACAGCCGCGACTTGCGGCCTTGGTGAGGCTTTCAAAATCCCAAATTAAGGTATGCTGCAGCCCTGCTGTGGTGCAAGCCCTCTTCTTCCTTCATGCACTTTGGGTGCAGGGGTGGCACACAGCTGCTTTGCCACACAACCTTCCATTTTTGATGCAGCCTGCGTTCGAAAACTGAGACTGTCACAACTTTTGATGCAAGATGCCACTCGTTTCAGTTCTGTTTGACACAGGCACCTTGCGTCAAAAGTGGGGCTTTCAAAATCGAGCCTATATTTTAATGTCACAAACTATTGTCACAGAAATGATTCTGATGCTACATAACAACATCTGGGACTGATGAAATCTAAGAGGAAAAAAAGCTGTTTTTGTGCAAACATCTTCAGTAATTAAAAATCTAATTCAGTTTTTTTTTTAAATGTTACGAGAGTTTAGCCTTGCTTATACCAACTGTACCTGTTTTGCTAGAAGATGTCAAATCTCACACAGCACTGGGTACTCAACCATTTATGCTTTATTTATATACATATTTGTTTATTTAAAAGTTGCATAACATACAGGGTGAGTTCTGTGAGAAACAAGTCTCGTTTACAGAATGTCCCAAGTCATTGTGGTGACAAGACAACATAAACTAATGTAAGCCTCCTCTCTTTTGAGAGAGGCTTATGCTTCCTTTAGGGACCCCCTCCTGTATAATACCTCCAGAGCTTAGGGAGCTATTAGTGCTCTGGGGGCGCAAATCCTGCTGGTTGCCATGTAGTGATGGCAGAGATCAGGTTAGTAAGAGCATAAATAGGCAGGAACAGGAAGTTGAGGGGGCTGGCTGGGAGATTGGAAGGAGAGGCAGGCAAAAGCAGGAGATTGATGGGCACTGCAGGGCAGTGCGGAGTGCGGGAACTCCCCCCCACACTTTAGGCAGGCCGGCTTCTACAGCGGCAATGCATCAGGTTCCCTGGGTGAGTATCCAAGGGAGGGCATGGAGACAGGTAGCTGCGACCATCATCAGTAGGTTTCCAGGCTCTGGGGATGGTAGGTGGAAAACGGAGATGCAGGATAGGTAGGCTCCAGGGTTTGGGTAGTGCTCGGCAGCTTGGTAGTGGCCTATATCATTGGGGTTGCAGTAGGCTGTGGCAGGGCCTCTACATCCCAGTGTGGCAAGGCATCCTAGGGACTCACTGGAGAGGGGGGCCAGAGGAGCCTCTAACCCCGTTAGGACCTATTTGGAGGGACTGGTCTCAGGGCTGCCAGTCTGTAGCTGAGTGGGCCACTGAGTGCCCTGGAGGTAACCCCTGAAGCTGGTTAACACTTATCAGGCAGCAGGAGGATGGTGAAGAGGGGTAGGTTGGGCAGCAGTTCCATCTTTCTTATGGCCCTTTAAAAGAGAAGCATGCTGGATGGAGAGGTGTTGGGGTTGTTGGGGATCCAGGAGTTGTAGCAGGGCTTCTGTTTCACTCTGCATGGCAGGGCAGTTCAAATGGTTAGCAGTCAGGAGAGTGGAACACGGCCTGGGTACGCTGTGAGTCTGCCATGCCCATGTCTGTGGCAGGCCCTGGGGCCTCCATTTTATGAGCAGGTCTTTAGGCTCAGTTTGGTTGTGGCGCTGTCCCGGTGAGGGTAACTTGGAAAGGAAGGTGCCACCATGCTATTTGAAGAGGTTGTAGTGTTCAGGGAGGCCGAGCAGACCAGCAAAGCAATTGGACAGGAGGATGTGGGGGTATGGTGAGGTGGGTACTGCACTATCCGTGTCCCTGGAAGGCTGGAATTGAGTCAGGGAATGGTGAGAGAAGCTGTATGCTTCCCTGGTTAGAGGAAGAAATGAGGAACCCCCCAGGAAATCAGATGGAAGCTCTGTTAGGTACTTACCCAGTGCCAGTGGAATCAGGAAGCTTCACGGTCCAGGTAGAGGGTCGCTAGGTTCCTGAGGAAAATCAGATCTGCTGTTTGAGAGTTATTTTTTCACGGAGAGGATTGTAGATGCATGGAACAGCCTTCCTGAGAAAGTTGTGGAGTCAAAAACAGTGGGAGAATTCAAGAATGCATGGGACAGACATAAGGCAATTTTTGTGGGGGGTAGGAAGAAATAGGCTATTGGTTAACTAGGATCTGCAGCTTATCCATTAGGTAAGGAAATGGGCAGACTAGGTGGGCCAAGTGGTCCTTATCTGCCATCAAATTCTATGTTTCTATGTATGTTTCTGTGTTTCTATGTTAAAGACCTTGCTCTGCTAAAAGACTGTTGCCATTTAACTGTATAAATGTTTAGTTCCATGGAGCAGGAATGTTTGTATAAGGAGTGATGAACCCTTGTGGTCCTCTAAATCTTTTGGGCCCAGGAGAAATAAATTGATCTTGTTTGGGAAGAAATTGTGAGACTAATTCATTTGTAAATAGGGGAAAGTGAAATATAAAAGCCTCAGTTTTTACTCAGTCCATGAGTTTATATTTCCAGGGGATTGGCTGACATAAGATCCTTCACCTTCTGGGGGTTCAGGGCCTGGGGGAGCCGAGGGCCATAAGGCAACAAGAGTGCTGGTCCTTTTGTGGGGGTTCTGTGGGGTGCTCCCAACAATTTTAAAGAAGGAACTCAGAGATTCAGCAGTTTGAAGATACCTTAAGGTAGGAGATAAACTTTTTCTTGCCTTTCATGCTGTACAGTTTCAGAAGTGTGTCTATGTTGTGGGCTCCCTACCCCGGTTCATCAGCGATTTCAATAATTCCCCTAGACATTTGGGGAGGGGGTGGCTACACATGGGGCTTGTATGGGATGCTCCCTACACCCCAAAACCCCACCGGACTCCGAGTTCCCAGGATCTGCGGTGCTGGCAGACCTCCCGCAAGCCATTTGGTGCACTTTAAAAATCTTCATGGTGGTGTAGGAGTTAGGCCTGGAGTAAAGGTAAGCCTCTGCTCTCCTGGTGTGGTGTACACATGTGACTGGCTAGTCATGTAACACCTTTGATGCTTCTGATTGATGGATGGCTGCAGGGAGAAGAAAACAGCCTGTCAGCCAGCGCCATTTTCCAGTAGCATAGAGAAGGGTGAGAAGATGCTGAGAGCAAGACGTACAATTGTGAAACAGCAGCCAGGAGAAAAGAGAAAAACAGTAAGAGCATTCCTTTTATTGTCTGATCACTGCGGGGGAGAATTGCAGAGTAGAGGAGATTGTGGGGGTGAATTCACGGACTGTTGATGAAAAATGGCAGGCCACAGTTTTAAATCAGAGGAAGAAATTTCCCCCGAGAGGAGCAGTTGATGACGGTTCCTGCCTTTTTGCCGACCTGGCTTTGGCAAGCAAGAGAGAAGGGACAAGCAGATGAACAGTGTGTGAGGTGTGGATATCGGGGAGGAACTGTGCAACTGCCAGTGTGTGGTATTTGTTCCAGTTCAGCCCCAAGAGGCATATTTGACCGTGCCCCACCAGTTTTCCTCTGAGTACCTCCTTCAAGTGTCTCAGAGGGTTCCCTTTCCTCATGGTCACTAGGCAGTAGGGATTCTGGAGCCACTGAAAATTTTCCCTGAGGGAGAGTGCCCTGGATGAAACAACTAACGCTAGGAGCATTACTCCAGACATGGTTACTGAGGCAGAGGAAGAAGAGGGTGCTGCTGAGGATGTAAAGTCAGGGGGTGATGGGGAGCACAGACATCTGCCCTACTCCCTGGAGCTGGCTACAGACTATCCCCCTGGCACAGGGAGGGGCAGGGGTCCCAGAAAACCAGTGGGAGACCCCCCAGGGCCCGGGGGTCCCCACCTCGATCCCTGTGTGGCGGTAGCCCTCTGGCCTTGCCAGTTAGATTGGCCAAGTCAAAACTTCTGCACCCTATTGGGCATGGCACTGTGCAACCTATGGCACCTGGAGAAACTAAGGAGAGTGCCAAGGCTGTAGAGGATTTGGAAGAAGTGGATGAGAACTTGGGGACCTGGGTTTGAATCCAACATCCCCCACTTGCATACTGTGTGACCCTGAGCAAGTCACTTAACTTCCTTGTGTTCCCAGGTCACACCTGTAAACAAGCTTTCAGCTTAGTGTCTCTCTGATAAAAGGAAAAAAAAAAGACGTTCATAGGCAAGAATTTCCATTTCTCGAACTACCAAGTATACCGTGCAATCCCCCAATGTTTCCACTGCCCGGTGGTCACCATCGATGACCACATCCCACATTTGCCAGTTCGTGCCAGGACCGTCCGGACCTGGATGGACAGGTTGAACAGAAGTGACCCCCTAAATGTCAAGTATAGAGGGGGAGCATGGTTGCCATCAGGACAAGCTGGAAGGACCAGCATCCAAGACCTTCCGGAGTGGAGTCAGGCTAAGACATGGGTCAGGAGAAGATTGTGAGTTGAATACCCATTTCTGGATTATCCATATGTGTCAGAGAGGGTTTGGAACATGGTAGAAGAGGTCCAAGAGGAATGGATTTACAAGGAACACCTTAAGAGACTGAAGTGTCAACCTGGAGGAGGAGGAGGAGAAAGAGGTGCCCCCTCACAGCAGCTCTTCCAGGAGGCATGGGCAATGTGTCACACTGCACCATGGTCCAGACTTACCCTGTTCAGGAACTCTGCTTTGGTCCAGGACTTTGCGGGGATGCGCACCAAGTGTTACGTAATTGACTGAGACTCATTTGAGGATCTAACCACCAAGCCAGACCTGGATTTCTATTTCCCATCTAGTGGGGGACCAGCTACTTAAGCCCCCTGTAAAGGACTCATTGACTGTGCCAGGAGAATTGCTCTTCGGAGCAGAATATGTTGACTGTATATCGTATTTCTTCTATTTGAAACCATGGTTTCTATTAAGAAATTCAGTTTTAGCATGTGGTTTAAATTTGAGGGCAGTGATTAATCGAGGATGGCTTCAATTACAAACAGCTGCTTTAGCACGTACAGCTGACTGCCTTGTTTGTTAATTTCAGTGCCGGCCTGCTAGTGAAACTACCACCACACCACAACATGCCAAAACGCAAGGCGTATGACTTGGAGTTCAAGCTCCAAGCAGCAAAATGAGCTGAGGTAGAGGGCAACCGACCAGTGGCTGTATCTCTCCAGGTCAATGAGAAGCAGATCAGGGACTGGCGTAAAAGCACTACTCACTTCGAGGAGAAACTACAGGAGGAACGCTGCGCTGGAAACAACCGTAAGCGCCGATGACTTGACGGTGCTGGGCGGTGAGCTGCATTCCCCGCTGAAGAAGCCCAACTTGCCACATGGATCGCCCAGCAATGAGAACGCCATCTTTGGATAACCCGCAAGATAATCTCCCTCAAAGCTTCCTTTTCAATAACGGACCCTAAGTTCAAAGCGAGCCGCGGCTAGGCGGACAAATTTGTATCTTGCTGGGATTCACCATGCAGCAGCGCATAACCGTAGGGGCAGAAGCTCCCCGGAAGGACTATGTTCCAAACGTATAGAATTTATTGCGTTCTGCTCCAAACAGACCAAGAAATTCTACTTACTCCCATCTGCAATAGGAAATATGGATGAAACAGCAGTATGGGCGAATATGCTGGGGGAACGTACAATTCATCAGATCAGTGCAAAATCAGTTCCTCTGTTAATGACGGGACGTGACAAGCAGAGACTCTCAGTTTGTCATGCTGCTCTAGCAGATGGCCGAAAGCAACCCCCTCTTATGGTTTTACAGGGTAAACGAACACCTAAGGACATTGCCAATGTCAATGGGGTTGTAATTTCTATGTCCACAAATGGCTGGATGAACACTGACATCACTTGCCAATGGCTTCAGACAGTGTGGGGAGGAATTTCATTTGGAAAGTGCCTACTCGTGTGGGACACCTTCAGGTGTCATATCTGCCCTGAAGTTAAAGCAATTGCCAAAAAAAAACACGATCATGGCAGCTATACCTGGGGGCTGTACAAAACTTTTGCAGCCAGCGGATGTGTCATGGAAGGCACCATTTAAACAAAAATATATAGAGTGCTACGATGAGTGGCTTGCTGGTGGTCCCAGAGAGCTGACTCCAGCAGGCAATCCTCGAGCCCCTTCACGGCCACAGATTGTAGAGTGTGTGAAGTAGGCTTGGTCAGCAGTATCTCACGAGGTGATTATAAACTCTTTCGAGGTCTGTGGGATCATTACCCTCGACCCAAACAAAATCAACTGCTTTAAAGAAGATGGTGTGGCCAGTGAATATCGGGATGAACTTCAGCAACAACTCCAGGTGCTAAGTAGAGATGTAGCATATTTTTAATCCTCTGGCGAAGTGAACGTGAAGTGGGAACTTCGTGTTGGCGGAGCACAATGCAAAGTGAGCACTGTAAAGTGCTCACTTCAGGTTATCATTATTACTTCGTGTTGCCATTATGTCTTAACGCGAAGTAAGGTGAAGTGACAAGTAAATAGGCAGCCCCCCTTACATCACATGGCTTACAGTACTGTAAGTCGCATGCTTTAGCCAGGCAGGAAGGAAGTGAGTCAGAAAAGCAGTTTCACTTTCTCCTTTGCATTCGTAGAGGGAGAAGGCTTTGTGAGAGAGCAGTATAGGAGTCTGTGACAAAGTGCTTTATTGCCTTTCTAAAACAACAGTTTTTTAACAGCTATTTTTATTTAGTTTTTGTATTGTGTTTATGATTGTTCTTTTGGTAGTTAATTTTTTTTTATAAGTTTTGTTTTGTCTGTGTGTGACTGTGTGTGTGTGTGTGTGTGTGTGTGTGAGTGTGTGTGCCGGGAACTTGTATGGGAGGGATGGACGTGGACCCTGGAGAAGGCGAGTCGCTGGCCTGTGGGCGCGGTCAGAGGAGGGAAGTTCTGACACATGGGGTCAGACGTGTGATGCTGGACTGCTCCCAACTCCTGGGTGTTGCTTCCCCCCCCAGTGGAAGCAACAGCAGAAGCAGCACCAGTGCCACCGGTGGCTGCTGTGCATCCACTTTCTCCGCCACTACCACCACCACTGGTAGCAGCTGTAGGGGCTCCAGCAGCACCCACTCCACCACCTCCACAGCCACAGGAGGTGCCCCTGGAAACCATACATGGTGCGAGGACTGTGTCTGGTCCCCCCTGAAGCTCCCCAGTGTGGGAGTTTTTTAACTCTGTGGGGGGAGACAGCACAGTTCTGGTATGTCATCTGTGTGGTGTGCTGGTGCACAGTGGACCCCGGGGACACATTTGGGGACCAATGGCCAGCGCACCCACATGTTCAACCACCACAAGGTGGAGTGGCAGGCTGCCACGGAAGGGGCCAGGTGTCCACCTGCTGGCCCTTCTGTGGCAGTGGCCGAGGGTGCTGCTGGGGTCAAAGTTGTGCTTTGCCGCAGCAGGAGGTGGGCCAGTACAGCAGCTGCACCACCACCACCACCACTACAGACACCAGCACCACCCTCTGCACCACCACCACCACTACCCGGATTTCCACCTGCAGTGGACCCGCCACAGTCCCTGCAACAGAGGCCAAACTCGCCCTGGTGTGGGCGGCCCTGGAGGAGAGTAGTCAGAGAGTCGGTGCTTTGCAGCAGCAGGTTGACACAATACAAGAACAGCAGCAGCAAATACTGACAATGATGCACCTGCTGCTGGACCACCATGGCATCCCACGGCCACAGTAAGGGATTGTTTTCTGTCCCCCCACTACTGTGTTGTACTGTTTTTGTGTTTTTTCTTTGTTGTTGTTTAATAATACACATTTTCCCTTCCAGGGGAATCTTTCTTGCTCCACATAGTGCAATACATTTCTGTGAAAACCGTCCATAATTTCATTACAGTGTGTCACGTAATGGAGGAATTCCCATTCTGAGAAGCTGCCCACATTCTGCCCGCCTTCTCAGCAACGTTAGGACGTGATGCCAGGGAGAGTGCATGTGCATGCTCCATTACAGTGAATGTCCGATTGTCAGGCAGCTTTCCGAATGTTTCTTTATGTTATAATGGTCAGTTTGTGGTGAAACGTGTGGGCACGTTTCCAGTAAGAAGAGCCTTGTTAGAGGAAACATTCCCACATTTCACCACTAAGTGAACCTTATAATATAACAAAACATTGGGATAGCTGCCAGACATTCACTTTAGTGGAGCTTGCACCTGCGCTCCCCCTGGCATCATGTCCTAACGTTGCTGAGAAATATATTGCACTCTGTGGAGCAAGAAATATTCCACTGGAAGTAAGGCCCCCACATATTAGGTTATGTGTATCACCATAATTATGTAACGTGGTGAATCTCTGTAAAACAGCAGCGCAACAATCTGTTGAGAACTCTGACCTATATTTTTTAATGCTATGTTACAACTTCCTTTACTTACATTCTGACTGGAATGATACAAGAATTTCCAGTAGTTGAGTCTGCTGTACTACCTTTTTTCATGTGTGAAATAATGAAAGGAGCATTCCTTTTAAATTGGTGCTGATCAGGTCTTTGTCATTGTTTTCTTCTGCTTTTCTCCATCACATCAGTTAGTCATTATATATCACTTCTGTTGTAAATTAACAGTTATGTAGCAGGCAGTGTTTTATGACACCATGGAACAATATTTATTGAAAAGCAGCTACAAATAAATACAAACCTGGTCAGAACAATATTGAAAGGCGTGCTCATTTTTTTTTTGTCATACATGAAAAAAAGTAGTCAACTAAGTAAAGCAGACAGAAACTATGTAAAGAAGCGTATCATTCAAGTCATGACTCGGAGTAACTATTGGCTGTGGCAATGGAAAGTAGCATAAAAAAGTACAGTTCAAAATTGTCACGACATTCTTGCAATGCTGCTTTAATTGATAATGTCAGTATGACATCATGAGCTCACAAGAATCACACAACACACAAAATGCATCACCAGAATTAATGGCACACTCAGTCACGCACGCAGTGGTGGCACAGAGTCCCCAGATTTTTTTCTGCAGGCCCAAAATGCATCCTCCTTGTGTGCAGAAAATTGACAAGTGGTAACACAGTGAAATGAGACTGTTTCAGCACATACAAAGTCCCCCAGAATTAATGGCACACTCAGTCATATGCGCAGTGATGGCACAGAGTCCCAGATTTTTTCTGTAGGCCCAAAATGCATCCTGTTTGTGTGCAGAAAATTGACAAGTGTTAACACAGTGGAATGAGAGTTTTTCAGCACATACCAAGTCCCCCAGAATTAATGGTGCACTCAGTCATGCACGCAGTGGTGGCACAGAGTCCCAGATTTTTCTGTAGGCCCAAAATGCATCCTGCTTGTGTGCAGAAAATTGACAAGTGGTAACACAGGGAAATTAGACTGTTTCAGCACATACAAAGTCTCCCAGAATTAATGGCGCACTCAGACATGCGTGCAGTGGTGGCACAGAGTCTCTAGATTTCTTCTGCAGGCCCAAAATGCATCCTCGTTGTGTGCAGACAATTGACAAGTGGTAACACAGTGAAATGAGACTGGTTCAGCACATACAAAGTCCCCCAGAATTAATGTCACACTCAGTTATGCATGCAGTGGTGGCACAGAGTCCCCAGATTTTTTCTGCAGGCCCAAAATGCATCCTCCTTGTGTGCAGAAAATTGACAAGTGGTAACACAGTGAAATGAGACTGTTTCAGTATATACAAAGTCCCCCAGAATAAAATGATGACCGTGAGCGTCCTGTTACTGGTCCAATGTGTTCTGCGAGGTGATTTGAGCAAATGCAATGTGATCATCTCAAGTGGATGGAAGGGTGCCCTTAGGCTGTACACTAATAGTAGCCTTGGTGAATAAATATATATATATATATTTATTTAATAGATCATCGGTTTACAGACCTTTGAGTCATAGACTCATTTACAAAGGCACCTCGTCAAGAGAGCAATACATCACAGCAAACAAACAGTACAGTACATAACGCTTAGATTAAAAAAAGCAACCAGTGTTACAGGCACTCACTGGTGGTACATGCTTGGTAATAGGTAGATCACAGTAGTCATAGTATACTTTGTCCTTCTACCCTGAATTGTCCCCATTTTTACCCTACAATACCCTGCACTCTCCTCTCCCACCTCCCCCTAAATAGTCATCATGCCCCCCCCCAACTCAGTGCCCCCTACTCTCCTTTTTGGATAGCTGCTTACTGTCTTTTACCTGACAATGCCACCTAGGCTGCTACTGTTGCCTGAATTATCCTAGTGTTAAAACCATCTCTGTTTCCTAGTTACAATGTATTTTTGTCTATGTTTACTCACCTAGCTAGATACTCCTAAAACCACAATGTATGTATACCCACCCTTTACGATGTGGAACCTTTGTAAAAGAGCAGTCTCCCACTCAAGGGTATTGTAATCCAAGATTGAATAAATAAAAATAAATAAATAAAATAGGTACACAAGTACCACGTCAGGTAGCAACCAGAGATATTTTATTGCATTAGTCAGCAGATGTTGCATGAGACCCCAGGTAAATACAACAAAAGTAGACAGGGCAGACCCACCTTAGGGGTGAAGTTATGGGGCAGGTGGAGGATTATGTGTAGTTGCAGCAGTGAGTGCTTGTCAGATGGCTTCTGAAGGAGACCTTGAAAGGACCAAGCTTAGTGGAGTCAGCTATATTGGCTGGGAGGGAATTGAACCAGGAGGGAGCCCGATAGCAAAAGGATCTCTGGGCCATAGAGGTCCTTACCCTGGGGACAATAAGGGAGGTTTTGCCAGTGCTGTGGGTGGAAACTGAGGGGGAGGCACGCTGCAGGGATATAGATATATGTTTGTGTATTTTGTAGGTGAGGAGGGGGGTTGACACGGACATGTACTCATGGTATTATTCTGTATCACACACAGGTCACAGAAACTGTTAGTGTGCACATTCCAGTGCTCAATGAGAAGTTTTTGCATTGAAATTGGAAATGGATAACTCTCAAGCACATGAAGGTAAGTATTTTTATTTTTTTGGGGGGGGATCATATTTGCAAGCTTGTCTGTAATGGTTTCTCATTTTGTTACTTCTTCACAGATTTCATCTGCATCCTTCTGGAGTCCAGTTCTTAATGATGGTCATAGTCATCTAATGAAATGACTTCTGCATGTTGCACGTGTGCCCAATCCCGGGGGAGGGGGGTGCCTGATGATGTTGAAGAACTTTTTTGGATAAGGCCACTTTGACAGAACAACAAAGCATCTGGAAGTTTCCTAAAAAAAAAAAAATGAATGACTTCTTACAACTTAATTGTTATGTGTCCCTCCCTGGTTCTCAATCTCAAGTCAAGTTACATTTCAAACCCACATCTTGTTAACTAACACAACCTGTGTGCAATATTTGCTGCAGTCTTTCCAAAATAATGAAATGGATTAAATAAAATCTTCATACTTACCAGAATGAATTTCACATGGATATTCCATAGGTTCCTCTCTGTATGGTATAGCTGCAGTACCATTCCCACCAAGCCGAGTTTTAGTGATTGAGACTTTTTTTGTTAACCTGGAAAAAAAAAAAAAAATAAGTGTACTGTATGTGTTTTACCATTGCGGCTCTGAAAAGTTACAGAAAGCAAAACATACAACTAAAGGAAGTGAAATAGCATAACAAACATGAGTACACATACTCACTTTATGGTTTCAATTTTTTTTTTTTTTTTCTATGCTTTATTTCTGCACCCCTGACAGAGGAACTCTCTCCAGCAACTACCTTACCCGACTCTCTACCTCCCTGTTGTGGCATCCACACCTGCTCCCTCAACTGGAACAGGCAACACCCCCGGATCTAAGCCCCCACAGGGAAGGGCTGCCCTATCCACCCAGGGCACACTATCTTATAGTATAGTGTGCCTGAATTGAGGTGTGTGGGCCTGGGAGAGTGTGGAGCCCAGCAGTGGGAGTGTGGAGCCGTCGGCAGTGCCTTCACCTACTGTATCCTCTGGAGGGGGGATTTTCCATTTTCCTGTTTCCCCTTGGTGTTCGGATGTGCAATGGCATCCTGGGCACGAAGCCACCGCCCGACGCAGCACCTCCTCTCGCAATGCATGTGACGCAACTCGGCGATCCCCCAGTTTTCCACCAGAGGTCACCCCTGTGCGATGCATCCCTTGGAACCCACCCCGGGAAGAGAGAGCAGTCCTGAGGATGCTCAATCTCTTCCCTCCCCTGCCGACCCCCAACGGCTCGAGCTCGTTCCCAAACCTGGCTGCCGGGCGGCACGACGAGGTGTAGCGTCCAGTGCCTCAACACTCGGCACCACCGGGCCTATAGTTTCAGTATTAAGAAGCTTTGTGTCTGTGGCTGATGGATGTGGTGGTCCGGACAGACTCATGCTCAGTGGTGGCAGTGGCTAACATCAGTCCTGGTGGTGGTGGTGGTGCTGGGGTCAGACAGACTCATGGTGGCAGTGGTGAACACCAATCCTGGTGGTGGTGGTCCGGGGGTCAGAGAGACTCATGGTGGCAGTGGCGAACATCAGTCCCAGTGGTGGTGGTGGTCTGTGGTCAGACAGACTCATGGTGGCAATGGCGAACATAAGTCCCGGTGGTGGTGGTCCGGGGGTCAGACAGACTCATGCTCAGTGGTGGCAGTGGCTAACATCAGTCCCGGTGGTGGTGGTCCAGGGGTCAGACAGACTCATAGTGGCAGTGGCTAACATCAGTCCTGGTGGTGGTCCGGGGGTCAGACAGACTCATGCTCAGTGGTGGCAGTGGCTAACATCAGTCCCGGTGGTGGTGGTCTGGGGATCAGACAGACTCATGCTCAGTGGTGGCAGTGGCTAACATCAGTCCCAGTGGTGGTGTTGGTGGTCCGGGGTGGTACACTGCCTTTTAACAACTTCAGTTAAAAGCTACCAACATTAACTACATCATCATCCTCATAAAGAAAGTTTCCCTCACAGTCATCTATGTCTGAAGTCTGACCACTGGGAAATTCTTTCTCCATTGTGTCATCATCTACATCAGTGGTGGGCCGTTTCAAGCAGCCACTGCCAGTGCCACCAGGATGGTCCACTTCCATATCACCAAAACCACCATGACTAGGCCGGGGTACGAATACCAAGGTTGCAGTCTGTGCTGGTATGTGCCTCTCATTCATTTTAATGAATGTTAGCAAACTAACATTTGCAGGAGACAGGTTTGTCCGATGATCCCTGACTATTGCACCTGTTGAGCTGAATACCCTCTCAACACTTACACTGGAGGGTGGGCATATGAGGTACTTCAGTACCACTGCAGTCAGCTCTGGCCATTCACTGATCTTTCCACTCAGTACAAAAGAGAATCTTCAGTTATTGTCAGATGCCTGTTTTCAGACAAATATGACTCAACCATTCTCTGAGCCACACTAAGTCCAGTTGTTGATGCATCATCCTGTTCTCCCGAATCATTTATTTCACAAATACCCACTTGGGACAAAGCCTCCCAAAGTGGGTTGACGCCAGCCACTTTGGATGGCAGACCACCTGGAACTGCTGCCCCCTTCCCCTTGCAGGATATGCTTGATAGTCCTTCAGGTACACCTTCAGCCGGATTATGCTGCTGATGTTTGCTGACCTTGGCACGTGACTTCTGTGCCCCATGAACCAAGCGCACCAGTTGACCACTGATATTTTTTACCTGTTCAGGCCCTCCCTCCAGTACTGATGCAATTCCACGTTTGTATTGTGGGTCCAGCATTGTTGCTATAGCAAAGTTGTCACTACGCTGAATGCTCACAACATGATGATTCTGGTTGAATACTGTCAGCATGTGTTGCAGCAACATACTGCTACCTCCGTCTCCGGCAACATCAAGGCCATGCTGTACATTCACCAATGTCTGCCTCAGCACTCGCAGCAGTGGAAGTGATTGGCTAATGGAAGCAGACTCGCCACTCACTGCCTGTGTGGCATGTTCAAAAGGCCACAAAATTGTTATTACAGAGTCCATGAGGCACCACTGTTCAGTCGTCATAGACATGGAGGCCCCGGAACTGTCACAGCTAGTGTGCATCACAAGATATTCTGAGATGGCTTTGTATTGTTCATACAACCTCTCTGCCATGTATAAAGTGGAGTTCCATCTGGTGACAACTTCCAGCTTTAAGCGGTGCTGAGGCAGGCTGTTTTGTATCTGCAACTGCCACAGCAGGTCACGGGCCTTTCCAGATCTTAAAAAGTGAGAGCAGATACGTCGTGCAATGGTCAGCATTTCCTTTACATTAGGTTGCTGCAGAAACTCCTGCACCACAAGATTTAAACAGTGGGCCATGCATGGAACACGAAAAAAAACACCATTCATGATGCATTTCACCACATTTGACCCATTGTCACTTGCTATGAACCCAGCTCTCAGGGACAAAGGGTTTAGCCATTTGTAAATTTCAGTCAGTACCACATCCAACATGTTCTCACCAGTGTGTGAACAGGTCACATTGCACATAGCAGTCGTTGCATGCTGTCAAATTCCTGGAAGATTGCTACCATGACAATCCACCTTACTGCATTGATTATTCACACTACCAACATCACAAACAACCTCCGGCACCTGCCCCCAGTGTGCAGTTATATACAGTACAAATATGAACTTCCCGCTGTTTTGTCACTTGTCCACATATCCATACTTAAATGGATGAATGGAGAGGAGGAATGTTGAAGAGCATGTCTTACTGAGTCAGACACAGTGCAGAACAACTTGGGGACAGCATGGGTAGAAAAGTATGTCCAGGATGGGACTTCCAGTTTGGACAGGCACGTGCAGCAAACCACCGGAAACCCAGAATTCTCCACAAAGGAGAAGGGCAAAAGATCAATTGCCAGCATTTCTGCTACAGCAGCATTAAGTTCACATGATACTGTATGATTCGGGGGGTACTTCAGCTTATGCGCAAAAACACTCTGTAACGTGGGCTGACAAACATTTTACATGGGGTGTGATCACAAATGGTTGTGCTCTGTGCTGAATAGCATTGGCAGGGGGTGGAGTGTGGACGTTTGATGAAGATGGTTGCACAGGTGATGATGACAAACCCAGAAATGCAGTGATTTTGCCAGATTTTCCAACCGGGGTTGATGTACCACTTGCACTAGACATACTGCATTCACCACCACCACCAAAACTACTTCTCTCACCAGCACTGGACAACATTTCAAAGTCATTATGGTCCTCCACCTCATCATGCCTGTAGTAATCCTCTGCTCTTATTACCTCAGTACTGCACACATTTAATTTAGTACTGGACTTAACAGTCATGGAAGGAGATAACATGCTGGCTATGGTTGCCGGTGACGAGGATGAATGCCCCACTGTGGTATTAGCTGCCATCTTGTGCTGGGTCCACAGTGCCAAGTGCCTATTCTTAAGATACGTATGCTGTCCTCCTGTGCCCAGATGGCTCCCCTTTTTACCTCGACTCACACGCACATGGCAAACCTGGCAGATTGCAACTGACTCATCAGGCTTGTCTGTTTGCAGATGACACCAAGATCTGCAACAGAGTAGATGATCCAGATGGGGTGGGCAGAATGAGAAGAGATCTGGATAAACTAGCAGAATGGTCAGAAGAGTGGCAACTGGGATTTAATGCAAAGAAGTGCAAAATCATGCACATAGGGAAGAGAAACCCTGAAGCCACTTATAGGCTGGGAGGGGAGTTGCTAGCAGTCACAAAGGAAGAAAGAGACTTGGGCATCATCATCACTGATGACCTGAAATCATCCAAGCAGACCTCTAAAGCAGTAGGTAAGGCTAGGGGGTGTTAGGGTGTATTAGTAGGGGTATCACAAGTCGTAAGAGGGAGGTAATAATCCTCTGTACAAGACATTGGTTAGGCCCCATCTGGAGTACTAAGTGCAGTATTGAGGCCACACCTTCACAAGGACATTAACCAAATTGAGGCAGTCCAGAGAAGGGCAACCAAAATGGTGCAGGGACTGCATCAGAAGACATATGAGGACAGATTAACGGAGCTCAATATGTATACCCTTGAGCAAAGGAGGGAGAGAGGTGATATGATCCAGACATTTAAACACCTTAAGGGCATAAACAAGGTGAAAGAGTCTAACATGTTTAAATATAAGAAAAATAGCAGGACAAGAGGACACAGCATGAGATTAGAGGGAGGCCGATTAAGGGGGAATGTGAGGAAATTCTTTTTCACAGAAAGGGTGGTAGATGCATGGAATGGCTTACCACAAGAAGTAGTGGCTATGAATACAGTGCAGGGCTTCAAACAGGCATGGGATAGGCATAAGGGAGCAATACAAATGACTATGAATAGATAGGTCACTGACATAGCAAAGGCCAATGGCACATTTATAAGGTAGAAAAAGAAATGGGCAGACTGGATGGGCCTTGCGGTCCTTATCTGCCGTCAACTTCTATGTTTCTATGTTTCTATTTGCATCTTGAACAAAAAAATCCCAAACAAGGCATTGTGATGCTATGCTTTTAACATGTCCATGAGGTGACTTATTTAAGTCCATTATTTTAAGCACTGAAGTGGGGGGGGGCACATGATGATTTGGGCACTGCGCACCTGGACTGCAGCTGACCACCATGACTACCTATCATATTGATTACTGGGTCATCATCATCATCAACTAAAACTGGTAAATCACAAGTTTTCATGGGGGGGGAGGAATTCCTGCAAACAGACTCAGACACAGCCACTTTGAATTTATTTTTCTCCGGTTCCCAACTGGGGTCAGTTACATCATCATATTCATCAACATCACTGTCACACACATCCACATCTTCTGCTTGGATGTTAGCATGTGGACTGCATATTGCAACGACAGCAACATCATCATCATCATCACAGTCATCATCACCATCTACACCACCATCACCTGATATTTTTTCACCACACTGTGAATCAGTGCATGGAAAATGCGTGACATTAACTGCCAGTGCCACGGTGGATGGAATATCACATTGTATGCTATTGTTGACATGATTATCAGAATCCTCAGGTTCAGTTACTGGGAAGTATGACATCATCAACGCTGCCACTCACTTGCACTGCTTCACACTCAATATTTTTGGATACGGTACACTGGTCGGAATTCGAACTCGATGCACCAATACTAATACTACCACCACCACTAACACCAGTAACACTAACACCACTGGCTGGGAAAACATCATCTCCTCCAGCTATGAGTGAAGCTACTGATTGGGCTGTAAAAAACATTGCAGGAGAAATACCTTTCCTCACATCAGCAGCACTGCACTTCTGCGTCTGCGTACTATCACGCCCACAGACTATCTTACTGCCCGAATTGCCATGGCAAGAAACAGCTTTGCTTGCACGTCTCTTTGCGGGCATTTTGGGGGATCAACCACAATATTATAACCAAATTTAGATTTTGATACGTTCATTCTCTGATTGGGGGGACGCTGGATGTGAGGCCAAAAAAAGAACTGTAACATCAGCAACAGACAAAAGACTAGTCTGTCACGCAATGAAAACAACTTCAGTAACCAGTGGTGCTGATGAGGTCACAAAAACAATCCAATCTGGTAAAAAATTCCTTTTGCCGGTGGGGGTGGGGGGAGCACTGACTGCAGATTTTTACGGCAGTATAATAAGCAAAACAAAGAACAGATACCATGATCGCAGTACAAAATCAGGCAGCTACAGTGGATAGCAGGTTCACACTGTTGCGCCTGCAATTACACTAGTCTGTGGCACAATAAAAGGTGTATTATTTGATGTCACACAACACCGCACACACACACACACACACACACACACACAAACAGTTTGTCTACAATGGTGAACGAGTAATGTGCAGCAAATTCAAAAGTTCAGTAATATGTCACGTATTGTAATCTAAGCAACCTGAAATTATGAACTGCTGCACCAGATCCACACAACACACAAATAGCAAGAACATTTCAACAATTACTGACAATATTACTGTGTGTTCATTAACACATTCAGTTATATAACAAAAATATAACCAAAAAAACAAAGAAATCACTATTTCTCCAAATTAAATCTACGTACACCACAGATACGTCCCTCCCCCAAAGCACACTTTCACTGTCTTTCACCACACACACTCAATGTTGTACATTAACATTCAAAATCCACACAAAAACAAAAATGCTCGATGATATGAGCACAGGAGGGTTTCCTACAATCGATGAACTAAAGTCTGAACTCCAAAAAACGCAAAAACGCTTTTTTAACAGCTTTTAGACGGTTTCAATCACAGACAGCTCTCAGAGCACACTGTCTGCTACTCCTTCCTACACATACTACCCTGAACTGAGGCTGTGCAGATCAATATAGAGCCCATGTGACCTGAAATCCCATGAATCACTGCAAAATTCGCCTTCAGAGCTCAAAAACAAGGCGAAGTGAGATGAAGTGCATTGCCCTCAATGCACTTCGCCTTGAATTTGGTGGAGTAGTGGTCTGGAGAGGCGGAGTAACGCAAAGTCATTGTTTTCAATGCACTTCACGTTACTCATTGTAACGCAAAGTACTCTGCTTCACGTTGCGGAGCACTCCACGAATCCGCCTTTGCTCCATGAATCACTTCCTGGAGTGGATTGAGCCTACTTCACCCACCACTAGCGCTAAGCTGTGAAGATACTGATAAATAATATCAGTTTGTTATGAGCAGTGATAATGAATTTGATGAGGGAGAGCCAGATAGTGACAATGAACTTGACTAAACTGTGCATACGATCAGTGACTGTTCTGAATTAATTTCAGCCATGAGCTTTTTTTTTTATTTTTGTGTGTGAACCTACCGGAATGTCATTTTAAGCTTCTGAAGTAAAAGCTAAATTTTAAAATGGTACAAGTGCTTGTTTCTTGTTTCTTTCAGGTGAGTGGGCTGTTAACATGATAGGGAGGGGTGATGATTACTATTAGCAATGCTAACAGAGTGCTACCGCACTCGCTAACACTCGCTAATAGTCTCTCCTTCTAGTGATAATCAAGGCCACTGATTTACGGTGATTAAAATAATGAAATTCCGTTTTCAAGACTTCAGATTCTGGAATTACACCGGTGATTGTTACTCTAATTTCCGGATTTTACTGGGATTCTGCTATCATTCTTTTAGTATGTGCATAAGTAATCAGAATTAAAGAAGGCTTAATATACAGAGCATCAAATAGAGCAAATTGAAAATAGTACAGGAAGGAATTAAAAGAAAAACACAAGTTTTGTAGATCTACTGATCTGATATAAAATGCCAGATTCCATGAAATCTCTGTTTTAACCGGTCTTCAGGCAGCCCTAATTCCGGAATTTTACTGGATTTTCCTGTAAAAACCGAAAAACAGTGGCCTTGGTGATAATGCAGCAGCCTATAAACGAGGAATCCAAACAAGAAACACCATGAATGAACAGTCCAATTAACCAACCATGCAGCTCTCAATAAGGGTGGCCAACCCTAATTACAGATAAATTCCAGAAATAGAGAGCGCAACAGTACCTCCGTAAAAAATACTTTTTAAAGGTGAAGACTCAGTCACAAGAAACAGCGTCTTATAGTGAAAAAACACTCAAAATTTTATTGAAGTCTTCACAGTAGCAATACACAATAGAAAACCAGTGCAAGGTAATCACTGCAAGAAAACAAGACACTGCAAGAAAACAAAACACCCCTAGCACCTCGACTCCCACAATGGTTGGTTCTGGTACCCCCTTTGAAGACTCATGAGAGTCGAGGCGCTAGGGGTGTTTTGTTTTCTTGCAGTGATCACCTTGCACTGGTTTTCTATTGTGTATTCTTGTGACTGAGTCTTCACCTTTAAAAGGTATTTTTTACAGTGCTAGAGGTACTGTTGTGCTCTCTATTTCTGGAATTTGCCTATAAATGAGGGCGGCTATTATTAGAAACAAAATTTTTGTCTGCGACTACAGTACGAGGGCGCATATAAATCGAGGGAGACTTCAATTCGAGGAAATACTGTAATTTTTTCAAAAATGAAAAGACTGATCATTGCCAACTGTTGATTTAGAGCTTAATGATAGATAAATAATCATTGTGGCTTGTGTGACTGTGACAGTGTATGGGTGAGTGCCTGGGGTGTGAATGTTCAGATTCTTGTATTGTACATTAAGTAACCTGTTCTAATAAGGGGGAAGATACAATTAGGAAAGGGTAAATGCAAAATTCTGCCTCAAAACTGTTTGAATGCTTGATGATTATTAGTATTAGAACTGCACTAAACAATTGTGTTTCTTGTCAATAAGTTATAGTAGTAGTTTTCTAATTCTAAAATTGTGAAATCTCCAGACACATGTAAGTTTAGTTGGTTTTAGATTGGGCTAGAGTGGTTAGGTTAGGGAGGGTGCTCCCTTTGGGCCAAGATATATGGTGTTTCTCTGCCTTGCAGGCTGGGGAGATGTGGCACCGCATACCCAGTTTGGGGGGAGGGGTCATCGTGGGCCCTCTGCCATCATTCCCAGGAGGGAATGATTTCCTGGGTGGGGGGAGAGTGTATGCCTCCTCTCTTTTGAGAGAGGCTTATGCTCCCTTTAGGGACCCCCTCCTGCATAATACCTCCAGAGATTAGGGAGCTATTAGTGTTCAGGGGGCGAAATTCCTGCTGGTCGCCATGTGGTGGAAGCAGAGATCAGGTTAGTAAGAGTATTTACTTTATTTATTTAGATTTCAGAAATACCTTTGAGCCAGAGGCTCTTTTACAGAGGTTCCAGGTCAGTCATTGGATACATAATAAAAAAGTCTAGGAGTTAATACTATTAGCATAGAATGAGATTCTATGGAAGTGTACAGTTTAAGGTAAAAGACAGGTTACTACAATATATAGCATGATAAATAAGTATGGTGAGTTAGTGGGAGGGGTATGGACTAAATACTGTATACAAATTATACATTGAGGTGCATACATCAGTTTCAAATTGTAATAGTTACATTGGTTACAAGTTGTTATAGTTACAGTAGCAGTGTTTAGTCAGAACATGTTATACAGTAGTTCTTTCATGTAAATGCAAAACAGTATGGCCTCCAAATGCCAGGCAGAAAAGAGTGATAGCTCCTGAAAGGGGTGAAAGGCCGTGCGTTGGGGGGATGAAGGGAGGGTGGGGCAGAGGATGAAAAACAGGTTGAGCGGGCAAGGCTAAGGGCATGTGGTTCATGTGGAAGGTAAGGTATTTGGCAGACCGGGCGTTGCCAGTGGCAGAGGGAAAGCTGGCAAGGGTAGTTTGGTGGGGAGGGCACAGAGAGAGGTGAGTAAATGGAGGGAGACAGGGTAGTCTGGAGGGGAAAAATTGGGGAGAGGGAGGGAAGGCAGGATGCCTAGGCCCCGCAGTCATAGCCACTGGTACACGCCAGAAAGGTAAGAAGTTTTGATTTAAATGGATCAAGCCTAACTTCCTTTTGTAAGTTTGCCCTCAGCGAGTTAAACCAGGTGGGGGTACGGAATTTAAAAGACCACTGTCCTTGTGTGGTGTGACGGAAGGAGACTTTGAGAGAATGGATTTTTGTGCTCCTGGTGCTTCTAGAAGTGTCAGGAAGGCTGATGAGGTTCTGAACACCCGTCGGGGGGAAATCCCAGGGTAGATTTCTTTGCCAACAGATAGACATGATATTGTATCCTGCTTTCCAGGTTAAGCCAACTTGTCTGAGCATAGAGTTCGCATGTGTAAGTCATCCAGTTTACATCCAGTATGAGCCTACAGGCCTTGTTGAGTGTAGTCTTCACCCTTCTGAGTGCTGTGGGTGTTGCAGAACAATATACTACTAGGCCATAGTCGATGACCGAGAGCACTGAGCTAGTGACCGCTGTTTTCCGGGCCTCATTGGTTACGCATTGTTTGTTTTTCTATTTGCTTGCACGCATGTGCAAGAAACATAGTGCCACCATATGAGTTTTTGTAGGTGTGCCTCCCCCACTTCCAATGCCCTGCTCCCTTTTGCAGGCGCGGCCATACCATGTCAGTGAATGTCGGAGCTGTCTATGACAGCCATTCAGATGCAGTGGCATACAGTTGAAAGCAAAAAAACGCTGCAATCAGTGGTGGTAATGTGTAGGCAATTTGCGTACTGCCGTCAGCAGGTAATTTACATACTGCCATTGGAAGTATGCAAAGTGCTTACACTCTGCACTGCATCTGTACAACTGTCATAGACAGCTTCATTTTTGTCTACTCCCCCCCCCCCAACACCCAAGTAGGACGCTGGGAGCCCACCCCAGCGTGCTCATGCGCTCCCCCCCCGCACACCATATGGCCGATGGGGGTGCCTAATCTCCCATCGGCTTCATTGCCGCCCCCCTAAACAGACTAACAGGTGCTATGCTGGGAGCCCACTCCAACATGGCAAATGTCCGTATCGCTAGCTGGGGTGCTCAATCCCCATCGGCTTCACTGTTCCCCCCTCCAGAAAAACAGAGTTCCACGCACCACGTTGGGAGCTCACCCCAGCATGGAAAAAGTCTGTATGGCCAATGGGGGTGCCCAATCCCCCCTCGGCTCCACTGCCCCCCCCAAAAAACTCCAGCTGCCATGCTGGGAGCCCACCCCAGCATGACAAAAGTCCCGCGTAGTCTGAACAAACGGAAAATGCCTGAAAAAACGGTCCCTTGTTGACTGTCTCACCCCTCCCCAACCCGCCCACCCTCTGGCATCCACCTCCCACCCCGACCCCATACTTACCTCCGAAGCCGGTGTGCCGATCTTTGGTGGACCGGGAACACATCTGCACTCTTCAAAGCTGACCATGAACTGAAGAAATGCTGGTAAGCTGTGTAATGGCAGAAATGTTTTTTTTTTTTCAACTTTGGTGCATATCTCGCCCATTTTTGGGAATTTGTTCATCACATTTTCAACATGGGGTTCTTGGGGCTCCACCTCATGAATTCAGTCACTGTCATTTTGTTATTCGGTCCGGAAAGGTGATTTTGTGGTCACTGCGCGGATCCACCTTTCAGGACCAAGTAATAAACGACAGTGTCACAGTTCATGAGGTAGATCCCAAAACCCTATGTTGAAAATTTGGTGGAAAAATTTCCAAAAATGACTATTTTATGAGGGTGCATTGCGCGGTTCCTATGCGCGCTCGTAACTTTGAGAATTTTTAATATTTTCACTCCAGATTTTCCACATTGCCATTTTACCACACCTCCTTATGAACAGTCCAGCCGTCATTTTTCATATCTCACCCAAAATGTGTTTGCACACATGTAGTGCACATTAGCGCGATCGGTGTGTGAAATCAATGTTCGGAACACATTAAGAAAATCACAGTGACACTGGTCATGAGCAGAGGTGGTAAAATGGCTATGTTGAAAATTTGGTGACAAAAGTCCATGCACCCTCGTAAGTTCACGAATTTGTAATATTTTCAGTCCAGATTTTCAACATTGACATTTTTCCACACCTTCTTATGAACAGTACAGCTGTCATTTTTCACACCCTGGCCGAAATGTGTTTTTGCACTTCCGGCGCAGAATAGCGTAGTCGCTGTGGGAAATTAGTGTCTGGGACAGATTACGAAAATCACAGTGACACTGTTCATGAGTGGGGGTCCCAAAATGCCTATGTTGAAAATCTGCTGTAAAAAATCCCCAGACTACTTACATTATGGGTGTACGTTGTGCAGTTTCTACGCACACTCGTGAGTACACCAGTTTTTGTATATTTTCACTCCAGATTTTCAACAATGCCATTTTTATACACCTCCTCATGAACACTACATCTGTCACTTTTCACATCCTGTTTAAAATGTGTTTTCGCACCTGTGGCGCCAAATGGCGCAGTCGCTCTGCAAAATCACCTTTCCCGTAACAAACTGATAGTGTTACTGTTCATATGGTGGGGCCACAAAAAAAACATGTGGAAAACTTGGAGTAAAAATACCAAGAAACTCCCAGGGCATTAAAGTTTTCGACTATAACGCCCTACCCTGTAGGGACTGGCAGGCGTCAGGGGTGTGACTTGGGATTGTCGACAGTAATGCTCATGCCATTTCACCCCCACCCCCACCCTGCAGCCATTGACAGGCATCGAGGTGCGCCTTGGACCCTTTGCCCCCAGAGTTCATCCCATTCTCCTATACTGCGCCCATTTCAGCGTATTTCCTTATGGAATGAGGTGAATGTAAAGCCCAAACATCCCAAGGCACACCTCAACACTTGTCACTGTCTGAAGGGTAGGGTGAGGTGAAATGTCGTGACCATGATGGGCGAGAACCCAAAGGAACACCCCAATACCTGTCCATCTCTGCAGAGTGAGGGTGGAGTTGGCATCAGTTCAATACTTCACTGCCATTCCTATACTGCATCTGTCTAACTCCTGCACTTCCACTGTTAATGCCAGCAAGCAAACATTTGGCATTGACAAATGCTTGTTATAGAGCAGCCCTAGTCTAGCATTTGCTGTCCTTGCAACTTGGTCGATGTGCTGTGAGTATGATAAGGTGCTATCCAAGATTACTCCAAGGTATTTGAAGCAGTGAACCATTTCATGGGGTGAATTAAGCTTTTTGCAGATTTGTAGTTGGAAGGATTTGTACTTGCCATCAGGTGATGCAAATAGCATGGTCTTTATCTTTTTATAGTTTAACAGGAGTTTGGAGTTAACGAACCATTGATCCACTGCTGCAAATTTGGATTGCGTTTGTTGTTCCAGTTCGTTAGGGTCGCAGTGACTTGAAAAAAGTACCGCATCATCAGCGTATAGTAGTAGGTTGTCAATGACAGCCATTGGTAGCTAGTTATGCATAGACTAAAGAGGAGAGGGCCGAAGATGGATCTTTGGGGCATTCCTTTGTGTACTGGCAGGCTGTCAGAGAGGATATTGACTCTTTGGTCTCTCCCAGAGAGCTAGGTCCTGAACCAGGCCACAGAGACGGAAGAGAAGCCAATGTCTCTTAATTGCTTCAGCAACAGTTCAGGGTTAACGGGGTCAAAGGCCTTGGTGAGGTCAATAATATAGGTTGCCCCACCAAGAGTCCTTTATCCAATGCACTGTTAATGAAGCCAGTGAACTCGACTAAAGTAGTAGCGATTCTGTGCTGTTTCCGAAAGCCATGCTGGTGCCGGCACTGCAGTTTGTAGGTGTGAAGGTAGTCTATCAATTGATCTGCAACAATGCATTCGAGCGCTTTTGAGAGAGGAGGAAGGATTGAAATCGGCCTGTAATTAATGTGGTTTGTTTGGTCACCACTTTTATGTATAGGTGTGATCACTGCGGTTTTTGAAAGTTGGGGGAATTTGTATATGTTGGATGAATTTGTATATATATTTGTAATGGTATAAATAGGCAGGAACAGGAAGCTGGAGGGGTGCTGGCTGGGAGACTGGAAGGAGAGGCAGACAAAAGCAGGAGACCGACGGGCACTGCAGGGCAGTGTGTGGTGTGGGGATGCCCCCCCCACTTAGGCAGGTCGACTTCTACAGCGGCGATGCATCAAGTACCCTGGGTGAGCATCCCAGGGAGGGCATGGAGACAGGTAGCTGTGACTGTCATCAGTGCAGTTCCGGGCTCTGGGTGTGGTAGTTGGAAAAAGGAGATGCAGGATAGGTAGGCCCCAGGGTTTGGGTACCTCCAGACAGGTTGGTAGTGGGCCTGGGTCATTGGGGTTGCAATAGGTTGTGATAGGGACGCTGCATCCTGGTGTGGCAAGGTGCCCTAGGGACCCACTAAAGAGGGGGCCAGGGGGAGCCTCTAACCCCGTTAGGGCCACTTTGGAGGGACAGGTCTTGGGGCTGCCAGTCTTTAGTCAAGTGGGCCACTGACTGCCCTGGAGGTATCTCTCGGAGCTGGTTTGCACTTGTTGGGCAGCAGGAGGATGGTGAAGAGGGGATGGTTGGGCAGTAGTTCCATCTTTCTTACGGCCCTTTAAATGAGCAGCATGCTGGATGCAGAGGTGTTTGGACTGTGGCAGGGCTCCTGTTTCTCTGCATGGCAGGGCAGCTCAAATGGTTAGCAGCCAGGGGAGTGGAGCATGGCCTGGGTACGCTGTGGGTCTGCCATGCCATGTCTGGGGCAAGCCCCGGGGGCCTCCATTTTATGAGCAGGTCTTCAGGCCCAGTTAGGCTGTGGTTCTGCTCTAGTGGGGGTAACTTAGGAAGGAAGGTGCCACCATGCTGATTGGAGAAGTTGTAGTGTTCAGGGAGGTCAAGCAGACCAGGAAAGCGACCGGACAGGAGGATGTGGTTGTATGGTGTGGTGGGTTTTGGCGGGTACTGCACTATCCGTGTCCCTGGAAGGCCAGATTTGAGAGTCAGGGAATGGTGAGAGAAGTGGTATGCTTCCCTGATTAGAGGAAGAAATTAAGACCCTCCCCCCAGAAAATCAGATGGAAGCTCTGTTAGGTACTTACCCAGTGCCTGTGGAATCAGGGAGTTTCACGGTCCAGGTAGAGGGTCGCTGAGTTACTGAGAAAATTAAGATCTTCTGTTTGAGAGCTGTTAAAGATCTTGCTCTGCTTAAAGACTGCTGACATTTTAGCTGTATAAAAGTTTAGCTCCATGCAGCAGAAACATTTGTATAAGGACTGATGAACCCTTGTGGTCCTCTAAATCTTTTGGGCCGAGGAGAAATAAATTGTTCTTGTTTGGGAAGAAATTGTGAGTCTGATTCATTTGTAAACAGGGGAAAATGAAATATAAAATCCTCAGTTTTTAATCAGTCCATGAGTTTATATTTCCAGGGGACTGGCTGACATAAGATCCTGCACCTTCTGGGGGTTTGGGGCCTGGGGGAGCCAAGGGCCATAAGGCAATGAAAGTCCTGGTCCTTCTGAGGGGGTTCCGTGGAGTGTTCCCAGCAATTTTAAAGAAGCAACTCGGGGATTCAGCAGTTTGAAGACACCTTAAGGTAGGAGATAAACTTTTTCTTGCCTTTCATGCTGTACAGTTTCGGAAGTGTGTCTATTTTGTGGGCCCCATCCCCCCGGTTCATCAGCGATTTCAATCATTCCCCTAGACGTTTGGGGAGGGGGTGGCTACACTAAAATACATAAAATCATTTGATAACAATTACAAATGGATTGTTCCTGCAACAACAATCTTTTTAAATCATGTTTAAAAATACCAAGGGTAGGCAAAGTTCTAAGCTGAGAAGACAGGTTATTCCAAGAAAATGGTTCTGAGTGGGATACACAAAATAATAAACACTGTGGAGTTACTAGTCCTAAAAAATTGAGGTTTGCAACTGTAGAGTTAAATTTTTAATATGTTTGTACAGGATACAGAATTGTTGAGAAACACAAGCCAGTTCAAGACTGTACAGTTTATATCCAATCTCATTACAAAAAATAATTTGTCTTACCCTATAATGTCTTAGGGCCTGTTCCACAATGCCGCCTGGAATACATGTGATTTGAATGTACCACAGCCTTGTGCCTCCCTGCCCCAATGCCCAACTGAACTGGATATCATTAGAGAGCATTGTTTGGGGTGGTGCTGTGCAAGACACTGGGCATCTGATCAGATGCCTTTGCAAGCACCATAGTGCTTAGTAGTGCGTAGTGTGTAGATCCAAGCCTCGGACGGAGCAGGGGTTGGTAGGATAGGGCAGTCCTCCAAGGACTGCTGCAGAAATATAGAATTTGATGGCAGTTAAGGGCCCCTTAGTCCATCTAGTCTGCCCATTTTGCCCTGCCTGCACTATTACATTAGACTATGCCTGATCTACAGCTCTTTCTCTCTCCCACTTCCTTTCCAGTATGATTCCTCTGTGCTTATTCCATATATTCTTGAACCCCACCACTGTTTTTGCTCCCGCCATCTTTGCTGGAAGGCCGTTCCAGGAATTCATCACTCTTTCTGTGAAGAAGTACTTTCTCACATCTCTCCTGAATCTACCCCCTCCAGCTACATATCATGTTCCCTTGTTCTTGAGCATCTTTTCTTCTGAAAAATACTCCCCTCCTGTATCTTATTTACCCCTGTCAGGTATTTAAAGTCTCTACCTTATCTCCCCTCTCCTTTCTCTGTTCCAGGGTGAACATAGTAAGATCCTTTAGCCTCCACTTGTAGGGTCTTTGATGCAGACCCTGCACCATTTTGGTTGCCCTCCTCTGGACCAACTTCACTTTGTCTATGTCCTTCCAGAGATGTGGTCTACAGAACTGGGCACAGTACTCTACATGGGGTCTTACCAGGGATCTATAAAGAGTCAACATCACCTCCCTCTTTCTGTTGGTGATACCCTTCCCTGTGCACCCCAGTGTCCCACTAGCCCTCTCTACTGCTTTGTCACACTGCCTGGCCACCTTTAGGCCATCCGATATGATTACCCCCAGGTATCTTTTCCTGCTTGGTGGTCATCAGTACCACTCCACTCATTTTGTACTCTGCCCCTGAGCTTCTGTGCCCTAAGTGCATTATTAGAACATAGAAACATAGACTTTGATGACAGATAAGGACCACTTGGCCCACCTATTCTGCCCATTTCCTACCTATTGGATAAGCTGCAGATTCCAGTTACCCAACACCCTACTTCCTCCTACCCCCTCACTAAAATTGCCTTATGTATGTCCCATGCATTCTTGAATTCTCACACTGTTTCTGACCCCCACAACCTCCTCAGGAAGGTGGTTCCATGTGTCCACCACCCTCTCTGTGAAAAAGTACTTCCTCACATTGCTTCTGAGTCGTCAACTCTCTATCTTCAAATTGTACACCCTTGTTCTTGTATATCTCCTTTTCTTAAAGACGCTCCCAACTCGGACTTTGTTGATTCCCTTGAGGTACTTCAAAGTTTCTATCATGTTCCACCTCTCCCTCCTTTCCTAAAGGGTATACATATTAAGCACGTTTAGTCTCTCTGCGTATGGCTTCTGTTGCAGTCCCTGCACCATTTTAGTTGCCCTCCTCTGGGCTGCCTCCATTCTCTCTATGTCCCTGTGGAGATGGGGTCTCCAGAACTGTACACAGTACTCCAGATGGGGTCTCACCAACTGTCTGTACAGAGGGATAACAACTTCCTGTTTTCTACAGGTGACACCTCTCCCTATACATCCTAGTACCCCCCGCCCTCCTTACTGCCTTCTCACATTGCTTACCTATCTTAAGGTCATCTGATATGACTACCCCAGGTCCCTTTCCATTTGTGTTGTTGTTAGTACCTCCCCGCCCCCCACTGTGTACTCTTCCCCTGGGTTTTGTTTCCCAGGTGCATTACTTTGCACTTTTTGCACTGAATCTAAGCTGCCATATTTTTAACCATTCCTCCAATCTTGCCAAGTCCCTTCTCATCCTTTGCTCCATTCTTGTGTATCAATCCTGACACAGATCTTTGTGCCATCTGCAAAGAGGCATACTTTTCCTTCCAGACCCTCTGCAATGTCACCTATAAAGACATTAAAAAGTTCTGATTTGAAATTTAGAGCCCACTGTAGAGATCAAGTCAAGAAGGCAAATCAAAATTTAAATTGCATTTTCAGGCACATATCTAGTTGGAAAAAGGAGGTGATACCTCCATTATATGTTGCTCTGGTTAGGCCCCACCTGGAATATTGTGCACAGGTGTGGTCCCCCTATATAAAAGAAGATATTCAAATGGTCGAGAGCATACAGCATAGAGCCACTAAATCTATAACTGGGATGAGAGAAAAGTCTTATGAAGACAGACTAAAAATCACTCAATCTGTATACACTCCAGTACAGGAGATTTAGAGGTGACCTGTGCATGCTCTATAGAGTGATGGGTGATCTAGACCTTAGGAAAGAACTGGGGTTTGTGTTAAGCGTCAATAGAGTTAGCGAGAGAAGACATCCCAAGCAACTATTTTTAGCTGAATGGAATGTTCTACATAGAAAAACCTGGTTTAGCCATAGAGTGGTTACAACATGGAATCATCTTCCAACGGAGGTAGTGCATAGCCCGAATATGGAATCATTCAAACTAAAATTGGATTAATCATTTGGAGATGGGGAAAAATACTTCTTTAAGTAAATTCTTTTGGCAAGCACCACGGACGCAAGTCCATATACGCTTGAAATTACCTATGAAACCTATGACCGATCCCAATACTGAACCCTGTGGAACCCTACTAGTAACCCCCTTTCTTCAGAGTGTACTCCATTTACTATTACCCTCTGGGTCCTGTTGTCTAGCCAGCTTGTTTCCCAAGCTACCACCCTGGGACCCACTCCCAAGCTAGCTAACTTGTTTATTAATCTTTTGTGTGGGACTGTGTCAAATGCCTTGCTAAAGTCTAGGTAGGCCATATCCACAATCCCTCCCTGGTCTATTACTTTGGTTACCCAGTTAAAGAATTCTATTAAATTCATCTGACATGACCTTTCTGCTGTGAATCCATGCTGCCTTGGGTCCTGTGCCCCGCTGGCCTCTAGGTACTCAACAATTTTTCAGAAGTGATGCCATCATTTTCCCTACCACTGAGGTCAAACTAACAGGTCTGTAGTTTTCTGCCTCTGCCTTGCTCTCAGATTTGTGAAGAGGAATCACATCCACCTTCCTCCAGTCCTCCGTTACCATACCATCTTCCCATGATTTGTTAAAAAGGGTAGTCAGTGGAATTTTGCACTTTTTCACACTGAAACCCATCTGCCATTCCTTAGACCAATCCTCTAGTTTTTTCAGGTCTCTGCTCATCCTTTCCACCCCAACCCCCCGAGTGTCCATCCTATTGCAGATTTTGGTGTGATCCGCAAGGAGGCAAACTTTCCCATCCAGCTCCTCTGCAATGTCACTTATAAAGACATTAAAGAGGACTAGTCCTAGCACTGATCCCTAAGGCATCCTGCTGGTCATCTTCCCTTCTTTGGAGTGAACTTTGTTTACCACCAGCCTCTGTTGCCTATCCCCTAGCCAATTTCTTATCCAGTTTACCATATTTGGACCCACTCCTGAGCTACTCAACTTGCTTACTAGTTTACTATGTGGAATCGAGTTGAATGCCTTACTGAAATCTAGGTAGGCCATGTCCACTGCCCCACCCTGATCTAGTTCCTTAGTCACCCAGTCAAAGAACTCTATCAGATTTATTTGACATGACCTCCCCCCCCCCCGTGAAACCATACTGCCTTGGGTCTTGTAACCAACTACAATGTTTTCACTGGTTGTGCCTTTCTGTGACTGAATGTCTCCCAGCCCATTGTACCTGCACAGAAAGCTAGGGACAGGTGGAGGGGGGTCGATCAGGCCCTAAAGAGAGTCCTGCAGCTGAGCATAACAGCCACCCCCTCTGATGGTCTTCCACAGAGCTGAGTCTAATTCCTAAATGAAATGTATGAATGCCCCCTTCCTGCCCCCTGAACCAGCCTGTTGAGCAGCAGTGTGCATATCATGGGATCTGATGTGGCGGGACTGTGCAGCCAGTACTGGGCATGTCCGCAGGTTATCTCCATGTACAGGGCAGGATCTCTGCACATCACTGACCTACATAAGCACTCCTCAGCAGGTGTGGATCTCTGTGGATCGTGTCCTTAGTCATAGTTGTTCACTCATGAGAACAACTGATGTTTTTGGACACTATCAGATTTTGATTGCTAGAGTTCAGGTGAATAAATATTAACATGAGAATTTAAACTGAAGACAAGCCAGCCCACTGGTGCAATTGTAGGGCTATCTCTCACAATGCCAGTGACGTGAGTTTGGGAATGAAGCAGAGTCACTGAGGGCTGGCAGTGGGAGAGGGGATTGAGCGTCCACAAGGACACACATTCCTCCTCTGAGGACGGAGGGTACCATCCTCTGCGGTAACACTACCAACTGAGTGACCACAGGTAGTAATGTGGTCAGAGGTTCAGTAGGTGGTTGGGACATTGCTGATATCGGAGTGATGGCACACACTGCATGACCACACCCATGATGTCCATGACCTCGACATCCCATGGAAGCTCGGTGAAACACCAGAGGAAAAACAGCTCAGCTGTGGCAGGATGATTTCTGGCTCTCCCCGTAGGCTCCACACCGTTGACTACATTACCTCAGCTCTCAAGCAGTTTCTGCTGATTCAAGGCCCTCTCCGCTCTGATGAAAGAGTCCCACCATGGTGGGGTAAGCAACGAGGCAAGAGGAAGAGAGTGGTAAGTCCCAGGAAGATGGATGATGGAGCCTGGAAGATTGAGGAGCATGGACCCTGGGGCACAAATAGGACAAAAAAAAAGAAGAAAGCCCTTGGTTATATCTGAGACTTTGTTGTTGTTATATTTGTTGTCTGTATGTTACTTATGCATAGTGCATGGTAGAATGTTGTTCTGCATAGAAATCCATGCCTAGAATAGCATTTTTGTGCTGCAGTAGTGATGTCAAGATGTTATTGTGCTGCACTAGAGACATCACTACTGCAGCACAACAACATGGAATGTTACTGCACGGCCACCTCCTTTAAAGCATGGCTAGGTTTGCATTGTTTTGACTTCCTGGAGTTGGCCATTGGCATGACCATGGGAGGTAAAGTGAACATTGTATTCTGTTTTTTTTTTGTACAGGCTGTGGGGTACTGGTCAGGCTCAAGAATGGGATCATAATGGCTGAGGCTCCTCCACAAAAGTAAGAATGTTTATTCGACTGATTACTGTGGTTGTCAGAATCAGGACTTTTCAAAACTATAAAAGTTTTTATTTATGGTTGCCAATCGGTGCACCCCTTCCGGTCGACACCCCGACGGCAAAACACAAAAAAAGACCATTACGGTGACAATCGCTGTAATGGTCCTTTTTACATGTTTCACTTTCCCCCAGTGTTTTGCCCCCTCCCCGGACCAACTCCGACCTGGAGTTGATAATCCTAAAGTCCAAGGGGTGCATCGGTATTGTGCAGTCGCTGTGTGGGAGGTCGGCATTTTCACTGTTGACCTCCCTTGGTGCTTGCATTGCCAATACACTATGAAATACTGTGTATAGCCAACCATACACAGACAAGTAGGTGTATGACTCTTGAGGTATCTATGGCAATTGGGAGACCTCTCCAGCTTTGCTCTCATGGTTACCCCCTCATGTATTCTGTTTAGATTTGTGTACCCCTTTCTTGTATTTTATTAGTTTAAATTAAAGAGGAGTCATATACTAATGATCTGCTATAATGCATTTATAGTGTATGGTAGAATGCTGTTCTGCATGGAAATCCATGCCTAGAACAGCGTTGTTGTACTGCAGTAGTGACGTCAAATTGTTGTGCTGCAATGAGTATGTCACTACTGCAGCTCAGGATTGAACATCTCTGCACGTGTGGGATGAAGCAGCTGCAGTGGTGAGAGCTGGCCAAGGAAGTGACCAACACTGGGAAGAACTGCAACAGCCTGCAGTAAAGTAAGGCCATTTTACTACGGGGGGGGGGTCGCTTTTGGACTCCAGAGATTAATGATGATTGCCCATACACTATAAAAGATTGTATATGAGCAACCATATACAAACAATGCTGTTTTATGATCTCAATGTTTCCATGGAAATTAGACCTTTTGAGCTGCGCTCTCAAGGTCTCTTGTTACCATAGAAACGTCTCAATCAAAATACAGCGTTATTGTACATGAGTGCTCATGTACAATCCTCTGTGTTGACTGTTGGTCCGCAGCAGCAGAAATGAAGATAATAAAAATGGGCAGACTGAGTGGACTCAGCAGACCTTATCTGCCATCATTTCTATGTTTCTAAGGCACAGCCTTTTTTTTCAGAGAAAATGCTGTCATCTGAATTTTCTAAACTTGGTACTAAGATCAGTATCCATGTTAGCTCAATTATTCATTTACTTAATGTGGTCCAGAGGTAAGCATTGTATTTTAGTCTTCTAGTCTGTAATTATAAAGCCAGCCCAAACTACTTAGTACTAATGGCCTGAGCCACATAGGTGGCTGGGATACACTTGGATTGAGCGTATCCCGACCGTGGCTCTAACTGTGCCCCACCGATGTCCATCCACACTGGATGGCATCTGCAGCCCCCAACCGCATAGCTCTGCAGGTGCTGAGCCACCTGTTGGGGGAGGTGGCATCACGTGTGGGTGGAAATAGTCCCAACCACCGGCATCCAATTGGATGCCCATGCTGGTCTGCAAGTGGCCCCCCAGTCTGCACAGGTACAGGGAATGTCAGGATACAACACTCCTTTAGGCTAGTCTGGCCAGACTGGCCAGTCTGGATTTTACCTATCTGTTCTGGTCTGCTTCTAGCAGTCCAGTTTTCACTAAGTCCCCAGGGGACATCTCTAAGAAAAGGACTATTTCAGAGTAATGAATCTTAGAGCATCAGGGCAGGCTTAGTGGACTACTAGTCCTATATTCTCCTTATTCTTCTGTTTTAAGCTTTCTACATCTGTTTACAAAGCATTTCACTGTCCCAGCTGACCTCATACCGCCTTTGCTTATGACATTATAGTTCCTATCATGATACCAGACAGTGATGTCATAAAACAGCATAATCACACACCCTCCTATGAATTATTGCTTACATTATGAAGTCCTTCTGAGAACAGTCAGATGCTTTTTGAAATATAAAGCACTGTATTATCTGAAATATTTAGCAGAACAATAACAGGATAACGTAAAATAAAAAATATATAAGCAATAAAGTGAGACATATGTGTTGAAAATATGTTATTTAAGTGGCTTGCAGTTTAAGGGGCTTGGGGACCTAATTGGTATTCTGCAGAATCTGATCACTTAAAATGACACTGTTAACCCTCTTAAGCTTCAAACAGTCCCTAGTTTAAAAAACACATTTTATGATCGATCACTTTATGTAGAGATTAATGATGTAGCTGGTAGTTTCTCATTCCTTTTTTCTTTTTAAAAGTGAAAAACAGACTGTCTACCATACTGGTGTTACCACACCAATGTATATTTGTTTACATTTCTTGATCAAATCCAGATGCATATTTCCTGGGCTTTGGAACACCCCATCACAGTCTAGACATGCAGGATCCAGTAAGAGGAGAAGAAACGTTTGACCTGGAAACTGTAACCCTACCGTTGCCTCCTTTTTAAGACAAGGTCAAATTAGTTCCTCAAGCATACTTCTTAGGGATTTTGGGATGAGCAAAACATATATTAATAATCTCTTACTTGTTAAAATAGCGTTGAAGTCCCACTTAACCCCTTTCCCTTGGAAGACAGATTTCCAAGATATAATAAAACAACTTAAAATGGTCAGTAGTAAGAAACAACCCATTGCTAATATATACTTAACTTTATTAACTACACTATAACATTTTCTGACCAACCGTTACAACCAAATTATTGGCAAAAAAAATTTGAGCAGATGCCTCCGAGATAGTCTAAGTTATGGAGGAATATATATAATTATACCATGGACACCCAAAGAAACACAAAATCCTATATTCTGATTGGCTAGCTGGCACCTTTCTGCCATGGCAAATCCACTGATAACACACGCAAAAGGTGCCAGCCAGCCACACACGTACAAAAACACTCTGGCCCCTGAACACAAACCCAAAATTTGCCATATTGTTTCCCCGCTAACTGAGACAGTAAACCAAGAGTTTTAAACCTGAATTTGGAACTGCTCATTCAAAACAAGTGTGCACATAAAGAAAACCTTTTTTCATACCTCGCAAGTCACACCCGCTTCACCATTGTCAACTGCTCATCCACAAAAGAAAAATACAGTTCAGCATGAAATTCAAAACCGTCGATAAACCCCGATTGCAACCTCAGAACTGGTTGCATGCCAGCAGTACAAACAAAAAGTAAACTGCCTCCGTAAAGCTGAACAGTCAGAGTGACTGTGACATGACCCATAGAAAGAAGCAACTCCAATATTCACTTTTCTGTGACTAAAGGCAGGCTTGCGCTCTCAGTACATACTGTTGGTGTCTGCCAGTTGTGTAGTCGCAGACCTCTCTCTCTCTCCTTCTGTCTTCCACTCATCTCGCCGAACATATTTCTGAACCTGGCACCAAAAACTATATGTAAAACAAAAAAAAAGGACCACATTTCAGTTGTTCACTGCCCTCTGTCTTCTCTGTCAGCAGCACTTACTCTCATATTGTACCCAGCAACAAAGGACTACTTGATGTAGGGTGGAAGAATATGTGTACAAAAATATATAAAAAAGAAAATACATTTATTTTACTAATTTTTTCTATATTTTAATCATTTACACCTGGTATAATCATAATTAGCTACTGGGGATGTGGGTAATCGGGGATTACCATGGTTGGCGTGGATTTACCCACTTGGCTGCGCCTCGTGGGCAAACCACTTCAGCCGTGGTAAATCCCCTGATAACCCACACCCCCTCGTGGTTTATTGCTTAAATATATACCATTAGATAATATTTGGTTAATTCAGTTCAATTTATTGCATGGTGCTTGTTGGATACCTATTAAATTTTGGTGTGGATTAACAGATTCAGATGGAACTGGCCAGTAACATTGCATCTGAAATATTCTGAGAATTTAATCGCAGAAGTAATATCGCAGACCAAAATACCGTGAAGTACAAAATAAAGCTGAGGAAAAATGCTGCAAATAGGAACGCTGTGCACAGCAACAGTGCACCTGTGGATGGATGCATATGAGGGGAGAACCGAACGGGAGTATCTGCTGCCAGGGACTGTTACCGGACCCTCAGCACAGGAGCACACTGGAAGAACAACAGTGCCCCACTGGGAACAGGCCCCATCATGAGGTAGCGGAAAGGAGCAAGCACTGCAATAAATACATGGAGTCCACAAAGGAGACATCAGAGGGAACACGGTGGAGGATACCGCCCTGCAGAACTGAGGATGCAGGATTGTGACAGGGTAGAATAGGACTCTGTCCCAATTGTTATGGAGAGTTTGAATGCAGGGATCTGTTCTGTTCTTTCCTTTCCTGTCTCTTGCCTGTCTGGTTGCGCAACCAAATTTTCTCATGAGACCTAAGATTTGATCACTCCAACAGTCTTGAATTTCTTTGCCTCTCACTGTCTCTTGGTCTTCCCTTGCTGTTTCCGTCTTTTCCTCCCTTGCATATCTGCTGGTATAAAAATATATGCAAATCATTATGTGGAAATGTAACTGATATTGGGATCCCTTTATTTAGGAATTATATAGTATTACTGTTGAAATGTATATGATTATAGTTTGAGATGATTGCAAAAACAGTTATTGGGAACTCAAGAGGTTAACCTGAGAGCAGTTTTTAAGCCCTTTTTCAGAAGTTGTGGAGAAGGGGCCTCAGTTCTTGGACATTGTGTTCTTGCAGCACCTGCCTGATATTGACAACAACATTTTAGAAAAAAAAACAGGATGCTTGTTAAGGTTGGGGGTTGCAAAGACTTGGAGAGAAAGCTGCAATGTTTGGAGAGACACAGAGGTTAAAGAAAAACTCAGATGGATCTTCTCTGTTTATTCTGCCTTTGTAAATAGTTATTCCAAACAATTTTATTTTTTTGTATGTTGCTGCTAGTAGTAATAAACACTTTTTGTGAATTCTACAACTGCTTCTGGTTTTTCATATGCTTCATCACCTGTGCCTCAATGACAGATGGTTTCAGAAGTGGGATTCAAACTCATGCCTCCAATCAGAGACCAGAAAGTGGGGAAAAGGCCAAGGACTACCAAATGGCCAAACAGACATCACAGCAGCAAAGTAACAGACAAGCACTAGTAGGACACTCTTTTTCCCATTTAAACTCCAAGTCTGATAACAACTCTGGAGGGGGTAACAAATCTGTGCCCAAAAACGTTATTTGCTATAACTGTAATAAGCCAGGTCATATTGCAAGACATTGCCATAAGAAGAGTGACACTGGAGCAGATTTGTCCTTGGCAAATAGGGGCACGTACTTAACAGATGTGAAGGTGGGGGATAAGACTGTAAAGGGACTCATTGATTCGGGAAGCAGACAGACCCTAGTGCATGTTAAGGTGCTGGGAAAACACTGTGCAAAAGGACCAGGTACTGGTGTCATCTGCATCCATGGGGTCCCTTCACAAAAGAAAGGGTCCTACGAGAGCTCACTAAACTCAGGGTGGACAAGGCAATGGGACCTGATGGCATACATCCCGGGGAACTAAAGGAGTTAAGGGTGGAACTACTAGTCATTAGCAAAATTGTTTAGTGAGTCTCTGAGCACAAAAGAGGTCCCAGAAGACCGGAGAAGGGCTCATGTGATCCCGTTCCACAAGAGTGGCAGCAGGGAGGAGGCAGGGAACTACGGACCAGTCAGTCTTATGTCAGTAGTAGGAAAGGTTGTGGAGGCACTCCTTAAAGAAAGGATAGTGCAACACCTGGAATCCATAAGAGCACAGGATCCAAGACAGCATGGGTTTACAATAGGAAGGTCCTGTCAAACTAATCTCTTAGATTTCTTTGACTGGGTAACCAGAGTGGTGGATCAAGGGGGTGTAGTTGATGTCACCTACCTTGACTTCAGCAAAGCTTTCAATACTATTCCACATAGAAGATTGATTAATAAGCTGGGTAGGCTCAGGGTGGGTCAGAGGTTGGTCAACTGGGTGGCAAACTGGTTGGCTGGCAGAAAACAGAGAGTGGTGGTAAATGGTATACAGTCAGAAGAGATGCAAGTCACAAGTGGGGTACCTCAGGGATCAGTCCTGGGGCCAGTCCTCTTCAATATCTGCATCAGTGACATTGCAGATAGACTGGAGGGTAAGGTTTCCCTGTTTGTAGGTAACACCAAGATCTGCAACAGAGTAGATGATCCAGATGGGGTGGGCAGAATGAGAAGAGATCTAGAAAAACTGGCAAAATGGTCAGAAGAGTGGCAATTGGGGTTTAACGCAAAGAAGTGCAAGATAATGTACATAGGGAAGAGAAACTCTTAAGCTACCTATAGGTTGGGAATGGAGTTACCGGCAATCACAAGGGAAAAAAGAGACTTAGGAATAATCATCACAGATGACTTGAAATCATCCAAGCAGACCATTAAAGCAGCAGGTAAGGCTAGAGAGATGTTGTGGTGTATTAGTAGGAGTATCACAAGTTGTAAGAGGTAATAATCCCATTTTACAAGACACTGGTTAGGCCCCATTTGGAGTACTGCATGCAGTAGTGGAGGTCGCACCCGCACAAGGACATTAACAAAATGGAGGCAGTCCAAAGAATGGCAACCAAAATGGTGCAGGGATTGCATCAGAAAACATATGAGGACAGATTAATAGAGCTCAATGTGTATACCCTAGAGCAAAGGAGGGAGAGCAGTGATATGATCAAAACATTCAAACATCTAAAGGGAATTAACAAGGTGAAAGAGTCTAACATGTTTCAATATAAGAAAAATAGCAGGACAAGAGGACACAGCATGAGATTAGAAGGAGGTCAATTAAGGGGCATTGTGAGGAAGTTATTTTTCACAGAAAGTGTGGTGGATGCATGGAGCAGCCCACCTCAGGAAGTGGTGGATATGAATACAGTGCAGGGCTTCAAACAGGCATGGGATAGGCATAAGGAAGCAATACAGATGAGTATGAATAGATAGACCATTGACAGAGTAAAGACTGTGGCACATTCATAAGGTAGAAAAAATGGTCAGACTGGATGGGCCTTGCGGTCCTTATCTGCTGTCAACTTCTAATTTTCTAACCCACCATCCCAGTGACTCTGACCATTAAGGCTGTGTCGCACCAAATAAAAGTAGGGGTAGTACCAAAGTTACCTATCTCTGTAATTATTGGAAATGACTGTCCAGGATTTACTGAGTTAATCTCAGAGGAACTGAACCCTGCAGTTTCAGCAGTAGTGATAACAAGAGCTCAGGCAAAGAAAATCTCAAATGCTGGGGACGCTTTTCCTTTCACCGATTTTGATTCAGACTTGTTTGAGCACAGCTTCAAGATCCAGAAATGCAGGAAAGAAAGACGATTACTGAAGAAACTGTGGCAACAAATAACTGATGGACCTAAAGGGGTTAACATATGAAAATGCTGAAACTAAACTAATCATTGATTGTGATTTTCTTTCAGAACGAGCTTAGCTAACAATGTTTCTCTCCAGGGTTATTTTAAGCAGCTGGGGGTAAAACCAAAACAGGGTGAACCTAAGTTTAAAAAATGTAATGGGCTACTATACAGAGTATGGGTTAAACCTCAGACACAGGAACAGACAGAACATTGGGTTAGACCACAAAAGTATAGATCTGAGTTGTTACGGATAGCACGATAGTCCAATGGCTGGTCACTCAGGGAGGGATCGCACCCTTGCCAGACTGCTGTATAGATTTTACTGGCCTGGAATTCATGAAGATGTTGCTAACTATTGCAGTTATTGTGCTGAGTATCAGAAAGTAGCCCCAGTCACCAACAAGAATTTTTGTCAATGCCAAAGATAATCATTGGAATTGCTGTTGGTACGCATTGATTGGCAGGACTACAGTTCCCAACAGAAAGAACAAGTTATGCCATCAAGTTCAAATTCCCATTGAAACACAGTGAAGTGCATACCTGTTTCCTCAATTCATGATCTGGCTTTGAAGAGTGAAGATGTGTCTGTGGTTCAGAGAAGATGAGGGCACTGGCGCCCCACCATGGGTTGGGAGGGAGTGTTATGGTTAGAAACCCTAACACCCCAGGCATTTGTTGGTATTTGCACTACAAGTTTTCAACATGGCCTTTTGTGACCCCCACCTCATGAAAGCATTTAGGACCTCTGCTAATGAACAGTGGCACTGTGATTTTGTTAATTTGTCCTGAACGTTGATTTCTCAATGTGACTGCGCCATTCTGCATCAGATGTGCGAAAACACAGTTCAGGCAGGATGTGAAAAATTACAGCTGTACCATTCATAGGGAGGTGTGAAGAGATGGCAGTGCTAAAAATCTGGAGTGAAAATATTAAAAACGCTAGAACTTACGAGCATATGTGGAAATTGCACAATGCACACTCGTAACAGTCATTTAGTGGAATTATTTAACCAAAATATCAACACAGGCATTTTGTGACATCTGCTCATGAACACTGTCACTATGATTTTCTTAATCTGTCCCAAACGTTGATTTCCTACAGAGACTGTGCCATTGTGCACAAGGTGTGTGAAAGCACATTTCGGGCAAGATGTGAAAAATGACAGCGGTACTGTTCATAAGGAGGTGTATTAAAATTGACAATGTTGAAAATCTTGAGTGAAAATATTACAAATTCTAGAAGTTATGAGCGTGCATGGAAACTGCACAATGCACGCCCATAACATAGTCATTTTATGGACTTTTGTCACCAAATTTTCAACATTAGGCATCTTGGGACCTCCACCCATGAACAGTGCCACTGTGAGTTTCTTAACCTGTCCTGAACACTGATTTCCCACAGTGACCACGCTATTCTGCACTGGAAGTGCGAAAACACATTTCGAACAGGATGTGAAAAACGACAGCTGCACTGTTCATAAGGAGGTGTAAAAAAATGCCACTATTGAAAATCTGGAGTGAAAATCTTACAAATTTGCGAAGTTACTGTACGTGTGTGCATGGAAGCTGCGCAACACACGCTTGTAATGCAGTCATTTTATGGACTTTTTGTCATCAGATTTTCAAAATAGGCATTCGGGGATCTCTGCTCATGAACAGTGTCACTGTGATTTTCGTAATCTGTCCCAAACACTGATTTCTCACAGAGACCACGCTATTCTGCGTCGGAAGTGCGAAAACACATTTCGGCCAGGATGTGACAAATGACAGCTGTACTGTTCATGAGGAGGTGTAAAAAAATGCCAATGTTGAAAATCTGGAGTGACAAAATTATAAATTTGCGACATTGCAAGTGTGTGCGGAAACTGCATAATGCACACTCGTAACACAGTCATTTGTTTGGAATTTTTTCACCAAATTTGCAACATAGGCTTCTGGGAGCCCACCTCATGAACAGTGACACTGGCATTTCGTTAATCAGTCCCGAAAGGTGATTCCATGCAGTGACCGCGAAATCACCTTTCGGGACTGAATAACCAGATGACAGTCATTGAATTCATGAGGTGGGGCCCCAAGAACCCCATGTTGAAAATTAGGTGCCAAAATTCACAAAAATTATTGAGATATGCACCAAAGTTGGAAAAAAAAGACAGCTTAACGGGAATTTCTTCAGTTTGCAGTCTGCTTTGAAGAGTGCAGATGTGTTTCTGCTGCACCAAAGATCATCGCACCGGCTCTGGAGGTAAGCACGGGTGTGTGGGGAGGTGGGTGCACAGAGGGTGGGTGTGGGTTGAGATAGGGGGGCATGACAGACTGCAAGGGACCATTTTCTTGTTTTCAGGTTCAAAAAAACAAATCAAGTTTGGGAAGATTTTCTTTTTTAACAGGGACTTTTAGCACACTGAAGTGGGCTCCCAGCATGCCACCTGAGTGTTTGTTGGGGGGGGCTATAGCCGACGGGGATTGGGCACCCTGTCGGCACATACCAAGTGTTTGGGGGGGAACATGAGCCAAGGGGGATTGGGCACCCCCCCTCAGCACACAACAAATGGGGGAGACATTATGGCGATGGGGAGTGGGCTCCCTCAGTGGCAAATGAACTGGAAGGGGGCATGCCGACATGGAGATTGGGCACCCCTGTCGGCTTTCACTGGGATTGTGAGAGGTGGATGGCAATAGGCACCGCTGTTGGTTTATTTGAAAACTGGGAGGAGGCATGCCAATAGCCTGGGCTCAGTGCATTCACACTGTAAGCTAGAAGCACTGAGAACATGCAATCAGGAATTTAACCATGCAGGAATGCAACATCAAAGGACCGAGCCATGTTACTATTGGTGCGGCTCTGTCCTTTGAAAAGTTGGCCAACTCAATCCCAACAGCTGAAAGGGAGTCATCCCTAGCCTGCTGACTGATTCACCAGCTGCTGACCTGCTCCTTGAAACTGAACTCTCCATTGGGCACACCCCTGTACAGCAACTCTTACAGCAATGAGTTAATCTGCACCTGCGCGCCATGACAAACTCAAAAAAGATAAGGCACCCCTGGTGCCCCTACCCTTGAGAGAAGTGCCTTTTGAGAGAATTGCAATGGATGTGGTTGGTCCTTTAGACCAAAGTAAAAATGGTAATAGATTTATCCTTGTAGTATGTGACTATGCTACTCGATACCCAGGAGCAGTTCCAATGTGTACTGTCATAGCTTCAAAAGTGGCAGCAGAGCTTGCAAAAATTTTCAGCAGAGTGGGCCTACCTAAAGAAATTATTACTGATCAGGGTAGTAATGTTGGTGCTGCATTACTTAAGGAGCTGTACAGACTGCTAGGTATCACTGATATACAAACGTCCCCCTATCACCCTCAGACAAACAGTCTTGTTGTGCATTTTAACCAAACCATAAAACACATGTTAAAAAGGTTTGTAAAAGGGGAAGGGAAAGATTGGGACCAATACTTACCTTACCTACTTTTTGCTTACAGAGAAGTGCCACAGGCATCAACAGGGTTTTCACCATTTGAAATGCTGTATGGTAGGCAGCCAAGAGGGCCATTGAATGTGCTAAAAGAAACGTGGCAAGGTAACCCCACTCAGAAACAATCTATAACATCTTATATGTGTGCCCAAAGAAAGAAGCTGGTGAAATATGTTGAAATTGCCCATAGTAATCAGGAAGAGGCCCAAAACCAGCAGAAGGTATATTATGACCATGGGGTAAAAGAAAACATTTTTGAGCCAGGTGAAAAGGTTTTGCTACTGTTACCCACAACAGAAAATAAGCTGTTAATGAAGTGGCAAGGGCCTTATATAGTGCTTAGATGTACTGGCACCGTAAACTATGAGATTGAGACCCCACACAGGAAAAATCCTATTAAGATATACCATGCTAACCTTCTCAAGAAATGGGTTGAAAAAATGCCAAAAGCTGCTTTGCTAGTTTTACCAGAAACTGATAAGGAAGATATTGATGTAGCTTATGATAGACTGGAACAAACTAACTACTGATGTTGTAAAGGTGAATGTTAACTTAACCTCAGAACAAACTGCAGAAATTCATAACTTGCTAAAGACATTTAACAGTACATTTACCGCAGTACCAGGCCGAGCAAAAGGGGTCAAGCATGTAGTAGTACCAAGGAATGCTTGCCCTATTAGACAAAAGACAGATAGGTTACTAGAGCTGTTAAGAGCTGACATGTTTAATGAAATACAAAAACTGAAAGAATTGGGTATCATAGAGGAGTCGAGGAGTACTTGGTTATCTCCCATGGTAATTGTAAACAAAAAAGAAGGGGGGTGGTATTAGAATCTGCCTTGATTTTAGGAAACTTTATCAAGGGTCAGAATTTGAGTTATCCTATGCCCAGAATAGATGATTTGGTGGACAGACTGGGGAGTGCAAAGTATATAAGTACCCTTGATCTCACCAAGGGTTACTGGCAAATCTCTTTAGCTAAAGAATCCAGAGACAAAACTGCATTTGCCACTGATGTTGGATTCTATCAGTTCACCAGCGTACCATTTGGTTTACATGGTGTGCCAGCTACATTCCAGCAGTACATGGATGTAATTTTATCCCCCACACTGGTTATTGTGCTGCATACCTGGATGATGTTGTGGTGTACACTCCGGACTGGAAAAGCCACCTGGAACACCTACGAGCAGTTATCCAAGCTATCAAAAATGTGGGTCTACGCCGGCCTGGTGGTGTTGAGGGCTGAGGTGCTGGATGCCTCACCTCAAGCCACGGTGACCCATGTTCGGAAACGAGCATGGGTCGTCGGGGGTTTTCGGGGAGGAGAAGAATCGAGTGTCCGTTGGACTGCTCTCCTTCTCCGGGTTGGGGGGGGAGTCAGTGTGCTGATGCTACAGCTGAAGGGGAGGAGACAGGCAGGCGCTTGATGAGAGTGCATGCGGTAGCGTGTGCATGCTCACCGCAGGTGTCATTGCACAGCCTGCCTCCTCACAAGGGGAGAAAAGTGGAAAAATAGCTCCAGCTGGATGATGTGGTCCCTGCAGTGCCACCTCCGAGAAGGCACCTCCCTGGCATGGATCCGTTTGGGGTGGGTTGAGTCACTCCTCACCACCCTGCCACGAAGGGTAAGTCATGGGGTGCACAAGGAAGGGGGTCTAACCTTCGGGGGAGGGCTGCGCTGGGGGTCAACTGAAGGCAGAAGCTGGGAGCTCAGTAGAAATAATACATCAAAAAAAAAATGTAGGTCTACTAATCCTACCAAATGTGCATTGGGCATGCAGGAAAACAGATATTTGGGCTATGTTTTGGGAAATGAGAAGTTAAGCCAGAAATTTCCAAAATAGAAGCTGTAGCTGGCCTGGTGGCACTGAGGGTTGAGGCGCTGGACGCCACACCTTGTGCCACACTGGTGACCCGGGTTTGGAAACGAGCCTGGGTCATCAGGGGTCTGCAAAGGAGGAGAAGGATGGAGCATCCGTAGGACTGCTCTCCTTCTCCGGGGAGGGGGGCAGGTTGCCATCGGTGCTCTAGCTGCCTCTGGCAGCAGCTGGGGGTGGCTGTAGAGCACTGGCAGGGACATGGAAGGAATGTAGCGGGGCAGACGTGCTTGGCTGAGTATGTGTGTGGACGCCACACGCTAGCCTTAGGCGTCATTGTATGCCTCAGCCAATGGGGAGAAAAGTGGAAAAATTAGGGGCACTAGTTGCAGCGGCATGATGACCGTCTCCAGAGAGGACTCAATCGGTGTCGAGGGCGCGTGGCATTACTTGATTCTGATCTGGGGGGTTGAGCTAGTGGAGTGCTCCCCTCCACCCTACCGCGGGGGTAGCTGCAGGCCTGAATGTGGAGCCGGAGAAGTAGCCCCAGGAGATGGCGGCCTGAATACTCAGAGGATGCCAGACGTGTAAAGGTAAGGCAGACTGGTAGCCCCTCGGGAGAAAAAGTACAACAAAAAAACACAAGCTGTAGCTAACAGCCCTCTCCCTAAAACAAAGAAACATGTCAGGTCATTTTTAGGGCTGGCTGGTTATTATCGGAGATTTGTTCCAAACTTTGCTGAGTTAGCTACTCCCCTCACTGAACTCATGAAAAAACGGTACCCAAATAATGGGAAATGGACCCCAGAGTGTGACGAAGCTTTTCAACCATTAAGGCTGCATTATGTTCAGCCCCTGTTTTAAGAAGTCCAGACTTTGAGAAGCCATTTGTGTTATAAACAGATGCATCAGAGAAACAAAGAATTTGATGGCAGGTAAGGACCGCATGGCCCACCTAGTCTGCTCATTTTCCTACATAACAGATAAGCTGTAGATCCGAGTTAACCAACAGCCTACTTTCTCCTACCCCCAGCAGAATTGCCTTATGTCTGTCCCATGCATTCTTGAATTTCCCCACTGTTTTTGACTGACCGACCTCCTCAGAAAGGCTGTTCCATGCATCTACAACCCTCTCCATGAAGAAATACTTCCTCACGTTACCCCTGAGCCGTCCCCCCTCTGTCTTCAAATTGTGCCCTCTTGTTCTTGCACATCTCTTTTTCTGGAAGATGCTACCCTCTTGAACTTTGTTGATTCCCTTGAGGTAGTTGAAAGTTTCTATCATATCCCCCCTCTCCCTCCTTTCCTCGAGGCTCTACATATTAAGCTCCTTTAGTCTTTCTTCATATGTCTTCTGGTGCAGACCCTGCACCACTTTGGTTGCCCTCCTCTGGACAGCCTCCACCCTGTCTATGTCTTTATGGAGATGGGGTCTCCAGAACTGCATGTAGTACTCCAGATGTGGTTTTACCAACTGTCTGTACAGAGGGACAAAAACTTTTTGTTTTCTATTGGTGATGCCTCTCCCTATGCATGTGAGTTTCCCCCGGCCCTCCTTACTACCTTCTCACTTTGCGTGCCCCCCTTTAGGTCATCTGATATAACTACCCCCAGATCCCTTTCCATTTTTGTTGTTGTCAGTATCTCACCCCCCATTGTGTACTCTTCCCCTGGGTTTTTATTTCCCAGGTGCATTACTTTGCACTTCTTTGTGTCAAATCTAATCTGCCATACATTTGACCATTCCACCAACCTTGCCAAGTCCCTTCTCATCCTTTCCACTCCACCTTGTGTATCGACCCTGTTGCAGATCTTTATGTCATCTGCAAAGAGGCATACTTTTCCTTCCAGTCCCTCTACAATGTCACTTATAAAGACATTAAAAAGGACTGGACCCAGTACTGAACCCTGTGGTACCCCACTAGTAACACCCCCTTTCTTCACTGTGGACTCCATTTACTATTACTGTCTGTGTCCTGTTGGCCAGGCAATGTTTTACCAAGGCTACCACCCTGGGACCCACTCCCAGGCCGGCTAATTTGTTTATTAATCTTTTGTGCGGGACTGTATCAAATGCCTTGCTAAAGTCTAGGTAGGCCATGTCCACAGCCCCTCCCTGGTCTACTACTTTGGTCATCCAGTCAAAGAAATCAATTAGATTCATCTGACATGATCTTCCTGCTGTGAATCCATGCTGCCTTTGGTCCTGTGTCCCACTGGCCTCTGGGTACTCAACAATTCTTTCCTTCAGAAGTGATTCCATCATTTTCCCTACCACTGAAGTCAAACTGAAAGGTCTGTAGTCTCCTGCCTCTGTCTTGCTCCCACTTTTGTGAAGGGGAATCACATTCACCCTCCACCAGTCCTCAGGTACCACACCATCCTCCCATGATTTATTGAAAAGGGTAGTCAGTGGTGTTACTAGTTCTCCCCCTTAGTTCTTTTAGAATTCTTGGGTGAATCCCATCAGGCCCATTGCATTATCCACCTTCAGTTTTAAGAGTTCTTTCAGAACCTTTTCTTCTGTGAAAGGACTAATATCAACCCCCCCCCCATCCAGAGTGCTTCTATTGACTGGATTAGGTATCTCTGCCTGCTCTTCCTTTGTGAATACTTAGCAGAAATATTCATTCAGTATCCCAGCTTTTTCACTGTCCCTCTCTATCCAACCACATTCCTCTTTATTTAGCCTCAGTATCCCTGCCTTGGTCTTTCTTTGCTCCCTAATATACCTATAAAAGGTTTTACCCCCTTTCTTAACCAAGTTGGCTATCTTTTCCTTGGTTTGGGCCTTTGCTATTCTGACTGCCTTCCCTGCTTCCTTCTGCTTTAACTGGTTTTACAGTATCCCTAAGATACATAAAAGCACATTGTATCCCCCAGAAAGACCACTTGTGTCTGGAATAGACTCTCTGTTTGATCCAATATCAAGATATATTAATTTTCATTTACAACCTTTAATAGAGAAAAGCAATATGTATATTAAGGATTCTACAGACATAATGCAACCGTTAAATAGGTTATCAAATATAATGGACCTTAGTAACACAATTTTAGTTACGTGGGATGTAACTGATTTCTATACATCGATACCACATATAGAAGGGATTAGAACTAGGGGAAAAATACTAAATAAAAGAAGTAGTATCAAAGAACCGAAGACAGAATTATTACAGGACTTGGCTATGTTTATTCTTGAAAACAATTATTTTGAATTTAATGGGAAATTTTACCAACAAGATAGGGGCACAGCAATGGGAAGTACAATGGCTCCAGTGTATGCAAATGCTTTCATGATCAATTTTGAGGAAGAAAACATATAAAATGAGAAAATAAATCAATTTAAAAGCAAAATAATCTTTTGGAAACACTTTATTGAAGATGTGATCTGTTTATGGGGTGGAACAGAACAAGAATTACAAGAGTTTCATCAGACTCTTACTGGATGGGATAATAATTTAAAATTTACTATAAATAGTAGTAATGAACGAATTCCTTATTTGGATTTATTGATATTCAAAGATGGAAAACAATTGAGCACCACTATTTATAGGAAGGAAACAGACAGAAACACAATCTTACATAGTACCAGCTATCATGAGCCTAAATTAAAAAATAGTATACCATATTCACAAATGGTAAGAGTTAAGAGAAACTGTCAAAAATGGAGGACTATCACCAGAACCAACAATATATGGTTAAAAGATTTGAAAAGAGAGGATATAAGCGAAGTGTGTTAAAAAAAGCAAGCAGTAAAATAGAAACTAAAACAAGAGATGAGCTGTTACAGCAAAAACAAACTTAAGAGGATTTTGGAAAAATAGTATTAGCAATAAAGTACACTGAAAAAATAAACGATATTCGTAAAATAATTAATAAACATTGGCACATGGTGGCACAGGACAATAAGCAAAACATAGTGTTACAACAGAAACCAATAGTAGTAGTGAAAAAAGTGGCAAATTTAAAAGACAGACTGGTACATTCCCAGTTTTTAGTACCAGAAAAGGAAAATACTAAAATGTTACTGGGTCCATTACAACCAGGGATGGTAACATGTGGCAGGAGTACAGTCTGTAATAACACTACAAAGAAGGATATTTTCAACCATCCATTTTCTAATAAGGAATTCAAGATTAGAGACCATATAGATTACAATACCGAAGGAGTTATTTACGTAATACAGTGTCCATGTGACAAACTGTATGTGGGACAAACAAAACGAGCGCTAAAGAAAAGGATGTTAGAACATAAGGGAGATGTTAGAAATAGGAACGAAAACTCACCAGTAGCAGTACATTTTAACAAAGAAGCACATACAGGAGTAGCGTTAAGATTATGGGGTTTGGAAATAGTCAGACCTCCCATTAGGGATGGAGATTATAAAGAATTATTAAATAAAATGGAAATTAAATGGATTTTTTTTATTAAATATATTAGATTCTATTATAGGAATGAATACAGAAAGCAACTGGCAAGCATGCTTTTAAAAAATAAAGAATAAAATGGACAAGTAGATATCAACATTGAAGTGCACCAAATTGCTGGTAAAATGGGTGGTTTGCCTTGAAGTATATAGTAAAATTAATAGCAATGATAAATTCCACAGTCCTCTTCCAAGCACCTTGAAAACAATAGAAAAAGCATAATCTTTAAATAATAAAAGTGTTTGATAGCTAGTAAGACTTATGAGACATTATGATGAAACAAAATAAAATTATAGTTTATAACATTACAGAAATGCTTCCCATTATAGTAATAGAATCGCTGACAAACCCTTTAGCTTTAAATAATTGATGTGATTTAATATAGCACTATAAGCCCCACAGATCTGAACATTGAGCAAGAGATAGGTGAGCCTGTTCATGGATACCGATTCTCCTCATACATGGGGGAGAATGTACTGTTGCCTAGCAACATTTTCAGTTACTTCCGAGAGGTACACGAAGTGCTATGTCACTTTGGCGATAAAAACGAACAGGCTCAAGAGGTAAGCCGCACCTCTTAAGAGCAAAGGTAGAGTGGAGAATGCCATAACCTGAACAAGCCATCAGCTAAGAAAAACTTTTCAAGTTTAAACAAAATAAATTACAGAGTGTGAATAAAGACAGCGATTGGAGGTAATCATATTAGAAAAACAGAGTGCTTAGAAAGCTAATTACAAGGAACAAATGGTCAGTTTAACAAATAATATCTTTAATCATTTAGATTTAACTTAAACGCTGAGGAAAAATAGTAAAACGAAGGGTCTTGGAGAAGTGGGACTAATCCTGAAGGCATAAGATAGCGAGTGAACTTTAAGACAAATAAAGCGGATGGCTTGTTTAGGTAAGTGATGAGATGAATTTAATAAAGAATGAAGGGACTTGTTTTGAGTCTAGATAAAAGAAAATGTAAAAACATATGAATGATAGTAACAAAGAGTTTGTTTCTTTTAAAGGAATCTCAACAGTGAATTAACTGAATGTGCCACAGCAAATGCTTTAATATTAAGGTTCATTAGTGAAAGAGAAAGACGTTTTAAAAGGTTTAAGCTCAAAAATAAGAGGTATGTGAGCAGTTATGGGGAAACAAGTTTGTTACTGATGTAAAATGTAATATTTTTTGCTCAGGATCCAGAATGTGTGGCTTTTTGCAAATAAGAATTGTTTGTTGTTATTTTGGTTTATAGGAGCTGATTTGTAAAAGCCTGATGTGATGTATTACTGAAAAATTAACAAACAATTGAAATTATTGGGTAAATTTTAAACAATATTCCTAAATGATTATAAATTTATATTATGTATGTTGAATTTAAGTGATGATATTAAAACATATAATTATTGTTTTAAAACAGATGAAAGAATAAATGCCCCGTGAACTAACTCTGAGGAGTGAAACATAGGGGTTCTAAAAATAAAAAGATTAAGAAGTGATTTCTGCTCTGCAAGTGTATTTTTTCAGCTGAGACAAGCCTACACCCCCTGCAACTTTAAAGGATGATTTGTAATTGTTTACACCTTCAAGGGGGTTTATTTATGACAACCATTTCCCAGTCGTTCCATTGTTTTTTAATTGGTACAGTTCTCTGTCCTGCTCCTTCTGTGTTTCCTTATACTTCCTGAATTCTATCTTTTTCTCCCTAACCTTCCCTGTCACTCCTTTTGAGAACCATAGTTTTTTTTCTTTTGTTTTTATTTATTTGCATCACACAAAGGTTTGTTGCCTCTGTGATGGCAGTTCCGATATTTCCCCATTGTTGCTCCACCCCAACTTCTTGCCTGTTTGCTAGTGTTTTTCTGAGGCACTCTCTCATTTTGACAAAATCAGCCCTCCTGAAGTCCAGTACCCTCACTTTTGTATGGCTTGACTATACAGCTACGTTTATCATAAACCACACTGTTTGATGGTCATTTGTTCCCAGATGGCTACCCACTTCCAGATCTGAGATCCTCTCTCCATCCCCATTTGAGAGTACCATGTCTAAGATTGCTCCCTCCCGAGTGGGTTCCAACACTAGCTGTTTGAGGCATGCCCCCCCGTAGAGCATTGAGAAATGCCCTGCTCTTGGATGTGGCTGCAGCAAAGGTGCTCCAGTTAACATCTGGCATATTCAGGTCCTCCATCAGCAATATCTCCCCTTTCTCTACCGTCCTAAGGATGTCTTCTATCATTTCCTTGTCCATTTATTCCCCCTGAGATGGTGGTCTGTATACAACCCCTATGCGGATTGTGGTGACAATTCCAGTCTCCAGGGTGACCCACAGTGCTTCCTCTCCCGTGCCCTCCAGAAACAATCAACTACAACTCTGACCCTCCATCCCAGGGAGGGCCTTCCTTCCTTTCAGACACCTATTTCACAGCGATTAAGTAACAGATCTAGTCACAAATGACTGCAAATATCTCCAAGCTTCATTTCCTCCCTGGCAAATAAAAGTTAAACTAAGAGAAGTCAACCCCTAAAACAGAGAATCAAAACACTGACTCTTATCTACTTGCACAGGCCCAAAAATTAATAATTCAATTCAGTGTAGTCTATTAAATGACCTCCTTGATTAAAGGAAGCTGGTGGCTGCTTTCTGTCTCTTAGCTACAGCAGACAGAGCCCACAAACAACTCCTATTTTAAATCCACAGTTCCCCAGACCCCTTTCAGCTCCTCCCCTTATCAGACACCTATTTCACAGAGGTTAAGGAACAGGTCTAGCCACAAATGACTGCAAATATCTCCCAGCTACATTTCCTCCCTGGCAAATAAAAGTTAAACTAAGAAAAGTCAACCCCAAAAACAGAGAATCAAAACATTGACTCTTACTTACTTATACAGATCCAAAAATTAATAATTCAATTCAGTGTAGTCTATTAAATTACCTCCTTGATTTAAGGTAGCTGGTAGCTGCTTTGTGAATCTTAGCTACAGGAGACAGAGCCCACAAACAACTCCTATTTTAAATCCACAGTTCCCCAGACCCCTTTCAGCTCCTCCCCTTATCGGACACCTATTTCACAGAGGTTAAGGAACAGGTCTAGTCACAAATGACTGCAAATATCTCCCAGCTACATTTCCTCCCTGGCAAATAAAAGTTAAACTAAGAAAAGTCAACCCCAAAAACAGAGAATCAAAACACTAACTCTTACTTACTTACACAGGCCCAAAAATTAATAATTCAATTCAACGTAGTCTATTAAATTACCTTCTAGATTTATGGAAGCTGGTGGCTGCCTTCTGTCTCTTAGCTACAGTAGAGGAAGGCCTAGGTGCAATCCTGAGTCAAAATATAGATGGAACGGAACATCCTATTCTATACATAAGTAGGAAATTGCACGACAGAGAGAAACAGTTCTCCACCATTGAAAAGGAATATTTAGCAGCAGAGTGGACCATGGAGTCCCTTACATTTTATTTACTAGGAACTGACTTTGTACTTAGAACAGATCGCAGTCCTCTCTGTTGGCTTAATGAAATGAAAGATAGAAATTCCAGAATCACATGGTGGTACAGCCATTTAAATTTAAAGAGATACACAAATCTGGTAAAGAGACTAGCAATACTGAATTTTTCTGTCAAGATATGGATCAGGAGGACTTCTGGTTCTGATATGGAGTAAGACGCACCTTCAACTGATGACTCCTCAATAAAATCGAATTCAGTCCACCTCTAAAACAACAAATTATTACTTTTGCACAATGATTGGCAAAGCAAACTGTGAGGAGCGGCATTACCAGACAACATTTCTACAGATTTATGGTGACAACCTGCCTGAACAGATACCAGCTCCTCTCCAACTAGCAGAACAAATCAGATCAGGCTCCCACTGACTCAGCGCAGCCTTCTCATACATCAGCAAGCAATAATATGCCACAAAACACTGAAACAGGAAAGAAAATACAAACGAGCAAAACCAGGCAAGAGAAAAGGATTCCGACTCACCACCTGAGGATAATGTCCTACAGGCCATCTCTGAGTTTCGTGGGGAAATGCGGGACTCAATCAGGGAGCTCTGAGCTAATTTAGGCTCATTGCAATGCTGCATGGATGAGGCAGACACCCAGATAAATATTAATTCAACCAGACTGGACTCCCTGGAGATATCAGTCCTCTCTCTTGCCAATGCCCAATTGCAAATCTCTCTCTCTCAGGCAAGAAGATGCTGAAAATTGTGGCAGGAGAAAAAATATATGCATTTTTGGAATCCCTGAGGAGGAGGGGGGGAGAACCCTCTGGCTTATGCAGATTACCTGTTTCGCCTCATATTGAATTTAGAACCTGAATTCCAGATGGACTTTGAAATGGGCACATAGGGCGCTGGGGCCCAGACCCAAAACTAAAGATGCCAGACCACGTTCCTTCGTGGTGGGATTTTTAAATTACCAAACAAAACAAATAATTTTAAGAAAAGCCTGGAAAAAAGAAAGAATTATGCTGGGAACCCAGCGTCTTTTGCTGGATAATGATTATGCCCCATTTTCACAAAGGCAAAGAAGGGAGTACGCTTTTCTATTTCCACTCCTCAGAGCTAAGCAGCTCAAGTTCAGAACCCCGTACCCCAGTGAGGCTCACAGTTCTTTTACCGATAGGCCAAACCACCAATAACATGACGGCTGAAGCAGCAGAGGATCTCATCAAGTGAGGAATTATACCAGAGGGAACTGGGGGCCAAAATAATTTAAAAAGTGCCAGATCGAGTGGACCAGCAAAAGAAGACCCACAATTGCACCCAGAACTCACTTTTGAGGACATACTAATGAAAATAAACCAGTTGAGGAACCCTACATTGTTGTCTTAACTACAGTAAGCAGTTTTTTCTTCTTAATTGTTGCTATACTCTTCTCTGCTCAGCTGCTCGGGGGTGGGGGGTGGGGCCTGCTGGGGCCTGGAACGTGGGAAGAAATCCAGTACCCAAGCGGCATGACTAGATCCATATGAATAACTGGATCTTTACCCACAATAAGAGGCTGCACTATGATTTTGGGTGTACAAATAGCACGAGTGGCCCTCTGATGGCGGACTGTTCATCTGGCTGGAGGACCACGTAGCTGCGATCTCCCTGTCTATGGCCCTGGTGTATTGGGTCCCCACCCTGTGCTTTCCTCATTCTCCTCCTGCCTACTCAGGTGGCCCATCTCTCTGGATGGGTGGACTGAGATCCTGATCAGGCTGGGTGGGGTTCAAGGGGCGACGAAGAAGAGCTGGAGACCTACTTGGAGACACTGCGTAACTGAGACATTGGGGTCATGGGTTTTCTCGAGAGCCTAAACCTACTGCGGACCTATCCTCAATGGTTGCTAAATATATAACCTTCAGGATGATGGATTAAAGTATAGGGGAGGGAAAACACTACCTACTTTATATGAGGGGGAGAAGGTTGTTTAACAAGGACAAGGGAGAGGTGGACAAATAGAATGGACTACACCACGCATTAGAAAGCCTCCCCAGACTTTTAGAAGTATAGAATGACATATACCAGTATCTCATCCAGTACTGGCTTCCTCTCACATCACACCTACAGGTAGGGGGAGGGACAAAGTGAGATTCATCGGTATCAATATCGGGGGTTTGTGCTGGTCGGTGGCCCCTTTTTTCCCCTCCTCTCCCCTTCCTCTCTCCTCCTCCCCCATTTCCTATCCCCTACTTTCTCTCCCTCCTTTCTTCTTCCCCATTCCCCCATGCCCTGGCTTTTGGATACCATTATGGCACTATTGGGGAAAAACAGTTTATTGTGGGAATGCAACCACTATGAAGCTCTGTGGAGGGGCCCATTGGAACTAATGAGCTTTAGGGGCTTCATGCAGGACCAACCATGGACCGGATCCCTTATAGGGCTCTGAGCCCTTTTGGGGTTCCTCCTATTCTTGGGTGGTGGTGGTTGTGTCCACCTGAGTACCAGGGTAACCCCTGCTCCCACCTCGCCCTTGTTAGGGTTCTGGGATGAGAGCTCACAGAGGCGGCAGGTAGTTTCTGCTTCACAGTTGGAAGCCACCATATACAAAGTTGATGTTATTGTACTAGTTTATTTACTTCAAGTTTTTTGGTATTTCATTGTATATAAAGTTAATTTCAACCAAAGCTGGCAAATATGGTTGAAAGTTGAAAAGGTTTGTTTGATTAGGTTACAAAGACATGGGAGACAAGACATGCAATTTAGCAAAAAAATGTTATTAGATAGAAAGTGTGCAAAATGGAGGATCCACTGGTCGTTAGATGGTGGGCTTCAGCTTGACTTGCTCCAGCAGGGTCCATGAAGTTTCTTGCAGAGGGCGCACGAATGTTGTGCTGCAGCTGAGGTGGGTCATTATTGGGGCTTGAAGCGGGGGGATCTGAGGTTCCCAGGTGTTCCCAGCCTGAAGAGCTTAAAAAAAGGGAAAGTATTGTCCCTGGTGCTAATTACAACCAAGTGCTACACTAGGTTTGATCAGTGATGATCCATCCAGTTACAATATATTCCCAGAATATAAACAGACCTCACCGTCCTATCAAGCATGCCAGCCTACTGCAACACTTAAAGAAGCAGAAGGCGGAAGTCTTCTTTCTGCAGGAGACTCATCTTCCTGACCTGGAGCACCAAACACTCAGTTGGGGTGGGAGATACATGGTTTATGCCTCCTCACATCCTAAGGGATGGAAAAGAGGGGTAGCCATCTTAATAGCATCATCTACACAGATGGAGGTGAGAGAGGTACATAATGATGGACAGGGATATTATGTGATCATTCAAGGTAGACTATATTCTAGAGAGGTGACCCTGGTGAATGTTTATCTCCCGCCCCCAAAAAAACTGCCAGTCCTGTGGCATGTCTTGGCTGAAATTCTGGATCACCTTAAAGGTCAGTTAATACTGGGAGGTGATTTAAATATTATAATGCAGCCCAATTTGGATTCATCCAACCTGAGAATCCATTGCCAATCCAGTACAGCCAAATACCTTAAGGTACCATTTTAGCATTTAGGATTCATGGACATTTGGTGGAAACTTTTCCCATCCTCTCCTGGATACACCTACCAGTCTGGTAGATTTCACACCTGTTTCAGGCTGGACTGTTTTATTACAACCTGCGAACACTTAACCACAGTGTATGATATTACTATGCAACCAAAAATATTGACGGACGACCACCCTATCCTATTAAAACTTAAGCTGGGTAAATAATCCAAAAATACACTCTGGAGATTAAATCCCCTGATTTTAAAAGACAACAAATTTTTAGAAAAAATAAAAGACTGACTTATACAATTTTGGGGGGAAAATGCTTCCCCTGAAATACCAGAGGCTATTCACTGGGATGCCATGAAGGCAACTATTAGGGAGGAAATTATCTCCTATATATCACACAGAAAAAAGAAACAAGAAAGTGAATACTAGGAACTAATGACTCTTCTACAAAATTACCAACTAATGTATAGGGAAGGGGATAGAGATCTCCAAATACAAATAAGGGATACCAAAGCGGCAATTCAGGGAGTACTAGATGTCAGAATTCAGCAGTCACGAACTTACTTAAAGCTATCAGAATATGAAAGGGGGGCAAGAGGTATGAGAAGACTGGCTCGTAAATTACAAGCCCCCCAAGAAGCAGCTACCATACTTAAAATTGAAAATCCTCAAACGGGTTGAATTACTTACAGGGAGGATAACATACACCAGATATTTGCAAACTACTACCGCAGCCTATATAAGATGGAGGACCAGGCTACCCCGAACAACAGCAACGTTTTTTAGGGCAACTGCAGCTTCCAACCTTATCAGAAACACAAGCCCAGAAGCTGATAGCCCCTAGCACAGCAGATAAAATTGCTGCAGCTATTAAGAACAAAGCCACTAATCGATGTCCTGGGCCAGACGGCTTCCCTAGTGAATGGTATAAATGCTTCCAAACAGAACTGCTCCCTAGACTCCATCCTTTATTTAGGGAACTAGCTGGAGGAGCTTCCCCACTGCCATCATGGGATTTTCCATGATTACGGCCATATCTAAACCAGACAAAAATAAAATTAAACCATCAACCTATCACCCTATTTCTTTATTAAATAATGGTTATAACATTTATATGGCTATTTGGGCGGGGAGAATGGAACATATCCTCCCAACAATAAATTATTGTCAATAATACATTCAGATGAGGCGGGGTTCATAAAAAAAATGAAGCACGACTGATAATATATGGAAACCCTAATATTAATAGAATATATACAACAACGCCAGATCCCTGCAACCCTTCTTAGTTTAGACGCAGACAAGGTGTTTGACAGGGTGTCCTGGAACTTTCTCTGGGATACGCTACGGGCACTACATTTCCCAGAGATGCTAATCAACTGTCTTAGGCTTATCTATGCCACACCCAAAGCTTATGTCTGCATCAATGGTGGTGGTGTTTCTTCCCCCTTTCCACTCTACCAGGGTACCAGACAGGATTGCCCATTATCCTCACTTCTTTTTGCTATCTACATAGAACCCCTGGAGGTTGCCCTGAGATCAGCCCTGGACCTTGAGTGTGTCCCATTCCATCAGAGTGAGTACAGGCTCAGTCTATTTGCTGATGACCTTCTCCTAGCTCTCCTCTCACCAACCCAATTAATTCCAGCAGCATGGAAAATATTAAAGCAAGTTGAGCATGTAGCTGATAAATATTACAAAAACTTTGGTATAATTACTCTCCCCCGCTACTCTAAAACAAGCCCTCTCCCAAAAATGGAGATCTACCAAAACCAAGTATCTGGGAATTCATATTCCTTTGGATCTGGGAGTCCTGGACATACTGAATTATGAACCAGTAACAAGGATGATTCAGAAGGATTTAAAGAGATGGGGAAAGTTAACACTTACTTTCTTCCAAAGAATAAAAACACTTTGTATGTCAATGTCCTTCCCCGTCTGTTATATCTGTTTCAGAACATTCCCTTTTTCCCATCTGCATTTCTTTTTGATCATGGGATACCATAATCTCTGGCTTTATCTGGGGACATAGCCACCTCCGAATACAGCTAAGCTTATTAAAATTATCTTTAAAACAGGGGGGAAGCAAATCTGCTGGATCTGCGCCTGTATGCAGTGGCCACCTTTTTGCGCCTTCACTTGCTATGGTTATCCCAGAGTTATGTAGTAAAGTGAAAGACATCAGAGTTCCACATTAATGATCTCCATGATATTACAAAGATACTATTTTCCTCTCAAGGGAAATCTCTGCCATTAAAAAACTTTTCCAGTATAATGGCACAGGCCCTAAAAATATAGTGTAAAGTCAGGAAATCGAAAATCTTCCTCTCTACATGTGAATATTGTCAAATTCTTTCAGAAGATGACCTGTTTCTTCCATCTAAATCTGATTTGACTTTTGCAAAGTGTCGCCATCTTGGTCTGGATCACATATTTCAGTTTTTAGGGCACTCCGGTGTCCTGACATTTGAAGAGCTAACCCCTAGATATAACATTCCAAGCTCCGATCTATTTAGATATTTCCAAGTCAGAAATTATATTTTACGGAGTTGGGTGATCCAGGCCAGGATTGCATGCCCAACCCCTCCCCTGCTTAAACTGTATGTGAATCATATCCAGGGGAATCACTGGGACCATTTAATAGGGTCCCTGCACAGAATTATGAGGGACTTAACTCCTGAGTCTATGGACTCAAGTTCAATTTCAAGTTCAAGTTTATTGCAGGAAAACTCCATTGAGCAAGCTCATTCACAAGGAGGTCCTGTGACATAAACACTTAAAGTACAAACACAGATAGGTAATAACAGTATATACATGAAATGCACGTTACATGATACAGGCTGGATATACATACAAGGGTACCACATAGGGTGACCGCAGGTGGTAAACATTGATATGAGACAGGGAAGCGACTTACAGGTTGCATACTGATAAATGAAACATGATGACTGGTGTGTGCAATACATATACAGTATTTTGGCAGCTAGAACAAACAACAGTCTACAACTGATATGGGGAGGAGTGATTTGATAGAGTAGCAGTGGAGCGTAAGCAAAAGATAAAACCAGGAGTAGAGGGGAAGGAAAGCAGTTAATATGACAAATCAATTATACCTTACTAGTGGATAAATATGGCACACATGGGAAGGAAAGAGACTTAATGACAGTTACAGGTGTCTTTTATTTTGGCTGAACTTAGCGATTTGTAGAAGTTCATTGAAACTGTGCTAGTTAGTTTCAGTACGGTTTGTAGTGGTTCCAATGGAGGAAGGGCATATGCAATATACGTTTACCAAAGGAAGTCCGTGTCCTTGGTATGTCAAGCATAATAAAGTCAGATTTTCTTAACAGTATGCACTATGTGAAATACTAATAAGGGAAGAGAGATAGCTTGGCAATTTCTGCAGGAACAGTTTAAGAGTCCATAGTCCAGCATGGAGCAGGCGTCTAGTAGTAGGGATGTCAACCAACAGCTGCATATAAGTCACAGTGGTGCGAGCGGTAAGGAGTTGGTAATGAACGTACTCTTACAGTGATAAAGGATGTCAGTTTACTTAGATTTGCAAGAGTGGTGGAGGGAATAGATTACATACGCCATAGTCAGTAGGGGAGAAAAGGCCTGTACAAGCTTGTTTCTGAGTTTCAAGGGGAAAAGGGGCCTATTTCTGTAGAAGAAATCTGAACTTTGCTTTAACCTTCTAGAGACATCTTCGACGTGGTCACTGAAAGATAATTTATTGTCGATCCAGATACCTAGATATTTAAATTTGGTTACAACTTCCAGAGGCTCGTTTAGCGTGGTGACAATGAAGTCTTGGGCAAGGGTATTGGGGGGGCCTGAGACAGCACTGTGGGAGAATATCATCGCTTTAGTCTTCTTAGCATTGAGCAGAAGCTTTGCCTTTATTAGATTATGCTCAAGTTGTGCGAAGTCCGCTTGAAGCACTCCCTTGACTTCAGATAACGATGAGCCAGAAGTATACAACACAGTATCATCTGCAAAAAAGTGCAGGTTGGACGTAGATATGTTAGCATCTAAGTCATTAATGTACAGAGAAAACAAGATAGGGCCTAAGATGGATCCTTGGGGGACTCCTCTTGCAACTGGCAAGGCAGCAGAAAAAAAGCCTTCCGCCTTTACTTTTTGGAATCTTCCAGTTAGGTAGCTAGAGAACCACTGGGTGGTATGGTATGTGTCACCCAACTTTGCAAGGCAATTGACTAATAGTTTGTGATCAACAGTATCAAAAGCTTTGCTGAGGTCCAAAAAGACTGCACCAGTTACCTTCTTAGCATCTATAGCAGAGATCCAATCATTGGTTACTTTTGCTAGTGTAGTGATTGTGCTATGATTAGCCCAGAAGCCAGATTGAGCTGGGTTAATGAGAGAGAAGGTTTTCAAGTGAGATTTTAACTGAATATGGATCAGTTTTTCGAGAACTTTAGAAAGGATAGGCAATATGGAGATAGGCCTATAGTTGTTTACATCGCATGGGTCACCAGATTTAAATAGAGGGAGGATATGTGCTGATTTCCAGCAGGACGGCACAGTAGCAGATGTAATGGAAAGATTGAAGATGTGGAGAATTGGGGCAGTGAGATGGGCGTAGCTGACCTTAGGAAAAAGGGTTCCAAGTCATGGTCCCTAAGCTTTTTGGTGTCTAAGTTAGAAGAGAATCTTCTACTTCTTTATAAGTTATCTCGCGCAGTTGGAAGGGGCTGGGTGCAGGACTAGATGTGGCGGGAGGGGCATGCTGGCTCACCGCAGCACCAGCATAAGGTGACGAGTCAAAAACTAATCCAGCAGTGACAAAGTGGGAGTTAAGTTCCTCCAGGATTAGGGACTGGTTTTCCACAATCTTGCCACTTGCAACTATCTTTGTTGGGACAGAGGGGGCCATGGGCCATCCTTCTATAGCTTGATAGTCTTCCATATTTTATGAGGGTTACCTTTAGCTTGTTCAGAGTAGAAATATAATAGTTATCTTTAGCAGGCGAAGTTTTTTCACACAGTTATTCCTGGCTGTTCTAAAGGCCTGCCAATCCGAAGATTCTTTGGAATGTCTAGCTTTAGCCCAGAGCTTATCTCTCTATATATGGCTGCCTTGAGATCCGAGGTGAACCAGGGTTGGAATTGTTCCTGCACTTTACTTTGATGAAAGGGCATGCTTATTTATTATTGTAGTGAGTTTGTCATTAAGGATGCAAGCTGCCTTGTTGACATCTTTGGCTAGTAAAGATCTTGCCATCTGATCATGCTCAGGTCAGACAGGAAGTTTACTGCACTGAATTTGTGAAAGGATCTTTTTGTTATAAAGATGGGTTGTGGACGGGCCTTAATTTGAGATCTTATGCAAGCAAGAATTCCATGATCGCTCATGTCGTTGTGAAACACTGCCAAATGAGATATTTTGTGTGGATGGGTGGTTAGTACCACATCTAGAATGGAACTGTTGGCAGTATTTAGAGTGTTGTTCCTAGTAGGTTCACTGACTAATTGCCCAAGACCTAGCTCGTCACAAAGGGATTTGAGGTCGTGTGATTTAGGTGACAGCCAGTCCATATTTAGATCTCCTAGAAATATTGTTTCAGTTTTTGCATCTATGAACATGGATTTCAAAAGATTAAGGACTTCATCACCACCAGACGGGGGTCTATAGCCACCTAGGATTGTGATACATTCCGAGGAGGGGAAACGAAGGCTCAGCGAACCTAACTCAAATTCCTTGGCTAGAGATTTGCAACTAATATTGGTGACCAAGTACTTAGATTTGGAGTAGATAACCACACCCCTGCCTCTAGACTCTCTGTCTGCACTAAATAAATTGTAGCCCTGCAGTGATATTTGTTGATCAGTGTTCGTCTTTTTTAACCATGACTCAGTAATTATGATAAGGTCTGAGTTAGATGTGCAGCCTAGGCTTGCAGCTGTAACAAGTTTTTTAGGCAGGCTTAAAATGTTGACCATCATCATTTTGAGACCTGTGGCCTCAGTAAAATCGATAGGCGAGGTAAGTTGTAGGGGAGCTAGGGTTGAGCTCACATTTCCTGAAACAGAGAAAAGCAGAGTATAACTTTCTTTAAGGGAGCTTATAAGAATGGAGACTGCTTTTTATTTCTTAGCGACAACCCATATTGTGCTATGAGGCGGCACAGCTGTAATGACAATTGATGCGTGATCAGTATGAGTTGCTTGGTAGACATAGGTGGGGACGGTAACAGGGGGGTGTGGTACTAACCCGGGGAATAGGCTAAAGGGAGAGAGAATGACATAGTGTCTGCAGGTGAACCCGTTATAACATTAGGTATTGATAAAGGTTACATTGGAGAACTGAATTGCATTGAGGTGCTTCTGGATTGCTGTATTGCTGAAAACTCTGCACCTTAGGAGCAATAAAACACAATAAGGAGAGCCATGGTCCCAGATTGAGTGGTCTTGTGATTTTATTATGGTGCAATATTTTCTAGGCAAATGAATTTGCCCACCTAGGTACTCACTTAAAACCTAGGTGAGAAAATACAACAGAAGGGAACAAGGAGAGACAGGGCAGCTAGTTAATGGCCATCCACCCTTCAGACTCAAGTCCCTTGTAGCAGCACCAGGAAAAGTAGAATGATAATGCAGGCCATGTGCCCACGAATGAATACAGTGATTTATGTAAGACCAGAATCCCTCTAGTGGCAGGTCTGTATAACCTGCTAATGGAAAATAGCCATTAAAAAAAAAAAGGTAGTTAGATTCTATCGGCACCAAGGCAGAGTACTTGGATGGGGGGGCGCTGCAGGAAGAGCAGTCAGACAGAAGAGGTGTAAGCACTTTAAAACAGTAGTAGAAATTACAATCCAGCTAAAAAAAAAAAAAACAAAAAAGGTAGTTGGAACTTACTCGGCACCAAGGTGGGGGCTTGGATAGAGGCGCTCGGGAAGAGCAGTCAGACAGAAGAGTGTAAGCGCTGAAAACAGTAGTAGAAGTATGATCAGCTAAAAAAACAAAAAAAAAAAAAAAAGGTAGTTAGACTTATCGGCACCAAGGCAGAGTACTTGGATGGGGGGGCTGCAGGAAGAGCAGTCAGACAGAAGAGGTGTAAGCACTTTAAAACAGTAGTAGAAATTACAATCCAGCTAAAAAAACAAAAAAAACAAAAAAAAAAGGTAGTTAGACTTATCGGCACCAAGGCAGAGTACTTGGATGGGGGGGCTGCAGGAAGAGCAGTCAGACAGAAGAGGTGTAAGCACTTTAAAACAGTAGTAGAAATTACAATCCAGCTAAAAAAACAAAAAAAACAAAAAAAAAAGGTAGTTAGACTTATCGGCACCAAGGTAGAGTGCTTGGATAGGCTGGGAAGAGCAGTCAGCAGACAGAAGAGGTGTAAGCACTTTAAAACAGTAGTAGAAATTACAATCCAGCTAAAAAAACAAAAAAACAAAAAAAAAAGGTAGTTAGATCCATCCGCAAATCACAAGCAGAGTACCTTGATTTGGGGGCTGCAGGAAGAGTGGTCAGTCAGAAGAGGTGTATTTTACAAAACAGTAGTAGAAAACAATCCAGCTAAAAAACAAAAACAAAAAAAGGTAATTGGACTTATCGGCACCACTTAGGCAGAGTACTTGGATGGGGGCGCTGCAGGAAAACAGTCAGACAGAAGAGGTGTAAGTACTTTAAAACAGTAGTAGAAGTATCTGCTTCTCAACTTAGGAAACTTTTGAAGCTGAGAACCAGACCCTGGCTTACTACTTCCAGAACCCACTTGTCTGAGGTTAAGAAGCCCAATTCTGACTGAAGTAAGCCAGCCTGCCCCCACTGGTACAGGGGAATCTGGCCCTGGGCACCCCATCAGGGTGCCTGTTTCATGGAGCTTTAGGCTGGGGGTGGGAGCAGGTCTGCCCACCTCGTCTGCCCCTGCCTCTGAAGAAGCCCCTCTGAGCATAGGCAGAGGAGGCCGAGTCTGGTAGAAAGGCCTGTGAAAGGCCTACCCTACCCCTGGGGCATGCCTTTGAGGAGTGGCTTGCAGCTCCTTAGCCTGGGCACTCTTGTAAGTAGTCCTATATTCATCCATCTTCTTCATGTAATTCTCTGTCTGCTCTCCAAACAGAGAATTTCCCACAACAGGAAAATCCATAGCCTTAGTCTGGTATCCTGTGACAAACTAGTACACCTGAGCCAGGCCAACCTACAAAAGCTACAGATGTGGCCAAGACCCTAGAGGAAACATCATTAACATCCACAGCAGCATGAAACTGAACCTTAGAGGCTTCATTGCCATCAGCAGCCACCTGTTCTAGTTCACTAGCCAGCTGGCCATGGGCCTGCTTGGCCAGTGCATAACAGTATCCCATCTAGATTTCTGATACCTAGCTACATAAGCCATATAATTTGCTTGCCTGAGTCCCAGAGAGGCTGCCATATACTGTTTTTGCCATGGCATCAATCTTCCTGGAATCCTTGTCAGGAGGATGTGAAGCCAAGGGAATATTAGCTTTATCACAGGCAGCAGCCTGAACTACTAACATGACTGCACTGCTGAAAGGAATTCTGTATCAGGGCCTGACAATGTATACCTTCTGTCCATCTTTTTTATCTTACAGGAGGCACAGAATTAGGAGCTTTTAAAATTTTAATTGTTTGTTTCCTAAAAGACTTATGTAAGGAATAGACAATCTCCTAGACTCTGGAATATCCATCATTTCTACAAAATCAGGCTCCTCTTGCTCATCCACAGCCTCTTCTAAAGGAAGCTGGAGGGTTTCAGCAACTTTTTTATAAAACATAAAATGAGATGGGGACTCAGACAGCATAGGGGGAGATTCTAAAGGTCTGTCTGGGGAGATGTCCAGTTCAATGGTCACACCCAGACCTTCCCAGCCACATTCATACTGTTCATAATCCTCCTCCCCCTCCTCTGGTTCATAAAATTCCTCAATATCATAATCCTGAACCACTGGGACCGGACGAACCGACCTTTTACCAGATAGTGGTGGTTCGGACGGACCCTGAGACAGTGACTGGACAATTTGTATGGCTTTTGCTATCTCTGCAGCAGTTGGAGAAGGAATTTTGGACTCCAGACCTGCTGATTTTCTTGTTTTCTTTACTGGAATTGGTTCCTCAGAACCAGCTTTTCTTTGCCGAGGAAGTCTGGCCTGGTCAGAGGCACTCCCTCTGGTTCGGTTGGCACCGAACCGGGCTGGCCATCCGGGTCAGTGGACTTTTTGACCTCTCGTTCCCTGAGCCTGCCCAATCTTTTTTCCAGGGTGGCTGCAGGGAAATTCTTACATACCTGGCAGTCTGACTGGAGGTGGTCAAACCCCAGACAATAAACATGTGGTGTGTGGGTCAGCCTTGGCAAAGACTTCCCCACAAACATCAGTGTTGAAACCCAGTGGGCCCGTTTTTTCTTTTGGGTTTCTCAGACATAATGCCAGCCTAACCAAAAACTTGCCCTTTTAACGGCAGTGCCAGGCAAGACACCCTTATCGGTTCCTAACCGTGTCACGGGTATTGGAAAAAAACGTAATAAATCTGTTTTTTTTAGAACCGATAAGAACCGGGAACCGCACTCTAAAATATTAACTTTTAGTTTTAAATGAGTTTTAAACCCACTGATCGGTTCAAAACCGAACCGATAACTTACAAGTTCCACACAGACAAAACCTTCATTTACTTACGGTTACCATAGATAGAGCTTGAACCGAACGGTTTTGCGGTTAAAATAAAACTATTCTCGGTTAAATCCAACCGAGAAAACACTTTTTAAACCGAGAAATGAACCGAGCAGAAGGAGAAATCTCCAGAGCGACTGTTCACTGAGGCGGAGTAAGAATCTGACAGTTCAAGTTTGAAATGACACAGATAGAGCTGCTCTCGTGCCAAAATTCTATTTTGGAATGGTTTTAACCATTTCACTCCGGGGCAGTTCTAGAGCTGGATCAAACTGCTAATGTCTATATTATAGCAAGACTTCATGTTGTTTGAAGTTAGACTTGCGGGCCTATCATTTTTGCAGTCTGCCTCGTTACCCTTTTTGTGTACTGGGTTTACTGCAGCCATTAGCCAATCTGATGGGATTTCATTTTTGTCTAGTGATGAAGTGCATATCTTTTATAATGGCTTGGATACATAGAGGCGTGAGGAGCTTTAATAATCTAGGAGATACATTATCTGGCCCTGCAGAAAGTTTTTTCAGTTTGTTAAATTTTGTTATTGATGTCCTCCTCCATTATTCCTAATATACCCTCATGATTGGTTTCTATCTTTCCTTGATCTGGTTTATTCTCAGAAGATACTGATGCAAAGTATTTGAATGTTTCTGCCATCTCTTTTGGATCATTTATTACCTGATTTTCTCTGAGCACAGGCCACTATTTGAATTTCTCAGAGAATCAACGTATGCATAGAATGCTCTCATACTGCCATTTGTGGTTGTTGCCAGGCTCTTAAGTTTATTTTTGTTTGCATTCCTTTTGTGCCTCTTTGTGTTTTATCTAGTTTTCTTTGGTTGTTTTTGAGAATGCCTTGTAGATTTTCCTCTTTGTTTAGCCACTTTTTAAGCTGTTGGTTAGCCAGCTGGGTTTGGTACCCTACTATATACATACATATATACACACACATACATACACACATATATATATATATATATATATATATATATGTATATATATATACATAATACACATATATATATATATATATATATATATATATATATATATATATATATATATTAGTCACTTGTCTCCCCACCGACTGGCCCCTTCCACTGCCCCCCCAACCCCATCACCCTGGTGTCCTCTGGAACTTGCCTCTGGTATGAGGTGCCAGCTGACTGGGTGTGGCGCCTGCGGGGGACGGGCACCATCTTGCCAGTCGGTGGAATTTTCACCTGTTTCTCCACACCCCGAGTGCGGAGCCGTGGTGTGCAATGATGCCAATGGCCGAGCCGAACATGCTTCGGCATGCCAGGCATCTGCTCAATCTCCACCACCCCGTCTTGCAGCTGGTGTGCCAGCCTCCAGCCTTGAACCGGTCTCTGATCGCACCTCCCAGGAGAGGAGGCTGTCCTCCGGATGCTCGCAGTCTCCCTCCCAGAGACCCACTAGCACCGTGAACTGGCGTGGCAGGAGGTAAGGCAGTGATGCTGCAGCCCTCCACACCACTGGACCGACCCAATACTGTTATATTTCTTAGCCTTTATGTGTGCATCATATTTTATACATATTTTGCTTTTGAAAATTTCCTCATTTCTTTAGTCAATTTTTTTTTTATCTAATAGGGTATACCATTGTAGCTTATTGGTCCTCTCCAATATTTGCAGATCTGCAGTGTTGCAGTTATACACTTCCCTGCATCCTTTATTTATTGGGATACATTCTTGATAGAAAATCATCATCAGAGATGTTCTCAACCTTTTTAACAGAACACTCTTTGGTGCTCAGAGGCTGGAGACAGTAGACACTGATGTTTTGCTGGTCTCTGTGTTTTAAGACAAAACACCGGAAAGATCGCAGTTAAGCCAATCATGACCTATGCTCCAACACTTGCAGCACTCTACGTGCCTATCTACCAAAGGTAGTGGCCACACTTCTACTACTTTTTGAAACTTATTTTTTTGGATTCTGACTCGGGTCAGAAAAGAGAAAAAGGCCCCATGGCAAAATCCCTGACCTGAGTCATTTAGCGACAGCGTTTCATGTCAGCAAGTCATTGGTGAGCTGCCCAGTTTCAAACATTTCATAGTCACTGCCTGTCAAAGAAATTGCCTACACTACTCTAAAAAGCAGAGGTAGAAGCACTTTCACATCTTTTTCGATTTAAATGGTAACAGACTTCACCACTGTCATTGTGAGCAGAGCATCTTGCAATTTGGGCCACAGTATCCAGAGCCGTTAAGGGGCCATGCAAAAATACAACCCCCCCCCCCAATAAACAATACAGGTTACTCACCTGTAACAGGATTTCTAGGAATGGTATATGTTGTTCATCCACACTGTCTGGCAGGTTCCTTGCCGCTTTAAATCTTGCCAGAAGGTCTTCAAGCTGGCTCCTCCCACGCACCCAGGTTGTAATACTCTCGGCTCCACCCCATGACACCAGGTCTAGCCCGATGGAAGCCAGGTTGTGCGTCGAAGCTGGGTGGGTCGTGTGGATGAACAACATATACCATTCCTAGAACTTCTGTTACAGGTGAGTAACCTGTATTTCTAGGGACATGGATATGTTGTTCATCCACACTGTCTGGCAGACTCCTAGCAGTTCTCCAGGAGGAGGGAGGCAAGGCACACACCCCCTACCTAGGGAATAATGACTGGAGAACTGAGGCCCCAAAACCAGCATCCCGGCGTGACTCAAGGTCGATGTGGTAGTGGGTACTGAAGGTGCGTGCTGACTTCCAGGTAGCAGCCCTGCAAATTTCCTGGATAGGGACGCCCTGGAAGCAGCCACTGATGCAGCTCCATGCCCGCCAACCTATAGCAGAGATCTATGCAGGAGGTGACCCACCTGCCTATCATCCGCTGGCTGCAGGTCAGCCGGGTGCAGCTTCAGCGTGCGTGACAAACAGCTGGCGAACCTCTCCCGCACTTCAGCAGTCCGCTCCTTCTAAGCAGCGCGCTCTTCTAGGGTCCAAGTATGCAGCCTATATTGGCCTTGTCCCTGTGGAAGACTAAATAAGGAGACTCGATGGAAAGCACCTGGAGTTCTCCCATCCTTCTGGCTGACATGATAGCCACAAGAAGGTGGTCTTCCATGACAGGTGAGAGATGTCACACCTGTGCATCGGTTAGAATGGCTTGCCCATGAGTTTAGCCAATACCAGCAGTAGATCACGGAGGTGAAGGTTCTTGCGGAGGGGTATGTGATCAAGGCCTTTGAAAAAGTGCCGACCACCACCTTCTCCCGTACACTGCTTCCTAGCCCGCGCCCGGTAAGCAGAGATGGCTGCCAGGTGCACCTTAAGGGTCGTCTACCGGAGCCCTTGCTGAGAAAGGGACCACAGGTAGTCCAGAATGCTTGCCAAGGAACAGGAGGAAGGGTCCAGGCCCTTGCCCTGACACCAAATGGAGAATCTCTTCCATTTAAAGGTGTAGCATTTTCTGGTCGACTCCTTACAGGAAGCCTCAACAACGTTGAGGACCTCGTCGGAAAGACCCAAGGCCTGGAACTCTAGCCACTCAGGTACCAGGCAGTCAGGTGCAGGGATTGAAGGTCCGGATGGAATACCTTCCCCTGACTGACTGAGATCAGGTCTGGGCAGGCTGGAAGCCACCTCATGAGCCTGGAGCCGAGACCGAGGAGATCTGGATACCACAACTGGCGGGGCCAGTCTGGGGCTACCAGAATCACCTGCGCCTTGTCCCTCCTTGCCTTGAGAAGCATCTTGTGGATCAAGGGAAAGGCGTAGAAGGGGCCCGGGGTCCACAGCCTCGAGAAGGCATTCCCCTGCAGCAAGCCCTGCTGAGGGGGGTGGGCATGAAACAGTCTCCGTTTCGCATTCTCCCTGGAGGCAAACAGGTCCACCTAAGGCATGCCCCAGTGGGAGAACAGATTTTGTACTACCTCCGGCAGGAGAGACCACTTGTGGAACGCAGCTCCTATCCGGCTTAGGGCATCGGCCAGAATGTTGGAGGCTCCTGCCACATGGATGGCAAGGAGATCCGCCTCCAGGCTGCGCACGAGGGACCAAATGCGGAGAGCTTCCCTGCACAGAGGCATGGAGCGCGTCCCGCCCTGGCGGTTTAGGTAGTACATGCTCGTGGTATTGTCCTTCTGGACCTGGACCACTTGACCCCGTACAAACAGAGCGAAGGCAGTGAGGGCTAGACGAACCGCTTGAAACTCCAGCAGGTTGATGTGGCATCAGGACTCCCGAGGGGACCAGAGGCTGTGCGCTCTGTGCTCCCCCAGATGGGCACCCCAACCCATCAGGCGCGCCGGTCAATAGAGACCGCCAGCTCGGGCGGACAAACAGGATGCCCTCCTGTGGATGAGCTGGAACAGTCCACCACTGGAGAGCATTCCACATCTCCTGGGTCACTGTCACTGGCTGATCCAAAGGATCGGACTGCTGTGACCACTGGCTGGCCAGTCCCCACTGTAGGGGACGCATGTGCCAACAGGCCCAACGGACCACGCTGGTGCAGGCCGCCATAAGGCCCAGGAAGTCCTGGGCAGGGCGCAATTGCCCAACCTGAAATGATTGGGCAAAGGAGGAAAGAACCTCGGCCCTGTCTGCCGGGAGCCATGCTCTGGCTCGCTGAGAGTCAAGTTCTGCCCCGATGAATTGGATCACCTGCTTTGACACGAGTTCCAACTTGGCCTCGCTGATAAGGCGGACAACTTGAGAGCAAACCTGGAGGGCCAGATCCCTGGAACGCTCCACCTCCATTCTGAAGGGGACCGCAATCAGCCAGGTAGGGGTACACCTGGACCCTTCGGCACCGCAGGAATGCTGTCACCACTGCCATGCATTTGGTTTAGACCGTGGGAGCTAGAGAAAGGCTGAAGGGCATGGCCTGGAACTCGTAGAGGGACCCCTCTGCCCTGAAGTGGAAGAATTGCTGGTGGGACTGACGGATTGGGATGTGAAAGAATGCGTCCTGGAGGTCCAGAGAACAGAACCACACGCCTCATTCCAAGGATGGAATGATCTGAGCCAGAGTGTCCATCCTGAAGGTTCAAGACCTTAGGAACCTGTTCAGGTCATGTAGGCCTAGAATGGGGCACCAGCCCTCGTCCGTTGGGACCAGGAAGTACCTGGACACAAACCCGGGTCTGGTGGAGGATCGCCACCTTCTGATCACCTCCTTTTTGAGGGCAGGGCCAATGTCGGCTCAGCAGGCCAACAGGGAGCCTCTGGACCCCGTGGCCCCGTGGGGCGCGGCTTGGAAGGACGGGCCTGCTCGAACTCCACAGGCAGACCCTTTCCTACCACCTCCAACACCCACCGGTCCGTGGTGATAGTGGACCAGGCAGAAAGGAAGTGGCCGAGCCGTCCCCCCACAGGGGGAACCCAGGGGGGAGCGACACCCCTCAACCTGTCACTGGGCAGGCTTGGAGGAAGGACCGGCCGAGGGACCTACTGGGCCTTTTCATCCCTGCTTCCTGCTGGAGGAAGCCGCAGGCTTGGCTTAGTTTTGGGGTGCCAAGCACGAGCCTGCTGGCCCTGTTGCTGGGCCTGATGTGCCGCAGGGGCAGAAGGTCGAAAGGACTTATGTTGCTGATGATGGCCTTTGTCCTTCTGGGTGGACGTGACTGAGTCCAGGGTGGCGTTTGCCTTTTCGATCCTCTGGAGGTGGCCTTCCACTTCAGGGCCGAACAGGTCGGTTCCCAAGAAGGGGACGTCCGCCAATTTGTGCTGGGTATCCACCGTAAAGGTGGATATCCTCAGTCAGGCTCTGCGACGCATGGCCACTGTGGCTGCTACTGATCAGGCACAGGAGTCTCCGATGTCTAGAGCTGTTTGAGCTGCTGTTTCACCACTGCCTTCCCTGATCACGCACCTGCTTGACCGCAGTCTGCAGGTCGGCCGGGAGATGAGGATCACCTCATTCAGGAGCCCATGGGGGTGTGGGAGAAGTGCGCCATCAGTAGGCCGAGCTGGCCTGAGGGGGCATACGTACACCTTGCGCCCGGCACAGTCCAGATTTTGGACTCCTTGTCGGGGCTTATCCACATCTCTAGCGTTCCTGGAGCACGTTAGCGGTGACCAACCCCTCCGGAGGAGGTGTTCGAAAAACAGGACCAAAGAGCGGTGGAACCGCAACCTCCTAGCCATCCTGGTCGAAGCACAGGACAGGAAGCCGGCCACTGCCAAAGCTCAAGGCTGGGCAGACAATGGCCTCAGCCACCAAACGCCTCCGTGGGAGAATCCCTTGGTCCAGTACCTCTGTGAGGTGATACTTGGCCCGCATGGATATGGGCTCAAGCTGCATCCGGTGGACTCCGAGATGAGCGAAGCAGACCCATGAACGATGATGGGCTCTCGTCTATCGACTGCCCCCCGGAGGACTCCGGGTCAAGGGGCTTGGAAATCAGTGAGGAGTCGTCGTCAGACTCCAAGGAGTCTGTGAAGAGCTGCCTGGGGCCTGAGCCACCCTCCACCTGCTGAGGACGGTCGGAAGTGAGGGACACCGACGTGGGGCAGACCCTGGCCCGACCTACAGTCCTTGGTCGGAGCCCCCGATTTCAGTTGTGGAGGCGGAGGTTCCACCACAATCGGTGGGGCAGCTGGTGTCGGCTGAACAATCGGCCCAGACTTGGGCACCTCAACCATAGCGAGGAGTTGTTTCGGCCTTTCGGGTGTCAGCCACTTAATGGCCGGGCACATCGTTGGCTTGTTCCCGGACAAAGGAGCTGCTGCCACATTAAGTCCTCGTAGTGTCGACACAATTTGGGCCGAAGCCTCTCCTCTTCTGAGGAGGAAAAGTAGTGCCGCTTCTTTCCTCGGTGCGAGACCAAGACCGCCGATGGCAGGATCGGCTGGACCGAAAGAGGTCCGAGACAGAGACCCTCTGTGTTCCAAGGGTGGGTCTGGGAGGAGCAAGGGACACCTGCTCCTCCCTCGGCTCAGGAGCCCTGACCAGGGACTCCAGCACAGGAGGCGCAGGCAAGTCCTCAGTTTCCACCAGGGGAACCGGTGATGAAGGGTTGTCAGCTTCTCCAGTCGACAGCCTGTCCGACAGGTCGAGAAAAATCTCGACCGCGTCGACGGGTGTCTCGGCCAGCTGACCTGACGGGGACACCGTGAAGCCAGCAGCCTTAGCTGCAACCTCGACCAAAGTAGAGTGTCGACTGTCGGGGAAGGGGACCTCTCCCGCGACTGCCGACGATGTTACTTACCCTTTGAGTCCTCCTTTTTTGACCGAGAAGAGTGTCCGATGGCTCCTCACCCTTCGTGGAGAGGGATTGGTAAAGCTCCTTAAAAGAAGCTGTGTAGGAAGATCCCAGTGAGAGCAGGATAAATGCGCGACAGAGGAAGATGAGGATGCGGTCTGGAGCGCACCTCCTCATGAGCGATCATCCGCTTGATTTGCTCAGCGAGCCAGTCGCGGACACATGCGGACCTCCTTGGACTTCACCGCTGGATAAAGTTTCTCGGGCGCCCAAGTTGTAGCAGACGTGCGGTCTTCAAGGACGTTAGCGAAAGAGACCTGCATAACTCGCGGGCCTACAGGTGGTGGTCAAGGCCGAGGCAGTAGGCGCACATGGTGCGGATCCGTCCTGGACATCTTCTGCCCGCTGTGCACCACCGAAAACCGGGAGTCGATTTGTCCATCGCAGCCGCGAAGGAAGAATTTGACCGAAGTCTTGAAAATTTTAAAATTATTTTCGGGTGAACCGAAGAGTTAGGATCCAGTCTATATGCAGAGCGTTAAGGAGGGAATCTGAGCTTCCAAGCGGTAAGGAAGATCTGGCGTCATGGGGCAGAGCCGAGAGTTTTACCACCCAGGTGGGTGGGAGGAGCCAGCTTGAAGACCTTCCTGCAAAATTTAAAGCAGCAAGGAACCTGCTAGAGAGTGTGGATGAACAACATATCCATGTCCCTCGAAAAAACACTTTTGCACTAAAATGCTGGTTAGAAGACACAGCAAACATATGTAAACTAAGTAAAACTTGGTTTTAGCAGTCAAATGAGCAGAAGCACCTCCCCAGATGACCACTCCATGGAAACTAAGATCCACAACTGAAATGCTGAGGGGACTGAAAACAGCACAGAGAGGCACATCTTTGAAGATTCTTAGTTTTAGGGCACCATGCAAAATTATACATCGCCTGACTGGGCTTATTCATGTAGTTAAACTGAAACTAAGATAATTTCTCATTTTAAAAGCAGCTCTACTAAGTAAAAAAAATCATTTTAGTATGTTTCTGACATCCTTTGATCATCCTCCGTGTATTTTAATTGTCTCAAGTATTTTTAAAAACTTTTATAGCTAATTTTGTAATTAATAAGACCTTACTAACGGCAGCCACCCAAAATTTAAAAACATCTCTTCCTTTGAGGTTAAATGTTCAATGGACATACAAGATTTATACTGCAGATATAGAGGATGGTACTAACTCAAGTCTGATATTTTTAAGTGTGCCTAGTCTAGCACCGAAGCAGAAACCTTTGAAAACTTAATACCGCATCTTAGCTCAGGAATGAAAAGAAAAATGGGTTTATTGATGTTATTGCCAGAAAAACATTACTTCGGGGAAAAAAAACCTATATAGTGACCATCAAATACTGCTGCCTTAAAAACACTGATGTGTCTTTCAAAATCATGCTCACTGGATAAACATCTGACCTTAAAACAAAGTGGCTGGCGTGAACAGTAAGAGTAAGCAATAAATATCGAAATACTAAGGTTGCAGAATTTTAGACCATATTACGCAGAGGTTTTTAAAATATGGTGAGGAAAACTGGCATGTGCAATTTTAACAATACAAAACCCAAACACAACTTTTTTGCATTCCTTACAACATATAAGCATAGTTCTCCATATAAAGTGATCATCATAAGACTATAAAAGATTAAAAAAAAAAAATATGGACAATTTGAAGGGTGAGAGAAAAAAACCTGACTTGGGAGCTGCAGTGCCGTGGTGAAAATCAAATTAGAAAGCAAGACAGTCCATGGCGACTGGCACCTGCCTAAGATCTCAATCGTTCCACAACATAAGCTTGTGCAGCAATCTTTATTCAGTACAAAGACACGCAGCAATACAGGAGGATTTGAGAAAGTGCTCACGTGTGAGGCGTGTCAGGTGATGAGACGAGCAGGTGGAGGGATTTCCTCTGTTATGTGATGGCAGCCTATCCAGGATGTTTATGTGATTTCAACGGGAATGTCTATAGCTTGGCTTTTATGTACTGCTGCATGTCTTTTGCACTAAAATAAAAACTGCCACACAAAGTTATGTCCTCTGCCTTTTGCATTATCAAGCTGAACTGCAGGTGCCAGTCACATGGATCTTCTTGCTTTCTTTTTTAAATGTGCAGTTTTGCTAGTAATAAAAGCACTTCTGTATATTTCAGTTTAGTAACTAAAGCTATGGCACATTAGCACTGTCTAGCAATGTCAGTCCTGCAGAGGCAGATGCTCCTAAAGCCTAGCAGAACAGCTGGCATTCCAAAACTAATCCGTGTTTTCGTACAAACCTGGAAACAACCCTGACACCGCCACCTAACAGAAAGTAGAAGTGGACCATGCGGCCTTAAAGAGCACCAACCGTGCTCCACCCCAGCAAGGTAAGGCACAGACATGACTAAAGATTGTCTTTGTGAATATGGCAGCCCAAGTCCTTCCATTATCCAGAGTAAAGCCCTGCCCTAGATAGTTGTTTTCTCACTTTTTTTTATAATTTAATATATTTTAAATGCTCACTTGTGGAACATCAAAACCACCTTTCATCCAACAAAGCTCCATCTCATTTCAGGCCAATAATCATGTCTCTTCCTTCTCAGAGGTAAGGCTTCTGTTCAAGTACTAATTAAGCCTGGTGCTCTTTAAACTCCCAATCTGAAGGGTTTTGCCTTCCAATGTCTTTACAGTGCATGTAACAAACAGATGTCGGCAGAAAAGGACCTTCAGGCCCATCCCGTTGCTCCTTGTCCCTGCCTATTCACCCCCCCCCCATTCCTCTACTTAATATACCCGTGCCTATTCCCATGCATGCTTGAAGATCCCCAGTTTGTGCCTCCACTACCTCCTCTGGCAGGCTGCTCCAGCCATCAACCACCCTTTCCGTTATGTAGGATTTCTGCACATCTCTCTCAAACTTCCCCTTCTTAGCTTCATTGCATGCTCCCTTGTTCTTCGGCCTTCCTTTCTCTGAAACAGACCCTCCAACTTGTGCCTTGTTCACTCCCGTTAGATACTTGTAAGATGTCTATTATGTCCCCTCTCACTCTCTTCCAAGGAGTACATGTTGAGCTCCTGCAGCCTTCTCATGCAACCCTCTCACCACTTCGGCTGCCCTCCTCTATACTGCTCCTACTCTTCCAAAGTCCTTGCGGGTGCAGCCTCCCAAAACTGGACACAGTACTCCAGGTGGTGCCTCACCAGTGAGCAAAGCGCAGCAGCACTCTTCCTGCAAAAAATCCCTCTCCCAATGCACCCCAGCATCCTGCAAGCCTTTCATGCTGCTCTGTCACACTGCCCAGCTACACTGAGGTTATCAGATATGTGACCCAGGTCTCTTTCTCAGCTGGAGACTAAGCTCCACTCCCATCTGCACAGCATCTGGGTTCCGCAGCCCAAAGTGCATAATCTTTCACTTTTTGGCACTGAAACCCAGCTGCCACCCCTAGATCAGTCTTCTAGTTTCCTCAGATCCCTCTGCATTCCCTCCACTCCTTGAGTGTCACCCCGTTACAGATTTTTGTATCATCTGCAAAGAGACACCTTACCCTCAAGCTCCTCAGCAATGTTGATTATGAAGACACTAAAGAGGACTGGGTCCCAGCACTGAACACTGTGGCACACCCCAGTCACTCATATCACATTAGTGGCTACTACCACCCTTTGCCTCCTATCCCTTAACCAGCTTGATGCCCAGCATGTCACTTTCTCCTCCACCCCCAGGCTGCTTAGTTTCTTAACTAGCCTCCTAGGTGACAGTGCTGAAAGCCTTACTCAAGTCCAGATAGGCCAGCTCTCCCTTGGTCCACCTCCCTAATAACCCAGTGAAAAAAAAAATAAAAATATGATGTATTAGCCCGACGTTTCTCCCTCCTGTGAAACCACACTGCCAGCGGTCTTGCAGCCTTTTTGCCTCCAAGTTCTCCACGAGCCTCTCCTTCACAAGTGTCTCCATTAACTTCTGCACCACTGATGTGAGAGACTGGACTGTCATTGCAAGCTTCCTCCCTACTGCCGCTTTTGTGCAGAGGGACCACACTGACCCTCCCTCCACTCCTCTGGAACTTTCTGCAACTCCAGTGTGGCGCCAAAAAGCACTGCCAGTGGGGCAGCCTGCCCGTGCTCAGTTCTTTTAGGACCTTGGATGAATCCCATTGACCTCGCCTTATTCTACTTTAAGGCTTCCAATCCCTTCGGACCCTCTCCAAGAATGGACTTCTGTCCTCCCCATCTCCCTCTTGTTACTGCAGCATGCTGGTCTGTCCTCCAACACTCTACCATGAAGACTGAGCAGAAGCAATTGTTCAGTATTTCTGCTTTTGCTTGATCTTCCTCTGCAAAGTCCCCCTCAATTCTCACTATCCATCCCTTGTCCCCCCCACATACCTGACGGTCTTGTCCCTTTTTTTGACCTCCTTAGTTGACCCTTCCTCTGTCAATGCTTTAGCTTCCCTCATCCTCCTTCCTGCCTCCCTTTGCCTTGCCCGAGATACCTCCCTGTCTTGATCACTCTGGGTCTCCTACTTTCTAAGTACTGTTTTTTTTCTCCTTCATTACCTCTGCCACCTCCTTAAAGGGCCACAGCGGCCTCTTCCTCCTCTTTCCTTGCTCATTTCCTTCAAACAGCATGCCGCTGTCTGGACTATACCCTCCTTAATTTTTCTCTGAGCCTCCACTCCCCCTGCCTTCCTCCCCCTTCGAGACATTCTCCGAAGCAGCTTCCAATTTCTTTAAAATCTGCCCTCCTGAAGTCCAGGACCCTTGTCTTAGTGCATCCCCCCCCCCATTCCTGTCCGTATGCCAAACCACCCTGTAAGGTGATCACTTGTACCCAAGGGACTACCCACTGTGACGTCAGCAATGCCATCTCCAAGTACCAGGTCAAGCAATGCCCCATCTAGTAGGTTCCAAAACTAGCTACCTGAGAAATGCCCCTTGTAGAGAGTACAGGATGGCCCTGCCTCTTGATGTAGCTACAGCAAGAATGCCCCAATCTACATCCGGCAGATTAAAGTCCCCCATTATCAAAACTTCCCTCTTGCTGGCCATTTTGTTACCGTCTCCCTCCAGGACTCTGTCTAAATTCTTCCCCTGTGTCAGAGGCCTGTATGCCACCCCCATGTGAATAACTGCTTCCGACTCCATCTCTAGTCTGACCCACAATACCTCCAGCCCTTTTTTGTCCCCATGTTGCCCCTGTATTTCAGTAGCCCTTACACCCTCCTTCACATATAAGCAACCCCTCCACCTTTCCTTCCTAACACATGGTGTAGCCTTGGATGGCCAATTCCCAGGTGTGGTTGTCTGTTCATCACGATTCTGTTGTGGCCACCAGATCCAGGTCTGTCTCCGCAATGATTGTCTCAAAGTCAGGAATTTTGTTTCCTAAACTCCTTGCACTGGCATACATGGCTCTCCATTCTTTCTCTTTGTCCCCCTCTTCCTCTAACCTACCTCCATTTCTGCTCCCCCCCACCACTCCCCCGTTACCCCACTCCTACCCTCCCTGTTACACTGTCTTCCTGCCTTGCCTCCTTCCCCGCTCTTCCAACTGAAGTGCCTCCTCCAGACTTGCCTGCCCATCTCAGATTCCTTCAATCTCCAATATACTCCCTGTATCGATCACTGGTGAGATCCCACCTCAAGTACTCTGTTCAGTTCTGGAGGCCTCATCTCCAAAAGGACAGACAGGATCGAGGGGGTACAAAGGACAGCAACCAAAATGGCACAGGGCCTGCATTAAAACCCCTATGAGGAAGGCCTGAAGGATTTAAATATGTACTCCCTAGCAGACAGGAGGGAGCGGGAAATATGATGGACACATTCAAATACCTCACTGGTTTAAACAAGGTACAATCTTCCAAAGAAAAAGCTGCTCAAGGACAAGGGGCACAGTATGAAGCTGGAGGCTGGGAGGCTCAGAGGAAACAGGAAAAAGTACTTTTTCACAGAGGAGATGGTGGATGCTCGGGAACAGACTCCCAGAGCAGTGGTGGGGGCTAAGACGGTTACTGGATTTTAAGACTGTGTAGGACAGACACAAGGGAATCATAGAAACAAGGGGGGGGAGGTGTTGGCCGAAACATACGAAACTGCCAGCAAAAACAGGTCTCACAGTCTTCTATCAAGTCTGCTCGATTGTGCAGCTGGCCTAGAGTCTGCGGTTGCACTGTAGGTAGGGAAACCTGAGCAGACTGGGTGGACCAAATGGTCCTTATCAACACCAACTTCTAGGTTTCCAAGTAATTTCTTCTCCCTGGGTTAACCTTCCCTATTGCACTAGTCGTGTGTGTGCGTGAGCATGCATGTGTGTCAAAGGCTCAGTCTTTCTGCCCCCCGCTACTTTAAATGCTTGTCAAAGTAGCATTTATACCTTGTGACACCCAGGACTGTAGGCCTTTCCTATAGGAGTTTTGCCTTCTGGATTACATTAGGACCACAGAATACACCCCCTCTCTTTCTCTACATATACGTGTGTGTAGGTAAGAGTGGTATGTAATCAATAAGACGACAATGTGTGCATGGAACAGCATTTACCGCATGCCCAGGAGCGCAGTGATGCACAGGGCCACAGGCAGAGTGCCTGCTGCCCCTGGAAGTGTGGTAAAATCTGTTCCATGCACACCCTCAGAGTGTCTAGTTGCAAAAATTACTCACCCTAGTAATCTTTTTTCCAAGGTGTCCTTTAGCATTAGTAACTGTATGCAGTTAGCTAGCTAAGCTGAACTGCCCCGGAGATGGAGTTTATGGTAATGAGCTTAGGGAATTAGTCAATCAGAATTCAGGAGGGAGTGTGCTGAGGAATGACTGAAGGCACCAGAATTTTTCTGAAGACAGATGGGCACATGCCCCCAAAAAGTGAACTAACAGGATTTAAAAACCATGCAAATAGCATGAACCATACTGCAACCATAAAACAGCTATAAATTTAGTTGAATCACATGATAAATTTTGTAAAAACTGAACAGAGCCGTTCTCCTAAAAAGGTGATCGGGGAGGAGGGTAGGAGCTTACTGGTGCTAAAGGACACCTTGGAAGAAGAAGATTACTAAGGTGAGTAATGCTTTCTTCTCACCCCGGGGTCCTTTAGCATCAGTAGCTATATGCAGACTTCAAAGCAGTACAGTTGGGAGGTGGGTAGAGAACCTACTTAGGAAAGAGGCTCTGTAGAACCGCCATGCTAAATTTAGCATCAGATCTGTACTGTACATCCAGACAGTAATGCTTAGTGAAATGGGTATACAATTCTTCAAGTAGCTGCCTTATAGACATCCAGAGAGAATGTCTCTTGCAGCTGCCACAGAAAGCTACAATACCCCTAGTGGAATGAGCCTGGAGGCCTTCAGGAGGCTGTTTACCAGCCTTATCATAGCAGAAAAAAATGCAAGAGACTATCCAGCGAGAGATGGTTCTTAGTGGTTGGTTTTCCTCCGCCTACCTCTCCATAGGTGAGGAACAGCTGAGTGGAAGAGCCCCTGAACTGCCTGGTGTGCTCCAGGTAGTAAGAGAGGGCCCTCTTACATCCAGACTGTGGAGTCTGTACTCCCCAGGGGTGGATTTGTCAGTGAAAAATACAGGTAGAGTAACAGACTAGTTAAGGTGGGACTCAGAAATTACCTTGGACAGGAATTTTGTATTTGTCCAGAGTTCAATTTTATCCCTGTGAGGGATAATATAACTGGGCTCTCAGTACAGAGGGCCTGTAACACTGTAATCCTCCTTGCAGAGGTAATGGCCACCAGAAAAGCAGTTTTCCAACTTACATGCTTTAGGTGAGTCGTAGCCATGGACTCAAAAGGGAGACCCCATGAGCTAGGCAATGCAAAGGTTCAGGCTCCATGGGGAAACAGGTTCCCTTACTGGTGGCTGAGAAGAAAAATTACTTACCATAGTAATCTTGTTTCTTCCAAATGATACTCAGGTATTCATAACTTTATGCAGAGAGGGAAAGTCATCCTTGCAAACAGAACTGCCCAGAGAGAATTTGGAACATATGCAAATGATGTAATCTTTTGCACAGGCCACTTTTCAAATGCTGCCTTATACGAACTGCCTTTGTTCTAAACCCCTCAGATTTCCTGGAAGCCTGGAAAGACAGGCCCATGGGGACCAAGTGTAATAATGATAATTACAATAACAACACTATTAATTATAATAGAAACTTCTAACACCCAAAAAAGGGGCCTTCAACTGGAGGGCATAACATATGAAAGGATACCCTTGAATGTCCAGATCGCCTAAAAAGGGGAGGACAACAATGGCAGTGATCACGGTCACAACATGTGTGCCAGAAATAGCATTTCTACCCCCGAGAGCACAGTATTCAGCAGTGCAGAGGCCAAAGGTTCCAGAAGGGGAGGAGGGAGGGAAAGTTATGAATACCAGAGTATCACTTGGAAGAAACAAGATTACTATGGTAAGTAATTTTTTCTTCTAACCCCAGTAATACTCAGGTATTCATAGATTTATGCAGACTACTAAGCAGTACCTTTGGAGGTGAGCACAGAACCTTATTTTGGGAACAGACTTTGCAGGACTGCTGTGCCGAACCTAGCATCACCCCTGGAGAGAATATCCAGACTGTAATGCTTTGTAAAAGGTGTACTGTTTCCAGGTAGCTGCTTTACAGATGTCGACCAGGGAACATCCCCAACAGCTGCTATAGTAGCAACTGTGTCCCTAGTGGAATGGGCCCTCTCAACCCTGCTGGGGCTCCTTTCCAGCCTCAGAATAACAAAACTGAAAAAGCTGTACTATCCAGCGAGAAACTGATCTTTTGATGCTGGGTTACCCTTTCCCACATTCTCATAGGTCAGGAACAGCTATTTTCTGTCCTGCCTATGGACTTTAGTGGTTACCAAGTAATAGCTAAAAGCTTCTTTGACATCCAGACCATGACGCTCTTCACCAAAACTAAAGTGTTCAGTGAAAAGATAGATAAGATGGGCAGACTGTAGGCCCTTATCTGCAGACACTGTTTATGTATTTAAGTATAATGGTTTGATTCAAATGGGAATCAGAAGTCATTTAAAAGAAACTTCTCATTTGTTCACAGAATAATTTTGTCTCTGTGGAATGAAATGTGGTCCTGTTCAATGCAGAGAGATTTGAGGTCACTGATTCTTATGGCAGAAATCATTACCACAAGGAAAAAAGTACATACAGATATATATATATATATACACACACACACACACACACACACACACACACACACATATATACACACACATATATACATATACACACACATTTTTTTTTTTTAGATATTTAAAAAAGCTGAAAGCAGGCTCAAAAAGGGGGACCCCTGAGCCTAACTATGCACACACATCTAGGTCCCATGCTGGCACTGGTTCCCTGTAAGGGGGTGCAAATGGACCAGGCCTTTAAAGAACCCTTTGACGATAGGGTCTGAGGCTTGAAAAAACATTCTGTCCAACTGAGAAGTAAATAAATACTGAGACCAGGTGGACCTGTAAGGTACTGTTCTGCAAGCCCAGTGAAAGCAAATAGGTAAAATAGTCCAGCACAGCTGGAACACCAACCTGTGCTGATATGTGCCAGGCCCTAAAAGAACCTCTGTGAGACTAGGATCTGGGCCATTAAAACAGTCTGTCCAGCTAATATGCAAGCATAAACTGCAGCTAGGTGGACTCTGAGGATGCTAGACTGCAAGTCCAATGAATACAAATAGGTAAGTTAGTCAAGCACTGCTTGACCCAGCATGTGCTGGGGGTTTTCCGGCTGAACACTAATAGTAAACCTTTTCCCTTCTGAAGCGTACAGTTTCCCAATGGAGGGCTTCCTGTAACCACATACAATGTCTAGACACCGTGAAAAAGATGCAAGGCTGCATACTGTAGAGCAGACCCACAAGAGGCATGACTTGGGCCTGAGAGACCCAAGGTTTGGGCACAAAAGCCTCCTGGCTGGAGATTAGCAGGTTGTGCCTCTGAGAAAAGGTGTGTTGGTTTGGAACCAGACATGGAGAGCAGTAGAGAGAACCATGTCTGCCTGGGCCAGTCTGGCGTTATCAAGACCACTGATGCTGGCTGGGACCTGAGCTTGAGAAATGCACTGTATGCCAAAGGGAAGGAAGGAAAGCATACAGATGCTTCCTGGCCAACTCAATCAATGCAACTCGCTCTACCTAGGGCTTCCTGGGGTTGAGATTCGCCGTCTGCAGCTAGTGCAGAATGCGGCAGCCAGGCTGCTGACTGGCTCTTCCAGGGCCAGTCATATAACGCCTGTGCTCCGTGGTCTGCACTGGTTGCCAGTTTACTGGCGAATCACCTTTAAGGTCGGTTTGCTGACCTATAAGGCCCTACATGATCAGGAACCAGTTTACCTGAAAGATCTCCTTCATCCCTACTGTCCCCCCCGCTCTCTCCGATCCACTGACGAGGGATTGCTAGAAATTCCCAGGGTTCGTTTAAAAACCTCAAGAGCTAGATCTTTTAGTTTTATGGCTCCAACCCTGTGGAATTCTCTACCTCGTCAGGTGCGGGAAAGCCGTACTGTCCATAGTTTTAAAGAATCTTTGAAGACTCACCTTTAAGAAGGCATACAATGATTTTTAAATTGGTGTTTGTTGTACTTGTAATTGTTTGTTTAGTATTGTATTTTATTGAAATTGTTTTATCTAGTCTTGTACAGGCGCCTTGGTTTTAGAAAGGCGCCTTAAACAAATAAAGATTGAGATTGATTGAAGATAAAGAGAATCCAGCGGATTGGTCCCGGATCTCTGACTGACTTAGTACTGTGGCAGGTGGTTGGTTGTGGTGGGATGAGAACAAGCCCTACGTCTGGTATGCCCCACCTCCTGAAGATAACTTACACCACCTGACTATTCAAAGCCCATTCCTGATGGGACTGGTTGACCTGTGTCAACGTATCTGCCAAGGTAGTGTCCCTACCTGGCAAATGAACATCCTGCAGGAACCCATGGAACATGCTAGACTCCATAATTTCATAAGTCCTGAACAGGGAGGGCTTAACCTTGTCCCTCCCTATTTATGGATGTAATATATTGTGGTGGTATTGTCTGTTCTGACCTGTACCACCTTTGTAGTAGTTGTGTGAAAACCTTTAGTGCAGTAACACTACTCTTAGCCCCTGCAGGTTTATGTGCAGGAGTAACTCTGCACTTGACCATGTGTCTTGGGTGGTGTGAACCCCCAGATGGTAGCCCCACTGTAGTAGGGATGCTTCTGTTGTCAGACAACTGATAGGGGCTCTTTGCTGAAAAAGAATAAGCCCCTGCCTTAGATTGGTTCCCTCTTTTTCTCCACTGGAGGCCTGTAACAATATCCTTGTTACCAGAATTAGTTTTAAAAGAGGGTCCCATCTCTGACACCATTGAGCCATGAGGCTACACTGAATGGCCCTGATCTGTAACCTGGATTCCAAGAATGTGCCAGTGACAGATGCCATGTGGCCAGTAGCTGAAGAAAACTGTCTTGCAGTTTTTGGTTCATTCAGCCGGAATGAGCCCGCTATTAGTGGAATACTTCTTGCCCTGCGTAGGGGCAGGTAGATCCTGCCTTGCCGGGTATTTAGCTCTGCTCCTATGAACTGGAGTGTTTGAGCAGGCTGAAGGTCAGACTTTCTTTAGACTTATCAAGGACCCTAGAGAGTCCAGGAGACCTTAGGTGAGTTGCAGACTCAATTACTGGAGTAATTCTACCACCAGTCAGTCATTTAGATATGGGAAAACTGTGACACTATCTTTGAAGGTGATCCAACCCCTGTGTACACTCCCAGAGAGGGACCTGATGAGTCTGAACCTGAAGTAATTTCTGTGAGACTCCCTTATGGGAGTGTGGAAATAACTTAACTACAGTGATGCCAGGAACCCATTTAGGTTTTTCCTGGGTTTTGACATGCTTTGTCTTTTTGGTTTTCATGGAGGGGACCGGAGAAACAGCCGGACCACTCACTTTTTTTTTTAAACCTGAATCACCCTTCTCGGGGGTGTGTAAGTAAGAGACAGCAGTTTCACATGCAGATCTGGAGGGTGTTGGCTGGTCAAAGCCTGAAGCGCCCTTATTTGGTCTCTTTTGCAACCTTTCTAGTCCTTTTTTCCACTGCCGTTAGTGGAAAGAATTTGAATTCAGAGACAATCACTGACTCACTACATCCAGAACCACTTGTCTGTGGTGCCAGAAATACCCCTGCTGTGGAAAAGTACAGTTACGTAAGAACTTACCGTAACAGTAGATCTTCGAGAAAGTACAGTTACGTAAGAACTTACCGTAACAGTAGATCTTCGAGAGAGGCTCTTGCAGTAGGTAATTACATATAGGACTAACGCTGTCAGGCAGCAGGACCCCACAAAAAATTTCTAGCTAGCAGTCCCTGGTGAGGGACTGCCTCCACGTCAGGTGACCGGCGTCAGGAGACGTCGGTATAAAGGGGCGGTCCCCGACACCCGCCTTCCAGTTCTTTCCCGCCACGGGCCAGAAAGGCCGGACAAGAGGGGAGCGGATATTTCCCTCTCTGGAAAAGGAGCTGAAAAAGCCTAGGGGGATGGAGGCGGGAAGGTATGCTCTGCAAGAGCCTCTCGAAGATCTACTGTTACGGTAAGTTCTTACGTAACTGTACTATCTTACCGAGAGGGCTCTTGCAGTAGGTAATTACATATAGGACTGAATCCCAAGCAGTTTGGAACAGAAAGAGGCACTGGGAGTAGGAAACTACTCCAAAAAGCAGTTGTAACTGTGTAAGCCTCAAAATAAGAGGCCTTGCAAGACAGCCAGCCCGAAGCCTGCTCTACGGCGAGAGGCAACATGCAAACTGTAGTGTTTAGTAAAGGTATGGACGGAAGTCCAGGTGGCGGCAGCACAGATGTCTGCCGCAGACACATTCTTGAAACAAGCCACTGAGGCAGCTACTCCTCTGGTGGAGTGGCCTCTTACTTGACCAGGGTATTTGTCATAACAGAAAGTCATGCAATGAGCCAACCATTTAGATAGGCATTGCTTGGAAACTGCATTGCCTTCCCTTTTATGAGCAAAAGAGACAAACAACTGATCAGTCTTTCTGAGATCCTTCGTCCTGTTGGTGTAGTATCTCAGAATCCGGTGAACATCCATAGTATGGAGTAAATACTCCCCTTGATTAGAGTACTGCGTGAAAAAGGCAGGTAACTCTATGGACTGATTTAGAGTAGACTCTGCTACTACTTTAGGAAGAAACTTAGGATTCATGCGAAGAGAAACATGTTCCTTGTGAAAAATCAAGAATGGGATTTTGCACATCAGGGCCTAGAGCTTGGAAATTCTCCAAGCAGAAGTAATGGCCACCAGGAAGAGTCTTCCACGAAAGGAACTTCAAATCCTCAGAAGCTGCAGGTTTGAAGGGAGGGAGAGTAAGTTTCTCGAGGACAAAGTTCAAGTCTCAAGTGGGGGTAGGAGTACGGATGGGGGCCTCAAATGGAGGACCCCTCTGAGAAAGGTCTTAGAGACCTCCAGTTGAGCGAAAGCTTTGTCTGCGAAGGGAACATGGTAGGCCGAAATGGCTGCCATGTGTACCTTCAGAGAAGAATGACTGAGACCCAGGTCAAACAGATGACGTAGATACTCCAGCAGAAGCCCGTTGAACAGGAGAAGGGTTCCACGTTCTTGGAAGCAGCCCAGATGTGAATCTTTTCACTTCATGGCACATAAGTGGATCTGGTGGAGGGTTTTCTGGCCTCCACCAAAATCTCTGCCACCTTGGGAGACACTCCAAAACTGAATTGGGCTAAGTCTGCAGGAGCCACGCATGCAGTTCAAGGGATTTGAGGCCTGGACGGACCAGGGTCCCCTGATCCTGGGTCAGTAAGTGTTGAGAGAGAGAGGGAGAAGAAGAGGAGGATCCTCTGAGTATTGTTGTAGAAGAGAGAACCAAACTTGCCTGGGCCAGAAAGAAGCGATCAGAATCATTCGTGCTCCTTCTGAAGCTAGTTTCTGCAAGACTCGTGGGATAAGTGGAATTGGGGGAAGGCATAGGCGAATCTGTCCTTCCAGTCTAGACAGGCGTCGCTCCAAAGCGCCTACTCTGAAACAAGCGAGCAGAAGATGGGAAGTTTTGTGTTTAGAGGGGATGCGAACAGGTTGACCTTTTGGTGTTCCCAAAGTCGGAAGATCTTGTCTAGGACCCCTTGGTCCAGTTCCCACTCATGAGTCAGAGCAGAAGAGCAACTTAGCTTGTTTGCCAGGGTGTTGTCGATCCGGAACGTGAACTGCCGTGAGGTGAAGGTCGTGTTGTGTTGTCCAATCCCAAACCCTCATTGCCTCCCAGCAAAGAGGTGGGGACCGAGTCCCTCCCTGTTTGTTGATTGCACCACCACGCACATGTTGTCCGCCTGGATGGCTAGGTGGCCGGGAAGGATGTATTGTGAAGGGCTTGACAGCATACAACACTGCTCAAGCTCAGCACACTGATGTGGAGAGTTTGTTCTAGCTTGGACCAGGAGCCCTGGGTCCAACGAGGGTTTGTGATGGGCTCCCCAACCTTCGCTTGAGGTGTCTGTGGTTAGAGTCTGGGAGGGGGGAGGGCGAAACAAAGGAACTCCCCGAAACAGGCTCTCTCGAACCATCCACCATTGCAAGCCTCGAAGCATCGGCGAGGAGACCAGAACTGGGTGATCTAGGTCATCCACTAGCTGATCCCATTGGGAGCGTAGAGTCCACTGAGAAATCCTCATCCTCATATGGAGTCGAGCGCGAGGAACAGTCGGGATAGCGGCCGCCATGAGCCTGAGAAGGCGAAGGACCGACCTCACAGAGACCGTCCTGGGTCGGACAGCAGACTTATTGGGTCTGAGGGTGGACACCCTGTCCGGAGGCAGAAGGTCTTAGCCTGTGGTCGACGAGAATCGCCTAATAAACTGTAGTCTCTGGGATGGGACCAGATGAGTCTTGGAATGCTTGATGGTAATACCCAGGCAGGCAAAAACCTGCTGGGTAAGGGAGAGGCAATGCAGGAGTTCCTCCCTGGACGAGGCCACCAGGAGCCAATCGTCCAGGTGTGGGAAAACCTGCACTACCCTGGTATGCAGGTGGGCCGCCACTACTGCCAGGCATTTGCTAAACACTCGGAGGGCCGAGGATAGACCAAACGGGAGCGCCTTGAACTGGTAGTGGTCCCCTGGAAAGCAAAACAAGGCATCTGCGATGGATGGGCGATGGGAATGTGCAGATAAGCATACTGCATATCTAGAGCACACAGCCACTGACCCGGCGGAGGGGCAGAAGGCTCTGCAAAGAAGCATCCTGAACCTCTTGCATTCTACGAAGAGATTCAGGGAACTGAGATCCAAAATTGGTCTGTGATCTCCTGTCTTCTTTGGGACCAGAAAGAAATGGGAATAGTAACCCGTCCCTTGCAGATGAAGGGGGACGGATTCTATTGCTTGTTTCAGTAGGAGAGCCGAAATTTCCTCCTGGACCAAGAGAAGATGATCTCTTGAATACGACGACTTCAGAGGGGGGTGGCGAGGTGGTTTCTGAAGAAACTCTATCGAGTGTTGTCCTGCTATGAGCTGGAGCACCAAAGAATCTGTGGCTATCCTCTCCCATCCCGGAAGGTGGAGGGAAAACCTCCCTCCTACCGGTTCCTCCGGGGAGTCCGGAGGCAGTGGGAGAGGAAGGAGTCAGGTGGTGTGGGGCAGCGCCGCAGCTGAAGCACCCGCTGCTTTTTTGGGTGGGGGGGCTTAGCAGCCATGGGGGCCCGGCGTTTTGTGGCCCGCCTTCCCTGGGGTTTCGCCTTTGGCCGATTCTGTCTGCGAAAGGGACAGCGCTGCTGCTGATGGGGACGGTACATGGAATCAACTGACTTCAGTGCTGTCCCCTTCTCTTGCAAATCGGTGATGATGTCCTTGACATCACCCCCGAAAAGCACCAACCCCGGAAGGGTGCTTCCTGGATAGCAGATTGCACCTCAGGGACCAACCCTGACACACGGAGCCAAGCATAGCACCCGTTGGCCTGCAGAGCTGAGCTCAGCTCCAGCAGTGTCCACTGCATCGTATGTCGCACGAAGCATGTGTCGACTGGCCGAACGAGCAGAGCGCACAAGATCAGCCATCTCTTGCTTGACTTGGGAGTCAGGCAGGGAGTCCAATTTGGCTTCCACCTGAGTCAGAATGGCCTTCTGGTAGTCCCCCATATGGCCGACATAGTTCAGGGCCCTGATCCCCAGCGTGGAGGAAGCGTAAATCTTTCTCCCATACTGGTCCAGAAGGTGTGATTCCTTATCAGGTGGTGAGCTAAGGTGGTTGGGTTCCGCGAACCAGCCGTGAGCGGTGCTAATCACAACCGAGTCGGCACACGGGTGAAAATCCAGGAACCAACACCCTCTAGAGCCTGATATAGCCTGTTCGACTTCCTAGGAAGTGGGGCTAAAGCCGACGGCTGTTTCCATATGGTGGTAACGAGGTCGGCGTGAGGCTCTATCCAGGGTGGCACCAAGTTAGGAGCTGTCACGGACAGATCCAGATGTTCAGTGAGTTTCAGACGCTAAGGATCTGGTTCCAGGAGTGCCACTGATGAACCTCCTGGATTTTCCTCGCAACTCTGTAAAGAAGGATCCCCGGAGGAGTCCTTGGCTTGGCTTCGACCGGAGGCGTGGCTCGTCATCTCTCTCAGAGCAACCGTCGGAAGAATCTGAGGAGTCCGAGGGTGAAGAGGAGGATGAAGAGAAAAAATTCCCTTTCCGACACGAGGAGGAGACCCTTGGGAAGCCCCGGGCAGCATGTCCTACCCTTCTCTGGATCCAGAATGAAGAACCCTGGAATCCAGAGGTGGTGAGGAGTGTGCGCCCTCGGACATCTGAGGAACCTGGGACGGCACAGTCGTCGGAAGGCGGCCTCGACCTCTTTGGTGAGCTGAGCCTTGGCCTCAGCCCACCAGGAGGCCGAGTCTCCTGCAGGTCCACCAGCGCCGAGAGGTGGTGGAGAGGAGGCGGCGGGACAAGAGATACGGGTTATAACCGTATGGAGCATATCCAAAACCCGGCGTCTGGTACTGCAGCGTCGGGAAGCCCGGCGTGGGGTACTGTGGCGCTGGATACTGCGGTCCCAGGGACGCCGGCGTTGGATAGGACGGGGGTACCCGGGAGCTGGAGGGGCTGCCGGAGCAGACGGCCCGACCAGTGGCCTCACAGGCGGGTCCACATTGGAGGGCCTGGGATGTCTCCCGGAGTCGGTAGGGCCGGCGTCAGGGTTGACATTGGAGGCCCTGGCGTTGGAGGTACCAACGTCTGAGGGGCCGGCGTCGGAGCCGGTGTCAGGTCCGGCGCACCAGGTGGCGGAAGGACTGACTGAGGAAGATCCTTAGCTTCACCCGGGGAAGGAGGGGAGAAATCCCGGGAGTGCGTGCTGGGGAGACTCTGGGTCCCCAGATGGCAGCCGAGCTACGAGGAACAGGTATAGCCGGGCGTGGGAGGTCCGCCGTCAGTTTCCTTAGCCAGCGGAAGTCGGACGAGCAGGCGTGTGGCTTGAGGGCGAGCTCCCGGCGGGCGCCGGAGGAGCAGACGTCCAGCTTATGGGAGCCATCACCAGAGGCAGGTCGAATAAAGGGATCGGCTTGGTCCGGTGGAGTGGAGGCAGCGCGCCACCCCGAAGGGTCGGGCATCTTACCGGCCCTCTCCGGGTGGATGTTGGAGGAGCTGACGCCCGACTTACCGGAGTTGCCCGCAGTGGTAGGCCGCAAGCCTGCGGCTGAACCAGGGGCGGAAGCCTCCAATTGCCTGGAGACGGGCGGGCCAACGCCTCCTCAGAAACCTCCAAGGCGGAAGTCGAGGAGCGGTCCCCCGGAGGGGACGTTACCTGTGTCCCAGCAACTTCCGAGGGAGATGCAGTAGAGGAGCCCTTGTCCCGGTGCCTCTCCTTCTTCCGATGGCCTTCAGGGGGAAGTGGACGCCTGCCTCAGTTTTTTGAGCTCTTTTTCCATTGAACTCATTTTCTTTTTCAGAATATGGGCTTCCAGGGATTGCTGCCACCTTTTCCGGGTAGCCGCGATGAAACTGAAGCAGTGCTGGCATTTCTTGACCAGGTGATCGGGGCCTAGGCAGAACAGGCACAGGGAATGGCTGTCCTTGTGCGGTAGTTAGGTGCTACAAGAATCGCACTTATTTTTGTGCTCGGAGGATGTAGGGGACGACATACACCGACAATGGTACTGACGTTAGTCAAAAGCGCAATTATTTTGGTAAAAAACCGGCGAAGATAAGACTGACTAAGCACAAACTTTTCCGAGGCGCTGCATGAGCTAACGGCGGGGAAAGAACTGGAAGCGGGCGCCAGGACCACCCCTTTATACAGGCGTCTCCTGGCGGTCACCTGGCGTGGGGGCAGTCCTCGCCAGGGACTGCTAACTAGAAATTTTTCCGTGGGGTCTTGCCACCTGCAGGCGTCAATCCTATATGTAATTACCTCTGCAAGAGCCCTCTCAAAGCAAGATATATCAGTTCCTCCTGTCCAGCTGAAATTTCTTATTCACGGTTTGCTACCCAGGACCACTCACGAAGGCACCATTGTGACACACTTACCAGCTACGCTGGCCCTCACTGACCTCTCGTCTCCACTACCCCTGCTCTGCTTGACCTTCAAGCTACTCAGCCCTTCAGCTCCACCAAGCATACGCTGGAACCATCGCACTCAAACGCAACCCCCACGAGCCTCACGGACATCTGGACATACACTGCTTGAAGTTCCCAGAGTCACGACTAATGCTGGTGGCAGGTCGCTCTGCTACTCAGCCCGCTACCTGAGTACCCCCAGTGCAGGGAGCCTCTTCACTCATCAACTTCCGCACCAGACTCAAAGCCTATATGTCTGATACTAGCTCGTCATTACCATGGCTCATGACCCCCCCTCTGCTTCTACCCTCCTAATATCAGATCCTCTAAGCTCCTTAGGTTCCATGGTGCTTCCCTCTAGGCATAGCACCACAGCTAACTTTCCACTGAACCATGCCAGTAGTAAACAATGAGCTTACCACGAAATGACATTTTTCTGCACCTTTGTTAATTCTACTGTCAACATATCTGTAAGGACTGATGATAACCATGGCTGTAACCTGCTCACACACCTGAAACTACTCTTAACCCAAGTCTTTCTCTGTGTAAAATATGTATTGTTATCCTGGGTCACCCCTGAAAAAGAGACCCGGGGCTCAGTGGGCCTACCAGTCACCAAATTTTAAATAAACAAATAAATAAATCCTCTTATCCAGAGGGGAACAGAGCTTGGAGTTTGTAAAATCTTTAAAAGTATCTTCTCCGAAGAATTTATTCACAGGAATGGGAAGCTTTAGTGGTGTCAGCCCAATCTTTCTCACCCATGTGAAGAAATGAGGAATAATCGGGATCACGTGGTGCACAGCACGTAGTTAGCAGTCAGCCATGGAGCTCCGCCCACCCTACTTACAATTTTAACTTTTTAGGGTCATCAGCAGCCTGCATTACCACCCGTGTCTCTTTGGGGTTGCTTCGCCGGCTTCTTTTTCCCCGTTCATCGTGAAAATGGACTCTGAGTTAAAGGAATCCCTACCGAAGCATACCCCACCGACAACACCAGAGAAGGCCGCGAAGAAAGCCAGGGCCTCAAACTCGCATCAGTCCCTAACACAGCCTCTCAATTCCTACGACAAGGAGCCGCTGACACTTCCGAGTTTCCTCAAAGAATTCCAGCCTTTCAAAGATGAGATGAAAGAGCTGGCAGGGGAAGTTAAAAATATGTCTCGAGCTTTGGAGGATCTGGCCCGACGAACGGCGGATAATGAAACCCGCATTTTCTCAACTGAGCATAAGAATGAGAAGCTGGCACCCGAGTTAGCCCTACTAAAGCAGCGGATTGTGAAACTCGAGAGCAAGGTTGTGGATTTAGAAGGTCGGAGCCGTCGCAACAACGTGGATTATTGGCCTTCCTGAGAAGGAGGAGGGACTCGAACCTGTCAAGTTTGCGCAGCGCATGGTGCAGAAGATAGCTGGTCCCTCGCCATTTGGGCATTCCTACACTATTGAGAGGGCTCATCGTGCCCTTAGGGCAATGCCCTCACCCGGAGCACCTCCACGTACCTTTATTTTACGGTTCCTGAATTTTCTAGAACGTCAACATTTTCTAAACAAAGTGAAGGAGATTAAGGAGCTGTCTTGGGAGGGTGCTGTATTGAGGGTGGTCCAGGATCTGCCTTTTTCCATCCGGTAGAAGAGAGCGACCTATCACCCTATCATTTCCAAGCTTAATGCAGCCAGTATTAAGTTCTGGATGAGGTATCCTGCAAGGCTACAAGTTTTGGTGGCTGGTTCATGGCGCAGTTTTGAAAGTTATGAGCCTGCGTTAATGGCCCTTAAGCAGGCCTTCCCAGAGCTATTTACGGATCCTTGATAGCTCTCCTGTGTGGAGTTGGTGTCTCACTTTTGACTGCATGAAGATGGGACTAATGATGTTCTGGATTTTGTTCGCCTACTGTGGCTTTGTGCAGTTCTACAGTTTTTTCCCCTCTGCCAGTCCCATCTGCCCTGTTTCTCCCAGTATCGGCTCTTTACTGGCCTTGGAGACTATGAATGGATCTGACTGCTCATTCTTTTTCCTTCAAAATTAGCTTTACTGAACTATCTCCTGGTGATGGAAGCTACCGGCTTTGTTTTGGGACTGTACCTACATTTACCCCTCTCTCAATCAACCTGCCGTGATTTACTGTGGACCCATTCTGATGAATTTTTTTTGTTTAGGTTATATTAGAATGGGCTAGAGCCTGCTAGACTGTTTGGGACTCCTTGATAAGTATGTACTTCGATCTCGCCTTTGCGGATGGACTGTGGGGTCTCTACACGATGCGTGTGTTGTCTCCTGATCACGTATTGGTTATACGCAATTTGTAGAGGTCATCACTTCAGAAATTGCCCGGATGGGTATTATATAATGGGCGATGACATTTATGTACTGGTTAGGGAGGGATCTTTGTAATACTGTTTTGGGGATCTTACTGCTTTTGTAGGCTGTTATATTTGGGGATACTAGTTGGGGTAGGCAGTTTATGCCAACTTTCTTGACAAACTCTAGTATCTGGTAGTATTACCCTCTCTATGTTGTTACCTTAATGGGATAATGGGTGGTAAGAGCATTCTTTTTACTGGATTTAATATCGTTGACCTGATTAGCATGATGTAGGGGTAGTTGGCTGGAGGGTGCGGAGGTGGGTACTCTCATTGGTGCTGTTACCATGTTCATTGCTAGTTCGGGTGGGTTAAGGGTGGAGGGGTTGTTTGGGTTTTGGTATTACTATTTTGGGGTGTTTTTGGTCTTTTTGGTAGGGGAAGGGGGAAGGGGCCCTTGCACAGCACTGCTAGTTTTAGTTATAGACGATGGGACTGGTTTCATTTATTTTCCCCATTTTAGGTTAAATTTTACATTATCCAATGGCTAGGGAAATAAATATTGTGAGTTGAACGTACATGGCCTTCGCCATAAATCGAAACAGTACAAAGTCTTAAAACACCTGGATTTCGTGAAGGCAGATATTTTTCTGCAGGAGACCCATCTGTTAACCTCTGAATGTAATCTGCTGCGGAGGCTTCAGATTAGGCAGGTTTTTGCCTCCGAAGGCAGTTCTCAGAGCAAAGGGGTGATGGTTCTGTTACGTAGATCTGTCCCATTTAATCCGATTCAAGTATTTCAGGATAGATTTGGTAGATACCTTTTTTATTAGGGGCACCCTGCATACCTTGGAGATAATCCTTGGTTCTATCTATGGCCCTAATAATGACACCCCTGGGTTTTTTGTCCAGATTATGGATATACTCGCCTCTTGGTGTAATTTACCTATCATTATCGGCGGTGATTTGAACTTGGTTATTGACCCTTCCATGGACAGATCCGGTCCTGCTAGGAGAGGTCTAACTCCGGGTCAGAGGGCGCTCATTGAAATGATGGAGCATCTGGGTCTGTGTGATGTCTGGAGGATTTTCCACCCGAATGGGCGGGAAGAAAAAAATTACTCACCTTAGTAATGTTGTTTCTTCTAATGGAGTCTTGCTATATTATGACAATTGCAGTTTGTCCCACCATTAGAACTGCTCCGGAGGTGAAAGAGTTAACTCCATTCCAGGAATGGAACTTAGAGCACGAGCTCTAAAGAGAAGCTCTGTCTGTGTAGTTTCAAACCTGAACTGTCAGATCTTTACGAGCAAAACTCACTAAGGTCTGTGTGGAAGCTGTAACCTACACTAGCCAACTGGCTACCTAAATATTAACACCTATTGCTGGTCCCAACACAAAAGACTCAAGTCAGGGGACCAGAACTAATAGTATAATATTAACAATATGAGAGAAATATAAGGAAAAAATGAAAAACACCACACCCCCAAACCCCAAGAAGGGGTGAAAACACCTAAAAAGGGCATAAAATAGTGCCCACACTAGGCTGCCCACCCCATACCCAAGCAGAAGTTCTGAGAGGGGCAGGCTGGGGGGGAGGTCATAATATAGCAAGACTCCATAAGAAGAAACAACATTACTAAGGTGAGTAATTTTTTCTTCAAACAACATGAAGTCTTGCTATATTGTAACAATTACAGACTACACAGCAGTACTCAATGGAGGAGGACAGAACCTACTTAGGAATAGGCTCTGAAGCACAGCTGTGCCAAACCGAGCATCTCTCCTAGCCTGGACATCCAGGGAGTAATGCTTGGTGAAAGTGTGTACCGTTTTCCAAGTAGCAGCTTGACATATCTCCAATATAGGGATGTCCCTGGCAGCAGCTAGAGACGCGGCTGTACCTCTGGTAGAAGGAGCCCTCAAGCCAGAGGGGATCTCTGCCCAGTTTCTGATAAAATTGGATACAAGAGACAATCCACCTGGCAACTGATCTCTTAGTGGCAGGTTTGCCTTTCCCAACCTCACCATAAGTGAGAAAAAGTTGGAGGGATTTGAACTTGTGACCCTTGGTACGTTCTATATAGTAACTAAGAGGCACTCTTAGCGTCAAACTGTCAATCTCCTCTCACCAGAAGAGGAATGTTCAGTGAAAACACTGGGAGGAGATAGACTGGTTAAGATGGAAATCTGAAACCACCTTAGGCAAAAACTTCCTGTTAGTCCTGAGGACTACCTTATCCCTGTGGAAAGAAATAAAGTCAGTTGCTACTGACAAGGCTTGCAACTCACTTATGCGTCTAGCAGAAGTGATAGCCACTAGGAAAACAGTTTTCCAAGTTAGATACTTAAGCTCTGCAGGAAACAGAGGTTCAAAAGGGGGTTGCATTAACTGGGCAATGCAAACATTAAGGTCCAAGGCAGGGGCCGGATCCCGAAAAGGTGGATTAGTATGAAGTAATCTCTTAAATAACTTGGAAAATACAGGGTGAGCGGAAAGAGAGGATGGCTTTCCTGCTGAAACAAATGCAGAGACAGCTGCCAAATGAACTCTCAGGGTAGCTGGTCTCAGGCCCAAAGAATTAAGATGGACCATGTAATCTAACACAATGGGCAAATCAGCAGATTCTGGGGAAATATGTTTCCCAGAACACCAAATGGAGAACCTTTTCCACTTAGAATTATAAGTAGCCCTAGTGGAAGGCTTCCTAGAAGCCGTTAGGTTTCAAGAACACCTTGAGAGAGGTGTAGGTCAGCAAACTCTCTAACTCCTCAAGAGCCAGGCCTTGAGGTTGAGGATTTGAGTTGGATACAAACTCTCCCTGGGCACAGGTTAATAGGTTGTGATTCCTGGGGAGACACAGGGGGAGATGGACTGTCAGGGACAGAAGGAGTGGGTACCAGGGCTGCCTGGCCCAATCTGGGGCAATCAGAATCATCCTGCAAGGCTGGGATCTGATTTTTACTAACACCTTGAATAGGAGAGGGAAGGGGGGAAAAGCATAAAGAAACTTCCCTTCCCAATCCAGGAGAAGGGCGTCCAGGGGGACTGAGCCCAACACTGGGGGCCTGAAACAGAACAATGGAAGTTGGTGATTGTCTGGGGCTGCAAAAAGATCTGAGGGGTGCCCCATCTGGCAAAGACTATCCCCAGTACTTGAGGATCCAGAGACCATTAGTGATGGCCCTGAGAAATCCTGCTGAGAGCATCTGCTAGGACATTGTCCTTTCCTGGAAGGTGAACTGCTATGAGTGAAGTGTTCAGGGAATAGGCCAGAGACCACAACTTCATTGCCTCGGTGCACAAGGCCGAAGACCGAGTGCCCCCCTGCTTGTTGATGTGCCACATTGTTGTGGTATTGTCTGTTCTGACTTGTACCACTTTGTTCTGGACAGAAGCAGAAAACGCTTGAAGTGCTTAAAAGACAGCTCTGAGTTCCAGCAAATTGATGTGGAGCAGAGATTCCTGGGGGACCACACTCCTGAGTGGAGAGATCGCCATGTGGGCTCCCCACCCCAGGAGGAAGCATCCGTAGTGAGGGTCAAAGTGTGAGAAAGGGGAATGAAGGGACCCCCAGTCTTAAATTGCTCTGATCCTGCCACCACTGGAGGCCTGGATCAGGTTCGGGTCACTGGGACCAACTTGGAAAGGGGTCTCTTCTCTGAGACCAATAGGCTCTCCAAGTGAAACTGAATGTCTCTCATCAGAAATCTTGCTCCCTGCACTACAGCTGTGGACGCAGCCATGTGCCCCAGGAGCTGCAAAAAGTGTCTTGCTGGTCGAGAGACCTGCAGAGTGAAGGAGGAGGCCAGAGCCACCAAATTCCTTACCCTTTCTAAGGGAAGAAAAGCTCTGGCCAGATTTGTGTCCAATTCTGCACCTATGAAGGTGAGTACCTGAACTGGTTCCAGAACAGACTTTGGTATATTTAGCAGGAAGCCCAGAGAGGTGAGAAGCTGCTGGGTGACTTGCAGGTGAGATTTTACCTGTTCTGGGGACTGGCCTACAATGAGCCAGTCATCCAGATAGGGAAAAACAGCAATCCTTTGCCTCCTTAAGTGAGCCACTGCTACTGCCAGACATTTTGTGAATACCCTTGGGGCAGAGGTAAGGCCGAAGGGCATTGCTCTGAACTGGTAGTGACCTGCAGGCAGTTCGAATCTGAGGTACTTTCGGTGGGAGCTTCTGATTAGGACGTGAAAATAGGCATCCTTGAGGTCCAGGAAGCTAGCCAGTCCCTGGCCTTAGAGAGGTAAAATCATTGCCAGAGTTACCATTCTGAACTTTGGTTTCAAAAGATGCTTGTTCAGATATTTGAGGTCTAAAATGGGCCGCCATTCTCCTGTCTTTTTTGGGGGTAAGGAAGTATCTGGAATACAGACCCTTGCCCTGGTGTAGGGGAGGAACCCTTTCTACCGCTCTGAGAGCTAACAGGGTTGAGACCTCTGCTTCTAGAGTAAAGGTCTCTAAAGAGCTTGCAGGTGGAAAAGATCCGATTCTCATCTTTGGGAACTTTTTGAAGCTGAGAACCAGACCCTGGCTTACTACTTCCAGAACCCACTTGTCTGAAGTTAAAGACACCCAGTTCTGACTGAAGTGAGCCAACCTGCCCCCTACTGGTAAAGGAGAATCGGCCCTGGGCACCCCATCAGGGTGCCTGCTTGGCAGGTGCTTTAGGCCGAGGGGTGGGGGCAGGCCTGCCCGCGCCCCGTCTGCCTCTGCCTCTGAAGAACCCCCTCTGAGCATAAGCAGAGGAGGCCTGGGTTTGGTAAAAGGCCTGTGGAAAGGCCTACCCCTACCCCTGGGGGTGTGCCTCTGAGGAGTGGCTTGCCACTCCTTGGCTTGGGCACTTTTATAGGTAGTCCTATATTCATCCATCTTCTTCATATAATTCTCTGTCTGCTCCCCAAACAGAGAATTTCCCACCACAGGAAAATTCATAGCCTTAGACTGGGTATCCTGTGACAAGCTAGTACACCTGAGCCAGGCCAACCTACGAAAAGCTACAGATGTGGCCATGACTCTAGAGGAAACATTAAAATCCACAGCAGCATGAAACTGCACCTTAGAAGCCTCAATGCCATCGGCAGCCACCTGCTCCAGCTCACTAGCAAGCTGGCCAGGGGCTTGTTTGGCTAAATCCATAACAGTATCCCATCTAGATTTCTGATACCTTGCTACATAAGCCATATAATTTGCTTGCCTGAGTCCCAAGGACGCTGCCATGTACTGTTTTGCCATGGCATCAATCTTCCTGGAATCCTTGTCAGGAGGATGTGAAGCCAGGGAATATTAGCTTTATCACAGGCTGCAGCCTGAACTACTAACATGACTGCATTGCTGAGAAAGAATTCTGTATCAGGACCTGACAGTGTGTACCTCCTGTCCATCTTTTTATCTACAGGAGGCACAGAATTAGGAGTTAAGATTTTTATTGTTTGTTTCCTAAATGACTTATGCAAAGGAATAGACAATCTCCTAGACTCTGGTATATCCATCGTTTCTACAAAATCACGCTCCTCTTGCTCATCCACAGCTTCCTCCAAAGGAAGCTGGAGGGTTTCAGCAACTTTTTTGTAAAACATAAAATGAGAGGGGGACTCAGAAAGCACGGGGAGATTCAAAAGGTCTGTCTGGGGAGATGTCCGGTTCAATGGGCACACCCAGACCCTCTAAGTCACATTCATACTGTTCATAATCACTCCTCAACATCATATTCCTGAACCGATGGAACCGACCGAACCGACCTTTTACCAGATAGTGGCGGTTCGGACGGAACCGGAGAAAGTGACTGGACAATCTGAATAGCTCTTGCTATCTCTGCAGCAGTTGGAGTAAGAATTTTGGGCTCCAAACCTGCTGACTTTCTTGTTCTCTTTACTGGAACTGGTTCATCCGAGCCAGCTTTTCGTTTGCCCGAGGAAGTCTCGCCCTGGTCAGAGGGCACTCCCTCCGGTTCGGTTGGCACCGAACCGGGCTGGCCATCCGGGTCAGCGGACTTTTTGGCCTCTCGTTCCCTGAGCCTGCCCAATCTCTTTTCCAGGGTGGCTGCAGGGAAATTCTACAAATCTAGCAGTCTAACTGAGGTGGTCAAACCCCAGACAATAAACACATGTGGTGTGTGGGTCAGCCTTGGCAAAGACTTCCCCACAGACATCACAGTGTTGAAACCCAGTGGGCCCGGTTTTTCTTTTGGGTTTCTCAGACATAATGCCAGCCTAACCAGAAAAACTTGCCCTTTAAACGGCAGTGCCAGGCAAGACACCCTTATCGGTTCCTAACCGTGTCACGGGTATTGGAAAAAACCGTAATGAAATCCGTTTTTTTTAGAACCGATAAGAACCGGGAACCGCACTCTAAAATCTCAAATTTAAAACTTTAAGTTTTAACCCAAGCTGATCGGTTCAAAACCGAACCGATAAAACTTACAAGTTCCACACAGAATTAAAATATGAATTACTTATGATACCACAGACAGAGCTTGAACTGATCGGTTTTCGTTAAAATAACAGAGAATCGAACCGAGAAAACACTGTTTAAACCGAGAAATGAACCGAGCAGTAGGAGAAATCTCCGGAGCGACTGTTCAGTGAGGCGGAGTAAAGAATCTGACAGTTCAGGTTTGAAACTACACAGACAGAGCTTCTCTTTAGAGCTCGTGCTCTAAGTTCCATTCATGGAATGGAGTTAACTCTTTCACCTCCGGAGCAGTTCTAATGGTGGGACAAACTGCAATTGTCATAATATAGCAAGACTTCATGTTGTTTGAATATACCTTTACTTCTCAGGTACATAATACCCTATCCAGAATTGACTATGTTTTAATTTCTAATATTCTTTTGTCTGGGGTGTTAACCACTGACAGTCTCTGGGCCGTTATCAGACCATTCTATTGTAAGGTGCCTTCTTGTTTTTTCAGCTTTACCTAAGCCAGGGAATAGATGGAAAATTAATAATCAGTTACTTAAAGATCCCAAGACTGTTAAGTATATTTCCTCTCAGATAACAGAATTTATTTTCTTCAACCAAAATTCTACTTCTCCACCAGACGTGGTGTGGGGAGCATTTAAAGCCTTTGTTCGTGGCATTATGATAGGATTAGCCTCCCGTAGGAAGAAAGAGAGGCTGAAACATATTTCTGAGTTACTTACCCAGATCCGGGAAAAGGAACGTGGCCTCTCGGCCTCTTCCCCGGATGAATATAGGCAAGAATTAACCTTGCTGAGGATTCATATCTTAGGATTTTAAATGAACAGGCTGAATGGGCCATTATTAGAACCGGTGCTATATACACGGATCAAGGAGAAAAAGCTGGCCGCTTGTTAGCCAGAAGACTTAAACAACTAGAATCCTCTAGGTGGGTCCCGGCTATTCGCTCGCTGGAAGGGGGTTTAGTCAGGACCTCCCCTGAGGATATATTGGGGGAATTTGTAGGATACTTTAAGGAAATTTATGGACCTATCAAGGACCCACCTTCGGAAGAAAAGATCAGTACCTTTTTAAAGGAGTTAAATCTTCCCTCTCTGAGTGAATCGGACCATAACCAACTTTTGGCGCCTATCACGGAGGCTGAAATAGACCAAGTCATCAAGTCTCTTCCCTCTGATAAAACACCCGGCCCGGATGGGTTTTCCGCTAATTTTTTATAAAATTTTTTCAAAAGAGCTAGTTCCTTTATTGCTGAGTTTGTTTCAATGTATTCTAGAGGGTGTTGTTACCGATGCTTCTCTTTTTGAAGCCCTAATTGTACTTTTGCCCAAACCAGGTAAACCTTTAGATTTAGTGTCCAGTTACAGACCCATTTCGCTTCTCAATCAGGACATTAAAATTCTCACTAAATTGTTGGCTGATAGGATCAGCAAGGTTCTCCCGGGATTGATCGGACCTGAACAGGTTGGTTTTATGAAGGGTAGGTCCTCTGCAGACCACTTAAGAGTACTGGCTCATATCTTCTCGGTCTCCAGGGACTCAGAGCACCCGATGGTGTTGGTTTCCCTGGATGCCAAGAAGGCTTTTGATAGGGTCTATGGCAATTATTTAATCAGGGCTATGGATTTTTTCGGTTTTCCTAAACTATTTTGCAACTGGGTCAAGGCTATCTATAAATTCCCATCGGCAAGAACTGTTTGCAACGGGGTAACGTCTTCTCCATTTAGGCTTTTTTTGGGCACCAGGCAGGGATGTCCTCTCTCCCCGCTCCTCTTCAATTTATATATTGAGCCTCTAATCGTACGTATTAAACAAGAGCGGCGGATTCAGGGCATTCCAGTGTGGCGGCACATAATGAAAGCTCTTGCATATGCGGATCATCTGCTGTTGCAAATTTCATTTCCTGCCTCCTCTATTCCTATTTTACTGGACACTATTGACAGTTTTAGTTTGGTGGCCAATTATAAGCTTAACATTGGTAAGTCTGTGGTCTTCCCTCTAAATTTTAGGACTTATGCTCAGGATATTGCCCCTTTTGGTCTGACTTGGAATTCTGATTCTATTAAATATTTGGGCCTTATTTTAACCAGCAATGTCTTGCGGTTGGTCCAGAGAAATCTAGACCCAGTTTTGCAAGCTACTGAGGCTGACCTTCGGAGATGGGCAATAATCCCTCTTTCCATCTGGGGTAAAATCAATTTAATAAAAATGAATATTTTTCCACAACTGTTTTATCCTGTTAATATGTTAAATATTTGGCTTCCGTTAAAATGGTTTAAAAAAGTTCATAAGATTATTTCCAGTTTTATTTGGAATTATAAGAGACCTAGACTTGCCTACCATGTATTGTCTGCCTAAATTTTCTGGTGGTTTAAGACTTCCCATTTGCCTTGTACTATTGGGCCAGTCATGCGTCTAAATACTGTTGTTGGCTTAAACAAATTGATGATGCCCAGTTTAACTCTTATACTCCACTATGGTTAAGTTTAGAAAACCGGATAATCGACTCTGGTCTTGAGCCGGTAGCCTTGTTATATTGTTCACCAAATCCTTCCCATGGCCTCACGTGAACTTCCTATTGAGGTATCGGTCAAAGTTCATGGGCAGTTATGCTTTTTTAAAATATGTTCATAATTTGGACTCAGCTCAACCATTATTTGGTAATCCTAATTTCTTAATAGATGGGAAGCCCATTAAAGTTGCATGGTTACCGTCACTGGGAATCCCTTGATTAGGGACCTGTTTTCAGAAGAAGGTAATTTACTTACCTCTAATGACATTTGAGCAAGTTTCATATTCCCCAAATTTTGATATTTAAAGTATTCCAACTCCAGTCACTTGTTGTTGAGAAACTGGGTGCTTCTCTTCCTGATGGAGGTCCTTTTGATTTTGGTGAGTACGTTGGTACCAATGGTTGGAAAAGGCTCACGCTGTTTCCGCGTTTATAATACATTGATTAACTGGTTGCATCCAGTATTGGGGTCCCAAACAGTATTGGTCTCAGCTTATGCCGGAGCATGAATTAGATTGGGCAGGTATTTGGAGGTCGTGCCACACATTTCTTCGTAAGATAGGCTTAGAATAATGCAGTTCAAGTTATTGCATAATGTTTATTACTCACCCTTAAAGTTGGTCACTCGGGGTATGGTTTCTTCCTCTTCCTGTTTTAGATGCCAACAAGGGGTTGGGGATCTGTTTCATATTTTTTGGCACTGCCCGAAGATAGCTGTATTGTGGGAGACCATCAAGAGGAAGCTTGACCCTCTTTTGGGTTTAGAAAATTTATTTACCCCCCCAGATATGTGTTTTAGGGGACATGGCCTCGATTGATGTCCGTAGTAGGAAGTATTATATGGGGATGATTTCTGCCTTTGTTAAAAACTGGTTTTAAGACATTGGAAAGATACTGCTGAGATTTCTTATGGTGAATGGCTACAGGAATTTCTGGCTAATCATAGAACAGAAAGAACCATTGCCAGTTTTCGCAATAACTTGGCTAAGTTCAATAGTGTCTGGGGTCCTTTATACTCATTTTATTCGTAGATTTGTAGTCCCATATATATCTTTATTATTTTCTCTTATTTTATTTTTATGTGCTGTGCATAGTGGGGGTGGGCTGGGGTAAGGGGTGGATTGCATCCGGATGGTTCTGGTTGTATGATTCATATTTCTACTGTTATTGTGGTTCCTTCTGGATGTACTCCTTTGTTGTTGTTAAACTTTTTAATAAAGGTTGAATAGCAAAAAAAAAAAAAAGAAATGAGGAATAATCCTCAGATGTTCTGTGGGGAAAGAAACTCATGTTCAGAGAAAAATGGAAATTACATACCTTCCGTAATTCTTGATCTTCTTGGACGGAGTCTCCACCACTCATTCACAATAATGGGATCTACGCCGGAGGCTGTAGGACCCAGCGGGTGCAAACTTTTTGCAGGAGGGCAGGCGCCAGAGATGGAGCCATGAGCCTCGGCTCGTGCAGCAATGACTATCTCGGCGTCGACCCTCCAACTGCCTCAGTACCTCCCCTCCCGAGGACGTGCAGCGTAACTAACCTAAAAGGATAGCCTAACCAAAAAAAAAAACAACAAAAAAAAAAACAGACACAAGATAGTCCGGAGGATCCGTATAAGGGTCAAGAAAGAAGTCTTCACAGCCTAAAGATTGAGGGAGTGAAGACCAACAACAGAGGTGAGCTCGGGGGATAGTGGGTGGGCGTGTGAATGAGTGGTGGAGACTCTGTCCAAGAAGATCAAGAATTACGGAAGGTACGTAATTTCCATATCTTCCTGGACATAAAGTCTCCACCACTCATTCACACTAATGGGAGAGTACCGAGCTAATAATCCCCCAAGAGGGAGGGAGGCAGGAGTGACCAAGAGCTCACAAATTGAGGACAGAAATCCATTAAGGATGGTTCTGCCAAACGAAATATGTTGTCTGGCATGTACATCCAGGGCAAAATGTTTCCCGAAAGTATGCAATGAGCTCCAGGTAGCCGCATTGCAAATATCTGCAATAGGCACATTGCGGATTTCCGCCAGGGATATCGTGACCGCTCTAGTAGAGTGAGCGTACACTCTGCCTTCCAGCTTAACCTGCACTCACGGAATAACAGTGTGAAGGCATGCCACCTGCCATGCTGAAATGCATCTGATAGCGACAGGTTGACCCAGCCGGGTCTCGCTGAAGAAAACAAACAGTTGTTGAGCTTTGCAAAATTCTTTTGTTCTATCTAAATAGAAGCGCAAAGCTCGTTTGACGTCCAAAGAATGAAGAGAACGCTCCCCTTCATTCTGGAAGTTCTCAAAGTAAGGAGGAAGAACCAAAGGTTGGTTTGGATGGAATTCTGAAACAACCATAGGGAGAAACTTAGGATGGGTCCAAAGAACTACTTTGTCTTTATGAAAGACAGTATACGGAGGGTCTGTGACCAAGGCATGTATCTCAGAAACCCTGCAGGCCGAGGTAATGGCCACCAGGAAAGCAGTTTTCCAAGTGAGAAATTTCAACTCACAGGTAGCTAGAGGCTCGAAAGGCTTTCGAGTGAGCATGTCTAGCACAAGATTAATGTCCCAGGCTGGAACTGGACGTCTGATAGGAGGTCTGGTATGCAGAATACCCTTAAGAAACCTCTTAACCACAGATAACCGAGCCAGTGACAAGGAAAGTACTGGCTCATGATAAACTGAAACGGCACAAAGGTGAACCCTGACTGTAGAGTACTGCAGACCTGAATTTGAGAGGTCTGAAAGGTACTCTAGAACTTTATCTGGTGGGTAGGAAAAGGAGGATAGCAATATAAAAGTCTTTGTGACCAACCTGCTTAAAGTTGCTCTGGATCTCCCGGCTGATATGCCACAAGACTTTGAAAGAGTCCATCGGGCCCTGGCTCCTAAGCCAATCTCTCCCGCAGCTAGCCCCCGATCCATCATAGCTTTGCTTCACCAGTTACGTGATAAAAGCAGCTTCTTCTGACAGCATGGCGAAGTCAAATAGGAAGAACACCACTCCTCCCCTCAGCTAGTGATCAGCATATTTGTAGTCCATTTGCGTCACCAGGTAAGGAAAAAGGTCCGGCTCCCCATATGACGCACAGGGGAAACGCCAGACCGCGCCCAACCAACACCACACCAAAATTTGGCCAGTGGAAAATCATGTACACACATGCTCGCAGTCTGGGAAACAAGATCCCAGACCTGCAGGCAATAATGACAGAGGCTAAACTCGACATAGTAGCCATTAGCGAGACATGGTTCAACAGTAACAATTGGGAGACTTCAGTATCCGGCTATGTACTGTTCAGAAGAGACCGAGAAACAAGGGCGGGGAGTGGCCCTTTAAGTCAATGAAAATATCAAAGCTACAGAAATTCAGAATACACACAAGGAGCCAGAACAACTGTGGGTCACCCTGGAAACAGGAAACGGGACATCCATACGAACTGAGGTCGTCTACAGGCCTCCAGACCAGGGGAGGGCAGACACATTACTGTTAGAAGATATACAAAACATGACAGCTAAGGAGGAGGTTCTGATAATGGGAGACTTCAACATGCCAGATACAGATTGGTCAATACCAGCAGTAACATCTGCCAGAACTATACACATAGTGAATCCCCTGCAGGGGGAGGGTCTCAAACAACTGGTACAACAACCCACAAGAGACAGGGCTATCCTAGATCTAGTACTGACTAACAGAAAAAGGATCACAGATCTCCAGGTAGAAGGTCACCTGGGGGCCAGTGACCATCACATGATATGGTTCAATTTGGCCACTAGAACTAAATCATCCCATTCCAAGGCAAAAATATGGGACTTCAGAGGAGCTGACTCTGATAAGATGGCCAACAGAATTAAGTTAGCCTTGGCAAGAAGAAATAATACAGGTGAGAGGGTACAGGCAAAGTGGGCAAGTATTAAGGATGCAATACTTGAAGCACTATCCCACTGTATTAGAGAGAAAAGGAAGCGCAAAAGAAAAAGGAAACCACTTTGGTTCTCAAAACAGTAGCAGAAAAGATCAGAGGCAAAAGGCTGGCCTTCAGGAAATAAGGGAATGCAGCGGGATGAAGATAGGGAGGCATACCAAACTTCCCCAAGGGAAGCAGGGAAGGCAGTAAGGCAGGCAAAGGCCCAAACAGAGGAAACATTAGCACGAACAGTAAAAGAAGGTGACAAGGCTTTCTATAGATACATTAGTGAAAGGAGAAAGTCCAGAAGCGGTATTGCTAAAATCAAAGGGAATGAGGGGGCGTGTGAGGAGGACCACCATGTAAAAGCATCTATCCTAAATAGATACTTCTGGCTCAGTATTTACTGAGAAGAAGGTAGGGCAGGGCCCACAGCTCTGCACCATGGACATGGGGGAGGGAGGTGTGCACTAGTCCCTTCACACAAAAAAAAAAAAAAAAAAGGGTCCTACAAGAGCTCAATAAGCTCAGGGTGGACAAGGCAATGGGACCTGATGGCATACATCCCAGGGTACCAAGGGAGCTAAGGATGGAACTAGCAGAGTCATTATCAGAACTGTTTAGTGAGTCTCTGAGCACAGGAGAGGTCCCAGAAGACTGGAGAAGGGCTCATGTGATCCCACTCCACAAGAGTGGTAGCAGGGAGTAGGCAAGGAACTACAGACCAGTCAGTCTTACCTCAGTAGTGGGCAAGATTATGGAGGCACTCCTTAAGGAAAAGATAGTGCAACACCTGGAATCCATAGGAGCACAGGATCCAAAACAGCGTGGGTTTACAACAGGAAGGTCCTGTCAAACTAATCTCATACATTTCTTTGACTGGGTAACCAGAGTGGTGTACCAAGGGGAAGCAGTTGATGTTGCCTACCTTGACGTCAGTAAAGCTTTCGATACTGTTCCACACAGAAGATTGATTAATAAGCTGGGTAGGTTGGGGAAGGGGGTCAGAAGTTGGTCAACTGGGTGGCAAACTGGTTGACAGGCAGAAAACAGAGCGTGGTGGTAAACGGTATACAGTCAGAAGAGATGCAAGTCACAAGTGGGGTACCTCAGGGATCAGTCCTGGAGTCAGTCCTCTTCAGTATCTTCATCAGTGACATTGCAGATGGACTGGATGGTAAGGTTGGTCTGTTTCCAGATGACACCAAGATCTGCAATACAGTAGATGATCCAGATGGGGTGGGCAGAATGAGAAGTGATCTGGTTAAATTGGCAAAATGGTCAGAAGAGTGACAACTGGGGTTTAACGAAAAGAAGTGCAAGATCATGCATATAGGGAAGAGTTGGGAGGGAAGTTGCTGGCAGTCACAAGGAAAGAAAGAGACAGGCATCATCATCACAGATGACCTGAAATCATCCAAGCAGACCACTAAAGCAGTAGGTAAGGCTAGGGGGATGTTGGGGTGTAATAGTAGGGGTATCACAAGTCATAAAAGGGAAGCAATAAATACAGGTTACTCACCTGTAACAGGAGTTCTAGGAATGGTATATGTTGTTCATCCACACTTATTGGCAGGTTCCTTGCAGCTTTAAATCTTGCCGGAAGGTCTTCAAGCTGGCTCCTCCACCCACCCGGGTGGTAAACTCTCGGCTCCACCCCATGACACCAGATCTGGCCCGCTGGAAGCTCAGGTTGTGCGTTGAAGCAGGGGAGGTCGGGTGGGTCGTGTGGATGAACAACATATACCATTCCTAGAACTCCTGTTACAGGTGAGCAACCTGTATTTCTAGGGACATGGATATGTTGTTCATCCACACTTATTGGCAGACTCCTAGCAGTTCTCCGGGAGGAGAGAGGCAAGGCGCACACCCCCAATACTTACTTGGAAATAAGGACTGGAGAACCGAGGCCCCAAAACCAGCATCCCAAGGTGACTCAAGGTCGATGTGGTAATGGGTAATAAAGGTGTGTGCTGACTCCAGGTAGCAGCCCTGCAGATTTCCTGGATGGGGCGTCCCTGGAAGCAGCCACCGATGCAGCAGTATGATGGGTAGAATGAGCTCTTATCCCTCTGGGAGGCTCCATGCCCGCCAACTTATAGCAGCGATCTATGCAGGAGGTGACCTACCTGCCTATCGTCCGCTTGGCTGCAGGTCTGCCAGGTGCGGCTTCAGCGTAGGTGACAAACAGCTGGCGAACCTCTCCCCGAATTTCAGCCGTGCGCCCTTATAATAAGCTGAGCCTTCTAGGGTCCAGTGTATGGAGCCTATTCGCCTCCGAGGTGTGATTGGGGTAGAACACCGCAGAGTCAGCACCTGGTTAAGGTAAAACTCCACACCACCTCGGAAGGAATTTCAGGTGGGCGCGCAGGACAACCTTGTCCCTGTGAAGACCAGGTAAGGAGACTCGACCAAAGCGCCTGGAGCTCTCCCATCCTTCTGGCTGACGTGATAGCCACCAAGAAGGCGGTCTTCCACGACAGGTGAGAGATCACACCTGTGCATTGGTTGAATGGCTTGCCCATGAGCTTTGCCAGTACCAGCAGTAAATCCCACGGAGGTGAGGTTCTCCCACTGGAGGAAATGTGATCAAGGCGTTTGAAAAGCGCCGACCACCTTTCCTCGCCACAGACTGCTCCGCCCGCCCGTAAGCGAGAGATGGCTGCCAGGTGCACCTTAGGGTCGTCGACCTAAGCCCTTGACTAGAAAGGGACCATAAATAGTCCAGAATGCTTGCCACAGAACAAGAGGAAGGGTCCAAGCCCGTGCCTCTGACACCAAATGGAGATCTCTTCCATTTGAAGGCGTAGCATTTTCTGGTCGACTCTGCAGGACGCCTCAACAACATTGAGGACCTCGTCGGAAGACCCAAGGCCTGGAACTCTAGCACGCTCAGGAACCAGGCCGTCAGGTGCAGGGATTGAAGGTCCGGATGGAACACCTTCCCTGATTGACTGAGAGCAGGTCCGGCAAGCTGGAAGCTGCCTCGGGAGCCTGGAGCTGAGGCTGAGGAGATCTGGGTACCAGAACTGGCGGGGCCAGTCTGGGGCTATCAGGATCACTCAGGACTTGTCCCTCCTTGCTTTGAGAAGCACCTTGTGAATCAAGGAAATGGGGAAAGGCGTAGAGGCCTGGGGTCCACAGCCTCGAGAAGGCATCCCCTGCAGCGAGCCCTGCTGAGGGCGGGCATGAAACAGCCTCAGCCGCGTTCTCCTGGAGGCAAACAGGTCCACCCAGAGAGTGCCCCAGTGGGAGAACAGATCTTGTACTACCTCCAGCAGGAGAGACCACTGTGAGATGCAGCCCTTATCTGGCTCAGGGCATCGACCAGGGTGTTGGAGGCTCCTGCCACATGAATGGCTAGGAGATCCGCCTCCAGGCTGCATGCAGTGACCAATCTGAAGAGCTTCCTTGCATAGAAGCATGGAGCGCGTCCGCCTGGGCGGTTCAGGTAGTACATGGTCGTGGTATTGTCCGTCTGGACTCGGACCACTTGACCCCGGAGAAACGGAGCAAAGGCGGTGAGAGCTAGGCGGACCGCTCGGAGCTCCAGCAGGTTGATGTGGCATCGGGACTCCCGCGGGGACCAGAGGCCATGCACTCGGTGTTCCCCCAGATGGGCACCCCAACCCAGAGAGGCATCGGTCGATAGAGAGACCGTCGGCTCGGCGGACAAACGGGATGCCCTCCTGCAGATGGAATGGAGCGTCCACCACTGGAGCGTTCCACATCTCCTGGGTCACTATCACTAGCTGGTCCAAAGGATCGCGTGCCAGACCACTGGCTGGCCAGTCCCCACTGAAGGGGGCGCATGTGCCAGCGGGCCCAATGGACCACGCTGGTACAGGCCGCCATGAGACCCAGAGGCGCAGGAAGTCCCGGGCAGGGCATGATTGCCCAACCAGAAATGACTGGGCAAAGGAGGTAAGAACCTCGGCCCTGTCCGGCGGGAGCCGTGCTCTGGCTCGAAGAGAGTCGAGCTCTGCCCCGATGAACAGGATCACCTGCTTCGGCTCGAGTTCCGACTTGGCCTCGTTGATGAGAAGGCCAACTCGAGAGGAAACCTGGAGGGCCAGATCTCTGGACCGCTCCACCTCCCGTCTGGAGGAGGCTGCTATCAGCCAATCGTCCAGGTAAGGGTACACCCGGACCCCTCGGTGCCGCAGGAATGCTGTCACCACTGCCATGCATTTGGTGAAGACCCTGGGAGCTGGAGATAAGCCGAAGGCCATGGCTCGGAACTCGAAGAGGGATCCCTCCGCTCGAAAGCGGAGGAATCTCTGATGTGATGGACGGATAGGGACGTGAAAGATAGCGTCCTGTAGGTCCAGAGAGCAGAACCACACGCCGTGTTCCAGAGATGGTATTATCTAGGCCAGAGTGACCATCCTGAAGGTTCGAGACCTTAGGAACTTGTTCAGGTCGTGTAGGTCGAGAATGGGGCGCCAGCCCCCCGTCCGTTTCGGAACCAGGAAATACCTGGACACGACCCCCGGGTCTGAAGGGGGGTCCTCCACCTCCATGATCACCTCCTTTTGGAGTAGGAGAGTGATGTCGGCTCGGCGAGCCGCCAGTGAGGCTGCGGACCCCGAGGCCTCCCGAGGTGCGACGGCTCTGTAGGGCGGGCCTACTCAATTCCAGAGGTAGGCCTTTTCCCCCACCTCCAGTACCCACCTGTCTGTGGTAACAGCGGACCAGGTGGAAAGGAAGTGTCTGAGCCGTCCCCAGAGGAGAACCAGGGATGAGGTGACAGGGATGAGGCGACACCCCTCAGCCCGTCACTGGGCAGGCTTGAGGAGGAGGACCGCCGAGGGACCTCCTGGGCCTTCTCCCTGCTTCCTGTTGAAGGAAGCAGACGGCTGGGCTTGGGATACCAAGGTCGAGCCTGCTGGCCCTGACGTTGTTGGGTCATGCCGCTGGGCGCAGAAAGACGAAAGGGCTTAGGCTGCTGGCTTGCGGCCTTTGTCCTCTGAGCGAAGAGACCGAGTCCAAGGTAGCATTGGACTTCCGATCCTCTGCAGGTGACCTTCCACCCCTGGGTCAAGAGGTCAGTCCCCAAAAGGAACATCCGCCAACTTGTGCTGGGTATCCAAGTAAAGGTGGATATCCTCAGCCAAGCCCGACGACGCATGGCCACTGCGGCCGCTCCAGACCTGGCACATGAGTCCTCGATGTCTACAAGCAGTCTGGAGCTGCTGTTTAGCCACTGCCCTGCCCTGGTCCCACACCTGCCTGACGGTAGTCTGCAGATCAGTGGGAAGATGAGGACAACCTCATCCAGGAAGCCCAACAGGGCGTGAGAAAAATGGCCCTAGGGGCTGGCCGAACTGGCCTGCGAAGGCCGAGAGGACGCAGCATAGACTTTTTCGCCCGGCATAATCCAATTTCTGGATTCCTTGTCGGAGGTTTGTCCACATCCTCGTGCCCTGGCACGCCAGAAAACGCTGTCGGTAACCAACCCTCGCCGAGGGGTGTTCTGAAAACCGGACAGGGAACCGGTAGGGACCGTGATACTCCTGGCCAACCTGGCAAGGCGCAGGGCAGGAAGCAGGACGCTGCCAAAGTTCCAAGGCCGGACCCACTATGGCTTCGGCCACCGGAAAGGCCTCCGTAGGAGAATCCCCTCGGTCCAGAATCTCCGTGAGGGGATACCTGGCCCGTTTAGAAACGGGTTCGAGCTTCATCCCAGTGGACTCCAAGATGAGTCGAAGCAACCCTAAGAAGGACGAAGGGCTATCGTCCATTGACTGTCCTCCCGAGGACTCCAAGTCCATGCGCTTGGAGAAGAGGGAGGAACCATCATCGGACTCAGAAGAGTCTCAAAGAGCTGCCTCGGCCCTGAGCCACCTCCACCTACCGAGGGTTTATCGAGGTGAGGTGACCGACAACCTATGGGGCAAACCCAAAGCCGAAGAATTTTTGGTCGGAGTCCCAACTAATGGCTGTGGGGGCGGAGGTTCCACCAGAATCGGTGGGGCAGCTGGAATTGGCCGAACAACCGGCCTGAGAACAGGCTCCTCGACTACAACGAGGGGTTGTTTCGGCTGCTCCGGTGACAGCCACTTAATGGCCGGGGAAGACGACTGGGTCGGCTTATTCCCGGTCAAAAGGAGCTGTTGCCACATAAGTTCCTCGTACCTCCGACGCAACTTGCGCCGAAGCCTCCCCTCGTCCGAGGAAGAGCAGCGGCGCCGCTTGCCGCAGTGCCGAGACCGCCTATGACGGCGGGATCGGTTGGACCGCGAGGATGTCCAAGACAGAGAGTCTCGACTAGGCCAAGGAAGGCGAGGAGAAGTGTCGGAAATCGGCACTCCCCTCGGCTCGGACGATTCCCGAGGCTCCGAGACTGGAGGCATGGGCAGTCGACGGGATCCTCAACTCCCACCGGGGAAACCGGGGAGAGGGGATTCTCAGCTTCTCCAGCCGACAACCCGTCTAACGGGTCGAGAAAAATCTCGACTGCATCGACAGGAGTCTCGGTCAACTGGCCTGACGGGGACACCGTGAAGCCAGTGGCGAAGCTGGGGGTCGACCCGGCGACAAGGGAGGATCTTCCCGCTCCAAGAGTGTCGACGGAGGAACTACTTCTGCTCTTTTGGACCTGGAAAAGGTCCCGAAAGTTGGACCCTCACCTTTGGTGAGAGGGTCAGACAAAGCTCCTTAAAGAGGCGAGGAGAGGCACCGAGAGAAGCGGGACAAATGCCGCAGCTGAGGTAGAGCGCCCGCGCCGCCTCGTGAGGTCGATCATCTGCTCTAGCTGATCCGCCGAGCCCGCCGCCGCGGACACCACCAATCGGGCCTCTTTAGATTTCACCGGTGGAATTCTTTTCTCGGGGCGCCCCAGTTGTAATCAGGCAGCACGGTCTTCAAGGACGTAGGCCGAAGAGGAAGAGCACAAGTCGCAGGCCTGCGGGTCGTGCTCAAGGCCCAGGCAGTAGACGCACGTGGAGTGCGGATCCGTCCTAGACATCTTCTGCCCGCAAGGGCACCTCCGAAAACCGGGAGTCGATTTGTCCATCGCAGCCGCGAGGAGAAGACCGAAGTCTTTTAGCAAAAAACTTTTTAATTTCAAACTTTTCGAAGAATTAGGAACCAGTCTTAAACGCAACGCGTTATGGAGGGAACCTGAGCTTCCAAGCGGTAAGGAAGATCTGGCGTCATGGGGCGGAGCCGAGAGTTTTACCACCCGGGTGGGTGGGAGGAGCCAGCCTGAAAACCTTCCAGCAAGATTTAAAGCGGCAAGGAACCTGCCAATAAGTGTGGATGAACAACATATCCATGTCCCTAGAATCCCTCTTTACAAGACACTTGTTAGGCCCCATCTGGAGTATTGCGTGCAGTACTGGAGGCCACACCTTCACAAGGACATTAACCAAACTGAGGCAGTCAGAGAAGGGCAACCAAAATGGTGCAGTGACTGTATCTGAAAACATATGAGGACAGATTAACGGAACTCAATATGTATACCCTGGAGCAAAGGAGGGAGAGAGAGGTGATATGATTGAAACATTCAAACACCTTAAGGGCATTAACAAGTTAAAAGAGTGTAATATGTTTCAATATAAGAAAAACAGCAGAACAAGATGACAGCATGAGATTAGAGAGAGGCAGATTAGGGGTAATGTGAGGAAGTTCTTTTTCACAGAAAGGGTGGTGGATGCATGGAATGGCCTACCTCAGGAAGTGGTGGATATGAATACAGTGCAGGGCTTCAAACAGGCATGAGATAGGCATAAGGAACAATATAGATAAGTACAGACTAGATAGGTCACTGACAGTGCAATGCTGATTATACCGGTGAAAGGTAAAAAAAGAAATGGGCGGACTGGATGGGCCCTGCGGTCCTTATCTGCTGTCAACTTCTATGTTTCTATGTCAATCTAACATTCTGGTGACTATTCTGGGAGCTTCCGTCCTGGACTAGTATTACCCGCTAGATAGTAGGAGAGGAGTATTGTGGCTGGGCACCCAACTTCATGAACAGCTACTGTGACAAACTGGGGACTGTGGTTGGTTATTATGACTATTATTTACTGGTCTATGCACTCTAACTACCAATCATCAACTGCAGCCTCCGACAGCTCAGATTATGATGATCAGGCCTTGATTTAACCACTTTTCTTTCAGTCATTTTGAGATGTCTAACTGGGAGACAGTTCACTTTATACTGCAATACTGTATTTAAGGCTTCTACATGTGTTAAAATATGGTCTCAACGAGAGTAGAGCAAACCATAATGGCACGCCTTGTGGACCTAACCTTGTGGGCGTTATCCTGGATAGGGATAACAGTGCTCCCCCTGTTATGTTGTTCCTTTTTACCATGTTTCATTTTGGGCCAGATCGGTCCGCAGGGGGCCCAGGGCGTAGAGTACTCTGGACTTACCCCCCATCTGGTTTGGAGCGCAATTCCATCTCTGCCAGCCTAGATATTATAGGGAGGCTGGCTATAGTCTCCCCCACCTTGGAATCCTGTTATGTATATAGTTATGTTTTTATAAGTGAGAACGTTTCTGGGGTATTTCTACGACGAATCACTTTAGTGAATGCTTTTGTCAGTTATGTCAAGTTGGCAATGACTCTTTGGCAGTACTATGGCGATAATGTAATGCAGTGTCTTTTTTAAATGTTACAAGTGAGGACCTTGGTAATAAGGAAGGTGGGGATGATAACGAATTACTGGGATCTCCACCTCTGAATTTAACTCAGGGACATTTAATAATATGGGTAGCTAGGGGGATTCCGATGGTTTATGGACGGGCTCATAAAGGGAATTGGGAAGAGATATGTTATATGACATTTTTCATAGACCCATGGTGATATCAGGTCAGCCTATTAACTGATTTAAAATGGCTTACTACTCCCTAGTCATGTCATTTAATGTAAATGGTATTCATAATCCGGTCAAAAGGAAGAAACTTTTACGTTTATTTAAGCAGGACAAACCGGATGCAATTCTATTACAAGAAACGCACCTCCCCTCAGAAAGAACATATTAAATTTAAATCATAGGGGTTCCAATATGTGGTTGCTTCGTCACATCCCTCAGGTAGAAGGAGGGGAGCAGTAATTTTGATCTTGTATGGAGTACAATTTCAACTCCAGCAGGAAATTATAGATAGGGATGGTAGATATGCTATAGTGTTAATTAAGCCGTATTCTAGGTTGGTCACACTGGCATCGGTTTATCTCCCCCACGTGGGTAAAATATTTTTTTGATGTTCTTCTTTCTCATATGCAGGGTTTATGTATAGTTGGTGGTGATCTTAATGTCACCCTAAATCCTACCCTGGACACCGCCCTGCCTTCCAAGCATTAAGTTACGCCACTACAAAAATACCTCAAGGTAGATATCCCTAAAATGGGTTTGGTAGACATCTGGCGCCATTTTTTCCATGTACAGGCATACGCCTGCCACTCCCTGAAGACTCTCACCTCCTCTAGGCTAGATTATTTTCTCTCCTCTATCGAGCAAGTGGAAGCAATCAGAGACATATCTGTGGGGGCCTCCATCTTGTCAGACCACTCCCCTCTATATTTGAAGTTGGAGGTGGATAAGCCTAGACGAAATTCATTTTAGCGCCTGAATTTGATCCGTCTTCAAGATGCGGATTTTGTAAAGATGGTCAAGGAGGTAATTCCAAAGATTCTGGCAGATTTTAGTTCCTCAGAAATCTTGTGCAATAAGATGGGATACCCTCAAAAAGGTGCTCTGGGGAGAACCAACAAGATATTCCACCCATCAGAAGAAAGCCAGGGAAGCTCTTCAAGTTAAATTACAGGCAAAATTATTGACCCCCCCAGACCAAACTCCTCCAGGGAGATGGGTCGGTACAAACCCAGTTACACATTATCAAGCAAAAAATCCAACAATTAACAGATCAAAGGATAGCGCAACAATTGTTATATTTAAAACTTAGACACCGGGAGGGTGGCCCTCGGGGTTGGGGGGCTCAAAACCTGACCAGGCGCCTCAGGGGAGCTAAGTCACAGGCAATGATCACTAAATTAAAGGACCCCATTATCGGACGTCTACTTTCCCATCCCACAGAAATGCAGCAGGCAATGGCTCTATTCTAGAAGACTTTCTATACTGCAGACACCCATTCCCCCCCCAAAAAACATGTATAAACACCTTTTTAGAGAACTCTCCCTTGCCTAAGTTATCCCAGGCAGAAAACTTGATTTGTCCTATTGCAGTGGCTGAGATTTATGAAAACCACAAGCTTACCAAATCCCATGAAAGCCCCAGGACCAGATGGCTATCCCAAAGAGTTCCACAGAACATTTCGACAGTTGCCGATTCGGTCCTAGCTAATGCCTTAGTAGAGATTCAGGAGGGTTAACCAGCCCTGGAAATGCACTGAAATTGTAGTCATCCCAAACCTGAAAAGACCAGTCTCCAGTGGCCTATCGGCCAATTTTGAAACTGAACTGCAATTATAAACTCTTCATGTCTATATTGGCACACAGGGTAAATGCTCTCCTTCTCTACCTAGTGGATGGGGATCAGGTGGGTTTTATCATGAAACGCCAAGCCCAAGACGCAGTGAGATGTGTACTACTGCTAAAAGAATATGCCTCTCAGAGACAAATACCATTAGTCCTTCTCAGCGTAGATGCTGAGAAGGCATTTGATAGGGTGTCATGGCCCTTTTTGTGAGCCACTCAGACGCTTTGCATTCCCAGATAAATTTACTTCCCAAATTAAAGCTTTGTATCAGGACCAAGTGGTCTATCTAAAAGTTGACGGTGAGCTTACACCCCCCTTCCCACTAACACAGGGCACCTCGCATGGATGCCCGATGTCCCCCCTACTTTACGCCCTATATTTAGAGTCTCTGGCTGCTCAAGTACAAGCACAGGCTGAGGTGGAGGTTGTTCCCATGAGTGGGAAGTTACATAAGCTTACGCTCTTTGCTGACTATGTCCTTCGGACTCGTCACTAGAGACATCTACCCCGACGCTGTGGAAACAATCTGAGGTATTTGGAGGGTTAGTTGGTTATAATCTGATCTGCCACTGCCTCCTTTCAATCTATTTAGCAGGTCAATGTACAAAAAATAATGCATTTACGTAACATGACAATCAGCCTCCTACAGAATCTGTATTTTCCTTCCCCCTGGCTGTGCTAAAGTACCTAAATCTCTGTTAAACCTCCATGAAACAACATGTAACCTGTTTTTGATCATTATTGTTACTTTGTTATGTATTGTATTTTCTGTATCATAAGTCCCATCCCTGTTCAATTTATGTATGACGTGGAACCTTTGTAAATGAGTCTCTGACTCAAAGGTCTTTCTGAATAACACAATAAATAAATAAAATAAACAGCACCAAAACAGAAGTACTTAGCTATTCATTTACACCCTCTGGGACGCTGAAGGCCAACTTCCCGTTCCGCTGGAACAAGGTTGAGATTAGGATACCATCTAAGATGTTACACCTTGAATTGGTAATTTTCTAACCTCTTACCCAACAGATTACAACAGACCTCTCAAGGTGGACTAAGTTGCCCATGGGAATACTCGGTAGGGCTTAAACTATACAGCAAAACATACTGCCTCTCATACTCTTTCCTACAAATGATTCCACTTTTCCTATCTCAACACATACTTTCAGGCCTGGGACAAACTGATCTCTCTGTTTATATGAGGGGGGGGGGCAGCACACCCTGGGTTAAGTACTCCTCACACTATAGCTCTCTAGAGCCCAGGGAGGGCTTAATCTCCCAAATTTCAGGACATATGCCCAAGCGTCCAACTCGTATAGCTCTATTACATACTACCCCCAAAATATCGGCTCACTGGAAGAACATATAAGGACTCTGAACAGCCTGGAAAACTTTGCTCCTTACAAAGTGAGAAATTCTCCCAAATGTCTTCCACTGACGCAATTCCAGGCCTTTTCGGCTGAATTCTTTAAGCAATGGTTACAAAGCTGGCAATACCTCCTCTCTACCTCTGAGAGAAGCTATCTCTCAGTGCTCCCATTTCCCCAGTGGGATACGTATCATCTACATTATGTTTTTCAAATTGTGGGACCTATGGGCATCTACTCCTTTTCCTACCTCCAAACAAATAAGGTCCCCGCAATTCAGTTTTCCACATGGATGGCCCCGAGAAAAAAACTACTCCCTTTTGAGGAGGACATCTCAAGGGTGGCTGAGAAACCCTCTAGCTTAGTTCAGATAATTATGGACTATCTTAAGGGGAATATGTGGGAAGACATTAGCAAGTTATATCACACACTGAGTATACCATAAACATTCTCTGATGTACATTAAGATGCGCTGGAAGAAGGGGTTAGGTGTACAACTTGATGCAGATTTATGGGATAAATACTCTACTATACTCTAAGGCCACCACAAATATTTACTGGAGGGAATACACCTGGAAAGTTCGGGTTATGTTTTTCCGGACTCCAGAGGTTACAGCAAAGTTCAAGGGTGAAAACTATGAGAACTGCTGGAGCGGATGCGGTCAGGTTAAGGTTGGACATGAGCATATACTGTGGGCCTGCCCCTTTCTGTTGGATTATTGGAGGGAAATACAGATAGTGCTGAATAGTGTATTTGAATGGCCCGAAATACTCTCCCCCCCACCTTTATCCCGACGGGAGTGCCACCTACTTGTGTCAACCTGAATAACAAGCTCTATTACCTGATGATAATGATACTAGCAGCCAAAAAGGTTGTTACTAGACTTTGGCTTTCTCCCAGGGTCCCATGAGTAGAGTCTTGGAGACAGCAGACTTCTGAAATTTATAATTTAGAGAGGATCTCAACCAGAATGAATCAGCAATTAAATCTGATAATAGATGGAGAAAACTGACCTTGCATCAACTAGAAGAAAAAATTACTCACCTTAGTAATGCTGTTTCTTCTAATGGAGTCTTGCTATATTATAGACATTAGCAGTTTGTTCCAGCTCTAGAACTGCCCCGGAGTGAAATGGCTAAAACCATTCCAAAATAGAATTTTGGCACAAGAACAGCTCTATCTGTGTCATTTCAAACTTGAACTATCAGATCTTTACGAGCCAAACTCACTAAGGTCTGTGTGGAAGCTGTAACCTACACTAGCCAACTGGCTACCTAAATAATAACAACCATTAATGGTCCCAACACCCAAGACTCAAGTCAGGGGACCAGAAATACTAACACCATTCTAATAATATGAAAATGGAACATAAGTATAATAAAACACACAGCAGTACACATACACACCCCAAAGTCCCAAAGGGGACAAAATGCTAACAGGACATAAGTAGTGCCCACACTAAGTTGCCCGCACCCCACCAAGTAGAGGTTCTGAGAGGGGCAGGTTGGGGGGGAGGTCTATAATATAGCAAGACTCCATTAGAAGAAACAACATTACTAAGGTGAGTAATTTTTTCTTCAAACAACATGAAGTCTTGCTATATTACAGACATTAGCAGAATACACAGCAGTACCTCCATGGAGGAGGGGCAGAACCTACTTAGGGAATAGGCTCTGAAGAACAGCTGTGCCAAACCGAGCATCTCTCCTGGCCTGGACATCCAGGGAGTAATGCTTGGTAAAAGTGTGTACCGTTTTCCAAGTAGCAGCCTGGCAAATCTCTAATAGGGGATATCTTTGGCAGCAGCTGAGAGCGCTTGTATGCCCCTGGTAGAATGAGCCCTCAAACCCGGGACTCTGCCCACTTTCTGATAATAAAATTGGATAAGAGACAATCCACCTGGCTACTGATCTCTTAGTGGCAGGTTTGCCTTTCCCAGCTTCACCATAGGTAAGGAAAAGTTGGAGGATTCGAACCTGTGACCTTTGGCACGCTTCTATATATTAACTAAGAGCTCTCTTAACATCCAGGCTGTGCAACCTCTCACCCGAGGAGTGATCAGTGAAAATACTGGAAGGAGATAGATTGATTAAGATGGAAATCTGAAACCACCTCAGGCAAAAACTTCCTATTAGTCCTAAGGACTACCTTATCCCTGTGGAAAGAAATAAAGTCAGTCTCCACTGACAAGGCACCAATTCACTTGTCGTCTGGCAGAAGTGATAGCCACTAGAAAAACAGTTTTCCAACTTGGGTACTTAAGCTCTGCAGAAGACAGAGGTTCAAAAGGGGTTGCATTAACTGGGCAATGCAAACATTAAGGTCCCAAGCAGGGGCGGTTCCGAAAGGAGGATTAGTATGGAGTAACCCTTAAAAACTTGGAAAACACAGGATGAGAGGAAAGAGGGATGACTTTCCTGCTGACACAAAAGCAGACAGCTGCCAAATGAACTCTCAGGGTAGCTGGTCTGAGACCCAAGGAATTAAGATGTACCATGTAATCTAACAAAAGGGCAATTCAGCAGATTCTGGGAAATATTTTCCCAGCACACCAAATGGAAAACCTTTTCCATTTAGAACTATAAGTAGCCCTAGTGGAAGGCTTTCTGGAAGCCTTTAGGATCTCAAGAACACCCTGAGAGAGGTGTAAATCAGCAAACTCTAACTCAAGAGCCAGGCCTTGAGGTTGAGGATTTGAGGTCGGATACCAAACCCTTCCCTGGGCACAAGTCAACAGATTGTGATTCTGGGGAGGCACAGGGAAGATGGACTGTCAGAGACAGAAGGAGTGGGTACCAGGGCTGCCTGGCCCAATCCGGGGCAATCAGAATCACCCTGCAAGGCTGAGATCCGATTTTGACTAGTACTTTGAACAGGAGAGAAGGGGGAAGCATAGAGGAACTTCCCTCCCAATCCAGAAGAAGGGCATCCAGGGAACTGAGCCCAGCACTGGAGGCCTGCAACAGAACAGAGAAGTCTGTAATTGTCTGGGGCTGCAAAAAGATCTGAGGATGCCCCACCTGGCAAAAACTATCCCCAGCACTTGAAGATCCAGGGACCATTGTGATGGCCCTGGGAAATCCTGCTGAGGGCATCCGCTAGGACATTGTCCTTCCCTGGAAGATGGTGCTATGAAGGAAGTGTTCAGGGAATAGGCCAGAGACCACAACTTCATTGCCTCGGTGCACAAGGCGAAGCCGAGTGCCCCGTTCATTGATGTACCACATTGTTGTGGTGTTGTCTGTTCTGACTTGTATCACCTTGTGCGTGGACAGATGCAGAAAAAGCTTGAAGATAAAAGACAGCTCTGAGTTCCAGCAAATTGATGTGGAGCAGAGATTCCTGGGGACCAAACTCCCTAGTGGAAAGGTCGCCCATGTGGGCTCCCCAACCCAGAGCAGAAGCATCTGTAGTTAGAGTCAGAGTCATGAGAAGGGAAATGAAGGGGACCCCGGCTCTTAATTGCTCTGATCCTGCCACCACTGGAGAGCTAGGATCAGGTTAGTCACTGGGACCAACTTGGAAAGGGTCTCTTCTCTGAGACAAAAGGTTCTCAAGTGAAACTGAATGTCTCTCATCTGAAATCTGGCTCCCTGCACAACAGCTGTGGATGCAGCCATGTGCCCCAGAGCTGCAGAAAGTGTCTTGCTGGTCGAGAGACCTGCAGAGTGAAGGAAGAGGCCAGAGCCACTAAATTCCTTACCCTTTCTGGGGGAAGAAAGGCTCTGGCTAGCTTTGTGTCCAATTCTGCCCCTATAAAGGTGAGTACCTGGACTGGTTCCAGAACCGACTTTGGTAGGTTTAGCAGAAAACCCAGGGAGGTGAGAAGCTGCTGGGTGACCTGCAGGTGAGATTTTACCTGTTCTGGGGACTGGCCTACAATGAGCCAGTCGTCTAGATAGGGAAAAACAGCAATCCTCTGCCTCCTTAAGTGGGCCACTGCCACTGCTAGACACTTTGTGAATACCCTTGGAGCAGAGGTAAGGCAGGGCATTGCTCTGAACTGGTAATGACCTGAGGGCAGTTCGAATCTGAGGTACTTCGGGATCTTCTAATTAAGACATGGAAATAGGCATCCTTGAGGTCCAGGGAGGCTAGCCAGTCCCTGGCCTTAGGGAAAATAAAATCATTACCAGAGTTACCATTTTGAACTTTGGTTTCAAAAGATGCTTGTTCAGATATCTGAGATCTAAAATGGGCGCCATTCTCCTGTCTTTTGGGGTAAGGAAGTATCTGGAACACAGACCCCTGCCCTGATGCAGGAGGAACCTTCACTGCTCTGAGAGCTAACAGGGATGAGACCTCTGTTTCCAGAGCGAGGGTCTCTGAAGCACTTGCAGGTAGAAAAGTCTGCTTCTCAACTTGGGAAACTTTTGAAGCTGAGAACCAGACCCTGGCTTACTACTTCCAGAACCCACTTGTCTGAGGTTAAAGAAGCCCAATTCTGACTGAAGTAAGCCAGCCTGCCCCCGGTACAAGAGACTGCCCTGGCACCCCATCAGGGTGCCTGTTTCAGAGCTTTAGGCTGGGGGTGGGAGCAGGTCTGCCCACCCCTCGTCTGCCCCTGCCTCTGAAGAAGCCCCTCTGAGCAAAGGCAGAGGAGGCCCGAGTCTGGTAGAAAGGCCTGAGAAAAGGCTACCCCTACCCCTAGGCATGCCTTTGAGGAGTGGCTTGCCGCTCCTTAGCCTGGGCACTCTTGTAAGTAGTCCTATATTCATCCATCTTCTTCATGTAATTCTGTCTGCTCTCCAAACAGAGAATTTCCCACCACAGGAAAATCCATAGCCTTAGTCTGGGTATCCCAGACAAACTAGTACACCTGAGCCAGCCAACTCACGAAAAGCTACAGATGTGGCCATGACCCTAGAGGAAACATCATTAACATCCACAGCAGCATGAAACTGAACCTTAGAGGCTTCAATGCCATCAGCAGCCACCTGTTCTAGTTCACTAGCCAGCTGGCTGGCCTGCTTGGCCAACTGCATAACAGTATCCCATCTAGATGCCTGATACCTAGCTACATAAGCCATATAATTTGCTTGCCTGAGTCCCAGAGAGGCTGCCATATACTGGTTTTTTGCCATGGCATCAATCTTCCTGGAATCCTTGTCAGGAGGATATGAAGCCAAGGAATATTATCTTTATCACAGGCAGCAGCCTGAACTACTCCAACATGACTGCATTGCTGAGAAAGGAATTCTGTATCAGGGCCTGACAATGTATACCTTCTGTCCATCTTTTTATCTACAGGAGGCACAGAATTAGGAGCGTTTAAAATTTTAATTGTTTGTTTCCTAAAAGACTTATGTAAAGGAACAGACAATCTCCTAGACTCTGGAATATCCATCATTTCTACAAAAGCAGGCTCCTCTTGCTCATCCACAGCCTCTTCTAAAGGAAGCTGGGGGGTTTCAGCAACTTTTTTATAAAACATAAAATGAGATGGGGACTCAGACAGCATGGGGGAGATTCTAAAGGTCTGTCTGGGGAGATGTCCGGTTCAATGGTCACACCCAGACCTTCCCAGCCACATTCATACTGTTCATAATCCTCATCCGGTTCATAAAATTCCTCAATATCATAATCCTGAACCACTGGGACCGGACGAACCGACCTTTACCAGATAGTGGTGGTTCGGACGGACCCTGAGACAGTGACTGGACAATTTGTATGGCTTTGCTATCTCTGCAGCAGTTGGAGAAGGAATTTTGGACTCAGACCTGCTGATTTTCTTGTTTTCTTTACTGGAATTGGTTCCTCAGAACCAGCTTTTCTTTGCCGAGGAAGTCTGGCCTGGTCAGAGGGCACTCCCTTTGGTCCAGTTGGCACGAACCGGGCTGTCTACATCCGGGTTAGCGGACTTTTTGGCCTCCGTCCCTGAGCCTGCCCAATCTTTTTCCAGAGTGGCTGCAGGAAATTCTTACATACCTGGCAGTCTGACTGGAGGTGGTCAAACCCAGACAATAAACACATGTAGTGTGTGGGTCAGCCTTGGCAAAGACTTCCCCACAACCATCACAGTGTTGAAACCAGTGGGCCGGTTTTTCTTTTGGGTTTCTCAGACATAATGCCAGCCTAACCAAAAACTTGTCTTTAACAGCAGTGCCAGGTAAGACACCTTTATCGGTTCCTAACCGTGTCAGCCGGTATTGAAAAACGTATTAAATCCGCTTTTTTTTAGAACCGATAAGAACCGGAACCGCACTCTAAAATAGTAACTTTTAGTTTTAAATGAGTTTTAAACCCACTGATCGGTTCAAAACCGAACCGATAACACAAGTTCCACACAGACAAAACCTTCATTTCTTGACGGTTACCACAGATGAAGCTTGAACCGAGCGGTTTTTGCGTTAAAATAAAACTATTCTCGGTTAAATCCAACCGAGAAAACACTTTAAACGAGAAATGAACCGAGCAGAAGGAGAAATCTCCGAGGCGACTGTTCACTGAGACGGAGTAAAGAATCTGACAGTTCAAGTTTGAAATGACACAGATAGAGCTGCTCTCGTGCCAAAATTCTATTTTGGAATGGTTTTAACCATTTCACTCGGGCAGTTCTAGAGCTGGAACAAACTGCTAATGTCTATAATATAGCAAGACTTCATGTTGTTTGAACACTATTCAGATTTTTGTACCATGAGGCTGGTGTGGGGGAGAGAGAAACTGAGACCTTGCCTATATGTCTGGCTAGGACAATCAACTGGTCGGGATTTATCAATTATGATAACTATACATGTATAATTTGGGGTCAACATTTGGAGATGCAGAGAGACCCTTAGCAGTACGAAGGTACCTCTTTCCTATAGGCTCTCTGAGAGAAGATATATTAGAACTCTACATGTTTGAGCTGGGGATATGTCTATTCTGTTATAATGCTTCTCATAAAATGGCTCTCACTGAATACCTATACAGCAAGCTGTACTGCTCTGTATTACCTTGTAATGTACTGTGCTATAATGAATAAAAAAAGTGCAATTTAAAAAAAAAAGCTTTGTATATAGGTAGGACCAGTTTTTTATGAGGTGGAAGACCTTTCATCTCCCTATAATCCTGGTCTTCATCCTGGATGGTCTCCTGAGAAGGGAGGTGAGGGTGTCTAGTAAATGTTGTAAACGTTAGCATAGAGGAGGAATCCTCCCGTTCATTAGGGGATGCTCCAAAATGGGAATCAGGGGACACATCTGGTTCAAGAGCACCTGCTGATGCATGGTCAGGTGCATCATGGTACTCTTGCCATGCTTTAGCCATTTCTTCCACTGATGGCAGCTCCTTGCGTATATCTGGGAGACTGCCAGTCTGTGGCTGTGTATGGTTTGTCTTTATGCTTTTTACCCTTTGTTGTCTCATCTTTGGCTTGCCCGTGAGGAACAGGTGTTTTTCTTTACATTGCTTTTTAGCAACCATTTCATCAGTGACTATCATGCTTCCTTTTTGATCCAGGCACTTCTTCAGTACCCTCATGCTTTTTTGATTCTGAAGGAACTTCATTAGCCTCTTTAGAAGCTTTACTTTTAGGCATGTCACCAGCACCGGTGTTATTTTTCTCTTCCTTTCTTTGGCTTTGAATCAGATGCTTCATCAGCACCCTTATTAGAATGTTTATTCTTAGAAGGCCCCTCATCGGTAGCCTTGGGTCTTTGTTTTGGTACACAGAAAGACCAGTCTTCAGCCATCTTTTTAAATCTTTTTGCTCTGTTGTTCAACAAAATTTAAAGCAAAGTAAGCAATGGTGTTTTGGACCTAGGCACCTTAAATACAGGTCGTGGGAATTAGTTTAGCTAGGATCCTGTGGCACGTTACACAATTTTTAAAGTCTGTAGCTCCAGTTCTCTTTTTTGGATCTATGACATACCAAATGTCAGAGAACCTCACTATTTGAATGTTCCAATACAATTTAGTTTAAAATGGCAGTCAGTTCCTTTGTGGTAAGGAACTGCGACTTTCTTAAGTAAAAAATAAAGAAACAGTTTAAATCGCCAGATCCCACTAAAAAAAGGGAAACTGCGATATAATTACAAAAGGAACTGTCGAAAATACTCAAAGACGGTAAAATAAAAGTAACAAAAATATAAAGGTCAGAACAGACTGAAAATAGCGGTTCCTGGGAACAGAGGGGAACTGCTAAAAAAAAAAAAAAACACCTAAAATTACACTCAGCACACTAAAAAAAAAAAAAAAGTATAAAACTGCAAGTAATTTTACCAAGTAATAATAGAGAAAACTCTTTCCTGGGTTGAGAGAGACACACCCCAGAGGCAGTGTTGCTCAGTCAGCGGAGAAAAAATTCTGGTGCCTTCACAGGCAGTCACTCCTCAGCACACTCCCTCCTGAACTCTGACTGGCTAATTCCCTAAGCTCATTACCATAAACTCCACCTCTGGGGCAGTTCAACCTAGCCAGCTTGCTATATAGTTACTGATGCTAAAGGACCCCTGGCGTATTTTTTTTTTTTCACTTTTTTATTTATTTATTTTTAACAGTTGGGAAAAATATATTTATAAGTAGAAACTCAGATACACTTGTATGCATTTATGATAAAATACTTCTTCCTCCCACTGCAAGTGGTTACTGATGTCACTATTACTGCTGGAGAAAGTTTGTCCTTTGTTGGAATCACGATATGGAATGTTTACCATGGAGTACATGGATTCAAAATTCTGCTGAGTTCCACTGGCAGAATGTTCCTCTCCTAACATGCTGCGTGTGCTCGCGCACACACACACACACACACACACACACACACAAAGACCTCCTACAGCCAGAGACTCCATTATCTCACTGTCGGGGCAAGCAGAAGAGACTTCCCTGATGAACAGGTAAAGATAGATAGGGGATGTAGCATGGTGCATTATGTAATGTAGTTTTTATCTTCATGAGCGGTCTGTGACCTCCTGACTCCTCACGCGTGATGTAGCCACGAGTAAGGGCTCAAGAGGTCACAGACCACGATGAAGATTAAAAAAAAAAAAATTACATGAGGCACCATGTCATGTCTACTTTATACGGTTATATGTGATAAAGGAGAGTCTGAAAGACCACCCATCACATAGAGTGAACAAACTTGACCCTGCGGTCAAAACAGCAATGGATATTGTGGCGGCAAGTAGCTACTATTACTAAAAAAATATACAAAACTTATGTAGGGGCTGCTCTCCTTCCTTGTGGGGCCAAGCCCCCCGCACCCACCAAAAGTTAAATAATCAACTCCGAGGGGAGTGTGGACCACGGGGCAAGTTACTGGATGCTGAACAAAAACAAATTATTCTGCCTTTAGCCGGACCCGAACCCAGAGCTGCTTGCATTGCAAGCGGTGGTATACACCACTACGCTATGCAAGCAGCTCGGCAGGAATCGGCCTCAAAGGACACTATATCCTGTAATAGAGAGTACAGCTCCTTGCTGTACTGGCTACACAGGATATAGCGCCGTACTGCACCACTCGCTCTCTTGTAGAGCGCTATTACTGAGTCGCTCAATAATCAGCGCTCTACATGGGTGCTACCGCTTTATATAATGAGTATGGTTCAAAAAAAAAAAAAAAACACAATTAGTGATGCTTTCAAAATTACATTTCTTTATCTTTACCCTGCAAGCACAGATTCACATCAAACCGCAAACTTCTTTTGAATCATTTTACCCATACTCAAGATTGTTTGTGAACTGCTGTTGCCACGGTGTTGTAACCATGGAATTACAATGCTACCAGACATCAGAAACTGGTGGGGCAGATGCAAAGTAGGGGTGCTAGCTGCACAATCGAGCAGACTTCGATAGACCGGATGGTCTGTTTCTGCTGGCACATTAGCATGTTTGTAGGACACTGAAGTGAGCTCAACAGATCGCTGTTTCAGACACAGAGACCAAGTATGACAGGAGTGGGATTTTCTTAATTCTCCATACCACAGATAGATGTACATCTGCTGCATGAAAAACCAATAAAATACTGCTGCTCTCATACTCAGTAGCTGTCTCAGACATAATCTCAGACACTCACAAGAATGACTTTTACCACCGGAGTGCAGCTTTTAATCAACTTTGACACAGACTGTCTATACTTTTTATTTTTGTACAGTCATAGGCATCGAGGTGGAAAGTGGCCCAGCTGCTATTTTTATGGCTGCCAAAGGTGGACAGTAGAAAATGGTGGCTGATGAAGCTGAACATTCCAGGTGCCAAGTTCAGTAAGAATGGGGCACCCGAGGCTCTTACTTGGATTCACTGTGAAAGCTTTGTGGCGCACCGAAGTGTGTGGATATAAGGTGTGATGAACCAGATTCATAAGCTATACTCTTCTATCAATCAGGTTCGTCATCAGACAGCATACTTTTTTTTTTTATCTCGTTCATTTTAGAGCCACGCTCATTGTATAAAAGGGGGATGTTTCATTGTCAGCAAAGAAACCATTGTAATGAAAACTATAAACAATACTTTATGTTTCTAATTTGTTTATATGTGCAGGGAAACAATTTTTTTTTTTTTTTTATTTAAGGTAGATTTTTAGGGCCCAGTTGAAGTTTTTTTTTTTTTTTAGCAGCCATGTTTGTGATGGAAAATCAATTCTAGTTGAAGTGGTACTGATGGATGATAGCTCTGGTTGTAGGAAGATTGATTTGCTCATTGTGTGATGTGGTTTAGAATGAGGATGACTGTGCATTTAACAGATTTCATGCATGGCTACATGATACATTTTGACAATTTGTTTTGGATGCCCATTTTATAAGTACACAATAAGACACAAGGGGGTATGCATTAGACATTTCCAACGCACGGTCAGGGGCATGGTGAGGCACAAGTCTGAGTGCCTTCAGCATCCGGCTGTGCGCAAGAAATGTCTAATGCACATCGGAGTGTCTTATTGCGCTTATAAAATGGGCATTAAAACTAAATTTCTAAAGAAAAAGTTAAGTTGCTAAGATTGGAAAATATAGCATACAGTGTAATAAAATAAACCCTATACCTGCATAAACTAGTTTTTTAACTTGTAGTTTAAACCCCCCACACACACACTCCTACACATACAGTCCTCCAATTGTTTCAGGAAATTTTTAACAGCCCTTGGAAAGCTCAGCAGTTTATATATATTTTTTAATTCTGCTTTCGTTTTGTGCAAAAACAGATGCAGAGAAAAGAACACAACCGCTGGGCACAACTAGCTGAGCTGTGATTCTCATAGGAATGGGTTTCACAGTACCAGTACCTGCTCCGGGAACCTTCTCCTCTATGCGGATGATGTCGTACTCTATTCATCCAACTCTGACCCTTTACAACTCCACCTCTCCCTCCAGTCCTCCTTTAGTTCCGCTGAAAAATGGTCCGCCTCCCATCATCTTGTCCTAAACTATAGAAAGACTAAGGTTATGTACTTTTCCCACCCACTCAATACTAGAAAGGAACTTTGTCCTCAAGTAAGTACTGTCAACCTGACCCGCCCCCACCCCCCGAACAAGTGGACTCCTTCAGATATCTAGGCTTAACACTCGACCCTGCACTCACTTTCCACCAACATATCCACCTCCTATCTACTGCCCTCAATGTGCAGCTCGGGCTCCGGTATCGCCTCAAACACTGCTTTACCCCAAACGCATTGAGGCTTGCTGTCTCCTCCTCTGTCCTCTCCCTGCTAGATTATGGCCTAGTCATCTATGGGGCAGCAAACTCATCGGCCCTCAGCAGACTACTTGTCTCCCTAAATAAAGCCTGTCGCCTCACCTTGGGCTGTGACCGTCTAACTCACATGCTCTCTATACAATACCACCAACTGGCTGAACCTTGACAGCAAGATTAGGTTCCACACATGCCTCATGGCAAAAAAAAAAAAACATAAAAATTGCCCTAGGTCTCTGCCCAACAGGACTCGCTCCACTAATAAGACCGGCCCTGACACTCAAGCACACTCGTAGCTATGGTAAGCACCTCCTCTCTGTCCCCCATTGCCGTACATCCCTATACCAGAGGTCCTTCAGCTACAGAGCAGCGTCCTGGATGAACAGTCTGCCCACTCCACTTGCAAAAGAGAACAGACTTGGACCGTACAAACCCGCCCTCACAGACCTCTTACAGTCCTCGAACCACTGTGATTGCCTCTGAATTATCTTACATTATACCGACCGGCATAGACTGCAGCCGGATTCCCCCTCATATCCCTGCCACAACCTGTGTCCCACTAGTCTAGCTCTGCACATATGTGCCATTTGTTTTTGTATATTTGCACTAACCTACCCCAGTTTTTCTCTGCTAGCCTCACAAATGCTACTGTAACTACCTGACTATGTACTGCTGTACTGATATGTAACCTGTCTTTCTCTGTTTGTAATATTTGTGATGTGAAACCATTGTAAAGGAGTCTCTGACTCAAAGGTATTTCCGAATCTCCAATAAACATAAACAAACAGAACGGGGCACTCAAAAAAAATCACAGCTTTTATATGAAATGGGAGGATGAATCGGTAGCTCAAGCACAAAAAAACTGGCATCTGATTTAAACAGTGAAGTAGCAGTTGTTCACCCCCTCCTTTACAGACCTACAGCCTTAGTGTGTGTTGTTGTACAGTAGGCTACAGTTGCAGGTTATTTTGTCCCCCACTCTTTACAAATGATTGTTTCACCTAGTGTGAGCAGGCGAATAACTGGCCATGCATGCTGAAAGCTGCAAAACAGCTGACAGCTTACTTTTTTTGTGTATATATCATGTTTATTTCAAACTAAGGAGTAAGCAGTAGGCGGCGCACAGCTGAGAAGATCTCTGCATTTACCAAAGTTGCAGTTACCTTGCCGGTTTCCGTGAAGTGTCATTGGCAGCACTTCGTGGGTTCAGCACAGTGACGGAAAGTGATGTGCCATGAGAGGCAGTCCACTGTTCTGGAAAGTGTTTTTAAATATTAGGAGAAAAGCATCTTGAATATTAATGAGGGAGTGATCGGCGGGCAGGGGACATATCGCTGGTGCTGCAGATAGAGAGTAAAACGTGTAGAAACTTGGATTGGACTTTTTGTACCCATTTTCTATGTGGCAGACAGAAAGAATCAGCTACTGTATGGCACAGTTAGGGTGTGGGAAATGGACGCTAAGTGGGGGAGAAAAATGGTGGCTATTATGTTTCAAAAATTTTAAGGCGCAAGGATGTCTTTTTGATAATCTGTGCCCACGCTGTTAGCACTTGTTTTTAGACGTGCATTAGACACCTGCACGCTTAATAACCAATCAAAATGCAGAATTTTCCCTTCCCATTTTATAAAAACAAGGATGTATACACCGAGGGAGACAACTAGGGATATAAGGCCACAAGCCCGAAGGACAAGTGGCTTTACTGCCCTAATTAGCCCTCGAGATGGGTATACTTCCAAGTGTTCCACCCTTACCCATTGTTTGTTGAATACAATACATTAGGATGGTTATTGTTAAGGAGATCGCATTTGTGATCATATCATGGCACCTGAAGGTCTCTTGCAGCAAGTAGGGAATGATCTGTAATGAATGTAGGTAGAGGTTTGTACAATAGGGGTGAGCACATACACGGCAACATAAATCCGTGTATTCTTACCCATGTGGAACAAACAGCAGATAACATATGCACCGTGAAAGTACTGGACATTTATTCCATGGTGAATACGTCATCTCCATTTATACAGTGTACAAGTCGTAACCCAACTCCCCAGCCAGCACTTCATTCACACTCCCCCCCCCTTTTTTTCCACTAATACACATGCTGCTTCCAAAGTAAACACACTACAAACTGGCAGCCCTATTGTGTAAATCGGATACCTGATGGCTGCCCGTTGAATATATGATTTATGTGAATGAGCTGAGTGACATCAGGATTGTCACTCGTGGTTCCGCTACACCACTCCGCAGTCACACTTGGCTCATTCGCATTATATAAATATGCATCTCCACACACATACACACAAAAAGGCGAGAGGGAGAGAAACTCCATTCAGCTGCACCATAACTCCACAGAGATTGTGTGGGCCATTTGCTTATGGTGGTATGAAAGTTCCCATTCTGTAACGTGACCCCCAAGTTTAATATAAACACCATCTCTATGGTTCTGACTTACAAAGATAAGTTACTTTCCAGAATGGCAGCAGGAATAATGGAATTTTAAACATTAAAAGAAGGGTAGAGATTACTTCCCTATGTGGCACCCCACCTCCACTCAGACATTTTCTGATGTCTGAGTTTAGAAAATTCTGCAACGTTCTACATAGAACTGAACTTCCTTTTCATAACTTTAATATTTTGGAGCCCCTTTCACAAATTTGTTTATTCTTCACTTCATGGATTTAAAATTTGTCTGAGAACACATTTGTAACAGAAATCTGTTAATGCTTTAATAATTTGTTATGTTAATGTTTTTGTATTGTTTATGAATTTTATTTCTTTTCTATTTTCCTCCCTGGCCATTCATGAAAACAGGCAGACATTTTCTCATGGACTAACCAGGGTCCCAATATTCAAAGACTGGCACACCTGTAAACAGGATCTACAGATGTGCTAATCCAGAATCACGCTGGCGCTCTCGACTGGCCCCTATTCAGAAGCCCCAATAGCACCAAAGTGTTATAATATCTCTGCATCTATGCAAATGAAGGGGACCCCCATGCATATCAATACAGCAGTATCTTCAAAAGCTTACAGAGGCGGTGCAGTACAGCCTTGAGGTCAAAGTAATGAGCTGTGAATGAGCTTGGCACATCCAACAGACGTGGGTTTGATTCCCACAACCTCCAACTGCATACTGTGTGACTTGAGCAACTCACTTTATCTCCCCAATGAGTACCTAGTTGGCCTTACCCAGTTACTAAAACAATATTAAAAAAAAGTCCCCAGAGCTGCACTGGTTACCACCACCCAAAACCACTCTCCCCCAAGTTACTCTTTCTTCCTCCCTCTGATCCCACAACCCCAGCCCCATCTCTTGACTACTCCAGGACTGACTTAGCTCCAACTCCCCACAGCTCCCCTCCCCCAGCAAGAGCCACTGCTTGATGACCAGCCAGAAAGGATCCGGTAGGAGCAATGCCAGGGTGATTTTTCCTCCTTCTCCCGTCCCTATGGTACAGAGGTGGCGTGCCAAGACGTCAATGGCCAAGCTGCACACACAGATACATTTCAGCATGCCAAGTGTCTGCCCTGTTTTCCTCCCCCACCACCACCACCTGCAGTCCCAGTGTTCTGACCCCCAGCCACCACGTAGGGCCAGGTCACACTGGGCGTCAGTCCCACCCCTCCCTAGAGGAAAGAGTCCCTCAGACGCTCGATTCTCCTGGCCCCTCAATTCCCAAGTTCGATCCAGAACTCAGGTCGCTGGAGTCACTGAGCAGCTGCACTACCACTGCAATGGCAGACCGAGAAACCCATCTCTTAACAGGGCACCACAACCCTCCTGAAGGCAGGGTGGCTGTATTGCAGCCTCCCACCCCCAAAACTTGTTACATATTTTGCACAGTTACCCTTGGTGTCTAGTGGCACCCCCCCACTATACAGCTGCCAAACATAAAAGTAATCACTGGTGTTAAGTGTTCTCCCCACCCACTAACATACCACCACCCATCACATTTTCCCCTTACCAGGGTGTCTTACATAGTCTGTGGATGTCAGATACAGCGACTGACACAGCCCTCCTCTCATCGGCTTGGCGGCCGCCATATGTGCCATCAGTGGTAGTACAGTATTATACTGTGTATATTTGGGGAGACACCACTGAACATGAGGGCGTGTGTACTTATTGTAACCTGCGAACGGCTATCACTAGAAACCAGGGGATTCAGTATTATACCTGCAAGATGAGCACTAATGGGCTTGCACACACATGCAAATGGCCCCTTAGCACCTTGCATGCCCAATAGGCTCATTTGTAATCTGTGGCTGAATACAGAAAACAGGGATCTTGGCACAATCTATTCAGAGTACAGATATTCTCTGTGGGCTATGGGGCAGCGCAGTTTCATTTAGCGCTGTTCCACCACAGTCTGATATTCAGCTGGATTGCACTGGTCCGCTATCTGACCGAACACTGCAGCTGTCAGGTATTGCGCTTTTTGAATAACAAGGCCCAAGTCTTTTAAATAAAGATCAAAGCCACTGCTAAACTAATAAGACAGCGAGAAGCTACCACTGGACTACCAGATATCAAGACTGGGAGTAAGTGTGCTGGACCTCCAGGGCAATCTGGCTATAGGCCACATGGTAGAAGAAATGAAAATTATGTACCTACCGTAATTCTTGATCTTCTCTTGCATCTTCACTGGTCATTACTGCTGGGTGTAAGCCAGAGGCGCGCACCCACCACAGGATTTTTTTTTTTGGAGGGAGGAGTCGGCGCCAATGGCACCGCCCACGAGGCCGACGCACCACATGGGCACCTGTTAGGCACCACAGACGACTCCTCCATCCGAGTTCTGTAAGCCAGAGAGGTGAAATAAAAAGAATTAGAAGGATAAAAGCGAGGCAAGAGAGCCGAGGGATATATAAAGAAAAGGAAACAAAAAGGAATAAGCCAAAAAGAGGACATGAAAGAGAACCCTAACCTAAGGGGCAGCAGGACCTCATTCCTTGGGCGGCTCTGAGGGAGGAACAGATAAAGGAAGAGGAAGAAGAAAAATGTATAGTGGAATGAAGGGAAATGCTGCCACAAATTTTGAGTTAAACTGGCTTAAAGCTTATCAGCTCAGAGCTAAAAGGCAAAGGAGCAAGGATCCCTTCAGACAACACTGGTTTAGATGGTTCAGCCGAACCTTCCGCTCAGCTTGGTACGAGAGGGGAAGATTTCCCTACACATCCCACTATCCTACGACCTATCACTCAAGCGGAGAGCTCACAGATAGCCAGAGGCAAATCTGTTCCGGAAACAGCCCCCAATCAGGTGAATGAGAAATGATCCCACTAGTACCCAGCCATATAAAGTACTGGGTGGGGTAAGCCTTAAGATAAGGCAATGCATTTTGGAAAGATGAACAGAGAGAGAAGGAACTCCTTCAGACTCCCTGGTAGAAGGCAGGGGCCAAAAGGTACCAGACCACCAGTACAAAAATGGTACTTTTTTGTGTGTGTGTGTGTGTGTGTGTGAGAGAATCGGACTATGAATGACATTGACCAGTCCTGGCCTGGCACTCACAAGGCAAGATTCAGGGACACCAGCTAGGTCTGAAGACCAAGGTTAGAGGACTGTCAGAACTAGTCCTGTTGGCTGGTGATTGAACTAATCTGTCCAGAAGGTAAGTCCCCAAGGGAACACACCTTCCAGGAAAATCAGAGAGAGTTCCCTCAGATAGAAAAGACAAGACTGTATTCGCTCTCCTCCTTCAAACCACTCGCTAGTTTGTTGGGTTTTCCTTTTTTCTTTTTTAGAGAAAAGAAAGTGCCAAGGATCAGGGGATGTAACCCCCAATGGCCTTGAGGAGGGCGAGCAGGGTGGGGGAGACGCCCAAGAAATGAGGCCCATGAGGGGAAGGTGGGTGGGATTCAGTAATGAATAGTTAAGATGCAATAAGATGCAAGAGAAGATCAAGAATTACGGTATGTACGTAATTTTCATATCGTCCATTAATATTCACCATTCATTATTGCTGGGTGAATACCAACCCCCGAGGGGGCCTGATGTCCAGCCCAAGGGAACATATCCCTTAGCCTCCCACTGGTGAAAAGCAGGAGGGGGAGACCCTAAACAATGGACTGAGGTAGTCTTAAGGTTGCTGAGGATGAGGGGATGTCCCCCCCCCCCCGTGGTTGGGGGGACGGAGGATGCCCCTGAAGAATCCTCCTCGCCCTGTGGGAAAACAGATGGGTCCCCCAGAAAGCAGAGGAAGTCACCCTACATCAGCCAATGGGTGGCAGTCTGAACAGACAAAACCATGCCGTCTGCCTTATGCAGATCACTGTCCCTGCCAGGCTGGAAACCACCTCACGGGCGTCATAAAACACCCTTGCCTGGTGCATTGCAAGCTCCAAACCCTGCGCAGACAGGGGGGCCAATGGCTTGTCTGGACTGCTCCGTATGAGGTTTGGATGCCATAACCTGTGCCAGCATCGACCACAGATGCTGGTTGTAGGCAGCATGGTGTGCCTGATGTGAACCTATACACATCAAAACACGAGCTGAAAAGAAGACTCTTCGTCCCCAACGGTCAAATTCAGCAGAATCCGGATTCGGGGGTTGATCATGTGCCAGGCGCTGAGGCCCAGAAGGAGTGTCAAGGGACGTCAAGCCTGAGGGCAGGTGAGGTAGGGAACCTAGAGACTCGTGGGGGGCACAATACCATCTCCTGCAGTCTGCTGGGGCTGGAGACTGCCATGTGTGGACAGACTCCTCCTGGAAAGGGATCAGCCAGGAAGGCACCATGAGGTGGTGAGTGCTGAATTCACTAAGGAATGCATGCGTCTGCCGCACGGTATTGTCCCTTCGAACAAATGAAATACGAAGCTCCGAGACCAGCCTCGAAAGGAACCGCTGATATTCAGTGAAATCAGCATCAAAGTACGGGTGGGCAGGAGGTTCCTCTTCCTCAGAAGAGGAAGACGAGGAGGAAGTGCAGCTCGAATGATCAGAAGACTCCTGCGGCGGGGGAGGAGACAGGTGAAAGACCTGTTCATCCGTGGCCCTGACATATGAAGGGAAGGCCGCTGCAGTAGCTCTGAATGTCTCCCAAATTAAGGGCCCTGTAGGACCCACATGGCCTGGGAGAGAGGGGGTGGCTGCAGAGGGATGGGCGAAGGGCACTTGAGAGTATGTGCCCAGCCTCTGCAATCCAGGGGACGATGCCACCGTGACTGGGGACCCTGAGACCATACCAGGTTGCGAGAGGCAACTTGAAGGCAAACTCTGGAAGAGGCCCAGAAGGGCAGCCCTTGCATCGCCACTTTCAGATGTGCTCTCGAGACTTGAGAAGGAAGAGCAGGGTTCAGCACTGCTCCTCCCCACCCGTGGGAGCAGTGGGGATGTCCACCGCTCCTCACCCTGACCTCTCAACCCCTCCGACTCTGAGGCAGCCCTCTTCCTCGACACTAGCATAGGAGCTCCTCACTCTGCGGGCCTCCAGAGGGAGGCCACAGTAGCAGGGCTCTCCGCCCCTTCCCGGGGGCCCCGGCAGCACCAAAAATGGCAGCTGCCTGGGCCCTCTCGGTAGAGAGCACCCTCCTAATACCGGAGCTATCGCCCCTAGTGGATCCCAGGCCACCCCTAGCAGAGGGACCCCATAGCTGAACCTGCTCTGGGGACTCAGGAAGAGGAACATTGGGCCGCCAGACACCCCAGCCTATAGAGAGTTCCGGTTCCGAAGAATCAGAGACCAGCAGAGTGACCTTAAGAGAGGCAACCCCCGAAACATCTGATAATGGCACCGGGAACGGCGCCGTCGTAGGCTGCAATGTCACCGCTAGAGTCCCCGGCCCTGCGAACAGTGCTGGAATCCAAAGTGGTGCTGCCAACGACAACACCCAAGTCCCTGGCGCCGCAGATGGTGCTGGAACACAGCGTCACTGCTCGGCAGCACAGAGGGTCCACCAGTGCCAGGCCCCGCAACCGGGGGCTGCGACAATAGGGGAGCCTGCACCTCCTTGGAGATGACAGCTGGGACGGCGCCAGCGATGCGACCCCAGAAGGAACAGCACCGCTCCTCGTGCGCTGAAGAAGAGACCACCTCCTCAGCAAGGCTGAAATTGGAGGAGGCCTCCTCCTCGCTGGGCCGTATAGACCCAGGAGGGGACCAGGAGGAAGGGTCAAGAGATCTGGCCTGGGAGGCCTGCAGGTGGCGTCCTCCAAAGTCGGCGAGCCCTGCCAATCTTAAGCAGACTTGCAGTACGGTGTCCACATGGAAAACAGGCGTCGCAGTGATCCACATAATGGCTGGGTCCCAGGCACGAAGGCAAATATGTCAATCCGTGAAGGAACCTGCCGCCACAGGGCATTGACGATAGGGGCACGGTGCCTTGATTTACGCCGCCCCCTGAATTGGTTATGATGCGAACAAATTCACAAAAACAGCAAAAGATCCCGCACTGTCGACAATATAAGAAGAATGGTCTTACTGGGTCAACGGGCGGGATGAAGGAGCAGCGTCGAGAAGAAAAAAATTACCCACCATAGTAATGTTGTTTCTTTTAATGGAGTCTTGCTGTATTCTGACTATATGCAGTTAGCCCCAGCACTTGAACTGCTACAGAGAGTAAAGGTTAGCTCTATGCAAAGGCATAGAGCGTTGAGCTCGAGCTCGGTTTCAAATCTCTGTCTGTGGTACTCTGAAGTGTAACCCGTCAGATTCTTACGAGACCTAAACTAACTCAAAGTAAAAACCGTTTCAAAATTTTTGAGCCAAGTGGCAAAATAAGGTTTTAGGGTCAAGACTCAAGTCAAAACACCCAAAAAACACAACTGGTAGTGATTCACCAAACTAAGAGGAAAAAAACCCTAAGAGATGGAAGCATGTCCAGAGCACCTCTGGGGTGCAGCACTGTGCCTGCCCCACCACATGCCAAAACTACTAGGTTCCAGGAGGGGAGGCAGGTCAGACAAGACTCCTTTAGAAGAAATACAGGTTACTCACCTGTAACAGGAGTTCTAGGAATGGTATATGTTGTTCATCCACACTTATTGACAGGTTTCTTGCCGCTTTAAATCTTGCCGTAAGGTCTTCAAGCTGGCTCCTCCCACCCACCCGGGTGGTAAAACTCTCCGCTCCGCCCCATGACGCCAGATCTGGCCCGCTGGAAGCTCAGGTAGTGCGTCGAAGCCGGGGAGGTCGGTGGTTTGTGATGAACATATACCATTCCTAGAACTCCTGTTACAGGTGAGTAACCTGTACTTCTAGGACATGATATGTTGTTAACCACACCTTATTGGCAGAGACTCCTAGCAGTTCTCCGGGAGGACGGAGGCAAGGCGCACACCCCTACTTAGGGAATAAAGACTGGAGAACCGAGGCCCCAAAACCAGCATCCCGGCGTGACTCAAGGTCGATGTGGTAATGGGTAATAAAGGTGTGTGCTGACTTCCAGGTAGCAGCCCTGCAGATTTCCTGGATAGGGACGTCCCTGGAAGCAGCCACCGATGCAGCAGTATGACGGGTAGAATGAGCTCTTATCCCTCTGGGAGGCTCCATGCCCGCCAACTTATAGCAGAGATCTAAGCAGGAGGTGACCCACCTGCTTATCGTCCGCTTGGCTGCAGGTCTGCCAGATTCGGCTTCAGCGTAGGTGACAAACAGCTGGCGAACCTCTACCGAATTTCAGCCGTGCGCTCCTTATAATAAGCGAGCGCCCTTCTAGGGTCCAAAGTATGGAGCCTGTATTCGGCCTCCGAGGTGTAATTGGGGTAGAACACCGGCAGAGTCAACACCTGGTTAAAGTGAAACTCCGACACCACCTTCGGAAGGAATTTCGGGTGGGGGCGCAGGACAACCTTGTCCCTGTGGAAGACCAGGAAAGGAGACTCAATGCAGAGCGCCTGGAGTTCTCCCATCCTTCTGGCTGACGTGATAGCCACCAAGAAGGCGGTCTTCCACGACAGGTGAGAGAGATCACACCTGTGCATTGGTTCGAATGGCTTGCCCATGAGCTTTGCCAGTACCAGCAGTAAATCCCACGGAGGTGGAGGTTCTCGGACCGGAGGGGAAATGTGATCAAGGCCTTTGAAAAAGCGCCAGACCACCTTCTCCTGCGCCACCGACTGCTCCCCGGCCCGCGCCCGGTAAGCAGAGATGGCTGCCAGGTGCACCTTTAGGGTCGTCGACCTAAGCCCTTGACTAGAAAGGGACCATAAATAGTCCAAAATGCTTGCCACAGAACAGGAGGAAGGGTCCAAGCCCTTGCCCTGACACCAAATGGAGAATCTCTTCCATTTGAAGGCGTAGCATTTTCTGGTCGACTCCTTACGGGGCGCCTCAACAACATTGAGGACCTCGTCGAAAAGACCCAAGGCCTGGAACTCTAGCCGCTCAGGAACCAGACTGTCAGGTGCAGGGATTGAAGGTCCGGATGGAACACCTTCCACTGATTGACTGAGAGCAGGTCCGGGTGAGCTGGAAGCTGCCTCGGGAGCCTGGAGCTGAGGCTGAGGAGATCTGGGTACCAGAACTGGCGGGGCCAGTCTGGGGCTATCAGAATCACCTGCGCCATGTCCCTCCTTGCCTTGAGAAGCACCTTGTGAACCAAGGGAAATGGGGGAAAAGCGTAAAAGAGGCCCGGGGTCCAGGGCCTCGAGAAGGCATCCCCCTGCAGCGAGCCCTGCTGAGGCGGGCATGAAACAGCCTCAGCAGCGTTCTCCTGAGGCAAACAGGTCCACCTGAGGTATGCCCCAGTGGGAGAACAGATCTTGTACTACCTCCGGCAGGAGAGACCACTCGTGAGATGCGCCCCTATCCGGCTCAGGACATTGGCCAGGGTGTTGGAGGCTCCTGCCAGACAGATGGCAGGAGATCCGCCTCCAGGCTGCGCACGAGTGACCAAATGCGGAGAGCTTCCTTGCATAGAAGCATGGAGCGCGTCCCGCCCTGGCGGTTCAGGTAATACATGGTCGTGGTATTGTCCGTCTGGACTCGGACCACTTGACCCCGGAGAAACGGAGCAAAGGAGGTGAGAGCTAGGCGGACCGCTCGGCGTTCCAGCAGGTTGATGTGGCAACGGGACTCCCACGGGGACCAGAGGCCGTGCACTCGGTGTTCCCCCAGATGGGCACCCCAACCCATCAGAGAGGCATCGGTCGATAGAGAGACCGTCGGCTCGGGGCGGACAAACGGGATGCCCTCCTGCAGATGAGATGGAGCGGTCCACCACGGAAGTGTCCACATCTCCTGGGTCACCATCACTAGCTGGTCCAATGGATGCATGGCGTTGTGACCACTGGCTGGCCAGTCCCACTGAAGAGGCGCATGTGCCAGCATGCCGAACGGACTACGCTGGTACAGGCCGCCATGAGACCCAGGAGGCGCAGGAAGTCCCGGGCAGGGCGCGATTGCCCAACCAGAAATGATCGGGCAAAGGAGGTAAGAACCTCGGCCCTGTCCGCCAGGAGCCGTGCTCTGGCTCGAAGAGAGTCGAGCTCTGCCCTGATAAACAGAATTGCCTGCTTCGGCTCGAGTTCCGACTTGGCCTCGTTGATGAGAAGGCAGACTTGAGAGCAAACCTGGAGGGCCAGATCTCTGGACCGCTCCACCTCCTGTCTGGAGGGGGCTGCTATCAGCCAATCGTCCAGGTAAGGGTACACCCGGACCCCTCGGCGCCGCAGGAAAGCTGTCACCACTGCCATGCATTTGGTGAAGACCCTGGGAGCTGGAGACAAGCCGAAGGGCATGGCTCGGAACTCAAGAGGATCCCTCCGCTCAGCGAAGGAATCTCGATGTGACAGGACGGATAGGGGCGTGAAAACGCGTCCTGCAGGTCCAGAAAGCAGAACCACACGCTGTGTTCCAGAGATGGTATTATCTCGCCAGAGTGACCATCTGAAGGTTCAAGACCTTAGGAACTTGTTCAGGTGCGTGTAGGTCGAGAATGGGCGCAAAGCCCCGTCCGCTCGGAACCAGGAAGTACCTGGACCGAACCCGGGTCTGAAGGGGGTCTCCCTCCTGATCACCTCCTTTGGAGGAGGAGAGCGATGTCGGCTCGACGAGCCGACAGTGAGGCTTCAGACCCCGAGGCCCCCCGAGGTGCGACGGCTCTGAAGGGCGGGGCCTGCTCGAATTCTAGAGGCAGGCCTTTTCCCACCACCTCCAGAACCCACCTGTCCGTGGTAATAGCGGACCAGGCAGAAAGGAAGTGTCGGAGCCGTCCCCCCACGGGGGGAACCAGGGGCAAGGTGATGGGGATGGGGGCGACACCCCACAGCCCGTCACTGGGCAGGCTTGGAGGAGGGACCGGCCGAGGGACCTCCTGGGCCTTTTCCTCCCTGCTTCCTGTTGGAGGAAGCCGACGGCTTGGGTTTGGGATACCAAGCTCGAGCCTGCTGGCCCTGACGTTGCTGGGCCTGGCGCGCTGCAGGCGCAGGACGACGAAGGAGGCTTAGACTGTGACCTGCGGCCTTTGTCCTTTTGAGCGGAAGAGACCGAGTCCAAGGTAGCATTGGACTTCTCGATCCTCTGTAGGTGACCTTCGACCCCAGGGCCGAAGAGGTCAGTCCCCAAAAAGGGAACATCCGCCAACTTGTGCTGGGTATCCGAGGTAAAAGTGGATATCCTCAGCCAAGCCCGACGACGCATGGCCACTGCGGCTGCCACCGACCTGGCACATGAGTCTCCAAAGTCCAAAGCAGTCTGGAGCTGCTGTTTGGCCACTGCCCTGGTCCCGCACCTGCCTGACCGTAGTCTGCAGATCCGCGGGAAGATGAGGGACAACCTCATCCAGGGAGCCCAACAGGGCATGTGAAAAATGTGCCATGAGGACGGCCGAACTGGCCTGACAAAGGCCGAGAGAGGACGGAGCATAGACTTTTAGCCCGGCATAATCCAATTTCTTGGATTCCTTGTCGGGAGGTTTGTCCACATCCCTGGCGTTCCGGCCGCCAGAAAAGCTGTCAGTAACCAACCCCTCCACAGAGGGGTGTTCTGAAAAACCGGACAGGGAACCGGTAGGGACCGCTACTTCCTGGCCATCCTGGCGAGGCGCAGGGCAGGAAGCAGGCGCTGCCAAAGCTCAAGGCCGGACCCACTGGCCTCGGCCACCAGAATGGCCTCCGTGGGAGAATCCCTCAGTCCAGAATCTCCGTGAGGGATACCTGGCCCGTTTAGAAACGGGTTCGAGCTTCATCCCGGTGGACTCGGAGATGAGCCGAAGCAACCCTAAGAAGGACGAAGGGCTATCGTCCACTGACTGTCCTCCCGAGGACTCCCAAGTCGAATCGCTTGGAGAAAAGGGAGGAATCATCCTCGGACTCGGAAGAGTCCTCAAAGAGCTGCCTCGGGCCTGAGCCACCCTCCACCTGCCGAGGTTTATCGGGAGTGAGGGTGACAGACAGCCTATGGGGCAAACCCAAAGCCGACCGAGAATTCTTGGTCGGAGCCCCAACTAATGGCTGTGGAGGCGGAGGTTCCACCAGAATCGGTGGGGCAGCTGGAATTGGCCGAACAACCGGCCTGGGAACAGGCTCCTCGGCTACAACGAGGGGTTGTTTCGGCCGCTCCGGTGACAGCCACTTAATGGCCGGGGAAGACGACTGGGTCGGCTTATTCCTGGTCAGAAGGAGCTGTTGCCACATGAGTTCCTCATACCTCCGACGCAACTTGCGCCGAAGCCTCCCCTCGTCCGAGGAGGAGGAAGAGCGGCGGCGCCGCTTGTCGCGGTGCCGAGACCGCCTATGACGGCGGGATCGGCTGGACCGCGAGGATGTCTGAGACCGAGAGTCTTGACTAGGCCGAGGAAGGCGAGGAGAAGTGTCGGAAATCGGCACTCCCCTCGGCTCGGACGATCCCACCGAAGGCTCCGGAACCAGAGGCACAGACGAGCCGACGGGATCCTCAACTCCCACCGGGGGAACCGGGGAGAGGGGATTCTCAGCTTCTCCAGCCGACAACCCGTCTAACGGATCGAGAAAAATCTCGACCGCGTCGGCGGGAGTCTCGGTCAACTGGCCTGACGGGGACACCGTGAAGCCAGTGGCCGAAGCTGAGGGGTCGACCGAAGTCGACTGTCGACAAGAAGGGGAGGGGGATCTTTCCCGCTCCCAAGAGCGTCGACGGTGAGACTTACTTTTGCTCTTTTTGGACCTGGAAAAGGGTCCAGAAGAAGTTGGACCCTCACCTTTCGTTGAGAGGGTCAGACAAAGCTCCTTGAAAGAAGCCAAGTACGAGGCACCGAGAGAGCGTGGGACAAATGTCGCAGTTTAGGTAGAAGCGGCCCGCGCCGCGCCTCTTCAAGGGCGATCATCTGCTCGAAGCTGATCCGCCGAGCCCGCCCCGACACCGCCAACCGGGCCTCTTTAGATTTAACCGTGGAATTCCTTTTCGGGCGCCCAGTTGTAATCGGGCAGCACGGCCTCAAGGACGAGGTCGAAAAGGATTTCAGCACGAGTCGCAGGCCCGCGGTCGTGCCTGGCCCAAGCAGTAGACGCACGTGGAGTGCGGATCCGTCCTAGACATCTTCTGCCCGCAAGGGCACCTCCGGAAACCGGGAGTCGATTTGTCCATCGCAGCCGCGAGGAAAAGAAGACCGAAGTCTTTTTAGCAAAAACCTTTTTGATTTCGAACTTTCGAAGAATTAGGAACCAGTCTTATACACAGAGCGTTAAGGAGGGAACCTGAGCCTCCAAGCAGTAAGGAAGATCTGGCGTCATGGGGCGGAGCCGAGAGTTTTACCACCCGGGTGGGTGGGAGGGAGCCAACTGAAGACCTTCCGGCAAGATTTAAAGCAGCAAGGAACCTGCCAATAAATATGGATGAACAACATATCCATGTCCCTAGAACACAGGTTACTAACCTGTAACAGTAGCTCTAGGGTGGCATATGTTGTTCATCCATGCTATTACATGTCATTTCCTTTAATTATCCTGCCGAGTCTTTTAAGCTGGCTACTCTGACACCACTGGGTGGTATATGCTCTGCTCCGCCCCAACGCCAGAGCTTGCACGCTGGAAGCAGAGGTTGTGTGACTAAGCCAAGGAGGTCGGGTGGGTCCGTGTGGAAGAACATACCACTCCTAGAAAGTATCGTTATGCAAGAACTTACCGTAACACTAGATATTTGAGGTACGGTTTCTTGCAGTAGGATATTACTCTAGGGACTCAGCTAGGTGGAGCTGTCACACAGTAGCTTCTTCCAGCAGTCTTCTACAGGGCCGCTCCCCCATACATCACTTCCTCTAGCTGTGTATAAAAGAGGGCAGCCCCAGGTACACACTGTTCTCTGCCGGGTGCAGCACGCAGAAAGGCTGAGGACCGAAGGCAACCAAGGGACCACAGAAAACGCATCCCAACGTCCTGATATTCAAGGACCATAGCAAAAAGGCAGGGGGACGGAGGGCGGATTGCACCTACTGCAACAGACCGCACTCAAGATCTACTGTTACAGTAAGTTATGTAATAATACTATCTTCATCGGACAGGTCTCATGCAGTAGATTATTCTTGGAAGAGTACCAAGCAGTTATAAGAAAAGGAGGACAAGCAGAGCAGGAAGCCGGGATATAAGCCACGACACCAAGCAATGCCAATAAGACAGCCGTGACAACGGAAAAAGAGGCGGCAAACAGGAACCAGGCGGAGGCCATGGAGGAGCCGCAGAACAATCCAAGGGACGGCCTTGTGATCCCGGAAAGGGATGGTGTCACACAAAGTCCAAGTCATCTCAAACATCCGGTCGGGCGGACAAGCCAAAGGTATGTGAGGAAGAGAGTACTCCACAAAAGTAGAGTAGGAACAGGGCAATACCAATGATTCAACCCGTCGAGCAGGCGTGCAAGAGATAATGGCATACATCAAGCTCTGCAGGGCATCCAAGGCGCCGTCAGAGACAGACAGAAACATGTCGCAGAAAAGAGAAATGTAGTAGGCCATGTATAGCAATGCAACCTGTCGAGGCAGGAGTCGAAAGGACATGGCAAGAAAAGCAAACCCAGGAGAGCACGCCAAGCGCGCAGCGCATGTGCAGGGAGTGGAGAGTACCAGGGCAAGGAGCACCGGGCAGGCCACAGCAAAGAACAACTGGCTGATGCCAAAAGGACCGCAGAGAGGAGGGAAGCGTCCAGAAAGAGAAAGCAGGCCTCCGAAGAAAAGGGTGAAGGGACACCCAGGAGCTTCCAAGACATGCGGAAGGAGGAGGGGAGCAAGCCCTGTAAAGCAGTCAAGGAGATGGGGCAGGCCCAGCCCCACCAGGACGACAGGGGGCAGACGCAGCTGTCTCATGCGAGGACCCATTGGAGACCCCAGCAGTACCCCGGGGAGGGGGACAGGAAAGGGACATCTCAAAAGTCGAGGAAGACGGTAACCGGGCGGCAAGGGAGAGGCCCTGGACAGACCGTTGGGCAAGACCGGACGGCGGGCAGAAAAGCAGAAAGGCCCAGGGACCATAACCAAAAAAAACGGACCACCACAGAAGGGGTGATAGCAGCCAACAAGCAGACATCAGGTGCCGACCCAGACAGCCGAGGCCAGGGGGGCGCGACAAGGTGATGGCAGTGGCAGACAGACAGGGAGATGCAGCCATGGCATTGGGGCCTGCGGGAAGCCAGTGTCAGGAAGGCATGGAAAGGGTGCACATGGGCAGCGCTCACAGGGCCGACCCCAGGCACGGAGGCACCGGACGCGCAACCCACATAATAAAGAGCCACGAGCAGCAAGGCACGGAGGACAAACCCGCATGCCAAAGCACACAAGGTACCGGGAACCAAATCCGGCGGACAAGAAAAACAGGTTACTCACCTGTAGTAGTTGTTCTAGGAGTGGTATATGTTGTTCATCTACACTTTTTGGCACGTCCCTTTCCCTTTAAGGATCGCTGGAAGGTTTTCAAGCTGGCTCCTCCCACCCACCCGGGTGGTACATCCCTTGGCTCCGCCCCATGACGCCAGATCTTAGCCCGCTGGAAACCAGGTGTTGTGTGTCCGCAGCCAGGGAGGTCGGGTGGATGAACATATACCACTCCCAGAACTACTGTTACGGGTGAGTAACCTGCTTTTCTAGGATTGTGGATATGTTGTTCATCCACACTTTTTGCAGACTCTAACAGTTCTCTGGGAGGAGGCAACCCCCAATACTTACTTGGGAAAGAGATTGGAGAACTCAGGCCCCAAAACCAGCATCCCGGCGTGACTCCAAGGAGTCGATGGTAATGGGTATGAAGGCATTTGCTGACTTCCAGGTAGCAGCCCAGCAGATTTTCAGGATAGGGATGTCCCTGGAAGCAGCCACTGATGCAGCAGCATGGCGGGTAGAATGAGCTCTTATCCCTCTGGGAGGCTTCATGCCCGCCAACTAGTAGCACAGACCTATGCAAGATGTAATCCACCTTGCAATAGTCCGTTTTGCTGCAGGTCAGTCAGAAGCGGCTTCAGCGTAGGTGACAAACAGCTGGCGAACCTCTCCCCGAATTTCCGCCTTCCTCTCCTTATAATAAGAGACAGCTCATCTCAGGTCCAAGGTATGGAGCCTGTATTAGGCCTCCGAGGTGCAGTTAGGGTAGTATACTGGCAGAGTTAACACCTGGTTAAGGTGAAACAGACACCACCTTCGGATGGAATTTCGGTGGGGCGTGAGGACAACCTTGTCCGTGGAACACCAGATAAGGGAGTCCACCGAGCGCCTGGAGCACTCCTGTCCTTCTGCCAGATGTAATAGCCACCAGGAAGGCCATCTTCCATGACAAGTGTGACAATGCACACTTGTGCACTGGTTCAAATGGCTTGCCCATGAGCTTTGCCAGTACAAGCAGTAGATCCCACGGAGGTGGAGGTTCACACACCAGAAAGGATATGTGATCCAGGCTTTTGAAAAACACCTGACCACTGTCTTCTGCACCGCCAGCTGACCAGCCTGCGCCTGTAAGCAGAGATGGCTGGCAGATGCACCCTAAGGGTCAATGGCCAAAGACACGCCTGGACAGAGACCAAAGGTAGTCGAGAATGTTAGCCACTGGACAAGACAGAGGATCCAGGCCCTTCCCCGACACCAAATGGAAAACCTTTTCCATTTGAAGCCTAACATTTCCTGGTTGATTACTTTCTGAATACCTCCAACACAGTGAGATCATCCTCAGAAAGACCCAAAGCCTGGAATTCCAGACACTCAGGTACCAGGCTGTGAAGTGCAGGGATTGAAGTCCGGATGGTATACATTCTCCTGATTGAGAGAGAGAGAGAGAGAGAGAGAGAGATCAGGTCTGGGCATGATGGAATCTGCTCCCGGGGCCTGCAGCTGAGGCTGCGGAGATCTGGATACCAGAACTGGAGCGGCCAGTCTGGGGCTACCAGAACCTACCAGAATCACCTTCACCTTGTCCCTCCTCACCTTGCGGAGCACCCTGTGGATCAAGGGAAATGGAGGGAAGGCATAAGAGAGGCCTGGGGTCCACAGCCTCGACAAGGCATCCCCCTGCAGCGGAGCCCTGCTGAAGGAGGCGGGCATGATACAGCCTCAGCCTGGTGCTGTCCCTGGAGGCAAACAGGTCACCATCAGTTTGTCCCAGTGGGAGAAGAGGCTGTAAGCTGCCTCTGGATGGAGAGACCACTCATGGGATGTCTCACCTAAGCGGCTGAGAGCATCCGCCAGATGGTTTGAGGATCCTGCCACATGAATGGCTCGGAGATCTGCCTCCAGACGGCTGACGAGGGTCCAGATGCAGAGCGCCCTCCTGCAAAGCAGACGGGAATGCGTGCTGCCCTGTTTCTTGAGGTAGTGCATGGTCGTAGTATTGTCTGTCTGGACTTGAACCACTTGACCCCGGAGCTGAGGAATGAAAGCTGACAGTGCCAGTCTGACTGCTCTGAGCTCCAACAGGCTGATGTGGTATCGGGACTCCTCGGGGGTCCAGAACCCGTGGGCCCCTTTTGTCCCCAATGTGGGCTCCCCAGCCCATGAGAGAGGCAGCGGTCGTGAGGATGGCCATTGGCCTCGGGCGACAAACTGGATCCCTTCCTGCAATCGGGTCAGGGGCGGTCCACCATCGGAGAGCATCCCACATCTTCTGGGTTACAGTGATCAGCTGGTCGAAATGACCAGGGCGCTGAGTCCACTAGCGTGCCAGCTCCCAATGAAGGGGCGCATGTGCCACCGGGCCCAACAAACCACAGAGGTGCATGCTGTCATGTAACCCAGAAGGTGCAGAAAGTCCCGGCAGGGCACAATTGTCCAACCAGAAATGACTGGGCAAAGGAGGAGAGAACCCACACCCTGTCCGCCTGAGCCGAGCCTGGCTTGATGAGAGTCTAGCTCTGCCCTGATGAAGCACATCACCTGGGAAGGCACGAGTTCTGACTCGCCTTGTTGATCAGGAGGCTGAGTTGGGAGCAGGTCTGGAGGCCAGATCCTGAACCTTTCCACCTCGTGCTGCGTGGGACCTGCTAAGAGCCAATCATTGAGGCAGGGGTAAATTCTGTCCCCCAAGATGGGCTGCCACCACTGCAATATATTTGGTGAAGACTCGTGGGGCCGATGACAGGCCGAACGGCACGGCTCAGAGCTCGTATACGGTCCCTTCGGCTTTGAAGCGGAGCAACCACCAATGAAACTGACAGGTTGGGACGTGAAAGAACAAATCCTGCACATCCAGTGAACAGAACCACACGTTTCGCTCCAAGGATGATATGATTCAGAACAGAGTGACCAGACATAATGATTAAAGGGGCAAAATTCAGCAGAAGGGCAGACAGCAAGGAGAACCAGGGATAAAGGACAACCAAGGAAGGGGCTGGAGTAGAACATCGAAACAGTCTAGGGAGGTCAAATCATGGAAAGCCATGTGTGCAAATGCCAGGAGCCTTAGCAACAAGATGGAAGATCTGGAGGCTGTCATGGTGCAGTCAGACCTGGACATTGTGGCCATCACTGAAACCTGGTGTAATGACAGCCACGACTGGGAGATGGCCATACCTGGCTACAACATATTCAGAAGAGACAGAGCAGACAGGAAGGGAGGAGGAGTGGCACCATATGTGAAAAATGACATAAGGGCCACAGAGATCCAGGAGGAACAAAATGGGGGAGAGATACTGTGGGTTAAGCTGGAAAGGAAAATGGGACAGCCATCCACACAGGTGTGGTCTATAGACCACCAGCCCAGGAGGAAGAAACAGATAGGGAGTTGATGCTAGCCATCCAAAGGATGGCAGACAAGAGGTGAGGTAGTACTGGTTGGAGACTTCAATATTCCAGGCGTAGACTGGAGCATCCCAACAGCAGCATCAACTAGGAGCAGATTTATCCTGGACTCCTTCAGGGTGCCTTCCTCAAGCAACTGGTCATGGAACCAACTCGGCAGAAGGCAATACTGGACCTTGTGCTCACAAACAGGGACAGTGTGATGGGGGTAACAGTGGGGAGCACCTGGGGAACAGTGACCACCAGTCATTGTGGTTTGAAATCACAAAAGAGCAGAACCAAACCACACAAAACACGTATCCTGGATTTAGGGGCAGACTTTGGGAAAATGGGAGATATTTGAAAGAGGCATAAAGGGGAATGGGACAGGAATCGGGTTGAGGAACAGTGGGCAGTATTTAAAATGGGGATTACAAGAACAGAATTATGCATTAAGCAGGTTAGCAAGAGGAAAAGGAAGAAGAGACCATTATGGTTTTCCAAAGAGGTAGCAAAGAACGTGAAAGCCAAAAAGATTGCATTCAGGCAATACAAAAAGACACAGGCAGAAGGGGATAGGGAGAAGTACCAGGAGAAACAAAGGGAGGCAGGGAGGTCAGTAAAGGGAAGCCAAAGCTCAGACAGAAGAACACATTGCAAAATCAGTGGGTAGAGGGAAAAACCTTTACAGGTACATAAGTGAAATAGAAAGACAAAGGAGGGATAGTGAGACTGACGGGGAGGATGGGGCGGCGTGGAGGATGACAACAGTAAAGCTGACATACTGAACAGGTATTTCTGCTCAGTCTTTACTGAGGAGGAGGAGGGTAATGGGTCTGAAGGGAGTACAAGGGTGAAAATGGTGCAGAAATGGACACGAGTCCCTTTACACGAGAAAGGGTCCTGAAGGAACTGGAAGTAAGAAGTTGATAAAGCAATGGGGCCAGATGGGTGCACCCAGGGTCCTTAAAGAACTAAGAGAGGTGGTGGCTGAACCTCTGGCTATCCTGTTTAGCCGATCACTGGAAACAGAGGAGGTACCCAAAGACTGGAGGACAGCAGATGTAGTCCCCTTATACAAAAGTGGGAACAAAGAGGAAGCAGGGAACTACAGACCAGGCAGCCTCACCTCGGTAATGGAGAAGATCATGGAAGCACTACTGAAGGCGAGATTGGTGGAACATCTGGTTGTCAATGGACTACAGGACCCAAGGCAGCATGGTTTCACCAGGGGGAGGTCATCTCAGACCAACCTCGTTGAATTTTTTGACTGGGTGACTAGGGAGGTGGATCAGGGGAGGGCAGTGGACATGGCCTATCTGGACTTCAGCAAGGCCTTTGACACTGTGCCACATAGAAGATTATTACACAAACTGGGGAATATGGGTGTGGGCAGGACAGTAGTGTGGTGGGTAGGTAACTGGCTGGGTGGCAGGACACAGAAGGTGGTGGTAAATGGCTGTCACTCCACAGAGGGAAAAGTGATCAGTGGGGTACCACAGGGATCAGTGCTGGAACCGGTCCTATTCAACATCTTCATCAGTGACATTGCACTGGACCTAGAAGGCAGAATTTCACTGTTCGCTGATGACACAAAGCTCTGTAACAGTAGACATACCAGAGGATGTAGACAGAATGAGAAGGGACCTGCCAGAAACTTGAATGGTCAGGGGTTTGGCAGCTGAAATTCAATGCAAGGAAGTGCAAGATAATGCATATGGGGCACAAAAACCCTGGCACAATATATCAGTCGGGGGGTGAGGATATAGCATGCACCAAGCAGGAAAGGGATCTTGGGGTTGTCATCTCTGATGACCTCAAGGTAGGAAACAGTGTGACAAGGCAGCAGGTAAAGCAAATAGGATGCTGGGATGTATAGGCAGGGGCATCACCAGCAAGAAAGGGAGGTCATAATTCCGCTATACAAGACACTAGTGAGGCCCCACCTGGAGTACAGTGTACAGTTCTGGAGACCATACCTACGTCACGGACACAGACAGGGTAGAGAAGGTTCAGAGGAGGGCAAGAAAGATGGTGCATGGATTGCATCACAAGTCCTATGAAGACAGGTTGAAGGAACTGAACATGTACTCCCTGGAGGAGAGGAGGGAGAGGGGGATATGATAGAGACATACAAGTATCTTACAGGGAGGAACAGGGTGCAGGAATACACTATTTTTAAGCGAAAAAGATGTTCCAGGACTAGAGGGCATGGGATGAAGTTGGAGGAAGGGTGATTCAGAGGAAACATGAGGAAGAATTTCTTCACAGAACGGGTGGTGGACAAGTGGAACACCCTGCCAGAGGAAGTGGTGGGGGCTGAAACAATCACGGGATTTAAGAATGCATGGGATAGACAAAGGAATTCTGGAGGTCAGGGGTAAGGGACAACAGACTTCTAGGAAAACAAACTGAATTTACAAGCTCAAATGGGCAGACTGGGTGGGCCACAGGCCCTTATCTGCCGACACTGTCATGTATCTATGATTTACGTTGTGCAGACCTAGAATGAAAGCCAGCCCCCATCCGCTTGGGAATCAGAAGTACCTGGAGACAAGCCTGGTATGTTGGAAAATCCGCCACCGGAGCTACTGCCTCCATGGGGAGGAGCTGAGTGATGTCTCAGAAAGCCGACTAAGTAAGGGTGGATACTCTTTTCTCCTGTGGGGCGCAGGCTCAGCTTGGAGAATACTGCTCGAATCCAGAGGCAGACCCTGACCGACCACCTCCAAGACCCACCTGTCCGTGGTGATAACGGACCAGGTGGAAAGGAAACGGCGGAGCCGGGCCCCTACAGGAGGACCCAGAGCTGGTAACACGGGAGAGGGAGTGGCAGCCCCGACCTCGTCACTGAGCAGGCTTGGAGGAGGATCCAGGACCTGATCCTCTGCCTCCTTTACGGACCTGGGAGGGCACGGGCTTGGCCGGGGGTGCCAAGCTTGAGCCTGCTGCTGCCCTCCCAGAAAGGTGGGTGGCTGGGCCGCAGGGGAAGAATGCCGAAGAGACGACTTCTGCTGCTTCTTACTCACAGAACCTTTAGCAGAAGTGGTGTCCAAGGTGGCACTGGACTGCTCAATACGCTGAAGGTGACCAGCCACACCTGGGCGGAAAAGATTGGTGCCCAGGAAAGCCACGTCAGCTAGTTTGTGCTGAGTATCTGCCAGGAAAGAGGAGAGTCTCAGCCAAGCCCTGTGGCGAGAGGCAACTGCCGCTGCCAACGAGCAGGCACATGAATCCCAATTGTCCCGGACTTGCTTGACCGTGGTCTGCATGTCCGCGGGGGGATGTGGGAGGACTTCATCCAAAGATCCCAAGAGGGCATGGGAGAAGTGTACAACGACGACGGCCGAACTTGCCTGACGGAGGCCAAAAGATGAGGCTGCACAGACCTTCCAAGCTGAATGATCCAAGTTTTTGATTCCTTCTTTTGGGAGATCAGTGTCGGCAGAACTGCCAGCACGCCTCAACACAGAGGTGGTCACCAGGCTCTAGGTCGAAGGGTGCTCTGTGAACCCCGCAAAGGAGCCAATGGGCACTGCATAATTGTGGGGCAGACTGAGCTGGACAAGAGGCAGGGCACTGCCAAAGTTCTAAGGCTGGACCAACTATGGCCTTGGCCACAGGAAAAGCCTCCGTCAGGGCATCCCCTTTCTTAAGGATGTCTGTGATAGGGTACTCTGCCTTTTTCTGGATGGGCTCCAGGGGCATCCCTGTAGACTCAGATGAGGCAAAGAATGCCCTGGAAAAGACGAAGGACCTTCCTCCGTCTCAATCCCACCGGCTGATTCATTATCCCCTGGTTGAGACTCTAGGCCGGTCTCATCCGAATACAGCGGTCAGCCACCCAGGTCACCTTGGACCCAGCAGGGCGGTCTGGGGTGACGATGACCGAAAGACGCTGGCGAAGCCTGGTGTCTGGTATAGCTTCTTTGGAAGGAGCCCCTCCCACAGGCTGCTATGGCGGTGGTTGCACCACTATCGGTGGAGAGAACAGTTTAGGCCGAACCAGAGGTTTCGCCAGCTCCACGGGCGGGGGAAAACAGACTTAATCAGCTCCAGAGTCTGCTTTGGCCTGGGAGGTGAAAGCCAAGTAATGGCCAGGATAGAAGCCGGAGTCGGCTTGTGCCCAGTCAAAATCAGCTGTTGCCACATGAGGTCCTCGTTGCGCCAGAGTTTCCGCTGGAGCCTCTCCTCATCCAAGGACGTCTGATGGCGTCGCCTCTTTTTAGAGTGCTTGTGGCTCTTAGTCGGCCTTTTGCTTGAAGGGGTCCTGGACCTTGATCGAGATCGGACAGGCCGATTAGGTCGCTTTGGAGACACTGCGGGACGGTGATTTCCCCGTCGGGATCCACATCCTTGACGGAATTCCCAGCAAGCTGGGTCTCCACGGGAAAGAAAGGACCGCAGTCCGATTGAGAGAATCGTCGACAGTAGTCGGAGACAAGGGGTCGATCGGAACAATGATTATTTCAACCTCGTCGATCGACACTTCAGTCAACTGGCAGGATGGCAAAGCCGAGAAGCCAGCGGCCGAAGAAATTTCGACTGAAGTCAAGACTGCCGGTTCCTGGGACTGAGATCTCTCCTGATCCCAAGAATGTCTTAGCCAAGATGAAGACAATCCCGGGTCCTTTTCCCGCTTACGGGACAGAACGGAGTGCACACCCCCAAGAGACTCTTCCTTAGTCAGGAAAGACTGGCACAACTCTTGGAAAGAACCCGAGAAAGTGGAGCTCAGGTTGAGCAGAATAAAGAGGCTCAGAGAGGAAGATTCACCGGCACGAGCCACTTCCTCCACGAAGACCTGCACGCGTTCCAGTTGCTTGGAGGATCCCACAGCCGCAGAAACCGCCAACTGAGCCTCCTTTGATTTCACTGGAGGATTCAGTTTTCTGGCCTCCCCAACTGCAGGCATGCCAGATGGTCGTCGAGGACGTTAGGGTAACAAGCAAGTCAAAAATCACACTTCGAGGTGTCATGGTCGACACCCAAGCAATAGATGCCGCGGGGTGAGGATCGGTGCGCGACACCTTCTGATCACACGAACACCGGTGAAATCCAGGGGAAGTCTTCCATAAATCGAAGACAGACAGTAGTGGTCGCTAATGCAAACTAGACGGATTTACGGAATAACCAAAGATATAGAGAAGCCAGGGTCTACAAAATGTGGAAGCACAAGGGAGACAACCCGAATCTTCCAGCCGGAAGGAAGATCTGGCGTCATGGGGCAGAGCCAAGGGATATACCACCTGGGTGAGTGGGAGAAGCCAGCTTGAATACCTTCCGGCGATTCTTAAAGGGAAAGGGACATGCCCAAAAAAGTGTGTATGAACATATCCACGATCCTAGAACAGGAGTGATGGGGTCCAGTGGCCCAGGCAGGAGCCCCCCCCCCCCGATGCCCACGGAGGCAGCCACAAGAGCAGCGGCAAATCAGGAAGGCCAGACAGGGTGCTGCACAACCTGGAAGGCCCACACGGAGCATGACTGAGGGGAAGGAGGGATGCCAAAGCCCAGGATTGGGCAGAAAAGGCCCCTGCAGGGACCTCCTGGCTTGGACCCCTGAAAACAGGAGGAAGGGCATCCCGACCCCAGCGAGTGGCACAAGAGGAGGGCGAGAACCAAAAGCCCGGCTGAGAGCACAAGAGAAGAGGGCGCTGACGCCAAGATGGGTGGGGACCCCGGATCGGGGACGCCGGGTGCAGAGCCCCTGCCGCGACGGGCAACCAACCCCGCTGAAAGGATGAAGGACGAGATGTTCTGTTGAATGGGAAGCAGCCTCATCAACGAGGAATGAAAAGAGGATGTCCAGTCGATGGAGGAAGAAGCCGTCCGACGAGGAACACAAAGATGCCCTGTCGACGGTGGAAGCATCCCGTCCAACGAGGAACGAAACATGATGCCCAGTCGACAGGAGGAGCTCTGTTGAGAGGAAAGCAACAGCTGCCCCGTCGACGGGAAAGAAAGCAACATGCTCTGTCGACAAGGAAACATCCCGGAGAGTGCTCCATCGACAGGGGATGACCAGTCGACAATGAGGAGCGCAACGAAGGCTCCGTTGATAAACATCCGGGGTATAGCCCCCCGGCGATGGTACAAGAGACAGAGAAGGCTCAGTCGACAGGCTATGGCCCATCAACAAACATGCGAGCAACGAAGGCTCTGTCGACAGAGCAGATCGGAAGAGTGAGAGTCCTGCTGCTCCGATGCCAGGAACAAGAGCTTGGGCCAGGGACCCTTAACACGGGTCCGCGAGGTCTGTCCTGGGAAGGCTGCCTTGTCAGCCATGGACAAAGTCCCTGACCCAGCATGACAGCCTGGGCCAAGGAACAGTGAGGGTGCTGTGAGTGAACACAGGCCTGCCGACACAAGGACAGCCGGGTACTGTGAGTGGTTCACAGGCTCAGCCTAATAAAAGTAGAAGAGCTGGGGCCTGGGAGTATGCCACAGGCCTGGTACAAGAAAGAAGAAAAATCGGGTTAAGTTCACGAGAAGACTGCAACATAGAAGATTGAGCTTGTTGCTATGCGGGCTGAAGTCAGTGGAAAGAAAAAATTACTCACCTTAGTAATTATGTTACTTCTAATGGAGTCTTGCTGTATTCTGACATATGCAGTTAGCTCCAGCACTTGAACTGCTCGGAGAGGAGAGTGTTAACTATGTAGGAAGCACAGAGCTGAGCTTGAGCTCGGTTTCAAACCTATGTCTACAGCACCTCAAAGTGTAACCATCAGATTCTTACGAGCTATTACTAACTAACTACATTTCTTAAAGTGGAAATTGTAAAAGAACAGCCAGACAGCAACATTTTGGTTCCCCCTAACTCAAGTCGAGAACCCAAAATAATAACCAGGTAGTGAACCAACATATAGCTATTAAAACATAACAATAACCCACTCCCCCGTTCTAGAAAGGAGGAGTACCAAGTACACCCCTGAGGTGCAACAGTGTACCTGCCAGCACACTTCCCAAAAACAGGTTCTGAGAGGGAAGGCAGGGAGGGAGGTCAGAATACAGCAAGACTGCATTAGAAGAAACACAATTACTAAGGTGAGTAATTTTTTTCTTCAAACTACAAGAAGTCTTGCTGTATTCTCACATATGCAGACTACCAAGCAGTACCACCACGGAAGGGGGTTCCAAACCTATTTTGGGAATACGCTCTGCAGTACTGCAGTTCCAAACCGAGCATCACTCCTAGCCTGGATATCCAGAGTAATGCTTGGTGAAAGTATGGACAGTTTTCCAGGTGGCTGCTTTGCATATTTCTAATAAAGGTATATCCCTGGCAGCAGTCAGGGAAGCAGCTGTACCCCTAGTCTAATGAGCCCTCAGGCCAGAGGAGTATTTGCCTAGCTTTTTATAGCACTAGCAAACAGGCTAGAAGGAGGGGTGGAGCAACAATGGGAAATATCAAATCTGCCATCACAGAGGCAACAAGCCTTTGTGTGAAGCAAATAAATCAAAAAGAAAGAAAAAGCCACTATGGTTCTCAAAAGAGGTGGCGGTGAAGGTTAGGGAGAAAAAGATAGCATTTAGGAAGTATAAGGAAACACAGAAGGAGCAGGACAGAGAACTGTACCAGTTAAGGCAGAAGGAAGCAGGGAGGGTAGTCAGAATAGCAAAGGCACAAACTGAGGAAAAGATAGTTAACTTGGTTAAGAAGGGGATAAATACAGGTTACTCACCTGTAACAGGAGTTCTAGGAATGGTATATGTTGTTCATCCACACTCATTGCAGTATCCTTGCCGCTTAAATCTTGCCGGAAGGTCTAACACTCCTCCCACCCACCCGGTGGTATAACTCCGGCTCACTCATGACGCCAGATCTGTCCAGCTGGAAGCTCAGGCTAGTGCCAAGCCGGGAGGTCGAATGTCAGGGATGGAATAACACATACCATTCCTAGAACTCCTGTTACAGGTGAGTAACCTGTATTTCTAGGACATGGATATGTTGTTCATCCACACTCATTGGCAGACTCCTAGCAGTTCTCCGGAGGAGGGAGGCAAGACGACACCCCATATACTTACTTGGAAAGAGAGACTGAGAACCGAGGCCCCAAAACCAGCATCCCGGCGTGACTCAAGGCTCGGCGTGGTAGTGGGTAATGAAGGTGTTTGTTGACTCCAGGTAGCAGCCCCTGGGCAGATTTCCTGGATAGGGACGTCCCTGGAAGCAGCCACTGCTGCAGCAGTATGGCGGGTAGAATGAGCCTTATCCCTCTGGGAGGCTCCATGCCCACCAACTTATAGCAGAGATCTATGCAGGAGGTTACCCACCTGCTTATCGTCCGCTTGGCTGCAGGTCTGCCAGATGCGGCTTCAACGTAGGGTGACAAACAGCTACGAACCTCTCCCGACTTCAGCCGCAGTGCCCTTATAATAAGCGAGCCTCTTCTAGGGTCCAGGAGTATGGAGCCTATATCTGGCCTCCGAGGTGTGATTGGGGTAGAACACCGCAGAGTCAACACCTGGTTAAGGTGAAACTCCGACACCACTTGGAAGGAATTTCGGGGGGAAGCAGGGACAACCTTGTCCCTGTGGAAGACCAGGTAAGAGACTCGATGAAAGCGCCTGAGCCTCCCATCCCTCTGGCTGGACGGATAGCCACCAAGAAGCGGTCTTCCACGACAGGTGAGAGAGAGCACACCTGTGCATAGTTCGAATGGCTTGCCCATGAGCTTTGCCAGTACCAGCAGTAGATCCCACGGAGGTGGGGGTTCCTGCACTGAGTGAATGTGATCAAGGCCTTGAAAAAGCCGCCAGACCACCTTCTCCTGCGCCATCGACTCACTTCCCTGCCCACTGTACAGAGATGGCTGCCAGGTGCACCAGGGTCGCCGACCCAAGCCCTGACTAGAAAGTATGTCAGTCCAAGATGCTTGCCAAGGAACAGGAGGAAGGGTCCAAGCCCTTGTTTCGACACCAAATGGAAAACCTTCCATTTGAAGGCATAGCATTTCTGGCTCACTCCTCACGGACGCCTCAACTACACTGAGGACCTCGTCGGAAAGACCCAAAGCCTGGAACTCTAGCCGCCAGGAACCAGGCAGCAGGTGCAGGGATTGGAAGGTCCGGATGAACACCTTCCCCTGATTGACTGAGAGCAGGTCCGCCGAGCTGGAGCCAAAGCCGCTGGAGTCCTGGAGCTGAGACCTGAGGAGATCTGGTACCAGAACTGGCGAGGCCAGACTAGGGCTATCAGGAATCACCTGCGCCCTTGTCCCTCCTCGCTTGAGAAGCACCTTGTGGATCAAGGAAATGGGGAAAGGCGTAAAGAGGCCCGGGGTCCACACTGCCAGAAGGCATCTCTGCAGCGAGCCCTGCTGAGGGGCGGAGGCATGAAACAGACTTCAGCTTCTGCTCTCCATGGAGGCAAACAGGTCCACCTGAGGTGTGCCCCAAAGGGAGAACAGATGCTACTACCTACTGCAGGAGAGACCACTGGGATGCAGCCCCTATCCGGCTCAGGCATCGGCCAGGGTGTTGGAGGCTCCTGCCACGTGGAATGGCTAGGAGATCCGCCTCCAGGCTGCCAGACGAGTAGACCAAATGCGGAGGCTTCCCTTGCATAGAAGCTATGGAGCTGCCCCGCCTGGCGGCTTAGATAGTACATGGTCGGTATTGTCCGCCTGACTGGACCACGTGACCCCGGAGGAACGGAGCAAAGGCGGCAGGCTGTATGGACCGAGCCCAGCAGGCTGATGTGAAATGACCCCGCTGGGACCACAGAGGCCATGAGCCCGGTGTTCCCCAGATGTGGCACCCCAACCCATCAGAGAGGCATCGGTCGACAGAGAGACCGCCGGCTCGGGCGACGAACGGATGCCCTCCTGCAAATGATCTGGAACGGTCCACCACTGGAGAGCGGCCCCACATCCCCTGTGTCACCGCACACAAGCTGGTCCAAGCGATCGTCAAGCGCCAGGACCCACTGGCTGGCCACAGTCTCACTGAAGGGGACGCATGTTCCAGCGGGCCCAACGGACCACGCTGGTACAGGCCGCCATGAGACCCAGGAGGCGCAGGGAAGTCCCGGCAGAAGCAATTGCCCAAATCCAGAAATGATCGGGCAAAGGAGGAAAGAACTCGCCCTGTCCGCCGGGAGCAGCGCTCTGGCTCAAGAGAGTCGAGCTGCGCTCGATGAATAAAAATCACCTGCTTAGACTCGAGTCCGAACTTGCCTCTTGATAAGAGAGCCCAGTTGAGAGCAGACCTGGAGGGCCAGATCTCTGACCACTCCGCCTCCTTCCTGGAGGAAGCCACGCCAGTCGCCCAGGTAAGGGTACACCCGACCCCCTCGGGCGCCAGAGGGAATGCTGTCACCACTGCCATGCATTTATGAAGACCCTGAGCTGGAGATGTCAAGGGCATGGCTTGAACTTCAAGAGAGATCCTTCCGCTGGAAGCGAAGGAATCTCTGGTGAGACGGACGGATAGGGACGTGAAAACGCCATTCCTGCAAGTCCAGAGAGCAGAACCACACGTGGCTCCAAGGATGGTATTATCTGAGCCAGAGTGACCATCCTGAAGGTTGAGACCTTAGAAAACATTTGGGTAGGGTAGGTCGAGAATGGGGCGCCAGCCAAATCCGCTGAACCAAGCACTGGACACAAACCCTGTCTGAAGGGTCACCACCTCTTACCACCTCCTCTGAGGAGGAGAGGGCGTCGGCCGACGGGCGCCAGTGAGCTGGGATCCCGAGCCCCCGAGGCGGCTGGAAGGGTGGTGCCTGTCACACCCAGAGGTAGGCCTCTTCCACCACCTCTGGGAGACCCACCGTCCGTGGGGTAACAGCGACCAGGCGGAACGAAGTGCTGGAGCTGCCTCTAATGGGGGACCTAGGGTGGCAGCGGGACGGGACAACACACCTCAGCCCGCCATCAGCAGGCTTGGAGGAGGACCGCCGAGAACCTCCTGGCCCCTTCCTCCTGCCCCGTTAGAGGAAGCCACGGCCGATTTGGGATGCCAGCCGAGCCCGGCACCTGACGCTGTTGATCACGGGCACAGAAGGACAAAGGGCTTAGGCTGTGGCTGTGCAAGCCCTCGCAGGTGAGGAACCGAGTCAGGTGGCATTGGACTCCGATCCTCTGCGGTGACCTTCACCCCAGGGCCAAAGGTCAGTCCCCAAAGGACATCAACGTGTGCTGGGTATCCAGGAAGGTGATATCTCAACAAACCTGACCAACGATACCCACGGCGCCCGCGATTGGCACATGGTCCCTACATCAGCAGTCTGAGCTGCTGTTTGGCCACTGCCCCGCTGGTCCCGCACTCCAAGCTAACCGTAGTCTGCAGATCGGCGGGAGATGAGGGATGACCTCACGAGGGGAGCCAACAGGGCATGAGAAAAATGTGCCATGAGGACGGCTGAACTGGCCTGATCGGGCCGAGAGAGGACGCAGCGTAGACTTTTCGCCTCCGGCGATAGTCCAATTTCTTGGACTCCTTGTCAGGAGGTTTTTGTCCACATCCTCGGCGCTACGCGCCGCCGGAAAACGCTGTCGGTAACTCAACCCCTCAGCAGAGGGTGTTCCAAAAACCGACAAAGGAACCGGTAGGACCGACATACTTCCTGGCCATCCTGGTCAAGGCGCAGGGCAGGAAGCAGGGCGCTGCCAAAGTTCCAGTGCTGGACCCACTATGGCCTCGCCACCGGAAAGGCCTCCGTCCGGAGAACCCTCGGTCCAGAATCTCCGTGAGGGGATACCTAGCCCCGTTGGAAAACGGGTTCGAAGCTCCATCCCGCAGACCTCGATTGAGCCGGGCAGTCCTAGAAGGACGACGGGCTATCGGTCTACTGGCTGGCCTCTGAAGACCCAAGTCCAGTCGCTTGAGAAGAAGGAGGGAATCATCTGCGACTCGGAAGAGTCCTCAAGAGATCTGCCTTGGCCTGAACCACCTTCACCAGCCGAGGTCGCGGTCGGGAGTGAGGGTAACTGACAGCCGGTTGGGGTGAACCCTTAGCCGACCGAGAATCCTTGGTCGGAGCCCCAATGGTGGCTGTGGAGGCGGAGGTTCCACACGCACCGAGTGGAGCAACCTGGTTTTGGCGCAACAACCGCCTGGTATAGCTCCTCGGCAAGTCGGGGCTGTGTCGGCCGTTCGTTGACAACCACTTAATGGCCGGGAAGGCGCGGAGTGGCTTATTCCGGCCAGGAGAACTATTGCAACATAAGGTCCCTCATCACCGTCTCGGCGTAATTCTGCCGAAGCCTCCTCATCCGAGGAGGAGGACGAGGACGAAGCGCGACGCCGCCATCACAGAGATGCCGAGACCGAGACCGCTATGACGGTTGGGAACGCTGACCGCTCAAGATCCGGTGACCGAGACCGAGTCCCGAATTTCCGGGTCGGTGTGCAGGGAGGTCGGCCAAACCGACTACCCCCTTCCGCTCGGAAGGTCCATCCGAGGGCTCCGGAACCGGAGGCACAGGCGAGCCCACGGGATTCTCGCTAACTCTCCCGGGGAACCGGGGAGAGGGGACCCTCGCCGCTAAAGGCATAAGCTCATTCCAATGGGTCGAGAAAATCTCGACTTCATCAGTGGGAGTTCTCGGTCAACTGACCTGACGGGACACCGTGAGGCCAGTGGCCGGCCGAGCGGAGTCGATCGGGCCGGACGGTCGACGCCCGGGAGGGGACCTTTCCCCGCCCTAAGAGCGCCGACGAGGGACTTACCTTGTCCTTCTTGGACCGGTGAAAAGGTCCAGCAGACGCAGGCCCTTCTCCTTTAGTGGAGAGGGACAGACAAAGCCCTTAGAAGCGCCGTGTAGAAGAACCCAGAGAGAACGGATAAATGCGCCGCCGTAGGAAGAGGCTCACGCCGCCTTCCTCTTCGCCGAGGGCTTACCATCCGCTGAAGCTGATCCGCCGAGTCACACAAGGACACCCTAACCGGGCCTCCTTGACCCACCGGAGGAAAGGGCCGGACGCCCAGTTGCAATCGGGCAGCACGGTTCTCGAGGACGAGGGCCGAGAAAGATGAGCACAGGTCGCAAGCCCGCGGTCGTGCCAAGGCCTCTAAGCAGTAGACACACGGGAGTGTGGATCCGTCCGAGACATCTTCTGCCAGCATGGGCATCTCCGAAATCCGGAGTCGATTTATCCATCGCAGCAACGAGGGATCAAGACTGAAGTCTTTTGCAAAATATTATTTTTAACTGCAAACGGAGAAATAGGAACTAGTCACAAACGCAGAGCGTTAAGGAGGGAACCTGAGCTTCCAAGCTGTAAGGAAGATTCAAGGCCATGGGGCGGAGTCAGAGTTATACCACCCGGTGGGTGGGAGGAGCAAGCTTGAAGACCTTCCGCAAGATTGAAAGCTGCAAGGATACTGCCAATGAGTGGATGAACAATATATCCATGTCCCTAGAAAACCTTTTATAGGTTTATCAGGGAGCGTAGAAAGACAAAGGGAGGGATAGTGAGGCTGAATAGAATAGATGGCGGGTGGGCAGAGAGGGACAGTGAAAAAGCAGAATACTGAATGAATACTTCTGTTCAGTATTCACAAAAGAGGAAGAGGGAGAGGTGCCTAATCCAATTAACAGAAGCACTCTGGAGAGGGGGGTCGATCCCAGTCCTTTCACAGAAGGAAGGGTTCTGAAAGGACTCCTTAAACTGAAGGTGGACAAAGCAATGAGGCCAGATGGAATTCACTCCAGAATTCTAAAAGAATTAAGCAGAGAACTAGTGACACCACTGACTACCCTTTTTAACAAATCATGGGAGGATGGTGTGGTACCTGAGGACTGGAAGGCGACGGATGCAATTCCCCTTCACAAAAGTGGGACCTAGACACAGGCAGGAAACTACAGACCTGTCAGTTTGACCTCTGTGGTATGGAAAGTGATGGAATCACTTCTGAAGGAAAGAACTGTTGAGTACCTAGAGGCCAGTGGGGCACAGGACCCAAGGCAGCATGGGTTCACAGCAGGAAGGTCATGTCAGAAGAATCTAACTGATTTCTCTGACTGGGTGACCAAAGCAGTAGACCAGGGAGGGGCTGTGGACATGGCCTACCTAGACTTTAGCAAAGCATTTGACACAGTTCCACACAAAAGATTAGTAGTCAAATTAACCAGCTTGGGAGTGGGTCCCAGGGTGGTAGCCTGGGTAAAACACTGGCTAAACAGGACACAGAAGGTAACTGTAAATGGAGTCCACTCTGAAGAAGGAGGGGTTACTAGTGGGCACCGAGGGTTCAGTACTGGGTCCAGTCCTTTTTAATGTCTTTATAAGTGACATTGCAGAGGGACTGGAAGGAAAACTATGCCTCTTTGCAGATTACACAAATACCTGCAACAGGGTTGATACACAAGGAGGCATGGAAAGGATGAGAAGGGACTTAGCAAGGTTGGAGGAATGGTCAGAAGTATGGCAGCTTGGATTCAATGCAAAGTGCAAAGTAATGCACCTAGGAAACAAAATCCCAGGGGAAGATTACACAATTTTTTTTGGGGGAGTAACATCAACAAAAATGGAAAGGGACCTGGAGGTAATCATATCAGATGACCTTAAAGGTTGGCAAGCAATGTGAGAAGGTGGTAGGGAGGGCTTGGGGAATCTGGGATGTATAGGGAGAGGTATCACCAGCACAAAAACAGGAAGTTGTTATCCCCCTGTACAGACAGTTGGTGAGACCCCATCTGGAGTACTGCGTCCAGTTCTGGAGACCCCATCTCTGCAAGGACATAGACAGGATGGAGGCAGTTCAGATGAGAGCAACTAAAATGGTGCAGGGTCTGCAAGAGAAGCCATACGAGGAGAGACTAAAGGAGCTTAACATGTATACCCTTGAGGAAAGGAGGGAGGGGGACATGACAGAAACGTTTAGTACCTCAGTGGAATCAATAAAGTCCAGAGGGTAGCATCTTTCAGAAAAAGATGCTAAGAACAAGGGACACAATTTGAAGATAGAGGGTGACGGCTCAGGGGCAATGTGAGGAAGTATTTTTTTCACAGAGAAGGTGGTGGACGCATGGAACAGCCTTCCTGAGGAGGCTGTGGGGTCTAAAACTGTGAGAGAATTCAAGAATGCATGGGACAGACATAAGGCAATTTTTGTGAGGGTAGGAAGAAATAGGCTGCTGGTTAAATAGGATCTGCAGCTTATCCTCTAGGTAGGGAAATGGGCAGACTAGGTGGGCCAAGCGGTCCTTATCTGCCGTCAAAGTCTATGTTTTATGAATACAAGAGAAAATCCACCTGGTAATAGTTCTTAGTAGCAGGCTTACCTTTTCCACTTCACCATAAGTGAGAAACAATTGGGGACATTCATACCTAAGTGCCTTAGTATGCTCAATGTAGTAGCTATGTGTCCTCTTCACATCCAAACTATAATCTTTTTCCTGAAGAAGAATGACCAGTGAAAAACACCGGAAGAGACATGGACTGATTCAGATGAAAATCTGAGACCACTATTGGTTCTAAGGACCACCTTACATCTATGGAATGAGAAAATCTGGCTCCACTGACAGGCTTGTAATTCACTAATATGCCTGGCAGAAGTGATAGCTACCAGGAACACAGTTTTCCAAGTCAAATATTTGAGTTTGGCTGAAGCCAAGGGCTCAAAAGGGGATTGCATGAGCTGAGCAATGCAAACATTAAGATCCGAAGCAGGGGTAGGGTCCCTAAAGGGAGGGTTGGTATGAACCAAACCTTTAAAGAATTTACAGACGACAGGATGAGATGCAGAGAGGGAGCCTTCCCTGCTGAGAGGAATGCAGATACAGCTTCTAAATTAAACTTTTAAAGTGGCTGGCCTGAGGCCTAGGCCATTAAGATGAACCATGTAATCCAGAACTGTAGCCAGATCAGCAGTATCCGGTAAGACATCCTTACTGGAACACCAAATGCTGAATCTCTTCCATTTGGAATTATAAGTTTTTCTGGTGGCAGGTTTTTGAGAGGCTTTGAGAATATCCAGCACCCCGAGACAGGTGCAGACCTGCATACTCTAACTCTTCAAGAGCCAAGCCTTGAGGTTGAGAGACTGAAGACTGGGGTGCCAGATTCTTCCCTGAGAGGAGGTTAACAGGTTGTGCCTCTTGGGAAGAGACAGGGGAAGATGGACTGCTAGAGACATCAGCAGGGGATACCAAGGCTGTCTGGCCCAGTCTGGTGCAATCAGGATCACCCTGCAACGGCTGTGACCTGATCTTGACCAATACCTTGAATAACAGGGAAAGGAGGAAGACATAAAGGAATCTGTCACCACCCCCCCCCCCCAAAATCCAGAACCAGAGCATCCAGGGGAACTGTGCCCATGACTGGAGGTCTGCAACAGAAGAGAGGAAGCCAATGATTGTTTGGGGGTTGCAAAGAGATCTACCTCTGGAGTGCCCCACCTGGAGAAGACTACTTTCAATATGAAGGGGTCCAGGGCCCATTCGTGATGGCCCGAGAAACCCTGCTCAGGGCATCTGCTAGCACACTGTCCTTCCCTGGTAGATGGACTGCTACTAGGGATGCCTGCAGGGCATAAGTCAGAGACCATATTTTCATGGCTTCCATGCACAAGGCCGTAGACTGAATGCCGCCCTGCTTGATGATGTACCACATGGTGGTGGTGGTGTCTGTCCTGACCTGAACCACTTTGTTCCTCACCGAGTCCGAGAAAACTTGCAGAGCCAGGAATACTGCCCTGAGTTCCAGAACACTGGTCTCCTCAGGAGTCTCTACTTCAGATCAAACACCTTGTGCTGAAAGCTCCAAGGTGGGCTCCCCAGCCCAGGAGAGAGGCATCTGCATTTAGTACCACTGAATGAGTCTCTTGACTGATGAATGGATTTCCTTGTCTGAGACTGTCCTGATCCAGCCACCATTGGAGAGCTTGGACCAGAGTCTGAGTCACTGGAATCAATTTGGATACAGGATCTTTTTCTGAGACCAAAAGGACCTCAGATGGAATTGAATATCCCTCATTTGAATCTGGCTCCTGTACCACAGTGGAAGCTGCCATGTGGCCCAGGAGCTGAAGAAAATGTCTTGCTGGTCGAGACACCAGAAGGCAGAAAGAGGAGGCAAGATCTGTAAGGCCTTCACCTTGCTAAGGAAAGAAAAGGCTTTGCCTGCACAGTATCCAACTCTACCCCTATGAAGGTGAGGACTTGTACTGGTTCGAGAACTGACTTTGACAGATTGAGAAGAAAACCCTAGAGAAGTGAGCAACTGTTTAACTTGTAGGTCTGACTTGACTTGGTCTGAGACTACCCCAGATGAGCCAGTCCTCCAGGTATGGAAAATGGAGATACTCTGTCTCCTGAGAAAGGCCACTACTGCTGCTAGGCATTTTGTGAACACCCTTGGAGCTGATGTTAGGTCAAAGGGCATTGCTCTGAAGTGATAATGGCCTGAAGGCAATTTGAACTTGAGATACTTTCTGTGGGAGCACCTGATTGGGATGTGAAAGTAGGCATCCTTGAGGTCCAGGGAAGCTAGCCAATTCCCTGGCCTCAGAGAGGGAAGAATTACTCCCAGAGTCACCATTTTGAATTCTGATTTTAAGATGTGCTTGTTTAGGTATCTTGGGTCTAGGATGGGCTGCCACTCCCCTGTCTTTTTTGGGGTAAGGATATGTCTGGAATACAGACCCTTGCCCCTGTGCTGAATAGGAACTCTCTCTAGAGCCCTGAGGGTTAGCAGAGAGGAAACCTCTGTTTCTAGAGCAGTGGTCTCGGAATGGTTTGCAGGTGGAAAAGACCTGGCCCTCAATTTTGGAACTTTGCAAAACAGAGCCAATCCCTGACTTACTACCTCCAGCACCCACCTGACTGAGGTAACAGACTTCCAGGCCTGGAAGTAGTAAGCCAGCCTGCCTCCTACTGGGATTAGGGCACCAACCCGGGCTGACACATCAGGGTGTCTGCTTGGCAGGAGCCTTGGACTGAGAGGATGCAGCCCTGCTCATCCCCCTTCTGCCTCTCCCTCTGAAGAACCCCTCTGTGGAAAAGGAGAGGCCTGTGCCTTTTAGAAAGGCCTGTCAAAAGGCCTACTCCTGCCCTTAGACTGCTGCCTCTGAGGAGCTGCCTGCCTTTCCTTGGCCTGTGCACTCCTGTAGGTGCTCATCCATTTTCTTCATGTAATTCTCTGTCTGCTCCCCAAACAGAGAATTACCCACCACAGGGAAATCCATGGCCTTAGCCCGAGTGTCCTGCGAGAGGCTAGTACATCTGAGCCAAGCAAACCTCCGAAGAGACACAGATGTAGCCATGACTCGTGACGCCACATCATTTGAGTCCACAGCAGCATGAAATTGAATTTGGATGCCTCAATCCCATCAGCAGCCACCTCCTCCAGCTCTTGGCTAGCTGGGGGAGGGAGGCCTGTTTAGCCAGCTCCAGAACAGTATCCCATCTACACTTTGGTATCTGGCCTGTAGGCCATATAATTCGCCTATCTGAGTCCTAAGGAGGACGCCAAGTACTGCTTTTTGGCCACAGCATCCACCTTCCTATAGTCTTTATCTGGGGTGTGTGAAGCCAAAGGTATGTTAGCCTTGTCACAGGCTGCAGCCTACACTACCCCAACATGGCTGCATTGGTGGAACAAGAACTCTGTATTTGAGCCTGAAAGCATATACCTCCTGTCCATTCTTTTATCTATAGGAGGTAAAGAATTTGGTGTTTGAAGAAAGTACAGTTACGTAGGAACTTACCGTAACAGTAGATCTTCGAGAGAGGCTCCTTCAGTAAGTCATAACAAGTAGGACTGACGCTGCACCGCACGGCAGACTTTTCTAGCAATCCCTGACTTGGGGAGAAGGAGAGACGACTGCCCACCCAACGTCACGTGACCGACATCAGCGCGACGGTATATAGTGGGCGGTCCCTCCAGGAACCAGACGGATCGATTCCACAATAGTTATCACCCTGGCTATTTCTTCGGCGGTTGGATGATTCGGTTCTGGATCCGAACCGGCAGACCCTCTTACGCGTTGATGGAACTGACCCGAGGGTAGGATCTCCTTTTGCCCGAAGGAGCATCACCCAGGTCAGTGGGCACTCCTTCAGGTTCGGCAGGAACCGAACTGGGCCTGCCATCTGGATTAGCGGACTTCTCTGCCTCCTTTTCCCTGAGCCTACCCAACCTCTTTTCCAGGGTGGCCTTCGGGAAATTCTTGCAAATTTGGCAGTCTGAATCGAGGTGTTCAAACCCCAGACAATAAACACATATGGTGTGAGGGTCTGCCTTAGCAAAGGCATCCCAACACTCACCAAAGCGTTGAAACCCAATGGGCCCGGTTTTTTTCTTGGGTTTCTCAGGCATGGCCAGGCTACAATTAACTTACCCTTTACAGCTATTTAGCCAGATAAGACCCCCAAAATCAGTTCCCAACCGTGTTATGGGTAGTGTAAATCGCATTTTTTTTTTTTAACCCGATAGGAACCGGTACCTCACACTACAGAAATAAAAATAGATAAAACCCTAACACAATCGGTTCCTAACTGGACCGATCAACAGGTCTTACAATTTCCACACTGAAAAAATAATAAAATATACAATTCTACCCTGTAGTCCACTACCTACAACACTTTATTGTACTGCAGAGAGGGATTTGAAGCTGAAAAAACAAGAAAATCTGTTATTAAACCGACGGATTCTAAACTGAACCGACTGTAGCGAAGGAGCAACCTCCGGAGCGACTGTTTAGTTAGGCGGCGTAAAGAATCTGACGGTTACACTTTGAAGTGCTGCAGACAGAGGTTTGAAACCGAGCTCAAGATCAACATTCTATGCTTCCTGCATAGAGTTAACTCTTTCCTCTCCAGAGCAGTTCAAGAGCTGGGGCTAACTGCATATGTCAGAATACAGCAAGATTTCATGTTTTTGAAATTAACAGAGTGCTCCTGGGGCAGCCCCCTTTTTATACACAGCCAGAGGAAGTGATGTATGGGGGGCGGCCATATAGAAGACTGCTGGAAGAAGCTACCATGTGACAGCTCCACCTAGCGGACTCCCAAGAGTAATAACCTACTGCAAGAGACCTGTCCGTAGAAGATCATCTACTGTTACAGGCGAGTAACCTGTCTAGGTATGTGGATATGTTGTTCTATCCACACTGTTTGGCACACTCCTAGCAGTTCTCCAGGAGGAAGGAGGCAAGGCACATACCCCCTATTTACGGAACAGAGACTGGAGAACTGAGGCCCCAAAACTAGCATCCCGGTATGACTCTAGGTCAATGTGGTAATGGGAAATGAAGGTGATTACTGACTTCCAGGTAGCATCCCTGCAGATTTCCTGGATAGGGACGTCCCTAGAAGCAGCAACCGATGCAACGGTATGGCGGGTGGAATGAGCCCTTAGCCCTATGGGAGGCTCCTTACCCACAAACCTATAGCAGAAATCAATGCATGATGTAATCCATCTGAAAATCGTCCACTTGGCTGCAGGTCTGCCAGGTGCAGATTCAGCAGAGGTGACAAACAGATGGCAAACCTCTCCCCGAACTCCAGCCGTGTGTTCTCTATAATAAAAGAGTGCTCTTCTCAGGTCCAAGGTCTGGAGCCTGTATTCGGCCTCCGAGGTGTGACTGGGGTAATAAATCAGCAGAGTCATCACCTGGTTCAGGTGAAATTGATACAACCTTCGGAAGGAACTTAGGGTTGGGGCGCAGGACAACTTTGTCCCTGTGAAAACCAGATAAGGAGACAGAAGAGAGCCTGGAGGTTCCCAATACTTCTGGCTGACGTGACAGCCACCAGGAAGTTGGTCTTCCACGACGGGTGTGGCATCTCACTCCTGAGCATCGGTTCGAATGGCTTGCCCATGAGCTTTGCCAGGACCAGCAGTGGTTCCCACGGTGTTGTTCACACACCGGAGGGGAATATGGTCGAGGTCTTTGAAGAAACGCCAGACCATCTCCTCCTGTGCCATCTGCTGACTGGACCGTGCCCGGTAAGCAGAGATGGCTGCCAGGTGCACCTTAAGGGTCACAGACCGAAGATGCCCTTTGGAGAGAGATCAAAGGTAGTTGAGAATGCTAGCCACAGGACAAAGGGTTCGGCCCCTTGCCCTAACACCAAATGGAGACTCTCTTCCACTTGAGGGCGTAGCATTTCCTGGTAGATTCCTTCCTAGATGCCTCAACTACAGAGAGTACATCTTCAGAGAGACCCAAAGCCTGGAACTCTAGCCATTTAGGAACCAGGCTGTCAGGTGCAGGGATTGAAGGTCTGGGTGGAGGACCTCCCCCAACTGACAGTGCAGGTCCAGGCATGCTGGAAGACACCTTGGGGGCCTGATACTGAGGACATCAGGGTACCAAAACTGGCGGTGCCAGTCTGCAGCCACCAGGATCACCTGTGCCCTGTCCCTCCTGACCTTGAGGAGCACCTTGTGGATCAAGGGAAATGGATGGGAAGGCATAAGAGAGGCCTGGGGTCCACAGCCTCGAGAAGGCATCCCCCTGCGGCGAGCCCTGCTGAGAGGGGCAGGCACAAAACACCCTCAGCTTTGCATTCTCCCTAGAGGCAAATGGGTCCACCTGAGGGGGTGCCCCACTGGAAGAAAAAGCTGTGTACTACCTTCTGGTTGGCGAGATCACTCGTGTGATGTCTGCCAGTTGATATGAGGCTCCTGCCACATGAATGGTTAGAAGATACGCCTCCATTCAGTTCACGAGGGCCCAGATGTAGAGCTCTTCCCTGAACAGAGGCCGGGACTGCGTGCCACCCTGTTTGTTGAGATAGTACATGGTTGTGTTGTCCATCTGGACCTGAACAACTTGACCCCGAAGGAACAGAGTGAATGTAGTCAGCGCCAGCCAAACTACTCGTAGCTCCAGCAGGTTGATGTGGCATTGGGATTCCTAGGGGTCCAGAGCCCGTGGGCTCTGTGGTCCCCGCTGTGGGCACCCTAGCCCATGAGAGAGTTGGTAGTCAAGATGACAGTCGACTCGGGGCAGACAAACGGGATCCCTTCCCGCAGATGCTCTAGGACTGTCCACCATTGGAGAGTGTCGCACATCTTCTAGGTCACAGTGACTAGCTGGTGGAAATGACCTGGTCGCTGAGTCCACTGACTGGCCAGCTCCCACTGAAGGGCGATATGCCACCGGGCCCATCGGACCACGGAGTGCAGGGCTGCCATGTAGCCCAGACGTCACAGGATGTCCTGAGCAGGGCACAAGTGCCCAACCAGAAATGATCGGGCAAAGGAGGAGAGTTCCTCCGCCCTGTACGCCAGAAGCCTGGCTGTGGCTCTGCAAGAGTCGAGTTCTGCCCCGATGAAACAGATCACCTGCGAAGGCACGAGTTCTGACTTGGCCTTGTTGACCGGGAGGCCAAGGTCAATGCAGGTCTGGAGGGCCAGATCCCTGGACCTCACCACCTGCAGTCTGGAGGGACCAACTATAAGCCAATCGTCCAGACAGGGGTACACCTGGACCCCTCCCCCGAAGATGGTCCGCCACCACTGCGATGCATCTGATGAAGACCCTGGGGGCCGAGGACAGGCCGAACAGCATGGCTTAGAACTCGTATAAGGTTCCCTCTGCCCAGAAGCAGAGGAACCTTCGATGTGACAGACTGATCGGAACATGGAAAAACGCATCCTGCAGATCCAGGGAGCAAAACCACATGTTCTGCTTGAGACACGGTATGATCTGAGACAGTTACCATCCTGAAGGTGCAAGACCTGAGAAACTGGTTCAGGTCGTGCAAGTCTAGAATGGGGCACCAGCCCCCGTCAGTTTCGGGACCATAAGTACCTATAAACGAACCCTGGGTTGACCGGGGGGGGGGGGGTCTACGACTCTGACCACTACCTCGAGGAGGACCTGGGCGATGTCATCTCGGAGAGCAGACAGTGTGTACAGATACCTTCTCCTCCTATGTGACGCGGGCACGGCTTGGTGGGTACTGCTTGAATTCCAGATGCAGCCCCTGGCAGACCACTACCAAGCCCCACAGCGGGTGACAGCGGACCAGGCGGAAAGGAAGGGCAGAGCTGGCCCCCACAGGAGGACCGAGAATGGGCATGACTGGCATGGAGGGGCAGCCCCATCCTGTCACTGTGCACGCTGAGGAGGATCTGGCCAAGGGACTGCCGGGACCTTTCCCTCTGGGCTTGCGGGTCGCCGAAACCCGACTTGGGCTGAGGGCACCAAGATTGAGCCTGCTGTTGCCTCCCTGATTGGTACTAGGGCTGCTCAGCCACAGGGGTAGAAGGCTGACAGGGCTTACGCTGTTGCTTTTTGAAACAGAGATTCCTTCTGGGCAGAAGCAGTGGAGTCCAAGGTGGCACTGGACTTCGATGCGCTGAAGGTGACCATCAACCCTGGACCAAACAAGTCCGGTGCCCAGGAAGGGAACGCCTGCCACTTTGTGCTGGGTGTCTACTGTAAAGGTAGAGATGCTCAGCCAGGCCTTGTGGCGCATGGCGACTGCCACCGAACAGGCACAGGAATCCCAATGTCCAGAGCCATCAGGAGTTGTTTTCCACAACCCGACCCCGATCACGGATCTACTTGACCGTAGTCTGAAGGTCCACGGGGAGATGAGGAAGCACAGAGCCCATGAGGGCATGGGAGAAGTGTGCCATGATGACAGCCGAGCTCGCCTGACAGAGACGAAGCGAAGAGGCAGCATAGACTTTTCTGCCAGAGTAGTCCAGTTTTTTTAGACCCTTTGTCCGGAGGTCTATAAGTGTTTCCTAAATTGCCTGAGCGCCAAAACAGATTCAGTCACCAATCCCTCAGCCAATTGGTGCTCTGTGAACCCAGAAAGAGAGTAGATGGGAACCGTGATACTTGGGGCCATCTGGGCTGATGGGTGGGGCAGGAGGCAGAGTACTGCCAAAGCTCCAGGGCAGGCCAACAATGGTTTCGCTACTTGGAAGGCCTCTGTCAAGAATCCACTTTTTCCAAAATTCTGTCACAGGATATCGAGCCCTTTTCTGTACAGGCTCCAAAGGCATCCCTGTGGATTCGGAGACGAGAAGGAGAATGCCCATGAAGAACATGGTACCTTCCTCAAGCAAGAAACCCCAAGCGAAACCCTCTAATGAACAAGAGTGCAAAGAGGAGTCCTCTCAGACTCAAGAGTCCAGATAGATCGGCCAACCACCTTATTCACCTCGACCTGCCACGGACAGGAGTGAGGGTGACCGACAGCCTATGCGGTAGGCTCCTTACGGGCTGAGACACCTTTAACAGGAGCCCCGGAGGCAGGCTGTTTAGGTGGCGGCTCCACCACAATCGGCGGAGAGGCTGGTTTTGGCTAGCCGGGAGGTTTTCACCGCTCGTGGGCATGGAGGGACAGTGTCAGTCAGCTCCAGAGGAGTCGGCATTCTGCCTAGAGGTGACAGCCATGTGATGGCCGGAGTGGAAGCCGGGTCGACTTTGACCGCCAACGCCAACTGTTGCCACATAAGATCCTCGAAGGCCGACTCAACTTGCGCCGAAGCCTCCTTTCTGAAGAGAACGAGTATGAATAGCAAGTAGCATTTGGAACGCCCAGAATGGCGCATAGTTTTCAACCTATGAGTCAAAGCTGACCTACACCTCGACCATCCGTGGGGGCGTTCAGAAGGAACCAGGGAGACCCGTCGCCCTCCAGGTCAGGGACCGTGAAGAGGTTCCCAGCAGACTGGGTCTCCTCCTCAGTAGGTCCAGTCAGGACCGAATCCTGAACAAGGAATTGTCGGCCTCATCTAGCAACAACGGGTCGATAATTTCAATCGTGTCATCATCCCGCATCTTAGCCAGCTGGCTTGACAGGGGCACTGTGAAGCCAGCAGCCGAGGCAGCAATTTTGACCGAAGTCGAAACTACAGATTCCTGGGAATGAGACCGCTCTCGAGCCCAAGAACGTCTGCGAGACACCTCTCTCTCTCTCTCAACTCCTTGGAATCCTTTTTACGGGAACAGGAGCTGTGCAAAGCCGACTGGCCCTCCCCTTTATCGGTAGAGACTGGCACAACTCCTTGAAGAAGCCTGTAAATGTAGAGCCTCGTTTGAGCGTTATGAAGACTGATGCTAAAGAGGACTAAATCAGTGGCTCGAGCCTCCTCCTCGAAAACTTTAATTTGCTCGAGTTCAGCGGACCCCACAGGCGGAGACCATCCAATGGACCTCTTTAGATTTGACTGGTGGGTTCAGTTTTTCTGGTCGGCCAAGCTGTAATCATGTGAGGTGATTGTCCAACACGTTCAGCTGGAATGAGCAACAAAAGTCGCAAGCCTGGGCATCGTGATTGTGGGCCAAGCAATAGGTGCAAGTGGTATGCGGGTCGGTGCGACACATCTTCTGCCCGCAGGAGCACCAGCGGAACCTGGGCAAGGACTTGTCCTCCATCACAGTCACGATCTAAAAACGATGCAGTGAAAGTAACGAATTTAAGTTCTGGTAAGTAATCCTAAGATTTAAGTACCAGAGCCTACTCAATGCAGGAGCGATAAGGAGGGAACCTGAATCTTCCAGCGGAAAGGAAGATCTAGTGTCACGTGGAGGAGCTGAGGCATACACCATCCGACTGGGTGGGAGGATCCAGCTTAAAGACTTCTGGCAAGATAATTAAAGGGAAACAATAAGCCAAACAGTGTGGATGAACAACATATCCATATCCCTAGAATCTATCTTCCACACACTGGATTATCGATAGTCTAACAGACGGAAATGTTTGACATGGTGTGCGCAAGCAGGATGCATGGACATGCCCTAAAGCTCAAAGGTGATCAACTTGGGGGTAATGTTAGGAGACACCTCTCCCAATGTGTGGTTAACATACGGTGTGTCAGTGGACATAAAGATTGTACAGGTCAAGGTAGATCTGGACAAATTCCTGCTTACCAAGAAGTTACTGGACACCATGGGTAGTAGGGAGGGTGGGAAATCTCTAAATTGGTACACATCTGCATAACACTCTTGTTTGTCCCTACTTATTAAGGGGCAGGGATATCACCTGATGGAACTACAATGCTTTCCTACCTTAAATTATTCTTACTATGTATTCATTCACTGTGTTAAGTGCATTGCTTATTCTGTTTTCATCTACTAAGAAATCTATGGATTTTGAGAAGAACCCTTGAATCAATTTCTGGACAAAAACATGGAAAAAAGCTTGTTTAGACTATGTGCACATTCACTTCTCGAATCAAAGCATTTCTGGAGAATAACCAAGTCCAGTTCTACTCAATTTTAGTAATTACTTATATACCAAATGAAATAATAAATCTTAAAATGTCACTCTTTATAGCTTAATTCCCTTTAACATTACGGTAAGGAATGCAAAAAAGCCCTTTTAAGTGCTTGTTCTTTTTTTTTTTTTTTTTTTTTTTAAGAATGCTGTTGCAAAACAATTTCTCATTCCAGCTTTCCAAAAATATTTAGAACCACTGTGTAAATATTAATGCAGGGGGGATGGGGATTCCTGTTCTATGTGCCTATGACAATTCTTTCCCAGGAACAAGTTCAATAAAAATGTCCTTTGCATAAACATACTAGTTTCAGTATCTTAAATAAGGGCAACTCTGTTAAATTGTTGAATTTCAAGTATGTAGGGACAAAAAATTGTAGAGACTCAAACAGAACACAGTAATGTGACAGGCTAGGTTGAAACTACCAAAAACAGTGCAATGTCACATGACTGGTAAACACTGAAGCTCCATACTCTAATTTCTCAAGTAACATACATAAATTTGTTCAAAGTTTGGCATGTATTTTTAGTTCAGCCTCCTCTACAAATGTATGGATGTGATCGAAAAGTTACTAAATGGGCACTGGGTGGCACAATGTGTAATGTGGCTTACAGGACAGTGGAAGCAAATCTAGCTTAGGTCACAAATGGAATGAGTTTCTTAGTGACAGCACAGGACCCACAAACCCACCACACACAATGCTGTACAACAAGCAATCTTGGCTCGGAGGCAAGCCCTGGACTATCAGGAGCGCGGAGATGGAAATTATCCTCTCAATCAGGGAAGCCGACCCCTCCAGGTCAGGGCTGAGAAGTGTCTGCTGAGTAGTGAGAGAAGCCGTACCTATCCTAAAGATAAACAGAGGGCTTCAATTTGCAGTGTCATAGATCAGACAACTTTTCATCAAATATTTTAAGAAAAATGCATGAACATTTTTGCTGACTCACCTTATTTTATGATTTCAGTATACACGACGGAACTTGGTAGTTCTCATCCATACGTTTGCAGAGTAGGTCAGGCCAAATTAAACATGACATGCCTCGCTTTCTTATTTATCTTTCTCCAGCATTTACATTAGAATAAAAATATACAATCAAAATGTACTACTGATTTATCTTTCCCAAAACACTGCTATAAGCTAGTTTGACTATTTCAATTTTATCAATGTACTGTCAATTTCTTTTTCTTTTTTTTTTATTTAAATAGTATCAAAGCAATGGAGTTCAAATACAAAATTACTAGTATTAACTAGGGAAGTCACGATAACACAATCTGACAATATATCCCGATAAATACCACAGATAATTTATTACTGTAAAAAAATATTGCGAATATCGTGCAGCATGATATACCACAATATACAGTGATAAAGCAACTTAGCTTGCTTTTCTGGCAGCGTGTCCCTGGTGCAACTGGGATTCCCAGATTCCCCACTATTCTTTTATCAGATTTTTACTATTCTTCTGTAAAATTAGATATGCAGTGCCAGCCCTGTGGCACAGAGTTCTGAGGGCCTGGAAGCCTCACCAGTCACCATGCTGGCAAGCCAGGTTCAGGAATAGACCCGAGTCACTCAAAGAATGGCTGCATCAAGGAAGACTGAGCATCCATTGACACCACTCTTTTGGGGGGAGGGGCGCGTAGCACAAGCCACTGCTTGGTTGCCATTTAGCAGAGACTGGATGATGCAGCAGGAACAACGTTCAGAATGTCTAGGTGCAGGGGCTGACTACATGCAACATGTTAACATCATACACCCACACCATCACATGTGTGCCAGCCTGGGGGGATGGAGAGGTAATGTATGAGCACCAGTCGACTTACCAGCTTACAGGGCCCTTTGACATCTCACCATATTGATCCCCCAAATGGTGAGAGAGCAGGAGGGGGCAGCTGGATGCACCAGGACACCAGAAGGCTGGAGCTGGTGGCAACCTGGTCCAAACACCTATATGGGGAAAACATTTTAAAATTCTGTTGCTTATTGTGATACAAAAAATCTGATATCGTGACATCCCAAATATTAACTTTTTACTGTTTTAGGCTGAAAAATCCAGCATTCCTACTTTGACTGCCTCATTAAGCAAAGTAAAATATAACATCTTTAACATACATTACAGAAAAAAGCACAGCATAATCAATAATCTTGTAATGCAATTTAAGTAGTACTTCAGAACAGGTATGCACTTTACTTTTCATTGTACAAATTATTAAATATTTAAATATTTTTACATACGTTACTGGCACAGTTCAAATTAGAACAAGATAATTTAAAAAGAATTCAGACATTTAAAATCACAAGCAGCAGCTGGCCAGTTACTATACTACTGTATATACCACCTGTCTAGGGAGGGTCAGCCTTCTCACTGTAGAGCCTGCATTGGATTGGCACAAGGCAGCAGCCATCCCCGCACCAAAGAAGCGCTTGGACAGCAGAGGAGAAGTCTTAGTCACTTACCATCAGAGGCTACCCTTTGATTAAAAGAGTAGAAAAAAGAAAGACGTTAAAATGGGTTCTCCGTCAAACAAGCCCTATCACCTGCCCTCTAGTTCAGACATCACAATCATGAACATTTAACTGATATAAGCCCCCAACTGTACAGCAACACACTTACAAAGCAACCAACCTGTACTTATGACTTGACAGATTCAGAGCAAACTTACTTGGTAAAGGCATCAGTCTATATATGCTGTTAAAAGCACAACTAAACATTCTGTAGTCACTTCAGAAATCAGGCAAATCTGAACCTCGACAATGTCCAGGCACAGACTAATGTAACAATACAAAACTTACACATCGTAAAAGGGAGGGGCTGTCAGGTCACCATTTAAATCAAATATGGACAATATAAATGCAAAGGAGTGTATTTTGAGTTGTAGCAATCGTTTTTCGTTGACTAACGTAAATACACAATGAAAGTCTGTGTAAATGGTGACTAAGCCTAACTCTTAGCAAAGGCAGAGTGTAAATGAGTAGTTCTCACCAGTAAAAGAAAATCTGGTGTACTGGTTCCTCCTGCCCACCAATCCAAATGTTTATGATTTGCTAGCATATTTCCACCACTGCCTTTGCTGGTTTCAATTAAAGACAAGAAAAATCAACTTACCATGACGCCTGGACCAGGTGTTGGTTACGTTCAGACTCTAACACCTGAAGATACATAACGATTATCTGGAAGATACGGATTAAAGGGTCATTACAGGAATCTTTCAACCCGTTTAGTTCAAACAAGTTGGGAACTACTGCACCCACTTGGGCACTAGATGGCAGGAAAAAAGGAAGGAGACTCCTTAAAATATTTGGTTGCAATACTCCACAATAGTTAATTTTTTCCTCCCTAAATTATGACTGTGTGCGCCAATTTCAAACTTCTCAGGTTTCTCACACTGCAACTTTGTGTACAGCAAAACACAGTTTTACAGAAGCAGCTATCTGCCGCCCCCAAAAATAAAAAGCCCAGTACACCTCTAGGAAAACTGTAAGTCATACAACATTCAGATAATGCCACTAATGTTTACTTTATGTTCTCTACTTGTGTCCCTTCACTTTTTTTTATATTACTGAGAACAACTGTGTGAAATTAGGATCTGTGTGTGTGTCAGACTTCCTTATCCAGCTATTCCACCTGCAGAAGCTGTTAATGAATTCTCTGTGACATTATAATCTGTTGCTGTGGAAATTATTCTGATCTTGCAAACTGGTTAGGTCTTCAAGGAGGGGCACGACAAGCAGAAGAGATGATATCCGGGGGACAAATATCCTATTTATATGCATATGCTCTTCGTAATAAAGAATGAGGAAACAAATACGGAAAAAGTAAGACAAGGTGTTGGTTGTGCTGTGATAATCACATACCAAGGGTGGTTTCCCCTTGTGCCTTTAACCTTTGAAGTGCGGTCATTTGCACAGCCTGCAGTGCATCATTCAACTTATAAAATGGGTTTTCTGTCACATGATGACAGTTTAAAAATAAAGACAATGCTAACACAATCATAAAAACAAGCCGAAACAAGGTATTAAGATAGCTGGTATAGCGTAGCAAAATGCTAACCATTTCCAGAAATGCACAGCAGTAGGCTGAACCTTTTTATGCTACTCCATGGTACAGGAGACATGAATAAAACAATTTGTTTTAATTCTGCTATTCAGTGTCAAACGCTATGCATTATACGTGATTAGCATTTTACGAGCAAAACTGCTAATCAATTTTTATGCTTATTTTAATACCCTGTGAAATAGTCCCCCAGTACTTGGGTGGTGGTAGCCCGCCAACTATGGTTTTGTTGCCAAAGCATGCCTGCAACGACATAATTCGACTAGATTCAGCTTCTTAAAATATGTATTTTTTAAAATGTCACTAACAAAGAGGTTTATAGATTTAAAGGGGAATAGTCAGCACCAAGGGCCCCCCACACTCAAGTGTGGGGCTGGTCTCAATGTGCAAATTGTGTGCAGAAGCATTTTGGTTTACTTGCCGTTTACTGTAGTATAGCAGATTGGCAGACTAATTTTGCTTAGTTTTAGGCTAACATCTTTTGTTACTACAAATCACAGAATCTCCTGCAGCAGACATCAGAGCAGCAGGCAGCAATGGAGACAGCTGGCAGTGCATGTCAGAGTTTATACATAACTTCCGATCCTTTGTTTGCTGGTCCTGCTATCCTCCCTACACTAGGTAAAATCTGAGAGGACTCTAGCTCATGGAGAAAAGCAGGTTGTGAAAACATCTGATCAGGGATTATAAGCAATAATATCTGACAGGGTGGGCATTATTGGGCTATAATAAACTGCCCAGGGGCGTAATGAGGCCTGACGCCGCAGGCTCCAGCGCGGGGGGTTACATCCCTATAACTCCCCACCCTGGAGGGTACTGCACTTAGAAAATGGGCCAACATTGTTTTTTTTTTTTAATAAAATTTATAGAAAAAGAGGGTGAAATATTAAAATTAAATCTGAGGTTAGATAAAACAGTCCCTTTAGTGCCACTAGGGGTGCTGCTGTTTATGATTATCCCCTTTCTGTATTGCAGTCGCTCTTCTACATGGCTAGCACTAAATATTATTCAGTACCCCCAACTCCTTCCATGAGTTTTCTGATCAGGCTATTTTAAAAGACTGTTGTGTAGAAAAAAATTTTGTTCCCAAACTGCGGCGGGGGCGGCGTAATTCTACAGTTAATATGGAACTCGGATCGGCTAATCACTCTGCCAGCAAAGAAAAAAGTTTCTTCATTTACGTTCAAATTGGGAAACTTATTTCCGATTTCTCGGGGCACAGACAGGGCGTAACTTTCCTTAAATCGCCCATGAAATGGAGTTGAGATGCCTGCTAGTGTCAGTTGTGAGAGCGGGTATGTATCTGAGGACGGAAGTGTTCACAGTGCTGGTGGTGTTGGTAAAATAAGAATAAAAGAAATGTTTTTGTGGTGTTGCCTTTTTTTTAAATCTACAGAAGTACTGTGATAGCAGGTGTGGGACTGTTCCGAGTACTGGATTTGAGGGAGCTGTGGCTTGCTCTCTCGCTTAGTGAGAATAAAATGGCAGCAGGTTTTAAAATTAGACTGGCAATATGTTGGGCAGAGCTGGCACTTTTTACCAGACATTAAGAAAACACCGTGCCAGGGTGCCTTAGCCAATCAGCTGCAGCTTTTATGAGACCCATTTTCTAAAAGATCTGAACATACACTACAGGCTAGTGAATCTCCACTGCTGTCTGCTGCAAGGGCTTCGGATTTGTAGTAACAGAAGATGTCAGCTTAGAAGCAAGCCAAATTACAATACAATCTACTGTACTACAGTGAACAGTAAAGTAAACCAAAATGTTTTTGCACACAAGTGCACATTGGGATCAGCCCACATTTCAGTGTGGGGGCCCTCTGTGTTGATCGTTCCCCATGAAACTATCTGTAATAATGTTTAGCAAAACAGTTCTTCTGCCTGCTAGTTCTTTATGCTGATTTTGCTTTCATGGGACATCTGCCGTAACTTTACTTTAACTGTGTTTTTGAGGAGGGCCTTGCAGTTTTGCACATCTTTTGTGTTGTGACTTTGCCCCCATTTTACTGTGGCGGTGACCAGTATTCTTGTGTGGATTTCTGCATGCTGTACTTCCCCCTTCACTGTGTGGGTAACTTTGTGATGCATGTGGCTGAAAACAGATGTGTATCGTGGAGAGAAAGCAGGCTGCAATCTTGAATGTACAGTGTGGTTTAAAGCCATGATGTGTGCAGGAGGGAGACAGCATGCACACAGGACAGCTAAGAATTACTGGAAGCACTAACACCAGGGCCCAGAATTCACAGAGTCTGCCCGGTGCACATCCGCTTTTGCGCCGGCACAAAGTGTGGAGGGGGTCGCGGTGCAAATGAGGAGAGGACATGAATACTGGCGCTGTCTGATTCTCAAAGCAGTTGCTCCATGCAAGGGCCTCTTGCACGAAGCAAATACTGCTGACCAAAACCCTGTCTTCTCCCGCACTACCCTAGTGGATGGCAGAGGTACTACAGCAGCCCCACCCCGGTAATCACTCTCCCTACTGCATCAAAATAAATTTCCCTGGTGTCCAGTGGTCCCTCCCCCCACTCGCTCCCATGTCAGATGTACAATTCCTATTCCCTGGTGTCCAGTGGTCCTCCCCAACCCAATCTCCTGTATAAGAAATGAAACCCATTCCCTGGCTTCTAGTAGACCCTCCCCTGCAGGTAGTGCCCCACCACCCCGCCTCCCCTCCCATCCCGAACCCAAGCCAATGACCAGCACTGCCATCCTCTCCACCATGGTTGGTTGTAGACAGAATTAACAAGCGTGTATTGGATCGTGACCAGCCATAAAGACAGGGTTGGCCATTCCGGGATCTTATCAGATTCCATCAGCGACCATTCACCTACCTACTACATCTGGTCCACTAAAACTCCCCACCCCCCTCCCGATTATCTGACTTTCCAGGACTATTCCAATTTCAACCCTTCTCAACTTCACTCCAACATCTTGGCCATTAACTGGTCTCCGCTATATAGGATGAAAGATGTCTCCCTTGCACTTAGCTTCTTCCTCACTGCCCTTTCTAGTATCCAGGATAAGCATTTCCTTCAACCACTGCAAAGCGCTGGGGTGATACCCGCTGACTCATCAAGGACCTCTGATGAAGAAGTGGGATGCCATATGGGCATCCTTTAAGGGCTCCCGCTCCCACTGGTTATGGAATGCATACAGAAACCTGCGTAACAGCTGTGAGCGACAACCCCAGTAAGGCTGCCTATGTCTGGAACCTACAATCTTGCAGCTTTTGTAACTCTAGATATTTCTGGGCAGCTATCCGCTCCCTGCTGGCCCCTGGGTCTAAACTGCCCTCTCCCCAACCTATTACCCCTAACGGCCCATTGACCGAGGCCAGCGAAGTAGTCAATGCTCTCAACAAGTTTCACAACATGGCTGAATACTTCCGCCAAACTGACCCCTACACTTTCGAAGCCCAGCTGATATCACCCCCACACTGCTCCATTCTACTTCTGGACAATTTCCCTCTGTGAAACACCTGACTCCTCCAGAGTCTCTCCCAACAAGCGCAGTGCAGTTAGCGCATGGCTTCTCCCCGCTTCCTCAAAATCGCGGGTCATGCAACTGACTAAACCCCTCCAAGATTTTCAACTCTCCTCATCACTGCCACAGTTCCCTCAGTATGGAAACCAGCAAGGGTTGTCAGTGTCCTTAAATCCAGTGACCTAAGTAACAGACAACTACCACCCTATAACCATACTCTAAGAAAGCTACTGGAAAAGACTGTTTACCACCAGGTTACTGACTATGTGACCAAATATAATCTCTGCCCGAGCAACACGGCTTAAAGGCTACAGCACCACCACAGCTCTGGCCTGTTTCTGACCATGTCCTCTGCAAATGGACAATGGAATGCTTACTGGAGTGGTCTCTGTAGACCTCTCAAAGCATCTGACATGATAAATCACAATATTCTCCTGGACAAACCTAGTTGCCTTGGACTGTCTCTACCAGTACAGACTGGTTCCACAACTACATTTCGGCTGTACCCATATGGTCTGCTCGGTCAGTACAGTCTCCTCTGTTCTGCCAGTCACAATCAGTGTCCCCCAAGGATCTACTCTGAGGCCTGCTCTTTTCTCCCTCTTCAACTCTCTCCCGTCACTCCTTACTTTATGTAGATCTTTTTTCTACCACAGTGATAAATTCCTTACCAACCTTTCCATCACACTCACCTCCAACTACTGTCAAGTCCACATATGGTTCATTAAGAATTGACTGCTGGTTAATGCCAAAAAGACAAAGTCGATGTTCTTGGCTCCAAACCCAGGATAGCCAAATTAGTTTTAGTCCAAAATACTCTCTGCATCTTATCCCCGATGGCTTGCCCTAGAGATGGTTTATTCCTTCAAATACCTGCCTGCGGCCCTCAACCTTGCCTTCACTGCTCACAGACCAAACTGCTATCTTTATCCGCCGCATTAACCAGAAACTAAGGGTCCGCTACTGCCTAATCAACCACCTCACCCTGAAGTCTGCTCGCTATTGCCCACGTGTAACCTTCTCCGCTAACTGATTACTGCTCTCCATCTGCTCCCTTACTGTGGCTACTAACCTGTTAAGGTTAAAAAGCACTTAATATCTGCCCATTTTCCTTATGGCTCTGTAATGCCACCCACCACTGTTCTCTCCATCATGCCCTTGGCTGGCTCTCCTCTCAAGCCAGATGCAGTCATCTCCTAGCCTGCACCACTTACAACTCCAGCCGAAATCCAGTTACTTCCTCTTTCCTCTCCTGCCTAAGGTTTCTCACCAGGATCTCCACCTCATGGTTCACCCTTTGCTGGGATGTCCACAAGTTTCCACTAGTATGGGTCAGCTGTCGTTCTTATCCACTGCCCCAACCCTTTGGAACAGCTTGCCTCCCTCTTTTAAAACCCCCGACTCCACCAGGCAGTTCCACTCTCAGGTCTCACTTACAGTCCTCTGCTGCTTGATCCTGCTCTCCTGGATGAATCCCTCCATTAACCAGTAAATACTCCTTGGTCCCCATCCACCTAGCCTCCATCCCAACCTTATGGTACCCTTATTTGTAACCTTCCTTGCCTCACCTCAATGTTGCATTTGATATTGCCTGCTATCAGTGTTATTTTTGTAATGTTGTAATTTTAGTTTAATTTTTACTGCAGTTTTATCATAGGCTATATAATCTACTCCCTTATTATCTTTCCCACCTTTGTATTTAACCCTGGCCATGCCACAGACTGATTCAATCCAGAATTCCTATACATTCTTAATCTGTTGGCAGCCTAAGGGTTTATTTTTCTTATTTTCTGCATCTTACCTCCCTGTGGTTATTTGATGTATCCTCATGTTTGTACCTGTTGTATTCCTGTGCCATCTATATGGCCCAGGTCATGCCTAAAACGGTCTTTGGATCAGTGCACCTACCCGGCAACAAAGTGATACAGTATGCTCCACTGAATGACAGCTCACAAGGTCAGAGCATTCACTGCTTTACAGTACATGCTCACCGACAGCTCAGTTGGCCATGGTGGAGAGAGAATGGTTGTGCTGGTCACCAGCTCAGGAGAAGGAGCAGGGATCCACCAGATGGCAGGAAAGGAACGTGTGGGTCTTTTACAAGGGATCGGGGATAAGGAGGCAGGGCAGTAGCCACCAGGCACGGAGGTGGAGTATCAGGCAAGGGTTGCGGTCGTGCTAAGCTCCATGCACCTTTTGCAAATGGGCTCATAATGGACATGCCAATGGCCACACAGCGCCTTGCATGCCCAATGGGTTCATTTGCATGGTTGCCTTTGTGAACTGGGGCCATTCTGCTGGCTGCAAGTCAGGGTGGCGCTAGTGGGGTAGCATTAGCAGTACTGGGGTTACTGCTGCCTTGACCTAGCCCTAGATATGTGGTGCGCTATCCAGCTGTAAATAGCAATTTTGCACACATGGGCAAATGCAAACTTGTGCACTGTGCTCTGTGATTTTTTGTGAATCCACCCTCAGGAGAGCTAGAGAGCTCAGAGTGTAAGGACAACAGCAGAAAGATTTTCCCATTTTAATTTTTTTCCATATTTTATGTTTGGGTCCTGGGTCCATGAGAGGTTTGGAAAGCTCCAATGGAATGTGTGGTGCAGTCTTAAAAAGAAAGCCATGATGTGTGCAGAGTGTGAGTGATATGGCTGGGATCACTGACACCTCAATCCAGAATAGGCTCAATGTGGGCTGTAGCACCAAAACGATTTTCCAGACGCAGAGTGCGTGTGGCGATTTTATAGTGCACTCTGTCACTACTTGTATACCGGCAGGGAATGGGGATGAAAACAAGGAAAAGAAACCCGACTGATGGGACGTTTGACGGCAACATCACAGGCTCTGCACAACCACCCAAGGTACCAAATTAGCTATGGTGGTTCAAGCAGATGAAAGCCTTGGGTTGGTGGGTGAATCGCCATTGGAAGGAGCCAGTCTGGAGGCGCAGGTGGCAGAAAGAAAAAATTACTCACCTGTAGTAATCTTGTTTCTTCCAAAGGGATCCACTGATACTATTACTCTTTGTAGTGCTACTTTAAATTAGCACTGCCCAGAGAGAATAGAATACTATGCTAATCATGGAATGTTTATCTTGTGCATCTACAGTATTTTCAAACTGCCCAGTGTCAACTGCCTACATTCTACCTCAGATTTCTTAGAAGCCTGCAAACAGGCCATAACATGTGAATCACTATTTAAATAATTCCAGAAAAATAATGCCCAACTGGGCAAATAACATTAACCAAAGGACTAGTATAAACAAATGTCCCTTTTTTCTGAAGTCAGATACAGTGGCGTGAAAAAGTATTTGCCCCCTTCCTGATTTTCTCTATTATTGCATATTTGTCACACTGGATGTTTTCAGGTCTCTAGACAAAATATAATATTAGATAAAGGGAACCTGGTGAACAAATAACACTTTTTTTTTTACTTATTTCATTTATTTAATGAAAAAAGTTAACCAACACCAACTGGCACTGTGTGAAAAAGTAATTGCCCCCTAGTTAAATCAACCCAATTAAAGGGATAATTAGAGTCTGCTGATTGAACACAGCCAGGCTTGATTACAGCCAGCCCTGCTCAATATAAACCTCACTTATTTTGGCCCTTACCAGAGTCACGTTGCCAGCACAAAGATTCAACAAGCACATTATGCCATGATCAAAGGAAGTTCCTGAAAAGATCAGAAAAAAATTTGTTGCCCTCTATCAGTCTGGAAAGGGTTACAAAGATATTTCTAAGGCTCTGGGACTCCATTGAACCACAGTGAGAGCCATAATCTCCAAATGGAGAACACTTGGAACAGTAGTGAACCTTCCCAGGTGGCGGCCTGCCAAAATTACTCCAAGGGCACAGTGTAAAATCATCCAAGAAGTCTCAAAGGATCCTAAAACAACATCCAAAGAACTGCAGGCTACTCTTGCCTCAGCTAAGGTCAGTGTTCATGACTCCACAATCAGAAAGAGACTGGGCAAAATGGGCTTCATGTGAGAGTAGAAAGGAAACCACTGCTAACCAAGAAGAACATAAATGCTTGTCTCTCATTTGCCAAGAAGCACCTGGATGATCCAGCCTTTGGGAAAAATGTTCTATGGACAGATGAGTCCAAAGTGGAACTTTTGGACAACATGGATCCCATAATGTCTCGCGTAAAGCAAACACAGCATTCCACAGTAAGAACACCATACCAACAGTCAAACATGGTGGTGGTAGTGTGATGGTATGGGGATGCTTTGCTGCCTAAGGACCTGGATGACTTGCCATAATTAAAGGAACCATGAATTCTGCTCTGTACCAGAAAATTCTTAAGGAGAATGTCCAGTCATCCTTCGTCAGCTGAAGCTGAAGCGTGGTTGGTCATGCAGCAAGACAATGATCCAAAACACAAAAGCAAGTCCACATCAGAATGGCTAAAAAGAAGTAAAATTAAAGTTTTGGAGTGGTCTAGTCAAAGTCCAGACTGAAACCTAATAGAGATGCTGTGGCAGGACCTGAAACGGCAGTTCATGCTCGAAAACCTACCAAATGTTACTGAATTAAAGCAGTTCTGCGAGGAAGAGTGGGTTAAAATTCCTCCACAGCGATGTGAAAGACTGATATTGAATTATAGGAAGTGTTTGGTTGCAGTCATTGCAGCTAAATGTGGCATAACCAGTTATTAAGTGTAAGGGGCAATTACTTTTCACACAGTGCCAGTTGGTGTTGGTTAACTTTTTCATTAAATAAGTGAAATTGAAAAAAAAAACAAGTGTTATTTGTTCACTCAGGTTCCCTTTATCTAATATTACATTTTCTCTAAAGACCTGAAAACATCCAGTGTGACAAATATGCAATAATAGAGAAAATCAGGAAGGGGGCAAATACTTTTTCACGCCACTGTATGTCTTTAGAAAAGAACCTACAAGTTAAGACATTACTAGAAGGTGCCAGCATGTGGCATGCCACTCCCAACTATACATCTTAGCTGTGAAGAGGATTTTTCTTGTTACGGATTCTGAAACGGGAGGAAAAGGCACGGAGTAATAATATTAGCGGATCCCTTTGGAAGAAAGATTACTACAGGCGAGTAATTCATTCTTCTAACCCCAGGAATCCACTAATATTACTCTTACAAACTATACAGCAGTACCTCAAGGAGGTGGGCCAGAATCTATTTAGGAAAAGACTCTGCAAGACTGCTGTGCCAAATCTGGCATCAATCCTGGACTGGGTGTCCAGGCTATAATACTTAGTGATGGTGTAGACTGACCTCCAGGTAGCTGCTTTACATATTTCCATTAGAGTTATCTCTTGGGCAGCTGCACAGTGGCAGCTGTGCCCCTTGTAGAGTGGCCCTAACACCAGAGGGAGGACCCTTGCTTGCCTTTGAGTAGCAAAACTGAATACACTGGACTATCAATCGAGAAATAGTTTTCTTTGAAGCAGGAATATCTTTACCCACTTCCCCATAGGTGAGGAACAGCTGTCTGTCCTGCCTATGATCTTTAGGTAGGAGTCGTGCAATACAGCAGTGCTCTTTTACATCCAAGCTGTGCAATCTACGCTCACCTGAGCTAGAATGCTCAGTAAAAAACTGGCAATGTTATAGACTGGTTCAAATGGAAGTCAGAAACCACCCTGGGGAGGAACTTCCTATTAGTTCTCAACACTACCGTGTCCCTGTGGAAAGAAACAGTCCTTTTCCACACAGAGGACCTGTAGTTCGCTTATCCTTCTGGCAAAAGTGATTGCTACCAGAAAAACCACCTTTCAGGTGAGAAATTTAAGCTCTGCAGATGACATAGTGCATACTGTGTGACCCTGAGCAAGTCACAACTTCCCTGTGTTCCCAGGTCGCTCCTGTGAAAAAGCTTTCAGCTTAGTGTGCTATTCCTGGCTAAACAACTAAATAAAAAAATTAAAAAAATAAAAAAAACATAGGCTCAAAAGGTGGAAGCATAAAATGGGCAATGCAAATATTAAGGTCCCATGCTGGCACTGGTTCCCTGTGAGGGGGAAACAAATGAGAGCGCCCTTTAAAGACTCTTATGAATGTAGCTTTGATGCCATGGAGGTATCCTTTCTAGCTGAAAGGTATGCTGAAACTGAACCCAGGTGCACCTTCAGAGTTGAGTGCTGCAACCACAGGGAGTGCAAGTGAGACAAATAATCAAGAAGGGTTGGGATCCCGGCCTGGGCTGGGACTACACCCTTGTCACTGCACCAAATGGAAAATCTTTTCCATTTTGAGGCATAGGTTTTCTTGGTGGAAGGCTTCCTGTAACCTTTAAGGACTTCTAAATCTGCTTCAGAGAATTGACAATCTGCATAATCTAAGTCCTCAAGAGTCAGGCCTTGAGCCTGAGACCCAAGATTGGGGTACACTACCCTCCCCTGAAAGGAAATCAGTAGACTGTACCTCAGAGGGAGGTGAATCTGTTTGCTCACAGACATTGAGAGCAGCAGGGAGTACCAAGGCTGTCTTGCCCAATCCAGGGCTACCAGAATCATCGAAAGCTGGTTGTGACCCGAGCTTGATGAGCACCCTGAGTATCAGAGGAAAAGGAGGAAAGGCATAGGGGTACCTGCCTGTCCAATCCAGAATCAGGGCATCCACTGGAACGGTCCCCTTCACTGGGGCCCTGCAGTGATAGAGAGGTAAGTGGTGATTTTGGTGGGAAGCAAAAAGGTCTATTTCTAGGGTCCCCCACCTCCTGAATAGAGCATTCGACACTTGCTTGTTCAGTGCCCATTCATGATGGGCCTGGTTTATCCTGCTCAAGGCATCTGCCAAAGTGTTGTCCTTGCTTGGCAGACAAAATGACTGCAGAGAGGCATTTGGCGAGCAAGCAAGGCTCCATATTTTCATTGCCTCTGTACACAGAGGAGTGAACCTTGTCCCTCGTTTGTTGATGTAATACACTGTTGTACTGTCTTTCCTAATGTGCCTCTCCTTTCCTGCATGAGAGAAAACCTGAAGGGCCAGATAAGCAGCTTTCAACTCCAGCAGATTTATGTAGAAGTGAGTCTGCACTCTCCCAGGTACCATGGATGGTGTGATCACCTAAGTGAGCACCCCAACCAAGCAGGGAAGCATCGGTTGTGAGAACCAGGAAGTAAGGTTCCTACAGAAATGGAACCCCTTCCTTAAATTTTCCAGTTCCTTCCACCATTGGAGGGCCTGTAGTAAAGTTTGTGAGACTGGTACTGTGCTGAGGCCAAAATGAATACCTCTCATCTGAAACCTGGTACCTATGACTGTGCTTGTTGCTGCAGCCATGTGCCCCAACAGTTGGAAAAACTGTTTTGCTGTCGTTGGCCTGCCCAGGGCAAATGAGCCTGCCAGAAGCTGAATGCTTTCTGCCCTCTCCTGAGGGAGAAAAGCTCTTCCCACTACTGTACTCAATTCCGCACCTATGAACTGCAGAACCTGCACAGGGGTCAGGAATGACTTTTTGTTACTAAGAAAGAATCCGAGGGAGAGCAGCATATCCTGGGCTACCTGAGGGTGGTCTGACACCTGTTGGTGGGATTTCCCTACGATTAGCCAATCGTCCAGATAAAGTATTGACACCCAGTCTTCTGAGGTGTGCCACTACTATGCTGTCCACTTGGTAAAGACCCTTGGTGCAGAGATAAGGACGAAGGGTAGTGCTGAGAATTGATAGTGGCCTGAGGGGAGTCTGAATCCGAGATGCTTTCTGTGCGACTCCCTTATGGGAATATTTAAATATGCATCCTTCAGATCCAAGGAGGCTAGTCAGTCCCCTTTTTGCAAAGTTGGCAAAATCATGGCCATTGTGACCATTTTGAACCTGGGCTTTAACAGGTACCCGTTCAGCATTCTAAGGTCTAGTGTAGGCCGCCACTCTCAATTCTTTTTTGTTAGGAAATATCTAGACTAGAACCCTTGCCCTCTTCGGTTGTGGGGGACAGGCTCCAATGCTTCTGCAAGCAGTAGGGTCTGTACCTCCTACTCCAGTAGTTTTCTTTCTGAGAAGGGAGCTGGTGCAAAATGTTTAAACCTTGGAGGAGGAAGGACTTGAAGCAAAGGGAAAGACCTTAACTCTTTCCAGGACCCACTTTGTCCATGGTTATTTTTAACCATTCCTGGAAATAGTGGGCGGGTCTGTCCCCTACAAGATGTGGAGAGGCAGCCTGAAGGGAAAAGTCAGGTGTTCTGTTTTGCTTGCTGCTGAGGCTGAGCAGATTGGGATCCTCTCTAAGAACCCCTTCTACCTCTAGCTCTGTAAAATTCAGTCTGCTGTGGTTGGTACTGCTGCTGAGAAACAGCCTGTACCTAAAAAAAAAAGTCTCCTAAAACAGGACCTGCCCCTGCCTCCCCTAGAATAAGGCAGCTGAAGTAGAGGGCCTGTCTCTGTTAGAGTTGCTCCTAAAAGTAGCTTTACATTAGTTTACTTTTTCATATATGCCTCAGTCTGGGCACCAAAGAGAGTGGCCTTGACAGGAAAGTCCTGCCTTAGTTTAGGTGTCCTGGGTGAGGTTGGTAGACCTCAGCCAGGCAAATCTCCTTAGAGCAATGGTACCAGTCATCCACCTTGCAGCTATATCACTGGGGTCAGCTGCCATCTGAAATTGGTATTTGGAAGTCTCCAAGCCCAATTTTGCGGTGTCTAGCAGCTCTGACACAATTAAAGAGGGGTTAGCCTCAGCACTGTCCACTACTGACTGCCAGAGAGCTTTTTGACAAAGGGCTACATAGTCCTGGTAGCTGGCTTGATGAACTGCCAGGGATGCCAAAGGTACCTTTTCCTGCCATGCGGTCCACCTTTCTCAAATCCTTCTGGGGGGTGAAAGGATAAGGGGGTTTTGGCCTTCTCACAGGCAGCCTGCTGTACCATACCCAGTGGTCTGGGTGACTAAAAAAAATTCAGCACCAGATCTTTCTTACGGATACTTCTTGTCGCACTTTTTGTCAGTGGGTGTGACTGTATTGGGAGCCTTTAGGATTTCTAAAATATCCTTTTTAAAGAATTTATAAATAGGCAAAGGGAGCCTCTTTGTGGGTGTCAGCCCCATCAGCTCCATGTATTGTGCCTCCTCTTCATCCTGTATCTCTTCAGCCGTCTGGAGAGCCAGGGTTTCTACCATTTTCTTGACAAAAAAAAAAAAATGGGAAGAGATATCCTCAGAGGGTCTGGCAGGGGAGCCAAAATCCTGTTCCGGTGACACCTCAGGTTCAATTCTCTTCTTCCAGGTCATCCTCCTCATATGCCACTGTTGCAGTAGGCAAAGAGGGGCAGCAAAGGTTGTTTTTCAGCAGTAGTAAACCTGCAGAGCCTGGAGTAAAGCTAAAGCCTGTGTCAAATCAGCAGGAGCAGCAGCATTAATAGGCACCTGAGGAACCCCTTGAGGCGTTCAGCCAGGGTGTCAGTGTGTGTGGTTTTCTTTAATTTCTTGGCAGGCACGGGAGTCAGCCAGTTGACTGCCTCTCTTGCAGAGCCTCACCCGTATCAGGGGTTGGATTTAGAGGCTCTGGAAGGAACTGCCACAGTCTTAGAGGGTAGACTGGTTAGAGCCCATGGACCCTCCTCTAGTTTCTTTTAAGCCTCTCAGTGGTTCTCTACTGTCTTAACAGGGCAAGACTTACAAATATCACAGTCTTCGCTGAAGTGATGTTGCCCAAGGCAAATCAAGCAAAGATCATGCTTGACTGCCTTTGCAAACACCTCTGCACACTTCAAGGAATTCTTGAACCCAGGGGTCTTGTTTTCTTTTTAGGCTTGTCTGACATCATAGAAAACAGGAACCAGTAACAGAACTAAAATATAGTTTAAATTTAAATATTTGCGGTCTGTTCAGGAACCAATAAAGTGAAAAAAACTATAGGTTCCAATCAGATCTGGAACCAAGAAACCGCAGAAAAGACCCAATAGCCTCAGTTCAAAAGCAGGTAAAATTAAATAAAATTAAAGAATAAAGTAACTGGAGCCCGAAAAAAAGGATCCGACTAAAAAAGAAAGATCGGTTGCCCCTCGGTTCAAATGAACAGCGAGGAACCGATAAACAAGTTTAAATTTAAAACTTATGAGGCATAAAACGCTAAAGTACAATGACACTAGGCAGTAATGAAAAACAAAACAGAAATAAGTTTTTTCTTCCTCTATGCACTACAAGAATCTGTACTGATTGACAGAACTCTCCAGGGCGTCTGAACTTTGCAGCAGAGAGAAGAACTCTGAGGTAGAATGTAGACTGTTGACACTGGGCAGTTTGAAAATAAGATGCACCAGCTTAACATTCCATGATTAGCAAGCATTCTAGTCTCTCTGGGGCAGTGCTGATTTAAAGGAGCACTGCAAGAGTAATATATTAGTGGATTCCTGGGTTATCAAGACAAATTTTTTTTGGGGGTTGTGGCCGTCAAGAGATTCGTGGAAATAAGTGCTGTGTGAGCACGATGGTTACATTTGAACTGCGTAAGAAGTATGGATGCGCTCAACTGCAAACTTTTCAAAAAAGATGAGAAAGTATGTACTTTTGCATGGATGACATCTAGGTGGGGGAGGGGGGGGGACAAGCATAGAACATTTGATTGGTTGAGGCTCAATGTGCTAACCCAGAAGAAAAATGGCTACCAGGTTTTTTTTTTTTAATTCTGTGACGGGGAACTGATTTGTGAGGAGGCCAATAACCAAAATGACAGTTAACTGACTGGTTTTATTCTATGAAATGTATGGTATTTTTGGACCCATTTTATAAAACACTCCAACAATTTTCCTGAATACAGGAAGAACACTTGTCAGTGTTTAGCTTTCCAGTTTTAAATATACAGTAATTGTGCACATTTACATAAAATAGAACCACTGTCCCTGAAACCTCCAGTGTTCAGGAAAGTCCCAAATCGCATTTTGCTATTCATTGCTGGATCTGGTTATTTTTCTGGGCTATGAATCACAACATTTTGATAGTGAAGGGTGATGGCTTGTGTGTCTAAATGGGTCTCGCTCCAAAATTGGGGATTTCACTGAAACATTTCAGTAGTAATTCTCAAATTAAACTACAAGTCTTAATTTTCAGCCTATATCCAGAACCTCCATTTGCTACAGCTACTTGTCTAGACACAAAATCAAATCTCTGCTGAAGACATCACTGTTGTGGAAACATGTCAGAAGCAGGGAATAGGATTCTGTGTGTAGACAGGCAGCAACAGCAGATTTAAGGCTAAAGGACAGTGACACTATGTTAATGTACATTACCATAGAGATCAAGGATACTATGATTTTTGGGGCATTTTACATGACAAAATAGAGAATTTGAATATGAAAACAATGCTTTTTGCATTTGTCATGACAAGCCTATGATTTTGTATCATTAATAAAACGCCAGAATTTTTTTTAATGTTCTATAAAAAAATTCAACTACTGAAAAGGGCATCAAGACCACAAAAACACTTAAAAAAATAAAAATGTGTTTTGCTGACTTTTCTGCACCCAAAACAGCCCCGCCCCAGAGTTTCTAGAGCTTTACCATCCAACAGAAAATGTCCCAGGGGTCTGTACAATTGTTTTTTTAAATTCATGTTTACTGAAACATTAGGGCAAAACATCGTATTAACAATTCAGATATACACTTCTGATAATCAGTTCAATCCATTTATCTTACATTTTGGAATACATCATCAGTAACAAATCTCAGCAAGTATAATCCATTTTGTAAGTCTTAAGTAAAGACCAGGAAGTTCCAATCTGTTCATCTGCCATCAGTTGTGATCTGCCACTTGAAATTTCATATGAACACTGTTGTGTCTTTCTGTAAAGATGTCCTGACAGTACACCTCTTAACTGCCCCATAACTGTTTAAATGATGTCCCTAATTAAGATTCTCAGAATTGTTCAATCTCACATCTGTCAAAGGAAAAAAAATGTGCTGACTCGTATTAAGAGAGCCTTTAAAGCTGACACTTATAAGTGATGCTAAATCCAAACTAACCTTTGAAAAAATGAAGGCACTAGTGTTCAGAGCTTGTATCTGTATGTTTAACAATGTGCCCCACTCTCAGGCCAGAGTCTGATATTTAAGCGTCACTGTCCCACTTCTGAATGACAAAAGATTATTAATAAGTATGTCTGGGACATTAAAAGAAGTAAACATTGCTTAGTATCTGCAGAAATAGACTAGGCAGGGCCATCAGGCAGACCTGGTGGCCTAAGCAGTCCTTACTGCCAACAAATTCTATGGACTGGATATTCAAAGATTAGCACCCTCGCCAACATGTTTAGCTCAGGCGCTAACCCGAGTTTGTCGAAGTGCTCCCAGAGGCCATATTCAAAGGCCCGAGGGTGCCCCAAAATCCAGCAGTGCCATGGTGCTAAATTACAGCTGCACCCATGCAAATGAAGGGTCCCTCATGCACAAGAGCTGCAACGGATATTTAAAAGTTTGCAATGGAGGTAAACAGCACCAAACTGTGCTCTTTTACTGCCACAGACTACCTCTTAAGTTGGCGCTAAGACAATGCCCCAATGAAGCGGCTTTCTCCCGTCCAATCCACATAACATGCTCCCTAGTGGTCCAGTGCCCCCCGTTCACTCACATGAAACATTTCTCTGGTGAACCAGTGCCCTCCCAACCCACTCGACCTGCCAGCTGACACCCCACCTTCTCACATCGCCCATAACCCCAGTTCCCAGCACTCTGACCGGCTACCTACAGCGAACAGCACAGCTCAGCTTTTTCTACAGTAGATGCACTCACCGACAGCTCATACGGCACCCGGATGCAGAGGTGTGAGAAATCACGGCTGTGCTGGTGGCCACATCTGTCTGGTCAGAGTGCTGAGAACCGGGTGGCGGGAGGTGGAATTTCAGTAGGCAGGGGGCCACTGTACCATCAGGATGTTCTGTATCACTGTATACTTTGGGGGCCCCACTGGGACACCAGGGAATGTTACAAGGTCAATGGACAGGAGATTTTTTGGGAGACAGTGGACTACCAGGAATTTGGGGGGAGACACGACAATCACCAGGGCTTACATTCTTGTAATGAAAGTGTACGAAGGGGGGCTGTCGGCTTTGCCAAAATGAGCCTATAATGGGCATGTAAATGGCCCCTTAGTGCCTTATGTGCCCAATGTGCTCATCTGCATGGCTAGTTGAATACAGCCTACAGGTGTCTTGCCATCATCCAGTTTCTGGCACTGCTATTCCCTGTGGGCTATATACAGCCCAGGTCCATGTTGGGGCAGTGCAGTTTCACTTAGCGCTGCGCCAACATGACCCCAGATTCAGTCAGCGGCACTGGCAAAATGGTCAGAAGAGTGGCAACTGGGATTTAATGCAAAGAAGTGCAAAATCATGCACATAGGGAAGAGAAACCCTGAAGCCACTTATAGGCTGGGAGGAGTTGCTAGCAGTCACAAAGGAAGAAAGAGACTTGGGCATCATCATCACTGATGACCTAAAATCATCAAGCAGACCTCTAAAGCAGTAGGTAAGGCTAGGGGGTGTTAGGGTGTATTAGTAGGGTATCAAGTCGTAAGAGGGAGGTAATAAATCCTCTGTACAAGACATTAGTTAGGCCCCATCTGGAGTACTGCGGCAGTATTGGAGGCCACACCTTCACAAGGACATTAACCAAATTGAGGCAGTCCAGAGAAGGGCAACCAAAATGGTGCAGGGACTGCATCAGAAGACATATGAGGACAGATTAAAGGAGCTCAATATGTATAACCTTAAGCAAAGGAGGGAGAGAGGTGATATGATTGAGACATTTAAACACCTTAAGGGCATAAACAAGGTGAAAGAGTAACATGTCTAAATATAAGAAAAATAGCAGGACAAGAGGACACAGCATGAGACTAGAGGGAGGCCGATTAAGGGGGAATGTGAGGAAATTCTTTTTCACAGAAAGGGTGGTAGATGCATGGAATAGCTTACCACAAGAAGTGGTGGCTATGAATACAGTGCAGGGCTTCAAACAGGCATGGGATAGGCATAAGGGAGCAATACAAATGACTACGAATAGATAAGTCACTGACAGAGCAAAGGCCGATGGCACATTTATAAGGTAGAAAAAGAAATGGGCAGACTGGATGGGCCTTGCGGTCCTTATCTGCCGTCAACTTCTATGTTTCTATGGTTATTCGCCTGAATTATTGTAGCAGCGTGGGGTGCAGCGCTGTGCTTGCCCCATTTACTGAATCTTGGTCTTACGTTTCTATGTAACTCAATTTCTGATAGCTCATGAAATCTTTCAAAAACAAGGTACTGGGCTTACCTGTAGGTGTCAGGCATCCTTAGGTATTAACACCTAAATCATCCATAAATTACATCAAGGCAGCAGTAATTTCATGGAACCCTGAAACTGAAAATGTCGTCACTCAGGAAAGCTGTGATTAACGTAGAGCTTGCCTCTCTGCGACATGCTTTCTAGTCTCAGATTCCAGAAGTGGTGGCAGTAGAGTCAATTTATGGGTTGACTTAGGCATTATCATCTTGGGACTACAAGTAAGCACCATACTTCATTTGAAAGATCTTTTAATGGGCTTTAATAACCTGAGTGACCTGGCAATGTTTACTTCCCTTTAAAGACAACTTTCCTCACTGTTTTAAGAAGCACAAAAAGGAGAAACAGAAAGCTTCTTTACCTGAAGAGAAGTACTTCCATTGCTGTTTTGAAATGTTAAATGTAACCCTCCACAGAAAGAAAGGAATCGTAATCTGCCCAGAGCAGCTAGCTGCTCCATCCCTAGCAATTCCTGATCGCAGACTCTGCCCCCATGCTCCTTCGCTTTGTGATGCAAGTATATGAAGAGTGCAACAGCGTGCTCCATGCAAATCTGTCAGGCATCATTTTAAAACCGAATTTTACGATTTTAACCCAACGTTTGGTTTGAAATCAAAGCTAGGGTTCAACTTGAACTAGTCAGGTTAAACATGTAAAATCAACTTTTAAAGGACAAACAAGGAATTAAGGGGGTGAATGAAACTGGAAACGCTCCTGTGTATGTGTAGAATAAGGGCTGATTTTCATGATCCAGTATTTACCTGTAAATCAGCAGTTTTTCATGGTTTCGTCAGTAATGAAAAGTTCCCCGAATGTAAACAAAACCGGGCAAATCACAGATAGGGCCGCGGCATGGCTCCAAAAATGGCATGGGGCGTGCATGCGCGATATCGGCGCGCACCACACGCCATTTTGTGAGCCAAGCTGCGTTCGAATCAGAGACTATCACTGGTTTTGTTTACATTCGAGAACTTTCATTACTGACGAAAACCATGAAAAAACTGCTGATTTTACAGGTAAACATCGGGCATGAAAATCAGTAGCCCTTTATTCTACACATACAGGAGTGTTTCCAGTTTCATTCACGCCCCCAATTCCTTGTTTATTTGTCCTTTAAAAACGAGGATCCACAGACCTGTATGGAGCACGCCCCCACGCTGTTCCTATAATTACATCACAAAAACGTTAAGAGCACAGGGGTGGAGTCAGCAATCAGGAAGTGGAAGGGACCGTGCTGCTAGCACCTCAAGGGCAAATTATGATCCCTTCCTTTACTTTTGGGGCAAAATGTTAAATTCCAAAACAGAAAGGGAGGAACTCCCATTAAAGGGAAACTACTGTTTCTACCTTTGAGCATAGAGAAAGGTGCTCCTTTAAGTGATGCATGTTAGAGTTCTACAACTTTTAATCTGTAATTCTAGAACAATTAATTTTAATCATTCAGAAATGTAATTTAAGTTTTTGCTGAAGTACTTTAAATAGAGATAGTATGTTGAACAAAAAAATGGATCTGTAACTTAAAGGATAGTAAACACAATGGTTTTGTGGCAGAAGATCTTGTCAGACTAACCTGATGGTCTTCTTTGACTGGGTGACAAAGGAATTGGACAAGGACCACGCTTTGGATCTTCTCTTCAGCAAGGCTTTTGACTCAGTATCTCACAAACAACTGTTCAAGATGGAAGAACTAAACTGGGTGCAGCTAAACCAAGCATGAATTGGGTGGGTAACTGGCTAGAGGTAAGTCAGCAGAGGGTGGCGGGCAAAATAGAGTTAAATCAGAGCAGGGGTTGAAACTGGCACCAGCTCACTAGCCAAATAATGGCAGATTTTGTATCATGCTAATATATTTCTTTAACTAGCCCTGCGCACTTGTACTGGAGAAGATAACACTCCAATAAGTACACCAGCTGGGCCAGTGGAAAAGTGTGTGTGTGTGGGGGGGGTTAGTGAATTTTCCCAATCACTAGCCCTTCTGGCTAGTGGCTGCAAAACTTAATTTTGACCCCTGTCAAGAGGAGAGGGAGGTTATGAGTGGGTTCCACAGGGACCGGTCCTAGGTCCGTTCCTCTTCAACATGTTCATTAGTGACATTACAGAAGGAATCTAGGGCAGGCTGTCTTTCTTTGCAGATGACACAAAACTATGTGGAAGGGTGTATAGTGACAAGGGAATAAGGGAAATGCAGAGAGACCTACAAAAGCTAGAAGGGTGGTCAAAGGTCTGGCAGTTAAAATTCCATGCTAGAAAGTACAAGGTAACGCACCTAGGGAAAAAGAACCCCAAGACAGAGTACTGGATGGGAGGAGAGAAACTTAGCACTACAGCTGAGGAACGGGATCTAGGAGTTATCATTAGCAACTCATTTAAGCAATCTAATCAGTGCAACAAGGCCTATAGCAAAGCTAACAGGATGCTTGGATGTCTCGGGAGGAGTACTGATAGCAGAAGAAAGAGGCAATACTTTCCCTCTACAGATCCCTGGCGAGGCCTCATCTAAAGTACTGTGCCCGGTTCTAGAGTCCTCACCTCAGAAAGGATAAGGACAGTTTGGAGACTGTGCAGCACAGAGTAATAAAAATTATCCCGGGCCAGCAGGGCAGATCCTATGAGGAGCCCCTCAAGGCATTAATTATGTACTTACTGGAGACCAGAAGTAAGAGGGGAGATATGATAGAGACCTTCAAGTTCCTAAAAGAAATTAAAGTGAACTGCAGGGAAAGTACAGTTGTGTAAGAACTTACCATAACAGTAGATCGAGACTATCTCTTGCAACAGGTCATAAACACATTATGATCAGCCATAGGCGTTATTTCCAATAGATGACTTCTCAGCAGTCAACCCTGGGACTGCCCCCTAACTTTTCCAAGTGGTGCCTGCATGGCATGTATACAACGGGGAGGTCCCAGCTACTCCTCAGTTCTTTTCCATCCTAGCGACCGAATGAGAAACCATTTCTCAGTCCTCTAATAAGAACCGAGGAGGGAAATAAGGCAGCAGCTCGTGGAGTCATGAAAGGACAGGAGCAAGGAACCGTTCTGAAGTAACAGCAGGGGGGAAGGTGAGTGGCGCTGCATGACCTGCTGCAAGAGATACTCTTGAAGACCTACTGTTGCGGTAATTTCACGCAACTGTACCATCTTCTTCGAGATAATCTCTTACAGCAGGTCAAAACACATGGGAAGATTCTCATGCAGTAATGCCAAGGAAGGAGGATGCAAACTATCAGGACTTAGGACAGGAGGCCTTGTAAAACAGCCCGTCTAAAAGCAGTTCGCTTTCAAGCCATGTCTAGACTAACGCTTTGTGAATGTATGTACAGTAGACCACATGGCAATTTTTTTTTTTTAACTATTTAATTATTTTACCAGGTGAAATTTACCAATTTCACAGATCTCCAAGGAAGACACGCCCGAAACATGCCAAGCAGGCAGCCATGCCTCTTGTAGAATGGGTTTTACAACCCTTGTGAGAGGTTTGTAGTGTTTTGTATAGATAAACGAAATGCAATTGGCCAACCACGTGGACAACCACTGCTCAAACCTGAATACACCAATTTCCAGGGTGAAAGAAACAAAAAGTGGATCAGTTTTCACAACTGTGAGGTGTGACAATATGAAGCAGGGATTCCCAGGTCCGCATAGTACACTGGTAAGTGGATAGCCTGATTTAAAGTAAATTCAGAACAACCTTTGGCAAAGCTGATGGTTTTGTGCGTGAAGTCACCCTATCGTTATGAAATTGCAGGTAGGAAGGTCTGCACATTCGTGCCTGTAACTCTAAAATAAGTCTACCCAACGAATGGCAACTAAGAATATAGTTTTCCAAGAAAGAGGCAGGACCTGAAAATGCTCGAGTGGTCAGAGCCATGGCAGTTGAAATTTAATGCTAAAAAGTGCACTGTGATGCATGTGAGGAGCAGAAACACACGAGCAGGATACACCCTAGGACGGATAGGGATGGGGAGGAAATCAAAGTAACAGAACAGGAGAAAGGATCTGGGGACCATAGCCTCCTCCAACCTTAAGACAGGAAAACAATGTAGCACAGCGGTGGGAAAGACCAATGGAATGTTATCATGCATAGGCAGGGGGTCTTACTAGCAGAAGGGGGAGGTAATAATGCCCCTCTACAAATCCATTATGAGGCCACACCTCCGCAAGGATATAGACGGGATGGAGCGTTCAGAGAAGGGCAACCAAGATGGTGCAGGGTATGCAGGGGAAGACGCACGAGCAGAGGTGTAAGGAGCTGGATCTGTGCACACTGGAGGGAAAGGGGAGACATGATTGAAACTTTTAAGTATGTGAAGGGGCTCAATAAAGTAGGGGGCGGGGGTTTACTTAAGGAGGACGAGGGGGCCAGAACCATAGCCTCAGACTGCAGGGAAAAGAACACAGAGGCAATGTGAAAGGGCAATTCTCCACAGAGATGGTGGAGTCCTGGAACAGACTACCAGACGAAGTGGTGGGCAAAGAATCGGTGGAAGGATTCAAGAGGGCATGGGACAGGCATATGGGGCTGAGTAGCGGGCTAGCAGGGAGGGGGAGGTGTAGGGGGGAAAGGGGCAGACAAGATGGGCTGGTATGGTCCTTTTCTTCCGTCAAGCTTCTATGATTCTATGAAAGATAACGGAGCTCGCTGGATTCAGCGGGCTCACAAGGACTCAGTCAATGTTTCAAGCACAAAATTCAAATTCCACACAGGGACTGGATCCCGGATAGGGGGATGAAGGTGCAGAATGCCTTTTAAAAAGGTTCTGATTAAAGGTAACTGGGACAATGGTTTGTTGCCCAGAGGTAAATGGAATGCAGCTATGGCCAAAGGGTGAACTTTTACAGAGGAATATGTCAGTCCACCCTCCGACAAGGTTTAAGATGCTCTGAAGGAACACTCATAAGGGTCTAAGTCCTGCGTAGATGCCCAAATGAAGAAGCGTTTCCACTTCATAGAACAGGAAGATCGTGTAGACGGTTTCCTGACAGCCCGGAGGACTTCGGCCACCTTTGAGGACATCCTGAAGCGCAAGAGGACTATGTCCTCAGGAGCCAGGCATGCAGATGGAGGGAGTGAAGATCCGGGTGTAGCAGGGAGCCTTTGGCCTGGGACAACAGAGCCAGGCAAACAGCAGAGGTTGGGGGATCTGGTTGAGAGAACTGTTTTGGCCAGAATGGAGCTATGAGAATCATAGATGCCCCGTCTCACACCAGTTTGAGTAGTACTCTTTGAACAAGAAGAAAAGGCGGGAAGAAAATACAGGCTACTCACTTGTAACAGGAGTTCTAGGAGTGGTATATGTTGTTCATCCACACTGTCTGGCAGGTTCCTTGCCACTTTAAATCTTGCTGGAAGGTCTTCAAGATGGCTCCTCCCACCCACCCAGGTAGTAAAACCCTCAGCTCCGTCCCATGACGCCAGATCTAGCCCTCTGAAAGCTCAGGTTGCGCAAAGCCGGCGAGGTCGGGTGGGTCATGTGGATGAACAACATAAACCGCTCCTAGAACTCGTATTACAGGTGAGTAACCTGTATTTCTAGGGACGTGAATATGTTGTTCAATCCACACTGTCTGGCAGACTCCTAGCAGTTCTCCGGGAGGAGGGAGGCAAGGCGTGCACCCCCTACTTAGAAAATAGGGATTGGAGAACAGAGGTCCCAAAACCAGCATCCTGGTGTGACTCAAGGTCAATGTGGTAATGGGAAATAAAGGTGTGCGCTGACTTTCAGGTAGCAGCCCTGCAGATTTCCTGGATAGGGACGTCCCAAGAAGCAACCACCGAAGCAGCAGTATGGCAGGTAGATTGAGCTCTTATCCCTCTGGGAGGCTCCATGCCCGCCAACCTATAGCAGAGATCTATGCAGGAGGTGACCCACCTGCTTATCGTCTGCTTGGTTGCAGGTCTGCCAGGTGCAGCTTCAGCGTAGGTGACAAACAGCTGCCGAACGTTTCCAATTTCAGCTGTTCATTCCTTATAATAAGAGAGCACTCTTCTAGGCTCCAGAGTATGGAGCCTATATTCGGCCTCCAAGGTGTGATTGGGGTAGAACACTGGCAGAGTCAACACCTGGTTAAGGTGAATCTCCGACACCACCTTCGGAAGGAATTTCGGGTGGAGGCGCAGGACAACCTTGACCCTGTGGAAGACCAGATAAGGAGACTTTATGGAAAGTGCCGGGAACTCTCCCATCCTTCTGGCTGACATGATAGCCACCAAGAAGGTGGTCTTCCATGACAGCTGAGAGATGTCACACCTGTGCATCGGTTCAAATGGCTTGCCCATGAGCTTAGCCAATACCAGCAGTAGATCCTACGGACGTGGAGGTTCTCGCACGGAGGGATATGTGATCAAGGCCTTTGAAAAAGCACCGACCACCTTCTCCTGCGCTGACTGCTTTCCGGCCCGTGCCCGCTAAGCAGAGATGGCTGCCAGGTGCACCTCACGGGTCGTCGACTGAAGCCCTAGCTGAGAAAGGGACCACAGGTAGTCCACAATGCTAGCCAAGGAACAGGAAGAAGGGTCTAACCCCTTGTCCTGACACCAAATGAAGAATCTCTTCCATTTGAATGTATAGCATTTTCTGGTCGACTCCTTACGTGACGCCTCAACGATGTTAAGGACCTCATCGGAAAGACCCAAGGCCTGGAACTCTAGCTGCTCAGGAACCAGGCGGTCAGGTGCAGGGATTGAAGGTCCGGATGGAGTACCTTCCCCTTGTTGACTGAGATCAGGTCTGGGTGGGCTGGAAGCCACCTCGGGTGCCTAGAGCTGAGGTTGAGGAGATCTGGAAACCAGAATCACCTGCGCCTTGTCCTTTGCCTTGAAAAGCACCTTGTGGATCAAGGGAAGGCGTAGAAGAGGCCTGGGGTCCACGGCCTCAAGAAGGCATCTCCCCTGCAGCAAGCCCTGCTGAGGGAGGCGGGCGTGATACAGCCTCAGCTTCGCATTCTCCCTGGAGGCAAACAGGTCCACCTGAGGGGTGCCCCAATGGGAGAACAGATTTTGTGCTACTTCCAGCAGGAAAGACCACTCGTGAGATGCAGCGCCTATCCGGCTGAGGGCATCAGCCAGACTGTTGGAGGCTCCTGCCACACGAATGGCTAGGAGATCCGCCTCCAGGCTGATTACGAGAGACCAGATGCAGAGAGCCTCCTTGCACAGAGGCAAGGAGTGCGTCCTGCCCTGACGGCTGAGGTAGTACATGGTCGTGGTGTTGTCCGTCTGGACCAATTGACCCCGTACAAACGGAGCGAAGGCAGTGAGGGCTAGTCGGACCGCTCGAAGCTCCAGCAGGTTGATGTGGCATCGAGACTCCTGAGGTCGTGGGCCCTGAACTCCCCTAGATGGGCACCCCAACCCGTCAGAGGCGTTGGTCGTTAACATGACTGTGGGCTCGTGGCGGACAAATAGGATACCCTCCTGCAGATGAGCTGGGACGAGCCACCACTGCAGGCCGTCCCACATCTTCTGGGTCACCATCACCAGCTGGTCCAGAGGACCGGAGCGCTGTGACCACTGGCTGGCCAGTCCCCATTGCAGGGGACACATGCGCCAGCTGGCCCAATGGACCACACTGGTGCAGGCCGCAATGAGGCCCAGAAGGTGCAGGAAGTCCCAGGCAGGACGCAATTGCCCAACCAGAAATGATTAGGCAAAGGAGGAAAAGTCCTTGGCCCAGTCCACCGGGCTCTGACTCGAAGAGAGTCGAGCTCTGCCCCAATGAACTGCATCGCCTGCGAAGGCACAAGTTCCGATTTGACCTCGTTGATGAGGAGGCCAATCTGAGAGCAGACCTGAAGGGCCAGATCCCTGGACCGCTCCACCTCCAATCTGGAGGGGGCTGCAATCAGCCAATCATCCAGGTAAGGGTACACCCGGACCCTTCGGTGCCGCAGGAATGTTGTCACCACTGCCATGCATTTGGTGAAGACCCTGGGAGCTGGAGAGAGGCCGAAGGGCATGGCCCGGAACTCGTAAAGGGATCCCTCTGCTCTGAAGCGGAGGAATCGCTGGTGAGACGGATGGATTGGGACATGAAAAAACGTGTCCTGAAGGTCCAGAGAACAGAGCCGCATGCCTAGTTCCAAGGATGGAATAATCTGAGCCAGAGTGACCATCCTGAAGGTGCGCGGCCTTAGGAACTTGTTCAGGTCGTGCAGGTAGAGAATGGGGCGCTAGCCCCCCATCAGTTTTGGGACCAGGAAATACCTAGACACAAACCCTGGGTCTGGAGGAGGGTTCGCCACCTCCTTGAGCACCTCCTCCTGGAGGAGCAAGGCAATGTCGGCTCGACGAGCCAACAGAGGCGCTGCGGAACCCATTGCCCCCCAACGTGGGGAGACTGCTCAAATTCCAGAGGCAGACCCCTGCCTACCACTTCCAACACCCAGTGGTCCGTGGTAATAGGGGCCAGACGGAAAAGAAGTGGCAGAGCCATTTATCCGCTGGGGGCGGGAGCAGTGACGAGGTTGGAGCGACACCCTCAACCCATAACTGGGAAGGCTTGGAGGAAGGGCCCGCTGAGGAACCTCCTGGACCCTTGCCACCATGCTTCCTACTGGAGGAAGTGGCAGACTTGGCCTTAGGGCGCCAAGTGTGTGCCTGCTGGCCCTGGTGCTGCTGGGCCAGACGTGCCGCAGGGGCGGAAGGGCTTACGCTGCTGCTGGTGGCCTTTGTCCTTCTGGGCAGACATGACCGAGTCCAAGGTGGCACTGGACTTCTCAATCCTCTGGAGATGGCCTTCCACCCCCGGCCCGAACAAGTCGGTGCCCAGGAAGAACGTGTGCCAACTTGTGCTGGGTGTCCGCCGTGAAGGTGGAGATCCGCAGCCAAGCTCTGCGCGGCGCATGGCCACCGCAGCCGCAACTGATCGGGCACAAGAAGCACCAATTTCAACGGGCTTGAAGTTGTTTTGCCACCGCCCTTCCTCGATATCGCACTGCTTGATCGCCATCTGAAGGTCAGCCAGGTGATGAGGAATCACCTCATCCAGGAGCCCATAAGGGCGTAAGAAATGTGCTATCAGAAGTGCTACGCTGGCCTGACGGCGAAGCAGCGCAAACCTTTCGCCCGAGTAATCCAACTTTTGATTCCCTGTCAGGCAGTTTGTCCACGCCCCATGCGCCTCGAATGCCTGAAAAACGCTTATCGATCACCAACCCTCCACAGAGGGTGCTCAGAGAAATCAAGAGGAACCGTGGGGACCGCGGCGAACCATCCTGCCACAACTCCAGGGCCGGACCAATAATGGCCTTGACCACCAGAAAGGCCTCCGTAGCAGAATCCCCTCGGTCCAGTATTTCCATAAGGGGATACTTGGCCCATTTTGAAACGTGTTCGAGCTGCATCCCAGTGGATTCTGAGGTGAGTCGAAGCAAGCCCAAAAACGAGGATGGGCTCTCGTCCACCAACTGGCCCCCTGCAGACTCCAGGTCAAGCGGCCTGGAGAACAGGGAGGAGTCGTCAGATTCAGAGGAGCCTGCGAACAGCTGCCGAGCGCCTGAGCAACCCTCCACCTGCAGAGATCGATCGGGAGTGAGGGTGACCGACAACCTGTGGGGCAAGCCCTGACCCGACCGAGAATCCTTGGTCGGGGTCCCAGTCTTCGGTTATTTTGGGTGGGGGGGTTCCATCACAATAGGTGGAGCAGCTGGCTTTGGCTGAACCGGCGCCAGGGTCGGCTCCTCTATCACCACGAGGGGTTGTTTCGCCGCCCGTGACAGCCACTTAATGGGCGGAGAAGGCAACAGAGTCTGCTTGTTACTGGTCAATAAAAGTTGCTGCCACATCAAATCTCGTAGCAGACGCAACTTGCGCCAGAGCCTATCCTCTAAAGAGGATGAGCGGTGACGCTGCTTACCATGGTACCGAGACCGACGGGATCGGCTGGACCTGGAAGAGTACAGAGACTGAGACCTGGGGATTCCAAGGGTGGGTCAGAGAGGGACAGGGAAATCCGCCTCCTTTGGTTCAGAGATCTTGACCGGGACTTCGCACAGAGGTATGGGCAAGTCTCAGTAACCACCGGGAAACCGGTGAAGAAGGGTTGTCTGCTTCTCCAGTCGACAAACCATCCAACGGATCAAGAAAATCTCGACCATGTTGACGGATGTCCGGCCGGCTGACCTGATGAGGACACCATGAAGCCAGCGCCGCAGCCGCCAACCTCGACTTGAAGTTGAGAGTCAACGGTCCGTGAAGGGATCTCTCTGCCTCCACTAACATCGACGTGTGAGACTTACTCTAGTCCTTCTTGACCGACTGAATGTCCCAAAGGCCCTTCTCCCTTAGTGGAGAGGGACTGACAAAGCTCCTTAAAAGAAGCCGAGTAGGAGGAGCCCAAGGAGAGCGGGATAAAATGCCACAGCCGAGAAGAAGAGGATGCGGCCTGGGCCGCCTCCTCCTCGAGGGCGATCATCTGCTCCAACTGCTCCGTGGAGCCTGCCGGACACCGCCCAACAGGCCTCCTTAGACTTGACCGTCAGGTACAGTTTTCCGGGGCGCCCAAGAAGTAGTCTCGCAGCGTGGTCCTCCAAGACCGAAGCCGAGAAGGACTTCCACACTTCGCAGGCCTGCGAATCGTGGCCAAGCCCTATGTAGTAGACGCACGTGGAGTGCGGATCGGTCCAGGACATCATCTGCCCACAAGAACACCGACGGAAGCCGGGAGCCAATTTGTCCATCGCAGCCACAAGGGAAGACGAAGACTGTAGTCTTGTAAATTTTAAAATTAGTTTCGGAAATCCGAAGCGTGAATCCACCCTAAAATGCAGAGCGCTAAGGAGAGAACCCGAGCTTCCAAGCGGTAAGGAAGATCTGGCGTCATGGGGCGGAGCCGAGGGTTTTACCACCCGGGTGGGTGGGTGGAGCCAGCTTGAAGACCTTCCGGCGAGATATAAAGCGGCAAGGAACCTGCCAGACAGTGTGGATTGAACATATCCACGTCCCTAGAATCTTCCTGTCCAGGAAAAAGAACGCATCCCGCCACACAGTTCCAGGACCTCGCTCAAGAGAGCAGTAAAGAGGCAGTTTTGCAGGAGGCAAATGGGTCCAATCCTGTCAGCCCCATTGGTGTAAGATGTCATTTAGGATATCTGGCAGCATTTCGCGCTCATGGGCCTGTGCAGTAGATCTGCTCAGGGCATCCGCCAGGGTGTTGGACACCACGAGAATGTGGACCGCCAGAAGATGGACATTTCTCTGGATCGCCCAGTACCAGACCTTCATCAATTCTTCTGCAGAGAGGTATGAATGGGTGCCTCCTTGTTTGTTTAGGTAGTCAGCTACCACAGAATTGTCAGACTGCACCTGAAGGCAACTGGGGAGAGGAGTCTGAAACACCTGTAATGTGTAGAGGACTGCCCTCATCTCCAACACACTGATGTGGAGACAGGTCTCTACGGCATACTGGATCCTTAGGACCAGATGTGTAGGAGATCAGCACCCCATCCTGTCAAGGAGGCATCTGCAGTCAGAATGAGACATGGGACAGGAGAATGAAACAGCATGCCTTGCATTAAGCTGTCCCTAACTTCCACCATTGTAGAGCTCAAAGCGCCTGGGAAGACATCAGGACCGGGGCATCAAAATAGTCGTCTTTCTGGTCCCACTGAAAGAGCCTCATATTCAACCTGGCATTAGAGATGGTCAGAACTGTGGCCTCCAAATGTCCCAGGAGGCGCAGTGTGCAGAGTTCAATCTGCTGGGACTCTAGTTTGCGCACCAAAGCAATCAGGGTGTCTGCACGAGTCACTGGCAAATATGCCACCCCAAGGAGGCATCTAATTCGGCTCCAATATTGAGGAAGCGTTGTGCTGGGTCCATTTTGGACTTCGGATACTTTACAACTATCCCCACCTGGATGAACAACTGCAGGGTTCGAGAAAGCATGGACAACAGCCTTTGGCGGGAAGATGTTTTCAGGAGCCAGTCGTCCAGGTAGGGAAAGACGTACGCCTTCCCTGCAGAGGGCTGCTAGGCATTTTGTGAATACCCTCGGGGCCAAGGAAAGGCCGAATGGGAGGGCTCTGAACTGATGACAAAAAAAAAAAAAATAAATAAATGGAGAAACAGTCTGTGAGCAAAGTGCATCAGGATACGGAGGTACGTGTTCTTCATACTGAGAGAGCAGAGCCAAACTCCTTCATTCAGCAAGGGGAGAAGTGTCGGAAGGGACACCATCCTGAACTTTTGGTATTTGATACAGAGGTTTAGACACCTTAGATCCAAAATGGGGCATAAGTCCCCACACATCTGTCCGTCCATTTGGGAACCAGGAAAAAATGGGAGTAAAATCCTGTACCCTTCTGTGGAAGGGGAACTGGCTCGATGGCATGTTTTGTGAGCAATGCATTGATTTCGTTATGTAAAACTAATGCTTGGACTTTGTGGCAAAGCAAGGGGAATCGCTATGAACTCGCATGTGTTTCCTGACTCTACCAATTGCAGGAGCCACAGATCGTCTGAGATGGCTTGCCACACTTGTAGGTGCAGGAAAAACCTGCCCCCAATAGCCGTGGGAAGTGTCTCTGGTCCCACGACCGGAAGAAGACCTTCAAGCCGAAGGGTGGCCTTCCTGGGGAGCAGCAGGGGCATAACGGGACATATTCTGAGCATTTCTAAGACCAGGCAATGTCAGTTGAGGCTGTCACTTATTGGCAGATGGTCTCTGAGCATTGGGACACACCTTGTAGCGGCGGCCCCTGGAGGATCCCCTGAAGGCCGGTTTTGCTTCTGGATGGTACAGGGTCCAGACCGACTGAAGGGTACAACCACAGTCCTGCAAGTCTGTCAACATTTCTTGGGTCTGTGGACTAAAGAGCTGATCACCCTTAAAGGGACCACCAGGGCCACCGCCACTACCTCGGAGGTTGTCAAGAAAGAGGAGCGGCTAGACCAAGGTGGGCTCGGGGTGGTGGAACAGAGGTGCATCCCGCCAGCTGTACCTCTCCACAATTCATATGCTGTTCTGGCGGATAATGGTTCCTCTATGGAGACACCTGCAGTGGAGACCAAGGAGGATGCTGGGAACCTCCATAAAGGAGACTTACAAGAGAGTGGCATGGGACCCCACAGGGGAAGGAAACAACTCCTGGTGGGGGACTCAATCATCAGGAGTGTAGAAGTGGGGGAGGAAGGGGAGAGGGAGGTAAGGGGCCTGCCTGGCACCACGGCTTGGAGGGACAGGAAGCGAATCCTCAGGATCGTGGGAGCAGCTGCACGAGGGAGGGAGCTGGATGTCATTGTCCACCTAAGGACAAATAACCTGGCTGGGAATGGGATCAGAGCAGTGCAAGAGGAGTTTGTAGAGTTGGGGAGGGAACTCAGACAAGCAGCGCATACGGTGACCTTCTCGGAGGTGCTGCCTGTCTATGGCAAGGGTGATGCTAGGGTAACTCCACACCATGGAATTCAATAACTGGTTAAAAACTGGCGTGCAGCTCAAGGTTTTGGCTTCACTGGGGACCGGGGAGCCACCTGGAGGAATGCAGGCCTACTGGCACGATGGTCTTCATCTGTCCAGTGGGGGAACCAGGATCCTAGGCGATAGGTTTGAATGCTTCATTGGCAAGTATTTAAACTAGCCAAGGGGAGACACTGAAAAGTAGGGAAATCCTAGCCTACCCCGACAACAAACAAAACAGGTAATTAGCAAGGTAAACACCAAGGCAGAGAAGTCATCAGGCAGCAGGATAGAGGTAAATGCAAAAAAGACAGAGGCAGTAAGGACAGGGATGGGGCTAAAAGGGGTAAGGCCATCAAACAATGTAGGGTGACGAGTACCAATGCCCGTAGTCTGTGTAACAAGCTCCCTGAACTAGTGGCCTTGATGGAAGAGGGATGCCTGGATACTGTGGCAGTCAGAGAACCATGACTGGGATGTCAACATACCAAGATACACGATCTACAACAAGGACAGGGAGGGTTAAAAGAGGAGGAGGAGGAGTAGCTCTCTATGTAAGGGAAGGGAAGGGATCAAAGCAACAGGACTAAAGAGTAAACAGAAAGTAGATTAGGCACTCTGGGTCACCCTGGAGACAGGAAATGAAAATTACGCATCTACCGTAATTCTTGATCTTCTCCATTCATTACTGTAGGTTGTGCCGGGCGCGCCCACAGGATTTTTTAACGATTGGCACCAACGGGCGCTGCCCCCCGACAGCAACGCACTGTGTCATGCACGAGAGCAGCCATTGGTGTCGTGAGACTCTCCTCCATCTCCCTTCTGGTAGCCGGAGAGGCGAAGAGAGTAAGGAAAGGAGAGCGAGGCAAGAGGCAGAGGGACAGAAAAAGAAAGGATATAAACTGAAAAGGAATAAGCCGGTAGAGGACAGAAAGAAAGAGAGAATGCCTACCTAAGGACCACAGGGCCTCCCTTCTGGAGCGGCTCCAAGGGAGGAGCAGATAAAGAGAACGAAAAGGGAAGAAAAGAAGAAAAAGGGAAGAAAACAAGGGATGTTGAGAGGGGAGAACACTGCCCACAGATATATTGGCTGAGAGGCTTATAAGCTCAGAACCAAACACAAGGGAGCAAAAATCCCTCCTGACAGGACTGAGAGAAGGTTCAACTGAACCGCTTGTACAGGGTCGACACAAAGGGCAGATTCTCTAACCTCCAGTCATCCCAACCTCCTACACTCTAGCTGAGAGCTCACAGACTGCCCAGGCAGAAATTGTGTTCTGGAAAGAGAGCGCTAGGAAGGGGAATAAGCCCCATAGCAACTTGTTAAGTGCTAACACAGATGTGTGTGGGGAGGGGGTAAGCATTACAGAAGGCAGCTTTGTATAAAAAGACAGAGTGGGAACTCAGTTGGACTCCCTGAAGGCAAGGGAGGAACAACAGCTCATGGTAAATGAAGTGCCAAAAGCACCAACCAGAAAAAGCTGACACAATATTACTTAATCCCTGCCAGAGGGAACCTGAAAATTGGAGCTGAGCCATAGAGGGACGGTCTCTTCAGCTGTGAACTGAACAACATGGCTAAGAAGTCAAGAGGTCACCGCTAGGGGCAATTAGAAAGCGTTCCCTCAGGATAGAATAAATCCTAATCGTTCCCTTTTACCTTGAGGAAAAGGGATCCGTCCAGAGAACGGAAAATCAAGATAGGTTTTTTGGCTTAAAGGCCAATGAGGAAGGGAGAGGAACAAGCAGGAGGCCACTGAGGGAAGGTGGTGGGCATCAGTAATAAATGGTGAAGATACAAGAAAGATCAAGAATTACGGTAGGTATGTAAAGTTTCATATCTTCCTTGTCAATCTTCACCATTCATTCTAACAGGTGAAGTACAAGCTCCCGGGGGAGAGATAAAGAAACCCTGAGGAACAAGACCCTCAGCCTCCTGCTGGTGGGAAACAGAAGGAAGACCCTGGGCTACTCAGACGAGAAGCCTATGGCGGAGGAGAGCTAGGAGGTGTCCCCCGGGGACGAGGAGACTGAGAAAGCTCCTGCAGAAGCCTCCTAACCCTGGAGAAAAAAAAAAAAAAGGGGGGACTGGTCCCCGGGAAAGCGGAGCGAATCACCCTACGCCGGGCCAGGGGTGAACCTTGATAGACGAAGCCATGCCTATCGTCTAATACAGATTGCTGTCCCTGCAAGCCTGGAAGCCACCTCATTGGCGTCGTAAGATGCCCTTGCTTGGTGTCTTGCCAGCTCCAGGCCTATAGCAGAGAGGGCAATGGCCTGTCTAGATTGCTTCAAATCAGGCACTGGTAGCTGCCCCGGATGTCTGGTCACTTGGCGCCTTACCCTGTGGTCCTGCCTGTAGTCCTTCCACCTGTCAGAAGGCTGGTCACCAGAGACCTGCATGAGGGTATGCTCCTGGTGTCTGCGCCTGTCGGCAGCGTCCGAACCAGGGCAGCAGAAGACACCACAGCCTAGGGAGGGACCTGAAGGCCCTTGCTCAAGAGCTGCTGCCGCTAAGAGGGAAAGGACAGGAGCCTTCATCAACAGCAGACCGGAGGATGGGAGCCTGCCGGGCGGGGGCACCTCCCAAGTCCACTCCAGAAGGGTTGTCCTTAGTCTGATGAGATTTTGAGTGAGACTCCGACCTACTGTGCTCCTTGTGGTAGTGCTTCCCTCCTGAGTGTTACTCCTTGAAGGAAGTCTGCAACCTGCAGAAGAGCCAGCCTTTGGTCGATGAAGGGCAGTGAGCTGCTGCTCCGTGTTGTGAGGCCTGGAGTGTCTTGCGATGATGGATGCAGGTCTACTGATTAAAATGTTCCACAGGCCAGTCAGGTGTCCACGTTGTGGTCAGGCCCCAGGCAGAATAGGCACTGTGAATGATCGTCTTTCACCAGAATCTGCCGCCCACACAGACACTCAGATTTCAGTCCCTTGGTAGAGGAAGACTGAGACGACAAACTAATTTAAATAGACTTCTGGAGAACAAAATGGGTACGTTTGACTGAAGAACTAAGATGGCGGTCGACAGATACAACGAGGCGGGGCTGGGGACCGCCCCCTTTATACAGGGGGTGCCGCTGGTGGGCAGACCGACATAAGGGTTGGGCCCCAGCTGGGTACCAATGGTTAGAAGTTTTCCGTGAAGTCCTAGTGCCTGGCAGCACAGTCCTTAAGGTGTAGCCTGTTGCAGGAGTTCTTACTCAAAGTAAGACCATCCTCTTACACATGTCAAGCGTCCAGGATTCTTTATCTGGAGGGTGGGGGCTAAGGTGTTTTGGCCGCACCAACCTGTCATGGGCTGCATTTATGACCACAGAGTCTGGCCGAGGTGAAGAAAAACAAGGATGATCTACAGGGCTTGGTAAATCCTGTCTGCCTTTCTAGAGGCAGAAGGGATAGCAAAGGGCTGTTGCCAGCCAGTCAAGATCACATATTCGTAAGCGTCTAATAAAGAAGGAATGTCCAGGGTTGGGCTATCTGGAAGACCCAAATAACTAGTTAATTTCCTCCTGGAAGCATTTTGTTCGGCTTCCTAGAACCAAGTCTTCTGAAGCCAGGATCACCTTGTAAATGAGCCTACTCAATGGGGTTATTCCTGGTAAAATAAAAGTTGATTGAAGGTGTAGCACAATTTAAAAAAAAAAAACTGGAATCATCAGGACGGTAGCACGGAAGGGCAGGAGGAGCAACCTCACGTAGTGAGGAGACTGAGGAAATGGACAGAGGAGACATTAGCTCCTGTTCTACATCCTCCCCATGATCCTACAGTTCCCACTCCTGTAAATAAGGATCCTCCAATTCCATGTCCTTCAAAGGACTCGGGGATGTAGGAGAAGAGCTGGCAGTCCTAGAGGAGGAGGAACATCTAGAAGGCACAGATACAGGAGTAGAAGAGACTCTCCCATGAGAGGGAAAAGTAGTCTTCGTCAGGTCAAGAATAGTACTGACTAAGGCTTGCACGTCAACCACAGCAAGCTGAGGTGAAGCAGTAGTAATCTGCGCATTACGAACAGATTTTACAGGCACAACAGAAGAGATTGGTTGAGGTACAAATCTAGCTGTCGACAAGGGGTGCGTAAATGTTTCCAGAATCGATGGATAGGCCGTCTAATGTAGTGAAGGGCCGTTGACGAACCAGAAGGCGAACGAAAATGGAACCCCTGTGACTGAGGTGGCAGCAGTAATAGCTGCAGCTTAAGCACACCCAAAGACGAAGGTTTCATCGACGAAGGGGTGGAAAGAGAGCCAGAGATCATAGACAGATTAGAGGATGACATGGCAGCAGCCTCTGAAAGGGCAGCTAAAACAGCCTTTTTTTTTTTTATTTCCTTCTCTCTGTGTGAGACAGATGAGGAAGGCAGGTTGGTCGTCGGAGAAGAAACCTGGGTACAGTGTTTCCTCTTACTAGAGTGTTTTTTTAGGTTTCTCCATAGCGTTAGCCTGTGCTGCCGACCAATGGGCCCTACCAGAATGGTGGGACCCAGAGGAAGACGACGAGGCTCCTTGGACTTCGAGCGATGCTCCCGTTCTAGGAGGGCGACTTTCTGCTCAATGATGTACTCTCGAAGTCATTAGTTGTCGACGTTTTGTGGACTTATTGAAACACCGATACAGGATACAAGCACGGGCATCGCGTGCAGGGCCCAAACACCTGACAGACTTTGTGTAACTCCTCTATCACAATCTTTTGGTCACAGGTACACTTACGAAACAGAATTTGTAGACAACATGGTGTAAGAAACGCGACGATACTAAGGACGCCACACTGTGAAAGTACGGTGAACTTTTCGTCGTCGACTGAAGCTGTACTTCGGATGGAGAATGTGTAGCATGCAGGTCACAGTAGAGAAAGAACCGAGGAGCATCTGGGACCACCCCTTTTATACGTACCAGGACACAACAGGTGGTGTCGTTGGGGGTGGTCCCAGGTAGACTGCTGATAAATCCTTCCAGATGGAAATGCCTGCGGCTGTAACATTCCTAAAGGTGTGACGTTCTCAGCCCGGTGAGCCAAGGGCTAAGGCACTGGGCGCCTTACCTCGCGTCACACCGATGACCTGTGTTCGGGAATGGACACGGGCTGCCAGGGGATGGCAGGGAGAAGGACTGAGCGCCCCAGGACTGCTCTCCTCCGAGGGGTGGGTTAGCAGCGTTCAGCGGCTGCCTGCCCCCCTAGCGGAGGCTGGGAGGTGGCATGTCAGTGCTGGAGACTGTGGGTGAGGGACTGCGGCAGACGGGGGTGTGCATGGGCACGTGATGCCGCCGCTGGTGCCACTACAGCCTCGTGGAAAGGCAACAAAGGGTGAAAAAGGGAGTCCTCTGCAAGGATGACGATGGTCTTCCACCGCAATGGCCCGGAAGGCACCTCCCCTAACACTAAATCTGGTCTGATGGGTCAAGTCGCTCCCCACCCCCTGCCTTGAAGGGTAAGTCATGGGGTTAAGGGGAGGGGTCTCATACCCGGTGACTGCGCGGGGGGATGTCAGAGGGGTAGCAAGAGGACTCCAGGAGGAGAGAAAAGGATAACAAAGAAAGAAGAAGAAAAAAAAAAAAAGGGTGTGACCTGCTACAACAGCATTCCTCGATGAAGATCTATGGAGCCTGAATACCAATTCACGGTCATGTGGACACAAATTAAGCAATAAGGCATGACCAAGGGTTATGTTAATGGTCTATTAATCACCCTCTAGGTGTGTAATGTGGCACAAGGCGTAGCAGAGTGCCACTAGAGGGTGATTAACTGATCATTAACATAACCCCTGGGAGTGTCTTATTACTATTATAATACAACTATTTTTTGTAAAGTGTTAAACCTTGTTCAGAATATGTTTAAGATCTACATGTATGTTAAAAGATTAACATAAGGCTGTTTACAGCCAATCAAAGCTCCATTTCTCAGAGCCTTTTTATAATGGAAATTAACAGGCGGTAGGTTCAGGAGAGATGTGAGAGTACTACTTTCGGAAAGGGTGGTGGAACCTTGGAACAGTCTGTCGGCTGAAGCGGTAGGTATGAAAACAGTCAGAGGATTCAAGCTGGGCTGGCACATAATTAAGGGAATAGTTGTTACTAGGGCGCTAGGACAAGGAGTAGGAGAATGGGGAGAGAGGGAGGACGGGAAGGTTAGTACCCTGGAGGAACAGTAGTTTCCAGGGATTATAGGGAACTTGGACAGACTGGATTGACCTCTGGTCATTTTGTGCCATCACAGTCTACGTTTCTTATAAAATCTTCATTTGACAATGCCTAAATCATGATTTACTCTGATGTATACCATGACAAAGGTACAGCCTAGTTATAATGAACAGCGGGAGTCAAATATGGAAAATATAGGAAATACAAACTGAACAAAGTATGAAGTGAGGATTTGTTCATAGTTTCCCTGAAGACAGTCTCCAACAGCACTGCCTGCTGCCTACCACCCATAGATTTTTTTTTTTTTACTGGGGCAGTCAATTCATTAACTAATATGGTTTTATTAAACAATAATGCACAATAGTGTGGCATATCATGGGATATGGGTCACGCCTCAGGTGGTTGGACATGGGTCGTAGACCGAGTGCATCCAACACCTGAGAAGTGACAGTATTCCACAATATACCACACCCTGGAATGCATTATTGCTATTATGAACTGGCATAAAAGAAATTTTAGCAGAAAAATAAAATTAAAAACAAAACTTAGAACCTTTGGAAAAGGAGTTGGGGTGTTGGAGTATCTTTTAAGGAGAGAGTTCCTGGCAGCAGGTGGCGCTGCTGTAAGTGGGGTTCGTGGAGGAGGTGCAATGGTGAACTCTCACTCTCTAGTACTACTCTAAATGTGAATGTGTTCTACTGTGCGTTTTCATTTTAAGCAAAATAAGTAAGCTGTATTTTCATTTTTTGGAGGCACTATAGATCTTGGAGATGGTTTGCCTGCCAGCTGCCGTTGGGAAAGGCGGGGTCTTAAAACACGATGCTGGCCATTGGCGTGGGGAGGGTTGAAAGCAGGTACCTGGTTGTCTGGCTTCTGTTCCGTTATCTGTGCAATTCGTATATTCAGTGCCATGGCTAAGACCGCTTTTGGTTCCTTTTTTAACTGGTGTGTGTGTGTGTGTGTGTGTGTGTGTGTGTGTGTGTGTGTGTGTGTGAGACACAGATCGGGACCGTTGTTGCTCTCGTGCTACTGCTGAACTGATTTTTGCCCACAAGCACCCGTTGTGTTTCAGTAGGGGTGTGTGTGCTTTGTCTTCTTTTAGGGACGAAAAATTCTCACTCGTTCTGCCACTACCACAGGCTGCTGTTAAAACTGTGAGTCAGAGAGAGGAGCTGCTTGTAGTGACCGCGATTTCAGTGGGTTGTGTAGATGCCAGCTGCCCTCAGATTGGTCTGCTGTAGGTGAGGATGCCGGTGGCCAGAGGTTTTGAAGCCATGAGGATGTAGTCTGATATCAACACAGCTTCAAAGACCTCTCAGCCAATCATCTTCCTGCCTTTTGGCAACCAGTGCATAATTATAGTTACGTAATTCGAGAAGGACAACAATAAGGGTGCTCATCCTCTCGGGGAGTTCTTACAATCATTCCAAAAGTCACTCTTGAGCTGTGTGTATCCTGTATCAATCATGTAGCTATACTGTGAGACGGGGGGCCTTGCTAATGGATGGTCAACGCTGTATTGCCCTATCTAGCTTAGATACATCACAACAGGTCTACTAAGGAGCTGGGGCTTCTGAGAGCTTCGCATACACTTATGTCGGAAATGAAATAAACAGAAAGAAGAACAGCTAATTTTACATGGCCAAAGTCTGAGGCAACAAGGCAATTCTGAAATGCTGTCAATTACTTACCAGTATTTAACTCTACGGCCAGGTCTTTAATGACAGTTTTTATAAAATTATTTAACTAGTTAGTTGTGCCGCATAAATTCCGCTGGCAAGTAGGCTACTACTGAGGTCAGCAAGCTGCCAGTTCCTCCAAGGAGCCTGGAACTGCTTGGTTTCAGGCTCTTTGAGAGGAACTTGTGGCTGTGCAGGTTATATGCTGACAGGTGCGATTTATGCAGAGCATCTAAAAAACAAAACAAAACTAAATTAAATATTTATGTCACTAAATAACCTATGAAGAGAGGGCAGGCAAGTAAACTACAAGAAGCTCATCAAAACAAATCACATGCTTTCTTATGGAGCCAACTGAACACAAGCATCATTTTTCACCGTCAGAAGAGCAGTTTCATATTTGCCCGCAACATACAGGGCTCTAAAAAATTTTTTTTTTTTTTTTAGTTGGTGGCCACACTGATTGTGTATGCATGTATATACACACACTTTTTAGTTAGGAAAGAGACACACACAAACACCTACTAGATGGGTTACTTTTAGAGATCTCACACACTTGCAGAAAATGTTTATCCCCACACTGTTTGGTAGCTAAGTAAATGGTTGCTTATATTGCGCACCTTAAATATCGCTGTACCTTTTCCACACTTACCTTCCTCGACTCTTTGCCTATGCATTTTCTCTAACCTCTTCCTGTACTGTCATTCTTTCTCCAGTTGTTCTTTCTGCAGTTTGATTCTCTTGCATATTTTGTACCCCATTTATCTAGACTCTAGGCCCCATCTCGGCTCCAGTGCTTATTATGCCTTCATCTATAGCCCCATCTACATTTCCAGCAATCAGTGACAACCCCCTGATCTTTGCCCCACCACTGCTGGACCCTCCTTTCGCTTTCCATAACGGGTGCTAGTACCATGGGCCACAAGGATGCTTATCTAACCTTAAGAGCTGGAAGAAAATTAAATACTGCACGATCTGTTTCAGTTTTTGGTTAGTGCTCAGGGACTGAACAATGCTGTTGCAACCTGGTAGTCTGATCACTCAAGAGGACGCAAAAGGTGTCTGTAGTAGGGTTTAACAGAATCAGATTTTTTTTTTTTTTTTTTTTTAAAGTCACACTTGCATCCAAAGGGTCACTGAGCAAAACCCTGACATAACTACCCCAAGACTGTCCTCCACAGGTGGGAACTACGATCTCAATTTATGAAATGGAAAACTAGGAGTAACTGACCTTAAAAAGGACCTGGGGTTCAATACTGATGGGAAGCTGATGCTATCACAGTGATGAGCAGTGGAAATAGGTGAGACAAATCTCATACTGACGAGCATTAAAGAGGCACAGTATGCCACAAGTGATTTAATCCACACCTTTACAGGGTACTGGTAAGGCTTCACTAGGGAGTCCTGTGGATGCTTGTCACCACAGCAAAAAAGGAATACTGCCACTAACAGCAACTAAAATAACAAAGGGAATGGAAAAGTTGAGGTATGGAGACCATTTACATGCAGGCTAGGTAGTGGTAGCCATCCTGATCTTCCACTTCACCAGAGAACAGTGTACCATATTAAGGTACTGCAATACAGCACTTCTCACTTACGGCGGTACCATTCAAGGTACCATATAAGCTGAAAAGTTACCATATTTTTGCCCCAGCACAATGACGGTAACACTAGTTGATCTGATACTTTGAATAATACTGCCTTAAAGTGCACCTTTCATGGTTCTTTGATTTTCATGCATAAATTACCCCTTCTTGCATGGATTCTGGAACTGTATTTCACTACTCGCCGCTGCAGTTAGTTTTTGCATTCCAAGCTGCTAAAAACTGCAGGGGGGGGTGTACCAGAGCTTCTACAGCAAGCCTGGTGTTGCTGTAGGCCCAGGGTTATACTGCTGACATCACTACAGGACAGAGTCAATATAACAAAACAAACAAAAAAAAAAACATACTGAAGGCATTTGGATTTTGGCATAATGCACTGCTAACAAGGTGCCTTAGGGAAAGGGGAACACAGTATGTACACAGAGTACTGGTAGTTTTCTCTTGCAACAATGTTGCAACCTCACAGTGGGAGTCACTCATCTGCCCTATAGTGATGTCATCAGGAGCCAGCAGCTGCATAGCAAAGGCAAGTGCAGCAGGGCTCCAAAACAAATCCAAATTATGGAAGGCAGAGTAAACCTTGGCCGAAAATAGTAAATGCACACACCCTTTTAGGTCTAGTACTCCATATAATGACTACAAGCTGTCACTTTTTGGACCATCATGAAGGGTGCTCTTTAGGGGAAGTCTCCCATAGTTTCACGCCAATATTTTCCCAACTCCTTATGTGCAACTGCTGTGCGTCTCTTCCAGTTGCCAGCAGTCCTATTGCTGTCCAAATCTAGATTATAGAAATATACAGCCCCCATAAGTTATCAATGTGTTTGTCCTCCATTTTACCATCAATGTTGCTGGAGAATGATGTCATCAGTTTAGTGTCAGTGGCTCAGTAGGTAGCATACTCGCCTCTGAGGCCGGGAGATCAGAGGGCTGTGGGTTCAGTTCCACACCTGGCATGAGGTTAACATCCCAGTACTGACACTGTAGTGCAGCATGAGAGGGTGCTGCACTTCTGAGGTGCCGTCTTCGGATGAGACTTTAAACCGAGGTCCCATCTGCCTGAATTGGTGGTAGTTCAGGTGGATGTTAAAGATCCCATGGCACTTATCGAAAAGAGTAGGGGAATTTCCCCGGTGTCCTGGCCAAATTTCCCTCATTCACTAAAAATACCACCAACAGCTTAATCTGGTTCAAGGTCAGTTGGCATTCATCTGTATCCCCCTCCCCCGGGTCGTGCCTGAAAATAGGCAGGATTTGTCTAGTGCACTTACCCGGTCAACAAAAGCTAAATAAATAAATAAAATCAGAGCAACAGATATTGGTGCTGCAGTAAATGCAGTTCCACCAGTAAACCAAACCCACGTTTGGTTTCCCACTTGAGTAATGGAGGAACACTCTAAGTGTTGTGCACATCCTGAAGTGCAGGTCTAATAGGGACTAGGACCACGCGAGTATGATGCAGCAGTGATTTAAGGTAAATACAGTATTTATATAAGGAAGTGTCTGTATATGTTGTGTTACTGTTTGTGTTAGCAAAAAGTTTACCCAATAAATGACTCTGGGTACAAGAGTTTTAAGTGGTATTATACAGCTGTCGTATTATGTTCTGTGTGTTAGCATTCTCGGTTTTGATTGACACCAGCAGTGAGAAACAATCTTGCAAATATGCCGCTTTCCCCATGTAACTAGGCAGTCAGTGACTGGATGGCTGCTGTAAGGCAATAAAGAGTTCAGCTATAACAAGGAATAGGTTACCAGGAAAGCAACAGCTGCTGCATATGGAAGAAGGGAAATCAAGTGGTTAAATCACAGGCATAAGAACTAGGGGCCTCTGGTTCAAATTCTACTAGAGTCCCTTACTATCTAACCTTATGTTCCCCTAACCTCCTTGGGAACTGTGATGGCCCCTCAGGTCCATGACTTTAAAAGTGCCCCATTATAAATCATTAGCAGTGATGTGAGAGCTTCAGTACTTCACTTTGAAGGTACTGAGGACAAGCTGTGAGCCGCCCCCAGTAATGCCAGCATTTGAAGTAGGATGTCCCTCACAAATCAGATGCTACACTTCAGCTGCTGTAGGTAAAGAAACTAATCAGTCTCAGTGTCTGCAGTGCTCTGTATTTGCTTAGCTCATTCCTCCCATGTCATATGCATTCTGTGTCTTGGTATTTCCAGTAAGAAACCCAGATTTAAGGAGCATCTGAAATGTAAAACAATACACTTTAAAAGTAAGTGATCTAGCTCTCCACTTTCAGGCTGCTGAAAGGGTGTGTGTGTGTATCATTTGTGCAAAGGAGGAATTCAGTCTTGTGTGATCCTTTGAGAAACTGTCCAGGCTCACCTTGTAAATGAATCTTCAAGGGTGTTCACCTGGTTCAATACAGATGGACTGCTTGATTGACTGATTTGATCTACTGCTCTCCACAACATGTTACAACTGCCTCAGAGAAAATGGGCAGTACAAAAGAAACAGATAGCTTCCTGTGAATGAAATACTATTTCATGTATTATTCCCTCTACACCTACAGTATTAAGGCTACAAGTACTACTCCTGTGTGAGCTGCATGACAGAACTGTCTTAAGCCATTGCAAACAAACTAAAATCAGGATAGACAGCATTGATACCCTAATGTTTCTTCTGCACTGTTGCTGCAGTGACATCAAGGAATGGGACAGGCTGTATACAAGTGACTCATTTGCACTTGTAAATGGAGGCTTCTTGACACTTTACTACCTTGTGTCAGAGCCTCAGACTCTAGATGTGTACTGCAACAGAAGAAATGATTGATCTTGTTGATTATGTACAGTATTTGATGTAATGTATAATAAAATAGACATAATCATAAATATATAGGAATCTTCTTTAAGGGGGAAATACTGTCTGTATTACAGTACCTTAAAGGAAAACATGCAAAAATTATAAAAATGCATACCGTGCATTAGGTTTTTGTTTCTATGATGGTCCCTGCATTTTGTTCCATGCATCTCTGGCAAGGTTATTTTTTCCCCACCCTCTTTTTCCTGCCAGTATTATGGACCCCTGGGGTGGCCATGCAGGCTCCTTTTATTGCCTTTGACTGGTTGGAATTTTCCTGGAATTATGTCAATTAGACCCAAGACCTTCAAATGTGCATTGGTTTTATTAGCACCCAGTGACAGCACTTTACAAGAAAACTGCCACACATCCATAACAGCTGCCACCTAAGGAAATCTGACTTTGGCTGGGGAGGGACGGCAAACACTTTTTCAAAGCAGTTAGCTTTCACAAGTAGTTGCTGCTGGATGTTGTGACTAGATTAATGAGAATCCTCGTCTCTCAGTTCTAGTGCTATGTCTAACTGACACCATTCCTGGACGCATTGTGGGAAAATTCCAACAGATCCAATGCATAAAAGAAACCTACATAACTGCCCCCAGGGACTATAAAACTAGAAGGGATTTTTTTTTTTTGGGGAGGGGGGGGCGCGACTTGCCATGGACTCAAGGAACAAAAACCCAATGCGCAACATGTGTTTTCATAATTTTCACATGTAGCTTTCCTTTAATATAGTAAACGTTCTATGATAAAACAGAAGATTAGGATGGCCACCGTGGTATGGCTTCACTAGAAAAAGCAGCTAAGAGGTGGTAAGATCCCACATTTTAAATGGTTTTGGTAAGGTGGCTTGGGGGAAACGTTTTTCTGCTTGGTCAGAGCAGCAGCACTAGTGCATCTGCAGCAGTTTGTAATGTTCTCATTTTTAGAGTGAACATTTGCACCCACGGAAGTTCCATATTTACCTGTCCCCAACTAAATGTTGATTTGAAAAAATATTCTGTATTGTTTTCTCGTTATGAAAAAAACATTCTGTACCAATCTCTCCACAGAATCAGGTATTTGGGAGTTTTGCTTAGGTCACTGCATGGATTCAGAACTCCAAGCACAAGCTGGTCTATCAAATCAGCCAGTGCTCAAGAGTGCTGAATCCATGCAGTGACATCAAAATAAATAATTCCATTGAGAACTGTACAGAGCACTGTCCATAAAGAGAACACTGCAAAATACATTTTACATCACCATATATTCAGGTACAAAGAAATATGGAACATCTGCGTATATCATTTCTGAGATCAGAAAATTCAAACAGCTGCAAATCTGCACAAATAAGTTCTGTCCCCTTTAAAGGAGACACGAGTTATAGGTAATGTAAGGAACCATGTTTTGCGAAGTGTCTATGGAACAAGCTCAAAAGGAAAAAGTGCAAATAAGGGACAGCCAAGTCAAACTCCGTTCCTCAGGGAGAACAATAATAGTGGGACCACACACAGCATTTAATCTGCTGGGAGAAAGGAGGGTTCCCATTTTATTCCCCATCACATCTTAGAATAGTGAGGCTTCCTGGACGGCAGAAGATAAACAGCATGAGCCTTGGTATTTTTGGTTCAGTATGTCCTACACTCCTTACTTTAGGGGTGGGAAGTCCTCAATTCTTCACTCCCAATCTTTTTCTACATAAGTTTTTTGTTTAGTTAATTCTTTGGTAACCAGGTAAGGCCCAATTGACACTGTTTTCAGGGGGGAGCACCCAGGAAGTTACATAACTTGCTCAGAGTCATACAGTATGCAAGTGGAGGTTGTGGGAATCAAGCCTCAGTCTACTGCCCATACCAAGATCATTCACAGCTTGTTACTCTAACCTCTAGGCTATGCCAGCTCAGACTTGCTCAGAGTCCCACAGTATGCAAGTGAGAGGCTGTGGGTATCAAACCAGGTCTGCTGACTGTATCAAGCTCATTCACAAATTACTCTAACCTTTAGGCTATGCTGCCAGTTCCAAGTCTTTTTGTTTTGGACTCACGTAACCAGCTCAGTATGTAACCTATACAGCCAGTAATAACCTGCAATACACGTTACAGCTTTTGTAAGCTTTGATCAGACATTTGTCAATCCCGCTGTCCTAAGATCAGAGCTTGTAAAAACTCTTAACGTGCCTTTCAACTAATAAATCTCCACTGCTGCAACCCTCCTCTGATGTCAGTTGCAAGGGATTCTGGGATTTGTAGTTTTAAAAAGTCAGCTTGCAAAGCAGCAGAAAACAGTTTAATATAAACTGCAGTAAACAGTAAGCAATAAATTTTGCCCACAAAGTGCAAACTGGAACCAGCCCCACACTTTAGTGTGGGCTTAGTATTGACTGCCACCCTTTAAAATGTTTATACAGGTCTTGCATTTTATTTCCAGCTGAAATAAAACTAAGCAGATAATTTAACTCAGTCCAGCACTGGTTAGGTAGTGTTGTCCTCTAACCACCTATTACTGTCAACTGCATTTGGGGTTTAAGTACCATTTTAAACTTGTGCATGTTGGACCTCGTGATTTTAGTGACGATCAGCTGAATCAACAGCAGGCAGTGTCAATTAACATCTTTCATCTGTGATCAGAAAATGTTCAATAATAGCAGAGTTACAATGGCAATTGTGGTTAGTCTTTCACAAAACATTCCTGCCTTATCCAGCAATGGCCAGAATTAATGTTAACTTACTAGTCTGGGGCATAGTGTAAACTGCCCTGAGCTGGTCAGTTCACCATACCTGTCTGTGCCGACTACTGCAGAGAATCATACGGAGGTTGCTGCTCTTCAAATCCAGCTGTAGTGCAGTCACTTCTGGGAGGTTGTCTTTTTGGAAGGAAGTCTTTGCGGAAGTTCAAATGAAGCTACGTCTGCAGATGTGGGGCTCACACTGTTGTGGGCAGAAACTCTTGCAATTCTGATTGGCATCCTGCCACATGTAGGCAGGAGAAGGAGGCAAGGCACAAGGGCCATGATCACTGGAAGTGAGGGAATCTGCTGCATGGCCATGCAGCGATCTCAGATGGTAGGACAAGGTTCGGAAGCATGTTGGACTCTCTGGGACTAGTAACTAAAGCACTAGAATAAGAGTGGTGATCGCAGTGGTATTAAGACACCTGGTGCGGTAGCTTTCCAGGAGGGCCAGAGGTGGTCCAAAATTACATTCAAAAGATGTGAAGATGCACAGTACAGTGGGAAATGTGAATCTGCCTGTGATATTTCAGAAGCACTGGAGCAAATCAGAAAGTTCAAAGAAGCAATTTGGGGCCACTGTAGGTAAATTGCAATGCAAAGGCAGACTTGCAGTCTGTACTTTAGGAGGGCGGAGCAATCTGTGGCAAAGTTCAAACAAAAGTTGTTGTTCCAAGGGGTGAATGGATTTGGTTAAATCTTTTTGCTGGAACAGGTACACCAAGTTAATAAGTACACCTCCTCATCAGAATTCTTGGGGCAGGAGTTATGATTGCATTTGCTTTCACCAAGTATGTGAAATCCCAAGGTCACCATAGACTACTGAAAGCTTCTGTGGAACGGTGCAATTTTTAAATAACTTTTCTTGCTGCCTAGTGCCAAAAAAAGAAATTAAGACCTACCTCTATCAAGCTACCTAGCATATAATAAGCCTTGCTTTAGTAGGCTGGTCCCAGTGGATCCCACATTTCTTCTTACTAAGCTAAAAGTGAGGTATTAAGACATTTGAAGAAAAAAAATAAGACTGCCAAAAGCTTCTTAAACTGGCCATATACCGAACCTTCCGCAATTTGAAGGGTTTACAAACCATGTCAAGACAACTCAGTTCAATACACTTTTAAATCATTCACACTACTGTGATAAATTTATTATGCAGAATAATTGAGCTAATCAAATATTAACATGCAACACCAACCTTATGAGGGATGCTGGACATGAGCATGAAACCCAATTCTTTAAGTACTCTCCTCTCAGCCTTGATAACCTGATTCTTTAGATTGATGTAGTTTGAATCCAAAGGCAAAGGTGCAGGTTTCCTTTAAGGAAAGGGATGGAAACAACACTGAAACCTTGCATTTCACCATTTTTAGCAAGACCATTCCAATAGTGCATGCATTCTTCAATCAAAGTGCTTTACTATTTAAGCAGAAATCGTTAAGGTTAATAAAAAAAAAATCAGAATGCACAAAAGGGAAAGGCAGGCTAGTCCTTTCGATCATTAAATAATGGACATCCTAAGTTATCAGAATGGTCAAATTAAAAACTGCACACCAACATCTTCTCCTACCCCAAATGCATGTTCCACCCAGAGCTTAATGATAAGAAGCCAATTAGTTTCAGCACTGTTGATACAAACAGTGGTGCCCCCTTTTTAAAAGCTAAGAATCTCAATCTTCTTAAATGAACACACCTTTTGAAGGTATTCCATCTAGGTGGCAGCAGCCTAGCAGGGCACAGACTCTCCATCCTGAGGGGGAGAACTGTCCTTAAGACACTCAATCCCCCCAAGGCATCCCACTGAGCAACCCAATTCCGTTTCTGACCCTGTGTCGCCAGCATGGCAGAAGGCGAGGTGTCCAGCTCCTCACTCAGCACCACTGGACTGGCTATAAATATATCATGATTTCTGTTCTTGTAGAAAAAGAAATCTGACATTTGTTTCATTCCCAGTGTGGATTTCCACAACTGTTCCAATTTTGAAATAGGTTGAGCATCCAGTGTTTGAAAAGATGACGATGGGTAATCAACCTGTGACCTTTGTTCCTCATCTTCTGTGGAATTCCTGATGGAGTAATACCTACCAAGTCCATTCAGTGTTGCAGTAGTCGAGTGCTGGCCTTAATGTTTACAAGAGTGTTTAGACATTTATGGTCTATGCTCTCTCTCCATATACACATGCCATAGAATGTCTAAGCCAAATAGCTGGCAATGTAGAAATGGAAGGTTCACTGGCCCTTCAGAGGCAAATTATGATCCCTTCCTAAGAGGCATAAAATTAAAATTATCAACTTATGTTGGAAGCAATGTTCCAGAAAACCTTAGAATTCAAAAGTAATTTACTCACATTTTGGCAGTAGGCAAGTAAAAACAGGTTACTCACCTGTAACAGTAGTTCTAGGAGTGGTATATGTTCATCCACACTCGTTGGCATGACATGTCCCTTTAAGATTCTTGGCAGAAGATCTAAAAGCTGGCTCCTTCCACCCACCCAGGTGATATATGCCTTGACTACGCCCCTTGACGCCAGATCTTGCCAATGGAAGCTGAGGTTGCGTGTCGAAGCCGAGGAGGTCGGGTGGGTCCATGTGGATGAACAACATATACCACTCCTAGAACTACTGTTGCAGGCGAGTAACCTGTTTTTTTTAGGATAGTGGATATGTTGTTCTATCCACACTTATTGGCAGACTCCTAGCAGTTCTCCAGGAGGAGGGAGGCAAGGCGCACACCCTCAATACTTACTTGGGAACAGAGACTGGAGAACTGAGGCCCCAAAACAAGCATCCTGGCATGACTCTAGGTCGATATGGTAGTGGAAATGAAGTTGTCTGCCGACTTCCAAGTAGCAGCCCTGCAGATTTCCTGGAAAGGAAGCACCTGGAAGCAACCATCGGCCAGCAGTATGGCAGGTGGAGTGAGCTCTTATCCTACAGGAGGCTCCTTGCCCGCCAAACCATAGCAGAGATCAATGCATGCAGCAATCCATCTGCCAATCGTCCACTTGGCTGCAGATCTGCCAGATGCGGCTTCAGCGTAGGTGACACAGCTGGCAAACCTGTCCCCGAACTTTGGTCGTTCGCTCCTTATAATAAGAGAGCACTCGTCTCAAGTCCAAAGTATGAAGCCCTCAGAGGTGTAATGGGGTAGTACACTGGCAGAGTCAACGCCTGGTTAATGTGACACTTCAACACCACCTTTGGAAGGAATTTCAGGTGGGGCACAGGACAACCTTGTCCCTGTGGAAGAACAAGTAAGGAGACTCGACAAAGCACCTGTAACTCCCCAGTCCTTCTGGCTGACGTGTCACCAAGAAGGCTGTCTTCCACGACAGATGTGACATCTCACACCTGTGCATCAGTTCAAATGGCCTGCCCATGACCTTTGCCAGTATCAGCAGTAGATCCTATGGCGGTGGTGGTGGTTCATGCACCGGAGAGTAAATATGGTCGAGAACTTTCAAGTACCACCAGATCACCACCTCCTGTACCACCGTCTGCTGAGCGGACCCGCCCGTAAAGCAGAGATGGCGTCAAGTACTGCTGTAGACCGAAGACCCGCTTTGGACAGAGACCAAAAGCAGTCGAGGATACCAGCTACCAGACAGGACAAAGGGTCCAAAACCTTGCCTGGACACCAAATGGAAAACTCTTTCCACTTGAAGGCATAGCACCTCCTGGTCGACTGGTTTCTGGGCGTTTCCACTACTGTGAGTACCATCCTCAGAGACCCAAAGCCTGGAACTCTGGCAGCTCAGGAACCAGGCTGTCAGGCATGAGTATTGAAGGTCTGGATGGAATACCTTCCTGACTAACATCAGGTCTGGGTGTACTGGAAGACTCCTCGGGGGCCTGGAGCTGAGGCTGAGGAGAGCTGGATACCAGAACTGGTGAGGCCAGTCCGGGGCTACCAGGATTACCTGCACCTTTGTCCCTCCTGACCTTCAGGATCACCTTGTGAACCAAGGGAAGAGGAGGAAAGGCATAGAGGAGGCCTGAAGTCCACAGCCTCAAGAAGGCACCCCCCTGCAGTGAGCCCTGCTGGGGGGGGGGGGGGCGGTCATGAAACAGCCTCAGCTTCTCATTCTCCTGAGGCGAACAGATCCACCGAGATTTGCCCAGTGGGAGAACAGGTTGTGTAATACCTCTGGATGGAGAGATCACTCGTGGGATGTCTCACCCACACGGCTGAGCGCATCCACCAGTTGGTCTGAGGCCACACGGATGCCTAGGACATCAGTCTCTAGTCAGCACACGAGGGTCCAGACGTGGAACGATTCCCTGCAGAGGCCGGGAGTGCGTACCGCCCTGCTTGTTGAGATAGCACATGGTTATGGTATTATCTGTCTGGACTTGCACCACTGGACCCCGAAGGAACTGTGCGAATGCTGACAGTGCCAGTCTGACTGCTCTGAGCTCCAGCAGGTTGATATGACATCAGAATTCCTCGTGGGACCAGAGCACGTGGGTTCTTCGATTCCCCATATGGGCACCCCAGCCCGTGAGCAGCATCGGTCATGAGGACGACAGTCTGCTCAGGACAGACAAACGAGATCCCTTCCTACAAATGGGCTACGATGGTCCATCATTGGAGAGCATCCCACATCTTCTGGGTCACCATGACCAGCTGATCGAAATGACCACAGCACAGAGTCCACTGGCTGGCCAGCTCCCACTGAAGGGGGGCGCATATGCCACCGGGCCCATCGAACAATGGCGGTTCAGGCCACTATGTACCCCAAAAGGAGCAGGAAGTCCCGGGTAGGGCGCAAGTGACCAACCAGAAATGATTGGGCAAAGGAGAAGAGAACCTCCACCCTGTCTGTCGGGTGCCTGGCTCTGGCTCGGCAACAGTCGAGCTCTGCCCCGATGAAGTGGATCACCAGCGAAGGTACGAATTCAGACTTGGTCTCGTTGACCAGGAGACCAAGATCAATGCAGATCTGGAGGGCCAGGTCCCTGGACCTCTCCATCTCCTGTCTGGAGAAATCCACTATGAGCCAGTCTTCAAGATAGGGGTACATCCATAGCCATCAACGCTGAAGATGGGCTACCACCACTGCAATGCATTTGGTGAAGACCCTAGGGGCCAATAACAGGCCGAACGGCATGGCTCGGAACTCGAAGAAAGCTCCCTCTGTGAAAGTGAAGAAACCTCTGGTGAGACAGACATAACAGGACGTGAAAGAATGAGTCCTGGAGATCCAGAAAGCAAAACCACATTTTGTGCGAGTGATGGTATGATCTGTGACAGAGTTATCATCCTGAATGTGCAGAATCTAAGAAAATGGTTCGGGTCGTGCAGATCTTGAACGAGGTGCCAGATCCCCATCCGTTTCGAGACCAGAAAGTACCTGGAAACTAACCCTGGGTGGGACTGCGACTCGGCCCACTACCTCCTTTTAAAGGAGTTGGGCGATATTGTCTCAGAGAACTGACAGTGTGTGTGGACACCATTTTCTCCCGTGGGGCGCGGGCTCAGCTTGGTGGGTACTGCTCGAATTCCAGAGGCAGTCCCTGGCCTACCATTTCTAAAACCCACCTGTCCATTGTAACAGTGGATCAGGCAGAAAAGAAGTGGCAGAGCTGGCCCCCCATGGGAGGACCCAGAGTTGGTATGATGGGCATGGCCAGAGTTGAGCCCACTTCTGATGCTGCGGTTGGAAATGGGGCTGCTTGGCTGCAGGGCAGGATGCCAAAAGGCTTCTGCTTTTTGGAACCGTGGAAGTCCAAGGTGGCATTGGACTGTTCGATGCATTGGAGGAGACTGTCCACACCTGGGCTAAAAAGGTCGGTACCCACGAAAGGGATGTCTGTCAGCTTATGTTGGCTGTCCACTGTGAAGGTGGAGTCCTGCAACCAAGCCCTGCGGCGCATGGCAACCACGGCCGCCGAGTGGAGGCAAGAATCTCCGAGGTCCAAGATCAGCTGAAGTTGCTGTTTCGCAACCGCCCAACCCTGGTAGCGAACCTGCCTGACCATCTGGTCTGAAGGTCCACGGTAGGTGACGTAGAACCTCATCGAGAGCGCCCAGCAGGGCATGAGAAAAACGTGCCATGACGTCTGAGCTTGCCTGACAGAGGCCCAGCGAAGAGGCAGCAGACATTTTCGGGGCCGAGTGGTCTAATTTTTTGGACTCTGTCCAGAGGTCTATCGGTGTCTCACATATTACCCAAGTGCCTGAACAAAGACCTAGTCACCAGTCCCTCGGCATGTTCTGTGAATCCTGAAAGGGACCCAATGGGTACCGCATACTTGCGGGCCATGCGGGCTGAAGGCGCAGGGCAGGAGGCAGGGTACTGCCACAGCTCCAAAGCCAGGCAGACAATGGCCTCTGCCACTGGGAAGGCCTCAGTTGGTGAATCCCCTGTTCTGAGGATATCAGTTGGGGGGGTATTCGTCTCGTTTCTGAACAGGTTCTAAAGGCATCTCCGTCGATTTGGAGAGAAAGTGGAGGATACCCATGAAGGAAGAAAGGCCTTCCTCCGTAGAAAGACTACCGACCGATTTCTCATCTTAAGGGTGAGAATGTAGGTCGGAGTCCTCGACGAAGAGTACGGATAAATCGGCCGGCTACCAGAGTCGCCCCGAACCCGCCTGGGACTATCAGACACGAGGGTGACAGACAGCCTACACAGCAGGACCGGAACGGGCAGAGACTCCTCAGAAGGAGCCCACGAAGGAGACTGCTTCGGTGGCAGCTCCACCACAATTGGTGGAGACCCCGATTTTGGCCAAGCCAGAATGGTCTTGACCGACTCCACGGACAGAAGAACAGAGTGGACAGTCTCCTGAGGAGTAGGCGACAGCCAAGTGACCAGGGTAGAGAGTCAGACAGTCTTCTGACGGAAAAAATGAGCTGTTGCCGCATTAAATCCTCATAGCATCAACGGAGTTTCCGACTAAACCTCTCCTCATCCAAGGAAGAGTGGTGGCGGTGCCGCTTCTTAGACCATTTAGGTGCCTTCTTTGGCCTGTCGGTCGAAGGGGCCAGAGACCTTGACTTAGACTGCGGAGAGGAGATACACTGGCGGGGTAATTCAGAAGGAGCTAGGGAGAACATGGCTCTTCCTGGTCGGGATTGAGACCATGATGGGATTCCCAGTGGGCAGGGTCTCCTCCTTGGTGGCAGGCATGGCCGGGATCCTGAATAAGGAGTTATTGGCCTCATCGGCGATGACAAGTCGAGAATAATCTAAACCAGATGGTCCTAGCCACAGCAGCTGGCCTGACTGGGGTACTGTGAAGCCAGCGGTAAGGTCACAAACTTGACCGAAGTCGAGACAGCAGATTCAAGGACGAGATCTCTCACGGTTCCAGGAGCGTAGTCGGCGAGACAATGTTTCCTTAGGTTTGTTATCCTTTTTATGGGACTGAGATATGTACCCCTGAGGTCCTTCTCCATTGGCGGGAGGACTGGCACAACTCCTGAAAGAAGCCTGAGAGGCAGAATCCAAAATGATTGGGATGAAGATGGACATGGAAGGGGACCTATCTGCGCCGAGCTGCCTCCTCTCCGAAGGTCTTCATCTGTTAGAGTTGCTCGGCAGACCCCACAGCGCGACCAGCCAATGGGCTTTCTTGGATATGACCGATTGATTCTGTTTTTCTTGTCTGCCCTGTTACAGTCATGAGAGACGATCGTCCAAAGCGTTTGGATGAAAGCGCGACACATTTTGCACACCTATAAATGCACAAGCATGTGGGTTGGTCGAGACATCTTTTCCTCGAGCAGCGGCGGAAATCTGGTGAGGACTTCTCCTCCATAGTGGTAGAGATCGCAGGCAGTAAACTAGTGAGTTGAAGTTTGGGTAAATCTACAGATTTCAGTGCCAGGGTCTACAGTAATGCACGAGCGTTAAGGAGGGACCCAAATCTTCCAGCAGAAAGGAAGATCTGGCGTCAAGAGGTGGAGCACAGACATATACCACATGGGGGTGGGTTGGAGGAGCCAGCTTTTAGACCTTCCAGCAAGAATCTTAAAGGAAAGGACATGCCAGCAAGTGTGGCTAGAACAACATATTCACAATCCTAGAAAATATAATTTTGATGCTTAAGCCCACTTCAAACTTTGAGGGGCAACAATGTAAACACCTAGCATTTCAATTGTGGAATGGGTATTGGTACTCATTTTTTTGTTTTGTTTTAAAGTATTTCTTAAACACTGGGAGTAAAACAGACCAGTACTCACTTTATCTAGAACACTGGCTGGAAGAACTCCAAATCAGGTATGGGAGCTTCCCTCTTTGTTTAAAAAAAAAAAAGATACTCATTTGAATACCCTGGCCTCAATTCAGTGTTTTTCTGATTGTTGAAATCTTGTTTAATCCTGAGAGATGCCTTAGCAGATAAATGGCTGGGCTGAATGACAGTATAACAGCATAATATACTCCCCACTTTATGACAGGAACATAAAAATGAAATATGTCCGACCCAGTGGGTGCATGGTAGCAGAATATCCGGGAAGATTCATGGTAGTAGCGTTCTCAGATTATCAAGTGTATTGCCGCTTCCCACTGCAACAGCACCTCCGCAGGCAGATGGCAGTGGTTCGACGTTTTATGTGTCTGTGTTCAATAATGTCTGAGTGACAACTCCTGGAGTTAAGAAATATGGTGCGGCACTGTACTTTGCACACTGCCTTGGCACTTTTATCATTTTATAAGTATTACAAGTTTACTTACTTTTTCTCTCTGACTTGTCGGAGATGATGAAATACATTAATAACATCTCTGATGCGTCTGGGTGCCTCTTCAATTTTGGATGCCAAGTGAACACAGGCCATAGATACAATCTTAAACAGAAAGAAGAAATTCTATCTGACTTACCGTAATTACATTTTCTGTTAGATAAAATGCCAGTGGGAAGTCATAACAAAATGGTTAATATGCACTCATGACATTGGCAATGCATGAAGCTGTGACATCAACACGGAAGCACCACTGTGTGTAACTGGTAAGCCTGTTTTTGCCACGCACCACAATCATGACAGTCAAACTGACAGGAATCACATTAATGGCATAACTATATCCCCACTCAATCTGAAAGTAATAGGAAAATGAGAAAAACACTATACAGTATCTTGACTGTAAATGATGCCCTTTAACTGTGTTCAGTTTCCACATGAGCAGCACGTTTCTAGCTTGCTCCTAGGTATCCACCCAGGGGCTGCAACTGTAGCATCAGTCGTCCAAGCTGAAATCTACTGCTTCAACAGCAACTCCAACTGAAGGCACAACCACTCTGAACCTGGAACATAAAGGGCCAATCTGCGTTTTCTTTCCTGATGCCATGTAGTCCAGTTCCAACAAGCCCAACAGTTATAACAGATGACTGACTATACAAGGGTGTAGCTGAAACATTCCCCTGGTTTTAATGTCTGCCCAGTTAACCAGTTTGCCTGCAGGTTGAGCCTGCATGCTTGATGAACAACTGTGACTAAGGTGGTTTCTGCCATGTGACCATCCTTGCTGCCTCTGCACATCTGCAGGCTGTAGGTTCCAAATGGTTTCTTTATTATATGTCACTGTCAACCTGCCTAATCTTATTTGGACTGCATGCCCAAAACAGACCTTACACGTCTCATCATGTAATCTATTATCTTGCTTCACCACTCACGAGTTATCATTCAAGTGTCCGGATATTATCGAATCCGCATCCTGAAAGAGCACAGCAGGAATCCCTCAATACAATGTACACCTACAAAGATCTTACAGTGTACTGCAGAGTACAGTTCTGAATAAATTTCGCCCCCTTCCAAAATGCTGTTGTACCACAGTTCAAAGGTCATGGAATGTGACTGTACCCTTCTGTGGTGCAACAAGCATTGTAAAACCTCTAGAGACTGCACAAGTCAGTTTCATTCCAGCGAAGAAAACGCTGCATGTTGAGTTCACATACTATACACCATTAAAATATATATATATATACATACATACACATATATATATATATATATATATATATATATATATATATATACACACACACACATATACATATATATACACACACACACACACATCATATATATATATATATATATACATATATACATACACACAGCATGGGGAGGGGGGCTCTGCTGAGCCCGAACAAGACTGAGATCCAAGGCTATCGCTCCCTACATCTGTAATACAATTAAACCTTTTAACTATTTTGTTGGGCATTTATGCAGATTAAAAAGTACTTTGAGTGACTCACATTACGAATGGGGGGTCAAAAGACAGAAAAGCCCAGCTGGAAGGAGCTAAAGCAAAAATGCTCCTGGATCCCAGCCATGAGAATGCGCAAGGCTGACAGGTTCCAGAGGCAACTGAAGCAGGAGAGGAAACACTCCAAACTATTGCAATTAAAATAAATTGCCTTACCTTCATGGTATCTGGGTTGGCGGAGAAGTTTGACTCGTTAACAAGTGTTAATACTTTAGAAACAGATGTACTCTCTGTCAAAGCAGAGCCACATAATCCATAAGCGTACAGAGGCAGCCCTAGGCACCATTTTGACACTGGTAAAGGAGAACGTCCATCTTTGGTCTAGGCTGGAAACCCTAGAAAATCAAGCCCAAGCAGCTAATTTGAGAGTGACCGGCATGCCTGAAAGGAGCGAGGGGGACCACCTTGGTCTGTTCATATATGACTGGCTAGACCAGCAACTGGGACAACCCTTCACCAACTGACGCATTAGTATCCAGAAGGCCTACCCGGTGGCTTGCAGGGGACGCCCAGAGAACTCTGAAGCCCCAAGGGCCATCGCCTTGATCTTAGATGGTGTTGGATCCAGGGACTTTATTCTAGTGCTTGTTCAACAACAGATGTTACTTCAAGATGGAATACAGGACTGAATCTATCCAGACCTCAGCTATGCAACCCGAAAAAAGAAGAAAAGATCTGACAGGGTCTGGGCCATTTTTAGAGAAGCGCAGATCACCCACAACATGTTGTTCCTGGCCCGACTCAGGATCCTGCATACCAGTAAAAGTCTTATTTTGCTGACCCTGCGAAGCTTGAAGTGGGCTCAGCGCCATGCTCCACCACCAAGATGGAGCAAGGAACCCGATCAATCAGATGAGGAAGAAATCGAGGAGGAGAAACTTGTATTGGCTAGAGGGACTTAGCTGAGACTCTTCAATTCATTGTACCAGTAATATTGCTCCACTGTTGGTTGTAGGATGAGCACGACAGGGCAACATTTTTCCCTCTTATGGGGACAATCTGTGTTATTTTACCTGGCAGAGAGTTAGTACTGTTAACTGATAAGGATGCAATTCTTGGGAGGTTCCAGGCACTGGTTTAATGCTATGATCCTCCCTGTTGCATGCTATGTAATAATTTAGTTATTTTTATTTGCTAAATACCTAACATTTTATTGTAGAGACACTGCAAAACCATAGTAATTCTATCGGATACCAGAAAAGTACCCTTTATTTTTTTGAAAGTGCATGATTACTCACTTCCTTAGTTTAAGGAAAGAGAAGCTGGGCATCCTATGGAAATAAGTATAGTCGACTAACATCATGCAGCTCATGGTCTCATATAGTAGCAATTGATCTTTAGATCATTTCCTGATTTACTCTATTTTTGTAATCTTCCCCCCAAAATGCATCTAACTGATGAAATATGTTTTAGTTTAACTTGCATGTATTAAAGAAGGGTGGCACCCTCATTAGGAACAGTCTCATTATGCATGTGCTAACTTCTGGATGTTTTACTGTATGTTCATTGCAATACGACAACAGTTTACAAAAAAATACAAAACAAGCTACTTCAGGCACAACCAGTGTTCTGCCACCTCGGGGTTCTGATTCCCATGGACCTCTCAAGCTTTGTTCAAGGTCAGAGAGAATCAGAACCCCTCTGTAACAGAAGCCTTCAGTTCTACATATTTGCCCATCTAAGATTTTCAACCAAAATAGTGCAGGGTCTGCACCAGAAGACATCTTGTAGAGACTAAAGTAGCTTAATACGTATACCCTTGAGGAAAGGAGGAGAGGGGCCACGACAGAAACTTTCATGTATCTCAAGGGAATTAAAGTACAAGAGGGTAGCATCTTTCAGAAGAGATGTGCAAGAATAAGGGGGCACAATTTGAAGGGAGAGGCAGGATGGCTCAGAGGTAATGTTATAAAGTATTTTTTCACAGAGAGGGTTGTGGATGCATGGAACAGCCTTCCTGAGGAGGTTGTGGAGTCAGGAACAGTGGGAGAATTCAAGAATGCATGTGACAGGCATAAGGCAATTCTAGTGGGGGGTAGGAGGAAATAAGATATAGATCAACTAGAATCTGCAGCTTATCCATCTGGTAGGAAAATGGGTAGACTAGGTGGGTCAAGCAGTCTTTATCTGCCGTCAAATTCCATTTCTATATACATACCTATATACAGAACAATATTCTCCAGAACACAGACTGCTCCAGGAGAGACCCATTGAGAATGGGACTAACAAAATAGGAAATTACAATAAGTATGATGGAATTTCTGCTTTCAGTATCATTCCATGTTGGCAATAGGGAAAGACAGTTAAAACTACACTATCTAGTAAATTTTATTTGATTACATGTCTAAAGGCAACTCTTCCTGTAGCAGTTGGGGATATATGCGTTTGTTTTCGATGTTCATGCTAGTCCCCTGTAACTATCCCGGGAGTCTCCATTTTATGGATAATCTCAATGTCCATAAGAGCTGTAGTAGTAGTACATGGGAAGATGATGTCACAGCAACAACATACGAGGGTGTAGTTTTTTGAATACATATGGATTCTACAAAGCAGCACCCATTTAAGTAGAGGAGGAGAGAATACTGTCCTATGTAATTCCCTAACCAGTAACTTTCGGACTCGTCCGATGTCGTCTGCTTGCCAAATACAACTCTGGACAGTTATGACAGCAAAGTGCAGGGCATATACTATATGCAGCCCTGAACATGCAAGAACGACAGTCTAGGAAACCAACTGCTCGACTCTGCCCTCTTGGCCTATGATGCTAGGAGCACCATGGGAGGGGAAAAAGCTATCCTAAATGAACTATTCCTCTTCAAAGGCAAATGCAAGGAAGGCTTTATCCCTCTACTAACATGACTAAGTAAGGTCTTTGTTCTTCCTGCTGCTCTGGACAGAAAACAGGATATGGCTGACAACATAAAAAAAATTTGAAGGAGGCATCAAATCTGTCTTTACTCTATATACGGCAACATTCCCAGCATGGTGAAATCTACAGTCCTCCATACTCCGTGATAAACTAATATGCATGTATCCTGGGAGCCAGTGGTGGCTCCCACACGCAAAACATCTAAAACTCAAGATCTTGGAGGCCCCAACACCCTGGTCTCTGGCCACCACAAGCAAAGTTCAGTACTCAGCCAAGACTACGGAGATGACCATTTCTTTACAGACCATCACAGAGATTCCTTCCTTGTCAGGAACCCCTGTTACTGGAGTCTCCACTTGTTCATGGGAACCAGGTTGCCAACAGTGTAGTGCTAGCCGGACCAAAACTGGAGACCTCAGTCTTCTGGATCACTCTGCGATTATCAGAAGGAAACTTCCTTTGGCACCTCAATCCTGTGGATACAGGGCAAGAATAACAACCACTAAACTGGTATCTCTTTAATAAGTTCCAGTGCCAAGGTGGACATCCACTGTCTCCACCCACTGTTACCAGGGAGACTGAAGGGCCTCAACTCCTGAGAGATCTACAGGCTGCATAGCATGACCTGCGACAGCTGAACCTTCTGTAACGTAGGTCAAAAATACTCCCCCAACCTATAACTGTATGCACATTCTATTCTCATGCTTGAAGTTCCATTATCATTTCAACTGCAACTATTACCAACTCTGCAGTCACAGACTCGATTCTTAAGGGATCTCCTTGAGAAAAGATCATTCTACAGATGGATAAGCCTTATACACAGCTGCTCAGACGTCCCCAGAGGGAGGAACTCCTCTAAGGACACTTTAATTCAGTCAGAATCTTTTATTCCCCAATTGAGTAGGCCATTATCATGCAAGTGGTCGCTTCCAATTGCAAAGATGTACCTCAGCAACTTCTGTTGCTCATTTCAAGTCTGAAATGAATCTTGTGTAGGACTGCGAGCTCTTTTTGTATTCAACATCATTTAAGATGGGAAGGACTGATTCCAAAGATTTTAGTCTCCTAGCACCAGTACCTGATCTAGAAGCCCCCCCCCAGGCAGGGCTGGCTGTCAAACACAGATCTGAAGGGCATCAAGAGTAGACCCGTTTAGATATCTTGGGGCTCTCCAACCACGCAAGAGACTGCAATAGTGTCTGGGTAGTAGCAATGTTCCTATACTGGTATGCCTCAATCGTTGCTTGGACTTCGGGCAGTTACCAGCCTAAAATATGCAAACTGCGCAAAAGCAGGACCTGGATAAAACACAGTTTTATGCTTAAAACCATCTGCCCGAAATGCAGACTACTGAATGTTCCAGACTAAACACTACTCCATAGATTCTTACCTTCAACAGCATCAAGAGACTCTCCTACCTGTTGAATAGCCAGCCTAGCAGCTCCAGGACATCCAATACCTTGACACAGACCACTCTACACTTTCTTTAGCACTTATGGTGTCATGAATCTTCTGAAGCACTGATAAAGTACATAAGATTAAAAAAAAACAAACAAAAAAAAAAACCCACAGAAACCTAACATTCTGCCTGCCTCCAATGCATTCGAACTCTTGCGAATCCAACCTTTTCGCCTCAGTGGTTAAACCAAGTGTTGGCTCAGAGTTGAGAAAAATATACAACCTGTATGGTAGCCCCAAGTTATACTTGAAGTCTGCATGAACAATTATGTATAGCAGATAAAAACCATGCAGTGTTGATATTGCTATGCCAGGTAAAACATTAGCTGCATTTGTGAGCCATCAGACAGAAGAATTGCCTCCTCTGTCTGCATCGCCATCCGGCTCCAAAACTGTGCATGACCAGCAACCTCGAGCCAGCTAAGCGGGCTTGCGCATGCCAGCTGTTTGCAAAGGGGATCTGAGAATGATCTGTGCAAATGTGTGTCCCCTACTCAGTCCAGCCGGCCAAGCCTACTAAAGGAAGAGGTCCCAGAACAGCAATGGGAACAATAATGTGCTGCGAAAAAAAATCTTCCCCCTTCTGGCTGACCTATGTTATGGCACTAGGAATACAAAATAGGCATATATCATGCAGAAACTGATTTCACTTGACGTACAGGCTTGTCAGCACGCTGCGCCCACAGAAGAGGCAAAATCTCCTTACTGGGCTGTCAGCCTGCCAAGAGACATGGCGATATTTTCAGCCTTGTGTGACTGAAATGTCGGGCCTTAGTGGCAGATATACTGATATTCTGAGACTGTCAGCACCAGAGAATACCGATGCACCAAACTGGACAAGGCAGCTATCAGAATCATTGCAGCTGGTTCCCTTATCAATTCAACAACTCTTTGTGAACTTTTGGGGGAGAATGGGAGGGTATGTACATAGGAGTCTCTCTCCAGGACACAGCTAGTGTATCCCCTGGAATCTACCCACCGAGGAGGCCTGTGACAAAACTGGAGTAACCTTCTGTTCTACCACGAGGCAACCAGATCCCTATACTGTACTCCCTATGCCTGATCCCCAGTTTAGAACTTCTTGATTCAGGGACCACTCTACATTTCAAGTCCCATGATGACTGAAATCTACCAATACATTTCCTGCTGGGTGTACTGCAGAGACGTTTACAGTTCAGCTGTAAACCAGGTTCCAGTTCATCAGCCATAGAGTTTTGATGACCTGGTGTATTCTATATATGGTTATCACATACACAGATTTTGTATTTGTGTCTTATCAAGACTGTTTGGCCCTGCATCAGGCAAGACTTCATGGAAAGTAGTACTGCAGAGTACCAGCAGTTTATGTCCTCTCTTCTTCTCAGAAGCGGACTAATTTCGTTACAGTTCTCCCCAGATGCCCCACACCATTCTAGTTGGGTTACATCTATGGTCAGAACCCTTGTAGGCAGAGACTAAAGGGATTCCTTCTGTAGGCTGCCCATCTCTTTCTACGACACCAGTGTGTGTACCAACTTGCTTGATACTGGTCCTGCTAGTTGTGCCGTTAATGCCAACAGCTTCTGAGGAGCTACTATACATCCTTTTCTTTGCAATCTAGCTCATGGCGCTACAGCTGTAGTCAAAGCCATGTGGACCAAGTCTCTAACTCCTGGGCCATCCTAGTTTCACCCACTTGGAATGTGTTTGTATGCATAAGCGTAAATCTTAGCTCTCTACAGTGGAAGGGAGGCTTTCCACAGTTACGGTATACAGTCAGGCCTGAGCATACGAACTCCAGACTCTCGATATTTTCTGTTTTCAAAAAAAGGAGAAACTGCTTCATACTTACTATATTTTCCCTTTTCTGTTAATTCCAACGTTGTCAATGGGGAATTATAATACAGAAGGGTAATGAACACCCCTACTAAGGGTAGTGGCACAGAGTCCAAAGCTGTCAAGCATAGAACACTCAGCATATGAACACTCTGAGAGCCGAGATCCTCCAGTCATCTCTTGTCCACACAGTACTTGTACACAATACTATCTAGCCAATAATTCGAAAGTGCCCAGGTCAGCAAACTCCCTCCTTAGCGTAACTCCAACAATGCACATGTAAAATGAACTAACAATATAAAAAGGATAACTTTATGCCCTACCTTACTCTGGAAAGCTGGCTGGCGGTGTCCTGCTGATCAAATCTGCTGTTCTGCCTTAAGGCGCCCGACCAATGGTCTCTTAAGATCAAAATTCTTCTAATAACACTTGCAACATAAAGATGCATAAACAGTCATAACAATTAGTGCAACTGCAATAAAGCAAGATAAGCACTAACCTGTAACAGGGAAAAGGACCATCCAATGTTCAAAAATCTCTACCCATTTATCTGTGTGCCTTTAATCCAATGAACTACAAATTACGTAAATACTATGTACGTGTATATATATATATATATATATCTATATATATATATATATATATCTATATATATAGATATAGATATAGATATAGATATATATATATCTATATCTATATATAGATATATATATATATATATATACATACACACACACACACACACACACACACACACACACACACACACATATATATATATATATATATATATATACACATACACACACACACATATTACACACTTGCCCAGTTCCTTTGGCTTTCAGAGGGGCCTCATACCACCTCTTACTCCATCTGCCACATCCATTCACCCCCTGCTTCATGTTGTTCAATGGGCCTGGAGTATGCTATTCCTCCCCCACTTTCGCCCCTGGTACCCTCGGAGGATGCCAGCACAGAGGACTAGAGTCCAGACAAGTAGCGATGCTGACACAGTGATCAAAGCGCCTAACAGTACCCTCCCCACCCTTGACTCGAGAGTCGTGGTCCCCTGCATCGCCTGTGCTTCCAACGGCAGAGGAGCTACAGGTGCTATATACACCCCGGAGACCCACCCCAGGAGAAGGACAGCATCCGTTGGGACACTGTCCTTCTCGCCCATCCAACCCCTGGCAGCTCGAGTCAGTTTCTGAACCCGGGTCGCCAGCGTAGCGAGAGAAACTGCAAATGTTTCTGCTGATAGCAGATAAAGCTGGATCAGCCGCTGAAATTACCATCCTCGTTGAAATGCAAAATCCTAAGATATATTGAACAATATTCTCCAATAGGAACCATGGGCACCCAGAAGAGGCCCCACTAACAATGCTGGTGCTAACAGAAAAGGAAAATACTGTTACGTGTGACGGAATTTCATCTTTCTGTATTGCTCCACACTGTCAATGGGGAGTTAATAAACATAGGTTCTAAGAAGCAGTACCCAGTTCCCAACTTGGCTGGGAGAATACTGTCCCATATGTAGCTCATATGGGCAAAAGTAACTGCTAACCGCCGCCTGCAAAACTCTGACAAAAGCCACATCGGCAGAACTCTATAGATCCAATCATCTCTAGTACTTAGTGACTGTATGAACAGAGGACCACACTGCTGCTTTGCACAGTTCTAAACAGACACCTCTGCTCTTTCTGCCCAGGAAGTAGCCAGAGCCCTGATGCAGTGAGCTTTGAGAGCTGGAGCTTTCTACTTCTCTGCCGCATGGTGCTTGGTGATGCAAGCCCTCACCCACCAAGCCAAAGTAGCCATCTGGCGTTTTGCTGCCCAGAAAGCATGGCGTTAGGGACGTCCTGAATTCATTTGTCCTTCTGAGGGATGTCCTCGACTGCCCTGTGCAACCCAACTTGTGCAGTTCATGCTCCTTTAGATTTGCCGGCTTAGGACAGAACAACAGCAGACAGATTTCCTGGTTTACATGAAAGGCTGTAGATACCTTAGAAACAAAGAGTGGAACCATCCTCAATACCACCTTTACCTTATCAATAAGATAAAAGTTCCTTCTGGGACAGCGCCTAATCCTTCTGGCAGAACAGGCTGCAATTAGGAAACATACCTTGCATGACAAAATATCCAACAACACAGACGAAACAGGCGCGAAAGGTGCCTTATAAAACATTCAATACCAGGTTCAGGTCCACGGGTGTACTGGAGACAAACAAAGGTCTGCTTCTGATAACCGCTCTTAGAAAATGGGTAACCCTGTAGCACCGTACTTCCTCACCCCAGATAGAAAGAAAAAAAAAAAAAAAAAGTAGCAGCCCAACAGACAGGTGAGGATTTGTGGCCAGAAAGGTACTCCTGAGCATATTTTCTGGTGCCCCAAATTTGGCTTTTTTGGTAACAAAGTAGGTAACTTATAACAAGCACTGGGCACGAGGCCTTGCAGGTTTGAGCAGTGGGTACTCCGGTCAGGATACTCCAGCAGGGAGCAGACAGGAAGATGAGATACTTACTTCACATACCTACAGTGGCTGCATTGAAAACTATACCACAACTCTGGCAAACAGATTCAGCACAAAGGGAAATAAGATACTTCACATACAGTATCTGCGTTGAAAACTGTAATGCAACTCTAGCTAATAGATCGTAGTCCAACTGTTGCCAGTCGCCTGTGAACTGTAAAAAAATAAAATCTTAAAAGCTTTTTATTTAGATTTCAGCTAGTCAATCAAGAGATTCTCTGCTGCAACCTGCTATGATCTATAAGGCAGCATAGTTTTTTTTTTTTTTTTTTTTTTAAGCAGAAGAACTGCCTTTAGCTCTAGAAAGAGCTTTTTATATTTATTTCAGCTAGTCAGACAAGTGATTCTCTGCTGCAGCTTGCTGTTAATCGGACAGAGGATCAGGCACCACACTATTTTAGCTACCCAATTAGTCCACTGCACCTATTATCTGATCAGGCAGCACAAGCATGCAGCCTTTTTTTTTTTTTTTTTTTTTTTTTAAGTAGAACCTGTATGGTCATCCGAATTAAAACAGAACCTCATACACCACTCGGGTCACAAAATGGACAGTTTCACAGAGGGTTCTGCTTAAATCTGTTCATGTCAGAAATCCAGCTAGCAGAATGGCCTTGAACCAGGAGAACTGGAGAGGATCCTCTGTGGTTCAAGGCCATTCTGCTAGCTGGATTTCTGGACATAACAGATTTAAGCCGAATCCTGTATGAAACTGTCCTTTCTTCGGCTCCTACAAGTGGTGTGAGATTCTGTTTTAACTCGTATGCTTCTACTTTTGAACAGACTCCACCCCTTGTGCTCACCCTTACTAAGCTGGCAAGAATCCACTGTGTTCAAATGTGCTGTATTTACTTTGTTGCTCCCACATAATTTCCTACTCTTATTTAGTGACAGCGCTCCATACCCATGCTTGTACTGCTGCACCTCACACTCCCACCAGGCAGTTCGGGTTTTTTTTTTTGGGGTTAACAAAGACAGTTGTTAAAAGAGCTTTTGTTATTTTACCAGAAAATTGGTTTCTACTCTGCTCCGCTAGCGATTAGCCACACTCCATGGCGCGCGGCGCTCCCACAACCTGTCTCCGAAATGAACACGCAACTGTAGCGTACCAAAACTGAGATACTAACATACTAAAATGCCAGCAGAACAGGCCTAACGGTCTCTCAAGTCTGCTCGATTTTCAGCATCCGCACTGAGGGCCGATTTTGGTGTCACCCCAATGGGTTATACTGTCCCCAGTCCCAGATGTTCCACCTATATTGGGCCTGGTCAGATTTACCCTCCCCCGTACCTGTCCCATCCACCCCTTAAACCTGTCCACAGTCTACCAGCTCCCTGGGCAGTGCATTCCATGGCTCCACCACCCTTTCAGTGAAATAACATCTCCTCCTCTCCCCTCTGAGCCTGCCCCCTTCCAGCCTACACCTGTGACCTCTTGTTGCCCCACCCTCCTTCCTTTGGAGCACCCTGACCGGGCCTCCTTTATTGATCCCTTTCATGTACATAAAGTCCTACATCATGTCCCCAGTGTCTCCTCTCCTCCAGGGTGTACCTGTCGAGCTCCTTAAGCCTAGATCATGCTGTCCAATACGAAGGGAATGGAAGTAGTTTAAAAAAAAAAAAAGGCACTCACCACCTGCTTGTCTGCAACCTGACTCCCACCCCTTCCGTCTTTTCGACAGGCTGCAAGGGATATCCATCAGGTGCCACACTGCCAAGTTGGAGGAGGGGATTATCTCACATGCACAGATGCTTGTCTTTGTACCTCCCTCTCTCTCCCTTGTTAGCTGATCGCTGAAACCACGGTATTGTGACTGACGAATCTGGCGCTACTACCCAAGGGTTCCTCCACCCCCCCATGCACTCCTCTCAATGACGTGCTGAAAAAAGATAAAAAGGGTGCATGCAAAAATACATTAGGTGCCCTGCGTGGCAGGCACTAAGGAGCTGTAGATGTCCCTGGGGCACCTAAAGTATAGGAATTTTGCACCCTGAAAACATCACACATTACTGTGGCATAGACAAAGATACAACAGAAACAGTGTTCCTGAACATAACATTGTACAAAATAGAGGGTAAGTGCTAGGGAAATCAACTGGTTCGGGTAAAGCTCTGGGAGAACAGGAACAAGTGCCAGGGCAAATAGCTAAGAGGGTCAGGCAAGCGAGTGGGTACACCCACCACAGGAGTAGAGTTCAGAACTGGCAAGTACCTTATGGAATTCCTGCTTAAAATCCCGGGGGGTTGAGAACGTTCCCGATGGCCGGTGGAAGGGAATTCCACACTTTTGGAGCGCTAACAGAGAAGGCGTTGTCACCCATTTTTGTGTTACTTTGGTTGGGCAAGGTAGTACTTCATCAGATCTCAAAGAGCAGGCAGAGTGTGCAGGTTTTAACAGTAAGGGGTCGAAATTAAGTTTTGCAGCCACTAGCCAGCAGGGCTAATGATTGGAACACTAGCCCCACAGACTTTTCCACTGGCCCAGCTGGTGTATTTATTGAAATGTTACCTTCTCCAGGGCAAGGTAAAGGAAAATCTTACTAGCCCAATACAAAGTCTACAGCATTTGACTAGTGGACTGGTACCAACTCGTGACGTGACAGTAGGACCAGCTAGTCAGTTTTCTGTAAGTATATTTTGATAAAGCAAGTGGTAGTATGCTGAAAGCTGTGCGGGCTAGCCAGCCTAGGCGGAATAAGGCGAGAAGCGGTGGAAAGAGCTTTGGTACTGACAGAGGAAAGAGGAAGATGTTATAGCAGACGTCCCACTTCTGTAGGAGCCCTCTCGAGGATTCCGGAAGGGCAATTAACCCATAGGCCCAGCTTAGGTCTCAGAACCCCCTGGACGATGGCCAGTCTTGCTGCAGAGGTAAGGCTGCGCCTAACTTTATATGCCAGACCACGTTGTATGTTGACAGTTTTAACAGTAGTAGAGGTGCAGGTTATAGTCCAGGGCTGGATCCAAGGTAATTAAAAGAGGAGACAGTGCTGATCTAAATGGGGGTGTGTCGTTGGATACTGTAATGCATAATGGCTGGTGATAGGCCCGGATTTTAGGTCCTGAGCTGAAGAGCATGGAAACTGTCTTTCTGTTGTTGAGGACAAGCCTATTTTGCTTTAACCAGTGTTGGAAGGTGTTGAAGATTGAGTTCAGGATCCAGTTGATGTCAGTAGATCAGATGAGCTGGAGTAAAGTACCAAGTAATCAGCATATAAAAGGGTGTAAGATGGGCTGGACAGAAGGAGAGATCATTTATGAAGATCAAAAAGGTAGGGCCCAAAATGGATCCCTAAGGAACTCCAATCCAGGTGTGGGAGAGAGAGAGAGAGAGAGAGAGAGAGAGGACTTAGCATTGCTGAGCTGCAGGAATTACTGACGCTCCGAGAGAGAACTGTAGAACCAGGTGGTTGCAAAGATAGAGAAACCAAGGGTGTACAGCCTGGACAGGAGCAACGGGTGGTCCACAAGTCAAAAGCTTTTGCGAGATCTACGAAAATCACACCTGTGAGCCTTTGTCCATGGCAACCCTGACATAGTTGGTAAGCTGGATGAAGGCAGTGTAAGTGATGTGACCTCAAAAACCTTGTTGATCTGGGGAGAGAAGATTGTGTAGGTGAAGGCGGTCAGAGACAGATTGTGTAGGTGAAGGCGGTCAGAGACCTGTGCAGCCACGATTTTCTCCATGATTTTGGATAAAGTCAATAGTACGGCAAAGAGGGTGGTAGCTGTCCATGTTTGCGGTGTCATCCTTTTTGTGGATGGGGACAACGCGTGCAGTCTTCCGGGGGAAGGAACATGGCCAGTAATGACAGATTAAAGAGGCTTGTTGCTGGAGAAGCAATGAAGGGGAACATGGATTTATAGAATTGGGGTAGTAGCCCATCAGCCCCAGCCAACCCTTAGGGAGGTATGAAATTAAGGAGGCACAGTCCTTCAGATACGGTGACCAGGTGGAGGTTAAAAGGAGGGTTGATCAGTTCCTTGTTGTCGAGAGGTGGTCCAGACAAAGGCGCAGGGGGCAATGCGTAGGCACAGAGTTCCTAGAAGCGACAGTTTAGCTATGGTGAGATTACAGCAGCTTATTCCATCCAAGACCACTTCAGTTATGGTTTCCCTTTTGTATCTCCCCTAGACAGAGTTTGAGTGACTCCAGAAACCTCAAGAGACACTTACAGAAATGTGGAGAAGCTGCCGGTAGTAGGTACCCTTGACAAGTCAGCTCGTTCCAATCCCAGTTGGAGGTTGCCTACAGATCTGGGTGAACAATACTGTTCAGTTCTGGTGCACCTAGATGTGCTAGTATGCCCCCCCCCCCGGGAGGCCTGCCTTGGGGTCTGGTGCGTTGGTGGAAATGTCCTGCAAAACATCAGAACTTAGCTCATTTAAGAGCAACAAAAGAGTTTTGCAACTCAGCTCGGCCAATGTCAGTTGGTACTCAAAGTGCACTCCCTCCCACTCGGGGGTTTGGTTGGGGGGGGACCTGAAAGACATGTTAGACACCCCAATGGGGAGGGTCTCAACATCCTTCACATCCAAGGATTCCATGATTTGTACTTCCTTTAGCTGTAACATCCAACAAGTCTCAGTTACAAGCTAGGATAGAGACTTTGTATCAAACAGGGGAGGGATTAGAATCTTTTCCTTAGGCTCCAAAATAGACATTTTAAACACACCAGTGGAGAGGGTTTCAATATAATCCTGCAGGTCTTATAACGCTTTAAACACTACAGCTCTCCGATAAGCCATGGTGCCCCTGCCTTATGCTCAAAATAAAGAACACAATGAAGGTGACAACAGGACATGCAATGTCCCAACACCAACAACAGTACCACTATGCTCTGTGCCAAACAGCAACTCCAACCCCCCAAAAGTGGTGGCATACGAATCACCTAATGCCACTTACTGGAGATGGTAGCCTGTCGGAGGATGCAGTGCCTCCTTCAAGTCTGTCCATGTCCAACAAGGCAATGAATGCCTGTAGCTGCAGTGAAAAACCAAAAAAAGAAAAACTGCAGAACAGTGTTTTCCTGCTATTGTTTAGGTTTTAACGCACAAAGGTAATATGCTGCCACACAACATAAAATACAAACATGGTACATGCAAGGAGTGCATCACGTCAGTGACATCGTCGATTTAAGTGCACCCAACTATCAATGGGCATGAACTCCCACCCAATAAGGAAAGGTGCAAAACCTCCCTGGTGGGATGCCAGCAATGGTGGAGGTTTCGCGTGGCGCCATGGTTGAGAGGAATGTGACTCAAGAACAGTTTGCCTCTGTTCTGCTAGAGGCTCCTACTGAGCCCAAAAATCTGGGAGACAAGCAGCAGAGCACAGGAACTGCTATGCTGGGGACGGAGCTCTGCCAGACAGACAAAACAAAGTCCCCATGAGCCAAGTCTGCCCCAAGCACTACCAGCCCCACACTGCTGAGGCAAAATAAGCCAAAAGGGAAAAATAAACGATATTCTTAGAAGAGAGAAAAGGAGGAGAGTCAGATGTCCAGATAATGTTGAACGAGGAAAAAAAAAAAAGCTAAGACAGATAGGGCCATATAGTAACTGTGCCCAACCAAAAAAACAAACAACAAAAAAAAAAAAAACCACACAGAAGTACCAGGCTAAGGAAATGGGGGGGTGCTCACCCATCACCAGATGAAGGTCCGGTGATAGGCGCAGGCGGCAACGGTGCAACCGGCAGGTTGGGAGGCGTCCCACAAGGCGTGTGTGCATGCATCACATCGGGCACACGTGGGAGTGGGACTAAAAGGGAAAAAGCCAAAAGTACAGAAAGAAAAAAAAAAACTGGATACTGCCTGGCATGGACATTCAAAGCGTACTGCTTCATAAAGGTGTGTACTGATCTCCATGTAGATGCACTACAGATGTCTGCAATGGGCACCAGTGTTCCCCATTCATTGTTTTAGCGTGGTGGGCCACCACCCTATATTTTTTTTTACACCACCGCTCTATATTGTTTACCACCACCCTATTTTTTTTTTTTTTTTTTTTAACCACCACCCTATACTGTTATCCATTACTGATTGTTTTTTTACAAAATCCTCCAAAATTATCTTTTATTGACATCCTTTATTGCACTACTACCCCTGTTTTGATGCCAGCACACTATACTTTACTTAAAATCCACTTATGCACATGCACAGTGCATATGGGAGGTCCAGAAAAATAACTTTTGACCCGAACACCACTGCCACCGCCCTATATCGTCAGACAGTGGGGAACTCTGGGCACATTTCGAATTTCTGCCAGAGATGCCGTGACTGCCCTGGTAGAATGAGCATATACTCTGCCTTCCAGTTTAACCTGTGTCATGGAGTAGCACTGGCAAAGACATGCCATTAGCCATGCCAAAATACATCTGATAGCAACAGGCTGACCCAGCCGGCCATGCTGAAAGAGACAAATAGTTGTTTAGATTTGCGGATCTCTTTAGTTCTGTCTATGTAGAACCATAAACCCCTTTTAACATTCAGAGAGAATGTAAGTCTGTCTCCTCATTCTGAGTTTGCAGTAGGTCGAAGAACCAAGGGCTGGTTCAAATGGAATTCAGATACTACTTTAAGGAGAAACTTAGAGGCGAGTTCTGTGAACCACCTTGTCTTTGTGACATACAGTATACCGGGGGTTGGATCTGTGACCACTGCATGTATTTCAGACACTGTGAGGGAGGCAATGGCCACAAGGAAGGCGGTCTTCCAGGTCAGGAACTTCAGCTCTACAAGTTTACTAGGGACTTGAAATGTTTAAGAGTGAGCATGTCTAGCACATGGTTAATGTCCCAGGAGGCTACCGACCTTCGATTGGTGGCCTAGTGTGAAAAATACCTTTAAGGAACCTCTTAACCAAACATAACTTAGCCAGAGACATGGAGTACAGGCTCGTGGTACCTTGATATCTGAGAGGTGAACCTTCACAATTGAGTACTGAAGTCCTGTATTTGACAGGTCCAGAAGATACTCCAGAACTTTGTTGTTAGGTGAGCAAGAGAAGGGGTCCAGGGAGGCCTTTCCACACCAGATGGAGAACCATTTCCACTTTGCCGTGCAAGTTTTCCTAGTAGCCGGCTTGCATGCTGCTAGGAGAACGTCCGAGACCCTATGCAAAACATCAAAGTGAAGGGATCTCAGGTTGGGATGGACCACAGGGCCCTGGGTCAGCAGGTCCATTTGAAGTGGAAGCCGTCTCAGTGAAGTTCCCGATAGTCTGTTGATTAATGGAAACCAAATCGGATGAGGCCAGAGTGGGGCAATGAGGATCATTCTGCCCCCTTGCACCTCCAGCTTGAGCAGTACCCTCTGAACTAAGGGAAGAGGAGGAAATGCGACAGAAAGCATCTTATCCACTGCAGTCTGAATGCATCCTGACAAAGCGCCAGGTTCTGGGTTTCTGGAGCAGAACAGAGGCAGTTTTGCACAGGTGGGAACACAAAAGGTCCAGGTCCGTGTTCCCACTCTTGAAGAGAGACTGCATGGACGTGTGTCTCGAGAGACTACCGTGAGGATCCATTTCCATTCTGCTGAGACAGTCCTCTAGATCATTCTGCGCACTCAGAAGGTAAATCGCTTGGATCCAGGCTTTGTGCTCCAAGCACCATTCCCACACTCATCACTTCCCTGAGGGCAACAGTGCTCCATCCTTTGCTGATGTAGTACATCACTGTTTGTTGCCCGTTTGAAGGAGAAAGATCTTACAACAGAGAATGTCCTTCAGAGCTGGACTATGTACAGGACAGCTCTCAGTTCTATGATATTTGTGTGGAGTTGACACTTGTCCCGATTCCAACGACCTTGGGTGTCAAGATCTCGACAGTGAGCTCCTCATCCCAGCAGGGATGCATCCGTGGTGATGGAGATCTGAGATTCCAATGGGGCAAAGGGAGACCCTTTCAGAAGGTCGTCCTCTAGTCCATCAGGTGAGTGACCATTTTAGAGGTTCCATTACCTTGATGTGAAAGGACTGAGGATTTGTGGTGGGACCTCTGAGTGCTGAGCATCCACTGAGTAGTCCTAATGTGAAGACGAGCCAGAGGCACAGTGAACACTGAGAATGCCATGAGACCTAGCATCCGCTGCATCGAGAGGGCTTGAACCGAATCGTTCTCTCTGATGAAGTGGGCCATCTGAAGGATGTCGCTTCTCCTGTCTTCTGGAAGAAAGGCTTTTGTGTTGGAGGTATCCAAAAGGGCTCCTATGAAGAAGAGCTGTTGGGAGGATTGTAGCTGCGATTTTTTCTAGATTCAACAGAACTTCCATGGACGTGAGGAACTTGGAAGCCTTAGCTACGGCTTCCTGTGCCTCTTGTCTGGAGGGGCTTGCTAGTAACCAGTCATCCAGATAGGGGAGCACTTGGAATTCAGAATTTCCCGAGATGCTGAGGACAGCCCAAAGGGCAGGACCCTGAACTGGTAGTGTTGACCTAACGACACAAATCGGAGATGCCTATGGTGATTTGAGTGTATGGGAATATGTTGGTAGGTGTCCTGCATGTCCAGGGAGGCCAGCCAATTGTTTTGATGAATCATAGGTAAGAGAGTGCAGAGTGATATTACCTTGAATTCCTCCTTGTAAAGGAATTTGTTTAACTTCCTTAATTCGAGAATAGGGCACATGCCGCCTTTTTTTTTTTTTTTAGAACTAAGAAGCAACAGGAGTAGAAACCTGTATTCTGTGACTCAACGGAACTACTTCTACTCTTCTGTTGTTCAGAAGGCCTTGAATCTCAGAAACAAGAAGGTCTGACTGAGAAACAGACAGCTTGGGCTGTTGTCTGGGTGGATGATCCGGAGGGGTTTCTGAAAGATTTAGTGAGCAACTCTCGCAGATTATCCTGAGTACCCATTTGTCTGATGTGACTGACTTCCACTGGTTGTAAAACAGTCAAACGCCCTCCTACTACAGAGGAAGAGTCCCCCTCGGACAGCTGACATGGAACTTGGGCTGGAATCTCAGAGGGTGGCACTAGGTGCTTTTGGGCCCTGTGCCTTCTACTGCATTTTCTTTTGTGGCTGGGGGGGAGCTTGATTTTTTGTTAAAGCCCCCTCTACCTTTGCCACGAATGGACTGACAGTTATGAAACTGCCATCGGTTCCCGCCCCACTGAGGGGCAGCCTGACTGTTTTAATAGCCGTTCTAGTTTTCTGTGTGGTCTCTAGTGCCGGCTTGACCCAAATGCCAAATAGATAAATTCTATCAAATGGTAAACTCCAACTCTATTGGGCATCATTTGTGAATCTCGATGTTCGTAACCATGAGTGTCAGATGCATATACCAGCTGCTGCTGCACTAGAAGCAGTGTCAAAGGCGTCCATAGCAGCCTTAAGTTGCTGATTGTTGGACTCAATGCCCCTAGTAATGGTCTGGAGAAGCTCTGTGCTGAGGTCCAACTCCGGAAGAGCTTCCACAGTGGCCTCGAGTGAATGCCAGAGGGTGTACTCGTACTGAGAGGAATAACCCTGGTAGCTAGTAAAGCGCTTACCCACGGTAGAGGCAGCGAAAACTCACTTCCCCAACGTGTCAATCTTACAAGATTCCTTGTTTAACGGTCGTGTCATAGATTCCTGAGGAAGGATGGCTTTATCATTCTCTGCCAAGACAACTGTGGCATCAGCAAAGGCTTGAGGCCAAAATAGGTCGATCCTTGGGGGGAGGGGGGCATACTTCCTGTCTATGGATTTAGCCACATAAGGAATAAGCGCCGGATTATCCCACACCATTTGCTAAAGAGTCTCAAGAGGGTTGCACCGGAGGAGTCCATTCCAAAGGAATATTTGGAAAGTGCAGATACTGCAGACACAGCAATTTCCCCAGATCAATCTCTGAAGTCTGGAGAGAGAGGAACTCATGTTCTTTAGCAGAGACAAAGGAAAGGTCCTCGACCAGAGGCTACACTGAAGGAGGGGTTTATTTGCCACAGAAGAATCCTATGTTCCGCTTAGCCACTCGCTAATCGGGCGAATGTTTTTAGCGGTGGCTGTACCCTCTAACGATTTTAAAGTTACTCGAAAACACGGAGGCTAAACCTTCTGTCCATGCCATTTTTAGCAATAATATAGTACGTGGTTTAGAATAACTAATTTGGCAGTGTATATCATGGTGGCTCATGATTTCACTTAGTGGCTAAACAGCCTGAGTCACTTTAGCAATATGCCAACATTTTAAAAATCCTGGGGAACGGAGGAATCACATCAAGTCTTCTAATCAAAGATCAGGCTCAGGCTCAATATAGCCTCCTACTAGTCCCGAGAGATAGTGTATAAAGGAAAGGAGGAAAAAAAGAGGAGGAGGCACTCCACGAATCGGAGTCGAAATCCCTGGTGCCCTAGATGGTGCCGGCCCAGGAAGCAGCACCAGGTGCAGCACTGCCAAGACAGGAGTCAAAGGCAGCACCACAAAAACACCAGAGGGCCACAACCCAACTCTCGGGAGTCAAGGAGAAAGATCTGATAAAATTAGGAGAAAATGGCACCTGTGCTAGCCCCTGCGCCACAGCCATACGAGAGGGAAAAGCACCAGAGCGTGGCGTCAATGGCACCGGAGAATAGGCTGCATGACTAGGAATTCTAACTGCCCTGCTTGCAGGTTCGAAACAGTTAGGCCCAAAGGTCCCAGAAACGGACCCGTAGGCTCTGACAGGCAGGACAACTGCCGAACCCACTGCTCCATCAGAGCGGCCCAATGAAGAAACTGCTCACCGGAAGACCCCCCAAGGGTGCAGGAGGAACTACAGAGTTGAGGATGTCGGTCATCAGGAACAGAGGCCTTAGAGGACCCCAGAAGAGTCTGACCCCTGCCCCTTGTCACCAATCGACAGACATACTCACAGGGTGACCTCGAAGGTACTATTTCTTTCTTCAATTGGGGCTGAAGAACTCAAGGCAGAGTGGTGCAGTCTCCTCGACGAAGATAAAGAATGGGACCACTTTCTGTGCTTTTGGAGGACCGCCATCCTCCCCGAGCACTGACTGCCTGTAGTCAGACCCCTCAAAGGAACTGAGACGGCTGGAGGGTCGATGCTAAGGCAGCCTATATGGCATGAGCCGAGCTTGTGGCACCACTTCCTCGCAGCCCTACCTCTGTGCCGGCCCTCCTGAAGATTTTGGAATCCCTCTCGGTCCTACCACCTTCGGCACAGTCCCATAAGTGTGAATGAGTGGTGGAGACTATGTCCAGGAAAATCCCTAGCTACAGTACTGGCACATGGCCCCCAATTCATGCACACTAAGCAGTGAAAGTGGGTTAAAAAAAAAATAGCAAGGTAGTCAATTTGAAAGCTGCAGCTTCCCAGACAATTTTTACATTAGAGGGTGCCCCCTGAAAACAGGCAGCCCCAACTTGCTCCACAGCTGTGCAAATCTAACAAAGAAAAGTAACACACTGTTGATCAAAGTCCTGAGAGCGCTCCTGGCACAGCAAAGACTGGAGAATCCTGGGCATCAGAATGTTCGTAGGCCGAGAGTTCTATGCTAATTGGACAGCTCTGGGCTGTGTCAGTACCCATATGTATTAACTCCCCATTGACAATGTGGAGCAATACAGAATGGACAATTCAGTTTGGCAAATTCTTAACCCCCTTCCCAAAATTGATGGCAAATCAGTATGTTGACAAAAATGTGTCTCCACTGGCAGATCAGCATGTTTAACAAAAACTGTCACAAAATGGAACTTGCCAAAATTTGTCTCGGGGCGCTAAATATTGTTATTTCCTCCATGATAAAGTGATATGAAAAAGACATTCCATTTTTACTGGTATTTTCAGTTGAAAACAGAAAATTGTTATCCCCAAGGATCTTATGGATTCAAAGTGCAATTTTTCTTAATTTAGGAAGAAACCTAACCTCCATGAATTGCTCGTTTATGAGCACACTGCTTCCACTTATTCTTCCACACATTTAGCAATTGTCTTGGTAAAGTACCACTATGCTCTGCCTGCAGAGGTAAGCTGCCACCACTGACAAACTACCAACTGAAGCTAAGCACATTATTCAGAACTTATATTATTCCCCATTTAGATTATGGGTCACCCATCTGGTGCCCCTACCATAAATGGGACATATTTACTTGAAAAAAAAAAATCAATGAGGGAATTAAAAACACTAAATTTGAAAGAATGGTCTCATTGGGGTTATTTCCATTAGAAACTAGGAGGATAAGAGGGAACATCATGTTACTGTATAAAATGATGGCTAACAAGAGCTTATGAAACAATGTTGATTAAAATACAATACTAGAAAAAAACTCAGATCTTTTAATAGACAGCTCATTATTCCAAAGATAAATACAATCAAGACAATTTCTATACAATAAGGTCAACCTGATATTGGAATTTATTACCTAGAAAAATTGTTGAGACCTCAACATTCGAAAGTTGAAAAAAAAAAAAAAAAAGTGAATGACCATCTTCTCCGGAGTTTGACTCAAATATAAATCCACACGGTGTGGGAGACAATTCAATGGACTATCTGCCTACTTTGTCTAGTTATACCAAGTAATTTCAAGTACTTAGTAGCATGGTATTTTTGGGATGTGCCAGTATATGCAATTCCGAGTACTGCCCCCAGTCAGGTATCACTGTTTACCATTCGAATCTCCCATCTTTCTAGGTGCCTGTTCAGGAGCCTCAGGCCCAGAATGCTTTTTTATTCAGACGCAGAAGGTACCAAAAAGAACCCGCTCCCAGCTGGAAACTGGGATCCTCTCCATAGCATTCTACTCACTTTTTTGGGGGGGTTTAAGGTCCAAAAACTCAGCATTTGCCTTTGTACTGCAAAACTGTCAATGTACCGTAAGAAGACTGCCACATACTCCTTAACCATACACTATTAGTTGAGTTTTGATAACCGGGTAGCAGTGACAGCTCTGGGGGGTTTAAAACAAGGGTCGAATTGGACCCACCGGTGTAAAAAAATATGGGTCTAAAAAACTTACTGGGTCAAAACAATCAGTGGCAGGTTTTTTTTTTTTTTTAAACAACTGTTCACGTTCCGTTACTTTACATATTGTTAGAGTGTAGGTGCATAATTTTGGACCCACTGGCAAAGGAAAGAGGGGTCAATTTTGGAAAGGATGCAACTTTTGCCATTTAGTGCATGTTAGCGTGGCCACTGCTGGGTAGGTACACAGACAAATTTTCCCTTTTTCTGGGGTGACCCATTACACACAAAAAAAGTAACCATTTGACATTTTGGTATACAAGCAAAAAGAGAACTAAGAAATCCATTAATTTCTCGGAACAACATTACAGTAAAATAAAAGATGCAAATAGTCAGAGCAGAAATATTTATGCTGGAATAAAACTGGTCACTAGCAAGTGAGTATCCTCAGCGGCAGCATACTTGCACTTTTTGAATGAAAATGGTCTGCAAAAAGTCACAATGCCAAACATAATGACTTTGCCAGAATGAAGCCTCCACCCCAAATTAACATTCCAAATTAGAAGGAGTGGGTTGATTAATTCAAAATTTTCTGAAAAAATACTGCTAAAAATGTCTCAAAAGTCTAGATTACATCAGGTGTAACAAGTGCAAAAATAGTCTGCAGCAGCTAAAATGCAACACAGACAGTGCAGCAAACACAAATGACACAAGAGCCACTTGTGCAACGGAGTTTGTGTCAAAGAAAAAACCAAAGCACTGCAACCACAGCTTTGAAGAAAAAGTACACAATTTCTCACAAGCTTGCATGAAATGGACATTTGCTCCAAAATGGCTGAGAAAAATTGCTAAAAACGTTTTGTAAACAACTTTGCATCAAAAAGAAAAGTAGATAAATTACATTAGGGTAAAAACCAGTTTCTCCCTCACACACAGAGTCTCTGTTTTATGCCTCTCTGTGTACACATACAGACACACCATCTCCCACCCATATGAAGTCAAACCCAAACAAATCTGGCTGAAATAGGACCAAACGGAGCTGCAGGTTGATATTTTTGGGGGGGGGACACGACTGTCAAAAATTAAACACAATCCCCAAGCTAACAGGCAAAATCACATCAACTATAGCAAACAAAGACACTGCTTCTCTTGTACCCTTCAGATAGTAAAGTGGCCCTCACACAGATCTTAACCAGCTGAACATTTTAAAAGGGGGGCAGGCAGACTTGCACGTTTAACTTTAAAAAAGGCACAACTGAATTGAGAGTACTACTTGTACAGGCAGATATCTTCCTGCCGGAGTTACTTTTACAGCAAACACAAAAACTGTGAAGAGTCTGTCTACCCCTGCTGAACACTGGCACAATGACCGATCAGTTTACAGGCAGTGAAATGCTCGTTATCACCAAGATCCAGAGTTAATGTCAAAGCATTAAGCTGCATCAGCGCACCTAAGGAGTGCATAACCCATTTTCTTACGACTTCCCAGTGACAATGTGGAGCACTAAACAAAATGCTTACTTGCATCAGAATAATCCTGTACTGTATGTTGTACACTTCAGAGAGTTTAGGGCTCAAATGGTATACTGCCCCATCTTGTATGCATTCATATGAATACAAATTTTATCATGCTGGTATTCTAGTGGAGTACCACTCTACCATGCTGCAAACCTGTAGTTTGATCTATAGCACTGCTCTCCTGGATAGACAAATGTGAGCCCTGAGGCACACCACCAAATTTGATGTTTGATATTCTGCCTCCAACACCATTTATTTACTTTTTTTTTTTTTTTTATTTATACCACTACAAATATTCTTCTATTAACCTTGTTATAAAATTAAAAAAAAACTCTATATTGTGAAATACAGTGCTAAACTGTCTTCACGGTCACTCCTTTTCTAACAGTGCGTCAATCCTTTGGTGCAGAGATTCTTACCCCTCCATACACAGACACCCATACTCTTAAATTTTGTTCTACCTAAAATTAAGAATGCTACAGATTATCATATTGACAAAAATTTCACAACTTGGTATCACAACATCCCTTTCCCCCCCAAACATTTTTTATCCCACATACGTCCCTACTGGAGCCGCTCCGTCAGGAGTCACCAATGAAACCCACCCCTGCCGTCTTGCCTGCTGTTCGGATCCCTCCACCCTGCCGTGGATTGCCCCCGGCCGGGGGTGGGGCAGGACACCCCTGTACCTTAGTGTCTCGTCAGGTCCCCAAGACAGCAGCAGACGGTGGCATACCAGGACTGGGTTCGGTGCTCCATCTTCCTGACTCTGGAGGGTGATTTTTCCCTTTTTCTCAGGAGACGCTGCATACCCAGACATCAGTGCGCGATCGCCGATGTCCGCAGCATCCGCCCCCACTAGTGTAACCCCCGGAGCTGACTGGCAACAGGCGAAGGTTTGTGGACCTATCAAACCCCCGAGGTGCCTCCACCAGGGGTCAGCACACGCTGGATTGAAGCCCATCTCCTCCCCCAGAAGGCGAGCTGTCATCGGACACCCAGCCCATCTCCCTCCAGCCCGAGTCCACTCCCAAACCCGGGTCACTGGCGTAGTGCGAGGTGTGGCATCCAGTGCCTCAACCCCCAGCGCCACCAGGTCGGCTCATAACATCCCTATTTTGAAAAGACTAAGAAATAAAAAGAAGCCAGTTACTTTCCATTTCTCCAAACTGTTTTAATAGAAGCCCATTTCTTAATATGAAGTCAGAATCTGTACTTTGTTTCACAGATTCTTCTGCATTCTCTACTGATACTTTAAAAACCTTTCTCAACCCTCCCCATACACTCCAACGCAAGCCTGAAAGTATTCAAGATCCAACAAAATGATTGTCACCACTCAGTTCAGCGGATGCCTAAAAACATAAAATGGCTAAGTGCCTCCTCATGTTTGTCTCAGTTTAGACCAACTGCACCTTTTCCAACGAGCAGTTGCACTTCTTCATAGGTGGACCATGAACATTTTCTCTTGCTTTTCTTTTCTTAATTTGATTTGCTTCAACTGTTATGCTTTTTGTTAAAATATCTTCTAGAGTTGTTAGAGATTAAGACTAAAATAAGTTTACTCAAAGGACAGAAAGGTATGGTGGTTCATACACCAGACATTTATTTCAGGATTGGTCTGCTGCAGCTTCTTATGAGAGAGTAAGACTTTCCCACCTGCCCGCCCAAGAGCGCAGGTAAGATTTTTGAGAAAGTACTTTACTCCTCATTTTGAAAGTAAGAGGAGTAAAACCAAATTCATGTGTACAAATGTCTGGAAGGACTGGAGCGAGGAGCATTTTAAAATATGTACTTGTATGTATATATATATATATATATATATATATATATATATATATATATATATATATATATATACATATACATACATACACACACACACATATATATATACATACGTGTGTATATATATATATATATATATATATATACATACACATATATACATACGTGTGTATATATATATATATATATACACACACACATATACACACGCACACATATATATATATATATACACACACACACACACACATATAGTTTTCTTTCTAGCTAAAAACTGATCAAGTGCCAAAAATGCTCTAGCTAATGAGTTAATTTACTCAACAGTTTTAAATACAGTGAGTTAAACATAATTGGGATGTGTAGGAGTGTTGTAAATCTGGAAAAAAATGCTCTTTATGAGACACTAGTTATGTTATGAAGCATTATTCTATGGAGTGTGCAGCATTTATAAATGCTGAGTGAGTACTGGTACTCGTGAAAAAAAAAAAAAAAAAAAGGTTCTGAAGAGTATTTCCTAAAATAAGGAGTGTAAAATAAGTCAGTACTCTCCTTATCTGGAGCCCTGTGCCCACCCGTTTGGTACCTCGCTACACTGGTATGAAAGTGATACTGCATTCTACCTAGAGCACTGCAGCTGCAAGCCCACCCGTTTCCATCTGACATGCAAAGCATCTCCAGCTTATGTTCTGAGAAGTGTTTACTGTTATATTGCTGAGACGCTTCTCCCTTCCCTCCCTCTCCAAGCAGCTCGAAGACACTTCATTTCCAGCATGATGCATGCGCTCCGCAATTCACCCGCAAAGCTGCCCTGTAAGTGCTGAAGCTAGCACCACTGACCCTCTCTTACTGAGAGCACCAGGTGCTACAATGGAATTTGCAGGTGCTAACTAGCACCAAGCTCCCCCTTATTTCGTTCCCCGAAAATGGAAAAATTAAATAGTTATTTTGGAGCATACTTATTCTTTCCCTAAACATCACCCCCAAGTGACAGACTGGTTCGACATCATCCCCGCGGCCAAGAGGTAGCATCACATAATCATGTTAACCCAGGTTTGCTCCTTAAGGTTGTTAGCACACAGAACCTGAAATGGATACAAGTGCTGCTTAAAGTTGCAGTCTCCATCCTAGGGTAAACTGGTAGAGGCTTGTCCTGTGTCTGAAAAGATCCAGATGTTGGGAACATTATACACAAACTTCTCCAGCCACATATGCATCAGGGGTGGGAAGGCCCCTAGACATGAAAGCCAGCACCGCATCAGGGACCATTTATTTATTTTTAAAGGGGGTCCTCCTAACACTACTGCTACATACCATATTGTAAGCCATCTCTTTCCCTTGTCACCAGTTAACTACTTCTATAGTTACTAGTGACATACTTTTGTTTCAGTTTACTGTTAGAGGCCCATTGGTCTGTATTGACATGGGGGGGGGGGGAAGAGTGCTGACATATTAAAATCAGGTTACTCTGGTGGCACCCACTGAAGCTGTTGCCCACCACAAGTATCTCTGTGTCTGGCTGGCTAAGACCCTTGTGCCCCCCGCCACCACCACCACACACAGAATCGGTCAGCAGAAATAGGCCCATTAAACCATTCCTACCTCTAACCAATGCTGAATGAGAGCACTAGAGGCTCCTCCCTTTCTGGTGTGATCTTCAACAAGTCCTTGAAGTTGTCCCACCCTTGTTTGAATGTCCCACTGATTTTGCACAGACCACTGCTCCTGTCAGCCTATTCCACCCCTCTACCACCAGATTTCTCCACAGAAGTTACTTCCTTGCATCTCACTTAAAAACATACATACCCCAGCAGTATCAAGGAGTTGTCCTTGGTGTTTGTGTTTACACTTAGTCCTAATAATTCCCCACTATCCACGCTACTGTGGAGGTATCTGTATGTTTCAATTATATTGCTAGTCTCCTTCTCACCTCTGGCATGCACATATTAAAATCTGTCAACCTCTCCTTGTCGTCCTTTTCCTGTCATCCCTGGACCATCATGGTTACCACCTCTTCTGCACTGCCTCCACTCTGTCCCTGTTCTTTGAATGTGGACTATCAAACTACACACAGTACTCTGGAGGACGACGGACCAGTGATCTCTACAATGGGTGCAGCATCTCCTTTCTCCAGCTGGCGAGCCCCCTACCTATGCACCCAAACTTCCTTTCTGCCTTACCCACACCGCCCTACTGCACTGTGCGTATGCCTTCAGACTGCTAGAAATTACTACTCAAGTCCTTTTTCTACATAGTGCTTTCCACTACTACCTCCCCATTCTATATTCAGGATTAGGATTTCTTCCCCACTTTGTGCAACACCCTGCACATCAATGTAACATTTTAACTGTCATACTTTTGACCACCTTTCCATTCAACCCAGGTCCTCCTTTGTAATTCTGACATGTTCTTTACAACACACTCAGCCTCAGATCTTAGTATCATCTACAAAAAAATAAATGAAAAGTGCATCTTGCCCCGAATCCCTATGATGCAGATAAAGATGCCGAAGAGAACCTGCCCCATGACTGATGACTGTTCCCCGTGGCACCCTAGTAGAGACGCCCAAGAACTCCAATTATTACCACCTACTGGGACAGCTCACTTAACCAATTTTCCACCAGAGTAACTGTGTCCACTATTCAGTGGTCCTGAAACTTAACCAACCGTCCATGTGAGACAAAGCATCAACACCATACACACAAAAAATAAAAATAAAAAAGCCTGGTATCCTCCAACAGGAGGAGGAGAAGAAGAATGGTCAAAAGGACCATCACTCAAGGAAGGGTTAGGCAGTCTAGATGAGCTGGTATCTTTTGCTGAAGACATTTCTATCGCAACTAACCCCGCCTCCTATGCCATCCGCCATAAGCTCTTCCTCAAAATGATCCTGCCAGTGTTCCACTATGTGGCTGTGGTTTACAGTTCTGTCCCCAAATCTAGCCTGGCCAGACTGGGTTCTCGTTTCCACTACCTGCTACTGCTTTGCAGAAAAAAATCCTTAAGCTGCCCATAACTGAGTGAGTACTAAGGATAGCCACAGCAGTGAATAGCTAATGAAAATTAAGTGCGGTTAATTAAAATGTAACGTTGCTATAATACTGTAACTCATTTCATGTATCATCTGACAAAATGTTTTGTATTTTTTATTTTTTTTATTTAGGGATTCGGATCATACCTTTGAGATCAGAGCTCTTTTACAAAGGTTCCACGTCAAACAGTGACAATGACAACAATAACAAACAGTTTATATTCAATACACGAATAGTATGTTGCTAGTATACAATAAGGTTACAATGTCATTCATACTACCAGTGGTGATAGTACAGCCAAGAGCATTCAACTAGGGTAAAGGACAGTGTTTGTATGTAGCGAATGAGATAAAGAGGTGTGACACCTAGTGTAGGAGTCAAGAAGAAGTCAAGGTGAGGGGAGGGGGAGAGGGTGGGGGTGGGGGGAGAGTGGGCAGCCAAAGAAGTGGCTTTGTCTAGCAGGTTGGGAGTAACACAGAAACAGACTTGACGGCAGATAAGGACCGCTGCCCACCAGTCTGCCCATTTCCACCTACTGGATAAGCTGCAGATTCTAGTTAACCAACAGCCTACTTCCTGCCAACCCACTTCAACTGCCTTGTGTCTATCCCATGCATGTTTGAATCCCCACTGTTTTAGCCCCAACAACCTCCCCAGGAAGGCAGTTGCACGATCCACCACTCCTCTGTGAGAAAAAAAAAAGATTTCCTCACATTACCCCGAGCTGCCCCCTCTATCTTTAAATTGTGCCCCTTGTTCTTACACATCTCTTTTCTGAAAGATACCACCCTCCTGGACTTTGATTCCTTGACGACTTGAACGCTTCCATCATGTCCCCCGTCCCTCCTTTCATCAAGAGTATATATATTAAGCTCTCTGTCTTCTTCATGATTTTCTGGATGCAGACCCTGCACCACTTTAGTTGCCCTCCTCTGGACTGCTTCCATCCTGTCTACGCCCTTGCGTAGATGAGGTCTCCAAACTGCACACAGTACTCCAGATAGGGTCTCACCAACTGTCTGTACAGAGGGATAACCACTTCCTTTTTCTACTTCTGATGCCCTTCCTATGCATCCAGCATCCTCCGCCCTCCTTACTGACTTCTCACATTGCTTACCCACCTTTAGATCTGATATGACCACCCCCAAGTCCTGTTCCATTTTTGTTGTTGTTAGTACCTCCCCTGCTATTGTATACTCTTCTCCTGGGTTTTTGTTTCCCAGGTGCATTACTTTGCACTTCTTTGCACTGAATCTAAGTTGCCATATGTCTGACCATTCCTCCAACCTTGCCAAGTCCCTTCTCATCCTTTCTACATCCTCTTGTGTATCCCTCTGTTACAGATTTTTGTATCATCTGCAAAGAGGCATACCTTTCTCTCAGACCCTCTCCATGTCACCTATAAGATGTTAGAGGACTGGACCCAGTACTGAGCCCTGAGGTACCCACTAGTGACCCCCTTTCTTCGGAATGTGTTCCACTCACTATTACCTTCTGTGTCCTGTTGTGCAGCCAGTTTGCAACCCAGGCTACCACCCTGGGACCCATTCCCAGGCTGGCTAACTTGATTAATCTTTTGTGTGGGACTGTGTCAAATGCCTTGCTAAAGTCTAGGTAGGCCATATGCACAACCCCTCGCTGATCTATTACTTTGGTCACCAGTCAAAGAAATCTATTAGATTCGTCTGACATGACCTGCCTGCTGTAAATCCATGCTGCTTTGGGTCCTGTGCCCCGCTGGCCTCTAAGTATTCAACAATTCTTTCTTTCAGAAGTGATTCCATCATTTTCCCTACCACTGAGGTCAAACTTACAGATCTGTAGTTTCCTGCTTCTGCCTTGCTCCCACTTTTGTGAACGGGAATCACATCTGCCCTCCTCCAGTCCTCGGGTACCACCCCATCCTCCCATGATTTGTTAAAAAGTGTGGTCAGTGGTGTCCTCCCTTAGTTCTTTTAGGATTCTGGGGTGAATCCCATCAGGCCCCATTGCTTTGTCCACCTTGAGTTTTAGGAGTTCTTTCAGGACTCTTTCTTCTGTAAATGGACTGGTGTCAACCCCCCTACCCAGAGTGCTTCTACTGTCTGGTTTAGATAACTCCTCCTCATCTTCTTTTGTGAATACTGAGCAAAAGTATTCATTCAGTATCTCTGCCTTTTCACTGCCTCCCTCTGCCCACCTCTCCTCTCCCTTATTAATCTTCACTATTCCTCCTTAACCTTTCTATGCTCCCTAATGTACCTATAAAAGGTTTTATCCCCCTTCTTAACTGACTTGGCTATTTTTTCCTCAGTTTGGGCTTTTAGTGGTAGTAAGTTGATTTTAAGGTTGATCCAGTGGGTTATGTATAAGTCAACTATATTAAATCAATTCTCCCTGGTTTTGTATGATTGTATCTTTTGGAATTCTGTTTTGTCTGCCATTTCTTTGTATTCTAGTTGTAACACATGGTCCTTGACAGAACATCCTTATAGATGAGCACGCTCAACCGAGTTTTCCTGGTGAATAAACTTGAACATATCACAAATACAGTAATCTGCAGTATTTATTAACTCCCCAAAAACATACATACATACACACACACAACCCAGTCACTGCTCTATTGAGATCTCTCGCTTCCTGCTGTGGAGGCCCAACGCCTCACTGCTCCTCATTTCTGGTTTGCTTCCTTCCCATTTTACTTTTCCTCCCTTGCTTCTTCTCCATTTATTCACGAATACTTGCTCTTTTCACAGCCCTCGCTGAAAAACCTCTGCTGGTCAGCCTGTCTTTTCCGTTCATCAGCCAACCCCTCTGGAATACCCTCCCCCATTGCTCCCTGAAACCACTCCAGCTGTCTCACTTTTCGCAACCCATCTCATCCCTGCCCTTGCAGTTAAAGATAGTAATCTGACCGCCTCTCCGTGACCTCCGGGAACTTAGTATTATGTAGTGGTGTGTTGGTACACTGCCTTAGTCACTTTCATGTATACAAGTTTCAGTGCTGTTTTCAGCATGCATTTATATACATTAGCTGCACCTCAGTCACTTTGTATTGTCCTCCAATATGACACCCCTTCTCACATGCAGCTAAAAATATATGGTCCCAACTCAGTGCGCCTCCAAATTAATGGGGGTAAAATTCTTCTCATCTTGAGAAGTTCCATAGGACTCGGACTTTCACCTGAACAACCACCAAAACAAGGGGAGATTGTTAGGCTTATGGAGGGGCAGGATAGTACAGCAGGAAAACGAGAAGGCAGCCATTCTAAACCTAATGCTTTGTTCTGTGTTTACAGTGGAAGATAGCGGATCCTTGTCTGAAAGTGACATAAAGGGCGGCTGCAAGAGGATCCCAGAAATGGTGTAGGTGGTGCTTACAGGACAAAGAACTAGCAGCCCTGAAAACAGATTAAGGTCCGAGGGCCAGATGGGATGCACCTGAGGCAGGGGTGTGCAAATCCTATTGCCCCCTGTTCAGGGCAAGTAAATTTCCTTGAAGGGCAAGCTCCCCCCCCCCTCAAAAAAGCTGATTTCATGGTAATGATTAGGGTCAAGTATGAATTCATCTACTGTCATGGCCAGGCGAGTCCTAGAAGTTTTGATCTGAACACCCCTGACCTGAGGGCACTTGTGTAACTGGCACTGAAAATGGATGACCCCCCCCCCCCGGGCTAGTCAATAGCTCCCTACAGGCAGGGTTCATTCCGAAAGACTGTAGAGTAGCGGAAACAGTCCCTGCTCCACAAGATAAAAACAGAAAAAATACTGTAGTGATTAAGTTCCACGTGATCTGCCAACAGGCTTCTTATATTTAGGTGGCAAATCTTTAGAACACTAGAGTATGATCCGGCTGGGGGAGCGTCCAGACTGCGAGAGGGCACAGTTTTCATGGGACCAGGGTTAGGCTCCACATCACCTGATAGGGCTAGGGAGAGGAACACAGTCCAGGTAGCAGCAATTGAGAAGGTAAAAAAGATCCTAGCATAAGGGTGGCATTTAGGGCATATTAGGTTTCTAATAAAGTGGAAAATCAGTTTAGGGCTATGAAGCAGAAAAGGGCCCAGGGGCCGAAAAGGCAGCAAATTGGAAGAAGCAAAGTCCCTCGGACTGGTTAACGGGCTGTTGGAGCAACAGGAAGCAATAATGGAGCAGAAGGGAAGCAGTAGTATTAAGAAATGGGGAGATTGCAAGATGTTGACTGGGGAACAAGCTTCCAAAGAGTAAGGACAGGGCAGTAGTCTCAGTAGCACAAAGTAGACAACAGTAATCATTTGGAGCAGAGCTACACAGAGAATGTATCCTATTTCTTTAATTCTGTAGGCCAATCAAAGACAGTTGAGGATGGAGCAAAGGAGTATTTAATAGGACAAGGTGAGGGGGGGGCACGAACGAAAAAAAAATCCAAGCCCAAGAAGGAGCAAGGAATGACCACAGTTCTTATTTAATTTTTGATAACTGGGTAAGCCCTCTGGGCCCCGAAGGTCTCTTTTTCAGGGGCGACTGTAATAACTAATTATACAAACAGTTTGGGTACAGCACTAGAAAAAAATGTGCCAAGTTCAAATCACTCTGCTCCGTGCGCTGGGAGATCATCCTAGTCCATAACTGCAACTTTTGATTTCGGCAGCAGTCGGAGAAGGGGCTGGGAAGAGCACAGAAACACTAGCCCTCGGACCCTGAAAGAGGTTTTAATGCAGATCTGCAAGAGTGTTGGTAACAAATGTTTCTGATGGCCAACAGCATAGCAGCACCCAGATCTGCTTACATCCATGATGGCGGACCTGGCAAAGGCCCAATAATTTTTAATAACTTCAAAATCCTCTATCTTGCCACAGGAATGAATCAAGTACAAAAAGAAGATATACTTATGTTATGTTTAGGTTTGTCCTGACTGCCAACCAAAATGTTTAACTAGTACTGCTAAGGAAGCCAGAGTGGGGAGATTCATAAGAGAAAGGAGGAGGTGCTACTGTACTTCACTGAGAGGGTGGTGGAGCCATGGAATGCACTGCCCAGGGGACTGGTGGAGGCAGAAATGTTGGAGGGGTTCAAGAGGGGGGTGGGACAGGTACAGGGGAAGGGTTCTGGAAGCAAAAACCAGTGCAGCGGGAATATCCGGGACTGGGAAGGCAGAAGCCAGAGAGGGGCAGGCAAGGTCAGCTCCAGGTGGGGGGCTGACCAAAACAGACATGAAAGACTGTTAGCCTATTCTGCTGGCATTTTAATATGTTAGTACTGCTGCTTTAAGCATCACTGGTTCATGGCACAGAAGTCTTGTCAGACCAATCTAAAAGTATTCTTTGTCTGGGTAAACAGGGAAGTGGACAATGGACGAACTGTGTATTTGCTCTACGACTGTGCCACACAGGTTTCTGAAAGAACTCAAAGCATCTGGGAAAAGCAAAGATCTAGTTAAGATTGTTGGGTGTGGTGAGGGAGACACAGCAGAAGGTGGTGGTAAACGGGGCCAGGGACGTCACGAGTAGAGTGCCGCAGGGTTCACTTCTGGGGCCTGTTCTCTTCACTATGTTTATTAGTGATAGGAGAAGGAATACAATGCAAGATGCATCTCTTTGCAGATGACAGTAAGCTCTGTGGCAGGGTAGACGGCCAGGAAGGAGTTAGAGAGCTGCAAAAGTACTTGCAAAGATTAGAGAAGTGGTCCCAAGTTTGGCAGCCGAAACTAAACATCAAGAAAGTGCATGGTGATGCACGCAAGGAACCAGAATCTCAGGAAGGAATACTGGACAGGAGTGGTCAAGCTGGGCACCAGCACAGAGGAAAGGGTCCTGGCAGTCATCATAAGCAACTCACTGAAACAATTTAGCCAATGTAACATGGCCTACAACAAGGCAGCCAGGACACTGGGGTGTAACAAAAAAAAAAAAAACAAAAATAAAACTCACAGAACGGTAGAAAAGTCTGTTGTGTCCAAGATGGCTGCCTTGAGCCAACAAGATGCTGGACTTTCACATAGTGAAGTTCTGCACACAGAATCACGCAACTATTTTGGCACAGAAGTTTCTGCCATGAGTGTCGTGTGCATACGTGATGAACATCGGAAGTATGAGCATCAACCAAACAGAGTGCCTGTGAAGAGTTGGGGGTTGCTACTGCAGCGGGTAACTGTGGAGGGGAGACACCACACGTCACCAATGAGTGGAGCACTGTGGACAATGCCCACTGCACTGCAGAAGAGAACTGGGAAGGAATTCAGCCACAGTCCCTTTTCTCTTCTAAAGTGATGGCAAAACATCTGCAGAGCTCTGCCCACACTGCTGTAAAAATGAACTTCATGATAGTAAGCAGCGTGAATCTGTGCTGAGCAACCTGACAGCATTCTCCGACCGGGTAACTAGGGAAATGGACGAGGGGCAAGCAGTAGATTTTCTGTACTTCAACTACAGCAAGGTGTTACGACTCAGTGCCACACAGAAGGCTGCTGAAGACATCAAAGGATTTAAGTGCAGTGAAGGACCAGTTAGAAGAGTGCGATCCTGGTTAGGTGAAAACAAAAGAGGGTGGTGACTGAGGGAGACAAGCTGGGGAGAAGGAAGTCACCAGTGCTGCAGGGGTCTGTCCTTTTTCAGTATGTGCATCCACGATACAGGAGAAGGAATACAAGGCAATATATCTCCCCAAGATGACACTCACCTCTGTGGCAGGGTTGACAGTGTGTAGGGAGTAAAGGAAGTCCTACAAAGGTTAGAGAGGTGGTTGGGTCCAAGGTTTGGCAGTTGAAATTCAACTCCAAAACAACATGAGAACAATTAGCAGTCCCATGCCAGGCTTGTGGAGTCCACCGAGATCATTCAAAACGGACCAGTCACTCCGGCCAGCAGATGAATCACCAGTAAGCACCATCTTCTGAAAACATATACATACACACACACACACACATATGCACATTTACATACACATTAACATATATATATATTTTTTAAATAAATTGTTCTGTCTGCCAAACTTTTGCCCCAAACTACTTTTGCTGGCCCCCACCAGTTTTATCAAGGGCAGTGGTCCTGTAATTCATAAACATGGAACGCACATTTTCAGTATAATTGTTATGATGCAGCACTAAACATGACTGCTGCAGTATTTCTTCCCAAAATACATTTTAAACTTAGTAATATACATGCTCTCGAAAAGTAACAAAGGCTTTGCAAGTTGTAATTATATTTGTGGTTCACACACACACACACACACACACACACACACACACACACACACACACACACACACACAAAGCTGTGTCTCAGGGAAACATGCAGCCAAAAGTGCTACTCTAACTGCATGCTCCCAGCCTGTGCCTCAAAGCTGCTGCTGATCCAGATGTCCCAGCATGATGATACACGATCCACTGTAGTACATATTTGACATCACACAGTCAAGAAGCTTGGAGTGTGGGTGAGATTAAAGGGTTCCATCTCGCAACCTCCCAGGATTCAAATAATGCGGGTAACTTAACTTAATGGAAGTACTGGTTTCTTTCAGTTTTGTGTCTGTTCACCACATTATCCACAAACATACCTAGAAACAAATTTAAAACCCCACTTACATTTCAGGTTCCGTGAGGTCAGCACATCAGAGGTCAACCTGCCGTTTAATGATGATACCGGTACTGTATTTCTCATAGTAACACTCAGTCTTAGCCTACAGAGGTCAGTCTATAACCAATACTAAAAAATGAAAACATTACACCAAAATAAGCAATTTAACGTAATATTTGACAACAGGCTTTATACCATCCTAATACAACATTCGATAAGGTCCTAATTTGATTTTATGGCACTGAACAAATGGAACCTTTATACTGGGAAGAGGGGGATGACAGATCAGAGGTTACTTTTAAGGGAAGCCTACTGGACAAAGTTTCAAGCACGGAGTAAAAAAGATGGAATGAATGACGAGCTTGACTGGCTGCCACTGCTTTGACTGAGTTGAAATTATTGCAACTGATGTTATGTTCTGTAGAGAAAGATGAGTTCTCTCTGGCTCTTACTGTATTACACAAATTATCCATTCCTAAGATTCTAAGCAGGCACTTTTCCCCCATTAGGGCAATACTGAATATACTGTATTAGAATAATATAAATACGTTGCTGTCAAATAGTTTATTTTGGCATGTTTTCACTTAGTGGGGCTCCCAAATCCTCCCTTGCCAGACTTGAGCACCTCTTCCACTCTGTTTTGCTTTGGATGGCTCCCCTCGTACCCACCATTGCTCACTCTACTCTGCCCTTTCCCTCCCCTCTATTGATGCCAGGTGCCTTTCCCACTGTGCCTCCTTTATATCTAAATTATGGTTTTGTTCCCCTCCCTCCTTACATCCTTATCCTCTCCCTCATCATCCTACCACCCTCTCCATATTAGTACTTCTCATTCCCTCTATTCCTTCTAGAAAATCTACTTCTGGTCAAACTGCTTTCCTAAACTCTGGTCCTACCTTCCTGTCAATCCGCCTGCCTCTTCCGCTTCTCCTTAAAGTCTCTTCACCCCAGCCTGGTGGCACTGAGGGTTGAGACACTGGACGCCACACCTCACGCCACGCCGGCGACCTGTATTTGGGAGTGAGCTTGGGCCGGCAGGGGAGGGAAGAGGATCGAGAGTCCGATGACAGCTCTCCTCTCCCAGGGACAGGTGGGCATGTCGTCCCACTCCTTGACTGTCCTCTGGTGGATGGCCGTGGGCAGTGCCAGAGACAGGGAGACGAGAAGTGCGGCTTCATGACGCACGCCGTGTTCACGGCTACAAGGCGAGGGTTAACGAAAAACGTGAAAGAAAAAAAAAAAAGGACCGGCTATGGTTTTAAGACACCTCCTTCCTGCACACCGGCCCCGGGACTGCCCGAAATCACCCTTCTGGATGTGTGCCGCAGGAGAAGAACACGATGGTCGACTCTCCTTCCGCCGAGCCCCCCACTGGCCAGAAGACTGGAGATGGGGCAGATGCCTGCCTGCAGAGCAGAGGTTAAATAGAATTAAAAAAAAAAATAAGTCATGACTTCTCTTCTCCCACTGCACCAGTCCATGACCCTCTCCCCCCCCAAAAAACTAGTTTTGCCCTAGCAGTCCATTTTCCTCATTACCTGTTTCACTGTTCTAGTTTCCCCTTGTTTAACGTATCTCAATGTGATCTACTACATGCATGTTATACTGATCTGCCTTCAATTTTGTTGACTGTGCTGCTTTGTCATATTGTATTTTCTACATTTAACTTATCACATCCCTTTACCCCCCGGATGCACCTGGAAACAAGCTGTTAACAGCTCAGTATGTCTTTCCTGGTGAAACTTTTTTAAATACGGTACTGTTCATAGACTTTATAAATCAGAGAATTTAGAATAGACTAGGTGGGCCAAGTGCCAACAACTTATACGTTTCTATAGACTGAGCTCTAGAGTCTAATATTAGGTGCAACTGTGAGAAATACAATACTGGTATCACCATTAAATGGTAGCTGACCGTGAGCCCTGATGGGCTGACTCCTGGGAGCGGAAATGTAAGTGGGTTTTAAATTAATTTCTGGATCCAACAGATGTAGATAATGTAATGGTGAACAGACACAAAACAAATGAAAATCATACTTCCATTAATCCCTTTCCTGAGTTCGGAGGTTGTGAGATAGAACCCTTTCATCTCACTCACATTCCAGGGTTCCAGTCTATGTGATGTCATGCATAGGCTAATGGCTGCGACATCATGCTGGGACACCCGTGTCACAGGTGTAGGTAAAATGGACCACTAAGGAATAAATGCAGCAAAATAAAAATATTTGTTTACAGAAATTATAAAGCGAACTGATAACGGCAAAATAAAAGAAGCAAAACTGCATCAAAACAAAATTAATACAGCTAGGAATTGTTAGCTCCAAGGATATTTACAATTTCACATCCAAGTGTCCAACTGATTAGCTCAGTTGAACATCTAAACTCATCTGACTACCTGTCTAGGTACACAGGTTATATACTATGCACAGGTCATGTGACTATGCAACTCCACCCCTGTACCTTTGTTTAAACTTCAAAGGCACAAACAAACCCTCGGAAACACAGCAAGGCAAAACAGGGCTAAAACAAAGTGTTTTAAAGCAGCGCCTTACAATATTTCAAACGGAGGGCTATTTCTTTATAAAACCCTCACGAATAGGCATACAGGCAGGCATTTAACAGGGGAAAAGCCAGTGGAGCTGAAAACAGCTCCATATACTATTTTTAACAGGGAAAACATATGTTTTTACAATAAGGAGCATAATACAAGCTCCAGGCACATAAACAAGGAGGACAGGACCCCCCCCCCCCAAACAGGGAAAGCAGTACTGATGTCCTCAGCACTTATTACAGGCTTTTTTTCGTAGGCAGACTAGCAGTACTAGGATGTACTGGAAAGGGATAACAGAAGGATGGACACTAGACAAGACAACAACAAACAAACAGAGTGGGTGGCCAGCCCAAACAATACAGTTAAGGCAAGGACAGAGAACAGAAGTACATCCAAGATCCACTATGTTTCTAGTAGGGGGGCGGGGAAGAAAGGCGACTTCACTCTCTCAGCCCGAATAAGTGGCAGCTGTTAAGAGGCACAACCTGGGAGCAAGCAGCTAGACAGGCACTTCTGGCTACGTTTCCTCGAGACACACAGCTCTGTGTGCGTTAACCATAAATGTGATTACAACGTGCAAAGCCTTCAGTGATTTGGTATGTTTGATATTTTAATATCTGTATTTACATTTAGAGAACATGTATATAAGTATGCTTGGAAAGTATTTTGGTAAGAAATACCACTGCTGTTATCTTTACTGCTGAACAACTATACTGAAAACGTGCTTTATATGTTTATAAATTCAGAACTACACTACCCCTGATAAGGGTGACAGGGTTAGTGAAAACGCTAGGCACAAGTTTGGTGGCCACCGTAATTTAATAAAAATGATGAAATGTTTTAAGAAGGTGGAGTTCACTGGTTCGCTTATCTGTTTGGAGTTGAAATTCAATGCCAAAAGTGCTAGGTGATGCACAGAGCAAACAAGAATGCCAGGACAGAATACAGGATGGGATTGGTTAACATGGCGCTACTTCTGAGAAAAGGATCTCGAGTCATCATAAATGATTCCCTAAAACAATCTAGCCAATCAACCAAAATGTTGGGGTGTTTGGTGAGGGCTTTGACATCAGGAAGGAGGAGGTAATACTACCTCTCTATAGATCACTGGTGAGGTCCTATATGGAGTACTGTGCCCCAGCTAAAGAAAGACAGACAGGCTGGAGACGGTGCAGTGTAGGAGCAACCAAAATGATTCAGATACAAAAGGGTAGGTCCTACATAGATCATCTCAAGGCACTGAAACTGCACTCACTGGAAGCAGGAACTGTATTCGAAAACTGGTAACCGGAGAGCCACACCGAGTCAAGGCTCGTTTCCAGGTGCGACTGGGGGCAGCCAGGGCCGCTAGTGCTCTGCAGCAAAATTTTCTGATTTCTGCGGCAGGGCTTCTTGGCTTCTGCGGCAGCATTTTCTGATTTCTGCAGCATGATTTATTTATTTCTCTGGCAGAACGCAGTCCTGCCATTAGCTAAATATGATTTATTTAGCTTTTGTTGACCGGGTAAGTGCACTAGACAAATCCTGCCTATTTTCAGGCACGACCCGGGGGAGGGGGATACAGATGAATGCCAACTGACCTTGAACCAGATTAAGCTGTTGGTGGTATTTTTAGTGAATGATGATGTCATGACACCGCATGCTGAGAGCAGATGATGGGCTTCAGGATAAACAAGATGGGGAAAAAAGCCAGACACTATGAAAAAACAGTTTATTTGAATGAAAATAACCAAAAACAATGAATTCTGCGGTATCACGATGCAAATTCTGCAACCGCAGAATTCCAGGGGCCTTGGGGGCAGCCAAAAAAAACACACACACAATACAAAGCAACAAAACATCTGAGCAAGCTTACGGTACAATATAATACAAAAGTTAACAAGCACATGTTCAGATAGTAAAATGAAAAGAGTACTTACCAATGCATTAACAAAACCAATTAAAAAAAAAAAAAAAAAAGAGAAACAATACTACATAGTGGACAAGATCAATAACGGAGCAGGCGATTGACCAAAAGGCGAGATGACCGCCCAACCTCGAGAAGGAGGGACAGCGCTAGAGGAGTGGATGTTTGACCACAGCAGGAACAGTGAACCAGCTGGCTGCTACGCAGATGGATTAAAGCTCAGCCATGGAGGTATCAGGAGGAAGTTTCAGCTGGTGCATAAGGAGTCAGCAGTTGGGGCGTAATAGAGAGAGGAACAGAGTTTGTTCCATAGTGAGGGAAATTGATAGAAGGCAGCAGAGGAGCAGGGGCGAGGAGTGGCAAAAGTGCGGTGGTCCTTGGAACAGAGGGAATTGGTAGAGGAGAGGTAAGAGGAAAGGGAACCAAATTAGTGTTTTTTTTTTTTACTTTCTCTTTATGCCCCCTTCCTCGCTGTGCTGGGTTCCTTTCTTCTGGGATCTCCTAGGCTGTGGGTTCCCGTAGTCCCGCCCCAGGTATCTCCCTCCGGTGCTTGGCTAGCCTTCCCATCCTGCCGAGGCGTTTACCCCCAGGCGGGAGGAGAGGGACCCCATCCTTGGTCCCTCTCTCTCACACCTAGAGACTGTGTCAGAAGGCTCTAGCAGCCCCATCTATGGAGCTTGGTTATGGGTTTTCGGGCAGCCGGGTCCCGCTTCACAGGAGCCCAGCGAGGGTTCTTTCGGCTTTTCTGGTCCCGACCCCACGGATATCTGCACGCAAGGGGGGCCAAGGAGGACGCAGTCTCGACAGTACAACGCCTCTCTGGCTCCCAGCAGACGTCCGCCCCTCCCTTGCATGCTGTCTCGCTGCACCTCCACCCGAGTCACCCAGGTGGCGGTAACGCAACGGGACCGTGATCCTTATCCAGAGGAGGAGAGCGACCCCTGGCTGCCGATCCTCCCTCCCCCGCCGCCTTCTCCAGCCGCCGAGTCTGCTCCTCGAACCCGGGTCGCTGGCACCGCAACCGTAGCCCTACCACTGCGCCGGCAGGCCGGCAACAAACTAGTGTTTTGATATGGAGGTGGTGCAGTGAGCTTGACGACAAAAGGACAGGGGGAGGATGGATATGGACGAATACAGCAAACAATGCTGCATGAAATGGGGAGTGTGGTGCAAAATGACAGAAGTTGCAAAGGGTGTCCAGTCTGGCAAGGGAAGTGGCACTACCACAGACCACATCCATGTAGTCGAAGATAATGAGCGCCATGTTGGTAACAAGCTCCCTCTGGACATGTGGAGATAAGCAGTCTGTTACACAGAAACAGAGGTGAACCTTACAATTGTCTTTGGTTTGTAGCAGATATTCTGCAGGTGGAGGCTACTTCTAACTGAAAGGTGAAATAAAGAACTTAGAATTATCAGGAAAAGACAGTCTGTTACAATTCTTAAGATTTTCAGTGCAGGAAGAGTTTAAAGCACAGCGGACTTGTTTTGGGGCTGACTGCTTTCAGAGCACAAACCACCAGGCTGTTTTGGGTCTGGGGAGGTTTTACCTGTGTCTGACTTGGATGTCTGGATTTCTCTCTGTTTGATTAACAGGGTATTTCTCTGTCAAATTGTTGTGTAGGGTATCTTGCTGACAGGAAGGCACTCATCGGAGCAGTGGGTCACAGCTCTTAGCTGATTGTTTTGTGAGGGCACAGTTTAGGCCCAACCCCTTCCCACCCCTCACTCCACCCACCCCTGGAAACAGTTCCTTTATACCTGGGGTTCTGACATAATTTCTCCATGCAAGGTGCATATCACTGTCACGCCCTTCTAGCACAATGCACTGACAATATAAGCATACACCCTGTATAATATATATAGTTCTATATAACAAACCAATCACACACAAACACACCCAAAAAAAAAAAAAAAGATAAAACATGTGGGAGTAAAATGTAATGGCTGTGGGGCAGCAGTCTTCTGGGAGTCTTTCTGGAGGCTGAGATGCTGCCCTATTTGCAGACAACTCTCTGCCCTGAGGGAGGAAGTTGCCCGTCTTCAGGCCACACTGGACAGTAGTAAGGGAACCTTCCCCCAGGCCACACTGGACAGTAGGAAGGGAACCTCTCCATCCAGGGAGCACCAGAGCCACCACCACTGCCTCAGAGGTTGCGAAGAAAGCACAGCAGTTGGACCACAGTGGGCTCAGGGAGGGTGAGGATGGTGGAACAGAGGCACACCCAGTCAGTTGTTCCACTCCACAATCCATACACCATTCTGGGGGGGCATAGCTCCCCTATGGATGCACCCGCAGAGGAGACTAAGGAGGCTGAGGACACCACAAGGAAAGGAAGCAGTTTGGGGGGCTCAATTATTAGGGAGATAGAACTGGGGGGAGCAGGGAAAACTGAAGTAAGGTGCCTGCCTGGTGCCATGGCTTGGAGGGAGAGGAAGCACATCCTCAGGATCACGAGAACAGCTGTACGGGAGTCTGAGCTGGATGTCATTGTCCACCTAGGGACAAATGACTTGGCCCAACATGAGATTAGAGCAGTGCAGAAGAACTTTGTAGAATTGGGGAGGGGCCTAAGACAAGTAGCACACACAGTATCCTTCTCGGAGGTGCTGCCTGTCAATGGCATGAGTGAGGCAAGGGTACTTTGCACCATGCAGTTTAATGAATGGTTGAAAAAAAATGGTGTGGAGAACAGGGGTTTGGCTTCATTGGGGACTGGGGTTCCACCTGGAGGAACACCAGCCTATACTGGCAGGATGGTCTGCATCTGTCCAGGAAGGGAACAAGTCTTTTGAGCAATCGGGTTAAATGCTTCATTGGCAAGCTTTTAAACTAGTCAAGGGGGGAGGCACTGATAGGCAGCAGGAAAATCCCAGCCTCTCCCTACAAAACAGGGTACTAAATGAGAAAAAGACCGAGGTAGAAAGGTCAGTGGGGGATGCTGCAACAGAAGGTAAAGCCATCAAAAAATGGAGAGCAAGGAGTACCAATGCCCGTAGTCTGAGTAACAAGCTTCCTGAATTAGTGGCCTTGATGGAGGAGGAACATCTGATATCATGGTAGTCAGAAACATGGTACACACAAAACCACGACTGGGACATAAACATACCAGGATTCACTATCTATAGGAGGGACAGGGAGAGTAAAAGAGGAGGAGTAGCTCTTTACATAAGGAAAGGAATCAAAGCAACAGAACAAAAGGGAAACAGGGAGGAGAAGAAGCATTGTGGGTAAATTTGGAGACCGCAATGGAACCACAATCTGCACAGGGTTAGATACAGACCTTCTCAGGGGAAGAAATGGACAAGGAAATGATAGAAAGTATACTTAGAATGGCAGAAAAAGGGGAGATATTGCAATGGGTGATCAGAATATGCCAGATGTTACCTGGAGTGCAGTTGCAGCAGCCATCAAGAGTGGGTTATTCTAGATGCCTACAGGGGGCATGCCTTAGACAACTAGTACTGGAGCCCACTCGAGAGGGAGCAATCTTAGACCTGGTTCTCTCAAATGGAGATGGAGAGGATCACAGATGTAGAAGTGGGTAGCCATCTGGGAACTAGCGACCATCGAACAGTATGGTTCACAATAAACACAGCAAGAGAGTCAAGTCATACAAAGACAGAAGTACTGGACTTTAGGAGGGCTGACTTTGCCAAAATGGGTGAGTGCCTAAGGAATGCACTAGCAAATGGGCAGGAAGGAGGGGTGGAAGAACAATGGGGAATAAAAAAAAATGCCATCACAGAGATAACAAGCCTTTGTGTGAAGCAAATAAACAAAACGAAACAATGTAAGAAACCACTATGGTTCTCAAAGGAAGTGGCAGTGAAGGTTCAAGAGAAAAAGAAAGCATTCAGGAAGTACAAGGAATCACAGAAGGAGCAGGACAGAGAACTGTATCAGTTAAAGCAAAAGGAAGCTGGAAGGCAGTCAGAACAGCAAAGGCCCAAACCGAGGAAAAGATAGCCAACTTGGTTAAGAAGGGGATAAAACCTTTATAGGTACATTAGGGAGCAAGGAAGACCAAGGGAGGGATAGTGAGGCTTAATAAAGGGAGGAAGGTGGGCAAAGGGTGACTGTGAAAGGCAGGGATACTAAACAAATATTTTGCTCAGTATTTACAAATGAAGAGGGAGGTACCCAAAACAAACAGTAGAAACACCCTGATACAGAAGTTGTTACCAGCCCATTTACAGAAGAAAGGGTTCTGAAAGAACTCTTAAAACTGAAGGTGGACAAAGCAATGGGGCCTGATGGGATTCATCCCAGAATTCTAAAAGAACTAAGGTAGAACTAGTGACACCACTGACTACCCTCTTTAACAAATCATGGGAGGATGGGGTGGTACCTGAGGACTGGAGGAGGGCAGATGATTCCCTTCACAAAAGTGGGAGCAAGGCAGAAGCAGGAAACTACAGACCTGTTAGTTTAACCTCAGTGGTAGGGAAAATGATGGAATCACTCTGAAGGAAAGAAGTGTTGAATATCTAGAGGCCAGAGGGCACAGGACCCAAGGCAGCATGGATTCATAGCGGAAGGTCATGCCAGACAATCTGATAGATTTCTTTGACTGGGTGACCAAAGTAGTAAATCAGGAGGGGCTGTAGACATGGCCTACCTAGACTTTAGCAAGGCATTTGACACAGTCCCACAAAAGATTAATATACAAGTTAGCCAGCCTGGGAGTGGTCCCACGATGACAGCCTGCAAAGAGTGACCATTGGAGAATAGACACAGAGAGTAATAGTAAATGGAGTCCACTCTGAAGAAAAGGGGGTTTACTAGTGGGCACCGAGGGTTCGTATTAGGATCTGGTCCTCCTAATGTCTTTATGTGTACATTGCAGAAGGACTGAAGGAAAAGTATGTCTCTTGCAGATGACACAAAGATCTGCAACAGAGTTGATGCACAAGGTGGGGTGGAAAGGATGAGAAGGGACTTGCAAGTTAGAGGAATGGTCAAATGTATGGCAGCTTAGATTCAATGCTAAGAAGTACAATATACGCACCTGGGAAACAAAACCAGGGAAGAGTACACAATGGGGGTGAGATACTAACAACAACAAAAATGAAAAGGGACCTGGGGTAGTCATATCAGATGACCTAAGGTAGGCAATGTGAGAGGGCAGTAAGGGAGGGCTGGGGGATACTGGGATGCATAGGAGAGGCATCACCAGTATAAAACAGGAAGTTATTATCCCACTGTACAGACAGCTGGTCAGACCCCATCTGGAGTACTGAGTGCAGTTCTGGAGACCCAATCTCCGCAAAGACATAGACAGGATGGAAGTTGTCCAGAGGAGGGCAACTAAAATGGTGCAGGGTCTGCGCCGGAAGACATATGAAGAGAAACTTAAGGAGCTTAATATGTATAGCCCGAGGAAAGGAGGCAGAGGAGGGACATGATAGAAACTTTCAAGGCACCTCAAGGAAATCAACAAAGTCCAAGAGGGTAGCATCTTTCAAAAAAAAAAAAAGAGGTGTGCAAGAACAAGGGCACAATTTGAAGATGGGGGGGCTGAGGTAATTTGCTGAAGTATTTTTTCAGAGAGAGGGTCGTGGATGCATGGAACGGCCTTCCGGAGGAGGTTGTGGAGTCAAAAACAGTGGTGGAATTCAAGCATGCATGGGACAGTCATAAGGCAATTCTAGGGGTTGGGGGCAGGAAGAAGTAGGCTGCTGGTTAACTAGGATCTGCAGCTTATCCATTAGGTAGGGAAATGGGCAGACTGGGTGGGCCAAGCGGTCCTTATCTGCTGTCAAATTCTATGTTTCTAAGAGGAAAGGGAACCAAACTAGTGTTTTGATATGGAGGCGGTGCAGTGAGTTTGACGATAAAAGGGCAGGAGGAGGATGGATATGGACGAATACAGCAAACAATGCTGCATGAAATGGGGAGTGTGTTGCAAAATGACAGAAGTTGCAAAGGGTGTCCAGTCTGGCAAGGGAAGTGGCACTACCACAGACCACATCCATGCAGTCGAAGATAGTGAGTGCCATGTTGGTAACAAGCCCTCTGGACATGTGGAGATAAGCAGTCTGTTACGTACAGGGCACCAAGCCTTGATGGAACTTTTCATAGATGGCATCAATGTGGTCTGCAAAGTCAAGCTTACTGTCTAGCCACACTCCCAGATCCTTGAAGGACTAAACAGATCCAGGAGGCATGCCACCCAGTGTGGTGGCGGTCAGTGAGTCTGCCCAGTTTCTGACTGGTACAAAAGGTCACGGACACTGTCTTCTTAGTGTTGACTCCAAGATGGTTGGACTAGAACCAGTGCAGAACACTGAAGTCCTGCTGGAGCTGGTCTCCATAGCTAAAATACTACATAAAGGTATTCCAACATCACTTCGAGCCCTTTTGGATACATATAGTTCCCCATATGGTCATCTACTAAGACCCAACTGACCCCTCCATTGGTCCGTACAAACTCAGGGAAAAGGTCCTCCGCTTACTGCGCTGCAACAGTGTGGAACCCTTTACCTGATAAGGTAAAGTCTTCTTTAACCAATAACCACTTTTTCCACTGCTGCTTCTATTAAAAAAAAAAAAAGGAATGCTTGCTCTTGTGTAAAATGATGTGTTAACTGTTTATTGTATTTAATGGTTGATTAAGGTATGTTAAGTTTGTTGAACCTACTGACTTCAGGTCGTGCCTGAAAATGGGATCTTGTGTTTCAGTGTACCTACCTAGAAGTACAAATAAATAAAATGAAATACCTGCATTGGAGGAATCAGAGGTGAAGATGACTCACCTGCATACATGTGTAAGTGCTAGTTGGCACAGGCAGTGGGAGGTCATTGAGGAAGATGACAAAATGAATGGGACCCAGGCTGGGGCTCTGTGGGACTCCAGAATGGATAGGAAGGCGAGGTGATAGGGCACCTCGGACCCGTACAGACTGTTGTCGGCCCGTTACGTAGGAGTGGAACCAAGCAACAGCAGGGGCAGAGAGGCCAGCAGAGTTCAGTGTGTCCAAATCGCAGAATATAGTGGTTGCAATGAGCTGCTGATCCATCCTGGTGAAGATCGACTCAAGTGACACGTAGCAGGGAACAGACGGTGGAGTTTCCAGAAACCAGTCATGAAGGAAGATAGCAGATATGCTAGACCTTTAAGTTTCTGAAAGAAATCAACATAGTAAAACTGCGAGGATCTGTTCAGCAGGAGTGGTGAAATTAACCATGGGGCATGTGTAGCTGTTGATGGTGGTGAAAGTAATCATGGGGCATGTGTAGCTGCTGATGTAGGGCAGGGGGCCAGTTCAGATACAAGAGAGACTGTAATAAAGTTTATATTTCAGACACGGTGGCTGAGCCGTGGAACAGTTTACTGGCTAAGGTGGTGGTGCATGCAAAAAACAACACACACCCAATGGTTTCGATCAAGGATAGCACAGAGTTGAGGACTTTACAGTTACTCAGGGTCACGGTTCATATTTTTATTTAACAGTATCAATTTTGGGTGGGGACTAGGACAATTGGCACTCAGTTTTAATTCGATCCACCTTTCTTCTACCTTGAGACAATCTGCTCACCGTTGGAGATTTTAAACTGCTGTTTTATTAATCTGGGCTTGGTTGAACAATGTGACATTTTTTTTCATTTAACCCTTCCTTTTTATACCCAGTGGATCAGTGTCCCACATAGATATATATCTGAAATGAACCCTGCAAGGGGTGAGTAAGTCAGTGGGTAAGGGAGCAGGTGAGGACAAAAAGCCCACCTGGAAAATGGGTCCAAGGCAGAACAGCGTATAAAAGGGCAGACTGGATGGGCAGATGGTCTCTTGAAACTTTGAAGAGCTTTGCACATGCATAGATGGGGTTGAAAAGACCTTACTATATATATATATATATATATAAAAAAAAAACTAGGAAGCATGTAGGTGGACAAAAAAATGGATGATAGAATTCTAATGATGGTGGAATTCTGATGTTTAGTCGGAGACTGTCGAGTTGTGTTAAAGTAATATGGAACATGGAGTTGTCATTTGTTTAACATTTTTCTTACCTCCATAGAATGTTTTACAAAAGATTTTGTATAAAAGAAGCGCTGGAATAAAACCTGGCCGGTCGCCATCGCCACCTAGGGAAGGGAAAAAAAAAAAAGAGAAAACTCTTGTATTTTATTCTGTAAAAATATCAGTTTCACAATACATTATTGTAAGCATTCAATCAACAAATAACTTTGGGAAACATGACTATTTTGAGGAAAAATCACCACCTAGTATGACGTCACCAAATTACCCCTGCCCTTCAGTCTGGCAATGACTTGTACATTTATTCTTAGCCTAAGAAGCTTTAATGGCCGGCTAAAAGAAGAGGCTGTAGAACAGCATTACTAACTTGGCAGTCATCAGATGATTAGGTAACATCTCTTTGCATCAGCGATAGAAACCAACTGGAGAAGAAAAAATGCAGGAACTTCTGAGAAAACTACACTGTGCAACGTCACTGATGCTCCACTGTGATGACTAAGTCACTGCTCCCACTGCGAGTGATTAATGGTATCACGATATGCAATCAATTCAATATATCACCCATAATATAGTTATTCAGCGTGCAGAAAAGATTATGCTTCATACTTATTTGAAGAGGCAGAGATATTATACTGTCATTTGAAGTTAATCATAACTTTGTCACAAAATAAAAAAAATTATACCGGCACATTTTCTGCATTAACCACGACATATTTTTCCATTAATACTTACAGCTAGCAAACACAACACATCAATCTATTACAAATACTACCCAAAGTTAACAATTTACATGCGTGAACACGGCCACGAAACTTTCTCCCCTAAGGAAAGGGAATCCGATTTAAGAGCTCAGTGCCGACAGTGGTTTCTAAATTTAGAAAGGTTAACAGGCCTAAGTTTGGCCTACATTTTAGACCGTAATCACTTGGATTATGTCACTAGTTCTGCAACGCACAGCGTCATAAAATACCACCAGATACGTCTTAAAGACTCGCTTCCTCCTTTGTGTGTTAACTAAATGTTATATTTAATGCCTGTGGCCCACTTTCTTTGTCTTGACTTTTCTGTCGCTCTTTTCCTACCTGTGGGAGTTTAAGGAGGATCCCCGCCGCCTGAATCAGCTCACAACCAAGAATGCGGAGGTCCGTTTCCACCTCCAGATCCAGCCCGTCCGCCACCGACGGCGTGAAACTGACCCGCTCCTCGGGGATCACACAGTTTTTCAGCGTGATAACCACGCTGGAATACATTTTATCCCCGATAAGAATCCCCTCCGTTCCGGCAGTCGCCATCTTGCGTTTCCAAGACGGTTGCAAAATCCAGACGTACGAGGCGCGTCGGCAGCTGCGACCAAACTAGCCAATCAGCGGCCGGCCGACGGAGCTCTCGCGTGGTTTGAGTGGCAATCCGCCTACAACATTTGCGAAAAGTCGAGCTGTTTGCTGTTACGAAAAATGGCGTTTTCAACGTAGGCAGCTATTGCGCCATTTTATCAGAAGTGGCTGTCAACCGAGTAAACCTGTCATATAGCCTAGATAGCGGGACAGTTCAAAACAAGGCATATTTTCACTAAAATGTTGCCCATTGCTACAAACTTTGCCTAATTTGACAAGTTCATCAGAAATAAAGGCGGATTCGTTTTGTTGTTGCTTTCATTGATTTTGTTTCCCCCAGCGATCCATCAAGTTCAAGTTTATTGCAGGAGCGCTCCATTGAGCAAGCTCATTAACAAGGAGGTCCTGGGTGCATGGTTACAACAAATATATAATGCAAGCAATAACATAATACATAATTGTCGGACCAAGTCCTACAAGGTACATGGGTAAACAGTCCTGGATGAAAAACAAAAACCCAAAAAATATTTAGTACAAGTTGTTTAAAGAAGGTGGTGTAGTGAGAACAAACTAAGGAAGTAAGGCAATAGCTAGGGAGGGAGTTTAGAAATAGTTACAGTCTGCCCTTGGCTTCTAACCCCCCCCTAGCTGCCTGCTTGTGTATCCCACAGTGTTGTTATCCTGTGATAAGAGCACTGCGGAATGGGCGCCTACAATAACGACGACCCACACCCCAGTGCATTTCAGGGATGGCTACAGGCGGGTAGGGCGGCTGGATAGGGGTGTGAGCAACTGTAGTGACAGGATGTCGCTATACGTAGGAACGCGGGGCGGTGGGAGCGGAATGCACAGTGATGAATGTGAGGGTGGTGCCGCGCTGTGTTGCCGAGCCAACACAGTGGCATGGTGGGTGGGTTGCCGGAGTCGGTCGGCAGGGTACTGAGTTGATTTTGTCAGCTGACCAGTTTGTTCCAAAAGCTATTCTTTCCTTCAGCAGGAACTCCATCAGTTTTCCCACGAATGACGTTAGACTAACCGGACGGTAGTTACCTGGCTGTTCCTTGCTTCCACTCTTGTGGAGTGGTACTACTGTTGCACTCTTCCAATCCTCCGGCACCTCCTCGCTCAATGATTTGTTAAAGAGCACCGCTAAGGGGATGCCAGTTCCCTCCCTAGTTCTTTCAGTATTCTTGGGTGTATCCCATCTGGCCCCATATCTATATCTACCTTTAATTTGTCTGTTTCCTCCAGAACCCTTTCCTCTGTGAAGGGACCCATGTCTGTTCCTTCAATCTGTCCATTACCGTCTGCTTCCTGTGTGGAGACTGAGCAGAAGTAGTTGTAACCCCTCCTTAGGTTCGGAGAGAAAACATTCGCTTAGCATCATGGCTAGGTTTGTACTTCTGGTTAGTGGTGCCCAAGTAACTCTGGATATATGAAGCAATAACTGAAATGTCCAAACCAGGAATGGGATTCTAGAGTGTGGCTTTTATTCCCATCAACACAGGAGTAACAAAGCAAAGATGGACCCCCACAGGGCTACACTCACTGGCAATGCAGATTTACAGGGGTCAGAGCACATCTTCTTCATTACACGAAAACCCTCAGGTTCTGAAATACTCTGGGCTCACACTGCCCGAACTGGTACTCTTCTCTTTGATCCCTATGACATGGAGCCCCAGCCAGTCCTTGAACACTTTTTCATATGGCACAGAGTTTGATGGTGGCTCCCTAAACCCCCCATGAGCACATTCTAGCTCTAAAGGGAATCATCATCCTTAATCCCACGTCTGGGTACTTTCTGAAGACACTGGCCAAGTACCTGGGAGAAAACTATAGGTGCCCAAACTGAACCCGTAGAGGTAAACCTGGTTACTCCAGATGGGGGTCTCCCACCTCTTGCTCCCAAATCTATACCCGGCCATTCATTTGGAATAACACCTTTCTTCGAACTACTGGTTGTAGATGCTATCTCGAAATGTTTGTCACATTTAAAATTCTACACTATATTTAGGCGGTGTCCTGACTCAAAAGTTCTGTTAGTGGCTATGTCCATTCCTTAGACTCCCATTGTTTCAGTTGCTTTCAAGCTCACACAAATTTAAAAGCACTGTACTTGGCTAGTCTTCTCCTGACCCCACAGTAGGCAGATACTTTACACAACTTTGTCTTGGTGAACATAGGCTCTATTTCAGAACAGCCTCACCATGGTATGCAGGTGCCCCAGGCTTCTCCTCAAAGGAAACACAAATTCTCTGGTTCTCAGAACAATTCCATTTTCAGGTAGCTTTTCCTTTCCAGGAAGGGCCAAGGGATTGCCCCTGAAATGCTGGAATTCCTCCCCATCCCTCCGGGGATGGGGCACTGAACAACACTGGGAACGGTCTCTACCACTTCCTTTTGTTCTCTTATGTGTTCCTCTCCAGGGTGAGAACACATAACCCACTTTCTGATGTAGTTCTAAAGCAGAGCTAGGCTCTGAGGGGCGGCCAACTGCAGCACACCTCTTCCTCTCTCCAGTACCCACTAGAGACTGACTGATGACTGACTTGAATTCCACAACATTCTACAGCTAACCCCTGCAGCCAGCATTCCAATGTGGCTTATGCTGCTGCGAGAATTCTATGATGTTGTCATCCCTCAAGCTCAGCTGAGACTGAGGACAGAGTGAGACAGTGTGAAACCCATTTACCTGCCACTGGTTCTAAGTGGGATTCTAGTAACCCCGGGTAACGGGGGTTACACTCACCTTTGGCCCGGAAAATGACTGTACTCAGTCATTACTTACCCGGCACAGGCCATGCTACCCTATGTGCTACCTACGGAGAGGGGTGATCAGGCCCTCTCTTACCATGTGCCACGCACAGGCAGGCAACACTAAGGGCCCAGAGGCCATTGGCTGACGATCAGCCTCACTCTATGATCTTGCTTGTTTACCTAGTGGCCCTGAAGAACTGTCCAGAGCATAGCCTTAATAGATCAGTACTGTAGCCCCTCCAGCTGGTCAGGACCACAGCCTGTCTATCCCCCCAGCCCTCTAGGGAAAATCTATTTGAACCGAACCCAAAATTACCCAAAAAACACAGGGGAACCTCCCCCCACCATACCTGGACACCTGCAACCAAAATACAAGGGAGCTAACACTGCACTCTAAGCATTACTCCCACACTCCCCCACAACCATACCTGTGGAAGGAAAAGTTAACACAGTTAACAACAAAGCACTTCTTACCCCAGGAGTCCTTTAGCATCAGTAACTTTTTGCACTTAGCTGGCTAGGTGCAATTGCCTCGGAGGTGTGCCTTTAAGATATTTTTTAATGAGCGTAGGGCCTGCCAATCAAAAGACAGGAGGGGTGAGAACTGAGTGAGAGCTGTTGACTGCTTCAGAATTTTTTCTCCGCTAGACTGAGCGTATTGCCTCTGAGGTGTCTCCCAACTTTCCTTGTTGACAGCCTCCTAGTGCTTATCTGGGTAAAGTTTTCCTCATAAATCATTTCCTTCAGTGTGCTGAGTGACAACTTTTACTTTTTCATTAGTGCTTCGCAAATTTTTTATTTTAAGCGCGACAGCGCTATTTAGACTTTTTTTTTACCGCGACTCTTTACTTTAAAGCCTAATTTTATTGCAGGTGTTTATTTTTGACAGTTTCCTCCATTTTTGACTAATTTCTTGTGGGAACCATCGAATTGGGGACAGTTGCCTTGTTTTTTTACCTCAGACCTCACAGGGTTTACTACGAGGCATCTGCAGTAGATTTCAAACATAAACAGTGCCTGGGGGTTTTCTCGCTAGATTGGCAATTATGAGGAAACCTTTTTTGTTATATTATTAGACCTTGGTATCATCTGTGTCAGGACTATCCGTAATGGTCCAGCAGCCACCTGTGCGCAGTTGAGTATTACTGATTTTCTATTAAGATTGCACTGGTATAGATCCCAGTTTTACAAAAAAAAAAGGCACTGGTAACAGACAGAATTTATTAACTGGGGCAGGCCTGGCTGGTGGCATTTTCACAGAAACCTGCACTCAGTTCATAGGTCCAGAACTGGTTTGCTTTGCTTAAATTGGCGAACATAGCAGACAAACCTTTGATAATTATGGCTGAGGATAAATCAAAGGTTTCCGACGAGGGGCCATTCAAAAATACTAATACCAAAAGCAGAGGTGCTGAGGAACCCTCCAGATCCCAGTCAAAAAATAAAGCTTCCAAAGATGAAGTTCCTCACAAATTGAAAAATAATAAGAGTGACGAAAAAAGGAAGCTTGATCAAGCCTCTGATGAAGTGGATAAAAAGAAACTCTGTCAAGACAGATATGCTCCTGTTGCTCCTGGGAAAGCCAACAGTGAGACAACAGGCAGCTTAAATCATTCAGAAAAAACAAAGCACTTACAAACTGCGCAGGTTCTTCCATCAGTGCAAAATACGGAAAAAGCATGGCAACTGTTTCAGACCCTTCAAAAGATGGGTCCTCAATTTACTGGGGCTGGCAAGCACTCTTCCACAGTTCTCTGTTCTGTAGACTGTGAGGGTGACGCAGATGATGATCATTTCTATGATGCCCCTGACATGGATTTTGAGGGTCTTGAGCCCCAGGAGTCCCCGAACCCTCGCCTTGGGGATCCCCGGTGACCACGAGGATCCTTCCTCTATGTTTTCATTTATACAAAATATGCTGGATACCCTGGACCTCCCTACACAGGAGCCCAACAAGGATGTCGATGAAGATGAAGATTATAGAGATGAAGGGTCTTCATCCTCAAAGACTCTGGTTGTCCCTATCTATAATGCATTTAGAAAAATACCATGAAGGTGCTTCAGCACGCCACTTTAGTACTAGGGGTTGATAAGCGGCTTGAGAGAAAATATAAATTGTCTAAAATGGTACCGAGTTCCTGTCAGCACACCCTAGCCACGAGAGCATAGTGCAGCAGGCAGCTTATGAGAAAGCTGGAGTCTCCTTGTCACCCTCTCCCCCTGACAAGGATTCTAAGAAAATTGACTTTATAGCAAAGAAAATGTATGCCACAGCTTTCCTGCTTCTCATGCTTTCTTCTTACATGGCATTCACAGCCAAATATCAGAAAGCCCTTTGGAAATCTGTCCAGGCTATCGCCTGCAACGGATCAGATTCTGTGGTACAGGAGCTGGTGGATACGTCAAAAACTGCCTTGGAAGCTACTATGTACCAATTCCACATGGCAGATGACAATAATGATACAGCCTCTAGGGCGATGGCCCATGCCATATCTCAAAGACGCTCATTTGGCTTAGAAACAACCAGTCTGACCACAGACACTCAGAACAAGGTCGTGGATTTTCCCTGTGATCAAAATATGTTGTTTGATTACAGAACCACTGACTATATGAAAAAGGTTGATGAGTACAAGGCCTCCTGACAGAGCTATTCATCAAGCCGCAAGGGCCTCTACTCCAGGTATTTTCTTTTTTTTCTCTATACTTTCTCCTGGGGCCCCAGGTCTGTTTACCTCTACATGTCAGGCATCCTCCCTGGTACTCAGGCCGCCATCTCCTGGGACTTCTTCTGGCTCCATATTCGGGTCCCGCAGCTACCCCCGCGCTTGCTCCTCATGACGGGGTGGTGGGAGCACTCCCCCGGAGCTCAACCCACCCGGTCAGGATCCAGTACTGTCGCGCACCCTCGGCGCCAAACAAGTCCGCACTGGAGACGACCATCATGCCGCCGTCACTAGTGCCCCTCTTTTCCACTTTTTCTCCCCTTACGGCTTGAGGCATGCAATGACACCTAAGGCCCCTAGCGCGTGTGCATCCACATGCACTCCGAGTCAAGTGTCTGCGCCAGCACGTTCCCTCCATGTCTGCCAATGCTCTGTAGCCACTGCCAGAGGCCACCAGAGCACCGATGGCAATCCTCCCCCCTCCCCGGAGAAGGAAAGCAGTCCTACAGACGCTCCATCCTTCTCCCCCGACGACCCAGGCTCATTCCCGAACCCGGGTCGCCGGCATGGCGTGAGGTGTGGCGTCCAGCGCCTCAACCCTCAGCACCACTGGGCCAGCTTACTCCAGGTATTTTCTGACACAAAAGAAAACTGGAGAGTGGCGACCTATCTTAGATCTCAGATATTTAAACAAACATCTGAAAAAAACCAAATTCAAAATGATCCCTCTGTCAGTGGTCATACAGTCCTTACAGCAGGGCAACTGGCTAGCCTCCCTTGACTTAAAGGATGCCTACTTCCACAAACCTATAACGAGATCTCACAGGAAATTTCTCAGGTTCACACTTCCTTTGGGTCACTATCAGTTCACCGCAATGCCCTTCGGTCTGTCCTCGGCCCCAAGAGTCTTTACCAAGTGTCTCGCAGTGGTAGCAGCATATCTCAGGAGACTGGATGTTGCTGTCTACCCCTGTCTGGATGACTGGCTCATAGTAGCAAAGTCTCCTTGCCAAGTCAAGGAATCTCACTCACAGAATACACTTTGGAGTCTCTGGGTTTCCTGGTAAATCTCAAGAAGTCTCACCTGAACCCACCCAGCTACTCACCTTCATAAGGGCCCAGCTGGACACCTAAGGGATATGCCTCCCACAGGAAATAATTCAGAGTTTCCTTTCAGTGGCAGATTCTTTCACCCAGGGACAGCCAAGACCACTTAGACATTTCCTCAAACTTCTGGGACATATGGCCTCTATGACTGCAGTAGTCCCAGGGGTCAGGTACAGGATGAGACTCCTGCAAGCCTACCTCAGAGCTCGCTGGTCTCAGAGAAGCAAAACATTTTTAAAGTTAATACCGGTGTTGGAGCAGTTCCTCCAAAATTTGCTGTGGTGGAAGGACCCTGCAAATTTTCAGGCAGGGGTTCCCTTTCAAGCTCCTCTTCCCACAAAGGTGATCACCACAGATGCCTCCCTATTGGGCTGGTGAGCTCATCTAGACTGTGCCTCAGTAAGTGGCAACTGGACTCCCAAAGAGTCACAGTTGCACATAAATCTTTTGGAACTCAGAGCAGTCTTACTAGTTCTCAAAGCTTTCACTCCCAGCATAGAAGGGCAAGCGGTTCAAATTCAAACAGACAGCACCACTGCAATGTTCTACATAAGCAGGGTGGTACCAAATCAGGAATACTCTGTTTGGAAGCTCTGAAGCTCTGGTCTCTAGCATTCTCCCTGGGAGTCAGCCTCTCGGCTATTCACCTCCCAGACAAACTCAGTACTCTGGCAGATGCTCTAAGCCACATCAGTCAAGATCAGAGCGAATGGACACTGAACAAGCAAGTATTAGCCACAGTGTTCAGTCAGTGGGGCACACCAGCCGTGGATCTGTTTGCCTCGCTTCTCAATTTTCAGCTTCCTCAGTACTGTTGCAGGCCCCCGGTTCCGGGAACACTTCCTCTGGATGCCGTGATCCTGGACTGGTCAGGGAGGTTCCTATATGCATTTCCTCCCTTTTCCCTGATAGGGTTTTGCTGAAACTAAGGCAGCATCCTGCATCCATGATCCTAGTGGCTCCGGACTGGCCTAGGCAAGCCTGGTATATTCTCCTTCTCTCAATGTCCTGCAACAGGCCCGTTCGCCTGCCTCCGACTCGCTCCCTGCTGACCCTTCCTCAGACGGGAGTGCAGTACCCAGACATACACTCTCTTCACTTCAAAGCCTGGTTCTTGATGAGTTAAAGTTTCCATCCTCACAGTACTCTGAACAGGTCTTTAAGATACTGTGAGGATGGCTAAAAACTGAACACTAAGAAGACTTATGCAGTCAAATGGAAAGGTTTTCCTCTGGTGCAGAAGCGAAAGGTCAAACCCTATCAGCTTCAGACCCTCAGCTGCTAGACTATCTGGTACACCCTATGGGCGTCAGGCTTGAAACCATCTTCACTCAAGCTATATCTGGCGGCAATTTCAGTCTCACCTTTTGTGGAAAGAAGAAATCATTTTTTCCCCACCATTTTTAAATGGTTTTCAGAGGCCTCTTGCACCTCCAGCCTCCAATCAGGAGCCTGTTCCTCCGTGGAACCTGAACCTTTGCATAGATGGACTCATGAATCCACCTTTCGAGCCTATGTCCACGGCCCACATCAAGTTTGTAATTTGAAGACCATCTTCCTGGTAGCCATTATGTCTGCCAGGAGGATTTCAGAGCTACAGGCCCTGTGCACTGAGCTGAATTACATCATCCCTCACAACGATAAAGTTGAGCTCAGGACAAATGGACATTTCTGCCAAAGGTGGTTTCAGAGTTTCACTTGAACCAGTCCATTACTCTGCCCGCTCTTCTTTACTGAGCCATCCACTCCTGGCGAGCAAAAGCTCCATAGCTCGGAAGTCAAAAGAGCCATCTTTCACTACCTAGAGCATACTAGACAGTCCAGAGGCTCTTCCACTCAGTTGTTCCTCACCTACGGGGATGTAGGCAGAGGAAGACCAGCTACCAAGAGAATTATTTCTTGTTGGTTGGTCTCTTATATTAGATTCTTCTATGAGAAAGCTGGTCAACAACCTCCAGTGGGGCACAGGGCAGTGAAGGTTCAAGAGAAAAAGAAAGCATTCAGGAAGTACAAGGAATCACAGAAGGAGCAGGACAGAGAACTGTATCAGTTAAAGCAAAAGGAAGCTGGGAAGGCAGTCAGAACAGCAAAGGCCCAAACCAAGGAAAAGATAGCCAACTCAGTTAAGAAGGGGGATAAAACCTTTTATAGGTACATCAGGGAGCGAAGGAAGACCAAGGGAGGGATAGTGAGGCTTAATAAAGGTGAGGGAGGGAGGTGGGCAGAGGGTGACTGTGAAAAGGCAGAGATACTAAACAAATATTTTTGCTCAGTATTTACAAAGGAAGAGGGGAGGTACCTAAAACAAGCAGTTGAAACACCTTGGATACAGAAGTTGATACCAGCCCATTTACAGAAGAAAGGGTTCTGAAAGAACTCTAAAACTGAAGGTGGACAAAGCAATGGGGCCTGATGGGATTCATCCCAGAATTTAAAAGAACTAAGGGTAGAACTAGTGACACCACTGACTACCCTCTTTAACAAATCATGGGACGATGGGGTGGTACCTGAGGACTGGAGGAGGGCAGATGTGAGTCCCCTTCACAAAAGTGGGAGCAAGGCAGAAGCAGGAAACTACAGATCTGTTAGTTTAACCTCAGTGATAGGGAAAATGATGGAATCGCTTCTGAAGGAAAGAATTGTCGAGTATCTAGAGGCCAGAGGGGCACAGGACCCAAGGCAGCATGGATTCACAGCGGGAAGGTCATGCCCGACGAATCTGATAGATTTCTTTGACTGGGTGACCAAAGTAGTAGATCAGAGAGGGGCTATGGACATGGCCTACCTAGACTTTAGCAAGGCATTTGACACAGTCCCACACAAAAGATTAATATACAAGTTAGCCAGCCTGGGAGTGGGTCCCAAGTTGACAGCCTGGGTAAAGAATTGGCTGGAGAATAGGACACAGAGAGAAATAGTAAATGGAGTCCACTCTGAAGAAAGGGGGTTACTAGTGGCGCCGTGTGAGGGTTCCAGATAGATCTCGGGTCCTCTAATGTCTTTATAAGGACATTGCAGAGGGACTGGAAGGAAAGTATGTCTCTTTGCAGATGACACAAAGATCTGCAACAGAGTTGATGCACAAGGTGGGTGGAAAGGATGAGAAGGGACTTGGCAAGGTTAGAGAAATGGTCAAATGTATGGCAGCTTAGATTCAATGCTAAGAAGTGCAAGGTAATGCACCTGGGAAACAAAAACCCAGGGGAAGAGTACACAATGGGGGGTGAGATACTAACAACAACAAAAATGGAAAGGGACCTGGGGGTAATCATATCAGATGACCTGAAGGTGGGCAAGCAATGTGAGAGGGCAGCAAGGAGGGCTGGGGGGGATACTGGGATGCACAGGGAGAGGTGTCATCAGTAGAAAACAGGAAGTTATTATCCCTCTGTACAGACAGCTGGTGAGACCCCATCTGGAGTACTGCGTGCAGTTCTGAAGACCCAGTCTCCGCAAAGACATAGACAGAATGGAAGCTGTCCAGAGGAGGGCAACTAAAATGGTGCAGGGTCTGCACCGGAAGACATATGAAGAGAGACTTAAGGAGCTTAATATGTATAGCCTCGAGGAAAGGAGGGAGAGGGGGGACATGATAGAAACTTTCAAGTACCTCAAGGGAATCAACAAAGTCCAAGAGGGTAGCATCTTTCAAAAAAAGAGGTGTGCAAGAACAAGGGGGCACAATTTGAAGATGGGGGCGGCTCAGAGGTAATTTAAGGAAGTACTTTTTCACAGAGAGGGTTGTGGATGCATGGAACGGCCTTCCGGAGGAGGTTGTGGAGTCAAAAACAGTGGTGGAATTCAAGCATGCATGAGACAGTCATAAGACAATTCTAGGGGTTGGGGGTAGGAAGAAGTAGGCTGCTAGTTAACTAGGATCTGCAGCTTATCCATTAGGTAGGGAAATGGGCAGACTGGGTGGGCCAAGCGGTCCTTATCTGCCGTCAAATTCTATGTTTCTATGAAACATCCAGAGTGGCGTTGTGAGTTCTCTTTGACCTTTCGGTCGAGTTGACCAAGACCTAGACCTCGAATGTTGGGGGACCGATGAGTTTGCTCAGAAGGAGCCAGGAGACCCACAGCTCCTCCAGGTCAGGGACAGGGACCGTGAAGAGGTTCCCAGCAGGCTGAGTCTCCTCGGTAGGTCAAGTCAGAACCAGAGTCCTGAACAATGAATTGTCAGCCTCATCTAGCAACAACGGGTCAACGGGGTCAATAAAAGTTCGACTGAGTTGTCAACCTGCATCTTAGCCGACTGGCCTGATGAGGGCACCATGAAGCCAGCGGCTGAGGCTGCAATTTCGACCAAAGTCAAAACTGGAGATTCCTGGGAATGAGACCACTCTCCATCCCAAGAACAATGTCAACAAGACTTCTTCTCTCTCGACTCCTTGGAATCCTTTTTACAGGAACGGGAGCTGAGCCAAGCCAATGGGCCCTCCTCCTTGGTCATGAGAGACTGGCACAACTCCTTGAAGGAGCCTGTAAAGACAGAGCCCAGTTTGAGTGGTACAAAGACCGATGTCAAAGAGGACTGATTGGCGGCCTGCGCTGCCTCTTAGAAACCCTTCATTTGCTTAAGTTGTTCAGCAGATCCCACAGCCGTGGAAGCTACCCAATGGGCCTCTTTAGATTTGACTGGTGGGTTCCGTTTCTCCAGTCTGCCAAGTTGTAATCATGCGAGGTGATTGTCCAACATGTTCATCTGGAATGGAGGCAAGAATCGCGGGCCTGGGTATCATGATCATGGCCCAGACAACAGACACAAGTGACATGCGGGTCAATGCGAGACATCTTCTGCCTGCAGGGGCACAGGCGGAACCTGGGCGATATAACAGTGGAAGCCACAAGTTGCAGCTGGCTCAAAAGGAGCCAAAGCAAGCTTTTCCAAAACAAAATTCAAGTCCCAAGCCAGGACTGGATTACGGATGGGAGGCTTCACATGCAGAATTCCTCTCAAAAATATATGAGCCACTTCCAGCTGGGCAGCCTTACGACCCTCAGTAGGCACATGGAAAGCTGATATGGTAGCCAAGAGCACTTTAATAGAGGAATACTGCAGGTCTGAATCCAATAAGAACAGCAAATACTCTAGAATCTGATTGACTGAACAGGTGAACGGATCCAGGTGGTGGGAAGCAGCTCATAAAGCAAACCACTTCCATTTCATAGAATTTATTTATTTATTTGCTTTTGTTAACCGGGTAAGCACACTAGACAGCCAAGTGCCTATTTTCAGGTGCAACCCGGGAGATTACAAGGTACATTACAAGGTACATACATGAACATCAGGCAAATACAAGTGGAGGATTACATTACATAGAATTAGCACAACAGGGACTTTACAAGCATCAGATTTCATCAGGCAAATAGTAGTGAAGAGTTAATATAAAGTGACCAGAACACAGGGACATTGTAAGACAACTATACCAAAATCAGGTATTACAGTACAGTATTAAACATTGCAGTCAGTAGGAAGAAGTGCAGTGTGAATTCATCGCTCCAGGCAGCAAGTTGTAAGGCTAGCAGTTAGAATAAGGAGGGTCACAGTTGGATAGAGTGGCCAGTGCGTAGAGAAAGGAGGCACAGTTATAGTGCTCACCCTGTTTTGCCGGTGGGCCTAAATGGTCCATTTTATATATGCTGTGAGAACAGGAGGAGTATGAGCACAGTTTGCTCTGCCCAAGTCGTAATGTTTAGGTAGCATCTCATTTATTTGGGGCATCTCAGGCTAAGAGGGTATATCTAGCGAGAGACAGGGGCAGCCGCTTTGAGAAACCCCAAAGGGAGGCTTTAAAGCTCTGGTGTGAGGGAGAGGAGTGAGTGTTAGTTGGAAGAGAGTTCCAAACCCTGGGCGCATATGCAGCGAAGGCTCAGTCACCCATTTGTGTGCGGGTTTTAGGTACCAGGAGGGCATGGGAGCCACCGGATTGCAGGTTGTAAGAGGGTATAGCAAGAACAAGGGTCTCAGCAAGGTTTTGAGGTGGCAGTTCTGACAATATTGTCACGAAGTTGCTCACCACATAAGAGCGGTGAGTTTCAGTGGAGCCACTGCTGGGTGTAAAGTTCACAGCGTGAGGAGGGGGGTCTGAGAGCGAAAATGGCATATGTTGTTGTACGCTGAGTCGCACTTTACTAGACTGGTTTTTGCAATGTGGGCAAGGTGATTAGTCTGTAGCAAAGCGTGGGTAGGAGGACTCCTGGCTAGAGCAAGGCGGGCAGCTGGAGTTATAGTTAGACAACTTTTGCTCTGCAAGCCTGACCCAGCTTGCAGTTTGAGGGTGCTGCATGTATTTTCGTATGTACAGGTTCATATCCAGCTGCGGGTCAAGGTTGTTACCCCAGGTACTGACCGCGAGCCTGCGACAGTCAGTGGTGACCCATCAGCCCGGAGATCTGTAGTGAACTGAGGCTGCTTTTAACTTGGCTGCTGAGCCAAATAGCATGGCCTCGCGCTCTGTAGGTTAATAACAAGTTTATGGTCCTGCAACCAAGTTTGGATGTGGTCAAGTCTGAGTTTAGTTTGGTGTTAATGGTGTGATGTCCTGGGATTTGGCCATGATGACTAGGTCATCTGCGTACAGCACTGAGGACCCTAGAGCTGGAGCCAAGGGTAGCTCATTTATGAAGAGAGAGAACAGGAGAGGTCCCAGGACAGAGCCCTGGGGGACTCCGCAGTTAACCTGGGCAGGCTCAGACAGGACCATGTTGAATTTGGTGTACTGATGCCTGCCCGTGAGGTAATTACTGATCCATGCAAGAGCTGGGGAGGAGAAGCCAAGTGACAAGAGAGAGGAGCACAGTAATGTGTGGTCAACCCGATCAAAGGCTTTTGAGAGATCAACAAAGATGTCCCTGGTAAGTTCACCTCGGTCAGCAGCAGACCAGATCTCTGAGGTAACAACTGCTAGGGCCGTGGAGGTGCTATGCCCTTTTAAACCCATGTTGTGCAGGGAGAGAAGGTTGTGGGTCTGTAGGTAGTGGGACCTGAGAGGCGACTACCTTTTCCAGGAGCTTGCTGATCGCTGATAGGATTGCAATGGGATGGTAGTTCTTGAGGTCTTTCTGTCCCCTTGCTTGGTACAGGTATCACCTTGGCCATCTTCCAGATGTCCGGGACTATGCCTGAGGTGGCGATGCGGTGAAGGCATGGGCTATGGGCGGGCTAGTACTGATGCCCCTAGCCTCAGCAGCTTGGGCCCCAGGCAGTCATGCCCAGCTCCAGTGTATGGGGATAGACCAGCAAGGAGCTTCTGGGCCTCCACGTCTGTTACTGCCTTGAGGTAAAAGGGCAGTAGGGGGGTTGTCCCTCTGGGTGAGGAGGCCCGGCCAGCAGGGTAGTGCGGCAGTTTGGGTAAAGCAGGCAAGTCTGTGAACTGAACGTTGAAGGCATTGCCAATAGTGAAGGGGTTGTTGCAGTTAACCCCGTCAATGAGCATGTCAGTGACCTGCGCTCTTGTGGCCCCACCCACCACTTTCTTAATGCTCTGCCAGAAAGTCCTCGGATTTTGGCTGTGGAGAGCAGGATGGACTGACAGTATTCACTTTGCTGAGTGAATGGCTCTCTTGCATGAGTTCCTCAGCTGCCTGTAATTCTGGAGATCTGCTGGACAGTGAGCTCTTATTCCTCACCCAACATTTATTCCTTTGCCTCATGAGAGTATACAGGCCTCCATGGAGCCATTTAGTTGCAGTGCCCCTCACTCTCCTTCTTGTGAGGGGAGCATGCCTGTCTTGAAGTGGGGTGAATGCTTTTAGAAAGTTGTCAAGGGCCATTAAGGGGTCATTGGTGGCCATGACCTGAGACCAGTCAGTATGCCTCAGGTCTTCAAGGAAGTCTCCAGCATTCAGTTTGGAGTAATCCCTCATTTTAATCACCTTGTGTGAGATTTTGGGAGGGGCGTTGCCCCATATGCAGAAGGTGGGAGAATGATCTGATATAGCATCAGGTAGAACGCCACAGGAGATAATTTTCTCCATTCTGTTGCTCAGTACCCAGTCGATGACGGAGCCCTTGTCGCCTCTGAGAGAGGGCCTAGTGGGTTCAGAGATGAGCTGGCTTAGGGCCAGTCCAGCCAACAGTGGTTCGTATTGCTGGGCACTACGACCTGCCCAGTTAAGGTTGAAGTCCCCCAGGACTAGTAACTCATTCAAGCCAACCTTTGGGCTGAGACTGTCTAGGAGGTAGGAGAGCCCGGACACACCACCCTTGGGAGGGGTGTAGGCACATATCACATGCACCTTTTTGGTGTTCCCTAGCAGGAGGAGGACATGTAGGAACTCACAGAGCTGCGATGCAGATTGCAAGTGTCCTATGACTGAGACATTTAAGTGCGTCTTGTAGTATATGAGTACTCCGCCCCCCCCTGTTGTTCTGGGGCCTGTCCAACCTAATGAGGTTGTAGCCTGGAAGGTCACAAACTGAGTCAGATACGCGTAGCTTAAGCCATGTCTCAGTGATCCCCATAATGTCCGGATTATAGTGGCCACCCAAGCAGTACTAGCAGCCACTAGAACATTGGCCACTTTTGGGAAACCCCAAATGAGTAACGGCCATATCTTCAGGAGCCACTCATGCAGATGGAGAGATCTGAGGTCAGGATGGACCAGGTTCCTCTTCCTGTGATAGAAGACTGTTGCACAGGGCAGAGGCACCGGGTTCCACCGCTAGCTGCTGCAGTAAGGGGAAACAGATCTGTTGAGGCCCTAGAGAAGTAATGAATATCAGAGTTGCCCCCTCCATTTGTAGTTTGAGTCGCACTCTCAGAATTAGAGGGAAGGCATACAGGAACCTCCCTTTCCAAGAGAGGGATGTGTCTTGCCAGAAAACCCCAGGCCCTGGAACGAGCAAGCAGAAAAGTGGCAGTTTTTGGTTTTTATTTGAATGTTTTATTCCCCAGACTACCAGCACTCCAACTACTTTGGGAGTCACCAGGGCATCACTTCGGCTGTTGTCCCCCTCGTACCTGTGCTCCGGTGCCTCCAGCCTTCCACCCCATGCAGTCGTGGTTTACCCCTCAGGTGGGGATGAGGCAGGCTCCACCTCGAACTTCCAATGCTTTTTCGGGAAGCTGGGGCCATGGGACATGCAGGAAAGATCTGGGACAGTGCCAGGTGCTTGTCATCCCATGCAGGGGCACTTAGTTGTTTACACCCACCCCATGTACACAGCACGAGAGGATTCAAGGGTTGCTGACAAAGGCAGAGGCATAGTGACGCTCCCAGATCTGGCCAGTATTTGTCCCTCCCCTGGCATCTCCTCTAGCTGCACTACCACCAGCAGTCTCCTAGGTGGCAGTATGGTAATGAGGACGGGAACCCTCCCTCCCTGGAGGAGGAGGAGAGTGTCCTGTGGGATGCTCAATCCTCCTCCCCCCTGGACAGCCCCCAATGACCTAGAGCTTGCTCCTGAACTCTGGTCGCCAGCGCTGCAAGTGGCAGTGCTACTACTGCACCAACAGACTGGCTCAAAATGTGGCTCTTTTGTGTTGTGTGAGGATGCAAAAAAGGTCCAACTCTGGACAACCCCATCTGTCGAACAGGTTTTTTATGACTGAGGTCAGCAGTTACCACTCATACATCCTGGAGTGGGACCTGTTTATCCTATCTGCCAAGATGTTTTGGATGCCTGGAACATGTACTACTGTCGGTTCTAGATCATGTTCCAGAGCCCAATACCAAACCCTCATTGCTTCCCTGTATAGGGATAGGAATGAGTCCCCTTGCTTGTTGATGTAATACATCACTCTGACATTGTCCAGCTGTACCAGCAGAGGGTCTGTGAACAGATGGTTCTGGAAGGCCTGAACACATACAGGACAGCTCACATCTCTAGAACATTTACGTGCAAGGTGCTCCATTGGGGTCCCAGATGCTGCATCTGATGGGAGTCCAGGTGGGCACCACAACCCATCCCGAGGCATCTGTTGTGAGAATCTATAGAGGGAAGGGGATCAGGAAGGGAACTCCCTTTAACAGGTTGCTGGGTTCCATCCACCACTTGAGTACTTTGTGCACAGGGGATGTGACTAGAGCCATTTGTTCTAAGTCAGCTGTGAGCTGACCCCATTGGACTCTCAGGGTCCACTGGGGAATTTGCATGTGCAGCCTAGCCAAGGGTACTATCGCTATGACTGCTGCCATGAGAACCAGCAGGCATAGGAATGTTATGGCTGAGACATACTAGCTGGCATGCACTAACTGTGCTTGGGCAACCAGGTGGTGTCCCTGTCCAGAGGCAGGAAGGCTGAGCCCTGAGCCATGTCCAAGACTGCTCCTATATATTGCAGTTGTTGGCAAGTTGTCAACACTGATTTTGGCTTGCTGAAAGTCATCCCCAGAGCATCGCACATCTGTCTGGTTCAAGCTAAGGTCTGCAGAAGCTGATCCCTGGATCAATGAGAACAGCACATACTCTAGAACCTGACTGACTGAACAAGTGAATGAATCCAGGTGGTGGAAAGCGACTCATAAAGCAAACCACTTCCACTTCATAGAATAAGTGGATCTGGTGGAAGGCTTTCTAGCAGCCACTAGAATATCAGCAACTTTTTGGGAAACCCAAGAATGAGCAATGCTTAGGCCTTCAGGATTCATGCATGCAGATGGAGAGATCTGAGGTCTAAATGGACCAGGGTTCCCTGTTTCTGTGACAGCAGACCGTTGCATAGGGGCAGAGGCACTGTGGGTTCCACCACTAGCTGTTGCAGTAAAGGGAACCACACCTGTTGAGGTCCTAGAGAAGAAATGAGTATCAGAGTTACCCCCTCCATTTGTAGCTTGTGTAGCACTCTCTGAATTAGAGGTTAGGGAGGGAAGGCATACAGGAACCTCCCTTTCCAAGAGAGAGACAATGTGCCTCGCCAGAATACTCCAGGCCCTGGAGCGAGCGAGCAGAAAAATGGCAGTTTTATTTTTTAATATTTTAATGTATTATTCTCCCCCAACCTGGCCACCTGCACTCCAACTGCTTCAGGAGTTGCCAAGGCATTTTGTTGGCTGTTTACCCACCGTACCTGTGCTCAGGTGCCTCCAGCCTTCCCCCATGGAGATATGGTTTACCCCCCCAGGTGGGGATGAGGGGGCCCCCCTCGAACATCCAATGCTTCATTGGGAAGCTGAGGCTGTGGGACAGGCAGAAGAGATCCAGCACAGTGCCAGGTGCTCTCTCTTCCTGCTGTGCAGGGGCCATTTTCTTGTTTACGCCCATCCCATGAATGCAGAATGCAGAGAGAACCAAGGGTTGCAGTCATACGCAGAGGCACTGTGGTGCTCCCGGATCTCGACAGTGCTCATCCCTCCTCTGGTGTCTCCTCTAGCTGCACTACCACCTGTCATTATCCAGATGGCATTATGGCAGTGGGGATGACAACCCTTCCTCATCGGAGGAGGAGAGTGTCCTGGGGGATGCTCAGTCCTCCTCCCCCATGGCCAGCCCCTGATAACCCAGAGCTCATGAATAGTAGCACTACTGCTGCACCAATGGCTCAACTTGAAAAGCGGCAGTTTTGTGCTGTGTGGGGATGCACAAAGGTCCCCCTCTGGATGACCCCATCTGTCGATCAGGTTTTCTATGACTGAGGTCAGCAGTTCCCACTCATACATCCTGGAGTGGGACCTGTTTATCCTGTCTGCCAAGACATTTGAATGCATAGAACATGTACTGCTGTCAGGTCTAGACCATGTTCCAGAGCCCAATACCAGACCCTCATTGCTTCCCTGCATAGGGGATAGGAATGGGTCCCCTTCTTGTTGATGTAATGCATCACACTGACATTGTCCATCTGTACCAGCAGAGGGGCTTGGAACAGGTGGTTCTGGAAGAACTGAGCCCATACAGGACAGCTCGCATTTCTAGAACATTTATGTGCAAGGTGCTGCCCATTGGGGTCCACGTATGCTGCATCAGATGGGAGCCCAGGTGGGCATCCCAACCCATCCCTGAGGCATCTGTTGTGAGAATCTGTGGAGGGGAAGGGATCAGGAAGGGAACTCCCTTTAATAGGTTACTGGGTTCTATCCACCACTTGAGTACTTTACACACAGAGAATGTGACAGAACCATTTGTTCTGGGTCAGCTGTGTGCCGATCCCACTGGGGTCTCAGGGTCCACTGGGGAACTGGCATGTGCAGCCTGGCCAAGGGTACTGTCACTATGGCTGCTGCTATGACAACCAGCAGGCATAGGAACATTCTGACTGAGACATACCTGCTGACATGCAATAACTGCACTTGGGCAACCAGGCGGTGGGCCCCTGTCCAGAGGCAGAAAGGTTAAGCCCTGGGTCGTGTCCACGACTGCTTCTATATATAGAGGACTATGTATGAGCAATCATACACAACAAGGTTATTTTTGATCGAGTGGTTTCCATGCTAACAAGAGACCTCAAGAGCGCAACTCAAGAGGTCTCGTTACCACGGAAACCATGAGATGGGCAATCATTATTGTGCCACTATGTCAAAAAAACATCCCCCCAAAGAACTTTAAAATGCCTTACTGAGGCACGTTTTCTCCATCTCTGGTCAGTTCTGTGCCAGATCTCACTGTTGCAGCCACTTCATCGCGTATGCACGATGACGTTCGATGTTGTTGTGCTGCACTAGTGACATACTCAGTGCCGCACAATGTCATGACGCACTTAGTGTTGCACAACAATGCTGTTCTAAGCATGGATTTCCATGCAGAACAGTGTTCTGCCATACACTATACTGCAGTTGCTGGCAAGGTGTCAACACTGATTCTGGTATGCTGACAGTCATCCCCAGAGCATCGAACATTTGTCTGGTTCAAGCTAAGGTCTGCAGGTGCTGATCCTTGAAGGGGGGCTTTCAATAGCCAGTCATCCAGGTAAGGGAAAACACAAAGGCCTTCCCTGTGAAGGGCTGCTGCCACTACTGGCAAGCATTTGCTAAAGACCTGTGGCGCAGAAGACAAGCCAAAAGGTAACACTCTGAATTGGTAATGTTCCCCTTGAAATAAGAACTTCAAGTATTGTCTGTGAGGCTCCCTAATTCTGATATGGAGGTAAGCATCCTTCATATTGAGGGAACAGATCAAGTCCCCTGCTTGCAGCGGTGAGAGTAGGCCTTGCAAGGTGACCAATCTGAACTTCTTGTACTCTAGGAAGAGGTTCAGGTCCTTGAGATCCAAGATAGGTCGCAGGTCTCCTGTCCACTTTGGGACCAAGAAATACCAAGAGTAAAACCCATGTGCCTTTGTTCTAAGGGCACAGGTTCTATGGCCCACTTTTGTAGCAATGTCTGTTTCCTCCAGAAGCAGAGGTAGGTGTTCTAGAGGATACTGGGCTACTAGTGGGGGATGAACTGGAGGTATGTCTAGAAGTTCCAGAGCATGGCCCTGTTCTATGATTTCCAGAACCCATGCATCTGTTGTCACTTCCTTCCACTGTTTCAAGTGGAGGGAGAGGTGACCCCCTATAACCACCCTGGAGGTAAAGGTGGTTGGGGGGTGTACAAGTAGTTAGGCATAGCTGGTTAGGGTGGCTCCCCCTGTGCCACCATCTCTAAGGGCTTTTCAATAGGCACCTGGGGTGATACAGTCAATTCTCGTCATCCTGGATCTCTCATTAGCATTTGATACCGTGGACCATGGGTTGCTTTGGGATTGACTCAGGGAGTACGCAGGACTCACTGGCAGGTCATCAGCTGGTTTGAGTCCTATCTTCAGGATAGAAACCATAGGTTATGTTAGGAAGATTTTCCTCGCACCCAGTGGTTCTGTCTTGTGGCGTACCCCAGATTTTGGTTCTATCGTCCATGTAGTTCGTAGACTACATGCTACCCCAGGGCAAGGTTATTAGACATTATGGTCCAGGGTTTCATTGCTATGCAGATCATACTCAGCTTCACATGTCTTTTGCTCCCAGGACACTGGGTACTATTGACGTGCTTAATAAGTACCTGGCCGAGATCCAATACTGGATGTCATCGAGCTGGCTGAGGCTTAGCCATGAAAAAACTGAAGTCCTAGTGATTCAGTTGAGCCATGTGGGGGGGGGTGGCAGCTGCCAGGAGAGAAACCAGGGTTCGACTTCGTCCTCTGGGCTTTTAGCTGCTTCTAGGGTGAAGAATCTGGGAGTCATACTGGATGAGGGCTTGACAATAGAGCCTCAGGTGTCAGCTGTAACCTGGAATGGCTTTTTCCATCTGCAGAATATCTGCCAGATCAGATCCCTCATCCTTCCTGGTGACCTAGCCACACTGGTGTATGTGTTTCTGACCTCCAGACTAGACTACTGTAATGCTGTCTACCTTGGGGTTAGCAGGTGTATGCTGTGATGCCTACAGCTGCTGCAGAATACAGCTGCCTGGGCCTTTCTAGATCATGCCAGATTTCACCGGCATTGTGGGATCTGTACTAGTTGCCAGTGAAGTGTCATATCTCATTTAAAGTGGGTTTGTTAGGGCCGGCCCAGTGGCGCTGAGGGTTGAGGCTGTGGACGGCACACCTTGCGCCACGCCGGTGACCCAGGTTCGGAAGTGGACTTGGGCTGTCGGGGGTAGGCAGGGAAGGAAAGGATCGAGCATCTGGAGGACTGCTTTCCTTTCCTGGGGGGGCACGATTCCACCATCTGGCGACCCCCAGTGGTGACTGGAGGTCATACCAGCAGTCGGGATCTGGAAACAGGGGGATCGGCCATGGCGGCTCTCCTGCGGGCATGCGCAGGAGCATGCATGCGCCACGCTGGAGTGCATTGCACCACCAAGCTGGTAGGGGGAAGGAGATCAAGCTGCAAAAAAACCCAACCTCTGGATAGGCGAAGGCACCGCCTATGTCCTGGCCACACTCCCACTGTTGGACTCACCATCCATGGGCACCCTCCCACTCCAGCTCCAGTGCATTATATTTGAAGATAGAGTGCCAGAGTGGGCAGCCCCACCTCGGGGGGCTCAGAGCTGGGGGATCTTCCGGGCTGGAGTGGCTTGGCTCTGGTGGGTTTCAGGCAGGGAGGTAGAGTCAGGCATAGGTTGGCTGCTGGAGAGAGTTCCACAGGGTTCAAGCGAATAAAGGAAGTATACAAAAAAAAAATGGGGTTGTTAACCTACAAAGTCCTACATGGGCTGGGCCCGGACTACCTGGCTGAGTTCCCGCACCTGCACATCCCCTCTCACCCGCTCCACCAGGGAGGGCCTTCAAGTGTTTCCAAGGGCTAGATTGAAGACTTCCAGGAACCAGGCTTTCGAGGTAGTGAACCTGGCCCTTTGGAATGCTTTACCTAGAGCCTTGAGGGAGGCCCCCCTCAGTGGAGGCCTTTAAGAGGGGCTCAAAAACATATCTGTTTTAACAAGCATCTGAGGATAATTAGTAACACTGTATCTGAGCACATCCTAAACTGTTAACCTGGCTTAGTTTATTATATTGTATTTCAATATATAGGTATTTATTTCTGTGGTTTTAATGTGGTTGGTTAATCGTATTTATGGTTTAATGTATTATTGTCATATTGTAATTGTGCCCTGGGCCTATGGTGAAGGGCACAACAAACAAATGAAGACTACTGCTACTACTACTGGGGGTGGACAAGGCTCCTGCTCACTTGCCACTGCCCTGTCTGGCTGCTGGGAAGTATCTGACACCAGCTGGACAGAAAGGACCCCTGCTCGTACCCCTATGCTGGGTATGGTGAAGGGACTGCACAGACTTTAAGGTTCTGCCGGAGGCCTGAAGAGTTGATAAAATTTCTTGAATCTCCACACCACAACTTATGTCCTCTAAATGGGGCATTGAGAATAGACTGTTGCATGTCATTTGCAAACCCTGCCACCATGCATTACTGACATCCCCTTCTCTACCCACCACTACGCACTATATGCCGCTACAGGCTGAACCTCACTTCAATACAGGCACAACTTGAATGCCGCACTCTGGACACTCAGAGCCATCAGTGGCAAACTCCCTCATTATATCGCTGACTGTCTGTCCCTGATTGTGGCCAGAAACTACACCCTTAGAAGCTGCTCAATGCTGTTGTTACATATACCTAGGGCACTTACATGCTTCAGGAGAGCCGCCTTTCGCTTCTCACTTCCATCATTATGGAACAAAACCCAAAAAACGCTAAAGCTGAGGACCCCAGTTAGTATTCAATTGTTCAAAAAGATGTATCGTGATGGCATAATGGAAATCTGTAACTGCTTCACTTGATACCAACTAACCACCCTCTCTTATACGGCGGCTCCTCCGATAAAAGTTACCCCTCCTTGTTCTCTTGCCTCGAGTATGCCTATTAACCGCTCCACGGCTTCATATGTTGAACTTCCATACCCCATCCTACAAGCTCAGCACTCCTGCAGTATTATTCCACCTTATGTTGTTGCTCGCGGTGCCTTGCCCTCAAAATGGTCTATTGCTCTCACCTTGAGTGTGCCCATTAACCGCTTCACAGCTTCAAATATCGATCTTCCATACCCCATCCTATAAGCTTAGAACTCCTGCAGCATTAGTCCCCCTTATGTTGCTGCACTTGGGGACTAAACCTATCCTCGCCCTCATAACAGTCCTTGGTACATCCTATACCTTCCTCTGCCCCTACCTAAGAACCAACCCAAACTCCACCTCTACTCCCTCATCCCATTCCTTTGTGCTCATGACACCTGCAGCCCATCCCTCTGTCAGCTGTGGTTGCTGCTACACTAGAGAAAAGATCCACTCTCACCCTCAGAGCGGTCCCTATCATTCCAATACCTCACTCTGCTCCAACCTTTAGGGCCACCTCATTCCTGACTCTACACTATACATCCCCCTGCTTTATCACACCTGACATCTTCTACCCAGAGTGTCTACCATCTTCTTACATTAACCCTCCCACATTTGTATAGTTTCTGGCACGGACCGACCACAAGTTCAAAACTCATTACTGCTTGCAGATCTATGTTCAATGTCTATTACCTGTATATGTACATTGTTTACATAATCAAGTACGCTTACTGATTGTATATGTTTATATATGTATATGTACCATTGCAACTTGACTTTCTGTACTATACTTATTTTTATTTTAATGACCGCAGGTCCACCTTGTAAATGAGCTTGCTCAATGGTGCCTGCTTGGGTAAATAAAGATATTGATTGATTGATTGATTGAATGATAAGCCAAGAACATCTCCCGAGACAGATGCCAGAGGCTGCAGCCCTGGCAGAAGCATCTGAGGCATCACAGGTTGTGTGAAGCAAATGCTTGCCCACATCAGCCCCAGCAGTAAAGGCTTTGAAAAGTTCCTGTTTTGGGGTGCCCACTGGCAAGGCTTGTGCATCTGCCTTGGCCTTCATCCAGAGGGTGGTCTGGTACTTCATCATGTGGGCCTGGTCGTTAACAAGCAAAGGTCATTTTGCCTAAAACATCTAGCCTCCTGGACTTCTTATCAGGAGAGAGGGAACACGGGTGCTTAGGTGCCATAGACCTATCATGGGCAGCATTAATGATCACTGAATCTGCTTCAGGCTGGGTGGCATAAAATTACTTCCCAGAGGGGGCCATGTATGTTTTATCCACTTTCCTGGTTACAACTGAGATATTATTTGGGCCTGTGCCAGGCAGAAAAGGTAGCATCCTCTAAAGCAGGGAGCAGAGATGGCACCACTATTGCAAGATATTCTGGCAGCTCCAGGAACTCGGTAAGATTTTCTAGTAGTGTCCTGTTCCTCCAGATCAAAGCCCATGGCAGCTTGCAACTGCTGCATCATGGTGAAGAAAATGAGATCCTCTGGGGGACCTTGGTGTGTTGATAACTGAGTCCTCATTGCAAGTGGACACCATGGAGGTGGTGCCCATCATAGGGGCTTTCAGCATAGTCCTCAGCCTTCTCTTCATCCTGCATTGTTGTCAGGATTATATTCATACTCGTCATCTAGCAGGTTGTTGGGGTAAAGGGAGCAGCCCAGTGACATTGGCGGCGCTCTAGGTGGTGGCTGTGGCAAGGGTGGATCTTGCGGCATCGAGAGGGAATTAGTAGTAGGTTCCATCGATGGACCCCCTGGAACCAGGAGGTTACACGGCAGGCATGTAATCATATTCGAGAAGGAGGATAATATTGCCTGAGCGTCAGCACCCATATGGTTGATGGGTGCAACTGGGAGAGTCGACGGGGGAGGCTGAGTCCCTGACATCAATGGTGACATACCACCCATACTAGGTCTGGTAGTGCCCACACCAAGCCCCAACCTTTGTGTTATGTCGATGATTGGGGGGGCAAGCGGCGTCACTGCCAGAGTGGACGATGGCATTAAGGAGGTCATACCTGCTGTGTGGAGAGATGACCTGGTGTTCACCAGGGAGGCTCTCTCCTTATCTTTGTCCTGGTGCTTTTGTCTGTGATTCCCTTGTCCCGGGATTTGGAGGACCTGGACATAGTAGACTGGGCCAGCTATGTGGCTCTACTCTTCTGCTGGAGCTCCTTCTCCATTCTAGACACCTTCTGCTTGAGGAAGTGTTTTTCTAGAGCCCGTTTATGGCGTTACCTGGTTGTGGAAGCAAAACCCTAGCAAATTCTGCAAGCTTTCACATTGTGGTCTCGGCCTGGGCAGCAGACACAGACATCATAGGAGTTGCTGGTGTAGGTCTTCTCTCCACACTCACAATACTGGAACAGTTTTGATGGTTTCTTCGGCAACATACAGGTAATCGAAAATCACTATGAAAGTAATTACGTTTCTAATAAAGGAAATAAAACAGCAACTTTTGCAATGGCGTTTCTTTCAGCGGTCTAGTGAGTATGGTTGATGGCAGGAAAACTGAGGAGGGATGGGGCCGTCCATGTTTATGAGAGTTGATGCTTGACATCGGCTTGGGCAGCCCCTGGCTGACTGCTTGCAAAGTTTCCGTGTGGATCTAGTGCCTGGCTCTTATAGTTCTATAGGTGTGGCCTGATGAAAGAGATCTCTTCGAAGATCTGTAGTTTTGAGAGATGATGAGTCTGTGACACTGATATATAATATATCTTGTCTTCTGTTTGTACAGTAAAGATGCATTCCTTTTATGCTTTGGATTACACATATTTTTCATCTCTTCCACAAGACATCAGTTGGACTAATTTTTATTTATTTATTTATTGAGATCTAGGATTAAACACCTTTGAGCTGGGAGCTCGTTTACAAAGGTTCCACGTCAGTGGGAGGGAAGACAATAATTACAAAGGTTATACAAACAAGAGTGAATAAAACATGAACAGTAATGACAAAGGTTATACAAACAACAGTGTAAAAACATGACAATAATAGGAACAATACCATAGCAGGGGTAGAAATAAGGTTTTGGCAATGGGGAGCCATGAATAGTTCCTGGTCATCGGCAATTTTTGGTGAACCAGGAGCTACTCAGGCTGACCAGGAGCTATTACCTAAAAATGTAGAAAAAGAGGTCCATATGAAAAAATGCCAATTTTAAATGTTTTTTTGTTTTTGTTTTGCCTTGACAGGGACAAACACATAACTATAGTACTAGGCAGAGCAAGAATATAGTACCAAGAGGAAGAGAGAACAGAGAAAGGCATCAGAAGACAAGATCTGGGACAGAATAATGACAGACAGAGACAGAATATGTAGAAGAAGGCAAGCGAGTAAAGGAACAGGGTAGAAAACCTAACCTGCTTTGAAGCTTAAAACTTCACAAGGAGACACTAGAATCTCATTAAATAAAGATATATTATTTTGTGTGTCTTTTTTTTTTTTGCGTGTTGTACACATTGTTTTTATTAAAGATCATTGTGTAATGCAATTCAAGGTTTGGGGGGGGGCAAATAGTTTCAAATCATGTGAGTATCACAAGCAGCTAAGAATTCCCCACAAATTATAATCACTCAGTCTTCATCTGACTTTTGTTCAAAACGATGATGGAGGTCCTCGTCATTCTCATTTTCACTAGAAGATGTGATGTGAACGTCCTCCACTTCTGAGACTTTGCTTTGGCCTGCTGTCGAGGACTTGTGAGGTTTTGCTCCCAACTATGTTTTGTTTTTATGAACCACTCTTTTACTGATGGTATGCTACAAAAATCTTGTGGTTCTGGGCCCTCCATGGAGATTAAAAGTAAGTCCGCTATGGTGCTGGTCTTCAGATTAGCTCTCCAGTCAGAAAAAAATTCTTTTCATAGTTGAAAATGCCCTTTCTAGTGTTGCATTGGATATTGGATACACTAGTACTATAGCTATGACATGAAGAATGTTTCTGAAATATAGAGATTTTTTCTGGAAGATTACATGCCATACCTCAAGGAATGAGAGCTGCTTGTGATACTTGTTAATATTCTGTTTCAACAGTTTCCATTCTGTCATTGCAGTATGCACATCACATCCATTCTGCAGCAAGACAGGAGAGAAGTGGTCAATAAGAAACTGGATCTCCTCATTTCAAATGCTGAAAGCTCATTAAATTATCAGGCCAATTTGCAGGGTCAATGACAGTGCCGTTCGTTAACAGTGGGTCTTCTGCAAAGCCCAAGCGCTGGTTGAGACAGTCCATTACACTGTTTACAATCACTTCAATTCCTTGGCAAGGGCTGAAAGAGCATCTCCTATTGCCCTTTGGAGCACAATTTCTTTAAACACTGCTGTCCCTTCCTCATTGATAACCACTTCTCTCCTGAACTTGGCTAGCGTGGTTCCATCCTCTGCCATTAGATTTTCTGTTTCCGAGAGTACTGTACTTACAGTGTCCATTACAATGGGAAGGGGATATATGGGCATCCTGAAATGCATGGGAGACTGTTGACAGACCTGTGAGTATGTCAAAATAGAAGTGTGAGAGTAGCAGAAATTTTACATTGCATATCTGTTTTCTAAACCCCTTAACTTTTGCCTTGTCTGCTGGTAGAATATTCCGTCTGGTGTCAGACACAAGCTCATCCCAATAAGCCAATATGCTGCTGAAATTATGAAGCACAGCATGGAGAGAATCCTTTTTATGTGAGAGCCATCGTGTTCCTTGTGACTTTTTAAATGTGATGTAGGTAGTTTGATTGGCTTCAGCCACTCTTTTTAACTCTCTGTAACGTTTTGGTGAGTTCTCATAAAAATAGAATATTGAGATCAACATGTTGTCAATGGTCTGGGAAAAATAGGTGTTTTTAAAAGCATCTTTAGCTGCTAATTCAAGCCTGTGCGAAACGCAATGAATGGCAAGAAGCCATGGGCACTCTTCTTTCAATAATGCCATCAAACCCTTATTACGTCCAAAATTGACAGACGCACCATCTGCTCCTGCGCCAATGCAGGATAACTGTTTTAGGTCAACCGTGTCCTGACCCAGCAATTGAGAGTATGCGATAGTCATTGCAGACCTCAAACCACTTGCATCAGCAGACTCTACATCAATTAATCCAATGAACTTCATAGTAGGTTGCCCATCCTCGAGAATTTTAGCGTAAACTATCTCCTTCTCTGTGGTGGTCCTGTCTGTTGTCCCATCCATAAAGACTGAATGATATCTGTATGGAGTTGCTTCTCCTGTGAAATGACTCACAGTTGGTTTTCTTAAGTGATCGGCAATAGTTGTGACGAATGTAGCGCACGCTTCCTCATTGGCATAAGCATCACCAAGGTCGACACCATGTCTCTTTTCTAGTGATATTAGTCCCTTGAATTTCAGGAAGGGGTCCTCTTCTTTGGCCAGGTAGTAGGCAATATCAAAAAGTTTCTATAACTTGTATAGAGATTTTTATTCATTTTAATATACATTTCTCTATTTCACCACCTGAGGGCATATTAGCAGCTAAAGTAGCAGCCATTGCTTGTTTATGGCCTTCTGATACAGCATGCCTCTCACAGTTTGTTTTTAAACATTGTTAGTTCCACTGATGTACGAATCCATATTGCTCATTTTACCAGCTCTAGTTGCCCACTTTTGAATCGTCTGGTTTCTCTCTACAAAACTTGCACCAAATCTTGGTTGCAATACCATCTTTGCTTCAAACTGTAGCCATGTCAAATCTGGATTTTCTTTTTGGCACTGCCATGGCGCACTAATGGATACATGACAGGAGCAGACCTCTTTTTCTTTTCCTTAGTTACTGTGCTAGCACTTACTGACAATAGTACTATCTGGGTTAGTGGTCATTGGCATCAAAAGAGGAGGACGGTTGTCTGTTTCATCCGGTCCAGGCTGCTTGTGTTTCATGAAGCACTGAATCCGAAACTTAGAAGTGACATTATTACCACCACCCAGGAAGGAGATAGGTTGGGCCTTGATGTAATTAATTCAGAATGTTAAGTACAGCCGCTGAACGTGATGAATTGAGATGTTGTGTTGTACTTGAGGTATAATAAAATGAAGAAAATTATTTCACTGGCTCCGTCTCTTTTTTTTTGTTAAACTACAATGCAGGGATTTTTTTTATCTGGTATATAAGAATGTTACCAAGCTGACCACAAGGCTAAAAAAACCTTGTAATAAGTCATGCTGATGCTCACAGGGTCCAGGGAGCAAAGCTACAGTTAATTTTTTTAATCAAGGTCACAACAGTGAACAAGCTAGCAGACACAAGGCATAAACTGCCTTGCAATGTAGTCATGCTAATGTTCAGTGGGACCTGGGACCACTAGTTTTTTTTTTGTTTAACCAGGTATAGCACACTAAGCTGAAAGCTTTTTTACAGGATCGACCTGGGAGCACAAGGAGGTTAAGTGACTTGCTCAGGGTCACACAGTATGCAGGTGGAAGCTGTAGGATTCAAACCAAGGTCTAGCCTGCTGGATGTTACCAAATTTGCAGCTCAGAGCCTTAGACCACTGCGCTATACTGCCTCCTAGTCAAGCCTGATAATTTTTTTAATCAAGGTCACAACAATTAACAAGCAGACACAAGGCTAAACTACCTTACAATGTAATCGTGCTAATGTTCAGGGGGTCCTGGGACCACTAGTCAAGCTTGATAATTTTTTTAATCAAGGTCACAACAGTTAACAAGCAGACGCAAGGCTAAACTACCTTGCAGTGTAGTTGTGCTAATGTTCAGGGGGTCCTGGGACCACTAGTCAAGCTTGATAATTTTTTTAATCAAGGTCACAACAGTTAACAAGCAGACGCAAGGCTAAACTACCTTGCAGTGTAGTCATGCTAATGTTCAGGGGGTCCTGGGACCACTAGTCAAGCTTGATAATTTTTTTAATCAAGGTCACAACAGTTAACAAGCAGACACAAGGCATAAACTGCCTTGCAATGTAGTCGTGCTAATGTTCAGTGGGACCTGGGACCACTAGTCAAGCTTGATCATTTTTTTAATCAAGGTCACAAATATCCCCAGGTTTAAAAAGGAACAAAAATGCTGTCCTCACAGGGTTCAGGAAGTTGTGAGGAGCTTTAAAGTTTAGTCTGACTGGTTACACCTGAAACTTAGCTCATAAACACACTAATCAGTGTAATCACAATATTTATTTTAGCTAAGCAACAGTGTTCAGTTATCAAGAACAGAATTTAGCAGAACAAAAGTGGCTTAGTCAGAGCGTAAAACAGAAATAAGATTGATTTACTGAAGGTTGAGAAATAAATTATAACTTGAAAGGATTCTAGAATCAAAGGTTAGGTGCTAAACTTGAAAGTCATGAATCCAGAGTCAAAAACGCTGTTTCTGATCTCTCTCCCTCCCACCTGAATAATAGTATAGCTTTACAGAAAAAAAAATCTGCCAAAACGTGCCAATTCTGTGCTCTTTCTAAATTTAAATGATCTCCCCTCCCCCCAGTAATTATTTCACGATTGTTTCCACAAAAGGAAAAAGGGCAGATTACTTTTAAAACTAATCTGAGAGCCTTAATGTAGTATTTCCACCAAATATGAAAGTCAATCAATTTTTCAAGTGAGTATTTGAGCTATGTATTATGTGACTCGTTTCTCCGACAGTTTTCTCTCAAATAACGAGGCAAGCTGCTGCCTCTTAACAGACACCCTCACACTGTCCAACCCTCCGTGCACAATTGTCAAAAACATGTTGTGTGACAGGCTAGTTAGCCAATGAACAACCACACACTGTCTGAATTGCCACCCGATTGGCCTGCACCACTGGCCATCATGTGATGCAAGGATTGTTGAGTCAAGACCTGTCAGTCAAGTATAAATGGGCAGGTCCCAAACGGATGAATGTACATGCCCCCCTGTCAGACTGAGCTGCAACCACATGACACACAGACAGGAGAATCATGACAACACACTAACTTCACCGATTATATTGAGAATCAAACAGTGTTTCATTGACTTGAGTATGCTCAAGCAACATGAGCACTTATTGTAACCCCAACCCAATTCAAAGAGTAAATAAGCTCATTTTTGCCAGTCCGTCCTAACCTGTTTGAATCAAGGAAATGGAAGGGGGGACACTCAGCAACCTCTCCATCCCTAAAGGTAGCCCAGTGCAACAGACACAAACCTAGTTTAACGCAGCACCTATATGTAAACGAAAAAAATGATTAAAGATTGGCTGATATAACACCAACCACAAGTAACCCGAGCTGTACTTAGCCACAAGAATTCAATGCCAACTCATTTGTTTAAAAAAAAATCCACATTCCATAGCAAGTATGTCCATCACTAGTCATACACACTCGGCAGCGATTCCGGGGCTCGGCTGTGCATCCCACACTGACAGCAACAGCCAAACCCAGGAGAAACAAGCTAGCAGCAGCCTGACAACCGTCTGCCCACCCATAGTCTGTCCCTCGATGTCCGGCGTCCACAAGGAGACTCGCTCACCTCTCACCACTGTGCTGCTTCCAGCCCTAGAGTCATCTCTTAACACTCCGAGAACAGCAGTTTAAAAGCTGACTTAGCCGCGGCTCTTCAAATAAAATGCTATCACAGTTGTTATAATTGGTTTAAGTGCTCCCCCCCAAAAAAAATTGAGTATAATTGTCCTTGGTCTGCATTCTTCAAGTCTAATTGTTTGTTGGTACTTAAATGTCCAGATCTCATTATTTGCCCACCCCTCCTTTCAGGTAATCGGTTCAATTATTTACACTGCCCCCAGAAGAATCTTTTTCCTTGGCTTGCTTTCTTTTGCAAGTTTTGTTCCTTTATGCTAGCCAAGACCGTGCTTAGTTGTCCCAACCCTCTGTTCAGTTGTCTGGCCCAGCCTAAAATAGTGGCAGTGAATCGGCTTTTTTTTTTGGTTTTGTTTTTATTCCTTGCTCGCTCCTAAGGATTTTAACTTAACTGCATTGAGACTGCCGGGTAATGTACTGCAGGTGAAAGTCTAGACTGCATCGCGAGCTGCGCTGTCTGCCACTGTAAGAAGGGAATTTATCTTTTTTTTTTTTTTTTTTATGTATTAAACATTTTCATTTTTTCGCTTGTTGGTCTTGCCTGTTGAAGTTCGCTTCTGAACACTGTGTCACACTGCATCTCCGACAGCGACGGGTGCTCAAGACATGATCGCATAATTTCTGTAATTGGTAAATGACAGATGCACAACACCGTGGAATGATGACCCGCTCACCTTTCACCACTGTGCTGCTTCCAGCCCTTCTCACTCAGTCAGTCTCACTCAGTCAGTTCTTAACACTACATGGCAATTCTAAATGCTAATTAGCCGCGGCTCTTCAAATACGCTATCTCGCTCGCTCAGCGCCGGGTGCAGCGCCCCTGCTTCAGATCACAGCAAGAAGCAGATGCTGCATTACACATTTGTAGCGCTGTTTAGCGCTCGGCGCCCGCTTATTTCGACCCCTGCATATGTTTGAGTACACCGTAAGCAATTAATGCGGGCAAACTTGAGCTTAGTTGGCAAGCAAATAGTTGGAGATAGGAGTTAGAGAGGGGCTAAAGGAGGCAGTGGGTAGGAGAGGAGGGTGGGAGTGAGGTGAGAAAAAGGGGCAGCAGTCATAGACATAAAAATATTGGAAAAGGCAAGAAATCAAACAACCTGTCTATATAAATCCATAACATAACACAGAAAAGTTACATTGGGATAGAATTTTCTGAGATGATAATTATCTGTTCATGGACACTTGAAAAGCCAAATGTTTTGTTTTGTGACGTTATAACCGTTATATCTGCCTCCACCTTCCAGACCAACTTTAATCACCCTTCAAGTTCTGGAAGGTCATCCATGCCCTCTTCTCTCCCCCAACCCAGTCCTCCACCCCAGTCCTCAAGATAAGTGATGTCTTAATTTCTCACCCCCTCTCTGTTGCCTCTGAGTTCAACACTTTCTTCACTACCTGTGCATCCTCCCTTCTCTCTTCAATCTCTCCCTCCTCTCCCCACAGCCTTCCCTTCCCGACTCTCCCTTTCTCCTTCTCTCCTATATCTCTTGCTGTCACTCTCATAGAAACATCAATTTTGATGGCAGATAAGGACCGCTTGGGCCACCTAGTCAGCCCATTCCCTACCTACTGGATAAGCTGCAGATCCTAGTTGGCCAGCAGCCTGTTTCTTCCTAACCCCCCAAGAATTGCCTTATGTCTGTCCCATGCATTCTTGAATTCCCCCACTGTTTTTAACCCCACAACCTCCTCAGGAAGTCCGTTCCATACATCCACCACCCTCTCTGTGAAAAAATACTTCCTCACATTGCCCCTGAGCTGTCCCCCCTCTATCTTCAGATTATGTCCTCTTGTTCTTGCACATCTTTTTCTGAAAGATGCTACCCTCTTGAACTTTGTTGATTCCCTTAAGGTACTTAAAAGTTTCTATCATGTCGCCCCTCTCCCTCCTTTCCTCAAGGGTATACATATTAAGCTCCTTTAGTCTCTCCTCATATGGCTTCTGTTACAGGCCCTGCACCATTTTAGTTGCCCTCCTCTGGACTGCCTCCATCCTGTCTATGTCCTTGCAGAGATGGGGTCTCTAAAACTGGATGCAGTACTCCAGATGGGGTCTCACATACTGTCTGTACAGAGGGATAACAACTTCCTGTTTTCTACTGGTGATGCCTGTCCCTATACATCCCAGTATCCCCCCAGCCATCCCTACTGCTTTTTCACATTGCTTGCTGAACTTTAGGTCATCTGATATGATTTCCCCCAGGTCTCTTTCCATTTTTGTTGTTGTTACTACCTCCCCCCCCCATTGTGTACTCTTCCCTTGGGTTTTTGTTTCCCAGGTGCAATGCTTTGTACTTCTTTGCATTGAATCCAAGCTGCCATACTTCTGACTATTCCTCCAACCTTGACAAGTCCCTTCTCATCCTTTCCACCTCCCTGTGTATCAACCCTGTTGCAGATTTTTGTGTTGTCTGCAAAGAGGCATACTTTTCCTTCCAGTCCCTCTGCAATGTCACTTATAAAGACATTAAAAAGGACTGGACCCAGTACTGAATCCTGTGGCACCCCACTAGTAACCCCCCTTTCTTCAGAGTGGACTCCGTTTACTATTATCTTCTGTGTCCTGTTGTCCAGCCAATGTATTACCCAGGCTACCACCCTGGGACCCACTCCCAGGCTGGCTAATTTGTTTATTAATCTTTTGTTGTAGGACTGTGTCAAGTGCCTTGCTAAAGTCTAGGTAGGCCATGTCCACAGCCCCCCCGGTCTACTACTTTGGTTACCCAGTCAAAGAAATCGATTAGATTCATCTGACATGACCTTCCCACTGTGAATCCATGCTACCTTGGGTCCTGTGCCTCACTGGTCTCTAGGTACTCAACAATTATTTCCTTCAGAAGTGATTCTATCATTTTCCCTACCACTGAGGTCAAACTGACAGGTCTGTAGTTTTCTGTCTCTGTCTTGCTCCCACTTCTGTGAAGGGTAATCACATCCGCCCTCTTCCAGTCCTCAGGTACCACACCATCCTCCCATGATTTATTAAAAAGGGTAGTCAGTGGTGTCACTAGTTCTTCCCTTAATTCTCTTAGAATTCTGGGATGAATCCTGTCAGGCCCCATTGCTTTGTCCACCTTCAGTTTTAGGAGTTCTTTCAGAACCCTTTCTTCTGTGAAAGGACTGGGATCGACCCTCCTATCCAGAGAGCTTCTAGTAATTGGATTAGGTACCTCCCACTCCTCTTCTTTTGTGAATACTGAGCAGAAGTATTCATTCAGTATCCCTGCTTTTTCACTGTCCCTCTCTGCCCACCCACTGTCCCCTTTATTTAGCCTCACTATCCCTCCCTTTGTATTTCTACGCTCCCTAATGTGCCTATAAAAGGTTTTATCCCCCTTCTTAACTGAGTTGGCTATCTTTTCCTCGGTTTGGGCCCTTGCTATTCTGACTGCCTTCCCTGCTTCCTTCTGCTTTAACTGGTACAGTTCTCTGTCCTCCTCCTTCTGTGTTTCCTTATACTTCTGAAATGCTATATTTTTCTCGCTAACCTTCCCTGCCACCTCTTTTGAGAACCATAGTGTTTTTTTCTCTCATTGATTTATTTTCTTCACACAAAGGCTTGTTGCCTCTGTGATGGCAGTTTTGATGTTTCCCTATTGTTGCTCCACCCCTCCTTCTTGTCTGTTTGTTAGTGCTTTTCTGAGGCACTCTCCCATTTTGACAATGTCAGCCCTCCTGAATTCCAGTACCCTCACTTTTGTATGGCTTGACTCTGCAGCCGAGTTTATCGTGAACCACACTGTTTGGTGGTCACTTGTTCCCAGATGGCTACCCACTTCTAGATTTGAGATCCTCTCTCCATCCCCATTTGAGAGTGCCAGGTCTAAGATTGCTCCCTCCCGAGTGGGTTCCAACACTAGCTGTTGGAGGCATGCCCCCTGTAGGACATTGAGAATGGCCCTGCTCTTGGATGTGGCAGCAGCAAAGGTGCTCCAGTTAACATCTGGCATATTCATGTCCTCCATCAACAATATCTCCCTTTTCTCTGCCATCCTAAGGATGCCTTCTATCATTTCCTTGTCCATCCCCCCCCCCGAGATGGGGGCCTGTATAGAAACATAGAAGTTGATGGCAGATAAGGACTGCAAGGCCCATCCAGTCTGCCCATTTTTTCTACCTTATGAATGTGCCATAGGCCTATACTCTGTCAATGGCCTATCTATTTATACTCATCTGTATTGCTCACTTATGCCTATCCAATGCCTGTTTGAAGCCCTGCACTGTAGTCAGTATACAACTCCTGTGTGGATTATGGTGCCATTTACAGTCTCCAGGGTGATCCACAGTGCCTTCTCTCCTCCCTGTTTACCCTTTTGTTCCATTGCTTTGACCCCTTCCCTTACATAGAGAGCTACTCCTCCTCCTCTTCTACCCTCCCTGTCTCTCCTGTAGATTGTGTACCCTGGTATGTTGACATCCCTGTCATGGTTCTCTGTGTACCATGTTTCTGTGGCTGCACGATAGCCAGGCATCCCTCTTCCATCAAGGCCACCAGTTCAGGGAGCTTGTTACCTAGACTACAGGCATTGGTACTCATTACCTTCCATTTTTTTATGGCCTTACCCCTTTTTGCCCCATCTCAATCCTTACTGCCTTTGTCTTTTTCTCCATTACTCCCTATCGACGTCTCTATCTTGAAGTTTACCTCACTAACTACCTTGATTTTTGGGGCTAGATTTCCCTTTCAGTGCCTCCCTTTGGCTAGTGTAAATGCTTGCCAATGAAATATTTAAACCCATCACTTAGGATCCTGGTTTCCCTCCTGGACAGATGCAGACCATCGTGCCAATATGAGCCTGCATCCCTCCAGGTGGACCCCCCCAGTCCCCAATGAAGCCAACACCTTGAACTCTGCACCAGTTTTTCAACCAATGATTGAATTCCATGGTGCAGAATACCCTAGCCTCACACATAGCATAGACAGGCAGCACCTCCAAGAAGGTTACCGTGCATGCTACTTGTCTAAGGCCCCTCCCCAACTCCACAAACTCCTCCTCCACTGTTCTGATCTCTTTCCCAGCCAGGTCATTTGTCCCTAGGTGGACAATGACATCCAGCTCCCTTCCTTTGTGCAGCTGCTACTGTGATCCTGAGGATTCGCTCCTTGCCCCTCCAAGCCATGGTGCCAGGCAGGCACCTTACCTCCCTCTCCCCTCCCTCCCCCCAGTTCTACCCTCCTAACAATGGAGTCCTCACCAGAAGTTGTTTCCTTCCCCTGTGGGGTCCCATGCCACCCTCCTGTGGGTCTCCTTTGTGGAGGTTCCCAGCATCCTCCTTGGTCTCCACTGCGGGTGCCTGTATAGAGGAACCACACTCTGCCAGAATGGCATACGAATTGTGGAGAGGTACAACTGGAGACATATGCCTCTGTTCCACCATCCTCATCCTCTCTGAGCCCACTGTGGTCCATCTGCTCCTCTTTCTTGGTAAGCTCTGAGGCAGCAGCAGAGGCCCTGGTGGTCCCTGGGTGGGAGAGGAGGTCCCCCAAATCCTGGCCAGTTCAGCCTCTCAAGTCCCTCCTGTGACACTTTGCACCTGCTTATTGTTATATTGTATAATATTTGTATTATAAACAAATGTGAATGTCTGCTTAGATACAAACAAGCTAGCTGCTGCAGTGAGTGACCTTTGACCCCAAAAGGTTTCAGTGCGAGAAAGCTGCAGGATGTGTTAAATTGACCAGTGAAGAGAAACCTAATGAAAAGTTTCCTGTCCTGTCTTTAATTAAAGCCCTCTGGCCATCTGCCAGGAGATAGAACCTCATAAAATTTCATGATTCCTGCAGGAAAGAGACCATCTGGTCACAGAACTTTGTCATAAGTTGTAAAACTGAGATCACTCTCACAAAACAGGAAATCAGCTAGGAAACATCAAAGGGGATGTTTTGATGAAAGACCCATATTTTACAAATTGCTGACTGTTGATTTCCCAGTAGAAAAATAATCTATGGGAGGATCTAACTGTAACATCACCAAAAAGGAGTAGGGAGATGGATCCTGAAATGAACAGCTATCAGAGGGAAACAGAGTGTATTATGTTGGACTTAAGAGACACACAGTTCTCTGGACTTGAAAGCACTTAATGGTAACATCTAGATAGGCAAGAACTTTTACGTATTTGGGGTAGGCATATTTGTGTTCTGTAACTTCCCATTTATTTTATGTGGCTAAGTTAGTGATATAATTGTTCTGTGTTTGGTTTTGCCTGTTTTATAATTTTTAGTAAACAACATTTTCTTTAAAATACTGCCTGTATCTTCTCAGTTTTCTTTTGCATGTAATTGCTGAGCATGTGCTTAAGTCTGAAAGCTGGCCTGGGCCAGTGGCGCTGAGGTTGAGGCGCTGCACACCACACCTCGCATTGTGCAGGCGACCCGGGTTCTGGAGAAAGCTCGGGTGCGGGGGTCGGCACGGGAGGGTTGAGGACTGGAGTGCCCTTGTGGTACTCTCCTCCCAGGGAAGGGGTGGGTTGGGATGGCTTGGTGTGCTAGTGACCTCCGTGGAGATTGGGGCACTGTAGGAGCCGGACGGCACATAACCTTGCATGGCTGACGCAGGCAGGGTTGCCATGCACCAGTGTGTCGGGGCATGCACCACACATTGAGGGAGGCAACTTAGGGGCATAAAGAGAAATACCTCCACTGGTTGGATAGGCGACGGCTCCACAGTGCCTGCCACCACACGTCCGGAACTGGTCCTCCGCCTCTGCCCTTTGCACTCTCCATGGACTTTGAGGTCTGGGATCTCGTGGGGAGTGCTAATGCCCTTGAAGAGGTTGGGGGAATCAGTGGGCGGTAGAGCAGCACGCCAGTTGGTAGCCCGAGAGAGTTCCAGTCCGGTGTGGTGCTACAAATAGAGTTAAAAAAAAAAAGTCTGACAGCTGTTAAGGGCTTGAATGTGTTACTAAGCTTGAAAAAGTAAGAATATACCTAGGTCTCATATTGAATCGTAAGGGTACATTTTGGGAACCTGGCTGTGTGCCACTGGGCGAAAGACTGTACTGCATTTCCAAAGAGGGTACATATCTGAGCCTGTTAACTGGATACGCTAGCATTAGGTTCCTACTGGACCCCCAGGACTCAAGGCTAGTAGGTGATTCGGACCCAAAACAGACAGGAGGGTTACCCTGTTTGTAACCTGTTCACACTATTGCATTCTGAGGTTGGCACTGTAGGAGCAGAGGGCCTGACCCTCGGAGTGTGTTTGTGACAGATTTGGTTGGCAACGGTGCTATTTAAAAGTATTTGGTAATAAGCTTTAACAGTTTAGCGTGTCAGATTAATATTGTACAGCTCACATGCAAAATAAGGCAGTGATTTTTAAAAAGTAAACAGAACTATACCATTGTACTTACAGTCTAAGTTTATTTTTTTTTTCCAAGTGTACGTTAGTGTTGCCATAGTTAGGGAAGAAGATGGCTTCCAACTACAGTGAGCACACTGCAGACTACCTGAGGCAGTTGTGCCAGGAGAGAGGAGTCCAGCATGAGGGCAGAACCAAAAAGCACCTTGTAGAGACTCTAGTGGCAGCCGATGCCTAGAGCCTCGAGTCACAGTCTGTGACTGAAAAGGACCAAACCATGGCCATGTAGGGTCCAGGGTCCAGTGCAGTGTTCAGATCTGGTGAGGAAGACAGCAGGGCCAGTGCAAGCCAAGGGCCACAGCAGCAGGGGAAGGTCATCAACATTCTGGAGCCAGAAGAGCTGATGCAGCAGATGAAGTTGCAGAGATTGGAGCTGAAGTTTGAGAGAGAAGAAAGGCAAGAGCGGCGAGCCACAGAGGAAAGAGAGCGACAGCTTCAGTGAGAGGCAGAGGAGAAGAGGGAGCAGCTTCAACAAGCTGCAGAGGAAAGAGAGAGAGAGACAGCATCAGTGAGTGGCAGATTGAGAACAGCGAGAAGCTGAATGAGAACAGTGAGAAGCTGAGTGAGAAGAGCATGAGCACCAGAGGCAACATGAACTGGAGAAGCTCTAATTCCAAACACCAGCACCAGAGCAGGTAAGTGGCCTGGGGTTAACTGGGACTTCAGGACTGAATTACAAATTAAATTCTAAATTGATAGCTGAATTTAAAGAGGGGAAAGATATGGATGCCTTTTTAAATTCTTTTGAAAAACTTTGCATTCAGGCAAATATTCCTAGAGGGTCCTGGAGCTTCCAGCTATCCCTGCTACTTACCGGGAAAGCTAGGGATGCATTGGGTCAAACGAACAATGAGGACAGTAATGATTACAATAAACTTAAAGCTGCATTTAAAAAAAAATGTGAGCTAACAGCAGAGGCATTCAGAGTTAAATTCTGTTAACTCAGGAGAAGCCCTGACATGAGCTATGAGGAGCTAGCCACTAAACAACGTGAGTTTTTAAAACGTTGGTTGGAAGGAATTGAAGCAAACTCTTTTGAGCAAATTGAAAATGCTGTACTGTTGGGGCAGTTTTTTGGGCATGCCCAGCAGAGCTGAAAACCTAGTTGGAGGACCGAGATCCAAAAACAGTGCAAAAGGCTGCTGAACTCTCGGACCATTATGCCAGGAGCAGACCTGCTCTGAGAGCCAATGGGGTGGGCATGGCAGTGCAAAAAGGGAAAAGCACGTCTTCAGGGCAACTAAAACCCTCCCAGCCCCCACCGAAACCAGGTAGCCCCAGGTTACAAAGAAAGGATTTACCTGAAAAAAGAAATGAATGTTAGGTTTGCAAAGAACCTGGTCATCTGGCCAGACAGTGTCCTAAAAGGATAGGCAGAGCTCAGATTGGTGCTAGAAAAGAAGTGGGTTGTTTGTGTGTCCCTGAAAGCATGCCAGTAAACATGAGAGAACACATGCACCCAGTCCCTGTGAATGGTGTACAGACACACGGGTTCATTTCATTTTTTTATAAAATAGGTTTGACCATTGAGTAAAACTCATTTAAAATGTTGACCCATGGTTTGGTAACAAATAATTACAGCAAACAATAATGAGACAAAATACAATACATAAGCACATTACAATTCCAACTACAATTACATACAAATAGATGCCATATCACAAACAGTTAGCCACAACAAGACTTAACTTGAACTGAAAGTGTTGCCAAGAACCAGGTTTTAACAGCATTTTGTGAGGGACTTTTACTGTTAAACAAACAAAATTTTAAAGACAAATTATTCCAAAATTTTGGGACTAGCTGGCTGAAGAAGTACTCAGAGTGTTTCATTTTTGTCCTTGGTACTAACAACTCTCGATAAGCCGCATTCCTTAAAGAGGAATTCACATCCCTGAGTTCTAATCTTTCAGCCAGGTAATCCGGGATCTTTGCTGTAATGCTTTTATAAGCCAAACAATGTTTATGAATTTGTCTTCTCTCTGACAGAGAAATCCATCCTAATTTATGATACATCAGACAATGGTGGGTATCCCTAGGGCACTGTAAGATTAATCTTGCCAGATGATTGTAAAGTATATCTAGTTTATGCAATTTTCCAAGATTGGAATAATCATAGAGTGTGTCGCCATAATCAAATAGAGGAAAAATCTGTTATTCAACAATTTTCTTTATCATATATCCACCCAAACAATTTTTATTTCTATATAATAAACCCACCCTCTTTCCTACTGATCTAACTGACCTAGAGACACGGGGGCATCCCTGACTTTGGTAAAAGGGGATCTAGTAGAGCCTGGTCAACTTATACCCACTCAATTTGTTACTGTATGGGGGTTCATTGGGGATGAGAAAATCTGGCCATTTGCTAGTGTCCTTCTAGACTGGGGTGAGACAGGGGACTGTACAAAAGGTTGCTGTAGCCAAAACTTTAGCTGTTGATGTAATTATCGGCAACAATCTCAAATGGGATGGTGTATGCAGTTACCAGCAGCCAAGCGGCAAAGGAAAATTGTGGTTCCCTGGAGCCCATAGAAGCCCCTGTGGAAACCACTGGGAGGCTGGTTCCCCAGCCTGTGTCTCCTGATATGGAGACTAATGAAACGGGGGTAGAAATTTCCCTGGCAGCAGTTAACCAAATAGCTATGGAGGGTTACTCCGAAGAATGAGGGCTGACCCATTGTCGGAGGGTTAGGGATGGCAGTGATCCTGAATGCCCTGACGTTACAGCTAGGGACCCTAGTTTAGACACTGAAGGGGGCCTATCCCATGCCTTGGGAATGTGCAAGGAGTTTGCAGCTGCTCAGAAAAGTGACCCTAGTCTAGAGAAGCTGAGGGCTTGGGCAGACTCTGACGGAGCACAGGGAGGTGACGGGAAACATAATTACAATGGACTGATGTATATGCAGGATGCTAAGACAGAGGGAGGGGTGATGGGTAGGCAGCTTGTCATTCCCAAGGGGTGCTGTAAGCAGTTGCTCAAGATATTCCCATGTCTGGTCATCTGGGAATTGCATGCACTATGCAGCGGTTGGCCCAGAATTTCCATTGGCCCAACTTCACCCAGCAGGTGAAGTAGTATTACAGATCTTGTCACCAAAGCCAAGAAATAGGGAAGGCAGATAAGAAAACCCAGGCCATTCTAATTCCTTTGCCCATAGTGGAGGAGCCATTCCAGAGGGTGGGAATGGATACTGTGGGGCCTTTAAATACCCCCAGCTCCTCTGGGAAGAGGTTCATCCTGACTATGGTGGATTATGCCACCCAGTACCTAGAGGCAGTCGCCCTATCCTCACTGAGGACAAAGTGGCAGATGCCTTACTAGGGATTTTCTCCCGTGTTGGGTTTCCGCAGCAGGTTATCACCGATCGAGGTGGTTCCTTCACGTCGGACCTGATGAAATGTTTGTGGGAGAAGTGTGGGGTGGTGCAGAGACGCACGACACCTTATCACCTGCAAGCCAATGGGCTTGTGGAAAGATTTAATGGTACCCTTAAATCAATGCTCCAAGCGTTTGCTGAACAGCATGGGAGGGACTGGGAGAAATACTTTCCCCACCTGTTGTTTGCATACAAGGAGGTGCCCCAAGAGTTGACAGGGTTTTCCCCCTTCGAGCTCTTATATGGACACAGGGTACATGGGCCCCTAGACTTAATCCAGGAGGACTGGGAAGGCAAGCATGCCACCCAGGGAACTCCCATAGTGGATTATGTCCTTAGGTTTAGGGAAAAGCTGAAGGATCTTATGGGGACAGCCCAGAGCAACCTGGCAGCTGCCCAACAAAAACAGAAGTTGTGGTATGACTGCAGAGCCAGAGCTCACTCATACACTGTGCGTCAGGAAGTCATGGTCCTAATCCCGGTCCAGAAAGACAAGCTGCAGGCCGAGTGGGCAGGACCGTACAAAGTAGTCAGATGGGTAAATGATGTAAACTACATTATAGAGTTACCTGACAGAAGACATACACAAGGAATGTACCATGTCAACATGATGAAGCCATATGCTAATAGCGCTGACATGGTATTTGCAGTGTGTAGTCCTGGGGAGGGGACAGATGAAGGAGACTCCCTTCTGGACTTACTGGAAGAAAGCAAGCGGGAGTCCTCTGTGGAGACAATTAAAATGTCGCCCCAGTTGACCCAGGACCAGATCCAGGAAGTAAGGGAGGTTTTAGCAGACTTTGCCCCACTGTTTAGCACCAAGCCTGGACTAACCCCCTTAGCGACGCATGATGTGGAGACAAGGATGCAGGCGCCCATACGACGAACAGTATATCGGGTGTCAGAGGCTGTCCAAAAGGACATTAGGAGGGAGGTGAAGGAAATGCTGGATTTAGGGGTAATCCAGAAATCCCACAGCCCATGGGCCTCACCCGTAGTCCTTATTCCCAAGCCAGATGGCTCTACTTGTTTTTGTGTGGACTATCATGGACTGAATGCAGTCACAAAGTCAGATGCCCACCCAATGCCATGGATGGATGAACTCCTGGACAAGTTAGAAGGGGTGACATACCTTACAACTATTGACCTGACAAAGGGGTATTGGCAGGTAGAGTTAACTGCCAGAGCTAGGGAGAGGTCAGCTTTCATCACTCTGATAGGGTTATTTGAATTTAAAGTAATGTCGTTTGGAATGAAGAACACCCCGGCCACTTTCCAAAGGTTGGTGAACCAGGTATTAAATGGTGCTGAGGAGTATGCTGTGGCATACCTGGATGACATTGCCATCTTTAGTGCCAGCTGGGAGGAACACCTATCCCACCTTAGGGAAGTGCTGGGCAGGATACAGAGGGCTGGGCTCACTGTCAACGCTGAGAAGTGCCAGGTGAACATGGCTGAAGTGGCATACCTCGGGCATGTTGTAGGCCGGGGACAGCTCCATCCTAACCAAGTGAAAACAGAGGCAATCAAGACATGGCCCTGATCAAAAACACAGAAGCAGGTCAGAAGTTTTCTAGGGACAGCAGGGTACTATAGGAAATTTGTACCAAATTATAGTGCCCTGGCTGCTCCCCTTTCTGGCCTGTTAAAGAAAAAGATTCCTAAGAAAATTACCTGGGAAAAAGCCTTTACCAGACTGAAGGAGGCACTGTGCAGGGCTCCTGTACTGACAAGTCCAGACTACAGCAGACCCTTTGTAGTCCAGACTGACGCCTCAGATGTGGGTACTGGGGCAGTGCTGAGTCAGACATCAAACCAAGAGAAAGATCACCCCATAGGGCACCTTAGTAAAAGGTTACTTCCTAGGGAGCAGGCTTACTCTACAGTGGAAAAAGAGTGTCTTGCCATGGTGTGGGCACTAAAGAAGTTAGAGCCATACTTATACGGGCAGCATTTTGAGGTACAAACTGACCACAACCCCCTGGTTTGACTGGCACAAATGGGTAAAACGAATGGTAGACTATTAAGATGGAGTCTTGCCTTGCAAGGGTATGACATGACTGTCTCACACAGGGCTGGGCCAGCCAATGAAAACGCAGATGGATTGTCACATCAATCTGAGCAGTGAACTGACTTTGGGAGCTTATTCTATGCAGGGGATAGAGCCACCATATTCAGTCTAGGTGGGGAGGACTGTGACGCTTTGCCATCTGCTTATTGTTATACTGTATAATATTTGTATTATAAACAAATGTGAATGTCTGCTTAGATACAAACAAGCTAGCTGCTGCAGTGAGTGACCTTGGCCCCCAAAAGGTTTCCATGTGAGAAAGCTGCAGGATGTGTTAAATTGACCAGTGAAGAGAAACCTAATTAAAAGTTTCCTGTCCTGTCTTTGAACAAGCCCTCTGGCCATCTGCCAGGAGATAGAACCTCATAAAATGTTATGATTCCTGCAGGAAAGAGACCATCTATTCACAGAACTTTTTCACAAGTTGTAAAACTGAGATCACTCTAGTAAAACAGGAAATCAGCTAGGAAACATCAAAGGGGATGTTTTGATGAAAGACTCATATTTTACAAATTGTTGACTGTTGGTTTCCCCAGTAGAAAAATAATCTATGGGAGGATCTAACTGTGACCTCACCAAAAAGGGGTGGGAAGATGGATCCTGAAATGAACAGCTATCTGAGGGAAACAGAGCATATTATTTTGGACTCAAGAGACACACAGTTCTCTGGACTTGAAAGCACTTAATGGTAACATCTAGATAGGCAAGAACTTTTAAGTATTTGGGGTAGGCATATTTGTGTTCTGTAACTTTCCATGTATTTTATGTGACTAATTTAGTGATATAATTGTTCTGTGTTTGGTTTTACCTGTTTTACAATTTTTAGTAAACAATAGTTTCTTTAAAATACTGCATGTGTATTCTCAGTTTTCTTTTGCATGTGATTGCTGACCCTGTGTTTAAGTTTGACAGCTGTTAAGGGCTTGAATGTGTTACTAAGCTTGAAAAAGTAAGAACATACTTAGGTCTCGTATTGAGTCATAAGGGTACATTTTAGGAACCTGGCTGGGTGCCACTGGGTGAAATATTGTACTGCATTCCCGAAGAGGGTACATACCTGAGCCTGTTAACTGGGTACGCTAGCATTAGGTTTGAATTGGACCCCTAGGACTAGAGGCTAGTAGGTGATTCGGACCCAAAACAGACAGGAGGATTACCCTGTGTGTAACCTGTTCACACTATTGCACTCTGAGGTTGGCACTGTGGCAGCAGACTGCCTGACCTGTGGAGTGCGTTTGTGACACCTCCTAGCTCTAAACCCTTTCAAGAGCAACAGTCCTGACAGCCTTGACCCTAAACTCCTCTGTCTTACCCAGTCCTCAAGGTAAGTGATGTCTCCATTTTTGACCCCCCTCTCTGTTGCCTCTGAGTACACTTTCTTCACCACCTGTGCCTCCTCCCATCTTTCCTCAATCTCTCCCTCCTCGACTTTCCCTTTCTACTTCTCTCCTATATCTCCTGCAGCCACTCTCAAGTCCCTCCTAGCCCTAAACCCACTCAAGGGCAAGTGTCCAGATGGCCTCAACCTTAACCTCCTCCATCTTTCTCCCTTGCCTCTGTCCTTGATGCAAGGAAAATGCTATTGTCATACCCCTTCTTAAAGGTGGTGACCTATCCTGTCCTGGCAATTACCGTCCTATCTCCCTGCTCCCAACCCTTGCTAAACTTCAAGAGCACCTAGTTCTTTCTCAGCTCTCCCTCTTCCTTGGTTCATCCTCCTTTTTCATACCTTTCTAATTTGGTTTCCATAAATCCCACTCCACTTCCTCCTCCCTCCTATGGCTTCCTGACTCTATTTTCTCAGGCATGGATCAGGGCCTTACAAACTCAGCCATCTGTCAACTTGGCCAAAGCCTTCGTCACCATAGCCCACCATGTTCTCCTTGACAAACTTACAGCAGCAGGGCTTTTGTACATCTGCTACCAAGTGGTTCTGCTCCTACCTTGGTGGTAGGACTCAACTAGTTAGAATTTGTGATTCCTTATCCCCTCCACTCCCTATCACCACTGGCATCCACCAAGACTCTGTCCTTGGCCTAGTACTATTTTCAGTTTTCCTGAACGACCTCCTCGCTGCACATGTCTGTGTCCAGCCATATGTATGCAGATGATGCAGTTATTTATGCCTCTGGTTCCTCCTCCCGATCTGATGGTCAGGCTCCAGCAGGACTTCAACAACATCCAGCACTGGTTCTGCTCAAATCAGCTGTCCCTCCATGCCCCCCCAAAAAATGGTTTCCATTACCTTTGGCACTAGGCAGAAGCTCTCATGGCTTACTGTCCTCCCCTCCTTCCACACACTAGATGGGACCATTGTCAATGATGTTCCCACCTTTAAATACCTCTGGGTTTGGCTCGACTGATATGTCAACTTTTCTGGACATGTGGATACCATCCACAAAAAAACTACACCCTAAACTATGTGCATTATACAGGAACCATGGTTGCATCCCCGTTGGCTCATAGAGCCGTTACTAATTCTTCCCATTTTTGACTATGGAGACATTGTCTACAGCACTGCTCCTAAGTCCACCCTTTCCAGACTGGATTCCCTCTTCCACTCCTTCTGTCACTTTGCTTTGGATCGCCTGCCCCACACTCACCATTGCTCCCTTTATTCCTCCCTCTCCCTTCCCTCCCTTAAAGCAAGGCGCCCCTCTCATTGTTCCTCCTTTATCCCTAAATTCTGGCTTGGTTCTCTCCCCTCTTTACCTTACCTCTCTTCTCTCACTACAGCCTTCATAAATCTGGTTTCCATTCCCTTCCCTTGCACTCACTACTAAGACATCCTCAGCTGGCCAGACTGCCTTCTGCTACCATTTCCCCAACTATGGAATTCCCGCCCCCCTCTCTGTCTGCTTTGCCTCTTCCTCTACACTCTTTCTCTCCTCAGGTTCTTTTCTCATCCCTGAAACTGCCCGACACCCCTCTGTACCTCCCTTCCCCTCTTTTCACTCCTTCGCCTTACCTTCTACCCTCTGTACTCTAAATCCTCACCTATATCCTACTGCCGTTCCCCCATTTCCACACTTCTAATTGTTCAAGTTAATTTCACCAGAAAGAGACTCCATTGAGCAAGCTAATTTTCAAGGAGATCCTGGGTAGGATAGCATACAAGAAAGGTACACACAATTGGACCAATACAATAGAGGTGAGAGCAAACAGATACAATTGCAGTGCCATAGCTGAAGAAAAACACATATGATGTCATAAATACCAGGTTATAATATATGCAACAATAATGAGAGTAAAAGTTTAATGCAGAACTGGACAGAAAAAGGATTTCAGCATAGGACAGGCAAATATACATAAGAGTCAGCTAGATCTGCACTACTCAGTAGCAAGTACAATCAATATAAGTCACATACCAGTAAAAATGTTATTCCTAATGGCTTAGGTCAACTGATACATCAGTGTTTACATAATATTACAGGAACATCTCTCTACATTCAGTTTCAAGAAGTGATCTGAAGACCCTTAGGCTTACTAAGTTGACAAGTTTGAGTATATTTTGAAGTTTATTCCAAGCCCTAGGGATGATACTACTGATGGCTGACTTTCCATTAAGGATAGTGAACCTTGGAGTTTCTAATAACACATAGTAGTTACTCACTGAGAGAGTTCCTATATGAGTAAGAAAAGAGTTCTGTGATATACTGCAGCAGTTTGTCAGTTAATAATCTATAGGCCTGGTGCTGAGGGTTGAGGCGCTGGATGCCACACTTCGTGCTATGCTGGCACCGGACTCAGGTTGCCATGGTCAGCAGGGAAGGGGGAGGGAGAGGGAGAGGGAGAGGATTGAACGTCTGGAGAACAGCTCTCCTCTCCCTGGAGAGGGATCCAGGGTTGCTTGGTGTCCTGGCGGCCCCCGATGGAGATCAGGGATACTGCAGGTACACCAGCCAACATAGTGGCTGGAGCATGGCAGACGCCAGCAGAGTAGCCATGTGCAGGCATCATTGCATGCCATGTTCCAAGGAAGAAAACTAAGGAGAAAATCCCCGACCTCAGAGATAGGCGATGGCACCTCCGCCCCACACAGCCACACTCCAACACCGGGCTTCACTCCTCTCCAGAGCCAACCGCACAGTCGGCACATTAGATTGTGAGCTAGAGTGCCCTGGGCAGGAAGCAAAGCTGGGGGATCTGCCAGGCTGATGTGGGGGAGAGAGCTTGTAGGAGGTAGAGCCTGTGGTGGTAGTGGATGCCAGAGAGAGTTCCCCAAGGGTCAGTGCAGAAAAAGAATATACAAAAAAAATAATAATCTATAATAGGCCTATATGTAGAGATTTTTAAGTCTCCTTATGGCCAATTATGTCCATCCTGTTGCATGATATAGGGATCAATGGTGTGTTGTGGGTGAAGAGTGACAAATTGAATGGCCCTATGGTACAATACATCTAATGTAATCAGGAAAGTAATAGGGCAGTGACTACAAATCAAATCCACGTAATCCAGAATTGGAAGTAATGTGATTTGCCCCCAACCTCTTTCTAATATCGAGTGGGAAACAATTCTTGTTTCTATAGTAAAACCTCAACCTAATTCTTAGTTTTTGACAGATATTATCAACATGACTAGAAAAAGAACAGCTAATATTCTTCAAGTGAAACTACCTCTGGCTGGAAGCTGCAATACTGAACATAGGATTTGCAAGAAAGCGAGTTGTGCTTACAACAGAGGGAGGTGAACCTTACAATTGTCTTTGGTTTGCAGCAGATATTCTGCAGGTGGAGGCTACTTCAAAACTGAAAGGTGAAATAAGGAACTTAGAATTACCAGGAAAAGACAGTCTTTCAAGCAACACAGGGAGGTGGATCTAGTTTTACTTTTGTTACAATTCTTAAGATTTTCAGTGCAGGAAGAGTTTAAAGCACAGCTGACTTATTTTGGGGCTGACTGCTTTCAGAGCACAAACCACCAGGCTGTTTTGGGGCTGGGGAGGTTTACCTGTGTCTGACTTGGATGGCTGGATTTTTCTCTGTTTGATTAGCAGGGTATTTTCTCTGTCAAATTGTTGTGTAGGGCATCTTGCTGACAGGAAGGCACTCATCGCAGCGGTGGGTCAGAGCTTTTAGCTGACTGTTTTGTGAGGGCACAGTTTAGGCCCAACCCTTCCCACCCTCACCCCACCCACCCTGGAAATAGTTCCTTTATACCTGGGGTTCTGACATCATTTCCTCAAGACTGCAAGGTGCATATCACTGTCATATCCTCTCTAGCACACTGCACTGACAATATAAGCATACACATTGTATAATATATATAGTTCTGTATAACAAACCAATCACACACACACGCAAAAAAAAGTAGATAAACATGTGGGGAGTAGTGCAATGTAATGGCTGTGGAGCAGCAGTCTTCCGGGAGTCTTTCTGGAGGCTGAGATGCTGCCCTATTTGCAGACAACTCTCTGCCCTGAGGGAGGAAGTTGCCCGTCTTCAGGCCACACTGGACAGTAGTAAGGGAACCTTCCCCCAGGCCACGCTGGATGGTAGGAAGGGAACCTCCCCCATCCAGGGAGCACCAGAGCCACCACCACTACCTCAGAGGTTGTGAAGAAAGCACAGCAGTTGGACCACAGTGGGCTCAGGGAGGGTGAGGATGGTGGAACAGAGGCACACCCAGTCAGTTGTTCCACTCCACAATCCATACACCATTCTGGGGGAGCATAGCTCCCCTATGGATGCACCCGCAGAGGAGACTAAGGAGGCTGAGGACAACTGTCACGAGGGAGGCCCACAGGAAGGAGGCAGAGGATACCACAAGGAAAGGAAGCAGCTCCTGGTGGGGGACTCAATTATTAGGGGGATAGAACTGGGGGGAGCAGGGAAAACTGAAGTAAGGTGCCTGCCTGGTGCCATGGCTTGGAGGGACAGGAAGCGCATCCTCAGGATCATGAGAACAGCTGCACGGGAGTCTGAGCTGGACATCATTGTCCACCTAGGGACAAATGACTTGGCTCATCATGAGATTACAGCAGTGCAGAAGGACTTTGTAGAACTGGGGAGGGGCCTAAGACAAGTAGCACACACAGTATCCTTCTCAGAGGTGCTGCCTGTCAATGGCATGAGTGAGGTGAGGGTACTTTGCACCATGCAGTTTAATGAATGGTTGAAAAAATGGTGTGGAGCACAGGGGTTTGGCTTCATTGGGGACTGGGGTTCCACCTGGAGGGACACCAGCCTATACTGGCAGGATGGTCTGCATCTGTCCAGGAAGGAACAAGTCTTTTGAGCAATCGGTTTAAATACTTCATTGGCAAGCTTTTAAACTAGTCAAGGGGAGGTACTGATAAGCAGCAGGAAAATCCCAGCCTCTCCCACAAAACAGGGTACTAAATGAGAAAAGACCGAGGTAGAAAGGTCAGTGGGGGATGCTGCAACAGATGGTAAAGCCATCAAAAAATGGAGAGCAATGAGTACCAATGCCCGTAGTCTGAGTAACAAGCTTCCTGAATTAGTGGCCTTGATGGAGGAGGAACATCTGGATATCGTGGCAGTCACAGAAACATGGTACACACAAAACCATGACTGGGACGTAAGCATACTAGGATACACTATCTGCAGGAGGGACAGGGAGGTTAAAAGAGGAGGAGGAGTAGCTCTCTACATAAGGGAAGGAATCAAAGCAACAGAACAAAAGGGTAAACAGGAAGGAAAAGAAGCACTGTGGGTAAATTTGGAGACCGGCAATGGCACCACAATCCACAGGGGGTTGATACAGACCTCTCTCAGGGGGGGAAATGGACAAGGAAATGATAGAAAGTATACTTAGAATGGCAGAAAAGGGAAATATTGTGATGAGTGATCTGAATATGCCAGATGTTAACTGGAGTGTAGTTGCAGCAGCCACTTCAAGAATGGGGTTATTCTAGATGCCCCACAGGGGCATGCCTTAGACAACTAGTATTGGAGCCCACTCGAGAGGGAGCAATCTAGACCTGGTTCTCTCAAATGGAGATGAAGAGAGGATCACAGATGTAGAAGTGGGTAGCCATCTGGGAACTAGTGACCATCAGGCAGTATGGTTCACAATAAACACAGCAATATAGTCAAGCCATACAAGGCAAAAGTATTGGACTTTAGGAGGGCTGACTTTGCTAAAATGGGTGAGTGCCTAAGGAATGCACTAGCAAATGGGCAGGAAGGAGGGGTGGAAGAACAATGGGGAATAATAAAAACTGCCATCACAGAGGTAACAAGCCTTTGTGTGAAGCAAATAAACAAAATGAAACGATGTAAGAAACTACTATGGTTCTCAAAGGAAGTGGCAGTGAAGGTTCAAGAGAAAAGAAAGCATTCAGGAAGTACAAGGAATCACAGAAGGAGCAGGACAGAGAACTGTATCAGTTAAAGCAAAAGGAAGTTGAGAAGGCAGTCAGAACAGCAAAGGCCCAAACCGAGGAAAAGATAGCCAACTCAGTTAAGAAGGGGGATAAAACCTTTTATAGGTACATCAGGGAGCGAAGGAAGACCAAGGGAGGGATAGTGAGGCTTAATAAAGGGGAGGAGGGTTGGCAGAGGGTGACTGTGAAAAGGCAGAGATACTAAACAAATATTTTTGCTCAGTATTTACAAAGGAAGAGGGGGAGGTACCTAAAACAAACAGTAGAAACACTCTGGATACAGAAGTTGATACTAGCCCATTTACAGAAGAAAGGGTTCTGAAAGAACTCTTAAAACTGAAGGTGGACAAAGCAATGGGCCTGATGGGATTCATCCCAGAATTCTAAAAGAACTAAGGGTAGAACTAGTGACACCACTGACTACCCTCTTTAACAAATCATGGGAGGATGGGGTGGTACCGAGGACTGGAAGAGGGCAGATGTGATTCCCTTCACAAAGTGGGAGCAAGGCAGAAGCAGGAAACTGCAGACCTGTTAGTTTAACCTCAGTGGTAGGAAAATGATGGAATCACTTCTGAAGGAAAGAACTGTCGAGTATCTAGAGGCCAGAGGGGCACAGGACCCAAGATAGCATGGATTCACAGTGGAAGTTCATGCCAGACAAATCTGATAGATTTCTTTGACTGGGTGACCAAAGTAGTAGATCAGGGAGGGGCTGTGGACATGGCCTACCTAGACTTTAGCAAGGCATTTGACACAGTCCCACAAAAAGATTAATATACAAGTTAGCCAGCCTGGGAGTGGGTCCCAAGATGACAGCCTGGGTAAAGAATTGGCTGGAGAATAGGACACATACAGTGATAGTAAATGGAATCCACTCTGAAGAAAGGGGGGTTACTAATGGGGTACTGCAAGGTTCAGTATTAGGACCGGTCCTCTTCAATGTCTTTATAAGCGACATTGCAGAGGGACTGGAAGGAAAAGTATGTCTCTTTGCAGATGACACAAAGATCTGTAACAGATTTGATGCACAAGGTGGGGTGGAAAGGATGAGAAGGGACTTGGCAAGGTTAGAGGAATGGTCAAATGTATGGCAGCTTAGATTCAATGCTAAGAAGTGCAAGGTAATGCACCTGGGAAACAAAAACCCAGAGAAGAGTACACAATGGGGGGTGAGATACTAACAACAACAAAAATGGAAAGGGACCTGGGGGTAGTCATATCATATGACCTAAAGGTGGCAAGCAATGGAGAGGGCAGCAAGGAGGGTTGGGGATACTGGGATGCATAGGAGAGGCATCACCAGTAGAAAACAGGAAGTTATTATCCTCTGTACAGACAGTTGGTCAGACCCCATCTGAGTACTGGGCGGCAGTTCTGGAGACCCAATCTCTGCATTCCCGACAGTCAGTCGGGCGGGCGGCGGGCGGCAGGCGGGTGGATGCTGTCGCCCGCTGGCCGCGGGGAGCGGGTGGAGGGGCTTCATGGGTGGGGGGACAATAGACACCAGGAGATGTTTGGGGGTTTGTGATGATTCTGCCCGCTATCGGCTTTTACGGTCCACTGGACCACCAGGGAGATATTTGGGTTGGGGTTACATCTGCCCGCGATCGGGCACTGGGGGTTCATACACGCTATGCCCGCTGATCGGCTTCGGGCACATGGGGGTGTTACATGTATTCTGTAATGCCCGCGAATCGCGTTGCATTAGGGTGTCCACCGACGGCTGCTGCCTGGCAGGATGGCCAGGCTAAGTCCTCGGGATCGGCGCACTCACATGTAAATGGCATGCAAATGGGGCTAAATCAGATGCAAATGGCCCCCCGGCCTTGCATAAATTATGGCCCCATTTGCATGTCACCTTTTGAATATCGGAAATTTGCGCGATGCGCAATGGTACTGCGCCACCGCAAGTTTAATGCTCATCTCTGGCAACTTGCGGTGGCGCCAAGTTCCACTGCGCTCATGCTAGGTGTGTGGTTGGGAGTGATATTCAAAGAGCTGCGCAATAGTGCAACCTTTTGAATATCACTCGCCACAATTCCTTGCGCAACTATTTTGAGCAGCTGGAAGGGCTTGGCGCCAGAATGGCGCAGTTTGAATATCCAGGCCAAGGTGTGCAATCTCTGTTTGGAAAGTAATACTATTAAGGGGCATGACCTCTGTTTTAGAAAGGTTTAGCTTATAATTGGAGAAGACTCCGAACTGAGAAATAATCTGAAGGGCAGTAAGCAGGGATGTAGCTGGGGAAGAGATATGCAATAGAATATCATCTGCATAAACAGAGTTTGTAATCTGCTAGGCCAATTGGGATACCCAGAGTCGGAGGGGGAAAAATTAGTCTTACAGATAAGAGGTTCCAAAGAAAGATTAAATAAATAGGGAGAAAGTGGACAACCCTGCCTGGTGCTCTGGTGAAGGGAAAACGACAAAGATAGTGCCCCATTGTAAAGAATGAGAGCTGATGGGGAAGAATAAAGCACCCTGACCCAGTGAATGAATGCTTGGGGAATACGATATTTGGGAAGTAAAGCAAATAAGCAGTCCCATGAAACCCAATCAAAAGCCTTCTCGGCATCCAGGGAGACCAAGACTGTAGAGGCCAAGGAATCCCTGGACACCAAGAAGAGATAGGATAATTTCCTGAGATGATCATCCGAGAGCCTACCCCAGACAAAACCAACCTGTTTTCTACTGATAAGGGACTCTCACACAAGTCCCAATCTACAAACCAACACTTTGGCCCAAATTTTCATATCAACATTAATGAGGGATATTGGTTTGTAGTTGGAGACCAATAGTGGATCCATACCAGGCTTAGGAAGAACCGTTATTGTTGCAGCTGTGAGAGACAGGTCAGATAGATCAGCCATAAAAATATGGTTTGTAGGTATCCAAAAGAATAGGAACCAATTGGTCCCTACAGGATTTATAAAAATTAGTGGTAAAACCATCTGGACCAGGCACCTTGTCCAGAATCAGTATCCTGACTAATTTCCATTGGGGTCAGTGGGGCTTGTAAGATTTCAACCTGTAAGTCTGTCAGCTGAGAAAGGGGGACATCTCGCAGAAAAAGATCCAATTGAACTGGACAAAAAAGGGGGGGGAGGGGGCACATAGGTTCTGATAAAAAGTCCCGAAGGACTCCACGATATCCCATGGGGAAGTAAGAAGAGAGCCAGATTCAGTACAAATAGAGGGGACTATGCAATCCGATAGTTGGGAACACAGCCGAAGGGCAAGCAATTTTCCGGCTTTTTCTCCCTGGTCAAAATATTTGACCTTTGAGTGAAGTAGAAGATGCTCTGCCTTTTCCCCTAAGATGGTGATATATTCAAAGTGAAGACTTTCTAGACTTTCCCACTCTGATGGGAAGGAAGTCTGAGAGATCTGTCCTTCAATACCGTATTCTGGTTAGTAGGGAGGATAAAGTAGCAGATCTGCTTTTCCTCATGGACACTAAGCGTATCAGTTCTCCTCTAACAGCACATTTCAGAGCTCCCATAATATATCTCAGGTTGGCATGGAGGGGGAGTTAGTTTCTATGAAGTAGGAAATAAAGGATCGGAGATGTTGCAATATGTCGTCCAATTTGAGTAGTTGATTATTAAGACTTCAGTCTTTATCCCTGTCCAGCGAGGGAGTAAACTGAAGTTGGAGGAGGGCCGGGTGATGATCGGAAATAACCTTAGCTGAGTAATGACATAAAAGAATCCCAGGCAGGTACTCAGTCCCAATTAAAAAGTAATCAATTCGGGAAAAGGAGTTATGTGGTAGGGAGTAGAAAAATCATGAGTATCAGGATGTAAGGCCCTCCATGGGTCAACCAAGTCCATGGAGTCCATCAATTCCCGGAGGGCCAACTGGCTATGAGAAAGTGCCAAGCGGGCCTTGCCAGATCTGTCCAGATCGTTGAAATGGACTAAATTCCAGTCTCCCCCAAAGGATAATGGGATGGGATGTCCAAGGAGCTAGGATAGACATCAAATTAGTAAAGAAATGTGATCATCAGAAGTGGGACCATACACAGCTCTAATATGATTTCCAAATGGCCTAATAGAGCCCAGATAATTATATATGTTTTTTTTAACTTTATTGGAAACAATCAGAATTACAACCCTTTGAGTCACAGACTCTTTTGCAAAGGCTCCACGTCGGTTACAAAGGGTGGAGGGTAGACAAATACAGTAGAGAACACACTTGGAACAGGCAGAATATACATAACAAAATCAAAGGAGCAGTCCAGGTAAAACTTAATGACTGTTGCGGAAGTTAGGCAGCAATCCTGGGATACCCAGGCTGGGATTCTTGGTGAGATAACGTGGGGCCTTGTGTGGCCCTGAGTCGAGAATAGTGCAGGGGAGGGAGGGCAGTTAACTGGGTGAGCAGAGTTAGCCGCAGTCACATATGGCTCTCTCAAGGAGGTGAGCTTTGAGGCCTGTTTTGAATTGAGAGACGCTGTGGGTCTGTGAGAGTGAGTGTGGTAATGCATTGAGCCAGAGAGGGGCTCAGTATCGGAAGGATCTTTGCCCCAGGGAAGTTCTACATTGAGGTACAAGGAAGGGGGAGCTTGCGGTGAGTCTTGTATTGCACCTGTGAGGTGCAGAACTGATTAAGGGGAAAAGTCCAACGGGGGCTAGCAACCTTGTGGGTTCGAAATCTCCTGAAGGAGGCAGAAAGGGAGTCTTCAGGCAATTAAAATAGCCACGCCCTTTTTATATGTGTCTGAGACAGCTCCAAATACTTGCCCCACCCAGGACCGCCTAAGGAGGAAGACCTGGGATGGAAGCAAGTGGGTTTCCTGCAGCAAAAAACAACATCCACTTGTAGATTCTGTAAATGGAGTAAAACCTTAGCACATTTGTTAGGAGACTGGGCACCTTTAATATTCCAAGTGCAGAACTTACAGGTAGCCATTGGGAGATAATGTTTGAGGGTCAAAACTATGAGCAAAAGCAAGGGATAAACATAAAAGGAACAGCGGGCCACAATAAAATTGTCCGTTTCCTTGGGCAACCCTCCTCTCTCCAGCCCATTCCTGAACTCTCTAAACTGTACTGTAATATTAAGATCTAATTCCCATTTAGACCTAGCTGAATCAGTTAAGTGTATGTCTACCTCATTCAACAGCTTACAAATAAGACTGGCTCATTTTGAAAGATTAGCTGTTTTGAAGAATGTGGCCCATTTAGGAGAGGTTAAAAGAGAAAAGTCTGTTCCTAAGAATTTTTTAGAAAGTAAGTCCCTCATATGTAGGTAAAACCTGAAAAGAAACTCATGTATATGAAATTTTTGTTTTAGTTCTTCAAATGATAGCAACCGCAGCTGCATATCCAGCAAATCCCCCAGAGTCCTTATTATTCCTTTACTAGCCCAGTCAATATCCTTCATCTTTTACCATTAAAGGAACATGCTGAATTATTCCGTAAAGACACAAACTGTAAAGGCATATAGAAACATAGAAACATAGAAGTTGATGGCAGATAAGGACCACAAGGCCCATCCAGTCTGCCCATTTCTTTTTCTACCTTATGAATGTGCCATCGGCCTTTACTCTGTCAATGGCCCATCTATTCATACTCATCTGTATTGTTCCCTTATGCCTATCCCATGCCTGTTTGAAGCCCTGCATTGTATTCATATCCACCACTTCCTGAGGTAGGCCATTCCATGAATCCACCACCCTTTCTGTGAAAAAGAACTTCCTCACATTACCCCTTAATCGGTCTCCCTCTAATCTCATGCTGTGACCTCTTGTCCTGCTATTTTTCTTATATTGAAACATTTTAGATGCTTTCACCTTGTTAATGCCCTTAAGGTGTTTGAATGTTTTGATCATATCATCTCTCTCCCTCCTTTGCTTTAGGGTATACATATTGAGCTCTGTTAATCTGTCCTCATATGTTTTCTGATGCAGTCCCTGCACCATTTTGGTTGCCCTTCTCTGGACTGCCTCAATTTGGTTACTGTCCTTGTGAAGGTGTGGCCTCCAGTACAGCACACAGTACTTCAAATGGGGCCTAACCGGTGTCTTATAAAGAAGGATTATTACCTCCCTCTTACGACTTGTGATACCCCTACTAATACACTCCAACATCCCCCTAGCCTTACCTACTGCTTTAGTGGTCTGCTTGGATGATTTCAGGTCATCGGTGATGATGATGTCCAAGTCTCTTTCTTCCCTTGTGACTGCCAGCAGCTCCCCTCCCAGCCTATAGGTGGCTTCAGGGTTTCTCTTCCCCATGTGCATGATCCTGCACTTCTTTGCATTAAACCCCAGTTGCCACTCTTCTGACCATTTTGCTAGTTTATCCAGATCTCTTCTCATTCTGCCCACCCCATCTGGATCATCTACTCTGTTGCAGATCTAGGTGTCATCTGCAAACAGACAAACCTTACCCTCCAGTCCATCTGCAATGTCACTGATGAAGATATTGAAGAGGACTGGCCCCAGGACTGATCCCTGAGGTACCCCACTTGTGACTTGCAACTCTTCTGACTGTATACCGTTTACCACCACTCTCTGTTTTCTGCCTGTCAACCAATTTGTCACCCAGTTGACCAACTTCTGACCCACCCGAGCCTACCCATCTTATTAATAAATCTTCTATGTGGAACAGTATCGAAAGATTTGCTGAAGTCAAGGTAGGCAACATCAACTGCTTCCCCTTGGTCCACCACTCTGGTTACCCAGTCAAAGAAATCTATGAGATTAGTTTGACAGGATCTTCCTTTTGTAAACCCATGCGGTCTTGGATCCTGTGCTCCTATGGATTCCAGTTGTTGCACTATCCTTTCCTTAAGGAGTGCCTCCATAATCTTGCCCACTACTGACATAAGACTGACTGGTCTGTAGTTCCCTGCTACCACTCTCGGAGCGGATCACATGAGCCCTTCTCCAGTTTCCTGGGACTCTCCTGTGCTCAGAGAGTCACTAAACAGTTCTGATAATGGCTCTGCTAGTTCCACCCTTAGCTCCTTTAGTACCCTGGGATGTATGCCATCAGGTCCCATTGCCTTGTCCACCATGAGCTTGCCGAGCTCTTGTAGGTCCCTTTCTTTTGTGAAGGGACTAGTGCACACCTCCCTCCACCCTGTGTCCATGGTGCTGAGCTGTGGGCCCTGCCCTACCTTCTCTTCAGTAAATAATGAGCAGAAGTATCTATTTAGGATAGATGCTTTTACATGGTCCTCCTCCTCACATGCTCCCTTATCCCCTTTGATCTTAGCAATACCCCCTCTGGACTTTCTCCTTTCACTATGTACCTATAGAAAGTCTTGTCACATTATTTTACTGTTTGTGCTAGTGTTTCCTTGGTTTGGGCCTTTGCCTGCTTTACTGCCTTCCCTGCTTCCCTTAGGGAAGTTTGGTATGCCTCCCTATCTTCATTCTGTTGCATTCCCTTATATTTCCTGAAGGCCAGCCTATTGGCTTTGACCTTTACTGCTACTGTTTTTGAGAACCAAAGTGGTTTCCTTCTTTTTTTGCACTTCCTTTTCTCTCTAACACAGTGGGATGTTGCTTCAAGTATTGCATCCTTAATACTTGCCCACTTTGCCTGTACCCACTCACCTGTATTTCTTTTTGCAAGGGTTAGCTTATTTCTGTTGGCCATCTTATCAGAGTCAGCTCCTCTGAAGTCCCATATTTTTGCCTTGAAATGGGATGATTTAATTCTAGTGGCCAAATTGAACCATACCATGTTATGGTCACTGGCCCCCAGGTGACCTTCTACCTGGAGATCTGTGATCCTTTCCTGTTAGTAAGTACTAGATCTAGGATAGCTCTGTCTCTTATGGGTTGTTGTACCAGTTGTTTGAGGCCCTCCCTGCAGGAATCTGCCATATGTCTAGTTCTGGCAGATGTTCCTGCTGGTATTGACCAATCTGTATCTGGCATGTTGAAGTCTCCCATTATCAGAACCTCCCCTTTAGCTGTCATGTTTTGTATATCTTCTAACAGTAATGTGTCTATGCCTTCCCCCCTGGTCTGGAGGCCTGTAGACAACCCCAGTTCGTATGGCTTTCCCATTTCCTGTTTCCAGGGTGACCCTCAGTTCTTCTGGCTCCTTATGTGTATTCTGAATTTCTGTAGCTTTGATATTTTCATTGACATAAAGGGCCACTCCACCCACCTTTTTGAACCTCGGTCTCTTCTGAGCAGTACATAGCCAGGTACCGAAGTCTCCCAAGTGTGCTTACTGGTAAACCAGGTCTCGCTAATGGCTATTATGTCCAGTTTAGCCTCTGTCATTATTGTCTGCAGGTCTGGGATCTTGTTTCCCAGACTGCGAGCATTTGTGTACATGAGTTTCCATTGGCCAGATTTTGGTGTGTTAGTTGTTGGTCGAGGTCTGCCGATTGCCCTGTGCGTCGTATGGGGAGCCGGACCTTTTTCCTTACCTGGTGATGCAAATGAACTACAGACATGCCGAACTCCTGTTTGACCATTAGCTGAGGGGAGAGGGGTGTTCTTCCCAATCGACGTATGGGGTGCTGCACCCCTCTCCCTATTTATTAGTTTAAATATTCTGCAAAGATGTCAAACTTCTGCCCCAATGCACTGACTCCCTCCTTAGATGCAGTCCATCAAATTTAAAGAACTTTCACTCCCAAAACTGTTGCCAGTTCCCTACAAAATTGCATCCTTTTCCTGGCACCAGCCCTTGAGCCACATGTTTAGCCTCCTATCTCCCCTCTCTAACCTTCCATCCATCTGCCCCTCCAGACTGGCAGGATCTCAGAGAAGTAGACGCTGGATGAAATGGATGATGGTTTCTCTCACCCAGCCTGGTCAGGTGTTTCTTGGTCTCCACAATTGACCAGCTGGCGAGATCATTAGTCCCTATGTGTACCAGGACGTCAATGTTTTCTCCTGCTTCCTGAACAGTTTTAGCAATGCAGTCAGTGTCTCTCCATGCGGATGCACCTGGGAGACATCTGACCATATCCCCTGGCTGGAGATAGGTATCAACTCCCCGAATCATGGAGTCTCCTATGATCAGAAGTTTTTTTGGATTTCCTTTTTGCTTCTTTTGTTTTGGTTCCTGTTTTGGGTGAGTTTGGTTGTGCTAGCTCCTGGGCTGCAGTATCCTACTCTGCAATGTCCTCCGCCCCTTTTTTTGATTTCGGAGATAGAGGCAGATACCTGTTTGTAGTTTTTATATGGTTTGTGGAGGTGATATGTTGGAGAGCACCGAGTGATGGGGCACCCGATTTGCCCCTCCTAACCACCTACCAACCTCCCTGACTCTGCAGTCGAGGTGTGGGTTATCGAGGGATTTACCATGGCTGGAGTGGTTTGCCCATGAGGTACAGCCGAGTGGGTAAATCCTCACCAGCCGTGGTAAATCCCCCGATAACCCATATCTTCTGAGTGGGTTATTGCGATTATACCAAGGTAAATGTTTTTACTATAATAAAATACAACTTTTAAAGAGGTTGCTGTGTTTGTTTATTTTTATTGTATTTATTCCTGGGCTGCAGAGAATTAGGATGTAGATGACCTTTTGTACCATTATTATTTGCCCAACAGCCAGTGATTATCAGAGGATTTACACCAGTGGTAAACTGCCAGTCTGACCATTTCATTGGCTGTTCACTTATGTCCATGGTATAATGTATTTTATTTCACTTTGTGTCGCATCCCATGTATAATGTTCTTCGTTGACAAACCCAGGTCCACCTCGAAAATGAGCTTTGCTCAATGGTGATCACCTGATTAAATAAAGATTTTGATTGATTGATTAATTGATGTGCTTGTTTCCTTTTCCGTGTTCCTCTATATCCCAGTTCATGTGTTCACTGCTTTATCATTATCCACTCACCCACAAAGTTTTGTATCATTAGCAAATTAACATTCCCCAGTATCACTAATACACTTATTAAAAAGAAGAGGTCCCAAAACTGATGCCTGAGGTACCCCCACTGGTTGCATCCTTTACCACGGAGAAATAACAGTTACATAAGAATTTACCATAACAGTAGATCTTCAAGAGAGGTTCCTGCTGTAGGTAATTACACATAGGACTGTGACCTTGGTGTCAGGACTACATGGCAAACTTCTAGCTAGCAATCCATAGCAGGGGACCGCCCCCGACGTCACCTAACTGGATATCAGCTTGACTCTATAAAGGATGCAGTCCCCATGCCCTCCCTCCAGTTCTCCCTCCGGAAGACCCCAAGAAGGGATATGGGAGAAAGGAGAAAAAACTCCTAGAACCCTGAGCTGCTGGAAAAGCACTTTGGGAAAGGACAGAAACAGAAGCAGGGGGAAGGTGGGAGGGGAAAGACATGACCTATTGCAGGAACCTCTCTCAAAGATCTACTGTTACAGTAAGTTCTTATGCAACTGTTACTTATATCTATACTATACTATACTATATCTTACTTTGAGGGGTTCCTGCAGTAGGTCATTACACATAAGACTGAATTCCAAGCAGTCAAGAAAAACAGTCGGAGACTGAGGTCTGGGAGGCATAAAGATCTGCAGAGCAAGGACCTAGTTAGGACAAAAGGTCCTGTAGGGTGGCCAGTCCAAAAACCAGCCCTGCACCTAGAGGCAATGCCCAGACTGTAATGCTCTGTGAAAGTATGGACAGTACTCCATGTGGCTGCAGTGCAAATGACGAGAGGTGGACACATTCCTTAGAAAGGCAGTAGAGGCGGCCATGCCTTGTGTCGAGTGCTCCTTTACTTCCGAAGTGGTTTCTCATATTTGTTATAAATGAAAGTGATGCAGTTAGCCAACCACTTGGAGAGGCATTGCTTGGCGACAGCTGTGCCCTGATGTTTGGGCGCAAAGGAAATAAATAACTGACTGGACTTGCGCACCTCCTTGGTCTGTGAGACATAGTAACACAAAATCCTATGCACATCGAGAGTGTGCAAAAGGTGTTGCCTCTGTTAGAGTATTCAGGGTAGTAGACTGGCAGTTCGATATCCTGGTTTAACGTCACTTCAGATACCACTTTAGGAAGAAAAGAAGGGTTAGTCTGCAGAGCCACACTGTTTCTCTGGAAAATTAAATAAGACTCCTTACAAATGAGGTCCTGAAGCTCGGAAATCCTATGAGCAGAAGTAATGGTGACTAAAAATGGTGCTTTCCAAGGTAAGTAGCACATATTGCAGCTTGCTACTGGTTCAAAATGTGGCAAAGTAGGCTTCTCTAAAACAAAGTTCAAATCCCAGGGGAGAACTGGACTATGGAGGATCCCCTTGAGGAAAGTTCTGGAGACCTCCAACTGAACAATATTCTTGCCATCCACCAGAAGGTGGTAGGCAGAAATGACAGAGATGAACCTTCAGCAATGAATAGCTGACATCCAAATTAGGTAATTGCAAGAGGTACTCAAGGACCTGGGGCACCAGGCAAGAAAAGAGTTCCAATCCTTTGGCATTTGCCCAAATAACAAACCTTTTCCACTTCATAGCAGAAGTCATTCTGGTGGAAGTCTTCCTGGCCTCCACCAAGACTTGGGCTACTCGGTAGGAAACCCCGAAGCATGACACCACTATGTCCAAAGGTGCCATGATTGCAGGTGGAGAGATTTGAGGCCTAGGTGGACTAGGTTGCCCTGCTCCTGAGTAAGAAGGTCATGCAGGAGAGGTAACAGTACTGGAGGTTCCAGCGCTAACTGTTGCAATAGAAGGAACCAGATCTGCCAAAGCGAGAGGGGCAATGAGAATCAGTGTGCCCCTCCACTTGAAACTTCAGCAGGACCTTCTGTAGAATTAGAAAGGGAGGAAAGGCATACAGAAACCTCCCTGTCCAACAAAGTGACAGACGTGTCTCCCAAAACACCACACCTGGGAACGAGCAAGCACAAATTGGGTAGTTTTGCGCTGGATAGGAGGCAAAGAGGTTCGTTTCTGGTTGGCCTCACTGGCTGAACAGGCTTTCTACCACTTCTTGCTTTAGCTCCCACTCATGAACCCGCACGGTGGTACAGATGAGACTGTCCGCCAGAACATTGTGAATGCCCGGACATAGACTGCTGTCAAGTACAGATCGTGCTGGACTGCCTAGTACCACACCCATATCACCTCCTTGCAGAGGGGGTACAAGTGGGTGCCTCCCAGTTTGTTTATGTACCAGACCGTGGTCTTATTGTCGATCTGGACAAGGAGAGTACATAAGAGGGTCTGAAACACTTGGAGAGTATAGAGCACAGCTGTCATCTCCAGAACATTGCTATGCAGATGCATTTCTTGAGGGGACCACTTCCCCTGGGTTCAGTGGGCTCCCAGGTGGGCTCCCCCATCCTGACCTGAGGCATCTGTCATGAGGGTCATGGAGGGGGAAGGGGGTGAAAAGGGGCCCCGGGGAGAGGTTGGACAACTCCTGCCACCAAAGAAGATCCCTGGTCATCCAAGTGCTGATCCCATTGGACCCTGAGTGTCCACTGGGTTACCCTCATGTGCTGTCTGGCCATCAGAATGGTGGGAAAGGCTGCTGCCTTTAGACCCAACAGCCAAAGAACAGTGAGTGCTGTAGTCCAGCAAGAGCTGGCTATAGCAAAGGCTTATTGTTTCAGGGCATCCACTCTGTCCGAAGGAAGAAAGGCCCTGCCCTGGACCATATACAGCACTGCTCCAATAAATTGAAGGTGCTGGGAGGGCAAAAGGTTGGACTTGAGGTGGTTCACAATAATGCCAAGATGGGAAAACAGGTCCAGGGTGAAGGAGAGAGACTCTTGCAGACTACCTTAAAATGCGGCTGACAGAAGCCAGTCGTCCAGATGACGGGAACACATAAATCCCCCTCGTGCATAAGCTGCTGCCACTACCGCTAGGCACTTGGTAAAAACCTGAGGTGCTGAAGAAAGGCCAAAAGGGAGAGCCTTGAATTGAAAATGGTTCCCCTGGAATGAAAACCTGAGGAAGTGGCGGTGGGCCAGGAGGATAGGGATGTGCAGATAGGCATCCTGCATGTCCAGCGAACAAAGCAACTGATCCTTGAGTAGCAGGGGTAAGAGTCTCTGGATGATCAACATGTGAAACTCTAAGATGGGTCTTAGATCTCCCATTTTGGGCATAAGGAAGAAGTGGAGTAATACCTCTTCCTTCCTGTGCCAGAGGAACTGGCTCTATGGCTTATTTGGACAGAAAAGCCAGAATTTCTTCCCTCACCAGTGGAAGGTGGCTTGACAGGTAATGAGACCTGCTCTGAGGGTTGTCTGAAGGCCTGTCCACGAACTCTATAGAATGTCCTCTTGCAATTATCTGCACCACCTAAGCATCTAAGGTAATTGCCTCCCACTCTCTGAGAAGGAGGGCGAACCTTCCCCCCACTGGTTCCACCGGAAGACCTGGAAGAGGTGACAGGGTCTCTCACAAGTCAGGAGGCTAAGAGGAGGGCCAATTGGTGGCCTCACGCTGCTCTATGGGATTTGGCTGGTCGAGTTGGCACTCCAGAGACTGTGGCACGACTCTTGCCCTGACATCTGGCCAGGGGCTGCTTGTTCTCTTTTCGCTGTGGGTGATGAAAAGGTTGCTTGGGTTTGAAACCAGAGTGATAGAGGGAGTGGATGTCTCAAAGGGACCTGCCGCTATCCTGAAGCTCTGTAATGATGTCCTTCACATCACCCCCAAACAGGATGGAGCTCCGGAAAGGGGCATCCAGGAGAGTGGATTGGACGTCTGGTGCCAGGCCCACCAAACAGAGCCATGCAAGTCTTCTAAAGCAAACGCCTGAGGCAGTATTGCTGGGTCACTGAGTCCACAAAGTCATATGTGGCTCATAGGGCATGGTGACAGGAAGACTTGTTAAGTCTGACCTTTTGATGGAGTCTCTCCCCCTGAGATCCTGATCTGGAATAGCCTGAAATTCTCATTCCAGGTCTGCCAGGGAAGATTTCTAGAACAAAATCATGTGGGCCATGTAGTTCAAAGACCTTAAAGTGCAAGTGGAGGAGGCATACGCCTTGTGACAATATTGGTCCATCTGCTTGGACCCCTTGTCCGGTGGGGAGGCACTAAGGTGTTTAGGTTTGGCCGCTCTGTCGTGGGCCACAGTGATTACTATGGAGTCTGCCTTGGGCTGCATAGTGAGGTGAGAAACCCCTTCCAGGGAATGATAGGTCCTTTCGGCCTTCTTAGAGACCACAGGGATGGAAGATGGCTGCTGCAGATGGTGGATGTCAAGTCCTCATGCAGCCCCATCCAAGGAGGGATGGGCAAGGGGTCCACATCGGAAATATCCAAATGTTCAGTGAGCCTCTTTCTTTTTGGATCCAGCTCCTGGGTAGCCCAGCCACAAGTGGCCTGTATAGACCAGAGTAGTTCGGCAAATGAAGGGCCCTTCAGGGGAGACTTGGGGGAACTCCTTCGGCTGAGGTTCTATAGGGGAATGGGATCCCTAATTAGCAGAAGAGTCGGAATCCAATTCCGAGTCTGAAGATACCAGTCTGCTAGGTGAAGAGGCTTTGTCCGACACCTCCTCTGTGGGTCTGTCACCAGGTAAGGCCCCGGAAGAGCACCTGGCAGACTCCCTATCCAATGACCGTGGGTCAGCAGGGAAAGGCTCCTGGGAACCGCCTTGGGGCCAGTGTAGGGATCGCTACTGGCCCAAATGAGCCAGCTCCTGAAGGAGATGAGATCTGGCATCCTTCCACCAAGAAGGAATGGATCCTGGAGGGTTAGCCTGTGACCTATCCGGAGCCTGGGGCTGCGGAGGAGGTGGAGGTGGAGGAAGTGGTGGAGGAGGCTGGAACCCTGGGTACCCTGTGTGAGGTTAAGAGGAGTAGCCGGGGAACTGATAGCCAATGGGGTAGCCCTGTGGGTTGTACCCCTGAAAAAACTGACCCTGTGGCGGGTACCTGTGTGCATAGGCAGGCGATGGGTAACCCGGTGATGGATACACTGGTGCTGGGTAATTGGGGTAATGCGGTGAAGGGTAGCCAGGAGCCATGCCTGGTGGAGGAGGGGCAGATGTTCCTACAGGAGGTGGAGCTGAGGGGCCGCTAGGAGCGGATGGGCCAGATGGCAGGTCTTGAGGAGCCAGGATCTCCGAGGGGCCTGGTGGTGGTGCAGGCATCATAGAATGGGGAGTAGGCAAGCTGACCAAAGAGCCATCAGGTGGCAGGAGCTCAACTGGTAACCCAGTTATCACCGGGTTGGGAAGGGCATCGACTGGTGAGGAGCTCTGAGGAATGGGGTCCGACATGAGAGGATCAGGCGTCGAAGGGCACCAAAAGGTCCTATGACTGGGTCACAGTGTGCGAGGGGTTCTAGGAGAGGTGACCCCCATTAACAGGTCTTCTGGAACAGCGGGGACCCAGCAAGCAATAAACCCGGCTGGGGAAGAAATCCCAAAGACGACAGCACTCTCCTCCTGGAGGAATCGAGGAGAACGAGGGGTCGGGTTGAGTCAGAGGAAGAGAATCCCTGGAGGAGAGCCCTCAGAGGAAGAAGGTGGGTCTGGCAGCTGGCTCTGATCACCATTGGGAAGTCGAAAGGAGTCCGATGGGAGGCCACCGGCTGGGCGGTCTTTGAGCGAGCGACCGACTGATCGGCCGTGACAGAGTGGGTGTCAGAAGAGCCAATGTTCGACTTATCAGTCAGGGTCAGGGCAGACAGCAGGCGAGCTGGAGTCTGGCTTATCGACCAGGGCCGAGTGCTCTTCGGATGAACTGGAGGGCGACTTAACAGCTGGAGAGCTGACCACAGGCCCAGAGATAGTACCCTCCCAAGAGGAATGCCCTTCCGCCTCTGACTACAGTGGAGGAAAGCTGGCGACCAGTCCACCGGAGTGGACAGAGACCGGGCAGGAGGGGTACTTACTGAAGCGAAGGCCTCCCCAGAGGCCGCTTCTTCAGTCTGGCGGTGCCGGACAGAAGGGGACCGATCCTGGTCCCGGCACTTCTCCTTTTTCTTCTTTCGTTCATTGGTGGGAGAGGAAGAATGTTCCTGCAGCTCCTGTAACTCTCTTTCCATGGAAGCTAGGTGCTTTTTAAGCAGATGGTCTTCAAGGGCTTTTTGGTGTCTGACTCGTATAGCCCTGTTGAAGGATAGGCAGATCGCACAGTCCTGGGCCCGGTGTTTGGAGCCTAGGCAGAGGACACAGCGGGAGTGATCATCCCTGTGAGGGATCTGGGTGCCACACTTGTAGCACTTCTTCTTTGGGTGATGCATTGGAGAAGACATACAAAAACAAAATGCAATACTGGAAATAAAGAAAATTAAAGGTAGTTAGCCAAGAAAATGGCGTTACTGGAAACAAAGTTCACCATGAGGTATGACTGACACAGGTTGGACGGCAGGATAGAACTGGTGGGTGGGCGTGGGGACCGCCCTTTATAGGTTCACACTGACATCCAGTCAGGTGACATGTGGGTGGTCCCCTGCTATGGATTGTGAGCTAGAAGTTTGCGTGTGATCCTGACACCAGGGGTGCAGTTCTGTGTAATGACCTACTGCAGCAACCCTCTTGAAGTAAGATCTTACCATTAGGGCCATCAGCTCTGTTCTTCTGCTGATAACCAGTTCCCAAGCCATCTAACGAGGCCTTCTCCTAACACCAAGTCACCAACCTTCTTTACTGGTCTCCTATGTAGCACAGAGACAAAGACATTGCTGAAATCCAGATACAGGATATCCTAGATGTTAGAGAAATAAGCTATGAATGCGCTTGGTACATCCAGCAGACCTGGGTTTGATTTCCACAACCTCCACTTGAATACAGTGTAACCCTGAGCAAGACATTTAATCCCCATGTGCTCCTGGGTTGTTTCTGTAAAAGGGCATTTTGCCCAGTGGGTCTTACTGGGTTACCAAAGTGCAAACTTTTTAGAAACTTTCAAGTACCTCAAGGGAATCAACAAAGTCCAAGAGGGTAGCATCTTTCAGAAAAAGAGACTTGCAAGAACAAGAGGACACAATTTAAAGATAGAAGGAGGGCAGTTCAGGGGCAATGTGAAGAAGTATTATTTCAAGAGAGGGTAGTGGATGCATGGAACAGCCTTCCTGAGGAAGTTGTGGGGTCTAAAACTGTGGGAGAATTCAAGAATGCATGGGACAGACATAAGGCAATTCTTTTGGGGGGCAGGAAGATATAGGCTGTTGGTTAACTAGGATCTGCAGCCTATCCTGTAGGTAGGGAAATGGGCAGACTAGATGGGCCTAGCGGTCCTTATCTGCCATCAAAGTCTATGTTTCTATGTTTCTAACATTTAAAAAAGCTGCCTGGCACCTGTCAGTTGATTGTGTCGCCATGTTGAAAAAGTCTATGAATTTTGTTTGATATGACTTACCTGTTGTGAACCCATGCTGAGTAGTGTGGGACAGTTGAGAGGTATGCTCAGAGGGCTTGTAAAAGGTCTAATGGGGGATGCCCTGCCTAATGTCTGACAGGGTCTGTGGTGGCCCAGTAGGTAGAGAAAATATGGCTGACTAAGTGGGCCAAGAGGCCCTTATCTGCTGACAACTATGTTTCTAAGTAGTTTAGAAGTATGAACTAGGGAGGTGGGGGATGTCTGGAGTGCTTAATTTTATTTATTTACTTATTTATTGAAATGTTTCACCAGGAAAGCCACACTGAACAAGTTGCTCATCTCCGCGGTGCATCCGAGAGGGGATGATAGGGAGAATTAAACATACAGTTTCCAATATATACAACAAAGCAGCAGTAATTATTGTGTAACCCTCACCCCTGCCTTTCTAGCAAAATGACACATGGCATGCTGTTGAAGCTGACAGCAGTACCTGGTGGGGACTGGGTCTGGGAGGATGAGGTTACTCGGCATAGGGGACCTAGGGTTTGGCTACTCTGCACAGGGCACCCAAGTAATCCGAACACAGGAAGCAATAACTGTAATGTCCAGAACCAGGAATGGGATTCTTCAGTGTGGCTTTTATTCACATCCAAGCTGAACAAACAAAGCGTAGACGGACCCCCATGGGGCTACATTTCCTGGTAATGCAGATTAGAGACAACAGAACACTTTATCACTATTTCCAGCCCTCAGGCTCTAAACGCACCAGGCACACAGCCCGGACTTGCACGCAGCTTTGGATACACAGCCCGACTTGTACACACTTGGGTTTTCCCCACTGGCCCGGCTCCCCCGCCGGCCACTTGATCCGTGGTCCATTGGAAGAATGAACCAATTATCCCATTCGTGGTCCATTGGAGGAATGAACCAATTATCCTGTTGTGGCTCCCCAAACCACACTAGAGTCTTCGACTCCTAGAAAGAATTTTCCTTACAATCCCACGTCTGGGTACTTCCCTCATCACTGGCCAAGTGCCTGAGGCAAAGCAGAAATCCACAGAAGAAATCTGTAGAGGTGGACCTGGTCACTAAAGATGGGGGGCCACCCACCTCCAGCTCCCACAGCCCATACCCGGCCATTTCTTTGGAAACTGAACAATTCCTTTGCTGAACTTTCAAATGTAGATTAAGGGTAGACGTCTGTCACATCTCCTCTACGTATTATTTGCATCCCAACAAACTCTGGACTTGAACCTACTTTTACTTTGCTTAGCCCATTACTCTAGGCTTCCCAATATTTAGTAGTTCAATCCCCACATTGTCACACAAGTCCCAGGGTGAAAAACATAGGCCCTTTTAGCCAGAGCAGACACTCACCCTCACATTGCAGGTGCCCCACAAGCGACTCACAAATCTTCTTTTTCTTCCAAATAAACTCTGGAACAAACAGGCAGCTTTTCCTTCAGAAGCAGAATTAGGGGGTTGCCCCAGGAATCTGCAGGGAAACCTTTCCTGCCCCGAAGGGAGGGGGCACTGAGACCCGAAAACAGCGGTCTCCACCACTTCAGTAATCTTCTGTGTCTCTCTTTAAGGTGGAGACACACACCCTTCTAATTAAAAGTAGCCCTCTGTCAGGGCTGAGGCTCCTAGAGCCTTCACTGAGCTGCTTTCTCAGCAAGCTCCCAACTTCACACTCACTCACTGAAGACTGACTGAAGACACTGACTTCAAAACTCCCAACGTTCTAACTCCCTTTGCTGCAGATTCCAATGTGGCTCATGCAGCTGCGATAGTTCTATTGGTGATGTCATCCCTCAGTCTCAGCTGAGACTGAGAACAGAGTGAGACAGTGTGAAACCCATTTAACTGGGGTTTCACAAGCTGCCTTCCCTGCCTACCACTAGGTCTGACTGGGATTCTAGTAACCCTGGGTAACAAGGGGGTTACAATTGCACAATACAAAGTGAGGTAATACAGAATTAGGCAGTTCAGAACAACAGAATAGGCAGTTCAGAACAACAACTATACATACCGCCTCACCCATCGCTGTGAGTTATACGATAAACTAGGATGGCTCTCCCCTGCGAGGTACCTGGACTTCAGGGTGGGCTGCCTTACCGACAAAGTGGTCAGAACCGGCACCCCCCCGGAGCTGGCCCTGCTCCTTCCGCCATCAGACACCTCTACCTACCATCTTAGGTCCAATGCCCTGGGGTTGCTCAAGGTCCCTCCCTCCCGCACCCTCATGGGTAGTCGGGATGTTACTGTGTATGCGCCCAGGCTCTGGAACTCCCCTTCCAGAGCCGACCAGGTTGTCGTCCTCCCACCTGTGCTTCCGTAACTCCCTCCGGGGTTTCCTGAAACTTGCATCTGCGTGTGACTGTCCCAAGCCTCCCTAGAGTACTCCTCTATATGGATGCTCTTCCGGCTTCAAAGCTTGCCTCCCTCTGACACTACCCGATATCTCATGCTGCACTCCTTGTCTCTGCCTATACACCAGGGCACCTGACCCCGGATATATTGTCCACGTCACGGTTCCCTGGTCATTGCCTCTCTCAATTTGTCTCTTACGTGAAATGTGCAAATGCTTTCTGTTGTAAATTTGTGTGTGACCCACTCATCCTGGGGGGTTCGTTACCTCAGCGGATATAAGTTGTATTATGTCCGTATATATCCCCTGGACTATGTTACTATCTCAATCATGTTGTTAAGCTGTACTTACTCACTACTGTATACAATTGTCTGTATCCTTATGTTGTACTCTCCCGGGTCGTTCCTGAAAATAGGCATAATACTTGTCTAGTGTACTTACCGGATTAACAAAAGCTAAAATAAAATAAAATACATACTGAGCAGCATTAAACAATTGACCAACAGTGCTACAATTGAAGTATACAGATAAACAGTGAAGATTTTTGTAGAACTGTGCAGTAAGAGCATTAAAGAATAAAATACAATTGTATGAACTCCGGTGACGTCACCGTGTGGATGGCTGTCTGACTTTAGCAGACTTAAGGGTCGCCGTAAGAATAAGCAATAAAAAAAATCAGAAAGCTTGGTACCTTGGTTCCTCCACTAAGTAGATTTATTAATCGGATAATGGCAGCAGCTATGATGAAGGCTAGAAACTTGCAGGCTGCGAAACTTACAGCCATGATGACCACAGGCAGAAAACAAGGCCTACCAGACTCGCACCCGATTTCTCCAGTGGCGAGCCTCGTGGATTCTGAAGATGGCATGGACTCCTTAGACCCACAAGAAATAATGACCAAACTCGATGGCATTGTTAAAACACTTCACTGGGTAGAGTCATCTGTGGCGGTCGTATGAGCAGACATCTGCAGTATTGATAAGCGAACAATGGCATCAGAACAAGCTATAGGCACTCTAGCAGACCTAACTAGCCAGCATGACTGGGCCATTCTCTATCTTTTAACAAGAGCGTGCGAGTTGCAAGCAAAATTAGATGATCAAGAAAACAGGGCTAGACAAAATAATTTTCACATTTATGGGGTGCTGAAGGGGATGGAGGATTCCTTCCCTACAATGGAAAATTTCATCCAGCATATCTTGGAGAATGTGTTAAAAATGACTCCTGAAGTGCCTTTCATTGAGGAGAGAGCCCACCAGTCCTTGATACAGAAACCTAAAGAGCAGAATGCAAAACCACACTCAATCATGGTTAAAATGCTGAATTATAAGGACAGGGAGGCTATTCTACAGACAGCCTGGAAACAGAGAGAACTGTATATTGATGCTCAGAGACTTTACTTTGACCAAAATTTTTCTGACTACTTAAATATCCAGAGAAAGCAAGTGAAGGAAGTAATAAAAATGGCAAGAGAAAAGGTATCAAAATACAGCTACAATATCCTGCTCGCCTGTGTAGTTTCACTGAGAAAGGCCCACAGCTCTTTGAGTCCCTGTATGAAGCAGCTTCAACACTATGCAGCCTGTTGAGTGAGGACACTGGATCTCCGCTCAGTCATGCTGGAAAGAGAAATAACTAAGGTGGTGTGGCACAGAGCCGGGAAGCCCAGGAGGGCCCTGCCATCAGCGATCTCGTGGTCTTCACATTTGGGCACAGATCTTCAAGATCTCCTGGCAAGAGAATAGGCTGAACTCATGTCAGAGAAGAAGGCGAAAGATTGAACATCCAATTCCCATACCTGACTGTACAGTAAGACTGGCTGAACTACTTTAGGCAACTGCCTCTGTTCATTTATCTTAAGGTACCCCCCCGATGCTGGCTATACAGGAAACTAGCTGTCCACATCGAGGAGATTAAACTTTCGTTTAATATTACTATACTATGCGGTGGGACATGTAAGACAGTTTCCAAGGATTTTCACAGTGGCTGGGGATCAGATGTGGGAACTTAGGGGGAAAAAGGGGGTATGGAGTGTTGGAACTCCACCCTCTGCGGTCAACAAACACAGATGTGACACTATTTTATGTTATGCAGGTCCCCATATGAATATCAGAATTTTGATCGGAGAGACCAGGGTAGGGAATATTGGAAATGGATCCCCCAGGGACAACTTAGCCAAGCATACGCCGAGGGTTGCGCGACCTTGGATGCTTACTCTCAGCCACAGGCCCAACTACATCAGAGGCCTATTCCCCACATTCTATAGGTGGGGATTGAGGTGTCATTTCTATTTACCTACTGACTTTCTATAGTCAGGCCTGTTACTCCATCCACAGGCATTTTAGCATTAGCTAATAGCATTCTGTGAATTCACGGAATGACACCTTGGAAGTAAGGGTAGAACTAGTGACACCAATGACTACCCTCTTTAACAAATCATGGGAGGATGGGGTGGTACCCGAAGATTGGAGGAGGGCAGATGTGATTCCCCTTCACAAAAGTGGGAGCAAGGCAGAAGCAGGAAACTACAGACCTGTTAGTTTAACCTCAGTGGTAGGGAAAATGATGGAATCACTTCTGAAGGAAATAATTGTCGAGTATCTAGAGGCCAGAGGGGCACAGGACCCAAGGCAGCATGGATTCACAGTGGGAAGGGGGGATACTGGCATGCATAGGGAGAGGCATCACCAGTAGAAAACAGGAAGTTATTATCCCTCTGTACAGACAGCTGGTGAGACCCCATCTGGAGTACTGTGTGCAGTTCTGGAGACCCAATCTCCGCAAAGACATAGACAGGATGGAAGCTGTCCAGAGGAGAGCAACTAAAATGGTGCAGGGTCTGCACCGGAAGACATATGAAGAGAGACTTAAGGAGCTTAATATGTATAGCCTCGAGGAAAGGAGGGAGAGGGGGGACATGATAGAAACTTTCAAGTACCTCAAGGAATCAACAAAGTCCAAGAGGGTAGCATCTTTCAAAAAAGTGTGCAAAACAAGAGGGCACAATTTGAAGATAGAGGGGGCGGCTCAGAGGTAATTTAGGAAGTATTTTTTCACAGAGAGGGTTGTGGATGCATGGAATGGCCTTCCGGAGGAGGTTGTGGAGTCAAAATCAGTGGTGGAATTCAAGCATGCATGGGATAGTCATAAAGCAATTCTGGGGTGGGGTAGGAAGAAGTAGGCTGCAGGTTAACTAGGATCTGCAGCTTATCCAGTAGGTAGAGAAATGAGCAGACTGGGTGGGCCAAGCAGTCCTTATCTGCCATCAAATTCTATGTTTCTATGTTTCTATCAGGAGGGGCTGTGGACATGGCCTACCTAGACTTTAGCAAGGCATTTGACACAGTCCCACACAAAAGATTAATATACAAGTTAGCCAGCCTGGGAGTGGGTCCCAAGATGACAGCCTGGGTAAAGAATTGGCTGGAGAATAGGACACAGAGAGTAATAGTAAATGGAGTCCACTCTGAAGAAAGGGGGGTTACTAGTGGGGTACCGCAGGGTTCAGTATTAGGACCGATCCTCTTCAATGTCTTTATAAGCGACATTGCAGAGGGACTGGAAGGAAAAGTATGTCTCTTTGCAGATGACACAAAGATCTGCAACAGGGTTGATACGCAAGGTGGGGTGGAAAGGATGAGAAGGGACTTGGCAAGGTTAGAGGAATGGTCAAATGTATGGCAGCTTAGATTCAATGCTAAGAAGTGCAAGGTAATGCACCTGGGAAACAAAAACCCAGGGGAAGAGTACACAATGGTGGGTGAGATACTAACAACAACAAAAATGGAAAGGGACCTGGGGGTAGTCATATCAGATGACCTAAAGGTGGGCAAGCAATGTGAGAGGGCAGCAAGGAGGGCTGGGGGATACTGGGATGTGTAGGGAGAGGCATCACCAGTAGAAAGCTGGAAGTTATTATCCCTCTGTACAGACAGCTGGTGAGACCCCATCTGGAGTACTGTGTGCAGTTCTGGAGACCCACTCTCCACAAAGACATAGACAGGATGGAAGCTGTCCAGAGGAGGGCAACTAAAATGGTGCAGGGTCTGCACCGGAAGACATATGAAGAGAGACTTAAGGAGCTTAATATGTATAGCCTCGAGGAAAGGAGGGAGAGGGGGGACATGATAGAAACTTTCAAGTACCTCAAGGGAATCAACAAAGTCCAAGAGGGTAGCATCTTTCAAAAAGAGTGTGCAAGAACAAGGGGCACAATTTGAAGATAGAGGGGGCAGCTCAGAAGTAATTTAAGGAAGTATTTTTCACAGAAAGGGTTGTGGATGCATGGAAGGGCCTTCCGGAGGAGGTTGTGGAGTAAAAAACAGTGGTGGAATTCAAGCATGCATGGGACAGTCATAAGACAATTCTAGGGGTTGGGGGTAGGAAGAAGTAGGCTGCTGGTTAACTAGGATCTGCAGCTTATCCATTAGGTAGAGAAATGGGCAGACTGGGTGGGCCAAGCGGTCCTTATCTGCCATCAAATTCTATGTTTCTAAGTACAGTGTGAATATAGTTTGAAAGAGATTGTTAAATGTATGTGTACAAACGAAAGTGGTACTGTTCAGTTTTCTTAAACTCAGTTCATTGTTACTTACAATTGTTAAAGGCACCTGTTGTGCCAATTGATTATCTTTACAGGCTGGTATATAAAACACACCTTGCAGATTTTGAATGTGTGGAGAGGGAGGCAAATTGTACGGGAGCTAAGTGGGAAATGCATAGGGACAACAAAGAGATGCAGATGGTTATTTCATTTTACAAAAAAAAAATGGGTACTTTAAAGATCACATCCCTTAATGTACAGGGCATTAACTCGCCAGTGAGGTGGACTAAGATACTCCATTATCTCAAAAAATTTCAAACAGACATAGATTTTATTCAGGAAATGAGATTATCCCAAGGGGAACATCACTCGTAAGATACTGAGTGGGAAGGGTGGTAGGAGCGTCACATTATACAGGGGAAAAAAACAGGGGTGGCCATTTTTATTGGAAAGCACATCCCACTAGAGATAGAAAAAGAAGATAAAACTCTGGAGGGGAGATTTGTTTCTATCACGGGGAGGATATCTGCACAGAGAATTCATCTGATAAACGTGTATGACCCCAGTACAGATGACCCTTATTTTTATAAACAAGTTTTCCAAAAAATAGCAGGACTAGGGGAAGGCATGGTGTTAACAGGCAGGGATTTTAACTGTGTAATCTCCCCAGGTCTGGACCGCTCCTCGCAGAGGTCCACCACCAATGGGAACATGACAAGGGCAGTGAAGGCGGGTGTTAGAGAATTAGCCCTCATTGATTTGTGGCTCGACTCCCACCCTACAGAGAAAGACTGTACTTTCTACTCAAGCCCTAATAAGTCCTACGCACGCACTGATTACCTTTTATGCAGCGGAGTGGATTTGCATAAAGTCACGGACTGCATTATACAAACTAAACTAATATCGGATCATTCCACAGTGACCCTAGAGATTAAATTAGGTGACTGGGAGAGGCAGACTCTCTGGAGGATGAATACCTCACTTCTGCGTCGAGAGGAATTCAGGGAGAAGATAAAATCAGTTATACAAACATACCAGATACATAACAATATTCAAGATACAGATATTAAATGGTACTGGGATGGACTTAAGGCAGTGCTGAGGGGAGAGATTATCGCGTACTTTTCTAGGCTAAAAGAGCTGCTAAAGAGAAGCAACTAAAACTAGAGGATATTACATAAACTGGAAGCAGACCATAAAGCAAATGGCTCCCAGGAAATATTGAAACAGATGGAACAGACAAGGAAAGAACTACAAGAATTGTTGAATATGCAGTTAGAAAGGAAGCTCAGATATCTAAATCAGGCCTACTATGAACACAGAAATAAAGTGAGTAGGCTACTTGCTTTTAGATTACATAGAACGCAGATGGACAGATATGTTAAACATATCCAGACCAAGCAAAATAACCAGACAAAAGATAATTATACCCCTAAGCAGATTGCAGAAGTCTTTAAAAATTACTATACCGAATTAAACACGCCAGAAGGGAGGGAGACTACATCTCCCCAAAGTATGGAATTTTTAAGAAAGTTAACTCTCCTCAGATTAACAGAAGAGGTGAGGCTTTAGCTGGAGTCTCCCATCACCTTACAGAAAATCACAGAAATAATACAATTCTTCAAAAAAGGTAAATCCCCAGGCCAGGACGGTTTCAATTCGGAATGTTATCAAACTTTTACAGAATCCCTGGCCCCGGTCCTGATGGACCTTTTTAACACTTGTGAAGAAGAAATAAGTTTTCCCCACTCGTGGAGAGATGCCATTATTGTAGTACTCCCCAAAGAAGGTAAACCCCCGGAACAATGCTCTTGTACCGACCGATATCTTTATTAAATATCGATTCCAAGATATTTACTAAAATATTAGCAACGAGACTTAACAGATACTTACCTGACCTCAATTTTAAATGAATTGTAGGATTTTCGGACAGAGGTGTGTAAGTTTTGGACAGAGCTTGCCTCCGAAATCAGTAAATTGACCTCCAAAGTTACGGAGATTGAAATGCACCATAATGAGTTGGATGACAGAGTGGATCATCTCGAACGCATGGTCTTCCACCTTCTGGATGAGCAGCAGTTAATTAAAGACAAATGCGAAGACCTGGAAAACAGATCCTGCAGAAACAACATGAGGATCCACGGAGTCCCAGAAGACAAGGAGGGGAAGGACATCTTGCAATTTACAGAAGCCTTTTAATTTGGGAATCTCTGCAGATGGACCCAGCCTACAAATTTGAAATTGAGAGGGTCCACAGAGCCTCGCACCAAAGCCGACTCAGTCTGATCAGCCAATTCTGCTCTATAATTCTTACATTTTTAAATTATGCCTTCAAACAAATGATTCTTACTAGAGCCGGACGTTTGAAACTCACCAAATACAAGGACAGGAGAATATATTTTGACAACAATTAATCTTCTGTAGTGTCTGCAAAATGGAGGGCCTATGCTCCATTGCTACGCTTCTTAAAGCAACAGCAGCTTAAATTTGCAACACCGTACCCAGCTACACTGACAATTATGTTTGCAGATAGGCCAAAAACTTTCGAGAGCCCAGAAGAAGCCATAAAGGTATTTCAGGCAAAAGGACTGATCTCCCAATCCTCTGATGGCACATCGGCCAAAAAGCTACAAAATGAAATTCGGGCAGCGACCTGGGACACTATAAGAGACTCCTCCGCAAGAAAGAGACAAAGCCAGGCAACCCTCGAAGACATCAAAAACTTCTCCAGCGGTTTCAGAGGAATGCACCTGAGTGATGGGTGAGATGGATCCAAGAGAGGCTTTAAGAAACATTTTACAGGACTGAGGTCATGTAATGTCAGTGGGGGGGATGGTTCAAGGGGGGGTAAGAGGGAACAGAGGGCCTTATCATTTTTCCTAGGAACAGGGAAAGAGGGTCGGTACACTGTCATTCACCCACCCTCCGAACCCTTGTAGAAGCCCATAGTTCTTATAGCATAACAGTTTTAATGTAGCCCAGGAGAGGAGAGTTGAGTTAATGTATTTCTACACTGACTTCTTGAACACCTGACTCTAGGTATGTCAGAGAATTCTCTCTGAGCAGTTGATGATGACTAATGACCCCACTGGAGTCAGAGAAAGTAGGGACCATTCTCTGGTGGTTCCTGTACCTCCTTGATATCTCCAGTGTGACCACAGGCACCACGAGGAACCAGGGAAACTGTGGTGCAGGGGGGCCCATGGCTCAGCTATGATCTTCCCCCCTAGGGGCGTCTACATCCGACCTAGTACAGGAGGGGAACATTTCCTCTCCCTACCTTGGGAGCTGAATTCATGTTTTATGACAGACAGACTCCTCGTGTTTCTATTCTTTCACGAGGTTTTATTTCCGTTACTGCCCAGTTGGCAGAGTGTTATTAATGGGTGTAACGACATACAGCTTACAGTGAAACTAAATGTTACTCAGACTGCTTGCACAAAGTTACAACCGTTAAGTATGTTAACAGGATTTTTGTACCTGTATGTTAATGTTTTGAAAGGATTTCAACTATTGGCACAGACTTATACATCAGATGGACAGTTGGTTCAGATTAAGACAGATACAGGAACCGCAGATAAGGAAAAGAAAGTGGTACATACTATGCAAACAGCATGGTCTAGGGTGGTCCAACGGAGGAAGGAACAAATAGGAAGTGAAATGGGGAGTATCATACAGCTTACATTTGTGGACAGTCATGATTAGGAGTTCCCTGATTTTATCCCTAAATATAAACGGGAACAGCAACCTGACCAAACGCTCCCGCCTTTTTCAGTATATCAAAAAAGATAAACCAGATATAATATTACCTCAAGAAACGCTTTTGTCTTCAGACGAACATAAAAAGTCCCAGACATTTGGATATACAATAGCTGCATTGGCAGCCTACCAAAAGGGGAGAAGGAGGGGGGTGATGATACTCTTCAAGAAAGCAACGGAAGTGGTGGACCCGGGGGGCCGCCATGCCATTGTGATGGGCAAGCTGTACTCAAGACTTGTCACCCTGGCATCAGTGTATTTTCCGCTGGGATCCCCAAAAACTTTGGCAGTGGGATTTTTCTATAAACTGCTGTTGGTCCTGGATGGGCAGCTTTTGCTTGTGGGAGACTTAAATATAACCATAGATCCCGCTTTAGATTCTGCTAGACCACAGGCCCACAGAACAAGCCCCCTCCAAAAGTACATTAAACAAACCACCGCCAAAATGGGTATAATTGACATGTGGAGGCACTTTTTTCCTAGGGGACGGAATACACCCACTGGTCCCCGCACTTGGGGGGGGCGACGCCCATTTAGATTATTTTTTCACAACGGTGGAGCACTTGGACTCCCTCAGTGACGTATGGCATGAGGCCACCTTTTTAGCTGATCATGCACCCTTGCGTGTTAAAGTAGACTTAGGGGCAGTATTTAAGAAAACACATTGGCATCTCAACCTCTTCCATCTGAGAGATCCAGAATTCCTGGACCTGATTCAAGAGGCTGCCCCCGAAATTTTACAAAATAATTCTCAATCAGCTGTTTCCCCCATGATAATATGGGACACACTAAAAGTAATGATGAGAGAGGAAATCCTCAGATACTCTGCCCTGAAAAAAAAAGAGAACAAGAGAATAAGTTTAAGAGTCTACAGGGGGAACTGCTCCACCTGCAACACTGGCCTGTCCAGAGAGACCCCCTAATCCAGTTAAACATTAGTACTGCCAAACAAAAATTACAAAAGCTACTTGATCAGAAAACAGAACAAAAACTATTTTATTTAAAACTCCGCTTTCATGAAGGAGGGCCTAAAGCATCAAGAAACCTAGCAAGAAGGCTGCGTGAACATAGGGCTAGAGCCAGCATAACAACCATGATAGATCCCAAAACAGGGAAAATAGCCTCAAGTCCTAATGAGATCCAACGTATATTAATGCAATTTTATCAGGACTTATATACTGCGGAGCAAGAGGTAAACCCTGACAGGATTGCTAAATATCTGGCAAATCTTCACATACCACAACTTAGCCCAGAACAAGCCAGGGCTATGCTGCCTCCGATTAGGGAGGAAGAACTGGTGCAAGTGCTTAAAAAAGACTTGACTCTCAAGGCCCCAGGCCCAGATGGATATCCATTTGAATTTTATAATAAATTTAAGAAATCTCTTCTGCCTGTTTTACTCTCGGCCTTCCAAGCTGTTCAGGAGGAGAGTCACCATCTTCCTCATGGCAATATGCAGTAATAGCGGCCATCCTCAAACCTCAGAAAGACCCCAAGTACCCCCCTTCATACTGCCCTATATCCATGTTAAACTATGACTATAAGATCTTTATGTTGGTGTTAGCATCCAGGATCAACCACCTGCTCCCGAGTCTTATAGATCCCGACCAAGTGGGCTTTATTAAAGGTAGGTAAGCACACGATGCCATCAGACGTGCCCACCTGATAATAGACTATGCCCTTTCTAGAAAAATCCCCTTAATGCTATTAGGACTAGATGCTGAGAAGGCATTTAACAGGGTGAGTTGGCCATTTCTATGGCAGACGCTACAGCAAGTTGGTTTTCCTTCACAATTTATAAATGTGTTACAAAATATCTATACTTCCCCCAAGGCAAACGTGCGGGTAGACGGGGCCCTGTCAGACACCTTTCAACTCTCCAGGGGAACATGGCAAGGGTGCCCACTGTCCTCGCTCCTCTTTGCACTTTACCTGGAGCCTCTGGCAGTCACCATCAGATCCTGTCGAGAGATAGAGGGCATACCCCTAGGAGGCCGTCAGCAGAAGATATCATTATTTGCCGATGACGTTCTCCTTACTGTACTAGATCCAGAGTCCTCAGTCCCTGCACTCTGGGAGCAGCTCCAAATTTTTGGAGAACTGGCCGGTTATAAAATAAATAAAACCAAAACCGAAGTCTTAACCTATAATTATTCCCCCTCCACTACACTCAAAAAAGACTTTCCTTTTAGATGGTTTAGACAAGAGATGAGGTATCTAGGAATTAAATTGGCAAAAAACTCAATCCATGCTGAAATGCTAAACCTGGAACCCCTAACCATAAAATTGACGGAAGATCTTTCAAAATGGTCCGAACACCATTAAGTTTCCTGAGTAGAATAGATACCATTAAGCAGAATGTGTTTCCCCACATATTATTCTTCCTTCAAACCCTACCATTCCTCCCCTCAAAGATATACTTTCAGTCATGGAATAAAACAATGCCTCACTTCATCTGGAGAGGCAAAACACCCAGAATCAGATATATGGTTCTGCAACTAGCCAGAGAGAAAGGTGGCCTTAACCTCTCAGGCCTCAGAAAATATGCGATGGCTGCCCAATTAAAAGTTGTATTCAGTTGGATAAACCCACAAAATGAGGCCCACTGGAAGAACATGGAGTTAACCTGGGAGACAATTTAACTCTCACGAACATTTGTTCAGTAACTCCCTTAAATGCCGAGGATGGTTCATTATCCAAAATTCACCAGAGAACCCTAAAACACTGGATAAAACTTTTAAATGACTACCTCTTTCCAGTCGAAAGCTGCTGTTGGGGACTCTGTCCTACAATAAAGATCTTACCACGAAACAAATGAGTCCATACCTACAGCATGCCAATGACATGGGATAAAATATTTCTTTCAAATGGTGGGAGGTACGGGAATATTACCCTTTGTTACTTTGCAGGCCAAATATCATCTGCCCCAAACCTTCTTTTTCTCATACTTGCATATTAAATCTTATATGCTCCCACATGAGGAGCCTCTTTCAGCACTGACTGAAAACCCTACTTCACTAGTGCAATTAATACAGGCACACATTATGGGAACTCCACCAGAGCATTTAATCAGCAAAACTTATCAGGCCCTCACAGAGAGAAGGGGGGGACTCCATGACCTCCATCAGAGCTAGATGGTCAGAGGAGTTAAAGGTTGTAATAACTGAGTCAGAATGGATTAACTCAGCCCTTCCGGCATTAAAAACTTTCTCATCACCATACTGGAGAGAATATAGTTGAAAACTCTGGACATGTGTCTTCCGGACCCCAGCCCTCTTGGCAAAATATTGTGAAATAACAAAGGGAGAATGCAGGAGGGGTTGTGGTGAGGGACAGGCAGACCAGAGCCATGTCCTCTGGTCCTGTCAGGGGTGGTGACCTTTGGTCTGGGGTACTGGGGAACTTGAGACAATATATGGGACCTCGAGCTGTTTACCCACACATACATCTTAACATTTATAAAACCAGTTGGACTCTGAATAGATAAAAGGTACTTACTAAATTAATCGTGGGCACTTAAAACCATCACCAGATTGAGGTATACTAAAAAAGCCCCATCCAGGGAGATTTGGCTGACTCAGACTAGGGAAATTTAAGCTTTAGAGTGTTTCTCCATACACTCCTAGATAGAACTGAGCAATTTGACATTCAGTGGTGAAATGGGTCTCTTATCAACTGGATCATTATACTGACTTTGTCCCATAGAAGATTACACTAGAATAAGGTATTCACATTTAGACAAAGACAGCCTGGGACAGGGGAGAAGGCTATACAACGTAGATATAAATAACACAAAGTGACAAGGACCAACTATAGGGAAGGGGTCATGATGGGGGTGGGGTCTAGCACTCTAGATAGGATACAGTCAAAGATGATCTGTTGTCCTGGGGGACAGATGGACGGGGGAGGTGGGGAATTCGCTCACTTAAAGGCAGAAACTAACGATTCCTCATGTTGTAAAAGAAGGAAGAATGAATGTCTACATTTCCTGTATATCACATTCCATTTTAAAGCAAATCTGTGAATGTATCACAATGTAGTGTACTTCTTGTAAACTGTCTTAAAGCAAACCAGTCAAATAAAATAAAAATTGAAATTTTGAAAAGAAACTGGAGGCTCCCCAGGATCAAACCCACTAATAGATTTTACAGATTTACCATGCAACCTAAAGAAATATAAATCACTGAATCAGTGTGGCAGATTCAGACATACAGAATATGGGGACAAATTAAGGATAACTTGGGTTTGTCTGATTTAATGTCCAATAGATTGGAGATTGCTTCATGTGCAGCATTCCTCCCTCCCTCCAGGACCGGACGACACATTTGCCAAGTGGAAACATTTGGGCTCGGTACGCTTTGAACAATTTGTGAGACAGAACAGGATGAAATACTTTAGAGAGATGGAAATGGAATTTAAGATACCAAAATCCCATTTTTTCAGATACTTACATGTGAAGCCCTTTCTCTCTCAAAACAGCAATCTAGAAAAAGTACAGCGGGCCTCCCACCCCACTTTAGAAATGATACTCCGAGCAGTACAAAATTCATGGAACCCAAACTAATATCTAACTTACTTAAAAGTTATCAAAATTCTATGGTTATCGACACTCTGAAAAGTCAAACTGATTGGGAACAGGAAGCTGAACTCCAGCTAGATGAACAAATGTGGCAGACTATATGGGAAGGGGTATTTAAGACATCGGCATCATCAGTCTGGAAGGAATTCCATTGAAAGTCAGTAACCAGATATTTCAACACTCCTACCCGAACTAAGCATTATGGAGCTACACTCTGATAAGTGTTGGCGGGAATGTGAGGACGACTACCACATTTTTGGTACTGCCCCAAAATCTCCCAATATTGGGACGAGGTTACAAACAAGTTTATGCAAATGACAGAGAGCAAAATAATGCCCACCTTTGAACATATGATTCTGGGGCTCCCGGTAGCAAAAAGATGATCAAGTAGAAAGAAAATCTTTGCAAGCGTTTTACTGGCAGCAGCCAACAAGGCTATTACCAGGAAATGATTGGACCCCATCCCACCCACTCTGAAAGACTGAATTGATATCGTTAAAGAAATTGCAAGAGCAGAAAGAATTACAGCAGAATTATGTCTGCAAAAATAAAAATTATGGGGAGTGTGGCTGCCATTTGTACACTTAGTAGAGGAAGTAGACGGCATCTCAATACTTTCTCAACAAGCCTCTACAATCTAAAGGTTAAGTTTTGCAGGTGGTTTTAAACTGATTATGAGTCAGGATAAATTTCCAGCTGACAATTTATGTTTATGTTTATAGTTGTTGTTTATTATATTAAGAACCTTTTATTATCCAAGACACTGGAGAAACAAGGTAGGCACAAATTCGTCTTCACAGATGGACTTTACAGACATACAATGTCTGTTAACATCAGGAAAAAAACAAAGGGGGGAAAAAAGGAGCCAAAAAAAAGGGTGAAAGAATTTGGTCAGCAAAACCCCTGGGACGTGGATCTCTTCTGCAGAACCTTTAGGAACTCCTAAGGAGAGAATAAAAATAGAAAAGAGATTCAATATTATATAGGAGTTAATGTGATACTATGGTATTGTACTCTGTAATATATTGTGGACATAAGTCTGTAACCAATAATGTATGAATTTGTGCAACATGTTAATAAAGCAAGTTTAAAAAAAAATACAGTTGTATGCATAATAGCAATAAGAAGTGCAAACGACATGTGGGCAGTTAGAACAACAGGGATATGATACAATGATACCAGTTAAACTGGAGGAAAAATAGAGTTTTAGCAGCAGGTACAATTTACTGCTAGAATGTTTTGTAGGGCAGAGGAGATTGAGTGGGGAGGAAGAATGGCGAATCTGAGGAGGAGGGCATTCCATAGCTTAGGAAGCAGTGCAAAAGGTCATCTGCCCCACTGTAGTAGTCCATCGAGGAACTGTGAGTAGCCGAGAGTCATATGACCTGAGGGACTGGTCCGGTGGGGCTGGGGTGGGTGGTGGAAATAGATAGGGAGGAGGTGAGATAGGAGTGGAGCAAACCAAACCAGAATTTAGGCATGAATTTAGCACAGTGACGATGGCAGCAATTGTCTTGAGAGGAGAGAACCAGTGAGTGACAGAGAGTACAGTGGTGGGTGAGAGAAGAGGCATCGAAGGCAAAATGACAGAAGAAGTTAAAAAGGGAATCCAGTCTGGTTAGGGAGGACTTGGAAGCGGCACTGTAGACTACATCACAGTAGTCAAAGATGGGTAGTATCATCTTCTGGACTAGTTCACGCCTGACTGGTAGTGGTAGGCAGCTTGCTATTGGAAACATAGACTTTGAGAGCAGATAAGACCACTTGGCCCACCTAGTCTGCTCATTTCCTACCTATTGGATAAGCTGCAGATCCTAGTTAACCAACAGCCTACTTCTTCCTAGCTCCCACCAGAATTGCCTTATGTCTGTCCCATGCATTCTTGAGTTCCCCACTGTTTTTGACCCCATGACCTCTTCAGGAAGGCTGTTCCATGCGTCCACCACCCTCTGTGAAAAACACTTCTTCACAGTGCCCCTGAGACGTTCCTCTATCTTCAAATTGTGTCTCCTTGTTCTTGCACATCTCTTTTCTGAAAGATGCTACCCTCTTGGACTTTGTTGAGTCCCTTGAGGTACTTGAAAGTTTCCATCATGTTCCCCTCTCCTCCTTTCCTCAAGGGTATACATATTTAAGATCCTTTGGTCTCTCTTGTATGCCTTCTCTTGCAGACCCTGCACCATTTTAGTTGCCCTCCTCTGGAATGCCTCCAACTTATGTCCTTGCGAGATGGGGTCTCCAGAACTGCATGCACTCAGATGGGGTCTCACAACTGTCTGTACAAAGGGATAACAACTTCCTGTTTTCTACTGGTGATGCCTTTACCTATACAGTACATCCCAGTATCCCCCCAGCCATCCTTACTGCCTTCTCACATTGCTTGCTTACCTTTAGGTCATCTGATAGGACTACACCCAGGTCCCTTTCCATTTTTGTTGTTGCTAATACCTCCCCCCTCATCCCATTGTGTACTCTTCCCCTGCGTTTTTGTTTCCCAGGTGCATTACTTTGCACTTCTTTGCATTGAATCTAAGTTGTGATACTTTTGACCATTCCTCCAGCCTTGCCAAGTCCCTTCTCATCCTTTCCACCCCACACTTGTGTATCAACCCTGTTGCAGATCCTTGTGTTGTCTGCAAAGAGGCATACTTTTCTTCCAGTCCCTCTGCAATGTCACTTATAAAGACATTAAGAAGGACCGACCCAGTCCTGAACCCTGTGGTACCCCTACTAGCACCCTTTTCTTCAGAGTGGACTCAGTTTACTATTACCCTCTGTGTCCTGTTGTCCAGCCAATTTTTTACCCAGGCTACCACCCTGGGACACACACCCAGGCTGACTAATTTGTTTATTAAACTTTTGTGTGGGACTGTGTCAAATGCCTTGTTAAAGTCTAGATAGGCCATCTCCACTGCCCCTCCCTGGTCTACTACTTTGGTCACCAAGTCAAACAAATCTATTAGATTCATCTGTCATGACCTTCATGCTGTGAATCCATGCTGCTTTGGGTCTTGTGCCCTGCTTGCCTCTAGATACTCAACAATTCTTTCTTTTAGAAGTGATTTCACCATTTTTCCTATCACTGAGGTCAAGCTAACAGGTCTATAGTTTTCTGCCTTGACTTTGCTCTCACTTTGGTGAAGGAGAATCACATCTGCTCTCCTCCAGTCCTTAGGTACCACACCATCCTCCCATGATATGTTACAAAGGGTAGTCAGTGGTGTCACTAGTTCTCCTCATAGTTCTTTTAGAATTCTAGGGTGAATCCCATCAGATCACTGTGACAGGGACCTCCTGCCACTCTTGAAGACCGACTTTTTCTTAAATCTGTTGCAACAGTTCTTCTATTTTTTAGTCTATTCTGTCCTCTACAATTTCTAGTCATAAGGTTGGCCACCTATGGGCACTCCTTCCCCTTTCTTGACTATGCTATGGTGTCCTCTTTAATTTTCCTTTTCCCAGCTGGCCCGGTGGTGCTGAGGGTTGAGGCATTGGACACCACACCTCCTCCGATGCCAGCAACCCGGTTCGGGAACAAGCCCGGGTCACCGGGGTCGGCAGGAAGGACTAGGATGGAGCATCTGATGACAGCTTCCTAGTCCGTGGGAAAGGTAGGGAGATACACTGTGCTCTGGCAGTCCCTGGGGATGCCTGGAGGTACTACAGATGTCGGGTGTTAAGAAGCGGGAGGAGCACGCAGCGTATGTACAATTGTGCAGGGACGCCATTGCACGCCCATGCTCCCATTGGGGAAGGGAAAAAGGCAGCACAGTCCACGGCAGCTTGATATCCGCAGCTTCACTGGCCAGTGAATGCCTGGACTAAGGTGTGTGCCAGTACTGGTTCCTGATCGGGTGCGGGGGCATTGGGGGGAGCCCCTTTCTATGGAACAGATGCATATGCCAGCTGGGCTTGTCAGCTTCGGGGTTGGCAGGGAAGGAGGAGCGGTGGCTGGAAATAGGCAGGGCTGTGGCTGCAGGGGAAAAATGGAGCTGTGATAAAAAAAAAAAGTAATTTTCCTTTTCCCTCTCAGGTCCTCGTACAGGGAGGTTATTGTGGTGACCTCCAAGTATATGTAAAACAGGTTGTGTTTATTGTTGTTGGATTTAGTATGTAATAGCACTATGTCATAAAATACCTTGATGTATATATCTTTTGTTTATGAAACCTGTAAATGTTGAAAATACCATAGCACTAGGTGTTTTTGATAATGGTAAAAAGTACTAGGTGACTATTACAGAAATTAAGTTAGCTGTGCTGTTTAAAATGTATGCAAATTGCTGTAAACTGAACAAGTCTAAATGTTATGGTAAGTTGTATATGACCCATGATGCTTTGCACTATGGACGTATGTATGATGTTGTATTTCTTTGAAACTTGATTTGTTGCTAATGCCCTTTGGGGTAACCCTTTTTGCAGTGTTTCTGCACTGAGGTTCTTTGTTTTTAGCTTGTTTTGTTTTTGTTTTTCTTTTTGAGCCCCCACTACCCAAGCAAACGGGGCCCACATAGGGATGAAGGGTTTTCACTAAAAAGTGGTTAGATCAGAGATCAGTGTCAGTAGGTGCTGGCTAAGTGCAGAGAAAGGACATCCATAGTCTGTTGCTGCAAACTGATGTACTGTGGAAGGAATATGGCATTGCAGAAGCTTATTTCCTGTATTTTGAATAAATAACACACAGAGATTGTGTGTTGAACCTGAAGTTCAGTGTCTGGTCCATCTGTTATCCTACAACCCCTCCACAGCTATATTGCTTTGTCCACCTTCAGTTTTAGGAATTCTTTCAGAACCCTTTCTTCTGTGAAAGGACTGGGATCAACCCCCCTAACCAGAGGGTTTCTGTTGATTGGATTAGGTACCTCCCTTCCTCTTCTTTTGTAAATACTGAGCAGAAGTATTCATTCAGTATCCATGTTTTTTCACTGTCCTTCTGCCCACCCACCTCCCTTTATTAAGCCTCACTACCCCTCCTTGGTCTTTCTTCACTCCTAATGTACCTATAAAGTTTTAATCCCCTTCTTAACCGAGTTGGCTATCTTTTCCTCGGTTTGGGCCTTTGCTATTCTGACTGCCTTCCCTGCTTCCTTCTGCTTTAACTGGTACAGTTCTCTGCCCTGCTCCATCTGTGTTTGCTTATACTTCCTGAATGCTATCTTTTTCTCCCTAACCTTCCCCCCACCTTATTTGAGAACCATAGTGTTTTTTTCTTTTGTTTTGATTTATTTGCTTCACACAAAGACTTGTTGCCTCTGTGATGGCAGTTCTGATGTTTCCCCATTGTTTCTCCACCCCTCTTTCTTTCCTGATTGCTAGTGCTTTTCTGAGGCACTCTCCCATTTTGACAAAGTCAGCCCTCCTGAAGGCCAGTACCCTCACTTTTGTATGGCTTGACTCTGCGGCTGTGTTTATCGTGAGTCACACAGTTTGGTGGTCACTTTTCCCAGATGGCTACCCACTTCTAGATCTGAGATCCTCTCTCTGTCCCCATTTGAGAGTACCAAATCTAAGATTTCTCCCTCCCGAGTGGGTTCTAACACTAACTGTCTGAGGCATGCCCCCTGTAGGGCATCAAGAATGACCCTGCTCTTGGATGTGGCTGCAGCAAAGGTGCTCCAGTTAACATCTGGCATATTCAGGTCCCCCATTAACAATATCTCCCATTTTTCTGCCATCCTAAGGATGCCTTCTATTATTTCCTTGTCAATTTCCTCCCCCGAGACAGGGGTCTGTATACAACCCCCGTGCAGATTGTGTTGCCATTTCCGGTCTCCAGGGTGACCCACAGTGGCTCCTCTCCTCCCTGTTTACCCTCTAGTTCCATTGCTTTGATCCCTTCCCTTACATAGAGAGCTACTCCTCCTCCTCTTCTTCTACCCTTCCTGTCCCTCCTGTAGATTGTGTACCCTGGTATGGGGGGGTTGATACTAGTCCTTTCACAGAAGAAAGAGTTCTGAAGGAACTCTTTGGAAATGAAGGTGGATAAAACAATGGGGCCTGATGGGATTCACCCCAGAATTCTAAAAGAACTAAGGAAAGAACTAGTAACACCACTGACTACCCTTTTTAATAAATAAATAAATCATGGGAGGATGGTGTGGTACCTGAGGACTGTAGGAGGGCTGATGTGATTCCCCTTCACAAAAGTGGGAGCAAGACAGAGGCAGGAAACTGCAGACCTGTCAGTTTGACCTCAGTGGTAGGGAAAATGATGGAATCACTTCTGAAGGAAGGATTGTTGAGTACCTAGAGGCCAGTGGGGCAGGACGACGGCAGCATAGATTCACAGTGGGAAGGTCATGTCAGACAAATCTAATTGGATTTCTTTGACTGGGTGACCAAAGTAGTAGACCAGGGAGGGGCTGTGGACATGGGTTACCTAGACTTTAGCAAGGTATTTGACACAGTCCTGCACAAAAGATTAATAAACAAATTAGCCAGCCTGGGAGTGGGTCCCAGGGTGGAAGCCTGGGTAAAACACTGGCTGGACAACAGGACACAGTGGGTAATAGTAAATGGAGTCCATAGTGAAGAAAGGGGGTTTTACTAGTGGGGTACCATAGGGTTCAGTACTGGGACTGGTCCTTTTTAATGTCTTTATAAATGACATTGCAGAGGGACTGGAAGGTAAAGTATGTCTCTTTGCAGATGACACAAACATCTGCAATAGGGTGATACACAAGGTGGGGTGGAAAGGATGAAAAGGGACTTGTCAAGGTTGGAGGAATGGTCAAATGTATGGCAGCTTAGATTCAATGCAAAGAAGTGCAAAGTAATGCTCCTGGGAAACAAAAACCCAGAGGAAGAGTACACAATGGAGAGTGAGATACTGACAACAACAAAAATGGAAAGGGACCTGGGAGTAGTCATATCAGATGACCTAAAGGTGGGCCAGCAATGTGAGAAGGCAGTAAGGAGGGCTGGGGGATACTGGGATGCATAGGGAGAGGCATCACCAGTAGAAAACAGGAAGTTATTGGCCCTCTGTACAGACAGTTGGTAAGACCACATCTGAAGTACTGTGTACAGTTCTGGAGACCCCATCTCCACAAGGCATAGACAGGGTGGAGGCTGTCCAGAGGAGGGCAACCAAAATGGTGCAGGGTCTGAACCAGAAGACATATGAAGAAAGACTAAAGGAGCTTAAGATGTATAGTCTCGAGTAAAGGAGGGAGAGGGGGGACATGATAGAAACTTTCAAATACCTAAAGGGAATCAACAAAGTCCAAGAGGGTAGCATCTTTCAGAAAAAGAGATGTGCAAGAACAAGTGGGCACAATTTAAAGATGGGGGACGGTTTAGAGGTAATGTGAGGAATATTTCTTCACAGAGAGGGTTGTAGATTCATAGAACAGCTTTTCTGAGAGGTCATAGAGTCAAAACAGTGGGAAATTCAAGAATGCATGGAACAGACATAAGGCAATTCTAGTGGGGGGTAGGAGGAAGTAGGCTGTTGGTTAACTAGGATCTGCAGCTTATCCATTAGGTAGGGAAATGGGCAGACTAGGTGGGCCAAGCGGTCCTTATCGGCCATCAAATTCTATGTTTCTATGTATAATAAATAATAAATAATAATAATACCTTTATTTCACATAAGCGCCTTTCCATTACCAAGGCGCTTTACAAAAGATAAAACCAGATAATAAAATCCATAAATACAGTACAAGATAATAAAGAAAATCTGAACAAGGTTATTCAGTCAACTCCATTAAAGGCCTGGCACCATGTTGACATCCCAGTCATGGTTCTCTGTGCATCATGTTTCTGTGACTGCCACAATATCCAGGCTCCTGTATAATGCAGCAAGTTTGGGCCGCAGCTTATTCAGGATGGCATCAACATGTACAGAGAAGTTTAGGTGTTGATCAAGCCAAACACCCAAATACCTGAAGGAAGAGGTATCCTCAAGAATAGTCCCGTCTAGGGTGTGGAAGGAGGGTAGGGAGGAGAGCAGCAAGAGCCTTTGCCTGGTGTCCAAGGACATCGAGACAGCCTTCTTGGCATTGAGTGAGAGTTGGTGGGGGGGGATGAACCAGTGCTGAACTTTGTTGAAATCATACTGAAGTCTGGTTTCAGTGTCCGCAGGGGATTGGTCTGAGGTGACAAGAACTGTATCGTCGTATATGTGGGCGGATGGAGCAGACTGAGGGGAGGTCATTTAGGAAGATGGAGAAAAGATAGGCTCAGTACCTAACATCGGGTATGCCAGTGTTGATGGGGAGGGGAGATATGGTTTCGGCTGTTCTAACTGACTGCGTCCTATCTACTAGGTAGGCTTTGAAACAGCCAGTGGAAGAGTCTGTTAGGCCAGCAGAGGAGAGGGAGTCTAGGAGAAGGGAGTGGGAGACGGTGTTGAAAGTCTTTGCTAGGTCAACAAAACTGGCAGATGTAAAACACACATAAGATTAAGCCTTAGGATCTCTTTGTACAGGAGGTACCTTCCTCTTACGCCTCAGGAACCTCACAACCCCATCCTTTACTCTTATCACACCAGTGGGTAAGGTTATATCACCCTTCAAAGTGTAATCTACTCTTCACTGAATTTCCACAAATCTTTCACCCTTATACACTTTAAGCTTACACTTTTTATCCATACTGTGTGACAGCTAGTGTCTTTCTCAACTGGCAGGATGCATTGCTGCTGTGAGGACCTCAACTCATGGACGCTCTCTGGCTGATGGCATCCAGGGGTGTCCTGATCCTGTTAGAGTGGCAACTATGCTTAAAGGTGATAGGAAACAGTTTTTACACCTCTAGATATGCTCTCCAGTTGTTCTTTTATTGGCTACCCAATATTCTGATATGCTTTTGACCTTTTCTTGTTAAATTAATCATCTAATTTTGCTGCCTTTTAACTACTCCTGAATCCCGCTCCTTACCAGTTGCTGCTGTCTCTTTTCATACTGCCTGAACAGTCTATGACATCAAGCTCCCATTCCAGGCCATTCAGATGAATAGCATGGAATGGGAGTTATTGATGTCATAGAATGTCTTAGAAACATGAAAATTAAGTGCAGTAGATGGTGAGGAGAGTGAACTGTATGTAGATCTGAGGGCAGCCCAAAGCTGGTTATTTATTTATCAAAAAAATCAAAGCATATCAGAATACAACTGGCATGGAAAAGGAAATGGAAGGGCAGTTAACTATGTAAAAAGAATTTCCTATCTCCTTTAAGCCAGTCTCCCTGATGAAGCCTAGAGGCCACTGTAGTGCTGGGTGCCCCACATCAGCATGAAGCAACTGACTGTGGCCAGTGTGCTGGGTACAGTATGGTAGAGCATACTCCAGCTTGCCTTCTGTTAATAGTTTGCATTGCTCTATCCACTCTGCCAGAGGAGTGTCTGGTGTCCATCTCAGCTATGGATCTAATGAATACAATGGAGGCATAGTTCCTACCTTAATCTGCAGCTCAGTCTCTCACCACTTCTCTCAACATTATCAGCTTGGCTGGCAGCATCTCCCAGATACAGGACTGCAAATGCACCCCAAAAGGTGAACACCTCCATCGTCAGTGGGGCCCTCCTTGCTATACCAGTCTGCCAGGGACTCTCCTTGAGGGAAGTCTCCTGTTTCCCACCTCTCTGTGCATGTTCCCAGCAATAAACAGTGATCTACACTAAATGCCCTCAGGCTTCATGACACCTAGAGTCTCTATTGCTGTCATGGGACCTGGAGACTACCAGATGACTGGGCATTGATATGAGTCTGTCTCAAAAGCCGGATCCATTAACTGCTGCTCTGCATGAGGCCCTTGCCCCCTCAGCAGTCTGGCAAGTGACCTAAGGCATGGTGCCCCAAAGTCACAACTGATATCCCTTTCACTCTGGCATTCTACTCTCCTCCCACTGGACTGCTTCTGTTGCTCCTCCCACTGGATTGGATCCTAGAATGTTGTTTGAGAAGATTGCTGCTACATTAATTTATTCTCAACTGTACTCCTCTAATAGTTTATTTCACTAGAAATATTTTTTTTATTTTTGTCTAAGAAATATTTGAATGGATTATTTTTAGTGTTTATCAAATATTGACTTTTTTATTATTTTGTTACTGAAAAGTACTGTTTGCTGCTGTCCGTTTTCATGGAATTCTGACCAGCTGGAGGCTAAAATCTTCTGGGCTGTTTGGAACCACCTGACTGATGATTTTCATGTGTGGATTGTGTCTGGAGGCCAGCACTAGCTTTGTATATCCATGGTGTTCCAGCAGAAGTAATTTTGCTCTTTCAAAGACTTGGTTATTGGGACCTCTACATCTGAAGTTTTTGTTGAGTTCTGTTAGTATTTTTGGTCTCTGTTTTGCTGATCATCCTCTGGTACTTGCTGAAGCTTGGAGTCTTATCTACTGTTGTCATATAATTGGAAATTGTTAATTTTTTTTAAATCAATTTTACCCGCTTACGCTTGTCCAACATTCTACAAAAATGCCATTTTTGTTTGATTTCTGATTTATATTTGTTCAGTTAAAAACTAAAACTGTTTCTGTGTTCCAAAAAACATCCTGCACATCATATTTAGAACATTATGACATCAGTCCATAGTAACCGGTTGTTTACAATAAAGCAAGAGAAGTCAGACAGAATGTGGAATTTTCTGAGAATCAAAGTTACATATGAACATGCAAACATACGAATTTGCCAGCAGATAAAGGCCTTATGGTCTTTTGAGTCTGCTTGAGTGAGCAGCTAGCAACCCTTATACTGCGGCTGCCACTTCCTCCCTCCTCCCTCCCTGACCCTCCTTCTTACCGTATCCCATCCCCTTTGGAGCAGTCCACTGTTCTACAGGACACCACTTCCACAGGCAACACGTTCCACCCAGACACCATTCTCTCCGTGAAAAAGTGTCTTCTCATTTTCCTCCTGAACCTTCCCCCCCTTCAATCTGAGATCGTGACCTTGAGTGTCCCTACCCTCCCTTAACTTGAATAGTCCCTCCATGCCTGTCTTGTTTATTTCCTTCATGTACTTGAAGATTTCAATCATATCTCCCGTCTCTCCTCTCCTCCAGTGAGTACAAGTTCAACTCCCTCAGCCTGCTCATGTAGGGTATGTCCCCTAGTCCAGGGATCATCTTTGTTGCCCTATGCCCCCTCCAGTAACTTAATGACCATCATCAGCTATGGGCACTAGTACTGCCTGCAGTACTCCAGGTGTGGGCTAACTAGTGACCTATACAATGCTGAACAATGTTATACAAGTTCTACCCTTTCCTTCTATTTTCTATTGGGAGATTGTATTTGTGTAATTATTATAAAGCCTTTTTCACTTCTTTGTTATAGGAATCAATGTAAAAGGCTGTGGCACGTGAAGACCTCTTAGTCTAGTATCACATACTGTACTATTAAGCAATACAGTATGACCCTAGGCATATAGCAAAAGCATTTTACTGACTGGAATGGAGCACTGGGTGATTGGAGAGGTACTTAGCTGTAGGGACTGTGGAGCAGTTGTCTCCAAGGTTATGCTTTGGAGAATGGGACACTGCCCTATTTGCAGGACCTTCAGGGAGTTCCATTATCAGTTGGCAGCAGCTGGGGAGGCAATATTCCAGCAATGACTCCAACTAAGCTTGTGCCCATCCTCCACACTCCCACTTCCTCAGAAGTTCACTGGCTTGGGGAGTGGAGGGTGGTGGGAAGGAGGAGGAGATTGAATGGCAGGGACAGTCACACAACAGTCAGTTCTTCCCATAAGATATCAATGGCAAACCGTCTTGTGACCCTGGAAGAGGCACAGGTGCATGACTCATGCAGGGGTGATCATGGGTCAGCTTGTGTTGATGCAAAGGGAGATGTGGTAACACTCAGGGGCAAGGGGAGCAGATATTAGCAAGGATGATTGCAGTGATAGGAGACTCTATGGTTAGAGGGGTGGAGAGGGTGGTAGCTAATGGGGGTAATGGTAAGGGGTGTTCAGATGCCTGCCTGGGGCATCCACCATCCAAGACTGGTATAGGAGAGAAAGGATAGCAGAGTAGGGGGGAACAAGGAGAGCAGGTACAATTTTGTACCAGTGATCTGGAAAACTGGCCTTTGGATATAGTGAATGGAACTTCCAGAGGCTGGGGACAGATTGAAGAAGTGTCATCAAGGCACAGGTCAGGAAGCATAGGAAAACCAGGAGCAGCTGTAAAATTCGCAGATACGGTTTTATTACTAATAACAGAAAAATAAAACACAAAAATGTGTTCAGTATAACTGTTGACAAAGGCAGTACAGAGAAAACAGTGTTCTTCTTCTGAGTATTTTTTCTCAATTTCAAATCTCAGTCTCTCTCTCTCTTGCACAAGCATTGCTGCTCTTTTTATAAGTCTGTGCCTGGGAAACTCGATAAAAAACAGCATGCTTCTGACTAGGGATGGGTGGATATCAAAATGTTCCGGATATCGGATCCGGATTTACCCAGAGTACTATCCGACTGGATTAAAAAAAAAAAAAAAAAAGGTAGTTAGACTTATCGGCACCAAGGCAGAGTACTTGGATGGGGGGCGCTGCAGGAAGAGCAGTCAGACAGAAGAGGTGTAAGCACTTTAAAACAGTAGTAGAAATTACAATCCAGCTAAAAAAACAAAAAAAAAAAAAAAAGGTAGTTAGACTTATCGGCACCAAGGCAGAGTACTTGGATGGGGGGGCGCTGCAGGAAGAGCAGTCAGACAGAAGAGGTGTAAGCACTTTAAAACAGTAGTAGAAATTACAATCCAGCTAAAAAAAAAAAAAAAAAGTAGTTAGACTTATCGGCACCAAGGTAGAGTGCTTGGATGGGGGGGCGCTGCAGGAAGAGCAGTCAGACAGAAGAGGTGTAAGCACTTTAAAACAGTAGTAGAAATTACAATCCAGCTAAAAACAAAAAACAAAAAAAGGTAGTTAGACTTATCGGCACCAAGGCAGAGTACTTGGATGGGGGCGCTTGCAGGAAGAGCAGTCAGACAGAAGAGGTGTAAGCACTTTAAAACAGTAGTAGAAATTACAATCCAGCTAAAAACAAAAAAACAAAAAAAGGTAGTTAGACTTATCGGCACCAAGGTAGAGTGCTTGGATGGGGGGGCGCTGCAGGAAGAGCAGTCAGACAGAAGAGGTGTAAGCACTTTAAAACAGTAGTAGAAATTACAATCCAGCTAAAAAAAAAAACAAAAAAAGGTAGTTAGACTTATCGGCACCAAGGCAGAGTACTTGGATGGGGGGGCTGCAGGAAGAGCAGTCAGACAGAAGAGGTGTAAGCACTTTAAAACAGTAGTAGAAATTACAATCCAGCTAAAAAAAAAAAAAAAAAAAAAGGTAGTTAGACTTATCGGCACCAAGGCAGAGTACTTGGATGGGGGGGCGCTGCAGGAAGAGCAGTCAGACAGAAGAGGTGTAAGCACTTTAAAACAGTAGTAGAAATTACAATCCAGCTAAAAAAACAAAAAAACAAAAAAAGGTAGTTAGACTTATCGGCACCAAGGCAGAGTACTTGGATGGGGGGGCGCTGCAGGAAGAGCAGTCAGACAGAAGAGGTGTAAGCACTTTAAAACAGTAGTAGAAATTACAATCCAGCTAAAAAAAAAAAAAAAAAAAAGTAGTTAGACTTATCGGCACCAAGGCAGAGATTGACTTGGATGGGGGGGCGCTGCAGGAAGAGCAGTCAGACAGAAGAGGTGTAAGCACTTTAAAACAGTAGTAGAAATTACAATCCAGCTAAAAACAAAAAAACAAAAAAAGGTAGTTAGACTTATCGGCACCAAGGCAGAGTACTTGGATGGGGGCGCTGCAGGAAGAGCAGTCAGACAGAAGAGGTGTAAGCACTTTAAAACAGTAGTAGAAATTACAATCCAGCTAAAAAAAAAAAACAAAAAAAAGGTAGTTAGACTTATCGGCACCAAGGCAGAGTGCTTGGATGGGGGGGCGCTGCAGGAAGAGCAGTCAGACAGAAGAGGTGTAAGCACTTTAAAACAGTAGTAGAAATTACAATCCAGCTAAAAAACAAAAAAAAAAAAGGTAGTTAGACTTATCGGCACCAAGGCAGAGTGCTTGGATGGGGGGGCGCTGCAGGAAGAGCAGTCAGACAGAAGAGGTGTAAGCACTTTAAAACAGTAGTAGAAATTACAATCCAGCTAAAAAAAAAAAAAAAAAAAAGGTAGTTAGACTTATCGGCACCAAGGCAGAGTACTTGGATGGGGGGGCGCTGCAGGAAGAGCAGTCAGACAGAAGAGGTGTAAGCACTTTAAAACAGTAGTAGAAATTACAATCCAGCTAAAAAAAAAAAAACAAAAAAAAAGGTAGTTAGACTTATCGGCACCAAGGCAGAGTACTTGGATGGGGGGGCGCTGCAGGAAGAGCAGTCAGACAGAAGAGGTGTAAGCACTTTAAAACAGTAGTAGAAATTACAATCCAGCTAAAAAAACAAAAAAAAAAAAAGGTAGTTAGACTTATGGGCACCAAGGTAGAGTGCTTGGATGGGGGGGCGCTGCAGGAAGAGCAGTCAGACAGAAGAGGTGTAAGCACTTTAAAACAGTAGTAGAAATTACAATCCAGCTAAAAACAAAAAACAAAAAAAGGTAGTTAGACTTATCGGCACCAAGGTAGAGTACTTGGATGGGGGGGCGCTGCAGGAAGAGCAGTCAGACAGAAGAGGTGTAAGCACTTTAAAACAGTAGTAGAAATTACAATCCAGCTAAAAAAAAAAAAAAAAAAGGTAGTTAGACTTATCGGCACCAAGGCAGAGTGCTTGGATGGGGGGCTGCAGGAAGAGCAGTCAGACAGAAGAGGTGTAAGCACTTTAAAACAGTAGTAGAAATTACAATCCAGCTAAAAAAAAAAAAAAAAAAGGTAGTTAGACTTATCGGCACCAAGGCAGAGTACTTGGATGGGGGGGCGCTGCAGGAAGAGCAGTCAGACAGAAGAGGTGTAAGCACTTTAAAACAGTAGTAGAAATTACAATCCAGCTAAAAAACAAAAAAACAAAAAAAGGTAGTTAGACTTATCGGCACCAAGGCAGAGTACTTGGATGGGGGGCTGCAGGAAGAGCAGTCAGACAGAAGAGGTGTAAGCACTTTAAAACAGTAGTAGAAATTACAATCCAGCTAAAAACAAAAAAACAAAAAAAAGGTAGTTAGACTTATCGGCACCAAGGCAGAGTGCTTGGATGGGGGGGCGCTGCAGGAAGAGCAGTCAGACAGAAGAGGTGTAAGCACTTTAAAACAGTAGTAGAAATTACAATCCAGCTAAAAAAAAAAAAAAGGTAGTTAGACTTATCGGCACCAAGGCAGAGTACTTGGATGGGGGCGCTGCAGGAAGAGCAGTCAGACAGAAGAGGTGTAAGCACTTTAAAACAGTAGTAGAAATTACAATCCAGCTAAAAAAACAAAAAAAACAAAAAAAAGGTAGTTAGACTTATCGGCACCAAGGCAGAGTACTTGGATGGGGGGGCGCTGCAGGAAGAGCAGTCAGACAGAAGAGGTGTAAGCACTTTAAAACAGTAGTAGAAATTACAATCCAGCTAAAAAAAAAAAAACAAAAAAAGGTAGTTAGACTTATCGCACCAAGGTAGAGGGGTGCTTGGATGGGGGGGCGCTGCAGGAAGAGCAGTCAGACAGAAGAGGTGTAAGCACTTTAAAACAGTAGTAGAAATTACAATCCAGCTAAAAAACAAAAAAACAAAAAAAAGGTAGTTAGACTTATCGGCACCAAGGCAGAGTACTTGGATGGGGGGGCGCTGCAGGAAGAGCAGTCAGACAGAAGAGGTGTAAGCACTTTAAAACAGTAGTAGAAATTACAATCCAGCTAAAAAACAAAAAAACAAAAAAAGGTAGTTAGACTTATCGGCACCAAGGCAGAGTACTTGGATGGGGGGGCGCTGCAGGAAGAGCAGTCAGACAGAAGAGGTGTAAGCACTTTAAAACAGTAGTAGAAATTACAATCCAGCTAAAAAAAAAAAAAAAAAAAAGGTAGTTAGACTTATCGGCACCAAGGCAGAGTACTTGGATGGGGGCGCTGCAGGAAGAGCAGTCAGACAGAAGAGGTGTAAGCACTTTAAAACAGTAGTAGAAATTACAATCCAGCTAAAAAAAAAAAAACAAAAAAAAGGTAGTTAGACTTATCGGCACCAAGGCAGAGTACTTGGATGGGGGGGCTGCAGGAAGAGCAGTCAGACAGAAGAGGTGTAAGCACTTTAAAACAGTAGTAGAAATTACAATCCAGCTAAAAAAAAAAACAAAAAAGGTAGATTAGATTATCGGCACCAAGGCAGAGTACTTGGATGGGGGGGCGCTGCAGGAAGAGCAGTCAGACAGAAGAGGTGTAAGCACTTTAAAACAGTAGTAGAAATTACAATCCAGCTAAAAAAAAAAAAAAAAAAAAAAGGTAGTTAGACTTATCGGCACCAAGGCAGAGTACTTGGATGGGGGGGCGCTGCAGGAAGAGCAGTCAGACAGAAGAGGTGTAAGCACTTTAAAACAGTAGTAGAAATTACAATCCAGCTAAAAAAACAAAAAAAACAAAAAAAAGGTAGTTAGACTTATCGGCACCAAGGCAGAGTACTTGGATGGGGGGGCGCTGCAGGAAGAGCAGTCAGACAGAAGAGGTGTAAGCACTTTAAAACAGTAGTAGAAATTACAATCCAGCTAAAAACAAAAAACAAAAAAAGGTAGTTAGACTTATCGGCACCAAGGTAGAGTGCTTGGATGGGGGCTGCAGGAAGAGCAGTCAGACAGAAGAGGTGTAAGCACTTTAAAACAGTAGTAGAAATTACAATCCAGCTAAAAAAAAAAAAACAAAAAAAAAGGTAGTTAGACTTATCGGCACCAAGGTAGAGTGCTTGGATGGGGGGGCGCTGCAGGAAGAGCAGTCAGACAGAAGAGGTGTAAGCACTTTAAAACAGTAGTAGAAATTACAATCCAGCTAAAAAAACAAAAAAAAAAAAAGGTAGTTAGACTTATCGGCACCAAGGCAGAGTACTTGGATGGGGGGGCGCTGCAGGAAGAGCAGTCAGACAGAAGAGGTGTAAGCACTTTAAAACAGTAGTAGAAATTACAATCCAGCTAAAAACAAAAACACAAAAAAAGAGTAGTTAGACTTATCGGCACCAAGGCAGAGTACTTGGATGGGGCGCTGCAGGAAGAGCAGTCAGACAGAAGAGGTGTAAGCACTTTAAAACAGTAGTAGAAATTACAATCCAGCTAAAAAAACAAAAAAAACAAAAAAAAAGGTAGTTAGACTTATCGGCACCAAGGTAGAGTGCTTGGATGGGGGGGCGCTGCAGGAAGAGCAGTCAGACAGAAGAGGTGTAAGCACTTTAAAACAGTAGTAGAAATTACAATCCAGCTAAAAAACAAAAAAACAAAAAAAGGTAGTTAGACTTATCGGCACCAAGGTAGAGTGCTTGGATGGGGGGGCGCTGCAGGAAGAGCAGTCAGACAGAAGAGGTGTAAGCACTTTAAAACAGTAGTAGAAATTACAATCCAGCTAAAAAAAGGTAGTTAGACTTATCGGCACCAAGGCAGAGTGCTTGGATGGGGGGAGTGCAGGAAGAGCAGTCAGACAGAAGAGGTGTAAGCACTTTAAAACAGTAGTAGAAATTACAATCCAGCTAATACAGTTGAAAAACTCCTAATAATACAGTTGAAATGTGCTTAGTTCTATCGAAAATCTAACAAAGTGCCAGGTGTCTATAGCAGGGGAAAACTCCTGGCCAATCAGACTCAGTCCGACATAGCTGGAACAAGGACATTGGCCTACAGGTTCCTGGGGAGCAATGGGAGGAATCAGCTCTAGCAGTAGTAAAGATCACTTCTGCAAATGTATGGAGGGAATTTTCTTGGAAGTGCTGCTATAGATATTTCAGATCACCTGCAAGGCTCACCAAATATCTGCCAGCAAGTTATGGGAAGTGCTGGAGGGGCTGTGGGTGCTCATTAGCTGACTTGGGTCACATTATGTGGGAATGTCCCATTCTCGTGTCATTCTGGATGTGTTTACAAAAGATATATCAGATTTTGGGAATCAGTTGTCTTTCAGTAAAAATGGTCCTATTATACATATACCCAGAACACACCCCATCCTGGACTAGAACATTCTCTCAGTCTACCTCCAGCCAGCAAAAAAAGCCATCACAAGATGCTGGATGACCCACAGGGTTCCCACAATACAGGAATATAGAGGCATCCTGGTGAACATTTATAAAATGGAAAGTTTAATAGCTAAAATTAAGGATAAGGATGAACAATTTCGGCCCAGATGGCAAAGATGGATCCTTCATCAAATGGCTGTAGACCAGGACTTTTGTCCCTAAATGTAGGGAACAGTAGATCTGGGGGTTGGGTGGTGGGGGCAGGAACTGCATAGGCTACAGATTTATGTACTGTTTCCCTTATTATTTATAAAAAGGTATCCTTCTTCACCATATGTGGACTATGTACACACCTGAAATCACAATGAATGTATATGTTTCACCTGTGTCATTATGTTTTAAAAACAATATAATGAAAAGAAATAGTAAAAAAAAAGATATGGATCAGGAATTGAGGGTTCTGAAGGTTGAAAAACAAATGAATGAGTTTAAACTTTACTGTTTGCTGTACTGTTATAGAGAAAAGGATACTGCACATATGCTTAATTCTCAAAGTTAGAAGCTAATGTCAGTGCAGAATTAATAGAAAGTTTTGGAAACCTGTTTGATAAAACAGGTTCCCTCTTAAGGAGGGGGTGTATGTGACAGGGTAGAATAGGACCCTGTCCCACTTGTTATGGAGAGTTTAATGCAGGATCTGTTATGTCCTTTCCTGTCTCTTATCTGTCTGGTTGTGCAACCAAATTTTCTTGTGAGACCAAGGATTTGATCATCCCGGCAGTCTCACAATTCTTTGCCTCTCACTGTCTCTCAGTCTTCCCTTGCTGTTTCTGTCTTTTCCTCCCTTGCATATCAACTGGTATAAAAATATAAGCAAATCATTATGTGGAAATGTAACTGATGTTGGGATCCCTTTGTTAAGAAATTATATAATGTTACTGTTGAAATGTATATAATTATAGTTTGAGATGACTGCAAAAAAAGCTATTGGGAACTGAAGGGGTTAACCTGAGAGCAGTTTGTAGGCCCTTTTTTTAGAAATTGTGTTCTTGCTGCACCTGCCTGGTATTTACAAGAACATTTTAGAAATAAAACAGGATGCTTAAGGAAGGGGTTGCAAAGACTTAGAGAGAGAGCTGCAATGTTTGGAGAGACACGGATATTGAAGGAAAACTCGAATGGCTCTTCTCTATTTATTCTGCCTTTGTAAATAGTTATTCTGAACAATTAGATTTTTTATGTCACTGTTGGTACTGATAAACACTTTTTGTGAATTCAACAACTGCTCCTGTTTTTCCTGTGCTTCCTGACCTGTACCTCAACAACAAGGATGCACAGGGCACACTGGATGCGGGACAGCAGGAGGAGGTAACGGCTGCACCGAGAGCCCATAGGACACTGCTGAGAGGTACAGGTGCGGGTGGGGAAGACAGACAACACACAGCAATGGAACTGGGTCATGCTGTACTGTCAGATGGATGCAGGCTTAACGCCCAGTGTGCCCTGTCATATTCGAGCAGCAGGTCGGATTCCAGGTTATGGCCTCACAAAAGAAGCAGTGCAGAAAGCAGGGGTGGGGTGTTGCACAGTCGCAAGGAGACACACAGGAGGAAATCTGTCCATGGTTGTGGGGCACAGGGGGTGGTAAAAGTGTGCAGATAGTGTGCGAGTGGCAACCAGCACCCATAAACAGGCAGTGGACACTGCTGGACCACACAAGGCTGCATGGGTGGAAGGGGCCACACAAGGGCATAGAGTAATGGTGAACCCCAGGGATCAGGCCCGGTGTGCGACACACAGCAGGGCTGCTCACCACCAGCCACAGAACATCTGAAGCCTAATGTCTGTGTCTTCCCCCTCAAGGGAGACACACATAGGGTGGGGGTGCAGCCACTGTGCACACATATAGTGTTAACTGGAAACACCTGCGTGTGGGGGTTGCCATTGTACTGGTTGCGGGGGCGTGTTGTCCCGGTCTGTGGCCACCTGTGCATTCCCATGTCACTTCCTGCCATACCCCACTTGCCGTGTCCAGCTCATCCCTGCACTAGCCCCATCCCGTGTCCTGTGTGGTGCTGGGAGCATGCTGTTTTATGGTTCCTGGCCTCATGCCATAGTGCTCGGCTTTCCCACTTATTGCTCTGGTCCACCTGCCACCTCCACAGACCCCGGTGCATTGTCACCACCACATGGTGAGGGTTGCTTTCTGTGTGGACCCCGTGCCTATCAGCACCCCTGGTGGGTGTCCTGTGTCCCATTCACCCCAGTGGTTGTTGCCCCCTGCACTGTTCCCTCTCCACGCACACCTGTACTATTTGTGAGCATGGGCACCTGCTGCTGTGCTTTGCTGGTTAAGGTCTCCATGCAACAGGCAGTGTTTGCTGCCTGCATGTCCCGTGGCATGCATTGATTCATCCTGCAATGTAATGTGCTGCCGACATTGCAGACGGCGATGTTTGTGCTGCTTTATAGTTTTCTGCAATATTTTGTACAGCGATTTTACTGACTGGTTCCGATTCAGATAAATACCCAAGGTGTACTTCTGATCCTGGCTCCTTTTCTCATTTGTTATGGTTTTGTACAGTACTAAGACACAGAAGCTTTGGGAGGAAATCAGAGTTAAAATCTTTTCAACCTACATCTGAGTCTTACTCTTTGATATAGACAATTGTATTTTAGGGAATTACGATGACAATATCTCATCTTCAAATAAAACAACACTTTTTTACTTGCTATTTCAACCAAATAGTCCTTAAACACTGGGCAGAGAATGTTACTCCATCTTTTAAAGAATGGGTTGCAATATTCAAAATAGTTTACAACTTACATAACTGATTAACTGCTTTCATAACAGACAGATATTTTCGTTCTGATGTGGGGCAAGCGTCATAAGCTCATTTGAAGTTTGACCTTTCCCTCTCGTATGTATTCTTTTCTGGGAGTGAACTCCTGTTAGGTTCTTTTTTTTAGGAATCATGGTAATTTGATAAATATATATATATATGCAAAATGAGTTTTGTCTCCTTTACCTTAATCTTATTTTTCTTTTTCCACTAAGCTATGCAGCTGTTAAATTAATCTATGAACTTGGTCTATATTAATCTTTCTGTATTCTTTTCTTACCTTAAAATTAGTGAAGTGTCTTAATCCTCAAGATAATTCACCTTTGGTTTAAAACATTAGAGTAATGTATCCATTTTCTCTCTTATCCGACAATGATACAAACCTGGTTTCATTAGGATCAGAATCGAGTTATGTTTATAATTTTACAAAATTTTGGGATCTCATGCATTTAGAATTTTTTGGGGGTTAAAAGAGATGGGGTAAAACTACAATATTTTATTTTATTTGTTGTACAGGTTTTTTGCATATTTTTGAACTTTCATGGTTGATCCGTTACTTATTCACTGGTTTGATTGTATTTGCTTACTAATTTAAAAAAGAGAAGAAAGTAAAAAACCAAAAATCTTTTGCATCAGGAGTTACTGCACTGTTTAGAGTGTTCTCAGTGTTCAGGATCTATGCAATTAGAACACATCAAGGCTTTTGAAACAAAACAAAGTTGGATAGAACTTTTTTTTTATTTTTTATTTATTTAGTGATTCGGAAAAGACCTTTGAGTGCACGCCCTTTTACAAAGGTTCCACGTCATAGATTGCAAAATAAAGAACAATAGGAGAAAGCAAAGGTACATTACAATGAATGATACAGCTTGGATTCAGAATGTACAGAATAACTCAAAACATGAGGTACAAGTCAAAATAACAAGAAAAACAGTTTATGAGGGTGTGTGTGTGTGGTGGATAAGCAGCCACAGAGTGCCTTGTCAGTAGTTCAGAGGGACGGGGTAGCTGGCAGTGGGGTGAAGAAAGGAGGTACCAGAGGTATGTAATGTGGTGGAGGTGAAGGTGGGGAAGAAGGCGATAAGGCATAGGGATAAATGGTGAGGGGAGGCTGAGAGGAGAAGACATGCTAAAGTAAATGGTGGGGTGTGAGCGGGCATGGTCAGGCAGCTTGCATTAGTAGTGACTATTGGGGAAACTCAAGGGACTGTGAGTTGGGGGTGGCGGGTGCCTAAGGAGCATGAGGCAGACTGATTGCTGAGGCAAGTCATGAGAAGGGACAGAGGGAGGGGGTACCTGAGGCCTGCCTAGTGCTTGCTGGGGGCAGAGCATCACACCATGAAAGTGCATTTCAGTTTTACTAAGAAAGGAAACAGATAAAACAGCAACATTGCTGAATTTTAGTGCTGGGCAAACAATCAGAAAATGTGTTTTTGTGTGTGTGTGTGTGTGTGTGGGGGGGGGCAACCAGAAATAATGTGATGCAAAAAGGCTTAATAGTGTCCCTTGAAATGCCTCCCTTTAGCGAGTCGAAGGACACATTGCTAGAGATACAGCACGTTTTCTCTCTCCCCAGCCAATGATTTAGACAGACTTGTGGGCGGGGAGGCCGACCATATAAATCAACGGGACGCTGTTCGCCAGTATCACGCCTTCTAGGAAGCGCCTGTGGACAGGTTGGGTTCCTAATCACTGCCGCCTATCATCACCCTCATTCTCTGCGCCATGTCTTTCAGGAGCTGCGGTTCGGTGCTGATCACTGGATCGAACCGGGGCATCGGGTTGGCTCTGGTTCGGGAGCTGGTAACTGGGAGCCCATCTCCTGGGATTGTGATTGCAACATGTCGCAAGCCGGAGGAGGCGAAGGTAAGAAACGCACCACAACCAGATCGGTGCCCTGTGTTCCTGTCATCGTTACATTACCTGAGGTCGTGCACTAATTTGGTAAACTGTTCGACCCTCTACGAGTTGTAGGAAACTCTCCAAAAGTTGTATTAACTTCTGGGGTTGCAGAAAAAGCCGAGGTCCACCCGTCCACGGTTATGCATGTGGAAAAATTGATACTGGTAACCTGTCAACTTCCTCAGAAAGTTTACCTGTCTGGGAGGTGTATTTCAGAACATATACCGTTCAGGGTTTATCTGCCGTTCTAACATGGAGAGAGAATCGTGCAGGATTGGTCAACTTATCGAACAGTTGTCCAAATCTGGGAGGGGACGGTATTTATATTTGAACAGCTATCCAGATCTTCTTGGTGACTCACCTGCCACCCCACCGGAGCTTATCGAACAGCTGTGTTTGGAACCTGCATAAGTGCTCATTTTTTTAATAATTACATTTTATTGACTTTCAGTGCAATGGCTGGCTGTGTTGCAGGGAGAGCACATTTGACACAGAGTAACCAGAGTTTGGAAAATCCATTACAAACTTCAGTCATACAACTCTTGTCGCCTGGCTGGCATTTGTTGACTGTGTCATATATTTAGAACCCTGTGGCGGCAGCAACGTGCGTCGTGCACCAGTAGTGATGTGCATAAGAAAATGCGTGCTGGTGGGGAGGTGAGAGGCAGTATTCGGACAGTTCAGGGCAGTCTGAATATGTGGCTGTATCGTGCAGCTCATAGTGACTATGGGCTGTACTGGCACAGTCCTCTACTAGAACATATTCCACAGGAGCCGAATGGAGACAGCTTGTTCTAAACGGGATTGTGCCAGTGCTCCTGTGAGCCATATTTCAGCACTTAACATTCTAATAAGCGAGTAAGGCATGCAAGGAGCCAAGGGTTTTTGCATGACTATTACGGACTCATTAGCATGCTGCAGAATACCACTGTGCAGGACTTTATGGCAGCATTGTATGGAGCTTTGTGGCGTGTCTCGTGGTCACCACCCCCTCACCTACAAGCACTCATCCTTGGTGTTCAGTGGTCCCTTGACTGCCTGATCACCATTCCGCGATTTTTTTTTTGTACCTTCAATTTTATTAGATGTCACACAGGTTCCATGTTAAAATGGATGAGGTAATTATTAGATGTCACATAGGTTCTATGTTACAATGGATGAGGTAATGTATAATGATTACACACATTCAGGAGATTAGTAGTGACATCCATTTCACTTCTGTAAGGTGTAAAAAGTTAATATTTATGTGATGATTAAATATATATTTTTTTCTTAATTTGTAGAATTAGAAACATATTACATTTTCTTGATATCTGTTTAACTAGAAGAGACAAAATCATTTAAAGTAAAAACTTAAACTTGTATCCCTCAGGCAATCTGAACTCTTAGCTTTACTCTCCAGCATGTCTAGCACTGATGTGCTCTAACTTTAAACCTTGTTTCCTTCTGTATGTAAATGCTAGGGGGACCAAATCTCTAAGAATTTTTCTGGTTGTAATCTTAGTTTGCTAGTAATCTGTTCCATTCTCTCCAAATCTCTTACTCTTGCTTGCCATTCTTGTAAAGTGGCGGCATGTGTAGTGCCCCAGGGAAATTGGGAGCACCACAGAAAGTAGGGGATCCTCCAAGATATGAAGGGTCAGACAGTTATGGGGACCCTGGCAGCTCAATGGGGAACCCTTGAAAAGCTTTGGCGACCCTCTGAAACACAGAACAGGCCCAACTCCAGCAGACAGTCCTAGTAGTCTAAATTCAGGGTTTTAAAAGAAAACCATTTTTTTCCTTCCTCCCCCTTCCCTCTGCTCAAGACCAACACCCAGCCAGCCAAACCAGTTGGGCAACATTCATGTCCCCAGTGGAGAAGGAAGCCAGGCTGAGCTCTCTCAGCCAATCCCTGTGGTTTGAGTAGATTCAAATCTGGAGATTTTTTATTTTTATTTTTTTAAGCCACTGACCCAGCTTCAGGAGGCTGACCTCTGGATGGAGGAGCCAATCCCCTGGCAGGTAGCTAGGACCACCACAGCCTAGGGTAGGCTCTGCCAGGCTGGAGGAAGGGGAGAAAGAGTTTGACCAGGGAGGGTGAAGGACAGCAAGGCAATGGGATGTTGGCTTCCCTGTTAGGAGGTTGAAGCGAATCCCCTGGGTCCCTTTGGTGTAGCTCCCTCCAGAAGATCCCCAGTAGCAGTCTTGGTTGGTTTTTGCAGAAATCTGCTGTCTAATCGGGTCCCCCAGTGTGTTGAGTCAGTTAATTTGGCTGGAAAACAGACCCAGTGCACCTTTCATGCAGCAGTCTCCAGGAGACTGCTGCATCACTCCTTTCTGGTTGTGCACTCCCCAGAGTACAGAAGTCTTGGTTGAACTCCAGGGGTAAGTAGGCTGTTGGCCAGCATTTCCTTTAATAATTAGTCCTAGCTAGACCTGCTTCAGCCAGGGGAAGGATTGTTTGTTTAGCAATTGTATTGTTGCACTGTGTAATTATTGTTTAGAATAGTTAAATTGCTTCCATTGTACCCCCTCAAGGGTGGAGGAAAGCTGCTACCTTGTCCAGTTGTATAGAGACAGAGAGAGAAATAAGAACCAAAAAGGCAGAAGCTAGAGGGGTTCAAACCAAATAATTGTTGGACCAAGATTAAAGGTATTTGTGAACTCCTACCTTGAAAGAATCTCTACTAGTTTAACTTATTCTAGGCAGTCTGTGCTCCATATAAAGAGACTTGGGCACCTCCTCTTAGCCAAGAAACAAAGAAGTGCTAGGTAAAGCCAGGTCAAAGTATTATTGGTGAGAATGTGCATTTTCTGCTGAATTTTGAATTGTTTAGCTGTAAGAAGCTAATTACTAAAAGCCTGGCAGAGCCTTATTGCATGCCTTGCTCAGAGTTCTAGGGTAACCTTAGCCCAAGTAATGGAAAAACTTAGTCCTTTGTCCATGTAGTAGAAGGGCGTGGCAGCCCAAAGCTGGGACAGAGACAATAGGTACCCTGGCCTCCATATTCAGAAGGGGGGTGGGTCATCAAACTGTCTCAATGCCACTGAAGCAAACTGTATTTTCTTTATCTGCCTGCAATTTCGTGTTGCTTGCCTACCTCTCAGCTGTTCCTGATTTTCAGGGATGTCCCTGATTTTGCCTCAGAGATTTCTTCTGTCCCTCCTAAATGTGGCATTTCTGGCACTAAAGAGTAGGGATTGGGATCACAGAATAATGCCAGCCATTGATGTTACAGTCTCATTCTCATTCTCATTAAGAAAATGCTATTCACACTAAGAAACATGTGGTATACAGCTTCTGGGACTAATATTACTGTTTTATCTGATGTATTCCTGATTTTGGTCATTTGTTCCTGCCCTGTGATGAGGGAGGTTAAAATGTATGGTTGCCTGGACCCACTGCTTGCTGTGTCTGAACTGCTGTATTCAATCAGACTGTTTTAAATTGTTGAATTGCTTGCTGTGACTGAACTGCTACATTCAACTGAGGAGTTTAAATGACTGCACTGCCTTATTTTCTCAAATGTCCTGTGTGACTGTACTGCCCTGAGGAATTGATTACTGCACTTGCCTACTGCTACTCCCTCTGAAGACATTTGGAGCCACCCCATCCCAAATGGCAGGGCTCTCGGTCATACAAGGGGGGGGGATTGCCTTTCAGGTTTTTAATTTTTGTTCTGTTCCAAGCTCCTACACACACCTCACACCACATCCAGAAGTCCTCCAGTGCCTCTTCTTTGACCCAGGAGGGTCTCCAGGAAGCCAGTATCACCTGCACCCACTTCCAATGACGTCCACCAACTCCCAAATGTTCGCCACATCGCCCCCAGGTTTGAGTTGTGGGTCATAAGTGGTAGCCAGCTGGTAGCTAGGGCCAACTTAAGTGAGTCAGGTTAGGGCCACTCCTGCTCTAGCTTGAGGACTTAAGTCATCCACGAACTCAGAGTCCGTTGCCCATTCTCTCACATAGACATTGTCCTAAGGTGGCAATAGTACGGTGGCCTATACCAAGGCCTTGCCGAGATTGCCAATCTCTGTGCCCCATTCCTGAGGTGGCATAAGTAGCAGTGGCCCATGCAAGAGGCCACACGAGGATTACCATACTGTTGATTGTACTGCCCTAGGTGGCTTGTGTTCCAGTGATGCATCAAGAAGTCACACGAAGGTTGTCAGATTCTGAAGCTGCAGGGTGAGGTGGTAGGGGTTCGAGGACCTGCCCAGAGGTTGTCAGTGGATCACCGCACCCAGCATACTTTGCTTGACAAGAGATCACCTGCCTGAGGTCACTGCAGCTGACATCCCCAGATAATGGTCCTCTTCCCTACAACCTGGCTTCAACACCCATCCTCGACCAGGCGCTTCCCTTTGGCGTTGCCTCAGCAACACCAGGAGTTACCTTCTGCCCAGGGCTAGGAGGCTTACAGTGTTTACTTGGTTTTTGGTTCACTGGGGATGCCCCATTTATGGCCTGTGTAGGAAGTGCTTCCTTAGGTTCGTCCTCGGCAGTTGGCTGACCAAAATACTAGAAACCCAAGCTTGGTGCATCGGATCACTACACCTTTAAGACTTGAATAATCTGGACTTTTGTAGGACATTAGTGGGGCCAGTTTTTGGTCCTGGTAACTTTATTCACTCTTCCTCATGTGTATAGTGTTAGTGAATGCTAAGTCTTTTCTGTGTGCTCCAACTGTGGCTAATAAACCTTGCATCTTGGCTCTAGAGTACGTCTCCAGCCTCTCCTTTCAGATTTATCTGGCATCACCCTAAACTATAGGTGCACGAACCACAGGCTCGTCCACCACACGTGTGCGGACAACCATTTAGGAGTGATGCACTTTGGTGCTACCAGTCTCATCATCTGAGCCAAGCTGGTTAAGGTTTTGTTGCCAAAAAGCAGTGTGGGTAATCCTAGGACTAGGTCTTCCCCTGTAAATGATATTTGAAGGCCAGTAATGGTTTGTATCTGAGTGTGTACTGAGCGCCAGAACTTTTGAATTTCGCTGCAACTCCAAAAAATGTGCGTCTGAGTCCCCTTTCTGCCACAGCCTCTCCAACATTGATCTGAGTGATGTGAGTGGAAGTGTTTAACAACGGTGGGAGTGGGGAAAAACCTGTGAATGATCTTCCAATGGAATTCTCTCCCGTGGGTGAGCTAGTTACTTTCAACCCCTGGAAAATCTTCTAGCCCAAAGAGTCAGTGTTATGGAAATGTTTAATTCATTTTTTCATCTCTTTTTGACTTTCTCTAAATTGGCGGAGTTCTGTTGTGCTTAGAATTATGAAAAGTTGTGAGAGGAGGTGGGTGTTCCCTTTAAGTGTCACTGCATAATAAAAAAAAAGATCTTCTAGTTCTGTACAATCTCTGCCTATTTTTTGGTACACTCCTGGTGTTAGAAAAAAGTGGCGCACCTGCAGATATCTGTAATAATCTTCTCTACGAAGTGTATATCTGGCATTTAGTTGAGCGAATGATAAGCATAACACTTTTTCCAGGCATTGTGTGAAAGCTGTCAATTTTCGGGTCTCCCAAAATCTAAAGATCGAGTCAGTATTTGGCAGAGTGAAAGAGGGTTCATACCTGATCAATAAGGGTCCTGGACCTTTAGGTGTGTATGTGAGCTTTCTTATGGATTTTTAAAATATTTTCAGTGAGTGTCTTATCAAAAGGTTATCCATTTTATCATGGTTGTGTTGGAATGGTATTGGTTGGTAGGGCCCAAGAGCCCAGCCCATGAGGCTGCTTCTTCAAGTGGTACCATCCTGATTCTTCTCTACGTCTGGCCCAGGTGCATAGCTGTGCTTCTCTGGCTGCTACATAGTATTTGTAAATGTTTGGGAGGGCTATGCCACCCCTTTCTCTAGGGGGTTGTAATATGTTCTGAGCTAGTCTGGGGTGTTTTTTTAGCCCAGATGAATCTTTGTGTCTTCTTTTGTAACAGTGTCCAAAACTCTTGAGGGAGTTGAATCGGGAGGGTTTGAAAAAGAAAGAGTGCCCTAGGCAATATATTCATTTTAATTGTTTGTAGTCACCCATATAGGGCCAGGGGTAGCAGTTGCTATCTTGCCATATCCACCTAAAGCTCCTGAAACAGATTTAGATAATTATTCTTATTCCACTCCTCGATTTGATTGTCACATTTCCTGGTGTTAAGTGGTCCCCCACTTTGGTGGCTGCTCCTCGATGTGGTAGTCACATTCCTTGGTGTCCAGTGGTCCCCCTATCCCCTGATCGCTGATTCCCCCAGTGTGGTAGTGCTCACATTCCTTGGTGTGCACTGGTCCACCCCCCACCGATCTCCACTCCCCAATTGGGTCGTCACATTCCCTGATGTCTGTTCGTTCCCCCCAACTCCTAAATGACTGTCCTCACCCTCCTAACCCTACAACTCATGACACTCCACCATCATGCCCCCTGGTCCCCGCTCACCAAAGCAGGGTAGTCCCTGGAGACAGTGACTGGCACAGCCTCTCCATTCACCACTTTGGCTGGCCACCATCTGAATGACAGGAAGCATGGGAGTGACTGCTGCAGAAATTCTAGTACACACCCTTGTCATTCATATGACAAGTGGCTGAGTGGTGAGTGGAGGACTGTGCTAGTTGCTGTGTTGCAGAACTGCCCTGCTTTGGTGAGTGGGGGATGGGTGGATAGTCCTGAGTGGGTAGGAGTGGAAGGGGACAGGCAGCCTTTTGGGGTTGGGAACATGAGGTGGGGACCACTGGACACCAGGGCATTTACTATCTTATCATAGACTAGCCAATCATAAGGGGTTGGGGGCAACCACTGGAACACCAGGGAAAATACATGTACTTGAGGAAACTGGGAACTTTGCATATGGGTAAAGGTATGGTTTGGCAATGTTAGATTTTGGCAGCAGTAAACAGCACTGTGAGGTCACTTATGCTGCCAAAATCTTTAACTCTGCTGCATCATCTTTGCAAGGGAGTTCTCATTTCCATGGGTGTAGCAGAATATTGGTGCTGATGCATCAATGTGGGCTGGAATGCACGCAGTTCTGCACCTGTGGACAAGTTTGCAGGACACTGCATTCTGATTGACTGTCCCACAGGGCATATAATGATGGCCAGCCCCTGCCACATTAGTGCATGGGGACGAATCAGGGACATAAGTGGGCATCCAGTCTGATGCCTGTCCTGGTCCGATAGTGGAGCTCCTGCTCTGCACAGATCAGGTGATTGTGGGATGCCATGAGTTCATAAGGTTTAAATTGTCATGTGAATGCTCTAATGGCTGCCCCAAGTCCTTTCTGCCTGACTGGAGGCTGTGGCAACATGGCAGTGTGGGGCGATTCAGTCCCACCACAGCCAGTGGGTATACTTTGTTTGGGGGGGTGCAGTGGCTATGGCAGGGTACCTAGCTGCATAGTTTGTGCCCCACTTACCCAGCACTCTGCACCTTTGTGAATGGCTCAGATTGTGGGTACGCCTCCTGGCCACCCCTTGGACCGTCCCCACATGTAGCTGCATGAACGGGCAGGGGATCGACTGCAGAAGGGGTGCGCGTCCTTTGGGGCATGCACCACTTTTTATCATAGGTTGTCTATGGTGTGTATACATTTTAATGTTGTATGCATAGGGCTCATTCTGCACAGCGACACTGTCAAGTCAGTGCCTTGTACCAAGGCCTTTGAATATCACCTCACCAGTCCAGTCACACTGTTCACTGTAAGCACAGCACTAACATGGCCAGTGCCATGCTAACCTTTTGAATATGGGGCACAGTATGTTAATACAGCATCTGCTGTGCATGTATTATGCTATAAACAGTTTAGTTGGGAGGGCTGCAACACTAAGCTGAGCATTTCTAGCTGCCCATATCTCATGAGAGGAGTCTCGTATCATAAAACACCTCATGGAGGCCCTATTAATTTATTAAAATACATGTTTACCTCATTTTGCTGGAGGTTTCAAAAGGTCGTTTTTAACATCTAACCGTTAAGAATGACATTTTAACCTGAATCTGTCACTCGAGTCTCACTTCAGAGCGAGCACACACGTCTGCCATTTCAAACCACAACTGAAAGTTATTATTTTTACCTTTGTAGTTATTCACTATCATTTTCTCCAGTCTCAGAAACCACATAGAAACATATAATTTGAGAGCAGATAAGGACTGCTTGGCCCACCCAGTCTGCCCATTTCCCTACTTAATGGATAAGCTGCAGATCTAGTTAACCCAAAGCTACGTTCTCCTACCCACCCCCTAGAATTGCCTTTATGACTGTCCCATGCATTCTTAGAATTCCACCAGTTTCTTGGCTCCACAACCTCATCAGGAAGCCCATTCCATGCATCCACAACCCTCTCCATGAAAAAATTCTTCCTCACATTACTTCTGAGCTGTCCCCCCACATCTTTAAATTGTGCCCCCTTGTTCTTGCACACCTCTTTTTCTGACAGATGCTACCCTCTTGGACTTTGTTGATTCCTTTAGGTACTTGAAAGTTTCTATCATGTCCCCCCTCTCCCTCCTTTCCTCGCGGCTATACATATTAAGCTCCTTAAGTCTCTCTTCATATGTCTTCTGGTTCAGACCCTGCACCATTTTAGTTGCCCGCCTCTGAACTGACTCCATCCTGTCTATGACTTTGCAGAGACTGGGTGTCCAGAACTGCACGAAGTACTCCAGATGTGGTCTTACCAACTGTCTGTACAGAGGGCCAACAACTTCCTGTTTTCTACTGGTGATGCCTCTCCCTATGCATCCCAGTATCCCCCCAGCCCTCCTTACTGCCTTCTCACATTTAGCTTGTCTGATATGACTACCTCCAGGTCTCTTTCCATTTTTGTTGTTGTCAGTATCTCACCCCATTTGTACTCTTCCCCTGGGTTTTTGTTTCCTAGGTGCATTACTTTGCACTCCTTTGCATTGAATCTAAGCTACCATACATTTGACCATTCTTCCAACCTTGCCAAGTCCCTTTTCATCCTTTCCACCCCACCTTGCGTATCAACCCTGTTGCAGACCTTTGTGTCATCTGCAAAGAGACATACTTTCTGTTCCAGTCCCTCTGCAATGTCACTTATAAAGACATTAAAAAATACCGGCCCCAGTACTGAACCCTGCTGGTAACCTCCCTTTCTTCACTGTGGACTCCATTTACTATTACTCGCTGTGTCCTGTTGTCCAGCCAGTGTTTTACCCAGGCTGCCACCCTGGGACCCACTCCCAGGCTGGTTAATTTGTTTATTAATCTTTTGTGCAGGACTGTGTCAAATGCCTTGCTAAAGTCTAGGTAGGCTATGTCCACAGCCCCTCCCTGGTCTATTACTTTGGTCACCCAGTCAAAGAAATCAATTAGATTTGTCTGACAGGACCTTCCTGCAGTGAATCCATGCTGTCTTGGGTCCTGTGCCCTACTGGCCTCTAGGTACTCAACAATTCTTTCCTTCAGAAGTGATTCCATCATCTTCCATTCATACATTGATGACAAAGATTCTCATCATGCAATCCACATACTGGAGCTCGAAAGGATGGTGCATTTCCTTAAATTCCCAGAAGGTGTAAAAAATTGTGATGTAGCAAGGTGTTTGCAAAAAGAACTGCCCTCACCTCCTAAGGCACACCTGGAAGCCCTCTCTCAACATTGAGGGCCCACAGGACACTAAGACCAGACCCTAAACCTGGAGAGAGACCAAGACCAATACTGGACAAATTTGTGTAATTTCCCAATAAGGAAACAATCGTGGTCCTGGCCAGAGACAGGGGACCTCTGGAGTGGCAGGGACAGAGAATCTACATTTTCTCACTACTCGACAGAGCTGACTCAGCACAGGAAGGGGTACACTGCAGTCAGAAAGGTGTTCCAGGTGCAAGGTATTGCTTATAAGCTGCAGTACCCTACAAAGCTCTGCATTAATTGTAATTGAGTATCACACACCTTCCACAACCTGGAGGAAGCAGAGCATTACATTTCTAGGAACTGGCCAGCAGCTTTCCCCCTCTGAGACAATTGGCCTCAGATGGCCAGCCACCGAGAGGGAGAAACTGCAGGTCAGGCTGGAAAATTCAGTCTGCCCTACAATATGGGCATAGTTGGGCAGGACAGCATTGACTGCTAGATGACAAAAGCCAAAGGATCTACCAGACGGTGATGAGTCAGGCAGAGCTCTCACTGGCAGGCTGGCTTTCCAACACAGTATGATCAGAGCAGTGACTCCTGGCGATTGGCGGTCAGCACACACTCTAACAGTGAGCCCGCTTCCGAGAGACCAGATGAGCAGGCATCCTCCCCATTGACACCTCCGCTCTCTGAATCACCAGTGAAGGCCCCAACAGCGGATTGGCAGGCCCTGCACGATGGATGCAGCAGATCCCGGGCAGACAGCGTCAGGTGCAGCAGGAGCTAATGAACAAATTGTACCAGAGTGGGCCAGTGATGGGACCTGTATCGGCTGAGTTGAACTGTCTGAGATTCACCTGCATGGCATCAGGTTTTAAGTTGGCACCATACTTTGTTTAGCTGAGATGGGACACACTGAACTTACACTGCAAACACACAGTGACTGCTGATGTGTATCCTTTGCGTGTTTTAAGTTAAGGTATGAGGACAGTTGCAAACTGTTTGATTTCAAGTTCTCTAGTTTAGATTGGCATGCACAGAGCACGCAAAATCCTTCCCTCTCCTCCTCCTCTCCTTCCTTTACTCATCCAGTGCCTGGTTTGCCTGCCCTCCACTGATGTAGCTTAATTTCACTGACAATGCTTTAATTAAACAAGGGAGTAGTGTAAACGGGTGTAGGATCGATACAGACTCAGCGTTTAAGGTATAAAACACACCTTGGGTGTGATATTTTATTAAACTCAACAAATAGGCAAACAGAAATCAAGATAAACAAAAATCTGCTACTGAAGTAGCTTCCAGGGTGTTTACCCTGTCACTACAGGTATAATAACACTATCTCCAGACTGGCTGCTTCACTTGGGTAGCTCTTCACTTTACCATTACCCAGGCTGCTCTGACTTGCTCACCTCCAGGAGGTGTGTATATATAGTCCTAAACTGGATCACCTGACATAACCCTTAAAGCTACATATACATTTTATTACCTTTTATGAAATCAAGATTAGTCAGGTCTCCCATTAAACAAACACTTTAGTACATAGTATCTAATTGAATATTCTAAACTCATATTACAGCTATAAGGGCTTTGAAATATTCACTGAATACAGAACCAGCTATAATGTGCCCTTAAGCCCCTCCTACGCTCTGAGATTGATAGTTCTTATTTGTATGAATATAGGCTTTAGAGGACGCTGCTTCTCCTATAGTAGATAATTTCTCTAGTATCCTGGATTGAAGAGGGTCTGGCACTGGGAATAATAAGGAATATGGCACAATGGATTGTGCAACAGCATAAGGTAATACCTGTCTATATTTTATGCATGACAAGGACTGTACAAAAGAAATAATGGTGTTAACCTGTCTGTTTAATTATATCAAGCAAGGAATTTTAACATTTATTCAAGTAATTTGCAAGGTAAGCAAAAATAAAACATTGAGCTACATGGAGGTTTTATTAACTTGTGCTCATTTCTGCTTGGTCAGAGGAGCCCTGCACATATTTTTCTTCCATAAGAAACCAGAGAATGGGAAGGGGTTGCAGAATACAGCGGCAGCTGAAATTAAGATTCACTTTCTTATTTGCACGGCCACTTTCTTCGTATATCTAAAGCAACCCCTCTGTTGCCAACAGTGTTTTTCCATGCTCAAGGAAATTCTCCTAGCGAGTACCTCTGTCTCTATTTCTTGGGAACCGCTGGGAAGGGCTTGAGGTCTGGAGCGATGGCTGAAATATTGACTTGGCGCCTCACCAGCCGCTCACTCCTGCTGGTACCGCTTCTAGCCCTTCTGCTTCTGGATAAAGAGTATTTCAATTTTATCAGTTAGTCTAGTCTTTTTTGTAGGTGCTTTTCCCTACCTTTACTTGTAGGGAAGTGAAGACTTAATCTGACTTCGAGAGGGAGCTCTTGCATCAGGTAAAACCATTAGGACTAATGCCGCCAGGCGTTAGGACCCCACAGAAATCTTGTAGCTAGCAGTCTGTAGCAGGGGAACCCCCTGACGTCGGCTCTGCCCGATGTCAGGCGTGGGTATAAAGAGGGCAGTCCCCAGCTCCATCTCAGTTCTTTTCCACTGTCGAGCCCACTTAGTTCGGCTCCACAAACACCTTCTTTGCACTCAACCGCTATTTGAGAAGTTCTTTTAAAGTTCGTTTTTGATCATCTTCAACATTTATCTCTGTTCTGTGTATGTCATCGCCCTCCACCACAATGAAAGTGCAGGTGCATGTGTGGGAAGCAGATCCTGGCGAGAGATGGCCACGCGACCTGCTTAATGTGCCTAGGGCCCTGACCATCGGCCTGACGTTTGCCCACACTGCCACAAGTCTAATCAAAAAACAAGAACCAGGAGAGCCAACGCCCTCAAAGCATACCTTCTGGAGAAAAAAGTGGCGGCTATGCAGCGTACCTCCAAGCACAGCTCATCTTCTCCCCCAGGGACTCCCCACCCAGGGAAAAATCATCTGGAGGGAAGCACCACCACTGGGAGAAAGATAGGACCAGGTCCGAGTCATGCCCGAAGTCGCCTGCAAAGCCCTCTTTGTCCTCTTTGAACTCCGGTCAGAGGTCGGGCTTGGGCTCGGTTTCAGCCCAGGCCACCAAGTCCTTCCACAAAAGTAAGCCTGCTCCCTCCTCCTCCCAGGGCAAACACCGGAAGCCAGCCTCTTCTGGGCATTTGCCTTCCCTGGCCCACTGACCCTATAAGTCTACCTCCGGGTTGACACAGGAAGGTCATTACTCTGGGAAACCGAGAGAGAAGTCTGGTTCATCGAGGAAAAATGCAAATACACAGACAAACCTAGAAGAGTGAGAGGAGGCGTGGGCCATTGGATGCTCCTCCACCTCCCCTGGCCAAGGTGCTCCCCTCTACTGACAAGTGCCCGCCTAGCCGGTCGCCTTCACCGGTGTCCCTCACTCAGACACCTGATACGAGGGGGTCACCAGCAGAGGATCGGATGCCCGCTCCTCCTTCCTAGGGTCAGTCGCCAGAGGGCCCTACTCCGGATGCAGACTCCACCGGCGATGGCTGTGCCGAATGCCCGGACAAGGGCTCCCTGGATCTGGCATTAGTTCCCAAGGACTCCCAGATGCCTGGTCCTACAAACCAGATGCCCAGCCCAGCAGTCATCCCTGTGGGGGACATCGGGTCTTTTTTCACATCATGGTGGAACACTGAAACACTGTGAAGGAGGATCTTCTCTATAGACCCCCAGTGCCCACCCCAACTTTTCACCATGGGTCCTCCTCCAACTTCACCTACTCCAGTTTGAGATGAGGGGTTCCCACCTGGGCCCTAAGGGAAAAGAAGGCATTCCTCTCCCATTCCTTCTTCAAGTGGACGCCTGTTGTCCCCGGATGATGGGGATGCCAGCCCATCCTCTCCAGATTCCTCTATTGAGGATGAGTTTATCCCATCTTCTCTAGCCACAAGAACTACTCCAAGGTCCCTCCCCACCAATGACCCCTCATTTTTAGATATCATACAACATATCCAATCTGTCTGAGTGGGATACCGAAGAAGTGGATCCAGAGCGTAGAAACCTGACCAAATTCTTGGGAACCAAGGAGCCAAAGCCCTTGGTTATTCCGCCTCTGGTCGAGCCTTTTCAAGACATGTCAAGAATTATGTGGCGTAAGCTATCATCTACCTCAGCCATTCCAAAGAAGGTAGACAGGCTTTACAACCTCCCCAAAGGCAGACCCCTTTTTGGGGGAACTGTCCAGAACAAACTTGCTTGTGCTCACTGCCGCCCACTGCTGCAGGCAGTCAGCCCAACATCTGAGCTCCAGCCTCCTGATCCTGAATTCAAGAAGTTGGATAGCTGGAGCCACAAGATTTATTCTCAGCAATAGATTCCATCAGGTCTCTCAATTTTCTCACCCATATGGTGAGTTACCAGCAGTCCCTATGGGAAAAGACCATTGAAATGGTCAAGACACTGCCAGATTCAGACGCTAAAGAAGAAATCTTAGGCTACACCCAGTCTGCTCTCGACGTCTACAAACATGTCCTCTGCTGCTCATATATTGCGGTGGACATGGCCTTCCAGGCTGCTGCCTTGGGAGTATGTCTGAGGAGGCATTCTTGTCTGAGGCTGACTGGCTTTGGTCCTGACCTCCAGGATTTTATTCTCGAATCTCCCTCCCAGGGACCAGTTCTGTTTAGCCAGGAGGTAGAAGCCCTGGTCAAACAACTCCAGGAGTCAGAGAAAGCCATGGCGGATGTCCATCGCATGTATAAATCAGAGCCTCAAGGACCTCGTCGTCATCCCTTTCATAAAGGACAGGGAGGTAAAAATCCCCAGGGCAAGGGGTTCAAGAGGTGGGGTCACCCTGCCCCTCCCAAGGCCCTAAGCAGCCCAAAGCTCCTAGGGCACAGGGCCCCTCTACTCCCACTGCCTGACTTGCTGCCTCTCCCTCCTTTCTCTCAGGAGCTGCAGAACTAGAAAGTCGGAGGGAGGTTTTCCCTCTACCCTGCCGAATGGTCCAGCATAACATCAGACCAGTGGGTGTTGGACACCATTTGCAAAGGGTATGCGATAAATTGCTTTCTATCTCCAGACAGTCTCCCCCGCATACATTGTCCACCAATTCTTGCACAGCTTCTGGAAGAATGCCATCTAGCCTGTGCCTCCAGCCCAGAGGGCAAGGTAATTACTCCCGTTTTTTCTGGTCCCAAAGAAAACAGGAGACTACACCCTGTTCTAGACTTAAGTCATCTCAATCTCTCCGTCAAATACCAGAGATATCAGATGGTAACTCTGGCAAGTCTGTTCCTCTTGCTTCATCAAGGAGACTGGTTATGCTCCCTAGACATGCAGGACGCTTACATGCACATCAAAGTCCTGCACTCTCACAGGAGGTTTCTCCGGGTCAGGTTTCAGGACCAGCATTACCAGTTTCATGTTCTGCCCTTCAGCTTCTCATCTGCCCCCAGAGTTTCCCCAAATGTCTGGCAGTGGTGGCAGCAGCCCTCCGAAGGAGGGACCACTTTGTTTATTCCTACCTCAACAACTGGCTTTTCTCTGCTCCGTCAGAGGATCAACTTCTAGTCGCCTTAAAGGAAACAGAAGAGCTCTTCTGCTCCTTGGGGATAATGATAAACTGGCCAAAATCACAACACTAGCCCTCCCAGAGGTTGCAGTACATAGGGGCAATCTTGGATACTGTTCGGGGAAAGGTTTTCCTGCCCTCAGACAGGGCAGGGCAGATTGCTCGAGTGTTCTGGCAAGCAGAGTTCAAGTAGCCTCTTCAGTTCCTGCACAGGTAATTCTTCAGCTTCTGGGTCATGTGGCACCTGCCATAGCCACAGTACCCCTTGCCAGATTGCATATGAGGGTCCTCCAGTGGTACCTCAGGGTCCAATGAGACCAAAAGGTGGATGAGCTGGATTAGCTGGTCTGGGTTTCTTTGGTGGTCTGTTGCTCCCTCGACTGGTGGCTCTACCACCCACATCTAGAGGGAGGAGTCTCCTTTCCGAGACCACCCCCATCTCAAATTCTGATGATGGATGCCTCATTGTCAGGTTGGGGGCTCACCTGGGGAACACAGGATCTGAGGATCTTGGTCTCCCATAGAACACTCTCTACACATCAGTGTTCTGGAAATGAGAGCCGTCCTGAATGCCCTTGAGGCATTTTGAGACCAACTGTCTCCAGGTCCTCTTCTGGTGCAGACAGAGAACACTCCAGTTGTCTTCTACATCAACCAACAAGGGGGCACTCACTCTTATCCCCTTTGCAGGGAGGCCATGAGAGTGTGTGACTAGGCAGTAGAATATCTTCTAGACCTTACAACAGTACACCTGCCAGGTGTCCAGAACATTCTCGCCAACAGTCTCGGCCACTCCCGATCACTAAAACATGAGTGGGAATTGCTCCAGAAAGTCACAGACTACCTCTTCGGTCGCTGAGGCCATCCAGAGCTGGACCTCTTTGCGTCCCCGTGCACGCCAAACTGCAAAATTTTTGCTCGCTCGATCCAGGGCCTGGTGTTTTTTGGCGAGATGCATTGTCCCTCTCCTGGACAGGGAGGTTCCTGTAGGCTTTCCCTCCCTTCCCTCTCATTCAGAGAGTACTGCTCAAATTGCAGTTATAGGGAGCCAGGATGATCCTGGTAGCTCCTCTGTGTGGCGTTGTCAGATTTGGTATCCGCTGCTCCAACAACTGTCATTGTAACCTCCAGTACAGTTGCTTCTCTCCATCCCTTGCTGTCACAGGATCAGGGGATGCTCGTCCATCCAGCTCCGCATTCTCTTCACCTGCATGCATGCCTTCTGCAGTCTTGGCAGAAGAGAGATTAGGAGTGTGAAGCAGGGTGGCGGATGTTCTGGTGGCAGCGAGGAAGCCTTCACGAGAGCTACTTACGCTACGAAGTGTAAGCGTTTCTGCCTTTGGGCAACGGCTCGTGCCCCAGATCCCCTGGATTGTCTGGTTCGGTACATATTAGACTATCTTCTCCACCTCTTGGACCTGGGGCTAAGCTGCTCATCCATTAAGGTGCACATGTGTGCAGTTTCTGCATATCACATGCATCATTTAGGGAGTGAACTCTAGCACAGCTTAACGTCTGCAAGACTTTCCTTAGAGGGGTCCTACACATCAGCCCTCCCAGGAGAGATACTGTCCCTCCTCTGGATTTACTTTTTGTTCTCAAAGCTCACCCTGCCTCCCTCTGAACCAGTCTCATCATGCGAGCTAAGCTTTCTCTCTTGGAAAGCACTTCTTTTAGTTGCTATTACTTCCGCTCGAAGGGTTTCTGAGCTTCAGACCCTGATGTGTAAGGAACATTATATTACTTTCCACAGGGACAGGGTGACCCTGTGTATGAACCCTAAGTTCTTACCAAAGGTGATGTCTGTACTGACTCTGAACCAGGACATCAGCCTTCCAGTTTACTATTCTGAGTTTGCAAATCAAGGAGAGGCTTTGTTGCATACCCTGGATGTTCACAGAATCCTGAGGTATTATCTCCATAATGACTAGACTTTCCAGGAAGACGGACCAGTTGTTCATCTCCTTTGCAAAAAGGGTGACAGGGACTCCTCTCTCCAAGCAGTCACTAGCCCGTTGGCTGGTGCACTGCATCTCCTTTTGTTACCACCACCATGATAAACCCCTGCCGGACCCATCAAGAGTCACTCCACCAGGGCTGTGGCTACCTCATTTGCCTCCTTAAAAACGTGTCATCAGCAGATATCTGTGCTGCTGTGACCTGGAGCACAGTCCACACCTTCATCAGGCATTACAGCCTAGACATTGCTTCTAGGAGGAGAGCAGGTTTCGGACTGGCTGTCTTGCAAGGCCTACTCTCATGAGGCTGATCTGTTACCTATTACCTCCCCCTCACTGTCAAACCTGAGCCTATCTTTGGGTACTGCTTGGGACTCAGTCCTAATGATATTACCTGCTGCAACAGCTTCCCTCAAAGTCAGATAGCACAGTTACGTAAGAACTTACCATAACAGTAGATCTTCGAGAGGAGCTCTTGCAGCAGGTGGCTTTCCCACACTCTATCCCCTAGAAATCCTATGTTTTTACCCTTATCCAGGGTTGGGGAGTTCCTGCTCGGTTCTCCAAGTTCTTTCAGCTGGGTCTCCAGCAGGAGAACTGAGATGGCTCTGGAGGACCGCCCCCTTTATACCATGTCTGACGTCGGGTGGAGCCGACGACGGAGGTTGTTCCCCGCTACAGACTGCTAGCTACAAGATTTCTGTGGGGTCCTAATGCCTGGCAGCATTAGTCCTAATGGTATTACCTGCTGCAAGAGCTCCTCTTCAAGATCTACCATTACAGTAAGTTCTTACATAACTGCACTTTCCCTTTTCTCTGCAGGACATCTCCATAACATTACAAGGCAGCAAAACATAATTACCTAAAGATATGCCATCCTGTGAGTTCACCAGGAACTAAAAAAGTTGCCAAAAATACACCTTGCTAGTGGTGCTCTGATTTTCTACCTGGACTCAATATTGTTCTACATAACATAAATATAGAAAAGGCAGCAAAGAAAAAACCCTAGGACAGCTATAATTCATTTTGGGACAAGAAGTACATAAACAGCCTAGGATTTGTTTTTCTTTGTGCTTTTTCCTTAAAGCTATATACCAATATGCTTTATGTTTTTAATGCCACTCAGGGGTTCAATTAATTTATTTTCAATGGAAGTCTAAAACTTCCAGGAGTTCAAATCTGGAAGTCATTCTGATTTTTTGGAAGTCAAAATACTTTCTGGATCCCACTTTTGGAAGTCAGTTTTCTAGGATGGACAGATTTATGGAAGTTAACATAATAAATTAGTGGTAAAATATAATTTCTTTCAGAAAATTCCATCATTTCTGACTTCCATGCCTGCAGTTTTGGAAGTCATCTAATTTTTGGTTTTACATCTGGAAGTCAATGACTTCCTTCCTCTTTATTTTGGAAGTTTTTGCCTTATTTTTGGAAGTCAAATACTCCCAAAATGGAGTTAACTGAAGCCATGATGCCACTCTGTTACCATTAATTCTGTTACAGTAAATGGCTTCAAACCTAACAACCAATACAGATATATCTTATTCTAGGCATGCACTCCATGTATGCTGGCTGCAGTTCGGCATGTTTCTTTACATGCTTTTTCTATGCCAGGCTCCGTCCCAGAGAAGTACCAAAAGTGAAAGGGATATAGGAAGAAGGCAGAATAAGTAAGAAGAATAGGATAGGGCTACGATGGGTGACCACTCCACCATCACCTGAAAGGGGTTTAGGGTAGAGACAGAGATACTGCTCAGTAGATTTAAGTTAAGGAAAATCAAAAAGAAAAGAAAGGACTTCCTGGAGCATTACTTAGCAACTATGGTGGAACACTAGTCTACTGTCTACCACAGGCAGGCAGGCAGCTGTGTTCATTCTGAGGTTCTTCTCTGATGTGCTTGCTGTCTGGGTATTATGATACACTGCAGTCTGGTAGGCCCTGCCTCCCTAGCAACACAACTGTATGATGGCTGTCAGCCCCTCCCCCTCATTCTCTAAGCAGTGTTATAGGGCGGGCCACTCTGCACAGCAGGGGTATGGAAAGTGTGAGAACAACATCACAGCTGTGCGAATGTTCGTGGCAGCCAGCACAAGACTATGAATATTGAGAGAGGGTGAAGGTTTCTAGAGACCAGTTTTACACTGCACCCGGCCCCCCCCCATTTGTTTGTTTTAATTTATTCTTTGGTTAACCTGGTAAGGCCCCATAGGCGCAAGTGCCTGTTTTCAGGGGTGACCTGCTCAGAGTCGCACAAAGTATGCAGGTGGAGGTTGTGGGAATCGAACCCTGGTCTGCTGGATGTACCAAGCTCATTCGCAGATCATTACCTAACCTGTAGGCTATACTGCAGCAAGCAGAGCCTGTCATCCACTGCTCACAAGGCCCAATGGAAGCTGGGCTGCAGCACCTACACTCTGGTCTGGAGTTCAAGTGACTGCTTCAATGGCTTCAACACTGCCTGAATTCTCTCATCTTGTTCAGCCTGCTTGAGCAGGTATACTCCTGTCTAAAGATAGGCAGAGAAGCTGCTTCTTACTGACTACAACCTGATTATACACACCATTCTGAAAGTGGCCACAAAGTGGACATTTAGTAGTGTGGAACTGTCCTCACTGCTGAGGTGTCTTATTTAACACCCATCGCACTTCCACCATGATGCCACAAACAAAGGGCCTCCTACTAACTGCAACATCCGGCACTGGATTGTGGAGGCTCCCTTACTCACATCTAGCCCATCTTAAACAGACTCCACCCTCCCCACCGAAGGTGTTTTATATCTACTAATGTAACCCCTAGGTGGCTCTATCCCGAGGGCTACTACCCCTGCCTGCTTGGCTAGTAGCAAGTTAAGGGGCCTGAGTTCTGAAACGGGTGCCTCCGCCCAGAGGTCTGGGTTGGTAGTGGTCAAGCTAACCTGGGCACAGCCCTCCTGGATACTGTAGCCCCCCCTCTTTCCCCTCTAGTGGCCTGAATACTGTACAATAATCACTTTCACAATACCCCTGATACACCACACAAGTACCCACACTGTTTACACTTACCACCAGTGCTGGTTCCTCTGGCTCGACCCTGAGGACCTGCTGTAAAACAAGGTTAAGCACAGCAAATAGCAACAGTACAGTACTTTGAGCACAAACTGGAACCTCAGTCGGATTACATGAAAAAGTTAGATCTGATTTATTCAGGGTACTTGAACAAGGGAGGGTCAAAATCAGGTTAAATAGCTTAAAGGTTATATCAATCAAGCAGTTATGCATGTGCTTTGAGCCCCCCACACAGTCCACCTCTGGGTACCCAGGTGGAGAAGAGATGGGCTAGCCAGGACAGTTGCCCGGGGTTGCAGCTGGTTGGGGCCTTGTGATGGAAAACACAACATGCACAATACACAATATTTGTAATCCGGAGCCAGAGGGCTAAGTTTGTAAAGGAAACGAAACGAGACAATCAGATGACACACTCAGATTAAGCTGTTGGTGCAGGGAGCTACCCTGGTATTTACTCACGATACCCAAGACTGGACACAGGCTGGACAAAAATCGAGACCGCAGGTGGTTGATCTGGAATGCCAGGAGAAGCAGGGCCCACACAAGTCGCAGAGGCATCATTCCTGTTCAAGCGTGGAGCAGGGGGGCTGATCCCCAGGCAGGTCTCTCATCGATGGCTTCTCTGTGCAGTGGGTAGTCTGGCTGGGCCAGTCTGGCAAAGCCCAGACCGCATGGAGACAAGTTTGGATACAGTCTGTTTTGGGCTGGATACAGCTTCCAGCAGGCAGAACACAGTTCACACAGTGGGGAACTAACTCACAACCCACTAGCAGCTCATAGCACATTTACATGTACAGGAATTCCACTGTACCAGGCAAAGTGCTTCCCGGTCACAATCGCAAAGTCTCTGGACACACCGGGAGCTTAGGGGTAGCTGGAACTCCTGACAGGCTGATCACATTCAGCAAAAATATTCGGTGGTCTTCAGGCTGAGCGTGGCCCACTTCAGTAGCTTACTTTAGTCACACAAACTTGGATTTAGTGCAAAATAATTCTTTTCTCTCCCTCTCATGGAGCAGCAGCAGACATGCAGCCAAAAACTCAGCCCTTTCACAGTTATCCCATGCGAATCCACTCAGGATTTCTGCCCAAAATTACTTCAGCTCCTTCCTCTTGAGCTTCCAGCTCAGAACTAAACTGAAAATGCAAGCAGCCCGGGACTTCCCCAAGATCCAAAAGATTTGGTTGGCTGATTTGGCTGTCAGTCAAAGCAGGAGCTGCCCCTTCAGTTGCAAAAAAAGGCGCAAAAGCTCAAACCACAGTTCCTATAGATTTTGAATTCAGACAGCTCCTGTAGTCTGGCTACATTTTAATTCCCACCAGAACTGATTGGTCCAATTTGCAGTCCAGGACCAAGGTAGTGGAGACAAACAAAACAGTGCTTGCTACAAAGAAAGCAGGTTAGACAAACTACATTATCATTCTAAATGGTTTTCAGCAAATAGTTACATCTTTCAACAGAGCTCCATCTGAGATTACTTATGTTGCAATCAAGCAGCTCTTAAAGAGACAGTGCACAGAGGCTATACAAGCTCTGGTAATCATATTTAAACTGCTAAAATGCAGGACACCAGCCTGGTAGTGAGCATTTAGACAAGCTCAAGGAAGACTTTTTGGGAACCCCCATTCGTGGGGGTGGGGGTTACACTAAAATGATTGACTAAATTTAGGGGAAAACCTTTACCCCCTCCGAGGTTTTCATATCACAGGGAGCCCACCTGCAGTACTTAGCTAGGATACTTCCCTCTGCATGCTGACTGTGGCTCCATGACAACAGCCATTTATTTACGTGTTTTTTGCTGACCAGGTAAATGCACTAGAGAATAAAATGCCTACTAGATGGGATGTACTGTACTTACTCAGCTTAGAAAGAGCAAATCTGATGGCTTGCCAGGCTAGAACCAAAAGTTTTGAATTTAGAAGCGCCTGTCATAGCCATATCCCTTAAATCTTTTTAATGAATCTTTGCTCCATGGCTTCTTCCCTAACAAATGGAAAACTGCCCTGGTGGTTCCTACACATAAAGGTGAAGCAAAAGACCCTGTAGAAAACTACAGACTTTTATCTCTCCTTGGCCTGCTTGCTAAAATCCTAGAAATGTTGATGCATGTCCAGCTCCAGGACTACCTGGAACTACATCACATATTATCCAGTTCCCAGCATGGTTTTAGAAAGAAACATGGGATGGATACTGCTCTGATCCCTATCACCTCTTTTATGCATGGGGCAGTGGACCGGGTCCTAATGACTGGGGCAATCTTCATAGACTTAACCAAGGTGTTTGACCTTGTAATCCATGAGCTTCTGCTCTCTAAACTTAGGCATATAGGTCTAGATGATCTGACGTATACATGGTTCTGGCATTATCTCATAGACATAACACAGGAACTGATGGAGGGGTAGCCTGCCTGACCTTAAACCATCATCTACAGGAGTTCCCCAAGGTTCCACCCTTGGCCCTCTGTTGTTCTTCCTATTTATCAATGACATGGTAAACTCTTGGGGGGAGGGTGGCAAGCTTCAACTGTATGTGGATGATGTACTGTACAAAAGCTCAACAGATGTGGCTGAGATCAGCACTGGTCTCAATGCTGAGTTTTAGGAACCTGGAAAGTTGGTTGCTATACAATAAACTTGTTCTTGACATGAAAAAAATTAAGCCATGCTGTTCAGCTCTAGGCACCTGGCCAAAAATAGACACAGTCTTCTACAGATAGCTTCTCTGGCTGGTTCTCAGATCAAAGTGTCAGACTCCATGAAATACCTTGGGGTTCATCTTGACCAGGAACTCGCAGTTAAACCACATGTAGAGGTGGTAACGAAACCCCTGTACCAAAACATGGGTCTGCTTTACAGGCTTAGTGGTTACCTCACCAGTGAAGCACGGCTGGCTACTGCCAAGGGAATACTGCTGCCTCAGTTATTCTGTAGTGTCCCACTCCTATAACCCCATAGGGGTATAGGGCTAAATAGACTCCAGGTACTATATAACTAAGTGGCATGCTTTGCGGCGGGAGCACCTAGTGCCCATCATTACCATGTTCTAGCTGTGCTAAACTGGCCCTCCCTGGAGGCTAGATTAGCTTATCCAGTCTTCTGCCTTACTTATAAGCTTCTCAGAATTGCTGCCTCTCCCAGTCTTCAAGGCATCCTCCAGCCCAAATCTCAGAAGAAGGCACTTAGGTCCTCTATCTGCCTACTGCTAGAGGTCCCGAGGGCCATCACCTGCAAAGGGGACAGGTCTTTTGCAATCTGTGCACCAGTCTTATGGAACAGCTTTCCACCTTAAGTCTTAAAATGCTTTACTCTTGGCACATTTAAAACCAGTGTTGTAGCCTATAACGGATTCTGTTTAAGCGGTTGTGTATTGGGTGGAATGTTACAATGTATCTAACCCTGGATGCCTCACTGTATTGTGACTGTGAATCTGAATTGTATTGTACTATGTGTTTTTCTGTTTTCTGAGTACCTACCTCTTCTTTGTGTTCATTTATGTTTCTGTACTGTTTATGAATTAACTCCTGGTCACCCTGAAAATGGGACACTTGTCTCAGCGGGCCTACCTGGTCAATAAATCTCAATAAATAAAAGTATTGTCAGGTATGACCCTGGAGATTACAGATAGTGTGGAAAAACAAAGCAGTAGGGTTTACCAACAAGTACAGTGAAATATTTAAATAAGGTAGATATGTGAAATAATATCAAGCAGAGGTCAACAGACTTCCGGTGACATCACATCCAGGGCAGCGACTTGAAGAGTGAGCTCTCATCCCTCCGGAGCTTAAAACTCCTCACCTCATAAATAAAACTAACTCAAAGGGACCAGACTGTCAACCAGAGAGAGAGAGGGGAGATCAAGATGACCAGATTGAGATCTGATAAAGTGCAAAAATCCATGGATGGCTTCAGATATGAAGCCCTCAGCTTGGATTGTAGCAGCAGTGTTTTCCTAAGCAGCACACGTGGGCCTGATTATGACACTGATAGGGAGGATGAAGGGCTCACCAGGAACAGATTCAAGACGTTGCTGTGGTAAATAAAGGCTTCCCAAACAGAAAATCAAGCTGAATTAAAAAAAAATCCACAATTGTGATTGCTTTGCTAGGGTAGAAAGAAGAATAGCAGAGGTGGAGGAGAGAGTTGTACTAGAAAATGGTACCCTGCAGTTGGGTATGGCAGTCAGTGCCATCTTACACTACACAGAAGCCCTTCAAGAAAAATGTTTGGACTTGGAGGCTAGAGCCTGCCAAGACAGTTTGCAGTTATCTGGGCTGTCAGAGGGAGTGGAGACTGGTAATATGTGTGATTATATTCAGGACTTTCTCCAAGATGTGCTCTTGTTTCCTCTGACTTTTGAGCTCTGCATTGAACGGGCACTCCGTGCACTGCTGCCCATGCTCACTTGCCCTTCAGCAGGACAACGGGCTATAATAATGACATTTTCCAGTTTTACAATGAAAGAAGATATTCTCCATTATCAAATACAATGGCGCCAGGCTTTTTTTCGTGCAAGACTATCCACCTGAGATACAAAGGCTGCATCTGCAGTATTTAAATGTAATCAAGGTGTACAGCTCGAATCTGGATCTTCTTGAAAATGCTGAGACTGAGACAGAGACAGAGAGAGAGAGAGAGTGAGAAAGCAGCCACAGCTTCCTTGAATCAAGGAGGTTATTTTCTAGACTACACCGAACTGAATTATTACTTTTTGGACCTGTGTAAGTAACTAGTATTGATTCTGTTTTTGGGGTTGATTTTTCTTAGTTTTGACTTTAATTTGCCAGTGAGGAACTGTAGCTGGGAGATATTTGCAGTCATTTGTGACCAGACCTGTTACTTAACCTCTGTGAAATAGGTGTCTGAAAGGAAGGAAGGCACTCCCCGGGGTGGAGGGTCAGAGTTGTAGTTGATTGTTTCTTGACGGCATTGTTACTCCTTCCACCCTCCTCACCCCACCCGCCCCAAGCGCATAACTTCCTTTTATAGCAGGGTTCTGACATCACTTCCCAAAACTGTTAACATCATACACCTGTTCATATCCTTAAAGGCACAGCACACTGAATAGGGGGTAGAGACACTCACAAATTTGCACACACTAAAACAAGAACAAAAAACAAAAGAAAAGCATCTGTAACTGGAAGGGACACAGACATGGGGAATGGTGCAATGCACTGGCTGTGGAGCAGCAGTCTTCTGGGAGACATTCTGGAGACTGCATTGCTGCTCTATTTGCAGGCACCTCTCTGGGCTGAGGGAGGAGGTTGTTCATCTCCATGCTGACCTGGCAAGGATTTGGGAAACCTGCTCCCCCACCCGGGCCACTGCCACTACCTTAGAGGTTGCCAAAAAAGAGGAGTGGCTGGACCACAGTGGGCTCAGGGAGGGTGAGGGTGGTGGAACAGAGGCACATCACTCCAGTTGTGCCTCTCCACAGTTCATTTGCCACTCTGGCGGAGCATGGTTCCTCTATGGAGGCATCCACAGTGGAGACCAAGGAGAATGCTGGGAACCTCCACAGTGGAGACCCACAGGAGGCTGGCACAGGACTCCACAGGAGAAGGAAACAACTCCTGGTGGGGGACTCAATTGTTAGGGGAGTAGAATTGGGGGAGGGAGGGGAAAGGGAGGTAAGGTGCATGCCCGGTGCCCTGGCTTGGAGGGACAGGAAACTAATCCTCAGGATCATGGGAGCAGCTGCAAAGAGGAGGGAGCTGGATGTCATTATCCACCTAGGGATGAATGATCTGGCTGAGAATTTGATCAGAGCAGTGTAACAGGAGTTTGTGGAGTTGGGGAGGGGCCTTAGACAAGTGGCACACACAATAACTTTCTCAGAAGTGCTACCTGTCTATGACATGGATAAGGCTAGGGTACTCTGCACCATGGGATTCAATGATTGGTTGAAAAACTGGTGCAGAGCTCAGGGATTTGGCTTCATTGGGGACTGGGGCTCCACCTGGAGGGATGCAGGCCTATACAGGCACAATGTTCTGTATCTATCCAGGAGGGGAACCAGGATCCTAGGTGATAGGTTTAAATACTTCATTGGCTAGCATTTAAACTAGCCAAAGGGGGAAGGCACTGAAAAGGAGAAGGGAAATCCTAGCCCCCCCCCAAAAAAAGTCAGAGTAATTAGTGAGGTAGACACCAAGATAGAGCAGTCAATAGGGAGAAGGGCAGGGATAAATGGAGAAAAAGACAAAGACAGCAAGGACAGGGATGGGGCAAAAAGAAATAAAGCCATAAAAAAGTGGAGGGTAATGAGTACCAATGCCCATAGTCTAGGCAAAAAGCTCCCGAAATGGTGGCCTTGATGGAAAAGGGATGCCTGGATATCGTAGCAGTCACAGAAACATGGTGCACAGAGAACCATGATTGGGATGGCAACATACCAGGGTACATGATCTACAGGGGGGACAGGTAGGGAAGAAGAGGAGGAGGAAGAGTAGCTCTCTATGTAAGGGAAGGGATCAAAGAAACAGAACTAAAGGGTAAACGGGGAAGAGAGGAGGCACTGTGGGTGACCCTGGAGACTGAAAATGGCTCCACAATCTGCACAGGGGTTGTATACAAACCCCCATCTCGGGAAGGAAATGGACAAAGAAATGATAGAAAGCATCCTTGGGATGGCAGAGAAAGGGAAGATATTACTGATGGGGGACCTGAATATGCCAGATGTTAACTGGAGCAACTTTGCTGCAGCCACATCCAAGAGCAGGGCCATTCTCAAAGCCCTACAATGGGCATGCCTCAGACAGCTAGTTTTGGAACCCATTAGGTGAGAACAATCCTAGACCTGATACTCTCAAATTATACCCCTTTGAAGGCACAAAGCCGGCGCTTGAGGGTTTCTGTTGGAATTTTGGCAACAATAAAATGCTATCTTAGCATATATTCATATCGTTTTGGGTGCTCCTTTCTTTGTTGTACTCTCAAGTGGGGACAGAGAGGATCTCTGATCTTGAAGTGGGTAGCCATCTGGGAACAAGTGACCACCAAACAGTGTGGTTCACGATAAACTTAGCTGTAGAGTCAAGCCACACAAAAGTGAAGGTACTGGACTTCAGCAGGGCTGATTTTGTCAAAATGGGAGAGTGCCTCAGAAAAGCACTAGCAAACAGGCAAGAAGGTGGGGTGGAGCAACAATGGGGAAATATCAAAACCGCCATCACAGAGGCAACAAGCCTTTGTGTGAAGCAAATAAACAAATCAAAATGAAAGAAAAAACACTATGGTTCTCAAAAGAAGTGGCGGGGAAGGTAAGGGAGAAAAAGATAGCACTTAAGAAGTATAAGGAAATGCAGAAGGAGCAAGACAGAGAACTGTACCATTTAAAGCAGAAGGAAGTGGGGAAGGCAGTCAGAATAGCAAAAGCCCAAACTGAGGAAAAGATAGCCAACTCGGTTAAGAAGCGGGATAAAACCTTTTATAGGTACAGTACATTAGGGAGCAAAGAAAGACTAAGGCAGGGATACTGAGGCTGAATAAAGAGGAAGGTGGTTGGGCAGAGAGCGACAGTGAAAAAGCAGGGATACTGAATGCATACTTCTGCTCAGTATTCACAATGGAAAAGCAGGGGGAGATACCTAAACCAGTTAATAGAAGCACTCTGGATAGAGGGGTTGATTAGTCCTTTCACAGAAGAAAGGGTTCTGAAAGAACTCTTAAAACTGAAGGTGGATAAAGCAATGGGGCCTGATGGAATTCAGCCCAGAATTCTAAAAGAACTAAGGGAAGAACTAATAACACCACTGACTACCCTTTTAATAAATCATGGGAGGATGGTGGGGTACCTGAGGACTGGAGGAGGGCAGATGTAATTCCCTTCACAAAGTGGGAGCAAAACAGAGGCAGGAAACTACAGACCTGTCAGTTTGACCTCAGTGGTAGGGGAAATGATGGAATCACTTCTGAAGGAAAGAATTGTTGAGTACCTAGAGGCCAGTGGGGCACAGGACCCAAGGCAGCATTGATTCACAGCAGGATAGTCATGTCAGACAAATCTAATTGATTTCTTTGACTGGGTGACCAAAGTAGTAGACCATGGAGGGGCAGTGGACATGGCCTACCTAGACTTTAGCAAGGCATTTGACACAGTCCTGCACATAAGATTAATAAACTAATTAGCCAGCCTGAGATTGGGTCCCAGGGTGGTAGCCTGGGTAAAACATTGGCTGGACAACAGGACACAGTGGGTAATAGTAAATGGAGTCCACAGTGAAGAAAGGAGGGTTACTAGTGGGGTGCCACAGGGTTCAGCACTGGGGCCGGTCCTTTTTAATGTCTTTATAAGTGACATTGCAGAGGGACTGGAAGGAGAAGTATGTCTCTTTGCAAATGACACAAAGATCTTCAACAGGGTTGATATACAAGGTCGGGTGGAAAGGATGAAAAGGGACTTGGCAAGGTTGGAGGAATGGTTAAATGTATGGCAGCTTAGATTCAACGCAAAGAAGTGCAAAGTAATGCACCTGGGAAACAAAATCCCAGGAGAAGAGTACACAATGGGGGGTGAGATACTGACAACAACAAAAATGGAAAGACTACCTAAAGGTGGGCCAGCAATGTGAGAAGGCAGTATGGAGGGCTGGGGGTATACTGGGATGCATAGGGAGAGGCATCACCAGTAGAAAACAGGAAGTTGTTGGCCCTCTGTACAGACAGTTGGTAAGACCACATCTGGAGTACTATGTACAGTTCTGGAGACCTCATCTCTGCAAAGACATAAACAGGGTGGAGGTTGTCCAGAGGAGGGCAACCAAAATGGTGCAGGGTCTACACCAGAAGACATATGAAGAAAGACTAAATCAGCTTAAGATGTATAGCCTTGAGTAAAGGAGGAAGAGGGGGGACATGATAGAAACTTTCAAATACCTCAAGGGAATCAACAAAGTCCAAGAGGGTAGCATCTTTCAGAAAAAGAGATGTGCAAGAACAAGGGGGCACAATTTGAACATAGAGGGGGGACGGCTCAGAGGTAATGTGAGGAAGTATTTCTTCACAGAGAGGGTTGTAGATGCATGTAACAGCCTTCCTGAGGAGGTTGTAGAGTCACAAATAGTGGGGGAATTCAAGAATGCATGGGACAGACATAATGCAATTCTAGTGGGAGGTAGGAGGAAGTAGGCTGTTGGTTAACTAGGATCTGCAGCTTATCCGTCAGGTAGGGAAATGGGCAGACTAGGTGGGCCAAGTGGTCCTTATCTGCTGTCATATTCTAAGTTTCTATGTAGCTGCCTAACAGGGCACTCACATGCAGAACACTTTTAAATCGCTAGGACACATAAAGCCAGCCTGGCAGTGGGCATTTAGGCACACCCAAGGAAGGTTTTTGGGAACCCCCATTTATAGGGGGGGTTACACACACACCATACAAGCCATACAAAAGTACTGGACTTTAGAAGGGCTGGCTTTGCCAAAATGGGGAAATGCCTAAGAAATGCACTAGCAGATGGGCAGGAAGGAAAGGTGACAGAACAATGGGAAAAATCAAAACTGTCATCATAGAGGCAACACGCCTTTGTGTGAAACAAGTAAAACAAAACAAAGCAGAAAACCACTATGGCTCTCAAAAGAGGTGGCAAGAAAGGTTAGGGAGCAAGATGGCATTCAGGAAGTATAAGGGATCATAGAAGGAGCAGGACAGAGACTTGTATCAGTTAATGCAGAGAGAAGTGGGGAAGGCAGTCAGAATTGCAAGGACCCAAACTAAAGAAAAGCTAGCCAACTCAGTAAAGGAGACTAAAACCTTTTATGGGTACATTAGGGAGTGAAGAAAGACCAAGGGAGAGATAATGAGGTTTAATAAAGGAGGGGGGGGGAGTGGGTGGACAGAGAGCGACAGTGAGAAGGCAGCGATACTGAACAAATACTTTTGCTCAGTATTCACTGAAGAAGAGGGGGAGGTACCTAAACCAAACAAGAGAAGCACTCTGGGCGGGGGGGGGGTTGATACCAGTCCATTCACAGAAGAAAGGGTCCTGAATGAACTCTCAAAACTTAAGGTGGATAAGGCAATGGGACCCATCCGGATTCACCCCAGAATTCTAAACGAATTAAGGAGAGACCTAGTGGCACCACTGACTACCCTTTTTAACAAATCATGGGAGGATGGTGTGGTACCCGAAGACTGGAGAAAGATGGATGTGATTCCCCTTCACAAGAGTGGGAGCAAGGCAGAGGCAGGATACTATAGACCTGTTAGTTTGACCTCAGTGATAGGGAAACTGATTGAATCACTTCTGAAAGAAAGAACTGTAGAGTATCTAGAGGCCAATGGGGCACAGAACCCAAGAGCAGGGATTCACAGCAGTAGGTTATGTCACATGAATCGATTAGATTTCTTTGACTGGGTGACCAAACCAGAAGACCAGGGAGGGACTGTAGATAAGGCCTACTTGGACTTTAGCAAGGCATTTGACACTGTACCACACAAAAGATAGATAAACAAGTTAGCCAGCCTGGGAGTGGGTCCCAGGGTGGTAGCCTGGGTAACAAATTGCCTGGACAACAGGACGCACACGGTAATAGTAAATTAAGCACACTCAGGAGAAAGGGGAGTTAATAGTGGGGTACCACAGGTTTCAGTACTGGGACCAGTACTATTTAAAGGAAAGCAGTCATCATGTCAGCCTCCCACCCATGCAAGGCTTACCCCCACGGTTAAGCCTTTTAAGTATGTTGCAGCATTTTTCTCCCACCACAGCACACTTTATTTTAATTACAAGAAGTCTGCTGCCCAGAAGTATGATGGATGTTAGTGGGGCTCTATTATGTGTAAAGGTGCAGTGCCGCACTGTGCACTTCAATACAAAAGTATTGAAGCGCATGGTGCATTGTCGCACCTTTACAGATAATGGAGCCCCACTAGCATCTGCCATACGTCCGGATAGCATACTTTTTGCAATTAAAATAAAGTATGTTGCGGCATCAGAAAAATGCCACAACATACTTAAAAGGCTTAACTGGAGGGTAAGTCTTGCGGGGATGGGAGGCTGGCATGATGACAGCTTTCCTTTAATGTATTTATAAGTGACATTGTGGAAGGGCTACAAGGAAAAATACGCTTCTTTGCAGATGATACAAATATCTGCAACAGGGTTGATACACAAGGGGGGGTGGAAAGGATGAGAAGGGACTTGGCAAGGTTGGAGCAATAGTCAAGAGTAAGGCAGCTTAGCTTCAATGCAGAGGAGTGCAAAGTAATGCACCGGGGAAACAAAAACCCAGGAGAAGAGTACACAATGGGGGGGAGGGGTACTAATAACAAACATGGAGAGAGACCTGGGATACTCATATCAGACGACCTTAAGGTAGACAAGCAATATGAGAAGGCAGTATGGAGGGTTTGTGGGCATTCTAGGATGCGTACGGAGAGGTATCATCAGTAGAAAACAAGAAGTTGTTATCCCTCTGTACTGACAGTTGGTGAGACCCCATCTGGAGTACTGCATGCAGTTTTGGAGAACCCATCTCCGCAAGGACATAGACAGAATAGAGGCAGTACAGAGGAGGGCAACCAAAATGGTGCAGGGTCTGCAACAGAAGCCACATGAAAAGACTAAAAGAGCTTAATATGTATACCCTTCAGGAAAGGAGGAAGAGTAAGTAAGTAAAAATGTATTTGTTTAAAGCGCCCTTCCTGAGCTCAGGGTGCTTTTACAATAATTCACACAGCTTAAATACAATACAATTTAAAATCAATAAAACCAATAACAAATCAATGACAGTTTATTATCAAATCTCTGAGAATGCCTGATTAAATAAGAATGTTTTCAGATACTTTTAAGGCACTAAATTGTTTTCTGGGACACACAACCCCCACAGGCACTTCCGGGGCAAACTGCCCTTTATTAAGTGGCACTGTTGCGAGCAGGCATGCATATAGAGAACATATTTAGCTCTGTATTAAACAGAGCGAGTGGGAAGAACAGGAGAGTGTTTGTGGACAGACTTCTGTGTTATTTTAAATTGCACACTCGTACCACATGGAGCCCTTCTCGGAGTCATCCGGGCAGGGAAGAGAATGCGGTAGTTCTGACAGTTGCAGTCAGAACTACAATAACACTAATTTCGTTTATTCTTTGAACCAGGACATCTATGCACAGTGCCTGTTCCTAGCATGAGAGCAGCTGCACGGAGTGCTTTTTTAAAATACTTTTAAGGCACTAAATTGTTTTCTGGGACACACAACCTCCATGGGCACTTCGGGCAAACTGCCCTTTATTAAGTGGCATTGTTGCAAGCAGAGGCGGTGTGAGTAGGCGCCGTCACAACGCATGAGGCATGCCTGAGACACCTTGCGTCGGCGCATGTCAGCTGTGTCCGCTGTGACACTGGGGACTGGGACACCATATTATATGCACAAGGCTAAATATCATGATGAAGCAGTGTGTTAGGTGTGGTATGTATACTGAGGGGGTGAAATACAGGGGTTCCCTGTGATTACTGCGGTTTAATTGAAGTATTGCAAGTGGAGATCACTTCTTTGCAATGTAGGCTGACAATACAGGCTGAGATTTTAGTACTGGAGCAGTTTATTAATTCAGTGGAAAACGATCTCTCTCTATCACAGCAGTTGCCAATAATAGATACAGGATGACCTAAAACAAAAATGGTAAATGAGGTTGATAATATGAATGAATGGTGTACAGTTCAAAGTTCATCAAGGGGGAAGAAGGGTAGAAGAAACATAGGGAGTTCTTCCAATATATTAACCCCTAACAGATTTCATGCCCTTGTTACCGATCAAGATCTTGAGGATGTACGTGAGCCCATTTCATTAGAATCCCCAAAGGAAAATAGGTGTGATCAGAACCTCCACACTTTAACCAACCTTGTTATACCAACACAAGATAAAATAGCACCAAGGGATGTCCTAGTAATAGGTGACTCCATGTTGAAATATGTGAACCATGTGATCTGTAAAAAGAGGAAGGAATACACTACTGTGTCTGCCTTGCCTGGGGCCAGTATCAGTGATGTACGAAAATTACTTCCGGGGTTACTTGAGAATACACTGACACCATTGACAGTATTACACGTTGGTGTAAATGATATGGGCAAAAGAAATCTCACTGAGATACAACGGGATTTTGAGTGGGTAGGGGAGGAACTTAAAAATAGAGGATGTGATTTGATTGTTTCTGGAATTTTACTGGTTCCCTGGGCAAGAAGGAAGCAAACAGAGAACATGAGAAGTTTAAATGGATGGCTCAAAAGGTGGTGCTTTAGAGAGGGACAAATATTTATGGATCACTGGGAGGATTTCCAGGTACCCCGTTGTTTCTCACAAGATGGTTTACACCTGAATAGACAAGGAAAAGAGCATTTTCTTCTAAAATAAAACATGTTTTAAACTAGATGCGGAGGCGCAGGTCCATTAATAAGAGCAAGTTATATAATTATATGCCCAAATAGAACTGCTTAGTTCTAAATGCAAGAAGCCTCATAAATAAAATGGACGAATTAAAACTGAAATTATGTAATGCCAATATACATATATGCGCCATTACGGAGACATGGTGGAGGGCTGAGGATACCTGAGATAAACAAATCCCAGGATATACCTTATATAATAAAGACAGGCTACGTGCAAAAGGAGGGGGAGTGGCACTATATGTACAAATTGATACAGTATAACATTGGAGAATATAGACTGCACAGTTTGGGAAAACTCTGAAATGCTTTGGGTTAAAATAACCCCCCATGATCGCCAAAGATTAATATAGCTGTGGTTTATAGACCGCCAGCCAGCACAGCGATAAATGATGGCCTTATTCTGGACTTTATAAAACATATAACCCAAGAAGATAGTGTCATTCTATTGGGAGATTTTAATCTCTATGGTATAAACTGGGACACATTACAGACCAACTCCCAAGCTGAGGCTAGTTTTTTGGAAGCATTCCTGGTAGCAGGAATTAAACAGCTGGTCAAGGATAATACAAGGGGCAATCATATTTTGGACCTGGTATTAAGCAACATAGTAGCTAAAATCCAAAATTGCAAAGTGGAGGTTCCTTTGAGTAACAGTGACCATTCTATGGTTGGTTTTGAATATAAAGGGGGTGGTCATATTATCAGTGGTAGTACAATATTGTATGACTATAATAAGGTTGATTGTTGTACTTTAAGAAAGGAACTGGACAAATGGAACTGGGAGCATGAGTTAAAAAACTTCACAGTACATGAAATGTGGGACATACTTGCTACTAAATTGAACAGGCTAATCCATAGGTATGTCCCAGCCAGGAACAAATATCATAGGTTCAGTGGAGCCCTTCCCCCTTGGTTGACACCTGCAGTCAAAAACATAATTAAAAAGAATAGGGCATATACCAGGGCTAAATGTAGTGGTGAGGCTAGATCTTGGGAAGTATATAAATATAATCTAAAAATAACAAAAATAGCTATTGCTAAAGCTAAAAGGAAATTTGAGTTTAATCTGGCAACAAAAGCACAGGATAATTATAAGAGCTTCTATGTGTACATCAATAATAAAAGGGGTCAAGGCAGAACAACTGGACCCTTAAAGCAATTTACCAAGTTTGGATATATGAACACATATATTGCAAGGTGACTGCATATAGAACTGATTGCAATGTATTTTGATAGATGCATAGCCTATTTTAGCAAATTAAATCAGGTTTTCATCCTCACAAACCAGGAAGTGTCATTTTGTGTATTGGAGCCTGTATTTGGTGTCCTTTGACACTCATTACGTTTACAATGTCACCAAAGAGAGATCTGCGCTTTGCAATTAAAATTAGTTCTTGGTCACAGCAATTCTGTCTTGATAACAGAGCTCTTAGTCGCAGCATGCAGCACAACAATGGCAATGTCAAACAGTTCATTTTCAGGGTCCGATGATGAAAGCATTATGTTGTCCTGTGTAACCCCCCTGCAAATGGGGGTTCCCAAAAGACTTCCAGGAGCTTGCTTGAATGCTTCAAGCCTGAATGGTGTTTGGCGTTTAAGCCATTTATCAGTGAGTGTTTTAGAGCCTCTGGACTGTCTCTTTAAGAGCTGTCTGCTTGCAGACATAATTAGTTTGTATGGGGGACTGTGTGCTTCTCTGTTTGAGTACCGCCGAGCTGCTGCAATTCACTCCATTTTGCAGTCACTAGAGTGCAAAGGGAACCTATCTGAAAGATGTAACTGTTTGCCAGAAATCATTTACAGTAATAATGAAATTACAGTTTGTCTAACCTGCTTTTTGCAGTCAGAACTGTGTCTGCCTAGTTCCCCATTCTGGTTTTGAACTGCTGAACTGGACCAATCAGTGTGGGGTAAGCTAGCTCTAAAATGGTGCCTTGGACGAATCAGAACTTGGACTCATAATCTGAGCCAGCCACAAGAGGATTGTATGGGCAGTGACTCTGGGAGATGTAGTTTAGACTTGGCGCCTTTTTGACCAACAGCAGCAGTCTATTGTGAGTGACAGCCAATCCAGTCAAGAACTGGGAGGAACTCAAAGGAAGTGCCGGTTTTGTCTGTTGGAGTTTCAGTTTAGCTCTGGAGTGAAGGGGAAGAAACCCTGTGCTCCTTCAGTGCACAGTTTCGGTCAAAAACGTGTGTAAGGTCCAGGGTTCGGTCTGCAGCTTGTAACTGCTTGTTAGGACTGAATCCGTCCTGTGAAGAGAATCAAAGGATATCTGAAGAGTAGAAACCAGGCTCACCCTGTAGAAGACTGGAGGAATTGGGTGCACTCGGTCTGTCAGGAACTGAATCTGCTGTGTGTTCTCCTGGGTATTGTGCAGTAATTGCGATCAGGATACAGATGCAGCCTGCCTGGTATAGTGCTTTCTTTTACCATATAAATGTGTGAAGAGGTTTGTGTACCTCAAGTGAATCCTGCTGCCATTCGTGACTTTTGCCTGTGACTGTTTACCATATAAATGTGTGAGGAGTCTCTTGGAGCTCAAGAGTAGCCCTACTGACATTGAAGGACCCTATCTTGTTTGGAGGTCGTGAGTACTAATTCAGGGTTGCTCCCTGCTGAATTGCTACATTAAATCCAAATGGAATTACTGTACTGCTGACTGTTTAATTTTCCTTTTCTCTGTGTGAAAGGGCCCCTACCAGCTGCCACGGTTTGGACTAGCCACTAGGGCTTGGGTATCCAGGGACAGTAACTGATAGGGAGAGGCCTGTGCACAGAGCCATAGGTAGATGAGTAGAGTGATAAGCTAATTAACCTGATTTCCCCCTGTCCTTGTTATATCCCCCTAAATAAATCAGAGCTGCTTGTTTCAGCAAAGTTATACTGCCTGAGGTATTTGCCTATGTTAAAATATTGTACTGTGATTGTTGCACTGTATCTTGTTTTACAGGGGTCCCAGTGCCTGAACCAGTTCTGGGGGTAAGTGTATACTGTGAAGGTAATTCTGATATACTGTGTGGGCCACTAGTGGGAAGAAAGGGGGGTTGCAGTGTCCCAGAGGGCTGTGACCAAGTAAGTTTAACTATTGCAAACCCTGACCTCTAGGTGGAGGCACCCGCCATTGGATCCAGGCCCCTCAACCTGTTAGTGGCAAATCAGGCAGGGGTAGTAGCCCCTGGGATAGCGCCATCTAGGGGTTACACCTGCACTAATAGTGATCTTTCGGACACTGATATAGTGCCACAATTTGACAGCCGCTGCATAGTAGATCCCCATAGGGATGACCCTATGACAGCAGCGAAAATGATGTGGGCAGTAGCTCAGGCAGTCACAGCAGTAGTCTCGATCTATTCCAGTACAGCAGCGAAAGCAGACTTAGCAACATGGACTGTTAATATTATATTTAGCTACTTAGTACTACTGTTTGGTTCCCGTCATTGCTGTCATTTAACTGTACAAAATCGAGGTATGGTGTGTGTTCTATTACTCCCAGCATCAATCTGCCCACACAAATGCTAGTGATAGTACCCTGGGTTTTTATATTTCTTTTTTTGGGGGGCGGGATTGCTTTCCCTATGCAAATGAGTTGTTTGCCACTCCAGCTTGACACTGAGAGCACGGCTCGATCTGGTGGCATTGCTTGAGCAGGATAAATGGCTCATAGTTTGTCCAAATCCAACTTGTCCAAATTCCTCACCTGGTACTAGTTAGTAGTGACCTACCGCCAATTGATTTTTCAGTCACTCATTCTGATGGAGCACAGGGTGGAAATTACAAGCAGGCACCTTGTACCCCAACCACTTCAAACCCCTCAGCTGCACACATACACTTAGAAAAATGCTGCAGCAAAAAACTTTTATTATCTGTAAATTATTTACACTGTTTGGGTCTGTCTTTGCTTTCTTCTCTTTGTATGTGTGTGTTTGGGGTTGGGGGGGGGCCTGCTTGTACTTTTCCCTTTAGAGGCATCAGTGATTAAGTAACGTGTTGAGGTCACTGGTTCCCCTGTTTACGGCATGTTATAAATTTAAAACTACAAATTATTGCACCAGCTTTGTGTTACCTCTAAGCGCTCAGGAACTATACAGACTGCAGCTGTCATTAGTGTCTGCATAAGCATCTGTAATACCATCCTGGCATTGGCTTATTGCCGCCTCATGTGTGCCTCCAGGTGCATTATGAATTGAACAAAAAATACACAGTACAGTCGGTGATCGTCCCCCACCTCCCAAGGTTAAAAATGACACTGCCAATACCCTTCTCATGGAGAAAGAGACTGCATTTATGTTTAGATAGCCTGAGTACCGTTTGATCGGTCCACTACAAAAGGACATATCCTTGTGGTAGGTACTCAAGTGTTAGACTGTATTTGAACCACCCTTCCTCACTTATGTCACCATACTTCATTATCACTTGGTCTGTGTCAAGCGTTTGTGTTTTCCCATGTTTTCCATTCAGGTGGATCTCTGATGCACATGTGTAAAGTGTACAGCAAATCAACAGATGCTACACTATACTGTCTCCCATGCCTCACCGATGTCATGGTGCATTGTGTAGACTCCTGCTTTCATTGCTGTGTAACCCATATTTTGGTTGAGACATTATTCCTAAGTATGCTGAACTGACTAGCACACTTTGCAGTATAACACCATAGAAGCCGTACATTGGTACCATAGTGTTGGGAGAGGATGGCAACTGCAGTCTTCTTTTGCTGATGCTCTGGAGCACATACAATGATGCTATAATCCTAATTATAAATAAAGACTGTATGTTAAAATGTTAAAAAACTAAGTGTTTACTTTTGAGATACACCATAAACTATGCAAAGTATAACTATGTACATTACATAACTGATTTTATTGCATTCATTTATAAACTTAGTGAGGAGCTGGCAAGCTGGAGAAACAATTCAGTGCACCATGGCCCTTTTATTCATGCACATCTAAGCATACTTTGGTGATCAGTGTTATGGTGCTTGCATGAGAACACTAAATGAGCCGAAGAAACACAGGAGCACAGGAAAGAATATAAACCGTCTATAATGATGGTGACAATCAGAAATGCAATAGCAAAGACAGTTTTCTGAAGCAATCACACTGGAAGCAGTGCTTGCCAAAAATACACAGTTTATTGCACTGTTCTCCTGGGATTGGACTGTGTAGCTCAGTGCTTATACGCTTACTGAACATTACAATTCTGAACTGTTGAAAAAGTCATCCATTTAACACAGACCTCTATGTACCAATACTGAAAAGCTTACTTCAATTTATAGATCTGCCCAGTTCAAAAGTCGTCCTTCTGTGTCCCAATATGCTACAGATTACAGCTCCACTCAGTAAAAAAAAATGTATTTTTTATACAGACTTGTTATAATTATGTACTTGCAGCACTTACTAAAACTGTAACACTGTACTCAAGCAATGTAGAGTGTGATGTTCCTAGAACTGATGGACCTAGGATACAGAGCTTAGTCAGATGAGTAAAATTGAAAATCAGGAGAAATTACCACTTCTGCAATCCCAAAAGCAAGTATCCGCCTCAGCTGCCAATATAACAAACAGTTTCAGTCATCAGTGCTGTAATTTTTGCTAGTTCATTTTTGGATCTGCACTCACTGAGGCTGGGTCCAGGAAAGATGAATGAACGAGCAGTGAGAAAGGTGCAGTGGGAGCACCTTCCCTGTGCTGATGTCACTCATGCATGTGGATGCACTGCTCATGTTCGAACTTCAAACAAAGAAAAAAAACATGCAGAGACAATTGTGGCACAAAAATGTTAAAAGACTGAGCATCTGAATATATTTAATACTTAACTTCAGGGCAGCTGAGCTTTGCATCACTCAATGAAGGGAAGGTGATCTGCAAACATGACATCAGGGGAAGTTGGTAAGTCACTTTAAAGGATAACAGTGACAAAATAATAACAGGAGATAAGGACATGGCTGACAAGTTTAATACATACTTCTGTGTTTAATGTAGGCCAAAAATCTGGGACCACTGGTAATATTTTACGGGAAACACCAAATTTAATAATAGAGCTTGAAGATGTGAGATCAAGGTTAAAATATCCGAACCAAAACAAGGCTCATGGACCAGATGGCTTACATCCTAGACTGCTCAAGGAATTGGCAGATGGTTTGGCAGGGCCTGTTACATTAATATTCCAGCAATCCCTTGAGACAGGTCAGATTATTGAGGCATAGAGGCAGGCAGTGGTGCTCCCCATACATGAAAAGGGATCAAAACAGGTGGTGGACAACTATAGGCCAATCAGCCTGACCTCTGCTCTTGGAAAAGTACTGGAGAGCATTATAAAAGATCCGATTATGATTAATGTGGAGCTTGAGGGGGTTAAGGATGAGACACAGCATGGATTCACAAAAGGACGTTCATGCCAAACCAACCTAATAGAATCTTATGGTAGAGTTAGTAAAACACTTGATGAAGGCAGTTCTGTTGACGTTATATTTTTAGACTTTGCTAAAGCATTTGATAAGGTCCCTCATGAACAACTAATAAATACCCTTCTTAAGCCAGGAATACATCAGAAAATAGTAAATTGGATAAGGGATTGGTTGTTTAAAAGAAAGCAAACGGTATATGTTTTGGGAGAACTGTCTGACTGGGCTGCAGTCACAAGCGAGGTTCCCCAAGGATCTATTTTGGGACCATGCTTGTTTAATCTTTATATCTCTACCATGAAATCAAAACTGACATTTGGTTGTCTAAATTTGCTGATGACACGCGCATAGGTTTTCCAGTTAATTGTCATACTGATGCCTTGATACTGCAGGAAGCTCTTGGTGATTTGGAGACCTGGGCAATGGAAAACATGGCTTCATTTAACATTGAAAAATGTACGGTAATGCACTTGGGTAAAAAAAAAAACAAACCCCGAAGTGGATTATATTTTGGCTGGTCAGGTACTCAGAATAGTGTATGAGGAACAAGTCTGGGGATTAGGATCAGTAATAACCTTAAATTCCACTCGCACTGTAACCAGATGGTTAAGAGGACCAGTGGTATCCTGAGCTGTATACACAGGCACATCCAAAGTAGGAGCAAAGAGGTTCGCTCCCTCTCTTTACCTTCTTTGCAAGGCCTCACACTGAGTACTGTACACAGTTCTGGGGCCAAAGGAAACAAGGAGATATAAATGCCCTGGAGAGGGTATATAGCAAAGGAAACCAAAAGATTTAGTGAAGTCCAGGGCATGAATTATGAGGAGAGGCTAAGGGTCTTGAACTTTATTCCCTAGAGTATCGTGATTAAGAGGGACATGTGCCTTATCTTTTGGGCACTGTCTGATCATCAACTTTGGGAGCAACTGGGGCTAAATCTTACGGAACAGATTTATAATATGCATGCCCACCCTCTACAGCTTAGGGCGGATAGGTTTAACATACACGGGCCCGTATGCATTGGTTCTCAGTAAGGGTGGTGAAAATTTGGAATGCACTGCCTATAGAGGTTGTGGGTAGCAAAACGATGTTAGCCTTTAGCATTCCCTTGACTGCTATCTAAATAGTAATAATATCAAGGGGTATTAGTTGATTGTTATAGTGAGCCAAGTGGATTTTGGTCTTTATAGAGCTCAGGATCACCTATGAAACCTATATTTTTTAAAAGCTTCCACAGTCAGGCTATCTCGTATCTGGCGAGTTAGAGAATTCCACAAGGTAGGTGCCATAGAGGCAAAAGATTTTCCTCCAGATGTTTTTAGATATACCCTGGGAATCTCTAGCAATCCCTCATCAGAGGATCAGAGTGAGCAGGAGGGGCAGTAAGGCACCAGGAGTTCTTTCAGGTAGTGAGGTCCCAAATCATGTAGGGCCTTATAGGTCAGCAATGCGACCTTGAAGGTGATCTGCCACTGTATAGGCAGCCAGTGCAGTTCACGCAGCACAGGTGTTATATGACTGGATCTAGAGATTCCCATCAACAACATGGCTGTTGCATTCTGCACAAGCTGCAAGCAGTGGATATCCACCCCTGGCAGCCCTAGATAGGGGGCATTGCAGTAATCAAAATGACTGGTAACAAAGGTGTGGACCAGGATAGGAAGATCTTCGGGTGGGACCAAGTGCTTCATTCGGGCTGTATTCCTTAGATGGAAAAAGGCAGACTTGACTACAGCTGACACTGGCACCCATCAGGGTCAGGCCCTCATCAAATATCACGCCCAGGTTACGCACCTGGCCAGAGGCCATAAGCGGGGTCCCCTCAAGATATAAGCCAGAGGATTTCCCCGCCCATACCCCTGTTGTCCTAAAACCAGGGTCCACCACCAATACCTCACTTTTTCCTGAATTCAACTGAAGCCAGCTAGTACTCATCCACTCCTATATCTCCAGCAGGCAGTTATTAAACACTGTGATGGAATCGGACTCCTGTTCAGGCACAAAAGGCAGGTAGAGCTGAGAGTCATCAGCGTAACAATGAAAACTCAGCCCATACCATCTTATAGTGTCCCCCAATGGAAGAATATACACCACAAATAACATGGGGGACAGCACTGAACCCTGTGGAACCCCACAGGGCAGCCAGTGAGGGGCCGAGGAATAAACGACACCACTCTCTGCGATCTGCCCTCAAGAAAAGATTGAAACCAACTGTGGACTGCCCCCCTCAGTCTACAGAAAAACTACAGGCTGTCGAGCAGCACCCCATGATCCATGGTGTCAAATGCTGCTGAGAGATCCAGGAGAACAAGATGGAACAAGCTCTCGGATCTCTTGCCATCAGGATATTATTTAGTACCTGAACAAGGGCCGTCTCAGTGCTGTGCCTTTTCCTGAAGCTGGACTGGAGAGGTTATAGATATTATGACTGATCAAATGATCCTCCAGCTGCAGAGTGACCACCTTCTCAGTAACTTTCCCAACAACGGGTAAGTTAGAGACTAGTCTGTAGTTTGCTGGGCAGTCTGGATCAAAAGGGGGCATACCACTGCCTCCTTTAAAGGATCTGGAAAGATCCCTCTTTCAAATGAAACCGACACTATCCCAGCCAGGACCAGGTCGATAACCTCTACACACCCCACTAGTAGGCGAGTGGGGCCTGGCTCCAAACGACAGTAGGTAGGTCGCAGAGTCTGGATGATCCTCACTATATCCATGACTGACGGCTGACTAAAGGTGAACCAAGTCAACTGGGCATTAGTACCACCCGATTGATCAGTGCAAGGCCCAGTTGGAGGGTGCTGGCTGAGCTCATCCCTGATGGTGGATACCTTGTTAGTGAAGAATTTTGCGAACTCCTCACACTGTATTTGTAACAACGCTCGACCTGCCTGTAGACAGGCTGGATTGCACAGTCTGTCCACAGTCCGGAAGAGCTGGGCTGGTCTATTCCTCAGTGTAGCAATTTCCCTGGACAGGAACTTTGCCTTCTTATGGGAAATTGCTGACTGATCTTATAATGATCTAGCAGTCTAAGCCTATCCACCTCCAGGCGAGTTTTCCACCAGCGTCTTTCCAATCTTCATCCCTGCCTCTTCAGCTCACGGACCTCCCTGTTAAACCAGGGAGCCCCTAGGCGCAGAGTACGGGGATGAACACGAATTGGAGCAATGACATCCAGGGCCCCTACCACAGCCCTATTATAGGCCAGGACCAGGGGCCCTGGGTCAGTGCTATCCATTGGAAATCCTGGGAAGTCCAACTCCATCATTAGGCCTTCTGAGAGGGGGGACATGACAGAAACTTTCAAGTACCTCAAGGGAATCAGCGATTCTATGTGATAATGGCGAGCGCCGAACGTCGACTCTCATTATCGTGGACATCAGGGCGGCGAAACAATTTCTCCACCCTGACATCCTCGGCGCATGGAAGAATGGCACCAGGGACTGCAAACACTTGCTTTCTGTGTGTGTGTGTGGGGGGTGGCTAAAAGGAAAGCAAAAAAATAATAGTTTTGGGGCCGGGCGAACAAAAGCACAGTAGCGCCTGGGCCCAGACCCAAACCCGGAACCCCAGCACCACAAGTGGATGCCAACCCCTGACAACATGGCACAGCTCAGCAGCCGACCACAGCGCCACCCCCTACATCCCCTCTGCCCCCCTCCCAGGTCACACTTGCCGTGCTCGCTCCCCCCCACGCACATGTACATATGGAGACATCCTATCGCTAGGGTCGCCCACCCCACCACATCCAGTCGACCTCCCTACCCCCTTGCGTTTTGGGCTTTCGCCCATATCACATAGCCATTTTGGACGGTGCCATGATTTGGGCGCCCACCTCACGTGCTACTGAATCAACAAAGTCTAAGAGGGTAGCATCTTTCAGAAAAGAGATGCACAAGAACAAGGGGCATAATTTGAAAAAGGGGGACAGCTCTAGGGGCAAGGTGAGAAAGTATTTTTCATGGAGAGGGTGGTGGATTCTTGGAATAGCCTTTCTGAGGAGGCTGTGGGATCAAAACAGTGGGGAATTCAAAAATGCATGGGACCAACATAAGGCAATTATAGTGGAGGGTAGGAAAAGTAGGCTGCTGGCTAACTAGAATCTGCAGCTTATCCAGTAGGAAAGGAAATGGGCAGACTAGGTGGGCCAAGCGGTCCTTATTGTTTCTATGTGCTGTGTTTCACACCTATTTTGACTCAGAAGTTGCAGAAAAACAAACAATAGAGAAAAAATCATCTGCACACAACCGAACAATACTGGCTAGAAATAAAATACATCAGAGATTTCCTCAGCTGCTGAAGCTGGACTGTGAGATTCACTGAGCAAAATTCAGGCAGTCACGCTTGGTGGTGACTGAGGCTCTCAAGAGCTCAACACGTCTGATTTACAGGAGCCTGGTAAATGGAGGAGTTCAATTTTAGTTTCCTTTTTTTGGGAACTCTTGCTGCCAGCCCCTTATCTTTTGCTGCAGTAAAGTCTGGATGAGCAAAATTTCAGGCAGCCGCATAAGAAAGATGAGCTCTTTAGAGCTCAAAACATCAGTATTTTTTTGTATACAGGAGCCGACTTAATTTCTGTAAAAAAATTATATGCCAAATTTAAACTTTTCATTTTAACTTACAGCTTGTTGCTGCTTTTAAGCCCCACTAGTCTGCTCCCACCTGACTCAGTCCTTGAGGACCAACAGTCCAGCCGGTTCATCTTAAATACTGATCCGGGCCACCCCCAGCAAATTTAATACCTGACAGTCTGGGCTGTTATACTGAAGCTGACATGACTTGGCACAGTGCCCGCATTGCTTTTCTTTTAGCGGTGGCTGACTGAATCCCGCCTCAACATGTCCTCCACGCTCCAGCTCCTCAAGACTAGTTTGTGGCACAGGCAATTCACCAGCAAGCACACAGGCACACAGATGCATTATGGGCATGCTTACATGCCTCTTGCTGTAGTGATTGGCTGAGATGGTCTCTGGGAGGTTCTGGCACTAAAGACTGAGCACCTCGGTGATAGGAAGGGAAGGGAGGGAGGTGATTGGCAGACTGGGGAGGCTCAGGGAGTCACTACGTCTTGTCACTGGCTCAAATGGACCTGTCACAAAATGACTGATGCGGCAGGGGCAGGCACTTGTCAGCTCGGAAAACACGAGTTGGCCACACTTTTAAAGCACCATCAACTTTTTAAAGGGATACAGTAACCAAAATGGAATAAATTTAAAAGAAAAAAGGGGAGGTTCAAAATGGGGGGATATTTGAACCAGATGAACCCCAATTGGCAATGGGCCTGTAAGCAATGTGTATCCAAATGGTTACTAAATTGCATTGTGTTCTGCTATAACAGATATGGCAAAGAATTGCCTGGCACTATCAAAGCTTATTCCACTAAAGGCATGGCTACCTTGGTGGCTTGTTTCAAAGGGGTCTCAGACGCTGACATTTGTGCAGCTGCCACCTGGAGTACAGTCCACAATTTCACCAAGCATTATGGTCTGGACATTGCCTCTAGCACCCATGCAGGATTTGGCAGGGCTGTGTTACAAGGACTCCTGTCTTAGGTTTATGGAGATCCAGCCTCCCAGACTGTATGGTTTTGCTTGTCACTGCTTGGTACTCATTCCTACGGTGTAACCTGATGACTGAGATACCTCCACAGAAGGTGGAACAGTTCCATAAGAACTTACCATAACAGTAGATCATTGAGGGGATCTCCGTCATCAGGTACGAGTACCCCTTTTTGGGGCTCCTGTCTAGGAACTGGCTATCTGGTGTATCCAGTCTTTTTGCATTAATCATGGGTACCTCTTTCTCTCCTCGGTTCCTCAGGCGTTGTTTTGCCCCTTCATCTCGGGGAAGAACTGAGGAGGGAGCAGGGCCGCTTATGCCTATTTAGGTTGCTAATGTTGGCTGGACATTGACAACGGGGAAGCTCCAGTTGTACTGCTGAAAATCTTCCATGTGGATTCCCCTTCACCGATGCCAAGGTTCCTTTGGTGTAACCTGATGACTGAGATCCCTCAAGATCTACTGTTACAGTAAGTTCGCTTTTAACTGTTTTGTGAAATATATGGAACAATATCTACAGGATATGCAAAGAACAAAATGGGCTATGGTTTACACTAGAAAGTGGAATAATAGCCGATTAAATGAAGGGACAAATTACAGACAGAAAAGCCTAGGTAACAGCCTAGTCAAAACACACCTCACACAAAGAAAATGAGTCTTCAGCAACTGGTTCCCCAATTTGGTCAATAGTATTATCTGTACTTGGTGCTCCAGGGATGACTGATTCTGGGGATTTTGTTAACAGGATAAAAAACTGTTTACCAGCACCCTCAATTTTATCTGAGTTTTGGCCTGTTTGTCAAAAACACATTTTGTGTTCAATGAGCTACGCCCCCCCACACACACACCTTTTACATACATGCTCAGTTCTAAACTGATTGGATCAGGCTAGCATTCCAAAGTCCCAGATCAGACTTGAGTTTGTGTTATTACAAGATTGTAGAAATTGTAATCAATCTTCCATTATATCTTGGACAATCAGGGTGTGATTCAAAGCTCAACTGTTGCCTTTTGTGACGTTTAGCAGGGACTTGGCTCAAAACCAGCAACTCCTGTTCTCTCCTGGAGGTTCTGGTTTGCACAATCAAACACACACTGTGAAATACCTCAGCACTAGAGTGGATATAACCCTTTGTGACCTGGTAGAAATATGCCCTGTCATTTCCATAATGAGGTACGGGAAGAAGAAAATTATATATGCAGAAAAACAAACTGTGTTGCTTCCAGATCTGTTGCATCTCTTGCTCCCCAAAACATGAAAGCAGTTTTTTTTTGTAACCCCTAGATGGCGCTATCCCAGGGGCTACTACCCCTGCCTGATTTGCCACTAACAGGTTGAGGGGCCTGGATCCGATGGCGGGTGCCTCCACCCAGAGGTCAGGGTTTGCAATAGTTAAACTAACTTGGTCACAGCCCTCTGGGACACTGCAACCCCCCTTTCTTCCCACTAGTGGCCCACACAATATATCAGAATTACCTTCACAGTATACACTTACCCCCAGGACTGGTTCAGGCACTGGGACCTCCTGTAAAATAAGATACAGTGCAACAATCACAGCACAATACTTTAACATTGACAAACACCTCAGGTAGTATAACTTTGCTGAAACAAGCAGCTCTGATTTATTTAGGGGATATAACAAGGACAGGGGAATCAGGTTAATTAGCTTATCACTTTACTCATCTATTTATGGCTCTGTGCACAGGCCTATCCCTACCAGTTACTGTCCCTGGGTCCAAGCCCTAGTGGCTAGTCCAAACCATGGCAGCTGGTAGGGGCCCTTTCAACACAGAGAAAAGAAAATTAGTTAAACAGTCAGCAGTACAGTAATTCCATTTGGATTCAATGTGGCAATTCAACAGGGAGCGACCCTGAATTAGTACTCACGACTCCAAACAAGATAGGGTCCTTCAATGTCAGCAGGGCTACTCTTGAGCTCCACGAGACTCCTCACACATTTGTATGGCAAACTGCAACAGGCAAAAGTCCTATAATGGCAGCAGGATTCACTCGAGCCACACAAGCCTCCTACACATTTATATGTTAAACAGTCACAGGCAAAGTCCTTTAATGGCAGCAGGATTCACTTGAGCTACACAAGCCTCCTCACACATTTATATGGTAAAAGAAAGTACTATACCAGGCAGGCTGCTTCTCTATCCCAATCGCAATACTGCACAATACCCGGGAACACACAGCAGATTCAGTTCCTGACAGACCGAGTGCAATTCAGCAATTTCTCCAGTCTTCTACAGGGTGAGCCTGGTTTCTACTCTTCAGATATCCTTGATTCTCTTCACAGGACGGATTCAGTCTAACAAGCAGTTACACAAGCTGCAGACTGAACTCTGGGCCTTACACACGCTTCCGACTAAAACTGTACACTTAAAAGCACAGGGCTCCTTCCTCTTCACTGCCAGAGCTCAACTGAAACTCCAGCAGACAAAACCGGGCACTTCCTTTGAGTTCCTCCCAGTTCTTGGCTGGATTGGCTGTCACCACAATAGACTGCCCCTGTTGGTCCAAAAAGGCGCCGAAGTCCAAACTACATCTCCCAGAGTCACTGCCCATACAATCCTCTTGTGGCTGGCTCAGATTATGAGTCCAAGTTCTGATTCGTCCAAGGCACCATTTTAGAGCTTCCTTAACCCACACTGATTGGTCCAGTTCAGCAGTTCAAAACTAGAATGGGAACTAGGCAAACACAGTTCTGACTGCAAAGAAAGCAGGTTAGACAAACTGTAATTTCATTATTACTCTAAATGATTTCTGGCAAACAGTTACATCTTTCAGATAGGTTCCTTTGCACTCTAGTGACTGCAAAATGGAGTGAATTGGCAGCAGCTCGAGTGGTACTCAAGCAGAGAAGCACACAGTCCCCATACAAACTAATTATGTCTGCAAGCAGACAGCTCTTAAAGAGACAGTACCAGAGGCTCTAAAAACACTCACTGATAAATGGCTTAAACGCCAAACACCATTCAGGCTTGGAGCATTCAAGCAAGCTCCTGGAAGTCTTTTGGGAACCCCCATTTGCAGGGGTTACATTTTTTTTTTTTGGCAACCGCAAGCATCCCTGCCTTTCACGTGTGGATGGCCAGTACCGATCCCTCTGTAGTTTTCCTGTCATTGCTGGGACAAGCCACCAGTGTTGGCATGTTGAGAACCACTGTGTGTGATACCACAGTGCATGATTATATAGGTTGCAACATAAGACTCCCATCGCAGCAGTCTGACATGCTGTCCACTGGTCCTGTGGAGCCATGTTAAAGGCAGAGGTTTGTGACTTGAGTACAATCTGTTCTATACAAATACAGTTGAAGCTTCTGCAGTGCCCACCCAGTGGCCAGACCTGTATGACTGAGGGAGATGCAATGGCTCGGACTAACCCCCTCCTTTCTGGTTCTCACTCACCTTCCCCCCAAACTCCTCTCACCTAACAGCTCTGAATGGATAACCACATCCACATTCCTGCCCCACCCCTATCTCCTGTTCTGTTTCCCCATCCCATCCTACCCCCTGCACCAACTCTGTTGCGCCCACATACCCCTTCTCCCTCTGTTTTGCACACCTTCCTCTTCTTAATCCAACCCTTCCAATCAGCATAGCACCTATGCTGGTTTTTACTCTCTTGCCTCCCTCCTGCCTCCCCCCCAAACTACATCCTCCTCCTGTCCAGCGCTTCCAACAATTCTAGTACTTATACTGGTTGTTGTTCTCATGCATCTCCCCCTCTACAATCCACCCTCCCCTATTCTTCACCCATACTCCTATCACTGCCCTATCCTTTACTCTGCTGCATCAACACTTTGATTTCATCTGTTACTTTCTCTGCTCCAACCCACCCCCACCCTGTCTCCCACAACCCACTGGTCATCCCAAGATTGTTCTTTGTCTCCTCACCCCACCGTCTTCCCACATCCTCAGTCTAGTCTCCCACTGATCTCCTCCGAGTTTCCTCTCTCTGTTGCCCCATTCCAACCCCTCGAACACATCAACTCCTTTTCACCCTCTGCCAGTAGTTCTTGCTATTCAAACATTTTTGGTCATCACAATTGCTGTCTTGAATTTTTGCATTACTGTATTAATCTGTGATGTGAACCTGTTTTATTTATATTTTTTTGCCTTGTTTCTTTGTACAAAATAACTTTTTTTCCATGCTACTGAACCATTTACTGTTATTTTACGATCTGTTGTTCTGTTTTACACTGACGTGGAATCTTTGTAAATGAGCTTTAAGTTCAAAGGTTGTAATCTGAGATAATAAATACATTTATGCATATTTCCTCTCCTTGGGCATGGTTTTTGGCTCAGTGGCGCAATGATGTGCTTCTCCCTGTGGGTGTGATCTGGCTGAGAACAGCACCCAACCCATGATCTGAGTTTCCATGTGCAATAAATTGATCAGAGCAGCTGGGACTAGCAGGTGCAGCTGCTCCACATAAGGCCTCTTTTAGTTGGCAGAATGCTGCTTCACAACCTTTTATTGATTGAACCTTTTCTGCATTTTCTTTTGGTGAGGTCTGTCGGGCCTTGCTACATCAGTGAAGTTTAGGACAAACATTTGGTAGTGCCCTGTAGTCCCCAGAAATACCCTCACCCATGTTGTTTTTATATATATATATATATATATATATATATATATATATATATATATATATATATATTTTTTTATTAGTTTGCAATGGAAATTACATTGTACAATACATTTTCTTGGTGCAAATATAGAACATGTTTATCACATCCAGCAATACAATGACAGGATACAGTATTGCCATCCACTGTTACTACATATGAGGATTCCTTAAATTGAAGCCACCAACTAAAGGTAGATAATAGCATTATTCCCTAAATGTGACTACTGCAGCATATTTAGGGCTGAATCAAAAATCAGTAATAAATCATTACCAGGTGAAGAAACTCACCTTATAGTGCCAGTTACTGGCATCTTATAGCCCATAAATCTACATAAACGGTAATAACTACTAAAAGTAGTAGGATGCAACAGTAAAGAACTCTGTTTACGGGGGGATTAGTCCAGCAGTAATATAGATATCCAATAATTTTAGGTTTAATCTTCTTGATTCTCAAATACCCTGTATACTAAAATCATTCCCTAAAATATGTTAGCATAATACAACCTACTAACCAAACTTGGCTAAGCTACAGGGTACATAAAATTGATAACAGTAATAGATAAACACAGCAGCAGAGTCAAGCCATACAAAGGCAAAGGTACTGGACTTTAGGATGGCTAACTTTGCCAAAATGGGTGAGTGCCTAAGGAATGCACTAGCAAATGGGCAGGAAGGAGGGGTGGAAGAACAATGGGGAATAATCAAAACTGCCATCACAGAGGCAACAAGCCTTTGTGTGAAGCAAGTAAACAAAATAAAATGATTTAAGAAACCACTATGGTTCTCAAAGGAGGTGGCAGGGAAGGTTAGGGAGAAAAAGAAAGCATTCAGGAAGTACAAGGAATCACAGAAGGAGCAGGACAGAGAACTGTATCCGTTAAAGCAGAAGGAAGCAAGGAAGGCAGTCAGAACAGCAAAGGCCCAAACCGAGGAAAAGATAGACAACTCAGTTAAGAAGGGGATAAAACCTTTATAGGTACATCAAGGAGCAAAGGAAGACCAAGGTAGGGATAGTGAGGCTTAATAAAGGGAGGGGTGGTCAGAGGGTGAATGTGAAAAGGCAGAGATACTAAACAAATAATTTTGCTCAGTATTCACAAATGAAGAGGGGAGGTACCTAAACAAACAATAGAAACACTCTGGATATGGGGTTGATACCAACCCATTCACAGAAGAAAGAGTTCTAAAAGTGCTCTAAAACTGAAGGTGGACAAAGCAATAGGGCCTGATGGGATTCATCCCAGAATTCTAAAAGAACTAAGGGTAGAACTAGTGACACCACTGACTACCCTTTAACAAATCCTGGGAGGATGGGGTGGTACCTGAGGACTGGAGGAGGGAAGATGTTATTCCACTTCACAAAAGTGGGAGCAGGGCAGAAGCAGGAAACTACAAACCTGTTAGTTTAACCCCAGTGATAGGGAAAATGATGGAACCACTTCTGAAGGAAAGAATTGTTGAGCACCTAGAGGTCAGAGGTGCAGGACCCAAGGCAGCATGGATTCACAGCAAGAAGGTCATGTCAGACAAATCTAATAGATTTCTGTGACTGGGTGACCAAAGTAGTAGATCAGGGAGGGCTGTGGACATGGCCTCACCTAGACTTTGTAGCAAGGCATTTGACACAGTCCCACACAAAGATTAATATACAAGTTAGCCAGCCTTGGAGTAGGTCCCAAGATGGTAGTCTGGGTAAAGAATTGGCTGGAGAACAGGACACAGAGCAATAGTAAATGGAGTCCACTCCTGAAGAAAGGGGGGGGTTACTAGTGGGGTACCGCAGGGTTCAGTACTAGGACCGGTCCTCTTCAATGTCTTTATAAGTGACACTGCAGAGGGACTTGAAGGAAAAATATGTCTCTTTGCAGATGACACAAAGATCTGCAACAGAGTTAATACACAAGGTGAGGTGGAAAGGATGAGAAGGGACTTGGCAAGGTTGGAGGAATGGTCTGATGTATGGCAGCTTAGATTACACGCTAAGAAGTGCAAGTAATGCACCTGGGAAACAAAAACCCAGGGAAGAGTACACAATGGGGGGTGAGATACTAACAACAACAAAAATGGAAAGGGACCTGGGGTAGTCATATCAGATTACCTAAATGTGGGCAAGTAATGTGAGAGGGCAGTAAGGAGGATTGGGGGGTACTGGGATGCATAGGAGAGGCATCACCAGTAGAACAAAGGAAGTTGTTATCCCTCTGTACAGACAGTTGGTGAGATCCCATCTGGAATACTGCGTGCAGTTCTGGAGACCCAGTCTCTGCAAAGATATAGACAGGATGGAGTCAGTCCAGAGGAGGGAACCAAAATGGTGCAGGGGCTGCACCAGAAGACATATGAAGAGAGACTTAAGGAGCTTAATATGTATAACTGCAAGGAAAGGAGGGAGAGGGGGACATTATAGAAACTTTCAAGTACCTCAAGGAGTCAACAAAGTCCAAGAGGGTAGCATCTTTCAGAAAAGAGGTGTGCAAGAACAAGTGAGCACAATTTGAAGATCGGGGGACGTTAGAGGTAATGTGAAGAAGTATTTTTCATGGAGAGGGTTGTGGATGCATGAAACAGCCTTCCTGAGGAGCTTGTGGAGTCAAAACGGTGATGGAATTAAAGAATACATGGGACAGTCATAAGGCAATTTTAGGGGTGGGGTGGGGTAGGAGGAGGTAGGCTGTTGGTTAACTAGGATCTGCAGCTTATCCATTAGGTAGGAAATGGGCAGACTGGGTGGGCCAATGGTCCTTATCTCGTCAAAATTCTATGTTTCTGTGTTCTCTAAATTTTCTAAACTGAGACGGAGCAGCTTATTTTCAGCAACAATGCCTGATACAGCTGCTGCAGATTTGTTCACTGTGTCTGTCTCTGTTTTAACCTCTGCGAATACCAAGTCCATTCTTGTTTCTAAGCCGGTAAATCGCGTTCCCAAAGTGTCCACTTTTTTATCGAGCTCTCTAATATCCTGCTGCAAAGCACTATTTGAAGGTTCAAAAGGGCCCCCTGCCGCAGTTGCCACTCCTGTGCTGTTTGCAGGATCTCCATACCTCTGGGCTTTGTTTCTCCTTCCTGGCTCGGTGGTCGCCACATTCCTCGGCTTTTCCGTAGCTCTCCGAAGACAAAAATCTCCCAAGGGGTAAGAATTATGTCTGTTATGCTAGTACAAAAGTAGCAAAGCTGTTTTTTCTACTCTATTTATTTATTTATTTATTTAAGTGTTTAAGCAGGAAGGCATGCTGAGCAGGCTACTGCTTGATTCCAGATGTGTTCTGGGGGAAGGGGGTACATATACACAGTTGAATGACAAGCATAATACAAATTTGGTTCATAATGAGGATGATTGCTACAAATGAGGTCCTGGTATAAAGACAAAATAGATCGTAGAGAACAATAGATACAGGCACAGTTTAGATACATTGCCATAAATATAGTCGGATAGGTAGAACATACATTAATATATTCACAGAATGGTTAAACAGTCCTGCCACTCTGTGATCTGTAAAACTGCTAAACACATGAGCAGGTAGAGGAGAAATGAGCTTGGAGCATGGAGTTAAGATGTGGGGGGGAGGGAAGAGAAGTGACAAATGTTTGCGGGGAGGGAGTTCCACAACTTTGGTGTGTGTGGTAGCTGAATGCTGCCTGGCCAGCAGCAGTGGACCTGTGTGGGACAGCTAGGGACCGTGAGTCAGTGTTTCTGAGGGAATATGCTGGGGTGCTGGGGCTGGCTAGGCAGTGGCAAGGTAAGCGGGGAGCAACTGGGACCAGTACTTGGTTGGGATCTTCATGAAGTGAGACTGCCTACGGTTATCTAGAGAGGTGAGGTTCATTGATTGGTAGAGGGCACAGTGGTGTATGGAGTATGGACAGTTCAGGACAAAGCAACAGAAAGAGTGGAAAAGGGGTCCTGTCTGGCTAAGGTGGACTTGGGACCGGCACCGTGACTACTTCCCGTAGTCTAAGACAGGAGGATCATTTTTGCACAGTGGCCCTCTGAGCAGATACTAGGATGCTGTCTCTGTTGCGGTAAAGTGCACTAAGCCTGGAATAGTTATTTAGAATAGTGTAACCCCCCACAAATGGGGGTTCCCAAAAGTCTCCTGAGCTTGCCTAAATGCTCACTGCCAGGCTGGTGTCCTGCGTTTAGCAGTTTAAATGTCATTGCCAGAGAGTGCCTGTATAGCCTCTGTGTACTGTCTCTTTAAGAGCTGCCTGGATTGCAGTCATAAGTAATCTGAGAGGGAACTCTGTTGAAAGATGTAACTATTTGCTGAAAATCATTTAGAGTGATAATGATAATGTAGTTTGTCTAACCTGCCTTTTTTGCAGCAAGAACTGTTTTGTTTATCTCCACTATCTTGGTCCTGGACTGTGAATTGGACCAATCAGTTCTGGTGGGACCTAAAATGGAGCCGGACTACAGTAGCTGTCTGGAGTCAAAATCTGTAGGAATTGCAGTTTTGGGCTTTGGCGCCTTTTTGCACCTGAAGGGGGAGCTCCTGGTGTGACTGACAGATGAATCAGCCAACTGAACCTTTTGAATCTTGGGAAAATTCCCAGGCTTGCTGCAGTTTAAGTCAGATATAAGTTGGGAGCTGAAAAAGCAACATGCTTGAGACAATCAAGCAGCCGCCTGAGTAGTTTCGCGTGGGAGAACTGTGGAAAGGCCTGAGTTGTGGCCTGCATGTCTGCCTGCTGCCCCTGAGAGGGAGAGAAGAGAATTATTTCAGACCAAATCCAAGTTTGTGAGAACGATGTAAGCCACTGATTTTTTTTACCAGGCTCATGCCTGAAGAAGACCAACGATTTTGCTGAATGCAATCGGCCTGTCAGGATTTCCAGTTGCTTTTGAATCCCTGATTTGTGCAGAGACTTTGCGATCATGACGGGAGAGCAGTTTGCCTGGTACAGTAGAATTTCCTTACATGTAAATGTGCTGTGTATTGAAAGTGGGTCGTGATTTGGTTCCTCACTGTGTGAACTGTGTTCTGCTTGCTGGTACCATAGAATCCTTTACATGTAAATGTGCTGTGTATTGAAAGTGGGTCGTCATTTGGTTCCCCACTGTGTGAACTGTTCTGCCTGCTGGAAGCTTTATCCAGCCTAATCGGATTGACTCCGTGTTCATCTCCATTTGGCCTGGGCCATGCCAAGCTGGCCCTGCCAGACTACCCCACTGCACAGAGAAAGTCACCTACGAGAGACCTGCCTGGGGATCAGCCCCCTGCTCCACACTTGAACATGAACGACGCCTCAGTAAATCGTGTGGGCCCTGCTTTTCCTGGCACTCCAGATTAACCACCTGCTGACTAAATTTTCATCCAGCCTGTGTCCAGTCTTTGGTATCGTGAGTAATCATCAGGGTAGCTCCCTGCAAGAACAGCCTACTCTAAAAGTGTGTCATCTGATTGTCTTCTTGTGTTCTTTTCACGAACTGAGTCCTCCGGCCCGGATTACAAATAGTGTGTGTTGTGTATGTTGTTTCTTCCATCCCAGGGCCCTCAACCAGCTATAACGTTCCTGCTAGCCACTCATTCTCCATCCAGGTACCCAGAGTGTGTGACTGTTTATGGACCCTGAAGTGCATGCATAACTGTTTGATTGATACAGCCTTTAAACAAATTAACCTGATTACGCCCCTCCCTTGTTCAAGTCCCTTAAATAAATCAGATCTAACTTTTTTGCATTTACCCTGACTGTGGTTTCAGTTTGTGCAAGAGTACTGTACTGCTGTTATTTGCTGTGTATAACCTTGTTTTACAGGGGGTTCCCAGGGCCAAGCCAGAGGAAAGCCCTGGTGATAAGTGCAAACAGTGTGGGTACTTATGTGGTGTATCGGGGTATTGTGAAAGTGATTATTGTGTATTGTTCTGGCCACTAGTAAGGAAAGAGGGTGTTACAGTGTCCCGGAGGGCTGTGACCAGTTTAGCTTGACCACTACCAACCCTGACCTCCGGGTGGAGGCTCCCGTTTCAGAACTCGGGGCCCCTTAACCTGCTACTAGCCAAGCAGGCAGGGGTAGTAGTCCTTGTGAAGCGCCACCTAGGGGTTACAATAGTTTTTTCCAAGATTTAATTATCTAGAAGACTGAGCTCCATAGAGATGCATCTGCACTAGCTGGCTGCTAGCCACCCCCCCCACCTGTTTTTTTTAATGGTGGGCCTGGCCTATCCTTGAATAGCCTCACTTTTTGTTGGCTCAGTTCAGATGTACCCACTGCCTAATGGATGTCCAAGGTATGACACGGCTGCCAACCCTGTCTGTCATTTTGCTGCCTTACCCATCAGCCCTAGGGCTTCCAGTCTGTAAAACAACTCCTTCGTGTGATTTGATCCTCCCATGTCTGGCTGTATTGATGATGTCATCAATGTACCCTAGTGGAGAATCAACACTCTGGACAGAATCCCAAATTGGATTATCCAGAAGAGGTAACAAAGGCCAACCTTTCCTTGATTTCAGGGGCAGAGGTACCTGCTAGTAGTGTTTCTTCAGGTCTATGGTAGTCAAATACTTATTTCCCTCTACCCATACTTTGACCTCATCTGTTATGTGCATGTAATAGATGTCTGAATCTGTGCAGCTGTTAAGCCCACAGTAGTCGACACAGAACATTGTGGTTCCATCTTTGTTGAGGATTAGCATCACAAGAGAGGCCCAGGGATTTTTTCCTTAAACCACCCCCCAGTAGTTTACTTAACTCCTTGTGGAAGCCTGTAGGGTGCCTGCCTCTGGGGCTTGGGTCCCTGTATCTATATGTTGCTCAGCCAGCATGGCGACTCCAAGGTCCCCATGAACATTCCTCCAAATACCTCAAGCACCCCACCTATTTCAGTTGCTTGGGCAAGTGTAAACCACCCAAGAGGGCGATGGTGTCCACAGAAGATTCTCCTGGACTTAGTTAAGGGATTAATTAACTGTTCCACATCACTTTCCTCTTTTGAAAAACAGCACACAGCCAGGACCACTTCCTATCAATCAATCTATTATTTGTTGGTTGCCCATTCCAGAGGCTCTAAGCCATACAATAAAAAGAATAAAACAGTAAAATTACATATGTAAGAACACATCATAACTTAGTTAAAATTCAGCAAGTGCAAAATAAAAGGTATCTGCAGGGAATTAATAGATTTCACAGACACAAAAGAACAGCTATACACGAAAACCCATCAGGTTTAAAAGTTAATTTAATGTGAACATTCTAACAGCTCCTCGGCGCTTCCAGGGTATGAACCCTCTTCATCAGGGGTGTGGGGGGGTGGAGTCATACATTGTGAACAGCAGTATAAATACACAGCAATTAATTAGCCCCTACCCCCGATGAAAAGGGTTGATATCCTTGAAGTGTCGGGGAGCTGTTACAATGTTCACATTAAATTAACTTTTAAATCTGAGAGTTTTTTGTGTATGTTGCTGTTCTTTTGTGTTCTGAGACCTATTACCACTGCCACAGCTGATCCGCAGACTTGTCAGCTGTTTAGTGCACCTTATTTGTGGTTTTTTTGTTGAATTAACAGATTTCAGGAAATGCCAAGTTAAAAAGATGAGTCTTTAGGCCCCTCCTGAATGCTTCCACCATAGGGGCATCCTTCAAAGGCCTTGGCAGTGAGTTCGAGGACTGGGCTGGCCATCCTGAATAAACGATCACCCGAGGTTTTCAGCTTGGTCCTTGGAACCACTAGGAGGCCCTTGGTGGAGGAATGAAGGGAGCGGGTCAGGATGGCAGGGGTGAGTAGGTCAGACAGGTAGCCAGGGCCTGATCCATATAGGGCCTTACAGGTGAGCAAGCCCACCTTCAAGACAGAACTCTGCACCTGACTGGCAGCCAGTGAGACCCTGCAGGACCAAGGTCACATGACCGGAACTGACCAGTCCTTTCAACAGCCTGGCCACTGCATACTGCATCAGCTGCAGCCTACGGAGGTTCCTGCCACTGATCCCGAGATAAAAAGCATTACAGTATTCGAGCCTGGATGTTATAAAGGCATGCACTAGTGACAGCAGGTCTTTGGGCAGAATTGGCGGTTTAATCCGGCATGTTTGCTAAGTGGTAGAAACCACTTTTGATAACGGCTGATACCTGAGCTTCAAATGTCAGCTTGTTGTCAGGACAACACCCTGATTCCTCAACTTAGAGGATTCCATCGATAGGACAGGCCCCAGGACCAAGCCTGTTGTCATCCCGGAGGCATCCCCATCATGCCTATGACTTGGCTGTATCACCAGTACCTCTGTCATGTCTGGGTTAAGTCTCAGCCAGTTAGAGTTCATCCACTCCTGGATCTTGGCAGTACATTTATTTAGCACATCAACGGCCCCAGCTGACCCTGGTGCAAAAGACATATACAGCTCAGTATCTTCTACGTAGCAGTGAAAACTCAGACTGTGTTGTCTAATGAGCCTGCCCAGAGGAAGCATGTACACCGCAAACAGCATCAGTGACAAGATCGAACCCTGAGGAACTCTACAGGTTGGGGACACTGGGGAGAAGAAAAAATTCCCCATCACCACCCTCTGTCTCCTGCCCAAGAGAAAGGACTCAAATCAGTTGATGACAGTACTGGCAAGTCCACAAAACTCTCTAAGGTGATCCTACAGCACAATGTGGTCCATGGTGTCAAATGTTGATGACAGATAGAGAAGAATGAGAATTGACCGTTCCCCTCAATCTCTAGCCCTGAGCAGATAATTTTGCACCCAGACTAGTGCCATCTGTGTGCTATGCCTCTCCCTAAATATGGACTGGAATGGCTTGTGGATGTCAAAAGCCTCCAGGTGCTCCTTGAGCTGCAGTGCCACTACCTTCTTGACAACCTTCCCTAAAAATGGGAGGTTGGAAGTACTGTAGTTCTATAATTCGCCAGGATGTCTGGGTCGAGAGATGTTTTTATTTCAGACAGGCTTCACCAGCACCTCCTTCAAGGCATCAGGAAAATCCCCTCTAAAAGTGAACACCCAGTTATTGTGGCAAACACTGGATTAATGGCCTTGATGCAGCCCACTAGGAGATGCATCGGACCAGGGTCCAGCTTGCAACAAGAGGTCAGCAGCTTTAAAATTGCCTTGGAGTCTTCTGCCACCTCCACTGGCCAAGACTCTGCCCAGACAATGAGTGTTTCTGCTCTACTTAGGCCCTACCCTATGGGACTGAACTAGACCCACTGGCAAGATCCTGGCCCAGATAGAGGACACCCTGTCAGAAAAGAGCAGAGCAAACCCTTCACAAAGTGCTACTGAAAAGGCTCTTTTTTTTGGCTGTAGACAGACTGGGTGAAGCAATCTCGCCACAGTCCGAAAGAGCTGAGCTGGTTTGTTCCTCCTTGCAGCAATTTCCTGGACAGGAGCTCTGTCTTTACAGTTGATTTGCCCTTTGATAATCAGCATAGCGATTCCTCAAAGCCAGTCTATCCTCTGACCGAGTCCTCTGCCAGCAACGCTCCAATCTCTCACCTATGGTATTCATCACCTTGAGCACCATCAAACCACAGGGCTCTCAGGTGAGAGGACCTGTGCAATGGCATCGCTTGGCCCGGAGACAGCCCCATTATAGACTGCCACCACCTCACCTAAGCCAACTGCACAAGCGGTACTCACACCAGAAAAATCAACTACCGCCATCAGTCCCTCTGGGGACAGTCCCCTTAACGAGTGATAGCTGATCATTTCAACAATGGAGGGACTATCGAGGGGGGCCCCAAATGAGAATTTTACTGTACAGTGTGTCAGACCAAGTGACCCAGTCAGTCTTAGGTCAGTGACCTCAAGACCCAGTGAGAATACTAATTTGAAGGTGTGGCCATGATGGGTTGCAGAGGCAACTGCCTGTGCTAGGGCTCCAGTGATGTCATCAACTGGAGGAAGTCACAATCAAATTGTAAGGATTCATCATCGATTCAGGCATTGAAGTCCCCCAGAATCAACTGTCTGGGTGACTCCAGCACTCTTTCAGCGATGAAGTCTGCAACCTCCTGCAGAAATTCTCTGCCTGACCCTGGAGGGCAGTAAACCAAGAGAATTCTGCAGTCTGCACCTGGACCCCTATGCACTGCCACACATTCAAACGATGAGGTAGAACCCACCGGATGTATGGAAAAATTCAAGCTGGATCTAAAACAGATGGCTAAACCCCCTCGGGCAGTGAACCACAGAATACTTGGCAGGGACCAATGCCTCCAAAATCTGCCCAGCATCGCTTACCAGCCAGGTCTGCATGATGCACGCCAGGTTGACTGAGGATATCCATTGTGGTATGGCTTCATCTTGTTTATGTGGCAGCCCTCTATCTGTGCCTCCTGTCGGACAACTCTACCATATCATTTGACCATGTTTACTTTCCTGACCACAGAGTGTAGGCCTTCCCATAGTGCCTGCAGAATATTTTGCCAGACAAAGATGAGTAACATCACCTGCTGTCTGACCCTGCACTCGCTTGACTATAGGCAGTGACACACACGTGCCCTGCAAAATCATTATCTACACGTATTATCACATCTATGGAGAGATCAGGTACAACTCCCATCCCTGTATTCCTGGCCATCTTCACAGCTCAGGAATACCTGCACTATTGGTACTGTGACCACATGACCTATGACTTCACAAATCTTAGAGAATTGGATTGGCAGAATCTGCTCTGCATAGCTTAGATTCTACTTAATCTTTGAAATGAAGGCCCCAGTGTCCTTCAGTTACTGACCTGCCATCCCCTTCACTCAGACAAGGTGCCTGTGTGCAGTGGCATTAGCAGGAAACTGCATTCTGTGAACAGGTCATGGATTGCTGGGTACTGTCTTGATTCCCCTTCCCCCTTGCACTCCACCCCTTTTCAAGATTTTTAGGACAGTCCTATTGCAAAATCTATGATTGCTTCTGCCCCCCAACACACACACCCCTGGTTGGCTTCTGCACCTATTGGGAAAGAATGCAGTCACACAAAACTTCCACAAACTTCTGTCCTTTTCGAGCTCCTTCCTCCTGTGTGTCCCAGTCAATTTATGGGAGGTTAAAATCTCACATTACTAAATTTCCTCCCTAACTCACTACCATCCTGTTTTAATTTTCTAGCACCTTGCTCCTGTGAGCCATCTGATTTTGTGGCCTACAGACTACTTCTGTCCTGTGTTCCCCCTTACTCAGCCATCTGAAAGCCATAGCAACTCCACTCCCTATCCTTCTGAGATAGTTTTCTCCTCTGAGACTTTATGAACGCTAACATTCACTGTCTCTCCCACAGCATTTTCCCTTTGTTTTTAAATTGGGCCTGTCATAAGACATTTAAGTCCCAGCTATTATTCTGGTTAGTCCATGTTTATTTCTACTATATCTAGCTGCTTTGCAGCCATTCTGACACGTGACTTGTCTTATTCCATAAGCTCCATGCTTTCATATATATATATATATATATATATAAAATTTTCATCTGCACATTAGGGCTGGATGGACTGTTATGCCAGAAATCTGACCCTCTTCCCCATGGATCCAGTTCTTACCCATGGACTGGACACATATGGACTCAATTGTTCGAATCTGAATAAGCTACTGCTGTTGCTTGTACTAGTCCTCCTGTGTGCTGTCAAGACTGCTAGCTCCTCCCTCCTCATGATCGCACTCTCCGGCTCTTCTGGATTAGTAAGGGGCTTGGATGGAGGGAACACTTAGTGCATATGTTCAGTAGGGGTGAACGTTAGGCTGGTGCCTTGGTGAGTGGGTGGAAGGGAAATACGTCTTGCCCAGCATCATCCTGAATTATGCTGTTGGCACACCAAGCTCTAAGAGTGTCAGCAGGTGGCTGGTGGCAGCCAGTGGAAAATTATGCAAAATGTGTGTCATATGACACCATCTCAACCCTACTGTGTAGTACGTAACGTGCAGAAAGAGCACAAGCTGATGTAGGCTGCAGGGCCAAGGCATGAAAAAAAACTAAAACCTTAAATAAACTACCCCCCTACCACATTAAACAAAAAGGTGCTGTTGGTGGGGGCGCTGTGGAACCCAATCAGTGAAGTCGTGTGGTGGAACCTCAGTCATCAGGCTATTTTGTTTGAAGCTTATAGTTATCCTTTTAAGCACCATCTTTCAAGATATTGTTTGCTGTCTACTGTAAGGTCAGGGCTGGCTGTATAAGATGGACAAGCTGAACTGAAATCAATTGCAGTCCGATGGAAGAAAAGATGGTGGGAAGGGGTGGTGGTGCCCAAGTACCTAATCAATGCAGCTGGAGTTGGCTGAAGGGGATGGCGAGAAAACCCTGGGACGCAAACTGCATCAGCTATTAGCCTCCTTGAACTTAGTAAATCAGAAGTTGGACTTGCTCATAAGCCAACTAGCCACAATGGAAAAAAGCGTTGATCTGTCTCAGGGGATATGGCGAGGGGTTCATGCCACCTCATGGACCTGTAAGAGCTGGGATTGTTCAATGAACCAAGGAGGCCCAGCACACAAACAACTGCCTGGAGATTCTGGAGAACCAGATTTGTAGCCAGAACATGCGGTTGATAGGCCTACCAGAAGGCTCTGAGGGTGACCATGCAATTTTATTTCTCATGGAATGGATAAAGGAGCCATTTAAAGTGCAGGCCCCCAACTTGGCCATTACTGTTGTGAAAGCTTACTGTATTCAGCATCGAGCCGCAACATCAACATACATTCCCTGGATCATGATAGTGATGCAGGATAATCTGGGCACTCGAGATTGACTTCTTAACTTAGCAAAACGTTATTGGCCTTTGAAGGTGGAGGGTGCTACCTGTCCATATGTTCCCAGATATAGCCTAAGCAACAAGACTTCAACTGAAAAAAGTCAATGGGGTTCAAAGCACCTTGCGGGAATTGAACATTCCCCACAGCGCCCATTTCCCAGCAAAGCAGTGTGTTGTCCGTGACAGTAAGATTTTCATATTTTCAGACCCTGTTGGCGAGAAAATGGGTGGTGACGGTGATAGCTAAACATTCCACAGAACGGCTAACAGAGGAGCTGGATGCTTGGAGACTGTAGGACTTTTGAGAGTGTGATCTCACTATCATTACTGCTTAGCAGCATTGCTTCTCTCACCATTTATTGCTGTGGTGCCTGCTGTTTAGATAGCCTAAGGTAAAGTTTGAAAAATATTTGTCACGCCAGAGAGGTTAGCCCACTGTGTTAGTTTAAAAAGAATGTTTTTTTGTTTTTCAGCATCTTGATAATGGCAGCTCCAATATACTGTGGACGTGTTGCCTTTTAGATCCTGTTGTATTGTATTCATAATTTAAGTTTAAAATTGAGGGGCTGCCTAAGTTAATTTTTCTGATGTGGTTATGTTCATCTAGGTAGTAGATCAAGTATATTTTTGTGACAATTCAGAACATTAAGATATAACTATCCTTAAGTTAATTGATAAAGTTGTTTTTGTCTGAGAGAGGGAGAGGGGTGTAAACACAACTATTAAATCTAATACCGTTATAGTTAAACATGACCCCCGCAGCCTAATGGAGCATAGGAATTGTGGATGCATCTTGTGGATTACAATACCGGTGACTTGTCATGCTCTCGTGGGCTACAGTTCTACAGTACTTGGATTTTTCCTATGTATTAATGTTATTTCGGATAACCCCTCCATTCGGTATATAAGTAAGAGATCCTCTGTCCTGTTTTATCAGGGGATAAATTACCCCACTGAGTAATGTACTAATGATTGTTTCTTGCAAGGATGTTCATGTACTTGTTATATATCATTTTTAAAATGAATAAAATATAAATTTAAAAAAGGGACTGTTACTGACTGCCAAAGCTGTTTTGTTCCTATGGCAGCAGGCAGAGCTGCTGGCTGAAGGCCCAGGGAAAGGCAAATCAGGCAGTCTGCCTGTCTGCTGCTGCTAGTCTGTGCTGCAGCACAGCAGCTGAGGGTACGATAGAGACACCAATATTTAATGGCTGGCAGAGCAAAACCTTATGTAATCCCCCCCCTACAAATGGGGGTTCCCGAAGTCTTCCTTGGGTGTGCCTAAATGCCCACTGCCAGCCTGGTGTCCTGTGTATTAATCATTTAAAAGATCTTGTCTGTGAGTGCCTCTATGGCCTCCGTGTACTGTCTTTTTAAGAGCTGTCTATTCGCAGTGCAATAATTAATCTGGGTGGGGGCTGAGTGTTCCTATGCTCGAGTCCTGCCTGGGCTGCCAGAGTATTGCTCCATTCTGCCATCGCTAATTGCGCAGAGGAAGCTCTGTTAGAAGCTGTACTTATTTGCTGAGTATCTATAAAAATAGTAATGCTATTGAAGTTTGTCTAACCTGCCTTCTTTGCAGCATGGACATTTCTGTATGGCACTACCATCTTGGTTCTGGACTAAAGGTTTGGACCAATCAGTACCTTCGGGTACCCTAAAATAGTGTCTGCCCCAGAGGTCTTGTGGGAGTAAAGTCTGTAGAATTGTAGTTTTGAGACTTTGGCACCTAAATGGACCAGGAGGGGGAGCCCTTGTTTTGCAGACTGATGGATCAGACAACTGAACCTTTTGGATCTTGGGAAACCAAGCTGCCTGCAGAGTGAGTCAGTCTGAGTTGGGAAGTGAGAGAGTGAACAGCTCAAGATATTTGAGCAGCTGCTCCTGTGTAGTTTACGTGGGAGATTGGTGGAAAGGCTGAGTTTGGCCTGTCTGCCTGCTGTCCCTTGTGAGGGAACTTAGAGGAAATCGAACTGTATCTGAATTGAGAGATTGAAGCTACTGAATTGTGACCAGATCTGAGCCTGAAGAAGACTGAAGATTTTCTGCATGCGATCGGCCTATTAGGACTGCTGAAATCACCACAGAGAGCACGGTTTGTGCAGAGACACTGTGATTGCAACAGGACTGTTTTCCGAACTGTGGCAGTGCTTTCTTTTTACTGTAAATGTGCTGTGTACTATTAGTGGGTCAAGATTTAGTTCCCCACTGCTGAATTGTGTCGCGCTTGCTGGAGGCTGCATCCAGCCCCTACCAGACTGAATCCGCATTCATCTCCATTTGGCCTGGGCTCTGCCACCTTAGCCCAACCAGTTACACCACAGAGAAGACCATCAATGAGAGACCTGCCTGGGGATTGGCCTCCTGCTCAACACCTTGAACAGGAATGATGCCTCAGTGATTCGTGTGGGCCCTGCTTCTCCTGGCATACCAGCTTATCAACCTGCAGTCTCCATTTCGTCCCCTACTGTGTCCTGTACTGCAGCATAAGTAAACACTAGGGTAGCTCCCTCGCAGCATCCGCTAAATCAAAAGTGTTGTCATCTGATTCAATTATTGCTTTTCTTGTCATGAACTGAGCCTTCCGCTCTGGAAGCTACAAATTATGTGTGGTTGTGCATGCCTTTTCTTTTCATCACAGGGCCTGACCAGCTGCTATGCCGGGCTACCCGGCAACGTTCCAGGCTAGCCCACCTTCCTTCCAACTGTGTACCCAGGGTGACTATGCAGGACTCTACAGTGCATCCATGATTGCCTGATTGAATTAGCATTTAAACCAATCAACCTGGTCACAGTTAGTACCTGTTTGGATTAAGCAAACAGATACTTTATTAGAAGAAGGGGTCTCATTTAAGTAAAGAAAAAAGTAAGTCACTGTGTGTTTCTCTGACGAAGGGCTGTATCATCTTAATTTACTGACTCAGAGCAGAGGCTGAGACTAAATGGGGTGGATCAGCAGCTTATGAGTACAAAAGCAGCTGTCTCCAATTACACCTTCCTGCTGTTTTTGATAGAAGAGAACTTTGGTTTCAGAGCAAGATACAGCAGTCTAGAACTACAGATTTTTTTTACTAATTGGCCTCCGTCCCACCCAAAGCCAGTTCTACTTTTATAGCCACTGGATTTGACTGACAACAGGAACTTCCTGTTTGGCAGTAGGAAGGGAAGGATTACTGAGACATAGTAGTTTCATCAACCTTGAAGGAACCTAAAAAATAACTCTCCCCCCCACCCCCTGGCTGCTGGAGGTCTGAATCCAAGCATGGAAGAAGGAGACTACTGAAGACTACAGGAAGTTCCTGTCCCAGAACAGGAAGGGCAAGAGTTGTAAGGCATATAGGCAGTAGGAAAGTAAGTGTAAAATACGTAGAGAGAGTGGCAGTAAGCATACAAAGCAACAGGAGGAACACAAAATAAGTCAAGATGGGAGTGGTGCAGTGCAATGGCTGTGGGGCAGCAGTGTTCCAGGAGACATTCTGGAGGCTGCGATGCTGCCCTGTTTGCTGGCACTTCTCTGATTTGAGGGAGGAGGTTGCCCGTCTTCAGGCTGACCTGGCTAGGATTCGTGAAACCTCTTCCCCCACCTAGGGCCCACCAGGCCCACCACCGTTACCTCAGAGGTTGCCAAGAAAGGGAATTGGTTGGACCAAGGTGGGCTCAGGGAGGGAGAGAGTGGTGGAACAGAGGAGTATCCCTCCAGTTGTACCTCTCCACAGTTCATATGCTGTTCTGGCAAAGAGTGAGACCCACAGGAGGGTGGCACAAGACCCCACAGGGGAAGGAAACAACTCCTGGTGGGGGACTCTATCATTAGGGGGGTGGAAATTGGGGAGGAAGGGGATAGGGAGGTAAGGTGCCTGCCTGGTGCCACAGCTCGAAGGGACAGGAAGCGAAACCTCAGGATCGCAGGAGCAGCTGCACGAGGGAGGGAGCTGGATGTCATTGTCCACTTAGGAACAAATGACCTGGCTGTGAATGGGATCAGAGTGGTGCAAGAGGAGTTTGTGGATGTAGGGAGGGGCCTTAGACAAGTAGCATGTACTGCAACCTTCTCGGAGGTGCTGCCTGTCTATGGCAAGGATGATGCTAGGGTATTCTGCACCATGGGATTTAGTGAATGGTTGTAAAACTGGTGTAGAGCTCAGGGTTTTGGCTTCATTGGGGACTGGGGAGCCACCTGGGGAGGATGTAGGCTTATACTGGCGCGATGGCCTGCATCTGTCCAGTGGGGGAACCAGGACTTAGGTGACAGGTTTAAATGCTTCATTGGCAAGCATTTAAACTAGCCAAGGGGGAGGCACTGAAAAGGAGCAGGAAATCCCAGCCCCCACAAAACACAGTAGTTAGAGAGTTAAGCACCGGGGTAGAGAAGTCAGTAGGGAGAAGGACAGGGATAAATGCAGAAAAGGGTGGTAAGGACAGGAATGGGGCTAAAAGGGGTAAGGCCATAAAAAATAAATGGAAGGTGATGAGCACCAATGCCCACAGTCTGTGCAACAAGCTCCCTGAACTAGTGGCCTTGATGGAAGAGGGATGCCTGGATATTGTGGCAGTCACTGAAACATAGTACACAGAGAACCATGACTGGGATGTCAACATACCAGGATACACCACAGGAGGGACAGGGTGAGTAAAAGAAGAGGAGGAGTGGCTCTCTATAAGGGAAGGATTAAAGCAACAGAATTAAAGAGTAAACAGGAAGTTGATGAGTCACTCTGGGTCACCCTGGAGACAGGAAATGGCACCACAATCCGCATGGGGGTTGTGTACAGGCCCCCCATCTCACGGGGAGGAGATGGACAAGGAAATGATAGAAGGCATCCTTAAAATGGCAGAAAAAGGGGAGATATTGTTGATGGGGGACCTGAATATGCCAGATGTTAACTGGAGTACCTTTGCTGCAGGCACATCCAAGAGCAGGGTCATTCTTGATATCCTACAGGGGGCATGCCTCAGACAGCTAGTGCTGGAACCCACTCAGGAGGAGCAACCTTAGACCTGGTATTCTCAAATGGGGAAGGAGAAAGGATCTCAGATTTAGAAGTGGGTAGCTATCTGGGAACAAGTGACCACCAAACAGTGTGGTTCACAATAAACACAGTCATAAGTCAAGCCATACAAAAACAAGAGTATTGGTCTTTAGGAAGTCTGACTTTGGGAAAATGAGAGAGTGCCTCAGAAAATCACTAGCAAATGGGCAAGAAGGAGGGTTGGAAGAACAATGGGAATAATCAAAACAGCCATCGAGAGGCAACAAGCTTTTTGTGTGAAACAAATCAACAAAAGAAATGAAGGAAAACCACTATGGTTCTCAAAAGATGGCAGGGATGGTTAAGGAGAAAGGATAGTGTAACCCCTGCAAATGGGGTTCCTAAAAGACTTCCAGGAGCTTGCTTGAATGCCCAAGCCTGAATGGTGCGTTTAAGCATTTAAGCCATTTATCAGTGAGTGTTTTTAGAGCCTCTGGTACTGTCTCTTTAAGAGCTGTCTGCTTGCAGACATAATTAGTTTGTATGGGGGACTGTGTGCTTTCTCTGAGTACCACTCTAGCTGCTGCTAATTCACTTAATTTTGCAGTCACTAGGAGTGCAAAGGAACCTATCTGAAAGATGTAACTGTTTGCCAGAAATTATTTAGAGTAATAATAAAATTACAGTTTGTCTAACCTGCTTTCTTTTGCAGTCAGAACTGTGTCTAGTTCCCATTCTAGTTTTGAACTGCTGAACTTGGACTCATAATCTGAGCCAGCCACAAGAGAAATTGTATGGGCAGACTCTGGGAGATGTAGTTTAGACTTGTGCCTTTTGGACCAACAGCAGCAGTCTATTGTGAGTGACAGCCAATCCAGTCAAGAACTGGGAGGAACTCAAAGGAAGAGCCCGGTTTGTCGGGTTGGAGTTTCCAGTTGAGCTTTGTAGAAGAAGGAAGGAGCCTGTGCTTTTTCAGTGTGCAGTTTTAGTCAAAAACGTGTGTAAGGCCCAGAGTTCCGGGTTGCAGCTTGTTAGGACTAACTGCCCTGAAAAGAATCAAAGGATCTCGAAGAGTAGAAACCAGGCTCACCCTGTAGAAGACTGGAAGAATTGCTGAAAATTGCACTCCCGGTCTGTCAGGAACTGAATCTGCTGTGTGTTCTCCCGGTATTGTGCAGTAATTGCGATCGATACAGATGCAGCCTGCCTGGTATAGTGCTTTCTTTATATAAATGTGTGAAGAGGTTTGTGTACCCAGTGAGCCCTGCTGACATTGAAGGACCCTATCTTATTTGGAGGTCGTGAGTACTAATTCAGGTCGCCCCTGTTGGAATGCTACATTAAATCCAAATGGAATTACTGTACTGCTGACTGTTTAATTTTCCTTTCTCTGTGTGAAAGGGCCTCACCAGCTGCCACGGTTTGGACTAGCCACTAGGGCTTGGGTACCCAGGGACAGTAACTGATAGGGATAGGCCTGTGCACAGAGCCATAGGTAGATTATTAGAGTGATAAGCTAATTAACCTGATTTCCCCGTCCTTGTTATATCCCCTAAATAAATCAGAGCTGCTTGTTTCAGCAAAGTTATACTGCCTGAGGTATTTGTCTATGTTAAAGTACTCTACTGTGATTGTTGCACTGTATCTCATTTCACAGGAGGTCCCAGTGCCGGAACCAGTCCTGGGGGTAAGTGTGTACTGTGAAGGTAATTCTGATATATTGTGTGGGCCACTAGTGGAAGAAAGGGGGTTGCAGTGTCCCAGAGGCTGTGACCAAGTTAGTTTAACTATTGCAAACCCTGACCTCTGGGTGGAGGCACCCGCCATTGGATCCAGGGCCCTCAACCGTATAGTGGCAAATCAGGCAGGGTAGTAGCCCTGGGATAGCGCCATTTAGGTTACATCTTGAGGCTCACCGCTGGGATTGTGTGTCCTCTAGTGGCCATATTTACGAACCACTGTTAAGAAAAAAATGGGTACCCGACAGAAGTGGCTGCACCGCTGGTGGAGGGTGTACTGGGGAGGAGATCGACCTCAAAATGCTATGCTTATCCTGGACATCCTGTGCATCAATGACTGGACACTGTGCAGGGAGTACTTTCCAAGGTGGAAGGTTTACAAACCTGTGGTGGTGGGTCGCATGTTAATCTGCTCACCCACACTTCTCGGCCCTAGTAGAGTTTAAGGATCCCATGATAGTCCAAAGTGCCACAGACCATTACTCCCAGAGGAGCCCTCACTGCTTGGAGAGTGATAACTATGACAGAAGACTGGGGGAATCAGCCCCACCACTATCTGGAAACTTTTGAGGAGAAATTTGTTGAATGGTTGCTGGGAGAGGGAAACTGTGAGGACTTGAAGAAACTATTCTTGCCACCTGGGGTGTTCTTCCCCAACACCTCTCCTGCTCCAGTGCCGTAATGGTGGCTGAACCAATGCAGACTCCTATTTCTGCACCTGCCATTAGTCACGACTCACGAAGGTTGAGGATCTTCTGGCACCCTCCCACTCCCCAAGGGGAGGATGACTGGGAGACCTGATAGACTATGTTGCCCCCAAGTGCTAGGAATGGCAATGCTCGGAAGGCTAAAGCCAAAGAGGGTTAGTGAGAGCCTCGAGGTCCTGCCCCTGGCTACCATCCGTGCAAACGGGCCAGTAACCCTGAAGCGACTGCACAGGCCTATCTTGAGGCCTTGGAGAATGTGTATGGAGCCCAGATTCTGATGAGGACCTATGGTGGAGTAAGAAATGCACAACAGTACCAAGGGAGTTGTTGTCTGTGTATGTCTCTCGCTGGAAATTGTTGCAAGAATGCTCTAGAAGGGGTAGTTTGCCAGCGATTGAACTGGACCGAACCAGACTGGACAGAATCCTTAAGTCTGCTCCTCTCTCAGAACTGCTGTTGCTTCAGTTACGTCTGGCAAATCGACTGGAATCCCCACCTCCTATGATGAGTTAATGAGAGAAATTCGAGGAGTTGAGAGGTACTACCGGGAGGTACCTGCACCAACAGCTGTGGCTACGACCAGTGACTGAGGGTGACCCATCAAGTGAAGTTCAGGGCAGAGGTTGACAGTCAATGAGTGCTCTGACAAGGAAAAAGATATGCCACAATGGGGCTTAACTGTTGAGAGAGATCCGAATTCAAAAACAGTCCTTTATGAAGGCCACGCCTGCAAGTACTGGGCCCTGACCTATATCCGACTGCATCTGCTATGGGGGTGGGGTACCCACCCATGTATCTCCTGCTGATAACAGCTCCAAACCTCAATTCCTTGACCATGGAGTGGAGAACTGACGAGATGTTCCAATGCTTATCACGCCGCAGACAGAGATGGCACCCAGGTTTCCAGTTAGTAATACCCGCCCTGGCTCCCAGTGTTGGCGCTCGCCAGCTCAAACTCCAGAAAGTATGTTTTTACATTGTGGGAAAGATGGGCACATGAAAGGGAATGCCAGTCCCCAAAAGACACTGGACAAAGTTGCATATAGGCTACAAGGAGAGCTGGAGAAGAAATCAGTGGTTAAGAGGTGCACGACATGATCCCAGTGAGGGCACCAAAATGCTAATTCACGCCTCTTGTGGCAAGGTCAGTTGCCCAGGCCCCACTACCGCCTCCAGACTGGTCCAGAATAGTGGGTCCCTCCATGGAGACCACTGTAAAGGTGAATGGAGTGTCTACAAGAGCTGTATTAGACAGTGGCTCCTAGTGACAATTATGTTCCAGGATTGGCATCAGACATTTGTCAGACGTACTCCTTACAACCATTAGAAGGACTGCATGTATGGGGTTATGAGAAGGCCTACCCCTATTCCGGGTATATCCGACCTGGCTGTCTTCCCACCTCCGGCTGGAGGGCTGAACAAGTGAGACCCTAGCCTTAGTGTGTCCTCCACTGGACTGTATGATGGTGTCCCTTTGTTGATTGGAACAAATGCTCATATGTTCGGAAGGCTGGCACAGTTGTGTTATGAAAAACAGGGTCAAAGACTAGTAGAGCTTTAAGAGTCTGCTTTAATTAAGAAGGCCTATGAGGCACAGAGAGATGCTGAAAAACAGAACCAGAGGAACCGGTCGGAATTGTATGGAAGAAGGATCCTGAGTCTCTGATCCTGGCGCAAATGCCCAGTGTACCTTACAGGAGAGGTCCGTATCAGAAAGGATGTTAAGAATAAAATATTAATGTTGGATGCACCAGGCGATGGAAAATTGCCAGAGGGACTGCTGGTCAAGTCTAGTATTTTGCCCGCTAGAGCCCATGCTTATGCCAGAAGGGTAATGGTCCAAGTTCATAATGTGTCTGAAAAGAGACATTCTAGTAAACAGAGGTTGCATCCTGGCTAATGTGCATTGTGCAGACACTGCAGTGCTACCCAGCAAGAGTTCAAGGAAGAATGACAGAGTAACGTCGACTTGTTTGATTTCGCGACTCCCGCTGCCAGCTGAATGGAAAGTGAGGATCAGTGAGAAGCTTGCCCAGAGAGACCAGTGTTTTTTGAAGGAATGGGATGTGGATGCGGCAAGGAGCTGAGCACAATATCCGCTGCATGATCAAAGACCATTTCGTGAGGTCCTGACGCCTGGCACCCGCTGACATAGATGATGAGACTGTCTGCAAGAGATGTTAGCTGCTGTGTAATACAAGAATCCAGAAGCTTATGCTTCCCCATTGTGGTAGTGAGGAAAAGAATGGAACAGTAAGGATGTGTGGATTATCGCACCTTAAACCGGCGGACTATCCCTGATCAGTACACAATGCCCCGATTCAGGATGCTTTGACTGCCTAAACGGGAGCAGTGGTTCTCTCGTGCTGATCTCGCAGTGGGTACTCTAGATCCCGGCGGCCCCAGAGGACCGTGAGAAGACTGCCTTTATCTGTCCGCTATTTCTAGTGAATTCATGAGGATGCCTCAAGGGATTTCAGGTGCCCCAGCCACTTTTCAACGATTGATGGAGCGCAGTGGGACATGAACTTACTAGAGTGCCTGTATACCTAGATGATGTTATTGTGTTTGCAGCTCACTGAGGAACATGAAAGCAGATTATTTAAGGTATTGGACCGACTGGAGGACTTTGGCCTTAAACTGTCCATTGATAAGGTCAATTTTCAAACATCATAAAGTATGTGGGACATAGTATCCACCGAGGAATAGAGCCTACCTAAGTAAAGTTGAGGCTTGACCACCTGGCCACAGCCCAAAAATCTAAAAGAACTGCAAAGATTCCTGGATTCTGTGGTTATTATCGCGCTCATCAAGGACTATTCAAGAGTGATCCTACTACTTAACTCTTCTCAAGGGTATCCCCAACCCACAAAAATACCAAAAGTCAGTCCCCTCAAGACTGAAAGAGTGTATTTTCATCCAAGTGAAGTATTTGGGGCCCGCTTGGACTCCTGATTGTGAGACTGCTTTTTGAGATCATATATCAACTTACCCATGCTCCAGTGCTGGCCTATGCCTTATCCAAGAAAACCTTACGTCCTGCACACTGATGCTAGCTTGCAAGGGTTGGGGTGTAGTACATAAGAGCACGTAGAATGGTTTGAGACCAGTGGCCTTTGCCAGAAGCTCGACCCCATCCCAAAAGAACTATCCTGTATAAGTTAGAGTTCCTAGCTTTGAAGGGCTATTGACCAATTCCATGAGTACTTGTATGGGGCTAAAAATACTCAGTAAAACTGACAATAATCCTTTGACCTATGTGCAGACTCTCAGCTAAGTTGATGCCACTGGCCATAGGTGGCTTTCGCATTATCTACATATGACTATGCTCGTCAACCGAGCAGGTCTGAACCACATAGATGCTGATGCTCTCTCCGAGGCCTGTTCCTCAGAATGATTGGGTCCGATTGGCAGAACCTCGACATTCGGGCACTCTGCCGGAAGTTTGACAGGGAGGAACAAATGTCCACGGACGAGGGACTGCATGGTGGATTGCTTGGGAGCCTCTGAGAATTGCATACCTGTTGCTTATTGCCACTTTTCTGCAATAGACATTGGTGCACTGCCTCAGCTGGACAATGACAGTATTCGGCGGGCTCAATCTCGCCATCCCATGATCAAAGCAGCTTTAGAAGCCTCTATGCAGGAAAAGATGTGTCCAAATTACGCCCACTGATTTGAACTGCACTGTTATACAAAGAAGGTCCCAAGTTGAAACTGATCAATAAACTGTTATACAGAGAAACAGTAGACAGAGGGGACAAGTAGACAAACAACAACTAGTGCTGCCCACTGCCTTTCGAGACTCAGTATTGAGGTCCTTGCACAACCACATGGGGCACCTTTGTATAGACAGAACACTTGACTTGGTGAGATCCAGATTCTATTGGCCTAAGATGGGGGCTGATGTGAGCAACACATTCGAACTTGTAGTCGCATGCTACAGAGGAAAGCTTTTCCCCAGAGGGCTGCCCCCCTTGTTAATATCACCACCAGTGCACCCATGGAGCTGGTCTGTATTGATTTTCTGAGTTTGGAGTCAGATCAAAGAAATATCAGTAATGTGCTGGTGGTCACTGACCATTTCACGAGATATGCCCAAGCTTTCCCTACCAAAGACCAGAAAGCATCCACTGTGGCCAAAGTACTTGTAGAAAACTTTTGTTCACCATGGGGCTCCACAAAGAATCCATTCTGATCAAGGGAGAGACTTTGAGAGTCGCCTGATCAAAGAGATGCTTTTCTCTGTGGGGAGTGCGAGTCCAGAACCACTCCTCACTACCCTAGGGGACCCACAGCCTGAACGTTTCAACCGTGACTTACAGATATGCTAGGCACCCTGCACCCAAAGGATGTTTAGATGGAGTCAACAAATTAGCACCCTACATGCTTATAACTGCACCAAAAGTGATGCCACTGGATTCTCCCTCACCGCCTGATGTTTGGAAGAGAAGCTTGACTACCAGTAGATGTGTGTTTTGGGGTCTCTCCTGATGGGGTTCAAGCTGACAACTATTTACAGTATGCAAAAGTTAAAGGCCCAGCTAACTCCATGCGCACTCAACTGGCTCAAACCATGGCTGCCAAAAAGAAATCTGGCCAACAAAGAAAGGTATGATAAAAGGTGAAAGCACAGGAACTCCAGGAGGGAGATCGAGTATTACTAAGAAATCTTGGGACTGTATGGCAAGCAAGATTGCTGACAGATGGCACCATCTCCCTCACATTGTAGTGGGCAAACCAGATGATCTGCCAGTGTGCCAAAGTAAGGCCTGAATAATTCAAAGATGTAAACAATGCATAGAACTATTACTGCCCATTGGACAAATCCTGATTGAGTCTGAGCCCCAGAAGATGCCCCTCTGGACCAGTGACTAGAGCTGCTGCTAAGAAAAGATCAAGAAAGTCTGCACCTACAGAAGCAAAGTTAAAGTGTTCCCTCCACAAGTCCTAGTTGAGCATGACTGTCAGTCTACATTAGAAGAAAGTGAGTGACTTTGAATACTATCCTTCTTACGAACTAGAGTCAATTGTTCTCGGGGCAATCCCCTAGTCAATACTGGAGACAAAGCTGGCCTTCTGACTGTCTAAGCCCTCCTGTCATCCCTGGAGCCAATGCTCCAGAAAGTGAAGTGCAAAGCATCAGATCAGATGAAATGGAATCATTGTGCATGGTTGAACTGTTTGAGCTTTGGGAGGAAAATGATAGATTGGGGCAGACTGGTGATACACCTAACAAGAAGAGTATTTGAGTGCCCTGACAGTCCACTGCCAGGTGTCCGGAAAGCTCCCATGCGACCAAATGTTGTGGACTCAGAAACTGTAACTCCTGGAGCTGAAAGTGCTCCAAGTTCAGCCTCTCACCCCATAGAGACTCTCTGACAAGGAGGACAATGCTGAAAATGAGGCTCAGAGTGCAGAGACTATAACAGTTCCCCTAGAAAGACTGGTCGAGCTGTAAAGCCTGTGGTGCACTCAGTTAGTGATTCACTTGGGAGGCCTGTGGACTTGTCTCAATGTTGTCCATAAGGAGTGTATGTGTCCCCGAGCTCATTGCCCAAACTGAGCATCAGTGCTAACCCAGGTTACTTGTGTTGCTCCTATCTATGGTGCCCTTGCCCCATCCAGCCCCAAGGTAACTGATAGAAGGCCCCTCTTCAGGTTTCATGTACAAGAGGTAATAACTTGAGTTATGGTACAAAATGTGTATGTAATATCTGTGTAGTGTGACGACTGCAATGTTTCAGAAATGTGTCTGGTAAAATGATATATTGACTGATGATTACATGTGCGAGCCTCACGCAAATGTATATGGTTGCAGTTGAAACTTATGGGTACTTGCTTGACGCGACGCCAAGCTTTCCAGGCCAGGAGGGGTGTAACCCCTGCAAATGGGGTTCCCAAAAGACTTCCAGGAGCTTGCTTGAATGCTCCAAGCCTGAATGGTGTTTAGCATTTAAGCCATTTATCAGGTGAGTGTTTTAGTCTCTGGTACTGTCTTTAAGAGCTGTCTGCTTGCAGACATAATTAGTTTGTATGGGGACTGTAGCCTTCTGAGTACCACTGAGCTGCTGCATTCACTTAATTTTTGCAGTCACTAGGAGTGCAAAGGGAACCTATCTGAAAGATGTAACTGTTTGCCAGAAATTATTTAGAGTAATAAAATTACAGTTTGTCTAACTTGCTTTTGCAGTCAGAACTGTGTCTGCTAGTTCCCCATTCTAGTTTTGAACTGCTGAACTTGGACTCATAATCTGAGCCAGCCACAAGAGAGGATTGTAAGGGTGAGTGACTCTGGGAGATGAAGTTTAGACTTCAGTGCCTTTTTTGGACCAAACAGCAGCAGTCTATTAGAGGACAGCCAATCCAGCTGACGAACTGGGAGGAACTCAAAGGAAGAGCCCGGTTTTGTGGTTGGAGTTTCAGTTGAGCTTTGGCAGTGAAGAAGGAAGGAGCCCTGTGCTTTTCAGTGTGCAGTTTAGTCAAAAACGTGTGTAAGGCCCAGAGTTCCGGTCTGCAGCTTGTTAGGGACTGAATCCGTCCTGTGAAAAGAATCAAAGGATCTCTGAAGAGAGAAACCAGGCTCACCTGTAGAAGACTGGAAGAATTGCTGAAAATTGCATTTCGGTCTGTCAGGAACTGAATCTACTGTGTCTCCCGGTATGTGCAGCACCGCGATCGGGATACAGATGCAGCCTGCCTGGTATAGTGCTTTTCTTATATAAATGTGTGAAGGGTTTGTGTACTTCAAGTGAGCCCTGCTGACATTGAAGGACCCTATCTTATTTGGAGGTCGTGAGTACTAATTCAGGGTCGCCTGTTGAATTGCCACATTAAATCCAAATGGAATTACTGTACTGCTGACTGTTTAATTTTCCTTTTCTCTGTGTGAAAGGGCCCCACCAGCTGCCACGGTTTGGACTAGCCACTAGGGCTTGGGTACCCAGGACAGTAACTGATAGGGATAGGCCTGCACAGAGCCCAGGTAGATTATTAGAGGATAAGCTAATTAACCTGATTTCCCTGTCCTGTTATATCCCCCCAATAAATCAGAGCTGCTTGTTTCGGCAAAGTTATACTGCCTGAGGTATTTGTCTATGTTAAAGTACTGTACTGTGATTGTTGCACTGTATCTCATTTCACAGGAGGTCCCAGTGCGGAACCAGTCCTGGGGGAGTAGTGTATACTGTGAAGGTAATTCTGATATATTGTGTGGGCCACTAGTGGGAAGAAGGGGGGTTGCGGTGTCCCAAGGGCTGTGACCAAGTTAGTTTAACTATTGCAAACCTGACTTCTGGGTGGAGGCACCGCCATTGGATCCAGGCCCTCAACCTGTTAGTGGCAAATCAGGCAGGGTAGTAGCCCTGGACAGCGCCATTTAGGGGTTACAATAGTATTCAGGAAATATAAGGAAACACAGAAGGAGCAGGACAGAGAACTTCATCAGTTAAAGCAGAAGGAGCAGGAAGACAGTCTGAATAGCAAAGGCACAAACTGAGGAAAAGATAGCCAACTCTGTTTAAGAAGGGGGATACAACCTCTTATAGGTACATTAGGGAGTGAAGAAAGACAGAGTAAGGGATACAGAGACTTAATAAAGGGAAGGGGAATGTGGGCAGAGGGTGACAGTGAAAAAGCAGGGATACTGAACGAATATTTCTGTTCAGTATTCACAACGGAAGAGGAGGGGGAGGTACCTAAACCAAACAAGGGAGAAACTCTGAATAGGGGGGTCGATACCAGTCCATTCACAGAAGAAAGGGTTTTGAAAGAACTCTTGAAACTGAGGGTGGACAAAGCAATGGGGCCTGATGGGATTCACCCAAGAATTCTAAAAGAACTAAGGGTAGAACTAGTGACACCACTGACTACCCTCTTTAACAAATCATGGGAGGATGGGGTGGTACCTGAGGACTGGAGTAGAGTGGATGTGATTCCACTTCACAAACATGGGAGCAGGGCAGAGGCAGGAAATTATAGACCTGTTAGTTTGACCTCAGTGGTAGGGAAAATAATGGAATCACTTCTGAAGGAAAGAACTTTGAGTACCTAGAGGTCAGCGGGGCACAGGACCCAAGGCAGCATTGATTCACAGCAGGAAGGTCATGTCAGACAAATCTAATAGATTTCTTTGACTGGGTGACCAAGAGTAGTAGACCAGGGAGGGGCTGTAGATATAGCCTACCTAGATTTTAGCAAAGCATTTGACACAGTCTCACACAAAAGATTAATATAAAGTTAGCCAGCCTTGGACTGGGTCCCAAAGTAGCCTGGATAAAAACTGGCTGGACAACAGGACACAAAGGGTAATAGTAAACAGAGTTCACAGTGAAGAAAGGAGGGTAACTAGTGGGTACCCGAGGGTTTGGTACTGGGACTGGTCCTCTTAATGTCTTTATAAGTGACATTGAGAGCACCTGAAGGAAAGGTATGTCTCTTGCAGATGACACAAAGATCTGCAACAGGGTTGATACACAGGGTGGGGTGGAAAGAATGAAAAGAGACTTGGCAAGGTTGGAGGAATGGTCAAATATATGGCAGCTCAGATTCAATGCAAAGAAGAACAGGGCAGGGGAAGCGTACACAATGGGGGGTGAGTTAATAACAACAACAAAAATCGAAAGAGACCTAGGAGTAATTTATATCAGATGACCTAAAGGTGGGCAAGCAATGTGAGAAGGCAGTGAGGAGGGCTGGGGGGATACTAGGGAGAGGCATCAACAGTAGAAAACAGGAAGTTGTTATCCCTCTGTACAGACAGTTAGTGAGACCCCATCTGGAGTACTGCGTGCCATTCTGGAGACCCCATCTCTGCAAAGACATAGAATGGAGGCTGTTCAGAGGATGGCAACCAAAATGGTACAGGGTCTGCACCAGAAGACATAAGAGGAGAGACTGAAGCAGCTTAATATGTATACCCTTGAGGAAAGGAGGGAGAGGGGGGACACGATAGGAACTTTCAAGTATCTCAAGGGAATTAAAGTACAAGAGGATAGTACCTTTCAGAAGAAGAGATGTGCAAGAACAAGGGGGCACAATTTGATGATAGAGGGAGGACGGCTCAGAGGTAATGTTAGAAAGTATTTTTTCACAGAGAGGGTTGTGGATGCATGGAGCAGCCTTCCTGAGGAGGTTGTGGAGTCAAGAACAGTGGGAAAATTCAAGAATGCATGGGACAGGCATAATGCAGTTCTAGTTCGGGGTAGGAGGAAGTAAGCTGTTGATTAACTAGAACCTGCAGCTTATCCATCAGGTAGTGAAATGGGCAGACTAGGTGGGCCAAGCAGTACTAATCTGCCATCAAATTCTATGTTTCTATGTTTCTATCATGCTCCTCCCTTGTTCAAATCCCATAAATAAATCGGATCAAACTCTTTTTGCATTTAATCTGACTGTGGTTCCAGTTTGTACCAAAAGCACTGTGCTGTTATTTGCTGTGCATAACTTTGTTTTACAGAGGGTCTCCAGGGTCAAACTGGTGGAACCAGCCCTGGTGGTAAGTGTAAACATTGAGGGAACTTGTATGCTGAATAGGGGCTATTGTGAAAGGGATGGTTGTATACTGTCTAGGCCACTAGAGGGGAAAGAGGGGGGGTTACAGTGTTTTAGAGGGATGTACCTAGGTTAGCTTTGCTACTAACAACCCTGTCCTCTGGGTGGAGGCACCCGTTTTAGTACCCAGGCCCCTTAACCTGCAACTAGCCAAGCAGGCGGGGGTAGTAGCCCTTGGGATAGCACCACTTAGGGGTTACACTTAAAGAATTTGTAACTTTAAAAAGCAGAAACTAAAGGATTTATAAAAGGAGTACTAGTAATGACGGCACAGATGGTGGGTGAATGTCTGCTTACAGGTGGCAAATTAAAAATACAGAGGAGAAACATACTTGCAGCAAGGGATTAAAAAAAGATTAGAGAGAATTTGTATGAATGGGAGAAAGTGAGAGATCAGATGGTGCTGTCACCAGCTGTGTGTATTTACAGGGCAGGACTTTGAGAATATACAGAAACCCCGGCAAAAATACAGGAAGTAAATTATAGCAGTGGGGGGAGAGAGAGCGGGAGAGCGGGAGAGACAACAGTGAGTGTGCACTGTGCTGGTTGCCTTTATCTGTCGGCAGGTTGCAAAAATAAAAAAATAAATGGATTAATGGTACAGAGATTGACCAGGTGAGAAGAATGAGATCAGAAGGTGCTGTGCCACATGCCACTCCTAGTGGCAGCCTTGCTTGTCTCTCTTCCATAACAATTTTGCTTTATTTTTTATACAAATTATGATGTAAAGTATTCCCACTGCTCCTTTGTGTGACTAGAGAGTTTGCCCCATTTTCTGCATTTTTCTGCATGTATTAAAATATTTAAATAATCTGAACTAATCAGACCCCCCCCCCAATGCTGTGGTTCTTATTTAGTAGTTTCATGTATTTATTTTATTTAAAAGTTGGTAACCGGGAAAAGCACACTGAGCCAAAGCTCGTTTCCAGGTGTGACCCAGGGCACAAACAGGGTGAAACTTACAACAGCAAACAGTAACGCAATATACAGATCAATGCAACGTAAAACAATATAATCAAAAGTTTAACAGAACAATGAGTTTCAAAGTTGTGAGGCAGTTGCAGTTGCGAGGCATTGGAGACCATACAGTGAAGTCAGAGACATCTGGGAAATATAGCCTGGAGAATTAGCTTAGGGGCAGGATGCTGGGGGGGGGGTGTGAAGAAGAGGGGAACGGAAGAAGAGTGGCATGACCAAATTGTGCTGGGGAGAAGTTGTAGCAGGGATTTTAAGGAGGTGATTGAAGGGGAAGTGGCAAATGTACCAAGGAAGTTGATTCCCTAGGAGAGGGAAGTGATAGGAAAAGGCTGACTGACCTGCCCCAGTGTGAGGGTGGCAAAGGGAGAAACATCAAGAGCCCCTGGAATGAAGGGAATACATAGAAGGGCTTGCCAATGACAGGCAGGAGGAGAGACGGGAATGGAGTGTCCCAAGCCAGAATTTGGCAGTGAAGGAGAGGTAATAGACCACACTCCTGTGGGATAGTGGCTTGGTGGAGTGGGAGGGGTAGAGGAGACCGTGAGGAGTGAAGGTGGGAGGAGGTAGTGAAATGGCAAAATGATTTAAGGAGAGTGTCCAGTTTTGTGAGGGAGGTTGCAGGGGCAGAGCCATAGACAATGTTGGCATAATCAAGAATAGGTAAAATTGTTTTTGTCACTAGATCCCGACAGGTAGGTAGAGGGAGGCAGTCCAAGTTCTGGGTGAAGTTTTATGCAGCTGGTGTCAATATGGGAAGAGAAATCAAGATTGCTGTCTAAACAGACCCAGAGGAATTTTAAGGTATGGACCTTGTCAAGGGGGGAGCTGTACAGAACAACAAACTGCTGATGTGGACTGAAGTCTAGACAACCTCTGCCTTGAGACAGTTTTCTTGGCGTTTAATTTTAGCTGGGTTTTCTGGAACCAATGTTTCATCAAAACCATGCTGTGTGTGTGTGTGTGTGTGTGTGTGTGTGTGTGTGTGTGTGTGTAGTGTAAGCACCTCAGCAGAAGTGGGGCCTGAGGAGTAGATCACGGTATCATCCGTGTACATATGAATTCGGGAGGTAGAGCAGACAGAGGGAAGGTCATTAATAAAGACTGAAAAAAGAAGAGGACCGAGTATGGATCCTTGGGGGGATCCGGCTAGAATAGAACGGGGGAGGATAGGGCATTTCCAACCAGGACTGATTGCTGTCTATTGCATGGGTGTCACCAAGCATACTTCATGTACTTTGCTGAGTACAGTAAAATCTGGAAAATCCATGGCCAACATAAGCCTAAGAACAGAGCAACAAACCCAAACTGAGCCAGATATACACTGAGAACTGTGTTCCCCTCCTTGGATGCTTTAGTGTGAGCTTGAGAATCATCATTGTAAGATCTGTGAGATAAACTTGGAGGACATGAATGTATGAATGACCCGATTAAATATGTATGCATGAGAGCTGATGTGAATGGATTTGTACTAGGCTGGCTTCCTTGTTGTGGTATAGAGGCTTATCACAATGGTAGTTTACTCACCTGGTAAAGGTGATTATAGGAGCACCTTCTTACAGCACTCTGAGTCTCAACACATGGGTTATAAGCACTCTTCTCATAGGCTGATGCACAAATGGAATCCCAAATTTGAAATCCGATCCTTCTCCTCCCTTGTAGCTCCCAGAATCCCCAGTATGAAATCTTCCAGAGCTTATGCTACTCCTGAAAATATAATATAAAAAACCCAACCATACAGGACCCTCTGCCACCCCCGTAGGGAAGCTAGCGGGTAGGGAAACACAACACAGTTTAAAGTTATGCAAAAGGCAAAGGGCAATTACTTACTTTCCATTGTATTCCAATCAACATGGCAACATGTTCCACTGTTACTGGCAGTGCAGGACTGAACGTCTGCTACTCTACATTTACTGATCGGCATTGCACATACATTCTTTAATATATAATCCCTTATTCCATTATTCAGTTTATTGCTTGTTATGTTCCTCCTCAAAGTGTGGGATACGGAGTGCTGTAAGAAGGTGCTCCTATAATCATCTTTACCAGGTGAGTAAACTACCATTATCTGTCACACCTTCTTACAGCACTCCGAGTCTCAACACATGGGTGATTATACGCAGTATTGAACTTGTCTTGGGAGGGAGGAGGAATATAACTCAAAGCTGTCTGGAGAACCTTGCAACCAAACTCTGAGTTTCCTGTTAGTCCAGCATCTAACCGGTATTACACGCCAGTGTCATTATAAATTTTGTTAGTGAGCTCCCGACTGGCTTGGGTTGGTGTGTCCATCACCTTACCGGATACCCCTAAGTTCAACAGTGTAGCCTTCTGAATGGCCATGCTGGCAGTTTCAGTGGTCGGGGGTCTACATGCCAGACTGGCCCCTGGAGGTCTTGATCGGTGTTGTCTACAGAAGAATATTGAACCGTGGTCACTGGTGAGAGAGCTCTATATGAACAGTGTAGACAGTACAATAGGGGCTGAACTGAGAAACTTACTGAACTGCACTGAAATGCATAAAACTAATGAATTGTAGCCTCTGGCCAAGTATGACTGTGTTAACAGTGTCTGCTGTACTTGATCTGCATGTTATACCTGGGTTTAATGTTATGAAGGTTCCCTGGCCCTTCCTTCATGATCTGGATTAATTAAGTGGTGTGGAGGAGGAGGGAGTCACTCCTAGGAGCCGCTGCAGTGGGGGCTCCAGGAGGTCACTGGCCATGGCTGGCAGTGGGTTACCCAGTGGATTGATCACTTCTTTACACCCTGTTGAAAGTACTAAAGGCACATATCTAGTGTTTTGGTCGCTAGTGGTGAGTGTGTGTATGTGCCGTCATATGGTACACGATACTCAATACATCAAAGCTGGTAGGTCAGACTGCCCTGGTCTGTGTGTTACCCTGAATGACCCTCCGAATCCAGCACTGCACCCTGGTGTAAGGGGTGGTGTGATGGTTCCCATAAATCTGGCTATACATCTAGGCAGATAGAAGGACTGATCAACCTATAGATGGGTAGGTGTCTTTATCTATAAATACAGTATGTATGGATGCCTGGGTAGGAGTCTATCTACCAGTACATATGGCAAGTCAACAGAGGTTGAATACACCCCACATTTCCCTCTTGAAAATGTCTGTGGGTCCATGAAATAGAATTTCAGCACCTTCTACCTTAGGAGACCTATATATTGCATTAAAACACACCAATTATGTACTTTCCGTGACTGTTTGTTCGTGCAGCTGAGATGGCTGCAAAAGTACTGTTAACAATAGTATCGAGGTCATGCGTTTTAGCTGGCCTGAGTAAAAATACGGCTATGCTCAGGGTTTTCATCCCCTTATTGCTTCCGCACTATGGCCTGCTTATCTGATGATTGTAATTGAGTCCATATGCTGCATGTGGCAGGTTTATATTGGGCAAGAGTTGCCGTGTAGGGGTGTATTGTATGTGTGCCCCTTTTTAGTCTTCTTTTGTCAAAAATGTAGCCAGACCCCATAGTGGTAAATATGGGGAGATGTTGTGTCTCCCTTAATAGGGCTTCTAAGTTCTGTTCCTCTTGCCTCCTTTTCTTCCCTGGCCTACCACTGAATACCTGTTAGGCCTCTGATACAGGCAAGGAGGATGATGGTGGATTGTGGGGGGTCAACCTGGATTGGAATTGTCAACCTCTGTCCCTAAACTTAGTGGCTCTAAGTTGTAATCAGTGATTTTAATGTGGCCCCTGCTTTTGAGAGTCCCCCTTGTCTGAGGGTGAGCTTAGGACCACACCCCTTTGTTTCTGTAGTCTGTAAGTCTGTAAGGGATGTCAACTGCTAGGGCTAGGGCAGTCACGGGGGGGTGGTGGTAGCACCCCAAGGTGAAAGATGGCTAGAACAAAATGGCCACGGATGTTTTGGGGTATGCCCTGTGAACAGAGCAGGGACAAACATAGCCACTTTGGGAGGAAGATGTAAAAAGTAGCCCAGGCACAACCCCACCAGCTGACAAAGAGATGGCACTGACAGATAGTTATTGATTACACTGGAGTCATGGTGCGTTCATGGAGGAACCAATTTCAATGGAGTGGAACTGCCACAACTCGATCAAAGTTGTTTCTCGGGGACCCGCAGTCAGAATAAGTTTTGCAGCTCTCACCTTATGGATAAACCTGACAGAATGGCCATTTGCCATGGGGCATAGTATACTAAGGTAAAATATGGTCCCCAGGGTGTATTTTTTAAAGCAGTCAAACCCTCCTGCTTCTAGATGCCATTGTTATTTTCTGCAGATATTTAAGATGCCTTGGAAATTGACTGAGTCAGATTGTGACTTACTGGGTGGCCATAGCATTGTGACAATCATTATATCCAAAGGACGCCCTGAGGATATCATTCAGGCTTCAGAATTGGCACAAACTGGCCTACTGCTGTAGCAGAAGTGAATGCAGAGTAAAATTAATAGCCCTTGCAATGAATCACTGCATAGCCAGCCTTTTCTTATTAAAGGTACTATCCCCTTTAAACACGCTCTTTGTATGCTTAACTGCCCCCTCCCCCCAGCATGGCTGTGGCTGAGTAGCACATGCACAACCTGTGATGCATTTGCCCTTCCTTAGCCCATTGTATGTCTTGCTTTTTAATTATGTACATTCCGATGATTGACTATATAGCTTTGTACTAACTATATAGTTCTGTACTTGCAGTTTGCACAAACTTTTCCCCCTAAGTATGCGGATGACCCATTATATCATGATCAGAATTTTTTTTCTCCTTCACAATGCTGGAGCTATTTAGCTCTGTACTTGTAATGAAAAAATGGTTAAGACCATAGAAGGTAGCCTCTCGGGGCTGAAGTTGGTGAACCACCTGTCCAGACCACCAGTGTCGTAAGTCCTGCTGAAGCATTCGGATGGTGTGCCAAGTATTTGGAGCAAATGAACAGACAGAAGAGGGTAAGCACTTGAAAACAGTAGTAGAAATTACAATCCAGCTAAAAAAAAAAAAAAAAAAAAAGGTAGTTAGACTTATCGGCACCAAGGCAGAGTACTTGGATGGGGGGGCGCTGCAGGAAGAGCAGTCAGACAGAAGAGGTGTAAGCACTTTAAAACAGTAGTAGAAATTACAATCCAGCTAAAAAACAAAAAAAAAGGTAGTTAGACTTATCGGCACCAAGGCAGAGTACTTGGATGGGGGGGGGCCTGCAGGAAGAGCAGTCAGACAGAAGAGGTGTAAGCACTTTAAAACAGTAGTAGAAATTACAATCCAGCTAAAAAAAAAAAAAAAAAAAAGGTAGTTAGACTTATCGGCACCAAGGCAGAGTACTTGGATGGGGGGGCGCTGCAGGAAGAGCAGTCAGACAGAAGAGGTGTAAGCACTTTAAAACAGTAGTAGAAATTACAATCCAGCTAAAAAACAAAACACAAAAAAAAAGGTAGTTAGACTATCGGCACCAAGGTAGAGTGCTTTGGGGGGCGCTTGCAGGAAGAGCAGTCAGACAGAAGAGGTAAAGCACTTTAAAACAGTAGTAGAAATTACAATCCAGCTAAAAAAAAAAAAAAAAAAGGTAGTTAGACTTATCGGCACCAAGGCAGAGTACTTGGATGGGGGGGGCGCTGCAGGAAGAGCAGTCAGACAGAAGAGGTGTAAGCACTTTAAAACAGTAGTAGAAATTACAATCCAGCTAAAAAAACAAAAAAAACAAAAAAAAGGTAGTTAGACTTATCGGCACCAAGGCAGAGTACTTGGATGGGGGGGCGCTGCAGGAAGAGCAGTCAGACAGAAGAGGTGTAAGCACTTTAAAACAGTAGTAGAAATTACAATCCAGCTAAAAAAAAAAAAAAAAAAAAGGTAGTTAGACTTATCGGCACCAAGGTAGAGTGCTTGGATGGGGGGGCGCTGCAGGAAGAGCAGTCAGACAGAAGAGGTGTAAGCACTTTAAAACAGTAGTAGAAATTACAATCCAGCTAAAAAAACAAAAAACAAAAAAAAGGTAGTTAGACTTATCGCACCAAGGCAGAGTACTTGGATGGGGGGCGCTGCAGGAAGAGCAGTCAGACAGAAGAGGTGTAAGCACTTTAAAACAGTAGTAGAAATTACAATCCAGCTAAAAAAACAAAAAAAACAAAAAAAAAGGTAGTTAGACTTATCGGCACCAAGGTAGAGTGCTTGGATGGGGGGGCGCTGCAGGAAGAGCAGTCAGACAGAAGAGGTGTAAGCACTTTAAAACAGTAGTAGAAATTACAATCCAGCTAAAAAAAAAAAAAAAAAAGGTAGTTAGACTTATCGGCACCAAGGCAGAGTACTTGGATGGGGGGCGCTGCAGGAAGAGCAGTCAGACAGAAGAGGTGTAAGCACTTTAAAACAGTAGTAGAAATTACAATCCAGCTAAAAAAAAAAAACAAAAAAAAAAGGTAGTTAGACTTATCGGCACCAAGGCAGAGTACTTGGATGGGGGGGCGCTGCAGGAAGAGCAGTCAGACAGAAGAGGTGTAAGCACTTTAAAACAGTAGTAGAAATTACAATCCAGCTTAAAAAAACAAAAACAAAAAAAAAGGTAGTTAGATTCTCATCGCACCAAGGCAGAGTACTTGGATAAGGGCGCTGCAGGAAGAGCAGTCAGACAGAAGAGGTGTAAGCACTTTAAAACAGTAGTAGAAATTACAATCCAGCTAAAACAAAAAAAAAAAAAAAGGTAGTTAGACTTATCGGCACCAAGGCAGAGTACTTGGATGGGGGGGGCGCTGCAGGAAGAGCAGTCAGACAGAAGAGGTGTAAGCACTTTAAAACAGTAGTAGAAATTACAATCCAGCTAAAAAAACAAAAAAAACAAAAAAAGGTAGTTAGACTTATCGGCACCAAGGCAGAGTACTTGGATGGGGGGGCGCTGCAGGAAGAGCAGTCAGACAGAAGAGGTGTAAGCACTTTAAAACAGTAGTAGAAATTACAATCCAGCTAAAAACAAAAAAACAAAAAAAAGGTAGTTAGACTTATCGGCACCAAGGCAGAGTGCTTGGATGGGGGGGCGCTGCAGGAAGAGCAGTCAGACAGAAGAGGTGTAAGCACTTTAAAACAGTAGTAGAAATTACAATCCAGCTAAAAAAAAAAAAAAAAAAGGTAGTTAGACTTATCGGCACCAAGGCAGAGTACTTGGATGGGGGGCGCTGCAGGAAGAGCAGTCAGACAGAAGAGGTGTAAGCACTTTAAAACAGTAGTAGAAATTACAATCCAGCTAAAAAACAAAAAAACAAAAAAAAAAGGTAGTTAGACTTATCGGCACCAAGGCAGAGTACTTGGATGGGGCGCTGCAGGAAGAGCAGTCAGACAGAAGAGGTGTAAGCACTTTAAAACAGTAGTAGAAATTACAATCCAGCTAAAAAACAAAAAAAAAAAAAGGTAGTTAGACTTATCGGCACCAAGGCAGAGTACTTGGATGGGGGGGCGCTGCAGGAAGAGCAGTCAGACAGAAGAGGTGTAAGCACTTTAAAACAGTAGTAGAAATTACAATCCAGCTAAAAAAACAAAAAAAAAAAAAGGTAGTTAGACTTATCGGCACCAAGGCAGAGTACTTGGATGGGGGGGCGCTGCAGGAAGAGCAGTCAGACAGAAGAGGTGTAAGCACTTTAAAACAGTAGTAGAAATTACAATCCAGCTAAAAAAAAAAACAAAAAAAGGTAGTTAGACTTATCGGCACCAAGGCAGAGTACTTGGATGGGGGGGCGCTGCAGGAAGAGCAGTCAGACAGAAGAGGTGTAAGCACTTTAAAACAGTAGTAGAAATTACAATCCAGCTAAAAAACAAAAAAAAAAAAGGTAGTTAGACTTATCGGCACCAAGGCAGAGTACTTGGATGGGGGGGCGCTGCAGGAAGAGCAGTCAGACAGAAGAGGTGTAAGCACTTTAAAACAGTAGTAGAAATTACAATCCAGCTAAAAAAACAAAAAAAAAAAAAAAAAGGTAGTTAGACTTATCGGCACCAAGGCAGAGTACTTGGATGGGGGGGCGCTGCAGGAAGAGCAGTCAGACAGAAGAGGTGTAAGCACTTTAAAACAGTAGTAGAAATTACAATCCAGCTAAAAAAAAAAAACAAAAAAAAAGGTAGTTAGACTTATCGGCACCAAGGCAGAGTACTTGGATGGGGGGGCGCTGCAGGAAGAGCAGTCAGACAGAAGAGGTGTAAGCACTTTAAAACAGTAGTAGAAATTACAATCCAGCTAAAAACAAAAAAACAAAAAAAAGGTAGTTAGACTTATCGGCACCAAGGTAGAGTGCTTGGATGGGGGGGCGCTGCAGGAAGAGCAGTCAGACAGAAGAGGTGTAAGCACTTTAAAACAGTAGTAGAAATTACAATCCAGCTAAAAAAAAAAAAAAGGTAGTTAGACTTATCGGCACCAAGGCAGAGTACTTGGATGGGGGCGCTGCAGGAAGAGCAGTCAGACAGAAGAGGTGTAAGCACTTTAAAACAGTAGTAGAAATTACAATCCAGCTAAAAAAAAAAAAAAAACAAAAAAGGTAGTTAGACTTATCGGCACCAAGGCAGAGTACTTGGATGGGGCTGCAGGAAGAGCAGTCAGACAGAAGAGGTGTAAGCACTTTAAAACAGTAGTAGAAATTACAATCCAGCTAAAAAAACAAAAAAACAAAAAAAGGTAGTTAGACTTATCGGCACCAAGGTAGAGTGCTTGGATGGGGGGGCGCTGCAGGAAGAGCAGTCAGACAGAAGAGGTGTAAGCACTTTAAAACAGTAGTAGAAATTACAATCCAGCTAAAAACAAAAAAACAAAAAAAAGGTAGTTAGACTTATCGGCACCAAGGCAGAGTACTTGGATGGGGGCGCTGCAGGAAGAGCAGTCAGACAGAAGAGGTGTAAGCACTTTAAAACAGTAGTAGAAATTACAATCCAGCTAAAAAAACAAAAAAAACAAAAAAAGGTAGTTAGACTTATCGGCACCAAGGCAGAGTACTTGGATGGGGGGCGCTGCAGGAAGAGCAGTCAGACAGAAGAGGTGTAAGCACTTTAAAACAGTAGTAGAAATTACAATCCAGCTAAAAAAAAAAAAAAAAAAAAGGTAGTTAGACTTATCGGCACCAAGGCAGAGTACTTGGATGGGGCGCTGCAGGAAGAGCAGTCAGACAGAAGAGGTGTAAGCACTTTAAAACAGTAGTAGAAATTACAATCCAGCTAAAAAACAAAAAACAAAAAAAAAGGTAGTTAGACTTATCGGCACCAAGGCAGAGTACTTGGATGGGGGGGGCGCTGCAGGAAGAGCAGTCAGACAGAAGAGGTGTAAGCACTTTAAAACAGTAGTAGAAATTACAATCCAGCTAAAAAAAAAAAACAAAAAAAGGTAGTTAGACTTATCGGCACCAAGGCAGAGTACTTGGATGGGGGGGCGCTGCAGGAAGAGCAGTCAGACAGAAGAGGTGTAAGCACTTTAAAACAGTAGTAGAAATTACAATCCAGCTAAAAAAAAAAAAAAAAAAAAAAGGTAGTTAGACTTATCGGCACCAAGGCAGAGTACTTGGATGGGGCGCTGCAGGAAGAGCAGTCAGACAGAAGAGGTGTAAGCACTTTAAAACAGTAGTAGAAATTACAATCCAGCTAAAAACAAAAAACAAAAAAAAGGTAGTTAGACTTATCGGCACCAAGGCAGAGTACTTGGATGGGGGGGCGCTGCAGGAAGAGCAGTCAGACAGAAGAGGTGTAAGCACTTTAAAACAGTAGTAGAAATTACAATCCAGCTAAAAAACAAAAAACAAAAAAAAAAGGTAGTTAGACTTATCGGCACCAAGGTAGAGTGCTTGGATGGGGGGGCGCTGCAGGAAGAGCAGTCAGACAGAAGAGGTGTAAGCACTTTAAAACAGTAGTAGAAATTACAATCCAGCTAAAAACAAAAAAACAAAAAAAAAGGTAGTTAGACTTATCGGCACCAAGGTAGAGTGCTTGGATGGGGGGGCGCTGCAGGAAGAGCAGTCAGACAGAAGAGGTGTAAGCACTTTAAAACAGTAGTAGAAATTACAATCCAGCTAAAAAACAAAAAAAACAAAAAGGTAGTTAGACTTATCGGCACCAAGGCAGAGTACTTGGATGGGGGGGCGCTGCAGGAAGAGCAGTCAGACAGAAGAGGTGTAAGCACTTTAAAACAGTAGTAGAAATTACAATCCAGCTAAAAAAAAAAAAAAAAAAGGTAGTTAGACTTATCGGCACCAAGGCAGAGTACTTGGATGGGGGGCGCTGCAGGAAGAGCAGTCAGACAGAAGAGGTGTAAGCACTTTAAAACAGTAGTAGAAATTACAATCCAGCTAAAAAAACAAAAAAAACAAAAAAAGGTAGTTAGACTTATACAACTTAAGGTAGAGTGCTTGGATGAGGCGCTGCAGGAAGAGCAGTCAGACAGAAGAGGTGTAAGCACTTTAAAACAGTAGTAGAAATTACAATCCAGCTAAAAAAACAAAAAAACAAAAAAAAGGTAGTTAGACTTATCGGCACCAAGGTAGAGTGCTTGGATGGGGGGGCGCTGCAGGAAGAGCAGTCAGACAGAAGAGGTGTAAGCACTTTAAAACAGTAGTAGAAATTACAATCCAGCTAAAAAAAGGTAGTTAGACTTACTGGCACCAAGGCAGAGTGCTTGGATGGGGGGTGCAGGAAGAGCAGTCAGACAGAAGAGGTGTAAGCACTTTAAAACAGTAGTAGAAATTACAATCCAGCTAATACAGTTGAAAAACTCCTAATAATACAGTTGAAATGTGCTTAGTTCTATCGAAAATCTAACAAAGTGCCAGGTGTCTATAGCAGGGGAAAACTCCTGGCCAATCAGACTCAGTCCGACATAGCTGGAACAAGGACATTTAGCCTACAGGTTCCTGGGGAGCAATGGGAGGAATCCAGCTCTAGCAGTAGTAAAGATCACTTCTGCAAATGTATGGAGGGAATTTTCTTGGAAGTGCTGCTATAGATATTTCAGATCACCTGCAAGGCTCACCAAATATCTGCCAGCAAGTTATGGGAAGTGCTGGAGGGGCTGTGGGTGCTCATTAGCTGACTTGGGTCACATTATGTGGGAATGTCCCATTCTCGTGCCATTCTGGATGTGTTTACAAAAAGATATATCAGATTTTGGGAGAATCAGTTGCTCTTTCAGTAAAAATGGTCCTATTATACATATACCCAGAACACACCCCATCCTGGACTAGAACATTGCTCTCAGTCTACCTCCTAGCCGCAAAAAAAGCCATCACAAGATGCTGGATGACCCACAGGGTTCCCACAATACAGGAATATAGAGGCATCCTGGTGAACATTTATAAAATGGAAAGTTTAATAGCTAAAATTAAGGATAAGGATGAACAATTTCGGCCCAGATGGCAAAGATGGATCCTTCATCAAATGGCTGTAGACCAGGACTTTTGTCCCTAAATGTAGGGAACAGTAGATCTGGGGGTTGGGTGGTGAGGCAGGAACTGCATAGGCTACGTTATGTACTGTTTCCTTATTATTTATAAAAGGTATCCTTCTTCACCATATGTGGACTATGTACACACCTGAAATCACAATGAATGTATATATTTCACCTGTGTCATTATGTTTTAAAAACAATATAATGAAAAGAAAAGTAAAAAAAATATGGATCAGGAATTGAGGGTTCTGAAGGTTGAAAAACAAATGAATGAGTTTAAACTTTACTGTTTGCTGTACTGTTATAGAAAAGGATACTGCACATATGCTTAATTCTCAAAGTTAGAAGCTAATGTCAGTGCAGAATTAATAGAAAGTTTTGGAAACCTGTTTGATAAAACAGGTTCCCTCTTAAGGAGGGGGTGTATGTGACAGGGTAGAATAGGACCCTGTCCCACTTGTTATGGAGAGTTTAAATGCAGGGATCTGTTATGTCCTTTCCTGTCTCTTATCTGTCTGGTTGTGCAACCAAATTTTCTTGTGAGACCAAGGATTTGATCATCCCGGCAGTCTCACAATTCTTTGCCTCTCACTGTCTCTCAGTCTTCCCTTGCTGTTTCTGTCTTTTCCTCCTTGCATATCAACTGGTATAAAAATATAAGCAAATCATTATGTGGAAATGTAACTGATGTTGGGATCCCTTTGTTAAGAAATTATATAATGTTACTGTTGAAATGTATATAATTATAGTTTGAGATGACTGCAAAAAAAGCTATTGGGAACTGAAGGGGTTAACCTGAGAGCAGTTTGTAGGCCCTTTTTTTAGAAATTGTGTTCTTGCTGCACCTGCCTGGTATTTACAAGAACATTTTAGAAATAAAACAGGATGCTTAAGGAAGGGGTTGCAAAGACTTAGAGAGAGAGCTGCAATGTTTGGAGACACGGATATTGAAGGAAAACTCGAATGGCTCTTCTCTATTTATTCTGCCTTGTAAATAGTTATTCTGAACAATTAGATTTTTATGTCACTGTTGGTACTGATAAACACTTTTGTGAATTCAACAACTGCTCCTGTTTTTCCTGTGCTTCCTGACCTGTACCCTCAACAAGGATGCACAGGGCACACTGGATGGGACAGCAGGAGGAGGTAACGGCTGCACCGAGAGCCCATAGGACACTGCTGAGAGGTACAGGTGCGGGTGGGGAAGACAGACAACACACAGCAATGGAACTGGGTCATGCTGTACTGTCAGATGGATGCAGGCTTAACGCCCAGTGTGCCCTGTCATATTCGAGCAGCAGGTCGGATTCCAGTTGTAAGGCCTCACAAAAGAAGCAGTGCAGAAAGCAGGGGTGGGGTGTTGCACAGTCGCAAGGAGACACACAGGAGGAAATCCTGTCCATGGTTGTGGGGCACAGGGGTGGAAAAGTGTGCAGATAGTGTGCGAGTGGCAACCAGCACCCATAAACAGGCAGTGGACACTGCTGGACCACACAAGGCTGCATGGGTGGAAGGGGCCACACAAGGGCATAGAGTAATGGTGAACCCCAGGGATCAGGCCCGATTATGCGACACACAGCAGGGCTGCTCACCGCAATACAGAACATCTGAAGCCTAATGTCTGTGTCTTCCCCCTCAAGGGAGACACACATAGGGTGGGGGTGCAGCCACTGTGCACACATATAGTGTTAACTGGAAACACCATGCGGTGGGGGTTGCCACTGTACTGGCTGCGGGGGCGTGTTGTCCCGGTCTGTGGCCACCTGTGCATTCCATGTCACTCTCCTGCCATACCCCACTTGCGCGGTCCAGCTCATCCCTGCACTCAGCCCCATCCCGCGGTCCTTGTGTGTGGTGCTGGGAGCATGCTGTTTTATGGTTCCTGGCCTCATGCCATAGTGCTCGGCTTTCCCACTTATTGCTCTGGTCCACCTGCCACCTCCACAGACCCGGTGCATTGTCACCACCACATGGTGAGGTTGCTTTCTGTGTGGACGCCCGTGCCTATCAGCACCCCTGGTGGGTGTCCTGTGTCCCATTCACCCCAGTGGTTGTTGCCCCCTGCTGTTCCCTCTCACGCACACTGTACTATTTGTGAGCACATGGGCACCTGCTGCTGTGCTTTGCTGGTTAAGGTCTCCATGCAACAGGCAGTGTTTGCTGCCTGCATGTCCCGTGGCATGCATTGATTCATCCTGCAATGTAATGTGCTGCCGACATTGCAGACGGCGATGTTTGTGCTGCTTTATAGTTTTCTGCAATATTTTGTACAGCGATTTTACTGACTGGTTCCGATTCAGATAAATACCCAAGGTGTACTTCTGATCCTGGCTCCTTTTCTCATTTGTTATGGTTTTGTACAGTACTAAGACACAGAAGCTTTGGGAGGAAATCAGAGTTAAAATCTTTTTCAACCTACATCTGAGTCTTACTTTTGATATAGACAATTGTATTTTAGGGAATTACGATGACAATATCTCATCTTCAAATAAAACAACACTTTTTTTACTTGCTATTTCAACCAAATAGTCCTTAAACACTGGGCAGAGAATGTTACTCCATCTTTTAAAGAATGGGTTGCAATATTCAAAATAGTTTACAACTTACATAACTGATTAACTGCTTTCATAACAGACAGATATATTTCGTTCTGATGTGGGGCAAACGTCATAAGCTCATTTATGAAGTTTGACCTTTCCCTCTCCGTATGTATTCTTTTCTGGGGAGTGAACTCCTGTTAGGTTCTTTTTTTTAGGAATCATGGTAATTTGATAAATATATATATATATGCAAAATGAGTTTTGTCTCCTTTACCTTAATCTTATTTTTCTTTTTTCCACTAAGCTATGCAGCTGTTAAATTAATCTATGAACTTGGTCTATATTAATCTTTCTGTATTCTTTTCTTACCTTAAAATTAGTGAAGTGTCTTAATCCTCAAGATAATTCACCTTTGGTTTAAAACATTAGAGGTAATGTATCCATTTTCTCTCTTATCCGACAATGATACAAACCTGGTTTCATTAGGATCAGAATCGAGTTATGTTTATAATTTTACAAAATTTTGGGATCTCATGGCATTTAGAATTTTTTTGGGGGGGTTAAAAGAGATGGGGTAAAAACTACAATATTTTATTTTATTTGTTGTACAGGTTTTTTGCATATTTTTGAACTTTCATGGTTGATCCGTTACTTATTCACTGGTTTGATTGTATTTGCTTACTAATTTAAAAAAGAGAAGAAAGTAAAAAAACCAAAATCTTTTGCATCAGGAGTTACTACACTGTTTAGAGTGTTCTCAGTGTTCAGGATCTATGCAATTAGAACACATCAAGGCTTTTGAAACAAAACAAAGTTGGATAGAACTTTTTTTTTAATTTTTATTTATTTAGTGATTCGGAAAAGACCTTTGAGTGCACGCTCTTTTACAAAGGTTCCACGTCATAGATTGCAAAATAAAGAACAATAGGAGAAAGCAAAGGTACATTACAATGAATGATACAGCTTGGATTCAGAATGTACAGAATAACTCAAAACGTAGGTACAAGTCAAAATAACAAGAAAAACAGTTTATGAGGGTGTGTGTGTGTGTGGGTGGATAAGCAGCCACAGAGTGCCTTGTCAGTAGTTCAGAGGGACGGGGGTAGCTGGCAGTGGGGTGAAGAAAGGAGGTACCAGAGAGAGGTATGTAATGTGGTGGAGGTGAAGGGTGGGGGAAGAAGGGCGATAAGGCATAGGGATAAATGGTGAGGGGAGGCTGAGAGGAGAAGACATGCTAAAGTAAATGGTGGGGTGTGAGCGGGCATGGTCAGGCAGCTTGCATTAGTAGTGACTATTGGGGAAACTCAAGGGACTGTGAGTTGGGGGTGGCGGGTGCCTAAGGAGCATGAGGCAGACTGATTGCTGAGGCAAGTCATGAGAAGGGACAGAGGGAGGGGTACCTGAGGCCTGCCTAGTGCTTGCTGGGGCAGAGCATCACACCATGAAAGTGCATTTCAGTTTTACTAAGAAAGAAACAGATAAAACAGCAACATTGCTGAATTTTAGTGCTGGGCAAACAATCAGAAAATGTGTTTTTGTGTGTGTGTGTGTGTGTGTTGGGGGGGGGGGGGGCAACCAGAAATAATGTGATGCAAAAAGGCTTAATAGTGTCCCTTGAAATGCCTCCCTTTAGCGAGTCGAAGGACACATTGCTAGAGATACAGCACGTTTTCTCTCTCCCCAGCCAATGATTTAGACAGACTTGTGGGCAGGAGGAACGACCATATAAATCAACGGGACGCTGTTCGCCAGTATCACGCCTTCTAGGAAGCGCCTGTGGACAGGTTGGGTTCCTAATCTGCCGCCTATCATCACCCTCATTCTCTGCGCCATGTCTTTCAGGAGCTGCGGTTCGGTGCTGATCACTGGATCGAACCGGGGCATCGGGTTGGCTCTGGTTCGGGAGCTGGTAACTGGGAGCCCATCTCCTGGGATTGTGATTGCAACATGTCGCAAGCCGGAGGAGGCGAAGGTAAGAAACGCACCACAACTTGATCGGTGCCCTGTGTTCCTGTCATCGTTACATTACCTGAGGTCGTGCACTAATTTGGTAAACTGTTCGACCCTCTACGAGTTGTAGGAAACTCTCCAAAAGTTGTATTAACTTCTGGGGTTGCAGAAAAAGCCGAGGTCCACCCGTCCACGGTTATGCATGTGGAAAAAATTGATACTGGTAACCTGTACAACTTCCTCGGAAAGTTTACCTGTCTGGGAGGTGTATTTCAGAACATATACCGTTCCAGGGTTTATCTGCCGTTCTAACATGGAGAAGAGAAAGGGTCGTGCAGGATTGGTCAACTTATCGAACAGTTGTCCAAATCTGGGGAGGGACGGTATTTATATTTGAACAGCTATCCAGATCTTCTTGGTGACTCCACCTGCCCCCACCGGAGCTTATCGAACAGCTGTGTTTGGAACCTGCATAAGTGCTCATTTTTTAATAATTACATTTTATTGACTTTCAGTGCAATGGCTGGCTGTGTTGCAGGGAGAGCACATTTGACACAGAGTAACCAGAGTTTGGAAAATCCATTACAAAACTTCAGTCATACAACTCTTGTCGCCTGAGCTGGCATTTGTTGACTGTGTCGCATATATTTAGAACCACCGGCAGCAACGTGCGTCGTGCACCAGTAGTGATGTGCATAAGAAAATGCGTGCTGGTGGGAGAGTGAGGGGCAGTATTCGGACAGTTCGGGGCAGTCTGAATATGTGGCTGTATCGGTGCAGCTCATAGTGACTATGGGCTGTACTGGCACTGATCCTCTACTAGAACATATTCCACAGGGCCGAATGGAGACAGCTTGTTCTAAACGGGATTGTGCCAGTGCTCCTGTGAGCCATATTTCAGCACTTAACATTCTAATAAGCAGTAAGGCATGCAGGAGCCAGGGGTTTTGCATGACTATTACAGACTCATTAGCATGCTGCAGAATACCACTGTGCAGGACTTTATGGCAGCATTGTATGGAGCTTTGTGGCGTGTCTCGTGGTCACCACCCCCTCACCTACAAGCACTCATCCTTGGTGTTCAGTGGTCCCTTGACTGCCTGATCACCATTCCGCGATTTTTTTTTTGTACCTTCAATTTTATTAGATGTCACACAGGTTCCATGTTAAAATGGATGAGGTAATTATTAGATGTCACATAGGTTCTATGTTACAATGGATGAGGTAATGTATAGCCAGTTACACACATTCAGGAGATTAGTAGTGACATCCATTTCACTTCTGTAAGGTGTAAAAAGTTAATATTTATGTGATGATTAAATATATATTTTTTTTTCTTAATTTGTAGAATTAGAAACATATTACATTTTCTTGATATCTGTTTAACTAGAAGAGACAAAATCATTTAAAGTAAAAACTTAAACTTGTATCCCTCAGGCAATCTGAACTCTTAGCTTTACTCTCCAGCATGTCTAGCACTGATGTGCTCTAACTTTAAACTTGTTTCCTTCTGTATGTAAATGCTGGGGGACCAAATCTCTAAGAATTTTTCTGGTTGTAATCTTAGTTTGCTAGTAATCTGTTCCATTCTCTCCAAATCTCTTACTCTTGCTTGCCATTCTTGTAAGTGGCGGCATGTGTAGTGCCCAAGGGAAATTGGGAGCACCACCAGAAGTAGGGGATCCTCCAAGATATGAAGGGTCAGACAGTTATGGGGACCCTGGCAGCTCAATGGGGAACCCTTGAAAAGCTTTGGCGACCCTCTGAAACACAGAACAGGCCCAACTCCAGCAGACAGTCCTAGTAGTCTAAATTCAGGGTTTTAAAAGAAAACCATTTTTTTCCTTCCTCCCCCTTCCCTCTGCTCAAGACCAACACCCAGCCAGCCAAACCAGTTGGGCAACATTCATGTCCCCAGTGGAGAAGGAAGCCAGGCTGAGCTCTCTCAGCCAATCCCTGTGGTTTGAGTAGATTCAAATCTGGAGATTTTTTATTTTTATTTTTTTAAGCCACTGACCCAGCTTCAGGAGGCTGACCTCTGGATGGAGGAGCCAATCCCTGGCAGGTAGCTAGGACCACCACAGCCTAGGGGTAGGCTCTGCCAGGCTGGAGGAGGGAGAAAGAGTTTGACCAGGGAGGGTGAAGGACAGCAAGGCAATGGGATGTTGGCTTCCCTGTTAGGAGGTTGAAGCGAATCCCCTGGGTCCCTTTGGTGTAGCTCCCTCCAGAAGATCCCCAGTAGCAGTCTTGGTTGGTTTTTGCAGAAATCTGCTGTCTAATCGGGTCCCCCAGTGTGTTGAGTCAGTTAATTTGGCTGGAAAACAGACCCAGTGCACCTTTCATGCAGCAGTCTCCAGGAGACTGCTGCATCCTCCTCTGGTTGTGCACTCCCAGAGTACAGAAGTCTTGGTTGAACTCCAGGGGTAAGTAGGCTGTTGGCCAGCATTTCCTTTAATAATTAGTCCTAGCTAGACCTGCTTCAGCCAGGGAAGGATTGTTTGTTTAGCAATTGTATTGTTGCACTGTGTAATTATTGTTTAGAATAGTTAAATTGCTTCCATTGTACCCTCAAGGGTGGAGAAAGCTGCTACCTTGTCCAGTTGTATAGAGACAGAGAGAAATAAGAACCAAAAAGGCAGAAGCTAGAGGTTCAAACCAAATAATTGTTGGACCAAGATTAAAGGTATTTGTGAACTCCTACCTTGAAAGAATCTCTACTAGTTTAACTTATTCTAGGCAGTCTGTGCTCCATATAAAGAGACTTGGGCACCTCCTCTTAGCCAAGAAACAAAGAAGTGCTAGGTAAAAGCCAGGTCAAAGTATTATTGGTGAGAATGTGCATTTTCTGCTGAATTTTGAATTGTTTAGCTGTAGAAGCTAATTACTAAAAGCCTGGCAGAGCCTTATTGCATGCCTTGCTCAGAGTTCTAGGGTAACCTTAGCCCAAGTAATGGAAAAACTTAGTCCTTTGTCCATGTAGTAGAAGGGCGTGGCAGCCCAAAGCTGGGACAGAGACAATAGGTACCCTGGCCTCCATATTCAGAAGGGGGGTGGGTCATCAAACTGTCTCAATGCCACTGAAGCAAACTGTATTTTCTTTATCTGCCTGCAATTTCGTGTTGCTTGCCTACCTCTCAGCTGTTCCTGATTTTCAGGGATGTCCCTGATTTTGCCTCAGAGATTTCTTCTGTCCCTCCTAAATGTGGCATTTCTGGCACTAAAGAGTAGGGATTGGGATCACAGAATAATGCCAGCCATTGATGTTACAGTCTCATTCTCATTCTCATTAAGAAAATGCTATTCACACTAAGAAACATGTGGTATACAGCTTCTGGGACTAATATTACTGTTTTATCTGATGTATTCCTGATTTTGGTCATTTGTTCCTGCCCTGTGATGAGGGAGGTTAAAATGTATGGTTGCCTGGACCCACTGCTTGCTGTGTCTGAACTGCTGTATTCAATCAGACTGTTTTAAATTGTTGAATTGCTTGCTGTGACTGAACTGCTACATTCAACTGAGGAGTTTAAATGACTGCACTGCCTTATTTTCTCAAATGTCCTGTGTGACTGTACTGCCCTGAGGAATTGATTACTGCACTTGCCTACTGCTACTCCCTCTGAAGACATTTGGAGCCACCCCATCCCAAATGGCAGGGCTCTCGGTCATACAAGGGGGGGGGGATTGCCTTTCAGGTTTTTAATTTTTGTTCTGTTCCAAGCTCCTACACACACCTCACACCACATCCAGAAGTCCTCCAGTGCCTCTTCTTTGACCCAGGGAGGGTCTCCAGGAAGCCCAGTATCACCTGCACCCACTTCCAATGACGTCCACCAACTCCCAAATGTTCGCCACGTCGCCCCAGGTTTGAGTTGTGGGTCATAAGTGGTAGCCAGCTGGTAGCTAGGGCCAACTTAAGTGAGTCAGGTTAGGGGCCACTCCTGCTCTAGCTTGAGGGACTTAAGTCATCCACCGAACTCAGAGTCACGTTGCCCATTCTCTCACATAGACATTGTCCTAAGGTGGCAATAGTACCGGTGGCCTATACCAAGGCCTTGCCGAGGATTGCCAGGCTCTGTGCCCCATTCCCTGAGGTGGCATAAGTAGCAGTGGCCCATGCAAGAGGCCACACCGAGGGTTACCATACTGTTGATTGTACTGCCCCTAGGTGGCTTGTGTTCCAGTGATGCATCAAGAAGTCACACCGAAGGTTGTCAGATTCTGAAGCTGCAGGGGTGAGGTGGTAGGGGTTCCGGGGACCTGCCCAGAGGTTGTCCAGTGGATCATCGCACCCAGCATACTTTGCTTGACAAGAGATCACCTGCCTGAGGTCACTGCAGCTGACATCCCCAGATAATGGTCCTCTTCCCCTACAACCTGGCTTCAACACCCATCCTCGACCAGGCGCTTCCCTTTTGACGTTGCCTCAGCAACACCAGGAGTTACCTTCTGCCCAGGGCTAGGAGGCTTACAGTGTTTTACTTGGTTTTTGGTTCACTGGGGGATGCCCCATTTTATGGCCTGTGTAGGAAGTGCTTCCTTAGGTTCGTCCTCGGCAGTTGGCTGACCAAAATACTAGAAACCCAAGCTTGGTGCATCGGATCACTACACCTTTAAGACTTGAATAATCTGGACTTTTGTAGGACATTAGTGGGGCCAGTTTTTGGTCCTGGTAACTTTATTCACTCTTCCTCATGTGTATAGTGTTAGTGAATGCTAAGTCTTTTCTGTGTGCTCCAACTGTGGCTAATAAACCTTGCATCTTGGCTCTAGAGTACGTCTCCAGCCTCTCCTTTCAGATTTATCTGGCATCACCCTAAACTATAGGGGTACGAACCACCAGAGCTCGTCCACCACACGTGTGCGGACAACCATTTAGGAGTGATGCACTTTAGTGCTACCAGTCTCATCATCTGAGCCAAGCTGGTTAAGGTTTTGTTGCCAAAAAGCAGTGTGGGTAATCCTAGGACTAGGTCTTCCCCTGTAAATGATATTTGAAGGCCAGTAATGGTTTGTATCTGAGTGTGTACTGAGCGCCAGAACTTTTGAATTTCGCTGCAACTCCAAAAAATGTGCGTCTGAGTCCCCTTTCTGCCACAGCCTCTCCAACATTGATCTGAGTGATGTGAGTGGAAGTGTTTAACAACGGTGGGAGTGGGGAAAAACCTGTGAATGATCTTCCAATGGAATTCTCTCCACGTGGGTGAGCTAGTTACTTTCCAACCCCTGGAAAATCTTCTAGCCCAAAGAGTCAGTGTTATGGAAATGTTTAATTCATTTTTTCATCTCTTTTTGACTTTCTCTAAATTGGCGGAGTTCTGTTGTGCTTAGAATTATGAAAAGTTGTGAGAGGAGGTGGGTGTTCCCTTTAAGTGTCACTGCATAATAAAAAAAAAGATCTTCTAGTTCTGTACAATCTCTGCCTATTTTTTGGTACACTCCTGGTGTTAGAAAAAGTGGGCGCACCTGCAGATATCTGTAATAATCTTCTCTCGAAGTGTATATCTGGCATTTAGTTGAGCGAATGATAAGCATAACACTTTTTCCAGGCATTGTGTGAAAGCTGCCAATTTTCGGGTCTCCCAAAATCTAAAGATCGAGTCAGTATTTGGCAGAGTGAAAGAGGGTTCATACCTGATCAATAAGGGTCCTGGACCTTTAGGTGTGTATGTGAGCTTTCTTATGGATTTTTTAAAATATTTTCAGTGAGTGTCTTATCAAAAGGTTATCCATTTTATCATGGATTTGTGTTGGAATGGTATTGGTTGGTAGGGCCCAAAGAGCCCAGCCCATGAGAGCTGCTTCTTCTAAGTGGTACCATCCTGATTCTTCTCTACGTCTGGCCCAGGTGCATAGCTGTGCTTCTCTGGCTGCTACATAGTATTTGTAAATGTTTGGGAGGGCTATGCCACCCCTTTCTCTAGGGGGTTGTAATATGTTCTGAGCTAGTCTGGGGTGTTTTTTTAGCCCAGATGAATCTTTGTGTCTTCTTTTGTAACAGTGTCCAAAACTCTTGAGGGAGTTGAATCGGGAGGGTTTGAAAAAGAAAGAGTGCCCTAGGCAATATATTCATTTTAATTGTTTGTAGTCACCCATATAGGGCCAGGGGTAGCAGTTGCTATCTTGCCATATCCACCTAAAGCTCCTGAAACAGATTTAGATAATTATTCTTATTCCACTCCTCGATTTGATTGTCACATTTCCTGGTGTTAAGTGGTCCCCCACTTTGGTGGCTGCTCCTCGATGTGGTAGTCACATTCCTTGGTGTCCAGTGGTCCCCCTATCCCCTGATCGCTGATTCCCCAGTGTGGTAGTGCTCACATTCCTTGGTGTGCACTGGTCACCCCACCGATCTCACTCCCAATTGGGTCGTCACATTCCCTGATGTCTGTTCGTTCCCCAACTCCTAAATGACTGTCCTCACCCTCCTAACCCTACAACTCATGTCACTCCACCATCATGCCCCCTGGTCCCCGCTCACCAAAGCAGGGTAGTCCCTGGAGACAGTGACTGGCACAGCCTCTCCATTCACCACTTTGGCTGGCCACCATCTGAATGACAGGAAGCATGGGAGTGACTGCTGCAGAAATTCTAGTACACACACCCTTGTCATTCATATGACAAGTGGCTGAGGTGGTGAGTGGAGGGACTGTGCTAGTTGCTGTGTTGCAGAACTGCCCTGCTTTGGTGAGTGGGGGATGGGTGGATAGTCCTGAGTGGGTAGGAGTGGAAGGGGGACAGGCAGCCTTTTGGGGGTTGGGAACATGAGGTGGGGGACCACTGGACACCAGGGCATTTTACTATCTTATCATAGACTAGCCAATCAAGGGGTTGGGGGCAACCACTGGACACCAGGGAAAGGTACATGTACTTGAGGAAACTCGGGGGAACTTTGCATATGGGTAAAGGTATGGTTTTGGCAATGTTAGATTTTGGCAGCAGTAAACAGCACTGTGAGGTCACTTAATGCTGCCAAAATCTTTGAAAATACTGCTGCATCATCTTTGCAAGGGGGAGTTCTCATTTCCATGGGTGTAGCAGAATATTGGTGCTGATGCATCAATGTGGGCTGGGTACGCACAGTTCTGCACCTGTGGACAAGTTTGCAGGACACTGCATTCATAATTGACTGTCCCCACAGGGCACCTGTTAGTGGCCAGCCCCCACTGCACATTGGTGCATGGGGGACGAATCAGGGACATAAGTGGGCATCCAGTCTGATGCCTGTCCTGGTCCGATAGTGGAGCTCCTGCTCTGCACAGATCAGGTGATTGTGGGATGCCATGAGTTCATAAGGTTTAAATTGTCATGTGAATGCTCTAATGGCTGCCCCAAGTCCTTTCTGCCTGACTGGAGGGCTGTGGCAACATGGCAGTGTGGGGCGATTCCAGTCCCACCACAGCCAGTGGGTATACTTTGTTTGGGGGGGTGCAGTGGCTATGGCAGGGTACCTAGCTGCATAGTTTGTGCCCCACTTACCCAGCACTCTGCACCTTTGTGAATGGCTCAGATTGTGGGTACGCCTCCTGGCCACCCCTTGGACCGTCCCCACATGTAGCTGCATGAACGGGCAGGGGATCGACTGCAGAAGGGGTGCGCGTCCTTTGGGGCATGCACCACTTTTTATCATAGGTTGTCTATGGTGTGTATACATTTTAATGTTGTATGCATAGGGCTCATTCTGCACAGCGACACTGTCAAGTCAGTGCCTTGTACCAAGGCCTTTGAATATCACCTCACCAGTCCAGTCACACTGTTCACTGTAAGCACAGCACTAACATGGCCAGTGCCATGCTAACCTTTTGAATATGGGGCACAGTATGTTAATACAGCATCTGCTGTGCATGTATTATGCTATAAACAGTTTAGTTGGGAGGGCTGCAACACTAAGCTGAGCATTTCTAGCTGCCCATATCTCATGAGAGGAGTCTCGTATCATAAAACACCTCATGGAGGCCCTATTAATTTATTAAAATACATGTTTACCTCATTTTGCTGGAGGTTTCAAAAGGTCGTTTTTAACATCTAACCGTTAAGAATGACATTTTAACCTGAATCTGTCACTCGAGTCTCACTTCAGAGCGAGCACACACGTCTGCCATTTCAAACCACAACTGAAAGTTATTATTTTTACCTTTGTAGTTATTCACTATCATTTTCTCCAGTCTCAGAAACCACATAGAAACATATAATTTGAGAGCAGATAAGGACTGCTTGGCCCACCCAGTCTGCCCATTTCCCTACTTAATGGATAAGCTGCAGATCCTAGTTAACCAAAGCTTACGTTCTCCTACCCCCAACCCCTAGAATTGCCTTATGACTGTCCCATGCATTCTTGAATTCCACTTGTTTCTTGGCTCCACAACCTCATCAGGAAGCCCATTCCATGCATCCACAACCCTCTCCATGAAAAAATTCTTCCTCACATTACTTCTGAGCTGTCCCCCCACATCTTTAAATTGTGCCCCCTTGTTCTTGCACACCTCTTTTTCTGACAGATGCTACCCTCTTGGACTTTGTTGATTCCTTTAGGTACTTGAAAGTTTCTATCATGTCCCCCTCTCCTCCTTTCCTCATGGCTATACATATTAAGCTCCTTAAGTCTCTCTTCATATGTCTTCTGGTTCAGACCCTGCACCATTTTAGTTGCCCCTCTGAACTGACTCCATCCTGTCTATGACTTTGCAGAGACTGGGTGTCCAGAACTGCCGCAGTACTCAGATGTGGTCTTACCAAGCTGTCTGTACAGAGGCCAACAACTTCCTGTTTTCTACTGGTGATGCCTCTCCCTATGCATCCAGTATCCCCCAACCCTCCTTACTGCCTTCTCACATTTAGCTTGTCTGATATGACTACCTCCAGGTCTCTTTCCATTTTTGTTGTTGTCAGTATCTCACCCCATTTGTACTCTTCCCTGGGTTTTGTTTCTAGGTGCATTACTTTGCACTCCTTTGCATGAATCTAAGCTACCATACATTTGACCATTCTTCCAACCTTGCCAAGTCCCTTTTCATCCTTTCCACCCCACCTTGCGTATCAACCCTGTTGCAGACCTTTGTGTCATCTGCAAAGAGACATACTTTCTGTTCCAGTCCCTCTGCAATGTCACTATAAAGACATTAAAAATACCGCCCCAGTACTGAACCCTGCTGGTAACCTCCTTTCTTCACTGTGGACTCCATTTACTATTACTCGCTGTGTCCTGTTGTCCAGCCAGTGTTTTACCAGGCTGCCACCTGGGACCCACTCCCAGGCTGGTTAATTTGTTTATTAATCTTTGTGCAGGACTGTGTCAAATGCCTTGCTAAAGTCTAGGTAGGCTATGTCCACAGCCCCTCCCTGGTCTATTACTTTGGTCACCCAGTCAAAGAAATCAATTAGATTTGTCTGACAGGACCTTCCTGCAGTGAATCCATGCTGTCTTGGGTCCTGTGCCCTACTGGCCTCTAGGTACTCAACAATTCTTTCCTTCAGAAGTGATTCCATCATCTTCCATTCATACATTGATGACAAAGATTCTCATCATGCAATCCACATACTGGAGCTCGAAAGGATGGTGCATTTCCTTAAATTCCCAGAAGGTGTAAAAAATTGTGATGTAGCAAGGTGTTTGCAAAAAGAACTGCCCTCACCTCCTAAGGCACACCTGGAAGCCCTCTCTCAACATTGAGGGCCCACAGGACACTAAGACCAGACCCTAAACCTGGAGAGAGACCAAGACCAATACTGGACAAATTTGTGTAATTTCCCAATAAGGAAACAATCGTGGTCCTGGCCAGAGACAGGGGACCTCTGGAGTGGCAGGGACAGAGAATCTACATTTTCTCACTACTAGACAGAGCTGACTCAGCACAGGAAGGGTACACTGCAGTCAGAAAGGTGTTCCAGGTGCAAGGTATTGCTTATAAGCTGCAGTACCCTACAAAGCTCTGCATTAGTGTAATTGAGTATCACACACTTCCACAACCTGGAGGAAGCAGAGCATTACATTTCTAGGAACTGGCCAGCAGCTTTCCCCCTCTGAGACAATTGGCCTCAGATGGCCAGCCACCGAGAGGGAGAAACTGCAGGTCAGGCTGGAAAATTCAGTCTGCCCTACAATATGGGCATAGTTGGGCAGGACAGCATTGACTGCTAGATGACAAAAGCCAAAGGATCTACCAGACGGTGATGAGTCAGGCAGAGCTCTCACTGGCAGGCTGGCTTTCCAACACAGTATGATCAGAGCAGTGACTCCTGGCGATTGGCGGTCACACACACTCTAACAGTGAGCCCGCTTCCGAGAGACCAGATGAGCAGGCATCCTCCCCATTGACACCTCCGCTCTCTGAATCACCAGTGAAGGCCCCAACAGCGAATTGGCAGGCCCTGCACGATGGATGCAGCAGATCCCGGGCAGACAGCGTCAGGTGCAGCAGGAGCTAATGAACAAATTGTACCAGAGTGGGCCAGTGATGGGACCTGTGTCGGCTGAGTTGAACTGTCTGAGATTCACCTGCATGGCATCAGGATTTTAAGTTGGCACCATACTTTGTTTAGCTGAGATGGGACACACTGAACTTACACTGCAAACACACAGTGACTGCTGATGTGTATCCTTTGCGTGTTTTAAGTTAAAGGTATGAGGACAGTTGCAAACTGTTTGATTTCAAGTTCTCTAGTTTAGATTGGCATGCACAGAGCACACGCCAAAATCCTTCCCTCTCCTCCTCCTCCTCTCCTTCCTTTACTCATCCAGTGCCTGGTTTGCCTGCCCTCCACTGATGTAGCTTAATTTCACTGACAATGCTTTAATTAAACAAGGGAGTAGTGTAAACGGGTGTAGGATCGATACAGACTCAGCGTTTAAGGTATAAAACACACCTTGGGTGTGATATTTTATTAAACTCAACAAATAGGCAAACAGAAATCAAGATAAACAAAATCTGCTACTGAAGTAGCTTCCAGGGTGTTTACCCTGTCACTACAGGTATAATAACACTATCTCCAGACTGGCTGCTTCACTTGGTAGCTCTTCACTTTACCATTACCCAGGCTGCTCTGACTTGCTCACCTCCAGGAGGTGTGTATATAAGTCCTAAACTGGATCACCTGACATAACCCTTAAAGCTACATATACATTTTATTACCTTTTATGAAATCAAGATTAGTCAGGTCTCCATTAAACAAACACTTTAGTACATAGTATCTAATTGAATATTCTAAACTCATATTACAGCTGTAGGGCTTTGAAATATTCACTGAATACAGAACCAGCTATAATGTGCCCTTAAGCCCCTCCTACGCTCTGAGATTGATAGTTCTTATTTGTATGAATATAGGCTTTAGAGGCCTGCTTCTCCTATAGTAGATAATTTCTCTAGTATCCTGGATTGAAGAGGTCTGGCACTGGGAATAATAAGAATATGGCACAATGGATTGTGCAACAGCATAGAGTAATACCTGTCTATATTTTATGCATGACAAGGACTGTACAAAAGAAATAATGGTGTTAACCTGTCTGTTTAATTATATCAAGCAAGGAATTTTAACATTTATTCAAGTAATTTGCAAGGTAAGCAAAAATAAAACATTGAGCTACATGGAGGTTTTATTAACTTGTGCTCATTTCTGCTTGGTCAGAGGAGCCCTGCACATATTTTTCTTCCATAAGAAACCAGAGAATGGGGAAGGGTTGCAGAATACAGCGGCAGCTGAAATTAAGATTCACTTTCTTATTTGCACGGCCACTTTCTTCGTATATCTAAAGCAACCCCTCTGTTGCCAACAGTGTTTTTCCATGCACAAGGAAATTCTCCTAGCGAGTACCTCTGTCTCTATTTCTTGGGAACCGCTGGGAAGGGCTTGAGGTCTGGAGCGATGGCTGAAATATTGACTTGGCGCCTCACCAGCCGCTCACTCCTGCTGGTACCGCTTCTAGCCCTTCTGCTTCTGGATAAAGAGTATTTCAATTTTATCAGTTAGTCTAGTCTTTTTGTAGGTGCTTTTCCTACCTTTACTTGTAGGAAGTGAAGACTTAATCTGACTTGAGAGGAGCTCTTGCATCAGGTAAAACCATTAGGACTAATGCCGCCAGGCGTTAGGACCCCACAGAAATCTTGTAGCTAGCAGTCTGTAGCAGGGGAACCCCCTGACGTCGGCTCTGCCCGATGTCAGACGTGGTATAAAGAGGGCAGTCCCCCAGCTCCATCTCAGTTCTTTTCCCACTGTCGACCCACTTAGTTCGGCTCCACAAACACCTTCTTTTGCACTCAACCGCTATTTGAGAAGTTCTTTTAAAGTTCGTTTTTTCGATCATCTTCAACATTTATCTCTGTTCTGTGTATGTCATCGCCCTCCACCACAATGAAAGTGCAGGTGCATGTGTGGGAAGCAGATCCTGGCGAGAGATGGCCACGCGACCTGCTTAATGTGCCTAGGGCCCTGACCATCGGCCTGACGTTTGCCACACTCCACAAGTCTAATCAAAAAACAAGAACCAGGAGAGCCAACGCCCTCAAAGCATACCTTCTGGAGAAAAAAGTGGCGGCTATGCAGCGTACCTCCAAGCACAGCTCATCTTCTCCCCCAGGGACTCCCCACCCAGGGAAAAATCATCTGGAGGGAAGCACCACCACTGGGAGAAAGATAGGACCAGGTCCGAGTCATGCCCGAAGTCGCCTGCAAAGCCCTCTTTGTCCTCTTTGAACTCCGGTCAGAGGTCGGGCTTGGGCTCGGTTTCAGCCCAGGCCACCAAGTCCTTCCACAAAAGTAAGCCTGCTCCCTCCTCCTCCCAGGGCAAACACCGGAAGCCAGCCTCTTCTGGGCATTTGCCTTCCCTGGCCCACTGACCCTATAAGTCTACCTCCGGGTTGACACAGGAAGGTCATTACTCTGGGAAACCGAGAGAGAAGTCTGGTTCATCAGGGAAAAATGCAAATACACAGACAAACCTGAAGAGTGAGAGGAGGGCGTGCGCCATTGGATGCTCCTCCACCTCCCCTGGCCAAGGTGCTCCCCTCTACTGACAAGTGCCCGCCTAGCCGGTCGCCTTCACCGGTGTCCCTCACTCAGACACCTGATACAGGGGTCACCAGCAGAGGATCGGATGCCCGCTCCTCCTTCCTAGGGTCAGTCGCCAGAGGGCCCTACTCCGGATCAGACTCCCAGCGATGGCTGTGCGAATGCCGGACAAGGGCTCCCTGGATCTGGCATTAGTTCCCAAGGACTCCCAGATGCCTGGTCCTACAAACCAGATGCCCAGCCCAGCAGTCATCCCTGTGGGGGACATCGGGTCTTTTTTCACATCATGGTGGAACACTGAAACACTGTGAAGGAGGATCTTCTCTATAGACCCCCAGTGCCCACCCCAACTTTTCCACCCATGGGTCCTCCTCCAACTTCACCTACTCCAGTTTGAGATGAGGGTTCCCACCTGGGCCCTAAGGGAAAAAGAAGGCATTCCTCTCCCATTCCTTCTTCAAGTGGACGCCTGTTGTCCCCGGATGATGGGGATGCCAGCCCATCCTCTCCAGATTCCTCTATTGAGGATGAGTTTATCCCATCTTCTCTAGCCACAAGAACTACTCCAAGGTCCCTCCCCACCAATGACCCCTCATTTTTAGATATCATACAACATATCCAATCTGTCTGAGTGGGATACCGAAGAAGTGGATCCAGAGCGTAGAAACCTGACCAAATTCTTGGGAACCAAGGAGCCAAAGCCCTTGGTTATTCCGCCTCTGGTCGAGCCTTTTCAAGACATGTCAAGAATTATGTGGCGTAAGCTATCATCTACCTCAGCCATTCCAAAGAAGGTAGACAGGCTTTACAACCTCCCCCAAAGGCAGAGCCCTTTTTGGGGAACTGTCCAGGGCAAACTTGCTTGTGCTCACTGCCGCCCACTGCTGCGGCAGTCAGCCCAAGCATCTGAGCTCCCAGCCTCCTGATCCTGAATTCAAGAAGTTGGATAGCTGGAGCCACAAGATTTATTCTCAGCAATAGATTCCATCAGGTCTCTCAATTTTCTCACCCATATGGTGAGTTACCAGCAGTCCCTATGGGAAAAGACCATTGAAATGGTCAAGACACTGCCAGATTCAGACGCTAAAGAAGAAATCTTAGGCTACACCCAGTCTGCTCTCGACGTCTACAAACATGTCCTCTGCTGCTCATATATTGCGGTGGACATGGCCTTCCAAGCTGCTGCCTTGGGAGTATGTCTGAGGAGGCATTCTTGTCTGAGGCTGACTGGCTTTGGTCCTGACCTCCAGGATTTTATTCTCGAATCTCCCTCCCAGGGACCAGTTCTGTTTAGCCAGGAGGTAGAAGCCCTGGTCAAACAACTCCAGGAGTCAGAGAAAGCCATGGCGGATGTCCATCGCATGTATAAATCAGAGCCTCAAGGACCTCGTCGTCATCCCTTTCATAAAGGACAGGGAGGTAAAAATCCCCAGGGCAAGGGGTTCAAGAGGTGGGGTCACCCTGCCCCTCCCAAAGCTCCTAGGGCACAGGGCCCCTCTACTCCCACTGCCTGACTTGCTGCCTCTCCCTCCTTTCTCTCAGGAGCTGCAGAACTAGAAAGTTGGAGGGAGGTTTTCCCTCTACCCTGCCGAATGGTCCAGCATAACATCAGACCAGTGGGTGTTGGACACCATTTGCAAAGGGTATGCGATAGAATTGCTTTCTATCTCTCCAGACAGTCTCCCCCGCATACATTGTCCACCAATTCTTGCACAGCTTCTGGAGAAGAATGCCATCTAGCCTGTGCCTCCAGCCCAGAGGGGCAAGGGTAATTACTCCCGTTTTTTTTCTGGTCCCAAAGAAAACAGGAGACCTACACCCTGTTCTAGACTTAAGTCATCTCAATCTCTCCGTCAAATACCAGAGATTTCAGATGGTAACTCTGGCAAGTCTGTTCCTCTTGCTTCATCAAGGAGACTGGTTATGCTCCCTAGACATGCAGGACGCTTACATGCACATCAAAGTCCTGCACTCTCACAGGAGGTTTCTCCGGGTCAGGTTTCAGGACCAGCATTACCAGTTTCATGTTCTGCCCTTCAGCTTCTCATCTGCCCCCAGAGTTTCCCAAATGTCTGGCAGTGGTGGCAGCAGCCCTCGAAGGAGGGACCACTGTTTATTCCTACCTCAACAACTGGCTTTCTCTGCTCCGTCAGAGGATCAACTTCTAGTCGCCTTAAAGGAAACAGAAGAGCTCTTCTGCTCCTTGGGGATAATGATAAACTGGCCAAAATCACAACACTAGCCCTCCCAGAGGTTGCAGTACATAGGGGCAATCTTGGATACTGTTCGGGAAAGGTTTTCCTGCCTCCAGACAGGGCAGGGCAGATTGCTCAGGTGTTCTGGCAGCAGAGTTCAAGTAGCCTCTTCAGTTCCTGCACAGGTAATTCTTCAGCTTCTGGGTCATGTGGCACCTGCCATAGCCACAGTACCCCTTGCCAGATTGCATATGAGGGTCCTCCAGTGGTACCTCAGGGTCCAATGAGACCAAAAGGTGGATGAGCTGGATTAGCTGGTCTGGGTTTCTTTGGTGGTCTGTTGCTCCCTCGACTGGTGGCTCTACCACCCACATCTAGAGGGAGGAGTCTCCTTTCCGAGACCACCCCCATCTCAAATTCTGATGATGGATGCCTCATTGTCAGGTTGGGGGCTCACCTGGGGAACACAGGATCTGAGGATCTTGGTCTCCCATAGAACACTCTCTACACATCAGTGTTCTGGAAATGAGACCGTCCTGAATGCCCTTGAGGCATTTTGAGACCAACTGTCTCAGGTCCTCTTCTGGTGCAGACAGAGAACACTCCAGTTGTCTTCTACATCAACCAACAAGGGGCACTCACTCTTATCCCTTTGCAGGAGGCCATGAGAGTGTGTGACTAGGCAGTAGAATATCTTCTAGACCTTACAACAGTACACCTGCCAGGTGTCAGAACATTCTCGCCAACAGTCTGCCACTCCCGATCACTAAAACATGAGTGGGAATTGCTCAGAAAGTCACAGACTACCTCTTCGATCGCTGAGGCCATCCAGAGCTGGACCTCTTTGCGTCCCTGCACAGCTAAACTAAAATTTTGCTCGCTCGATCCAGGGCCTGGTGTTTTTGGCGAGATGCATTGTCCCTCTCTGGACAGGGAGGTTCCTGTAGGCTTTCCCTCCTTCCCTCTCATTCAGAAGTACTGCTCAAATTGCAGTTATAGGGAGCCAGGATGATCCTGGTAGCTCCTCTGTGTGGCGTTGTCAGATTTGGTATCCGCTGCTCCAACAACTGTCATTGTAACCTCCAGTACAGTTGCTTCTCTCCATCCCTTGCTGTCACAGGATCAGGGGATGCTCGTCCATCCAGCTCCGCATTCTCTTCACCTGCATGCATGCCTTCTGCAGTCTTGGCAGAAGAGAGATTAGGAGTGTGAAGCAGGGTGGCGGATGTTCTGGTGGCAGCGAGGAAGCCTTCCACGAGAGCTACTTACGCTACGAAGTGTAAGCGTTTCTGCCTTTGGGCAACGGCTCGTGCCCCAGATCCCCTGGATTGTCTGGTTCGGTACATATTAGACTATCTTCTCCACCTCTTGGACCTGGGGCTAAGCTGCTCATCCATTAAGGTGCACATGTGTGCAGTTTCTGCATATCACATGCATCATTTGGGAGTGAACTCTAGCACAACTAACGTCTGCAAGACTTTCCTTAGAGGTCCTACACATCAGCCCTCCCAGGAGAGATACTGTCCCTCCTCTGGATTTACTTTTTGTTCTCAAAGCTCACCCTGCCTCCCTCTGAACCAGTCTCATCATGCGAGCTAAGCTTTCTCTCTTGGAAAGCACTTCTTTTAGTTGCTATTACTTCCGCTCGAAGGGTTTCTGAGCTTCAGACCCTGATGTGTAAGGAACATTATAACTTTCCACAGGGACAGGGTGACCCTGTGTATGAACCTAAGTTCTTACCAAAGGTGATGTCTGTACTGACTCTGAACCAGGACATCAGCCTTCCAGTTTACTATTCTGAGTTTGCAAATCAAGGAGAGGCTTTGTTGCATACCCTGGATGTTCACAGAATCCTGAGGTATTATCTCCATAATGACTAGACTTTCCAGGAAGACGGACCAGTTGTTCATCTCCTTTGCAAAAGGGTGACAGGACTCCTCTCTCAAGCAGTCACTAGCCCGTTGGCTGGTGCACTGCATCTCCTTTGTTACCACCACCATGATAAACCCCTGCGGACCCATCAAGAGTCACTCCACCAGGGCTGTGGCTACCTCATTTGCCTCCTTAAAACGTGTCATCAGCAGATATCTGTGCTACCTGGAGCCTGATCCACACCTTCATCAGGCATTACAGCCTAGACATTGCTTCTAGGAGGAGAGCAGGTTTCGGACTGGCTGTCTTGCAAGGCCTACTCTCATGAGGCTGATCTGTTACCTATTACCTCCCCCTCACTGTCAAACCTGAGCCTATCTTTGGGTACTGCTTGGGACTCAGTCCTAATGATATTACCTGCTGCAACAGCTTCCTCAAAGTCAGATAGCACAGTTCGTAAGAACTTACCATAACAGTAGATCTTGAGGAGGGCTCTTGCAGCAGGTGGCTTCCTCTATCCTAGAAATCCTATGTTTTTACCCTTATCCAGGGTTGGGGAGTTCCTGCTCGGTTCTCCAAGTTCTTTCAGCTGGGTCTCCAGCAGGAGAACTGAGATGGCTCTGGAGGACCGCCCCTTTATACCATGTCTGGCCGTCGGGTGGAGCTGACGGAGTGAATCCGCTACAGACTGCTAGCTAAAGATTTCTGTGGGGTCCTAATGCCTGGCAGCATTAGTCCTAATGGTATTACTGCTGCAAGAGCTCCTCTTCAAGATCTACCATTACAGTAAGTTCTTACATAACTGCACTTTCCCTTTTCTCTGCAGGACATCTCCATAACATTACAAGGCAGCAAAACATAATTACCTAAAGATATGCCATCCTGTGAGTTCACGGAACTAAAAGTTGCCAAAAATACACCTTGCTAGTGGTGCTCTGATTTTCTACCTGGACTCAATATTGTTCTACATAACATAAATATAGAAAGGCAGCAAGAAAAACCCTAGGACAGCTATAATTCATTTTGGGACAAGAAGTACATAAACAGCCTAGGATTTGTTTTCTTTGTGCTTTTTCCTTAAAGCTATATACCAATATGCTTTATGTTTTTAATGCCACTCAGGGGTTCAATTAATTTATTTTCAATGGAAGTCTAAAACTTCCAGGAGTTCAAATCTGGAAGTCATTCTGATTTTTTGGAAGTCAAAATACTTTCTGGATCCCACTTTTGGAAGTCAGTTTTCTAGGATGGACAGATTTATGGAAGTTAACATAATAAATTAGTGGTAAAATATAATTTCTTTCAGAAAATTCCATCATTTCTGACTTCCATGCCTGCAGTTTTGGAAGTCATCTAATTTTTGGTTTTACATCTGGAAGTCAATGACTTCCTTCCTCTTTATTTTGGAAGTTTTGCCTTATTTTTGAAGTCAAATACTCCCAAAATGGAGTTAACTGAAGCCATGATGCCACTCTGTTACCATTAATTCTGTTACAGTAATAGCTTCAAACCTAACAACCAATACAGATATATCTTATTCTAGGCATGCACTCCATGTATGCTGGCTGCAGTTCGCATGTTTCTTTACATGCTTTTCTATATGCCAGGCTCCGTCCCAGGAAGTACCAAAAGTGAAAGGGATATAGGAAGAAGGCAGAATAAGTAAGAAGAATAGGATAGGCTACGATGGGTGACCACTCCACCATCACCTGAAAGGGGTTTAGGGTAGAGACAGAGATGCTGCTCAGTAGATTTAAGTTAAGGAAAATCAAAAGAAAGAAAGGACTTCCTGGAGCATTACTTAGCAACTATGGTGGAACACTAGTCTACTGTCTACCACAGGCAGGCAGGCAGCTGTGTTCATTCTGAGGTTCTTCTCTGATGTGCTTGCTGTCTGGGTATTATGATACACTGCAGTCTGGTAGGCCCTGCCTCCCTAGCAACACAACTGTATGATGGCTGTCAGCCCCTTCCCCTCATTCTCTAAGCAGTGTTATAGGGCGGGCCACTCTGCACAGCAGGGGTATGGAATGTGTGAGAACAACATCACAGCTGTGCGAATGTTCGTGGCAGCCAGCACAAGACTATGAATATTGAGAGAGGGTGAAGGTTTCTAGAGACCAGTTTTACACTGCACCCCGCCCCCCCCCATTTGTTTGTTTTAATTTATTCTTTGGTTAACCTGGTAGGCCCCATAGGCGCAAGTGCCTGTTTTCAGGGGTGACCTGCTCAGAGTCGCACAAAGTATGCAGGTGGAGGTTGTGGGAATCGAACCCTGGTCTGCTGGATGTACCAAGCTCATTCGCAGATCATTACTCTAACCTGTAGGCTATACTGCCAGCAAGCAGAGCCTGTCATCCACTGCTCACAAGGCCCAATGGAAGCTGGGCTGCAGCACCCTACACTCTGGTCTGGAGTTCCAAGTGACTGCTTCCAATGGCTTCCAACACTGCCTGAATTCTCTCATCTTGTTCAGCCTGCTTGAGCAGGTATACTCCTGTCTAAAGATAGGCAGAGAAGCTGCTTCTTACTGACTACAACCTGATTATACACACCATTCTGAAAGTGGCCACAAAGTGGACATTTAGTAGTGTGGAACTGTCCTCACTGCTGAGGTGTCTTATTTAACACCCCATGCGCACTTCCACCATGATGCCACAAACAAAGGGCCTCCTACTAACTGCAACATCCGGCACTGGATTGTGGAGGCTCCCTTACTCACATCTAGCCCATCTTAAACAGACTCCAACCTCCCCACCGAAGGTGTTTTATATCTACTAATGTAACCCCTAGGTGGCTCTATCCCAGAGGTCTGGGTTGGTAGTGGTCAAGCTAACCTGGGCACAGCCCTCCTGGATACTGTAGCCCCCCCTCTTTCCCCTCTAGTGGCCTGAACACTGTACAATAATCACTTTCACAATACCCTGATACCACACAAGTACCCACACTGTTTACACTTACCACCAGTGCTGGTTCCTCTGGCTCGACCCTGAGGACCTGCTGTAAAACAAGGTTAAGCACAGCAAATAGCAACAGTACAGTACTTTGAGCACAAACTGGAACCTCAGTCGGATTACATGAGAAAAGTTAGATCTGATTTATTCAGGGTACTTGAACAAGGGAGGGTCAAAATCAGGTTAAATAGCTTAAAGGTATATCAATCAAGCAGTTATGCATGTGCTTTGAGCCCCACACAGTCCACCTCTGGGTACCCAGGTGGAGAAGAGATGGGCTAGCCAGGACAGTTGCCGAGGTTGCAGCTGGTTGGGGCCTTGTGATGGAAAACACAACATGCACAATACACAATATTTGTAATCCAGACCAGAGGGCTAAGTTTGTAAAGGAAGCAAGCGAGACAATCAGATGACACACTCAGATTAAGCTGTTGGTGCAGGGAGCTACCCTGGTATTTACTCACGATACCCAAGACTGGACACAGGCTGGACAAAATCGAGACCGCAGGTGGTTGATCTGGAATGCCAGGAGAAGCAGGGCCCACACAAGTCGCAGAGGCATCATTCCTGTTCAAGCGTGGAGCAGGGCTGATCCCCAGGCAGGTCTCTCGCCGATGGCTTCTCTGTGCAGTGGGTAGTCTGGCTGGGCCAGTCTGGCAAAGCCCAGACCGCATGGAGACAAGTTTGGATACAGTCTGTTTTGGGCTGGATACAGCTTCCAGCAGGCAGAACACAGTTCACACAGTGGGGAACTAACTCACAACCCACTAGCAGCTCATAGCACATTTACATGTACAGGAATTCCACTGTACCAGGCAAAGTGCTTCCCGGTCACAATCGCAAAGTCTCTGGACACACCGGGAGCTTAGGGGTAGCTGGAACTCCTGACAGGCTGATCACATTCAGCAAAAATATTCGGTGGTCTTCAGGCTGAGCGTGGCCCACTTCAGTAGCTTACTTTAGTCACACAAACTTGGATTTAGTGCAAAATAATTCTTTTCTCTCCCTCTCATGGAGCAGCAGCAGACATGCAGCCAAAAACTCAGCCCTTTCACAGTTATCCCATGCGAATCCACTCAGGATTTCTGCCCAAAATTACTTCAGCTCCTTCCTCTTGAGCTTCCAGCTCAGAACTAAACTGAAAATGCAAGCAGCCCGGGACTTCCCAAGATCCAAAGATTTGGTTGGCTGATTTGGCTGTCAGTCAAAGCAGGAGCTGCCCTTCAGTTGCAAAAAAGGCACAAAGCTCAAACCACAGTTCCTATAGATTTTGAATTCAGACAGCTCCTGTAGTCTGGCTACATTTTAATTCCACCAGAACTGATTGGTCCAATTTGCAGTCCAGGACCAAGGTAGTGGAGACAAACAAAACAGTGCTTGCTACAAAGAAAGCAGGTTAGACAAACTACATTATCATTCTAAATGGTTTTCAGCAAATAGTTACATCTTTCAACAGAGCTCCATCTGAGATTACTTATGTTGCAATCAAGCAGCTCTTAAAGAGACAGTGCACAGAGGCTATACAAGCTCTGGTAATCATATTTAAACTGCTAAAATGCAGGACACCAGCCTGGTAGTGAGCATTTAGACAAGCTCAAGGAAGACTTTTTGGGAACCCCCATTCGTGGGGGTGGGGGTTACACTAAAATGATTGACTAAATTTGGGAAAACCTTTACCCCTCGAGGTTTTCATATCACAGGGACCCCCTGCAGTACTTAGCTAGGATACTTCCTCTGCATGCTGACTGTGGCTCCATGACAACAGCCATTTATTTACGTGTTTTTTGCTGACCAGGTAAATGCACTAGAGAATAAAATGCCTACTAGATGGGATGTACTGTACTTACTCAGCTTAGAAAGAGCAAATCTGATGGCTTGCCAGGCTAGAACCAAAAGTTTTGAATTTAGAAGCGCCTGTCATAGCCATATCCCTTAAATCTTTTTAATGAATCTTTGCTCCATGGCTTCTTCCCTAACAAATGGAAAACTGCCCTGGTGGTTCCTACACATAAGGTGAAGCAAAAGACCCTGAAAACTACAGACTTTATCTCTCCTTGGCCTGCTTGCTAAAATCCTAGAAATGTTGATGCATGTCCAGCTCCAGGACTACCTGGAACTACATCACATATTATCCAGTTCCCAGCATGGTTTTAGAAAGAAACATGGGATGGATACTGCTCTGATCCCTATCACCTCTTTTATGCATGGGGCAGTGGACGGGTCCTAATGACTGGGGCAATCTTCATAGACTTAACCAAGGTGTTTGACCTTGTAATCCATGAGCTTCTGCTCTCTAAACTTAGGCATATAGGTCTAGATGATCTGGCGTATACATGGTTCTGGCATTATCTCATAGACATAACACAGGAACTGATGGAGGGTAGCCTGCCTGACCTTAAACCATCATCTACAGGAGTTCCCAAGGTTCCACCCTTGGCCCTCTGTTGTCTTCCTATTTATCAATGACATGGTAAACTCTTGGGGGAGGTGGCAAGCTTCAACTGTATGTGGATGATGTACTGTACAAAAAGCTCAACAGATGTGGCTGAGATCAGCACTGGTCTCAATGCTGAGTTTAGGAACCTGGAAAGTTGGTTGCTATACAATAAACTTGTTCTTGACATGAAAAAATTAAGCCATGCTGTTCAGCTCTAGGCACCTGGCCAAAAATAGACACAGTCTTCTACAGATAGCTTCTCTGGCTGGTTCTCAGATCAAGTGTCAGACTCCATGAAATACCTTGGGGTTCATCTTGACCAGGAACTCGTAGTTAAACCACATGTAGAGGTGGTACTTGAAACCCCTGTACCAAAACATGGGTCTGCTTTACAGGCTTAGTGGTTACCTCCACCAGTGAAGCCACGGCTGGCTACTGCCAAGGGAATACTGCTGCCTCCAGTTATTCCTGAGTGTCCCACTCCTGTAACCCCATAGGGGTATGGGGCTAAATAGACTCAGGTGCTATATAACTAAGTGGCATGCTGCGGTAAGAGCACCTAGTGCCCATCATTACCATGTTCTAGCTGTGCTAAACTGGCCCTCCCTGGAGGCTAGATTAGCTTATCCAGTCTTCTGCCTTACTTATAAGCTTCTCAGAATTGCTGCCTCTCCCAGTCTTCAAGGCATCCTCCAGCCCAAATCTCAGAAGAAGGCACTTAGGTCCTCTATCTGCCTACTGCTAGAGGTCCCGAGGGCCGTCACCTGCAAAGGGACAGGTCTTTTGCAATCTGTGCACCAGTCTTATGGAACAGCTTTCCACCTTAAGTCTTAAAATGCTTTACTCTTGGCATTTAAAACCAGTGTTGTAGCCTATATTAGATTCTGTTTAAGCGGTTGTGTATTGGGTGGAATGTTACAATGTATCTAACCCTGGATGCCTCACTGTATTGTGACTGTGAATCTGAATTGTATTGTACTATGTGTTTTCTGTTTTCTGGTACCTACCTCTTCTTTGTGTTCATTTATGTTTCTGTACTGTTTATGAATTAACTCCTGGTCACCCTGAAAATGGGACACTTGTCTCAGAGGCCTACCTGGTCAATAAATCTCAATAAATAAAAGTATTGTCAGGTATGACCCTGGAGATTACAGATAGTGTGGAAAAACAAAGCAGTAGGGTTTACCAACAAGTACAGTGAAATATTTAAATAAGGTAGATATGTGAAATAATATCAAGCAGAGGTCAACAGACTTCGGTGACATCACATCCAGGGCAGCGACTTGAAGAGTGAGCTCTCATCCCTCAGAGCTTAAAACTCCTCACCTCATAAATAAAACTAACTCAAAGGGACCAGACTGTCAACCAGAGAGAGAGGAGATCAAGATGACCAGATTGAGATCTGATAAAGTGCAAAAATCCATGGATGGCTTCAGATATGAAGCCCTCAGCTTGGATTGTAGCAGCAGTGTTTTCCTAAGCAGCACACGTGGGCCTGATTATGACACTGATAGGGAGGATGAAGGGCTCACCAGGAACAGATTCAAGACGTTGCTGTGGTAAATAAAGGCTTCCCAAACAGAAAATCAAGCTGAATTAAAAAAAAATCCACAATTGTGATTGCTTTGCTAGGGTAGAAAGAAGAATAGCAGAGGTGGAGGAGAGAGTTGTACTAGAAAATGGTACCCTGCAGTTGGGTATGGCAGTCAGTGCCATCTTACACTACACAGAAACCCTTCAAGAAAAATGTTTGGACTTGGAGGCTAGAGCCTGCCAAGACAGTTTGCAGTTATCTGGGCTGTCAGAGGAGTGGAGACTGGTAATATGTGTGATTATATTCAGGACTTTCTCAAGATGTGCTCTTGTTTCCTCTGACTTTTGAGCTCTGCATTGAGCGGGCACTCCGTGCACTGCTGCCCATGCTCACTTGCCCTTCAGCAGGACACGGCTATAATAATGACATTTTCCAGTTTTACAATGAAAGAAGATATTCTCCATTATCAAATACAATGGCGCCAGGCTTTTTTTCGTGCAAGACTATCCACCTGAGATACAAAGGCTGCATCTGCAGTATTTAAATGTAATCAAGGTGTACAGCTCGAATCTGGATCTTCTTGAAAATGCTGAGACTGAGACAGAGACAGAGAGAGAGAGAGAGTGAGAAAGCAGCCACAGCTTCCTTGAATCAAGGAGGTTATTTTCTAGACTACACCGAACTGAATTATTACTTTTTGGACCTGTGTAAGTAACTAGTATTGATTCTGTTTTGGGGTTGATTTTCTTAGTTTTGACTTTAATTTGCCAGTGAGGAACTGTAGCTGGGAGATATTTGCAGTCATTTGTGACCAGACCTGTTACTTAACCTCTGTGAAATAGGTGTCTGAAAGGAAGGAAGGCACTCCCGGGGTGGAGGGTCAGAGTTGTAGTTGATTGTTTCTTGGCGGCATTCGTTTACTCCTTCCACCCTTCCCTCACCCCACCCGCCCCAAGCGCATAACTTCCTTTTTATAGCAGGGTTCTGACATCACTTCCCAAAACTGTTAACATCATACACCTGTTCATATCCTTAAAGGCACAGCACACTGAATAGGGGTAGAGACACTCACAAATTTGCACACACTAAAACAAGAACAAAAACAAAGAAAAGCATCTGTAACTGGAAGGGACACAGACATGGGGAATGGTGCAATGCACTGGCTGTGGAGCAACAGTCTTCTGGGAGACATTCTGGAGACTGCATTGCTGCTCTATTGCAGGCACCTCTCTGGGCTGGGGAGGAGGTTGTTCATCTCCATGCTGACCTGGCAAGGATTTGGGAAACCTGCTCCCCCAACCGGGCCACTGCCACTACCTTAGAGGTTGCCAAAAAAGAGGAGTGGCTGGACCACAGTGGGCTCAGGGAGGGTGAGGGTGGTGGAACAGAGGCACATCACTCCAGTTGTGCCTCTCCACAGTTCATTTGCCACTCTGGCGGAGCATGGTTCCTCTATGGAGGCATCCACAGTGGAGACCAAGGAGAATGCTGGGAACCTCCACAGTGGAGACCCACAGGAGGCTGGCACAGGACTCCACAGGAAGGAAACAACTCCTGGTGGGGACTCAATTGTTAGGGGAGTAGAATTGGGGAGGAGGGGAAAGGGAGGTAAGGTGCATGCCTGGTGCCCTGGCTTGGAGGGACAGAAACTAATCCTCAGGATCATGGGAGCAGCTGCAAAGGAGGAGAGCTGGATGTCATTATCCACCTAGGGATGAATGATCTGGCTGAGAATTTGATCAGAGCAGTGTAACAGGAGTTTGTGGAGTTGGGAGGGGCCTTAGACAAGTGGCACACACAATAACTTTCTCAAGTGCTACCTGTCTATGACATGGATAAGGCTAAGGTCTCTGCACCATAGGATTCAATGATTGGTTGAAAAACTGGTGCAGAGCTCAGAGTTGGCTTCATTGGGGACTGGGGCTCCACCTGGAGGATGCAGGCCTATACAGGCACAATGTTCTGTATCTATCCAGGAGGAACCAGGATCCTAGGTGATAGGTTTAAATACTTCATTGTAAGCATTTAAACTAGCCAAGGGAAGAGCACTGAAAGAAGAAGGAAATCCTAGCCCCCAAAAAAGTCAGGTAATTAGTGAGGTAGACACCAAGATAGAGCAGTCAATAGGGAGAAGGGCAGGATAAATGGAGAGAAAAGACAAAGACAGCAAGGACAGGGATGGGGCAAAAGAAATAAAGCCATAAAAAAGTGGAGGGTAATGAGTACCAATGCCCATAGTCTAGGCAAAAAGCTCCCGAAATGGTGGCCTTGATGGAAAAGGGATGCCTGGATATCGTAGCAGTCACAGAAACATGGTGCACAGAGAACCATGATTGGGATGGCAACATACCAGGGTACATGATCTACAGGGGGGACAGGTAGGGAAGAAGAGGAGGAGGAAGAGTAGCTCTCTATGTAAGGGAAGGGATCAAAGAAACAGAACTAAAGGGTAAACGGGGAAGAGAGGAGGCACTGTGGGTGACCCTGGAGACTGAAAATGGCTCCACAATCTGCACAGGGGTTGTATACAAACCCCCATCTCGGAAGGAAATGGACAAAGAAATGATAGAAAGCATCCTTGGGATGGCAGAGAAAGGGAAGATATTACTGATGGGGGACCTGAATATGCCAGATGTTAACTGGAGCAACTTTGCTGCAGCCACATCCAAGAGCAGGGCCATTCTCAAAGCCCTACAATGGGCATGCCTCAGACAGCTAGTTTTGGAACCCATTCGGTAGGGAGCAATCCTAGACCTGATACTCTCAAATTATACCCCCTTTGAAGGCACAAAGCCGAAGCGCAGGGGTTTCTGTTGGAATTTTTGGCAACAATAAAATGCTATCTTAGCATATATTCATATCGTTTTGGAGTGCTCCTTTCTTTTGTTGTACTCTCAAGTGGGGACAGAGAGAGGATCTCTGATCTTGAAGTGGGTAGCCATCTGGGAACAAGTGACCACCAAACAGTGTGGTTCACGATAAACTTAGCTGTAGAGTCAAGCCACACAAAAGTGAAGGTACTGGACTTCAGCAGGGCTGATTTTGTCAAAATGGGAGAGTGCCTCAGAAAAGCACTAGCAAACAGGCAAGAAGGTGGGGTGGAGCAACAATGGGGAAATATCAAAACCGCCATCACAGAGGCAACAAGCCTTTGTGTGAAGCAAATAAACAAATCAAAATGAAAGGAAAAACACTATGGTTCTCAAAAGAAGTGGCGGGGAAGGTAAGGGAAAAAGATAGCACTTAAGAAGTATAAGGAAATGCAGAAGGAGCAAGACAGAGAACTGTACCATTTAAAGCAGAAGGAAGTGGGGAAGGCAGTCAGAATAGCAAAAGCCCAAACTGAGGAAAAGATAGCCAACTCGGTTAAGAAGCGGGATAAAACCTTTTATAGGTACAGTACATTAGGGAGCAAAGAAAGACTAAGGCAGGGATACTGAGGCTGAATAAAGAGGAAGGTGGTTGGGCAGAGAGCGACAGTGAAAAAGCAGGGATACTGAATGCATACTTCTGCTCAGTATTCACAATGGAAAAGCAGGGGGAGATACCTAAACCAGTTAATAGAAGCACTCTGGATAGAGGGGTTGATTAGTCCTTTCACAGAAGAAAGGGTTCTGAAAGAACTCTTAAAACTGAAGGTGGATAAAGCAATGGGGCCTGATGGAATTCAGCCCAGAATTCTAAAAGGACTAAGGAGAACTAACACCACTGACTACCCTTTTAATAAATCATGGGAGGATGGTGGGGTACCTGAGGACTGGAGGAGGGCAGATGTAATTCCCTTCACAAAAGTGGGAGCAAAACAGAGGCAGGAAACTACAGACCTGTCAGTTTGACCTCAGTGGTAGGGGAAATGATGGAATCACTTCTGAAGGAAAGAATTGTTGAGTACCTAGAGGCCAGTGGGGCACAGGACCCAAGGCAGCATTGATTCACAGCAGGATAGTCATGTCAGACAAATCTAATTGATTTCTTTGACTGGGTGACCAAAGTAGTAGACCATGGAGGGGCAGTGGACATGGCCTACCTGAACTTTAACAAGGCATTTGACACAGTCCTGCACATAAGATTAATAAACTAATTAGCCAGCCTGAGATTGGGTCCCAGGGTGGTAGCCTGGGTAAAACATTGGCTGGACAACAGGACACAGTGGGTAATAGTAAATGGAGTCCACAGTGAAGAAAGGAGGGTTACTAGTGGGGTGCCACAGGGTTCAGCACTGGGGCCGGTCCTTTTTAATGTCTTTATAAGTGACATTGCAGAGGGACTGGAAGGAGAAGTATGTCTCTTTGCAAATGACACAAAGATCTTCAACAGGGTTGATATACAAGGTTGGGTGGAAAGGATGAAAAGGGACTTGGCAAGGTTGGAGGAATGGTTAAATGTATGGCAGCTTAGATTCAACGCAAAGAAGTGCAAAGTAATGCACCTGGGAAACAAAATCCCAGGAGAAGAGTACACAATGGGGGGTGAGATACTGACAACAACAAAAATGGAAAGACTACCTAAGGTGGGCCAGCAATGTGAGAAGGCAGTATGGAGGGCTGGGGGTATACTGGGATGCATAGGAGAGGCATCACCAGTAGAAAACAGGAAGTTGTTGGCCCTCTGTACAGACAGTTGGTAAGACCACATCTGGAGTACTATGTACAGTTCTGGAGACCTCATCTCTGCAAAGACATAAACAGGGTGGAGGTTGTCAGGAGAGCAACAAAATGGTGCAGGGTCTACACCAGAAGACATATGAAGAAAGACTAAATCAGCTTAAGATGTATAGCCTTGAGTAAAGGAGGAAGAGGGGGACATGATAGAAACTTTCAAATACCTCAAGGGAATCAACAAAGTCCAAGAAGGTAGCATCTTTCAGAAAAGAGATGTGCAAGAACAAGGGGCTAATTTGAACATAGAGAGGACTCAGAGGTAATGTGAGAATATTTCTTCACAGAGAGGTTGTAGATGCATGTAACAGCCTTCCTGAGGAGGTTGTAGAGTCACAAATAGTGGAAATTCAAGAATGCATGGGACAGACATAATGCAATTCTAGTGGGAGTAGGAGGAAGTAGGCTGTTGGTTAACTAGGATCTGCAGCTTATCCGTCAGGTAGGGAAATGGGCAGACTAGGTGGGCCAAGTGGTCATATCTGCTGTCATATTCTAAGTTTCTATGTAGCTGCCTAACAGGGCACTCACATGCAGAACACTTTTAATCGCTAGGACACATAAAGCCAGCCTGGCAGTGGGCATTTAGGCACACAAGGAAGGTTTGGGAACCCCCATTTATAGGGGGTTACACACACCATACAAGCCATACAAAGTACTGGACTTTAGAAGGGCTGGCTTTGCCAAAATGAAATGCCTAGAAATGCACTGCAGATGGGCAGGAAGGAAGGTGACAGAACAATGGGAAAAATCAAAACTGTCATCATAGAGCAACACGCCTTTGTGTGAAACAAGTAAAACAAAACAAAGCAGAAAACCACTATGGCTCTCAAAAGAGGTGGCAAGAAAGGTTAGGGAGCAAGATGGCATTCAGGAAGTATAAGGGATCATAGAAGGAGCAGGACAGAGACTTGTATCAGTTAATGCAGAGAGAAGTGGGGAAGGCAGTCAGAATTGCAAGGACCCAAACTAAAGAAAAGCTAGCCAACTCAGTAAAGGAGACTAAAACCTTTTATGGGTACATTAGGGAGTGAGAAGAAAGACCAAGGAGAGATAATGAGGTTTAATAAAGGAGGAGTGGGTGGACGAAAGGCGACAGTGAGAGGCAGCGATACTGAACAAATACTTTGCTCAGTATTCACTGAAGAAGAGGAGGTACCTAAACCAAACAAGAGAAGCACTCTGGGCGGGGGGGTTGATACCAGTCCATTCACAGAAGAAAGGGTCCTGAATGAACTCTCAAAACTTAAGGTGGATAAGGCAATGGGACCCATCCAGTTCACCCAGAATTCTAAGCAATTAAGGAGAGACCTAGTGGCACCACTGACTACCCTTTTAACAAATCATGGGAGGATGGTGTGGTACCCGAAGACTGGAGAAAGATGGATGTGATTCCCCTTCACAAGAGTGGGAGCAAGGCAGAGGCAGGATACTATAGACCTGTTAGTTTGACCTCAGTGATAGGGAAACTGATTGAATCACTTCTGAAAGAAAGAACTGTAGAGTATCTAGAGGCCAATGGGGCACAGAACCCAAGGCAGCAGGGATTCACAGCAGTAAGGTTATGTCACATGAATCGATTAGATTTCTTTGACTGGGTGACCAAACCAGAAGACCAGGGAGGGACTGTAGATAAGGCCTACTTGGACTTTAGCAAGGCATTTGACACTGTACCACACAAAAGATAGATAAACAAGTTAGCCAGCCTGGGAGTGGGTCCCAGGGTGGTAGCCTGGGGATCAAATTGCCTGGACAACAGGGCCTGCAGTAATAGTAAATTAAGCACACTCAGGAGAAAGGGGAGTTAATAGTGGGGTACCACAGGTTTCAGTACTGGGACCAGTACTATTTAAAGAAAGCAGTCATCATGTCAGCCTCCCACCCATGCAAACTTACCCCCAGTTTAAGCCTTTTTAAGTATGTTGCAGCATTTTTCTCCACCACAGCACACTTTATTTTAATTACAAAGTCTGCTGCCCAGAAGTATGATGGATGTTAGTGGGGCTCTATTTGTGTAAAGGTGCAGTGCCACTGTGCACTTCAATACAAAAGTATTGGCGCATGGTGCTTGTCGCACCTTACAGATAATGGAGCCCACTGCATCTGCCATACGTCCGGATAGCATACTTTTGCAATTAAAATAAAGTATGTTATGGCATCAGAAAAATGCCACAACATACTTAAAAGGCTTAACTGGAGGGTAAGTCTTGCGGGGATGGGAGGCTGGCATGATGACAGCTTTCCTTTAATGTATTTATAAGTGACATTGTGGAAGGGCTACAAGGAAAAATACGCTTCTTTGCAGATGATACAAATATCTGCAACAGGGTTGATACACAAGGGGGGGTGGAAAGGATGAGAAGGGACTTGGCAAGGTTGGAGCAATAGTCAAGAGTAAGGCAGCTTAGCTTCAATGCAGAGAAGTGCAAAGTAATGCACCGGGGAAACAAAAACCCAGGAGAAGAGTACACAATGGGGGGGAAGGGTACTAATAACAAACATGGAGAGAGACCTGGGATACTCATATCAGACGACCTTAAGGTAGACAAGCAATATGAGAAGGCAGTATGGAGGGTTTGTGGGCATTCTAGGATGCGTACGGAGAGGTATCATCAGTAGAAAACAAGAAGTTGTTATCCCTCTGTACTGACAGTTGGTGAGACCCCATCTGGAGTACTGCATGCAGTTTTGGAGAACCCATCTCCGCAAGGACATAGACAGAATAGAGGCAGTACAGAGGAGGGCAACCAAAATGGTGCAGGGTCTGCAACAGAAGCCACATGAAAAGACTAAAAGAGCTTAATATGTATACCCTTCAGGAAAGGAGGAAGAGTAAGTAAGTAAGTAAAAATGTATTTGTTTAAAGCGCCCTTCCTGAGCTCAGGGTGCTTTTACAATAATTCACACAGCTTAAATACAATACAATTTAAAATCAATAAAACCAATAACAAATCAATGACAGTTTATTATCAAATCTCTGAGAATGCCTGATTAAATAAGAATGTTTTCAGATACTTTTAAGGCACTAAATTGTTTTCTGGGACACACAACCCCCACAGGCACTTCCGGGGCAAACTGCCCTTTATTAAGTGGCACTGTTGCGAGCAGGCATGCATATAGAGAACATATTTAGCTCTGTATTAAACAGAGCGAGTGGGAAGAACAGGAGAGTGTTTGTGGACAGACTTCTGTGTTATTTTAAATTGCACCACTCGTACCACATGGAGCCCTTCTCCTGAGTCATCCGGAAGCAGGAAGAGAATGCGGTAGTTCTGACAGTTGCAGTCAGAACTACAATAGCACTAATTTCGTTTTATTCTTTGAACCAGGACATCTATGCACAGTGCCTGTTCCTAGCATGAGAGGCAGCTGCACGGAGTGCTTTTTTAAAATACTTTTAAGGCACTAAATTGTTTTCTGGGACACACAACCTCCACAGGCACTTCCGGAGCAAACTGCCCTTTATTAAGTGGCATTGTTGCAAGCAGAGGCGGTGTGAGTAGGCGCCGTCACAACGCATGAGGCATGCCTTGAGACACCTTGCGTCGGCGCATGTCAGCTGTGTCCGCTGTGACACTGGGACTGGGACACCATATTATATGCACACAAGGCTAAATATCATGATGAAGCAGTGTGCTAGGTGTGGTATGTATACTGAGGGGGGTGAAATACAGGGGTTTCCCTGTGATTACTGCGGTTTAATTGAAGTATTGCAAGTGGAGATCACTTCTTTGCAATGTAGGCTGACAATACAGGCTGAGATTTTAGTACTGGAGCAGTTTATTAATTCAGTGGAAAACGATCTCTCTCTATCACAGCAGTTGCCAATAATAGATACAGGATGACCTAAAACAAAAATGGTAAATGAGGTTGATAATATGAATGAATGGTGTACAGTTCAAAGTTCATCAAGGGGAAGAAGGTAGAAGAAACATAGGAGTTCTTCCAATATATTAACCCTAACAGATTTCATGCCCTTGTTACCGATCAAGATCTTGAGGATGTCGTGAGCCCATTTCATTAGAATCCCAAAGGAAAATAGGTGTGATCAGAACCTCCACACTTTAACCAACCTTGTTATACCAACACAAGATAAAATAGCACCAAGGATGTCCTAGTAATAGGTGACTCCATGTTGAAATATGTGAACCATGTGATCTGTAAAGAGGAAGGAATACACTACTGTGTCTGCCTTGCCTGGGGCCAGTATCAGTGATGTACGAAAATTACTTCCGGGGTTACTTGAGAATACACTGACACCATTGACAGTATTACACGTTGGTGTAAATGATATGGGCAAAAGAAATCTCACTGAGATACAACAGGATTTTGAGTGGGTAGGGGAGGAACTTAAAAATAGAGGATGTGATTTGATTGTTTCTGGAATTTTACTGGTTCCCTGGGCAAGAAGGAAGCAAACAGAGAACATGAGAAGTTTAAATGGATGGCTCAAAAGGTGGTGCTTTAGAGAGGGACAAATATTTATGGATCACTGGGAGGATTTCCAGGTACCCCGTTGTTTCTCACAAGATGGTTTACACCTGAATAGACAAGGAAAAAGAGCATTTTCTTCTAAAATAAAACATGTTTTAAACTAGATGCGGGGCGCCAGGTCCATTAATAAGAGCAAGTTATATAATTATATGCCCAAATAGAACTGCTTAGTTCTAAATGCAAGAAGCCTCATAAATAAAATGGACGAATTAAAACTGAAATTATGTAATGCCAATATACATATATGCGCCATTACGGAGACATGGTGGAGGGCTGAGGATACCTGAGATAAACAAATCCCAGGATATACCTTATATAATAAAGACAGGCTCGTGCAAAAGGAGGGGAGTGGCACTATATGTACAAATTGATACAGTATAACATTGGAGAATATAGACTGCACAGTTTGGGAAAACTCTGAAATGCTTTGAGTTAAATAACCCTCCATGATCGCTAAAGATTAATATAGCTGTGGTTTATAGACCGCCAGCCAGCACAGCGATAAATGATGGCCTTATTCTGGACTTTATAAAACATATAACCCAAGAAGATAGTGTCATTCTATTGGGAGATTTTAATCTCTATGGTATAAACTGGGACACATTACAGACCAACTCCCAAGCTGAGGCTAGTTTTTTGGAAGCATTCCTGGTAGCAGGAATTAAACAGCTGGTCAAGGATAATACAAGGGGCAATCATATTTTGGACCTGGTATTAAGCAACATAGTAGCTAAAATCCAAAATTGCAAAGTGGAGGTTCCTTTGAGTAACAGTGACCATTCTATGGTTGGTTTTGAATATGAAGGGGGTGGTCATATTATCAGTGGTAGTACAATATTGTATGACTATAATAAGGTTGATTGTTGTACTTTAAGAAAGGAACTGGACAAATGGAACTGGGAGCATGAGTTAAAAAACTTCACAGTACATGAAATGTGGGACATACTTGCTACTAAATTGAACAGGCTAATCCATAGGTATGTCCCAGCCAGGAACAAATATCATAGGTTCAGTGGAGCCCTTCCCCCTTGGTTGACACCTGCAGTCAAAAACATAATTAAAAAGAATAGGGCATATACCAGGGCTAAATGTAGTGGTGAGGCTAGATCTTGGGAAGTATATAAATATAATCTAAAATAACAAAATAGCTATTGCTAAAGCTAAAGGAAATTTGAGTTTAATCTGGCAACAAAAGCACAGGATAATTATAAGAGCTTCTATGTGTACATCAATAATAAAAGGGGTCAAGGCAGAACAACTGGACCCTTAAAGCAATTTACCAAGTTTGGATATATGAACACATATATTGCAAGGTGACTGCATATAGAACTGATTTGCAATGTATTTTGATAGATGCATAGCCTATTTTAGCAAATTAAATCAGGTTTTCATCCTCACAAACCAGGAAGTGTCATTTTGTGTATTGGAGCCTGTATTTGGTGTCCTTTGACACTCATTACGTTTACAATGTCACCAAAGAGAGATCTGCGCTTTGCAATTAAAATTAGTTCTTGGTCACAGCAATTCTGTCTTGATAACAGAGCTCTTAGTCGCAGCATGCAGCACAACAATGGCAATGTCAAACAGTTCATTTTCAGGGTCCGATGATGAAAGCATTATGTTGTCCTGTGTAACCCCCCTGCAAATGGGGGTTCCCAAAAGACTTCCAGGAGCTTGCTTGAATGCTTCAAGCCTGAATGGTGTTTGGCGTTTAAGCCATTTATCAGTGAGTGTTTTTAGAGCCTCTGGTACTGTCTCTTTAAGAGCTGTCTGCTTGCAGACATAATTAGTTTGTATGGGGGGACTGTGTGCTTCTCTGTTTGAGTACCGCCGAGCTGCTGCCAATTCACTCCATTTTGCAGTCACTAGAGTGCAAAGGGAACCTATCTGAAAGATGTAACTGTTTGCCAGAAATCATTTACAGTAATAATGAAATTACAGTTTGTCTAACCTGCTTTCTTTGCAGTCAGAACTGTGTCTGCCTAGTTCCCCATTCTGGTTTTGAACTGCTGAACTGGACCAATCAGTGTGGGAGTAAGCTAGCTCTAAAATGGTGCCTGGACGAATCAGAACTTGGACTCATAATCTGAGCCAGCCACAAGAGGATTGTATGGGCAGTGACTCTGGGAGATGTAGTTTAGACTTGCGCCTTTTGGACCAACAGCAGCAGTCTATTGTGAGTGACAGCCAATCCAGTCAAGAACTGGAGGAACTCAAAGGAAGTGCCGGTTTTGTCTGTTGGAGTTTCAGTTTAGCTCTGGAGTGAAGGGGAAAAACCCTGTGCTCCTTCAGTGCACAGTTTCAGTCAAAAACGTGTGTAAGGTCCAGAGTTCGGTCTGCAGCTTGTGTAACTGCTTGTTAGGACTGAATCCGTCCTGTGAAGAGAATCAAAGGATATCTGAAGAGTAGAAACCAGGCTCACCCTGTAGAAGACTGGAGGAATTGAGTGCACTCGGTCTGTCAGGAACTGAATCTGCTGTGTGTTCTCCTGGGTATTGTGCAGTAATTGTGATCAGGATACAGATGCAGCCTGCCTGGTATGTGCTTTCTTTTACCATATAAATGTGTGAAGAGGTTTGTGTACCTCAAGTGAATCCTGCTGCCATTCAGTGACTTTTGCCTGTGACTGTTACCATATAAATGTGTGAGAGTCTCTTGGAGCTCAAGAGTAGCCCTACTGACATTGAAGGACCCTATCTTGTTTGGAGGTCGTGAGTACTAATTCAGGTTGCTCCCTGCTGAATTGCTACATTAAATCCAAATGGAATTACTGTACTGCTGACTGTTTAATTTTCCCTTTTCTCTGTGAAAGGGCCCCTACCAGCTGCCACGGTTTGGACTAGCCACTAGGGCTTGGGTATCCAGGGACAGTAACTGATAGGGAGAGGCCTGTGCACAGAGCCATAGGTAGATGAGTAGAGTGATAAGCTAATTAACCTGATTTCCCCCTGTCCTTGTTATATCCCCCTAAATAAATCAGAGCTGCTTGTTTCAGCAAAGTTATACTGCCTGAGGTATTTGCCTATGTTAAAATATTGTACTGTGATTGTTGCACTGTATCTTGTTTTACAGGGGGTCCCAGTGCCTGAACCAGTTCTGGGGTAAGTGTATACTGTGAAGGTAATTCTGATATACTGTGTGGGCCACTAGTGGGAAGAAGGGGTTGCAGTGTCCCAGAGGGCTGTGACCAAGTAAGTTTAACTATTGCAAACCCTGACCTCTAGGTGGAGGCACCGCCATTGGATCCAGGCCCCTCAACCTGTTGGTGGCAAATCAGGCGGGGTAGTAGCCCCTGGGATAGCGCCATCTAGGGTTACACCTGCACTAATAGTGATCTTTGGGACACTGATATAGTGCCACAATTTGACAGCCGCTGCATAGTAGATCCCCATAGGGATGACCCTATGACAGCAGCGAAAATGATGTGGGCAGTAGCTCAGGCAGTCACAGCAGTAGTCTCGATCTATTCCAGTACAGCAGCTAAAGCAGACTTAGCAACATGGACTGTTAATATATATTTAGCTACTTAGTACTACTGTTTGGTTCCCGCCATTGCTGTCATTTAACTGTACAAAATCGAGGTATGGTGTGTGTTCTATTACTCCCAGCATCAATCTGCCCACACAAATGCTAGTGATAGTACCCTGGGTTTTTATATTTCTTTTTTTGGGGGGCGGGATTGCTTTCCCTATGCAAATGAGTTGTTTGCCACTCCAGCTTGACACTGAGAGCACGGCTCGATCTGGTGGCATTGCTTGAGCAGGATAAATGGCTCATAGTTTGTCCAAATCCAACTTGTCCAAATTCCTCACCTGGTACTAGTTAGTAGTGACCTACCGCCAATTGATTTTTCAGTCACTCATTCTGATGGAGCACAGGGTGGAAATTACAAGCAGGCACCTTGTACCCCAACCACTTCAAACCCCTCAGCTGCACACATACACTTAGAAAAATGCTGCAGCAAAAAACTTTTATTATCTGTAAATTATTTACACTGTTTGGGTCTGTCTTTGCTTTCTTCTCTTTGTATGTGTGTGTTTTGGGGTGGGGGCCTGCTTGTACTTTCCTTTAGAGGCATCAGTGATTAAGTAACGTGTTGAGGTCACTGGTTCCCCTGTTTACGGCATGTTATAAATTTAAAACTACAAATTATTGCACCAGCTTTGTGTTACCTCTAAGCGCTCAGGAACTATACAGACTGCAGCTGTCATTAGTGTCTGCATAAGCATCTGTAATACCATCCTGGCATTGGCTTATTGCCGCCTCATGTGTGCCTCCAGGTGCATTATGAATTGAACAAAAAATACACAGTACAGTCGGTGATCGTCCCCCACCTCCCAAGGTTAAAAATGACACTGCCAATACCCTTCTCATGGAGAAAGAGACTGCATTTATGTTTAGATAGCCTGAGTACCGTTTGATCGGTCCACTACAAAAAGGGACATATCCTTGTGGTAGGTACTCAAGTGTTAGACTGTATTTGAACCACCCTTCCTCACTTATGTCACCATACTTCATTATCACTTCGGTCTGTGTCAAGCCGTTTGTGTTTTCCCATGTTTTCCATTACGGTGGATCTCTGATGCACATGTGTAAAGTGTACAGCAAATACAACAGATGCTACACTATACTGTCTCCCATGCCTTACCGATGTCATGGTGCATTGTGTAGACTCCCTGCTTTCATTGCTGTGTAACCCATATTTTGGTTGAGACATTATTCCCTAAGTATGCTGAACTGACTAGCACACTTTGCAGTATAACACCATAGAAGCCGTACATTGGTACCATAGTGTTGGGAGAGGATGGCAACTGCAGTCTTCTTTTGCTGATGCTCTGGAGCACATACAATGATGCTATAATCCTAATTATAAATAAAGACTGTATGTTAAAATGTTAAAAAACTAAGTGTTTACTTTTGAGATACACCATAAACTATGCAAAGTATAACTATGTACATTACATAACTGATTTTATTGCATTCATTTATAAACTTAGTGAGGAGCTGGCAAGCTGGAGAAACAATTCAGTGCACCATGGCCCTTTATTCATGCACATCTAAGCATACTTTGGTGATCAGTGTTATGGTGCTTGCATGAGAACACTAAATGAGCCGAAGAAACACAGGAGCACAGGAAAGAATATAAACCGTCTATAATGATGGTGACAATCAGAAATGCAATAGCAAAGACAGTTTTCTGAAGCAATCACACTGGAAGCAGTGCTTGCCAAAAATACACAGTTTATTGCACTGTTCTCCTGGGATTGGACTGTGTAGCTCAGTGCTTATACGCTTACTGAACATTACAATTCTGAACTGTTGAAAAGTCATCCATTTAACACAGACCTCTATGTACCAATACTGAAAAGCTTACTTCAATTTATAGATCTGCCCAGTTCAAAAGTCGTCCTTCTGTGTCCCAATATGCTACAGATTACAGCTCCACTCAGTAAAAAAAAATGTATTTTTTATACAGACTTGTTATAATTATGTACTTGCAGCACTTACTAAAACTGTAACACTGTACTCAAGCAATGTAGAGTGTGATGTTCCTAGAACTGATGGACCTAGGATACAGAGCTTAGTCAGATGAGTAAAATTGAAAATCAGGAGAAATTACCACTTCTGCAATCCCAAAAGCAAGTATCCGCCTCAGCTGCCAATATAACAAACAGTTTCAGTCATCAGTGCTGTAATTTTGCTAGTTCATTTTGGATCTGCACTCACTGAGGCTGGGTCCAGGAAAGATGAATGAACGAGCAGTGAGAAAGGTGCAGTGGGAACACCTTCCTGTGCTGATGTCACTCATGCATGTGGATGCACTGCTCATGTTCGAACTTCAAACAAAGAAAAAAAACATGCAGAGACAATTGTGGCACAAAAATGTTAAAAGACTGAGCATCTGAATATATTTAATACTTAACTTCAGGGCAGCTGAGCTTTGCATCACTCAATGAAGGGAAGGTGATCTGCAAACATGACATCAGGGGAAGTTGGTAAGTCACTTTAAAGGATAACAGTGACAAAATAATAACAGGAGATAAGGACATGGCTGACAAGTTTAATACATACTTCTGTGTTTAATGTAGGCCAAAAATCTGGGACCACTGGTAATATTTTACGGAAACACCAAATTTAATAATAGAGCTTGAAGATGTGAGATCAAGGTTAAAATATCGAACCAAAACAAGGCTCATGGACCAGATGGCTTACATCCTAGACTGCTCAAGGAATTGGCAGATGGTTTGGCAGGGCCTGTTACATTAATATTCCAGCAATCCCTTGAGACAGGTCAGATTATTGAGGCATAGAGGCAGGCAGTGGTGCTCCCATACATGAAAGGATCAAAACAGGTGGTGGACAACTATAGGCCAATCAGCCTGACCTCTGCTCTTGGAAAAGTACTGGAGAGCATTATAAAAGATCCGATTATGATTAATGTGGACTTGAGGGGTTAAGGATGAGACACAGCATGGATTCACAAAAGGACGTTCATGCCAAACCAACCTAATAGAATCTTATGGTAGAGTTAGTAAAACACTTGATGAAGGCAGTTCTGTTGACGTTATATTTTTAGACTTTGCTAAAGCATTTGATAAGGTCCCTCATGAACAACTAATAAATACCCTTCTTAAGCCAGGAATACATCAGAAAATAGTAAATTGGATAAGGGATTGGTTGTTTAAAAAAAGCAAAGCGGTATATGTTTTGGGAGAACTGTCTGACTGGGCTGCAGTCTGAGCGAGGTTCCCAAGGATCTATTTTGGGACCATGCTTGTTTAATCTTTATATCTCTACCATGAAATCAAAACTGACATTTGGTTGTCTAAATTTGCTGATGACACGCGCATAGGTTTTCCAGTTAATTGTCATACTGATGCCTTGATACTGCAGGAAGCTCTTGGTGATTTGGAGACCTGGGCAATGGAAAACATGGCTTCATTTAACATTGAAAAATGTACGGTAATGCACTTGGGTAAAAAAAAAAACAAACCCCGAAGTGGATTATATTTTGGCTGGTCAGGTACTCAGAATAGTGTATGAGGAACAAGTCTGGGGATTAGGATCAGTAATAACCTTAAATTCCACTCGCACTGTAACCAGATGGTTAAGAGGACCAGTGGTATCCTGAGCTGTATACACAGGCACATCCAAAGTAGGAGCAAAGAGGTTCTGCTCCCTCTCTTTACCTCTTTGGTGCGGCCTCACACTGAGTACTGTACACAGTTCTGGGCCAAAGGAAACAAGGGCGATATAAATGCCCTGGAGAGGGTATAGCAAAGGAAACCAAAAGATTTAGTGAAGTCCAGGGCATGAATTATGAGGAGAGGCTAAGGGGTCTTGAACTTTATTCCCTAGAGTATCGTAGATTAAGAGGGGACATGTGCCTTATCTTTTGGGCACTGTCTGATCATCAACTTTGGGAGCAACTGGGGCTAAATCTTACGGAACAGATTTATAATATGCATGCCCACCCTCTACAGCTTAGGGCGGATAGGTTTAACACACGGGCCCGTATGCATTGGTTCTCAGTAAGGGTGGTGAAAATTTGGAATGCACTGCCTATAGAGGTTGTGGGTAGCAAAACGATGTTAGCCTTTAAGCATTCCCTTGACTGCTATCTAAATAGTAATAATATCAAGGGGTATTAGTTGATTGTTATAGTGAGCCAAGTGGATTTTGGTCTTTATAGAGCTCAGGATCACCTATGAAACCTATATTTTTTAAAAGCTTCCACAGTCAGGCTATCTCGTATCTGGCGAGTTAGAGAATTCCACAAGGTAGGTGCCATAGAGGCAAGATTTTCCTCCAGATGTTTTAGATATACCCTGGGAATCTCTAGCAATCCCTCATCAGAGGATCAGAGTGAGCAGGAGGGCAGTAAGGCACCAGGAGTTCTTTCAGGTAGTGAGGTCCCAAATCATGTAGGGCCTTATAGGTCAGCAATGCGACCTTGAAGGTGATCTGCCACTGTATAGGCAGCCAGTGCAGTTCACGCAGCACAGGTGTTATATGACTGGATCTAGAGATTCCCATCAACAACATGGCTGTTGCATTCTGCACAAGCTGCAAGCAGTGGATATCCACCCCTGGCAGCCCTAGATAGGGGGCATTGCAGTAATCAAAATGACTGGTAACAAAGGTGTGGACCAGGATAGGAAGATCTTCGGGTGGGACCAAGTGCTTCATTCGGGCTGTATTCCTTAGATGGAAAAAGGCAGACTTGACTACAGCTGACACTGGCACCCTCAGGGTCAGGCCCTCATCAAATATCACGCCCAGGTTACGCACCTGGCAGAGGCCATAAGCGGGGTCCCCTCAAGATATAAGCCAGAGGATTTCCCCGCCCATACCCCTGTTGTCCTAAAACCAGGGTCCACCACCAATACCTCACTTTTTCCTGAATTCAACTGAAGCCAGCTAGTACTCATCCACTCCTATATCTCCAGCAGGCAGTTATTAAACACTGTGATGGAATCGGACTCCTGTTCAGGCACAAAAGGCAGGTAGAGCTGAGAGTCATCAGCGTAACAATGAAAACTCAGCCCATACCATCTTATAGTGTCCCCCAATGGAAGAATATACACCACAAATAACATGGGGACAGCACTGAGCCCTGTGGAACCCCACAGGGCAGCCAGTGAGGGGCCGAGGAATAAACGACACCACTCTCTGCGATCTGCCCTCAAGAAAAGATTGAAACCAACTGTGGACTGCCCCCCTCAGTCTACAGAAAAACTACAGGCTGTCGAGCAGCACCCCATGATCCATGGTGTCAAATGCTGCTGAGAGATCCAGGAGAACAAGATGGAACAAGCTCTCGGATCTCTTGCCATCAGGATATTATTTAGTACCTGAACAAGGGCCGTCTCAGTGCTGTGCCTTTTCCTGAAGCTGGACTGGAGAGGGTTATAGATATTATGACTGATCAAATGATCCTCCAGCTGCAGAGTGACCACCTTCTCAGTAACTTTCCCAACAACGGGTAAGTTAGAGACTAGTCTGTAGTTTGCTGGGCAGTCTGGATCAAAAGGGGGCATACCACTGCCTCCTTTAAAGGATCTGGAAAGATCCCTCTTTCAAATGAAACCGACACTATCCCAGCCAGGACCAGGTCGATAACCTCCTACACACCCACTAGTAGGCGAGTGGGGCCTGGCTCCAAACGACAGTAGGCAGGTCGCAGAGTCTGGATGATCCTCACTATATCCATGACTGACGGCTGACTAAAGGTGAACCAAGTCAACTGGGCATTAGTACCACCCGATTGATCAGTGCAAGGCCCAGTTGGAGGGTGCTAGCTGAGCTCATCCCTGATGGTGGATACCTTGTTAGTGAAGAATTTTCGAACTCCTCACACTGTATTTGTAACAACGCTCGACCTGCCTGTAGACAGGCTGGATTGCACAGTCTGTCCACAGTCCGGAAGAGCTGGGCTGGTCTATTCTCAGTGTAGCAATTTCCCTGGACAGGAACTTTGCCTTCTTATGGGAAATTGCTGACTGATCTTATAATGATCTAGCAGTCTAAGCCTATCCACCTCCAGCGAGTTTTCCACCAGCGTCTTTCCAATCTTCATCCCTGCCTCTTCAGCTCACGGACCTCCCTGTTAAACCAGGAGCCCTAAGACGCAAAAGTAGGGGATGAACACTGACTGAACAATGACATCCAGGCCCTACCACAGCCCTATTATAGGCCAGGACCAGGGGCCCTGGGTCAGTGCTATCCATTGAAATCCTGGAAGTCCAACTCCATCATTAGGCCTTCTGAGAGGGGACATGACAGAAACTTTCAAGTACCTCAAGGGAATCAGCGATTCTATGTGATAATGGCGGCGCCGAACGTCGACTCTCATTATCGTGACATCGAAGGCGGCGAAACAATTTCTCCACCCTGACATCCTCGCGCATGGAAGAATGGCACCAGGGACTGCAAACACTTGCTTTCTGTGTGTGTGGGGGGGTGCATGTTGTGGGGAGTGCGAAAGCAAAAAAAAATAACAAGTTTTGGGCCGGGCGCAACAAAAGCACAGTAGCGCCTGGGCCCAGACCCAAACCCGGAACCCCAGCACCACAAGTGGATGCCAACCCCTGACAACATGGCACAGCTCAGCAGCCGACCACAGCGCCACCCCCTACATCCCCTCTGCCCCCCTCCCAGGTCACACTTGCCGTGCTCGCTTCCCCCCACGCACATGTACATATGGAGACATCCTATCGCTAGATGCATGCCCACCACATCCAGTCGACCTCCCTACCCCTGCGTTTTGGGCTTTCAGCCCATATCACATAGCCATTTTGGACGGTGCCATGATTTGGGCGCCCACCTCACGTGCTACTGAATCAACAAAGTCTAAGAGGGTAGCATCTTTCAGAAAAAGAGATGCACAAGAACAAGGGGGCACAATTTGAAAAAAGGGGGGACAGCTCAGGGGCAAGGTGAGAAAGTATTTTTTCATGGAGAGGGTGGTGGATTCTTGGAATAGCCTTTCTGAGGAGGCTGTGGGATCAAAAACAGTGGGGGAATTCAAAAATGCATGGGACCAACATAAGGCAATTATAGTGGAGGGTAGGAAAAAGTAGGCTGCTGGCTAACTAGAATCTGCAGCTTATCCAGTAGGAAAGGAAATGGGCAGACTAGGTGGGCCAAGCGGTCCTTATTGTTTCTATGTGCTGTGTTTCACACCTATTTTGACTCAGAAGTTGCAGAAAAACAAACAATAGAGAAAAAATCATCTGCACACAACCGAACAATACTGGCTAGAAATAAAAATACATCAGAGATTTCCTCAGCTGCTGAAGCTGGACTGTGAGATTCACTGAGCAAAATTCAGGCAGTCACGCTGGGTGGTGACTGAGGCTCTCAAGAGCTCAACACGTCTGATTTACAGGAGCCTGGTAAATGGAGGAGTTCAATTTTTAGTTTCCTTTTTTTGGGAACTCTTGCTGCCAGCCCCTTATCTTTTGCTGCAGTAAAGTCTGGATGAGCAAAATTTCAGGCAGCCGCATAAGAAAGATGAGCTCTTTAGAGCTCAAAACATCAGTATTTTTTTGTATACAGGAGCCGACTTAATTTCTGTAAAAAAATTATATGCCAAATTTAAACTTTTCATTTTAACTTACAGCTTGTTGCTGCTTTTAAGCCCCACTAGTCTGCTCCCACCTGACTCAGTCCTTGAGGACCAACAGTCCAGCCGGTTCATCTTAAATACTGATCCGGGCCACCCCCAGCAAATTTAATACCTGACAGTCTGGGCTGTTATACTGAAGCTGACATGACTTGGCACAGTGCCCGCATTGCTTTTCTTTTAGCGGTGGCTGACTGAATCCCGCCTCAACATGTCCTCCACGCTCCAGCTCCTCAAGACTAGTTTGTGGCACAGGCAAATTCACCAGCAAGCACACAGGCACACAGATGCATTATGGGCATGCTTACATGCCTCTTGCTGTAGTGATTGGCTGAGATGGTCTCTGGGGGAGGTTCTGGCACTAAAGACTGAGCACCTCGGTGATAGGAAGGGAAGGGAGGGAGGTGATTGGCAGATCGGGGGAGGCTCAGGGGAGTCACTACGTCTTGTCACTGGCTCAAATGGACCTGTCACAAAAATGACTGATGCGGCAGGGGCAGGCACTTGTCAGCTCGGAAAAACACGAGTTGGCCACACTTTTAAAGCACCATCAACTTTTAAAGGGATACAGTAACCAAAATGGAATAAATTTAAAAGAAAAAGGGGAGGTTCAAAATGGAGGATATTTGAACCAGATGAACTCAATTGGCAATGGGCCTGTAAGCAATGTGTATCCAAATGGTTACTAAATTGCATTGTGTTCTGCTATAACAGATATGGCAAAGAATTGCCTGGCACTATCAAAGCTTATTCCACTAAAGGCATGGCTACCTTGGTGGCTTGTTTCAAAGGGTCTCAGGCGCTGACATTTGTGCAGCTGCCACCTGGAGTACAGTCCACAATTTCACCAAGCATTATGGTCTGGACATTGCCTCTAGCACCCATGCAGGATTTGGCAGGGCTGTGTTACAAGGACTCCTGTCTTAGGTTTATGGAGATCCAGCCTCCCAGACTGTATGGTTTTGCTTGTCACTGCTTGGTACTCATTCCTCCGGTGTAACCTGATGACTGAGATACCTCCACAGAAGGTGGAACAGTTCCATAAGAACTTACCATAACAGTAGATCATTGAGGGGATCTCCGTCATCAGGTACGAGTACCCCTTTTTGGGGCTCCTGTCTAGGAACTGGCTATCTGGTGTATCCAGTCTTTTTGCATTAATCATGGGTACCTCTTTCTCTCCTCGGTTCCTCAGGGCAAGAGCCTTGCTCCCTTCATCTCGGGGGGGGGGGGAAGAACTGAGGAGGGAGCAGGGCCGCTCATGCCTATTTAGGGTTGCTAATGTTGGCTGACATTGACAACGTGGGAAGCTCCAGTTGTACTGCTGAAAATCTTCCATGTGGATTCCCCTTCACCGATGCCGAAGGTTCCTTTGGTGTAACCTGATGACTGAGATCCCCTCGAAGATCTACTGTTACAGTAAGTTCGTTTTAACTGTTTTGTGAAATATATGGAACAATATCTACAGGATATGCAAAGAACAAAATGGGCTATGGTTTACACTAGAAAGTGGAATAATAGCCGATTAAATGAAGGGACAAATTACAGACAGAAAAGCCTAGGTAACAGCCTAATTAAAACACACCTCACACAAAGAAAATGAGTCTTCAGCAACTGGTTCCCCAATTTGGTCAATAGTATTATCTGTACTTGGTGCTCCAGGGATGACTGATTCTGGGGATTTTGTTAACAGGATAAAAAACTGTTTACCAGCACCCTCAATTTTATCTGAGTTTTGGCCTGTTTGTCAAAAACACATTTTGTGTTCAATGAGCTCGCCCCCCCACACACACACACCCGCACACATACATGCTCAGTTCTAAACTGATTGGATCAGGCTAGCATTCCAAAGTCCCAGATCAGACTTGAGTTTGTGTTATTACAAGATTGTAGAAATTGTAATCAATCTTCCATTATATCTTGGACAATCAGGGTGTGGATTCAAAGCTCAACTGTTGCCTTTTTGTGACGTTTAGCAGGGACTTGGCTCAAAAACCAGCAACTCCTGTTCTCTCCCTGGAGGTTCTGGTTTGCACAATCAAACACACACTGTGAAATACCTCAGCACTAGAGTGGATATAACCCTTTGTGACCTGGTAGAAATATGCCCTGTCATTTCCATAATGAGGTACGGGAAGAAGAAAATTATATATGCAGAAAAACAAACTGTGTTGCTTCCAGATCTGTTGCATCTCTTGCTCCCCAAAACATGAAAGCAGTTTTTTTTTGTAACCCTAGATGCGCTATCCCAGGGCTACTACCCTGCCTGATTTGCCACTAACAGGTTGAGGGGCCTGGATCCGATGGCGGGTGCCTCCACCCAGAGGTCAGGGTTTGCAATAGTTAAACTAACTTGGTCACAGCCCTCTGGGACACTGCAACCCCTTTCTTCCCACTAGTGGCCCACACAATATATCAGAATTACCTTCACAGTATACACTTACGCCCAGGACTGGTTCAGGCACTGGGACCTCCTGTAAAATAAGATACAGTGCAACAATCACAGCACAATACTTTAACATTGACAAATACCTCAGGTAGTATAACTTTGCTGAAACAAGCAGCTCTGATTTATTTAGGGGGATATAACAAGGACAGGGGGGAATCAGGTTAATTAGCTTATCACTTTACTCATCTACCTATGGCTCTGTGCACAGGCCTATCCCTACCAGTTACTGTCCCTGGGTACCCAAGCCCTAGTGGCTAGTCCAAACCATGGCAGCTGGTGGGGCCCTTTCACACAGAGAAAAGAAAATTAGTTAAACAGTCAGCAGTACAGTAATTCCATTTGGATTCAATGTGGCAATTCAACAGGGAGCGACCCTGAATTAGTACTCACGACCTCCAAACAAGATAGGGTCCTTCAATGTCAGCAGGGCTACTCTTGAGCTCCACGAGACTCCTCACACATTTGTATGGCAAACTGCAACAGGCAAAAGTCCTATAATGGCAGCAGGATTCACTCGAGCTACACAAGCCTCCTCACACATTTATATGTTAAACAGTCACAGGCAAAAGTCCTTTAATGGCAGCAGGATTCACTTGAGCTACACAAGCCTCCTCACACATTTATATGGTAAAAAGAAAGTACTATACCAGGCAGGCTGCTTCTCTATCCCAATCGCAATTACTGCACAATACCCGGGAGAACACACAGCAGATTCAGTTCCTGACAGACCGAGTGCAATTCAGCAATTTCTCCAGTCTTCTACAGGGTGAGCCTGGTTTCTACTCTTCAGATATCCTTTGATTCTCTTCACAGGACGGATTCAGTCCTAACAAGCAGTTACACAAGCTGCAGACGGAACTCTGGGCCTTACACGTTTCCACTAAAACTGCACACGAAAAAGCACAGGGCTCCTTCCTCTTCACTGCCAGAGCTCAACTGAAACTCCAGCAGACAAAACCGGGCACTTCCTTTGAGTTCCTCCCAGTTCTTGGCTGGATTGGCTGTCACTCACAATAGACTGCCCCTGTTGGTCCAAAAGTGCCAAGTCTAAACTACATCTCCCAGAGTCACTGCCCATACAATCCTCTTGTGGCTGGCTCAGATTATGAGTCCAAGTTCTGATTCGTCAAGGCACCATTTTAGAGCTTCCTTAACCCACACTGATTGGTCCAGTTCAGCAGTTCAAAACTAGAATGGGAACTAGGCAAACACAGTTCTGACTGCAAAGAAAGCAGGTTAGACAAACTGTAATTTCATTATTACTCTAAATGATTTCTGGCAAACAGTTACATCTTTCAGATAGGTTCCTTTGCACTCTAGTGACTGCAAAATGGAGTGAATTGGCAGCAGCTCGAGTGGTACTCAAGCAGAGAAGCACACAGTCCCCCATACAAACTAATTATGTCTGCAAGCAGACAGCTCTTAAAGAGACAGTACCAGGGCTCTAAAAACACTCACTGATAAATGGCTTAAACGCCAAACACCATTCAGGCTTGGAGCATTCAAAGCAAGCTCCTGGAAGTCTTTTGGGACCCCCATTTGCAGGGGTTACATTTTTTTTTTTGCAACATAGCATCCCTGCCTTTCACGTGTGGATGGCCAGTACCGATCCCTCTGTAGTTTTCCTGTCATTGCTGGGACAAGCCACCAGTGTTGGCATGTTGAGAACCACTGTGTGTGATACCACAGTGCATGATTATATAGGTTGCAACATAAGACTCCCATCGCAGCAGTCTGACATGCTGTCCACTGGTCCTGTGGAGCCATGTTAAAGGCAGAGGTTTGTGACTTGAGTACAATCTGTTCTATACAAATACAGTTGAAGCTTCTGCAGTGCCCACCCAGTGGCCAGACCTGTATGACTGAGGGAGATGCAATGGCTCGGACTAACCCCCCCCCCTCCCTTTCTGGTTCTCACTCACCTTCCCCAAACTCCTCTCACCTAACAGCTCTGAATGGATAACCACATCCACATTCCTGCCCTACCCCTATCTCCTGTTCTGTTTCCCCATCCCATCCTACCCCTGCACCAACTCTGTTGCGCCCACATACCCCCTTCTCCCTCTGTTTTGCACACCTTCCTCTTCTTAATCCAACCCTTCCAATCAGCATAGCACCTATGCTGGTTTTTACTCTTGCCTCCCTCCTGCCTCCCCCAAACTACATCCTCCTCCTGTCCAGCGCTCCAACAATTCTAGTACTTATACTGGTTGTTCTCATGCATCTCCCTACAATCCACCCTCCCCTATTCTTCACCCATACTCCTATCACTGCCCTATCCTTTACTCTGCTGCATCAACACTTTGATTTCATCTGTTACTTTCTCTGCTCCAACCCACCCCCACCCTGTCTCCCACAACCCACTGGTCATCCCAAGATTGTTCTTTGTCTCCTCACCCCACCGTCTTCCCACATCCTCAGTCTAGTCTCCCCACTGATCTCCTCCGTAGTTTCCCTCTCTCTGTTGCCCCATTCCAACCCCTCGAACACATCAACTCCTTTTCACCCTCTGCCAGTAGTTCTTGCTATTCAAACATTTTTGGTCATCACAATTGCTGTCTTGAATTTTTGCATTACTGTATTAATCTGTGATGTGAACCTGTTTTATTTATATTTTTTTGTGCCTTGTTTCCTTTGTACAAAATAACTTTTTTCCCATGCTACTGAACCATTTACTGTTATTTTACGATCTGTTGTTCTGTTTTTACACTGACGTGGAATCTTTGTAAATGAGCTTTAAGTTCAAAGGTTGTAATCTGAGATAATAAATACATTTATGCTATATTTCCTCTCCTTGGGCATGGTTTTTGGCTCAGTGACGCAATGATGTGCTTCTCCCCTGTGGGTGTGATCTGGCTGAGAACAGCACCCAACCCATGATCTGAGTTTCCATGTGCACAATAAATTGATCAGAGCAGCTGGGACTAGCAGGTGCAGCTGCTCCACATAAGGCCTCTTTTAGTTGGCAGAATGCTGCTTCACAACCTTTTATTGATTGAACCTTTTCTGGCATTTTCTTTTTGGTGAGGTCTGTCGGGCCTTGCTACATCAGTGAAGTTTAGGACAAACATTTGGTAGTGCCCTGTAGTCCCCAGAAATACCCTCACCCATGTTGTTTTATATATATATATATATATATATATATATATATATATATATATATATATATTATTTTTTTATTAGTTTGCAATGGAAATTACATTGTACAATACATTTTCTTGGTGCAAATATAGAACATGTTTATCACATCCAGCAATACAATGACAGGATACAGTATTTGCCATCCACTGTTACTACATATGAGGGATTCCTTAAATTGAAGCCACCAACTAAAGGTAGCAATAATAGCATTATTCCCTAAATGTGACTACTGCAGCATATTTAGGGGCTGAATCAAAAATCAGTAAATAAATCATTACCAGGTGAAGAAACTCACCTTATAGTGCCAGTTACTGGCATCTTATAGCCCATAAATCTACATAAACGGTAATAACTACTAAAAGTAGTAGGATGCAACAGTAAAGAACTCTGTTTACGGGGGGATTAGTCCAGCAGTAATATAGATATCCAATAATTTTAGGTTTAATCTTCTTGATTCTCAAATACCCTGTATACTAAAATCATTCCCTAAAATATGTTAGCATAATACAACCTACTAACCAAACTTGGCTAAGCTACAGGGTACATAAAATTGATAACAGTAATAGATAAACACAGCAGCAGAGTCAAGCCATACAAAGGCAAAGGTACTGGACTTTAGGATGGCTAACTTTGCTAAAATGGGTGAGTGCCTAAGGAATGCACTAGCAAATGGGCAGGAAGGAGGGGTGGAAGAACAATGGGGAATAATCAAAACTGCCATCACAGAGGCAACAAGCCTTTGTGTGAAGCAAGTAAACAAAATAAAATGATTTAAGAAACCACTATGGTTCTCAAAGGAGGTGGCAGGGAAGGTTAGGGAGAAAAAGAAAGCATTCAGGAAGTACAAGGAATCACAGAAGGAGCAGGACAGAGAACTGTATCCGTTAAAGCAGAAGGAAGCAAGGAAGGCAGTCAGAACAGCAAAGGCCCAAACCGAGGAAAAGATAGACAACTCAGTTAAGAAGGGGGATAAAACCTTTTATAGGTACATCAAGGAGCAAAGGAAGACCAAGGTAGGGATAGTGAGGCTTAATAAAGGGGAGGGGGTGGTCAGAGGGTGAATGTGAAAAGGCAGAGATACTAAACAAATAATTTTGCTCAGTATTCACAAATGAAGAGGGGGAGGTACCTAAACAAAACAATAGAAACACTCTGGATATGGGGTTGATACCAACCCATTCACAGAAGAAAGAGTTCTAAAAGTGCTCTAAAACTGAAGGTGGACAAAGCAATAGGGCCTGATGGGATTCATCCCAGAATTCTAAAAGAACTAAGGGTAGAACTAGTGACACCACTGACTACCCTCTTTAACAAATCCTGGGAGGATGGGGTGGTACCTGAGGACTGGAGGAGGGAAGATGTTATTCCACTTCACAAAAGTGGGAGCAGGGCAGAAGCAGGAAACTACAAACCTGTTAGTTTAACCCCAGTGATAGGGAAAATGATGGAACCACTTCTGAAGGAAAGAATTGTTGAGCACCTAGAGGTCAGAGGGGTACAGGACCCAAGGCAGCATGGATTCACAGCAAGAAGGTCATGTCAGACAAATCTAATAGATTTCTGTGACTGGGTGACCAAAGTAGTAGATCAGGGAGGGCTGTGGACATGGCCTACCTAGACTTTAGCAAGGCATTTGACACAGTCCCACACAAAAGATTAATATACAAGTTAGCCAGCCTTGGAGTAGGTCCCAAGATGGTAGTCTGGGTAAAGAATTGGCTGGAGAACAGGACACAGAGCAATAGTAAATGGAGTCCACTCCTGAAGAAAGGGGGGGTTACTAGTGGGGTACCGCAGGGTTCAGTACTAGGACCGGTCCTCTTCAATGTCTTTATAAGTGACACTGCAGAGGGACTTGAAGGAAAAATATGTCTCTTTGCAGATGACACAAAGATCTGCAACAGAGTTAATACACAAGGTGAGGTGGAAAGGATGAGAAGGGACTTGGCAAGGTTGGAGGAATGGTCTGATGTATGGCAGCTTAGATTACACGCTAAGAAGTGCAAAGTAATGCACCTGGGAAACAAAAACCCAGGGAAGAGTACACAATGGGGGGTGAGATACTAACAACAACAAAAATGGAAAGGGACCTGGGGGTAGTCATATCAGATTACCTAAATGTGGGCAAGTAATGTGAGAGGGCAGTAAGGAGGACTGGGGGGTACTGGGATGCATAGGGAGAGGCATCACCAGTAGAACAAAGGAAGTTGTTATCCCTCTGTACAGACAGTTGGTGAGATCCCATCTGGAATACTGCGTGCAGTTCTGGAGACCCAGTCTCTGCAAAGATATAGACAGGATGGAGTCAGTCCAGAGGAGGGCAACTAAAATGGTGCAGGGGCTGCACCAGAAGACATATGAAGAGAGACTTAAGGAGCTTAATATGTATAACTGCAAGGAAAGGAGGGAGAGGGGGGACATTATAGAAACTTTCAAGTACCTCAAGGAGTCAACAAAGTCCAAGAGGGTAGCATCTTTCAGAAAAAGAGGTGTGCAAGAACAAGTGAGCACAATTTGAAGATCGGGGGACGGCTTAGAGGTAATGTGAAGAAGTATTTTTTCATGGAGAGGGTTGTGGATGCATGAAACAGCCTTCCTGAGGAGCTTGTGGAGTCAAAACGGTGATGGAATTAAAGAATACATGGGACAGTCATAAGGCAATTCTAGGGGTGGGGTGGGGTAGGAGGAGGTAGGCTGTTGGTTAACTAGGATCTGCAGCTTATCCATTAGGTAGGGAAATGGGCAGACTGGGTGGGCCAAGCGGTCCTTATCTGCCGTCAAATTCTATGTTTCTGTGTTCTCTAAATTTTCTAAACTGAGACGGAGCAGCTTATTTTCAGCAACAATGCCTGATACAGCTGCTGCAGATTTGTTCACTGTGTCTGTCTCTGTTTTAACCTCTGCGAATACCAAGTCCATTCTTGTTTCTAAGCCGGTAAATCGCGTTCCCAAAGTGTCCACTTTTTTATCGAGCTCTCTAATATCCTGCTGCAAAGCACTATTTGAAGGTTCAAAAGGGCCCCCTGCCGCAGTTGCCACTCCTGTGCTGTTTGCAGGATCTCCATACCTCTGGGCTTTGTTTCTCCTTCCTGGCTCCGGTGGTCGCCACATTCCTCAGCTTTTCCGTAGCTCTCCAAGACAAAATTCTCAAGGGGTAAGAATTATGTCTGTTATGCTAGTACAAAAGTAGCAAAGCTGTTTTTCTACTCTATTTATTTATTTATTTATTTATTTAAGTGTTTAAGCAGGAAGGCATGCTGAGCAGGCTACTGCTTGATTCCAGATGTGTTCTGGGGAAGGGTACATATACACAGTTGAATGACAAGCATAATACAAATTTGGTTCATAATGAGGATGATTGCTACAAATGAGGTCCTGGTATAAAGACAAAATAGATCGAGAGAACAATAGATACAGGCACAGTTTAGATACATTGCCATAAATATAGTCGGATAGTAGAACATACATTAATATATTCACAGAATGGTTAAACAGTCCTGCCACTCTGTGATCTGTAAAACTGCTAAACACATGAGCAGGTAGAGGAGAAATGAGCTTGGAGCATGGAGTTAAGATGTGGGGGGGAGGGAAGAGAAGTGACAAATGTTTGCGGGGAAGGAGTTCCACAACTTTGGTGTGTGTGGTAGCTGAATGCTGCCTGGCCAGCAGCAGTGGACCTGTGTGGGACAGCTAGGGACCGTGAGTCAGTGTTTCTGAGGGAATATGCTGGGGTGCTGGGGCTGGCTAGGGCAGTGGCAAGGTAAGCGGGGAGCAACTGGGACCAGTACTTGGCTGGGATCTTGGCGCAGTGAGACTGCCTACGGTTATCTAGAGAGGTGAGGTTCATTGATTGGTAGAGGGCACAGTGGTGTATGGAGTATGGACAGTTCAGGACAAAGCAACAGAAAGAGTGGAAAAGGGGGTCCTGTCTGGCTAAGGTGGACTTGGGACCGGCACCGTAGACTACTTCCCCGTAGTCTAAGACAGGGAGGATCATTTTCTGCACAGTGGCCCTACGAGCAGATACTAGGATGCTGTCTCTGTTGCGGTAAAGTGCACTAAGCCTGGAATAGTTATTTAGAATAGTGTAACCCCCCTACAAATGGGGGTTCCCAAAAAGTCTTCCTCGAGCTTGCCTAAATGCTCACTGCCAGGCTGGTGTCCTGCGTTTTAGCAGTTTAAATGTCATTGCCAGAGAGTGCCTGTATAGCCTCTGTGTACTGTCTCTTTAAGAGCTGCCTGGATTGCAGTCATAAGTAATCTGAGAGGGAACTCTGTTGAAAGATGTAACTATTTGCTGAAAATCATTTAGAGTGATAATGATAATGTAGTTTGTCTAACCTGCCTTTTTTGCAGCAAGAACTGTTTTGTTTATCTCCACTATCTTGGTCCTGGACTGTGAATTGGACCAATCAGTTCTGGTGGGACCTAAAATGGAGCGGACTACAGTAGCTGTCTGGAGTCAAAATCTGTAGGAATTGCAGTTTTGGGCTTTGCGCCTTTTGCACCTGAAGGGGAGCTCCTGGTGTGACTGACAGATGAATCAGCCAACTGAACCTTTGAATCTTGGGAAAATTCCCAGGCTTGCTGCAGTTTAAGTCAGATATAAGTTGGGAGCTGAAAAGCAACATGCTTGAGACAATCAAGCAACCGCCTGATGATTTAAGCGTGGGAGAACTGTGGAAAGGCCTGAGTTGTGGCCTGCATGTCTGCCTGCTGCCCTGAGAGGGAGAAGAGAATTATTTCAGACCAAATCCAAGTTTGTGAGAACTATAGTTACTGATTTTTTACCAGGCTCATGCCTGAAGAAGACTAACGATTTTGCTGAATGCAATCGGCCTGTCAGGATTTCCAGTTGCTTTTGAATACCTGATTTGTGCAGAGACTTTGCGATCATGACGGAAAGCAGTTTGCCTGGTACAGTAGAATTTCCTTACATGTAAATGTGCTGTGTATTGAAAGTGGGCGTGATTTGGTTCCTCACTGTGTGAACTGTGTTCTGCTTGCTGGTACCATAGAATCCTTTACATGTAAATGTGCTGTGTATTGAAAGTGGGTCGTCATTTGGTTCCCCACTGTGTGAACTGTTCTGCCTGCTGGAAGCTTTATCCAGCCTAATCGGATTGACTCCGTGTTCATCTCCATTTGGCCTGGGCCATGCCAAGCTGGCCCTGCCAGACTACCCCACTGCACAGAGAAAGTCACCTACAGAGACCTGCCTGGGGATCAGCCCCTGCTCCACACTTGAACATGAACACGCCAGTAAATCGTGTGGGCCCTGCTTTTCCTGGCACTCCAGATTAACCACCTGCTGACTAAATTTTCATCCAGCCTGTGTCCAGTCTTTGGTATCGTGAGTAATCATCAGGGTAGCTCCCTGCAAGAACAGCCTACTCTAAAAGTGTGTCATCTGATTGTCTTCTTGTGTTCTTTTCACGAACTGAGTCCTCCGGCTCCGGATTACAAATAGTGTGTGTTGTGCATGTTGTTTTCTTCCATCCCAGGGCCCCAACCAGCTATAACGTTCCTGGCTAGCCCACCATTCTCCATCCAGGTACCCAGAGTGTGTGACTGTTTATGGACCCTGAAGTGCATGCATAACTGTTTGATTGATACAGCCTTTAAACAAATTAACCTGATTACGCCCCTCCCTTGTTCAAGTCCCTTAAATAAATCAGATCTAACTTTTTTGCATTTACCCTGACTGTGGTTTCAGTTTGTGCAAGAGTACTGTACTGCTGTTATTTGCTGTGTATAACCTTGTTTTACAGGGGGTTCCCAGGGCCAAGCCAGAGGAAAGCCCTGGTGATAAGTGCAAACAGTGTGGGTACTTATGTGGTGTATCGGGGTATTGTGAAAGTGATTATTGTGTATTGTTCTGGCCACTAGTAAGGAAAGAGGGGTGTTACAGTGTCCCGGAGGGCTGTGACCAGTTTAGCTTGACCACTACCAACCCTGACCTCCGGGTGGAGGCTCCCGTTTCAGAACTCGGGGCCCCTTAACCTGCTACTAGCCAAGCAGGCAGGGGTAGTAGTCCTTGCTAAGCGCCACCTAGGGGTTACAATAGTTTTTTCCAAGATTTAATTATCTAGAAGACTGAGCTCCATAGAGATGCATCTGCACTAGCTGGCTGCTAGCCACCCCCCCCACCTGTTTTTTTTAATGGTGGGCCTGGCCTATCCTTGAATAGCCTCACTTTTTGTTGGCTCAGTTCAGATGTACCCACTGCCTAATGGATGTCCAAGGTATGACACGGCTGCCAACCCTGTCTGTCATTTTGCTGCCTTACCCATCAGCCCTAGGGCTTCCAGTCTGTAAAACAACTCCTTCGTGTGATTTGATCCTCCCATGTCTGGCTGTATATGATGATGTCATCAATGTACCCTAGTGGAGAATCCAACACTCTGGACAGAATCCCGAAATTCGGATTATCCAGAAGAGGTAACAAAGGCCAACCTTTCCCTTGATTTCAGGGGGCAGAGGTACCTGCTAGTAGTGTTTCTTCAGGTCTATGGTAGTCAAATACTTATTTCCCTCTACCCATACTTTGACCTCATCTGTTATGTGCATGTAATAGATGTCTGAATCTGTGCAGCTGTTAAGCCTACAGTAGTCGACACAGAACATTGTGGTTCCATCTTTGTTGAGGATTAGCATCACAAGAGAGGCCCAGGGATTTTTTCCTTAAACCACCCCCCAGTAGTTTACTTAACTCCTTGTGGAAGCCTGTAGGGTGCCTGCCTCTGGGGCTTGGGTCCCTGTATCTATATGTTGCTCAGCCAGCATGGCGTACCCAAGGTCCCCCATGAACATTCCTCCAAATACCTCAAGCACCCCACCTATTTCAGTTGCTTGGGCAAGTGTAAACCACTCCAAGAGGGCGATGGTGTCCACAGAAGATTCTCCCTGGACTTAGTTAAGGGGATTAATTAACTGTTCCACATCACTTTCCTCTTTTGGAAAACAGCACACAGCCAGGACCACTTCCTATCAATCAATCTATTATTTGTTGGTTGCCCATTCCCAGAGGCTCTGGGCGCCATACAATAAAAAGAATAAAAACAGTAAAATTACATATGTAAGAACACATCATAACTTAGTTAAAATTCAGCAAGTGCAAAATAAAAGGTATCTGCAGGGAATTAATAGATTTCACAGAACACAAAAGAACAGCGATACACGCTAAAACCCATCAGGTTTAAAAGTTAATTTAATGTGAACATTCTAACAGCTCCTCGGCGCTTCCAGGGTATGAACCCTCTTCATCAGGGGTGTGGGGGGGTGGAGTCATACATTGTGAACAGCAGTATAAATACACAGCAATTAATTAGCCCCCACCCCCGATGAAAAGGGTTGATATCCTTGAAGTGTCGGGGAGCTGTTACAATGTTCACATTAAATTAACTTTTAAATCTGAGAGTTTTTTGTGTATGTTGCTGTTCTTTTGTGTTCTGAGACCTATTACCACTGCCACAGCTGATCCGCAGACTTGTCAGCTGTTTAGTGCACCTTATTTGTGGTTTTTTTGTTGAATTAACAGATTTCAGGAAATGCCAAGTTAAAAAGATGAGTCTTTAGGCCCCTCCTGAATGCCTTCCACCATAGGGGCATCCTTCAAAGGCCTTGGCAGTGAGTTCGAGGACTGGGCTGGCCATCCTGAATAAACGATCACCCGAGGTTTTCAGCTTGGTCCTTGGAACCACTAGGAGGCCCTTGGTGGAGGAATGAAGGGAGCGGTCAGGATGGCAGGGTGAGTAGGTCAGACAGGTAGCCAGGGCCTGATCCATATAGGGCCTTACAGGTGAGCAAGCCCACCTTCAAGACAGAACTCTGCACCTGACTGGCAGCCAGTGAGACCCTGCAGGACCAAGGTCACATGACCGGAACTGACCAGTCCTTTCAACAGCCTGGCCACTGCATACTGCATCAGCTGCAGCCTACGGAGGTTCCTGCCACTGATCCCGAGATAAAAAGCATTACAGTATTCGAGCCTGGATGTTATAAAGGCATGCACTAGTGACAGCAGGTCTTTGGGCAGAATTGGCGGTTTAATCCGGGCAATGTTTGCTAAGTGGTAGAAACCACTTTTGATAACGGCTGATACCTGAGCTTCAAATGTCAGCTTGTTGTCAAGGACAACACCCTGATTCCTCAACTTAGAGGATTCCATCGATAGGACAGGCCCCAGGACCAAGCCTGTTGTCATCCCGGAGGCATCCCCATCATGCCTATGACTTGGCTGTATCACCAGTACCTCTGTCATGTCTGGGTTAAGTCTCAGCCAGTTAGAGTTCATCCACTCCTGGATCTTGGCAGTACATTTATTTAGCACATCAACGGCCCCAGCTGACCCTGGTGCAAAAGACATATACAGCTCAGTATCTTCTATAGCAGTGAAAACTCAGACTGTGTTGTCTAATGAGCCTGCCCAGAGGAAGCATGTACACCGCAAACAGCATCAGTGACAAGATCGAACCCTGAGGAACTCTACAGGTTGGGGACACTGGGGAGAAGAAAAAATTCCCCATCACCACCCTCTGTCTCCTGCCCAAGAGAAAGGACTCAAATCAGTTGATGACAGTACTGGCAAGTCCACAAAACTCTCTAAGGTGATCCTACAGCACAATGTGGTCCATGGTGTCAAATGTTGATGACAGATAGAGAAGAATGAGAATTGACCGTTCCCCTCAATCTCTAGCCCTGAGCAGATAATTTTGCACCCAGACTAGTGCCATCTGTGTGCTATGCCTCTCCCTAAATATGGACTGGAATGGCTTGTGGATGTCAAAAGCCTCCAGGTGCTCCTTGAGCTGCAGTGCCACTACCTTCTTGACAACCTTCCCTAAAAATGGGAGGTTGGAAGTACTAATAGTTCTATAATTAGCCAGGATGTCTGGAGTCGAGAGATGTTTTTATTTCAGACAGGCTTCACCAGCACCTCCTTCAAGGCATCAGGAAAATCCCTCTAAAAGTGAACACCCAGTTATTGTGGCAAACACTGGATTAATGGCCTTGATGCAGCCCACTAGGAGATGCATCGGACCAGGGTCCAGCTTGCAACAAGAGGTCAGCAGCTTTAAAATTGCCTTGGAGTCTTCTGCCACCTCCACTGGCCAAGACTCTGCCCAGACAATGAGTGTTTCTGCTCTACTTAGGCCCTACCCTATGGGACTGAACTAGACCCACTGGCAAGATCCTGGCCCAGATAGAGGACACCCTGTCAGAAAAGAGCAGAGCAAACCCTTCACAAAGTGCTACTGAAAAGGCTCTTTTTTTTGGCTGTAGACAGACTGGGTGAAGCAATCTCGCCACAGTCCGAAAGAGCTGAGCTGGTCTGTTCCTCCTTGCAGCAATTTCCCTGGACAGGAGCTCTGTCTTTTTACAGTTGATTTGCCCTTTGATAATCAGCATAGCGATTCCTCAAAGCCAGTCTATCCTCTGACCGAGTCCTCTGCCAGCAACGCTCCAATCTCTCACCTATGGTATTCATCACCTTGAGAGCACCATCAAACCACAGGGCTCTCAGGTGAGAGGACCTGTGCAATGGCATCGCTTGGCCCGGAGACAGCCCCATTATAGACTGCCACCACCTCACCTAAGCCAACTGCACAAGCGGTACTCACACCAGAAAAATCAACTACCGCCATCAGTCCCTCTGGGGACAGTCCCCTTAACGAGTGATAGCTGATCATTTCAACAATGGAGGGACTATCGAGGGGGGCCCCAAATGAGAATTTTACTGTACAGTGTGTCAGACCAAGTGACCCAGTCAGTCTTAGGTCAGTGACCTCAAGACCCAGTGAGAATACTAATTTGAAGGTGTGGCCATGATGGGTTGCAGAGGCAACTGCCTGTGCTAGGCTCAGTGATGTCATCAACTGGAGGAAGTCACAATCAAATTGCAAGGATTCATCATCGATTCAGGCATTGAAGTCCCCCAGAATCAACTGTCTGGGTGACTCCAGCACTCTTTCAGCGATGAAGTCTGCAACCTCCTGCAGAAATTCTCTGCCTGACCCTGGAGGGCAGTAAACCAAGAGAATTCTGCAGTCTGCACCTGGACCCTATGCACTGCCACACATTCAAGCGATGAGGTAGAACCACGGATGTATGGAAAAATTCAAGCTGGATCTAAAACAGATGGCTAAACCCCTCGGCAGTGAACCACAGAATACTTGGCAGGGACCAATGCCTCCAAAATCTGCCCAGCATCGTCTCACCAGCCAGGTCTGCATGATGCACGCCAGGTTGACTGAGGATATCCATTGTGGTATGCTTCATCTTGTTTATGTGGCAGCCCTCTATCTGTGCCTCCTGTCGGACAACTCTACCATATCATTTGACCATGTTTACTTTCCTGACCACAGAGTGTAGGCCTTCCCATAGTGCCTGCAGAATATTTTGCCAGACAAAGATGAGTAACATCACCTGCTGTCTGACCCTGCACTCGCTTGACTATAGGCAGTGACACACACGTGTGCCCTGCAAAATCATTATCTACACGTATTATCACATCTATGGAGAGATCAGGTACAACTCCCATCCCTGTATTCCCTGGCCATCTTCACAGCTCAGGAATACCTGCACTATTGGTACTGTGACCACATGACCTATGACTTCACAAATCTTAGAGAATTGGATTGGCAGAATCTGCTCTGCATAGCTTAGATTCTACTTAATCTTTGAAATGAAGGCCCCAGTGTCCTTCAGTTACTGACCTGCCATCCCCTTCACTCAGACAAGGTGCCTGTGTGCAGTGGCATTAGCAGGAAACTGCATTCTGTGAACAGGTCATGGATTGCTGGGTACTGTCTTTGATTCCCTTCCCCTTGCACTCCACCCTTTTCAAGATTTTAGGACAGTCCTATTGCAAAATCTATGATTGCTTCTGCCCCCAACACACACACCCCTGGTTGGCTTCTGCACCTATTGGGAAAGAATGCAGTCACAAAAACTTCCACAAACTTCTGTCCTTTTCGAGCTCCTTCCTCCTGTGTGTCCCAGTCAATTTATGGGAGGTTAAAATCTCACATTACTAAATTTCCTCCCTAACTCACTACCATCCTGTTTTAATTTTCTAGCACCTTGCTCCTGTGAGCCATCTGATTTTGTGGCCTACAGACTACTTCTGTCCTGTGTTCCCCCCCCCCCCCCCCCCCTTACTCAGCCATCTGAAAGCCATAGCAACTCCACTCCCTATCCTTCTGAGATAGTTTTCTCCTCTGAGACTTTATGAACGCTAACATTCACTGTCTCTCCCACAGCATTTTCCCTTTGTTTTTTAAATTGGGCCTGTCATAAGACATTTAAGTCCCAGCTATTATTCTGGTTAGTCCATGTTTATTTCTACCATATCTAGCTGCTTTGCAGCCATTCTGACACGTGACTTGTCTTATTCCATAAGCTCCATGCTTTCATATATATATATATATATATATAAAATTTTTCATCTGCACATTAGGGCTGGATGGACTGTTATGCCAGAAATCTGACCCCTCTTCCCCCCATGGATCCAGTTCTTACCCATGGACTTGGACACATATGGACTCAATTGTTCGAATCTGAATAAGCTACTGCTGTTGCTTGTACTAGTCCTCCTGTGTGCTGTCAAGACTGCTAGCTCCTCCCCTCCTCATGATCGCACTCTCCGGCTCTTCTGGATTAGTAAGGGGGCTTGGATGGAGGGAACACTTAGTGCATATGTTCAGTGGGGGTGAACGTTAGGCTGGTGCCTTGGTGAGTGGGTGGGAGGGAAATACGTCTTGCCCAGCATCATCCTGAATTATGCTGTTGGCACACCAAGCTCTAAGAGTGTCAGCAGGTGGCTGGTGGCAGCCAGTGGAAAATTATGCAAAATGTGTGTCATATGACACCATCTCAACCCTACTGTGTAGTACGTAACGTGCAAAAAGAGCACAAGCTGATGTAGGCTGCAGGGCCAAGGCATGAAAAAAAACTAAAACCTTAAATAAACTACCCCCCTACCACATTAAACAAAAAGGTGCTGTTGGTGGGGGGGGGCGCTGTGGAACCCAATCAGTGAAGTCGTGTGGAACCTCAGTCATCAGGCTATTTTTGTTTGAAGCTTATAGTTATCCTTTTAAGCACCATCTTTCAAGATATTGTTTGCTGTCTACTGTAAGGTCAGGGCTGGCTGTATAAGATGGACAAGCTGAACTGAAATCAATTGCAGTCCGATGGAAGAAAAGATGGTGGGAAGGGGGTGGTGGTGGCCCAAGTACCTAATCAATGCAGCTGGAGTTGGCTGAAGGGGATGGCGCAGAGAAAACCCTGGGACGCAATCTGCATCAACTATTAGCCTCCTTGAACTTAGTAAATCAGAAGTTGGACTTGCTCATAAGCCAACTAGCCACAATGGAAAAAGCGGTTGATCTGCCTCAGGGGGATATGGCGGAGGGTTCGTCGTCACTCCGTGACCTGTAAGAGCGCGATTGCTCAATGAACCAAGGAGGCCCAGCACACAAACAACTGCCTGGAGATTCTGGAGAACCAGATTTGTAGCCAGAACATGCGGTTGATAGGCCTACCAGAAGGCTCTGAGGGTGACCATGCAATTTTATTTCTCATGGAATGGATAAAGGAGCCATTTAAAGTGCAGGCCCCCAACTTGGCCATTACTGTTGTGAAAGCTTACTGTATTCAGCATCGAGCCGCAACATCAACATACATTCCTGGATCATGATAGTGATGCAGGATAATCTAGAGCACTCGAGATTGACTTCTTAACTTAGCAAACGTTATTGGCCTTTGAAGGTGGAGGGTGCTACCTGTCCATATGTTCCCAGATATAGCCTATGCAACAAGACTTCAACTGAAAAAAGTCAATGGGGTTCAAAGCACCTTGCGGGAATTGAACATTCCCCACAGCGTCCATTTCCCAGCAAAGCAGTGTGTTGTCCGTGACAGTAAGATTTTCATATTTTCAGACCCTGTTGGCGCAGGAAAATGGGTGGTGACGGTGATAGCTAAACATTCCACAGAACGGCTAACAGAGGAGCTGGATGCTTGGAGACTGTAGTGGACTTTTGAGAGTGTGATCTCACTATCATTACTGCTTAGCAGCATTGCTTCTCTCACCATTTATTGCTGTGGTGCCTGCTGTTTAGATAGCCTAAGGTAAAGTTTGAAAAAATATTTGTCACGTCAGAGAGGTTAGCCCACTGTGTTAGTTTAAAAAGAATGTTTTTTTGGTTTTCAGCATCTTGATAATGGCAGCTCCAATATACTGTGGACGTGTTGCCTTTTAGATCCTGTTGTATTGTATTCATAATTTAAGTTTAAAATTGAGGGGCTGCCTAAGTTAATTTTTCTGATGTGGTTATGTTCATCTAGGTAGTAGATCAAGTATATTTTGTGACAATTCAGAACATTAAGATATAACTATCCTAAGTTAATTGATAAAGTTGTTTTGTCTGAGAGAGAGGGAGGGTGTAAACACAACTATTAAATCTAATACCGTTATAGTTAAACATGACCCCATAGCCTAATGGAGCATAGGAATTGTGGATGCATCTTGTGGATTACAATACCGTGACTGTCATCATGCTTCGTGGGCTACAGTTCTACAGTACTTGGATTTTCCTATGTATTAATGTTATTTCGGATAACCCTCCATTCGGTATATAAGTAAGAGATCCTCTGTCCTGTTTTATCAGGGATAAATTACCCACTGAGTAATGTACTAATGATTGTTTCTTGCAAGGATGTTCATGTACTTGTTATATATCATTTTTAAAATGAATAAAATATAAATTTAAAAAAGGGACTGTTACTGACTGCCAAAGCTGTTTTGTTCCTATGGCAGCAGGCAGAGCTGCTGGCTGAAGCCCAGGAAAGGCAAATCAGGCAGTCTGCCTGTCTGCTGCTGCTAGTCTGTGCTGCAGCACAGCAGCTGAGGGTACGATAGAGACACCAATATTTAATGGCTGGCAGAGCAAAACCTTATGTAATCCCCCCCCTACAAATGGGGGTTCCCGAAGTCTTCCTTGGGTGTGCCTAAATGCCCACTGCCAGCCTGGTGTCCTGTGTATTAATCATTTAAAAGATCTTGTCTGTGAGTGCCTCTATGGCCTCCGTGTACTGTCTTTTTAAGAGCTGTCTATTCGCAGTGCAATAATTAATCTGGGTGGGGGCTGAGTGTTCCTATGCTCGAGTCCTGCCTGGGCTGCCAGAGTATTGCTCCATTCTGCCATCGCTAATTGCAGCAGAGGAAGCTCTGTTAGAAGCTGTACTTATTTGCTGAGTATCTATAAAATAGTAATGCTATTGAAGTTTGTCTAACCTGCCTTCTTTGCAGCATGGACATTTCTGTATGGCACTACCATCTTGGTTCTGGACTAAAGGTTTGGACCAATCAGTACCTTCGGGTACCCTAAAATAGTGTCTGCCCCCAGAGGTCTTGTGGGAGTAAAAGTCTGTAGGAATTGTAGTTTTGAGACTTTGGCACCTAAATGGACCAGGAGGGGGGAGCCCTTGTTTTGGCAGACTGATGGATCAGACAACTGAACCTTTTGGATCTTGGGGAAAATCCCAAGCTGCCTGCAGAGTGAGTCAGTCTGAGTTGGGAAGTGAGAGAGTGAACAGCTCAAGATATTTGAGCAGCTGCTCCTGTGTAGTTTACGTGGGAGATTGGTGGAAAGGCTGAGTTTGGCCTGTCTGCCTGCTGTCCCTTGTGAGGGAACTTAGAGGAAATCGAACTGTATCTGAATTGAGAGATTGAAGCTACTGAATTGTGACCAGATCTGAGCCTGAAGAAGACTGAAGATTTTCTGCATGCGATCGGCCTATTAGGACTGCTGAAATCACCACAGAGAGCACGGTTTGTGCAGAGACACTGTGATTGCGACAGGACTGTTTTCCGAACTGTGGCAGTGCTTTCTTTTTACTGTAAATGTGCTGTGTACTATTAGTGGGTCAAGATTTAGTTCCCCACTGCTGAATTGTGTCGCGTTTGCTGGAGGCTGCATCCAGCCCCTACCAGACTGAATCCGCATTCATCTCCATTTGGCCTGGGCTCTGCCACCTTAGCCCAACCAGTTACACCACAGAGAAGACCATCAATGAGAGACCTGCCTGGGGATTGGCCTCCTGCTCAACACCTTGAACAGGAATGATGCCTCAGTGATTCGTGTGGGCCCTGCTTCTCCTGGCATACCAGCTTATCAACCTGCAGTCTCCATTTCGTCCCTACTGTGTCCTGTACTGGGTAGCATAAGTAAACACTAGGGTAGCTCCCTGCAGCATCCGCTAAATCAAAAGTGTTGTCATCTGATTCAATTATTGCTTTTCTTGTCATGAACTGAGCCTTCCGGCTCTGGGTTACAAATTATGTGTGGTTGTGCATGCCTTTTCTTTTCATCACAGGGCCCTGACCAGCTGCTATGCCGGCCTACCCCGGGCAACGTTCCAGGCTAGCCCACCTTCCTTCCAACTGTGTACCCAGGGTGACTATGCAGGGACTCTACAGTGCATCCATGATTGCCTGATTGAATTAGCATTTAAACCAATCAACCTGGTCACAGTTAGTACCTGTTTGGATTAAGCAAACAGATACTTTATTAGAAGAAGGGGGTCTCATTTAAGTAAAGAAAAAAAAAAGTAAGTCACTGTGTGTTTCTCTGACGAAGGGGCTGTATCATCTTAATTTACTGACTCAGAGCAGAGGCTGAGACTAAATGGGGGTGTGGATCAGCAGCTTATGAGTACAAAAGCAGCTGTCTCCAATTACACCTTCCTGCTGTTTTTGATAGAAGAGAACTTTGGTTTCAGAGCAAGATACAGCAGTCTAGAACTACAGATTTTTTTTACTAATTGGCCTCCGTCCCACCCAAAGCCAGTTCTACTTTTATAGCCACTGGATTTGACTGACAACAGGAACTTCCTGTTTGGCAGTAGGAAGGGAAGGATTACTGAGACATAGTAGTTTCATCAACCTTGAAGGAACCTAAAAAATAACTCTCCCCCCCACCCCCTGGCTGCTGGAGGTCTGAATCCAAGCATGGAAGAAGGAGACTACTGAAGACTACAGGAAGTTCCTGTCCCAGAACAGGAAGGGCAAGAGTTGTAAGGGCATATAGGCAGTAGGAAAGTAAGTGTAAAAATACGTAGAGAGAGGTGGCAGTAAGCATACAAAGCAACAGGAGGGGAACACAAAATAAGTCAAGATGGGAGTGGTGCAGTGCAATGGCTGTGGGGCAGCAGTGTTCCAGGAGACATTCTGGAGGCTGCGATGCTGCCCTGTTTGCTGGCACTTCTCTGATTTGAGGGAGGAGGTTGCCCGTCTTCAGGCTGACCTGGCTAGGATTCGTGAAACCTCTTCCCCACCTAGGAGCCCACCAGGCCCACCACCGCTACCTCAGAGGTTGCCAAGAAAGGGAATTGGTTGGACCAAGGTGGGCTCAGGGAGGGAGAGAGTGGTGGAACAGAGGAGTATCCCTCCAGTTGTACCTCTCCACAGTTCATATGCTGTTCTGGCAAAGAGTGAGACCCACAGGAGGGTGGCACAAGACCCCACAGGGGAAGGAAACAACTCCTGGTGGGGGACTCTATCATTAGGGGGGTGGAAATTGGGGAGGAAGGGGATAGGGAGGTAAGGTGCCTGCCTGGTGCCACAGCTCGAAGGGACAGGAAGCGAATCCTCAGGATCGCATGAGCAGCTGCACGAGGGAGGAGCTGGATGTCATTGTCCACTTAGGAACAAATGACCTGGCTGTGAATGGGATCAGAGTGGTGCAAGAGGAGTTTGTGGATGTAGGGAGGGGCCTTAGACAAGTAGCATGTACTGCAACCTTCTCGGAGGTGCTGCCTGTCTATGGCAAGGATGATGCTAGGGTATTCTGCACCATGGGATTTAGTGAATGGTTGTAAAACTGGTGTAGAGCTCAGGGTTTTGGCTTCATTGGGGACTGGGGAGCCACCTGGAGGGATGCAGGCTTATACTGGCGCGATGGCCTGCATCTGTCCAGTGGGGGGAACCAGGATTCTAGGTGACAGGTTTAAATGCTTCATTGGCAAGCATTTAAACTAGCCAAGGGGGGGAGGCACTGAAAAGGAGCAGGGAAATCCCAGCCCCCACAAAAACACAGTAGTTAGAGAGTTAAGCACCGGGCAGAGAAGTCAGTAGGAGAAGGACAGGGATAAATGCAGAAAAGGGTGGTAAGGACAGGGATGGGGCTAAAAGGGGTAAGGCCATAAAAAATAAATGGAAGGTGATGAGCACCAATGCCCACAGTCTGTGCAACAAGCTCCCTGAACTAGTGGCCTTGATGGAAGAGGGATGCCTGGATATTGTGGCAGTCACTGAAACATAGTACACAGAGAACCATGACTGGGATGTCAACATACCAGGATACACCACAGGAGGGACAGGGTGAGTAAAAGAAGAGGAGGAGTGGCTCTCTATATAAGGGAAGGGATTAAAGCAACAGAATTAAAGAGTAAACAGGAAGTTGATGAGTCACTCTGGGTCACCCTGGAGACAGGAAATGGCACCACAATCCGCATGGGGGTTGTGTACAGGCCCCCCATCTCACGGGGAGGAGATGGACAAGGAAATGATAGAAGGCATCCTTAAATGTGCAGTAAAGGGAGATATTGTTGATGGGGGACCTGAATATGCCAGATGTTAACTGGAGTACCTTTGCTGCAGGCACATCCAAGAGCAGGGTCATTCTTGATATCCTACAGGGGGCATGCCTCAGACAGCTAGTGCTGGAACCCACTCAGGAGGGAGCAACCTTAGACCTGGTATTCTCAAATGGGGAAGGAGAAAGGATCTCAGATTTAGAAGTGGGTAGCCATCTGGGAACAAGTGACCACCAAACAGTGTGGTTCACAATAAACACAGTCATAGAGTCAAGCCATACAAAAACAAGAGTATTGGTCTTTAGGAAGTCTGACTTTGGGAAAATGAGAGAGTGCCTCAGAAAATCACTAGCAAATGGGCAAGAAGGAGGGTTGGAAGAACAATGGGGAATAATCAAAACAGCCATCGCAGAGGCAACAAGCTTTTGTGTGAAACAAATCAACAAAAGAAAATGAAGGAAAAAACCACTATGGTTCTCAAAAGAGGTGGCAGGGATGGTTAAGGAGAAAGGATAGTGTAACCCCCCTGCAAATGGGGGTTCTAAAAGACTTCCAGGAGCTTGCTTGAATGCCCAAGCCTGAATGGTGCGTTTAAGTATTTAAGCCATTTATCAGTGAGTGTTTTTAGAGCCTCTGGTACTGTCTCTTTAAGAGCTGTCTGCTTGCAGACATAATTAGTTTGTATGGGGGACTGTGTGCTTCCTCTGAGTACCACTCGAGCTGCTGCCAATTCACTTAATTTTGCAGTCACTAGGAGTGCAAAGGGAACCTATCTGAAAGATGTAACTGTTTGCCAGAAATTATTTAGAGTAATAATAAATTACAGTTTGTCTAACCTGCTTTCTTTGGCAGTCAGAACTGTGTCTGCTAGTTCCCATTCTAGTTTTGAACTGCTGAACTGGACTCATAATCTGAGCCAGCCACAAGAGAAGTTGTATGGGCAGTGACTCTGGGAGATGTAGTTTAGACTGGTGCCTTTTGGACCAACAGCAGCAGTCTATTGTGAGTGACAGCCAATCCAGTCAAGAACTGGGAGGAACTCAAAGGAAGAGCCGGTTTTGTCGGTTGGAGTTTCAGTTGAGCTCAGATGAAGGAAGGAGCCCTGTGCTTTTTCAGTGTGCAGTTTTAGTCAAAAACGTGTGTAAGGCCCAGAGTTCCGGTTCTGCAGCTTGTTAGGACTAACTGCCCAGAAAAGAATCAAAGGATCTCGAAGAGTAGAAACCAGGCTCACCCTGTAGAAGACTGGAAGAATTGCTGAAAATTGCACTCCCGGTCTGTCAGGAACTGAATCTGCTGTGTGTTCTCCCGGTATTGTGCAGTAATTGCGCCATCGATACAGATGCAGCCTGCCTGGTATAGTGCTTTCTTTATATAAATGTGTGAAGAGGTTTGTGTACCCCGTGAGCCCTGCTGACATTGAAGGACCCTATCTTATTTGGAGGTCGTGAGTACTAATTCGGGTCGCCTCTGTTGAATTGCAACATTAAATCCAAATGGAATTACTGTACTGCTGACTGTTTAATTTTCCTTTCTCTGTGTGAAAGGGCCTCACCAGCTGCCACGGTTTGGACTAGCCACTAGGGCTTGGGTACCCAGGGACAGTAACTGATAGGGATAGGCCTGTGCACAGAGCCATAGGTAGATTATTAGAGTGATAAGCTAATTAACCTGATTTCCCCTGTCCTTGTTATATCCCCTAAATAAATCAGAGCTGCTTGTTTCAGCAAAGTTATACTAGCCTGAGGTATTTGTCTATGTTAAAGTACCGTACTGTGATTGTTGCACTGTATCTCATTTCACAGGAGGTCCCAGTGCCGGAACCAGTCCTGGGGGTAAGTGTGTAATGTCAGAAGGTAATTCTGATATATTGTGTGGGCCACTAGTGGGAAGAAAGGGGGTTGCAGTGTCCCAGAGGCTGTGACCAAGTTAGTTTAACTATTGCAAACCCTGACCTCTGGGTGGAGGCACCCGCCATTGGATCCAGGGCCCTCAACCTGTTAGTGGCAAATCAGGCAGGGTAGTAGCCCCTGGGATAGCGCCATTAGGGTTACATCTGGAGGCTCACCGCTGAGTTGTGTGTCCTCTAGTGGCCATATTCACGAACCACTGTTAAGAAAAAAATGGGTACCCCGACAGAAGTGGCTGTGCAACCGCTGGTGGAGTGGTGTACTAGGGAGGAGATCGACCTCAAAATGCTATGCTTATCCTGGACATCCCCTGCATCAATGACTGGACACTGTGCAGGGAGTACTTTCCAAGGTGGAAGGTTTACAAACCTGTGGTGGTGGGTGCATATTAATCTGCTCACCCACACTTCTCAGCCCTAGTAGAGTTTAAGGATCCACAGATAGCCAAAGTGCCACAGACCATTACTCCCAGAGGAGCCCTCACTGCTTGGAGAGTGATAACTATGACAGAAGACTGGGGGAATCAGCCCCACCACTATCTGGAAACTTTTGAGGAGAAATTTGTTGAATGGTTGCTGGGAGAGGGAAACTGTGAGGACTTGAAGAAACTATTCTTGCCACCTGGGGTGTTCTTCCCCAACACCTCTCCTGCTCCAGTGCCGTAATGGTGGCTGAACCAATGCAGACTCCTATTTCTGCACCTGCCATTAGTCACGACTCACGAAGGTTGAGGATCTTCTGGCACCCTCCCACTCCCCAAGGGGAGGATGACTGGGAGACCTGATAGACTATGTTGCCCCCAAGTGCTAGGAATGGCAATGCTCGGAAGGCTAAAGCCAAAGAGGGTTAGTGAGAGCCTCGAGGTCCTGCCCCTGGCTACCATCCGTGCAAACGGGCCAGTAACCCTGAAGCGACTGCACAGGCCTATCTTGAGGCCTTGGAGAATGTGTATGGAGCCCAGATTCTGATGAGGACCTATGGTGGAGTAAGAAATGCACAACAGTACCAAGGGAGTTGTTGTCTGTGTATGTCTCTCGCTGGAAATTGTTGCAAGAATGCTCTAGAAGGGGTAGTTTGCCAGCGATTGAACTGGACCGAACCAGACTGGACAGAATCCTTAAGTCTGCTCCTCTCTCAGAACTGCTGTTGCTTCAGTTACGTCTGGCAAATCGACTGGAATCCCCACCTCCTATGATGAGTTAATGAGAGAAATTCGAGGAGTTGAGAGGTACTACCGGGAGGTACCTGCACCAACAGCTGTGGCTACGACCAGTGACTGAGGGTGACCCATCAAGTGAAGTTCAGGGCAGAGGTTGACAGTCAATGAGTGCTCTGACAAGGAAAAAGATATGCCACAATGGGGCTTAACTGTTGAGAGAGATCCGAATTCAAAAACAGTCCTTTATGAAGGCCACGCCTGCAAGTACTGGGCCCTGACCTATATCCGACTGCATCTGCTATGGGGGTGGGGTACCCACCCATGTATCTCCTGCTGATAACAGCTCCAAACCTCAATTCCTTGACCATGGAGTGGAGAACTGACGAGATGTTCCAATGCTTATCACGCCGCAGACAGAGATGGCACCCAGGTTTCCAGTTAGTAATACCCGCCCTGGCTCCCAGTGTTGGCGCTCGCCAGCTCAAACTCCAGAAAGTATGTTTTTACATTGTGGGAAAGATGGGCACATGAAAGGGAATGCCAGTCCCCAAAAGACACTGGACAAAGTTGCATATAGGCTACAAGGAGAGCTGGAGAAGAAATCAGTGGTTAAGAGGTGCACGACATGATCCCAGTGAGGGCACCAAAATGCTAATTCACGCCTCTTGTGGCAAGGTCAGTTGCCCAGGCCCCACTACCGCCTCCAGACTGGTCCAGAATAGTGGGTCCCTCCATGGAGACCACTGTAAAGGTGAATGGAGTGTCTACAAGAGCTGTATTAGACAGTGGCTCCTAGTGACAATTATGTTCCAGGATTGGCATCAGACATTTGTCAGACGTACTCCTTACAACCATTAGAAGGACTGCATGTATGGGGTTATGAGAAGGCCTACCCCTATTCCGGGTATATCCGACCTGGCTGTCTTCCCACCTCCGGCTGGAGGGCTGAACAAGTGAGACCCTAGCCTTAGTGTGTCCTCCACTGGACTGTATGATGGTGTCCCTTTGTTGATTGGAACAAATGCTCATATGTTCGGAAGGCTGGCACAGTTGTGTTATGAAAAACAGGGTCAAAGACTAGTAGAGCTTTAAGAGTCTGCTTTAATTAAGAAGGCCTATGAGGCACAGAGAGATGCTGAAAAACAGAACCAGAGGAACCGGTCGGAATTGTATGGAAGAAGGATCCTGAGTCTCTGATCCTGGCGCAAATGCCCAGTGTACCTTACAGGAGAGGTCCGTATCAGAAAGGATGTTAAGAATAAAATATTAATGTTGGATGCACCAGGCGATGGAAAATTGCCAGAGGGACTGCTGGTCAAGTCTAGTATTTTGCCCGCTAGAGCCCATGCTTATGCCAGAAGGGTAATGGTCCAAGTTCATAATGTGTCTGAAAAGAGACATTCTAGTAAACAGAGGTTGCATCCTGGCTAATGTGCATTGTGCAGACACTGCAGTGCTACCCAGCAAGAGTTCAAGGAAGAATGACAGAGTAACGTCGACTTGTTTGATTTCGCGACTCCCGCTGCCAGCTGAATGGAAAGTGAGGATCAGTGAGAAGCTTGCCCAGAGAGACCAGTGTTTTTTGAAGGAATGGGATGTGGATGCGGCAAGGAGCTGAGCACAATATCCGCTGCATGATCAAAGACCATTTCGTGAGGTCCTGACGCCTGGCACCCGCTGACATAGATGATGAGACTGTCTGCAAGAGATGTTAGCTGCTGTGTAATACAAGAATCCAGAAGCTTATGCTTCCCCATTGTGGTAGTGAGGAAAAGAATGGAACAGTAAGGATGTGTGGATTATCGCACCTTAAACCGGCGGACTATCCCTGATCAGTACACAATGCCCCGATTCAGGATGCTTTGACTGCCTAAACGGGAGCAGTGGTTCTCTCGTGCTGATCTCGCAGTGGGTACTCTAGATCCCGGCGGCCCCAGAGGACCGTGAGAAGACTGCCTTTATCTGTCCGCTATTTCTAGTGAATTCATGAGGATGCCTCAAGGGATTTCAGGTGCCCCAGCCACTTTTCAACGATTGATGGAGCGCAGTGGGACATGAACTTACTAGAGTGCCTGTATACCTAGATGATGTTATTGTGTTTGCAGCTCACTGAGGAACATGAAAGCAGATTATTTAAGGTATTGGACCGACTGGAGGACTTTGGCCTTAAACTGTCCATTGATAAGGTCAATTTTCAAACATCATAAAGTATGTGGGACATAGTATCCACCGAGGAATAGAGCCTACCTAAGTAAAGTTGAGGCTTGACCACCTGGCCACAGCCCAAAAATCTAAAAGAACTGCAAAGATTCCTGGATTCTGTGGTTATTATCGCGCTCATCAAGGACTATTCAAGAGTGATCCTACTACTTAACTCTTCTCAAGGGTATCCCCAACCCACAAAAATACCAAAAGTCAGTCCCCTCAAGACTGAAAGAGTGTATTTTCATCCAAGTGAAGTATTTGGGGCCCGCTTGGACTCCTGATTGTGAGACTGCTTTTTGAGATCATATATCAACTTACCCATGCTCCAGTGCTGGCCTATGCCTTATCCAAGAAAACCTTACGTCCTGCACACTGATGCTAGCTTGCAAGGGTTGGGGTGTAGTACATAAGAGCACGTAGAATGGTTTGAGACCAGTGGCCTTTGCCAGAAGCTCGACCCCATCCCAAAAGAACTATCCTGTATAAGTTAGAGTTCCTAGCTTTGAAGGGCTATTGACCAATTCCATGAGTACTTGTATGGGGCTAAAAATACTCAGTAAAACTGACAATAATCCTTTGACCTATGTGCAGACTCTCAGCTAAGTTGATGCCACTGGCCATAGGTGGCTTTCGCATTATCTACATATGACTATGCTCGTCAACCGAGCAGGTCTGAACCACATAGATGCTGATGCTCTCTCCGAGGCCTGTTCCTCAGAATGATTGGGTCCGATTGGCAGAACCTCGACATTCGGGCACTCTGCCGGAAGTTTGACAGGGAGGAACAAATGTCCACGGACGAGGGACTGCATGGTGGATTGCTTGGGAGCCTCTGAGAATTGCATACCTGTTGCTTATTGCCACTTTTCTGCAATAGACATTGGTGCACTGCCTCAGCTGGACAATGACAGTATTCGGCGGGCTCAATCTCGCCATCCCATGATCAAAGCAGCTTTAGAAGCCTCTATGCAGGAAAAGATGTGTCCAAATTACGCCCACTGATTTGAACTGCACTGTTATACAAAGAAGGTCCCAAGTTGAAACTGATCAATAAACTGTTATACAGAGAAACAGTAGACAGAGGGGACAAGTAGACAAACAACAACTAGTGCTGCCCACTGCCTTTCGAGACTCAGTATTGAGGTCCTTGCACAACCACATGGGGCACCTTTGTATAGACAGAACACTTGACTTGGTGAGATCCAGATTCTATTGGCCTAAGATGGGGGCTGATGTGAGCAACACATTCGAACTTGTAGTCGCATGCTACAGAGGAAAGCTTTTCCCCAGAGGGCTGCCCCTTGTTAATATCACCACCAGTGCACCCATGGAGCTGGTCTGTATTGATTTTCTGAGTTTGAGTCAGATCAAAGAAATATCAGTAATGTGCTGGTGGTCACTGACCATTTCACGAGATATGCCCAAGCTTTCCCTACCAAAGACCAGAAAGCATCCACTGTGGCCAAAGTACTTGTAGAAAACTTTTGTTCACCATGGGGCTCCACAAAGAATCCATTCTGATCAAGGGAGAGACTTTGAGAGTCGCCTGATCAAAGAGATGCTTTTCTCTGTGGGGAGTGCGAGTCCAGAACCACTCCTCACTACCCTAGGGGACCCACAGCCTGAACGTTTCAACCGTGACTTACAGATATGCTAGGCACCCTGCACCCAAAGGATGTTTAGATGGAGTCAACAAATTAGCACCCTACATGCTTATAACTGCACCAAAAGTGATGCCACTGGATTCTCCCTCACCGCCTGATGTTTGGAAGAGAAGCTTGACTACCAGTAGATGTGTGTTTTGGGGTCTCTCCTGATGGGGTTCAAGCTGACAACTATTTACAGTATGCAAAAGTTAAAGGCCCAGCTAACTCCATGCGCACTCAACTGGCTCAAACCATGGCTGCCAAAAAGAAATCTGGCCAACAAAGAAAGGTATGATAAAAGGTGAAAGCACAGGAACTCCAGGAGGGAGATCGAGTATTACTAAGAAATCTTGGGACTGTATGGCAAGCAAGATTGCTGACAGATGGCACCATCTCCCTCACATTGTAGTGGGCAAACCAGATGATCTGCCAGTGTGCCAAAGTAAGGCCTGAATAATTCAAAGATGTAAACAATGCATAGAACTATTACTGCCCATTGGACAAATCCTGATTGAGTCTGAGCCCCAGAAGATGCCCCTCTGGACCAGTGACTAGAGCTGCTGCTAAGAAAAGATCAAGAAAGTCTGCACCTACAGAAGCAAAGTTAAAGTGTTCCCTCCACAAGTCCTAGTTGAGCATGACTGTCAGTCTACATTAGAAGAAAGTGAGTGACTTTGAATACTATCCTTCTTACGAACTAGAGTCAATTGTTCTCGGGGCAATCCCCTAGTCAATACTGGAGACAAAGCTGGCCTTCTGACTGTCTAAGCCCTCCTGTCATCCCTGGAGCCAATGCTCCAGAAAGTGAAGTGCAAAGCATCAGATCAGATGAAATGGAATCATTGTGCATGGTTGAACTGTTTGAGCTTTGGGAGGAAAATGATAGATTGGGGCAGACTGGTGATACACCTAACAAGAAGAGTATTTGAGTGCCCTGACAGTCCACTGCCAGGTGTCCGGAAAGCTCCCATGCGACCAAATGTTGTGGACTCAGAAACTGTAACTCCTGGAGCTGAAAGTGCTCCAAGTTCAGCCTCTCACCCCATAGAGACTCTCTGACAAGGAGGACAATGCTGAAAATGAGGCTCAGAGTGCAGAGACTATAACAGTTCCCCTAGAAAGACTGGTCGAGCTGTAAAGCCTGTGGTGCACTCAGTTAGTGATTCACTTGGGAGGCCTGTGGACTTGTCTCAATGTTGTCCATAAGGAGTGTATGTGTCCCCGAGCTCATTGCCCAAACTGAGCATCAGTGCTAACCCAGGTTACTTGTGTTGCTCCTATCTATGGTGCCCTTGCCCCATCCAGCCCCAAGGTAACTGATAGAAGGCCCCTCTTCAGGTTTCATGTACAAGAGGTAATAACTTGAGTTATGGTACAAAATGTGTATGTAATATCTGTGTAGTGTGACGACTGCAATGTTTCAGAAATGTGTCTGGTAAAATGATATATTGACTGATGATTACATGTGCGAGCCTCACGCAAATGTATATGGTTGCAGTTGAAACTTATGGGTACTTGCTTGACGCGACGCCAAGCTTTCCAGGCCAGGAGGGGTGTAACCCCTGCAAATGGGGTTCCCAAAAGACTTCCAGGAGCTTGCTTGAATGCTCCAAGCCTGAATGGTGTTTAGCATTTAAGCCATTTATCAGGTGAGTGTTTTAGTCTCTGGTACTGTCTTTAAGAGCTGTCTGCTTGCAGACATAATTAGTTTGTATGGGGACTGTAGCCTTCTGAGTACCACTGAGCTGCTGCATTCACTTAATTTTTGCAGTCACTAGGAGTGCAAAGGGAACCTATCTGAAAGATGTAACTGTTTGCCAGAAATTATTTAGAGTAATAAAATTACAGTTTGTCTAACTTGCTTTTGCAGTCAGAACTGTGTCTGCTAGTTCCCCATTCTAGTTTTGAACTGCTGAACTTGGACTCATAATCTGAGCCAGCCACAAGAGAGGATTGTAAGGGTGAGTGACTCTGGGAGATGAAGTTTAGACTTCAGTGCCTTTTTTGGACCAAACAGCAGCAGTCTATTAGAGGACAGCCAATCCAGCTGACGAACTGGGAGGAACTCAAAGGAAGAGCCCGGTTTTGTGGTTGGAGTTTCAGTTGAGCTTTGGCAGTGAAGAAGGAAGGAGCCCTGTGCTTTTCAGTGTGCAGTTTAGTCAAAAACGTGTGTAAGGCCCAGAGTTCCGGTCTGCAGCTTGTTAGGGACTGAATCCGTCCTGTGAAAAGAATCAAAGGATCTCTGAAGAGAGAAACCAGGCTCACCTGTAGAAGACTGGAAGAATTGCTGAAAATTGCATTTCGGTCTGTCAGGAACTGAATCTACTGTGTCTCCCGGTATGTGCAGCACCGCGATCGGGATACAGATGCAGCCTGCCTGGTATAGTGCTTTTCTTATATAAATGTGTGAAGGGTTTGTGTACTTCAAGTGAGCCCTGCTGACATTGAAGGACCCTATCTTATTTGGAGGTCGTGAGTACTAATTCAGGGTCGCCTGTTGAATTGCCACATTAAATCCAAATGGAATTACTGTACTGCTGACTGTTTAATTTTCCTTTTCTCTGTGTGAAAGGGCCCCACCAGCTGCCACGGTTTGGACTAGCCACTAGGGCTTGGGTACCCAGGACAGTAACTGATAGGGATAGGCCTGCACAGAGCCCAGGTAGATTATTAGAGGATAAGCTAATTAACCTGATTTCCCTGTCCTGTTATATCCCCCCAATAAATCAGAGCTGCTTGTTTCGGCAAAGTTATACTGCCTGAGGTATTTGTCTATGTTAAAGTACTGTACTGTGATTGTTGCACTGTATCTCATTTCACAGGAGGTCCCAGTGCGGAACCAGTCCTGGGGGAGTAGTGTATACTGTGAAGGTAATTCTGATATATTGTGTGGGCCACTAGTGGGAAGAAGGGGGGTTGCGGTGTCCCAAGGGCTGTGACCAAGTTAGTTTAACTATTGCAAACCTGACTTCTGGGTGGAGGCACCGCCATTGGATCCAGGCCCTCAACCTGTTAGTGGCAAATCAGGCAGGGTAGTAGCCCTGGACAGCGCCATTTAGGGGTTACAATAGTATTCAGGAAATATAAGGAAACACAGAAGGAGCAGGACAGAGAACTTCATCAGTTAAAGCAGAAGGAGCAGGGAAGACAGTCTGAATAGCAAAGGCACAAACTGAGGAAAAGATAGCCAACTCTGTTTAAGAAGGGGGATACAACCTCTTATAGGTACATTAGGGAGTGAAGAAAGACAGAGTAAGGGATACAGAGACTTAATAAAGGGGAAGGGAATGTGGGCAGAGGGTGACAGTGAAAAAGCAGGGATACTGAACGAATATTTCTGTTCAGTATTCACAACGGAAGAGGAGGGGGAGGTACCTAAACCAAACAAGGGAGAAACTCTGAATAGGGGGGTCGATACCAGTCCATTCACAGAAGAAAGGGTTTTGAAAGAACTCTTGAAACTGAGGGTGGACAAAGCAATGGGGCCTGATGGGATTCACCCAAGAATTCTAAAAGAACTAAGGGTAGAACTAGTGACACCACTGACTACCCTCTTTAACAAATCATGGGAGGATGGGGTGGTACCTGAGGACTGGAGTAGAGTGGATGTGATTCCACTTCACAAACATGGGAGCAGGGCAGAGGCAGGAAATTATAGACCTGTTAGTTTGACCTCAGTGGTAGGGAAAATAATGGAATCACTTCTGAAGGAAAGAACTTTTGAGTACCTAGAGGTCAGCGGGGCACAGGACCCAAGGCAGCATTGATTCACAGCAGGAAGGTCATGTCAGACAAATCTAATAGATTTCTTTGACTGGGTGACCAAAGTAGTAGACCAGGGAGGGGCTGTAGATATAGCCTACCTAGATTTTAGCAAAGCATTTGACACAGTCTCACACAAAAGATTAATATAAAGTTAGCCAGCCTTGGACTGGGTCCCAAAGTAGCCTGGATAAAAACTGGCTGGACAACAGGACACAAAGGGTAATAGTAAACAGAGTTCACAGTGAAGAAAGGAGGGTAACTAGTGGGTACCCGAGGGTTTGGTACTGGGACTGGTCCTCTTTAATGTCTTTATAAGTGACATTGGAGAGCACCTGGAAGGAAAGGTATGTCTCTTTGCAGATGACACAAAGATCTGCAACAGGGTTGATACACAGGGTGGGGTGGAAAGAATGAAAAGAGACTTGGCAAGGTTGGAGGAATGGTCAAATATATGGCAGCTCAGATTCAATGCAAAGAAGAACAGGGCAGGGGAAGCGTACACAATGGGGGGTGAGTTAATAACAACAACAAAAATCGAAAGAGACCTAGGAGTAATTTATATCAGATGACCTAAAGGTGGGCAAGCAATGTGAGAAGGCAGTGAGGAGGGCTGGGGGGATACTAGGGAGAGGCATCAACAGTAGAAAACAGGAAGTTGTTATCCCTCTGTACAGACAGTTAGTGAGACCCCATCTGGAGTACTGCGTGCCATTCTGGAGACCCCATCTCTGCAAAGACATAGAATGGAGGCTGTTCAGAGGATGGCAACCAAAATGGTACAGGGTCTGCACCAGAAGACATAAGAGGAGAGACTGAAGCAGCTTAATATGTATACCCTTGAGGAAAGGAGGGAGAGGGGGGACACGATAGGAACTTTCAAGTATCTCAAGGGAATTAAAGTACAAGAGGATAGTACCTTTCAGAAGAAGAGATGTGCAAGAACAAGGGGGCACAATTTGATGATAGAGGGAGGACGGCTCAGAGGTAATGTTAGAAAGTATTTTTTCACAGAGAGGGTTGTGGATGCATGGAGCAGCCTTCCTGAGGAGGTTGTGGAGTCAAGAACAGTGGGAAAATTCAAGAATGCATGGGACAGGCATAATGCAGTTCTAGTTCGGGGTAGGAGGAAGTAAGCTGTTGATTAACTAGAACCTGCAGCTTATCCATCAGGTAGTGAAATGGGCAGACTAGGTGGGCCAAGCAGTACTAATCTGCCATCAAATTCTATGTTTCTATGTTTCTATCATGCTCCTCCCTTGTTCAAATCCCATAAATAAATCGGATCAAACTCTTTTTGCATTTAATCTGACTGTGGTTCCAGTTTGTACCAAAAGCACTGTGCTGTTATTTGCTGTGCATAACTTTGTTTTACAGAGGGTCTCCAGGGTCAAACTGGTGGAACCAGCCCTGGTGGTAAGTGTAAACATTGAGGGAACTTGTATGCTGAATAGGGGCTATTGTGAAAGGGATGGTTGTATACTGTCTAGGCCACTAGAGGGGAAAGAGGGGGGGTTACAGTGTTTTAGAGGGATGTACCTAGGTTAGCTTTGCTACTAACAACCCTGTCCTCTGGGTGGAGGCACCCGTTTTAGTACCCAGGCCCCTTAACCTGCAACTAGCCAAGCAGGCGGGGGTAGTAGCCCTTGGGATAGCACCACTTAGGGGTTACACTTAAAGAATTTGTAACTTTAAAAAGCAGAAACTAAAGGATTTATAAAAGGAGTACTAGTAATGACGGCACAGATGGTGGGTGAATGTCTGCTTACAGGTGGCAAATTAAAAATACAGAGGAGAAACATACTTGCAGCAAGGGATTAAAAAAAGATTAGAGAGAATTTGTATGAATGGGAGAAAGTGAGAGATCAGATGGTGCTGTCACCAGCTGTGTGTATTTACAGGGCAGGACTTTGAGAATATACAGAAACCCCGGCAAAAATACAGGAAGTAAATTATAGCAGTGGGGGGAGAGAGAGCGGGAGAGCGGGAGAGACAACAGTGAGTGTGCACTGTGCTGGTTGCCTTTATCTGTCGGCAGGTTGCAAAAATAAAAAAATAAATGGATTAATGGTACAGAGATTGACCAGGTGAGAAGAATGAGATCAGAAGGTGCTGTGCCACATGCCACTCCTAGTGGCAGCCTTGCTTGTCTCTCTTCCATAACAATTTTGCTTTATTTTTTATACAAATTATGATGTAAAGTATTCCCACTGCTCCTTTGTGTGACTAGAGAGTTTGCCCCATTTTCTGCATTTTTCTGCATGTATTAAAATATTTAAATAATCTGAACTAATCAGACCCCCCCCCCAATGCTGTGGTTCTTATTTAGTAGTTTCATGTATTTATTTTATTTAAAAGTTGGTAACCGGGAAAAGCACACTGAGCCAAAGCTCGTTTCCAGGTGTGACCCAGGGCACAAACAGGGTGAAACTTACAACAGCAAACAGTAACGCAATATACAGATCAATGCAACGTAAAACAATATAATCAAAAGTTTAACAGAACAATGAGTTTCAAAGTTGTGAGGCAGTTGCAGTTGCGAGGCATTGGAGACCATACAGTGAAGTCAGAGACATCTGGGAAATATAGCCTGGAGAATTAGCTTAGGGCAGGATGCTGGGGGGTGTGAAGAAGAGGGGAACGGAAGAAGAGTGGCATGACCAAATTGTGCTGGGGAGAAGTTGTAGCAGGGATTTTAAGGAGGTGATTGAAGGGGAAGTGGCAAATGTACCAAGGAAGTTGATTCCCTAGGAGAGGGAAGTGATAGGAAAAGGCTGACTGACCTGCCCCAGTGTGAGGGTGGCAAAGGGAGAAACATCAAGAGCCCCTGGAATGAAGGGAATACATAGAAGGGCTTGCCAATGACAGGCAGGAGGAGAGACGGGAATGGAGTGTCCCAAGCCAGAATTTGGCAGTGAAGGAGAGGTAATAGACCACACTCCTGTGGGATAGTGGCTTGGTGGAGTGGGAGGGGTAGAGGAGACCGTGAGGAGTGAAGGTGGGAGGAGGTAGTGAAATGGCAAAATGATTTAAGGAGAGTGTCCAGTTTTGTGAGGGAGGTTGCAGGGGCAGAGCCATAGACAATGTTGGCATAATCAAGAATAGGTAAAATTGTTTTTGTCACTAGATCCCGACAGGTAGGTAGAGGGAGGCAGTCCAAGTTCTGGGTGAAGTTTTATGCAGCTGGTGTCAATATGGGAAGAGAAATCAAGATTGCTGTCTAAACAGACCCAGAGGAATTTTAAGGTATGGACCTTGTCAAGGGGGGAGCTGTACAGAACAACAAACTGCTGATGTGGACTGAAGTCTAGACAACCTCTGCCTTGAGACAGTTTTCTTGGCGTTTAATTTTAGCTGGGTTTTCTGGAACCAATGTTTCATCAAAACCATGCTGTGTGTGTGTGTGTGTGTGTGTGTGTGTGTGTGTGTGTGTGTGTTGTAAGCACCTCAGCAGAAGTGGGGCCTGAGGAGTAGATCACGGTATCATCCGTGTACATATGAATTCGGGAGGTAGAGCAGACAGAGGGAAGGTCATTAATAAAGACTGAAAAAAGAAGAGGACCGAGTATGGATCCTTGGGGGGATCCGGCTAGAATAGAACGGGGGAGGATAGGGCATTTCCAACCAGGACTGATTGCTGTCTATTGCATGGGTGTCACCAAGCATACTTCATGTACTTTGCTGAGTACAGTAAAATCTGGAAAATCCATGGCCAACATAAGCCTAAGAACAGAGCAACAAACCCAAACTGAGCCAGATATACACTGAGAACTGTGTTCCCCTCCTTGGATGCTTTAGTGTGAGCTTGAGAATCATCATTGTAAGATCTGTGAGATAAACTTGGAGGACATGAATGTATGAATGACCCGATTAAATATGTATGCATGAGAGCTGATGTGAATGGATTTGTACTAGGCTGGCTTCCTTGTTGTGGTATAGAGGCTTATCACAATGGTAGTTTACTCACCTGGTAAAGGTGATTATAGGAGCACCTTCTTACAGCACTCTGAGTCTCAACACATGGGTTATAAGCACTCTTCTCATAGGCTGATGCACAAATGGAATCCCAAATTTGAAATCCGATCCTTCTCCTCCCTTGTAGCTCCCAGAATCCCCAGTATGAAATCTTCCAGAGCTTATGCTACTCCTGAAAATATAATATAAAAAACCCAACCATACAGGACCCTCTGCCACCCCCGTAGGGAAGCTAGCGGGTAGGGAAACACAACACAGTTTAAAGTTATGCAAAAGGCAAAGGGCAATTACTTACTTTCCATTGTATTCCAATCAACATGGCAACATGTTCCACTGTTACTGGCAGTGCAGGACTGAACGTCTGCTACTCTACATTTACTGATCGGCATTGCACATACATTCTTTAATATATAATCCCTTATTCCATTATTCAGTTTATTGCTTGTTATGTTCCTCCTCAAAGTGTGGGATACGGAGTGCTGTAAGAAGGTGCTCCTATAATCATCTTTACCAGGTGAGTAAACTACCATTATCTGTCACACCTTCTTACAGCACTCCGAGTCTCAACACATGGGTGATTATACGCAGTATTGAACTTGTCTTGGGAGGGAGGAGGAATATAACTCAAAGCTGTCTGGAGAACCTTGCAACCAAACTCTGAGTTTCCTGTTAGTCCAGCATCTAACCGGTATTACACGCCAGTGTCATTATAAATTTTGTTAGTGAGCTCCCGACTGGCTTGGGTTGGTGTGTCCGTCACCTTACCGGATACCCCTAAGTTCAACAGTGTAGCCTTCTGAATGGCCATGCTGGCAGTTTCAGTGGTCGGGGGTCTACATGCCAGACTGGCCCCTGGAGGTCTTGATCGGTGTTGTCTACAGAAGAATATTGAACCGTGGTCACTGGTGAGAGAGCTCTATATGAACAGTGTAGACAGTACAATAGGGGCTGAACTGAGAAACTTACTGAACTGCACTGAAATGCATAAAACTAATGAATTGTAGCCTCTGGCCAAGTATGACTGTGTTAACAGTGTCTGCTGTACTTGATCTGCATGTTATACCTGGGTTTAATGTTATGAAGGTTCCCTGGCCCTTCCTTCATGATCTGGATTAATTAAGTGGTGTGGAGGAGGAGGGAGTCACTCCTAGGAGCCGCTGCAGTGGGGGCTCCAGGAGGTCACTGGCCATGGCTGGCAGTGGGTTACCCAGTGGATTGATCACTTCTTTACACCCTGTTGAAAGTACTAAAGGCACATATCTAGTGTTTTGGTCGCTAGTGGTGAGTGTGTGTATGTGCCGTCATATGGTACACGATACTCAATACATCAAAGCTGGTAGGTCAGACTGCCCTGGTCTGTGTGTTACCCTGAATGACCCTCCGAATCCAGCACTGCACCCTGGTGTAAGGGGTGGTGTGATGGTTCCCATAAATCTGGCTATACATCTAGGCAGATAGAAGGATTGATCAACCTATAGATGGGTAGGTGTCTTTATCTATAAATACAGTATGTATGGATGCCTGGGTAGGAGTCTATCTACCAGTACATATGGCAAGTCAACAGAGGTTGAATACACCCCACATTTCCCTCTTGAAAATGTCTGTGGGTCCATGAAATAGAATTTCAGCACCTTCTACCTTAGGAGACCTATATATTGCATTAAAACACACCAATTATGTACTTTCCGTGACTGTTTGTTCGTGCAGCTGAGATGGCTGCAAAAGTACTGTTAACAATAGTATCGAGGTCATGCGTTTTAGCTGGCCTGAGTAAAAATACGGCTATGCTCAGGGTTTTCATCCCCTTATTGCTTCCGCACTATGGCCTGCTTATCTGATGATTGTAATTGAGTCCATATGCTGCATGTGGCAGGTTTATATTGGGCAAGAGTTGCCGTGTAGGGGTGTATTGTATGTGTGCCCCTTTTTAGTCTTCTTTTGTCAAAAATGTAGCCAGACCCCATAGTGGTAAATATGGGGAGATGTTGTGTCTCCCTTAATAGGGCTTCTAAGTTCTGTTCCTCTTGCCTCCTTTTCTTCCCTGGCCTACCACTGAATACCTGTTAGGCCTCTGATACAGGCAAGGAGGATGATGGTGGATTGTGGGGGGTCAACCTGGATTGGAATTGTCAACCTCTGTCCCTAAACTTAGTGGCTCTAAGTTGTAATCAGTGATTTTAATGTGGCCCCTGCTTTTGAGAGTCCCCCTTGTCTGAGGGTGAGCTTAGGACCACACCCCTTTGTTTCTGTAGTCTGTAAGTCTGTAAGGGATGTCAACTGCTAGGGCTAGGGCAGTCACGGGGGGGTGGTGGTAGCACCCCAAGGTGAAAGATGGCTAGAACAAAATGGCCACGGATGTTTTGGGGTATGCCCTGTGAACAGAGCAGGGACAAACATAGCCACTTTGGGAGGAAGATGTAAAAAGTAGCCCAGGCACAACCCCACCAGCTGACAAAGAGATGGCACTGACAGATAGTTATTGATTACACTGGAGTCATGGTGCGTTCATGGAGGAACCAATTTCAATGGAGTGGAACTGCCACAACTCGATCAAAGTTGTTTCTCGGGGACCCGCAGTCAGAATAAGTTTTGCAGCTCTCACCTTATGGATAAACCTGACAGAATGGCCATTTGCCATGGGGCATAGTATACTAAGGTAAAATATGGTCCCCAGGGTGTATTTTTTAAAGCAGTCAAACCCTCCTGCTTCTAGATGCCATTGTTATTTTCTGCAGATATTTAAGATGCCTTGGAAATTGACTGAGTCAGATTGTGACTTACTGGGTGGCCATAGCATTGTGACAATCATTATATCCAAAGGACGCCCTGAGGATATCATTCAGGCTTCAGAATTGGCACAAACTGGCCTACTGCTGTAGCAGAAGTGAATGCAGAGTAAAATTAATAGCCCTTGCAATGAATCACTGCATAGCCAGCCTTTTCTTATTAAAGGTACTATCCCCTTTAAACACGCTCTTTGTATGCTTAACTGCCCCCCAGCATGGCTGTGGCTGAGTAGCACATGCACAACCTGTGATGCATTTGCCCTTCCTTAGCCCATTGTATGTCTTGCTTTTTAATTATGTACATTCCGATGATTGACTATATAGCTTTGTACTAACTATATAGTTCTGTACTTGCAGTTTGCACAACTTTTCCCCTAAGTATGCGGATGACCCATTATATCATGATCAGAATTTTTTTTCTCCTTCACAATGCTGGAGCTATTTAGCTCTGTACTTGTAATGAAAAAATGGTTAAGACCATAGAAGGTAGCCTCTCGGGGCTGAAGTTGGTGAACCACCCTGTCCAGACCACCAGTGTCGTAAGTCCTGCTGAAGCATTCGGATGGTGTGCCAAGTATTTGGAGCAAATGAACATTCTGTGAGGGCTCTGAATGCAGCTGTTGAGTGGGGGCTGCTTAGACTCTGACACTGCTTCCAGTCGGAGTGGAGCATGACTGAAGTGTGAAAGGGTTGTGCGGGGTGCCAGTATTGAGCAACATATCTTTGTTATTACAGTACTGTCTGTGGGGATAGAGGACACAGTCTGTCTCAGTAAAAGATGGTATTCATTCCTGCTATGCAGAGTGTTTAAGCCTGCACCAATTGAGCCATTTGAGTAATGCATAAGCCACAAGATTTTTGGAACTAGGTATCTACAGTGAAATGGTGCTCAAACTCCTGAGGACAGTCAAGGCATGGAGGATATACATCTAGCTTCTCTTGTTTCAAAAGGCAGGCTTATAACTTGTTGCTCTTTAATGTAACATTTCATTCTGTTAATTTATGGTTTATATCTGCTGCATTTCCCCTTTAAAACATATGATGAGTATGGCCCCCTTTAACTGGTACCCTCTCATGTCCGACATCTTAGGTCGGTACTCGTTGGCTGCCTCCATCTTAGAGGCAGAATAGTATGTTGAGAATACTAGAGGTGCCTGGGAGGACAGAAGCATTGCGAGAAGTGCGATGTAGCTCCCAAGGATGGCAGCACAAAAAGCAAATGTTGGGCATCCCATGGTGTATGGAGGCTGTAGTGCAGGGGCCGGGGAAGTCCCTGCCATTATTTGGCACATTAGGGACCTCAGGCTTGGTATCCCCACACATAGGGTGTACTTTTGGAAGCGGGATGGAGGCAGGACTCATGGTCCTGTTTCCAGAATCCTGCTCAAAGTGGGTAAGCTGAAAGCTTACTTACAGGTACAGCCTGGGAGTATAGAGCAGTTAAGTGACTTGCTTAGGGTCACACAGTATGCAAGAGTGGGCTGTGGGATTCAAACCCAGGTCTTCAGATGTACAACTCAGAGCCTTAAACTGCTGCACTATACTGCCTGAGACTTCCAAAGTAAGGGGAAGGGAGAGATTGAATCTCCAATGGCAGATTCGCCTCTGAACACGGTAAACCATGAGGCGATCGGGGGAGCGCCATGCTCCACTCGGGAACATACATTGTACAGAGGTCACGACCTACGGTTGAACAAGGTAAACTGGGAGGTTGAGTAAGGCACTGGTAGCGAATTACAGACTGATCAGGACAACTGACCCAAGTGCCTGTTTCCCTTCCTTGGCAGAATGAGGTAAACTGAGGGGGGGATATGGATTCCATAGGGAATGGCACAATAAACCTAAATAAGTACATTAATACACAGTTCTAGCTGGCCCTGGTGCCACATTGATTAGGTTAGTTTAATACACAAAACTAGTTCGTAGCCCCAATCGAGAGTACCTAGGGCTTGAAACGTTAGCAAATTAAAGGCAAAAGGAGACAATTCAAAACAAGAAGTCAGCACCACGTGCCCCCTCTGCAGACTGTTAATTCCCTAGAAGCCAAATGGTAGGGAATAAAAAGGCACTGTTAAGCAGCAAAGCTGCAGGCTGTTATTTCCCTAGAAGTCAAAGGAAGGGCATGAAAGGCACTGTTATACAGCAGAAACGGGGATTATCATTGCTGAATATTTGCCCGTTGTGCTCTGCAGGGCATCACTGGGCTAAAAAAAGAACCCTCGGGTGTGGTGCTCCAATGGGGCTCTTGTCTCTAAAAGAAGCATGGCTTGGATGCGGGCGCCATTAAGCGAGTGAGCGAACGGCGCCACCATCTTGGAAAGGGAATCTCTCCCTTAAGTCTCGCTACTAGGTCCTGCGAGGTTTTGGCCGCTCATCTCGCAGCATTCCTAACCAAAATGGCGATGTCTAGAAGTGAAGGGAAGAGGGAGGCACCCCGTGGAGATGACGTGGAGCAGAGCCCTATGGCTCGAATAGCGGGATGCTGGCAGTTGGCAGCACAAGGAGTGACCAGATCCTGAGGGAGCAGTTTGAGGACTCGTAGAGACTCGCCTGGTGAGTGGAAGCCGACAGGTTCATTTGGGCAGGCGACCGCTGAAAGAGCAAGCAGAGGTAGCTACAGGGGAAATCCCTAAGGCGGTCATGGTTGAACAAGGTAAACCGTGACCCCCAGGGTAGCCAGTGCACCTTCCATGAGCTGCAGAGTGCAATGTTTGTCACTTCCCTTGTAGGCTAAATGAGAGAAGCTGACAAGGGGGTCTCTCAGTCTTTGTTAGGTGTGCAGAGCTTCCTACCCCTCCTCGGCTGAACGAGGTAAACCGAGGGGGGAGGACTATGCAGATGGGCACTGTGAGGCACAAAATTGCTGGTAGGAGTAAAAACACTAGTGCAGCTTTACTGAATTGTTTGAAATGCATCTCTATGCTGAGCCCTGCACCACGGAGACTATCCTGCTCTAGCATTGCTTTTAAAAAACAGTCTTCTTCTCAGAGCATGCCACTATTTCTTTAAAGGCTAGCCCTTGCTGTTGGCATTCACAAAATATTTTTGTTTGGGATTTAAAATTAATACTGTATATTACCTTGAGCTTGGTACAGAGCCAGATGAACACGTGACTAGCCTGGGAAGATGCACAAAGGAAAACGGGATTCTGGGAGCTACAAGGGAGGAGAAGGATTGGATTTTGAATTTGGAATTCCTTTTGTGCATCAGCCTATGAGAAGAGTGCTTGTAAACTATGTGTTGAGACTGTGAGTGCTGTAAGAAGGTGCGATAGATAATGTATCTTAAACATTGTAACTAAAAGCCAGCTAACTTCTGCCTGATTGGTAGTATGTGAATCTATTAGGATCATTGGCTTACTACATATTGTTGACTGAAATGGGGATAGGGCAGTGTTTTTGTGGCATGGTAGCACATTGGGAAGGCTTAAGCCTGAGGTTCAATGTGGGAAATAGCTCCTCCCACAACCTCTACTTAAACCCTCCACTAACGAACCTCTTGGGAAGTGTTTTTTGTTCCCTGGGCTCCCTGCGTGGCTTGTGTGGCTGTGCTCTCTCTGCTTCTCCAGCCGCTTTCTTTCATTCTTTTCCCTGTTTGCTTTGCCTCCTTTGCCCTCCCATTGTTTGCGCTTTTGTGTGTTATTAGTTTGCCTCTCTTACTGTCTGTCTCCTGGTAGCTTTTATTTTCCAGTGCCTTATTCTGTCTCCTTGCTCCCTTCTCTGCCCATCTCCCTCCCTCTGTTCCTGGGTTCTTCTCCTTGTCTTGCTTCTTTTTGGGATCCTATGCACCATTCTCGACTTGCATGTGGCCATGTTCTTATAGCCCTTGCAAGTCCACACGGCATCTGACCAACTTACTGCTGCAGGCCTAACCCTGTCTCCTTGTCTGGAGACTGCCTGTGCGAAACACCCCTCACCGCACCGTGACCAGATTCTATTTCTCCTGTACTTGCCTGGATAGTTTCTCCACCATTTAATCAAACCTGCAGCACACCCCGGTTACAATACCAAATGTACCTATTCTACTGGGGTTTTCTGTTTGCTGTGAGCTGCCTCCGCTTTGGACTGGTTTCCATTTACTTGCCCGATGGTACCATTCGGCCATCCCTGCAATTGGCACTTTCAGGCATCCCTCCTTCTCCACCATGCTCCCGAGACTTCCCTCCAGCCCCTTCCTGAGGCATGCATTTCCTGTCCATCCCCACAGGGTGTCCCTTCTCCTCCTCGATGACTCTGGCTATGCTGGGTTGAACACGGAACTTCATCATGCAGTCTCTGTGAGATTCCAATCTTTTAATTTGCTGATGTTCTCCCTTGCATCCCTACCAATTCCCTGCCATCACGGCATGCGTTTGCTCCATTTACACAGCGAGTACCTCTGTACCGGCATGATTTTCAACCTTTTCCTTAGCCGATGAACTGGGCAATGGCTTTGTGATTTACCCATGTACGTCCCTTGTTTTTGCCTGCTCCCATATTGAATCAATTTCTTCTGCCCCAGGCATTACTCTCCTAACACTGCCATCTTCCCACTGTTTTTGCTGGCATTCTTTTCATTCAATACATGGTGAGTACATATCTGTGCCCTTCTATGCTCAGCGCTCCTACCAAAACCACATCCCTCAGCCAATGTGCAGTTACCTTCTTCATGTTACAGATACTACATTGTTCCTGGAAGCCCATTCCTCAGTTTGGACGTTTTGGACTTGATTTCTCTCTAAAGTATGTCTCGTCTATGCTGCTGTTTAAAATACCATGACTACTCTTCCATGACTCCTGCCACAACTCACACCTATAGCGGGGTCCTTTGTTCTTTCTGCTGTCCTGCTCCACACTGCTCCCTTCCTCCACATTGTACATGTATATGTGCCAACTATTCCTGTCATGCTACATGTCTTACTATACTTGCGTACCATTCCTCATGCTTCTCTCATTTCAGTTCCCTACTCTACTCTTGTTCCACAGCAGTATTCTCGCTCATCAAAACCCATACCGTAGTACTCCGGACTCCGGCCCTAACTCATGCCTTCTGAGGCGCTGTGTGAAAGTAGGCTTCTCCTGTCTATGGGATGGGATTCCGTTACATTCAGTATCTCCTACTACTTACCAACCTAACATCCTCCATCCCTAACTCTGCTGGACAGCATCAAGTGAATGTTAGCTTGCCCTGACTACCAGGGATGGGAGTCATGTCTATAGTCGACTGAGGCTTAACATGCCTTCTCTACCTCATACGAGTTGCCGCTTCCCTTCAGGAATGGAACTTCTTCACCACACATGCCCTCATCATTCTACCTATGCCTAGCTGCCTCATATCTAAATCATCCCACCTCAGTCATTACCGATGGGTGTCTGGATCTCCACTCCACTGCTTCAGCTTTACACATTCTCAGCCTGATACCTGGACACTGCTTCCCTTCAGGAACATGACTTTGCCCAATTTGCCATCTACATCCTACCTGGTCTGCAGCCTTGATCTACGGTCCTATCTTGTTGACTTCCATGGCCGGGAGCCTGAATCTGTTTTTGACTTTTTCAACTTCTGTATCCTATGCGTGATGCTCATTGCTGCTTCCCTTCAGGAACAGAACTTCTTTGCCTGTGTCCTCACATCACCCTACCTCACCTAGCTGCATCAAGTCAAGATCATCTCACCTCAGCAGTCATGGATGGCTGCCTGAGTTTACCTTCCACTGCTCCACACTTACCCATTCTTGACCTGCTACCAGATGTCACTACCCTTCTGGAACTGGACCTTGTCCTACTTGCTTTCTTCATTCTTCCTTGCCTCAGGTCCTATTGCACTATTTTCCCTGCTCGGGAGTCGGAGCTTGCATTGACTATTTCCACTTTCTGCATCTTCTACCCGATACAGATCGCCACTTCCCTTTGGGAATGGGACTTTATACTCCTATTGCCTTCCACATTTTGGCTGTGCCCGACTACATCGACTGTACGTCATCTCGCCAACTACTGGGTATGGTAGCCCATCTACAGATCCATCAGTTCAAGACATCCTCTGTCTCATGTCTGGTTGCTGCTTCTCTTCTGACACAGGACCTCATTAACTAATTTGCCTCCATCTTCCTACCTCTGCCAAGTGGTATTGGACACTAGTTATCCCTCCTCAATTACCATGCCTGGAATCTCATTTCTACAGTCAACTGTTTCAACCTTATTTGCTCTCTACTAGACCATTGCCTGCTGCTCCCTCCTAGACCTGAGCCACATACCGAATGTGCCTTAACTTTCCTGCATTTTCTGGAGTGTCATGTCCAGGTCGTCTCACCTCAACTACCAAGATTAGGACCCTGTGTCTGCACCCACAGGTCCACTCAAATGCATTTACCTTCTCCTACCTGATTACCACTTCCCTCCAGACCAGGACACTTCTGCTTTGAATGCCTTACATACTTCCTCACCAGTCTTTATCCCACACTTCCATGGACCATAATACTTGAACCCCTGACCTTATTTCCCCTCATAATTCAGATCTTGCCTGCTTGTTCAGTCTTTATTTCAAGCCCAGTTCAACTACCTTATGGACTTTCTTGCTGAAGGTCACTGCTTCCAGCTGCTGTACAGGTTTGTTTTCTCCTTCAGATGTGGGAACCTCGTCCTCTTCACTCCAGCACCTTCTGTCCTCTCCTGTCATTGTTTGAAGCCTTTGTCAGATATGGGACTTGAGTATCTCAACTCAGTTGCTCTTGGTTCTTGGCTGCGCTCCTTGGCCTTCAGTGGATCTCCTTAGGTACCTTGCTACAGCCTTCCTGCATTCTGTGGTGGTTCGCTAATGAATTGGCCTGGTCTTGTTCCTCCCTGCTCTGTATGTCATCCAGCTCTGCATATGCCATCACCTTCCCTGGATCATTCCTCCAATCTGGTAGGATGCCCTCTGGACTTTCCTTCCATCATTGGATAGCTGACTTTCATCTCCGCATTACAGGCTTAGGGTTTTGTAATTTTTTGCTATGGCTCTTGTGTGAGTATTACCCTATCTCCAACCAGTATTCCTGCCTGGTCAGCTACTCCTCCAGTTTATCCATCTCATACTCCTACTCTGGCTATTCTGTCAGCTCCCATCCACTACTCAATGAATCACCATTCATTTCACCCGACAAAACTACTTCTAGCACACAGCCCTTGGAAAGCCTGCCCCATATACTCTTAAATCATCACAGACTTTTCTATACTGCTCAGGTCAGCTCCCCTCAATCATTCTGGAATCTCATTTGACTGGACACTAGAAAGATTCCCATCCCTCTCTATCGGATACTCCATACAGGTCTTGTCTATTCAGTCGCCGTGGACTTCCCCATCTACCATGCCTCACAGGCTATTCTCCTACACAGAAAGAACTTAAATTCTTCTGTTATTCCCTGAATAACTATTCATTATTACTGCTATAGATACCAGGACTCACAAGATACCTCATGCCACCTTGGACATCATCCAGTTACCTTCTGCAACCTCTCCTACCATCACCAACTCTTCTGACCATGTTACTAGACTCTTACTTCCTTAACAGACATCGCTTGTCCTAAAGACCTTCTCTGATGTCTTCCCAGAACAATCATTGTTGAATCACCAGTGCCTAGCTGCTTACTAATGTCATGCTATCCAAACCACTGTTTTCTAGCTCCTGGGCTTCACCATATCTCATACAATCATCTGCATTTCTTTGCCTGTTACCAACCGTTGAGTTAGCCATCTGTCTAGCGGACTCTCCAACCTGTCCATCGCCAATTATCTTCATTAATCTCTCTGGTAAAGACTAGCACCGAAAACTGGCTCTTCTGATTTTCTATCTGGAAATCCACAATCATTGAGACAAATTTACTGTCCCAGTCTTGCCTCCCAACCAGTCTTAATCAGCCATAGCACTAAGATCCTCTGGCATTCCACACTACTTGACCTCACTTCCACTTCAGCCTACAGACTTTTCTCTATATCCACCTCCAAGCTTCTCTCAAGTATCTCGGCATCAGATTACCTATAAACCTAACCAACTATAAACCACCCCAGAGAATCTCACTGACAATCACACCACAGAAATACCCATATTTACTTCAGTCAGCATACCAACATAGCATATACAAGTAGAGTTACGATATCATGCCCAAATAAGCCATCAAATTCATTATACAGAACTTCCAGTCATTCTCCATATATATATTCGGTTACCATCTGGACTGCATCTGCAAGTCTTCCTTCATTCACCTACTAATCACTTATGGCAGTACTCCCATCAGGCACTCAGAGAATCTCCTCTACTCCTTTTCTACTTCATGGATGCTTACTTAACAACTCATCACTCACTACTGAATTCTTCACCTCCAGACTTTACCTTGAAAGTCAAACCTTACACAAGTTGGACCGTTCAACAATAACTTCGCAAATCACCACATTTCCTAGTGTTTACTGTCTGGTAACATATCAATCAAATCATGCTCTCCCTGCTCATTATGCCCATGCAGTCCCTTTGGACAAGCATCCTTCATCACCTCAGAAATCTGGACTTCATTTGCCCTTCCTCAGCTGGATCTGCTTCACACTTAGGATTCTACCGCTCCTTTGAAAAGACCTACTCTTCAAACTCAGGATCATCATTCAGTCTGTATCATCCATGGATCAAGGATGGACCATCATCTCCAAGAATCTCACCTTCCTCAACTTAGCTATGGTTACTAGAACAGAGGTCCTTCTCCTCTTAGTATGCCCAGAGCATGGGCATTTCACTGGCAATGGATCCTCAGAGGTTTTCTCCACCTGGAGGGTTTTCTTTTCCTGAGTGCTAGGGGGTCATACTCTATGAGTTGGAGGAGGTTTCTTTTTGGGCCTTCTGTTCCCTACAAAGTCCTACCTACTATTTAAGGGTGGGAAAAGAGTAAAGCCACTAAAACTACTACAAGTTACACAAGCACTAAATATCCCATCACTGTTCCCCAAACATTGAATGGGAGGGCTTAAGGCCGAGGTTCAATGTAGGGAATAGCTCTTCCCACAACCTCTATGTAAACCCTCCACTAACGCACCTCTCTTGCTTAGGGAGTGTTTTTTGTCCACTACCATCCCCCCTCCTCCTTCTCTGGCGCTGTTCTCACCCTTGTTCATAGACCTTCTATTCCCTACAAATTACTTCCTACATACCTACTACTCAAGGGTGGAAATAGAGTAAAGCCACAAAAAGTACTACAAGTTACACAAGCACTAAATACCCCATCGCTATTCCCTAAACATTGACCTTTTTGTTTGTGTTCACAGAGGTGGGTGGCAACAGTCAACTCTTGAGTACAAGTTTGTAATTCTTGGCTATACCCCTGGTCTGTTATGTAAGTAGGCGCCGAACCAATTGGCAGCAGATGTTGCCAGCCAAGACGAAAGAAGTTTATGAAGCAGAAGGTGGTGGGAAACAGAAGTGTGGAGTACAGTTAAGCATGGGGGCTAATGCTAGCTGCTGCCTCTTTAACAGCTCAGGACTAGGTAGCTAATTTTATCATAATTTCTGTATGCTAATTCTGCCTTAGCAAGGACTAGAAACCCCTTTAGTCAGAGTCATTCAGTCAGAGTCTGAACCTCATGGTGAGAAGAAGCTTTCTGTCTTACGTCTCTGAATAAACCATTTATGCACTTATTTTCTGTGTCCAACTCTGTTCGTCATAGTACCAGCAAGAGGTCCTCACCAGCAGCAACAGATGGGTCTGACAGGCCAGAGAGAATGTAAGGGTCTTTTAGTGGCAGACCAAACCAAAACACCACAGAAGTAAGGATTAGAACTTCACTGAGTTCTGACAGCCATACTGCACATCCTATCCCATCTGGTCTTTCTGATATACTTCACGTTGAAAGTTTCCATACAGAGAAAGATATACTGAAAAGCATCACTGCATCACAGTTTGGGGCTGATTTTGCTGTGGTGGAAAGCAGTATTGGTGGGTGAGCAGCCTGCAGCAGCACTTGAAAATTACTGACTTGATGCTGTGGCTATTACACATCGCACAGGCTCCATTTTACAGACAGGAAGTTTATTCCTTGATCACCACAACACAGAATCATATGGACAGGACTCTAGGTGTTTTTTCGTTTTAGTTTTTACAGCTATTTCTGACTGCAGTGCCAAGCAAAGAATTTTGAAATATAGTGCAACCTTGATTTATTGCCACATGATTTTCTGCCACTCTCGCTATTGGCCATGCTAGTCACTTGTATGGTTGGTCAGCGATATAATTACCCCAATTTACTGATCCCCCTCGCAATTCCCCATCCACTTGTTGGTGCTGTTGCCCTGAGCCTATATAGGCTCTATTTAACTGCACTCAGTATTCAGCCATGCATTGGATGGACATTGATATCTGCTGCTGTCTGCCATAGTATGAAATAGTGCTCTCTTATGCTTATTCTTACAATCACAGTTTTGAATTAGTAAATTATGAAGTTAAAATGCAATTAAAGGGGATGACTCAGTGGCATAGAAGGCTGAGGCGCTGTACACTTTACATGTTCCCACTCCAGCAACCCGAGTTTTGGAACAAGCCTGGGTTGCAGGTGGTCAGCTGGAGGGGAGGGCTAGGAGCTGAACCGAGCTGCCACAAGGTGGCTACCCTCTCCTGGGGAGGGATGTTGGCTTTCCTGGCTCTTGGTGGCCACTAGATGGAGGCTAGGTGGCAACACCAAGCTGAAAGGGAGCCAGACATTAGGGTGGGCAGGAGGAAGGAGCTGTTACTGGAGCCGTGAAGTGCATGCACGCCTCCATGCACATGCATGACCATGTTCTGGGTTCCAGGGCTAGAGGGAGGGGGAGAAAATGAAAATTAAGGCACTATACTGGAGCAGGCTCAGTGACGCTCTGAGAACAGGGTGGATTCAGATCATCCACAGGAGGACCCCAGTCCTGACAGGTAAAAAGTTATATAGAAAAACAAAATAGAATGAAAGTACTTCACAGCTGTGTCTGTATGTCATCATTGCTGCTTTTTATGATATTGCTATGTACTGAAGTCTGGTGCAGTATGTCTTTTAGGGGCTGAACCGATTTATGGCAGAGGAACAGTCTTTGTTTGTTCCCAGCAAACACTGTCTCTCTTGCTCTGTCGGATCTCTGCCATACAAAAAACAAAACTCTCTGTCTCTGGTCAGCTTCCTGATCCATCTCTGCCAACAGTCTGTCTGTTTTTTTCCCCTGACCTTCCCTCTTGAATACAGGCCATAGATTGTATGTATATGTGTGTGTGTGTGCGCACATGCGCATTCAGCATCTCATAGGAACACAGAACAAACAAAAAAAGTTTTTTCCCCTGAGCCAAAAAACACTGCAACAACAGGCAAATCGGGTGCCTCTTCTGTTTACCTTCCAATGTAAACAGGCTGTGTAGTGGCTGCTTCCACCTGCTCCTCTCCATGGCAGAAAAAAATACAAACGTACATTGATGGTTTTTTTATTAATTTTTTTTTTAAATCTTGTATTTATGCTCCTACCTTCCCCACATCAGCCCCCTCTCTTCAGGGCCTCAATGATGACATGCCTTGGAGTCCTTCCAGGAGATACCCGCACATATAGGTGTCCCGCTCTTGACCCTAAATCCACCTGATAACCCCCGGCTGGGATGGAGGAGCCCCCCCTTAACTCCCCCAGACACATGATGGAGTGTGCAGCCTGTGTATGGACCCCCCCCAGCATCCCTGAGCACCATCTACCAGCGCCGACATGGGGAGCATTTTCCATTTTTCATCATGCTCCCGGAGCATCAGCATGCAATGAGAGCCAATGAGTCGGGAGCATGCTGAGATGTGTCCTCTGCTGATGCTCAACCCTCCCTTCATGCTACTTCCTCCTACACCTACCACCCGGGCACCCCCAGGTGGTGGTATTGCATTGAGGCCTACAGGTCCCCCCTCCCTGGAGAAGGAGAGCAGCCATCAGGCACTCAATCCTTCTCATCCCCCGCTGACCCCCGGTGGCCCGTGCTCATTCCCGAACCTGGGTCGCCAGCATGGTGCAAGGTGTGGCATCCAGTGCCTCAACCCTCTGCACCACCGGGTCGGCATTTATTTTCTTTTTATGGCTGCTTAGTGAAACTAAAAACAGACTTCTTGTTAGCTGTTCAAAATTGAAAAAGGCGAACTTCACTGTTCTGATAACATGGAAAGAAAGAAACAAGGAGGTGCCGACTGCAGAGGGGCATTAACCCTAACTAGAAATTAGGTCCCAGAGTAGGACAGAGTAAAACAGGGCCTATTGGGTGGACCATTTTCTGCTTCTACATTTTCTGTGTAATACACTGCTATAGATCATGTAGGGATCTATAGCATTGCAGTACAGGAGGCACTAATTCTGGAAAACTGGGGGAGAAGACCATGCCTATGAGGAGAGAGAGGCTGCATGGCATTCTAGTAGCGCTGTGTGAGTGCTAGCTGACTAACATTCGTTCAAACTGACCCCGTGCTGGTGGTGTTCTTACTCTTTTTCAAGATATGAATAAGGCTTACTTTGAACCAGATAAATCTGTAGTCAAAAAGAACTCTAAATTATTTGAAGCTTATTGTCTGAAGATAGCCTGACAAATGATGAAGAAATCCTCTGGGTCAACCATCTCAGTTCAAATGTAAAGCAAGCGGCAGTCAAATTTAGAAGCACGCAAAGCCCAGGAAAGTTCAATGAATAAGCCTCACATTTACAAGGTGGTTCTGCTGTAAACGGAGGTACTTAAGAGGAATGCTCTTCAGAACTGTTCCCACTGTTTTTGGCTGAATCTGCTCAAATGGACAGTTCGACTTCACCTGGCATTGTGGAAACGGAGAAGCTAGGAAGGTCAGACGGATCCCAAAGTATTATGATCTACTCCAGAAATGCTCTCAGTGGCAGTGGAGATCAAAGTAGTGAGAGCAATGCCAAATGAAAACCGAGATTTACCCGCTACTTCGGATTTGGATGGACATTCCGAGAAGAATGTAAAGGGGAATGTAAAGCCAAATGCTTTGCTTCAGTCGAGCTTCAGCAGGGTTCAATGAGGGTGGCAACATTCGAATCAGAGCCATAGGGAAATGCTTTATTGGAGGATCCAAATCAGGACATACTGCTCGAGCAGGCCAACGCCACACCTGCTATAAAATTTCAAAGAGCCACCAATGGTCCAGCCGAGTCATGAACAGGAAATTTAAACCCTGTATATCATGCTAAAGCTGCTTCTAACAAACAAGCCATTGACAAAAGAAATACAGAGAACTTGTTAAGTATAAGTGATAAAAATGATGATGAAGGTAGTGGGGTGAGTGTTTCATCTGAAGAGGAATTTTATTTTTCAGATCATGAGCCTAAAGAACCTGAGGATTCTGACCCCTCTCCCCCCCAAGGGCCAAGCTCTTGTTTCAAAAAGTTCATTCTATATCTTTAACATTAGAAGCTATGTGTAAACATCAAGAGCAATTGGAACATTATTTTGCTATAACACAGAACTTATTGGAAGAAAATAAAATAAACAGGATATAACAGAAATTAAGCAACATCTTACAATTCTCTCTGATGATACTGCACCACATGCAAGGTTACTGAAGGACTTGGAAATGACTAATGCTACTCTCAAAGAAAAGATACTAGATCAAGAAGCTAGAGCCAGATGGAACAATATTAGAATATTGGGTATACCTGAAGCATGGAACACTTCAAGATCATTGAGAGACCCTTTCAAAATCATTGCTGTTGCTTATGTGGAATTAGATGTGTCTGAAATAAATTGTGGTATTGAGAGTATACATAAAGGCACTAGAAATACTAGCAATAAAAATAACTATCCCAGACCTATGCAGAAAAAGAGCTGTTTATGACTAAAGTTCATGAAAAAAAGAAATTGTCTGTAATGGGGGTGGATATTTCCATCTACAATGATTTGCCACATAAAATTCTCCAGAGGAAACAATTTGATGAGTTAAGGAAAAAATGATGGTCTTTGGGGTATAAAGCTACGATGACTCTCCCATTAAGAGATCACGTATATTAGCCTATTTCAAGAAAAGTAAAGCTGACATAATGTGTATCCAAGAATCATATTTAGAAGATAAGGATGTAGAAAAATTGAAAAGGAAGTGGGTAAATTCAATTTATCATTCTGCAAGGACTAAGAAGAGTAGGGGTGTTACTATTTTACTCAAGAAAAGGTAGGACTTGTCTGTAATCAGTTACTACAAAGACAATATAGGTATAGTGTTACTCAAAACTAGAATTCATAAACAAGAACTGGGGATTTGGTCGGTTTATGCTCTGTTTACTCATTACAGAGAATTGTTGGCCACAATTACAGAGGGTCTCCAGTCAATTCAGTGCCATGACATTATTCTGGCTGGAGACTATAATGCTTTACAATCCCCTCTTCTAGATAAATCCAATCCACCTACATTACAGAATATAGCTACCTCAAATTAAATAGCTTTTTGGAATAAGAAAATATCGTAGATAATTAGAGATATAATAATGGATTGGAAAAAAATACTCATTATGACAGGAAACAGAAAATGTTCACTAGGTTGGACTATTTATCTCTAAGTCCTTAGTGAAAGAGTATGCTCCTCCCTAATTGACTCAATCTGCTTGACAGATCATGTGATGATTATACTGGAATTAGTGCTGAGGGATGAAGAGAGGAAATTTACTAAGTCATGGTCTTTCAATAATGCCTTATTGAGGGATTCCAAATGTATTGTTATGATTAAAAATTCAATTAGTGAATTTTGGTTTTATAATTTCTCGGGTGCGGAAACAGTCCTTTTGATATATGATGCTTTTAAGGCAACTATCCATAGAAGCATTATATCATATCAAATAAAAACAAATAAGATTAAAAGTAAGGATACTCTATTACTGAATAGTAGATTGAGTCAATTAGATAAATTGGTATTAAGTGATCATGATAAATATTTTAAAGGGTGACAAGAATTTAAATTAAAGAAAGCTAATAAATCAAGAGACAATTAAGACTGCATCATATATGAAAAAATATAAATATTGTCATATGGACAAGTCTGGTCGGCTGTTAGCGACTTTACTAAAAAATGAAAAACAAAAAAAATCTGATTACCAAAATAACAAATGAAAAGGGGGAGTCTTGTACGTCTGTCACTGATATTGCACAAGAATTTTTTTAAACTTCTCAGAAAATATATCACAATGACTTTGTACCAAAAAGTGAGTATACACAATTATTATTTCAGTGGGCCGATTTGACATCAAGACACTTTGATTTCCCATTTATCTCATTGAGCGAAATTGAGATGATAATTAAACAAGTACCTAGGAGTAAGGCTCCCCTGTTGGACGGGTTTACCAATGAATTCTATCAAACTTTGAGGGAGGATCTTTCCCCTTGATAAAAAGGATGCTGGAAGAATTATTAGAGAGGAAAGAATTATATCTGCTTCCTGAAACAATGAATCTGGCTAAAGTTATTTTAATTCATAAAGAAGGCAAACCTGTTGAATCAGCTGAGAGTTATCAACCTATTGCGCTGTTAAACTCTGATTATAAAATAATTGCCAAATTGATTAATAACAGAATACTTTCATACTTGGAGAATTTTATTGAAGGTGACCAGTATGGATTTATGAAAAATAAAAATCTTTTTCAAGCTAATAAAAAACCTCCAAGTAATTAATCATATAATAAATACTGATTCAAAATATAAAAGGGACAACTACTACACAGTTGCCTAGGATGCCAGTAAAGCCTTCGACTTAATAAATAGGCACTACATTTATGAAGTGCTTACAGAATGCAGATTTCCTGACCAACTGATTACCTTAATTAAAAAAATATAGGATAATACTCTGGTTCAATTTCAAATAAATGGATTCCTAACTGATAATTTTGAAATGAGAAATTGTGCTGGCTAGGCTGTCCTCTCTCTCTCCCACTCTTTTCATTCTGGCCTTAGTGCCTTATTTTTCAGCCATAAGAAATGATACTCAAATTCAGGGATTTTTGTGTAATGACATACAATCAAAAATAAATGTTTTCGCTGATGATATCGTTTTCATACTTAAAAACATAAACACCTAATTAGAAGCCTTTCTATCTCTAACTTGCTTCTTTTCAAGTATTTTAGGTTATCAATTAAATAAGAGTAAATCTGTTATTATGCACTTATCTAAAACACCAGGTTCACATGAGGTCATTATTAATCAGGAATTCAGGCAGCAGGAATCTTTTAAATATTTAGGCATCCATTTAACTAATAACCAACAATTAAATATTAAAAGTAACTATGACAAAGCCAAGGAAAAAATAGTTCATCTATTAGGTAATTGGAAAAGCTTAACACTTTCTTTATGGGGTAAAGTGGACAGTGTGAAAATGATGGCGTTACCGCATTTAATATTTGTAATGAAGAATATTATAGGCTGTCCTAATTATAATTAATTCTTGGATTTAAAGAGGATATTTAGTAAGAGGAGGCCAGCCACGGATTGTATGGAGTATAATATGTGCACCTAGGAAACAGGGTGGGATGGGTTGTCCTAATCTGGTTAAATACATAGAAGCCAATATCATTTCTAATTATTTTTTTTGGACAGTTTTTCCTAAGAGAGATTCTTATCTCTATCACAAAATGTTATTTGGATGCAACACGAATAGAAAAATACACAACATTTGGTTAGATGAAGAATTGCATAAAAATACTAATCATATGTTGGCTTCTTGGTTCCCTTTTATATTATACCAATTCCTTGGCTATTTTTCCCAATAGCTTATAATAAATAATGGGGGGGGGGATCATACAGATTTTAATTTTCATGTATTAAAAAGACAATGTAAAAACTTGGGCGGATCTCCTGGTTGAGGACAAATTGCCCTCTTTTAATCAGGTAACAATTAAATGGAATGATAAAGGGTGGGATTTGCTTTTTTTTATTTTACAATTTTGTTGAAGTTCAGAAGACTAATGAAAATATACAGTATGCAAGAGAAAGCCTTGCCCAGAATGTTAATTCTTCAGACTGCCCAAAGAAATCTAGGCATGGATAAAATATTATCTAGATTATCCACTATTTTATTAGATTCACCTCAAAAGAATTTTCACCATATTCAAAATGAATAGAATGAGGAGAATGATATTGGATTAAGTCATTAAAATTGTAATTATTTAAGGACATTTAATAATATATATGTATCTGCAAGGAATAAGGCTGTCCAATATAAAATTATGAATAGAGCATATTTGACACCCACACAATTGGCCAAGATTAATTAGAATAATTCTGACTTATGTTGGCATTGCTGCTCTCAGCGTGCAACAATAACACGTTGTTTATGGTTATGCCCCAGGATTGCTCTTTGGTGGTTAAGCTTACAAAAAATTCTTCAAACATTATTAAAGACTGAAATCCCTTTGCAGATGGATACATTTTTGTTTAATAATGTTAGGTTAGCTGTAGAATTTTTCAAGGAGTGGAAAAAAAAAATCTTTTCATTAGCAAATATGGCCCTTAAACGTTTAATTCTGGAAAACTAGAAAAGTGATGAAATACCTATATTTCAATATTACAAATAGTGATATATGTTTAATGAGACCATATAACATGAAGAGATTATCTACACTGTGGACCCAAATACAAATGATCCAACTGGAAAAACATGGAATGAAATTGTTGACAACATCCCTCCTCTTTATTAGTAATATTTATAAAACAAATCTTACTGTTCTCTTCATTATGATATATTGGATATACCTTGGTATTAGTATTATAAGCCCCAATGTATGTATGGATTATTCTCTGGCTATGTAAAGGTATTTAAAGACTGTCTAAATTATGGATGGGGGGTTTAACTTAATTTAGTATTTAATAGAAATTAAGTGAAGAGATTTATATGTGTTGCGTATACATCAATATTTATACATTTAAATGTCATATGCTGTAAGAATTAATTGATGTTTTGTTGCATAATGTAAACAAGATTATTGGAAAAAAATTAGAAGAGAGGTTTCCTCTCAATTTGCTTACCAATAAACTGATGATTAGTAGCTTGACTGAAAAACCAAAAAAAAAGGAAGCACTAAATCTGCTTCCCCATCCCCCACACAAACAACTTTAGGGTTGCCACCAGTTTGGGTTTTAGACTGTATAATCCAGTGTTTAAGGGCCCTTATTTGGTCATCCGGTTTTGTGTAAATGTAATCTAGTACCAAATCATTCACTGTTTTGGTTGCATGTCTAGTTTACAAACAAGTTCTGATATCATACTGGCCTTTCTTTGTAAAACCTTTCGGTCCACTGGGAAGTGTTAAGTATGGCTTTTGAGACCATTAGTAGTAAATCAACCTAATCTTTCCCACTCATAATTTTAAGTATGGTCTTTCATGGCTGTGATAGGAAACCGTTGTTATACCTTCTCCTGTGTTCCTTTTTGTTTGTCCTATAAAAATGTTTCTGAACCATTTTTAATTATCACATTTTTATTGCCTCTGTTAATACATAGATTCCCTCTTGCCAGAGTCCTCAGGACCTTCTGCTGTCATTGTTGATACTACCTGGACATTCCATTATAGTATTACATCATTACAGGTCATTCAGATGAATAGGATGTGGATGGAATGTCTTACAAGTGCAAAAAGAAACAGTAGTAGCTACTGGGGTAAAAAGGAACACAATACAGAATTAAGGGTACCACAACTGTAGATAATTTATTAAGAATGGGTTAAAGAATATCAGAATACATGACTGGATGGAAAGGAAAAAGGGAGGGTGTTTAACACAGATTAGAGCAATGAGCTGTGAACAAGCTTGGCACATCCTGCAGACCTGGTTTAGATTACCACCACCTTCACTTGCATACTCTGTGGTCCTGAGCAAGCCACTAAAACTCCCTGTGCTCCCAGGTCACCCCTGTAAAATGGGCCTTGTGCCCAGTGGGCCTTTACTCGGTTACCAAAGAAATAGTGTAAAAATGATTTCCTATCACATTAAGTCTTCTCTGACATTACAGATAGATTTGGAGGAGGCATGGTAAACTCTTCAGTCATTAAAAAAAGAAAAAAAGGGGTGGAGTTTGGTGTGGGTTTAGTATCTGTTTTTCACCTCTTACAATGATGGTAACCCTAACATCACACATACACATTCAAAACAGTAGTCCCAGCTGCTGCCGCCAGTCCTTAACTGTACTTCCATTCAAGTACTAAACTGGTTGTACCGTAAATTCCTCCCACTGTTGAACCTGAATCCCTGGCAAAATGAAACCATACCTCCCACTACTGTTCTCACCCACCTCCTAATTTCTTCAATGGCATCAAAATAAACCTCTCGCTACTGCTCCCACCCTCCACCCGATTCCTCCAGCTGCACCGAAGGAAATCCTCTTGCTACTGCTCCCTCACAGCGACATATTTATTCCACTGGGTTCTGGCACATGAATGTTCCCAATGGATTTGGACCTATGAACATCAGTCAGTAAGGCATGATTGAGGCTCACTTTGGGATTTACAGTAGGGTACCAAGGTGCATCATTATGCAGGTACAGTGGTTTCAGAGAACTCAATTCATGAATGCATCACAGTCCAATTCATTTGTCTGTCTCACCAGTGACTATAGTAACCCTAATGGAATGACTCTGCTACAGCCCTTACTTCCCCCAGTCAAAGCAGGCCTGCATGCCATTGTGTAACAAACTGTGTGGAGACCATGGATGGTATGTGCACCATGTCCAACTCAGTTACAAATATACTGCGCTCATTAGCAACATGCATTTGTCCTCTCTGACATGGAGCGCATGGACCGTTTCTCCATTCCGGTCCACCAGCAATCATACAGCTCGATAGTGGCATATGGCATCTCTCTTGGTATCAGGCTGTGAAAGCCAGTCAGAACATAAATCTTAAAATTTAAAACAGGGAGTAGTTGGAGCCTTTGATGCTTCATGACAGTGGCCGCCCTCCAACTCTTCTTCACGGGAGTCCAGTTCTCAACTTGGCTGCCTCCACATGCTTTAGCTCAGCATACTGCTGGGCAGCTCCCCTGGTCAGCATTCCCAGCTCAGTTGCAGCCTGCCTTCCACCCAACAGACTTCTAAAAAAATATAAAGTGAACTTACAAGCTCAAACGGGCAGACTGGGTGGGCCATAGGCCCTTATCTGCCAACAGTGTCTATGTATCTATCCCTGGAATATCACAGTCTACCTGCATTGTTGCAGCTTCTCTAATATTAAAGCCAGCATCTCTTCTCTTGGCACTGTGTTCAGCTTCTTCATGTGTCCCCTTCATGGCTTGGGCGCCACCTGGGTTTTGTGCCCCAACAGGGCTTCCTTCGGAGGCTTGGGAAGACCCGTTTCAGGCCACCTGAACATCAGGTACTCAGGGCCGGCCTTAGCTAGGTGCAAGCAGTGACCCTGCACCTTGGGGACCCATACTTTTTTTTTTTTGGTACATTCTCTTTATTCACCCCGACTCTATGGAACACTTTCCAGCTACCACCTTTGCCAGGCTGTACCACCCAGTGCGAAACTCACCTGTTACCAGGCCACCCCCGCCTGCCAAATCCCCCGGCTCTGAGCCGCCCCAAGGTAGGGCCTCCTGCCCTGGTGCTGTATCTATAATCCAACGTGCTGGAGCGGAAGGGGTGGGAGTGTGGCACAGATGTAGGCGGCACCTTCGCCTATCCACAGAGTGGGGTGTTTTCCCCTTAGGTTTCAGCCCCTTAAGCTCGGACATGCAGTGACATCCTGCTCAGTGAGCGCACACTCCTGTGCACACCAGAAAGACGTCTGCTGCAGCTCAATCCCCTGAAATCTGGCAGCCAAGCACAACAATCCCCCAGCCACCGCCAGAGGTTGCTAGTGTGTCGGCACATGTGAGACCCTCCCCTCCCCGGGGAAAGAGAGCAGTCCTTGGGACTCCATCCTCCCCCGACGTCCCGGGCTTATTCCCAAACTGAGGTCACTGGTGTGGTGCGAGGTGTGGCATCCAGCGCCTCGACTCTCCATGTCACTGGGCCAGTCCATTACTCTTTTTTTGAGGAAAAAAAAATTTAAAACATTTTAAAAATGCCTAAATGTTGTTTGAGATGAAAATGTTTACCAGCAAATGAAAGTGGAAGACAACTGACTCTTTTTTTACTGTTACAAAAGGTGGTGGCAGCTTTGCTGCTATGCACTTTAAGATGTGATGGAAAAGATTAGGTTAAGTAAATGCTAATGGTGTTAATGGCCATATTTTACACCTCCCAGGTTGACTACTTTCACAAACAAAGGGCTATACTGATAATTATACAATGGCTACTAAAATCCGACAATCTGATTGGTTCCCTATCAGGATTTACAACGTGTAAATCCGGATAGTACCCCATGGGAAAAAGTGCCAACTGAACGCCCGCCCCATCCCCATGCAGTATCACTATGAGCACCCAACTGGCATCTTTCAAACCCTCGCTATGTGAAGCAGTGAACTGAACTTAAAAATAGAATTCAAAACCGGAACAGACGGAAATCCCACCAAAACCATGTAGCCCCCAAAAACCCTCTTTGCCCATGAAAGCTTGAATTCTTAGGGATACAAACATACAGTCACAGCCCAAGCCACACCACTGCCGTTCACTCACCTAACAGCATTAGACCACCTATGTCCTCGCACTACTTCCATAAACAAAACCAGCTTCAACTACTGAACGCTGTCCTGCCTCATACAAAAAAGCAGAGCCAGGACACAATGATAAAGGGCAACCTTCACACATATTAAAACATTTTCTAGCCCCAACAAAACCACCAGATCACGAACCACACAGCAATACTGTGCATGCACCGTATCACCACAGCCCCACTAATAGAGAACTTCTACCACAGCAAATAGAAAACACAAAACATGAATTAAAAATGTACTTTTTTTTCTGTTTAAATAAACAACAACAAAAAAGGGACATTGCATAATCACAATATACCCCTCGAGGGTCTGTGAGATGCCAGGATTTACATATTTCTGGTGCGTGCTGGTCATTCAGCTGTGCCTTGTGACTGAACAACACACCAGGCGTGGATAAATCCTGGCATTACTCACACCCTCTCATGGTATATTGCTTAGGAAAATTTGTTTGTAACCTGGACATGTAGCTGAAACAATGAATGATGTGACAAAATCTGTTTCAAAAGTATGTGAGCACTCAGAATGGCTCAAAAACCTGATCAGTACAGAGCAAAACCGGATTTCCTGATGGGGACCCTGAAAACCTGATCACCAGGTAAGAAAAACCTGACCGGTGGCAACCTTACTGGTGTCCCATAATAATACTCTCTATCCTCTCTCACTTACACTGCCTAACTTGTTTGCAACTCAGATTATTGCAGGTGTGAGTGTCTGGTGATGATGTCCCAGTCCTTACAGAAATGAATACTGCAGTAGTACTGTACTGTACTGTACTTCAGACTCGGTCAGATTCATTTCCAGTGGTGAAGTCACATTATTCAATGCAGTCAATGGCACTAATTAAAATATGCTGGCTAAACTAGTAGACCTGGTACTGCTTTATTAATACAGGACAGGAGAGTTAGTTAGGTGTAAATGATGAATTTGGGGTGGGGGGGCACAGGGAATGGGAGCACCACAGGGGCCCAGAATGGTTAAGGTCGGCCCTGCAGGTGCTTGCTGTGAGGTGGAACCCCTCCACAGTCCCAACATCTTCCCAGTGATCCCTTTACCTGGCACTTTAATTTAGAGGGATCACTGATTAAGCTGGGTCCCACTAGTAGCAAGATCAGTACTGAGCTCCAGGGGCAGTCTATCCATGGCTGCTCCCAGCCTCCCTTAGTCAGTGAACACTCAGACTGCCTCTTTCCCATCACCTATCAGTCCCTGACTGACACCTGCTTTATCCCAGCGAAACTACTCCCACATTCACTCCCAGTGGGACTCACCAGCCTGCCCACTCTCTGAGCGTTTATCTAATAGGGAACAACCACCAGCCCCTACATGGATCAGGGAGTTGTTATACAACATAGATGCATGGAAGATGTTTTTTATGTATTTCTGAGATTAATTCAGTTCAGACTATAAAAGGTAACAAATGAACAGCCGTGACAAAGCTGATATCTGAATCAATAAATGACTTGATCCAGGCTGTGTTTATTCCCATGGAAGAAAATACTTCAGTTTTAGACAGATAAGCTGTTTGAAGTTGGTATGTAGACTTAGCAAATGTTTAGGAGGGAGTAAATAGTGAAGTCACTGAAGGAGTTAAAAAGAATATAGTTGAGCATTAAACATAATGGAATTTGACAGCAGATAAAGGCTGCTTGGCCCACGTAGTCTGCCCTTTTCCTCTTCCTACAGTAACACCCCAGACCCTACTTGATCTCCAGCTTTGAGCACCCATTCCTTACCACTAAGGTTCCGTTATACCTATCCCGTGAATTCTTGAATCACTTTACCCTTTTTGTCCCCACCGCTTCTGCTGAGAGGCTGTTCCGCACTTTCTGTGAAGAAGTACTTCCTCACATCTCCCGAGTCTACCCCAGCTTCATAGCATGCCCCTTGTTCTTGAGCATCTTTTATTCTGGAAAAAAAAGGGGACATGCCATGAAGCTGGAAGGGGTAGATTATCAGCATTAAAATGACAAGCAAGGTCAAACTGCCTGACAAGGTAGTCTAGAGGCAGGAGGTAAACTGAAAAGAAGAAATAACTGAATATGGAGCCCTGGGTACCCCCAAAAGGAGTGTGTGAGGCTAAAGAAACCCACCTCCAAGAGATGGTAAATGAATGATTAGAAAGGGAAGATTAAAACCAAGAAATAAAGGGGGCCTGACAGTCTGGGTGCTCTGGTGGGATTCAAAGCTGTTCATCACTATCTAAATAAAAGCTAGCAGATGTCATTTGATATGGACATCATTCAGAGCTATGTATTCTGCACTTATTACAGGGTATAAAATAAGTAAAACAATTGATTAGCAAGTTTATGCATGAAAGTGCTAATCAGCTGTGAAACTGCATAGCACTCGGTACAGAATGTTTGACAAAATAAAATAAAAATATGTATAGTTTTATCACTGTTCGCTACTGTACCATGGACTCACTGAAAAAAATGGTTAGCAGCCTGCTGCTATGCACATCTGGAAATGGTTAGCATTACCTTCTGTTTGGTGTAGCACTTTGCTGTGCTATACCAGCTATTTAATACACAGTCAGGATTCAGAAGGAATCTCCTTTCCCACTCTGGGACCACCAGGGCCACTGCTGCTGCCTCAGAGGTTGCCAAGAAAGAGGAGCGGTTGGATCACGGTAGGCTCAGGGAGGGTGAGGGTGGTGGAACAGAAGTGCATCCCTTCAGCTGTACCTCTCCACAGTTCATTTGCCATTCTGGCAGAGTGTGGCTCCTCTATGGAGGCACTCGCAGTGGAGATCAAGGAGTATGCTGGGGACCTCCACAAAGGAGACCCACAGGAGGGTGGCATGGGACTCCACAGGGGAAGGAAACAACTCCTGGTAGGGGACTCCATTGTTAGGGTGGTAGAAGTTGGGGTGGGGATGGGAGAGGGAGGTAAGGTGCCTGCCTGGTGCCATGGCTTGGAGGGACAGGGAGCGAGGCCTCAGGATCACGGGAGCAGCTGCAAGGGGGAAGGAGCTGGATGTCATTGTCCACCTGGTGACAAATGACCTGTCTGGGAAAGGAATCAGAGCAGTGCAGGAGGAATTTGTGGAGTTGGGGAGGGGCCTTAGACAAGTAGCATGCACAGTAACCTTCTCGGAGGTGCTGCCCGTCTGTAACATGGGTGAGGCAAGGGTACTCTGCATCATGGGATTCAATCAGTGTTTGAAAAACTGGTGCAGAGCTCAGGGTTTTGGCTTCATTGGGGACTGGGGGTCCACCTGGAGGGATTCAGGCCTATACTAGTGTGATGGTCTGCATCTGTTCAGGAGGGGAACCAGGATCCTAGGTGACAGGTTTAAATGCTTCATTTGCAAGCATTTAAACTAGCCAAGGGGGGGGAGGGTACTGAAAAGGAGAAGAGAAATCCTAGCCCCCCCCAAAAAAAATCAGGGTAGTTAGTGAGATAAGCACCAAGATAAGAGAAGTCGATAGGGAGAAGGGCAGGGGTAAATGGAGAAAGACAAAGGCAGTAAGGACAGGGATGGGTCAAAAGGGGTGAGGCCATCAAAAAATGGAGGGTAATGAGTACCAATGCCCATAGTCTAGGTAACAAGCTCCCTGAACTGGTGGCCTTGATGGAAGAGGGATGCCTGGATATCGTGGCAGTCAAAGAAACATGATACACAGAGAACCATGACTGGAAAGTCAACATACAAGGGTACACAGTCTACAGGAGGTGGGTAGAGGAGGAGGAGTAGCTCTCTATGTAAGGGAAGGGATCAAAGCAACGGAACTGAAGGGTAAACAGGGAGGAGAGGAGACACTGTGAGTCACTGTGGAGACTGGAAATGGCACCACAGTCTGCACAGTGGTTGTATACAGACCCCCGTCTCAGGGGGAGGTAATGGACAAGGAAATGATAGAAGGCATCCGTAGGATGGCAGAGCAAGGAGAGATATTGCTGATGGGGGACCTGAATATGCTAGATGTTAACTGGAGCACCTTTGCTGCAGTCACATCCAAGAGCAGGGCCATTCTCAATGCCCTACAGGGGGCATGCCTCAGACAACTAGTGTTTGAACCCACTCAGGAGGGAGCTGTCTTAGACCTGGTAATCTCAAATGGAGATGGAGAGAGGATCTCGGAATTAGAAGTGGGTGGCCATCTGGGAACAAGTTACCACCAAACAGTGTGGTTCACAATAAACTCGGTTGTAGAGTCAAGCCATACAAAAGTTAAAGTACTGGATTTCAGGAGGGCCGATATTGTCAAAATAGGAGTGCACCTCAGAAAAGCACTAGCAAACAGGCAAGAAGGAGGGGTGGAGAAACAATGGGGAAACATCAAAACTGCCATCACAGAGGCAACAAGCCTTTGTGTGAAGCAAATAAATCAAAACGAAAGGAAAAAGCACTATGGTTCTCAAAAGAGGTGGTGAGGAAAGTTAGGGAGAAAAAGGTAGCATTCAGGAAGTATAAGGAAACATAGGAGTGGGATGGAGAACTGTACCAGTTAAAGCAGAAGGAAGTGAGGAAGGCAGTCAGAATAGCAAAGGCACAAACTGAGGAAAAGATAGCCAACTTGGTTAAGAAGGGAGCTAAAACCTTTTATAGGTACATTAGGGAGCGAAGAAAGACAAAGGGAGTGATACTGAGGCTGAATAAAGAGGAGGGTGGGTGGGCAGAGGGGAACAGTGAAAAAGCAGGGATACTGAATGAGTACTTCTGCTCAGTATTCACAAAAGAAGAGGAGGGAGAGGTACCCAATCCAGTCAGTAGAAGCACTCTGGATATAGGGGACAGCATCAGTCCTTTCACAGAAGAAAGGGATCCGGAAGAGGAACTAAAACTGAAGGTGGACAAAGCATTGGGGCCTGATAGGATTCACCCTAGAATTCTAAATGAACTAAGGGGAGAAATAGTAACACCACTGACTACCCTTTTTAACAAATCATGGGAGGACGGTGAGGTACCTGAGGACTGGAGGAGGGCGGATGTGATTCTGCTTCACAAAAGTGGGAGCAAGACAGAGGCAGGAAACTACAGACCTGTCAGTTTGACCTCAGTCGCAGGGAAAATGATGGAATTATTTCTGAAGGAAAGAATTGTTGAGTACCTAGAGGCCAGTGGGGCATAGGACCCAAGGCAGCATGGATTCACAGCAGGAAGGTCATATCAGATGAATCTAATAGATTTATTTGACTGGGTGACAGAAGTAGTAGACCAGGGAGGGGCTGGGGATATGGCCTACCTAGACTTTAGCAAGGCATTTGACACAGTCCCACTCAAGATTAATAAACACATTAGCCAGCCTGGGAGTGAGTTCCAGGGCAGTAGCCTGGGTAAAACATTGACTGGACAACAGGAGGCAGAGGGTAATAATAAACAGTGAAGAAAGGGGGTTCACTAGTGGGGTACCGCAGGGTTCAGTACTGGGTCTGGTCCTTTTTAATGTCTTTATTAGTGTCATTGCAGAGAGACTGGAAGGAAAAGTATGTCTCTTTGTAGATGACACAAAGATCTGCAACAGGGTTGATAACACAAGATGGGGTAGAAAGGATGAGAAGGGACTTAGCGAGGTTGGAGAAATGGTCAAATGTATGGCAGCTTAGATTCAACCTAAGAAGTGCAAAGTAATGCACCTTGGAAACGGAAACCCAGGGGAAGAGTACACAATGGGGGATGAGATACTGACAAGAAAAATGGAAGGGGACTTGGGGGTAGTTGCATCAGATGACCTAAAGGTGAGCAAGCAATGTGAGAAAGCAGTAAAGAGAGCTGTGGGGATACTGGGATGCACAGGGAGAGGCATCAACAATAAAAAAAAAACAAAAAAACAGGAAGTTGTTATCCCTCTGCACAGACAGTTGGTGAGACCCCATCTGGAGTACTGCATGCAGTTCTGGAGACCCATCTGCGCAAAGACATAGACAGGGTGGAGGCTGTCCAAAAGAGGGCAAACAAAATGGTGCAGGGTCTGCACCAGAAGACATACAAAAGAGAGAGACTAAAGGAGCTTAATATGTATACCCTTGAGGAAAGGAGGGAGGGGGACATGATAGAAACTTTCAAGTACCTCAGGGAAACAACAAAGCCAAAGGGGAAGGCATCTTTCAAAAAAAGAGATGTGTAAGAACAAGGGGGTACAATTTGAAGATAGAGGGGGGACGGCTCAGAGGTAATGTGAGGAAGTATTTTTTCATGGAGAGGGTTGTGGATGCCTTCCTGAGGAGGTTGTGGAGTCAAAAATGGTGGGGGAATGCAAGAATGCATGGGACAGACATAAGGCAGTTCTAGTAGGGAGGAGGAATTAGGCTGTTGGTTAACTGGGATCTGCAGCTTGTCTATTACGTAGGGAAATGGGCAGACTAGGTGGGCCAAATGGTCCTTATCTGCCATCAGATTCTATGTTTGTATGGACATGCAGAGCTAGGTCCTATCATCATAACTGGATGTGTATGACTGAGAGGAGGAAACAGCAACCTGGAAAGGAATACTATGTTAAATGTATTTCAAATTATCCCAGTACAGAATGTGCAATGTATCTATCATTCTGAAGGGATAAGGGCTCTTGTATGTGGTGGGGGTGGGGGAGTGAATAAAACAAAACAGTTAGCATGGTTCTGATCATCAAGGCATCCTGGCAGGATTCGAAGTAGTACCACAACAGGAAAAAAATAGCAGCTGACAGTCAATCACTTATTATGGACATTACTAATGAATTGCACATTCTGTGTTGAGAGATAAAAAAATGCTTTTTTTATAGCATTGCTTTTCTTGTGAAGTTCTACCCTCCACCCTCAGACACAGATACCTCTTTTGTATCAGTCCAGGATCCAGCTTTGAATTACTGCTTGTCATAGAAATGTCAGTTTTTTTTTTGGGGGGGGGGGTGGAGATAATGAGAAACAGATTTTGTAGCATGGCAGTAATTTTAATATGTTTAAGAAACTTGTTGATGACACCAGAATATTTCTCTAATGCAGTATCAGTGGCATGAGTTTGATTTTCGGCAGATTTCATTTATCATTATATAGATTTGTGTATGTAGTTACATATCAGAAAATATATCTAAAAATACTAGACGCTGTATTATGAAGGAACACAATGTTATTTTCATTTTGTCTGTTGATCTGAAATGATCACTTATATAAAATACCTCAGAGTTTGACATCTTTCTAAATGTGGGTGATAGAACGCCTATGCACGGATCTCGAGCACATGCACAATGAAAAGCATGACAGTGCATGTGAAAAATTGTCCACGTTGCAGCAGACAGCAGAGTTATGTGTATACCTGCATGACCACACAATATGCTTCAAACAACGTAAACATCAAGTAGAGTACAGTACTGGATTTTTTTTATTTTAAATCAAGACACAGACAGATGGAATACATTCAACAGGTACTTTTAATATAAAAAACAAACAAACGCATACTTATGCCTTGAAGCTCACAATGAATAAGCAGTTGATAGTGCCCCTTTAATTGGTTTAAAAGAGACCAGGATAGTATGCAGCACAGACCTGTGACAGGGTGGTCTTGTCAGACTAACCTGACAGTATTCTTTGACTGGGTAACCAAGGTAGTTGATAGGGGTCATGCTGTAGATGTACTCTACTTTGACTTCTGCAAGGCATTTGACTTGGTGCCACACCAAAGGCTCAGATCAGAGAAAAGAGAGGTCGTTAGTGGAGTTACACAGGTTCTGGGTCCAGTCCTCTTCAGTATGTTCATCAGTGACATGGGAGAGGGAATTGAGGGCCGGTTGTGTCTATTCACAGGTGACACTCAATTCTGTGGTGGTGTTGACAATGTGGAGGGGATAAGGGAGCTGCAGAGAAACCTGCAAAGGCTGGAAAACTGGTCCAAAGTCTGGGAGCTGCAATTCAGTGGGAAAAAGTGCAGTGATTAACTCGGAACAAAAAACAGGATAGATTAAGCTGGGCAGGTAACCCGTGAAGTGGGCGCATTAGGAAGGTCCTTGTCCGTTAGGGTGACTTCTTCCCAGTGCAATCCACTCACGGCCATGGAAAGGTAGGGTGACCGGATGGCAGGATGTTGCTATACATACGCGGGAGGGGGGGTGAGAGCGAGCACGGCAAGCATGGGCTGGTAGGAGGTGGAGAGGCTGTAAGGGGTGGAGCTGCAGTTGCTTGTCCAGCTGCATCATGGTGTTGGGGATTGGCTAGTTTCTGGGGTGGCTGAGGTACTGGGTTTGTGTCCGGGAGCTGGTGCAATTTTTTTAGTGCACCCGGCCCGAACCCTTTTTTTTACTGCTTTCACCCCTCGACATGCACCCCCCTGGAGTTGAGAATCCTTAAGTAGGGGTGCAGGGCATAGACCCCCAGAGCAGCAAAAATCTGTCCTGGCGCCCATTGTTGTGGTGTGTCAAGGTTGTCAGAGTGCCTAAAATGTGTCTGGCACTCTGACTAAGTCATAACGGTGATCGCTTTTAAGCATCACATAGACCCAGCTGGGCACAACATTAGAGGAAAGGGACCTAGAAGTCCTCATTAGTGACTCTGTCAAAGAAACCAGACAGTATAACACAAGGCCTTCAGCAGGTGAACAGGATGTTGGGATACATTATCAGAGGGTTCGACTGTATAAGGCAGGAGCTACTATTTCCACTGTATAGGTAGCTGCTAGTGAGGCTACGCGTAGAGTACTTTGCCATGTTCTGGAGTACTTTGCCCTGTCCTTTTCTGGACTTCCCACCCGGAAACGGACAGGGACCAGCTAGAGAAGGTACAACATAGGATGCTAAAGATGGTTCAGGGCCAGGAGGGCAGATCCTTTGAGGATCAAGTAACTGCACTGAATGTTTACACTCAAACCCAGAAGAGAAAGGGGAGCTATGATAAATAGAGTCCTTCGAGTTTCTAACAGAAATTATCAGGTGGACTGTGAGGACCTATTTATCAGAAACAGAGAGGATAAGACAAGGGCTCATGAGTGGAAGTTACTGGGGGGAAAGGTTTAGAAAGGATGTGAGGAAGTATAATTTTATATAAAGTATCTTTGAACCATAGAAGGTTCTGCAGCAGTGGTGGTGGGTGCCAAAACCATAAATTTCTTCAGATACAACTGGAATAGAGTAAAGGGGCTGTTAGCTACTCATCAGGAAATGGTGGTGAAATACAGATAACAAAAGGAGGAACAGTGTAAGTGAAGACCAACAGACAGTAGATCCTAGGGTATGATAGGGTAATTTGGGCAGACTGGATGGTCCATGGGCTTTTTTGCTGCCATCATCACCTATGTTTGTATGCATCATAGAGTTCATCTATTGAAGGGAAGGGGAAATTGTTTAACCAGGAGAGGCACACTAAGCCGTAGCTGGGAGCACTAGGAAGTTAAGTGACTTGCTTAGAGTCACACAGTATGCAAGTGGGGGCTGTAGGATTCAAACCCAGGTCTTTGGGTTTGCAGCTCAGAGCCTTAAACCTCTGCACTATATTGCTGCTCTTAAGTCCTAATCTTTGTCTATAACATCACAGTCTGCTGCTCAGGGATTTACTGTGATGTCACGAGCAGAGGATTATGATTTTAAGTAGGGAACAAGCAGTTGTAAGACAAATCATTTACTATGTGCTCTCCTAAATGCTCAAGTGCTCAAACAGATTAGCCAAGGAACAGAACAAATAACGTAAAACACAAAGGATGCAAATTACAGTATGCAACAATAATGAATACAAAGTGTCAAAAGTTATAAATAGCTAAATACAGAATAATAGTGTACCCAAGCAAGTGGTTAAAATCAAATTGTTACGAGCGTTCAAGCATGGATAGCACAGACACGAGAGGATAGTGTGGTCTATGAGAGTGGGGTTATAACAGCATGGCGAAGAGGATACTAAGATCCTGTCAGGGCCATCAGCTCAGTAAAGCTAATCTGGTTATGGGTCGGTCATGGAGTCAGGCAGGTGATAGGTTGACTGGATGGACTGCTGACTATCTGCTAAGCAGCTCTGTGTAGCTGCACTAATTATTCTTGGTCAGGAAAGGCTTGTCGCTAGAGATGCCAACATTATCTGGCTTTAAACAAGGTCATCAAAAAGGTTCAGCATAGCTCCTGCTACAGAGAATTCCACAGAGCAGGGACTGATGCTGTAAAGACCCTGTTTCTTGTCGATGTCTATGCAAGAGGTAAGTATATTGAGAAAACCCTGTCCTGAGGCTCTAGTTCTGCCAGGGCCAAAGATACCCCGAAATTCAGAGGTATAGGGATCCTGTTTTGTTCTGGCCATTGAACAGATAATAGAAGCACCATGTAGTTAGATTGCCACCTGACTGACAGTTTGCCCAAAAAGTGTAGTGAGGGTGTAATGTGGTGTGACCTCCCAGTGGAGGTCCGAAGCTCTACTACCGCATTCTGGGCCAGCTGTTGATGGTGTAATTGGCCACAAAGCAAGCCACTATAGAGTCCATTACAATAGTCCAGCTGTGACAAGACAAAGGCTTGCACAAGCATCCACAGCTCAGCAGGATCAAGTAAGGAGTGCCGTCTGAAATATTCTTAAAAGGAGCGTTACCTGCCCTCCTGATGGCTAAGCAGCCGCATGTGGTGTTGTCTTGCAGATAACCTGGGTTTGGAAGTGAACTTGAGTAGGCATGCAGCAGGCAGGCCAGACTGTAGCAGCTGTCGCTCATCAGTGCACTGCTGTCAGGAGATAGGGAGTCGGGCACTCGGTGCTGCAGTGATGCCTGTGGTGGCCCAGGGGAGTTTGCTTCTTTCACAGATGTTGCTACATGCGGCCAAGCTTATAGGAAGACTGTGCCCACACAAGGGGAGGAAGAAGGATTAGGGAAAACTGGATACAGTCCCCAAACTCAGAAACATGTGGTTCAGGTTGCCTCTAAAAATAATCCTAATAGTTCAAACACTTTGGGTCATCCTTAAAAAATTGGCAGTCCACACAATAGTTACGATAGGAAAGGATAAACCCCACTGATTCCAAAAATTGCAGTTTGGCTGCTTTTATTGAAATTTTCTATATTCACGCTTGAAAACCAGGGCAACAGTTGAGTGGCCTTTGCCACTTCAGGCCCATTAACAGTGTTGATTCTAGATAAAAATAGATGAAAACACAATTTCAACAGTCGGTTCATTTCTTTTTTTAAACAACCACCAGTGTCTTTTTCCATCCCACCCCATTACCTACAATTTTCCACTTTTACACAGCATCACAAAGTGCTTCAGCATATAAAATGCATTATAAATATTCTAATATTAATTATAATCCTCCATTACAATTCATTTCTACATACCATCTCAAAATATCTTACCATATAAAATACATCCATAGTATTCTCATACTAGCTCTACCTGCCCATTAAACCAGCACTGTAGACCCCCCTATATTTATTAAAAACATCCGCCTATTTTCTTCCTTCACACAATCAATCCTTTAGTCTGTATCACTTTGTACACAGCCCTCTTGATGTTTTTTAATCTTAAATTCCATTGTTTCATTCCACATTAGATGGCAATTACATTATTTTTGTAATACACCCATATGGCCCCACTCATGTTAATTTATCTCCTAAATTACTTGATATACATTGCAGCATTATTCTTTCAATCATCTGCTTTATTCCATAAAATATTCAGGTTCTATAAAAATATAATATACATAACATTTCTCAGCTTACTACTATTGCCTCTGGTTCATAAATAATATTTTTTTATCTTTAAACAAGACTTCTATATATTACCACCATTGTTGCTCATTTCCAAATATCCACATACCTCTTACCTCACACAGCAGCATGAGTGGTAAGAGAGAATGAAATGAATGTGTGTCATGGAGAGTGGAAGAGGTGAGGAAGGAGGAGAGGAGGGAGTGGGCACAAGAGATGAATGAGTTGAAAGCTATGGCAATAGAAGAGGTGTCAAAAACAGGAGTGTCTCCTACCTTGAGGACTGGGGGAAGAGATAGGGTTGGGGGGGGATAGGTCAGGGTTGAGGGGAAAAGAGGTCATGGATAACCTTCCAGAACTTAGTGGTGTGATTAAGGTTGTTCTGGAGCATGGATGCAAAGTATTCAGAATTGGCAAGCCTGGTAACTCTGGTACAGGCATTACAAAATTACCAGACACTGCATTACGAAGGATCTGGTACTTGACTAGACTGGCGGAAGAGCCAGAGAACATGTGGGTCTGACAAGCAAGGTTATGTGCCTGGAGACAGCCCAGCAACTCGGCTGAAATACATCAGAGGTGTGAATCTCAGACCCTAATTTTTCTAAGGAGGCGTGGAGATGCCAGCTGACATAAATTTGGCATTGACATAATGGAGGGACATCTTTACATTGCTGGCTGTAGAGATGGGTAATCAATCAGTAGCCACCAGATGGGGATGGAGGGATGACAAGTCCAGTAACCTGTAGGACTAGATCTGAATTAATTTATGGGTGGCTTTAGGACTGTGATTCTTGCACACATGGTAGACCATATGGTGTTCACTGAAGGTGCTGGGAAGGGTACCATCATCCGTAATACAGTGGGGGTGGAAGGTGAGAACCCAGCCCAGAAGGAAGTGATTGAGGGATCTGTGATTGTTCTGTGTTCATTTGGGTCATTCAGTGATCAGTTAGGTAAGTTGGAGGGACTTAATGTTTTGATACAGTTTATTTAGAGATGGGGGTGCCAATTGAGGTTAAAATTGGCAAGTGAGAGCAGCTCACCAGAAGAGGCATGAGAGTGTATAGTGGTGAAGAGCTTGGTGACTGAAGGTGGAGACATGCTAGGGCAGCAGTTGGCACCAGCCATGAATTCAAAGACAGAAAAAGAGAGGGAGAGCTTGAGGAGGAACTGCTCACAGGCAGAGGGGGAGGTGGTGGAGAATACAGGCTCAAACTGGATGTTACAGGGGAGGTAGATTGTAACTCTACTGCCCCTCTTAGAGCAATCCTGCCTGACGGTTGTTTACCCGGGAATGGCAACTGCAATATTGGGAGTCTTGGGAGATAGCCAAGACTCTGAGATCAGCAGCACTTCAGGCTTGCGATTGATCATGAACTGATCAGTCTTCAGGAGGAGGCTTTAGTGTTGATATGGGTCACTCTCAGTCTGCTGGGGAGATGAGAGGGAAATAACTGGGCAGGCCCAGAATTTAGCTAATTATCCCTGCTACTAAAAGCAACAAAGACGAGGAGCTTGAGGGAGCCTATTCATTGCTTATGGGAAGAGAAGGGGGGTAATGACAAGAGGTAAGAGGGAAGTAGGCACTTGTGTGCTTCAAGGTGACGCTAAAAAGGAAGGAGACTGCACCTGGGATTCCAGGGGGAATAGGGTAGGGTGGGCAGCCTGGAGGAAGGGAAGAGAGGGTAGGGAAGGAGAGGGATGGAAGACCAGAATAATCAGTAGAGGGGAAGGAGGCAAGGGAAAACAGGAGGGGAAGGATTGATAGGGTTAGAAGCAACATTGGAGGGACAGCAAGCAGTTATTGTTCTGTACTTTGTCAGTTTAGGCAGTGTGAGAGTAAGCTTCACCCTGGAAGAGAGGAAGCCGATTTAACAATTTGGGCAGGGGATGCAGGCTTCAGCTGGATAAGGAGAAAGCCTAGATGAGAATGGGGAGGGGGGAGGTGTGCCAGCATCATCCAAATAGAGAGGGAGGCTAAATTTAAGAATTGGGAGGGTATCCACTGTCTTTGCTATCAGACTGTTTCATAGATTCTGCAAGCAAAAAAAAAAAAAAGCCTGCTGATTGCAAGGCTGACCTACTAGTACATCACATACAGTTACAAACAAAAAGCAAGCTGATGTGCTGCAGAGTACCACACTGCACATTGGACCAAACTGTTGGGTCTAAATGATGTAAAGAGACTTCTGACATTATTTGCAGTGTGGATAAAAAAATTTGCAAGACAACAGTGGGCAAGTGCACACCCAACATTTGGCACATGCATGTGCTTTTTAGGGTTGTGCATAGGTTCACCATCCTCTGGTAAAAAGTGTCTTCAAAGTTGCTCCTGTATTTACCACCTCTGGGCTTCAGGGATGTCCAAGTCATTATTTATAATGTTAACAAGGGACGCTCTCAGTTAATACCCTAGACCTTCATTGAGGAGATCTCCTCCATTAGGCCACACCTTTGGAACTGTAAGCTACAGTATCATGACCACATGACAACTTTTATAGCCAGGGCTGCCTACAATGTTGGTGCATATATAACATGGGTGACCCTGACACGCCTCAGATTTTTCTCCCATGGTCAATCATCCTCATCAGACCTGCTGAAAAGAAACATAAAAATAACCGTTATTGTTTATTTTCTTTCTTGACATATTTTAAGTTATGCCTTCGTCATCTCTGTATGTTGCTGAAGGACAAAATAAGCTTTGTTCTGTTATTGTATTTGTGGCTACAGAATCTACAAGGAAGACATTATCTGTGCACTGTTTGCAATTTGCCAGAGTTTCAACCGGGCTACAAGGCGATGTCACTGGAAGGCCTTGGAGACTTTCCTTGCTCAAAAAGTGCTACAAGCCATGGAAAAGGCTCTGGGTTCCAGGCCTGCTTCCCCTTGCTATCGACCAAGAAATGGTCATTGAAGTTGATAGACAAAAACAAGAAGCAGCTGTCATCCTGGGATTCCTTTTCCTCCAGCCAAAAGTACAAGTGTAAAGACAAGGCTGCTTCACTGGTGAGGGCCTGGTTGCTGTTAAAATCAGTATGTCATTGTCCATGCCCACACTGGTAGTGTCAACAAAAGGCCCCCCCACGACCATCATTGAGACAGCAAAGTTGGGCCTTGGCTCAGGTGCTGCCACAGCTACTATGGACGGTATGTCACCACCATCATTAGGCTCTCACCTTTCGATGCAGGTAGTCCCAAACATTTTTTAATGCTTCCTTTGACTCCCCGGCTGTGCTGGCATCATTGTCTGACATGCTGCGATGCCTGTTCCCATCATGCCACAGACAATAGCTGTACTATTGACAGGGCCACCTGTTCCAGGACCTTCGTCGACTGCTTCTCCCAACTTGCTGCAGATTCTTCTTTTTCAGCTACCACTGGCGTTGCCAGTTTTCTCTGTGGCCCCCATCATTTGTGATGACAAGGTTGAATATAATTCTGTCTTAATGGATATTGAGGGGGATATGGAGGAAGAATACGAGGGTGAGGGGCACCTGCAGTGAGGTTACGCACACCCAGAGCTCTCCCTAGGATCCCTCTTTCCAAGCCATGTTGCAGCAGATGTAGTCTGCCATAGACTTTGTTGTTGAGGAGAAAGATTCCACTAAAAGGAATCTTTTATGGAATTTTTAGAGGTTCCTTGTACATTTTCCATTATAATGCCTCCTATGTGTCCTGCATTAGTGGATGCTACCTTTGTTGCATGACATAGGCTGATGAGCTGTACCCTGCTCCATCTGCTAAGCCATACTAAGCTACTTAGCCTGAAACTGACTGTGGTCATTATGGTTCGTTATGATTGCTTTAAAGTCCCTAGGCACATGAGTACTTTGTCTCCAGATAAAGAATCTAGGAGGCTGGATGTTATGTGCAAGTGTAGTTATGCCTCTACATCTTTGGGCCTCCGGATTGCAAATTACCTGGCCCATATGATAAAATATCAGAAACGTCCATGGAAGACTACATGTACTGCAGTCCAGGCTTTATGTGATGGCCCTTCCAAGAATGACTTCATTAAAAACTTGTCAGCAAGCACTGAAGTAGGTAAACATCAGCTACGTCAGCTTATTATCAAGGCCCTGTGTTTACCGCGATTCTGCAGCTGCGGCAGTGGCTGCTGAAATCAGGTGTAGAAATTGGTGCTGGCCCATAAACATAGAAACATAGAAACATAGAATTTGACGGCAGATAAGGACCGCTTCGCCCACCCAGTCTGCCCATTTCCCTACCTACTGGATAAGCTGCAGATCCTAGTTAACCAGCAGCCTACTTCTTCTACCCCCACCCCCCAGAATTGCCTTATGACTGTCCCATGCATGCTTGAATTCCACCACTGATTTTGACTCCACAACCTCCTCCGGAAGGCCGTTCCATGCATCCACAACCCTCTCTGTGAAAAAATACTTCCTTAAATTACCTCTGAGCCGCCCCCTCTATCTTCAAATTGTGCCCCCTTGTTCTTGCACACCTCTTTTTTTGAAAGATGCTACCCTCTTGGACTTTGTTGATTCCCTTGAGGTACTTGAAAGTTTCTATCATGTCCCCCTCTCCCTCCTTTCCTCGAGGCTATACATATTAAGCTCCTTAAGTCTCTCTTCATATGTCTTCCAGTGCAGACCCTGCACCATTTTAGTTGCCCTCCTCTGGACAGCTTCCATCCTGTCTATGTCTTTACGGAGATTGGTTCTCCAGAACTGCACACAGTACTCCAGATGGGGTCTCACCAGCTGTCTGTACAGAGGGATAATAACTTCCTGTTTTCTACTGGTGATGCCTCTCCCTATGCATCCCAGTATCCCCAGCCCTCCTTGCTGCCCTCTCACATTGCTTGCCCACCTTTAGGTCATCTGATATGACTACCCCAAGGTCCCTTTCCATTTTTGTTGTTGTTAGTATCTCACCCCCATTGTGTACTCTTCCCCTGGGTTTTGTTTCCCAGGTGCATTACCTTGCACTTCTTAGCATTGAATCTAAGCTGCCATACATTTGACCATTCCTCTAACCTTGCCAAGTCCCTTCTCATCCTTTCCACCCCACCCTGTGCATCAACTCTGTTGCAGATCTTAGTGTCATCTGCAAAGAGACATACTTTTCCTTCCAGTCCTTCCGCAATGTCACTTATAAAGACATTGAAGAGGACCAGTCCTAATACTGAACCCTGCGGTAGCCCACTAGTAACCCTCCTTTCTTCTGAGTGGACTCCATTTACTATTACTCTCTGTGTCCTATTCTCCAGCCAATTCTTTACCCAGGCTGTCATCATGGGACCCACTCCCAGGCTGGCTAACTTGTATATTAATCTTTTGTGTGGGACTGTGTCAAATGCCTTGCTAAAGTCTAGGTAGGCCATGTCCACAGCCCCTCCCTGATCTACTACTTTGGTCACCCAGTCAAAGAAATCTATCAGATTTGTCTGGCATGACCTTCCTGCTGTGAATCCTTGCTGCCTAGGGTCCTGTGCCCCTCTGGCCTCTAGATACTCGACATTTCTTTCCTTCAGAAGTGATTCCATCATTTTCCCTATCACTGAGGTTAAACTAACAGGTCTGTAGTTTCCTGCTTCTGCCTTGCTCCACTTTTGTGAAGGGGAATCACATCTGCCTCCTCCAGTCCTCGGGTACCATCCCATCCCTCCCATGATTTGTTAAAAGGGTAGTCAGTGGTGTCACTAGTTCTACCCTTAGCTCTTTTAGAATTCTGGGATGAATCCCATCAGGCCCCATTGCTTTGTCCACTTTCAGTTTTAAGAGTTCTTCAGAACCCTTTCTTCTTAAATGGGCTGGTATCAACTTCTGTATCCAGAGTGTTACTACTGTTTGTTTTATGTACCTCCCCCTCTTCATTTGTAAATACTGAGCAAAAATATTTGTTTAGTATCTCTGCCTTTTCACAGTCTCCCTCTGCCCACCCTCCCTCCCCTTTATTAAGCCTCACTATCCCTCCCTTGGTCTTCCTTTGCTCCCTGATGTACCTATAAAAGGTTTTATCCCCCTTCTCAACTGAGTTGGCTATCTTTTCCTCGGTTTGGGCCTTTGCTGTTCTGACTGCCTTCACAGCCTCCTTTGCTTTTACCTGATACAGTTCTCTGTCCTGCTCCTTCTGCGATTCCTTGTACTTCCTGAATGCTTTCTTTTCTCTTGAACCTTCCTGCCACTTCCTTTGAGAACCATAGTGGTTTCTTCATCGTCTTGTTTTGTTTATTTGCTTCACACAAAGGCTCGTTACCTCTGTGATGGCAGTTTTATTATTCCCCATTGTTCTTCCACCCCTCCTTCCTGCCCATTTGCTAGTGCATTCCTTAGGCACTCTCACCCATTTGGCAAAGTCAGCCCTCCTAAAGTCCAGTACTTTTGTCTTTGTATGGCTTGACTCTATTGCTGTGTTTATTGTGAACCATACTGTTCGATGGTCGCTAGCTCCCAGATGGCTACCACTTCTACATCTGTGATCCCTCTCCATCTCCATTTGAGAGAATCAAGTCTAATATTGCTCCCTCTGAGTGGGCTCCAGTACAAGTTGTCTAAGGCATGCCCCCTGTAGGGCATCTAGAATAACTGCACTCTTCGAAGTAGCAGCTGCAACTGCACTCCAGTTAGCATCTGGCATATTCAGATCACCCATCAGCAATATCTCCCCTTTTTCTGCCATTCTAAGTATACTTTCTATATAAGTATATAAGTATACTATAAAGTGGGGGAAACCAGCTGCACAGCCACAGAAAAAGGAATCATTCTCTTGGATGCTGTTCATCTGCTACACAGTACTGTGGTCCCTCGCTCAGTTATCACGAACACCAGACGTGCATCCCATTGTTTTTGCTGTATACATGATAGCACCTTGTTTACTGATAAATGCTGCTCATTGGTGCGGTCAGACTGAACCGCATTTAAAGACTTCAGTTGGCACTCTACTAGCACACTGTTACCTAGCCTTCAGTACACCTCCTTGTTTTTTTGCAGCCGCACTACACTGTTTTCTTGTGAATCTCCCAAAGCATGATAAAAAACTGTACATGATTAAAAAAACTGTCATAATGCTGCCGAAGTACTGTAATCTGCTGCCAGAAACCTTACCCATGGCTGAAAACAGGAACCACAAGGTGCTTGACACTGACACTAATAGATGGCAGTTCTGAGCCATGTGAGGCATGGTGAATCAACACTGGAAATTGCTGCAGAATACAAACAGCCGATGATGAAAAGGAAGAAGAAGACTGAGGTTCCGATCAGTTCACAGAAATTGGGAGGGGTCGGGGTCTCGCACTACTTAGGTTGTGAATGGGCTGGTGCTCACCGAAAAAAAGCAAACCAAAACCAAATGACTGCTTGCTGTACTGATGGCTGCCTGGTTGAGAAATTCTCTGCTATGAGAGCACTCTATGCAGTGCCGGTGGATAATTGTTTTAATCTTTCTTTGGCTGCAGTTCTGTCACCGTATATCTGTACACTTTATATTGCTTTTGGCTTTGGAATATTTTTATCCACACTGCATCACCAAATAATGGAGGCAGTATAGCACAGTGGTTTAAGGCTCTGAGCTGGAGACCTGGGTTTGAATCCCACAGCCCCCACTTGCATACTGTGTGACCCTGAGCAAGTCATTTAACTTCCCTGTGCTCCCAGGTTGCACCTGTAAACAAGCTTTCAGCTTAGTGTGGGTCTCCTGGTTAAACAATTGGGGGGGGGGTTCACTTCACACGCAAGTGAGCCTCTTATTTTTAGCAATTTGTAGTGAGAACAGGCGGTTTGAATTTTTATGTGCAGTCTGTGCCACTAAAACAGGACAAACCATGTCCCTTATGGTCGTTTGGTTCCAATCAATTTCACAAATGAGTTCCAAGGTTTGGAGACGGGACTTGCATTTTTAGAGAGGCAGCCGTACATCTTCAGCCTGCAACTGCTTTAACTGAAGCAGGTAGGGCACAAGCAGGAACAGACATAACTGGACAGTTATTTTTAAAAAAAGCTAAAATGTTCCATAAAGTGCTCTTTAAAGTTTTAAATGACATTAATGAAGTTAAAGTAAGCAAAGTTAAAGTGATTTTGAGATCACATATATTTGACATGCAATTTTTGGTGCAATTCTGCTATAAGCAACATGTACTGAATATATTGTATCACTTCTAGACACATACAGCCCCTTTACATGCAATAGTTACTGTAATCGAAGAACACTTCTCATTTTTGTTCTGTATTCTTCCTTTCTAATATCTTACCATGCCTGATTTCGCATTCTTTAAAAGTCTTTGCTGAAGTTTTTTTCCCCTTGTCTCACTCAAGCATGCCCTAACTTAAATATGGTCGGAATAACATACAGTAGGAGTTCCTTCAGGTTTGTAGAAATATTCCATTATGCCATCAGCATTGCTTTAATTTTAATGACAGTTCAAAAGCCACACCCCTCCTGGTCCTTTCATCTGCAGTTTAGAAGCACACTGTTGTAACGTTCACACAATATGCGTTGTGTATGTCTTGCCGTATCTATTGCACGGTTACCTTTGACCTGTTGTAACACTGATTTTGCAGCTGTATCATGCATTTGCACTGTTTCTCATTGTTGCCTTTTTCTGTGCTTGTAGATCTTTGCCTGCTCATTGTGACTTTTACAAGACACATGCTGCGTCTTTTTGTTGTTTTTTCTGCTCCTTTGTTAGGCTGCAGAATTGCTTTTGTCACAGAACTGCCACAGAAGTAGCAGTTGTTCTGCTGCAGAATGTAGGTCCACTTTGTCGCAGTGAGCATGACCCTTCTTTATGATGCGTCTGATTCCTGTTCCAGGGTTGTAGCCTCTAGTATATGTATTAGGCATGATTCTTGGCTCAGAGTAGCTGCTTTTGCTACTGATGTGTAGCAGGCAGTTTTGAATGCCCCTTTTAAGGGCTCCAAACTGTTTTGCTATGATGTTGAAGAAGCACTTTGTGGCATTCAGTCAGTCCTCTAAAATGATTTTATTTATTTAAGAGTATCGGAAAACATACCTTTGCGTCAAAGACTCCTTTACAAAGGTTCCACGTCAATTGAATACAGAGTCATCAAATAAAATGAGAACAGTTCATCAAATACGATGGAAACAGTGTGACACAGAGGTGAAAAAAGGAGCAAGTACTACATCCAGTACAGTGTCAAACATGGGTACAGGTAACAGAACATTACAGCTATTAATACACTGGCACATAGAGTTGCAAGAATAGGAGCAGCATATAGACAGCAACAGCTAACAGAGTACATACACTACAGGACGGTGGCACAGCCATGCCCTGGTGGTTCTGTGCAGTTTCGGGCTGGAATGGAGAAGCCCATTGTCAAATATAAGCATGCTCAGAGGTGGCAGGACCAGAGAAGTCCATAGTCAGGTGGGAGACAGGAGGGCCCGATGATGGTGGTGATGATGATGATGATGTTAAGGTCTGTTAAATCCCTTTACTTCACTCCCACTAGAGGGCGTGGTAGAAGCCCTTTTTGTCAACTTGCTGCCAGAAGTAGCTATACATACCATCAGCAGGACTGTGGTAAAGGTGGTGGTGGGTTCCCTCCCCCTGGTGCCCATGCCAAAGTACCCAAAGGAATCTGTTCATGTCCCAGCTGCCCCCCACTTTTGCCCGACTCTTTCTCCATCTCGCCTCCCTCTTCAGCTATTCCTTTCAGTGTTGAGTGTAGAGAGAAGGCTTTTCCTACATTTAAAACACTGGAGGAGGATCACTACAGATGGGTAGGTTCTGGAGTTAATTGCAAAGGGGCATGTTCTGGAATTAATAGAAAGTCCTCCATATCATTTTCTTCACCTCCTTCTTATTCTCTGGAATACTTGCCCCTTCTAAGGGAGGAAGTCCATACCCAGTTTCAAAAGCATGCTATCAAACTGATTCCACCACAAGACAGGAACAAAAGGTTGTATTTGAGATACTTCTAGTCCCAAAATGTACAAGAGATCTACGTCCTGTATTGGACCTTGGAGACATGAGTCTGTACATTGAACAGAAGAAGTTTTGAGTGGTGTGTCTGCAAGCCCCAATTTTCCTCTTGTAAACAGGGGACTATTTTTATTCACTAGAGATTAAGGATGCATACCTTCACACCGAGATCAGAGAATGTCACAGACAGTACCTCTGCTTCATGCTGGAGGGCAGGCACTATCATTTCAAAGTGTAACCCTTTGGCTTATCTGCACCACAGGTTTTTTTTTAGAGAATACTTAGCAGTAGTTGCAGCAGCTCTTCACAGGGAAGGGCTTTATGTCTTCCCTTATCTGACTCACACCTTCTCCCAAAGGAGACAACTGAGGACCTAGGGGTCACAGTGGATATGCCAAAGTCTGTACTGACTCCATGCCAACGCCTACAATACAGCGGGGTAGTCTTGGACACAGAGAAGGGTGTGTCTTCCTGCCTTAGGAAAAGACAGACACTCTTATTGTTCAGGCACACCTAGTTTACAGGAGCTACTATTTCTCTGCCAGGTCAGTGATGCATCTGCTGGGGCTGATGCTGCTGCCTTAGTGGCAGTACGATCATCTGTGCTTCATATATGGGATCAACTGACAGACGAATTGGAACAAATGGTTCTCATCACATTCTTTCTTCACAGAGCATTACTGTGGTGGATGGACCTTGATAATTTCACTCAGTGGCATCCCATTACTTGCACCAGCACCTGTACAGAGCCTCACCATGGATGCCTCAGGCTTTGGTTGGGGGGGGGGCTTGTCTCAGCCCTTTCCAGACACAAGAGGCTTGGAACAGTGTGGAGACCAATCTGCACATAAATGTCTTGGAGATGAGAGCTGTACTATACAGCCTCCAGGCATTTCAGAATCATTTATGCCCGGGTCCTCAGGTAATACAGATGGACAGTGTAAGTATAATGTACTACATAAACAAACAAGGGGGCACTCACTTCTATCCCCTATGCAGGGAATCTATGAGACTGTGGTACTGGGCATTGCATCATGACCTTTAGCTGTCGGACGTGTTTCTCCCAGGTCTCCAGAATGTTTTGGCAGACAGGCAGTGCAGGTCTTTGTCCCTGGTTCATGAGTGGTAACTGCTGACCTCTGCAGTAAACAGCCTCTTTGTAAGATGGAGTTATCCAGTGTTCAACCTTTTTGCATCACCACACAATGCAAAACTGCCATGTTTTTGCTCGCTTGCTCCAGGGCCTGGAGTTTTTTGGCAAAACGTGTTGTCCCTCTCTTGGAAATAGAAGTGCCTGTGTACATTTACCCCCAATCCTCCAATACAGAGAGTGCTGTGCAAGCTAAGAGTGGAGAGTGCCACTCTCATCCTCATTGCTCCCTTATGGCCTTGCCAAGTATTATTTTCACTGCTACAACATCTGGCGGTGGAACATCCTGTTCCCGTACCTCTGTATCTGGGATCTTTTGTCACAGGACCGGGGTCTCTGGTCCATCCCGACCTGAAGTCCCTACACCTGCATGCATGGCTCCTGAAAACATAGCCAGTGCACGTTTTTGGGGTGTCCCGTAAGGTTGCTGATGTCGTGCCTGTAGCTAGGAAGCCATCGATCGGACATAATTATTCCATGAAATGGAAGCGTTCCACTTTGTGGGCTCTTTCCCGAAATGTGGACCCTTTTACGTGTCCTTTAAATTCTGTTCTGGAATACTTGCTTTCCCTATCTGATTCAGGCCTGCAGTATTCTTCTCTTAGGGTGCATTTCGCTGCTATATCTGTATTCCGTGCCCCTATTGATAGTGGTATGGCTGCCCAACTAGAGTTGTCATATACTTTTCTGAGAGGCAGTCTGCATATGAAACCTCCAGTCGGTAATACAGTCCTGCCTTAGCACTTGAATTTTATACTGGAGAAAGTGACGTTGGCTCCTTTTGAGCCTGCTGCAACTTGTGACTTGTGTTACCTGTCATAGAAAACATTTTTTAGTTGCCAGGATTTCTGCTCATAGAATTTCCGAGCTTCAGGCTGTGTGAGCCTTCTTGTTTGACATTTCAGAAAGATGGAGTCTCTTTGCATGTGAATCCTAAGATCATCTTTGAGGGCATCTCTTGCAGTGGGTCATACACTTGGGTATCCACCAGATGGCACTCTTGTCAATGGTAGCTTTTACCAGGAGTGCTGACTCTGGGCCGCCCACAATGACGTGATTCCATTTGTATGTATAAATACATGTGAGGCCCCTAGTGGCCTCAGTTTTTTTCAGTTCTTTTCCCGCCATCTCCCAGCTTGCTTCATGTGCGGATTTCGCTGCTAGTGTCTCAATACTTCATTGACAAAACACTCCCATTTTATTTTTTTTCTAATGCTGTCTACTTCGGAATCTCTGTTCTGCAAGTGCCATTGTGGTAAGAAGATTTACTGATACAACCATTTGCTTTGCGTCTGTTGTTTGGGGTCTTCTCACAATATTTGTTCCTGCACCCACTGCCAGGAATTTAACCAAGCAACTAGTCGACGACTCCGGTAACTAGAATGTTTCCTAATGAAGCAGAAGGTGGCTTTCCTTGAGAAGGAAGGGAAGGCTCTCTCCTCATCTCACCTGCTGTCAACGAGCTCCCAGACCTCAGTCTAAACATTCCTTACTGAAATTGGTGTCTGAATTCACACTGACCCAAATGATACACCTTCATGTGTGTTCCCCGGGCATGCCAAGCAAGGAGAGGCGTTGATCTACACTCTTGATGTATATAGAACACTGAGATACTATGTTAATCACACTCAGAGGGAACTGCAGAAAGACTTCTCAGCTTTTTGTTTTGTTCACCCTGGGAAAGGGGACGCTCCTGTGTTGAAACAATGACTATCCAAATGGCTAACTGATTTTATTACATTTTGCTATAGGAAGTGCAGTAGGGAACTTGCTGATGCTGTATGTGGTCACTCCACAAAGGGTATGGCCACTTCGTTTGCTTGTTTCAGAAATGTCCCTACTGCTGACATATGTGCTGCCACCACATGGAGCACTATACACACTTTCACTAAGCATTACAGTCTGCACATCATCTCCTGTCGACGTGCCGGCTTTGGGCTTGTTGTACTGCAAGTCCTTCTGTCCTGATCACATATCGGACTGTGCCATCATCCCAGGCTGCTTTATGATGCTTGGGAATCATTCTAAAGGTGTGGCCTACTGGAGGAGACATCCTCAGTGAAGATAGAACAGTTATGTAAGAACTTACCATAACAGTATATCTTCGAGAGAATCTCCATTCGTCCATGCTGTATCCACCCCCCCCCACACCTTGATTTCTGAGGGTTATATCAGAAACTGTGCCTAAAGCCTTATTCCGTGCAGCTTGTTACCAGTCTCATGCCTCTCCTTGTTTGGCTGGCACTGGTTTAGTGGTTTAGTGTCCTGGTTCCTCATGGTAAGAAGCCCTCTGAGGCTAATCTGCGGTGGGGGACTGAGGCACGTTGGGGCTGCCCACATCATATACCCGTCAGTGCTGCACGTCATTGTGGGCAGCCTCTGGCTAGCAAAAAGTTCTGTGTGGTCCTGATGCTGACAGCTTACAGTTCCAAAGATGTAGCCAAATGGAGGAGAGTCTCAAAGATCTGTTGTTATGATAAGTTCTTGAGTAACTGTTCTTTCCTTCTCAACTTCATCTCTGGTTTTGCCATATTATTTTAGGCTCATTTAGAGATGAGACGTGGAACCTGTGTCACGCATACTAGCTTTTTTAACAACACAGTGACTCCTGTAATTCTGAGAATTTGTTTTACCATGTAGAGTCCCTGATTCGAAGTAAAAAAGATTCATGAATTTAAAGAGTGTGATGTAACTGGGTAAAAGTCTGGCAATTATACAATGTTATATGTTCTATAGTTCCTGATTTTTCATCTTCCTGTATGTCCTGTTACCAAGGAGATTAGTATGGAAACAGGATCCTTTTCCTTCAGATATTATCTTCTCCTGCTGCTTGTCTACATACGTCGTCACAATCTGCTGCTTGTGACAACATAAAAATGTTAATAGCAACCAGCTGTGATTAATAAACAGAATTATGACATCACTTGTAGGCAGTCAGACGGAGCAGATGAAGTCTGAGAGATGAGGATTAAGCAGCTGTATGTAGTCATAAAGGAACTTGGGTGGGGTGAATAAATGCAAGCAGACCTTGAAACAGAAGAAGTACATAAATAAGTTTTTTTTGTTTACATTTTTTCCAGAGATGTCAAACTTTTTATTTCTTGCTTACACTATGTGATGATAACTGCACATTGATAATAGGCAGTAGCAAGGCTGAAACATTGCACATTTCCTTTGACAAAAAGGAGGTACTACAGTTATATCTTTTCCATTTCAGGAGCTTCAGGATCTAGCCAAGAAGTACACCCACATCAGAATAGTTCAACTTGGTAAGTAACCCTTTCATGACCGACTTCATTCCATTTTGATACACACAAAATATGAAAAACCAACAACTAGTTACACTAGTACCTCAGAAACAAGGGAAATGTAATTAAAAAAAAAATTACCTATTCAGTTTGTCTCCTGGCATACTGGCAGGTACATCATACACTTTTGTTTTTTATTAAGTATCAGCTTGTGTGTCTGCTCCTATTGGTAGGCAGTGAATTGGTATGGGCTGTCTTCCCCTCTCAGCTGAGACAGAAAAGCACAGAACTCAAGAACAAACATTTGTCAATGCTGAATGTTTGCTTGCTGGCATTGGTAGTGTAGGAGTTAGAGAGATGCATAATAGGAATGGCAGTGAAGTATTGAACTGAAGCTAACCCCATCACCACCCTGCAGAGACTGACAGGCATTGGTGTGTGCCTTTGGGTCGTCAGGCATAACTGCCATGCCATTTCATCACACCCTACCTTGCAAGTGTCACGGTGTGCCTTGGAGTCTTTGGGTCTTATGCTCACCCCATTCCATAAGGAAATACGGTGAGATGGGTGCAGTATAGGAGTATGGGGTGAACTTTGGGGCCGAAGAGTCCAAGGCACACCTCAATGCCTGTCACTGGCTGCAGGGTGTGGGTGTGGGTGGGGGTGGAATGGCATGAGCATTGCAGGCGACAATCCCAAGTAACACCCCTGATGCCTGTCAGTCTCTACAGGGTGGGACATTATGGTCGGAAACCCTAACGCCCCAGGCATTCCTTGGTATTTTCACTAAAAATTTTCAACACTGGTTTTTTGTGGCCCCCAGCTCATGAACAGTGGCAATATCAGTTTGTTAGTGGAAAGTTGATTTTGCACAGCGACTTCACCATTTGGCACCACAAGTGCGAAAACACATTTCGAACAGGATGTGAAAAATGACAGCTGTACTATTCATGGGGAGGTGTAAAAAAATGGCAATGTTGAAAATCTGGAGTGAAAATATAAAAAAACTGGTGAAGTCACAAGCGTGCACAGAAACTACGCAATGCACACCCATAATGTAATTAGTTTGGGGATTTTTTACAGTAGCTTGTCAACACAGGCATTTTGGGACCTCTGCTCATGAACAGTGTCACTGTGATTTTCTTAATCTGTCCTGAACACTGATTTCCCACAGCGACCACGCATTTCTGTGCCGGAAGTGTGAACACACATTTTGGCCAGGGTGTGAAAAATGGCAGCTGTACTGTTCATAAGGAGGTGTGGAAAATGTCAGTGTTGAAAATCTGGACTGAAAATATTACAGATTCATGGAAATTGCGCAATGCACGCTCGTAACATATAGAATAATATGGGGTGGTGTGTGTAATGAGACGTTTATACACACTCAAGGGGTTTATGTTAGCATGTAACCCCGAGGGTGTGTGTAAACCTCGAGTTTAAACACACTACCCCATATTTTATTTTATATAATTGCTGGGTTTCCCTTTTTCACCTCAGCAATTATATAAAATAAAGAGCTTCCAGTGTATCCTAGGGTCGGTTTTGTTTTAGTCGGGTGCCGAGATTTGCCATATTTTAAACCTGTGTTTTTTTTTTTCCCTTTGTGCAGGTCTTTGTATGTTTCCAGGGTATATGGGGGAAACAAGAAAAGAAAAGAACTTACTGCCGAGTTCTTATGGTGGTTCTGTTTCGGGCGAGATGGAAGTGGTGAGCGGTCTCGACTAGTCATGCTGCTGCCTGAGTATTGCACAGAAAGGGAAATCGTGCGCGTGTGTGTTGTTATAAACACTCCCTTATAACGGAAAATTACGCCACGGTTTCCCTATGGGAGAAAGAGAGACCCATTTATTATAGTCATTTTATGGACTTTTGTCACCAAATGTTCAACATAGCCATTTTAAGACCTCTTCTCATGAAAAGTGTCACTGTGATTTTCTTAATCTGTTGCAAACATTGATTTTGCACACCCACTGCGCCATTGTGCGCTACATGCGTAAAAACACATTTTGGGCGAGATGCGAAAAATGCCAACTGTACTGCTCATAAGGAGATAAGGAGGTGTGGTAAAATGACAATGTTGAAAATCTGGAGTGAAAATATTAAAACTTCGCAAAATTACGAGAGTGCGTAGGAACTGCGCAACACACGCTTGTTAAAGTCACTTTTGGGAATTTTTTCACCAAATTTTCAACATAGGTTTTTTGGGGGGCCTACCTAATGAACTGTGACACTGTTGTTTCGTTACTCAGTCCCAAAAGGTGGTTCCGCACAGTGACCGTGAAATCACCTTTCGGGACCAAATAACATAATGACAGTGACTGAGTTCATGAGGTGGGGCCCCAAAAACCCCATGTTGAAAATTTGGTGAAAAAATTGCTGAAAACCCATTTATGCCATTATACAGCTTACCGGCATTTCTTCAGTTCGTGGTCGGCTTTGAAGAGTGCAGACGTGTTCCCGGGTCCACTGAAGATCGTCGCACTGGCCTCTGGAGGCAAGTATGGGGTCGGGTGGGGAGGAGGGTGCGCAGAGGGTGGGCACGGATTGGGGAAGGGGGTAAGAGGCAACGAGGGACTTTTTTTTTTTGTTTGTTTTGTTTTTTACACACGGTGTTTTATAGACTATGCAGGACTTTTTCCACACTAGGGTGGGCTCCCAGAGTGGCAGCTAGAAGTTTATTTTTTGGGGGGGCAGTGGAGCCAATGGGGGTTTGGGCGCCCCGTCGGCCATACCGACCTTTGCCATGCTGGGGTGGGCTCCCAGTGTGGCACCAACAAGTCTGTTGGGGGGGTACAGTGGAGCTGACGGGGGATTGGGCACCCCGTCGGCCATACCGACATTTGCCATGCTGGGGTAGGCTCCCAGAGTGACACCTACAAGTCTGTTTTCTTTGGGGAGGGGTACAGTGGAGCAGACGGGGGATTAGGCACCCCCGTCTGCCATACGGACTTTTGCCATGCTGGAGTGGGCTCCCAGCGTGGCACCTGGAAGTCTGTTTGGAAAGGTGGCAGTAGAGCAGACAGGGGACTGGGAACCCCTGTCAGTCATACAGTGTGTGGGGGTGGAGGAGAGAACATGAGCACACTGGGGTGGGCTCCCAGCATGCTGCATAGGTGTTCGGGGGTGAATTGGCAAATTGCCTACACATTACCACCGCTGATTGTGTCAGTGTTTTCCTTAGAACTGTAGACCACTGCATCTGAACGGCTGTCATAGACAGCTTGGACAGTCACTGGCGCAGCATAGCTGCGCCTGCAAAAGGGAGCAGGGCATTGGAAGTGGGGGAGGCACACCTACGAAAACTTGTATGGTGGCACTGTGTTTCTTGCACATGTGTGCAAGCAAACGTAAAAACTAGAATGGCAACATCTCTTCACAGAGCACGTAAAGTGCAGCACCATAATGTGAGTGTCAAGACCTGGAAGCAGCCCACTGATCCACGTGTTTCAGGTGGCACAATCTGTCTCCACTACATAATTACAGTTTTAAAAAAAAGTTCAGATTTCATGGCCGCCAAGCGGAGCAAGTGAGTCTGAGTCGGGGACAGAGAGAGGAGAAGGGAGTTTCTCATGTGCCAGGCAGTAATACTGTTGGGGACCCTGGGCAGCTCTGTAGCAGCAGTTCTCTGCTGTGGAGTTTCTTCTGCCCAGCCCTTTCCTGAACTATTTGGGAGGGGCAGCAGCAGGAGGTGACTTGTTTGTGGGAAGGGGGTTCTGGTTGTGGGGTGGGGGACATAGTCTGTTCTTTAGAGGGGGGGTCCTAGCTGGTCGTGGTGGCTGCTTTGTGGAAAGATTGGTTCCAGTTGTGTTTTTGTGGTGGGAGGATGACTCACTGCCACTCTGTTCTGGGGGTCAGCTGCAAGGGGTGTCTGGTCAATCAGAAGAGTTTTCCAGCTGGTCGGGGGCACAGCCAGCATGTTCTGGGGAGATCAGCGGGGTGGGAGGGCTGGTCTGTGGGAAGTGGGGTTCCAACTGTGGGGGCACACAGCCAGTCTATGGGAGGGTGGGTTCAGCTGTGGGGTGGGCTGGTCCACTGCTTCTAACACTTGACATCCTTCCCCTTATAGCTGACCCACCCTCCCCTGTGGAAAGGGGGGGTTCCAGCTGTAGGAGGGGCATCTACAGGGAGATGGCTGGTCAGTGGGAAAAGGTTTTACAGCTGTGTAGGGGGGGCTTGGAAGGGGTGTTGAGCCTGCAGCAGAGATAGTCCAAAGCCCTGGTAAAAAGCAGAATAAACCAGTCATACAGTAAGCCACAATACCTTCGCTGATCGTGTTACCCCTGCTATGTCAGTGGGTCTCTCATCCATGTTGTATGCCCAGGAGCTTGCTGCCATGGTTGGGATTGGGTGAAGGTTCGGGAGCTTGAGGCCTGGACTTGAAGAGGGTGAGGTGGGGGAGCTTGTGAGCATAAACACATGGATATGTGCGCTGCGTGCTGTTGGGGCTGGGGGTACCTTTGGAGTCTACTGCCAGGGCTATGGATGTTCAGGAGCCTGCTGCCACAGCTGCATGTGGAGCCATGGGAACCTGCAGCTATGGCTAGGGGAGCTCTTTATAGCATAGCTCCAGGGCTGTGGGAGTGGAAGCTCAGGGAACTGAGGCCAGGGTTGGCTGAGTTTGGGAGCTAGAAGCCAGTGATGGGTGGTGGACTCCGGAGCCTGATGCCAGGGATGGTGAGGCTTGGGTGCTTCCTGCCACAGGAACCTGCAGCAATGGCTGTGTGGGCGTGGGAGCATGCCACCAGGGCTGTGTGTGTTGGGGGGGGGATAGGGAGCATGCCACCAGGGCTGTGTGTGTTGTGGGGGGGATAGGGGCATGCCACCAGGGCTGTGTGTGTTGGGGGATAGGAGCATGCCACCAGGGCTGTGTGTGTTGTGGGGGATAGGGAGCATGCCACCAGGGCTGTGTGTGTTGTGGGGGATAGGGAGCATGCCACCAGGGCTGTGTGTGTTGGGGGGATAGGAGCATGCCACCAGGGCTGTGTGTGTGGGGGGATAGGGAGCATGCCACCAGGGCTGTGTGTGTGTGGGGGATAGGGAGCATGCCACCAGGGCTGTGTGTGTTGGGGGGATAGGGAGCATGCCACCAGGGCTGTGTGTTGTGGGGGATAGGGAGCATGCCACCAGGGCTGTGTGTGTTGTGGGGGATAGGGAGCATGCCACCAGGGCTGTGTGTGTGGGGGGATAGGGAGCATGCCACCAGGGCTGTGTGTGTTGGGGGATAGGAGCATGCCACCAGGCTGTGTGTGTGTGTGGGGGATAGGAGCATGCCACCAGGGCTGTGTGTGTTGTGGGGGATAGGAGCATGCCACCAGGGCTGTGTGTGTTGTGGGGGGATAGGGAGCATGCCACCAGGGCTGTGTGTGTGTGTGGGGGATAGGGAGCATGCCACCAGGGCTGTGTGTGTTGGGGAGATAGGAGCATGCCACCAGGGCTGTGTGGGGGGGATAGGGAGCATGCCACCAGGGCTGTGTGTGTGGGGGATAGGAGCATGCACCAGGGCTGTGTGTGTGTGGGGATAGGGAGCATGCCACCAGGGCTGTGGGGGATAGGGAGCATGCTGCTATGGCTATCAGTTTTAGATACTTTTAAAGTGTTATGTTTTGAATACAGCGTTCTCCAAATACTGTTTACAGGTATCATAACGTATTTATTTTTAACAAGCTGGAAATGCCGCCAAGACTCGGTGTGCTGTCTGTTACAGATGGATGTCAGTGTGGCAGCTTCTACTTTTAACATCTGTAACATGGCGGTGCGCTTTACGTACCATATGATGAAACATTGCCATTCTAGACTTTTCTCTAGTTCTAGACTTCTCTCTAGTTCTGTGCCCATCAGCCCGGTAACATAGGAAAAGAAATCCAGTTTAATTGCAAAGGCAGGCCGAACAGTGGGGGCAGAAATGCAGGACTGTATCAAACAAATTAATGTTCCTGTCTGGTGCTCTGGCCTTACCTCTAATGCCGTGAGTTCCTGGCAGGAAAAGTGGACACAGGGGGAGATCAGAATACAGGAAGAGCTTTGAGAAGCTCACTGTATGGGTCGTGGAAGGGAAGACGGGTTCAGGGTGGGTACATTATGGCAAATGCTTACATCTGTTGTTAAGCATTTGTTATAAGGGTGTCCACTATAAGTGGGCTGCACTGTATTCTATGCCCCCCCCACCCTGGTGGCAACCCCTGCCCCCCTGACCAACCTTGCTGCATTTGAAACACCAGCACTCCCACCTTAGTCAACAGCCCTCACTGCAACTGGACCAGCAACTTGCTCTCCTCTACCCATGCAGGGGCCTACAACCCCTGCCACACATGGGCCTCCACCTCATGGGGCTGCACACCCACATCACACACAGGGACATCCCCTTTCCCATGGAGGGCCTTGCACCCCCTCCCAGTTTCTGTGTAGAAAGGAAATTCTACAGCAGGCGGTGGAGGAAAGAAAGTCAAACTGTGAAATAATGAAACCCATGTGGAGCACCCTCCCTGGACCACTCCACAACCCCTGAGCCCATATACCCCCCCCCAGGGCTGTCGGCAGATATACGCTCTGTATGACTGAGCGTACATGTAAATAATATGGGGGGAAGCAACAAAATCTGCTGGTGGTGAATAATTTCAGTTTTGCTTTTTTTTTTTTTTTTAACACATTTAGTTGGATCCAGATCAGTCCACACTCATTGGGGGGAGGGGTAAGAACTGGCCGAGAAGATATTGAAAAGTTTTTCTTCCAGTTTTGTCCACTGCTGCAGCTTCTTAATGCCTCTGCTGCTGATTCTGATAGTCATCTGGCAAGCGGATCAGCGCGCGCTGCCCCCTGATTTTATTGTGGCAGGATACGGAATTGGTGCATGAAGGTCAAGTCGTCGGTGAGGGAGCTGATCGTTGTATGACTGGAGTATCCGGCTAGCCGCTAGCAGTACTGGAGACTGATACCTTGGCTAAAAAAAAAAAAGATTTATTTATCTAACAAAAAAAAAACTTTTTGATTTTGGGTTATATGCATATTAATTAATGAATAGCAGTGATCATTCATGGTCCGATCAATGAAACGGTTTTGGCAGTGGCTGATCGGCGCAGAAGGAAGTGTGAGGGAGGCTTAATAAGGCAAGAAAAGAAAAGAAAAGATAATGAATCCAGTGGAACCGCATCAGTCCATTCTTAACTTCCGGCTGACAGAATGATTATTTTTTCAGCAGCTAATACTGAAGTTGCCAGGATATACCTGTATCATGCAGCAGACACTGACAGGTAGATATTGAGGTAGGTTTCTGCAGTCTAAATTAGAAACAGATTCACTACCATTATTTATCTCCTATCTGTCTGTCTGTCCACTCCACCTCTCGTCTACCACTGTCTACCCTTAGCTTTTCCAGTATGTTATTATCGATGTAGCAGCTCTCAATGGTAAATTGGTTATATCTTATTTACTTAATAAAGAGCAGTGATGGTGGTCCAGTCAGGGGAAACAGGTCTGGCCACTGCAGATCGGCACAGATGGCACTGAGGGAGACTTAGTAAGGGGATAAAAGATATAGGAATCCAGTGTGGACCCATGTCAGCTGTCAGTCCTTTCCTAACTTCTGTGAGTAATGGTACCTTCTCAAGTATTTGCATCCTCTGCCTCCTCTAAAAAATGAGGTGTCGCTATTCTGTTACATAAGTCTCTTAATTGGAGCCCAAAGAAAATTATTACGGACTTGGACGGCAGATGGATTATAATTCAATTATCTTCCACTACAGATACATTTATGTTAGTTAATGTTTATGCCCCTAACTCTTATTCCCCCCCTGAATTTTTTCATAACTTGGCTCAACAAATTATGATTAATAATAACAACAACTCACCTATTCTTATGGGTGGTGATTTTAATTTAACCTTAGAAGCATACCTAGATAGAAGTAATAAATCATATGATGCTCATCCACGAAGCAGTAATGCCTTGACATTGCTAATGAAAGATCTGGGCCTTTCTGACATCTGGAGACTTTCCCAACCTAGGCAACGTGACTATACATTTTATTCCCCATTACACAAATCTTACAGCCATATTGATTTTTGGCTTTCATCCCTCTTATTACAGAAAAACTATTAATACAGACATCCTTCCAATTACCATATCAGACCACTCTCCTATTAGCTACATCTACTTTGGGGTCACCCCTCTAAATCTCCTTCTTGGCGTTTGATCCACTTTTACTGAGTGACCCAGAATTTATTCCTTGGATTACATCCCAGATTCAAGAATTTCTCTCATTTAATGATACCTCTGAGGTATCTCAAGGCACAATTTGGGAAGCATTAAAGCAACAATTAAAGGCAAAATATTAGTTTCGAGCTCATAGGAAAAGCTACGAGAGCAATAACTAGCAAATTTAGAGAATTTCCTTAAAGTAAAAGAAACTCAGTACTATAAAACGAAAAACCTAATCATGACTCACCATTACATCTCGAAATCCTCCAATTAAGAATTAAAATAAATGAATTAATATCCAGGAAAGCTGAACTTGCCCTTTTAAGGCTTAAACATCGCTATTGGGAACAAGGAGACAGATGTGGGAAGTTGCTTTCTTATCAGCTTAAAACTCAGCAGATGGAGAGATATATTGCTGGTTTAAAAGACCCATCAGGCCAAATTTATACAGACAACCTTACAATAAATCATATTATGCGTTCTTTCTACAAGCAACTGTATTCTTATCCAAATTCCAGTTCTTCTAATCAAATGCATGATTTTCTCAATAAACTGCATCTTCCTCACCTCTCTCATCAAGACATGGCCATACTGGATGAATCCTTTACCCTACAAGAGATCCAAACAGCACTATCATCTTTAAAAAAAAAATGGTAAATCCCCTTGGAGTGATGGTTTCCCTGTCGATTTCTACAAATCCCTATCTGGTACTCTTTGCCCTTTACTGATTAAGGTCTATTTGGAAGCATTTTCCAATGGTAAACTACCCCACACTATGACCGAGGCTATTATTACTGTTTTACCAAAAAAAGATAAAGATCCTTCTCTTCCCTCAAGTTACAGACTGATATCACTACTCAATACAGACGGGAAAATATTTTCTAAATTATTAACCTTCTGCTTAGATTCATTAATTTCAAAACTTATCCATCCTTCTCAAGCCAGATTTATTAAACATAGAACTGGTTCTGATCATCTTCGTTCCTTGTTTAATTTAATCTACAAAGCAAAAACTCTTAAAACACCAGCCGCGGCTATAGCCATTGATTTTGAGAAAGCATTTGATTCCCTTAATTGGAACTATTTATACCAAGTTTTATCACATTTTGGTTTTACTAATAATTTCTGCGCCTATATCAAATTATTGTACACTCTCCCTTCTGCTCGAATTCTGACTAACACAACTATATCCCCCTCCTTTCATCTTGCAAGAGGCACTAGACAGGGCTGCCCCTTATCACCATATTCGTTTATACTTGCCATGGAGCCTCTCCTCTGCAGCTCTTCGTCAATCCTGCATAATTAAAGGCATCCCTATCGGTAACTCTCGCTACACTTCACTATCTTATGCAGATGATTTTCTTATTCTCCTAGAAAATCTCCAATCTTCAGGGCAACCTTTAGTTAAACTTCTTAACGAATTCACCTTTATCTTGGGACTAGCTCTAAATCTTAATAAATCTGAAACACTACCATTAAACACCCTCTGTAAATCCTATATGAGTGATCCTTTGGGCTTCCTCTGGGCTCCCCAAGTTATCTCATATCTAGGTATTCGGATCATCCCAACATTGGATAAAGTTTGGGATGCTAATTTCTCTCCTTTACTAACTAACATTAACAATATATTTGACAGATGGAAATTGCTTAATCTTACCTTTAATGGGAAAATGTCTGCTATTAAAATGACAATAGCTCCAAAAATATTGTATCTTTTTTCTAATATACGTCTAAAACTTCCCTCTTGCTTCCTCATTAAAATCGATAAATTAATAGGTAATTTTATTTGGGATGGCAAACTCCCTCGATTTAGTCGTAATAAACTTAGATCACATTGGTCAAGAGGTGGATTTGACCTCCCTTGGTTTCAGGCCTACTTTTGGGCTTTTCGTGCAGCCCAGACTATCAAATGGTTTATTCAATCTGACACCAATTCACCTTTATGGGTCAATATGGAAGCCTCTCTTTGTGCTAACAACATTGCTACTTCCTTTCTTTATAATCCCATCCCCATCAAATTAAAATCTCACCCCACTATAGTACCATCCACGTTCTGTTGGAAAATAATTCATAAATATCTCAAATCAAATCCTACCCCTCTTGTTTATGCTCCTATCTGGGAAAATAGCCAAATATCTCTCGAAAACCGTCCAATCTATTGTCGATCCTGGAAAAATAGAGGCATACTTTTATTAAGAGACATACTTGAACCCCGTACGTTAAGAATAAAACCCTATTCTGATCTATGCATTCAATGGAATCTTCCCCACCAGAATTTTTGGAAATATCTACAGCTTTGCACAGAATGCACTTACTATTTCTCACTTACTACGAATTAATCCTCACATGATCAACACATCTCCAAATGGATAAAAACAGCATGTAAATTGAATAGTGTCATCTATAAAGTTATTAGAGAATCACTACCGGACCAGTCCATTAGTGCAAAAAATAAATGGAGCAACTTATTACACTACAACATTACAAATGAGCAATGGCATAGGTGTTGGCTTTCTTGCCACAAATCTTTTAATGATAAACGTAGCTCGCTCATTCAGACTAAAATTCTTCATTTATGGTATAGGACCCCACCTGTTTTGCATAAAATGAGATTAACAGATAATGACAACTGCTGGTGATGTAACTCACCTAATGGCGATTTACTTCATATTTAATGGGATTGTCCCTCCATACGAACATTTTGGCATCAGATTCATATATTTGCAATGAAAGTGACTGGTCAACCCTTTGTATTAGATCCTAAACACTGTATACTTGGTATTTTTGACCCTCATCCCTATAATATTCCCCAATCCTTGAACAGATGTTAACGATATTTTTTCTTCTAGCTAAACGTAGTATACTTATGAATTGGAGATCTAATATAATCCCCACTGTCCCTGATATTCCTAATCATTTATCTCAATATGCCTCCCTGGATCATATAACACACATTTCTCTCAACCGACTCAACATATATAATAAATGTTGGCAGGAATATTTTAAATATTTGGATTCATCTAGCCAATCTGGCACTTAAAGTATGGATTGAAATACTTTATATAATATCTCTCTCTCTCTCTCTCCTTTTATTGATATCCCCCATTTCCTCAGATTGTGGTCTCACTTTTTCTCTACTTACTTGATACTCTCTTCTCTTTGCTATTTCTTCCTCTTCTCTTGTTTTCTTAATCTTTTCTATATAAGCTTTAGTAGCACTCTAACGATATATACATTGTAGTAATGTACAACTACGACTATTCATATCTCCTCTTTTACCTTATACTTCTTCTATTTTTACTGTATATTATGTAGTGCTAAGCCTATTTTTTTCATTATAATATTGTAACTGTTCTAGTTTAGGTAGTTAACCCATAATTATTCTATTACCATTGAACAGTCTTTTTTTCCTCCTTTGTTAGATGTTATGCTACTTAGTTTATCATTTATATAACCTTATATAGTATTGTTATAGGATATACTTGTTTGTTTATCTTTTAAATACTTCAATAAAAAGATCAACTGCAAAAGCAGTAGTTCAACAAACAAAAAAAGTAATGGTGCCTTCTGCTTCAGTCCCACAGTTAGTAGGCATCTGGCTCCCTGTTTAAATCGTATATCGTAGCAATGTTACACTCACTATTGGGATCTCTGTTACTGTTTGCGTTTGAGGCTTTACATCAGGTACATGTTTTACGGTAAAATTAATCTTTAATGTTTCAAGTTGAAGCACCATATAGCACATGCAAAGAAAGTGCAATTACTGTGATGCTTTTGTCAGAAATGCACGTTTGGTAATATTACAGTGTTAACAGAAAACTATTGCAAAACCAGAGCATAGCCTTCCTTTCCGAGTGATGAACTTAAATTAGAACCATAAAGATATGGCACTGTACAAGGCTGATGGATGTCCTTGCCTCGTGAAATGGAATCTTTAGACGAATTTTGCATTTTTTTTTTATAGTTTAGTTTAGGATTTTTTTGTGTTTTTTTTTTGTTTTGGAGGGCCGGTGTTCTCTTGAAGTTTGCTACAAAAAGCAGCTGTTGGCAGTTTATTGATGTAGTTGTAACACCCAAGCAAGTAAACAGAACCCAGGGTTCATTTCTATGGGGGGCAGAATAAGACAGATCTAGTAGTAAATATATACAAATACAGTACCACTTTGGAAATGAAAATTAAATAAACCATGTATGTATTACTGCTTGCTAATTATTTTTTCTAATGTGGTCAGCCTCCTAGTCCTGCTTCCTCCCTGTTTGGGTGCTGCTAGTATTTATTTGCCTTAACTATGTACTGTTCTAGCTGCCTCCCTGACTGGGTACTGCTAATATTTTATTGCTGTGCTGCTTGATATTTTAGCTGCCTCTCTCTCTGCCTGGGTGCTGCTGATAACTGTATATACTTGCCTGTAAGTCAACCTCACATAAAAGTCCCATTTTCCTTGCCAGTTTTAACAAAACTGCATATATTATTTTGCTGCTCAAATCAATCAATCAATCAAAACCTTATTTAACCAGACAGAGTGATCATTGAGCAAGCTCATTTTCAAGATGGTCCTGGCAGAAGGGAACAGAGCAAGGAATAATACAATTGGACACTTAGTGCAGGCTGGTACATACAGTAAAAAAAATAGCAACAACAACATCGGATAATACAGAGTGTGCAGATTGTTAAATTAAATTAAGGGTACACCAGCGTCTGGGGTGGATACTAAACAAAGCAATAGAAGTAACGGGGTGTGGTAAGAAAATTATATTAACAATAGAACAAGAAGGCGTGAACGGACCAACCAGGAGGGTCGACCCTTTGCAGGGAAGGATGGGGGGAGGGGGGTTTCAGGAGGAGGATGTCAACATTAGAGGGAGAGATGACACGAACATAGTAAGGCCAGGGGGTAAGAAGAGTATACAGAGGGAGATGTGCAGAGAAGTGCTGGAGTCAGGATGCGTGTGATAGACAGCTTAAAGGTATGGGGACCCGGCAGGGATGAGAACCTTAGTGTCTTTTGCATGTTGTTCCAAAGGGAAGGGAAGGAGAAACTGATAGAAGCCTTACCATACTGGGACCTTATTCTTGGCACCTTGAAGGATACAAGGGATGTGCTTCTTTGGCCATACGCTCCTGTTACGCGTACACAGAGAGCAGAGATATAACCTGGTAGCTTATCGGTTAAGGCCCTGTAGAACCACAGGAGGGCATTTTTTTTGCCTCCTCAATGTAAGAGATGGCCAGGTGAGTTTTTGGTAGAGCAAGCAGTGGTGGGTATGACTGGGCATATCCAGAATAAACCACAAGGCACGGTGATAGAGGGTGTCTAATTTACATAATGCCTGATTTGAACAGTGGCTGTAAAGAATGTCTGCATAATCGAGCAGAGGAATAAAAGTTGTAAGGACCAGTGTCTTTCTGGCTTCTAATGTGAGGAGGTGTCTTATGCGATAAAAGATACCTAGATGTTGTCTTAGCTTTTTTGGTAGCTCATTCAGATGTACCGCAAAATTAAGCCGGTTTTCCAACCAGACACCCAGGTACTTAAACTTATCCACTATTTCCAGAGGTTCACCTAATAGGGTGTAAATCAGGTGGTTCGATGGTGGCCCCTGGGTATGAGCGGCAAGTGGAGATGAGATCATTGCCTTGTTTTTTTGCGTTAAGCAGTAGCTTGTGCTTTAGTAAATTGTGTTGGAGGGTGACAAAGTTGTATCGTAGCTCGTCGTAAGCGATGTCCAGGGATGAGTTAATAGTGTAAAGAACCGTATCATCAGCGAATAGATGTATGTAGCCTGAGCGTATGTGAGAGCTGATATGGTTTATGTATAAAGCTAATAGGATGGGGCCCAGGATGGAGCCTTGTGGCACACTCCAAGGAAGGATTTTAAGCGGAGATGGTTCCCCTTGAGCTTGAATCTGTTGCAGTCTGTTGGAGAGATAACATTCAAACCACTTTAGGGCAGTATTGTCTAGGCCGAAGCTGTTCAGGACGTTACGAAGAAGGCTATGATCCACGGTATCAAAGGCCTTACTAAGGTCCAGAAAGAGGGCATAGACGTATTTTTTTGTATCCAAAGCATTTTGCCAGTCATTGGAGACTTTGGCAAGGGCAGTTATAGTGCTGTGCTTGGGCCTAAAACCTGATTGGGCCGGCTTCAGGAAGTTCTCGGATTCTAGATAATCCTTAAGTTAGTAATTGACAATTTTCTCCAGGACTTTTGACAGGGTAGGAAGCAGCGAAATAGGATGGTAGTTGTTCAGGTCAGCTGGATCTCCAGACTTGAAAAGGGGAATTATGTACGTTGTTTTCCAAAGGGGAGATAATTCACCCTGAATCGGGGAACTATTAAATAGGTGGGTGATTTGGGCAGTCAGATGATAAAAGCCTGTTTTCAAGAAAAATGGTTCTATAAGATCAGCACCATCACACTTTTTTTGTGTCCAGAGATATTAGAAGGTCCTCCACCTGTTTGAATGTAACTGGTTGAAAGCAGAAGGAGAAGTGTCTCGGGTTTGTGGCAATGTCAGAGGATAAGCCGTCAGTGGCATTGCAGCAGACATTTAGCTTGCTGAGGGGCGAATCATCGAAAGCAAGGCCTGCTGTGGCAAAATGATTGTTGAGTTGTTCAAGAATGTCAGCTCTGGTTGTGTAAGAAATGTTACCTGTCCCTAGTCTAGTGGGCAGGGGGGAGGCTGGCGAGTGACTTTCAACCTCTTTAAGAATGTTCCAAAAATTGGCAGAGCAATTTTTATTTTCTTCAAGGGCGGTCAGGAAATAACGTGATTTTTCTGCCCTTATTAACTTGGTGCAGGCATTCCTAGCCACCCAGAAGGCAAGCCAGTTGGCTTCTAACTTTGTTTTCCTGGCTCTTTTCCACAGTACATCCCTGTCCCGGAGGGCTTTCTTCAAGGTAGGCGTGAACCAGTCAGGGGACCTTTTCCTCTTTTTTGATCCTCCTAAGTGGAGCATGTTTATCTGTCCCACTAGCAGGTTTTGGAAAATATTGAAAGCCTCAGTAACAGAGGTGGCTAGATAAAAATTCTGCCAGTTGATATTACGAAGATCTGTCAGGATGTTGGCCTGGCAAAAGTTTTTTAGGCTTCTTTTTAGCTTGAAGGTAGAAGTAGACAGCCTGTTATGGGACCTGTGAAGTAACTGAAGTAACTGTGAAAAACTCTTGTATGGGTGATGTTGTGACAAGCATAAGATCCAGTAGGATACTGTGGCTGGGGTTTTTCTTATTTGGTCGGGTGTTCTCCAGAGTCATCTGGGTTAACCCGTGCACATCACAGAACTCTTTAATCTTGTTAGCGCAGGCATTGTTCCAGTTCAGATTGAAATCTCCCATTATTATGCCTTCTAGGTTCACCTTATGCAGTATGGAGTGTAGGTGATCTAGAATGCCAAGCGTCGCAGAGGGTGGCCTATAACAAGTAGATATTAAGAGGGCTACTTCAGGTGAAATGGTTAACTTAAGGGCAAGGCATTAGAATTCCTTAGGTAGGGAGGTCCGAACAATGTTTGAGACATGGCATTTGATCTTGGCATAGATAGTGACTCCACCTCCCCTAGCAGGTCTGTCACATCTGAACAGGTTATATCCATGTATATTGACCATTTTGTCAGGGATATGGCTCGAGAGCCATGTCTCCGAAATCAGAACTATGTCAGGTACTGTGTGTAATACCCAAGCCTGGACTAAGTCAAATTTTTTTGGTAAGCTGCAAACATTCATGTGCAGGAAACTAAGGCCCTTAAAGGGGCACTGTCAGCTTTGGCCCTCGTTTTTTTTGTCTACTTGCATCAATGGGACTCAAACACCTATCTATGACTTATCCCTCAAATAAAGGCATCATGTATGCCATAACAGTTATCACTTACTGTATTTTTAAAATTTTCCACGTTTCTGCATTGCACCGTCACAGTCAAAAATACCTCATCCCCTGGAAGAGATTTGTATGCCTAGAGTGCGCCTGTGACACGGAGCGCCAGCTCTAACATCAGTTTTTCACATACACACACTAAAGAGTTACTTGCAGCATGTCTTGCGCTATATTGAAATAAAGTAGCCATGTTTTAAGTAAAGCCGAGCGCTGGTAATGCCAAAAAATGCATTTAAACACTGGCGCCGAAATCCTGGGACTGCGTGAATGTGGGCCACTCCTGCGCATGCATGGGATCTGTGTTCTATCCTTGTATTGTGAATGTGTGTGATCTCAGCACCTGGAGTTGTCAACATTCGCGCAGGCACGGGTTTTCGGCACCAGTGTTTAAATGCATTTTTTGGCATTACCAGCGCTCGGTTTTACTTAAAAGATGACCACTTTATTTCAATATAGTGCAAGACATGCTGCAAGCAACTCTTCAGTGTGGGTATGTGAAAAACTGATGTTCGTGCCGGCGCTCCGTGTCACAGGCGTGCTGTAGGTATACAATCTCTTCTGGGGGACGAGGTATTTTCGTCCGGGACGCTGCGATGCAGAAACGTGGAAAAATTGAAAAATACAGTGAGTGATCACTGTTATGGCATACATCATGATGCTTTATTTGGGGGATAAGTCATAGATAGGTGCTTGAGTCACATTGATGCAAGCAAACAAAAAAAATGAGGGCCAAAGCTGACAGTGCCTTTTTAACTTGCGAGAGGTCCGATGGGTCTGCAAGCAGGAGGGGTGGGCCAGGGTTAAGTTCAACATTCCCTGAGCAGGGTAGGAGAAGAACTAGCAACTTCCTGAGACAGTTTATAATTGTTTTTAAGGCGGCTTTGTTTTGACGTTTGGTACTTGAAGCTTTGTGGGAAGTGTTGCTAGGGGCGGTGAGGTGGTGGCAGAGAGACAGGGCATAGAGTGCCACTCTAACTGTAGGGAGGAGTGGTATATGAATGTAGATAGAACGTCTGAGCTGGGGAAAGAGAGTGGAGTGTAGGAGGGAGTCGGTGCTCCTTGTGTGGTCAGAAAATTTTGCGAAAACAATCTTTGGCAAATCCTACTGCCTAGGTGGGTCCTGTTTGGGCGGATCACACATTTTTTCCTTTAAAGCTGTTATTTAGAAGCAGGATCCATCCGTAAATGATAATGGCTGTTAGTGCAGACATCAGACTGGGGGACTGCACAGAACAAGGGCACAGGCTGTAAAGGAGCTGTCAAGATAGTGGTGCAGAAACCCTTTAAGGAATGAGTACCAAGACAGAGAAACAGAGTCCCTTTAAGGAAGGAGGTAGCCAGCGATGTGGCCCAATGGGAAGCGGTGGGGGAGTGGCAGGCTCCCCAGTCAGAGTATTTAATTAAGGTAGGATGAGGGGAACAGTGGGGTGGGGGGGACCAAAAAATTGAAATTAGTAGCAGCTAGAAAAGTTAAAAATGACAAGAGGTTTTTTGTTTCTTCTAAAGCCAGCAAAATCTGCTTGTCTAGCTTTGCCACCAAGCAACAGATTTAAAAAGTCTAAAATGCTAGCTCAGTCCTGAGCGCCCAGCAAGCCCCAATTAGGACAGTGAAATAGTTGAGGCAGCCAATGGGGTCCAGGAAGCAGGGGTGTAGCCAGGGATTTCAGGTCTGCACACCAAGTGGACTCATTGCTATCCCCCCCCTTGTTAGGGTGAGCTACCCCCCCCTGAGGTGTAGCCAGACAATATACAAAGGTACACCAGGGACATGTTTGTTGCCTCATTTGGCACAATAAATAAACTTTTCTATCTCATGACAGTGGTTGTTGCCATGCATGGGTAAATACAAATGCCATGCATAGTTCCCTAAGACATCCACATAGCAGCCCAGAGCCTGTAAAGTTGCATTGTCCTTGGGATGCAAAGAGAGTATTAGTAACAGGTCCTTCTAGTTTTGACTCCTATGAATAAAATTACAGAAAGGTTCAGTATTTTCTTTGTTAGTTTTCATGGAAAAAGGAAGTAGTTCAGAGCCTGTTTGCTACCCCCCTTAAATAAAATTGCACACCATGGAGTGCTTGGAGTATGCCTGCCTACACCCATGCCAGGAAGCAGCCAGGAAAGAGCTAAATTGCAAACACAGCTTTCAATCCGTGGGTTGTCCAGGGCTAGGAAGGGAAAATATCTTGTACCTGAAGCTCTGCTGGTCGGCTGTGTGTGGACCCACTGCTGGCAACAGTTCTCCAGGGCCGCGGAGCTTGAGAGTCCTCTGAGGGCTGAAATCTGCAAGAGAAAGCGAGAGGGACTCCAATTAATAAAATAGGGGCAGGCACACAAGGGTATCAGCATGGGCGGGCGCAGACTGAGGACAAAGGAGTTTGGGAGTGGTTGAGACAGAGTAGCACAGGCAGCAATAATAGGTTAGAAGAGGCTGGTGGAACAGCGCCAACTGAATCCACAAACAGAGGAGGTGGAGGAGGAGTGGGGGGAGGTGGAGAAGTGCGAGAGCTGGAAAAGATGTCTGAGAGCTAAAGATGGTGTGGGGGGTGCTGATGGTGTTTCAGTAGGGGGAAAACTCTTAGCAGATTAAGGCAGAAGCTAGGGAAGTGGCAGGGAGCCAGCAAGTAGACAGGGCAAAAAAAGCAACTAAGTCAGGGGACACAGTGGCAAATACAGATCCGCTGCTAGGAGTAGAATCAATAAATATTCCTCATTTTGCCCTTTCAGACATCAGACAGCATGCACTATCAAATTTAAGATGGCAGGGGACACAATACAGTTTTCAAGTCTGCTGCTAGAAGAATAAACAATATAAATTCCTAAATTAGCTCATTCTGCACTACATATTATGCACTGACAGTATGAAATGCTAACAGATCACTGTCCTCCTTTGTCTTAATACAGTTCAGTATAATTTCCAGGCACTAGGCTATCAGCAGTCCCAACAGGTAGGGCTAGGTATGTCTTAACAATTTAAAGATGAAATAGATGCTAGGTACAACTACATAGTTCAGACTGTTGAAAAATTGCAATTAGTAGCAGCTAGGAAAGCTAAAAATGGCAAGAGGTTTTTTATTTTTTTCTTAAGCCAGCAAAATCAGGTTGTCTAGCGTTGCCACCGAGCAACAGACTTAAAAAATCTAAAATGCTAGCTCAGTACTGCACACCCAGCAAGCTCCAATTAGGCCGGTGAAATAGTTGAGACAGCCAATGGGGTCCGGGAAGCAGCCAAGGAAGAGCCCAATTGCAATTGAGGCTTTCAATCCGTGGGTGGTCCAGGGCTAGGAAGGGAAAATATCTTGTACCTGAAGCTCTGCTGGTAGGCTGTGTGTGGACCCACGGCCGGCAGCGATTCTCCAGGGCCGCGGAGCTTGAGAGCCCTCTGAGGGTTGAAATCTGAAGCTCTGCTGGTCGGCTGTGTCTCTGGGGCCGCGGAGCTTGAGAGCCATCTGAGGGCTGAAATCTGAAGCTCTGCTGTGTGGACCCATGGCCGGCAGCAATTCTCTGGGGCCGCAGAGCTTGAGAGCACTCTGATCAACATCAGGCACAGATAGTAGTAGTAGTAGTAGTAGTAGAGTTTATTTATATATATGGTGCCCTTCCCCTGAGGCCCAGACATAAGATACACATCACAATAAAATGTGGACATAACAGGGTACAAAATTAGGTTACTGCTGAAAATCAAAAGTTTACCATAGTAACTCCAACAGGTAGGTCTACTTAACAGATGTTTAGTCCCCCTTTTTTGGCACCAGAATCTGGACTTGTACATGATTATGGACAGTAGTTGTTGTTGGTGTTAAAGTCTACTATCTATCCTAGCCACCTCCTTATCTAGATGCTACTTGTGTTTACAGTTATTGCTTTCTATTCCAGCTGCCTCCCTATCTGGCTGCTGCAAACATTTGCATTTCTAAATTTTTTCTTACCTCTGGTCCCCTATGCTGTGTACTAGGGAACCTAGCTGGTTATTCTCATCCTGTGTCCCCTAATTATCATTATTTTATTCTGATTTAGGATCATACAGTGTTATTTTCTTACATGTCCCATCAGGAGCACCTTCGTATTTCAGTTTTAGGGTGCCCATCACTGTATCTTCATCTATCGCTTTGTTGTGCTCCCTCTGGATTGTTCATCTCTCTGCTGGGTAGCAGTAGACGTTCTGTGCTTGAATTTCAGCAAGGCCTTTGACTTGGTTCCCCGCTGGGAGTTTGATCAGGAAGTTGGAGGACCTAGAAGCAGGAAAATAATTGATGTGGTGGGTTGCAGATTGGCTCAGTGGATGGTTCCCAAGGTTGGCAGTGGGGTGGGGCTTCAGGTATGAGGTTAGTTTTATTTAGTTATCAGCGGGTTCCACAAGGGTTAGTGCCCAGACCACTGTTCAGTTTGTTCATTAATGACATTGGGGGTGGCACTAAAGGAAAAATCTGCCACTTTGTGGATGACTCCAGGCTCTGTGGGAGGGTGGACTCGGATGAAGGGGTAAAGGACATATAGGATTACCTTGTGAAGCTAGAGAAGTGGTCTGGCAGCTGGGGTTTAATGCTAAAAAATGCAGGGTCATCCACATCAGTGGCAATAACATGAGGGCCGAATACATTCTGGGGTGGCCAGGGCTAGTGTATCTTAGGAAGGAAATAATTTGGAGATTGCCATTACCAGCATGCTAAAGCAGTTTACACAGTATAAGATAGCAGCAGACAACTCTAACAGGATACTGGGGCATGATCTATTATTTTTAAGATAAGTAAGAGTGTTAATTAGCTCTAAAATGCAGGAAAATGCACCGTTTACATTGACGTTTTTAAAAATTTCTTGGGGGGGGCATGCCCCCAGATTCCTCTAGCTTTTAGAGGATTTTTGGCCCCTTTGTTCACTGGCAACATTACCCTCTGAGGGGGACAAGTTGCTTAAGTTTTGAGTACAAGTTCTAAATTCCTGGCTACACCCTTGCACCCCCCCGATCACACTTCACAGACCATGGGCATAGAACAGGACTTTGACAGGAATAATGCCGTTGTAGTATGAGGATTTTATTGCTTTGTGTGGCTTCAGATGAGGAGGCATCTTTCACACAACTTATATGGATTTTAACAACATTGGTGCAAGGTGAGATGCAAAAAATATGGTAGCACTGATGGAGTATTAAATAAATAACGCTGTGCTTCACCTCCAACAGTGAGGCTTCGCCAGGGAATAGTTCGCCAAGATGACTACCTCCCTACAGCTGGATCCCCCACCAACACCACCCTTCCCACTCATCGACCAGCCACTCCCCCCCAACTACTCTCAAGAGCCTGAGGTGAGGGCGGGGGGAGACTTGGTAGCTGAAGGTCAGTGATGGGTGGTAGACTCCGCAAGTGAAGCTGCACCTGCTCAGGGAGTGGTGACATAGAACATTTGTATAGTGAGTGTCCAGGGGCCTAGGGAGGCGGGGCCCAGGAGGGAGGGAGAGGGGTGTCAAGGGGTCCCAGGAAGGATGGGGGTGTCCAGGGGCCAAGGGGTGAGATGTATGGGGGTTCAGAGGGATAGAGGTGTCTAGTAAGCTGAGGCAGGAGGTTTCAGGGGAGAGGGGCCTGGGCATCAAGGGGGACTGTGAAAGGATGAGTGTCCAGTGGGCCTGGGATAGCAGTTGTCTGGGGGGCCAGGAAGGAAGGAGTCGAGAGGGGGAGGTGCCCAAAGGACAATGTAGTACTAGTATCTAGGGCTGTAGAATGAGGGTTAGCGAGTGTCTGGGACTGTGAAGGGAAGGGATAATGTCAGGGCCATGGAAGGAATGAGTGTGGACAACCTTTAGGGTGGATGGGTGTGTCCTGGGTGTGGGTGGTGGTGCCAATGGGAGGGCCGTGCAGAAAGGAGGTATCAATGGTCTGGGGGTGGTCTGAAATGACCAGAGAGGGTGGGAGAGGTCAAGGTTACTGTGGATGAAGGGTGTCAGTGGTCAGTGTTAGGGTCTGTGTATGTGGGGGGTGCTGGGGAGGCATTCGAAGTGGGCAGGAATTCAGTGGGTTAGGTCTGTGCTTTTCACCCTCTTTGATACCAAAATGGCAATGGTTCCACTTAAACTACATCTGCCACAAGGCTTCTGAGCTCACATCATTCTCCTGTCCTGCCACCGAGCTTTACCAACACAGAACTACAGAAAGCCTAGAATGGCAGTGCGTCATTGGAGAGTATGCAACGCATGCTACCGTAATGTGGATGTCAAAACCTGTAAGTGACCTATTAAAATTCACATGGTTTAGGTGGCATGCTCAGTCTTCGTGGCATGAGCAGGTTTTTAGAAAAGTAAATAAATACCTTTCTTTTAGTTTTTGAACAGGCATGTCCAGCTGTGTGGCTTTTTATTGTTTCCCAGAGTTGACAGCAGATCGGGGGTGCCACCAGCACAGAACCATAGTAGTAGCTGTCTGTGGTTGAAAGCCACATGCGTCTTCCACTAGCCACCTTTCTTTCAAACTGCATATCAGGGCAGGGGAGCACTTCAGCACCTCAAGTACCCTTGTAGCTGTGGGTGTGGAGGCAGTTGCAGGGTGGGTGGTTGGGGGCATTCCAGTCAGGGAGAGTGGCCGCTGGCTTATTGGTGGCAGAAAGGGAGGCACAGCTGATGGAAGCATGGTTGGCTGGGTGGAGATACAGGTTTGGGGACTGTGGAGTGGCCTGTTGCTCCAAGCTCCTGAGCCCACCATCCATCACCGGTCTCTGGCTTCCTTCCCTCTTAGTCTTTTCAGCCCTTCCCCCAGACTTAGTCAAGTCAAACTGTATTTATACAGTGCCTAATCCCTGGGGATCTAGGCTCTTTAAATGGAAGTGATAGTGGAAACATACAGTTAAAAACATTTAAAAACAGAAATTGATCAAATAATAAATACATAATTTCACCCATAAATATTAAAACTTGTTATAAATAATTAAAATTAGTGGATGTCAAAAGATGTGCTTTCAGGCCCCACTTGAATGCCTCCATGGAGGACACCTCCCTCAGCACTCTTGAGGGAGCTCCATAGAACTGGTCCAGCCACTTAAAAGTGTGGTACCCAGATGTTTTTAGCCACACCCTTGGGACCACCAGGAGGCCCTCCTTGGATGACCAGAGTGTGCTCTCCGGGCAGGCAGGTGTTAGAAGGTCAGACAGGTAGCCGGGACCAGTGCTGTATAGGGCCTTATAGGTGAGCAAGTCTACCTTGAAGACAGTCCTCCACCAAACTGGCAGCCAGTGCAGTTCACACAAAAACAGCATTATATGAGCGGACCTCGGAAGACCCATCAATAATCTGGCTGCAGCGTTCTGTACCAGCTGCAGCCAATGAAGGTTACCTCCACTGACACTGAAGTAAAGAGTGTTACAGTAATCTAGCACAGATGTAATGAAAATATGCACCAGTGATGGAAGGTCCTCCGACAGGATTAAGGGCTTAATCCGGGTGACATTTCTTAAATGGTAGAAACCACTCCGGATGACAGCAGACACTTGATATTCTAGTGTCAAGCTGTGAGAAATGACACCCAGATTACGCACCTTAGTGGCTGCCTCCAAAGCGGTGTTTCCCAGGAATAACCTTATTCCTACTCCAGAGGCAATCACGTCCCGATGACCCGGTTCAATCATTAGTATCTTTGTCTTGTCCAGGTTGAGCCTCGGACAGTTAGAGGACATCCAAGGCTGTATCGCAAATAAGCAGTTGTTTAGCACCTCCACAGTATCTGATGTTCCGGGGGCAAAAGGCATGTACAGCTGGGTATCATCTGCATAGCAGTGAAAACCCAGAATGTAATGCCTAATGATATCCCCTAGGGGCAGCATGTATATCGCAAACAACATGGGCGACAGTATCATCCCCTGAGGCACTCCACAGGTCAGGGGCTTCGGGCAGGAGGAAAAATTTCCCATAACTACCCATTGCTTTCTACCTGTTAGAAAGGACTCATGGTCAGTTGATGACCATGCCAGCGAGTCCACAGCTCTCTCTCAGGTGATCCAGTAGCACCACGTGGTCTTCAGTATCAGACGCTGAGGAGAGATTGAGGAGAACTAGAATTGACCACTTTCCTCCATCTCTCACCCTAAGGAGATCATTCTGTACCCTAACACTGATTCAGTGCTGTACTTTCTCCTAAAGCCAGACTGGAGTGGTGCATAGATGTCAAAGGCTGTCAGGTGGGTCTGGAGCTGCAGTGCCACCACTTTCTCCAGTACCTTCCCCAAGAATGGAAGACTGGGGACAGGTCTGTAATTTGCCAAGATGTCGGGGTTGAGTGATGGCTTCAGAAGGGGCCTCACTAATGCCTCCTTCAAGGTGTCTGGGGAAAGCCCTCCTGAGAGTGAGTACCTGACATTCTTGGTAAACACTGGATCAACAAACTGCACACACCCCACTAGGAGATGCGTTGGGCCTGGGTCCAGTTCACAAAAAGTGGGCCGCAGCTTCAAAATCACCTGGATGACCTCAGCCACCTCCACTAGTCAAAACTCACCCCACATAGATGGAGTGCTTCCATCACCACCAGGCTCAACACTGCAGGACAGACCTTGCTCCACTGGCAAAAGCATGGACCTAATGGAGGATACCCTTTCAGAAAAGAACTGAGCAAACTCTTTGCACTGCATGACTGAAGTTGCTCTTTTTGGCTGCAGGCAAGCTGGATGGAGAAGCCTGTCTATGGTCCAGAAGAGCGGAGCTGGTCTATTCCTTCCTGCAGCAATCTCCTTGAACAGGAACTCTGCCTTCTTGCAGTTGATTGCCATTGATAATCACCTTAGTGAACTCTCAAAGCCAGTTTGTCATCCACAGCCCCGGTTCTCCTCCAGCAATACTCCAACTTCTGACCCCCTGTCTTCATCTTCCTGAGAGCCCCATCAAGCCATGGGGGTCTCAAGTAAGAAGACCTGGGTCACATACGGATCTGTGCAGTGGTGTTGAATGCCTTGGTGACAGCATTACTATATGCTGCCACCACCTCATTTAAACCCACTGCACATGCAGCACTCACACCAGATAAGGCTGTCACTGCCAACAGTCCCTCTTGGGTCAAACCCCTCAAAGGGCAGTAACGTACCATCTCAATAGGGGAGGGTCTAACGAGGGACTCAGAATGAGAATTTTACTGTGCAGTGATCCAACCAAATGACCAGATCAGTCTTGATATCAGTGATCTCAAGCCCCAGTGAAAATACTAGGTCTGTGGCAATAGGTCACAGAAGCAGTTGTTTGTGCAAGGCCCAGAGATGTTATCTGGAGGAAGTCTTTACCAAAATGAGAGAGTTTGTCGTTGATCTAGGCATTGAAATCCCCTAGAATTAAACATCTAGAGGACTCCAACACCCAGTTGGTGATGAAGTCCACAGCTTCTTGCAGGAAATCCCCCTTGTGCACCAGAGGGCGATAAATGAGGAAGGTCCTGTAATGTGCACCAGGACACCCATGCACGGCCCCTCAGTCAAACAATGAAATAGATTCCACTGGGTGCACAGAAAACTTCAAGTTGGATCTAAAACAGATGGCCACTCCCCCACCGCTACGTTCCCTCCTTGGGCAGTGCACAACTCAGGATCCTGGCAGGGTAGATGTCTCCCAACACCAGCCCTGCATCATCCTCCAACCAGGTCTCCGTAATGCATGCTGGGTTTTCAGAAGAAATCAAGTCAGCCCTAATAGCCATCTTGTTTCTCATCAACCTGGCATTGCACAGCACTACCTGGAGGGGACAGGTGGAGGCTGCTGGACCTATGGCTGCCTTTCCACTCAGTCTGGTCAGAGCCCTGGGAATGGGAACCAAACATGTCTGGCCTCTCTCTCTCTCTCTCTCTCTCTCTCTCTCTCTCTCTAGGTCCCATTTCACCCCAGGGCACCTCCTGCACCTGACCACCTTAATGCTACTCACCCCAGTTGCATCCCTAGCAACCTGGAACACGCTCTTACATCTCCTTCCGATACTGATTTTCCTGCTTTGTCTTACTGCGGTCTCTGATACAGGTACGTTGGCAAAGGAATGGAGGTCGTGCAACTGGGAAGCTGAGTACACTATGCGGCCACTGCTCTTGCCCTTGCCCAGCTTATCTGGGTTCACTGTCGCACACAAATTTCAAATTCCCTCACCACACCCAAAGCAATTCCCCCCACAGCCCAAAATACAACTTGTTCCCCTAGCTAGCTATCCTCATTCACACACTAACCCCATCCTCTCTCCCTCTCTCTCTCTCTCTCTCTATATATATATATATATATATATATATATAAATATATGTATAAATATACACACACACACACACACACACTTTCTGTCTAAGAATAAAAGACTCAAAACAATCACTCAAAATTTCACCCTTACAAATGGAGAATCACATAGAGTAACCAGCCAAGGATCTCAATATAACTAGTCTTTCAGTTTATGAATGGCAGCTTAGTCCACAAATTGTCTCAGTTTAGCCAGTAGTCGGTGCTCACACCACTGAAGATCTTTCCAGCAGACTCATCAGTGTGAGAAATCAGTGAACTGCTTTCTCTCACAGCAATGTTCAGATTAATAGGTCACAGCAGGCACCCCTGTGGCTCCACTTTGCACCAAAAAAACAAAAAACAGTACACCAAATCATAATGTAACCCCCCCTTCAAATGGAGGTTCCCAAAAGTCTTTCTTGAGCTTGCTTAAATGCTCACTGCCAGGCTGGTGTCCTGCATTTTAGCAGTTTACATGCGTTTGCCAGAGAGTGCCTGTATAGCCTCTGTGTGCTGTATCTTAAAGAGCTGCCTGGATTGCAGTCATAAGTAATCTGAGAGGGAGCTCTGCTGAAGGATGTAACTATTTGTTGAAAATCATTTAGAGTGATAATGATAATGTAGTTTGTCTAACCTGCCTTCTTTGCTGCAAGGACCGTTTTGTTTATCTCCAATATCTTGGTCCTTGACTGCCGAATTAGACCAATCAGTACTGGTGGGACCTAAAATGGATCCAGACTACAGTAGCTGTCTGGAGTCAAAATCTGTAGGAATTGTAGTTTTGGGATCTTGGCACCTTTTTGCAACGAAGGGGGAGCCTTTGTTGTGACTGACAGACAGATCAGCCAACCGAACCTTTTGGATTCTGGGGAAAGTCCCAGGCTTACTGGCAGTTGAGTCAGATATAAGTGGGGAGCTGAAGAAGCAACAGCTTGAGACAGTCAAGCAGCTGTCTGAGTAGTTCTGTGCGGAAGAACCGCGGAAAGCCTGAGTTGTGGCCTGCATGTCTGCCTGCTGCCTCTGAGAGGGAGAGAAGATAATTATTTTGGACTAAATCCGAGTTTGGGAGAACAAAGTAAGCCACTGATTTTTTTACCAGGCTCATATCTGAATCCCCGGTTTGTGCAAAGACTTTGTGATCATGACCAGAGAGCGGTTTGCCTGGTACAGTAAAATTTCCTTACTCGTAAATGTGCTGTTTGTTGTTAGTCGGTCATGATTTGGTTCCCCACTGTGTGAACTGTGTTCTGCTTGCTGGAAGCTGTATCCAGCCCAAAACAGACTGTATCCGAATTTGTCTCCATTTGGCCTGGGCCTTGCCACACTGGCCCAGCCAGATTACCCGCTGCACAGAGAAAGCCATCAATGAGAGACCTGCTTGGGGATCAGCCCCCTGCTCCATGCTTGAACAGGAACAATGCCACGACGAATTGTGTGGGCCCTGCTTTTCCTGGAACTCCAGATCAACCACCTGTAGTCTCAATTTTCGTCCCACCTGTGTCCAGTCTTGGGTATTGTGAGTAATCATCAGGGTAGCTCCCTGCAACAACAGCCTAATCTAAAAGTGTGTCATCTGATTGTCTTGTTTTCTTGTTATGAACTGAGCCCTCCGATTCCAGATTACAATTAGTGTGCATGGTGCATGTTGTTTTCTACCATCACAGGGCCCCAACCAGCTGCAACGTTCCTGGCTAGCCCACCAGTCTCCATCTGGGTACCCAGAGTGTGACTGTTTATGGACCCTGAAGTGCATGCATAACTGTTTGATACAACCTTTAAGCAAATTAACCTGATTATGCCCCTCACTTGTTTAAGTCCCTTAAATAAATCAGATCTAACTCTTTTTTGCATTTACCCTGACTGTGGTTCCAGTTTGTGCAAGAGTACTGCTGTTATTTGCTGTGTATAACCTTTTTTTTACAGGGGGTCCCCAGGGTCGAGCCAGAGGAAAGCCCTGGTAGTAAGCGCAAACAGTGTGGGTACTTGTGTGGTGTGTCAGGGGTATTGTGAAAGTGATTATTGTGTATTGTTCCAGCCACTAGTAAGGAAAGACGGGGGGTTACAGTGTACCGGAGGGCTGTGCCCAGGTTAGCTTGACCACTATCAGCCCTGACTTCCGGGTGGAGGCACCCATTTCAGAACTCAGGCCCCTTAACGTGCTACTAGCCAAGCAGGCAAGGGGTTGTAGCCCTTGGGATAGCGCCACCTAGGGGTTACACTACCCACGAGTGAGATTCCTTCCACAACAGAATTTCTCACCTTCTGTACTGAGGTTTGGCCACACTTACTGAACTTTACTGGCAGGTCAGCATACTCACGGCTAGCAACTCAGGCTCCATACAGGTTCACACTCCTCTCCCTTTCAATCCGTTGTTCTGTGGTTCCGATGGGAAATCACCCACTTCAATATTCAGTAATCCAATAGATGTTGGGACCAAAAAAGATCTTCTAGCAGCAGTTTCACCCTTCAGGTGTAACCTGAAAGACCTCGCTCTATGGGCGCTAGCTACCCAGCGTCTGGAGCAGGCTCACTGCACGGCTGTCCACCTCATGCTGTCTGCTGCTAATTTGGTCCTCCCCAACAACACCAGACATCCTGAAGCATTCCTCCTGATGCTGGATCTTCCTGTATTCCCTTTGCTAGCCAGCTTGTGTTTGGCAATCTCTGCTTGCCAACCAGGGCAATCCTGCTGACTCCCTCACTACTCTCCGAACGTCAGAACGGCTACCCGCACTGAATGGTGCAATTATCAATGCAAGATATGTTTAAGAAAAACTAAGCTCCTTTGCTGATTACTGGTTTTTCTCACTAGTTAAAGAAAGAAATTTAGACTCCTACTCTACACTTTCAAAATCCCCATCTAGCATTTCCCTACACCTCGCAACTCACTTTGAACTACAGGTGCCATGCCGAAATTTGCATTTGGCTAGCAACTGAATTTGACTCAGTTTAACTTGACAATTTGATTCTCCGAATCTTAACATTAAACTTTTAAAAAAATGGGCGAAAATAGATGATGAGGAATCTTTTTCCTGTGCTTTACTTGTACACAGAGAGACAGCAGCCCAGCCATCTTGCTCCTGACCCCTCCTGAGCAGCATGCCTTCTAGCTCTCCCCTGCCCAACAGCCCTGGCAGTATGGTCCTGAGGCATGGATTCTGATTCCAGCCTGTGCCAACAAGATCACCGGAGTTGAGTGACTCCCATACCAACACGCTCTCCAATGTCCTGTGGCATCCGCCACCCCTCTCACTTCATCCTATTAGAACATGACAACCCTTGTCTAGTGGTATCAGCAGTGGATATGGCACACTGCAGTGCTGGCAGTGGTGTTTACAGTGCACATAGCACAACACAGTGATGGCAGTGCATGAAGTACAATGCAGTTTTGGTAAACTATGTGGTACAATGCTGTTATGATGGACCATACAGTATGGCCCACTGTGATGTCAGCAGCACACGTGGCACAGACCAGTGATAGCAGAGCACATAGCACAGTGCTTGACAGCCCTTACATGTGGTACAGCACTATGACGGCAGTGCACATGGCACAGTGTAGTGAGGGCAGTCCACGTGACATAGCGCAGTGATGGCAGTGCACATGGCACAGTGGCACCTATACATATTGTGCAGTGCAGTGATAGGCCAGCATGTGGTGCAGTGCAGGTGAAGTGTAGTGATAGCAGTACCTGGGGTGAAGTGCATACATGTGACACAATTCAGTGACGGTATGGCAGAGGGCATAGTGCAGTTTTAACAGCACCGGGGGGTGTGGTGCAATGACAGCAGTGCATGGGTTGCAGTACAGTAATGGCAGTACCCAGTGTGATGTGCATTACCTGGGATGTATAGTAGTGACCACAGTGCACTGGGTGCAATGATATGATATATGATTTTTTTTTTTTTTGTGGATGTTATTTCTCCGGGGAGCTCCGGCTACAGCCCCGCCTCCGTCGTTCCCCCAGCGCCATCCCCGGACATGAGACCCCCTCTCTTCAGCACCCCGCGACTTACCCTTCGTGGCAGGGTGGTGGGGAGCTACTCGACCCACCCCAACGGGTCCATGCCAGGGAGGCGTCCTCCGGGAATGGCGCCGGGGAACGACGTCGTGCTGCCGGGCTCCATTTTTTCTGTATTTCCTCCCGGCGGGCATGGCGTGCAATGACGCCAGTGACTGAGTGCTAGGGGTCAGGCAAACACCGGCCACCTGAATCCCCCCACCCCAGAGATGGAGAGCAGTCCTCCGGACGCTCAATCCACCTCCTCCCCACCGACCCCCGGCAACCCATGCCCGCTCTCGAACACGGAAATGCCGCGCGTGGCGAGCGGTGTATACCAGCGCCTCAACCCTCAGCGCCACCGGGCCAGGCATATATGATTTTTTGATGTTTGTTCAGGTAGCTTAAGTTTAAAATGGGTAGTCTTTCCTCATTTTTCTTGTGGGTTAGAAAGTATCTTGAAAACGGACCCTTTCCCCATCATGAGGCAGGAACCTTTTCCACTGCAGTTGCCTGCAGTAGTTTTACTTCTAGTTCCAGCAAATGTTTTTCTGTTGGTGAGTGAGCTGGGAAGTTTTTTGGTCTCTGCAGTCTTGGAAACCTTTGGAATTGCAGGAGCAATCCCTGAGCCACTACTTCTAGAACACACTTGTCTGCTGTGATTTAAACCCATTCCTGGAGGTGGTGAATCACCCCCTTCCTCCCCCCCACACACACAGAGTCAGTGAGCAGAATTGTCAGTTTTTGTTTTGGCTGTGTCTTAGGGGTTGATGCTGCAGCATTCCAGGAGCCTCTTCTGCCTCCCCTCTGTAGTTGCTTCTCTAAGGCTGGTTCTCATATACAGTGTAGGTCTTGGTTAGTAACATCTGTCCCAGCCTGTCCTTCCATGAAGCCTACAGGAAGAAGTGGAGGCCTTTTCTTATTCTCAGTGTTACTGTAAAAAGTGGTTTTGTATTATTCTACTTCATATATGCCTCTGTCTCATCATCAAAGGAGAAATTGGTGGCTTTAGCCCGAGTGTCTCGGGTAAGGGTGGTAGCCCTTAATCAGGCAAACCACTTCAGTGCCACTGCATAAGTCAAGACTCGTGAAGCCAGAGTCATTAGTGTCTATGGCCATGTGGAACTAGTATTTGGTGGTAGCCAGGACTGACTCTGCCAGATCCTGTGCCACTTCGCCATCCACCTTATCACTCCATGCCAACACTGTATTCCACAGTACCGTTTGGCATTGTGATGTGTACACCAAATAAGCTGCCTGCATCTGGTTAAAGGAAGCTGTTGTATCCAGTTTTCTGGAATCTGTTTCAGGAGGCTGTGTGGAGGGAGTCATCTTGGCCTTCTTACAAGCAGCTGCCTGTACCACTCCTTCATGATCGGGGTGGGCATACAGGTATTCAGCACCATCTGTCCTCCTGATATGTTTTTTCAACCTTTTTATCAATGCCAGCAACTGAATTGGGTGCTGACATGATTTCTGATGTGGCATTTTGGAGGGACTTTTTGGATGGGGACTAATAGTCTCCTTTTGGTGGCTAGACCCATCATGTTCATGAACACCATTTCCTCTTCATCCTCCTCTGTTTCAAGAGACTGGATGTGGACTGGTTTCATACACTCGTTCCTCTCTTGGGCTCTTGCCTCACCAACAAGTGCTCTCTGGTGAATTGCCTGGCAGAGGTTACTCTGTTAGGTGGCAGATCCTTGCCCATTCTTTAGAAACTAAGGTATTGGGATGGGAGGTTGAAAACATGCACACTGCTGGTGGTTTGGGGGGGGGAGCATGTGAATATCTGTGTGTGTGTGGCTAGTTGTATACAGCCCCATCACCTTGCTTGCAGGTTCTGAACTGATCTATGGTGGTGGTTGGTGGGGGGGTCTTTCTGCCTAGTTGTCACTTATCCCTACACATAGCCCAGGTACAGTAAGTAAGATGCAGCATTTCATTTATTTTATGTATTTATTTTTTATTTATTTGATATATCGGTTTACAATGTTTGAGCCAGAGGCTCATTTGCAAAGGTACCTCGTCACATGTAAGACAGATGGAAACATGGAGTAGGTATAAAGACAATTACATTAAACATGAGATACATGGTATAACAGTGATTACATTAAGCATGTGTTACAGACATTTGTCAGAGACAGTATTTACAAGATTTGAAAGTAGGTATTTTCTGACATTATTTATAACCTTTGCATGACAATATTTACAACATAACAGCAGTGAGGCATTATAAGCTTGAGAAGGCATCTAAACATAGTAGTCAGACCTAATCATGGGATTGGTGTTAAAGATGGAGGTTGCAGTCCATAATGGACTTTGACAGAGAATATTGGATCAGAGTGGGTAAGAGAGTGAGAGAATTAGAAGCAGTTGCAGGAGCGGATATTGAAGAGGTGGTTGTGAAGAATGGTTTTGAAATGGGCGATCTTGGGTGCACTAGTGATGGTGCTTGGGAGTGCATTAAACTATGTGGGTGCCCTATGGTGGAAAGATCTCTGGGCAAGGGAGGTTTTTACTCTGGGCACAACAAGAGGGGCTTTCTCTGAATTGCGGGTGAAGATAGTGGGGGTTGCAGGCTGAAGAGAGGCGGTGACCCCAAGGGGGGAAGAGTCCGAGCAGTATTTACTTGGAGAGTAAGCAGGTCTGGTAGTGGAGCCTTTCATCAAGGTTGAGAATATTGGCAGAGGTATAGAGCGAGCAGGTGTGAGTGAGCCTGGGTGCGCCTGTAAGGAGCCTGCAGGCCTTGTTTAGTGTGGCCTGGATTATCTGGAGAGTGGTGTTATTTGCTGCACCATATACAGGGAGCCCATAGTCCACTAGGGACAGTATCGATGAGGTGATGGCAAGCCTAAGGGCATGTGGGGGAAGGCAGTCCCTGTGTCGGTAAAGGAGTCCAATCCGGGTGTGTGTTTCCCATTTACAAACCTGCATCCCCTCCCTAAGTAATGGGGCTTGCCCCACTCTTCCTATGCAGGGGCCTGCATATACACCCTCCCTACAGAAGGGCCTGCATGCTTACCGTTATGCAGGGGCCTGCACATCCCCCCCCCATGCAGGGTCTTGTGGCCTACGTCCCCATCTTATACAGTGGCTTTCCCTATCCCTACTCTTGGGCATGCAGACCCCCCATCCCTACTCTTGGGCCTGCAGACCCCCCTATTCTTACTCTTGGGCCTCCAGACCCTCCCATCCCTACACTTGGGCCTGCAGACCCCCATCCCTATGCAGGGGCCTGCAGACCCCCCCATGCCTATGTGGGGGCCTGCAGACCCCTCCACGAGGGGGAAGCAGACCCCATCCAAGCATTGAAGGCTTGCAGATGCTGCCCCTGCATCCCTATGTGGGGGGGCCTGCAGACCCCATACCCACACATCCCGCAGTGTGAGGGCCTACAGACCCCCCTCCCCATGCATACCTATGGGAGGCCTGCAACCCCCCACCGCATCCCTTTGTGAGGGCCTGCAAACCCCCCCCATCCCTGTGCAAGAGCCTGCAAAACCCCATCCCTATGCATGGGCCTGCAAACCCTCCCCAGTCCCTACATGGGGGCCTGAACACCCCACCCTATATGGGGGCCTGCAAAGCCCCCCATCCATACAAATGGGCCTGCAAACCCTCCACTACCCATGCAGAGACTTGCACCCTGCCTGCTCTATGCAGGTGCCTGTACTGCCTTAACCATGTCCTTGAGGCATAGGTCAGGAAGTAATAGGCAAAATGGGGAAATTTGCAAGTAACTTTTTATTATTATTGATGAAATTAAAAAAATAAAGTTGCACAAGACAGCATTTCACAAAGGCAGTACAAACAAACAAACAAAAAGTCCTTCATCTAAGAGACTCTTCAATTTAAATCTCAGTCAGTCAGTCTGTCTCTCTCTCTCCCCCAAAAACATTGCTCTCTTTATATGGGATGTCTTTGCCCAGCAGTTTAACTTATGCATCCTGTCCTTATAAGTTCATCTGCTGTTTTCACAAGATGCAAGAACACTTTTTTCATAGCCCTTCCTATGACCAGCCTGAAGAATACTTTAGTCTTCTTAGCAGGTGCAACCAATTAAGACATCCTGTCCCAGGGCTGATTTCTTATGAAAGATCAAAAGGTTTCTCAAGGTCAACTGCTTGTGTTCCAAACTGCTATCTTCTCTAACAAACTCAAGTAGCTGTAATACTTTCAATGATATAATGGTATACGTTTGCAAATCACGGGATTTTGATTTCAAATAAAGATTCACATATATTTTAACCACAGAGAAGCAAGGGGAGAAAGAATAGAAACAGCAAGTGAAGGAAAGGAGATAATGGGGGAGATTGTTGGACCTTTGGAGTAGCAAATTCCTAGGCGCTATAAAAAAAAATCATTGCGCAATCAAAAAGGCAAGAGACAGACAAGTGGCAGAAATATAAGAGGACATCTGATGGGGCTGGAAACAGTTATAGGATCCAAGAAAGCATGTGATAGGCACAGAGGGCTCTTGGATATAAAAGTAGGGAGGGGAGAGGAACCAGAGGTGTAGAGTAAGGTCTACAGAGCAGACTGGGTGGGCCTTATCTGCCTACACCTTCTATGTTTCTAAAATAGACCTTGCTTTTAACAGTCAGTGTAATAAATGGGACAGGTTTTTTTCCCAACCCTGTCAGATACCCTCTTATTTAAGAGGGAACCTTTTTGTTTTTGTTTGTTTTAAAAGAACAAAAACAAAAAAACAAACCTTTTCTTATTTTACTTTTAACATTACCTTATAACATTTACAGTTCTTTGCATATGGATTATACTTTTTTCATCACACATAATACAGCTAACATTTCAGTTAAGCACACTCCCCCCCCCAACATTCTGAATTCTCAATTCCTGAACCATATCTTGACAGAAAATCAGCAGCGTCATTCTGTTTTCTGGATTTGTGCATCACTTTGAATTTAAATGGCCGAGGTGGCAAGTACCACCTTGTGATTCTGGGATTTGTTTCCTTCATTTGATTACACCATTTGATTACGCCAACATAGAGGACAGCAATCTGTTATAAGGACAAAGTCAGTTCCTAACAGATAAAATTTAAAGGGACTCCAATGCCCATTTTGCAGCAAGTCATTCTTTTTCAATAGTGGAATGCTTTTTCTCTGTGTCGTGCAGTTTCCTACAGATATACAGAACAGGATGTTCTTTCCCATCTATATTCTGGCTCAGGACTGCACGTAGCCTTACCGCTGATGCGTCTGTCTAACAGAAATTGTTTCCCAAAATCTGTACTTCTTAAGAGGGGTTGCAGGATTCTCCTGATTTACCCCCCGGGTGGCAGAAGAATTCCTGCAGGAAGTAGTCACCTTCATCATTAGTGAAACATTGGAGGCCCCAGATGTTTAGTGCTGGGGGACTTTAATGTTTGGGCTGACGACAAATCATCTTGGCTTGGTTATCTTTTCCTCCCCAGATGTCGTCATCTCTGGGCCTGTCGCTAGAAGTTTCCTCCATGACCCACAAGTGCAGCCACATGTTAGACCTGGTCTTCTCTCTGGGGCTTGAGATAAATAATCAAGACTGACTGGGTTGCTTGGTCTGATCATTTCCTAGTGGTGTTACAGTTCAGCCCCCCTACCCCAAGACCCCCCCCGTGGAGAAGGTCCACTATCACCCTTTGAGGGGGTTGACCCCAGAAGGTTTTCTGGTGATGGCTGATCTAGCTAAGGAAGCAGTATAGCGCAGTGGTTTAAGGCACTGAGCTGTAAACCTGGAGACATGGGTTTGAATTCCACAGCCCCCACTTGCATACTGTGACCCTGAGCAAGCCACTTAACTTCCTTGTGCTCCCAGGTCACACCTGGAATCAAGCTTTGGCTTAGTGTGCCTCTCCTAGTTAAACAATTTCCCCCACTTCTCCTAGTGTGGACAGTGCAAGCGTTGGGGGTATGTGCACTGCAGTTGCAGCCTGTAATAAGGTGTCAACTGATGCACTCATCTCCCTCGCTCCAGTTTGTGTATGACCCAGATCTTCTGACTTGAGGTCCCCTTGGTTTGATGGGGAGCTCAATGTGATGAAGAGTGTGGGTCAGAGGTTAGAGTGCTATTGGCGGAAGACCAGGCTGGAGGTGGACAAACTGGCCCTGCATGTACATTATGGTGTGTACCTGGGGCAATCAACCATAAGAAGGCAGAGTTCCTGTCCAGGGAGATTGCCGCTGGGAAGAGCCAGCTAGCTGTGCTTTTCTGAACTGTGGACAGGCTTCTTCAACCAGCCTTTCTACAGATGAAAAAAACTTTTTCAGACACTTTTTGCTAAGAGTTTGCTCGGTTCTTCTCAGACAGGGTGTCTGCAACCCACAAGGAATTGTGCCAGCGAATGACAGTGTGGCCAACAATGGTCGCTGTTGGCGTCCAGAGAGCACTCCGCCTTGTTGGGAATGAGTTTTAACTGGTGGTGGTGGCTGAGGTCACTGGGGTGGCCTCTCAACTGAGATGCATGTTTTGTGAACTGGACCTAGTGCTGACATGTTTCTTGATGGGATGTGTTGACTCAGTTGGCCCAGTGTTTGCCTTGATAGTCCGGTGTTCTTTGCTGGAGAAGGTCTTCCCCGATGTCTTGAAGGAGGCATTGGCGAAATCCCTTCTGAAGAAGCCATCTTTAGACCCAGATGTCAAGGCAAATTATTGTCCCATTTCCAATCTTCCATTCTTGGGTAAGATTGCAGAGAAGGTCATGGCACTTCAGCTTGAGGAACACCTCGTGGCCTATGATCTATATGAGCCCCTCTAATCTGGGTTTCGTATGAGGAACAGCACTGAAAATGCGTTAGTTCGGGTGCATAATGATTTCCTTAGGGTGAGAGATTGAGGGGATGGGATAATTCTTGTTCTCCTTGATCTCTCCTCAGCTTTTGACATGGTGGACCATCGTGGGTTGCTAGACCACTTGAGGGAATTCTGCAGGCTTACCAACACTGTTATCCACTGGTTTGAGTCTTTTCTCACCAACAGGAGGCAAAGGGTAGTGATGGGGAATTTCTCCTTCTCCCCTAGCCTCTTGTCATGTGGAGTACCCCAGGGTTCAAGTCTTGTCACCGACGTTCGCTGTGTACATGCTGCCCCGGAATAGCTCATTAGGAAGTACAGCTTGGGTTTTCATTGCTATGCCGATGATACCCAGCTGTATCTTTTCTTTGCCCCTGGGACATCCAATGCTGTTGACGTGCTAAACACCTGCCTTGCTGAGGTCAGGGAGTGGATGGCTTCCAACTGGCTGCAATTCAGGCCCAATAAGACAGAGGTGCTGGTGGTACAGTCTAACAGAGGGCATAATAGGATGGCCTCTGGTGCAATTATGGGTACATTTCTTGGATCTGCACCATTGAAGGCCTCCTCTAGTGTGCGGAATCTTGGCGTTATTCTTGACAGCGGATTGATGCTTGAATCTCAGGTGTCGTCTGTTGTCTGTACCAGTTTTTACCATGTGAGGAATATTACCAGGATTAAGCCCCTAGTTCCGCTCCTGGACTTCCCCACATTGGTGCATGCCTTTGTGACACCTAGGCTTGACTACTGTAATGCACTCTATCTCAGGGTTTCTGGAGGTACCCTTCACCCGCTGCTACTGGTGCAGGATCAGCTGCCAGGTTGTTGATGGGGAGACTAGTACTGCCACATCACCCTGGTACTGCGTGAATTGCACTGGTTGCCAGTTAGGTGGAGGGTCCTCTTTAAGGTGGGCTTACTCACCTTTAAGGCCCTACATGACCTGGGCCTTGGCTACCTAAAGGACTGTCTAACACCTGCTGTCTTGGTCCGTTCCCTCCACTTCTTCTCTAGAGGCCACCTTGAAATTTCCAGGGCAAGGTTGAAAACTGCTGGCGATGGAGCATTTAGCGTTGCCGTCCCCGTTCTGTGGAATTCACTACCTCCAGGTGTAAGAGAGGCCCCATCAGTAGAGGTATTTAAAGTCCGTCTTAAGGCCTTTCTGTATAATCAGGCCTTCTCAGACTTCGTTTTATGAGCTTTCTTGGCCTGACTTCTGTGATTATTTTTTGTTCCTGGCCTTTTCAGCTATTTATTTATTAATTATTGCAGTCATTTTGATTTATTTATTAACTTGTGCTGATTTAATATCTAGTATTTATTATGTGGTTGTATTGTGGGTTTTTGGTTTTTGCTACTGTTTTGTTTATTGTATGGTGTCCAGAGTCTCCGGGATGGGTGTCTTTTAAATAAAATTTGCCTTGCCTTGCCTGAACATAATGCAGCCTTGATGGTTTGAAAGCCTCATCGCATTCTGGGGACCATTTCACGTTACTCAGGTACCATTTTTTTCATTAGTTTAGTGAGGGGAGTAGCTAACTGGCCATAGTTGGGAATAAATCTCTGGTAGTAACCAGCCGAACCTAAAAATTACCAGATATGTTTCTTTATTTTAGGGGCAGGGCTGTTAGTTACATCTTGTGTCTTGGAAATCTCTGTCTTTACTTCTCCATTTATCAAAATACAACCCAAATATCTGGTTTTCTTTATGCCTAATGCACACATGGTAGGAGTCAGACCTGCATTTTTGATGGACTGGATGACTGCCCATATGTGTTCCAGGCATCTTTTCCAGTATGGACTTTACACCACAACATCATCCAAGTAAACCACTCAGTAACTGTGTGAGGGACTAGAACTATGTCCATGTACTGCTGGAATGTAGCAGGTGTATCATGTAAACCAAATGGCACGGTAGTGAACCAATGGAGTCCAACTGGGGTAGAAAATGCAATTTTGCCTCTGGATTCTTTAGCTTGGGGAATTTCCCAGTAACCCTTTGTGAGATCGAGGGTACTAATGTAATTGGCACATCCCGATCTGTCCAAATCATCTCTCCTGGGCATAGGATAACTGTCAAATATGGACACTTGATTAATTTTCCTAAAATCAAGGCTGATTTTTACACCACTTTCTTGTTTGGTCTTCACCAGTGGTGACCAAATAAACACTTTTTGATTCTTCAGTGATATCCAGCTCTTTCATTTTTTGTGTTTTCTTGTCCACATCTGTTCTTAACCACTCTGGAAATCTGTATGTCTTTTGTCTGGTAAAGCGAGCATTCCCTGTCACAGTTACATGTCAGCTCCTTTTGCTTGGCCTGGCACTGTGGTAAAAATAAAATGTTTTACCATGTTATTAATTTCTGCCCGTTGTTCTGTGGATAAGGAAACCCATTAACCGTTACAACGTCAGAAATTACAGTTTGTTCCAGTCTGTCATAAGTCACATAGTATTACCAGAAATTGCTTAAGATGCTAACAAAGCAACATTTGGAGTTTTTACAAGCCATTTCTTCAGGAGTTAGGAAAAATCGTTCCAAAATATACCATGCTATCAGTGATCTCAGTCTCACAGTTAACTATACCGGTACATCTAAACACTTTATAAGGCCCTTGTCACTTCACTAACAGATTGTTTTTTGTAGTGGGTAATAGTAACAAGACCTTTTCACCTGGCTCAAAAACTTTCTCTTTTACCCCATGGTCATAATACACTTTCTGTTGTTTTAGCCTTCTTTCCAACTGCCAAGGGCAATTTCAAAATATTTTGCCAGTTATGTCAGTGTGGCTCAGTTGGTAGCACATCCACCTCTGGACCAGAAGGTCATGGATTCTCATCCCCCAACGGGATTGGACTTGCACCTAAAAATCGCTGGCATCCGAGTACAGTATTGGGGGGTGCTGTACTGCTGGGGTGTGCCATCCTTCGAATGAGACGTTAAACCGAGGTCCCTTCTGCCCATCCTGGTGTTGTCCTGGTGGGTGTCCAGGTGGAAGTAAAAAAACCCAGTGCACTTTTTGCAAAGAGTAGGGAACATTCCCGGTGTCCTGGCCAACATTCCCCTTCCCATAAACCGGTTCATGCAATTATCCAGGCTGTGTGTTTGGTGACTGTGTGCGATATGGCCACCACCACATATTCAGTCACTTCACTACCAGTCTAGCATTGCTTGTAAAGTGCTTTGGGATACACTGTGTATGAAAAGCACTATATAAATGCTGATTCTTCTTCCTCTTCTCTCTCAGTACACACATAAGATCTTCCCGTGTTTCTTTTATTACATCTAGTGGCCCCTTAGGTGGTCCACCATACACTATTTAAAAGGGTGAAACACCTGTTGATGCTTGTGGCAGTTCTCTTTAAGCAAAAAGCAAGTAAGGTAAAGTATTGGTCCCAGCCTTTCCCTTCACATATCACAAACTTTTTAACAGGCGTTTTGGAGGTTGATTAAAACGCTCAGCAAGACTGCACTATATGTCTGAGAGTGATAAGGGGAGATTCTTATGGCAGTGATACTTAGTAGTTTGTACAGTTCCTTCAGTAATGCAGCACCAAAATAACTACCCTGATCAATAATCTCTTTAGTTATTTATTTGTAACCCCTAGGTGGCGCTATCCCAAGGGCTACTACCCCTGCCTGCTTGGCTAGTAGTAGGTTAAGGGGCCAGAGTTCTGAAACGAGTGCCTCCACCCGGAAGTCAGGGTTGGTAGTAGTCAAGCTAACTTGGGCACAGCCCTCTAGGACACTGTAACCCCACTCTTTCCTTACTAGTGGCTGGAACAATACACACTATCACAATACCCCTGATATACCAGGCAAGTACCCACACTGTTTGCACTTACCATCAGAGCTTTCCTTTGGCCTGGCCCTGAGGACCCCCCGTAAAACAAGGTTATACATAGCAAATAACAGCAGTACAGTACTCTTGCACAAACTGGAACCACAGTCAGGGTAAATGCAAAAAAGAGTTAGATCTAATTTATTTAAGGGACTTGAACAAGGGAGGGGTATAATCAGGTTAATTTGCTTAAAGGCTGTATCAATCAAACAGTTATGCATACACTTCAGGGTCCATAAACAGTCACACACTCTGTGTACCCATATGGAGAATGGTGGGCTAGCCAGGGACATTGCAGCTGGTTCGGGTCCTGTAATGGAAGAAAACAACATGCACAACACACACTATTTGTAATCTGGAGCCGGAGGGCTCAGTTCGTGAAAAGAAAACAACAAGACCATCAGATGACACACTTTTAGATTAGGCTGCTGTTGCTGGGAGCTACCCTGATGGTTACTCACGATACCCAAGACTGGACACAGGCTGGACAAACATCGAGACAGCAAGTAAAAAATCAGTGGCTTACTTCGTTCTCACAAACTTGGATTTAGTCCGAAATAATTCTCTTCTCTCCCTCTCAGGAGCAGCAGGCAGACATGCAGGCCACAGCTCAGGCCTTTCACAGTTCTCCCATGTAAAACTACACAGAACTCTTGCCCAAATCACTTGAGCTCTTACTTCTTCACTTCTCAGCTCAGAACTAACTGAAAATTGCAAGCAGTCTGGGAAATCCCCCCAAAATCCAAAAGGTTCGGTTGGCTGATCTGTCTGTCAGTCACAACAAAGACTCCCCCTTCAGGTGCAAAAAGGTGCCAAAAGCCGAAAACTACAATTCCTACAGATTTTGACTCCAGACAGCTCCTGTAGTCCAGCTCCATTTTAGGTTCCACCAGAACTGACTGGTCCAATTCGCAGTCCCGGTCCAAATGGTGGAGATAAACAAGACAGTCCTTGCTGCAAAGAAGGCAGGTTAGACAAACTACTTTATCATTATCATGCTAAATGATTTTCAGCAAATAGCTGCATCTTTCAGCAGAGCTCCCTCTCAGATTACTTATGACTGCAATCCAGGCAGCTCTTAAAGAGACAGTGCACAGAGGCTATACAGGCACTCTCTGGCAATCACATTTAAACTTCTAAAATGCAGTACACCAGCCTGGCAGTGAACATTTAGGCAAGCTCAAGGAAGACTTTTTGGGAACCCCCATTTGTAAGGGGGGTTACATAATTATTTATTTATTTGAGGATTTGGGGATTACAACCTTTGAGTCATAGACTCATTTCCAAAGGCTCCACGTCTTGGAAACAACACATTTGACATACATACAATTATATTGCAACAGAAGCAGGTTACATACACATGTTCATTTAAAACATATAATATATACAAAGACCGGTGTCTGTTTTATGTATTATATTGTCGTAATTGCTGTCCGAGAAGAGACATTGTCATGCACCCGTGGACCCTGGCACTGGTCCCAGCACTGAGGTGGCCCTGGGCTGCTTGAAGCCATGTTGTCTGTCTGCATAGCATCAAGAAAAAAATTAAAAGTGCGTGTGTGTGTGTGTGTGTGTGTGTGTGTGTGGGGGGGGCGGGACCTACAGTGGGCAGGTGCGTGTCTGTGAGGTTAGAAGGTGGTATTTAAGGGCGCTCTTGAAAGGGCCGAGCTTGGTGTGGCAGGTGACCTGTGAGGGGAGGGCGTTAAACCAGGTGAGGGCCCTGACCAGGAATGTTCTCTGTACTAGTGTTGTTTTGACCCTAGGGATGGTTAGTGTTGCTTTACTTGTGCTGCACATATTCATAGCTGAGGTGGTGGTTGCTGTGGTAGTAGACAGGCCCTGGGAGGTCAGGCCAAGTAGTGATTTTTTAGCTATGAGGCAGGTCTGGTATTATACTCTCTCTTCGATGTTTAAGATCTGGGCAAGTGAGTAGAGGCTACAAGTATGGGTCATCTGGTCAGCCCCAGTTAGTCTACATGCTTTGTTGATTACTACCTTTAGTTTGCTGGTAGCCGTGGCATCTCCTGCTGAGTAAACAAGCAGGCCGGAGTCCATTAGGGAGAGGACTGAGGATGTGAGAGCTAGTCTTAGTGCTTCTGGGGTGAGGCAGGTTGTATGGCAATATAGTCGACTGACCTGAACATTGGCAGCAGATGTGAGGGTGTTGATGTGCTCGTGGAAAGTAAGAGTCGTATCAAATATGACACCCAGGTACTTGTACGATGTGACCTGTTCCAGGGGGTGGTGCGAGCAGGATTTGATGGATAGCTGGGAATTTTTTAACTTGCTTTGGCAATGAGCAAACAATAAGGTCTTAGTTTTTTTTAGTTTCAATACTAGCCTATGCTCTATGAACCAATGCTCAGTCCGACTGAAAGCAGACTGGAGGTTGCTCTGAAGGTCCGATGGGTTTGGACTGGAGGCACAGATGACTGTGTCGTCTGCATACAGGAGGATCTTTTCAGTGCAGGAGGTGGGGGAGGGCATTTACGAACAAGCTAAAGAGCAAGGGGCCCAGGATGGATCCTTGTGGGACTCCCGAATGGGTGGGGCGTGAGACGGAGATGGTGTGATTGATTCGGACACATTGGGATCTAGATGATAGATAGCTAGTAAACCAGTCAAGTTATGCCCATCATACTGAAAATTTTGGTAAGCTCTGCTGCCATTTTTGAGGCTGCAACACTGCACATTGGAAATTGCCTGTGGGTAATCAAGTAGCATAGTCACATACTAGCAAAATTACTCCATTAACCCTTTTTACTTTTGTCTAAGGGGCCAACCACATCTATTGCAATTCTTTCAAAAGGCACATCTATCAAGGTTAGGGGCATCTTGCCTTTTTTAGTCACCGAGGCTACTTTCTGACGTGTGGCCCAAGGACTGCAATAAGTAACAATATTGTTATGAATCACAGGCCAGTAAAATCTGTATGACAGTCTGGCAAGGGTCCCTCTCTGAGTGACCAGCCATAGGACTGTCATGTGCTGTCTATAACAACTTTATTCTATATACTTCTTTTGTATGACCAATCATTCTCTCTGTTCATGCATCTGAGGATAAACAAACTCTGTACAGTAACCCATTGCATTTTTTTAAAGGAAAGCTATCCATATTTGAGCTCCCCAAGAGCAGAATACCCTCGATTAAGCTTTTACAAGGAAAAACCTGTGTTTATGTGCTGTAACTTACTTTTTATTTTAATTTTAAAGTCTGGGAGCAGTGAATATGGCAGATGCTATGCCATTCCATTTTAGTGTAGAAATGTGGTGTCGCACTACCCGCTTTCAGTACAATGTATTGAAGCCGATATCAGTGAGCAGTGGTTCGCACTTTACACTTTAAATAGAGCTGTGCACCGTTCACTATATTCCCGCCTCCCGACTTTACAAAATTAAAACAAAGTTACAGGGCATAAACTAAAGGCTTTTCCTTGTGAAAAACTTGATCGGGGTAAGCCGTTGGGGGGCAGGAAGCTGAAAATGTGGACAGCTTTCCTTTAAACATTAGTTCACCCTGTTTTTATTTCACCCCAGCTGCTTAAAATAACCTTGGAGAGAAACGTTGTTAGTTTTCTCAGCAACAAAATCACAATTGGTTATCAGTTTAGTTTCAGCATTTTTGTATGTCAACCCCTTATGCCCATGTTTTCTCACACATTTTCTTTTTTTCCTGGACTTCCGGATCTTGAAGCTGGGCTCAAACAAGTCCAAATCAGAGTCATCAAAAGGAAAAAGAGTCCCCAACATGTGAGATTTTCTTTGTCTGTGCTCTTGTTAGCCCAGCTGCTGCTGACACTGCAGGATTTACTCCCTCTATGACTACATACTAACATACTAAAATGCCAGCAGAATAGGCCTAATGGTCTCTCGAGTCTGCTGGATTTTCAGCAACCGCACTGAGGGCCGATTTTGGTGTCCCCCCTCTCCCTTGGATTATATGGTCCCCAGTCCCAGATGTTCCACCTGTATTGAGCCTGGTCAGATTTACCCTTCCCCTGTACCTGTCCCATTCCCTCTTATACCCGTCCACAGTCTCCACCTCTACCAGCTCCCTGGGCAGTGCATTCCATGGATTCACCACCCTTTCAGTGAAATAACATCTCCTCCTCTCCCCTCTGAGCCTGCCCCCTTCCAGCTTACACCGTGACCTCTTATTGCCCCACCCTCCTTCCTTTGGAGCACCCTGACTGGGCCTCCTTTATTGATCCCTTTCATGTACTTAAAGACCTCTATCATGTCCCCCCGTCCCTCCTCTCCTCCAGGATTTACACGTTGAGCTCCTTGAGCCTCTCCCCCTAAGGCCCCAGATCATTTTGTTTGCCCTCCTTTGGACCCTCTCTAGGAGTGTAATGTCCCTCTTTAAATGTGGTCTCCAAAACAGTACACAATACTTGAGGTGTGGCCTAACCAATCAGTTGTACAGTGGAAGGATCGCTTCCACCTTTCTGGAGGTAATCCCCTGGCGATGCATCCCGGCATCCTATTTGCCCTTGTCGCTGCCCTCCTACAAGTCTCTGAGTTGTTCATTTTGACATCTACCACTACCCCCAGGTCTCTCTCACCCTCTGTGAATTGAATTATGTTTCCTCCCAAGGTATACCCCTGGCCTGGATTTCTGACTCCCAGGTGCAGAACCTTGCACTTCCCCACATTGAATTTTAGTTTCTATTTTCCCGACCACCTTTCCAGAGCCTCCAGGTCCTCCTGCAAGGCCACCCTGCCCTCCTCCCCATCCACCACTGCACCCAACCTTGAGTCGTCTGCGAAGAGACTCATCTCACTCCTGATCCCCCTCCTGATATCTGAGATATAGGCATTGAACAGGAGTGGCCCAAGCACTGACCCTTGGGGAACCCCACTAGTAACCCACCTTGGGGATGAGGCTAACCCTCCAATGACCACCTTCTGAGTACACTCAGAGAGCCAATTTCCTATCCATCTTAACAACTGTCTCCCTACCCCATTTCCTTCAGCTTAGCCAGCAGGCCACTGTGGGTACCGAATCAATGCTTGCTTGTTAATGTCCAGAAGAGGAGTCCACTGGCCTACCCTGGTCCAGGGCCCTCATCACCTAGTCATAGAACTCAACAAGGTTTGTCTGGCATGATCTTCCCATAACAAAGCCATGCTGCCTATTGTCCAAGTACCCAGTTTGCTCCAGTATCACCCCCTTGTCTTTCCCTGATAATACCCTCCATCACTTTGCCGACCACTGATGTCAGGCTAACAGGCCTGTAATTTCCTGCCTCTTCTCTTGATCCCCCCTTGTGGATTGGCACGACATGGGCTACCCTCCAGTCTTGGGGCATCCAGCCAGTCCTTAGAGAAATGTTGAAAAGCTCTGCTAAAGGGACTGCCAGGATGTCCACCAGTTCCCTCAGTACCCTGGGATGTATCTCATCTGGACCAGGTGTTTTCTCCATCCGAAGGGACCTGAGGGCTTCCCTTACTCTCTCTACTGGGATTTCAGCCTCCACATCCTCCTCCTTTTCACCCTGCACTGCTAGGCCCCCACCTGTCTGTGGTGGCCACTCCCTTTCCCCAGACTCATCAGGGCCCCTGGTCTCTACCGGTTCCACCCGCACTCCGGTTGCCCGTTCCTTGAGACCTTGGCCTCCATCCGCCCTGGTAAAACTGAGACAAACTTATAAATCTTAGAAAGTCATTTACAATCGTGAGGTACAGGTAACTTTGGTACTACCCCCACTTTCAGTTGGTGCAGCACCCATTAATGTTAAGAGTCACTTGGATGGTAGGATAGTACTGAGTGTCCCCATGGATGCATATGACCCCAGTACCTGGTCCTTTTGCACAGTCTTTTCTCAGAACTTTAGCATGCACCAGGATCTGTTGGCTTCCTACATCTAGGAGTCCCTTCACAGTCATATGCCCCACTTTGACATCTGTTAAATAGTCTTTGGGTGCAGATTTGCCACCCCCATCAGAGTTCTTATCTGACCTGGAGTTAAAATCGGGGGGTGGGAGAAGGGTCTCACCGGTCCTTGGCTGTTAGTTCACTGCTGCAGTGTCTGTCTGATCATCTGATAGTTCTCAGCCAAAGAAACAGCCTTTTCCCCACTTTCTGGTCAGTGTTCTTCATTTAAAGGTGTAGGTCTGTAGGAAGGATGTTGATGAGTTGCTCCATTGCAGATGTGTTGGTCTCTGGGACTGTTTTGCTATCTGGTTGAAGCCATTTTATTGAGTGGTGCTTTGAGTTAGGTGAAGGCTTCCTGAAGATTGTCTACAGAGTTGTACTTCAGGGACCAGAATCTATGCATGTAGGTCTCTGCTGGGATGTCACACCTTTTAAGGATTTCTTTGTTCACAAGGTCATAGTTTGCTGACTGTGCAGTGTCCATATTGTTGTAGGCAAGTTGGGCTTTCCCTGTCAGATAAGGTGCCTATTGCTCTTGTGGCCATTGCCAGGCTCCGGCAACCCTTTCAAAAGTTGTAATTTTATGCTTTGACATCATCCATGGGACAGAATGTTGTAAATTCAATGTCTTAAGTTGTTTGTGTTTTATCTGCTGGACGTGTACCAGATCCTCCAACTTTGATAGCTTGCAAGGCATCCACCTATTGCTGCTCCTGTTGCTGCTTCCTTCTGTTTCCTCTTGCTCCTGTTGCTGCATCCCTTCCCTCCCCTCCCTCCTTTTTCTCTTCTCTCCTACTCGGTCTCCTTTGTTGTATGCCCAACATTTGAAGAAGGCAGACATGCTTTCAAGTTCTGTCCCAGTCTCTTCTGTCCCTGGTTCCTGCTGTACAGTCTGTTTGGATTTTGTTTCTGCTTCTAGTTTGGTTGCCATTCTTCTGGTAATCTCTCTTGGGCTTGCTGTTGCAGGATCCATACCTTTCTTGTACACTGCCCTGGTACCAGGTCTAGTACCCAAGCATATAACTTCTGGCTTAGAGTATGTATGGTGTAAGTCTTACTTTGACACCAATTGTTATCAAGGCATTGGTCAGGAAACACATGCAAAACATGAGAAGTTATAAAATTTGCAAGCAACATTTTATTGTTATTAATAACAATAAAATAATAAGTGTCAACAAAGGATCCTTCATCTGGTTCAATTTCAGTTGCTTACCATCTGTATCCCCCCCTTCCCCCAGTCACCCCTGAAAAAGGGACTTCTAGTCCCAGTGGGCTTACCGGGTCAACAAAATTCAATAAATTAATAAAATAAAGTTGTGCAGGATAATGCTTCACAAAGGCAGTACAAACTAAAAAACACAAAGTCCTTCACCTGAGAGTGCCTTCCCTCTCCCCCTCAATCAGACAGGCAAGAGGCAGAAATAGGAGAGGACAACATAGATCCTTGCTTTTAACTCTCTCTGCATAACAAATGGGACAGGGTTTTATCCCAACCCTGTCACAGACCACACAAGGACCTGCGCGTCATCCCCACATAGTGGCCTCTGCAGCTCCCTACCCCTCACCACACAATGGTCTGCACTTCCTCCCACCACGCATGGGCCTGCAACTCCCTGGCCACTCAATGGCTTGCACCTCTCCTCACCACACGGTGTCTGGAACTCCCCATCTCATGTAGGGGTCTGTAACCCCCTACCATTCTTCAACCATGGGCCCCAAACCGCAGCAGTACTGTCCAAGGTAAAACATTGGGGGGGGGGGTTAGGCCACGAGATAAACTAAAATACAGTTGGCATCATCAGCTGGGTCCCCACTGCTCATCTCTGCAAGCTGTGCAGGTTGATGTTAGAGCACCATTTATAAAATGGGACGTACCAAAGAAACCAGTCCAACAGTAAGTCTGCCCCAATAAAACAAGGGTGCTGTTGATCTTTAGGACTCAGTGTGGGCCACACAAGCAGTAACACACCATCACAACGGGGTACATTGTCACTAGCAATATCTAAGCTCATTAGTAGCTTTTCCTGCAGCTAATTGTACTTCATTCTTGAATTGCTAAATACAGTATCTCATGCCAGGGTCCAGGTATAAGACACTCAAAGCACATCATAAAAAAGTCCAAACACCACAGAGAGATGCAGCTATCGTAAAAATTCTCCAGCATTTGTTCAGTGGGCAACTTGTCCAGTCTCGGGCAGTTTATAACCTCCTTAGTGTTTTGCCACTCTAGAAGTGTGGCTTTTTCAAGGGAAAATGGTCCTAAAAAATAATAAATGAAATTCATTTTTTTAAAAATATATCTTTGTTGCGATTGCATAGTAGGTACATAGAGCATTTCAAGTCACTGTGTGGACAGGGATATAAAGCATACTTAAAAACAAACCACAGTAATGTTAGACCGTTACAGTTATTATATTGTGTCTCTGCTATATACCATTTCACAGCAAGGAGAATATAATTCACTCTGCTCTATTGTCCAGCACGGGCAAAGGGCGAGAGTGCGTGGGTTCATTATTTAGTGTAATCAACCTCATACGTTCCTGGAGTTCAGTTTATAACAGCATGTGATAAACCACAAACCATATAGTATGCAAGATTAGATGTACATAAACTCAGTCATAAGTTCATTTCAAACAATACGCAGGAATAACTTATCTTTTTTTTTAAATTTATGTTTATTACTTTAAATATAAAACAAATACATGTTACCTCATACAGGGCAATAAAAGTAAGCATTTTCAGTAATACAACTGAACAGTTTTGATATACATGTACACGCCCCCTGTATTCCGTTACAGTAGGAGGTCGGGGTCTCCGTAGTTAGCTTTACACAAGTTTAGAAAAACAGATAGGCTAGCCATCTCAGCGGCCCTGGAGTACCCTGATTAGGTAGAACTTACAAAGGTATATAAACTGCTGTAACTATGAACTGCTTATTATCCAGTTAACAGTTTACTTATTTTGAATAGGGATTATAGGCTTTCCTAAGCACACTACACTACTCAATGAAAGTCCCATATACAGTGTTCAGAACCCAGCAATTCAACAAATATAACCTTTTTCAGTCGATGCAACAGGCAGACCAATCCATTTAACTATTAGCCCTTACTAGAACTAAATACTCCTACCCCAGACAAAGAAGGTATGGGAAATTACCCAAAGTGGTGTCAAGCACTGTATAGACCTCAGTGACCTGCACTAAGGCCCATCCATTAAACATTCAGCATTTAACCCACCTTCTCGTCTGCAGGGTAAAGGGAGAGAGAACAGGGAGACAAACTTATTTAAAAGTTAGTAACACTGATCCAGTGTCCAGTCTCATGTCCTGAGTGTTCCAGTTAGGCTCATTATTAAACAAACAAAAAAAAAGATTCAGCACTTGGTCCCATACTTTCAATCTTCACCCGACTCCTCGCCCATTACCTCTTTCTCAATGCCCACTCTTCTCCTCGATGCAAACTCCTCCTCTGTCTTTTCTAGCCATCTGCCTGCATCCTGTGGCTCAGAAAACTGCCACAATTTCCCTGCATATGAAATCCATAGGCGCGCTGGCAGCAAGGAAGAGCGAATGATACCCAGTGCCCTCCATTTTTGCTGAACTCCGACAAAACGTTTTCTCCAAGCCAGTGTTTGAAAAGAGTGGTCTGGATAACATTTGACATCTGAGTCATTAATGGAGAGCGGGTATGCCACTCGAACAGCTGCAAGAATCACATCCCTGATGTCTGCACCTGACGTTCGCACCAGGATCGTTCTAGGGGTGTTAGCTTCCACAGGACAGACTCTGGGATTAACCCAATATGCTCATCTGAGGTTCCTCTAGTCGAATTGAGTTGGGGTAGAAATCGAAGCTTGAAGCCACTCCACCAAAAATGAGTAACTAAGGACCCTTGGCTCCTTCAGGTATTCCAACGAACGTAAGTTGCCTGCCTTCACTTCATTTTCAAGGGCCTCCAACCTTCCCCTCAGTTGTGTATTGTCATGCGCCATCATGGCCACTGTCACCTGGGTAGACCAAGATCTCTTCTTACAGTCAGCAACTACGCCCGTTAGGTTTGTCAGGGTAGAATCATGCTTTTCTAATCCTGCCAAGGCTTTTTCCATCTTGCTGTCCATAGATTGCATGGTTGCAAACATCTGCTGCCAGGGAGGCCCCATTGAAAGGCCTGTTGTAACATTTGACTCTAAACACGAGGTCTCCTCAGCTGTCCCTGACTTAGCAGCGCTGGATTTAGAGGTGGCTGACATCGAGCCTTGTTTTTCCCCATGGTGAGTTTAGAGTCAATAGAAAGCTGGTGAATTAGTCTACTGGTTCTGCCAAAAATAGTTTGTTTTTGAGAAGTTCTGAAACTATATTTTAATATAAATGTAGCTTTGAAAGGCAGCATGCTCTGGAAAGACTTCCTGCCTGGAGATCGGCTCTCTATCACCCCCCCCCCGGAATAACTTACCTTTAAATAGTATCTAAGTGAACCTCCAGGAGCCAGTAAAAGTGGAGCTACCACTATCATGCTGGTTGCAATAGTAGATCACCATGGAACTGCATGGTCTGGCTCCCTAAAAGAGCAGAGGTGCACTGAACATGTGCCAAAACATCATGATGTCATGCTGTGGTATTGTCAGACATTGGTGGCCCATATGGACCACTTCCAAGTGGCATGGATGGACAAAACCATTAGTCTCAAATGTTTCTGGAGAAAACCTCCCAAAACCTATTATGCCAGGGCAATGGCTTGTTGGCGTAGTGGTAGGGCCGTTGCTCATGATGTCAGTGACCAGAGTTTGGGAATGAGCTTGGATTGTTGGGAGCTGGCTAGGGGCAGGAGGCTAGAGCATCCCAGAGGACACTTTGCCCCTCTGGGGAGGAAGGGTAGCACTTTGCTTCTCCGGGAAGGAAGGGCAGCTAGCTCCACTGCTATACTGCCATCTGGGTGACCACAGGTGGCATTGCAGCTGGAGCTGCTTGTGGATGGGAGGTTGTCAGCAGGCGCAGCACCATGCATGTTTGCATGCATGCTTGGTGCACCCTCGAGGTCGACATCCTGGGGTCATGGGGAAAATAAAGAAAAAGACCCTAGTCAACTTGATGACACCAGCCTGCTTATAGGTTCCACACCTGGCTACCGTGGCACCACCTCCTACTGCAGTGGGAGATTGGGGGCCCCCCCCACCACCGGGGGAAGCTGTGGGGGCACATGGGAGAGGTGCAAGGTAAGTCCGAGAGGATAACAGGGTGATGGGGCTGGAGCAGGTCGGGCTGAGGGGGGCTGACCAGAGAGCAAGAGGACATTACCAGATGAACCAAACCAAAAAAGGCTAATGTGCCAGCTTAAATATTTAAAGGGAACAACATACCCTTGTATGTATTACTTGTTCAAATTTAACAAACCTTTTTTTTAAAGTATAAAAACAAACAGAGTAACAGTAGAAGGAGACAGAGGGCTACAGTACCCAATCAGGGTGCTGAAGCACAAGCTGACTTGATAGACCAATAGGCCTACTCTGCTAGCGTCTAGTATGTTAGTATGTACATTTCACTTTAATGGTTATATGAATGTGTGCCAAAGTTTTATTCTGCTGTTAGTGGGATGGGTGGCCACCTAACTACACGAGATAATAAATCTCCTTCCAGACTCAGGACTGTGAGTGCTGTTAAGGGAAACCATATAAAGCCAATCATTCTTTTACTAAACTAAATCAAAACAAACATTTGTTAATGCCAAATGTTTTCCACTGGTATAGAAGCCCTGGGGTACTACATGCACTGTGGTACATGTTGTGGGTTGTGCATTACCAAGGTTAGGAGCCTGCATTTGTAAATTCAACGCAGGCTTGTAATTTTATTTTTTTATATTTTTGCCCCAAATTGTCAACATAGCCTTCTTACGACCTCACCTCATGAACAAATGCACAGAATATTTTCAGCTCCTGCCTGAAAGGTGATTTCATGCAGGGACTGCAAAATAATTCAGGATGCAGAAACACATATTTGGCCAGGATATGAAAAATGACAGCTGTCACATTCATGAGGTGCTGTAAAGAAATGGTATGTTGAAAATATGGGGTAAAAATATTGAAAATTACAAAAGTTATGAACTAAAACAAAACAAGCATTTGTCAATGCCAGATGTTCGCCACTGGTATAGAAGTGCTGGAGTACTACAGGCGTTGTGGTGCACATTGCGGGTTATGTATTACCAAAGTTACAAGCCTGCATTCACAAAATTCAACGTAGGCTCATAACTGTTTAATATCTTTACATCAGATTTTCAACGTAGCCTTCTTATGACCCTGCCTCATAAACAAGAGCAGAGAAGATGTTCATTTCCTGCCCAATATGTGATTGCGTGCGGCGCAAGGACCGAAAGCAACCTTTCAGGATGGAGTTGCCTAGTTTCACTGCAGTTGTTCAGGAGGTAGGGTCCCAAAAAAGGCATATTGAAAATCTAGGGGGAAACAATAAGCAAAAATGGCACAAGTTATGCCACTAAGTTCAAAACCCCATTGAAATACATTGAACCGCATACCTGATTTCTTCAGTTCGTGGTCTGGCTTTGAAGTGTGAAGACCTGTCTGTGGTCCACAGAAGACTGTGGCAATGGACCCCCTGGTGGGTAAGTAAGGGCTTAGTGGGGTGCTGCGTGGGAGGGTCTGATAGTGGACAGAAACTTTTTACAGGGCTTATTAAAAATAAACTACGAGGGGAAGGTTTGCATTGTTTCAGTTTGCAACACTAGGGTTGGGTACCCCAGTGTTATGTTTGGGGGTCTGAAAGGGAGGGTTGGGTGGGTGGGACAGATACAAGGGCAGCGGCAACAGAGTGAGACAGTGACACTGGGGACTGGGCATCTCAGTGTCATGTTTGTGTGGGGGGATGGGAGTGTGAGGTAGTGAGTGCTGAGATGGAGGGTCGGATGGGCAGCACAGTTACAAGGATGACAGCAACAGAGCAACAGTGACACTGGGGTATTAGGCACCCCCACTATCAGTGTTATGTTTTATGGGGGTGCGTGGGGTGTTGGGTGCTGAGAGGGAGGGTCAGGTGGACGAGACAGTTACGGTGGCAGCAGCAACAGAGATTGATGGATGACCGATGAAAGAAGGGGAAAAAAACTGGGGTATTTTTAACTCAACACATGATACCAGGCATGCGTGAATTTATATGCACGTTCGTATGAACACACCAGCGGAAACAGATCTCACGGTCTATTGAATTGGCCCGATTGTGCAGCTAGCCCCTCAGCTTGCAGCTGTCCCACCTCCCACCCTTCTCCATGATTACCACCCCACCACCATTCCTGGAATATACATACAGATTTTGTATGGCCCGTGTCGTGGCTTGAGTTTAATACCCCAATTTCTGTCATTTTGAGCCCTTGTTTCACGTTGGTTTGCACTTTCTCCAGAGTTCAGCTTTCTTAATACTTTTTAAAAATCTGTTTAGCTATACTCAGGTGTACTGAGCTGTGTACAAGCCTTCTGGTGCTTTAGCACCATTTAGAGATGTGACCGCGGACTGGTAGCGGTGTGGTAACAGACCATGGGGGGTTTTGCTTAGGAGGTGGTGACACTAGGGAACTGAGCACTCGCAGTGTCAGTTTTATGCTTGGGGGGGTGCTGAGGAGAGTTGCGTGGGGGACAGTTACAGGGGTGCCAGCAACAGACCTCTGAACAGTTTTCCTTGTTACAGCTGCCATCTGCAACAGTGGGGGCTATTCCTGGATGTTTCAAATTCTTCAGCAGGCTGTCATGATGACTGATCAGTTTGCCGGGTGGCGTAGATCGAAGGGAAGAGCCAATCCATGATTGGGTCGTCTTTTTCTTTTCAAGTATAGGATGTCTCTGTCCAGCAAGCCAACACTCTTTCGTGATCAGCCCGACTGATTAAAATGGGAAAGTCAGTGCCACATCAAACACTGTTTTGCATTGGACGGACAGTGGCACACCCCTCAAAAGGCACTATATTAGCAAGATGTTTACTGTGCGCACACACTCATGGCAGACAAGCAAGCATTTGTCCAAGCTGAATGTTGTCTTGCTGGAGCTGGCATTGGTAGTGTAAGAGTTAGAGAGACGCATAATAGGAATGGCAGTGAAGCATAGAGCTGATGTCAACCCCTCCCCATCTTGCAAAGAGTGACAGGCATTGGGGTGTGCCTTTGGATCACTATTCATAATGCTCATACCATTTCACCTCACCCTACCATGCAGAGTCTGACAAGTATCGCATTGTGCCTTGGGGTCATCGGGTCTTATGCCCACCCCATTTTATAAGGAAGTATATTGAGATTAGTGCAACATAGGAGAATAGGTTGAACTTTGGGGCTGAAGAGTCCAAGGCACACTTTAATGCCTTTCAGTGGCTGCAGGGTGGAGGTGCAGTGGCTTGAGCACTATAGCAGACAATCCAAAGACACACCTTTATGCCTGTTAGTTTGTACAGGGTAGGATGTTATGGTTAGAAACCCTAACACCCTGGGCATTTGTTGGTATTTGCACCCCAGATTTATAACATGGCCTTTTTATGACCCCCACCTCATGAAAGCATTTAGGACTTCTGCTCATGAACAGTGTCACTGTGATTTTGTTAATCTGTCTCGAATATTGATTTCCTACAGTGACCGTGCCATTCTGCACCACATTAAAATGTCAGCTGCACCATTGATGAGGTGTGAAGAGATGGCAGTTTTGAAAATCTGTAGTGAAAATATTAAACATTCTCAAAGTTATGAGTGTGTGTGAAAACTGCGTATTGCACGCTTATAATACATTTAGTGGAATTATTTCACCAAATTTTTAACATAGGCATTTTTGGACCTCTGCTCATGAACAGTGGTACTATGATTATCTTAATCTGCCCCAAACGTCGATTTCCCACAGCGACCGTGCAGTCGTGCGCAAGCACATTTTGGGCAGGTTGTGACAAATGACAGCTGTACTGTTCATAAGAAGGTGTGCAGAAATGACAATGTTGAAAATCTGGAGTGAAAATAGCAAAAAATTTGAAGTTACGACTGTGCGTGAACACTGTGCAACACAGTCATTTTATGGAGTTTTTTCACCAAATTTTCAACATAGGCATTTTCAGACCTCTGCTCATCAACAGTGTTACTGTGATTTTCTTACTCGGTTTTGAACATTGTCTTCCTACAGTGACTGCGCCACTGTGCACTGGATGTGCGAAAACACATTTTGGACAGGACATGGAAAATGAGAGCTGTACTGTTCATAAGGAAGTGTGAAAAAATGGCAATGGTGAAAATCTGGAGTAAAAATATTAAAAATTATCGAAGTTATGAGTGTGCATGGAAACTGTGCAATGCACGATTGTAACAGTCATTTTTTGGAATTTTTTTCATCAAATTTGCAACATAGGCATTTTGGGAGCCCACCTCATGAACAGTGTACTGTTGTTTCACTACTCAGCCCTGAAAGGTGATTCCGTGCAGTGACTGCAAAATCACCTTTTGGGACCAAATAATGAGATGACCGTGACTGAATTCATGAGGAGGGGTCCCAAGAACCCCATGTTGAAAATTTGGTGCCAAAAGTCGAAAAAATGGCAGAGATATGCACCAAAGTTGAAAAAACCCTATTTATGCCAATATACAGCTTACCAGCATTTCTTCACTTTGCGGTCAGCTTTGAAGAGTGCAGACATGTCCCCGGTCCACCGAAGATCGTTGCGCCGGGCTCTGGAGGTAAGTATGGGGTGAGGGGAGGTGAGGTGTGCAGAGGGTGGGTGTCAGTTGGGGAGCGGACCAGACAGCGAGGGACTGTTTTCTGTCTTTCAGGTAGGGAAAAAACAAAAAAGACATCGGGGGAAGGTTTTGTTGCAGGTTTTCTTTGGGCACACTGGAGTGGGCTCCCAGTGTGCCATTTGCGATTTTGGGAGAGTGACTAAAGCCGATGGCGATTGGGCCCCCTGTCTACAAATAAAGCCTGTTGGGGGCATGATGCCGAGGGGGATTGAGCACCCTCTTGGCACACAAATAACCTTGTAAGGGGGCCATTACGCAGACTGGGATTGTGCCCCCAGTCGACACAGAAACATGTGGGGTGCATGATGCTGAGGGGGATTGGCACCCCCTCAGTACACAACTTAATTTATTGGGGGGCCATTATGCAGATGGGGATTGGGCTTCCCCATCTGGAAATTGGACTGGGAAGGGGGCATGCTAACAGAGGGATTGAGCACCCCCGATGTCTGCTTTTCTGCGGACTGAGAGGCGGATGGCACAGCCGCCATGTCTTATTGAAATGTTACACCAGGGAAGGCACACCCTGCAATGAAGGGGAGCTCCCTCATTGCAGCGGCTAAATTGTTTCAAGTTGGTCGCATGCTTTGCAACTGCTGTTATAGACAGCGTGCAGTCTAATTTGTGCCACAGAGCCAAGCCCCAAAAAGCAGCGACGCCACTGGCTACATGACCGCGCTACCAAAACCTGCTCTTCCACTTCAAGCAACCCAACATAAAAAGGTGCATGATATAAACAACAGAATCCTAAAAGATTCATTACTTGGGTAGCCTCTGAGCAAAGTATACCATGCTGAAAGACAAATATGCAGTCTGTATCATTTCGTGAAGAGCAAACTACTTGCTTTTGAATGTTTCTAAGAACTAAACACACTTTGTGACTTGTAATTAGTCAATCTAATGTCAGCTTGAGTGAGAGCTATCACTCCTGGCAGCTAGTAATGGAAGTTTACTCACCTGGTAAAGGTGATTATAGGAGCACCTTCTTACAGCACTCCCAGTCTCTACTCATGGGTAATCTCCAGCACTTCTCTCAGGCTGATGCACAAAATAAATTTTTCAGGATCAAAACCCGATCCCTCTCTTCCCCTGCTTCCGTCTCCTCCCCTATAGTTCCCAGACTCCTCAGTACGAGATCTTCCCAAGCTTTTGGAACCTTCTGAAAATATGAATTGACAGTAAAGCGGCCCGGTGGTCTCCCTGAGGAGTGCCACCTGTTAGAAAAAACATACCACACATTGTGAAGTTGTGTAAACTGTTCATCCTTTACTCTGTATTTTTTGGTGGCTCATAATGTACAGTAATGAATTCGTTACTGCCTACGCTTCTTTGCGTAGTGCACAACCTTGTAATCAGCATATTGTTTAACATCAGCATTAGTGAATGTAGCAGTGCATTTTTTCAGACTCTTATTCATGGTTTGTTACTGTGTGTTCCTCCTCATTGGGTGGGCTACGGAGTGTTGTAAGAAGGTGCTCCTATAATCACCTTTACCAGGTGAATAAACTTCCATTATCAATCGCACCTTCTTACAGAACTCCCAGTCTCCACTCATGGGTGATTATACAGCAGTATTGGAAATGACTTGGGAGGGAGGAGGAACCTGACTCGAAGCTGTTTGGATTACTTTTCAGCCAAATTCAGAATTGCTTGTCAACCCTGTATCCAAGTGGTAGTATTTGGTAAAACGTATGGGGGGGATGACCAAGTAGCCGCCTGGCAGATCTCCCTTACTGACACTAAGCTTTTTTCTGCCCAGGACGTGGCTATTGCTCTAGTGGAGTGGGCCTTGATGATGGGTGGTGGATCGGCCTCCCTAGCCTTATAAGCCTGGGATATGGCATCTCGCAACCATCTAGCGACCGTCAACCTGGAAGCTGGTAAGTCCCTCTTTTGTCCTTGGTGGAGGACGAAGTGTCTATCTGACTGTCGAAAGGATCCTGTCTTGCCCAAGCAGATGCGAAGGGCTCTAGCTGGGTCCAGACAGAAGAGGGTGTCCCTGTTAGGGTCCTGTTCAGTTGGGCAAGTGGTTGGGACTATAATTTCTTGCCCTGTGTGTGAAAGGCCGTCGCCACCTTAGGGATGAAAGACGGTATGGTTCTTAGAACCAAGCTTTCTGGAAAGAACGTGAGAAAAAGTTCTCTGCATGATAGGGCCTGTATCTCACTGGTTCTCCTAGCTGAGGATATTGCTACCAGAAAGACTGTTTTCATGGTTAGAAAGGGTAGGGGAGCCGAATCCAGAGGTTAGAAAGGATCCTCAGTTATGGCGTCTAGTACTAAGTTAAGCTGCCAAGGGACAGAGACTGGTCTAGGGGAGAAGGTGATGTTGGTGGCTGCTCTTAGGAAGAACTGCACTAATGGGTGTGCCCCAGGCAGCTGTCCATCTGTTTTCCCCCGTATTGCTCCTATGGCGGCTGTTTGAACCCTTAACGATGCCTCCATCAACCCCTCGTCTAGACCATCTTGCAGAAACTCTAACACATGTAAAATATTGCAATTTGAAGCCTGAAGTTGTTTAGAGTTACACCAATAAACAAATGCCCCCCAGTGTCTGTTATATGTTTTGTTAGTCAAGTGTCTTCTGGCCTGTAGTAGAGTATCTGCTACTTTCGTCGACACCCCTAGGTTAGCAGTCTGACCCTCTGAGTGGCCATGCCATCAACCTTAGTGGTCTTGGGTCCTCGTGCCAAATTGGCCCCTGTTTGAGCAATGTCTGGTATGAGGTGAGTCTCATAGGCTTGTCCATCAACATCTTTTTGATGAGCACATACCATGTTCGTCTTGGCCAGTCCGGGGCTATTAGAATCACTGTGGTGCCCGTGTCCCTTATTTTCTGTAGAATCGCAGGTATCATGGGTATTGGGGGGAATGCATAAGCTATCTGGAATTTCCATGGGGTCGAGAGAACATCTACTCCCGCCGAGTTCTTGTCCTTGTACCTGGATATATATATTGGTAGCTGAGCGTTTGTTGCCAATGCCATGAGGTCTATTTGGAACGGACCCTATCTCCTTTGTAGTTTGTTGAACATGGCTGGGTTCAGTTGCCACTCTCCCTGTTGTAGGGTTTGCCTGCTTAGCCAGTCTGCCCTGGTGTTTTGCACGCCTGCTAGGTGTACTGCTGTGATGCTGAGAAGATGTGTCTATGCCCACAGCATGAGGGCTTCTGACTCCTGGGCCATGGCTCTACTTTTTGTTCCTCCTTGTTTATGTAGGACATTGCTACCCTGCTGTCTGTTCGCACCTTTATGTGGTGCCGTGTTACTTGTGGTTTGAAGTACTGTAGCGCCAGTCGTATTGCTCTGGTCTCCAGGATGTTGATTGGCAATTTCGTTTCTGGTTCTGTCCACCTTCCTTGGACTGATTTCCTGTCCATTACAGCACCCCAGCCTTGCAGGCTTGCGTCTGTTTCGCGGATTCTGGTCGCTCCTTTTTCTAATTTCGCTCCCTGATTTAGATAGTGTGGGTTTGTCCACCATCTCAGTGACCTTTGTACTTGCGTAGGTATGGTCACCCTTTGACTGTAGTTTTGTAAGTTGTAATTACATTTGTCGAGAAGTAGACGTTGTAATTGCCTCATGTGTGTTCTGGCCCAGTCCTGTAAGTCTATGCAAACTGCCATTAGACCTAACAACTGCATGAGGTGCCACAGAGTCGTCGTTTTGCAGTGCAGTATGTGCCTGCACTGGTTCACTAACACATTGATGCATGTTTCCGAGGGTTTGACTGTCCCAGTGACTGTGTTGAACACTGCCCCCAAGTGTTCTATAGTTGTGGGCGGTGTCTGGTGGTTTTTGGAGGTGTTGATTATCCATCCATGTCGGGTGAGTAACTACAGCGCTCTCCAAGTTGCTGCTTGGGATTCCTTCTGTGATCTTGCCTGAATTAGCCAGTCGTCCAGGTAAGGGATTACATGGACTCCCTCCATTCGGAGTTTGGCTGCTAGTGGAGCCATGACCTTGGTGAACACTCGGGGTGCTCATGCCAGACCAAAGGGTAGGCATTGATACTGGAAGTGATACCCCATGACACTGAACCTGAGGAATCTCTGATGGGATGGTCTGATTGGGATGTGGAGGTATGTGTCCCTCAGGTCTATGGATGTTAGGAGGTCCCCTTTGAGGGTTGCCGCAATGGTAGACCGTAGGGTCTCCATTTAGAATCTTTGGTATTTTACAAATTTGTTTACGAATTTGAGATCTAGTATTGGGCGTAGATCCCCTGTCTTTTTTGGAACCAGAAAGAATACTGAGTAGATGCCCGAGTATCTTTCATGGTTTGGAACTGGTTTTATGGCTTTGCTGTTGAGCAGTTGTTGTAGAATTGCTCTGACTTGTGCAGCTGTCATCTTGTCTTTTGTAACGTGGGATTGTATGTATCTGTCTTGTCTTTGTTCCTTTGACCCATTGGTCCCTGACTGTTTCAGCCCTGGTTGTGGAGAAGAGCTGTAGTCTGCCCCCCACTGTGTCCGCATTGTCCTGGGCCTGTGGATTCTCATTGTCGAAAACCTCTGTTTTGCCTGTTGAGTTTGTAGCATTGCTTGGGGTTGAAATGGCTACCGTGGTCCTGGTTTGAAAGATATTGGGTTTTTTGGCTGAAGAAATTCGGTTTGAACCCGAATGCATGCCTGTCTTGGCCTTGGTACCTAGATCCCTTCTTTCCTCTGTGTGAATAGGGATGAAATCTATTATTCTGAAAGGAAGGCAGAGTGCTCTGCCCCACCTTGGTTGTCCTCATCTTCTCCCTTCTTCACAGTAAATTCTTCAATGCCTGGTCCGAACACCTTGTCCCCTGAGAACTGAAGCTTCATGAGCCTGGACTTTGATTCTTGGTCAGCGTTCCAGAGTTTAAGCCAAATTAATCTCCCAGCTCTGTTTACTGATGCTGCTGATCTTGACACCATTTTAAAAGTGTCAATGGTGGCAACTGCCACGTACTTAATTGCTTGGATAGTGTAATCCATAGTGGCCCCATGGGCGCTGGTTTCTGGAATGTCTAATCGAGCTGCTTCCAGCCATCTGAGAACAGCTCTGGAGGAATACGTGGCTGCCATGGAAGCGCTCATGTTCATGGTCAGCATGTCGTGAACTTTCCGGACTATATCGCCACTTTCCTGTCCATGGGGTCTCTTAACGCGGAAGCTGACTCGGATGGTAAAACTGTCTTATTGCTCAGGGCCGAGTCCTCGGAATCAACTTTTGGGGCAGTAGCCCAAGTCTTCTCTTTGTCCTGTGCTAGTGGGTATCTCTTCTCAAAGGTCCCTTTCTCCCTGGTCTTTATTGGGTCTGGAGCCTCCCATTCCCTTGCCAGGATGTTATCCAGAGCTGGGCAGAAGGGAAAAAAGGTGGTGGAACATTTTCTATCACGCACTAAAGGGTCCAGTCTGTTCTCTGGTTCCTGTATGGGCTCGTTAATTCGGAGTGTTTCGCACACTACCTTGATGATCTCAGGGATGGAGTCGAAGGGGCATAGCTTAGTGGCCATGGCTTCTTTGGCCTCCTCCTCCTCCTCTGGGTCCTTGTCCCCAGAGTATGGAGAATCTGACCTGTCCTCTGGGATTGGAATTGGGGCATCCCTCTGACGTTGTGGTGGAGGGGGTTTCTCAGGGGACCGGGGCTGTTTGTCTGCTCCCAATGCGTCCATTTTGTCCAATAGTTTTTGGAAAAGCTGAACTACCACACTCTGAGAAGAGGTGGAAGTGCTATCCTGCAGTATGTCCTCCTCTGGGGACCCTGAATTTGAATTGAAAATATTTGGATCTGCATCGACCATGCATAGGGAACATAGGTCTCCCAAGTCAGAGGTTAAAAGAATGTGGGGGCATTTCCTGCAAATCCGTCTTGAAGTCATTTTGTCTCCTCTGAAAAACACAATGGAATAGAGGAGGAGATATAACAGATGGTATACACCTTAATGTAACTGTTTAAAAAAACTATTTAAATACTGTGCAGTTACTAGCCAGAAGCATGGAACCTAAACCTGGTTCAGCTTCTGAAGTAAGGAGCAAGGCAAAGTGACTATGCCCAGAAGAACTGCTGCCCCATCTTAATGAGCAATGGAATCCTGTTAGTAATGCTCAAAAACAGTTTGTCTGCTTCCCTTATTGTGCTTCCAAAAAGCATCCTGGTATCCCCTTATAAGAGGCTTTAAATCGCCAAAAAGAAAAAAATTAAACATTTCCCTTTTAAGATGGAAAACGCTATTGCCCCTTTAAGAATCGCATGTCTTGCGCTGCCATTTTAGTGGAGTGGAAAAGTACTCAGGGCGCCACCATCTTAGAATTGGGTAAATGGGAGCCCTGATAGGTCGGCATGGGTTTCGCGAGAATGAGGGCTCTCAAGACCAAAGAGGAAGGGAGGAAGCATGGCCTCTCTCGCAGCATGGAGAATGCCAAGTGAGAAAGGCTGCCAAACAGCGTTTGGATTATTTGAACAATGCAAGCAATGGGGACGGGAGGCAAGCTTTGGAGGGAGCAGACGCTCATTTAGCATAAAGTCGCCCTCGCAGTTGAACAAGGTAAACTGCGAGGCACCTTAATGAGGCACCATAATTTAAAAACTGTGTACTCATAGCTTCTGCTCGCCGGCTGAACAAGGTAAGCCGGTGGGAAGCTGGGTGCATGTGCGAACCTTTCCTCAGCAGAACAAGGTGTACTGAGGAAGGAATGGGACAGATAATGTTAAGAACCATTCTGGCTACAATTTTAACTTTAAAGAAGTTCCTGACAGTCCCTGATGCTTCGATTTGCTAACTAAATGTGTAGCAATATACAGTAAATAACATGCTGGCTGACTTTCGGAAGCGAAATATAGGATTTGTTAAGTTCTTACCTTACTTGGCACAGAGCCAAACAATCTGTGACCAGCCTGGAGTGATGCACAAAAGAAACTGAGGAGTCTGGGAACTACAGTGGAGGAGACAGCAGCAGGAGAAGAGAGGGATCAGGTTTCGATCCTGAAAAAATTATTTTGTGCATCAGCCTGAGAGGAGTGCTGGAGATTACCCATGAGTGGAGACTGGGAGTGCTGTAAGAAGGTACGATTGATAATGCACAAAATGCCACAGTGCAATGAGGTTATACTTCTAAAATGCTGGAGCTTGCTACTCGCATGACAGAAGAAAACAGATACATAAAATTAGATTCAATACATACATTTAGTCTATGAACAGAGTATATACTTCACTGAAAAATAAGCAGTAAACATATCCAATTTCTATATAATTTTGTGAAGAACAAGCTGCTTTCTTTTGAACATTTCTAAGAACTAAACACTGTTAAAACTTGCAATTAGTCACTTGAATGTCAGTCTGAGTGAGCACTGTCACTCCCCGTTGGTTAGTAATGGAAAGAAAAAAAATGCCACAGTGCAGCAAGGTGAAACTTCTAAAATGCTGGTGCTTGTTACTCACATGACAACCTCATGATGTTAGCACCATAAGATGTCAGATGCTGGCGTCTGAGACCATCCTGAGGTGAATTTGTGTGTTCAAGGAGTTCAGGAATAGAGTTGGAATTTGTAAACTTGTATATTGTTTTATACATCAATGCAAGGCACAGAAACAATGTATTAAAATATAACTTGGACCACAGTAGAAGGGTACCAAGATCCCTATATAGTAATCCAGTACATGGTAATGTCTGGTAAATCAGAGGTCACCATTTCGGCAAATGGTCACGATTCTGGAAGCTTGCTAAAAAAGATTTTAATTGTGATCAGCTGTGCAGCTTTGATGGCCAGATTCAGCTATGAGCTCTTAGTCAAGCTTGCCAGTGCCATTCCTCTGCTACCAGCGTATTCTGTTTGAGGTGTGCTTTCTTTGCAACCCGGAGCACCAGCTGCGGTCAGCACTGGACTCTAAATTCAGAAAGAGCAGCTCCAGCACTCACCTGGGAGCAAATACACAAATATGCAGGACAGCAGAGTAAAGAATAGGCTCAGCTTACCAGTGGCACAGATAAACCATAAGACTTGGTCACAATAAAAAGTTGTTTAATACGGAGTAGTAAATGGACAAAAACACTATGGACTACACAACAAGCAAGTGCACCGCTTTCCACAAACAGGCATGGTCGACATTTCGCGTCACTCTGATGCTTTTTCCAGACGTGCAGGCTAGTTGGTTACCTCCACCATTTATAATGCCCATACTGCATAAAACCAGCTGCCATTTAAAGTGACAAAACCCAATATTAACATCCCACAAAAACATATGCCAATGCCACCATAAATTGTGAATATAGATAAAAATAGTAATGATGGTGAGTGCTGCAGCCACTCATTCTGAATTTAGAATCCAGTGCTGAGTGCAGCTGGTGCTTCAGGTTGCAAAGAAAGCACACTCCGTAAACTGAGAGTATGCTTGTAGCAGAGGAATGGCAGCACTGGACTCTGCCTGCAGTTCAGCCCACACAGTAGCAGCAGCCATTTCCCTGCACAGGCAAGCCTAGTTGAGGGTATTTCTCGTCACACCAGAATCCCATCATAAGCTGGAGGATTTGTCCTTCTTGGGCACCAATCTTTTCGGTCTGGTGATGGAGGACCATTTCACCTGCATTTAGCTGTCCAATGCCACTTTGGACACTGACTTCAGCACAGCAACTATCCAAGCAGCCCCCAAAGCCACAGGGCTTACTTTGGAGTAACTTTTGTGGGCCTGGATAACAGCAACAGCAGCAGTACCAGCCAGCCAAGTTGCAGGGTCAGCAAAATGGGGGCGAGGTGCCTCAGGCAACCAGTCCTCGGGGCCTCATCTAAGGGTAAAAAGAGATGGGGCTGAGAGGTGTCATCCCTCTGCCCTCATGACCCTGCTGCGTGCCATCACATACCCTGCTGCAGCTCACAGTTGGGGGTCAACTTTTCCCACTTTTTGCTACTTTGTTACACCATGATGTCAGCTGTGTGGATTCTGGATGTCATAGTATTGGGACTGTCTCTGGAATTCAGGATGCTCCCTCCATGTTGACCCTGAGTGCCATTGGAGTTTGTGTCTGGGGACACTGTCCACATTGCGGAGCGAAGTTGCTTATCTCATAAAGCACCATTCAATCTAGGCTGTCTCTGATTCCCTTATATCTTGGTAGATTGTATCTGGTTACTTTTTAGTCCTGAAACAGACAGGTGGTTGGCACCCCATGCTCAACCTGCGTATTCTGAAAATGTTTGTACACAGATGAAAGTTCTGCATGGTCACATTCAGCCTGATTATCTGATTATATGTGGAGTCTAAGGCCTGTGTCATCTCTGTGGACCTTCAGGATGCGTATTTCCACATTCTGATCCATCCGTCTCATCTGCGGTACCTCTACTTTTAGGTGGATGGTATCCTTTACCAGTTCAGGGTCATGCACTTTGGTCTTACTTTGGTATCCCGGGTGTTCACTAAGTGCATGTTGGGTGATGTTTCTCCAATGCCAGGGCATTAGAGGTGTCCCATTCCTGTACAACTGGCTCATCATAGTAAGCGCCAGGGTGCATGTGGAATAATCCAGGGATCTGGCTGTCCAGATGGTTAGGGATTTGGGCCTGATGGTCAGTCTGGCCAAGTAGGAACTGGTACTGAAGCAGGTGATCATGTTCATTCAAGCAGAGTTGCACATCCTCCAAGCCAGGCCCGCTTCATATTAGACCTAGTGGAGGATCTTTCCTACTTTGCTTGCTTATTTCTGGTTTGGCAGTCATGCCTGGCTTGGGACTACCTTGGTATTCTGAAGTTTGTGCCCTCTTGAGACAGTAACGGTTCATTAGGCCTGCTGTCATATGCCCCCCTTCAGTTAGAATCAGGGCGTCTGAATCAGCCAGTACAGGTGACCTATCAATACATATTGCTATTTTGCAGACAGGTCTAATGCACTCGTGGAGAACAGGAAACCATTAGAGTCATGAGCTAATGCAAAATACTGGTTTACTTAAGCTGTTAGTACAAGTTCAAGAGCTCACAAAGAAGGTGCAGGCTATGCTGCTTGCAACTCACCCCAGTGCTTCAACTCACATTAAAGTCTTCTTCAGGGGGCGTTCCCTGACAAAGTCCCTTGTGTGATTCGAAGTGCCAGGGTGAGTGGTAAGAAGCACATGTGTAATTGTCCCTAGGGACTGGTCACCCTTACTCCTATGTAGTAACTACTACCGGAAACTCCTCCAGTCCTCTGCCTCTGACCCCAAGAAGTATTGGAGCCAGATCAACGAGATACTGGGGAACACCAAGCCACTGGCTCCCAAGGATATGCTAATTAATGATACTCTGTGCAACAACCCCCATACTATAGCCAATGCTTTCAACTCCCTTTTTACCGAGGCTCCTAAAATCTCCCCTTCAGCATCCTGTGGTCCCATCACCTCCCCTTCCCCTTCAGCTCCTTCGCTGCTTATTCTCTCAAATATTGCATGGTCGGATGTTCTCAGGTTACTTCAGTCCATCCCCCTCGGGGTAGCCCCGGGCCTGATGGTATTGAACCATGGATAATTAGACTTAGCACACAGCTCCTTGTCACCTCTATTGCTAGGTTGTTTAATCTGTCTTTCTGCACCTCTACGGTGCCTATAGCATGGAAAGTTGCCAGGGTTATCCTCGTACTCAAGAAAGGTGACCCCAAAGTCCTAGCTAATTATCCGCCCATAGCCTTACTACCACCCCTCAGTAAGATTTTAGAGAAACGTATCCATTGCCAGATCTCTACACACCTGTTGAATTTTAATATTCAATCTCCTGCTCAACATGGCTTCAGGGCAGGACACAGCACCACCACCGCCCTCATGCTACTCACCAGTGAGATTAAGTCCAACAAGGACAATGGTCTTCTCACCGGTGCTGTGTTCATAGACCTCACCAAGGCATTTGACATGGTTAATCATCCTCTACTCCTGAACAAACTTCACTTATTAGGTGCCACTGGATCTACTCTGTCCTGGTTCAGTAGCTACCTCACCAACTGATTCCACTCCATCTCCTTCAGCAAAGTTCTTTCATCCCCTGCTCCTATCTCCTGTGGCATCCCTCAAGATGCCATTCTAGGACCTATACTCTTCTCCATCTTCATTAATGACACTCCCTCCTCCCTTCCACACTGTCACTCTTATCATGCATGCTGATGACCTGGTGCTCTACGCCGCTGCCCGTTCTGCCCAGGACATTAACGCCCACCTATCCTCTGCATTCCAACAGACCCAACACTAGCTCTCCTCCAACTCACTCATTCTCAATCTACCCAAGACTCAGGCCATGCTTCTTGGGTCTGCTAGAAAAGTCCTTGCAGAGTCTACTAAGCTTTGTGTGCTTAGCTATGACGGCTCGGTAGTCATGTCTACTGACTCCTTCAAATACCTTGGAGTGACCCTCTATCCTGTACTTGATTTCTCTGCACATATAAATGAGGTATGCAGATCTGTTAACGCCAAGTTAGGAGCAGCCTACTGTGTGCGTCACTCCCTTGTGCCTGTGCCAGAATCTCTGTGGTGCGTGGGGTACTGCTTCCTGGCTTCTGTATGCTCTCCCCACTCTCTCACATGCCAATGTGGGTATCCTTCATAAATGGGACACCTCCTATAACAACATCGCCCTCTCTACCCCTCACCTTACCCACCATTTTCTCCTATACTCCACATTGCACTGGCTGTCCCCCAAATCGCAGCGTTCTTTCTCTCTGGGTTGTTTTATCGACTCCATTAACAGAACCCCCCACCCCGACTATTGGGGAAATGCTCACCCCCGATTCATTCCTGTACACTGAGGTCCTCTAATTCGCCTCTGTTCTCCGTCCCTCACTGCTCGACAAAAATGGGGGAGCAAGCTTTTTCTCATTTTTCCCCCAAATTCTGAAACTCCCTCCCTGCCAGCTTATAGGGCTCCTTATCTCACTCTGCCTTTAAATCTGCACTTTTTTCCCCACCTTCATGCACTTGATTCCTATGTCTGTACCCAATTCTTCCCTGAACTCTACGTCTTGCTTATCTATACCCTGCTTTCTCTTAACTCTACTGTAATGTCTGACTGTTTTATATTTCTATTCATCAGTGTTATACCATGACTCTCTGTGGGGGGTCTACACTGTTAATTCCATGATTAAGTTGTAATTATTCTGTTGATTTCTTGTAAGACTGTATTCACCCTGTATGTTGGAAGCCTGTAATTGTAAACTGTTTGTACCTGTTTTGAGATGAGTTCACTGTTTGTAAACTGTACTCTCCCGGGGGCGTGCTTGAAAATAGGCAGAATTATTGCCTAATGCACTTACCCAGTTACCAAAAGCTAATAAATAAATGTGCACTGATCCAGCACTGCTGACATAGTGGTTCCACCCCAGGTTACACTGCGCCACTGATTGGCGGCTTGTCACCTCAAACCTCTTGGGGAGTGTTTCCATTTCTCCCAGTGAAGCTCTCTCACCTTGATGACAGATGTGTCTTTGGCAGGGTGGAATACTCATCTGCTGAATCTCAGAGCGCACAAGTACTGGTTGCCAAATGAAGCCTGGCTTCAACATATAAACCTGCAGGACGAGCTTCAGACAGTGTGTCTAGCGCTGATGGAGTTTGCCCCACTTTGCAGGGGTTGGGTCATACAAGTGAGCACAATATGACCATTTATGTTGTATCTAGACAAACAAAACAGGACACACTCCTTTCTGCTGTAATCGGAGGCACCTGGTCCCTGGTACAGGTCCTGCAAGTGGACCTGCTCGCAGTCCATGGTACAGGGGAAAAAGGACAAGCTAGCAGATGCTCTCTGCCTTGTGGGGGAGATGTCACACAAGTGGTCCCTACACCAGGAAGTGGTTTCACAGCTGTTTGCCCAGTGGGATATCCCTCTGTTGGGCCTGTTTGCCTCCTGAGAATACAGAAAACTGAGGCAGTTCTGTGCCTTCCCCTTCTTATGGGAATGCTGATGGAGGATGCCTTCTCCTGGTCCTGGACCTCGGGCCTTCTATATGTCTTTCCTCCTTTTCCCTGGATCCACTAGGTGGTTCTGAAGTTTTGCAGTCACATGTTGAGCCTAATCCTGCTCCAGTTCTAGTACCAGGATCTCATCAGCCTGAGCAGCAGGTTCCCGTGGCAGCTTCCACTGTGTATGGAGCTGCTGGCAAAATCAAGGGGGACAGTCCAGCATCCAGACCTATCAATCCCATAACAGGCCCGTCATGCTCTTGTGATAATCCAGGGGGGTTCTACTGGTAGGGTCGGCTTCCCCCAAAAAGTTATACACAGACAAACAAGGTCAATAATACTAACGTATAAAGAATAAAAATGGCCCACACTCCAAACATTATGCTGCCAAAGTTTTTAAATCAATTTACTGCAAGGTTCATAACAGACCATTTGAGCTGGCAGTAAACTAACCCATTTTGGTTCAGACTGCATACTAATCACCATGGAGCAAAAAACACACCCCAGTGCTTCATCTTACCAGGCTTCGTCAGGAGGTGCAGACAGCTAGGATAGACAACTCGTATATAGTGAGTCAGTGGTGCACTGACCACTAAGTCTTTCAAAAAAGCATTCATAAAATTCATACAAAATGTCATGGTACATTCAATTATAATAATCCAAGCAACTTCACTTCTAATGATCACTACATCTAGATGCCAGGTAACTGTGCATTTACAGTCCAGTCCCTATGATGCCCCTGGCTGCCCCCAGAGGTTGCTCCACGAGTGGGTGCATCCCCTAAACCCACCCTGGGAAGAGAGCCATCCTCCAGACGCTCAATCCCTTCCCTTCCCTGCCAACTCCCGATGACCCGGGCTTGTTCCAAAATCCAGGTCTGCTCCTGAACTCGGGTCGCCGGCGTGGCATGAGGTGTGGCATCTAGCGCCTCAACCCTGAGTGCCACCGGCCCAATACATAATCTCCCATCTTAATATTTCATAGGGTAATGCCTAGGGGATCCACAATATCGGCCCGACACATCAGCTATGGGCAGACTAGGTGAGCCAAGCTGTCCTTATGTGCCGTCAGTTTCTATGTTACTTTGTCAGTGATATACACAAAGTCATCACTTTAATAATGGTCATCTCCTTTTGTATTTTATAAATCCCAATACTGCTGAGGCAGATGCAAAAAGAATAAAAATAAAACAAGTAAACCCTCCCCCCACCTTCTCCATGTGAATCTCGTTGGATCCCATAAGGGTTACAAAGTATACTAAAGCCCCCCCCCCCACCAGTCAGGATGTTTTTTCTTTCCCCAGGAGGCTCTCAATTAACTGTTTTTATTAAGGTGATGACATTTGTAGGTTTGTAATGTAACCTTATTGAAGTTTTCTAGGTTTCAGATGTTTGTCTCCTTATACACGCCTCTCTTGCCTCCGTGTGTACCACTAGTTGATGTATCTGGTCATTCCTGTTGATCCCCTTGGAATTTGTATTAAGATGGGATGGATTAAAAAGGTTCTATGTCTGAGGGTTGAGGCGCTGGACGCCACACCTCGTGCCACGCTGGCAACCCGGGTTTGGACGTGAGCCCAGGACACCAGGGGTCGGCAGGGTAGGAATAGGAAGGAGCATCTGGAGGACTGCTCTCCTATCCTGGGGAGGGATCCAGGGTCCCACCGCTCCGTAGCAGCCCCTGGTGACAACCGTGGGCACTACTAGAGCGGTGTAGCAAAGGGGGGGTGGATTGTGGCAGATGTTGGCTACGTGTCTAGATGTCATTGCATGCTGGCACTCTGCAAGGAGGAAAATTGGAAAAATGGGTCTCCGTTCGGGCAGCATAAGCTTCTGACTTCTGCTGCCTGACCCGAATGGCGCCTCCTCATCCGGATCCTGCTGTGGTGGGTTGAGCTGAGTAGCTCCTCACCACCCTGCTATGGGGGAGGGTAATCTGTGTAATGAGGAGGTCGGCCTGATGTCAGGTGTCAGGGCTAGGGGGTCGGTCAGGATGTCCACACCGACCAGAGTCCCGGGGGGAGAAAATATCAATAAAAAAAAATAAATAAAAAGGTTCTATGTGATAACAGCGATCGTGTAATAGCGATTGTTACATGAGTGTACATCACGAAAATGAATTATGGCGATATACACCGTGGCAAACTAAAAGGCGTAACTGATTTGATTCTCAACTCAGGGGTGAAAACTTAAAAACAAACAAACAAAAAAACAAGCTGCCGGCAAAAAAAAAAAAAAAATTACCGAACCCTGCACACCCCAACCAAACACCCACCCTACGCTAGCGGACCAACTTGGTAGCTACCCACCACACCCCCTCCACATACTTTTCCCTCCCCATGTGTGTGCATATGCTCCAATGTATACCTCTAACCCCAGGTATCCAGTCGCTACCCTGCCAGGTAACCCTGAACACAGGCGCCGTCATGGAGTTGCCCATTTTGAAAGCGCTCAATCACGGTCGCTGTGCTCACTGGATACCATTAAAAAATAGCCAGTGGTATATGGGCATATTTGCATATGGATTGAAATAAATGGACTATAATGTAAATGCAGGTAACGGTGACGATCATTAGAAGTGAAGTTGCTTGGACTACCGGTTCCGCCCCCGATGGTGATGGCAGCCTGGTGAACTTGCTCCGATCCCCTTCCTAGCTAATTTCTCCTTTTACATTTCAAATCCACAAAATCAGTTGAATATAATATTCATAAGAGGGGGAATAAAGGAGTAGCATCAACAAAGTCGAGGAAAATAGATGACTACCTGGAAGATGAAGCCAGATCAGAATCTGAGGCCTCCGAAATGGAATCAGCTGAACTGCAAACCGCGCCATCCTCAGCTAAATCCGTCACATCAGATTGTTGCACACTAAAGAATAAAACCAAAAAAATTAAACTAGACACAATATATCATGAATTATGTGCATTCCGGGCTGACATCAAGCAACTCTATACTGAAATCCGGAGAGATGTGCAACTTCTAGAGCAGCGAGCTGATGATTCTGAGCGCAAAACCACGGTGACTGAAAACCGAGTAGATGAGCTGGAAAATTTACTGCAGCAACTACAAGAACACCAGGGATTTCTAGTAGCACGTCAAGAAGACGCGGAAAATAGGGCGCGCCGTAAAAATACATGCCTTTATTGTATTCCAGAAGGCAGTGAGGGCTCAAAAATAAAAGAATTTGTCTCTGACCTGCTCCGAGCAGCTCTCAACCTCCCAGAGGACTACCTGCTCAAGCTAGAAAGCATCCATAGGGCCTTGGCTTCGAAGCCTTCCTCTCCGACTGCCACTCCGCGATCTATCATAGCCATTTCAACAAGTATGCGGTTAAGGAACACGTCCTGCTAACAGCCTGGCACAAACAGAAGATTTTCTTTGGGCAAACCAGATTTTATCTGGATCCTGTTTACGCACCCCAGACCATGAAGCAGCGATGAGCCTACCTTCCTCTACTCCCAACATTGAAGGCCCTAGGTATCAAATTCACCACTTCCTACCCGGCGAAGCTTGTGGTCTTTCTGTCTGCGGGGAAGACGGTGTTTTCCACTGCGGAGGAGGCCTGTGAGACTCTGATGGTGAGGGGACTGACCTTTCCAGGGAGAACTATGGCCAGTGCATCGCAAGCCGCTCAACCTCCATGCTGGCAAAGAACACAGACAGCGACTACCACCACTGAGGATAAGAGAAATTTGGCAAATGAACACGACCCCAAACAGCGACTGGCTCAATTCGTCAGAAAGGATTCCACTTCTTTTCCTACGGAAGGCTGAGAACAGCTAAGGTACTTTTTAGCTGCCTTGCCAATGATTGCTGACTTGAGGGATGAGGGGGGCCGGGGTGAAGCGGGTCGTATGAGGGGTCGAGATTAAATTAGGCCCTTTCCTGGATTTGGCCCTTTAGGCTCTCCTGACTTTAGCCCGAGGTGTTTAGCCCTCTGTATTTGGGTGACGTCTGGGCATGAGTTGGGGATTGTGCCAGAGGCCTTGTAATGAAGTACCTTCCTTCTACATACACCCCCCCCCCACGGACTTTGGGAGTCTACCTAACTATAATCCGAAAAGAACTCTCAATGCTCCTTGATATGCCCTTTTCGATAATGGAGTTGCGGGACTGTAAGGAGAGATCCGAATCTCTTAAGACTCCCTCTAGATGGACTTCTAGCATATATCTGCCCATTTGACTGAGTAATCAGACTGACCCCATAATTACATTCCTAGGGCAAATCCTCTTTAGAAATAAACTGGGAGCTTTGAGAGTTGCTGGACATAGACCAAGAGACTGCTGTGCCTTGCTTGCTTGATTTTTCCTCCACATCAGCGAAGTGATATGGGGGGATTGATATGGGCTATGAAGTTTCCGGCCACCATTATAACAACAATAAGGATTTTCACCCTTTTTCAGTCTTTTCCTTTGCCCTGTTCTCTGGGTGATTTTCTCTTTAAGTACCACACTTTTTCTTTTAATTTTGAGCCTCATCAGCTCACGGAGGGCCCAGGGCAAGATAGGCCTTGATCATAACCCTCCCACTGGGTTTGACTCTAATTCCATCAAGACGCACCCAGTGTTCAAAGGGAAACGAGAGATGGTTTCCCCTTCCTTGGAAGTTTCTATAAATTTTATTTTTGATCCATCTACTCTATGGGACGTCATAATGTTTATGATAAATGTTAATTTGTGTAGGGTTACTATTTTAAGACATGTTATATTGTACTTATTTTCCTTAAGGTTTATTTGAACAACCAGATGCAACACTGTTTTTAAGTTTAAAGATAAGACTTGTTACCCTTAACTTGTTTAGTAAGAAACTGCTGCAGGCCCTTTGATGGCATGGTATTAAAAAATATATTTTTTTTGGAGATATCATTTAAAGATTTATAAAGACAGCTACAGATGGGACGGGGTCTTCCTCTCGAATTAAAGAGAGAAATAGGGGGATCCTCCTTCAGGAAGGACATTATCTATCCCTTAGTAATCATGGCTAGCTCAGCTCTTATATCATTTAATGTAAATTGCATTCCTTATCTTGTGAAACGCAGACGACTACTGCGTTTATTTTAAACAAAGCAGGCCAGATGCGATTCTGCTCCAAAAGACCAATCTTTCGCACTTAGAGCATTCTAAACTGAAGACATGGGGATTTAGAGAAGTGGTGGCCGCTTCCCATGTTTCTGAAAGGAGGCGGGGTACCGCAATTCTGATCCCACAGGGGAACACAATTCCAAATACAGAAGCAGATGATAGATACAGATGGGAACTTTGTAATAATAGTAGGTCAACTTTACTTGAAGCAGATCACACTGGCCTCGCTTTACCTCCCCCAAGGGAGTAAGACGAAAGTAGCCCAAATATTTTTAGATACCTTGCTGCCATTAATACAAGGCATGTGTATTATTGGAGGGGATTTGAATATTACCTAGAATACCAAGTTGGACTCCTCTAACCCCTCTAAACATAGGGCATCGGCCATACAGAAATATCTAAAGCAAACCCTCCCTACGTTAGGGCTCATAGATGTTTGGAGTCACTTCTTCCCCTCAGTCAGGGCCTACACGCACTACTCTCCTAAAACCACTACCTTAGCACATCTAGATTATTTCTTAACTTCTGTTGAACACCTAGAATCTATTAGGGATATCCATGTGGGGTCTTCTATCCTATCGGCCTACTCCCCTGTATTCCTAAAGATAGATGTAGAAAAGCCTAAAAAACAAAAATTTTGGCGCCTTGATATATCTCATCTACAAGACTCAGAATTTATTCAAATGGTTAAATCCTGCATACCAACCATTCAGGCAGATAATGCCTCCCCAGATATCCCTGCGACTATCAACTGGGACACCCTTAAAACGGTACTCAGAGGTGATATTATTAAATACACTGCATATAAAAAAAAAGACATAGGGAAAAAACGGAAAGGGAATTACTGGAGGCACTAACTGTGCTAAAGACAAGATTATATTAGGGGGACAATTCTGCTAAACTCTTGATCACTAAACAGAAGCTCCAAAAAATAACTGACCAAAAAAATAGAGCAACAACTGCTCTATTTAAAACTTAAATCAGTGGAAGGGGGCCCCCGGGGAGCTAGGAACCTGGCGAGACGCCTTAGAAGTTCCAGGAGTCAGGCAACAGTTACCAAACTTCGAAATCTGCTAACTAACCAACTTCTGTCTCACCTCACGGCCATCAGACAAACTATGGCTGATTTTCTATAAACTCTTTTACACAGAGGATATCTCCCCGCAACAGTTGGCTTTATAGCTTCAGCACACTAAACTACCCCGTTTAAATTCCCAGCAAGCCGAGAGCTTGATATGTCCCACCACCAAACAAGAAATTATAGCTACCCTGAAACTAACCAAGGCCCAGAAAGCCCCGGGACCGGATGGGTATCCGAATGAGTTTCTTAAGCACTTTCGGAAGCTGCTTATACCCACCATGTTACCGGCTTTCAGGGAAATCTAAAAGGGAGGTTGCCCCCCCCCCCCCATGGTGATATGCTGAATTTACTGCCATTCCCAAACCTAGCAAGGACCCTACTTTGGTTGCCTCTTATCGCCCCATATCCAAATTAAACTGTGACTATAAAGTGTTTATGTCAGTCCTGGCTCACAGACAAGACATATTCCTACCCCTTGGCAACCTTTGCAAACTGTGTGAGAGGCCTTTCGGCACCATGCATTTCTGCTTAAAGTTGAACCAGCATAATATTCTGTGGTGATTTCCATATGCAGCCCATGATGCTTTGCATTGTGGGGGCATGTGTGATTTTATATTCCTACCCCAGCTAATTGATAGGGATCAAATAGGATTCATCATGAAGTGACAAGCTCATGACACCGTAAGACGGGTTTTATTACTCGCTGAACATGCCATACAAAGAAAAATCCCTTTAATCCTTCTCGGGCTCGATGCTGAGAAGGCTTTTGATAGGGTGTCGTGGCCCTTTTTGTGGGCCACGTTACAACAATTTGCTTTCCCTGAAAAGTTCATTTCCCAAATACGAGCTATGTATCATTCCCCTATAGCATATCTTAAATTAGATGGCCTAGTTTCCTCACCATTTCCCCTATTTAGGGGAACAAGGCAGGGGTGTCCACTATCCCCACTCCTTTTTGCACTTTATTTAGAACCTATGGCTGCCAACCTGAGAGCACGGGCCAATATTGAAGGGATTCCATTAGGAGGAAGAATGTACAAACTCTCTTTATTTGTGGATGATGTCCTTTTAACCTTGACTTCTCCAGAGACTTCTGTGCCTGCGGTCTGGGAACAATTACAGATTTTTGGTAATCTTTCCGGTTATAAAATAAACTGTTCTAAAACTGAAGTACTTAACTTTTCCTTCTCCCCCTTCAGACAAATGAAAAGAGAATTCCTTTTGCGCTGGCACAGAATTGAGATGAGATACTTGGGGATTAAAATCCCTGCCAAGCTGATACACTTGGAAATGACGAATTTGGAGCCAGTTACTCAAATTATGGCTGATATGTCCAGATGGACACAGTTTTCACTGGGGATGTTCAATAGGGTAGAGGTGATTCAACAAAATGTTTTTCCTCATCTTCTATTTTTTTTTTTTTTACAAACCCTACCAAACTTCCCCTCGGACTTTTATTTCCGGTCATGGGATAAACTTATCTCCAGGTTTATTTGGGGAGGGAAGACGCTGAGAGTAAAATACTCCCTACTACAAATGCCAAGGACAATGGGAGGATTAAACCTACCCAATCTGAGAAATTATGCCAGAGCAGCACAAACATGTACAGCCCTTTTACTTTTGAATCCTTCCTACACAGCACATTGGAAAGCAATAGAAATAACCCTAAATGGTTTAGAATCTCTCCCCTCTTACCTATTAGGAGACCCTTCTAAGTGTTATCCCTTATCTCGATTTATGAAGGTCACTGCTGAGTTTCTTAAAAACTAGTTTCACCTAATCCGGTATGGGCTAACCACTTCTGAGAAGCACTTTTTGTCCGCCCTAGCTTGTAATACCCATATTTGCCCACCCTCCTTAAGAGAATCCCTACGAAAATGGGAACAATACTCTGTTAGATATGTATTTCAATTGGTAGGCCTGGCTGGGATCCATTCTTTCCCCTACTTACAATCCCTATATGGGTTACCTCGAAAAGAGTTTCCAACTTTTTCAACACTTAATACTCTTCTCCTTGGGTGTGCGGATCCTCTAATTCAAATAGCAGAGGCTCCATCTGAAATAGTGAAGCTTGTTACTCACAACCTAAAAGGGGGTTCTCAAGAACACATCATCAGCAATATTTACCGGGCATTACGCCCAGCCAAATCACTAGCTTTTGGCCGGGTAAGAGTCAGATGGGCTAAAGAACATAGCATGGAACTGTACCCAGAAAGCTGGTCACAATCCACCTATTTTTACTCCAAAAATTCATTGATGTCTTATCGGACGGAATTTGCCTGGAAGACCAGGGTCAGATTTTTTAGAACACCAGATGTCCAGGCTAAGTTTGGGACACCAGATAAGAGTTTTTGCTGGAGGGGTTGTGGGTACTCTCCTGCAGGCCAGGAACATATACTATGGTCATGCCCACTCCTGCTTGACTACTGGAGAGACATTCTTATGGAACTCGATAATATATTTTCTATCCCACAGTTGCTTACACCGGGGTTTGTCTTGACGGTGACACCACCATGGAGCAGCCGGATTAATTGGTCCCAATATAAACTCATCTCACTCTTAATTTTAATAGCTAAACAAGTTATAACCAGACTCCGGCTTACTAAGATAGCCCCGGTTAAAGCATCCTGGAGAAAACTCACTTATGAGGTATATATTTTAGAATGTCTTTCATATAAAATGAATAACAGGATGAACACTTTTAATACTAGATGGGGCAAATGGGTTGCATACCAGTTGGAACACTACCAAGATTTTATTCCATGAGGGGAGATGATGAATCCCGGCTAGTTTATGACCTACACGTAGGCGGGAATAGACGCCCTCTATTTGGTTTGGTTGCTCTCTGGAGGCATCCCAGAGTTGGGAAGAGACGTGCCCGGAACTTAGGGTGTGGGGAATATTTGGAATACTATATATTTCATCATAGAGTATGCAGAAAACGAGCTTGGACCTGTAGCAATAGAGAGCAAATTCTTGTGAAACCTTACCTGAGATATGATAAACAGTCTTGTCTGTACAACTTAATTGATTTTTTAAGATGTCTTATGGAATCTCCACAACAAATGTGTTGCATCATTTTTGAAGTTGAATGTAATGTTTTATGTCAAAATAAAATAAAAATCTATATTTAAAAAAAAAAAAAAGTGAAGTTGCTTGGATTATTGTAATTGAATGTACCATGACATTTTGTATAAATTTAATGAATTAACACTTTTTTGATGGGATTGGTGGTCACTGTGGTGATGTCACCTGTGATTCAATATATATACACGAGTAGTCTATCCTAACTGCCGCTGTATCCTGATGAAGCCTGGTAAGGCAAAGCGCTGGGGTATGTGTTTTTTGCTCCATGGTGATTAGTATGCATTCTGCACTAAAATTTAATTCTTTTACTGCTGCCTTCAAAGGGGTCAGATATTAAAAACTTTACGCTGGGCGCAAACTGTTTGTGCAGGGTTAGCGTGGGTCCGCTATATTCAAAAGGTCAAATAGCGTGCGCAAACTGCATTAGCACTGGGCAAAATTATAATGTATGCAAGGCGCAAACTAAGGAGTGTCACGCAATGCTATATTCAGCTTAATAGTGCTGTACAAAGTGGTTTTGCATGATGTTAGCTCAACACTTTGTGCGGTGCAAATTACCACCCAGGAAAAGGTAGTCTGAACTCTGGGCAAACCAGCTTTGCATGACTTTGTGGCTTTGCGCTACTTTTACGTGGCTTTGCGTGACCCTAACCAATAAGTATGGCACACAGAAATAAGCCAGACAGAGGAAACATGCTGCTCACTGATGGCATCACTATGATGTCATTATCTGTCACCAGTCCTAGCCATGCCAGGCAGTAAGTGGTGACCTGGCTCCCAGTGGACACCATGGCAGTGTGACCATACAGCACACACCTGTAGACCAGCCTTCTGTGGACACCAACAGATGCCAGCACACATGTCCACCACTGTGGGCATGGAGGGTGTTGTGGGGAGAGTTTATAAGTGACCAGGCTGCACCACAGACTGGGTGCGGCCACAAGGCTGAGACACATCATGCAGTGCACATGGGCCAGTGTTGAGAATACCCCAACACCAGTGTGCCTGTCTGATCGTATGTGTCCCCCCCCAGCCACATACTGCTTATCTGTACAGACACCACAGCACACACAGCCAGCCATGTATATCTCACTGTGAGCATCCCATGTCAGTGGTGCAGCATCTGTGGGTCGCACAACAGCATAACAGTAATGTTCACTGTCAGTGAAAACCTGCAAGTTGGGCATGTCAGTGTGTACAGTGCAGTGGTCATCTCTGCCCTACATACCATAGGCATTGCTGTGTCCCTCACACTACTGGCCCCCTTGCTACTGTAGTGTGTGCTATGCACTGTAGCATGACCTACAGTTTGACAGTTACATGCAGCACCACCACCTGTGCCTGTGCTGTGTAGTCCCCTGGGGCACAATATGCTATGCCGTACTGTATAAATGTAGCCTGCAGCTACACCATACACTGCCAGACTGACTTACAGGTGGAGCTGTGGGCAGACCCAGCCAGCCCCTGTACTTCCAGACTGACCTACAGGGTGAGCTGTGGGACCATACAATAACGCTGGGCAAACTGCATGCAAATCAGGTCATAACGAGATGCTAATCTGGATGTTTGCCCAGAGACTACCCAAGTAGGCTCATTTGCATGTCACTTATGGATATAGCAAAGGTTTATCCCCAGGCAAATGTGATTGCACTGGGCAAACAGCTTAGCTCCGAGCTAAACCTGCGCAAATGTGTTAGCGCTGTGTAAATATTTTGGAAATACTGTACATTTTTGCACAGTGTAATTTCACATGCACTGCTGCTTGCAGCTTTACTGAGTCCATGCCTTTGCTGGCACACACATTGGCCATATAGTTCACCTCTACCTTCCTTTACGTCGCTGTGAACTTGGCTGCTGTTGTGGTGTGCACATCCTGGTTGCTATATTCAGAGCTGTCTTATTCCCGGACTATGTTTGCACTGTACTCCCAGCCCAGTTTGCCCAGATTCCTTAGCATGCTATATTCAGCAGATTTAGCACCGGGGCTATCCCTTTTCAATATAGCGGGCTATTGGGTCCAGGCTAATTTAGCATGCCGGGTGGTACTAATTTAGCCCTGGGGCAAAGTTTTGAATTTCTGGCCCTTGGTCTGTTATGAACCTTGCAGTAAATTGATTTAAACTTTGACAGTGTAATGTTTGGAGTGCAGGCCATTTTTGTGCTGTATACAGGAATGCTATTGACCTTACTAGTGCGGCATCCAGACCTGTAGTCCCTTCACCTGTCCACTTGGTTCTGGAGCAGCTTGAGTTCCAGGCTTTGGGCCTTTCTGAGGATGTCCTACAAGTGCCGAATGCATCCCAGAAGTCAGTTTGCAAAACCTGCTACCTCAGGTGGACGAGGTTCTCGTGCTGGTGTGTGGGGCAGGAGTTTTCCCCTCACTTGCCTCATGGCATTCATCCTTACTAACATAGAAAATTGATGGCAGATAAGGACCACTAGGTCCATCCAGTGTGCCCGTATATCCTACCTTTTTTAACAGTGCCCTCTGACCCTACTTGGTCAGTGGTTTGTGCCTCTCCCTTTTGAGTACTCTTGTGCTTATTCTGTACATGCTTGAATCCCTCCCCACCCCACCCTTCCATTAATGTATCCACCACTTGTTGTGGTAGGCTATTTCATGTAACCACCACCCTTTCCATGAAAAAAACACAAAACAAAAAAACTTCCTCAAATTGCCCCCAACCTTCACCCCTCCAGTCTCATTTCTTGCCCCCTCGTTCTTGTATCCCTCTTAAACTGAATGAGGTCACTCATCTGTACCCTGTTCATACCTTTAAGATACTTAAAGGTTTCTATCATATCTCCACATACCCTTCTCTTTTCCAGTGTGTACATATTGAGATCCTTCAATCTCTCCCCATATGTCTTCTGTTGCAGTCCTTGAACCATCGTGGTTGTTCTCCTCTGAACTGCCTCTACCCTGTCTATGTCTTTATGAAGATGGACTCCAGAACTGTACACAGTGTTCCAGATGTGGCCTCACCACCTCTCTTCTCCTACTAGTGATACCCCTACCTATGCACCCCAACATGCCACTGGCCCTTCCCACAGCCTTGGTACACTACTTGGCCACATCTAGGTCCCTTGAGATAATAATTCCCAAATTCCTTTCCTCCCTGGTGACTGCCAGAAATCCCCCCCATCCTGTAACTCTTAACTGGGTTTCTGTGCCCTAGGTGCATGATTCTGCACTTCTTCGCACTGAACCTCAGTTACCACACTTCCAACCATTCTTCCAGCCTTCCCAGGTCCTTTCTCAGGGGTAAAATTTAGGGGTCGAAAAGGGGTATTCTTGGCGGAATACCAGAAGCAGGGCAGAATTAATAGATTTTTATATTTTTAAAGTAGGGACACTTGAAATGCAACAAATTACTTTATGAAACCCCACAAAATAAACACATTTGAGCACACTGCTAAACCCCATCTCAACAGATCCCCACATGCTGGTCACTCCAGCAACCTCCCACAACAATGACAAAAATCCTTACATTACTGGCAACAAAGATTCAATTATTTATTCAGAGAGCAATAAACATTACAACATAAGCAATTACGTAGCAGCAATGCCCAAGTCGTAGCCGCTGACTGCCCAGTCTACTCCCTGTCCAGTGACAACCCTCACATGACTAAAGATCACATGATCTGGCAGCTTTAATGACTCATGTATATGTATATGTATACGTAAATGTCTATGTCTATGTCTAGAGATATATAGATATACTTCATATTCAAGTCTCTGGCTACCCCCTTCTGACCACCTCCCCAGCCCTGTCACCCCAGAATCACCAGGACTTACCAGTCTGCCCTGTCCAGGTGCAGAGTCAGGCGTCATCCTGCAGCCAGAGTGGTTTTTCTTCCATTTTCTCCCATTCATCTGATGGAGTGCACATAGCCAGACGTGCGTGCGTGGAGGCACGCGCATGTCAGAGGAAGTCCCACAGCGCCCTCCCTTCCTCTGGCCCCTCAGACCCTCCGGCCTCCACCTGGAGGCAGTCATTCGGTGGGCCCACCAGTCCTTCCTCCCCAGGAGAGGAGAACTGTCTTCCGGATGCTCAATCCTCTCCCTTCCCTGCCGACCCCCAATGGCCTATGCTCATTCCAGAACATGGGTCACCGGTGTGGCACGAGGTGTGGCGTCTAGTGCCTCAACCCTCAGCGCCACCGGGCCGGCTAATGACTCACTCTTATGCACAGCATACAACAACATCATGATCAAGTTAGCAACATCTTAGAGATTCACCAAGTTAAAACAAAGGAGATTTGCACCACCTAGTTTGGTGCCTTACCTCCCAAAATGTTACTGCTGTTTGTGTGGCCCCAAATATTCTAAAATAGTTTTAAGGATAGAGCGTTCATAAAATTTAATACACTGAGTCACCTGTACTTCCCAGTTCAAAGATCTGCCCCCGTGCTCAGTCAAGTTATGACGTAATCCTAGGGAGAGTGCGGGGACGAGCTCCATTAGTGTATGGGAGGCTATTTTAACATTATATTTATGTATCACAGATTAATCAAGGGCACTGGGCGACTAACAAGAACCTGTAGTCACCCTGCGCCCTTGATTAATCACCAGATGGTCACTGTGATACATAAATATGATGTTAAAGTAGCCCCCCATAGACTATAATGGAGCTCGTCCCCACCCTCTCCCTAGGACCATGTCATAACTTGGCTGAGTGTGGGGGCAGTGTGGGAGCGGATCTTCGAAACAGGAAGCGCAGGAGACCCAGTGAATTAAATTTTACAAGCGCTCATTACTCATTGTCTTGAAAACTATTAGAACATTTGGGGCCACATAAAGAGCAGCAGCATTTCGGGAGGTAAGGCACCGAATTAGGTGGTGCATAGTACTAGTCTGGGAGGTCTCTAAGTTGGCAAATACCCTGCCTTGCTGGTCACTTGTTCAGTCTGCTCCCTGTCATGCCTCTGTATCCTCACACAATAGCAGCGGTAAGTAAATGACCAAGCTTTGTGCAGAGCACCACATGTATCTGGCTTGCTGGTCTCACACACTACCCAGTAGTAACAGTCTGCTCCCTCCATCAGCACATGCCTCTTCAGAATGATTGCTGCGGACCTGGTTTTAATTAATATGGCTGTTTATTTGTTTATTTGTGTTTTTATTTATTAGACTCCAGGATTACAAATACCTTTGAGCAATTACTGCTCGTTTACAAAGGTTCCACGTCAAAGGATGGAGGGAAACATACACACAAAGGTAGACCATGGTTACAGGTTTAACACAGCGAAGGCTAGGCTTTAAATTTAAAGTACATAATGGAGAGACGTAATGAGCCAGTTTATGAGAAAAAGACCTTGCAGAGCAGACAGTGCATTATATAGAACAGATAGTGATTATAGGGTAGTGGGGTTAATGAAAGGGGTGGGCAGGCTGAAGGGCCATTGTCAGAGGGTGATGGATGGGTAGCGTAAGTGCAGTGTAGGTAGGGGTTGGGGGACCGAATCTGAAAGTGCCTACAAGAGGGAAGGTAGAGGGTAAGGCAGGGTGGTGGTGGTGGGGAAGGGTAGGGGTGGGAGGAGGGAAGCAGGTGACAGGGGTGAATGCTGAGGGGGGGGGTAACAGGTCACCTTTGACTGGGGTGAGAGAGGAGGCTGCCCCTAGGAGAAACAGTCACATTGCGTGGCTGATGTTAGGTATAGTCGGAGTTGCCTTTTAAAGGGTCCAAGTGTTGCAGGTGTTAGTACTTCTTTATTGAGGGCATGGTGTAACTTGGCTTCTCTGTCTCAGGCACAGCAGCATGGGGTCAGTCTGAAGAGGTTTCCTAACTTGCCAGCAGTCCCTCCAGAGGAGGTTTACACCTGGGCTCCTGTGAGTCCAACTTGCGTTAGACTGGGGAGGAAGAAAGTTCAGCACATCATCATAATTGCTCCTGTTGTGTTCTTCCTCAGCGTTGCTGTGCTTGCTTGCCTGTCGCCCCTGCCTCATTTGTGGTTGCCCCCCATTTGTGGCATCCAGGTAGCTTTTTAAACTTACAGAAGCCAGCAGCAGGACCTGATGACTCATGATCTTGAGCTAGACAGAGTGAGCAGCAGCACCAGTAGCATGTCTCCCCTCACCCGGCCCTCAGTACTTACCAGGCCTACAGACTACAGATTTCTTTTTTTCTGGGCTCTCCGCTCCTCTCTGGATTACTCACTCCCTCTTGACTCCTGGCCTCTGGAAACTGAAGATGCTGGCTTCTCTAATGATCGCATAACGGTCACGGCACTCCACGTCATGGACTGACTTATCTCCAGACACAAATTTAAGCCTAGAGATGGTGCCGACAAGAAACTGAGTTCCCTTGCATACCACAGGCTTGATCTCAGCAACAGCGCCTCCTAGCTCATGTTTTGATCTTTGGGCGCTCACTTCAGGGGCATTTTGGCAATTTTCAGCTGTGCTCTGCAGTGGCCCCTAGTGGCACTCAGGGGAACAGCAGTGTACTGCATGTCAACATCTGTGAAAAAAATGGAATTTCAGGTGGGATACTAGGGCTCAAATTTTGGTATTCCAGCATGATTTTTGGTACCCAAAATGTACCCGCAATGCCACTAAATTCAAGCCCTGCTTCTTATCCTGTTCACCCCATCTGGAGTGTTCACCTTTTTGCGGATCTTGGAGTCCTCTCGCGATGTCATTGATGTAGACATTAAAAAGAACTGGCTCAAGGACCGATCCCTGAGGCACCCTGCTGGTCTCTCCCTTTCCTTAGACTGGATTCCATTAGCCACCACCCTCTACTTCCTGTCCCTCAGCCAGTTATCAACCCAGTTCACCACCTTGTGGCCCACACCCAGGCTGCCCAACTTATTTACCAATCTCCTGTGTGGAACGGTGTCAAAGGCTTTGCTTAAGTCAAGGTATGCTACATCTACTGCACCCCTCCTCATCCACCTCCCTTGTCACCTAGTCAAAACAATCTATCAGATTAGTTTGACATGACCTCCCTGCTATGAACCCATGCTGTCTTGGATCTTGTACGCCGATGGATTCCAAGTGTTCCACTATGCTTTCCTTGAGCAGTGTCTCTTTAATTTTTCCCACTACTGATGTTAGGCTGACCATCCTATAGTTAACTGCTATCTCTGTGCTTCCACTCTTGTGAAGAGGGACTACATGTGCACTCCTCCAGTTCTCCAGAACCACCCCTGTTCGAAGCGACTCACTGAACAAAGCTACCAGTGGTGCTGCTATCTCTCCCCTTAGTTCCCTTAATATCCTGGGATGTATGCCATCAGGGCCCATTGACTTGTCCACCTTCAGTTTTGTGAGCTCATCTAGGACTCTCTCTTCTGTAAATGGAGTGGTGTTCACCTCCCTTCCCCTTTGTGTCTGATGCCTAATAGTGGTCCCTATCCCTCCCCTTCCTCCATGAAAACTGAACAGAAGTATTTATTTAATATTTCTGCCTTTTCAGAGTCCCCCTCTACACACACACACCCCTCTTCATCCCCTTTTGAGCCTTACAATCCCATCCCTGCAATTTCTTTGTCACTGATGTACCTATAGAATATCTTATCTCCTTTTTCACTGTCTGTGCTAGTCTTACCTCAGTTTGTGCCTTTGCGTTCCTAACAGCTGTCACTGCTTCCTTCAGACTATTTAGGTACACTACTCTATCCTTCTCCCTCTACGTCCCCTTATATTTCTAGAAAGCTAACTTTTTGGTCCTTACCTTCTCTGCTACTTCTGTTGAGAACCATAGTGGTTTCTCTTCTCTTGCATTTGCTTCTCAGCCCTATGCACTGGTTTGTTACTTCCACTATGGTTCCTTTCAGGTGTGCCTACTGGTCCTCTACAACCACACTACCTCCATTCTTGCCAGGGCCTTCCTGATACATAGCCCCATCCTAGCAAAATCTGTCCACCTAAAATCCAGGACCCTCACTTTTGTGAGACTCAACTGCAACCCTGTACCCATGTTGAACCAAACTGTGTGATGGTCCCTGGACCCCAGTTGACCTTCCTCTCGGACCTCTGTGATTATGTCTCCGCTGGTCAGTACTAGGTCCAGAATCGCCTTGTCCCTGGTGGGTTCAAGCACTAACTGCCTGCGGCCCGGCCCGTGCAGGAAGTCCAGGATGACTTGGCTCCTGGTTGAGGTAGCCACAGGGATGGTCCAATCCATGTCAGGCATGTTAAAATTCTCCATTAGTAGTACCTCCCCCTTCGCTGCCATCTCATTTATTTCTTTCTTTAGTATCCTGTCCACCTCCTCCTCCTGAGCTGGAGGCCTGTAGATCACCCCTGTTCAAACTGCTGTGCCATTTCCTGGCTCAAGGGTGATCCACAGTACCTCGGCCTCTCCCTGCCTGCCCTGTACCACGGTAGCTTTTATATCTTCCTTGACATACACGGCCCCCCCCTTTTTTACCCTCCCTATCCCTCCTGAGTAGAGCATAACCTGGTACACTTACCTCCTAATCGTGGTTTACAGTGTACCATGTCTCTGTTATAGCCACTATGTCTAGGTCAGCCTTCTTCATCAAGGCCATAGAAACAGAAATTGTCATTGGATAAGGACCGCTAGGCCCATCCAGTCTACCTGTAGGCCGTATACATTGTATGGGCCATTTACCCTACATGATCAATGGCTTTTCATCACTCTATTCCCTCTCAAGGTTCTCTTGTGCCTGTCCCAGGCATGCTTAAACCACTCCACTGCGCTTGCCCCCACTACCTCCTGTGGCAGACTATTCCAAGCATCTACTATCCTTTCTGTGTAGAACTTCCTGTTGTGTACTGCAGTGTTATTCTGTCACATATGTACCAGGTCGATCTTGTAAATGAGTTCTTCTCAACGATGTTTCACCTGGCTAAATAAAGATTGATTGACTGACTGATTGAATGATTACTTCTTATTCTACCCCTTTCCAATTTCATATTGTGTCCTCTTGTTCTAGTACTTTTTCTACATTGGAAAAGGTCCCCCACCTACACCTTGTTTATGCCCTTGAGCTACTTGAAAGTTTCAATCATGTCCCTCTGCTGTCTCCTCTCCTCTAGTGAATACATATTGAGATCCCTTAGTCTCTCCTCATATGTTTTGTGGTGCAAGCCCTGCACTATCTTCGTCACCCTTAGTCTCCACCTTATTTATGTCCTTGTGCAGGTGTGGCCTCCAGAACTGCAAGCAGTACTCCAGATGAGACCATAACAATGTTTTATACAATAGCATCACCACCTCCCACCACCTGCTAGTGATACCCCTGCCTATGCACCCCAGCATGCCACTGGCCCTCCCTTCTGCCCTTACGCACTGCTTTGATACCTTAAGGTCACCAGAGATGATAACCCCTAGGTCCTTTTCCTCTTTTGTGACAGTCACCCCCCCAAAAAAAAACCTGTAGCTCTCCCCAAGGTTCCCTCTACCCAGGTGCTTTATTTTGCACTTCTTTGCATTGAACCTCAGTTGCCACATCTCTGATCATCTTTCAAGCTTCTCCAGGTCCCTCTTCATTTTCTGCACCCCTTCTGGAGTATCCACCCTGTTTCAGATCTTGGTGTCATCTGCAAACCAGCAGACCTTTCCTTCAAGCCCCTCTGCAGTCAGGTCTGGGATTTTATTTCCCAGACTGCGGGCATTTGTATACATGACTTTCTGCTGCCTATCCACCTTTTATTCCTGCTTCTGTCCTCTTTTACCCTCCTCCCAACCCCGGTTGCATTCCTATGTTGGCTACCTATCCTTGGCTACCTCTGATCTCTGTTTCAATTGGGGTTATGAGCCATGTCCCTAAAGATGCACCTGGCTACCTTTCATAATACAGGGCACAAGCTGATATGCCAACTATGGCTTAAGAGAAGTTGGTCTGTCACTTTTTCAGAGGCCTGGATCACCTGACCTCTAGTATGCAAGAGCCTTTGCCACCATGGGACTTACTGCTGGTGCTATCATGGCTGATGGATAAACCATTCCAGCCTGTAGACAGGTGTGAGATGTCACACCTGTTGTGCAGGACCAGGTTTTGGATCATTATCACCCTGGCCTGATGAGCGAGTGAGCTCCAGGTGCTTTCTGTGGAGTCTCCATATCTTTTTCACACAACCTGGGAGAAGAGGACAAGTCATCCTTCCCCTTCAGACAAAGTTTCTGTCAAACATGTTCATGGAGTTTCACCTTAACCAGGTGCTTATGCTCCTCACCTTCTTTCCAAGCTGCATACATCAGAGGATGAGCGTGCACTCCACTCCTAGCATATACACTGGGTGCTGTTATATTACAAGAAATGCATGGCAGTGGTTCAAGGTGAGGCACACCAGCTGTTTCTTACATTTGTTGAAGCTGTTCTGAGCAGTCAGCAGCTAATCAGACAATTGACCTATAGATCACTCTGTGTTACTAGTTAGCTGGGCTGAGGCTGCTTCAAGGGGTTGAAGTCTCACTCCAGCAGACATACTGCAGCCTACTGCCAGGTACATCCTATTCTAGGAGGTCTTCAGGGCTTCTACCTGGTCTGATGTGCACATGTTCAAATCCCACTGTAGCACTGGTGTATTCAGATGCTGTGATGCTGTGTTTTGGGACCTTAGTCTTCCAGCCTCTTTTTGCCTAATCGTGGTGCATGCCTTGCCCTGCCTTCCTTAGTATGGATAGTGAACTGAATCTAGGTAGTTAGAAATGGAGGTTACTGACCTGTAACTATTGTTCTACCAGTAGTATTCAGTTCACATCTACATGACCGACACAGCAGCACCTGGCAAGAGTTGCTTCAGATTTCTGCTTCCAGTCTGCATATCTGATATCATGCAGGGTAGACCTGGGGAACAGTGCCAAAGGTGATGGGGGAGCTTAGTTTGAAGATTCCAGTGCCTGAGATATGCCCAGTGAGAACACCTTAGTGTGGAAGTAAACTGAATACTAGCAGCAGAACTTTGTTACAGGTGAGTAACCTTTGTTTCCCCACTGCCAAAAAACTGCTTGTGTGCTCAATGTGACCTTAGTAAGTGTCCTTGCACTTTTTTTTTCATTTGCTAGATATAACTGATGAGGAGAGCATTCAGAAAGCTGTAAAGGAGGTTGAAGGTTTCGTTGGAGATGGGGGGCTGAACTGTCTTATTAACAATGCTGCTAAAAACATTAGTGCCTCACTGAAAGATGTCAGCGTAGAAGCCATGATGTCAGTTTATCAAACCAACGCAGTGGCAGTATTAATGGTCACAAAGGTAAGAATTAACCTTCCACTTCTAAATAGTAATGTAACCCCCAACAAATGTGGGTTCCCGAAAAAGTCTTCCTCGATCTTGCCTAAATGCTCACTGCCAGGCTGGTCTCCTGCTTTTTAGCAGTTTTAATGTGATTGCCAGAGAGCGCCTGTATAGCCTCTGTGTACTGTCTCTTTAAGAGCTGCCTGGATTGCAGTCATAAGTAATCTGAGATGGAACTCTGTTGAAAGATGTAACTATTAGCTGAAAATCATTTAGAGTGATAATGATAATGTAGTTTGTCTAACCTGCCTTCTTTGCAGCAAGGTCTGTTTTGTTTATCTCCACTATCTTGGTCCTGGACTGCGAATTGGACCAATCAGTTCTGGTGGGACCTAAAATGGAGCCTGACTACAGGAACTGTCTGGAGTCAGAATCCATAGGAATTGTAGTTTTGGGCTTTTGGTGCCTTTTTGCACCTGAAGGGGGAGCCTTTGTTGTGACAGATAGATCAGCCGACCAAACCTTTTGGATTCTGGGGAAAGTCCCTGGCTTGCTGGCAGTTGAGTCAGATCTAAGTTGGGAGCTGAAGAGTCAACAGCTTGAGACAGTCAAGCAGCTGTCTGAGTAGTTTCGTGCGGGAGAACTGTGGAAAGGCCTGAGTTGTGGCCTGCATGTCTGCATGCTGCCCCTGAGAGGGAGAGAAGAGAATTATTTCGGACTAAATCCGAATTTGTGAGAATGAAGTAAGCCACTGATTTTTTACCAGGCTCATACCTGAAGAAGACCGAAGATTTTGCTGAATGCGATCAGCCTGTCAGGATTTCCAGCTGCTTTTGAATCCCTGGTTTGTGCAGAGACTCTGATCGTGACCAGAGAGCGGTTTGCCTGGTACAGTAGAATTTCCTTACATGTAAATGTGCTGTGAGCTGTTACTGGGTCGTGATTTGGTTCCCCACTGTGTGAACTGTGTTCTGCTTGCTGGAAGCTGTATCCAGCCCAAAACGGACTGTATCCAAATTTGTCTCCGTTTGGCCGGGGCCTTGCCACACTGGCCCAGCCAGACTACCCGCTGCACAGAGAAAGCCATCGACGAGAGACCTGCCTGAGGATCAGCCCCCTGCTCCACGCTTGAACAGGAACGATGCCTCGGCGATTCGTGTGGGCCCTGCTTCTCCTGGCACTCCAGATTAACCACCTGCTGTCTCGATTTTCGTCCATCCTCTGTCCAGTCTTGGGTATTGTGAGTAATCATCAGGGTAACTCCCTGCAACAACAGCCTAATCTAAAAGTGTGTCATCTGATTGTCTTGTTTTCTTTTCATGAACTGAGCCTTCTGGCTCTGGATTACAAATAGTGTGTGTTGTGCTTGTTGTTTTCTTCCATCACAGGGCCCCAACCAGCTGCAATGTTCCTGGCTAGACCACCATTCTCCATCTGGGTACCAAGATTGTGTGACTGTTTATTGACCCTGAAGTGCATGCAGAACTGTTTGATTGATACAGTCTTTAAGCAAATTAACGTGATTACGCCCCTTCCATGTTCAAGTCCCTTAAATAAATCGGATCTAACTCTTTTTTGCATTTACCCTGGTTCCAGTTTGTGCAAGAGTACTGTACTGCTGTTATTTGCTGTGTATAACCTTGTTTTACATGGGGTCCCCAGGGCCAGGCCAGAGGAAACCCTGGTGGTAAGTGCAAACCGTGTGGGTACTTGTGTGGTGTATCAGGGGTATTGTGAAAGTGATTATTGTGTATTGCTCCGGGCACTAGTAAGGAAATAGGGGGGTTACAGTGTCCCAGAGGGCTGTGCCCAGGTTAGCTTGACCACTACCAACCCTGACCTCCGGGTGGAGGCACCCGTTTCAGAACTCAGGCCCTTTAACATGCTGCTAGCCAAGCAGGCAGGGGTAGTAGCCCTCGGGATAGCGCCACCTAGGGGTTACAGTAACCAAGATTTATATGTATATCCATTTATTTATAGATAGACAGATAGATAGATATAGATATATAGATATGTGACCCACCATTCCTCCTGCTCCTCGGATGCAACTTTGGGTAAAAATGCTCAGTCTTTTCTCTTAGCTCCTGCGCCCAGGGAATCTCAGCTGAAAATATTTACAGTCCATGAACAGGCAGGCAGCTCACTCACTCCCAGTCCCACAGGTGACACTTCTCTGTGCCTACGCTCCTCCCCTCCCTGTCTAGGGATTTTGGTGGTATGAGTTCGCAGAGAAAGGGGGTGGGGGGCACCAACAGTCTGACTAGGCAGGGAAACATTTGAAGCAGGGCAATAAACTCAGAGTACCTTTTGATGTGCAGAATCAGGATTCCTTCCATGGTGACATGGACTCCATCGAGATGCTCGCAGATGTTATCTCTTCCTCCTTATCACAACTGGGGGGCACAGGCTTGTTACTTGATTGTCTGGAAAACAACTTGGTTAGGAACAGAACAGCAACAGTCTTTTACTTAGGCAGCAATGATTCGACCCAGGCAAGGAATCGGATGCAGTCAGGCACCTTTTATTTTAAAAGTCAAAGGCTCAAACTATGACAAACGACTCCATGGAGAGGGAGGAGGTATTAACAGTTCAGACACATTTTCCCACAGAACACTGTGGCAAGTGGCTGTGACACAAGCTGTTTGGGGGACCGGAATCTCTTGTAACATGTTTCTTCCTTTGTGAACCAAAAGGGCTCTTTTCCCTCAGAACAGCACTCTCAGGGGCTTAGCTAAGATGGTTTCTTTTCATTCTTTCCCTGCCAGTGGGAGTGGGGCAATTCCTAACTCAGACCTTTTCTTCTTTTCTTCTCGGGGCATTGACATCATCTTTTCTGGACACAATCCAACCTCCAGATGCCGACTGCCCTGCTGATCCATGGGTAGGGTTCGCACAGGGTGGCAGTCACCTCTCTCTCTCTCTCTCTCTCTCGGCCTCTCTCTCTCTCTCTCTCGGCACAGCTCTCCTCTTTCTCCCCACAGCAGCTCTTTACCTTTTGGGTGGACATGGAATGGACAGGGGGGTCTGTTCTGCTACCTCAAACCCTCTGGGAATTTCACTGCCATCTCAGTGACTCGGGTAGGGGTGCCAGATTTTGGGATGCCAGAAAGAGGACACTTAGTCCCTCCCCCGACGAGCCCTTGTGCCAGACCCCCGAGTAAATAGGATTAAAGTCTCCACTGCCTTCACAGCTAATTTACAAGGAGGTCCTGGGTAGGAAACATCAAAACAATTATTAAAATTATAATAATACAACAGGATAGAGAAGGTACATGAAGAATATTTGGCAGCTGGAAAACAGGACATGTCCTCATAAAAGAGGACATCTGGTAACCCTAGACCCGGGCCCTCCATGGCAGTCACCCCTCTCTGGCCTTCCTCCTACCAGAGCCAATTGGGCTCCAGCAGTCCTCTCTCTCTTTGCTACTCGGCCCCGGCCACTGTCCACCCTCCACACCAATGGGCTGTGGGGATCTATGCTGCTGCAGTGGGGCTGGGGGCCATCTCCCCACCCTGGCACTGGGCCTACCCGGCCCCAACAGGCAGCCCTCGCCGTAAGCCTAGGAGGAAGCTCCAGCCACTACTCTCACTTCAGTGACTGCACGATGACTCCCTCAACTATCTTCTAATGGCTCCCTCATGCCGGTTGGCATGTGAATTCCCCTCAAGCTGCCCAGGCCCCACCCTCTGGCAGGCCTGGCAGTGTGCATGCACGGACAGCGATGCCAATGGGGCAGCTTAGTAAACCCCCCAACACAAATCAGCATAGGGGATACAGATAGACAGAGGCACGGTAGTGCCTCTATAGTTAGTGTTGAGTAGGCTATTTAATGTTAAACCCCTAACTTTGCACCTTAAAGGAAAACAGTCATTAAAGTAACACTCCCACCCCCAAAAGCTGTACCCCCCCCGATTAAGCTTTTTGCATTGGTAAGACAATTTTTTTCTTCTGTTTACTTACTTAATTTAAATTTTGTAAAGTCTGCAATCTCCAAATATGGTGACCACTGCGTGGTTCCGTTTCATCTAATGGTGCGGCGTCGCACCTACCTAAAAAACAGCACAGTCCCTCGCCCATCTCAAGCCCCCACCTACACTACCCTCACCTTCCATTCGGCAAACATCTCTCCACACACTCACACACTCACCTGAACATGTCCGATGGCGTAGATCCATTCTCTGATCGAAGACATGTCTTGCTGCTGGAACCGGCAACTATGATATGAGAAAGTAAGGCAAGTGTGGTATAATGTACTTCAGTGTGGGTTTGAACTTTGATTCATAACTTTGTCGATATTTAATATTTTTACACCAAATTTTCAACATGGCCTTTTAGGGTACCCCCCCCCCCCCAACAATGATTAGTGGCAGTGAAGTTATGCAAATGCATCCCAGAAGATGATTTTGCAGTTGCTGTGTGAAATCCACATTTGGGAGAGTTGTAAAAATTTTCTCTATCCTTGTTCATGGGATGGGGTCATAAGAAAGCTATGCTAAAAAATCTGGATATTAAAAATCAACAAAGTTATGAGTGTATGTTAAATTTTGCAACATATGCTCATGCTCATAACTTTGGAAAATGTAAATATTTTGACCTCAAATTTTCAGCATTGCCATTTTTTCACATCACCTCATGAACAGGACAACTGCCATTTTTCAAATCCAGGCAGAAATGTATTTTCACACCTGTGCTGCAGAATGGCAATGTTGCTGCACAGGATCACTTTTCAGGTGGGTTTTGAAAATTTCCTCTGCTCTTGTTCGTGAGGTAGGGTCATAAGAAGGCTATATAGAAAATTGGGTGGTAAAAATATAAAAAAAAATGTAAATGTTACTAGCGTGTGTTGAAATTCTGCAACACACGCTCATAACTTTGGTAATTTTAAATACAGGTATTTTGACCCCAAATTTTCAATATAGTCATTCAGATTGTCATATAGGCAAATGAAATGTTGGCATGCATGGGTGGGGGCATAACTAGCAGAAGGAGGGAGGTACTTATGCCTCTTTACAAAGCCATGGTGAGGCTGCACCTGGGGTATGGGGTCCAGTTCTGGAGACCTACACAAGGACATAGGTGGGATAGAGAGGGTTCAGAGAAGGGAAACCAAAATGGTGCATGGTATGCAGGGGAAGCCATATGAGCAGAGGTGCAGGGAAGTTGATCTGTACCCACTGGAGACCAGAAGGGAGAGGGGGGATATGAACTTTTAAGTTTGTGAAGAGGATCAATAAGGTGAAGGAGGGGAGCTTATTTAGAAGGAAGGCGGGGACTAAAACTAGAGGGCACAGCCTAAGACTGGAGGGAGGAAGACATAGAGGCAATGTGAGGGGGCGATTCTTCAGGGAGGGGTGGTGGAGACCTGGAACAAACTATCAGAGGAGGTGGTGGGGGCTGAAATGGTGGAGGGATTCAAGAGGGCGTGGGACAGACATATGGGGTTGGTAAGTGAGGGGGAAGGGGAAGAGGAGATGAGTAGGGGGGGAGGAAGGGGCAGACTCGGGCCGTTTGGGTCCTTTTCTGCAGTCGGATTTCTATTATTCATTTTTTTCACATCGCCTCATGAACGTGACAACTGTCATTTTTCAAATCCTGCCTGAAATGCGTTTTCGCACCTGTGCCATGGAATGACGTTTCGAACGAGATTTGAAAATGCTCACCTACCAGTTTCATGAGGTGGGTTCGTAAAAAGGATATGCTGAAAATTTGGCGTTAGAGTTCAACTTAACACAACAAGATTGGAAAGGCTCACAGGCAGGGCACTAGGTTAGAACAGTGACTATATGGACAGTGCTGTCAATAACAGCACCGTCTAAACAGCGGTGATCACAAAAGCGGCAGGAAGGAATACTGAAATCAAACACAGTACCACTGGTAGCGATCACAATCTGGTTTGCGATCTCTACCAGAAACTGTATTTTTGTGGGGGCTGTGCCACATTCCCCAAGCAAAAAAACAACTCAGAGTCAGAGTTGGATCTCGGGGGAGGCGGATATCGGAGGTCAGGATTAGAACCCTGGTCTCCGCCACCATTCTGGCTGAGCTGCTTATGGTTTAGTGCTCCATGCATATGGGCAGCTGGGCCAACCTCCTGATTTCCCATCCTCTTGAGCCATCCTCTAGCACCATGGACAGCGACCTGGGGAGTGCTTACTACATAGCGCTGTTATTCCCCCATCACTGTCCATGAAAGCGCCTTGTAGACCGCATTCTTCTGAGCAGCGCTATAAATGTAGCGCAATTCTGACTGAGTAGGACAGGCAGTGTCTCTGTTTTATGCTGGAGGGGGAGCACTACCAATTCAGAGTATTGCCCCTTAGCTTGTCTTCTGTGCCATGGGTCTTTACTAAATGCTTAGTGGTAGTGGCAGTGGCCCTTTGCAGGGCAGGACTGTATGTGTTCCCTTATCTGGATGACTGGCTCCTGAAGGCCAGCTCCAGGGAAGTTCTGCTACATACCCTCTCTTGGACAAGGCAGTTCAACTTGGGGTCACAGTGAATGTGCCAAAGTCTGTGACTCCATGACAAAGACTGCAGTATATAGGGAGTCTTGGACACAGAGAAGGGATGTGCTTTCTTGCCATAAAACAGGGCAGAAAGCCTGATTGCATAAGCATAACTGATCTACAGAAATTGTTGTCTCAGCAAGAACAGTGTTACGTCTTCTGGATCTCATGGCTGCAGCCACTGTGACTGTGCCACTGGCCTACTTATATGTGAGAATACCTTGGTGGACACTCAGAGTCAAGTGGGATCGGCTGACAGATGAGCTGGACCAAATGGTTCTTGTCACATCTCTGCTGTGCAGAGCATTCCTATGGTAGATGGATAGCGACATCCTATTAAAGGGCATTCCATTCCTTGTACCAGCTCCTGTACAGATCCTCACCACAGATGCCTCTTGCTCCAGCTAAGGTGCGCATCTTGGCCCTTACCAGACACGGGGGTCATAGTTCAAGGTGGAGGCCAAGTTGCACATTAATGTCCAAGAGATGAGAGCTGTCCGTTACAGCTTTCAGGCTTTTCAGGAGCATTTTAGTCCAGGTCCTCTGTTAATACTCCCCCAGTCTTCCTCCATACTTATCCTCCCTACTGTCTCTCTCCATCTCCTCCCTCTACCCTCTTTGCAATTCCACTCATCGTACTCTCATCCTCACCCCATGGTGCACCTTATCTGGTTGCTCCACTTTCTCCTTCAAGTTTCCTAATATTTGGAATCACTCCCTCTTGAAATTCGCTACACTCAATCTAGCAATTCACTAGTCCATAATCTCAGAAAGCACACAGTTCACAGATGCATCTGTAACTAATCCCTTCACTCTTACCACTTTTCCTTCCCCCCCACCTGCCCTACACCCATATTCCTCCTGCCTCTCAGACAGCAGCCTCCAACACCCTCTCCCCCTCCCTCCACCTTGCTCCCCCTCCCCCCTCCTTCTCTCTTCTTCGTACCTCCCTTCCTTTCCTTCAGGGTACAGTTCCCCCCCTCAGGATTCTCACCTTCCCATGGGGTACAATTTCCCCAGTTTGCCTTGCCACCCCCATGCCTCTGTCTCTCCAGCTACCTTCCTTGGAGTGCACTTTCCTCGCCTTGCCTTCTTCTACCCCCTCTTTCCCCTGTCCTCCCATTTCTTTCTCACCTCCCTCATATTCAGTTACATACCCCTTGCAGGGTTCTCAGCATCCTGAAGCAGTGTAACCCCCCCCCCGCTTGACTTGCCTCTGTACCTCCTCCCCTCTCCTCACCCTCTCACCTCTTTCTCTCTTCCTTTCTGCCTGGGTTCTTACCCCCTTGCAGGGTTGCCAGCATCCTGAAGGGGTTGTAATCCCCCAAGCTTGACTTGCTTTCCCCCCACTCCTCTTTTCCTCCCCTCTCCCCCTTCCTTCCCATCTGGGATCATATCTCCTTGCTGGGTTTCTCAGCATCTTAAAGGGGCGTAATCCCCTGGCTTGCCTTGCATCCCCTACCCACCTCCTCCCTTGCCCTTTCCATCTGGATCAGTTACCCACCTACAGGAGTCTCAACATCCTAAGAGTTTTTAACTCCCATGATTGCCAGGCCTTTTCCCCCTCTCCTCTCCCCTCTCCTGTCCCTCCTCCCACCCCCCATGTTTTGCACCCCTCCTCCCTGCTCTCTCCCTCCTCCCCCTCCAACTCCCTCATCTCACCTCCACTTGCCTACTTAGCACTTGGTACCTCTACTACTCTGTCAGCCTTATCTAGCACTTTAAGATGTACTCCACCTGGGTCTACACATTCCTTGTTTTCTATCATACTCTTGTGCCTATGGTATTGTTATCCATGGTCCAGCACCCCTGATTGTACCCCCCCACCTTGCGGACAGCAACATATAAGTAGGTACATGTACTAACCTTAGGGCAAAGACACTTATCGTATAAGCGTAAGTGTCAGGATCTGCGTTTTGCTGTATTTTACTAATGCATATTATGCTCCATTATGTTTTATCAATTTATCCTAGCCCTGAGAGATGATTTCACTATATTTTTACTGTATTCTTATAAGTAAGGCGACAGTGCCATCTTTAGTGCTTGTGCATCTCTGTAACTGAAACTGACTTTGGGACTTACAGAGATCCCATTGTGTTACTATCTATGCAAGCTAAGTAACTTCTTACATTAGGATAGTTACTCAGGCCACCTGTTTTGGCCAATTATATACATTTTATGTATCTTCTTTAGCCGTTGCTATGTATATTATCTGGGTATAAGACCCTGTGTAGCACGTAGCTTCTCCGAGATGAGACTGCCTTTACCTAGGTAAGAAAAACTGGTTAATTCTCCCAGTGATAACACTGTTGGTAATAAGCCTGTATGACTGATCTGTAATAAATTTAATTTATTACATGAGTACCACTTGCCTGTTATCTGTTTCTTTGTGCCATTCCACCAAGAACCTGAGAAATATAATTTATTACTAACTTACATTTGGCGACCGTGTGCAGGTTGTAAGGTACAAAAAGAAGATTCCATTCAATTTATTTGAATGTTGAGTAGTGTAGTGCGATTTTCGCCTACTTGGGCTTACTCGTGCTTACAGTGGTAATGGTTGTGGTGGACCCACACCATCTTGGTCTCAGGTGTGGCAGACCCACACTGGACATATTTACACTCCCTCTACGAGTGACAGTGTACTACCTTGGCATCACCATTCACCCACCGGGGACCGGAAAGCGGTTGGTGATGGCACCAAGGATTTTGTCCAGTTTTCCAGCCGCTTCTTTGTTTGTTTGCCTACCCCTTATTTGTCATGTCTGAACTTTGCACTGAACTGAGACAATGTCTCAAACTACCTCCCACCCATGGTGGATGGACAGATTTTGCGCTGGACGCAAAATCTGCAGATACACCCTTGCTGCTCATATCCAACCAATACTCCACGATGCCAATAACAGACTGTTGCACTGTACTGCTCAAGACAATGAGTGTGAAATTTGTATGTTAAGAGATGATTGTGAAAGGTTGAAATGTGATACAGTGTATTTGAATGATATTTTGAGTGATAAGAATGAGGATTTGAGAGAGGAGAATGCTGAGTTGAAAGAAAAGTATTGGAGAGTGAATCGTGAGTTGGAGAAAGAACTTGGGCAAAACATTGAATTGGGCACCGAGTATAGAGTGTTGCAGCGTGAGGTTGAAAAAGGTATTGAGCAGAGCACTGCAAGAGTTTGTCACAAGAAGTGTAGAGAAAAGATGGCGAAGCTGCGCCATTAACGGGAGGTACTTGCTGGCCATGTTAAGGCCCTGAACAGGTTTCAGTATATGCCCATTGAGATTGCATCATCAAGCGATGACAACACTGACTTTGATGACGAGGCATGCCACATTCATCTGCAAGTCCAACCCCCGTGGTGGGGCAACTTCTGCCAGCCATACACAAGATGGCGCCTGTGTCAGCATGCACTCAGCGTAGCCACATCTACAGAAGCATGGCGGCTGCTACGTACAATGCCAAGATGGCAGCCTCCATGACATAGGTGGAAGGCCTATATTCTGTGGTGCACTTCCACTCTCTCCTCTCACCAAGAGAGATGAGGCAGAGATACAAAGCATGATCTGAGAGGCGATCAGTAGGATTACAGTCCCAGAGGACCAAAAGAAAGCAATCCAGGACCAAACTGAGAAAATGCTTAGAGACTGCATGTACAGAGCTATTGCCAATGTGGCAGCAGAAGCTGCTCTTTGTGGAGCCCTGGAATGTGATGAACTCCGTGTGTCTACGCACAGTACCAATCCCCTACAAGTCACTCACTCTGTCCAGCAAATTGCACAGAGTATCTGACAGATGGACCAAACTGACAACCTTAGTTGCCACTTGGAGAAGGTGTGCTCCCTTTGCGAGAAGCTCTCTCTCCAGCCAGAGTACCAGATTCAAGTCTTGCAACAGATGATTGAATCTACCCTCTGGGCCAAACTCCCAGAGACAGCATGCAACTCCGACATCCTTGTCTATGATGACATTGCCGCGGCCCTTGTAGCCGCCAACCCCCCAGGCATTGTGAGAGCCCAATTGGCCTACAAGGTTAAGCAGAATGTGAAAGAGTCCCGTGGCCTACCACCAACGGTTATGCTCGCATATGACACTGGCAAAGGCCTAGCAGGTGAACTTGCAGACCGAGACCAAGTCGAGTACAAAGATCTGTATATCCGGAACATGACTCTGGCCCTGTGGGGCAAGGTTGAGCTTAATGTTTACCCAAGTACCGATACCTTTGTGGCTATTCTCACCCAAATGGAGCATGTCTATCAGGTCTACCACCATAACCTCGCTTCCGGTAAATCCAACAAAATGGCTGCAATAGAGCTCACCCTCAAGACCCCGACCCACTACATTGTGGAGGGAAACAACCAGAAAAGTGACACCCCCTTCTGATGACAAACAGTCGCACAAGGAGAGGGGGGACTGGAACTATAGAAACAACAGAAACAGAGACAAAAGCAATTGGAAAAATCCAAATGCCCAGCAGAATAGCCAGAACTGCAAAGGTCCTAGCTATCAACAGATCGAAGACTAAAATGAGACCCTCCATAAGTTAGTGGAGGAAATCCGTGCCAAGCAGGAAGCTAAAGGGAAACTCACCATAGTGGCCCTTGCTCTGGCCGCTGGAAAGCCATGCAGTCAGGGGAACCCTTTCCTGGCCTCAGCTGCCAAACAAACGAACAGCTGAGGGAAGAATCTTTTGTGGCATTGGTTACTGGCCAGATCAAGGAGGAACCATGCGTGCAGGCCGCAGTCCCTGTGATGTCACAGGTACATTTATATCCTGTGCAAGGCATACAAGAGCCCTTGAAAGATCCTGCAGGCCTCAGATTCCAGGAATAGGATGATGATAATTCTGAAAATGCAGATTGACAATTACAGGCCCCAGTCTGGATTGTGAGCGATTTGATTGTTGACGCAAACGGACTGCCTTGTGTAAAGGCCAAGGTTGGATACTGCCAACTTACCATGCTTCTGGATACTGGAGCAGTCATGTCAGTCCTCCATGATGAGGACCCAGTCTCATCTGACTGGTCTTACCAGCTGGAAGACCAGTGCCCAGGGGGTAGATGGTGCCCAGCTACACACCTACCAATCCGTTCCTCTACCTGTGGTGGTAGGCCACCTCAGGACTGATTTTGTCTTTGACCTCATGATCTTAAGTTATCACCCCAGCATATTGGGAATTGACTTCCTAGCACTACATGGCTGTGTAGTGGACCTAGCCAACAGGCTACTCCTTCAGATTAAAGGACAATGTCATGCTGTTACCATTCCATACTCACACGTGGTGGCAGCCATCTCCCATAATAACAAGGAGTATGACATCATGACTTTGTTCAGAAGTCATGACCTGTTTTTTGAACTTGCACCTTTACTGCAAAAACACCTTGACATGTTTACCACCAACAAGCATGACTGTGGTAGGATGCACACTATCATTGAAATCACAGGACCTAATCCTCTGAGGCAGAAGCAGTACTCGTTTCCTGCTGAAGCCTTGCCATCACTGAGGGAGACCATCCAGTCACTGCTTCAACAAGGAGTGATTAGGTCCTGTGTCTCCACTGTCAGTTCACCCATTTGGCTTGTGAAAAAGCCAAATGGAGCTTGAAGACTCATAACTGACTACAAGAAACTTAATCAAGTTACCCTCAGTTGTGCCCCAACAGTAACATCTGCACCTGATGTGCTCAAGCTGTTGACACCTGGCAAAAAGTGGTTCACAGTTCTTGACATCTCTAATAGGTTCTGGTCACTCTCATTAGCACAGGAAAGCCAATACAAATTTGCTTTCACCTTTGATGGATGTCAGTATACTTGGACCTGGTTTCTCCAGGGCTTTCACAACAGCCCTCCCCTCTTCCATCTACACATGATGGATGCTCTGCATGGGTTATCCACACCCCAGTGTCTCCTGCAGTAAGTAGATGACTTGCTGCTGTCAACCACCACGAAAGAAGATAATCTGGCCCTTCTAGATGAACTTCTGTCTCTCCTCAAGAGAGCAGGCCTCAAGTGCAACTCCTCTAAGGCACAATTGTGTGAGAAAGAGGTAATATTCCTCAGCCTACGTATCATAGACCAAGGCAGAAGCCCAGCTGTCAAGAAGATCCAGGGCTTGCAAGATCTGCCACTTCCTACCAGCGTGGCAACACTCAGACGCTTTTTAGGAATGGTAAACTACTCCAGGGATTTTATCCCAAGCTTTGCCTTACAGGCTGCTCCCATGTATGAACTTCTGAAAAAGGACATCCCTTGGACACGGGGCCCCAGTCACACTGAAGCTGTCACAAAGCTCAAACAGTCCTTAGCCTCAGCCCCAGCACTGGTCAATCCTAATCCAGCTCTTCCATTCCATTTGGAAACTGCCACATCTGATGTGGCCGTGTCTGCAGTGCTGGCACAAAAATACAATGGATATTTCAGGCCCCTTGCCTGTGCTTCTCAAATGCTGTACCCAGTAGAGAGAAAGTATAGTCTCTGTGAAAGAACACTCTTGGCAACCTAGTAGGCTGTCAAACACTTCATGTACATCATTGGGTATGCACCTATTGTCTTACATACCTGTCACACCCCAACTAACTTTTTGCTTTCAGACAAAGTAAAAAATGGTTCTGTCTCCAACACCAGACTCACCCACTGGTCTTTGCTTTTGCAGGATGGGGACACTAAAGTACTACCTGCAAAAATGCCATCCATCTTGGCCCATGGACTACTCTACACAGGTAAGCCCCATGACTGTGCACTCCAGCCTCCTGATTTACCTGAGCCGGGACCATTCTTACCGGCTACACCAGATGTTCTAGAAGATACCAGCATCTATCGCATCTTCACAGATGGTTCCACCTCTTATGTAGACTGAGAGCAGGTAGCAGGATTTTGAGTGCTCATATTAGATAAAGATGGTGATTTCAGGTGCATTTCAAGGAGATGCCCTGTCATCTCCTCACAGTATGCCGAATTGGCAGCTGTGGCCTGTGCTCTAGAAGTCATGCCCCATGGAGACAAGGATGCCATCATCTTTGTAGACTCTAATTGTCTCTGCTCCTCCATTACTGAGTTTTTACCATTCTGGGAGAAAAATAACTACATCACCTGATGGCGCACCTGTCAAGTACAGGGATCTGTTCATGTATATGCACACCCTGACACAACAGTTAACTTACAAACTGTTTCTCCACAAGGTAAAGACTTACTGCAGATCTGACCCTTACCATGAATTCAATGACTGAGTGGACTCACTTGCCAAAGCAGGCACTCGGGGAGACATGGTCAATGACTCACCCAGTAGCTGTGGCAGCTATTTTCTTAGCCGCCAATACCTGGCAGAAACCACAACCAGAACCTCCACTGAACCTTTCTGCTGCACAGAAATCAGACCCAGCGCTAAAAGATGTGTTCAAATCCTTGGATGAAGGAATTGAACAGGAACTACCTACTGGTAGTGTATACAGGAGATACTCTAACATACACTTGTCTAGTGATCAGAAACTCATCTGGTATTGAAAAGAAGACACAGGTGACAAATTGTGGGTTGTGCCACAATATTTGTGAACCAAATTTATCCATATGGTTCATGACACACCTATTGGTGGACACCAGAGGGCAGACAATACCCTCCAGAGACTTAAAACTGTCGTCTGGTGGCCTGGTATTGCCAAAGATATAGAGCACTGTGTGGACAACTGCATAGTGTGTGCCCAGAATAATCCAATTTCGATGAAAAGAAACACCAAATTGTTGCCACAAAGGTAAACTGGACCATGGAATGTGATACAAATAGATTTCATTGGCCCCTTGACCAACTCCAGCAAGAACAACATGCATGCACTTGTTGTCACAGATTTGTTTTCTAAGTGGGTGGAAGCATTTCCCACTAAGAATAACACGGCAAAGACAACTGCCAAAATCCTAGTGGATAGTTGTTCTCCAGGTGGGGCCTACCCTTAAAGGTAGACTCAGACCAGGGAACCAGTTTTACAGCTGAGCTGATGAAGCAGACACTCCAGTTACTTGGAGTAGATCAGAAATTCCATATTCCTTACCATCCTCAATCCTTAGACCAGGTGGCAAGAACAAACAGAAGAATCAAACAGATGTTATGCAAATTCATCAAAGCCAATCCCAAGGATTTGGATTCCCTCTTGTCACTACTACTGATGGCAGTCAGGGGCACTCCTGCAGCTACTACCCAGTGCACACCCTACGAGGTTATAACTGGTAGAGCCATGAGATTACCTGAGTACCTGTTGATTGACCTCCACACCCCTACTGCAGATAGAATATCTGTAGATAAGTATATTGGAAAACTTCATGATGACATCATAAACACACACCTATTCGCTGCCAATCAAATGGGTAAAGCTCAACAACAAGCTAAAGCTGATTTTGATAAGCATGTCAAAGAAGTCTGCAGGCAAGTTGGAGACTAGGTAATGCTCCTCCAATACAGACAACCAACTCATTCATTTGCCAGCAAATGAGAAGGCCCATATCCCATTGTAAACAAACTCAGTCCTGCTGTCTATCAGGGCAGAGTTCAACAGCAAAAACAGACCACCGACAAGTGGTGCCATGCTAATCAGCTCAAGTTGTATAAAGGTGACTAAAATTACTTTTCCTAACCCATTTAGGGTGGAATAGTACCCCCTCACTTTACATCCCTTTTGTGTTTCTTTCAGGTACACTGGCAAGATGGCTATCTTGCACCTCCTCATCCTGGTGGGACTACTCTCTCTGACTGACTCTCAGAACAAACCCCATCGACTGCACACAAACAATGTGTAGAACACTTGCTTAGCAAACTTGAACATTGAGCCCCAGTGGGAGTTCATATTAATGTTCCCAACAAAACGATTACTGTTAAGGAAGGCTCAGACGTCTGTCTTAATGCCATGATAGTAGCTCCAGATAAATCCACATTGCCAATACAGTGGGAAACTTATTTTAATGGTTACACACTTCCTGTAGTTCATCTGTCCAAGAGTACATTCCACCAGATGGCCCAACACATGCATTGCACAAAATGGTATACTCTATTCGACAAACTTCTTTTAGACGTACTGGTCGTTAGAACTTGACTTCTTTAACAGATCCCACCTTTTGAGACTGCCTCATCTCTGAGGAGGTACACACTTTGTCTTCACAACTATGTAGCTACTGATGCTCTGTTCCTTTCTGTAGTCCCACCCACTGAAGAAGAAATGACTGAATGTCCTCCCCAGGAGCCTGGTCCTCCTAGTGGTCTGACCACCACTTCCCTTCCAGGTGCTTTGATTAATGAAGTCCAATTTATGCACATCCCAGTTATTTTCAATCTTACACATTGGAATATGGCTGAGTTTAGTCTCTGTCACATGACCAGTACCTCTAAACTTTTCAGTATGATGCTTTTAGACATTGTTGCTGCTTACCAAACACACAAATGATCCAGTTAGCGGACCTCATCTCACTGATCACATAGGGGTCTTTAGACCTGCACCTAATGCTAAAGTTAGACCATGCACAGGCGTGACACTGCAGATGTTACCGGTGCAGCAGGCACCATTCCTGGCCTTTTTGGCTCAGGCATGTCCATCTGGAATAGAGCAGATATAGCTGCTATTAAAGCACAAACACTTAATTTTTCAGCAAGCTGTTAATAAGATCCTACTCCCACTGTTACATGGTATAGATGGTTTAGATTATGGCCACTAGTCTGTTAACGATCTCTTTAGGGATTTGGAAACTGGACACATTCCTGACATTATTCTTGACAGAAGAATGTCTAAATGGTATTGTCCTCATTGCAAATCGAATGGTTGTATTACTATGTGTATGGCAAATTCTGTTAATATTTCTATGTCTGCTGCTAGAAATCTTGGGTATGTTTCACAATATCCAAACCAAGCACCTTGCTACTTTACTAAGACTTGCCCAATCCATGACAACATGTTCATTACCTTTACTATGTCACTACCACACTTTGATCCAAAAACTTTGGTCTTTGACAAACTGGCTGCTGTTAATTCCATTGGACATCTTGATGACATCTACCAAGAAAGAACTGATTTGCCTTCTTTATTGGTCTACCACTCTGTTCTCCAAGCCTGGGTGGCGTCCCATATGAACTGTTGCACCAAGAAGGGATATAACTACCTGTGCCGCTGTGACATCTTTGACATTGTGAAATCTGTTTGTGGCTACTCTCCTGAACATCTTGACTAGGCCCACACTTTGGGTGATAATCTGCTGACCAACCTGACTTACACGGATGATGAATCCAAAGCTCCGCAAGCTGCATCTTCAGTGCCTGACGCCAAAACAGCTACATCCCGAAGCTACTTAGAAGAGGTACATTGCTTCACTTCATGGCTCACTGACCAGTTGTTTGCTTGTCCCATACATCTACAGCAATGGAGGGTTCCAACTGTGAGAGTTACCTACAGTTCTGATGGGCAGTATTATGTAGTGACAAATCATCCATCTTTTGCTTATGGTGAAAAAACTTGTGATATTTCAGCTCCTAACTTCTGTTTTACTGCACAGCAGAAAACAGTAACTGGTCACACTGTGATCACTCCTGTTCCTCTCTCTGAACCAGATGTTATTGATACCGATCCCCAATACTTGCTTGCCTTGTCTCAATATTTGCCCATGTTTAATGTGCATATTGACCCTTTGACTCTTTCTTTGAAGTCTCTTTTAGCTAGAAAAGATTCGCATTTGATTTATATTAGCAATAATATTTCTAAGGCTGGTGATACTCTCAATACTCTTATTCATGATGGTGATGTAAGCACTGCTCTATCCAACACTTGGTTATAACTGATTTTTAAAGCTTTTGCTATTATTGAAGCATTTTTGATTGTTTTCCTGATACTAATCCTTTGCTGTCTGTGACGTACTCTAAGACAACACCGAGAACAACTCTAATTCTTGTACAAGGTTTGTGTGTCAAGCTTGTAAATTTTTGTAGCTCCATCCCACTACGTTCCTGTGGTTGTTGCCTTTTCTTTTGAAGGCAACAAGGAGGGGAGTGTGATCCATGGTCCAGCACCCCTGATTGTACCCCCCACCTCGGGGACAGCAACATATATGTAAGTGCATGTACTAACCTCAGGGCAAAGACACCTATTATATAAGCATAAGTGTCAAGATCTGTGTTCTACTCTATTTTACTAATGCATATTATGCTCCATTATGTTTAATAAATCTTAGCCCTGAGAGATACTTTTCACTATATTTTTACTGTATTCTTATAAGTAAGGCAACATTACCATTTTTAGTGCTTGTGCATCACTGTAATTGCAACTGACCTTGTGACTTATAGAGATCCCATTGTTTTACTATCTATGCAAGCTAAGCAACTTCTTATGTTAGTTGGGATAGTTATTCAGGCCACCTGTTTTTGGACAATTATATATACAATAATGCATGAGGTTGTGTGTTTAATGAGTTTTTACCCCCCCCCCAACGAGGTGTTTGATGCTACATAAATCCCAAGAGCGAAGCTTAAGGGGTTTATTTAAGCATCCAACACTGAGGGGTGTGTGTAAAAACTCATTAAACACATAACCCCATGTTTTATTTTATATAACTGCTGGGGAGTGTTTTCTTGCCACAGCAATTGCATAAAATAAACAGCCACAGTCTGGAACCAATGGAAGGCTGTCAGCGGCCTGCTGCCTGTGTGACCCAGTGGCTGCCAAACACTTGCTTTTATCTTTTTTTTTCCTTCAATTTAGTTGAGGAATCCAACAGGATTGCTGAGAGGCAAGTTGTTTTTTTATTTTACATTAACTTACCACCGAGTAGTGGTGAAAGCGGAATAGATGGTGGGCAAGTGTCGGTGGGCTGTGTGAGTGGAGGTAGGCGCATGCGTTGGAGAGAGGAAACATGGCGCATGTTTGCCGTTATAATCCATGGGTTATAACGACGAATTATAACCCAGGTTTCCTATAGGAGAAAGCGCTCCCCAGTTAATATATACATTTTATGTATCTTATTTAGCCATTGCTATGGATATTATTGGGATATAAGACCCTGTGTAGCACGTAGCTTCTCCAAGATGAGAGACTGCTTTTACCTAGGTAAGGAAAACTGGTTAGTTCTCCCAGTGATAACACTGTTGGTAGTAAGTCTGTATTACTGATCTGTAGTAAAAAATTTAATTTATTACATGAGCACCATTTGCCTGTTGTCTCTTCCTTTGTGCCATTCCACCAAGAACCTGAGAAAGGTAATTTATTACCAACTTACAGTATTTAACCCTGTGTGATTTCACCTTAATACTATGGTTTAGTCCCTCCTCATAGTCCTAGATTGTAATGTACTACTCATATGCGTCACTGTTTTTATATTGTCTCTCTTTGTTCTTCTTCTTGCTCCCCCACTTATGTAATCCCCTCCCCCCCAGGACGCTACTGGAAATGAGCTGTTTACAGCGCATGTTGTCTTTCCTGGTAAAACCTTTTAGAATAAATAAATAAATAATACAGATGGACAATGCTAGTGTGATGCGTTGTATTAACAAACAAGGTGAGGGAGTGTACTCACTCCTATCCCCTGTGCAGGGAAACAATGAGAGTGTGATACTGGGCTCTGTCACATGACCTACAACTGTTAATCATACATCTCCCAAGTCTATAGAATGTTTTGGCAGACAGGCTAAACAGGTCACAGTCCAAGATGCACGAATGTGAACTGCTGATCTCCATAGTATATGACCTATTTGAAAGATGGGGTTGTACAGAATTGGACCTTTTTGTGTCCCCATAATACACAAAACTGCTGCATTTCTGCTTGCTCGCTCCAGGGTGTGGAGTTTTCTGGTGAGATGTGTTGTCCCTCTCTTGGACAGGGAAATTCTTGTACATATTTTCTCCAGTTGTCTGATACAGAGTGTACTCCTCAAACTGTGGATCTGTGGATGGGAGGGTGCCACTTTCATCCTCATTGCTCTATTATGGCTTCAACAGATGTGGTGTCCACTTCTGCAACAGATGGCAGTGGAACCTCCTGCCCTTCTACCTCTGTGTTGGGGTGTACTGTCACAGGACAAGGGATTTCTGGTCCAGCAGAACCTGAAATTCCTACATCTGCATGCATGCACGTGAAGGCAAAGACAGTACATGTTTTGGGGTATCACCCAAGGCTGCTGATGTGCTAATTGCAATTAGAAAGTCTTCTACTAGTCATACGTATTCTTTGAAATGGAAGAAATGCACTCTGTGGGCTGGTTCCAGGAATACAGATCCATTAACATGCTCCTGCCAGTGCTGTGTTGGAATACTTGCTGTCACTGTAAGACTCTGGTCTGTGGTATTCCTCCCTTAAGGTGCATTTGCTACTATCTCAGCATTCCATGCCTCTATTGATGGCTATCTGGTTACTCAGTTAGAGGTGTCCTACACGTTTCTGAGAGATATTTTTCATATGAAACCTCCTATCCGCAGTCTGGTAACCCTTTGGGACTTTTTTTGAGCCTACTGTGACTTATGGCATACGATTCCTGCCATGGGAAACTATTTTTAGTAGCAATTACTTCTGCTCAAAGGATTCCAGAGCAGCAGGCTCTAATGTGTCAGCCTTCTTATATGATTTTTCGAAAAGACAATGTTTCTTTGTGTACAAATCCTCAGTTTCTACTGAAAGTGGTACCTGAATTTACACTGAATCAAATGATACACCTTCCTGTTTACTACCATGAGCATGTCAATCAGGGTGAGGCAGTGCTAGATGGCTGCATGACAAGCTGTGCCAGTCATGTCTCTGTGCGACAACTCACCCCAGACTTAGCTCTGGCATGGCTCTACACACTGTGCAATATTTCCGTGGATGATTAGAACCCAGCATAAATATTATAAACCAAACTCATCCATGACGAATTGTGCAGGATGGTGATTCATGCTGGAGTTAAGAGCCCAGGGCAAGGTGTTGTGCAGCGAGATGACTGGCATGACTTGACGTGTCCCCATACTCCATACTTTACCTGTACATAAAATACTGAGATACTATGTGAATCACACCAAGGACTGCAGAAAGTCCTCTCAAATGTTTGTTTTGTTCACCCCGGGACAGAGGGCGTCCCTGTGTCTAAACAGTGCCTGTCCAAATAACTGACACCTAGTATTACGTTCTGTTATAGGAAGTATGGTAAACTTCCTGGTGTGGTTCATGGTCACTCCACAAGGAGTATGACCATTCTGTTGCTTGTTTTAGAAATGTTTCTGCTACTGGCCTTTGTGCTGCAGCCAGATGAAGCACTGTCCACACCTTCACTAAACATTACAGTCTGGATATAGTCTCACATAGACGTGTGGATTTGGGTTTGTTGTGCTGCAAGGCCTTCTGTCTTTAAATGTCTGTATATGACTGTATCATACTCCCAGTGGCTTTTTGGACTTCTTGGGATTTGTTCCAGAGATATAACCTAATGGAGAAGTCATCCTAGAAGAACAGAGAACAATTAAGGACTTACCATAACCTTCGATCTTCGAGAGACTCTCCTCCATTAGGCCATGCCATCCCTCCCTGTCCCCCTTCTGCTTCAGTGAGGGTTACATCAGATATTGTGCCTGAATAATCCATGGCTATTATATCCAGCACTGTATCTCACCTTGTATCCCTGGTGCTGGTCTGATCTCCTGGTTCCCTACAGTTGGAGATTCTCCTAGTCCAATCTCCAGCAGGGAACTGAGGAGTGATGGGGCCACCCACATTTTTATAGATGCTGATGCATGACATTGTTGTGGGCGGTCCCTAGCTAGCAGAAGTTTCCATGTGGTCTTAGTGCCTGGTGGATGGTATAGTCTAATGGAGGTGATTCTCTCGAAGAGCTACTGTTGTGGTAAGTTCTTGGGTAATTGTTCTTTTCATGATGGTCAGATGTCCAGAATCCGAGATCTGGACAGTGCAACAAGTGGAAAAATTGGGGGGAGGGGGTTGGCCAGTTTTTTCTCTCACCTACAGCCCAGATGGTTTAAAATTTTGTTCTGGAATTTTCAAGGTAGAAGGGGCTTGCCCTATAAAGAGGCCTGCATTTGATTTGGTGAAAAATATCAATCAGTTCTTGAGTTTTATAAGGATTTGAATTTTCTGCTCTGAGCATGCTTAGTAGGGTCTTTCATTTTGTATATCCGATGTGAAAGAAGAATTTCTGACTCACAAGAGAAGGTTCTTCTTTCGTGAGCTGAAATTCTTTTGTGAGAAAAAAATGTCTTCTTTCATATGGCCACCATCTTGTTTTTCATCAAAAACAAAAACAAAAATTGAAAATCATAAGAATGATACCCTGCAGAAAAAACAAACACATGACTCTAGCTAAACAGGACCAATTTAGCTAAATTATGGAGTTTTTTGTTCAATACAAGACCCTGAAATGTGGTTTTGGGACAGCCATAAAAATCATAGGTGGAAGGCTTAGCGAAGGGCTCACATTTCTTGTTTCATGAGCCAAAATTCTTCTTTTGTAAATTTTATGAAAGAAGAATCTCGGCTAACGAAAGAAGAATTGAATCTCACAAAAGAAATTTATTGTTTCATCATCTTCTTTCAGATCAAGATACTTTTGTGAAGCGAAATTCTTCACTCATGATCTTCGATCCGAAAAAGAATTTGTCACAAGTAGATTTTCCAAAAATGTCACAAAAGATTTTCATGCATATGAAAGAAGAATTCTAGGGCTGGCCTGCCAGCGCAGCAGTTGGATTTATGTCTGCGATGCCCATGCCGCAGGATCAGATATGCACTCTGAGCATCGGAGGACTGGCCAAGGGAGGAGCATTGAGCATCCTAGGGACTGCTCTCCTCTGGGGGAGGAAGAGCGATGGGCGTGTGATTGGCCCCTGGCAGAGGACGGGTGGAATACATTTGCTGGAGCCGAGTTGTCAGGGAAGCATGCTGGGTGTCGTGCATTGTGTATTACATCATTGCACTCTACACCTCCCAGGAAGCCCACCATTCCCTAAAAAAAAAAAAATTGCTGCCAGCTCTGTTTATGACACCCCACCTCTCTGGCTCCACACTGCCCTCTGTGACAATTAGCCGGCAACTAAGCGACAAGTTTTCATTTCTGCGATCCGGTTCTGCAGCCCCACCCGGGGGGGTAAGCCTGGCTGCTACTGCCGGAATCCTTGACCAGTAATCTGGGGGGGGGCTGCACCATCTGATGGCCCTGCCCAGAAGGGGTAAGCCTGGGTGAATCACCACTTCAGGTTAGTCCAGGGGTGGACGGAGGTTGGGAGGTAGGGGGCTGAGCCATTTGAGGTCTGGCACCATGCCAGAAAAGCATAGTAGAAAAAAAAAAGCATAGTAAATTAAAAAAACAAAACAAAGCATAGTAAATTAAAAAAAAAAATTCTTCTTTTGTGAGTCCACACAAAAGAAGAAAATCTGCTCACAGAAGAACTTTGTATAAAAAACAATTTTTGTGTGTAACACGGCCATTTTAAAACATTTTCACCCTACATTTTCAACATGGCCTTTTTTTGACCACGCTTCATGAACCAGGAAGGTGCAGTTTTTCAAATTTGTCCTGAAGGTGATTTTGTGGTCATTCTGCAAAAACATATTTTGGGCAGGATTTGAAAAAGTTCACCTGACTGGTTTGTGAGGCGGGGTCTTAAAAACTGTATTAAAATTTGGGATGAAAATATTTAAAAACAACAAAGTTATGAAGGAAGGACCCTGCATTTCTGCAGCTAGATTGTCTCCTCATTTGGCGTGGAAATGCAGACAGACTCCTCACTTAGTGCTGGACCCCCTGGGCCCTGTGGGTCTGCATCTGTAGCTGCATGGAAGTGCAGGGCCCTTCTGCAGCCTCATAGACTCCACACAGGCCCTGCGCGTCTGCGTCTGTAGCCACATGGAAGCACAGGCCAATAGGATCCTGCATTAATGCAGCCAGATGGATCTTTTCACGCAGGTCCCGAATCCATGTGAACGAGGATATGATTTCAGTGTCTCAAAAAGAAAGGAAACTGATTACAAAAAATGCATTACTGCACCAGTTAAGGTTCATCTTAAAGCAACATAAGTAGGGAAATGTGATGTTAGATTTCCAAATGCAACCCCCACCCCCAAGGAAAAGACATCCATTGTCATGGTCTGGCATTTCTGCAGCCAGGGATACACATACGCACTTCAAAACTTAGATAGAAATCCACAATACTGATATCACGACATTTAACTGCTGTTGCAGTCGATGCACATGCACACTTCAACACACATCCATTTGTAGCTGCAGATAATTCACAATACTCATATCACAGCACTGTTTCTGCATGTATTACCAGTGCTACTGCTTCAACAAAATACATGTGTATTTTCATCAGCAGAAGTGCAGGTTTGCAGCCAGGTACAGATACCCCAATTAACGTAGTATTTCTGTCTGCAGAAGCACAGGTTCCCTATGTAGCTTGCAATTCTGTTAACACAGATATGGTTGCATAGTGTAACACATACACAGCCTCTACCAACTGCAGAAGCACAGATCTGTGTGGGTTCTGTGCTTCTGCAGTCACAAATATACAAATCCAAAGTACCCAGATCACAACAGTACACTGCTTCTGTCTGCATAAGTGCTTCTGTGGCCACAGGTACCATTTCCACAGTTGAAGACATATACACGTACTTATGTTTGCAGAAGTGCAGGCTCCTGTGTAGTCTGCACTTCTGTAGGCACAGATGCACTTGCAATGTAAGACATACACACCCACTTCTGGCTGCAGAAGTGCAAGCCACTGTGGGGCCTGTGCTTCTGTAGCCACATGTACAAGTCCCAGATAACCAGATTTAAAAAGTACTTCTGTTTGCTAAAGTGCAGGCCCCTGTGGAGCCTGCAGTTGTGTAGACACAGTTGCACGCTGTAAGACATGCATTTGTGACTCTTTCTGCATAAACTCAAGCAGCTGCGGAACCTGTACTTTGCTGTCATAGATACAGTGCCCAAATTTAAACTGTACCTGTCTGCAGAAGTGCAGCCGCATACACAGTTGCTTACTATAAAACATACACACACTTCTGTCATCTTTTTTGGGTATCATGCATTTTTATCTGCAGTTACAAGTGGGTGTGTATGTGTTGAAGTGTGCATATATATCCATGGCTGCAGAAGCACTGGACCATGATGATGGATGTTATTTTGTGTCATTTGGAAACAGATGTATGTTTTTATCCTAACTGATGATGGTTGTCTGTGGTTGCTTGTGTGTTCTTGTCCCTTTGCTGCTGGGGGTGGGGTGGGGGTTAGGGTTAGAAACACTTTCCTACTTTGTTTTAAGTCGAACTCTAACTGGTGCAGTAATGCAGTTTTTGCCATGAATGCATGTTGTGTGGTATTATACCTGTAGTTAGGGTTACAAATGTATTTCTATGTTAAACCCCTATTCAAACCTCAGGAATCCCTTACCTATGCTTAACAAATGTGGTCATTCCCCTGGAATAAGCCACCCCAGAGCTTTAGAATTTTAAGCTAATTATGGAACGTAGAATGAAATTAAAACTACCGTGTCCTCACGCTCACACCTGCACTCTGTCAGATTTATTTCTCCGCCTGAAGAAAGTAATCGCCCCCAAAGTCGTCTTCTCACTTCTGGCCAGTTTACAGTTTATTATTTTAATATTTAAGTGTTTTACTGTGTTTCATTAATTTTTTTTTATACTTAATGTTAGGGTGTTATTTGTTGTTTTTGTGTAATATTCAGATTTTCTCTGGTTCCCTATCAGTTTCCAGGAACCAGATAAGGCCAGTGTCAGTGGCTCAGTAGGTAGCATACTCGCCTCTGAGGCCGGGAGATCAGAGGACTGTGGGTTCAGTTCCCACATCTGGCACTTGGGTTAATATCCCAGTACTGACACTGTAGTGCAGCATGAGAGGGGTGCTGCACTTCTGAGGTGCCGTCTTTTGGATGAGACTTTAACCGAGGTCCCATCTGCCTGGATTGGTGGTAGTTCAGGTGGATGTTAAAGATCCCATGGCACTTATTGAAAAGAGTAGGGGAATTTCCCTGGTGACCTGGCCAAATTTACCTCATTCACTAAAAAAATACAACCGACAGCTTAATCTGATTCAAGGTCAGTTGGCATTCATCTGTATACCCGTCCCCTTGGTCGTGCCTGAAAATAGGCAGGATTTGTCTAGTGCACTTACCCAGTCAATAAAAAATAAATAAATAAAATAAAATTTTTAGTATGGTTCCTGCTTTTAGGGAACCACTATTTTTCATTTTTTGCAGTTTCTCTATATTCTCAGTTCCTTATTTTTTGGGAACCAACATTACTTTTCGCTGTTTTAACTAATAAACCAATTTGATGTATTTTATTTGCGGTTTTAATTTTTGAGGACCCATACAACATTTCTCCTCTTAAAAACCCATTTTAACAATTGTGGGGGTTTTATAGTTAAAAAGCTTTTTCTACTGGGAACCATTCATGTGTTCTCAGGGTCATCAGTGTTTGGCATGACTGACAGACCCAAAAAGAAGACAAGACCTACAAGTTTTAAACATTTCTAAGGTTTGTTTTTAATTCCTTGTGAAGGCAGACTGCTACAAGTTGTGTTTAAAGTGCCTGAGTCCAGACCACGATTTTGTCAATTGTGAGTCCTATAAAGTTTTGCCCAAAAATGCAAAACAAAAGACCTAAAAAAATTAGAAGACTTTATACTGTAACTGCTCAGTTTGCCTCCATGTCACCTAAAGGCTCAGAGGAGGGTCCATATCATCAAAGTAAGCAGCATTCCCTGTCAAAGGGGACAGAAGAGAAAGATAAGAGTGCAAGAAATGGTTCAGAACTCAGTATGGACAAAAGGGGGAACTCTGAATTTAAAAAAAATGAAGCCTAAGAGCAGACACTGGAGAAGGTGCTTGGCAAGAAAAAACAAATCAAATAAAATGTCGCTGTCCCTACTGCTGAAGAAGGAAAGGAGTCACCAGTGGACACAAATAAAATGCCCTCAATAGAGGACATGACAAAGGCATTGCAATTTCCCCAGGTATTCTAGGCTATCGGGAATTGTGATGGTACTGAGTAAGACCCTGTCCCACTTGTTATGCAGAGCTAGTTAAAAGCAAAGATCTAGTTTGTCCTCTCCTATTTTGCCACTTGCCTATTTGATTGCTCAATCAAATATTTATTGTGGCATCTAGAACTGGCCACTCCAATACTCCCACAATTTCCCACGGTTATCTCCCTTCCTTCACTTGCTGTTTCTATTCTTTATTTCTCCCCTTGCCTTTGTCGTTCAATCATACACATGAGCCTTTATGTGAAACTGTGATATCTGTGCACATTCCAGAGTACTCAAGCAAATACTCTCACGTATTGCACTGGTCCGACCTATGGCAGTACTGATGCAGGGGTCAGTTGCAAACATGGGGGTACAACCAAGTTCCATACTTTCTTTACTGAGTATGGCATTATTTGTTGGAATTCTTGCTTGCAGCTGTATGACAGCAACAGTAGCTACAGTTCTAACCCCAGGTATTCATCTATATTCCTAACTCTCTACAGTCAGCCTCCTAAGTAGAGCTGCCCGGAGATAATGGAACTTTATGCTAATGATAGAACTATCATTGGCTTGTGCCACATATTCAAACTGCTGCCTTTATCAGCTGCAACATTCCACCAATGTATCAGATTTCTTTCTCCGCCTGACAAGTCAAGACACCCAGGAGACTTCCCTGTCAGTTCCTTGTGGTTCTTCACTGAATATAAGTAGTTTCTTATATTATTATTCATACTGCTGCTTTTATTTTCTGTTATAAAATGGCAGGGTAAAATCATGTAATCTATTTATGTGTAAATAATGATTTACACATGGGTAAAAAAAAATAGGACTGCTCAGCAGTGAAGAGTCTGCAACACAGATCAATGGGCATTTGATACACAAGTATTTCAGTCAGCCCCCTACAGCCAAAACTGGTCTTCCACCACAAACATGGCAGCTACCTTTACACTGTAAGAAAAAAAAATCTTCAGCTAGGCCCTAAAAATAAAACTACCTTAAATAAAAAATAAAACAAATTAATTAAATGCTGTTTCCCTGATTATCACACTCTCCTTACATACATAAACAAATTAGAAACAATGGCTCAGATATTCAAAGCAGTTGTGCATGGCGCAACTGAGTTGCAGTTGCGCAAGTGCAGACTTGCACCAAGGAACCATATTCAGCGGGAGCCAGTGCACAGCACAAATCTCATTGCGCCAATGTGCAACTATAATAACTCAGAAGCAAGTGTAGTATTCTATGAATATCCAGCGAGTAGGATATTCATGACAAGAGTGTGGAGCAAATCAAGGATTTCACGAGCAGAATTGTTCCGATAAATACAGGGCACAAGCACACAGACAGCACTTGCGCCAGGCGAGAGAGAGAGAGAGACTGAGGCAGACATAGTAGGGGAGGGACAGAGGTGGCAGTGAAGAGGGAGACAGGGGCAGACAGCGTGTGAGATACAGACAGACACACTGCAAGGCAGTGCACCAGGGTGGCACACAGCCAGCAGCAGCCAACTGCCCGGGGGAAATTGGACAGCAAGGGCCATGGATAGTGTGCCCTTCATGATGGGGGCCATAATGAGGGGTGTGAGGGGGCAGGAGGAACAGCAACATGGCTGTGGAAGGGTCCGCCGGTGGTATGCCTGACACAGGTGGTACCGCGCCTGCATCACCTTTAAGCAGTACAGTGACACAGAGATTGTGGGCTGGTACCACCTGAACAGGGCCATTCTGAGGCAGCTCTGTGAACTGTGCAGTGAGGAGATTCAGGCACCCACCAGACGGAACCACGTCATGTCCGTGGAGACAAAGGTGACAGCCGTCATGTGCTTGCTCTCCCCGGGCACCTTCCAGAGACCAACAGGGGACACCACAGGCATAACCCAGTCAGCCACGTCCTGCCTCCTCACACAGTTCCTCAACACTCTGCTGCCACATGCATTGGAATACATCTGTTTCCACAGCACACAGGCAGAATGTACAGCAACCTTGCAGGACTTCTACAGGGTATCACGTATGCCTGGCATGATTGGGGCCATTGACTGCACCTGCATGGGCATCCGCATGCCACCTGGCCCTGAGGATGTGGCGTACCTCAACAAGAAGGGGAGCCGAGTGTCAACTGCCAGGTGGTGTGTGATGCCAAGGGGCACATAACCAATGTCTGTGCCACACACCCTGGGAGTGCACACTAAAGGAATAATGCCCGACAGGGTGGGTGTTATGCTGGGATAACATCACCTTGGGTGGTGGCCCGAGGCCAACGGCCGAGGGCGTCCAACACCCAAGGCGGATGTTATCCCAGCATAACACCCACCCTGGAGGTATTATTCTATTATACAATGGCTTATGAGTTAAAGAGAAGGAAAAAGATGAAAATTGGTTTAAAACATATTTTAGTGTTTTTCCAAAGCGTAGGTTTACTCTTTAAAGAAACAGTGCCTATTCTTTTTGTCCAGCAGGTGGAGCTGCTGTATTGTAACTGTGGCTCACAGTGGGGAGTCCCAATATAAGCATTTGAGTGTTGTGTGCTCTGTCAGCTCAAATTTAAATGATTCTCTGTGCCACCAACTGTGTCCTTTTTTTTAAAACGATTCTATGTGTCCGAACGAACTGTGTGATTTTTATATGAGGTCTGTCCATTTCTTCCGATCATGTGGCCAGGTCAGTAGTTTCTTGTTCCCCAGCTCCTGCTGTGCTTGACTCGTGGACAGAGACAAAAATAAGCGATAAGGTATGAAAATAGAGTTGAGAGGTGTAGCGGATGTTGTTTAAAATGAGAGAGCAGATAGGCTTGGCGAGTTAGCAGAGTGCTTCGCGGCGGTTGTCACGGTGTCAGATCGTAGTGGTCAGTGTGGGGTCAAAATGTTTTTTTTTTTTTTTTATTGTACCCTGGCGTTCCTGGTTGTGTTGTGCTTGCTTCTCCTGGTACACTAAACTCTTTTTTGTTATGATGCTGGGAGAACAAGTTAAAGAAAGAAATTCAAGTAATGTTAAATTAAGGAAAGCAGTGTGTCATGCGGTCAGTGTGTTTGCAGCAGGAGATTAGCGGAAGCGGTGATGGCGACGGCAGGGACAGATATGCGGATAGATTTTTTTTATAACTTTAATGCGGTCATGGCTCTGGTGGGACTATAACTGGGATGTTATGCTGGGATAACATCCCGGTTCCAGTCCCAGTATGACCAATCAGGGACCAGGATTGTCTGCTGCCATTGTATAATATGCATTCATCTGGCACAGCTCTGCACTGTGCCACAGATTTGAATGTGGGGACATCCCCACTGGCCACCTAGTGGGTGAGTATGGCACAGGCAAGGGATGATGGGCAGAGCATACCTTGGGATGGGGGAGGTCAGGGTGTGCATGTTGGCGTGGCTGCCACAGACAGGCAAGGGGTGCAGCATAGAATAGCAGAGGGCTAACCATGTCATTGTTCACACAGGGGACAGCACCTATCCACTGCGGCCCTTGCTGCACACCCCCTACCGGTGCCCATCGTCCACAGTAGAGGAATGCTACAACGAGGCACACACCAGCATGTGCAACATCATTGAGTGAGTCTTTGGCATGCTGAAAGCACAGTTCTGTTACCTAGACAGGTCAGGAGGTACCCTGCATTACAACCCCTCGAAAGTCTGTGGCCTATTCCTGGCCTGCTGCATACTACAGAACATTGCCATTGACCATGGAATAGCTGTTGAGGCTGATGAGGGCAACAGTAGTGGGATGACGGAGGCAATGGGCCGGAGGGAGGTGGACAGCCACCCCCTGGGCAGAGGGATCCCCGGCTGCTACAGCAGGTGAGACAACACTGGGACACCATTGCACAGGAGCAGTATGGTGCACAAAGGTAGGTGGTGCGACACACATGCATGGGCCGCACGGACAGGTACAAGCACACATGCAGGGGCATGCACGACCTTGGGCATGAACACACAGAGGTGTGAAGCAGGGGTAGGGGAAGCAGGGGCACACACTTACACACAACCATACACAGCACCTCTCACAGCCCACACACACACACACACACACACACACACACACACACACACACAGGTGTGGGTATGTGGCATGGATCAGATGCATTGCACTGGTGCACAGGCACAACCGGTGTAAGACTGCCATCATCAAGCTCACGCCACATGGCCCAGCAGCCAGCCAAGCACGCACACAGGCAGTGTGTGGCACTACACACAGATGCCACACCAGTGGTAGGCACACACACACACCGCCCATGTACACACACTGGGCAGTGGCTGCAGAATGCAGGCGGGGCAGCCCGCACGTCAGGTCTGCTGCACGGAACCATGACCAACACGGCCACAGGGGCAGCTGTGCCTGGGCTGCTTAGCAGCCGTAGGCTGCGCATCATCCATGGGGGTGGGGTGGAACCGCAACCACGCGGGTGTGTCAAGGCGCCCAAACAGGCCAGCTCCGAGCATGCCTCGGATGCCGACATCAGAGCCCAGTAATCAACTGCGCTGGGGTCGCTCGACACCGGGTACATGGGGTGGACAGCACACTGTGCGGGGGGGGTCATCGGTGCCCAGCCATACCTTGTGGCAACCAGCAGCACAAAGCCATCTGAGATTGCAGTGGCCTCCTGCATGCGCTGTATCCTCGCCAGGATCTGTGCAGTACCCCTCTCCTGCTGCTCGGCTAACTGGCGCACCTCCACGTGCAGTACGCGCACCCCAGTGGCGAGCAGCGCCTGTTGCTGAACGGACACCCACAGCAAACGGGTGTGCTCAGCTAGTGGGTCAGTGACCTAGGGCTCCCGGGCTGGATACCGATCCCCACGTAGTGACCGGCCACGCTGCACAGCCCCTCTCTCTGGTGGATGCTGCACAGTGAGGTCTGCAGGGGGATTGGGCACGGCAGGCACACCAATGGCGGACCCTGTGTCCGGCTGCCCAGTGGCACCCACAGTCTGCTGCTGTCCCCTGGCTGCTGCACACCACCCAGCACCTGCGTGGCCATACCACCTCCACCTCAGGGTACAGCGAGGGCAGCGCACACCACTGCACCCGCAGTGGTGGCAGGAAGCTGTTCCATCAATGGCAGAGTGCTGGGCATGCTGCCTGTGTCAGTAGCCAGCAGAGGTGCTTCACCCACAATGGTGGCCATGCTGTCCAAGATGAGCGTGACGTCGTCATCGGTGTCGGACCCCGCCCCAATCTGTATCTCTGCGCAGAGGACACCAAGTCTGGCATCCTGCAGGAACACATCCAGGGCCTCATCCGACCTCAGGTCCAGGACATCTGCCTGAACAGTGGTGGTGAGCTGCAGCCTATCAGGCCCCTGGATGCCCTTGGAGGTGGACAGCTGGTCCTCTGGGGCTGGTCCAGCGTCCACGGCTGCTGCTGACACTCCATCATCTAAACGGAGGCATGCTGGTGCTGCAAGAGAAACAGACATGTTAGAGATGCATTGCCCACATGTGCCTCCCCACACTGCCACTGCATGTGTCCTGCAGCATGGCATGTGTGTGGGTGCACACACATGCACATGACATGCATGCCGGCTGCATGCACGCCAACATGGCCGTGTACGCACCCTCCACACCCCCAGCTGTGTGTGGCTGACATACTTATCATGCACAGATGGGCTGCCACCTGTGTGGAATGTGCTGCCAGGCACACCCTCCACTGTGCTGCAGCGCATGGTGGCTGCCACCAACTCCTTCTGCACCTTGAGCAGTGGTGCATCTGCAGGCCACCTTCCGGTGGCATTCCGGGATGCACGGATGGCTGCCACCTTCTCCTTGATGCACCTCTTGTCTGTGCCCACCTTCTTCCTGCAGTCCTGTGCTGACCACTGGTGGCTGCCCTGCTGGTTGATGCATGCTGGCACCTCCTCCCAGGCACCAGCCCTGGCTTGTGGTGTGCCCGTGGCACCAACAGGTGCTCCTTGTCAAGGTAGGCATCAGACACTGCCTCTGTCTCTGCTTTTGTGAAATTGGGCCTGCACTTGTGAGCAGGCCCACACTCCTCACTCTCCTCACATTCCAACATGTCACTTCCTGTGGACATGGACAGCACAGTGTGTTAGTGGCAGCATCACCCTGTTCCATCCCACCCTGCTGTGCTGGCTACTCACAGTGAGCTGCAGCGGCATGCACAACTTACCCTGAAAGGATGCAATTCAGGTCCATGGCCTGTGCTGTTCCATGGCACTTATATAGCACTACATATGCAGATGAGCTTTGGTGCAACGGTAATGACATGCTAATGCTCCCAGTGTTCCACACATTGTCTGATGAGCTCATTTGCATGTGACATCTGAATATCGCAATTTTACTCCATGCACAATGAAATTGCTCCAGAGCAAGTCATGGCGCAATGCGCACGCATGCGTGGTGCACAGGTCTGCAGTGCGCATGCGCTGAATGGTATCATGGTGTCAGTCATGCACTGTATGCCAGTTGTGTGATGGGGGCCATGGCACATCAGGCCGGCTATCGCGCATGTGTGCACTGCGCAGAGGCGGGCAACCTCTGACCCCTGCTGTGACCCCAACCCCTGGGTCACTCACCCAACCAGTGACCCCTGCATGCGCTCATGCGTGCATCTCCGAGACTGCATGATGGGCGAACATAGTACATGTTCTCCTTACATCCCTCATCTGTGCGCGTATAGGTGGCCATGTGCGCTTACTGAGGCCATTTTGTTCATCGGCTTTGTTTCGCAGCATGGTGCCATGACTGTCACCGCAAGCACAGAACTGGATGTAGGTCAAGCTGCTCAATCTGGTCACCTGTGTCCAGCCCCATGCCCCTCAACTGTTGGCCAGGTGCCCCTGCAGCAGCCCAAGGTTGTGGTGTGGCAGGTGATTGATACCACACTGCACAGCAGACTGGGGTGGCCAGGACAGTGTAGCAGTGCCACCACAGGTATGGCGACCTTGTGTGGAGGGACCCAGAGTGCCTGAGAAGGCTTGAGGCATGCGTCAGGCTTGGGGCTGTGCCACAGCCAGGTGAGTAGGCCCATACTGCATATGTGCCCTGGTGCTGTACTGTGGTGTTGACTAGGCTGCCTGGCATGCCCTGCAGAGCAGTGCACTTCCATCATGCATATCTCGGTGTGGCATTGCCAGCCGCCGCTTGCCATGCAGCTGTGTGGGTCATGTCGAGCAGGGGCTCACCCTGTGCACAGGGGTTGGGGTGGTGGGCAGCTGCTGTGTATGTTTGCTGATGTGTACCTGTCTATGTTCCATTCCCAGGGCCCAAGAATCGCCGGAGAGTGGTGGCAGCAGCAGCAGCAGTGGCAGGACTGCAGGCCACAGTGGGCCACGGAGGTGGCATCGGGGTGGCTCTGACACCAGCAGGGCCATGGAGGACAGGTATGCACTGTCATGGTCCTTTGCACAATTGATAGGGGTTGGCCTGTGCCGTGTGTCATGGCAGCTGTGTGTGTCACACTGTGTGTGGTGCTTGCCACTGTGGTGCATCCATTAGACACGTGCCAGCTGTTGGTGAGGTGGGAGTGTGCCTGGCTGCCACTGGTGTTGCTGTGGTGCTGCCGGTGCACAGTGCCCTGTGACTGTCATTGCGCAGTTGGGTGGCCATTGTGTGGCGGGGACCACCTCTGTGCACTGTCGTGTTGTGCTGCGTTGCTGGCAGTCATTTCCCTAGTCCCCTGTGGGTGGCCGGTACGGGCCCTCCAGGGGTGTGTGTTCCCACTGCCCATTGCACTGTGGGTGGGCATGGTTCCTTGGGATGTTGCACTGATCACCTGTCCTGTCCCTTGTCATAGGTGTCCAGCGACGGAGACGGAGGCCTGTTTACTGCAGGCTGCTCTGGCAGCTGATACTTATAATGTCAACAACAATGAAGGCTGTTCTGCAGGTTCGCTGCCTGCTGCTGAAGGATAGGGGGTGGCGAGGGCACCAAGGGGCGGCAGGCCATGGCTGCCGGTGAATGGGCCTCAACATTCCTGTTTCCCCTGCTGTACCTCCCCCTATAGTCCCTCATCCCACTGTACAGTCCCTGTTCCCTGTCCCCTTCCCTCACTTTTATACCCTTTCCACACCCTTGTTGATGGAAATAGTTTGATTTACCTGCCCGTGTCAGTGTCTGCTTTGCAGGAGGTGTGAGGGAGCCATGCTGCATTGGCTCAGTGCCTGTCCGTGTGGTGTGCATGTGTTGGGGCACGTGTTGTGCTTCTGTGGTTCACTGCTGTCTGCTGTGGTGTGTCCCACTGTGGTGGTGTCCCTCCCCTTGGTCAGTGGCTGTGCCTTGGGGTGCCCAAGAGGTGACTGTCAGGGGTGTGTGGCGGGTGTGTGCATGGTGATGGAATATGGCCATGGTCTTTGGTCAGGTACTGGCCGCATGCTGTGTTGGGGCCCCTGCTTGGCATTATGCAGCCTGTTCCATGTGGTCTGCCATGCTACATGCCTCCCGGTGCATTCCATGCCTACTGTGTGGGCCACCTCTGTGGTTGTGTGTGTGTGTGTGTGTGTGTGTGTGTGCTTGGGTGCGTGGTCATGGGTGTGACCTTCTGTGGTCTGGGTGTGGGGGGGCATGGCCTTCAACCTGTGGGGGGGGGCTCCCATGTTGGCCCTCCATTGACCATTGGCACCTCCTGTTGCCTACTATATGTGTCACTGTTGTGTTCTGGGGGGTCTGGGTGCCTGTGTGTGCCCTGCTGTGCCTTGCTGGTGGTGGCTTCCTGTGGCCTGTCACTGTGCTTCCCTGGCTCTGTCCCTGGGTCTCTTCTCTGTGCCATGCCCCCCTCTGTTGCTCTGCTGTTCTGCTCCCGCAGTTGCGCTGGGGCATCTCTTTCTGCACCATGGTGCAAAACTCTGGTTGCACCATGGCGCAAGCCTTGTTGCACCATGGCACAACTGTGCCATATTCAGCCGGGTTTTGCTGGCGCAGTGCAGCCAGTGCAGCCTCTGAATATGGATCCTGTTGTGCCATGGTGCATCAGATTTGCACTGCACCGGACTTGTGCCGGCCTTTGGCGCATTTTGAATATCTAGGCCAATAAGTATAGTTTATAGTTTTCACTACAACTGTTTCTCTGCTGACAGTGAAAAATCCCCCTTTTATCTTTAACTGCTTATCATGGTACTCTTCTTCTTGCCCTGACAGTGAGATAACTGAGTCTCTGGTTGTAACAAAGGTCTTTGTTGTCTGTGTATAGTGTGTTGGGAGAGAAACATTCTGCCAGTGGAACTGAGCAGAATTCTGAATCCATGTATTCTTTGGTAAACATTCCATGATAAACATTCCATATCTTGAATGTGGAGAACAGAGAAAAAAGACAGGAAGAAGAAAGTAGGCAATAATACAATGACATCATGTGCAGTGGGCGGAAGGACTATTTTTATCACAAATGCACACAAGCAAATCTGTTTTTTCTACATATAAACATGCGTTTCCCAATAGTCAAAAGTAAAAAAAAAAAAAGCCAATTTTACAAGCACAATAAGGCACTCAGGGGTGTGTGTAAACCATTTTTTACAGCACGGCAAGCAGCTGAAGTCACTTGGCCTTCGGCCTCATGCCTTATGCCCCTGGCTGTGCTGTAAAATATGGTTTACACACACACACTTTCGTGCCTTATTGCTTACTTAATTACCTTAATGTTTGTTAGTTAGCATTATTGAAGTGTTATTTGAGTTTATTTTCTCAGTTCCTCATTGTTCTGTATAGCCTTTGGGGAACCAGGTATTAGTACCTTTTTTTGGAGCTTTATTTACTCTCTCTGGTACTTAGTTCAATTTATTTTAATTTAATAAATTGTTTTGTTTGTTGGATTTGAAACCGCTAACCCAGTTTCTGCGAACCGCTAACCCGGTTCTCTTTTTGTGGTTCCCAGTTCATTATCGGAACTTTCATCGGTTCCTGAACTAACTGTATTAAAAAAAAATATATATGAATAAGATCTTTATTACGGTTTTGTTTTTCTTCATTGGTGAAACGATGGGAGAAAAACCTAAGAAAAAGACTGGACCCCCAGAGTTTGAAAACTGCGTTAAGTGTGGGGATGTTTTTGCAAAGGCAGATAAGCACAGTTTATGTGTAGTCTGCCTGGGGAATGACCATTTTTCAGCAGAATGTGATATCTGCAAATCATTCCATCAGAAAACAGTAGAAAAAAGACTTGAAAGATTCCAGAGAAAACTGGAGAAGGGTATTGCTGGTTCTAACCAACTCACCCCCTCAATACCAACGGGTGAAACCGTGGTCTCTTTGTGACAGGGTGGAATAGGACCCTATCCCTGTTGTTATGGAAAGAGTTTGAATGCAGGGATCTTTCCTATTCTCTCCTTTTCTGTCTCTTCTCTGTCTGGTTGTGAGACCTAGGATTTGATCACCCCAGCAGTCTCGCAGTTCTTTGCCTCTCACTGTCTCTCAGCCTTCACTTGCTGTTCTCTCTCCTTTCCTGCTTTGCACATTTGCAGGTATAAAAATATATGCAATTATTATGTAGAAATGTAACTGATATTGGGATCCCTTTGTTTAGAAATTATATAGTGTTAATTTTTGAAATGTATATAATTATAGTTTGAGATGATTGCAAAAAGCTGTTAGAAACTCAAGGAGTTACCTGAATGCAATTTTTAAGCCTTTTGCAGAAGAGCTGTGGAAAAGGGGCCTTAGCTCAGGCACACTGTGTTCCTGCCAGCACCTGCCTGAAATATACAAGAACACTTTGGAAGATGCTTGTTGAGAATGGGGGGTTGGAAGGACTTATAAGACAGAGCTGCAGTTGCTCACAGGGATGGACACAGAGACTGAAGGAAAACTCGGACGAATCTCCTCTATTTTATTTTGCCTTTGTAAATAGTTATACTGAACAATTTTATTTTTTATGTTACTGCTAGTACAAATAAATATTTTTGGTGAATTCTACAACTGCTCCTAGTTTTCCTATGCTTCCTGACCTGTGCCTAGACGACACTCTTTTGTTTTTAAGCACCCCTGACAAGGGTGAAGCAACTACTGTAAAAAGGATGGGTGATCCGTCTGACCTTCTGGTTCCCACAAAAAAAAAAAACAAGAAAACAAAGCATGTTGACCCCCTGGCTGATAAACCAAAAGGGGCTTCATCTGTGCTTCACAGCCTGCCATCATCAGGGGAGATTGCCCAGGCCATGAAGGTCATACAGGCTTTGCATGGTTTTATACCTACTCCAACCATCCCAGCACCAGTTCAAATCCCAGTTGGTCCCTCCTGTGACAAAACCCCATCTCAAGAAATGATTGAGTTTGAAGAATATGATTTGCATGAAATAGATGAAGGTGAGCCTATTGAACCAGAGATCTCACCAGAGCAGGAATTCCGTTCTCCTCCCAGACCAGAGGATTTGTTTCCTCTCATTTTTCATTTGTTAGAAAAATAGTGGGTGCTCTTGACCTGGCTACCACAGAGGTCATAGAGGATGAGGAGGAAGCCGAATATATGGAGAAGATAGGTTTAACACCCACAAAGAAAATCTTACTCCCTATAAACAAGTTCTTTAAAAAAGAACTGCTTAAAATCCCTGCAGACTCCAAATTCTGTTCCACCTTTGGACAAGAAGATGGATAAAAAGTACCAGCTGGACAGACAAGGGTCTGAATTCCTTTTTTCTCACCCTGAACATCATGGGATAGTCCAGCAAGCAGCCTGTAAGAAGGCAAGGGTACCTCTGGCATCTCACCCACCTGAGAAGGACTCTTGCAAGATAAACAGCATGACAAAAAAAAAAAAAGACTACTTAGCTGCTTTACTCTGAATAAGACAGGCCAACTACCAAACTTACTCAGCACAGTATCAGAAATCACTGTGGCAGTCCATGTTAGCCATGGCAGAGAAGGCTCCTTCACCTGTCTCTGATGATTTGGCTGAAATGGCCAGGTTCGGGCTGGAAGCAGCCAAGTACCAGTTTCAAATGACAGCAAATGCTAACGACAATGCTGCCAGATGGATGGCCCTTACCATAGCCCTTAGAAGGCTGGCAAGGTGAAGGGCTACTAATCTAACACAGGACACCCAGGCCAAGGCTATGGATTTCCTCCCTTGAGAACAAGGGTGTTCAAACCAGCCTCCCTCATAGAGAAAAAGATCCTAGAGAAGAAAGTTCAAAGCCTCCTCCAGCTAAAAGCAGTGGAAGGTGTTCCAATTCATCAGAAAGAAAAGATATTTCTACTTAAGATACTTCCTCACCAAAAAGAAATGGGGAGTGGCAGCCTGTTCTAGACCTTAGACTACTGAACAGGCATTTAATAAAACAAAAGTTCAAAATGGTCACACTGGCAATGATCATGCCAATAATCCAGCAGGGGGATTGACTGGCATCTCTGTGGAAGAGTTGTGTGGGAACAACAACTCAGACACAGAGAGTTTCAGCTTTAGAACACACTAGCAGGGTAGTGTGAATTTTATTTTTTTTAAAAAAATGTTCTCTAAAGCTTTGCATAAAACAATTTTCCAGCAAAATAAGAAAATAACAAAATAAAATAATGCACGCAAAATAAATTTATAGAAAGCTATTCAGCTTCAACACAACCCCCAACTTTGGTTGTGTTGCCACAAAGTGGAAAATAACACTTTCCAACATCAGTGTCTCCACTGTCTTCCATGCTACAGGTATGCAATACTTTCCCTGCTGCTACCCAAGACTCATCTGTTTAACAGAACATTCAGAGGGATTATATATAAGTTACTTGTGATGTCACACAGTCAGTTGATCCGCCTCCTATTCTGATAACATCAAAATTTCCTTTCTAATACATTAAGTTGGGGGATCAGACAGACCAAACCATACAAAAACATTATATGACTATCACACTGTTGACTATCTATGTTCATCTTGCTCTCTTGATACTCTGTACATTGCCCCTCTTGTTGTTATGTACCTTGTTTGAACCTGGATTTTTCATTGTACTCTCCTGGGTTGTACCTTAAAATAGGCATACAATTTGTCTAGTGTTCCTACCCGGTCAACAAAAGCTAGATAAATAAATAAATCAGTTCTTTTATATTCCCCACAGTGCTATAGATTGGGATTTATAGCCAAAATATCCTTAATTGGGTCTCTGGGAACCATGACTACGTCTCCTGGACAGTATTATGGACTGTCCATGACCTCTTTCTAGGACTGAAATTAGCCTCCGTCTGGTCCCGATTTCCCCTAAGGTGCAGTCCCATTTCAAATCATCTGCAGGTAAGCAGCAACAAACAGTACCAGAATGTTTTTAATTGTTTTAATTCAAAGGGCACTATTTTAAGAAAACCTGCAGCTCTTTTCATGCTTGTAAACTTGTTTATCTCTTGGGAACACAGTGTGAGAGGACCTTGTATTCATGTACTTGCTAACAGCAAGTTTATTTTATTTGGGCCTAATCAGAACACACTCATTTGTTTTCCCCAAATTCAGCCATGCTATGAATGCCTTAGGAGCTCATTTTAAGAGCTCTTTTTGTGGAGTCTAACTCCTTGTTCCCCCAAGAGAGCTGTGTCTGCTGCACACTTGCAGGGACTTGCAAAGTGAACGGCTGTGCAGAGCATCAAGGAGTGAGCACTTCTTTAGTTACCTTTTATTATCTGGATATTTTCTAACATATTTAGCCCTCTTTTAAAACACATGTGCTGCCTGTGCAGCTTCTACCTTAAATCCTGCACACTTGCTGGCATACATACAAACCAACAGCCGCAAGGTGCATACAAGAACAGAGCTCTTGACCTAGGATTTGCTTTACCCCATGTCTCAGTTCTTTTAGGAGCTGAACCTTTCTGTTCCTTAAAATACACCAACAGGCATTGTTATTTTAAGGCAGCCCTATCTATACAGGCGTCCCTGTACACCAGGATCTTTTTATATTCTCACTACCTCTACACAAAGGTGTTTAGGGCCTTTTTACACAGTCGAGCTTTTTAATGCACTAATTACAAAAATGCATTGCCAAGGACAGGGGGAAGATACATGCTGCAGGGAAAGAATAGATAAGGAATTATGCTGGGAGGCCACCCCCTCGTAATGGTAAAAGATGAAAAAGGGCAAGAGAGACCCAAAGAAAAGTAAGAGGAGCTACTGCAGTAGACTTAAAGAAGGGGTTTAGATAAGAGGAATAGTCCTGGCATAAGCTTCAGATGTAAAGGGAGGGGCAACTCTGCCACAATCTCTAGATCTAAAAAATGCCTACTTTCACATCCCAATAAGAGAATCTCACAGGAAGTACCTCAGGTTCCAACTTCTGTCAGGACACTACCAATACTCAGCTCTACCTTTCAGCCTCACTTCAGCACCCAGCGTGTTTACAAAGTGTCTGGCAGTGGTATTAGCATACCTAAGGTCAGGTGTATCAGTCTTCCCTTATCTCAACGACTGGCTGGTGGTAGGAAGTTCACCACAGCAGGTACAAGACCATCTGAAGGTAACACTAAACCAGTTAGTCTCTAGGATTCCTGATAAATCGGAAAAATCCGTTCTTACCCCAGTACAAGTCCTGCGTATAATAGGAGCAGAACTGAACACAGTATAGGGAAGAGCTTTCCTCCCTCAGTACAGGGTACAAAAAGCATTCTACAGATCTCTGCCTCATTCAAGCTGAATGAGCCACGACCAGCAAGACAGTTTCTGCAGCTTCTAGGACGTATGGCTGCAGCAATAGGCACAGTCCTGCTAGCCAGATTCCACATGAGAGATATACAGTTTCATCTCAGAACACATTGGTGCCAAAGAAAAGACAGTCTGACAAAACCAGTTCCAGTAACCAAAACTTTGCTGCAGGCCCTGCAGTGGTGGAAGGAAGCAGACAACCTCAGGGAAAGTGTGTCTTTCCAAAGGGAAACCCCATCAGTTATTCTTACAGTTGATGCCTCTGTTAGGGTGGGGTGCCCACTTAGGGGAACATACCACTCATGGAACATGGTCTGTTGCAGTTACTCCTGCATATAAATCTGCTGGAGATAAGGGCAGCGTTTCTGGCCTTGAAAACATTTGCCCATCTAGTACAAGGAAAAGTGGTGCAAGTCAGGACAGACAACACCACAACAATGTACTATATAAACAAGCAAGGGGAACAAGGTCAGACCCTCTGTGCACAGAGGCAATGAAAGTCTTGAGTCTGTTTTACTCTCTGAAGGCCTCATTGTAGGCCTCATTCATGTGCCAGGAAAGGACAACACCCTGGCAAAGCTGAGGAACTCATCCTAGGTGACCTTAACGTCAGTTGGCTTGGTACCACTGCCTTTCATACCAGGGACTCCTTTGCTGCCGTGGACTTGTCCCAGTTAGTCACCCAGCTCACTAGATTCAACCAGACAAGTGGCTCCAACACCCTCCTAGACATAATACTATCAAACCGCCCTCATAAAATCCGGGATATCAACGTCCTCCCTGACTCACTTAGTGATCACTCAGCTGTCCTCTGTCTCTGGTCATTCTTCATGCCAAAACCTGTGTCCCAGGCCACTTTGCGCCGTCGCCTATGCCCTGGGGGTTTTAGAAAGCTAAAATTGCATCTAGCACAGCTGGACTGGTCCCTCATTTGTCACGCCCCTGATATTGATTCTGCCCTAGACCTCTTCACCAATGCCTTCAGCAAGGCCTGTGACCTTTTCACCCCCCACACCAGAATCCGTACTAAAAAACCAAATGCCGCATGGATCTCCCCATCCCTTATCCAAAAACTTAAGAATAGGGATAATCTATGGCACATCGCTATCAAATCATGCAAGTTGGCTGATAGACAAGCCTACAACACGGCTCGTAATCGGTGTACCTGAGCCATTGGACGGGCCAAGGCAGAGCACTATCAGACCGCCGTCGCATCCACCTGGGGTTTTGGCTGGACTTTCTGGGACAGCATGAAAGAGCTTAATGGGAAGACCATCTCCCCCCCAATCGTCCCACTATCACTACAGACCCAACTCACATAGCTGATTGCCTCAATACTACCTTCTCTGACCTAAGCTTTGTCCTCCCAAATAACTTTTTTAACCCAATCCCTGCCTCTATCCCCCCCCGCCTTGGATCGCCCTCCTTTCTACCTGCACACTATATCTACCCACGTAGCCAGGCCGCACCTGCTAAAAGCCCTTGGTAGCAACAACCCCAGCTGTGACCCCCTAGACTCCAGGATCCTCTGCCTGGTCTTGGATGTCATCCTAGTCCCCCTTACAGACCTACTAAACCAGCCTCTATGCTTTGGACAGTTTCCCAGTGTTTAGAAATCAGCCGAAATCACCCCTATACATAAGAGTGGAGATCGGTCTGCACCTAACTACCACCGACGATCTCTATCCTCCCCTCGCTCTATAAAGCCCTAGGAAAAATAGTGTCTATTCAATTCTGAGTACCTGGCCAAATATAACATAATGTGCCCAGAACAACATGATTTCCACCAGGACACAGTACCACTACTGCTCTCCTGGAGTTCTCTCAGTATCTGCACTCTGCTGTTGACTCCAGCAACCTTGCCGGCGTAGTGTTCCTAGACCTCTCCAAGGCTTTTGACACTGTCACCCACTCCTGCTCGACTCCCTCCACCAACTTAGCTTTTCTGCTGGTCCCCTTGCCTGGTTCTCCAGCTACCTCTCTGCTTGATCCCAGCATGTGAAGATAAATGGCTCCCTGTCTAATACCTGGCCCATTCGTTCTGGGGTACCCCAGGGCTCCATTCCGGGCCCTGTACTTTTCAGCCTCTACCTCAACACTCTCCCCAGCTCCTGCACAGGAAAAATGCTCCTCTGTGCCGATGATGCGGTTCTCTTTGTCTCCCACCTCAATCCCTCTTCTCTCCAGGTATCCCTCCAGCACACCTACAACCAAGCTGAAAAGTGGTTCCTTGACCACCGACTTGTCATTAACCTAAAGAAGACTAAGTCAGTGCTCTTCTCCCATCACCAAAACAAGGCCAAGAATGCTCCCCTCTTCATACTCCCCAGCAGTCTGCACCTACTGGAGCAAGTGACTTCTTACAAATATCTAGGCATCACTTTCGATTTGGCTGTCATCTTCCACACCCACATCAATGCCCTATCCTCTGCCGTAAATTCTCAGATAGGCCTACTATACTGTCATAGAGATTGCCTCCCCCAAGTTGCCCTCCGGCTGGCCATTGCCTCTTCCGTCCTGTTGCTAGTGGACTATAGCTTGCCCATTTATGCTGTGGTGGACAATAACACCTTGACTAAAATCCAGCTCTCAATCAATAAGGCCTGCAGGCTCCTCACTGGAGCCCCTAGCTGCACTCACACTTGCCTGCTGTACTCCACCATCAACCTGCTCACCTTTGAGTTGTGTCTGTGCTACCAGACCTGCCTACTTGCCAAAAAATCTCTTCTAGGGCTCTCCCCCCAGGGTCTCTGCTTCCCTACAGCATGCATCCTTGTCTGTTGCCACCAGTAGCTCTGTCAAGGCCACCTCTCCGGCAGTAGTGGCTCTAGCCACAGATGGTCACCAGGGCACAGCTGGGGCACAACAGATGGCAGCCAGGGCACTGATATATTGTTACTATGGGGGAAGCTCTGCACCATATGGGGCACCAACTGGGGCACAGCATTTTTTTACTGGGGCACGTGCCCTGGTGGGCCCTGGTGTAGAGCTGCCACTGCTCTCCCGGTGCCCAGAACCAAGACCTCACTAGCTCAGAGGTCCTTCCATTACTGAGCCCCTGCTTGGTTTAACTCCCTCCCACCCTGCATCACAGACATTGCCAAAATTGGTCTCTTCAGAATCACCCTCCAGAACCATCTCTTCGACACTTGTTGCTGTAGGTGCACTTAATTAATCCCACTGTGGGATCCTCCTGTCAGGCCTCCCTGACTTGACAACATCCTCCGGACAGCCTATCCTCTCCCCCTCCGTCCTACCCCACTCCCCATCCCTACCTCCACCCTCTCCAGGTATTATCTAGGTATGTCCAGTGCTGTACTCACAATGAAACCCTTGGGTACCTTGTACATGACTGTAACCTATTATAAGTAACATTATTATGCAACGTATGTGTACTCTATGTTTAATGATCTGCATCTGCACCTGTACTGTTCTCACTGTTATAATCACACTATGTAACTCTGTCTACCACCCCCACACTGAGGTGCCTTTGTAAAGGAGTCCATGACTCAAAGGTTGTAAATCCGACTTTTCTAAATAATAAAGATGCCCTGAGCAGAATCAATCTGGTGCATCACGAGTGGTCCATCCACAGGCAAGTGCAGGACTCGGTGTTCAGGAGATGGGGCATACCAGAGGTGGATCTCTTTCCATCCTAAGAGAATCATCATCTGCCACTTTTTTGTTGCAGGCCACCAGCCAAGGGAACAGTCCCATTGGATGCTCTAGCTCTGAACTGGTCAGTGAGAAGTCTGTATGCTTCTCCTCGCTTCCCTCTTTTGAGAGTCCTGATCAAACTCGGGTCACAACCTGCATCAATGATTCTGATAGCACCAGACTGGGCCAGGCAACTATGGCACCCTTTACTACTCTCCATGTCTGTAGCCAAACTAATACACTTACCCAGGAGGCACAACCTGTTGATCTCCCACCAGGGCAAGATCCTGTATCCAGATCTCAGGTCTCTCAGACTTAAGGCTTGGCTCTTAAGGACTTAGAATACGCAAACTTAAATCTCTCTCTCAAAGTGTTCTGGATATCCTTAAAGGATATAGAAAGCCTTCAACTAAGAAAATCTGTGCATCAAAATGATAGAAGTTTTCTATTTGGTGGGGATTTCTCCTACCCTGGTGGAGATGCCAGCTGTTCTGGATTACCTCATATACCTCCATTCTCAAGGGTTGAAACATACATCCTTGAAAGTGCATCTGGCATCCATCTCTGCCTAGATTTCTGCTGGGAGCGGTATCTCCCTGGCATCCAATCCCATTTTCAAGAAGTTGTTTAAAGGTCTGTGCCACTTGCACCCACCTATTAGTGAACCAGTTCCAGTATGGGACCTGAACATATGCATGAAATCTCCTTTCTAGCCTATGTCCTAGTAATAATAATAACAACTATTTATATAGCGCTCTTCACAATGTGTCAAGAGTGCTGTACACTAAAACAATAATTAAAAACAAAATATTGATATACTGTTCCATAATTCAGTAAAGATGCAGGAGATCTTGCAGGTAGCCCAGTCCCAGTCCATGTAGGGCTTTACAGGTCAGCAAGCCGACCTTGAAAGTGATCTACCACTGAACTGGCAGCCAGTGCAGTTCCCGAAGCACAGGCATAATACGACCAAATTGAGATGATCCAGACAAAAGCCTTGCTGCAGCATTCTGCACCAGCTGCAGGTGGCGGATATCAACCCCTGGAAGCCCTAGGTAAAGGGAGTTACAGTAGTCAAGACGTGAAGTCACAAACATGTGAATCAGGGTTGGCAAGTCACTGGATGGAACCAGGTGCTTAATCTGGGCGATAATTCCTCAGATGGAAAAAAAGAGGACTCAACGACGGCAGACACCTGAGAACTAAGTGTCAAACCATCATCAAGAATCCCCCCCCCGATTTTGCACCCATTCAGAGGTCGGTAACTGGGACCCTTCAAGCCAAAGTCCTGAGGGGCACCCCGTCCTTGACCTCTCAATTCGGCGACCAGGATCCACCACCAACACCTCGGTCTTGTCAGAACTAAGCTTCAACCAGCTGGAGTTCATCCAGTCCTGGATTTCTACCAGGCAGTTACTAAAGACCAAGAGCGCATTATTCTGGTCGGGCGCAAAGGACAGGTAGAGCTGTGTGTCATCTGCATAACAATGAAACCTCAGCCCATACCATTGCACAGCATCTTCTAATGGCAGCACATACACTGCAAACAACATGGGAGCCAGCACGGAGCCCTGCAGCACCCCACAAGACAGGAGGAAAGCCTCATAGGAATAAACCCCCGAGACCACCCTCTGTGATCTGGCAGTGAGGAATGAATGAAACCATTTCATGGCTGTACCAGACAGGCCGCAGATGGCACGCAGGTAATCCAGCAGCACCCCATGGTCCATGGTGTCAAAGGCTGAAGAGAGATCAAGAAATACCAAGATGGTATGGGATCTCTGATCTCTCGCAATCAGGAGATCACGGAGTACCTGAACCGGAGCCGTCTCGGTACTGTACCTTTTATGAAATCCGGACTGAAGAGGGTCGTAGATGTCATGGATGGTAGGTTCTCCAACTGTAGTGCCATGACCTTCTCAATAACCTTCCCTGCAAAGGGAATTAGAGATTGGACGGTAGTTAGCGGGAAAGTCTGGGTCAAGTGAGGATTTCTTGAGAAGGGGAGTCAACAGTGCTTCCTTTAGGGAGCAAGGAAACTCACCTGCCTCTAGTGAACACTAGTCCATTTCTGTAAGGACCGGGCCGATGACGTCAGTACAGCTAATAAAAGGTGAGTAGGGCCCGGATCCAAACTTCAAGTGGTCGGGCGCATATCCTTGAGAATCCACTTGAGATCCTCAATCCCTAGTCGATCAAACTCCATCCAGCAAATCAGAGGTGTCGCAACGTCCAGCTGACTACCATCCCCTCCCAAAAACAAACTGAATGGATCTCCGACCTGATGCCAGCAACCTTATCAGCAAAGAATTGAGCAAATTCCTCACACTTTTTGTGAGAAAATGCTCTCCGAACTTGTAGACAGGCTGAATTGCGCAGTCTATCCACAGTTCAGAAGAGCTGAGCTGGTCAATTCTGAGCTGCAGCAATCTCCTCGAACAGAAATTCTGCCTTCTTATGGGTGCTTGAAGACTGATAGTCCCTAAAATGTCCCAACAGTTTAAGTCTGTTGGCAACCAGGCTGGTTTTCCGCCAGCTACATTCTAATCTTCACCCTATTTGCCTCAACTCCCTCAAGGCCCCATCAAATCACGGGGACCGAGGGCAGAGGGTGAGGGGGTGAACAGACAGGAGCCAGGACACCCAGAGCCCCCACCACAGCCCGATTATGGGGTTGTAGGAGGTTCTCTGAACCCCTACTTGTACACGGTAATCCCGATAGATCCAACTCTGCTGAAAGACCATCTGGGGTCACACCCCACAAATGGCGGTATTGGAAAATATCCACAGGGGCAGGTCTATAAGGGAGAGCACAGAGACTGAACCCTATGGAGTGGTATTCAGACCAACTGACCGGTTCCACCACCAAGTCGGAGGTCTCCATCCCCTGGAGTAAAATCAGATCAAACGAGTGGCCATGAATGTGAGTTGCAGTGGCAACTGCCTGTGTGAAGCCCAATGAAAGCATAAGTCGGAGGAAGTCTTGACCAAATAGCAAGAGTTCATCATCGACCGAGGCACTTAAGTCACCCAGCACCATCAGTCTGGGGGACTCCAATACCATGTCGATGACGAAGTCCACGACTTCCTGCAGGAACATCTCAGCTCAGGGTGAACAGTAGATGAGAATGATCCTGCACCCCACACCCACAGCCACAACATGCTCAAAGGATCCAATTCCCTCAACTGACATACCCACAAGGTTAAATTCTGATTCAAAACAAACAAATTGCTACAACCCTGCCCCTGCGATCCTACCTCGCATTTTGCATCACCGAGAAACCAGCTGGAATCGCTGTCACCAGAATAGAGACAGCACTATCATCCAGCCAGATCTCAGTGATGCAAGCCAGATCTGTTGGCCCAACAACATTGGCTATAATAGCCATCTTGTTCCTAACAGATCTAGCATTGCATAACACCATGGGAGTTGAATGAGATACTGAGACTGACCAAGCAATCTGCTCACTAAAATTGGAGCCATTGGGTATGGGCACCAAACAAGGCAAACCTCACTCAGGATTCCATTTTGCCCCAGGGTTCCTCCTGGTTCTCACTGCCTCAACCCGGCCGCCCCGCTCACCCCCTCCCAGGTCCAGGACCCCCGCCCCTCTGCCTTCTGCCCACTATCCCCAATGCCCTGCAGTGGCCATAAACAGTTGCAGACAATGGGGGGCAGTCAAAAGGGCAGAGGCCACGGAGCTCAGAAGTGGAGTAGCACCTGGACAGGGAGAGCAATCTGTCAACACATCCTGACAAAACCAACACTCCAGCCCTCAGTTATCCCAAAAAAACCTCACACATCCCAAACCACTGAACAGCAACAACAATTAAATAAACCCCACAACCTCAACTTAAGTAATCTAAAATACAATTATTAAAAATATTTCCACTAGCTACTGCTAATAAAATCCCCTTAGTTCAGGAGGGAGGTCTTCTGCACATTTAAAATATGTTACCTGGAAAACTGTCTTTCTGGTTGCAGTTACTTCAGCTAGAAGAATCAGTGAACTCCAAGCCCTGTGTGTTGAGAAGGACCATCTTTCCTTCCATAATGACAGAGCGGTGCTGAGAACAAATAGGAAATTCCTCCCCAAGGTGGTTTCCGATTTTCATTTAAACCAATCCATTACATTGTTAATTTTCTTCACTGAACATACTAGTTCAGGTGAGCATAGACTCCATAGTCTGGATATCAAAAGGACATTAAGCTACTATATGACCCACACCAGGGATCATAGACATACCAGACAACAGCTATTCCTTATCTATAGAGATGTTGGTAAGGGCACCCCAGCTTCTAAGAGGTCAGTCTCTCACTGGATAGTCCAATGCATTCAGTTTTGCTATTCGAAAGTTGGCAAGGACCCTTAGCAAGGCTGAGGGCTCATTCAATCAGGGGTACAGCCGCTACTGTAGCAGCGTTCAGAGACATTCCTTTAGTGGAAATCTGTAAAGCAGCTATCTGGAGAACAGTACACACATTTACTAAACACTAGAGCTTGGACACACAGTCCAGAAATGATGCCAGGTTTGGCACAGCAGTCCTGCAGGGTCTCTTTCCTAAGTAGGTTCTCTTCCCACCTCCAAAGATACTGCTTTGAAGTCAGCAGAGAGTTAGGAATATAGAAGAATACCTGGGGTTAGAAGAAAAAATTACTCACCTTAGTAATCTTGTTTCTTCCAAGGTATTCTATATTCATAACTTTCCCACCCTGCCTCCCCTTCCAGAACCAGGGCCTCTGCACTCCTGACCAAGTTTTTTTTTTTTTTTAATACTTTCTTTTTATCCCCGCCTTACTGCCCTCTCACCCTACTCCTTCAGACTTGATCATCCCCTGTGGATCCCACCCACGGAGTCTGCCCCTAGAGTGCCCAACTGACTCTTGTATCCCTCCTACCTCCTTCCTTCGGGGTGCCTGCACATTGGGGTCTTGCTCATAGGTAGGTGGTCGTGGGGTTGGATCAGTCATCATCCAGGGTTGAGAGGGTGTTTTTCCATTTTTCATCCCCTGTTGTCCCCTTTCCCCCGAGGATGTCGGCATGTAGGACTGACATCCAGACAGATGGCGTGCTGATGCATGCCCTTGTCAAGTGACCTCAACGTCCTCCCCTCCCCAACTCCATAGAGCCACTTCTGCACCAGTGCCCGTGCTTACACAGGCACTGGAACATCAGGTGCACGAAGCACCCCAGGATCCCGCCCTCGGAGGAGGAGAGCATCTGATGGGACACTCAATCCTCCTCCTCCTCCCCTCTGACCCCCGGCAACTCGAGTCCATTCCCGAACCCAGGTTGCTGGCGTGGCTGACTGAGTTTTTTTAATGGAAAATCCCAAACACTGGCATGCATAGTTTTTAGTCCTAGTGGGAAATATTTAATTCCCTTCTTTTTCCAGATGATTCTGGTATTCAAGGGGGTTAAGAATTACTATAATATTAAGGGTGTTTCTTGCTGTCATGGACGGCTTAGTTGTGTTACATTAGATAGTCTTAGTATAGGATAAAAAAATGGCATTTATCCCCCCCCCTATAAAAAAGATCTTGTATTAAAAATTGATCATGCTTCTCATAAGTATTTAGTGCTGACTTTCTCAGGCATGACCAGTCATCAGTTGCAATTTTGTGCTTCCTGACAACATGTGGTACACAGCACGCCAATGTCCCCATATACTCTGCCCGTAGTGCATGTCATTGAAAGAAAAAGTGTACAGTGCATGTGCCAGCTTCAAGCAACATGCCGAGGATAGGGTGGCTAAATGTGGCAGTCTGAGACTTTATTGGGAGCAGTCATCAAAGCTGCAGAGAACACGGTAAACGGTTTAAGCGCTCAACAGAACAGTAAGCCCTGAATGTAATACTACTGCAAATACAGTACCAGATGGACGTTTCCCTTTAAATTTTGTTCCCTAGTGTCTAGTGGCACCCCCTTCTCCATCCTCCAGTCACCATCCCTGTTATGTTATTTCTAGGATCATGAATATGTTATTCTATCCACACTGTTTGGCATGTCCTTTCCCTTTAAGATTCTTGCTGGAAGGTCTAAAAGCTGGCTCCTCCCAACCCCCTGAGTGGTATATGCCTTGACTCCGTCCCTTGATGCTAAATCTTCCTTTCTTTTGGAAGATTTAGGTTCCCCCCTTATCGCTCATGCATTACTGTAGGCCCTGGTGCTTAAATCTACAGATTTACTCAAACTTCAGCTCATTAGAGTTTCCCCTAATCGCTTTGCAATCTTGACCACAATGGAGGACAAGTCCTCACCTGGTTTCTGCCGATGCTCATGCAGGCAAAAAATGTTTCACACTGACCCGCATGCCTCATGCGTTTATTGCCTGGGTGTCAGCCATGACACCCAGGTGTGCAAAATGTGTTGTGCTTGTCATCCAAATGTTTTGGACAATCTTCTCGCATGACTGCACCTAGGCGGACTGGAAAAACGGAACCTGCTGATCAAATTCAAGGAAGCCCGTTGGGTGGTCTCTGAGGCTGTGGGGTCCGCCGAGTGGCTCGAGCAGATGAAGACATTCAAAGAGGAGGCGGCTCGAGCAGCGAATCAGTCCTTTTCTATGTCCGTCTTTGTCCCGCTCACTTTGGGCTCCACTTTCTCAGGTACCTTTCGAAAGTTGTGCCAGTCCCTTCCCACCAAGGGAGAGGGTCCCTTGGGCACTCACATCTCTCGGTCCCATAAAAAGGACAAGGAGACTAAGGAAACTTCGTCTTGCTGATGACGTTCCTGGAACCATGAGAGATCTCGGTCCCAGGAATCTGCTGTCTCGACTTCGGTCAGCTGACTCAGATGCAGGATGATGATCTGGTTGAGATTATTCTCTACCTCGTTGACCTGTCATCATTCAATGAGGCAAACAACTCCATATTCAGGACCCCAGTCCTGCCTGTCACTGAGGAGGAGACGCAGCTCACTGGGAATCCTCTCGTGGTCCTGGTCCCTGACCAGGAAGTGCTGCGGTTCTCCCCGGCTCCTTCCAAATGTCCCCATCAGCCCCCCCCGATGGTCCAAGTTGGGGTCTCTGACCCCTTCCACTGACAGACTGAAGAAGGCGCATAAGTATTCAGAAGCGGCACAGATGCCACTCTTCCTCATCCTCCTCAGGTGAGGAGAGGCTTTGACAGAAACTCCATCGATGCTAAGAGGATTTAATGTGGCAACAGCTATTTATGTCTGGCCAGAAGTCGGCCCAGTCTTCTACTCCAGCCATTACTTGGCTGTCACCTCCTAGGCCGACGCCTAATCCTCAGAAGCTGGTCTGCACCATTCCTCCACCCCTGGAGTTGGTCAAGACCATCCTGGCTCAGCCAAAACCGGTCTCTCCACTGACTGTGGTGGAGCCATCACGGAAGCAGCCTCCTTCAGGGGCTCCTTCTAAGGAGTCTCTGTCTGTTCTGGGCCTACCACGTAGACCATCAGTCACCCTCATGTCTGATAGTTCCAGGTGAGTTTGGGGCGACTGGTGGTCGGCCGATTTATCCGGACTCCAACCTACATTCTTGCCCTTTGGACGAGGAATCAGTCAGTAGTCTTTCTACAAAGGAAGGCCCTTCTTCCTTCATGGGCATCCTCCAACTCATCTCCGAATCTACAGGGATGCCTTTAGAACCCATTCAGAAACGGGCCGAATACCCCCGTCACTGATATCCTCAAATGAGGGGATTTACCGACTGAGGCATTCCCAGTGGCAGAGGCCATTGTCAGCCTGGCTTTGGCTCTGTGGCAGCACCCTGCCTCCTGCCCTGCGCCTTCAGCCCGCATGGCCCGCAACTATGTAGTGGCCATTGGGTCCCTTTCAGGATTCACAGAACATCCCTTGGCCAAGAGACTGGTGACTGTGTCCAGGCACTCGGGTAGTACGGGAGACACCGATAGATCTCTGGACAAAGAATCCCAAAAATTGGACCACTCGGCCTGGAAAGTCTATACCACCTCTTCGCTAGCCCTCAGTCAGATAAGCTCAGCTGTCATCATGGCGCATTTTTCTCATGCCCTACTGGGCTCTCTCATTGAGGATTTACCTCACCTCCCCGCAGACCTCCAGACCATGGTCAAGCAGGTCTACGACCAGGGTCGGGCGGTTGTGAAACATCCGCTCCAGATGGTCTTGGACCTCAGAGATTCCTGTGCCCCCTCAGTGGCGGCCATGGTTACCATGCACCGTAGGGCTTGGTTGCAGGTTTCCACCTTTGTGAGGGGCACCCAGCACAAACTGATGGACGTCCCTTTCCTGGGTACCGACTTGTTCGGCCCAGGTGTGAATGGTCACCTCCACTGCATTGAACAGTCCAGTGCCACCTTGGACTCTGTTACTTCTGCTCAGGAGGAATCTCTGGGTTCCAAAAAGCAGAAGAAAGAAGCCTTTTTAGCATCCTGCCCCTGCGGTCAAGCAGCCTTATTTCCAACTAGGCAGCATCAGTAGCTGGCTCAACCTTGATGTCTTTGGCCCAAGTCTGGGCCCCCAACAGCCTGTAAACCCAAAGGACAGGGTTCAAGTGGTCCCCAAACCAGACCCATCTCCTCCAATCCTGCCCAGTGACAGGATGGGCGTGGCCACCCCCATACCCGTCACACCAGGTCTGGGTCCTCCCATGGGGGTCTGGCTCCACCACTTCCTTTCTGCCTGGTCCACTATTTCAACAGACAGGTGAGTTTTAGAAGTGATAGGCCAGGGACTGCCTCTGGAATTAGAGCAGTACCCATGCTAGGTCCGGTTCCTTGACCCGACCTCCAAGGGTTGTTCTGTGTCTCGAGAATAATCCTTTGGGACCAGTGGGAACAACCTCCCTATTTAGAAATTTAGTTTGCCTGGGGTGAGGTCTAACTGGGTGTGCTTGACTGTGCACATGGCTGAGTGTCTAATTAGGTTTACTTTATAACCTCCCTATTTTAATCATGGTCTAATATATTTGTATGATTAATATTACCTCATTTTAAACCTTTGTTCTAATTATTTTGCCTGATAAGTAATTATATCACTTAAATATACAGTCTCATCTTGTTTCTCTTCCATATCTGGTTGAAAAGAAATACCAGAGAATGCCATTTTGTAATTACATGATTTTTACTGTATCTAAAATAATGTGACAATATTACATAACAGCAGTGCAAACAAAAACAATTTAAACAATCACAACGGAGGGGAAGCCCCTGTACATTAGACACAATTACAAAAAAAAAAAAAATAAAGCCAAGCATTAACTTTGTCCCTGCTCCATTATGTCAGGGATAAAGGCAACCTTACCACACCACAAGTACATACTGTAGATGTTTCAAGCTGAGGTCCTAAGAGAGTGCTCTGCTCTGGCAGTCCTGATTCTCCTCTCCTACCTTGTCTGTGTTGAGGACTGACTTTTATATCTGACAAGGTAGCTGCTAGGTTTGCAGGAGTTTCAATGGTAAAAACTGACTTCAAGGAGAACGTGACAATAAGAAGGCTTTGATGGAAAGGGTATACTACTATCTTAGCACTCAGCTCAGCTGAACTGGGTTGTGGTTTGTGGTTTAGCTCCAAATCCTACTTATGAACATTCAATTTAACTAGCAACAGAGACATTTTAAAATTTTCTTTGCATTGAAAAGAGATAATCAACTTTAAATTGTAAGTTACTTAAAGGTTCAAAACACAAATAATGTAGCCATGTATACTTATTCTAAAAGAAGACAACCTGTTAAACTTAATACATGTAAAAAATGTTTTAAAATTTAGGTTATAATTACTTAGTTTTCAGACTTTAGATGTAACTGCTTGACAGCAGAAGCTTATACATCAAATAAAGTTTTTAACGCCTGGCCTGCTAGTACCAGGATGCGGTTTTGTGGTTAAGCCCCAGATCATTGTTCAGCTAGCAATACAAGCACTTTAAGACATTTATATATTTAAATAAAGATAAAAAACTAATCAACTTTAAATTATGAGTAATATAAAATGCTTGAATGGAAGTAAGGCAAGAAGTGTCTCACTAAATTCATTGTCATGTCCTTATTTTAAAGAAAGCAATCTGTCACACTTAAAGCATGTAAAAATTATTGTAACATTTAAATCATAGCTTGCTTAGGTTAAAATCATAGATATGAAGCACTAACAAAGATTTACACATGAATTACATACAAATAACAGTGAGCAAACTGTAATGACGCAATGAAACAGCAGGGTGCTAACAGTTTTGAACTAGACAGATGCAATGATTACAGTTTAGAACTTGGTAAATACAATAGCACAGAATGACATTTAATGGTAAACTGTAAGTGATACATAAATGAGTAGCTTGATTAGGCTGAATCGAGATTCAAGTTGTTGATCTAGGGGAAACTAATAGGGAGTAACATAGACAGTACAAGTTAGCTAAGGTAAGACAGAAGTGCAAATTTGTCTAGAAGTGCAAAAGATTGGGGTTAGCCAGAACTAAGGCTAACAAAGGGGGGGGGATGGGGAAGGGCATTTAAGATTCATGTCAGACAGGATGGTAAGACCTCAGCCAGGGGTCATTTAGGGTGAGGGTAGGGGAGGTGATGAGCATTAAGTAGAGGAGGGGGTGAATGAACGGGGAGCAGGAGGAGGATAGGGGAGACAGAGGACATTACCTGTACTGACCAGTTCCAGATGTTGAGAACCATGGTAAGAGATGAAGCAGGTAAGCATTAAGGCAAAGTGGAGGAGGAAGTAGGAGGGCGGGGAGAGGGTAGATAGAGAAGAGGGGGAGAGAGGTAAGGCCTTATCAAGAGCTAAAACTCTAGGGCAGCTGGGAACCCCTACAGGAGACAGGCAATGGAGGATCAGAAGGGGAAAGGAAGAGGGGGGAGGAGAGAGATCTACCGGGGCCTGGCCACTCCAGTTATGCTGAGAACCCTGTCTGCACAAGGCAGAGGTGGAGCACAATAGGAGGGAAGCAGGCTGTTAAGCATTGAGAATGAGTATGCTTCAGGATGCTGGGAGCCCAATAAAGTCTGAGTAGGCCAGAAAAGAGGTTTAGTGAGAGAGAAGAGAGACCAAGTCCCAGTATGAGCCCTTTCAGGATGCGGAGAAGCCCTGTAAGGGGACAGGGGTGGTAGGAGACTTTTTTGGGGGCAGGAGGGTGTGGTGGGAGTAGGATGGAGTGGGGACAAGCTCCTGGTACAAATTTGGGTGCAGAGAAACATAGTAAGAGTGCAAGGGAGGCCAGTAGGGGATGGAGTTGGGGAAGGAAGGAGAGCTGAAATTAGGGGGTGGGGGAGGGGGTGCTTCAGGGGCAGAGTGAGAGTAATGACAGGGAAGGGTGTGTCCTGGGCATTAGAGGGGTATTAGAATAAGGTCCCTGGAACCTGCTATCTGTGGGGTACTGTTTCTCGGGGTATGAACGATTGTGCGATGCAGTGTTGTCATTACCCTAATATCTGCACTCTCTATTCCAAGTATTGCTGTACCACTGTTTTACTTTGTCTGACAAGACTGCCAATATGAGGGCAATGCCGACACTGCATCTCATGACTGTTCAAACCCCGAGGAACAGTATACCACCAATTCACTAAGGTTCCATTGACTTTTTACCCTGATTTCTGTATCACTCCTTGTTATCTACTGGGATGTAGTTTATACATATCAGTTACATACTCATATACTGTAGATAGTGATACAGTCCAAGAGCTGTGATGTCACCATAGAACCCTAAGGACATGAACACTCTGGATACTGCAGTTACTCCAGTTTCTGCTGTGCTACAGATGGGGTAACATCATAGACAGAGCACTTTGGAAAAATTGCTTTTTCTACTTGTTTGTTATTTTTAGTCAGGAGCTGCAGCTCTGAGGCAGGTTGAGCCCCGAATTTAAAAATCCATTCCTGTTAATGGAGCCTTCCAGACTGACTAACCTACTAGCTAACTCTCATTATTGGTGCCTGCAGTGGCTGAATGGGGACCACTTTGCCCACAAGTAGGGTATTTTTGTTATTGTGGGCCAATAAAACTAGGTAAGTGAGGGAATTTTGATTTTGTTGGGAGCAAGGAGCAGTGAGGGAATTTTGATTTTGTTGGGAGCAAGGAGCAGCTGACTAAAGAGCTAGAACTTTTCTAACTAATAGAACACTTCTAACTCAGCAGAAGGCAGAGCCTGTTAGGATTAAGCAACCAGATACTTTATTAGAAGTGTACAGTCTCAGAAGAGAGTTGGTGTGTTTTTCTGTGTTGGGAGAAGGGGACTGTATCAGTTTCTCAGTTTCCTAAGTCAGGAGGAGAGCAGTTAATTGGGGGGGGGGGGGCTTAGGCAGCAGAAAACCGGCCCCAATTACAGTTCCCTGCTGCTAACTTTCGGCAGACAGCAATCCTGCTTTTGGAGCAAAGAGCAGCTGACTAAAGAGCTAGAACTTTTCTTACTAATTGCCCTCCTTCCCTCCCATCCACCCTCCAACCCTTAGCCAGTACCACTTTTATAGACACTGGATTTGACTGTCAACAGGAACTTCCTGTTTGGGAGTAGGAAGGGAAGGATCACTGAGACACACACGTTCCGTCATCCTTGAAGGAAACTGTAGCTCTTCTCCCCCCCAGTTGCTGGAGGTCTGACTGAGCAAGGAGGAAGGAGATGACCGTAGAATACAGAAAGTTCCTGTCCCAGAAGAGGAAGGGTGAGAGCTGTAAGGGCACATAAGCAGCAGGAAAGTAAGTGGAAAAAGAATTGGAGGGAGGAGAGAGTAAGCATACAAAGGAACAGGAGAGGGGCCACAAAATAAGACATGATGGGAGTGATGCAGTGCAATGGCTATGGGGCGGCAGTCTTCCAGATGTTCTGGAGGCTGCGATGCTGCCCTATTTGTAGGCACCTCTCTGGTCTGAGGGAGGAGGTTGTCCATCTCCAGGCCAACCTGGCTAGGATTCATGAAACCTCCTCCCTGTCCAGGGACCATCAGGGCCACCACCACCTCTGCCTCAGAGGTTGCCAAGAAAGAGGAACGGTTGGACCAAGGTGGGCTCAGGGAGAATGAAGGTGGTGGAACAGAGGTGCATCCCTCCAGTTGTACCTCTGCACAGTTCATACACCATTCTGGTGGAGAGTGGTTTCTCTATGGAGGCATCTACAGTGGAGACGAAGGAGGATGCTGGGAACCTCCACAAAGGAGACCCACAGGAGGGTGGCACGGGACCCCGCAGGGGAAGGAAACAGCTCCTGGTGGGGGACTCAATCGTTAGGGGGCTAGAACTGGGGGGGGAGATAGAGGTGAGTTGCCTGGCACCACAGCTTGGAGGTAGAGGGAGCGAAGCCTCAGGATCGCAGGAGGAGCTGCACGGGGGAAGGAGGTGGATGTCATTGCCCACCTAGGGACAAGTGACCTACCTGGGAATGGGATCAGAGCAGTTCAAGAGGAGTATGTGGAGTTGGGAAGGGTCCTTAGACAAGTAGTATGTACGGTAACCTTCTCAGAGGTACTGCCTGTCTACAGCAAGGGTGAGGCTAGGGTACTCCGCACCATGGGATTCAATGAATGGTTGAGAAACTGATGCAGAGGTCAGGGGTTTGGCTTCATTGGGGACTCATGGGGGCCAGCAAGGAGGGTAGTAGCAGACAAGTTGTGGAATTGCAGTATAATGTGGGGAGTGGTGCAATGCAGTGGCTGTGGTGCAGCCATATTCAGGCAGACCTTCTGGACACTGAGGTGCTGCCCTATCTGCATGCATCTCTCTGGACTGCGGGATGAGGTAACTAGACTCAGGCGGGAAGTAAACTGGGTCAGGAGTACCATCACCCCTATCCAGGGACCACCCAGTCCAATGCAGCTGCCTCAAAGGATGCCAGAACGAGGAGCACTTGGATGACAGTGGGCTCAGGGAGGGTTAGTGCAGTCAGGCAGAGGCACATCCCAGATCCTATTCCTCTCAAGAACTCATATGCCACACTGGCAAATGAGGACAACCAAATAGAGGTACCCAGAGAAGTGGAAGGAAAGGATGTGGAGGTTAGCCAAGGAGGTGACCTCAGTGGGGAAAGCAGTGGACCCCAGAGGAGGAGGAAGCGAATCCTGGTGGGGGACTCCATCGTAAGAGGGATCCAGCTAGGAACACAGGAGGGAGGACAGGGAGGTGAGGTGCCTACCAGGTGCCACGGCATGGAGGGATGGAAGGAAGATACTGGGATCACTGGGAAGGCAAGACAGGAGGGTGAGCTGGATGTCATTATCCACCTAGGTACTAATGACTTGGCAAATGGGGAGCCAAAGGAAGTTCAGGAAGAGTTTAGGAAACTGGGGAGGGTCTCAAGCAAGTAGCTACTTCTGTCACTTTCTCAGAAGTACTACCTGTGAGAGGCAAGGAGAACATAGAGTGCATGCACCAGGAACTTTAACTCATGGTTGAAGAACTGGTGCTGTGAGAAGGGTTTGGATTCATTGGTGACTGGGGACCCACCTAGAGGGATGGAGGTTTGTTCAAGCCTGATGGCCTGCATCCATCCTGGAGGGAATCCAAGTACTCAATGATAAGTTTAAATGCTACATTGACAGTATTTAAACTAGCAAGGGGTGGCAGGCCAGCAAGGAGGGTACCTACTTGCTCACCCCCACAGCTAGCAGTGGAACCAGTGAACCAGAGGAGTGGCTATCTCTGCAAAGCGGTGTGCAAAAGATGGAGATTAGTGTCCAAAAGGTGGATAAGCAGAAAAGAGGCAAAATTCAGCAGAAGGGCAGACAGAAGGAGAACCAGGATAAATGACAACCAAGGAAGGGGCTGGAGTAGAACAGTGAAGCAGACTAGGAGGTCAAATCATGGAAAGCCATGTGTGCAAATGCCAGGAGCCTTAGCAACAAGATGGAAGATCTGGAGGCTGTCATGGTACAGTCAGACCTGGACATTGTGGCCATCACTGAAACCTGGTGTAATGATAACCATGACTGGGAGATGGCCATACCTGGCTACAACATATTCAGAAGAGACAGAGCAGGCAGGAAGGGAGGAGGAGTGGCACTGTATGTGAAAAATGACATAAGGGCCACAGAGATCCAGGAGGAACAAAATGGGGAAGAGATACTGTGGGTTAAGCTAGAAAGGAAAATGGGGCCAGTCATCCGCACAGGTATGGTCTATAGACCACCAGCCCAGGAGGAAGAAACAGATAGGGAGCTGATGCTAGCCATCCAAAGGATGGCAGACAAGGGTGAGGTAGTACTGGTTGGAGACTTCAATATTCCAGATGTGGACTGGAGCATCATCAACTAGGAGCAGATTTATCCTGGACTCCCTTCAGGGTGCCTTCCTCAAGCAACTGGTCATGGAACCAACTCGGCAGAAGGCAATACTGGACCTTCTGCTCACAAACAGGGACAGTGTGATGGGGGTAACAGTGGGGGAGCACCTGGGTAACAGTGACCACCAGTCATTGTGGTTTGAAATCACAGAAAGAGCAGAACCAAACCACACAAAAACACGTATCTTGGATTTTAGGGGGGCAGACTTTGGGAAAATGGGGAAATACTTGAAAGAGGCATTAAGTGGAATGGGACAGGAATCAGGGGTTGAGGAACAGTGGGCAACATTTAAAATGGGGATTATAAGAACAACAGAATTATGCATTAAGCAGGTTAGCAAGAGGAAAAGGAAGAGGAAACCATTATGGTTTTCCAAAGAGGTAGCAAAGAAAGTGAAAGCCAAAAAGATAGCATTCAGGCAATACAAAAAGACACAGGCAGAAGGGGATAGGGAGAAGTACCAGGAGAAACAAAGGAGGCAGGGAAGTCAGTAAGGGAAGCCAAAGCTCAGACAGAAGAACACATTGCAAAATCAGTGGTTAAAGGGACAAAACCTTTACAGGTACATAAGTGAAAAAAGAAAGACAAAGGGAGGATAGTGAGACTGAAGGGGAGGATGGGAGTCGCGTGGAGGATGACAACCGTAAAGCTGACATATTGAACAGGTATTTCTGCTCAGCCTTTACTGAGGAAGAGGGGGGTAATGGGTCTGAAGGAGTACAAGGGTGAGAATGGTGCAGAAATGGACACAAGTCCCTTTACACGAGAAAGGGTCCTGAAGGAACTGGAAGTAATAAGAGTTGATAAAGCAATGGGGCCAGATGGGGTGCACCCCAGGGTCCTTAAAGAACTAAGAGAGGTGGTGGCTGAACCTCTGGCTATCCTGTTTAGCCAATCTCTGGAAACAGGGGAGGTACCCAAAGACTGGAGGACAGCAGATGTAGTCCCCTTATACAAAAGCGGGAACAAAGAGGAAGCAGGGAACTACAGACCAGTCAGCCTCACCTCAGTAGTGGGAAAGATCATGGAAGCACTTCTGAAGGAGAGATTGGTGGAACATCTGGTTGTCAATGGACTACAGGACCCAAGGCAGCATGGTTTCACCAGGGGAGGTCATGTCAGACCAATCTCATTGAATTTTTGACTGGGTGACTAGGGAGGTGGATCAGGGAGGCGGTGGACATGGCCTATCTGGACTTCAGCAAGGCCTTTGACACTGTGCCACATAGAAGACTATTACACAAACTGGGAATATGGGATGGGCAGGACAGTAGTGTGGTGGGTAGGTAACTGGCTGGGTGGCAGGACACAGAGGGTGGTGGTAAATGGCTGTCACTCCACAGAGGGAAGAGTGACCAGTGGGGTACCACAGGGATCAGTGCTGGGACCGGTCCTATTCAACATCTTCATCAGTGACATTAGCAGGATCTAGAAGGCAGAATTTCACTGTTCGCTGATGACACAAAGCTCTGTAACAGAGTAGACACACCAGAGGGTGTAGACAGAATGAGAAGGGACCTGCAGAAACTTGAAGAATGGTCAAGGGTTTGGCAGTTGAAATTCAATGCAAAGAAGTGCAAGATAATGCATATGGGGCACAAAAACCCTGGCACAATATATCAGTTGGGGGGTGAGGATATAGCATGCACCAAGCAGGAAAGGGATCTTGGGGTTGTCATCTCTGATGACCTCAAGGTAGGAAACAGTGTGACAAGGCATCAGGTAAAGCAAATAGGATGCTGGGATGTATAGGCAGGGACATCACCAGCAGGAAAGGGAGGTCATAATTCGCTATACAAGACACTAGTGAGGCCCCACCTGGAGTAACAGTGTACAGTTCTGGAGACCATACCTACGTAAGGACATAGACAGGTAGAGAAGGTTCAGAGGAGGGCAACAAAGATGGTGCATGGATTGCATCACAAGTCCTATGAAGACAGGTTGAAGGAACTGAACATATACTCCCTGGAGGAGAGAGGAGGAGAGAGGGATATGATAGAGACATACAAGTATCTTACAGGGAGAAACAGAGTGCAGGAAAACACTATTTTTAAGCGAAAAAGATGTTCCAGGACTAGAGGCATGGGATGAAGTTGGAGGGAGGACGATTCAGAGGAAACATGAGAAAGAATTTTTCACAAAACGGGTGGTGGACAAGTGGAACACCCTGCCAGAGGAAGTGGTGGGGGCTGAAACAATCACGGGATTTAAGAATGCATGGGATAGACATAAAGGAATTCTAGAGGTCAGGGGTAAGGGGAAACAGACTTCTAGGAAAACAAACTGAACTTACAAGCTCAAATGGGCAGACTGGGTGGGCCATAGGCCCTTATCTGCCGACACTGTCTATGTATCTATGTATCTATGTATCTATGACTGGGGGTCCACCTGGAGGGATACAGCCCTATACTGGTGCAATGAACTTTATCTGTCTAGGAGGGGAATCAGGATCCTAGGTGATAGGTTTAAATACTTCATTGGCAAGCATTTAAACTAGCCAATGGGGGGAGGCACTGAAAAGGAGCAGGGACATCCCAGTCTCTCCCCTCAAAACAAGGTAGTTAGCGAGGTGAACACCAAGGTAGAGAAGTCAATAGGGAGCAGGACATTGGCAAATGGAGAAAAAAGCAAAGGCAGTAAGGACGAGGATGGAGCTAGAAAGGGTAAGGCCATCAAAAACTGGTGGGTGATGAGTACCAGTGCCCGTTGGCTGGGTAACAAGTTCCCTAAATTAGTGGCCTTGATGGAAGAGGGACACCTGGATATTGTGGCAGTCACAGAAAGATGGTACACAGAGGACCATGACTGGGATGTTAACATACCAGGGTACACAATCTACAAGGACAGGGAGGGTAAAAGAGGAGGAGGAGTACCTCTCTATGTAAGGGAAAGGATCAAAGCAATGGAACTAAAGGGTAAACAGGGAGGGGAGCAGAGGAGGCACTGTGAATCACACTGGAAACAGGAAATGGCACCACAATCCGCATGGGGGTTGTATACAGTTCCCCATCTCGGGGGGGAGGCAATGGACAAGAAAGTGATAGAAGGCATCCTTAGAATGGCAGAAAAAGGGGAGATATTGTCGATGGGAGACCAGAATATGCCAGATGTTAACTGGAGCACCTTTCCTGCAGCCACATCCAAGAGCAAGGCCATTCTCGATGCCCTACAGGGGGCATGCCTCAGACAGCTAATGTTGGAACCTACTCGGGAGGGAGCAATCTTAGACCTGGTACTCTCAAATGGGGATGGAAAGAGGATCTCAGATCTAGAAGTGGGTAGCCATCCGGGAACAAGTGACCACCAAACAGTGTGGTTCATGATAAACTTGGCTCTAAAGTCAAGCCATACAAAAGTGTGCCTTTCATTCTAGCTTTTGTTAATGTAGCTGTTCAAAGAGAAGCCAGTGTCACTACAGGAGGGGCATGCATGCAAATTTTATTTGTAGTCACATTTTTTTCTGTGTGTGTACTGGCATTTTGTGCAATGCATCATTTGCTAAGGAGGACACAGGACTAACACTGGAGGACTTCCCATGTTCATTTCAGTCCCATTTATTATATCTGCCACTTGTACATTGCTGGTTGAGGGTAGAGTTAACAACGTCTCACCCATATTCAGAGCGGGTGAAACTGAAACATCAGGCAGAGCTAGGCTATTTACAGGAAGAGCCGTAGAAACATAGAAATTGTCAGCAGCTAAGGACGGCCAGGCCCATCCAGTCTGCCCGAAAGCCCTACTGATCTGTGGCCTCTGACCCTACCTGGTCAATGGCTTTTCACCCCTTCTTCCCACCTCTAAGGCACACCTATGGCTGTCCCATGCATGTTTAAAACCCTCCACTGTGCTCACCCCCACAGCCTCCTGTGGCAATCTATTCCATATGTCCACCACCATCTCTGTGAAGAAAATCGTCCTCACAGTTCCCCTCAGCCTGCCACCTTCCAATTTCATATCATGTCCCCTCATTCTTGTACATCTTTTCTATTGGAAGATGTCCCTCCACTGCACCTTATTAATGCCCTTAAGGTGCTTGAATGTTTCTATCATGTCCCCTGATCCCTCCTCTCCTCCAGCAGGTACATATTGAGATCCTTTAGTCTCTGCTCATATGTTTCATGGTGCAAGCCCTGTACCATCTTAGTCACCCTTCTGTAGACTGCCTCCACCCTGTCAATGTCCTTACAAAGGTGCGGCCTCCAGAATTACACATGGTACTCTAGGTGAGGCCTCACTAGCGTTTTGTGTCACCACCTCTTGCCTTCTGCTAGTGATACTGCTGCCTGTGCACCCCAGCATGCCACTGGCCCTCCTTGCAGCCTTTGTACTCTGCTTGGACACCTTTAGGTAATCAGAATTGATAACCCCCAGGTCCTGTTCTTCCTTGGTGATAGTCCTGCATATTTATTTCTGTCTGCCCCCTTCTCACTGTTGGGCTGTGTGGCAGTATGTTAGGGTGGAGTCAGCCGCACATCGTCAGGAACATGGGTAGTGGCAGTACAATGGAGGGCTTCTGGGATAACAGCCTTCACTAAATGCTCCATTTACACTGTCAGAGCATGTACCTGACACTTGTACACAGGGAACAGTGCTTTTACAGTGTCCCCCATCATCGATTCCTTTCAGATGTGGTGGCTGAATCTGCCGTTGCTTGGTCCCGATCTGAAATTTCATCACTGAAGTAGTTTAACTTCCAGAGTAGACACCGTGACACAAATCAGAGGAGGTATTTGCCATTTTTTGTGGGGTTACTTGATTTTCTGTCTTTATGGTGTGATTTTCTTTAGTGTTTGCAGGATGATGTTTCTCTTTATGTATAAGAATATTTATACTGTGCAAAGTGCTGTCTGGGAGTGGTACCGGCTAACTTAAAAGAAATGGCGGTGTTCCAGTTTGCAAATGTTCAGTCAACAGATACTTGTTTGAAGAGGTGTTATGCAGTCAGCACTGGTCAGCTGGGACTTTATCCATGTGTTTGTTGTGAGATTTACACACGCTAAAGACTCAGTCTGACAAATCAGGTTGGAACTTATTAACAAGCACTCCACACGAAAAGAAACTGCAATGCATATATACACCTTTTGTATTAACTGAGTTGGTGTGTTTCTTTTCATTTGGAGCACTTGTTAGTAAGTTCCAGTTTGGATTTCTAAGGCTAGCCACCTTCTGTACAAGCACCCTCCTCATTGTGGTCTGCGCAACTCGTTTTTCTTTTTGGTTGACCAATCAGGTTACCCGGATTTTTCTTGACCACTTTATAATGTACATTGTTTGTCCTAATTGTAGTTACATGTTCACCAATGTGTAATTTACGTTCAGGTTGGTCTGACCAATGTATAACAATCCATATGGACATGTTACGATGTATGTAACTGCTGTTGAAACACAGTTGATAAATTGATTTATTTTAAAATGCTTTACCAGATCGTGTGTGAACAAAGGTTTTAGTGTTATATGTGTTAGAACACACACTTCAATGTTCACATCTGTGATTTCATTGGGGGGGCAATCAAGTTGCTCGTGGTTGTTTGAGCAAGGTAATATGGACAAACCCGATCTCTGATATTGTGACCTCTTCTATATGTGGTTTGGGGATTATTTTGAATTGGAGCATTCAGCTTTGAGTCCATTTTAAGTGATGACTAATGTTTTTTCAATTAAATCTCCGATTTTCTTTGCTTGTGAATTATACTGTGTAATGAATGTCAGTACCCATTCAGTGTTTATTTCCACTCGCTGATTCCTCCTAAAAATTTCCTCATGTGGTGTCAATTTTGCATGTTGATATGCTTCCTGTATATGAGGATTGTAATGTCTTTGTTCAAACCTTCCTATCATATCAGCACTACCTTATTCAAAATCCTGAACATCTGAACACGTTCTTTTAAATCTTAAAAATCTCCCCTTAGGTATGTTTTCGATTACATGCTTAGGGTGGCAGCTGCTAGCCATTAGTAATGTGTTTTGTGATGTTGGCTTTCTATACGATCTTGATTTTAATTTGTTTCCAGCTTTAAAAATGGTTAAATCAAGAATGTTCACCTAATTTAACATTTTAAATGACATTTTTCAAATCTGCATCACCACCCGTCCAGACAAAAAATAGATCATCCAGGTACATTTTCCAAGTTTTTATATTGTTGACTAATCTGTTCTCCATAAATAAATTCAGTCTCCCATTCTGCTACATCCAGGGTTGCAAAGTTAGGAGCGAATGTTGTACCCGTTAAGATGCCTTTGATCTGTGCATAAAACATTTGGTTGAATATAACATAACTTGATTCGAGCACAAATCTTGCCATCTCAACAATAAAGTCATTTGGTGGGATTTGTGTTGGTTCCTCTAGTCTGAGTATTTTCTCCATAGATTTCAAACCACCCTCATGGGGAATATTAGTATACAAGCCATCAGATTTAGGTAGTGTAGACGTTGTCTCAGTCCTATAAGACATGCGCCAAAAATTGTGCCATCAGGTTCAGGCAGTTGAAACATTAGCTCAGTCCAAGAGGACATGCTGCAAAAATTGGGCCATCTGGTTCAGGCAATCCAAACATTAGCTTAGTCCAGTAGGACATGCTGCAAAAATTGTGCATGTAAGAAAGTGCAGTATTAACCTCGTTGTACATACAGCACTTGAAATCGGAGTGACAGGGGTAGAGTAGCGATAGGGATTTTCCACTATCCCTGTCGCTGCACAGTCATAGAAGGAGAGGAGAAGTTGCCGTGTGCTGGGTGTGTAGTCGAGCTGCTTCCATGGTGGAATGGCTAGTGCACTAGCTTATGGTGCAGTTGGGAGACCTGGGACCGTTGTTCGGTCCCCCACCCCAACCCCAGTCTCCCCTGCTGCAGCTGTTGCCGGCATGTATTTATTTATTTATTTTAAATAAAACTTCCTCCCTCTCAAGTTTTTCCCCTATCCCTGAAGTCCCCCCCCCAGAGTTTGTTATACAAACATACAGACTCATTGTTTGCCATGGGCGGTGTGTGGAACAGATTGGTATTTTGCCCGACTCTGTTTTTGTGCTGCGCTGCTTCATTGTGGCATTTTGAGCCGCACGGTTTTGGTACACAGTGGTATGACCCTGTGCCCTGAAGAGTTTACTAAATTAGTCATTTCATTTTCCGAAAAATCTCACTCTTCCAGGTCCTCAATATCCACAACTTAGTAGTCAATGGAAAATGTATTTGCTCGCTCCAGGTCATAAGTGTAACCGATCAGGAGAAGGTTTATATTTTTTTAAAGTTGATTTTTCTACATTTTCCGGCATTAGGCTAGATCGTGTATCTATTGCCACATTATCTGCAGAGCTGAAGAGTCACTCAGGAAATACATGTATACTGGTTGGGGGACAGTACATTTGTATTTCAGAGCTACCTGCACAAGTGCAGCAGGACACACAGACTCCTTGTCTTGCTAGTATTTTATGGGATTTTTAGGAAATGGGCTTATTGTTTCCTGGCCTATGACTGTCTGCGAGCCTTGCCAAGAGGTACATTAAGTACCAGTAGAGACCAGAAAATAAATTCCAGTCCAGCCTTCCTCAGTACCAAAGTGGTTTCACAATAGGGTTGCCAACACTGGACTTCAAAATAGGGACAGACCCTGCCCCTTGCCCACCCCATGCCCACCCTTGTCCCACCCCTTGCTAACCCATGAGACATCCACTTCCAAGGCTGACATTGCTTGCACAGAAAGCTATTCATTATTTTTCACAGGTCATAGCAGACTACTCAGTCCCGGAAATTCAGTTTCAGCACCCCCCCCCAACCTGGACCACAAGAACAAGTTGCTGCAGAGTGCGGAGTAGATTGCGGTCACTCTAGTCTGGTCTGCACTCAACTCTGCCCTGGGCTGGCCCTTGGCACAAGAGAGGAAGACACTTGCTCAGAGTAGTAACAGACACAGACTGGTGGTGGCTGGGTGAGTGGGTAGGCGGCACTGACATGAGGCCGGCTATAGTAGTAGTGAATTACCATAACAGAAACTCGGAAGCATCCTTGCTATACAGGCCACCACCATGTCTCAGACAGAGACAAACAAATACCAACAAAACCCAAATGATCTTCTGATCTGCCAGTACTGTTCACTATGGACCGGGTGAAAACTGTCAGCAGCCTTTTCCCTAATAGCCATCCAGTTCAGAACCTTCTAAAAAATAAATAACAAATGAAAAAATGTGAGTGAAAAAGTTTCTATCTCTTTCAGCCACTGAGCTTAACATGACAGAAAATGAACAGCAAGAAATAAACACCAAAACAACACACTGTGGGCTGTTGGAATTTGAGTGAGTGCATTGCACAACACAATGAAATCACCATAGACTGGAACATTGGCAGCTTTGAAGTCCTAAATAATCACCTTTGTAAGTTCCATGTGGAGGTCCACCCAAGCACCTGGAGAGCAGTATTCAGTCTCAGGGTGCTGTGCGCTCCGTTGCAGGATAAACTGTCACTTCAACATCCCTGAAATAGGCTGAAACACTGGTATCATCAGCAACCCAGCATTCAAGCCATCAAACAATGTCCTGTGCGCTGTGCTAAAAGAAGTACATAGACACTGCTGCCCGCCACCCTGCCATAACAGAGTAACAGTTGCAGACCTTTGTGTCATCTGCAAAGAGGCGTATGTTTCCTTCCAGTCCCTCTGCAGTGTCACTTATAAAGAGGACCCATTAAAAAGGGTTGGACCCACTACTGAACCCTGTGGTACCCCACTAGTAACTCGCCTTTTTTCAGAGTGGACTCTATTTGCTATTACCCTCTGTGTCCAGTTGTCCAGCCAATTCTTTGCCCAGACTACCACCCTGGGACCCACTCCCAGGCTGGCTAATTTGTTTATTAATCTTTTGTGTGGGACTGTCAAATGCCTTGCTAAAGTCTAGGTAGGCCATGTCCACAGCCCCTCCCTGGTCTACTACTTTGGTCACCCAGTCAAAAACATCTATTAGATTCACCTGACATGATCTTCCTGCTGTGAATCCATGCTGCCTTGTGTCCTATGCCCCGGTGGCCTCTAGGTACTCAACAATTCTTTCTTTCAGAAGTGAGTCCATCATTTTCCCTACCACCGAGGTCAAGCTAACAGGTCTGTAGTTTCCTGCCTCTGTCTTGCTCCCACTTTTGTGAAGGGGAATCACATCCACCTTCCTTCAGTCCTCAGGTACCACACTATCCTCCCATGATTTGTTAAAAAGTGTAGTCAGTGGTGTCACAGGATCTTACTTCGAGAGGGCTCTTGCAGTAGGTACTAACTGGTAGGACTAATCCAGCAGGCATCAGGACCCCACAGAAAATCTTCTATCTAGCAGTCCCTGGCAGGGACCGCCCCTGGTGTCAGCTGACCGACATCAGCGTGTGTCAGATAAAAGGGACAATCTCCCGCCTAGTACTTTCTGGACGTCGGCTCCAACTCATTCGCTTTGTGGAAGATCAGCACTGCAAGTATCACAATTTGGATGAGTATTTGCTCATTTTATCCAAGAAAAAACATTTTTCTTTATTTCTCTTTTGTAGTATCCGACATTGTCCGTGCACGTGTTCCCTTCGCCTTCCAATTTGCACAAAAACAAGTGCAATTCTTGTGGTTCCCAACTACCGTATAAGGACGGCCATTCCTCTTTTGCCTAGGCCTGGACCACCATATGGAAGACTGTGAACACTGCCGCAAATTCATCTCCTCTACCCATAAATGAAGGCAGCAGGCCATGGAAGCCTATATTTTGAAACAAAAGATGGCTTCTATGGAGAAGGAGTTGAAGAAACTCAGACAGATATCAGACTCTCCTGAAGGGCACCACAAAAAGGACAAAGAGAAGCACAGGGACCAGGACTCTCCTTTCATAGCCCACAGACTCCAGTTGGAGTCGTGGTCCTTTCTGTTTCCTCTCCTCCATGCACCTTGGTGGTGTACAGGCGTGCATTGCCCCCCCTCGTAGGACTCACGTGCGGCTCGATGGGAGCCTTGGGGACAAAGGAGACCTCCACCCCTGCTTTGGCTCCTGATCTACAGCCCAGCGGTAAGGGTGGGTTCGGTAAGTTGGACCCTGGCTCCGCTGTTTCCCACCCAGACAAGGCTGGTAAGCCACCTGTTGAGCCCAAGAAGTGCCCAGCCTGCATTCCCCCATCGGGTCCTGACGCTACACCCGGGGTTTGCCACAGTGGCCTTCTCGGCTGCTGCCATCGGAGGCACCTCTTGACTTTCCTCCTCTGGAGTTCACTCCACTTTCCTCTTTGGGGGGCAAGGACCAGGGGCCACTTCAGCAGTTGGGGTTTCCACTTCAGACACCAGATCCAATGCCAGTTGCTCCAGCACCACCTTCCGGGGAACCTTTGACCAGTGACCGGCCTTTGGACCCCCCGTACGGGCCTACAGGGGCAGGGGACCCAGTTCCTTCATCCAGGATGTCCTTTCCAACCCCTCTGTCCTGGGGGCTGATGCCTGACCCATTGGCTCCTCCTTCAGGGCCTCCGGCAGGGCTGTCTGGTTACACGACACTGCATTATCTGATACTGCAATACCTGACACTGCACTAGCTGCACCAGTACCTGATGCCGGCCTATCCCAGCTCGGGTCTTCCATCATCTGGTTACGTTTACCTGTAATTTAGTTACCTGGGTTACCCTCTGCCTCCTACACCTCCCCCTCAGGTCGGCCTCAAGGCAATTTTCTCCACCTGGTGGGCCGTGGTGAGATTCTGAGCTGACATCAGAGCTGGACCTATGTCACCAGATGCCAGCCCCAATGCCGGACCTGGGACATGAGCCTCTGGTTTTGCCTTCACCAGACCCCAAACCCAGACCCAGTCCCCCAGTCGGCAAGCCTTCCAGGGAGTATACCCACCCTTTGGACACTTCCAGCCCTGCAGATCTACCCCTGCCTCTCGAGGATACCTCCAGTTCACCTGAGTCCTTGGACTCCGGGGACAACTACCCCTTGGGTCCAGATGAGGAGCCGCTAATGCTGGAGGCACCTAAACCGAAGGATTCTCCAAAGTCCTCTCTGGAGGATCCTTCTTTACTGGAGCTCCTTCAGAAAATACAAGCAGCTTATGACTGGAGATCAGTGGAGCAAGACGTGCAATGCCAGAGGCTAGCCGAGCATTTAAACTTGGCCGAAGCCTCTCCCTCCTTCATACTCCCTTGGATTGGGCCTCATTAGGACTTCGTCACCACTATTTCGAAGCAGCCATCCTCCTTGGCCACCATGGCATGCATGGCAGACAGGTTGTACCAGTCTCCAAAGGGTAAAGACTTTTTAAGTCTCCAACCCAAAGCTGATTTAGGTGGTGATCAGTGCCACACACGACAGGACCACCAACCCTAAACATCTTAGCTCCACCCCACCGGACAAAGAATCTAAGACTATGGGTCAGTGTGGTCGAAAGACTTTTTCTTCCTCCACTCTGGGTATGCGGGCCCTGAACTATGTGTCCCACATAGGGACTACCAGAAGTCTATTTTAGGCCAGATTTCTTCTAAAATAGACACTCTTCCAGACTCCTCAGTTTAGCAGGAGCTGGAAGAGCTGGTTCGTTCTGCCAGGTCCGCATGCTGCCACTTGCTCCGTGCTACTTACAATGTGGTGGATTCAGCGGGCTGAAGTTCAGCCTTTGTTATCGGCCTCCGTAGATATTCTTGGCTGTGATTCTCAGGCTTAGCCCCTGAAATTCAATTGGCCATCATGGATGCCACCTTTCGAGGGTCGGTCCTGTTTGGTAGTGATACAATGGGCATTATCACCGACTTACAGGATAAGGTGCAGGCACTAAGATCTGTACATTCTATGTATCGTAAACCTCCAGGTCAGAAATGGCCTTTTCAGAGGCAGTCTAGATGATGACAGAGACAGATGCAGCCCCATCATCAGCAAAAACGAGGGTCTGTCACAGCAGCTAAAGTTCCCTCAGCCAAGACACGCACAGTTGCAGGAGCTCCAGCTGCCACCTTGTCCACCACCTCCTGACTCCTTGCCTCTCCCTCTCCGTCTGGATCTTTCTCCAGTGGAGCTGGTGGGTGGTCTATTCTCTGGCCACCTCCTTGAATGGGAGAGGATAACGACAGACTCATGGGTGCTCCAACTGATTGGTCAAGGGCACTCCATAGAGTTCTATCAACCCCCTCCTCAGAGACCTCCTCCAAATTCCTCTATCCCCCCAAACCATCTTTCTTTGGTTCGAGAGGAGATAAACGCTCTTCTGCTGAAGGAAGCCATAGAACCTGCTCCACCTCAATTTCACGGGACAGGTTATTATCCCCACTTTTCTTTGGTCCCCAAGAAAACGGGCGACCTGAGGCCCATCCAGAACCTCTGTTCCCTCAACCTGATGGTGACTTACAGGAGATTCAGAATGCTCTCCCTTCACAACCTTCTTCCTCTTCTAAGGGCGGGGAAGTGGCTATGTGCTCTGGATATGCAGGACACCTACCTGCACATTCTGATACATCCTTCCCACTGCATGTTCCTTTGGTTCTGCTTTCACGTGGAACATTTTCAGTTCTGGGTCTGCCTGTTTGGCCTGTCTTTGGCCCCCTGGGTGTTTACCAAGTGTTTAGCAGTGGTGGCAGTCTACCTGTGCACATGGGGGTTCCAGGTTTTCCCCTACCTGGATGACTGGCTGATTGCAGTGCCCTCTGAGGAGGAACTGCGCCATTCCCTTACCCTTACCCTTAGCCTGGAGACCTTCTCCAGGCTGGGTATTACATTCAGTTTGGCCAAATCTCATATGGTTCCCTCCCAACGTCGGAAGTTTATTGGAGCAGTGTTTGACACCCAACTGGGCAAGGCCTTCCTCCCGCTGGACCAGATAGTCTTTGCTCTTATAGATCCATTCCTTGATCTCTCAGAGGCACATCCCAGCCAGGAAGGCTATCCACTTCCTTGGTTTTATTTTGGCTGCCATTCCTATAGTCCCTGTGTCCAGGCTGCATATGAGGGTTTCACAGTGGACCATCAAGGCCCAATGGGACTAGGCTGTGAATGACCTGGATCGTGAGATCCTCATCTCGGACCCCATGATCAGGGACCTCTGCTGGTAGTTACACCCGGAGAACATCTCTCGGTGAATGCCCTTTTGCCCTGAGCTCCCCTCCCAGGTCCTGATGACTGATGCCTCAGGAACTGGGTGGGGGCCCACTTTGGGTCCCACCAGAGTCAGGGGACCTGGTCTTCATAGGAGTCTCGGTTGCACATCAACATGCTCGAGATGAGGAAGGTCCTGTACGTCCTTCAGACGTTTCAGTCCCTCATCCCTCCAGGTCCTCTGATGGTACACTCGGACAACATTTTCTGTCATCTGGTACCTCAGCAGATGGGGGGGGACACACTCCTACCCACTATGTCAGAAGGCCATGAGAGTGTGGGACAGGGATGTCCAGCTAGGTCTCCACTTGACAACACTCCATGTACTGGGGGTTCAAAACTCCCTGGCGGATGCCCTCAGTCATTCCTTGGTGAGGGCTCACAAGTGGGAGTTAAAACAGGACATCATAAACTACCTGTTCTCCCGATGGGGCACGCCTCAGATTGACCTGTTTGTGTCCCCATCCAATGCCAAACTTCTCACCTTCTGCTCGCTCACTCCAGGGTGAGACTTTTTTGGCAGGATGCGCTATCTCTGTTTTAGAGGGGCAGGCCCATTTATGCCTTCTCACTAATCCCTCTGATCCAGGGAGTTCTGCACAAGTTTTGGACGGAGGGTGCACAGATGATTCTCATCGTCCTCTTCTGGCTGAGGTGGGTTTGGTTCTCTCTTCTGCATCAGTTCTCAGAAGGGTCTGCTCTTCCCCATCCCATTTCCCAGGATCTGTTGACCTGAGACCATGGGTCCCTGGTGCATCTAGGACTCAAGTCCCTCCATCTGCATGCTTGGCTCCTGCAGACTTAACAGCTTCCCATGTTGGGGTTTCACCACAGGTAGCTTGTATTCTGGTGGAGGCCGAATAGCCTTCCACCAGATACACCTGTGCCATGAAGTGGAAACGCTTTTCTACCTGGGCAGAATCCCAGTCTCTGGAGCCCTTTTCCTGCCCTGTGGCTAGGATATTGGATTACCTGAAGTATCTCTTCGACCTGGGTCTCAGTTATTCATCCCTAAATGTTCACTTGTCAGCCATCTCCGCCTACCATCTCCTGCTGGGAGACAAGTCAGTGGCTAAATTACAAGTCTTCAAGACCTTCTTAAAAGGGGTTCTGCATTTGAAGCCTCCTATATGCAGTCCGGCTCCCCTGTGGGATCTTAACTTTATTTTAGAAAAACTCATGCTGCCTCCCTTCGAGCCAGCAGTGGAGACGGATTTGTGTTTCTTGTTTTGGAAGACTTTATTTCTTGTGGCTATCACTTCAGCCCGGAGAATTTCTGATTTTTCACAAGGACAGGATGACCATGAGGACTAACCCCAAGTTCCTTCCGAAGGTGATGGCTGAATCTACCCTCAATCAATCGATTGAGCTTCTGGTTTTCTTCCTGTAACCCCCTGCAAATGGGGGTTCCCAAAAAGTCTTCCAGGAGCTTGCTTGAACGCTGCAAGCCTGAATGGTGTTTGGCGTTTAAGCCATTTATCAGTGAGTGTTTTTAGAGCCTCTGGTACTGCCTCTTTAAGAGCTGTCTGCTTGCAGACATAATTATTTTCTATGGGGGGGACTGTGTGTTTCCCTGCTTGAGTCCCACTCGAGCTGCTGCCAAATTGCTCCATTTCTGCGGTCGCTAAGTGGGCAGAATAAGCACTTTTCAAAGGTGTAACTGTTTGCCAGAAATCATAGTAATAACGAAAATACAGCTTGTCTAACGTGCTTTTCTTTGCAGTCAGAACTGTGTTTGCCTAGCCCTCCATTCTGGTTTTGAATTGCTGAACTGGACCAATCAGTGTGGGGGGACATTTGAAATGGAGCCTGCTGCTGGCAAATCAGAACTTGGACTCTCATTGTGGAGCCAGCTACCTATGTACTGTATGGCCAATGCCTCTGGGAATTGTAGTTTGGACTTCGGCGCCTTTTTGCACCAACAGGGGTAGTCTGATTGTGAGTGACAGCCAAACCAGCCAACTGAACTGGGAGGAACTCAAAGGAAATGCCCGGCTTTGTATACTGGAAAGATCGGATGAGGGGAGTCAGTGAAGAGAAAAGGAGCTATGTGCTTCTGCTGTGTATAGTTTTAGCACGGTAAGCGCGTGTAAGGCCCTGAGTTTCGGTCTGCAGCCTGTGCAAGAGCTTGTTCGGACTGAATCCGACCTGTGAAGAAAATCAAGGAGATTTGAAGAGCAGAAACCAAGCTCACCCTGTAGAAGACTGGAGTAATTGCTGAATCGTGCTCGGTCTGTCAGGAACTGAATCTGCTGTGTGTTCTCCTGGGTATTGTGCAGTACTTGCAATTGGGATCGAGAAGCAGCCTGCCTGGTATAGTACTTTCCTTTTACATATAAATGTGTGTAGTGCTTGTGGGAAATCGCTTTTCAAATCCCCTGCACAGTGAATTGAGTGCATGAAGCTGGAAGTAAACCCCAGCTTAATCCAGACTACATCCATTTGCTCTAAACTGCAGTGGGGTCCAGTCACAAGGACCTTGTCCACATGGTCTGCTCCTCCTGGCAATCCAGGACAATCTGCCTTCCATCCAGTTCCCAGCACTGAGTTTGTGAGTACAAAGCAGGGTAGCTCCCTGCCATCTGTTTATCGAATTGCAAGTGTGTCATCTAATTGTTGCTTGTTTCATTTCTTCATGAACTGAGCCCTCTGGCTCTGGATTACAATTGGGTATTGTGCAAGTGTTTTTTCCATCACAGGGTCCCAACCAGCTGCACTGATCCTGACTAGCACCCCCCCCCCATCCTGGGTACCCAGTGAAAGTGACAATTTGGGACTCTGAATATACACACAGTACTGTGATTATTAGTGTGTTTAACCAAATTAACCTGATTTCCCCCTTCCTTGTTACAGCTCCTTAAATAAATCAGATCTGTTGGTGTTCAGCAAAGTTACACTGACTGAGGTATTCATTTATGTTAAAGTATTGTACTGTGGTTTTTGCACTGTATCATCTTGTTTTACAGGGGGTCACCAGAGTCCAGTAGACAGAGCCAGTCCTGGGAGTAAGTGTACATTGTGAAGATATTCCTAATGCATTGCGTGGGCCACTAGTGGGAAGAAAGGGGGGTTACAGTGTCCCAGAGGGCTTGTGACCAAGTTAGTTTAACTACTGCAAACCCTGACCTTCTGGGTGGAGGCACCCACCATTGGACCTAGGCCCCTCACCCTGTTAGTAGTTAAGCAGGCAGGGGTAGTAGCCCTTGGGATAGTGCCGCCAAGGGGTTACATTCCCAATACTCCAACCATGGGGAGCTCCTCCTTCATACTCTGGATGTGCACAGGATCTTGAGGTATTATACCAACAGAACCAAGGACCTCAGGAAAATGGATCAGTTGGTAATTTCCTTTGCTTCAAAGAAGGAAGGCAACAGTGTCCCTAAGCAGTGCCTCTCCAACTGGTTAGCTAACTGTATTACCTTTTGTTACAACAAATACGACAAACCCCTTCCAGGCCAGGAGAGGGGTTATTCTACTAGGGGCATGGTGGCTTCGGCTGCATGCTTTAAAGGCATCTTGGCTGCAGAGGTCTGCGTTGCTGCTACCTGGACTTCTGTCCATACCTTTACCAAGCATTACAGCTTGGATGTGGCCTCTTGCCGAAGAGTGGGGTTCAGCCTGACTGTTCTGCAGGGTCTCCTTTCTTAGGCCTTTCCCTGCCATGCCTTTTTGTGGGCAGATCTTTTTTCTCCTCCTCCCTGGCTTCTCTGTTTCAGTATTGCTTGGGACTCAGTCCTATCGGTTAGTTCCTATTGCAAGAGCCCTCTCGAAGTCAGATGGTACAGTTACGTAAGAACTTACCATAACAGTAGATCTTCAAGAGAGGCTCTTGCAGTAGGTACTGCTTTCCCTCCCTCTGCCCCCCTGAGTTTCTAGACTTCTGTTTTTTAGGAGGGTTTTCCTTTTCTCCTAACCAGCACTTTGGGCCTCTGGCGGGAGAACTAGAGAGCGGTGGACCACCCCTTTTATCTGATGCATGCTGACATTGGTCAGCTGATGCGGGGGGCGGTCCCCACCAGGGACTGCTAGCTTGAAGATTTTCCATGGGGTCCTGATGCCTTCCGGCTTAGCCCTATCGGTTAGTACCTACTGCAAGAGCCTTTCTCAAAGATCTTCTGTCATGGTAAGTTCTTACGTAACTATACTTTCTCTCCTTAGTTCTTTTAGGATTCGGGGTGAATCCCATCTGGACCCATTACTTTGTCCACCTTCAGTTTTACAGTAGTAGCCACAGACTCTGCAAGCTATTTCCTGAAATTTCTGTGATATTTCCAGAAATATCTGAAGCTTTTTGCATTTAAACAGTAGGGGCAGCAGAGAGAAACTCTTCAGAAATTTCACAAAATATCTGGAAATAGCTTGCAATGTCTGAGGCTACCACTGTAGGAGTTCTTTCAGAACCCTTTCTTCTGTGAAAGGTCTGGTATTGACCTCCCTATTCAGAGTGCTTCTATTGCTTGGATTAGGTACCTCCTCCTCCTCTTCTTTTGTGAATACTGAGCGAAAGTATTCGTTCAGTATCCCTGCTTTTTCACTGTCACCCTCTGACCACCCACCCTTCCCTATATTAAGTCTCACTATCCCTTCCTTAGTCTTTCTTCACTCCATAATGTACCTATTAAAAGTTTTTATCTTCCATCTTAACCGAGTTGGCTATCTTTTCCTCAGTTTGGGTCTTTGCTATTCTGACTGCCTTCCCCATTTCCTTCTGCCTTAACTGGTACAGTTCTCTGTCCTGCTCCTTCTGTGTTTCCTTATACTTTCTGAATGCTATCTTTTTCTCCCTAACCTTTCCCACCACCTCTTCTGAGAACCATGGTGGTTTCTTCTTTCATTTTGATTTGTTTATTTGCTTCACACAAAGGCTTGTTGCCTCTGTGATGACAGTTTTGATGTTTCCCCATTGTTCCTCCACTCCTCCTTCTTACCTTTTGGAGGATGGGGGGCTGTTTCATCATGTACCATGGGCCTAGTACTGTTGCTATAATATAATGGTCTGCCTCTCAGCCTTTCACAGAGTTTCTCATCATCTCTGATTTTTGTGATCATTCGTTGGACTGTGTCATTCTTTTTTATTCTGGATGGCAAGACCCTTTTAGTGGCATGAGATTCCTTTATCTGAAAATGGCTTTCTGGAATGTCGGGTTATCCCTGATTGTATTTAGCTGAAATCTAAGAATCTTGATCAGTGGGATGATTTGGCTGAGTGTGACATTGTCTCACTCCTCTAGTAATTTCTTCAAAGGGTTACAGGATCTTGATAAGAAATTGTAGAACAACCCACTGTTGAGGATTAATGTTTTTTATGTTTTGGACACAACTGTAAAAAGAGAGGTTTTACACTCAATTTGCCTTCCAATAAATATTGATTGATTGAATGTCCACATCAGCATCCCCTATGCTGTGGTCCAGTATGTACTGCCTTTCTTTTTTTTTGCGCTGCAGCAGTTGTTGGAACATGTAAAAGAAAGGGTTCCACCTTGTTGCAACCACCCTAGATTAGCTTATTCGGGGAAAGCCCGTGTTCTTCATGTATGGCCCACAGTCACTGGCGTGCTGTACAGGAGTGGCTGTAATGTATGCATATTCTTTTTGCCATAAATGTGAGAGCTTTGATATCTCTGTTCTCTTCCAGGAAGGCACGCATGAATTTAGACATTATGCAAAACAATGAATGTGCACAAAGTCCCCATCAGACAGTGCTTTCTTTATGTTTGAACCATTGTCCGCTCCAATAAAACCTACAGGAAGTCCTTGTGATGTAAGGCAGTACTGTATCTTTTTGTTACGCTCATCCAGGATGTTTGGAGCTATGTGACCCTGTGGGACATACTGGGTGCAAAGGGAAGCTAGTTTCAGATGGGATTTGTCTGTGTTACTACAGGGAGTATCTAACACCCAGTGTGCAGTCAGTTATCTAAATGGTTCTGGCTGACAGCTTGTCCATATATTAGTAGTTATATGTACCCCAGCAACTGCAGATTTTAAAGCATTTTTTTTTTTTTTGTGTCGCACTGACTACCTCATACATCTGAGGTACAGCAACAGTTGAAAAATACTTCCTGGATAGAATGCCATATGATAGCAACAGGTAATTCAGAAGCCTTTTGATGCCAACATGCTCCACAACTCTGAAAGGCTGGAAGTCCAGTGCCGTCATCTCAGAAATTAATTTTGTTATAGCAGCTGCTTCAGGATGAGTACATTGGTATGTAGCTTTACACTCAAGCATTTAAAGAACTGTGAACTTCTGATACTCTTGCAGCTGTGTCGAAACCTGCTATCACAGAACAAGGGCTCCCTACTTCATCTGGACCTCAAGTCCCTTCATCTTCATACATGGCTCCTGAAGACGCAGCCATGACACATTTTGGGGTTTCACCTAAAGTTGCTGGTGTGCTACTAGCATCCAGAAAGCCTTCTACTAGGCATACGTAGTCACTAAAATGGAATCTGTTCACTTTACAGTATGAGCCGCATCCAAACATCCAGACCCTTCACCTGTCCGGTACAAGAGGTATTAGAATATTTGCTATCACTGTTAGACTCTGGCCTGCAATATTCTTCCTTCAAGGTGCATCTAGCACCTATATCAGCTTTCCATGCCCCTATTGATGGGCATATGGTTGCACAAATGAAGTTATCCTGTATGTTCCTCAGAGGTATTTTACATCTCAAACCCTGTATTAGATTAGGCACCCAGTCCCACCTTGTGACTTGAATTTTATGTTGGAGAAACTTACTCTGGCTCCTTTTGAGCCTGCCATGAGTTGTGGCTTACACTTTCTGTCACAGAAAGTGTTTTTGCTTGCAATCATTTCTGCTCAAAGGATTTCCGAGCTACAGGCTCTATGTATGAGTCTCCTAATTGAGTTTTCCAAAAAGACAGAGTTTCTCAGCATACTAATCCTAAATTCTTACCAAAAGTGGTGCCTGAATTTATGCTAGATCAATCCATCCACCCTCTTTATTATCCTGAGCATTCCAGTCAAGGTGAGGCATTGCTCCATATGTTAGATATACTCAAAATTTTGAGATTATTCTATAAATTGTACTAAAAAGTGCAGAAAGTCTCCCCAGGTTTTTGTTTCATTTGCCTTGGGAAATGGGGTGCTCCTGTGTCCAAACACTGTTTCTTCAAATGGTTGGCACACTGTTATATTTTTGTTATAGAAAATATGGTAAGGAGCTTCCTGGTGTTTGTAGCCACTCCACAAGAGGTATGGCCACTGTTGTTGCCTTTTTCAGGAATTATGAGCACTGTCCACACCGTCCCTAAACATTACAGTCTGGACATAGCATCGTGCAGACTTGTGGTTTTGGCCTTGCTATATTGCAAGGCCTCCTTTCTTGATCCAGACTCTACCAACTTCCTTCTGGTACTGCTTGGGACCCATTCCAAAGGTGTAGTCTAAGGGAAGACTTCCTAGGAAGCTAGAACAGTTACGTACTTACTGTTAAATTAGATCTTCAAGAGAACCTCTTCCCTAAGGCCATGCCGACCCTCCCTCCTTCCTCCTAGAGTGTCAACACTTTCTCATTTTAGTCTACGACATGATGGTTCATCCAGCACCTTCCCTCACCTTGTGTGCCTGGTGCTGGTGTGCTCTCCTGGTTTCCCAGACATAACAGCCCTCCAAGTCTAATCTCCAGCAGGGAACTAGGGTGAGATAGGGTCATCCACAGTTATATGCACGCTGACACATGTGATGTCATCATGGTCAGCCCCAGCTAGCAAAAGGTTCTGTGTGGTCCTGGTGCCTAATGGCTAATGTTTCAAAGGTGTGACCTAATGGAAGAGATTCTCTCAAAGATCTGCTGTGGTGGCCTGTACATGTCTGTTCTTTTTAAACTTTACAGAGTTGCCTAGCTTGCCACTTTAGTGGCAAAATGAGTATTATACAGCAGACCCAGACACAGTACCTAGAGTTGTGAAGTCCGTATCTGTTGGGGTCTGCCAGACAGTGCTGCCCTACAATCCAGGGGCAGTGTTTCTAGGATTGAGCTCCCCAGGTCTGGCAACTGTACTGAGTGTGTTCTTGAAAGTTCTGATTGTGTGGGGACAAAATGGGGGTGGGGGGTGGGCATCAGGTATTCCCTTCTTAGATGATTTCCTGTCAGGACCCCATCGGTGTTGATGGCAGAGAGGTCAGTAGTAGCTCTCTAGGAGTTCTATAGCAGCACAGCTTGATAATCAGCAGGAAGGAGAGCTCCCTGTTGTGACACAGTGGAGGAGTATCTGGAGCATTAGTCGGGCAGACAAGCAGAGGATTTTCCTATTCATGGCCCAGAAGCAGAGCTTGGTCCAGGGAAGTTAGTGGCTGAGATCCCAGTCAGTTTTCTCTGCTCACAAACTGCTTCAAGGTGTGGGTCTGATGACTACAGCAATAGAAATGGTGCAGTGGGCCAGATTTCACACGAGACCTTTCCAGAATAGACTACTGTTAGTGTGGTTCCTGGCCCTAGGGGAATGTCAGGTCCAATCCTGCTATACTGGCCAGTGTTGCATTTAGTTGTGCAATGTGAGGAATCTGAAAATCTTCTCGTGGGGGGGGGGGTACCATCTTCTATGCTCCCGCAGAGATGATTTTTGACCACCATAAAACAAAAAATAAGGTGCACTCACCTCAAACTGTAAAGTCACACAGTTGTTGCTATGTGTACACCATGTTTTTGTTTTTTGCTATTTAAGTATTTAAAACTGGTATGGTGGCAGCTCTTGGAGAGGTCAGTGTGCATATTTTCTGGTCTACCCTTTTGATTGTGACCACCAATGCCAACCTGTTGGATTGAGAGGGGGGTTTCCACACCAGACTCTAGCCCTGGGATTCTGGAGCCCCTGGAAACAGCATCTTTGGATTAGTGCTTTGGCAGTCAGGCAGTGTATCCAACCTTGATAAACCTTTAGATATGGGTTCTGTTCCAAGCAACAAAGTTGATTTCAGGCAAGGATATCACTGTGGCATACATAAACAGTCTTGAGTGCACCAGAACCACAAGCATGCTCCTGCCCCAAACTGGAATGTAGTCCACGTTCCATTAATAGGTAGCAAGCACATTCTTCATCCCTAATGGCATAACTCAAGGCTTGAATAGGCCAAATGGAGTGATGAATTTGGACCTCTCTGTGGCTACAGGGATCAGGGGTACCTGTCAGCCCTTTATTTTGTCTGGTGGTCAGGTAAATGGCTCCTCCTAATCTCTCTAGGACCTCATTCATGCTGAGCATTGGGTATGCGTCCCATTCCATACAGCTGTTGAGCCTGTGCTAGTCGATGCAGAACCTCATGGCACCATCCTTCATGGGGATCAGTAACACTGGGGAGGTGCAGGGACTACTGGACTCCTACATTACCGTAAGAGCCCACATTTCCATGATATCTGCCTCAATGGTATGTTTCGTTCCCTTGGAAACTCTGTAGGGTGGCTGCCTCAGTGGGGCCTGGGACCCTGTATTCACTTGGTGGTCCACCAGTCTGGTATATCCTGGTTTCTCCATGAACATTTCCCCATATGTGTGCAGCACCCCATGTATTTTGGCAGTTTGGGCTGATGTCAGCCCCTCCAAGAGGGTGACAGCATTCACTGGGGATTCTCCGTTAATGTCTACCAGGCGATCCACCAGTGGGTCTGCTTCTGCCTTCTTCTCCTCTGGATGGCTGCACACAGTCAGTACCCTCTTGCCCTGGTCATGGTAGGGCTTTATCATGTTTACATGGTACATTTGCTGCTTGCACCTCCTGTTGGGTAGCTCCATCATGTAATTAACATCACTCCTCCTTCTGACCAGTGAGTAGCAACCCCCCTCAAGCCACCTGAAATGTATTCTATCAGACGACGATGAGTACCATCATCCATTGTACAATTTTGTACTCCTGGGCTCTGGCCCTGTGGTTGTACCATAGCTTCTGTCTCTGCTGTGCGGAGGCTAAGTTCTCCTAGGCAAACCCCATAAGCTCCTTGAAGAATGACTCGAAATTGAGGACATACTCCATTTACAGATTTCCTCTGGGTGGCAAGCTCACCCCCCATTCATCCTTTACCAAATCAAGGGGCCCCTTACCCTGTGGCCAAATGGGAGCTCAAACGGTGAAAACCCTGTGGGCTTCTGGGGGGCTTCCCTATATGAAAATAAGAGATGGGTACTACCCTGTGGACATCTGGGGGACAGAAGGGGGAAAAAGACACCTGTCCAAATATCCCCAGCATTCCTATGGCCACTTTTTCTGCCTCAGTGGAGGGCAAGGGCATGGTCTTTGGGTGCCTCATGGTGTACTCCTCAGCCACCAAAATATACCTCTTGCCCGTACGATTTGAGGTGCTGTGTTACCCCATGATATTCACAGCAACTCACCAAAATGGCTGCTCAATTATAGGTAAAGTTGCCTTAGCCTTGTTCTCAACTTCTCCCACCTTTTGGCACTGTGGTTCTGTCCAGCAGTAGTATACCAGGCCCTTAAAGATACTGGGCCAGTAAACATTGTTAGCTGCCTTTTTGTATGGCTGACTCCTAAGTGTGTGGAAAAGGGTGTATTGTGGGCTAAGGTCAAAAGCTGCTTTCTATATTCCCTAGGACCTACTGTCTGCCAGCGTATCTCTTCCTCCAGTCCTCCCTTGGGAAACCACTCATGATATAGGAGCCCATTCATCCAGTATACCTCCATTTTTTCTCAACCCAGAGAGTTATCTTCCACCCTGGTGGGTAATTCCATTCATTTCTTTAGGGATGAGTCGGCTTGCTGAGCTTTCCCCAGCTCCGCATGCCTGACCTTCCCTAAAACACTCTTCTGCAGAAGAACCCACAACTGGGTTCTCCTAAGGCTGTAGCTGTGGCTCTGAACTGCTGCCTCCAGCTTGTTCATCAGCTATAGCTTCTCCTGCTGCTGGGGGGGTTGCTTCCAGCTGCAGTGCCCCTCTGTGTCCTCAGGCGCCAGCTCCCTAGCCTTGCTACAGCTAGTGACAAGTATAATGTTGGCCTGACTGGCAGTCATTACCCATAATTACATCAACAGACAGGTATGGTACAACATCTACCTCCCATATGCCCTGATCACATTCCCATCTTAGAAAGATCCGGTCCACTGGCACTGAGACTGCAAGACTCATTGCTCCTCTAATTCTGGAAAACTGGCCTGGCAGGATCTGTTCCTTGTGAATCAAATCCTGTTTTGCCATTGAAATGGAGGCCCCAATGTCCCTTAGTTGCTGGCTTACCATCCCACTTCCCAACACTGGGTGTGTGTTTGCACTAGAGTTAGTGAGAACTTCACTGTGGGTACAAGCCATTAGCTGATGGAAAGTTCCAGAGTTACCTGCTCCAGCAGCACTCGCCCCTTTTGCTATGTGTTTTGGACAGTCATATGACAGGTGCACCAGTTTTTGGCAGATATAGCACCTGTGCTCCCCTGCCTCCTTACTTTTGAAACTATTTCTCTTCCATTTTTGTTTGGGCATAGGCTGGCTTCCCTTTGGTTTTTCCCAGCGGGGTTCCCTTAAAACCACCTGATGTTCTTCCCCTGTTGTTTTTGCGCTGAAAGTATGGCCGGCTGCATACAAACCAATCAGCCGTCCTGGCCGCCTGCTTTGTGGAGCTCAGAGTCCCGTGTGCAGCAATCAGAGTCCTCTAGTACCATCTTTAAGAACTGTTCTGTAAGGAACAAATCTTTTATCTGTTCCACAGAGCTAGCATTTGCACACTCTAGCCATCACTCTAACAGGCTGGCTAGTTGTACACATGTATCAGAATAGCCATCGCTGACTGCCTTCCTTAAACCTCTAAATTTTTGTCTGTTGGCCTCGGTAGTCAATTCAAACTCTTAACAAGGTATTTTCCACTTTGCTGTAGTCTGTACAGTCCTAGTTGTCCATCCTGGCAAAGGCCTTGCCTTTAAGGAGTGGTAAAAGGATTTTAAAAACAAATCAAGATCATCTCCCTCCTGATATTTGGGCAACATTTTGGAACTAATTTTAGCTTCTTGGGTTGAGTGCTACAGTTATAGGAACATATTGACCACTCATCTACATTTGTGTTGTTAAAAATGTCATTTTTTTTAAACCACTCAGAACCTTAGTAAGTCTCACACACCATCAATGTTTTGAGTGCGAACACCCTTTCCTCAGGGAGGACTTGAGTACCACAGTGCTGGAGTGACTCCCACTCAAGAGGAAAGAGAAGAGTTGAGCAAGAGCACTTTTACGTACAGCCAGAGGCAAGGCTCTATGTTTGCCACGATTCTGCGGCCGTGGCATTTGCTGCAGAAATTATGTCCAACTGCAGAATTTGGTGCCAGCCACAGAAAGCCACGGCAATTGCCGAAAAAAGCACACAGTGACATAAATTGTAGTACATTACCAGTAAGTCACTTTGCTGTTGTGTGTAAATCAAGGTAGCAGTGCCCAAAAGAAGTTAAAATGTGCGTGGCATCACCTGTGTCTCCCCGCAGTGTCTGCACCGAACCATGAGTACCGCTAATAACTGAACATGCATGAAAACATCTAATGGGCAAGATATAGGATGCTTTATTTTGGCCCCTCGAGACCCTCTCACTTAATCAATGGTGGCATCCATATTCCCTGTACCCTCAGAAGAGGGCATACCTCCTTGCCATTCTCGCCACAGTGCCGCTTCATGAGCAGGGAACAGAACAGAAGCCACAGAAATACCTTTATTTTATTGAATGGGTTTTGCGGCTTTCTGTCCCCTGCATTACTCTACTGAGGCAGTTTCATTAATTTGGCATTGCCATCCTGGTTGTCCTGTGAACCCGATCCCTCTTGATATGCCCTGTGTCCTGGAGGATCCCCTGCAGACCTTTCCATCCTTTCAGGGGAAGGGCTCCACTGAACAATGAATGGTGCCCTCTCCACCCACTCCAGGACCAGCATGGCTTGCAGAAGAAAGAGCAGGGAACAGACAGAAGCCGCAATTAAAAACCTTTATTTTATTGAATGGGTTTTGTGGCTTTCTGTCCCCTGCTCTACTGTGGCAGCTCCCCCCTTTTTTTTTTTTTTTACTTTGGGGGCTGCTTGCCATTGCTGTCTCAGTCCTCCTGTGCATCCCAGTGCCACTTGTGATGCCCTGTATCGCAGAGGATCCCCTGCAGACTTTGCCATACTTTTGAGGGAGGGGCTCCACTGAATGATGAATGCTGCCCTCTCCATCCACTCCAGGACCAGCATGACTTGTGGAAGAAAGAGCAGGGAACAGACAGAAGCCGCAATTAAAAACCTTTATTTTATTGAACGGGTTTTGCGGCTTCCTGTCCCCTGTTCTACTGTGGCAGCTCCCCTCATTTTTTTTACTTTGGGGGCTGCTTGCTGTTGCCATCTCTCCATCCTCCTGTGCACCCCTGGTCTCTTCAGATGCCCTCTGCCCTGGAACCAGAGCACAGGCAAGTTGGTAGCAAGTGGCAGACAAATCATATAAATCAAGGTTTGATTCACGCAAAGAAAGACAGCAGCAGGCTTTCACTGTGCCAGCCAATGCTCCCCCCAACTGTAAATGTTTATATTTGAATTTAAGTAGTAAGCACTCAAACCAAGGACCATTATAAAAAAACATTTCTCTGCGGAAGCTTGCCATTTTCTGAGTGAAACGTAAGATTTTTGTTTTGTTCGCTATTGCCGTAATCGGGTACCTGGCAGTACTTTAAATCTAGTCCTCCATTCCGAAATGTGTAGTTTTTCCATGCTGGTTTAATATTGGGGGATTTGCATTTCTTAACTGAGCTTCTTTACAGTGGGTGGTATAATTTGTTTTCCCCGTTCCCTTTTTTAGGAGCCTGCCGATTTGAGATTAGATCACCCAATGGATGGCTGGAGCAGTACGATAGCGCCCTACTTCAGTCTTCCTTTTCTGGTCTCATGCGTTAGTAGTATTATGGTTGGCATTTTGACAGCATGGAAGCTGCTCCTGTTTGGATGCAGTGTTCTTTTGTTTTTAATGGCTATTTTTTTCAGTAGCAAAGTGCTACAGATGCAGAGAACCTCATAGCGGTTCCAGAGTTCAGCGCTGTACCAGGTTACCGATCACGGTGTTGGATCATTAGATTTTCCTATTACTATTTTATTTCTTTTGATTTTGTGCTTTCATCTTTGTATTTTTACTTTTCTCTGTTCTTCTAACCTCCTACCTTTTCTTTTAATATGTCACTTATAGTGGTATCCTCAATATTGATGTACTCCTGTTTTGTGTTCTCCAAGTTCCCCAAGTTATCCTGCTCACTTTCCCTTTCTTATTTTTGCTGTTCCTTTTGTTTGTTTGAATAATCCTTTCCTGCTGCCAGTTTATAGGAACTGCATTAACTACTGACAAATGATTTTATTCCTGCCCTCTGATACTTCCACGATACTGGCTGATAGCGTAGAATGCAACTAATTAATTCCACTAAGTATATTTAATACATTAGCTATGTACCCTTCTAGTGAGTTTAGTTTAGGAAGATGTCTCCTTATTCCCGGTGAGTTCAGTTATACATTGAGGGACCTTGTGGAGGTGTTGGTAAAAGGAGATTGCCTAACAGGCAAATGATTACCTTTATGGGGCTGGATATTCAAACTGCACCATTCTGTGGCGCAAGCCCTTGCACTGCACAAAATAGTTGCTCTGGAATGTGGCCGGGGCGATATTCAATGGAGTTGCACTATTGAGCAACTCCGTTGAATATCCCCCCGGCCACAGCCACTGTGCATGGCGCAGTGGAACTTGCGCCACCACAAGTGGTCAGAGTGGAGCATTCAAGATGGTGGCACAAGTTCCATTCGCCATGCGCCAAATTCCGATATTCAAAGGTGACGTACAAATGGGGCCATAATTCATGCAAGGCATGGGGGGCCATTTGCATCTATTATAGCCCCATTTGCATGCCATTAGCATGCAGGTCGCCGCGACCCCTGAGGACTTGTGCTGGCGCCCTGCGCAGGCAGCGAGCATCAGGGACCAATGCCCCCTTCAGCCCGATCACGGGCATAACTGTTGTATCCCCTCCCCGACTGGCCTGATCACGGGCATGTAGTAACCCCCCTCCACCCGACTGGCCAGATCGCGGGCAAGTAGTAACCCCCCTCTCCTGACTGGCCCGATCGTGGGCATAAGTGAGTAACCCCCTCCCCGACTGGCCCGATGCAGGCAAACCCATAGTAATCCCCCTAGCCCAATCGCTGGCAGAACAGAGTTCAACCCCACCCAAGAACATATCCCTGGTGGTCCAGTGGACCGCGAAGCCCGATCGCGGGCATTAGAGTCCACCATCCCCCCAAGGTCCACGTATCCTGGTGATCTAGTGGCCCCCCACTCCACCCAGCCATGGAGCCCCACCACCCCGCTCCCCCCCCGTCAGCCAGCGGGCAGCATCCCACCCACCTGCCACCCCCCGCCCGCCAACTGACTGTGCCGGTAGTTGCACGCCCATTGGCTCAGAGCAAGAGCCACGGGCATGCAGCCCATAGGGACTGCTCTGTACAGTATGGGCTGCACGCCCATTGGCTCTTGCTCTGAACCAATGTGGATGCAGACCTACCGAGCAGTCAGTTGGCGGGCGGCGGGCGGCAGGCGGGTGTGATGCTGCCGCCCGCCGCTGACGGGGAGCGGGGTGGTGGGGCCCGTGGCTGGGGTGTGGGGGCTACTAGATCACCAGGGTACATGGACCTTGGGTAGGTGGACTTAATGCCCGCAATCGGGCTTCACAACCACTGACCACCAGGGATATGTGTTCTGGGGTTGAACTTCGTTCTGCCCGCGATCGGGCTAGTGGGGGTGGGGATTACTGTGGGTTTGCCCACGATCGTGCCAGTCGGGAGGAGGGGGTTACTTCACTTATGCCCATTGGGCCAGTCAGGGGAGGGGGTTACTTCACTTATGCCAGCGATCGAGCCAGTCGGGGAGAGGGATTACTACATGCCCGTGATCGGGCCAGTCGGGGGTATTTATTATGCCCAATGATGGGCTGCAGGGTATAGGAGTAAGTCAAGGGCCACCCACAGGTGGCAGCGGCTCTGTTGTGCCCTGCAATGTGGAAGCTCACCTGTGGGTGGCCCCACTTACTTTTTTTTTTGCTCAAAGTTGTGCAGGCGCAGGTTGGGGTTGCGCCTGCACAACTCTGCACAGCCTGCTGAATATCAGGCTGTGCAGTTTATGCATGGTTCCTCCCCCTCTGGTTGAGCATGCCTTCATTAGCATTGCGCTGTTGCCCAGCTTGACTTGGGGGGCGCAACTGCCTCCTGCTGAATATGGCAGAATGGCGCAATTTCGGACTTGCGCATGGTGCAACCCTTTTGAATATCCAGCCAGTGCTTTATAGTGCAAATGATTGCTTGAATTCTTTCTGATTTTACTAAAAATCCTGTGTTTAATTTTGTACTGCTCTCAGAGCCGTGGAAGGCATTTGGTGCCCTGGGCAAGAGACTAGGTTTACTTGATAGAAAAAAAACACCGAGGTATCTCTGTGGTGAGTTTTGAGGCTTTTCTTGAAGAAAACCCATACTTTTGATACATGTTTTGTACCCCTGATTTCAGGGAATATTTTGCTCCCATGGAATCTGAAATGTGGGAGGCTCTGAAGAAAGGGGGTTTACTAGTTGGGTACTGCAAGATTCAGTACTGGGACCAGTCCTCTTTAATGACTTTATAAGTGATATTTCAGAGGGACTGGAAGGAAAAGTATGCCTCTTTGCAGATGATACAAAGATCTGCAACAGGGTTCATACACAAGAGGGAGTGGAAGGGATGAAACGGGACTTGGCAAGTTGGAGGACTGGTCAAAAGTATGGCAGCTTAGATTCAATGCAAAGAAGTGCAAAGTAATGCACCTGGGAAACAAAAACCGAGGGGAAGACCACACAATGGGGGTGTGATACTAACTAAAATGGAAAGGGACCTGGGGGTAGTCATATCAGATGACCTAAAAGTATGCAAGCAATGTGAGAAGGCAGTAATGAGGGCTTAGGGATACTGGGATGCATAGGGAGAGGCTTCACTAGAAAACAAGAGGTTTGTTATGCCTCTGTACAGACAGTTTGCGAGACCACATCTTGAGTACTGTGTGCATTTCTGGAGACCCCATCTCCACAAGGACATAGACAGGATGGAGGCAGTCCAGAGAAGGGCAATTAAAATGATGCAAGGTCTGCACCATATGCCATACGAGAAGAGACTAAAAGAGCTTAATATATATATATATATATATATACACACACACCCTAGAGAAAAGGAGGGAAAGGGGGAACATGATAGATACCTTCAAGTACCTCAAGGGAATCAACAACGTCCAAGAGGGTAGTATATTTCAGAAAAAGAGATCTGCAAGAACAAGGGGGCACAATTTTAAGATAGAGAGGGGAAGGCTCAGGTGCACACCACACAATGCGTTGGTACTTGGTTAATCCTAATAACCCACACCCTATTGTGCATTATTGCCTAAATCACTCACAATGGTGGGAGGGACATGGATTCTTCCTGTCAGTATTCCATCCATCATCTAGCACTGCTCATGCTGAATGACTGGAATGCTACATTCATATTTAGAACCAACATTCTTTAACTGTTAGTGTAACTATTTTATTAAAAAGTCTCCCTCTACATGAGGAAAGCATGCAAAAAGTATTCTTTAAGTTTTAACGCCCTTTTTTTGAAACAATTTTTTTTATAAATGATATCAATAAGGCACTATCAGGATTTACATTACATCAGTTAATCACACCCTAGGGGCAACATCATCACTCTGCTGCACCTTGTGCCACATTACACCCTTAGGGTGATTATCATATTGTTAATGTAACCCCTGGTCGTGCCTTACTGCTTAATTTAATTATGCATGCTCAGAGCTGCAGTGCCCACGTTCTTAGTCTTGTGATTTAATTTGTATGTATTATACATATAAATTAAACCATCACAGATAAGAGAGCACTGATTGTTACATGCTTTGAAAAATATTATCCATGCCATACTATACCATTTTATTTATGCTGTTTACTATGCCCAAGAAGTTGAACTTCTTGGGTAGAATAAACAGAAGAGAAGTTTAATAGTCTTGTGTGGATAGATTCTTCTGGATAGGCCAGAAGGAAGAAGCAAGATGGTTTCAATTAAATTAAAGCATAATAATTACAGTATCTTCAGTTCAATACTGCATGCTGAGCTGAGCATGTGTCATAATCATTTATTTGAACCATTTTGCTTCTAGCCTTTCCAGACTCCACCACATGACAACAGACTACTGTTATATATACATTATATTATAATTATAAATTGATGTGACATAATATAAGCTGGAATCAGGATGGGAAGAGAAAAGTACTTTACAGTCGTTCATGCACTGCTCAGTTGCGTGAAAAGCAGTTCTAAGAACATATTTTACAATATAATAACATGACTAATGTACACATACATACAGCCTGGCTGTATATATGATTGTGTTTAGAGTTACTGTAGTGTAAAATATATTTTTTTATACAGCTTCCTTTAGGGAAAAATTAAGCTTTTTGCTGATAAACGACAAAAATACTAGTAGTCTACTGTTACACTTCCTGTCTTCCTTCGCTGATGCCTGCTAAGATGGCAGAGGAGGAAGCTAATCATTTATTAGTCTAGCTCATGCCTAGTGCTTCCCCCTTATAATAGTTGAGTGAGAAGAAAAATTTATTTTTGACTGTATACATAATATTGTGATATGTATACAGTAAGAAATACATTTTTCTCATATGCTGCTCATTTTAATTGACCTGGAGTGATTGCAGTCATTGTGCCAGTAGTGCTGCTTGCATGTTATCCAGTGCCTGGAGGCTGGCTGACTCTCAGTCTGGCCTGCTGGCAGTGGCCAGCTGTGAGGCTGGCCTTTCCTTTATTAATTATAAGTGGCCTCAGGCCTGCGTGATGATTAAGTTAATAAGTTATTATCAATCTGTTTATGTTTATCATCAGGGTAGCAGCAAGAGCGGTAGGTCGGGTCCCTCCCGATTTTGTTTGGGGAAGGGAGTGAATAACTAACTGGAGTCAGGTTGGTCAGTCGGTGACACTAGACTGAAGACAAGTGAGTACTGGACTGGGTGGCTGGCTTTATGTGACAGAAGGCCCGCCGCCAGGCATCACACTCCCACATTAACTTTAAGAAAGCAGAGCGATTGGTGGCCCAGCCAGGAAGCTTGTGTGAGGGAGCCAGAGCAGTCAGTTGGAGAGCACAGAAGTGGAAGCAAAGCAAAGTAACACTGAGCTGAGTCAGGTGGGTCTGGCTGCCAGCAGGAGCAGCAGCTGGCAGTTCGGATTCCAACATAGATATAGTAACAGGCAGTCAACAACTAACTTCACTTCAGCTCAACTTCCTTTGGCTGCAACTGCTTCCCCAAGTTCCCCACAGAGAAAACAAACAGGACAGTACTTTTCATAATATAATAGAATGCGAGGGTGCTCGCCCTCGCATTCTATTATTTATACAAGAGCTAGAGATCAGTGGGTTCAATTCAACCCATGTTTACCCCCAGCAACATCAGTGAAATTAACATGCATACAAGGTAAACACACACCACTCATAATCATACACACTTAGACAAATGACTATGCAGTGTGTGGCAGAGAACCCCACACATCATCCTAGATACACACAGAAACAGTACAAGATCCAGATTTTATAGTCAGGCACACAACACACCCCTTTCAACCCTTAATGTGTCAGGACTTGCTCTACCACTCCATTAAAGCCCAACAGAATTGTATTATTAAATGTGGGTTTTAAAACTGGTGCAATTAGACTTTAAAATTTTCCAGCCTACCATATGGCACGAATATATTATGGCAAGGATATTCGTGCAAAAAATATACACATATAGCCAGTGCTACTTGGGCAGTGGTCCTCAAATTGTGCTTAAGACACCTTTGCAAATCATGGAAATGAGCTCCTTGAACTTTACAATGAACTGAGTAGTAGCATCACAAATAAAATGTGACTTTTTACTTGAAAGTCAGCACATCTCTATGCTGTCAAGTAAGTCTGAGAACCCAGTCTCACTTCATTAAAAGTTCTAAGATTAACAAAGTGTGCCTCGCTATTTTTTAACCCCACTCCTAAAATCCTGAGAACAGAATTAAAATGACTTTTAAAACAAGGACAGTAAAATACTATGCTATTGTTTTTAGGTTCCCCTCTCTCTCACTCTCTCGTTTTGATGAGCACAGCTACTCCTGGGGACCCAGGCATCACCCATGTGGAGGATACTACTGATTTCTAAGGGGTAGAATAAATGCGGCGGTCACGACACTCGCATTGTGTCACCAGTGAGGTATGCAGTGCACACACACTAGTGTGGCAAAATTCCACGAGTGACTCTACTTTCAACATACCAGCGAGCCCAGCAGATAAATGCTATACAGTCTAGCTAGTCTGCTCGAGTGCAGTGTGTGCACTGCAGTTCCCAATATATTTACAAACAGAACGGTACTACTGATTCACGGCCAGGCTACACGCTGGCTGCTGCTTTTCTCCTCCCCCTTCAATAGCACCACATGGTATGATAACAGAGCGAGGGACTCGAGGAGACAGAGAGTCTGATCTCATCATCCAATTATCAGATGGGCAAGACACGGGCTTCTTCTTTACCACTGCTGACTGTATTTGACACGTCCATCAGCAGCGCTCACGGGCTGGGTGTGGGATCATGGACTTGTGGTGAGGAGGGAGGCTGGAGCCACAGCGGAGCAGACTGTTGGTCTCAGGAGTCAGGGTCCGGGATGGATGCCGGTGAGGGGACGCTGCCACTAGAGTCACAGTAAGCTAAGCACGAATGGATGGAACCCCCCCCCCAATGTCACAGCCATACGGAGTTGAACGAACTAAGGACGAGATCACAAAACCAGAGGGCATCCATGATCGAGGCACTGGCACACACGGTACTAAATTTAAAAGCAGCCACTCCATCACAGAAATGAAACTGAGTTTCAATCCCCCAGCCCAAATGGATGTGGAGATCATTCTCAGCTCAGCAGGTCATCAATAGTTCAATCAGTCAAGCTAGATACAGGAAGACGGAAGAGTGCTTTGCTGCAACTTACACAAATAAATCTCTCCTGACTCCTCAGATCACGCTAGTCTATCCGACCTCCTCATCTACTCTCTATCTATCGCCTTTTGCATTGCTATTTTTTCTCTGCCTCTCACTATCAACTGTGCTCTCCGGCTCCATCTCCAGCCGTTCATTAAACCGTCTCTCACAACAACCACGCGCTCCACGAGTCTGCCAGTCCACATGATTTTTTCTGCCTGCAGACAGCGCGATCATGTAACGCCCCCACCCCACCCGGAGTTGCTGGTCCTTCTGAGGATGCGCCATCTGCTGACAGCCATTAGTAATTACAGAAAAAAAATGTAAATGCTATGGCACAGCTCAGAAGTTAATCAAAACTGCGCCCCTCGGAGGCATGCGCCCGGGGTTGGTGCACCACCCGCCCCACCCTTCCTACGGTACTGACTGCTCTATTTTTCTTTAAAATTCCTCCTCAGTTGTATAAACCTGTCAATTTAATTCTCACTTAAAATATTGATATATTAAATATACTGTACGTTACAATTTAGCTCCTACAGCTTTCAAACTTAATGCACAAGACAGAATATTTCAATCTGCTTAAGTTGTAATTCATTTTATTTTCTTTGTCTCAAATGAATCTATGTACAGTCACATCTATAACAAGCATTTGTCAATGCCGAATGTTTGCTTGCTGGCATTGGCACTGGTGGGGTGTGCCTTTGGGTCGTCAGGCATAACAGCCACGCCATTTCACCACTGCAGACACCAACAAGTGTTACAGTGTGCCTTGGGGTCTTTGGCCCTTATTCTCACCGCATTCCATCAGGAAATACAGTGAGATGGGTGCAGTATAGGAGAATGGGGTGAACCTTGGGGCCAAAGAGTCCAAGGCACACCTTGATGCCTCTCACTGGCTGCAGGGTGTTGGTGGGGGTGGAATGGTATGAGAATTACAGGTGACAATCCCAAGTCACACCCATGATGCCTGTCAGTCTCTACAGGGTGGGGCGTTATGGTCGGAAGCCCTAACGCCGCAGGCATTCATTGGTATTTTCACTCCAAATTTTCAACATGGGTTTTTTGTGACCTCCACCTTATGAACAGTGGTAATATCAGTTTGTTAGCTGAAAGCTGATTTTGCACAGTGACTATGGCATTTGGCAGCACAGGTGCAAAAACACATTTCGAACAGGGTATGAAAAATGACAGCTGTTCTGTTTATGGGGACGTGTAAAAAATGGCAATGTTGGAAATCTGCTGTGAAAATAGTAAAAAAAACTGGTGAAGTCACAAGCGTGCATAGAAACTGCGCAACGCACACCCTTAATGTAATTACTTTGGGGATTTTTTACAGCAGATTGTCAATAAAGGCATTTTAGGACCTTCACTCATGAACAGTGTCACTGTCATTTTCTTAATCTGTTCCGAACAGTGATTTCCCACAGCGACCACACATTTCTGAGCAGAAAGTGTGAAAACACATTTCGGCTATGCTGTGAAAAATTACAGCTGTACTGTTCATAAGGAAGTGTGGAAATATGCCAGTGGTAAAAATCTGGACTGAAAATATTACAAATTCATGAACCTACGAGGGTGCATGGAAACAGTGCAATGCTTGCTCGTAACACAGTCATTTTATGGACTTTGTCACCAAATTTTCAACATAGCCATTTTAAGACCCCTGCTCATGAACAGTCTCACTGTGATTTTCTTAATCTGTCTCAAACATTGATTTCGCGCACCAACTACGCCATTGTGCGCTACATGCACGGAAACACATTTTGGGGAGATGTGAAAAATGACAGCTGTACTGCTCATAAGGAGGTGTGGTAAAATGGCCATGTTGAAAATCTGGAATGCAAATATTAAAAATTCGCAAACTTATGAGGGTGCGTAGGAACTGTACAACACACGCTCGTGAAACAGTCATTTTTGGGAATTTTTTTGGCAAATTTTCAACATAGCCATTTTAAGACCTCTGCTTATGAACAGTGTCACTGTGATTTTTCTAATGTGTCCCAAACATTGATTTCGCACACAGACTACACAATTGAGCGATACATGCACGGAAACTCATTTGGGGTGAGATGTGAAGAATGACAGCTGTTCTGCTTATAAGGAGGTGTGGTAAAATGGCAATGTTGAAAATCTGGAGTGCAAATGTTAAAAATTTGCGAACTTACGAGTGTGCATAGGAACTTCGCAATGCAAGCTCGTAAAACAGTCAATTTTGGGAATTTATTCTCCAAATTTTCAACATAGGGTTTTTGGGGGGCCTACCCCATGAACTGTGACACTGTCGTTTTGTACATCGGTGCCAAAAGGTGGTTTCACGCAGTGACCACAAAATCCTCTTTCCGGACAGAATAACAAAATGACAGTGTAAGAATTCATGAGGTGGGGTCCCAAAAAACCCATGTTGAAAATTTGGTGAAAAAATTCCCCAAAATGCCTGAGATATGCATCAAAGTTGAAAAAAACCTATTTATTCCATAATACAGCTTACCGGCATTCCCTCAGTTCGCGGTCAGCTTTGAAAGGTGCAGATATGTTCCCGGTCCACGAGATCATCATGCCAGACTCCAGAGGTAAGTATGGGGTGGGGGTGAGGGAGGCAGGTGCGCAGAGGGTGGCGCGGGTGGGGAGGGATCAAGATGGTCAGCGAAGAAACGTTTTTTCTTTCTAGGTTTTTTTTTCTTTTAGGATGACTACGCGGGACATTTGCCATGCTAGGGTGGTCTCCCAGCATGGCAGCTGGAAGTTTTTTTTGGGGTCAGCGGAGCCAACGGGGGATTGGGCACCCCATCAGCCATAGAGAGGTTTGCCACACTGGGGTGGGCTCCCAGCGTGGCACCTGGAAATGTGTTGGGGGCAGCAGACGGATGTTTGCCACACTGGGGTGGGCTCCCAGCATGGCACCTGGAAGGCTGTTTGGGGGACAGTGGAGCTGATGGGGAATTGGGCACCCCCGGTGGCCTTACAGATTTTTGCCATGCTGGGGTGGGCTCCCAGCGTGGCACCTAAAACTTTGTTTAGGGGGAGCACAGCGCAGCCGATGTGGGATTGGGCAACCCCATCGGCCATACTGTGTGTGTGTGGGGGAGCACGTGAGCATTCTGGGGTGGGCTCCCAGCATGTTACTTGTTTGGGGGGGAGAGGAGCTGTCTATGACAGCTGTTTCACTGCAGTGCCAATGTGTAGGCACTTTGCATATTGCTGACGCACTATGCAAATTGCCTACATGCTGCAGTGCTTTTCTTTCAACTGTATGCCGCTACATTTGCAAACGCTGTCATAGACAGCTCTTACTTTCATTGGCATGGTGGGGCCATGCCTGCAAAAGGCAGCAGGGCATTGGAAGTAGGGAGGCACACCTACGAATTCTCATATGGTGGCACTATGTTTCTTGCACTTACGTGCAAGCAAACATAAAAATAACTGAGGGTTAACTAAGACTTAATCCCATTGAAGGTATGCTGTTTAACCACAATTTATCTGCTGCAGAATGGCCATAGAATCAGCAGTTGTTCTGCCGCAGAAAGTATGAGGTGCTGCCGCAGAATGTAGGTCCACGAGGCCCTGGCCAGAGAAGAAGCTTACTAACATTGAGACAGAAATAGAGAGTAAATTCAGAACTGCGTATTTTGAAGCAGGAACACTGAAAGCTATGGTACCAAGTCCACCCTGAGTAAGGGGTATTAAACCCCAAAACGTTGATAGTGTGTGGGACCTACTAAGGTTCTAAGTAGTTTGATAAACCTGATATTATTAACATAAATCTGGGTGAGTGATCAGTATGTTCTTATAATTGTGGGGTTCACAGATCCTGCTAGGAGCACTCTGATCTTTTACTGCTTGTTCACAGAACCGTTGGAGGGTCTGGTTTATTTGGGGATGTCTTCTTGGGTTGAACCCCTGATGCTAGTAATTACAGTTCATGGTGCTGTCTTCTGGGGCACAGTCTCGATTTCCCTCTCATTTTCTTGCTCTCTTTCTTCCTCTTTATCTCACGCTGGTGCTGACTTTTTTACTCCTCTCTTTCTCAATCAGCTGGTTATCATGCTTGCGCTGCCTTTCATGCCTCTCACTCCTCACTTTCCAGTTGTGTCCTCTGCAGCTCCGCATTTGCCTTTACCTTAACTGGGGCAAACTTCCGCTGCATCATATCTATCTGTACAGCTACCCCAGTTCTAGGCTTGGTCTCACTTGCACTCTCCTTAGCCTCCATCTCACAACTTTGGCTAGTAGTGACCATTATTGCACCACTTTCCTGGTCACTTTTCTCAAGGATATCTTGAGTTCTGCCCATGGCTGGCTATCCTCAAAAACTATTCCTCTTTGCACAGCTCCTCAAGGTCTGCCACTGTGCATCTTCCATATAGCCCAGACACAGTGTCTTTTTTTTCCCAATTGTTTAACCAGGAGTGGCACACTAAGCTGAAAGCTTGTTTACAAGTGCACAGGGAAGTTAACTGACTTACTCAGGGTCACACACTATGCAAGTGAGGGCTGTGGGATTCAAACCCAGGTCTCTAGATTTGCAGCTGAGGGCCTTAAACCACCATGCTATTCTGCCTTCTAGCTATCTACTCTACAACAAAATAAAAATGGTAGTACCGTAAATACAACATCCCCTTTGGTATATCCTGTTCTGTGATTGGACAAATAACCTTGCATTGGCAATTCATTTCAGATTCCAACCACTGCCAAATAGTTTGTCAAAGACTGGTTCTCACCCAGGACTCGGTTTGCTACTGTTAGCAGTTTTCACAGCCCTTCAGATGCCCGAAAGTGATACCTTGGTATGCTGCCGCCACTCAGCTGCAACCTCATTCAGGGTATCTCTAGGCCTCAGTCCCACCAGAGCCATTGTGCATACAGTACTGTTCTCCTTACAAAAGGGCAAATGACCCGCCTCTTTTGTCTCAGTTGAGGCACTTTACCCTAGATAGAATAACTTTGTAACACAGAAACATGGAAAATGATGGCAGATAAGGAACACTTGGCCCATCTAGTTTGACCAGGTTTCCCTACCTACAATGCAACCACAGACTCTATCTCCAGCCAACCCCCTCCCTTGTGTCTATCCCATGCAATCTTAAATCCAGTGAACATATTAGCACCCACCACTTCTGCTGGAAGTCTGTTGCAAGCATCCACCACCCTCTCTGTGAAAAAATACTTTCTCCTGCTTCCTCTGGGCCTCCCTCCCTCCAGCTTCATAATTTGCCCCCTTGTCCTTGAGCATCTTTTTCTTTGGAAGATGCTCCCTTCCTGTATCTGGTTAAACCGGTGAGGTATTTGAAGGTCTCTATCATATCCCCTGCCCCATCTCCTGTTTTGTAGGGAGTACATATTTAAATCATTCAGTTTTTCCTCATAGGGCTTTTGATGTAGACCCTGCACCATTTTGGTTGCTTTCCTTTGTCCCACCTCAACCCTGTCTATGTCCTCTCAGAGATGACGCCTCCAGAACTGAACAGAGTACTTGAGGTAGGGTCTCACCACTGACTTATACAGGGGTATTATTACTTCCCTCTTCATGCTGGTGATTCCTCTCCCTATGCATCCCAGCATTCTATTAGCCTTCCCCACTGCCCTGTCACATTATTTAGCTACCTTCAGGTCAGCCTACTTTTTCGGAGCCAGATCATAGGCTTGCCAGTTTACCCCATGTTATCTATACCTGAATTGACTCTGTCACAGAAAGCATGAAGTGTATAAAAATAACATTTAATATATCACAATATTTACATATATTAGAGGATAACACGCACTAAAGACTGTGATGAGTATCGTACTTCTGCAGAGATGAAAATAAAAGCATTTGAATGAAAGAGATTACATAGAAGAAGCTTAACACAATATTGTCTAAATTCTAAGTAGAGTAGAAGCAGCTTATCCCCAGTTAGGAACTTTGTGAATTGTGGCAGACTCAGACCCATGATGTTGCTAGTTCAATGCCCCAAAGCACAAGAGCGAACAAACACAGATGTCTTGGGCTGGCTGGCCCAGGGGTGTAGCCAAGAATTTGAAACTTGTACTCAAAACTGATGTACTGTTGCGCCCCCTGTTACAGGATGGTCAAACCATCACCTTCTCAGGTTCTTGTTGGAACTGCACTAAAGTGAAGAAACGACAGACAAGTGGTGTCCAGCACAAAAAGTGATTCATTTATTGTATATAAAACAGGCTGACAACTAAACAGTGTGATCACTGGAAGAATACCTCCAATCTTTCTTACCTATAGGCAGTGGTACATCTCTTCTGAGAGAGAATGTGTAATGCAAAGGGTCTTATATCCCTGATAATCATCATAGCAACAGCTAAAGAGATATATAAAAACATAATTGACTGATGGCATCTGACCTAATTTCTCACTAGCCTGGGAAAGCATGCTGAGCTAACAGAAAGTAACAGATAACTAAGACAATGGGTCTTGCATATCATGAAGGACACTTGTGGTTACATATGCAGTTACAGTTCTGCACTATCTCTAAGGATGGCAGTATTGCCTAACTAATCATTATACAATGGTGTAAATAGAAGTATCTCCCAAGTGTTACAGTCAGAATAATAGCAAAGGCATTATGATTCTCAGTAAAAATACAGTAGAACTCATATCCTGACACTTATGCTTATACAATAAGTACCTGTGCCCTAAGGTTAGTATGCATAGTATAGTACAGTATAGTGCAGTGGTTTAAGGCTCTGAGCTGCAAATCTGGAGACCTGGGTTTGAATCCCACAGTCCCTACTTGCATACTGTGTGACCCTGAGCAAGTCACTTAACTTCCCTGTGCTCCCAGGTTGCATCTGTAAACAAGCGTTCAGCTTAGTGTGTCTCACCTGGCTAAACAACTGGAAAAAAAGAATGGAAAGATAGTCTTGGGTTAGGGTTTATCAGTGCTGGGGCTGAGGCTAAGGCCAGTTTAAGCTGTGTTATAGCTTCAGAGTGTATGGGGCCCATGTCCATGGGACATCCTTTTTCAGCAGTTCATACAGGGGAGCAGTCTTTAAGGGAAAGTCAAGGATGAAGTCCCTGGAGTAGTTTACCATTCCTAGAAAGTGTCTGAGTGTTGCCACGCTTGTAGGAAGTGACAGATCTAGCAAGCCCTGGATCTTCTTAACAGCTGGGCTTCTCCCTTGGTCTGTGATATGTAGGTCAAGGAAAATGACCTCCTTTTTACATAATTGTACTTTGGAGAGATTGCACTTGAGGCCTGCTCTCCTGAGGAGAGTCAGTAATTTGTCTAGAAGGGCCAAATGTTCTTCTTTTGGGTAGGTTGCTAAAAGCAAGTCATCCACATACTGCAGGAGACTCTGGGGTGTGGAAAACCCCTGCAGGGCATCCATCATGTCGAGATGGAAGAGGGAAGGGCTGTTATGGAAGCCCTAGGGCAGACAAGTCCAGGTATACTGGCGCCCATCAAAGGTAAAGGCAGATTTGTATAGGCTTGCCTGTGCTAACGGGAGTGACCAAAACTCATTAGAAATGTCAAGAGCTGAGAACTACTTTTTGACAGGGGTCAGCAGCTTGAGCACATCAGGAGCTGATGCCACAGTTGAGGCACAGCTGGGGGTAACTTTAAGTTTTCTGTATTTATTTGTGAGTCTCCAAGCTCCATTTGGCTTTTTCACAGGCCAAATATGCAAATTGACAGTAGAAACACAAGCCCTAATCACTCCTTGTTGTAGCAGTGCCTGGATGGTCTCCCTCAATGAACGATGAGGTTTCAGCAGGGAGTGGGTACTGCTTCTGCCTCACAGGGTTAGGTCCTGGAATTTCAGTGGTAGTGTGCATCCTACCACAGTCATGTTTGTTGACAGCAAACACATCAAGGTTTTCCTGTAACAAGGGTGAAAGTTCAGAAAACCGGTCATGACTAAAGCCATGATGTCATACTCCTTGTTATTATGGGAGATTGCTGCCGCAGCGTGTGAGTCTGGTATGGGGACAGTATGACATTGTCCCTTGATCTGTAGCAATAACCTGTTAGCTAGGTCCACAACAGAGCCATGCTGTGCAAGAAAATAAATTCCCATTATGCTGGGGTGAAGAGGTAATACCATAAGGTCAAAGACAAAATCAGTCTTGAGATGGCCTACCTGCACAGGCAGAGATACAGATCAATAGATATGTAGCTGAGTGCCATCTACACCCTGTGCACTGGTCTTCCAGCTGTAGACCAGACAGACGTGGCTGGGTTCTCATCATGGAGAACAGACAAAGCTGGTCCTATATTCAGAAGCATGTCTAGTTGGTGGCCCCCAACCATGGCCCTTACACAGGGCTGTCCATTTGTGTCGACAAGCAAGTCACCCACAGTCCGGACTGGGGCCTGTAATTGTCAATTGGTGCAGTTCTCGGATTCTTCTTCATCATTATGTTCCTGCAATCTGAGGCCTATGGGAGCTCATTGGGCCTCCTCTTGGTACTTTACAGGACACGAATACTGTGCCTGTGACATCAGACATGATCTCACTCTGCTCAATTGGTGTATCCCGGATCACCCACATTGGCCTGACCAGTTTCCAATGCCATGAAAGGGTTCTTCCCTTGGCTGCTCGATTGTTCAGTAGCTGAAGGCCAGAAAGGGTTAGTGTTACTAGCTGGTGTCAGGGCTGCGATGGAACGTGTGGGTATGGCCTTCTTTTCAGCATGGGCCTCCTCCAGTTTCTGGAGGGTCTTGTTTTTGTCTCTAAGAGTCCAATAGCTAGGCCCATTGCAGTACTTGCCATTGGAATTTGAATGTTTCCAATTCCTGTTATTATTGTTGTATTTCCGATCATTTTTATACTTCTGGTCCTCCCCCGTGCGACTGTATGTCGTCAGAAGGGGCTTCCTGTGTATCATTATTCCGTTTCACTATGTAGTGGGTGGGGGCAGGGATCACCTCGGCAACTTGGGCTGGGACTCCCTGGGCCGGAGATTGGATGATGGTGGCCTTGTTGGGGGTTTTCCTGGAAGCTATGTTACAGAGATAAACCTGAAAGGCACGCTCCATCTTGGTGAGTATCGCATCAAAGGTATCGGTCTGTGGGTAAATGTCGAGTTCAACCTTTTCTCGGAGAGCCAAAGTCATGTTCCAGATGAACAAATCCTTTTACTCAATTTGATTTTTGTTGGTGTTTTCACCTGCTAGGCCCTTGCTGGCCTTGTAGGTGAGCCACAACCATTGGTGGTAAGCTGCTGGGCTTTTCTTCACATTCTGCATAACCTTGTAGGCCAAGTGGGCTCCAGCGATACCTGAGGCATTGGCAGCAAAGAGTGCCTGTGAGATATTGTACTGGAGCGTCTCGCAGTTGTAGACGGCCTCTGGGAGTTTTTTTAACCCTGAAGGTAGGCTCAATGGTCTGTCTCAGGACTTGAACCTGGTACTCAGGTTGGAGAGAAAGCTTATCACAAAAGGAGTGCACCTTCTCCAAATGACAAGTGAGGTCCCATCTGTCCGATGCCTTTAGCAATTTGCTGAACAGAGTGAGTGACCTGTAGGAGATTGGATGTGGGCCTACGGGGAGTGGTGGTCAATTCCGCACAACCCAGAGCACCGCAAAGGGCAGCTTCTGCCACCGCATCAACGACTGCTTTGAACGCATGTTACTGGGTTACAGCGTTTTCAAACATACGCTCAATCCACTCTTACATGGATAACTGTCTATCTGATATTGCTCAATTCATAAAGGCCTCCTGTAACGTGCTGTGCACTACCAAATTGTCTTCCCTGGAAAGGGGAGCCAATAGAAGCAGACTACTGCTTGGAGGTGGTTGGCCTGCTGTATCATGGGGCATGTTTGTTTTTGTGTGGCAGCAAAGAGGACGTGCCAGTGTGACGAGATGGGCCAACATGGCCACCATCTTGGTAATGACTGGTAAAGGCCACCACCGTATGGGGCAGGGATTTTGACATGACGAGGCGGCCTATGTCCTCGTAATGTTAATAGTCATCGCCCAATGATGTAATGTCAGTGGGTGTGTACTGGAAACCATTCATGGCTTTTACATGGCCGGCGAGAATATCTTGCTGATGGTGCATTCTCGCCATCTTTTCTCTACATTTTTTATGACAAACTTTTGCAGTGCACTGCTCAATACCCTTCTCAACCTCATGCTGCAATACTCTGTATGTGGTGCCCAATTCTACATTTTCCCTGAGCTCTTTATCTAGCTCATGCATCAACCTTACATTCTGTCCTTTGATTCAACATTATCCTCTGTCAGACTTTCATTCGTGTCACTCAAAATGTCATTCAAGTGTCATTCAAATAAGATAGCTGTTTCTTATCACATTTCAACTTTTCATTGTCATCTCTTAACATACACAATTCACGCTCATTCTTGAGCAGTACAGTGCAACAGTCTGTTATTGTGATCATGGAGTGACTGTGCCTCCTCCGTGAGTTTCTGTTCCCTTTTCAGTAACTCTGATGCCGGCAAGCCCATCTCTTTTATTTAGAGAAGCGTTTTGCAGTTCCAGGGAAAAACATTGTGCTAGTAAATCTTCTACAGCTGTATGTTAAGCCGCGACCAAGAGACCTTTGGTATGGTATTTCTTGGCTTTTTGCTTCGACTCTAGATATTGATCAGAGGTCATAAGCAAGGGGTCTTCTGCTGATTTTGCATCCAGCATGAAATCAGTCCAGCCTCCATGGGAGGTAAGAAAGTTTGAGACATTGAGTCTGAGTTCTGTGCACAATTCAGGCATGCCAAACAAAGGGGTAGACACATAAAGAAAGCAGTCAAAAGACTAGACTTAAATCCTTGGTGCCGTCACCCAACGGCTTTCTGTTCCCCTGTGGGAAAATGGTGGAGCCAAGGTTGTACGCTGCTACTCGAAGAGGGAGTATACTAGTGGTCTGTGTGGGTCTGCCATGCCCGAAACCAAGATGGAACAAGTCCATATGAGAACAACCACTGTAAGTACGAATAGGCCCAAGTAGGCAAAAATGCACTATACTACTCAACCTTCAGTTCAAGGTACTCGAATGGAATCTTCACTTTGCATATTCCAACCTGCACTCAGTCGCCAAATGTAATGGGATGGTAAAACCGTCACCTTCTCAGGTTCTTGTTGGAACTGCGCTGAAGTGAAGAAACGACAGACAAGTGGTGTCCAGCACAAAAAGTGATTTCTTTCTAGTATATAAAACAGGCTTACAACCAAACAGTGTGATCACTGGGAGAATACCTCCAATCTTTCTTACCTATAGGCAGCAATACGTCTGTTGTGATAGAGAAGGTGTAATGCAAAGGGTCTTATACCCCTGATAGTCATCATGGCAACAGCTAAAAAGATATATAAAAACATTATAATTGACCAATGGCATCTGACCTGACTTCTCACTATCCTGGGAAAGCATGCTGAGCTAGCAGAAAGTGACAGATAACCAAGACAGTGAATCTTGTATATCATGAAGGACACTTGTGGTTACATATGCAGTTACAGTTTTGAACTATCACTAAATATGGCAGTATTGCCTAACTAATCATTACACAATGGTGTAAATAGAAGTATCTCCTGAGTGTTACAATCAGAATAATAGCAAAGGCATTATGATTCTCAGTAAAAATACAGTAGAACTCAGATCCTGACACTTATGCTTATATGTAAGTGCCTGTGCCCTAAGGTTAGTATATATACATATAAGTAGCACTGTCTGTAAGGTAGGGGGCCAATCAGGGGTGCTGGTCCATTGATAACACCCTGTTATGTACACATAAACCAAAATATATGCTGCCATGCCACACCAACAATTGCCCCCCCCCCAGTTTGCCATGTCAGAGTTCAAGTAATCAGTTTCTTCCTGTAATCCTCCTTCCTTTGTTTTTCTGCCTGCCTAGTAAGTTGTTCTTGCTTGTAGATTTGGCTGGTGGCATCAGTGCCCAATAGCAAACAAAGGCAAAAGGACTCAGTACGACACAGACACAATGTGACTCACAATATCCTTGCTTTTCTCTTTTTGTTGCCCCTGCCTGATTTACATACTAACATACTATTTGCCAGCAGATTAGGCCTTATGGTCTATCAAGTCTGCTCGAACCTAGATCCTTAGTTGGGTGCCGAGACCCTCCCATCCCTTGTGCTCCAGAAACCCCTATCATCCATCCCCACCCCCCCGGGACAGGCCATCATCTGATACATCCACTTTCTGCGTCTGTCCCACCCTCTCTTAAAGCTCTCCACTGTGGATCTCTGAACCAGCTCACCAGACAGAGCATTCCAAGGGTCCACCACCCTCTCAGTGAAAAACCTCCTCCTCTTTTCCCCCCTCACCCTTCCACCTTCCAACTTCAAACCATGCCCTCTGGTGATGCCTCCCTGCTTTAGTCTAAAGATCCCCTCCATGCTTACCTCTATTTATTCCCTTGAGGTACTTGAAGACCTCAATCATGTCCCCCCTGTCTCTCCTCTCCTCCAATGAAAACAGGCAGAGCTCCTCAAGTCTGTCCTCGTAAGTCAAATCCCCTAGCCCTCGTATCATCTTTGTTGCCCTCCTCTGTACCCTCTCCAGGAGCTGTATGTCTCTCTTCAAGTGTGGTCTCCAGTACTGTACACAGTACTCAAGGTGTGGTCTAACCAGTCCATTGTACAGTGGCAGAATCACTTCCTTGCTCCTAGAGGTGATCTCCCTTGCGATGCATCCCAACATCCTGTTTGCCTTGCTAGCTGCTCTCCTGCACTGCTCAGTGTTATTCATACATGTATCCACCATGACCCCTAGGTCTTTTTCCCCTGTTGAGGCTTCCAGCACCTCCCCTCCCAGGGTGTACCTGTGTTTAGGGTTTCCCCGACCAAGATGCAACACCTTGCACTTGGTGATATTGAAATTTAATTTCCATGCGTGAGCCCAGCTTTCCAGGGTGTCCAGGTCCCCTTGCAGGGCCAACCTCCCCTCTTCTCCCTCAACTACTGCTCCCATCTTGGAGTCATCCGTGAAGAGACTCATTTCACACCCTATACCATCCCTGATGTCTGATATGTATGCATTAAACAGGATAGGACCCAGGACCCGAGCCCTGTGGTGCCCCCTACCAACCTCTGTAGGGTTCGAGGCTCCCACAGACCACTACTCTCTGAGTGCGTCCAGCTATCCAGTTTTCAATCCATCTGACCATCAAAGGGCCTACTCTAACCCCATCAGTTTCTCCACCAGACCATTGTGGGGACAGAGTCAAACGCCTTGCTGAAGTCCAAGAATAATACATCCACAGGCTTACCCCTGTCCAGTTCTGATGTTACCCATTCATAGAACTCCACAAGGTTGGTTTGACATGATCTACCTGGCACAAACCCATGCTGCCGACTATCCAGACCTCCCACCTCCTCCAAGTAAAACCCCAATCGTTCCTTTAGTATACTCTCCATTAATTTTCCCACCACCGAGGTTAAACTGATGGGTCTATAGTTTCCTGGTACTTCCTTCGACCCCCTTTATGGATTGGTACCACATGTGCCTCTCGCCAATCCCTAGGTACCTCCCTGTCTCAAGTGACCTGTTGAAAGCTCCGCCAGGGTGCAGCCAGTATGTCCGCCAATTCCATAGTACTCGGATGAATGCCATCCGCCCAGGAGATTTGTCTTTCTTTGGGCCTTGAGGGCAAACCACACCCTTTTGGTGGGGATGGCATCATCCGTCCCCTCCACCTTACTGGTCTTTTTATCCTTATCCAGATGTGACACCCCTGGGGTACCTTTCCCTTCCTTTTGCTCCATTTCTGCTGCTCCCCTGATCCCACTCCCTGCCGCTTCTATCCCCTTTGTGCCTTGCTTTGTAGATATCCCATCCCCCTCCCTAGTGAACACAGAGGCAAAGTACTCGTTAAATACCTCTGCCTGGTCCCTCGCCTCTTCCACCCACCCTCCTTCTGATCTCAATCTGCTGAGATGGCCCTTAGTTTTCTCCGCTCCCCAATGTACCGGAAGAACCCCTTTTCCCCTCCATGTAGCCCCTGTGCCAGCCGTTGCTCTTTACTGGACTTTGCTCCCCTCACCATACGGGTGACTTTTCTAGATGCAAGCTGGTACATTTCCTTATCCCTATCCCCTCTTGTTGCCTATGCCTGATTTTTTTTTTTTTACTGTACTCTGCTGAGTACAGTGTGTATGCCTGTTGACACCCCTTGGTTGGCCCACTGTGCCCACATCATCATAATATATGCCTCTCTGATTTTCAGTTTCCACCGGACCTTCCCCCCCCTCAACTGAAACACTTTATAGAGGCATAGAGTATAATAAAAATAAAACAAAATGCACAAGAAAAGAAAAATACATAGCATGTTTTCACACCTTACTTTTTGAAAATGTATACATAGACAGTGTCAGTGTTGGCAGATAAGGGCCTATGGCCCACCCAGTCTGCCCAACACATACAATTCCTGACACCTTTAGGTTTTGCCTTTCTTGCACCCCATGATGAGAACACTGTACTTGTCATAAAGCACCTAAATACACATTGCTCCAGACCTGTAGTGGACTTTGTGAATGGTCCAAAAATAAAGCTACATCATGACACACATTGCGCTGGACCTGTGACAGACCTTGTGAGTGGCCTGAAGCAGCTGTATAATTGAACCATAATGTGCCAAACCTGGAATGGGCATTGCAAGTGGCCCAAGAAGCAGCTATATTATCACACACATTGTGCCAAACCTCTAACTGCCTTCAAGAGTGACCCGCAGTGGCTGCATCATCACACACATTGCACCAGACAGTAGCAGACTTTGTGAGCAGCTTGCAGTAGTTGCATTATCACACACATTGCACGGGACCTGTGACAGACTTCCTGAGTGGCCTGAAGCAGCTGTAAAATTGAACACAATGTGCCGAACCTGGAGCGGACATGGTGAGTGGTCCAAGAAGCAGCTGCATTATCACACATGTTGTGCCAAACTTATAGCAGTCTTCATGAGTGACCCACAGTGGCTGCATCATCTCACACATTGCACCAGACTGTAGCAGACTTTGTGAGTGGCCTGCAGTAGCCACATCATCTAAAGAAAGAAAAGTGGGAAAAAAATCTAGGCCCTGAAGTGTGGCTAGCATGTATGCTTTTTTTTTTTTTTTATCCCCCCATCTTCTGATGGTGGTAACTTGGACATTTTTTATTTTATTGCGATGTCCAGATCACCCCAATGATTATGTAAGTATCAGCTTGTTGAGTGTCAATACCACAAAACACATTTTAAGTTAGATTTACAGATGCCACGTATGTGGTTGTAAGGGGGATTGGCAACTTGGGTATCCTGAAAATAAGGGTGAACTAGGTCAGAGCAAAAAGTTGTGTTTGTTTAAAAATCACCATGGTGTGCGTCTAAAAGCAGGGGGTGGGGGCAACAAATACATGAAAAAATATGAGTTTTCCTTATTCATGTTTGACTAAACAGGAAGACTTTTTTTGCTGTTTTTTTTTTGTTTGTTTTTTAGATGCCCACTCCATCCCCGAGTTTTACAGCACTGGGTGCCCAGTCCTGGTCTCAGGTCTATGTATTTATTTTTTACTGTCTGTTTATGCGCCTCTTCCTCCCCTGACCCCATTCTGGCCACCCTCTTCCTGGCCCTGGTACATAGATACATAGACACTGACTGCAGGTGAGGGTCTGTAACCCACCCAGTCTGCCCATTTGAACTTGTAATTTCACTTTGTTTTCCTAGAAGTTTGTTGCCCCTTACCCCTGACCTCCAGAATTCCTTTATGTCTATCCCATGCACTCTTAAATCCCATGGTTGTTTCAGCCCACACAACTTCCTCTGGCAGGGTGTTCCACTTGTCCACTACCCTTTCTGAGAAGAAACTCTTCCTCATGTTTCCTCTGACTCGCCATCCCTCCAACTTCATCACATGCCCTCTAGTCCAAGTATCTTTGTTACAGAAAAACAGTGTATTCCTGCACCCTGTTCCTCCCTGTAGGGTACTTGTATGTCTCTATCTTATCCCCTTTCTCCCTCCTCCAGTGAGTAGATATTCAAGTCCTTTAGCCTGTTCTCATAGGAGCTCAGGGTTAAGGGGCAACAGACTTCGAGGAAAACATAAAGTAAACTTACAAGCTCAAATGGACAGACTAGGTGGGCCATAGGCCCTTGTCTGCCGACACTGTCTATGTATCTATGAGCTGTGATGCAATCCCTGCACCATCTTTCTTGCCCTCCTCTGAACCTTCTGTACCCTGTCTATGTCTTCATGTAGGTAAGATCTCCAGAACTGTACACTGTACTCCAGGTGGGGCCTCACTAGTGACTTGTATAGTGGAATTATGGCCTCCTTTTTCCTGCTGGTGATGCTCCTTCCTGTGCATCCCAGCATCCCATTTGCCTTACCAGCTGCCTTGTTGAACTATTTCCCTACCTTGAGGTCATCAGAGATAACCTCAAGGTCCCTTTCCTACTTGGTGCATGCTATGTCCTCACTCCCTAACTGATATGATGTTCCAGGGTTTTTGTGCCCCATATGCATTATCATGTACTTCTTTGCATTGAATTTCAACTGCAAAGCCCTTGACCATTCTTCAAGCTTCTGGAGGTCCCTCCTCATTCTGTTTACACCCTCTAGCATGTCCACTCTGTTAGAGTTTTGTGCAATCAATGAATAGGGAAATTCTGCCTTCTAGGTCCTGCACATTGTCATTAAAGATGTTGAATAGGACTGGGCCCAGCACTGATCCCTGTCGTACCCCACTAGTCACTCTTCCCTCTGTGGAGTGACAGCTGTTTACCACCACCCTCTGTGTCCTGCTGCCCGGTGAATTACCTACCCTCCACACTACTGTCCTGCCCACTCCCATATTCCCCAGTTTAATAGCCCTCTGTATGGCACAGTGTCAAAGGCCTTGCTGAAGTCCAGATAGGCCACATCCACTGCCCTCCTCTGATCCACCTCCCTTGTCACCAAGTCAAAAAATTCAGTGAGGTTGGACTGGCATGACCTCTCTCCAGTGAAACCATGCTGCCATGGGTCCTGTAGTCTGTTGGCAACCAGATATTCCACCAATCTCTCCTTCAGTTGTGCTTCCATGATCTTTCCCACTGCCAAGGTCATGCTGACAGGTCTGTAATTCCCTGTTTTCTCTTTGTTCCCACTTTTGTATAAGGGAACTACATCTGCTGTCCTGTAGTCTTTGGGTACCTCCCCTGTTTCCAGTGATTGGCTAAACAGAATTGCCAGAGGTTCAGCCTCCACCTCGCTTAGTTCCTTTAGGACCCTGGGGTGCACCCCATCTGGCCCCATTGCTTTATCGGCTTTTATTCTTTCCAGTTCCTTTAGGATCATTTCCTGTGTAAAGGGACTTGTGTCCATTTCTGTGCTGTTCCCACCCCTTATACTCCCTTAAGGCTCGTTACCCCCCCCGTCTTCCTCCGTACAGACTGAGCAGAAATAACTGTTCAGTATGCCAACTTTACTGTTGTCATCCTCCACGCAGCCCCCCATCCTCCCCCTTCAGTCTCACTATCCCTCCCTTTGCCCTTCTTTTTTCATTTATGTACCTGTAAAAGGTTTTGTCCCCTCTACCAACTGATTTAGCGATACGCTTTTCTGTCTGAGCTTTGGCTTCCCTTACTGATCTCCCTGCCTCCCTTTACTTCTCCTGGTACTTCTCCCTATCCCCTTCTGCCTGCATCTTTTTTGTATTGCCTTAATGCAATCTTTTTGGCTTTCACTGTCTCTGCAACCTCCTTGGAAAACCATAATGGCCTCCTCTACTTTTTCCCCTTGCTAATCTGCTTAATGCATAATTCTGTTATTCCTGTATTCCCTGTTTTAAATGTTGCCCACCATTTCTCAACCCCTGATTCCCTCTCCATTCCCATTCATGCCAGTGACCGGGGACTTACCTTCCACCATCTCTTGTGTGCGGTGGGTGCCCAGTCACTGGTAGGAGCCTTCGAGGGGCTGGCTGCCATCCTGTCCGGGGAAGCATTTCTGTTTTTCTTCCCCCTTACTCCCGGAGCCCAAGCGCAGAATCGTATGCACGCTGCCACCCCGGTAACCGTCCTTTCCTCCCTCCCAGCCTCATGTCTTGCTCCTTCTCAGCCTGCACTGCCTCAAAGCCTCCGCTTTAAGGCAGGCAAGAGCCAAGGGAAACCCACATACAGCTCCATACCCCCCCCACTGACCTCCGGGGGCCCACGCTCGCTCCCGAAGATGGGTCGCCAAGGTCTCACAGTGGGTGACCAGCACAACCCTCTCTAAACCTTGGCTGGTCACAGTCTTCTGCTCCAGTCTCATCCCACCAATTTGCAACCTAAAAGAAATAAATGCAAAAAAAAAATCTGTACTGCGCATGTGCAAGGGCTAAGTTATTTTGTTTTTTCTCGGGGTTGTTTTTGTCTCAAAAAAAGGATTATATTAGGTGTCCCAAAATGGATTTTGGGGCCAAATTCAAACTCTAACTGTGTGGTTGTGTAGGTGGGTTGGTAAGCACTCTGACCTCACATTTGACTGAAAACCAGCATACCCTCCCCCCCTCCCTCCGTCCCTCCAAAAATAAAATTTGCTGCACTTGTGTGGGGTTCTTCAGATTTTTTTTTAACCACCCATAGCTTTAGCATTTTTTTTTTACATTTTAAGCCCAAATTTTAGGAAAGGAATACTTACCAGCGTCCCTCACAACCACACATGGCAAATTTCAGACCCGCCATATGGGCCCTTCGCTTTGTATAGGCCTGCATGGAATTGTGTGAAGCATGCCACATGTCCAGCACCATTCCCAGTTGTTCCACTGCTTCACGTAGGCCCCACAGAGCACTGTGCAAAGCAACCTGTAGGTCTGGCACCATGCTTGACAAGTCAGCTATTTTGCTAAGGGCCCTGAGCAAAGCAAGGAACAAATCTGGTGCTTTGCCTGAGTCTTCAACTATATGCATAGATCCTGCATAACTTAGTGCAGAGCAAGCTACAGGTCCAGTACTATCTGCTGCTTCACGTGAGCCCTATATTAAGAAAGCTATATGTGTCAGTTATTATGTATATTTTTCACAAAGTAAGGAAATAAACTGCAAAAACTTACATTACTACATGCGTTAGGATTGAAGCAAACAATAAAAAGTAGGGAAATGAAAAATTAGGGTAAAAAGTCCCTGGAACCTTGATTAATCTGTGGCGTGGCGGTCCTTGGGGTCTGAACAGCCGTGCAACACAGTGTTGGCATTGCCCTATATGCATTACCTTCCACTTCTTCATGTTGAATTTCAACTGCTAAACCAGTGACCACTTCTTATCCCCCCCTTCCATGGTTCACACTTCTGCAGATCTTTGTATCGTCTGTGAAAAGGCAGATTTTCCTGTGAATCACCACTCCAATATCACTGATAACAATGTTAAAAAGAACGGGTCCCAAGACCAGTCCCTGTGGCACCCTACTGCCCCCCCCCAACTCTTGAGTATTCCTAGTGCTCAGTGCATCAGTGTCAGTAGCTTATTGGTAGCACGCTCTCCTCTAGGCTGAAAGATCAGGTGGTCATGGGCTCTTGCCCCACACCAGTCATTAAGAGTAATACCCATAATTGACACTGTAGTGCAGTATGAAGGGGGTACTGCACTAGTGAGGTGCCATTCTTTGAATGAGAGGTTAAACCGAGGTCTCTTCCACCCATCTCTGGTCACTGTCCAGGTATAAGTAAAAGATCCCATGGCACTTATCAATGAGGAGCAGGTGAGTTTCCTAGTGTCATGGCCTTTATTCCCCATCAATAAAACAGGTTCGTGCAAGCCCCCCCTCCCAGGACACACTATCTTAGTGTTCCTTTCCTGGTCAAATACAAATAAGTCTGAGCAGCCCAGTGAAGAAGAAACCTGATTCTGTTCTGTTTTCTATTCCATTACATTCCTCGTGGCCTGCCTAGAAAGTAATTTGGGAGTGCAGAAGGTTCTGTGTTGGAATCCCAGAAGTGGCCTGCAACCCAGCACTGTTATAAAAGTTAAAAGGGCCTCCAAGAGGTGTCTCTTATGGTATAAGAGGCTGAGCCGGGGTTTGGGCGAGAGGAATATGAAGTGAAGCGGAGTGGTTATGCCTGCCCAAACCTCACAAGAGGAGTCTCTTACACCATAACAGACACCACTCAGAGGCCCTATTAACTTATAAATCATTTGAGTTTAGCTTGAATGATTTATATTAAGTTTTTAGTCTTTTTTTTCGCTTAATTTTATTTTGCCATCCTACACCCCCACCCCATCCTCGGCACTGAAGTGGAGCGCTGCCTCAAAATACTTCCAGACAAGAGCACACTGTACATAAGATAAAAGGTACAGTGGCCCTCCATGCTGATTGGCTCAAATCACATTAGAGATTTATAATCTCATGTACCTATGACAGTACTTAAATGCATACCTTTCTTCTATCCCACACTTTAAGACAGTTCCTTGGTTTAACATTCAGATGCTATCTGTACAACAGAGAGATGCTGTTGTCTCACAATATACATTAAGAGTTTGAGGGGAAAACAATCTAGTGATATGTGAGTCTCAACAAACAGCAACATTTGTGGACGTGGAAAACACACCTTTCCACAGTGTTCTGAGCTGCTGCTTCCATGACTTGATGATGGGTCCCACAATCTGTCTGTTTGCCCACATTTTGAGAGATAGTATCCTGCATTTGGGTGATGCAAGAGGTTCTGAGGTGTGCTAAAATGTATTGGTTGCTGACTGATATACCTTTTTAATCTTTACATTCTACTAGGCATTTCTGCCCCTCCTGAAGAAGGCTGCTGAGCTAGGGTCTGGAATGGGCTGTCACAGAGCTGCCATCATCAACATATCATCCGAAACTGGGTCCATACAACTGGTTGAAGAACATCCCATGTATCTGAGAGTTTACCCATACAGGATCTCAAAGGTGTGCTTTTTTTGCATCTCACAATGAAAATGAAACAGACCCTGTAGTCAAGACCATGGAAAATGTACACTTTTAGTAGATATCCCCTGCCACCACCAAGCAAATTTGAAAAACAGATTTTAAATATTCCGAATAGTTGAGAAGTTATGTGTAGCCCCCTTACAAGTGGTTCCTAAAATGCCTTACTGAGCTTGCCTAATGCCCTCTGCCAGGCTGGTGTTCTGTGCCCCAAACAGTTTAAAAATATTGCATGTGAGTGCCCTGTTAGCCTCCATGCCTGTCATTTTCATTATTTATAATTAATCTGGGTGGGGGCCAAGTGTTTCTAGGCTTGAGTCCCGCCCGGGCTTCAGTACTACTGCTCCATTCTGCCATCACTAATTGCGCAGAGGGAGCTCCATTAAGAATTATGATTGTTTGATGGTTATCTGCTGTAGTAGTAATAGTATTGTAGTTGTCTAACCTGCCTTCCTTTGCAGCATGGACTTTGCACATTGCACAACCATCTTAGTTCTGGACTGCCAATTTGGGCCAGTCAGTACCTTTGGGGACATTAAAATGGAGACTGTCCCCAGGGGTCTTGTGGGAGTGAATTTCTGTAGGAATTGTAGTTTTTACAGTTTGGCACCTAAATGGACCTGGATGGGGAGATCTTGCCGTGACAGACAGATGGATCAACCAACTGATCCTTTTGGATCACTAGGAAGTCTGGTGCTGCCTGCAGCAGAGTGTCAGTGTGAGTTTGGAGTTCAGAGAGTGAAGAGCTCAAGTAATTCGGGCAGCTGCTCCTGCATAGTGCGCAGGGGAATTTGTCAGGAAGGCTGTGTCTGGCCTGTCTGTTGCCATCTTCCTTAGTGAAGAGACCTTCGGCCTAAAACCGGACTTCATCTGAATTTGCAGCTTTTATGACCAGAATCCTAAATTGTGACGAACTGAATTTCTCCTGAATTGGACTGAAGATTTGCCTCATTGCGATTGGCCAGTCAGGACTTGAGACTGTCACAGAGCATATGGTTTGTGCAGAGACACTGTGAATTGCAACTGGACTGTCATTCAAACTGTGGTATTTACTTGCTTTTACTATAAGTGTGCTGATTGTGGAGTGTGGGTCGTGATTTGGTTCTCCACTTTGCTGAATATGTCACGCTTGCTGGAAATTGCATCCAGCACATTACTGGACTGCATCAGACTTCTCTACCTGGTCTGGGCCTCAACATCTCAGCCTGCACTTCCATTCGCGCTGTAGAGTTTCTATCGACAAGAGATCCGCCTGGGGATTCGGCTCCCTGCTCAACACCAGTGAATGGGAATGACACCATGGTGAATCGTGTGGGCCCTGCTTCTCTTGGCAAACCAGCACTTCATTCTGAGGTCTCCATTTTGTCCATCCTGCAAATTGGTCTGGGCATCATGTGTAACCATCAGGGTCGCTCCCTGCAACATAGTTCAAAAATCACAGTGTGTCATCTGATTTTATCTTGGCATTTATATTTCGGAGCTCCCAGCTGCAAGCCTGCCATCAGCTGTCACTCTAGCGCCAACCCCCGGAGGACAGACTCCCTCCCTTATGCACCCATGACTTACCCTTCATGGCAAGGTGTTGGGGAATGACTCATCCCACCCCAAATGGACAATTGCCAGGGAGATGCCTTCTCGGGGGTGGCACCACGGGGACAACTTCATTTTTCCGGAGCTATTTTCCATTTTCTCCCCTTTGCGTGTGGATGTGGGGCATGCAATGACGTCTGCAGTGAGAGCGCGCACGCTTCGGTACGTGCTCTTTCCAAGCGTCAGCCCCATCTCCTCCCCTTGGCTACAGCATCAGTGCGCTGCCCCCCAACAGCCACTAGTGGCCAGTGGAGTGCCGACAACTGAAATCTCCCCACCCTGGAGAAGGACAGCAGTCCCGCAGATGCTCAATCCTTCTCCTCCCTGCCTACCCCCGCAGCTGGTGCTCATTCCCGAACACGGTTCTCCAGCATGGCTTCAGGTAAGGCATCAAGCGCCTCAGCCCTCAATGCCACTGGGCCAGCACGTGTCATCTGATTTCATTGTTTTGATTGATTTTCACAAACTGAGCCCTCTGGTTCTGGAATACAAACACTGGGTTACAGTGCATGTTGTGTTTCTTTTCCCTAAGGGCCCCAACAACAGCTGCAATGCCAGCCTACCCCGGGCAACACTTTAGGCTACCCTGCAACTCCAACTGGGTACCCAGAATGTGTGTGACAGTGATAGAGGGACTCTTAGAGGCATACATGCTTAACTTGATATAACCACTAATACAGTCAACCACTAGATTACGCCTCCTTCCTTGTTCGTGCCCCCAAATAAATTGGATCTGAATCTTTTTGCACTTAAACTGGTTGTTGTGTACCTCTGCATAGACAGCGTTGCAATACTGTTTGTTGTTGTGCCAAACCTTATTTTACAGGGGGTCTCCAGGGCCGAGCCAGTTGAACCAGTTCCTGTGGTAAGTGCAACAAGTGTGGGGTTGAAGTTGTATTCAGGTGATAATTGCAATTGAGTATTCAGTGAACAGCCTAGGCCACAAGAGGGAAAGGGGGGGGTAACAGTGTCCCGGAGGGCTGTACCAAGGGCAGCTATGCTACCACTAACCCTGTCCTCCGGGTGGAGGCACCCATTCACAGAACTCAGGCTCTTCAACCTGCACTTGGTCCCGCAGGCAGGGGTAGTATCCCTTGGGGTAGGGCCACCCAGGGGTTACATATGCTTGTAAAATGAGAATACATCAGATGCTGTCTAGAGCACCAGAGTATGAAGCTGAATTGCAAAATATGGGGTTTGAACACTGTCCCCTTTCCCCATGCCAGCATTGTGAAAATAGACAAGAAAATGGAAAGGAGTTCTGTACCAGGGGTTATACCATGGGATATATCAGCCATGTGATTTGATTCCATGAATTACAGTTGAAGTATTTCCCCCAAGCTATTTTATAAATATATTTACAGGGTAACTTGCAGAGCCGTGGGATCTTCAGACCTGGGGCATGAAGCCAGGTCCAACACATGCAAGGTGGGTGAATCTTCTAGATGTAACCCCCTTACAAATGGGGGTCCCCAAAAAGTCTTCCTTGAGCTTGCCTAAATGCTCATGTCCAGGCTGGTGTCCTGTGTTTTAGCAGTTTAAATGTGATTACCAGAGCTTGTTTAGCCTCTGTGTACTGTCTCTTTAAGAGTTGCCTAATTGCAGTTTAAGTAATCAGACAGGGAGTTCTGTTGTATGAAGTAACTATTTACTGAAAATCATTTACAGTGATAATGATGATGTAGTTTGTCTAACCTGCTTTCTTTGTAGCAAGGGCTGTTTTTGTTTGTCTCCACTGTCTTGGTCCTGGACTGCGTATTGGACCAATCAGTACTGGTGGGACCAAAAATGTAACCGGACTACAGGAGCTGTCTGAATTCAAAATCTGTAGGAACTGTAGTTTGAACTTTTTGCATCTTTTTTGCAACTGAAGGGGGAGCTCTTGCTTTGACTGACAGCCAAATCAGCCAACCAAATCTTTTGGATCTTGTGGAAGTCCCGGGCTGCTTGCAGTTTTCAGTTGGATCTAAGCTGGAAACTGAACAAGAAGGAACTGAAGTGATTCTGAGCAGCAATTCTGAGTGGATTCTCATGGGAGAACTGTGAAAAGGCTAAGTTTTTGGCCTACATGTCAGTGTGCTGTTTCTGAGAGGGAGAGGAGAGAAGAGAATTATTTTGGACTAAATCCAAGTTTGTGTGACTAAAGTGAGCTACTTGAGTGGGCCAGGCTCAACCTGAAGGAGACTGAAGATTTTGCTGAATGTGATCGGCCTGTCAGGAGCTCCAAGTAGCCCGTAGCTCCCAGTGTGTGCAGAGACTTTGCTATTGTGACCGGGGAGCGCTTTGCCTGGTACAGTAGAATTCCCTTACATGTAAATGTGTGATGAGCTGCTAGTGGGTTGTGAGTTAATCCCCCACTGTGTGAATTGTGTTCTGCTTACTGGAAGCTGTATCCAGCCCAAAATGGACTGCATCCGAATTTGTCTCCATGAGGTCTGGGCCTTGCCAGACTGGCCCAGCCAGACTGCCCACTGCACAGAGAAGCCAATCGATGAGAGACCTGCCTGGGGATCAGCCTCCTTCTCCACGCTTGAACAGGACTGACGGCTCTGCAACTCGTGTGGGCCCTGCTTCTCCTGGCATTCCAGGTCAACCATCTGCAGTCTCAGTCTTCATCCAGCCAGTGTCCAGTCTTGGGTATCATGAGTAAATACCAGGGTAGCTCCCTGCAGCAACAGCTTAATCTGAGTGTGTCATCTGATTGTCTTGTTGTTTTGTTTCCTTTATGAACTGAGCCCTCTGGCTCTGGATTACAAATGTTGTGTACTGTGCATGTTGTGTTTTCCATCACATGGCCCCAACCAGCTGTGATGCCGGCCAACCCCGGGGCAGCAGTCCTGGCTAGCCGATCTCTTCTCCATCTGAGTACCCAGAAGCGTAACTGTGATGGGTGTCTCAAAGTGCGTGCATGGCTGCTTGATTGCTATAACCTTTAAGCTAATTAACCTGATTTTGTCCCTCCCTTGTTCAAGTCCCCTGAATAAATCAGATCTAACTTTTTCTGCATGTAATCTGACTGTGATTCCAGTTTGTGCTCAACGTACTGTACTGTTGCTATTTGCTGTGCATAACCTTGTTTTAGGGTCGAGCCACGGGAACCAGCCCTGGTGGTAAGTGCAAACAGTGTGGGCACTTGTGTGGTGTATCAGGGGTATTGTGAAAGTGATTATTGTACAGTGTTCAGGCCACTAGAGGGGAAAGAGGGGGGGGTTACAGTGTCCTGGAGGGCTGTGCCCAGGTAAGCTTGACCACTACCAACCCTGATCTTCGGGTGGAAGCACCCATTTCAGAACTCAGGCTCCTTAACCTGCTACTAGCCAAGCAGGCAGGATTGGTAGCCCTTGGGATAACGCCACCTAAGGGTTACATATAGAAGGGATCTTGAAGGTTCTAGATGCTAAAGTAAGAACTAGCATGATATATGCAGGAGAAGTATGGGGTTTTACTAAAATTAACCCATTAGAAACCATACTAAACCAATTATACCATCACATTCTGATGTTGCCACATGGGACTCCAAACTGTATTCTTAAATTGGAACTTGGCCAGCATTCACTGACTTCACAAATCAAGGAGAGACAAATCATGTTTCTTCTAAAAAAATTATTACAAGATCACTGGTTTCCTAGAATGTGTTTGGAGGAAGAGATTAGGATGGCAAATTTGGGATATATACATCCATTTGTACAGTTAATTAAGATTACCATTTTACCTTTGGGACTGGGACATCTACTACATAACATTTATATCAGACCTTGAGAGGAGATTGCTTACACAATAAAGTACAGACTATGGGATCTAGATACAAATTTGATATTCTCCAAGTTGGCCCAGCTGAGATTACAAAGTGATTACAAGCATTTTAAAACTGCCTGGGCTCTTGAGCCTTATCTGTTACATCTAACTTGCCCTAAATCTAGAAAAGCTTATACTAGATTTAGAACTGAAAGCTATAATGCTTAATTTACTCAATATAGACAAAAACGAAAAGATGTTCTGACCCCATACTGTAAGTGCGGAAAATCACTTGAAGATGATCTGAAACACATTGTTCGGTTGTGTCCCCTTTTTGATCAAAGCAGAAGGAAATGGTTGGGTGGGTTGCTGGCTGGTCTCAGCCCCCGCCGATAGGATTATAGAATACCTCTTTACCTGTCAAGAAAAGAATTACACTAGAGAAAGTAGCTACATTCCTGTCAACTACATTCTTATAAGGAATAAAATAAATGTGAATGTTGGCCTAAGGATTTGTGCAATACTAATGAGAAATATTTCTGTACACAAGAATGAATTTGTAATCATTAACTACTGTTAACTCTGGAATGTATTTCTAAAAATTATAAATTTTGTTTTATTGTTTTAAATTAGATATTTTAACCATTTTAAGTATATTGTAATAACTTTTAAGCTGAACAATAAAGATTTGTTGTTGTTGTTGTTGAATCTTCTAGATCATCAGGTTTTCAGCAGCTATATTTAACCCAAACGTTTTCCAGGCATTTTTGACTTTGTTCTGTCATAGCCTAGATCATCTTGATACTTTCACATAAACCAATATTAATTAAGGCAATGAAGTCCTTTGTTTTCGCATCGGGTAATAATGTTGTACGCTTAATAGCGTATGGCATTATGGCGAACCCGGACCTGTGCGCTCCCAAGTTGGACCCCCTGGAGTTGAGAATCTTTAGTGGGGGGATCTGGGGACGAGACCCGTAATGGGGGGTGTGGGGGGCAGAGCCGCCTACAGAACAAAGACATATGCCTCATGGTGTAAATCACGCAGCGCGATTGTGCCATGCCAGAAATATGTCTTATGACATAATGACGCCATGCCTTTGTTTTCAACCCTTGATGCTGATCTCTTCCTTCATTTTTTTCCCCCAAATCTGCGGTGCCATATTTTGCTCTATGTTCACCAGGTAAGAGTTCAACAATAGGGCTGCAAGTTTGGTTCGCCCTATCCCAGTAAATGCTTGAACTCCGAGTTCGTGCTTGTCCATGGGTCATGAACATTTTAAATAAAAATGCGAACTTAGATTCGTGGTTTGCCAATTCAAAAAAACAGTTTTTTTTTTCATACCTTGCGGTTCCTCCTCCTTTCTGCAGTGCATACTCTGTATTTCTCCCACAGTCCCCCCCACGTGGTACACCGAGAGGAGAGTCATGAGACAGTGAAGCTTGTCTGTTTGTCATCCAGCCTTCCTTCAGTTAGAAATTCATTGATTGGAGGAAGGAGGATTTCACACACCACCCACTCGTCAGACAGGGAAGCAAGTAAAGAAATCATTGGTGGAGCAGGTCACACAAACACGTGGTTAAACACCACGATGCCTTAGACCTGCTCTACGTTTTCCCTGTCATAGTGTTGGGGGTGGTGGTGTGAGCAGAATGCTTTCAAGCTTGCCTAGCTTTCCTTTGGAATCATTCGTCGCGGTAGAACTGAAACGAATTTCTGATCACCAGACAAAAAGAGAATCTAATCATTCGTAGTTCATTTTGTTTGTCTTTTAGAGAAAAAAAAAATCACTATAAAAAAGTATACTTGATTGAGTGTACTGAGAGACTGAGTACGTAGTTAGTTGGTTAGTGACCGAGTGACAATCAGGAGGATACCTCGAGGAGCACGTTTTACTGAAATTTCAGTTCTCTGCTCTGGTTCTTCATTCTAAGTTCCTTGCTTTAGTTGAGAATCAATCTTCTTTGGAATTGGAACATATATTTTTATTTAAAATAAAAACAAGTCAGGGCTGTGGCAAAACAACCCAAAAAAAGTAAAGTTTGTCACACAGCAAGTATTACTACTACTAACTACTTGTTTTTTTGTCCCCAAACATCCTATAATGTACTTTGCAGTACTGCTACTAACAATTTGAATAATTCTGAATCTGTTCAACTAGTACGGTTTGGGGTACAGTCTCTGCAGTCTTCTTCTGTACAGAAAAAAAGTACGAGACAAAAAATTAAAAAGTAAGGTTTTATTGCTTGCTAAATATGAACATTAAAGTGCTCTGATCTTTGTCTCTGACTGACTTTTCTCTCATCCATGCAGTGAGCCCAAGAGTGAGTTCTTTCTGACAGAGTCCTCCAGTCAAACTCTCCTTGTGTTTTAAAAGTTTTCACTGCTATACTGCTGACCTGTTAGGAAAAAATCCTGTGTTCCCAAGTACAGACAACACACCTATTTTAATTAGTACAGTGCTTTACTGACCTGTTTGGGATAATGATACCCTGTTTTTTTTTTTTTTTTACAACTACCAGATGCAGCCAGCAGTGTTGTATTTACTTGTTAGGGTGCAAATATCCCTGTGTCTTACTATTTAAAGTACTTGACTTGACACAGCCAGCAGTCCTGTATTTACCTGTTAGGGAGAAAATATCCCTGTGTCTTAGTGCTACTTGACGCAGCCAGCAGTGCTATATTTAGCTGTTTGAAAGACACTATCCCTGTGTCTTACTATTGAAAGTATTTGACTTGACGCAGCCAGCAGTGCTGTATTTTCCTGTTTGGGATAAATATCCCTGTGTCTTACTTCTTAAAGTACTTGACTCAACACAGCCAACAGTGCTGTGTTTTCCTATTTGGGAGAAAATATCCCTGTGTCTTACTACTTAAAGTATTTGACTCGACGCTGCCAGCTGTGCTGTATTTACTGTTTGGGAAAAATGATCCCTCTGTCTTACTACTTAAAGTACTTGACTTGATGCAGCCAATAGTGCTGTATTTACCTGTCTGGGAAATAATCTCCCTGTGTTTTACTACTTAAAGTACCTGACTTGATGCAGCCAGTAGTGCTGTATTTACCTATTTGGGAAAAATTATCCCTGTATTTTACTAAACGTATGTGACTCGATGCAGCCATGAGTGGTAAAAAAACAGCAGCACTTCTCACAGAAGCACAGAATTTGATGGCAGATAAAGACTGCTTGGCCCACCAAGTCTGCCCATTTCCCCTACCTAATGGATAAACTGCAGATCCTAGTTAACCAACAGCCTACTTCTTCCTACCCCCACCTCCTAGAATTGTCTGACTGTCCCATGCATGCTTGAATTCCACCACTGTTTTTGACTCCACGACAGCCTCCAGAAGGCTGTTCCATGCATCCACAACCCTCTCTGTGAAAAAATACTTCCTTACATTATCTCTGAGCTGCCCCTCCATCTTCAAATTGTGCCCTCTTGTTCTTACACCTTTTTTCTGATAGATGCTACCCTCTTGGACTTTGTTGATTCCCTTGAGGTACTTGAACGTTTCTATCATGTCCCCCCTCTCCCTCCTTTGCTCAAGGCTATACATATTAAGCTTCTTAAGTCTCTCTTCATATGTCTTCCTGTGAACACCCTCCACCATTTTAGTTGCCCTCCTCTGGACAGCTTCCATTCTGTCTATGTCTTTGCGGAGACTGGGTCTCCAGAACTGCACACAGTACTCCAGATGGGGTCTCACCAGCTGTCTGTACAGAGGGATAATAACTTCCTGTTTTCTCAGGCAATCCGGGCAACAGTAACAACAGTACAGAAAATTCAGGATGTTGCAGGAGTAACCCATTGTAGTACTCTGAGGATGAGCACACAGGCGATAATAATGCAGCAGCCGGTTTTAGTACGCAGAGTGATGGATGATGATGATGAGGAGGAGGAGAAGACTGATGAGTGAGGGGGAAATCAGTTTAACAGATCCTGAGTTTGTATTAGATAAGGCAGCAGTCAGTATGACAAGTAGCACTAGTTCTGGGGAGTGGGATGAAGACGAGGAATACTGGGGCAGAAAAAGAACAAACGAGTTCTTGGAAGAATGGCTGTGGTGTTAAAAAAAACATTAATGATAGTGGGGCGTAACTTGGAAAGTCAGACACCCACACATGCAGAGGAACAATAGAAGACAGAAGATGGACAGGCTTCATGAGAGGAAGAAAGAGATGCATTTCAACCAGTCAGAGAGGTTGTACATCTTCAAAATTACATGCAGATGGACATGGAAAGACCTCAAAGAGATAGTGGAAGTAGTAGTGGCTGTGGTGGTGGCAGTGGTAGTAATGAACCTATCCTCCTCATAAGCAGCAGTGCAACAAAATCTGTAAAATCCATTGTGTGGGTTTTTTAACGTGCAAGATAAATCACCCGGCAGCCATGTGGATTGCAGATTATGCAAAACAAAATTAAGTCGTGGTAAAGTGGGTACTCGACTGGGAACATCAACAATGATAAGACATATGAACAAGTCTCACATTTATCAGTATCAGAAAGCACAAAAGGAGCACACACAAGTTGTTGCACTGCTGCACTCAGCTGAGGAGGATGAGGTAATGGATGTTTACCAAGGTGATGAAGTAACTGATGTGGAGGTGGAGGATGATGAAAGTCTTCCTTCCAGTCAAAGCATAGCATCCTCAATTTTTCATTTCTTTATCCCTCTGAGTCCACCACCATAGCCAAACTGGAGTCATATACCATCCATGGCCACAGTATCCACCTTTCATGGCAGTAAAGCTCAAGGGAAGCAGCCCAGAAAATCAGGTGATAGCAGCAAGCATGGCGGGCATCAAATTTCTTTGAAAGACAGCTTTTAGTGGTCATAGAAATATAAGGCCAACAGGCCTGAGGCAAGGCGATTGATAAAGGCAATTGGGAAGATGATAGCCACTGACTTGCTCCTATTCTTATTTGTGGCTAACCCATGTTTTAAAGCCCTCATGGAAATTGCTGTGCTAAAGTATCAGGTCCCCAGCTGGACCTATTTCTTCAGTGTTGCCATTCCAGACTTGTATAATGCAGTTTAGAAAAACATGTCTGATGCTCAGAAAGGTTCAGTGGGCAAAAAGGTTCATGTCACAACAGATATGTGGACCAGTGGTCAGACGACTGACTATATGACTGTGACTGGCCATTGGGTAAACTTTCCTCCATCATCGTCATCATCATCATGTAATGGCACTGGTGGCAGCAGCAGGAAGCAAGGGACTTTCACAGTTCAAAGGCAGGCAGCTTTATGTATTTATGGTTTTGAAAAAGACCACAAAGTGGAACATCTTCTGGAGGGCCTTGAAGAAAAGTTTGCTGAGTGGCTGACTCCAAAGTCCTTGCAACTACGGTTTATAGTGTCTGACAATGCTTCAAATATTGTGAAAGCAGTAAGACCTGGTAAGTTTACACACGTAACATGCTTTGTACACACTGTTAACTTGGTGGTAAAAGACTTCATCAGTGAGGACCGAAATGTTCAAAATTTGATTGCAGCTGCCCTCACTGTGTGCACCCACTTTAGCCATTCTGTGAAAGCCCAAAAAGTTGTTGCAGCAGATTCAGATTGAAAACAGCCAACTTCTCCACTAGATGATACAGGAAGTTCCAACCCAGTGGAATTTCACTTACTATATGATGCAGAGAATGCTTGAACAACAGAAAGCCATCCATCAATATGCAATCCAACATGGCACTGGGAAAGGAAATGTGAATATCAGCCCCAGTCAGTGGCATCTGATGGAGAATCTTTGTTGTATCCTTAAAGCTTTGAGGAGGCTAGCTGAGTGGTGAGCTCTGATGCCGGACTAAGTCAGATCCTACCCTTAATTTCACTCATCAGGATGAGACTACAGCGTCTCGAGTCACAGTTGTTTGACAATGATGACATAAGTGCTGCATCACTTGTTGGAAAAATTATACAAACCTTCCTGGCTGATGAGCGCATTGTAATTGTAAATTAGGAGGCAGTATAGCGCAGTGGTCTAAGGTTCTGAGCTGCAACTCTGGTGAAATCCAGCAGACCAGACCTGGGTTTGAATCCCACAGCTTCCACGTGCATACTGTGTGACCCTGAGCAAGTCACTTAACCTCCTTGTGCTCCCAGGTTGCTCCTGTAAAAAAGATTTCAGCTTAGTGTGCTATACCTGGTTAAACAACTAAATAAAAAAAAAAAAAAATATGTGCAAAGCAGAACATTACATTTTGGCCACACTTCTGGACCCTTGGTTTAAGGATACAATTGAGACATTCTTCAAATCACATGACTTTAAATACCTGGAACACTATCGTGAAGTGTTAATTGAGAAAGTGTCAGCACGTATAGTTGAGAAAAGTAGTACATCATCAATGCCCTTTTGGCAACATTCAAATTCTGAACGGAATCTGGTGGAAAGGGAGGGAGCACAGTCTACCAATGCTGCTGCCACTTCTGCTGCTGGTGCCGCCACAACTGATGTTTTAGGTCATCAACACAAACCAGAACTACTGCTACACCACAAGAGGACAAACTACTGTGGGACATGCTGTCAGACTTTGGTCTAATAAAGACAGCTGGGAAGGCTAAGTCAGCTATAGTGGTACCAGAAGTCACTGCTGCAAAAATGGTTAAAAATTATATGGAGGAGACTGTACATCTCACTGCAGGTGACAAACCATTGCTTTACTGGCAACAGAAAAAAAAATCGATCTAGCCTTCTTTAACTGAGATCGCAATTGAATACATCAGTTGCCCACCTGCCAGCACATATTCAGAGAGAGAATTTTTAGTGCTGCTGGGGCAGTAGTGAATGATAAAAGAACATGTCTTTCCACGAAGAATGTAGAGAGGCTCACATTTTTAAAAATGAACCTGCCGCAATTCAAAACATATACTGTCCCAAATTTATGCAGGTTGACAGCACACAGATGGCATCATGCCATGATGATGATGATGATGATGATGATGATGATGATGATGATGATCATCATCATCATCATCATCATCATCATCATCATCAATGATTCTGTAGCCACTAGCCTTTCCAACTGTCTTTCCTCCACTGGTGGGTCCCTCTGTCTCCTCCTCATCATCTTCCTTGAGTTCCATTAATTTCAGAAACAAACATCCACTGCTGGTTCTCATGTGCCACTAAGGCCCAATCTGACTAGCACCAGAAACTGAAATACCACTACATGTGGCAGTTCAGCTAAAATAACCAGAAATGACTACACATTGTGTCACGGCTCTTCATCCATTTGTTTTATAGGATTTTTATTACAAAATACACACTCAGTGAATACTTTATTAGGCTGTTAACAAAAACAATAATAAAATAAACAATAAATAGCCGTTCTTCTGGTTCAATTCTAGATGGGAATTTAATTAATTTTTTTTTTTGCTGTAAAATGTCAACTTTACAGTGCATTCCCAATTTCAGTGCTGCACCCAATGACATCCAGTGTTTTGATCTGAAGGAACCATCCACCAGATAGAAACTGTTTTCATCATAACCTGTAAAATGAAAATAAAAAAATAGATTTTATAAAATGCTATTCCCACAGACTGCACTTATTGACTATTATGACAATAAAAAAAATCCCTGATCTTACTCTAACCCCCCTCCGAAACTCCAAATCCTCCAGCCACCCTGGAACAATCCCTCTTACAAATTCAATTCGCCCTCCATTGTTAGACACCAAACTATGCACCTGGCATCATAAAGACAATTTGCAGATGATATACTGTTGTGGATGTTTCAATTATTCTGAGTAAAGATGAGGAAGGGGTTGGTGTTTGGGAGAGTGGGTCAAATGAAGTAATATTGAGTCTTGAAATAGTTACTTATGGGAGGTATAGGAAAAGGGATCAGGGCAGGAGAGTGTACTAGAGGGAAAGGAGAAACTTGGGAGGGTAATGTAGTACTAAGTGACAGTTACTCAGAATAACAGACCTCCAAGCCCGCCGGGGCTTCGGACCTGCTCCTCCCAGGACCAAAGGACCCGCTACTGCACCAAAGAAGCCTCTGGGGTCTCTGCTTGCTCAGTGGCCCCCTTTGAAGAAAAGCCACGCTCCACCAGAATGCCTCTTGCCAGGGGCCGCACCACCACACGCTCACCGAGGAAGGGAACCAGGAGCTCGGCTGCTCACTGGTACCTTGTACCGCCAAAGGCGCAAAAGCCATAAAGACCTCTCCAAGCCCGCTGGGGCTTCGGACCCGCTCCTCCCAGGACCAAAGGACCTGCTGCCACACCAAAGAAGCCTCTGGGGTATCTGCTTGCTCAGCGGCCCCCCTTGAAGAAAAGCCGTGCTCTGCCAGAACGCCTGTTGCCAGGGGCCACACCACCACATGCTCACCGAGGAAGGGAACCAGGAGCTTGGCCGCTTACTGGTACCTTGTACCGCCAAAGGTGCAAAAGCCGTAAGGACCTCTCCAAGCTTGCCAGGGTTTCGGACCCACTCCTCCCAGGACCAAAGGACCCGCTGCTGCACCAAAGAAGCCTCTAGGGTCTCCGCTTGCTCAGCGGCCCCCTTTGAAGAAAAGCTGTGCTCCACCAGAATGCCTGTTACCAGGGGCCGCACTACCGCATGCTCTCTGAGGAAGGGAACCAGAACCTCGGCCGCTCACTGGTATCTTGTACCGCCAAAGGCGCAAAAGCCATAAGGACCTCTCCAAGCCCACTGGAGCTTTGGACCTGCTCCTCCCAGGACCAAAGGACCTGCTGCTACACTAAAGAAGCCTCTGGGGTCTCCGCTTGCTCAGCGGCCCCCTTTGAAGAAAAGCCGTGCTCTGCCAGAACGCCTGTTGCCAGGGACCGCACCACTGCATGCTCACCGAGGAAGGGAACCAAGAGCTCGGCCGCTCACTGGTACCTTGTACAGCCAAAGGCGCAAAAGCTGTAAGGTACGTTCCACCAATTTCCTCCCACCGGCTCTCTCCTGTTGGGGTTGGGGGCTATAGATGGTTCCACCCTTCATCGAAAGCAGCTGTTTTCACCATAATTTTTGGACTTTTGGAACTCCTAAACGATCCCGGGACTGTGAATGCCGCCTCCGTGGCTAAGTGATACAACTCCCTCGGTGAATTGTTTTAGACCTAATTTCTTAGTGTGTTTTTGTTAAAACCTTCTATCTTAACCTCTCCCAACTGTAAAGTCCTTAGCTAAGCACCCTAAACCTGTTAAAATAACTTGAAACTGTACTCTGCTGCCTACACTCTCTTCCTGCCTTTTTCTGTTTGAATCTCTGCTCTCCATTGTTTAAAGCTGTACTGGTTACCTTAATCTTGTAAATCTACCTGTCTAGCTTCTGATACTGCCTCCCTGCAAGCTAATCTCCACTTTTGTCTCACCTCCCGCCCTCTCCTTTTGTCCTGCTCGCCTACTTAATAACCTCTCCCTGCTACTTTCCTTAGGACCTCTCCAAGCCCACTGGGGCTTCGGACCTGCTCCTCCCAGGACCAAAGGACCCACTACTGCACCAAAGAAGCCTCTGGGGTCTCCGCTTGCTCAGCGGCCCCCTTTGAAGAAAAGCCGTGCTTCGCCAGAACGCCTGTTGCCAGGGGCTGCACCACCGCAGGCTTGCCGAGGAAGGGAACCAGGAGCTCGGCCGCTCACTGGTACCTTGTACCACCAAAGGCGCAAAAGCCGTAAGGTATGTTCCACCGATTTCCTCCCGTCGGCTCTCTTCTGTTGAGGTTGGGGGCTATAGCTGGTTCCACCCTTCATTGAAAGCGGCTGTTTTCACCGTAATTTTTGGACTTCTGTAACTCCTAAACGATCCCGGGACTGTGAACGCCACCTCCGCGGCTAAGTGATACAGCTCCCTCGGTGAACACTTGTCCCGCGGGCTTGCACTCGCCCCACCTGCCCCCACCTCACCCACCCTGGTGGCCACCCTTTAGCTATATAGGCTCCCGCTGGTCATGTGGCTAAGTGTCCACTTTTCCATTGGCTCCTTGTACTCTACTACCACTGGGAGGCGGTGGTCCTCTCTCCTGTGGTTAGCACCTTATACCTACTAGATCATAACTCGGCCCCTGCTTTAGCCCTAAGCCCACTTCTTCTCGCTGCCTTTCCGTCCCATTCTCCCATTGCTGCATCGTACCTCCCAAATCTGTCCACAGTCTCATTAGCTTTCAAATAGACACTGCTGCCTCTCTCTCTCTCCACTGCTCCTTCTTAAACTCTGCTCTCTCCTCTAACTATACTATCATGCTCCTTCTTCATATGAGTCCCTTGTGCTGGTCTGTTAGTCATAAAGGACTACCCCTTTTGCTCTGCCTGCTTTTCCTGCTTGGACTAAACAGTATCTCTCTGTCTCTAACCCAAGACAAACAACAAAACATACCATCACTCAGTGACTTTAGCTTCTCCAACCTTCTCCTCTCTTACCACCACCCTATACCTACCTTTCGCTACTTTCTTCAAAAAAAAAAGGATGCATATACCTGTTACTTATGAGCTATTCGACACAAAGGAAAAAACAGAAAAAATATAATGTGCTCCTCATGGCGCAGCTCAAATTTCTAGCTCAGCGGCTACTACTGCTAGCTGGTGACGTTGAACCTAACCCAGGCTCGCACCAAAACAGCACCCTGTTAACACCCTTTACCAAACAGAATAAAGGCCTTCTAATTGCTCACATGAATGTCAGAAGTCTTCTAGGTCACTTAACTGAGCTTGAGGCCTGGATACAAATGGTTAATCCCGACATACTATGACTCACTGAAACATGGCTAAAACCCCGCATCCTTGATGCCCCATGTACCCTACCTGGATATGCTATTATCCGACAGGATAGAACTGGTTCTAAGTGGGGTGAAGGTGTTGCCATCTACTACAAAAGCCACCTTATGCTAAAAGCTGCCCCTACCCCTAGTCCCCCAACTGCTCTGCAAATCACTGCATGCAGCACTGTCCATAGGTGCGAAGTACCTGCACATAATATGTCTATACAGTCCTCCCACTGGTGGATTGGAAAGTCTCCAGAAACTACTTCAACATTCGTCTCAAGTCGTTAACATGAATGAGACCATCTTGCTAGATGATGTTAATCTAAACTGGCTGGGACCGAATCATAGCACCCTGGTGTCACTAGTTCAAAGGCACAACTACCATCAGTTAATAACTGAGCATACGAGAATGACCGACTCTCTATCAGGGACACTGTTAGACTGGATCCTCACAAATAGACCAGACCACGTAACTAAGGCAACCGTCCTGGCTGACACTATAACTTACCACTCGCCCACGATCTGCCACTGGCGCTCCTGTCCACCACCTGCTCCTTGATCCCGCCTGGTCACCTTTACTAACTTCTCACAACTGGATCTACATGCCTTTCTCCTTGACATAGCCAACACGGACTGGTCTAAAATCTACCTTGCAACAAGTGCTAAGGATGCCGTAGACGTGTTCCTGACCAGGTTTGGTGAAGTACAAAATCGGCATGTATCTAAAATAAAGAGAAGGGTCAGAGGTCAACAAATGCGATGGTTAAATAAAGAACTACTCCACCAACTCAAAACCCGGGACAAGCTCTGGAAGCATTTCAAGACTACTGGCCTACCCAGGGATCAACTTATCTACAAACAGCATAGAAGTGTTTGCAAAAAACAAATCAGGCTTGCAAAAAGCAAGGACTGCCAGAATCTGTTAACCAGCTCTTCAAAAGAGCCACACAAATTCTGGGGTCACATCAAAACCTTCCTTGGCACCCCTCAATCTGTCACCCCCTCGGAAATGATTCTTCAAGGTATCCACTGCAATAACTTCCTTACCATAGCTAATGCCTTCAATCAGCAGTTCTCGGACCTATCTCCCTATACGTCCATCCTAAATACGGCACCTGCTGCCCCTCAGCCACTCTCTACCAAAGCAAAAGCCGATTCAACAAATGACCCTGTACAAGCAGCAACAAAAACTTTTTATTTCAAGGCTGTGTCTAGAAAACAAGTTCTTAAACGCCATATCCGATATAACACCAGCCCTGGCTCTGACACACTGGAACCCTGACTGCTGAAAGCTGCTGCCCATCTCATCTCCTATCCATTAGCCAGGATTTCCACACTGTCCCTCTCCACGGGCACAGTCCCAGGGATATGGAAGGCTGCTAGAATCACCCCCATTTTCAAAAAAGGAAACAAAAACGAAATATCAAACTACAGACTCATTGCCATTCTCTCGGTCCTCAGCAAAATCTTAGAAAAAATAGTAGCCACCCAGGCCACCAAATTTCTCGAATCTTCAAACTTACGCTGTGAAGCACAACATGGTTTCAGGAAACATCACAGCACCACAACAGCGTTAGCAAAGTTTACCTCTGATACTCTTATAAACATGGATGAAGGTCATCTAACTGGGGCTGTGTTCATCGACCTCACCAAGGCTTTCAGCCTTGTGGATCACCCCCTTCTACTGACTACCCTTAAAAATCCTGGCTTCTCATGTCCTGTAACAAACTGGTTCATAAGCTACCTTACAAACAGGACACAAGCGGTCAAACCCAACTCTGCTATCTCTGACAGCGCCATGATCAATATTAGAGTACCGCAGGGCTCAATACTAGGCCCTCTCCCTTTCTCACTGTTCATAAATAATCTTCCCAGCAGTATAGCATCTGGTGCCTTGCTACTGTATGCTGACAACCTGGTCATCTATGCTCGTTCACGTTGTATTGACCATCTAAACGCCACTCTGACATCTGCCTTCAACTCTGCTCAACACTGGCTAAGCGTTCATCGCCTCATACTTAACGCTAGCAAAACAAAAGCCATGCTACTGGATATGACCCATAAACTAAGATCCTGCTCATCTCCCCTGAATATACTTGACCTTAACGGAATCCCTCTTGAGGTTGTAAGTACGTTCCGCTATCTGGGCATGCTGCTCGACCAAACCCTTGACCTGAACCAGCACATTCAAGAAACCTACAAAACGGTTAACTGCAAACTGGGGGCTGCCTACAGAACTAACTACATGCTCACACCCACTGCCAAACTTGTCATTGCCAGGGGAATTCTCCTGCCAACTCTATCCTACTGCGACCCCATTCTAACCATGGCGCACAAAACAACACTGCAAAAGTGGAATACTACCTACAACAATGTTTGCCGATATGCATCAAAGGCCCCCTGCATCAAACATCACTGCCAACTTTACAAAGACCTAGGCTGGCTTTCCCCCCTCTGCCACCAGACTGTATTACCTATGCTGCCTCTCAGACTCCATAATCAGAGTGGCTAGACCTGCTACACTATCTGAGCTGCTCCAGCCTATTATCCCCTCCCGTGAGCTGAGATCGTCTGACAAGTCTCTCCTAAAAGTTCCCCTCTGCCGCACCTCCAAGGGCTCAGGTGCATTTGGGCATGCTGCCCCACAAGCATGGAACTCACTACCTATTGACCTAAGATGAGCTACCTCATACTACGCTTTCAAGCGAAGACTACGGAATCACCTCACTTCTATGGACCAATGTGCCTGTTATGATCCTAACTGAATCCTTTCTTCATGCCACTTCTTCCTCCCCCTGTTCTACGTTTCACCTCCTTATCCCTTGTATATGCCTAATGTCTACTTTCCCCCTAATTTTCCTTAGATATCAATTTGGACTACTTGCACTTTTTATTATGAAAACAAAGAAACTTATATGGCTCTACTGTCTTGCCTTCCAAATGCCTATGTGTATTACAAATGCCGCTAGTCACTTTTCTTGACTTTGTGTATGACGAATGCCAATCACCTTATTGTTTTATGTGTATTACAAATGCCTCTAGTCACTTTACTGTTCTTTACTTTGTGTATGACAAATGCCAATTACCTTACTACTTGGTGCCTGTTTCTCAACCTACTGTTTGCACTAATCTTTGATGTACATTTTTGAAACTGGTACTGGTCTCTCCCTAAATCCCTTGAACCTCACCTTTCTTCCCCTTCCCCCCCGTACACTGACTAGCCCAGCTATACCAGCCGGCTTTCAGTTCAACAGCACTGGGTCGCTGCCGCACCCTTCCAAGCTAAAGCTGCCGCCTTTTGCCGTATCTCTCACCTCAGAGACCGAGTCCCCTTACTTGCCCGGCCAGCATACGGTTCCATGAGCCCGGACGCCAACTGTAGCAATCTACCACTCTTGCCGCATCTTCCTGCCTTACACTGTTCCTGTTTTTAGCGACTCTGGTTTTCTGCCGCTGTGCCATATACCATGCCTCCCAGCCGTCTGTCTACCTCACGCCCCCCCCATGTTGACTCCCTCACTGGTTTCCTCGCCCGTGAATTAACCCATTTAGACTGGGTACACCTCGCTCATCCAGGTCTCCTACCCTGCCTAGCTAGGACACCCGCCAGCCCGGCCACAGCCCCCTGCCTCCAACCGACTCAAGGTTTCCATGAGTCCGGTTACTGCCCCTTGTTTTTCCCCGTAAAAGCTGTGATCTCGCTTGCTGTTGCCGAACTCAGCACAGCTCCCCCAGTAACACTACCCCCCTTACCCGGTCTCTAGAACCTGTGGTCTATACACTTTCCCAATTTCCTACCTTTCCGCTACCGCGGGCCAGCCTCTTACCTACTTCTACCCTGGTCCCCCCCCCGCCCGCGTTCTCAAATCGGGAATCGGTTCCATGAGCCTGGTTATAGACTCTTGCCTCCCGCCACTAAAGCCGTAACTCTTTGCTTGTCCCACCCTACCTTGTTGCCTCCCCCCCCGCCTGCCTCGGACACTCTCCCTCTAATTATCTCAGATATTGAGTGCCCCTTTCCCCTATAGCTAAATCAGTTGGCAGGGCTTCTCTTACCTTGGTCTCTGGCCCTGCCACCTCCCAACGAACTTCAGCTGTGCACTTACCCTTCCCTGCCCACTTACCCCTTGTTAGTTTCTCCAATTTACTCCAAAATCTATCCTCTCACCAGTACCCTCTGTTTGCGCTACCTACTTGTAAAAATTGTATACTTGCATCAATGTACCTTTCCATGTACTGTATAACCTGCACTGTTCTACCTGTATTGTAATTGTACCTCCCGGGACGTGCCTGAAAATAGTCACTTGCTGGCTAGTGCACCTACCCGGTTAACAAAAACTAAATAAATAATAAAAAAATAGAAAGCCCCAAACTAATAACTACACAGACAAAAGTTTAAAGTAGAAAAATAATTTAATCCACACAGTGTGGAAAAGCAAAACGCCACGCTGCCCTTGTGCTTCAGTACCATGCCTCGGGGTGTCACTGAGGAAGGTAAGGTACAGAAGTGCTGGGGCAGTGTGGCATTTTGCTTCACCACATAGTGTGGATTAGATACATTTTCTACTTAACCTTTGTCCATGTACTTATTTGGTACTAAAGCAACTGAAGCTATAGGTACCATGGGCACCAGTCATTTTGAACTGGGATCTATTTAGTACCTGGGTCTTAACAGTGGGGGAAGACTTAAAATTATTGTAACAGGGTGTAGTTCAGGGGTTTATCCCGTTGGGTTGCCTGTAACCAGATTTAAACAGCAATGTTTTCAGGGATAATGTATGAGTCCTATATTATCCCTGACCTTTATTGTTTGCTAAATCTGTTTCAACACTATTTTACAGCATCTTCTGGGTATAACCAGGTGGCTCTATAATATATAATCACATTCTACTTGGTTCTACTTAACTATATAAAAAAAAATCCACATATTTTATTTTGCATGTTTTGGAATACACATGTAGTACTAAGATTCTAACTTTAAGAATGATAAGTTTTGCAAAGCTTTTGAGCACCGAGACAGAATCCTATACACCAAAGTGTTGCAATAATTTATATACCATTTTTAGTACTACATGTACTTTCCCAAACAAAAACAATACTTCTATGGATTTCTTACTTAAGTAGAACCATGTAAAGTATTTTTTTTGCATTATATATTATAGAACCTTGTTATACCATATAGAACCTGGTTTTACTTAGTAGAACTTGTCTTTTTTTGACTTAGTAGAACCTAGTTTTACTTGGTAGAACCTGGTGCTTCTTGGTAGAACCTGGTTTTACTAGGTAGAACTTGGTTATAAATGGTAGAACCCAGTTCTACATGGTAGAATCTGATTCTGCTGGGTTCCACCTGGTTGAACCAGGTAGAACTTTTTTGAGTTCTACTCAGAAAGTTTGCGAGGTAGAACTTTTAGAGGTTCGCGCAGCACTATTCAACAACTCCACCCATTAGCTGCATATGTGATGCTCATAGGTGTAATGCAGGGCTGAGTGAGTTAAGTGTTATGTCCTAGAGTTTGCTTGGCCCAGAGACACAGGGAGACAAGGAAAAAGACAGCACAACTGGTCTGAGGGTGCACTACTAAAATTCCAGACAAAGCAGTTTACTGAGATCGAGGTGTAAACAATAAACATATTAACAGTAGTAGTAGCAGCAGTATAGTCTGTATTGTTTGCTGGGACAGGTGTTGAACTACTCAAACCATTGCAGTTGTCTAATCCACTAAAAAACAAATGACTAACCTGAGCATTGCACAAACTGTTTAGATTCCTGTAGGTCCAGAGCAGGTTAGGGAAGCAGGTGGTGGTGGTGGTCACTTGATGTACACAGACTAGTCACCAGCAAAGAGGAAGAGACTGGGGGACTATAAATGAAGACATTCCTAACATTTCCCATTCACATTCATGTTCCAGAATACAAGTGAAACAGGAGGTGAGGTTCGTGTCTAAGATGTTGGCAGGTGATCATAGGTACACAGGGAACTCTGCCAGTCCAGTAGGGTAAAGTTGATCACCTATATACTTTCTGCCACCCCTGTTATGAAGTACAGAAATTGTAAGCACCGGTTAAATAGGGCATTGATATAACACCCTTCTTGTGGTAAGGGTAAACTGGGGAAGACAAAGGGGGAACTTAACAATCTTGTCTAGGGTCAGGTAACAAAGGAATAAACTTGACAAAAAGTCTTATTAAAAGCAAAAGGGGAAACCTAAATAAAAACCTATTTTGGGTATAGCAACAAGAGGTTAACCAAAGAATAAAGGGAAATCTAGAAACACCTATATCTGGGGTAAGGGCACAAGTTCTTTTCCAGGTCATGGGGAGTGTAGTGTTGGGAGTGGTGCAGTGGCTGTGGAGTAGCAATCTTCATGTAGATGTTTTGGAGACTGAGATGCTGCTCCATCTGCGTGCACCTCTCTGGGCTGAGGGAGGAAGTCATTGGACTCCAGGCTGAGTTGACTAGGATTTGGGGACCTCTTCCTTTACCCACAGCCTACCCAGATCCACCACCATTGCCTCAGAGGGAGGAAGGAGGGACGACTGAACTGTGGTGGGCTGTGGGAGGGTGGGAGTGGTGGGTTGGGAGCACTTTCCTTAGCCAGTGCCACTACACAGCTCATTTACCACTCTGGCAGGATGGGACTGCCAGGAGGATGCACTAGTGGTAGTGGATGTCAGTGTCCTCCATAAGGGAGGCCCCACAGTGGGATGTAGAGCACCCCAGTGAAAGAGGAAGCAACTTCTGGTGGGGAACTGAACCCTCTGGGGGAGGTATTTTGGGAACAGCACAGGAGGGAAAGAGAGATGAGGTGCCTACCTGGCTTCTCAGCAGGGAGAGATTGAGAGTAGATCCTTAGGGCTGGGGGGAAACTAGATGTCATTGTCCATATGGGGACTAATGACCTGGCAAGGGATGCAGCAGGGATATAGCAGGATAGGTTTAGAGGATGTAGAGGGGCCTGGAGCAGGTAGCTTGCATGGTGGCCTTCACTGAGGTGCTACCTGTATATGGCCTGGGGAAGCTAGGGAGCACCTCAGCAATCTACAACAACTGTTTGAAGGCATGGTGCCAGGAAGAGGGGTTTGTCTACATTGGGGAATGGGGTCCTACCTTGGGGACAGAGGCCTGTACAGAGAAAGTAGCCTCCAGCTATCTTGGGGGGGGGATGGGGAAAGAATGGTAGTCATGGATGGAAGGCTTAAACATGACTTCAGACGTTTGACTAGCCAAGGAGGGAGTCAGAAAAAAGGAGGGAGGCAGTGAGTGGTGCCTCCCCCAAAAAAACAGAGCAGCAGAGAGGAGAAGCACAGGGAAAATACATTTCCCAGGGGTAGGAGGCATAGGGACAAGGGGGAAGAAGGAACAGGAGGGTTGAAAGATGGTTCTAAGGCTGAGGGCAGAGTTAAGGGGGTGGGCAGAGGGAGATTAAAAAAAGGACAGTACTAGGGACAAGGGAAGGGTAAAGGATGAAATCAGGAAGGGAGGGACAAAAGGGGTGGAGAGCCATGTGTGCCAACCCAAGTAGCCTAGGAAATAAAATTCCTGGCCTTGAGGCAACCATGTGGAGACAGACCTGGATCTGGTGGCCATAACGGAATCATGGGGCACAGACCATCACAGCTGGGATATGGCCATTCCAGGTTATACCATGTTCCGGAAGCATAGGACAGGGAGGAAAGAGGAGGTTGTCTTATATGTGAGGGAAGGTATAAAGGCCACAGAGATACAGGAACACAGATAGGATAAGAAAAGGCAGAAGGTTCTTTGGATTGGCTTAAAGACAAGGTCTGGGAACATGGTGGTTGTATACAGACCACTAACACAGGGAAGGAATTAGACAAGGGTTTGGAGTAGACCATTGGCAGAATCGCATGCAAAGGGGAGGTATTGATTATGGGGAACTTTGATCTGCTGGATGTAGACTTGGGCATTGTGGCCACAGCTACAAGAAGAAGCAGGGCCATCCTCAGCTCCCTACAGGGGGCATTTCTCAGGCAGCTCATTATAGAACCCTCTAGAGACAAGGCAATGCTGGACCTGGTACTTATGGTCAGGGACAGCATTGCAGACATCACAGTGGGTATCCCCTTGGGTACAAGCTATCATCATACAGTGTGGTTTGTTGGACAGAATGGGCAGGAGAAAACCCACACTAGGATGAGGGTCTTGGTCTTCAGGAGAGCAGATTGTAAAGAAATGGGAGATTATCTCAGAAAATAACTTAAGGAAGGGGATGGCTGGGGGAGTGGAGGCACAGTGCAGAAGGATAAAGGAAGAGATAACAAGTGCAATGGCAAGCTGTGTGAACAAAATAAACAAGGTTAGGAGGAGGAAGAGGCCACTGTGGTTCTTGGAGGAGATGGCTAAGTTGGTAAGGGAGGAAAGAACAGCTTTTTTAGAATCATAAGAAGACCCAGACAAAGGGGGACAAAGGAGGGATATCTTGATAAACAAAGGGAGACGTAAAGGAGGGTGAGGGCTCCTAAGGAACAAATAGATGAGAGGATCGCCATTGAGACAGAAAAAAATGGAGGCAAGACAAGAAGCCGGCCCAGAGGCACAGAAGGCTGAGACACTGCAAGCACCTTGCTTCGCATTGTGCCAGCAACAGGATTCGGGAATGAGCTGATGTTGCTGGGGTCATGGGGGTTAGGGAGGCTGGAAGAGGATCGAGCAACTGAGTTGTGCAACCTTCTTGGTTTTGACAGTAGTGCCAACATCTGAGGACCAGAAGCTGAGGGAGGGTTGAGGGAGTCACAGTTCCGAGAATTCATGCGCACCTCTACGAGCATGTATCCTCCATGCTGCTCCGGCTCCAGGCTCTGGGAAGAAAAGCCAGGTGGAAAATAGGGTACCAGGGCTTAGTGAAGCCTCACCCGAGGTACCGTAACCCACCCTGTCATTCCAGTCCGAATGGACTTCTGGACATGAGGCACTCGGGGTGGAGGATGGCCGTCTCCCTTGATCTCGCCACAAGGGGCAGTCTGCAGGGGAACCTAACTCTGGACAAGGGGAGAAGTAAGCAATGGTTGACAGTACCTGGGGATGAGGATGAGCAGCCGCTCAGTCAGCCGTGGAGCAATGAAAACCTTTATTTTGTTTTTAAATATAGGATAAGACTTTCTTCAGGTATATGAATGAACAAAAGAAAGAAAGGGGTGGGATAGTGAGGATCAGGAGAGTGGGAGGGGGATTGTGCAGAAAAAAATCAAGAAAAAGCTAACATTTTAAGAGTACTGCTTGGTCTTCACGGTGGAGGGAACTGGGAAAGAACCAACATGTGTCAACAGGCATCGGGGAAGGTGGGAGTAGACGCAAGTCCATTCTCAGAGGAGAGAGACTCCAAAGTGGATTGGAAGATCCAAAGGAAAACAAGGTGATAGGGCCAGGTGGGATTCACTCTAGGGTACTAAAAGAATTAAACACAGTGCTAGCTGCCCCTTTGGCAACAGCATTCAGCACTTCATAGGAGACAGGGTAGTTAACAGAGGACTGGAGGAGGTATAATATGGTTTCTTTGCACAAGAGCAGTAGCAGGGAGGAGGCTTGCAATTGCAATCCAGTCAGTCTCACATCAGTGGTGGGTAAATTAATGGAGACACTACTGAAGGAGAGACTAATGGAGTACCTGGAGATAAATTAGTTGCAGGACCACCAGCAGTGCCGATTCACTGGTGGGAGGTAATGTCAAACAAATCTTTCAGATTTATTTGACAGGGCATCTAGGGAAGAGGGTCAGGGGAAAGCACTTGATGTGGTCTATCTGGGCTTTAGTAAGGCCTTTGACACTGTGCTGCACAGGAGGCTAATTAAGCAACTTAGCAACCCAGGGGTTGGGGAGAAGGTGGAAAGCTGAGTATCAAACTGGCTGAAGAATAGGAGGTAGAGGGTGGTGGTAAAAAAGCAGTCACTCAGGAGATGGGAGAGTGGCCAGTGGAGTGCTATAGGAATTGGTACTGGGTCTTTCCTCTTCTATGTCTTCATAAATTACATTGCTGAGGAATTTAAGTGGAAGGTGTGTCTCTGCGGAAGACACAAAAGTCTACAGCAGGGTGCACACCCAGGAAGGGTTGGAGAAAATGCAAAGGGGTCTGGGGAAACTAGAGGAGTGGTCTAGGGTGTGGCAGCTGAGTTTCAGTGTCAGAAGGTGCAAAGTCATGCACTTGGGTGGGGAAGCCAGGAACTGTGTATAAGATTGGGGGGGGGAGTACTTATAGTCACCTAGCAAGAGAGAGAGAGACCTTGGGGTAATCATATCTGATCTGAAGGTGGCAGGACAATGAGCAAGGCTAGCCAAATGCTGGGGTGCATAGGGAGGGGGATTTCTATCAGGAGATGGGGGGGGGTGTTACCAATACATAACTGGCTAGTGAGACCCCACCTAGAGCACTGTGTCATGTTCTGGAGGCTGCACCTCCACAGTGACATTGACAGGGTGGAAGCAGTCCACAGGAGGGCTACCAAGATGGTGCAGGGGTTACATGAGAAACCATATGAGGACAGACTGTGAGTAATGAATATGTACTCCCTGGGGGAGAGGGGAGGGGAGGAGAGGGAGAGGGGGCATAATTGAGATCTGTAAGTATCTCACAGGGGTACTGGGTCAATGTGTATGTAATATGGCGCTGTCAAAACTGTGCACCACATGCAGCACAGGGGAATAGAGCAACAGGGTTCATAACACCGCAAGGAGGAAATATTGCAAGTGCGGTTTTGTACCGTCACCTATTGTTGGTAGACAGTGACACAGAGGATAAGACCTCTGCTAGGGAGGTGCTTTGCTGAGAGCCACTGTGGCTCAGTGGGATGAGCTGTCAGCAGTGGAGGGAAGCAGCGCGTCTATGTTCTGGGATTTGACTCCCAGTCCTAGACCACTAACATGCGCTGTTATTTATTTTTTTGTAGCAGTTTGTGCAATGTCATTTTTAACCTCATCCGTGTTTCTCCCCATCCCTGTGTTGTACCCCTCCCTGGAGTTGATTATATAAATTGGGGGGAGAACCCCCTGCAAAAAATGAAGAACTAATTTGCCTTTTTTTGCCAAATGTTGTATTCGGGTTTATGAGTGAGTGCTGGCAAGGTACCCACTGTATTGACAGCGTGGTACATTGCTGTGCTGTTTTTGTTTTAGGTATAATGACCCCGTGCCCCTCACAGGAATGAACAAGGTGCAAGAGCGGCATCTCTTTCAGAGGAGGACGAGGAGCATCAGAACATGGGGGCAGGGAATGAAGCATTGGGTGGGGCGGTGGGGAGTTCAAGAGGAATATGAGGAAATACTACTTCAGAGAAAGGGTGGTAGACACCTGGAACAGCCTGCCAGGGGAGGTAGTGGGGCAAAGACAGTGAGGAGGTTCAAGCATGCGTGAGATAGGCACATAGGCATAATAAGTATAGGAAAGGGAGGAGAAAGGGACACCTGAGACCAAATAGGGTCCAAGGAGTAGTAATAGGTAGAGAAAATAGGGCAGACTAGATGGGTCTACCAGTGTTTTTCTGCCAACAAAATTTGTGTGTCTGTGTTTCCATAAGATCAGGAAGAAGTCTCTAGTGCATGCTGGTTCCTCTTAGAAGAAAAGTAATATGATATTGAGGACACTTAATTGCCTACTTAGAATATGTCATTGAAGGAGGAAGCAGAACTGTAACTCATGAGTCAGTTACGAAAGCCCTGCCTGATCACAAATAACATGGCTAATTCTGATTCAGGCCAATGCATGTCTGGATCCGCCAACCACTGCCATATATGCCGGTCCCAAGTGAGCTGCAAAGGCATTTCATGCAGTGCATATGGCACCAGAGGTGGCACCACTGCAGGTGGACTACCTTGGGTGCTGTATGACGTGCATGGCAAGACAGTGGTGTGCCAGTGCCTTCCTCCTGATGACAACCATGCATACATAGTCCCAAGCATATGGCAGTACAGACCTAGCTGACACTGACAGGGTCACAACCGGGGCTGTGATCAATACTACTAGCCTCCTGAGGCACCTGGTCAGCGACATAGGGAACATGCCACTGTACGGTGGAAGGCATGCCACGGCACGATAGACTCTGGCACTGTGCCAGTAGCACATAGGTGCATAGCAGTAGATTGCACAGAGCATAACACACAACAGTGTCACCGGTAAGGCAATGCCCCAAGTGCAGGGTGAGTGTCCTGTACTACAGCTGCAGTGGTGAATCCTCCACAGGCATGTGTCCTGCATGGCAGACCAGATAGGAATTGTTGTTGGTCACAGAGGCGCGTAGCATAGTGTAGATATTAGTGACAGAAGAGTCTAAACAGTGGCAGGGCCAAGGATGTAAGGGATGAAGTCCTCACCCCTGAGTGATTTCACCCGCAACCATATTGTTGTCTTGATGAAATATGTGGTGTAACTCCCCCCATCAACTTGACGGTATCTCCTTGTGTCCTGATCCCCCCACCCTCCAAAGCCAGGCCCATCATTTGCAATGATAAAGTATTACCACTGTGCCTTAACCCAGCAGGCCATGACCCCAGCCCACCCCCAACAGTAATACTCAGGTCTTCACTGGCCACAATTCTGATGACACCCTGCATGTCACATAGAGGGTGCATTGTTCAGCAAGGTGGGAGGCTACCCCAAGGCACTTTATAGTATCCCAGCCTCTGATTTTAGTTACTGTAATTTTCTTACCTGGGAGTAAGCCATTTACCCACCATAGTTTCTTTGAAATGAAGAGTGAAAAATTGGCACCAAGTTAAGGAGTCATCTTCTTCAGAAGGGGGGAATAGTCTTTGTTGCTTCTTCTCGGAGGAGCATGCTTCTGGGTCCGCTTCAGGGTACTGTCTGTGTCTGAAAATTAAAACACCTTCCTTTGATGGACAGTGTGTTAGTCTTTACTGAGGAAGAGGAGGGTAATGGGTCTGAAGAGAGTACAAGGGGTGAGAATGGTGCAGAAATGGACACAAGTCCCTTTACACGAGAAAGGGTCCTGAAGGAACTGGAAGTAATAAGAGTTGATAAAGCAATGGGGCCAGATGGGGTGCACCCCAGGGTCCTTAAAGAATTAAGAGAGGTGGTGGCTGAACCTCTGGCTATCCTGTTTAGCCGATCACTGGAAACAGGGAGGTACCCAAAGACTGGAGGACAGCAGATGTAGTCCCCTTATACAAAGTGGGAACAAAGAGGAAGCAGGGAACTACAGACCAGTCAGCCTCACCTCGGTAGTGGGAAGATCATGGAAGCACTACTGAAGGAGAGATTGGTAGAACATCTGGTTGTCATTGGACCACAGACCCAAGGCAGCATGGTTTCACCAGGGGAGGTCATGTCAGACCAATCTCGTTGAATTTTTGACTGGGTGACTAGGGAGGTGGATCAGGAGGGGGTGTGACATGGCCTATCTGGACTTCAGCAAGGCCTTTGACACTGTGCCACATAGAAGACTATTACACAAACTGGGGAATATGGGTGTGGGCAGGACAGTAGTGTGGTGGGTAGGTAACTGGCTGGGTGGCAGGACACAGAGGGTGGTGGTAAATGGCTGTCACTCCACAGAGGAAGAGTGACCAGTGGGTACACGAGGATCAGTGCTGGGACGGGTCCTATTCAACATCTTCATCAGTGACATTACGCAGGACCTAGAAGGCAGAATTTCACTGTTCGCTGATGACACAAAGCTCTGTAACAGAGTAGACACACCAGAGGGTGTAGACAGAATGAAGCGACCTGCAGAAACTTGAAGAATGGTCAGGGGTTTGGCAGTTGAAATTCAGTGCAAAGAAGTGCAAGATAATGCATATGGGGCACAAAAACCCTGGCACAATATATCAGTTGGGGGTGAGGATATAGCATGCACCAAGCAGGAAAGGGATCTTGGGGTTATCATCTCTGATGACCTCAAGGTAGGGAAACAGTGTGACAAGGCAGCAGGTAAAGCAAATAGGATGCTGGGATGTATAGGCAGGGGCATCACCAGCAGGAAAAGGGAGGTCATAATTCCGCTATACAAGACACTAGTGAGGCCCCACCTGAGTACGGTGTACAGTTCTGGAGACCATACCTACGTAAGGACATAGACAGGGAGAGAAGGTTCAGAGGAGGGCAACAAAGATGGTGCATGGATTGCATCACAAGTCCTATGAAGATAGGTTGAAGGAACTGAACATGTACTCCTGGAGGAGAGGAGGAGAGAGGGATATGATAGAGACATATAAGTATCTTACGGGGAGGAACAGGGTGCAGGAAAACACTATTTTTAAGCGAAAAAGATGTTCCAGAACTAGAGGGCATGGGATGAAGTTGGAGGGAGGACGATTCAGAGGAAACATGAGAAAGAATTTCTTCACAGAATGAGTGGTGGACAAGTGGAACACCCTGCCAGAGGAAGTGGTGGGGGCTGAAACAATCACGGGATTTAAGAATGCATGGGATAGACATAAAGGAATTCTGGAGGTCAGGGGTAAGGGGCAACAGACTTCTAGGAAAACAGACTGAACTTACAAGCTCAAATGGGCAGACTGGGTGGGCCATAGGCCCTTATCTGCCGACACTGTCTATGTATCTATGTATCTATGTTAAGCCTTGTGGGAAATACCATACTGTGGTTAATTTCTGCTTCACACTGCATGACTCTTACCCCATTGAGTCTCTTTCTTTTGGTGAGTGGCATAATTAATGTTAGGCTACATCTGTGTTGCCTGGCCATCATGAAGAAGAGTTCCTTTATGCTTAGAGAGTGCCAACAGAAATTCTGTGGTATCCATGCCATCAGTGATCATTACAATGGTGTGAGGAACCTCTCAGTTGTTGGGCCTGCCATAAGAAGTCATCTTGTATGCATTCTGAATGTGCAGAGGGCAGCTGGTAATCACTTCTCCCAGTTGCTGCATGAGCCAGTCCCATTAAGAACAGGCAAGATAATCTCCCTCATTCTCTTCGGGCATTCTGACTGTTCACAGGTTTGCAACACAAGCTTGAATCTCAAGAGTTTGTGTTTTTTTGTGGACTTTATTTCTGCACTGGTCTTGGGGAACTCTGTCCAGCTACCCCGCTTGTCTATGACTCTACCTCCCATTTGAAGCACGCTTCTACCAGGGCCAACCCCTGACACTCTATCTACAATCTAATGTGCCAGACTGTAGTCGGATGAAGGCCCCTGGAATTGCAAGCCTGACTGTGGGAGTGTGGCTGTGACTCTGGAGGTGCCTTCAGCTATCCCCCAAGGTCGGGGATTTTCCTGTGTATGTGGTTTCCCACTAGGAGCGTGTGCATGCAATGATGCCAGCACAGAAGAGCCGCAGGTGTCTGCTGCGCTCCTCCCCAACTCTGCTTCAAGTACTAGTAGTACCTCCAGTCTCCACCGGGGTCTCTACTGCACCACAGAACCCTGGATCCCTCCCCAGGAGGAGGTGAGCAGTCCATCAGACACTCGATCCTCTCCCTCCCCTGCCAACCCCCGGCACTCGAGCTCATTTCTGAACTCGGGTCACCGGCCTAGCGCAAGGTGTGACGTCCAGTGCCTCAAACAGCAATGCCAGCGGGCTGGCAGGAGTTTCTAGTTTTGCATGCAGATTAGTGTTCTCCATCGCGAGGTTAGCTGCTGTCCCCAGAGCCACATCTAAGCGCTTTGTTGCTTCTGCCAACTTTACAGAGTCCATAGTGGTTTCCAACCAAACAACCCTGTTGATTAAATCATTGAATTTGTCAGCTAAGTTAGACGCAGTCTGAAATAAGCAGTTGATTTCAACTCCAGAGTTTACAGGGACTCCTAGGGGTACTTCTGCTTCTGTCATGTGGCCCTGAGCCAGTCACATGGTGGAAGCTCCCAGAGTACTGGTTTGTCCTTTTATGGATTTCACATCCTCTGCAGGGGAGTTTCCAACACTCTCTAAATCAGTTGAAATTCTCAAACTAAAAACTGCAGATCTTCTCCAAGAATATCTCTTTCATCATTCCACACCTATGGAACTATAGCCACCATACACTAGGACCACACAAACATTTTTGTACGCAGGGCCCCTCTTCCTCCTCAGTTCTTTTTCTGCCATCGACCATACTTGCTGGACTCCAGAGACACCACTGCTACAGTCGACAGCTAAGTCTTCAAACTTTCTATGTTTTAGTATTTTTCTCACCCTAGTAGTTCTCACTGTATTTTGAAATGATTGTCATCGTCGTGTATGTCAACAAAAGATGCTGCTAAACTCTTCTGTTACTGCAAGTGCGGTGTAAAAATCTGCTCAGGCAACGATCACAGCATTTTTGTGTCCTGTCTCTGAGAGGCCCACGATGTTAAGGCCTGTGAGATCAGCCTGAAGTTCAATCAGTCTGCCCAGCGATGTCATCAACAAGCCATGCACACTTCTCTTCTTGAGCAGCAGGTAGCCAGAATGAAGAGAAAGCTGGAGACAAAGAGCCCCACCATATCGCAAGCCCATCCCTCAGACTTGCAGTCTTCCAAGGCCTGAGAGAAGTCTTCTGGAAAGAACAAACACCAAGAGAGAGGGCGGAGTAAGGATAAATCCCCCTGGTGTGCTCCTGGTTGCCACTTCACTCAACACCAACTGCTGTAGCGCTGTCGACTGCTTCGGTGTCAATGCCTCCTGCTTCTAAGACCTCAGTGCCCACAAGTTCGGCTCTGGCAGTGAGTCCCGCCAGACCTGTTGTGGTCGCTAAAAGCCCATTGAGGTCAGGGCTGCAGACACCCCCGTTGATGTTACGAGTCCTGCCGCTCAGACCCCAGACCCCTGAGGGTTGGCTGGCAGTGAGTTTCACCGGACTCATGACATTCGGCGAATGCCTGTCTACATCGGGGCTGCAGCCACCCCCCCCCAACATCACAAGGCACTGTCATCGAGGCACAGGTCTGAAAGCATAGGGAAAACCAGGAGCAGTTATAGAATGCACCAAAAATATTTATTTACGGTAGTAGTAACATAAAACAAAAAACTTGTTCATTATAGCTATGTACAAAGGAGAAAAAACATTAGTTGTCCTTGAGTCTCTGTGTCCCTTTTTCTTCATCAGCTGCAGCTTAGCTCCTTTTGTAAGTCCTTTCAACCCCAGTTCTTAGCAAGCATTATGTTTTTGTAAATATCAGGCAGTAGCTACTATAATACAGTGTACTTCTTGAGTTGAGGCCCCTTTTGCATAGCTTTTGCAAAAGATTTGCACTAAGGTAACCTCTAGTTTCCAACATTTTTTTGCAGTCATCTCAAATTATAAATATATACATTTCAACAGTAACACTATATATTTTCTAAACAAAAGAGATCCCAACCTCAGTTGCATTTCCACATATTGATTTGCATATATTTTTATATCAGCGGTATGCAAGGGAGGAAAAACAGACAGCAAGGGAGGGCTGAGAGACAGTGAGAGGCAAAGAATTGCGAGACTGGGTTGATCAAGTCCAAGTTCTCAAAGGAAAATTTGGTTGTGCAACCAGATAGAGAAGAGACAGAAAAGAAAAGATACTTGCATTTAAACACTTTTTCCATAACAACTGAGATAGGCTCCTGTTCTACCCTACTACATACACCCCCTTTCTTAAGAGGGAACCTGTTTTATTAAACAGGTTTCCAAAACTTTTAATTCTCTACTAACAATTGCTGCTTTCAGAAAGTAAGCACATGTGTATCATCTGTTTTTCTGTAACAGTACAATTTAAACTTGTTTTTTTTCAACCTTCAGAACCCTCAATTCCTGATTCATATCCTGACAGAAAATCAGCATTGCTATTCTCTTTACCAGATATGTATATCACCATGAATTTAAATAGCTGTAGTGCCAGGTACCTCCTTGTGATTCTGGAATTTTTATCTTTCATCTGGTTAAGACAACAGAGAGGATTGTGATCTGTTACAAGAACAAAATCCGTTCCTAGCAAATAAAAACTTTAGGGACTCCATGGCCCACTTTGCTGCTAAACATTCCTTTTCTATAGTGGAGTACATTTTCTCTCTGTCATGCAATTTCCTACTTATGTGCAGAATAGGATGTTCTGTCCCATCTATATTTTGACTCAGGACTGCACCTACACCTACCTCTGATGCATCCATTTGTTGCAAAAAGGTTTTCTCAGAGTCTGGGCTTCTTTAAACAGGGGCTGAGCATAACGCAGCCTTTATGGTTTGAAACACTTCTTCACACTCTGGGGTCCATTTCACATTATTTTGGATACCATTTCTTCATGTGTTCAATGAGGGGAATAGCTAACTCAGCAAAGTTTGGAACAAATCTTTGATAATAACCAGCCAGTCCTAAAAATGACCTGACGTGTTTCTTTGTTTTAGGGACAGGTCTGTTAGCTACAGCTTCTATTTTATAAATTTCTGGCTTAACTTCTCCATTTCCCAACACATAGCCCAAATATCTTGTTTCTTGCTTGCCCAGTGTACATTTGGTAGGATTAATAGTCAGACCTGCATTTTTGATAGCTTGGATAACTTCTTGTAGGTGTTCCAAGTGACTTTTCCAGTCTGGACTGTACACCACAACATAATCCAGCTACCCAGCACAATAAGCAGTGTGAAGTCATAAAATGACATCCATGTACCGTTGGAATGTTGATGGCACACCATGTCAACCAAATGGCATGGTGGTGAACTGAATGAATCCTACAGGGGTGGTAAATGCAGTTTTATCTCTGGATTCTTTAGCTAAAGGTATTTGCCAGTAACCTTTGGTGAGATCAAGGGTACCGATATACTTTGCACTCACCAGTCTGTCCACCAAATCATCTATTCTGGGCGTAGGATAACTGTCAAATTCTGACACTTGATTAAGTTTCCTGAAATCAGGGCAGATTCTGGCACCCCCTTTTTTGTTTACAATTACCATGGGAGATGACCAAGCACTCCTCGACTCCTCAGTGATACCCAGTTCTTTCATTTTTTTCAGCCTGGCTGTGGAGCCAAGCTTATGGTGACTAACTGAAGGATAAGATCTGTGTGATTATATTATCTGCCTGGATTGGTGGTAGTTGAGGTAGATGTTAAAGATCCTATGGCACTTATCAAAAAGTGTAGGGGTGATTTTATTGCAATAGAAACATAAGTACAAATCAATCAAAAAAAAAAACACATGAAAAAACAGAATAAAAAAGGAAAACACAACATACATATACATCCCAAATCATCAGTAACAAAAACCAAAAACAAAAAAAAACATAGGAAAGATCTTAAGTAAACATCTTCAAATTACTCCATCTCCTTTCTTAATCCTAGAGAATCCCTCTATCCCAAAAGCAAAACCTAAATAAAGAGGAAAGGGGAGATACAAAAGGAAAAAAAAAAACATTAACCTTCTATTTATATTTGATAATATGTGAACATCCTTTCCACCATTTCCTGACTTTATCAACATTATACAATTGCATAGCTGTAATAAAGATTTTCCTCAATTCATTTATTACATACAGATTAAACCCCTCTAGGGAAGTTTTTTTTTGATATAATACCCATTGACATCTTACTTGCCAAAGACAAAACCTTAAACATGCAAGTAGTATTCTCAAAGTACTCTTCTCATACTTCCTTAAAGTTGGGGGAAAGTTGCAGATCACTAATATGTCGTAGTTTAAATTTGCCAACCAATTTAATTCCCATTTCTTGGCCAAAAAAAGCCCATCATTTTAACTGAAAAGAGCACTGCAGAAAAAAATGTTCCATGGTTTCCTCTTGATTTACACATTCATTATATGGACAAGTCCTGTCTTCATTGGCTTTGTATTTAGCTGTTCCCCTAACATTCAGCCTCCCATACATTATAAGCCATTGAATCTCCCACATATGCAATGGTAACCTGGGGTTATTTAGTTGTTCCAATATGTTAGGAATCAGTCCTGAAGGACAATTTTTAAAGCTTGGCCTTAAAGGATAGATCAATGTTATAATTTCTTTATATAATTTCTGAGGCGAACACCCTGTGATCTGGTTTTTGCTTACCTGCAACTTATATAATTTCCGTGCTGCAGGCTTAAAAAATTCCAGTAAGGACAAATGGGGGAATAATTTAGGTGCACAATGCAACCAGGCTGTTAGGTAATGTCCCAACAGAGATCTGAAAAAAAAACTCTCCTGATTATCTGGTGGTCCTAGACTATGTTTTAATGAAAAGGAAAAAAATAATGTAAAACAAAAAAAACACTGGGTCAACCATTCCTAAACCTCCTTGATTTTTATCCAGGTAAGTAAAACACCTTTTAACAGGGTTTAGTCTATTGCCCCATAACAATTGGAAACAAATGCTATAAAGTCTGGTTTCATAATGGGCAGGCAAGGGGTAAATGACTGCTAGGTACTGTAAACATGGTAAAATAAATTGTTTCAACACCTGAATTCTTTTCAGTTTTGAAAATCTAAACTTCTCCCATCTGTCCACTTTCATTTCCACTTTATCCAATACAGAAATCCAATTTACCTCCGGAAGGTTTTGGGATCCAAAAACTACTCCTAATATTGTAAGGGGATCTGTAAAAACATTTATAGTATTGTACTGTACAGGGCTCTGATAGGAACATCCAAGTAATAAACCTCTGGATTTAGAAAGATTAATTTTGGCATTTGACAATTTGGCATATGATTGAAATACTTGAAAAAAAACTAAAAAACTCCCATTTGTGCAACCTCTTTAAAAAAATGACAAACATCATCTGCATATGCCTGTATGGTCAAACAGAAATTTGTTTAAGGGATATGCACTCCTGACCACTTGGGGTAGTGCTCACTGCTCTAATAAGGGGCTCCAATGAGAAAATGTATAGGAGGGGGCTTAAGGGGCAACCCAGCCTTACTCCACATGCCATGGTAAAACCTGTCCCTAATTCCCCTTTAATCACTGGATACACCAACGCAGAGGCATACAGCCCTTTTATCAAATTAAGCAAACCCGCAGGCACTCCAAAAAATTCTAAAGTTGAAAACAAAAAAGGGTGACTAACTCTATCAAAGGCCTTCTCAAGGTCCAAAGAAAGTAAACACCTATTCGGAAGTCCACAATGCTGAGCTGGAGAAAAAAACTAAATTAGTCAAATTTTTCAATCTATTGTTAATCAAAGTAGCTAATATTTTATAATCAGAATTTAGCAATGTGATTGGTCTCCAGTTCTGAAAATCCCCCTTATCCCCTGTTTTAAAAATATATATCTGTAAACCTTCTGAAAAAAAAACTCAGAATCAAGTCACCCTCTAAAAAATTGTTAAAAACTAAAGCCAAACAATGAATCAATTCCGAACTAAAAGTTTTATCAAAAGAATTAGATAGACCATCTAACCCAGGAGAAACGCTGGATTTTAAAGTTTTAATTACAGCATCTATCTCCAAAGGAGAAAAAGGTCTTTTAATTTCATTCATTGTACCTGTATCTAAGCCCTTATCGGGGGGCCTAAAAACTGATTTATCTGTTGCAAAGTAGGAGTATGTGTGGATTGTAGTTCCCGAAAATGTGCAGTAATCGTATTCCCTATAGAAACTACTGTTTCCACTCTACCACCCCTGTAGTCTAAAAATTCTAAAGAGGAATGATCCTTAATTGATTTACACAACTCAAACGGATCACCAACAACCGATTTCCTCATGTGATTAGTTATTACAGCCTGTAAAGTTTTTGTTCTATCATATTGTAAGATCCTCATTTGTGACTTAATTGACTCTATTTGTGCAGAAAAATCCTGCCTGGAGAAATTTGCTAACGTAAGTAAATATTGTAAGTGAGATCTTAATTTTAAATAGGCAAAAAACTCAGAGTTCCTCCGACAGATTCCATATTTTTTAAACCATAAAATGCAATCATTTTTTGTTTCTTGCCACCATACTCCCATATCGGAGTACAAGAATACCATAGATAATCTAGCTTTTAGAATTAATCTAATAGCATTTAATACAAGCTGTTCTTGTAAGATAGAAGTGTTCAGTTTCCATCTTTTCCTGTGCATTCCTTGTCCTAAAAAAGCTCCTACCTCTACCTGTAAAAGAACATGATCAGAAAGCTCTACTGGAATTTTAATTGAATTTCTTGCTGGAATTGTTTTAGAACTCAAAAGATAATCAATAGTGAACCCCTTTTCCCCCTTTAAAAAAGGTACCACCAGAGCAGTCAGTACTGAAAACTTCACAGGAGACTAAATCTGCAGTTTTCACAATTTCCTTTAAACAGTTGGAATTGCAATAGGTCTTTTTGTTTGAACCCCTCTCTTTTACTCCTATACTGCAATTGAAATCTCCAACCCCAAAAATGGGTAAGGACGTGACTAAAAAGGGTTGAATCCCTTTCAAACAAGCCACCCTAGCTGGTTTTGTTTGGGGGTTACAGATATTAATAAATCTAAAGGTATTGGCATTCCATTTCCCGTCTAAGATCAGAACCCTACCTGGAAACAAATCAATCAATTTATACAATACCTGCTGATATGAATTAAAAAGAATCCCAACCCCATCAGCCCTGTCTTCCCCAAAAGACCAATAAGATGGTCCCCATGGCCAATCCTTTTTAAACGAAACAATTTGATCTCTAGAAAACATCCAGGTTTCCTGCAAAAAACAAATTGAAATCTGGAGATCATGAAGTAACTGAAACACAGTCCGTCTCTTTTGTGTATTCAAAAGACTATGTGTGTTTAAGGAGGCCCATAAAAAAACCATTTTATTTTAAACTGAGAGAAACTTCATCTCATTTTTTCCTCCTTTTCTTCTTTTTTTCTTTATAATCATCTCTAGGGGGCGCCACAGCATCCTGTAATGATTTTTGGGAGTCTGTATTCCCAATATCCATCTCTGAATCACCCCAAAATAAGGCTGCATAGGAATTTTTTGATTCAAAGGACTCAGGTTCAGGAGGCAGGATTGTCTTAAAATTTCTACAAGATCTTCTGGGGGGTAAAGGAAGTTGGGGAACAGTGTCAGCTACTGAATCCTCATTTGGGGCTGTATAACAGACTGGCTGCAAAAGGTCTGAAACCCCCTCTGAAACTTCTTCTTTAATAGTTATGTCAGATGAGGCTTGAGGCAGAGTGGGAGATTCCACCACATGAGTTTCTACAGTGCTCTGGGGCAAAGAAGGGGGCTTCAAGGTACCACCCTCCCTCTGCTGTCTTTCCCTAGCATCTTGAGCCTTTTGGATAATTAAATCCAGATTTCCAAAACAGACCTTATTCTGTGCTGCCCATGGACAGTTCCAAAAGGCATGATTTTGTTCTTCACAGAGATCACACTTTGTAGAATTATTACATAGCATTGTGACATGACCAATTTCTCTGCAATTGTCACATCGTGGCTGGTCACATGTACTGGATAGGTGTGTCCTTGAACCACCTGTATAACAAGCCCTGGGCTTGCCGCTATAAAAACAAACCCCCCTATCCCTCCCCAACAAAAAGGAATTTGGGATATGCTCCACTCCCAGATTAGACTGCCTTAATTTAACCTTGAATTTCCAGCCTCCCTTCCAGAAATGCTCGGAATCCAAAATAGGCTCAGGGTCACTCTGAACATCGCATCTTTGGGAGAGCCAGTAGGAAATATCTTCAACATGCACACCCTCATTTCTGAACATTACTGTGACATGTTTGATCAATGGTTTTGTGAGAGGTATAACCAGAAAGGGGGACCATAAGGGTAAGAATTTCACCTGATTATACCGTTCCCAAAATAATTCCAATAAAGAGGGAGAACGGAAACTGACATCAAAGTTATCTTCCTCCGAGATGTAAATAAAAGCAAAAACATCTCTCGGGGAAAAGGATAAAGAGTCTTTTATCAAGGATTTTCCCACGTAATACCTATCCGGTCTTTCTTTTAACCCCCCCTTTATATCTTATCCGAACAGCATTATGTCTGGGTGCAGCTTCCCGTTTGCTTTGAGAAAATAATGTAGACATAAGGGGTTTAACAAAAGAAGGCTCTTCCCCAGACTTAGATCCCTCAGACACCTGTTGTTTTGTTGTTGGAAGTTCAGATAAGTTTGGTAATATCCCTGCATTTATGTTACTATTTTTAGCATTCAGGTCTGCCCCCTCTATGTTACTTGCTGTTCCAGTCACTGTACCCGGTTTCCAAATAGGAGAAGATTTGTTTAAATCCAGGGAAGAATCCCATGCTAAATCCGGAGTCCAAACCCCCTTCCCTAATTGTTTCCACCCTGCCACAACCAAGGCACCCTGAGGGGACCAATGTTCATCGTGACTCTCCAAATTAAGTGGAGTAGCAGTCAACACTTCAGATGTTATGGGGATACCTGCACCAACCTCCTTAGGCAGACTAGGGGCAATACTTTTTTGCTTTCCAGAACTTTTAGAGAGAACAAAACTAAACTCTGTTACCCCCGTTTGTACATTTGCCTCCGTTTGATATTTAATAGGGGCATCAGGATGCAACCCCCCGACTTCCACCCTTGTTGGGTTGAAAACAGACCCAGTCTCTCTTTGCAACGTAATCGTTGGGAACGCAACCTTCGGCTGCACAGTACTCACAACCTCTTGTTTCTTCTGTAAATAGTCAGTCGACACCACCACAGCTTCTTCCTCTGTCGACCGCCATTGCTGAGAAATTTCCTCCATCATTTTCACCTCCTTGACGATTTCCTGAATCAAACCATTCGATTCAGAAATACACCTTTCTCAGCCCCGTCCCATAGTGCAAGCTTCAGCATTAGGTATTTCTTCAAACTTCAAAACGCCGCCTCTCTCCAAACGCACTTCCGCATTCTCTGTTGCCAGTGGTGAAACAAAAGCCGGATTTAAAGCTGCAGAGCCTGAAGTCTTATCCAAAAAATCACTCAAAGCCTCCACTTTATCAGCCGTCAAGTAACTCCCTTCAATCGTCTTCAAACCAGGTAAAGCCTCAGTAGACGAGACTGCATCATGGAAAAGCTTGTGGTTTTCACTCTCAAAACCTGTAGTTGGTTTCAGCTCTGTGTCGCAGCGCTGCTCAGCTCCCTTGCCAGCAGCAGACACAACCTCCTCCTCCAAATGCACTGCCAAAGTGGCCATCGTGCAACCAAGGCCAGCCCCCCTACTGGCCACAGAGCGCCAGCAGAGCAGGGGAATTTCCCCGGTGTCCTGGCCAAATTTCCCTCATTCACTAAAAATACTACCAACAGCTTAATCTGGTTCAAAGTCAGTTAGCTTTCATCTGTATCCCCCTCCCCTGGGTTGTGCCTAAAAATAGAAAGGATTTATCTAGTGCACTTACCTGGTCAAGATAAATAAATAAATAAATTCTATTGTTGAGATGTTTTGTTGATAATGTGATTTTAATTATTGTTAAGGCGCCTTGGTTTTTTGAAAGGTGCCATACAAATAAATGTATTATTATTATTGTATTTCCTTAACCACATCAGATCCTAACCATTCTGGCAACATGTATGTCTTTTGCCTAGTATTTATTTTTTTATTTAGCTTTTGTTGACCGGGTAAGTGCACTAGACAAATCCTGCCTATTTTCAGGCACGACCCGGGGGAAGGGGGATACAGATGAATGCCAACTGACCTTGAACCAGATTAAGCTGTTGGTATTTTTAGTGAATGAGGGAAATTTGGCCCAGGACACGGGAAATTCCCTAATAGGTGGAGCCTTGCACTGGCTGCAAGATGGCCAGTTAGCATGATCCCTGGAGATGGATGCTACTGGCTCAGGGGAGTGGGCCTCCTCCTCTGTGCTACCTTCCCTAGAGGCCTTAGAAGAACGTCTGGATATTGTTGCTACTAGCAGCACGACTATACTAGAAACGGACTCCATTTTTTCTGCTGTGCCCATTGAGAAAATTTCTGCTGTACCTGTTCATAATGGAGTTCCTTCTCCTGTTTCTAGCCTCCAGGAGCAGCGACAGGCGTTAGTCCTGCAATTGCAGATTCTTGACTCAGCGTTAGCGTCTTCTGCGCAGGCATCGTCTCGGGCGCCTATTCTCAGCCCTCTTTCCTGCGACGTCGACTCTGGAAAGCCCCCAGTCGACGTCCTACAGGCGGATTCTGCTCCAGTCTCTTCCGCGTTGGTGACTCCTCAGCTCTCTAGTGCCGACAGCCTTCAGCCTGTTTCTACAGCCGACTCACCGCAACAAACTAACGAAGCTCCTGCAACTGCCTTGCCTAGCGATGTCTCATTATTAGTAAGTGATTCTTGCAAACCTCCTGAATCCGTTTCTGCCTCTAAGCAACCATCTCAGGGATTTATTTAACTCTAAAAATTGATTAGCGTTTTGCTCATAAAAATGCTAAATCTTTGTGAAAATGCATAGATCTTGTCTCACTGTGTTTAACAAACACAGCACTTCTAGAACATCTATATAAATACTTTCTGTACAGTTAGTATAGTCCCAAGAAAAAAAAACTGCTAATCAATTATTTAAAACCCTGCATCTGTATTTTTTTTCTCTGCCACTCAAGAACCTGGCTGGTCTAAACGTGGGAGTTCATTTTTCCACAAAAAAGCCAAGCCCAGCCAGGATACCCACACAGACTGGTCACCGGACAAAGCATTACAAAATGCAGGTTGGGAAAAGGGAGTTGGAGGGCTTTGGACCCCAGATTCCCAAGATCCCATATATTTAAATATGCTTAAAAAATCTACTGATAAGAACTGCATGAGCTCCAACGAACCCCGGGGTGTGTCTTGTCCTCCAACTACTACTAGTTCCAGTCTTTCTGGTGCTAAAACCACTGTTTCTAAAGTTACTCCTGCTTTGGAAGGGACTAAAACTGTTTTTTTCAGGACCTACTTTGTCAGCCACTGCTAACGTATCTCAGGGTACGAATTTTAAACTTGCTGATTTATTTTCCTCCAAAGGTGAGCCTGCACTGAGAAGAAATGCTGTCAGATTACTTTATAAGGGTGGTTTAGAACTTCCCCTGACTGTGTGTATATTGCCAAAACCCTTCTTAAAGGGTCGATGAAGTTTTTTTCTTTAGAGATTTTTGCGTTGATTAATATTGGTAACTCAAATTTTGATATTAGTTTCAAACAAATGTCTGTGCTTGATAGGTTCTGGGCCCAATATGATAAACTCCAATCTACACCAGTCTAGTCCCCTTTTCAAGCCATTCCCTTACTAAAGCCAGCCATACATTAATATTACTGTTGTTTTAAAATGAAGGAGTCCACATTGAAGACATTTTATTCTGGTTAAACAAGCAGTGTGAGGTTTTGAACAGGCCTGTCTCTAACTTGACTCTGAACAAATCTGGGATGGTAGTTGGAGGGTGAGGGTTAAACTCTTTCCTACTAATACTGGCCCAAAACATTTGCCTAATTTTTTTCCTTTTGGGCAAGGAGAAGGGTTTCATTTTTTACGCTGGGCAGCCAAAGTCCTGTTTTAGGTGTGGGGCACGCACTCATTTGAGCTCTGCTTGTGACACTCTTAAATGCAGTCACTGTTTTGAATATGGTCATACTTCTGCTAAATGTTCTAATTCTTTCAAATGTAACTTGTGAGGAACTGGCCATGCTTATGGCCGATGCCCATGGGCCTCTCATAATCGGGACGGTTGCCCTTCCATGACGGTCTTATTACTGTTGCTCAACAATTACATGCCCATAACTTAGCCTCTTCTGCCTTAGATATTGTCTCCCCGGTACAGTAGTTACTTTTGACAATCCTCCTGCAGTCCCTGCTTCAGATTCCCAAACCCTTTACAGAGTGTATCTCTTACTGCTTCTACTGTTCCTCCTCCTGTCACCACTCCTACAGTAATTGAGAATGCTATGCCTCCCCACATACGTTTGGAGGTAGAAATTCCTAGTTTTACTACTGTTACCCACAAGCGAACTAGGAAGGGCCTTGCTGTTGCTAGTCGCAGTAAGGATACCTCTTCTCATACCTGGCAAACCCCTAACAAATTTGCGGTTTTAGCCACTGACTTTTCTGATAAAGACTCTGGGGGAGAGGATACTGATACCTCCTCTCTTCTTTCCTTCCCGAAGGGGCTGACGGGACTGACACTGACCCAATAGCCAAGCGTACTAGGCAAAGACGGAGGGGTAAATCTCCATCCACTTCTTAACTATGTCTTCCCTAAATATCTGTTCTCTGAATGTGAATAGTGTTAAAGGGAAAAAGAAGCTGGGTGGGATTTTTTTAACCCTTTCTGTCCTAAACTGTGATATTGTCTGCTTAGTCGATACCAGATTAAAAACCCATGGGGAACTATTCCAGGACTCGAAGACATGGAATGTGGGACCCTCTTTTTGGTCTATCGGACCAGACACTTGTGATGGAATTGGGATATTATTTTCCAGTTCTGAATTTAGGGTATCCAGACTAGTAGATATTTCCCCTGGCAGAGCCTTGTTGTTGGACTTTTCCTATAAATCTGAGAGGTTTCGGGTGATAGGGACTTACGCCCCCCAAACTAAAGCTCAGAGGGTTTCACTTTTTCATCTGATTAAGCCCTACCTTTTCACATCTAGACTACTTCTATGGGTTGGTGACTTTAATTGCGGCTTACATCAATCAGATCGAGGCCTTCAGACTTCTAAACTTTTTTGTGACTCTATAGCTTTAAATACTATAGTTTCCACAGCTGGGCTTGTGGATGCATATAGGCATTTCCACAAGTCTGGAGGGTCTACTTTTTTTAAGGGGGCCTTGCACACTAGGATAGATTTCATCTTTCTATCTAAGGTTTTGATTTTACTTTCTTGTAAAACTGTGGGAATTGAATACTCAGACCATGTTGCTTTATGCGCCTCTTTTTCTTGGGCCTCTGCCCCGAGGTGTAGGAAAGCTAGTTGGCGCCTCAACGACTCTTTACTTAATGATCCTTTTTTCTTAAACTTTGGCGTAAGGAGTTTTTAGCTCGTTTGTCTGTGGCTGAATTCTATGATACTGGGATGGACTGGTGGGAGGCCTCCAAACAGAGTTGGAAGCAGCTTTTTCAAAAATAAGCGGCTAATAAACAAAATGCCAGATATTTGACTTACTTAACCTTAAGGCATCAACTACAGCATTTAATTTCTTTGGCTAGCTCCACTACTCATGATTTTAGCTCACAAATTAGTGAGATCAGTGCTCAAATGAGGTTGTTTCAGTATAATCGAGCTGACTCTGTAGGTCAGGAAGCTCGTTTTGGAACTCATGTCACTAAAGGTTGTTTGGATTCTTTTAGAGCCTGTAAAGATAGAATTGACACTAAATTAATATCCTCTTTTCTATCCCAGTCGGAGATCAATTCGACACCGAAGGACTGCTTCAATATGTAGAAAATCATGTCTTTAATATGTTTGGTACCCAAGCTGACCTGGCTGATGCTGATCCTTTTCTTAAATCATTGTCATTACCCCAGCTTTCTGATTCGATCAGGATAAGTTGTCTTCTGATATTAGTGAACAGGAAGTATTATCTGCAATTAATAGTTTAAGTCCACATTCTGCCCCAGGGTCGGATGGACTTACCCTCATTTTACAAAACCTTCTCTACAGATCTTGTCCCTGTGTTAACTATAGTTTATAATGAAATGTTACGCTGTGATACTTTAACCGCCTCAATGAAAGAAGCATTACTAATTCTACTTTTTAAAAGAGGATCCCTCTGATATTAATAACTGGAGACCCATTAGTCTGTTAAGCGTTGATTATAAGATTCTTGCCAAAATTTTACTATCTAGAATGCTTAATTTAGCATCCCATATGATAAGTTCTACACAAACCGTGGTATCCCAGGACGATATCCTTATGACAATCTTATTTTATTACGTGAAATATTAAGCTTTAGGAAAAAAAAGCAGTCTCTGGGTGGATTTTAAGTTTGGACCAAGAAAAAGCTTTTGATAAAGTTTCTCATGAATTCCTATTCCATGTGTTGACAGCTTTTGGGTTCCCAGTGCGTTTTCTTTCCTGGATCCGTCTGTTATATAAAGACGTCGTGATACGGCCTAATGTTAATGGTTGGATAGGACGTCCTATTTCACTAGCCTGTGGTGTCCGTCAGGGATGCCCGTTAAGTCCCCTGTTGTATAATTTCTACATAGATACTCTTCTGAGAACTGTTTTTCTTTGTCCACAGATTATTGGATTACTTTGTACCCCTTCCTCTCCACCAATTAAAACATTAGCCTATGCTGATGATTTAATTTTGGCTGTTGATTCTTCAACAAAGCAGGAGGCTATTGTTCAGGTTCTTCAAACTTTCTCTTCAGTTTCAGGTTCAAAAATAAATCTAAATAAAAGTATATGTGTACCACTAGGGCACGACTCTCTTCCCAGCACAGGCCTTTACGCCGGAGTTTCTGTTTCATCGGAAGCCTTTCCATATTTAGGAATTTTTTTTGGCCGTGATAACATGCAAGTGTACAATTGGAACCTTGCTTTACAGAAAGCTGGTAATTTGATTAATAGTTGGAAACGTCATTTAATTGGTAAAAAGAAAAGGATTGTGCTCCTTAAAACTTTGGTCATCCCGATTTTTTTATATCTTAGTTACGTGTTCCCGCCGCCTATTTCTTTGTTTACTAAATTGAATGGAATTTTTTTTAAGGGTTTATGGGGATCTAGATTAAATCCCATTAAAAGAAGTTTTACATACAGGCCAATCAAAGAAGGTGGTATCAACATGATCCACCCTGTTGTTTTTTTTTACAGCCTTTTTTACAATTACAATTATAGGAAAGCTTTAAAACCTGGGGATGCTTTTTGGAAACCCTATTTTTTGGCATGGTTTTCCTTTTGTTTAGACAATTGGAGTGCTCATTATAAAGGTGTTATTACTAAATCTCAAGTAATCCCTGCTTATGGGAAAGAGAGTTTCAAGATGGCTTTAACCTGGAGCCTTCTCCCTCAGGACTTCTGTATCTTATCTAGATTAATGCTATATAATAGACTTTGGAGGATGGAGGCTCAGGAAGAGGTTGTTTTCCATTTGCCCCTGAGCGTCTCCCTTGGGTACTCCATCAACTTCAAAATCAGCCGGTTACCACCATATTTATGGGACATGGTTTGGTTAGGTAACTATGACAGACTAGGGGTTAATAACAATCATAAGCACAAAACTTTGAATTTGAGGTACTGCCCTAGAACTTCTTGCCTCCATATTTTTGAAACCCAACAACATTTGTTTTGTGAATGTCCGTTTTCTTTGGAAATTTGGTCTACATTAGCTGCTGATTGGTCAGAGCTTCTGTTCTCTACACTTTCCTATGAACATGTCATGTTTTGCACCAATGATCTGCTTAATGGAAAATATCACGAAGATACCTTGTATATGATTTTTGCTATTGTTCGATATTATTTATGGCAAGCAAGATGTTTATTAGTGTTACACCAAAAAACTATTTTACAAAGTGAAGTCCTTTGCAATATTCGCACAGCTTTATGTTCTGTTAAAAGAAATTATTTTTTAGTTTATCCTAGTTTTCAAGCTGCACTGTTGTGGAAAAATTGTGATATTTTATTTTCTGTTACATGAATTTGGCCTGTGTTTTCTGATTGTTAACCTGTGTTTTGTTATTCTTCTGTAATGACGTCCAATTTATTATCAATAAAATTCCCCTACTTTTTTTCGATAAGTGCCATGGGATCTTTAACATCCACCTGAACTACCACCAATCCAGGCAGATGGGACCTCGGTTTAACGTCTCATCCGAAAGATGGCACCTCAGAAGTGCAGCACCCCTCTCATGCTGCACTACAGTGTCAGTACTGGGATATTAACCCAAGTGCCAGATGTGGGAACTGAACCCACAGCCCTCTGATCTCCCGGCCTCAGAGGCGAGTGTGCTACCTACTGAGCCACTGACACTGACGATTAGGACAAGCATTCCTTGTCACTATTACGCGCTCGACCCCTTTTGCTCAGCCTGGTACCATGGTAAAAGTACTGTTAAATGTCTTTAGCAGATTACAAATGTCTGCAGTTTATTCTAAGGTTAAGTAAACATTCACCTTTGCAGCATCAGCATTTACAGTTTGTTCCAATCTTTCATAAGCTACATCAGTATCTTCCTTATCAGTTTCTGGTAAAACTAGCAAAGCAGCTTTTGACATTTTTCAACCCATTTCTTGAGAAGGTTGGCATGGTATATCTTAGTAGGATTTTTCCTGTCGGGGTCTTAATCTCGTAGCTAACAGTGCCAGTACATCTAAGAACTTTATAAGGCCCTTGCCACTTCATTAACAGTTTATTTTCTATTGTGGGTAACATTAGCAAAACTGTTTCACTTGGCTTGAAAACATTTTATTTTACCCCATGGTCATAATATACCTTCTGCTGGTTTGGGACCTGTTCCTGACTACTCTCAGCAATTTCGACATATTTTGCCAGCTTCTTTCTTAGGGCACACATATAAGATAATATAGATTGTTTCTGAGTGGGATTATCTTCCCACGTTTCTTTTAATACATCCAGTGGCCCTCTTGGCTGTCTACCATGTCACATTTCAAATGGTGACAACCCTGTTGATGCTTGTGGTACTTTTCTGTAAGCAAAAAGTAGGTAAGGCAAGTATTGGTCCCAGTCTTTCCCTTCCTCTTTTATAAACCTTTTTAACATGCATTTTAGGGTTTGGTTAAAACTCTGAACAAGACTGTCTGTCTGTCTGAGGGCAATAGGGGGAGGTTCTTATGGCAGTGATATCTAACAGTCTGTACAGCTCCTTAAGCAGTGCAGCACCAAAATTACTACCCTGATCAGTAATAATTTATTTAGGTATGCCCACTCTGCTAAAAAGTTTGGCAAGCTCTGCTGCAACTTTTGGGGCTGTAACAGTACGCATTGGAACTGCTTCTGGGTATCGAGTAGCATAGTTGCATACTACCAGGATAAATCTATTACCCTTTTCACTTTTGTCTAAAGGACCAACCACATCCATTGCAATTCTCTCAAAAGGCACATCTATCAAGGGTAGGGGCATCAGGGGCACCTTGTCTTTTTTAATCACTGGGGCTACTTTCTGACACTCAGCACAGGAATTACCATTCATAGCAACATCTTTATGAATTCCAGGCCAGTAAAATCTATACATCAGTCTGGCAAGAGTGTGATCCCTCCATGAGTTACCAGCCATAGGACTATCATGTGCTATCTGTAATAACTCTGTTCTATACTTCTGTGGTATAACCAATTGTTCTGTCTGTTCCTGTGTCTGAGGGTTAACCCAAACTCAGTACAGTAACCCATTACATTTTTTAAACATTGGTTCACGCTGTTTTGGTTTCACCCTCAGCTGCTTAAAATAACCCTGGAGAGAAACATTGTTAATGTATTCTGAAAGAAAATCGCAATCAGCAATCAGTTTAGTTTCAGCATTTTCATATTTTAATCCTTCATGTCCATCAGTCATTTGTTGCTACAGTTTCTTCCGGCTTTGTCTTTCTTTCCTTGATTTCTGGATCTTGGAACTGTGCTCAAACAAGTCTGAATCAAAATCTTTGAAAGGAAAAGTGTCCCCATCACCTGAAATTTCCTTTGCCTGAGCTATTGTCACCACAGCTGCTGAAACATCAGTATTTACTCCTTCTTTGATCAGCTCAGTAAATCCTGGAAAGTCATTTCCAATACTCGTAGGTGCGGGTAACTTAGGTATTACCTCCACTTTCATTTGGTACGACACATCCTTAATGGTCAGAGTGACTTGGGTGGTGAGATAGTATCAAGTGTCCCCATGGATGCAGATGACACCAGTACCTGGTCCCTTTGCAGTGTTTTCCCAGCACTTTAACATGTACTAGGGTCTATCTACTTCCCAAATCAGTGAGTCCCTTCGCAGTCTTATTCCCCACCTTCACATCTGTTAAGTACTTTCCTCAATTTGCCAAGGACAAATCTGCTCCAGTGCCACTCTCCTTACTACGGCAGTTTCTTGCAGAATGGCCTGGCTTATTACAATTATAGCAGAATTTGGGCACAGATTTGTTACCCCCACCAGAGTTCTTATCAGGCTTAGAGTTTAAATGGGTAAAAGAGTGTCTTACCAGTGCTTGGATGTTCCCTTGCTGCTATGGCATCTGTCTGGCCATTTAGTGATCCTCGGCCAAAGAAACAGCCTTTTCCCCACTCTCTGGTTGATGCTCCTTTACTGAGAGCTGCACATCTATAGGCAAGTTGTTGATGAATTGCTCCACGGCAAATGTGTATCTGTGGGACTGTTTTGCTCTCTGGTTGGATCCATTTTATCAGGAGTTCTCCGAGTCAGGTGAAGGCTTCTCAAGGATTGTTGACAGAGTTGTACCTCAGAGATTGAAATCTCTGTCTACAGTATATGTCTCTCTGGAGATGTCATACCTTTTCAGGATTTCGCTTTTCAGCAGGTCATAGTTTTCTGACTGTGCAGTATCCATACTGCTATAGGCAAGTTTGGCTTTCCCAGTCAGGTAGGGTACCAGTCCGATTGTTCATTGCTGCTTTGGCCACTTGCAGGCTGTGACAACTCTTTCAAAAGTTGTCAGATATGCCTCAGTTGTCAGCTGAGGGACACAACTTAGTAAGTTTAATGGATTTTACGTTGCTTGCATTTTGTTGCATGTCTGGATCTGTGCCAGATCCTCTGCTTTTGATAGCTTGCAAGGCATCCATCCATCATCGCTGCTCCTGTCACTGCATCTCTTCTCTCATCTGCTGCTCCTGTCAGTGCATCTCTTCCCTCCTCTGCATTTCTAAACGTTAAATCTCTTTTTCTCTCTGTTTGTCAGTTTCTTTTTGTTGTATAACCCACCATATGAAAAAGTCCACCAGGCTTTAAGGTTCTGTCACTGCCTGTTCTTTTTCCGTAACTTGTGCTGGCTGTACAGTCTCAGATTGGACTTTTGTCTCTGCTAGTATGGCTGCCATTCTCCTGGTAACCACTCCTGGACTTGCTGCTGCAGAATCCATTCCTTTCTTTGTCCTTCCCTGGTACTAGGTCCAGTACCAACACACAAAACTCCTGTCTTAGGGTATGCACAGCTTAAATCCCCACGTAGGCAGACACCATCTGTCATCGAGGCACAGGTCAGGAAGCATAGGGAAAACCAGAAGCAGTTGTAGAATTCACCAAAAATATTTATTTACAGTAACATAAAAAAAAGAAACTTGTTCAGTGTAACTATGTACAAATGAGAAAAAAACAGTAGTTTTCCTTGAGTCTGTGTCCCTTTTTATTCTTCAGCTGTTGCAGCTTAGCTCCTCTATATGTCCTTACAACCCCCATTCTTAGCAAGCATCGTATTTTTGTAAATATCAGGCAGGAGCTGCTAGAACACAGTGTGCTTCTTGAGTTGAGGCCCCTTTTGCACAGCTTTTGCAAAAGGCTTAAAGCTCTGCACTAACGTAACCTCTAGTTTCCAACAGCTTTTTGCAGTCATCTTAAATTATAAATATATACATTTCAACAGTAACACTATATATTTTCTAAACAAAAGACATCCCAACATCAGTTATGTTTTCACTTATTGATTTGCATATATTTTTATATCAGCAGATATGCAAGGGAGGAAAAAACAGACAGCAAGGGAGGACTGAGAGACAGTGAGAGGCAAAGAATTGCGAGACTGTTTGGTTTGATCAAGCCTGAGGTCTCACAGGAAAATTTGGTTGTGCAACCAGACTAAGAAGAGACAGAAAAGGAAAGATCCTTGCATTTAAACACTTTCTGCATAACAACTGGGACAGGGTTCTATTCTACCCTGTCACAGGCACCCCTGCAGTGTAGACCATTGTTGCTGTCCAGACAGTGCTCTCATCCTTCGTGGAGATAATACAGTGCCTTTTACCTCCTCCTACATCATGCATGATGATGACGGGGCTTCTCAGACCAGCCCCTGTGTCAACTTCTGCTAGGTCGATGTGCCCTAAACACTCCAGGGCATTGACGTCCTTGCTTGTTTCCTTGCCTTCTAGGCCCATCAACAAGGATCTGGAATACAATGCTGACCTCCTTTCACAACAGGAAGAAGAGGAGGAGGAAGATATGGAAAATATCCTATCTGAGAGATCTGACTCCACCATTTCCACCAGGAGTGAGGACTCCACATTGTATACGCTTGATGTCCCCTCCTGATGACCCCTCCTTCATCTCTGTGATGAAGTATCTCCAAGCTGCAGCGGTGTTTGATACTGAGGAGCAGGACATCACTAGGAGGAATTTGGTGGAGTTTCCAGAGCTGCCAGAATCTCCATCTCTTATCACTCCCCCATTATTGGGTGCACTAGAGGATGCCACCCTGGCTGCCTGGCACATGCCAAGCTTGATCCCTGCTATCCCCAGAAAGGCAGACAAGATGTTTAGAATGGTCCCGCTACAAGGCATGCTGCCCCTCTTGCAAAAAGGGGACTTAGTATGCTCTTTGGACATGCAGGATGCCTATCTGCATATAAAGATGTGTCCCCCTCACAGGAGGTACCTCAGGATCTCACTTCAAGAAGGTTCCTGCAGTAGGTCATCACAGATAGGACTGTGCCCCTGGCATCAGAACTGCATGGCAGACTTTTTCAGCAAGGCCTGGTGGGGGACCACCCACCCAATGTCATGTGACAGGCATCAGAATGACCCTATATAGTGGGCAGTCCCCACGCCCGCCCTCCAGTTCTTTCCAGCCATCGTCCTGCTCATAGTACCTCATGGTCACACTTGCTCAGCCAATTGCTATTTTCACCCATTTTTTGTCAAGTTGTTCATTCATTTGTAGTTTCTTTTATATCTTCTCCACTGCCTACTGCAAAGTCAAAGAAGTGTGAGAGGTGAGGTGCCCAGATCCCTCATAAGGACAGCCACCTTCAATGCCTCTTTTGCTTGGGTCTAGATCACGATGTCGCAGCCTGCACAGACTGTCAGCCCTTCAATCAAGCCACTCATAACAGGAGACAGCAGGCCCTTCCCCTTCTTCAGAGATGAAGAAGAAGAAAAAAGGAAAAGAAAAACACCAGGAGATGGAGCACCCAGAAGATCGGGACCAAGGGGACTCCAACAGACCCTCGACCAGGAAGGCTGTTCCCCCACCACCTGCCATTGTGTGTCTCCAGGTCACGCCCAGGACTTCTCCAGGTACTTCTGCTGCCTTTCTTGCAATCTCTACCAGTAAGTCATCCACTGGCTCCTCTGGCAAATGCCCGGTTGTTGCTGATAAGACAGCCCCCACAGCCTTTAAGCTGAGTCCCAAGGATTCATTTGGGACTTGCCCAGTCTCTACCGATAAGTCGGTCAAGGGTTCTTCCCTTCTCCACCTGCTAACTCTTGTCCAATCAGGTGGCCATCTCTGACATCTGCCTGGACCTTGCTCACCCATCGGGGGCTCATGCCATCTCACCCAATGTCCAGTCGAGCACCACTTTGGTCCTCAGCCATCAATCCCCCCCAGACTTCTCCTGGGTGGGAAACTTCCCTCCCAGTTCCCAAGGTGGTTCTTCAGCTCCAGTAGTTACTTCAGGTATGGAGGAGGAACAGGATCCCTGGAGGTGGTTCTCTCTTTGCCCACCCCAGTGTCGATCTCCCAAACACCTCTAGAAGGCTCCAGACCAGATGCTCTGACCCCAACCCCCCCCCCGAGTTTTTGTTCCATTCTCGGGGCCATCAAACCCTCCGTTAGACCTTCTTATGTCAGCTCCACCTCACCCATTATCAGAGGCTCCAATGTGAATTTGGTCGGCTACTCCGTCAGGGCCCTCGCATCCAATCCTGAATGCAATTGTAGTTTCATCGGGCCCAATGCCTCTCACTTACACGACGACTGGTCTGGCGATTGTTTTCCTGACGTCAGCTCCTCTGACATCAGGTACCCTTATGCAAGGTTTCATGCCTGGTCCCTCCCGTCCACACGTTCCAGGCTTCATTCCACATGGGCTGACGCTGGCTTACCCTCAGGGTATCCCTCTTATCAGGGTTATCCCAATTAGCATCATTTTCATGGACCGGGTGTACCTAGCTACCACTATTCACCCACCCATGTCGCTCCTCCACCTCCTCCTCCTGTGCCCTTGCAACAGGATTTTTAAACTACAATCCAATCCTGGTGGAAGGAGGCTGGGTCTGAGCTGTTGTCTGACTTGGAAAAATGCCTGCCAGCTCCAGTGGTTACCCCTCCACCACATTCTTTGTCACCCTTCGGTTCAATTCATTCGGTGCATATTTTGGGGTCCACTCCTAAGGAGGTCACTCTTCCTGATTTTGAGCCTCCTGACAATCACAGATCCTTTTTTGATTGGGAGGAGTCCTCAGAGGATTCTTCAGGTGACCGTTCCTCTGCGGTTAAGGGGAAGGATTCTCCAAAGTCTGCCCCTGAGGATTCTTTGCTCACAGAGTTATTGCGTAATATCCAGCAGGCTAATGGCTGGAATACAGAGGGAATAGGATCCTAAGAGGAAGCATCTCAATGAGCATTTAAATCTTGAAACAGCTTCCTCTATTCCTGTCCCCATCCCCATGACAGCCCCTCATGAAGACCTCACCGGTACCATCTGGCAGCTGCCACATTCAATTTTGGTAATCTTTAAGAAGGTGGACTGGTAATACCTTGCTCTGGAGGGGGGTTCCTTCTTGGACTCCCATCCCAAAGCTGATTTCATTGTTATCACTGCTGCCTATGATCACTTGGCAACCCCAAAACACATGAGCACCTCCACCCCCCTGCCCCCTGAGACAAGTAATCTCAGCAGCTGGATCAGTATGGCAAAAAAGGTTTTTCTTCCACTACATATGCCCTCCACTCCCTCAATTATGTAGTGCATATGGTCTCCAAAAAGCAACTATGGCCAAGCTTGAGTCCCGTATCCAGGCCATGGAATCTTCAGAGCTCAAGGAGGAGTTGGTCAAGGACCTGCGCCTGTCTAAAATTTTGTGTCAACATGTGCTATGGAGTACATATGATTCTGTGGACACGGTAGTCTGCTCCTCTGCCATGGCAGTGTCTTAGATTAAATGCTTGGCTTTGCATTTCTGGCCTCTCTAATGATGTCCAGGTTATTCAGGATGCCCCTTTTAGGGGCTCAGTTCTTTTTGGAGGGGACACCAAAGATATTATCATGGGCCTTCAAGACAGTGGCCAGGCCTTGAGGCCTATGAGGTCCATGTACCGATTGGGATTTCAGAGAAAACATCTTTTTCAGAGACAGACCAAAAAGGCAGGGTAAACAGCCCTTTGCTAGATGACGGGGCAAAAGGAAGTCCATGGGTCCCATCTCCTCATCCCCCCACCTCCAAATCTCAGAGATGGTCCAGGGGACCTCTCCCCCTCAACGCTCCGCTTCCTGACTGGCTACTCCCTCACTGTCCTCTGCTTGCGGGCAAGGAGCCGGTGGGAAGAAGGTTAGCCCTCTACATGCAGGAGTGGAGGGATGTGACCTCAGATGCATGAGTGTTACAGCTTGTATAAAAAGGGCATACCTTGGAGTTTCTGGAGTTCCCTCCAGATTCCCCTCCAAGTCGCTTGTCTTGTTCTCCACACCAGGTTCCTCTGGTCGAGGAGGAAATCCAGTCTCTAAGTCAGAAGGCAGCCACAGAGCCAGTCCCTCTGCACCAGTGGGGGATGGGATTTTACTCCCACTTTTTCCTGGTCCCAAAAAAGATGGGCGACCTTAGTCCCATCTTAGATTCTTAGATCTCAGCATACTAAACCTTTATGTGGAATACAAAAGGTTTCACATGCTGACACTGCAGGGCCTCCAGCCTCTTCTGCAGGAGGACCTTTGGCTTTGTACACTGGATATGCAGGATGCTTACCTACATATTCAGATGTTCCTGTGCCACCACTGCTTCCTGCATTTCTGCTTTCTGGGGGAGCACTTCCAGTTTATAGCCCTCCCCCTTGGTCTTTCCTCGGCACCTCTGGTTTTTACCAAGTACCTGGTGGTGGTGGTAGTGGCTTTTCACTATCAGGGGATAACAGTATTCCCTTACCTGGACATTTGATGGCTCCATCCAGGAACAGTCTTCTGGATGCTCTCTCGTGCATATTGGACCTGTTTTTTTTGTCTTGATATCACAGTCAACTTCCCCAAGTCAACTCACCCTTTCTTAGAACTTACAGTTCATTGGGGCGATCTTGGACATGGTCCAGTGCAAAGCCTTCCTCCCCCCGGACAAGGCGGAGACCATTCGAGAGCAGGTCAACTTAGTGATCTCTTCCAGATACCTTCCGACCAGAGCGTGGCTATGCTGCTTAGGCCTGATGGTGGCCTCCATCTCCATGGTCCCATTTGCCAGGTTGCATGTGAGGATCATCCAGTGAACCTTGCATGTCCAATGGGATCAACGCATGAACAACTTGGACCATATGGTCGTATTCTCCAGTGCGGTCAAGAAGGATCTTTCCCAGGGCCTTCCATTCAGAAGATCCCCTCAACTTTGGCTCATCACCACAGACTCCTCCTGTCTGGGTTGGAGGGCTCACCTGGGGGACCACCAGACTCTGGGTTCGTGGTCCCAGCTGGAGATGGTGCTCAACATCAATATTTTGGAGATGAGGGCAGATTTTTATGCCCTTCAGGCTTGCCAGCCCATCCTGTCAAATAGAACGCTGCTGGTCCAGATGGACAACATGTCAGTAGTCTGCTACATCAGCAAGCAGGGAGGCACCTGGTCATACCCCCTTGTGCAGGAAGGCAATTTGGGTGTGGAATTGGGCAATTCAGCATGATTTGTTCCTCACTGCTGTGCACGTTCCAGGAGTTCAAAACATCCTGGCAGACCGCTTCATTCCGACCTCATCCCTCACTTATGAATGGGAACGCAGTCAGGAAGTAGCAGATTATCTCCTTCAGAGATGGGGCCACCCAGACCTAGATCTGTTCACCTCCCCATTCGATGCAAAGCTTCCCAGCTTTTGCTCGCTTGTTCCAGAGCCTGGTGCTTTCTGGCACAACGCATTGTTACTTTGCTGGACTAGGAGGTTCTTGTACGCCTTCCCTCCCTTTCTCATTCTACAGAGAGTGCTTCTAAAGCTCTAGGGAGAGGGAGCCCAGATGATCCTGATAGCTCCCCTTTGGCCGAGGCAAATCTGAATTCCACTTCTGCAGCAGCTCTCAGCAGAACCCCTAATTCCTCTTCCTCTCAGACATGACATGTTGACTCAGGATCAAGGCAGGCTGGTGCATCCTGGGCTCAAGACCCTGCATCTTCATGCGTGGCTCCTGCAGACATAATTAAGTCTCATTTCAGGGTCTCCCATAGAGTTGCTCAAGTCCTGGTAGAGGCCAGAAAACCCTTAACCTGATCGACCTATGCTATGAAATGGAAGCGTTTTTCCATTTGGGTTGCATCTAAAGGTTGGGATCCCTTTATCTGCTCGGCTCCACAGATTATGGAGTATCTGTTGTCCCTGTCTGATTCAGGTCTGTCTTACTCCTCCCTCAAGGTTTACCTGTCGACCATTTCTGCCTACCACGTGTTGGTGGGGGGTGGGGGGACCCGTGTTACAGTTGGAGGTCTCGAAAACCTTTCTGAAAAGGGATTCTTCACCTGAAGCCCCCATCCGTAACCCTACCCCACCTTGCGATTTGAATTTTGTGTTAGAGAAGCTTATGCCTCCTCCTTTTGAACCAACAATGAGCTGTGATATGCACTACCTCTCTTGGAAGGCACTATTTTTGGTTGCCATTACTTCTGCTCGTAGAATTTCCGAGCTTCAGGTCCTGATGTGTAAGGAGCCTTATTTGATTTACATAAGGACTGGGTGGTCTTACACACAAATCCTAAGTTTATTCCCAAGGGGGTTTCTGAGTTCACCCTTACTCAGACAGTTGAACTCCTAGTTTGCTATTCTATCCACTCGAATAAAGGTGAGGCTCTTCTTCATATGCTGGACATACATAGAATTCTGAGACGCCACATCCACGGGACCAAAGGCTCCGTAAGTCTGATCAGCCTTTTGTCTCCTTTACCCCAGGTCCTTGGGTTCAGCTGTATCTAAGCAGTGCCTATCCAAACGGCTCGCTAACTGCATTTGCTTCTGTTATCAGAACTATGACAAACCTCTGCTGGGGAGGTCAGAGGTCATTCTACCAGAGGTATGTCTGTGTCCACAGCCTTTTTGAGAAATGTTTCTGCAGCTGAGATTTGTGCAGCAGCTACCTGGAGTTCAGTACACACCTTCATGAAGTGTTACAGTCTGGACATTGCCTCTAGGTGTATGGCTGGGTTTGGCCTCACCGTTCTCCTCAGCCAACAGGCCTAAGGCTGTTCCTCTTCCTCTCAGACATGACATGTTGATCTCTGACCTCCCCAGCAGAGGTTTGTCATAGTTCTGAAAGGTTAAGGGAGGGATAGTGAAGATTAATAAAGGAGAGGGGAGGTGGGCAGAGGGAGACAGTGAAAAGGCAGAGATACTGAATGAATACTTTTGCTCAGTATTCACAAAAGAAGATGAGGAGCAGTTACCTAAACCAGACAATAGAAGCACTCTGGGTAGGGGGGTTGATACCAGTCCATTCACAGAAGAAAGAGTCCTGAAAGAACTCCTAAAACTCAAGGTGGACAAAGCGATGGGGCCTGATGGGATTCACCCCAGAATCCTAAAAGAACTAAGGGGACCTAGTGACAGCAGACACACTTTTAACAAATCATGGCAGGATGGGGTGGTACCTGAGGACTGGAGGAGGGCAGATGTGATTCCCCTTTACAAAAGTGGGAGCAAGGCAGAAGCAGGAAACTACAGACCTGTAAGTTTGACCTAAGTGGTAGGGAAAATGATGGAATCACTTCTGAAAGAAAGAATTGTTGAGCACCTAGAGGTCAGCAGGCACAGGACCCAAAGCAACATGGATTTACAGCAGGAAGGTCATGTCAGACTAATCTAATTGATTTCTTTGACTGGGTGACCGAGTAATAGACCAGGGAGGGGCTGTGGATATGGGCTACCTAGACTTTATGCAAGGCATTTGACACAGTCCGCAAAAGATTAATAATCAAGTTAGCCAGCCTGGGAGTGGGTCCCAGGGTGGTAGCCTGGGTAGCGAACTGGCTGCACAACAGGACACAGAAGGTAATAGTGAATGGAACACATTCCGAAGAAAGGGGGGTTACTAGTGGAGTACCTCAGGGCTCAGTACTGGGTCCAATCCCCTTTAACATCTTTATAAGTGACATTGCAGAGGGTCTGGAGGGAAAGGTATGCCTCTTTGCAGATGACACAAAGATCTGTAACAGAGTTGATACACAAAAGGGGGTAGAAAAGAAGCAATGTGAGAAGTCAGTAAGGAGAGCCAGGGGGATACTGGGATGCATAGGAAGGGGCATCACAAGTAGAAAAAGGGAAGTAATTATCCCTCTATACAGACAGTTGGTGAGACCCCATCTGGAGTACTGTGTGCAGTTTTGGAGACCTCATCTACACAAGGACATAGACAGGATGGAAGCAGTCCAGAGGAGGGCAACTAAAATGGTGCAGGGTCTACATCAGAAACCATATGAAGAGAGACTGAGAGAGCTTAATATGTATACCCTTGATGAAAGGAGGGACAGGGTGGACATGATAGAAACGTTCAAGTACCTCAAGGGAATCAACAAAGTCCAGGAGGGTAGCATCTTTCAGAAAAAGAGATGTGTAAGAACAAGGGGGTACAGTTTAAAGATAGAGGGGGGACGGCTCAGGGGTAATGTGAGGAAATTCTTTTTCACGGAGAGAGTGGTGGATACATGGAACAGCCTTCCTGAGGAGGTTGTTGGGTCTAAAACAGTGGGGGAATTCAAACATGCTTGGGACAGACACAAAGCAATTATAGTGCGGGGTTGCAGGAAGCAGGCTGTTGGTTAACTAGAATCTGCAGCTTATCTAGTAGGTAGGGAAATGGGCAGACTGGGTGGGCCAAGTGGTCCTTTTCTGTCGTCAAAGTCTATGTTTCTATGTTCCTGTTCTGTTCCTTCAGCTACTCCTCCCCCCCGTGACTCTGTTGGTCTCTCTGTGAGTGACTGCTTGGGATTCAGTCCTATCTGTGATGACCTACTGCAGGAACTCTCTCAAAGTAAGATAGTACAGTTATGTAAGAACTTGCTATAACAGTAGATCTTCGAGAGAGGTTCCTGCAGTAGGTCACCTTTTCCCCCTCTCCTTCCCCCAGCTTTTTTTGCATTTCTTTCAGCCTATTCTGAACTGGGCTCCAGGATTTCATCCTTTCTCCTGCCTCATCCTACTTGGATCTCCAGTGGGAGAAGTGGAGGGCAGGCATGGGGACCACCCACTATATAGAGTCATGCTGACATCTGTCACATGGCATTGGGTGGGTGGTCTCCCATCAGGCATTGCTGGAAAAGTTTGCCATGTGGTCCTGATGCCAGGTGGCACAGTCCTGTCTGTGATGACCTACTGAAGGAACCTCTCCCGAACATCTACTGTTACAGTAAGTTCTTACCTAACTGTACTTTCCTGTTTCAAAGGGGAGCATTACCATTTCTGGGTATTGCCCTTTGGCTTGTTATCTGAACCATGGGATATTTACCAAATACTTGGCAGGTGTGGCAGCAGCTCTCAGGAGAGAGGGACTGTACATCTTCCTCTATTTAGATGAATGAGTGCTCAAAGCCAAGTCCCTAGAGCAGCTGTCTGGGACCTTAGCACATACCAGGCAGCTGTTCGATACCCTAGGGATCGCGGTCAGTCTGCCTAAGTCAGTTTTGACCCCTTGTCAATGCCGGCAGTACATAGGGACAGTACTGGACACTGCCCAAAGCTTAGCCTTCCTGTCCCAGGATGAGGTTGAGCACCTCATGGCACAGGCCTAGATGTTTTCCAACAGGTATGTCACGGCCAGGACATTCCTGAGATTGTTGGGCCTGATGGCAGCAGCCATTGTCATGGTACCCCTGGTCAGGCTGCACATGAGGATCCCTCAATGGACATCAAGGATCCAGTGGGATCAGCATACAGATGATCTGGAAAAACAGGTTTTAGTAGCTTCCTCTATCTGGAAAGTGCTCCAGTGGTGGACAGAACCCAACAACTTGCTGAAAGGGGTTCCTTTCCTCACTCCTTGCCCTCAGCAGATTGTCAACACAAACACTTCAGGGTTAGGCTGGGGAGGCACATCTGGGACCTTCTCAGACACAAGGAACATGGACCAAAGTGGAGACTTCCTGCACATAAACATCCGGAGATGAGGGCCTTTCTGTATGCTCTGCAAGACTTCCAGAAGCATCTGTCCCTGGGATCTCTGCTAGTGTAGACTGACAACATCAGTGTGGTGCACTACATAAACAAGCAAGGGGGGAGTAATTCTTACCACCTATGCAGGGAAGTGATGAGAGTGTAGTATTGGGTTCTAGAACTGTTGTCCAGCCATGTTCTAGGCATCCAAGATGTCCTGGCAGATGAGTTTAGCAGGTCACAGTCCAGAATGCATGGGTGGGAGCTGCTGACTTCCCATAGTAGACAACCTGTTTGACAGGTGAGGTCATCTAGAGCTGGACCTTTTTGCCTCCCCACTCAACATAAAACTGCCACTTTTCAGTTTGCTCGATCCACAGCCTGGTGTTTTCGGGTGAGACATGTCCGTCTCTTGAAAATGGGAGGTTCCTTTACACTTTTCCTCTCTTTCCTCTGATTCAGAGGTTGCTAATCAAGCTCCAAATGGAGGGAGCTACTCTAATTCTTGGGGCTCCCTTCTGGCCTTGTAAGATATGATTTCACTTGCTGCAGCAGTTAGCAGTGGAACCCCCAGTACCCCTGCCCTGTGCAAGGGCTTGCTGTCACAGGAGCAGGGGACCCCAGTCCGTCCAGAACTCCAGTCAGTCCATCTCCATGCTTGGCTCCTGAAGACATAGCCAATGTGAGATTTGGATTGTTCCTAAAGGTGGCTTATGTCCTGGTGGCCACCCGGAAGTCCTCCACAAGGGCTATTTACTCTATGAAGTGGAAGTGGTTTGCTCTGTGGGTTGCTTCTCACCAACTGGACCCATTTGTCTGTCCAGTAAACCAGATTCTAGAAAATTTGCTGTCCTTATGAGATGCAAGCCTGCAATACTGCTCTATCAAAGTGCACTTGGTTACCATTTCTGTATTCCACGTGCCTATTGATGGCCTTATGGTTGCCAAGCTGGATGTGGCTCGAATTTCCTTGAGGGGCACCCTACATTTGAAGCCTTCTATCTGCAACCTTGTCTTGGCTTGGGATTTAAATTTTGCTTTAGAGAAGCTTACTTTGGCTCCTTTTGAGCCAGCCATAACTTATGAGCTATGCTTTCTGTCGTGGAAAGCATTATTTCTTGTTGTCTTTACTTCTGCTCGAAGGATTTCAGAACTATAGGCTCAAATACGTGAACCCCTTATTTGATTTTCCACAAAGACAGGGTGTCTTTGCATACTAACCTTATGTTTTTACCAAAGGTGGTGTCTGAGTTTACTTTAAATCAAACCATCCACCTGCCAGTTTATTTTCCTAAGCATGCCAATATAGGGGAAGCATTGCTCCATACTTTACACGTACATAGAACACTCAAGATATTATGTTCACCATACGAAAGACTGCAGGAAGTCCTTGCAGCATATTGTTTCCTTTGTCCCTTGGAAAGAGGGCATACCAGTTTCTAAACAGTGCCTATCCAGATGATTGGACAACTGTATTACTTTTTGTTATATGAAGTACAGTAAGGGACGTCCTGGGGTTGTTTGTGGCCATTTAGCCAGAGGCATGGCCAGTTCTGTTGACTGTTTCAGGAATGTGCCAGCTGCAGAAATTTGTGCTGCTGCAACTTGGAGAACTGTCAGTACTTTCATGAAACACTCAATCTGGACATTGCCTCTCAAAGAAGAGCAGGCTTCGGCCTGGCCGTGCTTCAAGGCCTTCCTTCTTAGGCCAGTAGACTTCAGTCACCCAGACTGTCCCTCTGTCCGTACTGCTTGGGACTTGTTCCATAGGTGTGGCCTGATGAAAGATATCCTCAAAGAAGATAGAACAGTTACCTTACTATAACAGTAGATCTTCAAAAGAATCTCTTTTCATCAAGCCATGCCAACCCACCCTTCGTCCCCCTTGGACTCTGCGTGTAACCCCTAGATGGCGCTATCCCAGGGGCTACTACCCCTGCCTGATTTGCCACTAACAGGTTGAGGGGCCTGGATCCAATGGCTGGTGCCTCCACCCAGAGGTCAGGGTTTGCAATAGTTAAACTAACTTGGTCACAGCCCTCTGGGACACTGCAACCCCTTTCTTCCCACTAGTGGCCACACAATATATCAGAATTACCTTCACAGTATACACTTACCCCCAGGTCTGGTTCCAGCACTGGGACCTCCTGTGAAATGAGATACAGTGTAACAATCACAGTACAGTACTTTAACATAGACAAATACCTCAGGCAGTATAACTTTGCTGAAACAAGCAGCTCTGATTTATTTGGGGATATAACAGGACGGGAAATCAGGTTAATTAGCTTATCACTCTAATAATCTACCTATGGCTCTGTGCAGGCCTATCCCTATCAGTTACTGTCCTGGGTGCCCAAGCCCTAGTGGCTAGTCCAAACCGTGGCAGCTGGTAGGGCCCTTTCACCAGAGAAAAGGAAAATTAAACAGTCAGCAGTACAGTAATTCCATTTGGATTTAATGTGGCAATTCAACAGGGCGACCCTGAATTAGTACTCACGACCTCCAAATAAGATAGGGTCCTTCAATATCAGCAGGGCTACTCTTGAGCTCAAAGAGACTCTTCACACATTTATATGGTAAAAAGAGAGTACTATACCAGGCAGGCTGCTTCTCTATCCCGATGCAATTACTGCACAATACCGGGAGAACACACAGCAGATTCAGTTCCTGACAGACCGAGTGCAATTCAATAATTTCTCCAGTCTTCTACAGGGTGAGCCTGGTTTCTACTCTTCAGAGATCCTTTGATTCTTTTCACAGGACAGATTCAGTCCTAACAAGCAGTTACAAAGCTGCAGACGGAACTCTGGGCCTTACACACGTTTTTGACTAAAACTGCACACTGAAAAGCACAGGGCTCCTTCCTTCTTCACTGCCAAAGCTCAACTGAAACTCAACTGACAAAACCGGGCACTTCCTTTGAGTTCCTCCCAGTTCTTGACTGGATTGGCTGTCACTCACAATAGACTGCTGCTGTTGGTCCAAAAAGGCACTGAAGTCTAAACTACATCTCCCAGAGTCACTGCCCATACAATCCTCTTGTGGCTGGCTCAGATTATGAGTCCAAGTTCTGATTCGTCCAAGGCACCATTTTAGAGCTAGCTTACCCACACTGATTGGTCCAGTTCAGCAGTTCAAAACTAGAATGGGAACTAGCAGACACAGTTCTGACTGCAAAGAAAGCAGGTTAGACAAACTGTAATTTCATTATTACTCTAAATAATTTCTGGCAAACAGTTACATCTTTCAGATAGGTTCCTTTGCACTCTAGTGACTGCAAAATGAAGTGAATTGGCAGCAGCTCGAGTGGTACTCAGAAAGCACAGTCCCCATACAAACTAATTATGTCTGCAAGCAGACAGCTCTTAAAGACAGTACCAGAGGTTCTAAAACACTCACTGATAAATGACTAGCGTAAACACCATTCAGGCTTGGAGCATTCAAACAAGCTCCTGGAAGTCTTTTGGGAACCCCCATTTGCAGAGGTTACCCTTCCTGGCCTGGGAAAGCTTGACGCCCGCGCACAAGTACCCCCATAAGTTTCAACTGCAACCATATACATTTGCATTAGGTCACATAATGTAATCATCAGTCAATATATCATTTTACCAAGAACACATTTCTGAAACATTGCAGCGTCACTCTTTACACAGTATTACATACACATTGTACCATAACTCAAGTTATTACCTCTTGTATGAAACCTGAAGAGAGGGGCCCTTCCCTATTAGTTACCTTTGGGCTGGATGGGGCAAGGCACCATACTCTAGAGGGCAACACAAGTAACTTGGAGTTAGCACTGATGCTCAGTTTGGGCAATGAGCTCGGGACACATACACTCCTTTATGGACAACATTGAGAGGCAAGTCCACAGGTCTCCCAAGTGAATCATAACTGAGGTGCACCACAGGCTTTACAGCTCGACCAGTCTTTCTAGGGGAACTGTTATAGTCTCTGCACTCTGAGCCTCATTTTCAGCATTGTCCTCACTTGTCAGGAGTCTCCATGGGGTAGAGAGGCTAGAACTTGGGGCACTTTCAGCTCCAGGAGTTACAGTTTCTGAGTCCACAACATTTGGCTCGCATGGAGAGCTTTGGACACTGGCAGTGGACTGTCAGGGCACTCAAAATACTCTTCTTGTTCGGTGTATCACCAGTCTGCCTCAATCTATCATTTTCCTCCCTGAAAGCTCAAACAGTTCAACCATGCACAATGATTCCATTTCATCTGATCTGATGCTTTGCACTTCACTTTCTGGGAGCATTGGCTCCAGGGATGAAGCTGGGGCTTAGACAGTCCAGAAGGCCCAGCTTTGTCTCCAGTATTGACTAGGGATTGCCCGAAACAATTGACTCAGTTACGTAAGAAGGATAGTATTCAAAGTCACTCTCACTTTCTTCCGATATGGACTGACAGTCATGCTCAACTGGGACTTGTGGAGGGAACACTTTAACTTTGCTTCTGTGGTGCAGACTTTCTTGATCTTTTCTTAGCAGCAGCTCTAGTCACTGGTCCAGAGGGGCATCTTCTAGGGGCTCAGACTCAATTAAGATTTGTCCAATGGGCAGTAAATGATTTCTATGCATTGTTTTTACATCTTTTGAATTATTCTCAGGCCTTACTTTGTACACTGGCAGATCATCTAGTTTGCCCACTACAATGTGAGGAGATGGTGCCATCTGTCAGCAATCTTGTGCTTGCCATGCAGTCCCAGATTTCTTAGCAATACCGATCTCCTTCCTGGAGTTCCTGTGCTTTCACCTTTTATCATACCTTTCTTTGTTGGCCAGATTTCTTTTTGGCAGCCATGGTTTGAGCCAGTTAGTCGCATGAGTTAGCTGGGCCTTTAACTTTTGCACATCGGTAAATAGTTGTCAGCTTGAACCCCATCAGAGAGACCCCAAACACACATCTACTGGTAGTCGAGCTTCTCTTCCAAACATCAGGCGGTAGGGGAGAATCCAGTGGCATCACTTTGGTGCAGTTATAAGCATGTACCAGGGTGCTAATTTGTTGGCTCCATCTAGGCTCGTCCTTTGGGTGCAGGGTGCCTAGCATATCTAGCAAAGTGCGGTTGAAACGTTCAGGCTGTGGGTCCCCTGGGTTGGTAAGAGTGGTTCTGGACTTTCCTCTCCCCACAGAGAGCATCTCTTTGATCAGACGACTCTCAAAGTCTCTCCTTGATCAGAATGGATTCTTTGTGGAACCCCATAGTGAACAAAAAGTTTTCTACAAGTACTTTGGCCACAGTGGATGCTTTCTGGTCTTTGGTGGGAAAGCTTGGGCATATCTCGTGAAATGGTCAGTGACCACCAGCACATTACTGATATTTCTTGATCTGACTCCAAACTCAGAAAATCAATACAGACCAGCTCCATGGGTGCACTGGTGGTGATGTTAACAAGGGGGCAGCCCTCTGGGGCAAAGCTTTCCTCTGTAAGCAGCGACTACAAGTTCAATGTGTTGCTCCACATCAGCCCCCATCTTAGGCCAATAGAATCTGGATCTCACCAAGTCAAGTGTTCTGTCTATACCAAGGTGCCCCATGTGGTTGTGCAGGACCTCAGTACTGAGTCTCGAAGGGCAGTGGGCAGCACTAGTTGTTGTTTGTCTACTTGTCCCCTCTGTCTACTGTTTCTCTGTATAACAGTTGATTGATCAGTTTCAACTTAGGACCTTCTTTGTATAACAGTGCAGTTCTCAAATCAGTGGGCGTAATTTGGACATCTTTTCCTGCATAGAGGGCTTCTAAAGCTGCTTGATCATGGGATCGCGGGATTGAGCCGCTTGAATACTGTCATTATTGTCCAGCTGAGGCAGTGCACCAATGTCTATTGCAGAAAGTGGCAATAAGCAGCAGGTATGCAATTCTCAGAGGTCCCAAGCAATCCACCATGCAGTCCACTGCGTCCGTGGACATTGTTCCTCCTGTCAAACTTCCGGCAGAGTGCCCGAATGTCAGGTTCTGCCAATCGGACCCAATCATTCTGGGGAACAGGCCTCCGGGAGAGAGCATCAGCATCTATGTGGTTCAGACCTCCTCGGTATTTGAGAGCATAGTCATATGTAGATAATGCAGAAAGCCACCTATGGCCAGTGGCATCCAACTTAGCTGAGGTCTGCACATAGGTCAAAGGATTATTGTCAGTTTTTACTAGTATTTTAGCCCCATACAAGTACTCATGGAATTGGTCAACAATAGCCCACTTCAAAGCTAGGAAGTCTAACTTATGTACAGGATAGTTCTTTTCGGATGGGGTCAGGCTTCTACTGGCAAAGGCCACTGGTCTCAGGCCATTCTCGTGCTCTTGGTACAACACAGCCCCCAACCCTTGCAAGCTAGCATCAGTGTGCAGGACGTAAGGTTTTCTTGGATCGGCATAGGCCAGCACTGGAGCATGGGTAAGTTGATATATGATCTCATGAAAAGCAGTCTCACAATCAGAGTCCAGCGGGCCCAAATACTTCATCTCGGATGAAAATACACTCTTTCAGTCTTGAGGGACGCTGACTTTTGGTATTTTTTGTGGGTTGGGGATACCCTTGAGTAAGGTTAAGTAAAGGCGGATCACTCTTGAATAGTCCTTGATGGAGCGCCGATAATAACCACAGAATCCCAGGAATCTTTGCAGTTCTTTTAGATTTTGGGCTGTGGCCAGGTGGTCAAGGCCTCAACTTTCTTGGGTCGGTCTCTATTCCCTCGGTGGATACTATGTGTCCCACATACTTTACTGATGTTTGAAAGAATTGACACTTATCAATGGACAGTTTAAGGCCAAAGTCCTCCAGTCGGTCCAATACCTTAAATAATCTGCTCTCATGTTCCTCCAGTGAGCTGCCAAACACAATAACATCATCTAGGTATACCAGGCACTCTAGTAAGTTCATGTCCCCCACTGCACGCTCCATCAATCGTTGAAAAGTGGCTGGGGCACCTGAAATCCCTTGAGGCATCCTCATGAATTCATAGAAGCCAAGCGGACAGATAAAGGCTGTCTTCTCACGGTCCTCTGGGGCCATCGGGATCTGGTAGTACCCACTGCGGAGATCCAGCACAGAGAACCACTTGCTCCCGTTGGGCAGTCAAAAGCATCCTGGTCACGGGGCATTGTGTACTGATCAGGGATAGTCCGCCCGGTTTAAGGTCGATAATCCACACACATCCTTACTGTTCCATTCTTTTCCTCACTACCACAATGGGGAAGCATAAGGGCTTCTGGATTCTTGTATTACACCAGCAGCTAACATCTCTTGCAGATGCCGTCTCACATCATCTATGTCAGCAGGTGCCAGGCGTCGAGACCTCTCACGAAATGGTCTTTCGTCATGCAGCGGATATTGTGCTCAGCTCCTTGCGCATCCTACATCCCATTCCTTTAAAGAAAACACCTGGTCTCTCTGGGCAAGCTTCTCACTGATCCTCACTTTCCATTCAGCTGGCAGCGGGAGTCGCGAAATCAAACAAGTCAGGCGTTACTCTGTCATTCTTCCTTGAACTCTTGCTGCTGGGTAGCACTGCAGTGTCTGCACAATGCACATTAGCCAGGATGCAACCTCTGTTTACTCGAATGTCTCTTTCAGACACTTATGAACTTGGACCATTACCCTTCTGGCATAAGCATGGGCTCTAGCGGGCAAAATACTAGGCTTGACCAGCAGTCCCTCTGGCAATTTTCCATCGCCTGGTGCATCCAACATTAATATTTTATTCTTAACATCCTTTCTGATCTGGACCTCTCCTGTAAGGTACACTGGGCATTTGGCGCCAGGATCAGAGACTCAGGATCCTTCTTCCATACAATTCCGACCGGTTCCTCTGGTTCTGTTTTTCAGCATCTCTCTGTGCCTCATAGGCCTTCTTAATTAAAGCGGAACTCTTAAAGCTCTACTAGTCTTTGACCCTGTTTTTCATAACACAACTGTGCCAGCCTTCCGAACATATGAGCATTTGTTCCAATCAACAAAGGGACACCATCATACAGTCCAGTGGGGGACACACTAAGGCTAGGGTCTCTACTTGTTCGACCACTCCAGCCACGGAGGTGGGGAAAGACAGCAAATTCGGATATACCGGAATAGGGGTAGGCCTTCTCACTTCCCCCATACATGCAGTCCTTCTAATGGTTGTAAGGGTACGTCTGACAAATGCTTCTGATACCAATCCTGGAACATAATTGTCACTTGGGAGCCACTGTCTAATACAGCTCTTGTAGACACTCCATTCACCTTTACAGTGGTCTCCATGGAGGACCCACTATTCTGGACCAGTCTGGAGGCACGGTAGTGGGGGCCTGGGCAACTGACCTTGCCACAAAGGGCGTGAATTAGCATTTTTGTGCCCTCACTGGGATCATGTCGTGCACCTCTTAACCACTGATTTCTTCTCCAAGCTCTCCTTGTAGCCTATATACAACTTGTCAGTGTCTTTTGGGGACTGGCATTTCCCTTTCATGTGCCCATCTTTCCCACAATTATAGCAAAACATACTTTCTGGAGTTTGAGCTGGCGAGCGCCACACTGGGAGCCAGGGCGGGGTATTACTAACTGGAAACCTGGGTGCCATCTCTGTCTGCGTGATAAGCATTTGGAGACATCTCGTCAGTTTCTCCACTTCCATGGTCAAGGAATTGAGTTTGGAGCTGTTATCAGCAGGAGATACATGGGTGGGTACCCCCACCCCTAGCAGATGCAGTGGATATAGGTCAGGACCCGTACTTGCAGGCGTGGCCTTCATAAAGGGACTGTTTTGAATTCCGGATCTCTCTCAACAGTTCGCCCCATTGTGGCATATCTTTTTCCTTGTCAGAGCACTCATTGACTGTCAACCTCTGCCCCTGAACTTCCTTGATGGGTCACCCTCAGTCACTTGGGTCGTAGCCACAGCTGTTGGTGCAGGTACCTCCAGGTCGCCTTTTCTCAACTCCTCAATTTCTCTCATTAACTCATCATAGGAGGGTGGGGATTCCAGTCGATTTGCCAGGCGTAACTGAAGCAACAGCAGTTCTGAGAAGGGGCAGACTTAAGGATTCTGTCCAGTCTGGTTGGTCCAGTTCAATCGCTGGCAAACTACCCTTTCTGAGGCATTCTTGCAACAATTTTCCAGCGAGAGACATACACAGACAACAACTCCCTTGGTACTGTTGTGCATTTCTTACTCTCCACCATAGGTCCTCATCAGAATCTGGGCTCCCATACACATCTAAAGGCCTCAAGATAGGCCTGTGCAGTCGCTTCAGGGTTACTGGCCCGTTTAGCACGGATGGTAGCCAGGGCAGGACCTCGGAGGCTCTCACTAACCCTCTTTCACTTTTAGCCTTCGAGCATTGCCATTCTAGCATGAGGGGCAACATAGTCTATCAGGTCTCCAGTCATCCTCCCCTTGGGGGTGGGAGGGTGCCAGAGAAGATCCTCAACCTGGTAAGAGTCGTGACTAATGGCAGGTGCAGAAATAGGAGTCTGCATTGGTTCAGCCACCATTACGGGCACTGGAGCAGGAGAGGGTGTTGGGGGAGGAACACCCCCAGGTGGCAAGAATAGTTTCTTCAAGTCCTCCACAGTTTTCCCCTCTCCCAGCAACCATTCAGCAAATTTCTCCTCAAAAGTTTCAGATAGTGGTGGGGGCTGATTCCCCCCCGGGTCTTTACTGTCCTTAGTTATCACTCTCCAAGCAGTGAGGGCTCCCTCTGGGGTAATGGTCTGTGGCACTTTGGAGCTATCTATGGGATCCTTAAACTCTACTAGGGCCAGGAAAGTGTGGGTGAGCAGATTAGCATGCCGACCCACCACCACAGGGTTTTGTAAACCTTCCACCTTGGAAGGTACTCCCTGCACAGTGTCCATATTGATACCCAGGGGGATGTCCAGGATAAGCATAGCATTTTGGGGGTCGATCTCCTCCCCAGTACACCACTCCACCAGCCGGTGCACAGCCACTTCTGTCGGGGTACCCATTTTTTTCTTAACAGTGGTTCGTAAATATGGCCACTAGAGGACACACAATCCCAGCGGTGAGCCTCCAAGATGTAACCCTAGATGGCGCTATCCCAGGGCTACTACCCTGCCTGATTTGCCACTAACAGGTTGAGGCCTGGATCCAATGGCGGTGCCTCCACCCAGAGGTCAGGGTTTGCAATAGTTAAACTAACTTGGTCACAGCCCTCTGGGACACTGCAACCCCCCTTTCTTCCCACTAGTGGCCCACACAATATATCAGAATTACCTTCACAGTATACACTTACCCCCAGGTCTGGTTCCAGCACTGGGACCTCCTGTGAAATGAGATACAGTGTAACAATCACAGTACAGTACTTTAACATAGACAAATACCTCAGGCAGTATAACTTTGCTGAAACAAGCAGCTCTGATTTATTTAGGGGGATATAACAAGGACGGAAATCAGGTTAATTGCTTATCACTCTAATAATCTACCTATGGCTCTGTGCAAGGCCTATCCCTATCAGTTACTGTCCCTGGGTACCCAAGCCCTAGTGGCTAGTCCAAACCGTGGCAGCTGGTAGGGGCCCTTTCACACAGAGAAAAGGAAAATTAAACAGTCAGCAGTACAGTAATTCCATTTGGATTTAATGTGGCAATTCAACAGGAGGCGACCTGAATTAGTACTCACGACCTCCAAATAAGATGGGTCCTTCAATATCAGCAGGGCTACTCTTGAGCTCAAAGAGACTCTTCACACATTTATATGGTAAAAAAGAGTACTATACCAGGCAGGCTGCTTCTCTATCGATCGCAATTACTGCACAATACCGGGAGAACACAGCAGATTCAATTCCTGACAGACCGAGTGCAATTCAATAATTTCTCCAGTCTTCTACAGGGTGAGCCTGGTTTCTACTCTTCAGAGATCCTTTGATTCTTTTCACAGGACCGATTCAGTCCTAACAAGCAGTTACACAAGCTGCAGACGGAACTCTGGGCCTTACACGTTTTTGACTAAAACTCCACACTGAAAAGCACAGGGCTCCTTCCTTCTTCACTGCCAAAGCTCAACTGAAACTCCAACTGACAAAACCGGGCACTTCCTTTGAGTTCCTCCCAGTTCTTGACTGGATTGGCTGTCACTCACAATAGACTGCTGCTGTTGGTCCAAAAAGGCACTGAAGTCTAAACTACATCTCCCAGAGTCACTGCCCATACAATCCTCTGTGGCTGGCTCAGATTATGAGTCAAGTTCTGATTCGTCCAAGGCACCATTTTAGAGCTAGCTTACCCCACACTGATTGGTCCAGTTCAGCAGTTCAAAACTAGAATGGGAACTAGCAGACACAGTTCTGACTGCAAAAGCAGGTTAGACAAACTGTAATTTCATTATTACTCTAAATAATTTCTGGCAAACAGTTACATCTTTCAGATAGGTTCCCTTTGCACTCCTAGTGACTGCAAAATGAAGTAAATTGGCAGCAGCTCGAGTGGTACTCAGAGAAGCACACAGTCCCCCCATGCAAACTAATTATGTCTGCAAGCAGACAGCTCTTAAAGAGACAGTACCAGAGGTTCTAAAAACACTCACTGATAAATGGCTTAAACGCCAAACACCATTCAGGCTTGGAGCATTCAAGCAAGCTCCTGGAAGTCTTTTGGGAACCCCCATTTGCAGGGGGGTTACATGCGCATCTTCACTCCTGTCTGTCTGTCTCTCTCTCTCTCTCTCTCTCTCTCAATGTTTTCATGTGGTCCTAGTGCCTGGTGTCTATATTTCCTTAGAAAATGGGCTTTTTATTTGGAGGCATTGAATTAGCTGGTACCCATTCCACAGGGGTACATTAACTTTCAATAGATGCCCAATAAATAAAAATTCCCAGCCCAAACCGGCCTAATGCCCAGCCAAGTATCATTGTACTCAGCCTGCTTCATCATTGGCTGAAGCACTGGGCACACAATTTCAAACTGCTGTTGTTTGTTTTTAATAGTTTAGCGAGAGCCACCACCACCACCACACACACAGTCACTACCTGGATGAGACAGCAGCCAGTAACTGAGCAAAATAATTTCTACCTGTTTTGCAAACTTTAAACCAATCTGTTTTTCCCATAAGAAAAATGACTGCTGCCACCGCTGAGTTTTGCCTGACTGCCACCACAAAATCAGCCCAATAAATTGAAGAAATTTGTCTGAACAGTAACGTTATCTTTCCCCACCATCCCTCAGTTCCTCTCCTGACCAGGGTCACTGTCGACTGATTTCCCCATCTTCCCAAGCATGAAAACGGACTTTAAAAAGGCACCGCTGCAGATCAACCAACATAGTTTTTTTAAAAACTCTGTGGTCCAGATAGCTGTTGTATAGGAGCTCCCACCCACCCACCCCAGCCAGCTACTCTCCTGTACTCCATTAAAGACATGTCTGCTGGCCAACACAGTGATGTTTCTTCTGTCACCAAGTAAGCCATCCTACCCACAAAAAAACATAGAAACATAGACTTTGACGGCAGATTAGGACCGTTTGGCCCACTTAGTCTGCCCATTTCCCTACCTACAGGATAAGCTGCAGATCCTAGTTAACCAACAGCCTATTTCTTCCTACCTCCCACAAGAATTGCCTTATGTCTGTCCCATGCATTCTTGAATTCCCCCACAGTTTTAGACCCCACAACCTCCTCAGGAAGGCTGTTCCATGTGTCCACCACCCTCTTTTCAATGCGTCCACCACCCTCTCTTCAATGCATCCACCACCCTCTCAAAGGAATATCCCTTCCTTTTTGGCGACTGCTGCTATCATCCATTTCCTCTCACCTTGGTCTCGCCACATGCCTCTGAAGTAACCGGAAGGTACATTGGAAACTGCTTCACATTCAGGACGCTCAGTAAAAATAAAAAAGCCCAATAATTTAGCCACAACTCCTCACTAGTTTCGGCGGTGGCTAGAAAAAGCATGCATTAAGTTTAAAAGTAAAATACCAGTACTTGCACCTCATCCTCTTGCTCTGCGCTACCTGCCTTTGCATGGCAGCGGTGCACAACGTCGCAACTTCTGAATGGGGGGAGAAAAGAATATGTCAAGACACACAGAAAACTGTATTTTATTTTTAAATAACATTGAGAATAACTATAAAAGAAACTCCCTTATTCTGAATGTGATTGAGCAGACAGTGGGTGGAGAAGAACAGATTAGCTGGGGGGGGGGCAACAAGACATGGAACAGCACAGAAAAGGAGGGACTACTTTACAACATACATATTTTTATTTCATTTCACTCTATTTTTTTAATTTTTTTTTCTATTTAATAAAACCCCACATAAAAATGCCACAGGTAGCCCATTTCTAAGTGCAATAATACCCTCCAGGATGGGCAGTATGGGTAATACAAGAATTTCCAGGGGCTATAAGGCCCTCCGCCTGTGGCTTCGGGCCTCATTACGCCCCTGGACAGTCCGGTATTACCCAATACTGGCCACCCTGTTGGGTATTATTGCTTGCATAGTTGTGGCCTGATGAAAGAGATTCTGTCAAAGATCTACTGTTACTAAGTGCATGACTTCTTTTTGGCAGTTTTAATTGAAGCTGTGTTCTGTACTCTAATCCCAGGTGGCCACCTCACTGGTGCTCCACAGCCACCCCCCAAAAGCAATATTTTTTCTTTTTGAACCCACATTTTCAACACACTTGTGTGTTGTTTTTTGTTTGGCTTGGTTTGGTTTGTTAGTTTTTTAACCCATCAAATGAATATGGCAGGTGTCATTATCAGTTCCCTGCCAGAACATGCAGTCATTCCACAGAACAGTATTTCTGGTTGCATTTCATAAACAACGCCTGTCATGTTCATGTGCTGGTTCAATAAAAACTAGTATTTAGAAATCTTAAGGTCACAGTCTAAGAAAACAGCATTATGTGTGAAACCCTTTATTTCCCAGCTATGCCAATTTCACTATTATAACTAGTGTTATTAAACTGGTTAATTATTTTTTTTATTTCTGTTTATGCCCACTTCGTCACTGGCTCCTCAGTGGACCCCTTGGGCCCAGCAGGACACTCCCACGCCCTCCCAGTCGCGATCATGCCCCCCAGAGAGCCTTGGCTGTGCCCCCAGGTGGGGTCAAGGTGGGGACATGTTCCCCCGACATTCTATGTTTTATCATGGTGCACTACAATCCAGCAGGCAATAAGGGCCCAGAGAGCTCCTGCAGGCTGATGTCATGGAGGAGCCAGGGCCATTTTTCCATTTTCTGGTCCACAACTGGGGAGTCGCACGCTAGGATGTCAAGGCAGGTCCCGTCCACCTGCCGACATCAGCGATGTCCCCACCCCATTCTCAGCTACTCACTGCCATCACCTGTGGTCATCCAGGTGGCAGAATCATGGCAGATGACGGGACCCTGACTAACTGAGGCTGGTCCCAAACCCAGGTAACCAGTTTTGGGAGCAGTAGCACTATCACTACGCTGATGGGCCAACTAAACTGGTTAATTTTAGCTTCTGCACTATCAATGCCAAATACCTACAAAGCAAGCAAACATTCAGCATTAACAGATGCTTGTTTTTAGTCTTGGTGCAGTTCTAAAGGTCTTTTCTTCATTTTTGATTTATTTAAACCCAAGTTATTTGCACATAACCATTCCTAACACTATTTATGTATTTAGTTTTTGTTGACCGGGTAAGTGCACCAGACACATCCTGCCTATTTTCGGGCACGACCGGGGGAAGGGGATACAGATGAATGCAACTGATTTTAACCAGATTAAGCTGTTGGTGGTATTTTTAGTGAATGAGGGAAATTTGGCCAGGACACCAGGGAAATTCATGTACTCTTTTCGATAAGTACCATGGGATCTTTGACATCCACCTGAACTACCACCAATCCAGGCAGATGGGACCTCGGTTTAACGTCTCATCCAAAAGATGGCACCTCAGAAGTGCAGCACCCCTCTCATGCTGCATTACAGTGTCAGTACTGGGATATTAACCCAAGTGCCAGATGTGGGAACTGAACCCCACTAAATGTACCCACTCTTATAGTCCATCCCAGTTGTAAGAAGTGAGACTACTGCCTTGTAATAATTGTACCACAGATGGAAAAAATGGTTCAGATCATGGAATAATATGTCTTTTAATCTTTGAATCTCTTTAAAAATTCCATTGTAATAAAGTACAAAAATTAAACAAGCACTAGGACAGACACAATACATGCAAGAGCAGTGTAAAAAAGGCCTTACATTTCACCACACCTCAATGTGGTTTCATCAGAGGCATACTATAATTGCACAACCATTGCACACTCCAAACATTCCATAATTAATTATACATTTTATGGAAATACCAGATATTAAGAACAGGATAAGGTAAATCTACAGATCAGAATCAAAAAAGCACACAATAAGCTGGGGGACCAACCCATAGGAGGGAGACCAGGAAGACCAGGATAGTTGCCAAAATGTATTCTTGCAACCTGCAACAACATTTTATTATTTAAACAGAAATCCAAGGCTTTAGCGGAGATTTTTAACTTATTGTAATTTATTTCAATCACTTCCTTTCCTATATTTTTAACCCTTTCTGACTTCTCTTATATATTAATGCTGCTTCTTTAGAAAATGTTTAACTTCCACCGAGTCATTAAGACCCGGTGGAAATCAAGCCCAAGTTCTGTAAATCCAAATGGATTCTTTCTGGCTGACTATACTTTCCCAGTCTCCCCCCCTTCCCCTTACACCCTTCCATATCCTCTCAGTTCTAAAAAAGCTAATAGTGTGTTCCCTTTTATCCTTGTTCAGAACATGTCTACCAATAGCATATTTAATGAGGCATTTTATTGATGATATATTAAATATATGGAAGGGAAGCGAAGCAGACCTGATTTTGTTTGTGCAATATTTAGAATCAACAAATTGTGAAGTTCAGGTTAGTGACACATTTGGAACGGACTGAATTTCTGGATGTTGTATTTTACAAGGGTGGGGAGGGGGTATAGCATCAGATTTAGTTGTAAAGCCTACAGATCGCAACACTGTGTTGCAAGCTACAAGTTGCCATCCTTCACATGTAAAAAATGCTGTTCCAAAGGGGCAGTTAATATGGTCTAAACGAAACTGCAGTGAAGAAAAACAATATGAGATTAAAGCTTGTGAGATGGTCAATAAATTTATCATAATGTATGGTAAGTGCCTATTAACCACCATAATCAGCAGTCACACAGCTTTGTTATGCACTGTTTAGAATTTTAAAAGTTGTTAACCCCAATTTGGAACTTTCAAACAGTGGCATAACAAAAAAGAATGCACCAGAGTTCCATAATTCTCACGCATAGAATGTAAACAGTGTTTTTTGACCATGCACTATAAAAGATGATGGCTAGGGATTGGGTGACAGCCACGCTGAAATCACCTCTCGTGGTTGCTAGGGCTATAGTAAACCTCTCATGCTGCGGTCTCGAGGTTTACCATGGTGCCCTAGCAACCACTCGAGGTAATTACAGCGTGGTTATCACCTGATCCCCAGCCATTATTCTCTATGTTAGGGGTTATGAACAGGATTTAGTAACTACAGCGTTAGAGCAAGTTAACCAGTTGGAGAGAAAAATGCTGCTGGAAAATAAGTCGCCTGAAACATCAATACAGTGCCCTGATTTCCCAAGATTCATCACATTTACACACAGGGCAAATGAGGTCAGGGATATTATCAATAGAAGATGGCCCATTCTGTCGAGGGATCTAGATTACAAATAATTCTACTGGAAAAACCTGAGGTGACAATTAGAAGAGCGAGGAGCACAAGGGACATAGTGGTTAGTAGCCATTATGCTGCACCTGAAAATAATATGTTTTGGAAGGCTCCCAATGTGAACAAACGGTTTGGTAATTGCATATGCTGCAGTTACATTATTCAAGGGAGTGAAATTAAACATCCACGGGGCAAAAAGAGTATTTTCTGAAATTCATTTATAAACTGTGTGAGCGGGGGCAGATCTCTTTGTGGACTAATTGGTAGCGTGACACAGTTGCAGTTGTAAATGAATGAAATTTATTCAGTTGTATCTCAAAATTTCTTCATAGTAGGACAAATATAACATCAGCGGACTGGTACGACAACAAAATAAAATAATCAGAATGGCAAATAAACTTTATCCCATGACTTTTACATGGCTTGAAAGGTGTTCTTCTTCTAACACCTGCTGGAACAATTCACAGAGCTCCCTGGAGTTCACCTCCAGACCCAGGAGCACAATCTTTTAACTTAGTCTCAACTTTTAAAGCTTACATTTATTTATTTAATTTCTGATTTTACATAGTTATAGTATTGAAAGGCTTTAAGAAAAGCACCAAGCCCAAAAGTTCCAGGGCCCCTAATCTAACACAGAGTCACTCTGTGACAAACTGTAATACTGGAGAAATAGTGTGTGTGTGTGTGTATATATATATATATATATATATATATATATATTGCAGTGTAAATGTGATGCTTTCTATATTGGGAGAATGATTAGAAACTTTAAACAATGAATTGGGGAACATGTACATGTATGGAGGGATGGCAACATTAAATATACTATGTTTTGAACAAGGATAAAAGGGAACACAGCTTTTTTGGAATTGAGAGGGTATGGAGGGATGCAAGGGGGGAGACTGGGAAAGTACAGTCAGTCAGAAAGAATCTGTTTGAATTTACATAACTTGGGCTTGTTTTCCACCGGGTCTTAATGACTCAGTAGAAGTTATTTATTATTTATTTGGTTTTTGTTTACTGGGTAAGTACACTAGACAACAATGTTGCCTATATTCAGGCACGACCCGGGACAGTACAGACAGGGTTAACATTTGCTAAAGAAGCAGCATTAGTATATAGCAGAAGTCAGAAAAGGTTAAAAATATAGGAAAGGAAGTGATTGTAATAAATTACAATAAGTTAAAAATCTCCTGCTTACATCAGACTATGAAATGTCACGTCTCTATCTCGCATCCATACAATCTGAACCTGAATAAAAATGTAGAACAAAAGCAAATTTAAAAAATATGTGTGTTGTGCCAGTGATTTACCTCTTCCATTTACATGTTGTAAATATTTCCACTAACGGCCAAAAGTGGCATTCTGTTGAGACACGAGCATCTGGAAATGCCTCTCTGTTGATTTATACAGCAAATGAGACTGTCTGCCAGTTGGCTTCCCATCGTGCATTTTTTTAAGCCCCATCGTTAAGCAACCCCAACTAATTACTTGTATAAATAGGGTAAGGAAACTGTGTTCTTTAAAGCGGTAACTTTTTTTCATCATCTACCCACTCGCTCAGTAGCTGCCACTACTCACCATCACAATGATCACTGTTTCTCTCCTGCCCTTGCACTCATCACTTAATCCACCTCCTGATTACTGAAAGTTAAAGAAATGTTTATACAGGCACAGAACTCTACAGGATTAATGATCCAGCAGTTAAGATGGCTGACCTGTCTTCTGGCACACAGCAAACCACATAGTGCCCCCTAGCAGCACCAACAGGCAAAGGAATTATTTTACCTTATTTTTAAACATTTAAATAAATGTTAGCTTCACCTTAAAAGTTTTCTTATTTCTTTTTTAAATTTAATTAATTTTAAATTTAGGGGTGGGGACAAATGTGGTTAGGTGGGTGCAAAACTGGCTAAGTAACAGGAACAGTGGTTAATAGTGAATGGGGTTAGAGAGGAGGTGGGTGGCAAGTGGGGTACGATGAGGGTCAGTCCTGGGGCCATTACAGTTCAGTGCTTTCATTATTGACATAGCAGATGCACTAGAAGGGAAGATGTGTCTGTTCGCAGATGACACAAAGATCTGCAACATGGTTGACACACTGGAGGGAGTGGACAGAATGAGAGGAGACCTAAAAAACTAGGGGAATAGTCAATGGGATGGCAGCTGGGATTTAACACTAAAAAGTGTAAAATCGTGTACATGGGACATAAGAACCCAAGGGCAGCATACCAACTGGGGGTTGGCAACAACTAACCAGGAGAGTTCTAGGAGTCATCATAACAGATGATCTCAAAGTGGCAAGTCAGTGTGGTAGGGCAGTGGAAAAGGCAATTAGAATCCTAGGTTGCATAGGGAGGGGTATAACAAGTAGAAAAAGAGAGGTTATGTTGCCCCTCTACAGGTCACTAGTGAGGCCTCTCCTCAAGTACTGTGTCCAGTTCTGGAGGCCCTGTCTCAGGAAGGACATTTATTTTATTTAACTTTTGTTGACCGGGTAAGTGCACTAGACAAATCCTGCCTATTTTCAGGCACGACCCGGGGGAGGGGGATACAGATGAATGCCAACTGACCTTGAACCAGGTTAAGCTGTTGGTAGTATTTTTAGTGAATGAGGGAAATTTGGCCGGGACACCGGGGAAATTCCCCTACTCTTTTCGATAAGTGCCGTGGGATCTTTAACATCCACCTGAACTACCACCAATCCAGGCAGATGGGACCTCGGTTTAACGTCTCATCCGAAAGACGGTACCTCAGAAATGCAGCACCCCTCTCATGCTGCATTACAGTGTCAGTACTGGGATATTAACCCAAGTGCCAGATGTGGGAACTGAACCCACAGCCCTCTGATCTCCCAGCCTCAGAGGCGAGTGTGCTACCTACTGAGCCACTGACACTGCAAACATTGAACAGGGGGAGGCAGTGCAGAGAATGGCTATCAGAATGATCCAGGGCATGCATCGGAAAAACCATGAGAGGCTCAGGGAGTTAAATATGTGCTCACTGGAGGTTAGAAGGGAGGGGGGCATGATCAAGGCATTCAGATACGTTGGGGATAAATAAAGTAGGGGGGGTGGATTGCTGCAGAAAAAGAAGTGCACAAGAACAAGGGGCCATGACATGAGGTTGGAAGGGGAGAGACTCAGAGGTAATGTGAGAGAGTTGTCTTTTTTCACAGAAAGGGTGGTTGAACCCTGGAATAAGCTGCCAATGGAGGTGGTGGATAAAAACACTAGTGGAATTCAAGCCTGTATGGGATAGACACAGAGGACTACTGAGGTTAGGAGAGGGTGGAAGATAGGACACGGGTCTGACGAGCTCTGTAGTGAAGGTTTGAGCTAAACTACAACCAGGGCAGACTAGATGGACCATGATATCTTTTTCTGCTGACAACTACTGTGTAACTATGTTAATTGGACAACTATTTTGTACAAGCAGTAAGGCATTCAGGGTTGTTGGTTGTACTAGGGGCTGTTGTACTCTCAACCTCCTCACCTATGCCTCAACCCCCCAACCCCGGCTTGTTCCCATAACTTCACCTAGCACTTGTAATGTTTTGTTCCAAGTGTACAGAATGTATGCTTACACAATAATTTCTTCTCCATACCATGTACCTAATATTCTTGCTACCCTGTTTTGCAAATATATTTGGTTACCTTGTTTTGCTATTTTAATGTGAAATACTGAAATGCTGTACATGAAAAGTTTGAAGTACTGTATTTTGCAAGACTTGTATTTGTTGTGTTTTACGATTTAAATCCTACTGTCATTGTAATATCCTGTTTCCCATGCTCCCTATTTCTCCCAGGTCGCACCTAGAGACGAGCTTTGACTCAGTGTGCCTTTCCCAGTCACCAAGTGTTTAAATAAAATAAATAAAAAATAAAACTAGGTGTACCCCATGATCAGGGGTTGAAGGCACTTGGCTTTGCCTTGTTCCTTAGTATGCCCCTGACTGTGGGGTAAACCTAACACGACCAGCATCCCAGCGTGCCTTATTGCTTAATTAATGGACAGATTAAGACTGCATCCCTTTTAATCATACTTTATTTTTCACCAGGTGTAGGATTAAGTATAGATTTTATGGATCCCCCAAACGTTCTTGAGTCAGACAAATTTGCAGTTTGCTAAGTTTTGAACAAACTAGCTTTTGCAAGGTTAAGGTCTTTTCTACATTGATTTCTTTAAAAAGTGGTAGGAATTTAGGTTCTGTGACAGATCACCTCTGTTTAGACCATTCCTCTGTCTCGCTCTTTCATTGGCTTAAATAATTCTGAATTTAACCAACGAGAGTCCCTTTCACTCATTCATCTTTTCACAATTGGGGCATACATGTTAAAGTGGAACAGTCACCACCAAGGGCCCCCATACTGAAGTGTGGGACGGGTCCCAATATTCATTTTATGGGCAAAAACATTTTGATTTACTGTTTAGTAGACTGTATCAGACTGGTTTTACTTTGGTGTAAACTGACATCTTCTGTTACTGCAAATCCCTTGCAGCTGACATCAGAGCCATGGGCAGCAGTGAGAAGATTCAATAGCCTGCAATGCATGTTAGAGTTTATATATAAGCTCTGATCTTTTGTTTGCTGGCCCCGCTGTCCTCCATGGTTTATGTAGTCACAGGGGACTGTACTTAATCCCTGGAGAAAAGCAGTTCCAAAAAACATCTGATCAGAGACTATAAAAGCCTTAACATGCACTGCAGGCTGTTGAATTTCCCATTGCTGCTTGCGGCTTTAATGTCAGCTGCAAAGGATTCTGGGATTTGTAGTAAAAGATGTTAACCTACTGTACAACTAAGCAAAATCAGTCTGATATAATCTGCTATATGTGACAGGGAGCTCCTGCCACTCTTGAGGACCAACCTTTTCTTAAATATGTTGCAACAGTTCTTCTATTTCTTAGCCTAATCTATCCTTTACAATTTCTAGTCCATAAGGTTAGCCACAGGGCAGCTGAACCGGGGCGGACTGCACAGCCCCCATTCTCTTCCTGGGTGGAGCCACTATGTATATTGCCCCCCCCCACTTTTTGACACTATTTGTTTTTATTAATGCATACATGGCCTGTGTATATTACTCTCAATCAATATATTTAGCACAGAAATTGAAATTTGAGTTGTGCAGTACCATCAGCTGCTTATGCACACTAATCGTATATTGATATTATGATGGTAATACAATCCATGCAGTTTATCTGCCTGCCAGGATACTATATAAGTTTGAATAAAGAATTTGTTATTGCTTCTCCCAGTGTTACTATGGCAACAGCTGCAATCTTCAGATAATAGTAGGGAACAGATAAATAAATTCTTCATTGAAGTCAAAGAAATATCAGCACACAGCAGTCACTAGTAAGAGCAGAAACACAGCATGCTGGTAGTTAAACTGAGTTGGTTGGCAAATAATAAAAGTGTCAGACCTTGAGTGACTGAGGTAATAAATTCATGGTCATATCCTGCCTTTTTACACACAATTATGATCTGTTCTGCATCTGTTGCCTATTAAGAGTGGTGTGGTTCTGATTTGTGTTTGCTGCATAATATTTTTAATTATTTGTGGGTAATCAAAGTTCAAAATCTTGAGTGACTCAGTTAAATTGTCAAATGCTGCCATTTTCCACAATAGTACGATTTATACTGCCACTGCTGCCTATTAATTCAGAGTGGTTCGGATTAGCTTTGCTGCCTAATTTAATTTTTTTCTTTGTGGGTAATCGAAGTACCAGATCCTAGGCTGAGTGACCGAGATAAATTGTCAAATCCAGTCATTTTCCATAACAGTCTGATCTGTACTGTAGATCATACTGTTGTAGAAAACAGGTGGATTTGACAACTGACCTGTCACTCATCTGCTGCCTATTAAATAAGAGTGGCTTTGATTTGTGTTTGCTGCCTAGTATCAGGTTTTTTTTTATTTGCAGGTGTGTGTAGACAGTGGCTTCATGTGGCCTTGGGATTTAATCTTATTATTTTAAGCCCTCACCCCTTCCACGCGTGTGTTTCGTGCTCAGAGCATGCTTATCTGTAACAGGAGCTCATTTGTGTGACTTGATGATTTTGTAATGTTTATGAACTATAACCTATTCATTGTGGATGTTTTGTTGGGGTTACTGCAGCAAACAATTCCATCTGACCCACTGCTGAAGGGCTAAATTGTAATGATTATCGGTGGTGTCAGCAGTCGATTAGCAAATGTGTTTGCTAATAGATATGTGTCAGTGCCACTCTGAAGTGAGAGGAGCTACCTTTTTTCATAATTAAGGAAAACAAAATCTGACACGATTGCTGGTTTTGAAGCACCCTCTATCTTCCGTCTTCCTCTTGAGGCACACTGTGTTCATTGATGCCAACCGATGTAATGTTTCTTCCTGAGTGGCAGCAGCCTGTAAATGATGACTGTGGTGGGTATGGGTAGCGTGACCAGGAGTCTAGGACAGACATTGAGAACCCAGTTTTGACATGAATACTGTCCAGAGTTTTCTACCGTCATTGTACATGTTTCTATGAGTGTACTGTTTCCACTGTGGTGTACTTAAAAAAAAAAAAAATCTGAGATGAAGACAGTTTGCAACTTTTTAACTGTAGCTGTTATATATGCCCATTAAATGTTAAAAGCTCCTCCTGCCCTCTGACTGTCGTGTGTGTGTGTGTGTGTGTGTGTGTGTGTGTGTGTGAGTGGTATCTGGTAGGAGTGTTTTTTCTTCAAACTCTGATGGAGTTAGGAAGCTTGTGATTCATTTCTTAATGTCATTGTCCATTTTCTTGTCTCTCCACTGCCCTTGTGCTCTCCACCCTTTCCCCCTTCCATTGAACAGCTTATGTTGGTCAAGCTCATTGACCACTCGCTCCCAATCTGGTCTGTGATCTGGTCTCAGAATTAGGTACTGTATCTTTAAATTAAAAGAGGGGCAGTGAGAGAGTGTGTGTTAAGAAATGCATTGGATCTGAGGGTAGCCTGTGATGTTGGCTACTGGTGAAGGGCGCATGGGGCAATACAGCGACTGGGGCAATACGGCAACTGGGGCAATACAGCGACTGGCCAAAATGGTGACTAAATTGTTGTGCGCGCATGCGCACATTCGCACCTGACAATAACACAACCTAGCAGGTGGCCAGCCCACTGTGCAGGTGCACCCTCCAGCACTGCTGAGGAGTGGCTACGCCCCCCCCAGCATGCACTGCCACAGACAGGGGAAGTGCATGGGAGGGCAGGCTGAAGGCAAGCCACTCTCGTAGCGTGCACCGGCACAGCGCCGCCATCAGCACCTCGAAGGACAGCCACCATGGGTTCAAACCCCACGGCCAGCACTGACAGCAACACAGATAGGCAGAGTAGGGCATTAGTACAGGATCTGGAGGAAAAGCTCACCTCACCAGCCATGCTTGGATCCGTCGTCGATACAGGCACCTTATTGCACATCGCCATGGCAGCACGGATGCAGCGGGGGATACCGGTGGACATGCCGAGTCTGCGACCATGCAACACATCCACGGCCGTAGGCACACACACACACACACATATGCCATATTTTACCAGACTGTCACAAGGGCAGACATGCAAAGGGGTCAGACCCGACGGCAGCACGTCCTTTTGCCAGCACTGGGGGTGGACCATAGGCATGGCGGACAGCCACGGGATTGCACTGCAAGCTCTTAAAGGGGCATGGGGCGCAACAGACACCTGTCACTCTAGACCAGCCTGTGAGAGATGGACATTGCATCCTACCTCACGAGACAGAAGGGGAGACCACTCCTATCCCACTGTGGGTACTTGTACTGCAGGGATAAGGAGAAACTAGGGAAGGTGTACTGGAGGTGTGTGCAGGGCCACAGGCATGCATGTCCAGCATGGGCACACACCATTGCTGACCATATGGTGTACACTGGCTGGCCACATAACCATGCCCCAGATCCAAGGGAGGTCAGCATCAGGGGTGTGATGGTAGGTGTGCAGGAATGCGCACGGACGAGCCTGGAGACCACCACCCAGGTCATTGTGCAGGCCACCGGTGGGGTGACTGATGCCATTGCTGGCAGGCTGCCTGCCATGCCCCTGATGTGCCACATGGTGCAGCGTGTGCACCAAGCCACAAGAGGCTGTCCTGCTACGCCTGGCAGTGTGGCCGAGCTCGCCATGCCCCTGGCATACACCATCACACCCAACGGGGCACAGTTCCTGCAATATGACAGTGGCCCTGCAGGGGACCGCAAACTCGCATTCCCCACGCAGCGTGACCTGACGTTCCTGTCTGGGTGCCAGGACTGGTTCCTGGATGGCACCTTTTGCACCACAGGGCCACTGTTCAAGCAGCTCTATTCCATTCATGGCCTGTGGTCCAGTTCGGTCCTGCCAGCCATGTACATAGCGGTATGTACACGGATGGAGCTCACCTACACTAGGGCATTCACAGAACTGTGTTGGCTACTGAACGGTGCCCAGCTGCAATCCCCCCTCATGGACTTTGAGCATGCTGCCTGGCGTACCTTCGCCACTTTCTTTGAGGGCACCGTCATGCGGGGCTGTTTCTACCACTTCTGCCAGGCAATGTGGTAGCATGTACAGGGCAATGCAGCACTGCTCAAGTGCTACTCCATGGATGCAGAGTGTGTATTGCAGATCTGCATGCTCCTTGCACTCGCCTTTGTGCCACAGGACGATGTGGCGTTGGTGGACACGCCCTACCACCAACCACTGGGTGCACAACATGCTCCTGCATCCGCTGGACTACATGGAAGACACCTGGGTCGGGCGGCCAGTGGGGCGTACAGCATGGCACCGGCCGCTGTTCCATGTGTCCATGTGGAACATGTATGAGCCGGCGCGCAGCGGGCAGGCACGGACAAACAACGCAGTGGAGGTCTGGCACCGGGCATTCAACACCCGGCTCGGTGCCTGTTACCCTAACATCTGGTGGTTCTTAGACTGCCTCATGGAGGAGCAGCGGCTCACTGCTGTGCGCATGGAGCAGCTCATCTCCAGCGCAGGGGCCACCAAGCCAAAGAGGCAGTACAGGGACCTCACACACTGCATTGAGACCATCATGGCGGAGTACAGAGTGCACAGTACAGTGGACTACCTCCGGGGCCTTGCTCACAACTTCCAGATGCAAGTGTAGTCCACCTGGATACCCTCCGCCTCGCCTGACCGCCCCTCCATCCGGTCATTGCTGCCTGCCCTGTCCACCACCATGCTGTACCCCGTTCACACTAGCCTGTGCACCCTTTCTCTGTGTGCCCCCCACCCATGCACCACCCCAGTGGACAGGCCTGTGCCCACGGGCCCCTGGCACCCACCGCCATGGTGGCTTGGCCGACAGCCCTGCACTGTGTATAGCCACTGATATCTCCTGCCTGCACATCACAGGCCACCCTGTGTGTGGCCTCCTGCACCAGACCACCAGCCCACTGCTGTGCCATGGCCCCCCTCCAGCTTTGCCATGGACAGCCACAGCTGTCATTGTCCTGCTGGCCTCATGGCCCCCCCATGTGTGCCTGTCTGTGTCTCTGCCCGCCCTGTGCCCCCGCCCTCCGCACCGTTGGTGTCTTCCATGTCCGCCGTCCTGATGTGTGTGTGTGTGTGTGTGTGTGTGCGCTACCGCCTGCCCCCCTGTCCCTCGCTGTGCCTGCCGTGCACCCATCCCATTCATGTCCGGTCACCCTCGGTGCATCCCCTGTTGGTCCTTGTGCTCCTGTGGTGGTGTGGTTGCAGGTTTTTTTTTAATTACCCTGGTTGCCATTCTGATGCGTGCCGCATTTACGTGGGTGCTGTTCCTGATGTCGCCTGGTTGCAATCGCCCTTCTGCGGGTCACCCTTCCACGGTTGCCTACATCACACAGAACCGATCTGAGACATTGTTGAAGCTTGGCAGTTCATCTTCTGCGCACCTACTATAAAAACACTCAGCCTGGCTTGGCTGGCATTGCTGGTCTCTCCTGGTACAAGAGTAATGTGAGCAATATCAGTTAACTGTTGGACGGGGGGGGGATTATATGAAATAGCATTTGTGCATGCTTGTTACAAGAAGAAATGTACTGCACAGCACCATTCAGGGTACTGAGTCTAATTAGATTATTTAAGAGCAAATTCTTGACATGACATAGTTTATTTTTATGAAGTAAACACTGTGAAAATCAAAAAATGACACCAAAACACTTCACAAAGTGTAAACTTTTGAAGATTCTTTTGCCCCCCCCCCCACTGAACCTAGTTGAACCGCCCCTGGTTGGCCACCTGTGGACTCCCCCTTCCCTTTCTTGACTATGCTATAGTGTCCTCTTTGATTTACCATTTCTTTCTCAGGTCCTTGTACAGGGAGATTATTGTGGTGACCTCAGAGCTGATGTAAAACAGGCTGTGTTCCTCATTGTTGGATTTAGTATGCAATAGCACTGTGTCATAAAATACCTTGATATATATGCCTTATGTGTATTAAACCTGTAAATGTTGAAAATACCATGGCAGTAGGTGTTTTTGATAAAGTTACTAGGGGAGTGTATTATAAAAATTAGGTTACTGGGGTAAAGATCAGAAAACCCCCGCTGTGTTATTTAAAATGCATGTAAATTACAGATTGTTTGAGAGGCCCTTTGGCACCATGCACTCCTGCTTTAAGCTGAACCAGCCTAAAAATTCATGGTGATTTGCATACACATGATGCTTTGCATTATGGGGGTATGTGTAATGTTGGTTTCTTTGAAACTTGGCTTTATTGCCAGTGCCCTTTGTGGCAACCTTGCTTCAGTGCTTCTGCACTGAGGTTCTTTGTCTTTCGCTTATTTTTGGTTTTTCTTTTTTTGTTCTCCTCATTACCCAAATACACAAGGCCAATATAGGGGATAGTTCATTTCCACAGCAAAGATAGGTCAGTGGGTCAGTAGGTGCTCAGTGCAGAGGAAGGACATGCATAGTCTGTTGCTGCAAACTGATGTATTAAAGAAGGGATATGCCATTCCTTAAGATAATCCCCTGTGTTAAATAAACATCGCACAGTTTGTGTTACGTAGAAACATGGAATCTGTCTGCAGATAAGGACCATACAGCCCACCTAGTCAGCCCATTTCCCTGTCTACCTGAAGTTTTGTGTCTGGTCCATCTGTTATTCCACAACCCCTCCACATTATAGTACAGTGAACAGTAAATGAATCAAAATGTTTTTGCCTGCAAAATGCATATTGGGACCAGCCCCGCACTTGAGTGTGGGGTCTTTTGTGCTGACTGTTACCTTTTAACTACTCTTGCGAATTCTCTTATAAAGAAGTCTAAAGCACAGTTAATGTCCTGGACTGGTTGAACACATGGCAACTTGGGTTCAATGCCAAGAGGTGCAAAGTCAGCACTTGGAAGCCATCCTGGAAATGGTTTCCTGGTTGGGAGGAATGCAGTTATCCAAGTCAACAGAGGAGAAGGATCTGGGTGTACTGGTAATAAGGAAAATGAACCACTCAGCCCAGTGCAGGAAGGCAGCAGCTAAGGCCAACAGAATGCTGAGGTGCATCCCAAGGGGAATTACTTCTAGGAGAGGAGAAGTCATCCTGCCCTTGTACAGGTCCCTGGTGAGGCCACACTTGGGAGTACTGCATGCAGTACTGGCACCCCTACTTGAAGAAGGACATCAGCTACTGGAGAAGGTACAGCACAGGGCAATGAACATTATCCTGGTATTGGGAGATAAACCTTGTGAGGAGAGGCTGAGAGAACTCAGTGTATAGTCCCTGGAGGACAGAAGGGAGAGGAGGAATATGATTGAGACCTTCAAGTACCTGAGGGGCATGAACAGAGTAAACACCGAGAATAGTTCAAACTAAATGGTGGGCAGAAAACCAGGGGACACAGTCTAAAATTAGAAGGAGGCAGATTCAGGAGTGAATCAAGGAGGCCCTATTTCACTGAAAGGGTGGTTGCAGGGTTGAATGCACTGCCGGAGGGGGAGGTATTACTGCAGACAGTGAGCAGCTTCACGAGAGAGTGGGACAGGATCAGAGGGAGGGTTCAAACCAGGGTGGATAAGGGGTGAAGGTGAGTGAAACAGGAGGAAAAACAGTGGGGGGGGGGCCAAGGGAAGGGGGTGGCAGCTGCAGTGTAACTGATTGAAGTGCTGCACACTCAGGCAGACTAGATAAACCATAAGGCCTGTATCTGCTGGCAATTTCATATGTTCGTAAATAAGACCAATCAATTTAAAGATTTTTTTTAAAGAAATTGACTACCTTTAGTTTTGAATCGTCACTGAATTCTAATACTTCTGGGGAGTTGTTTTTCTAACACCCATTGCTCCAAATACCAAAGATTGGATGGTGATCGCTGATAGCGCCAGCTAGCAGCCCAAATGTGGTAATATGGTCTGTCCTACTTGTCATAACCAGTCAAGGACAGTATGGTTATAAGTCAGGATTTAAAATAGTTGTTGCTTTCCAGTGTCCAGAAGAATATTTAGGCATTTCCGGTCCAGTTCAGATTAAGATCACCCAGGGCAATTAATTCACCATTACTATTCTGAGACACCAAATTTGCAAAATCAAGTAATTCCTTTTCATTGGACTTTGGAGGGTTATAAATACAGTACACTCTCAACTTTTTGAAGGCACCTAACTTAACTTGGATAGCAAACAAGTCACAGCTACACTCCAATGGAGTTTGAAAACAAATTCATTAGCCACAACAGAGTCTGTTACATAAAGCATTACCCCCCGGGCTTGATCACCAGTCCTTCCTAAAAATATAATAGTTTTGGACAGTAGATGGTTGGAGTCAGCTCTCACTAACTGCCACAGTATCTGGTTTATAACAGGCAAGCCATGCATCAGTTTCATGCAGTTTTTATGTTTGCTTGCACCAGTGATGAAAGTGAACAAGAACACACAGGAACTCAGTTCCTGTATGTTTTTTGCAGCAGGAACAGAGTTCCTGTACTTCTTCCCACTGATACTGGAAGTAAAATTCTTAAACCAGCAACATAATGACAGTTTCTGGCCTCTGACCTGAAATCAGGGTTTCCATAACAACATTTGACTTATACAACAATGTTATTTTCCTAGAAATACTTTAATATCTCTAACTGAATCTAATAGTGTCAAAACAGATAGATGTGTCTTGACACGAATATCCCTCATATTGAGGATCTTCATTCTGCATTTTATATTTGCCAATGCCTGACTTCCTGTACTTCTTGTCTACCACTTGCACCACTGGCTTGCACGCATGTGCAAAAAACATAGTGCCATCATCCGAGATTTCGGAGGTGTGTCACCCCCTCTTCCAATTCAGTCAGTGTGTTGGCAGGCGCGGCCCCTGTAAGCTGTGCTGCTGGAGCTGTCTATGACAGCTCCAAATGATGTGAAGTACAGTTGAAAGGGGGTATCACTTCAGTGAGCAGTGATAAGATATCGGCTGCTCATGTGCAGCTCCCCCTACACACACACACACATGCACGCATACTGGCCTGCCTCCCCATAAACACTCTATAGCCGACGGGTGCCAATCCCCGTCGGCTGTGCTGCCTCCCCAAAGCCTTCCAAATGCCATGCAGGGTGCCCACCCCAGCGTGGTAACTCGATGGTATAGCGGCCGGGGTGCCCAATCCCCGCTGGCTTCCACTCTCTCCCTCCTTAGTATAAGGTGCCACGCTGGGAGCCCACCCAGCGTGGCAACAAATGCTATGGCTGACGGGGCCCAATCCCCATCGGCTCCACGCCCCCCAGCCGTCCTTCTGCCATGCTGGGAGCCCGCCCCAGCGTGGCAAACGCCCCGTTGCCTTTTTTTTTTTTGTTTAACCTGAAAAGCAAAACGGTCCCACGCAGTCTCCCAGCCCCTCACAACCCGCCACCACCTACTGCACTCCCCCCCACACTCTCACCCCATACTTACCGAGTCTGGCGCACGATCTTCGTGGACCGGGAACACGCCTGCACTCTTCAAAGCCGACCGCGAACTGAGGAAATGCCGGTAAGCTGTATAATGGGCAAGATAGGGTTTTTTTCAACTTTGTTGCATATCTCAGGCATTTTTTGGAATTTTTCTACCAAATTTTCAACATGGGGTTTTTGGGACCCCTTCTCATGAATGCTGTCACTGTCACGGTGTTATTCGGGCCCGAAGGGTGATTTCACAGTCACTGCGCGAAATCACCTTTCAGGACTGATTAACGAAACAACACTGCCAGTGTTCATAAGGTGGGCTCTCAGGAAGCCTATTTTGAAAATTTGATGGAAAAATTCCAAAAAACGACTGTTTTACGAGCGTGCGTAGTGCAGTTCCTATGCATGCTTGTAAGTTCGCGAATTTTCAATATTTTCACTCCAGGTTTTCAACATTGCCATTTTACCACACCTTCTTATGAGTAGTACAGCTGTCATTTTTCACATCTCACCCGAAATGTGTTTCCGCCCTTGTAGCGCACAATGGCGCAGTCGGTGTGCGAAACCAATGTACGGGACAAATTAAGAAAACCACAGTGACACTGTTCATGAGCAGAGGTCTTAAAATGGCTATGTTGAAAATTTGGTGAAAAAATTCCTAAAAATGACTGTTTTACGAGCGTCGCAGTTCCACGCGCTCGTGAAGTTCGCTAATTTTCAATATTTTCACTCCAGATTTTCAACATTGCCATTTTACCACACCTTCTTATGAGCAGTACAGCTGTCATTTTTCACATCTCACCCAAAATGTGTTTCCGCCCATGTAGTGCACAATGGCACAGTCGGTGTGCAAAACCAATGTACGGGACAAATTAAGAAAACCACAGTGACACTGTTCATGAGCAGAGGTCTTAAAATGGCGATGTTGAAAATTTGGTGAAAAAATTCCTAAAAATGACTGTTTTACGAACGTGCGTTGTGCAGTTCCTATGTACGCTCGTAAGTTTGCGAATTTTCAATATTTTCACTCCAGATTTTCAACATTGCCATTTTACCACACCTTCTTATGAGTAGTACAGCTGTCATTTTTCACATCTCACCCAAAATGTGTTTCCGCCCATATGGCGCAGTCAGTGTGCGAAATCAATGTACGGGACACATTAAGAAAATCACAGTGATACTGTTCATGAGCACATGTCTTAAAATGGCTATGTTGAAAATTTGGTGAAAAAATTCCAAAAAATGACTGTTTTATGAGCGTGCTTTGTACAGTTCCTACGCACACTCGTAAGTTCGCGAATTTTCAATATTTTCACTCCAGATTTTCAACATTGCCATTTTACCACACCTTCTTATGAGTACTACAGCTGTCATTTTTCACATCTTGCCCAAAATGTGTTTCCGCCCATGTAGCGCAGATTCTGCAGTCGAAGGAAGCAAATCAATGTAGGGGATACATTAAGAAAATCACAGTGACACTGTTCATGAGCAGAGGTCTTAAATGGCTATGTTGAAAATTTGGTGAAAAAATTCCTAAAATGACTGTTTTAATAGCGCGTTGTCAGTTCTATGCGCATGCTCATAAGTTTGCGAACTGAATATTTTCACTCCAGATTTTCAACATTGCCTTTTATTACACTTCCTTATGAACAGCACAGCTGCCATTTTCATATGCCGCCAAAATGTGTTTTCCCAGCATGTAGCACAATGGTGCTGTTGGTGTGCAAAAGCAATGTTTGGGACAGATTAAGAAAATCACAGTTACACTGTTCATGAGCAGAGGTCTTAAAATGGCTATGTTGAAAATTTGGTGACAAAAGTCCATAAAATGACTGTGTTATGAGTGAGCATTGCGCAGTTTCCACTCACCCTCATAAGTTCATGACTTTGTAATATTTTAAGTCCAGATTTTCACCAGTGGCATTTTTCCACACTTCCTTATTTACAGTACAGCTGTCATTTTTAACAACATGGCTGAAGTGTGTTTTCACACTTTCAGCGCAGAGATGCGTGGTCGCTGTGGGAAATCATTGTTCTGGACAGATAAAGAAAACCACAGTGACACTGTTCATGATCGAAGGCACCAAAATGCCTGAGTTGACAATCTGCTGTAAAAAAAATCCCCAACCTAATTATATTATGGGTGTGCGTTGCACAGTTTCTATGTACGCTCGTGACTTCACCATTTTTTTAAATATTTTTACTTCAGATTTGGAACATTGCCATTTTTTACACTTCCCCATGAACAGTACAGCTGTCATTTTTTACATCCTGTTCGGAATGTTTTTGCACCTGTGGTGCTAAATGCCGTAGTCGCTGTGCATAAGTAGCTTTTGGCTAACAAACTGATATTCCCCCTGTTCATGAGGTGGGGTCACAAAAAAACCATGTTGAATATTTGGAGTGAAAATACCAACGAATGCCTGAGGTATTAGGGTTTCCAACCATAACGCCCAACCCTGTAGAGAATGACAGGCATCAGGGGTGTGACTTGGGATTCTTGCCTGTAATGCTCATACCATTCCACACCCTGCAGCCAGTGAGAGGCATCGAGGTATGCCTTGGACTCTTCGGCCCCAATGTTCACCCCATTCTCCTATATCGCACCCATCTCACCGTATTTCCTAATGGATTGAGGTGTGCATAAGGCCAAAGACTGTAAGGAACACTGTGACACTTGTCTGTGTCTGCAGGGTGGGGTGTGGTGAAATGGCGTGGCCGTTATGCCTGACGACCCAAAGGCACACCCCAATGCCTGTCACTCTCTGCAGGGTGGTGGTGGGGTTGGCTTCAGTTCAGTACTTCACTGCCATTCCTATTACGCAGCCCTGTAACTTCTACACTACCACTGCCAATGTCAGCAAGCAAACATTCGGCATTAACAAATGCTTGTTAACAGTGCTTTGAGCATTAAAATGAACTATTTTAGTCCACCTTGCACAGATTTAAAAGTTATACTTTTGTTTGACCGAAACCCACTTGCCTGGGTTTCAGAGAATCCCGATGCCACATGCCTGACACACACAGTTGTCCGACATTGGAATTTTGCCCACTGCAGAGTTAGTTATATAAATTAAGGGGGGGTGCGGGGCAAATCCCCCCGAAACATAAAAAAACCCTGCCATGGGCAAAATTCCAATGTCGGGCAGTCGTGTGTGGAGCATGTGCCATCGGGATACTGAAATACAGGCAAGTGTGTTTCGATATATTGTAGTATATCTGATTTAGAAGGCTAAAATTCTCTTTAATGTCCCCTGACAACAGCAATTTAAACAAACTCTGGTCAGAGCTGGTATGGCTGTGGAGAGCTTTTGGGATGCTTTTACCCATTATTTCTAATGAATTTGCACAATGCAGATCTGCTGTGAGGCAGTTTCAATGTGGTCTTACTTTTACACATTTGTACAATGTATTTTCCTAGAATATGCCTCTTGATTGCTATGTATTTAACCTGGATAGTTCACAGAAGAAATGGCATCTTATTTTCATGTGGTGAAATACTAGCAGTAGGATGCTGGAATGTGTCATACATAGGTACAAGATGTGTGCTAGCGATAATGCCCAGTGGCCATACACCTCAGGCACTCGCATGTGGATCCATTGTCCTGGTGCCGTTGCAATACTCAGTGTGGGTGAAAGCCGATGCTGTGCTCACTCACCCAGGTCCCGGAACAGGTATGTTATAGCCGACTGATTTGTTTGTACAATTGGGGAACCACAAACGCACTATCCATAGCCTGGAGCGTACACTACAAATGCCATTGCAGCATACCGCACCCCATGGCACCCAGAATACCTCAGCAGTCCAGATGGTGGCATGTTACACAGGGGAACGGGGAAGAGTGTATGACAGCAGGAAGAGACAGCATTGACAAGGCATGCATTGGAGGTATGTCAATTCCCTCTTATGGTTTGCCAGGGACATACACACAGCTGCATACACTGGTGGGTCCGCAGCTTGTGTAGTGCCCCAATGTATGGCATAGCCACTTGGGTCATTCTGGAGTGAAGGTCCTCAGCCTGATGCCAGTACAGTTAGTGGCAGGCTGTGTCAGGGCATGGAGGGCAGTGCCAATCTCCGCAACAGCTTGGGTATGGGGGAGCGGGGTTGTCTATGTACCAAGGCAGTAGGTGGGAGTCCTCTGTGCTATGAATATGGACCATGGTTTCTTCTGGTGCAATTGGGTCTGGGGGGGGCCCTACACTATGGAGCTCTTAAGGGAAGGAGTTGGATTGATCATGGATTGGAGGGGGGTACCTTTAGTTCACCAGGGCTGCCAGGCTGTTGTGCACCTGGGTACACTTCCACAGCCCACCTGTGGGTGGCTGGCCGGCTCAGACCAGCGATTCATGGCCTAGCTGTGGGCCAATCTGCTCTGGGCTGCGAAGGATGAATTTCCCATGGAGTATGCCACAGCGCAGTATATGCATGGGAACACACCCTTGACTTGCACGGCATACTATTTGTGTGCACGCTGGCCCATTCCCTTGCGGCAGGTGCATCCCGCACATTTGAATATCATGCTGTGGTGCATTGTTGGAGTTGTGCAGCACATATCACATTTCCACCAGGATGCGCTGCGCATCTCCTTTGAATATGACGGCCCTGGACTAGGCTACCACGAAGAAATACATTATCAAAATGGAAATATCATGACCCCACTAAAAACAAAATATTGCATCTAATCTGGGACAGCCTGAGTAAATACAATGCAGAAATGTGTAAATGAAGATCCCTATGACAGTGAGATGTAGCATCTCCCCTGCGCTATCCAGGAAACAAAATATAGGAGAAGAAATATTTAAAGGAAATCTACCCTAAACTAAACTTCACTGTGGTCACTGACATAAACAAACAGTTTCTTTATTGTAATAGTCACACAGGAGTGTGGTGTGCATATTTTATGGAACACGTACAAACAGAGATGAGAAAGAATACGTGCCTCACTTGAACTTGAATCCAGGCTGCCTGGCAGTACTGTGGCCATGAGGATGATGTGTGTGTGTGTGTGTGTATATACAAAATATAAGATAAGAAATATTTAAAGAAAATCTACTCTAAACTGAACTTCACTGTGTTCACTGACATAAACAGTTTTTTTTATAACATATTAGAATGCAATATTTATTTTGAATGTTGTGGCCATGAGGATGGCATATATATATATATATATATATATATATATATATATATATATATATATATATATATAATATAGAGAGAGAGAGAGAGAGAGTGTGAGTGTGTGTGTGTGTTGCTGTAGCTCTATATAATTTTTCCCAAAAAGATAGTAAAAAATGGATTCTTATTGATACATACTGTATTTAGTCTAAGCAGTTCACCGAAGACCTGGCAGATGCATGAGACTGCTCATCAGATAGTGCTGAGGTAAAAAAAAAAAAACAGTGTAAATCATAGATTTGCTGGGGAAAGGGTGACATTTATGAGGTATGAATCTTTCCTCAAAGACAATCCATTCCCAAGTTAAACTAGTATCAAGAAGCTGTTTAAATGCTTAGTATTTAAATGTGCAAATCTCCAGTTTCATAGGCAACCAATATTTAACAAATATTTAACAAGCTTTTTCAGTTTTCTAACGACATCTGATAAGCAGCCTGGAGTTATGTCGCCAACATTCTTAACAGAAAGAAGAGAATATTTTATTTCAGTTGGCATGGAAGGATACATTAAAAAGTTTAAAACATGTGTTCCACAATACTCCATTTCCAGCTACAGATAGCAAGAGGGCTTTAGGTTCCAGAGGTTAAAAAACAGCGTAAATCATAGATTTGCTGGGGAAAGGGTGACATTTATGAGGTATGTCTTTCTTGAAAGACAGTCCATTCCCAAGTTAAACTAGTATCAAGAAGCTGTTTAAATGCTTAGTATTTAAATGTGCAAATCTCCAATTTCATAGGCAACCAATATTTAACAAATATTTAACAAGCTGTTTCAGTTTCCTAATGGTATCTGATATGCAGCTTAGAGTTATGTCTCCAACATTCTTAACAGAAAGAAAAGAATATTTGTATTTCAGTTAGCATGGAAGGATACATAGAAATGTTCAAAACATGTCTTCCATATATCTCCATTTTTGAGCTACAGATAGCAAAATGGCTGTAGACTCCACCCATAGTCATAAAATGTTCTATCCGCACTGTCTGGCAGGTTCCTTGGCACTTTAAGATGGGCCTGAAAGTCTTCAAGCTGACTCCTCCCACCCACCCGGGTGATGAAACCCTCGGCTCAGCCCCATGACACCAGATCTTCCTTAGCACATGGAAGCATCAGGTTCCCTCCTTAGCGCTCTCGCATTTTGCAGGCCCTGTCTCTAGAAACTTCGAGGTTTTTTTCCAAAACTTACTTTGAAACTCATTCGAGTTCAGTCTTTACCTTCTTCCCTTGCGGCTGTGATGGAGGACAAGACCGTTCCCGGGTTCCACCGGTGCCCCTGTGGGATGAAGATGTCGCGCACAGACTCCCATGCCTCGTGCATTTATTGCCTCAGGCACAAGCATGATCCACAGGCTTGCGAGATGTGTCTGTCCTTTTCTCCGTCAGTGCTCGAAGACTGCACTGCCCGACTCCAGCTGGGGTGACCGGAGAAACAATACCTGCCGGTCAAATCGAAGGAGGCCTGTTGGGTGGTGTCCGCAGCAGTGGGCTCTGTGGAACAACTTGAACAGCTCACGGCCCTCGAGGAGGAGGAGGAGGCCCAGGCTGCGGCAAGCTCCTCTTCAGCTTTTGGCCTTTGTTCTGCTCCAACTGGGCTCTTCTTACATGGCTTCCTTTTGGGAGCTGTGCCAGTTCCTCTCGACTAAAGGGGAGGATCCTTCTGGGTTTTACACCCCTCGGTCCCGGAAGAAGGATCCAAGAAAAGGTAAGACCCACCAGTGATGCTTTTGGGACCAGAATAGATCTCATTCTCTGGATCATCGGCTCTCAACTTTGGTCGAGGTTGCGGCCAGGGCCGCTGGTTTCATGGTGTCCCCATCAGATCAGCCGGCTGAGACGCCTGTTGTCGTGGCCGAGATTTTTCTCGAGTCCACCATCAGGTTGTTGACCGAGGAGGCTGACAACTCTCTCTCTCTCTCTCTCTCTCAGACACTGGTGCTTCCGGTGCATTCCAAGGACTTGACTCAGACCATTGAGCCAAAGTCCCCGGCTTAGGACCCTGAACCGGAGGGGCAGTGGGTTTCCCCCGCTTCTTCCTCGGCCTGCCACAGGTCAAGGTCTCGGTCCTCCTCTGCTTTGGGGAAATCCTGCTGACGTCGGCGGTCTCGGTCCCAACATCGCAGAAAGTGGTGCCATCGTTCTTTTTCCTCATCCTCCTCAGCTGAGGAGAGGCTCTGGTGCAAGTTGCGTCAGTGCTACAAGGATCTAATGTGGCAACAGCTCCTTTTGGCCAGCAGCAAGCCGATGCCTGCTTCCACACCAGCAATTAAGTGGCTGTCGCCCGAACGGCTAAAGCCGACTCCCGTCGTCGGTTCCCTAGTCGAGGACCCGGTCCCGGTGCTGTTGGCTTGGCCAAAACCGGCTGCCCCGCCCATTGTGGTGGAACCACTGCCTCCCCAGCTGGGGCGCTGACCAAGGATTTTCGGTCGGCTCAAGGTTTGCCCCATCGGTTGTTGGTCACTCTCACCCCTGATCGCCCTAGGCAAGTGGAGAGTGGCTCAGGTGGTCATCAGCTATTCGCTGACTCTTCAGAGTCTGAAGACTCCTCGTTGCATTCCCATCCAGTCGATCTGGAATCCTTGAGGGGGGCTTTCTGTGAGAAGAGCCCCACCTCATTCCTCGGTATCTTTCGGCTCATTTTGGAGTCCACCAGGATGCTGCTTGAACCCATGCAGAACTGGGCCAGATATCCCCTTATGGAGATTCTGGACATGGGGAACTCCCCCATGTAGGCCCTCCCTGTAGCTGAGGCCATTGTGGGCCCGGTGTTAGAACTCTGTCAGTACCCAGCCTCCTGCCCAGTGTCATTGGCCATGATGGCCCGCAAGTACGTGGTTCCTACTGGCTCTCTCTCCGACTTATCAGAGCACCCCTTGGCCAAGGGGTTGGAGGCAGATTCTGTCTTCAGGCACTCTGGCAACAGGAGAGACATGGACAAACCCCCAGATAAGGAGTCCAAGAAACTGGACTACTCAGGGAGAAAGGTGTACGCTGCCACCTCTCTGGGCCTTCGCCAGGCTAGCTTGGCCGTTATGATGGCACACTTCTCTCAGGCCCTGTTGGGCTCCCTGGATGAGGTGCTTCCTCATCTCCAGGCCGACCTTCAGACCACTTTCAAGCAGGTCAGAGATCAGGGAAGGGCGGTGGCAAAGCAGCAGCTCCAAACAGCTCTGGACATTGGAGACTCTTGTGTGCGCTCAGTAGTGGCCACAGTGGCCATGCGTCACAGGGCTTGGTTGCGGATCTCCACCTTAATGGCAGACATCCAATACAAGCTTGCAGATATTCCCTTTCTGGGCACCAACCTGTTTGGGCCCGGTGTGGAGGGTCACTCCCAGTGCATTGAAAAGTCCAATGCCACCTCAGACTCAGCTACATTTGTGCAGAAGGACAAAGGCCACCATCAGCAACGTAAGCTCTTTCGTCCCTCCGCTCCTGCGGTGAGGCCTGCCCAGCAGCACCAGCAGCAGGGCAAGCAGGCTCAGTCTTGGCACCCTAGAGCCAAGTCCTCCGCTTCCTCGGTCAGGAAGCCCGGGGGAAAGGGCCCCGGTGGCTCCTCAGCGGACCCTCCTCCTCCAAGCTTGCCCAGTGATGGGTTGTGGGGTGCCTCCCCCAACCCCGTTGCACCTCCCTTGGGTCCCCCCATGGGGCCGGCTCAGCCACTTCCTTTCTGCCTGTTCCGCTATCACCATGAACCACTGGGTGCTGGAAGTGGTCGGCAGGGGACTGCCTCTAGAGTTCGAGCAGGTCCCTCTCTTTTGAGCCCATGCCCCACGGGGGGGCTACCAGGTCTGCAGCTCCCAGTCAGCTGTCCAAGATGACATCAGTCAACTCCTCTGCAAGGGGGTAGTCAGCGAGGTGGCGGATCCTCCTCCATGCCCAGGGTTTGTTTCCAGGTACTTCCTGGTTCCAGAACAGATGGGGGGGGGCTGGCACCCCAGTCTCGATCTGCATGACCTGAACAAGTTCCTACAGCTGCGCACCTTTCGGATGGTAACTCTGGCTCAGATAATTCCATCCCTGGAGCAGGGCATGTGGTTCTGCTCCCTGGACTTCCAGGATATGTTCTGTCATGCCCCAATCCGTCTGTCTCATCAGTGGTTCCTCCGCTTTCAGGCAGAGGGAACCCTCTACGAGTTCTGGGCCATGCCCTTCGGCCTATCACCAGCTTTCAGGGTCTTCACCAAATGCATTGCAGTGTTGGCAGCATTCCTGCGGTGCTGAGCAGTCCGGGTCTGCCCTTACGTGGATGACTGACTGATAGCAGGCCCCTCCTGGTTGGAGGTGGAGTGGTCCAGGGATCTGGCCCTCCAGGCTTGCTCTCAACTTGGCCTCCTCATCAATGAAGCCAAGTCAGAACTCATGCCTTTGCAGGTGATTCAGTTCATCAGGGCAGAGTTCAACTTTCTCCGAGCCAGGTCCACCGGGCCTAGGTCCTTTCCTCCTTTGCTCAATCATTTCTGGTTGGGCAGTCATGCCCTGCCCATGACTTCCTGCACCTTCTGGGTCTCATGGCGACCTGCACCAGCGTGGTCCATTGGGCACACTGGCATATGCGCCCCCTGCAGTAGGGGCTGGCCCAAGTGGTCTCAGCACTCAGGTCATCTAGATCAGCCAGTCTCTGTGACCCAGGAGATGTGGGATGGCCTGCAGTGGTGGCTCATCCCAGCTCATCTGCAGGAGGGAATCCCATTTTTCCACCCGAGCCAATGGTCATCTTGATGACTGACGCGTCTCTGATGGGTTGGGGTGCCCATCTGGGGGAGCACAGAGCCCACGGTCTCTGGTCCCCTCAGGAGTCCCAATGCCACATCTACCTGCTGGAGCTCTGAGTGGTCTGGCTAGCCCTGGCCGTCTTCGCTCCGTTTGTTCAGGGTCAAGTGGTCCAGGTCCAGACGGACAACACCACGACCATGTACTACCTCAATAGACAGGGTGGGACGCACTCCTTGCCTCTCTGCAAGGAAGCTTTTCGCATTTGGTCTCTCATGCTCAGACTGGAGGCAGATCTCCTAGCCATTCATGTGGCAGGAGCCTCGAACAGTTTAGCAGATGCCCTCAGCTGGATAGGCGATGCATCTCACGAGTGGTCTCTCCTGCCAGAGGTAGTACAAGACCTGTTCTCCCATTGGGGCACTCCTCAGGTGGATCTGTTTTGCCTCCATGGAGAATGCCAAGTTGAGGCTATACCATGCCCACCCCCTCAGCAGGTTTCGCTGTAGGGGTATGCCTTCTCCAGGCCATGGACCCCAGACCTCTTCTATTCCTTCCCTCCCCTGCCCTTGATAAACAAGGTGCTCCTCAAGATCAGGAGGTACAAGATGCAGGTGATTCTAGTAGCCCCGGACTGGCCTTGCCAGTTCTGGTATCCAGATTTCCTCAGCCTCTGCTTCAGGCTCCCGAGGTGGCTTCCAGCCCGCCTGGACCTGTTCTCCATCAACAAGGGGAAGGTACTCCATCCGGACCTTCAATCACTGCACCTGACAGCCTGGTTCGTGAGCGGCTAGAGTTCCAGGCCTTGGGTCTTTTCGACGAGGTCCTCAACATCATTGAGGCATCCCGCAAGGAGTCGACCAGAAAATGCTATGCCTTCAAATGGAAGGGTTTCTCCATTTGGTGTCACGGCAATGGGTTGGACCCCTTATCCTGTCCGCTGGCTAGCATTCTGGACTACCTGAGGGCCCTTTCCCAGCAGGGGCTTCGATCAGTGACCCTCAAGGTGCGCTTGGCAGCTATCTCTGCTTACTGGTTGTGGTCCAGCAAGCAGTCAGTGGTGCAGGAGAAGGTGGTCTGGTGCTTTTTCAAGGGCCTAGATCACATATCCCCTCCAGTGCATGAACTACCACCTCCATGGGATTTACTGCTGGTATTGGCCAAGCTCATGGGCAAGCCATTCAAACCGATGCACAGGTGTGACATCTGTCACCTGTCGTGGAAGACCGCCTTCTTGGTGGCTATCATGTCAGCCAGAAGGATTGGGGAGCTCCAGACACTTTCCATCAAATCTCCCTACCTGGTCTTCCACAGGGACAAGGTTGTCCTACGTCCCCACCCGAAATTTCTTCTGAAGGTGGTGTCGGGAGTTCCACCTGAATCAGGTAATGACTCTGCCGGTGTTCTAAACCAATTACACCTCGGAGGCCGAGTACAGGCTCCATACCTTGGACCTGAGATGAGCGCTCGCCTACTACAAAGAACATACGGCGGATGTTCAGGGAGAGGTTCGCCAGCTGTTTTTCATCTACACTGAAGCCGCACCTGGCAGACCTGCAGCCATGCAGATGATTGGCAGGTGGATCACATCCTGCATTGATCTCTGCTATAGGTTGGTGGGTAGGGAGCCTCCCGTAGGGCTTAGGGCTCATTCCACCTGCCATACCACTGCATCAGTGGCTGCTTCTAGGGATGTCCCTATCCAGGAAATCTGCAGGGCTGCTACCTGGAAGTCAGCACACACCTTCATTTTTTTATTACCACATCGACCTTGAGTCACGCCAGGATGCTGGTTTTGGGACCTCAGTTCTCTAGTCCCTGTTCCGTAAGTAGCGGGTGTGCGTCTTGCCTCCCTCCTCCTGGAGAACTGCTAGGAGTCTGTCAGACAGTGTGGCTAGAACAACATATCCTCGTCCCTAGAAATACAGGTTACTCACCTGTAACAGGACTTCTAGGAGTGGTATATGTTATGCATCCACACGGACCCACATGACCTCCCCGGCTTCTGCGCACAACCTAGATTCCAGCAGGCCAGATCTGTCATCATGGGTGGAGCTGAGGGTTTCATCACCCAGGTGGGTGGGAGGAGCCAGCTTGAAGACTTTCTGGCCCATCTTAAAGCGGCAAGAAACCTGCCAGACAGTGTGGATGAACAACATATACTACTCCTAGAACTCCTGTTACTGGTGAGTAACCTGTATATTTAAAACAGCAGTACCGAAAGAGCCGCTCAGAGGTGTGGGTACCAAGGCCGGTACCTCTGTAACACAAAGTCACAGCACTCACATGAATGTTCACTTGAGAAAACTTTCAGGTGAAATGTCACAAGTTTGCTGACCACCACTGTGCTGGATGAATCTGGACTGTATTAAAAGGTGAAGGACCGTTTTGCCTCTGATTCCAGTTTATTTTCACTGCAAGTGAAGGTGGTGAGTGCTGTGACTTTGAACAAATCTGTGCCAAATAAAACCTGAGAAACGAAGTTGGGGAAACGATACATTGCTGAGCTACTGTGACCCTTGCTATTCTCTGCAGTATCATTAACTAGTTAATGGTCAAACAGCAGTGTAAGTGCATATAACAAACCCAGGCAGAGATGCTTTATAGTGAATGTAAATCCACAAAGAAAATTAAAACAAAATCAATCCTAAAAAATATAAATGGAGGCCTTTGATACTGTCCCACGTAAAAGGCTAATAAACAAATTGAGCAGCCTGCGAGTTGGAGCTGCAGTGGTTAACTGGGTTAGAAATTGGATGAGCGGTAGGACACAAAAGGTGGTAGTGAATGGAGTTCATTCTGTAGAAAGGGAGGTGACCAGTGGGGTGCCACAGGGATCGGTGCCAGGCCCAGTTCTTTTTAATGTCTTTATAAGCGACATTGCAGAAGGGCTGGAGGGGAGGGGAGGGTGTGCCTCTTTACAGACAACACAAAGATCTGTACTAGGGTAAACTGGGGGAGTGGAAAGAATGAGAAGGGACCTGGGCAAGCTGGAAGATTGGTTAAATGTATGGCATTTGAGATTCAACGCAAAGAAATGCAAAATTATGCCCTTAGGTCATGGGAACCGGAGAGCCATACTTAGGGGGGGGGTGTACTGTTGGCCACCAAGCAGGAGAGAGAGATCTACGAATAATTATATCTGAGGACTTAAAGGTGGTCAGACAGTGTGAGAAGGCAGTTAGAAGGGCCAGCGGGATGTTGGGGTGCATAGGGAGAGGCATCACAAGCAGAAAAAAGGAGGCAGTGATGTCACTATACAGATCATTAGTGAGACCTCATCTGGAGTGCAGTGTCCAGTTTTGGAGACAGCATATCAGGAAGGACATAGATAGAATGGAGGCAGGCCAAAGGAGGGCTACAAAAATGGTACATGGACTGCACCAGAAGTCATATGAGGAGAGACTGAAAGACCTCAACACATGTTCTCTAGAGATGCGAAGGGGGGAGGGGCATGATAGAAACATATAAATACCTTAAAGGAAGCAGTAAGGTACAGGAGGATAGCATCTTTCAGAAAAGAAGATTGACAAGAACTAGGGGACAGAAGACAAAGTTGGAGGGAGAAAGAATCAAGAGTAATGTGAGAAAATATTTCTTTACAGAGGGGGTGGTGGATGTTTGGAACAGCCTCCCTGCAGGGGTAGTAGGGGTGAAAATGGTGGCAGAATTAAAAAATACATGGGACACACACAAGGGAACCCAATGTAATCCCCCTACAAATGGGGGTTTCCAAAAAGTCTTCCTTGAGCTTGCCTAAATGCTTACTGCCAGGCTGGTGTCCTGCGTTTTAGCAGTTTAAATGTGATTGCCAGAGAGTGCCTGTATAGCCTCTGTGCACTGTCTCTTTAAGAGCTGACTGGATTGCATTCATAAGTAATCTGAGAGGGAGCTCTGTTGAAAGATGTAACTATTTGCTGAAAATCATTTAGGGTGATAATGATAATGTAGTTTGTCTAACCTGCCTTCTTTGCAGCAAGGACTGTTTTGTTTATCTCCACTAGCTTGGTCCTGGACTGCCGAATTGGACCAATCAGTTCTGGTGGGACCTAAAATAGAGCCGGACTACAGGAGCTATCTGTAGGAATTGTAGTTTTGGGCTTTTGGCACCTTTTTGCACCTGAAGGGGGAGCCTTTGTTGTGACTGACAGACAGATCAGCCAACCAAACCTTTTGGATTCTGGGGAAAGTCCTTGGCTTGCTGGCAGTTGACTCAGATCTCAGTTGGGAGCTGAAGAAGCAACAGCTTGAGACAGTCAAGCAGCCGTCTGAGTAGTTTCATGCGGGAGAACTGTGGAAAGGCCTGAGTTGTTGCCTGCATGTCTGCCTGCTGCCCCTGAGAGGGAGAGAAGAGAATTATTTCAGACTAAATCCAAGTTTGTGAGAACGAAGTAAGCCACTGATTTTTTACCAGGCTCATATCTGAAGAAGACCGCAGATTTTGCTGAATGCGATCGGCCTGTCAGGATTTCCAGCTGCTTTTGAATCCCCGGTTTGTGCAGAGACTTTGCGATCATGACCGGAGAGCGGTTTGCCTGGTACAGTAGAATTTCCTTACATGTAAATGTGCTGTGTATTGAAAGTGGGTCGTGATTTGGTTCCCCACTGTGTGAACTGTGTTCTGCTTGCTGGTACAGTAGAATCCTTTTCTTGTAAATGTGCTGTGTATTGAAAGTGGGTCGTGATTTGGTTCCCCACTGTGTGAACTGTGTTCTGCTTGCTGGTACAGTAGAATCCTTTTCTTGTAAATGTGCTGTGTATTGAAAGTGGGTCATGATTTGGTTCCCCACTGTGTGAACTGTGTTCTGCTTGCTGGAAGCTTTATCCAGCCTAATCGGACTGAATCCGCGTTCATCTCCATTCGGCCTTGGCCACGCCACGCTGGCCCTGCCAGACTACCCCACTGCACAGAGAAAGCCACCAATGAGAGATCTGCCTGGGGATCAGCCCCCTGCTCCATGCTTGAACAGGAACTATGCCTCAGCAAATCATGTGGGTCCTGCTTCTCCTGGCACTCCAGATTAACCACCTGCTGTCTCAATTTTAGAAACATAGAAACATAGAAGTTGACGGCAGATAAGGACCGCAAGGCCCATCCAGTCTGCCCATTTCTTTTTCTGCCTTATAAATGTGCCATCGGCCTTTGCTCTGTCAGTGGCCTATCTATTCATAGTCATTTGTATTGCTCCCTTATGCCTATCCCATGCCTGTTTGAAGCCCTGCACTGTATTTATAGCCACCACTTCTTGTGGTAAGCCATTCCATGCATCCACCACCCTTTCTGTGAAAAATAATTTCCTCACATTCCCCCTTAATCGGCCTCCTCTAATCTCATGCTGTGTCCTCTTGTCCTGCTATTTTTCTTATACTTAAACATGTTAGACTCTTTCACCTTGTTTATGCCCTTAAGGTGTTTGAATGCCTCGATCATATCACCTCTCTCCCTCCTTTGCTCAAGGGTATACATATTGAGCTCCGTTAATCTGTCCTCATATGTCTTCTGATGCAGTCCCTGCACCATTTTGGTTGCCCTTCTCTGGACTGCCTCAGTTTGGTTAATGTCCTTGTGAAGGTGTGGCCTCCAATACTGCACGCAGTACTCCAGATGGGGCCTAACCAGTGTCTTGTACAGAGGGATTATTACCTCCCTCTTACGACTTGTGATACCCCTACTAATACACCCTAACATCCCCCTAGCCTTACCTACTGCTTTAGAGGTCTGCTTGATGATTTTAGGTCATCAGTGATGATGATGCCCAAGTCTCTTTCTTCCTTTGTGACTGCTAGCAACTCCCTCCCAGCCTATAGGTGGCTTCAGGGTTCTTCTTCCCTATGTGCATGATTTTGCACTTCTTTGCATTAAATCCAGTTGCCACTCTTCTGACCATTCTGCTAGTTTATCCAGATCTCTTCTCATTCTGCCCACCCCATCTGGATCATCTACTCTGTTGCAGATCTTGGTGTCATCTGCAAACAGACAAGCCTTACCCTCTAGTCCATCTGCAAGGTCACTAATGAAGATGTTGAAGAGGACTGCCCCAGGACTGATCCCTGAGGTACCCACTTGTGACTTGCATCTCTTCTGACTGTATACCATTTACCACCACTCTCTGTTTTCTGCCCGTCAACCAGTTTGCCACCCAGTTGACCAACTTCTGACCCACCCTGAGCCTACCCAGCTTATTTATCAATCTTCTATGTGGAACAGTGTCAAAAGCTTTGCTGAAGTCAAGGTAGGCGACATCAACTGCTCCCCCTTGGTCCACCACTCTGGTTACCCAGTCAAAGAAATCTATGAGATTAGTTTGACAGGACCTTCCTTTTGTAAACCCATGCTGTCTTGGATCCTGTGCCCCTATGGATTCCAGGTGTTGCACTATCCTTTCCTTAAGGAGTGCCTCCATAATCTTGCCCACTACTGAGGTAAGACTGACCGGTCTCAGTTCCCCGCCTCCTCCCTGCTACCACTATTGTGGAGCGGGATCACATGAGCCCTCTCCAGTCTTCTGGGACCTCTCCTGTGCTCAGAGACTCACTAAACAATTCTGCTAATGGCTCTGCTAGTTCCTCCTTTAGCTCCTTAAGTACCCTGGGATGTATGCCATCAGGTCCCATTGCCTTATCCACCTGAGCTTAGCAAGCTCTTGTAGGACCCTTTCTTTTGTGAAGGGAGTAGTGCTCACCTCCCCCCCTGTGTCCATGATGGTGAGCTGTGGGCCCTGCCCTACCTTCTCTTCAGTAAATACATAGATACATACATAGATACATAGACAGTGTCGGCAGATAAGGGCCTATGGCCCACCCAGTCTGCCCATTTAAGTTTGTAAGTTCAGTTTATGTTTTCCAGGAAGTCTGTTGCCCCTTACCCCTGACCTCCAGAATTCCTTTATGTCTATCCCACGCATTCTTAAATCCCGTGATTGTTTCAGCCCCCACCACTTCCTGAGCAAAAGTATCTATTTAGGATAGATGCCTTTACAGGGTCCTCCTCCTCACATGCTCCCTTTTCTCCATTAAGCTTAGCAATACCCCCTCTGGACTTTCTCCTTTCACTAATGTATCTATAGAAAGTCTTGTCACCTTCTTTTACTGTTCGTGCTAGTGTTTCCTCAGTTTGGGACTTTGCCTGCCTTACTGCCTTACCTGCTTCCCTTAGGGCAGTTTGTATGCCTCCCTATCTTCATCCCGCTGTGTTCCTTATATTTCCTGAAGGCCAGCCTTTGGCTCTGACCTTTTCGCTACTGTATTTGAGAACCAAAGTGGTTTCCTTCTTCTTTGCACTTCCTTTTCTGTCTAACACAATGGGATGTTGCTTCAAGTATTGCATCCTTAATGCTTGCCCACTTTGCCTATACCCCTCACCTGTGTTTCTTTTGCCAGGGCTAGCTTAACTCTGTTGGCCATCTTATCAAAGTCAGCTTCTCTGAAGTCCCATATTTTTGCCTTGGAATGGGATGATTTAGATGTAGTAGCCAAATTGAACCATACTATGTGATGGTCACTGGCCCCCAGGTGACCTTCTACCTGGAGATCTGTGGATCCCTTCTTTGTTAGTCAGTACTAGATCTAGGATAGCCCTGTCTCTTGTGGGTTGCTGTACCAGTTGTCTGAGGCCCTCCCCTGCAGGGAATCCACTATGAGTCTAGTTCTGGCAGATGTTCCTGCTGGTTGACCAATCTGTATCCGCATGTTGAAGTCTCCCATTATCAGAACCTCCCTTTAGCTGTCATGTTTTGTATATCTTCTAACAGTAATGTGTCTATGTCCTCCCTCTGGTCTAGGGGCCTGTAGACAGCCCCAGTTCTTATGGCTGTCCCATTTCCTGTTTCCAGGGTGACCCACAGTTCTTCTGGCTCCTTATGTGTATTCTGAATTTCTGTAGCTTTGATATTTTCATTAACATACAGGGCCACTCCTCCCCCCCTTTTCGTCCAGCCTGTGTCCTGTCTTGGGTATCGTGAGTAATCATCAGGGTAGCTCCCTGCAACAACAGCCCAATAAAAAAGTGTGTCTTCTGACTGTCTTGTTGTTTTCTTTTCACGAACTGAGCCCTCCAGCTCCAGATTACAAATAGTGTGTGTTGTGCATGTTGTTTTCTTCCATCACAGGGCCCCAACCAGCTGCAACGTTCCTGGCTAGCCCACCATTCTCCATCTGGGTACCCAGAGTGTGTGACTGTTTATGGACCCTGAAGTGCATGCATAACTGTTTGACAGAGCCTTTAAACAAATTAACCTGATTATGCCCCTCCCTTGTTCAAGTCCCTTAAATAAATGAGATCCAACTCTTTTTTGCATTTACCCTGAGTGTGGTTCCAGTTTGTGCAAGAGTACTGTACTGCTGTTATTTGCTGTGTATAACCTTGTTTTACAGGGGGTCCCCAGGGCTGAGCCAGAAGAAAGCCCTGGTGGTAAGTGCAAACAGTGTGGGTACTTGTATGGTGTATCAGGGGTATTGTGAAAGTGATCATTGTTTATTGTTCCGGCCACTAGTAAGGAAAGAAGGGGGGTTACAGTGTCCCGGGGGGCTGTGCCCAGGTTAGCTTGACCACACCAACCCTGACCTCTGGTTGGACTCACCTGTTTCAGAACTCAGGCCCCTTAGCCTGCTACTAGCCAAGCAGGCAGGGGTAGTAGCCCTTGGGATTGCGCCACCTAGGGGTTACACCTAGAAAAAGGGAAGAGTAGGAAAGCTGCAGACCAACTACAGTCTGCAGCATAAGTTAAAGGTAGAAAATTAAATGGGCAGACTAGATTTGCCAGGCAGTCCTCAGCTGCCGACAAATTCTATGTATCTATGATCATGAGCTAAACCAGAGGTTACAGGTAGGGTGGTGTGAATATCAATTATAAACAAAGCTAATGAGACAAATAGACTCTGTACTAAATGCTTCACTATAAGTTCACAAACAAGTGGACCACTTAAATCACTAGCAAGAGACTCACAAAGTTAGTCCTGTGGCCCAGTCCCAGTGTGACTCCAGTCAGGCTTCACTCAAAGCACTTTTCCTCTGCACCTCACTGCCATTTCAGCTGGAGCACAGTCGTATCAAGAGGCTGGTCCCACCCCCACATGATGTTGTCTCCACCGTGATTAGACAGCAGGCGGCAAACGTCATACTGCTGGCAGTTGACCTTAGCATAATGGGAGAAGTGCCAAAGTCAGGAAACCCCTCACAGACACTGAGGAAATTACAGGAGGTCATGGAGTCAGTAACAATTCCTTTCCAGCAGGTTTACAGCGTACTGACACGAAGATCACTTAGCAGTGAGCAAGCAGGAACACGGTAACATTGACGGGAGGAAAGATGCCGCATAGATGAATAAGGCTTTTTAGGAGCTATATGTGCCTGGAGTCCTACATTGGAGCCTACCACACTCCACTCAAAACATTTATCTTCTGCACTTCTCCACTTCCGCTTTGATGCTGCTGGGTCAGCTGGAGCACCGTCTTATCAAACAGCTGAGCCCCCCCACCACCACCACAGTACTTCCACTGCCGTGATTGGGCAGCAGGTTAGGCAAATTTGGGACTGCTGGTGGTCAAACTTAGCATGAGGGAAGGAGGGCCAAAGTGAGGAAACCCCTCACAGACACTTAACAGAATACAGAGTTAGCGTGTTCCTGCTTGCTCACTGCTAAGTGATCTCGTGGCAGCATGGATTCACAGCGGGAAGGTCATGCCAGATGAATCTAAAATATTTCTTTGACTGGGTGACCAAAGTAGTAGATCAGGGAGGGGCTGTGGACATGGCCTACCTAGACTTTAGCAAGGCATTTGACTCAGTCCCATACAAAAGATTAATATACAAGTTAGCCAGCCTGGGAGTGGGTCCCAAGTTGATAGCCTGGGTAAAGAATTAGCTGGAGAATAGGACACAGCGGGTAATAGTAAATGGAGTCCACTCTGAAGAAAGTGGGGTTATTAGTGGGGTACCACAGGTTCAGTATGACTGGTCCTCTTCAATGTCTTGTAAGTGACATTGCAGAGGACTGAAGAAAGTATGTCTCTTTGCAGATGACACAAAGGTCTGCAACAGAGTTGATGCACAAGGTGGGTGGAAAGGATGAGAAGGACTTGGCAAGGTTAGAGGAATGGTCAAATGTATGGCAGCTTAGATTTAATGCTAAGAATTGCAAGGTAATGCACCTGGGAAACAAAAACCCAGGGGAAGAGTACACGATGGGCGGTGAGATACTAACAACAACAAAAATGGAAAGGGACCTGGGGGTAGTCATATCAGATGACTTAAAGATGGGCAAGCAATGTGACAGGGCAGTAAGGAGGGCTGGGGGGATACTGGGATGCATAGGGAGAGGCATCACCAGTAGAAAACAGGAAGTTGTTATCCCTCTGTACAGACAGCTGGTGAGACCCCATCTGGAGTACTGTGTGCAGTTCTGGAGACCCAATCTCCACAAGGACATAGACAAGATGGAAACTGTCCAGAGGAGGGCAACTAAAATGGTGCAGGATCTGCACTGGAAGACATATGAAGAGAGACTAAAGGAGCTTAATATGTATAGCCTCGAAAGGAGGGAGAGGGGTGACATGATAGAAACTTTCAAGTACCTCAAGGGAATCAACAAAATCCAAGAGGGTAGCATCTTTCAAAAAAAGAGGTGTGCAAGAACAAGGGGGCACAATTTGAAGATAGAGGGGGGGCGGCTCAGAGGTAATGTGAGGAAGTATTTTTTCACAGAGAGGGTTGTGGATGCATGGAACGGCCTCCAGAGGAGGTTGTGGAGTCAAAACAGTGGTTGAATTCAAGCATGCATGGGACAGTCATAAGGCAATTCTAGGGGGTTGGGGTAGAAGGAAGTAGGCTGCTGGTTAGCTAGGATCTGCAGCTTATCCATTAGATAGGGAAATGGGCAGACTGGGTAGGCCAAGCGGTCCTTATCCGCTGTCAAATTCTGTGTTTCTATGTTTCAGAAGGTCTCAGAGTTGGTGACAGCTCCTCTGTCCAACAGTATCACAACACACTGACGTGAAGATCACTTGGCAGCAAGCAGGCAGGAACATAGTGGGTAACACAGGTGGGAAGAAAGGTAAGAAAGGTGCAGCACAGATGAACAAGGCTTCTTAGGAGATGGATGTACCTGGAGTCATATACTAGAGCTCGCTACACTCCAGTCACTCTACTCGCAGCACTTTTCCTCTGCACTTTGCACCATCACTTTGATGCCTATATCTGAACAGTACAAAGCTTACTGTATATTATGTGTGAATCACAGAAAGAAAGTCATACGTAAAAGGCATGGAAAGGAAATATGAAATACAGTATTTGTGTATTTTTGTATTTTTTTTGTTTGGGTCAGGCCTGAAAATGGACCTTTGGTCCAGTACTTTTACCTGGTTACCAAAGAATAATTGAAAATGAAATGAAAGTATATAGGGAATAGGAAAACAAGGCAAGAGATGCCAGTGATGAATCCAGACTCGCTCTAGTCCATTCCCTAACAGGGTACTCAAGGTAACTGCTTCTTCAGGTTCAGAATTTTCCCCCCAGCTAGAGAGGAACACTCCCTCCAATAGTCTTCAAAGACTTCTCTACCATGATCACCAGTCCTAGCTGAGGGATATACTTTTTCTGCAGGACTAGTTGGCAAATTAAAAAAATGAGGCAAGAGAACCAAACTGTCAGTGTGCTGGTTGCTACTTAGTCCACCCATGCAATAATAACCTGAGAACAAGATGGCTACATGTAAGGGACAGAAATAAAGGCTCATTCCATTCCTGAGCCACCGGCTTCCAAACGTCCCTAATGTAGAGCTTGGCTTATGTGTTGCTAATTACCAAGCGTTCATAATGAGGTGTCAGAATCACATGTGGAGAGACAGGAACCAGCCTGCCTGAAGGGTTGGACAAATCCGTAATCTTTAAATGTGTGTCACAGGGTTCTGAAGGTGGAAAGTATCTCCAGAGTTTGGTGTAAGACACCTCATATGTTGCTGCCTCCAGCATTTGTCTAAGACGGCACTCCTGGCTTGGAGTTGTTGGTTTTGCCCAGGATGTGCAGCAGTCAGTACCAAATGCCTCTTTTAAGGGCAATAAGCTATGTGGCTCTGAGGTGGACACCACCAAAACCCTCAAAGAGGTCTGTAAGGACTACATGAAGTCAGAGTGGTAAAAAACAAGGCTTTTATTGGGGGCTGGTGTGCTGGTCCATAGCTGCTCCCTATATTCCCTCACCAAGTGGTTACCCTTTCAGGGTTGGGTAAAGTACCAAACCTGTGTGCTTGCAAAAAAGGTGCTGATGGGTCTCCGATTTTTCAAAATTGTTTGCACCCTGATACCTATCAATATAGTACAGTACCAGGAGTGTGGCCAGGAATGCCCTAGAAGCACCATTTCAGAGAACAAACCTGGGAAAATGCTCCTTTGCTGTAAGGACATCAATGTGGCCCGAACAAATTACCTAAATCCCTGCTAAGTTTCCCAGAAATTGCCCACTTCATAAAATCCCTGAGAACTGAGCTCACCCTGAGTTCCAAATGATCTTCTTTGGGGGTATCTCTGTCATCAGGAAACACTGTAGCAATTTCACCGTTGGTAAAGGGGAATCCACATGGCAGATTTTCAACAGTACAACTGGGGCTGCCCACGCTGTCAACATCAGTCAACGTCCTCAGCCCTATAAAGGCGTGAGGGGCCCCACTCCCTCCTCAATTCTTTCCTGCCGTTGACTAACTGCACCTTTTTTCACCTATGGGTTTTCTAACTTTATTTTTCTGAGTCTCTTTTTGTAAAGAGATTCCTCAGACTTGTTTATGTTGAGAGTTAATCCTTCAGCTTCTCTCTTCCATCGCTGCCCCGCTAAGGAAAGAAGATTGCCTCCACAGATGAACATCCTCTCTGTGTCTGCTATCTTGGGCCTGAACACGAAGTTTCTGACTATGAGCTCTGTCAGAAGTTTAACCAAACAAGCCTCAGGTGATGCAGAAAGGTTCTCAAAAATTTAATGATTGGATCAACAGGTAACAAGTTCCGAGCAGGGGTCCTCTGGGGTCCTGGCCTCTCAGTTGCCTACCAGATCTTTTAGCTCCTAGGTCTTCAAGGCCCGAGATGAGTCTTCGGGGAAAAGACACAAAAAAGACTGAGATCACAGATGTGCCCCCTGGTGTCGATCTCATTCCCCATTGGCCTCTCCTTCTGGGGGATCTTCATCGGCTGCTGCTGGACTGGCGAAGAAATCAACTGTCCAGGTCTCTGTGCCCATGAGACCCATACTGACAGCATCCATGCCTGATTCTCAGGGTGGTCAGCTGTTGACCTCCAGGTTGTCGGCATCATCAATGACTCTCCCGTTGAGGACAGCCCCTCCTTCTACTCGGGCTACAGGCTGCTCAGGTTCTCAGGGCCCAGCTGGTGGATAATCGACATCGGTGCCATCGACCCCCCCATTGATGAACACCATTGGACTAAATGAAATTCTGGTCAGAGTTACCAATGCCATTGTGCAACAGCTGGGTGCCCTTAGGCCCTCCTTGCCAATGACGTTGACGGCAGCTTCATCGTTGACACCTACTCATTGGCCACAAGAGGCCCCCAGTAGGCCATCAGTGGCGCAACCGACGCCAGACCCAGACCTAGAGGAGATCAGTGTTGAGGAGTACCATCTAGACCTCATTCTTCCTGAGGATGAGGAGAAGGAAGAAGAAGAAATCTCCTTGTCTCTGACAGGTTTGCTGTTTCTTCGATCAGTGAGGATTCAGTGAAGCACACACCTAGATCTCCTCCTGAGGACCCCACATTTTTCAATGTGATGAAGCAGCTGTCCTCAACCATGGGCTTCCACACTGAGGAAAAGAATGCCACCAGGAAATAACTGGTGGACTTCCTGGAAATTCCAGAATCTCCCCCAAAGATCATTCCTCCATTCTTATCAGCTTTGAGGGATGCAGCCACGGCAGCATGGCACAGACCAGACATGGTGCCAGCTATGCTTCGCAGGGCAGACAAACTTTATCATGCCCATCAGGGTTTCCCCTGTTATGCTTCCCAGCCTGAGATAGACTCAGTGGTCATCAAGGCAGCTCATGACAGGTCTAAGGTGCCTAAACACCCCTAGTTCCCTTACCCCAGACAAAGAGTCTTGCAGAATCAACCTCTGTGGTAAAAGGGTATATTCTTCCCCTACTCTAGGTTTGAGGATTGCAAACTAACTGTCACACATGGTGAAGTACTGGAATGCCAATTGGAAGAAGGGCAGGCTGTCGTCCAGCACCTTTCAGAGGGCACTCAAAAGCAGGAACCGCTTCAGTGCCTTCAAGCTGCTGAACATGTTAGTAAGCATCTCCTCAGAGCCCTGTACAACTTGGCTGACACCATTGCCAGGGCATCTACCACGGGCATGTGCCTACATCAGCACTCCTGGCTCAGAGTATCTGGCTTTGCAGCTGTCATGCAGCAAAGTGTGCTTAATGCCCCCTTTAATGGCACTAAGCTGTTTGACCCTGATGTTCAGGACATCATTAATGATCTGCAAACCTCAGACTGGGCCCTCAAGTCTGTCCACTCCGTCTACTACACCCAACCAAGGGGTAGAGGGTGCCCTCTTTTTTCACAAAATGAACAATAGTCCTAGGACAGCTCCCTGGCCCAAGGAAAACACAGAGCCCAGGCTGCCTTGCCCATCCTCTCTAGTGCCAGAGTGTCAGGCAAGCGCCCCAGAAGCAAGGGACCAGCCCTTGTGGCTGGCTCCACCTCTGCTTGACTCTTTGCCAGTCCCCCCTGTTCTGGTCCCAGACCAGTGGGTGGTGGTCGGAGGTCGGAGGTCAGTTTTCCCTCCATCTGAATCAATGGAGAACCATAACTTCAGGTGTATAGATTCTGCAGATCATAGAAAGGGATGCATCTTGGAGCTCATCGAGCAGCCTCCAGAAATCCCACCCTGCCCTTCTTTTATCCCCTGGCTCACCTGTTTGTTCTCTTGGAGGAAGTACAGTCACTGCTGCGCAAGTAGGCAATCGAGTCAGTGCCCAGGCACCAGAGAAACAATGGATTTTACTCCAGGTTTTTCCTGGTCACCAAAAAGACCAACGATCTGAGGCCTATCCTGGATCTAAAGGACCTCAGTCTGTACGTCCAGTACAAAAAGTTCCGGATCATAACTTTGGCAGGCCTGTTGCCCCTTCTCAAAACAGGGGACTGACTCTGCTCACTGGACATGCAGGTCACCTACCTACACATCTCGGTCTTTCCTCCTCGTAGGCAGGTTCTCCATTTTGCCTTTCAGGGCTTGCATTATCAGTGCTGCCCTTTGTATTGTCCTCTGCACCGTGAGTCTTTACCAAGTCCTTAGCAGCAGTCAGAGCAACTCTCAGAAGGGAGGGACTCTATGTTTTCCCTTATCTGGACAACTGGATCCTAAAGGCCCCATCCAGGGAACAGCTTTTGCTAACTGTGGAGTGAACTTTGCAGCTCTTCCACTCCCTGGGCATCACTGTCAGTCTGCCCAAGTCCATTGTGGTAGCATCCCAAAGGTTGCAATATATATGGGTGATTCTAAACTCTGCACAAGGGAAGGCCTTCCTGCCCCACAACAGGGCAGAGTACCTTATAGCTCAAGCTCAGGAAGCCACCCAAAGTCATTACATTCCTGCCAGAGTATACCTCAGATTGCTGGGCCTGATGGCAGCTGCCATCCCACTGTTCCACTGGCCAGACTTCATATGCCATCCTCCAGTGGGCCCTCTGGCTACAATGGGACCAGCCCACAGAAGAATTAGATCAGCCAGTCCTGGTCTCCTCCAGAGTGCGCAAGGTGCTGCAGTGGTGGATGGACCCCTTGATTCTGTTTCAAGGTGTTCCATTCCAGATCTCCTCCCCACAACAGATCCTAATGACAAATGCCTCAAATCTGGGCTGGGTAGTGCACCTGTGTCCCTTCCAGACCCAGGTTCTTGGTCTCAATGGAAATTTCCCTGCATATCAGTATCCTAGAGATGAGGGCACGCTTTACGCCATGCAGGCTTTTCAGGAGCACGTCACCCTGGGCCAGCTACTGGTGCAGTCAGACAGTCTAAGGGTAGTTTACTACATCAATAAGCGGGGGGCAATTTGTACCTCTTTTGCAGCGATTGGGCATTGGATCACAGTCTGACACTCTCTGCAGTCCATGTGCCAAGCATGCTAAACACTCTGGCGGACAGCCTCTGCAGGACTCAGTCCAGCATGCATGAATGGGAGCTTCTCTCATTCATCACAGAAGAGTTGTCCCACAGATGGGATCATTCAGAGTTGGACCTTTCTGTGTCCCCACTCAATGCAAAACTGCCCAGTTTCTGCTTGCTAGATCCAGGGCCTGGAATTTTCTGGTGAGACGCATTGTTCCTCTCCTGAAGTGGGACCTTTCTTCATGATTTCCATTTCTTCTAATTCAGAAGGTGCTAATCAAGTTGTAGATGGAGGGAGCCAACATGATCCTGGTAGCCCCATTCTGGCACTGACAGATTTAGTTCTCTCTACTTCAGCAGATGGTGGAGGAACCTATGGTCCCTCTCCCTTTTTGCAGCAATCTGCTGACCCAGGTTCAGGGGACCATGATCCATCCCAACCTCAGATTCCTACATCTGCATGCCTGGCTACTGAGGACATAGCTATCGCCAGGTTTGGGGTCTCTAACAGTGTGGTGGATGTCCTAGTGGCCGCCCGGAAGCCTTCCATTCAAGCCACATATGCCATGAAGTGGAAGTGGTTTGACATCTGGACTGCCAAACATAGTTTAGATCCTTACACCTACCCGGTGAACCATATCAGGGACTACCTGATCTCTCTCTGTCTGACTCAGGTCTCCAGTACTCCTCCCTCAAGGTGCACCTTTCAGCTATTTCTCCATTTCATGAGCCTGTGGGTGACCGCATGATTGCTCAGCTGGATGTCTCCTGTACCTTTCTACGGGGCATCCTGCATCTGAAACCCCCCTCTGTTCTCCTGTCCCAACTTGGGATTCGAATTTTGTTTCAGAGAAGTTGACCCTGTCTCCTGTTAAGTCAATCGCGACTTGTGAGTTATGCATTCTCTCGGAAAGTGTTATTTTTAGTTGCCATTACTTCTGCTCAAAGAACTTCAGAGCTTCAGACCCTCTGGTGCGAGGAGCTTTATTTGATTTTTCACAAAGACAGGGTGTCTTTTCACACAAATCCTAAGTTTCTCCCTAAGGTGGTCTCAGAGGTTACACTCAACCAGTCTATCCACCTTCCTGTTTACTTTCCCGAGAGTGCCAGTCCAGGGGGAAGCACTGCTCCATATGTTAGATGTGTGCAGAACTTTGAAGTACTACCTGCTTTGGACCAAGGAGTCTAGGTTATCGAAGCAGCTTTTTGCTTCCTTCGCCCTAGGTCGAGAGGGCATTTCAGTTTCTAAACAATGTTTATCCAAATGGTTGGCAAATTGCATTATGTTCTGCTACAATAAGTACAGCAAAGAATTGCCTGATGCTGTCAAAGCTCATTCCACAAGGGGCGTGGCTATCTCTGTGGCTTGTTTATGAGGGGTCTCAGCGGCTGACATCTGTGCTGCTGCCACATGAAGTACTATCCATACCTTTACCAAGCACTACAGTCTGGATGTTGCCTCTAGAGTCTGTGCAGGATTTGGCAGGGCTGTGCTGCAGGGCCTCCTGTCTTAAGTTTATGGTGAGCCCTCCTGCCACACTGTCTGTTTGCACTTGTAACTGCTTGGGACGTGTTCTTACAGTGTTACCTGGTGACTAAGATACCCCTGAAGAAGATAGAGCAGTTACATAACAACTTACCATAACAGTAGATCTTTGAGGGGTTTTTAGTCATCAGGTATGCTTTCCCTCCCACCATCCCCCTTCTTGGAGTTCCTGTCTAGGAACTGGCTGTCTGGTATATCCAGCCTTTCATATAGGCCTGGGCACTTTTCTCTCTCCTCAGTCCCCCATGGCATGAGCTTTGCTTCCTTAGTCTCCGGGGAAAGAACTGAGGAGGGAGAGGGGCCGCTCACACCTCTATAGGGTTGATGATGTCGGCTGACGTTGACGGAGTGGGTGGCCCCATTTGTACTGCTGAAAATCTTCCGTGTGAATTTCCTTTCACCAATGGTGAAGTTCCTATGGTGTTACCTGATGACCAAGACCCCTCAAAGATCTACAGTTACAGTAAGTTCTTATGTTACCGCTCTTTCCTGCTTCAGTTAATATGTACACCCAACTTGCACTGTAACATTTTTTTGATACAGTAACTGCTAAGTTCTGTTCCCATAGCTTATTGCATTGTATGGTTTGTTACTGACTGCACTCCTCTAGAGCTGCTATTTTTCTCTTACTGTTTGTGTGTAACCTTACACCTTTACTCAGACGTGAAACCTTTGTAAAAGAGCAGCTGTGCTCAAAGGTATTTTTCTGAATTAAATGAAATAAAAAATAAATAAATAAAATTCTTCATGTGCTTAATTTTCAAAAAGGTTGCCCTTTTGCAGCCTTTTCCACAATTACAGCAGCTGCTCAAATGTTTTGCGCAGTGGCAGAAAACTAGAAACATACACCCTGTGCGCTTAATGCTGAAAATAGCATTTTCACAGGCACAGGATTTTTTTACCACACCGGGGAGTTGCATGCAAGGAGTTGGTCCCTGGACCATGCCAGGCCCTTTGAAAAGCTGGCAGTGGGAGTACAGCATCCAGTTCTGGTCTCCACAGTACAGGAAGGGTAATGAGAAGGTGATGGGGAATCCAACATAGGGCCATCACCAATCATGTTATGGCTTGGGGAGGGGGGCCCAGAGCTGCTGTATAAGTAAAGCTTGTATGTGCTAAAACTACTCAGTTTGGAGAAGAGTAGATTAAGGGTTGCATGACTGCAGTAGGGCTTATATATGACCACACTTTGACTCCCAGATTTGGACCCCACATTTAAAAACAAAATTAAATATGTCCAAATAAAATTCACCGAGATCATATGGGGTTAAGTAATCCTGAAAGACTAAACTGTCTGAACTTGCATAGTCTAGAATGAAGGAGGATTTGGGGTGAGGGTAATGTGGGGGGGGCTACTGCTTCTCTATGACATGCAAAGATACTGATCTCATGAAAGAACTAAGTTCAGAATTCAGCAATATAGGACATAATGTATGGATGACCATAAACAAGTTTGTGTTTCCATTGAGGGGTACAGATAACAGTATATGGACCTTGAGAACAAAGCTCAAGAGGTCTGTGTTGTCATCTCAACCCCAAGTTGGAAACTCAAAGCAAGTTGAGTCACCCGTATTTTATTTTTTATGGTAGAGTATATGGTTTTGTAGAGAGAAGTAGTGAGTGGGAGCTGCAAGTGGCACTGAGTGCCAGTACAGAGAGAGAGAGAGCTGCTCCATGAAAATGAAAGCAGGCTGCCAGGTGGGAGTCTGTGCTAGCAGGGACTTGGGTGCACAGTATGATAGAACGTGCTCAACAACACATTTAGAACGTGCACAACAACCTATCAACTGTGCACACCTATGTGAGAGCCACTGAAATATATACACAATAAGCCCTAATTGTATACTACTAAAGGTTAAAGTGTAGAATATTTAAAACAGAAAAAAGAAAGTTCTACTTTACACAAAGGATGGTGATTGTTTGGAATGCCTTAGCCAGCACACATTGTCAACTGTGACTCAAAGGTATCCCTTTATATACCAACTAATTTTGTTGTCTGAGGGGTGGCTTTCATGTATACCAAAGGAGGCAGTTGAAGAAGGCAATATAGTGCAGTGGACTAAGGCTCTGAGCTGCAAATCTGGAGACCTGGGTTTAAATCCCACAGCTCCCACTTGCATACTGTGTGACCCTGAGCAAGTCACTTAACTTCCCTGTGCTCCCACACATGTAAACAAGCTTCAGCTTAGTGTGTCTCTCTTGATTAAAAGAAACAAACAAAGGTTCCTTTATAACATGAAAACATTTTTTGAAACTGAACTTCACAGACTTCAGTGGGGCGCGCATCCATGTTGTCCCTGGTTAGATGTCACAAAACATCTGAGCATGGGGGCATGGCCAGCGGACAGGGAAGTGGAAGGGACCAGCAGGCCATTGGGTTCGGACCAAATTACAGTCCCTCTCCTTCCTAACTCTGGTGTTCAAAAAATTAATTGATGGCTCAATGGACTAGCACTGCACTAAGGGAATGGGCAATAAAAAAAAAAGCCCCTTGGAAAATTTGGAAATGTACTTTAAGGGGCTGCTGGAGTGGAGCATATACAGCTGTTTGGGTTGGCGAGTGCAAGTACAGTCAAAGAGCATGCTAACATTTGATCTGCTGCAAAGAGAGGAGTTTTAACATAATACCCCATTTTGTGCTGTTTTGTTCCAGACTGCCCTGAACATGATTTCCAAATGTCTTGCTGTGGAATTAAAATCAGAAGGCATTCTGTGTGTAGCGTTTCACCCTGGATGGATTAAAACAGATTTGGGAGGACCAATGGTAAGTCACTTAAAGCCATGAGTATGAGCATGTTCTTTATCAAGCTTTTTTCCCCTTGAATCAGCCGCCTATCAGTGCCTGCAGATTCCCTTACCTTTACACATGTGATGGTGGATCCAGTAGGGGAGTGTGGCCTGAGTACTAGTGACACTTCACCTGGCAACTGACTTGTTTTGTCAGTTCTCCTCTCTCCAATACAAACATTAGTGGCCTCGCACATTGCAGAAAACTCTGCAGACCACTACAGGGGGTAGCTGCAGCAGTAGATGGCAGTGCCATCCACCTTGGGCTGGGAGTCACTCCTGTGGGCACTGCTGTCACATCCCTGGTCACCAGCATGGAAGCACCTTGGGTCCCAGCAATTTAGAAGGCATCTGTCTATTTAGCCCCCCCCCCCAGCTTGGGTATGTTTGTTTTAATATTAATTTTATAGTTTTATCATTATAAAGACGTATGTACCCTTCTTCATGCTTACTTCCTATCTGTACTCTAATATTTAGTATTTGTTTGCTGTGACCAGCTCTGAATGTTATAACAATTTTCAATGTGAATTTTACTGTAATAACACTGCAAGATCAAGTCAGTGTCATTCACTATTTAATGTTCCCAATTTCTAGTCTTACATTGTCATTGGCTCAGTAGGTAGCGGTCTCGCCTCTGGGGCCAGAAGAACAGATGATCATGGATTCTAGCCCCACACTAGGCTCTTAGGATAATACCCATAACTGGCACTGCCATGCAGTACAAGGGGGTGTTGTTGAGGCACAGGTCAGAAAGCATAGGGAAAAAACAGGAGCAGTTGTAGAATTCTATAAAACTGTTTATTTGTAGTTGCAGTAACAAAAAATAAACTTGTTCAGAATACCTATATACAGAGGCAAAATAAAATCTCTTGTACTCTCTCTTGTTCTTCCAAAACAAATCTCTCTCTCTTGCAATTGCAATTTAGCTATTTTATAAAGCTTTTCAATCCCCATCCTTAGCAAGCATCCTGCTTTTACAAAAACATGTTCTACTCTCGTAAATTTCAGGCAGGATCTGCTGGAACAGTAAGCTTCCTGAAGCCCCTCCAGCCTTTGCAAAAGGCTCAAGCATTTGCACCCAAGTAACCTCTAGTTCTCTATAAGTAATATACATCTCAACAGCAACACTAAACATCTTCTGAACAAAAGAGATCCCAATATCAGCTACGTTTCCATACAGTCATTCTCATATATTTTATATTAGCAGATATAGATATGTAAGGGAGGAAAAATAGACGGCAAGAGAAAACACAGTGAGAGGCAAAGAATTACGAGACTGTTCGGGTTGATCAAGTCCAAAGTCTCACAGAAAAATGTGGTTGCACAACCAGACAGAAGAGGCAGAAAAGGAAAGGATACTGATCCTTACATTTAAACACTTTCTCCAAAACAAATGAGATAGGGTCCTATTCTACCCTGTCACATATACCCCCCTCTTTAAGAGAGAACCTGTTTTATTAAACAGGATTCCAAAACTATTTATTTTCTAATAACATTTGTTGCATTCAGACATTAAGCACATTTGCATCCATTTTTGTTTTCCAGTACAGCAAAAAGTACAGTTCAAACCCATACATTAGTTGTTGTTTTTTTTTTTCAATCATCAGAACCCTCAATTCCTGATCCATATCTTGACAGAAAATTAGCATTATTATTCTCTTTGCCAGATTTGTGAATCACAGAGAATTTAAATGGCTGCAGTGCCCGGTACCACCGTGTGATTCTGGAATTTTTGTCTTCCATCGGGTTAAGCCAACAGAGAAGACTGTGATCAGTTACAAGAACAAAATCAGTTCTTAGCAAATAAAATTTGAGGGACTCCATGGACCCCTTGGCTGCTAAACACTCCTTTTCGATAATGGAGTACCTTTTCTCTCTGTTATGCAATTTCCTACATATATACTGAATAGGATGTTTTTTCCCACCTATATTTTGACTTAGGACAGCACCTAGGCCTACCTCAGATGCATCTGTTTGTAACAGAAATGGTTTTTCAAAGTCTGGGCTTTGTATAACAGGTGCTAAACATAATGCAGCCTTTATGGCTTGAAGAGCTTTGTCACACTCTGGAGTCCATTTCACATTATTTGGGTACCATTTTTTCGTGAGTTCAGTGAGGGGAGTAGCTAATTCAGCAAAGTTGGGAACAAATCTCCGATAATCACCAGCCAGCCCTAAAAATTACCTGACATGTTTCTTTGTTTTAGATATAGGGCTGTTGGCTACAGCTTATATTTTAGAAATCTCTGGCTTAACTTCTCCATTTCTCAACACATAGCCCAAATGTCCAGTTTCTTGCATGCCCAATGCACATTTAGTAGGATTAATTGTCAGACCTGCATTTTTGATAGCTTGAATAACTGCTCGTAGGTGTTCCAGGTGACTTTTCCAGTCTGGGCTGTACACCATGACATCATCCAGGTATGCAGCACAATAACCAGTGTGAGGGAATAAAGTTGCATCCATGTACCACTGGAATGTACCTGGCACACCATGTAAACCAAAGGGCATGGTGGTGAATTGATAGAATCCTATAGGGGTGGCAATGCAGTTTTATCTCTGGATTCTTCAGCTAGACATATTTGCCAGTAACCCTTGGTGAGATCAAGGGTACTGATATACTTTGCAGTCCCCAGTCTGTCCACCAAATCATCTATTCTGGGCATAGGATAACTGTCAAATGCTGACACTTGATTAAGTTTTCTGAAATCAAGGCAGATTCTAACACACCCTTCTTTTTGGTTACAATTACCATGGGAGATAAGCAAGCACTCCTGAACTCCTCAATGATACCTAATTCTTTCTTTTTTTTGTATTTCTTTAACCACATCAGCTCTTAACTGCTCTGGCAACCTGTATGACTTTTGCCTAATAGGACGAGCATTCTTTGTCACTATTATGTGCTCAACCCCTTTTGCTCAGACTGGTACGGTAGTAAAAGTACTGTTAAATGTCTTTAGCACATTACGAATGTCTGCAGTTTGTTACGAGGTTAAGGAACCATTCACCTTTACAGCATCAGCATTTACAGTTTGTTACAGTCTATCATAAGCTACATCAATATCTTCCTTATCAGTTTCTGGTAAAACTAGCAAAGCAGCTTTTGGCATTTTTTCAACCCATTTCCTGAGGAGGTTAGCATGGTATATCTTAATAGGATTTTTTCTGTCAGGGGTCTCAATCTCATAGTTAACAGTGCCAGTATGTCTAAGAACTTTCTAAGGCCCTTGCCACTTCATTAACAGTTTATTTTCTGTTGTGGGCAACAGTAGCAAATCCTCTTCACCTGGCTCGAAAACTTTTTATTTTACCTCATGGTCATAATATACCTTCTGCTGGTTTTGAGCCTCTTCCTGATTACTGTGGGCAATTTCAACATATTTTGCCAGCTTCTTTCTTAGGGCACTCATTTAAGAAGATATAGATTGTTTCTGAGTGGGGTTATCTTCCCACATTTTTTTTATCACATCCAGTGACCCACTTGGCTGCCTACCACACAGTATTTCAAATGGTGAAAATCCTGTTGATGCCTCTGGCACTTCTCTGTAAGCAAAAAGTAGGTAAGGTAAGTAATGGTCCCAATCTTTCCATTCCCCTTTTACAAACTTTTTTAACATGCATTTTAGGGTTTGGTTAAAACGCTCAACAAGACCATCTGTCTGAGGATGATGGGGGAGGTTCTTATGGCAGTGATACCTAGCAGTCTGTACAGCTCCTTAAGCCGTGCAGCACCAAAATTACTACTCTGATCAGTAATAATTTCTTTAGGTATACCCACTCTGCAAAAAATTGTGGCTAGCTCTGCTGCAACTTTTAGGGCTGTAACAGTATGCATTGGAACTGCTTCTGGGTATCGAGTAGCATAGTTGCATACTACCAGGATAAATCTATTACCCTTTTAACTTTTGTCTAAAGGACCTACCACATCTATTGCAATTCTCTCAAAAGGCTTATCTATTAAGGGTAGGGGCACCAGGGGCACTTTGTTTGTTCTAGTGACTGGGGCTACTTAGCCTTCACTCTCTCCTTGTATTCATTGCTGATTATGTACTCATTGAATTGTTATGTAAAGTCTGTGTTGTACCCAATTTTTTGTGACGTGGAACCTTTGTAAATGAATCTTTGACTCAAAGGTATTTCCGATTCCTCAATAAATAAAATAAATACTTTCTGACACTCAGCACAGGAATTACAATAGGTAGCAACATCTTCATGAATTCCCAGCCAGTAAAATCTATACAGCAATCTGGCAAGGGCGCAATCCCTCCCTGAGTGACCAGCCATTAGACTATCATGTACTATCTGTATCAATTATGTTCTATGCTTCTGTGGTACAGTATAACTAATTGTTCTGTCTGTTCCTGTGTCTGAGGTTTAACCCAAACTCTGTACAGTAACCCATTACATTTTTTAAACATTTGTCCACCCTGTTTTAGTTTCACCCCCAACTGCTTAAAATAACACTGGAGAGAAACATTGTTAGTTTGTTCTGAAAGAAAATCACAATCAGTTATGAATTTAGTTCCAGCATTTTCATATTTTAACCCTTCATGTCCATCAGTCATTTGTTGCCACAGTTTCTTTAGACTTCGTCTTTCTTTCCTGGATTTCCAGATCTTGGAACTGTGCTCAAACAAGTCCAAATCAAAATCACTGAAAGGAAAAATGTCCCCACTGTCTGAAATTTTCTTTGCCTGAGCTCTTGTCGCCACAGCTGCTGAAATATCAGGACTCACTCCCTCTTTGATCAACTCAGTAAATCCTGGAAAATCATTTCCAATAATCACAGATACAGGTAACTTTGGTACTACCCCCACTTTCATTTGGTGCAACACACCCTTAACGGTCAGAGTCACTTGGGTGGTGGGGTAGTATAGAGTGTCCCAGTGGATGCAGATGACACCAGTACCTGGTCCCTTTGCACAGTGTTTTCCCAGCACTTTAACATACACTAGGGTCTGTCTGCTTCCCAAATCAATGAGTCCCTTTATAGTCTGATTCCCGACCTTCACATCTGTTAGGTACTTGCCCCAGTTTGCCAAGGACAAATCTGCTCCAGTGCCACTCTCTTTATTGCAGTTTCTTGCAAAATGACCTGGCTTATTACAGTTATAGCAGATAACGTCTTTTGGCACAGATTTGTTACCCCCACCAGAGTTCTTAGCAGGCTTGGAGTTTGAATGGGAGGAAGAGTTTCTTACCGGTGCTTGGCCATTACCTCTCTACTGTGGCATCTGTCTGGCCATTTGGTAGTCTCAGCCAAAGAAACCGCTTTTTCCCCATTCTCTGGTTGATGTTCCCTTACCCACAGCTGCACATCTGTAGGCAAGATGTTGATGAATTGCTCCATGGCACATGTGTTGATCTGTGGGACTGTTTTGCTCTCTGGTTGGATCCACTTCATCAGGAGTTCTCGGGAGTCGGGTGAAGGCTTCCCAAAGATTGGCAACCGAGTTGTACATCAGAGATCGAAATCTCTGCCTGTAGGTCTTTCTGGAGATGTACCTTTCCAGGATTCCGCTTTTCACCAGGTCATAGTTTTCTGACTATACAATGTCCATACTTCTGTAGGCAAGCTGGGCTTTCCCTGTCAGGTAGGGTACCAGTCTGATTGTCCATTGCTGCTTTGGCCGCTGGCAGGCTGTGGCAACTTTTTCAAAGGTTGTCAGGTATGCCTCAATGTCATCTGAGGGACATAACTTAGTAAGTTTAATTGCCTTTAAGTTACCTGCATTTTGTTGCTCCTCTGGATCTATGCCCGGATCCTCTGCCTTTGATAGCTTGCAAGGCATCCAGCCACCGCTGCTCCTGTCGCTGCATCTCTTCTCTCATCTACTGCTCCTGTTGCTGCATCTCTTCTCTCATCTGCACTTCTAAATGCTGAATCTCTTTTTCTCTCTACTTCTCAGTCGCTTTTTATTATATAGACCATTTGAAAAAGTCCATCAGGCTTTCAGGTTCTGTCATTGCCTGTTCTTTTTCCATAACTTTGTGCTGGCATTACAACCTCAGCCTGGACTTCTGTTGCAGAATCCAAACCTTCCTCTGTGCTTCCATGGTACTAGGTCCAGTACCCATGTACAAAACTCCTGTCTTAGGATATGCATGGCTTAAATCCAACTTAGGCTGACACCATCTTTTGTTAAGACACAGGTCAGGAAGCATAGGGAAATACCAGGAGCAGTTGTAGAATTCAACAAAACTGTTTATTTGTGGTTGCAGTAACAAAAAATAAACTTGTTCAGAATAATTATATACAGAGGCAAAATAAAATTTCTTGTAATCTCCCTTGTTCTTCCAAAACAAATCTCTGCAATTGTGGTTTAGCTATTTTCTAAAGCTTTTCAACACCCATCCTTAGCAAGCATCCTGCTTTTGCAAAAACATGTTCTGTTCTTGTAAATTTCAGGCAGGATCTGCTAGAGCAGTGAGCTTCCTGAAGCCCCTCCAGCCTTTGCAAAAAGCTCAGGCATTTGCACCCAAGTAACCTCTAGTTTCCTATAATTAATGTACATTTCAACAGCAACACTAAACACCTTCCGAACAAAAGCGATCCCAATATCAGCTACATTTCCATAAATTGAGTCTCATATATTATATATTAGCAGATATAGATATGCAAGGGAGGAAAAATGAACAGCAAGAGAAAACAGACAGTGAGAGGCAAAGAACTGTGAGACTGTTCAGGTTGATCAAGTCCGAAGTCTCACAGGAAAATTTGGTTGTGCAACCAGACAGAAGAGACAGAAAAGGAAAGAATATGGATCCTTGCATTTAAACACTTTCTCCAGAACAAATGGGACAGGGTCCTATTGTACCCTGTCACAGGGGGCTGCTGCACAACTGAGATGCCATCCATCAGATGACATGTTAAACCAAAGTCCCTTCTGCCAATCTCTGGTCACTGTCCAGGTGAGAGACCTATTGATGAAGAGCAGGGGAGATTCCCTGGCTTCACGGACAGTAGTACTCCTGTTAAGTCAGGTCCACATAACTGACCCCACAGGATGCACCTGGAAGCATGCTATCACAGCTTAGTGTGTCTTTCCTGGTCAAAAATTGTAAATAAATTGTAATGAAAATTTTTGGAACAGAAACACAGGGCGGAATACAAAAAGGGTGGAGTGATATTGATGACCACCAGGCAGGAAAGAGACCTGGGGAGAATCATATGGAATGATCTAAAGGTGGCCAGGCAGTGTGACAAGGCAATATGGAGGTCTAGTGGGATACTGGGATGCATAGGGAAGGGATATCATCAACAGAAAGAGGGAGATTGTGTTGCCTCTGTGCACATCGCTGGTAAGACCCCATCTAGAGTGCTGTGTCTAGTTTGGTATACTGTCAGATGGGCACAGGAAACAGAGTGGGGGAATGTGGGCAAAGCAGTTAGGGAAAATGTGTTTGGGGCGCATGGGATTTCAGGACACTGGCAACTAGGGAGTCAGGGAACATGGGGCCCTAACTGAGGTCTCCCCTCTCCCATTGTACACTGGGTGAGGAATGTTTATATTTCTTTAAGGGAGTAGCCCCGTGAGGATCCATCTTCGCTTTGTGACTATTCTCTGTGTGTGTGAATAAAGGCCACACTATAGAATCACAGCCTGGTTTGAACACTACTGTTATTGCTTCCACTGTGTCTGGATTTACTTGGGTGCCTCTGACCAGAAGTACAAACCTAGCATGATTGTGAGCAAACGTTTTCTCCCACGAACCTAGGTTAATGGCCATGTTAAATGGTCCCACCAGGTGTGAGCAAGATAGTTGCCACTCTTGGTTTGCCTGTCTGTGTATGGTAGGCTCAGAAGTAGATGTATTAGTAAACTGAACTGTAGTGACAACCCCCCCCCTTTGGCGCCATGTGGTGAGAGGACCCAGCACTACTAGTTAGACAAGGTGGGCTGGTGGGAGTGGGTTACATTTGACTATGCAGATATAGTCTACAGTGCTGCTTCAAAGTCTACTTTTGCCTGGCTTCCTTACTTCTCCATGTCGTACCAAACACTGCTCTGTATATGCCAATCTTTCTTCCCCCTCCCTTGAAGCTGTACATTTCTCAAACTGTTTCTCCTCCTTCATGCTCAAATACTGGCTTGCCACTGTTCCCACTTACCTGTCCTCTCTCCTTAACCCTGCTATCCTTTCCTTCTACTCATACAAATCATCCACTACACTTCTGTTTCATGTCCCTTGCAGTAAATCTGTAGCAGGCCAGTTCGTGCTCTTTATCCACCTTCCAACTTTGAAACAGCCTCCCTAACCCCATCCATTCATTATCCTCCCTGCACTCTCTCAGATCACTCTTACTGACACACTTCTCAAAAACATGCAGCTGCAGCTCAACTTCTTCCTCTTCTCCCCATATTACCATAACCCATGCCTATTGTAACCCCTAGATGGCTCTGTCCCAAGGGCTACTACCCCTGCCTGCTTGGCTAGTAGCAGGTTTACGGGCCTGAGTTCTGAAACGGGTGCCTCCACCCGGAGGTCAGGGTTGGTAGTGGTCAAGCTAACCTGGGCACAGCCCTCCGGGACACTGTAGCCCCCCTCTTTCCTTACTAGTGGCCGGAACAATACACAATAATCACTTTCACAATACCCCTGATACACCACACAAGTACCCACACTGTTTGCACTTACCACCAGTGCTTTCCTCCGACCCAGCCCTGGGGACCCCCTGTAAAACAAGGTTATACACAGCAAATATCAGCATTACAGTACTCTTGCACAAACTGGAACCACAGTCAGGGTAAATGCAAAAAAGAGTTAGATCTGATTTATTTATAGGGCTTGAACAAGGGAGGGGCATAATCAGGTTAATTTGCTTAAAGGCTCTATCAATCAAACAGTTATGCATGCACTTCAGGGTCCATAAACAGTCACACACTCTGGGTACCCAGATGGAGAATGGTGGGCTAGCCAGGAATGTTGCAGCTGGTTGGGGCCCTGTGATGGAAGAAAACAATATACACAACACACACTATTTGTAATCCGGAGCTGGAGGTCTCAGTTCGTGAAAAGAAAACAACAAGACAGTCAGATGACACACTTTTAGATTAGGCTGTTGTTGCAGAGAGCTACCCTGATGATTACTCATGATACCCAAGACTGGACACAGGCTGGATGAAAATCGAGACAGCAGGTGGTTAATCTGGAGTGCCAGGAGAAGCAGCGCACACATGATTCACCGAGGAGTCATTCCTGTTCAAGCGTGGAGCAGGGGGCTGATCCCCAGGCAGTTCTCTCGTCGGTGACTTTCTCTGTGCAGTGGGGTAGTCTGGCAGGGTCAGCATGGCATGGCCCAGGCCGAATGGAGATGAACGCGGATTCAGTCCGATTAGGCTGGATAAAGCTTCCAGCAAGCAGAACACAGTTCACACAGTGGGGAACCAAATCACGACCCACTTTCAATACACAGCACATTTACATGTAAGGAGATTCTACTGTACCAGGCAAACCGCTCTCTGGTCACGATCGCAAAGTCTCTGCACAAACCGGGGATTCAAAAGCAGCTGGAAATCCCGACAGGCCGATCGCATTCAGCAAATCTTCCGTCTTCTTCATGTTAAAGCCTGGTCACAGTCCAGTGGCTTAAACAGTCCTCACAACTCGGATTCAGTCCAAATAAACTCTATTTTCCCTCTCAGGGACAGCAGGTAGACAGGCAGGCCAAAACTCAGCCCTTTCACAGTTCTCCCATGCAAAACTACACAGAACTGCTTCTCAAAAATCACTTGAGCTGTTACTAGTTCACTTCTCAGGTCAAAAACTAAAACTAGCTGAAGCAGCCTGGGAAATTCCCCAAGATCCAATAGGTTTGGTTGGCTGATCCTCCTGTGAGTCACAACAAAGGCTCCCCCTTCAGGTGCAAAAAGGTGCAAAAAGCCCAAAACTACAATTCCCACAGATTTTGACTTCAGACAGCTCCTGTAGTCTGGCTCCATTTTAGGTCCCACCAGTACTGATTGGTCCAATTCGCAGTCCAGGACCAAGATAGTTGAGATAAACAAGTCCTTGCTACAAAGAAGGCAGGTTAGACAAACTACAGACAGCCTGCAGGGACTGACCGACAGAGGGTCCTACGTGAAGAGGTCGAGAGGGCTCCAGTCACCTTGAACTGCCCCACAACAACCCCCCGGAATGAAGCCGGCAGCTTAAGAAAGCCTGCAGGGACTGACCGATGGAGGGTCCTACACGAGGAGGTCAAGAGGGCTCCGGTGACCTTGCCCTCCTTCACAACAACACCCCGGAACAAAGCCGGCAGCTTAAGAAAGCCTGCAGGGACCAACCGACGGAGGGTCCTACAAGAGGAGGTCGAGAGGGCTCTGGTGACCTTGCCCTTCCCGACAACAACCCCCCAGAACGAAGCCAGCAGCTTAAGAAAGCTTGCAGTGACTGACTGATGGAGGGTCCTACATGAGGAGGTTGAGAGGGCTCCGGTAAACCTTGCCCTCCCCTACAACAACCCCCCTGGTATGAAGCTGGCAGCTTAAGAAAGCCTGCAGGGACCAACAGATGGAGGGTCCTACACGAGGAGGTCAAGAGGGCTCTGGTGACCTTGCCCTCCCCCACAACAACCCCCTGGAATGAAGCCAGCAGCTTAAGAAAGCCTGCAGGGACCGACTGACAGAGGGTCCTACATGAGGAGGTCAAGAGGGCTCTGGTGACTTTGCGCTCCCCCACAACAACCCTCCGGAATGAAGCCGGCAGCTTAAGAAAGCCTGCAGGGACCTACAGACAGAGGGTCCTACACGAGGAGGTTGAAAGGGCTCCGGTGACCTTGCCCTCCCCCACAACCCCCCAGAACGAAGCCAGCAGCTTAAGAAAGCCTGCAGGGACTGACTGACGGAGGGTCCTACAAGGGTCCTACATGAGGAGGTCGAGAGAGCTCCAGTGACCTTTGCTCTCCCCCACAACAACCTCCTGGAACGAAGCCGGCAGCTTAAGAGAGGTATGCTGATAGAGGCCGCGCAGCTCTGAGCTCCAGAGCAGAGTTGCAGCTTCAGGACTGCTGAGGGCACCAAATTGGTGCCATTTTTTAAAATTCAAATTACTGAAGGACTTAAGACAGTCAGTGTGCATTTGGAGTTGGTCTACACTCCTACAGCATTTGAAACTGCTAGGTTTTAATTTTACTGTGTTCCGACTAGTTATTTCATAGCACTCTTACTGCATTTGGACTGCATGGTATAACTTCCATTTTGAAATAATTACAAGATTGTTATTCCTAGCCAAAACTACTCAGCCAAGTTACTTGTAAAACCCTGTAAGGAGCTGAGTACTAGTTACTTTATTGCACTCTTACTGCATTTCTGACTGCCTGGTTTAACCTCCATTCTGAGATAATTACAAGATTGGTGTTTATAGCCAAACCTACACAGCCAAATTACTTGTAAAACCCCGTAAGGAGCCGAGTCCGCTGCAGCCATAGCTTAGTTCCAGTAATCTGTTTGCCTTGTTAAATTAAAAATTGCAGTATCCCAGTGTCTACTCCTCGGCTGTTTTCCACCTCCCTACTTGCCCCACCTAACCTGTGCTTACCATTCACCTCTGGAGCGACAGTTCCCTATTTAAGTTCTTACCTCCTCTCCTATTCTCCACAGCCTGCAGGGACCGACCGATGGAGGGTCCTACACGAGGAGGTTGAGAGGGCTCCGGTGACCTTGTCCTCCCCCACAACAACCGAAAAAGCCGGCAGCTTAAGAAAGGTATGCTGATGGAGGCAGCACAGCTCTGAGCTCCAGAGCAGAGTTACAGCTTCGGGACTGCTGAGGGCCCTGCCGACGCTCCGCGTTGGCTCCCCACCGCCACCCTTGCTGAGCATTCCCTTTTATAGGGACCTAGTGGGCTGTCTGAACCAATCAGCCCATTTCTCCACCTGCAGCCTATATCGGTCCACCACCAGAGGTTGCCCTGCTCCATAACACTTTCTAATAGTGGAACTGCGAGCAAGAACCACGGGTATAGGCATACACTTTACTGTGCCTATAAGCTGCTACTTCCCCACTCCCTTGTGTTAATTGAATATGCCCCTCCAACCCAACCTCCACTAAGATTAATTCCAGCCCTAGGCTCTTATCTAAGCATTACCACCCCACCTCTCTCCTCAAAGGTCTTTCAAACACTGACAACATGCCTAATAGCATGCGCCAAGCATTTAACTCCCTTTGGCTCACCTACCTACTCACCTTATTTATCCTTCCCCCCTTGGCTGGTACTGTATAACCATTGGTGAACCAACTGAGCCCCAGCCTAGCCCCTTGCATATACTAGGTAGCACTAGAACTGCCAATTATGGCACCCTAGAGCATCAGGCAGCAGTATCTAGTAGCCCCTGGAGGTTCACTCTCCAGAAAAGAATGAACTTGTTAGCCCCTTTAACTCTGGAGGTTGCTAGTGCCCTGATGTGCACATATACCTCCAAACAGCAAACAACAAACCAGGACAATACAAGGGGCAGTAAGTCATGGATTGGCAAAGCCTGGTGGAAGCGCCACCTCTCCAGGGGGATCATAATACTGCTACTGATCTCTGGGAACATTCACCCAAACCCTGGACCTCAGGGCATGAAGTACCCCTCAATCAGCGGATGCATAAAAATTGCATCAATTAATAGTGGGAGTCTCCTACCCAAACTTCCCCAATTACAGGCATGGGTAGCTATCTACAAACCGGACATTATCTCTCTCATCGAAACATGACTGTCTCAGAAAATACCTGACTCCGCCATCTCGCTTTAGGGGTATACCTCCTTCCGGATAGATAGACAGGCCAAGCGAGGGGGGGGGTGTTTGGTCTATCTGAGTAGCAGAATAAGTGGCCAGGTTTTGCAACCCACTGTAAATACAGTAGAAGCACAGCTTCTCTCTATCACGCTTTCCATTGGAAGACATGGCAAAGCAATGTCTCTGACCACTGTCTACATACCCCCTGGTAAGCAAGCCCTTGGCCTCGAGCTATTCCTCAACCACATTAGCAAGCTAAATAAAGACTGTGAGCAGATCATCCTAGGGGACTTTAACATAAACTGGCTTGCTCAGTATTCCGTTACCATGAGGGACCAAATCCATGCCCTTTATCTAAAGCAGATGGTTAAGCAGGCAACTAGGCTGAACTATCGCATAGGCACTAGCACGCTAATAGACTGGCTTCTTGCCTCCAGCCCCGAGCATATCAAAAACGTCTCAGTCCTGCCAGACACCCTAAGCGACCACTCACCTATAGTTGGCTTCTGGACAAACAAGGGCTCAAAGGACCCCACCCAGATCACCAAACACTGCTACCTCAAAAAGGGGCTTATGGGCAATTTCAAGAGGTATTTGAGGGATGCAGACTGGTCCCCACTTGCTGACTGCAGAGACGCAAACACAGCCCTGGAATGCCTCATATCTACTTTCAACAGAGCCTGTGACATACTTGCCTCTGTCAGGACAGTCAAAATAAAAGGAGACATTAACGCCTGGCTCACAGGCTCCCTGATTGCCTTGACGAAACATCGGGACACCCTCTGGCATATAGCCAGGGAATCAGGCAGGCAAACTGACATGGTTACCTACAAAATTGCTAGAAACAAGTGCACTAGGCAAATAAGAAATGCTAAAGCTGCCTACTATAGAGAACAACTCAAGAGTAACTGGGGAAATGGCAGGGAATTCTGGAATAACATTAAATCCCTCACTGGCAAAGAACCCAGAGCTCCGGCGCATCTAATAGTTACCACCTCCGGCCCATTACAGCAACCTGTCGACCTGACCAATGCCTTTAATAATGCCTTCACTGACCTCAGCTCTGCCCTCCCCCCGAATTTCTCCATACCCCGGCAGATACTGACTTCCATCTAGCTTAACCCTCCTACGTCACTTAAACCAGGCCAACCACCATTCTACTTTCGGAAAATTACGAGGGCCCAGACTATTAAAAATGTCAGAAAAACTCTAAACAAAACCAGGGTCGGGAGTGACTCCGTGGACATGAAGCTAATAGCACTAGCATTGGACGAGCTTGCCTCTCCCCTGACCATACTTTTCAACATCTCCCTGAGCACTGGAATCTTCCCAGATAAGTGGAAGACTGCCCTGGTCACCCCAGTGTATAAAAATGGGGACAGAACTAACCTGGGAAACTACCGGCCAATCTCAATACTACCATCACCCTCTAAAGCACTAGAAAGGGCAGTCTCGGACCAGCTGATCGAATACTTCAACAAATACAACCTGCTTTGCCCACAACAACACGGGTTTCGTACAGACCACAGCACCATCACAGTGTTAATCGACCACTACTCACATCTATGAAGCCCTTGATTCTGGAAAAACAATGGGGTCTATATTTATCGACCTCACAAAAGCCTTTGACACCATTAACCACCGAATCCTGCTCAGACACCTTAGGACCTTGGGACTGCCAGTAGATACCGCTTCCTGGCTAAACAGCTACCTTTCACACAGGACACAGTGTGTGAGGATGGGGGTGTAACCTCCGATCTCAAAAAGGTAACCCTAGGGGTTCCCCAAGGCTTTATCTTAGGGCCACTTCTTTTCGGCCTCTTCAGTAACTCACTCCCCAGTGCCTGTCCTGCAAAAATGCTGCTCTATGCCGATGACACTGTTATCTCTGTGCCTGGCAGCTTCACATCGGAAATATCTCAAAACCTTCAGCAAAGCTTTGCCGTGCTTGAGGACTGGTTCACTCAAAACAGACTCCTATTAAACTACAAAAAAAAAAAAAAAGTATGCTCCTAACCCTGCCACGACCCAAAAGGCATGATGAACACCTGACTATCTATAGCCAAAAAGGGGAGGGCATTGAGCAAGTCTCCTCCTTTAAATATCTTGGGGTGCATATTGATGACACCCTATCCTTCGTACACCATATTGACCATGTTGTCAAAACAGCCAATATTAAACTAGGAATCCTCTATAGGCGCAGGCAAGCCATGAACCCTGAAGCTCTTAACCTGGTCACCAGAAGCTCCGCCCTGTCGGTCATGGACTATGCCCTCGTCATTTACAGTGCTGCCTCAGACACTGCCTTAAAAAGGATTAAAGTACTGATGAACAAGGCTTGCCGCCTGGTCCTGGGGGCAAAGCAGCAGACCCATACCTGCACCCTCTACACGTCCACTGGTTGGCTCCCCTTACACCTTAGGGCTAAATATCAGGATTGCCTAATAGGCAAAAAAGCCCTCCTTGGACTCACCCCCCCTTCCACCACCTCTCTGTTCAAGCACTTCCTCTTCACTAAAGTCACTAGGAGCTCAGTTAAGGGTGTGCTCCAGGTCCCCTTTAAAAGAACCTGCCTCGCACAGCCCTCACTCTCCTACCATGGACCCACCTGGTTTAATGAACTCCCTACTACCACCTGGGAGTACACGAAAATTGCACCCTTTAAAAGAGAACTGAAAACCCTCCTTGCCCAAATGTCCCTCTGTGACTACAGCTAGCAAATACCTATGACCAATCACCTTCATAACTAACCCACCCCCTTGTCTACCCCCCTTCCTTCCTTTCAATCCCTTCCCTCCACCCCCTCTATGACAAAACCTGATGATGGCTACTCACTATCTCTACCTTTTCTTATATCCCCCTCCTCATTTTGTGACTAGGCCACTTCAGGCTGCTCCCGCCATGCCCTGAGCATTCATTTGCAAGACTCCCTTCCCAGGTTTATATTGATACCAGCTCTCTATGTCGAAAAGCTTCCTATCCTATAGTAATACTGCTGACACTGTAAACAGCCTGTTCAATCGCTACCTATTCAGCATGTAACCTCCTGCTATCCTTGAATGTTAAGGAATCTGTTTTTGAATGTTATGTAACCTGTCTTGTATATTTTGTCTCTTGTCTACTCGACATGGAACCTTTGTAAAAGAGCCTTCTGGCTCAAAGGTGTTGATCCGCAATCAAAATAAATAAATAAAAAATAAAATAAATTATCAATCTAAATGATTTTCAGCAAATAGTTACATCTTTCAACAGAGCTCCCTCTCAGATTACTTATGACTGCAATCCAGGCAGCTCTTAAAGAGACAGTACACATACAGGCACTCTCTGGCAATCACATTTAAACTGCTAAAACACAGGACACCAGCCTGGCATTGAGCATTTAGGCAAGCTCGAGGAAGACTTTTCGGGAACCCCTATTTGTAGGGGAGTTACACCATCCACCCCCATACACACACACATTACATTTTACATCTTTTTTTTTTTTTAACTCTATTTTTTTTCTCCCTGGTATGGGTAGGGGATTTACCACTCCTCAGCACCCAGACCTCACTCCTGGCATCCCCCCAGGTAGCTCATACTGTTGAGGCCCACAGCTTACCCCATGCAGTGGGGCTCTCTGAGGGGAGAGACAGAGATCAACTAAAGGCCCCAGCTGAGGCTAGCACCTGGGGGCATCATTTGGGCAGAGGTCTGGGGCATCACAATGCAGCCAGCACCAGAGGGTTTTTCCCTTTAAGATCCCCAGAGGTGTGGACGTGCAGTGACATCAGTACAGGCTGGGTGACCTCCTTCACCTAACCTACAGAGATCCACCGATGCCTCCCCACTGAAGAGTGGCTCTGGCTAATACACACACAGCCTCCACTGAGTGTCACTAGCTTACTAGGAAACCACACACACACACACACACACACACACACACACACACACACACACTTGGAGGAGAGCTGTCCTTGGGATGCTCATTCTACCTCCCCGCAGCCAACCCTCTGATGCACCATGCTAATTCCCAAATACAGGTTGTCAATGCCACAGGCCATAGCGCTACCTCTGCACCAGCAGGCCTGCCCTATTTTACATCTTACTGTATTGCATAGCTTACACTCACTTTAGTCTTATTATGCCACCGTGATTCTGTTACAGATATCTTGCCATAAATTGGCTACTTGCTCCCTTAGCCCTCATCCTATATCACAACTGATGTGCTTTGATCAATTTTTGCATTTTTTTTCTCTTTCTCTGAAATTCATTTCTCGTACCGTGATTTGATTGTTCATGTACATTAAATTCATTACTTGTACTATGATTGTATTGTTCAGGTACAATAAATTCATCTCTTGTACTGTGATTGTATTGTTCATGTACAATAAATTCATTACTTGTACTGTGATTTGATTGTTCATGTACATGCACCTGCTATCATGTTGTTGTTGCTGTTTCACTCTCTAATCTGTCCCCTCCCATGGGTTGCACCTGAAAACATGCTCCAGCTCAATGTGTCTATTCCAGTCACCAAATTTTAAATAAAATAACAATGCCATTCCAGACGTCTGGATCAGAGTATGGCAGGGCAACTATGAAAGCACCATGTAAGTGGAAAGGTGCTCTCACCGTCTGTCTATCTAGTTATCTGACTGCAGCTAGCTGAATGTCTGTCTGTTAAGCTATCTGTCTGTCTAGCTGTCTGTCAAGCTGTCTAGCTAGCTGTCTGTCTAGTTAGCTGACTGTCTTTCTATCTAGCTATCTATCTACCGATCTGTCTGTCTAGCTGTCTGTCTATTTAGCTGTCTGTCTTTCTGTCCATGTGACAGTCTGTCTTTCTATCTCATTATCTGACAGTATCGGTCTATTGACAGTATCTGCCTATCTGTCTCTCTACCTACCAACTTCTCCATCGCTTCTCTTTCTCTCTGTCTATGTGCAGTATCTGTCTGTATGTCTGTCTATCATTGGCGGGATGGTTCACCCAGGTTGAACTTTATTTTGCATATTTACCCCAACATTCAGTTTAATTCAAGAGAGGTCAAACATACAAAGTTGGGACCTGTTCATTTTTTTTATATGTATCAGCCAGCCTCACGTCATCCCTGTTTGGATACTAGTGACCACCTAGCTCCATCCTCCACTGACCTGACTACTTCTGCTGCTGCGCCCCCCACCCTGCCCCGAGCTCAGGATCCAGTCAGACAGGTGGCAGTCTGCATAGTGTGGGTCCAAAGTGTTCTGGCACTGTCACTGAGAGCGAACACTGGTGTTTTTCTCTCATTTTCAACTTTTCTCCCTTCACCCTCCTTCCACTAGATGGTGCTGCACAGCCTACACTGGTTTCAGAAACTGCAGTGATGTCCCAGGGCTGGCCCTCCACAGGGTTGCTGCAGTTCTGGACGTGGCGTGATCCGCTTCTGGACTGAAAGATAGTGTTCTCCTGGCCACCTGCCAGGCTGTCCAAAGCTTGCTCCCAGACCCGGGCACTAGTATGGCCACTGGACCAATTTATGGCGGACCTGTTTGATTCTTTTAGCAAACTGAACTTGTAGCTCTACTCCTTAGCCTCATATATACCTCACAACTTATATCATGTGGTGGGGCCTAGCCAGCACATGCCCTCCTTGTTCAGCTGGGAGCCTGAATTGAGTTAAGTGGGGAATGGGACGAGTTGCTCAATAAAGCACTGGTGAGTGCAGGGGATGGCGACATCCTCTGTCCAGTGAGTGTCCCCTTATCTGCTTTTCTATCCATCCCCCTTGTGAGGCTGGAAGACAGCCCTCTCTGCCCTGCAGGATGTGGCCAGGTGTTTTGTTGCCTCCCTACCCATCAGTAAGCATTTTGCTGATCTTGCTTCAAGACATCCATGAGAATGGAAGGGGGACCACAGGCAGTGAACTGGGCATTCGTCTGCCACAAAGAGTATCCATCGCCTCCTATCAGCTTGTTGCAGCATTTCTGGGTTCAGGTGTGATGACATTTCACCAGCATGGCAGGTGGCATCGCAATCACTGCACCATTAAACCTGCCCATCAACAGAGCCATTCTAATGGGAATTATAAATGAAAGATCTAGAAAATGACAATATGATTGGCAGAAATCTGGTCTGCATTCCACGGTAACTTGAGGCCTCAACATCACAAAGTAAAAGCATAAGAAACCCGCCAGTATTTACATCAGTTTAGAATAGCAATGAGATAGGTCAGATCAGTCATTATCGTATAATATAAACAGGTTCAATATATTGGACCATAGGTGAAAACTGTTTTTCTGTATTGCTCCACGTTGTCAGTGGAAAGTTTATGCAGTTGTCAGTAGGGAAATTATGTACATGGATAAAGCGCTTCCCCACTGGGGTAGTGGTGCAGCCCAATGGCGGTCAATTATGGATAGACATCTGGAGGTGTGAGACTTCCAGAGGCAGCGGTTACTCAGTCTTTGCTATACCACTGAGGGGTAGACTGCATAGATAGAGCTATCTGTAGAAAAGCTGCTGTTTTACTGCTATTTGTTAAGCAGCATTGACACTTTAGAGGCAGGTTAGGGTAACCTGGTAAGAGGGAGCACCCTCAGATTTAGAAAGCAGCTTTCAAACGAAACACTCTTTCATTGCATACAGTGCCTGAATGACGATCACTTGCCTTTTTTGTTGGGTATTTTCAACAGGGTCTCTAATAGTATTCATTAACCTGGTGCCTCAGGTAAGTAATTCGAATTTTGGGGGAGGGTGGAACTCAAGCTGGTAGTTAGGCTAAGTGGGATTGTTCAGTACTGTAATCTTGTTAACTTTCCTTTTTTCTCCCTAGTGACCTGTGGCACAGCTACCCCCCCCACTCCCTGATAGTCTGTGGTTATGGAGCTGGTCAGTTTGTATCAGGTTGTGTATTTTTAACCCCAATGCCATTCCCCCAGGTTACTAGAGTTTTTTACTAACAAGTCTTTAAAAGTGTTTAGAAATGTACTAGAATAGTATGTAGTGCAGTGGATTTCTGTGTTAGTCTGGGTAGCAGATGGTTAACTTTCAGGTGTCCCATGAAACCCCATCAGTCATCTGGACAAAGGTTCCAAGTGGGGTGCCTCGCAGCATCATAAGCTGCAATAGAATGCTGAAGCCCTATGACAAGAGACTGAAGGAGTTCAATATGTACACTCTAGAAGGGAGAGGGGGATATGACAGAGACCTTTAAATACCTTATGAGGGTAAATAGGTACAGGAAGGAAGTAATTTTTCAGGAAAACCTGAACTTAAGAACAATGGGACATGCTATGAAGTTGGGGGGGGGGTAGATTCAGGAGAGATATGAGGAAGTATTTCACAGAAAGAGTGGTGGATTCCTGGAACAGCCTTCCAACGGAGGTGAGGCAAAAACAATGGTGGGGTTCAAGAATGCATTGGATAGCTATAAGGGAATTTTACTGAAAAGGAAGTGAGGGAGGGAGAAAGAGTCAGACATCAGTTAGGGTTTGTGGTGATACTGCAGGTGGGGGGAAAATGATCAGATTAGGTGGACCTGGCAGTCCTTAGCTGCCATCAGATTCTATGTTTCTGTGTTCTCAGTCTGACTGAAGACAGCTTCAGGAGAGGTACCAGTTCCCCCGCTCTAATTCAGTCCCTAGTTTAGCCCTGGAGCAGCTGAGCATCGAGTTCTGGCAATGGCTTCTCCTGAGGCGTACCCCTGTTTTATTTGTTCTATAATGAAAGTATTTTATTGGTTGTGAGGTCCCAGAGCCCCTGGGATTGCCTTGGGGTGAAGGACTTTTAAGACATTGGGTTATGGGAACCATGACTGAAATGTAAGAAACTTCCCTGAACTGTGAGAGACTTTTTCTTTATATGGCAGAGCTGACTCCTCCAGGAAGGCACCAGTAACAATACCTCTAAGGGTTTGGAGGGACTGAAGTCTGGTTTCTCTGACAGGATGTTTGAAAGATAACACTTTGAGTCATGCCTCCTTGACACAGTTTCTCTAGGGGACAACGTGGATCACCCTGACTGGAAAATGGGACATTACTTCTCTAACCAAGAAGATGGGGAATGACTCGCATACTACAAAGTTTGTATGTCACAGAATGTGTGTTTTCAAGTAAAGAACATAATCTGTCCCTAAAGTGTTGCAGCTTTTGACAAGAAAGTAATGTTTATTGGCAAGTAAGGACACCAGCTATCCCCAAAGAGTTTTCTTTTTCCGACAAGTGTTTGCAAGTAAGGACACTAGCTATCCGTAAAGTGTTTCTACCTGTGAGGAAAAACGTGCTTTGTGAACCCCAAGTTTTTCAGATCCTGTGATGATTCAGATTACAGTTCGAACTGGTTTCTCAAGTCTTGTGGAGAACCTTGTGATGCTTAGAAATGGTGCCCTTGCCCTAATTTGCATGGCATTGATTGATTGGCCGATGCCAGTAAGCCCTGCCCCCTTGGACTGTCTGCTGTGTTTGGGGGAGGGCTGAGCTTTCTGGTGGAGCAGTGCTCATGAGAGTGAGGACATTTTGTGGAAATACTATTCTGCAGTGAACTCAGGCCTTGTTGAAAAAAGCTCCAAAAGTTTATCAAGTGGTGTCTGGCTGGTGCGGCAGGCGTTCCCCACAGCACAGAGTGCTGTGCAGTCTGACCAGCTTCGGGGTCAGCATGTGAAACTCATGTGCATGGTCGGCACCAGTGATTGGGCCTACACTCAGTGGTCAGAGAACTGGGAGTGAGTGTGTGGCATCGAGTGGTTCAGCAGGCCACCTACCACCTGAATCAAACAATGAAAGACAAACTCGGAGGAGAAACTGTCTGCAGGTGCTAAACTCGGGACAAATGCAAATAGCATTATCAGTTTGTGAGAGCTGAAAGAAAATGTCTTGGAGCCAGTTCTGCAAAAGTACAAGTGAACTGACTGCAGGTTGTTGCTCTGGATGTGAAACGTCTTTGGCAAAAAGAGTGAGGCTGTTCAGTAGGGCAGGGGGACAGAAATGCAGGACGCAGAGGAGTACAGGTGAGCATTGTGGAGAAATGCTCACACAGCCAGTGAGAGTGTAAAAAAACAGGTTTGGGGCAGAAGTCAGGCAGGAGGATCAATCTCTTCAGAGTAGGAAAAAATGTATCTTTCAGTGAAAGATGTCAGTAATGCTGGAAATGTAAACAGACTGAGCAGGAAGTGGGACTGGCCACCATGAACTGCACAATCCAGAAGGCATAGAGTTGGTGGTGACGCAGTAAAGAGTTCGGAAGCAGTAGGAGCAAAAGGTACTCTCTGTGTGCATTCAGTTGCCTTCAAGTTGTAAACAATGGGCAAAAGAAGTGAGTAAAAATGGACTGATGTCAGAGGCCAGAAAGTGGAACAAGCTAGTTCTGGACTGTTGAACTGCACAGTGTGGAGGGCAGCAACATTGTTGTGCCCCCGCCGCCCCAAAATCAGAGTCAGATGTGATAGGGCGGTGCTGCAGATCAAGTGTTGCTTTGAGTCTGAAGCACAAGTATGAAGCGATGAAAATTTTAAACCCAAGCTTAGGTACAGAGCATCGGTTTATCACCTGCATTGTATTTTGTTTTGGGTTTTAAGCAAACTGAAGTATGGCAGGTAGAGGGGTAGCAAAGAAACCAGCGATTATCCCAGTTTGTGAGATCACGTGGATCTGCCAGAAGGAAGGGGTCCTGGAGAAGCTGGAGAAAGCTTACTGAAAAGATGGGTGGCAGACAACACTGATCTGCTTGGCTAGACAGCTAGTGGTATGCAGCTTCTGTGCCCACAGGAGGAGAGATGTCTTTAATATCAGATGCTGCAGGGGGTGCCGTGAGCATCACAGATTGAGTCAACGCACTCTGGGGACCCATGGGGCCACTGGCCTAGCACTTTTCAAAACCACAAAAGGGGAAGTGCAGCAGTGCTGCTTTGGGCCTGCAGCCAGCAGTATGGGCCCAGTGATGCCCTGGAAGGAACAGTCAAGCAAAGGACAGTCTGTCTGCATTGGCACCCAAGGTGATTTGGAATCAGAGGCACTGGGAATTGATTGGGAACCTATCATCTGGCCCCCACCAAGCTCCTGGTTCGAAGAGGAAGCATTGCCAGGCAAAGCAAACTGTGCCACACAAACAGGATCCGCTGGATTTTATTCCAGTTAGAGACACTGACAGTCAGCAGCCCTGCCAGACCTCTGATACGCCCTCCCCTGTGATGTTCTTGGGCACTGATGGAAGCAGAAGATCCAGAAGGACCCCTACATATGCCATGGCTAGTCTCTCTGTGGATGCAGGACCAGTAATAACTGAGGAAGAGTGGTACAAGTTTTAATCACAGAAAGAGGGAAGATTCCTTCAAATTCCACCCTCATGTCTGTTCTCCAGTTGCCACTGGACCAGCCCAGCCTGAGGAGTCTGAGATATAAAGTTGGGAGAAAGAAGTTGCCCAGCAGACAGTGACCTGGCATTAGGAGATTGGGACACACAGGTCTGGCCACCTCCTGGAAGAGAAGGAAACAGGTGCCTCCCTTAGCCAGTGCATCATCCACAGAGGGCTGAGTCCGAGTTTGGGGAGAAGTACCTATACCTGGTGAGGAAGATCTGCTGCAAGATAGAAAACAGTGGCTCATGGAACACACCTTGGAAGACTACACCTCCTGGGGTTACCCTGGCCCTGACACAGCCCTGGAAAAAGTCAAACAGATCTGCAGAGAGAGAGAGAGCGTGGTGACATGCAGGGTAGGAAGAACCACGTAGATAGATGCAGAAATCTGCACGGACACATACGTAGATCATTTTTGCTAACAGTTATACATGTATGGGGCTATAATATAAGCTGTGTATTAGCCCCATACATGTATACCTGCCAGAAAAGATAATCTAGGCAAATTTGGGTGGCCCCTTCTCACCGGATACTGTTACATTCTCCATAGAACACCTGCAGCCCTGTTCCCTGCTTTGCGTCATAATTATTCTGTTTTTAGGGGTGGGGCTGCAGCACTCGGTGGCTGCTTGGCTTGTACAAAGAAGTTACAATCTGGCTTTATGGAAGTATTGCATTTTTTATGTCACCAAAAAAGCCGAAATATGGGTAAAATCGCTTTTAGGGCAGGCAACTCTATCATCAGAAGACATATGAGGACAGATTAACGGAGCTCAATATGCATACCCTTGAGCAAAGGAGGGAGAGAGTTGATATGATCGAAACATTCAAACACCTTAAGGGCATTAACAAGGTGAAAAGGTCTAACGTGTTTAAATATAAGAAAAATAGCAGGACAAGAGGACACAGCATGAGATTAGAGGGAGGCCGATTAAGGGGGCATGTGAGGAAATTCTTTTTCACAGAAAGAGTGGTGGATGCATGGAATGGCCTACCTCAGGAAGTGATGGCTATGAATACAGTGCAGAGCTTCAAACAGGCATGGGATAGGCAAAAGGGAGCAATACAGATGAGTATGAATAGATAGACCATTGACAGAGCAAAGGCCGATGGCACATTTATAAGGTAGAAAAAGAAATGGGCAGACTGGATGAGCCTTGCGGTCCTTATCTGCTGTCAACCTCTATGTTTCTGTGTATGGGTTGCCTGCCAGGATCATGTCAGTTGCTCTTTAAATAACACAAAATAAAATGAAATAAAAGTAAAAATGAAAATGACTACAAGCCTTTTGTCTTTAATCACTATTCGTATTCATAATTCAATGAATACTGTCTTCAACTATTCAATATTTGAAGCCGGCCCGGTGGCGCTGAGGGTTGAGGCGCTGGACACCACACCTCGCACCACGCCGGCGAGCCGGGTTCGAGAATGAGCCTGGATCGCGGGGGGTCGGCAGAAAGGAAGGATTGAGCGTCCGGAGGACAGCTCTCCTTTCTCGGGGGGAGCCAGGGACTATGCCTGGCACTGCGGTGACCTCTGGTGGAGACTGGAGATAACGCAACACTTCAGGGCCATAGATACAGGGTTGATGAGTTACAGCAAAACGTTCCATGGTGTCATTGCACGTCAGGACTCCACCAGGGAGGGGGAGGGCGTAACGTGGGGGGGGGACTTAAAGTAAAAACCCTAGCTTGTGGATAGGTGATGGCACCTGCATCCACCTGACCACACTCCAATGCCAGTGCCACTCCTTACCTGGGCCGAGCCCAGACCAGCCCGAATTTACAGATAGAGCGCCGTGGGTGGGTAGGGCTGCCCTACCTTGGGGGGCTCAGAGCCAGGGGGATAGCCGGGCTGGTGCCGGGATTCATGAGGCCTCTCAGGCATGGAGGTAGAGATGGGGAGTAATGCAGGATGCCTGAGAGAGTTCCACAGGCTGAGGCAAAAACAGAGTTCGGGGAAAAAAAAAAGCTATTCAGTATTTGGTCGAATACTAAAAAGTACTCTTTGTCCCATTCCTAATAGAAACATAGAATTTATCAGCAGAAAAGGACCAGTAGGCCTGTCTAGTCTGACTTATTTCCCTGCCTGTTGCTGAATCCTGGACTCTGTTCGGTCTCAGGTGCCCCCCTTCCCTTTCCTGTACTTATTAAACCCATGTGCCTATCTCTTGCATGCTTGGAGCTCCCCACTGTCTTCACCCCCACCACTTTTTCTGGCAGGCTGCTCCAGTCATCCACCACTCTTTTTGTGAAGAAGTATTTCCACGCTTCCCTCCTAAACCCCCCCCCCCAAGCTGTGTTGCATGCCCCTGTGTTCTGGTGCTCCTCCTCTGAAACAGACTCCCCTTCTGCATATTGTTCACCCCGTGAGGTACTTATGGGTCTCAGTCATGTTCCCTCTCACTCTCCTCTCCTCCAGGAAATACTTGCTGAGGTCCCACAGTCTCTTCTCATACAGTTTCCCATGCAACCCCGGGCACCATTTTAATAGCCCTAGTACTTTATCTCCAGATAAAGAGTATAGAAGGTTGGATATAATGGACAAACACAGTTATTCCTCAGCATCCTTAAGCCTGAGAATTGCTAATTACCAGGCCTATTTGATAAAATATCAGAGTAGCCTATGGAAGTCTACACATGTTGCAGTACAGGCATTACCTGATGGTCCTGCCAAGACTGATTGACTTAAAACCATGTCAGCTGGTTCTGAAGTTGGCAAACATCTACTGCGTTCAGCATCTGATGTGTCAGATGTTTATTGGCAGACTGGGTCAGCCAAGCAGTCCTTATCTCCTGCCAAATTCAATGATCTGGCTTTGGTATTATCTCTTGCAGCACCAGGCCTTATGTATGGAACCATAGTCACTGGGCACTAAGACCACATGGAAAGTTTTCTAGCCAGCAGTCTACCAAGGGCCACCCACCCAACATCAGGCACTGACATCCCCGCATGCTTAAAGAGTGGGCGGCCCCTGCGCCCTCCTCAGTTTTTTCCCTGCTGTTGACCAACGCATGTCAGACCTTTCGGAATGCTGCAGCTTCAGTCGATGGCCATTTCTTCTAAAACTGTGTTTTTGTTTTCTCACCTCAGTTTTTTATGTTTTCCTTTTTGTTTGTCTTCTCAGCTTCCTTTGTTTTCAGACCATTTGACCTAGTGTGCCTGTGGAAAGCAACTCCTGGAGAAAGACAGCCACTCTGCCTATGTTCTCTGTCTAGGCCCCGACCACGATGTCAATGCCTGTTCCATCTGACATTGGCTTCAACCAAGCAACCCACTGGTGTCACCAGCGGACCTTGGAAACGTTCTGCTCCAGCAAGAGGTCACCAGTGTGGTGAAGGAGCTGCAGGCGAAGGGATCCTTTGTTTCCTTGACTTTTTCATCAGGCTCACAGATATCGAAATCGCAGGATAAATCCTCTTGCAAATACAAACATAGGGACAATGACCTGGCCAAAACCCAGTCCCCTCCCTCCCGTTTCAGGTTCCCGCATCACCTGGTGACCACAACAGGGACATCTCTTGCTTTGGTGGTGGCGGCACCTGTCTCACACACACTATCTTCCACAGGACTGTCATTGTCAGTGTCTAAGGCCAACCATACTTTGGCAGGCGGAGGTCCTTCAGGGTCGGGTACCATCCCAGCCCCTGTTGTTCCAGCCCTTATTTTCAGTGGGCTCACAGTCAGGAGGTTCTGCAAGTCGGTCTTTGACCGGTGCGGCCTTGGGATCTTCTGCACTTACCCAACCATCACCCACTGCCACAACATTGGCCCCTCCAGCCTTGGCATCACCACCCTCCCTGGCACTGCCCCAGGTTGCCTCCCCGGCCCTCTTCTCCATCCCATATGGAGACGCAGGCTGGGGACTCTATGGGGTCTAGGCCTCTCTGGCTTACATTGCCAGCGCCACCTCCGGTGCCTGTGCCAGCCCCTCCTCAATCAGCACTGCCTGCCCGACACCGGTCATGGTGAACTTTCTTTCACAGTTTTCTTCCCTATGGGATTTCATGCTTGCCCCCCTGGCTCCCCCACAGGGCTCTTCCTGCTCCCCATGTTCTTGTATGGTGCCGCACTGTATCACTTCCTCAGGATCTCAGACTCCCAACAGGCTTCATGTCATATACATCAAGATCAGTCATTTTGCATCCGGTGCGCCCCCTTGAAATCACCACTGCAAAGTCTTCATCTCTGTTAAATGGCCCTCTCTGGAGGGGAAACTGCAGTACTCCTTGCTTTGCCTCACAATGAAACTCACTAAAGTCTATACCCCCTGAATCGTGTTGGTATTCTAGTCCCTTTGCTTACTCTACACCTTCCCACTAGAACTCACTCCCTATTGAACTGCATAACTGCTCTTCCCTTGGGGGGGGGGGGGTTAAAAAGGTCTTAAAACTCTTCTGCTTGAAAGATGCCTACAGTATATTCCTGCTACTGCTGAAGATTAACTCAACTCCTTGCCATACACCTTTAATTATTTTATTTATTTATTTATTAGCTTTTGGTAACCGGGTAAGTGCGCTAGGTAACAGACCTGCCTATTTTCAGGCATGACCCTGGAGAGCACAGGACATTGATTACAATATGCAGAAATGCACAGACATAATATAGGTGTGCAGGAGCAAAACAAGATATACATTGGGTAGCACAGTAATAGTTACATAAGGGTACATTTTAGGCATAGATCATAATAAGGATGTAAAATAAAACAATTAGGGTAACCATAAGACAGCTGAGGACAGTAAAGACATCAAGGTTCATAGCCACCTAGACAAGCGTATTGCATGGGAGAACATTAGTGTAGTACTCAGAGTCAGACCCGACAGCCTGCAGTGGGACAAAACAAATTAAGAGCATTTGCATTGGCCAGAGGCTAGGAGGTGGGTGAACAGCGAGTTTTTGAATTCTCGATGGGAGGCTGAAGTATTCACCATAAGGGGGAGTGAGTTCCAGAATTTGAGAGCAAAATGGGCAAATGCCTGTTCACCCATTTTTGTCTTGCAAGGTCTAGTGGAGAGCATGGGGACAGAGGAAGACCTGAGGGTACGGGTGTGTGAGGCAGGAGTCAGGAGGTTGGCAAGATAGACAGGGCAGGGAGATCTAGATAGGGAGTCAATAAAGCAGCCCAGGGAGTAGGCTCGAATATCCTTAGATGACAGCCAATTTAAGCCAGCATAAAGGAGACAATGATGGGTAAGACGTGGGGCAGTTAAGGCGAATCTACAAATGTTGTTGTAGACAGTGTCCCATTTGTGGAGTGTAGCAGAGTTTGCAGCAAAGAGGAGGGGCAGAGCATATTGGAGCTGGGGTAAGAGAATACCTCTCGTACAGAAAGTCTAGCGGAAGGAGTGAGGGAGGTGCACTGCGATAAGCTCCGCCAATTTTAGCATTGACAGCACGGCACACCATATTGACATGTTGAGACAGGTCAAGTGTGGGATCCAAAGTGACCCCAAGGTACTTGAAGGACTCAGTGTTTGAGATGAGGGAGCCGCCAAGGCATTGAACCCGAGCCTGTTCGGGGCAGACAGTTTTTAGAGGATCCAAATAGCATAGCACAGGTTTTTCTAGGTTCAGGACTTGGTGGTTGCTAGAGAGCCAGGTCTGCAGGAATTGGAAGTCATTAGTGATAGTGGAGTTGATGGCAGCAACCGATTTTGACCCAGAGTAGAGAACAAGGTCATCTGCGTACATAAGAGTGCAGCTATGCCGGGACATGGTGGGAATATCATTTAGGAAGAGGGAGAAGAGTAGAGGTCCAAGAGTGGATCCCTGGGGAACTCCACGGGAGATGTTTAGGGGAGGAGGAAAGGGCCTTGTGAAATGCTACCGCCTGAGTCCGATTGTCAAGATAGCTATGGAACCAGGAGAGGGCTTGGTCAGATGCTCCAATGGATTGGAGCTTCTAGCATGAGAGGATGGTGTACCATGTCGAAGGCTTTAGACAGGTCGATAAAGACGGCCCCAGTGAGTAGGCCACAGTCCATATTATTTCTGATGTCATTTGTAAGTTGTGTAAGTGCAGAGGTGGTTCTGTGACCGGGCCGGAAACCATGTTGGCACAGGGTTTGAAGATTAAACATGTCAAGGTGAGCAGCAAGCTGGCGGTGGACTATTTTTTCAAGCAGCTTACTGAGAGTGGGCAGAAGAGATATAGGGCGGTAGTTGGACATGAGTTTGACATCGCCCTTTTTGTGTATAGGGATCATTTTGCTTTTCTATCACCACATTTTCTGATGCATCTTATATCTGTATGACATGATCTGTACCTTGTTTGTATTTTAACTGTAGATATTGACATATGAATGCACTTTAATACCTTGTAATGTATGATCTTCTTCAGGGGGGTATCTCTGTCATCAGGATACACCATAGGAACCTTTGCCATCAGTGAAGGGGAATCCACACAGAAGATTTTAAGCAGTACAACTGAGGCCACCCACGCTGTCAGTGTTGTCCATCAGCAACCCTATATAGGTGTAGGTGGCCCTTCTCCCTCCTCAGTTCTTTCCCACCGTTGACTTGTAAGCACAGTCTCCAAGGAAGCTTCGTCGCAGTGTTCACATCTTTTTCAGACTTTTTTTCCTATTACATCTCTTTTGGAGATTTTTTGTTTATGTCAAGAGTTAATCCTTCCTCTTCCCTTTTCAATCACTGCCAGTGCAGAAAGAAGATTGCCTCTACACTCTGTTTGTGTCTGCTGTCTTGGGCCTGACCACGACGTCTCCGACTGTGAGCTCTGCCAGAAGTTTAATCAAACCCTTAGGCGACACTGGAAGGCTCTAAAACATTTCATGGAACAATAGGTAGTCAGCTCCAGGCAGAGGTCCTCTAGGGTCCTGGACGCCCAGTCGCCCACCAGGTCTATGAGCTCCCAGGCCTCCAGGGCCCAAGACAAGTCCTCGGAAGGGGATCACAAACAAGACCGAGATGACGACCATGCCCCCTTGCAGAAACCCCATTCCCCATCTGCCTCCTTTTCTTTGGGAGGCTCTCTGTCAATGGTGGCTGCCTCAATGAAGAGACCAGCTGTCCAGATCATGGTTCCTACCAGACCCATATCAACAGCTCCTCCACCCGACTCCCAGGGCACTCAGGTGTCGACCTCTGGGTCATCACCTCCTCCACCGCTGACGACTGTCACGTCATGGATGACGACTCCATTGGGGCCTGCCCTTTCTTCTCCTAGGGTTACAGGCTTATTGGGCTCCCAGGACAGGGGTCATTGGCTCCCGTGCTGTCAACCCCCCCTCTGTTGATGACAACTATAGACCTGAACAAAGTACTTATTAAATTCACAAATGTACTCACTCAGTAGCTGGGTGCCTTCAACAGGCCCCCATTGCTGGCACCGTCGATGGCAGCTTAGTTGTCGACACCTGTTTGTTGATCCCTGGGAGACTCCTCATGGGCCAGTGCATTTGATGCCAGGCCCAAATGAGGAGGTTAACGTTGAGGAGGAGTGTCATACTGATCTCATCCTCCCTGCTGACATAGAGGATGAAGAGGAAGAAATCCTTATCTCAGATAAGTCCAGTGCCTCTTCAGTCAGTGAGGACTCTGTCAAGCATACTCCCAGGTCTCCTCCTGACGATGCCAACTTTTTCAATGTCATGAAGCAGTTGTCTGCCACCACGGGCTTCCAGACTGAGAAGGAGGATGTCACCAGAAAAGACCTGGTGGACTTCCTCGAGGTTCCTGAATCTCCCCCTAAGATCATTCCTCCTATGCTTCCAGCCCTGAAGAATACCACTACAGCAGCCTGGTACAGATCAGACATGGTACCAGCTATGCCATGTAGGCAGACAAACTCTATAATACCCCCAGAGACTTTCTTACTTTGCTGCCCAGGCCAAAATTGACTGTGTGGTTATCAAGGCAGCCAATCACAGATCCAAGATGCCTAAGCACCTTAATAATATTCCCCCAGACAAGGAATTCTGCAGGAATGGCCTCTGAGATAAAAGGGTTAACACCTCATTTTCATTTCATTTCATTTTATTTTTTATACTTGTAAGACAGATGAGCAATTCTGCCCAATTTCACTAGTGACAAGTGGTTACAAATAACATAAAACATTTCATTCAGTTGACAAACATTTTTTACAACAATAAAAACAAATAACTTACATGATTTGCTAAAAATTGCAAGTACATTTTTGTTGATCTTGCAAACACAATTAGAGTCTTAATTTTAAGATCTCACACTGTTTTGCCATTCATAAATTCAGATGAGAGGCCTAGCTTAGGCCTGAGAATTGTAAACCATCTGTCACACATGGTTACGTTCCAGAATGCCAAGTGGAGAAGGGGTAAGGCTGCTGCCCAGGCCCTTTCAGATGACTCCCAGAAGCAAGAATTGCTCCAGTGCTTGCGAACTATGGAGGATGTCAGTAATCATCTCCTCAGGGCCCTGTATGACATGGATGATACAATGGCCAGGACAGCTACCACTGGCATATGTCTTCGTAGGTACTCCTGGCTCAGAGTCCCTGGATTTGCAGCTGATGTGCAAAACAAGGTGCTTAATGCACTTTTCAGTGGCACAAAGCTCTTTGGTCCTGATGTCCAGGACCTCATAAATGACCTGCAGGCCTCTGGCACAGCCATTAAGTCTGTCCATTCTCTCTACCACACTCAACCCTGTGGTAGAGGGAGGTCTACGTTTCATAGACAGACCAATAGGCCGGGCTCAGCCCCCCCATACTCGGGATAAGCGCAGAGTCCAGACTCCAGACTCCCTTGTTCACTCCCTCCATTGCTGGAGCCACGGCCAAGCATCCTACAAATGACGGACCAGCCTCCTCAGCTGGTCCCACCTCAGCTTGACTCCTCGCCAGACCTCCCTCCTCTGGTCCATACCCAGGAGGTGGTGGTTGGAGGTTGGGTCTCCCTCCATCTGAATCAGTAGAGAACCATAGCTTGAGATACATGGATCTTGCAGATCATAGAGACAGGTCATACCCTGGAGCTCATCCAGCAGCCTCCAGATACCCCTACCCCACCTTCCAGCTATCCCCTGGCTCACTTATCTGTTTTCTGGGAGGAAGTACAGTCTCTTCTGCACAAGCAAGCAATCAAATTGGTGCCAAGGTGTCAGAGAAATTAAGGGTTTTAGTCCAGGTTTTTCCTGGTCCCCAAAAAGACTGGAGATCCGAGACCCATTTTAGATCTAAAAGACCTCAGTCTCCTTGTCCAGTACAAAAAGTTCCAGATGGTAACTTTGCCGGGCCTTATGCCCCTCCTCAAGACCAGGGACTGGCTCAGCTCACTGGACATGCAGGACGCTTACCTGCACATCTCGGTCTTTCCTCCTCACAGAAGGTTTCTTTGTTTTGCCTTTCAAGGTGAGCATTACCAGTTCAAAGTGCTGCTGTTTGGCTTGTCCTCTGCACTGCATGTCTTTACTAAGTGCTTAGCCGCAGTAGCAGCAGTTCTCAGAAGGTAGGGCCTGTATGTCTTCCCTTACATGGATGACTGGCTTCTCAAGGCCCTATCCAGAGAACAGCTCTTACTGACTCTGGAGCGCACTCTGTAGCTCTTCCACTCTCTGAGCATTACTGTCAGCTTTCCCAAGTTAGTTCTAGTACCATCCCAAAGACTGCAGTATATAGGGCTGGTCCTGGATTCTGAGCAGGGGAAGGCCTTCCTGCTCCAAAACAGGGTGAAGTACCTTATAGCTCAAGCTCAGGAATTTGCTCAGAGTCAGTACATTCCTGTCAGACTGTACCTCAGGTTGTTGGGTCTAATGGCAGCGGCCATTCCCACCACTTCACTGGCCAGGCTTTACATGTGCACCCTTCAGTGGACCCTCAGGGTGCAATGGGACCAGTTGTGTATGGGGTCAGCAGGCAATCTGTAAACTTTAAAACTTGTCTGTTACAGTAACCTATTGTCTGATAATACTGAGGCTGAATACTGTGTATCTGTGCATTTAACTTGTCAGACATGTATGCAAGCACTTGGTTTAATAAAAAGATATTTACAAAAAAAATTACTAGCACATCAGACTACAATGTAGTTGTCTATTTATGAAAAGTAAACACCTGCTCTTTAAGGTGCTGGTTTAGGTGTAAGCTTAGATATTTGTATGATCCTACAGAGTCGAGGCACTTGCCCTGGGAGAAGTGGTAGCCTGTGACAATGGTGACTGCAATTGGGCACTTTTAAAAAGGGTGACTCAATCGCAGTGCCTGTCGACAGGGCAACCAAGTAGGGAGAAGCGACTGGATGGGGGTCCAGGAATATAGTGACAGGATGTCGCTATATGTACACACGTGGGGGAGCAAGCATGCCGAGTGACAGGCAGGAGGAGGGAGGAGGTTTGTGAGGCATGGTGCAGCACTGGGCTACCAAGCTGGCCCCATGGCATGGTGGGTGGGTGGCAGGCTAAGGTTGTAAGGGTGCCGGGTCTGGGCACATATACATTATGCTGCACCTGGACCAAAATCATTTTCCTTCAGTTTTGCATGCCCCCCTGACATGCACCCCCCTGGAGTTGAGAATCATTTAGTACGGGGGTGCAGGGGTCTTCGCCCCTCGCGTAAACAAAAAAAAAAACCTAAGTCCCCAGTGCCCTTTTTCTGTGTGCTAGGAATGTACGTTGCTGAAATTGATTTTCAGCGATGTACACTCACCGTAATGGCGATCGCTGTTCCATGATCGCTGCTATACATGGAACCGGAGAAGTTTAGTAGGAGCAGAAACAGATGAGTGAGGGGGTGGAGATGCCTGCAGTCGCAAGCTTAGCCAGGAGGAGATTGTGGTCTGTGCTGTCAAAAGCCTTAGCTAGGTTGATAAAGATGGCCTCTGTGCCCATGCTCTTGTCCTTGCCTGTGTGTATGTGGTTGGTGACATCGGGGGGGGGGCGGGGAGGTGGCATGATTTGAATGGATGTTGGACCAATACAGGGTTAGGAAGCCTGTATTAGAGTAGAAGTTGGAGATCTGTGTGCTCACCAGCCTCTCAGAGGCTTTAGAAAGGATGGGCAGGAAGGAGATTGGGCAGAATTTATAAGGTAAATCAGTAGGACTACTATTATGGATAGGGTTGACAAGTGTATGTTTCCAGTTACAGGGGAGGGAGCTGATTGTGAGGAACCAGCTGAAAATTTGTGCAATGAAAGCCACTATGATGGGCACATATTTTCAGGAAATTGGGGATAAGCCATCACCACCTCAGCTGGAGGAGGTGTTCAGCACAGAGAGCTCTGTGTGGCAACTTCTGCCTCTAAGCAATCCCACCTGGAGAATTCCACAGTTACATGGAGGAGGAGTTGTTGGGTAAGGCTTGATGGTGGGATCAGAGCCCACGGTCCTTTAGTGAAATACTTGCTTAGGTCTTCCGCTGTTAGCATGGAGCTAGGGGTGGCTTTGTCCCTAGCTAATAATGTTGGAGGGTTGAGGAAGCTATACATTGTTTTCCAAAATTACCTTCCCTGTTTACTTAATGCATATGTTACAAAGGATGGTAAAAGCCTTTCTGTCCAGTGGGAGGCCAGAGGCTTTGTGCGTTGCACAGGCAGCATCTCTGAGCTGGAAATTTTCAGGAGAGATCCAGAGCAGGTGGTGACCATGGATTCTGGAGTGTTTGACAGGAAAGTGTTTGTTACAGATTTAAGCGAAGGTGTCAGAGAAGAGGGTTGATGCCTCATCAGGGTCCAAGTCTGATAAGGTGGGACCCCAGTTGGCCAATAGAACATCTTTAATAAAGGCGTCTGGATTTAACTTTGTAGGAGCAGGTTAAGGTGATCCTAGGAGGGGCTGTTACTCTCTTGATGTTCCACTTGCAGTAAGTCATGAAGTGATCACTGAATATGTTAGGCAAGGTGTCAGCAGCCAAGATTATATGAGGGTGAGACCTCAGCACCCAGTCAATCATACTATGATTGTTAGTTCTATCACTGAATCTAGTAGGAGAAGATATTAGATTGAGGTTCAAGGCTTTGATTTTTGAGTGGAGATTGGTGGGTGGGGAGGAGCTGGACCCAGTTAGCTGGTTAGTGTTTAAATCATCAGAGTAGGATGTGCACACCATTGGATGTGTGGTCTAGCACATTTTGCAAGATATTAGAGATTGTGTTGAGGGGTAACCCAGAGGAGCAATACACTCTTTAGATGACAGTGGGGATGTGTGACAGGGTGGAATAGGACCCTGTCCCAGTTGTTTTGGAGAAAGTGTTTAAATGCAAGGATCTTTCCTTTTCTGTCTCTTCTCGGTCTGGTTGCACAACCAAATTTTCCTGTGAGACTTCGGACTTGATCAACCCGACATGCTCGCAATACTTTGCCTCTCGCTGTCTCGGTTTTCTCTTGCTGTTCGTTTTTCTCCCTTGCATATCTAGATCTGCTGATATAAAAATATGTGCAAATCACTGTATGGAAATGTAACTGATATTGGGATCCCTTTTGTATGGAAAATATGTAGTGTTACTGTTGAAATGTATATAATTATATTTTGAGATGATGGCAGAAAGCTATTGTGAACTAGAGGTTACCTGAGTGCAAATCTTTAAGCCTTTTGAAAAAGGGGCCTCAACTCAAGAAGCACACTCTGCTCTAGCTGCTCTTGCCTGATATTTACAAAAACAGGATGCTTGCTAAGAATGGGGGTTGAAAGGACTTATAAGAGCTAAGCTGCAACTGCAAGAAAGATTAGAAGAAAAAGGGACACAGACCGAAAGAAAAAAATATTTAATTTGTCCACTATACGAGACTTTCGGTGACGTCACAGAGCTGTAAGGAGCTTGGCGTTAAGAGCTCCCGGTCCAGTCTGCTGATTTAAACTCCTAAAACCTAACTAATACAAATAAAAATGTCGAGAAACTCAGGAGGGAAGCAACTAGAAGGCTACAGAGACAGAAATCGAACCAGAGGGGAAAAAAAAGCATGGATGATACTCGATTGCCGGAGGATCCCCCCAGTAGATCTCTCTCACCGGCGAGTTCCCACGTGGCTGGATACAATACAGATGGAGAATCAGAACAATTATCTCATGCTAGATTTGAAACTCTTCTTAACGAGATCCGTGAATTCAGAACGGAAAACAAGCAGGAATTTAAAGCGGTCAGAAAACAACTAACTATTCTTGAAACACGCATAGGTTCAATAGAAGAGCAAGTCACTGAAAATGAAGAGTCTACCACTCAGCTCATTGAAATAGTGCTGGCCCTGGTACAGCAATCTGAGGAGCTCCAGTCAAAATGTCTTGACTTAGAAGGCCGATCACGCTGGGACAATCTCCGAATCTACGGTCTCCCTGAAGGCATGGAAACTACCCCCATGGCTCCCTTCATAGAGAATTTGCTAAAAGACATATTGGACTTGCCTAATTCCTACACGTTCCACACAGAGAGAGCACATGGATCTTTACAGGCAAAACCTATGGATCCCTCAGCCCAACCTCTTTATTGTCTTTAAACTAAGCTCATATAGTGACAAAGAAGATATCCTGCATCGAGCCTGGTCAAAAAAATAAATAAAATATCTGACCCACAGATTATTTCTGGATCATGACTATCCACAAGAAGTGCAGCAACACAGGCTACGATACCTTCCAATCCTGAGGTCCCTTCAAGAAAAGGCAATCCGTTTCACACTCCTTACCCAGCTAGATTGAGGATTTTCTGGGAAGATGGGGTGAAAGTGTATTCTACGGTGGAAGAAGCAACAGAGGCCTTAAAGGAAAGAAAGATACAGATACCAGAGAACCGGAACCCAAATACCGGGAGAGGCAGACAGTTTTGGCAACGCAACCAGAACAGGAAGACGATGGGTACCAAAATATTGCAGCATGGAGAAGCACTATGCAGACTGCAGAAAATTCTCAGCAAAAAGGGTGAAAAGGCAGACAATCCAACCTGAACCACTGTAAATTCACCAGATGATTTACCAGTAGCCTAAAACCTAGGTGAAATCCCCCCAGGAGCTCTCTCCCACCATCGGAGATCAAGCAAGAGATAAGTTCATTTATATACAGTCAGCAGTATGAGCTCCAATCTGCACTGGAAAAGCAGGCTATGGGGGGGTGAGAATCGGTGTTGGTCACTGAGAGATCTGGAAACTTCATATTATTAGCATCATAATTACCATTTAGACTTTAGTAACTCAGATCACTGCCACAGGTTGTCCTATTACAAGAAGTGTCTTTAATACTATCAGGACAACAAACGTTTCGAACTAGAAGGGGAACACTTGCAGCCTGCATTCTCTCCCCCTTGCTGACTGATTTGTTTATTGTTTTAAGTGTTATTCTTGTTGTTTGTTCTTTGTCAAGAGGCAAGACAACATTTAAGGAGGTTAAGATCTACGAGTTAATTAAGTTGCTAAATTGGGATTGAAAGGTAGGGGGAGGGACCACACTGGGGATTAAAGCAAAACTGGAAGGGGATAAAAGAAGTATAATGTCACTGAACATAAGTGGGTACCATTTCATTTGTAAAGGATGGAAATACTACCCAGACCTCTCAACTTCACACTAAGGGATATAAGGGAGGGGATTCTAACCTAAAACATTAAAAGAAGGGAAGAATATATAAAATGGTAACAAGAAACCGAGCTACTTAGCTCCAATACCTGACAGAGGTATTTTGCCCTATAAATAAGCTGATTTTGGAAACACCCCCCCAGTATCTTCCTCCATTACCAAATGGTACTCAGAACCCATGGTTATGCTTACTAATACCACTAGCCATACGATCAATTTCATCTATAGTATACAACTGGTATAGATAATGGGGGAGAGGGGGAATGTTAACATAGAGTGCATATACTAATCAAATAGTGAAATGAGAGGAAGTATATACAGTGAAGTGTTGGGATGGGATTCGGGGGGGGATGTCCTTCAGTGACCTCTTAACTTGAGCGTGTCTTAATCTATCATCCATAGGATTAAGTCAGCAACTCAGACGTACTCTGTTGCTTAACTGAGCTTGATCATAATGATGTTTTATAGGTCAGTGGACTGGACACGAGGACACATTGGACCTTGAACAGCCCGTGACCTAGATACCTTCGGTATCTGGTTTCACACCTAATTTACATTTTCCTTTTTGTATTTATTCTAAGAGCACAATATTATATGTGGCTCAGTAGGAGGTCTTCCCGAAGCGGAAGCTCTAGTAATCCTCCTCGTTCTTCTCTTAATAGAGACTGAACACAAGGGCTAAATTTTTATATTAGCCCCCGCCTTGGAAGCAACCAGTTATTGTTAACTTTGTGGTTATAGTTCTTGTTAGAGCCATGTTGGCTCATGTAAAGTGTAACCTTTTTTTCGGGTTTAAGAAGCAGACAGATGGAGATTCTGATGTACAAAGTGTGAAAGACTATGGAATGGGGAGAGGCCACCACATCTTAGAGATCAAATCAATCAAATGGATACCAGGAAAGCATTCGGGAATTAAAAATGAATAAGTTGTTACCGTATACTATAAGCACATATAATGTGCATGGAATTATGAATCCTATTAAAAGAAGTAAAATCCTTCAGAGCGTGAAAAGAGCTGGGGCAAATATAGTTTTGTTGCAGGAGACGCACCTCTCTCATGGTGAGGACAAAAAATGTGAGCAGTTGGGGTTCTCCCACATGGTGGCCTCTTCCTATAAGGGAGGGAGGAGAAGGGGAACAGCAGTTCTGATTAAGCAGGGACCTCAGTTTGAAATAAAAGACAGGGTTACAGATGAAGAAGGGAAATATGCCATGGTAAAGGGATATTTAGATGGTCCGTTAACAACCTTTGCATCTATATATATCCCCCCAGCTTCAGAATATGAAGTATATAGAGCTTTTTTTCAAAATTAGCGGAATGGTCAGAGGGGCAAACGATATGTGGTGGCGACCTTAATTTAAACATATCAGAGGGAAACTCAAATCAGCAAATCCAGGGTAGGAGAAAGAAAACTACAAGTCAGGTTAGGAAACTACTACAGGAACTAGGCTATCAAGATATATGGAAACATATACATGGTATGGCTCCCAGACATACATTTTATTCTCAAGCTCATGATACTTATTCATGTTTGGACTTCCTTATAATACCTAAGAAACAATTGAGGGAAACAATAAAAATCTGGTCTGGAGACCATACACTATCAGACCATGCCCCGATTTTCTGCCAATTTTGTCCACAGACAGGCAGGAAAACAACTTTTTGACGGTTGAATCTCTCCCTGATAAGGGATAAACAAGTTCAAAATTCTATAGAGGATACTATTGCCCAGGCCCTAAAAGAGAATGATACTGCAGACACCACGGTGTCTATTCTCTGGGACACTATCAGAGCAATCATAAGGGGGAAATTGATTTGCATCTCTGAGAACAAAAAGAAACTAAGAGAGGCACAGCATCTAACCCTAGAATGGAAAATAAAAGAGTTAGAAGATCTACAAAGCATTAAAGTAAACAAATCCAGAAGCAAATATTTAATTGACTTAAAGAAGGAACTTAATAAAATATTAGACTATACTATAAAACAAAAACTAATGTACCTAAGACATCAATATTACGATGGGGGCCCCCACTCCCTTAGATTAATAGCATGTCAACTTAGGGCACAAAAAACAAAAGCTAATATAATGAAAATCAGACACCCACAAATGGGTAAAATGCAAAATACGGTTAAAGGGATATCGGAAGCATTTTTTAACTGTTACTCATCACTTTATAAAACTACGGACACCCCCTCAGAACAGGAAATACAAAAATGTCTTAACTCCCTAGACCTCCCAACTTTATCCACAAAGCAAAGCCTTCAATTAACCACCCCAATAACAATAAAATAAATCTAAACAGTAATAGGCAACTTAAAAACAGGGAAATGTCCGGGATCTGATGGACTCCCGGGGGAATTCTACAAGTCATTCTCCAAAACCTTAACCCCATTACTTAGTAGAGTGTTTGCCCATTTTACTTCAAAAGAAGGAATTATCCCCCCATCGTTGAATGAGGCCATAGTCTCAGTCATACTGAAGCCAGGCAAGGACCTCACCCAATGCGCATCCTATAGACCTATATCCATATTGAATATGGACTATAAAATTTTAACCTCTGTCATGGCTAGAAGACTCATACAATTCACCCCCAGTAAAATTCATATGGATCAGTGTGGGTTTATTTCTGGGTGTCAGGCCCAAGATAATGTAAGATGAACTATATACCTATTGGAACACACCCAAGCCCAGAACATGCCCACACTCTTCCTAGGACTAGACGCAGAAAAAGCATTTGATATGGTCTCATGGACATTTTTAAGGGGGGTCCTTGCCTGCTTTGGTTTCCCAGATCAGTTCACAGAAACCCTATTCAAATTCTATAAAAGACCTTTTGGTTGTATTCGAGCAAATGGACATATATCAGAATGTTTTTCCCTTTATAGAGGAACTAGGCAAGGTTGTCCCCTGTCCCCACTCCTTTTGCATACTATATTGAACCCCTAGCACAATACCTAAGACACTCCCCTGAAATTCAAGGTATTAACATCTCAGCTACAGAGCATAAATTGGCACTTTTTGCAGGTGACCTTTTATTATATTTAACCAACGCAGAATCCTCAATGCCTGCTGTTCTTCAGAAAATTCAAGACTTTTCAAATCTATCTGGATACTCCCTCAATATTAACAAAACTGAAGCCCTTTCAATAAAATATGAACCTTCACCCTTACTTCGCTCAAGATACCCCATTAAATGGGACGGCTCTTCCCTTAAACATTTGGGTATACAGATCCCTAAAGACCTTTCCCAGCTATACAAACAAAATTATGTTCCTCTAGTTGAAACTCTGCAGAATGACATGAGAAGATGGGATCTTCTTCCAACTTCTTTTTATACTCATACTATGTCCCTTAAGATGAATGCACTTCCCTGTTTACTATATCTCTTCCAATGTGTGCCCTGTACCATCTTCCCCCAAAGAACTGCTCTCATAGCAGAAACCATTTAATGCTTTTCAGTGGAATCACAGGAAACCCCAGCTTAACCTTAAAAAACTTTCGCTACCAAAATCAATGGACGGAATATTTCTTCCATCCCTCTCTGAGTATTGGATAGCAGCTCAAATGCATCTAGCATTACTTTGGGAAACCCAAATATATCAAGCTGCATGGAAGCAAATAGATATTTCTAGGGATGTGTTCCCCCCTTTGCCAGCAGTGTTATTCCCCTTACTTAAACGAACTCAACAAATCACTCTGAAAGCTACTTCTACAATTTTAGAAGGCTGGAGGAGGGGAACCAAAAATAAACTAATATTAAATCATTTTTGGAAATATCAGTGATTTTTAGTGAATACACAATTTGATTCTCCCTTACTAAATCCCTGGTACTCCTCTCAAGTCAAAAAGGGTATGGTAGCTCCATGGCAACTTAAAGAAAATACAGTTATATCCTTTGAACAAGGCCAGGAGAGATTTGCATGGCAAGAGAAAGATAGGATTTATCTCTATTAAATGAGGGACTACGTAGTTAAACAACTTAGATCAAAAGAGAGAGAGTCACAGTTATGGGAGGATCAAACACCATTCAGCCAAATCTGGTCCTCATCATTGGGAGAAAAAGCCATCTCAATAATATATAAGTTTCTGATCCTGCTAAAAGAACACTCCATAGACCCAGTTAAAGCTAGCTGGGAAAAGGAATTCAACCAGGTAATCAGCTTCAAAGATTGGCCCAAAGTATGGAAGAGTACCTGGTCCACTACCTCCTCCCCCTTCCTGGAGGGAGTTTGTATGGAAGGTTAGAGTGAGATTCTTTTCTGGTACCTACCACCCTGGCTCGGAGAAACCCAGGGACACCAGAAGGTTGTTGGCAACAATATGAGGAAACCAGGGCTTCACATAAACACATTTTTTATGATTGCCCTAGAATAAGCACTTTTTGGCTTGTGATTGCATACCACATAACTAATATATTGGGCTGCCAGCACCCACTTACAGGGATAAACCTATTGTTAGGTATCCCACGAGAAGGACTTAAAGATAAAGCTACCCTATATCTATGGGCTATTTTTCTAGGTGCTGCATATAAGTCCATCACTGAAAAATTGCTTCAAAATACCCCCCATTATAGCAGAATGGAAAACAATAGTCCTTAACATACAACATAATGAGCAGATGTCATATGCTCTAAATAACAGGATGGAATCATATATTACATATTGGACCAGATGGGACTTAAACCAGGAACAGATTCAATAGGAAATCAGAGGAGACGTTATTAAATAAGGGGAAACTCCTACAGCTAGCAGTATGATATTAACCCCTGAGCTCAATTCCTCAAGACCTGCTCCTGTTATAAACAAATATTTAACAGTTAATTAAATGTGGAATATACAAATAGATTCATTCCATAGATTAATAATCCTAATAAATGTATTTACTTAAGTTATGTCTGTTCACAACCCGTAAACTGTTGTAGTTTTTAATTATCTGTATTTTATTTATTCTTCTTTTGCCTTTTTATGTCTAATGTTTTTTGATTAACTTTAAAAATGCATATTTACAAGAGTAAGCTAATAGTTATAGTTACAGATAGCTATACATTGTATAATCTGAATGTAAAGGTCAATTTAACGTATGTTGTATCACAAGAACTGTGTAACAACCCATTACCTAATAAAGGAAGTATAAAAAAAAATAATTTCTCTACTATACATAGTTATTATGAATGAGTTTATTTTTTTATGCTACTGTAAATAAATATTTTTGGTGAATTCTACAACTGCTCCTGGTTTTCCCTATGCTACCTGACCTGTGCCTCGACAACAGAATGGAGTATGGAATGGTAATGATCCCCCCGTAGGATCTCATGAGTCTTTAGGAGGGCTTCTTGAGAGAAGATTTTAAAGTTGTGTTTCGAGGCTGAGTAAATGAATACCCATCCTCCTCTTCTGGAGTGATCTTGTCTGTGTGCGAGGTAACCTGGCATGTTGATGGTTAAGGAGTCGGTGCAGGAAAAGACCCATGTTTTACTAGGTCAGGTCTGGGGAGGAGGCTCCTGTTTGAATGAAACATCCTTAGGCCCTTGGGTACTGGAATAAACCTGCAGGAAGGGTTGGAGGGGGGAACAGGGTTGACCCACATCACCATCCAGAATGAGCAGTAGGAGAAGAAGTTGCCTTTTCTTATTGTGGGGGTATCTCACAAGTTTGCTGGCTAGCTAGGGGAATGCAGGGTTGTAAGGCCTTCAGCCTAAGCAGTGCCTCAACAGCATACCGGTTTTGCTTTAGGAAAGCTGGGTGAATGTTCAAGTAGTGACCCCCTGGGATGGACTTGGAAGGGACTTGAGGGAGGCTAAGCAGGGGTTGGGTGGGAACATAAGCACCAGCATTTCTTCAGGCCACACAGGTCTCTGGCAGAAACAGTTTCAGGAGTCATTTGAGGCCCCAGTCTTGGAGGTTACTAAATAGTCTTGTAGTTTACAGAGACCTCAGTATGTAGGAGGGGCCCAGCTAGGGACTGCAGGACTGCATATACCTCAGAGGATAATGATTAGTTGTCTTTGTGGTTGAAGATCAGCACTGTGGTGAGCAGATTCAGAAGGTCAAGACCTTAACTGCTGTGTTTTCTGACCCCACATATGGAGCTGGAAGACTTACAAGAGCAGACAGTAAATTGACTTTAAGATTGCAGGCTAACGGGACTTGGGAAACAGTACAGGTCTGCACTTTTAAGTGGTGTGACTCCAGATACGGAGTCGCACTACTGTTGTTATCTAGAAATAAATTAGGACCCAGATTGTAAGCCACTTATGTAAGCAGAAAATGTATGCCCTAGTATTACTGAGCTGTTGCCCTTTATGTATGATGCAGTACACCAGTTCACATTTGGAAGCAGGCAATCTATCTGCCATGGTTTAGTAATGTTACTCTGAGGTAGACAATAAATTATATTACGGGCTAGATGGACTAAAACCAAATACATGGACTCCCCAGTGCTTCTGCATTGTCAGGCCCCAGATATGAAGTTATAAAAATATGTTTGTATTCAGTAACATCAGGAGTCGCAAGTTAGATCACAAGCAGCTTTTAAATGTGTGAAGCTACTGACAAATGGCACGGGGTCAAAATGTTGCATGGCAGAAGTTCGTGCGACTTAATCGCATTGTGCAATTTCTCTAAATCTTTTGTTCTGTGGGGGGCTCCACCCCCCACACACCCCATTATGGGGGGCTGCACTCCCCGGCCCCCCCCCCACTTAGGATTCTAACTCCGTGGGAGGTCCGGGGTTCGCGCATAATGCTGTACGCTATTAAGTATATGACATTATGACCCGGTACGCTGACAAATCGGCCCAAGTTAGAAGATGCAAAACAAGTTTATCTAGGAAACACCATGATAGCAGCTGGAATAACAAGCAATGTTAAAATTATGACTGCAAACCAAGTGGCAAACAAGTTCTGTGCTTGGGCTACCAATGATATTAGACCCGTGATGGAGGTGGATTAGTTAAAGGCTATAATTTACATTAAGATTTTGAGCTGGTTGAAACAAAGGAGTCACTAGGACTACATGGAGTGCGCGTTACACAACAGGACAAGTAGTAAAACTTACAGCAGTGTGTGAAGCTCAATGTTCATGGAAAGAACAAAGTCCAGTTCTGGAGCTTAATATAAGAGGGTGTACATTTGGGGCAGATGGGCCAGCCGACTCCCATACAGTTGACACCAATAGCAGACACCAGTGGCACTGTGGCCCTTAGTGCTATGGACTGTAAGACTGCTAGATGCTGAGTAACTTTTACAGAGAGCAGTGAATCCCAATGTCCCCTACTGATTGGCTATTTCACTGTGAAGGGTGGTGAGATTATGGGCCCCTTGTTGCCATCTGTCGGGATGCTTATGCAGCAGTCAGTTGGGGGATGGTGGGTAGAGGTGCCATGCACACCATTGCGACCCCGTCCTGCTGCTTCAAGTCTGCAATGGTGGAATTTCCTTTTTTGTTAGCTCCAGCATTGTCAGTGGGGCCTTGTCGTCGAGGCACAGGTCAGGAAGCATAGAAAACCAGGAGCAGTTACAAAATTCACCAGTAGTGTTTTATCATTAATAACAGCAAAATCAAAAAATAAAAATTGTTCAGTATAATTATTTACAATGGCAGTACAAACATAGAAAACAGAGTCCTTCTGCATTTTTCTTCTCTATTTCAGATCTCAGTCTGTCTCTCTCTAGCTCTCTTGCTGCTCTTTTTATAAGTCTGAGCTTGGGAAACTCATTAAAAAAATAGTATGCTTTTCACACAGTGTTTTTGTAAGTTTCCAATGTCCTTGCAAGTGCAGCAAAAATAACATAATGACCGAGAACTGGCCTCTTGTAACCAGCTCTGCAGAGATGCAAACAGTCCCTCCACAGACAATCCCTCCAAACTCTGGAAGGTCATACACTTCCTTTTCACACACACACACACACACACACGCACTCCACTTCGGTCCCCACCCCTCTCCTTAACATAAACAACAATCTTGTGTCAGACCACCCTAGTGTTGCAACAGAATTTAATTCATATTTCACCTCATGTGCCACTGCGCTCCTGTCCACCCTTCCCTCTCCCCAGCCCACTGCCCCCACTCCTCTCCCTCTTCACTTTCTCCTCTAGATGCCTTCTCCTTCACTAAAATTTCACCCTTGGACACCCTAGCTACTTTGTATGCACTCAACCCCTCTAAAGGCAAGTCGCCAGATGGCCTGGACCCTAAACTACTATTTCTATCTGCTCCATCTATCGCTGCTGTACTGTGTGATCTTCTTAACCTCTCCTTCGCAGCTGCTACCATTACAACTGCATAGAAGCATGCTATTGTTCTTCCCCTTCCAAAGGGCAGTGACCATACTTCACCTGCTAACTATTGCCCCATCTCCCTCCTTCCTACCCTTACTAAGCTTCAAGAACATCTGGTTCTTTCACAATTCTCATTCTATCTTGCGGACTCTAAATATTTCACCCCTTTCCAATCTGGGTTTCTGAAGAACCATTCCACTACTACCTCAGTGATTAGGCTCACCATCTCTGTCCTCTCTGGGATGGACAGTGGCCAAATCACTTCCACTATTTTTGTCGACCTAGTGAAAGTTTTTAACACCGTTTCCCACTCCCTACTACAGTCTACCCTCTCTAATGCAGGTTTATCTGACCCTGCCACTGCCACAAAATGGTTCAGTGCCTACCTGGTCGGCAGAACTCAGTCAGAATAGTTGACTCCACATACCCCCCCATCAGCACTAGCATCCCACCGGGGTCCATGTTAGATCCTATCCTATTCTCCATATTTCTAAATGACCTTCCCTCGGTCTGCTCATCGACCTTCATTCAAATGAATGCTGACAACACTGTCCTCTTCACCTCTGGCCAGTCCCCTTTTGATATAGCTACCAGACTTCAGCATGATTGCAATAAAATTCAGCTCTGGTTTAGCTCCCATCAACTCTCAATGCCAAGAACACAGGCTCAATGACCTTTGGCACAAGGCAGAGACTCTCCAGGCTCCCCTCCCTCCCTCCCATCCTTCCATACCCTTGATGGGACAGTCCTTGAGGACACCACAGCCTTCGGGTACCTCAGGGTGTGGCTGGACCAGCACCTCACCTTCTCTGGTCATTTTGACACAATCCTGAAAAAGCTGCGCCCCAAGCTCAGTGCATTATACAGGAACCACAGTAGCCTCTCGCTACTGGACAGCTGTGAACTTCTCCAGAACATGATCCTACCTATCTTTGACTACTGCAATGTAGTCTACAGTGCTGCTCCCAAGTCTTCCTTATCCAGATTGGGCTCCCTTTTTAATTCCTTCTGCCACTTTGCTTTGGATGCCCCTCAACTCACTCACCACTGTAACCTTTACCACTCCCTGGCCTTTTCATCATTAGAAAATCAATGCCACCTCCATTGTGCAAAATTTGTGTCTAAATTTTGGTTTGCCACTCTGCCCTCCTATCTCGCTTCCTCTCTTCTCACCCTCCCTCCTCCTACTCATGCCCTTAGATATTTTGACTCTCGCCTTATGGTAGTCCCTCATCATGTGACCAGTGCCGGTCAGATGGCTTTTTTGCACCGCTTCCCTAAACTATGGAACTCTCTTTCCCCTCCAGATCTGCCACTCATCCTCCCCCCTACTCTATCTCTACAGCTCTACATAATTTTCTCTCTGTAAACTGCACCTGTGTCCAGTCCCCTTCATAACTGCTGCTTCGCCCTAGTTTTCTTCTCCCCATGCTACTCCCTCATATTACTGTGTAGTTATCCAACCCTTATACAGCGCCCTTCCACCCTCCCCTGCCACTTCCCTTCTACCCCGTCTCACCTTACAATCCTCACTTCCACTCCCCCACCCTGATTACTACACTTGCCTTCTCCTTCCCACTTTCCAAACTGGTATTTGTTGCATCCCACCGACTAAGCATGTACGCTAACAGTTGCACTTCCTGTTGACAAGTGTTAATTTCTGTATTATTTTTATATAGTATTTGTTCCCTTTTGCATTTTTCACTGTACACCATGGTTTATTCCCATGTATTCTTCAGCTATATGAACACTGTACTTGCTTTCATGTATAACTGAACTACTGTTTGGTCTGTATGGTTATTTGTAGTTTACTGTTGACTGTATTTATGCTTCACATGTACTCTCCCAGGATGCACTGTGAGATGAGTAACTTGTAGTTCAGGGTGCCTTTCCTGGTTAAGGGTTTCAATAAATAAGTTGAGATTTTGCATCCAGCATTCTCAAGTTAACTCCTTGAGTTCCAAATAGCTTATTGCAATCTTTTCAACAGTATCACTATATACAGTTTTAAACAAAGGGGATCCTATTATCACATACAGTCCTACACACAGATTCACATATATTTTTTATAACTGCAGATATGCAAGTGGGAAGAAAAGACAGAACAGCAGGTGAAGGCAGAGACATAGTGAGAGCTGGAAAATTGCAAAACCTTTAGAGTGATCAGTTCCTAGGTCTCACAAGAAAATTTGGATGTGCAACCAGACAGACAGGAGACAGAAAAGGACAAGAGAGAACAGATCCTTGCATTTAAACTCTTTCTGCATAACAAATGGAACACCGCCTTATTCAACCCTGTCATATACCCCCCTCTTGAGAGGGAACCTGTTTTACAAAAACAAGTTTCCAAAACTTTTTCAATTATCGTCTAACATTAGCTTATAACTTTTACAGTTCAATGCATATGCAGCAGAGCAAACAGAAGTTTCAACTCACATTTTTTCAACCTTCCAAATCCTCAATTCCTGATCCATATCTTGACGGAAAATCAGCATTGACATCCTCTTTCCCACATTTGTACATCACTTTAAATTTAAATGGCTGTAGTACCAGGTACCACCGTGTGATTCTAGAATTTTTATCCTTCATTTGGTTAAGCCAATAAAGAGAAGTGTGATCTGTTATCAATACAAAGTCAGCTCCTAGTAAGTAAAACTTAAGGGACTCCATGGCCCACTTTGTCGCAAGGCATTCCTTTTCAATGGCGGAGTACCGTTTTTCTCTGTTGGTGCAACTTCCTATTGATATATAAAATAGGATGTTGTTTCCCATCTATATGCTGACTCAATACTACACCTAGGCCTACTGTGCCTCTGATGTGTCTGTCTGTAACAAAAATGGTTTCTCAAAGTCTGGGCTTCTTAAAATTGGGGCTGAACATAATGCAGCCTTAATGGCCCGAAAAGCCTTATCACACTCGGGTCCATTTCACATTATTCGGGAACTGTTTCTTTGTGAATTCAGTGAGGGGAGTAGCTAACTCAGCAAAGCTGGGAACAAATGTCTGATAATAACCAGCCAGCCCTAATGATCTGACTCGCTTCTTTGTTTTAGGGACGGGCTATTGGTTACAGCTTTTATCTTGGAAACCTCTGGCTTGACTTCTCCATTTCCCAAAACATAGCCCAGATATATGGTTTCCTGCATGCCCAATGCACACTGATTGGATAACTGCTCGTAGGTGTTCCAGGTGGCTTTTCCAGTCTGGACTGTACACCACAACATCATCCAGGTATGCAGCACAATAACCAGTGTGAGGGGATAAAATTATATCCATGTACCGCTGGAATGTAGCTGGTGTGCCATGTAAATCAAATGGCATGGTGGTGAACCGACAGAATCCTATAGGAGTGGCAAATGCAGTTTTGTCTCTAGATTCTTTAGCTAAGGGGATTTGCCAGTAACCCTTGGTGAGATTGAGGGTACTGATATACTTGGCACTCCCCAGTCTGTCCACCAAATCCTCTCTTCTGGGCATTGGATAACTGTCAAATTCTGACACTTGATTAAATTTGCTAAAATCAAGGCAGATTCTTACACCCCTTTCTTTTTTAAGTTGGCTTGCACGCACACGCAAACAACATATTGGGGTAGTAGCACTTTCAGAGTTGTGTCAGTATTGTGGCAAATGGAGGGGATGCTTTAATCGGTATGTCCCTCAGCTGCCAACCAGTGAGCGTGCTGCTGATGACAACAGTTTCAGAGAATGCCACCAAGTTGAAAGAAATCTGCTGCTGCAATCAGAGACAAGCTTGTCATTGCAGCGGCAGATGACATGCCTCCATTATGTGCCATTCCTGTTGAAACATTTCAATACATATGGAGACGCCTACCATCAGCTACACAATCCCGACATTGGGAGTGTCCAGTCGCCATATTGGCATGTGCCCCCCATTATGTGGCACACCTAACAGGGTGGCTCCTGCCAACTGCCACACACTCCCAAAAAGCCAACATCTGGGTGCCCAATCCGTGTGTCGGCATCCTCTTCTTAGTGTCTTTCCTGGTTAAACAGTATCCCCTTTCCGATACCGGGATGCCCACTCCCGGTGTCAGAGGCGCCCCCCCAACCCATCTATATCACTTGCCAATATTGGGGTGCCCAATCCCCATGTTGGCATCCCCCCGAATTGTGGAACACTGGGAGCCCACCCCAGTATGCCTATTGTTTTGTGTGTGTAAGCTGTGTGTAAAAAAAGAAAACCTTCCCTCTCTTTTTCCCCCTGCAAAGAAAAAAAAGGTCCACTGTTGTCTCCCTCATCCCCCTCTGCACACCCACCTCTCTGTACCCTACCCCTCACCCATACTTACCCTCTGAAGGTTGGGAGCCACAATCTTCTGTGACATGAGACACATCTGCACTCTTCAAAGCTGAACTGTGAAATGAAGAAATGACGGCAAGCTTTATAATGGGGAATTTCAACTTAGGTTGATATCTCAGCTATTTTTAGGAATTTTAATTTCCATTTTCAACATGGGGTTCCTGAGACCCATCTTTAATGTAACTGTTATTTAGCCGGTCCTGCAAGGTGACTTTCACCATCGCTGCACGGAATCACCTTTCAGGACCGATTAATGAAATGACAGTGCCACTGTTTATGAGGGAAAGTCCCAGAAAGCCCATGTTGCAAATTCTAGAAAAATTTCTAAAATGACTGTGTTGCTGGTGTGTGTGTTACATAGCTTCTACATACGCTTCATAATCTCTCACAGTTTTAATATTTTCACCCAGGATTTTCATAGCATTGCCATTTTCACACTCCTTATGAGCAGTACAGCTGTCATTTTTCACATCCTGCCCGAAACATGTTTTCACATCTGTGGGGCGCAGTCACTGTGTGAAATCAACTTTTGTGACAGATTAAGAAAATCACATTGCCACTGTTCATGAGGAGAGGTCCCAAAATGCCCATGTTGAACATTTGGTGAAAAAATTCTCATAAATGACAGTGTTACAGGTGTGTGTTGCGGAGTATCTACACACACTCGTAAGTTTGCAATATCTACACACACTCGTAAGTTTGCAAAGTTTTCATATTTTCTCTCCAGATTTTCAACATTGACATTTTTTCACACCTCCTCATGAACAGTACAGCTGTCATTTTTTGCATCCTGCCTGAAATGCGTTTCCACACCTGTGGCTCCGAATGGCACAGTTGCTGTGCAAAATCACCTTTCAGGATTGAGTAATGAAATGATAGTGCCTCTGTTTATGAGGTGGGGTCCCAAAAAGCCAATGTTGAAACTTTGGAGTGAAAATACCAACAAACACCCTGGGTGTTAAGGTTTCCAATCATACACCCACCCAGTAGAGACTGACAGGAGTCGGGGCATAACTTGGGTTCATCGGCTGTAATGTTCGTAGCATTCTACCTCCACCCTACAGCCACTGACAGGCATTGAGGTGTGCCTTGGGGTCTGTCACCTTCACGTTCACTCCATTCTCTTATACTGCACCCATCTTAGTTTATTTCCTTATGGAATGGGGTGAGCATAAGGGCTGAAACCCCAAAGCACACTGTGACACCTGTCGGTCTCTGTAGGTTGGGGTGAGTTGAAATGGCATAAGCGTTATGGATGATGACCCAAAGTCACACTCCCAGTGCCTTTCAGGCTCTGCAGGGGGAAGGGTTGGTGTTACTTCAGTGCTTCACTGCCATTCCTATTATGCATCTATCTAACTCCTGCACTACCAATGCCAGCAAGCCAACATTTGGTATTGACAAAAGCTTGTTGTTTATAGTCACCATTGGTGATGACCAAGCACTTCTAGACTCTTCTATGATACCCAATTCTTTCATTTTTTTGTATTTCATTAACCATGTCTGCTCTTAATCACTCTAGTAATCTGTGTGTCGTTTGTCTAATAGAGTGAGCATTCCTTGTCACTATTACATGCTCAGACCCTTTTGCTCAGCCTGGTACTGTGGTGAAAGTACTGTTAAATGTCTTTAGCAAGTTACGAATTCCTGCCGTTTCTTCGGAGGTTAAAGAAACAGTCACCTTTACAGCATCAGCAATTGCAGTTTGTTCCAGTCTGTCATAAGCTACACCAATATCTTCTTTATCAGTTTCTGGTAAAACCAGCAAAACAGCTGTTGGTGTTTTTTCAACCCATTTCTTGAGGAGGTTAGCATGGTATATCTTAATAGGATTTTTCCTATCAAGGGTCTCAATCTCATAGTTAACTGTGCCTGTACATCTAAGCACCTTATAAGGCCCTTGCCACTTCATTAACAGTTTTTTTCTGTAGTGGGCAACAGTAGCTAGACCTTTTCACCTGGCTCAAAAATCTTTTCTTTTACCCCATGGTCATAATACACCTGCTGGGTTTGACCCTCTTCCCGATTACTATGGGCGATTTCAACATATTTTGCCAGCTTCTTTCTAAGGGCACTCATATGAGATGTAATAGATTGTTTCTGATGGGGGTTATCTTCCCATGTCTCTCTTATTACATCTAGTGGCCCTCTAGGTTGTCTACCATACAGCATTTCAAATGGTGAAAAACCCTGTTGATGCCTGTGGCACTTCACTGTAGCAAACAGCAGGTAAGGTAAGTATTGGTCCCAGTCTATCCCTTCCCCTTTTACAAACCTTTTTAACATGCATTTAAGGGTTTGATTAAAGCGCTCAACCAGACAGTCTGTCTGAGGGTGATAAGGAGAGGTTCTTATGGCAGTGTGATACCTAGTAGTCGGTACACCTCCTTCAGTAATGCAACCCTAAAATTACTACCCTGATCAGTAATAATCTTTTTAGGTATGCCCACCCTGATGAAATGTTTGGCAAGCTCTGTTGCCCCTTTTGGGGCTGTGACAGTACGCATTGGAACTGCCTCTTGGTATCGAATAGCATAGTCACATAGTACCAAAATGAATAAATTACCCTTTTTACTTTTGTCTGAGGGGCCAACCACATCCATTGCAATTCTCTCAAATGGCACACTTCTCAATGGTAGGGGCACCAGGGGCATCTTGTCTTTTTTAGTCACTGGGGCTACTTTCTGACATTCAGTACAATAACTGCAATAGGTAGCAACATCTTCATGAATTCCAGGCCAGTAAACTCTGTACAGCAATCTGGCAAGGGTGCGGTCCCTCCCTGAGTGACCAGCCATAGGACTATCATGTGCTATCTGTAACGACTCTGTTCTATACTTCTGTGGTATAACCAATTGTTCTGTCTGTTCCTGTGTCTGAGGTTTAATCCAAACTCTGTACAGTAACCCATTACATTGTTTAAACATCGGTCCACCCTGTTTTGGTTTCAACCCTAGCTGCTTAAAATAACCCTGGAGAGAAACTTTGTTAGCGTGTTCTGAAAGAAAAACAAAATCGGGATCAGTTTTGTTTCAGCATTTTCATATGTTAACCTCTTATGTCCATCAGTCTTTTGTTGCCACTGTTTCTTCAGGCATCATCTTTCCTGGATTTCTGGGTCTTGGAGTTCTGCTAAAACAAGTCTGAATCAAAATCGGCGAAAGGAAAAGAGTCTCCACCATCTGAAATTTTCTTTGCCTGAGCTCTTGTGACCACAGCTGCTGAAACAGCAGGATTTACTTCCTCTTTGATTAAGTCAGTAAATCCAGGAAAGTAATTTCCAATAATTACAGGTACAGATAACTTGGGTACTACTCCCACTTTCATTTGGTGGGACACCCCATTAATATTCAGAGTAACTTGGGTGGTGGGATAGTATTGAGTGTCCCTGTGGATGCAGATGACACCACAGCCCGGTCCTTTTGCACAGAGTTTTCCCAGCACTTCAACAAGCACTAGGGGCAGTCTGCTTCCTGATTCTATAAGTCTCTTCACAGTTGTATCTCCCACCTTGACATTTGTTAAGTACTTGCCCCAATTTGCTAAGGACAAATTTGCTCCAGTGTCACTCTTCTTACTACAGCAATTTCTTGCAATATGACCTGGCTTATTACAGTTATAGCAAATGAAGTCTTTGGGGGCAGATTTTTTACACCCACCTGTGTTCGTATCAGACTTGGAGCTTAAATGGGAAAAAGAGTATATTTCCAGTGCTTGGCTGCTACCTCGCTGCTGTCTGGCCATTTGGTAGTCTTCGACCCCCAAAAAAGCCTTACATAGAAACATAGATTTTGACGGCAGATAAGGACCGCTTGGCCCACCCAGTCTGCCCATTTCCCTACCTAATGGATAAGCTGCAGATCCTAGTTAACCAGCAGCCTACTTCTTCTTACCCCCCCCCCAGAATTGCCTTATGACTGTCCCATGCATGCTTGAATTCCACCACTGTTTTTGACTCCACAACCTCTCTGGAAGGCCGTTCCATGCATCCACAACCCTCTCTGTGAAAAATACTTCCTTAAATTACCTCTGAGCCACCCCCATCTTCAAATTGTGCCCCTTTGTTCTTGCACACCTCTTTTTTTGAAAGATGCTACCCTCTTGGACTTTGTTGATTCCTTGAGGTACTTGAAAGTTTCTATCATTTCCCCCTCTCCTCCTTTCCTCGAGGCTATACATATTAAGCTCCTCAAGTCTCTCTTCATATGTCTTCCGTGCAGACCCTGCACCATTTTAGTTGCCTCTCTCTGACAGCTTCCATCCTGTCTATGTTCTTTGCAGAGATTGGGTCTCCAGAACTGCACGCAGTATTCCAGATGGGGTCTCACCAGCTGTCTGTACAGAGGCATAATAACTTCCTGTTTTCTACTGGTGATGCCTCTCCCATGCACCCCAGTATCCCCCAGCCCTCCTTGCTGCCCTCTCTCACATTGCTTGCCCACCTTTAGGTCATCTGATATAACTACCCCCAGGTCCCTTTCCATTTGTGTTGTTGTTAGTATCTCACCCCCCATTGTGTACTCTTCCCCTGGGTTTTTGTTTCCCAGGTGCATTACCTTGCACTTCTTAGCATTGAATCTAAGCTGCCATACATTTGACCATTCCTCTAACCTTGCCAAGTCCCTTCTCATCCTTTCCACACCACCTTGTGCATCAACTCTGTTGCAGATCTTTGTGTCATCTGCAAAGAGACATACTTTTCCTTCCAGTCCCTCTGCAATGTCGCTTTATAAAGACATTGAAGAGGACCGGTCCTAATACTGAACCCTGCGGTACCCCACTAGTAACCCCCCTTTCTTCAGAGTGGACTCCATTTACTATTACTCTCTGTGTCCTATTCTCTAGCCAATTATTCTTTACCCAGGCTGTCATCTTGGGACCCACTCCCAGGCTGGCTAACTTGTATATTAATCTTTTGTGTGGGACTGTGTCAAATGCCTTGCTAAAGTCTAGGTAGGCCATGTCCACAGCCCCTCTCCCTGATCTACTACTTTGGTCACCTAGTCAAAGAAATCTATCAGATTTGTCTGGCATGACCTTCCTGCTGTGAATCCATGCTGCCTTGGGTCCTATGCCCGTCTGGCCTCTAGATACTCAACAATTCTTTCCTTCAGAAGTGATTCCATCATTTTCCCTACCACTAAGGTTAAACTAACAGGTCTGTAGTTTCCTGCTTCTGTCTTGCTCCCACTTTTGTGAAGGGGAATCACATCTGCCCTCCTCCGGTCCTCGGGTACCACCCCATCCTCCCATGATTTATTAAAGAGGGTAGTCAGTGGTGTCACTAGTTCTATCCTTAGTTCTTTTAGAATTCTGGGATGAATCCCATCATTTCCCTACTTTTCCCTACTTTCCGGTCTGTGTTCTTTTATCCAAAGCTGTACGTCTAAGGATGTTGATGAACTGCTCCATTACAAATGTTTTGATGATCCATGGGAGTGCTTTGCCCTCTGGTTGTAGCCATTTCATAAGGAGTTCTTTGAATCAGGTGAAGGATTCACGATGATTGTCGACTGAGTTGTACTTCAGAGACCGGAATCTCTGCCTGTAGGTCTCTCCTGAGGTGTCATACCTTTTCAGGATTTTGCATTTCACCAGGTCATAGTTTTCTGACTGCGCAGTCTCCATATTGCTGTAGGCAAGTTGGGCTTTCCCTGTCAGGTAAGGTACCAGTCTGACTGCCCATTGCTGCTTTGAGCACTGGCAATCTGTAGCAGCCCTTTCAAAAGTTGTCAAGTATGCTTCAGTATCATTTGAGGGACATAGCTTTTGTAAGTTTAATGTCTTTTAAGCTGCTTGTGTTTTGTTGCTTTGCTGGACCTGTGCCAGAACCTCCAGATTTGATAGCTTGCAAGGTATCCATCCATCGCTTCATCTCTTCTCCTCTCTTCTTTGCTGCTCCTGTCACTGCATCTCTTCTTTTCTCCGCTGATTGAGTTGTTGCATTTCTTCTTTTTTCTGTGCTTCTAAACATTTAATCTCCTTTTCTCTCTGCTGCAGCTCCTCTCTTCTCTGTTTCTCCATATTTTTGTTGTATTGCCTACCATTAAAAAAAGGCAGTCAGGCTTTCAGGTTCTGTCGCTGCCTGTTCTTTTTTTCATCGTTGATGCTGGCTGTACATTCTGAGTTTGGCCTTCTGTCTCTGCTAGTTTGGGTGCCATTCTTCTGGTAATCACTCCTGGATATGGTGTTGCAGAATCCATATCTTTCTTCTGTGCTTCCCTTGTGCCAGGTCTAGTACCCCCACATAAAACTCCTGGCTTAGAGTATGCATGGCATAAATCCCACTTAGGCTGACACCATCTGTCATTGAGGCACAGGTCAGGAAGCATAGGAAAACCTGGAGCAGTTTCAAAATTTGCCAGTACTGTTTTATTATTAATAACAGCAAAATAGAAAAATAAAAATAGTTCAGTATAACTAGTCACAATGGCAGTACAAACATAGAAAACAGAGTCCTTCTTCTGAGTTTTTTCTTCTCGATTTCAAATCTCAGTCTCTCTCTCTCTCTCTCTCTTGCATGAGCATTGCTGCTCTTTTTATAAGTCTGAGCCTGGGAAACTCGTTAAGAAAATAGCATGCTTTTCACACAATGTTCTTGTAAGTTTCCAGTGTTTTTGCAGGTGCAGCAAAAAGAACACAATGACCCAGAACTGGCCTCTTGCAAACAGCTCTGCAGCAATTTTGCATCCAGTATTCTCAAATAAACTCATTGAGTTCCAAAAAGCTTTTCGCAATCATTTCAACAGTAGAACTACACACAGTTTTAAACAAAAGGATCCCGGTATTTCATACAGTTCTACACAGAGATTCACATTTTGTTATTTGTTTTTTTATTTATTAGAATTTAAAATTAACACCTTTGAGCCAGGGGCTGTTTTACAAAGGTTCCACATTCTGATTACATACATAGGTAAAAAAAAAATTGCAACTTTTAGGTAAGGTTACTTTAGGTAGAAACAAGTGCTATGTACTGCAAGAGGAGGAACATGAGACTATGGTAATAACTATGACATACAAGAATGAAGTTAATGAGGGGAGCAGACAAAATACTCGAGCAATACATTGGGACAGTGTAGCCAAAAGCCTTGCCAAAAGAGAAGGGAACAAAGAGAAAGGAAACATAAGACTATGGTAAGAACTATGACTTACCAGAAAAAGAAAATTCTATGAGGGGAGCAAACAAAAGACTCAAGCTATACATTGAAAGGGTGCAGCCACAGGCCTTGTCAAAAGAGAAAGAAGCAAAGAGAACATTGAATAATATCTTATGCAGACTACATACAGTCTGGCTACCCTATAGGAGGAGGAAAGGTAAGAATGGGGTAAACGTTTGCAGTAAGGGTGAATGGAAAAGTGAAGCATTCAGGAAGTAGTTATGTATGGAAAGACTACGAAGTGTGTGTAGGGGACAGAGTATGTCAGGGGTGGAGCAGAGAGGTAGGAAGAGGAAAAAGGGAACAGGGTGGTAATGATGGGGGAGGCATAAGCCATGGTGACTAAGGGTGGATGAAGGTGGGGAAGGGAAGGAGGTAGAGGTAAGAGGGAAGGGAAGGGTGCAGAGAGGGAGGGGATGGGAAGCTGGCTGAGAGAAATGAAAACGTGAGTGAAAAAGTGGGTCTCTTGACATTGGAAGGAGTCAGGAAGTGGGAACATATATTTTTTATAACTGCAGATATGCAAGGGGAAAGAAAAGACAAAGTGAAGGCAGAGTGATAGTGAGAGGTGGAGAATTGCGAAACTGTCTGAGTGATCAGTTCCTAGGTCTCACGAGAAAATTTGGCTGCACAACCAGACAGACAAGAGACAAAAAAGAAAAGGAAAGAACAGATCTTTGCATTTAAACTCTGTCTGTGGAACAAATGGGGCAGGGCCTTATTCAACCCTTTCACATACCTCTCTCTGGAGCTTGTGGCTTCTATTGTAGAATATCTATGGAATTCTTGATTTCAGCAAGGATGATTTTCTACAACTGCAGTATAGTTTCAGGAATTGTCTGTTATCCATGGACATCCGTATTCTGTATTGGAATTTCCAGGTCAGCAGGTTAACGGGTTATGATAAAGTACTGTTCAGTGCTCCACCATTCCAGGTTAATGACTTGTTCTCTACAGTTGAGTTTAAAAGTTTTTTTTTTTTCATGATTATCTTGCTGTTGTGAGTGTCTTTAACAGTGAGCTGTTGAGGTCGGAGGATCAGTGGCCTGACACTCACCGAACATGGCGAGAGAGTCTTAAAACACAGTTGCTTCAGGCATTTGTTTAAAACAGGTATATTTGCATTGTTCATCTTTATCGTGTGATGAGTAAGATATCTGATGTTTTTTCCTGGTTACAGAGAGAGTTGGTTTTATCTTGGAGATGTGGAGATTGGTAGTTACGTAGGTGTGTATATGGACTGTGTGGACAAAGGTGACTGAGTAACTGCTACCTCTAGGGTCCTTATGCCTCCATGGTTCTGTTCATGATTGACAGCTTTTGGGCTGTACTACTACCCCAGAGGGGGGGATCTTTACCCATATGTATAAATTCCCCATTGGTGGCACTAATAGCAAGGGAAATTGCAGTAAGTATGAAGGAACATCTCCTGCATTTTCAGGATAATACCCTTTGTGTTGAGCCTTTCTGGGGTTTCTACTAAAGGACATCCCCTAATATTTCAGTAACCCCATGTCATATTAATCATTTTCCTCCCAGTAACTTAAGGTCCTCTAAACATTAAAAATATACAACATAAAACATGGATTGCCATGTTTGTTTTCAGTTACAGGATGAGAGGTGACCATAGCAGTCAGTTCAGCAAAGGCTTCAAGAGAGCTTAGACTGGCACAAGGCATCAAGGAAGGGGAAAAGGACTTCTTCAGCTATATAAGGGAAAGAAAGAATTGCAAAGATCAAGTTGTATGGATTAGGATGGATGGGAAGTACTAGAGAAGGAGGAAGATCAGGCAGAAGCACTCAACAAGTACTTCTGTATTTACTAAGAAAAAGGGTGGGGGTCACTGCCTCATGGTTTAGGTAGGGTAGGCATGGGGGAGCAGGGGTGACAGATGGGGCAGTCTCAGTGAACAGGGTACTAGAATGTTTAAGGGCACTGAAAGTGGATAAAGCACCTGGCCCAGATGGCATACACCCCTGAGTATTGAAGGAGTTAGCGGAGATCCTAGCAGAGCCATTAGGTGACTTGTTCATTACCTCTCTGGGAACAGGGTGCATACCCAAGGACTGGAGCATGGCTCATGTTGTGCCCCTCCACAAAAGCAGACCTGAGGATGAGCCAGGCAACTAGAGACCAGTAAGCCTTAAATCCATTGTGGGGAACTTAATGGATATGGTCCTTAAAGAGAGGTTGATAACCTTTCTGGAAGGTAATGGTCTCCAGGACGATAAGCAACATGGGGTTGTCTCTGGGAGATCCTGCCAGACCAATCTGGTTGATTGTTATGATTGGGTGACTAGGGCACTTGACGAGGGCCATGTGGTAGATGTCCTCTATCTGGATTTCAGCAAGGCCTTCGATTCGGTGCTATATGCTAGGCTGATTAACAAGAAGGAATACCAGGGAGCAGGGACAAAAATGGTGAATTGAATCAAGAACTGGCTGCAGGGGAGGCAGCAGAGGGTAGTGGTGGGAAGGGAACTCTCCTCTCCTCTCCGAGGGCTGTGACAAACAGAGTGACACAGAGCTTGGTATTAGGCCCAGTGTTTGGCATTGTCATAGTCGACATCTTGCATGGCATTGAGAACAAGATTAGCCATTTTGTGGATGGCACAAAGATTGGGGCGGTGGTGGATGACACAGTAGGGTGGCAGGGGATGCAGGATGATCTGGCTAAACTGGAGGACTTGTCTGACACATGGCAACTAGGGTTCAAGAGTCATGCACTTGAGAGTAAAGACCACAGGGGGTGTTATCAGTTGGGGGGGTAAAGATAACCAATACAGAGGAGGTGAAACATCTTGGGGTGATAATAACAGGGCAGATGAACCACTTAGCACAGTGCCGGAAAACTGCAGCTAAAGCTAATAAGATACTGGGGTGTATTGCGAGAGGTATCACCTCCAGGAGAGAGGAGGAGATCCTGCCACTGTACACATTGTTGGTAAGGCTGAACCTGGAGTACTGTGTGTAGTATTGGCGCCCCTACTTGAAGAAGGATGTTAAGTTACTAGAGGGGGTACAGCGCAGAGCAACAAGGATGGTCCAGGGAATGGAAGACAGACACTACAAGGTAAGGCTGAAGGAACTGAACCTGTATTCCCTGGAAGAGAGGAGGGATGGAGGGATATGATGGAGACCTTTAAATATATGAAGGATATAAACAAGACCGGTACAGAGGACATTTTTAAGTTAAAGGGAGGGAGGGACACGAGGGGGGCATGGGCTAAGGCTGGAGGGTGGAAGATTCAGGAGAGAAATTAGGCACTTTTCCACAGAACGGGTGGTGTCCATGTGGAACGCGCTGCCCGAAGAGGTGGTTTCCTGTAAGTCACTGGGCAGTTTTAAGAGGGGTGGAACAAAGTGAGGGGGAGGGTCACTGTTATGTGGGAAGGGGAAGGAGAGGCAGGTGCAGTATAAGTGGATCGCTAACTGCGCACTCAAGCAGGTTGCTGACAGTTTCATATACATAAAACCATTTAAGGTCCACATCGTTTTCATAAATCTTTTGTGACATGTAGAATATGGTTGTAAATATCACAAAAGAAAGAAATATAGGGCTTACCATGTAAGTTTTGGCTATATTTGCTTTCAGAGTTGCAGTTTCAGAGCTGTTCAGCTCAGGGCAAAGGTAATTGAAAATCCCAATAAAAAAATTAAACTTGACAGAAAGCTGTTCACAGAATTCAGAAGTACATGCAGAATGACAATTTTAATATAAAAGAAATGGAGTAATTAAAGACAGGCAGACCTGTTCATAAGGAGTCTAAACTGATGCCCACAGCAATTCAGGGAGCTAATTTCCTCACTGTCATACTTTATATACAGTATTTAGCTGGACATGACAGAATAGGATAACTCATTATTGTAATAATTATTCTGTATATTTCAGGATGTACTCATGCCAGTAAACAGCCCTGAAAACTTTTTCGGGTTCATCAGAAAAATGGGAATTTGAAACACTAGGGAATGTCTTTAAATGAATATATTTTTAATGTTTCTACTTTATATTTTCAGGCACCTACAACGATGGAGGAGAGCGTCCCTGAAATAGTATCTTTTTTTTCCAGCCTTGAGGAAAAGCATTCTGGGACATTTGTTGACCGGAAAGGAGAGACTGTGCCTTGGTAGTAATTTGAAAGATGAGTGCAGTGCAACAGTCCATACTTAGAACATCATCTACTGCTGCCTCCAGCTATTACTTACTGTGTGCATCTGATGTCAAGTTTGATTTTTAATTTTTATTTTATTCAGTACTAATCTAAATTCAACACCCAGCCCATTATATTTCAGAATGTCATATTGTCCTGTTATTTCTAAAATGTACTGTTTGCAGGGTGGGGGTGTACAGTAACTAACAATATAGACATAGGCACTTAAAGTGAGTCTTAGAACTTAGAGATTGTAGGTGTAGAAGTGATTAGATATCCATTTTTAGATTCAGATTCTGATCCTAAAGTCTGGATTAGGATTTTCAGATTAATGTGCTGAAAATAATAAATCTTAATTAATTGTGGTATTGCTGATAGGATATTTATATTATGATTTAGGATTTTAGGGTTCAGATTAGGATTATCCTAAAATCCGAAAATGAAGGACAGATTGGATTTTGAGTCATTTTATCACCTCTACTTGGCAGCAATCACAAGAAGTGATATGACTTCTTTTGTTTGTCTTTCCAAGCCTCCCTTTCAAATTACCTGTGACTAGTGTCTATTGAACAACCTCTCTGGTAGAGAATGAAACCAAATAAAAAAACAGTGGGTACAAATGTGATTCTAAGACTACACAATTATTAATAAAATGTTATATACACTTGACTGCAATATTTATTTATTGATTGACTGAATTTTGTTGACCCAGTAGGCCCAATGGGCCTAGAAGTCCCTTTTTCAGGGGTGATTGGGGGGGGGGAATACAGATGGTAACCAACTGAAACGGAACCAGATTAAGCTGTTGGTGGTATTTTAGTGAATGGGAAAAGTTGGCCAGGGCACTGGGGAAATTCTGCTACTCTCCTACAGGGGGAATGCTGCTCTGCTTGCAGGGTGGTGACCAGTTGTGGACTGGAGAGTGAGGAGAATGGATGTATGGAGCAGTCAGAGGTTCTATCCCCGGCCTCGTCTGCTGTGGTGCAAGGGGATGGAGAATCCGGTCTCGAGTGTGGAAGTGAGCTGTATCCGATGAATGTGTCTGTTGAGGAACAGACAGCGGTAAAGCAAGTGCTATGAGATGCAGGAGATTCTTTAACCGAAGCAATGGATGTGGCATTGCATGAGATTTTGGTGCAAAATGCCAACCGGGAGCAAGCAAAGGTTCAGACAGCCCCTCAAGAGGAGGGAGGGAGAGAGCAAATATTGAAAAAGCCTGGGGAATCAGCATGTCAGTCTGCTGTCAGAGAGGAGCCGGCGGCACAGCTGAGTCTGACAGAATCTATGACGATGACAGAAAGAATGTGGAAGTCTTTTCTCATTACAGGCCTGGACGCTCCTTTCAGTGAGAACGAGTGGTCTAAGGAGGATTCCCTTAGACAAGCTGGGTGGATGCAAACAACACCTGGGAATTGGGTGCCAGATCCCTCCTGGGAGGACTTTTCGCAAGGTAAGCAAACCAAACAAAATACTGATTTTAAGGGTTTGGAAGGTTGTGAGGGTTTGGAAAAGGGAAAAACAGATGAACCCTAGGCACAAGAGACTTTTGCTTAACAGTCTGTATCGGGGGATGAAAATTTAAATAGAGACAGTAGCAATGAAACAGAGACACAAGATCATAATGACAGCCCTCCTCCTTACCTGCGTCAAGACAGAAGAAGGACTGGCCCCAAATTTTTTGATTTGTTTAAAAACAATAAAGTAGAGCAAGTACCCAGACGAAATGCTGTTCAATTACATCACAGAGGGCTTACAGGACCATCCAGACAGACAATACATGGAAAAAAAAACTATTAAAAGAATCGATGGCTTTTCAAGCAGCTGACATTTTTGTACTTATAAATATTCTTGGGGAGGATACCTTTGATATTAGTTTTAGGACTTTCTCTGGACTTGATACTTTTTGGAGGAAATATGAAATGATGAAAACATTGGCAAGGCAAGGCAAAATTTATTTAAAAAACGCCCAATCCCAGAGGCTCTGGGCGACGCAAAAATATATAAACACATGTTTCAGAAATATATCAGTAAAACAAAAAATAATTATTAAAACAGAATAGTTTATATAAACATTGAACAGATAGCAAATTCTCAGCATCTATACACAAATCAGTACTTATAGATTAATATTAATCTGAAAAAGCCTAGGCAAATAGGAGGGCCTTAAGGCGAGTCTTGAAAACCTCCAAGTTGAGGGCCTACTTAACCCCAGAAGGGAGCGAATTCCACAGGGCAGGGGCGGTGACACTAAAAGTCTTGTCACCAGCCAATTTCAGCCTCAACCTGGGAATCGCTAGGGGGCCTCCATAGGAGGAGTGGAGGGTGCGACTCGAGACAGCGGGTACGAGAAGGTCTAACAGGTAACCAGGGCCGTAACCATGTAGGGTCTTATAGGTGAGAAGCCCCACCTTAAAGAGGATCCTCCACCTGACCAGCAGCCAATGCAGATCACACAGCACAGGTGTAATATGACAAAACTTTGACTGCCCAGTAAGCAATCAAGCAGCTGCATTCTGCATTAGCTGTAGTCTGCAGAGAGATCCTCCCATGACCTCGAGGTAGAGTGCATTACAGTAGTCAAGCCTTGATGTAACTAAGGCATGCATCAAAGTGAGCAGGTCCAGAGGCAGAACAAGGGGTTTTATCCTGGCGACATTTCTAAGATGGAAAAGGCAGGAGTTGACAATGGAGGATATCTGTGCCTCCATAGTCAAACTCCTATCAAGAATGACACCAAGATTTCACACCCTAGAGGAGGCCTTTAATGAAATAGAGCCCAGAACAAGTCCAGTGTCTGAGTCAGAGGCCAACCTATCATGCACTGTTCGACTCCACCACCAATACCTCCATCTTATCGGGGTTCATTCACAACCAGATGGAGGCCATTCAGTCATTGATCTCAACAAGGCAGCTGTTTAGCACATGCACTGCGTTAGGTGTTCCAAGGGCAAAGGATAAATATAGCTGGGTATCATCAGCATAGCAATGAAAACCCAAACCATATTTCCTAATGATACCCCCTAGGGGCAGTATATATACTGCAAACAGCACTGGGGCCAAGACCGATCCCTGTGGTACTCCGCAAGAAAGGAGACTAGGGGTGGAGGAGAAATTCCCCATCACAATCTATTGCCTCCTGTTGGTTAAAAATGACTCAAACCAGCAGATGACAGTGTTGGTGAGTCCGCAGAGTTCCCTGAGACAGTTAAGCAACACACAATGGTCCACGGTATCAAATGTTGAAGAGAGATCAAGAAGAATGAGAACTGTCCTATCCTCTTGATCTCTAGCCCCGAGGAGATCATTCTGCACTCGCACAAGCGCAGTTTCAGTGTTATGCCTTGCCCAAAACCACGGCTGGAACTATTCATACAGCTCATGGGTCACGAGGTGCTCCTCCAACTGAAGAGCCACTATCTTTTCCACAACCTTCACCAAAAAGGGAAGATTGGAGATTGGTCAGTAATTTGCCCTGTCCTCTGGGTCCAAAGATGGTTTATTTAAGAGTGGTCTCACCAACGCCTCCTTCAAGGCATCATGGAAGACTCCCTCAAACAAGAAGCACCGGACAATCAGGGCAAAAACCGGGCCAATAGTGTCGATGCATCTCATCAAGAAACAGGTTGGCACCGGATCCAGTTCACAAAAAGAGGGCTTCAGATTGGTCACCACCTCAATAATCTCACTTGCCTCCACTGGTTTAAACTCCCCCCAACCAGACGGAGTGCACTTAGAACATGTTTGGCGACCACTGCCAGCTATAACATTGCTGACTGGAGAAACCCCCTGCCAGATAACGGACACTCTGTCTGAGACAAACCAAGCAAACACCTTACATTCATCATTTGAAAAAACCTTCTTCAGCTGCAGACAGGCAGGATGAAGTAGTCTGTCCACAGTCCGAAAAAGTATGGCTGGTCGGTTTTTCCCGACAGCAATCTCCCTGGACAGGAACACTGTCTTCTTATGGTTGATTGCCCCCTGATATGCATTATAATGCACACGGAGGGCTAGTTTGTCCTCCTCCAGGCCAGATTTTCTTCAGCAGCGCTTCAACCTCCAACCCTTTCTCTTCAACTCCCTGAGATCCCCATCAAACCATGAGGACCTCAAGTAGGAAGATTTGGGTCATACACGAACAGGTGCGAGGGAGTCAATCATGTCAGATAGCACTCTTATTGTAAGAGTCCACCATGACACCAATGCCTCTGGCGCATGCGTTACCGACATCAGATAGATTAGCTGCCACCAAAAAACCCTCTGGCGTCAGTCCCTGCAAAGAGCAACAGCTCATTATCTCTGTAGGGGGAGGGCATCCGGTGGGAGCTCTGAACATGAACTGCACCATGCAATGATCAGACCAAACTACCCAATCAATCCTAAGATTATTTATCTCAAGCCCCAGCGAGAACACCAGGTCCAGTGTGTGGCCGCCCAGGTGTGTCACAGCTGAAACAACTTGTGACAGGCCCAAAGATGACATAGTCTGAAGGAGGTTATGACCAAGCTGAGAGAATTCTTTGTCGGCCCAAGCATTGAAATCCTCCAGCACAATACATCTGGGGGCTTCTAATGTTTCGCCAGCGATGAATTCGGCAACCTCCTGCAGGAAGTTCCTCACTGCCCCAGAGGGGTGATAAACAAGAAAAATTCTGCAACCAGTGCCTGGACCCCCACGAATGGCCACACACTCAAAAGAACCCAGAGCTCTCACTGGGTGCATGGTGAAGCCCAAGCCAAATCTAAAACAGATGGCTACACCACCACCCCTACATTCCTCTCAGGGGCAGTGCACCATGGTATACCCACTTTCTGGGCTATTCCTTTAACCAAACCATTGTATAAAACAGTAAATGTGATGTTTCAAAATGAGGGGGTAAACATTGGGGATATTTATTCCTGGCTAGTGAAAAAATGTCAGGTTATGGGCCCTCCTGAAGCTATTATTGATAGTGAAGAGATATGGACGGGAAGCTGGAAATTTAAAGTAAAACTAAACCTAATTGAAAATGAGATACATCGTATAGATTATTTTGTATATCTAAATATCTTGTAGTTATTATATTTATCTTAAATTATAATGAATTTTCAGATCCTAGCATCTGGCAGTGTGAAATTCAAATGACAAATGTACCCCCTAAATTTCCTGGAGTATCCAGGAGATGGAAGTTAAATTCTACAGCTTTAGATCACATGGAGGTAAAAAAATCAGGTGACTTTACTTTTCAAATATCATGAATCTGTTGCAAATATGCATGATACATAGTGCTCCTGGTGGTATGATACTAAGGTAGATATAAAAAATATTTTTTTAGATATATGGAGGGGAAAAAGGAAACATGGAATATCTGGCTTATTTAAAGTTAAGGGACCAGTATTTTAAACTTATGTCTCTGCCAGCTGTTGCTGACAGCAGAATTAAAGAGCAGATTGAAATAATAAAGGAAAAAATCTGGGAATACCATTATAATAGCGCTGCCTTTTTGTATGCAGTGTTTAAATATGGTACAGTTAAGAAACCCTTTTCTGACCCATTTGAGGCTTGTAAAAATAAGTTAGAAACAAAAAAGATGGATGGATTATATGATGTATCTGGTCAATTGAGGACATCAGATGCTGAAATTTTGGAAATTATCTCTCATATGATACAGAATACTCTGGGACAGGAGTTTATTTCCTGTAAGGAGTGGGAAACTATAGTGACATGTCACCTGCCAACATTACAGGAGGAGTAGTAAAAGATATTGAAGGACCTATAACATTGGCCGAAGTTTTAGAAGTAATTTCTAATTTAAAACCAGGTGTACCACAAGGGGAAGATGGGCTCACAAATGAGTTATTTAAAGCTTATAAAGAAGAGGTAGCAGAAAATTTGCTGGAAGTTTATAATAAAATGCTACAAGGTGATTTAGTTCCAAATAATTTTTCCACTGCTGTTGTAATTTATTTACATAAGAAAGGAGATAGGCATGATATAGGTAATTGGAGACCAATTAGCCTCCTAAACTCAGACTATAAAATTTTATCCCAGATTTTATGTAAGAGATTGCAAAAAGCTGCAATGAAGTTAATTCACCCAGTTCAAACATGTTTCATCCCTCAAAGGAATGTACAGCAGAATTTGAAATTTCTTAGATATATCTGTGAGTATTGTAGGTTAAGGAAAATACAAGGGTTTCTTATAGCATTTGATAAAAAAAAGCATTTGATACAGTATCTCACTCTTTTTTAGTGAAAACATTACAAATATATGGAATCCTTCCTTCACTGGTTCAGTGGATAGAAATAATGCATAGAAATGCAGATGCTATTCCTACAATAGGTGGCCTGATGGGAAATCCTGTATCCTTGAAAAGAGGAGTTTGTCAAGGCTGCCCCCTCAGCCCACTTTTGTATACTTTTAGTTTAGATCCCATAATAGGAGATATTTTAAATGATACAACTATTATGAGTATTTCCCCAAATCCTTCTATAATGATATTTGCTTAATTGTACAAAATGTAGGATCAGGAGTGAGAGCTTTACAGACTTTAGAAACCTGTAAAGAAATAACACGGGCAGGAATAAACAACCAGAAAAGTAAGGCATTACAATTGGGGGGGAGGGGGGAGTAACAAAGATAGGACACATAGAAGTATCAAAACAATATAGCCAGGCATTAGGTATTGTGTTTGGAGAAAGGGATAGGGCTAAAATAAACTGGGAAGAAAAATTAAAAATAGGTGAGTTTAAGGTTTCACAATGGAAGTATTGGGTGATGGGGAAGAAAACATGGGTTAGTATAATAAAAACATTTCTAATCCCATTTTTTTTATATATTTCACATGTATTTCCAATTCCGATTGATTGTGAAACAAGATTATTTAGTTTTTTTTTTTTTTCAAATGGTCTGGGGTACAGACTAAACCCAGTCAAGAGGGATTTTACATACCTTATGGTTAATAAGGGAGGATTAGGAATGTTGAACCCTTCGTTTTTTTTCCAGTCCTTTTTTGATAATTTCAACCTTCAGTTGGAAAGAAGGGACTTTAACCATTTGGGAGGACTGGACACACGGTCTGTTCAAACCTTTCTTAGAACAATGGAATGAGAGCTTTCCCAAGATAGGTAGCTCTTTACAGATACCTGAACTTGGAATTTCTATGTTTTAAAAACTGAAGGCATGGAATTTAAATAAACAAGAGGTAGTATCTATGCAAAGAAAACCTTTATATACATTGGTGATGGAAAAAACTATGCAACACAAATAGATTTCCCTCAGTGTCGCCCCACTAAAGTTCAGTTTGCATTAAATATTCTAAAAGAGAAAAGAATACCTGGTCATATGTGGGATATTCAGTGGCTATGCTGTAATGGGAAATTAGGGGTCAAACATAGAAACATAGAATTTGACGGAAGATAAGGACCGCTTGGACCACCCAGTCTGCCCATTTCCCTACCTACTGGATAAGCTACAGATCCTAGTTAACCAGCAGCCTACTTCTTCATACCCCCAACCCCTAGAATTGCCTTATGACTGTCCCATGCATGCTTGAATTCCACCACTGATTTTGACTCCACAACCTCCTCGGAAGGCCGCTCCATGCATCCACAACCTCTCTGTGAAAAAATACTTCCTTAAATTACCTCTGAGCTGCCTCCATCTTCAAATTGTGCCCTCTTGTTCTTGCACACCTCTTTTTTTGAAAGATGCTACCCTCTTGGACTTTGTTGATTCCCTTGAGGTACTTGAACGTTTCTATCATATCCCCCCTTTCCCTCCTTTCCTCGAGGCTATAAATATATTAAGCTCCTTTCGCCTCTCTTCATATGTCTTCCGGTGCAGACCCTGCACCATTTTAGTTGCCCTCCTCTGGACAGCCTCCATCCTGTCTATGTCTTTGTGGAGATTGGGTCTCCAGAACTGCACACAGTACTCCAGATGGGGTCTCACCAGCTGTCTGTACAGAGGGATAATAACTTCTTGTTTTCTAATGGTGATGCCTCTCCCTATGCATCCCGGTATGCCCCAGCCCTCCTTACTGCCATCTCACATTGCTTGCCCACCTTTAAGTCATCTGATATGACTATCCCAGGTTCCTTTCCATTTTTGTTGTTGTTAGTATCTCACCCACCGTTGTGTACTCTTCCCTGGGTTTTTGTTTCCCAGGTGCATTACCTTGCACTTCTTAGCATTGAATCTAAGCTGCCATACATTTGACCATTCCTCTAACCTTGCCAAGTCCCTTCTCATCCTTTCCACACCACCTTGTGCATCAACTCTGTTGCAGATCTTCGTGTCATCTGCAAAGAGACATACTTTTCCTTCCAGTCCCTCTGCAATGTCACTTATAAAGACATTGAAGAGGACCGGTCCTAATACTGAACCCTGCGATACCCTACTAGTAACCCCCCCTTCTTCAGAGTGGACTCCATTTACTATTACTCTCTGTGTCCTATTCTCCAGCCAATTCTTTACCCAGGCTGTCATCTTGGGACCCACTCCCAGGCTGGCTAATTTGTTTATTAATCCTTTGTGTGGGACTGAGTCAAATGCCTTGCTAAAGTCTAGGTAGGCCATGTCCGCAGCCCCTCTCTGATCTACTACTTTGGTCACCCAGTCAAAGAAATCTATTAGATTCGTCTGGCATGACCTTCCCGCTGTGAATCCATGCTGCCTTGGGTCCTGTGCCCCTCTGACTATTTCAATCTTTCAAAGGGAATTAGAAACACAAGCCAACCACAGATAGGCTGTGTCTGCGCTCAAAGTGCAATGGTCAGGAAGAATCACAAGAACATTTTTTTATCTCCTGTATGTGTGCTAAACAATTTTGAACAGATATGGCCACTAGAAGGCAGTGAAGTCCAATAAAACATGTACAACATTAATGCTTAGTATTATGAGAATATACTGGGATATATACTAGATACCATCCTAGCACTTTAAATGTTATTTTTGCCTGTATTCAATATTACATGTGGCAAGCTAGGTGCCAGTTTTATTTACAAGTAAATACTTCAAATAGTATAATAATAAAACAAATTGAAGCGGCATTAAAACAATTGAAGATGAAGGAGAACAGACATTTTGATAGGGGGAAATTTCAGGCATTATGGAGAAATATTTTTTGGATAAGCTGAAAAAGACATATGATGGGAAGGGTAGGTTTAAGTTAAAGGAAGGACTGTTGGCATGCTAGGTTTGACGGAGGAAATGGAGAGCATAGGAGTGGTTTGTTTTGGTTTCTTTGTTTTTTCTTTTAGATAAATATTTTTGAGACTTTAAACATGGTTTACTGATGTTTTTCTGTTTGTGGGAATATGGATTTATTATTTTGATGTAATGTATTTCTGCAATAAAAAATTCCCCTATTCTTTTCGATAAGTGCCATGGGATCTTTAACATCCACCTGAACTATCACCAGTGCGGGCAGATTGGACCTTGGTTTAACGTCTCATCTGAAAGATGGCAACTCAGACGTGCAGCACCCCCCTCGTGCCGCACTACAGTGTCAGTATTGGGATATTAACCCAAGTGCCAGATGTGGGAACTGAACCCACAGCGCTCTGATCTCCCGGCCTCAGAGGCAACTTTGCTACCTACTGAGACACTGACACAGACTACTGAGCCACTGATACTTTCTAATGCTACTGCAGCACTTTTACTGCAAATCTTTTTTTTTTCCCTGATGTATATTGAGCCATGCTGCTAACATTCCAATATTGAGATAATTACCTTATTGGGATTTCTGGACAGTAGCTCCCAACCCACTAAATCATCCAGGCAAAATCCTTTTCCCAGTTGTGGCCCAACTTTCGTTGTATAACACATCTTGTATTATAAGGGACATTGTGCCAGGAAAGCCCAACCAGTGTCATTGAAAACAACTTGGCCTATATTGGCCATTATTGACTGCTCTGTTATTGAGAAAGCTTGATAGCTTGTGACTTTGTATCCCCTCCCACCTCGTAGGGGCTCTGATATTCTTGCCCCTTTTGGGGAGGGGTGGATCATCTGATACAGTTTTTGTCCACCCCTTTTTGGAGTAGACCCTGATATTCTTGTTGCTCTCCCACCTTGGAGTGCTCTGATTTATTACCTCCTATCCTGAAAGCTAGGAGATATATATTTACCTTCTACATCCTACCACTCAGCTGCTTGTACCACCTCTCCTCTCTGAATATAAACGAGGTATCTGGCGATCTCTGCAGCTGCTCTGACAGTAACTTCATCATGATACCTTGCACTAGGAGTGAGGTTTTAGAGTATGGTGTGGTTTGGAGAGCTGCACAAAAATCAGATGATTCAGATATATAGAATAGTGTATGGGTAACCATACACAACAAGCCTGTGTTTCCATCGTGGGTTTGAGATGACAGCATGGGGACCTCAGGAGCCAAGCTCGAGAGGTGCTTGATGTCATCTCAAACCCAAGATGGAACCGCAGCCTTGTTGTGTATGATAACCCATATATTGTTTTATATAGCATATGGTTGCTCCTAGGAAGAAAAAATCTGCCAGAATGCTTGGTTCATTATTACGAAAAAAGAAAATGGAAAACTATTTCAATCTTTCAACAAAATTGCATTGAACAAATTTCATTAATAATTTTAAGTCAGCATTTTTTTAAAGACTGATTTTAAAGGATATTCTGGGATTTGTTTTGACTTATGTTGGAAGGTTCTCATGTCTGGTACCCAGAAAGAGAGAGAGAGTGCACACGTGTGTTTAGAAACCTGTCCCTGACCATGCTGTTACTTTCTACCAATGTGCCCACCAATTCCTGATTGTCTTTCAGATGTTTTTTTGTTTAGTTTTTTTTTTTTTTTACATTTGGCAGGAATCACAAAGAAATGTTTGGCTCAAATTTGTTATTTTCAGTGAAAAACTTACCCAATCAGTGTCAATGTGTCAAACTGTCAGTGGGTGCGCACATGTTCAAAGGCAAGGAAAGTTGATGTAGTATCAGTCTGACATCAGAACGATACTACATCAACTTTTCATGACCTTTGAACTATACTACAACCGTTTTTTGAAAGCCACTGAAATTTGTCTGCAATCAATGTGTAAGGTAAAATAAAATGTATTTATATGGATCCCAACCCTGGAGGCTCTGGACGCCTTACACAATCAACAGGCAGGGTAAAGCAGTATCAACAAATAAATCAAAGCTGTAAAGGGCTATAAATAAATTTATAAATTACAAATATGGGAAATGATTGCTTTAAACTTACAAGATGGGGAGGGGAATATTCAGTACAAAAGTTTAATAAATAACAATAAGAAACCTAATGTGAACATCCAAACAAGGTTTCTACTCAGTAGATACATGACGGGTGGTCGTCAAATTTCCCATCGAATGGCCCAACAGCGAAACCGGCAGGTCGACCACATTTAGCAGTCGGCTGCTGGTTTCTCATGGAACAAAGTGTTTTCTTCGGGGGGCTTCACCCCCGAACCCATAATGGGGGGGCTCTGCCTCCACACTCTGCCCACTAAGGATTATCAACTCCAAGTCGGAGCTGATTTGGGGGGGTGCAGGACACGCAACAGACAGTGCCCAGTTCCAGCGGGTCCCCTACAGCGGCATGGCGCTGTAGTCACCGTGGGGGACCTCGCTGTCGAACTGTCACTGTCAAGTGGGTATACCCTACTCAGTAACATATGGATCCTGAACAACAAATTTGATGAGTTACAGAGTATATTAAAAGTAGAAAAAGTCGATGTAGCTTTACTGACAGAAACGTGGGGGGATACTAATGAAGAGTGGAATAAACATATGCCAGGATACCGTCTTTTCAGACAAGACAGGGAAAATAGGAGAGGTGGGGGAATCACAATTTATATGTCTACTCGCTTAAAAACCATTGATATATAATCTAAAATAAAAAACAAAACAGTGAAAAACTGAAACATTATGGCTTCAGTTCACGAACAACATAAATAAAGATTACATTTTAGGTTTATGTTACAGACCCCCAGGTTCGCCCACAGTCATAAACACAGAAATTATAAATGAAATAAGTAAGGCTCTTGAAATAGGTAATGTAATATTAACGGGGACTTTAAATATCCTGACATAAATTAGATTACAAATACACCTTTGACTAGACAAAATAGGGAATTTCTGGATATTTGTCTTGAAAACAATTTAATACAGCATGTGTCTGTTCCTACAAGGAAGCAAAACATATTGGATCTTGTCTTAACAATGGAAAACATTAATGTTACTGATTGCAAGGTTAGTGCCCCTATTAGAAATAGTGACCTTGCTACTGTGATCTTCTCCATTGGTGAGCGGTTACATATTTTGAAAGGATTCACTGAGATTTATTTATACAGAACAGCAAATTCCGATGGTTTTAATGAGGATCTGAACAAAATTGACTGGGACACAGAACTGGGAGATAAACCTATTGCAGAATCTTGGAAATATGTCAAAACTACAATTCATTCAATTATGGAAAAACACATTAAACGAATTAAGAAATACAACAATAAAAGGTTAAAATCAAAGTGGTTAAACAAGGGTAACTACAGACCTATCAGCCTAACTTCAGTTCTATATAAGATCCTCGAAACCTTAATGAAAGATAAAGTCATAGAACACCTAAAGAACGTGCCATTGATTGATATAAACCAGCACAGTTTTAAATCTGGTTGCTCATGTACAACCATGTGTTTTTATGATCATATCAGTAAACATTTGGATAAGAGAATACCAATGTATGTTGTCTTCTTTGATTTCAGCCGAGCATTTGATTTGGTACCACACTGGGCAATAAATTAAAGACTAAAGAAATATGAAATTGATACACATATAATAAGATGGATCAACACTTCGTTGTGTGGCAGATCACAAAGGATAACTATCAGATATCACTTATCTTCTACTGGTGATGTAACCAGTGGGGTTCCCCAGGGATCTGTACTGGGACCTATTATATTTCACATTTTCATAGCTAGTTTAGAAGACAGTATCAACAATCATGTTATCAAATATGCTGATGACACAAAATTGGGTGGGCTTTGTTTAAGTGAAGACCAGATAAATTCACTCCAAAGAGATATTGATGCCATTGCTTTTTGGACTACCAGATGGGGAACAAAACTTCAGATAAATGTTGAAGTCTGCACATGGGGAGACATAACCCACTACATATATACAAACTGAATGGATGTAATATCCTGCAAGAAACATCAGAAAAAAATCTTGGGATTATTATAGATAATAATAGGGACTTAAAAAAAGCAATGCACTTCTGTAGCAGCCAAAGCAAATAGTGCCTTGATGGCTATAAAAAGGAACATCAAAAGTAGATCTTCAGAAATGTTAATGCCTTTGTACTTATCATATGTTGGGCCTCATCTGGATTATGGGAGTTAGTTTTGGAACTCTCATACTAAAACAGAGATAAATAAACTAGAGAAAGTGCAAAGGAGATTTACGCGTACAATTAAAAATCAGAAGGACATCCCGTATGATGTCAGACTAAGTAATCTTAGGCTATATAGCCTGGAGCTATGAAGGCAAAGGGGTGACTTGCTCCCCTTTTATGATATAATGAGTGATCCTGTTTTGATGACAGAATTATACACCGAATACAAATCTGATGACATAACCTCTAGGGGTCACCCACTGCAAGTGAGACTAAATCACTACAAAACAAAAAAAAAAAGAAAACACTTTTTTTACACAATAAACAGCAAATCTATGGAATAGATTACCTGAATACATATTAACAAGTATAAATTGAAATACTTTTAAAAACAGTTTGGACAAATACATATCCTCGGGAGGTAAACTGGATTATTACATCATGTTATAAAGGAGGTGCTTTTGGGCCCTGGCCTTTTTAGCCCCTCATATCTTATGTGAAATCTCACTCTCTCACCCACTCTGATCCAAATTCCCTGACAAAGTCCATTATGGATTGCAACCTCTGTCAATAACACCAAACCCATGAATAGGACTGACTACTATGTTTAGATGCTTTCTCAAGCTTATAATGTCTTCTGCTGTTATGTTGTAAATATTGTCATATCGTCATCCAAATGTTATAAATAATGTCTGAAAATATCTACATCCAAATACTGTAAATAATGTCTGTGACAAATGTCTGTAACACATGCTTAATGTAATTGTTGCTGTACCGTGTTTCTGTATTACCATCTGTCTTACATGTGACGAGGTACCTTTGTAAATGAGCCTCTGGCTCAAAGGTTGTAAACCGAAATATCAAATAAATAAATAAATATAAATAAGCATTTATAAATAATTAATAGATACGCACTTAAAAGCAACTGTAGTTAGTCCGGAAAAGCCTGTTTAAAAAGATGAGTCTTCAGACCTCTCTTGAATGCCTCCACCGACGGGGCCTCACTTACAGAGTTGGGAAGCGAGTTCAAGAGGGCTGGGCTGGCTACCTTGAATGCTCAATCACCAGAGGTTTTCAGCCTGGCCCCCAGAACTGCAAGGAGATCCCTGGTGGAGGAGCGGAAGGAGCAGACCAGAAAAGCAGGTGTAAGGGAGATCAGTCAGGTAGCCTGGGCCCGATCTGTATAGAGCCTTATAGGTGAGCAAGCCCACCTTGCAGATGATCCTTCACCTGACAGGCAGCCAGTGCAGATCTCGTAGGACTGGGGGTCACATGGCATGACCTAGAGAGGCCCGTCAGCAACCTGGCCGCTGTGTTCTGCATCAGCTGCAGCCGAAGGAGGTTCCCTTTACAGATCCCAAAGTACACAGCATTACAGTAGTCAAGCCTGGATGTAACAAAGGCATGTACTAGTGATGGCAGGTCCTTGTGCAGAACTAGGGGGTTTAATCCAGGTGACATTCCTTAAGTGGTAAAAAACACTTTGGACAACAGATGACACCTGAGCATCAAGTACGAACCTGTCATCCAGGAAGATGCCCAGATTTTTCACCCTAGAGGAAATCATCAACGGGTTGATTCCCAGGACCAGTCCTTTTGCCACCCCAGAGGCATTCCTATCATGCGACCAGGCTCAATCACCAGGATCCTCCATCTTGTCAGGATTCAGCCTCAGCCAGTTGGAGGACATCTAGTCTTGGATCTTGGCCAGGCAGTTGTTTAGCACTTCCACAGCATCATTTGTTCCAGGGGCCAAAGACATATGCAGCTGAGTATCATCTGCATAGCAGTGAAAACCCAAACTGAAATGTCCAGTGAGCTCTCCCAGGGGTAGCACGTACACCACGAACAATGTCAGCAACAGGATAGAACCTTGAGGAACTTCACATTGCAGGAGCTTTTAGAAGGAGGAGAACCCTTCACCACCCATTGCTTCCTACCTGAGAGATGGGACACAAACCAGTTGATGACAGTGCCGATGAGTCTGCAATACTCTCTTAACGTGATCCAAAAGCACAATGTGGTACATGGTGTCAAATGCTGAAAAGAGATCGATGAGAACAAAAATTGACCATTCTCCTCTATCTCTTGCCTAGAGGAGGTCATTTTGCACCCTGACCGATGCCATTTCTGTGCTATACCTAGCCCTGAAACCAGACCGGGATGACTCGTAGATGTCAAAAGCCATGAGGTACATCCTGAGCTACAGCGCCACTATTTTCTCAACAATCTTCCCTAAAAATTGGAGGTTGGCGATAGGTCAATAATTCACCAGAACATCAGAGTCGAGTGATGGTTTCTTCAGGAGGGGCTTCACCAGGGGCAAGGCATCGGGAAAGATCCCCTCCAGAAGCAAGAACCAGCTTATCCTGGTGAACACTGGGCCAACAGTCTTGACGCATCCCACTAGGAAGCGGGTCGGGGCCTGGTCTAGTTCACAAAAGGTGGGCTGCAGCTTCAAGATCACCCCAACAACCTCAGCCACCTCCACTGTTCTAAACTCTTCCCAGACAATAGGAGTCCCATGTTCCCACCAGGCTGATCGCCACAGGGTGGAGCTTGCCCTACTGGGGAGATTCCGGCCTGGATAGAGGACACTCTTGTCGGAGAAGAACTGAGCAAACTCATTGTATGGTGTGATTGAAAATGCTCTTTTTCAGCTGTAGATAGACCGAATGAAGTAGTCTGTCTACAATCCGAAAAAGCTTAGCTGATTGTTCCTCCCTGTGGCAATCTCCCTGGACAGGAACTCTGCCTTCTTATGGTCAATTGGCCTTTGATAATCATGATAGTGAGCTTGCAATGCCAGTTTATTCTCCTTGCAACAGGTTCTCTGCCATCAGCGTTCCAGCTTCTGACCCATGATCTTCATCTCCTCGAGAGCTCCATCAAACCATGGAGGTCTCAAGCGAAAAGGTCTGTGTCATACAGTATATGGACTGGTGCAATGACATAGAGCGCTACGGAGACAGCCATATTATAGGCAGCCACTACTTCACCCATGCCAGTCGCACAGGCAATACTCACACCAGACAAATCTACTACCGCAAGTCACTCTTGGGGACAGTCCCCTTAAAGGGCGATAGCTGACCATCTCGACAGAGGAGGGACTATTGGTGGGGTGCCCCAAACAAATACTCCACTGTACAATGATCGGATCAAGTGACCCAATCAGTATTGAGGTTCATAACCTCAAGCCCCAGTGAGAACAAGTCCAGAGTGTAGCCATGGTGATGGGTGACAGAAGCAAGTGCTTGTGCCAGGCCCAGTGATGTCATCAGTTGGAGGAGGTCATAACCAACATGTGAGGATTTGTCGACCCAGGCATTAAAGTCCCGCAGAATTAACCTTCTGAGGGACTCCAACACCCCATAGACTAAGTCCGCGACCTCCTGCAGGAAATCCCCCCACTCCAGCAGGTGGTAAACAAGGAGAATCCTGCAACCCGCATCTGGATCCCCACGCACTGCCACACATTTAAAGGATGAGGTAAAACTCACAGTGTGCATGGCAATGTTCATCCTGGATCTAAAATAGATGGCCACAACCTCACCCCTGCATTCCCTCCTCAGGGAGTGCACCACAGAGTACCCGGCAGGGTCAGCCACCTCCAAAACTAGCCCAGTGTCATCTCCCAGCCAGGTCTCTGTAATGCAGGCCAGATCGACCGATGAAATCAAGTCCACCATAACTGCGGTCTAGTTCCTCATTGATCTGGCATTGCACATCACAGTCCAAAGGGAACTGGTGGAGACTGCAGACCCACTAGCTTCCTGCCCACTCGGTCTGGTGGGAGCCCTAGGAATGGGCATTAAGCACATCGGAACTCTCTCCCAACTCCGCTTAGACCCAGGGCATCTCCTGCTCCTAACCACCCCAATACTGCTCATCTCCACTGTACCCACAGTGCCCTACCACCAACCTATTCGCTCCCTAGTAATACCCACTTCCCAATCGCGTATAACTGCTATTGCTGTAATAAGGACTCTGTAATGGCTTGCAGATGAGGTGGCTGCATAAAGACCTCCTTGCTAATCTGCGCCAGAGGGACAAGCTTTGAATTCGCTACAAACAAACTGGCCTACAGTCAGATCTTATTGTCTGTCGTGAACTAAGGAACAGATGTAAGAGACAAGTTAGAGCTGCTAAAAGCAAATACTGCAAGAACCTTCTACAAAGCTCAGCCTGCGACCCGAGGAAATTCTGGGCCCATGTCAAAACATTTCCCGGCACCTCACAGTTGGTCACTCCTGATGAAATGGTCATAAATGAGGCACATTGTAATGACCCTAGGACCATCTCAAACAGTTTTAACAATCTTTTTTCTGATCTGTCATACTATACCTTGGCTTTACAACCTAGTGGACCGCACTCCAATCTACCTAACACACTACCATCAGACAACCATACTGCCCTATCGTATGATGCTCCTCACGCCACCATTCTGTTTCAAGGCTATATCAAGAGCGGAAGTTCTGAAATTGCTGAGATCCATATCTGCCAATACCAGCTCTGGTTCTGACTCACTGGAACCTCGTCATCTTAAGCTGGCTGCTCCACTCATTGCCTCTCCGATTGCCAGATTCTACACTTTATCCCTTATCCATAGCACTGTGCCAGACCTATGGAAATCTGCAAAATACGCCTGTCTTTAAAAGGTGACCCAAAGGACATGGCCAATTACAGACCTATAGCAATTCTCTCTGTCCTTAACAAGATCCTAGAGAATAGATTGTATCACAGACCATTGACTACCTTACACTCTACAATCTCCTCTCAGACACCCAGCATGGTTTCAGAAAAAGTCATAGCACCACCACAGCTCTTCTTCAACTAACTACTGATATTCTGTCCAACATGGACTCTGGAAAACTCACAGGTGCCATCTTCATTGACCTCACTAAGGCTTTCAACCTTGTAGACCATCCCCTGCTTCTCTCCACTCTCCATAAATTCCATTTCTCTACCCCTGTTGTGGACTGGTTCTGTAGCTTCCTGTCAAACAGGTCACAAGCTGTCAAATTTAACTCCTCCCTGTCCAACACATCTACTATCAACCTTGGGGTTCCCCAGGGCTTTATCCTTGGGCCACTTCTGTTCTCAATTTTTATCAACAATGCAGCTGAGGTCCTGGAATCGTGCTCAGCTATTCTCTACGCTGATGACCTGATCATTTACACTAGTTCTTCTAGTATTGCCTGCATAAACACATCACTTACTTCAGACTTCAATAAGGTCTTAGACTGGCTACTAGACCGTAAGCTTGTACGAAATGAAAAGAAAATGAAAGCCATGCTCCTAGGTTCTGCACCGAAGATTAAGACCTGTTCTAGTTTGCTGGAGGTTCTTCACCCAGGAAGATTTCCACTTGAAAATGTTACTTTCTTCAAGTACCTTGGGATCCTGCTGGACCAGTCCCTGGATTTTAATCTTCACGTTCAGTCCTCGTGCAAAGCTGTAAACACGAAACTAGGAGTAGCTTACAAAACAAGCTACATGTTTACATCCTCGGCCAAATTAGCAATTGCCCGAGGTATTCTGATCCCAACTCTTACTTATGGTGCCTCTATTCTTACCTGTGCCCATAAAACCTCCCTACTAAAATGGGACGTAACTTATAACAATATATTCCGGTTTGCCTCTTCGTCGCTTCGACTCAAACATCACTGCCTTCTTTTTAAGGATCTGAATTGGCTCTCACCCTCTGCCAGTAGACAATACTACCTTGGATCACTAATGGACTCGATCATCCGGGAAAAAAACCCATCCCAGCTGGCGGCGTTGCTGGTCCCTCAACCATCCTCCCATGGCCTGCGATCAGCTGACAAATCCTTGCTCTATGTTCCGAGATGTTGGACGACTAAAGGCACAGGAGCCTTCCAATTCTCTGCTTCCAGGCTATGGAATGCTCTTCCACTCAACCTCCGGCTGTCTCAGTCTCACTTTGGATTTAAAAGTAAATATCGTCGTTATCTATCCTTAGCTGATGCTTGTACATGCTTTGACCCAACCGGAAGCTCCTGAGACTTACCAGTAATGTCACCCCTGCTCTAATCCAGCTCCAAGACTGTCTCTCTTCCTCCCCATATTTTTCTTTCTCTTTGTAAATAACTTCTTGACTACTAGCCTCTTCCTTCTTGAACCTTGTTACTGACCATCCACTGTTGTTTTGCTAATTACTACCCCTGACCTTCCTTCTGTCAGTCTTTCTTGTTATGTTTGAACATTCCTCACATTTCTCTCTATATAACTTTACTATCTTATTAACCCTTTCACTCCACAGGTCGGGTCCATGGTTTCTGCACTTATTATATATCTTACTGCCATTATCTGTATAATGCTTGCCATTATTTTTTGTTGTTTCTACCCATTGTATTTTTGTAGCACTGCTGTACTGTTCCTCTATTTGTATTTTTGTATTATTGTACCCATGTTGCTGTTGTTCAACTGTTCTTTTTTTGTACTCTCCCGGGTCGTGCCTGAAAATAGTCATTTTATGGCTAGTGCACCTACCCGGTTAACAAAAACTAACTAAATAAATAAATAAAATGACAGAGACCTGGCTGGGAGATGACATCGAGCCAGTGTTGGAGGTGGTCATCCCCGCCGAGTACTCTGAGCTGTACTGCCCGAAGAGGGAACGCAAGGGGTGGGGGTATGGCCATCTGTTTTACATGATGGTCTGCATCTGTCCAGGAGGGGAACCAGGGTCTTAGGCGATATGTTTAAGTGCTTCATAGGTAAGCTTTTAAACTAGCCAAATGAGGAGGCACTGAAAAGGAGCAGAGAATTCCCAGCCTCCACCCACAAAACAGGGTAGCTAGTAAAGTATACACCAAGGTAGAGAAGTTGATGGGAAGCAGGGCACCGGTCAATGGAGAAAAAGGCAGTAAGGGCAGGGATGGGGCTAAAATGGAGGGTGATGAGTACCAATGCCCATAGTCTGGGTAACAGGCCCCCCTGAACTAGTGGCCTCCATGGAAGAGGGACGGCTGGATATTGTGGCAGTCACAGAAACACTATACACAGAAAACCATGTCTGGGATGTCAACATACCAGGGTACACAATCTACAGGAGGGACAGAGAGGGTAAAAGAGGAGGAGGAGGAGTAGCTCTCTACATTAAAGAAGGGATCAAAGCAGCAGAACTAAAGGGTAAACAGGGAGGAGAGGAGGCACTGTGGGTCACCTTGGAGATAGGAAATGGCACCATTATCCGCACAAGTGTTATTTACAGACCTCCATCTCGGGGAAGAAAGGGACAAAGAAATGATAGAAGGCTTCCATAGAATGGCAGAAAAGGGGGGTATTATTGATGAGGGACCTGAATATCCCAGGTATTAACTGGAGTACATTTGCTGCAGCCACATCCAAGAGCAGGATCCTTCTCGATGCCCTACAAGGGGCATGCCTCAGACAGCTAGTGTTGGAACCCACTCAGGAGGGAGCAATCTTAGACCTGGTCTAACAAATCTAATAGATTTCTTTGGCTGGGTGACCAATGTGGTGGACCAGGGATGGGCAGTGGACATGGCCTACTTAGACTTTAGGGTCTGCACCAGAAGCCATATGAAGAGAGACTAAAGAAGCTTAACATGTATACCCTCAAGGAAAGAAGGGGGAGGGGCATGATAGAAACATTCAAGTACCTCAAGGGAATCAGCAAAGTCTAAGAGGGTAGCATCTTTCAGAAAAAGAGATGTACAAGAACACGGGGTCACAATTTGAAGATGGGGAGACGACTCAGGGGCAATGTAAGGAAGTATTTTGTCACTGAGAGGGTAGTGGACACATGGAACAGCCTTCCGGAGGAGGTAGTGGAGTCAAAAACAGTGGGGGAATTAAAGAATACATGAGAAAGACGTAAGGCAATTCTGGGGTGGGGGTAGGAGGAAGCAGGCTGTTGGTTAACTAGGATCTGCAGCTTATCCAATAGGTAGGGGAATGAGCAGACTGGGTGGGCCAAGCGATCTTTATCTGCCATCAGAGTCTATGTTTCTGCATAAAGGGGTGGAGGTCATGCAGCAGGGATGCAGCATAGGCAATACAGAGGGGACTATGATTCCTACACATGTTCCAGCACTAACCACTGAAAAAAACCCTACTACATTTAAAACATAAAATACAGTATACGAGTTAAAACCCCTACTACATCAAAAAATAAAATCAATCCCAAATTAAATATAAAAATAAATATAAAACCCTATCCATAAGCGTGTATCCAGCATACATACATACATACAATAAATTACAGTTTACATCCTATCCAGTCAAACCACAATCATGCACTGTCCAAACCAACCGCCCCAAGAACAATAACCCCTAATTCAAAATTTACATTAAACCACACAACAAACAGGAGAAGGGCAACCATGTAATAGGTTTCTCTTTTCCTATCATCCTTTTACAGATCCCATGCACTACTCTTCCTGCCTCTTCTGTATGCTAACCCCAAATGTTCTAAATATCCAATGCCTTGGGTTTTTGTCCTGGCTGAGACAAATTGTACACTAAGGGGTCCCAACAGGACAAAGCATGTGTCTGTCAGATGTCATTCTCAAGTCTACATTGGATCAAATGTACAGGCATGTTTAAAGCAGCAGCATTAGTCTTCAAAATATTGCATCATATAGTGTGTTTTTTAGCAAAAAATGTGTTTCAGATATCCTTATGTAACCCCCCCACACACACACACTCAAATCTGGGGTTTACCTTAATGTCTTCCTGCACTCCTTCAATGCCCACTGCAAGGCTAATGTCCTGTCTTAGTGTGATCCTGTTCATTTACGTGACAGTGCCATGCTGAGCCTCTGTACCTGTCCGTTCAAGAGCTTAGCTAATGTGTGTATAGTGAATGGTCTGAGCTGGGTCCAAGTGATTTAGGGCTTGCGACCGGCCAGCCACCATTCTGATTTGCTCCACTGTGCAGTCAATACTAGTGCAGAAGGAGCCTGAATGGGAATTGTACTTATCTACCTCTAGTGCATTGTTATATTTACATTACAGAAGTTTGTCTAACCTGCTTGTCTTGCAGCTTGCCTTTTGGAATGGAAGCCACCATGTTAGGTCCGGGACTTCCAGTAATTGAACCAGTAGGACTTATGGGGACCTAAAATGAATTCTGGCTCAAATGTCTTGTGGGAAGGAAAACTGTGGTTTTTGTAGTTTTTAGGTTGGTGGCAAAATTGACCTGAAGGGGGAGTCTTAACTGTGACTGGCAGCTTCCCTAGCCAACCCAAGTCTTGGATTACAAGGGAAATCCCCAGTGCAGCATGAGACAGTGCATCAGTTAGAGTTGGAGCGTGAAGGGTAAACAGCTCGAGCTTTTGAACAGCTGCTCCATGGACAGAGCATAGGGGACTTGGTGGTAAGAGACATAACTTACCTCCCTGCCACATTTCTCCTGCTTTGGACTGACTGGTAGCAGAAGTCAGGCGTGTTCCAATTTAAGCTTGGAACTGCAGCAGAATGAAGAAAGAAGTTTATAAGTACCAATTGCGTTTTGGACCGAAGATTTGCTCTTGTGAAGCAACTGGCCCAGCTAGTGTGCGAGACAAATATTGGATTTAGAGGTTTGCTCAGTGAGTCTACTCCAGTAGCAACCGGACTGTATCCGAACTGTAGAAAGTTGATCCTGTTTGATTTAAATGTTCTGAATGTTTTCATGGGTCGAGACCTGCTTGTTCACAGCCTGATTTTTTATGCCAGTTGGAGGCTTCACCAGCAAGAAACCAAACAAACTTTGTCAATTTGCTCATCCTGTCTAGGCCTTTGCCAATCCAGCCCAGACCAACTGCCCTGCACCAGAGACTGTTTCAGCGAGAAACGGCTTTGGGGATCCAGCTTCTGTGTAACAACAACTTGCAGGTTGCGGGCACCTGGAAGTAAAGGCTGTGAAGAGGAAGTGTGTCATGTCGGCACTGCTTCCCCATGCTCATCAGTGAACACCACAAGGTCTCCATATCCCTTGACTTTTTGCAGCAATCTGGTAGCATGAGTACAATCAGGGTAGCTCCCTGCTACAGGCATTTTAATCATCTGTGGTACCATCTGATTTCTTTAACTTTATGGGTTCTCAAAAGACTGAGCCAACTGGCTCGGATTACAAATAATCTTGTTGTTGTGTATGTGAACTGCCTTTCTTTCCATCAAGAGCCCCAACATCAGCTGCAACGCTGGCTACCCCTCCGGGCAATGGCTCTGACTAGACAGTTTCCATCCTGGGTACTCCGTGTTGTAGGACTATCTATTTTGGGACTAAACGTGCACGCAACAACCCTGATTCAAATCAGAGTACAAATCATTTGACTAAATGGAGCACACAAAAATTGGACCTTTTAAAAGAGAACTGCTAACCCTTCTGGCCCATAAGAATCTATGTGATTGCAACTAATAATTTCTGTGACTACTCACCTTCATAACCTTTCACCCCTCTGCTTACTTTCCCCAGCCTACTTCCCCTCCCCTTCTCCCCACCGCCTCCCTGACAAAGCCCCATGGCGGCTGCCTCCCTACCCCTGCTCTTCCCCTACCTCCACTTTCCGTATTCTGTGACTGAGCCTCCTCAGGCTGCTCCCATCATGTTCTGTGGTTAACATCTGTTTGACGCCTTTGTTTTTCACTGAGGCCAGTTCAGAATGTCAAATGCACTCCAACGTCATGTAACACCTCTGGCACTGTAACGGCTTATTTGCCAACTACCTGTATAGCCTGCAACCTTTTGTGTACTCTGAATGTTCTATAACTTGTTTATGTAAATTTGTCTCTCATCCACTTGACATGGAACCTCTGTAAAAGAGTCTTCCTGGCTCGAAGGTATTAATTTGCAATTTGAAATAAATAAATAAATTCACACCCCTTCATTGTTCATGTCCACTGAATAAATCTGATTGTCTTGTTCATGTTTAACCTGGCTTGTGTGCATATTATTAGTTGGGTTACAGTACTGAGTGTACAATTGCCTTGCTAACCTTATTTTACAGGGGGGTCTCCAGGGATATTGCTGAAGTTCGAACCCTGGTGGTAAGTGTGAAGGGTGTGTGCTTATTATTACTGCTATATACTGACTGTGTGTTAACCGCTGTTAAAGGTTTTAAGCCACTAGGAGGGTTAGTGGGTGGTTGTAGCTTCCCAGAGGGCTATAACAGTCTGGACAAACACCCCCAATACTATTACTTTGGGTGGAGGCACCTTAATACTGAATCCAGGCCACTTAACCTGTGCTCAGACTTACAGGCAGGGGTAGTAACCTTAAGGATAGCGCCACCTAGAGGTTACACTTAGATTCATCCTTACTGTATTTTTAATTTTCTTGGGTATTGTTAAAACAGCTTTTATAGCTAATTTTGTAATTAATGACTAACATCATTAAAGATGGCCACCACTCATAGAAACATAGAAATTGTCAGCAGATAAGGGTCTTCTGCCCACCTAGTCTGCCCTATTATCACTACCAATTGCACTCTCATCATGCACAATCCCTTGACCAATCCTCCAGCTTCCTTAGATCTCCCCCTATTCTATCCGCTTCCTCTGGTGTGTCCACCCTGTTGCAGAGCTTAGTGTGATCAGTGAACAGGCAAATTTTCCCTTCCAGACCCTCTGAAATATCACTGATAAAGACATTGAAGAGGCCTGGACCCAGCACTGATCCCTGTGGTACTCCACTGGTCACTTTACCCTCTGCAGAGTGACTGCCAGTTACCACCACCCTCTGGGTCCTACTATCCAGCCAATTCTCCACCCACTTCACTATCTTTGTTCCCACCCCCATGCTCCCCAGCTTGTTTAACAGCCTTCTATGTGGCATGGTATTAAAGGCCTTGCTGAAATCCAGGTAGGCCACATCCACTGCCCCTCCTTAATCAAACTCCCTGGTTACCCAGTTGAAGAACTGAGTCTTGTATGACCTCCCTCCCATAAAGCCATGCTGCCTTGGGTCCTGTAAACCACTGACAACCAGGTGTTCCACTGATCCTTCTTTTAGTAGTGTTTCCATGACCTTTCCACTCCTTGGACTATTGAGTCCCCCACCAGGAGTAGCTTCCTCTTCCTTCGGGGCTCCATTTAGGAGGACCGACTCAGCCTTCTTGGTCTCAACTTTGGGTGTCTCTGTGGGACTGTTCCACTCCTCCAAAACAGTGTAGGAGTTTCTAAGTTGGACCAGATGGGGGATGTACTTCAGACCCACCTCAGCACCCTCCCCGAGCCCAATTCAGTCCATTCACTCCTCCACCTGGGCAACCTTTGAGTTAGTTGTTGTGGACACTGTGGCATCTGGGTGGGGACAGAGGTCTCCTGCATCCTGGCCAACTCTGCTCTGAGACAGGCAACCTCTTCCCTCAACCCAGAGAGGTGCCTGCAGATGGGGCTGCACTGCATGATCCAGAATGTCCTCCTGAACACAGCGGCTCCGCACCCACTACACTGCACCATTCCTTGCATCTCCCCTGTTTGGTAGCCCATGATATTGGCACTGGGGAAAGGGCACCTACAATAACGTTGACCCCTTCCTGAGCGCATTACAGGGAGGACTACGATCCTGTAGGGAGGTCAGATAGGAGGTGGGCAAGTATAGTGACAGGACATTGCTATATGTCCGCGTGTGGGGGGGCGGGCATGCACAGCAAGGGGCAGGAGGGGATGTGAGGGGTGATGCTGTGGTGGGTTGCTGAGCCGATCCCGTAGTTTGGTAGGTTGGCTGCTGGCGTCGGTCTGTGGGGTACTGGGTTCAGGTCCAGGCATTGGTGTGTTTTTGTTGTGCCGGCCAAAACCTTTTTGTTTTCACCCCATGCATGCACCCCTGGAGTTCAGAATCCTAGGGAGTGGGTTGGGGGCGATGCCCCACGTGGGGGTGGTGGGGGCCGCAGCCCTCCACAGAAGACATTAAACTGTAAAGTCCATGGCACCATTTTTCCTGTGCCAGGGTGTGACAGTGCCAAAACAAATGTTACGGCACTATGACTTACTTGTCAACGTCAATCGCTCTTTGGGCTTTAGCCATTATCACATAGAACCCCCGCTTGCACTGACTATGCCGTAACCCTTGCCCTACATAAGCCTATATCCTATCTAAGCCCTCCTGCTTCCCAACTTTATCTCGTGGCCTTTGTACTTGTCTTCTGTGTCCTGGCTGTAATTCTCACTCCTTCTGAAAATTGCCCATCTAAATCAAGGTTATTCATCCCTAGACTAGCGCCTTGTGCTGCCTTGCTTAGTCCTCTATCCAAGTTCTGCCCCTAGGTGTTTTTTGGTAAGTAACTTTATCAGATAGGCTGTGCTTTAATTATGTGCTAACATTCCTGTTTCCAGGCAGGAAGTTGTAAGATACTGGATGCCTATAAAGGTGGATGAGCCAGGGGAAGGATTATTTGACAGTAGCTGTGTGCTACAAACAAACAGCTAACTGTAGGTAACAAAAGAAGAACAAAACAGTGTAAACCTTCTCTCCCCACACAACAGACACGCACACACACACACGCACAGCTATTTAAAGGCAATCACCTGAAATCTGAAGCCTGCTGTTACTGCTGCTGAAGGTACAAACACATCCAGTTAGAAACTCCCAGAAAGTTCCAGAAATTTATCAGCAATCCACTAAAATGGCAGAGGCAACTAAATAGGTGATAGTGAAGGATTACGTCCAGATCGCTCCGCTGCGCTGCTTTCAGAGACTGCTCTGTAATGTGTCTCGTAGAGTTGTGCGACATAATATACACTGGCAGTGAGGCAAACTACACCATAAATAAATGAAACAGATACCATACGTAATGCAGTCAAATCTTTTATCTAAGTTGAACGGAAGTCGCAAAAATACAGAAATCAGCTAATTTATTTTTTCTGCATTTGCTACCTTTACTTTAAATTGGTACTATTATTGCTGTTTCTTTCTTCTGTGGGGGCACTCTGCCCCCCATACCCCCCGGGTCCTATGCACTATGCTGCCGCACTATTATTTATTGTATCCAAGTTCTACAATTACTTTATATTTGTTATTATTACCACTCTTCCTTTCTTCTGTGGGGGCACTTCACCCCCAACCACCCCCCCGGGTCCTATGCACTATTATTTATTGTTTCCAAGTTCTACGTGCTGTGTATGACTCAGGCGTCACTTAAGCTGTAAGCCTGTTAGTGTATAACTTTTGATTTTGCTTGCGTAACTGGCCGTAATCGTTCACTATGAACACTAAATGTTGCTTACATTCCTTGATCAGCTCCCACTGTTATTCTCACAATTTTTATAAATCTCTCCTGTTGAGGGTGCCTTTGAATGTACATGCTAGATTCATAATGTGGACATACCACATTATTCGGATGATAAACAGAACAACACTGTACCAAGATTGTTAATTTTTTCATGGCAGGCATGGCACAGGAGTGGGAACTTATAAACACTTTAAAATCCCATATCTTGGTTCAGGAATTAAAGAAAATGAAAATAAAAAAGGGTAACTTGTTGTTTTTGCCAGACGAACATTATTGCTGGAAAAAACCAAACTATATGGTGAGTAACAAATACTGCTGCTTTAAAAAGGCAATATCTGTTCCAGTGAAGCCTAGACAGCCTGACTAGCATGATTTGCATACCCATGATGCATTGCACTGGGCTTTAGTATATGTGCGGTTTGGAGAGCTGCACAAAAACCAAACAGTAACTCCATCCATCATAATGTTTCTGATGCTAATGGAAGCTTTTTGATTCATGTTTGTCAATCAACTGCACGTCAAGAAACAGACGAGACAAGGTAGGTTATCTGTCTAGCATCTCCTCTTCATCAGATAAATAGATTTTGGCAGATCACGGTCAAGACAGCCATGTTGCAAAGTAGGTTTTGTGTTACTGCAGTTTTTCCAGTTGAAACAAAACTATATAGAAGGCTAAAGTGAATGTATCAGTGAAGAAGTTCCAGAAATTTGTCAGGCTCAAAAATGTTATGCATTCAAACAGCCTTTGACTACTCTACTTCTGTTGCAGGACCAGGCAACTGTGCCACTCTATGGTCAGTTGTGAGAATGAAAATGCTGGGGGAGGTTGGCCCATACCTCCCTCCGCCATGCCGAGGGCCTTTTCTCCATAGCATTGCCTGGCCCGGTGCCAGACCTGGGGAGGAGGAACACGAGTCCACATAGAAACCTGGGTCTCCCAGGTGGGGGTGCTGAATGCTGGCATTGCACCCCTGGTCCTGCTCCTGATGAAGTATGAATGTGGCTCAGCTTTATTATAATCGCCCTTCCCAGGACACAGACTGGTTTTAGGCACCAGATATGGCCAGTTAAACATGATCAGCTATTCCAACAATTCAGCTGTCTCCCACTGGAGATTATACTTTCAATTATGATATGGAAGAAGCATCCGTACTACACAGGGAAGTATTATTGGAAGTGGACTGCACCACAGGAAGCCGTGACTGTATGAGTTCAAGAAACTTCTTTCTATGTCGCATTCAGTTCTTCTGGTTTATGTTTTATACATGGGCAGTGTGGCTCAGTAGTTAACTCAGAAATCTGAACCAGAAAATCTCACCCGAACCACATGCTTACCATGTGACACTGAGCAAGTCATTTAAAGAAGAACAGCCAGCACCAAGGGACGGCTGGTTCAGTGTGCACTTTCTGTGCAAAAGCAGGTTGGTTTATTTGCTTACGGTTTACTGTAGTATAGTAGATTGTGTCAGACTTACTTTACTTCTAGGCTGACATCTTCTGTTACTACAAATCCCAGAATACCCTGCAGCTAACATTAGAGCAGTAGGCAGTAGTGGGAGAGTCGGTAGCCTGCAGTGCATGTTAGAGTTTATATAAGCTCCGATCTTTTGTTTGCTAATCCTGCTGTCCCCAGGATTAGAGCCTCTTCCAGCAAAATAAAGAAGTACGAACTAGAGGCTACTGCAGGCACCTGAAGGGAGGGAAGTTTTGGACTAACATGAGGAAATACTTCTTCACCGAGAGAGTGGTTGAGCCCTGGAACAGACTGCAAAGGAGATGGAGGAAGCAAAAACAGTCCAGGGTTTCAAGCTGGCTTGGGATAAACATTACGGGATAGTGAGTGATGAATCTACCAGGGTGGAGGTAGTCAAATGGGCAGACTAGATGGGCCACGTGGTCCCCATCTGCTGACACATTCTTATGTCCTCTGTGGGCTAAGTTCAGTCACAGAGGACTGTACTTAGCCCCTGGAGAAAAGCAGAATCAGAAAACATGTGGGGTCAAATATTCAAAGGTTTGCCCATGCGAAGAGTTTGTACTGCATGGCAGATTGCAACTGCGCAAAGTCCATCGTGCACAATATTCAAAGGCATCACACCAGTGCAAACAGCAGTGAACATAGGGCGCAATGCAGATGCACAAGGCACAGGCTGGAGCATAATGCAAAGATTGCCCAGCACTGAATATAGCACATGGACAGTGCAGACCACCACGGTAGCCCAGTGCCTTAGGGAGGGACAAAGGGAACCCCAACATGGAGCATATGACTGCACACAAAATGGCAGATGTGGAACCCTGCACAGGTTGGAGCGCTGTCATAGACACCCACAGGACCACCAGGGTAGAGCCAATGGTAGACGGCAGGGGTGGATGTACCCCAGTGGGATGTCCCAGGTAGGCAGAGAGGGCACCCCAGCAAACCAAAGTACACTGGCATCATAGGACAACAGGTGCAAGACACAGGAGCATCAAAATGAATAGTTTAATAAAGAAGAAATGTAAAAAAATCAAAAAAAAATGTGAAAAAATATCAACAACAGAGGAGGTAGCAATGGGCCTAAAAAAGAGTGGATATGGGAAGGCAAATTTGGGGTAGACAAACGGGGACTGCAGGGAGATGGCTATGGTGCAGGTGGGGGCAGTGGACAGATGTTGTGTGTGACTTCCTTCATGACCTCCAGCAGCTGTCCTGTGAACTCCTCAATGCCCCCCAGCCTCCTCAGTATCAGGCACAGCTGGCGGACGAGTCTCCTGAGAAGATCATCCTTCCCCTCAAAGGCTTCTGGATGATAGGCTTCTGCCACAGTCAGCAATCACCTATGGGGAGAAAATATATTGTAAGTGAACTGTGCCGATATGGTGGACCATGTAGAGTCTACTAGCACACATAGCCGTGGGCGGCCCCAGGACTACCACCAGCATGGGACATAGGTGACAGAACAACCTGTTGATGGGAGACACACCACTCTACCCAAACATCTGGATATGTGCAACTGACACTCGTGCACTGGAATGCTGAATGGGGCAGTTTGGTGGATGCAGCGACAGACCAAAGGCCAAGGATGCCGTGCACAGGAGGTGGACTGGGCAGCAGTGTCTGATGTGCATATGGTCACAATGAGTGGCAAAGGAGGAGCATGGTGGCACCACGGGAAAGCACAGCACTGTGGGGGCAGGACTAATTGATCCCCACCACCACCACCACCTATAGTGTTGCCAGTGCAGCACGCTGAGAATGGCTCAGGGCAGCACACACTGCTGGGGCACACAAGCCCGCAGGTCAGTACATGGTGGCATGGCTGCCCAATTCAGGTACATGTGCACTGGAGCAGCAGGATGGCGCAGACACATAATGTGGGACATGCAGATGCAATGGTACCAACACATTAGCTGCCAGAAGGTGGATGCAGGACAGCCAGCTAGCATGCTGCATGGCAATCCTGTGGCAGTGGAGGGGATTGCAATGTGCAGGGCACCTAAGGTGCGCTGGCCACAGGTACAGGGATGCAGTATGGCAGATCAGACAGGCACACACAGTGCAACACAGCAGCAGATGACAGGTTGGGGAGCAGCCAGCAGCAAGCCATGGTGGAGTGCACCACTGGGGGGGAGTGTGCTGTGACACAGTACTGCACGCATGCTGCAGCACCATCAGAGTACTGGAGCAGCCCATGCAGCAGGCAGTATGGGATGCCACCCCTGGGTTGCCACCATACTGGTCAGCTGTCCCACATGACGGTGAGCAGTGCCGTCAGCACCCCAGAAAAGCCCATTATGTCACAAGACCATGCTATCATCATAAAGGATACACAGCAAGTGGAAGGCAGCATTCCATTAAATGGAATGACACGTGCGAACGCAAGTAACAGAAAACCTTCATAACATGAAACACACTTGTACTGGGGGAGAGCACCTGTAGCTGTCTGAGCTGTAGATGTCCCACAAGCTGAGCAGTGTAATCTCACTGTGACGTACAATGTTAAACAGTTGGGGGTAGAAAGGTGGAGAGGTGTGGCAGCCACAGCACCCAGAAGGGCCAGGGGTGTGTGGCCAGTAGCCAACCTGTCAGCAGCCTGGGAAGACCCAACAGTGGTGAGGCAAGCAACTGCGCAATAAGGCCTCACAGGCCATGGTGCAGGCAGTGCCCCCTGCCAGGGATGGAGGCTAACACCCAGCACAGAGGTGACCTTGGGGTCACACGGACAACACATTGGCTGCAGCCTGGCAGCCTCAAAAACACGCAAGAGGACAGACCCCAGTGCATGAGTGGCAGGCCTCCGTTGGAGCATTACCTAGCATGGCTAGGTGCCTTGTGTGTGAAGAGGAACATACTGGATGGCAGGGCCTCACAGCCCATGGGGAGCACAGCCCCCTGTCAGATGCCTGTATGGTTGTCGGACAGTGGACACACCGGGGGGGGTGCTACCCAAGGCTGAGATGCTATCAGGCAGTGTGCACCAGAACCATGCAGAGCTCCTGGGGATCCCATGCCACACCCCAGCCTGCCTAGAGGCAGTGTAGGAGCATGCCAGATGACCCTCAGGGGTGCCCCATGATCTGGGGCCACCATCGTTGCCACCACAGAACATGGTGTCAGGACTGGGCGTATAGACAGGTGACCCATGGCAAAAGATGTGATGGTGGCAAGGGATAGTCCCACATCCTGCGGTCATTGCCCTGTGAGACATGGAGGGTGGCACAGTGCATCATGGGGACATGTGGTGTGGACAGGGTGGGCCAAGACAACATTGACGTGGTACATGCCTGTAGTGTGACTTGGGGACTAACCAAGAAGACTGCATACTCACGTGTTCTGTGCCTCCCTGCAGACCCTGAGGGGGGTCCTGTCACAGCCCAGGGAATGTTCTTCTGCCATCTTGGGCTGTGTCCTGTGGCTGTGGTCTGTCTCTATGGATGCCTGATCTATAGGGTGAGACAAGCAAGTTTGGTTAGACACATACTCTAGAGCCATGTGCCCTAGGCCTGTCCCCCCCCCCATGCATGGGCTGTGCCAACATGACAGTGACACACCACCACCCATACTGGGTGCAGACAGCCTGTGTGGGCATGGCCACCACATGCCACAGGCATCCCATGCAGATGGGACACCCAGCAGTTGTCCACCCCACCCCCAGCGGGCCCCAGTGGCCAGCACCTATGAAGGTTGTGGCCACTGCAATGTAGTGTGTGATAGTGATGACAGGACACATCTAACAACACCCATCACCGGCAGCATGCCCAAGCAGCACAGCTGCATGGTAAGCCAGTGGTTCAGGGCAGTGCCCAACACATGGGGCCCAACAGGTGTCACGTGGGGAGAGGGCCCCCCCAAAGACCACAGACACAGCTGCCACATTGGTGGGCTCCATCATGCAGGCATTCATCCTGCACGGACACATCTCTACATGCAACACTGCAGTGAAAAATGGATGGTGCCGTGACAGCTCGTGTAGCGGATAACAGCAGACTGCATGTGGGGGTGCATCGCTGTCACTACAGGGCAGTGCAAGGATGCAAGACACATCAGCAACCCCAACGGTTGTGCCATGGAGGCAGTACTCTTGGGGTGCTGACCCATATCCCACCCGTCCCATGCACATACATGCAACGTACCACATATCACCTACCTGGCCATGGAACGGTACCATCTACTACCATCTCCCTGTAACAGTGCAGGTGATCCTTGTCCCTGCACAGCAAGTTGCTGTACTGGTGCCTACATTGGTCAGCAGTGTGGGTCACCACTGTTCTACGGTGAGGCCTTTCCCACTGAGTCCCAGACCTTGCACCCGTCCATGGTCTCTCAGCCCCAGCCTGGTCCCACAGGAGCTGGTTCTCCCTCACCAGCACTAGGTCTGTGAGGTTGGCCAGTTTGACCATTGTCCACATCTGATTGTGCAGCACTGAAAGCACGGCCTGGCATGCACATAGTGACATTGTGCATGTTTGGCCTGTGCAGTGGTGTGCACAGTTGCAGTGCTGCGCAACCCAGCATATACATGGCACATGCCGATGACATGATCTGTGGGCATCATGACTACTCTGCAGCAGTGCAACAATATTACATATATCAGCGTATTGCACCAATGCAAACACAGTGAGTGCTACGCACAAAAGCCCTGTATTCAGATATGCTATGCAAATAGGATTATTGGGCAGTCATCAGACAACAAGGCCACTTTGCATGTCATTCCAGACCCTTTTGCATACATTACCATGTCTGATTGCATCTTGGCTATTTAAGGGGACACGTGCACCCCTACATTGCACAGTGGAAATGCAGCCCACAGAGCTGGAATTACACACCACACAAGCAAGAGCCAGAAATTTATCTCCACAGCCACATGAGGTCAGGAAAGTATCTCTGCAGCCATAGGTAGGTGTACTGCATGCCACATTCACACAGAGGTGTTGGCTACCTTGTGACGCACCCTGTAGTGGGGACACAGGAAACAGTGAGGGAGCAACCCAACTGCAACTATGGTAGGGACATAGTGTAGGATGCTGTGTCCAACCTAACACTGGTCAAAGTACATTCTGCATATGCTGCACACTGCTCCCTCAAAGCTGCATGGGTTGCTTGCGGGGCAGGATGACTTGGATACACTACCGGGGCCTGTCCTGGACATCCAGGTCCCTGAACAGGTATGCAGTACATGGGCATGCATGGGGTGGGGAGGCCACTCCAGTATGCAGGGTGTCATTTTAGTACGTGCCATTACTGTCATTCTATTGTCAGAGAGTCTCCCTGATTTTGACACATTGTTGAGGTTCCCCCTACTTTTTATGTCACCGGTCCCTGGCCCTAAAATCCTTAACATCACAGCACAGCATATTCCTCCTGTCTACACATTATCCTAAGACTGCAAGTCTAGCACCTTATATTCCGTAAGGCTGCGTGGCAGATGGAATTTATATCAGCAGAAGAATGGATAGAGCTCTGGTCCTGTTTTAGAAATGCTGAAAGGATTAAAGAAAGTTCTGGAAGCATCTAGGTAGGGAGCTAATCGAACACAGAAAGCTCTGGAAGCATCCAAGTAGGGAACTAATCAAACACAGAAAACTATGAAAGCATCCAGGAAGGGAGCTAATTAAACACAGCTGCAGTCAGTGTTGATTAGGGGTAGTGTAAAATCCCACAGGAGAGGGAGAGAGAGAGGGGCCTGGGGAAAACTGGAAACTGTGCTGTAAATGGTGAGTTCAGGTTAGTTTTTTTTTGTAAAGGACAGTGGAGTTTGTAGGTGGACTTTATATTACCTGGAGGCTGGAAACCAGAGGCAGTGAGGGTTTATTTGTTTAGTTAGAACTTCAGACAGGAGTAGAATTTTGTTTGTGTTTGTTAAAGGGTCTGTAACCCCAGTCAGTTGGAGGCAAAGCTACCCAAAATGAACTACACTTTTTAATTTTACTTTGTACTGTGTATATTCTTTTTGGACACACCTACACCGGCCCAACCCAGGAATATAACGGAGGTTACTCCACCAGAGCTGATAAATTAGGGCCCGGTGAAACACTGCCTGATTTTAGTAGACATAATCAGGAAATGGTCCACATTTATGGAGTGCTGACTTGGCAGCGCTGCCTGCCGCAGTCCTAGTAACGTTTTGTCTCATGATATAATACTGCATGCCTGGACACAGTAGCACAGAGGCTGGGGTCCTGGCCCATACCTGTGACATGCCACTCATGATGGGGTCCGACAGCCATGATCTTGACATGCCAATGTGCATACACATCAGGGAAGTTTAGTGCCAGTTGTTCCAGGGGCAGTGGTAGACCAAAAGAGAGTGTCTGCTATGTGGGTAACATATGGACCAGCCCATCCTGCATGGGTCATCATGATGCACTGCTCTTGCATGCCCAGGTGTATCTGTACAGCCTTTGGGTTCGGAACAGTACCTACATGTGAACCAGTCTTGTGGACCCCCGCCCCCCCCAAGACCAGGGCCTACTACAGGCCATCCACACAGTGGGCTTGTCACCCACATCCGTCTAATCCCCACATGTGGGGCATTGGTGTCTGTGCCCCAGATCCATACCATCCTAGATGCTGCAGGCAGCCAGTCTGGGGGGCTATGTCACCTACACACCTACAGTGGTGGGTGGATGCACCTTGGTCATGTGTAGTAATGGGGGGGTCTATGACAGGCCTACATGGCACACAGACCACCCTGCCCACCACCAATACCTCGTAGAGGGCATCGGTGCACTGCCCAGACACAGTGGGGCTGCATACACCTGCATGCATCTCATTCTGTCACACACACATTACTAACCACTGTTGTACCACTTATTCCAGCAGGTTCCATGGCAGATGGTGAGAGACTGTGCCCACTGTTTCAGTGCAGATGAGCTGCACACCTTAGCACAAGCCTACAAGGCAAGGGAGGCGGTCCCATCCCACAGCCACAGTACAGATGCCTCCATCCAGAATGCATGGGAGTAGATCACAGAGGAGGTAAATATCACTGGTGGGCAGGGCCAGCCAATAGAGGCTGTCTGAAAATGATCCCAGGACTTGCACCGCCACACCAAGGACAATCTACTTGCCCAGCATCAAAAGCAAAGCGCCACAGGTGGTGGCCCATGATCGTGAGTGGCAGCCAGGCCCCTGAAACTGGCAGAGAGGTTGTGGCATCCACACTGGCCTGTGACGGTGGCAGTCAGCCAGCCATGTAAGTACACTCCTGGGTCCCCCCTTATGTGTATGGGTATACATATGGGTCCCGCCACTGTTGGGGCACACTGCAGACATACTCATAGTGCTGCCCGTCAGCACCCTGACAACTCTGCGACACAATAACCTACTGTGGCATGTTGCTCAGACACCCCAATGGGTCATGACAGTACATCTAGGACCACTGGGTTGTGCCCATGTACATAGGATGAATATGCACTGTTGTTCCGTCTGTTGTCCATGGGTGATGGGGTGTGCCATCATGTGCGGTGGGTGTGTCGGTTTTGGTGCTGGGTTGTAGTCTGCACTGTGTGTTGACTTTTGTGTGTGTGTGTGTGTGTGTGTGTGTGTGTGTGTGTGTGTATATATAACATGGTTAGGGAGCACTGTCATGCTTGCACAGTCCACCCTCAACAGGTAGCTTTGTGACTAGTGTGGGTCTGGGTTAAGCTGTCCTGCTTACACCAGTTGTGTGCTGAAACTGTTGACACAAGGTATCGTCCACTGGGGTATGCATGTACCACCAGCACTCTGCTTGGCATACTGTGTAATGTGTGCAACACTGATGGTCAGCTCTTCTCTCTACAAAAGGCAATGAAAGGGTCACTCCCTTGAGTGCAGGTGCTAATGGTCCTGAGTATAAACTGTAGGCAAAACGGGACCCAGCACTCAAGTATACCAAGAAATTGCAGCAGACTCCAGCCACTTTTCAAAATTATCTTTAATATGACCACAGCAGTACATACAGAAGGGATTGCCCATGCTGCAGCAGCAACAATGTGGGAGACATCCCCGACAGCAACAGTGGTAGAGCACCAGTGAGCACAGTGATGTGAACGCAGGGTGATGGCTGACACAGCAAGTCCCGCACAGTGGTCAAGGCCCGACCCACGGGATGGCAACCCCAGTGCGATGGGGGAGGCACAACGCAGCCATAGGTGCCCCCCAGCCCAGCAGACTGCTGCACCAGGACACCACACACAGCAGGCCAGCCAGCAGTGCCACTGGGACCCTGCAAACCCTGTGGCATCGGTCGCAGACAGGGTCCTTCAGGGGTGTACACCCGGACACAGAGCAGGCACAGGTGCAACATGGTATGAGCGGGAGGCCCAGTGCAGTCAGAGGGAGCACTGACAGGCACAGGCAACAGCGGAGCCCCCCCACAAGGCACAGGCCAGTGCATGCCCGATGTGACATTGGCCACTGTGGCAGGCCCCCCGGATGTATCCACGGGTGACACAACGCCCCCCATACAGGCCATGGGACACCACCCCTGCCCCCCCGAACATGACACAGGGACACATGAGCTGCAGAACAAACAACTTCAGTTTAATGGGGCACAGGCAGTCAATACAGTGAACACACCAGATGGGAACCCACCTCCCCACACACTCAGTGCACATCCCTGTCCCCATGCCAATGGCACCCAGTCAGTTGGTCGGGCGCAGCTACACCTGCAGCCGATGTTGAGGGCGATGCTCATCAGGTAGTCCCTCCTGCTGCTGCTACCGTATTGCTCAATGATCTTCATGAGCTTGGTGGTCTTGTCCCTGTACCGGCATGGGGTCTGCACACTAGGCAGCTGCTGATGACCTGCTGCATCTTCACCTCTGTCATCCTCTGATCCGCCTGCAGGACATCGATGAACCTCCATACCAATGGATGCATTGCACCCATCAGGAAACTGAATGCCCAGTGCCATCCTTCAATGGTGTTATTCATCCAGGGTAGGTCCTCCTTCACGTTGGCTTAGCAGCTCCAGAACTCTATGGGGTACACCGGTCACCGGCGTATCCCATTCCTGATCGGTTGCCCCAACCAGGCATCCTTGAAGTAATCAAGTTAGTCCTGCAGCAGCTCCTAATACTGCGTGAACATGTCCCAGGTCCGCAACTCCTCATACAGCTGCCACACATCCTGTGGTGGCATGAATGCCAATGCAGGGAGCATTTGGATGTGGAGAGCGAAGGCATCATTCTCGGTGTAGCAGTGCACCAGGTCAGGGGTCTGCTGGAGCTTGTGCCACAGGCTCTGGCACAGGTAAAAGAAGCACCCTCTGAGCTCCAGGTCTGGGAATACAGCATGGAGTGCCCGGTAGGCAGCAAGCTCAAAGTCCATCATCATGGCACGGGGGCGCATGCAAGGGCATAGCTTGACCACCTTGTGGAACACGCTTGTGTATGCTGCCATGGTCTTGTTCATCATCAGTATGTAGACTGAAGGCAGCACTGCTGAATGCTCCACCCTGTGTATACTGTAGAGCTGGTAGAAGAGCTGGGGACAGCTCTTAACGGTGCCGTCGCCGAACCACAGGCCACTCCTTGACAGGTACTCCAAATTGTGCTGCATACTGAACAGCAGGAACCTATTCATTGTGCTCCCTGAGCCATGCAGCAGGAACTGCTCACTCCTGTGTGTTGATTGTTACTCCTCAGGGATGTGGAGGTCTGCCAGGGTGAGTGGATCCTCTGGTGCACTGCGAGTTGCCCACTTCACCCATTGTACGGTGCGCTTCAGGTAACCGGCAGGTGGCAGGAACCCCCCAACCACATCACTGACCCCGGCACAGCATGCCATGACCACCTGCTGGGTGATCTTTATTGTCTCCGCTGCCTGTTTCTTCACTGCCTCCCATACTTTCCAGACACCGACACCTGCTGTGTCGGGGACATGGTTGTGCCAGCCTGACAGCCCCATGGCATGCTCCCCATCCATCTTCGCCCTGCCTTTGCACCGCACCGAGGTGTACTGGACACACTTCCAGGAGGTCACTGCACCATGGCTCTTCTCCCTCTGGTGCACATAGATACCCTCTGCTAGTAGCCCTTTGCCCCGTACGCTAAGCATGTATTCTGCCAGCATTGTCTTCCTAGTTACCACCTGTGCCCTCTCTCCTTTTGTACCCCCTTCTGACGTCTTTGCTGCCATCCATCTGCACATTTCTGGGGTGTACCTGTCGACATATCTAGGCTGTTGATGCACTGCACCTGCCATTGTGCTGCTGTTCACTGTGCCTGCCTCATTCTCCGTGTTTCACCATGCCAGTGTTGTTTTCATGACGGTATACCATGCAGAAGAATGGTATATCCCAAGGAGGCTACCCACACGCCCAATGTTTCATGTCCCAACTGGACGCTTTGTCAAGGTGATTAGCACCTACTACTGGTAGGTATTTATATCTTATTCACTTGAAGTTCATGTGCTAAAAAATGTGAAGTATGTTAATGATGCAATCAATTAACTACCATACACCTTTGTATCTTTAACCCCATCAATGTTTCTATATCAATACATAAATCAGAAAAGTTAATTAATTGCAAATTTAAACAATCTATTGCATAATCTCTTAATCTCTTTCTGACCAACTTTCTGGCGATACAGAATAAACACTGCCCACTCATAACCTGGAGGGTGAAAAATAGGCCTACCCGCTGTCTGAAATCTTACCTACTCTACAAACTATGTCAAAGGGACAAAAGTTGGCTCCAGTATATAAAAACTCTGGGCTAACTGCTGACCTAATTGTTTACAGAACCCTACGTAATTCATGCAAGAAGGAAATAAAAAGGCAAAAAGTGCCTACTGCAAGGATATACTGACCAACTCTTACGAGGATTTTAAGAAGTTCTGGTCCCATATAAAGCTCTTCCTAGGTTCTAATCTGGCCCCTACTCCTACAGATATGTCCTTAAATAAGGTCCACTATAATAATCCCAGAATCATTGCAAACTTTTTCAATACTCAATTATCTGACCTTTCTAATTATACCACCTCTTTCCCTGCCCAATCGACCCTGACCCCCACCAACCTGACGTCTCTAGACCTACCTTCCATTTCAAGTCTGTCTCCTACCGAGAAGTGCTCAGGCTGTTAAACAACATATCTAAGTTCACTGCAGCTGGATCTGACAATCTTGAACCTAAGCTTTTGAAACTTGATGCCTCCTTCATTGCTGCACCTCTAGCCAAGAGGTTTACCCTCTCCCTGTGCCAATGTCGTGTTCCTGGCATCTGGAAGATGGCTAGGATAACCCCTGTTTTTAAAAAAAGGAGATTGTAAAGATCCATCAAACTATAGGCCCATTGTGATCTTGTCATTTCTCAGCAAAATACTTGAGAAACTCGTTGCCTCCCAAACCATTGACTTTCTCCAAAAACATGACCTTCTTACATCTGCCCAGCATGGCTTCCACTAGGGTCATAGTACAATCACTGCACTAATCAAGTTTATATCCGATACCTTGGAGGCCATGAACTCTGGCTCCATAAAGGGCAATTTTTATCAACATGATGAAAACTTTTGACCTAGTGGACCAACCCTTACTCTTATCGACCCTGAGATCTCTAGGTTACTCACCGAACGTAGTTATGTGGTTTGGCAGCTACTTCTCTGGTAGGACTCAATTAGTTAAATACAACTCCACCCTATCACATATAACCTCTATAAATATTGATGTGCCATAAGGATCTATCCTTGGTCCCCTACTTTTCTCCATATTTATAAATAATGTCACCACCAACCTCCAGCAGACTTCCTCCCTGTTATACACAAATGACATTGTCCTGTACTCCAGCTTTCAAAGCATTACTGACATCAAACGACATCTCTCCCAGGACTTTGAACTAATTCAACAATGGCTGTCTAACCATAAGCTAGTCCTCAATGTATCTAAGACCCAAGCCATGTTATTTGGTTCTAATGCCAAACTTAAACACTCCCTACCTTATTTCAATGTCATGGCACATCTGTACATGTGGTCAACTCATTTAAATATCTGGATATCACCCTCGACGTGACTCTTACTTTTGACCTTCACATCCAGTCGACCTGTAAATCTGTTAATATGAAACTAGGCATTGCCTACCACTGCAGCTATGTGCTTACTCCCTCCACTAGACTAGCCATAGCTCGTGGCATTCTACTCCTTTCCCTCACCTATGGGGTTGCAACCTATGCTGCCACAAGTAAATCTAGTCTTCAGAAGTGGGATGTTACCTATAATAATAATATCTGTCACTATGCCTCCTCTTCTCACCGGCTTAAACACCACTATCTCCTTTATCCTGAACTTGGTTGGCTTTTGCCTCCTGCATCCCAGTCCTTTGCATATGGTTCGATCATTGATAACATCATCAGAACCCACATACCTAAGCCCCTGGTGGGGCTATTTCTAAATCATACATCTGGTTATGGACTGTGCTCTGTGGGCAATGTGTCTGTCCTCATCCCTAGGCATCACTCCTCTAAAGGGGCTAGTGTGTTTGAGTGTCATGCCCCGCAATACTGGAACTCTCTCCCCCCCTAGCTATATGCCTTGCCCCATCCCATGCCTCTTTTAAAAGACTGCTACACAGATATCCAGCTGGTTGAAAAGCTGGTGCAGAGTTCAGGGATTTGGCTTCATTGGGGACTGGGGCTTCACCTGGAGGGATACAGGCCTATTCAGGCGCGATGGTCTGCATCTATCCTGGAGGGGAACCAGGATCCTAGGTGATAGGTTAAAATGCTTCAGTGGCAAGCATTTAAACTAGCCAAGGGGGGAGGCACCGAAGAGGAGAAGGGAAATCCTACCTCCCCGAAAAAATCAGGGTAATTAGTGAGGTAAACACCAAAATAGAGCAGTCATTAGGGAGAAGGGCATGGGTAAATGGAGAAAAAGACAAAGTCAGTAGGGACAGGGATGGGGCAAAAAGAAATAAAGCCATAAAAAATGGAGGGTAATGAGTACCAATACCCGTAGTCTAGGTAAAAAGCTCCCTGAAATGGTGGCCTTGATGGAAGAGGGATGTCTGGATATTGTGCAGTCACAGAAACATGGTACACAGAGAACCATGACTGGGATGTCAACATACCTTGGTACACAATCTACAGGAGGGACAAGGAGGGAAGAAGAGGAGGAGGAGGAGTAGCTCTCTATGTAAGGGAAGGGATAAAAGCAACAGAACTAAAGGGTAAACAGGGAAGAGAGGAGGCACTGTGTGTCACCCTGGAGACTGGAAATGGCTCCACAATCTGCACAGGAGTTGTATAGAGACCCCCATCTCAGGGGGAGGAAATGGACAAGGAAATGATAGAAGGCATCCTTGGGATGGCAGAGAAAGGGGAGATATTGCTGATGGGAGACCTGAATATGCCAGATGTTGACTGGAGCACCTTTGCTGCAGCCACATCCAAGAGTAGGGCCATTCTCGATGCCCTACATGGGGCATGCCTCAGACAACTAGTTTTGGAACCCACTCAGGAGAGAGCAGTCTTAGACCTGGTACTCTCAAATGGGGATGGAGAGAGGATCTCTGATCTTGAAGTGGGTAGCCATCTGGGAACAAGCGACCAGAAAACAGTGTGGTTCATGATAAACTTAGCTGTAGAGTCAAGCCATACAAAAGTGAAGGTACTGGACTTCAGGAGGGCTGATTTTGTCCAAATGGGAGAGTGCCTCAGAAAAGCACTAGCAAACAGGCAAGAAGGTAGGGTGGAGCAACAATGGGGAAACATCAAAACCACCATCATAGAGGCAACAAGTCTTTGTGTGAAGCAAATAAATCGAAATGAAAGAAAAAAACACTACGGTTCTCAAAAGAAGTGGCAGGGAAGGTAAGGGAAAAAAAGATTACATTCAGGAAGGATAAGGAAACACAGAAGGAGCAGGACAGAGAACTGTACCAGTTAAAGCAGAAGGAAGCAGGTAAGGCAGTCAGAATAGCAAAGGCCCAAACCAAGGAAAAGATGGCCAACTCGGTTAAGAAGGGGGATAAAACCTTTTATAGGTACATTAGGGAGCAAAGAAAGACTAAGGCAGGGATACCGAGGCTGAACAAAGAGGAAGGTGGTTGGGCAGAGAGTGGCAGTGAAAAAGCAGGGATACTGAATGAACACTTCTGCTCAGTATTCACAATGGAAAAGCAGGAGGAAATACCTAATCCAGTCAATAGAAGCACTCTGGATAGGGGGCTGATTTTAATTATTTCACAGAAGAAAGGGTTCTGAAAGAACTCTTAAAACTGAAGGTGGATAAAGCAATGAGGTCTGATGGGATTCACCCCAGAATTTTGAAAGAACTAAGGGAAGAACTAATAACGCCACTGACTACCCTTTTTAATAAATCATGGGAGGATGGGGTGGTACCTGAGGACTGGAGGAGGGCAGATGTGATTCCCCTTCACAAAAGTAGGAGCAAGACAGAGGCAGAAACTACAGACCTGTCAGTTTGACCTCTGTGGCAGGGAAAATGATGGAATCACTTCTGAAGGAAAGAACTGTTGAATACCTAGAGGTCAGTGGGGCACAGGACCCAAGACAGCATGGATTCACAGCAGGAAGGTCATGTCAGACAAATCTAATTGATTTATTTGACTGGGTGACCAAAGCAGTAGACCAGGGAGGGGCTGTGGACATGTCCTACCTAGATTTTAGCAAGGCATTTGACACAGTCCCGCACAAAAGAGTAATAAACAAATTAGCCAGCCTGGTAGTGGTTCCTATGGTGGTAGCCTGGGTAAAACACTGGTTGGACAACAGGACACAGTGGGTAATAGTAAGTGGAGTCCACAGTGAAGAAAGGAGGGTTACTAGTGGAGTACCGCAGGGTTCAGTACTGGGGCCAGTCATTTTTAATGTCTTTATAAGTGACATTGCAGAGGGACTGGAAGGGAAAGTATGTCTCTTTGCAGATGACACAAAGATCTACAACAGGGTTGATACACAAGGTGGGGTGGAAAGGATGGAAAGGGACTTGGCAAGGTTGGAGGAATGGTCAAATGTAAGGTAGCTTAGATTCAATGCAAAGAAGTGCAAAGTAATGAACCTGGGAAACAAAAACCCAGGGGAAGAACACACAATGGGGGGCAGATACTGACAACAACAAAAATAGAAAGGGACCTGGGGACAGACATATCAGATGACCTAAAGGTGGGACAGCAATGTGAGAAGGCAGTAAGGTGCGCTGGGAGGATACTGGGATGCATAGGAAGAGGCATGACCAGTAGAAAACAGGAAGTTGTTGGCCCTCTGTACAGACAGTTGATAAGACCACATCTGGAGTACTGTGTACAGTTCAGGAGACCCCATCTCCGAAAAGACATAGACAGGGTGGAGGCTGTCCAGAGGAGGAGAATCAAATGATGCAGGGTCTGCATCAGAAGACGATGAAGAAAGACTAAAGGAACTAAATATGTATAGCCTCAAGGAAAGGAGGGAGAGAGGGATAATAGAAACTTTCAAATACCTCAAGGGAATCAACAAAGTCCAAGAGGGTAGCATCTTTCAGAAAAGAGATAAGCAAAAACAAGGGGGCACAATTTGAAGATAGAGGGGGGATGGCTCAGAGGTAATGTGAGGAAGTATTTCTTCACAGAGAGGGTTGTGGATACATGGAACAAGCCTTCCTGAGGAGGTTGTAGAGTCAAAAACAGTGGGGGAATTCAAGAATGCATGGGACAGACATAAGGCAATTCTAGTAGGGGCTAGGAGGAAGTAGGCTGTTGGTTAACTAGGATCTGCAGCTTATCTGTTAGGTAGGAAAATGGGCAGACTAGGTGGGCCAAGCGGTCCTTATCTGCCATTAAATTCTATGTTTCTATATTCACGTAATTGCTCTTGTTTCCAACCACCTTAGTCTTTTTCTCTCCCTCCTACCTTGATTGCTTAAGCCTCTTCGTTGCAGTCTTGTCCCAAGAAACGCTCAGCACTTCCTTCTTTCTTGTTACCTGTACTGCCTACTCTAAATCACTCTCTGTACTTACCTCTTCCCTTGTCACAATTTTATTTTTCTGCACCATACTCTATCCCTCATTCTAATGACACTACTACTTGCTTACTCTCCTATATCTATCCCGTATGACCACGCTTGTGTTATAGCCTTCTTTTGCTTTATCATAACCTAATTTGTCTGGGATCTTGCTCATATTACCTAAGTAATTGTATTGTTTTTTCCCTCACAGATGATGAGCTACTCTGTTTTATATTCTTATCTTGCTTGTTATTAATTTACTCCTGCTTCAATGTATTCCCATTCTTGCAAAATGTTCATTTTTAATGTAATGACATGTAGTACAATTATGTTATCTCTTATGCTTTGTATACATCTTGTTGTTTCTGTACCCTCCTGGGTCGTGCCTGAAAATAGCCATTGCCATGGCTAGTGCACCTTCCCTTGTAAACAAAAACTAAATAAGTTGTGGTATTGCAAAGGTGTTTCTTTTTCACCAACACTTGTAGCCATTATCTATGATTAAAATTCTGTCTTCCTGCTTATTCAAGACCCCTTTACTGACTTTGTCTTTCATTTATTTTACCTTTTAATTGCTCAAGCTTGATGCCCAGTATGCCTAATAGGGAATTACTTATCAGGGTTTCTGGTGGCCTTGTATTTTGCCCAGGGTGTGCTATTAAGAGAGTGCTTTATTGATGCTGAATAAAATAATATAATGCAGAAACTAATCTTTAGATCTGCTCAACCTTTTTGTGTTGTATTTTTTCTTGTTTTATTCAAGTACAATTTACAAAAAGGCTTGTTGCCTATTTGTCAACTTATTGTATCTCTGATGTGTATCAAGAAATAGGTAGGAGAATATAGTTTTACATGTGTCCCTTTGTTATAACTGAATTGTTGCTATAATAATTCAAGCCTGTTAAATGTTTTTTTGATGAGGTGCCAAGCACATGCTTAAAGCGTTAGTTCTATGGAACATGTAAACTTATTTCAACATCATGATTTACAACTATAAATCTTAAGGGTGTATGTGGGGGGGGGGGCAGGAAATGTATATATCTATTTCCTTTTTCCCAATGTTCAGTTAACTGCTGGCTAATGTAATAACCTGACCAATTCTATTTGATCATTAATTCCTGGCCATTCTAATGCCTCAAATTGGTATATCCAATATGCTTCCATATTTGCCAGTTTGGTCTCTATATCCCCTTCCCTGCTGCATAAAGTCACAGTAAGATTGGGGGAGCACACGAGGGCCATCATAAATGGAAATTTAAACTATGCCCTTGCAGCACATATACATGCAGCTAGGGACAAGATGGCACATACACCACAGTTTGTGGGTATAAATAGGGTTACTTTATGCAGCAGGGGAGGGGATATAGAGACCAAACCTTCTTACATCTGCCCAGCATGGCTTCCGCTAGGGTCATAGTACAACCACTGCACTAATCAAGTTTACTTCTGATACCTTGGTAGCTATGGACTCTGGCTCCATAATGGGCAATTTTTATCAACATGATGAAAGCTTTTGACCTAGTGGACCACCCCTTGCTCTTAATGACCCTTCTCACCAAATGTAGTTATGTGGTTTGGCAGCTACTTATCTGGTAGGACTCAATTAAATAGAGGTGCAAAGTCTGCTAAAACCTCTTACTTCCTGAATCTTGTCTGGGGCCAGCTGGGGAAACAATTTAACTGCCTCCACAGAGGACTCCCACTTGTTTTCTTCCAGCTAGTCCAGAAGGGGTCTCTCTCATCCATCCCCTTCCCAGGACTACATACTGCAAACACCATGTCAGCCCTATTAGTATATAGCTTCATCATGTTGACATGATAAGTATTCTTTCTGTCTGTCTTCTGTCAGGTGATTCTATGACATAGTTCATGTCATTTGCCTTCCTAACTACTTTGTTTGGTCCTTCCCACTCAGCCTGCAGCTTGTCTTTCCTGACTTGAATAAGGACAGTGACTTTCAGACCCACCAGATACAAGCAAGCGCTGGCTCTGCAGTTGTATCACACTGTTTGTTTCTTTTGGGCAGCTGCTAGGTTGCTCTGGGCTGTCCCCATAAGCACCTTCAGCCTTTCCCTAAACCTAAGGATGTAATCCACTATGGGAGTTCCCTAGGTGGTGTGCTTCCCTTCCCAGTCCTCCCAGATCAAGTCTAGGGGCCCACGTACCCAGCGTCCATATAAGAACTCAAAGGGGGAAAATCCTGTTGACTCTTGGGGCAGCTCCCTTTATTCAAACGACAGGTAGGGAAGGTATTTCTCCCAGTCCCTCCCATGCTGTTTAGCAAATGCTTAGAGCATTGACTTCAGGGTACCATTAAATCTTTCCACAAACCCATTGACTTGTGGGTGATAAGGTGTTGTGCATCTCTGCACCACCTCATACTTCTCCCACAAACATTTCATCAGGTCCGACATGAAGGAACCCCCTCGATCGGTGATAACCTCCTGTGGAAACCCAACAAGGGAAAAAATCCCAAGTAAGGCGTCTGCCACTTTATCTGTCCCGAGTGAGGATAGGACGACTGCCTTAGAGTACCGGGTGGCATAATCCACCACAATCAGGATGAACCTCTTCTCAGAGGAGCTGGGGATATTTGAAGGCCCCACAATATCCATTCCCACCCTCTGGAATGACTCCTCCACTATGGGCAATGGAATTAGGGTGGCTTGGGTTTTCTTACCAACTTTCCCTATTTCTTGGCATCATTGACAAGACCTGCAATACTCCTTCACCTGCTGGGTGAAGTTGGGCTAAGAGAAATTCTGGGCCAATCGCTGCTTAGTGTGCACAATTCTCAGATGACCGGACAAGGGAATATCATGTGCAATCTTGAGCAACTGCTCGCGATACCCCTGGGGAATGACAAGCTGCCTGCCTATCACCGCTCCCTGTCTGCACAGCCTGAGTATACATCAGTCCATTTTCCCAATTCCTTATGTCTACTGTTGCTTCCCTGTGCCCTGTCAGAGTCTGCCCAAGCCCTTAGCTTCTCTAGACTAGGGTCACTTTTCTGAGCAGCTGCAAACTCCTTACACATTCGAAAGGTATGGGACAGGTCCCCTTCAGTCTCTAAACTAGGGTCCCTAGTACTAGCGTCAGGGCACCCAGGATCACTGTCATCTCTAACCCTCTGACAATGGGTCACCCCTCCTTCTTTGGAATAACCCTCCATAGCTGTGTGGTTAACTGCTACTGGGGAAATGTCTACCCCCTTTTCATTAGTCTCCAAATCAGGAGACACAGGCTGGGGAATCAGTCTCCCAGGGATTTCCACACTGGCTTCTGTGGGGTCCAGGGAACTACAATTTCCCCTTTCAGATTGGCTACGGGTAACTGCACACACCATCCCCTGTTTGAGATTGTTGCCAAGGATGATGTTAACTGCTAATGTTTTGGCTACAGCCACCTGTTGCACTGTTCCCCCTGTTTCACCCCAGTCTAGGAGAACACTGGCGAGTGGCAATGTTTTCACCTCACCAGTGAAGTCTTGTACAGTGACATATTTATTTGGTATAAGCTGACCAAGCTCTACCAGATCCCCTTTTACCAATGTCAGGGATGCCCTTGTGTCTCTCAATCCTTGTGTCTGTACACCATTCACCGTGACTGGGTGCATATGTTCCTTCATGTTCACAGGTATGCTTCCAGGGACCCACAAACAACTCACTTCTTTCCCAGTCTCACTCGGCATATTGCTCTTCCTTCTGGGACACTGTCTGGCAATATGCCCAGTTTCTTTACAAACCCAACATTCATTTCATTTCTCAGAGAAATCTCTTCTCTGAAACCTGGGGCTAACTGGTTTCGGTGGAGGCAGTGAGGATTCTAGCTGCCCTGATGGTGTGCTTTTCCATTTCTGCGCTGCTACACTCACCCCATTCGCTCTCAGAGCAGGTCTGTTCTTGGCATAGCGGTCTGAGAGTCTAGCAGCCTCTTGCACTGTTTTGGGATCTCGGTCCTCCAGCCAGGTTTTCAGCTCTGCTGGGCGTGCCCAAAAAAACTGTTCTAACAAAATAGCATTTTCAGTTTTATCTACAGAATTTGCTTCAATTCCTTCCCACCAACATTTTAAAAACTAATGTTGTTTCCTGGCTAGCTCCTCATAGTTCATATCAGGGCTTCTCCTGAGCTTACAGAATTTAGCTCTGTATGCTTCAGCAGTTAAATCAAACTTATTTAAAAGTGCAGCTTTAAGTTTGCTTTAATCATTACTGTCCTCATTGTCCATTTGACCCATTGCATCCTGAGCTTTCCCGGTAAGTAGCGGGGATAGCTGGAAGCTCCAGGACCCTCTAGAAATTTTAGCCTGAATGCAAACTTTTTCAAAGGAATTTAAAAAGGCATCCATATCCTCCCCCTCTTTAAATTCAGTTATCAATTTGGAATTCAGTTTGTAACCTAGTCCTGTAGTTCCAGTTAAACCCAAGGCACTTACCTGCTCTGGTGCTGGTGGTTGGAGTCGTAACTTTCCCAGTTCATGTCGCCTCTGGCACTCACACTCCTCATGTTCAGCTTCTCACTGTTCTCACCCCTTCTCCTCTGCAGCTCACATGCCTCGTGTTCTCACGGTCAGCCTCTCGCTGTTCACACTCCCTCTTCTCCTCTGCGGCTCATTTCTCTCGCTCAGTGTCTCTCTGGAACTTCAGCTCCATTCTGTGCAACTCAATCTGCAGCCTGAGTGCTTCTGACTCCAGAATGCTGGTGACCTTCCCTTGCTGCTGTGGCCCTTCGCTGGTACTGGCCTTGCTGTCATCCTCACTGGCTCTGGACATTGCACTGGCCACAAGCCCCCCCACACTCAAGGTTTGGTCCCTTACAGTCACAGTCAGTGACTCGATGCTCTGGGCATCTGCTGCCATCAGGGAATCCATGAGGTTCTGCTTGGTGGCTCTCCCCTCATACAGGACTCCTCTGTCCCTTCTCAACTGCCTCAAGTAATCTACAGTGTTTGCCGCTGTAGTTGGAAGCCATCTTCTTCCCTAACTATGGCTACTCTGACTTGCACTTTAGCAAAAAAAATAAAACAGGTAGGAACTTGACTGTAAGCAAAATTATATAGTTCTGTTTCTTTTTTAAAAATAAATCACTGCCTTTTTTTGCAAGTGAACTTTACGGTATTAAGCTGACACACTGAACAGTTAAAACTTGTGTTACCAAATTTTATCTGCACCGCTGCCACCAATCTCTCACAAACGCACTCAGCAGGTCAGGCCCTCTGCTCCCACGGTGCCAACCTCTGAGCACAGTATTGTGAACAGATAACAGAACAGGGTAACCCTCCTGTCTGCTTGTGGGTCCAAATCAACTTTAGTCTCAAGTTCTTTGGGGATTCAAACTGTGAACCTTATGGTAGTGTACCCAAATGTACAGGCTCAGATAATCTGCTCTTTGGGGGATACCAGATATCTTTCGCCTAAGGGCACCTAACCAGGTATCCAAAATGAACCCTTAAAACTCTATTAAAGACCTTGTGTATCTTCTTACCTTTTCCCAGTTTGGGTAACACCATCAAGTTCTTGAACAGTTTTTTGTCAGTCTTAACCCTTTATACATCACATGCAAAAAGAACTTCGGAGACACACCCAGGCAGTCTTTCAAAATAATAGGTTTACTTAAAATTGGATAAAAATATGTAAAATGTAAACATAGAACACTATATCGCAAAGTATACAATCACATAAGGAAAAACAAGGAAAACTAAGACAAACTCCTACCAAAGTACATTTAGATCTTTTCTATCTGATGTATTACCTCTAAGTGCCTAAGTTAGAGATCTTGTTTCTTAAGAGACCAAAAGAGAAATGTATCTCAGTTAAAACACAGAATATAGTTTAAACTCTGTGTTTCCACCCCTTCTATGATGTCATCTTGCTTCTCCTTTTAGAATATAAAAATTATACAAACAATGATCTTCCTGTCAGGAGATATTTTAAATACTGTGACTTCAGCAAAAACTAATTTCTCAAATTATGACAGTCTTTAATCAAGCCCTTTTCCTTTGAACTGGAGGCTGGCTTCCTATTTTCCCCAAGGGCATCACAGGTTTTAACAACTCTGCAGTTTACCACCTAGATGTAAATATAGCCAACAGGAATCAGCTTATCTGAAGTCATAACATGTATATTTTAGTTTCCCAGTTTCGAGGCAGGAGGTCATAAAAAAAGCTATAAAATGCAACTTCTCAAGTAAGTTAATTACATTACAGAGACATACTAGTTTAATATATCCTGTTATTCTCACTCAAACCTGGTGGGGTGGGGGTTGTCAGCCAGGAGCACAGGATGTCTCATGGAGACAATCACACGCTACATTTTTATATTACAAATATCGTAGAACAATCATAACCAGTTGGCCAAGTGTCACAGTCGGCTCTAGTTAAATCTCCACCTGTGCTGCTCAGCTGGTCTGCCCAGAAGAAAGCTTCTCCTCTGCAAAGGTACAACAGGACTCTGCCAACAGGTTCAATTTTTGGCACTTTTCACAGCCAAATCCAGATTGGACACTGCCCTCTGTTGCTGCATCTCAAGTGACTTTTCCCCGGCTAATTCTTCCTGATGCCACAATTGCTTTTTATACTTAAAATTATTGTTTTGTGCTATTTTTTTTGTCCAGTTTTCCATTAGCAGATTATACAGCACTGCCACTAGAGGGATCTTGTTCTTTCATTTAAGAAAGTCTACCCTCTTAAAGTCACAGTAGTTTTACTTGCTATATATCTTCCTTGTACTGCCTTCCTACTAAATCCTATTGGACCTCACTTAATTCCTTTCTTGTAGAATGGTATCACAGGAAGCTAAACTACTTCTGGTGCTTTTCTGTGCACTGTGGGTCCCACTCTCATTTGGATGGCACCCCACATTGCATACCCCTGTTCTCCCTACCACAGAGCTTCCTCTTATCACACTTGGCATGGTCACCAGTGTTGATGTAACATACTACACCCCTTTCTTCCCATGGAAGCTGCACTACAGCAGGCTGCACATGAAATGGCTGTTGTGTGTCCTCTATTGACCCCACTGTCTGTATGCTACTTAAAAGCCTCTCTGTTTCCAAGGGCCCTGTTAAAGTATGTCTAAAGGGGAAATCGTGTCCCCTTACACTTTATTTACCAAGACAACTCCTGAAAGACCTCATTCTTTTACTTCTTATCTCTGGGAGTGTACATCCTGATATGGGTCCTCCTTCACATGGAGTCAATGGCAACAAAAAACAGGGTACCCTTGTCCTGGCCAGTATGAACATCTGCAGTCTGTTAAAATAATTTGATGCCCTCATGCTTGGGTTGTAGTACACAATCCCAACATCCTGTCAGTCGTTGAAACATGGCTGTCACCATCTACCCCTGATTTGGCCATCATCCTACCAGACTACTCACTTTTCAGACAGGACAGACTATCTAGAAGAGGAGGTGGCTGTGCCATATACCCAGAGGAGTCATTGTTGCCTGTCCACTTTCCCTCCCTGAACCAGCTATGGATATTCAGATCCTTGATGTTAACACTATGGTTGGTGCACACAACAACATCAACATTGCTCAATCTATATTCCCCCTGACCTCACTGAACAGGGCTTAACGCCCCTGATGAACTGTGTCATGAGTCTAAAACAAAACACAGAAACCATCCTGTTAGGTAACTTTAATGTTAACTGGCTCTCGTCAGGTGCCAGAAGGCACAGTGATGAGTTAACAGGCCTGAACTTTACCCAGTTAATAACTACAACCAGGATAAACTATAAGACTGGGACTAGCACACTCCTGGACTGGGTCCTAAAGAATCATCCAACACATATCTCCCATTCTGAAGTATTGCCTGACGTTATCAGTGATCACTGTCTTACCAAGTGCTATTGGTCTAACAAATTTATCAAGCCCCCTGCCAGAACAATCACAAGTACAGTGCTCTCCCGTGGCCACCTGCAGCCACTAAAGTCTCTCCTCCGACAACAAGACTGGTCTTACATTGAAACTGCCCCTGATATTGACGCAGCTCTACAATACTTCATTGAACACTTCAATGTGGCCTGTGACATCCACGCCCCTTTTAGGACATGTAGGATCAGGGCACTTGATAATCCCTGGATCTGTTTTAACCTCCTAGCTCAAATGAAAGCTCGTGACCACCTCTTACATAGGGCCAGGACCTCTGGCAGTCAACCTGACATACAGGCCTATAAGATAGCCAGGAATGCATGTACTAAGGCTATCCATGAGCACACAGCAAGTTTCTATAAAGACATCCTTGCCAAGACCTGGGCAGATGGGAAAAAAGTCTGGGAAAACCTTTCAGAAAATACTGGGAAGGCATCCAAGCAGGCTCTAACTATGTTAAATGTTGATGGGTCTATCACCCATGACCCCTTGTTATTTGCCAACACATTTAATTCATCCTTCACAGACCTTAGCCAAGCTCTGCCCCAAAATGTCTTTGAACCGCCCAGCAGAGCTCCTACATCTACCAAATCAGAAGAGGGCGTGACCGACCCATGTTTCTACTTCGAAGCTATTTCAGAAAGTGAGGCCAAGACATATCTACATAAAGTTCTAGGGAGAACCAGGACAAACAGTGATTCCCTTGAAACACATACATAGAAACACATAGACTTTGATGGCAGATAAGGACCGCTTGGCCCACCTAGTCTGCCCATTTCCCTACCTACAGGATAGGCCGCAGATCCTAGTTAACCAACAGCCTATTTCTTCCTACCCCCCACAAGAATTGCCTTATATCTGTCCCATGCATTCTTCAATTCTCCCACAGTTTTAGACCCCACAACCTCCTCAGGATGGCTGTTCCATGCATCCACTACCCTCTCTGTGAAAAAATACTTTCTCACATTGCCCCTGAACTGCCCCCCTCTGTCTTTAAATTGTGTCCCCTTGTTCTTGCACATCTCTTTTTCTGAAGGATGCTACCCTCTTGGACTTTGTTGATTCCAGTGAGGTACTTAAAATTTCTATCATGTCCCTCTCTCCCTTTTTTCCTCAAGGATATACCTATTAAGCTCCTTTAGTCTCGCCTCATACGGCTTCTCTTGCAGACCCTGCACCATTTTCGTTGCCCTCCTCTGGACTGCCTCTATCCTGTCTATGTCCTTGCAGAGATGGGTCTCCAGAACTGGACGCAATACTCCAGATGGGGTCTCACCAACTGTATGTACAGAGGGATAACAACTTCCTGTTTCCTGCTGGTGATGCCTCTCCCTGTGTATCCCAGTATACCCCCAGCCCTCCCTACTGCCATCTCACATTGCTTGCTAACCTTAAGGTCTTCTGATATGATTAACCCCAGGTCCCTTTCCTTTTTTGTTGTTGTTACTACCCCCCCCCATTGTGTAATTTTTCCCTGGGTTCTTGTTTCCCAGGTGCATCATTTTGCACTTCTTTGCATTGAATCCTAGCTGCCATACTTCTGACCATTCCTCCAACCTTGCCAAGTCGCTTCTCATCCTTTCCATGCCTCCTTGTGTATCAACCCTGTTGCAGATCTTTGTGTCATCTGCAAAGAGGCATACTTTTCCTTCCAGTCCCTCTGCAATGTCACTTATAAAGAATTAAAAGGACTGGACCCAGTACTGAACCTCATGGTACCCCACTAGTAACCCCTCTTTCTTCAGAGGAGGACTCCATTTACAATTACCTTCTGTGTCCTGTTGTCCAGCCAGTGTTTTACCCAGGCTACCACCCTGGGATCCACTCCCAGGCTGGTTAATTGGACTATTAATATTTTGTGTGGGACTGTGTCAAATACCTTGCTAAAGTCTAGGTAGGCCATGTCCACAGCTCCTCCTTGGTCTTAACCTAAAACTTCTTACCCTAACCCTAGATGAAGTCCTATCCCCCCTCACTAAGTTTTTCAATCTCTCCCTCATACTTTCATAGTTCCTCTAGATCTGGAAATCCGCTCTGGTTACACCAGTTTTTAAGAGTGGGGACAGATTGCTACCAGGGAATTATAGGCCAATATCTATACTTCCCTCATTGTCCAAAGCACTTGAAAGGATTGTTGTCGACCACTTTGTGGAGTACCTGGAAAAATACAACCTACAATAAGTCCATCAACATGGTTTTCGGAAAGGGCACAGCCAGTGATGAAAGTGGTCCGAAAGAAGTACAGTAACTGTATTCAAGTCCGAAAAGTGAGCCTTGCTAGGGGGGTCCGGGGGCATGCCCCCCCCCGGAAAAATTTTCAAAGAAATGAGTCGATTTGGTGCATTTTAGAGAATTCTGCATCACAATCTGTTTTGTAAACTGAAAACTTTCAAGTTATATTTTAGTAATCGGTCTTCCTCAAAAAAAGTTGATCTAGGTTAATAACTTAACATATTTAACATGAAATGGGATGTATGTAGCGGGTTTTAAGATTCACATTTTCAGTCTGCAAGAACATCATATGCACTCCTTCCCACCCACCATTTTTGGTACACACGCTGGGTATCCTTATATGGCATAAGACTGATGAATACATAATACAGTTAAAAATACTAGGGAACAAGAGACAGATATTAACTAAGATATAACTCACGACACCATGTGTACACTAGGCCTTAATGCATGCACCTGGTGTGTTGTGAGTCACAAGGGACAACATTCCTTCCCAGTATATTCATGCCTGGAGTGTGACATAGCACTTATTAAATGACATATTTTTCAGCTGGAAAAATCATACAGAAACAACCTATACTGAGAAGATTCTATGCCGTGCACATGACATTTTGCATACAAGCCACTTTGATGGGGCTTGCCCCAGAGACCCATTGACAGGCAGTGTCGGGTCCCAATGTACCATTTATTTTCCCAAACCCCTGAGATAAATGAAAATGTGAGCACACTTCTTCCCTCATTCTATTTCAAGTTCAAGTTAGGTTTATTGATCAACAATGGTGGGTTTACACCAGAGTTATTACAAAACTGACAAAATTACAATACATTAACACAGACAGATATAAAAGCTCACATTAAACACACCACTCTGTGCCCCATAAACCACCCTGAGTCCAGCCGCACCTGTCAGCTACTCCTGCGACAACTGATAGCTCTTTGTATCCTAGATGGATCTGGTCAATGCAGGTCATTTTATCCTTGGAACTGCCTCCCAATAACCACTTGATTGAACCAGTCTACCATTCCCCACTCCACACCCCTCTCAAGGCCCGCTCTGGATGCCATTATGTGCCCTGTGGCAGCAACAGTCCCACACCTGCAGGACATGGTTTAATATATCTGCACCTTACTTCAGCCAACATCACTTTAGAGAGGAGCTTTAATTGTTTTCAAAATTACATTAAACTAAGTTTATCTAGAATTCTAAAATAAAAACAAATATATAATCTATATATTCTATGTCCCTAATTAAACCACCCTAAATGCTTAGAATACTAGCACGTCTAGCTATGTGTGTCATAATGTTATATATTAATACAAATTCAGTCTTGTTAGGGACTTACAACAAGTAATTAGATAAATGAACCACTTAATCATTCTGCATTAGGAGATTGCTTATTTAAATATAGGCAGCTTTATAATCTGTACACCATTTTTGGTAAGCTACAGCTGAAATAAACATTCCATTTAAATATTTCCATTGCACATTGTGAACTCTGAGAAAACATCATACATGACTGCATAGAATGATACACAGCACTCTTCACTCAAATGACCCTTTATTATTCAGAAAAAAAAACATGGGGAAAAAAAGCTGAGAGCCTAAATCAAACCCAGATAATAGATTTACATTTACTACTACCATCCCCCTCCCTCCCTCCCTTACAGTAATCATATCGCGCTTTGCACAGTGCATTGCCTTCTGACAGCAAGTTCGACTACTCAGTTAAGAGAGGCTGTAACTTAAAGCATGTTTGCGAAGCTGACGGGACTACCACTACCGACTATCCCAGAAGTGCAGCATTTCCCTTGGGCAAGGGCACCAACCTATTGACAAGACTCGGTTACCTCCTCACTCCAAGAGTCCAACTTAATCCTCGAAGCACGGTAAGCACCAGCTCAGATTTTATTACTGTGTTTCTCACAACGTCGACAAGAGGTGCATAAAGCATAAGTAACTGTTTGCCGTGCGGCAGTCGTCAACCGCCTTCTGCGTTCTGCCGATGAGCTATTGGTCAGGTAGTTTCCACCAATCACAGACTGCGTTGTGTCCACAACACAATCTGTGATTGGTGGAAATTACCTACCTAATTGACCAATCTGTTTTTATCAGCGACCGGACTCTCTCTGACCCCAACGAGTTTAAAAAAAAAAAAGCACACAATGTTTTTTTTTAATAAGGCTTGCTTTATGTGAATCTGCAGTGCAGAAAAAAACATTATTTTGTAGTAAATGCCGTTCCTGTGCATTCCGGCTCACTTTCATCACTGGGCACAGCACATCTACGGCCCGACTGGAATTCACAGGTTTCATTCACCATACTCTTGATCAGGTTCAACTTGTTGGCACAACCTTTATTGACCTGTCTAAAACATTTGACACGGTCAATCACCATTTGCTGACACATCAACTTACTGGGCTTGGTACATCTTCAGAAGCCCTAAAGTGGTTCACCAGCTATCTAACAAACCGCACACATCAGGTGAGAATAGGGTCTACCCTTTCTGCTAAACTGCCTGTCTGCTCTGGGGTTCCTCAAGGATCAATACTGAGGACCTCTTCTAATTAGCACCTTCCTCAATAATCTTCTGGCATCCTGTTCCGAACCAGTACTCCTCTACGCAGATGATGCGGTCATTTTCTCAAAGACTGCTGACCCTACCCTCCTTCAGGTCCAACTTCAGAAAAGTTTTACTGAAGCTGAGTCCAGATTCACCTTTCATAAGTTGGTGCTTAATTGCAAAAAAACAAAGGTCATGCTCTTCCATGGCAACCACAGCAAGCAAAAAGCCAAACAACTGGTGATTAAAAACAGTGCGGGTGTAGTCCTTGATTAGACTCAATCTTTTAAATACCTAGGAGTTACTCTGGGAAGTACGCTGTCCTACTTCAACCATGTTGAGAATGTTGCCAAGCAGTTAACATTCACCCAGGCCTTCTATACAGGCATAAACACTGCCTTACTACCGAAACCCTCAGACTGGCCATCCAAAGTTATGTTGTGTCTATTATTGACTTTGGTTTGGTCATTTATGGCTCCACCACAGACACAACCCTACTTTAGCTCACCACACTTCTGAATAAGGCATGCCATTTACTAACTGGTACAGCATATCATACTCACACTTGTGACCATTACAGACAAGCAAACTGGCTTCAACTCCAGGCTCACATTGAATATCAAGCCTGCCTTCTGGCTAAGAAGGCAGATCTTGATCTCCTACCACCAGGTTCCCTTCAGCTTTTCAGTCCCTTCTGAGGCACTCATAACACACGAAGTTCTGTGAGCCAAACTTTTACTGTCCTTCGCTGTCGAACCTCACTCTGACAGTGATCCATTGCAGTTAGAGCTGCTAATTTATTTAATTCCCTTTCTCCTGAGATTGCGACGACTGCAACCTTGGGACCATTTAAGCGGAAGTTGCATCAATTCCTAGTTTCCAGAGCATCTTGTGACTGCTATACCTAATGTTTGCTGACAGCTAAATGCACTGGGACCTCCCTCTCTTACCGTTCACCCCTGTATAGCCCTACCCTGTTGCTGCGCTATTCCACTTATAGCACTTCCTTCATTCATCTTTTTCCCATCCCCATTCCTGCCCTCTCTTCATCCTACCTCATTCCCCCTTCCTTTTGCCCTCCACTGCCACTTCCCTCTCCCTCCTCTGTTTCCTCACCTTATTCTCACCCACTACCCCACCCCTGTGGGTCTTTCCTGCATAAGCTTCATTGTGGCATCTCCCTCCTTGTTCTTATTTTGCTCCTTCCACCCCCTAATTCACCCACTGCCCTTCTCTCCTTGTAATCCCTTTCACTCCTCTTCAGACAAGGCCACTGGCTGCACTTGACACAGTATTTATCTTGCCATATTATTCTTTTGTTTATGTAATTATTTTCATCATGTTGTACTACTCAATGAAACCATTGTAATTTGTTATTCTTGTGACTTGACGTGGAACCTCTGTAAAAGAGCCCTTGGCTCAAAGTTCACTCTGATTTGTTAAATAAATAAATAAAGATATACATTTCCTGGTTCCTCCCCCTCCCCTCCCCCTCACACCCTTAAGATTTATAGTTGTAAGTCATGATGGTGAAATAAGTTTACATGTTCCATAGAACTAAGGCTTTAAGCATATGCATGGCACATCATCAAAAAAACATGTAACAGGCCTGAATTATTATAGCAACAATTCAGTTATAGCAAAGGGACACATGTAAAGCTATATTCTCCTACCTATTTCTTGATACACTATAGGAGATACAGTACAATAAGTTGACAAATAGGCAACAAGCCTTTTTGTAAAGTGTACTTGAATAAAACAAGAAAAAATACAACAACATAATAAGGTTGAGCAGATCTAAAGATTAGTTTCTGCATTCTATTATTTTATTCAGCATCAATAAAGCATTCTCTTAGTAGCACACCCTGAGCAAAACACAAGGCCGCCAGAAACCTTGATAAGTGATTCCCTATTAGGCATACTGGGCGTCAAGGTTGAGCAATTAAAAGGTAAAATAAATGAAAGACAAAATCAGTAAAGGGGTCTTGAATAAGTAAGAAGATAGAATTTGAATCATAGATATAGGCTACAAGTGCAGCAAGTGTTGGTGAAAAAGAAACACCTTTGCAATACCACATTAGATTGTTTAAATTTGCAATGAATTTACTTTTCTGACTTATGTATTGATATAGAAACATTGATGGAGTTAAAGATACAAAGGTGTATGGTATTTAATTGATTGCATCATTAACATACTTCACATTTTTTAGCACATGAATTTCAAGTGATTAAGATATAAATATCTACCACTAGTAGGTGCTAATCACCTTGACAAAGCGTCCAATCGGTACGTGAAACATTGGGCTTGTGGGTAGCATCCTTGGGCTACACCATTTTTCTGTATGTACTGCTATGGTCACATTAAAAACAATTTTGAAAAGCGGCTGGAGTCTGCTGCAATTTCTGGCTACGCTTGAGTGCTGGGTCCTGTTTTGCCTACATCTTCTCTCTACAGCACAGGCAATGATGTCAGAGTCAGATGAGGGGGACGTTGCTGGGTCATTCAGCTGTGTGCAGTAGCCGCCATCCAGCCAGCTATACCACCTGAAGGAGTACAGTGAGGAGGCCCTGGAGGACAGCAATGAGGAAATGTACATCAACAGCTAGGAACTACTGGCACTGGTCACTCAGCAGGAAAGACAGTACCCCATAGCCAGACCCCCCCATCAGCGTCCAGTTAGAAGTGCACAGCAGCCCCCCCACCACATGTACAGCCCACACCCAGGACCCTGGCAGTCCCATATCAGGGACACCATTTCCTGTACCCATCACCATCACAACAGCTGTACCCACCCCCACCACTGCTACCCATGCCACCTGTGCACCTCCCTGGGAGAGTTGGGTGGCCTGGCAGCACCCTCATCATCCCACAACCTCACTGAGCAGCCAGACATGGCCACTGCAGCCCTGCCACCTCCCCTATCCACCGTAGTTGTGGTGTGCCCACAGGCCACTCAGAATGCATGGTTGCAACTAAGTTCCTGCCCCCCCAAAACAGTGCCTTCAGTAATGGGATGAGTTGCAGACCAGGCAGCTGCTGTGTTCTACTGTGGAGTCCCTAGTCACAGCACAGCACGAACTCGCACATTTCAGGCATGTCATGCACAGTGACCTTACCTGCCTCCACCACCTCCTGCATGAAGACCTGCAGAGGGCTAAGCAGCATGTGGAGGTCCATGAGGCTCGCTTCCTCGATACCCAGCAGCATGTTTGGGGACCTCACCAGGGTGGTGTGGGATGGTGCATCTTTGGTGCGTGATGCTATGCAGCCTAGTCAGAGCCCTAGCCTCTCCACTGTGCTCAACTCCAGTGCCTAGAGGACACCACAGCATATGCTGATGCCACAGGGTAATGGATCGGACACTGCCAGCATGCCCATGACCCCCTCTTCCAGTGGCACTCCCTGCACACCAGAGTGCAACCTGAACCTCCCTGCCTCCAGCAACCTGCCTAGACACACCCGGTCCAGGGTGACACCATCACCATGAGCATCCCCTTTACCATCCTCACAGGCCACAACCCCCAACCATGAGGGTTAGAAATGGCAGACAGTCCACACATGCAACGAGTGCAGACAAACATAGATGGGATGGCTCCAACACATCTTCAGAACCCAGCAGCCATTACAGGGGACACATGTGTCACACAAGAGTGCTGGGGACCACCTCAGGGGTCTGTCCCAGGTGACTTGATGAGATACACCCCACCCTATGGCACAGCACAGGGCTCCCCTTGTTCCATTCCTCTATCACTGTTTTGTTGTACCTGGCACCCCAACACCTCTCCCCATGTCCAATCCTCCATGTGTCTTGGCAGCCCCAGCCTCCCATCTCTTGCACCCCTTTCCCCAATATTCACATCCCTTCCCCACCCTCTGATCCTGTGGCATGGGCATGTGTGGTAGCCACCCCTGTTTCTTGGTGTCAATGCCCATGCCACACCACATTCATTGTGCCCACGTCTGCTGTGCCCTCTGTGTATACACTTTACCACTGTTTGTGCTGTGACACCATGTGATCTGTGTCTTCACAATACAGTTCTCAAACATGCAACAGTGTCTGTGTGGTTGATACCTGCTGCTACTTGCGTAGTTTCTTAAGATGTGAGCTCTGTATTCCTTTTCCCTCCTGGCTATATGGGGAGTCAAATCTGTTGAGCTGCTCCACTATCCCCAGCTCCTCTGGCTCCATGTTAGTTGCACTGTCTTCCTCATGGTCTGGCAGGCACTGGAGAGCGCCATGTTGTGTAGCATCCAACAGGCTAGGAGTATGGCACAGACCTTGTGAGTGATATATTGTAGGGCACCACCTGAACAGTCCGGGCACCAAACTGCATCTTCAGCATGCTAAAGATGCACTCAATGATGTTGCTTGTGGTGGTGTGTGGCATATTGTTCCTGTCTGCTAAAGATGAGAGGTGCAGGACAGGTGTGAGGAGCCAGGGGCACAAGGGATAGGCACTGTCCCTTGTAAAGAAAAAGGGATAGGCACTGTCCCTTGTAAAGAAATGCACATCTATTAGCATCTGTTGAAAGTCTAGCTACCCAAGTTCTGACAACAGGCCATGAGCTGTGATGCATCCAGTGTACCTGTCCACCCTCCTCTTCCCATGGCGAGGCATGTGTGTGTGTCAGACCCATAGCTATGGGGGGGGCGTAGAAGGGCACAGCCCCCCCTGTAATTTGTTTTGCCCCCCCCCATAATCATGCAGACCAGAATTTAAATTTAATATGCCCAATTGCCGGGCCCGCATGCCCAGTTCTGTGTTGTAACTTGTTGTGCTAATGTGCTTGTGCTGACTGAGATGAAAAAAAAATCTTCAGAATAGATCCAGCACTGCAGATGCATGCAGTACTATGCTCCTCCAGTAGAGTGCTCACGTCCCGATTGCTCACTCCCTCGCTGCACTGCTCTGGCCATCCCGCGGTTGTCATCTGATCCACCAGAGCAACGCACATGTGATCATGCCATGGGTAAGGACATGGTCGGGAGGAAGCGAGTCTGAGCATCTGAGCGAGCACGAGCAGCAGCTCACAAATGGTGTGGGGTCAGATCGTCAGGAGCAAGCGGCAGCCACGAGGAGGAAGGAAGGCGGATCCAAGATCCATTCCAGTCAGACTGGCATGTGCCACAGCGAAACATCAGTCGGTCACCTGACTCACCCAGGGTAAGTGTCATACCCAATTGGCTGGCTACCGTGCTGCGGCAGTGGGGGGGAGACAATGTGATCATGCCCAGCCTAGCCCAGGCCACCACCACCAGTCACAGTCTGCACAGTGAGAGAAAGACAGAGAGAGTAGATTACATGACTGTTGTTGTCTCAGTCTGGTAGTGCACTGAACACTCTTCTCATCGTCTAATTTCTTCTCTCTTTGTGTTGTTGCACTTGAATTGATTTATTTCTGTGTGTGGGACAGGACTGCGATTGTGTGTGTGTGTGTGTGTGTGTGTGTGTGCCTGCCTGCTGCTTGATATTTGCCTCCTGACTTCAAGATCCATGGTGGGGAGGGTGGAAGTGGGGAGCGGGTGGCCACCAGGCCGGGAGGCAGGAGCGGTAGGGACTCTGGAACCATCTCAGCCATGTCTGGAGGGCCAGAGGGAGCCAGTTTCTTAATCTTCACCACAAAGAAACAAAACTCAAAATGATTAAATGAATGAGCGATGAACTAGTCTGTCTATGATATATAATTAAATTACTACTTGTCTTGACAACTTAGAGACAAGCCGCTCAGAAGACAAGAATCATCTTTTTTCAAAGTTTAATTTTTTTCATCTTGTCTAGTTGTCTCCCCCTGCCAAACAGTAAAGAAATAGTAAACAAATTACAACTTTGTGTATTATAGAAAGGTGACTCAAATCAGTCCGAAGATTCAGAGTCATAGAAGCCTAGGAAGGAAATGATTTAAAAAGGGAAAGAAAAGAACTGACAGGCACAGGCTGAGCTGAGGGTGTAGGAAGGAAGATGTAATTTGGTGACTGACTGACTGTTATATTTTGTGTATATTTTGTATCTTCCCTCGCTTACCTAAGGAATTTAAGGGCATCTGATAACAACAATGAACAAGCCAGTAGTATTGCAGTAGTAGTACAAATAGGAGGGAGAACGAACTAGAAGTACCTGCTGCCAAAACTGAGTGCACAGCACACTACACTATAGTATAGTAGTAGTCTAGTAGTCACTCACAAAAGGTGACTCAGACTAAATCAGAATTATCAGATAGAAGCAAAGAAAGAAAGAAGTGACAGACTGAGGGGTGTAGTAGGAGTCAGATGTAACTTGGGGTTTAAACCTTACTTTTTGGTGCACTGTGCAGCATCACCTTCCCTGGCTTATTATATTTCCTAAGGCCCTTAAGGGCATGATAAGCACGTAAAGCCAGCAGTGCTACACTAGATTGGTACAAACAAAACTAAGGGAGAATGGAAGTGGTATAAAACCCTAACAACAAATAAGAAAAAAGTGTACTGCAACAAATAATTATACAAAAGCAAAAGACACACTAATAAAGACAAGGAAATAACTGACTCCTGAAGGTGTCATGTAACTTGTTGTTTGTGTTCCATTCCAGTTAGCTCCCCTTTGTGCTAAATCCCTCTGTCTCCTGCTGTCTTTGTCCTGAAACCCTCCCCCCGATTTAGCCTTGATCTCAAGTTTTTCTTCATGTGCTTCCCTCCTCTAGGCTTTTGCCTCTTGCCCCTGACCAGGTGCACCAGATCGCAGCTCAAACCTCTCCGGTGGTTTGACTCCAAACATAAAGACTCTGTCAGCCAGTCAAAGCGGATTCTAAGCCTTCCCTATGGCTAAGAGCATGATGATATAAGCCAGTAGTAGTACAAATAAAAGGGAAGGAATAATAAAACCCTAACGACAAATAAGAATAACTGAATGTAGTGTAAGAATTATACAAAAGACACACTAAAAACAAAGGCCTAGATCTCACTATGAAGAAAAAGAAGGGAAGAACTTAGGGACTACTAGGAGGAAGAGAGAGAAGGGTACAAACTTATAAGGCTTTTGCTTTTTTGTGTTAATCATAAGAAAAGAGCAGGTTTTAGTACATTGACTAACTGCTTGTTTGCCTAAGGGAAAATAATAAAGAGGAAGAGATCAAGGGTGACTAGGCTTCTGTTAACTTGTTGCTCATATAAGTAAAAGGTGCAACCTGCAAGTAACTGTCAATTTGCCTAAGATACAAAAATCACGTTCTAAAGGAAAACGAGTAAAGGCATCGGGGGAGAGACAGAAACAGAGAGAGAGGCTAGACTGAGGGGACAGTCACAGGGACAACTTAGAACATTCCAGGAACACCACTGTACTGTTATTAATAGAGAAGCAGAAAACAGTAAGGAGACAGAGAGGGAGACCAACGGAGGGGACTGGGAGGAGACAGAGGGTAGAGAGGGAAGATTAGTTCTGAAAAGGACAGGCTAGGCTAGTGGTACTCTCTCTCTCTCTCTCTCTCTCTGACTGCTGGTACATGGAGTGATTAGTACTTGTCTCAAACAAGGTATTAATTTGCTATCAGTACCTAATTAGTACCTGCCTCAGGCTCTGGCTGCCTCGTGGAAAGAGAAAAATGATTCTGTCAGTCCGTCAGAGACTGTATTGTAGTGTGTGTGTGTCTCTAATATAAAAAAAAACTTTTCCTGAAGTAAATAAAACAGACACAGTACATTTTGAAGTGTGCAACAAATTTTATCAAAACAAATTTCATTAAAAACACAGCCCCACCCAGGCCCATTTCCTCTGAGTTGAGTTGTAGAAAAGAAAACACAGATACAGTTCATTTCTTGGAATACATTTTTATTCAAAACTCAGCCCCCCACAGTGCCCGTCTCTAGTGGTGCTTGTGTTGTGTTCTAGTCTCTATTCTTTTAGTTACAACTTTTAACAAACACACAAAGGAAGTACCAACCTGCTGAGCATAGCTGTGTACCTTGACTAGCCTGCCTTGTTCGATGACTGACACTGACCTCATTTCTTATTGCCAGTGCCACAGCAGTGTAGGTAGATTTCAAAATGAACAAATGTGTTATTCGTGCTCGTGCATCTCATAGAGAAACTCAACCAAGATTACTACCGTCTACTTCAACATGTGCTAATGAACACAATAGTGAGGTAACAAACAAGAATGATTCATTACTACTGTCAGATCTTGGAACTCAAGAACCCAAGAACCAGCGCAACTCAAAATTAATTTTCCTAAAACGCACATTAGAGAAGTGCTGCATAGTTTTAGTGAAAAATGGTATGTGAATCGACCATGGTTGGAATACTCAGTTGCAGCCGATAAGGCCTTTTGTTTTCCTTGTCGGATGTATACACACTCTAGCAATGCTGGTGGAATGGAATTTCATATGACTTATATATCCTCTAGGTTTTGCAACTGGAAAAAATGCTCTTTGTCAAAGGAAAGATCTCAACAAACATGCGCAGAGCTTAGTCCACTTGAATGCAACGGCTGATTGGACTGCAGCAAGGAAAAGAGAGGCCACCGGTGCCACAATTGCTGCTCTGGTGTCATCTGCACAGATTGAAAGGAATGGGAACTATGTAAAAACCTTGGGTAAAATCATTCAGTTTGCTGTCCTAAATGAGCTGCCTCTGAGAGGAGATAAAGATATAACACTGAAAAATTAATCAGGAGTTTTCATAAATCTAATTAAGTTTACTGCAGGGCAAGATTCAATATTCATGGTTATTCTGAAAAGCATTCCAAAAAATGCAAAGTACACTTCTGCTGAAATTCAAAATGAAATAATTGACATTATGAAAAAAATGCTTCTGCAAGATATTGTTGCAGATATTAAAAACAATGCTGATGTCTAGTTCTTCTTCCTGAAGTCTGACACCACAAGGGGTGCTATGAATGTTGAAAATCTGTCCATTATTTTATGAGAGAGACTTAGTTGGAGTATCCCAATTGTAAGGCCTCGCTGCTGAAGATATTACACAACAGATCTTGAAAGACATCCAAGAACTGGGTGTAAACCCTTAAAATATTTTATGTTCTTGCTTTGATGGCACCTCTATTAAGTCAGGGTGCAAAGGAGGTGCATAAAAGCTTTTGCAAGAGAAATTAAACAAGGAAATTCCTTACACACTGCTTGAATCATCAGTTACATCTGGTGGTTACTTATGTGTGTGAGAAGAGCACAGCAGTGGCAGATATGTTCTCAAATTGCAACTCTCTGTACAAATGAAGTTAGTGTGCTATAAAAAGGTCAGCACCTGTGAAGACTCATAGACACAAGATGGACTGGTCACCTGTAAACCTTGGTAGTAATCCTCAATAATTTGGAAGACATTCGGATTGTTCTGTCAGAGTTTGCAAATGGTTACGGTGAACTGTCAGTTGAAGCAAGAGGGCTATTGGAAGTTGCAAAATCATCCCAATTCCTGTTCTTGGCCGCGGTTATGAGCTGGACCACTGGAAAACTGCAGTCACTATAATTTGGCAGAAAGTGCGATTTTCGGACCCCGCAAAAAATCGTGCTTTCTGCAAAACATACTAGTTTTAAACTTCCTCGTAGTTTTAGGCGCTTTCCTGCACTCCCTGCCTCAATTCTGTGCCCAACACGAGCCCACCCACTCTCACAGCAAAGTCCCTAGCCAGCTTGTACCTTAAATGTGCTGCAGGTGGTATCCCGTCATATTCTGCTGCATGTCATGATGACCAAGGTGCTGAAAGCCAACTGCAGTATCCCTTCTGGTGTGCCCCCAGCCATCCTATGCCATGTGTGTCCTTGTATGCTCCTCAACATTCTTCTGCCCGATCTCTCGCAGACCACAAAAGACCGTTTGGTTTTCCTGGCATGTGAAATGCTAGTGACATGATCAGTCCAGGGCATCACACTAGCTGGGGCTAATCACGACGGTCTGTATTTATTTAAAATCCCTGCTCTTTTCCATTTGCTCTGGCCCCCCTCAGGTCCACCAAACCAAGTTAAATGTACTCGGACAGGTGAGGGGGACTACAGATCAAGAGCTGTATGTCAGGAGAAGCGCAAGCAAGAAGGGAGATCATGAGTCTGGTGAGAGTGAGCGGGAGCTGCAGAGAACGAGGACGTGGAGCAGAGGAAGCAAAGAGTCACCTGGAGATCCTACTCTGCTGCAGATCAAGAGCTGTATGTTGAGCTGTCTGACTGGTGAGAGTTAGCAAGAGTGGGACCTGCAGAGAATGAGGACGTGGAGCAGAGGAGGAGGAGAAGCAGAGGATCACCTGGAGAACCCACAGCTGCAATTAGCCCCAAAAGAGCTGAATCACTTGCTGCAACTCCTCTGTCTATTTTGTGCCAATTCTGTGCTGACAATCTAAGACAGGTAGGATTTTATACAATTTATTTCTAAGCAAATGTGTCCCCTGATGAGGGTGGCATGTTTGGAGGGAGGGAAGGAGGGAGGGTGGGAGTCTAGCAGGGGCCAGCTATTGTAAAAATGCTCTTTTTATAATTTTTTTTATTTTTATGTATAGGGCTGTTCTGTGAACAATGCTTGCCAGATAGATGGAGAGTGGACAGGTGGGCCTGGCTGACCAGCATACATGGTGGAAGTTGTTCTAGCCTCTGGCGAGGAGGGTGGGGCAACCAGAATGGCACAGAACAATTTTTTTCCATCATGTATGGCAGTCACCTGGATCTGTCCCTCGCTCCCATGGTGTGTCCTTGATCGGTGCTGTGGTTCCTCGGAGAGGAGTGGAGAGTGGAGGGGTGGGCCTGGCGGACTGGCACACATGGCGAAAAAAATTGTTCTGGCCTATGGTGAGCGAACAGGGTGGGGCGGTTGATCAGAATGGCACAGAACAATTTTTTTGCCATCATGTATGGCAGTCACCTGGGTCTGTCCGTCTCTCCCGTGGTATGTCCTTGATCGCTGCTGTGGTTTCTTGGAGATGGGAGTGGGGGGAGGGCCTGGCAGACTGGTGCACATGGTGAAAAAAACTGTTCTGGCCTCCAGTGAATGAGCAGGGTGGGGCGGGCGACGAGAAGGGCACAGAACAATTTTTTTCCATCATGTAATCCATTCATCTGGGTCTGTCCCTTGCTCCCGTGGTGTGTCCTTGATCGCTGCTGTGGTTCCTTGGAGATGGGAGTGGGGGGAGGGCCTGGCATGCTGGTGCACATGGTGAAAAAAATTGTTCTGGCCTCTGGTGAGCGATCAGGGTGAGGCGGGTGACCAGAATGGCACAGAACAATTTTTTTCCATCATGTATGGCAGTCACCTGGGTCCTTCCCTCACTCCCATGGTGTGTCCTTGATCACTGCTGTGGTCCCCTGGAGCTGGGAGTGGAGGGGTGGGCCTGGTGGACTGGCACACATGGCGAAAAAAATTGTTCTGGCCTCTGGTGAGCGAACAGGGTGGGGCCGTTGATCGGAATGGCACAGAACAATTTTTTTTCCATCATGTATGGCAGTCATTTGGGTCTGTTCCTCACTCCCGTGGTGTGTCCTTGATCGGTGCTGTGGTTCCTCGGAAATGGGAGTGGAGAAGTGGGCCTGGCGGACTGGCACACATGGTGAAAAAAAATTGTTCTGGCTTCTGGTGAGCGAGCAGGGTTGGGCGGGCAACCAAAATGGCATAGAACAATTTTTTTCCATCATGTATGGCAGTCACCTGGGTCTGTCCCTCACTCCCGTGGTGTGTCCTTGATCGTTGCTGCAGTTCCTCGGAGATTGAGTGCCTCACAGTAGCTGAGGTTTTACATCAAAACTGCCCAGCACAAAACATTAGTTGCACAAGACATCACTCTTTCAGCAATTGTTGTAGAAGACTTGGTTTGCTGGCCAAGGCACCTAGCTTCACCTGAGCTCTTTCCTTCTAAGACTGCTTGAAAGGCAGAGTAGAGAAACTTACCAGAGCAAGGGAGAAGGATTAAGACTTAGTTTGGCTAAGCAGATTTACTGTGTGGTGGTGTTTTTATTTTTTACTCACAGGGATTGCTACTGTTTGTTGCTAACATTTCATTGCTTTATTTTTTCTCTGATTCAAATTGTTGTTGCTGGTATACCTTCTTCTGCATTATTACAAGGTGTGCCTACAGGTGTGTGCTAACAGATTACTGCTGTAATCTTCTGACTCAAATTGTCTTTTGCAAGGTATATCTTCTGTTACTGTTTTATTTTTCTCTGGAGCAAAGTGTTTCTTACAGGGTATATCTTCTCTGAAATTATTACAGGTGGTGCTTTACAGGTTTTACAGTTTTATCTAACATTAGGATAAGCTTTCAGGGTTACTGCATTTGTTGTTGACTGATTGTTTCTGCTCTTACCTCCTTGTTCTTTCGTCCGTGGTTCTTCTTTTTAGGCAGGGAAGGACCACCACCCCACCCCAACCACCCCCACACTCCTTTTATAGGTACCACAGTTGTGACATTTCCTGTGGCAGAGCAGGAAGGGGCGGATCAGTGGGGCCTCCACAAGTGATCTCATTTACAGGGCACTAGTAATTTAACTTGTTATAACAAGTTAAACAAAGCACAATTAAACCATTACTTGCATTTTATTTTCCTTCTAATTACTCTGACTAGGTTACAAACCCAGCAACTTATTTGGAATGGATTTCATTAACTGCAGGTACTGTGGAACAATTTTCAGAAGGACAGTCTTACAGGATTTAGGACACTGTCCCACATGCTGGGCCTTTGGAGATCTTAGGTCTCAGCTCCAGGCAGCATGGGCAGAGATTGCCGCCTCAAATTTCATATTGAAGAGGAAATACATTATAAGAACCACCCACCATTTCCCCAGCATCCAACAGAAAAACCTCGACCGCAGAGGGGTAGTTGGTCCAGGAGGTTGGCAGGTGGTTAGGAGGAGCAAATCAGGTGCCCATCACTCTCTGCTCTCCAACACATTACCTCCAAAACCATATAAACACTACAAACAGGTATCTGCCTCTATCTCCGAAATCAAATAAAGAGGCAGAAGACACTGCAGAGCAGGACACTGCGGCACAGGAGCTAGCACAACAATACTCACCCAAATCAGGAACCAAAACTAAACAAGCACAAAGGAAATCCAAAACTTCTTATCATAGGAGACTCCATGATTCGGGAGTTGATACCCATCTCCAGCCAGGGTGATGGTCAGATGTCTCCCAGGTACATCAGCATGGAAGACACTGACCGCATTGCTAAAATTGTTCACAAAGCAGGAAAACATTGATGTCCTAGTACACATAGGGACTAATGATCTCGCCAGCCGGTCAGTTGTGAGACCAAGGAACACCTGACTAGGCTGGGTGACAAACTATCATCTATTTCGTCCGGCATCTCCTTCTCTGAGATCCTGCCAGTCTGGGAGAAGGGAGCAGATGGACGGAAGGTCAGAAAGGGAGATAGGGGAGCTAAACACGTGGCTCAAGGACTGGTGCCAGGAAAAGGACACAGATTTGTAGGGAACTGGCAACAGTTCTGGGGGCGAAAGTTCTTTAAATTTGATGGACTGCATCTGACTAAAGAGGAGTCAGTGCATTGGGGCAGAAGTTTGATGTCTTTGCAGAATATTTAAACTAGCAAATGGGGAGAGGGTGCAGCACCATACGTCGAATGGAAGAACACCCTCCCCTCAGCTAGTGGTCAAACAGGAATTCAGCGTGTTTGCCGTTCATTTGCATCACCAGGTAAGAAAAAAGGTTTGTCTCCCATACGATGCACAGGGTAATGCCAAACTTCACCCAACAACTAACACACCAAAATCTGGCCAATGGAAAATCATGTACACAATGCTCACAGCCTGGGAAATAAGATCCCAGACCTGCAGGCAATAATGTCAGAGGCTAAACTGGACATAGTAGCAATTAGTGAGGCGTGGTTTACCAGTAACCACACTGGGAGACTTCAGTACCTGGCTATGTATTGTTCAGAAGAGACGAGGTGCAAAAAGGGGAGGGTGGCCCTGTATGTTAATGAAAATATCAAAGCTACAGAAATTCAGAATACACATAAGGAGCCAGAAGAACTGTGGGTCACCCTGGAAACAGGAAATGGGACAGCCATAAGAACTGGGGTTGTCTAGGCCCCAGACCAGAGGGAGGACATAGACACATTACTGTTAGAAGATATACAAAACATGACAGCTAAAGGGAGGTTCTGATAATGGAGACTTCAACATGCCAGATACAGATTGGTCAATACCAGCAGGAACATCTGCCAGAACTAGACTCATAGTGGATTCCTGCAGGGGAGGGCCTCAAACAACTGGTACAGCAACCCACAAGAGACAGGGCTATCCTAGATCTAGTACTGACTAACAAAGAAGATCACAGATCTCCAGGTAGAAGGTCACCTGGGGCCAGTGACCATCACATGGTATGGTTCAATTTGGCTACTATATCTAAATCGTCCCATTCCAAAGCAAAAATATGGGACTTCAGAGGAGCTGACTTTGATAAGATGGCCAACAGAGTTAAGCTAGCCCTGGCAAAAGAAACACAGGTGAGGAGGTACAGGCAAAGTGGGCAAGCATTAAGGATACAATACTTGAAGCAACATCCCATTGTGTTAGACAGAAAGGAAGTGCAGAAGAAGAAGGAAACCACTTTGGTTCTCAAATACAGTAGCAGAAAGGTCAGAGCCAAAAGACTGGCCTTCAGAAAATATAAGGAACACAGCGGGATGAAGATAGGAGGCATACCAAACTGCCCTAAGGGAAGCAGGGAAGGCAGTAAGGCAGGCAAAGTCACAAACTGAGGAAACACTAGCACGAACAGTAAAAGAAGGTGACAAGACTTTCTACAGATACATTAGTGAAAGGAGAAAGTCCAGAGGGGATTGCTAAGCTTAATGGAGAAAGGAGCATGTGAGGAGGAGGACCCTGTAAAGGCATCTATCCTAAATAGATACTTTTGCTCAGTATTTACTGAAGAGAAGGTAGGGCAGGGCCCACAGCTCAGCATCATGGACACAGGGGAGGGAGGTGAGCACTACTCCCTTCACAAAGAGAGGTCCTACAAGAGCTGCTAAGCTCAGGGTGGATAAGGCAATGGGACCTGATGGCATACATCCCAGGGTACTTAAGGAGCTAAGGAGGAACTAGCAGAGCCATTAGCAAATTGTTTAGTGAGTCTCTGAGCACAGGAGAGGTCCCAGAAGACTAGAGAAGGGCTCAGATCCCACTCCACAAGAGTGGTAGCAGGGAGGAGGCGGGGAACTACAGACCAGTCAGTCTTACCTCAGTAGTGGGCAAGATTATGGAGGCACCCTAAGGAAAGGATAGTGCAACACCTGGAATCCATAGGGGCACAGGATCCAAGACAGCATGGGTTTACAAGGAAGGTCCTGTCAAACTAATCTCATAGATTTCTTTGACTGGGTAACCAGAGTGGTGGACCAAGGGGAGCAGTTGATGTCGCCTACCTTGACTTCAGCAAAGCTTTTGACACTGTTCCACATAGAAGATTGATAAATAAGCTAGGTAGGCTCGGGTGGGTCAGAAGTTGGTCAACTGGGTGGCAAACTGGTTGACTGGCAGAAAACAGAGAGTGGTGGTAAATGGTATACAGTCAGAAGAGATGCAAGTCACAAGTAGGGTACCTCAGGGATCGTTCTGGGGCCAGTCCTATTCAACATCTTCATTAGTGACCTGCAGATGGACTAGAGGGTAAGGCTTGTCTGTTTGCAGATGACACCAAGATCTGCAACAGAGTAGATGATCCAGATGGGGTGGGCAGAATGAGAAGAGATCTGGATAAACTAGCAGAATGGTCAGAAGAGTGGCAACTGGGATTTAATGCAAAGAAGTGCAAAATCATGCACATAGGGAAGAGAACCCTGAAGCCACTTATAGGCTGGGAGGAGTTGCTAGAAGTCACAAAGGAAGAAAGAGACTTGGGCATCATCATCACTGATGACCTAAAATCATCCAAGCAGACCTCTAAAGCAGTAGGTAAGGCTGGGGGGTGTTAGGGTGTATTAGTAGGGGTATCCTGAAGTCGTGAGAGGAGGTAAATCCCTCTGTACAAGACATTGGTTAGGCCCCATCTGGAGTACTACGTGCAGTATTGGAGGCCACACCTTCACAAGGACATTAACCAAATTGAGGCAGTCCAGAGAAGGGCAACCAAAATGGTGCAGGGACTGCATCAGAAGACATATGAGGACAGATTAACGGAGCTCAATATGTATACCCTTGAGCAAAGGAGGAGAGAGGTGATATGATCGAGACATTTAAACACCTTAAGGGCATAAACAAGGTGAAAGGGTCTAACATGTTTAAATATAAGAAAAATAGCAGGACAAGAGGACACAGCATGAGATTAGAGGGAGGCCGATTAAGGGGAATGTGAGGAAATTCTTTTTCACAGAAAGAGTGGTAGATGCATGGAATGGCTTACCACAAGAAGTGGTAGCTATGAATACAGTGCAGGGCTTCAAACAGGCATGGGATAGGCATAAGGGAGCAATACAAATGACTATGAATAGATAGGTCACTGACAGAGCAAAGGCCGATGGCACATTTATAAGGTAGAAAAAGAAATGGGCAGACTGGATGGGCCTTGCGGTCCTTATCTGCCGTCAACTTCTATGTTTCTATGTTTCTATGTTATTTATTAAAATAGATTGTATTCTTTTGGTTTAGTTAATACAGTGTATAGTTTATCTTTTTGGGTTTAATTAATACACTATCAATATGTCCGCACCACCAACATCGAAGCGTGTCCGTCTTTCTCGGGAAGAGGCGAAGGATCGGCATGTCTCCTATTTTGTGCGCGCCCACGATTGGGTCCCCTTGTACCCAAATGATCTTTATGAGGATGGAGGACTACTATTTTGCCATGCTTGCATGCACACCATCGATTTTGTGCATAAGCATACAGTGGACATGCACATGAAGTCACAGAAGCATCTGGACTGGAAAGAAGCAGTAAAGAAAAGCCAACAAAGAAAGTACTACTTTACACTGCTATTTGCAGTTTCTTTTAATGTTTTGCCAGGCCCCTGTCACCAGATGGGAACTCCACCCCTGCTCTGTGAACTGTCTCCATTGATTTATGTTATTTTTTTGTAGATGTAGTTATCCTCTGGAGATGGGATTATCCTCTGGAGATGGGAAATGCAATGACATCAGCTGGGCAAGCCGCTGTCTGTCCCGTCCCATGTAACTGACACCAGTTGATGCAGACCCCCTGGCCTCTGCAAGGGGCTGCAATTATGTCTGACAGATCTCCCCCCCCCAACGGAGAATGAGAGCCATCCCTCAAACTCTCAAGTCTTCTCCACCTGGTGAGTCCTAATAGTCCCGGGTCTGTTGGGTCTGCTCTGACTCCCAGGTCTGTCGGGTCTGTTCTCGAACCTGGGATGTCATTGTCACATACAGACACCTTGCTGGTGGGATGGCCTACAGTTTATTTTTCCTGTGAAATAAATAACATATTGATTGTCGCCTTTTTCTTTGCTCCAGGTGCAGCTTTATGCCAGCAGCCATTGACTTCTTGTTTTGCCCGAGCAACAACATCATCATCTGTGGAGTGGAAGGAGTTTGTGCTGGACTTCATTCAGTGTTTGACAAGTGCAGACATCCCTCTGGAAAAGGCTTCTGCATTTCAAGACTTCTTGATGAAGTACAGCAAGCAGGGTGGTAGTCTTCCAGGACCAGCACAGCTACGGAGCACCTACCTGCAAGAACTTTGTCCATAACATGAAAGGTCCTTGAAAGAAGTGGTTGCAGATCAAGACCTTTTCATTTTCCTGGATGAGACCACTGATGCCTGTGGACGCAGTGTGTTGGCTATTTTGGCCCAACCTTCGGTGAATGTCGGGAGCAGCCTGTCCTCATTGGTGTCAAGTTTCTGGAAAGTGTAAACAACATAACTGTTTCCCAAGCCCTACTGAAATTACTGAACACTAACAGAGTTAATCTAAACAAAGTGTTTGCCATTGGCATGGACAGTGCTAGTTATATGCACAAAGCTTTTGGAACAGTTCTATCGTGTGTGTTAGCAAATGCGATGCATGTGACCTGCATTGCACTCCTCCTCAATTTGGTTTTGGAGGTCTGGGCTGCTACACTGGAGGATTTGAACACTGTGGTTGCCCTAGTAAAAAAAATCTTTTGTCAGAACCCAATGCATTGCCATCAGTACCTGGTATTTATGGAATAGAGCCAGGAATTGCATCCAAGAGGCCAGTGTACTCCGTGCAAACACGATGGTGCTCCTGGGTTAATGCAGTTACATATTTGGCCAACTATTTGCCCATTGTTACAGAATTTGTTAGAACTGTGCCACAATCAGATGCAGCAACCTTCAAGCAACTAAAGTTCATGTTAACCAGCAAATGGGCAGTGCTGGCAGCTCAAGCTGCTTTTGTGTTTAAATATTTAAAATAACTTATGGACCTTACTGAAGAATTACAATCGAACAGCAAGCCACAGGGATGCAATATATTTGCTAGGGTTCAAAATGTCCACGTTTTTGGATTTCTGTGCCACTGCAGGGGAAATGGAGTACAGACCGCAGACTGTCGAAATGTTGACCAGATGTCTGTGTCAGGAAAATGCAAACTGCATCAACCTGTTTCAGAAGGTGATGTTGGGCATCAGTGCAAAGTTAGACATTTTGAAAAATCACCCCTCACTAAGCACGTTCAAAGCTGCCCGTATCTTCAACCCCAAGCAGCTGTCAACACTGGAAAAGGACAAATCGAAATATACCCAGGAGTTGCCTTCTCTTACCAGTGTGTCAAACTTTGAATGGTATGGCTACAGAACTCTGGCCCAGTCTATACCAGATGATTTTAATATTGTTCAGTAGTGGGAAGCACAGGCTGATGCATTGCCAAATCTTTCTGCTGTGGCAAAAAGATACATCTGGCTCCCTATGAGTACAGCAGATGTTGAGCGGTCTTTTTTGGTTTATTCTAATCTATTAAAAGACAATTGTCAAAGTCTGATGGAAGACAACGTGAGGCTACTTCTCATGTTGAAATATAATAAAAAAATTCAATGACTGTTAAAGATGGTGGTTGCCAGTTGCTCCTCCGTTTGTGTTGTAAAGAAAAATATTTCTCTTATGTGGTGGTGGTTTGTGGGGGATGGTGATGGATCATACTTTTTATACTGTCCAATAATGTTCACTGTATGGCTGATTTATTAATGTTCACTGTATGCCTGATTTATTAATGTTCACTGTATGGCTGCTTTATTAATGTTCACTGTATGGCTGATTTATCAATGTTCACTGTATGACTGATTTATTAATATTCACTGTATGGCTGATTTATTAATGTTCACCGTATGCCTGATTTATTAATGTTCACTGTATGGCTGATTTATTATTACACTTTTAATTACATTTCTGATTTACACAATGATTCTATTAGTGTAGATTTTCAGTTGGCCCTTGTGTTTGTGCTTTTGTTTTAAGGTGCTGCTATTATACTGCTTTTATACTGTTTATTTTTATTGTTACTTAAGTTATTTGTTTGATTTGTTTGCTTTTCTTAATGATGCTGCTATAGTACTGTACACTTATTTATTTATTTTATTTATTAGATCATTGGTTTACAGACCTTTGAGACAAAGACTCATTTACAAAGGCACCTCGTCAAGAGAGCAATACATCACAGCAAGCAAAACAGTACAGTACATAATGCTTAGATTAAAAAAGCAACCAGTGTTACAGGCATTCACTGGTGGTACAAGCTTGGTAATGGGTAAATCACAGTAGTCATACTCTAGGTATATGAGTACCATGTCAGGTAGCAATCAGAGATATTTTATTACATTAGTCAGCAGATGTTGCCTGAGACCCCAGGCATAAAAAACAAAAGTAGACAGGGCAGACCCATCCTTGGGGTGAAGGTAAGGGGCAGGTGGGGGATTATGTGCAGTTGCAGCAGCGAGTGCATGTCAGATAGCTTCTGAGGGAGACCAAGAAAGGACCAAGCTTAGTGGAGTCAGCTGTGTTGGCTGGGAGGGAATTGAACCAGGAGGGAGCCCAATAGCAAAAGGATCTCTGGACCATAGAGGTCCTTACCCTGGGACAATAAGGGAGATTTTGACAGTGCTGTGTGTAGAGACTGAGGGGGAGGCGCACTGCAGGGAGGTGGTGACCCCAGAGGGGGAGAGCCTCAGCAGGGTCTTTTTTACAAGAAGGCAGGTTTGGAAGCGGAGTCTTTCATCAAGGTTGAGCAAGTTGGTGGTGGAGTACAGCATGCACATATAGGTGTGCCTATGGGCTCCCAGCATTAGCCTGCAGGCCTTGTTTATAGAGAGCTGGATTCCTGCAAGCGCAGTGTTGTCGGCTGCAGCATAGATGGGCAGCCCATAGTCAATTAGCGACAGGACAGAGGAGGTGATTGCCAATCTAAGGGTCTCTTGTGGTAGGCAGTCCCTATGGTGGTATAACAGTCCAATCCTGACATTGGTGGCAGCAGAAAGGGCACTGATATGGGAATGGAAGGAAAGTGTTGAATCAAAGGTAATGCCCAGATACTTGTAGGAGGAAACCTGCTCAATGGGGTTTAGTGTGCTAGGCAGTATCACAAGAGGGCACCACTGGCTTTGCTTTGGCGATGCGAGAACAGCATAGCTTTGGTCTTCTTTTAGGTTCAGGACTAGCCTTTGTGATGTTAACCAGTGCTCAGCTCTATCAAAAACTTGTTGGAGGGTGGCCTGGAGTGTGTTGGGGTTGGGGTCAGAGGCAAAGAGCACAGCCGCATCCGCGTAGAGGAGCATCTTACTTGGGCAGGCCAAGGGGAGGGAGTTGGGTAGAGACTGAAGAGGAGAGGGCTTAAAATGGAGCCCTGGGGAACCCCAGAGCAGACAGGTCATGTGTCAGATAGGGTACTATTGATTTTTACACACTGAGTTCTGGCAGAGAGGTAGTTGGTGAACCATGCAAAAGGGCCGGTGGAGAAACCATGGCATCTGAGGGAGTCAAGCAGGAGAGGATGGCAAACCATGTCAAAGGCCTTTAAGAGGTCAATGAACACGGCACCGGCAGGACTTCCAGCATCAAGAGCAGAGTTCAGAAAGCTGGAGAATTCAAATAGCGCAGTTGTGGTGCTATGACCTGCATGGAAGCCATGCTGTTCAGGGCACAGGATATTGTGCATGGCCAGGTATTCAGCAAGCTGGTTGGCAACTACTTTTTCAAGGGCCTCAGAGAGTGGGGGGAGGATGGAGATAGGTCGATAGTTACACGGGGTCACTCGATCACTGCTCTTTAGGATGGGCATAATGATGACGGTTTTCCATGAGCTGGGGAACTGCCCCAGGCACAGAGTGCAGTTGAGCAGCTCAGTAAATGGGACCAGGATAGCATCCAATGTCAGACTAAGCAGCCTAGTGTCCAGTAGTTTGGTGCCAGGGTTGTTACTACTAACGGCTTTTTGCAAAAGGGGTCTAGCCTCCAGCAGGGAGATGATACATAGATAGAAAGGAGGTCTCTGGAGAGTGGGCAGGGGTGCTACTGAGATGGGGTCAAAGAAGATACTGGGCAGGACTGAACTCTGGTCTGAAAAAGTGTGGTTTAGGCAGTCTGCAGTGCTAAGGGGGTCAGAGCAGACAGTTCCATTAAAAGAGAGTTGAGAGGGAGGTGGGAGCGGGATTTCCCATTCAGCTCCTTTACATTATTCCAAAAGTTTCTAGCCGACCCCTAGGAAGAGACAAGAGCAGATTGGTAGTACTGGGCTTTGGCCTGTCAAATGGCCCAAGTACACTTATTGCGCTCAGCGTTGTACGCTTGCCTATCAGCTGGCTTGCCAGATTCCACAGCAGTGTGCCATAGGTTGTCTCTCATTTTAAGTTTGTGAAGGAGGGATGGGGTAACCCAGGGTGTGCTTTGCTTTTTGGTGCTATTTCTAGCGAAGGGGGCATAGAGGTCACAGGCACTGTTAAAAGTGTGAGTGAAAAAAATCCAATGACTCGTCTATGGATGGTGCAAGCCCGACTGGGGACCAATCCAGTTGTGAACGGTACAGTTTAAGGTGATGCAGGCCACCTGGGAGTAGGCAACGTCACTGGGTGGTTTGTGGTGCAGGTTTGCTGTTGGCAGCAGACCAAGGGAGTATAACCGGGGAGTGGTCACTAAGTGAGTTGGGAAGTACACTGATATCAAGCACTCTCTGGGGGCGGTTGGTAATGGTAATATCCAGGATGGTGTTGGAGCCAGTAGAGGGGTTGAATCTATTATTATACTGTTTACTTTTTGATCAATCCTTGTGGTGGTGGTTTTTTAATAAAACATTATTATGATACCCTTGCTTTGTGTCTTTAATATGCAATATTCTCATGACTTCCACAAAGTAACTGAAACCCCATGTTTTTGGTCTACAGAGAGGAAAAATGCATGTCAAACAGTCTGCAAAATTGCTGCAAAAAAAAAAAGGGAAAATCCCATAATATTTCACTAAAAGTTCTGCAATTTTCCAGTGGCCCTGATTATGAGAATGATTTTGTATGTTTGCACTCCGGTGAATAATTAGCTTCAAAAGGAATTGATGCACCTTGCTAAGGGACTTGAATTGATTACTGTTTCCTGTGAAACACTTCGACAGAAGAGAGAACTGTTTGAAGATTTTGTAGCAGATATTTCATCCAAGTACCTGATTTTGAAAAGTGCCTGGGATGAAACATTGGCATTATATCGTGCTGGTGCCATCAAAAGAGCCAGGGTGCTGCCCAGAAGGTTTCAAGATTCAGTCATCACTGAGCATTTACCAGGATTCCAAACATTAAATGAGCATCACTGGTCCCAGATTTCTCATGAACTGATTGATGAAACCACTAGTGAATTGCAAAGGAGATTTTCTCAAAGGAACTCTTGAGTTATACAAAAGCTTGTCAGCAATATCTTCTACTAGCTCTCCTGGCTTCTTGAAAATGGAATATCTACATGCTTTGATTGACTTGCTTGCATTAGATATTGAGACAGTCATAGCTGAAATGGCTGTATTTGAGGTGCTGATGGATAAGAAACAATGCAATGAATCTGAAGAAGTTCTTGGTGCTGCCAAGGAATTAAAAGAGGCGTTCCCATGTATGTTTGAAATGTGTATTGCCGTCTTCCTATTTGGAGCATCAACTGCTGCTTGTTTGAAAATAATTTTATGACATCAGAGGATGAACATCAGTCAAGAACGAAAGAGAAATCTCATTCTCCTGTCATATGAAAATGATGTGACTTCAAGTCTCAACCTGGATGTGTTTGTGGAAGAATTAAAATGCTACTATCCAAGAAGACTTCAACTTTAGTTTCATAACACTGTGTTAACCTTGGATTGCACAGCACTTACATGTTTAGAGTTATCTGTTAAGTGATTTATACTCAGGTAGATAAAACAAGGCTTACTTCTCTGACATCTGACTGACACTGCATTTTTGACAAATCACGTGACAGAAAATGTGACTTGTAGCTGCCCCCAGTCATTCTTTCTAATCCCCCCCCCCATGTCGCTGTTCTAGCTACGGGCCTGGTGTGTGCTTTGCTACAACTGTACATCCCCTATGGGAGTGTTTATGTGGGGGTGTGCTGCGTGTACTCACTGACAAGGTGTCCACTGGTTATGTCTCTGCCTTGAAATCTCTGGCACAGGATGGAATTGTGTCATATGAAGGCATTGTGGGCACTGCCTGGGTACTGTGACAGAACATTGGTGATGCACCCTGTTGCATCGCACACCACCTGACAGTTGATGGAGTGGTACTTGTTTCTGTTGAGGTAGGTGTCCACCTCAACACCAGTGAGTGCCCAGATGGCAACATGGGTGCAGTCAGGGCACCAACTACTGCTGGCAGGTGCACAACCTGATAGAGCTGCTGCATTGTTGCTGTACGCTCCGCTGCTGTGCTGGGGAATATGATGAACTCACCAGCGTGTGGCAACAGGGCGTCTAAAAATATGAGCCAGCAAGCATGAGGTGGTAGAGTGGGAGACACCGGTAGAATCTCCCACCACTGTCTTGAATGATTCCGTGGTCAGAAAGCACATGGCAGCCATCACTTTGAGCTTAACTGACATGGCATAGCTGCACTGGGTGTCAGTGCTCAGCTGCTCACATGAACCTGACTGCTTCTGGTCATGGCCCTTCTCTGACCAGTCCCCCTCACTGGGCTCCTTTGGCTCCACTCAGCCTCAACTGTTCAGTCAACACAGCTCCAAAACAAAAGGGTGCCCCCCCCCCAGAGCATCCTGACCAATATGTATCAGCCAAATACAATGAATACTGCAAGTATTTGACATTCTGCCAAATACACTGTGTATTTGGCCATCAATCTGGATTAGTCATACATCCCTAGCATTACGAGAATGGCAGGCTAGAAGTAAACAAAACTCATCTGATACAATCTACTATACTACAGTAAGCGTAAGTAAAGCACAATGTTTTTGTACACATGTGAGTATAGGGCCCTTTGTGCTCACTGTTCCCCTTTAAAGCAGCAGTTCATAATAACAATTTGTTTTGTAAACTTCATGTTACAAAACTTCTTTGCAAAACCAAGTGTTCAACCCTGCTCTTTATGTTTCGTTTCCATCAGTTTATGTGGTGGTGTTTTTCATTTTATATTCCCCAAGTTACATGTTCTAAGTTTTGTGACCTAGAGTTAGCCCTGATGTCTCCAAAGTCCCATAAGGTTGAGGGAAGCTTCTGTTGCATGCTATGCTAGTTCCTCTTAGTCACAAGAAGAGTAAGGTTAAACTATCAGCGTTAGAATACAGCTGGAAGCATGGATGAAAACATGGAGCCAGCCAGCATTAAGTAATTAAACTTAATTTATAGAGTGCCTTTCCAAAGCCAAGGCACTTTACAATCATAAAATCACATCACTTTAAAACAATTTAAAACACATCATGACATCCGTAGACAGCTGCAGACTTTAAAAACCATCAGAAAATGCTAAATGAAACAGGTAGGTTTTAAACTCAGATTTAAAACTTGAGATGGTCAGACATTCCATTAACCAATGAGGTAGACAATTCCACAGGGTAAGGCGACAAAATAAAAAGCACGTGCAACAATGTTGCTAACCGAACCCTGAAAATCTCAGCAGTCTCTCATCAGTGGATCAGAGTGGGCGGGGGCAGTAGGGAGTCAGAAGATCTTGCAGGTAACAGGGTCTCTGTTCATGGAGGGCTTTATAGGTCAGTAAACCGACCTTAAAGGTGATCCACCACTATACAGACAGCCAGCGCAGTTCACGCAGCACAGGCTAGTCTTAGATGTACCAGTCAAAAGCCTGACCTCTGCATTCTGCACTAGCTGCATGCGGCTGATATCAGCCTCCAGGAGCCTTAGGTAGAGGGCATTGTAGTAATCAATTAATTATGCTTCCCATTAGTCACTTCAGATCTGAGCAAATGCTAAAGACTTAATATGAAGGGAGAACAAAAAGGTGTCTGAGTAACTGTTGTTTTAACTCACCTGTGCTTCATTACATCCAACAGTAAAACTTGTCAGGAGAGACACCCCACTGTAAGTGAGATGTTCAGTCATGGCTGGGAGTAATACATTGTATTCCCTGTGGTGTGTCCTCTGCAGTTATTTGTAGTGAATTTTGTGTTCATGAATGGTGAATTGACTGCATGGGAGACTTGAGGGTCCTGCACAGTGCAAGCTTCCCTACACTGTCCTGCCAATGTGTCTCCTGCTTGTCATTGAGTTATGACCATGGAGATGGCCTCAGACTCCATGCCTGTTCACTCCTTGGCCTCCTCTCTTGTGACACTGTCGACAAGAGTACTAGTTGCACTGGTGTCCATTTGTGATGCGGACACCTGTCTGTGAGGAATTCAAGAGAGACTCAACACAACTCATTTCACATTGTTTAGACCACTGTCCACGGCAAAGCCATCAGATTCTCAGCCACAGCCAGCCTGGGCTGGACTTGAACCAGTGACCTACAGGGGAAAGGCTGTCTTGTTTACTGCCTGTCCGCTGAACCATTTAGCCCACCGTGCAAGATTTGACTTGCTTTAAGGAGGCAAACAGAAATTTTTTTAAACATAGAAACATAGAATTTGATGGCAGATAAGGACCGCTTGGCCCACCCTGTCTGCCCATTTCCATACCTACTGGATAAGCTGCAGATCCAAGTTAACCAGCAGCCTACTTCTTCCTACCCCCACTCCCTAGAATGGCCTTATGACTGTCCCATGCATGCTTGAATTCCACCACTGTTTTTGACTCCACAACCTCCTCCAGAAGGCCGTTCCATACATCCACAACCCTCTCTGTGAAAAAATACTTCCTTAAATTACCTCTGAGCCACCCCCATCTTCAAATTGTGCCCCCTTGTTCTTGCACACCTCTTTTTTTGAAAGATGCTACCCTCTTGGACTTTGTTGATTCCCTTGAGGCACTTGAACGTTTCTATCATGTCCCCCCTCTCCCTCCTTTCCTCGAGGCTACACATATTAAGCTCCTTTCATCATAGAAACATAGAAACATAGAATTTGACGGCAGATAAGGACCGCTTGGCCCACCCAGTCTGCCCATTTCCCTGCCTACTGGATAAGCTGCAGATCCTAGTTAACCAGCAGCCTACTTCTTCCTACCCCCAACCCCTAGAATTGCCTTATGACTGTCCCATGCATGCTTGAATTCCACCACTGTTTTTGACTCCACAACCTCCTCGAAGGCCGTTCCATGCATCCACAACCCTCTCTGTGAAAAATACTTCCTTAAATTACCTCTGGGCAGCCCCTCCTCTATCTTCAAATTGTGCCCTTGTTCTTGCCACTTTTTTTTGAAAGATGCTACCCTCTTGGACTTTATTGATTCCTTGAGGTACTTCAAAGTTTCTATCATGTCCCCTCTCCTCCTTTCCTCAAGGCTATACATATTAAGCTCCTTAAGTCTCTCTTCATATGTCTTCCGGTGCAGACCCACCACCATTTTAGTTGCCCTCCTCTGGACAGCTTCCATCCTGTCTATGTCTTTGCGAAGACTGGGTCTCCAGAACTGCACGCAGTACTCCAGATGGGGTCTCACCAGCTGTCTGTACAGAGGGATAATAACTTCCTGTTTTCTACTGGTGATGCCTCTCCCTATGCATCCCAGTATCCCCCAGCCCTCCTTGATGCCCTCTCACATTGCTTGCCCACCTTTAGGTCATCTGATATGACTACCCCCAGGTCCCTTTCTATTTTTGTTGTTGTTAGTATCTCACCCCCCGGTGTGTACTCTTCCTCTGGGTTTTTGTTTCCCAGGTGCATTCCCTTGCACTTCTTAGCATTGAATCTAAGCTGCCATACATTTGACCATTCCTCTAACCTTGCCAAGTCCCTTCTCATCCTTTCCACCCACTTGTGCATCAACTCTGTTGCAGATCTTTGTGTCATCTGCAAGAGACATACTTTCCTCCCAGTCCCTCTGCAATGTAACTTATAAAGACATTGAAGAGGACCGGTCCTAATACTGAAACTTATGTACCCCACTAGTAACCCCCTCTTCTCAGAGTGGACTCCATTTACTATTACTCTCTGTGTCCTATTCTCCAGCCAATTCTTTACCCAGGCTGTCATCTTGGGACCGACTCCCAGGCTGGCTAACTTGTATATTAATCTTTTGTGTGGGACTGTGTCAAATGCCTTGCTAAAGTCTAGGTAGGCCATGTCCACAGCCCCTCCTTATCTACTACTTTGGTCACCCAGTCAAAGAAATCTATCAGATTCGTCTGGCATGACCTTCCGCTGTGAATCCATGCTGCCTAGGGTCCTGTGCCCTCTGGCCTCTAGATACTCAACAGTTCTTTCCTTCAGAGTGATTCCATCATTTTCCCTATCACTGAGGTTAAACTAACAGGTCTGTAGTTTCCTGCTTCTGCCTTGCTCCCACTTTTGTGAGGGGAATCACATCTGCCCTCCACCAGTCCTCGGGTACCACCCCATCTTCCCATGATTTGTTAAAAGGGTAGTCAGTGGTGTCACTAGTTCTACCCTTAGTTCTTTTAAATTCTGGGATGAATCAATCAGGCCCCATTGCTTTGTCCACCTTCAGTTTTAAGGTTCTTTCAGAACCCTTTCTTCTGTAAATGGGCTGGTATCAACTTCTGTATCCAGAGTGTTTCTACTGTTTGTTTTAGGTACCTCCCCTCTTCATTTGTAAATACTGAGCAAAAATATTTGTTTAGTATCTCTGCCTTTCACAGTCTCCCTCTGATCACCCTCCTCCCTCCCCTTTATTAAGCCTCACTATCCCTCCCTTTGTCTTCCTTTGCTCCCTGATGTACCTATAAAAGGTTTTATCCCCCTTCTTAATTGAGTTGGCTATCTTTTCCTCGGTTTGGGCCTTTGCTGTTCTGACTGCCTTCCCAGCCTTCTTTGCTTTAACTGATACAGTTCTCTGTCCTGCTCCTTCTGTGATTCCTTGTACTTCCTGAATGCTTTCTTTTTCTCTTGAACCTTCACTACCACTTCCTTTGAGAGCCATTGTGGTTTCTTACATCATTTTGTTTTGTTTATTTGCTTCACACAAAGGCTCGTAACCTCTGTGATGGCAGTTTTTATTATTCCCCATTGTTCTTCCACCCCTCCTTCCTGCCCATTTGCTAGTGCATTCCTTAGGCACTCACCCATTTTGTAGAAGTCAGCCCTCCTAAAGTCCAAATACTTTTGCCTTTGTATGGCTTGACTCTATTGCTGTGTTTATTGTGAACCATACTGTTGATGATAGCTAGTTCCCAGATGGCTACCCACTTCTACATCTGTGATCCTCTCTCATCTCCATTTGAGGGAACCAGGTCTAAGATTGCTCCTCTCGAGTGGGCTCCAATACTAGTTGTCTAAGGCATGCCCCTGTAGGGCATCTAGAATAACCCCACTCTTCAAAGTGGCTGTTGCAACTACACTCCAGTTAACATCTGGCATATTCATGTCACCCATCAGCAATATCTCCCCTTTTTCTGTCATTCTAAGTATACTTTCTATCATTTCCTTGTCCATTTCATCCTCCTGAGAAAGGGGTCTGTATACAACCTCTGTGCGGATTGTGGTGCCATTGCCTGTCTCCAAATTTACCCACAGTGCTGCTTCTCCTCCCTGTTTACCCTTTTGTTCTGTTACTTTTATTCCTTCCCTTACGTAAAGAGCTACTCCTCCTCCTCCTCCTCCTCTTTTACCCTCCCTGTCCCTCCTGTAGATAGTGTATCCTTGTATGTTTACGTCCCAGTCATGGTTTTGTGTGTACCATGTTTCTGTGACTGCCACGATATCCAGATGTTCCTCCTCCATCAAGGCCACTAATTCAGGAAGCTTGTTACCCAGACTACCGGCATTGGTACTCATTGCTCTCCATTTTTTGATGGCTTTACCTTCTGTTGCAGCATCCCCCACTGACCTTTCTACCTTGGTCTTTTTCTCATTTAGTACCCTGTTTTGTAGGGAGAGGCTGGGATTTTCCTGCTGTTTGTCAGTGCCTCCCCTTTGACTAATTTAAAAGCTTGCCAATGAAGCATTTAAACGACTGCTCAAAGACTTGTTCCTTCCTGGACAGATGCAGACCATCCTGCCAGTATAGGCTGTGTCCCTCCAGGTGGAACCCCAGTCCCCAATGAAGCCAAACCCTGTGCTCCACACCATTTTTTCAACCATTCATTAAATTGCATGGTGCTAATTACCCTCGCCTCCCCCATGCCATTGACAGGCAGCACCTCTGAGAAGGATACTGTGTGTGCTACTTGTCTTAGGCCCCTCCCCAACTCTACAGTGTCCTCCTGCACTGCTCTAATCTCATGATGAGCCAAGTCATTTGTCCCTAGGTGGATAATGACATCCAGCTCAGACTCCCTTGCAGCTGTTCTCGTGATCCTGAGGATGCGCTTCCTGTCCCTCCAAGCCATGGCACCAGGCAGGCACCTTACTTCAGTTTTCTCTGCTACCCCCAGTTCTATCCCCCTAATAATTGAGTCCCCCACCAGGAACTGCTTCCTTTCCCTGTAGTGTCCTCTGCCTCCTTCCTGTGGGCCTTCCTTGTGACAGTTGTCATCAGTCTTCTCTGCGGGTGCATCCATAGGGGAGCTATGCTCCCCCAGAATGGTGTATGGATTGTGGAGTGGAACAATTGACTGGGTGTGCCTCTGTTTCACCATCCTCACCCTCCCTGAGCCCACTGTGGTCCAACTGCTGTGCTTTCTTCGCAACCTCTGAGGTAGTGGTGGTGGTTGTGGTGCTCCCTGGATGGGGGAGGTTCCCTTCCTACTGTCCAGTGTGGCCTGGGGGAAGGTTCCCTTACTACTGTCCAGTGCGGCCTGAAGATGGGCAACTTCCTCCCTCAGGGCAGAGAGTTGTCTGCAAAGGGGAGACAATGTTCACATTTTATATGTGAAAATCTTTTTAACTTGGGTATTTATTAATAGTACACTTCACAAACAACACAGTTCATACAGAACATATGTAACTCACATAATTTGACAGAGAAGGCAAATCACAGCTGTTGTGATCTAATCAGCTTGAGTCCACAGTCCTCACTGGGGGAGAACTAGACTACATAGGTTACATACATTCAGTAGACAGAGCAGAGAAGATAAGAGCAAAACCATGCTAGTGAGCAAATCATAATGAAGAGCACACATCCCTCCCAACATCCCCGTTTCAGCAGTTTAAAATGACAGTGTTTTGCTAGGCAGCAAAAACGTCCTCAAATAATTTTTATCCATGTTTAGATTCATTGTGGGTATATTTTTATTTCTCTCCTTTTTTTTCATATTTGTTCATGTTCTGCTAGCACTGTGGGATATGTACCCCATATTCTGCCCTTGACCGCCCATTACTCTCTAGCCACCATCTTCCCATCCCCCCCGCACAGGGAGGTCTGTGACTTGTCACTTTGGCAGGGCTCCCCTCGTGGACTAAGGAGACAGTTACCCATCATGGTTGCCACTGATAAAATCGTTTCCCGTTATTTTTTGACTTTGCATGTCAGAGTCATACAGTGGATGTACAGTATTACTGTAGAGGGTGCGAGCACACATTTCTGGTGGCAAATACTTAAACACCACACCAAGATGTTTAATTATTTCACAGTGGGAGTGGCCAGAGAGAATGCATGTTTAAAACTTTAAAAGCTCCCCCTCTCACTTCACGAGTAAAATTCAATGGAAGGAAATAAAAGATATATTTATGTTTTTGCCAAAATTACGATATTACTAAAAAAACTATATGACAGTTTTGCACCCAACAAGTACTGCTGTTTTAAGGGAATGTCAAGAGGTGTCCCCCTTTAGCTATGTAAGAATGGATTCCCTGTCTGTCCTCAGATGTTCTGTATATTGGAGGGGACCCACTAGATAATCTAAAACTGATGACCTATTCAGATCTGCTACATAAGGCAGAAATGGTAACCACTGTCCTTTATGATGGTAATTCTGCAGATTGAAGTATTTTTTTAGCTGAATAGAAATGCTGTTTGTCTAGACTGAACAAAGTATTGTTGCTGTAATTAATCTTTCAACTTTTCAGGAAACAGAAGTCTGTATTTTTGGTTTGAGAATAGAATTTCAGTATGTATATAGTGTATCAGTGAAAGTAAGGGGTCCAGAACCTTAGGAGTCAATCAGATCTCAGTATGCAAATGTCAAGTGTTACCGCAACCATGGAAATATTGTCCTGGAGTCTTCAAATAATCAATGATCTTGAGTAGTTCTGGGCAAGACTGCAAATTCCATTTCATGGAATTTTCATGTTGCGAAATGTTGTGAAATATTGTAAATTTGTTTATTTGGCCATGTCTCAGTAGTGTTTTTAGATAGAGAAACCAAAAATGACATGCTTACTTATTGTTTGGTGTTTGCTGCCTGCCCTTGAACGGGGCTGCTTCAGCTCCCCCATGGTTGGCCGGCACCCAGACAGCCACTGATCGAGACTAGGACACCCACCTGCAGCTCCTTGGAAGCTGCCTGCCCTTGAACAGGGCTGCTTCAGCTCCCCCACAGTCAGCTGGCACCCAGACAGCCACCAACCGAGACTAGGACACCCACCTGCAGCTTCTTGGAAGCTGCCTGCCCTTGAACGGGGCTGCTTCAGCTCTCCTACGGTCGGCCAGCACCCAGACAGCCACTGACCGAGACTAGAACACCCGCCTGCAGCTTCTTGGCAGCTGCCTGCCCTTGAACAGGGCTGCTTCAGCTCCCCCACAGTCAGCCGGCATCCAGACAGCCACCAACCGAGACTAGGACACCCACCTGCAGCTTCTTGGAAGCTGCCTGCCCTGAAACGGGGCTGCTTCAGCTCCCCCACAGTCAGCCGGCACCCAGACAGCCACCGACTGAGACTAGAACACCCGCCTGCAGCTCCTTGGAAGCTGCCTGCCCTTGAATGGGGCTGCTTCAGCTCCCCCACGGTCGGCCGGCACCCAGACAGCCACCGACCGAGACTAGGACACCCGCCTGCAGCTCCTTGGAAGCTGCCTGCCCTTGAATGGGACTGCTTCAGCTCCCCCATGGTCAGCCAGCACCCAGACAGCCACCGACTGAGACTAGGACACCCGCCTGCAGCTCCTTGGAAGGTACGGCAACGGCGCTTCAAGCAAACCCGCTCTGATTGGCCAGGACTTTTCTCCTGCTTTGCCACACTAAAGCTGTAATAGGTTTTTTTTTTTTTTTTTTAGGAGGTTTTCAACTGTATTTGCTGGATTGTAATTTCTACTAGTAATTTTAAAGTGCTTACAGTTCTTCTCTTTCCTGCTCTTTTTGCACATTCCCCCCATCCAAGCACTCTGCCTTAGCTCCGAAAAGTCTAACTTTCCTTTGTCCTGTTAAACTGCTCACACTAAAGCTATCCTACATCCATGCTATTTAAACTCTGCCATTTTTTCTTCTCTCCAGCTGCCTGCCCTTGAACAGGGCTGCTTCAGCTCCCCCACGGTTGGCCGGCACCCAGACAGCCACCAACCGAGACTAGGACACCCACCTGCAGCTCCTTGGAAGGTATGGCAATGGCGCTTCCAGCAAACCTGCTCTGATTGGCCAGGACTTTTCCCCTGCTTTGCCACACTAAAGCTGTAATAGGAGCTTTTTTTTTTTTTTGGTGGCTAGTTTTCCATTAGCAGGTTATACAGACCTGCCACTAGAGGGATTCTTGTTCTTTCATTTGGAAAAAGAAAAAAAAAAGTCTACCCACTGAAAGACACAGTTTCTTTACTTGCTATATACATCTTCCTTCCTTCCCACCCTCGAGATTCTCTTGAACCGGGTAAGATTTCTCTGAACCCCGAATCATACTTTAATCATGCGTCTCCACCGTTCTCTACCCCCTATTCTATTTCTTCTTGCCTGTCTTCCTCCCCTACTGGACTCCCCAAAAGCCTGCTTTCCCTCCCTCCCCCACAGCTTTCACATTCCTACATCCTTCCTCCACATAGGTACGCTGCACACTGGTCACTGCCCCTTGCCCATGGTCCATCCTACCATCATGAAATTGTCCTACACCCACACTGGTCCTAGCCCTCCACTCTGGTCCCCCCTGTCTATACTTACCCTCACCCACTATCGTCGATGCTCGGCAACTTTCCGAGATGCCAGAAGGCGAAAACATTCTATTAAAGAAATACGTCGCAGCTCCTTGAGGCTAGTCCTCCTCCTTCTCCTAATGCTGTCAGATAACGTGCACCCAAACCCTGACCTATTCTGCTCTAAAGCCACTAATCTGAGCAAGCCTTTGGGTGCCCTCTCATTCATATCAATCAACATCTGCAGCCTCCTTCCTAAAATGGATGCCCTACAGGCCTTCACCAGCCAACACTGCCCTGACATCCTGGCAGTTGTCGAAACCTGGCTCACACCATCAGTACCGGACCATGCAATCGGCCTTCCTGGCTACAACATCTCTAGGCTGGATCGCCTCTCCAAAAGAGGCGGGGGCTGCGCTCTCTACCTAAAAGACTCCATACAAGGGCAAAACATCATTACCTCAATCCAACCCACAACTGCTCAGATACTGCCAGTGAGAATCCTCCTCAGTGCCCAAAACAACACCTTCACTGCTGCCACCATCTACATCCCTCCCAAAGAACAGGGAACTGGTCTAACAGCTGTGCTTGACTTTGTAAAGTCACTCCCACCAGACACCGAATCCATCCTCCTAGGCGCCTTCAGCATCAACTGGCCTGCGGCTGATGCTGGTGCACACAGGGATACCGTTGCTGTGGCAAACCTCACACAAATGGTTGACTCACCAACCAGGAAAAATTACAGGACCGGCACCAGCACACTCTTGGACTGGATCCTTACCAGTCACTCATTGCGGATATCTAACACTAAAGTCCTCCCTGACTCTCTCAGTGATCACTCCCCTGTTAGCTGCACCTGGTCAAATAAATTCATCAAACAACCACCAAAAACAATCACCAGCAGGGTTCTACCCAGTGGTCACCTTCCTTGACTCAAATCCCACCTCCTCCACCAAGACTGGTCCCCTATCGTCAATGCAACCAACGTAAACACTGCCCTTGACCACTTCATAAACATCTTCACTATGGCCTGTGACACGTATGCTCCTATTAAGAAACGCAAAGTCAAATCACTGAGTAACCCTTGGCTCACAGGTGACCTCCTCAGGATGCTAAAAACAAGAGACCACCTATGAGAGCTGTCCAGAAACTCTGGAAAGCAAAACAACATCCAAAACTACAAACGTGCCCGAAATGACTGCACCAAAACCATCCGGCAAATGAAGTCCGCCTACTATAGCATGCTCTCACAAACTCCTGGGGCAATGATCAGGAATTCTGGAAGAACATAAAGGAACTCACTGGGAATCCAACCCATACCCCCCCCATCAATACTCAACATCAACGGAACCACAACCCTCAACCCAAAAACCATTGTGGATACCTTTAACAAAGCCTTTACCGACCTCAGCGCTGTCCTACCTCAGGACTACTTCAAAGATGGTGTAGCCCCCCTGTCTGGAATGAACACTACTCCCACCAGCTCCCCCTGCTTCTACTTCAAAGTAGTCAAGGCTCACCAGGTACGCAACTACGTTACCATAGCCCTTGGTAAATCAAGATTCAGTAATGACTCCCTCGATCTCAAAATCCTGTCTCTCACACTTGATGAAGTGCTTAGTCCTCTGACCAGAATTTTCAACCACTCCCTCAGCCTTAGCCAGTTCCTGGACAGATGGAAATCTGCCATTGTCACCCCAGTCCATAAAAGTGGTGACAAAACTGCCCATGATAACTACAGACCTATCTCCCTACTACCCCCACTCTCCAAGGCTCTAGAACGCATCGTCTCGGACCAGCTCACAGAATACCTGGATATGTACAACATCCTGTGCAAGCAACAACATGGGTTCCACAAAGCTCACAGCATCTCCACAGCCCTACGTGAATTCACCGGCGCAATCCACAACGCACTTGATTCCAGTGAACTACTAGGCTCAATCTACACTGACTTAGCTAAAGTCTTCAACACCGTCAATCACCGCCTCCTACTTGTCCAGCTTCAGAACACTGGGCTGTCAACTGACACCATTGGCTGGTTTAAGAACTACCTTGAAGAACGGTCCCAAACAGTAAGAATCGCTGATACACTCTCGGACTCTAGACCGGTCCGCTGGGGAGTCCCCCAGGGCTCCATTCTGGGACCCCTCCTCTTCAGCCTATTCTTAAACTCACTACCGGATAGCTGCCCAGAACAAATAATTCTCTACGCCGACGATGCTGTGACCCTCACCTCAAACCCTGATCCAAACCAATTACAAAATAAACTTCAGCGGGCCTTCTCCTCCATCGAATCCTGGTTCCTAAATCATAAACTGCTTCTCAATCAGAAAAAAACAAGTCTATGGTCTTTGCAGCCCCCACAACAAAACAAACAACTCCACCTCTCCATTGCAGCGAAGAAGGGCCATCCTTGAGCAAACCAATCGTTCAAGTACCTTGGCATCACCCTTGATCCCCACCTCTCATACGCTGTCCATATTAGCAATGTGGCAAAGTCTGCCAGTGCGAGGTTAGGCATATTATTCCGGCACAGGAAACACCTAACTCCAGAAGCACTGTCAGTGGCCGTCCAAAGCTCCATTGTCAGCATTATAGACTAAGGTCTTATCATATATGGGTCTGCAACTACCACTGCTCTCAAACGTATCGCGACCTCCCTGAATAAGGCCTGTCATCTCATCACTGGCTCACATCGCCATACCCACACTTGTGACCTTTATTCCCAATCTGGATGGCTTCAACTGGACAAATGCATAAAATACCAAACCTGCATCACGGGCAAGAAAATCATAATGAGGCTTGCCCCACCTGGTGTCTGTGCCCTCCTTAAGCCTAGACATAGGAATGTCACTACAAGGAGATCCAATTCCCATCTAGTACATATCCCACAATGTCGCACGACCCAAGGACAAAGATCATTTGCCTATCGGGCATCCAACTGGCTCAACTCTCTTGGCAGTGACATAGTGACCGCTCCAACACTCGGCCTTTTCAAGTCCCAGCTGTGCCTTTCATTGCTTGTATCCTGCGATTGCCCATCTTAACATTTCCACTGTTCCAGCTGCACATGCCCCAGCACCCAACACTTACAATCAGTCTTTGCACCCCTAACACCTTACCTGGCATATTCCCTCGACAAGGCCCCCTGGCTGCCCTGTCTCCCACCCTACGCCCACCCCCCATTATCTCCTCCTGCCCTGCCCCACCCACCTCCTGTACTCCTCCTTACCCCCTGCCTCCTACCCTCCCTCGATCTCCTACCCTCACTTCTCCCCATCGACTCCCCCTCCTCCCCTTGTCTTGCTCATAGCTCAAGTCTCTGTACTGGTTATTACACGTCTGTAAGTCAGTGACATTATGTTTGTAACTAAAAATGATGACTGTTGCACACGCTGACGTGGAACTTTTGTAAAAGAGCCTCGGCTCAAAGGTATTGTAATCCTAGATTTAAATAAATTAAATAAATAAATAAATAAATAAAACAAAGGCATGCCCAATATATTGTCCAAGAGGGTAGCATCTTTCAAAAAAAGAGGTGTGCAAGAACAAGGGGGCACAATTTGAATATAGAAGCAGGGCGGCTCAGAGGTAATTTAAGGAAGTATTTTTTCACAGAGAGGGTTGTGGATGCATGGAACGGCCTTCCAGAGGAGGTTGTGGAGTCAAAAACAGTGGTGGAATTCAAGCATGCATGGGACAGTCATAAGACAATTCTAGGCGATGGGGGTAGGAAGATGTAGGCTGCTGGTTAACTAGGATCTGCAGCTTATCCATTAGGTAGGGAACTGGGCAGACTGGGTGGGCCAAGCGGTCCTTATCTGCCGTCAAAATCTATGTTTCTATGTTTCTATTGTCAGTTGTGAAGTTACAGGGGCTTAAGGCCAACAGGGTTCTTGAACAAGCAGAGGCTGGGAAACTAAACACATACTTGCTGGAGGAATGAAGGTAATATGGGGACATGATCGAGAACTTCAAGTACCTCAGTGATATAAACAAGGTCAAACATAGTGAACTTTTTAGGATCAGTGAGAACGAACATGGGAATGACACAGCTACAAACTGGCAGGAAGACTGTTCTGGCACAAGGCCAGGAGTTATGTCTCCATGGAGAGAGTGGTGGCAGATTGGAACGGGCTACTGGAGGATATAGTGAACTAGAAAACAGTCATACTATATAAGAGCGGGGTAGGATAAACTTAAGGGGAGGGTAAAAGTGTTGCAGAAGGGGGGACAAAGCACAATGTAGTGAAAGATGCATGAGTTCCATATGAGGCAGACGGGACAGACCACAAAACCTTCTGCTGGCATATTTGTATGTTTGTACATAAAAGCAACCATCTGAAGCTTAAACTAGCTTGGATTTGGATGTCAGTGCTCTTGGTTAATCCCAGTGCAATCAAATGGCTAGACATAGTCAAAAAAAGAAGAATGTATTCATAGACCAGGAGATGCTGTGAAAAATCATTTTATTGTTCCACACCACACCACACCTAGTGTGTACTGTCACCATATAAAGCACTCTGCAGTCAGGTAGGATCCTCAGCACTTCGAGGCTCACCAGCCTCTTCATCAGGAGGAAATCTGGAAATCTGGCTGGTGAGCCTTGAAGCACTAGAGATCCTGCCTGGCAGCAATGTGCTTTACATGGTGATGGTACACAATAGGTGTGGAACGATAAAATAATGTGATTTTTTTTTTTGCAGCATCGCTTAGTCTACCAGTGCATTCTTTTTTTGACTGAAGCTTAAACTACACTCGTCAGGAGGTGAAGAAACCTCCTCAGTCAGCTGTGTGGCATTGAGCAGTAAGGGACTGCTCTGGCATGCTGGCCACCCAGATTCACACCTTGAGCCTGGAACACCAGGAGCACAGGCCAGCAGGTACAATTGCCTCCTAGGGAAGGAGAGTACAACATGCTGCTGCAGTTTTGAATCCTGATGGAAGCAAGGAAGTGATGTTGTACATAGCTAGAGGGAACATTCACAACCTGCCCCCCAAGATGTGGCTGCATGTATGCACAGGGTGATGAGAAGGACTACTGAAAGGGGGGGGGGAGCATACCCTTAGCATACGAACATACAAAATTTTCCAGCAGATAAAATCCTAGAGGTCTATCAAGTCTGCTTGAATGTGCAGCTAGCACCTCTTATTCCGCAGTTGCCCCTCCCTTCCACCCTACCTCTTCATTGACCCTCCCCCTTGTCCTGTCCCATTCCCTTTTGAAGCAGTCCACTGTTCTACTGCATACCAGTTCTGAAGGTAATGCATTTCACCCAGCCACCACCCTCTCTGTAAATAAAAATGTCTCCTCATCACCCTCCTGAACCTTCCTCCCTCCCTCCAGTCTCGTATCATGGTTCCTGGTGTCCCTCCCCTGTCTTGTACCTGTCTTGTTTATTCCTTTCATGTACCTAAAGGTTTCAATCATGTCCCCCCTGTCCCTCCTGTCTTCCAGCGAGTACATGTTCAACTCCGTCAGCCTCCTCTTGTATGATAAGTCCCCCAGCCCCTTGGTCATCTTTGTCACCCTATGGGGCACCCCCTCCAGTAACTTAATGTCCCTCTTCAGATATGGGCACCAGTACTGCACGCAGTACTCCAGGTGCGGTCTAACTAATGACCTGTACAGTGGCAGAATCACCTCCTCCCTCCTCATGGATATACCCCTTGCAATACAACCCAGCATTTTGTTGACCTTTGCAGCTGCCTTTCTACTTTGTGCTGAGTTGTTCATTGACCCTGTAATGAGCACCCCCAGATCCTTCTCCTCCTCTGTTTGGGCTAGCTGCACTCCCCCAGCTGGTAACTCCTCCTTGGGTTTTTCATCCCAAAATGCAGCACCTTGCATTTTTTGGTATTAAACCCCAGTTGCTAGGTGTCTGACCAGGTTTCAAGCTTTGCCAGATGATCCTGCAACCCCTGCCATCCCCTAGGTCATCCACCACCGCTGCTACCTTGGTATCATCAGCAAACAGACTGATCTTGCTCTTGATGTCCAATGACATGTCTGCAATGAATATCCCAAACAACACTGGTCCCAACACTGAGCTCTGTGGAACACTGCTCGTCACTACCCTTGGAAGTGAGAGCTCCCCACCCATCACCACCCTCTGTTGCCTTCCCTGAAGCCAGTTCCCTACCCATCTCACCAGCTTTGCACCCACCCCTGTGCCTTCTAATTTACTTCCAAGCCTTCCAGGTGGCACCGAATCGAATGCCTTATTGAAGTCCAGATACAGGGCATCCACTGCATGGCCCCTATCCAGTTGCCTAGTTACCCAGTCATAGAACTCCACCAGGTTGGTTTGGCAGGATCTGCAATGTATGAAGCCATGCTGTCTGCTGTCCTGTAGTCCTTTGGCCTCTAGGAGGGCCACCAGCCTCTCCTTCAGGATAGTCTCCATTAGCTTACCCACGATGGATGTGAGGCTCACTGGTCTGTACTTTCCAGGTTCATCCTTGGGGCCACTCTTGTGGAGGGGCACCACATGAGTCATCCTCCAGTCCTGAGGTACATGCCCCAAATGTAGTGAGGCATTAAATAGCTCTGCCAAAGGTCCTGCAAGGACCTCTGCCAGCTCCTTCAGTACCGTGGAGTGGATGCCATCTGGGCCTGGCACCTTGTACACCCTCAGTGCCTTCAAACTCTCCCGAACTCTGCCCTCCATGATTTCCCCATCTGTCATCCCCTTCCCCCATTTCTGCCATTTCTCCCCCCTTGGGTGTCACCCCCTCTTCTCCTTAGTTAATACCAAGCAGAAGTAATCATTTTGTGCTTCTGCCTTATTGCACCCTGCTTCCACCCAACCCCACTCCTTTCTTATCCTTACTATCTGGCCCTTATAGCTCCTTTTCTCCCTGATGTACCTAAAGAAGTCCTTCTTCCCCTTCTTAATGCCTTGTGCCAGCTTGAGTTCCATAGATGCCATGGCTCCCCTTACTACCCTTGTCACGTCCTTCGATTCCGTCAAGTACTCCTCCCTGTCCTCCCCCTCCCTGTTTTCTTGTACCTCCTAAAGGCAGCTCTTTTCCTCCTTACCTTTTCCATGACCTCCTTGCTCAACCAGCTCGGTTTCTTAGCCCTAGCCTTCTTGTTCTGGACCTTGCAGCAGGTTTTGGTTGCCTCGACAATCCCCAGCTTTATGAGTGCCCACCTCTGGTTAGTGTCCATACTAGACTGAATTCTGGCCAGGTACCCTTTTACCACTTCCCCCATCCTCCCAAAGTCAGTCCTCCTGAAGTCCAGCACTTTTGTGCCAGATTCCACTCCTTCCTTGTCCATATCCAATGTGAGCCATACTGAGTGGTGGTCGCTCCCTGACAGCGGTTCCTCCACTGCAAGTTCTCTCACAAAGTCCACGTTTGCCAGCACAAGGTCAAGGGTATTCCCTAACCTGGTTGGTTCACTGACCATTTGCAGTAAGAAGCTATCCTGGAAGGCATCCAGCAGTACCTGCTCCCTTCTGTTCCTAGTTGTTGGGGTACTCCAGCCCACTCCTAGCATGTTGATGTCCCCCACAATCACCACACTTCCCTTCTTGCAGGTCCTTCTGATCTGTCCCGCTAGTTCCCTGTCTAACTCCTCCGTCTGAGATGGTGGCCTGTACACCACTCCCATTCTAAGAATCCTATTCTTGGAATCCTGGATTTGCATCCAAAGTGACTCCGTACTACCCTCCTCCCCTTCCTCCCTTACACACTTCAGTTCTTCCTTCACATATAGTGCCACACCCCCTCCTTTTCCAATCACCCTGTCCCTACGAAATAACCTGTACTCTGGTACAGACAGGTCCTATTCATTGTATTGGGTGGCCCATGTTACTATGATGGCTGCAATGTCCACCTCTCCCTCTGCCATGAACACCTGTAACTCTGCAGTTTTCCTCCCAACGCTCCTAGCATTGAGGGTAACCACCTTCCACCCCCCCATCCTGCCCTCCTTTCCTAGCATCACCAATAGTACTTGCCATTTGTCCTTTGTCACTGTTATGGGGGGGGGGTAAGCTCATATGGTTTCCCAGCCTGTGGTCTCTGCATGTCTCTTGACCAATTGCCACCCCCCGCTCCTAGTTTAAATTCCCAGCTTCCTCTATGTACTCCTCCATCCTCTGTTTCAACACTTTCTTTCCCTCCTCACTCAAGTGTAGTCTATCCTTGGCATAGAGACTACTGTCCTCCCAGGTCCCTCCCCACTCCCCCAACAGCCCATGCCCTTTAGCACAGCGCCAGGTTCTTAGCCATCCATTAAATTCCTCTATTCTCAACTTTCTTGTTGTGCTTGCCTTGGGCACTGGAAGTATCTCTGAAAAGTTACTGATCTTTCTGCCCCCTCACATAATTGCCCTAGTTCCTCAAACCTCCTCTGGACTATATCTACTGTCTTGTCAGCCAAGTCGTTTGTCCCAAGATGTATAATTAAATAAGACTTGTCCCTACCCCTTCTAGAATATTTCAGAATAGATTGTCCCACCCTTTCTGCTGTCATTACTGGCATGGCTTCCACCCAAATGCGACTATGCCTCTCCCCCTTGCTACCCCACCTGACTCCTCTTAGTATTGAGTCCCCCAGCATTAAGATTCCACCCCTCTTACTCCCTGCTTGCTTCCATTCATCTCCCTCTCTCATTTCCGGCTCCTCTTCTTCCTCCTGTACATTATTTCCCTCTTTTGCCCTTACTGCAATTCTCCCAGCAGAACTTCCCCCTGCTCCGGTTTGGTCCAGGCATTTATCAATTACTCCTCTAATTTCATAATTTCCCTCCTCCTCCTTCTTCCTCTCTAGCAGTGCAAAACTATTTTCTGAAGGCCCTTCACAAATGCCCGCTTCCCCTCTCTTCATAGTAACCTGTTCTCTCCTTTCTACTCCATGACTTTTGCCACTTCTTTGCCTCCCCTCACAAGTCCCTAGCTCCTCCTTCCATTTGTCTTTTATCTCCTGACCTGGTTTCCCCAGCAATCGTTCTTCCTGGCCTGGGCCCCTTTGTCTCTGTTTTCCTTCTTCTGACCCTCTCCTCACCACTGTTGGCTTAAATCGCCCTCCATCATCTCCCCTCCTACCTCCCTCCAGTATTGGGCTAAACCCTTCCCCAGTCTGTCTTGCCTGTCTTAGTTCCTCCTGCAGACCCTCGATCTCCTTTCTAAGTTTCTCTGTGTGGTTGCACACTAAACATCCCCCCAAACTCCAGGCAATTTTTAGAAAGATTGGTGCACTGCAGTTGTTGCAGCCTACCACCCTACCCATTGCTGTTGCTGCCCACCAGGGACCACCCTTCCAGATGAAGGATACCAAACACTCCGCCAAGTCTCCCCCTCCCCCCTTAATCAGTACAAAACATTATTTTCTTAATTTCCCTTACTCCCTTTGTTGTACACGTTTAGATAGATTGAGCAACTGATTTCCTATCCTTCCTATCCACACCCAAAAAGAGACTTTAAGTAGTTATTGCACAACCTTCTTCAAACTCTTACTTCTCCTTTCCACAATGCAATAGAAATGCAAAGAAGTAACAATGAAAGTGCCTTGATTTGCAGTTACTTCCCTTTCACTGAGAGAGCAGTCCCCTCTTCACTCGCTGCTGTTCCTTTCCTGGATGTCTGCCTCTGCTATGACAGGCGCATATCCTTTGCCCATTTGAGGAAGTGATGTCAGAACACCTGGTATAAAGGAAATCACAGACCAATGGCAGGTAGGGTGAGGGGTTGTGGGGGTGGAACTAGCCCAAGTCTTCCAAAAACAATCAGGTAGCTGAGGCCCCTTATCAGACCATTAGCACCCTTCCCCATTATGCACTAACCTTTGCAGCTAGTGAAGCCAGCAAAAATTAATCACAATTCTACTCAAAGCCCACAAAACAGGTTTGCTATCAAAAGAAACAGGTCTCCAATTCAAACAGCTTCACCAACAACACATCAAAATAGGCTTGAACTTAGAAGACATAGGTCTCCAGTTCAAAGAAACAGCCCCAATTACATCAAACCAATAGGTTTTAAATCAGAAGAAATAGGCCTCCACAATGCAGCCTGCTACACGGTGAAACAACAAACAAATGAGCCCACTTACAGCCACCAAAACAGGTTTCAAAATTCAAACAGTCCCAAAACAATACCCTGCTAGCCCCTTAGAAGTAGTAGGAAAGAAAATAAATAACCTTCTACCAAGTAAAATCCACAAGAAACAATGTAAAAACAACAAGAAGTAGCTACTGTACTGGAATAGATCTGATCCCTTTCCCCTTCTAGTTCCTTCTGAGAAGCCAAAGCAACTGACACCACAAACCTAATTCAGCTCTGCCTCCAGATAGCTGAGTGAGACCTGGCCAGATCATTAGCATCCTTCCCCCATTATGTACCAACCTTTGCAACTAGTGAAGCCGGTGTAACCCCTCCCCCACAGATGAGGGTCACTAAAAAGCCTTCCTTGGGTGAGTCTAGATGCTCTCCACCCAGCTGGTATCCTGTATTTCAGCCAATTTAAAAAATAATTGAGTGAGAGTGCATAATGCCTCCGTGTACTGTCGCTTTAAGAGCTGCCAAACTGTAGTATAATTAATTTGAACTGGGGGGACTGTGTGTTTCCCTGCTCAAGTCCCCCCGGGGCCACTGAGCAGATCACCCCTTTCTGCAGTCGCTATATGCACAGGGGGGAGCCCTTTCAAAAGACGTAATTATCTGCTGGTAATTTGTTAGAGTGATAATGACAGTACAGTTTGTCTAACCTGCCTTTCTTGCAGCTGGGACTCTGTGTGTTTTGGCCCTCCATTTTGGACCTGAACTGCTAAAGAGGTCCAATCAATGGGGAGGGGTTCCTTAAAATGGAGCCTGCTGGTAAATCAGAATTTGGACTCTCAAGTGGAGCAAGCCACAAGGGGCTTGTATGAAGAGAGCCTCTGGGAAATGTAGTTTAGACCCTGGCACCTTTTTTCACCAATAGAGGGAGCCTGTTGTGACTGACAAGGAGACTCAGCCAATGGAAACCTTTTGGATTTGGGGGAAATGCCCAGACTGCCTGCTTAGAGAGTCAGTTTGAGCATGGAGCTGAAAGAGTGAGCAGCTCGAGGGGCTGCTGCCCACGGGGCAGCGCGATAACTGCGTGGGAGGCGTGAAAAAGGCCTGTCTGTCGTCAGCTCTCCTGAAGGGAGAGAAAAGGACTGTGTTTTCTCGGATCAAGTATCTGAACTTTGTGTGTAAAAGGAAAGCAGTTGTTGTGGCCTAGATAATGGGCAACCAAGTGTGGAGAAGAGATTCCAAAGAGGAACCTTGATTTTCAGACAGAGATTCTAAAGAGGAACCTTGATTTTCAGACAGAGATTCCAAAGAGGAAGCGAATGCTGAATGCCCCGAGGCTGGGGCAGAAGAGAACCTTGTTTGGAGTTGGAAGTTGAGGGGGAAACTGCCCTTTGTGTTTGTGCAGCCGTTATGTGCAGTAGTTCGCGTGGGAAGTGCGTGTGAGGCCCCAAAGTCAGCCTGCATTCATTAGTAAGTGTAATTCGGACAGCGACTCCGAGCTTTCAGAGTGAAAGTAGAAGCAGAAGTCATTTTTGGGACCAGACTTAACCTGAAGAAGACCGAAAGTGTGCAGAATTGCAATCGGCCTGCCAGGATTCTGTGGTCTGGTACAGTAAGTGACCTTTACATATAAATGCGTATAGTGCTTGTGGGGATTGAGATTTGAGGAACTCCGCGTGTAGTGAACTGTGTGCTGTGCTGGGAGTGTGGTTCCTCAGCAGGGTTCGAACTGAATCCAAGTCTGAGTCAGAGAAGAATGCCTCAGTAGCCAGGCTCAATCTCATGAAGTGCCCAGCTGCTTGCCTGGTAGTGTTCTGTCTACATATAAAATGTGCAGTTAGCTGAAAGTCATAGTCAGCATCACTTGGACTGCATCTGCATGCATTGAGTGCCAGTGAGCCTTGCCACAAGGGCTGGGCCAGCTATTCTGTTTCTCCTGGCAATCAGGGGCAATCTGCATTCCATTCAGTTTCAGCATTGAATCTGTGAGTACAAATCAGGGCAGCTTCCTGCCATTATCTAATTGAAAGTGTTCCATCTGATTTCTTTTCTTTTCTTTCTTGATGAACTGAGCCACCCGGCTCTGGATTACAGTTGGGTATTGTGCAAGTGTTTTTCCATCACAGGGCCCCAACCAGCTTCACCAATCCTATCTAGCCCCCCATCCTGGGTACCCAGTAGAGTGACATTTAGGGACCCTGAAATTGCGCACAGTACTGTGAATATTAATGTGATTGATCTAATTAACCTGATTTCCCCCGTCCTTGTTGCCATCCCCTAAATAAATCAGATCTGTTTGTTTCAGCAAGGTTACACTGACTAAGGTATGTGTTTATGTTAAAGTATTGTTCAGTGGCTATCGTATTACATCATCTTGTTTTACAGGAGGTCCCCAGAGTCAAGCTGGCCGAACCAGTCCTGGGGGTAAGTGTATCTGGTGAAGGTACTCCTGGTGTATTGTGTGGGTCACTAGTAGGTGTAAAAGGGGGTTTCAGTATCCCAGAGTGCTGTGATCATGTTAGTCGAACTACTGTAAACCCTGACCTCTGGGTGGAGGCACCCGCCATAGAACCTAGGCCCCTCAACCTGCTAGCAGTTAGGCAGGCAGGGGTAGTAGCCCTTGGGATAGCACCACCTGGGGGTTACACCAGCAAAAATGAATCACAATTCTACTCAAAGCCCTCAAAATAGGTTTGCTACCAAAAGAAACAGGTCTCCAATTCAAACAGCTTCACCAACAACACATCAAAATAGGCTTGAACTTAGAAGATATAGGTCTCCAATTCAAAGAAACAGCCCCAATTACATCAAACCAAATAGGTTTTAAATCAGAAGAAATAGGCCTCCACAATGCAGCCTGCTACACAGTGAAACATCAAACAAACAAGCATTTGTCAATGCCGAATGTTTGCTTGCTGCCATTGGCAGTGGTAGTGTAGAAGTTACAGAGCTGCGTTATAGGAATGGCAGTGAAGTATTGAACTGAAGCCAACCCCACCACCACCCTGCAGAGAGTGACAGGCATTGGGGTGTGCATTTGGGTCGTCAGGCATAACGGCCACGCCATTTCACCACACCCCACTCTGCAGAGACTGACAAGTGTCACGTGTTCCTTGGGGTCTTTGGCCCTTATGCATACCCCATTTCATTAGGGAATACGGTGAGATGGGTGCGATATAGGAGAATGGGGTGAAGTTTGGGGCCGAAGAGTCCAAGGCATACCTCGATGCCTCTCAGTGACTGCACGGTGTGGAATGGTATGAGCATCACAGGCAAGAATCCCAAGTCACACCCCTGATTCCTGTCATTCTCTATAGGGTTGGGCAATTTAGTTGAAAAGCCTAATACCTCAGGCATTCGTTGGTATGTTAACTCCAAATTTTCAACATGTTTGTTTTGTGACCCCACCTCATGAACATGGGGAATATCAGTTTGGTAGCCAAAAGCTGCTTATGCACAGTCACTGCGGCATTTAGCACCACAGGTGCAAAAATATTCCGAACAGGATGTAAAAAATGACATCTGTACTCTTTCATGGGGAGGTGTAAAAATGGCTATGTTGCAAATGTGTAGTAAAAATATTTAAAAAAATGGTGAAGTCATGAGCGCACATAGAAACTGTGCAACGCACACCGTTATATAATTAGGTTGGGGATTTTTATAGCAGATTGTCAACTCAGGCATTTTGGTGCCTCCAATCATGAACAGTGTCACTGTGATTTTCTTTATCTGTGCCGAACAATGATTTCCCACAGCGACCACGCATCTCTGCACTGAAAGTGTGAAAACACTCACGCCATGTTGTGAAAATGGCAGCTGTACTGTTCATAAGGAAGTGTTGAAAAATGCCACTAGTGAAAATCTGGACTGAAAATATTACAAAGTCATGAACTAACGAGGATGCGTGGAAACTGCACAATGCTCACTCGTACCACAGTCATTTTATGGACTTTTGTCACCAAATTTTCAACATAGCCATTTTAAGACCTCTGCTCATGAACAGTGTAACTGTGATTTTCTTAATCTGTCCTAAACATTGCTTTCGCACACCAACAGCACCATCGTGTGCTACATGGGCAGAAACACGTTTTGGGCAGGATGTGAAAAATGACAGCTGTACTGCTCATAAGGAGGTGTGGAAAAATGGCAATGTTGGAAATCTGGAGTGGAAATATTGAAAATTCGCAAACCTACGAGCATGTGTGGGAACTGTGCAATGCACACTCGTAAAACAGTCATTTTTAGGAATTCTGTCACCAAATTTTCAACATTGCCATTTTAAGATCTCTGCTCATGAACAGTGACACTGTGATTTTCTTAATGTGTCCCATACACTGAGTTCGCACAACGACTGCGCCATTGTGCGCTACATGGGCAGAAACACATTTTGGGTGAGATGTGAAAAATGACAGCTGTACTACTCATAAGAAGGTGTGGAAAAATGGCAATGTTGAAAATCTGGGTGGAAATATTGAAAATTACATGAAACCTATAGGTGCGTGAGGAACTGCTCAATGCGCGCTAGTAAAAACAGTCATTTTTAGAGTTTTTCACCAAATTTTCAACATAGCCATTTCAAGACCTCTGCTCATGAACAGTGTCACTGTGATTTTCTTAATTTGTCCCATACATTGATTTCACACACTGACTCGCCATTCTAGCTACATGAAGGGAAGCACATTTTGGGTGAGATGTGAAAAATGACAGCTGTACTACTCATAAGAAGGTGTGGTGAAATGGAAATGTTGAAAATCTGGAGTGAAAATATTGAAATTTCGTGAACTTACAAGCCTGCGTAGGAACTGCGCAACATGCACGCTCGTTAAACAGTCATTTTTTGGAATTTTGGTACCAAATTTTCAACATGGGGGTTTTGGGCCCCCTTCTCATGAATGATGTCACTGTCATGGTGGTATTCAGGCCCGAAGGGTGATTTCGCAGTCACTGCGCGGTCACTGCGCGAAAGTCACTTGCCGGACTGGTGTACCATGATGTTTATCGTCATGAAGGGTCTGGCTTATGTTAATGATGCAATCCCAAAACAACTGAGATATGCAATAAAGTTGAAACCCCTATCTAGCCCATTATACAGCTTACCGGCATTTCCTCAGTTCGCGGTCGGCTTTGAAGGTGCAGGCGATGTTCCAGGTCCCACCGAAGATAGTCGGCGCGGTCGGTAAGGCATAGGGTGAAGTGTGGGGAAACTGTGTGCGCCCAGTGGGTGGAGTGCGGGTTGTGGGAGGGGGCCGGGAGGCATCCGCTGGACCGTTTTCTTACAGGTTTAAAAAAAAAAAAAGCGTCTTGGGACCGTTTGCCACGCTGGGGTGGGCTCCCAGTGTGGCACCAAAGTTTTGAGGGCGTTCAGCCGACGGAGATTAGGCACCCCCACCGGCAACATGACGGATTGCCACGCTGGGGTGGGCTCCCAGCGTGGCATCAACTACTGGGAGGAGGAGCAGACAGACTCAGTTCAGCCGGCGGGATTGGGCACCCGTTGGCTATACACTGCGTTCAGGGGCGCACCGCTTGCGGCTGGGGCTGCTGGCGTGAGCAGCTTCTTATTGCTGCTCACTCAAGCGTGGCTCCCCTTTCAACTGTATGCCACCATTTTTGGAGCGTGTCATGGAGCAGCTCAAATGCATTAACAGGGGAGCAGCGCCACAAGCACACTGCCTGAATTGGAGGAGGAAGTGACACACCTCCGAAATCTCCGATGATGGCACTATGTTTTTTGCACATGCGTGCAAGCAAACATAATGATCCCACTTCTAGCCACCAAAACAGGTTTCAGAATTCCAACAGTCCCAAAACAATACCCTGCTAGCCCCTTAGAAGTAGTAAGAAAGAAAATAAATAACCTTCTACCAAGTAAAATCCACAAGAAATAATGTAAAAACAACAAGAAGAAGCTACTGTACTGGAACAGATCTGATCCCTTTCCCCTTCTAGTTCCTTCATGCCAGATGACTGCCTGTCTGGAGCCCTTTCCATGACATGTGATCCTCAAAAACAGGCTGGGAGGGCAGATGCCTGACTCCACAAGCACACTGTCACCTGCAACACTACAGGTAGAAATGCAGGCAGGAGTGACTGGGGTGTAAGCACGTTGGTTGGCTGTATGCACTGGCACACAATTATAGGCAACACACATGCAGTGTAACCTTGCCGTTGAGGTCCTTGAGAAGACGTGGGAAAAAGATGCTTGGGCTGTAGGATGACATCCAGTTTATCCTCTTGTTGCCTTCACTGACCTGTGCTTCACTGGGGACCCAACCCTCCAGCCTTAAAGCAGGCAGTAAGTCACAGGGTTGGAAGGTAGGGTTACAAGGCTGGGAGGTTGCCTGGGGCAGAAGGATGCAAGGCCTGTTAGGTGGAAAAAAGTTCAGATTAAAAATTACAGTAAAATAGCTCATTTTGCTCCCTAGCTCCCTCCCCATGCCTATCATTGGTATCTTTAAGAAGCTCTGCAATGGTTGCCACTTGGAAAAAGGTACATATTTTAAATTGATATGCTAGCAAACAAAAAGAAAAGGCTTGAGATGGTTAGAAACATACAAATGACAGTAGAAAAAGACCATCGGTCCATCCAGTCTACCCATAATACACCCTATCAAACCCTGAGACATTCTGTCTATACAGGGTGTTAGCCTACACTATTCACCCCCTTGCTCCCTGTTTTACAGCTACCACTCTGAGTGTCTACTAAGCCCTTCACTCAGTCCCAACCATGCTTGAAGCCATTAATTATTTTCGCACCTACTACATCAACTAGCAGACTGTTTCATGGCTTAACTACTCATTCTGTAAAATAAAAACTTTCACATCCCTCCTGACCTCCTTGCCAGTTCAACTCATGTTCCCATGTTCTTGATCCACTATTACTGCTGAATTATTTCTCACAGTTGACCTTGTTCATTCCCTTCAGTAACTTGAAGGTCTCTATCATATCGACCCCTCTCCCATCTAGCTTCCAGTAAGCACATGTTCAGTGCCTTAAGCAATCAATCAATCAAACAATCTTTATTTTATCAAGTGAAGCACCATTCAGTAGTCTCATTTACAAAGTGGACCTGGACAGGTACATTTAAAATATACATCATGGGAATACAGGACCTGGACAGTTACATGTAAAACATAAATCATAGAAAATACATTGTGGAATTCTAAAGTCAGTCCTCATAAGATCTACCCTGCTGACCGTGGATCATTTTGGTTACCAGCTCTGTTGCACCATCTCCAGCTTGTCCTTACATTTCCTCAGGTGAGGACTCCAGAACTGGTCACAGTACTCCATGTGTGCCCTCGCCAGTGATCTATACAAAGAAAGAAATACTGTATCTCTTTTCTTCTGCTATCAATACTCCTTCCTACATACCCCAGCATCCTCTTTGCCTCACTATAGGTTTTATTACCCTGTGTAGATTGTTTAAGGGAGTCACTAATAGAGACTTCAACAGTTGTTCTCTTTCCTCAGAAGTAGTGCCCAACTTAACCCCTCCTATCCAGTACTCTGCCCTGGGATTCTTGCTTCCTATAGAAACATAGAATTTGTCAGCAAATAAGAACTACTTGGCCCACCTAGTCTGCTTATTTTTCCCTATATTATTACCATAGAATGTACTTGATCTACAGCTCTTTCTCCCTCCCCCTTTCCTTGCCATTATGATTCCCTTGTGCCAATCCCATGTATTCTTGAACCCTCGCCACCTCTTCTGGAAGGCTGTTCCAGGAATCCACCACTTTCTGTGAAGAAGTACTTCCTCACATCTCTTCCCCTCTAGCTCCATAGCATGTCCTCTTGTTCTTGAACACTTTTCCTTCTGAAAAATACTTTCTTCCTGTACCTTATTTACTCCTGTGAAGTACAGGAATTTAAAGGTCTCTATTATATCCCCCCTGCTTTCAGGGTGTACGTAGTAATGCCTTTTAGCCTCTCTTCATAGGGTTTTTGTTGTAGACTATGGTTGGGCAGAGATCAGGAAGCATAGACAAAACTGGAGAAGTTGTAAAATTCACAAATAGTGTTTTATTATTGTTAATAATAAAATTGTACAGGATAGCAGTTCACAAAGGCAGTACAAAAAAATCCTTCATCTGAGTCTCTTTTCAGTTTAAATCTCAATCTCTTTCTAACAAAACAAAAAATTGCTCTCTTTTTATAAGATGTTTTCCCCTGGCAATTAAATTCCACAAATGTGCAGGGCAAGGTGGACTTTCTTGGCAGGCACAAGGAAAGAGTTTGGGGGAGGGATGAGAAACGAGGGGTGGGGGGGGGCATGCTACTGCTGGGTGATTCCATATTAAAAGGGATCAGATGGGGAAGTAAACAGGAAAGACATAGCCGCATATTGGTAAAGTCTGTACCTGGGTTGTTGGCAGATGAAACAGGACAGGCTATTCTCAAGTGTGCAAAGAGGGGAAGGCATAAACCACATGTGGTGGTGCACATGGGTACAAATGACTTGGCAGGGGAAATGGTAGAGGTGGTTAGGGAGAGGTTTGTGGAAAAGGGGAAGTTGAGTGAAGAGGTAGGGAGCTCAGTAGCCTTCTCTGAGGTACTCCCAGTGCCCAGGGCAAGGAAAGGTAGGCTAGATGAATTCAACAGTTGGATAGGAAATTGGTGTTGATCCAAGGAGTACGGCATAGTGGGAGGCTGGGGCAGGGTCTGGGACAACAGGGATCTATACGTAGGGAACAGATTACATTTGAGCAGGGAGGGGAAGGGGTGCTAAAACAGAGGTTAGAAGAATACATAGAAACAAAGGTTAATTTAAACTATGTGGGGGGTGGCAAGTGGGTTGCTGAAGGGAAGGCTTCCGGAGAGGGGAGGCAAACCAGCCTAACCCCCAATATAAACTGGATAGGAAGCAGGTAGAGACTGAAAGGTGGGGCTGAGAACGGTGGGAAATTGGGTAAGGAGTGTAAGAGAGTATCTTGGAGGGTTGTCTCCTTGAATGCAAAGAGTCTGGGGAACAAAACCGAAGAACTACAGGCTCTGTTGGCACAGGGGGTGGTGGACATAGCTGCCATCGCAGAAACATGGGTCAACCAATACCAGGACTAGGACCTGATGATCCCAAGGTATAGGATTTACAGGCTGGATAGGAGCACAGGGAAGGGGGGAGGGGTAGTGATGCACTTAAGGGAAGGGATAAAGAGTGCAAGGGAAGGGGGGAGGAGGGTAGGACAGAGGCCATGTGGATGCAATTCCAGGACATGAGGAATAGGGTTCTCAGGATGGGGGTGGTGTACAGGCCAATGACTCAGTGGGAAGACCTGGACAGGGAGCTGGTGGAGCAAGTTAGGAAGGTGTGTGGAAAAGGTAACACAATGATTGTGGGGGACTTTAATTTACCAGGAGTGGATTGGGGTACCCCAGCCACGTCAAGTACTAGGGAGCAAATACTCCTGGATGCACCTGAACTAATGTGGTTTCCATGCAATGCCTCACCCAAAACTCTAACTGGAGGGGCTTATAAAGATTAAAGGTCACAAGGTGCTCCTTGAGCTGCTGTGCCACCACTTTCTCAACAACCTTCCCTAAAAATGGGAGGTCGGAGACTGGATGGTAATTCGCCACGACATCAGGATCTGATGATGTTTTTTTTTAATACGGCCTAACCAGAGCCTTCTTCAAGGCATCTGGAAAGACCCCCTCTGAGATAGAGCACCGAGCTAATAGAGGTGACACATTTTATCAGAAAATGTTTTGGCACCTGGTCCATTTCACAGTATGTGTGCTTTAGTCTGAGGACAATCTCAATGACCTCAGCCACCACCACTAGTTTAAACTCCCCCAACTAGGCGGAGTGCTCTCTGAATGCCGAGGACAATCACTGTCGGCCACAATGTGGCACACTGATAGGACACCCTGATGAATAGTGGACACTCTGTCCGAGAAGAAACGAGCAAACTCTTTGCATAAAGCATCAGAAAAGGCTTTTTTCAGCTGCAGACAGGCTGGATTTAGCAGCCTGTCCACAGTCCGAAAGAGCACAGTTGGTTGATTCTTCCTGGCAGCAATATCCCTGGACAGGAACTTTGTCTTCTTATGGGTGATTGCCCTGATACTCATCATAATGAGAGTGCAGGGTTAGTCTGTTCACCTCTAGCCCGGACCTGCACTAGCAACACTCTAACCTCCAACCCGCAGTCTTCATCATCTGGAACTCTCAACCAAACCTTGGGGACTTCAAGTGAGAAGATTTGGTTCGTACACAGACCGGTGCAAGAGAGTCGAGTGTAACTGACATTGCCCTATTATAGGTGGCAACAGCCTCATCCACACCCCCAACGCATGCACTACTCACACTGGATAGATCTTCCATCGCCAGAAATCCCTCCAGGGTCAAACCCCTCAAAGGGTGGTAGCTTACCAGCCCAGCAAGGGAAGGCTCTTGGGGGGGGTGAATGAGAACTTCACTGTGCAATGATTGGACCAAATGACCTAATCAGTCTTGAGATTACTAATCTCAAGTCCGAGTGAGAAGACCAGGTCCAACATTTGGCCACCCTGGTGGGTCACAGAAGAAACATCTTGCGACAGGCCCAGAGATTACATCATCTGGAGGAGGTTGTAACCTAGCCTAGAAGATTTGTCATCAGCCCAGACATTGAAGTACCTCAGAACTAAGCATCTGGGGGGGACTCCAATGTCTCACCGACAACAAAGTTGGCTACCTCCTGCAGGAATTTATGTGCCGCCCCTGGGAGGTAATAGATCAGGAGAATCCAGCAGCCTGTGCCTGTACCCCCACATACGGCCACACATTCAAAGGAACCCGGTCTTCCCACTTGGTGCACAGTGAAGCCAAGCTCAGATCTAAAACAGATGGCCACTCCCCCCACCCCTACCTTCCACTCTGGGGCAGTGCACCATGTGACAAGGTGGAATAGGACCCTATCCCAGTTGTTATAGAAACTATGTAAATGCAAGGATCTGTTCTATTCTTTCCTTTTCCTGTCTCTTGTCTGTCTGGTTGCGTAACCAAATTTTTCTGTGGGACCTAGGATTTGATCACCCCAACAGTCTTGCAATTATTTGCCTGTTGCTGTGTCTCAGCCTTCCCTTGCATATCTGCTGGTATAAAAATATATGCAGATCATTATGTGGAAATGAAGCTGATATTGGGATCCCTTTGTTTAGAAATTATATAATGTTACTGTTGAAAGGTATGTAATTATAGTTTGAGATGATTGCACAAAGCTGTTGAAAACACAAAAAGTTACCTGAGTGCAATTTTTAAGCCTTTTGCAGAAGAGCTGTGGAAAAGGGTCCTCAGCTCAGGCACACTGTGTTCCTGCCAGCACCTGCCTGAAACATACAAGAACACTTTGGAAGATGCTATTTAAGAATGGGGGTTGGAAGGACTTATGAGACAGAGCAGCAATTGCCTTCAAGTTGGACACAGAGATTGAAGGAAAGCTCTGATGGATCTCTATGTTATTTTGCCTTTTCTAAATAGTTATACTAAACAATTTAATTTTTCATGTTACTGATAGTACAAATAAATATTTTTGGTGAATTCTATAACTGCTCCTGGTTTTCCTATACTTCCTGACCTGTGCCTCAACTATACACCACCGAGTAGCTGGCGGGGTGGCAGCCTCTAGAACCGGGCCAGCATCATCACCCACCTAGGTCTTGGTAATGTATGCCAGATCAACCAAGGAAACCAAGTCTGCTATAATTGTGGTCTCGTTCCTGATCAATCTGGCATTGCAAAGCACTGCCGTCAAGGGATTGGTGGGCAGTGTAGCCCTTCTGGGTACTAGTCCACTCGGTCTGGTAGAAACCCTGGGGATGGGGACCAAACATGTCTGGCCTCTCTCTAAGGCCCGTTGACACCCAGGGCACCTTCTGCACCCAATAACCTCATTCCTACCCCCTCCCAAAGTGTCTGAGGTGCCCCACCAAGATCGATCAGTACAAGCCTTCTTAATTCTGACCCCCCTACAGTGGCAAGCTATCTGTTGTGCTGGAAACTGGGAGGTCAGTAAAGGGCCACAGATCAAGAAGCTGGGACACCTCGTACACGATCCTAGCCCACCCCAGAGCCCCTGACTTCCCCAGACACATACTGTCCCAACCAGAAAGCCTCACTAAATAGCAAATAACTATCTGTCATACACACATCCATGCAGCTAATATACACCAACCTAACCAGCCATACTACACAAACATTTAACTAAAACCTCTAACCCCAATAACACCCCCACCACACATTACACCCCACCCAACAACCACTAAAACAAATATATCAGCAGTCTTGTTCACAGGAGAGAAAACAGAGTGCTAAATATTTCCAAGTGCTCCTTTACCGAACAATGTCCAAAATTCACAGAAAAACAAAATGTCCAGAAGATCAGCGTTCTTCACTTTACAGCACAGTTCCTACCCAGAGCACGGCCGTTTGCTCTCACTAAACTGCACCAATCTCTTCTCTGGGGGCAGCATCAATCATCCTTTGCTCCCACAGAAGGGAAGAAAAATGCTGGCCGACAGTTTAAATGTACAGGAACTGAATCGGAAGGGATTACAGCAGTTTAAGGGACTGGCCTAGCAGGACTCTCACTCAATCTAGAGCCAGAACCCAACCCAATGCAGTCAATAACTTAACAGGAGACAGAAACTCACTGGGCCCAAGTTCAAGGAACTAGCAGGCACTCCTCTCATCAGCACCCAGAATTCTCACAACAGGTGGCACTTCAGGGCAAACTCCAGTCCAGTTAAGTGAGAAACATCCAAAAGAGCCTTCTATAAAGTCCTGAAACAGCAGTTCCTCCGCAATGCAGTAGGTCGACTAAGTTCTGAGTCCCTGTCCAACTGCTAATCGGACCCTCCAGGCATGGAAACCTGCACCAACTCTGTGGGTTCCCCAGAGGCATAACACACAGGAAAATCCCTGGTAACCACCAACAGTCCTCAAAGCTTAATACAAGAGGCAGTCCATGGAAGTCCCACGGCATCCCGAACCACTCGGCAGTAATGGCAACAGCAGTGAAAGAAGGACCGGCTGGAAAAGGCAATTCAACAGGCACCCGGTAGAAGTCTCCGAGGATGGCTTACAATGGCTACAACCAGTTCACTCAATTTGTCCCTCCCGAGGTGTCCCGACAGGTAGAGCACTCGATTTCCTAACCCTACAAAACAAGAAAACTGACTCCTACTGCTAACTGACTTAAAGCCCTCACTAACACTTATGACGCTACTCCTCATGCCTCGCCTCTAAATATTAAAACTAATTAAAAATTTGTCAGACTCCAGACAAACGCTGTCTCAGGAGTTGGCACAGAGACAAATGTACTCCATTTTTCCAGGCTCAGATGCAACCTTTGTCCTTTTTCCAGGCTCAGGATAAAATATTGCCTTTTTTCCAGGCTCAAGACACAACCTGCTCTTCATCTCACAGCTGTGGTGCATCTTTCTGCCACAGCAGACTTCTCTAGGAACCTACTGCTTTCTCTCTGCAAAGCTGCTCACTCAACGTCTCATCTGCAATCCATTCCAGACATGGGAAGGCATTACCAGCCCCGAGGGACAGATTGCTGGCAGCCCCCAGGCAAGGCCCTCTCCCAGCCCCGTTCTCTCACAGGGGCAGGAGCCCCTCTCCTTGTGGAGGGGTTCCCACCAGACTGACTCAAAATCCAAAAGTTCTGTTCTCTTGGGAGCTTTCTGGCAGCTCCCCATTGGCAGGAGCCACAGTCCTTCAGAAAATTAATGTGTGAGGTTCCCTTGATGAATCACTGACTGTTCAAAACAATGCCACAATAACCCCCAGTATTTTTCCCCAAGAGTCTATTCACAAGTCCCAGAATCCTTAACAATAATCCTGGCCCCTTGGTTGGTTGGATGGTGTCACATGGAAGCAGTCATGCTTGCAGTGTAAACAGTCCAAACGCAGATCTTAGTGTCCCAAATTTAAACTTTTGCTGCCAAATCATTTGCTTTTGGTAGATGATTTCCCCACACATTTGTAGCCACCCCAGTGCCATGTTAAATGACTGCACATTTTAACACATTGAGTTAGCCCTCTAGCAGTTGCTGCTGCCATTTCTGAATATCCCCTGGCAGCCACACGTAGACAAAATTGCAGTTTATTCATTTTCCCAACATTCACATCTTGCTGCAGTTGTGTACACCTTTTTGTTTACTACATAGAAACATCGACTTTGACAGCAGATAAGGACCACTTGGACCACCTAGTCTGCCCATTTCCCTACCTACTGGATAAGCTGCAGATTTTAGTTAACCAACAGCCTACTTCCTGCTACCCCCCACTATAATTGCCTTATATCTGTCCCATGCATGTTTGAATTCCTCCACTGCTTTAGACCCCAGCCTCTCCAGGAAGGTGGTTCCATCGTCCACCACTCTCTCCAGTAAAAAATATTCTCACATTACCCTGAACTGTTCCTTTCTATCTTTAAATTGTGCCCCCTTGTTCTTACACATCTCTTTTTCTGAAAGATGCTACCCTCCTGGACTTTGTTGATTCCCTTGAGGTACTTGAATGTTTCTATCATGTCCTCCTGTCCCTCCTTTCATCAAGAGTATACATATTAAGCTCTCTCAGTCTCTCTTCATATGGTTTCTGATGCAGACCCTGCACCATTTTAGTTGCCCTCCTCTGGACTGCTTCCATCCTGTCTATGTCCTTGCGTAGATGAGGTCTCCAAAACTGCACACAGTACTCCAGTCTCACCAACTGTCTGTAAAGAGGGATAACCACTTCCCCTTTTCTACTTGTGATGCCCCTTCCTATGCATCCCAGTATCCCCCTGGCTCTCCTTACTGACTTCTCACATTGCTTACCAACCTTTAGATCATCTGATATGACTACCCCCAGGTCCCTTTCCATTGTTGTTGTTCCCTTGTTGTTGTTAGTACCTCCCCTGCTATTGTGTACTCTTCTCCTGGGTTTTTGTTTCTCAGGTGCATTACTTTGCACTTCTTTGCATTGAATCTAAGTTGCCATATGTCTGACCTTTCCTCAAACCTTGCCAATTCCCTTCTCATCCTTTCTACCCCCCTTGTGTATCAACTCTGTTACAGATCTTTGTGTCATCTGCAAAGAGGCATACCTTTCCCTCCAGAACCTCTGCAATGTCACCTATAAATATGTTAAAGACGACTGGACCTAGTACTGAGCCCTGAGGTACTCCACTAGTGACCCCCCCCTTTCTTCAGAATGTGCTCCATTCACTGTTACCTTCTGTGTCCTGTTGTACAGCCAGTTTGCTACCCAGGCTACCGTCCTGGGACCCACTCCCAGGCTGGCTAACTTGATTATCAATCTTTTCTGTGGGACTGTGTCAAATGCCTTGTTAAAGTCTAGGTAGACCATATCCACAGCCCCTCCCTGGTCTATTACTTTGGCCACCCAGTCAAAGAAATCTATTAGATTCGTCTGACATGACCTTCCTGCTGTAAATCCATGCTGCTTTTGGTCCTGTGCCCTGCTGGCCTCTAGGTACTCAACAATGCTTTCTTTCAGAAGTGATTCCATCATTTTCCCTACCACTGAGGTCAAACTTACAGGTCTGTAGTTTCCTGCTTCTGCCTTGCTCCCACTTTTGTGAAAGGGAATCACACCTGCCCTCCTCCAGTCCTCAGGTTCCACCCCATCCTCCCATGATTTGTTAAAAAGTGTGGTCAGTGGTGTCACTAGGTCCTCCCCAAGTTCTTTAGGATTCAGGGGTGAATCCCGTCAGGCCCCATTGCTTTGTCCACCTTGAGTTTTAGGAGTTCTTTCAGGACTCTTTCTTCTGTAAATGGACTAATGTCAACCCCCTTACCCAAGTGCTTCTATTGTCTGGTTTAGGTAACTCCTCCTCATCTTCTTTTGTGAATACTGAGCAAAAGTATTCATTCAGTAACTCTGCCTTTTCACTGTCCTCCTCTGCCCACCTTCCCTCTCCCTTATTAATCTTCACTATTCCTCCCTTAACCTTTCTATGCTCCCTAATGTACCTATAAAAGGTTTTATCCCCCTTCTTAACTGAATTGGCTAGAAACATAGAAACATAGAATTTGACGGCAGATAAGGACTGCTTGGCCCACCTAGCCTGCCCATTTTCCTACCTAACAGATAAGCTGCAGATCCTAGTTAACCAACAGCTTACTTCCTTCTACCCCCCACTAAGACTGCCTTATGTCTGTCCCATGCATTCTTGAATTCCCCCACTGTTCTTGACTCCACAACCTCCTCAGGGAGGCTGTTCCATGCATCCACAACCCTCTCTGTGAAAAATACTTCTCACATTACCTCTGAGGACGTCCCCTCTATCTTCAAATTGTGCCCCTTGTTCTGCACATCTCTTTTCTGACAGATGCTACCCTCTTGGACTTTGTTGATTCCCTTGAGGTACTTGAAAGTTTCTATCATGTCACCTCTCTCCCTTCTTTCCTCAAGGGTATACATATTAAGCTCCTTTAGTCTTTCTTCGTATGTCTTCTGGTGCAGACCCTGCACCATTTTGGTTGCCCTCCTTTGGACAGCCTCCACTCCGTCTATGTCTTTGCGAAGATGGGTTCTCCAGAACTGCGCACAGTACACCAGATGGGGTCTCACCAATTGTCTGTACAGAGGGATAACAACTTCCTGTTTTCTACTATTGATGCCTCTTCCTATGCACCCCAGTATCCCCCCAGCCTTACTGCCTTCTCACATTGCTTGCCCACCTTTAGGTCATCTGCTATAATTACCCCCAGGTCCCTTTCCATTTTTACTGTTGTTAGTATCTCACCCCCATTGCGTACTCTTCCCTGGTTTTGTTTCCCAGATGCATTACCTTGCACTTCTTTGCATTGAATCTGAGCTGCCATACATTTGACCATTCCTCCGACCTTGCCAAGTCCCTTCTCATCCTTTCCACTCCATCTTGTGTATCAGCCCTGTTGCAGATCTTTGTGTTGTCTGCAAAGAGACAAACTTTTCCTTCCAGTTTCTCTGCTATTTTTTCCTTGGTTTGGGCTTTTGCTATTCTGACTGCCTTCCCCACTTCTTTCTGCTTTAATTGATACAGTTCCTTGTTGTGCTCCTTCTGTGATTCCTTATACTTTGTGAATGCAACCTTTTTTTCCTTAACCTTTTCTGCCACCTCTTTTGAGAACCATAGTGTGTTTTTACTCTGCTTTGTTTTCTTTATCTGTTTCACACAAAGGCTTGTTGCCTCTATGATGGCAGTTTTGATTTTTGTCCATTGTTCCTCCACCCCTCCTTTTTGGCCATTTGGTAGTGTATTCCTCAGGTATTCACCCATTTTGCCAAAATCAGCCCTTCTAAAATCCAGTATGCTTGTTTTTGTATGGCTCGTCTCCATGGTTGTGCTTATTGTCAAGCACACTGAGCAGTGGTCGCTTGTTCCCAGATGTCTACTGACTTCTAAATTTGTGATCCTCTCTCCGTTTGAGAGTACCAGGTCTAGTATTGCTCCCTCCTGAGTGGGTTTCAACACTAGCTGTCTAAGGCCTGCCCACTGCAGGGTATTGAGAATGACCCTGCTCTTGGATGTGGCTGCAGTACATGTCATCCAGTTAACAACTGGCATATTCAGGTCCCCCATCAACAGTATCTCTCCTTTTTCAGCCATTTTGAGAATGTCCTCTATCATTTTCTTGTCCATTTCCTCCCCTTGAGATGGGGGTCTGTATACAACCCCTGCGCGGATTGTGATGCTATTCCCTGTCTCCAAGGTAACCCATAGTGCCTCTTGTCCTCCCCCTTTGCTTTTTAGTTCTGTATCTTTGATCCCTTCCCTTATGTATAGGGCTACTCCCACTCCTCTTTTCCCCTCCCTGTCCCTTCTGTAGACTGTGTACCCTGGTATGTTGACATCTCAGTCATGGTTCTCCCACAGAACCACAGCATGCCCTTTGCCCATGTACTCTTTAACTTTATATTGGCGTTTTCTGCTTGTACTAGCACTAATGTCTTTTCTCCCAGCACTAGACAGGCTCCCAGCCATGGATATTCATGAGCTGCCTCATTAATATTCAGGAGGCAGCTCCCCATTCTCGAGCGCATTTGGCACTCTTAAAAACTTCTCTCCTGCTTCTCCCATCACCTCTCCAGTGCTGCTTGCATCTCCATTCCCCTTTTTGCTCCACCCAGAGGCTGGGACCACCAGAGAGAGACATACTTAGAGGCTGCCGAATGGGCGATTGAGAAATGTGCCTCTGCACATGTGCAGTGATCTTCCCGGCACCGAAGTGCCAAACCAGGTGGCGGCTCCACAAACTAGCTCCTCCGGCCCTACTTTTAAAGAAAACTATGCGGGGGCTAGCGGGAGACCAAGACACTGAAGGGACTGTCACAGAACCAGCCAGGAATGGGGAGAAAAGAATGGGTGTGTGTGTGAAACAAAACCCCCAGGGAAACGAGGCAGACAGGTAAGCCCCTGGGACAGGGGGTACAACAGCAAGGCATTCTTTTTCAATAGTGGAGTACTTCTCTCCCTGTCGTGCAGCTTCCTACTGATTTACACTTCCCGTCTATATTCTGACTCGGGCCTGTACCTAGGCCTACCTCTGATGCATCTGTCTGTAACAGGAATTGTTACTCAAAGTCTGGACTTCTTAAAATATGGGTTGAGCATAAAAATGCTTCTTCACACTCTGGTGACCTTTTCAAATTATTCGGGTACTGTTTTTTTTTTCGTGAGGTTCAATGAACAAAGTAGCTAACTGGGCTAACTGGAAACAAATCTCCTGTAGTAACCAGCCAGACCTAAAAATGACCTGACATGTTTTTTTTTTGTTTTAGGGACAGGACTTTTCGCTGCAGCTTCTATCTTGGAAATCTCTGGCTTTTCGTTTCCATTTCCCAAAATATAACCTAAATATCTGGTTACCTGCATGCCCAATGCACACTTGGTAGGATTAATGGTCAGACCTATATTTTTGATAGATTGGATAACTGCCATAGATGTTATAGGTGTTTCTTCCAGTCTGGACTGTACACTACAACATCATCCAGGTAAGCAGCTCAGTAACCAGTATGAGGGACTAGAATTACATCCATGTACCACTGGAATTTAGCAGGTGCACCAATAAACCAAACAGCATTGTGGTGAACTGATGGATTTTGTGTCTGGATTCTTTAGCTAGGGGAATTTGCCAGTAACCATTGGTGAGTTTGAGGGTACTAATATACTTGACACTTCCTAGTCTGTCTACCAAATCATCTATCCTTGGCATAGGATAGCTGTCAAATACGGACACTTGATTAAGTTTGTTAAAATCAAGGCAGATTCTTACACCCCTTTCCTTTTTATTTACAATCACCATTGGTGATGACCAAGCACTTCTCAATTCTTCTAAGATAGCCAACTCTTCCAATTTTCTTAACAATGTCTGCTCTTAACCACTCTGGTAATCTGTATGTATTTTGTCTGATAGGGTAAGCATTCTAGAAACATATAATTTGACAGCAGATAAGGCCCATCAGGCCCATCCCCTTTCCAAACCCAAAAGCCTCAGATCCTACCTGATCTCTGGCTCATCTCCTCCTTTGAACCCCCAGGATACTCCTATGTCTATCCCATGAAATTTTGAATTCTCCCACCAACTCTGATCCCACCACCTCCACTGGGAGGCTATTCCATGCCTCCACCACCCTTTCCATGAAGAAGTATTTTCTCATCTTGCCCCTTAGTATACCCCCTTCCAGTCTCTTGTCATGTCCTCTTGTTTTAGAGCATCTTTTCATCTCAAAGATGCTGCCCTCTTGTTCCTTATTTATTCCCCTTATGTACTTGAAAGTCTCAATTATGTCACACCTCTCTCTCCTCTCCTCTCCTCCATGATACACATATTGCATTCCTCCAATCTTTCCTTGTATGATCTCTGGAGTAGACCCTGCACCAATTTTGTTGCCCTTCTTTGAATTGTCTCCACCTTGTCTATGTCTTTTTGGAGATGTGGCCTCCAGAACTGGGCACAGAACTCCAAATGAGGCCTCACCAATGACTTGTACAGTGGCATTACCATCTCCTTCCTTCTGCTAGTGATACCTCTCCCTGTGCACCCCAGCATCCCATTGGCTGTCCCTACTGCCTTGGCACATTGCTTGACCACCTTAGACCATCAGATATGATCACCCCTAGATCTCTTTCCTGCTGTGTGGTCTCTAACAGCGCCCCCCCCCCGTCATGTAAATCTCTCCTGGGTTTCTGCACCCCAAGTGCATGATTTTGCACTTTTTGGCATTAAGTCTCAGTTGCCACACTCTGGACCATTCCTTCAGCTTAGCTAGGTCACTTCTCATTTTCTCCACCCCTGCCGAGCTGTCAACCTATTACAGACCTTGGTGTCATCTGCAAAGAGGCATACCTTCCCTTCCAAGCCCTCCACAATGTCACTGATGATATTAAATAGTACTGGCCCCAGAACTGATCCCATGGCACCCTGCTTGTCACCCTCCTTACCTCAGATTTAGCTCCTTTTACAACCACTCTCTGTCCTCTATCCCTCAACCAGTTCTCAAACCCAGTTCATCACCCTGTGATCCAGTCCCAGGCTATTCATCTTGTTCACCAGCTTCCTATATGGAATGGTGTCAAATGCCTTGCTGCAGTCAAGGTTGGCTACATCCACCACTCCCCCCAATCCACATCTCTGATCACCTAGTCAAAGAAATCTATCTGATTTGTCTGACATGATTTTCCTGCCGTGAATCTGTGCTGCCTCGGATCTTGAGCTCCACTGACTTTAAGGTGCTCCACTATCCTTCCTTTTAGCAGTGATTCCATTATTTTCCCTACCACTGAGGTCAGACTGACAGGTCTATACTTACTGGCCTCTTCTCTGCTGCCACTTTTGTAGAGAGGAACCACATTGGCCCTCCTCCAGTCTTCTGGAACCTCCTCTGTATCCAATGACCTGTTGAACAGTGTTTTCAGTGGTGCAGCTAGTATCTCCCTTAACTCCTATAATACTCTAGGGCATATGCCGTCTGGTCCCATTGCCTTGTCCACCTTTAGTTTAGTTTAGTGAGTTCCTTTAGGACTGTCTCTTCTGTAAATGGACTGCTGTCCACCTCCATATCAGTTCTGAGTCTTAGATGTGGTCCCTCTCATTCCCCTTTCTCAGTAAAAACTGAACAGTAGTGTTTGTTCAAGATTGATGCTTTTTCCTGGTGGTCTTCCACTCCTTCTCCTTCCTCCCCTTTTAGCCTAACAATACTCCCTGGTCTTTCTTCTTTCAATAACATACCAATAAAAAGTCTTGTCCCCTTTCTTAGCCTCTTTTGCTATTTTCTCTTCTGTGCCTGCCTTGGCTCTTATGACCGTTTCCCTGCCTCCCTTTGCTTTTCTAGATACATTGCCCTGTCCTTTTCCTTCTGTGACTCCTTATATTTCCTGAATGCCACTGTTTTTGCCATTACTTTCCCAGCCACTTCCTGTGTAAACCATAGTGGTTTTCTTTTACTGTTGCCTTTGTCTATTTCCCGAATGCAAAGGTTTGTCACCTCCCCATGGCTTTTTTTAGATGGGCCCATAGATCCTCTAGCCCCCCCTTTTCTCTCCCCCAGCTAGGGAGTCCCTGAGACACAGCCCCATCTTTGTGAAGTCTGCCCTCTTGAAGTCCAGAACCCTCGCTTTTGTGCGGCATGACAGTGTTTTAGTACTCATATTGAACCACACTGTGCAATGGTCACTGGACCCCAAGTGGTCACCACCCTGACATCCGAAATTCTGCTTCCATAAGTTAGAACTAGATTCAAAATGGCTCCCTCCCAGGTTGGCTCAAGTACTAGCTGCTTGAGACCGGCCCCAAATAGGGAATCCAGGATGTCTCTGCCCCTGGCTGTTGCAGCCGCTGGGATGCTCCACTCAATTTCTGGTAAACTGAAGTCACCTACCAACAACACCTCCCCTTTTGCTGCCATCTCATGGATGGCTTCCAGTAGATCTCTGCCCATTTCCTCCCTTTGTACAGAGGGTGTGTAGATTATGCCAGTTCATATGGCTGTGTCATTTCCTGTTTCCAGGGTGACCCACAGTGTCTGTGCCCCGGCCCGCAATACTTGCACCTCCATTACCTTTATGCTGTCCCTGATGTAGAGAGCCACCTCTCCTCCCTTTTTACCCTCTCTATCTCTCCTAAACAAAGTGTAACTCAGTATAGCTACATCCCAGTTATGGTTCGCATTGTACCATGTCTCAGTAATGGCTACAATGTCTAGATGAGCCTCAGCTATCAAGGTTGCCAGATCAAGTATTTTGTTCCCTAGACTATGGGCATTTGAGCACATGGCCCTCCATGTTCCACAGGCTCTCCTCCTGTCCTCCCCCCTATTCTTTTGCTTCCCCTCTCTTTTCCTTTTCTTCTAAGATCTGCTCTCTCTGGCAATTTGGTGACATTTGTGTCCTCCTTGCTGGTTACATTAACCTATGTGGGTGGGCAGTATGTTATATCCTGTCCCTTTCTCCACCCCCCTTGGCTAGTTTAAATGCTTGCCAATGAATCATTGAAATTGTTCACTAAGGACACTGGTCCCCTTACTGGAAAGATGCTCGCCATCTCCTCCATACAGATCTGCATCCCCCAGGTGAGTCCCCATTCCCCAATGAAGCCAAAACCTTGCTGTCCACACCAGCTCTCCAGTCAAGTGTTTAAGTTCCTGGTGTGGAGATCCCTAGCCTCCCCCTTGCCATGGATAGGCAGTACCTATGAGAAGGACACAGAGTTAGCTACGTGCCCTAGACCCCTCCCTGATTCCCAGAACTCCTTTTGTACTCTTGCTATCTCTGCCTTTTTCCCAGCTTGGTCATTTTTCCCCAGATGGACAATGACATCGAGCTTCCCTCTCCTTGCTACCACCCTAACGATCCCCTGAATCTGCTTTCCATATTTCCAAGCTGTGCCACCTGGTAGGCACTTTACCTTCCTCCTCTCCATCTCTCCTGCTGCTCTTTGCTCTCCTCCCTGGTCAATGGAGTCCCCCACCAGAAGTATCTTCCTCTTCTTTTAGGGTCCTCCCCCACCCACCCTTGGGGCTCCATTCTGGAGGCCCCTCTCATCCTCCCTGAGTGCAGCCTCGGGTGCCTCTGTGGGGCCTTCCTTTTCCTCAAACACAGTGTAAGAATTCCTTAGTTGCACTGGCTAGGGTATGTGCCTCTGACCCACCTCTCTTACCCCGCCTGAGCCCACCCGTAGTCCAACCACTCCTCTTGCTGGGCAACCTTTGATGTAGTGGGTGTTGATATGGTGGCCTCTGGGTGGGGGCGGAGGCCTCCTAAATCCTAGCCAACTCAGTCTAAAGACTAGCTTCCTCTGCCCTCAGCCCAGAGAGGTGCCTGCAGAAGAGGCAGCACTGCAGCATCCAGAAGATTCTTCTGAATACTGCTGCCCCACAGCCACTGCACTGCACCACTCCCAGCATTTCCCCCTTCTTATCAGCCTGTTGCTACACTTACTAGGATCTGCAGCTTATCCATCAGGTAGGGAAATGGGCAGACTGGGTGGGCCAAGCGGTCCTTATCTGCCGTCAAATTCTATGTTTCTGTTTCTATGTTTCTGGCAACTACTGTGACCAATAATCCTAGTGCCATCTGATTTTGTTTTATCTCCTAGCTGCTATGTCCAATCCTATTCCAGACTCCAATAATTTTTTTTTGTTTATTAGTTTCTCACATATCTTCTTCTGTTCCTCCCTGCCTCCCCTTCTATTGTGTTATGTCTGCCTGTTACAGCCCTTTCCTATTCCTACCTGGATGTAAACACTGCAGAGTAGGTGAGTCCCTATAATATTAGACTAGCCCAGGGTGGCTGGGATGGGGGTAAGGTTGGGCAGGACCTTCCCTGCATCTGCCTGTGCTCAAGGAAAGCAAACATTAAAACAATCAGCTTTCCTGCAACAGAACGAAGGCAAACATTCTCTGTTACTATTATGAGTTCAACCCCTTTTGCTTGGCCTGGCACTGTGGAAAAAGTACTTCTAAATGTCTCTACCAAGTTATGGAGTTTTGCGGTTTGTTCTGTGGTAAGAACATATTCACAGTTTGTTGCAATCTGTCATAAGCTATATCAGTGTCTTCTTTAGACATTTCTGGTAAGACTAACAAAGAAACCTTTGATGTTTTTTTCAGCCCATTTCATCAGGAGGTTAGCATGGTATATTTTGGTAGGATTATTCCTATCAGGGATCTCAATCTGATAGTTAACTGTACCAGTATGTCTTACCACTGTATAAGGCCTTTGCCACTTCATTAGCAGTTTGTTTTCTGTAGTGAGTAACAGTAACAATTTTTTACCTCACTCAAAAACATTTTCTTTTACCCCATGGCCATAATACTGTACACCACCTGCTGTTTTTCGGCCTCTTCCTGGTTACTGTGGGCGAGTTCAACATATTTTACCAGTTTCTTTCTCAGTGCACACATATAAGATGTAATAGATTCTTTCTGAGCAGGGTTATCTATGTTTTTTTTATTATATCTACTGGCCCTCTAGGTTGTCTTACTATATAACATTTCAAACAGTGGAAAACCTGTTGATGCTTGTGGCACTTCTCTGTAAGCAAAGAGCAGGTAAGGTAAGTATCGGTTCCAATCTTTTCCTTCACACTTCACAAACCTATTTAACATGCGTTTTAGGATTTGATTAAAATGTTTGACAAGACCATCAGTCTGAGGGTGGTAAGGGGAGGTTCTTATGGAGGTGATACCTAGTAGTCAGTACAGCTGCTTCTGTAATGCAGGACTAAAATTGCTACCCTAGTCAATAATAATTTGTTTCGGTATGCTCACCCTGCTGAAAATTTTGGCAACCTTTGCTGCTACTTTTGGGGTTATGACAGTACACACTGGAATTGCCTCTGCTATCACGTAGCATAGTCACATACTACCAAAATGAATTGATTACCCTTTTTACTTTTGTCTAAGGGGCCAACCACATCCATTGCAATTCTCTCAAAAGGCACATCTATCAAGGGAAGGGGCACCAGGGGCACCTTGTCTTTTTAATCACTGGGACTACTTTCTGACACTCAGCACAAGAACTGCAATAGGTAGCAACATCTTCATGAATCCCAGGCCAGTAAAATCTGTACAATAGTCTGGTAAGGGTACAGTCCCGCACTGAGTGACCCACCATGGGACTATCATATGCTATTTGTAACAACTCAGTTCTATACTTCTTTGGTACGACCAATTGGTCTGTCTGTTACTGCATCTGAGGATTTATCCAAACTCTGTACAGTAGCTCATTACATTTTTTAAGCATTGGTTCATCCTGTTTTTGTTTCACCCCCCAGCTGCTTAAAATAACCTTGAAGAGAACATTGTTAGTTTGCTCAGAAACAAAAAAAATATATTTTTATCGGTTTAGTTTCAGCATTTTCATATATCAACCTCTTAGCTCCCTTAGTCTTTTGTTGCCACTGTTTTTTTCAGGTGTCTTCTTTCTTTCTTGGCCTTTTGGCTCTTGGAGCTGGGCTCAAACAAGTCTGAATCAAAGGTACTAAAAGGAAAAGAGTCCCCAACATCTGAGCTTTCCATTGCCTGTGCTCTTGTTATCACAGCTGCTGACACAGCAGGATTTACTCCCTCTGTGACTTACTTGGCAGATCCTGAAAGTCATTTCTAATAATCATAGGTATAAGCAAGGCTCCCTGTTTTCTGAAGTTCTGTGGCACGCTGTGATTGTTGCAGAAATTATGACCTGCCACAAAATTTGGGGCAGGCTGCAGAAATTGCACAGAAATTGCCCCAGTAAGTTAGACAGAGACTGACACCACTCCTTTCAAGCAATTCCTCTGCCTGCTTGTAGCTTTATAAAAACTAAAATTCACCCCAACCATCATGGCCCCTCAAACCATCACCACCCAGCCCTGAGAAACCCCCTTGAGTCACCCTATTTTTTATATTGACACCTTATTTTTGGTCCAAGGCTGCATGATGATCCATTGCCTTTTCCTATCACTGCTAGTGGGCCAGAATGTTTTTTTCTTATCCTAGTAGTGCTTTGTAGGGCCCACAGAAAGTCACACTGGGGCATGAAATCCAGCCCATTGGGCCTAGCAGTAAAAAGAAGAGGCAGAGGATTGTCCTACACTGTTGGACCAAAAAAGGTGCCAATATAAAAACCATAGTGACTCAATAAGGCTCTGGGTGGAATGACTTTTGGGGTTTAGATATGCAGGGTTGGTATTTCTTGTTTTGAGGGGCAGAGTAATGTCTAAGAGGAGAAGAGGAGACTTTACAATACATTTGAGGCAGGAAGAGCCAGAGGATGACTGTACAGTGTTGGGCTCGATAATGACATACATTTAAATCTACAAGGCCACTCAATGGCATTCTCAAGGCTTGTTAGGAAAGTGGTGGGGATGAGACGAGCAGTGGCGGGGTTTACCTATTCTAAAACCATGGCGGGTAAAGTGCTGGTGTGGGTGGGGTGGGGGCAATTTGCTATCCTTATGGGGTTTAGAGCACAAGAGGTTACTGTGGATGGGGTTGTGAGGTTGCCAACCTGATGGGTCAACTCTGGTGCCTGGGGAAGAAAAATGTAAATTATAATAAAATGCAAGCAAAGGGACAGCTAAGTAAATAAAAAAAACTATTGAGGCAGGAAAAGAATGAGAGAATGCTGGATAGATCAAAGAAATGAAAAAGATGAAACCAAAGAAGTTGATACCAGCCCATTTAAAGAAGAAAGGGTTCTGAAAGAATGCTTAAAACTGAAGGTGGACAAAGCAATGGGGCCTGATGGGATTCATCCCAGAATTCTAAAAGAACTAAGGGTAGAATTAGTGACACTACTGACTACCCTGTTTAACAAATCATGGGAGGATGGGGTGGTACCCGAGGACTGGAGGAGGGCAGATGTGGTTCCCCTTCACAAAAGTGGGAGCAAGGCAGAAGCAGGAAACTACAGACCTGTTAGTTTAACCTCAGTGGTAGGGAAAATGATGGAATCACTTCTGAAGGAAAGAATTGTCGAGTATCTAGAGGTCAGAGGGGCACATGACCCTAGGCAGCATGGATTCACAGCAGGAAGGTCATGCCAGATGAATCTGATAGATTTCTTTGACTGGGTGACCAAAGTAGTAGATCAGGGAGGGGCTGTGGACATGGCCTACCTAGACTTTAGCAAGGCATTTGACACAGTCCCACACAAAAGATTAATATGCAAGTTAGCTAGCCTGGGAATGGGTCCCAAGATGACAGCCTGGGTAAAAAATTGGCTGGAGAATAGGACACAGAAAGTAATAGTAAATAGAGTCCACTCTGAAGAAGGGGTTACTAGTAGGGTACGCATGAGGTTCAGTATTAGGACGGTCCTCTTCAATGTCTTTATAAGTGACATTGCAGAGGGACTGGAAGGAAAAGTATGTCTCTTTGCAGATGACACAAAGATCTGCAACAGGTTGATACACAAGGTGGATGTGGAAAGGATGAAAAGGGACTTGGCAAGGTCAGAGGAATGGTCAAATGTATGGCAGCTTAGATTCAATGCTAAGAAGTGCAATGTAATGCACCTGGGAAACAAAAACCCAGGGGAAGAGTACACAATGGGGGGTGAGATACCAACAACAAAAAAATAGAAAAGGACCTGGGGGTAGTCATATCAAATGACCTAAAGGTGGGCAAGCAATGTGAGAGGGCAGCAAGGAGGGCTGGGGGTATACTGGGATGCACAGGGAGAGGCATCACCAGTAGAAAACAGGAAGTTATTATCCCTCTGTACAGACAGCTGGTCAGACCCCATCTGGAGTACTGCATGCAGTTCTGGAACCCAGTCTTATAAAGACATAGACAGGATGGAAGCTGTCAAGAGGAGGGCAACTAAAATGGTGCAGGGTCTGCACCAGAAGACATATGAAGAGACTTAAGGAGCTTAATTGTATAGCCTCGAGGAAATGAGGGAGGGGGACATGATAGAAACTGTCAAGTACCTCAAGGGAATCAACAAAGTCAAGAGGGCAGCATCTTTCAAAAAAGAGGGTGTGCAAGAACAAGGGCACAATTTGAAGATGGGGCGGCTCAGAGGTAATTTAAGGAGTATTTTTTCACAGAGAGGGTTGTGGATGCATGGAACGGCCTTCCGGAGGAAGTCATGGAATCAAAAACAGTGGTGGAATTCAAGCATGCATGGAACAGTCATAAGGCAATTCTAGGGGGTGGGGGTAGGAAGAAGTAGGCTGCTGGCTAACTAGGATCTGCAGCTTATCCAGTAGGCAGGGAAATGACCAGACTGGGTGGGCCAAGCGGTCCTTATCTGCCGTCAAATTCTATGTTTCTATGTTCCAAAGTAAGAAAAGTGACAAAGCTAAAGATCATTTATGTAAAATGTGGAAACTAAATATAGGAAGATAAAAAGAAATTGGGGAAAATAGAGAAAATCATAATGACATTGCAGATTAAACATTTTTAGGTTTTTTAACATTTATATTTTGCTCCAGGACAGTATGTAAGGGTGGGCAAGACAGATTTCAAGCTCACTGCATCACAATTAAAAATGCCACTGAGGGACAAGTTGATTTATTCAGAGCATCAGTGCAGATTCTAGGGATTATTTTTAATGGCAGGTTTCGACCATTAAAAGTCCCCCCCCCCCAACACTATAAAGATTGCTTACCCTCAGTTTAAGTTTCATCCAAAAAGTGGAATTTGTTTCACAGTATATTTTGTAAAAAGACACTTGTAAAACAGGTCTGTGGAGCTGGTATCCAAAACAATAGCTTTTCTCTCCCCTGAGCTGCGTTCCTGCACTTGCACATTTTGTGATGTCAGTACCTGAATGGTACAGGTTGTGCTTCATAAACTACAATGGGGAAATTTTTTAAAGTTGTTTTAATGCTTTTTAGGGCCAAATGTGAGAAAGGAGGGCCACCGTTCAACTAACAAAGTCCTTGTTAGTTAAGCGGTGGCCTTCCTTTCTCAAATTCAGCATTAAAAAGTATAAAAACAACTTTAAAAATATTCCTATTATAGTCTAGGTATCACGCCCCATGCCATTCTGGTGCTGATGTTACAAAATGTGCAATATGAGAAGCATGGCTCCAGGAGAGAAAGCTACTGTTTGGATACCTGTCTCCATGGAATTGTTTCATACTAACATACTATTTGCCAGCAGATTAGGCCTTACGGTCTATCGAGTCTGCTCAAACCTTAGATCCTTAGTTGGGTGCCGAGGCCCTCTCATCCCTTGTGCTCCAGAAATCCCTATCATCCATCCCCACCCCCCCGGGACAGGCCATCATCTGATACATTCACTTTCTGTGTCTGTCCCACCTTCTCTTGAAGCCCTCCACTGTGGATCTCTGAACCAGCTCGCTAGGCAGTGCATTCCAAGGTCCACCACCCTCTCAGTGAAAACCTCCTCCTCTTTCCCCCCTCACCCTTCCACCTTCAACTAAAACCATTCCCTCTGGTGATACCTCCTGCTTTAGTCTAAAGATCTCTCCACGTTTACCCTATTTATTCCCTTGAGGTACTTGAAGACCTCAATCATGTCCCCCTGTCTCTCTCTCCTCCAATAAAAACAGGCAGAGCTCCTCAAGTCTGTCCTCATACGTCAAATCCCTAGTCCTCGTATCATCTTAGTTGCCCTCCTTTGTACCCTCTCCAGGAGCTGTATGTCCTCTTCAAGTGTGGTCTCCAGTATTGTACACAGTACTCAAGGTGTGGTCTAACCAGTCCATTGTACAGCGGCAGAATCACTTCCTTGCTCTAGAGGTGATCCTCACGATGCATCCCAACACCCTGTTTGCCTTGCTAGCCACTCTCTCACACTGCTCAGAGTTATTCATACATGCATCCACCATGCCCCAAGGTCTTTTTCCCCTATTGAGGCCTCAGCGCCTCCTCCAAGGTGTACCTGTGTTTAGGGTTTCCCGACAAGATGCAACACCTTGCACTTGGTGATATGAAATTTAATTTCCATGTGTGAGCCCAGCTTTCCAGGGTGTCCAGGTCTCCTTGCAGGGCCAACCTCCCTCTTCTCCCTCAACCACTGCTCCCATCTTGAGTCATCCAGAAGAGACTCATTTCACACCCTATACCCTCCCTGATGTCCGATATGTATGCATTAAACAGGATTGGACCCAGGACCGAGCCCTGCAGTACCCACTACCAACCTCTCTAGGGTTCGAGAGCTCCCCACAGACCACTACTCTCTGGGTGCATCCAGCTAGCCAGTTTTTAATCCATCTGACCATCAAAGGGCCTACTCCTAACCCCATCAGTTTCTCCACTAGACCATTGTGGGGGACAGAGTCAAACGCCTTGCTGAAGTCCAAGAATAATACATCCACAGGCTTTCCCCTGTCCAGTTCTGATGTTACCCATTCGTAGAACTCCACAAGATTGGTTTGACATGATCTACCTGGCACAAACCCATGTTGCCGACTATCTAGGCCTCCCACCTCCTCCAAGTACACCCCCAATCGTTCCTTTAGTATACTCTCCATTAATTTTCCCACCACCGAGGTCAAACTGATGGGTTTATAGTTACCTGGTACTTCCCTCGACCCCCCCCCCTTTTTGGATTGGCACCACATGTGCCTCTCGCCAATCCCTAGGTACTCTCCCTGTCTCAAGTGACCTGTTGAAGAGCTCCACCAGGGTGCAGCCAGTATGTCCACCAATTTCCATAGTACTCTCAGATGAATGCCATCCTGGGAGATTTGTCTTTCTTTAGGGCCTTGAGGGCTAACCACACCCTTTTGGCGGAGATAGCATCATCGTTCCTCCACCTTACTGGCCTTTTTATCCTTATCCAGATGTGACACCCTAGGTACCTCTCCTCCCTATTGCTCCATTTCTGTTGCTCCCTGATCCCACTCACTGCGCTTCCTATCCTCTTCGTGCCTTGCTTTGTAGATATCCCATCCCCTCCCTAGTGAACACAGAGGCAAGTACTCGTTAAATACCTCTGCCTGGTCCCTGCCTCTTCCACCCACCCTCCTTCTGATCTCAATCTGCTGAGATGGCCCTTAGTTTTTCTCCGCTCCCCAATGTACGGAAGAACCCTTTCCCCTCCATGTATCCCCAGCAGCTGCTCTTTACTGGACTTTGCTCCCCTCACCATATGGGTGACTTTTCTAGATGCAAGATGGTACAATTCCTTATCCCTATCCCCTCTTGCTGTTTTATATTTTTTGTAGGCCACCTTCTTTTCTCTGACTGCTACCTGTACCTCACTGGACCATCAGCATGGTTTATGTGACCTTGCTCCCTTATGTTTCAACTTAGCGCAGATCCTGACTGCCTCATGAAGTCCCCATTTTATGACCTCCCATCTCCTTTCCACGCTTGTCATTGATGTAATCCCCTTCAAGTGATCCTTGAGAATATTTCCCATGCCCACAAAGTCTGCCCCCCTGAAGTCCACTGCCAGTGTCCTAGATCTTCCCCCCTTCCCCCATGCTTATTTGAAACCAGACAGTATTGTGGTCACTCCCAGTCAGGGGGTCCTGTACAACCAGGTCCCTTACCAGATCCCCATCTGCCAGAACCACATCCAGGACATGCCCCTCTTGTGGGCTCCATCACATGCTGTGTTAGAACACATCCTGGAAGCCGTCCAGCAGCCTCTGCTCCTTGGCATGTAGGGACATGGTTCCCCAGTTGTACCTGGCATATTAAGGTCCCCCATCAACACCACTCCTTCCCTTTTGGTCCACACTGGGCAATGATGTTGTCAAGCAAACCATCCTCTAGAACATCACTCATCCTGAGAGGCCTATATACTCCACCCAGCTTGCCTTATCTCCTGCTGGGGATCGTGAGGTGACTCATAAGGCCTCATGTTTTCCTCTGCCTCTTCTACCCTAGCAATTTCTATGTCATCTCTAATGAACATAGCCACTCCACCCTCTGCCCTCCTTTCTATCCTTCCTAAGCATAGTGTACCCCAAGCACGTTTAGGTCCCAGTCATGGTTTTGTTGGCCTACGTCTCCGTGACTGCCGCCACATCCACTCCCCCTCGAACAGCATGGCCTGGAACTCTGACAACTTGTTTCCCAAGCTCCTGGCATTTACTAACACCAACCCCCACCACTTATCCCTGATCCTCTTTGTCGAACCCCACCCAGATTCCTTTTACTTCATCCTCCCTCTGCTCCTTCTTAAACCTCCACCCCCAGTCTGTTTCCTTCCTCCCTCCCTTGGGCTTGAAGGCTACTCCCCTCATCTGGAGGAGAGGGCTTCTGGTCAGCCCCTTCCTTATCCCTTCCCCCCTCACAAGTTTAAACCCCACCTTTCTTGAATGTAGTCAGCCATCCCCTGTTTAAGGACTTCCTTTCCTAATGGAGCAAGATGAAGCCTGTCCTTGGCATATAGTCCCTTATCCTCCCAAACTCCATTCCAGTTCCCTAATACCCCCAACCCACTCTCTTCACCCCACTTCCTGAGCCAGTCATTAACCTCTGTGAGCTTCATTTTTTTCTCCACTGAGGCCTTTGGTACTGGCAATATCTCCGAAAAGGAAATGTTGCATCCATTATCCCGACAGACTCTGGCAAGTTCTTGGAACCTTGCTTGGATTTCTAAAATGCTATTTCCCTCTAGATCGTTAGTTCCCAAATGCACCAGGAAATCCAGTTTCCCTCCACAATCCTAACCATTTCACACATGAACTTTGCTCTGTGCACTGTCAGCCCAGAGATACTCACTACCTTCACCTGGCTATGGCATCCACCCCTGTCCTCCCACTGGATACCCCTAATCATCAGGTCTCCCAATAACAGAACCTTAACACCACCATCATCCTTATGGTTACCTCCACTATGCCCTCTCAGTCCCCAGCCCCCTTTATTCATGATCTCAAATCCATGGGGTCTTTCTGCCTTATTAGAGACCCCTTGTCACCCTCCTTTCTGCCTCCCTCGTTATTTGCCCACTTAACTCAAACCCTTTCTGAATACGTTGTCCCCTTTAACCTCTCTTATCTGAACCATTTATCCTGGCCCTGGTGGTTTCCTTCCCCACACCGCCATCCTCCCCCTTGTAATAGTACCCCTGCCTCCAGAGGCTCTCTGTGGGTCCCCTTTAGCTAGGGCCTCATCCTTGGTACTGACCCCCCTGTTGAAGGGGGGCTCCTCTCCCACTTCCTTGTCTCCCAGTTTCTCTCCAATCATGCTCTCCTCCCTCATGTCTGCAATATGTTGCATCTCCCCCATTTGCTTAACATTTATGTTTCCCCTTCTCCCTCTGGGACTATTTCTATCCTTTCCATTGCCGGTCTGTGATGCCCTATGGGTATCCGACTCTCCCCTGGCCTCTGTATAAGTTTCCTCATTTCCACCAACCCCTTCCTCCCCCTCTAGGTTGCTTAGTAGCTCAAATTTATTGTGACACTCTATGTCAGCCTCCATCAAGTAACCCGAGTTTCTCCTGGCTGCACCTCTAAACTGCCCCTCTTCTTCCCCTCTTGCTCTGTTCACCTTAGGAGCTCCCTTCCCACAGTCTGCTGTTTTAGACTTCTGCACAACAGCCCCTCCTGACTCTTCCTCCTCCACTCTCTTTGTATTCAGAATGTTCACCCCGTACGCTTTCCCCTTAGCGTCAACATCCCTATCTGAGGGTCCTCTGTCCCTAATATCCCCCCTCCTGCTTGCTGTAACATAACGTCCTGCCCCATCCTCCCCTCAGCCCCACCCTTCTGCTGCCCATATCCATACCCCTTATCCTTGGACACCCCCCAGCTTACTCCTTAACCAATATACATCACTCCTGATACAAGATAGCTGTCTACAGAGTGAGCAGCCTACCTCTCTCCAGGCCCAATTGAGAATTATTGCCATCCCACAGCCTGTGCAGCCTACAACCCTTCCGAAAATGCCTGCCATGGTGGAATATGGACACCCTGTTTATCCCTCTCTGTTTATAATGGCACACCCCCTTTTCTCAGTCCCTTTCCCCTGGAATACAGTTTCTCTCTGTACTGACTGCAGTTATTTACAAACCCAATTTCAACCCCGCCAATAAAGTTCCCAAGTCTCACAAACACATACAGTCCAGTGTGTGTTCAGTCCCACTAACAGTGTGTGTATGCAGACATCAGGTACCGTATGATGTCACAGGCCCACCAGCTCCTGTTGCTTCGAATTTCAGTCCCAAACAGAAATACTCAGCCCTTCAGTCCCAACCCCCAGTGGCTTTTCAGTATTTAAGAACACCAGGCAAACAACACATTAAAATTCCACTGTAATTGTTACTGCCAAACAACTGTTCCCAAGCCTCAAAAGTTACAATATCACAGCCCAAGTAACAGTTCTAACTCAAGGTAGTAATTTTTAACACATAGAACTAATTTCACTTACAAAACTATTCAAATATTTCAGTTAAAACAGAATATAACCCCAGACCTCTGTCCTTACCAGCCAGTGAACAATGAAAGACAAGGTAATTCCTGTTAATGCCCCCTCCCCATGAGTGCTTTTTTTACAAAAGATACCATGAAACAAATTCCACTTTTTGGTTAAAACTAAACCAGAGGGTAAGCGATCTTATGTGGTGGGGGGGACTTTTAATGGTCGAAACCTGCTCTTTAAAGCACAAATAGCTTAACCGTTCAATACAGTAGTCAGTTTTTTTTATACCTTGGTAACCAGGTAAGGTTACCAACAATAAATCCAGTGTAGCACACCCCCAATTTGAATTAATCAAATTTTGGTTCTGTTTGCTTCCCAAATCTATAAGTCCCTTCACAGTCTTATCCTCCACTTTGATTAAATACATGCCACAATGTGCTACGGCCAAATTTGCTCCAGTGTTACCCTCCTTATTTTTATGGCAGTTTCTTGCAATATGGCCTGGCTTATTGCAATTATAGTAAATAAAGTCTTTGGGTACAGACTTGTTAACCCCATCAAAGTTGATGAATTGCTCCATTGAAAATATGTTGATGATCTGTGGAACTGTTTGCCATCTGGTTTGAGCCACTTAATGAGGAGTGCTATGAGTCAGGTGAAGGCTTGGCGAAGATTATCAACTAAGTGGTACTTCAGGGAGCAGAATCTGTTTATAGGTCTTTCCTGAGATGTCGTATCATTTAAGGATTTCTCTTCTTACTAGGTCACAGTTTTCTGACCATGCAGTGTCCATATTGCTGTAGGCAAGTTGGGCTTTACCTGTCAGATTAAGGTACCAGCCTGTTTGCCCATTGGCTGGCTCCAGTGACCCTTTCAAAAGTTGTCTGCTATGCTTCGATGTCATCCGAAGGATACATCTTTGCAAGTATAATGTCTTAAGTTGTTTATGTTGTTTTGCTGGACCTGTACCAGATTCTCCAGCTTTGATAGCTTGCAAGGCATTCAGCCATCGCTGCATCTGTTCTTTTCTCTGCTGCTTCCATCATTGCATCTTCTCATTTCTCAGCTGCTCCAGTCACCACATCTCTTCTTTTCTCTGTTGCTCCTATCACTGCATCTGCTCTTTTCTCTGCTTCTTCATCTTTCTTTGTTCTATAGTCCACCGTTTGAAGAAGGCAGATGTGTTTTTACTATAGGTTCTGTCCTTGCCTTTTCTTCTTTTATCACTGGTTCTGGCTGTACAGTCTCAGTTTGGACTTACTTTCTGCTTCTAGTTTGGCTGCCATTCTTCTGGTAATCATTCCTGGGCTTGCTGTTGCAGGATCCAGACCTTTCTTCTATGCTTCCCTGGTACCAAATCTAAAACTCTTGGCATAGAGTATGCACAGCAGAAATCTCACTACTAGCACCAACTGTTGTAGATGCATAGGTCAAGAAGTATAGGCAAACCAGGAGAAGTGATAACATTTTCAAGTAGTGTTTTATTATCAGTAGTAGTAAAATAAAAAATAAAATTGTGCAGGATATCTCTTTTATAGGCAGTTCAAGCAAAACAAAGTCCTTTATCTGCGAGTATCTCTAAATCTAAATTTTAATCTCTTTCTCTTTCTCTCTTTAAACAAACATTGATCTTTTAATAAGATATTTTTCACCTGGCAATTAAATTCTGCACCCTGTTCTTTTTAAGCTATATCTTCTGTTTTCACACAGTGTACCAAACTTTCTCAGTTTCTTTCTTGTGACCAGTGTATCTAGTTTTCTCAACAGGTGCAGCCAATTAAGACATTCTGGCCAGAGCTGGGTTTCCTGCTGTCAGCTCTGCAAACAAGTTTGTGGAAGGTCAGAAGATTTCTCAGTCAACCCATTGTGTTCCAGCTTGCCATCTTTTCTAACAAACCCCAAACAGCTTTCTGCAGTTTTTTTCAACAATAAAACTATATGCAGTACATGTACAAATCAAGGGATCCCAGTTTCACATATGTAACCCCTTGTTACCTGGGGTTACTAGAATCCCAGTAAGACCTAGTGGTAGGCAGGAAAGGCAGCTTGTGAAACTCCAGTTAAATGGGTTTCACACTGTCTCACTCGGTTCTCAGTCTCAGCTGAGAATGAGAGATGACATCACCAATAGAACTGTTGCAGCTGCATAAGCCACTTTGGAATCTGCAGCAGAGGGAGTGAGATAGAATGTTGGGAGTTTTCAAAGTCAGTTTCCTATGTGCTTTCAAACAGGAAGGAAGAGTTCCTGTTTACCTTCTGTAAGAGAAGGAGTGAGAAGCCAGTTTCAAGTGGTGGAGACCGCTGTCCGGGTCTCAGTGCCCCCCTCCCTCCAGGGGGAGAAAGTAAAGTATCCCCATGTAGATTCCTGGGGCAATCCCCTAATTTCTGCAGAAGAAAGAAAGCTGCCTATTACAGTTTCAGTTTGCGTTTGAAAAGTGGGAAGAGTTGTACTTCGCCTGTGGGGCACCTGCAACAAAAGGGTGAATGTTTGCTCTAATATGAGAGGGCAAAAATGTGTTTCTTCAGCCTGGAGAATGTGAAGAAATCTGGGATTTGAACTACTATTTGGGAGGCCTATAGTACTATGACAAACAAATGGAGTAGTGTCAAAAGCTAGAGTGCTGTGTGAATTCAAATAATATTGTAGAGGGGGTTCGACAGTTCATCCACCGTTGAATCTACATTTCGAAGTTTCAGTTTGTCCAGAGAAATGGCTGGGTATGGGCCGTGGAATCTGGAGGTGGGAACACCCCTCATCTTTAGTAACCAGATCCACCTCTACAGATTTCTGCTGTGATTGCTACTTGCCTCATGCGCTTGGCCAGTGATGAGGGAAGTACCCAGACATGGGTCGCAAATGGGAAAATCTCTCTAGGGGTCGCAGACTCTAAGTGGTGTGGGGAGCCACAACAAGTAAAATGGGTTCATTCTTCCAATGGCCTGTCAGTCAAGTGGCCGGCAGGGGAGCGGGGCCAGTCGGACTGTGTACCCAAAGCTCGTTCAAGTCCGGGCTGTGTGACTGGTGGGTCCAGAGCCTGAAAACAGTAGAAATGGTTCATTCTTCCAGTGGACTGAATTGTAGTCTCTAATCTGCATTATGAGTAAACGTAGCTCCATGGGGGTCCATCTATGCTTTGTTGTGTTCAGCTAATTGTGAATAAAAGCCACACTGGAAAATCTCATTCCTGGTTCTGGACATTACAGTTATTGCTTCCTGTGTTCGGATTTGCTTGGGTGCCCCTGTGCACAGTAGCCAAGCCTAGGTCCCCTTGTGCCAGGTAATCTCATCCTCCCCAAACCCAGGTCCCCACCAGGTATTGCTGCCAGCGCCAACAGCATGCCACCTGTTGTTTTGGCAAAAAGGCAGGGATGGGGGTTACAAAAATGGAGACACCGCTTTGGATTTGTTCGGGAAGGAAGGTGCTTGGGTAAGAGGGATAGCGTTTTGGCTATCTGGCAGTGGGTAGCCCAAAAAAGCTGAAGCAATTTCCCTAGTGTGTTGCTGTGTGCTGTGTGCTGTGAATCTTATGCTGCTGTTTAAAAAATGCCAACTGTTTACCAGGGAGCTTTAAAGCCAAAGAGTGTGCCCTTGTCCTGCATCAAAATTGTTTGCAGCGTTTTTGCCTGCTTTAAAAATGAACTATGGTAAATAAAAATATGGAAGACTAGGGGTAGCAACAGAGAAATTGTGCCCTGGATGTTTGAAATGCTTTTAAAATGAATCCTTGTGAAGGAAAGTGTGGAAGACTAGGGGTAGCAACAGAGAAATTATGCCCTGGATGTTGGAAATGCTTTCTGTGTAAATGGAGAGACTGCAGAGTTAATGGCAATGTTACATGGTTGAAATGGACTCCCGACGTGGAGTCAGTTTGAAAAAAAAAAGCATTCTGCAGTTTAAATGTACCTGCTCGATGATCGCCGTGAGGAGAAGAGCCCTCGTGAGGAAGAAGAGGCTCATTTGCATGGCGTCTTGTGATTTGTCAGGTTGCAATTAGTCCCGCCCCTCAGCCAGCTCTTCTGAGACTGCCTCAGCATTCAAGAGGGAGACAGAGTGTAGTGCGTGTACTGGCAGTGGAGAAGCGTCGCAGAGTATTCAAAGGCAAAGCGCTGTAAACAGTAAAAAAAATAGACTTTTGAGTTTAAAATCAGGCTCAACTCACAAATCGATCGTGGAAATAGCGAGTTTGGTGGTTAAAATGACGATCACTAAGACTGCCCGCCCGTTTGTGTACTGAGGCCTTAAAAAACTGGCTGCAGGCCATTTTACCCCATCGCAGCAAATTGTTACTGATCACAGTAAGTAAACCACCCAAACACTGCTCAATCAGTGATTTTCAGTTATGCCATATAAAATGGGTGTGCAGCAGTGTAATTGCTTTGCAAGTAACGACTGTGTGAAGTTCTGCCAGCAAGTGCAAGTCTGTAAAGCCATTGAATGTGTGCATGGAAGTGAAAGTAGCCTCAGTTTAAAGTTTGCAGCCAGAGAGAGACTGTGGGTTGTAGCAAAATGCAACACTAGTAGAAGCAGGCAATCCTGTCCTAAAACCTGAAGCTTTTAAGGGACTGTAAATAAAGTAAATGTTACCAGCATGTAAAAAGTCCAAGGAAAATCCTGTAAATGTGTGTAAAGCCAGATCAGAGCAAGTTGTGCAGTTTGAGTAAAAGTTATCAGTAGCTGGTGTAAATCAGGTGCTCCACATTCATCAGTCTACAGTGTACTGTCCTGTCCAGCAACCATCCACTGGCCCACCAGATGACTTCAAATCCAGAGAGGACACCAGCCCAGCTGTTTCCTGTTCATCGCCTGGTAATTGGATAATGTTGGGCCAGCTGTTTTCTTTTTGTTCCTGTTCTAAGGTTCCGTCTCCATTGATGACATCAGCCCAGCTGTTTCCAGATGTGCTCTCCTGTGGTTCCTGGAAGATGTCTGCCCAGCTGTATCAGAAGAAATGCTGCCAGGGTGAGTCTTCGACTGCGGTGCAGGTTCGTGCAGAGTCTTGTACTACAAATGGCTGGTAAGTCCGAAACTTTCCTATCTTTATGACATTGCAATATACACCCTACACTACAGACTTCAAAAATGTGTGAACTGTCCGCAAAGACTCTCCCCTTCAGGACTTTGGCCTGTTAGAACTGTGCTGCACCGGGCTCCGGCCCAGGAGAGACTCTTTATTGGACTAGCCTTCGGGCCTTGTGGTCACTAGTTGGGACTTTTAGGGCACTCCATCCCCCCAAATGTGTATTGTAAATAATGTTGTTGTTTTCTAATGTAAATACTGTTTTTCTACCTTTTTTCTAAAAAATCTTTTTAGGATTTTTCAGTGTTTTGTATGGTAAGGGTTTTAGGTAGATGGTGTATGCAGATTAGGAGCGTGTTTTGTCTTTCTTTTTCTTACAGGTGTTCCTGGGAAGACAAAAGAGAAGACAAGGAGAGGAGGAGGGGCTCATCGGAGTTCCTTGTCAGTGCTTTATTGTTTAGAAATTTAAAGTACTGTGGTGATATTGTTATGGTTATTGCTGTATTAACCCTTTCCTTCCACAGGTGTGGTTGTGGGGGCAGGGAGGAGGCAGTAATTGGTATTTTAATGGTGTGGTTGCAGGTTGCCCAAGGTCGGGGAGGACCCCGGGTTGTTTTTTGTTTTGGAATATTATGTTAGAGGCAAATAGGTTTTCCCTAGAGGGTTGGGGGATGGACAGGCTGTGGTTCTGAATGGCCATTGGGACTGCAGTGCTGATCTATTAGGGCTATGCTCTGGATAGTTCTACCAGAGCCACTAGGTGTCCATAGTAAGTGGATAGAGTAGAGGCTGACATGTCAGCTACAGGCCTCTAGGCCCTTAGTGTTGCCTGCCTGTGCTTGCACATGGTAGGAGGGGGCCTGATCACCCCTCTCCGCAGGTAGCACATAGGGTGGGATGGCCTAAGGCCGGGTGCATAATGACTGGGGACAGTCATTTTCCTGGTCAAGGGCGAGTGTAACCCATTGTTTTGTTGGGGTTACTAGAATCCCAGTAAGACCTAGTGGTAGGCAGGGAAGGCAGCTTGTGAAACTTCAGTTAAATGGGTTTCACACTGTCTCACTCTGTTCTCAGTCTCAGCTGAGACTGAGAGATGACATCACCAATAGAACTGTTGCAGCTGCATAAGCCACATTGGAATCTGCAGCAGAGGGAGTGAGATAGAACGTTGGGAGTTTTCAAAGTCAGTCTCCTGTGTGCCTTCAAACAGGAAGGAAGAGTTCCTGTTTACCTTCTGTAAGAGAAGGAGTGAGAAGCCAGTTTCAAGTGGTAGAGACCGCTGTCTGGGTCTCAGTGTCCCCCTCCCTCCGGGGGGAGGGGGGGGAGAAAGTAAAGTATCCCCATGTAGACTCCAGGGGAAAACCCCTAATTTCTGCAGAAGAAAGAAAGCTGCCTATTACAGTTTCAGTTTTCGTTCTAAAAGTGGGAAGAGTTGTACTTCGCCTGTGGGGCACCTGCAACAAAAGGGTGAGTGTTTGCTCTAATATGAGAGGGCAAAAATATGTTTCTTCAGCCTGTGGAATGTGAAGAAAGCTGGGATTTCAACTACTATTTGGGAGGCCTATAGTACTAGGACAAACAAATGGAGTAGTGTCAAAAGCTAGAGTGCTGTGTGAATTCAAGTAATATTGTAGAGGGGGTGCGACAGTTCATCCACCATTGAATCTACATTTTGAAGTTTCAGTTTGTCCAGAGAAATGGCCGGGTATGGGCCGTGGGAGCTGGAGGTGGGAACACCCCCCATCTTTAGTAACCAGGTCCACCTCTACGGATTTCTGCTGTGATTGCTACTTGCCTCATGCGCTTGGCCAGTGATGAGGGAAGTATCCAGACGTGGGTCGCAAATGGGAAAATCTATCTAGGGGTCGCAGACTCTAAGTGGTGTGGGGAGCCACAACAAATAAAATGGGTTCATTCTTCCAATCGACCGTCAGTCAAGTGGCCAGCAGGGGAGCCGGGCCAGTCGGGCTGTGTACCCAAAGCTCATGCAAGTCCGGGCTGTGTGCCTGGTGGGTCCAGAGCCTGAAAACAGTAGAAATGGTTCATTCTTCCAGTGGACTGAGTTGTAGTCTCTAATCTGTATTATCAGTAAACATAGCCCCATGGGGGTCCATCTATGCTTTGTTGTGTTCAGCTAGTTGTGAATAAAAGCCACACTGAAAAATCCCATTCCTGGTTCTGGACATTACAGTTATTGCTTCCTGTGTTCGGATTTACATGGGTGCCCCTGTGCAGAGTAGCCAAACCTAGGTCCCCTTGTGCCAGGTAACCTCATCCTCCCCGAACCCAGGTCCCCACCAGGTATTGCTGCCAGCGCCAACAGCATGCCACCTGTCATTTTGGCAAAAAGGCAGGGGTTGGGGTTACACATACAAATTCACATACATATTTTTTAATCACAGAGAAGCAAAGGGAGAAAGAAAGAATAGAAACAGCAAGAGAAGGAAGGGAGATAGGGGGGGGATGGTGTGATCATCAGCGTAGCTAGTTACGAGGTTCCAGAAGAAAAATCTGATTGTGCAATCAGACAGACAAGAGATAGGGAAGTGACAGAATAGGAGAGGATAGGATAGATCTTTGTTTTTAACTCTCTCTACATAACAAATGGGGCAGGGTCTTGCCCAACCCTGTTGTACCCTAGATGGTGCCATTGTTGTTTATGATGGCTAAGTTTACTAAAATTGTTCACTAGTTTTATTTCTAATTTAAATTGTTTATTAACACTAATTTCTCTGTGATTTATGTTTTAACACATTTTTATAAATAAAACATTATGATGATTTTCCAAGAACCAATCTTCAGCATTGATTCATACTTATGGATCTAGGGATGAGACATTAGGATACCACAGGAGCTTTTCTTCTACAGGGATGGAGCCGGCATCAGCTACTGGTGATGCAGACACACCTCACATGGTACCATGCATGCTAGCCAATAACCATCATCTGCTCCCTCCCACATCTCAATTCTGTTCTTCCCACCATTGAGTTGTGTACACACAATGAGAGCATAAGCACCAAAGTTTGATTATTGTTGACCAAATTTCTTCTGCATTACCATCGAAAAGTCTTTTGGTTTGAAGTGCTGCCTGCATTTTATTATTTTCCACACTGTTGAAGTCTGAAAAGGGTGGGGGCTAATAAACACTTTCACCCACAATGATACATCATTGCCCCTGTGGGGAATCCAGTTATTGCAACAGACCTGACATTAAGTCTGCCTGTCCTGCATTGGTCCAACTCATGACATGGATTTGTGTGACACCTGCTTCTCCATGGAATACTGCACCCTAGAATTTTACACATTGAATTAGGGTCACCCAATCCCCACCTTTAGAGACAAGCAGTGGATGCATGAGGCCAAGTTCAGGTCTCTAGGCCCCACCCTTAAGTCCCTTCCCAGTGCCTCTAGGACTGAGAAAGTACAGAGTCTTCTTCAATCTCACCAAGACATTAGAGGTACTGGGGGGTGGGTCTGGTGGACAGCGGGCTCCGTTTGAGTGGCCAGTTATGTACCCCCCAGTCTGTCTGTCCTAGGCAGCAGACGTCCCTGGTGCTGAGGCCAAAGCTACACACTCAGTCAACACCGAAGGGCACCTTGGTATCATAGCCTGGTGCTGCCCTGGCTCTTGATACCATCCACGGTGTTTCTGAACAGGATGGTGCCTACCATGACATTGGGCCCATTCCTGGTACCATTCGGAGCACTGAGAGAGTGACCTGTACCAGGGCAAGTGGCATCCAGTTGCTGAGGTGGAGGTGTTGATCTCTTCCCCAAGCAACACTTGTGGCTCTGGGGAGGAGGTCAGTGTTGCCTTTGGTGAGGGACATGGCACCAGTCCTAGTGTTTATTCTAGGCCTAACACCTGGGTTTGGTGTAGACAATGAAGTCACCACAAGGTTTGACCCCAGTTCCAGTGCTGCTCATGGCACCAGGCCGGCGACGTACTTTGGGGTGGTGTCAAAATTGGTACTGGGCCCTATATCGAAGACAGTGGCAGCCATAACAATATAAGAATGTGATGGCAGTTGGGGATTGCTTGATCCATCTAGTCCACCCATGTGTTTGTCTTGCCTACTCTCCCTAGGAAATACTTCCTTGTTTTTGTATCCCACAACACACTAGGATAGTTTGAATTCCCTAAACTGTCTTGGAATCCACCACCTCCTGTGGAACATAGATCACAGATACTGTTGGCAGATAAGGGCCTATGGCCCACTCAGTCTGCCCATTTGAGCTTGTAAGATCATTTGAAGTTTTCCTAGAAGTCTGTTGTCCCTTACCCCGACCTCCAGGATTCCCTTGTGTCTATCCCATGCATTCTTAAATCCCGTGATTGTTTCAGCCCCCACCACTTCCTCAGGCAGGGTGTTCCACTTGTCCACCACCCTTTCTGTGAAGAAATTCTTCCTCACATTTCCTCTGAATCACCCTCCCTCCAACTCCATCCCATGCCCTCTAATCCTGGAACATCTTCTTCACCGGAAAATAGTGTTTTTCTGCATCCTGTCCCTCCCTGTAAGGTACTTGTATGTCTCTATCATATCCTCACTTTCCCTTCTCTCCTCCAGGGAGTAATCTGTTCCAAGGCTACATGACCCTTTCTGTGAAGAACTTTCTGACATTGCTCCAGAATGTACCCCCAACCAAACGTCTGCTGTGCCCACTGGTGTGTGCCTCTCTATTCTCAGTGAAGAGACCCTGCCCCTGTGCTGAGTCGATTCCCTTGAAGTATTTAAAGGCCTCTGTCATGTCCCCCCATCTCTCTTTGTTCCAGGGAGTACAAGTCTAATTTCCTAAGTCTAGTCTTGTACAGTAGGGTTTGTGGTGGAGGTCTTGGAACATCTTTGTAGCTCTCCTTTGCACCAACTCCAGTCGGTGTATGTCCTTTTTGAGGTGTGGGCTCCAGAACCAGACACAGTATTCCAGATGAGGCCTCAGCAAAGACCTGTACAATGGGATCATTACCTCTGTCTTTCTGCTTGTAATACCCCTGCCTATGCATCCTGGGATGCTGCTGGCTTTTTGTGTCACCTTTTCACATTGCTTTCCCACCTTCAGGTCATTTCATACCATGACTCCAAGATCTTTCTCAAGGTTTGTTACAGTTAATATTTCACCCCCAGCGAGTATTTTGTCCTGGGTTTCTTTTTTCCAGGTGTATGACTTTGCATTTTTTGGCATTGAACTTCAACTGCCAAGTCTTAGACCATTCTTCCAGTTTCTTTAGAACTGGCTCCATCCTTGTATGTATGTATACGAACATACGTATGAACGTATGAAATTTGCCAGCAGATAAAGGCCTAGAGGTCTATCAAGTCTGCTCGAATATGCAGCTAGCACTCCTTATTCTGCAGCTGCCCCTTCCTTCCACCCTTCCCCTTCATTAACCCTCCCCCTTGTTCTGTCCCATTCTCATTTGAAGCAGTCCACTGTTCTACTGCATACCACTTCAGCAGGTAATGCATTCCACCCAGCCACCACCCTCTCTGTAAAAAGTGTCTCTCATCTCCTCCTGAACCTTCCTCGCCCAGTCTCATATCATGGCCCTGGTGGCCCTCCTCCCTTACTTTGAACAGCCCCTCTGTACCCATCTTGTTTATTCCTTTCATGTATTTAAAGGTTTCTATCATGTCACCCCTGTCTCTCCTCTCCTCCAGCAAGTACATGTTCAACTCCTTCAACCTTCTCTCGTATGATAAGTCCCCCAGCCCCTAGATCATCTTTGTCACTCTGCGCTGCACCCCCTCCAGTAACTTAATGTCCCTCTTCAGATATGGACGCCAGTACTGCACACAGTACTCCAGGTGTGGTCTAACTAATAACCTATACAATGGCAGAATCACCTCCTCCCTCCTCGAGGATATACCCCTTGCAATACAACCCAGCATTTTGTTGGCCTTTGCAGCTGCCTTCCTACATTGTGCCGAGTTGTTCATTGACCCTGTAATGAGCACACCCAGATCCTTTTCCTCCTCTGTCTGGGCTAGCTGCACTCCCCCTAGCTGGTAACTCCTCCGTGGGTTCTTCATCCAAAATGCAGCACCTTGCACTTTTTGGCATTAAAGCCCAGTTGCCAGGTGTCTGACCAGGTTTCAAGCTTTGCCAGATCATCCTGCAACCCCTGCCATCCCCCTAGGTCATCCACCACCGCGCCTACCTTGGTATCATCAGTAAACAGACTGATCTTGCTCTTGATGTCCCATAATATGTCTGCAATGAATATCCCAAACAACACTGGCCCCAACACCGAGCCCTGTGGAACACCACTCATCACTGCCCTTGGGTGTGAGAGCTCCCCATCCACCACCACCTTCTGTTGCCTTCCCTGCAGCCAGTTTCCTACCCATCTCACCAGCTTTGCACCCACCCCTGTGCCTACTAACTTCCTTCCCAGCCTTCCATGTGGCACTGAGTCGAATGCCTTACTGAAGTCCAGATACAGGACATCCACTGCATGACCCCTGTCCAGTTGCCTAGTTACCCAGTCATAGAACTCGACCAGGTTAGTTTGGCAGGATCTGCCACGGATGAAGCCATGCTGTCTGCTGTCCTGTAGTCCTTTGGCCTCTAGGAGGGCCACCAGCCTCTCCTTCAGGATAGTCTCCATTAGCTTACCCATGATGGATGTGAGGCTCACTGGTCTGTAGTTTCCCGGTTTATCCTTGGGGCAACTCTTGTGGAGGGGCACCACATGAGCCATCCTCCAGTCCTGAGGTACACACCCCGAATGTAGTGAGGCATTAAATAGGTCTGCCAAAGGTCCTGCAAGGACCTCTGCCAGCTCCTTCAGTGCCCTGGGGTGGATGCCATCTGGGCCTGGCGCCTTGTCCACCCTCAGTGCCTTCAAACCCTCTCGAACTCTGCTCTCCATGATTTCCCCATCTGTCACCACTTCACCCCTGCTTCTGCCATTTCTCCCACCTTGGGTGCCACCCCTCTTCTCTTTAGTAAATACTGAGCAGAAGTACTCATTTAGTGCTTCTGCCTTATCGCACCCTGCTTCCACCCAACCCCCCTCCTTCCTAATCCTTACTATGTGGTCCTTACAGCTCCTTTTCTCCCTGATGTACTTAAAGAAGTCCTTCTCCCCCTTCTTAATGCCTTGTGCCAGCCTGAGTTCCGTAAATGCTTTGGCTCCCCTTACTGCCCTTGTCACCTCCTTCGATTCTGTCAAGTACTCCTCCCTGTCCTCCCCCCTCCCTGTTTTCTTGTACTTCCTAAAGGCAGCTCTTTTCCTCCTTACCTTTTCCATGACCTCCTTGCTCAATCAGATGGGTTTCTTAGCCCTAGCCTTCTTGTTCTGGGTTTTGCAGCAGGTTTGTATTTATGTATTTATTTATTTATCTGAATTTTGGTAACTGGCTAAGCCCACTGAGACCATGCAGTCCCTTTTTCAGGGACTACCCAGGAAGGGTACACAGTACAGTAGTCTATGAAGTACAAAAGAGACACAGTGCTATACATAATCAAAAAAATAATGTCACAATGTAGTACAATATACAGTACTATAATACATATAGAGTCTATACGTATAGACAGTTCAGTATATAATTGACAGCAGTGTCAAGGAGCATTAAAAAGTTTTGCTTTAACAGGATAGAGATTCAATAGATAGATAGATAGATAGATATTTTATTTATAAAGCACCATTTCCATAGACTCTGGGCACATACAAAACAGATCCATAACAAAATACATTTAAACAGCAGCTCAACATAATCTTAAATCCATCACATTAAAACCCACTCAATCATTAACAGCCAACTTAAATAAATACGTTTTTAGTGTCTTCTAAAATACTTCTACTGAGGGGGGCCTCCCTTAAATAACCGGGAAAGGAATTCCACAGAGTGGGTGCAGCCACTGAAAAGGCCCTATCCCAGAATGCCGCAGCCTCACTCTGGGAACTCCAAGGAGACCTCCCCAGTAGAAGGAAGTGCCCAAGGTGGATGGTAGGGGGCAAGAAGATCTTGCAGATAGACAGGTCCCCATTCATGCAGGGTTTTATAGGTCAGGAGCCCTATTTTGAAGACAGTCCTCCACCTGACTAGCAGCCAGTGCAGTCCGAGGAGGACTGGGGTGATATGATCACTCCGTCTCACCCCAGTCAATAATCTTGCTGCCGCATTCTGCACCAGCTGTAGCCTGTAGAGGTTGCCCCCAGATAACCCTAGGTATAGGGCATTACAATAGTCCAACCTGGAAGTGACAAAATCATGCACAAGTGTGGTCAGATCCTCTGGTGGGATAAGGGTTCGGATTCGTGAAATGTTCCGTAGATGATAAAATCCACTCTTGATGACGGCCGACACCTGAGCATCAAGTGTCATACCTTTATCCAGGTTTACACCCGCATCCTTCACCTGTCTAGATGGAGCAAGGGGAACACCTACCAACACAAGGTCAGGCGGTGACCCTTCACAACGTCCTCCACCCCGAAGAACTGGATCCACAACAAGTACCTCTGTCTTGTCTGGGTTGAGCTCAAGCCAGTTTTGAGTCATCCAAGCCTGGATCTCATCGAAGCAGCTGTTAAATACAGAGTCTGATATCTGGGTATTGGGCGCACAGGACAGGTACAGCTTGGTATCATCTGCATAGCAGTGAAAATCCAGGCCATGCCGCCTGATAATGTTCCCTAGTGGCAGGATATACACTGTGAAAAACCAAAGAGACAAGACCGAACCCTGCGGTAACCCATAGCACAGAGGCTTTGGGTTAGATGAGGCTAACCCCATCATCACCCTCTGCACTCTGCCTGTCAGGTATGACCTGAACCAGTTGATGATATTACCAGACAAGCCACACCAGAACCGCAAGCGATCAAGTAACACCTCATGTTCCACGGTGTCAAACGCCGCAGAGAGGTCCAGGAGGACCAAGATAGTCCGGTCTCTCCTGTCCCTCGCCACCAGGAGATCATTAAGCACCCTCACCAGGGCAGTCTCTGTACTATGCCCCACATGAAACCCAGACTGGTAAGGCTCATAGGCGGAGTAAGAGGCAAGATGTCTGTCAAGCTGGAAGGCCACCACTTTTTCAATAACCTTCACTAAAACTAGGAGGTTTGAAACCGGCCTGTAATTGCTGAGGCAATCCGGGTCCAAGGAAGGTTTTTTCAAGAGGGGTCTAACCAAGGCCCCTTTCAAGGCCAGTGGGAAGACCCCACTCCTCAAGGAACTTCAGACAACCCCAGCAATCACAGGCCCCACCAGGTCCATACATCCAACCAACAGTCGGGTTGGACCTAGGTCCAGTTCACATTGGGTTGGCCACAAATTCAAGATTATTTGCACCACCTCCTCCACCTCAAACTCATCCCAGACAGGAGGAGTGCTTTGGCACTCTCCATGTCGGTCCATGCATCCCCTTTGAGAGCTTCTCATGGAGACCCCATCCCTGATAGAGGACACCTTGTCGGCAAAGAATACAGACAGTTCCTCGCATCTAATGCTTGAGCCCACTCCCCCAACACAGAAACAGGCAGGATGTAATAGCCCACCTACTGTGCAGAAGAGCCGAGCTGGTCTGTTCCTTTCCACAGCAATCTCTCTAGACAGATATTCCGCCTTCTTACATGAGATTGCCCCCTGATAATTGATATAATGTAACCTCAAGGCCAACCTGTCCTCCTACAGGCCAGATCTCCTCCAGCATCTCTCTAACCTCTGCCCCTTAGTCTTTAAACTCCGGAGATCCCCATCAAACTAAGGAGGTCTCCAGTGAGTAGACAAGGGATGTACACAGATGGGCACGATGGAATCGAAGGCCCCAGCAACTGCCTCATTATAGGCTACCACTGTTTCCTCCATTCCAATCGCACAAGCCACCCCGACACTCGATAGGTCCAGCACTGCAGATAGTCCTATCAAGGAAACTCCTCTTAATGAGCGGTACCAGACCATCTCCACAGGAGCAGAACCATCTAGGGGGTGCCCCTTAGCGTGAACCTCATGGTGCTATGATCTGACCAAAATGCAGGATCAACACTGAGGTCATTTATATCTAAACCTAATGAAAAAAGCAAATCCAATGTATGTCCATCCAAGTGCATAGCTGTTGTTACTTTTTGTGACACTAGGGTACAATATTTAAAACGTTCGAGTTGACACTGGTGTTTGAGTGCTGGGAGTGTTCACATTGCAGAGCAGTGATGTACAATGCTGTACCAGTTTTGCTTTGACAGGACAGAAATTGGATGCAATCTTTAGGATGGCTTTACAGGTGTTCAAGTACTCACATTGCAGAATCCTGATGTACAATACAGGATATAAAATTTGGTACAATCTTTAGGACAGCCTAACAGGTGTTCAAGTATTTGCAGTGCAGAACCCTAATGTACAATACAGGTGATCAAGTGGTTACAGTACAGTAGTTTATTTATTTAGAAAGTCAGATTTACAACCTTTGAGTCATGGACTCATTTACGAAGGCACATTGTCGCAGGGAGGATAGACAGGGTTACAGTGTGAGGTGCAACAGTGATTACATTAGAGGTGCAGTACAATAAACATATAGAGCACATTCACAAAAGTGGTTTACAGAATAGATTGCTTACAAAATATTACAATCAAGTAAAATATTACAATTATATACTGGTTCAGCCCTGGACGTACCAAAGAGAAATACATAGGAATGAAGAAGTTAGGTGGGGAGATGGGTGGAACGGGGGGGAATGGCAGTCCAGAGGATGTTGTCATGACTGTGGACCAGCTAGGAGGGACCCATCATTGTATTAATTAGGTGCAATTACAGCTGCGAGCGTCTAAGAGGTGGTTCCGGAGAGTGACTTTGAAGGGACCAATTTTGGTATTATCTGTGATGTAGGGCAATAGGGAGTTGAACCATGTGGGGGCTTGATAATGAAAGGACCTTTGGGCTAAGGAAGTCTTGGTTCTTGGCAACTAAAAGGTGGCCTTAACTGAGCTATGGGTGGTCACAGATGGGGATGCAAGCTGCAGGGACACAGCAGCCCCCAGGGGGGAGAGCCCTAGAAGTGATTTTTTGGCAAGTAAGTAGGTTTGGTAGTGCAGGCATTCCTCAAAGGTGAGCAGGTTGGCGCTGGAGTACAGCAGGCAAGTGTGTGTGCGGCTCGATGCACTGGTCAGGGGCCTGCAGGCCTTGTTGATCGAGGCCTGGATTTTGGTCAGGGTGGTGTTGTCTGCCACAGCATAGATGGGTAGGCTGTAGTCCACTAATTTTATTTTATTTATTTAAAATTTTGATGACCGTGAAAGGCACACTGAGCTGAGGCTCATTTCCAGGTGCGACCCGGGTACAGAATGTACAGTAAAGAGAAAAGAGAGTATCATATGGTGAAGAATACGAAACAGTCTGTACAGTCAGTATTTACAATGAAATAAGATACATGTACATAATAAACAAAATTGCGAGCATACAGAGTAACTGAGTGAGATGGGGCAGGGATTGCAGTCCGGGGCTAGGGTAAGTGAATAATGACTGAAGCCGGCCTCGGGAGTGAGCTGGGACCGTTGATGCATTTAGGGCAGCGTTGGGAGGGTAGAAGCCTGAGGAGTTGAGAGAAGGCGGGATGAGAAGGAGCCTGGCAGAGTTCGGGGGGAAGGTTGTTCCAGAGATGGGGGAGATGGTAGGAAAAGACAGCTAGGCCATTGAGAGTGTGTGGTCGGGGCAGGTGAAAAGTGCGAGTGTCCCTGTGGTGAAGTGGGTAGGTTAGGGGGTGGCTGGTACGAGGAGGGAAGCGAGGTTGGGGGGAAGGGACTCAAACCAAAATTTAGCTGTGAAGGAGACACTGTGGTTGACTCTCCTGTGGGACAGTGGAGCAAAGGTGAGTGCAGTGTAGAGTAGGCAGTGGTGAGTGAGTGGGGGGAGGCGGTGGTGAAGTGGCAGAAGGAGCTGAGAAGCATATCTAATCTGGAGAGAGAAGATGCTGGGGCCATTCTGTAGACATTGTCTGCATTCTATGACAGGTAAGATTGCTTTTCTACATAATGAGTCAGCAATCTAGTGGGGACCTACAGGCCAGCTTTAAGTCGATAGACGATGGCGAGCTTTGGCCATAGTTTGAAGCAAATGGCATCAACATGGGTGGAGAAGTTAAGGTGGTTGTCCAGCCACACACCCAGGTACTTGAAAGTAGGGACTAGCTCCAGAGGAGAGCCATCCAGGGTGGTGATCACTGGGGGAGCGGGAAGGGTTGCAAGCTTTTGCCTGGATCCAAATACCATGGTGATGGTTTTATTTGCATTGAGTGCAAGCAGGTTGTCAAGAAACCAAGACTAGACTATTGAAGAATTTTTGGAGGTTTGGGAGGATGCAGTCGAAGGAAGGGCCTGAGGCAAAGATGATAGTATCATCTGCATATAGATGCACATTGGAGAAGAGGCAGGTGGAGTGAAGGTCGTTAATGAAGAGAGGGAAGAGGATGGGACCAAGTATAGAGCCTTTGGGGACACCTGATATGATGGGGAGAGGAGTGGAGATAGCATTTCCTATTTGAACAGATTGTTGTCTGTTATAGAGATACGAGTGGAACCAGGTGATGGCTGGTTGGGCGATGCCAAAAGAACAAAGTTTGTGGAGTAGCAAAGGGTGGGAGACAGAGTCGAAGGCTTTGGCCAGGTCAATGAATATGACAGTGGTGACTAGGCTGTTTTCCATGGCAGAGAGGATGGAGCTGGTTATGCATAGAAGGGAGGTGATGGTGGAGTGGTGTTTTTTGAACCCTGACTGTACGGGGGAGAGGGAGCTGTTGGAGGAGAGAAAGACTGACAGTTTGAATAATATGAGTGATTCCTGAATTTTGGCAAGGGCAGGGAGGAGTGAAATAGGCCTGTAATTTCCCAGGAGGGAGGGATCACTGCCTTTATGCAGACGGATGATTTTGCCTAGTTTCCAGGCTTTTGGGACAGTGGATGTGTATAAAGAGAGATTTAGTATGCGAGTCAAAGGGGCCACAATAGTGGAGGCAGAGATTAGGAGAAGTTTGGGGTGAATGCCGTCGGGGCTGAATTTGGTCGTGCTGAGGGGCAATAGTGCTTTGTACACTTCCAGTGGTGTGAAGGGTGGAAAGAGGAAGCTGGAGGGTGGGGGGATGGTGCTGCCAGGTTGGGGGAGGGGGGAGGAGTTTGGGATGGCACAGGAGACAAAATATTTGTTGAAAAGTTCAGTCACGGAAGCAGGATCCGAGACAGTATACCCGTCGATATTGAGGGCCAGACAATTCTGTTTAGTAGGTGGGTCAAGAAGGGAGTTGATTGTCTTCCAAAAGGATGCATGGAGGTTTTGGTTCTGAGAGAACTGTGCCTTAAAGTAAGAAGATTTGGATAGCGGAATGGCCTTTGCTCATTTATTCCTAAGATGTCTGTAGGATTCTAGATCCCGTGAGTCATGGGAGACTTTGTACCGTCTCCAAGCCTTGTCCCTGGAGTGACACAGGGTGATAATGTTGGGTGTGATGCATGGGGTGGTGGAAGCGTTTTACCCTGCCGTTCCTGAGGGGTGCATGTAGGTTCCAGATACTCCAGAAGATACTGCAGAACAGGGACAGGGGATGTCTACATCAGACACAGAAAGGACTGGAAGCCAATCTGCAGTTGAGAGGTTGCGCTGTAGGGCGTTTTCATTTAGGAGGTATAGCAGGCGAGACCAAATTAATTTGGGATGAGAGACCGGGGAGTGAATTTTGTGGACGCAGTAAGTAACGCAGTGGTCGCTTAGGGCATTAGAGAAAATACCTGAGGCAGGTATACAGTGGGGATGGGTTAATAAGATCCAGTCCAGAAGGGTGTGGTTATGGGACCAATGGTGTAGGCTGGTAAGTTCCTGGATAAGCTGAGCGAGATTCAGGGCTTCAATTTTTAGGGTGGAGTGTTTGGCAGAGGGGGAAAGCCAGTCGAGGCTGAAATCGCCTAGAAGCACAAGTTCGCCATTTGATGTTCTAGAGGAGATTGACAAGATGGTATTAAAGAGTGAATCGGGTCAGGTCTTTGGTGGAGCGTAAAGAGCCCCAACATAAAGGGGCGTGGTGGAGAAAAAGGATAGGTGCACTACAATGGATTAGTGTGAAGAAGGACAAGACTCACTGAGGATGATAGAGCACGGGAAGGACAGAACAGAGGAGATGATGGCCAGCTGGAGGGGAGCTTGGGGGAGGCGATCTCTATGTTGATAAGGAAGGCCTATCCAAGAGTTTATAGCTGAGGACAGGGTATTGATGTGGGTATGGAAGGTGAGAGCCGAGTCGAAGGTGATGCCCAGGTATTTGCAGGAGGACACCTGCTCAAGAGGATATAGAGTGCTGTGGAGAATGAAGAGGGGGGCATTTTTGGCCTTGTTCTGGTGATGGGAAAAGAGCATCGATTTGGTCTTCTTTAGGTTAATGACCACTCGGTGGTCAAGAAACCACTTTTTGGCTTGGTTGAATGTATGCTGAAGGGATTCCTGGAGTGAGGCAGGGTCAGGGTGGGAGGCAAAGAGGACTGCATCATCAGCATAGAGCTGGGGAGAGTGTTGAGAAAGAGGCTGGAAATTCCAGGTCCAAGATGAAACCCTGGGGGACCCCGGAGCGAACAGGCTGGGTATTGGACAGGGAGCCATTTATCTTCACACGTTGGGATCTGGTAGAGAGGTAGCTGGTGAACCAGGCAAGGGGGCCAGTGGAGAAGTCAAGTTGGTGGAGGGAGTCGAGCAGGAGGGGGTGACAGACAGTGTCAAAGGCCTTGGAGAGGTCAATGAACACTGCGCCAGCAACGTTGCCAGGGTCAAGAGCAGAGTGGAGGTGCTGAGAGAACTCCAGGAGGGCTGTTGTGGTACTGAGTCCTGGGTGGAATCCATGTTGTTCAGGGCACATTAAGCCTTATTTGGCCAGGTACTCAGAGAGTTGAATGGACACTATTTTTTCTAGTGCTTTAGAGAGCGGGGGGAGGATGAAGATCGGCCTGTAGTTGTTAGGTGCGGTCCGATCTCCACTCTTATGGATTGGGGTGATTTCTGCTGTTTTCCAAGCACAGAGAAACTGATGGAGACATGGGGATTGGTTTACCAGGTCTGTAAGGGGGGCTAGGATAACATCCAAGACTAAGCGGAGGATCCTGGTGTCTAGGAGATCACAGCTTGGGTTGTTACTAGTGAGGGCTTTTTGCGGATGTGGTCTGGCTTCATGGGGGGATATGGCATGCAAGTAGAATGGGGAGTGATCCAGGGCAGGTGAGATAGAGGCAGGGATTGGGTCAAAAAAGTATTGGGGAGGACAAAGCTTAGGTCGGAGAAGGCCATATTGAGGCAATCAGCTATACGAGGAGGATCAGTAGTGATGGGAAGCTGGGATGGTGGGGGGAGTGGGTCTTCCCATTGAGCTCTTTCATGTTGTCCCAGAAAGAGCAAGCTGAACCCCATGTGGATGCGAGGGTGGTTTGATAATATTCAGACTTAGCCTGTCTAATAGCCCAGGTGCACTTATTACGCGCTGCATTATAGGCTTGTCTATTGGCCAATTTGCCTGACCTGATAGCAGTATGCCAGAGATTATCTCTTTGTTTCAGTTTCTGGATAAGGGATGGGGAGATTCATGCAGCATTTTGCTTTTTGGTACGGATTCTGATAAGTGGGGCGGAAAGGTCACAAGCCTTACTGAATGCTTTGGTGAAGTAGGCTAGAGCAGAGTCAATGTCTGTGGCATGTAGGATTGGGGACCAGTCAAGCTGAGTTAGATGCAGTTTTTAGCTTCCTGAGGCCCCCGGGGCAAACGTGTCAGTGTGAGGTGACATGGGTTTTGGTGCAGGGGATGACCAAAGACAGAGGACAGGAGAGTGAACACTAAGTGAGTCAAGTAGGACATTAATATCCCTGATTTTATGAGGGCAGTTCGACAGAATTACATCTAGGAGGGTACTAGAGCCACTTGTCTAGTTGAATCTAGTAGGCAAGGTAACTAACTGGGTCATATCTAGGGCAGCGAAGGAGTCCATAGTATGTGAGGTAGTGGTACCAAGCCAGTTGACATTAAGGTCACCTAGGATGAGTTGCTCAGCTTTGTGTGGTAGTGTGGTGAGGTAATCGAGGAGGGAGTGCCTGCTGGTCCCTGGTCCCTCGGGGGTATGTATGAGACTGTGAGGAAGAGTGGGCCCCTGGCTAGGTCATGGGTAACTTTTAGGGTGAGGGCTTGGGCACCAAAACCAAGCTTGGGGGCAGGGAGCGTATGATTTAATAGGGTGTCACACATATAGACTGCGCACCCGCCACCACGTTTACCTACTCGGTCTTCCCTGAACAGTGTGTAGCCAGGAAGGGAGATAACAGAGTCAGGAGTTGTTTTGGAGAGCTAGATCTCCACTAGCACTATAATACCAGGTCGGTGTTGTACAACCCAGAACTGGAGAGTGGCGGATTTCTTTAGGAGGCTGCAAAAGTTCATAGATGCAATGTAGTGGCCACTTCCAGCATGGAGTGTGGGAGGGCTAGTCGGTAATGGACCAGGGTTAGGGTGTATGTTCCCAGAGAGCAGTACAAGTAGAGAAATTAATCTGATTAGTGGACTGTGGCAACCAGGATGCTGAGTCAGGTACCAATGTGAGGTTCTGATAGTGGGGGTGCAGGGGATGGGTAGGGTGTGGAGGGTAGGTATGGCAAAGAAGGGGTGGGACCAGGATGGACCAGAGGGGGAAGGGGGGTATGGGTACTGGTTGGTGGTGGGTGTCATGGAGTTATAGGCATGTCCAAGGTGGGGGGGCTGTGCCGCTATGGGGTGATTGAGGGGAGTGAGGCTCAGGGTGGAAGGCAGGGGTGCAGGACGGGGCATGGGCTGAGCCAGAAGGGTAACCATGAACAGACTAAGTGTGAGAGCAGTGGTGCCCATTGTTATTTGCTTGTGGAGGTAATAAGGGGAACAGCTGACCTACTGTAAGGGTGACTGCCACTGTGGTGTAGTTGTAGTGCTGCTGCCTTTGGTGTCAAAGGTACCAGGTTCAAAACCCCGGGGGGTGGGAGGGTTTGTTGTGGAGCCTTAATAGAAAGGTTGACGGGACTGGTGAGTGGGCTAAGAGAGGCTGAAAAAGGGGCCCAGAAGGGGTGAAATAGTGATTCCAAGTGGTCGTACTGGGCACTTAATAAGGCAGGGGGGATGAGAGGGGTGGGTGGTGGAGAGATAGAAGATGGAGGGAGTAGGGTGGTGGAGAGAGGAGCAAAGAGGTTACTAGGCAGGAGAGTGGGCAGTGGAGTAGCTAGGTGGTCAAGAGTGCCTAAGAGTAGTAGAGACAAGGGAGATATGGGGCTGTCAGCACACAGAGAGGGGGAGCTCCCTCAGGTGGTTGAGGAATATGAGTGGCAAATAGGAAGGTGGGGACTTAGTTCCACAAGGGATCAGGAAGTCACATGACAGGATAAGGAAATAAATTGAGGGTTGGGCTTGGGTGGGAGTGTGGGGCATTTGATGCACACAGTGTGTCAATGGGTGAACACCCCAAACAAAGAAGCCAGCAAGGAAAGGCTGCCTTACCTATTAAGGCACTTGTTGGGTCCCTTTGCTCCTGGTGGAGCATTGTCTGCTCTGGGGTTCATCTAGTAACTGAAGGTTGGAGAAATAAGCATTGGGGTTTTAGGAAAACAGGGTAAGGGTGTGAGTGTGTAAGTCAGATGAGGCAGGTACAAGTTCCAGAATGAAATAAATAGTTATGCAGAGCCTTTTTGAACTGGGGAAGGGTCATGCAGGACAGAATAGATGGGAGGGAGTTCCAAGCCAAGGGGGCAGCAAAAGCAAAGGATCTTCTACCTGAGGATAGATGTGTCTTCAGAATGGCTCATGGAAGGAAGGTAGAGTGGAGAGATCTTCTGGACTGTTTTCTTACAGTGATGTCAGATAGGCTTGGGGGAGTGTAGAGATGTGTGAGCTTATAGGTGAGTATAGCGAGGAGTACTGGATTTTGTGTTCAAGTTGTAGCCAGCCAAAGATGTGAGTGCAGTGGTGTTGACAGGGGGCTGCTCCGATGGCAAAGTGCCCTGTATTGTGATTAAGCTGCTTCAACTGGTTCATGAGACAGGCATTGAGTGATAAAATAGAAGAGCCCCATAGGAAAGTAGAGGAAGGAGCGAGGCAGTAGCAATTTATAGGCAGGGTGCATTAGATAGCAGGGGATGAAGACGGTATAGCAAACCAATCTTTTGGTATAGAGTTTTTGCAGTTTTGTTGACATGGGCCTCGAAAGAGAGGCTAGGGACTAGCAGGATGCCAAGGTATTTAAAAGATTCTACCAATTCCAGGGTTCCCCATTATTGGAGGAGATGGAGAACTGAGGGTTAAGTGCAGTTTTATAAGAGAGGGAATTGAATAACATAGATTTTGTTTTTTTTGGTATTTAGAAGTAAGTCATTTTCAAAGAACAATGCCCCTAATTGGCAGAAGTCAGATTCCAGGTACTGATTAATCCATTGGGTGTCAACCAAGGATCAGTATACAATGGTGCCATCCACATAAAGCTGAACAGACACCCCTCCACAGAAGCCAGGCAGCTCATTAATATTTAACGAGAAGAGTAGGGAGCCCAGGATGTATCCATGGGGGATGCCATGGGTAATATGTCTGAATGGAGATTGACGGCCCATTTGACATTTTAGATGCAGCAGGATAGGTAGTCTTGAAGCCAGGAGGTGGATAGTGGATCAAGTCCCAAGTTTTCTGACTTTCATATCAGCAGCATGTGGTTCTCCAGGTTGAAAGCCTTGGTGATGTCAATGAAGATGGCCCCTGTGGCTAGTCCAAGATCAAAGGCATGGTGAATGTCTGAGATGACTTTGATGAGTGCAGCGAGCATGCTATGGTTTTTGCGAATGTTGTGTTGGCTGGGTGATAGGAGTTGGTGCTGTTCAAGGTAGTCGTATAATTGGTTGCATAGAATTCTTTGTTGTACCTTAGTAAGGTGGCAGAGGATTGAGATCGGCCTGTAGTTTTCAACAGGGGTGGCCGATCCCCCTTTGATGATTGGGATTACTAGTGCTATTTTCCATTTTGAGGGTACAGTTCTGTCGAGAAAAGGCCTGTTACTCAGGTCTCGAACTGGTACAGGAAGTGCTGGTGCCCCCCATTTTAAGAACCTAGGCTCAAGTGTATCATGGCCAGGGCAGCGAAGATCCTTGAGATTTTTAAGTAGCATGAGAACCTCTTTTCGGGTAGCTAATTTGATGTGGAATTGCAGAGTCACGGTCCAAGAGAGATTTATGACTGGAGAGAGGTGGTTACCTTGGATTGTAGTGAAGTGGGATACATAGTTGCTGAGATCCATACAAAAATTGTTGAGACCATCTGCTACTGACGCTGGGTTGGATAGTACTTTGCCCTTAGTAGATAGTGAGTCTGGGCAGGTGGAGGTTTTGCCTTTGAAGCAGAAATTTCTTTGGGCCCAGAATTCTTTGGGGTTACTGAGTTTTTCTGTTTGTATTGAGCAGTAATAATTCCTCTTAATGTTATTTATTTTAGACTTACAGGTATTTCTGAGCTGTCTGTATGACTGCTAATCTGAGGGAAGTCCAGTCTTCTTGTACGTTTTCCAGTCTGCATCATGTTTGGACATGAGGTTCCTTATATCTTTTGTCAGCCAGGGGGCTATAACACCTTTGGATCTATGTCGGGTAAGTGTGGCATGAATGTTTAAAATGGCAGTGACAGTGTCAATTAGGTATTCCAGAGCTTGGTCAACAGTAGGTAGGGTACATTTGGGGCCCCAGTTTACATTATTGAGAGAGTTGAGGAAGGAAGCAAGATCAAAGGAGGACAAATTATGAGATTCTACAATTTTAGTAGGAGGGTTTGGGGAATTGTTCCTCCAGATGCAATAGACTGGCAAGTGGTCACTGATGCTATCGGGTAAGACTCCTGAGGCAATAATTCTCTGAGCGCAATTAGACAGGATCAAGTCGATGAGGGAGTGGTTTCCCCTTTCTATTGTTCCTTCGGGTGGGTTCAGCTACATGCTGAGTTTGGCTGGCGTCAGCCAGGGTGGAGTGGGCTGTGTTTTTGTTACTGGTTAACCAATCAATATTGAAATCACCGCATGTTATTAGTTCATGGGGGTGGGGGGAGGTCCAAGGGGGAGGTAATGACTTAGGGAGGGCAGCAGTGGCAGACTTGGGGGGGAGGGTAAGTAGGTACATCCTACTATTAGTTTTTTGGTGTTGCCAAGGGTTAAGGAGACAAAGATGGATTCTGCTGTTGATGTTAAGTAAGCCATGGGTGGAACTTCAGGGGCTGTGAGGTTGGACTGGATGTTATCAGAGAACACTACCACCTCTTTTGCCAACCCTGTTATGCCTAAAAGGTAGTGTCCCCAGTAGGGCCACTTCATGTGGGAGGATGAAGGGCTTTAGCCACATTTCAGAGACTCCGAGTACTGCTGTCCCTTTCTACGTGTTCACCCTGTTGCAGAGTTTAGTGTCATCTGCAAACAGGCATACCTTTCCCTCCAATTCATCTGCGATGTCGCTGATGAATATATTGAAAAGTATTGGTCCCAGCGCAGACCCCTGTGGGTCCCCTCTGATTACGTTCCCTTCCTGTGATACAGCACCATTTACTAGAACATTCTGTGTTCTCCCTTGTAGCCAGTTTCTCACGCAGTTTATAATCTTACTTCCTATACCTCTGTTCTCCGGTTTGTTGATGAGCCTTATGTGTGGGACAGAGTCGAAGGCCTTACTGAAGTCTAGGTATACTACATCTGTGGCGCTGTCCTGGTCTACTACTCTAGTTACCCAATCAAAGAATTCCACAATGTTTGTTTGGCAAGATTGTCCAGATGAGAAGCCATGTTGTTTAGGGTTCAGCTTCCCGTTGGCTTCCAGGTATGCCACTATCCTTTCCTTGAGTATAGCCTCCATGATCTTTCCTACAATGAACTTGAGGCTGACAGGTCAGTAGTTTCCTGCCTCCTCCTTGCTGCCACTCTTGTGTAGGGCACCATAGTGGCCTTTTTCCAGTCCTCTGGTACTTGTCCACTCTCCAGCGATTTGTTGAAAAGTGTGGCCAGTGGAGCAACAAGTTCCTCTCTGAGCTCTCTTAAGACTCATGAATGAATTCCATCCAGGCCCATGGCTTTGTCTGTCTTTAGTTTGTTTAGTTTCTGTAGGACTCTGTCTCTTGCTGACCTCCTGGTACTTGAAAGTTTCTATCCCTCTCATCTATCCCTCATTTCCTCGTGGATATACATATTCCACTTCTTTAGCCTCTCTTTGTATGGCTTACAGTGTAGACCCAGCACCAGCTTTGTTGCTCACCTCATTAAGTGATATCTCCATGACCTTCCACACTACTGAGGTGAAGCTGACTGGCCTATAGTTCCACACCTCCTCCCTGCTACTGGATTTGTGTAAGGGGACCACATGTTCCCTCCTCCAATCCTCTGGTACCACTGATGTATTGAATAAACATGGCTGCCAGAAGTTCTGCTATGTCCATTTGCATTTCTCTTAATAATCTTGGATTGGATGTTAGGATTCCAACAGCCTTACTAATCCCCGTTACACTGTTGGGTACAGCTGGATCACCATGCCATGAGAATTCTTCATGTCAGCATTCCATTCTATGGCATTGCTGAATGACTGGAATGATTCATTCTGCTTCTGAATCAGCATTCTTAAACTGTTGGTAGAAGAATTATTTTATTTATAAAATCTTCTAAAAGATAAAAATTTATAAAAAAGTACACTTAAAGGAAAACACTGGAAAAGACACAGCGTTCCCCAGACTTTACAAAAAACTCTGGATTAGTGCTTTCAGACAGTAACACCTTGTTTTGATAAGATTTAAACAGCTACCCACAAATTCCACTTTCTGTTGCTGGCAGCCACCATTTCATGGGCAGCAGTGAGCTTCCCTGGCTCACTTTATGCTACTGTAATGTGTCCGTCCAACCTCTGCTTTTGGGTGACAGGACATACTGTCAATAAGGTGAGCTTGGGAAGCTCACTGCTGCTCATGGGATGGTGCTGACAGCAATAGAAAATGGAAGTTGAAGGTCACTGTTTAAATCATTTAAAAGCATGTAGAGATCATTAAATAAAAATTGTTACTGTCAGAAAGCACCAGTCAGACACGTTGGTAGCAAATGGGGAAAGCTGAACCTTTCCCAGTGTTTTGCTTTAACACTTTTCGTTTTGAACAATTTTTATAATAGCAATAAGGTACTCCCAGGAGTTAGATTAACAGTCAATCACCACCTAGAGGCAATGAGGCACTCGGCTGTGCTTCGTACCACATCACACCCCAAAGCGGTGATTAATAGAGCGTTAACCTAACCCATGGTCATGCATTATTGCATAAATGTCTCCTCGAGGATGGTGCACATTTACGCACCCCCAATTCCACAAAAAAACACATAGTCTATATGGTCTTTTCCAAAAGTTCACAACATGGAATACCACTAAACTAACTGGATTCCATCATTAAACAAGCATACCATCTCATATCTACACTATGCCGTGTTGCAGCTTGCAGTAATGAGTCAAAAGTTCTTATGAACCTTGGGATTGACTTCCCAACCTTCAGTTGTCATGGTTTTGAAGTTAGTGTGTTTTGGCACCCTTGATCATCCCAACAATGATCATTGGAAGGGGAGGGACAGGGACCATGGTTAGACAGGTTAGGCACAGGGGAAGGGGTAGAGGAGGTGGACTCCAGTCCTATTATGGAGGACCGGGTACTAAAAGGGCTTAGAAAAGTAAAAGTGAACAAAGCTATGGGTCTAGATTGCAAACTTCACGTGATCCTGAAAGAATTAACAATGGAGCTGGCAGGTCACTGGTCATCCTATTTGATAAGTACCTAAACACTGGCTTAGTCTATGGGTACTGAAGAACGGCACATGTGGTCCCTCTTCAGAAGCGCTTCAGCAAAGAGGAGGCAGGGAACTACAGGTCAGTAAGTATCACGCAAGTGGTCACTTGTGAAACACCTGGAATCCATGGGGGTGTGGGCTACACCGCAACATGGATTCACATCATGAAGGCCCTCTAAAACAAATCTGATCTATTTCTTTGCCTGGGCAATAAAGGTAGTGTTTCAAGGAGGAGTGGTGGATGACATCGACCTAGATTTCAAAGAACCTTTATATACCATTCCACATAGAAGGCAAGTCAACAAGCAGAGTAGTCTGGTGTTGGGACACAAGGTTGTGGACTGGGTCAGTAACTGGCTCAGGGACAGAAGGCAAAGGGTAGTACTAACTGGAACCCAGTCACAGGAAAGGGAGGTGACCAGTGGAGTACCCTATGGTTCAGTTTAGCACCTAGTCCTCTTCAATGTCTTCATCAGTGGGGAGTGGAAACCTGGGAGAGAATGACCAGCTGGGTGGGGACCTGCTGTCAGTGAACAAGGGAGAAAGTGTACTGGGAGTCATAATCACCAATGACCTGAAGGCCACCAAGCAGGAAGCAAAAGTGATGGGGAATGCCCGTGCTATGCTTGGGCACCCTTAGGTGATCTGAAATGATAGCACCAGTGTTGCTTTATTCCTTGGTGATTGTCAGCCCCCACAATCCTTTTTCTTTCTCCAGGGTTCCCTCTTCTCAGGTGCATTGATTTGCACTTTGCATTCAACCTCAGTTGCCACCACTCAGACCATTTTTCTAGTTTCCCCAGGTCCCTCCACATACAAACATAACTGTCCCTGTACAGTCGCTCAATATATATATTAATAGTGAAAATTTATGAGCATACAAACATATGAAACTTGCCAGCGGAGACAGGCCTCAAGGTCTATCAAGTCTGCTCGTATGCGCAGGTAGCACCCTATATTGCAGCTGCTCCTCCCCCCAAACCCCATTCAGCTCCTGGAACTGCTCAGTGTCCTTTACCCAGACCCCCCTCCTTACCCGGTCCTATGCCCTTTTGAAACTCCCCACCATCCTGCAAGCTACCATCTCTTCTGGTAGAGCATTCCATTTCGACATCACTCTTTCTGTAAAATAATGCCTCCCCATCTCCCTCCTAAACCTGCCCCCCTTCAATCTTAGCCCGTGCCCTCTCATATCCCTTCCTTCCCTCAGGTTAAACAGCCCCTCTATGGCTGATTTGTTGATCCCCCTCAAGTATTTGAAAGTTTCAATCATGTCCCCCATTCCTTATCTCCTCCAGGGTGAACAAACTCAGATGACTCAGCCTTTCTTCATAGCTGCTGCCTTCCATCCCCTGTATCATTTTCATCACTCTGCACTGTACCGTCTCGAGCAGCTTGATATCCGTCCTCAGGTATGGATGCCAATGTTGCATGCCGTACTCCAACTGCGGCCTGACCAAGGACCTGTACAGGGGCAGGATCACATCCTTGTGCCTGGACGAGAATCCCCGCACAATGCATCCCAGCATTCTATTGGCCCTAGACGCGGCCCTCCTACATTGAGCAGAGTTACTCATACTTCTCGATACTAAAACTGCGAGGTCCTTCTCCTCAGTGACCCCTAACCACACCCCACCCAACCAATATTCCCTCCTCAGGTTCCTCACCCCGAAGTGCATCACTTTGCACCTTTTGCCTTACAACCCAATTACCACCATGCTGACCAATCCTCAAGTCTGGTTAGGTCACCCTGTAGCCCCTGCCACCCCTCTGTGTCATCCACCACAGCTCTCATCTTTGTGTTGTCCATGAACAGACTGATCCTGCTCCCAACCCTATGTGCAATATCCAATATGTACAGACCAAACAACACCAGCCCCAGCACAGAGCCCAGTGGCACACCGCTGGACACTGGCTTGGGAAATGAGAGTCCCCCCCCCACCAACACCACCTTTTGCAGTCTATCTCTGAGCCCATTTCTGATCCAGCCAGCCATCTTAATCCCTACCCCTACAAGCTCCAGCTTTGCCCCTAGTCACCCATGAGTGACTGAATCAAGGCCTTGCTGAAGTCCGAGAATAGGATATCCACAGCATGGCCCTTGTCCAGTTCCCTTGTCACCCAATCATAGTATTCTATTAGGCTGGTCTGGCATGATCTCCCTTAGACGAACCCATGCTGCTGCCCATCCTGGAGATCATTAATCTCCAGGAATGTAACAAGTCTCTCTTTCAAGATTGCTTCCATGAGTTTCCCCACTATGGAAGTGAGCCTGAAAGGTCTGCAGTTGCCTGGGTTGTCCTTTGGGCCACTCCTGTGGATAGGCACCACATGAGCCAACTTCCAGTCCTGTGGCATGAACCCTGTGTCCAGGGAGGTGGTGAGCAGGTCAGTCAGCAGCCCAGCTAACACCTCCACCATTTCCCTCATCACCCTAGGGTGAATGCCATTAGGACCTGGTGTCTTATCTACCCTAAGAGCCTTCAGACCTTCCAGTACCCTACTTTCTTGAATCACTGTGTCATTCACCTATTCCCCCCTAATCCACACCCTTCCCTTCCCATCCATGGAGGTAGCGGACCTCCTACTTGCCTTGTGAACACAGAACAGAAGTACTCATTCAGTACCTCTGCCTATTCCTCCTTCTCCTTCTTCACGCACTCCCTACCCTTCCTAATCCAAACTATGCGGGTCCTTACAGCTCCTCTTTTCCCTCACAAATTGATAGAATTCCTTCTCCACCTCTCTTATGCCTCAAACCAGCCTCAGCTACTTGGTGGCATTTGCCTCCTTACTAACTTGGCTACTTCCTTGGTCCTCTTTGCATGTAACTCCTGCCCCCCCAGTTCTTTTCATTCTCCTAAACGCAGCTCACTTGGTCCTCATTACTTCCAACACCCTCCTGGTCATCCTTGGCCCTGGACTTCTTGCTCTGGGTCCTGGTGCATGCTACAGTAGCTTCTCGCTGGCCAGACTTTATGATTTCCCACTTTTGATGTGCATTCATCTCTGACCTAATTCCCTCAACGCACCCCCTCAGTATTTCCTTCATCATCCTCAAGTCCACCCATCTGAAGTCCACTACCTTTGTTGCTGACCCCACCGCCTCCTAGCTCATGCTGAGCCTGAACCAGTGGTCACTACTGGCTAGTGGCTCTTCCACCCATAGCTCCTGACCCTCACCATTTCCCCGTTTGATAGTACCAGGTCCAATATGTTGTCCAGTCTGGTTGGTTCACCAACCAACTGCACCAGGTGGCTATCCTGGAAAACATCCGTAAGTACCTGATCCCTGGCACTAGAGGTGGCATGGGTTCCCCAGTCCACCCCAGATAGATTGAGGTCCATGACAATCACCACATTCCCCTTGCTACACACCCAATGAATGTGATCAGCCAGATCCCTATCCAACTCCTTGCACTGTGCTGGTGGTCGATACACCACACCTAGCCTCAGTTTACTACCACTCGGGTCCTGGAACTGTACCCACAGTGCCTCCATCCTCCCCTCCTCCCCATTGTCCCTCGTACACCTGATCCCGTCCTTTACATAAACGCCACTTTCCACCCTTCTCCACTACTCTGTCCTTCCTATGCACCCTGTACCCTGGAATTGTCAGATCCCAATCCTGGTGTTGGCTGGCCCACGTCTACGTGATGGCCTCGATGAGTCTGAAGCTCGGCTACTTTGTTTCCCAGGCTTCTCACATTCAGGGAGACTACCCTCCACCCAGCTCCTCCATTCTCCTTGCCCCATGCCACGTCCACCTGACTTCCCCCCCACCCGGCTCCCCCTCATTGCAAACCCTTCTGTCTTGGGGGGGGGTCAGGTCATATAGATCTCCTATCTGGTGGCCCTGCAAACTAGCTGCACACTTGCACCCCCTTCCTAGTTTAAAATTCACATGAAAGCTATGTATTCCTCCAGTTTCTGCTTCAAAATCTGCTGCCAGCTTTACTCAAGTGTAACCTGTCTGCTGCAAATAGGTTATCATTGTCCCATATGCTCCCCCAATCCCCCACCAGCCCACATCCTTGTGAGCAACACCACTCAACCAGCAAAGAATTAAATTCCACAATCCTGTCCTTCCTTGCCCACCTCGCCCTGGGTACAGGAAGCACTTTTCTGAGAAGGCCACCAAGCACCCGACCTCCTTGCACAGTTTCCCTAGTTCTCCAACTCTCTCCTTAACCAACTCTACCTGACTCTCCACCCTAATGCCTATGTGCATCACCATATGTCATTTTTCCCTTCCCCTCCTGTCACATATCAGCGGAGCAACATCTGGAAACCTAGCCATCCATACGCCCGATCCTACCCTACCATGCAATTACTTATGCATCGCTTTCATGTTGTTCCCTATGGGAAAAGGGAAAATAAGGAAGGAATTTGTATTTGTTCCCATTATCTCCTGTATTTGACTGTGTTCATTGTATGACGTGGAGTCTTTGTAAATGAGTCCCTGACTCAAAGGGTTGTAATTCCTAGACTTTAATTAATAATGATAATAAATAATAATATGCACAAGTGGGCACCTATGAGATAACATGTTCAGATTCCAGCACATACGCAGATTGATGTGACCCTATGCAAGTCATGTGACCCCTCTAGTGTGCAATCAGGAGTCCACCACAGAGCTGTGTTGCCTATAACCTTGACCAGCAGAAGTAAATAAAATGACCTTGACCTTGGGGACTAGGATAGCAATACCCCCTTGTCCACCCACGACTGCACACCTGCTGACAACACCCAGGATTATGCATAATTAAAGCTGGTGGGCTCACAGCATGGCTGTAATCAATCACACTGCATTTCATTCAGTAGAGAAACAGCTATGTATCACAATGTTTGTGGTAGACTACTGAGCAGTCAGCATATGGGACTGCACTCTTGTTTCACTCTGCCCAATAAAGAAGTTGCATGGACCAATATACTGAGCCACTTTCAGACAGCAGACATACAGAATATTAGACACTAGGTGCAGCCTGAGATGGTGTCTTGCACTAACTTACCTCTCAGAAGTAGGGGTGAACCTGGGAATTCATCACTGCTCCAATTCGACTGACAAACTGGCTGGTAACTGCGGCAGGGGTTCTATCCTAGAACACAAATAATTATAGCTCTTTTTGTGTTGTGTGGGACACAAACCCCTCTGGAAAGATCAGGGGGAAATAATGTCATCCTCTGCTGCTGTTGGCGGTAGGCTCCAACTCTGGCGATCCCCGATGTGCGGCAGTGAATTTTCTCCTCCACTGCTGGTGGTCGGCTCCTACTCCGACGATCTCGGATTGGTGGCAATGAATTTTCTTCTCCACTGCTGGTGGTTGGCTCCTTCTCCAGCGGACTCAGATTGGTGGCAATTAATTTTCTCCTCTGCTGCTGGTGGTGGTCGACTCCTGCTACAGCGGTCTCAGATCAACAGCAATCAATCTTTTCCTCTGCTGCTGCTGGCGGTTGGGAACACACCAGCTGAATGTGGTAGGAGACCACTGGAGCCTCCTTTTCAGCAAGCAACTTGGACCTGCGAGGGAAAAGATTTCTTCAGGTCCGTGTATGCGGAGGTGGAGGTGCAAAAAACATCACTGGCCTGACAGCAAGTGAGGGCGCTCTCTGATTGGTGAGGAGGACTGATGATGGCAGCAACTGTGACACGCAGCCGCACGCTGTTGCTGCACTCAAGAGGAGATGGGCAGAAACACCATGGCACTCGAAAAGGACATGCTTCTGGATAAGGAATGGGGACAGCAGCTGAAGAAATTAACACAGGGGCCAATAAAGACCTATGGGGAGCCAGGTTTCAGCAGGCAAATAAAAACACGAACGGGAAATGTAGCCAGAAAAAAAGGAACCAACGCACATGCGCAAGTGTGATACACACGGGATCGTGGCTGGGAATGTACACCACGTGCATGTGCAGATCCCATCATCCACTATGCAACACACTGTGACCCCTGGGAGATGCAAGATGGTGACTCGCAATGCGGACGTGCAGCAACACGGGGTGCTACTAAACATCAAAAAGCAACCAGTGTGAGTATAAAATGAAAAAAAAAATGATTTGGGTATTCAAATATTTTGGTGGCAGTTACACAGAGACAGATATAGGGGGACATATCCACAGTTTTCCTTTAAGGGCCAATATTCCCTTGCAGGACTAGTTTGGAACGTTTTTGGGGCTTAGTCTTGGCCATTTCATCTGCTGTATTTTTTTGACTCCGCTTGAATCATTCTCACCCTTAGCACAATTTTTTGACTCAACTTACACCATTCTTTTTTTCTCAACTTGTGTCATTCTCATTCCAAGTCATTTTTTTTGGCTCAACTTGCACTATTTTTTTTTCACACGGCCTGTCTCATTCTTGTCCCTTGAGTAATTTTTTTTACTCAACGTGAACCATTTGTTTGACACAGCTTGCCATCATTCTCATTCCTTGCATCATTTGTTTGATGCAGTGGACATCTTGTGTCAGATCTGATGAAAGGTGGTTGTTTGACACACCATGTGTCGATCTATGGGCCCTTTGAAAATCCGGCCCATAGAATTTAACGTCCTGTAAGACATGTGTATAAAACCGCTGCTTTTATACTATCTTTAATATTAATTATTTTCCCACAGCTCTCTTATTCTTATGGTCATTTCAGAAAAAGTTGCAACCATCTATAGGAACCAAGTTCTCATCTATTTTATCTTTTAACCAGGATTCACTTACAGCTAAAATATCAGGGGTGTATACTTGCAACCAGGCCTTGAGTTTTTGTTTCTTCAGTAATAGACTGCAGATATTTAAGTGAACTAACTTCAAGCCTTCCACCTTAAACCAATTTTGATAAGCAAAACTGTTATCATCTCTGTTTATATGGACCCTGGATTAATTTCTGTGTCCCCTGCATATATTAATTTACTTAGAACTAAGACGTTACAGTGTATGCAGACCTCTAGGTTCTATATGAGAAACTCTAGGCATCTTTGTTCCCATTTTTACAGCTGCATAGTGAAGCTATGCTGACATCTTACTATTACTGAGAGAGAGAGAAGAGGGTCTGGAAGCATGTGACCAGCTACCTAGACTCTGCCCTTCCACAGTGGAGCTGAAGCACATGTGGTCCTCTCCATTAACTACAGTGTGTCTTCCCCGTCACAAGGTTATAATGTCACAGACATTATGCCACATAGCAAAGTGCGCTGTGTCAATACAGCGATATTGCTAATGCAGCATAAGTCTATATTCTGTGGGGGGCTCCACCCCCTGGACCCTCCCCCACTAAAGGTTCTCAACTCCGGGGAAGGGGTCCAACTCGGGAAGTGCACAATTTGTGCAAAAAAAATTAAATGTCTGGGACCGTGAATCAAACCCGGTCCCACACGCAGTGCCTGGATTCCTGCTGCTGTGGCTCAGTCCAGTGAGTCACAGCAACTTCTTGGCAGAACCCACTCCCAGCAGAGGTCTTATCCTCTTCCTGGGATAGTGTGAATGGTGCAATACCGCATACAGCAGTATACATGGTATTGCACCATTCACTGTCCTGGACAGCGCTGTGTCAGGTTAGCTATAATGTCGTACGCTATTAAGCGTATGACATTAAGGACCCAGTAGGGCCCCCCCGCACCGTTTTCATGCTCATGCTCACTTCTGGGTTTGGAGCTAATACTTGTTTCCAAGCATGTGGAAGTCTCCCTGCTGTCCTCGTATTTATATGTTTCCCTGGTTTCTAGTGGCACCCCACCATCTCTCCCTGTATCTATATGCTTCCCTGGTGTCTAGTGGCACCCCCACCCTCTGTCTCCATATCTATATGTTTCCTTGGTATCTAGTGGCACCCCCACCCTCTGTCCCTGTTTTCATATGTTTCCCTGATGTCTAGTGGCACTCCCACCCTCCATCCTTGTATTCATATGTTTCCCTGGTGTCTAGTGGCACCCCCTGCCCTCCAATCATGAACCCCCTATTTATATAATGTTTCCCTGGTGTCTAGTGGCACACCCTCCCTCAGATCATCCTCCCCATATTTATATAACATTTTCCTGGTGTCTTTTGACACCACTCCACCCTCCGATTGCCATTCTCCTTTATGCATTATGTTTCCCTGGTGTCTAGTGGCACCTCACCCTCCGTTCACCATCCCTGTATCCAAATGTGAGCTGTAATAAAGAAAACCATCCCTCAATGTTTCTTTTTTTAATCTGTAAAACTGAAAGTGGTCCCTCGACGATCTGCTCCCCCCACACACACCCCACCCACCGCACCCCGACCTACCACTCAGAACCCACTCCACCCCCACCTCACACACCCTTACTCACATGAATATGCCATGGCTCAGATCCACTCTCTGATCAAAGGCACATCTTGCTGCTGGAACCGTAGACTGCAATATAAGAAACTAAGGTAAGTGTGGTTCAATGTATTTTAATGGGGTTTAGAACTCTGAGGCATAACTTTGTCATTTTTGCATAATTACACTCCAGATCTTCAACATGGCCTTTTTGGGACCCCACTTCCTGACCAATGGCAATGGAATTATGCAAATCAGGCCCCAAAGGCAATTTCGTGGTCACTTGGCAAAATCACCTTTTGGGTTTGATTTGAACATTTTTGCCACCATTGTTCATGAGGTGGGGTTAAGACAGCTATGTTGAAAATTTGGGAGGAAAATATGCTTAAATGATGAAGTTACAAATGTAGGTTGACATTTTACCTTGCACGCTCATAACTTCAGTAATTTTAAATATTTTGACCTCATAGTATCAACATAGCCATTTTCTGAATGTGACAGCTGCCATTTTCAAATCCTGGCCAAAATATTTTCTCAGACCTGTGGCACAGAATCACTTTTCAGTGGGGATTTCAAAACTGGGCTTTCACCTATGGGGTTCATGAGGCGAAGTAATAAGAAGGCGATGCTGAAAATGTGGTGTACAAATATTGTACACTGTCCAGAGTATTCTAAAACAGGGACAAGAAGGTGCACTCAGTTAAGGTTGGGTGCCATAAAATATATATATAGTTAATAAATCAAGAAACGGCACTCCAGGCTAGCGCTGCTATTATTTAATAATGTTTAATAAATCATCATAAATCCAAAGGAGAAATTCAAGTACAAAAACTCTTTTAAATTTCTAAAACACAATGTACAGGTTCATATACCATTTCAGTGTTAGCAGCCCAGTGCTTCAAGGACACTAATACCTCTTCGTCAGGGGTGTGAAGAAGAGGTTTTTGTAGCCTCGAAGCATTGGGCTTGTGTTATAGCAATTTAAAAGAGTTTTTGTACCTTGGATTTCTGCTTTGGATTTATAATGATTTATTAAACATTATTAAATAACTGCAACTCTAGCCTGGAGTGCCATTTCTTGATTCACTGTCCAGGGTGTGACTGAACGTTGCAGTATGTCAACGTTCACGCCTAAGTTTGCTAATTTTCAATATTTTGACTCCAAACTTTCAACATACACATTTTTCCACACCACCTCACAAACATGACAGGTGCAATTTTTAAAATCCTGGACGAAGCATCTTTTCGCACCTGTGCTGCAAAATGACGTTTTGGCCAATACACTAGAAATGCTACATGTCATGTTTAAAACAATAGTCGTAAACTGACTATCTTGAAAATATGGGGTCAACATTAAAAAAAAAAGAATGAATATGTGAAGAGTTAACATGTAAAGAGTGAATGTACACTGAATATGTGAAGAGTGAATGTGTATTGAATGTGTAAAGAGTGGTGAATATCTAAAGAGTGAACTCTCAAATTTTTTTTTTCAAATTAAATATACTTTATTGAGAACACCAGTAGAAGGAACAACATTCCACAAAAAAGGAAATTGTAAACATGAGGTACAATACCCAGGAGTGCTGAAAATAGAAAATAATTTGGCTGGTGTACAATTTTAGATAAAAGTTACACATCCCCTCCCCTTATGTACCCACAATCCCCCCACTTATCCCCCCACCCTCCTCAACCACTGGAGGACTTCCAGGAGCCTATGACGACAAAACAGAGTGATATAGGATGCTACGGAAGGAGGACACCTATGTATTAGGAGGTATACTCAACTTGAAAGTAGAACCTGCAGCGGTTCCCAAATACATCTGTGACAGGAAAGTTGGTCAGCCATACTGGCAATAAGGTGCTCCGCTTGAAGGACAAATAATATTTCCCTGTTCCACTCAAGATATTGGAGTATCTCCTGGTCAAGCCAATGTCAGAGAATAACTTTCTTTGCACATCTAGAAACCGAAGCCATATGTGGTCTCTGATTCTTGACCAGGGCATTGATGTAGTCTCCCAAGACACATATTTCAGGGAGGAAGGCATCAGATAGCTCCAGGAGGGGATCCAGGCAGGTACAAATCAAATTCCAGAAAGGGGCCACTTTCTCGCAATACCATAGGATATAAAGAAGATTACCAGGTACTTTACCACACCTGGAACAAAGGTCAACAGGTAGTCTACCCAGTCTGTGTAGCTGAATAGGAGTATTTTATTTTATTTATTTAGTTTTTGTTGACCAGGTAAGTGCGCTAGCCATAGCAATGACTATTTTCAGGCATGACCCAGGAGGGTACATTACAAACAGGAGACACACATAGCAGTACAAAGTTTGACATAATTGAATATAGAGAACATAGCAAATATAGACATGGTAAATAATACTATAAACAAAGCAGGTAGACAGTAGTGAGGTAAATAGTGTAGACAGTTAATACAAGCAGGTATAGTACTAGTTATGGATAATGTTAAACTGCATAAACCAATACCTATCCCATTTGATAAATCTATAAATGTGTTTCCAAATGGCAGTCCAATCTATGGTAGTATCAGAGGATGGGAGAAAGAGGTCCCAACAGTAAACTCTAGGCCCTTCATTGGTAGCCAGGAAAACCTGTAGTGTCCAGTAATAATATGAAATTTTGTGTGGAACTGGAGCCTGATGAATGAGAGGGAGGACCAGTGTATGTAATGGACTAAGCCATGGACCACTCCCAAAATGTTGCAAAAGCATATGTGATATTTGAAAGTAACGGAAACACGAAGAAGTGGGCCATTGGTATTTAGCTCGGGCATCCTGGAAGGATAAAAGTTTTTGATTGGAGGTGAGATCCCCAAACCATTTTGCCCCAATAACAAACCAAAGCATCTTAGAGCGTGACTGTCCTGCTATGCAAAATTAGGGTTCCTTAACAGTCGTTGGGACATAACTTTGTAAGGCTAAATTTTGAAAAAGGAGCAGAATTGCCTGTGAACCCAGAGGGACACTTCTAAAGGGGAATCCCAAAGGGCTGTGGGAAGGTTCTTCCTCAGGAGATAGGGGAGGGATTGAATATCAAAACCATTATCAGTACACAGGGTACATTCAATATCCACCTACTCCGGGATATAAGACTTAGTGGGATTGCCCTCTGATGTTTCCACCCAGTAGAAAAGCCGAATTAGATGTAAGACCAGATAATACAAGAAAAAGTTGGAAGCCTGGAGTCCCCGTCCAGTTTAGTGCATGTAAGCTTAGAAATGCTTTGCAAACTGCCTTACCCTGCCACAAAAAGGAGGAGAGAAGGTAATGAACCTGATTAAACCACAACTGGGGAAGAACTGAATTAAACATTTGAAGGGGGTACAGTAGTCTGGGGAGAACATTCATTTTAATGACGTTCATTCGGCCCCATAATGTAAGAGGAAGTAAAGACCAGCAATCTAGGTCCATTTTAAGATGGGCCACCAGGGAGTCCAAGTTAAACTGACGCATTTTTGAAGTGGAAGTACTTACATAAATTCCCAAGTATTTTAGTTTGTCTGGTATCCAGATAAACTCAAGGGCCTGGATATTCAAAAGGGTTGTGCCATGCGCAACAGGGTTGCACATGCGCAAGTCCAAAATGCGCCATTCTGCAATATTCAGCTGGAGTATTGTGTGCAGTTCTGGAGACCCAATCTCCGCAAAGACATAGACAGGATGGAAGCTGTCCAGAGGAGGGCAACTAAAATGGTGCAGGGTCTGCACCGGAAGACATATGAAGAGAGACTTAAGGAGCTTAATATGTATAGCCTCGAGGAAAGAAGGAGAGGGGACATGATAGAAACTTTCAAGTACCTCAAGGGAATCAACAAAGTCCAAGAGGGTAGCATCTTTCAAAAAAGAGGTGTGCAAGAACAAGAGGGCACAATTTGAAAATAGAGGGGGCGGCTCAGAGGTAATTTAAGGAAGTATTTTTTACAGAGGGTTGTGGATGCATGGAACGGCCTTCCGAAGGAGGTTGTGGAGTCAAAATCAGTGGTGGAATTCAAGCATGCATGGGATAGTCATAAGGCAGTTCTGGGGGATGGGGGTAGGAAGAAGTAGGCTGCTGGTTAACTAGGATCTGCAGCTTATCCAGTAGGTAGGGAAATGGGCAGACTGGGTGGGCCAAGCGGTCCTTATCTGCCGTCAAATTCTATGTTTCTATGTTTCTATGTTTCTATGAGGCAGTTACGCCACTGGCATCAGGTTGCGCAAGAGAGCAATGCAAATGAATGCATGCTCAACAGGAGGGGGAGGATCCATGCATAACCTGCGCAACCCGATATTCAGTCGGGTTGTGCAGAGTTGTGCATGCGCAACCCCAACCTGCGCCTGCACAACCTTGAGCCCAAAAAAGGCTTGTTGAGGGCCACCCACAGGTGAGCTGCTGCATTGCAGGGCGCACACAGCAGCTGCCACCCTGGCTGGCCCTCAACTCTTCCCTGTGCCCCCACCAGCCCGATCGCGGGCATAGTGTAACACTGACTCCCCCACACATCTCCCACAGCCCGATCGTGGGCATAGTGTACGACTCCCCCACATCTCCCACAGCCCGATCGCGGGCATAGTGCTTTCGACTCCCCCATACATCTCCCACAGCCCGATCGCGGGCAGTACAGGTACATGTAACACCCCCCATATCGAAGCCCGATCGCGGGCATAGCAGTAAGTATGAACCCCCAGTGCTGTCCGGGGCAGAATGTAACCCCAACCCAAATATCTCCCTGGTGGTCCAGTGGACCGTAAAGCCCGATCGCGGGCCAGAATCATCACAAACCCCCAAACATTTCCCTGGTGTCTAGTGTCCCCCCACTCATGAGCCCCTCACCCCAGCTCCCCCCGCGGCCGGCCAGCGGCAACATCCACCGCCTGCCGCCCGCCGCCCGTGACTGACTGTCCAGTGGGGCTGCCGCCCATTGGTGCAAAGCTACAGCCAATGAACTTGCAGCCCATACCGTCACATGACAGTCCAGATTTGTGAATGATGTGTATGGCTGCAAGCCCATTGGCTGTAGCTCTGCACCACGGGCGCAGCCTCTACCGGACAGTCAGTCGGGCGGGCGGCGGGCGGCAGGCGGGTGGATGCTGTCGCTCGCTGGCCGCGGGGGAGCGGGTGGAGGGGCTTCATGGGTGGGGGGACAATAGACACCAGGAGATGTTTGGGGGTTTGTGATGATTCTGCCCGCGATCGGCTTTTACGGTCCACTGGACCACCAGGGAGATATTTGGGTTGGGGGTTACATTCTGCCCGCGATCGGGCACTGGGGTTCATACACGCTGTGCCCGCTGATCGGCTTCGGGCACATGGGGGTGTTACATAAACTTGTAGCGCCCGCGAATCGGCTGCATTAGGCGTCGTCCCCGACGGCTGCTGCCTGGCAGGATGGCCAGGCAAGTCCTCGGGATCGGCGCACCTACATGCAAATGGCATGCAAATGGGGCCTTAAATAGATGCAAATGGCCCCCCCTGCGCCTTGCATAAATTATGGCCCCATTTGCATGTCACCTTTTGAATATCGGAAATTTGCGCATGGCGCAATGGTACTTGCGCCACCGCAAGTTTAATGCTCATCTCTGGCAACTAGCGGTGGCGCCAAGTTTCACTGCGCTCATGCGCCAGGAGTGCTGGCTGGGAGTGAGTATTCAAGGGTTAGCAATAGTGCAACTCCTTTGAATATCATCAATTCCCTGCGCAACTATTTTGAGCAGCGCAAGGGCTTGCGCCTCAGAATGGCGCAGTTTGAATATCCAGGCCAAGGTGTGCAATCTCTGTTTGGAAAGTAATACTATTAAGGGGCATGACCTCTGTTTTAGAAAGGTTTAGCTTATAATTGGAGAAGACTCCGAACTGAGAAATAATCTGAAGGGCAGTAAGCAGGGATGTAGCTGGGGAAGAGATATGCAATAGAATATCATCTGCATAAACAGAGTTTGTAATCTGCTAGGCCAATTGGGATACCCAGAGTCGGAGGGGGAAAATTAGTCTTACAGATAAGAGGTTCCAAAGAAAGATTAAATAAATAGGAGAAAGTGGACAACCCTGCCTGGTGCTCTGGTGAAGGAAAACGACAAAGATAGTGCCCCATTGTAAAGAATGAGAGCTGATGGGGAAGAATAAAGCACCCTGACCCAGTGAATGAATGCTTGGGGAATACGATATTTGGGAAGTAAAGCAAATAAGCAGTCCCATGAAACCCAATCAAAAGCCTTCTCGGCATCCAGGGAGACCAAGACTGTAGAGGCCAAGGAATCCCTGGACACCAAGAAGAGATAGGATAATTTCCTGAGATGATCATCCGAGAGCCTACCCCAGACAAAACCAACCTGTTTTCTACTGATAAGGGACTCTCACAAAGTCCCAATCTACAAACCAACACTTTGGCCCAAATTTTCATATCAACATTAATGAGGGATATTGGTTTGTAGTTGGAGACCAATAGTGGATCCATACCAGGCTTAGGAAGAACCGTTATTGTTGCAGCTGTGAGAGACAGGTCAGATAGATCAGCCATAAAAATATGGTTTGTAGGTATCCAAAAGAATAGGAACCAATTGGTCCCTACAGGATTTATAAAAATTAGTGGTAAAACCATCTGGACCAGGCACCTTGTCCAGAATCAGTATCCTGACTAATTTCCATTGGGGTCAGTGGGGCTTGTAAGATTTCAACCTGTAAGTCTGTCAGCTGAGAAAGGGGACATCTCGCAGAAAAAGATCCAATTGAACTGGACAAAAAGGGGAGGGGCACATAGGTTCTGATAAAAAGTCCCGAAGGACTCCACGATATCCCATGGGGAAGTAAGAAGAGAGCCAGATTCAGTACAAATAGAGGGGACTATGCAATCCGATAGTTGGGAACACAGCTGAAGGGCAAGCAATTTTCCGGCTTTTTCTCCCTGGTCAAAATATTTGACCTTTGAGTGAAGTAGAAGATGCTCTGCCTTTTCCCCTAAGATGGTGATATATTCAAAGTGAAGACTTTCTAGACTTTCCCACTCTGATGGGAAGGAAGTCTGAGAGATCTGTCCTTCCAATACACGTATTCTGGTTAGTAGGGAGGATAAAGTAGCAGAGATCTGCTTTTTCCTCATGGACACTAAGCGTATCAGTTCTCCTCTAACAGCACATTTCAGAGCTCCCCATAATATATCTCAGGTTGGCATGGAGGGGGAGTTAGTTTCTATGAAGTAGGAAATAAAGGATCGGAGATGTTGCAATATGTCGTCCAATTTGAGTAGTTGATTATTAAGACTTCAGTCTTTATCCCTGTCCAGCGAGGGAGTAAACTGAAGTTGGAGGAGGGCCGGGTGATGATCGGAAATAACCTTAGCTGAGTAATGACATAAAAGAATCCCAGGCAGGTACTCAGTCCCAATTAAAAAGTAATCAATTCGGAAAAGGAGTTATGTGGTAGGAGTAGAAAATCATGAGTATCAGGATGTAAGGCCTCCATGGGTCAACCAAGTCCATGGAGTCCATCAATTCCCGGAGGGCCAACTGGCTATGAGAAAGTGCCAAGCGGGCCTTGCCAGATCTGTCCAGATCGTTGAAATGGACTAAATTCCAGTCTCCCCCAAAGGATAATGGGATGGGATGTCCAAGGAGCTAGGATAGACATCAAATTAGTAAAGAAATGTGGATCATCAGAAGTGGGACCATACACAGCTCCTAATATGATTTCCAAATGGCCTAATAGAGCCCAGATAATTATATATGTTTTTTTTAACTTTATTGGAAACAATCAGAATTACAACCCTTTGAGTCACAGACTCTTTTGCAAAGGCTCCACGTCGGTTACAAAGGGTGGAGGGTAGACAAATACAGTAGAGAACACACTTGGAACAGGCAGAATATACATAACAAAATCAAAGGAGCAGTCCAGGTAAAACTTAATGACTGTTGAGGAAGTTAGGCAGCAATCCTGGGATACCCAGGCTGGGATTCTTGGTGAGATACGTGGGGCCTTGTGTGGCCCTGAGTCGAGAATAGTGCAGGGGAAGGAGGGCAGTTAACTGGGTGAGCAGAGTTAGCCGCAGTCACATATGGCTCTCTCAAGGAGGTGAGCTTTGAGGCCTGTTTTGAATTGAGAGACGCTGTGGGTCTGTGAGAGTGAGTGTGGTAATGCATTGAGCCAGAGAGGGGCTCAGTATCGGAAGGATCTTTGCCCCAGGGAAGTTCTACATTGAGGTACAAGGAAGGGGAGCTTGCGGTGAGTCTTAGTATTGCACCTGTGAGGTGCAGAACTGATTAGGGAAAAGTCCAACGGGGCTAGCAACCTTGTGTTCTGAAATTGAAGGAGTGCAGAAAGGGAGTCTCAGGCAATTAAAATAGCCACGCCCTTTTATATGTGTCTGAGACAGCTCCAAATACTTGCCCCACCCAGGACCGCCTAAGGAGGAAGACCTGGGATGGAAGCAAGTGGGTTTCCTGCAGCAAAAACAACATCCACTTGTAGATTCTGTAAATGGAGTAAAACCTTAGCACATTTGTTAGGAGACTGGGCACCTTTAATATTCCAAGTGCAGAACTTACAGGTAGCCATTGGGAGATAATGTTTGAGGGTCAAAAACTATGAGCAAAAGCAAGGGGATAAACATAAAAGGAACAGCGGGCCACAATAAAATTGTCCGTTTCCTTGGGCAACCCTCCTCTCTCCAGCCCATTCCTGAACTCTCTAAACTGTACTGTAATATTAAGATCTAATTCCCATTTAGACCTAGCTGAATCAGTTAAGTGTATGTCTACCTCATTCAACAGCTTACAAATAAGACTGGCTCATTTTGAAAGATTAGCTGTTTTGAAGAATGTGGCCCATTTAGGAGAGGTTAAGAGAGAAAAGTCTGTTCCTAAGAATTTTTAGAAAGTAAGTCCTCATATGTAGGTAAAACCTGAAAAGAAACTCATGTATATGAAATTTTTGTTTTAGTTCTTCAAATGATAGCAACCGCAGCTGCATATCCAGCAAATCCCCCAGAGTCCTTATTATTCCTTTACTAGCCCAGTCAATATCCTTCATCTTTTTACCATTAAAGGAACATGCTGAATTATTCCGTAAAGACACAAACTGTAAAGGCATATAGAAACATAGAAACATAGAAGTTGATGGCAGATAAGGACCGCAAGGCCCATCCAGTCTGCCCATTTCTTTTTCTACCTTATGAATGTGCCATCGGCCTTTACTCTGTCAATGGCCCATCTATTCATACTCATCTGTATTGTTCCCTTATGCCTATCCCATGCCTGTTTGAAGCCCTGCATTGTATTCATATCCACCACTTCCTGAGGTAGGCCATTCCATGAATCCACCACCCTTTCTGTGAAAAAGAACTTCCTCACATTACCCTTAATCGGTCTCCCTCTAATCTCATGCTGTGACCTCTTGTCCTGCTATTTTTCTTATATTGAAACATTTTAGATGCTTTCACCTTGTTAATGCCCTTAAGGTGTTTGAATGTTTTGATCATATCATCTCTCTCCCTCCTTTGCTTTAGGGTATACATATTGAGCTCTGTTAATCTGTCCTCATATGTTTTCTGATGCAGTCCCTGCACCATTTTGGTTGCCCTTCTCTGGACTGCCTCAATTTGGTTACTGTCCTTGTGAAGGTGTGGCCTCCAGTACAGCACACAGTACTTCAAATGGGGCCTAACCGGTGTCTTATAAAGAAGGATTATTACCTCCCTCTTACGACTTGTGATACCCCTACTAATACACTCCAACATCCCCCTAGCCTTACCTACTGCTTTAGTGGTCTGCTTGGATGATTTCAGGTCATCGGTGATGATGATGTCCAAGTCTCTTTCTTCCCTTGTGACTGCCAGCAGCTCCCCTCCCAGCCTATAGGTGGCTTCAGGGTTTCTCTTCCCCATGTGCATGATCCTGCACTTCTTTGCATTAAACCCCAGTTGCCACTCTTTCGACCATTTTGCTAGTTTATCCAGATCTCTTCTCATTCTGCCCACCCCATCTGGATCATCTACTCTGTTGCAGATCTAGGTGTCATCTGCAAACAGACAAACCTTACCCTCCAGTCCATCTGCAATGTCACTGATGAAGATATTGAAGAGGACTGGCCCCAGGACTGATCCCTGAGGTACCCCACTTGTGACTTGCAACTCTTCTGACTGTATACCGTTTACCACCACTCTCTGTTTTCTGCCTGTCAACCAATTTGTCACCCAGTTGACCAACTTCTGATCCACCCGAGCCTACCCATCTTATTAATAAATCTTCTATGTGGAACAGTATCGAAAGATTTGCTGAAGTCAAGGTAGGCAACATCAACTGCTTCCCCTTGGTCCACCACTCTGGTTACCCAGTCAAAGAAATCTATGAGATTAGTTTGACAGGATCTTCCTTTTGTAAACCCATGCGGTCTTGGATCCTGTGCTCCTATGGATTCCAGTTGTTGCACTATCCTTTCCTTAAGGAGTGCCTCCATAATCTTGCCCACTACTGACATAAGACTGACTGGTCTGTAGTTCCCTGCTACCACTCTTGCGGAGCGGGATCACATGAGCCCTTCTCCAGTTTCCTGGGACCTCTCCTGTGCTCAGAGAGTCACTAAACAGTTCTGATAATGGCTCTGCTAGTTCCACCCTTAGCTCCTTTAGTACCCTGGGATGTATGCCATCAGGTCCCATTGCCTTGTCCACCATGAGCTTGCCGAGCTCTTGTAGGTCCCTTTCTTTTGTGAAGGGACTAGTGCACACCTCCCTCCACCCTGTGTCCATGGTGCTGAGCTGTGGGCCCTGCCCTACCTTCTCTTCAGTAAATAATGAGCAGAAGTATCTATTTAGGATAGATGCTTTTACATGGTCCTCCTCCTCACATGCTCCCTTATCCCTTTGATCTTAGCAATACCCCCTCTGGACTTTCTCCTTTCACTATGTACCTATAGAAAGTCTTGTCACATTATTTTACTGTTTGTGCTAGTGTTTCCTTGGTTTGGGCCTTTGCCTGCTTTACTGCCTTCCCTGCTTCCCTTAGGGAAGTTTGGTATGCCTCCCTATCTTCATTCTGTTGCATTCCCTTATATTTCCTGAAGGCCAGCCTATTGGCTTTGACCTTTACTGCTACTGTTTTTGAGAACCAAAGTGGTTTCCTTCTTTTTGCACTTCCTTTTCTCTCTAACACAGGGATGTTGCTTCAGTATTGCATCCTTAATACTTGCCCACTTTGCCTGTACCCACTCACCTGTATTTCTTTTTGCAAGGGTTAGCTTATTTCTGTTGGCCATCTTATCAGAGTCAGCTCCTCTGAAGTCCCATATTTTTGCCTTGAAATGGGATGATTTAATTCTAGTGGCCAAATTGAACCATACCATGTTATGGTCACTGGCCCCCAGGTGACCTTCTACCTGGAGATCTGTGATCCTTTCCCTGTTAGTAAGTACTAGATCTAGGATAGCTCTGTCTCTTATGGGTTGTTGTACCAGTTGTTTGAGGCCCTCCCCCTGCAGGGAATCTGCCATATGTCTAGTTCTGGCAGATGTTCCTGCTGGTATTGACCAATCTGTATCTGGCATGTTGAAGTCTCCCATTATCAGAACCTCCCCTTTAGCTGTCATGTTTTGTATATCTTCTAACAGTAATGTGTCTATGCCTTCCCCCTGGTCTGGAGGCCTGTAGACAACCCCAGTTCGTATGGCTTTCCCATTTCCTGTTTCCAGGGTGACCCTCAGTTCTTCTGGCTCCTTATGTGTATTCTGAATTTCTGTAGCTTTGATATTTTCATTGACATAAAGGGCCACTCCACCCACCTTTTTGAACCTCGGTCTCTTCTGAGCAGTACATAGCCAGGTACCGAAGTCTCCCAAGTGTGCTTACTGGTAAACCAGGTCTCGCTAATGGCTATTATGTCCAGTTTAGCCTCTGTCATTATTGTCTGCAGGTCTGGGATCTTGTTTCCCAGACTGCGAGCATTTGTGTACATGAGTTTCCATTGGCCAGATTTTGGTGTGTTAGTTGTTGGGCGAGGTCTGCCGATTGCCCGTCCAGCGTATGGGGAGCCGGACCTTTTCCTTACCTGGTGATGCAAATGAACTACAGACATGCCGAACTCCTGTTTGACCATTAGCTGAGGGGAGAGGGGTGTTCTTCCCAATCGACGTATGGGGTGCTGCACCCCTCTCCCTATTTATTAGTTTAAATATTCTGCAAAGATGTCAAACTTCTGCCCCAATGCACTGACTCCCTCCTTAGATGCAGTCCATCAAATTTAAAGAACTTTCACTCCCAAAACTGTTGCCAGTTCCCTACAAAATTGCATCCTTTTTCCTGGCACCAGCCCTTGAGCCACATGTTTAGCTCTCCTATCTCCCCTTCTCTAACCTTCCATCCATCTGCCCCCTCTCCAGACTGGCAGGATCTCAGAGAAGTAGACGCTGGATGAAATGGATGATGGTTTCTCTCACCCAGCCTGGTCAGGTGTTTCTTGGTCTCCACAATTGACCAGCTGGCGAGATCATTAGTCCCTATGTGTACCAGGACGTCAATGTTTTCTCCTGCTTCCTGAACAGTTTTAGCAATGCAGTCAGTGTCTCTCCATGCGGATGCACCTGGGAGACATCTGACCATATCCCCTGGCTGGAGATAGGTATCAACTCCCCGAATCATGGAGTCTCCTATGATCAGAAGTTTTTTTGGATTTCCTTTTTGCTTCTTTTGTTTTGGTTCCTGTTTTGGGTGAGTTTGGTTGTGCTAGCTCCTGGGCTGCAGTATCCTACTCTGCAATGTCCTCCGCCCCTTTTTTTGATTTCGGAGATAGAGGCAGATACCTGTTTGTAGTTTTTATATGGTTTGTGGAGGTGATATGTTGGAGAGCACCGAGTGATGGGGCACCCGATTTGCCCCTCCTAACCACCTACCAACCTCCCTGACTCTGCAGTCGAGGTGTGGGGTTATCGAGGGATTTACCATGGCTGGAGTGGTTTGCCCATGAGGTACAGCCGAGTGGGTAACTCACCAGCCGTGGTAAATCCCCCGATAACCCATATCTTCTGAGTGGGTTATTGCGATTATACCAAGGTAAATGTTTTTACTATAATAAAATACAACTTTTAAAGAGGTTGCTGTGTTTGTTTATTTTTATTGTATTTATTCCTGGGCTGCAGAGAATTAGGATGTAGATGACCTTTTGTACCATTATTATTTGCCCAACAGCCAGTGATTATCAGAGGATTTACACCAGTGGTAAACTGCCAGTCTGACCATTTCATTGGCTGTCACTTATGTCCATGGTATAATGTATTTTATTTCACTTTGTGTCGCATCCCATGTATAATGTTCTTCGTTGACAAACCCAGGTCCACCTCAAATGAGCTTTGCTCAATGGTGATCACCTGATTAAATAAAGATTTTGATTGATTGATTAATTGATGTGCTTGTTTCCTTTTCCGTGTTCCTCTATATCCCAGTTCATGTGTTCACTGCTTTATCATTATCCACTCTGACCCACAAAGTTTTGTATCATTAGTCAAATTAACATTTCCTAGTATCACTAATACACTTATTAAAGAGAAGAGTCCCAAACTGATGCCTGAGATATTTTACTGGTTTGCATCCTTTACCACGGAGAAATACATATGGGAATTTACCATAACAGTAGATCTCAAGAGAGTTCTCAAGGTAATTACATAGGACTGTGACCTGGGACAGGACTACATGGCAAACTTCTAGCTAGCAATCCATAGCAGGGGACCCCCCATCGTCACCTGATCTGGATATCAGCTGACTTCTATAAAGGATGCAGTCCCCATGCCCTCCTCCAGTTCTCCCTCCGGAAGACCCCAAGAAGGGATATGGGAGAAAGGAGAAAAAACTCCTAGAACCCTGAGCTGCTGGAAAAGCACTTTGGGAAAGGACAGAAACAGAAGCAGGGGGAAGGTGGGAGGGGAAAGACATGACCTATTGCAGGAACCTCTCTCAAAGATCTACTGTTACAGTAAGTTCTTATGCAACTGTTACTTATATCTATACTATACTATACTATATCTTACTTTGAGGGGGTTCCTGCAGTAGGTCATTACACATAAGACTGAATTCCAAGCAGTCAAGAAAAACAGTCGGAGACTGAGGTCTGGGAGGCATAAAGATCTGCAGAGCAAGGACCTAGTTAGGACAAAAGGTCCTGTAGGGTGGCCAGTCCAAAACCAGCCCTGCACCTAGAGGCAATGCCCAGACTGTAATGCTCGGTGAAAGTATGGACAGTACTCCATGTGGCTGCAGTGCAAATGACAGAGGTGGACACATTCCTTAGAAAGGCAGTAGAGGCGGCCATGCCTTGTGTCGAGTGCTCCTTTACTTCCCCCGGAAGTGGTTTCTCATATTTGTTATAAATGAAAGTGATGCAGTTAGCCAACCACTTGGAGAGGCATTGCTTGGCGACAGCTGTGCCCTGATGTTTGGGCGCAAAGGAAATAAATAACTGACTGGACTTGCGACCTCCTTGGTCTGTGAGACATAGTAACACTAAATCCTATGCACATCGAGAGTGTGCAAAAGGTGTTGCCTCTGTTAGAGTATTCAGGGTAGTAGACTGGCAGTTCGATATCCTGGTTTAACGTCACTTCAGATACCACTTTAGGAAGAAAAGAAGGGTTAGTCTGCAGAGCCACACTGTTTCTCTGGAAAATTAAATAAGACTCCTTACAAATGAGGTCCTGAAGCTCGGAAATCCTATGAGCAGAAGTAATGGTGACTAAAAATGGTGCTTTCCAAGGTAAGTAGCACATATTGCAGCTTGCTACTGGTTCAAAATGTGGCAAAGTAGGCTTCTCTAAAACAAAGTTCAAATCCCAGGGAGAACTGACTATGGAGGATCCCCTTGAGGAAAGTTCTGAGACCTCCAACTGAACAATATTCTTGCCATCCACCAGAAGGTGGTAGGCAGAAATGACAGAGATGAACCTTCAGCAATGAATAGCTGACATCCAAATTAGGTAATTGCAAGAGGTACTCAAGGACCTGGGGCACCAGGCAAGAAAAGAGTTCCAATCCTTTGGCATTTGCCCAAATAACAAACCTTTTCCACTTCATAGCAGAAGTCATTCTGGTGGAAGTCTTCCTGGCCTCCACCAAGACTTGGGCTACTCGGTAGGAAACCCCGAAGCATGACACCACTATGTCCAAAGGTGCCATGATTGCAGGTGGAGAGATTTGAGGCCTAGGTGGACTAGGTTGCCCTGCTCCTGAGTAAGAAGGTCATGCAGGAGAGGTAACAGTACTGGAGGTTCCAGCGCTAACTGTTGCAATAGAAGGAACCAGATCTGCCAAAGCCAGAGAGGGGCAATGAGAATCATGTGTGCTCCCTCCACTTGAAACTTCAGCAGGACCTTCTGTAGAATTAGAAAGGGAGGAAAGGCATACAGAAACCTCCCTGTCCAACAAAGTGACAGACGTGTCTCCCCAAAAAACACCACACCTGGGAACGAGCAAGCACAAATTGGGTAGTTTTGCGCTGGATAGGAGGCAAAGAGGTTCGTTTCTGGTTGGCCTCACTGGCTGAACAGGCTTTCTACCACTTCTTGCTTTAGCTCCCACTCATGAACCCGTACGGTGGTACAGATGAGACTGTCCGCCAGAACATTGTGAATGCCCGGGACATAGACTGCTGTCAAGTACAGATCGTGCTGGACTGCCTAGTACCACACCCATATCACCTCCTTGCAGAGGGGGTACAAGTGGGTGCCTCCCAGTTTGTTTATGTACCAGACCGTGGTCTTATTGTCGATCTGGACAAGGAGAGTACATAAGAGGGTCTGAAACACTTGGAGAGTATAGAGCACAGCTGTCATCTCCAGAACATTGCTATGCAGATGCATTTCTTGAGGGGACCACTTCCCCTGGGTTCAGTGGGCTCCCAGGTGGGCTCCCCCATCCTGACCTGAGGCATCTGTCATGAGGGTCATGGAGGGAAGGGGTGAAAAGGGGCCCCGGGGAGAGGTTGGACAACTCCTGCCACCAAAGAAGATCCCTGGTCATCCATGCTGATCCCATTGGACCCTGAGTGTCCACTGGGTTACCCTCATGTGCTGTCTGGCCATCAGAATGGGGGAAAGGCTGCTGCCTTTAGACCCAACAGCCAAAGAACAGTGAGTGCTGTAGTCCAGCAAGAGCTGGCTATAGCAAGGCTTATTGTTTCAGGGCATCCACTCTGTCCGAAGGAAGAAAGGCCCTGCCCTGGACCATATACAGCACTGCTCCAATAAATTGAAGGTGCTGGGAGGGCAAAAGGTTGGACTTGAGGTGGTTCACAATAATGCCAAGATGGGAAAACAGGTCCAGGGTGAAGGAGAGAGACTCTTGCAGACTACCTTAAAATGCGGCTGACAGAAGCCAGTCGTCCACGTACGGGAACACATAAATCCCCCTGCGGCATAAGGCTGCTGCCACTACCGCTAGGCACTTGGTAAAAACCTGAGGTGCTGAAGAAAGGCCAAAAGGGAGAGCCTTGAATTGAAAATGGTTCCCCTGGAATGAAAACCTGAGGAAGTGGCGGTGGGCCAGGAGGATAGGGATGTGCAGATAGGCATCCTGCATGTCCAGCGAACAAAGCAACTGATCCTTGAGTAGCAGGGGTAAGAGTCTCTGGATGATCAACATGTGAAACTCTAAGATGGGTCTTAGATCTCCCATTTTTGGGCATAAGGAAGAAGTGGGAGTAATACCCTCTTCCTTCCTGTGCCAGAGGAACCGGCTCTATGGCTTATTTGGACAGAAAAGCCAGAATTTCTTCCCTCACCAGTGGAAGGTGGCTTGACAGGTAATGAGACCTGCTCTGAGGGTTGTCTGAAGGCCTGTCCACGAACTCTATAGAATGTCCTCTTGCAATTATCTGCACCACCTAAGCATCTAAGGTAATTGCCTCCCACTCTCTGAGAAGGAGGGCGAACCTTCCCCCCACTGGTTCCACCGGAAGACCTGGAAGAGGTGACAGGGTCTCTCACAAGTCAGGAGGCTAAGAGGAGGGCCAATTGGTGGCCTCACGCTGCTCTATGGGATTTGGCTGGTCGAGCTGGGCACTCAGAGACTGTGGCATCGACTCTTGCCCTGACATCTGGCCAGGGGCTGCTTGTTCTCTTTTCGCTGTGGGTGATGAAAAGGTTGCTTGGGTTTGAAACCAGAGTGATAGAGGGAGTGGATGTCCAAAGGGACCTGCCGCTATCCTGAAGCTCTGTAATGATGTCCTTCACATCACCCCCAAACAGGATGGAGCTCCGGAAAGGGGCATCCAGGAGAGTGGATTGGACGTCTGGTGCCAGGCCCACCAAACAGAGCCATGCAAGTCTTCTAAAGCAAACGCCTGAGGCAGTGCTACGGGTCACTGAGTCCACAAAGTCATATGTGGCTCATAGGGCATGGTGACAGGAAGACTTGTTAAGTCTGACCTTTTGATGGAGTCTCTCCCCCTGAGATCCTGATCTGGAATAGCCTGAAATTCTCATTCCAGGTCTGCCAGGGAAGATTTCTAGAACAAAATCATGTGGGCCATGTGGTTCAAAGACCTTAAAGTGCAAGTGGAGGAGGCACATCTGTGACAATATTGGTCCATCTGCTTGGACCCTTGTCCGGTGGGGAGGCACTAAGGTGTTTAGGTTTGGCCGCTCTGTCGGGCCACAGTGATTACTATGGAGTCTGCCTTGGGCTGCATAGTGAGGTGAGAAACCCTTCCAGGGAATGATAGGTCCTTTCGGCCTTCTTAGAGACCACAGGGATGGAAGATGGCTGCTGCAGATGGTGGATGTCAAGTCCTCATGCAGCCCCATCCAAGGAGGGATGGGCAAGGGTCCACATCGGAAATATCCAAATGTTCAGTGAGCCTCTTTCTTTGGATCCAGCTCCTGGGTAGCCCAGCCACAAGTGGCCTGTATAGACCAGAGTAGTTCGGCAAATGAAGGGCCCTTCAGGGGAGACTTGGGGAACTCCTTCGGCTGAGGTTCTATAGGGAATGGGATCCCTAATTAGCAGAAGAGTCGGAATCCAATTCCGAGTCTGAAGATACCAGTCTGCTAGGTGAAGAGGCTTTGTCCGACACCTCCTCTGTGGGTCTGTCACCAGGTAAGGCCCCGGAAGAGCACCTGGCAGACTCCCTATCCAATGACCGTGGGTCAGCAGGGAAAGGCTCCTGGGAACCGCCCTTGGGGCCAGTGTAGGGATCGATACTGGCCCAAATGAGCCAGCTCCTGAAGGAGATGAGATCTGGCATCCTTCCACCAAGAAGGAATGGATCCTGGAGGGTTAGCCTGTGACCTATCCGGAGCCTGGGGCTGCGGAGGAGGTGGAGGTGGAGGAAGTGGTGGAGGAGGCTGGAACCCTGGGTACCCTGTGTGAGGTTAAGAGGAGTAGCCGGGGAACTGATAGCCAATGGGGTAGCCCTGTGGGTTGTACCCTGAAAAACTGACCCTGTAGTGGGTACCTGTGTGCATAGGCAGGTGATGGGTAACGGATGGATACACTGGTGCTGGGTAATTGGGGTAATGGGTAGCCAGGAGCCATGCCTGGTGGAGGAGGGGCAGATGTTCCTACAGGAGGTGGAGCTGAGGGGCCGCTAGAGCGGATGGGCCAGATGGCAGGTCTTGAGGAGCCAGGATCTCCGAGGGGCCTGGTGGTGGTGCAGGCATCATAGAATGGGGAGTAGGCAAGCTGACCAAAGAGCCATCAGGTGGCAGGAGCTCAACTGGTAACCCAGTTATCACCGGGTTGGGAAGGGCATCGACTGGTGAGGAGCTCTGAGGAATGGGGTCCGACATGAGAGGATCAGGCGTCGAAGGGGCACCAAAGGGTCCTATGACTGGGTCACAGTGTGCGAGGGGTTCTAGGAGAGGTGACCCCCATTAACAGGTCTTCTGGAACAGCGGGGGACCCAGCAAGCAATAAACCCGATGTCGGGGAAGAAATCCCCAAAGACGCACAGCACTCTCCTCCTGGAGGGAATCGAGGGAGAACGAGGGGTCGGGTTGAGTCAGAGGAAGAGAATCCCTGGAGGGAGAGCCCTCAGAGGAAGAAGGTGGGTCTGGCAGCTGGCTCTGATCACCATTGGGAAGTCGAAAGAGTCCGATGGGAGAGCCTCGGCTGGGCGGTCTTTGAGCGAGCCGGGGACCGACTGATCGGCCGTGACAGAGTGGGTGTCAGAAGAGCCAATGTTCGACTTATCAGTCAGGGTCAGGGCAGACAGCAGACGAGCTGGAGTCTGGCTTATCGACCAGGGCCGAGTGCTCTTCGGATGAACTGGAGGGCGACTTAACAGCTGGAGAGCTGACCACAGGCCCAGAGATAGTACCCTCCCAAGAGGAATGCCCCTTCCGCCCTCTGACTACAGTGGGAGGAAAGCTGGCGACCAGTCCACCGGAGTGGACAGAGACCGGGCAGGAGGGGTACTTACTGAAGCGAAGGCCTCCCCAGAGGCCGCTTCTTCAGTCTGGCGGTGCCGGACAGAAGGGGACCGATCCTGGTCCCGGCACTTCTCCTTTTTCTTCTTTCGTTCATTGGTGGAGAGGAAGAATGTTCCTGCAGCTCCTGTAACTCTCTTTCCATGGAAGCTAGGTGCTTTTTAAGCAGATGGTCTTCAAGGGCTTTTTGGTGTCTGACTCGTATAGCCCTGTTGAAGGATAGGCAGATCGCACAGTCCTGGGCCCGGTGTTTGGAGCCTAGGCAGAGGACACAGCGGGAGTGATCATCCCTGTGAGGGATCTGGGTGCCACACTTGTAGCACTTCTTCTTTGGGTGATGCATTGGAGAAGACATACAAAAACAAAATGCAATACTGGAAATAAAGAAAATTAAAGGTAGTTAGCCAAGAAAATGGCGGTCGACTGGAAACAAAGTTCACCATGAGGTATGACTGACACAGGTTGACGGCAGGATAGAACTGGTGGGTGGGCGTGGGGACCGCCCCTTTATAGGTTCACACTGACATCCAGTCAGGTGACATCGTGGGTGGTCCCCTGCTATGGATTGTGAGCTAGAAGTTTGCCGTGTGATCCTGACACCAGGGGGTGCAGTTCTATGTGTAATGACCTACTGCAGCAACCCTCTTGAAGTAAGATCTTACCATTAGGGCCATCAGCTCTGTTCTTCTGCTGATAACCAGTTCCCAAGCCATCTAACGAGGCCTTCTCCTAACACCAAGTCACCAACCTTCTTTACTGGTCTCCTATGTAGCACAGAGACAAAGACATTGCTGAAATCCAGATACAGGATATCCTAGATGTTAGAGAAATAAGCTATGAATGCGCTTGGTACATCCAGCAGACCTGGGTTTGATTTCCACAACCTCCACTTGAATACAGTGTAACCTGAGCAAGACATTTAATCCCCATGTGCCTCCTGGGTTGTTTCTGTAAAGGGCATTTGCCCAGTGGGTCTTACTGGGTTACCAAAGTGCAAACTTTTTAGAAACTTTCAAGTACCTCAAGGGAATCAACAAAGTCCAAGAGGGTAGCATCTTTCAGAAAAAGAGACTTGCAAGAACAAGAGGACACAATTTAAAGATAGAAGGAGGGCAGTTCAGGGGCAATGTGAAGAAGTATTATTTCAAGAGAGGGTAGTGGATGCATGGAACAGCCTTCCTGAGGAAGTTGTGGGGTCTAAAACTGTGGGAGAATTCAAGAATGCATGGGACAGACATAAGGCAATTCTTTTGGGGGGCAGGAAGATATAGGCTGTTGGTTAACTAGGATCTGCAGCCTATATCCTGTAGAGGTAGGAAATGAGCAGACTAGATGGGCCTAGCGGTCCTTATCTGCCATCAAAGTCTATGTTTCTATGTTTCTAACATTTAAAAAAGCTGCCTGGCACCTGTCAGTTGATTGTGTCGCCATGTTGAAAAAGTCTATGAATTTTGTTTGATATGACTTACCTGTTGTGAACCCATGCTGAGTAGTGTGGGACAGTTGAGAGGTATGCTCAGAGGGCTTGTAAAAGGTCTAATGGGGGATGCCCTGCCTAATGTCTGACAGGGTCTGTGGTGGCCCAGTAGGTAGAGAAAATATGGCTGACTAAGTGGGCCAAGAGGCCCTTATCTGCTGACAACTATGTTTCTAAGTAGTTTAGAAGTATGAACTAGGGAGGTGGGGGATGTCTGGGTGCTTAATTTTATTTATTTACTTATTTATTGAAATGTTTCACCAGGAAAGCCACACTGAACAAGTTGCTCATCTCCACGGTGCATCCGGGGGATGATAGGGAGAATTAAACATACAGTTTCCAATATATACAACAAAGCAGCAGTAATTGTGTAACCCCTCACCCCTGCCTTTCTAGCAAAATGACACATGGCATGCTGTTGAAGCTGACAGCAGTACCTGGTGGGGACTGGGTCTGGGGAGGATGAGGTTACTCACATTAGGACCTAGGGTTTGGCTACTCTGCACAGGGCACCCAAGTAACCGAACACAGGAAGCAATAACTGTAATGTCCAGAACCAGGAATGGGATTCTTCAGTGTGGCTTTTATTCACATCCAAGCTGAACAAACAAAGCGTGAGCGGACCCCCATGGGGCTACATTTCCTAGTAATGCAGATTAGAGACAACAGAACACTTTATCACTATTTCCAGCCCTCAGGCTCTAAAGCACCAGGCACACAGCCCGGACTTGCACGCAGCTTTGGGTACACAGCCCGACTTGTACACACTTGGGTTTTCCCCACTGGCCCGGCTCCCCCGCCGGCCACTTGATCCGTGGTCCATTGGAAGAATGAACCAATTATCCCATTCGTGGTCCATTGGAGGAATGAACCAATTATCCTGTTGTGGCTCCCCAAACCACACTAGAGTCTTCGACTCCTAGAAAGAATTTTCCTTACAATCCCACGTCTGGGTACTTCCCTCATCACTGGCCAAGTGCCTGAGGCAAAGCAGAAATCCACAGAAGAAATCTGTAGAGGTGGACCTGGTCACTAAAGATGGGGGGCCACCCACCTCCAGCTCCCACAGCCCATACCCGGCCATTTCTTTGGAAACTGAACAATTCCTTTGCTGAACTTTCAAATGTAGCTTAAGGGTAGATGTCTGTCACATCTCCTCTACGTATTATTTGCATCCCAACAAACTCTGGACTTGAACCTACTTTTACTTTGCTTAGCCCATTACTCTAGGCTTCCCAATATTTAGTAGTTCAATCCCCACATTGTCACACAAGTCCCAGGGTGAAAAACATAGGCCCTTTTAGCCAGAGCAGACACTCACCCTCACATTGCAGGTGCCCCACAAGCGACTCACAAATCTTCTTTTTCTTCCAAATAAACTCTGGAACAAACAGGCAGCTTTTCCTTCAGAAGCAGAATTAGGGGGTTGCCCCAGGAATCTGCAGGGAAACCTTTCCTGCCCCCCCCGAAGGGAGGGGCACTGAGACCCGAAAACAGCGGTCTCCACCACTTCAGTAATCTTTTGTGTCTCTCTTTAAGGTGGAGACACACACCCTTCTAATTAAAAGTAGCCCTCTGTCAGGGCTGAGGCTCCTAGAGCCTTCACCGAGCTGCTTTCTCAGCAAGCTCCCCACTTCACACACACTCACTGAAGACTGACTGAAGACTGGCTTCAAAACTCCCAACATTCTAACTCCCTTTGCTGCAGATTCCAATGTGGCTCATGCAGCTGCGATAGTTCTATTGGTGATGTCATCCCTCAGTCTCAGCTGAGACTGAGAACAGAGTGAGACAGTGTGAAACCCATTTAACTGGGGTTTCACAAGCTGCCTTCCCTGCCTACCACTAGGTCTGACTGGGATTCTAGTAACCCTGGGTAACAAGGGGGTTACAATTGCACAATACAAAGTGAGGTAATACAGAATTAGGCAGTTCAGAACAACAGAATAGGCAGTTCAGAACAACAACTATACATACCGCCTCACCCATCGCTGTGAGTTATACGATAAACTAGGATGGCTCTCCCCTGCGAGGTACCTGGACTTCAGGGTGGGCTGCCTTACCGACAAAGTGGTCAGAACCGGCACCCCCCCGGAGCTGGCCCTGCTCCTTCCGCCATCAGACACCTCTACCTACCACCTTAGGTCCAATGCCCTGGGGTTGCTCAAGGTCCCTCCCTCCCGCACCCTCATGGGTAGCCGGGATGTTACTGTGTATGCGCCCAGGCTCTGGAACTCCCTTCCAGAGCTGACCAGGTTGTCGTCCTCCCACCTGTGCTTCCGTAACTCCCTCCGGGGTTTCCTGAAACTTGCATCTGCATGTGACTGTCCCAAGCCTCCCTAGAGTACTCCTCTATATGGATGCTCTTCCGGCTTCAAAGCTTGCCTCCCTCTGACACTACCCGATATCTCATGCTGCACTCCTTGTCTCTGCCTATACACCAGGGCACCTGACCCCGGATATATTGTCCACGTCACGGTTCCCTGGTCATTGCCTCTCTCAATTTGTCTCTTCGTGAAATGTGCAAATGCTTTCTGTTGTAAATTTTGTGTGACCCACTCATCCTGGGGGTTCGTTACCTCAGCGGATATAAGTTGTATTATGTCCGTATATATCCCCTGGACTATGTTACTATCTCAATCATGTTGTTAAGCTGTACTTACTCACTACTGTATACAATTGTCTGTATCCTTATGTTGTACTCTCCCGGGTCGTTCCTGAAAATAGGCATAATACTTGTCTAGTGTACTTACCCGGTTAACAAAAGCTAAAATAAAATAAAATACATACATCGAGCAGCATTAAACAATTGACCAACAGTGCTACAATTGAAGTATACAGATAAACAGTGAAGATTTTTGTAGAACTGTGCAGTAAGAGCATTAAAGAATAAAATACAATTGTATGAACTCCGGTGACGTCACCGTGTGGATGGCTGTCTGACTTTAGCAGACTTAAGGGTCGCCGTAAGAATAAGCAATAAAAAAAATCAGAAAGCTTGGTACCTTGGTTCCTCCACTAAGTAGATTTATTAATCGGATAATGGCAGCAGCTATGATGAAGGCTAGAAACTTGCAGGCTGCGAAACTTACAGCCATGATGACCACAGGCAGAAAACAAGGCCTACCAGACTCGCACCCGATTTCTCCAGTGGCGAGCCTCGTGGATTCTGAAGATGGCATGGACTCCTTAGGCCCACAAGAAATAATGACCAAACTCGATGGCATTGTTAAAACACTTCACCGGGTAGAGTCATCCGTGGCAGACGTACGAGCAGACATCCGCAGTATTGATAAGCGAACAACAGCATCGGAACAAGCTATAGGCACTCTAGCAGATTCGACTAGCCAGTAGCCAGTATGACCAGGCCATTCTCTATCTTTTAACAAGAGAGCGTGAGCTGCAAGCAAAATTAGATGATCAAGAAAACAGGGCTAGACGAAATAATTTTCGCATTTATGGGGTGCCAGAGGGGATGGAGGTTTCCTTCCCTACAATGGAAGATTTCATCCAGCATATCTTGGAGAATGTGTTAAAAATGACTCCTGAAGTGCCTTTCATTGAGGAGAGAGCCCACCAGTCCTTGATACAGAAACCTAAAGAGCAGAATGCAAAACCACACTCAATCATGGTTAAAATGCTGAATTATAGAAACATAGAAACATAGAAGTTGATGGCAGATAAGGACCGCAAGGCCCATCCAGTCTGCCCATTTCTTTTTCTACCTTATAAATGTACCATCGGCCTTTGCTCTGTCAGTGACCTATCTATTCATAGTCATTTGTATTGCTCCCTTATGCCTATCCCATGCCTGTTTGAAGCCCTGCACTGTATTCATAGCCACCACTTCTTGTGGTAAGCCATTCCATCCATCTACCACCCTTTCTGTGAAAAAGAATTTCCTCACATTCCCCTTAATCGGCCTCCTCTAATCTCATGCTGTGTCCTCTTGTCCTGCTATTTTCTTATATTTAAACATGTTAGACTCTTTCACCTTGTTTATGCCCTTAAGGTGTTTAAATGTCTCGATCATATCACCTCTCTCCTCCTTTGCTCAAGGGTATACATATTGAGCTCCGTTAATCTGTCCTTATATGTCTTCTGATGCAGTCCCTGCACCATTTTGGTTGCCCTTCTCTGGACTGCCTCATTTTGTTAATGTCCTTGTGAAGGTGTGGCCTCCAATACTGCACGCAGTACTCCAGATGGGGCCTAACCAATGTCTTGTACAGAGGATTATTACCTCCCTCTTCACGACTTGTGATACCCCCTAATACACCCTAACACCCCCTAGCCTTACCTACTGCTTTAGAGGTCTGCTTGGATGATTTTAGGTCATCAGTGATGATGATGCCCAAGTCTCTTTCTTCCTTGTGACTGCTAGCAACTCCCTCCCAGCCTATAAGTGGCTTCAGGGTTTCTCTTCCCTATGTGCATGATTTTGCACTTCTTTGCATTAAATCCCAGTTGCCACTCTTCTGACCATTCTGCTAGTTTATCCAGATCTCTTCTCATTCTGCCCACCCATCTGGATCATCTACTCTGTTGCAGATCTTGGTGTCATCTGCAAACAGACAAGCCTTACCTCTAGTCCATCTCTGAGGTCACTAATGAAGATGTTGAATAGGACTGGCCCCAGGACTGATCCTGAGTACCCACTTGTGACTTGCATCTCTTCTGACTGTATACCATTTACCACCACTCTCTGTTTCTGCCAGTCAACCAGTTTGCCACCCAGTTGACCAACTTCTGACCCACCCGAGCCTACCTAGCTTATTTATCAATCTTCTATGTGGAACAGTGTCAAAAGCTTTGCTGAAGTCAAGGTAGGCGACATCAACTGCTCCCCTTGGTCCACCACTCTGGTTACCCAGTCAAAGAAATCTATGAGATTAGTTTGACAGGACCTTCCTTTTGTAAACCCATGCTGTCTTGGATCCTGTGCCCTATGGATTCCAGGTGTTGCACTATCCTTTCCTTAAGGGTGCCTCCATAATCTTGCCCACTACTGAGTAAGACTGACCGGTCTGTAGTTCCCCGCCTCCTCCTGCTACCACTCTTGTGGGTGGGATCACATGAGCCTTTCTCCAGTCTTCTGGGACCTCTCCTGTGCTCAGAGACTCACTAAACAATTCTGCTAATGGCTCTGCTAGTTCCTCCTTTAGCTCCTTAAGTACCCTGGGATGTATGCCATCAGGTCCCATTGCCTTATCCACCCTGAGCTTAGCAAGCTCTTGTAGGACCCTTTCTTTGTGAAGGGAGTAGTGCTCACCTCCCTCCCCCTGTGTCCATGATGCTGAGCTGTGGGCCCTGCCCTACCTTCTCTTCAGTAAATACTGAGCAAAAGTATCTATTTAGGATAGATGCCTTTACAGGGTCCTCCTCCTCACATGCTCCCTTTTCTCCATTAAGCTTAGCAATACCCTCTGGACTTTCTCCTTTCACTAATGTATCTATAGAAAGTCTTGTCACCTTCTTTTACTGTTCGTGCTAGTGTTTCCTCAGTTTGGGACTTGCCTGCCTTACTGCCTTCCCTGCTTCCCTTAGGGCAGTTTGGTATGCCTCCCTATCTTCATCCCGCTGTGTTCCCTTATATTTTCTGAAGGCCAGCCTTTTGGCTATGACCTTTTCTGCTACTATATTTGAGAACCAAAGTGGTTTCCTTCTTCTTTTGCACTTCCTTTTCTGTCTAACACAATGGGATGTTGCTTCAAGTATTGTATCCTTAATGCTTGCCCACTTTGCCTGTACCTCCTCACCTGTGTTTCTTTTTGCCAGGGCTAGCTTAACTCTGTTGGCCATCTTATCAAAGTCAGCTCCTCTGAAGTCCCATATTTTTGCCTTGGAATGGGATGATTTAGATGTAGTAGCCAAATTGAACCATACCATGTGATGGTCACTGGCCCCAGGTGACCTTCTACCTGAGATCTGTGATCCCTTCTTTGTTAGTCAGTACTAGATCTAGGATAGCCCTGTCTCTTGTGGGTTGCTGTACCAGTTGTTTGAGGCCCTCCCCCTGCAGGGAATCCACTATGAGTCTAGTTCTGGCAGATGTTCCTGCTGGTATTGACCAATCTGTATCTGGCATGTTGAAGTTATAAGGACAGGGAGGCTATTCTACAGACAGCCTGGAAACAGAGAGAACTGTATATTGATGCTCAGAGACTTTACTTTGACCAAAATTTTTCTGACTACTTAAATATCCAGAGAAAGCAAGTGAAGGAAGTAATAAAATGGCAAGAGAAAAGGTATCAAAATACAGCTACAATATCCTGCTACGCCTGTGTAGTTTCACTGAGAAAGGCCCACAGCTCTTTGAGTCCCTGTATGAAGCAGCTTCAACACTATGCAGCCTGTTGAGTGAGGACACTGGATCTCCGCTCAGTCATGCTGGAAAGAGAAATAACTAAGGTGGTGTGGCACAGAGCCGGAAGCCCAGAGGGCCCTGCCATCAGCGATCTACGTGGTCTTCACATTTGGGCACAGATCTTCAAGATCTCCTGGCAAGAGAATAGGCTGAACTCATGTCAGAGAAGAAGCGAAAGATTGAACATCCAATTCCCATACCTGACTGTACAGTAAGACTGGCTGAACTACTTTAGGCAACTGCCTCTGTTCATTTATCTTAAGGTACCCCGATGCTGGCTATACAGGAAACTAGCTGTCCACATCGAGGAGATTAAACTTTCGTTTAATATTACTATACTATGCGGTGGGACATGTAAGACAGTTTCCAAGGATTTTCACAGTGGCTGGGGATCAGATGTGGGAACTTAGGGGGAAAAAGGGGGTATGGAGTGTTGGAACTCCACCCTCTGCGGTCAACAAACACAGATGTGACACTATTTTATGTTATGCAGGTCCCCATATGAATATCAGAATTTTGATCGGAGAGACCAGGGTAGGGAATATTGGAAATGGATCCCCCCCCCCCAGGGACAACTTAGCCAAGCATATCGCCGAGGGTTGCGGCGACCTTGGATGCTTACTCTCAGCCACAGGCCCAACTACATCAGAGGCCTATTCCCCCACATTCTATAGGTGGGGATTGAGGTGTCATTTCTATTTACCTACTGACTTTCTATAGTCAGGCCTGTTACTCCATCCACAGGCATTTTAGCATTAGCTAATAGCATTCTGTGAATTCACGGAATGACACCTTGGAAGTAAGGGTAGAACTAGTGACACCAATGACTACCCTCTTTAACAAATCATGGGAGGATGGGGTGGTACCCGAAGATTGGAGGAGGGCAGATGTGATTCCCTTCACAAAAGTAGCAAGGCAGAAGCAGGAAACTACAGACCTGTTAGTTTAACCTCAGTGGTAGGAAAATGATGGAATCACTTCTGAAGGAAATAATTGTCGAGTATCTAGAGGCCAGAGCAGGACCCAAGGCAGCATGGATTCACAGTGGGAAGGGGATACTGGCATGCATAGGGAGAGGCATCACCAGTAGAAAACAGGAAGTTATTATCCCTCTGTACAGACAGCTGGTGAGACCCCATCTGGAGTACTGTGTGCAGTTCTGAGACCCAATCTCCAAAGACATAGACAGGATGGAAGCTGTCAGAGGAGAGCAACTAAAATGGTGCAGGGTCTGCACCGGAGGACATATGAAGAGAGACTTAAGGAGCTTAATATGTATAGCCTCGAGGAAAGGAGGAGAGGGGGACATGATAGAAACTTTCAAGTACCTCAAGGGAATCAACAAAGTCCAAGAGGGTAGCATCTTTCAAAAGAGGTGTGCAAAAACAAGAGGGCACAATTTGAAGATAGAGGGGGTGCTCAGAGGTAATTTAAAGTATTTTTTCACAGAGAGGGTTGTGGATGCATGGAATGGCCTTCCGGAGGGGTTGTGGAGTCAAAATCAGTGGTGGAATTCAAGCATGCATGGGATAGTCATAAAGCAATTCTGGGGGGTGGGGGTAGGAAGAAGTAGGCTGCAGGTTAACTAGGATCTGCAGCTTATCCAGTAGGTAGAGAAATGAGCAGACTGGGTGGGCCAAGCAGTCCTTATCTGCCATCAAATTCTATGTTTCTATGTTTCTATCAGGGAGGGGCTGTGGACATGGCCTACCTAGACTTTAGCAAGGCATTTGACACAGTCCCACACAAAAGATTAATATACAAGTTAGCCAGCCTGGGAGTGGGTCCCAAGATGACAGCCTGGGTAAAATGGGTGTGGAGAATAGGACACAGAGAGTAATAGTAAATGGAGTCCCTCTGAAGAAAGGGGTTACTAGTGGGGTACCCATGAGTTCAGTATTAGGACCGATCCTCTTCAATGTCTTTATAGCGACATTGCAGAGGGACTGGAAGGAAAAGTATGTCTCTTTGCAGATGACACAAAGATCTGCAACAGGGTTGATACGCAAGGTGGGGTGGAAAGGATGAGAAGGGACTTGGCAAGGTTAGAGGAATGGTCAAATGTATGGCAGCTTAGATTCAATGCTAAGAAGTGCAAGGTAATGCACCTGGGAAACAAAAACCCAGGGGAAGAGTACACAATGGTGGGTGAGATACTAACAACAACAAAAATGGAAAGGGACCTGGGGGTAGTCATATCAGATGACCTAAAGGTGGGCAAGCAATGTGAGAGGGCAGCAAGGAGGGCTGGGGGATACTGGGATGTGTAGGGAGAGGCATCACCAGTAGAAAGCTGGAAGTTATTATCCCTCTGTACAGACAGCTGGTGAGACCCCATCTGGAGTACTGTGTGCAGTTCTGGAGACCCACTCTCCACAAAGACATAGACAGGATGGAAGCTGTCCAGAGGAGGGACTAAAATGGTGCAGGGTCTGCAACGGAAGACATATGAAGAGAGACTTAAGGAGCTTAATATGTATAGCCTCGAGGAAAGGAGGGAGGGGGGACATGATAGAAACTTTCAAGTACCTCAAGGGAATCAACAAAGTCAAGAGGTAGCATCTTTCAAAAAGGGTGTGCAAGAACAAGGCACAATTTGAAGATAGAGGGGCAGCTCAGAAGTAATTTAAGGAGTATTTTCTACAGAAAGGGTTGTGGATGCATGGAAGGGCCTTCGGAGGAGGTTGTGGAGTAAAAACAGTGGTGGAATTCAAGCATGCATGGGACAGTCATAAGACAATTCTAGGGGTGGGGTAGGAAGAAGTAGGCTGCTGGTTAACTAGGATCTGCAGCTTATCCATTAGGTAGAGAAATGGGCAGACTGGGTGGGCCAAGCGGTCCTTATCTGCCATCAAATTCTATGTTTCTAAGTACAGTGTGAATATAGTTTGAAAGAGATTGTTAAATGTATGTGTACAAACGAAAGTGGTACTGTTCAGTTTTCTTAAACTCAGTTCATTGTTACTTACAATTGTTAAAGGCACCTGTTGTGCCAATTGATTATCTTTACAGGCTGGTATATAAAACACACCTTGCAGATTTTGAATGTGTGGAGAGGGAGGGCAAAATTGTACGGGAGCTAAGTGGGAAATGCATAGGGACAACAAAGAGATGCAGATGGTTATTTCATTTTACAAAAAAAAAATGGGTACTTTAAAGATCACATCCCTTAATGTACAGGGCATTAACTCGCCAGTGAGGTGGACTAAGATACTCCATTATCTCAAAAAATTTCAAACAGACATAGATTTTATTCAGGAAATGAGATTATCCCAAGGGGAACATCACTCGTAAGATACTGAGTGGGAAGGGTGGTAGGAGCGCACATTATACAGGGGAAAAACAGGGTGGCCATTTTTATTGGAAAGCACATCCCACTAGAGATAGAAAAAGAAGATAAAACTCTGGAGGGGAGATTTGTTTCTATCACGGGGAGGATATCTGCACAGAGAATTCATCTGATAAACGTGTATGACCCCAGTACAGATGACCCTTATTTTTATAAACAAGTTTTCCAAAAAATAGCAGGACTAGGGGAAGGCATGGTGTTAACAGGCAGGGATTTTAACTGTGTAATCTCCCCAGGTCTGGACCGCTCCTCGCAGAGGTCCACCACCAATGGGAACATGACAAGGGCAGTGAAGGCGGGTGTTAGAGAATTAGCCCTCATTGATTTGTGGCTCGACTCCCACCCTACAGAGAAAGACTGTACTTTCTACTCAAGCCCTAATAAGTCCTACGCACGCACTGATTACCTTTTATGCAGCGGAGTGGATTTGCATAAAGTCACGGACTGCATTATACAAACTAAACTAATATCGGATCATTCCACAGTGACCCTAGAGATTAAATTAGGTGACTGGGAGAGGCAGACTCTCTGGAGGATGAATACCTCACTTCTGCGTCGAGAGGAATTCAGGGAGAAGATAAAATCAGTTATACAAACATACCAGATACATAACAATATTCAAGATACAGATATTAAATGGTACTGGGATGGACTTAAGGCAGTGCTGAGGGGAGAGATTATCGCGTACTTTTCTAGGCTAAAAAGAGCTCGCAAAGAGAAGCAACTAAAACTAGAGGGGATATTACATAAACTGGAAGCAGACCATAAAGCAAATGGCTCCCAGGAAATATTGAAACAGATGGAACAGACAAGGAAAGAACTACAAGAATTGTTGAATATGCAGTTAGAAAGGAAGCTCAGATATCTAAATCAGGCCTACTATGAACACAGAAATAAAGTGAGTAGGCTACTTGCTTTTAGATTACATAGAACGCAGATGGACAGATATGTTAAACATATCCAGACCAAGCAAAATAACCAGACAAAAGATAATTATACCCCTAAGCAGATTGCAGAAGTCTTTAAAAATTACTATACCGAATTAAACACGCCAGAAGGGAGGGAGACTACATCTCCCCAAAGTATGGAATTTTTAAGAAAGTTAACTCTCCTCAGATTAACAGAAGAGGTGAGGCTTTAGCTGGAGTCTCCCATCACCTTACAGAAAATCACAGAAATAATACAATTCTTCAAAAAAGGTAAATCCCCAGGCCAGGACGGTTTCAATTCGGAATGTTATCAAACTTTTACAGAATCCCTGGCCCCGGTCCTGATGGACCTTTTTAACACTTGTAAGAAGAAATAAGTTTTCCCACTCGTGGAGAGATGCCATTATTGTAGTACTCCCCAAAGAAGGTAAACCCCCGGAACAATGCTCTTGTACCGACCGATATCTTTATTAAATATCGATTCCAAGATATTTACTAAAATATTAGCAACGAGACTTAACAGATACTTACCTGACCTCAATTTTAAATGAATTGTAGGATTTTCGGACAGAGGTGTGTAAGTTTTGGACAGAGCTTGCCTCCGAAATCAGTAAATTGACCTCCAAAGTTACGGAGATTGAAATGCACCATAATGAGTTGGATGACAGAGTGGATCATCTCAACGATGGTCTTCCACCTTCTGGATGAGCAGCAGTTAATTAAAGACAAATGCGAAGACCTGGAAAACAGATCCTGCAGAAACAACATGAGGATCCACGGAGTCCCAGAAGACAAGGAGGGGAAGGACATCTTGCAATTTACAGAAGCCTTTTAATTTGGGAATCTCTGCAGCTGGACCCAGCCTACAAATTTGAAATTGAGAGGGTCCACAGAGCCCTCGCACCAAAGCCGACTCAGTCTGATCAGCGACCCTGCTCTATAATTCTTACATTTTTTAAATTATGCCTTCAAACAAATGATTCTTACTAGAGCCGGACGTTTGAAACTCACCAAATACAAGGACAGGAGAATATATTTTGACAACAATTAATCTTCTGTAGTGTCTGCAAAATGGAGGGCCTATGCTCCATTGCTACGCTTCTTAAAGCAACAGCAGCTTAAATTTGCAACACTGCACTCTAGCTACACTGACAATTATGTTTGCAGATAGGCCAAAAACTTTCGAGAGCCCAGAAGAAGCCATAAAGGTATTTCAGGCAAAAGGACTGATCTCCTAATCCTCTGATGGCACATCGGCCAAAAAGCTACAAAATGAAATTCGGGCAGCGACCTGGGACACTATAAGAGACTCCTCCGCAAGAAAGAGACAAAGCCAGGCAACCCTCGAAGACATCAAAAAACTTCTCCAGCGGTTTCAGAGGAATGCACCTGAGTGATGGGTGAGATGGATCCAAGAGAGGCTTTAAGAAACATTTTACAGGACTGAGGTCATGTAATGTCAGTGGGGGATGGTTCAAGGGGGTAAGAGGAACAGAGGGCCTTATCATTTTTCCTAGGAACAGGGAAAGAGGGTCGGTACACTGTCATTCACCCACCCTCCAACCCTTGTAGAAGCCTCATAGTTCTTATAGCATAACAGTTTTAATGTAGCCCAGAGAGGAGAGTTGAGTTAATGTATTTCACACTGACTTCTTGAACACCTGACTCTAGGTATGTCAGAGAATTCTCTCTGAGCAGTTGATGATGACTAATGACCCCACTGGAGTCAGAGAAAGTAGGGACCATTCTCTGGTGGTTCCTGTACCTCCTTGATATCTCCAGTGTGACCACAGGCACCACGAGGAACCAGGGAAACTGTGGTGCAGGGGCCCATGGCTCAGCTATGATCTTCCCCTAGGGCGTCCTACATCCCACCTAGTACAGGAGGGGAACATTTCCTCTCCCTACCTTGGGAGCTGAATTCATGTTTTATGACAGACAGACTCCGTGTTTCTATTCTTTCACGAGGTTTTATTTCACGTTACTGCCCAGTTGGCAGAGTGTTATTAATGGGTGTAACGACATACAGCTTACAGTGAAACTAAATGTTACTCAGACTGCTTGCACAAAGTTACAACCGTTAAGTATGTTAACAGGATTTTTGTACCTGTATGTTAATGTTTTGAAAGGATTTCAACTATTGGCACAGACTTATACATCAGATGGACAGTTGGTTCAGATTAAGACAGATACAGGAACCGTAGATAAGGAAAAGAAAGTGGTACATACTATGCAAACAGCATGGTCTAGGGTGGTCCAACGGAGGAAGGAACAAATAGGAAGTGAAATGGGGAGTATCATACAGCTTACATTTGTGGACAGTCATGATTAGGAGTTCCCTGATTTTATCCCTAAATATAAACGGAACAGCAACCTGACCAAACGCTCCCGCCTTTTCAGTATATCAAAAAGATAAACCAGATATAATATTACCTCAAGAACGCTTTTGTCTTCAGACGAACATAAAAAGTCCCAGACATTTGGATATACAATAGCTGCATTGGCAGCCTACCAAAAGGGGAGAAGGAGGGGGGTGATGATACTCTTCAAGAAAGCAACGGAAGTGGTGGACCCGGGGGGCCGCCATGCCATTGTGATGGGCAAGCTGTACTCAAGACTTGTCACCCTGGCATCAGTGTATTTTCCGCTGGGATCCCCAAAAACTTTGGCAGTGGGATTTTTCTCTAAACTGCTGTTGGTCCTGGATGGGCAGCTTTTGCTTGTGGGAGACTTAAATATAACCATAGATCCCGCTTTAGATTCTGCTAGACCACAGGCCCACAGAACAAGCCCCCTCCAAAAGTACATTAAACAAACCACCGCCAAAATGGGTATAATTGACATGTGGAGGCACTTTTTTCCTAGGGGACGGAATACACCCACTGGTCCCCGCACTTGGGGGGGGCGACGCCCATTTAGATTATTTTTTCACAACGGTGGAGCACTTGGACTCCTCAGTGACGATGGCATGAGGCCACCTTTTAGCTGATCATGCACCTTGTGTTAAAGTAGACTTAGGGGCAGTATTTAAGAAAACACATTGGCATCTCAACCTCTTCCATCTGAGAGATCCAGAATTCCTGGACCTGATTCAAGAGGCTGCCCCGAAATTTTACAAAATAATTCTCAATCAGCTGTTTCCCATGATAATATGGGACACACTAAAAGTAATGATGAGAGGAAATCCTCAGATACTCTGCCCTGAAAAAAGAGAACAAGAGAATAAGTTTAAGAGTCTACAGGGGAACTGCTCCACCTGCAACACTGGCCTGTCCAGAGAGACCCCTAATCCAGTTAAACATTAGTACTGCCAAACAAAAATTACAAAAGCTACTTGATCAGAAAACAGAACAAAACTATTTTATTTAAAACTCGCTTTCATGAAGGAGGGCCTAAAGCATCAAGAAACCTAGCAAGAAGGCTGCGTGAACATAGGGCTAGAGCCAGCATAACAACCATGATAGATCCCAAAACAGGGAAAATAGCCTCAAGTCCTAATGAGATCCAACGTATATTAATGCAATTTTATCAGGACTTATATACTGCGGAGCAAGAGGTAAACCCCGACAGGATTGCTAAATATCTGGCAAATCTTCACATACCACAACTTAGCCCAGAACAAGCCAGGGCTATGCTGCCTCCGATTAGGGAGGAAGAACTGGTGCAAGTGCTTAAAAAAGACTTGACTCTCAAGGCCCCAGGCCCAGATGGATATCCATTTGAATTTTATAATAAATTTAAGAAATCTCTTCTGCCTGTTTTACTCTCGGCCTTCCAAGCTGTTCAGGAGGGAGAGTCACCATCTTCCTCATGGCAATATGCAGTAATAGCGGCCATCCTCAAACCTCAGAAAGACCCCAAGTACCCCCCTTCATACTGCCCTATATCCATGTTAAACTATGACTATAAGATCTTTATGTTGGTGTTAGCATCCAGGATCAACCACCTGCTCCCGAGTCTTATAGATCCCGACCAAGTGGGCTTTATTAAAGGTAGGTAAGCACACGATGCCATCAGACGTGCCCACCTGATAATAGACTATGCCCTTTCTAGAAAAATCCCTTAATGCTATTAGGACTAGATGCTGAGAAGGCATTTAACAGGGTGAGTTGGCCATTTCTATGGCAGACGCTACAGCAAGTTGGTTTTCCTTCACAATTTATAAATGTGTTACAAAATATCTATACTTCCCCCAAGGCAAACGTGCGGGTAGACGGGGCCCTGTCAGACACCTTTCAACTCTCCAGGGGAACATGGCAAGGGTGCCCACTGTCCTCGCTCCTCTTTGCACTTTACCTGGAGCCTCTGGCAGTCACCATCAGATCCTGTCGAGAGATAGAGGGCATACCCCTAGGAGGCCGTCAGCAGAAGATATCATTATTTGCCGATGACGTTCTCCTTACTGTACTAGATCCAGAGTCCTCAGTCCCTGCACTCTGGGAGCAGCTCCAAATTTTTGGAGAACTGGCCGGTTATAAAATAAATAAAACCAAAACCAAGTCTTAACCTATAATTATTCCCTCCACTACACTCAAAAAGACTTTCCTTTTAGATGGTTTAGACAAGAGATGAGGTATCTAGGAATTAAATTGGCAAAAACTCAATCCATGCTGAAATGCTAAACCTGGAACCCCTAACCATAAAATTGACGGAAGATCTTTCAAAATGGTCCGAACACCATTAAGTTTCCTGAGTAGAATAGATACCATTAAGCAGAATGTGTCCCACATATTATTCTTCCTTCAAACCCTACCATTCCTCCCTCAAAGATATACTTTCAGTCATGGAATAAAACAATGCCTCACTTCATCTGGAGAGGCAAAACACCCAGAATCAGATATATGGTTCTGCAACTAGCCAGAGAGAAAGGTGGCCTTAACCTCTCAGGCCTCAGAAAATATGCGATGGCTGCCCAATTAAAAGTTGTATTCAGTTGGATAAACCCACAAAATGAGGCCCACTGGAAGAACATGGAGTTAACCTGGGGAGACAAATTTAACTCTCACGAACATTTGTTCAGTAACTCCCTTAAATGCCGAGGGATGGTTCATTATCCAAAATTCACCAGAGAACCCCTAAAACACTGGATAAAACTTTTAAATGACTACCTCTTTCCAGTCGAAAGGCTGCTGTTGGGGACTCTGTCCTACAATAAAGATCTTACCACGAAACAAATGAGTCCATACCTACAGCATGCCAATGACATGGGATAAAATATTTCTTTCAAATGGTGGGAGGTACGGGAATATTACCCTTTGTTACTTTGCAGGCCAAATATCATCTGCCCCAAACCTTCTTTTTCTCATACTTGCATATTAAATCTTATATGCTCCCACATGAGGAGCCTCTTTCAGCACTGACTGAAAACCCTACTTCACTAGTGCAATTAATACAGGCACACATTATGGGAACTCCACCAGAGCATTTAATCAGCAAAACTTATCAGGCCTCACAGAGAGAAGGGGGACTCCATGACCTCCATCAGAGCTAGATGGTCAGAGGAGTTAAAGGTTGTAATAACTGAGTCAGAATGGATTAACTCAGCCCTTCCGGCATTAAAAACTTTCTCATCACCATACTGGAGAGAATATAGTTGAAAACTCTGGACATGTGTCTTCCGGACCCCAGCCCTCTTGGCAAAATATTGTGAAATAACAAAGGGAGAATGCAGGAGGGGTTGTGGTGAGGGACAGGCAGACCAGAGCCATGTCCTCTGGTCCTGTCAGGGGGTGGTGACCTTTTGGTCTGGGGTACTGGGGGAACTTGAGACAATATATGGGACCTCGGAGCTGTTTACCCACACATACATCTTAACATTTATAAAACCAGTTGGACTCTGAATAGATAAAAAGGTACTTACTAAATTAATCGTGGCGGCACTTAAAACCATCACCAGATTGAGGTATACTAAAAAAGCCCCATCCAGGGAGATTTGGCTGACTCAGACTAGGGAGATTTAAGTTTTAGAGTGTTTCTCCGCCACACTCCTAGATAGAACTGAGCAATTTGACATTCAGTGGCGGAAATGGGTCTCTTATCAACTGGATCATTATACTGACTTTGTCCCATAGAAGATTACACTAGAATAAGGTATTCACATTTAGACAAAGACAGCCTGGGACGGGGGAGAAGGCTATACAATGTAGATATAAATAACACAAAGTGACAAGGACCAACTATAGGGAAGGGGTCATGATGGGAGCGGGGTCTAGCACTCTAGGTAGGAGACAGTCAAAGATGATCTGTTGTCCTGGGGGACAGATGGACGGGGGAGGTGGGGAATTCGCTCACTTAAAGGCAGAAACTAACGATTCCTCATGTTGTAAAAGAAGGAAGAATGAATGTCTACATTTCCTGTATATCACATTCCATTTTAAAGCAAATCTGTGAATGTATCACAATGTAGTGTACTTCTTGTAAACTGTCTTAAAGCAAACCAGTCAAATAAAATAAAAATTGAAATTTTGAAAAGAAACTGGAGGCTCCCCAGGATCAAACCCACTAATAGATTTTACAGATTTACCATGCAACCTAAAGAAATATAAATCACTGAATCAGTGTGGCAGATTCAGACATACAGAATATGGGGACAAATTAAGGATAACTTGGGTTTGTCTGATTTAATGTCCAATAGATTGGAGATTGCTTCATGTGCAGCATTCCTCCCTCCCTCCAGGACCGGACGACACATTTGCCAAGTGGAAACATTTGGGCTCGGTACGCTTTGAACAATTTGTGAGACAGAACAGGATGAAATACTTTAGAGAGATGGAAATGGAATTTAAGATACCAAAATCCCATTTTTTCAGATACTTACATGTGAAGCCCTTTCTCTCTCAAAACAGCAATCTAGAAAAAGTACAGCGGGCCTCCCACCCCACTTTAGAAATGATACTCCGAGCAGTAAAAAATCTGACGGAACCCAAACTAATATCTAACTTACTTAAAAGTTATCAAAATTCTATGGTTATCGACACTCTGAAAAGTCAAACTGATTGGGAACAGGAAGCTGAACTCCAGCTAGATGAACAAATGTGGCAGACTATATGGGAAGGGGTATTTAAGACATCGGCATCATCAGTCTGGAAGGAATTCCATTGGAAAGTCGTAACCAGATATTTCAACACTCCTACCCGAACTAAGCATTATGGAGCTACACACTTGATAAGTGTTAAGGGAATGTGGGGACGCACTACCACATTTTTTGGTACTGCCCCAAAATCTCCCAATATTGGGACGAGGTTACAAACAAGTTTATGCAAATGACAGAGAGCAAAATAATGCCCACCTTTGAACATATGATTCTGGGGCTCCCGGTAGCAAAAAGATGATCAAGTAGAAAGAAAATCTTTGCAAGCGCTTTACTGGCAGCAGCCAACAAGGCTATTACCAGGAAATGATTGGACCCCATCCCACCCACTCTGAAAGACTGAATTGATATCGTTAAAGAAATTGCAAGAGCAGAAAGAATTACAGCAGAATTATGTCTGCAAAAAAAAAATTATGGGGAGTGTGGCTGCCATTTGTACACTTAGTAGAGGAAGTAGACGGCATCTCAATACTTTCTCAACAAGCCTCTACAATCTAAAGGTTAAGTTTTGCAGGTGGTTTTAAACTGATTATGAGTCAGGATAAATTTCCAGCTGACAATTTATGTTTATGTTTATAGTTGTTGTTTATTATATTAAGAACCTTTTATTATGCAAGACACTGGAGAAACAAGGTAGGCGCAGATTCGTCTTCACAGATGGACTTTACAGAGGTACAACGTCTGTTAACATCAGGAAAAAACAACGGGGGGAAAAAAGGAGCCAAAAAAAAGGGTGAAAGAATTTGGTCAGCAAAACCCCTGGGACGTGGATCTCTTCTGCAGAACCTTTAGGAACTCCTAAGGAGAGAATAAAAATAGAAAAGAGATTCAATATTATATAGGAGTTAATGTGATACTATGGTATTGTACTCTGTAATATATTGTGGACATAAGTCTGTAACCAATAATGTATGAATTTGTGCAACATGTTAATAAAGCAAGTTTAAAAAAAAATACAGTTGTATGCATAATAGCAATAAGAAGTGCAAACGACATGTGGGCAGTTAGAACAACAGGGGATATGATACAATGTACCAGTTAAACTGGAGGGAAAAATAGAGTTTTAGCAGCAGGTACAATTTACTGCTAGAATGTTTTGTAGGGCAGAGGAGATTGAGTGGGGGGAGGAAGAATGGCGAATCTGAGGAGGGAGGGCATTCCATAGCTTAGGGAAGCAGTGCAAGAAGGTCATCTGCCCCACTGTAGTAGTCCATCGAGGAACTGTGAGTAGCCGAGAGTCATATGACCTGAGGGACTGGTCCGGTGGGGCTGGGGTGGGTGGGGTGGGAATAGATGGGGAGGAGATAGGAGTGGAGCAAACCAAACCAGAATTTAGGCATGAATTTAGCACAGTGGCGATGGCAGCAATTGTCTTGAGAGGAGAGAACCAGTGAGTGACAGAGAGTACAGTGGTGGGTGAGAGAAGAGGCATCGAAGGCAAAATGACAGAAGAAGTTAAAAAGGGAATCCAGTCTGGTTAGGGAGGACTTGGAAGCGGCACTGTAGACTACATCACAGTAGTCAAAGATGGGTAGTATCATCTTCTGGACTAGTTCACGCCTGACTGGTAGTGGTAGGCAGCTACGGTTAACATGGAAACATAGACTTTGAGAGCAGATAAGGACCACTTGGCCCACCTAGTCTGCTCATTTCCCTACCTATTGGATAAGCTGCAGATCCTAGTTAACCAACAGCCTACTTCTTCCTAGCTCCCACCAGAATTGCCTTATGTCTGTCCCATGCATTCTTGAGTTCCCCCACTGTTTTTGACCCCATGACCTCTTCAGGAAGGCTGTTCCATGCGTCCACCACCCTCTCTGTGAAAAAACACTTCTTCACAGTGCCCCTGAGACGTTCCCCTCTATCTTCAAATTGTGTCTCCTTGTTCTTGCACATCTCTTTTTCTGAAAGATGCTACCCTCTTGGACTTTGTTGAGTCCCTTGAGGTACTTGAAAGTTTCCATCATGTTCCCCCTCTCCCTCCTTTCCTCAAGGGTATACACATATTAAGATCCTTTGGTCTCTCTTCGTATGCCTTCTCTTGCAGACCCTGCACCATTTTAGTTGCCCTCCTCTGGAATGCCTCCAACTTATGTCCTTGCGGAGATGGGGTCTCCAGAACTGCATGCAGTACTCCAGATGGGGTCTCACAACTGTCTGTACAAAGGGATAACAACTTCCTGTTTTCTACTGGTGATGCCTTTACCTATACAGTACATCCCAGTATCCCCCCAACCATCCTTACTGCCTTCTCACATTGCTTGCTTACCTTTAGGTCATCTGATAGGACTACACCCAGGTCCCTTTCCATTTTTGTTGTTGCTAATACCTCCCCCCTCATCCCATTGTGTACTCTTCCCCTGCGTTTTTGTTTCCCAGGTGCATTACTTTGCACTTCTTTGCATTGAATCTAAGTTGTGATACTTTTGACCATTCCTCCAGCCTTGCCAAGTCCCTTCTCATCCTTTCCACCCCACACTTGTGTATCAACCCTGTTGCAGATCCTTGTGTTGTCTGCAAAGAGGCATACTTTTTCTTCCAGTCCCTCTGCAATGTCACTTATAAAGACATTAAGAAGGACCGGACCCAGTCCTGAACCCTGTGGTACCCCACTAGTAACACCCTTTTCTTCAGAGTGGACTCAGTTTACTATTACCCTCTGTGTCCTGTTGTCCAGCCAATTTTTTACCCAGGCTACCACCCTGGGACACACACCCAGGCTGACTAATTTGTTTATTAAACTTTTGTGTGGGACTGTGTCAAATGCCTTGTTAAAGTCTAGATAGGCCATCTCCACTGCCCCTCCCTGGTCTACTACTTTGGTCACCAAGTCAAACAAATCTATTAGATTCATCTGTCATGACCTTCATGCTGTGAATCCATGCTGCTTTGGGTCTTGTGCCCTGCTGGCCTCTAGATACTCAACAATTCTTTCTTTTAGAAGTGATTTCACCATTTTTCCTATCACTGAGGTCAAGCTAACAGGTCTATAGTTTTCTGCCTTGACTTTGCTCTCACTTTGGTGAAGGAGAATCACATCTGCTCTCCTCCAGTCCTTAGGGTACCACACCATCCTCCCATGATATGTTACAAAGGGTAGTCAGTGGTGTCACTAGTTCTCCTCATAGTTCTTTAGAATTCTAGGGTGAATCCATCAGATCACTGTGACAGGGACCTCCTGCCACTCTTGAAGACCGACTTTTCTTAAATCTGTTGCAACAGTTCTTCTATTTTTTAGTCTATTCTGTCCTCTACAATTTCTAGTCATAAGGTTGGCCACCTATGGGCACTCCCTCCCCTTTCTTGACTATGCTATGGTGTCCTCTTTAATTTTCCTTTTCCCAGCTGGCCCGGTGGTGCTGAGGGTTGAGGCATTGGACACCACACCTCACTCCGTGCCAGCAACCCGGGTTCGGGAACAAGCCCGGGTCACCGGGGGTCGGCAGGGAAGGACTAGGATGGAGCATCTGATGACAGCTCTCCTAGTCCGTGGGAAAGGTAGGGAGATACACTGTGCTCTGGCAGTCCCTGGGGATGCCTGGAGGTACTACAGATGTGCGGGTGTTAAGAAGCGGGAGGAGCACGGCGAATGTATGCACAATTGTGCAGGGACGTCATTGCACGTCCATGCTCCCATTGGGGAAGGGAAAAAGGCAGCACAGTCCACGGCAGCTTGATATCCGCAGCTTCACTGGCCAGTGAATGCCTGGACTAAGGTGTGTGCCAGTACTGGTTCCTGATCGGGTGAGGGGGCATTGGGGGGAGCCCCTTTCTATGGAACAGATGCATATGCCAGCTGGGCTTGTCAGCTTCGGGGTTGGCAGGGAAGGAGGAGCGGTGGCTGGAAATAGGCAGGGCTGTGGCTGCAGGGGAAAAATGGAGCTGTGATAAAAAAAAAAAGTAATTTTCCTTTTCCCTCTCAGGTCCTCGTACAGGGAGGTTGTTGTGGTGACCTCCAAGTATATGTAAAACAGGTTGTGTTTATTGTTGTTGGATTTAGTATGTAATAGCACTATGTCATAAAATACCTTGATGTATATATCTTTTGTTTATGAAACCTGTAAATGTTGAAAATACCATAGCACTAGGTGTTTTTGATAATGGTAAAAAGTACTAGGTGACTATTACAGAAATTAAGTTAGCTGTGCTGTTTAAAATGTATGCAAATTGCTGTAAACTGAACAAGTCTAAATGTTATGGTAAGTTGTATATGACCCATGATGCTTTGCACTATGGACGTATGTATGATGTTGTATTTCTTTGAAACTTGATTTGTTGCTAATGCCCTTTGGGGTAACCCTTTTTGCAGTGTTTCTGCACTGAGGTTCTTTGTTTTTAGCTTGTTTTGTTTTTGTTTTTCTTTTGAGCCCCACTACCCAAGCAAACGGGGCCCACATAGGGATGAAGGGTTTTCACTAAAAGTGGTTAGATCAGAGATCAGTGTCAGTAGGTGCTGGCTAAGTGCAGAGAAAGGACATCCATAGTCTGTTGCTGCAAACTGATGTACTGTGGAAGGAATATGGCATTGAAGCTTATTTCCTGTATTTTGAATAAATAACACACAGAGATTGTGTGTTGAACCTGAAAGTTCAGTGTCTGGTCCATCTGTTATCCTACAACCCCTCCACAGCTATATTGCTTTGTCCACCTTCAGTTTTAGGAATTCTTTCAGAACCCTTTCTTCTGTGAAAGGACTGGGATCAACCCCTAACCAGGGTTTCTGTTGATTGGATTAGTACCTCCCTTCCTCTTCTTTTGTAAATACTGAGCAGAAGTATTCATTCAGTATCCATGTTTTTCACTGTCCTTCTGCCCACCCACCTCCCCTTTATTAAGCCTCACTACCCTCCCTTGGTCTTTCTTCACTCCTAATGTACCTATAAAAGTTTTAATCCCCTTCTTAACCGAGTTGGCTATCTTTTCCTCGGTTTGGGCCTTTGCTATTCTGACTGCCTTCCCTGCTTCCTTCTGCTTTAACTGGTACAGTTCTCTGCCCTGCTCCATCTGTGTTTGCTTATACTTCCTGAATGCTATCTTTTTCTCCCTAACCTTCCCCCCACCTTATTTGAGAACCATAGTGTTTTTTTCTTTTGTTTTGATTTATTTGCTTCACACAAAGACTTGTTGCCTCTGTGATGGCAGTTCTGATGTTTCCCCATTGTTTCTCCACCCCTCTTTCTTTCCTGATTGCTAGTGCTTTTCTGAGGCACTCTCCCATTTTGACAAAGTCAGCCCTCCTGAAGGCCAGTACCCTCACTTTTGTATGGCTTGACTCTGCGGCTGTGTTTATCGTGAGTCACACAGTTTGGTGGTCACTTTTCCCAGATGGCTACCCACTTCTAGATCTGAGATCCTCTCTCTGTCCCCATTTGAGAGTACCAAATCTAAGATTTCTCCCTCCCGAGTGGGTTCTAACACTAACTGTCTGAGGCATGCCCCCTGTAGGGCATCAAGAATGACCCTGCTCTTGGATGTGGCTGCAGCAAAGGTGCTCCAGTTAACATCTGGCATATTCAGGTCCCCCATTAACAATATCTCCCATTTTTCTGCCATCCTAAGGATGCCTTCTATTATTTCCTTGTCAATTTCCTTCCCCGAGACAGGGGTCTGTATACAACCCCCGTGCAGATTGTGTTGCCATTTCCGGTCTCCAGGGTGACCCACAGTGGCTCCTCTCCTCCCTGTTTACCCTCTAGTTCCATTGCTTTGATCCCTTCCCTTACATAGAGAGCTACTCCTCCTCCTCTTCTTCTACCCTTCCTGTCCCTCCTGTAGATTGTGTACCCTGGTATGGGGGGGTTGATACTAGTCCTTTCACAGAAGAAAGAGTTCTGAAGGAACTCTTGGAAATGAAGGTGGATAAAACAATGGGGCCTGATGGGATTCACCCCAGAATTCTAAAAGAACTAAGGAAAGAACTAGTAACACCACTGACTACCCTTTTTAATAAATAAATAAATCATGGGAGGATGGTGTGGTACCTGAGGACTGTAGGAGGGCTGATGTGATTCCCCTTCACAAAAGTGGGAGCAAGACAGAGGCAGGAAACTGCAGACCTGTCAGTTTGACCTCAGTGGTAGGGAAAATGATGGAATCACTTCTGAAGGAAGGATTGTTGAGTACCTAGAGGCCAGTGGGGCACAGGACCCAAGGCAGCATAGATTCACAGTGGGAAGGTCATGTCAGACAAATCTAATTGATTTCTTTGACTGGGTGACCAAAGTAGTAGACCAGGGAGGGGCTGTGGACATGGGTTACCTAGACTTTAGCAAGGTATTTGACACAGTCCTGCACAAAAGATTAATAAACAAATTAGCCAGCCTGGGAGTGGGTCCCAGGGTGGAAGCCTGGGTAAAACACTAGCTGGACAACAGGACACAGTGGGTAATAGTAAATGGAGTCCATAGTGAAGAAAGGGGGTTTTACTAGTGGGGTACCATAGGGTTCAGTACTGGGACTGGTCCTTTTTAATGTCTTTATAAATGACATTGCAGAGGGACTGGAAGGTAAAGTATGTCTCTTTGCAGATGACACAAACATCTGCAATAGGGTGATACACAAGGTGGGGTGGAAAGGATGAAAAGGGACTTGTCAAGGTTGGGGGAATGGTCAAATGTATGGCAGCTTAGATTCAATGCAAAGAAGTGCAAAGTAATGCTCCTGGGAAACAAAAACCCAGAGGAAGAGTACACAATGGAGAGTGAGATACTGACAACAACAAAAATGGAAAGGGACCTGGGAGTAGTCATATCAGATGACCTAAAGGTGGGCCAGCAATGTGAGAAGGCAGTGAGGAGGGCTGGGGGGATACTGGGATGCATAGGGAGAGGCATCACCAGTAGAAAACAGGAAGTTATTGGCCCTCTGTACAGACAGTTGGTAAGACCACATCTGAAGTACTGTGTACAGTTCTGGAGACCCCATCTCCGCAAAGCCATAGACAGGGTGGAGGCTGTCCAGAGGAGGGCAACCAAAATGGTGCAGGGTCTGAACCAGAAGACATATGAAGAAAGACTAAAGGAGCTTAAGATGTATAGTCTCGAGTAAAGGAGGGAGAGGGGGGACATGATAGAAACTTTCAAATACCTAAAGGGAATCAACAAAGTCCAAGAGGGTAGCATCTTTCAGAAAAAGAGATGTGCAAGAACAAGTGGGCACAATTTAAAGATGGGGGGACGGTTTAGAGGTAATGTGAGGAAATATTTCTTCACAGAGAGGGTTGTAGATTCATAGAACAGCTTTTCTGAGGAGGTCATAGAGTCAAAAACAGTGGGGAAATTCAAGAATGCATGGAACAGACATAAGGCAATTCTAGTGGGGGGTAGGAGGAAGTAGGCTGTTGGTTAACTAGGATCTGCAGCTTATCCATTAGGTAGGGAAATGGGCAGACTAGGTGGGCCAAGCGGTCCTTATCGGCCATCAAATTCTATGTTTCTATGTATAATAAATAATAAATAATAATAATACCTTTATTTCACATAAGCGCTTTCCATTACCAAGGCGCTTTACAAAGATAAAACCAGATAATAAAATCCATAAATACAGTACAAGATAATAAAGAAAATCTGAACAAGGTTATTCAGTCAACTCCATTAAAGGCCTGGCACCATGTTGACATCCCAGTCATGGTTCTCTGTGCATCATGTTTCTGTGACTGCCACAATATCCAGGCTCCTGTATAATGCAGCAAGTTTGGGCGCAGCTTATTCAGGATGGCATCAACATGTACAGAGAAGTTTAGGTGTTGATCAAGCCAAACACCCAAATACCTGAAGGAAGAGGTATCCTCAAGAATAGTCCCGTCTAGGGTGTGGAAGGAGGGTAGGGAGGAGAGCAGCAAGAGCCTTTGCCTGGTGTCCAAGGACATCGAGACAGCCTTCTTGGCATTGAGTGAGAGTTGGTGGGGGGGGATGAACCAGTGCTGAACTTTGTTGAAATCATACTGAAGTCTGGTTTCAGTGTCCGCAGGGGATTGGTCTGAGGTGACAAGAACTGTATCATCGGCGTACATGTGGGCGGATGAGCAGACTGAGGGGAGGTCATTTAGGAAGATGGAGAAAAAGATAGGGCCCAGTACCTAACACTGGGGTATGCCAGTGTTGATGGGAGAGAGGGGGAGATATGGTTTCGGCTGTTCTAACTGACTGCGTCCTATCTACTAGGTAGGCTTTGAAACAGCCAGTGGAAGAGTCTGTTAGGCCAGCAGAGGAGAGGGAGTCTAGGAGAAGGGAGTGGGAGACGGTGTTGAAAGTCTTTGCTAGGTCAACAAAACTGGCAGATGTAAAACACACATAAGATTAAGCCTTAGGATCTCTTTGTACAGGAGGTACCTTCCTCTTACGCCTCAGGAACCTCACAACCCCATCCTTTACTCTTATCACACCAGTGGGTAAGGTTATATCACCCTTCAAAGTGTAATCTACTCTTCACTGAATTTCCACAAATCTTTCACCTTGCTATACACTTTAAGCTTACACTTTTTTATCCATACTGTGTGACAGCATAGTGTCTTCTCAACTGGCAGGATGCATTGCTGCTGTGAGGACCTCAACTCATGGACGTCTCTGGCTGATGGCATCCAGGGGGTGTCCTGATCCTGTTAGAGTGGCAACTATGCTTAAAGGTGATAGGAAACAGTTTTTACACCTCTAGATATGCTCTCCAGTTGTTCTTTTATTGGCTACCCAATATTCTGATATGCTTTTGACCTTTTCTTGTTAAATTAATCATCTAATTTTGCTGCCTTTTTAACTACCCTGAATCCCGCTCTCCTTACCAGTTGCTGCTGTCTCTTTTCATACTGCCTGAACAGTCTATGACATCACAAGCTCCCATTCCAGGCCATTCAGATGAATAGCATGGAATGGGAGTTACTGATGTCATAGAATGTCTTAGAAACATGAAAATTAAGTGCAGTAGATGGTGAGGAGAGTGGAACTGTATGTAGATCTGAGGGCAGCCCAAAGCTGGGTTATTTATTTATCAAAAAAAAAAATCAAAGCATATCAGAATACAACTGGCATGGAAAGGAAGATGGAAGGGCAGTTAACTATGTAAAAAGAATTTCCTATCTCCTTTAAGCCAGTCTCCCTGATGAAGCCTAGAGGCCACTGTAGTGCTGGGTGCCCCACATCAGCATGAAGCAACTGACTGTGGCCAGTGTGCTGGGTACAGTATGGTAGAGCATACTCCAGCTTGCCTTCTGTTAATAGTTTGCATTGCTCTATCCACTCTGCCAGAGGAGTGTCTGGTGTCCATCTCAGCTATGGATCTAATGAATACAATGGAGGCATAGTTCCTACCTTAATCTGCAGCTCAGTCTCTCACCACTTCTCTCAACATTATCAGCTTGGCTGGCAGCATCTCCCAGATACAGGACTGCAAATGCACCCCAAAAGGTGAACACCTCCATCGTCAGTGGGGCCCTCCTTGCTATACCAGTCTGCCAGGGACTCTCCTTGAGGGGAAGTCTCTCAGGTTTCCCACCTTCTCTGTGCATGTTCCCAGCAATAAACAGTGATCTACACTAAATGCCCTCAGGCTTCATGACACCTAGAGTCTCTATTGCTGTCATGGGACCTGGAGACTACCAGATGACTGGGCATTGATATGAGTCTGTCTCAAAAGCCGGATCCATTAACTGCTGCTCTGCATGAGGCCCTTGCCCTCAGCAGTCTGGCAAGTGACCTAAGGCATGGTGCCCCAAAGTCACAACTGATATCCCTTTCACTCTGGCATTCTACTCCTCCCACTGGACTGCTTCTGTTGCTCCTCCCACTGGATTGGATCCTAGAATGTTGTTTGAGAAGATTGCTGCTACATTAATTTATTCTCAACTGTACTCCTCTAATAGTTTATTTCACTAGAAATATTTTTTATTTTTGTCTAAGAAATATTTGAATGGATTATTTTTAGTGTTTATCAAATATTGACTTTTTATTATTTTGTTACTGAAAAGTACTGTTTGCTGCTGTCCGTTTTCATGGAATTCTGACCAGCTGGAGGCTAAAATCTTCTGGGCTGTTTGGAACCACCTGACTGATGATTTTCATGTGTGGATTGTGTCTGGAGGCCAGCACTAGCTTTGTATATCCATGGTGTTCCAGCAGAAGTAATTTTGCTCTTTCAAAGACTTGGTTATTGGGACCTCTACATCTGAAGTTTTTGTTGAGTTCTGTTAGTATTTTTGGTCTCTGTTTTGCTGATCATCCTCTGGTACTTGCTGAAGCTTGGAGTCTTATCTACTGTTGTCATATAATTGGAAATTGTTAATTTTTTTTAAATCAATTTTACCCGTTTACGCTTGTCCAACATTCTACAAAAATGCCATTTTTGTTTGATTTCTGATTTATATTTGTTCAGTTAAAACTAAAACTGTTTCTGTGTTCCAAAACATCCTGCACATCATATTTAGAACATTATGACATCAGTCCATAGTAACCGTTGTTTACAATAAAGCAAGAGAAGTCAGACAGAATGTGGAATTTTCTGAGAATCAAAGTTACATATGAACATGCAAACATACTAATTTGCCAGCAGATAAAGGCCTTATGGTCTTTTGAGTCTGCTTGAGTGAGCAGCTAGCAACCCTTATACTGCGGCTGCCACTTCCTCCCTCCCTCCCTCCCTGACCCTCCTTCTTACCGTATCCCATCCCCTTTGGAGCAGTCCACTGTTCTACAGGACACCACTTCCACAGGCAACACGTTCCACCCAGACACCATTCTCTCCGTGAAAAGTGTCTTCTCATTTTCCTCCTGAACCTTCCCCCCTTCCAATCTGAGATCGTGACCTTGAGTGTCCCTACCTCCCTTAACTTGAATAGTCCCTCCATGCCTGTCTTGTTTATTCCCTTCATGTACTTGAAGGTTTCAATCATATCTCCGTCTCTCCTCTCCTCCAGTGAGTACAAGTTCAACTCCTCAGCCTGCTCATGTAGGGTATGTCCCTCAGTCCAGGGATCATCTTTGTTGCCCATGCCCTCCAGTAACTTAATGACCATCATCAGCTATGGGCACTAGTACTGCCTGCAGTACTCCAGGTGTGGGCTAACTAGTGACCTATACAATGCTGAACAATGTTATACAAGTTCTACCCTTTCCTTCTATTTTCTATTGGGAGATTGTATTTGTGTAATTATTATAAAGCCTTTTTCACTTCTTTGTTATAGGAATCAATGTAAAAGGCTGTGGCACGTGAAGACCTCTTAGTCTAGTATCACATACTGTACTATTAAGCAATACAGTATGACCCTAGGCATATAGCAAAAGCATTTTACTGACTGGAATGGAGCACTGGGTGATTGGAGAGGTACTTAGCTGTAGGGACTGTGGAGCAGTTGTCTCCAAGGTTATGCTTTGGAGAATGGGACACTGCCCTATTTGCAGGACCTTCAGGGAGTTCCATTATCAGTTGGCAGCAGCTGGGGAGGCAATATTCCAGCAATGACTCCAACTAAGCTTGTGCCTATCCTCCACACTCCCACTTCCTCAGAAGTTCACTGGCTTGGGAGTGGAGGGTGGTGGGAAGGAGGAGGAGATTGAATGGCAGGGACAGTCACACAACAGTCAGTTCTTCCCATAAGATATCAATGGCAAACCGTCTTGTGACCCTGGAAGAGGCACAGGTGCATGACTCATGCAGGGTGATCATGGGTCAGCTTGTGTTGATGCAAAGGAGATGTGGTAACACTCAGGGGCAAGGGGAGAGATATTAGCAAGGATGATTGCAGTGATAGGAGACTCTATGGTTAGAGGGGTGGAGAGGTGGTAGCTAATGGGGGTAATGGTAGGGTGTTCAGATGCCTGCCTGGGCATCCACCATCCAAGACTGGTATAGGGAGAAAGGATAGCAGAGTAGGGGGAACAAGGAGAGCAGGTACAATTTTGTACCAGTGATCTGGAAAACTGGCCTTTGATATAGTGAATGGAACTCCAGAGGCTGGGGACAGATTGAAGAAGTGTCATCAAGGCACAGGTCAGGAAGCATAGGAAAACCAGGAGCAGCTGTAAAATTCGCAGATACGGTTTTATTACTAATAACAGAAAAAATAAAACACAAAATGTGTTCAGTATAACTGTTGACAAAGGCAGTACAGAGAAAACAGTGTTCTTCTTCTGAGTATTTTTTCTCAATTTCAAATCTCAGTCTCTCTCTCTCTTGCACAAGCATTGCTGCTCTTTTTATAAGTCTGTGCCTGGGAAACTCGATAAAAAACAGCATGCTTCTGACTAGGGATGGGTGGATATCAAAAATGTTCCGGATATCGGATCCGGATTTACCCAGAGTACTATCCGACTGGATCCGGATATTTATCGGGTCGGATACAGAGATGGGGGAAATACTGCACTGCTAATGGTGCAACCAAAAAAAATCTGTAATTCCACTAAAAGAATAAGTGGAGTTCGAGGGAGCAGCCGGCAGTTTTATTTGCTATCTGCATTTGGCCGCTCTGTTCCCTTTTACTGCACCTCAGGCACTTATAGGGTGCAAATGTTCGTTAAAGTGCTGTTTCCTTTATTTGCACACTCTAAAACAGTTTAGTTGATTATTGTGAACCTCCAAAAGTAGCTCTGGTGCAGAAGCACAGACTACAATAACATAATAGGGAGCAGTCGAAAATAATACTCCTGCCTGCCGCTTTCAGCTTCGGTGTGCACTCACATAGCATATTGAAATATCTACAAATATTGACAGTACATAGTTGTCTGCTTCTCTATTAGTGGATGTGGATGTAATTTTTCATTTCTTGGCAACTGAAACGACAGTAGCCAACATTATTGCAGGGATTACTACCCCTACAGAAAAGGGGTTATTGCTCTAAGGAAAAGGTGTTTTCTTTTGCTTCATCTGCAAAACTATAAAAACTGCATTTTTTTCTCTAATAATGAAATAGTGGCTTACTAGGACTTGAAGTGAGTATCTAACCTGATATACAGAGCTGTATCCGATCGGGTCGGATCGGATCAAAAAGTGTAAAATCCGACCAGATTTATTTATCGGATCGGATATCCGCCCATCCCTACTTCTCACACAATGTTCTTGTAAGTTTTCAATGTTTTTGCAGTTTCAGCAGGTGCAGCAAAAAGAACATTATGACCCAGAACTGACCTCTTGTAGCCAGCTCTGCAGACATTTAGCATCCAGCATTCTCAGGTTAACCCCTTGAGTTCCAAATAGCTGTTTGCATCACTTCAATAGTATAACTATATACAGTTTTAAATAAAGGGATCCCAGTAACAGTGACATTTCCACATAAAGATTCACATACATTTTATACTCTCAGATATGCAAGGGGGAGAAAAGACAGAAACAGCAAGGGAAGGCAGAGAGATAGTGAGAGGTGGAGAATTGCAAAACCGTCGGAGTGATCAGTTCCTATGACTCACAAAAAATGTGGGTTGCGCAACCAGACAGAGAAGAGACAGAAAAGGAGAGGATAGAACAGACCTTTGCGTTTAAACTCTTTTTGCATAACAAATGGGACAGGGCCTTATTCAACCCTGCCACAAGAAGCGCTCATGTCAGGTGAGAGGTGTCAGCGTGGCTCAGTTGGTAGCACATCCGCCTCTGGACCAGAAGGTCGTGGGTTCTCGTCCCACACCAGGATTGGACTTGCACCTAAAAATCGCTGGTATCCGAGTGCAGTATTGGGGGGTGCTGTACTGCTGGGGTGTGCCGTCCTTCGGATGAGACGTTAAACCGAGGTCCCTTCTACCCATCCTGGTGTTGTCCTGGTGGGTGTCCAGGTGGAAGTAAAAGAACCCAGAGCACTCTTCGCAAAAGAGTAGGGAACATTCCCGGTGTCCTGGCCAACATTCCCCTTCCCATAAACTGGTTCATGCAATTATCCAGGCTGTGTGTGGGTGATGATGTGCGATATGGCCGCCACCACACATTCAGTCACTTCACTACCAGTCTAGCATTGCTTGTAAAAAGTGCTTTGGATGTATGAAAAGCGCTATATAAACGCTGATTCTTCTTCTTCTTCTTCTTCTTCTTCTCATCTTCCCTAGGTCTTTCTGAGGTCCTTCCTGTCTGGTGTGGGGGAAAAGGGAAGGATAGAGTAAGGGAGGTGTAGAGATCAAGAAGTTCAATGGGTGGTTGATGGGGTGGTGTCAGGAACAGAAGCAACACTGTATAGGGGATTGGATGGGCTTCTGGGACAGGAATCTTTCAAAGGGGATGGCGTTCACCTGACATTAGGGGAGAAGTTTAACATCTTCATTGGCAGACAGTTAAACTAACTGCGGGGGAGGTTGGGGCTAGGGATTCCACTGTGGAAAGAAGAATAGTTGGGAACCTAGACAGGACTGCCCCAGGGACAGTGTTAAGGAAATAATTGATGGGAGGAATGAGTCCAGGGGCTAGGGCAGGGTAAACACAACAGACATGAAAGGAGGGTGAAACACAAGACACCAAGATTATTAGAGAAGAGTGATAGAAACGGGCGAGTGAGAATCAGTAGAGATGCTGGCACATGTTGGATGGTTGTGGCTTCAATGCTAGGAGTCTGGGTAATAGGATTACTTAAGTGAGCTCCGGGCTTTGGTGGTAGATTCTGGACTGGATCTAGTGGCCATTACAGAAACTTGGGCCACTGAGAACAACAATTTGGATGAAGAGATTCCAGGCTACACCTTATATAGGCATGACAGAGGGACAGATTCAGGTGGAGGGGTGGCCATGTACATCAGAGAAGGGATGGAGGCAGTAGATGATGCAACCTTTGGGAGGAAATGAGAGGTAGAATCACTGTGAATTCAACTGACAGAGTCATCAGGTAGGAAGACTCGCATTGGGGTGGTTTACAGGCCACCAGGGCAGGGGAAAACAGAGAGAGATAAGGAACTGGGTGCTGAAGTAGGGAAAGGATGGCAAATGAGGAGGTTACAATAGTGGGAGACCTCAACCTGCCAGACATTGACTGGGACATCCCAGTGGCCAGGAGTGTCAGAAGCCAGGCCCTGCTTGATATCTTGCAAGACAGCATGATTGTACACCAGGTCAGGGATCCCACTACACAGTCAGCAATTCTAGATGTACTCTCCAACTAGAAGAGAGAAGGTGGAGTACTGGCCAGGGAATCAATAGGGTCCAGCGACCACAATACTGTATGGTTAGAGGTAGCCCTGGGCACCTGTAAGCCCTTGTTTAATCCTGATGTGCTAGTCTTCAGGAGGGTGGATTTCAACCATACAGAGAAATTATACTGGACAGATTAGCTGAGGCAGACAGCATCAGAGGAATGGAGGAAAGATGGGGGGCTGTAAAAGGGTCCATTCGTGAGGCAACGAAAACATACACAAGAATAGTTATCGAGAGAGACAAGTATAAGAGATCAATGTGGTTCTCTGAAAGGGTCAGGGAGTCAGAGATTGATAAAAAGAGGGCTTGTATAAGGTACAAAGAAAAGAACAGGACAAGTACCAGGAGAATACTCGAGATGTCAAAAGGACAGTGAGAATTACAAAGGCAGACAGAGAGGTACATATTGCAGAGGGGGTCAAGGGAGGGGAACAACAATTCCTTAGATATATACAGGTGAGAAAAAGAAAGATGGAATTGTCAGGCTAATAGATGAGGGTAGGGTAATAAAAAAGGACAGACAGAAAGCAACTATACTAAATGACTACTTCTGCTCAGTATTCACTAGCAAGAACAGCAGGCCCTTGCTGGAGAGTGACACAAAAGTAGCTGATAGAAGGGTCCTGAAAATGAAACTACAGAAATTTACTGACAAAAGAGTTGAAAAGGGGCTAGCAGCCCTGTAGGGAAACAAGGTCCAGGGGCCAGAGGAGATGCATCCGAGGGTGATAAGGGAACTGCCGTCACTGTTAGCTGAACCCCTTGCAGGGCTATTGAATATCTCTGTGCAGCAAGCAGTTCCCAGAGACTGGAGGGTGGCGGGCATGGTTCCACTGCACAAGGGAGAGGACAAGAAACAGCCATGAAACTACAGACCCTTCAGCCTTATTCTGTAGTAGGAAAACTAATGGAGACACTAGTTAAAGAAGATCCAGTGAAATACTTGGAGAAAAACGGACTTCAGGGTAGTAAGCAGTACTGATTCTTGACCGGGAGGTCTTATTAGACCAACCTGGTTGAATTATTTGACTGGCTACCTAAGGTAGTTGATAAGGACCATGCTGTAAATTTACTCTTCTTCTATTTCGGCAAGGTAGTTGACTTGGTGCCACATAGAAGACTGCTGAAGAAGATGGGAGATCTGGGAACAGCTAAGGAAATTGTAAGGTGGGAAGTGGGTTTGTCATAGGAGAAGCAGCAGAGAGTTGTGCTAAGTGGGGTCAGAGGAAAGAGAGGTCTCTAGTGGAATACCACAGGGATCTGTTCTGGGTCCAGTCCTCTTCAGTATGTTCAATTAACGACATGGAAGAGGGACTCAAGGGCAAGTTGTGTCTATTTGCAGATGACACTAAACTCTGGTAGGGTTGACAAGGTGGAGAGGATACAGGAGTTGCAGAGAGACCTGCAAAGTCAATTAGTCCAAAATCTGGTAGCTGAAATTCAGTGCCAAAAAGTAAAAAGTTATGAACTTAGCGAACAAAAACCCCAGAACAGACTATTGGAGGGATGGCGTTAAGCTGAACACAACATTAGAGGAAAGGACCTAGGAGTCGCTATTAGTAACTCCCTTAAACAAACTATCCAATGTAACAAGGCCTTCAGCAAGGCTAATAGGATGCTGGAGTGTGTACAGAGAGGGTTTGACACTAGAAGGCAGGAGGTACTGCTACCACTGTATAGGCCACTGGTGAGGCCACACCTGGAATACTGTGCCCCGTTCTGGAGTCCCCACCTGAAAAAGGACATGAACAGGGTTGAGAAGGTACAATGCAGGATGACCAAGGTGATTCAGGGCCTGGAGAGCAGATCCAATGCAGATCGGCTAAAGGCACTGAACATGTATTCACTCAAAGCAAAAGAGAAAGGTGGACTATGATAGAGACCTTCACGTTCCTGAAAGGAAATTAACAAGGTGGACTTTGAGGAGTTATTTACCAGCAACAGAGAAGCTAGGACAAGGGGTCATGAGTGGAGGCTAATGGGGGGGGGGGGGGTTGAAAAGGATGTGAGGAAGTATTTTAGAGAAAGAGTGGTTGATCATGGAATGGTCTGCTGGCAGAGGTAGTAGGTGCCAAAACCATAAATTACTTCAAGCACAACTGGGATAGATTCTTTTTTTTTGTAAATATAGTTTTTATGAAACATTTTTCCAGTTACAACAGGGTACAAGCAGTCATATGTTATCTATTAAGTGCCGATTTGAATGTATCGACGGACAGGACAGACAGGACATAGTTAGTTCAGATGAAAATTTCACAGACAGATAAAAGCGGTCACAGGCTAGCAATACAGCAATACAATAAGTAGCACATTGTACATGGGCATTCAGGTTTCTAAGTCTGAGCTCTTCCCATCCCCCCACAACCATATACTCTCCCGGGGGGGGGGGTGTCCCCCAGTCTCACACTAGACACGCATGTTAGTTCGTTAGGGAAAAAAGGTTGGGTCTTTGGACATAACATATAAAATCCATCTATTCCGCCTTAGTGAGCTGAGATCCAGTCTATCATTCAGATAGAAGGAAATTCTTTCATTTCTGTATATATGATTCACCATGTCCCTCCAGACAGGGATTGTAGGAGTCAGTGCCGTGAGCCAGCGTTGTGTTATGGTCTTCTTGGCCACCAGAAGGACCACTCCCAGAAGGTAATGGGTGTGGGGGTCTTTGAACTCTGGAGGGAAAATATGCAAAATGAAAAATTCCCTGGAGAGAGAAAGAGGTTGGCCAAACAGGGTCTCCAATTCATGCTCCAGGGAGGTCACAAAAGGTTTTAACCTGGGGCACAGCCAAAACACATGTGAGTGATGCACTGCAGAGTCACCACACTGGTGCCAGCAGTGTGCAGAGTCAGCAGTGAGGTAGTGAGAGGTGATGGACGGTGTGCGGAAATACTTAATTAGGAGTTGCCAGGAAAAGAGATGCCAGGTATGGGAAAATGTGAACTTAGACATAGTGAGGCAACTGGTTTCCCACTGTTTGCGAGTGATGTCCGCTCTTAGCGCTTCATTCCATTTGTCCACGATCCTCCCCGTGGAGTTCCCCTCCGAGTTTGATAGGGCCTTGTATATCACAGAAATTGCTTGTAGCAACTCGATAGAGAATAGGAGACCCTGGAGAAGTGTAATCAGAGGGGAATATCCATCGGGTCGCTGGGCCTGGGTGGGAAGGGAATGAAAATAATGCCTCAGTTGAAGATGCCTAAAGAAATTAACTTGGCGGAGGTCGTGTGTACAGAGCATCTCTTGAAATGTTTTAAAGGTGGGACCATTCAGAAATTGGAACAGAAAAGAGAGATCCAATCGGCTCCAGATATAATAGGTATGGCCCAACTGGGCTGGGAGGAAATTTTACAGCAGAGAGATCGGGCAGAGTAACATCAGGAATGGGGAAAGGGAGAGTAGCCGGTGGATCACGTTCCAAGTATTGACCTGGCATTGAATCCATGGGCTGATGGGGGCCTGGCACTTATGAAAAGTAGCCTGGTATAGGGTAGTTCTAATCAACTCATCATAGGGGAGTAGACCCTCCTCTATCCCCCTCCAGATTGCAGGGGAGGCCCTCATTTATCTAGTAGCAATGAAACAGAGGTGGGAAGCCAGGTTATAAAGTCGCAGGTTGGTGAAGGCAAGACCACCTTGTTTTTTAGGGAGACAGAGAGTGGTGAGCTTCACTCTTGGGCACCTACCTGACCAGATGAATTCAAGCAGGGTCTTGTTCCAAGTACAAAATAATTTGGTAGGTAGGAGCAGAGGGACATTTTGAAAGAGGTAGAAGGCCCTGGGTAATACCACCATCTGGACGCCCTCAATTCTCTGATATAAATTCAGGGGTAGGACACTCCACCTGGCCAGGTCCTGTTGCAGCTGGGTGTAAAAAGGATCATAGTTATTTCACATTGCATTCTGGGCATTATGGGACTGATAGATGCCCAGGTACTACAATCTAGCAAGGTCCCACTGAAACGGGTAATCCTGCCGAAGGGTCGGGGGGGAGATAGTGAAACACTAGAGCTTTAGTTTTGGAGGTGTTAAGTTTGTATCCTGACCATGTGCCAAAGGCTTCAATGATGAGAAACACTGTGAGAGTAGACGGGGAAGGGTCAGAGAGGAAGAGTAGGACATCATCCGCATATAATGCGATACTGTGCTCCATCCCTCCCAGCTGAATACCAGAAATATAGGGGGAGAGTCTTATTGCATGGGCCAGTGGTTCAATAAAGATGGCGAAGAGTCCAGGGTGAGGGGACAGCCCTGTCTAGTTCCTCGAGAGAGGGGGAAGTAATTGGAATGATGACCCAAGACCTTGACACAGGCCTGCAGGGAGGCATATAATGTTTTAATTATGGCAACAAAGGAGGAGGGAAAATTCATCCTATCCATGGTAGAGAAAAGAAAAGGCCAGGAAACTCAGTTGAAAGCCTTCTCTGCATCTACTGAGAAGGACAGAAGAGGCTTTTTGGGTCTGCATTTCATGGACCAGGTGAAGCGCCCTGCGGGTATTGTCTGTTGTGGATCTGGAACTTACAAAGCCTGTCTGGTCGAGGTTGATCAGAGAGGGGAGGACTGAGTCAAGACAACGGGCAAAGATGGACATAAGATATTTGTAATCCATGTTGAGGACCAAAATCGGTCTACATGAGCTACATGATAAGGGGTCCATTCCCTGTTTCGGGATAAGAGAGACTGCGGCATATGACCAGCTTGGGGGTGGACTGGACTTCCCCTGCAGGATGTCATTATATACCTGCAGAAGGAGTGGGCTGACTGTTGGAGCGGTGAATTTAAAAAAACTCCACACCATAGCCATCTGGGCCCGGAGCCTTCATGGTTTTGGATCTGGAGAGTGCTGCAGCCAGCTCCGCCTGGGTGACAGAGGTCATCAGAGTCAGCTGCTGGTCCTGACTCAGACCTGTAAGATGGAGAGTAGATAAGAAGGTATCGATACTGGCAGGGGTGACCGTCTGTTCAGAGGTATATAGGGTCTTATAGTAGTCACTGAATGCCTGCGTAATTTTACTAAGTTTTGTATGAAGAGTACCAGCGGCAATGTCCTTTATAGCTGCTATGGTCGAGAGTTTACATTGCTGACGTAAACGATAGGCTAACAGACAAGAGGCTCGTGGTCCGGTTTCCCCATATCTCTGCCTCAGAAAAGTGAGTGCTATTTCTGTTTAATGGCACAGAGGACATCTAAGTCCCGCCGGACCTGTGCAAGCTGGGCTGCCACTGAGTGGCTCCCCTGTTGGTGTGCAGATTGCAAGAAATGTAGGGTCTGTTCTAAATGTGTGCGACTCTCCTTTCAGATCCTTGCAAGAGTGGCTGTGTGCTGAATTAAATGTTCCCTCAAGACTCCTTCAGGGTGTCCCATGTAATGGAGGAGGAGATTTCTGGGTTAGTGTTGTCCTCCAAGATCTCCTCAAGTTTGTCATTCAGAAACTCCCTAAAGGATTCACTTTTGAGGTGGATTGGGTTGAAACGCCAGAAGGTGTTACGTCACTCCATCCCCAGATCCCATGAAGTGAGTTGAGGTGCATGGTCAGAGTGAGCAATATCCCTTGATGAGGCATCCATCACTGCTCCCAGATTTTCATTCTGAGTATAGTAGTGGTCGATGCGGGAGTAAGTTCCGTGTACTGCCAAGTAGTGGGTATATCTCCTGCCCCTGGGGTGGAGGGATCGCCATACATCCAGCTAACCCACCTCCTGTACAAAGCGCTTGAAAAATTTGTGAGGGGCTGGTTGTCTACCCCTGGCGGGGTCAGTGGAGTCCAGATTAGAGCTTGGGGCTATATTGAAATCTCCTGACAGGATCAATGTCCCCTTAGTTAGTTCTACTATCTTATTAAGGAGGTGTCGGATAGTCGGGGTGCTAGAGCCCAGGAGGAGGTATATATTAGTCAGGGTCACCTCCCAGTCCTGTAGCTTCCCCCGTACAATGATCAGACAACCCTCTGGGTCAGTCCACGCCAACATAGACCGAAAGGGAGTATGGCTGGGGATCAATATGGTGACTCCTCTCCTCCTCCTCCTCCCCCTCTTGAACGCTGAAGAGAATACCTGGGTAAATCTCCTACAAACAAGTTTCTTATGTTCATCAGCTGACAAGTGAGACTCCTGGATATATACAATCTCAGTCTGGCTCTTTTTTAACAAAGTGATTATCCTACAGCATTTTATAGGGCTGCCCAGTCTATTAACATTCAAACAGTAAAGTTTTACAGGCTTGCTAGCCATGTTTAAGCCTTTTAAAAGACAGGAGATACTTTTTTGTTTTAGATATGATTACATCCTGACCCAATTTTCCAGGTTTAGAGTGGTGACTACTTGTGGGGAAGCGAGATAACAAACCCTCAAACATGAACGCTTGAGGAAAAATATCCAACATGGGGATTGTAAACAGTGGGGCGAAAACAGCTGAACCAACACTTGTCAGCAAAAATAAGAAGGTAATAGTAACAAAGTAGGCCTTTGCCAACTGGGCAAAGCCTGCCGAACTGGGGGTGACTTCCATGGGAGCTGGGTGATGAGAACACCCGGCGTCCTGGTTATGCCAGGTTGGTCTGTCCCTACCAGAGGGCACTAGACGTAAACATACAGTAAGGGAAAGGAAAAGGGTGAAAGAGGGTGAAGTTATGCCTTGGCTCCTCCAAGGCGGAGGGTTTAGAGTAGTTGTAAGTGTTTCAAACTCTTTTTCATGGTTTTCTGAGGTGGCCACTACAGTGGCCGGGGATTCTGTGTCAGGTGCTGAGCTTCGATGGGTTCAAAGGCCACGGGGGGGGAGGGCAGCCCCCCGACCCACCTCAGATGTACCATCCCCAGTGACCATAAGGGCTCTGAGACAGGGGCGGCTTATTTTCAGGAGAGGCGATGGGGGCAGTAGTCCCCGGTGCCTACGCCATGGAGCCCACTTAGTGAACTTGTGCACCTTCCTAGGGATACCTGACTGAGTCTCCCTCGAAGCATTGCTCTGAACATTAAGGCTGCTCAGACCAGGCCGATGACCGGGAAATGGGGACAGCATGGTCAGTGGCCATTAGGACCTTCCTAGGCCCAAAGACTTCAGTGTGTGGAAGGTGCCACCTACCCATCTCCAGCCCAGTCGTCAGGGCAGCGGGGGTCTAGCTGAGAGCCAGTCCTGCCAACCCCCATGCAGCAATGCCCAACCCACAACCCAAGCTCAACCCAAACCCCCCGGAACCACCAGCACCACACCGGCCGCCCTCCCCTTTGCCCATGCCCGGGCAACCCAGGGGCCAAGAGGGGGCAAACATAATGCGTGCGGAAGGTGGAGGGGGGAATCTGTGGGTAAGATGGGTAACCAGGCCACCGCAAACAACAAGGCAACTCTATGAGGGATAAGCAAGAACTGGCTCACCTGTAAGGAAGCAAAGAAGAGTGAATTAGGAAGCATCCATTCATTTATCAGGCTGATGAGCTTCCTAAACTTGAGGACAATGTCGCGGTCTGCTTCTTCAGGCATGCCACTATTTGCTGGATGGCCGAGGCTGCATCTCTGCGGCGTTCCTCCCTGGAGGGTACCCGGTTCCAGACCTGACATGCCAACTTGGATGCCAATGATAGATTAGTCTACTTTGGGGCTAACGACACTCCCATGTCACGGTTGTTAAGTTTCTGAGCAGCCTCTTTGGCTGTTTCAAAAGTTCTGATGCCCTCCGGAAAGTGAGCTGTCAGTTTGGAGGGATAGTGGCCTCACAAAGCTTCCAGAAGATAGGGGCGTAGGCTCTGCAACGAGTTGCAGTCGTAGGGGGGATAATCATTGTCTACATAGATGCGGTGTTCCTGAAAGGTGAGATCCCCTTGTTTCCAGGATTTATGTAGGATTAGCTCTTCCTCTTGGAAATGTAAGAAATGGAGAACCATGGAGCATGGTCTGTTGGATGGGCCTGGCTGTGGGCCCAAGGCGTGGTGGGTGCGATCAATCTCCAAAGTGCAGCTTTGGGAGAGATCTAGCTTTGATTTAAAAAAGCTCTGGAGGAATTGAGTGGGATTGTTACCCTCTCATCCTTCAGGGAAACCAGAAACCCTGAGGTTGTTCCTGCGATTCTGTGCCTCAGCATCCTCCACCCTCTCTTGCAGCTCCCGGACCACCTGGTGCAACTGCACTATCACCCGTTCTGTGCAGTCCATGCAAGCATCTGACAAGGTAGCCTGCTCCTCCAGTGAATCGAGATGCTGCTCCATTTTGCCGATGTCCACCTGGAGGGCAACAAAGGTCGAGCGGGTCTCTTTAAGAAAGTCGTGGAGCTCTTGGAGCACTATGTCCATTTGTCTGGCAAAGTTGGGTGCAGTTGGTATGTCGGCCCTTGTGAGGCCATCGTGGACCGAGATCAGGGAGCTATCACTATCCGTAGCCCATCCATCAGGATCTGCTGAATCCGACGGCATTTTTGGCTGTTCCATGCGTCCACTACCCTCTCTGTGAAAAAATACTTCCTCACATTGCCCCTGAGCCATCCTTCCTCTATCTTCAAATTGTGTCCCCTTGTTCTTGCACATCTCTTTTTCTGAAAGATGCTACCCTCTTGGACTTTGTGGCTTCCACCGAGGTACTTAAACGTTTCTATCATGCCCCCCCTCTCCCTCCTTTCCTCAAGGGTATACATATTAAGCTCCTTTAGTCTCTCCTTGTATGGCTTCACTTGCAGACCCTGCACCATTTTAGTTGCCCTCCTCTGAACTGCCTCCATCCTGTCTATGTCCTTGTCGAGATGGGGTCTCCAGAACTGGACGCAGTACTCCAGATGGGGTCTCACCAACTCTCTGTACAGGGGGATAACAACTTCCTGTTTTCTGCTGGTGATGCCTCTCCCTATACATCCCAGTATCACCGCAGCCCTCCCTACTGCCTTCTCACATTGCTTGCCAACCTTAAGGTCATCTGATATGATTACCCCCAGGTCCCTTTCCATTTTTGTTGTTACTACCTCCCCCCCCATTGTGTAATCTTCCCCTGGGTTTTTGTTTCCCATGTGCATTGTTTTGCACTTCTTTGCATTGAATCCAAGCTGCCATACTTCTGAACATTCCTCCAACCTTGCCAAGTCCCTTCTCATCCTTTATACGCCTCCTTGTGTATCAACCCTGTTGCAGATCTTTGTGTCATCTGCAAAGAGGCATACTTTTCCTTCCAGTCCCTCTGCGTGGTCACTTATTAAGACATTTAAAAAGGACTGAACCCAGTACTGAACTCTGTGGTACCCCACTAGTAACCCCTCTTTCTTCAAGTGGACTCCATTTACAATTATTTTCTGTGTCCTGTTGTCCAGCCAATGTTCTACTCAGGCTACCACCCTGGGACCCACTCCCAGGCTGGTTAATTTGACTATTAATCTTTTGTGTGGGACTGTGTCAAATGTCTTGATAAAGTCTAGGTAGGCCATGTCCACAGCCCCTCCCTGGTCTACTACTTTGGTCATCCAGTCAAAGAAATCAATTAGATTCGTCTGACATGACCTTCCTGCTGTGAACCCATGCTGCCTTGGATCCTGTGCCCCACTGGCCTCTAGGTACTCAACAATTCTGTTCTTCAGAAGTGATTTCATCACTTTCCCTACCACAGAGGTCAAACTGACAGGTCTGTAGTTTCCTGCCTCTGTCTTGGTCTCACTTTTGTGAAGGGGAATCACATCTGCCTTCCTCCAGTCTTCAGGTACCACACCATCCTCCCATGATTTGTTAAAAAGGGTAGTCAGTGGTGTCACTAGTTCTCTGCTTAATTCTTTTAGAATTCTGGGGTGAATTCCATCTGGCCCCATTGCTTTGTCCACCTTCAGTTTTAGGAGTTCTTTCAGAACCCTTCCTTCTGTGAAAGGACTGGGATCGACCCCCCTAACCAGTGGGCTTCTGTTAATTGGATTAGGCACCTCACCTACCTCCTCTTTTGTAAATACTGAACAGAAGTATTCATTCAGTATCCCTGCTTTTTCACTGTCCCTCTCTACCCACCCACCGTCCAGTCTATTCAGCCTCACTATCCCTCCCTTTGTCTTTCTACGCTGCCTGATATATCTATAAAAGGTTTTATTCCCCTTCTTAACCGAGTTGGCTATCTTTTCCTCAGTTTGGGCCTTTGCTATTCTGAGTACCCTCCTTGCTTCCTTCTGCCTTAACTGGTACAGTTCTCTGTCCTGCTCCTTCTGTGTTTCCTTGTACTTCCTAAATGCTATCTTTTTCTCCCTAACCTTCACCGCCACCTCTTTTGAGAACCATAGTGGCTTTTTCTTTTGTTTTGATTTATTTGCTTCACACAAAGGCTTGTTGCCTATGTGATGGCAGTTTTGATATTTCCCTATTGATGTTCCACCCCTCCTTCTAGCCTGTTTGCTAGTGCTTTTCTAAGGCACTCTCCCATCTTGCCAAAGTCAGCCCTCCTGAAGTCCAGAACCCTCACTTTTGTATGGCTTGATTCTGTAGCTGAGTTTATCATGAACCACACTGTTTGGTGGTCACTTGTTCCCAAATGGCTACCCACTTCTAGATCTGAGATCCTCTCACTGTCCCCATTTGAGAGTACGAGGTCTAAAATTGCTCCTTCATGAGTAGGTTCCAAACTAGCTGTTTATACTCTACAATATCTCGCAGTGCCCTTGTGTACAAAAGGAATGGGATGTTGTGGACTGAAGAGACATACAGCAGCTTGATGGAGGTTTGTATGTATTGTTCTGCTTGCTACCCTTTGATTATTAGATCTATTGAACAGAGAAGAGCTTAGGAGATCTTGAGGTCCTGAAAGCAGGAGCTGTGATCCGTGGCACTACAGCAACAATGAGCCGAGATCCAAGAGTTGGAATTAGTCAGATTAGCAGATGAATGGTTTCTGAGGTGATGAAGCAGAACCAGGAGAGAGTTAACGTGGACTGGAGGGTGGTCAGCCCATGGAGTTACACTAGAAACTAAGACTGGGGCTGTGTTTGGATCAACTGACTGAGTGACCAAGTGTGTGAGCAAGTGTGCTTGATAAGCTGGTGAAATTGGAGGGACCAGAGACTGGGAAATAGTTGTCATACAAATTACCACTGCTCCAGTACCTGACTTCAACAGTTGCTGAGCACAAACACTTCATGTTTTAATATATAATTATTTGCAAAAAAACTTTGTTACTGCTGCCGGCCTGGTGGCGCTGAGGGTTGAGGCACTGGATGCCACACCTCGCGCTATGCCAGTGACCAGGGTACGGGAACAACCTTGGGTCGCCGGGGTGCAGGCAGGGGGAGGGGGTGGTGGGAGCAGGATTGAGCATTGGCTCTCCTCTCCCAGGTAAGGAGTGCCCGCCCATAGTCCCGCCATCAACGAATGGAGGTTCAGTGCTGGTGCAGGTGGTTAACGGTACCACTGGAAGGGAAGGGCATCCCTAATGGTGTGCACACGTGTGCCTTCACATGCACATGCTATGTCGGGAATGCGTGGGCATAGGGGCCAGGAGAAAACCCAAAAAACCCAAAAACTACATATGAAAAAAAACTTTGTTAATGCACTAGTTAGGGTTAAAGTGACAAAAGTAGGAAAATGTTGTGTTAGGGTTTTGAACCCTAACACCCCACCCAGCAGGCAGCATCGGGTGTGGGGTGTGCCTCGGGGATGTTAACCCTAACACTCACCCCATTCCACATTCCATGAGTAAATAAGCTGAGATGGGTACAATATATGAGAATGGGGTGAGCATTAGGGTTGACAACCCCAAGGCACACCCCATGCCTGTTGCTGACTGCAAGGTGGGGAGGTGGGGTATTAGGGTTGGAAACCGTAACATCACATTTCCCTACTTTTGTCACTTTAACCCTTACTAGTGCATTAATGAAGTTTTTTGTAAAGAATTTCCTTACTTTTTGAGATAGTAGAATTGTATCCTCATTTGTCTGTGGGAGCGCTCCCATTCCTCCTCAGATGCGTACATATAACAGGAACAGAATTGTCAGGATTGCCTTCTTTTTACCCCACCTCATGAACCTGGTAATGAATTTTTTTAAAGCCCTGTAAAGGCATGATTTGTCACCACTGCAATGCCATTGTGCGCCACAAGTGTGAAAACACAGCTTGGCCTGACTTTGAAAAATGACAGCTGTCACACTCATGAGGTGTTTAAAAAGATGATTATGCTGAAAAGCTGATGTCATAATATCTTAAATTGCCAAACTTACGAGCAAGTGCATCAAAATCTTTATGTGTGGGTGTAACTTTGCCATTTTTATATATTTTTTCCCAAAGTTTTCAACATAGTTACCGCTGACTACATTTCTTCTCTTTGAAACTTATCTTATACCTTCTTAGCACTGCACGACTGGTTATGTTAACTACCATTTGAATTCTAAATGTATGTAACTTACAACTTTGCCCTGAATGTAATCTTTATGATCTAGAATGTTTATGTATTTGTGCACCAGTTTGGAATATCAGTCATGTAAATCCGTGCACTTTGTCAATCATCTATGTAATTAACCCCAGGTCACCCCTGAGAAAGGGACTTCTTAGTCTCAGTGGGTCCACTCAGTAAACAAAATTTAAATAAATAAAATAAATAAATAGTCTTTTTATGACCCCACCTCATGAAGAACACAGGTAAAAATTTTCAAATCTTACCTGAAAGGTGAATTTCACCAAGCAACTGTGAAATCATCTTTTGGGCTTGATTTGTGAAATTCCACTGACATTGATCATGAGGCGGGGTTCCAAAAAGGCCATGTTGAAAATCTGGGGTTAGAATCTGTAAAAATGAGAAAGTTGTACATAAAAGTTCAAAACCCCACTGAAATACATTGACCTGCATTTACATTACTTTCTCATGTTGAAGTCTCCGGTTCCAGCAACATGATGTGTCTTCAGTTAGAGAATGGATCTTGACCTTGGGACCTGTTCAGGTGAGTTAGGGTGTGTGGGAGTGTGAAGGGGTGTGGGGTGTGGGGGTGGGTGTTCAATTGGAGGTCCTCCTGGTGGGTTGGAATGGCAAGGTACCATTTTTTTTGCAGGTAAAAAAAAAGACATTGAGGTCAGGTTTTCTTTTTCACAGAATTTTAAATGATGGGGATAGTGACTGGATGGGCAGGATGCCACTAGATGCCAGGGAAATATATGAAAGGACAGTGATGGTAGTCAAAGGAGGGATGCCACTAGACACCAGGGGAAATATTATATTAATTATGGGGATTGCAATTGGAGCAGGGAGCGGTGCCACTAGACACCAGGGAAACATATCTGAATGCCAGGGACAGCAATTGGGAAAGGGGCTAAATGATAGGGACTGCGATTGGATGGGGGCTGCCACTAGACACCAGGGAAATATATTAAAGGACGGGGACAGCAATCGAAAGGGAGGGGTCCACTAAACACCAGGGAAATATATTAATTACGGGGATGGCAATCAGAGCGGGGGGGTGGAGGATGCCACTAGACACCAAGGAAACATATCTGAATACCAGGGACAGCAATCGGGAGTGGGGGAGCACTAGACACCAGGGAAATGTATATGAATGACAGAGGGGGCAATCAGAGAGTGGGGGGGTGCCACTAGACACCAGGGAACAATGTTAATAACATGGGGATGGCAACTGGAGAATGGGGGGATGCCACTAGACACCAGGGAATATGCAGGATATGGGAAGTGCCCCCAAATGGTTTTTGGATGCCGGCAAAGTATTTTACCCTCACATGATATGAAAAAAAAAAAACTTTTTCATATCACAAGTCACAAAAAAAAAGATTTATAACCTTAACAACATTTCAAGGGCATTTCTGCAACAGTTAAGTGCAGAATCCAGTTAAGGGAGTCCCGATAAGCAAGCTACATGTGGTGTTCGCTGTCCATAAAGTCATTTTTGTGGAGTTCCAAATTTAAATTTTTAGGAAAAGTGGAAAACAAGATGGCAGCAAATGAAAAAACATTATTGCCCTCACAAAAAAAAAAAGATTCCCCAAACAAAAACGTTATACAGCTATTTTTTGACTGACTGAGCATACTCAGAAGCCAACATTTTAAAATGTAATAGTTTTGTAATGAATTAATGTTTTTTAACGAACCACCAAAGGAAATCCTTCTGAGACAAGCTCTCTATACCCTGAAAATTTCAGACCAACATTACAAACCATCTGGACGCTGCATGATGGCACAACAAAAAAAAAAAAACAGCAAAAAATGGCAATTTTAATGTTTTTCACTGTGTGCAGCTTGAAATCCGCACATCCAACCAGAACTAAACTTGGGATGTCAAGAGATTTACCCCATGAGACTGCACAAGCAAAATTTCATGCAAAGCTGTTTAATGGTTGCAAAGTTATTAAAGTGCAAAATTTTGGGTTTAATATAGAAAGCCGTGCTCAACTTTAACTATAGTGGTGCTACCGCACCACCATAATACTTTTTGTTCTCTTCAAATATTTTTTGAAGTTTTCTGTTTTGGTGCTAAAACAGTCAGCTGACTACAGTTATTTAAACAGAGGTGAATGCCTGCAGAGCTACCTTTGTGAGTTTCCAATACATTTCTCTCATTATTTTGGTGTCTTCATTGCTCCCAGTGTATATACAACACATTTTACTTGGGAAATTGAAGCTTTAGTTTCATACTGAATTGCTTATTCTATCATAGGAGTGATCAGTCCTGTTTTTATTTGTTTTATATATATTTTTTATTTTGACATTTTGGTAACCTGGAGAGACCACTAAGGCAATTATAGTCCCTTTTTCAGGGTCAACCCGGGAACACAACAACACACGTACAAAGCAATTACAGCAAAATTCAGGAAAAGACTGATTATTACTTGGTATTACTTGGTATGAAAGAACAGAAGAAGGCCAGAGCCCATCAAGACTGTTCCCCACACTATGTGGGACATTATTTATCTATTATCCCTCAACCAAACATCTAATTTGTTTTTAAAGACAGTGGCACTAGTTGCCTCTACCAATTCTTGTGGCAAGGTGTTCCATACAATGGATGCTCTTATTGGAAAAAAGTTTCCCTTTTGCTGGTTTTATAAGTTTTTACTTCAAGCTGTTTATTATGCAGTCTCGGAACATGTCTCCTTTTGGAGAGTGTTAGACCACATTTTTCCATTAGATCTGGTGAATTTATAAAAATTAAAAACCATATGAATATCACCTCTTAATCTTCTAGTTTGAAGAGAAAAGAGACCAGTAACTTTTAATCTGTTCTGATAATCCAAGTTTGTTAATCTTGGAATCATTCTAGTTACTCTCCTTTGAACCTGTTCAAGAATTGCTATGTCTTTTTTTTTGGTTTGGATTCCAGAAAGGGGAGCCATAGTCTAGATATGGTCTAATGTATGCCCTATACAAAGGAATAAGGCATTGTTCAATGCAATTAACAAAAGTCCGTTTTATTTGCCTCAAAAGTCTGTTGGTCATGCAAGCAGTTCTAACACAGTGATCATTTGATGTAAGTTTATTATTAACATATATCCCTAAATCTTTTTCACAATTTGATGAGTGAAGTGGTAGTCCGTTTATATAATATATCGTTTTTGGATTATTTACACCGAAATGCACTAAACATTTGTCTTGATTAAACTGCATATGATTTTCATTTGCCCAAAGTGTTAATTTTTCCAAATCCTTCTTTAATGCAGAAATATTTTCTTTATTATTAACCTTACCCCCAATTTAGTACTGTCTGCAAATCTAACCATGAAGTTATTTGGCCCTGTTTGTAAATCACTGATAAAGAGATTAAACAATGTTGGTCCCAAGACTGACCCCTGTGGTACACAACTTGTCACACTACCTGAATCAGACAAGATATCATTAATTTTGACTCTCTGAGAATGATTTGTCAACCAGTTTAAAGTCCAGTTGACAATATCAGGTGACAAACCTAGATGGTGCATTTTAGTAATGAGTTTTTCATGTGAAACTTTATCGCAACCTCTACTAAAGTCCAAAAGTATTACATCAGTAGGGATACCCACATCTAGTAGAGTACTTATATTATTGTAAAAAGATATCAGATTGGTGGTGCAGGAATACTTGGGAGTAAACCCATGCTGATTTGAATCATAAATTCCTAATTTTTTACAATCTTGATCTATTAGAGACTTCATTACTCATTCCATTAATTTACTAGCCACTGAGGTCAGGCTAATTGGACGATAATTTTGCACAGAACCTCTATTGCCTTTTTATGTTTGCTTGCACGCATGTGCAAGAAACATAGTGCCATCATCCGAGTTTTCGGAGGTGTGTCACCCTCTCTTCCAATTCAGTCAGTGTGTTGGCAGGCGCAGCCCCAGTCCTCCAATGCATGCTGGAGCTGTCTATGACAGCTCAAAATGCAGTGGTGTACAGTTGAAGGAGGAGCTACGCTTCAGTGAGCAGTGATCAGATATCGCCTCACCTGGGCGCAGCTCCCCTACACACACACACACACACACACACACACACACGCACACATACACACACGCATACTGCGTGCTACCCCCGCACACACTGTATAGCCGCCGGGGTGCCCAATCCCCGTCGGCTGTGCTCGCTCCCCCAAAGTTTTCCACACCATGCTGGGTGCCCACCCACATGGCAACTCATGATATTGCTGATGGGGTGCCAAATCCCCCGCTGGCTCCACTGCCCTCACCCCCCAGAGCGCAGGGTGCCACGCTGGGAGCCCACCCCAACGTGGCAATAGATACTATGGCCGACGGGTGCCCAATCTCCCATCGTCTCCACGCCCCCCCAGCCATCCTTGTGCCATGCTGGGATCCCACCCCAGGGTGGCAAACATCCCTCTTCGTCGTTTAAAAAAAAAAAAAACCTGTAAAGAAAAAATGGTCCCAAGCAGTCTCCCTGACCCCCAAACCCGCACCCACCCACTGCGTACCCTGCCTCCCACACTTCCCCCCATACTTACCGGAGCTCGCGCGATGATCATCGGTGGACTGGGGAACACGTTTGCACTCTTCAAAGCCGACCATGAACTGAGGAAATGCCGTAAGCTGTATAATGGGATAGATAGGGTTTTCAACTTTGTTGCATATCTCCAGGCATTTTTGAATTTTTGCATCAAATTTTCAACATGGGGTTTGGGACCCCTTCTCATGAATGCTGTCACTGTCATGGCGTTATTCGGGCCCGAAGGGTGATTTCGCAGTCACTGCACGAAATCACCTTTCGGCACTGATTAACCAAACAACACTGCCAGTGTTCATAAGGTGGTCTCTCAAGAAGCCTATTTTGAAAATTTGGTGGAAAAATTCCAAAAAATGACTGTTTTACGAGCATGCGTTGCGCAGTTCCTACGCACGCTCGTAAGTTCGCGAATTTTCAATATTTTCACTCCAGATTTTCAAAATTACCATTTTGCCACACCTTCTTATGAGTAGTACAGCTGTCCTTTTTCACATCTCACCCAAAACTTGTTTCCGCCCATGTAGCGCACAATGGCGCAGTCGGTGTGCGAAATCAATGCACAGGACACATTAAGAAAATCATAGTGACACTGTTCATGAGCAGAGGTCTTAAGATGGCTATGTTGAAAATTTGGTGAAAAAATTCTAAAAATAACTGTTTACTTTAGCTGCAGGTTGCGAAGTTCCTACGCACTCGTAAGTTCACGATTTTCAATATTTTCACTCCAGATTTTCAACATTACCATTTTACCACACCTCCTTATGAGCAGTACAGCTGTCATTTTCACATCTTGGCCATAATGTGTTTCCTCACGACAAGTATTACATATGAAGCCGTCGATGCGAAATCAGTGTATGGACACATTAAGAAAATCACAGTGACACTGTTCATGAGCAGAGGTCTTAAAATGGCTGTGTTGGAAAATTTGGGAAAAATTTAAAAAATGACTGTTCTAGGCGCGCTGTATTGCACTGTTCCTATGCATGCTCGTAAGTTTGCGAATTTAATATTTTCACTGCAGATTTTCAACATTGCCATTTTATTACACTTCCTTCTGAACAGTACAGCTGCTATTTTTCATATGTCGCCCAAAATGTGTTCACACATGTAGCGCACAATGATGCTGTTGGTGTGCGAAAGCAATGTTTGGGACAGATTACGAAAATCACAGTTACACTGTTCATGAGCAGAGGTCTTAAAATGGCTATGTTGAAAATTTTGTGACAAAAGTCCATAAAATGACTGTGTTATGAGTGAGCATTGAGCAGTTTCCATGCACCCTTGTAAGTTCATGACTTTGTAATATTTTCAGTCCAGATTTTCACCAGTGGCATTTTTTCACACTTCCTTATGAACAGTACAGCTGTCATTTTTCACATGACCAAAGTGTGTTTTTACACTTTCAGCACAGAGATGCGTGGTCGTTGTGGGAAATCATTGTTTGGAACAGATAAAGAAAATCACAGTGACACTGTTCATGATCGGAGGCACCAAAATGCCTGAGTTGACAATCTGCTGTAAAAATCCCAACCTAATTATATTACGGGTGTGCGTTGCACAGTTTCTACGCACTTTCATGACTTCATCAGTTTTTTAATATTTTACTGCAGATTTGCAACATTGCCATTTTTACACCTCCCCATGAACAATACAGCTGTCATTTTTACATCCTGTTCAGAATGTTTTGCACCTGTGGTGCTAAATGCCAGTAGTCACTGTGCATAAGCAGCTTTTGCTAACAAACTGATATTGCCACTGTTCATGGAGGTGGGGTCACAAAAAAACCATGTTGAAAATTTGGAGTGAAAATACCAATGAATGCCTGAGGTATTAGGGTTTCCAACCATAACGCCCAACCCTGTAGAGAATGACAGGCATCAGGGGTGTGACTTGGGATTCATACCATTCCACACCCTGCAGCCAGTGAGAGGCATCGAGGTATGCCTTGGACTCTTCGGCCTCAAAGTTCACCCCATTCTCCTATATCGCACCCATCTCACTGTATTTCCTAATGGAATGGGGTGCGCATAAGGGACAAAGACCCCAAGGAACACCGTGACACTTGTCAGTGTCTGCAGGGTAGGGTGTGGTGAAATGGCGTGGCCGTTATGCCTGACAACCCAAAGGCACACCCCAATGCCTGTCACTCTCTGCAGGGTGGTGGTGGGGTTGGCTTCAGTTCAATGCTTCACTACCATTCCTACTACGCAGCACTGTAACTTCTACACTACCACTGCCAATGCCAGCAAGCAAACATTCGGCATTGACAAATGCTTGTTTAAATATGGGAGTAACTATTGCTGAACGCCAATCATTTGGTACAATGCTTTCTTGTAAGGATTTGTTGAAGATAATTGAGAAAGGTATAGAAATATTTATAGAGGTTTCGATCAGAAACCATGGATGAATACCGTCTGGGCCCGAACTAGTATTTTTTTTTAATTTTTTGATAGCCTGTATAATGTCAGTTGGATAGAACCTATGATAATCTATGTGGTGAACTTTAAATGTACTAATAGGTGATTTTTGAGAGAAGACAGAACAAAAGTACTTATTAAAGAGATTCAAGGTTTCTATATCAGATAAAGAAGAGCCATTGGTTATAATGGGGACCAATGGTCCTTGATACACCTTTTTTACTATTTATATAGGAGAAAAGAGATTTGTGACAGTCTTTTGTGTGAGCTAGTTTACATTCTAGCTTAGATTAGAGAGGAAGTATGCTATGTACAAAATATTTGGTCACAATGATAAAAGATTATTTACAAAATATACTATGTATAACTATGTACAAGTGATCTTACACCTTCCCTCACCTCCCATCCTCTCCGATCTCCTCAATCTGAAATCCTCCCATAGGACCCTCAAATCATCCCACTTCCCTATCCTAACTATACCCAAAACCTGACTAGCCTTTGAGAGAAGATCTTTCACTTCAGCAGCTCCGAAAAAATGGAACAATCTTCATCATATTCTTCTCTCTTCTCTATCTCTTCCACTGTTCAAGAAGTACTTCAAAGTACTTCTGCTTAAAGTTGAACCAGCAGAACATTCTGTGGTGATTTGCATATGCAGCCCATGATGCTTTGCATTGTGTGGGCATGTGTGATTTTTGTATTTTCTAAGTACTTCAAAGAAGTCTTCTTTCCTCCTCCCAACTGTCATGGCCTCCATAGAGGACTCCAGCTTGTTTTTTTTTTTTTTGTCTTTTTCCCTATTTTCTGTTTTATCCACTTCTCACTCTGGAGCTACGTTTCTTCGGGAGACACCATCCACCACCCTTGTGACTTGCCTAACCTGATTCCCCAGGAGTTCCCCCCATGGAGCTATGGTTATACCCCCCAGGTGGGTATGGGACGGGACCCGAATGTCCCGATGCTTCAATGTCTCATCGGGGGCCCCCAGTGGTCAGGCAGGCAGTTGCCATTAGGGTCGGTGTTTTGGTGCTCCATCTACCCCTGCTCCAGTGGATTTTTTTTTCCTCTTTTCTAAGGAAGTGGCCCGAAGCCCTGATGTCAAGGCATTATGCCAATGACTGCCACTCCCAGCCCTCTCTTTGTACGTGCTCCTGAGCTTGCTGTTCCTCTGGCCTCCACCAGAGGCCAGCCAAGCACTGGGTGAATGCCCCCCTTCCTCCCAGGAGGGGAGAGCTGTCCCTCAGATGCTCAATCCTCTCCCTCCCCTGCCGAACCCCAATGACCCAGGCTCGTTCCCGAACCCGGGTCGCCAGCGTGACGCGAGGTGTGGCATCCAGCGCCTCAACCCTCAGTGCCATCCCGCTTGTTTTTTCCAGCAAGTCCAGAAGGGGATCACCTTCGTCCATCCCCTCCCCAGGACTTTATACTGCAAACACCATGTCAGCCCTATTGGCATATGGCTTCATCATGTTGACATGGTACATTCTTTCTGTATGTCTTCCGTCAGTTAACTATGATATAGTTCACATCATTTACCTTCCTAACTACTTTGTATGGTCCTGCACACTCAGTCTGCAGCTTGTCTTTCCGGACTGGGATAAGGACCATGACTTCCTGACCCACCGTGTACAAGCGAGTTCTGGCTCTGCGGTTGTACCACACTTTTTGTTTCTGTTGGGCAGCTGCTAGGTTACTCTGGGCTGTCCCAATAAGCTCATTCAGCCTTTCTCTAAACCTAAGGATGTAATCCACTATGGGAGTGCCCTGGTGGTGTACTTGCCTTCCCAGTCCTCCCGGATCAAGTCTAGGGGCCCACATACCCAGCGTCCATAAAAGAGCTTGAAGGGGGAAAATCCTGTTAACTCTTGGGGCACCTCCCTATATGTAAACAACAGGTGGGTAAGGTATTTCTCCTGGTCCCTCCCATGCTGTTCAGCAAACGCTTGGAGCATTGACTTCAGGGTACCATTAAATCTTTCCACAAGCCCATTGGCTTGCAGGTGATAAGGTGTAGTGCGCCTCTGCACTGCCCCACACTTCTCCCACAAACATTTTATCAGGTCTGACATGAAGGAACCCCCTTGATCAGTGATAATAACCTCCTGTGGAAACCCAACTCGGGAGAAAATCCCAAGTAAGGCGTCTGCCACTTTGTCTGTCCACAGTGAGGATAAGGCGACTGCCTCTGGGTACCTGGTGGCATAATCCACCACAGTCAGGATAAACCTCTTCCCAGAGGAGCTAGGGGTATTTAAAGGCCCCACAATATCCATTCCCACCCTCTGGAATGGCTCCTCCACTATGGGCAATGGAATTAGGGCAGCTTGGGTTTTCATACCTGCCTTCCCTATTTCTTGGCACTGGTGACAAAACCTGCAATACTCCTTCACCTGCTGGGTGAAGTTGAGCCAATAGAAGTTCAGGGCCAACTGCTGCATAGTGTGCACAATTCCCAGATGACCAGACAAGGGAATATCATGTGCAATCTTCAGCAACTGCTCACGATACCCCTGGGGAATGACAAGCTACCTGCCTATCACCCCTCCCTCTGTCTTCACAGCCTGAGTATACAAAAGTCCATTTTCCCAATAAACTTTATGTTTACCATCACCTCCCTGTGCTCCATTAGAGTCTGCCCAAGCCCTCAGTTTCTCTAGACTAGGGTAACTTTTCTTTTTTTTGACTTTATCTTTTTATTCAAACATTTTAGGAATACAAACAGACCTCCTAATACAGATATGCTGGTATGAATGTATATAAGGCACAGCAAATATATTAAATGACAGAGTCTTATAAACAATAAGGTTATATTCTTTTTTAGCTAAATCTGGTTGAAGAAAAACTATCAGTTATATTTCTCTCAGCTAAAAAGTAATAAACTTCAGTAAGTCAAAACTGTGTTCTGATAAGAGAGAGTTATGGAGTATAAGCATATTGTGAGTGGAATAAAATACATTATTTACTTGCTGAGTAAGGCTTAGGGAAGTATCACTTAAATTTCTACAAAAAAAATAACAATTATATAAAGACATGAACAGTGTCTAAAAAGAAATAAAAAGTTTCTAAATAAAGAGAAACAGCATCAATTCTAAGGAGAGGTCATAACATAGAGACTATTATAAGTATCAGAAGGTGTTTCTTTAAATGTCCGTTAGTTATTTGCATTGTGAAGGTAATTAAGATAGTCCTGCCAACATTTACCATATTCATTAAGCCAGTTATGGGCGGCATAGGTAATTCGTTCCAGAAAGGCACATTGGGAAATATTTTTAAGGATATCAGAAAAAGTGGGGATATTTGTTGGTCTCCAAGACTTTAATATGAGTCGTTTAACTTGCAAGGAGAGTAAGTTAAGCCATTTATATTGAGCTTGAGAGAGAGAGAGAGAGAGAGAGAGAGAGAGACATTAGAGAAAGAGGGAATTCCAAGCAGGGAAAATTTAGGGTAAAAAGTGACAGTATGGCCCATCACTTTAGATGCAAATTGTTGAACTTTAGACCAAAGTTTGAGAATGGGGTCACAGTACCATAATATATGAAGTAAATTCCCATTAGGTTTGTTGCAACACCAGCAGTTGTTGGAGTTAATTAAGCCTATACAGTATAGAACAAAAGGTGTTCTGTACCAGAGGTGAAGGGTTTTTGTCTGGATTAGAGAACTACGAGTATTCATGAATGTTTTGTGGTTAAGGAACCAGCACTTATGCTATAGGGAGTCTGATATATCATAGTTCAGAAGTTGGCTCCACTTAGTTTTAACTTTAAGGTATTGGTCTGACAATGTATTTCTGATATCCTTATATATGATACCAGTCAAATTAGAGGTAGAACTGATCCATGAGGTAATATGTTGGTCATGAATATCATGTGTACGTAAGTGTTGAAAAAAGGTGTTGCATGCAGTACGGAGTTGGAGATATTTCCAAAAGTCTTGCTTAGGGAGTTCCCATTGAATGCATAGTTCATTGAAAGGTTTTAGGATGACAGTGTTTTTTATTAGGATATCCCATAAGAAGGATACACCCTTATTGTGCTATGAGTAACAAAAGATGGGATATTTCTCGAGGGCAATATTCAGATTGCCCCAAATAGGAGCATAAAAGAGAGGAGTTGGGTTAGATTTTAGCTGTTTATGGATTTGTTTCCAATAGTAAAGAGAAGATGAAATTGTGGGATGAAATCTTAGCGTAGGAGGAAGGGCATTATAGATAAAGGTTGTAGGGCATTTACTTACGCTGATTAAGGTTTCCGTTTCCACCCATAGTGGTGTATGGTGTGAAGGCTTGCTAAACCATTTGATGGTTTGAGTGGCGCAGAAGGCCCATAGGTAAGCGTTAAACCAGGGCAATCCAAAGCCCCCTTTAGACCAGTGCAGATGCAGCTTAGTGTGACTAAACCTCAGAGGTTTCCCTGCCATATAAAATTACCAATAAGTTTGTCAAGTTTGTTTAAGAAACTGATAGGAAGAAATAAAGGGATACTAACGAAAAGATAAAATATTTTAGATGCAATAGTCATTTTAATAGCTGCTATCTTTCCCGTGAAAGATAAGTTGAGTAGTTTCCACCGATCTAAAATGGTTCTAATATTGGATAAAAGAGGAGTAAAATTAGCTTCCCATGTTTTCTCTAAGTTCGGGATGATTTTAATTCCAAGATATGTTAGACCCTGGGGAGCCCATCGAAAGCCCAAATTGTTATTCATATACAGTTTACAAAAAGAGTTTAAGGGTAATGTTTCGGTTTTGCTGAAGTTTAATGCCAGGCCTGAGATTGTGGTGAATTTGTTAAGGAGGTTTACCAGCGGATGCCCTGCTTCTTCGAGATTTTCTAGAAGAATTAAGAGATCATCTGCATACGATAGAGAGGTATAACGACGATTACTGATGGGAATCCCTTTAATATTTAGGGTCACTTTTCTGAGCAGCTGCAAACTCCGGACATATTCCAAAGGTATGGGACAGGTCCCTTTCAGTCTCTAAACTAGGGGCCCTAGCACTATTGTCAGGGCACTCAGGATCACTGTCATCCCTACCCTCTGACAATGGGTCACCCCTCCTTCTTCAGAGGAATCCTCCATAGCTGTGTGGTTAACTGCTACTGGGGAAATTTCTACCCCCTTTTCATTAGTCTCCGTATCAGGAGACACAGGCTGGGGAACCAGCCTCCTAATGGTTTCCACAATGGCTTCTGTGGGGTCCAGGGAACTACAATTTTCCCTTGCCACTTGGCTACAGGTAACTGCACACACCATCCCCTGTTTGAGACTGTTGCCAAGGATGATGTCAACTGCTAAAGTTTTGGCTACAACCACCTGCTACATAATTCCCCCTGTTTCACTTCAGTCTAGGATAACACTAGCAAGGGGCAATGTTTTCTCCTCACCAGTAAAGTCTTGTACAGTTACAAATTCATTGGGTATAGGCTGACCAGGCTCTACCAGAACCCCTTTTACCAATGTCAGGGATGCCCCTGTGTCCCTTTACCTTTGTGTCTGTACACCATTCACCGTGACTGGGTGCATGTGTTCTCTCATGTTCACAGGCATGCTTCCAGGGACACATAAACAACCCACTTCTTTCCTAGCCTCATGTTGTGTATTGCTCATCCTTTTGGGACACTGTCTGGCAATATGCCCAGTTTCTTTACAAACCCAATATTCATTTCTTTTCTCAGATAACTCTTTTCTTTGAAACTTGGGGCTAACTGGTTTTGGTGGAGGTAGTGAGGGTTTTAGCTGCCCTGAAGGTGCACTTTTCCCTTTCTGCACTGCCACCCCCCCCATTCGCTCTCAGAGCAGGTCTGTTCTTGGCATATCAGTCTGAGAGTTTAGCAGCCTCTTGCACTGTTTTGGGATCTGGGTCTTCCAGCCAACTTTTCAGCTCTGCTGGGTATGCCCCAGAAAACTGATTGAACAAAATAGCATTTACAATTTTATCTACAGAGTTTGCTTCAATTCCTTCCCACCAACATTTCAAACACTGATGTTTTTACGTGGCTAGCTCCTTGTAGCTCATGTCAGGGCTTCTCCTGAGCTTACGGAATTTTGCTCTGTATGCTTCAGCAGTTAAATCAAACATTTCTAAAAGTGCAGCTTTAAGTTTGCTGTAATCATTACTGTCCTCATTTGACTCAACGCATCCCAAGCTTTCCTGGTAAGTAGTGGGGATAGCTAGAAGCTCCAGGACCCTCTAGGAATTTTTGCCTGACTACAAACTTTCTCAAAGGAATTTAAAAAGGCATCCATATCCTCACCTTCTTTAAATTCAGCTATCAATTTGGAATTCAATTTGTAACCCAGTCCTGTAGTTCTAGTTAAACCCAAGCCACTTACCTGCTCTGGTGCTGGTGGTTGGAGTCGTGACTTCTGCATTTTATGTTGCATCTGGTGCTCGTGCTCCTCACAGTCAAATTCTCACTGTTCTCACTCCCTCTTCTCCTTTGCAGCTTGCTGGCACTCATTCTCTTCATGGTCAGCTTCTCATGGTTCTCGCTCCCTCTTCTTATGTGCAGCTTGTTTCTCTCACTCAGCGTCTCTCTGGAACTCCAACTCCATTCTGTGCAACTCAATCTGCAGCCTGATTGCTTCCAGCTCCAGAATGCTGGTGACCTTCCCCTGCTGCTGTGGCCCTTCAATTGCACTGACCCTTCTGCCCTCCTCACCGGATCTGGAGACTGCACTAGCCGCTAGCCCCTCCATACCCAAGGTTTGGTCCTTTACAGTCACAGTCTGTGACTTGATGCTCTGAGTGTCTGCTGCCAGCAGGGCATCCATGAGGTTCTGCTTGGTGGCTCTCACCTCGTGCAGGACTCCTCTGTCCTGGGACAACTGCTTCAAGTAGTCTGTAGTTGGAAGGCATCTTCTTCCCTAACTACAGCTACTCTAACTTGCACTTCAGAAAAAAAATAAAACAGGTAGGAACTTGACTGTAAGCAAAATTACATAGTTCTGTTTCCTTTTTTAAAATAAATCACTGCCTTATTTTGCAAGTGAGCTGCACAGTATTAAGGTGACACACTGAACAGTTAAAGCTTGTGTTACCAAATTTATCTGTACCACTGCCAACCAAATCTGTCACAAACACACTCAGCTGGTCAGGCCCTCTGCTCCCTCAGTGCCAACCTCCAAGCACAGTAATGTGAACAGGAAACAGACAGGATAACCCTCCTGTTTACTTGTGGGTCCGAATCACCTTTAGTCTCAAGTTCTGGGGGATTCAAACTGTGAACCTTATGCTAGCGTACCCAAATGTACAGGCTCAGATAATATTCTCTTTGGGGGGATGCAATATATCTTTCGCCTAAGGACACCTAACCAGGCATCCAAAATGAACCCTTTAAAACTCTATAAAAGACCATGGGTATATTCTTACCTTTTCCCAGTTTAGTAACACCATCAAGCTCTTGAACAATTGTCAGACTTAACCATATATATGTCTCATGCAAAACAAGAACTTGCAGACCCAGACAGTCTTTCAAATTAAAGGTTTGCTAAAATGGATAAAAATATGAAAAATGTAAACACAGAACAATATATCAAAAATCATACAATCACATAAAGAGAAACAAGGAAAACTACAAACTCCTACCAACATACAGTTAGACTTTTTCTATCTAACGTATTACCTCTATAGTGCTTATAGTTAGATCTTGTTTCTAAAGAGCCCCCCCAAAAAAGATATGTCACAAAGATCAGACACAAATCTTAGTTTAAACTGTGTCTCTCTCACACACCCCTTCTGTATCATCTAGCTCCTTCTTTTTGAATATAAAGAATATACAAACATGATGTCCTATCAGGAGGTATTTTAAATACTGTGACTTCTGCAAATAATAATTTCCCAAATGATGACAGTCCTTAATCAAGCCTTTCCTTTGAACTGGAGGCTGGTTTCTTATTTTCCCAAGGAACATCAAAGGGTTTTATAACTTTTAGCACCATGGTGGTATAACATGTTTTTCCTCTAAGATGTCATAAAAGTTTATGAGCCCTATATCCTGGCAGCTGAGTCAGTTCTAATTAAGACAGAAAAACAGGAGACCCTTAATTAAGTCTCTTCTAGTCTTTTAATTACCTCCTGGTTTCAGGTCACTTGTCACTGTAACCTGGGGGGGGTACCCATAAGCACGGGCTGCCTTATGACAGACAATCATCTACTATTTTTATATTACAAATATCATAGAACAATGATAACCAGCTGGCCAAGCATTACACTAATACCCCTGTATAGATCACTGGTGAGACCCCCAACTTGAGAATTGTGTACAGTTCTGGAGGCCTTATCTCTGAAAGGACATTGGATAGAGGCGGTGCAAAGGAGGACAACCAGAATGGTGCTGGGCCTGCATCAGAAGTCCTATGAAGAAAGGCTTAAAGATTTAAATATGTACTCCCTAAAAGACAGAAGGGAATGGGGGACTATGATAGAGACATTCAAATATCTCTCAGGAATACACATGGTACAGGAAGGGAGTATTTTCCAAACAAAAAGATGCTTAAAGACAAGGGGTCACAATTCGTGGTGGAGCTAGAGAAGGAAGCAGATTCATCTCAGGGAAGTATCTGTTGATTTTCATGGATTACCCTTTTTAACAAATCATGGGAGGATGGTGTGGTACCTGAGGACTGGAGGAAGGTGGATATGATTCCCCTTCACAAAAGTGGGAGCAAGACAGAGGCAGGAAACTACAGACCTGTCAGTTTGACCTCAGTGGTAGGGAAAATGATGGAATCACTTCTGAAAGAAAGAACTGTTAAGTACCTAGAGGAAAGTGGGGCAGAGGACCCAAGGCAGCATGGATTCACAGTGGGAAGGCCATGTCAGATAATCAAATTCTTTGACTGTGTGACAGAAGTAGTAGACCAAGGAGGGGCTGTGGGCGTGGCCTACCTAGACTTTACCAAGGCATCTGACACAGTCCCACACAAAAGATTAATAATTAGCCAGCCTGGGAGCTGGTCCCAGGGTAGTTGCCGGGGTAAAACATTGGAACAGGATGCAGAGGGTAATAGTAAACGGAGTGGGATACCACAGGATTAAGTACTGGGGCCTGTCTTTTTAATGTCTTTATAAGTGACATTGCAGAGGGACTGGAAGGAAAAGTATGTCTCTTTGCAGACGACACAAAGCTCTGCAACAGGGTTGATACACAAGGTGGGATGGAAAGGATAAGAAGGGACTTGGCAAGGTTGGTGGAATGGTCAAATGTATGGCATCTTAGACTCAATGCAAAGAAGTGCAAAGTAATGCATCTGGGAAACAAAAACCCAGGGGAAGAGTACACAATGGAGGGTGATACTGACAACAACAGAAATGGAAAGGGGACCTGGGGGTAGTTTTATCAGATGACCTAAAGGTTGGCAAGCAATGTAAGAAGGCAGTAAGGAGGGCTGGGGGGTATAATGGGATGCATAGGGAGAGACATCACCAGTAGAAAACAGGAAGTTGTGATCCTTCTGTACAGACAGTTAATGAGACCCCATCTGGAGTACTGCATGCAGTTCTGGAGACCCGCTCTCCACAAAGACATAGACAGGGTGGATGCTGTCCGGAGGACGGCAACCACAATAGTGCAGGCCTGCACCGGAAAACATACAAAGAAAGACTAAAGGAGCTTAATATGTATACCCTCGACGAGGGGGGGGGCATGATGGAAACTTTCAAGTACCTCAAGGGAATCAACAAAGTCCAAGAGGGTAGCATCTTTCAGAAAAAGAGATATGCAAGAACAAGGGAGCACAATCTGAAGATGGGGGGAGGAGGCTCAGAGGTAATGTGAGGAAGCATTTTTTCATGGAGAGAGGTGTGGATGCATGGAACAGCCTTCCTGAGGAGGTTGTGTAGTCAAAAACATTGGGGAAATTCAAGAATGCATGGGACAGACATAAGGTAATTCTAGTGGGGGGTAGGAGGAAGTAGGCTTTTTAACTAGGAGCTGCATCTTATCCATTAGGAAGGGAAATGGGCAGACTAGGTGGGCCAAGCAGTCCTTATCTGACATCAAATTCTATGTTTCTATATGTTTCTTCTGATGTTATTTTTTTTTTTGCAGCTTAGTGTTTTTTCAATTGGTACCAAGATGCTTTCTGACTTATGTTGGAAAGGTACCTATTTGTGGGATTAGCAGGAACCGTAGTTTTTTTTGTGTGTATGTGTTTCTAGCCCTGTAGCATGGGGGAGAGGTGATAATTGTCTGGCTTTGGGCCCCATCAGAATTACTGCTAACTGAAGGTGAGATGAGTCAGCGTGATGGAGCTGGGGAAGGAAGTGGACACATCTCAGGGAAGTAGCTGTTGATTTTCTGTGATTTTATTGCTGTTCTTGTTTCTTTTGCAGCTCAGTGTTGTTTTCAGTTGGTACCAGGGTGTTATCTGACTTAGCTGGAAAAGTACCTGTTTAGGGGATTTTGCTGGTGCAGCTGAATGTCTCAGTGAGGGTTTGCTAGAGTTGTCTCCGGTAATCAGGAGGGCCCAACACCCCACCCCTCGTACATCACTTCCTTTATACTGGTAGACTGTGACATCGTAGTGTACCTGCTGACTGCATGCACACACTGTTAGCCATCTTATTTCTGTACATCACACAGCCACACACCACAGGGAAGGGGAATTTGAAAATAAGGGAAATAGTGCTGCCAACAGACTGCAGCAATATAGACAGAAGAGGAACTGTGAGAGGGAGAATGGAGCAGAGGGAACAAAGAAGAGGCAGGGGTAATGGGACCAGGGTGACAGATTGGGGAAGTCTGGGAAGGGGACAAGGTAGTGGGGCAGGCCAGAATGAGGGTCAGTGGAGGGAAGGGGGGGCAAAGGAATCAGGGGAGGGGGGGAACAGAAATCACTGGGGAGGAAGGATCGTGGGATGTAATAACTGTGGAGAGGCAGTATTCATGGACACCCTGTGGAGGAAGGGAGGGGTGCCCAGTCTGTATAAGGCTGGGAAGGCTAGAGAAAGAAGTACTAAGGCTAATGGGGGAAGTGTCAAAGTTGATGAAGAGGCATATTAGGTAGAGAGGAGAAGGGAATGTGGAAAGCGAAAAAGACATTCAGGAAAAGAAAAAAGCTGGGGAGCTAAGAGAGACAGAGGGGGTGGTCAGAACAAGGGGGCAAGGAGGATGATGCAGGTACAGGAAACAAACACACAAGGCGAATAAGAGAAGGAGTACAGGGAGATGGTAACACAGTAAGCTCAGATGGGGGCTGGCCTCTAACAGAGGGGTCGAAGGAGGAGAAGGAGGAAGGAGGAAGGAGAAGCGTGGTCCATGGTACAAAGAGCAAAATGGCTGGGGAGGGTGATGAAGAAATAGGTGTATTGGCTCAAGAAGAGTTGAGTACAGCAGAGAACACATAGGGAAGAAACAGTGATAATAGGAGGGAGCACTGTGCAGGAGGAAGGAGGAGGAAAGAAGGGAGGTGTCTTGGTGTTGGGGGTCTTGATACTAAGAGAGGTCATGTGGGGCAGCAAAGGGAGAGACATAGTAGAATATGGGTGGAAGTCATGTCAGGAATGAAGGCAGAAAGAGTGGGGCAGTCCGTGCTAAGGTATGCAAGCAGGGGAAAGGAAAGGCCTCACCTAATAATACATATGGGGATGAATGACCTGGCTGATGGGACAGTAGGGGAAGTGAAGAAGAGGTCTGAGGAACTAAGACATCTGTGTGAGGGAGTGGGAGGACCTGTCATCTTCTAGGAGGTACTTCCCATTCCCAGGGCAAGTATGGCAAGAAAAGGGAGAATTCAAGAGTTTAACGAATGACTGGGGACCTTGTGTCAGTTAAGGGGTATGGACTGGGGGGGGGCATAGACTGCACCTAAATGAAGGAAAAAATGTTCTGAAGGCAAGGATAGGAAGCACACTGAGGAGCATTTCAACTGGGGGGGGGTAGCAGGATGGATAAAGGAGTTCAGAGGCCTAATGATGAGAAACCAGATGTGCTTAACTCCCGTGATAGCAAAGTAAGGAGGAAGGCAACTACTAAGGGAACAGACATAATGGGAGAGAGGTGGGGGGAGAGTAGAGGCAAGGGTTGGAGGGTGGTAACACTAAATGCTAGGAGTCTGGGGAATAAGTGGACGGAACTACAGGCTCTCCTGGAAGAGAGGGGAGTGGACTTGGCGGCTATAACCGAGACATGGGCCACCCAAATCAGTGACTGAGACATGACAGTACTGGGGTACAGATTACACTGGAAGGGGAAGGAGGTTCTGGCACTGTACATAAAGGAGGGATTAAAATGTGTAAGGGAGGAGGGAGATACAGAAGCACTGTGGGTGCCACTACAGGATCCCAAAAACAGATCACTAAGACTGGGGGTGGTGTACAGACCACCCTCTCAGTCTGAAGGGATGGTGAGGGTCCTGGCAAAATGTATTAGGAGGAACTATGGGAAGGAGAGGATGGTGATAGTAGGGGCTTCAACCTACTGGGGGTGGAGTGGGACACACCTACCACAAAGAACAGAAGTTAGTAGGTAATGCTGGACGCCTCCCAGGAAAGCTTTTTAGTATGGTTGGTCAAGGAACCAACTAGGGAAAGGAACACCCTTGACCTCGTACTTACGAACAGGGAGTGGGTGAGGGGTATGAGGGTGGAGGAACACCTTGGAGGGGGAGGGAGTGACCACCAGACAGCATGGTTCCATTTACAGATGGCTGGGGGGGGGCATCTGGCACAAGGGTGCTAGATTTCAGGAACATCAACTTTAAGATGATGAGGGAAGTGGTAAAGGGGTTGCTGTGCAAAATTCAACTGGGTATGGACACACAACATAGATGGGAACTGAAAAGACAGGGGATAGTGGAGGCAACAGAAACTTGCTGTAGGGCCCAGACTAAGAAGGCTAGGGGAAAGAAACCCAGCTGGATAAGCAAAGGGTTGTTAGACAGGGTGAGGAGGAAAAGGGCGGCTTATAGGAGACACAGAAAATTGGAGAGGGAGGAGTATAGGGAGGAATATCTGCAAGAAGCAAAGGAAGTGACCAGGGGGTTATGGGAAGCCAAAGGCGGCAAGAGAACTCAGGCTGGTGCAGGACATAAAAAAGTGGGAAAAGACTTTTTTAGGTACATCAGGGAGAAAAGAAGCTGTAGGACCAAATTGTAAGAATTAAAAAGGAGGGGGATGAGTGGAAGAGGGGTTAAAAGGCAGAGGTGCTCAATGACTACTTCTGCTCAGTCTTTATGAAGGAAAAGGAGGAGGCACTACCTATAGTAGGAGGGAGGAAAGAAACAGATGGGGGGGGATGGATGAAGAAATCACAGTGGAAGGGTGCTGGAGGGGTTAATGGCATTGAGGGTGGACAAGGCACCAGGACTGGATGGAATACATCCAAGAGTACAGAAGGAGCTGGCAGAGGTCCTGGCAGGACCCTTGGCAGAATTATTCAATTCATCTCTATACACAGGATGCATACCCCATGACTGGAGACTGGCTCACATGGTTCCCCTCCACAAGGGTGGACCCAAGGACGAACCGGGGAAACTATAGGCCAGTAAGTCTAATGTCCATTGTGGGGAAGCTAATGGAGACAATCCTAAAGGAGAGGCTAGTGGCACTACTGGAAGTGAATGGGATGCAGGACAGGAGGCAGCATGACTTCACAAAGGGCAGGTCATGCCAGACCAACCTGGTGGAATGCTAGACTGGGTGACTAGGCAAATTGACAGGGGCCATGCGGTGGATGTCCTGTACCTAGACTTCAGTAAGCCTTTCAATTCAATAGCTCATTGGAGACTTGGAAGCAAAGCTACAGGGCACAGGAGCAGAAGCAAAACTGGAGGGGTGGGTGGTGAACTGGCCAAAAGATAGGCAACAGAGGGGTGGTGGTAGGTGTGGAATACTCATTCCCTAAGCCTGTGACAAGTGATGTTCCACAGCGGGTCTGTGTTGGCCCCAGTGCTGTTTGGCATATTTATTGCAGACATCTCAGAGGGCATCAGCAGCAAAATCTGCCTATTTGTGGATGACACCAAGATGGAAGCGGTGGTGGATGACCAGGTTGGGTGGCGCGGGCAACAGGAGGATCTGGCAGGGCTAGAAGCATAGTCTGACAGATGACAGCTGGGGTTCAATGCAAAAAAATGCAAGGTACTGCACTTCAGAACAAAACATCCAAGGAGAAGCTACCATCTTGGGGGCGGGGGTTGCAGCTAGAGGTAACAGAAGAGGAGAAGGAATGCAGAAAGGCAGCAGCAATGGCCAATAAAATGGTGAGGTGCACTGCAAGGGGCATTATCTCGAGAAGAAGGGAGGTTATTCTATCATTATACAGATTGTTGGTTAGACCCCACCTGGAATACTGTGTGCAGTACTGGCAACCGTACCTGCAAAAGGACATTAGGCTGCTGGAGGATGTGCAGTGTAGGGCAACGAAGATGATTCAGGGCCTGGGGGAATTGCCATATAAGGTGAGGCTAACAGAGTTAAACATGTACACACTGAAGGACAGGAGGGACGGGGTAGGGCATGATTGAGACCTTCAAATAAATGAAGGGGATAATCAAAACAGATAAAGAGGGTCTACTCAGCAGGGGTGTGGAGAGAGACACTAGGGGCCATGACATGAGAGGTAGATTCAGGAAGTAGGTGAGGAGGCATTTCTTTATGGAGAGGGTGGTGGCAAAGTGGCAAACACTACTGACCGAGGTGGTGGCATGTAACACAGTGGAATGTTTCAAGAAGGTGTGGGTGAGGGCAAAGGGGAGGGTAAAGGGAGGGAAGGGGAGTGGAGCAGGGGCAGCTGCTGAATAGGGAGCTAGCTGCAATATTGAGCAGCCTAGATAGACTGGGGTGGCTTTTTGCTGCTGGTAAATTTTCTACGTTTGTATGAAGCTGAAGTGGGAAGGTTCAGAGAAAACATGAGGAAGTACTGCTTCAAGGAAAGGGTGGTAGAGGCTTGGAGCAGCCTCCCAGAGAGTGTGGTGGGGACTAGATTGGTCACAGGGTTTAAGAATGCATGGGATACACACAAGGGAATCTTAGAGGCAAAAGGGTGGGGAGTAAGCCAGAATCCATGTAGGGACTATGGTGGCACTACAGGTATGGAATTTAGGGCAGACTAGCGCCAAATGGTCCTTATCTGCTGACAACTTCTATGTTTCTGTGTTTCTACATGCAGGTTGTATTACTGGGATACACCTGAAATTTACAAAAAGTTAGTTTCCTGGTAGCCAAAACTGCATGTGAATGCAGAGCATAATACCACTCAACCTTTCACCACCCAATTATGTTACACAAAATGTGACAAATCATCAAACAAGAGGGCGGCACACTAAGCTCAGAACAGGTATCAGTTTTCTATTATGGTGTTTTTTTTTATGGAGTGCTGGAACTTCTCAGTTCAGTTTGGGGTTTTACTCCTTTCTTGCAGTCTGGCCCAGACAGTGGTGTATTGATATTTTTCTTCTGTGCACAGGCTGGCAGTGCACCCTAAAAGCAAGTGCTCAAGCGTAATTATGGTGAGATAATCACACTCTTGTACCTGTGTCTGATCCAATCAAATGAATTCAACATTTCTGCATGTTATAACAGTGCACTAATGTTTACAATGTCTACTAATAACTGATCATGATACATGTAGAATAATACATGGGGTAGTTTGTAAACCATAAAGAATAATATAGGGTGGTGTGTGTAACAAGAATTGTACACACACACACACACACACACGCACACGGTGTTGGATGCCATATAAACCCCAAGGGCAAAGCTCGAGGGGTTCTTCTATGCATCCAACACAGAGTGTGTGTAAAATTCGAGTTTACACACCACACCATATTTTATTTTATATAATTGCTGGGTTTTGCTTTCTCGTCAAAGCAATTAAAAGTGAATCTGTGATGCGGCTGTGGTCTGCTTGCAAAAAAAACTGTGAGTCAGACTTGGAATCTTCTACAGGAATAGGCTCTGCTTCCCCATGGATATCAGGACATGCCTTGTACAAGCAACCTTTATACCAATAATGGACTATTCAGACATTATCTATAGTTGCTGCACTATTAACTAAGTTTAACATACTTTATCACAGTGCACTGAGGTTTGCAATAAATTTAACATACTAACATACTAGACGCCAGCAGAGTAGGCCTATTGGTCTATCAAGTCTTCCCATGCTTCAGCACCCTGTTTGGATACTGTAGCCCTCTATCTGTCTCTTTCCACTGTTACTCCATCCCCCAGTCCTGCCACCCCTGGGCAAACCAGCTTCTGCTTCACCCCTTGCCTATTCCTGTCTCACCCTCTCTTGAATCCCTCCACCATTGCTGTCTGTACCAGCTCCTCGGGCAGTACATTCCACAGTTCCACCAGTCTCTCAGTGAAGTACCTCCTCCTTTCCCCCCCAATCCCGCCGCCCTCAATCTTCCAACTGTGTCCTCTGGTGATTCCACCCTTCTTCAGTTGAAAGATCCTATTTTGGCTTACCTTGTTTACTCCCCTGAGGTACTTGAAGACCTCAGTCATGTCCACCTGGTCCCTCCTCTCCTTCAGCGAGAACAGGGTTGAGCTTCCCTAGTCGTTCCTCATATGTCATAACCCCCAGGCCCCGGATAATTCTGGTTGCTCTCCTCTGAACCCTCTCCAGGAGTTGGATGTCCCTCCCTAGGTGCAGCCTCCAGAACTGCACACAGTACTCAAGATGTGGTCTAACCAGGCTGTTGTACAGTGGCAAAATCACCTCCCTGTTCCTTGAGGTAATTCCCCCTAGTGATGCATCCCAGCATCCTATTTGTGGAGGGATTCAAGAGAGGGTGGGACAGTGTGATGGGGGTAACAGTAGGGGAGCACCTGGGGAACAGTGACTACCAGTCATTGTGGTTTGTAATCACAGAAACAGCAGAACCAAACCACACAAAAACATGTATCCTGGATTTTAGGGGGGCAGACTTTGGGAAAATGGGGAGATACTTGAAAGAGGCATTAAGGGGAATGGGGCAGGAATCAGGGGTTGAGGAACAGTGGGCAGTATTTAAAATGGGGATTACAAAGCAACAGAATTATGCATTAAGCTGGTTAGCAAGAGGAAAAGGAAGAGGAGACCATTATGGTTTTCCAAAGAGATAGCAAAGAAAGTGAAAGCCAAAACGACTGCATTCAGGCAATACAAAAAGACACAGGCAGAAGGGGATAGGAAGAAGTACCAGGAGAAGCAAAGGGAGGCAGGGAGGTCAGTAAGGGAAGCCAAAGCTCAGACAGAAGAACACATTGCAAAATCAGTGGGTAGACGGGACAAAACCTTTTACAGGTACATAAGAGAAAAAAAAAGGCAAAGGGAGGGATAGTGAGACTGAAGGGGGAGGATGAGGGCCGCATGGAGGATGACAACAGTAAAGCTGACATATTCCATCCTGTCTATGTCCTTGCGTAGATGAGGTCTCCAAAACTGCACACAGTACTCCAGATGGGGTCTCAACAACTGTCTGTATAGAGGGATAATCACTTCCCTTTTTCTACTTGTGATGCCCCTTCCTATGCATCCCAGTATCCCCCTGGCTCTCTTTACTGACTTCTCACATTGCTTACCCACCTTTAGGTCATCTGATATGACTACTCCCAGGTCCCTTTCCATTTTTGTTGTTGTTAGTACCTCTCCTGCTATTGTGCACTCTTCTCCTGGGTTTTTGTTTCCCAGGTGCATTACTTTGCACTTCTTTGCATTGAATCTAAGTTGCCATATGTCTGACCATTCCTCCAACCTTGCCAAGTCCTTCTCATCTTTTCTACCCCTCTTGTGTATCAACTCTGTTACAGATCTTTGTGTCATCTGCAAAGAGGCATACCTTCCCTCCAGACCCTCTGCAATGTCACTTATAAAGATGTTAAAGAAGATTGGACCCAGTACTGAGCCCTGAGGTACTCCACTAGTAACCCCTTCTTCGAATGTGTTCCATTCACTATTACCTTCTGTGTCCTGTTGTGCAGCCAGTTCTATCAGGCTACCACCCTGGGACCCACTCCCAGGCTGGCTAACTTGATTATTAATCTTTGTGCGGACTGTGTCAAATGCCTTGCTAAAGTCTAGGTAGGCCATATCCACAGCCCCTCCCTGGTCTATTACTTTGGTCACCCAGTCAAAGAAATCAATTAGATTAGTCTAACATGACCTTCCTGCTGTAAATCCATGTTGCTTTGGGTCCTGTGCCCCGCTGGCCTCTAGCTGCTCAACAATTCTTTCTTTCAGAAGTGATTCCATCATTTTTCCTACCACTGAGGTCAAACTTACAGGTCTGTAGTTTCCTGCTTCTGCCTTGCTCCCACTTTTGTAAAGGGGAATCACATCTGTCCTCCTCCAGTCCTCAGGTACCACCTCATCCTGCCATGATTTGTTAAAAAGTGTGGTCAGTGGTGTCACTAGGTCCCCCCTTAGTTCTTTTAGGATTCTGGGGTGAATCCCATCAGGCCCCATTGCTTTGTCCACCTTGAGTTTTAGGAGTTCTTTCAGGACTCTTTCTTCTGTGAATGGATTGGTATCAACCCTCTACCCAGAGTGCTTCTATTGTCTGGTTTAGGTAACTGCTCTCATCTTCTTTTGTGAATACTGAGCAAAAGTATTCATTCAGTATCTCTGCCTTTTCACTGTCTCCCTCTGCCCACCTCCTCTCCTTTATTAATCTTCACTATCCCTCCTTAACCTTTCTATGCTCCTTAATGTACTTATAAAGGTTTTATCCCCTTTTGACCGAGTTGGCTATTTTTCCTCGGTTTGTGCCTTTGCTATTCTGACTGCCTTTCCTACTTCTTTCTGCTTTAATTGATACAGTTCCCTGTCGTGCTCCCTCTGTGATTCCTTATACTTTTGAATGCAGCCTTTTCTCCTTAACCTTTCCTGCCACCTCTTTTGAGAACCATAGTGTTTTTTACTTTGTTTTCTTTATTTGTTTTACAAAGACTTGTTGCCTCTATGATGGCAGTTTTGATTTTCTCCATTGTTCTTCCACCCTCCTATTTGGCCATTTGCTAGTGCATTCTTCAGGTGTTCACCCATTTTGCCAAAGTCAGCCCTTCTAAAGTCCAGTATCCTTGTTTTGTATGGCTTATCTCCATGGTTGTGCTCATTGTGAAGCACACTGTGCAGTGGTCGCTTGTTCCCAGATGTCTACTGACTTCTAAATTTGTGATCCTCTCTCCATTTGAGAGTACCAGGTCTAGTATTGCTCCCTCCCGAGTGGGTTCCAGCACTAGCTGTCTAAGGTCTGCCCCCTGCAGGGCATCGAGAATGACCCTGCTCTTGGATGTGGCTGCAGTCCATGTCCTCCAGTTAACATCTGGCATATTCAGGTCCCCCATCAACAGTATCTCCCCTTTTTCAGCCATTTTGAGAATGTCCTCTATCATTTTCTTGTCCATTTCCTCCCCTTGAGATGGGGTCTGTATACAACCTCCTGTGTGGATTACGATGCCATTCCCATCTCCAAGGTAACCCAGAGTGCCTCTTGTCCTCCCCCTTTACTTATTAGTTCTGCAGCTTTGATCCCTTCCCTTATGTATAGAGCTACTCCACCTCCTTTTTTACCTTCCCTGTCCCTTCTGTAGATTGTGTACCCTGGTATGTTGACATCCCAATCATGGTTCTCGGTGTACCATGTTTCTGTGACTGCCACAATATCCAACTGTTCATCTTTCATCAAGGCTACTAGCTCAGGAAGCTTGTTTCCCAGACTATGGGCATTGGTACTCATTGCCCTCCATTTAATGTTGGCTTTATCCTTTTTTTTCCTCCATCACTGCTCTTACTGTCCTTGTCTATTTTACCATTTACCCCCATCCTGCCCTGTGTTGAGCTCTGTACCTCAGTGTTTACCCTACTACCTGCCCTGTTTTGTGGGGGGAGGCTTGACTTTTCCTGCCTTTTATCAGTACCTCCCCTTATCTAGTTAAAAAGCTTGCAAGGAAGCATTTAAACCTGTCACCTAGGAGCTTGGTCCCCTTGTGGACAAATGCAGACCGTCATACCAGTATAGACCTTTATCTCTCCAGGTGGACCCCAGTCCCCAATAAGCCAAAGCCTTGTGCTCTGCACCAGTTTTGCAACCATTAATTAAACTGCATGGTGTGCAGTACCCTAGCCTCATTCCTGCCATGGACTGGTAGCACCCTGAGAAGGTTACTGCATTGCTACCTCGTCTGAGGCCCCTCCCCAACTCCACAAATTCATTCTGCACTGCACTGATCCCATGCTTAGCTAGGTCATTTGTCCCAAGGTGGACAATGATATCTAGTTCTCTCTCCTGTGATGCTGCTTCTACAATTGTGAGGATTCGCTACTTGTCCCTCCAAGCCATGGCACCAGGCAGGCAGCTTACTTCCTTCTCTCCCTTCCCCAGTTCTACCCCCCTAACGATTGAGTCCCCTATCAGTAGCTGTTTCCTTCCCCTGTGGTGTCTCTTGCCACCCTTTTGTGGGTTTCCCTTGTGGATGTCCTCAGCATTCTTCTGGGTCTCCACTGAGGTTGCCATCATAGAGGAACCTTGCTCTGCCAGAATGGCATCTGATTTGTGTAGAGGTACAACTGGGGGGCTTCGCCTCTGGTCCACCACCCACACCCTCCCAGAAAACACTGTGGTCCTACTGCTCTTCATACTCCGAAACCTCTGACTCAGTGGTTGTGGCAGTGGTGCTCTTTGGGAGAGGGAGGCCTCCTTAGTCCTTGCTAGTTCAGCCTGGAGGTGGGCAACCTCCTCTCTCAGAGCTGACAGTTGCCTACAAATAGGACAGCAACGCAGTTTCCAGAATGTTTCCCGGAAAACTGCTGCCCCACAGCCAGTGCATATTGAACAGGTATTTCTGCTCAGTCTTTACTGAGGAAGAGTAAGGTCTGAAGGGAGTACAAGGGGTCAGAATGGTGCAGAAATGGACACAAGTCCCTTTACACGAGAAAGGGTCCTGAAGGAACTGGAAGTAATAAGAGTTGATAAAGCAATGGGTCCAGATGGGGTGCACACCAGGATCCTTAAAGAACTAAGAGAGGTGGTGGCTGAACCTTTGGCTATCCTGTTTAGGCGATCACTGGAAACAGGGGAGGTACCCAAAGACTGGAGTACAGCAGATGTAGTCCCGTTATACAAAAGTGGGAACAAAGAGGAAGCGGGGAACTACAGACCATTCAGCCTCAGCTCGGTAGTGGGGAAGATCATGGAAGCACTACTGAAGGAGAGATTGGTGGAACATCTGGTTGTCAAGGGACTGCAGGACCCAAGGCAGCATGGTTTCACCAGGGGGAGGTCATGTCAGACAAACCTCTTTGAATTTTTTGACTGGGTGACTAGAGAGGCGGATCAGGGGAGGGCAGTGGATATGGCCTATCTGGACTTCAGCAAGGCCTTTGACACTGTGCCACATAGAAGACTATTACACAGACTGGGGAATATGGGTGTGGGCAGGACAGTAGTGTGGTGGGTAGGTAACTGGCTGAGTGGCAGGACACAGAGGGTGGTGGTAAATGGCTGTCACTCCACAGAGAGAAGAGTGACCAGTGGGGTACCACAGGGATCAGTGCTGGGACGGTCCCATTCAACATCTTCATCAGTGACATTGCGCAGGACCTAGAAGGCAGAATTTCACTGTTTGCTGATGACACAAAGCTCTGTAACAGAGTAGACACACCAGAGGGTGTAGACAGAATGAAAAGGAACCTGCAGAAACTTGACGAATGGTCAGGGGTTTGGCAGCTGAAATTCAATGCAAAGGAGTGCAAGATAATGCATATGGGGCACAAAAACCCTTGCACGATATATCAGTTAGGGGGTGAGGATATAGCATGCACCAAGCAGGAAAGGGATCTTGGGGTTATCATCTCTGATGACCTCAAGGTAGAGAAACAGTGTGACAAGGCAGCAGGTAAAGCAAATAGGATGCTGGGATGCATAGGCAGGGGCATCACCAGTAGGAAAAGGAGGTCATAATTCCACTATACAAGATACTAGTTAGGCCCCACCTGGAGTACAGTGTACAGTTCTGGAGACCTTACCAACGTAAGGACATAGACAGGGTAGAGAAGGTTCAGAGGAAGGCAACAAAGATGGTGCATGGATTGCATCACAAGTCCTATGAGGACAGGTTGAAGGAACTGAACATGTACTCCCTGGAGGAGAGGAGGGAGAGAGGGGATATGATAGAGATGTACAAGTATCTTACAGGGAGGAACAGGGTGCAGAAATACACTATTTTTAAGCGAAAAATATGTTCCAGGACTAGAGGACATGGGATGAAGTTGGAGGGAGGATGATTCAGAGGAAACGTGAGGAAGAATTTCTTCACAGAACGGGTTGTGGACTAGTGGAACACCCTGCCAGAGGAAGTGGTGGGGGCTGAAACAATAACGGGATTTAAGAATGCATGGGATAGACATAAGGAATTCTGGAGGTCAGGGGTAAGGGGCAACAGACTTCTAGGAAAACATAAACTGAACTTACAAGCTCAAATGGGCAGACTGGGTGGGCCATAGGCCCTTATCTGCCGACACTGTCTATGTATCTATGTATTTTCCCTGACCACAGCCCTTCTACACTGCTCTGAATTATTCATAGTAACAGCCACCAAGACTCCTAGGTCTTTTTCCCCTGCTGTGGCCTGCATCTCATCCCCCCTTCCCAGAGTGTACACATAGTTGGACGTTTTCTGCCCTAGGTGTAGCACCTTGCACTTGGAGGAGTTAAATTTCAATTACCAGGTACAGGACCACCTATCCAGAGAATCCAGGTCCTCTTGCAGGACCATTCTCCCCTCCTCCCCCTTCAGCACCGCTCCCAGCTTAGAGTCGTCCGCAAAGAGACTCATTTCACACCCTATACCTTCCCTGATATCGAAGATGTAGATGTTAAACAGAAGTGGCCCCAGAACTGATCCCTGTGGGACCCCACTTATGACCTCCCTAGGAGATGAGACCTCCCCTCCGACCACTACTCGCTGAGTGTGACCTAAAAGCCAATTTCCAATCCACCTAACCATCAATGAGCCTACCCCATCCCCCCAGCTTCTCCCTTAGGCCAACATGAGGGACCAAATCAAATGCCTTGCTGAAGTCCAGGAACAGTACATCCACTGATCTTCCCCGTTGAGTGCTGATGTCACCCACTCACAGAACTCTACAAGATTTGTTTGACATGATCTACCTGGCACAAACCCATGCTGCCGGTCATCCAGGTAACCCATCTCCTCCAAGAAACCTCCTAGCCTTTCCTTAAGTATGCTCTCCATTACCTACCCCATAACTGATGTCAAACTGATGGGTCTATAGTTTCCTGGCTCTTCTCTCAATCCCCCTTTGTGGAGAGGCACAACATGTGCCTGCTTCCAATCCCTTGGCACCTTCCCTGTCTGCAGTGACAAGTTAAAGAGATCCGCCAATGGCACAGCCATAACATCCGCCAACTCCCTCAGTACTCTGGGATGAATAGCATCAGGCCCCAGAGATTTATCTTTTTTAGGGACTTGAGGGCTTCCCACACCCAACTGATAGGAATATCAGCATCGAGTCCACTCTCTTTTAGCAGAACTAGCCTGATATCTCAACCCTGGCCTATCTCCCCCAGTGGCTTTTTCTTCAGTGGGTGCCCCAATAGTCAGGTCTGCTGTGCCTTCTGTGTCCTTCAACCCCTTTTTTAGAAGTTCCCCAGCCTCCTCCCTACTGAACACGGAAGCAAAGTACTTATTCAGTACCTCCGCCTGCTCTCCAGCCCCTTCCACCCACCCCTGGCTGTCCTCAACCTACTGAGCTGGCCCTTGACCTTCCTCCTCTCACCAGTATACCTAAAGAACCCCTTTCCCTCACCCTGTATACCCTGCACCAGCCTCTGTTCTTTCCAGACCTTTGCCCCCCTCACCACTCTGGTGACTTTCCTGGTTGCAAGGCGATAGTTCTCTCTGTCCCTCTCTCCTCTCATTTTTTTTGTACCTACTGTAGGTGGCCTTCTTCTCCCTTACTGCTTCCTGGACCTCCTTGGTCCATCAGCATGGTTTACAAGACCTCCCATCTTTGCGCTTCACTCTTGCACAGGTCTAGTGGCCTCATGTAGTCCCCGTTTATGATCTCCCACCTATCTTTCACGTCCAAAACTGGTTTTATTTCCCACGAATGCGCCTTGAGAATTTCCCCCATGTTCTGAAAGTCCACCCCCCCTAAAATCCACTATCATTGTCCTTGAACGATCCCCCTCCCCCCAATTTAAGCCGAAACCAGATTGTGTTGTGGTTGCTCCCAGCCAGGGGTTCTTCCACAACCAGATCTCATACAAGATCCCCATCCGCTAAAACCACATCCAGGATATGACCCTCCTTCGTTGGGGCCATCACCTGCTTAGGAACGCGCCTAGGAAGCCATCCAGCAGCTTCTGCTCCCTGGTTATTCAGGTCAGATCAGGGTCTTCCTGAAGAATATAGGAAGTTGCTGTCCCAGAACAGGAAGGCTGAGAGTTGTAAGGAGAGGAGAGAGTAAGCATACAGAGAAACAGGAGAGGGGCACAAAATAAGACATGATAGGAGTGGTGCAGTGCAATGACTGTGGGGCGGCAGTATTCCGGGTGACATTCTGGAGGCTGCGATGCTGCCCTATTTGCAGGCACCTCTCTGGTCTGAGGGAGGAGGTTGCCCGTCTCCAGGCTGACCTGGCTAGGATTCATGAAACCTCCTCCCCCATCCAGGGACCACCAGGGCCAATACCACTACCTCAGAGGTTGCCAAGAAAGAGGTGAGGCTGGACCAGGGTGGGCTCAGGGAGGGAGGGAGAGGGTGGTGGAACAGAGTTGCATCCCTCCAGCTGTACCTCTCCACAATTCATACGCTCTTCTGGTGGATTGTGGTTCCTCTATGGAGGCATCTGCAGTGGAGACCAAGGAGGATGCTGGGGACCTTCACTAAGGAGACCCACAGGAGGGTGGCATGGGACCCCACAGAGGAAGAAACAACTCCTGGTGGGGACTCGATCATTAGGGGGTAGAAATGGGGAGGAAGGGAGAGGAGGTAAGGTGCCTGCCTGGCGCCACAGCTTGGAGGGACAGGAAGTGAATCCTCAGGACCTGGGAGCAGCTGCACAAGGGAGGGAGCTGGATGTCATTGTCCACCTAGAGACAAATGACCTGGCTAGGAATGGGATCAGAGCAGTGCAAGAGGAGTTTATAGAGTTGGGGAAGGGTCTTAGACAAGTAGCGCATACGGTAACCTTCTCGGAGGTGCTGCCTGTTTATGACAAGGGTGATGCTAGGGTACTCCTCACCAGGGAATTCAATGAATGGTTGAAAAATTGGTGTAGAGCTCAGGGTTCTAGGGACATGGATATGTTGTTCATCCACACTGTCTGGCAGGTTCCTTGCCACTTTAAATCTTGTCGGAAGGTCTTCAAGCTGGCTCCTTCCACCCACCCAGGTGGTAAAACTCTCGGCTCCACCCCCATGATGCCAGATCTTCCTTACCGCTTGGAAACTCAGGTTCCCTCCTTAACGCTCTGTATGATAGACTGGATCCTAATTCTTTGGTTTGCCCGAAACTCATTTTAAAATTTTCAAGACTTCGGTCATCTTTCTCCCTTGCGGCTGTCGTGGACAAATCGACTCCCGGATTTCGGTGGTGCCCTTGTGGGCAGAAGATGTCCAGGACGGACCTGCACTCCATGTGTGTCTACTGCCTCAGCCTAGAACACAACCCGCAGGCCTGCGAGTCATGCCATTCATTTTCGGCCAATGTCCTGGAGGACCGGACTGCCCGGTTACAGCTTGGGCACCCCGAGAAGCACTACCCGCAGGTTAAGTTGAAGGAGGCCGGTTGGGGGGTTACCGTGGCAGCTGGCTCAGCTGAGCAACTTGAGCAGATGATCGACCTCGAGGAGGAGGCGGCCCAGGCCACATCATCCTCTTCCTCGGTCGCGGCATTTATCCCGCTCTCACTGGGCACCTCATATTCAGCTTCTTTCAAGGAGCTTTGCCAATTCCTTTCCACGAAGGGAGAGGGACCATCGGGACATTCCTCTCAGTCCAAAAAGAAGGACTCAAAGGGTAAGTCCCATCGTCGGTGTTTGTGGGAGCGGGAGAGGTCTCCTTCCCTGGAAAGCCGACTGTCGACTTAAGTCAAGGTTGCGGCTAAGGCCACTGGCTTCACGGCATCCCTGTCAGGCCAGCCGGCCAAGACACCCATCGACACAATTGAGATTTTCTCGACCCATCAGATGGGCTGTCGACTGGTGAGGCTGACGACCCTTCTTCACCGGTTCTCCCGGTGGAGACCGAGGATCTGCCTGCACCCCAGGTGCCGCAGTCCCCTGTTAAGGCTTCTGAGCCGAGGGAAGAGCGGGTGTCCCCGCTCCTTCCCAGACCCGTCCTCGGAAACACCGAGGATCTCGGTCTCGGTCTTAGACATCGTCTCGGTCCAGCCGATCCTGCCAACATCAGCGGTCTCGGTCTCAGCACCAAGGTAAGTGGCACTGCTGCTCATCCTCATCCTCCTCCTCGGAAGAGGAGAGGCTTCGGCGCAAGTTGCGTTGACACTATGAGGACCTGATGTGGCAGCAGTTACTTCTGTCTGGGAACAAGCCGACGCCATCGCCTTCCCCGGCCATCAAGTGGCTGTCATCCAAGCGGCCAAAACAACCCCTTGCTGTAGTTGAGGTGCCCAAGCCTGGGCCGGTTGTCGGCCGAAACCAGCTGCCCCACCGATTGTGGTGGAACCTCTGCCTCCACAACCGAAATTGGGGGTGCTGACCAAGGACTCTCGATCGGGTCAAGGCCTGCCCCACAGGTTGTCGGTCACCCTCACTCCCAACCGACCTCGGCAGGTGGAGGGTGGTTCAGACCCCAGGCAGCTCTTTGCGGACTCCTCTGAGTCCGACAATGACTCCTCCCTGTTCTCCAGGCCCATTGACCTGGAGTCCTCCGGGGGCCAGTCGATGGATGAAAGCCCCATCGTCCTTCATGGGTTTGCTTCAGCTCATCTCGGAGTCCACCAGGATGCAGCTCGAGCCCGCATCCAAGCGGGCCAAGTTTCCCCTGATGGAGATACTGAACCTAGGGGATTCACCCACGGAGGCCTTTCCGGTGGCTGAAGCCATTGTTGGCCCAGCCTTGGAGCTCTGGCAGAGGCCTGCTTCCTGTCCTGCACCTTCGGCCAGGATGGCCAGGAAGTATGTGGTCCCTACCGGCTCTTTGCTCGGTTTTTTGGAAAACACCCCTCTGCCAAGGGGTTGGTCACCGACAGCGTTTTCGGGCATTCTGGGAATGCTAGGGATGTGGACAAACCTCCTGACAAGGAGTCCAAAAAGCTGGACTACACCGGGCGCAAGGTGTACACTGCATTCTCCCTTGGCCTCCGCCAGGCCAGCTTGGCCGTGCTGATGGCACACTTCTCCCATGCCCCTCATGGGCTCCCTGGATGAGGTGATCCCTCATCTCCCAGCCGACCTGCACAACATGGTCCAGCAGGTGCGGGACCAGGGTAGGGCAGTGGCTAAGTAGCATCTCCAAATGGCTCTGGACATCGGAGACTCCTGTGCCAGATCGGTTGCGGCCATGGTGGCCATGCACAGCAGAGCATGGCTGAAGATATCCACCTTCACAGCGGATACCCAGCACAATTTGGCGGCTGTCCCCTCTTAGGGACCAACCTCTTCGGTTCTGGAGTGGAAGGTCACCTCCAGTGGATCGAAAAGTCCAATGCCACTCTGGACTTGATCACCTCCGCCCAGAAGGACAAAGGCCGCTGACAGCAGCAGCACAAGTCCTTTCGTCCTTCTGCGCCTGTGGCATGTCTGGCCCAACAGCACCGGCACCAGGGCCAGCAGGCTCACGCTTGGCATCCCAAACCCAAGCCTGTGGCTTCCTCCAACGGGAAGCAGGGAGGTAAAGGCCCAGGAGGTCCCTCGGCCAGTCCCTGCTCCAAGCCTGCCCAGTGACGGGTTGAGGGGTGTTGCCCCCAGCCTCGTCACTCCCCCCGGGTTCCCCCTGTGGGGGGCCGGCTCCGCCACTTCCTTTCCACCTGGTCTGCTATCACCACGGACTGGTGGGTGTTGGAGGTGGTAGGAAAGGGCCTGCCCCTGGAGTTTGAAAAGGCCCCACCCTTCCGAGCCATCACCCCTTGGGGGGCTACGGGGTCTGCAGCCTCTCTGTCAGCTTGCTGAGCTGATATGGCCCTGCTCCTCGAAAAAGAGGTTATCAGGAAGGTGGTGGATCCACCCCCAGACCTGGGGTTTGTGTCCAGGTACTTCCTGGTCCCAAAACAGACAGGGGGCTGGTGCCCCATTCTCGACCTGCATGACCTGAACAGGTTCCTAAGGTCTCGCACCATCAGGATGGTCACTCTGGCTCAGATAATCCCGTCCTTGGAGAGGTGTGTGGTTCCGTTCTCTGGACCTTCAGGACGCGTTCTTTCATGTCCCAATCCATCCGTCCCACCAGATATTCCTCCGCTTCAAGTGGAGGATCCCTTTATGAGTTCCAGGCCATGCCCTTCGGCCTTCCCTAGCTTCCAGGATCTTCACCCAATGCATGACACTGGTGACAACATTCCTGTGGCACCGAAGGGTCTGGGTGTACCCCTACCTGGACGACTGGCTGATTACAGCCCCTCCAGAGCAGAGGTGGAGCGGTCCAGAGATCTGGCCCGCCAGGTTTGCTCTCAGGTTGGTCTCCTCATCGACGAGGCCAAGTCAGAACTCGTGCCAAAGCAGGTGATACAATTCATTGGGGCAGAGCTCAACTCTCTACGAGCCAGAGCACGGCTCCCGGTGGACAGGGCCAAGGTTCTTTCCTCCTTTGCCCAATCATTTCAGGTTGGGCAATCGTGCCCTGCCCGGGACTTCCTGTGCCTCCTGGGCCTCATGGCGGCCTGCACCAGTGTGGTCCATTGGGCCCGCTGGTACATGCATCCCCTCCAATGGGGGCTGGCCAGCCAATGGTCACAACACTTCGATCCACTGGATCAGCTAGTGACAGTGACCCAGGGGATGTGGAACGCTCTCCAGTAGTGGACCATTCCAGCACATCTGCAGAAGGGCATCCCATTTGTCTGCCCCGAGCCGACGGTCTCGCTATCGACCGATGCCTCTCTAATGGGTTGGGATGCCCATCTGGGGGAGCACAGAGCGCATGGCCTCTGGTCCCCCTGGGAGTCCTGATGCCATATCAACCTGCTGGAGCTTCGAGTGGTTCATCTAGCCTTTACTGCCTTCGCTCCATTTCTACGGTGTCAAGTGGTTCGGGTCCAGACAGACAATACCATGACCATGTACTACCTAAACCGTCAGGGCGGGATGCACTCCATGCCTCTGTGCAGGGAAGCTCTCCACATTTGGTCACTCGTGCGCAGCCTGGAGGCGGATCTCCTCGCCATTCATGTGGCAGGAGCCTCCAACACCCTGGCCGATGCCCTAAGCTGGATAGGGGCTGCGTCTCACGAGTGGTCTGTCCTGCTGGAGGTAGTACAAGATCTCTTCTCCCATTGGGGCACACCTCAGGTGGACTTGTTTGCCTCCAGGGAGAATGTGAAGCTGAGACTGTTTCATGCCCGGCCCCCTCAGCAGGGCTCGCTGCAGGGGGATGCCTTCTTGTGGCCATGGACCCCAGGCCTCTTTTATGCCTTTCCCCCATTTCCCTTGATCCACAAGGTGCTTCTCAAGGCAAGGAGGGACGAGGTGCAGGTGATTCTGGTAGCCCCAGACTGGCCCCACCAGTTCTGGTATCCAGATCTCATCAGTCTCAGCTCCAGGCTCGCGAGGCAGCTTCCAGCCTGCCTGGACCTGATCTCAGTCAATCAGGGGAAGCTATTCCATCCGGACCTTCAATCCCTGCACCTGACAGCCTGGTTTCTGAGTGGCTAGAGTTCCAGGCCTTGGGTCTTTCCGATGAGGTCCTGAGCATCGTTGAGGCGTCCCGTAAGGAGTCAACCAGAAAATGCTATGCCTTCAAAGGAAGAGATTCTCCATTTGGTGTCAGGGCAAGGGCCTGGACCCTTCCTCCTGTTCCTTGGCAAGCATTCTGGACTACCTGTGGTCCCTTTCTCAGCTAGGACTTCGGTCGACGACCCTTAAGGTGCACCTGGCAGCCATCTCTGCTTACCAGATGCGGGCTGGGAAGCAGTCGGTGGCACAGGAGAAGGTGGTTGGGCACTTTTTCAAAGGCTTTGATCACATATCCCCTCCAGTGCTAGAACCTCCACCTCCATGGTATCTACTGCTGGTATTGGCTAAGCTCATGGGCAAGCCATTCGAACCGATGCACAGGTGTGACATCTCTCAACTGTCATGGAAGACCACCTTCTTGGTGGCTATCAGGTAAGCCAGAAGGATGGGAGAGTTCCAGGCGCTTTCCATCGAGTCTCCTTATCTGGTCTTCCACAGGGACAAGGTTGTCCTGCGCCCCCAACCGAAATTCCTTCCGAAGGTGGTGTCGGAGTTTCACCTTAACCAGGTGTTGACTCTGCCGGTGTTCTACCCCAATCACACCTCGGAGGTCGAATATAGGCTCCATACTCTGGACCCTAGAAGAGTGCTCACTTATTATAAGGAGCGGATGGCTGAAGTTCAGGGAGAGGTTCGCCAGCTGTTTGTCACCTACGCTGAAGCCGCACCTGGCAGATCTGCAGCCAAGTGGATGATAGGCAGGTGGGTCACCTCCTGCATAGATCTCTGCTATAGGTTGGCAGGCATGGAGCCTCCCAGAGGGATAAGAGCTCATTCTACCCGCCATACCGCTGCATCAGTGGCTGCTTCCAGGGATGTCCCTATCCAGTAAATCTGCAGGGCTGCTACCTGGAAGTCAGCACACACCTTCATCACCCACTACCACATCGACCTTGAGTCATGCCGGGATGCTGGTTTTGGGGCCTCGGTTCTCCAGTCTTTATTTCCCAAGTAGGGGGTGTGCGCCTTGCCTCCTTCCTCCCGGAGAACTGCTAGGAGTCTGCCAGACAGTGTGGATGAACACCATATCCATGTCCCTAGAAATACAGGTTACTTACCTGTAACAGGAGTTCTAGGAATGGTATATGTTGTTCATCCACACGACCCACCCGACCTCCCTGGCTTCGACACACAACCTGGCTTTCAGTGGGCTAGATCTGGCATCATGGGGCGGAGCCGAGAGTTTTACCACCCGGGTGGGTGGGAGGAGCCAGCTTGAAGACCTTCCGGCAAGATTTAAAGCAGCAAGGAACCTGTCAGACAGTGTGGATGAACAACATATACCATTCCTAGAACTCCTGTTACAGGTGAGTAACCTGTATTTTTGGCTTCACTGGGGACTGGGGAGCCACCTGGAGGGATGCTGACCTATACTGGCACGATGGTCTGCATCTGTCCGGGGGGGGGGAACCAGGATCCTAGGTGAGAGGTTTAAATGCTTCATTGGCAAGCATTTAAACTAGCAAAGGGGGGAAAGCACTGAAAAGATGCAGGGAAATCCTAGCCTCCCCCACAAAACACGGTAATTAGTGAGGTAAACACCAAGGTAGAGAAGTCATTAGGGAGCAGGACAGAGTTAAATGTAAAAAAAGGCAAAGGCAGTAAGGACAGGAATGGGGCTAAAAGGGGTAAGGCTATCAAAAAATGGAGGGTGATGAGTACCAGTGCCCGTAGTCTGTGTAATAAGCTCCCTGAATTAGTGGCCTTGATGGAAGAGGGTTGCCTGGATATTGTGGCAGTCACAGAAACATGGTACACAGAGAACCATGACTGGGATGTTAACATAACAGGATACACAATCAACAGGAGGGACAGGGAGAGTAAAAGAGGAGGAGGAGTAGCTCTCTATGTAAAGGAAGGGATCAAAGCAATTGAACTAAAGAGTAAACAGGGAGCAGATGAGGCACTCTGGGTCACCCTGGAGACAGGAAATGGCACCACAATCCGCACGGGGATTGTATACAGACCCCCATCTCAGGGGGAAGGAATGGACAAGGAAATGATAGAAGGCATCCTTAGAATGGCAGAAAAAGGGTAGATATTGTTGATGGGGGACCTGAATATGCCAGATGTTAACTGGAGCACCATTGCTGCAGGCACATCCAAGAGCAGGGTCATTCTTGATGCCCTACAAGAGGTATGCCCCAGACAGCTAGTATTGGAACACACTCAGGAGGGAACAATCTTAGACCTGGTACTCTCAAACGGGGACGGAGAAAGGATCTCAGATTTAGAAGTGGGTAGCCATCTGGGAACAAGCGACCACCAAACAGTGTGGTTCATGATAAACACAACCATACAATCAAGTCATACAAAAGCAAGAATATTGGACATTAGGAGGGCTGACTTTAGGAAAATGAGAGAGTCCCTCAGGAAAGCACTAGCAAACAGGCAAGAAGGAGGGGTGGAGGAACAATGGGGAGTAATCAAAACAGCCATCACAGAGGCAACAAGCCTTTGTGTAAAGCAAATCAACAAAACACAACGAAGGACAAAAATGCTATGGTTCTCAAAAGAGGTGGCAGGGAAGGTTAAGGAGAAAAGGATAGCATTCAGGAAGTATAAGAAAACACAGAAGGAGCAGGACAGAGAACGTTATCAGTTAAAGCAGAAAGAGGCTGGGAAGGCAGCCAGAATAGCAAAGGTCCAAACTGAGGAAAGGATAACCACCTCTGTTAAGAAGGGGGATAAGACCTTTTATAGGTACATTAGGGAGTGAAGAAAGACCAAAGGAGGGATACTGAGGCTTAATAAACGGGAGGGAATGTGGGTAGAGGGTCACAGTGAAAAAGCAGGGATACTGAATGAATATTTCTGCTCAGTATTCACAAAGGAAGAGGAGGGGGAGGTACCTAAACCAAACAAGAGAAACACTCTGAAGATGGGGATCGATACCAGTCCATTTACAGAAGAAAGGGTTCTGAAAGAACTAATAAAATTGAAGGTGGACAAAGGAATGGGGCCTGATGGGATTCACCCAAGAATTCTAAAAGAACTAAGGGTAAAACTAGTGACACCGCTGACTACTCTCTTTAACAAATCATGGGAGGATGGGGTGGTACCTGAGGACTGGAGGAGGGCAAATGTGATTCCTCTTCACAAAAGTGGGAGCAGAACAAAGGCAGGAAACTACAGACCAATTAGTTTGACCTCAGTGGTAGGGAAAATGATGGAATCACTTCTGAAGGAAAGAGTTGTTGAGTACCTAGAGGCCAGTGGGGCACAGGACCCAAGGCAGCATGGATTCACGATGGGAAGGTCGCGTCAGATGAATCTAATAGATTTCTTTGACTGGGTGACCAAAGTAGTAGACCAGGGAGGGGCTGTGGACATGGTCTACCTAGATTAAAGCAAGGCATTTGATACAGTCCCACACAAAAGATTAATACACAAGTTAGCCAGTCTTGGAGTGGGTCCCAAGGTGGTAGCCTGGATAAAAAATTGGCTAGACAACAGGATGCAAAGGGTAGTAGTAAATGGAGTCCACAGTGAAGAAAGGAGGGTTACTAGCAGGGTACCACAGAGTTCAGTACTGAGACTGGTCCTTTTTAATGTCTTTATAAGTGACATTGCAGAGGAACTGGAAGGAAAGGTATGTCTCTTTGCAGACGACACAAAGATCTGCAACAGGGTTGATACACAAGATGGAGTGGAAAGGATGAGAAGGGACTTGGCAAGGTTGAAGGAATGGTCAAATGTATGGCAGCTCAGATTTAATGCAAAGAAGTACAAGGTAATGTACCTGGGGAACAAAAACCCAGGGGAAAAGTACACAATGGAGGGTGAGATACTGACAACAGTAAAAATGGAAAGAAAGCCGGCCCGGTGGCGCTGAGGGTTGAGGCGCTGGATGCCACACCTCGCTCCACACCGGCGACCCGGGTTCGGGAGTGGACTCGGGTTGCTGGTGGGCTGGCCGGGGGTAGTTAGGCTTGAGCATCCCACGACAGCTCGCCTACTCCGGGGAGGGTTAAGGCAATAGCCCGAACACTTGCCTGACTCCGAGCGGAGGCTCGAAGTACTGCAAAGCCCCTAATGTTAGGGGAAGGGCTGCCTTGATACAGCGTGACATCGGCGCCTTGCACCTTGACGTCAGGGGTCCTACGCTGTAAGGGGTGGTAGAAAAAGTGGAAAATGCCTGCCGTCGCTGGGAAGATGGCGCCTCCGGAGACGTGCCCTCGATGTGCCTTCGCCCGCCTGATGGCCTTGGACCAGCAGTTGATTGATGATGGATAAGGGCTCTGCCCCATCCCCGCTCGGGGGGTAAACCGAAGCTACATGGGGTTCCAGAGGGTCATATGGGCAGGGTAGAAGGTAGAGGGATGTCTGCCTTGAGGCTCCTGTAGGGTGGGGGACGGCAGGCAGGGAGGTGAATAAATAGAAATTTCAAAAAAAAAAAAAAAAAAAAATGGAAAGAGACCTGGGGTAATTATATCAGATAACCTAAAGGTGGGCAGGCAATATGAGAAGGCAGTAAGGAAGGCTGGGGGGATACTGGGATGCATAGGGAGAGGCATCAATAGTAGAAAACAAGAAGTTGTTACCCCTCTGTACAGACAGTTGGTGAGACCCCACCTGGAGTACTGTGTGCAGTTCTGGAGTCCCCATCTCCGCAAAGACATAGACAGAGTGGAGGCTGTCCAGAGGAAGGCAACCAAAATGGTGCAGGGTCTGCACCAGAAGACATATGAAGAAAGACTAAAGGGGCTTAATTTGTACACTCTTGAGGAAAGAAGGGAGAGAGGGGACATGATAGAAACTTTCAAGTACCTCAAGGGAATCAATAAAGTCCAAGAGGGTAGCATCTTTCAGAAAAAGAGATGTGCAAGAACAAGGGGGCACAATTTGAAGATAGAGTGGGCACGGCTCAGAGGTAATGTGAGGAAGTATTTTTTCATGGAGAGGGTTGTGAATGCATGGAACAGCCTCCCTGAGGAGGTCATGTAGTCAAGAACAGATGGGGAATTCAAGAATGCATGGGACAGACATAAGGCAGTCCTAGTGGGGGGTAGGAGGAAGTAAGCTGTTGGTTAACTAGAATTTGCAGCTTATCTGTTAGGTTGGAAAATGGGCAGACTAGGTGGGCCAAGCGGTCCTTATCTGCCATCAAATTCTATGTTTCTGTGTTACAGTGGATGTCATAGTACCCCAATCAGTAGCTGGTATATTAAGGTCCCCCATCAACACCACTCATTCCCCTTCCAGTGCACACTGCCCATTAATGTTAGCCAACAGGCAATCCTCCAGGTCCTCCGCTAGTCCTAGGGGCCTATATACCACCCACAACTTGATTTTCCATCCCACATGGGTTCGCAAGGTGACCCATAGAGCCTCCACATTGCCCTCTGCTTCCTCCACTCTCATAATCTTGATGTTATCCCTAATGAACATTGCTACTCCTCCCCCTCTGCCCACCATTCTGACCTTCCTTAGCACAAGATACCCACTCAGATTAACATAGAAACATAGAATTTGACAGCAGATAAGGACTGCTTGGCCCACCCAGTCTGCCCATTTCCCTACCTAATGGATAAGCTGCATATCCTAGTTAACCAGCAGCCTACTTCTTCCTACCCCCCCAGAATTGCCTTATGACTGTCCCATGCATGCTTGAATTCCACCACTGTTTTTGACTCCACAACCTCCTCCGGAAGGCTGTTCCATGCATCCACAACCCTCTCTGTGAAAAAATACTTCCTTACATTACCTCTGAGCCACCCCACCTCTATCTTCAAGTTGTGCCCCCTTGTTCTTGCACACCTCTTTTTTTTGAAAGATGCTACCCTCTTGGACTTTGTTGATTCCCTTCACCCAGTCATGGCTGGGGTGGCCCAAGTTTCAGTGACCGCTGCTACATCCACCCCACCCTCAACCAGCATGGCCTGGAACTCAGGCATTTTATTCCCCAGGCTTCTGGCATTTCTTAAAACCATCATCCAACCCTTGTCCCTACCCCCTTTACCATATCCTCCTCAGATCTTCATACATCCATCTATCACCACTGATTCATCATTGCAGCCTTTATGCAGCATTGGAAGGACCTTACTAGTCAATGGGACTAATCAAAAAGAACTTTCAGGCACATTTAAATATGCTACCAATACTTGTGACACTTTATGAACTTCAAAAGGAAGCCATTTGGGGGACGTTGCGGGTGCTGAGAAGAGCGCTCTCGGCAAACATCAAAGATTAATACAGTACTAATTTCTTGAGTTTTGAATATGCCCTGGCTAAAGAATGGGATCCATTCTTGCCACGGTATTAGAAATCCCTAAATATTTGGAGACACTAACCCCGTCAAAAGGAGATTATGTAATCTCTACATATGGACTCACAAGATGCTATCTAATGATTTACCAGGATATATCATAGAGCTTTTCAGCAGGACCACTTGCTCATGTGCGTTTAGGAAGAGCAATATCCTTCTCCTAGATACACCCATGTACACTATGCACTTTGGAAAAAACTGCCATCAGTAATATTGTGCTGGTAGCCTGGAATAAGCTATAGGGCACACTCAAACACAGCTCCCTGGTTGGGAGAAATCGCTTTAAATCCCTCATCAATAGCATTTGTACCGAAGTACGTTCATGTAAATTGGTTGTTACAACATCCTTGAATCAACCAAGTTGTCCATATGTATCACAAATGGTATGTACCTGACCAAGCGCTATATATAGGATAAAGTATGGGTCTCAGTGTGTAATGAGCATTTACACACACCCGAGGTGTTTGATGCTACATAAACCCCGAGAGCGAAGCTCGAGGGGTTTATTCGTAGCATCAAACCCCAAGGGTGTGTGTAAATTTGAGTTTACACACCAGGACCCAAATTTTATTTTATATAATTGTTGGGCTTCTCTTATTTGCCTCAGCAATTATATAAAATAAAAAAAAAAAGACTGCTGTGCTGGTGCAGTCAGATTACCTCGGCGCACGAGGTTCGCTTTCACTTTATTTAAAATATTGTTGTGGGGGTCCATCCGGTAGTCGTGTGGAACATCTGAAGTAATTTAAAAAATTACTTACTGCCGAGTGTCTGTGGCAGTTCTATCCATAGTGGGTTTGCGTAGGGGAACTGTTTCCTGTTCGAGAAGGACACAGTGAGTGAGAAGTTTGAGCATGCGCAGTGTGTGGAAAACCGTGCGAGTGTTTGCCGTTATAAACACTCCTTTATAACGGCAAATTAGGCCACAGTTTCCCAATGGGAAAAAGGGAAGCCCATTAATTATAGTACAATAAAAATGGCCCACGGGATATCGATATATTTGAAAATCAACCATGTTCTCCCTCTGTATCCCACATGATATGTTACCAAGTCGAGTTCCTAGTCACCTAGTTTAGCACTACATTACAATATTACTGACCCCACAGTATACTGCTGTACTAAAATACTGTTGATCTTATACTATTATATAATTACTGGTGCACACTTTTTCCTTAAGGAAAAGCCAGTTGATATTTGCATTAATAACCAACTGGTTATTACAGCAAACACGCATCAGGTTTCCCCTCAGTGTGTGCGCCAGCCGCTCTTTCGACTTCCCAATACTGGACAGATGCTGTAACCGCCACTCGGCAGTAAGTTCAACTTAAAAAAACAAACAGTTTTAAATGTTTAAAAAGTTCATTACTTAATAGCTAAACACAGCTGCAATATTTAAACTTAAGAGACTGCGCGCTGAATCCCGACCGGTCTGCTGCCGCCTCAACACCGATTTCAGCTTATTTTATATAATTACTGCGGCAAAACAATGCTCACTGCAATTATATAAAATAAAACATTGGGTGCTATGTAAAACTCAAATTTTACACACACCCTTGGTGTTGGATGCTAAAATAAACCCACTGAGCTTCGCTCTCAGGGTTTGTGTAGTATCCAACACCTTGGGTGTGTGTAAAATTCTCATTGCACTCACCACCCAATGTATTCTACTATATGAATTCTCCACTGTATTTCTATTGTGGATTTTAAATAATGTATTGTTTCAATGTATTTTTTTATCTCTATTCCCGTTCTCTGTATTTTGTTTTAATCTCTATTCCTGTCCTACCCAGGACCTCCTTGTGAATGAGCTTACTCAACAGATCTTTTTCCTGGTTAAGTAAATTAAACTGAAACTGAATTTTAGCACGGTCCGTACTCACTTTATGCAAGTTAGGATTTTTCTTTCCCCTCACCCCCACCGGAAGTTCCTTTTCTAAAAGGTATTGATTAAAAAAAAAAATAACTTACCACTGAGTCAGAGTGGTGGTGAAAGTATTATGCTGCAAGGCAGGGTGGTGAGGGGCCAAAAATGTGGAAGAGCTGCACGCTCGGCCGGGAAACTCGGCACATGTTTGCAGTCATAAACACTCCTTTATAATGGCAAATTACACAATGGGTTTCCCTATGGGAGAAAGCGAAAGGCAGTTATTATGTAGAGGATAATGTATGGTCATTGGTGAACAACAACTCTTTTTTCGCTTCAAGTGGCTGACATGATAACTCAGATAAACCTCGAGAGCGCAGCTCTAGAGGTTTGCTTAAGCTGTCATAGCAACCATGAGAAGTCAGCATAGAGTTGTTGTTCACTGATGCCAGTACATTGTCTTTTACAGTGTATGGGCTTCAGTGCCTTCATTTTAGTTCAGTACATTGTGCTTTAAAAAAAAAACACCGCAAATCCTGCCCTCCTTTGACACGTGCCCCTCATTGAAAATACAGAGTCAGCCATCTCGCTCACTCAATTTCTTTTTTTCAAAACTGTCACTGTGGTCTGCAAGTTTCAAACAAGTGGAACAAGCAATCGGTGGTGCTGCCACAGTCACTAGAGTGTGAGGGCACTCCTTTTTGCTATACCATTGCAATGACATAGCCATGATGGTATAAGAACATCATGATGTCACCGCGATGGTACTTGTAAAGTGATAAAAAACAAAGCATAACAAGTCTTGTCTATACATTATAAGAATTTCACACGCTCACATAAGGTGTTGGATGTTGTTACATTAAACCCCAAGGGGAAACAGGTGGGTACACAAGCATCTGACACCAGGTGGGTGTAAAATGTGAGTTTTACACACTACCACAACTGCCTGTGCAGCATTATTTCACCACAGCAATTATAGAAATGTCTTCCTTTAAAGTCACAGTGGTCAATGTGAAGATCATTTTCTCCAAGTGGGGCAGAGGGTTTCTGAGAGTTAAAATGAACGCGCATTCTAATTTGTGACAGTTGATCAACTATGGCACTGCAACTGTATCTCTCTGCTCTTCAACCCTTTTGCATTTTTTACGTTGGCTGCACTTGCACAAACCAAGGTATTGTGGCAATGCAGGATTTCGGTGGGAGGGGGTGTTACTGCTGAGCCCATTGCAGTTCACAGAATTAGGGGCTCAGCAGTTTACCCCAATGACCACTTGGTGTAGTTCTGATGCAACTTTCTGCTCAGTGGGCTGAACGATCATGCACTTCAAAGGACCAAAGCCACTCTAATCCAAGAGAGCTTCGGCCCTTTGATTCACATGATCATTCAGCCCAACAAGACATGTAGCTATTTGTGTGCCACCTTGCTCACCAGTCCTGGCTGGCCACTGAGTGCTCCTGCCGGACCCCTATCTGTTGGCCTTGATTGGAGGTCTGGTGGAGTGTAATAGTAAGGCCACATGCTGCGGCGGGGTTGCCAGTCGCCATACAGCTCAATGTGCAGGCTGCTGTAGTCAGCTCCTCATGTCCTCTCACTCCCTCTCGCATTGTGCGAGCGTTGTGGCGTTCGGATGAAAAACTGCTCCTTGCAGCTAAATCTGCAAGCCTGTTTGTGTGTGCCCCAGACACTGAGTAAATAGAAATAAAAGGGGGCCAAGAGGCACATGGGGAGCATAAAAATAAATGTTTAAAGAAAAGTAGGATCTCTGGCATTTTTAGGAAGATACTGACACTGGGGGTGCCCAATCCCCCAGTGTCCTCAATTGTACCAGCAAACTGTCCCTGAAAGAAAGAAAACTGTCACTTGTCATCTTTTTTTTTATCCTGAAAGAAGTCCATCGTTGTCTGTTGTGCTGTTACCCCACCCCATGACCCTTGCACTTAGGGTTGCCATCCCACTCCCCCACCCATCCTATACTTACTCACCAGAGTGTCCGCTGCCGAAATCTTCCTTGAACTGCAGACACATCTTCACTCTTCAAAGCCCAATCGCAAACTTGAGGTAAGTGCTTCACTGTATTTAAATGGGGTTTTCAGCTTCATCGTATTTCAGTGGGGTTTTCAACTTAATGCCACAACTTGCCCATTTTTAATATTTTTGCCCCAGATTTTCAAGTTACTTTTTGGGGACCCCACCTCATGAACAATGCAAGTGATGTTAGGTAAATCTGTCCCGAAAGGTGATTTTGTGGTCATTGTGCAAAATCACCTTTCGGGCAGGAGCTGAAAATTTTCTCCACCATTGTTCTTGAGGTGAGATCATAAGAAGGCTATGCTAAAAGTTTGGTGTAAAATTATATAAAAAAAAACTAAGTTATGAGTCTGTGTTTAAATCTGCGAACACAAGCTCATAACTGTGACAGGGATTAGCCCTGTCACTTGGTGTGGACCTTATTTTCCTCTCCTTGTACAAAAACATCTGTTACAATAGTTCTGTTCTTTGTCCTTTATTCTATCCTTTCAGCTGTAGTTCAGAAGCTGGCCACCTCTGGGTGCGTGCCCCCCCTCTCTCTCTTATCTAGTTCCACTGTTTTTCCATTTCCACTGAGGTCCACTGAAAGGGTGCAGTTACTTGGTTAGAACAGAGCATGTAAAATAATTCATTGTTAGGCAGTACAGTCTTGCATGCGATATGCTGTGTTTATGCCCTCAAAATGGCTACATGTTCAGTATGCCTCAAGAGAAAGCCTGGGAAATATAGTTATTAGTTCTAAGCTCCAGAGTAGCTTCTTTTAATATGTGCACGTAGCCTAAGCAGTAATAGTGGAAACAGTCATTTTGGTACACTTTGTATGCAGCTTGGTGTCTTCTGTAAATAGGCTGTCCCTTTATATAAGCCCCATGTGAGTGTACCAGTGCTACTCAGCTGAAAAGTAAGCTGTTGAAAACAGGCACAATAAATGTTTGCCTCACAAAAAGATAATGTCAAAAGCACAACAGAAATGGCTACATTTCGTTTAAAGGAAAACTACACCCAAAACTTGAAAAAATAAATGTTGTGCAGAGTGTTTTAATTTGTGTGTGAAGTTCTAGTGTTTCCTTCCCTCTGACTGGTATTAGGAGTTTTTCCCAAATCAGCCTGCTAGCTTTATGCTAGTTTTACGACCCCTGGGGATCTTCATACCTGATAGCGTAATTGTATTTCTTGTTCCTACAGTGCATCTTGTCTCATGTGATTGTGGTGTAAGAGAGACCCAACATTCAGCATACACATGCCAAGCAAACTAAATATCTTGGAAGCTTTACAATCTGCACAAAAATTACCCGCAGCAAAGTTTTTCAGGACAGTAAAACCTTTTGGATGAGGGTAGTCACCAAGCTGAATTCTACAGATTTTAAAATATAGCCATCTCTATTGTTGTGAACTGATTGTAATGCAATGCTTTCTGCTGGATTTCAATAAAGCTGTTTGATATGGAGATCTCCAGGTGTCATAAAACTACCCTAAAGCTAGCAGGCTAATTTAGGAGAAACTCCTAATACCAGTCAGAGTGAAGGAAACACTAGAACTTCACATACAAATTAAAACACTCTGCACAGCATATATTTTTTCAAGTTTTGGGTGTAGTTTTCCTTTAAAATAAAGGTAATTTCAGAGGGGAAACTTACAGGCTGAAGAAATGGCTGCAGAATCAACAGGGGAAAACTCCTCCTGGAGTTTGTAGCTACTTTCTTGTTGCTCAGCTGTACTGTCTGACCCCACTTTAGGGTGGCAGCGGCCTCTAGTGACCACTTTTATTTTTTAAATTACTCTTTTTTCCCCCCTACTGCCCGCCGATTCTGACCTTTCAGTGCATCCAAGGAGCCATCCTCCTGCCTCTCACTCGCTGAGACTTACCTCTCGATCCCCCACGGAGACTCGGCTTTCCCCGAGCAGGGGACGAGGTGAGAACCTCAACACCCCGACATCCTTCCTTTCGTTGAGCCGAGGAGGTAGTCCGACGAGCAGGGCACATTGGAGGCATGCACCGGGAAGCCCATCTTTCTGGAGCCAGCAGGAGTTTTTCCCTGTTCTTCTTCCCCTACAGCGTGCGACCCTTGACAGCAAGGCTCAAGGCACTGACGTCCACACTATATAGCAGCCACCCGTCCCCAAAAATTGGGACTTGCAGTACTCCGAGCCTCTGCTCGGAGTCAGGCAAGTGCGTGGGCATTGGCCTCCCACCTCCCCGGAGAAGGTGAACTGTCCTGGGACACTCAAGCCTATCTCCTCCCAACTGACCCACCAGTGAACCAAGTCCACTCCTGAACCCAGGTCGCTGGCGTGGTGCGAGGTGTGGCATCCAGCACCTCAACCCTCAGCGCCACCGGGCCAGCTTCTAGTGATCACTTTTATAAGGCAAATACTGTCAATCAGGATTAAGGTAAAACAACATATTTTTATTTCAGTTCTCCTTTGTTTAAAATGCAAAACCATGATATTAAAGCATTGTAATAATGTACATAAAGGCTCCCTAGCTTTATATAAATTAAAAGGAGCTCTTTAAAATGCTTAATGTTTCTGGTGATGCTGATATCACATGACCTGGTGGGCAGGTATATAAGGAGTCTACCTGCTCAGCCTGCGAGGGGAGTTAGGGTCAGTGCTTTCTGGCCTGGGTAGGTGAAAGACTGAGGGGAGTCCTAGCACCCTTGTGGAAACTGACTATACAAGTTTGCCAGGGCTGTGAGAGATTTTTTGTTATTATTTAAAATAGTTATATTTTATTTGCTCACAAGTGAAGCCTTTATTCACTTTCTTTTATTTTTGGATGCTTAAAAATAAACATCGCGCCAAGCTAACGGTGTGTTAAAACTATTTCTGGTTGTGTGTCCATCTGTTATCCCACACCCTATGGCAATAACTTTAGCAGTTTTCAATATTTTGATCCCAAATTTTCAACATAGCCATTTCTTCATCACAACACCTCATGAATGTGACAGCTGTCATTTTTCTAATGCTGGTCAAAATGCTGGGGTTGTTTTGCATCCCGGAAGGTGATTTTTGCAGTAGCCCTGCAAAATCACCTTTAGGGCAGGAGTTGAAATTTTGCTCTACATTTGTTCATTCTTGTTGAAAATTTGGTGTAAAGATATTCAAAAAACAAAGTTATGAACCCGCATTGAAATTTGCGAATGCAGGCTCATAACGTTGGCAATTTTCAATATTTTGACCCCAAATTTTCAATATAGCCATTTCTTCACAGCACCTTTGGTGGAGAGCATTTACCCAGATCTTTGGTCTAGACTGGGTACTGTGCCATCCAGTTTCTCCTCTCTGGGACTCTCACTTGTTGGAATGGTCAGCTGTCAGGCCCGTGAAGTGTGAGAGACTCCATGGACCTAGATTTATTAATTTGAGAGGTTTTCTTTTTCCTCTTGGAAGATCTATTTGGCTGACCTTTTCCATTTGCACTAATTTGTTTTTGGACGCCGGGGGAGGGGGGTTAAAGTTCTGCCCCCTCCCTCCTGTCTAGGGAAACTGTTGTGGGGAAAAACAGACCATCTCAGCTGTTTCGGACCGTGGACAGGCTTTTACATCCTGCCTGTTTTTGGCCAAAAAAAGCTTTTTCAATCACTTCGTGTGAAGAGTTTGCTCTGTTTTTCTCTGACAGAGTGATGGCCATCCGGTCGGGGATTCCGCCAGGAAGGTCCTTGCCTTGCAGTGATTGGGTTGGGAGTTTCAGAGGCACTCAGTCTGCCTGGGAGGAGTTTAGGCCAGTGGAGGTGTCTGAAGTGACTAAGTTGATCTTAGAGCTGAAGCACACCTTTTGTGAGCTGGACCTGGCACTGATGCATTTCTTAATGGGATGTGTCGATGCTGTTGGCCCGGTTCTCAATGGCGGAGGGGGTCTTCCCAGTTGCTCTGAAAGAAACACTGGTAAATAAATTTTCTCTCGACCCACATGTCCTGGTGAATTATCGTCCAGTCTCCAACCTGCCTTTTTTGAGCAAGATTGTTGAGAAATTGGTGGCACAACAGCTTGAGGATCGCTTGGTGTCCTCGGACATCTATGAGCCTTTCCAGTCAGGTTTGTGGGCCAGACATAGCACTGAAACTGAAACTGCTCTAATAAGAGTGCATAATGATCTGCTCAGGGCAAGAGACAGAGGAGACAGGTCAGTTCTTGTGCTCCTTGATCGCTCCTCAACGTTTGACACTGTGGATCACGTCGTGCTTCTCAATCGACTCTGAGTTTTGTGGACTCGCCAGTACTGTCATCAGATGGTTTGAGTCCTACCTCTCGGACAGGGTGCAGCAGGTGGTGATGGGGAACTTCTCCTCCTCCCCAATGCCTCTTTTCCTGTGGAGTACCACAGAGCTCGATCTTGTCGCCGATATTGTTCACAGTGTATATGCTGCCCCTGGGTGAGATCATTCGACAATACAGTGTGGAGTTTCACTGCTATGCAGATGACACCCAACTGTATTTGTCTTTTGCACCCAGAATATCAGGAGCTGTCAACATGCTTAACAGCAGTCTGGCTAAAATCAATGATTGGATGGCTTCCAGCTGGTTGAGACTCAACCTGGCTAAGACCGAGGTGCTGGTGATTGAGCCTGGTCATGGGTGTGATGAGTTGCCACCCGGGGCAGACTCTGGACTTGTCCTGGGGTCTGCGCCGTTGGTGACTTCTCCAAGGGTGAAAAATCTGGGTGTGATCCTTGATAGAAGATTGACCTTTGAAGATCAGGTGTCATCTGTAGTCAGTAGTGGTTTTTTCCACTTGTGGAACATTGCCCGGATTAAGTCCCTCTTTCCACTCGAGGACCTGCCATCACTGGTGCATGCCTTTGTGACTTCTAGGCTCGACTGCTGTAATGCTCTGTACTTTGGGATCATGGGAGGGACCCTTCTCAGACTACAGCTGGTGCAGAAAGCAGTGGCCCAGTTGCTGACGGGCCTTTCGAGGTCCAGTCATGTGACTCCAGTCCTGCATGCTCTGCACTGGCTGCCAGTCAGGTGGAGGGTCCTTTTCAAGGTGGGTCTTCTCACCTTTAAGGCCCCACATGGGCTGGGTCCTGGCTACCTGTCTGAGCTCCTGACACCGGTGTCCTCTGCTTGCTCCTCCTCGAGGGGCCTCCTGGATGTTCCCAGGGTTCAGCTCGGGACCTCGGGAGATTGCGATTTTAGTGTCTCTGGGCCAACCCTGTGGAGCTTGCTTCCACCTGCAGTCAGGGAGACTTCCTTGATTGAGGTGTTTAAGGGGAGGCTGAAGGCCCACCTCTTCAGCCTGGCTTTTGACTGATGCCAGCTTAAGTTATGGCCAGTCCCTTGAAGACTGACTTCTGAAAACCTTTAATGTTGATGTATACCAACTTTGATATGATTTTAATGAGGTTTTATTTCATGTTTTAATTTACCACTGTATGCTGGTTATTTATGTTCAGCGCCCAGAGCCTCTGGGATTGGGTGCCTTATAAATAAAATTGCCGTGCCTCATGAACATGACAGCTGTCATTTTTCAGATCCCGGCAAAAATGTGTTTTTTGCTTCCCATAAGGTGATTTTGCAGTCACTGCACAAAATCACTTTTTGGAGAGGAATTCAAAATGTTCTCCACCTTTGTTCATAAAGTGGGGTCATAAGAATGCTACGTTGAAGATTTGGTGTAAAAATACTAAAAAACTATGAAGTTACGAGCCTGTGTAGAAATTTGGGAGTGCAGGCTCATATTACTAACTTCCAAAAATAACACTTTGAAGACTAAGGGGAGGAACACATTCAGATAAGGATAAAAGAAAAATAATTGACAGCTTTATAGGCATGGATGTAAAACCATGGATTTTTCTGAAAAGGGGATTTCAGAATTGCAACAAAAGTTTAACAAGCAACCAATGTTCTGCATTGACAAATGCTTGCTTCTAGTTGTGTTTATGTATTCTATATGTTGCTCTGCCGAAGAAGACCTCCTTGAAAATGAACTTGCTCATTGGAGTTTTATCCTGGTAAAATAAACTTCAGCTTGAACTTGATAGCTGTATGGAATGGATTGTGTAAACGTTGCAATATGGTTGGTGTGGGAGTGCCTGATGAGCCGATATTACCCCGACTGATAGGGACAAGAGGCCCTTTGCCAAGTGGTCCTTATCTCCTTGAGATTCTGTGTCTATGTTTCCAAGCGACTGTCAGTTTTGCAGTCGAGAGGAAATAAGGGTTGGAATCAGTTGATATTTTCTTTTAAGTGATCGGGAGACCATGCATTCTTCATGGAGGACACTGGGGCATTTATAATGGAAAAGAAGGCAAGTTTCTGTACTCAAGCTAATAGCTAATAATCTCATGGGGAACACAGGACAGAGTTCGATATTTTAAAAAGAGGTGAAGTAGATGTGAATAGTCATGGAGGAGTGATAGTTAAAAAAAATGGTTAGGTGTTACATAAAGTGCCTTGTGACAGTTCTCATCTGCATTTATTGAGAAACCAATATGGTGGAAATTTGATTATCTGTCAGGGCGAGAAGTAGTATCAGTGTGGCTTTTGGTGAAGAGGCTGACTGGGTCTTTATCTATGTGTTATGCTGGGATTTACTCACAGACTAAAGACCCAGTTAGCCAATCAGCTTTCTCTTTTGAAAAGTGCCATTGTATGATGGATATTATGAACTGAGGATTCCAAATAGAGGAATCTGATTGGCTGAGAGCTCTTTGAAGCCGTGATAATATCAGGCTATATCATCACGGCTTCAAATAAGTTCCGGTGCCACCAGCCTCTTTGTTCTCTACTGTCTGAGAACTATTTTTTTCAAAATGTACTCCTACACCATCCAAAAACTCATTTATAAAATGTTTTAAAACCTGTTTCTTATTTTTTTTTTATAAAACTTGAAACTCAGTTCATAATAGTAATAAGTCACTCCAAGGTGTGGTATATTATGGGATATCATCACTTCTCAGGTGGTTGGATGCACCCAGCCTGCGGCGTTGTGCCCAACCACCCAAGGTGTGACGATATCCCATGATATACCACACCCTGTTGTGCCTTATTGCTTAATTAGCAACTTCATGCACAGCATGTCCAGTCACTCATGCTTGTTATGTGTGCTGTGTACAATTAGCTTTCCACAGAATAGTCCCTATGTTGGTTTCGTGCAAAGTTAGCTGGTCAGTTTTTCTGGTTTGTTGTGTGCCCTCCATTGGTGGCGTGGAGTGTATGTCAAGCTGGATACCCCTCTGTTCTACCTGTGTCTGCTCAGTTTTTTTTTCTTTTTTTGTACAACACATTTTATTGCATTTACAACATCAACACATCTGACACAATTCACACATGTTATTGTACTCTTAACCCATGAGCCAGCATGCCTCTGTTCCCAAAGCCATGCTCCTAAAGACTGTCTCCCCTCCTGTACGCTGCCACAGCCACTCTTAGCCTAGCAGGTACTAGAAACCTAGGCTTGCCAAGGTTCTTCTTTCACACTACAATTTGACGCAAAACTCCCTGTTCACCACCTGCCCATGTGTGCCCAATGTTGCCAGTGGGTCCCACACCCCTTGCACTCTCATGCACATGCCAATGACAGGTGTTTTATTATTACTGTGATACTGCTGTATTGCACTAATATGCAGTAATGGGTATCCACTGTACAAGTGTGGGTACTAGGGATTATGCTTGCTAAGTGTATTGTATACACTATACAGTATACATTTATTTTACAGTATTATTTCTTATTTTTATGTTAGATGTAATGTTTATTTGCTTATATGAGACATATGTACTTTGGGCCTAACCATATCTTTTTACCAAAGTGTTCTTGTACACATGTATTTCTGCTGACACTGCTTTGCACCATAATGAACTTGCACCTGCTATGATTTCTGTGCCGTCTTTGGTCTAATGTTACGTCTTATGTATAACATAATGTTTTTCTTCCTACTGACTCTACATTTTCTATCCAGTAATGTAATGGTACCACTTGCTTCAGCCAATAAAAAATGTCACACCTTTTTCCTTATCTTACTATAAGAAGCATGGTTCTAGAAAAGTTTGCTGAGAATTGCTGCGTCTAGATGTAGGGGAACTTGTTTTCTCCCAGTACATTTGCTTTACTGCAGGTTATAAGTCTGTGCTTTTGTAATAAACTTGTTTATTACATAATTTGCCACTGTCTGTCATTCCTTCCACTTGTTTATCTCTAACAAGAACCTGATGCTGGAGTCCTTTCACTCCTTACATGTTGGCGACTGGGCAAGGACGAGATTAAACAAGAGAAGCTTCGCCTTCAATTAATTTTGATGGCCGAGTGGTGTGGTGCAATCTTCATTTTGCCCACTTGGACCTACTCATACTTACAGTGGTAGTGGGTGTGGCAGACCCACACCGCCTTTAGTCACAGCGTACCTCCCATGATGACTGATTGTCTACCGGGGACTGGAAAGCGGTAGATGACAGCTCTGGGCTAATTTTCAAGTTTCCCAAATGTGCTTGCTTTTATGTTGTTTGTCAGTGTGTCTACTCCCTACAGAGGGCTAATCAGACTTGTGCTGCACACAAGGTCAATAGGAAATTCTGTACTCTGCATTTCTGCCCAGTGCTAAACATGTGCTGCTCTACCAGCATTGGAGGCAAGTCCGCATTTGATTGCCCTACACAGTCCTTTCTAACAAAAAGACTGGATTTACAGACATTAAAAATGGCTCATATTAAATGTAAAATGCTGACAGACCTCCACTTATTCAGCATAAGTGTCATCTTCATTATGCTAGCTATCCAGACACCCGAGATATCAGATGTTCTGCCTGTTGTTCAATTTGTGGCCAAACAATCAGAGATTATGGAACGGAAAACTGTCCCGTTTGATCCTGGAGGGCAAGCAGCCGTCTCTTCGTAAACTGATATCTGGTAAGTGTTTTTACAGTTCACTCCCTATTTTTGTCTCCAACTTTTTTTTTATGGTTCAAGAACCACTGTTTACCTTGGGTAAATGTTTAAAGCTGTTCTAATGTCATCTGCAACAGTATGGGTGTGATATATATGTGTTTATTCAATTGTTATTGCTATTCACTTTAGGATACATTCAGACTCAATGGTATATATATTGGTTTTTATGTGCTCCGTGCCTAATTATTGGTGTGGTTATCCATGTTTCAGGGTCATTGTTAGCCGTAGTTCTTACTATGTGTGATATCGGGGGTTGTTGTACAAAATTTTCCTTATGGTTGGAATCCTGTTGTCTCATGATTCTATGGGAATTCTGTAGGGCATGGCATGTTGTTGATTGTTCATGTAGGTCAATACAGGCGGTGTTTGACAAAGAAAGATGTGCTAAAAAAATGTCTTTGTTTACAAAGATTAAAAGTTACTAGAATGTACTCTGCTGTGTTCTCAAAAGTGTTTTTATGACTGGTCAGTGTTTTTAATGCGGGCTCAGCTTACAATGGTTTGTTGTTCTATACATTTTTTTTTTAAAAAGTCTCATTTAATATTTTCCTTGAGAAGTGTGAGCTAGGACTGTTGCCAGCTCTTCTGGGCTAACAGCCAAATTACTTAACCCTATTCGTGACTAGATCAAATTTCTACAGTCACAGTTTGTAAGGCATAAAAACATGTATATCCACTTTTCTTTGCTCCTGAGGTCATTTGCAATGTCCCATTGCACTGTATTTCATGGAACGGGTAATTTTATCCCCCATTTCCATATTGAGCCATTTTATAATGCATTGCATTTTAATGACCACTTGGTTCCATGACACAGTGCTATAACTGTGTTAATTCACATCCTATGTATTATTTTTTGTTCTCTCACAAAGCTATGTACTGTACCTTAGTGCAGCTCAGTACTTGACTGCACTACTGTTTCAAACCCAAATGACTGTGTTTGATTCCCAACAGTCATCATTTTCATACTATGTGACCTTTAGCAAGTAACTTGACCTTCTTGTGTTTCAACATTCTCTGTCACTACCACTTCAAACTTGATGTGTGTCCCCACCTAAAGCATCCATTTCCACTCAAAATGCATGTTTTCATGGAAACACACCAAGAGTAACCCCTACAATTTTACCTTTTTATACAGTATTATGCATCTGTCCGAGAAAAAAGGACAGCCATTTTTTTTTTCTTCTAGGCTGGAAGCTAACACAGCCAACACCCAAGGCCTTCTTCCACAAAGGTCTGGCTGTAACATAGCATCTTTGTTCCTAAACAATATCACGCGATTCCTCTACTACGCAAAGTGCTTAAGGACAGTATACTGTTTTAAAAAAAATATATATATATATATATATATATATATATATTACAGCTGTTTTAAAAAAGTTTACCATCTACAGTTAAAAACAATGACTTTTGTTTTTGTGTGTGACCATGGTATAATTTTTTCTTTCTTTTAAAAATGCATTCTAAGATATACGTATGTACGGTATTACCATCAATCCGGATCTTTTATGAACTCAGCTGACATTTTGTATAGCTTAGGATAAGGGAACCCAGGGATGCTTGTCTTCTTTTATCCTATCAAAATAATCTTGTTTTATTTTCAGCATTGTGTATCTTGTTTTTTTTGTCTTTCTTTCTTTCTTTCTTTCTTTCTTTCTTTCTTTCTTTCTTTCTTTCTTTCTTTCTTTCTTTCTTTCTCCTAGGAAAAACAAAGTTCCCCATCTTCTAGTAATGTATAAAGCCACCTTTTCTAAAATAATTGCAATATAATTTTATTATAATTTAAAAAGTGTATGTATTAAAAAAAGCACTGGGGCCACACCATTACCATTTATCCAGTGCACATCTTTTTAAGGTGCTGCATCACTGGCTACTAAAATTGCCAGACCATTTATGTTTCAGCATCCACGTCACCACCAACAGCTCAACCCCTTTATTGTTCCATTGCTTGAGCTGCCTCTTTTACCACAGTAGGAGCTCGAGGGGGGGACCTTCCCTTCCTTCCAGTGCAACATCCATAGAGGTTGCAAAGTATGTAACTTTCTTCCCATGTGGAAAATAAAACAAAATATATATTTGCTAGTAACTATCTGTTATTTACAGGTTTTGAAAAGACCCAATGTATTCTAACAGTATAACCCAGTTCAGTCCAGCCGAGCTGGAGGGAGGAGATTGTGTATGTATTTCCACATATTCATATCTTTTGATTGTCTTTTCAGCTCTCTTATCCTGTCAGACAAATACAAACCAACTTTATATAGCCTTACAGCAATGGATGCAATCATCTGCCTTCTATAAGCACAAGTTCTAAAGCATTGTATCCCCTGAAAAAGCCTTACAAGTCAACAAAAAACAGAACGGTGGCTTGCTCAAATAAGTCATTTTTACCAAGGACTGGTAAGTATAGATATAATGTTATAAATAATATTTAAAAAGGGTCAAAGCAGCTATTGCTATAGCAAAAAGGAAATATGAGCTTAACTTAGCCACCAAAACGCAGGATAACTACAAAAGCTTTTATGCTTATATTAATAATAAAAAGGGACAAGGACGTACAGTTGGCCCATTAAAGGATGATACTGGTAAATTAATAACAGGTAACAAGGACATGGCTGATATGTTTAACACATATTTCTCGTCAGTGTTTAATGTAGGAAAAGCATCTGTGGCAGAGAACCAACCATCTAAGGGAGTATCAGATCTAATAATAGAGCTTGAAGAAGTCAGAACTAGATTAAGAAATTTGAATCAAAATAAGACATATGGACCAGATGGTTTACATCCAAGACTATTGAAGGAATTGGCAGATAATTTGGCAGGGCCTGTAACATTGATTTTTCAACAATCCTTGGAAGCTGGCCAAATTATTGATGCTTAGAGGCAGGCAATAGTGATCCCTATTCATAAAAAGGGTTCCAAACAAAGTGTGGGGAATTATATGCCAATTAGCCTAACCTCTACCCTTGGGAAAATTCTGGAGGGCATCATCAAGGACTTTATTATGAATTATGTAGTATCAGCCGGGGTTAGGGACATGACACAACATGGATTTACAAAGGGACGTTCATGTCAAACTAACCTACTCAAATTCTATGGAAGAATAAGTAAAACACTTGATGAAGGTAGTTCTGTGGATGTGATATTTCTAGACTTCGCAAAAGCTTTCCATAAAGTCCCACATGAACAATTGATAAAAACTGTTCTTAAGCTTGGGATACACCAAAAACTGGTATATTGGATAAGTGATTGGTTGCTTGAATGGAAACAAAGGGTATGTGTCCTTGGGGAACTATCTGAATGGGTCCGAGTTACGAGCGGGGCCCCCAGGGGTCTGTTTTGGGACCCTGCTTGTTTAATCTTTACCTCTCTACCATGCATGTTAACAACAAATATTTGGTTGTCCAAATTTGCCGACAACACACGAATAGGTTCTCCAGTAAATAGTCAGATGGATGCATTAAAACTGCAGAAGGCTCTTGCAGAATTAGAGACCTGAGCTAAAGAGAATATGGCGTCCTTTAACATTGATAAATGTACGGTAATGCACTTGGGGGAAAAAAATCCAGAAGAGGATTACAGTTTAGATGGTCAGATACTCAGGGTAGTAAAGGAAGAACGAGATTTGGGTATTATGGTTAGTAATGACCTTAAATCCCATTTGCTCTGTAACCATGTGGTTAAGAGGTCTAATAGCATTTTGAGCTGCATACATAGGCACATCAAAAGTAGGAAAAAGGAGGTTTTACTTCCTCTTTATACCTCTTTGGTGCGCCCTCATGCAGAGTACTGTGTGCAGTTCTGTGCACCAGGCCATAAGGGAGATATAAATGCCCTGGAGAGGGTTCAACGCAGTGCTACGAAAAGAATTAAGGAAGTACAGAATATGGATTATGGGGATAGACTGAGGAGCCTGCACCTTTATTCTGTGGAGTATCGGAGGCTAAGAGGAGATACGTGTCTTATCTATCGGGCACTATCTGATAACCAGCTTTGGGAACAACTGGGATTAATTTTTAGACATCAGTCCCATAATACACGTGCCCATCATCTACAGCTTAAGATGGAAAAGTTTAATACACAGGCACGAAGGCACTGGTTTTCACTAAGAGTTGTAAAAATTTGGAATGCACTACCACTCGGGGTCGTGGGTAGTCCAACTACTGTATGTTAGCCTTTAAGCACGCTCTTGATTATTATTTGAAGAGTAAGAACATAGAAGGGTACTAATTTATTAATATATTAATTTAAATATTAAGGGGAGCCAAATGGACTTCGGTCTTTAAAGAGCTCAGGACAACCTATGAAACCTATGACTGCAACTTATTCCATGGTTGTGCTCAACACAAATCAATTCGCAATGCTCTAAAATTCCTGGACTCTCAACTAACATTTGTAATGGGCATCTGTTGTTTCAAATGTATTTTATGCATTATGCTAAATGCTAATATTGTTCTATTGCAAAACATGTTTATGTTTCATGTTTATGATATTATGATTTGATATACATCTTGCTACACTTTATCAAGTGTCTATTCACAAAACTGCCCCATATTTATGAATGTTTTTATTGCCCATAACTAAACCTAAATACTGGGACCAGCATTGCTGACCCACCCCTACACTATGTTCCAAGCAAAACCACAGACAAATTAATGCCCTGTTTGAGTCATCACTTCCAGGGACCACTGGAAAATAAATTGCACTCTATGCATGTTTGTAATTTTAAATTCTTAACAATTATAATACGGCAGAATTTAGATTCTGCTCCAAAACCTATGCTTCAAGGTTCCATAGTAGGCCTTACCTCACTCAGTACTTTAGAGTATTTCACTATACAGTGTAAAGAAGGTAGATTCTTTCACTTGTCACAGGTGCAATAGGCACTATTATTAGTTGGCACAGGCCAACAATATATATATATTTGTCCCACTATTGCATAGTGTAACGGGCATATTGCTAAACTATATGTTTCCAGTGTGTTATTATAACATTACAAAATTTTATAACACAGGCCTCAGTCAGGCCTGCCAGCAACACATAGACGAGGAAATAATGTTCATCACTGTCATAACCTCTTCTGCGATTTGAAAGCAGAGTGTAACCATGACATTGTCATGGATTCACAGATGGTCAAATGATATTATTGGACCTCAGTCTGCACCCCCGGATGTGTGGTCGATGCCCCATATTTCTTTTTTTCTTTCCACAATTATCAGAAATTTAGGCTCTGTCACACCACTCTTTACAAAACAAAATTTAAAAGATTGTTATTTATGTGTTCTTAAGTCAGTTTCTAACACACTTTACAAGTTTGCAGGTTTCCACGGTGTGACACACATAACATCTCCACATACAACAGCAGTAACACTTTTATCTAAGCTGCCAAAACATTCATCTTTTTGCTAAAAAGAAAACAACTGCCACAGCTTCAATGTTATCACCATCTTTATGCCTGACTGGCTCCATATAAGGACTACTACATAAAATAAAATATTATTACCTGTGCAAGTGTAATGTTTTCAGCAAAATTACACCTGTTTCTAAACCTTCAAATCAGCTAAACAAGGTCTAACCCATTCAGACTCTACAATCAAGCCTATTGTGTCTGTTTACTACTAAGTGAAGCCTGGGGTAGGGGCAATCCCCTAACTTCAGCAAGAAGATTCTTCTTCAATTGATCTTCAAGCAAGACATCCATTTTCTCCATTGCTGCTCTCTCCAAGCCTGGCTGGCACCTTATACAGACTGATTATTTTTTATAAACTGTTAATCTTTGTGCCAGGGCATCATCAACTATCACAACATAAACACTACGCCAGTGTGTGTGGACATTTCCTTAAATGACTCAATGCACAATCTAACACACCCCTTGCCAAGCGTCTGCCAATCTAGCTATCCAGCAGCCAGCAACATAAACACTGACTTTTTTACTATAACGGTGTTTCATCTTTCAATTACCGTCTGCATAGCCCCATGTGCCTTGTGGGGTTATCACCGTTCTGCAAATGAAAAACTCTATGGACTGTTAAACTTTATAAACTAGTCATATATGTTTTATAAGGACCTTTCTGTCAAGAGACATTATCAACAGAATCTTCAATCAAGCTCCAAGGGTGTGCCACACTTCAACACCAAGCAGTATCTACAGTCTCCACTCTCAAAGTGGATTCCATAAACTCTTCTTCATCAACAGACATTGTTATATCATATTGTGTTATATGTGGTATCACATGTTAACATCTTTCCACATATTTCAATTGTGGTGTTGATATCCCTGAGTTCTGCACTATGTTTTACAAACACACCATTTGTGCTCCATCTGTGACCACTCCTGTACCAACTCCTGAACAGGCCAATTTTTGACAGTAACCCTGACTATCTGTCTGCTTTTTACAAACTACATGCATTTTTGTCTCCATTTAGGTTTCAATCTGTGATTATCCATCACGCATATAACCCTGTTTTATTTTTTATCATATATTATTAATACTAATGCTTTACTGTCTGCGGCGTACTATCATACAATATTATCATTAACATTCCATTACAAGGCTCGTGCTTCGGGCTTGTAAATGATTCCAGCTGCTTCCCTATGGTTGTGTTGCCCCTTTTGAGGCAACAAGGAAGAGAATGTTGCCCGTGGGTCCCACACCCCTTGCACCCTCATGCACACGCCAATGACAGGTGTTTTATTATTACTGTGATATTGCTGTATTGCACTAATATGCAGTAATGGGTATCCACTGTACAAGTGTGGGTACTAGGGATCATGCTTGCTAATTGTATGCACTATACAGTATACATTTATTTTACAGCATTATTTCTTATTTTTATGTTAGATGTAATGTTTATTTGCTTATATGAGACATAGGTACTTTGGGCCTAACCATATCTTTTTACCAAAGTATTCTTGTACACATGTATTTCTGCTGACACTGCTTTGCACCATAATGACCTTGCACCTGCTACAATTTCTGTGCTATCTTTGTTCTAACTAATATTACATCTTATGTATAACGTAATGTTTTTCTTCCTACTGACTCTACATTTTCTATCCAGTAATGTAATGGTACCAATTGCTTCAGCCAATAAAAAATGTCACACCTTTTTCCTTATCTTACTATAAGTAGCATGGTTCTCTAAAGGTTTGCTGAGAATTGCTGCGTCTAGACGTAGGAGAACTTGTTTTCTCCCAGTATGTTTGCTTTACTGTAGGTTATAAGTCTGTGCTTTTGTAATAAACTTGTTTATTACATAATTTGCCACTGTCTGTCGTTCCTTCCACTTGTTTATCTCTAACAAGAACCTGATGCTAGAGCTCTTTCACTCCTTACACCACCTGTCTGCTCACCTTTCTCCTCTCACACTCTCCCTGACAAACCTTCACCCATTGACCTCCTTGCACAACCCACCTTTGAGCCTACCATCATCCCCCTCCTATGATTCCTCTTCTCCTACCTAATCCTGATTAGTTCCCTCTACCCTTTCTGACTACTATGCCTAGGCTGACTCCTCTGGCTATAGGCTAACCTAGTAACCTTTAGGTATCAGTTTTGATGAACAGCTCCATCTCCTGTTTCCTCCCAATACAAAATCCTGCCTAACTTCCACCTCTGATTTCTTTTTCTCAAACTAGCGCCTAACTCTGACTTAAGCACTTAATTGTATGGCATGACGTGTGAACTCAACCCCATTAACTATGCACCCTTGTTTTGGTTATGTGTTATTTGCCTATGTTATCCTGCATTGTTATGCTATTGCCAGTGTTTACTGATTTCTCCTGTTCACATTTTCTTATTATTAGATGTTCTTGACAATGCCTATTAAGCTGCTACTGACTCCAAACCTATGCACCCTCCCCTACCCTTGTGATGATGATCCTTTGTAAATGAGCATTTTGCTCAAAGGTTGTAATTCTGATTACTAAATTAATAATAAACATAACCAGTCCATCAAACAGGGCACATAGCTAGGCCAAGCCACATGGAAATACACTTTAAGTACTATGACTGATCACACATGCATCATTGCATATTAAAGTTGAACATCCGAAACACAAACTGAACTAAAAAATGCAATGAGTTAAAGCTCTATCATATTGAAATTCGTGTCATGACCTGACAGCACATAGTCCTAACTATTTAACTTTAAAATTGTTACTGCAATAAAGTGCATTCCTGGCCACCCATTATAGGAAGTAAAAAGAGTAAAATGGGGCAGGAAATTTTAACTAATCACCATGCATCAGGCAAGAAAACTAATTATCATAGTTACTAATTTGTACTCCTGAAGAAGGCTTATTCGAAAAATACAAACTAATATGATTTATTCAGGAGACTAACAGTGAAGGTGGATAAGATATCCAAAACATATGCCCTGTGGTAAAGCCACCTCCACGATTCTCTACCTAATGCCAACCTGTACCTGTACATGTATCATCGTACGGGTTAGAACTGGCCTAAATTGATCAGTGTTGTTGCAAGTTCGTATATATATATCTATATATTAAAACTTTAATATTAGGGGCACAGTTCACTTGGCATTACAGGAGATGCTGGAATCTCAGGCATGGAGTCTACCTGATCGTATGTCCTTTGAACTCAACTGGTCATAATTTGATGGACAATATGCTGATACTTAGGAAAGCAAGAAACTGATCTGTGGTTATTGGTTTCTACCTGTTAGATCATAGGACATTTGTGCTTAGTAGTGATTAATGGAGTGACCAATTGACAACAATTCTTCTCTTTCTAGATCCTGAACCTGTGAGTATGGATGGATTGTACTCTAATGTTTTGTGAATAACCAGCCAGATTCTTAATAAAATTTGACAAGTTTCCAAAAAAAATAAAGAATTGTCCTACATATCTTAATCTCTTTGTGCCACTAACCTCTAGTCATTATAATATAACCAACCTTATACTTGAGCAACCTGAATGCATACCCTACCTGCTACTACCATGAGGCGACACATAGTTTCTCCCTCCTACCTCACTCTTTTGATCCTACCCTTTCCAATCTAAACTTAAGGGGGGAGGCCAGCCACTACTCAAGCTCCAAACCTGTGTCACCTACCAGCGCCCTACCCCATATGCACAAAATGCACAGCACAACAAAAGTGGAAGAGCAGCTAGCAATGAAAAGAGTGAAACTCACCAAACAAAAGAAGCAAGTGCTCACCGTATGGTGTTGTCTCCACTCATAAATGAGGTGAAGTCCTTTATTGTGAGTCAAAAACAGGAATATGCAAACCAACGATCACTATACCCCCGTGCTTCAAACCCTCTCCAAGTTCTTCCTCAGGGGGGCATGGTCAGAAAGATAATGGTACATTACATTTAAGCTACAGGCTTAAAGACACAGTGCATATTAGCTCTCAATGCTGACCAAGCTCTCACATAGTAGTCAGACACCTACCCCAAACAATTAATGAAAAAAGTGCATAAATATGTTAAAACATCTCAAAAAATTAGTCAGCTATGCTAAGGATATAAAAATAACTATAAATACAGTACAGTATATGTTATTTCTATTCATGCAAAATTAAATATGCTATAATCTCTTTGTTTATGATAACTATCAATGCATCTCAACTGAAATCAAAAATGTGCATAGTAAAGGAAATATTGCACATTTATAACATAGAAACATATAACTTTTTTTTTTGTCATATCACTGTTTATGCACCTCTGCAGTGCCACTGGCAAGGGCATCCAGCCACCTGCCCCCACTGCCCCGGAGAGCAGCAGGTTCACTCACATGATGGGGGTCTGGTGCAGCCACCCCAACCCACTGGAGGACCTCCCCATGCCTCTTCGAACCGGGCTGGACCGGGCCCCCCCCAGGCGTGATTCTACTACAGTCCTCCAGGTTGGCGGGCGCATAGCCATCAAACTACCTCAATCACGCCCAGCCATTTCCTCCATTTTTTCCTATAGGAGCAGGCAGTGCAATGACGTATGGCACATAAGCTGATGTCTTGCCGTGCACCTTCCCTACTGTGCACTGCAAATGTACTGCCCCCGGTCATCACCAGGTGCCGCTACAGTGCGATGTGCTTTCTCTTACCCACCCCAGGGAGGAGAGCAGTCCTGGGATGCTCAATCCAGCCTCTCCCCTGCGATTCTGTTCCCGAGCCCTGGTCACCAGTGTGGTGAGAGGTGTGGCATCCAGTGCATCAACCCTCAGCATCACCGGGCCGGCAAGAAACATAGAACTTGATGTCAGATAAGGACGGCTTGACCCACTGAGTCTGCCCATTTCCCTACCTACTGCATAAACACCAGATCATATTTAACCTGCAGCTTACCTTCTCCTTCTTAGCACTAGTGTTACCTTCCGTCTGTCTGTCCCAGGCATTCTTGAATTCACCTATCATTTTTGGCCCTACAACCCCCTCAGGGAGGTTGTTTCATGCATCTACCACTCTTTCCATGAAAAAATACTTCCTCATGTTGCCCCTGAGTCTTTCCCCCCTCTAGCCTCTTATTTATTTATTTATTTGAAAAAGTTTCACCAGGACAGACATAGAGAGCGGTAATAGCTCATTTTCAGATGCATCTTGGGGGGAGGGGGATACATAGGAGAAAACATATACAATCATTTTACGGAGAGCGAGGTCACATAAACAGGTACAAATCAGGTACAACAGGTATACATATCCAGATATACAGTTACAACAAAACTTGTGCTATACATATTCATTGGTTTACAGAGGAACCAAGGCATAAAACACACAAAGTGCTTATTATACATTTTCAAGAATGGGAACTTTGGCAGGGAAAGTGCTAGATTCATCCAGAATTGTGTAGTCAGTACAGTTACTAGGGTACGAGTATAACTCTGTTGGTTAGGGTAGGGGTAGGAGGGAGATAGGTCAGCCAAAGGCTCTTCACCCCTTTTGGGATGTGGAAAACCCCGCAAGGGGCATGCAGGGAAAATAGGCATGAGAGATAGGATTAAGCCGAAGTCGGATTGGGTATTTTGAGGGCAGAAAGGAAGAACACGGGGGGGGGGGTGACAGGTCAGCCAGGAGCCTTCACCACCTAGAGATGATTGGAAACCCCACAGAGGGTAGGCAGGCCACAGTAATGAGGGAGAGGAATAGCCCAAAAGTTGGTTTGGGCATTGTAGGGGGTTGGGGAAGAGCAAAGAGGGGGAGGGGTGGTTAGGTGAAGAAACACTCACTCCGGGAACCAAAACAGGGTCTCCTTGCTACTGCAGCACACACACATGCTGACCCAAGTTCCTACGCCACACTGCCACCCCTTGTTCTTGCACATTTCTTTTTTGAAAGATGCTGCCCTTCTGAACTTTATTTATCCCCTTGAGGTACTTGAATGTTTCTGTCATATTTCCCCTCTCCCTCCTTTCCTCCAGAGTATACATATAGCGGTCTTTCAGCCTCTCCTCATAAGGCTTCTGGTGTAGTCCTTGCACCATTTTCAATGCCCTCCTCTGGACTGCCTCAACCCTGTCTGTCCTTATGGAGATGTAGTCTCCAGAACCGAACACAGTACCCTAGATGAGGTCTCACCAATTGTCTGTGCAGTGGCATCACCTGTTTTCTATGGTATGGTTTAATATCCCAATCATTGTTTAGGCAATCAGGACTCACAGCCCACAATTCAAAAATTAGTATGCTTTTAATTCGTAACAATTTCTGTACTCTATTGGCCCCCCCAAGGTCTTTTGACATGACTTAAACATGAGAAATGGAATGAACTATCATCTGCCCCATGGTGATTTCTCCAATGTTGTCCCACTGGTGTACCTGAATCCGGGTTTTTTATAGCCCTGACTTGTTCTTGAATTCTTTCTTTGACTGGTCTAGTATTCCATCTTATATATGAGGAATGACAATCACACCAAAGAACATAAATGACAAAAGGGGTTTTACCCGAGGACTGGAGGAGGGCAGATGTGATTCCTCTTCACAAAAGTGGGAGCAAGGCAGAAGCAGGAAACTACAGACCTGTTAGTTTAACCTCAGTGGTAGGGAAAATGATGGAATCACTTCTGAAGGAAAGAATTGTCGGAGTATCTAGAGGCCAGAGGGGCACAGGACACAAGGCAGCATGGATTCACAGCGGGAAGGTCATGCCAGACAAATCTGATAGATTTCTTTGACTGGGTGACCAAAATAGTAGATCAGAGAGGGGCTGTGGACATGGCCTACCTAGACATTAGCAAGGCATTTGACACAGTCCCACACAAAAGATTAATATACAAGTTAGCCAGCCTGGGAGTGGGTCCAAGATGACAGCCTGGGTAAAGAATTGGCTGGAGAATAGGACACAGAGAGTAATAGTAAATGGAGTCCACTCTGAAGAAAGGGGGTTACTAGTGGGGTACCGCAGGGTTCAGTATCAGACCGGTCCTCTTCAATGTCTTTATAGTACATTGCAGAGGACTGAAGGAAAAGTATGTCTCTTTGCAGATGACACAAAGATCTGCAACAGAGTTGATGCACAAGGTGGGGTGGAAAGGATGAGAAGGACTTGGCAAGGTTAGAGGAATGGTCAAATGTATGGCAGCTTAGATTCAGTGCTAAGAAGTGCAAGGTAATGCACCTGGGAAACAAAAACCCAGGGGAAGAGTACACAGTGGAGGGTGAGATACTAACAACAACAAAAATGGAAAGGGACCTGGGGGTAGTCATATCAGATGACCTAAAGGTGGGCAAGCAATGTGAGAGGGCAGCAAGGAGGGCTGGGGGATACTGGGATGCATAGGGACAGGCATCACCAGTAGAAAACAGGAAGTTATTATCCCTCTGTACAGACAGCTGGTGAGACCCCATCTGGAGTACTGCGTGCAGTTCTGGAGACCAATCTCCACTAAAGACATATACAGGATGGAAACTGTCCAGAGGAGGGCAAGCTAAAATGGTGCAGGGTCTGCACCGGAAGATATATGAAGAGAGACTTAAGGAGATAATATGTAGCCTCGAGGAAAGGAGGAGAGGGGGACATGATAGAAACTTTCAAGTACCTCAAGGAATCAACAAAGTCCAAGAGGGTAGCATCTTTCAAAAAAGGTGTGCAAGAACAAGGGGCACAATTTGAAGATAGAGGGCAGCTCAGAGGTAATTTAAGGAAGTACTTTTTCACAGAGAGGGTTGTGGTTGCATGGAGCAGCTACCAGAGGAGGTTGTGGAGTCAAAAACAGTGGTGGAATTCAAGCATGCATGGGACAGTCATAAGGCAATTCTAGGGGTGCGGGTAGGAAGAAGTAGGCTGCTGGTTAACTAGGATCTGCAGCTTATCCATTAGGTAGGGAAATGGGCAGACTGGGTGGGCCAAGCGGTCCTTATCTTCCGTCAAATTCTATGTTTCTATGTAAGAAATAAAGGACCGGATTCCAGAGGGGGATGCAGGGCTTGCATCAAGCCCTTCATCCAACGCAAAGGGGGTCCCAGATGTGCCAGTGCCCCTCAGACACAAAGCAGTTTGATTCTCAAAGGTGGTTCATTTGCATCATTTTCCCCATTTTATGACTGCGTGCGCCACAAGTTTGGCACATGTCCCATGCCCCGGATGCAATGCTAGACCAGGAGAAAGTGGTCAACTCCTAAGGCCCTGGACTCTAGGCAGGTGTTTCTGGCAAGCGTGACTGCAGCAACCACCTTTCAGAATTGCGCTTGCCGCAATGTTTGTATTTATTTTTTTATAGCATAGGAATTGCAACCCTTTGAGTTATAGACTCGTGCCCGAAGGCTTCACGTCAAGTACAAGGTATTACAAAGACAAGGACAACAACCAGAAAATACAGTTTAACAATGGGAATAGTCATACAAATGAATCTGGCATACATAGGGTAATTGCCTATACAACTGGTTGCTATAAGAGAAGGAGGCAGAATTACATGCATACAGAACATACAGATGTGCAGTGAACATACTTACGTAAATTGCGTATACATGCGGAAGCTAACAGATGCAGCAATACAGGTTATGGTTGGATTTCAGGGTTATGTCTCAGGTGATGTTTTGTAGTGTGCAGCCTTCTGTGAGGCATTGTCAGGATCCAAATAGGAGTGTGCTATAGGCTAGTTAGGTTAGGCCTAGGGCATAGGGCCCCAGGTGCAGGGGAAAGTGATCAGCCTCATTAGAGACCTTGTCAGTGCCAGAATAGCATCTTATGAAAGGGCAGCGCCTAGGGTGAGGTTAACAGTTGCACTGGAAGCTACGTGCAGATAAAATATGTTTTTTTAGGGCCATCTTAAATGGACCTAACCTGGTAGTTGCAGTAATGGTAGGGGGGGAGGGCATTGTACCATGAGGGGGCTCTGACAGGGAATGATCTTTGTGTTAATGCGGTCCTGACCCTGGGTACCTTCCAGATAGCATTGGTGGCAGTGCGAGTGGCCACAGAGAGGGTGGCAGACTGGAGGAAGGCCGCAACACTGACTGGGGTAAAGCCTAGGTGGATTTTTTTGGTGAGGAGACAGGTTTGATACTGCAGCCTTTCCTCTAGTGTGAGAACATTAGTGAGTGTGTAGATGGTGCAGGTGTGTGTACGCTTATCTACACCACAGAGGAGCCAGCACGCCTTATTGATAACAAGTTGGATTTGTTGGAGTTCCGTTGGGTTCGAGGCAGCATAGATGGTGAGTCCGTAATCCACCAGTGACAGGACTGAGGAAGTTACTGCCAGGTACAATGTTTCTGGTGGTAGACAATCTTTGTGCCTGTATAGGAGACCGATATGGGTATTAGTGGCTGAGGATAGGGTTTCAATGTGGTCATGGAATGAGAGGGCGGTGTCAAAGGTGACGCCTAGGTACTTATAGGTTTGGACCTGCTCCAGAGGGAGGAAAGAATTGGAGAGGATATTCAGGTGATAATCCTTAGCCCTGTTCTGTCGGTGGGCAAAGAGCATAGTTTTGGTCTTTTTTATGTTGACTACTAGTCTCTGCTCAGTAAACCAGTTTTCAGTTTGTTTGAAGGAGTCTTGGAGCATAAGCTGGAGAGAGGAAGGAGCAGGATCGGAGGCGTAAAGAACTGCGTCATCCGCATACAGGAGAATATTCCCAGAGCAGGATTTAGGCAAGGCATTGAGATATATGCTGAAGAGCAGGGGCCCTAGTATAGAACCCTGGAGGACACCAGAGTGTACCAGGAGTGTGGTAGATAGGGTATTGTTAATTTTGACACACTGGGTTCTGGTGGACAGGTAGCTGGAGAACCAGGAGAGGTGGCCCTGGAAAACCCCAGTGTGTTGTAGGGTGTTAAGTAAAAGGGGGTGGGAAACCATGTCAAATGCCTTAGAGAGGTCTATGAACATGGCCCCTGCCAGGTATCCTTTGTCCAGTGTAGTGTGTAGTGAATTAGAAAATTCCATAAGGGCCGTAGTGGTGCTATGACCGGCTCTGAAATCATGTTGCTCTCTGCACAGTAGGCCATGCATGAGCAGGTATTCAGTGAGCTGGTCAGCTACGATTTTTTCAAGTGCTTTTGAAAGTGGAGGAAGAATTGAAATGGGCCGGTAATTGTTTGGGGAGGAGTAGTCACCGCTTTTTAGCATAGGGGTTATAGTGACTGTTTTCCACGAGGTCGGGAACTGAATCAGACACAGGGACCAGTTTAGTAAGTCAGTGATCGGTGAGAGGACAGAATAAAGAACAAGGTTTAGGATTCGCATGTCAAATGCTTCTTTACAATAATTGGAGCCACTGAGGGCTTTGGATAGGTAGTGTTTGGCTTCAATCATGGTAATGACATTGAGATGGAAAGGGGGGTGTTGGAGATTTGACACTGGCTTGGGCTGTACTGGGTCAAAAAAGTTACTTGGTAGAACTGAGCTGAGGTCAGAGAACGTAGAGTTGAGGCAATTTGCAATGGCTTGTGGGTCAGTGGTGGTTGTGCCATTAATGTTAAGCTGGGATGGTGGGGGAGAGCAGGCTTTCCCATTAAGATCCTTAATGTTATCCCAGAACTTATGAGAGCTATCCCAGGAGGCAGCCAATGTGGTTCTATAATGGTCCGTCTTGGCCTTGCATATTGCCCAGGTGCACTTATTGCGGGCAGTGTTTTAGGCTTGCCTTTCCACTGGCAAGCCAGTCAGTGGCTCGGTGCCATAGGTTGTCTCTTTGTTTGAGCAACTGCAGCAGTGCTGGGGCAATCCAGGGAGCATTTCTCTTCTTGGAGAATGATTTGACGAAGGGTGCAAATGCATCGCAGGCTTTGTTGAAAGTAGAAGTGAACTAGTTAAGGGCATTGTCAATGTGCAGAGCATGGGAAATAGTGGACCAGTCACAGTTTGACAGGTGCTGCTTGAGCTTAGTGAGACCACCAGGCCATAACCGGCGATGATAGGTGATATTTGGTGGAGGTTTCGGTAATCGACAGGACCAGTTAAACAGAATTGGGGAGTGGTCACTCAGGGAGTTAGGTAGGACCACTAGATCAGTAATATGGTGGGGACGATTTGTAATGAGGATGTCTAGAAGTGTGCAAGTTCCATTGGTGGTGTTTGTTCTAGTGGGTTGGGATACAAGTTGGGACATATCTAAAGCCGCAAAGGTGTCTTTGGCATGTGCTGATATGCTTGCGAGCCAATTAATGTTGAGGTCCCCAACTAGGATCTGTTCCTTCTTGTGGGGGAGGGTGGCGAGGTAGTCTGACAGAGATTACATAGAAACATAGAGGTTGACAGCAGATAAGGACCACAAGGCCCATCCAGTCTGCCCATTTTTTCTACCTTATGAATGTGCCACACACCTTTACACTGTCAATGACCTATCTATCCATATTCGTCTGTATTGCTCCCTTATGCCTATCCCATGCCTGTTTGATGCCCTGCACTGTATTCATAGCCACCACTTCCTGAGGTAGGCCATTCTATGCATCCACCACTATTTCTGTGAAAAAGAATTTCCTCACATTCCCCCTTAATCGGCCTCCCTCTATTCTCATGCTGTATACTCTTGTCCTGCTATTTTTCTTATATTTAAACATGTTAGACTCTTTCACCTTGTTAATGCCCTTAAGGTGTTTGAATGTTTCGAACATATCACCTCTCTCCCTCCTTTGCTCAAGGGTACATATATTGAGCTCCGTTAATCTGTCCTCATATGTCTTCTGATGCAGTCCCTGCACCATGTTGGTTGTCCTTCTCTGGATTGCCTCAATTTGGTTAATGTCCTTGTGAAGATGTGGCCTCCAGTACTGCACGCAATACTCCAGATGGGGCCTAACCAGTGTCTTGTAAAGAGGGATTATTACCTTCCTCTTCCGACTTGTAATACCCCTACTAATACACCCTAACATCCCCTAGCCTTACCTACTGCTTTAGAGGTCTGCTTGGATGATTTCAGGTCATCGGTGATGATGATGCCCAAGTCTCTTTCTTCCTTTGTGACCTGCCAGCAACTCCCTCCCAGCCTATAGGTGGCTTCAGGGTTTCTCTTCCCTATGTGCATGATCTTGCACTTCTTTGCATTAAATCCCAGTTGCCACTCTTCTGACCATTTTGCTAGTTTATCAGATCTCTTCTCATTCCTCGCCCACCCATCTGGATCATCTACTCTGTTGCAGATTTTGGTGTCATCTGCAACAGACAAGCCTTACCTCTAGTCCATCTGCAATGTCACTAATGACGATATTGAAGAGGACTGGCCCCAGGACTGATCCCTGTGGTACCCCACTTGTGACTTGCATCTCTTCTGACTGTATACCATTTACCACCACTCTCTGTTTTCTGTCCGTCAACCAGTTTGCCACCCAGTTGACCAACTTCTGACCCACCCCGAGCCTACCCAGCTTATTTATCAATCTTCTATGTGGAACAGTGTCGAAAGCTTTGCTGAAGTCAAGGTAGGCGGCATCAGATTGACATGCAGATGATTGGTTACGGGGAGGGGGGATGTAGGAGACAGTGAGAAATAGCGGGGCCCGGTTTGGGTCTGGTGTGAGTTTTATAGAGAGGGCTTGAGCACCATTTTCCAGTGAGGGAACTGGCAGTGCTTGATAATGCAGTGCTTTGTTTACATACAAGGCACAGCCACCACCTCTCTTATCCTTACGATCTACTCTTAGAAGGGAGAAATCAGGGATTGAGACAAAGGAGTCCGGGGTCTTTTTTGATAGCCAAGTTTCTGTAAGGGCCAGGATGTCGGATTGATGCTGAACAAGCCAGCATTGCAGAGGTGCAATTCTTTTTGGTAGGCTGCAGATATTTATTGAGGCTATGCTTAGCCCCGAGAGCGACTGTGGTTGGTAGTGTGCCACTGGGCCTGGATTTGGGTGGACGTTGCTGGATAATAGTAGAAGCAGGTTGATTATTCTAAGGAGTGCTATGAGATGCCTTCCTTTAGCTGAGTGGTGGTGGCTGGTAGGCTTGGGGGGGTGAGCTAGGGATGGGCATGTGAAGAAGGGCTGGGATGGCCTGGTGTAGGAGCGGGCAGGATGGGAGTCTAGAGTGTAATGAGGGGGGGTGGGTGTGCTGGGGGTAGGGTGGGGGTGCTATGGGGTAGATAGAGTGGTAGGGAGGTGGTGGTGGGAGGGATATGTAACCAGTAATGTGGGTGGGTGCATGATAAGTGGGCCTGCTGGTTCACTGCATTGCAAGGGAAGTAAGGCCACCAGCAATATTGAGGCTAGTCTGTGGGGATAGATGCCGTAAGACATCACAATGGGAAGGGGAACAGTCAAAACTGAGTGCATTAGGGACTGATCAGCACACTTCATTGTGGAGGTCACCGTGCCCAACGGTCGGGTGACAGCATTTATTACAGTAGGAACCAGGATCAAAAACCAGGACAGGATTCCTTGTTAAGCAACTGGTTGTAGATTGTTTACAGTGTGGGGAAGTTAGAAAGACTGGTCTGCCTCTAATGGTGGATTGTTATAGGTTGCAGATGTGGAAATGGGCTGATTGGTTCAGCCAGGAACCAACCATCCTATATAAGGTGGAGTTGACCAAGGGTGGTGGTGGTGGGGATGCGTCGGCTTGGCCAAATTCAAATGCAGTCAGCCTACAGGATTCAGCTAAGCAGCGCTCCTGTGTCAGCATGGCCACGAGCTCCGTACCTTGAATTTATGGTATGCAGGTCCGGGGGGTTGGGGAGGGCAAAATGTCCACGACCCTCACGACTATCTCAACTTCAGCAGCTGTGGAGAAACAGACTATGGTAAGGTTTTTATGTACTTGGATGGTGGGGGAAGGCAGCCACTAGCTACGCAGTAGCAGCTTCAGCAGCAGGCTTGAAACAATGAGGTCGGTTAAAAAAGAGAGAGAGAGAGAGAGAACATCTAACAGTGCACAGACTCCTGGTTACAGCCATAAGTTACTTTGGTGCACAGTCAGTTTAGTTACCCTATATTCTGACTAAAATAGACTAAAAACAACAAGTTCTCACTTCGGTGCACATTTGGCTTAAATTACAATATATTCTGACTAAAAACAGCAAGTTCAAATGATTTAATCTGCATTTAAGGGGATATGCCTCAATGGGGTATAAGTAGGCAGCTATTCATTTAAGGTAACAGCTATGATTTCATTTTAAAGTACTAATACCACCAGTAACTTAGGACCTTTTAAGGTAACAGGCAGAAATGACTGTGATTTAAAGTACTAGCTGCTATTAAATAAACTATCAAATAAATTATCTCCATGTGTACGAAGACCCAAAATGTTAGATCAGCAATTCGAATTAAGGTTAACACAAGAGGCTAAAAAAGGCACCAAGTCCAGATTCAAATTCAAATGCAGTCGGCCTACAGGATTCAACCAAGTAGCGCTCCTGTGTCAGTGTGGCCATGAGCTCCATACCTTGAATTTATGGGATGCAGGTCCGGAGGGTAAATGCCCGTGACCCTCACGACCCTCTCAGCTTTAGCAACTTGAATTTATGGGATGCAGGTCCGGAGGGTGGCGGAGGGCAAAATGTCTGTGACCCTCACAACCCTCTCAACTTCAGCAGCTTGAATTTATGGGATGCAGGTCCGGGGGGTTGGGGAGGGTGAAATGTCTGCGACCCTCATTACCCTCTCAAATTCAGCAGCTTGAATTTATGGGATGCAGGTCCTGGGGTGGGGGAGGGTGAAGTGTCTGCGACCCTCACAACCCTCTCAACTTCAGCAGCTTGAATTTATGAGATGCAGGTCTGTGGGGGTGGTGGAGGGTGAAATGTCTGTGACCCTCACGACCCTCTCAAATTCAGCAGCTTGAATTTATGGGATGCAGGTCTGGAGGGTGGAGAGGGTGAAATGTCTGCGACCCTCACGACCCTCTCAAATTCAGCAGCTTGAATTTATGGGATGCAGGTTTGGGGGGTTGGGGGAGGGTGAAATGTCTGCGACCCTCACGACCCACTCAACTTCAGTAGCTGTGCAGAAATAGACTATGGTAAGGCTTGTTGGACACAAGTTAATTCAAACACTCTGCCACAAATGCCCAGCGGTGCTGCAAATTTTTGTAGAATCAGGCCGGAAGTGCCTAATCTGGATAACTTCTGTTGATAGCGGGGCTAGTAAAATCCTTAGATAGTTTCATGAAACTACATATTACAGTATACTGTATGTTACATGAACTACATACTATAAGTTACATGAAAGAATGATTACAAGTGGGGTACCGCAGGGTTCAGTCCTGAGTCCAGTCCTTCTTAATGTCTTTATAAGTGACATTGCAGAGGGACTGGAAGGAAAAGTATGCCTCTTTGCAGATGACACAAAGATCTGCAACAGGGTTAATACGCAAGGAGGTGTGGAAAGGATGATAAGGGACTTGGCAAGGTTGGAGGAATGGTCAGAAGTATGGCAGCTTGGATTCAATGCAAAGAAGTGCAAAATAATGCACCCGGGAAACAAAAACCCAGGGGAAGATATGTAAGATGGACTACTAGACCAGTCAAAGAAAAAATTCAGTAACATGCCAGGGCTATAAATACCCAGACTCAAATACACCAGAGGTACAAGATTGGAGAAATCACCACAGGGCAGATGTCAGTTCACTCCATTCCACATGTTTAAGTCATGCCAAAACACCTTTGAGAGGGGGTAATAGGGTACAGCAATTGTTAAGAATTGAAAGCAGATTGATTTTTTAATTAGGTGCCCTCAGTCCTTATGGCCTAAATGATGAGTGGTATATTAAACCTTTTTTATAAATGTGCAATATTTATTGCCTTTATTATATAGATTTTTTATTTCACTTGAGATGCACTGATATTTATCATAAACAAAGCGAGATTATAACATATTTAATTCTACATGAATAGAAATAACACGTAGTGTATTTATGGTTATTTTATATCCCTAGATATCTGTACTATTAACTCCAGTGTAGCTGACTCATTTTTTGAACTATTTTAACATATTTATGAACTTTTTTCGCTAATTGTTTGGGGTAGGTGCCTGATTATTTTGTGAGAGCTTGGTCAGCATTGCTAGCCAATATGCACAGTCTTAAATGTGATGTACCATTATCTTTCTGACCATGCCACCTGAAGAAGAACCTGGAGAGGGTTCAAAGCACTGGGGTATAGTGGTTATTGGTTTGCACATTCCTTGTTTTTGACTCACAATAAAGGACTTTACCTCATTTATGAGTGGAGACAATACCATACAGTGAGTACCTGCTTCTTTTGTTTGGTGAGTCCTACCCCACAGACTTGACCCCAGACCCTCCTGGTTCCCCTTTGTCTGGCACAATACCATCCCAAAGGGTTCCCAGGTATTGAAGTCAAGGCCCCCAGATCTCCTCATTCTGGGACCCTTCTGGCCTTTTTCAGGACTCTCAGATATGAGGCCAAAGAGGACACCCCCACCAACCAATCCATGAACATGGGCGGCTCTGTTTATCTCCACCACATGAGGATCTCTCTCTTGGCCTCCATAGTCAAATATTGTGTCAGCTGCATAATGCATGCACTCCATCTGATATACTGAGTGGGTGCCCCTAGGATCCAGAATTCTGGGGTATCCAGGATGTTACTACCTGTGATTTCTCTGTTCCTGCAGATAGTCTCTCCCCAAAAACCCTGCAGTCTTGGGCACTGCCACAGTATGAGAGCTATATTCCCTGGAGTATGCTGGCATTGACATTTGTTAGGCACCTGCAAACCAATTCTGACCAGTTTAGCCTGAGTTTTGTGCCAGTGCCCTAACACCTTCATTTGAATCAGTTGTCATTTGGAGCCAGGAGAGCCAGAATGAGCCCTTCTCCAGCATTGTTTCCATTGTAGCACTGTGACATGCACTGAGAGCTCCTGATCCCATTGGAGTCTCTGAGTCTCCTATGATGAGAGGTGACAGGCTTATAATATTTTGTAAAAACATTGCCCTCCCGGGGTTGTTCTATGATACCCTTTATTACAGCATTCATTTCTGAGTGGATGAGGATGTACGTCAGGCCAATCCAGCCGGTCAGGGCATGCCTAAGCTGCAGAAAGTGCCAGAGGTCACAGATCTGGAGACTGAATTCATCTCTCAGCTGGGCGGAAGATCTCAATGTGCCCTGCTGTCGATCCACCAGGTTGCCAAGGGTTAGAATGCCCTTAGCTTGCCATCCCCACCAGTTCAGCAGTTGGCATCCCACCCAAATCTTAGGATTATGCCAAACTGGTTCCGGCCAACCTAGTTTAGTATCATCCCACCCCTTAAGTTTCATGACAGTTCTTCAAGCCCCCTTCCCCCGCATGAATGCTTGGCTGAGGGAGCAGGCTTGCTTGATTTGGAAGCGGACCAAGGAGTACCAAGCTGATAGGGAAACCACCAAAAAGAGTTTGTTCTATGTGGACCCATAGTGGATGTGTCGATGGGTCTGCCACCAACCAGGCCATAGAATGTTTGGCACCATATGCCATGTGATACACCCATAACCAGGGGAGGCACAAGAGTGTCTTAAGGATCTATCTACCAAATCTGTGCTGCTTTCCTTCCCAGATGAAAGAGATTATAAGTCTACCTATCCTACTCCAAATCTTAGGGGGTATTTGTAGAGGAAGATTGTTCAAACAGTATAGTAGCCTAGGTAGTTCCATCATCTTAAAGGTGGCAATCTTCCCTGGTAGTGATATGAAGTTTCTTCAGTCTGTCCATATCCTGGAAGAGGTCTGATAGCAGAGGATTTAGGTTAGTTGCCACCAGGTCTCGCCACCGCAGGGTAATGATCATCCCTAAGTACTGGATTCACTGTGATGCCCATTTCAGGGTTCTCCCTTCTACCTGGGTGATCTCCTGCATGCAGCCCTTAATGGGAAGTATCTCCATTTTGGTCCAGTTGACCCAAAGTCTCAAGATATTGCCAAAGTCTGACAGGATCTCTAATACCTGGGATAGGTACTCTGACATCTGCAAGAGTGTAAGGAGAAGATCCTCAACATAAAGTAAGATCTTAGAGACCATATCTCCCAAGCTTATGCCTTTGTCCCCCTCAGCTTGTCAAATTTTGGCCACTAACAGCTCCACTGCAATCAGAAAGAGGAGAGGGGACAGTCTTCTTGCCTTGTTCCCCTGTAGAGTACAAAAGGAGAAGACAACAGCCCCTAAGGGAGGACCATAGCTTGTGGGGAGGTGTAAAGGATTCTATACTAAGAACCATACTAAGAAATGAAAGAAGCAAAAGGCTATAAGCCCATAGAGCTTCAAGGCTACATATAGAATGTTAAGAGCTTTCCTGATGTCATGAAGTTGTCAAGTCTATTCTTAAAAGTAGTCTTATTACTGCTAATGATAATATCCAAAGGAAGCAGATTCCATGGTCAGACAACTCTCTGGGAAAATAAATAAGCCCTTTTCTTAGAATAACATTTATTTCTTGTAAGTTGCAGTGGATGTCCTCTACTAGTTACTTGAATTTGCTTATAATTGAGACCACATTCAGTTAATAGATAAGGGTCATGTATGATGTCCCAGACAAATAGGAGATCACCTCTCAGTCTCCTATTTTCGAGTGTCATTTAATTGAATTTAGCAAGTCTATCCTCATAAGAGATGGTTTTATTGGAAATAATAGATTTAGTCACCCTTCTTTGTACCCTTTCAATTCTGGCAATGTCCCTCCTTTTTGAGGGATTCCGTAATTGAGAGACATAGTCAAAATAAGGTCTTACGTACGCCCTATATAGGGGTAACAGAATATCAGAACTTTTTGATGTTATATTATGGCAAATAGCCCACCAGGATTTATTTGCTTTACTAATTGCATGTGTGATATGAGTTTCAAAATCTAGTCGAGAGTCGACCATAATACCCAAGTCTCTTTCACTGTCTTTGCTTAATAGAGGCGAGTTATAGAGATGGTATACATATTTAGGATTGTATTTGCCAAAATGTAGAACACTACATTTAGATATATTAAAAAGCAAGTTCCATTTTACTGACCATGCTTCTAACCAACTTAAATCCTCTTGAATGACCATGTACTCTTCCAAGTTCGTACAGATGTTAGCAATTTTACAGTCATCCACATATTTTGTGATGCTACTTTGAATGTTATAGGATAGATCAGATATAAAAATCTGAAAGATTATTGGAGCTAGGACAAAACCTTGTGGAACACTGCTGTCTACATTTTTCCAAATAGATGTATGTCCATCGATAATCACTGTCTGCTTCCTATCAGATAACCAGTTTGTGATCCACCTGATATATAAATGATTGATGTTGCAAAGCTGAAGCTTATGAATTAAAGCCCAATGAGAAGCCAAGTCAAATGCTTTTTTTAAATCTAGGAGGATGACGTCACGTGAGTTGCCTTTATCCAACTGGTCACTTACAAAATCATAGAAACTCACTAGATTTGTTGAACATGATCGACCTTTAACAAACCCATGCTGAGATGGATCTAGAAGACCTTGCACTATAGGTGACAGTTCATCTTTAATTATACGCTCTAGCAATTTACCAATAATAGGGGTTAAACTTATTGGATGATAGTTATCTGGTGAGCTTCTTGCCCCCTTCTTAAACAGAGGAATCACATTTGCATGTTTCCATTCAGAGGGGACAGTGCCGGTATTTAAACTTTTGTCGAAAATAATTTTAAGAGGTGCACAGAGGTGATCTTTCATTATTAGTAATAAGTTACCAGAGATATTGTCAGGGCCTATAGAAGAGCCTTTCTTGACTGTGTTTAACTTATTTTTAATAATATTTAGGGAGATATCCATATTATAAGATGTCTGATTAGCAGGAACTGTATGGATAGCTACATTAGTACTGGAGCTAAATGCTTTGCAGAAATGTGAGTTAAAGAACTCAGCCATTTCTTCTGGATGAAATACAAGTGTTTCATTAGTGGTTATAGGACCTACTTTACATTTCGTTTTTTTTTTTAGAGTTAATGTAACCAAACAGCATTTTGCAGTTACCCTTCTGTGCTTGCATTGCAATAGATCTTTCCATATTAAGTTTTGCCTTCCTAATCTCTTTTTTACAGTTCCTTTGAATTGATTTAAATTTAACCCAGATTCTAACCCAGGATATGAAGTTTGGGCCAATTCACACTTTATGCATCACCTCAAACAAGCATTCCCACTCCACTGAATCAAAGGCCTGTTTTGCATCCATAGTCAGTAAGCTCAATGAGGCCAGTCCTAGTTGGGATTGTTCCAGTATTTTCACCAGGAATCGGAGCTTATCAGCCCTTTGTCTACCCTTCATGAACCTAGTTTGGAACTTATGAATGATAAATGGTAAGGCACATTCCAGCCCAGTGGCCATTACTTTAGCCAGGATTTTGACATCTATGTTCAAGAGGGATATGGAACGGTAGCAAGCGCAGAGCGCCCTATCCTTCTGAGAATTTGGGAGGACAGTAATAACTGCTTGTCACACGGACAGGGAGAGAGCACCCTCTGATGCACTCCCTGAAACAGGGTAGGCAAGCAAGGTGTCAAAATGTCAGAGCAAGTTTGAAAGAAGTCTGCCAATAGTCCATCCAGTCCCGGGGCATTCCCTTTCGCCAGAGATCGGATGTCCATGGAGACATTCTGTACCAAGATTTGGCTCTCCAACTCAGTGTCCATCTCCGGAGGGACCTGGGGAAGGCTGACGGACCTCAGAAAGTGGTCTATTGCCCCCACTGGGAGAGCCCCCTGAGATATATATAGGGTCTGATAAAACTCCAGAAAAGAGGAGTTGATTTAGTAGGGTTGGTGTAGAGGGAGCCATCTGGCAACTGGATGTGAGTGATCAGTGCGTCCCCAATACTTCTTTATCCTTTAGGCCAGAAGATTACACACCTTCTCACTTTGTTCTCAGTAGTGCTGTAGCATAAAAAAGTGCCCCTTCTGTGTATGTATTTTGTTAATATTATACTTGAGCAGAGTAATGGCCTGAAGGTCTACCTCTGATTTAATGGCCTGTGCATAGTATTTTTCCTTAGCATCCCTCAGTTGCAGTGAGAAAATATCTGCTTCTTTCTGTTATTTTTTTTTTTGGTTTTATGGGCTGCATGACTAATAATGCAACCCCTAATGAAAGATTCAAATGTGTCCTCCACATTACTATCTCAGCCATCTGTGACGTGGTATTCTGATCAAAGTAGACCTGGATTTCCCTGGTGAGCCACTCCACAAAGTCACCCTTTTGGACTAGCAGCAGATTAATCATCCATCTTGGGGACTTGGCTATTGTATTAGCCAAAACCATATTGATTGTCACCAGCAAGTGGTCTGATAATACTATAAGCTGTATTGTTGCATCTACCGCCTCATGTGCAAATTAGGAACTGACCAGAAAATAATCCAGTCTACTACAGGTAGAGTTCAGGGAAGAGCGGAAGGTATAGTCCCTGGTTGTGATATGTCTTAACCACCAAACATCCACCAGGCCATGCTCCTGGCACAAGTGAACACGGGCTTTACAAGCCATTTTATGAGTTGGCTCTCCCGATACCCTAGAAATACTGTCCAGAATGGGATCTAGCACCAAATTAAAATCCCCACCACCACCACCAAAAGGTTTTGGGTCCCCACCCCCTGCAACTGTTGCACTTGTGTCCAGAAAAATTGAGCATCATCCACATTAGGTCCATGTATGTTACCTATGACGATGGATCTAGCTTGAACCTTACTGTTAAGTACCACTTACCTCCCCTCCCTGTCCTTATCTTTTCTCTCAATTTGAATTGTGCTCCTTTTCTGAATGAGCATAGACACCCCCACTTTTTGGTGTTAAATGTACTAGAGTATTCTATCCCTACCCAGCCCCATGCCAGCTTCGCTACTTCTGCCCAAGGAGGTGGGTCTCCCAGGAGGTGGGTCTCTGTAACAAAGCCATGTCACATTTAGTTGCCAGTATAGTTCAATATCTGTGACCCACCTTTTGCAAACTGTATATATGCACAGTCAGTGTAAATGGATAGATCTTACCATATTATGTCCAACCCCAGGGAACAACCATCTCATTTGGTCCATTCAGAATAAAGGGAGGAAGAAATAAAAAGGGGAAAAGCAACAGCACAGTGAGCACCCCGGCTACTAGAGACACAGTATGTTCCTGAGACAGCATCTCCCATTCCTAGTTCCTTCCCTGATCACTGCAGTAGCATTAGACAGATGTGACTGTTGTAAAGGAGTGAAACTACCATTAGCAACTGCCTCCATTTCCTACCACAGCCAATCTGTCCGATACTATAATGAAGGCTGCACTATCCCAACTACCCCAAGTCCCTGTGGTATAATAATAGTGGTCCCCCTGAATCTAGGAACAGTTCCAGGGACCACCAGACATCTATTCCTTTCATTTTCAGTCATAAACCTCATGCTCCCAATCAACATCCACTCCTCCCATAGCAATGTGTATCACAACATTTGGTGCCTTCAGACACCCTGTAATGATGGGATTCTCTTTATACAGGGGGGATCTAAACTGACAACTGACACCACCTTCCCTCTGGTCAGTCTCCCTGATTCTTCCCTTAGCTGCACCCCCGATGACTTAACACTTGACACACCGAACACTACTCGGGGAGACAGTTTGATACAGATTTAGGGAGCACACACCTACCCTTAAGCCCACAAATATCTCCCACCTCAAAAATGAGCAGAATAGTGAATTACCTTTCCAAGCAGGTCCTCTCCACCCAGCAGTGCATCAGTAGATAAGGGGGGGAGGGTGTCCCAATCATCTGAGAGGTACTACCTGCTAAGGGGAAGGAAGCAATGCTAAAAACTGACATACCACATAAAACATCATAATAGCACAACTGGGTCCATTGAATCTGTATCAAAAGTTAAATCAGTCCAAATTCAGCACTGCAATGCCGAAAATTCCAGAGTTCATTGAGCTGAAGTTGATCCAGCTGGCTGTGCTTCGGCTTGGCTCCAGTAGCCTCCCTGTCCATAATGGTGGTCCAGCTTGGCCTTAAAGAAATCCCCTCATTTGGTGGTGTGTAAAAAAAGTCAATTTGTTCAGTCACTTCAGTTTCTGCTACTAGTGTGGCATTCAAAGTGTTTCTCAAGTCCTCTGGCTCCCATGACAGTTTTTAAGGTGGCTCCTGCCCCCTGGATGGAGTACATTAACCTGAGAATTAGTGCCGGAACCCAGCTCCTCTTAAAGGCTTGAATTTGGTGAGACAGACTTTCTCCTGGGACCCATGTCTGTGTCCCTGTCCCACAGTTTATGCTGTTTGGGTTTAACTTGCTTGCCAGTTTTCCCTTTGGCCCAGTGTGCTGGACTGAAATATCTGGTGAGATAAACTGAGTTGAAGAGATGGTTCTCCAGGATGTGCTCTCCTCAAGGATCCTCCATGTCAGATTGTCGGGTGGCTCCTCAGTCGGTCAGTGAAATCCTTCTGTGCCCTCATATTCTGTGTAACAAAGGCAGCAACCTCTTGTCGAGTGGACAGAGTGCCATTTCTGAGCACAGAATAAACAATACCTGTAGGGCTGCTGGACAGCGTAGCGAATATGTAACATTAGCCTGCGCCAAGTCCTTCTTCACCCTCATGTATGTCTTCAGTATGCCACTCTGCCAAATCATGGCAGAAGTCTTGGAAACGATATACTCCATGTCCATTCCAATATAGGGGACCCTTATCTCTAGTTCATTGAAGAATAAACTCCCTAATGCTGTACTGAAGCAGATATGCAAGAATCAGGCACAGAAGGGCTCCTCGATTCGACTTTGGTGCCAGCGATCTGTGTGATTGTTTGACTTTCAAGTGGTATGCCCCAAAAGTTATCAGTAAGCTGCTGGATGAGGGACCGAACGAAAGCATGCTTATCCAGGTCCTCTGAACCTTTCAGGCTCCCCACAATCCTTATGTTGTTACAACGACTTCTGTTCTTGAGGCCATCGATTTTCACCCATAACTGGCCCATCTGCTGCTCTAGTACTGCCACCCAGTTCTCCTGGGTCACCGTCTTTTTTTCAACCTGCATCACAAAGAGCTTCATATCAGTGATCCTAATTTTGGTGGCCTCCTCACACTGCTCCACTGCTGTGAACAGACTGGTGGATGGCTGTGTTATCTGCTATCAAAGTCCTTAACATTATTTTTATTTCAGATAAGTCAGAGTTCCCTGTTGCAGTCTGAGGGGATGCTGCCTCAGCCTGCTCTGTGCTTGCTGCCATTACTGCTGTCCTGTGTAGTGTTACTCCCAACCCTTCAACTTGCCACAATTACAAAGAAGCTGGAACGTTCTGACAAACACCAATGGTATAAACTTAAGTAACCCTACAGCACTTTAGAGCTGTTAGATAACCAGAAAATGGATTAATTAAGTAGTTTAGGGCTAGGAATCTATATCTATGGGGCCACCATGGTTGGTGGCTCACTAGCACCCCATCGGATTCCAACTGTTTAAGCCAAGGGGTCCAGATCCTCATGAATTTCTCTTGATATTCCTCTATGTCCAAACGTGTAGGGAAGAGGCTGTTCCCAGTTCCCATTGAGTCACTGTATGGCTCTCTCTCCACCATTCTCCATCTCATGAAGAACTCGCATTTAACTTCCATAGCCGCCACATACAGAGGGGGTTTGTAAGGCCTCCTGATCTATTGCAATTATTCTGGGCCCACCCAAAATCCAGAAAAGCGGGCCATGGGGTATGGCTACTGTTGTGACCTGTACAATTTTCTTAATCATGTTGAACCACCAGTTCTGGATGGCTAAGCAGGACCAAAATATGTTAGAAATAATGACTAGTGTCTGGTTGCAGTGCCAGCATACATTTGGGATAGTTAGCCCCACATGTGCAGTTTATCTGGAGTTCTGTGCCATCTGCCCAGGATCTTTTTTTGTATTAGTTGGTATTTAGGATCAGGGGTTACAGTGTGGGCCTCTTTCCAACATCTGTCCCAGCAGTTGGGGCTTATCGTAAGGCCAAGTTCGGCTAACCATTTCTACCTATGAGCATCCCAAAGGGAAGGTGATGGGGATTAGATGTTTTTATAATCCGCACCTGCTCTCCCTCTTTAAGAAGGCATCCCACCACCTCCTCCATAATAAGACTCTTTTGTAGAATTGTACCTGGAGTGAGGTGTTTTTGTAGGGTGTGCTGTAACTGCAGGTGTTTCCAGTGGTCCCACTTTGGTGGGGCAAACTCAGTTTGAAGCTGGGAAAAGGACATGAGTAGAACTGTTCCCTTTTCTAGGACATGCAACTCTAGGGAAATGCCTTGATGGGCCCAGAAATTCCACTTTATGTGGCTGCCCCTAATCTGAAGGCCGGGATTATACCACAGTGGCTGTTAGTGGTCTAATGGTAGATGATGCAATTTGTTAAGCCATATCAGTCTTTGCCACATTTACTTAGTATATCACATGGGGCCAGTTGGTCTTCTTATCTGTGGGAGTGTTCTTGTTAGTGCTAAGCTAAGAGGTGAGGAGTGCAGAAAAGCTTGTTACAACTCTACCCATAAAGGGTTCGAGAGTTTGTACCTTCTAGCCAGCACAGTGCCTGTCTGATTCTGCTGCACATATGATATTGCCATTACCATGGCAGGTTCTACCTACCTTTACTGGGGGACTCCGAGTATTTGCTTGCAAAATCTTAGGCATTGGGTGTTCCATATGTGGTGTGTTAAGAGGCAGTCTAGCTGTTTCCATATTTTGGGAGGGATGGAGAGGGTGAGGTTGTTCAGGCAACAGATTAGTTTGGGTAGAGCCATCATTTTGAAGGCCGCTGTTTTGCTCTGTAGAGATAGATGGAGTTTTGTCTATCTATGTATGTCCATTCTGATCTTCTTTATCAGTTGTGTGACATTGCTTGAGACCAGGTTTTGTATTTTATAGGTGACCACCATCCCTAGGTACTTGATACCTTCTGGGGCCCAAGCAACATTTTTCTGCCCTAAGGTGGCCCATGAAGGATCTCCTTTAGCAAGAGAGTATAGTTGTGTTTTCCCCAGTTGATCCCAAGGCCTGAAATATGTCCAAATTTCCCAATAACGTTCCAGGCCTGTGGGAAGGAGGACTCCACATACAATGTCAGCAGTAAATCATCTGCATATGGCAAAGTGCTACAGGAGCGGCTGCCCATTTTGATTTCTGTAATCTCTGGGTCCTCTCAAAGAGTCACATTCAGAGGCTCCATAGCTAGAAGGGATATCAGGGGACTAAGAGAGCAGCTCTGTCATGTTACTCTGTATATTGGGAAGGGGTCTGAAAGGAGGCCATCAGTCAACATTCTGGCTGTCGGTGCCAAGTACAGTGTCATAAGCCAGGATAAGACAATGGGCCCTATACCCGACTTCTCCTGGGTGAGCCATATATACCCCTGCTCCACCAAGTCAGATGTTTTCTTGGCATCTATGGAGGCAAGCACTGCCAAGTCAGGCTCCTTAGTGGCTGTCGGGATGAGGCTGCCCACCATTCTTCAGTTGCTGGCCCCTTGCATCCCTTTCATAAACCCTGTCTGTGTCTTACGCACCACATATGGAGTGCTTGTTGAAGTCTGTTAGCAAGGATCTTTGCCAATATTTCTGTGTCCACATTCAGCAGAGATGTTGGCCTACAGCTGGAACATAATGCTCTGTCCTTCTCCAACTTAGGGAGTACTATTTTGGTAACCTCCTGTAACGTGTGTGTGGGGGGCTTGCCTAGTTTAGGCAGAGAGGAATAATCCAAGTAAATTAGTAGATAGCTATGACTTGAATGCCTTGTGTAAGTCTACACTCAGACCATCAGGCCCAGGGGCTTTGCCCATAACGAGGTCCTGAACTGCCTGAGTAACCTCCATTAGGGATATGTCCTGCTCTAGAAAATGTCCCACCTCCATCAGTATTCAGGGCAAGTGGAGCTTAGCAAAGAATTGTTCCACCTGCTCCTGCCAGATACCTCCCAGAGTGATGTACAGCTTCTCATAGTATGCTTTGAAAGTGGCATTGATAGATTTAGGGTTAGCTAGTTAAGGACCCCAGCCAGGGACTTTACATGCAGAATTTGTATGTCAGCTTGACTCTTCATTAGGTGGTAGGCCAGCAGCTTACTTGCTCGCCTTCCATTTTCCCAGAAGAACTGATTCAGGAAAAACTGGGCTCTTTCTGCTTGCTGGTGGTTCAGTTTGTCCAAGCTATATTTCAGACTGAGGAGGTGTTTTATGTCCTGGTCCATGTGGTGGCCAGAGTTATACACCTTATCCTATATAGTTCTGAGTTGGCAGGTGAAGTCTGTGGCCTATTTTTTTCTTCTTCTTCTACTCCTGGGCTGCATATCTAATAATGCAGCCTCTTATAAAGGCTTTGAATGCTTCCCAGAGTATACTCTGCTTTATGTCAGGTTGGGTATTTAGCTTGAAGTACAATTCGATTTCCTTTGACAGCCATTTCTTGAATGCCATGAAACAGAGCAGAACAGAGTTGGACTGAACCTCCACCTCCATCTCGGTACTTTGGCCAGTGTTTTCTTTTAGCACTGCCATGATACATAGATACATAGACAGTATCGGCAGATAATGGCCTTTGGCCCACCCAGTCTGCCCATTTGAGCTTGTAAGTTCAGTTTATGTTTTCCTAGAAGTCTGTTGCCCCTTACCCCTGACCTCCAGAATTCCTTTATGTCTATCCCATGCATTCTTAAATCCCGTGATTGTTTCAGCCCCCACCACTTCCTCTGGCTGGGTGTTCCACTTGTCCACCACCTGTTCTGTGAAGAAATTCTTCCTCACGTTTCCTCTGAATCGCCCTTCCTCCAACTTCATGCCATGCCCTCTAGTTCTGGAACATCTTTTTCGCTTAAAAATGGTGTATTCCTGCACCCTGTTCCTCCCTGTAAGATACTTGTATGTCTTTATCATATCCCCTCTCTCCCTCCTCTCCTCCAAGGAGTACATATTCAGTTCCTTCAACCTGTCCTCATAGGACTTGTGATGCAATCCATGTACCATCTTTGTTGCAGTCCTCTGAACCTTCTCTACTCTGTCTATGTCCTTACGTAGGTAAGGTCTCCTGAACTGTACACTGTACTCCAGGTGGGACCTCACTAGTGTTTTGTATAGTGGAATTATGACCTCCCTTTTCCTGCTGGTGATGCCCCTGCCTATGCATCCCAGCATCCTATTTGATTTACCTGCTGTCTTGTCACACTGTTTCCCTACCTTGAGGTCATCAGAGATGATAATCCCAAAATCCCTTTCCTGCTTGGTGCATGCTATATCCTCACCCGCCAACTGATATATTGTGCCAGGGTTTTTGTGCCCCATATGCATTATCTTGCACTTCTTTGCATTGAATTTCAACTGCCAAGCCCCTGACCATTCTTCAAGTTTCTGCAGGTACCTTCTCATTCTGTCTACACCCTCTGGTGTGTCTACTCTGTTACAGAGCTTTGTGTCATCAGCGAACAGTGAAATTCTGCCTTCTAGGTCCTGCGCAATGTCACTGATGAAGATGTTGAATAGGACCGGTCCCAGCACTGATCCCTGTGGTACCCCACTGGTCACTCTTCCCTCTGTGGAGTGACAGCCATTTACCACCACCCTCTGTGTCCTGCCACCCAGCCAGTTACCTACCCACCACACTACTGTCCTGCCCACACCCATATTCCCCAGTCTGTGTAATAGTCTTCTATGTGGCACAGTGTCAAAGACCTTGCTGAAGTCCAGATAGGCCATGTCCACTGCCCTCCCCTGATCCACCTCCCTAGTCATCCAGTCAAAAAATTCAACGAGGTTGGTCTGACATGATCTCCCCCTGGTAAAAGCATGCTGCCTGGGTCCTATAGTCCATTGACAACCAGATGTTCCACCAATCTCTCCTTCAGTAGTGCTTCCATGATCTTCCCCACTACCGAGCTGAGGCTGACTGGTCTGTAGTTCCCCGCTTCCTCTTTGTTCCCACTTTTGTATAAGGGGACTACATCTGCTGTCCTCCAGTCTTTGGGTACCTCCCCTGTTTCCAGTGATTGGCTAAACAGGATAGCCAGGGGTTCTGCCACCACCTCTCTTAGTTCTTTAAGGACCCTGGGGTGCACCCCATCTGGCCCCATTACTTTATCAATGGACAGATAGAAACTAGAGCATGGTCTGACAGTACTATTGGGTGTATGGCATCCAGTATCTTATGTGTGCTTTGCTCATTATAGAGGAGGAAGAAGTCCGGGTCAGCTACATGTCTGAACCTAGATGATATGAACAGGCAAAGCCCTTACAGGTCGGGTGATATAGCCTCCAGCTATCACAGTGCACATGCATCTCAGGGTTGCACTTGCCTTGGAATGAGAAGAGGTACCCCTCTCCAGAGGGTTCTGTCCAAGTAGGAGTCTAGGATGAGCTTGAAATCCCTGCCACAGAATATTGCTACCGGGGGCTGGGGGGGTCTGAAAGGTATTGAAATAATCCCAGGAAAAAGCCTGAGTCATCTTCATTTGGTGCGGGCACATTACCCAGGATAATATATCTATTCTGAACCTTTCCCAAAAATAAAATCCATCTACCTTCCTTGCCGTGATTTCTCAGTTTGAATAGGGCACCCCTTCTTAGTTAGAATTGATACTTCAGCTGTTTGGTGGAATAGTTACTAGAATATTACTGTCCCACACACACAATAACATCCCCCTTAAGGGGTGGCTGGCTCCCTCTTCCTGGGCTAAGACACAGATATGGCACATTGATGAGTCCAAATGAGGACAAAACACGTGTATGTGTCTGCTGTTCTTAGCCTTTGATAATTGCATTGTGAGGCCTTCTGGCACCATGCAATTCTGCTTAAAGTTGAGCCAGTCCAAAATCTCTCATTGGGTTTGCATGTTTCCCATGATGCTTTGCATGATTGGGGAATGTGCAATTGTTTTTTCTTTTAAATTTGGCTGTACGGCCAATATTCTTCAGGATAACCCATGCCTCAGGACATTTGTTCAGGGTCCTTTTGTAGTTCTTTTCCTTCTCTATTTTGGGCTCCCCATGACCCAAACAAATAACATCCCCCTTAAGGGGTGGCTGGCTCCCTCTCCCTGGACTAAGACACAGAAATGGCACACTGATGAGTTCAGATGAGGACGAAACACGTGTATGTGTGTGTACATGCCAAATATGACTACATTTAAAACAAATTTAGATAATTATTACAAAGGAAAAATATAATTCTATAGTTGTATAAATGGCAGGCAAAATGGATGGAAGTCTAAAAAGCCTTGTATCATCTGTGTTACCTAAGTTATGTGTCTGCTGTTCGTAGCTTTTGCTGACTGCAGTGTGAGGCCTTCTGGCACCATGCAGTTCTGCTTAAAGTTGAGCCAGTCCAAATTCTCTCATGGGGATTTGCATATGTGTTCCATGATGCTTTGCATTATTGAAGAATGTGCAATTATTTTTTCTTTAAAGTTATGTGTTGCTGTCATTATGTTTGTTTGCTCCCTTTGTGAATTGTATGTTCTTGCCCCATTGATTTGGCCCCGGTCTTGCCTGAAAATGGTCCCTTGGATCAGTGCACTTACCTGGTTATCAAAGCAATAAATAAATAAATCTGTGCACAGGGCCACCCAGTGTTCCATCCTCTCATGTGTATGCCTGAGAAGTCAGTACTTTTTCTCAGTGTCTGTAAAAAGGGCTCAAGGTATAAGGCAAAAAGAAGGGGGGAGAGTGGGCAGCCCTGTTGCCTGCTTCTCTTAAAGGAGGGGGAACATGCTCATTAAGTTTAATAATGGCCTGATGGGAGCTGTAAAGCCTCTGAAGAAGGGGAGATGAAGTTCACTAAGAAACCAGGTTTATTCACTGTGGCAAACAGATAGGGCATCAAGGCTGGCCAACAGGAATGCAGTAGATGGGGAATGTACATGATGGAGGATGTGAAGGGTGCAGTGGGTGTTATCACCTGTCTGCTGAGTTTGGACAAAGGGTGAATTAAGGAAGGTAGCAGGGATCTAATCATTGGGCTAACATGGCCATAAATAATTTATAATTCATATTCAGGATGAGATTGGCCGGTGAGCTGAACACTCCAAATGATCCTTACCCAGTTTGGGTATCACTGAAATCGTAGTGTATTGGTGGAAGCTTGCCCCCTTCCCCATCACCTCATTACACATCCACAGTAGATGTGTCAGAAGCAGGTCCTTCAGGTTTTTATAAATTTCAATTATACAGCCATTGGGATCTTAGGCCTTCTGCATCTTGGCCTTGCGGAAGATCCCTTCCAATTCTGTGATTTGAGTTGGCCTGGTCAAAGCTTCTGCCTGTGCCTACAATTGGGTGGAAAGAGTTAAGGAACCCAGGAAGGCTTGCGTGGCCTATACATTAAATGCTATGTCCAGGGTCTATAGAATAGCGTAAAAGGTGCAGAAAGCCTCCACCATTTCTAAGTGATGTTTCAGTTTAGCTACCATGACAGGGGTCAAAATTAGCATACCCAGCCTGTTCCAAATGCAAGTAGGAAGAGGCTGGTGCAAGTAGTTTTATTTCTTGCCTGCACCATAGAGCATGTGGAGTTTTTTGTTCTCTCAGGCTACAATTCCAAGAGGCGCCACTAGGGGCACAGCACCGAGCACAGGCAGACTTTTTTTTTTTTTAGGGAGATGACATCGTCGTGGTCGTGTGCGTGCGCTACTGTGAGAACAACTCGGGAGTGAGCAGCAGTGACTAAGAGCCCGCCTCCGAAACAGCAGCTGCAATGCAAGCCAGAGCCTGGGGGAGTGCCACGAAGAAGGAGGCGGGATGCGGCGCGGCATCGGGACTTATCAGAATGCCGCATTTTGGAAAGTAGGCTGGGCTGGCAGTATGGCTGGCACTATTAATATTAATGACCCGCCAGGATTCTTTGGATGATTGGGTTTGGTAGAAGGGGTTGGGGAGCGTGGGCACTGCACTGGGGTAGGGCGGGAGGGCTGCAGCAAGCAATCTGAGCTGTGCCAATAGGGGGGTGGGATGGTCACTCGGTGAGCTGCTCAACTAAGGCGGGTCCAAATCAGGCTTGGCTGGCATCTGGCAGCACGCTATCTACTGCTATAACTTTTATTGTACCACGTGTGTGACAGAAAGAGACACACGTGGTACAATAAGATTCACATAGCCGTGCGCATCCGTTGTAACTACACAGTTGTGAGAGACTTTCTTGGAGAGCAGTCGCTAGGTGGGAAGCTCCGTGAAGGGATTACATATTTTTTCTGGGCCAACAAAAAAGCACGTTTAGCTGTTTGTAGGCAGGAATAAGTGTTTAGAAAGATAAAGGTTGCAATTTAAGGACACGAAAAATACTTATCTCGGAGAAATTAAGTGGCAGAACCAAAGTAAATCAGGGTTTCACCACACCACCTCCAATCAAGGGGATTTTCAGTCCTGTGATTTCATACATACTATTAAAAAGAGAGCAAGAAACTAAGGAGGACTTAACTATCTCAGAATCTGTGCTAGTGAAATTTGTGGTTAACTTTTACCACAACCATGCCTCATTTTGATCCTGATTTTTTTGTGGACATAGTGGTGTTTCTTTGCTTTTATTTGTGGGGGCAACTGTGAACAAACTCTTTAATATAGCAGGAGCTGCAGCAGTCAAATCCCTCACAGAGAATGTGTGTGTCTGTGTGTGAGTCAGTCAGTCCCAGTCCAGAAGACACCAGTAGTACCAGTCCAGTTTCTTCTTAGTGTGTGTGAGGACAAAAGCTTGGAAATCATAAAAAAATAACAACAAATAAACTTGTGTGACGAGTGAGTGAGTGTGATCAAAAGGATAAGACATTTGAGCAAAGATTGCCTTTCAGGGTCAGTTGCTGCTCCCCAAGCTAAGGGCAGTTGCTGTTTATTTTCTAATCTAAAGAAAGGGTCAAAAGGAATTCTGTCTGTTGAGATAACAAAGCAATTACGGGGTTCTCACTACACCCACTGTAGCCTAACCAGTAGCCACATTCTGAATTGATTTTCCAATCCCCACTCATTTACATTTCTGTAAAAAAAAAAAACTTGGCAGGTTCCAGTGGGTGTTTCAGTCTGCGTAAAACCTCTTTTAATACTGTGTGTGTGTATATATATATATATATATATATATATATATATATATATATATTAGCAGGAGCTCAGAGTTTAGCAGAGGTGTAGGTCGGGTGGTCAGTCAATCAGACCATCATCAGTCCTACATAACACTTGACAAAAGCACTGACTGTTGACTCCTCTGACCTGCAACTCAGTTCGGTGAACTCCTCTTCCTCAAGTAACAGTCCAGTTCTTCTGTGACTAAATAGAGGAGGGGGAAAAAAAGCCTAGAAATCATAAAAAAAAAAAACTCAGACAGTCAGTGTCCGAGTGAGCGAGTGTGAGTGTGTGTGTGTGTGTGCTGTAAATAAATATAAATAATTTAAGCAAAGGCAGTGTGAGATTACAATTTGCTCACAGCCAGCCTGGGCAAAGAGCAGTTGGATGTTTCTTTATATAAGATTGGGGAAAAAGTAAGGGTCTGCTTCTCTGCTTGTTGAGCAATGTGGGTTTCTCCCTGTTCCCAGTCCCACCACAACTGTGCCACATTCTGAGACTGAATTGATGAACCCGTCCTGGTCCGGACCCCCACTCATTTTACCTGAGTTGTGTGTGTGTGTGTGTGTGTGTGTGTGTGTGTGTGTGTGTGTCTGCAAGTGACGTCATTCGTCAGTCTGTCCAGCATCTGTCATGATCAGAGTAAAATAAATATCTGTGTGTGTGCTGTAGCACTAATTAAGATACTGCACATAGAAAAATAGATTTTGTCGGCAGATAGGACTGCCTGGCTAAGGTTTACCTGGTCTACTCCATACCTCTCAACCTCCTGCCTCATAAATCAGGGACAAGGCTTAAAAGAATCAGGGACAAAGGACCAAAATCAGGGACACATCTTCAAAATTGGTGATATCCACTCAGGAAGCTGGTAGAGTAAGGGGCTTAATGTAAAATGTATTTTCTAAGGAAGAAAAAGTCTGTAATTTTAATGTTTGACATTATTTTGTGCCTACAGCTTCCACTGTTTGGTCATGGAAACACAATTTTTAGGAGGGACAGGTAAAATTTGAAGGCAAAATCAGGGACGTCCCTGAAAATCAGGGACAGTTGAGAGGTATGGTCTACTCTATACTATACAACATGTATTGTACTGCATGTGCTACTGTGTGTGTCTGTGTCTAGTGTAGGGCTTAAATTGTCTATATAAACCACCTGACCTGACCCCCTCTTTCTATAGCTTGAGTATAAGGTTACTATTTTTTTGTGAGAGACAGAAATAAATATACAGTAACAGTACATTACTATTACCACTACTGCCAGTAACAGTGCCACCACTGCACTGCTCTGGCTACCAAACCTGGCCCTGGGGTTCAGCCTAAGAAACAGCCTTGTGGACTAAGGTCAGGACCTACTGTATTCTAAGGAATTTATATTTTACCATAATTGTTGCAGAGTAGTTTATCTCTGCTGTGCAGTGAGTGTGAGCCTCTTCAGTGCTTTGCATGCTAGTAGTCCCTACGCCAACCAAGTCCGACTGGGATTGGGTTACTACTAAATTTGTGAGACAACTTAAAAAATCCTGCCTGATTCTTCAGCTAAGTCACCCTTGTAGACTTAGTGCGTTGTCAGTGGTGTAAAGAGTTTAACCTACAAAGTAATAAACAAATACACAACATGCTTTCTGACGGACAATAGTTTTTATTGACATTTAAACTGAAACCCAAAAGAGACGTCAAAGTGTAAAAAGAACTGTTTATCAGACATTGTTAAAATTACACCATGCCACCCAAGAAAGTGTTACCCAAACCAGCAAATACTCTTTTTTGCTACTAATTTAGCAAAACAAATGTTGAAACTGCAGCAGCTCCCACAGCCGACCAGAATCAAAGCCAGGCCCAGATCCATTCTGAGTCTTGTGTAACAGTCTCTCAGTTTTCTGGCAGTGACAAGTCTCTGGTATATGAATCTGACTCCATTCCTGGCACTTCCAGCCTGTCCATAACAGAACCTAACTTGCGTGCTTCTTCTGAATGTTCTGGTGTTCTCCTTCCACCTTCTCATGTTCCGGTGCCCAATCCTAGTCCTAGTCCCATTGCTGTTTCTCTATGCTCCTCAGTGCCTCCTCTGCAGCCTCCTCCTCAGCCTCCTACTACTAATGAGACAACTGATGGAAAGCCACCCTTAAAAAAAAAAATATATAAATTTGTGGACTCATGGAAACAGAATCGTTAGTGGCTAAAGTATGACAGAGAACTGAACATCATGAAATGCGAGTGGTGTGAACTATTTGATAAATCTGGAAAAAATAATTTCTTCCAGGATGGGTGTTCATCATTTAGAAAGGCAAATGGAGTTTCATGAGTCATCTGATTTACATGAGGCATCCAGAAAAGCCCTTTTTTGCTCACTCTATAACCTCTGCAGAGCAGCCATTAATGAAACTTATCCAAAAAAATGGAAGAAAAAGAATTTGAACAAATGAAGGTTCTTTTCAGAACAACTTTTTTTCTCGCTAAAAAAGCATGGCCTTTTATTGATTTAAAAGATTAAATAAACTTATTACTTGCGAATGGGGTATCAGTCAGTGACACCTACTGCAATGACAAACAAGCGAGAGTATTCAAGAAATATATTTACAAAGACAAGATCTAATCACATTGGTGAAATCACAAGATTTCTTTTCTATTTTGTCAGATGGCTCAACAGACAAAAGTATTAAAGAAGAGGAGGTAGTTTATCTCTGCATCTTAGAGAAGGGCATCCCTGTTACTAAATTTGTAGTGCTTAAGCCTCTTGAAAAGGCAGATGCAGAAAGTATAACATCAACATTACAAAATACCATGGAAATTGACCTCCAAATACCAGACTGGAGAAATAAGTTAGTTGCTTGTTGTTTTGATGGGGCATCAGTCATGATGGGCAGCAAAACGGGAGTAGCCACAAGGCTGAAAGAGGAGGCCAGACTTTTAAAAGTGGTGCACTGCTGTGCACATAGACTTGAGTTGGTCACTAAATATGTGATCAAGGGGACACCCCTGTACGCCGCAGTGGAGGATTTACTTTCCTCACTGCACAGTTTCTATAAGCACTCTGCTTTAAACTGGTCAGGCTTACAGGCTGTGGGGGAGGCACTGGGCATCAGGGTACTGCGCCTTATAAATACTGAGGGAACAAGGTGGCTGCCACACCACCAGCGTGCTGTTAAAGTGATGCAGACAAATTATCCAGCTATTGTTACACATCTGGAGGACCTATCAGTAAATGGTTCAGGGGATAAAAGAGAAAAGGCCACTGCAATTCTGAAGCAGATAAAATCACCTAAGGTATTGTATTTCATCAACTTTCTAGAATTATACATAGCAGCCATGTCCAGACTAACGCTGACATTCCAGCAAAATAACTTAACGGTAGACTCTCTGCAAGCTAAAGTACTGTCTCTCATGAAGAAACTAAAAACTCTTACAGATTCAGAGACTACTGATTGCCTTGAAACAGGAATCAATATTGTGGATGGTAAGCTGAGTCTCGGGATGGGGGGGTCTCAGGCCGGGTGGGACAAGCTGATGTCGTCTGAGGGATGCCCCTGGACCACTGACAAGAGGGAAAAAGAAGTTACAAAAAAAAAGTTTGCCAGGCTGCCAGCCTCCGAGTACTTTCCTTTTGTTTCTTTGCAGTGTATTCAATGATGAGTACCAGCAAAACAGGCCCTGAGGCTACTGAATCTCCCACTGCTGCAGTCCTGCTCTGATGTCAGCTGTAGGGGATTCTGGGATTTGTAGTTACAGAAAATGTCAGTCTACAAGTAAACAAAATTAGTCTGCTACAATCTACTATACTACAGTAAACGGCAAATAAACCAAAATGTTTCTGCGTACAAAGTGCACATTGGGACTTGAGTGTGGGGCCCTTGGTACTGACTGTTCCCCTGTAAACTGAGTGCTGTGCACACTGCATCATGTAAAAAAAGTCCCCTTCCTTAGGTGTCGGGGGGGGGGGTGATGCTTTGAACAATGCAAGTCAAAAATATATATTTTTTTAATATTATTTTCTCTTTCTCTTGGGGAAATGCTGGCCCATTTACACAAGCCCAAAAAGAACTGTTGCAGTACAGCACAGTTAGCAAATAAGCATGTGCGGGTGACTGGAGTGGTTTACTCAACTCAAAGTTCAAGCTGTGCTGCCTGCGAGAGAAAGTGGCTGCTGACTGATCTGCTTTTTGAGTTAGGCAAGAAAAAAGAAAAAAAAAACTGGCTGAGCTCCAGTAACAGAGCCCAATACTGTCTGGATTCATTTATTTCATTTAATTTTTATGTTTGCTTCCATGCATGCACAAGAAACATTTTGTGACATCTTAGGAGAGAAGTGGGGTTTTGGAGGTGCGGCACTGTGGGGGCCAATGCCCCCAGTGCCTTTTGAGGCTTGGCCCACTTTCCCCAATGTGGTGGCACACTGCTGCTGACACTAGTTCAGCTAGCGTGCCTCCAACTTGAAACAAATCCACTGCTGCAATGAGGGAGTAACCTGACATTGCCAGGCGGTGCCTTGCCTGGTGTAACATTTCTTATAACATGGTCGCTGCCTGCCTCATAGTCCACATGAAAGCCAACTTGGGGGTTCCCAATCCCCCTGTCAGCATGCCCCCCATCCCCAGTTCATTTGCCGACAGGGTAGCCCAATCCCCGTCTCGGCATGATGCACACTCCCCCATTTGTTATGTGCCGAGGGGGTGCCCAATCTCCCTCAGCTCATGCACTCCCACTCCCCCCCCCGAGGATGTCCAATCCCCTTCAGCTCCAGTACCCACCTCCCCAACAAACACCCGGCCAGGTGGCATGCTGGGAGCCCACCCCAGCATGCCAAAGTGTCCCGCGATGTCTTTTAATTTTTTGCATCCTGTAAAAAAAGAAAACTGTCCCTCGTTGAGCCCCATGCCCTTTCCCCCAGCCCACATCCACCCACTGTGTACTCTACCTCCCCACACCGCCCTCACCCCATACTTACATCTAGAGCCCGGTGCGATGATCTTCAGTGGACCGGGAACACGTCTGCACTCTTCAAAGCCGACCGCAAACTAAAGAAATGCCAGTAAGCTGCACAAATGTTATTTTTTTTTCAACTTTGGTGCATATTTCTGCCATTTTTCCAAATTTTGGCACCAGATTTTCAACATGGGGTTCTTGGGACCCCACCTCGCGAATTCAGTCACTGTCATCATGTTATTCTATCCGAAAAGGTGATTTTGTGGTCACTTCACGAAATCACCTTTCTGGACCAATTAAGGAAACAACAGTGTCACTGTTCATCAGGTGGACTCTCAAAAAGCTTTTGTTGCAAATTTGGTGGAAAAATTCCAAAAAATGACTGCGTTATGAGCGTGTGTTGCGCATATTTTACGTATGCTCATAATTTCATGAATTTGTAATATTTTTACTCCAGGTTTTCAACATTGGCATTTTTTCACACCTCCTTATGAACAATATAGTGGTCATTTTTCACATCCTGGCCGAATGTGTTTTCGCAATCCCAGCGCAGAAAGGCGCGATCACTTGTGGGAAATTAGTGTTCATGACAGATTAAGAAAATTACAGTGATGCTGTTCATGAGCAGAGGCCCTAAACTGCCTATGTTGAAAATTTGGTGACAAAAGTCCATAAAATGACTGTGTTACAAGTGTGTGTTGCGCAGTTTCCATGCATCCTCGTAACTTCACAAATTTGTAATATTTTCACTCCAGATTTTCAACATTGGTATTTTGCCACACCTCCTTGTGAACAGTACAGCTGTCATTTTTCATATCCTGCCCGAAATATGCATTTGCACATCTGGCGCACAATGGTGCGGTCGCTGGGGGAAATTAATGTTTCGGACAGATTAAGAAAATCATAGTGACAGTGTTCATGAGCAGAGGTCACAAAATGCCTATGTTGAAAATTTGGTGAAATAATTCTACTAAAAGGTTGATAAGGAGAGTCTCTTTCAGCTGAGTGACAACCATATCACAAGGGGGCACAGTCTTAAGCTGGAGGGTGGAAGGTTTAGGAGGGAGGTCAGGAAGCACTTCTTCACAGAGAGGGTGGTGGACACTTGATCTCATTGAAGACGGTGGGCAGCTTTAAGAGAGGATAGGATAGGCATAGGGGAAAAGTAAGAATCATGGGTAGGGAGGATGGGAGGAGTGGGGAGAGAGTGCAGGGACATTAGCTCAAGTTGTGGACCCTGCAATACGAGCAGACTTGATAGACCAAATTGCCTTCTTCTGCTGGCTTCTTCGTATGTTCATGTAGGTTTCCAAGCACGCTCGAAACTTCGAGAATTTTTAATAATTTCACTACAGATTTTCAACATTGCCATTTCTTCACACCTCCCTATGAATGGTACAGCTGTCATTCTTCACATCCTGCTTGATCTGTGTTTTCACACATCTGGCGCAGAATGGCACGGTTGCTGTGGAAACTCGAAGTTTGGGACACAGTCACAAAATCACAGTGCCACTGTTCATGAGAAGAGGTCCCAAATGCTTTCAAGAGTTGGGGTCACAAAAAGGCCATGTTGAAAATTTGTAGTGCAAATACCAACACACGCCTGGGGGAATTACGGTTTCTAACCATAACGTCCCACCCTGTACAGACTGACAGGCATCAGAGGTGTGACTCTGGATCTCTGGCTGTACTGCTCATGCCATCCCACCCCCACCCTGAAGCCAGTGACAGGCATCAAGGTGTGCCATGCACTCTTCAGCCCCAGACTTCAACCCTTTCTCCTGTACTGCCCCCAGTTCAGCATATGTCCTTATGAAATGGAGTGACTGTGAAGCAGAACACCCCGAGGTACACCTCAACACTTGTCAGTGTCTACAGGATAGGGTGAGGTGAAATGCCATGAGCATTATGAGCAATGACCCACAGACACACCCCAATGCCTGTCCATCTCTGCAGGGTGGAGGTGGGGTTGGCGTGAGTTCAATACTTCACTGCCACTCCTATTCGACATCTGTCTAACTCCTGCACGTTCAAAGCTAATATCAGCAGGCAAACATTCAGCATTGACAAATGCTTGTTATTCTTGTTTCCTTTTCCCCCACATGGCCCCTCTGTCTAGTCCCACTGAACACGCACAATCCCTCCTACAAGCAGCTGTGAGTGACCTTGCCAAAACAAATACTTTTTTTTATTTCCACAACCAGTTCCCTTTCTCCTTTTAATGTACTGCCTAAACTATTATTTTGCCTCAGGAGACATGGGCAGGTAGCAGCATGTCCTGGGTCTGAATCTTGAGACCTGTGGCAGTGTGAGTGATCCTGTTGCACTCAGCAAGTGCTTAACTGCATGATCACTGTATGGTGGCAGGCGGCAAGGCAATGAAAGTGGCAGTTATTTTATTTCCTTTTTTAATTCTTTATGGAAGAAACCTGGATTCCATTCCTTTTTGTTAATAAGCCTTTTGGTTTTAGACATTAATCTTAGACACAGAGTGGCTGCTGCCTGATACCACTCTGCAATCTGCTGTCTCTGTGGTGCTCACACAGAAGAGCTCATCCTATATACACCCTCCCTGGACGTGCACTGTAACTGAAGGAACGTGGAAGGCATTGCTCACAAGAGGATGGGAAAACTGGGTAATCATTTGGTCACCTGCTACAATCCAACGGTCGGGAGGGGGAGTCACATGATTGCAGAAGGAAGCATAGCAATGTTAAAAAGACTCAGCATTGCAAGTCAGGGATTTATGTTGTTGTTTTCTTTAGCTTGAGAAATCATGGCCCATTCAGATTTACGCAGTAGCATAGTACAGTACGGTCAGCTAGTTAAGCTTGTAGGTGGTTTCTGTACCTTTACCTATCAGCTTGACCCTTGAACTGCTATAATGCCTGAAAGCAAGACTGATCCCTCAAGTGTTGTGCTAGGCAAACAGGAACAATAATAAAATCCCTAGCTGAGCTGGATTTATTTTAATTTGTTTTTTGCTTCCCCCTTCCCAATCTGGCCCTGTCTAGATGACTCGAGCTGAACTGCTTGCTTTCTGATCACCCTGCACAATATAGTAGCAGGCAGCAGCACTAAACTGACCCAGCCAGAAAAATATGTTTTTATGTCCCCAACTTCCTGCCCCCTTTCTTCACTGTCTGGACTGAGTTAAAGGAGTAGTCCACCCAGAATTTGCAAAAACATATGTTGTGCAGAGTGTTTTGTTCTGCGTGGGAAGACCTAGTGTATTCCTCAATCTGTCTGCCATTAGGAGTTTTTCCTAAATTAGCCTGCTTGGTTTGTGGTAGTTTTATAACCCCTGGGATCTCCAACTAAGATAACTTCATTGCATTCCTTATTCCTACAATGCATCCTGTCTCATGTGACGCTGATGTAACCGAGACCATAGATTCATCAGAAAGCACTGCTTTACATTCAGTTGACAACAGTAGAGATGGCTATATTTTAAAAACTGTAGAGTTCAGCTTAGTGACTACAGTCATTGCAAATGTCTTTTTGTCTTGAACAACTTTGCTGCTGGTCATTTTTGTGTATCGTGTAAAGTTTCCAAGATATTTAGGTTTGTTTGGCATGTGTGTACTAAATATGTGGTCTTGGCTACATTACTGTCACATGAGACAGGATGCATTGTGGGAACAAGGAATGCAATACAGTTAGCTGAGATGGAGATCACCAGGGGTCGTAAAACTACCATGAAGCTAGCAGGCTAATTTAGGAAAAACTCTTAATAGCAGACAGAGGGAAGGACACACTAGGACTTCCCACACAAATCAAAACACTCCGCAAAACATGTGTTTTTGAAAATTCTGGGTGGACTACTCCTTTAAGAAGTTAGACACTGGAGGCCCAGCACATCAGTGACTCATCATGGCCAGCACTGCCACACTCAGAAAGTTCGCTAAGCTGAACTGCCCAAGTGATTGCTGCATGGTGGAGGGTGGCAACAAGTGTCAATAAAAAGCCCAGCAATATTATTTTTTTATGCAGATCCTTCTTAATTTCTTTTCTGTTTTTTAAATAATTATTTTTCTCAGTCTGGTAACTGTTGGATGAATCACTTGCTAACGCTGGCACTTATAGCTGCTACCAACCCTGCAGTAGTACTGTCTGTGGCACTCACACCTCATACAGCTACTTGTGTAACCTCCCTACAAATGGGGGTTCCCGAAAGTCTTCCTTGAGCTTGCCTAAATGCTCACTGCCAGGCTGGTGTCCTGCGTTTTAACAGTTTAAATGTGATTGCCAGAGGCTGCCTGTATAGCCTCTTTGTACTGTCTCTTTAAGAACTGCCTGGATTGCAGTCCTAAGTAATCTGAGAGGGAGCTCTGTTGAAAGATGTAACTATTTGCTGAAAATCATTTAGAATTATAATGATAATGTAGTTTGTCTAACCTGCCTTCTTTACAGCAAGGACTGTTTTGTTTATTTATTTATTTAAACAGCAGTTTGGAAAACCTTTGAGCCATAGGCTCATTTACAAAGGTACCTTGTCACAGTAAGACAAACGAAAATACACAGTATAACAGTACAACACAGTATAACAGTAACTTAAGACATAGATACAAACAAGCTGGTACAGGTAGGATTGATGCAAACAATACCAGAGTTATGTTGTCCTTAGCAGCTTAGTAATAAGCTTTGTCATAAGAATTGAGTCTGGCTTTGACTAGTAGCAATTACAACCAGGTGTTAATAAGGTGTTACGTAAGGAAGTTTTGAAGCACGATATAGTTGGAGCTTGGAGATGGAGGGCAGTGTGTTGAACCAGGAGGGGCCCTAAAGCTGAAGGCTCTTTGGCCGTGAGGTCCTAGCTCTAGGGATAACAAGAGAGGCTTTCCCAGAGGTCTGAGTATGAACTAGTGGGACAGAGCGGCATATGGTGGTGGTCAATCCTGGTGGGGATAGCCCAAAGAGGGTCTTTTTTGTAAGGGTACAGGTCAGATATTTGAGGCACTCGTCAAGATCAAGTACCAGCGCTTTAGCGTACAGTAGACAGGTGTGTGTTAGCCTAGGTGCCCCAGTAATTAACCTGCAGGCCTTATTCAGAGTACTGCAAATTTTATGGAGTGCGGTCTGATCAGCAGCACCATACACCGGCAGTCCATAGTCCACTAGGGACAGGCTGGAGGAGGTGACTGCGAGTCGAAGAGCCTCCGGGGGGAGGCAGTGTTTATACCGATGTAAGATGCCCAATCGGATATTAGTGGCAGTGGCTAGGGCAGTGATGTGTCCATGGAAGGAGAGGAGGGTCAAAATGGATCCCTAGGTATTTATAGGAGCAAACTTGTTCAGTGGGAAGAAGGACCCAGAGTGAATGAGGAGTTTGAAGTTGCAGGACTTGTTTTGAGGATGAGTGAAGAACATGGTTTTTGTTTTTTTAAGATTTATCACCAATCTATGTTCCTTGAACCAGCCCTTGGCTTCAGCGAAGGACTTCTGCAGCGAGTCCTGGAGGGCAATAGGGTTATGACTTGAGGCAAAGATGACTGCATCATCAGCGTACAATAGAATGTTCCCCGAGCAAGAGCGTGGAAGGGTGTTAAGGTAAAGGGAGAATAGTAAGGGGCCCAGAATGGAGCCCTGGGGAACCCCAGAAAAGATGGGATAGATGTCTGAGTAGGTCCCATTAATTTTTACACACTGTGAGCGGTCAGACAGATAACTGGTGCACCAGGAGATAGGCCCAGCAGCAAAACCAGAGAGACTAAGGGCATCAAGAAGGAGGGGGTGGGAGACAGTGTTGAAAGCTTTAGAGAGGTCAATGAAGACCGCACCAGCCAGAGAACCAGTGTCTAAGGAGGAGTGGAGAAAGTTGGAGAACTCTAGGAGGGCTGTGTTGGTACTGTGGCCCGCTCTCTGTTACCCCACTATCTGTTATCTCCACTATCTTGGTCCTGGACTGCGAACTGGACCAATCAGTTCTGGTGGAACCTAAAATGGAGCCAGACTACAGGAGCCGTCTGGAGTTAAAATCTGTAGGAATTGTAGTTTTGGGCTTTTGGTACCTTTTTGCACCTGAAGGGGGAGCCTTTGTTGTGACTGACAGACAGATCAGCCAATCAAACCTTTTGGACTCTGAGGAAAGTCCCTGGCTTGCTGGCAGTTGAGTCAGATCTCAGTTGGGAGCTGAATGAGCAAGAGCTTGAGACAGTCAAGCAGCCATCTGAGTAGTTTTGCATGGGAGAACTGTGGAAAGGCCTGAGTTGTGGCCTGCATGTCTGCCTGCTGCCCCTGAGAGGGAGAGAAGAGAATTATTTTGGACTAAACCCGTTTGTGAGAATGAAGTAAGCCACTGATTTTTTACCAGGCCCATACCTGAAGAAGACTGAAGATTTGCTGAATGCTATCGATCCGTCAGGATTTCCAGCTGCTTTTGAATCCCCAGTTTGTGCAGAGACTTTGCGATCATGACCGAAGAGCGGTTTGCCTGGTACAGTAGAATTTCCTTACATGTACATATGCTGAGTATTGAAAGTGGGTCATGATTTGGTTCCCCACTGTGTGAACTGTGTTCTGCTTGCTGGAAGCTTTATCCAGCCTAATTGGACTGAATCCGCGTTCATCTCCATTCGGCCTGGACCATGCCATGCTGGCCCTGCCAGACTACCCCACTGCACAGAGAAAGCCACTGATGAGAAACCTGCCTGGGGATCAGCCTCCCTGCTCCACGCTTGAACAGGAACGACACCTCGGCAAATCATGTGGGCCCTGCTTCTCCTGGCACTCCAGATTAACCACCTGCTGTCTTGATTTTTGTCCAGCCTGTGTCCAGTCTTGGGTATTGTGAGTAATCATCAGGGTAGCTCCCTGCAACAACAGTCTAATCTAAAAGTGTGTCATCTGATTGTCGTGTTGTTTTCTTTTCACGAACTGAGCCCTCTGGCTCCAGGATCACAAATAGTGTGTGTAGTGTATGTTGTTTTCTTCCATCACAGGGCCCCAACCAGCTGCAAAATCCAGGTTAGCTTGACCACTACCAGCCCTGACCTCCGGGTGGAGGCTCCTGCTTCAGAACTCAGGCTTCTTAACCTGCTACTAGCCAGGCAGACAGGGGTAGTAGCCCTTGGGACAGTGCTATCTAGGGGTTACATTTTGGAGGCTCACCGCTGGGATTTTGTGCCTTCTAGTGGCCAAAAATGATGAATTATTGTTAAAGATTAATGGCTACCCCAGTAGAAATGGCTGTACACCAGTTGGTGGGCTGGTGTACTGGGCAGGAGATCAACCCCCCAAAATGCTCTACTTATACTGGATATTCCCCTGGATACCAGTAAAGACACTGTAGAGGGAGCACTCTCCAAAGCTGAATGTTTAAAAAACTCTGTGGTGGTGGGTCGACAGGCTGATTTGATCGGGCAAACTTTTATAGCCTTGGTAGAGTGTAGTAACCTCATGGACAGCTCTAAAGTGCCACAGACTACTGCCCCAGAAGGGGTTCCAGCTGCCTGGAGAGTGATAACAAAAGACAGTAAAGACCTCGGGGAGGATGAGCTACCACCATTATCTGAGACTTTTGAGCAGAAATTTGCTAAGTTGTTGCTGGAGGAAGGGAAAACCATAGAAGACTTTAAGAAACTATTCCTGCCACCTGGGGGTGTTCCTTCCCCAACATCCCCTCCCCACTCCAGTACCTGTTACTGCCCCACCTTCTGTGCCCGTGCCAATGCTGGCCCCAATATATGTACCTGCCATTAGTCACGACTCCTATCGAAGGCTGAGAATCTTCTCGGGCACCCTCCTCACCCCCCAGGGAGAGGATGACTGGGAGACCTGGATAGACTATGCTGCCCTCTAGTACTTGAATGGCAATGCTCAGAAGCAGAGAAACAAAAGAAGAAGAAGAAGAAGAATCAGCATTTATATAGCGCTTTTCATACATCCAAAGCGCTTTGCAAGCAATGCTAGACTGGTAGTGAAGTGACTGAATGTGTGATGGCGGCCATATCGCACATCATCACCCACACACAGCCTGGATAATGGCATGAACCAGTTTATGGGAAGGGGAATGTTGGCCAGGACACCGGGAATGTTCCCTACTCTTTGCAAAGAGTGCCCTGGGTTCTTTTACTTCCACCTGGACACCCACCAGGGCAACACCAGGATGGGTAGAAGGGACCTCGGTTTAACGTCTCATCTGAAGGATGGCACACCCCAGCAGTACAGCACCCCACACTACTGCACTTGGATGCCAGCGATTTTTAGGTGCAAGTCCAATCCTGGTGTGGGATGAGAACCCACAACCTTTTGGTCCAGAGGTGGATGTGCTACCAACTGAGACACGCTGACAGAAAGAAGTTGAGTGAGAGCCCCCGAGGTCCTGCTCTGGCTACCATCCATGCCAAGTGGGCCAATAACCCCAAAGCAACTGCACAGAACTATCTTGAGGCATTGGAAAATGTGTATGGGAGCCTGGATTCAGATGAGGATCTGTGGTGGAGAGTAAGAAACGCTCAGCAGTACCCAGCAGAGCCATTGTCTGTGTATGTACCTCGGTTTGAAAAGCTGCTACAAGAGTGCCTCAGAAAGGGTAGTTTGCCGTCAAATGAATTAGCTCAAACTAGGGTAGACCAGATCCTTAAGTCTGCTCTGTTTTCAGAATTGTTACTGCTTCAGTTGCGCCTTGCCACCCGACTGGAACCGCCCCCCCTCCAATGACGAGCTAATGAAAGAAATTAGGGGGGTTGAGCAAAGGTGACCCCGTGGGGGAATTGCACCCATATCTGCTGCTGCTGCGCAAGTGACCAAGAGTGATCAGTCAAGTGAGGCTCAGGGGCAAATGTTGGCACTTAACGAGCATTCTGAGAATGCAAAGGACTTCCTGCCCTGGGCCCAGCATTGGAAAGACGAGCTACTAAAGGAAGTCCGAGAGTTGAAGATGGGTGCTTCTGCAAGGGTTTCCCCGATGGAAAAAGATTCTGGTCACTTTCAGGATGTGACTGCTATGGGGGTGAGGGTGCACCCTCAGGTATCTGCTACCAAGGGTGGCCCCAAGACTGAGATCACCGGATTGACTGTCACTCTAAAGGAACTGTTAAGACACATTGCACCACTCTCACCACTGCAAGCAGATACTAGACCCCAATCTCTTACTACTGCTTCAGTTCCTCATATGATGTTCTCCCCCAGGATGACCCGGGAGTCTATCATTTGTCACAACTGTGGGAAGGATGGCCATACAAAAAGAGAATGCCGGTCTGGTCTCAGAAGGACTTAGAAAGAGTAGTAAACAGACTCCAAGGGGAGCTCCGAAATGCAAATCAATGGCCAAGGGGTGCCCGAAATGACCGCAGTGAGGTTTCAAGAAACCCTAACTCAAATTTCTTTGTGGCTAAATCGTCTGCCCAGACCTCTGCTACTGCCTCTCCAGACTGGTCCAAAATAGTGGGCCCTTCAATGGAGACTACGGCGACTGTGAATGGTACTCATACTTGGGCTGTGCTTGACAGTGGGTTGCAAGTGACCATTGTATTGCAGAACTGGTAGGACAAACACTTATCTGACATGCCTTTGCAATCCCTGGAAGGCCTACATGTGTGGGCCTGAGCGACAAGTCTTATCCCTACCTAGAGTATGTCCACCTCCGGTTGTCTTTTCCTGCAGCTGTAACAGGTGTAGAGGAGCGAGTAAAGACATTGGCCCTAGAGTGTCTCCCCACCGGACTGTATGATGGGGTCCCCTGTTAAATGGGACAAATGCCCATATGTTTGGGAGACTGGTGCAACTCTGTCAGGAGAAACAAGGGTGACGGACTGGGAGGGCCCTGAGAATTCCGGCTCTGATCAAGAGGGCCTATGATTTGCAACAGAAACCCGAGGAAGTAGACCAGGATGAACCGGTGGGGATCATGTGGAAGAAGGATCCCGATTCAATGGTACTGGCCCCTAACGCCCAGTGTACCATTCAAGGGGAGGTCCGCCTCCGGAAAGATGTCAAGAACAAAATACTGATGTTGGATGTGCCAGGCGATGGAAAATTGTCAGAAGGATTATTAGTCAAGCTCAGCATCCTGCCTGCTCATGCCCATGCCTATGCACGATGAGTGATGGTCCAGATTCATAATGTGACAGATCGTGAGATCCAGGTGAACAGAGGGTGCACTCCAGCTAAGATACATTGTGCAGACACTGCAGTATTGCCCAGCAACAAGCACCCTGGTGAGAAGGAGAGAGTGACCCCAGACTTGTTTGACTTTGGTGACTCCCCATTGCCAGCTGAATGGAAGGCTAGAATTAGCAAGAGACTTGCCCAGAGAGACCAAGTGTTTTCGTTGAAGGAATGGGATCCGGGATGTGTCCAGGGTGCAGAGCATCACATATGCCTGCACGATGAACGGCCATTTCGAGAGAGGTCCAGACACCTAGCTCCAGCAGACATAGATGATGTGAGAGACACCTGCAGGAAATGCTTGCTGCTGGCATGATACAAGAATCCAGGAGCCCATACACCTCTCCCATTGTGGTTGTGCGTAAGAAGAATGGGTCTGTGAGGATGTGTGTTAATTATCAAAGCCTGAACTGGCGGACCGTCCCAGACCAATACACTATGCCTTGTATACAAGATGTCCTGGACTGCTTGAATGGGAGCAAATGGTTCTCGGTGTTGGATCTTCGCAGCGGATACTACCAGATCCTGATGGCCCTAGAAGACTATGAGAAAACAGCTTTCATCTGTCCATTGTGGTTCTACGAGTTTCTGAGGATGCCACAGGGGATATTGGGCGCTCCGGACACCTTTCAGTGACTGATGGAACGTGCGGTGGGAGATATGAATTTGCTGGAATGCCTGGTGTACTTGGACGATGTCATTGTGTTTGGGAGCACCTTAGAGGAGCATGAGAACTGACTGTTTAAAGTCCTAGACTGACTGGAAGACTTCAGCCTCAAGCTGTCCATTGACAAGTGCCTGTTTTTCCAAACCTCCGTGAAGTATGTGGGGCACATAGTATCTACAAAAGGGATAGAGACTGATCGCAGTAATGTTGAAGCTCTGACTGCTTGGCCCCAGCCCCATAATCTGAAAAAACTGCAACGTTTCCTGGGGTTCTGTGGCTACTACCACAAGTTCATAAAAGACTATTCCAAGGTGATTCGCCCACTCTTGAACCTTAGACCAGGGTTACCCTCCTACCAATCATAAAAACCAAAAAGGGTCCATTAAAGAACCAGAAAAAGTATACTTCCGCCAAGGTGAACTCTTCGAGCCCCACTGGACGCCTGACTATGAAGCAGCCTTCCATGAGATCATATACCAGCTCACCCATGCCCTCATCCTTGCCTATGCTGACCCCACCAAATCCTTTGTGCTGCATGTGGATGCTAGTCTGCAGGGTCTAGGAGCGGTGCTGTATCAAGACCATGAGGATGGCCTGAGACCAGTAGCTTTTGCAGTAGGAGCTTGACCCCGTCCGAACGAAACTATCCTGTGCGTAAGTTGGAGTTCCTTGCACTAAAATGGGCCATCATTGACCAGTTTCATGAATACCTCCATGGGGCAAAGATATGGGTGAAGACTGACAATAACCCGTTGACCTATGTACAGACTTCAGCTAAGTTAGATGCCACTGGGCACCAGTGGCTTTCTGCATTATCAACCTATGATTATGCTATTGAATACAGACTGGGCCTGACCCATATTGATGCTGATGCCCTATCAAGAAGGCCCACTTCCAAGAGTGACTGGGTAAGGCTGTCTGAACCTGACATTCGAGCATTGTGCCAAAAGTTTGATAGAGATGAACAGATGTCTGCAGAAACAGTGGACTGCTTAGTAGATTGCTTGGGCCCTTCTGATACCTGCATTCCAACTGCTTATTGCCACTTCTCTGCTCTAGATATGCGTGCACTACCTCAATTTGACAATGACAGCATTCAGTGGGCTCAATCCCACGATCCTATGATTCAGCCAGCACTTGATGCCCTGCGTGCGGGGAAAGATGTGTCTAAGTTACATTCCACTGACTTGCGAACTGCTTTATTGTTTAAAGAAGGCCCCAGATTGAAGTTGCATAATCAGTTATTGTATAGAGAGACAGTAGATCATAGTGGCAAAGTAGACAAGCAACAATTGGTCCTGCCCACAGCCTTTAAAGATCTGGTACTGAGGTCCCTCCACAATCACATGGGGCACCTCGGTATTGACAGAACCCATGACCTGGTGCGATCTCGCTTCTACTGGCCCAAAATGGGGACCAATGTTGTGCACCATGTAAAGACTTGTAGTCACTGCCTGCAAAGAAAAGCCCTATCTCAGAGGGCTGCCCCCCCTTGTTAATATTACTACCAGCGCCCCCATGGAACTAGTCTGCATAGACTTCTTGTGTTTAGAACCTGATCAGTGGAACACTGGCAATGTTAGTGGTTATGGATCATTTCACATGGTATGCACAAGCTTTTCCCACCAAAGATCAAAAGGCATCTACCGTGGCCAAGATGCTAGTGGAAAATGTCTTCGTCCACTATGGTGCCCCCCAGCGGATTCATTCTGATCAAGGCAGAGACTTTGAGAGTCAGCTAATCAAAGAAAGGCTCTCTCTTTGGGGGACGCGAAAGTCAAGAACCACCCCCTATCAGGAGGGAAGGAGACCCTCAACCAGAATGTTTTAACTGCACCCTTCTAGACATGCTGGCCACCCTCCACCCAAAAGACAAGCATAAATGGAGCCAGCAGATTAGCACCTTGGTACACGCATACAATTGCACAAAAAATGATGCTAATGGGTTCTCCCCTACTGCCTCATGTTCGGGAGAGAGGCCCAGCTGCCTGGTGATGTCCATTTTGGGGTCTCTCCAGATGGGGTCTGAGCCGAAAACTACTTGCAATATGTACAAAAAGTGAAAGCTCAATTGAACCATGCCTATCAACTGGCCCAGACAATGGCTGCCAAGAGAAATCTAGCCAACAAAGAGAGGCATGATAAAAAGGTAAAGGCTCAAGAGCTTCGACCTGGAGACCGTGTGTTGTTACGCAATTTGGGACTGCATGGTAAACACAAAATTGCTGATCGGTGGCACCATCTTCCCCATGTAGTAGTTGGAAAGTTGGATGATTTACCTGTGTACAAGGTGCGCCCAAAGAACAACTCCAAAGCTGTCAAGACTATGCATCGTAACCACTTGCTACCTATTGGCCAAGTCATGATTGAGGCTGAACCCCCAGAAATTAAACCCTCTGGGCTGGTGACTCAGACTGCGGCAAGAAAGAGACAGAGTTAACCTACTTCAGTGGTCACAGATTTAAGGTTTCCTCCGCAGCAGGCCCAGAATGATAGTGACTGTCAGTCCACCTCTGATGAAAGTGAGTGCGACTATGCCTATTACCCCTCTTATGAACTGAATCAGCTGTTTCAAGGTAACACCATGATTAATTGTGGGGATGAAGCTGGGCCTTCTGGACTGCCTAACCCCCCAGCTTTGTCCTTGGAGCCAGTGCTCCCTGAAAGTGAAGTGCAAAGTATCACGTATGAAGATGCTGAGTCTCTGTGTATTGTGGAACTGTATGATTTGCCTGAGGGAGGGGCTGATGGAATGAGTCTTTCTGGTGACATAGCAGAACTTGAAGAACACTATGAGAGTGCTGACCACCCCCCCTTCAGTGCCTCAAAGCTTGATTGTGGCTGAGCCTTCGCAAAACGAGTCAAGTGTTGTAGAAACAGAGCCTGCAGAGCAAGGGGCCGACAGTGCCCCAAGTTTGGATGTTCCCACCCAGGCAGAGGCACCCTTCACAAGTGACGAGAGTCCCCAGACCAGTGCTGAGTACAGAGATTGTAGTTGTCCCCCTCAGAAAGACTGGCTGAGCTGTCAAGACAGTAGTACGCCTCAGTTATGATTCTCCCAGGAGGCCAGTGGATTTGCCTGTCAATGTGGTGCACAAAGGTGTTTATGCCTCACCAAGCTCAGTGCCCAAATTGAGCTTGACAGCCAATTCCAGGTTATTTGTCTTTCCCTCTCACCATGGTGCCCTTGCCCCCCAGCCCCAAGTTAGCTGACAGGGAAGGTCCTCTTGCATTGTTTAAGGTACAAGAAGTTTTTACCTGATTCAGTATGGTAATGTTCAATTTACCTGTATGAAATATGCACAATGTGTTGTCAGAATGGATATAGTATCATGAAGTGTAGTGAATATGTACAGTAAAGTGATAAGTTTATGTTAACTGATGCATGATGGTACAGACTTGACGCGGACACCAAGTTTTCTCCAGGCAGGGAAGGGTGTAAACCCCCCCTACAAATGGGGGTTCCCGAAAAATCTTCCTCGAACTTGCCTAAATGCTCACTGCCAGGCTGGTGTCCTGCGTTTTAGCAGTTTAAATGTGATTGTCAGAGAGTGCCTGTATAGCCTCTTTGTACTGTCTCTTTAAGAGCTGCCTGGATTGCAGTCATAAGTAATCTGAGAGGGAGCTCTGTTGAAAGATGTAACTATTTGCTGAAAATCATGTAGAGTGATAATGATATTGTGGTTTGTCTAACTTGCCTTCTTTGTAGCAAGGACTGTTTTGTTTATCTCCACTATCTTGGTCCTGGACTGCAAATTGGGCCAATCAGTTCTGGTGGGACCTAAAATGGAGTCGGACTAGAGGAGCTGTCTGGAGCCAAAGTCTGTAGGAATTGTAGTTTTGGGCTTTTGGCGCCTTTTGCACCTGAAGAGGGAGCCTTTGTTGTGACTGACAGACAGATCAGCCAACCAAACCTTTTGGATTCTGGGAAAAGTCCCTGGCTTGCTGACAGTTGAGTCAGATCTCAGTTGGGAGCTGAACGAGCAACAGCTTGAGAAAGTCAAGCAACCGACTGAGTAGTTTCGCATGGGAGAACTGTGGAAGGGCCTGAGTTGTGGACTGCATGTCTGCCTGCTGCACCTGAGAAGGAGAGAAGAGAATTATTTTGTACTAAATCCAAGTTTGTGAGAACGAAGTAAGCCACTGATTTTTTACCAGGCTCATACCTGAAGAAGACTGAAGATTTGCTGAATGCAATCAGCCTGTCAGGATTTCCAGCTGCTTTTGAATTCCCGGTTTGTGCAGAGACTTTGCGATCATGACCAGAGAGCGGTTTACCTGATACAGTATCTCAATCTCAATCTTTATTTATTTATATAAGGCGCCTTTCTAAAACCAAGGTGCCTGTACAATACTAGATAAAACAATAAATAGTAGAATTTCCTTACATGTAAATGTGCTGTGTATTGAAAGCTGGTTGTGATTTGGTTCCCCACTGTGTGAACTGTGTTCTGCTTGCTGGTACCGTAGAATCCTTTACATGTAAATGTGCTGTGTTTTGAAAGTGGGTCATGATTTGGTTCTCCACTGTGTGACCGGTGTTCTGATTGCTGGAAGCTTTATCCAGCTTAATCAGACTGAATCTGTGTTCATATCCATTCGGCAGAGGCCCTGCCATGCTGGCCCTGCCAGACTACCCCACTGCACAGAGAAAGCCACTGATGAGAGACCTGCCTGGGGATCAGCCCCCTGCTCCATGCTTGAACAGGAACGACGCCTCGGCAAATAGTGTGGGCTCTGCTTCTCCTGGCACTCCAGATTAACCACCTGCTGCCTTAATTTTCGTCCAGTCTGTGTCCAAACTTGGGTATCATGAGTAATCATCAGGGTAACTCCATGAAACAACAGACTAATCTAAAAGTGTGTCATCTGATTGTCTTCTTGTTTTCTTTTCACGAACTGAACCCTCTGGCTCCAGATTACAAATAATGTGTGTTGTGCGTGTTGTTTTCTTCCATCACAGGGCCCTAATCAGCTGCAACATTCCTGGCTAGCCCACCATTCTCCATCTGGGTACCCAGAATGTGTGACTGTTTATGGACCCTGAAGTGCATGCATAACTGTTTGATTGATAGAGCCTTTAAGCAAATTAACCTGATTACGCCCCTCCCTTGTTCAAGCACCTTAAATAAATCAGATCTAACTCTTTTTTGCATTTACCCTGACTGTGGTTCCAGTTTGTGCAACAGTACTGTACTGCTGTTATTTGCTATGTATAACCTTGTTTTACAGGGGGTCCCCAGGGCCGGGCCAGAGGAAAGACCTGGTGGTAAGTGCAAATAGGGTGGATACTTGTATGGTGTATCAGGGGTATTGTGAAAGTGATTATTGTGTATTGTTCCAGCCACTAGTAAGGAAAGAGGGGGGTTACAGTGTCCCGGAGGGCTGTGCCCAGGTTAACTTAACCACTACCAACCCTGACCTCCGGGTGGAGGCACCCGTTTCAGAACTCAGGCCCCTTAACCTGCTACTAGCCAAGCAGGCAGGGGTAGTAGCCCTTGGGATAGCGCCACCTAAGGGTTACACTTCAATATACATTGTCACTGGAGAAGTGTGTCACATGCTGGTTTCAGATGGTTACAGGTGTGTCACCTGATGGCAGGACTGGAGAGCAGCACAGCTATGTAATGTCAGGAAACAATGTAAGTACCTGACCTGGGCTTAAGTACCCAATCACACAGTGTTTTCTTATGCCAGTGGTGTAGTACTTTACCCGAACTACCCTACCTGGCTAAACACAGCAGTTACCCACACTACCTGCTCTGGCTATTTATTTATTTCAAAAGTTTCACCGGGAAAGACATACTGAGCTGACAACAGCTCATTTCCAGATGCATCCTGGGGGAAAGGGGATGTTGAAGGTCCCACGTAGACACATGCAGCCCCATTTTGTGATGTCAGAAAACGAAGACTGCATGTGTGCGCCCCACTGATTTCAATGGGAGCAAGTTTTCCATACATTTTATTAACATTTATAGTTGCGATTTTATGAAATCAAAGCTGAACTTCGGACTAAGAGGGACCTGTGGCATTGGCACAATAGACCAGCTCATGGCTGGTCAAGCACAGCTGCGACTGGCGGCCTTGCTGAGGCTTTCAAAATCCCAAATTAAGGTACGCTGTAGCCCTGCTGTGATGCAAGCCCCCTTCTTCCTTCATGCACTTTGGGTGCAGGGGTGGCACATAGCTGCTTTGCCACATGGTCTTCCATTTTCGATGCAGCCTGCATTCCAAAATCGGGACTGTCACAACTTTTGATGCAAGGTGCCACTTGCATCAGTTCTGTTTGACACAGGCGCCTTGTGTCAAATGTGGGGCTTTCAAAATCAAACCCATATTTTAATGTCACAAGCTGTTGTCACAGAAATGATTCTGATGCCACAGAACAACATCAGGGACAGATGAAATCTAAGGGGAAAAGAAGCTGGTTTTATGCAAACATCTTCAGTAATTAAAAATCAAATTCAATTTTTTTTTAAATGTTATGAGGGTTTATGCCTGCTTATACCAACTGTACCTGTTTTGCTGGAAGATGTCAAATCTCTTTAATCTCACACAGCATTGGGTAAGCAACCATTTATGCTTTATTTATATACATATTTGTTTATTTAAAAGTTGCATAAGATACAGGGTGAGTTCTGTGAGAAACAAGTCTCGTTGCTGCCGGCCCACCAGCACAGCGGTTGGATTTCCGCTTCTGATGCCGGTGACCCAGGTTTGGGAATGGACCCGGGGAGTTGGAGGGCCAGCCAGGGGAGAAGAATTTAGTGTCCCATGGATTGCTCTTCTTCTCCGGGGGGAAGGAGGGGTACAGTATCTGGTGCCCGACGGACCCCTGGCGGAGACTGGGGAAACCACAGACGACCGGTGCCAACATGCAAGAGGGGCGGGGTGGACGTTGGACATCATTACATATCCCCACCGCTGGAGCAGCCTAGAAAAATAATTTGGCAGTTGCATTTGATGAATCCTGCCCTCAGCTTCAATTAACTCTCTCTCAGTCCGGCTCTCTGACCAATCCCGTCAGATGCGGCACCTTGGGCAAGTGCTGCAACCTCGTCCTGGGGGGCAAGCCAGGGGGCATCAAGTTTAATTTACAGAATGTCCCAAGTCATTGTGGTGACAAGTCAACATAAACTAATGTAAGCCTCCTCTCTTTTGAGAGAGGATTATGCTCTCTTTAGGGACCCCCTCCTGCACAATGCCTCCAGAGCTTAGGGAGCTATTAGAGCTCTGGGGGCGCAATCCCTACTGGTTGCCATGTGGTGACAGCAGAGTTCAGGTTAGAAAGAGTATAAATAGGCAGGAACAGGAAGTTGGGGGGGCTGGCTGGGAGACTGGAAGGAAAGGCAGGCAAAAGCAGGAAACCAACGGGCACTGCAGGGCAGTGCGGGCCCCCTCCACACTTTAGGCAGGCTGGCTTCTGCAGCGGCGATCCATTGGGTTCCCTAGGTAAGCATCTAAGGGGAGGCATGGAGACAGGTAGCTGTGACCATCATCAGTGGGGTTGTGGGCTCTGGAAGTGGTAGGTGGAAAAGCGAGATGCAGGATAGGTAGACCTCAGGGTTTGGGTAGGCCCAAGCAGGTTGGTAGCGGGCCTGGGTCATTGGGGTTGCAGTAGGCTGTGGCAGGGCCTCTGCATCCCGGTGTGGCAAGGTGCCCTAGGGAGCCACTGGAGAGGGGGCCAGGGGGAGTCTCTAACTCCATTAGGGCCTGTTTGGAGGGACAGGTTGGGGGTCTGCCAGTCCTTAGTCGAGTGAGTCGCTGAGTGCCCTGGAGGTATCCTCCGGAGTTGGTTTGCACTTATTGGACAGCAGGAGGATGGTGAAGAGGGGACTGTTGGGCAGCAGTTCCATCTTTCTTACGGCCCTTTGAAAGAGCAACATGCTGGATGGAGAGGTGTTTGGGCTGTAGGGGATCCAGGAGTTGTGGCAGGACTCCTGGGCAGCTCAAATGGTTAGCAGCCAGGGGATTGGAACACGGCCTGGGTACATTGTGGGTCTGTCATGCCCATGTCTGGGGGAGGCTCCAGGGCATTCATTTTATGAGCAGGTCTTTAGGCCCAGTTAGGCCATGGTTCTGTCCAGTGGGGGTAACTTGGAAAGGAAGGTGCCACAATGCTGTTTGGAGAGGTTGTATTGTTCAGGGAGGCCGAGCAGACCAAGAAAGTGACTGGACAGGAGGATGTGGTAGTATGGTGTAATGGGTTTTGGCAGGTACCGCACCTTCTGTGTCCCTGGAAGGCCAGAATTGAGAGTCAGGTAATGGTGGGAGAAGCTGTACGCTTCCCCGATTAGAGGAAGAAATAAGGAACCCCCCACCAGGAAATCAGACGGAAGCTCTGTTAGGTACTTACCCAGTGCCAGTGGAATCAGGGAGCTTCACGGTCCAGGTAAAGGGTTGCTAGGTTCCTGAGGAAAATCAAACCTGATTGAGAGCTGTTAAAGACCTTGCTCTGCTAAACGTTTGTTGCCATTTTAACTGTATAAAAGTTTAGCTCCATGGAGCAGAAATGTTTGTATAAGGAGTGATGAACCCCTGTGGTCCTCTAAATCTTTTGGGCCCAGGAGAAATTAATTTATCTCGTATGGGAAGAAATTGTAAGTCACAAATGGGGTACCTCAGGGATCATTTCTGGGGCCAGTCCTCTTCAATATCTTCATCAGTGACATTGCAGATGGACTGGATGGTAAGGTTTGTCTGCTTGCAGATGACACAAAGATCTGCAACAGAGCAGATGATCCAGATGGGGAGGGCAGAATGAGGAGAGATCTGGATCAACTAGCAAAATGGTCGGAAGAGTGGCAACTGGGGTTTAATGCAAAGAAGTGCAAGATCATGCACATAGGGAAGAGAAACCCTGAAGCCATCTATAGGCTGGGAGGGGAGTTGCTGGCAAACTGGTTGATGGGCAGAAAACAGAGAACAGTGGTAAACGGTATACAGTCAGAAGAGATGCAAGTCACAAGTGGGGTACCTCAGGGGTCAGTCCTGGGGCCATTCCTCTTCAATATCTTCATTAGTGACGTTGCAGATGGACTGGAGGGTAAGATTTGTCTGTTTTCAGATGATACCAGGATCTGCAATAGAGTAGATGATCCAGATGGTGTGGGCAGAATGAGAAGAGATCTGGAAAAACTAGCAAAATGGTCGGAAGAGTGGCAACTGGGGCTTAATGCAAAGAAGTGCAAGATCATGCACATAGGGAAGAGAAACCCTGAAGCCACCTATAGGCTGGGAGGGGAGTTGCTGGCAGTCACAAGGGAAGAAAGAGACTTGGGCATCATCATCACTGATGACCTGAAATCATCTAAGCAGACCACTAAAGCAGTAGGTAAGGCTAGGGGGATGTTGGGATGTATTAGTAGGGGTATCACAAGTCGGAAGAGGGAGGTAATAATCCCTCTTTACAAGACACTGGTTAGGCCCCATCTGGAATACCGCATGCAGTACTGGAGGCCACACTTTCACAAGGACATTAACCTAATTGAGACAGTCCAGAGAAGGGCAACCAAAATGGTGCAGGGACTGCATCAGAAAACATATGAGGACAGATTAACGGAGGTCAACATGTATACTCTAGAGCAAAGGAGGGAGACAGGTGATATGATCGAAACATTCAAACACCTTAAGGGCATTAACAAGATGTAAGAGTCTAACATGTTTCAATATAAGAAAAATAGCAGGACAAGAGGACACAGCATGAGATTAGAGGGAGGCCGATTAAGGGGTAATGTGAGGAAGTTCTTTTTCACAGAAAGGGTGGTGGATGCATGGAACGGCCTACCTCAGGAAGTGGTGGATGTGAATACAATGCAGGGCTTCAAACAGGCATGGGATAGGCATGAGGGAGCAATACAGATGAGTATGAATAGATAGGCTATTGACATAGCAATGGCCGATGGCACATTTATAAGACAGAAAAAGAAATGGGCAGACGGGATGGGCCTTGCTGTCCTTATCTGCCATCAACTTCTATATTTCTATGTCTGATTCATTTGTAAATAGGGGGAAATGAAATATAAAATCCTCAGTTTTTAATCAGTGCATGAGTGTATATTTCCAGGGTACTGGCTGACATAAGATCCTGCAACTTTTGGGGGTTCAGGGCCTGGGGGAGCCGAGGGCCTTAAGGCAACAAGAGTCATGGTCCTTCTGTGGGGTGCTCCCAGCAATTTTAAAGAAGCAACTCAGGGATTCAGCAGTTTGAAAATGCCTTAAGGTAGGAGATGAACTTTTTCTTGCCTTTCATGCTTTACAGTTTTGGAAGTGTGTCTATGTTGTGGGCCCCCTCTCCCAGTTCGTCAGCAATTTCAATCATTCCCCTAGACATTCGGGGAGGTGGTGGCTACACTAAAATACACACAATCATCTAATAACAATTGCAAAAAGATTTTTCTTGCAACAACAATCTTTTTAAAATGTTTAAAAATACCAAGGGTAGGCGAAGATATAAGCTGAGGAGACAGATTATTCCAAGAAAATGGTACTGAGTGGGATACACATGTAACCCCTAGATGGCGCTATCCCAGGGGCTACTACCCCTGCCTGATTTGCCACTAACAGGTTGAGGGGCCTGGATCCAATGGCGGGTGCCTCCACCCAGAGGTCAGGGTTTGCAATAGTTAAACTTACTTGGTCACAGCCCTCTGGGACACTGCAACCCCTTTCTTCCCACTAGTGGCCCACAATATATCAGAATTACCTTCACAGTATACACTTACCCCAGGGCTGGTTCAGGCACTGTGACCTCCTGTAAAATAAGATACAGTGCAACAATCACAGTACAATACTTTAACATAGACAAATACCTCAGGCAGTATAACTTGCTGAAACAAGCAGCTCTGATTTATTTAGGGGAATATAACAAGGACAGGGGAAATCAGGTTAATTAGCTTATCACTTTACTCATCTACCTATGGCTCTGTGCACAGGCCTATCCTACCAGTTACTGTCCTGGGGCCCAAGCCCTAGTGGCTAGTCCAAACCGTGGCAGCTGGTAGGGCCCTTTCACACCGAGAAAAGAAAAATTAGTTTAAACAGTCAGCAGTACAGTGATTCCATTTGGATTTAATGTGGCAATTCAACAGGGAGCGACCCTGAATTAGTACTCACGACCTCCAAACAAGATAGGGTCCTTCAATGTCAGCAGGGGCTACTCTTGAGCTCCACAAGACTCCTCACACATTTATATGGCAAACAGGCAGGCTGCTTCTCTATCCCGATCGCAATTACTGCACAATACCCGGGAGAGCACACAGCAGATTCAAGTCCTGACAGACCGAGTGCAATTCAGCAATTTCTCCAGTCTTCTACAGGGTGAGCCTGATTTCTACTCTTCAGATATCCTTTGATTCTCTTCACAGGATGGATTCAGTCCTAACAAGCAGTTACACAAGCTGCAGACCGGAACTCAGGGCCTTACACACGCTTCCCGACTAAAACTGCACACCGAAAAAGCACAGGGCTCTTCCTTCTTCACTGCCAGAGCTCAACTGAAACTCCAGCAGACAAAACCAGGCACTTCCTTTGAGTTCCTCCCAGTTCTTGGCTGGATTGGCTGTCACTCACAATAGACTGCCCTTGTTGGTCCAAAAGGCGCAAAGTCTAAACTACATCTCCCAGAGTCACTGCCCATACAATCCTCTTGTGGCTGGCTCAGATTACAGTCCAAGTTCTGATTCGTCCAAGGCACCATTTTAGAGCTACCTTATCCCACACTGATTGGTCCAGTTCAGCAGTTCAAAACTAGAATGGGGAACTAGGCAAACACAGTTCTGACTGCAAAGAAAGCAGGTTAGACAAACTGTATTTTCATTATTACTCTAAATGATTTCTGGCAAACAGTTACATCTTTCAGATAGGTTCCCTTTGCACTCCTAGTGACTGCAAAAATGGAGTGAATTGGCAGCAGTTTGAGTGGTACTCAAGTAGAGAAACACATAGTCCCCCCATACAAACTAATTATGTCTGCAAGCAGACAGCTCTTAAAGAGACAGTACCAGAGGCTCTAAAAACACTCACTGATAATTGGTTTAAACACCAAACACCATTCAGGCTTGGAGCATTCAAGCAAGCTCCTGGAAGTCTTTTGGGAACCCCAATTTGCAGGGGGTTACACCTTCCTGGTTGGGAAAGCTTGACGTCGCGACAAGCAAGTACCCATAAGTTTTAACTGCAACCATATACATTTGCATTAGGCTCCACATGTAATCATCAGTCAATATATCATTTTACAGAACACATTTCTGAAACATTGCAGTACGTCACTCTTTACACAGTATTACACACACATTGTACCATAACTCAAGTTATTACCTCTTGTACATGAAACCTGAAGAGAGGGGGCCCTTCCCTATCAGTTACCTTGAGGCTGGACGGGGCAAGGGCACCATACTTAGAGGGCAACACAAGTAACTTGGAGTTAGCACTGACGCTCAGTTTGGGCAATGAGCTCGGGGACACATACACTCCTTTATGGACGACATTGAGAGGCAGGTCCACTGGCTGGCCCAGGGAATCATAACTGAGGTGCACCACAGGTTTTACAGCTCGACCAGTCTTTCTAGGGGTAACTGTTACAGTCTCTGCACTCTGAGCCTCATTTTCAGCATTGTCCTCACTTGTCAGGGGAGTCTCCATGGGGGTAGAGAGGCTAGAACTTGGGGCACTTTCAGCTCCAGGAGTTACAGTTTCTGAGTCCACAATATTTGGCTCACATGGAGAGCTGGACACTGGCAGTGGACTGTCAGGGCACTCAAAATACTCTTCTTGTTCTGGTGTATCACCAGTTTGACCAATCCATCATTTTCCTCCCTGAAAGCTCAAACAGTTCAACCATGCACAATGATTCCATTTCATCTGATCTGATGCTTTGCACTTCACTTTCTGGGAGGCCATTCCAGAGACGAAACTGGGGCTTAGACAGTCCAGAAGGCCCAGCCTCGCCTCCAGTATTGACTAGGGATTGCCCAAAACAATTGACTCAGTTCATAAGAAGGATAGTATTCAAAGTCACTCTCACTTTCTTCTGATATGGACTGACAGTCATGCTCAACTGGGACTTGTGGAGGAACACTTTAACTCTGCTTCTGTAGGTGCAGACTTTCTTGATCTTTTCTTAGCAGCAGCTCTAGTCACTGGTCCAGAGGGGGCATCTTCTAGGGGCTCAGACTCAATCAAGATTTGTCCAATGGGCAGTAAATGATTTCTATGCATTGTTTTTACATCTTTGAATTATTCTCAGGCCTTACCTTGTACACTGGCAGATCATCTAGTTTGCCCACTACAATGTGAGGAAGATGGTGCCATCTGTCAGCAATCTTGTGTTTGCCATGCAGTCCCAGATTTCTTAGCAATACCTGATCTCCCTCCTGGAGTTCCTGTGCTTTCACCTTTTATCATACTTTTCTTTGTTGGCCAGATTTCTTTGGCAGCCATGGTTTGAGCCAGTTATACGCATGAGTTAGCTGGCCTTTAACTTTGCACATACTGTAAATAGTTGTCAGCTTGAACCCCATCAGGAGAGACCCAAACACACATCTACCGGTAGTTGAGCTTCTTCCAAACATCAGCGGTAGGGGAGAACCCAGTGGCATCACTTTGGTGCAGTTATAAGCATGTACCAGGGTGCTAATTTGTTGGCTCCATCTAGGCTTGTCCTTTGGGTGCAGGGTGCCTAGCATATCTAGCAAAGTGCGGTTGAAACGTTCAGGCTGTGGGTCCCCCTGGAGGTGGTAAGGAGTGGTTCTGGACTTTCGAACTCCCCACAGAGAAAGCATCTCTTTGATCAGATGACTCTCAAAGTCTCTCCCTTGATCAGAATGGATTCTTTGTGGAGCCCCAGTGAACAAAAAGTTTTCTACAAGTACTTTGGCTACAGTGGATGCTTTGGTCTTTGGTGGGAAAGGTTGGGCATATCTCATGAAATGGTCAGTGACCACCAGCACATTACTGATATTTCTTTTGATCTGACTCCAAACTCAGAAAATCAATACAGACCAGCTCCATGGGTGCACTGGTGGTTATGTTAAAAGGGGGCAGCCCTCTGGGGCAAAGCTTTCTCTGTAAGCAGCGACTACAAGTTCGAATGTGTTGCTCCACATCAGCCCCACCTTAGGCCAATAGAATCTGGATCTCACCAAGTCAAGTGTTCTGTCTATACCAAGGTGCCCCATGGTTGTGCAAGGACCTCAATACTGAGTCTCGAAAGGCAGTGGGCAGCACTAGTTGTTGTTTGTCTACTTGTCCCCTCTGTCTACTGTTTCTCTGTATAACAGTTTATTGATCAGTTTCAACTTAGGACCTTCTTTGTATAACAAGTGCAGTTCTCAAATCAGTGGAGCGTAATTTGACACATCTTTTCCTGCATAGAGGGCTTCTAAAGCTGCTTTGATCATGGGATCACGGGATTGAGCCCACCGAATACTGTCATTGTCCAGCTGAGGCAGTGCACCAATGTCTATTGCAGAAAAGTGGCAATAAGCAGCAGGTATGCAATTCTCAGAGGGTCCCAAGCAATCCACCATGCACTCCACTGCGTCTGTGGACATTTGTTCCTCCCTGTCAAACTTCCGGCAGAGTGCCCGAATGTCAGGTTCTGCCAATCGGACCCAATCATTCTGGGGAACAGGCCTCCGGAGACAGCATCAGCATCTATGTGGTTCAGACCTGCTCGGTATTCGAGAGCATAGTCATATGTAGATAATGCAGAAAGCCACCTATGGCCAGTGGCATCCAACTTAGCTGAGGTCTGTATATAGGTCAAAGGATTATTGTCAGTTTTACTAGTATTTTAGCCCCATACAAGTACTCATGAAATTGGTCAACAATAGCCCACTTCAAAGCTAGGAACTCTAACTTATGTACAGGATAGTTCTTTTCGGATGGGGTCAGGCTTCTACTGCCAAAGGCCACTGGTCTCAGGCCATTCTCATGCTCTTGGTACAACACAGCGCCAACCCTTGCAAGCTAGCATCAGTGTGCACTGACGAAGGTTTTCTTGGATCGGCATAGGCCAGCACTGGAGCATGGGTGTTGATATATGATCTCATGAAAAAGCAGTCTCACAATCAGGAGTCCAGCGGGCCCCAAATACTTCACTCGGACGAAAATACACTCTTTCAGTCTTGAGGACGCTTGACTTTGGTATTTTTTGTGGTTGGGGATACCCTTGAGTAAGGTTAAGTAAAGCTGATCACCTTGAATAGTCCTTGATGAACACCGATAATAACCACAGAATCCCAGGAATCTTGCAGTTCTTTTAGATTTTTGGGCTGTAGCCAGTGGTCAAGGCCTCAACTTTACTTGGGTCGGTCTCTATTCCTTGGTGGATACTATGTGTCCCATACTTTACCGATGTTTGAAAGAATTGACACTTATCAATGGACAGTTTAAGGCCAAAGTCCTCCAGTCAGTCCAATACCTTAAATAATCTGCTCTCATGTTCCTCCAGTGAGCTGCCAAACACAATAACATCATCTAGGTATACCAGGCACTCTAGTAAGTTCATGTCCCCCACTGCACGCTCCATCAATCGCTGAAAAGTGGCTGGGCACCTGAAACTCTTGAGGCATCCTCATGAATTCATAGCCAAGCGGACAGATATAGGCTGTCTTCTCACGTCCTCTGGGGCCATCGGGATCTGGTAGTACCCATCATGCGGAGATCCAGCACAGAGAACCACTTGCTCCCGCTTAGGCAGTCCAAAGCATCCTGAATGCGGGGCATTGTGTACTGATCAGAGATAGTCCGCGTTTAAGGTGCAATAATCCACGACATCCTTACTGTCCCATTCTTTTCCTCACTACCACAATGGGGAAGTATAAGGGCTTCTTGATTCTTGTATTTACACCAGCAGCTAACATCTCTTGCAGATGCCGCCTCACATCATCTATATCAGCAGGTGCCAGGCGCCGAGACCTCTCACTAAATGGTCTTTCATCATGCAGCCGGATATTATGCTCAGCTCCTTGCACGCATCCCACGCTCCATTCCTTTAAAGAAAACACCTGGTCTCTCTGGGCAGCTTCATTGATCCTCACTTTCCATTCAGCTGGCAACGGGAGTCACCAAATCAAACAAGTCAGGCGCATTCTGTCATTCTTCCTGAACTCTTGCTGCTGGGTAGTACTGCAGTGTCTGCACAATGCACATTAGCCAGGATGCAACCTCTATTTACTCGAATGTCTCTTTCAGACACATTATGAACTTGGACCATTACCCTTCTGGCATAAGCATGGGCTCTAGCGGCAAAATACTAGGCTTGACCAGCAGTCCTCTGGCAATTTTCCATCGCCTGGTGCATCCAACATTAATATTTTATTCTTAACATCCTTTCTGATACGGACCTCTCCCTGTAAGGTACACTGGGCATTTGGTGCCAGGATCAGAGACTCAGGATCCTTCTTCCATACAATTCCGACCGGTTCCTCTGGTTCTATTTTTTCAGCACCTCTCTGTGCCTCATAGGCCTTCTTAATTAAAGCCGGAAATCTTAAAGCTCTAGTAGTCTTTGACCCCTGTTTTTCATAACACAACTGTGCCAGCCTTCTGAACATATGAGCATTTGTTCCAATCAACAAAGGGACACCATCATACAGTCCAGTGGGGGACACTAAGGCTAGGGTCTCTACTTGTTCTGCCACTCCAGCCATGGAGGTGGGGAAAAGACAGCCAAATTCGGATATACCTGAATAGGGGTAGGCCTTCTCACTTAACCTCCATACATGCAGTCCTTCTAATGGTTGTCAGGTACGCCTGACAAATGCTTCTGATACCAATCCTGGAACATAATTGTCACTTGGGAGCCACTGTCTAATACAGCTCTTGTAGACACTCCATTCACCTTTACAGTGGTCTCCATGGAGGGACCCACTATTCTGGACCAGTCTGGAGGCGGTAGTGGGGGCCTGCAACTGACCTTGCCACAAAAAGACGTGAGTTAGCATTTTTGTGCCCTCACTGAGATCATTTGTGCACCTCTTAACCATTGATTTGTTCTCCGAAGCTCTCCTTGTAGCCTATATGCAACTTTGTCAGTGTCTTTGGGGACCGCATTCCTCTTCATGTGCCCATCCTTCCATAATTATAGCAAAACATACTTTCTGGAGTTTGAGCTGGCCGAGGCGCCACACTGGGAGCCAGGGCGGGGTACTACTAACTGGAAACCTTGGTGCCATCTCTGTCTGCGGCGTGATAAGCATTTGGAGACATCCGCCAGTTTCTCCACTTCCATGGCCAAGGAATTGAGTTTGAGCTGTTATCAGCAGGAGATACATGGTGGGTACCCCCACCCCATAGCAGATGCAGTCGGATATAGGTCAGGGCCTGCATTGCAGGCGTGGCCTTCATAAAGGGACTGTTTTGAATTCCGGATCTCTCTCAACAGTTTGCCCCATTGTGGCATATCTTTTCCTTGTCAGAGCACTCATTTACTGCCAACCTCTGCCCTGAACTTCACTTGATGGGTCACCCTCAGTCCACTCGAGTCGTAGCCGCATATTGGTGCAGGTCCCTCGAGGTCGCCTTTTCTCAACTCCTCAATTCTCTCATTAACTCATCATAGGAGGGTGGGATTCCAGTCGATTTGCCAGGCGTAACTGAAGCAACAGCAGTTCTGAGAAGGGGCAGACTTAAGGATCCTGTCCAGCCTGGTTCGGTCCAGTTCAATCGCTGGCAAACTACCCTTTCTGAGGCATTCTTGCAACAATTTTTCCAGCGAGATACATACACAGACAACAACTCCCTTGGTACTGTTGTGCATTTCTTACTCTCCACCATAGATCCTCATCAGAATCTGGGCTCCCATACACATTCTCCAAGGCCTCAAGATAGGCCTGTGCAGTCACTTCAGGGTTACTGGCCCGTTTTAGCACGGATGGTAGCCAGGGCAGGACCTCGGGGCTCTCACTAACCCTCTTTTGCTTTTCGGCTTCCGAGCATTGCCATTCTAGCACTTGGGGGGCAACATAGTCTATCCAGGTCTCCCAGTCATCCTCCCCTTGGGGGGTGGGGAGGGTGCCAGAGAAGATCCTCAACCTTCAGTAAGAGTCGTGACTAATGGCAGGTGCAGAAATAGGAGTCTGCATTGGTTCAGCCACCATCACGGGTACTGGAGCGGGAGAGGGTATTGGGGGAGGAACACCCCAGGTGGCAAGAATAGTTTCTTCAAGTCCTCCACAGTTTTCTCTTCCCCCAGCAACCATTTAGCAAATTTCTCCTCAAAAGTTTCAGACAGTGGTGGGGGCTCATTCCCCCTGGGTCTTTACTGTACTTAGTTATCACTCTCCAGGCACTGAGGGCTCCCTCTGGGGTAATGGTCTGTGGCACTTTGGAGCTATCTATGAGATCCTTAAACTCTACTAGGGCCAGGAAAGTGTGGGTGAGCAGATTAGCATGCCGACCCACCACCACAGGGTTTTGTAAACCTTCCACCTTGGAAAGTACTCCCTGTACAGTGTCCGTATTGATACCCAGGGGGATGTCCAGGATAAGCATAGCATTTTGGGGGTCAATCTCCTCCCCAGTACACCACTCCACCAGCCGGTGCACAGCCACTTCTGTCGGGGTACCCATTTTTTTTCTTAACAGTGGTTCGTAAATATGGCCACTAGAGGACACACAATCCCAGCGGTGAGCCTCCAAGATGTAACCCCTAGATGGCGCTATCCCAGGGGCTACTACCCCTGCCTGATTTGCCACTAACAGGTTGAGGGGCCTGGATCCAATGGCGGGTGCCTCCACCCAGAGGTCAGGGTTTGCAATAGTTAAACTTACTTGGTCACAGCCCTCTGGGACACTGCAACCCCCCTTTCTTCCCACTAGTGGCCCACACAATATATCAGAATTACCTTCACAGTATACACTTACCCCAGGGCTGGTTCAGGCACTGGGACCTCCTGTAAAATAAGACACAGTGCAACAATCACAGTACAATACTTTAACATAGACAAATACCTCAGGCAGTATAACTTTGCTGAAACAAGCAGCTCTGATTTATTTGGGGGAATATAACAAGGATAGGGAAATCAGGTTAATTAGCTTATCACTTTACTCATCTACCTATGGCTCTGCATTAGCTCATCCCTACCAGTTACTGTCCCTGGGTACCCAAGCCCTAGTGGCTAGTCCAAACCGTGGCAGCTGGTAGGGGCCCTTTCACACGAGAAAAGAAAATTAGTTTAAACAGTCAGCAGTACAGTGATTCCATTTGGATTTAATGTGGCAATTCAACAGGGAGCGACCCTGAATTAGTACTCACGACCTCCAAACAAGATAGGGTCCTTAAATGTCAGCAGGGCTACTCTTGAGCTCCACAAGACTCCTCACACATTTATATGGCAAACAGGCAGGCTGCTTCTCTATCCCAATCACAATTACTGCACAATACCCGGGAGAACACACAGCAGATTCAAGTCCTGACAGACTGAGTGCAATTCAGCAATTTCTCCAGTCTTCTACAGGGTGAGCCTGATTTCTACTCTTCAGATATCCTTTGATTCTCTTCACAGGACGGATTCAGCCCTAACAAGCAGTTACACAAGCTGCAGACCGGAACTCAGGGCCTTACACATGTTTCCCGACTAAAACTGCACACCGAAAAAGCACAGGGCTCCTTCCTTCTTCACTGCCAGAGCTCAACTGAAACTCCAGCAGACAAAACCGGGCACTTCCTTTGGAGTTCCTCCCAGTTCTTGGCTGGATTGGCTGTCACTCACAATAGACTGCCCTTGTTGGTCAAAAAGCGCGAAGTCTAAACTACATCTCCCAGAGTCACTGCCCATACAATCCTCTTGTGGCTGGCTCAGATTACGAGTCCAAGTTCTGATTCGTCCAAGGCACCATTTTAGAGCTACCTATCCCACACTGATTGGTCCAGTTCAGCAGTTCAAAACTAGAATGGGAACTAGGCAAACACAGTTCTGACTGCAAAGAAAGCAGGTTAGACAAACTGTATTTTCATTATTACTCTAAATGATTTCTGGCAAACAGTTACATCTTTCAGATAGGTTCCCTTTGCACTCCTAGTGACTGCAAAATGGAGTGAATTGACAGCAGTTCGAGTGGTACTCAAGTAGAGAAACACACAGTCCCCCCATATAAACTAATTATGTCTGCAAGCAGACAGCTCTTAAAGAGACAGTACCAGAGGCTCTAAAAACACTCACTGATAAATGGCTTAAACGCCAAACACCATTCAGGCTTGGAGCATTCAAGCAAGCTCCTGGAAGTCTTTTGGGAACCCCCATTTGCAGGGGGGTTACACACAAAATAATAAACACTGCGGAATTACTAGTCCTAAAAAACTGAGAAAGTTTGCAACTATAGAGTTAAACTTTTAATATGTTTGTACAGGATATAGAATTGTTGAGAAACACAAGCCAGTTCAAGACAGTACAGTTTATATCCAGTCTCATTACAAAAAAGAACTTATCTTACCCTATAATGTCTTAAGGCCTGTTCCACAATGCCGCCTGGGATACATGTGATTCGAATGTACCACAGCCTTGTGCCTCCCTACCCCAATGCCCAACTGCACTGGATATCAGTAGAGAGCATTGTTTGGGGGTGATGCTGTGGAGGTCACCGGGCATCCAATTGGATGCCTTTGCAAACACCGTAGTGAATCCAAGCCTTGGACAGAGCAGGGGCTGGTAGGATAGGGCAGTCCTCCAAGGACTGCCACAGAAATATAGAATTTGATGGCAGATAAGGACCACTTAGCCCATCTAGTCTGCCCATTTTGCCCAACCTGCGCTATTACATTAGACTGTGCCTGATCTACAGCTCTTTCTCTCTCCCCCTTCCTTTCCAGTATGATTCCTCTGCGCTTATTCCATGAATTATTGAACCCCGCCACTGTTTTTGCTCCCCCATCTCTGCTGGAAGGCTGTTCCAGGAATCCACCACTCTTTCTGTGAAGAAGTACTTCCTCACATCTCTCCTGAATCTACCCCCTCCAGCTACATAGCACGTGCCCTTGTTCTTGAGCATCTTTTCTTCTGAAAAATACTCTCCTCCTGTATCTTATTTGTCCCAGTCAGGTATTTAAAGGTCTCTATCATATCTCCCCTCTCCCTCCTCTGTTTCAGAGTGTACATATTAAGGTTCTTTAGTCTCTCCTTGTAGGGTTTTTGATGCAGACCCTGCACCATTTTAGTTGCCCTCCTCTGGACCGCCTTCACTCTGTCTCTGTCCTTCCAGAGATGTGGTCTACAGAACTGGACACAGTACTCTATGTGGGGTCTCACGAGGGATCTATACAGAGCCAACACCACCTCCCGCTTTCTGCCGATGATACCCCTCCCTGTGCACCCCAGTGTCCCACTAGCCCTCTCAACTGCCTTGTCACACTGCCTGGCCACCTTTAGGTTATCTGATATGATTACCCCCAGGTCTATTTTCCTGCTTGGTGGTCATCAATACCACTCCACTCATTTTGTACTCCGCCCCTGGGTTTCTGTGCCCTAAGAGCATTATTTTGCACTTTTTCACACTGAAACCCATCTGCCATTCCCTAGACCACGCCTCTAGTTTTCTCAGGTCTCTGCTCATCCATTCCAACCCCCCCCCGGAGTGTCCATCCTATTGCAGATTTTGGTGTGATCCACAAGAAGGAAAACATTCCCATCCAGCTCCTCTGCAATGTGGTTCCATGTCATAATGGCGACTGCGGAAAGGCGATCGCCGTTAGGGCGAGTGTACATTGCCAAAATCTGTTTCGTGATATACAATTCCAGCGCACAGCAAAAAGGGCCAAGACTTGGATCTTTTAGTTTATGTGGAGGCTGTGCCCCCGCACCCCTGCCGAAAAAACACAATTCCCAGACCAGTGGAAAAATGAGTGCGCACTAAGAACCAAACCCGACACACCCCAACCTTTGCTTGCCACCAACCCACCATGCCACACTGCCAGCTCAGCATCCCTCCACCGCACTACACCCTACAAACCCTCCTTCCTTCTGCCCGTCAAGCACGGCATGGTCCTCTTTCCTCATACAGGTGTATAGTGACATTCTGCCACACTACATTTGCTGACCCCTATCCGTCGCCTTTCCCTGCCTGGTAGCCCTGTGCACAGCGCCATGATTGAGTCGCCTTTTTTGAAAGCTCTCAATCGTGGTCGTCATTATCACAGGCTACCTGCAAGGTTACTTATAATGACATTAAAAAGTACCATTCCCGGTAATGATCCCTGAGGCACCCTGCTGGTCACCCTCCCTCCCTTCCTTGGAGTTAACTCCATTTACCACCACCCTCTGTTGCCTATCCCCTAACCAATTTCTTATCCAGTTTACAATATCTGGACCCACTCCTAAGCTACTCAACTTGCTTACTAGTTTACTACGTGGAATGGAGTTGAATGCCTTACTGAAATCTATGCATGCCTTGTCCACTGCCCCACCCTGATCTACTTCCTTAGTCACTCAAAGAAATCTATCAGATTTGTTTGACATGACCTCCCCCGTGAACCATGATGCCTAGGGTCTTGTAACCAACTACAGTGTCTTCACTGGTTGTGCCATTCTGTGTCTGAATGTCCACCAGTCTACTGTACCTGCACAGAAAGCTGGGGACAGGTGGGGGTGGCGATCGGGCCCTAAAGAGAGTCCTGCAGCTAGGCACAGTGGGATGCATAAGCCCTAGGGCAGCCTCTTGGGCCACATAACTGCCATCCCCTCTGATGGTCTTCCAAGAGCTGAGTCTAATCCCTAAATCAAATGTATGAATGCCCCCTTGCCTGCCCCTGAACCAGCCTGTTGAGTAGTAGCGTGCATGTCATGGGATCTGATGTGACGGGACTGCGCAGCCAGCGCTGGGCATGTGCGCAGGTTATCTCCATGTGCAGGGTGGGATCTCTGTGCATCACTGACTATGTTTCTAAGGCACAGCCTTTTTTTTTTCAGAGAGACTGCTGTCATCTAAATTTTATAAACTTGGTACTAAGAGCAGTATCCATGTTAGCTCAATTATTCATTTACTTAATGTGGTCTAGAGGTGTGCATTGTAATTTAGTCTTCTAGTCTATAATTATAAAGCCAGCCCAAACTACTTAGTACTAAGGGACTGAGCCACATAGGTGGCTGGGATACACTTGAATTGAATGTATCCTGACCGTGGCTCTAACCATGCCCCATCAATATCCATCCACATTGGATGGCATCCACAGACCCCAACCGCATAGCTCTGCTGGTGCTGAGCCACCTGTTGGAGTAGGTGGCATCACGTGTGGGTGGAAATAGTCCCGACCACTGGCATCCAATTGGATGCCCATGCTGGTCTGTAAGTGGCCCCCCAGTCTGCACAGGTACAGGGAATGTCAGGATACAGCACTCCTTCGGGATTGTCTGGCCAGACTGGCCAGTCTGGATTTTATCAGTCTGTTCTGGTCTGCTTCTAGCAGTCAAGTTTTCACCAAGTCCCCAGGGGACATCTCTAAGAAGAGGACTATTTCAGAGTAATGCATCTTAGAGCATCAGGGCAAACTTAGTGGACTACTAGTCCTTTTTTTCTCCTTATTCTTCTCTGTTTTAAGCTTTCTACATCTGTTTACAAAGCATTTCACTGTCCCAGCTGACCTCATACTGCCTTTGCTTATGACATTATAGTTCCTACCATGACACCAGACAGTAATGTCATAAAACAGCATAATCACACACCCTCCTATGAATTATTGCTTACATTATGAAGTCCTTCTGAGAACAGTCAGATGCTTTTTGAAATATAAAGCACTGTATAATCTGAAATATTTAGCGGAACAATAATATGATAATGTAAAATAAAAAATATATAAACAATGAAGTGAAACTTATGTGTTGAAAATACATTATTTCAGTAGCTTGCACTTTAAGGGGCTTGGGGACCTAATTGGTATTCTGCAAAACCTGATCACAAAGTGGCACTGTCAACCCCCTTAAGCTTCAAACAGTCCCTAGTTTAAAAAACACATTTTATGATCGATCACTTTATGTAGAGATTAATGATGTAGGTGGTAGTTTCTCATTCCTTTTTAAAAGTGAAAAAACAGACTGCCTACCACACTGGTGTTATCACACCAATGTATATTTGTTTACATTTCTTGATCAACTCCAGCTGCGTCTTTCCTGTTCTTTGGAACACCCCAACACGGTCTAGACATGCAGAATGCAGTGAGAGGAGAAGAAACTTTTGACCTGTAACCCTACTGTTGTCTCCTTTTTAAGATAAGGTCAAATTAGTTCCTTAAATATACTTCTTAGGGATTTTGGGATGAGCAAAACATACATTAATAATCTCTTACTTGTTAAAATAGAGTTGAAGACCCACTTAGGCCCTTTCCCTTGGAAGACAGATTTCCAAGATATAATAAAATGACTTAAAATGGTCAGTAATAAGAAACACCCCATTGCTAAGGAACCAGCCAGTAACAGCGCGGCCAAAATATTATGGGAATTTAATCGAGGAAGTAATATCGCAGACCAAAATACCGGGAAGTAGGTAGCACACTCGCCTCCGAGGTCAGGAGATCAGAGGGCTGTGGGTTCAGTTGCCACATCTGGCACTTGGGTGAATATCCCAATACTGACACCGTAGTGCAGCATGAGAGGGGTGCTACACTTCTGAGGTGCCGTCTTTCAGATGAGATGTTAAACTGAGGTCCCATCTGCCTGGATTGGTGGTAGTTCAGGTGGATGTTAAAGATCCCATGGCACTTATCAAAAAGAGTAGGGAATTTTTTATTCATAAAAACAAAAACAATATAAACAAACATGTATTGACCCATACAAAAAGCAAACAGGGAAAAGCAACATCAAACTAAAATACTGTAAGTATTGCATCATACAGGGGAAAAGGACCTAAAATCATACCTACTAAAATAGAAGACCCCCCCCCCACACACAGCATAAGTTGGTTTACAATTTACATATTCTTCAAACAATAAATCTAATATTAAGAAACTTAATACAAAAACAATTATTAACCATAATACATAGAAGATACCCATACCAACTTTTTTTATAATTTCATCTTTATTGAGTATTTCAAACATACATAGTCAACAGCTTAATCATGTTTAAAATCAGTACATTACATTGCATGTTGGGAACTATTCTGGTAATCTTTATACAATATCTGTCATAGCACCAAGAGAGGGACAGGGTCTCTAGATGCCTGTCTAAATACCTGAGTGTTTCCTAGGTCTCTAATGGATTTAAGCTGAGGTTTCAATAGTTCATCTAAGGTTTTAGTACTTTCACTTTAATAGTCATTCAATTTTACCTCCCAGAGCAGGTTACAGACTAAGCGGACTTCTAACAGTGCTAACCCAAGTGTTCGTTTGGGGGCCTCACCCCACATTTATTTCAATCACTCAAGTGAGGGTCTATTTTTTTATTACCCTCATTTCATTAGATCCAGAGGGAAGAGGATGGGGGGGAGGGCTGGCAGCACCCCCTATCTTATTCAGAGTGAGGGGAAGGTGCTAGAGTAAGGTATTATGTGAGGTGTAGAGAATACTATAGATATGCTTGGTATTTTTGGCCTTCACAGATAGGAATTATGGGACAAAGGAGTCATCTTGTAACGTGTAGTATAGCTGCCAGTGGGTCCATCTGGAACTAAACTTGTCTCCCCAGTCATTAATGTTGTAGGTTATCCTTTCCAGTTGATATATGTGTTTAGAGATGTGCCACCAGTCTTGGATACTTGGGACCTTAGTGGTCAGCCACACCTTAGTAGTCACCTTCTTAGCTGCTGTGAGGAGTAAGTGAAGGAGATATCTAATGGAGGGGTTTCTAAATTCTCTCGGGACTAATAAAAGGAGGCACATATCACTAGTAAGTAGTAGCTGTGGGCCAAATAATTCCTGTAGGCCCGACTGTATTGCTGCTATGAAAGGTTGAAGTACAGGGCAGGCCCACATAACATGCGTGTGTGTCGCTCGCACCTCTCCACAGAGGCGCCAACAGGCCGCCGTGTTGGTAGGGATATAATGACTGGTAATGATAGGGGTTCTGAAGTACCTGATAAGGTTTTTCCATGCGTATTCATGCCACTGGTGCAAGCTGGTTACCTTACCGGCAAACTGGCAGGCCCTTTGCCATTCCTCTAGAGAGATAGGGTGGCCTAACTCCTCCTGCCATTGAAGTCGTATATTGTCTGTGAAGGGTGTTTGTTGTGCTATCTGAGCCGGATAGTACATTGGGATTAAGTATCCATGACCATGTGAGGTGTTGAGACACACTTGGAGAGTGATCAAGGGGGGTTATTGCATAGGAGCTCGTGCGGGAGTGGGTAGGTTATCATAGTAGTGGCGCAGCTGTAGATAGCGATAAATGTCTCTATGGGGTAGGTTGTAATGGGTTTGTATTTCATTAAATGACCATATTTTCCCTTGGCTTAGGATCTGTGTGAGGTAATGTAATCCCAGTCTCTCCCATGTTGTGAAGCCGTGGTCCATTCTATTAGGATATAACTGACTGAGGCTTGTAATGAGGCGTATGAAGGGAAGGAAGGAAGGGCCCTAGATGTTGCGATTTCCAAATAAGGCCTCAGGCCTTCAGGTAGTAAATTATCCATGGGTCAGTGAGATGGGGGGGAGAGGCTCATTGTTCTGTCTGTAGAGGATTTCCAAGTAATCCCTATTGTTAATAACAGAGGACTCCATTTCCGCCCAGTGTGGGTCAGAAATAGCATTCTGCCTTGCAATGAGGTGGGTGAGAAGAGTTGCATTATGGTAGAGATAGAGGTCTGGGAGTGAGAGACTGCCATCTGTTCTTGGGAGAGTGAATACTTTTAGGCATACTCTAGTCCTTTGCCCTGCCCAGATAAATCTAGAGATGGAGCGGTTCCATTCTTGGAGCGTGTTCTGTGTTATATAGGGAGGGGGATATTCTGAAATAGGTAGACGGCTCTGGGAAGAGTGACCATTCTGATTAGATCTTTTCTTCTGGAAAGACTTAATGGTAATGTATTCCATGAGGCTAGGTCCACTGTAAGTTGGGAGGAGAATGGAACATAATTATTTTTATAATAGTCTGTTGGGGATTGGGACAGTTGGACACCCAGATATCTCAGTTTCATCCGGGACCAGTTGCAGGGAAACAAATTTTGTATATTAGGGGATGGCGAGTAGTGGAAGGTAGGTATCTCACTCTTGAAGAGGTTAAGCTTGTATCCAGATACCTGCCCAAATTCAACTAAGGGCTGCTTTATCGTTGGAAGAGACTTTTCCGGGTCTTGCAGATAGAGTAACACGTCATCAGCATACAATGCGATTCGGTGTTCTGTGTCCCCTAGTGATAATCCTATAATGCCCTACCCATCCCATATGCATTGAGCAAGGGGCTCTATGAACACTGCAAAGAGGAGCAGGGAGAGGGGACATCCCTGTCTAGTCCCCTGAGACAGCTGAAAATACCCAGAGTGGTGTCCATCTATCTTCACACAGGCCCTGGGGGCTGAGTATAGGTTTTGTATGACCCTAATCAGGGCCTGTGGGATCCTCATTTTATCTAGGGTCTAATACAGGAAGGGCCAGGCCACGCTGTCAAATGCTTTCTCCACGTCAAGACTAATTAGGGCTGAAGGGGTGTTAGTAGAGTGCATTTTATGGGTTATATGGAGGGTGTGTTTAATGTTATCTGTGGTGGAGCGAGCTCTCACAAATCCAGTTTGATCTCTGTCTATAAGTTGAGGGAGGTAGGTATCCAGTTGGTGGGCCAGAATGTTCATAAATAGCTTATAGTCAGTACTGAGAACTGAAACTGGTCTACAGGAGCTGCAGAGCTGAGAATCTTTCCCTGGTTTAGGGATAACTGAAATGGTCGCATATGACCATGAGGGTGGGGGAAGGTCTCCTTCCATAACAGAGTTGAAAAGCTTCAGGAGTTTGTGGAAGGTCTTGGGCTTAGATATTTTATAAAATTCTATACCGTGTCCATCTGGGTCTGGGGCCTTAAGGGTTTTTGCTTTAACTAAGGCAGTGGTAAGTTCAACTTCTGTTATCAGGGTGATTAGAGCTTGTCTTTGGGGTTCAGTAAGTTTGGGCATGGTAATTGGATGGAGATAGGCAGCTATTTGTTGGGTGGTAGGGGATTATTCTGGAGCATATAGGGTGGAATAGTATGATGTGAAAGCTTCAGTGATGTCATGCAATTTAGTTAGAGGGTGGCCATGTATGGGATGCCTAATCGTAGTTATAACTGAGGATTTTTTTTGTTTGCGGATCTGATAGGCAAGTAATCTGGCCACTCTGGGTCTCACTGTGTAATATCTTTGTCTTAAATATGTTAGGGCAATCTCTGTTTGTTGTAGGGCTAAATGGTTGAGGTCTGCTTTGGTTTGTTGTAGTGCAGGGAAGACTGAAGTGTCTCCTTGTTTGTGGGCCATTTGTAAAAAATGTAGGGTGTCCTCTAGTTTGGATTTTTGCTCCCTACACTGTCTATTCAATTCAGCAGTATGCTGAATTATATGCTCCCGGAAGACAGATTTCACCATGTCCCAGTGCACTGCTGAAGTAGTCTCCTCTCGGGGTTATCTCCTACAATTTCTACAATTATTCTACAATGCATTACTGGAATTGTTGGGAGCGGAGATAGTATGGGTTGATCCTCCAGCGGGTGTTTTTTTGGGTTGAAGCCCCAAGTCCCAGAAGGCAATTAAAGGAGCATGGTCTGAGAGGACTATGTCCCCCATCTGAGCCTCTTGCAGGGTGCTCAGGTTTTCCACCTGCATGTGTGCTTGGTCAATGCATGAATAGGTATGATGTACTGAACAGTAGTGGGAGTAGTTTCTTGACCAGGGATGGGTATGACGCCACACATCTCTCTAGCCCGCCTCCTGTGTGAATTTCTTGAAATATTTCTGGGCTGCTGTTTGTCTTGGAGGTCACGGGTTGGAGGAGCCAAATGTAGGGTCCAGAAGGAGGTTAAAATCTCCAGCCAGCAGGAGGGTCCCTACGGTCATCTGAACTATTTTGCTCAATAGTTTCTTTAGTTGAGAGACAGGGAGACCGGGGGGGGGGAGTACACATTCACCAGGGTGACTGGCGTACTACCTATAACACCTTATACAATAACCAATATGCCCTCTGCGTCAGCCCAGTGCAGTCCTCATTGAAATGGGGTACGTGGGAGTATGATGATAGCCACTCATCTTCGTCGCCCTCTATTACTAGAGGAATAAAATACCTCACCCTGACTAAGTCAGGATAGCTTAGCGTGCTCGGTAGGATTCAAGTGGGTTTCTTGTAGACAAATCAAGTCAGATCTACTTTTCCACTGATGGGTTAAGACTCTAGATCTTTTAATTGGTGAGGTCAGGCCACTTATATTTAGTGATAGGAGTGTTAGGTGGGAGGTAGTCATGAGTGAAGCTGGGGTGGGGCGCTGCCAGTGGGTCTCTGTCCCATCTCCCAGGCGGATGGGGTTCTCAGTGACATCCCTATCCAGAGGCTCTTTGTTCCCATTTCAAGATGACTGCCGACTAGGTTATACAAACAATAATAACAATACAAACATTTTGACAACTTGTATTCTAACACCCTGACTTGTAACAGGATCCAGTGTGGTGCCAACTGGGTGGCCACAGCAGAAAATGTGCAACTAGTATTTCCAAAGGGCAGGGTCATTACAAGACCCTGAGGTAAGGATAATTCCTTACTGGGAGGTAATCTCCAATAGGGTCCTCCTGACACGTATAGTGTCTAGATGGGAAAAAGGGGGGAAATGAGATATGGGACGTCAAGTCGGAATCTCGAGATCATCAGTGCTGTTGCTGTAGTGTGAAGGGCAAACTCTTAATTAGGGAGTTCTCCTAGGGGCTCACAGTGGAGCTGCGAGAGCACCCATTCCCACATACTTAGAGCCCTTAGGGGGAGAAGATGAAACAGAGAGGGGTACCAAAATTCCTGCCAGGGGCAGTAATTGTAGCCCAGTTCTGTCTGTATACTAGGTAAATGGAATGCAGCACAGGCGGATTCAGTGACAAATCTCCCAGACGGGGGTGGGAGTGGAGAGGAGCCAGAAACGCTTGTTGCTCAGCTCCCATCCCAAGCCCCATGCCAAGGCCACCGCCCCGCAGCTGCGAGCCAAGTCATCCAGCTCCATGAGTGATTCTTCTTTTGGCAGTCTAGTTATACAAGCATGATGGCATTCCATGGTGATTGACAAATAAATAACATTTAAACATTCCAGACAAGGAATTCAGCCCTCAAGAATGTAAGATAGGTCATTCTCTTTACCCAAACCATGAATTTCCTCATGCCCTGCTCCAGACCCCTCGAACTCCCGTGGCCAGCAGCCTCCACAAATGCTGGGTGTCTCTCAAGCCCCGGGGGTCACAGCTAAGCATATGTGTAACTCTTCGTATATGATTAATTATTTATAGGGCTATGTGAGGTTCTTAAGGAATTGGGGATGAGAACCATGTACAAACCTCCCAAAGCAAGGTCCAGCACTCCCTCCCCCACACCAGGCCCCAATCCTCAGGTCTCAGCTGGGTTTAAATGGTAAATGGTGGATGTTTGTGTGGCCTATGCAGTCTCCATCATGGCCAGCTGTTATCTGATTGGGGGGAGGGGAAGGGGGAGCAACAACCCCCTCAGCAGTACTCCTGATCAAAAGGACTGTGACCAAAACAGTTGGTATGTCTCAGTCAGCCCCAGAGCGATCTCAAACCCCCCCCCCCATGGAACCAGCACTCCATCACCAAGGGGCCCAGGAGAGTTCACAACTGTCGGCAGGTCTTCTGGTCTAGGTACTGTGGAGCAACCTCCAGTCCGGAGTGCGGGGTCAGGGAAGGGTGGGATGTTGCAGCGCATGGCTACATCGATGACAGGGGTGCCGCCCCCTGGTTCTGGGCCCTTAATGAGAACCAGAAACTCCATTACATTCAGTGTGATTCGGTGGGAGGGAGGAAAGGGAGGTGTCCCCAGCACACATCTAGAGGGGGGAAGAAGAGCAGTGGTAAATCCTCCAAGTGGGCAGGGGGAAGGAGGGAAAGAGGCGCAGACAACACGATTGGGGTCACTAGGCATCTAAGTCCCATCACATTCCCAGCCTGTGTTGGGGGAAACACCATATATCAAATTTATGCTGTTAGCGCAATGCGCATTAAGTAGTCCCAAAGTTTCTGTCCCAAATGGCAGATCACCACATCCTCATCAGAGACAAAAATAAAAAAAGGGGGGAGCCCCTTATGTAGAGTACAATGGGAATACTTGCTGTTTTTCACCCAGGGGAGCCGGAGTGTTCCATTCAGTTGGTCAAGGAGGAAGACTGTCGGGCCTTCGAGGTGTACACAATGCTCACTATCACCTCGGCTCCCTGGCGACGCCTTGCCTCATGCTGGTTATTGCTCCACATTCTCTGAGAGAGCTTAGAGGCAATTGAGGCACCGGTTGCGCTGGGGTCAGGTTTCTGTTGTGGAACGTCCATCTTCCTGGCTCTCAGCTCTTCTAGGGCCGCCGACGCTGAGTTGAATGTAAGGTTGCCCTCCTTAAAGTAAACTCTCATCTTCGCTGGGTATGGTGTTCTAAATCAAATGCCAGCTGACTTGAGGATTTTCATGTAGGCCTTCCTTCTTGCCATTACCTTTGGGGCATAGTCGTTTTTGAACTAAAGCCACTGGTTCTGAAAAAGTACTGTCCCTTGTTTCCAGGCTGCATTTAGGACAGTTTCCTTCTCTTGAAAGTGCAGAAATCTCACAAGCACAACTCGTGGGTGGGCACCAGGGGCTGGTTTTGGGCCTAGTGTGTGATGGACCCACTCAAATTCCATTAAGTAGTGGGTCAGGAGAGCGAGGACCTCGCGTAGAGCATTCTGCAAAAATTTAAGCATATCTGTGCCTTCAGCCCCCTCAGGAATGGAAGAAATCCTGATGTTGTTGCAGCGAATCCGGCTTTCTGCATCTTCAGCTCTGTCCTGAAGCTGCTTTATGCTCTGATGCAGCTGAACAATAGCCCTCTCGGTGCTGTCTACCCTAAAATCCATTTCTGTAGTCTGGGTCTCCATAGACTCCTGTCCCGTCTCCAATTTGTTGATGTCTGTATGGAGAACAGTGGCAGTAGAGCATATTTTCTTTCCGAAACCCATGGAGCTCAGACAACATCTGGGCCATCTGTCTCTGTAGGGTGTCTACCGGGATGCGGTTGTAAGCTGCTGTGCTGCACCGCGAGGTTGATGAGGCCTGGAATCCCTCGCTCTCTGAGCCGCCCTCAGACAATCTGTCTTCATCTGGAGTTGCTAGCAGCTTTGTTTTAGTTTGCACCCTTCCTCTCGGCATGCTATAACATCCGTAGGAGTTATTTTAATGAAATTCTGTATTTAATGCAGGGATTTGGAGGTTATTAGATAGATCTCGGCCAGAGCTCCCGATTCAAGCTGTACCAGGGAGCATGAAGTCACCAGAAGTTCCCACCCATACCAACCTTAAACTCTCATCTCCTACCCTTCTTTATGCATATTTAACAAAAAACGTTAACCCTTTCCACCACATATTCACCTTTTGTTTTGGATGTAATTGACAATCATTTTTATAAATCTCTCTCAATCCTGCCTTACATAGATTACCTACCCCTTTGAAAGTAATTTTCTGCTGGTGTAACAATAGTTGGCAACGACTCTGCCACATATAATACTTTAAACAAGCAAACAGTAATTGCAATGTGGGAAGATGATATTGACCTCCAAAGTCAGACACAATCCCCAGAACCAAATTTTTGTAAGACAAAGATTTTAGCCATGGCAACTTCCACTCGACTGCTAAATAGGACCAGATCCCCTTAGCATATTTACAATCTAACAAGAAATGCTCCTGAGTCTCTTCTGAGCAATCACACCCTGGGTACAGGCATGCCCTTTCCTCAACAGCTTTATGCTTATGGTTTGCCCTCATCCAACACACCCATATGCCATAAACCACTGGATATCCCGCATCCTGTGTGGTATCCTAGAGTTATTTAACATCCTGATAACCAGTTTTGTTTCACCAGGGTTTCCCCCTTTAAACTTAGTAACCTCTAAACAGGTTTCTTCAATAATCCTACCGTACATCCCTTTCCTGAAGGTGCTCTCTATTTGAACTCTATTCACTTTCCACTTAACCATCTTCCTTAAAGTTATTTTAAAATACCCTGGTACCTCCCTAAACCGAATCCCCCCCAAGGATTCCCCAGACCAGTCCCTTATCCAGATCCCCAAAACATTTACCCCCACGTGCTACACAAAGTTTGCTTTACAAATATTTGATACAAATTCGAATATCTGAAGATCATATGAAAGAATTTGACCAGGTTAATCATCCCCAAACCTCCCTGTTGCCTATCTTTATATAATATTCCACTTTTAATATGGTTCAACCTGTTCCCCCATATCATTCGAAAAAAGATTTTTAAATATTCTCGCCTCAAATTCCACGGGCAGTGGAAACACTCCTGCCACATATAAATAAAAACGGGATCAGAAATTGTTTTACCACAAATACTCTTTTTTTAATTTAGATAATTTCCATGATTTCCATCTAGCCACCTTTCCTTCTGCAATTTCCAAAACCATCCCTCCCCAAAGCCATACCTAACAGTTTCATTTTTTCATTAGTTATTGGTATCCCCTTCCCTACTAACTGAGCCTTTGACCTCTTAAACCACATTCCTTTACTTTTATTCATATTTATTTTAGCCCCCGCTACCTCAGAAAACTTCCCCAAAATACTCATCTGTGTCCTAACTTCTTCCTCCGACTCTAAAAAGATAGATATGTCATCTGCATGGGCTGTTATTTTTATCTCGTCCCCCACCAACGACCCTTTTATACCCCTCATATCACTAGAATCTGTATTTTCCTGATCAAGGGGTCTATCGCAAAAGTATATAACAAAGGACTCGGGACGCTCTTGTCTTACTCCTCTCTGAATCCTAATCTTCCTGCTCTTCCCCCTTCCCCAACTCAGTACAAATAACCACAGTCTTATATAACAATTTAACCCACAACACAAATTCATCTGGGATGCCATATTTCTCCAGTACTAAAAAAAGAAAATCATGACTCACCCAGTCAAATGCCTTATTCTGGTCCACCGCAATCAAACACCCCTCACACTGCGTTTTCCTCCCATACTCAGTAACATCCCTAATTGACGTTAGGTTCTCTTGAATATTTCTCCCCGGAATACCACACGTCTGAGCTTCATGAATAACCTCACCTGCCCCTGCCCTTAATTTTCTCTGTAACACCTGAGTAAGAATCTTAAAATCCGCACTCAAAATACTAATAGGTCTCCAGTTCTGAAGAACCTCCTTATCCCCAGATTTATATAAAAAAATCGTGATCCCAAGAGTGAAACACTGCTGGTATGTTTTTCATTCTCATCATGAAATTAAACACCCTAACCAAACACATGGACACTATTCCAACAAAAGCTTTATAAAACTCATTTGGTATTCCATCCTCTCCAGGCACCACCACTAGTTTCAGATTTTTGATAACACCCACCACTTCAGACTCCAAAATGTCCCCTTTTAACAAACTGATATTACTGAACCCCACCTTAGGGATATTCAAATTACCCAAATAATCCCTGATTTTCTCCATGTCCAGCTCAGTCCTTCTTCCCTGGCCTTCTAGATAATTCTCAATTACCAACCTCAGCCCATCCGTGTCAGAAATGTATTTATTTATTTAAAAGTTTTACCAGGAAGGCATACTAAGCAGACTACCACTCGATTCCGGATGCATCCTGGGGGTTGTTGGAAATTTCATAGATTATATACAAAAGATATATACAGGAATACAAACAGTATGAACACAGCAAGCAACAGGCAGTAATCTGTAGAAAGTGCAGTGACAACTAACTGGAACAGAGTTAAACCTTTCGAGTGAACCATAGTAGTAGCAGCTGGCGAGCTGGCCATTCTAGTGTGAGGCTAGGCAGCATGAGTAGTTTGTGGAGACCTGCCCTTTAAGGAGGGAAATAACACTCCCCATTCTCATTTTTCAGAGCCATTATCCGAGACCTGTTTTTCCTTTCCTTAAAAGCTTCACAGGGATATCCTGTCAGGGTTTTCTGGGTCCCAAAACAAACTTCTTTTTTTTTTTTTAGGGACTCCCCTCTATCGTACTGTACTTCTTTCACCTTGGCCTTAACTTTTTCAATTTGGTCTCCCACATTTCCCCCTCTTGTATATTCCATCTCTAACAATCTATATAGCTTACCTCAGAGAGTAATATATTTCATAAAGTTCCTATTAACCACCATTTTACCATACCCCTTTAACCAGTTACTAATCTCTTTTTTTGTGTCCCACCACCAACGCACTAAGTCCTTGTATAGCCCTATTACTGAAGCCCTTGCCTCAAATACCTCCCCAAGAGACAATTTAACTTCCCCTATGAGCAGCATACTGACGTTCATCTTCCACCTGGGTACAGGTTGTTGCCTCCCTGTTTCAGTGTTTAGTTTGCATTCAATAATCATGTGATCGGATAAAGCAGTGGGTAAAACAGATACTTTCAGTGCCTCAGTCCTGCTGGATAAAAACAAATAATCGATACTTGAAAACGGCACTCTTTTTGTAAAAGTAAAACGACTAGGACCTGGTTCATTATCAAAAATATTTCTTAGTTCTGCTATTTGTATACTCCTTTTTAAAGCGTTTGAATCACAGTACACTTTTTTACCACATTTCTTCCTATCTATTGTCTGAACAGTACAATTAAAATCCCCACCATAATAAATGTTTCTTGAAGAGCATAAGAAAGGCTGAACAAGCTCAAACAAATTCACTCTTTCGACTTTGGATTGCAGGGCATAGATACAGATAAACCTGCTAGGCTGACCATGCCAGATCCTATCAATTATCAACACCCTTCCAGGTTGCAGATCTACTATTTTTGTTGGTTTAAGCCCATTTCCTGAAAACAGAATCCCTACCTCATCTGCTTTGTCCAGCACAAAAGACCAATAAGAAGACCCCCAAACCCATTCTTACCTGGGCCACAGAAAGCACGGGGTTAAGCCAAGTCTCCTGTAAAAATATTACGTCACATGCTAGGTTCCTTAAATCAGCCCACACAGCCTCTCCCTTAACCCCATTCAAAACATTATTCACATTACATGATGCAATACAGAACACCATTTTTTTTATCTACCCATCACCAGAAACAAAAACAGCCCACATAAATCATCACTTCCTCTTCTTCTTTTTCTTCTTCTTCTTCTCCCGAACTTCCTGTTCCTCAGGCTCCTGGGGGCAGGATTCAACCTGTAACCCTGACGACACATAGTAATATACTAAAATGCCTGCAGAATAGGCCTAATGGTCTCTCAAGTCTCCTCGATTTTCAGCACCCGCACTGAGGGCTGATTTTGGTGTCCCCCCTTCCTCTTGGGTTATACTGTCCCCAGTCCCAGATGTTCCACCTGTATTGGGCCTGGTCAGATTTACCCTCCCCCTGTACCTGTCCCATCCCCTCTTAAACCTGTCCACAGTCTCTACCTCTACCAGCTCCCTGGGCAGTGCATTCCATGGCTCCACCACCCTTTCAGTGAAATAACTTCTCCTCCTCTCCCCTCTGAGCCTGCCCCCTTCCAGCTTACACCCATAACCTCTTGTTGCCCCACCCTCCTTCCTTTGGAGCACCCTGACTGGGCTTGCTTTATTGATCCCTTTCATGTACTTAAAGACCTCTATCATGTCCCCCCGTCCCTCCTCTCCTCTAGGGTGTACATGTCGAGCTCCTTGAGCCTCTCCTCATAGGTCCTCTCCCCCAGGCCCCAGATCATCATTTTGGTTGCCCTCCTTTGGACCCTCTCTAGGAGTGTAATGTCCCTCTTTAAATGTGGTCTCCAAAACTGTACACAATACTCGAAGTGTGGCCTAACCAAGCAGTTGTACAGTGGAAGGATCACTTCCACCTTTCTGGAGGTAATCTCCCTGGTGATGCATCCCAGCATCCTATTTGTCCTTGCCGCTGCCCTCCTTCAGGTCTCTGAGTTGTTAATTTTGACATCTACCACTACCCCCAGGTCCCTCTCACCCTCCGTGACTTGAATCATGTGTCCTCCCAGGGTATACCCCTGACCTGGATTTCTGACTCCCAGGTGCAGAACCTTGCACTTCCCTGCATTGAATTTTAGTTTCCATTTTCCCAACCACCTTCCCAGAGCCTCCAGATCCTCCTGCAAGGCCACCCTCCCCTCCTCCCCATCCACCACTGCACCCAACTTTAAGTCATCTGCAAAGAGACTCATCTCACTCCTGATCCCCCTCCTGATGTCTGAGATATAGGCGTTGAACAGGAGTGGCCCCAGCACTGACCCCTGGGGAACCCCACTAGTAACCCACCTTGGGGATGAAGTTAATCCTCCAACCACCACCTTCTGAGTATGCTCAGAGAGCCAATTTCCTATCCATCTTAACAATTGTCTCCCTACCCCCATTTCCTTCAGCTTAGCCAGCAGACCACTGTGGTGTACTGAATCAAATGCCTTGCTAAAGTCCAGAAAGAGGATGTCCACTGGCCTACCCTGGTCCAGGATCCTCGTCACCCAGTCATAGAACTCAACAAGATTTGTCTGGCACGATCTTCCCGTGACAAAGCCATGCTCCCTATCGTCCAAGTACCCAGTTTGCTCCAGTAACCCCCCTAGCCTTTCCTTGACAATACCCTCTATCTCCTTGCTGACCACCGATGTCAGGCTAATGGGCCTGTAATTTCCCGCCTCCTCTCTTGATCCCCCCCTTGTGGAACGGCATGGCATGGGCCACCCTCCAGTCTTGGGGCACCCACCCAGTCCTCAGAGAGATGTTGAAAAGCTCCACTAGAGGGACTGAAAGGACATCCGCCAGTTCCCTCAGCACCCTGGGATGTATCTCATCTGGCCCGGGTGCTTTCTCCGTCCGAAGGGACCTGAGGGCTTCCCTTACTCTCTCTACTGGGTTCAGCCTCCCATCCTCCCCTTTTCACCCTCTCGCTGCTGGGCCCCACCTGTCTGTGGTGGCCACTCCCTTTCCCCAGACCCATCAGGGTCCCTGGTCTCTACTGGCCCCACCCCTTGCTCCGGTTTGCCCCACCTCCCCTTGAAAGAATTAGCCCCTCCAGCACCCCCAGTAAAAACTGAGGCAAAGTACTCATTTAGGACTTCTGCCTGTTCCCCCGCCTCCTGTGCCCAACCGTTTCCTATCCTTATCTTGCTGATCTGCCCCCTTACCTTCCTTTTTTCCCCCTATATATCTAAAGAACCCCTTGTCCCCTCTCCAGATCCCACTGGCCAAGGACTGCTCCTTTTTTGCCTTAGCTGCTCTCACCACCCTGGTGACTCTCTTGGCTGTCAGCTCATATTCCTCCTGATCCCTTTCACTCCTTGAGCACTTGAAGTGCCTATAGGCCGCCTTCTTTTCCCTCACCTCCTCCTGTACCTTCCGGGTCCACCAACAGGGTTTTCTGGCCTTACTGAACTTACGCCTTTCCCTTGCGCAGGATCTGGTAACCTCCTGTACTCCCCTCCTAATGATCCCCCACTTGCTGTCAGCACCCATATCCGGCCTTATCCTGTCCAGATGATCTTTAAGGATCCTTCCCATCTCCCTGAAGTCTGCACCACTAAAGTCGGTTACTACCATCCTTGTTCAGCTCCACCCCAGTTCCAGGAAGAACCAGACTGTGGAGTGATCACTGCCAGCCAATGGATCCCTCACCTCTAGGCCCCTAATCTGATCACTGTTCACCAGGCCCACGTCCAGTGTCTGGGTCTCCCTAGTTGGCTCACCCATCTGTTGTGTCAGAAACACATCCTGGAAGACATCCAGCAGCCTCTGCTCTCTGGTCACTGGTGATGTCATAGTCCCCCAGTCTGTTCTCGGCATGTTGAAGTTCCCCATTACCACTACCCTTCCCTTTCCCAATCTACAGTGTCCCTCGATATTTGCCACCAAACTTTCTTCCAGGATCTCCGCCAGTGCTGGTGGTCTGTATACCAGTCTGACCTTTACTCTCTTACCCCCCTGCATCAGCAAGGTGACCCAAATAGCCTCCACATTCCCCTCTGCCTCCTCTACCCCTCCAATACCCATGCCATTTCTGACTAACAGTGCTACACCATCACGCCTCCCTTCCCCCCCATCTTTTCTGAACATAGTGTAGCCCTCCAGATTTAGGTCCCACTCATGCCCTTGAGTGGCCCAGGTCTCAGTGACTGCTGCCATATCTACCTCTCCCTCAACTAGCATCGTCTGGAGCTCAAGCATTTTATTTCCTAAGCTCCTTGCATTTATCAGGACAACTCTCCGCCCCTTTTCCTTCCTCTCCTTTCTCCCCCTTGAGCTCCCATTTCTCAGCTCCTGCACCCTACATGGTGACCATATTTCCATGTCTCCCTAGCCTCCTAGAGGAGTGGAGACCACGCCCCTCATTTATCATACCTGCTGGCACTGCCCCTTTTTTGATCCCTCCCCCCTTCACAAGTTTAAATCCCACCTTTCGCTGATGAACCTAGCTAGTTTGAGCTTTAGGATTTCCTTCCCCTCCAAATTAAGGTGGAGCCTGTTCCTAGCGTACAGCCCCTTATCCTCCCAGGTTCCCCCCAGTCCCCCACCAGGCCATACCCCAATTCCCTACACCACTCCCTAAGCCACTGATTTATCTCCCTAATCTTCATCTTGTTTTCCCCACTAGCCCTTGGCACTGGCAGGATTTCCGAAAAGGAGATCTTACAGCCTATGTAAAGGCATACCCTGGCAAACTCCCAGAGCCTTGCCTGAATTTCTAGTTCACTATTACCATTTATGTTGTTTGTCCCCAAGTGCACTAGAATGTCCGGGGTACCCCCGCATTCCCTTGCCAGTGAATCCTTCTTCTACGGAGGGGCCTTCATCTCTCCCCAGTCCTTCTAAAGTGTCAAAAGGGTTGTCCATCTTGAGTTCAGAAATGGATCCCTTACAGCTTCTCAGGCTCCATTTTCTCCCTGAATCCTGGGAGCTCCCCAAAAGTTGGGGGGGGGGCTAGTTCTCCCTTAGCTCTTGCCTTCTTAAGTCTCCCCATTCTCAATTTCCAACACTTCCTTCCTTCCTTCCATTGGTTCCAGAACTCTCTCTCACTAAAGGTACTTTCTTTTGGGGGCATTTACTCTCCTCACCCCACTTTGAAACTCAACCTTTTTTACTATCCACAGTTATCACCAACTGAGATTAAGCCTACGGGGCCTCCTTCTCCTTGCCCTGCTGCTGAGAGGTGGGGGCAGCACGTTCACGTCTTGTTCCTGCTCTTTGGGCCTTATTAATCAATTCTTCCTGGTCCATACTTCTACTGTTATTTCTGGCAGCCCATGGGCAGGTATTAAAGGGACATTGTCAACCCCCTTAGGTCTCAAAGTGTCCCTAGTTTAAAAAACACATTTTATGATTGCCAACATTCTGCAAAGATTGCTGATATGGCTGGTAGTTTGATTCAGATTCTTTTTTTCTTTAAAAAAGTGAAAAATAGACTGCCCACCATACTAGTGTTACCACACAAAAACAGGTTTACATTCCTTGATTAGCTCCAACTGCAGCTTTCCTGGACTTGGGAACACCCAAAGCACAGTCTAGCCACTCATAATGCAGTGGGAGTTTAGGAGGCTATTGCATCATGAGTGACTGCCCTGTTTGGATGTGTTTCTAATGCTCAGGAAGTATGCAGTAAGAACAGATCCAGGATTGTAAACAAAACAAAGTTGTTTATAAATATACGTTAGCATGCATTTCAGTTCTACTAAACAATGAGACGGACAAAACAAACAGCAACATCAATGAATTTTAGGGAAGGTAAGCAATCATAAAATTTAGGTTTTTAACTAGAAATAATAAGATGAAAAACAGGTTGACACTGTCCCTTCAAACATGTGCCTATATTCTTCACAGATGTTGCAGCGAACGTGATTGGCACATTTTGAATTGCTGTGCCCACACTCCCCACACAAACTACATCTAAAAACATCACACGTGTTGGAAAGGTGTGTTCACGACCCACACCTGTAACAAGCCTTGGGCTGCCCCGGGTAGAAAACTACCCCTCTGCCTCTACCCAAGAAAAAGCTGTTTGGATGTGGACAATGCCAGATTCTGAAAGGTCCAGTTTTACTTTAAACCTCCATCCACCTGTCCAGAAGAATTCCTCATCAATTATTGCCTCAGGAGGACCCATAACTGTGCATCTCTGCTGCAAACATTGCAACATGTCTCCCACATGCACACATTCTGACAAAAACGGTCACTGTTTTCATTTCAGGTTTGGTAAGGGGGATAGCTAAAAAAGGAGCCCACAGTGGGGTGTTTTTCAGTGCCTCATATTTTGCCCAAAAGCAAATCAGGCCTTTCATTGTCTGAAAGCTGACATCAAAAACATCTTCCCCCGCTATATGGATTAAAGCATACACCTCTGTGGCTATAAACCCCATAGAACTTTTAATTAGATTTCTCCCCACATGACACCTATCTGGGTAGATCTCCAGACCTCCCCTATATCACAGCCATACTGCAAACCTTCAGCGGGGATCACTAAAATCCTCCTTGGGAGGACCCCCCAGGTCTCCTTCTTTCTCTCAAAGGAGGTTCCTCCAGCATTTTTGCTTCTGAAGGCAATCGCTGCTCTTCACAGTGTCAGTGTAAGTCTTAGCTGGGGGGGGTTAACACCAGTCACAGCATTTCGTTTTTCTTTCAAGTAACCTGCCCCCTCCTGACTCCCTGTATCTTCCCTGGGTACAAATTTACCTTGCATAGTCAAACCCTCCACCTCAAGAGGACACTCTCTCACAGTGTGCTGTCCTCCATCCCTCTCTTTATAACACACAGGGCCCATTTTGAGAATGCCACCAGAGGTTAAACACCCTCCTTCCTCTTTCACAAGTCCAACTCCTCCTCCTTTTGGTTTACTTTGTTCTTTAAACATCAGTACCCCCGTAAACCTCTGGGAGAAGTCCTCCCACTCCATTTCGGGCTTCCAGCTCCCATCCTGTTCCTGGATCCAACCTGCCCCCTGCAGAGACATCCCCAGAGACCATTTCTCTTCATCCCAAGTCATAGGCAGACCAAAAGAATGAACCTCCACTTCCTTCACCGACAGAGCCGTTCCATCATTTTTTTCCTTCCCCTCATGCATTTCCACCTTCCAACTGGGCTCTGCCTCTGTTTCCAAGGCCACATGCAGTTCCGGGTCAACTCTCCTCCCAGGCTCTCACCTCTGCTCTTCAAGCCGGTTCGCGTCATCCTCCTCCAAAATTTTCAAAACGGACTTCCGTTTCTCTTCCATAACCTGTTCCAGGTGAGTAGACACCAACTCTTTATCCTGCTTTGTTGTAACCAGAACCTCTTCTGATTTAAAACAACTTTCATTAAGTATATCCTCCTCATCCTCCTCTGATTCCACCAATGCAAAAAACTCTAGCTTCTCATCCGAGTCAGGAGCAGTTGCATCTCTTCCAAGTTCTTCTTTCAAAACACTCTCCTCCATAGCATACTCCTCCTCTGCTATCTCCTTCAGACTGGCTATCTTCCCTGCCACATCAGCACTTCCTCCTCTGTCCGGCTCCAAACTGGGCTCCTCCATTCTGCTTGCAGAAAGTCAACCCCCTGCTGACAGAGTATGTATGTATGTAAAACATTTATTTTTATACAGGAAAGATGTCATTTATATGTCGTTGGGTCATTTTCCCATTTTCAAGATGCTCTTGTTATAACAATTGTTAGTTCCAACATATAAAATACACCAAATGGATACAAAATACAAAATATAAAAAGAGACAAAACTTTCATTAGTCAAGAACACATTTCCAAGGGGATTCGCAACCATCATATGAACATATGAAGTACATGAGTAGCATCAATTGTACGGGTTACAAAGTACAAATCTGCTAATCAAATTGACAATTAAAACAATATGAACATATTAAACATTCAGTAGGACAGGGTACCCATAGTTATTACATTTTTAGTCATAACCATTTATTAGTCATAACATTTACATTCCCACATAGAATTGTTCATCAAAGAGCTCACAAAAGATTTGGAGCTTTGCAACCTATGTCTTAATTTGATATCAATGGGTTCCAAATATTGCTTTACCTTAGCTACAAAAGTCATATTCCCAAATCTGTTCTTAATTTTAGTTTGTATTTATTATTTATATGTCTTAGATTATATTTGGTTTCTTTAATTTTTAATGTATTTATTAAATACCTTGATTTATTACCCTGTATAACCGAATGTATATGTCCTGTCCATTTCAGGCCCCTTTCGTATTCTAAAGATAACCAATTTAATGATTTTAACATTTCACAATGATGTGTGCGATAATCGCACTTTAAAAGAAATCTTGCTAGATTATTATAAACTACATCCAGTTGTTTTAAATTTACTTGTTTGACCATATATATGGCTACCATAATCTAAGCATGGGATAATTAACCGGTTTACTATACTAGTCATTTTTAAGTCTAAACAGAATCCTGATCTGCGGAAGGCACCTAGTTTTCTATTTGTTTTCTTTATTAGTTCATTTATATGAAAATCAAATTTCAGTTCCTCATCCAGCCAAAGACCCAAGTATTTGTAACATGTTTCCTGCTCTAGATTGTCGTTTTGTAATGTTCTTATCTGTATTTGTGTTTGTGGATCTCCCTTTCTCCCCCCACTTGTTTTGAAACTCATAACTTTAGTTTTCTTACTGTTCAATACTAACCTAGATTTTTGCAACCATAATTCCAGATTTGTGAAATCTGTCTGTAACCTAAGTTCCATTTCTTGAAGTGCATTTCCTTGAGCTATTAAGACTGTATCATCAGCATACAGTCTTACTTTTGTATGTTCAGCTATTGTAACCATATCATTTATGTATATAAGAAACAATGTAGGCCCTAAAATTGAGCCTTGTGGAACTCCCCTTTGGACTTTGGCTGGATTCGATAGGTACTGTCCTATCTGTATCTGCTGTATTCTATTTGATAAATAAGACTGGAACCATGGTAATGTTTCATCATCTAAACCCATGAATTTCATCCTACCTAATAGTATTCTGTGGTCCATGGTGTCGAAGGCTTTGGAGAGGTCCACGAACACTGCGCCCACCGACTTCCCCGGTGTCCTGGCCAAATTTTTCCCATTCATTAAAAATACCATCAACAGCTTGATTTGGTTCAATGTTGGTTGCTTAACATCTGTATCCCCCCTTCCCCAGTCACCCCTGAAAAAGGGGACTTCTAGGCCCAGTGTGGGCTTACTGGGTCAACAAAATTCAACAAAAAAACCCAAAACAAGTACAAAATAAAGCTGAGGAAAAACACTGCAAATGGGAATGCCGTGCACAGCAACAGTGAACCTGCAGATGGATGCATGTGAGGGGAGAACCAAGTAGGAGTATTTCCCTCCAGGTACTGTTACCGGGACCCCGAGCACAGGAGCACACTGGAAGAACAACAACGCCCAGCGATACTGATCGATTATGGCTAGATCGCTTTGCTGTGCTGCTTTTAAAGACTACTCAGTACTGTGTCTTGGAGTGTTGTGTGAGTGACAAACAGCTGAGATTATATACATATATATATATATATATACACACACACACACACATACACACACACACACTGCCACCTACCAGAAAGACAAACCAAGAGACATAAATAAATGAAGCAGAGACCATACTTATTGAAGATTTATCTAATTTAAAATGAATGCCTTACACCTTGCACATTACATTACCAGATTGCACAGTACGAAAAAAGTTAACGACTGATGAAATCAGACATCAACTCATTTGGGTAGCCTTTCAGCATGTCACATTTACCTCCTAAATCAGGTTCTGTATTGCACTGTATTAGGAATACTTTAGATCATTGGGGGGCTGCACCCCCCACACCCCTGCTCTTTTTTTTTTATTTATCCTACTTATTTGTGCATTGCTACTATCATTTCTTTGTTCTGTGGGGGCTCTCCACCCCGGGTTATATGTACTTCATTTGGATTCTAAGTACTATGCTGTGTTGGTATTATTGTTTCTTTCTTCTGTGGGGGCACTTCGCCCTCCCACACCCCCTGGGTTATATGTACTATGTGTCTATGTATGTTCCCGCATTATTATAGTTTCTTCTGTTTTATGTTTTTTGGTTAATTTGTTCTCAGACAACTTGCCTTCTGTGACCGGACCTAAAGGGGCGTGATTAAGTGCGTGACTTGAGGCTGAGCCAGGTACCATATAATGTTTATGTTTTCACATGCAACTGGCCGCAATCGATCAGTATCACCCAATACCCCACCTGGAGCAGGCCCCGCCACAAGGCAGTGGAAAGGGGCAAGCACTGCAATAAATATATGGAGTCTACAAAGGAGATATCAGAGGGAACATGGTGAAAGATGCCGCCCTGCAGAACTGAGGGCGCAGGACACACAGGGCGCCCTAGGCAAGGAACAGCAGGAGAAGGTAACAGCTGCACCAGGAGCCCATAGGACAGGGCTGAGAGGAATGGGTGGGGGCAGACAAACAACACATAGCAATGGAATTGATTCATGCTGTACTGTCAGATGGATGCAGGCTTAACACCCGGTGTGCCCTGTCATATTCGAGCAGCAAGTCAGGGTCCAATTGCAAGGCCTCCTGAAAGAAGCAGTGCAGAAAGCAGGGGTGGGGTGTTGCACAGACATAAGGGGAAACACAGGAGGAAAGCCTGTCCATGGTAGTGGGGCACAGGGAGTGGGGAAGTGTGCAGATGGTGTCTGAATGGCAACCAGCACCTGTGAACAGGCAGTGGACACTGCTACATTACACAAGACTGCATGGGTAGAAGGGGCCACACAAGGGTGTGGAGTGATGCTGCACCCCAGAGAACAGGCCTGGGGCAGGACACACAGTAGGGCTGTTCGCCACCAGCCAGAGAACACCTACAGCCCACTGTCTGTGACTGTCTCCCCCCAAGGGAGACACATAGGATGGGGGTGCAGCTACAGTGCACACATATAGTGTTAACTGGAAACACCTGTGTATGGGGGCGTGGCCATTGTAGCGGTTGTGGGGGCATGTTTTCCCGGTCTGTGTCTGGCCACCTGCACGTTCCCCCATCACTTCCTGCCGTACCCCACTGGCTGGGCCTGGTGCATCCCCGCACTGGCCCTGCCCCCTGTCTTGTGTGGTGCTGGGGGCATGCTGTTTTATGGTTCCTGGCCCCATGCCATGGTGTTTGGCTTTCCCGTCGATTGCTCTGGTTCACCTGTCCACCTCTGCAGACCCTGGTGCACTTTCGCCACCACATGGTGTTTTGGGTGGGGGTTGCTTCCCATGTGGGTGCCTGTGGTGGGAGTCATGTGTCCCACTCACCCCAGTGGAGGTTGCCCCCTGCTGTTCCCTCCGCATGCACCTGTGCTGTTTGTGAGCATGGGTGTCTGCTGCTGTGCTTTGCTGGTCGAGTTCTCTGTGCAAAGGGTGGTGTTTGCTGCCTGTGTGTTCCCTGGCATGCACTTTTTCATCCCACAATGTAACGTGCTGCCGACACTGCAGGTAGCGATGTTATTGCCACTTTATTGTTTTCTGTGATATTTTGTACAGTGATGTTACTGTCCTGTTCCACATCTAAGTCTTCCTTTTGATATAGACAATCGTATTTTAGTGAATTATGATGACAATATCTCATCTTCAGATAAAACAATACTTTCTTTACTTGCTAGTTCAACCAAATAGTCCTTAAACATTTGGCGGAGAATGTTACTCCATCTTTCAAAGAATGGGTTGCCAATATTCAAAATAATTTAAGACTTATATAGCTGACTAACTGCTTTTACAACAGACATATTTTGTTCAGATGTGGGGCAAACTCCATAAACTCATTTCTGAAGTTTGATCTTTCCCTCTCCATATGTATCCTTTTCTGGGGAATGCACTCTTGTTAGGTTCTTTTTTGTAGGGATCATAATTTGATATATATGCAACATGGGTTTGGTCTCCTACACCTTCATCTTAGGTTTTTTCCACTCAGATATGTGGCTGTTAAATTCATCTATGAACTTGCTCTATATTAATCTTTCTATATTCTTTTCGTACCTTAAAATTAGTGAACAATGTCTTAATACTCAAGATAATTAACCTTTCGTTTAAAACATTAAAGCTAATGTATCCATTTTCTCTCATCCTATGCTGATACAAACTTGGTTTCATTAAGATTGGAATCAGATTATGTATATCATTTTAATAAACTTTCGGATCTTATGGCATTTAGAATTGTTTTTTTAAGGGGGTTAGAAGAGATGGGGGTACAAATCACAATATTTTATTTGTTTGTTGTACAGGTTTTTGTATCTTTTTGAACTTTCATGGTTGATGATCTGTTACTTATTCATTGGCTCGACTGTAGTACTACATCTTTTTTTATTCATCAGAATAAAGGACAAAACATTCAGTTGAGCACAGCTCATGTTCAATGAAGTCTCAATTGTATTTTCTGTTTCATTTAAATAAAGAGAAAAAAGTTAAAAAACCAAAAGAAACGTTTGCATCAGTAGTGGTTGCAGTGTTTAGGGTGTTCCTAGTGTTCAGGATCTATGCAATTAGAGTATATCAAGGCTTTTGAAACAGAACAAAGTTGAGTATAATTGCACCATGAGCGTGCATTTCAGGTTTACTAAGAAAGGAAATAGATAAAACAGCCAGCAACATTGCTAAATTTTAGGGCTGGGCAACCAATCAGAAAATGTAGGGCTAGGGTCAACTAGAAAGAAATACTATGATGCAAAAAGAGTTGATGGTGTCCCTCGAAATGCCTCCCTTTAGCGAGCTGGAGGACACATCGCTAGAGATACTCACGCTTTCTCCCTCCCCCGGTCAAAGATTTAGACACCGATGTGGGCGGGGGAGGCTGACCACATAAATGAATGGGACGCTGCCTGTCAGTATCGCGCCTCCCAGGAAACTCGTGTGGACAAATTAGGTTTTTCATCACTGCCGTCTCTCACCCTAATTCTCTGTGCCATGCCTTTCAGGAACTGCGGTTCGTTGCTGATCACTGGGTCGAACCGGGGAATCGGGTTCGCTCTGGTTCGGGAGCTGGTGACTGGGAGCCCATGCCCTGGGGTTGTGATTGCAACATGTCGCAAGCCGGAGGAGGCGAAGGTAAGAGACGCGCCACAATTAGATCGGTGCACTGTGTCCCTGTCAATAATATTCCTGTCATCGTTACATTACCTGAGGTCGTGTACTAACTTGATAAACTGTTCGATCCTTTACGAGTTGCACGAAACTCTCCAAAAGTTGTATTAACTTACAGAGTTGCAGAAAGAGCCGAGATCCACGGTTATGGGTGTGGAAGAAATTGATACTGGTAACCTGTACAACTCCCTTAGAAAGTTTACCTGCCTATGCAGTGTACTTTGGGACAGATATATGATGGGTGTTATCTGCTGATGATCTCACCAACACTGGCAGTTGTAAAACTTCTTGTTGCTATCTATTTGCCTGAGATTAGTAAACAGCTGTTGGCTTAAGGGAAGGGGTGGAGGTGGCGGTCACCCAACCATCAGTTATCCAAATCTGAAGGGGGAACTACACCTCCCATCCCCCGCAGCTGATTGGGTGTGTGTTTGTGTGTGTGTGTGTGTGGGGGGGGTTTGTATTTGAACAGCTATCAAGATCCGATTGGGACTCCACTTCCCCCTCCTCTCTGCCACTTCCTTCGCAGCTTGATGGGAAGAGTGGAGTATCCATTATTAAACCACTATCTTTGGCTCCTGCTTGCTTGCATCTTTTTTTTCCTTTTTGTTATTAATTACATTTTATTGACTTTCGGTGCAGTGATCGGCTGTGTTGCAAGGGAGAACAGTTCTGATACAGAGTAACCAGAGTTTGGAAAATTCATTACAAAAATTCAGTCATACAACTCTTTGTCTCCTGAGGTGGCATCTGTTGACCATGTCTCCCATAGTTAGAACTGGCAGCAGTGTGCGCTATGCACCCAGTAAGGATGTGTATAAGAAAGCGCATGGGGGTGGTGGGGGGTAATATTTAGACAGTTGGTCTGTGTGAATATGTGGCTGTATCAGTGCAGCTCACAGTGACTATGGGCTGCACTAATAACAGTCCGCTACTGGAACATACTGTATTCCACAGCAGCTGACTGGAGATAGCATGTTCTGAACGGGGATAGTGCCATTGCTCCAGTGAGCTACATTTCAGCACTTATATGCTAATAAGCACATAAGGCATGCAAAGAGCCAATGGTATTTGCATGACTATTACAGACTCGTTAGCATGCTGCAGAATACCACTGTGCAGGACTGTATGGCAGCATTGTATGGAGCTATGGTTACCACCTTTTAAGAAGCCCAAAGTGGGACATTTCTTACTGAATTATGATTTTTCGCAGGGCAATATGTGACGTAGAATAGATCGTGCTGCAAACGTGTTTTCTCTAAATAGTCAGAATTTAAGAGGGAATATGGTCACAAATTACTGGTATCAATAAATTCAGAATGTGGATCAACATAGCCCCAATCACCCTCATGCCAAAACTGAGATTCCCTAAGTTACTTTGTTTAAAAGTTACAAGCCTTTTTACAACCCTAAATTCCCTGCCTGTTCAAAAAAAAACCAGTTCCAGTGAAGAGGTGCTGATGATGTCATCTCCTGAACTCATAGTTTAGCCCTCCCTGTCAGCAAGCTTACAGGACCTGCTTCTGCAAAGTTTAAAAACTACCTGCAAATGGTTTTCTCGAGTAAAACAGGCAGAACCATTCAATAAACATTGCTTTGAAACCCATGTGTGTTTCAAGTTTTGTAACAAAGTTGACAAATTTATATTTTTGGTTTTGGTGCTTTTTTGTTGTGGTCCTTTTCTCCTGGGTTGCTGGATGCTAAGTCACAGCACACTAATGTGAGATTTGCACACTGGATATCTCTGATGTGGGGAAAGGCTGTGATCATTCACACCTCTCATCCAATTGAGGGGATTTCTCAGAATGGCACTTCAATCAATGAATCCATTGCCCTGTAAGGGTGGGAGAGGTAGTGCTGTTTTGAAACCATACTAAGAGTTTCTATGCAGTAGCCAGCTCAATGCTTAATCAGTCAATCAATTATTTTTTTATTCATCATCAAAGTAGGAATGAATGGGGTACTCAGTTGAGCAGAGCTCATTTTCTGTGTCCTCATTGACAGGCTGTTACTTGAGCTTTATTCTGGCTCATCTGCAGTGTACTCCACAGTACAATGATTGTTTTTTGTTTTACCAGGGCTAACACTTCCACCCCTAGTAGGAATTAACACAAATAAGGCCCATCTTAAAACTTATTGTAAAGCAGACTGACAAACAGCAATGCAGTTACCAACATTGTGACACCTATAGCAATACAACTTCTAAACAGGCACTGCAGAGTAGCAGTTCATATATCAGCATCCTGCAACTCTGGAGAAATGAACCGCACCAAAAAGGCATTACAATACTAATTTGTCAACTTTGTTACAAAACCTGAAACACATGGATTCTATAGAACTGTTTTTAGAATGATGCTGCCTGTTTTACTTGTGAAAACCATTGCAGAATGATCTTTTAACTTTGGAGAAACAGGTCCTACAAGCTTGCTAACAGGAAGAGCTAGACTGTGAGTTCAGGAGATGACATCATCATCACCTCTTCACCGAAACTGACTTTTTTGAACAGGTTGTGAAATCAAGGTTACAAAATAGCCCATAACTTTAAAATGAAGTAACACAGAAACCTAATGTTTGGTATGAGATTTAATGGGGGTATGCTTATTCTAATTCTGCAATGTAGCACTTTTGGCCAGAGTCCCTATTTAAAACAGAGTAGTGTAGTTTTTTTTTTTTTAGTTTTTCTATTGTTTCTTATCATTTTAGGCTATTTTAGTTAAGATATTATACTCTTCTACAACATTTTAGAGGAAAATTAGAAAATATTTTTTCTACTACAAGGTCAGGACATGTAGCATTTTTCATCCTTTTTTTGCAGGACACAGCTGCCCAAATCAGGACTGTCCTGTGAAAATCAGGACAGTTGGTAACCCTATATGGAGCTCTGTGGCATGTCTCGTGGTCACCGCCCCCTCATGTACAAGCACACATCCTTGGTGTCCAGTGGTCCCCTCACTACCTGATCACCACTCCTAGATTTGGTTGTCACATTTCCTGCTGTTCACTGGTCCCCCCCCCAATAGCTGCTCCCCAATGTGGTAGTCACATTCCTTGGTATCCAGTGGTTCCCCATCCCCTGATTGCTGATTCCTCCAGTGTGGTAGTGGTCACATTCCTTGGTGTGCATTGATCCACCACCCCCATCTCCACTCCCCAGTTGGGTTGTCACATTCCCTGATGTTTGTTGATTCCCCCTATCCCCCCAACTCCCAAATGACCGTCTTCACCCTTCCATCCCTACAGCTCATGACACTCCACCCTCGTGCCCCCTGGTCCTCACTCATCAAAGCAGGGTAGTCCCAGGAGACAGTGACTGGCACGGTCTCTCCATTCACCACTTCGGCTGGCCGCCATCTGAATGACAGGAAGCATGGGAGCAACTACTGCAGAAATTACAGTACACATGCCCTTGTCATTCATATGGCAACTGGCTGAGGTGGTGAGTGTGGGGCTGTGCTGCTTGCTGTCTTGGGGAACTGCTCTGCTTTGGTGAGTGGGGGATGGTGGATGGTCCTGAGTGGCTAGGAGTGGAGAAGTATAGAAACATAGACTTTCATGGCAGATAAAGACCGCTTGGCCCACCTAGTCTAGTCTGCCCATTTCCCTAAATAACGGATAAGCTGCAGATCCTAGTTAACCAACAGCCTACTTTCCCCCTACCACCCACTAGAATTGCTTAATGTCTGTCCCATGCATTCTTGAATTCTCCACTGTTTTCGACTCTACAACCTCCTCAGGAAGGCTGTTCCATGCATCTACAACCCTCTCTGTGAAGAAATACTTCCTCGTATTACCTCTGAGCCATCACCCCTCTATCTTCAAATTGTGCCCCCTTGTTCTTGCACATCTCTTTTTCTGAAAGATGCTACCCTCTTGGACTTTGTTGATTCCCTTGAGGTATTTAAAGGTTTCTATCATGTCCCCCTCTCCCTCCTTTCCTCGAGGCTATACATCTTAAGCTCCTTTAGTCTTTCTTCATATGTCTTCTGGTGCAGACCCTGCACTATTTTGGTTGCCCTCCTCTGGACAGCCTCCATCCTGTCTGTGTCTGCATGGAGATGGGGTCTCCAGAACTGTACACATTGCTCCAGATGTGGTCTTACCAACTGTCTGTACAGAGGGACAACAACTTCTTGTTTTCTACTGGTGATGCCTCTCCCTGTGCAACCCAGTATCTCCCCAGCCCTCCTTACAGCCTTCTCACATTGCTTGCCCACCTTTAGGTCATCTGATATGACTACCCCCAGGTCTCTTTCCATTGTTGTTGTTGTCAGTATCTCACCCCCCATTGCATACTCTTCCCCTGGGTTTTTGTTTTCCAGTTGCATTACTTTGCACTTCTTTGCATTAAATCTAAGCTGCCATACATTTGACCATTCCTCCAACCTTGCCAAGTCCTTTTTCATCCTTTCCATCCCACCTTGCATATCAACCCTGTTGCAGGTATTTGTGTCATCTGCAAAAAGACATACTTTTCCTTCCAACTCCTCTGCAATGTCACTTATATAGACATTAAAAAGGACTGGCCTCAGTACTGAACCCTGCGGTGCCCCACTAGTAACCCCCCTATTCTTCAGTGTGGACTCCATTTACTATTACCCTCTGTGTCCTGTTGTCCAGCCAGTGTTTTACCCAGGCTACCACCTTGCTAAAGTCTAGGTAGACCATGTCCACAGCCCCTCCCTCGTCTACTACTTTGGTCACCCAGTCAAAGAAATCAATTAGATTTGTCTGACATGACTTTCCTACTGTGAATCTATGCTGCTTTGGGTCCTGTGCCCCACTGGCCTCTAGCTACTCAACAATTCTTTCCCTCAGAAGCGAGTCCATCATTTTCCCTACCACTGAGGTCAAACTGACAGGTCTGTAGTTTCCTGCCTCTGCCTTGCTTCCACTTTTGTGAAGGGGAATCACATCTGCCCTCCTGCAGTCCTCTGGTACCACACCATCCTCCCATGATTTATTAAAAAGGATAGTCAGTGGTGTTACTAGTTCTTCCCTTAGTTCTTTTGGAATTCTGAGGTGAATCCCATCAGGCCCCATTGCTTTATCCACATTCAGTTTTAGGAGTTCTTTCAGAACCCTTTCTTCTGTGAAAGGACTAATATCAACTCCCCTATCCAGAGTGCTTCTATTGACTGGACTAGGGCTCTTCCTTTGTGAATACTGAGCAGAAGTATTCATACAGAATCTCTGCTTTTTCACTGTCGCTCTCTGCCCTACCACCCTCCTCTTTATTCAGCTTCAGTATCCCTGCCTTAGTCTTTCTTTGCTCCCTGATGTACCTATAAAAAGTTTTATCCCCTTTCTTAACTGAGTTGGCTATCTTTTCCTCGGTTTGTGCCTTTGCTATTCTGACTGTCTTCCCCCACTTCCTTCTGCTTTAACTGGTACAGTTCTCTGTCCTGCTCCTTCTGTGTTTCCTTATACTTTCTGAATGCTATCTTTTTCTTCCTAACCACTTCTTTTCAGAACCATAGTGTTTTTTTTGTTTGAATTTGTTTATTTGCTTTACACAAAGGCTTGTTGCCTCTGTGGTGGCAGTTTTGATGTTTCCCCATTATTGCTCCACCTCACCTTCTTACCTGTTTGCTAGTGTTTTTCTGAGGCACTCTCCCATTTGGACAAAATCAGCTCTCCTGAAGTCTAGTACCTTCACTTTTGTATGGCTTGACTCTACAACTAAGTTTATCATGAGCCACACTGTTTGGTGGTCACTTCTTCCCAGATGGCTGCCCACTTCTAGATCTGAGATCCTCTTTCTGTCCCCATTTGAGAGTACCAGATCTAAGATTGCTCCTTCCTGAGTGGGTTCCAAAACTAGCTTTCTGAGGCATGCCCCATGTAGGGCATCGAGAATGGCCCTGCTCTTGGATCTGGCTGCAGCAAATGTGCTCCAGTTAACATCTGGCATATTCTGGTCCACCATCAGCAATATGTCCCCTTTCTCTGCCATCCTAAGGATGCCTTCTATCATTTCCTTGTCCAGTTCCTCCCCCTGAGACAGGGGTCTGTATACAACCCCTGTGCAGACTGTGGGGTCTCCAGGGTGACACACAGTGCCTCCTCTCCATCTTGTTCACCCTTTAGTTCTGTTGCTTTGGTCCCTTCCCTTACATAGAAAGCTACTCCTCGTCCTCTTCTGCCCTCTCTGTCCCTTCTGTAGGGGGGGACAGCCGGTCTTTTGGGGATTGGGAACATAAGGTGGGACCACTGGACACCAGAGAATGTTACTACCTCATCACAGAGCAGCCAGTCAGTGGGTTGGGAGGAACCACTGGACAGCAGTGAAGGGTACATGCTCTTGAGGAAATGGCAATTGGGGGGGAGGACTTTGTGAACAGGTAAAGGTATGGTTTTGGCAATGTTAGGTTTTGGCAGCATTAAACAGCACTGTGATGGAGGTCACTTAATGCTGCCAAAACCTTTGAATATACTGCTGCATCCTCTTTGCAAGGGGGAGTTCTCATTTCCATGGGTGCAGCGGATTATTGGTGCTGGTGCACCAATGCGGGCTTGGTATGCACAGCTCTGCACCCGTGGACAGGTGTACAGGATGCTGCATTCACGATTGACTGCCCCCACAGGGCACCTGTTAGTGGCCCAGCCCACCTGCATATTGATGCATGAGGGACAAATCAGGGACACAAGTGGGCATCCAGTCAGATGCCTGTCCTGGCCTGACAGTGGATCCCCTGCTCTGTGTAGATCAGGTGACTGTGGTACACTGTGAGTCCATAAGAATTCAGTTGTCATGTGAGTGCTCGAATGGCTGCCCCCAGCCCTTCCTGCCTGACTAGAGGGCTGTGGCAACATGGCAGGGGTTGGGGTGGTGGTTTTGATCCCAACGCAACTGATTGGTGTACTTTGGGGGGGGTGCGCAGTGGCTATGGCAGGGTACCTGCTCGCATAACTTGTACCCCTCCTTGCTCAGCACTCTGCACCTTTGTGAATGGTGGAGACTGTGGGCATGCACTCTGGCCACCCCTTGGACCATCCTCACATGCAGCTGCACGAACGGGTAAGGGATCAACTGCAGAAGGGGTGCGCACCCTTTGGTACATGTGGAGCTTTTTATCATAGGTTGTCCATTGTGTGTTTGCATTTTAATGTTTCATGCATAGGGCCCATTCTGCATAGTGGCACTGTCCGATTAGTGCCTTGCTTCAATGCTTTTGAATATCACCTCACCCATCCAATCGCACTGTTTGCTGTAAGCACAGCACTGACATGGATAGTGCCACACAAACTTTTGAATATGAGGCACAATATAGAAACATAGAAGCAGAGAATCTGTTTGCAGATAAGGACCATAGAGCCCACCTAGTCTGCCCATTTCCGTACTTGGTTTGGCAATCTCTATTCTTATCTGGACTGCCTTTCTCTTGCTCTGCTGTATAGTAGGGTGCCTTTATGCTTATCCCATGCACTTTTGAATCCCTGTACTGTTTTTGCTTCCACCACCTCTGCTGATACGCTGTTCCACAGATCCACCACCCTCTCTATGAAAAAATACTTTCTAGCATTCCCCCTAAGCCTCCCTCCCTCCAGCCTCATGTTATGTCCTCTTGTCCTTGTGCACTTTTGTCTCTGAAATATGCTCCCCTCCTGTACCCTGTTTATTCCTCTAAGGTATTTGAAAGTCTTTATCATATCACCTCTCTCCCTTCTCTCTTCCAGTGAATAGCTGTTTAGTTCCTTGAGTCTTTCCTCATAAGGTTTGTGGTGCAGTCCATATATAGTTTTTGTTGCTGTTCTCTGGACTGCTTCCATTCTGTCTATGTCCTTCCTGAGATGTGGTCTCCAGAATTGGACACAGGATTCCAGATGAGGCCTTACCAGTGATTTATTTATATTGTTTACTGGGTAAACATATGAACCATGGCCCTTTTTCATATGTGACCTGGGACTGTAAAAACAGTCATCAGAATGGAAAATAATTACAGAGATCACTTGCACATTTACTGAAAACAAATAATAAACTGTTATAACATACAATATATACTTTCAGTGTATTAATACAAATTAAGAATAGCAGTGACATTGTAAACTGTTTAAAATATGTTGTTTTAATTTCCTTTTGAAAAGGTCATGGCTCATCCCAATTTTAATTTCACATGGAAGATTATTCCAAAATTTAGGAGCTTGAATTGAAAAGGCTTGATCCCCCATTTTTGTTTTTGTTATCCTTTGATTTAAGTTAGAGGTCATATCAATCTTAAATTCCTTGAAATTTCCCTTAATGGTAACAGAGTATACAGTGGGGAGAGATCTTTCTGTCTTATAGCATTATCCGTTATACAGCGTAGGGAATAAATTGAATTAAACATTGGTGGAAGTAACCCAGAAACCTGGTGCAATGTGCAATGATGAGTATTATAAGGTAACTTATACACAAATCTGCAAATGCTGTGGCATGGCAACAAAAGATTTTTCAGAACTTGTTTGGACAAAGCTGTAAACAAAAAAGAGTTGTAGTTCAGTTGAGATAGTAAAATACTCTGTGCTGTTTGTTTTCTTGCCAGTAATGTTAATACATTTTGAAGTTTAAATAACATGCCTAATTTTTGATTTACCTGCCTTGTTAAATGTAAGTTTAGTTGGAATCCAAATATAATCCCAAGTACTTAAAATATTGTACTTGCTCTAAACTATTTCCCTTTATATCGGCTATTTTCAGTTCTCCTAAATTATCCCATTTTTGTTTTGAGCCAAACATCATACTTTTTGTTTAAGAACTATTTAAGGACAGCTTTACTTCCATTGAATCCTGAGTTATTTTTTCGAAGGAGTTTGAACTTTTATACAATATTATATCATCAGCATGTAGAATTTTGTCGATCCTAGTTAACTTGTTTAGAATATTATCTACAAATATAGAGAAAAAGAGGGGTCCCGATAAAGATCTTTGGGGCACTCCTTTTTCTAGTATTCTTCCCCCGAACGTAGATCCTTCATAATAAACTTTCAGTTCCCTTCCTGACCGATAGCTTCCAACCCATTCCAGAGGTGGCTTAGATAAGCCCTTTTCAGCTAGGCTCCCGAGCAGCAGGCGATGGTCCACAAGGTCAAATGCCTTAGTTAGGTCCACGAAAACGGCACCAGTGAGCTCTCCTCTATCCATTGCCTCACTGATGTGATTTGTGAACCTGGCCATGGCAGTTCATGTGGGCCCTGCTTCTCCTGGTACTCCAGATTAACCACCTGCAGTCCCAATTTTCATCCAGCCTGTGTCCAGTCATGGGTATCGTGAGTAACCATCAGGGTAGCTCACTGTAACAACAGCCTAATCTAAAAGTATGTCATCTGATTGTCTTCTTGTTTTCTTTTCACAAAATTAGCCTTCCGGCTCTGGATTACAAATAGTGTGTGTTGTGCATGTTATTTTCTTCCATCACAGGGCCCCAACCAGCTGCAACATTCCTGGCTAGCCCACCATTCTTCATCTGGGTACCCAGAGTGTGTGACTGTTTATGGACCCTGAAGTGCATGCATAACTGTTTGATTGATAGAGCCTTTATGCAAATTAACCCAATTACGCCCCTCCCTTGTTCAAGTCACTTAAATAAATCAGATCTAACTCTTTTTTGCATTTACCCTGACTGTGGTTCCAGTTTGTGCAAGAGTACTGTACTGCTGTTATTTGCTATGTATATCCTTGTTTTACAGGGGGTCCCCAGGGCCAGGCCAGAGGAAAGCCCTGGTGGTAAGTGCAAACAGTGTGGGTACTTGTGTGGTGTATCAGGGGTATTGTGAAAGTGATTATTGTGCATTATTCCGGCCACTAGTAAGGAAAGGGGGGGTTACAGTGTCCCAGAGGGCTGTGCCTAGGTTAACTTGACCACTACCAACCCTGACCTCCGGGTGGAGGCACCCGTTTCAGAACCCAGGCTCCATAACCTGCTACTAGCCAAGCAGGCAGGGGTAGTAGCCCTTGGGATAGCGCCACCTAGGGGTTACACTAATAAAGAAATTCACAGCATTATCTTGTTGCATAGTGTCATTATTTAAGAGGCGCCATAAGACAGTGGTGAACCCAAGCCAAAATTTTAAACCTGATCAGTATAGGGATTCCTGGGACCTTGTAGTGTGAGCATCTCTGGGACTTGCTGCCAAAATTTCCGAGTGTCCTGACTCCCAAAGTATGTGTAAAGGACACGAATACCCACGTGCCTGAAAGCCCTGTATAGTACTAATAATCCACTCACCTGTGTGCTACAATTTGACTCGGCAGCACCACATATTGTAGAGATTATCTTAAAGAATTGGCCCTTATTCCAACACTGAAATTTACTGAATATTTTTTTTAAATCCACCCAGAGTCACATACAGCGATGGGAGAAATCTTAGACATAGTCACCAACAGCCATCTTATTCCAAAGAATAATCGCAGGCCTTCCTGGTTACCATGTATATTGGAAGGATTTTTTCACATGTGGCAACTGCACTGCATGTGCCCTTAGGATAAGACGGAAGGAACTGGATTACAAAGAGCTCCAGATCCATGTCAGTATTAAACAATTTCACACTTGCCAGACACATTTTATCTATGTACTGATCTGTTCATGCTCACAGATACATGTGGGATGCACAATACACCTGGTAGAGAGTGTATTCTGCAGCACCTCCATGATATCCAAAATCATGGGAACTGTGGTACTGCAGTAGACAGACATTTTTTTTTTTGAAAACCACCAAGCCAACTCAAACCTTGCAAAATCCAATGATTGAAGCAGTACCCCCTAGACATAGAGGTGGAGACAGAAGAACTTCTGTTCTACTCCAAAAGGAAGCTAGGAAGATTTTCAGTCTTAGAGCCCTACAATCAGTGGAATTAAATGAAGAATTAGATTATATGCTTTTTTCTGTAGATGCAATTGCACCCTAAGTCAGCAACTGATCAAATCTGGGTCACTTTAAAATGTGTATTTCTCTTTAAAATAGTGTCAGAGTTAAAATTGAACAGTTTCCTTATGTTCTTTGTCCCCCCTGCCTTTTTCTGATTTTTCAGAAATCCGCTACTTTCACTCCCTGGTGAGATTCAAACCTGGGTCCCTATATAGGGCAAATTTATGTCTATCACAAGAGACAAACAAGTGTGTAGTCAATTTTATGATGATACCAGTTTTCAGCTATGGAGATGTATCATATGCAGGTGGGACCAAGGGGGACCTGGCAAAGCTGGACGTCTGTTACAGCAGACTCACTAGGTTCATCCTTGGTGCCCCCCATTTGATGCATATAGTATGTAATCACCCAGTCCCTGGGGTTACTAGAACTGTATCAGTATTATTGTTAGGAAGGCAGCAGGCAGCTGGTAGGGAGCGCAGTAGGGGCTCCTTACATAATGACATCTTTGTTTACTCAGCTAGCCTGAGGGTAGAATGAGTAGGTCATTTAGAACTCTCGCAGCAACATAAGCCACACTCTGTGGATAGCTGCTCTGGGGAGCTTAGAATGCTCAGTCTGTAGTTGTCAGTTGTGGAGTGAGGAGGTGAGAGTGGCAGAAGGATTGCCAGTGGGCTCTGAGGAGAGGGCTCAGGATTTCTCACCTTTCTGGCGTGTCATTTCCAGCTTCCAGTTGAAGTGGTGAAGACAAGGCTACAGCAGGATTTTCTGATTTCTACTCCCTGTGAAGTAGAAGGAACTGCTTGTTCTCAGTGGACTCAAGGGACAATCCCCTGAATGTGGTGTTTTCAGCTGCCTTGGACAGAACCTAAGGCTGTTTTGACGGCTACCCAAGAGAGTGCCTTTTTCTATTCATTGTTCCATGCCCAGTGGATGGAACAACTTCTGTGAGTACTGTTCTAGGAGACCAGATCTCCACATTTTCTAAGGGGATTAAGATAGTCTGGTGTACGTATACCCATAGATAAGGCTGGATCGCACCTGTCAGTGCCCTTAGTCTCACCAGTGTGAGTGAAATAAGATAAACTCTGGACCCCAGTGAGTGCAGTTTATTCTCTGGTCACCCTAGTTTGTGACAATTTAAAGTGTGGGACCTCTAGCATTTCAGTGGGGAATGGGAGTTTCAATGGTGTAACCCTAAAGAATGGCAGAGACTGTCGGTTGGGGCCAAGGGTGCGAGGAATGCAATCTAAGTGCTTACAAGGCAGGGCTTCCTGGCTCATAAAGGGCACCAGTATTTTTACCTGAGCAAAGGTCAAGCTGAAGGTTAAGATGTGTGGCTGAATTTCACATAATTGCACCTATGTTCGAGAAGAGTTCTGAGTGTGTGGCTTAGATTCACTAAATGACACTCATGCGAAGAAGGATGTTCATGTGTGTGGCTAGACGTCCACAAATGCACTGTTTTAGGAATTTGGGAAGAAGATTGTTCTGTTGTTCTTCATGAACTGTACTGCATGCAAGGAGAGTTTGTGAATTTGTACCTGTTCAGCCGGACCAACCCTTGGGGTTCACTTCTGCTTTTACTCTCCATCTGTTGAATAAAACCATACTGCACAATCCCAGTCACTGTTATGGACATTCTGATTATTGCTTCTGGTTGTGTGGATTTACTGGGGCCCTCTCAGCAGGTTAGATCTAGCATATGCCTCACAGCCTCCACCCAGAACCTGGGTTGTGTTATTTAAACAAGGTTCATGTTATGTTTCTGTACTCCCCAACCCTCTCTTCCTCTAGAAAATGAGCCAGGTATACAGTACATCCTAACACCAAGGGTGGCACCTACCTTTTTGTAAAGTAAAACGGTATGCCAGTTAATGGGCACCAGTGTTTCCAGATATTTAATGGGGTGTGTGTACACTAATTAAAAAGTGGCCGGGGGTACACATAGTTTCTTTATTTATTTTTTTATTTAGTTGCTTAACCAGGAGCAGCACACTAAGCTATAAGCTTTTTTAAAGGTGCAGCTTGGGAGCACAGGGAAGTTAAGTGACTTGCTCAGGGCCACACAGTATGCAAGTGGAAGCTGTGGGATTCAAACCCATGTCTGGTCTGCTGGATGTCACCAGATTTTAAGCTCAGAGCTTTAAACCACTGTGCTATACTGCCTCCCTAGTTGTCAGTTATATGACAAATTAGAATGGCAGGAACACTTAATTGTGTTCATACATGAGGGACTGGATGGAAAACTCCCAAATTATATATCCACTAACTTAGTATGTAGGAAAACTGAGGCTCCTTAATATCGGCACTCGGTATGGACTTGGAAATTCCAAGATGTAATCTAGAAATTGGGCAAGATTCCATCTATTATGTAAGCACTTTAGCTTGGAATAGTTTTCCACGTAAATTAGGAACATCTACTGGGAAAACACTTGGAAGGGGATAAAAACATGGTTGGAAAATAAAGCACTTAAAATCTAGACTGTGCTGTATAACTCTGCATAATGGTTGTATGAAAGTGAAATAAGTACGTTGCTGAATGAAGCACTGTAATTTTTGTCTTCTGATTAACTTTGTGTGTTATTTATATAGGTGTTTATGTTTGTATTAGTCAACATATTTACAATGTACTTGAAACAATGATATTGAAATAACGCTTTTCTTTCTGTACTATGGACCTTGTCGTAAATGAGCTCTTGGCTAAATCAAGCAAATTCTGATTCATAAGATTTTTATGAATAAAATATTTTACTACTATTTCTACTAATACCAACAAACTCACTGAGGCTCAAGTCCATGTATCATGAACACAATTTTTACCTCACTGAATGTCATCCTTTGTGCTTATTACCTACCTTTCTAGTGGTCCTTTTGCTGGTTCCACCATCGGACAGTACCCGTCCAAGTGCGCCTATCATTAGGGCACCAGGGATTCGAGTTTGAATGCCGCTTGTAATTCGGGGGGACTGTGCCCCCCCCCCCAAACTGTAGATTCTAACTGCGGGGGATGGACCTTGGGGAAGGAGCAGTGAATCAGGAATTTTGGGGCCTGTTGACTGGCGCACTCAGACTGGCGCACAGATGGCCAGAAGGGCCTTTTTCCATCCACTGTGCCCGCTATTCTGTGGTTATCTCCCAATTAAGCTATACTGTACTTGTTCTTGTAATGCTGTTTTTTAAGGGACAACAGACTGGTACCTAGTTCACTTTATGCACCCGGTGTCTTTCATGTTTCTTGCAGAGTGTTGTTTGGTCCTTTCTTTCCTTCCCCCAAACCCCGCTTCACATCCTCCACACCCCCATCTAGTACCTCCCTTACTGTTATGTCATAATCATCTTTTTGTCTTCACCTGTCAGCATCGCTGGCCCCCCCGTCACACTTTTGTTTCATTCTCTACATGTATACTTCTTTGCGCTGCTCATTTATTTTCCTTCTTTTGGTTCGCACTGAGTAGTCACATTGTGAAAACAAGTAACGCTATTTGTATTTTGTGCTTTGTTTTTAAACATGAATTTCAAGAAACAAGGTTTAAATATGAATCTTATGTTCTTAAAAACTGTGCCTACTTTCTATTGGAGAATTTAAATTGCAATTAATATTCATGTGATCACTTTCAGGCAGATCCCGACAGCTGTCACTCTGACATTAATTAGCACTGATATAATAAGGCATGTCATCAGCTGATTAATTGAACCATGCCCCCTGACGAAGAGGCAGTGGGCCTCGAAGCGTAAGTGTAAGATTGATTTGCATGACTCCTTATGCACTTTTGATGGAATAAATTTTCTGTACTTATAGAGCTGCATGTGTGCTGGTTTTCCTTTTTTCTGCTATAAAGTCCTCCACCTGTGGCTTTGGCCCTCATTACACCCCTGAGTAGGCTGGTATAGCCCAATACTGCCTACCCTGTTTGGTATTATTATTTGCTTAACATACAGGTCATGGTACATTGCAGACAGAGAAGATACGTAGATGTTTCCTCCAGGCTCCCTTTAAAGATGTGTGTGTGTGTGTGTGTGTGTGTGTGTGTGTGTGGGGGGTAGAGAGCGAACTGGCCAACCACTGACTGCTTCCAAAGGCAGGTGATTGGGGAGGTGCATAAGACAACCTCCAGTAATTCATGGCAATAGTTAAAAGGAAAAGGTGGTCATAAGGTACTTCCGAACACACTTTAATCCAGGGAATACAGTCCTGTGCTGGGGGCACAGTGGAATGCAATTAACTCACCTGCTTGTCTTCTGGTCGTGCCTAGTAATCATTCAGTATGGCAATATGATAGCGGGGTGGTCCAGAAAATACCAGGAATCTGTAATCCTTTGCATATCACAACTCCAGGAATGCACACCCCAGAGGGCAAATATCTACTCTGTATTTTTAATGCAGCTTTTTCCAAGGCCAACACTTGCAGTTGGCTAACTATGCCTCTGCAAAATCTCCAAGACTGAGGAAAAGTAATGTTAAACATCACCGGTGTCACCTCAGAAGATAAATCGAATTTTTCGGGAGTCCCACAAGGGTCCATGCTGGGACCTCTACTCTTTAGCCTCTTTCTAAATGACCTCCCCAGTGTCTGCCAACAGAAGTTACTACTCTACGCCGACGATGCAGTCTTGTTCTCAAGGCATCAAGACGTAGAGCTCCTTCAGAAACAGCTGTAGCTTGACTTCATACACACTGAAGAATGGTTCAAGTTGCATAAACTGGTCCTGAACTACAGCAACACAAAGGTGATGTCTTTCTATAATGCCAGGAGCAAGTACAAATCCCATGAACTTTCCATCAACAACCAAGCAGAGACCACACTTGAACATGTTCCTGAATCTAAATACCTAGGCATTGCACTGGACAGTTCCCTCTCCTACCACCGGCACATAGACTCTGTCACCAAAGCAGCCAATATCCGTATAGGCCTGCTCTACAGGCCCAAACATTGCATGAATTTGGATTCACTTAGGTTGGCTATTAACAACTCTGTCACTTCCATCATTGAGTATGGGCTTGCGATCTACAGCTCCGCCTCTGCCACTGCTCTCCGAAGAATTATGGTTGCACTCAACAAAGTATGCAGGCTATTCACGGGGGCCGACTAACTCACACACACACTTGTGATCTGTATGCTCGGGCAGGTTGGCTTTCGCTCATCAGCTGGATTCAGTACCAAACCTGCTTCTTGGCCAAAAAAGTCCTCCTGGGCATCATGCCCCCAAGGGTTAAAAAGCTCCTTATAGACCACTACAGCCCACAACAAACCAGAAGTTCACAACAACAAACCTTCCTTGTCCCCAGATGTTGGACTACTATGGGAAAGAGGGCTTTTGCTCACAGGGCTCCACAGTGGTACAACACCCTCAACAAAGAAACTCTCACTGCTGTTGCCCTTGGCTCATTTAAAAGCAAACTCTGACTTCATCTCACCTCTACTAGCCAATGTGACTGCTTCACCTAACCAGGGACCTTGTGTTTCACTGTCTTCTGCCCTAGACAGGTCTACTACCCCTCTTACCATGCCCTCCCCCTGCCTCCCCCTGATCTCCCCCACTCCCCTTCCTCACCCCTGACTGGCACTTATGGACAACTATCCTGCCTCTTCCTTTCTGCTGGTATACTCCTACCTGTCCCCCCTTACCCTATGACAATGGCCTTCCTGCCTGCGTACCCATGCCCTCCCTATCCACACGCCCACAACGCTTATTACCAAGTTTTCTACTAAGTTTCTTCATGTAGTTTGCCCCTGCACACTTTGAGGTACTGTATTTAAAGTATGCCTCAGCCTCTTGCTCATTTTTTTTCTTCATTTTTTACTATGTAATAATGTTTTATCCTATTCGACCTTTGTATGTATGTTTACCTACCATTTCCTAGATGTGGAACCTTTGTAAATGAGCAGTTCCTGCTCAAAGGTATTGTAATCCTATATTTTAATAAATAAAAATAAAAATAAAAACATTTTTTTTTTGTGGAGAAATTCAAAATGAAGTCGAGTCTCCAGAAGGACCTATTCAATAAAACGTGTGTCTACGAATTCCACAACTACATAAAAAATGTGGAGCACTGATCTCAAGAGGTAGCCTTCCATCCTGTAGGAAGAGCACGCCACCCCCGGTTAGCCCAACCTGAGAAGAGGTCAATAAAAGGGCAATATAGAGGCAAGAAAAAAGAAACTCGGTAGTGGTGCCCAGATGCTGGAAGAGGAGTCCTCCCAGGCCTTTGTAGATGTATGGCATTTCCAAAATGATGAATGTGCATTATGAATATTTCATGATTTCAGCCAATCAGGGCACCGAACCACTGTACTTCTTATCCTATAAACAGTGGCCTGTCGTGCAGAAATGTTAGGAATGAAGTATTTAGCGTCACAGCCAGGGTTTGAAATTTAAAAAAATAATGCTTAACATGTATTAAAAATCACTCTAGCTTAATACTTCAGTGAGTTATACGTATAATAATTCACTCCAAGTGTTAAGCATGGCTGAGTTTAACACAGAGTGGTTTCTTTGACATTGTATGAGCTCAACGGCAAAGCTTAAGAGCACCTGATGTGTTACAGAACCCATGAGGTAACTTATGAATCAACCCAGGCCATTCTTAACCTGCTGTTATTTTTTTGTACAATACAAGGTGACCTCATTTTGCAAACTGAATCAAGGAGTAAACAGATACTGTTCCTGAGACTGGAGAAAATAATGGTGAACAGCTACAAAGGTAAAAAAAAAGAAAAACTTTCAGCTGTGGTTTGAAATGGCAGATGTGTGCGTTCACGCTGTAGTGAGAATTGAGTGACAGATACGGGTCAGAAAGTGTTCTGAAAGAACTCTTAAAACTGAAGGTGGACAAAGCAATGGCGCCTGATGGGATTCATTCCAGAATTCTAAAAGAACTAAGGTAGAACTAGTGACACCATTGACTACCCTCTTTAACAAATCATGGGAGGATGGGGTGGTACCCGAGGACTGGAGGAGTGAAGATGTGATTCCCCTTCACAAAAGTGGGAGCAAGGCAGAAGCAGGAAACTACAGACCTGTTAGTTTAACCTCAGTGGTAGGGAAAATGATGGAATCTCTTCTGAAGGAAAGAATTGTTGAGTACTTAGAAGCCAGAGGGGCACAGGACCCAAGGCAGCATGGATTCACAGCAGGAAGGTCATGTCAGATGAATCTAATAGATTTCTTTGACTGGGTGACCAAAGTAGTAGATCAGGGAGGGGCTGTGGACATGGCCTACCTAGACTTTAGCAAGGCATCTGACACAGTCCCACACAAAAGATTAATATACAAGTTAGCCAGCCTTGGAGTAGGTTCCCAAGATGATAGCCTGGGTAGAAAGTTGGCTGGAGAACAGGACACAGAGGGTAATAGTAAACGGAGTTCACTCTGAAGAAAGGGGGGGTTACTAGTCGGGTACCACAGGGTCCAATACTAGGACCGGTCCTCTTCAATGTCTTTATAAGTGACATTGCAGAGTGACTGGAAGGAAAAGTATGTCTCTTTGCAGACGACACAAAGATCTGTAATAGGGTTGATGCACAAGGTGGGGTGGAAAGGGTGAGAAGGGACTTGGCAAGGTTGGAGGAATGGTCAAATGTGTGGCAGCTTAGATTCAATGCTAAGAAGTGCAAAGTAATGCACCTGGGAAACAAAAACCCAGGGGAAGAGTACACAATGAGGGGTGAGATACTAACAACAACAAAAATGAAAAGGGATCTGGGGGGTAGTCATATCAGATGACCTAAAGGTGGGCAAGCAATGTGAGAGGGCAGTAAGGAGGGCTGGGGGGTTACTGGGATGCATAAGGAGAGGCATCACCAGTAGAAAACAGGAAGTTGTTATCCCTCTGTACAGACAGCTGGTGAGACCCTATCTGGAGTACTGCGTGAAGTTCTGGAGACCCAGTCTCTGCAAGGACATAGACAGGATAGAGGCAGTCCAGAGGACGGCAAATAAAATGGTGCAGAGTCTGCACCAGAGGACATATGAAGAGAGACTTAAGGAGCTTAATATTTATACCCTCGAGGAAAGGAGCGGGGACATGACAGAAACTTTCAAGTACCTCAAGGGAATCAACAAAGGGGACAAAAAGGTGTGCAAGAACAATGGGGCACAATTTGAAGATAGAGGTGGGGCAGCTCAGAGGTAATGTGAGGATGTCTTTTTTCATGGAGAGGGTTGCGGATGCATGGAACAGCCTTCCTGAGGAGGTTGTGGAGTCGAAAACAGTGGGGGAATTCAAGAATGCATGGGACAGACATAAGGCAATTCTAGGGGGTGGGGTAGGAGAATGTAGGCTGTTGGTTAACTAGGATCTGCAGCTTATCCTTTAGGTAGCGAAATGGGCAGACTGGGTGGGCCAAGCGGTCCTTATCTGCCATCAAATTCTATGTTTCCATGTAAAATGTCATTCTTAGCTGATGTTTTATTTTATTTGTATTTAGTTTTTGTTTACCAGGTAAGTGCACTAGCCATAGCAATGACTATTTTCAGGCACAACCTGGGAGGGTACAGTACAACAATACAGACAAAACATTCCAACACAAGTTCGACATAACTGACAATAGTATACAGAGCAAGTAGAAAAAAGTAGCTACAGACAAGGTAGTTGCAATAACAGTGTAGGAAAATATACCGAAACAGTTCAATAACCAAAACTACATCACAATTTGTTTTGAGGAAAAACACAGAAAGATTGTAAATATTTTAGTGCTAATATGGGATTGAATATAGGCAGTTTAGGGGAAGGATAATGGTATGTGATAGAAGTAAGAGGCCAGAAAAGTGGTGAGGGCGAGGCAAGGTGGGAGGTGGGACAGATAGGTAGAGGAGAAGTGCTCAGTGTTAGAAGGGCAGATCAGAAGTGGCAAGGAGAGATGAGGCTAGGAAGGAAATAATGAGCTAGGGAGGTCTGAAACAGGAGCACTTGTGGGAAGTATCAAGATAATTACGCAACCCTTTCTTAAATGATGCGTGGGATAGTGATTGGAGCAAAGCTAGTGGAAGGGAGTTCCAGTATTTGGGGGCATAGCAAGCGAAAGCACTAGTGCCTTTAGAGGTGTTGTGTCAGGGGATGAAGACAGAGGCTTGGTCAGCAGACTGCAACCCATAGCAAGTTGTCAGATTTTGGAAGAGGCCTGCCAGGGTTTGGGTATTTGTAGTCAGACAAAATATTGTGTATGACAGAGCCATAAGCATGAGGCCTAAACTCAGGAGGAGGAAGCCATCCCAGGTCTGAATAGAGGAGACAGTGGTGTTTCAGCCAGTGAGAGGAGGACACATAGTGACAGATGTTGTTATATGTGACATCCTATTTCCGAAGACTTGATTGGCATGCAGAGGTATAAGTAGCAGCACCATAGGTAAGTGATAGTAGGAGTATGCCCTGGGCAATGGTAAGCCTTGCTGAGGGAGTGAGCACATAGCTGGTTCGGTAGGCTATTCCAAGTTTGGAGTTGACCAGCTTGCTGGTCTGTTAGATATGTAGGTCAAAGTTTAGTGATGGATCAAGTATGACATCCAGATATTTAAACAAATTCACTACCCCAACTGTTGAACCATTTAAGGAGGAGACTTTAAATTTAAGATGGGTGTGTTTGAGTTTGGCATTTGATCCAAAGAGCATAGCTTGGGTTTTGGACTCATTTAGTACAAGTTTGTGAGTAAATGGCCACTGTTGTATTAGCTGAAAGTCAAGAGAGAGTAGATTGTTTATGTTGTCAATGCCTTTAGCACTAGCAAACAGAACAAGGGGTCATCTGTATGTAGCAGAGAGGCTGTCTTATGGAGGTTGGTGGAGATGTTATTTATGAAGAAAGAGAAAGGAAGGGGCCCAAGGATGGACCCTTGTGTCACCCTAATGTTTATAGTGGCTTTGTCCGAGAGGACAGAGTTGCATTTCACATTTTGAGTCCTTTCAGATAGGTAGTTCCTAAACCACCTTACAATGTTAGTTGAGAAACCTAGTGATCTAAGGGTGGCTAGGAGAATGGTGTGATAAACTAAGTCAAATGCCGTAGTTATATCAATGAAAATGGCTCTGGTGAGAAGACTAGAATCCATAGCCACTAGTGTATCTGATGTAAATTTGAGAAGGGTGGTAGTGGTGCTATGACTTGCGAAAGCCATGCTAGGCAGAGGTAAGTTGATCATGTTTCTGTAGGAAGTCAATTGTCTGGGTGGCTACGAGTTTCTCAAGAATTTTATTGAGGACTGACAGGATGGCAATGGGCCTGTAGTTTGAGGGATCTTTATGGTCTCCTTTTTTGAAAACAGCGGTAATCCTAGCTACCTTCCATATATCAGGGATGTAGCTCTGGCACAGGGAAAGCATGAAAATCTTGGCTAGAGGAGCAGCAATGTAGGGGGCAGCTATCTTCAGGAGCTTTGGTTCTATATTGTCAGAGCCAGCTGCAGTGTAGTCCGACATATTGTTTAGCAATCTGAGCACATCACGTCTTAAGACTGCGTTGAAAAAGAAATGAGGACCGTTTACAACTGGCAGGGTGGATAGGTTCGATTGGACAGGGAAAGAGGAGGTGTAGTTAGTTAAGTCAGAGAATTTATTGTTGAAAAAGTTGGCAATGGTTTTGGGATTATTACAGCATACCCCATTAAATGACATGTCATTAGTGGTGGATGCCAGATTCGAACCAAGAAAGAATTTAATATGAGACCACAGAATTTTTTTAGTCACCATAGGAGTTGGTTAATAGATCTTTGCAGTAGGAGCTGTTGGCTTTTTTGATGTCCTTTTCGCAGGAATTGCACAGAGCCCTGTAAGTATTAAGGTCATAGGATAGCCTTAAACTTTTGTAATGGATCCAACTTTTGTCCCTTTGTTTAAACTTAGAGAGTAGGTCAGATTTTAGCCAGCGGGTTTGCCTGTTTTTTACCTGGCAGGTTACTAGTTTGCAGTGCTTATCCTGGAGCGATAGGAAGTGTGTCAGGAATAGATAATGGGCAGTCCAAGCCTCATTGGATATAAGAAGGGAGGACCAATCAGTAGTGGCAGTGTCATGTAGGAAAAGCTGCAAGTCAAAATTCACATAGTTGTGGAATGTAATGAAACAAGGCCCCGACGGGGTAGGTCTGCTTTTGCCCCAAGTACAGTATGTTCGGGAGTGATCAGTGATGGCATCTGGTAGTATGCCAGAGGCAATTACATTTTCAGGGCGATTGGTCATTATACAGTCTAGTGACATGTTCGTGTTTGAGCGAGGAACAGTTCTGCTAGGTTCACATATTAGCTGGTGTAGGTTATAACTCTGCAATTTGTTCATTAGTATGGCTTGGTTGTTGCCCACTCAATTAATGTTTAGGTCCCCCAGTATAAGGTCCTTGTTTCTCCCAGCAGGGCATGAGATTTTTTCCATTAACTCATCGAGTCCTTTTGGTCCGTTGGATGGGGGATTGTAGGCACTCACAATATGTAGTTTTTTGGTACCAAGGGTGAGATGGACATGAAATGCCTCACAGTGGAGTAGATTACATGATTTGACGGTAGTGACATGGAGATGATCTGTAAAGTAGACAGCTGGCACCACCCCCCCACCCCTTTGGATGCAACTCTATTAAATCTCAAGACATTATAGGATGGAAGGGAGCACAGAGAGCCAGGTGTGGATGGTTTTAGCCAGGTTTCAGTAAGGCATATGATATCAGGCTTTTAGATGGAGGTCCAGGATTCCAGTTCAGCTAGATTGTGTGCAAGGCTCCTGATATTGTGGTGTGCTATAATAAGACCTTTAGCATTACTAATGGAGTCAGGTAAAACATTAGTCAGTCCTGGATTTAGTTGAACATCACCAGAGAGCAGGATAGCAAGTAGGAGGAGGTATCAGAGCTTGCGACGCAGGGAGAAACCTAGAGCATGTAGATGCAAGTGATATTTACTTTGGGCATGGGCAACCATGTGGATCCAGACCCTATTTAGTAGTACCGGGGAGGGGTCACAGCGGGGGGGGTAGGAAGTAGTAGGAAATTAGAGTAGTAGTAATTTTGTGGCAAGAAATTGGGGAGAGTAGATTCAGTTTGGGGTACTGTAGGCATGGATAGGTGGAGTAGTGGTAGTGTGATCACAAGAAGAGATAGTATCATCTGTTGGTTCATTTTTAGCTGTATTATAGACAGGAAGTGTGGACGAGTATACCTAGAGGCAAATCAGTGGAAGACGGGTCACTGCGACTTAAACAGCCCAAGGTCACAAGAGATTGGATTGACAGCTGGATAGGATACCCTTAGTATGGGGTCAAGCCAAAACTGTGGCTGATTCAGGTAAGCCAATTAGTCCACAAGAGTATTAGCCTGAGAGTGTCATCAAGATAGTGGAAGGTGTCATAACCCCAGGTCAGCCCTCTGCTCCCACAGTGCCAACCTCTGAGCACAGTATTGTGAACAGGTAACAGAACAGAGTAACCCTCCTGTCTGTTTGTGGGTCCGAATCACCTTTAGTCTCAAGTTCTGGGAGGGATTCAAACTGTGAACCTTATGTTGGCATACCCAAATAACAGACTCAGATAATCTGCTCTTCGGGGGATGCCAGATATCTTTCGCCTAAGGGCACCTAACCAGGTATCCAAAATGAACCCTTAATACTCTATAAAAGACCTTAGGTATATTCTTACCTTTTCTCAGTTTGGTAACACCATTCAAGCTTTTGAACAGTTTTGTCAAATCTTAACCCTCAATACATCACATGCAAAAGAAAGAACTTGGAAGATCCAGGCAGTATTTGAAATAAAAGGCTTACTTAAAATGATAAAAATATGTAAAATGTAAACACAGAACGTTATGTCACAAAGCATACAATCACTTAAAAGAAAACAAGGCAAAGTATAAACTCCTACCAACATACAGGTAGACTTTTTCTATCTAATGTATACCTCTACCAGTGCCTTAGTTAGATCTGAGATTTTGTTTCTTAGGAGTCCAAAAAGGAATGTGCCTAAGTTGAAACATAGAATACAGTTAAACTCTGTCTCCACCCCTCTTCTGTGTCATCTAGCTCCTCCTTTTAGAATATAAAAAATATACAAACAGGATGTCCCGTCAGGAAGTATGTCAGATAAGGTGACATCATCAAAAACTAATTTCCCAAATTATGACTGTCTTTAATCTTGTGTGGTTTCCTGTTTCCAAGGACACCAAAGGGATTTTACAGCTTTTTAACACCATAGCGGGATAACATGTTTTTTCTCTAAGACGTCATAAATGTTTATGATTTTTATTCTCTGGCAGGCTCATAAAGTCCCATTTCATTTCCACTTCAAAGAAGCAACAGGCCATAAAATGCAATTTATCCTGGAAGTTAATTACGTTACAGAGACCCCCTGTTTAGTTATACATCCTGTAGTTTTAGTGAAACCTGGTTGGGGGGGCACTCATGGAGGCACTGTGACAATCACACACTATATTTTTATATTATAAATGTCATAGAACAATCATAACCAGCTGGCCAAGCATCACAGAAGGTATTGACAGTCAGTGTTATACACAGGCCACCTAAGTAAGGGGGTTAACTGGCAAAGAAGCCAGCGTGCTTTGGCAGTCTCACTGAGAAACAACTTAGATAGTGAGACAGAAATAGGTTTGTGTGAGGAAAACTGGCAGGGCAAGTAACCCTGGTAACAGTGAGAGCTTAAGAGGCAGGTATTAGATCATGCAGAAATGGGGAGTGCGAACACAGCAGTTTTGGCGTCACTTTGCACCTCTATGTTAATGATTTGTCAAGAGCAGAGATGGAAATATGCCAATGGGGAGAGGGGGCACCAAGGAGGGAGGAGCTATCGTGTATTTAATGGAGATCTGGGAGGGGGTGGAGGGGTGGGAGAAAATACTCGGCAGTAAATGCAGCTAAAGTCTAAGATCAGCTACAGTCTCTGGTTTTGAAAAGGTGCTGAAAAGTGATGGAGTCTATAATCAGAAAGCCAAAAGAAAGGTGCACTAATCAGCAGGGCAGCCAGTGGCAGGCAGACCAATCAGAGTCTCAGCCCAAAGACACTGCACCAATCACAAATCCCCAGTGGAGAAGGTACAGAGCAAGTAATCGTGGCAAGTACCTGTTGTGTGGATCCGAACTTGGGGACCAGGATGGTGGCCTTAGGATGTAGATTTCTAGCGGGCGGCAGCCGGTGTGACAGCCACCTTGCTTCACCTCGGGTAGTGGGGTGCCGCTCAAGCGGTGTTAAGAATGACTTTTTGAAACCTCCAGCAAAATGAGGTAAACATGTATTTTAATATATTAATAAGGCCTCCAAGATGTGTCTTTTTATGATACGAAACTCCTCTCATGCGGTTTGGACAGCTAGAACTGCTCAGTTTAGTGTTGTAGCCCTCCCAACTAAACAGTTTATAGCATAAAAGATGCACTGCAGATGCTATATTAACTTATATTGTGGGTTACAGATCAGGGAGGGAGCGGTGGATGTGGCCTACCTGGATTTCATTACGGCCTTTGACACTGTTCCTTATAGAAGGTTCCTTAGCAAATTAGGGACTCTGGGTGTGGGCTGTAAAGTGGTAAAATCATGGGTTGGTAACTGGCTAAAAGGCAGGACCCAGAGGGTGTTACTAAATGGCATAAAATCAGAAACGGGGGAGGTGACCAGTGGGGTTTCACAGGGATCAGTGCTGGGTCCAGTTCTATTCAACGTCTTCATAAGTGACATTACAGAGGGACTGGAGGGGAAGTATGCTTGTTCGGAGATGACACCAAGATCTGTAACAGAGTCGACACACTGAAGGGGTTAGATAAAATGAGAAATGACCTAAGACTACTTGAGGAATGGTCAAGGGTTTGGCAGGTGGGTTTCAGCACTTAGAAGTACAAGATAATGCACCTGGGACACAGAAACCCAAGAGAGGACTACAGAATGGGGGGGGGGGGCAGGTTCTAACCACCACAAGTCGGGAGAGAGACCTGGAGGTTATCATATCCGATGAGCTGAAGTCAGCCAAACAATGTGAAAAAGCAGTGGGGGAAGGCAAACAGAATGCTGGGGTGCATAGGAAGGGGCATAACCAGTAGGAGGAGGAGGAGTGAAGTGGTGATGCCACTAAATAAGATGCATAGATAGATAGATTAGTAAGGAAAGATAGGGCTGGTTTAAAAAAAAAAGGGGGGGAGGCATCTTAATCTATTATAAATCTGATTTAACAGTCTCGAAATTAGAGTTAGATTATGATTCAGTTTCTGACTGTGAATGGCTGCTGACAGAGATAAAACAAGGTGATTGTTATAAACTTAAGCACTGTACAGTATACAATGCTCCAAAATTGGCACAAAAAGGCTTGGAAGATTTTTTGAGATCTGTTTCAAATTATCAATTTAGTGGTGACCTTTTAATTATGGGTGATTTACTATACATTGGGATCCAATTGCTGATTCCCAAAATGATTCTTTATTAACAAATGTAGGCTTGTGTCAGTTAATTTACAAGAATGAATATAAAAACTAACAACCACACAATCCTGCATTGGATTTTAATGAATAATCAAAATAATATAAAGAAAATAGGAGTATTGCCTGATGTAATAAGCGATCAGGTGGTGGCCCAAGTACCCAATCAACGCAGCTGGACTTGGCTGAAGGGGATGGCATGGAGGAAATGCTCCAAACCCTGGGAAGCAAAATGCATCAACTATTAGCCTCCTCGAACTCAGTATATCAGAAGTTGGACTTGCTTACAGGCCAACTAGCCACAGTGGAAAAAGCAGTCGATCTGCTTCAGGGGGATATGGAGGGGGTCTGTCGTCACTCTGAGGACTGTAAGAGTCTGATGGCTCAACGAACCAAGGAGGCCCAGTACACGAACAACCGCATGGAGATTCTGGAGAACCAGATTTGTAGCCAGAATGTGTGGTTGGTGGGCCTACCAGAAGGCTCCGAGTGTGACCATGCAATTTTATTCTCATGGAATGGATAAAGGAGCAATTTAAAGTGCAGGTCCCTGACTTGGCCATTACTGTTGTGAAGGCTTACCAAATTCAGCGTCGAGCTGCAACATCAGCAGACATTCCCCGGATCATGATGGTGGTGATGGATAATATGGGCACTTGAGACAGACTTCTTAACTTAGCAAAACGTTATGGGCCTTTAAGTGCGGAGGGTGCTACCATCCATGTGTTCTCAGATACAGCCTATGCAAGAAGACTTCATCGGAAAAAATTTGATGGAGTTCAAAGCACCTTGCTGGAATTGAACATTCCCCACAACATCCAGTTCCCAGCGAAGCAGCGTGTTGTTCTTGTCAGTAAGATTTTCTTATTTTCAGACCCGTCGGCGCAGGGAAATGGGTGGCGAAGATGGCGACAGCTAAACACTCTGCAGAACGGCTAACAGAGGAGCTGGACGCTTGAGAGACTGTAGTGGACTTTTGAGAGTGTGATCTCACTATCATTACTGCTTAGCAGCATTGCTTCTCTCACCGTTTACTGCTGTGGTGCCTGCTGTTTAGATAGCTTAAGGTAAAGTTTGAAAAAAATGTTTATGCCATGTCAGAGAGGCTAGCACACTGTGTTAGTTTAAAAAGAACATTTTTTTGGTTTTCAACATCTTGATAATGGCAGCACCAATATACTGTGGAAGTGTTGCCTTTTAGATCCTGTTGTACTGTATTCATAATTTAAGTTTAAAATTGAGGGGCTGCCTGAGTTAATTTCTCTGATGTGGTTATGTTCATCTAGGTAGTAGATAAAGTATATTTTTATGACAATTCGGGACATTAACTGTCCTTAAGTTAATTGATTAAGTTGTTCTTGTCTGAAAGAGGGAGAGGTGTGTAAATGCAACTATTAAATCTAATACCATTATAGTTAAGCATGACACCTGCAGCCTAACGGGGCATAGGAATTGTGGATGCATCTTGTGGATTATAATACCGGTGACTTGTCATGCGCTCTTGGGCTACAGTTCTACAGTACTTGGATTTTTCCTATGTATTAATGTTATTTTGGATAACCTCTCCATTCAGTATATAAGAGATCCTCTATCCTGTGTATCAGGGGGATAAATTACCCCACTGAGTAATGTACTAACGATTGTCTCATGCATTGATGCTTATGTACTCCTTACATATCATTTTTAAAATGAATAAAATATAAATTTAAAAAAGGGACTGTTACTGACTGCCGAAGCTGTTTTGTTCCTGTGGCAGTAGGCAGAGCTGCTGGCTGAAGGCCCAGGGAAAGGCAAATTGGGCAGTCTGCCTGTCTGCTGCTGCTAGTGTGTGCTGCAGCACAGCAGCTGAGGGTACGATAGAGACACCAATATTTTATGGCTGGCAGAGCAAAACCGAAAAGAATTTATAACGTTTAAAAAAAAACAGAGACTGAAGGCTGTATAAAAAGGAGTACTAGTAAAGACAGCACAGATGGTGGGTGAATGTCTACTTACAGGTGGCAAAAAAAAAAAAATACAGAAGAAACACATACTTGCAGCAAGGGACTTAAAAAAAGTTAGCGAGAAATTGTGTGAGCAAGAGAAAATGAGAGGTCAGATGGTGCTGTCACCAGCTGCGTGTGTTTGCAGGACAGGATTTCAAGACAATACAGAAGCCCCAGCAAACATACAGGTAGCAAATGAGAGAGAGAGAGAGAGAGAGAGAGAGAGAACGAACAGTGAGTGTGCACTGTGCTGGTTGCCTTTATCTGCTGGTAGTTTGCAAACATAAACAAGCATTTGTCAATGCCGAATGTTGGCTTGCTGCCATTGGGAGTGCAGGAGTTAGAGAGATGCAACATAGGAATGGCAGTCAAGTAGTGAACTGATGCCAACCCACCCCCCAGAGAGTGACAGGCATTAGGGTGTCCCTTTGGGTATTTGGAAGTGCAGTGCGGGAAAACATGCCAGGCAGGATGTGAAAAATGACAGCTGCACAGTTCATAAGGAGGTGTAAAAAAAAAAATGCCAGTGTTGAAAATGTGGGAGACAAATATACGGAATGTGTGGAGTTACAAGGGTGCGTGGGGAATATGCAACGAACGCTTGCAACACTGCCATTTTATGGGCGTTCAGTACCAAATTTTCAACATAGGTATTTTAGCACCTCTGCTCATGTACAGTGTCACTGTCATTTCCTCAAAGTGTCCCAAGAAGTGATTTCGCACAGCGTCCATGCTATTCTGCGCCGGAAGTGCGAAAACACATTTTGGGCAGGGTATGTGAAATGACAGCTGTACTGTTCATCAAGAGGTGTGGAAAAATGGCAATGGTGAAAATCCAGAATGAAAATTTCACAAATGCACAATGGTACAGGCGTGCGTGCAATCTGCCAACGCACGCTCGTAACACAGTCATTTTATGGAGTATCAGCACCAAATTTTCAATATAGGCATTTTAGGACCTCTGCTCATGAATTATGTCACTGTCATTTTCATAATTTGGCCCAAACACCGATTTCTCACAGCGACTGCGCCATTGTGTGCCGGAAGTGCGGAAAAACATTTCGGGCAGGATGTGGGAAATGACAGCTGTACTGTTCACAAGGAGGTGTATAAAATGCCAATGCTGAAAATCCGGTGTTAAAATATTGGGAATGCGCGAAGTTACGAGCCTGCATAGCAACTGCGCAGAGCACGCTTGTAAAACAGGCATTTGTTGGATTTGTCCCACCAAATTTGGAACATAGGCTTTTTGAGAGACCACCTCTTGAACATTGGCACTGTAATTTCGTTAATGGGTCCCGGAAGGTGATTTCGCACCATGACTGCGAAATCACCTTTCGAGGCCAATTAACGCCATGACAGTGATAGAATTCATGAGGAGGGGCCCCAAAAACCCCATTTTGAAAATTTGGTGCCAAAATTCCAAGAAATGCCTGAGATATGCAGCAAAGTTGAAAAAAGCCTATTCACTCCATTATACAGCTTACCGGCATTTCCTCAGTTCGCGGTCGGCTTTGAAGAGTGCAGACGTGTTCCCGGTCCACGGAAGATTGTCGCACCGGACTCTGGAGGTAGGTATGGGGTGAGGGGGTGAGGGGAGGCAGGTGCAGTGGGTGGGTGCGGGTGAGGGGAGGGGGCTTAGAGACTGCGAGGGACGGTATTCATTTTACAGGAAAAAAGAAAAAAAGAAAACCATCGCGGGACAGTTTTCCTGTTGCAGGGCATTTGGCATGCTGGGGTGGGCTCCCAGCGTGCCACCTACCTGTTTTTTTTTTTTTGGGGGGGTGTCAGTAGCCGACAGGGGATTGGGCACCCTCGTTGGCAAACAAAGAAAGCGGGAGGCGTGAGCCGAGGGAGATTGGGCACCCCCCTTGGCATTCAACAATTGGGGGAGTGAAGCTGATGGGGAGTGGGCTCCATCACATGCATAGAGTTACAGCCGAGGGGAGCCGGGCACCCCCCGGCAATTCAACATTTGGGAGGGGTATGCCGACAGGGGAGTGGGCTCCCGTCAGCACACTAACACAGTGGGGGGTACCGACCACCGACAGGGGATTAGAGCACACCCGATGTTGGCAGGCCTGAGCCGCTCGCCGACCATGCTCATAATGGCGGTGAGCACGGCAAGCAAAGGGCCGCTGCGTATGACGAGCTTTGCTCAGATTGCAGTGGACCTTTGCTTAGATGTGCTCGCCCCATTATACATGCATGGTGTGGAGCCGGCATGCAGGCTGATTGGGGAATGAGGGACGCACCTACTGATGCAAGCCAACATAAAAAGAAACAAACAGATTAACCAAGTGACAAAGAGATCAGATGGTGCTGTGCCACATGGCCTCCTAGTGCAGCCTTACTTGTCTCTCTTCCATAGCAATTTTGCTTTATTTTTTTATACAAATTGTGATGTAAAGTATTCCCACTGCATATTTGTGTTACTAGAGAGTTTGCCCCACTTTCTGCATTTTTCTGCATTTATTAAAATATTTAAATAATCCAAACTAATCAGCCCCCCATGTTGTGGTTCTTATTTAGTAATTTTATGTATTTATTTTATTTAAAAGTTGGTAACTGGGAAAAGCGCACTGAGCCGAAGCTCGTTTTCAGGTGCAACCCAGGGGCACAAACAGGGTGAAACGTACAACAGCAAACAGTAATGCATTATACAGAGCAGTATAACATAAAGCACTAGAATCAAAAGGGCAACAGAACAATATGAGTTTCAAAGTTGCGAGGCAGTTAAGTGCATAACGAGACCTTACAATTGTAACCCCTAGGTGGCGCTATCTCAAGGGATACTACCCCTGCCTGCGTGATTAGGCGCAGGTTGAGGGGCCTGAGTTCTGTGAATGGGTGTCTCCACCCAGAGGACAGGGTTAATAGTAGTGTAGCTGCTCTGGGTACAGCCTTCCGGGACACTGATACCCCCCCTCTAACCCCTCTAGTGGCTTATACGGGTTAGCAATTAGACCGTTACAATGAACACCAGAACATAATGTTATACCCACACTTGGCACACTTGCCACCAGGGCTGGATCAGCTGCACTAGCCCTGGAGACCACCTACAAAACAAGACCCGCAATGGAGAAAGGCAATAGCAACACATTATCCCCACCACAATGGTACGCAATAGCCAAGGTAAATGCAAAAAGACTTAGATCTGATTTATTGGGGGACGTGAAGAAGGGAGGGGCAGTAATCTGGTGTTTGATTCTGGATCTGATTTAATCAGGCTAAGCATGCATGCCTCTGAGTCCCTCTAACACAGTCACACACACTCTGGGTACCCAATTGGTCTGCAGGCTAGCCAGAAGCATTGCCTGGGATAGTCCGGTGTTGCAGCTGTTGTTGGGGCCCTTAGGAAGGAAAAACACAACATGCACTTTAACCCACAATTTGTATTCCGGAGCCGGATGGCTCAGTTCATAATGATTAACCAAAACAATTAAATCAGATGACCCACTTGGATTTGAGCTCTGTTGCAGGGAGCTACCCTGATGTTTATTCATGCTGCTCAGACCAGGGGGCAGGACGGGCGAAATGAAGACTTCAGGATGATTGACTGCTGCGCTAGGAGAAGCAGGACCCGCATGATGCACCGTGGTGGTCAATCCTGTTCTATGGTGTTGAGCAGGGAGCTGAATCTGTAGGTGGATCTTTTGTCGGATGTAACTCTGCGGCATGAACAGCAATCTAGGCCAAGATGGAGAGGCCCAGACCAGGTGAACAGTTCGGATACAGTCCAGTAAAGTGCTGGATACAGGTTCCAGCTAGCACGATACATTCAAGCAATGTTGGGAACCAAATCGCGACCCACACTGCACATTCAGCACAATTATAGTAAAGGATAGGCAAATACCACAGTTTGGATGACAGTCCGGTTCCAATCAACAGTGTCTCTGTGCAAACCATACGCTCTGCGGTTGTCTCAAGTCCTGACAGGTTGATCGCACTGAGGCAGATCTTAGGTCCACACCAGGCGGATTTCACTTTGTCACAATTCAGGATTCTGGTCACAATCCCAGCAAATTCGGATAAAGTCCGAGATATTAATGCAGACTTCTTCACTCGAGAAGATGGTAGCAGGCAAGCCAGACACAACCTTCCCACCGATTCTCCTGCCCTACTACGCAGGAGCAGCTGCTCGAATTACTCGAGCAGTTCACTTTCTCAGCTTCAACTACATACTGACTCACTGCTGCAGGCAACTCTGGGAGTTCCCAGTGATCCAAAAGGTTTGGTTGGTTGAACCATCTGTCTGTCACAGCAAGGGCTCCCCCTCCAGGTCCATTTAGGCGCCAAACAGTAAAAACTACAGTTCCTGCAGAAATTCACTCCTACAAGACCCCTGGGGACAGTCTCCATTTTAGGGTCCCCAAAGGTACTGATTGGTCCAAACTGGCGGTCAAGAACCAAGATGGTGGTGCAAAACGGAAAGTCCATGCTGCAAAGGAAGGCAGGTTAGACAAACTACTATATCATTACTATCAAAGCAGACAATCGGCAAATAATCTCAGTTCTAGCAGGGCTTCCTCTGCGATGGCAGAAAGAAGCGGCTGTATTGCAGCCCGGGTGGGACTAGAGCCAGAAACTATTCGGTCCCCACCCAGAATAATTATAACCTACAAAAATGATGCATCTTAAAGAGACAGGCATGGAGGCTAATAGTGCACTCACAGGCAAGCACTTTTAAACGGTTAGAACACAGAGCACAGAACACCAGTGGGCATTTAGGCAAGCCCAGGGAGACAACTTAGGAACCCCCATTTGTAGGAGGGGGTTACACAATGAAGTCAGAGGCACCTGGAAAATATAGCCCCAAGAATTAGCTTGGGGGCAGGATGCTGGGGGGGGTGAAGGGTGAACGGAAGAGGAGTGGCATGAGCAGATTGTACTGGGGAGAAGTTGTAGTAGGGATTTGAAGGAAGTGATTGAAGGGGAGTGGCAAAAGTACCAAGGTAGCTGATTTCAGAGGTGAGGGAAGTGATAGGAAACGGTTGACTGACCTGCCTCTGTGTGAGGGTGGTGGAGGGAGAAACATCGAGAATCCCTGGAATGAACAGAATACATAGAAGGGCTTGCTGGCGACAGGCAGGAGGGAGATGTAGGAAGGGACTGTCCCGTACCAGAATTTGGCAGTGAAGGAGAAGCAATGGACCACACGCCTGTGGAATAATGGCTTGATGGAGCGGTAGGAGTAGATGAAACTGTAGTGAGTGAAGGTGGGAGGAGGTAGCGAAATGGCAAAATGAGTTAAGAAAAGTGTAAAGTTTTGCAAGGAAGGCTGCAGGACAGAGCCGAAGACAATGTTGGTGTAATCAAGAATAGGTAAAATTGTTTTTGTGACTAGATCCCGACAGGTAGGTAGAGGGAGGCAGTCCCTGTAGCGGTAGGGGATGCCAAGTTTTGGGTGAAGTTTTATGCAGATAGCATCAATATGGCATGGGAAATCAAGATTGCTATCCAAACAGACCCCGAGGTATTTAAAGGTATGGACCATGTCAAGGGGGGAGCCGTCTAGAGCAACAAACGCTTGTGTGGACTGGAGTCTAGACAACCTCTGTCTGGAGCCAAAGATCACTGAGATAGTTTTCTTGGTGTTTAGTTTTAGCTGGGTTTCCTGGAACCAGTGTTTCATCAAAACCACACTGTGTGTTTGTGTGTGTGTGTGTGTGTGTGTGTGTGTGGTGGGGAGTACCTCAGCGGTAATGGAGCCTGAGGAGTAGATCACGGTATTGTCCATGTACATATGAATTTGGGAGGTAGAGCGGACAGAGGGAAGGTCATTAATAAAGACTGAAAAAAAGAATGTGACAGAGTATGGATCCTTGGGGGAATCCGGCTTGGGCATTTCCAGCTAGGACTGATTGCTATCTGTTGCATGGGTGTCGCAAGGCATACTCAGTGTACCTTGCCATGTACAGTAAAAATCTGGAAAATCCATGGCCAACATAGGCATAAGGCCAGGGCAAGAAACCCAAACTGAGCCTGATGTACATTGAGAACTGTTTTCCCCTCCTTGGGTGCTTTACTGTGAGCTTGAGAATCATCATTGGAAGATGTGTGGGATAAATTTGGAGGACATAATTGTATAGCAACATAGAAACATAGAAGTTGACAGCAGATAAGGACCGCAAGGCCCATCCAGTCTGCCCATTTCTTTTTCTACCTTATGAATGTGCCATCGGCATTTGCTCTGTCAATGGCCTAACTATTCATACTTATCTGTATTGCTCCCTTACACCTATCCCACGCCTGTTTGAAGCCCTGCATTGTATTCATAGCCACCACTTCCTGAGGTAGGCCATTCCATGCATCCACTACACTTTCTGTGAAAAAGAACTTCCTCACATTACCCCTTAATCGGCCTCCCTCTAACATCATGCTGTGTCCTCTTGTCCTGATATTTTTCTTATATTGAAACATGTTAGACTCTTTCACCTTGTTAATGCCCTTAAGGTGTTTGAATGTTTCAATCATATCACCTCTCTCCCTCCTTTGCTCTAAGGTATATATATTGAGTTCCGTTACTCTGTCCTCATATGTTTTCTGATGCAGTCCCTGCACCATTTTGGTTGCCGTGCTCTGGACTGCCTCAATATGGTTAATGCCCTTGTGAAGGTGTGGCCTCCAGTACTGCACGCAGTACTCCAGATGGGGCCTAACCAGTGTCTTGTAAAGAGGGATTATTACCTCCCTCTTATGACTTGTGATATCCCTACTAATACACCCCAACATCCCCCTAGCCTTACCTACTGCTTTAGTGGTCTGCTTGGATGATTTCAGGTAATCGGTGATGATGATGCCCAAGTCTCTTTCTTCCCTTGTGACTGCCAGCAACTCCCCTCCCAACCTATAGGTGGCTTCAGGGTTTCTCTTCCCTATGTGCATGATCCTGCACTTCTTTGCATTAAACCCCAGTTGCCACTCTTCCAACCATTTTGTCAGTATGAATGACCAGATTAAATATGTATGCATACGAGTTGATGTGAATGGATTTCTGCTAGGCTGGCTACCTTGATGCGGTACAGAGTCTCATCACAATGTATCTTAAACATTGTAACTAAAAGCCAGCTAACTTCTGCCTGACTGCCTGTTAGGTAGTGTGTGTGTGTGTGTGTGTGTGTGTGTGTGTGTGTGTGTGTGTGTGTGTGTGTGTGTGTGAATCTATTAGGATCATTGGCTTACTACACATTGTTGACTGAAATGGGGATGGGGCAGTGTTTTTGTGGCAGGGCAGCACATCTTTTGGTTTGTGTTTGCAGAGGTGGGTGGCAACAGTCAACACTTGAGTACAAGTTTAAAATTCCTGGCTACACCCGTGGTCTGTTGTGTAAGTAGGCGCTGAACCAATTGACAGCAGATGGTGCCAGCCTAAATGAAAGAAGTCTATGGAGCCAGAAGGTGGTAGGAAATGGAAGTGTGGAGTACAGTTATGCGTGTAGCTAATGCTAGCTGCCGCCCCTTTAACAGCTCAAGACTATGTAGCTAATTTTATGATTATTTCTGTATGCTAATTCTGCCTTAGCAGGGACTAGAAACCTCTTTAGTCAGAGTTATTTAGTCAGAGTCTGAACCTCATGGTGAGAAGAAGCTTTCTGTCTTATGTATCTGAATAATCCATTTATGCACTTATTTTCTGCATCTGACTCAGTCTGTCATGGTACCAGCAAGGGGTCCTCACTAGTAGCAACAGATGGGTCTGGCAGGCCAGAGAGAATGTAAGGGTCTTTTAGTGACAGACCAAACCAAAATGCCACAGAAGTAAGAATCAGAACTTCACAGAGTTTTGACAGTCACACTGCACATCCTATCCCATCTGGTCTTTCTGATATATTTTATGTTGAAAGTTTCCATATAGAGAAAATGTACTGAAAAGCATCACTGCATCACAGTTTGGGGCTGTAATTGCTGTTGTGGAAAGCAGTATTGGTGGGTGGGCAGCCTGCAGCAGCACTTGAAAATTACTGACTTGATGCTGTGTGCTATTACACACCGCACAAGCTCCATTTTATAGACAGGAAGTTTATTTCTTGATCACCACAACACAGAGACACATGGACAGGACTCTAGGTGATGATGACGCCCAAGTCTCTTTCTTCCCTTGTGACTGCCAACAACTCCCCTTCCAGCCTATAGGTGGCTTCAGGGTTTCTCTTCCTTATGTGCATGATCTTGCACTTCTTTACGTTAACCCCCAGTTGCCACTCTTCCAACCATTTTGCTAGTTTATCCAGATCTCTTCTCATTCTGCCCCCCCCCCCCCAATCTGGATCATCTACTCTGTTGCAGATCTTGGTGTCGTCTGCAAACAGACAAACATTATCCTCCAGTCCATCTGCAATGTCACTGATGAATATATTGAAGAGGACTGGCCCCAGGACTGATCCCTGAGGTACCCCACATGTGACTTGCATCTCTTCTGACTGTATACCGTTTACCACCACTCTCTGTTTTCTGCCTGTCAACCAGTTTGCCACCCAGTTGACCAATGTCTTGCCCAACCCGAGCCTACCCAGCTTATTAATCAATCTTCTATGTGAAACAGTATTGAAAGCTTTGCTGAAGTCAAGGTAGGCAATATCAGATGCTCCCCTTTAGTCCACCACTCTGGTTACCCAGTCAAATAAACATATGAGATTAGTTTGACAGGACCTTCCTTTTGTAAACCCATGCTGTCTTGGATCCTGTGCTCCTATGGATTCCAGGTGTTGCACAATCCTTTCCTTAAGGAGTGTCCCCATAATCTTGCCCACTACTGAAGAAAAATCAGGAGTCAACATATCCTACAGACACTGCAAGTTACATCCTCCTTCACTGTTATAGGAAGACAATCCCCCCACAACACATAGATTTGCACCCTGCACTCAACATGTATGTTGCAAGGCAGTTGTGGTATTCCTAGTTTCAAAAAAATAATAATCTAAAAGAACATTGATCAAAATCAGAAAAAAATGGCTTTCAAGTTGGAATCTCTCTTTACATCTGCCAACTGTAAATATAAACCAGAAGAAATCCGAGCAGGTTTTGCCTTCTGTGTTGTTTTAGTTAAGTATGTATGTCCACCTTGGAATATAACCTAGGAGAACAGCAAAGGCCACCAATTTCCAGAATAAGAACAGGTGAGTCTTCAGATTCGGGGTGGGAGAAAAAATTCATTAAAAGAGAACACTGATGGCCCATGGCTGCACCAGGTTTGGGTTAATGCAGTTTAATATTTGTGATAAGAAGACTACATACTGTTAAATGGCCTGCTGTTCCACTTTCAGTGTAGCAGAGTGGTTGCATGAAGGCAGTCAAAGGGTTAACTAAGACTTAATCCCATTGAAAGTATGCTATTTAACCACAATTTATATGCCACAGAATGGCCACAGAATCAGCAGTTCTTCTGCCGCAGAAAGTATGAGATCCTGCCGCAGAATGTAGGTCCACTTTGCTGCAGTAAACACGGGGTCCTGAGTAAGGTAGACCTCTTTCTTTAAGCTAGAATAATGATGGTTGTGTCAGTGTGTCTCCCACAGTGGGTTCCCATGACAGTTTCTGGCATGCAAGAAGATTTGGAGCTGGGTTTTGCAGGTATTGCTGTTTTTTTGGATGGTAGGAGTCACTGTGCCATGTTCATTCAGATCTGCATTGGCATCAGATGTAGTATGGTAATTGCATTGGCTGTCTGGTAACTGGATTGTAAGCTTAGCAGAATAGGGGCTTTAGAAACAAAGCATGTTTTCTCTGAGCACTTTGAGAATTGACTGTGTACCTTAAAAAGCCCATCACAGTACAGTACATCAGGGTCTGCTGCAGGATCTGTAGACTTTACTTGCGAGCCCTGTGATAAGTAAAGGCCAGCAAATTACAGCTTTGGTAGCAGTGGATGAAACTATATCTCCCTAGAAGATACTGGGAAAGGAGATCATTAGAAATATAATATTAAAGATTATTGCCCTCATGAAAAAGGATTCCCCATATGAAAACTTCATGCAGCTATTTTGTAATGCTGACTGAGTATGTTCAGAACCTGAAATTTTAAAATGTAATAACTTTGGAATGGATTAATATTTTTTCACCAAACCAGCAAAGAAAATCCTGAGCCAAGCCCTTTCTACCCTGAAAATTTCAGACCACAATTCCAAACAGTTTGGGCACCATGTTATGGCCAAAAAACAAAACAAAAAAACAGCAAAAACCGCGGTTTACGGTTTTCACTATTTGTGTCTTGGAACCCACACACCGACCGGAACAAAACTTGGCATGTCAAGAGCTCTACCCCAGGAGACCGCACATGCAAAATGTTGTGCAAATCCCTTGCACAGTTACAAAGATATTAAAGTGCAAAATTGGGGGTTTAACACAGTACCTACTCAACAATAACTATAGTGGCAGTACCGTGCCACTATAATCAAGATATATACACGCACACACATATATATTCTTTACAAAAAAACTTTGTTAATGCACCAGTTAGAGTAACTTAACACCACAAAAGTAGGGAAATGTGGCATTAGGGTTTCCAACCCTAACTCCCCACCCCCATCCCCCAAGCAGCAAAAGGGAAAAAACATAAGGGTTTTGGGTCTCCGGAGTTTTGGTGAATCAGTGGTGGGGTTGTCAACCCTAATAGTCCCCCCTTCTTCCCAGCCCATAGCCTGTAGTCCAAAGCACAAGGAACAGCTCCAAGCCAGTGTCTCATAGTGATACACTCTTCAGAGGTAGAGAATTATGTCTTGCCGCATGTTGCCAATACAACTTGTTGTAGCTTTCTTCATGCAGAGCCCAAAGGAGATAAGGTGTGATGTCATTTGCTCAGGGAATTGGGTGGGCATTAGGGTTGACAATCCCAAGGCAGACCTCACCACTGATTTGCCTAGACTTCAGAGACCCAAAACCCTAATTTGTTTTCTTTTTGCTACTTAGGGGGTGGAGGGTAGGAATTAGGGTTGGAAACCCTAATGCCACATTTACCAACTTTTGTGGCATTAACACTTACAGTATCCATACAGAACTCCTATACATTCTAATTCTGTCAGCAGTCTAAGGGTTAAGTTACCTTAACTGGTGCATTAACAAAGTTTTTGCAAATAATTTTCTTTCTTTTTGAGATGGTGGAATGGTATCCTCACCTGCATGAACAGATGCAGATGCCCTGCAACAAGGGAAGACCCAATCTACCTACAAAAGTGCAGGGCCTTTGCGGGCCCTGCAATTCTGTGCAACAATAGATGTAAAGAATTCATGGGGCTGTCTGATGGGCTGCTGAAGTGCAGGGCCCTGGGGTCCTTACAGATGCACAAGGAAAAGAGTGCATCTGTCAGCCAATGCACAGGGTCCTCTACTACCCAAGGAGGGGAGAGGTGCAGGGTCCTCTGCCAGGAAAACAGTTGCCTTCATTATATGGTAGCCAGGCCCGTGCATAACAACCCTGCACCTTTCATTCCCTGGCTGAAAGGGTGTCACATAACAGTGCCACCCCCCCCCCACACCCTCACCTTGCTCATGCTTGCTCCCGCTCTTAAATTCTCTGCCTAGGCTCACCTCTCTGTCTATTTTAATTTGTGATTTGTACCACCCCCAGTGTCTGTATCAAAAATGCTACTATTTTTGCTCACTCACTCCAGGGCCTGGAGGTGCATTGTACCTCTCCTGGAAAGGGAGGTTCCTTTATGCATTTCCTCTGATCTCTCTTATTCAGAGGGTTCTGCTCAAGCTGAGGGCAGAGCATGCTCCCCTAATACTGGTGGCCCCCTTCTTGCCATGCCAGATCTAGTTTCCACTTCTGCAGTATTTGGCAGTTGAGCCTTATGTTCAGCTCCCCTTTGTTGGGATCTGCTGTCGCAGGACTAGGAGCCCCTGGTCCATCTGGATCTGTGGTCCCTGCATCTGCATGCATGGCTCAGAATGTAGCCATTGCCCATTTTGGGGTTCCCCCAAGTGGCTAATGTCTTGCTTGTGGGTAGGAAGCCTTCAGTGAGAAGTGCTTCTCCATATGGTGTGCTTCCCATTCCAAAGACCCATTTTAAGTGTCCTGTAAACACTGCACTGGTTTACCTTCTCTCCCAGTTATATTCCAGTCTCCAGTACACTTCTGTTAAAGTGCATTTGGCAGCCCTTTTGGCTTTCCATGCACCTGTCAATTGGTGCACTATGGCACAGCTAGACTAAAGGGTACACTGCACATATGTCTAATGATTTGTAAACTGGTTCTAACTAGATATCTCAGTCTCATACTTAAGAAATTGACTGGAGTTTTGTTGGAGCCTGCTGTGACTTGTGAGCTGTGTTTCCTTTCCTGAAAATGCTGGAGTTTTTTTTTGTTTTTTTTTGGTCACCATAATCTCTGCTCCTAGGACTGCCGAGCTTCAGGCTCTGATGCATGAGCCTCCTTATTTGATTTTTTCACAAAGACAGTGTCTTTGTGGACCAGTACATGTTGTCTACCCAAGGTGGCCCCTGATTTCACACTGAATCAGACCATAGATTTCTCTGTACATGTGGACTCTAGCCACAAAAGCTCCACCCAAAACTAGGTGCCTTATGCCGGAACCATGTGTGTATGTCTCCCCCCCACCCCCCACCACCAGCACAGAGTGATTCTCCCAATTTTTGACTGTGGAGATACCATCTATGGCAGCACTCCAAAGTCCACCCTGGCCAGACTGGACCCCCTCTATCACTCCTTCTGCCAGTTTCCTCTTGACTGCCAGCCTGTGAATCACCACTATTCCCGTTACACCTCACTCTGTCTTCCCTTTCTTGCAGCCAGATATCTTGTACATTGTGCCTCCCTTATCTCCCTCCCCTCTTAAGTCTCATCTCTTCTCTCCTGTCCTCCTGTCTACTCCTACTCCTTTCATAGCTCTGGCTACTGGACCCTAGCACTCCCGTCAAGGTCGTCTTCTTCCGGCCAAGCTGCTTTCTCTTTCCGCCTCCTTTTTTTTTTTTTTTGTAATTCTTCTTTTTATTAAGATTTCAACTTATATACATATAAGTCACCAGTGTTTAGACAATGACATAAGCCTTCATAGAGTTCATAATATACAGTCAGATAACAATGACGCTATGAAATTCATCCCCAGTGTAGCTTATTATCCAATTTTACAGTTATTTGCTTAGTTCACTATAATACAACGACTGGGCCATGCCTTCAGTTTCAGGGACTAAAGGGTTAATAGTAGGAGCTCCTATTCCGAGCTTAAGGACCCAAAGTTACTCTCAAAGCCGCCCCTCTGCAGGTGATATCAAGCATATGAGCATCAGCCCCCGAGAGGCATGGGTTCACTGTTGTAATAGGCTGCTCTTCCCAGATGCCCTAGCGCCCAAGGCCAACACCCAGATAGTAGCTATATCGACCATCTGATTATACATTTGGTTCTTGTCCCCCCAACTTATCCGCCCAAGGGCCCCTTCTCGCGCGGGCCGATTCCCGTATATTACTTTTATGTGAGGGCATCTACCCCGCGAGGGACCAGGGAAGGCAGGCCAGGGGCAGCCGGACGCCAACCACCGCCCCCTCCATCGATAATTCCCAACAGGTTCCTAAATTAAGATTTCCTAGGGTGTAAAAGTAGGGTCTTTCAGCATGTAGTATATCTGCCAGCGTGTCCATCTGGCCTTGAATTTCTCTTCCTGTTCATTTATGTTATGTGTTATTTTCTCCATGTTATAAATTTGTTTCGTAATATCCCACCAGTCTTGGACTGAAGGGATTTTTGTTGTTAACCACTGTCTAGTGATTGCCTTCTTTGCAGCTGTTAGGAGCAGAGTAAGCAAGCATCTGGTGTTAGGGCCTCTAAAGGCTCTGGGGAGATTTAGAAACAGGAACATCTAAAGGGACAGTCGGAGTTGTGGGTCAATCAGTTCTTGCAGCTGAGCCTCAAGTTGTGTGAGGAACACTCGGAGAGCCGGACACAGCCACAAAACATGAGACAGGCTAGCCTGCAGCTCCCCACATTGCCTCCAGCACTCTGCTGTGTTGTTCGGGGTATAATGCCGTGTAACCACCGGGGAGCGGAAATATCGAACCAGGACTTTCCAGGTGAATTCTCGCCACTGATGCGAGCTAGTAACTCGGGCTGACAGACTGCATGCCCATCTCCATTCCTCCAGGGAGAGCTGATGTCCTGTTTCTTGCGACCATTGTGTACGAATGCCCTCAGTGAGAGCATTTCTTTGTGAATTAAGAGCCTGATAATACCATGAAATCAAGTGCTCTCGCGTCCCTGCGTTATTTAGCTGTATCTGGCATTGAATTAACACAGGGGATCCCTCCGGATTCCATAACGTCCGTGGGAGGCCCTCTATATAGTGACGCAGTTGGAGATAGCGGAAAAAATCTCTGTGTGATAGGTGAAATTTTCTTTGGATCTCCGCGTACGACCAGACGTTGCCCTGTGTCATTATTTGTGACAGATATTTTAATCCCTGTCTTTCCCATTGAATAAAACCGTCGTCCATGCTGTTAGGGGAGAAGTCTGTTAGGCTTGAGATCGGGCAGATGAGTGCCTGATAGGGTGCCAGTCGTTGAGATTTTTTAAGTATGTACCAGTTTTAAGTGCGCTGCTAGCCAGAGATTAGGACTTTGTTGGACTCTTCCTCCCGGTTCCTGTCGGTATAGGGCCCTAAGGAATGCCTGATCACTGATAAGGTCTTTTTCTATATCAAGCCAGTCGTGAGGGCCCTAATCTGTCAGGTAATTATATGTGAGGTAGTTGCCTGTTGGTAAAGCATTAAATCGGGCAGAGCTATACCTCCATCTTGGCGTGGGAGGGAAAGTATCTTTAGATGGATTCGGGGTTTTTGGGAGGCCCATATAAACTTCCTTATCAGACGGTTTATTTCATTAAAAGTTTTTAATGGTATGTATAGGGGAATATTTTGAAATAGATATAGGGCTCTCGGTAAGGCTATCATTCTGATTAGGTCTACTCTCCTGGATAGGTTAAGAGGCAGGGTGGCCCAAGCCTGCAAGTCCTGTTTTAGTTGTAGGACAAATGGCGTATAGTTTTGCTTATAATATTGCGTGGAATCTTTTGGAATGTATATACCAAGGTATTTCAATTTCTGCAGGTCCCATCTGCCTGGTAAAATGTCTCGGGTACTCTGCGTAGGAGCATAGTTAAAGGTGAGGACTTCCGTTTTAGTAAAGTTAAGTTTATATCCTGATACCGAGCCATAGGAATCTAAAATCTGTCTCACTGCTGGGACCGTGAGGTCAGGATTCTGAAGGTACAAGAGTATGTCATCTGCATATAAAGCCACACGGTTTTCAGTGTCTCCTATCCCGATCCCTTGGATTCGCTGGGATTCCCGAATTTGTTGCACCAAGGGTTCGATGACTATGGCGAACAACAGGGGTGATAAGGGGCATCCCTGACGGGTGCCTCTCTGAAGCTGGAAAAAGTTAGAGTGGTGTCCATTCACTTTCACACAGGCTTTGGGGGTTGAGTATATATTCTGAAGCGTTTGGACAAATAAGGGGGGAAATCCAAATTTGTTTAAGGTTAGATACAGGTAGGGCCAGGCGACCCTATCAAAGGCCTTTTCCGCATCAAGACTTATTAATACTGTCGGTTCTCTGGTCTCTTGCATCTGGTGCACTATATATAGGGATTGTTTGATGCTATCCATGGTGGTGCGAGACCTAATGAAACCAGTCTGGTCTTTGTGTATCAGTAGAGAAGTACCCTGTCTAGACGGTGTGCCAGTATGTTCATAAATATTTTATAATCCTGGTTGAGTACGGATATCGGCCTATAAGATGTGCAGTCTTGGGGGTTCTTACCTGGCTTAGGTATTACTGAGATTGTGGCATAGGACCACGATTGAGGTGGAGGTTCCCCCTTCAAAACCGAGTTGAAGACTCGAAGAAGCAGAGGGGCAGTCTGGATTTTAACTGCCTTATAGAACTCTGGGCCGTAACCGTCCGGCCCTGGGGCCTTCAAAGATTTAGCCTTGGCTATGACCTGAGCCACCTCTAATTCCGTGATGGGTCTCATCAGGTCTTCCTTATGTGTCTCAGTGAGTGACGGGAGGGAGATCGAATCTAAATGCTCCATCATCTGTTTTGCGGACGGCGTATTCTCCGGGGTGTAGAGGGCTTTGTAGAATGCTGTAAAAGCATCCACTATGTCATGTAATTGAGATAACAGCTGGCCTCCCATGGGATGCCTAATGGATGCAATAGTTGCACCTTTCTTCTGTTTACGCACTTGGTATGCGAGCAAACGCGTAGCTCGCGGGCCTACTTCATAAAATCTTTGCCTCAGGAAGGTTAAGGCAATTTCAGTTTGTTGCTGAACTAACGAGTCTAAGTCCCATCTAACTTGTTGTAACTGGGGTAGGACTGACTTATCCCCCTGTTGGTGCGCCATTTGGAGGAAGTGCAGGGTGTCCTCTAGTTTAATCCTATATTCTTTCCGCTGCCTCCCTAATTCAGTATATTTAATTATATGTCCTCTGAGGACTGCTTTAATTGTGTCCCAGTGTACTGAGGATATAGAATCGTGGCGGATTATCTTTTATGATTTCTGTAATTCTATCTGAGAGGAATTCCCGAAATTTTTTTGACTGCAAGTGGAATGGATTCAGTTGCCACTGCGTGTTTCTCGGCTGAAGACCTAAGTCCCAATGGGTTGTCAAGGGCGCATGATCCGAGATAGATATATCTCCCAGTTGGGCATCCCGCACGATGCTTAGGTTTTATATTTGAGTGTATGCATGATCTATTCGGGAATAGGTGTGATGCACCGGTGAATAATGGGAGTAATTTTTTGCATTTGGGTGTAATTTCCGCCATACATCACACCAGCCCATCTCCGATATGAACTTACTAAAAAACTTTTGAGTGGACGTTTGCTTTTGAGGTCTCTGGCTGGTGGAATCATCCCGAGGGATCATAGTTAGATTGAAGTCACCTGCCATCATGAGGATGCCCCTGGTCTTCTGAATTATCTTGTCCAATAAAGGTCTCAGCTTTGAGACCGTAATGCCTGGTGGTAGGTACACATTCGCCAGTGTTACCTCTGTATCATTAATTTTCCCTTGGGCAATTACCAGTCGGCCTTCTGGGTCAGACCAGGTGGTCTCCACCCGGAGTGGAGTGTGCAAAGATATAATAATAGCTACCCCTCTTCTTCTGCCATCTTTACAAGATGAATGGAACACTTGCCCCCCACTCAGTTTAGCTAATTTGTTATGTTCAGTGGGATTCATATGCGTTTCTTGGAGGAAAGCTACATCAGCCTTTGACTTTCTAATATAGGCTAATGCCCTGGATCTCTTAATGGGCGAGGCAAGGCCCTTGATATTAAGGGACAACAACTTCAACGTGTGGGCATGCATTGTATAAAATCATTATGTTGCTTAATGCCCAGCTTCCCTAGTCCCCTGCAGGGCCCCTCTTCAGGACCATACGGAGCTTGTGACTGTATTCTGCACTGTACAAATTTGGTGACTCCTAGACAGACACAACAATACCAACAGAACAAGAAACATAGATCAACAAGTAACAGGTACATAGTATAGTACCCACTAATGACCAACCTGGTCAACTAAACTACTACTGGCACTTCCACCGATCTGGGCTGAGCCCTGATCCGAAGGTGGGTGTATAACCCTACCTAAACAGCCCTTATTTATTCTGGGCCTGAGGTACCAAGGTACCTATAGGGAAAAGGTAAAAGGGAATAGGTGACAGTCACGGCAGGGCCGTAGGCTCCCCCCGTAAGCTATAATGAACATAGAGGGATTTCTGCCGTGCAAACGGAATGGCGACCATCCTTCTACCATCTAGTTGGGTATATCCAACATGGCAGACCTCCGCCATCCTGTCCCAGGGCCCCCCTGGATTGATAAAGTCTCCATCTGTGAGGACGCGTTCTCTAGTCCTCATGCCCTCACCAATCTCAGGGAACTCCGCAGACACATGGCCCAGTGTCTCTATTGTGGACCCCTCTGCAGATGCTGTTAGTCCTGATATCGGAGTGACCCCCAGTTCTGCCCTCCTAAGGACTAACCCCTCACCCATTTCATTGTGGCCACCCGGAGGAGGGCTCCCCCGCCGCAGATTCAGAGCCACTAAGGGGAAGAGCGCCTCCTCCACGGCCCGGGGGTTAGGACCAAAGTCCATGTCCCGTTAAGGCCCGACTGGTGTGAGCTGTTTAATTTGGTCCAGCTTTAATCTGTAGGTAGTCCCCCACCCCCATGATCTTGTGTACCTTATAACAGATTATCCCTTACATGCCTCTGTTTAACCTTTTTACCCGCATTCTTATGTATATATTCCTTCCAGTCTCATAGATTCCCCGCTCTCGTCTGGTATATCTAACATCCTCCATCTGGTTAGTCCCCCGTAATTAGTTGCTCATTCCAGGTTATACGACTTACATTTACACGGGGTGAGTAGCATATTCCCCCCTTTCCCCAAGTCTCCCTCCCTTTCCCTTTGACTGCACATGTGGGGCTTCCCTTCCCGAGTATAAGAGCAAAGGTTTTAATGTTTATGACGTCATCTCAGCTGGTACTGGAGTTCAGAGTAATGAAGAGCCCACAAGGTCAGGCGAAGGAGTGGCATGCTCCATCACTAAGTATCCATGTCCCTCCCCCTCTCGCCCGGGCTTAATTTCCGTTAAGCACCGCATCCTATGACGTGCCAGCCCTCAGTTCCCACGCATGAGCTCTCCCCCCCCTCTTCCCCCCCCTCACATTCTCAGCTAATTGCGATGTAGCCAACCTCCAACCCGCTCTATGTGCTGATTGTTGGAAGTGTAACTACTGTTATCAGTGGCCTGTACAAAACCACCCGGCCCAGCCCGCTCACAGTGATTATCGCATAGGGTGTCACCCGCGTGTTAAGGCCTCCCCTTTCAACACTTCGTGAGTCGGCCGCTCTCCTGCTTAGGCTCCGAGCTGGCAATGCCCCACACCTAATCCACTGGAGCACGAGGAGAAACCACCCCGAGATCTATCCCTTCCCCACCACCAAGCTGGTCCCCGTCTCTATCTCCCCTCCCCCCCTTCAGAGCCCCGGTGCAGAACCGTGTCCCCAGCACACACAGGCCCAACGAGCCGCAGCCCCCTTAACAGTCTTAGCCATGGCATGCTGCAGCTCGAGGTGTCTTGGCTGCTGGCACATTGATTATCACCTCGCCACCCGGATCCCTCGGAGATACCAACACCCGCTTCCACCAAGATTGCCCTCGAATCGGTGGCCCCAACATCTCTCCAGCACCCCCCCATACTAAACCCTGTCCGTATACCCCCAGAGACCTCTGTGCTTTTACTCCTCCCCCCACCCCCTATACCCTACCCAGATCATGACATAACGCTCAAATAAAATTTTAACTGTGGCTGGATCTGTCTATTTATAGCAGCATTTTTAGTGGGCAGAGTCCATGCTGATACTTGCGGACAGTTCAGGTGCTGGACACTGGCATAGCTTTCTCCGATGAACCACCGGGTCTGGATTTCAGGGTGTTAACAATTGATTGTATGGCTTCCATGCCCTGGCGACGTCTGGAGTCCCGCTGGCCTGCATTCCACACTTTCTGGGCCAACTTAGAGGCAGGGGTGGCTGCAGTCCCCAGTTGCTGCTGAGGGATCTCTATTTTCCTCGATTTAAGCTCATTGACTGCCGTGGCTGCATTGTCAAACGTGTTGGACCCCTCCTTAAAGTGGATCATTATTCGTGAAGGGTACAGTGTCCTGAAACTTACTCCTGCCGCTTTAAGCGCCCTCATGACTGGAATATAGGCCCTCCTACGTGCCATTACTTCGGGAGCAAAGTCGTTTTCAAAGAATAATCTATGCGATTCGTACCAGACTGATCCCTGTCTCCAAGCAGTATGTAGTACCTTTTCTTTTTCTTGATGCCTGAGAAATCTTATTAATAGTGTGCGGGGCCGTGCGCCTGCTGCTGGCTTAGGGCCGAGCGTGCGATGCACCCTCTCCATTTCTAACGATATCTCTTCGGGAAGCTTTAGGGTTTCTCTCAGCAATTTCTGAATGAATGGGATAATTTCAGTGCCTTCCGTTCCCTCTGGGAGTCCCGACAGTCTGATGTTATTTCAGCGACTCCAACTCTCTGCGTCTTCCGCATGATCCTGGAGGCTTCTCAGTTGTGCATGCAGTTGGGCAATTGCACACTCCGTCTCCCCCACTCTCTTGTCCGTGGCGGTCAGCTGCTCTTCTTGCTCATCTTGCCGTTTCTCGAGCTTGCTCGTGTCGGTTCGAAGGGCGGAGACCGTTGCCCGCATTTCTTTCCGAAAATCCCGGATCTCTGTCAACATTTGGGTCATTTGTCTCTGCAGTATGGAAAGCAGGACCCGATCGGCCTGTGCTTTGCCATGGCGGGAGGTCAAAGATGCCCGCCAGTCCCCGCTCTCCGAATCTTCCTCCTGGGATCTCTCTTCATCCATGCGTCTTGGGGAACCACGGACGGAATCACCCCTTTTTTTTGGCATTTTGCTACCTCTGGTTCACAATGAGTTGCCTCTATTTTACTTTTTAGCTCTGAAAAGTGAGGTATTTACTTTATACCGAAGGGAGCCTCGCGACCCGAGCTGTTGCTTAGTGCATGACGTCACCGGAAGTCTCTTTCTGCCTCCTTAAACTCTGGAACACCCTCCCATCCGCACCACCACCACTTCCTTCTGCTCCCTCTCTTGTCTCCTCCAAGACCTCACCGCTTCCTTCTGCAACTGCAACTGAGCTTTTCACCCCTACTCCACTACCCTACTTACTCCCCTTCTTTTCCCTCTCCCTCCTCTTTGTCGGTCACCTCTGCCATTGCCTCCTGGCAAACTACACCTGAATCTCTGTCTTCTCTATTCCTGCCATGCCACTGCATGTCTTCGGGAAGCTTTCTGCCTAGATGGTTTGCCCCTATCGGTTGCTGTATTTACTGCACCTAGGTATGCATACTTTTTTGCTGCTGTGCTTTCGCTCAGTGTACTACACATTGTTAATACTATATGTCATTTCATTGTACAATTATTCTGATTATGTACTGTAAATACTTTGTGTACTTTATACATCTCCCATTATCCCTCCCCCCCAAGACGCAACTGGAAACAAGCTGTTACTCAGCTCAGTATGTATTTCCTGGTGAAACCTTTTGAAATAAATAAATAAACCTTCCTGTGTATTATCCTGAGCATGTTAACAAGGGTGTGGCATTGCTCCATACACTTGATGTACTGTACATAGAACACTGAGTTTCTATCTTGATTTCACTAGGAACTGCAGGATGTCCTCTCAGCTTTTTGTCTCTGTGCCAGGAAAAGAGGGCAACCCTGTGTCCATACAGTACCTGTCCAAATAGCTGGCTCACTATATTTTTGTTATAGGAAGTATGGTAAAGGACTTTCTGGTGCTGTGTGTGACCTCTCTGCCTGTGGTATGGCCACTTTTGTTGCCTACTTTCAGAATGTTTCTGCAGGTGACACACAGTGGTGATCACACAAAAGTATACCAGTAGCACGGTATGCCACTACCGCGTAAACGCGGTAGCCATTTGAATAACATGTATACCACTACCGAGCAATGACCTGTGGTGCGCGGTAATGATATACTCTTGTGCGATCACCACTGTATTATGCACTGTTGCCACATGGATCACTGTGCATACTTTGCTAAGCTCTGTATTCTAAACATTGTCTCTCATAAATGGTGCTGACTTTGGTCTTGCTGTTTTGCAAGGCCTTCTGTCCTAATTTTATGTCAGGCTGTGCCATCGTCTGTGTGTATACTGTGTACAGCTTGAAATTGTTGCAAAATTGTGGCCCAGTGCAGGAGATACTCAGTGAAGACTGAACAGTTACTTACTGTAACAGTAGATCAAGAGAATCTGCTCCATTGGGCCACGGTGCACCCAACCTCCTTCCCGTTTTCTCTGAGGTATTTACTGTGTCCACTGCCTTGTCTGGAGATATCCATAAGTTCCTTATGTGTATTATTTCTTATTCTCATGTGTCTCCCTGTGTGTCTGATACTGGTTTGGTCTCATGGTTCCTCACGTCTCTGGCAGGGAACTGTGTAGCAGTGGGGCCACCCACATTACATAGGCATTGACTTTGCTCATCCTAGTGAGTGGCCCCCTGCTAGCAAAAGTTTCTGAGTGGTCCTGATGTCGACTGGCTACAATTCCAAAGGTATGACCCACTGGAAGAGATTTTCTGGAAGATCCACTGTTACAGTAAGTAACTGTTCTTTTCCAGATGTGTCCTGGGGGGAGAGAATGGGAGAACAATGAGGAACAATTAGAACAATAATATAGTAATAACAATAATACAGTAATAGGTGAATAAGCATCATAAATAACAAATGTGCAAAAACAAGGATTGCGACAAGTAAAACACATAACTATAAAATAAGGTGCTGGAGGATATCCACATTAGCAATTACAATACAATAAAGTACTGGAGGATAACAGTTGCAGTGTGCAGTGGTAATACTGAGTTAAGGGTGGGAACAATGGTTGTTGGATGGGGAGGGTGAAGAGTGGATTACACTAGTGGAGGTGTGGGGCAAAGGGGGAGCAGAGGCAGAAGGGTGGTGGGTAGTAGTTAGGGACCAGTATCAGGGGAAACATCTGGAGAGAATAATGAAGACACAAAGGAGGGAGGGAGGAGAGTGAGTGGTGGGAAGAGGCAGAGAGGAAGGGAAGGGGGAGAGAGAGACCATAATTTGGTGAAACAAAAGGAGATTGCAGCTTAACCAACATTGGATTTTATTGAGGCGAGTGTGAGAGACCGATAGCCAGAGTTACAAAGGGAGTAAGTAGTGGTGGGGAGGGGGAGGTAGAAGAGCAGAGGATAGCAAGGTAGGAGGGGAGGAACCAAGATAGTATATTTAAAGTTGAAGAAAGCACAATTGACGAGGTGTAGGAAACAAGAGGGAGGAGTACAGAGAGCAGTGGTGGGTGCGGGGGGTGGACAGTCCAGAGCAAAGTGACAAAAGGCTCTATTAATGGATTATCTGAAGGAATCATGCAACTGTTTCAGATGCCGATGACCCCTAAGCCTCGGGTGCCACTCTCAAATCCTACGCCTAAGCATTTCATCCACCTCACATTCCTAACAACAGAAACCTAGGACCTACAAGTCTAGTTCCCTTAATCCAAGATGACCCTGCCTATTCTTTACATTTTACCTATTCTGGCCTCCCTTTTGGCTGCCTACTCTTTCACCCCAATTTCTACCCTATTCCTTAATACCTCCTTATTTTTTATTATTTAGGTATGAGCTCTTACTCAGCAGAGACTATATGGGATTGTTGTCTCTTCTCATTTCAGTAAAACTTATCATTATGTACCTTTGCATGTTAATTATGTTGACCGGTATGTATAGGCCCATATTGACCGGCACCTTCACAATGTTTTTTCTTTTCTTTTTTTTTTTCTGCACCGTTGTCCACCGTAATTGTAATCTTATGAAGTGTACTGTATTGTATTTATGCCCAGGACCACCTTGAAAATGAGCTTGCTCAATGGTGTTTATGCCTGGTTAAATAAAGTGATTGATTGATTGATTGAAAAGGAGGAAAGAGGGGATCCAGTCTGGCCACAGTGTACTTGGGAGCAGTACTGTCTACTATGTCACCATAGTCGAAGATGAGGAGCATCGAACATGCAGGAAGTGGGATATATCCTTTATTCCTGTAAAAAGCACCAAGTTTGGGGTGCAGCTTCTTGTGGATAGCATCCACATGCTCTGAGAAAATATAGCGCCGCCCAGCCGGATCCTGAGCTACCTGAATTAGGAGACATCCTCAGTTGCTGCACCACCAATGGCATGGGAGGAGGGGAGAGGGATGAGCCTGGCAAGCCTCTTTCCACTGCCAAGTTCATAGAGTCCATTTTCTTGGCATTGACGGGCAGCTGATTTACCAGGAACCAGTGCTGGATATTAATAAAGTCCAGTTGGAGCCTGGCCGTGAAGTCAGAGATGGAGGAGCCGGAGGCAAAGAGTACCATGTCATCTGCATACATATTGATGGACACAGAGGAGAAGGCAGCAGTGAAGTCATTCAGGAACATGGTAGAGAGTACTGTGCCAAGGTCATACCATGGAGGGATGCCTGAGCTGATGAGGAGTAGAGGGATATGGATTCTCCATTACAGACAGCCTCAGACCTGCCCTCAAGGTAAGAGTGGAACCAGTCAACTGAGGAGATGGAGAGCCCCACAGCCTTGATCTTGTCTGGGGAGGGTGAGCAACAATATCAAAGGCTTCAGCCAAGTCAACAAAAATGGTGGAGTTGACTAAGCCCTTATCCATGCCAGATAGAATGGAGTCAGTAAGTCAGAGGAGGGAAGGAGGTGGAGTGGGACTTCTCAACGCCAGATTGGAAAGGGATGAAGGAGGAGGATTAATCGGGGAAGGGAAGAGCTGAGCTGAGATAGCACAAGGTATTCTTGGATCTTCTCCAGAGGTGGGGAGCAGGGAGATAGCGTGGTAGTTCTCAGAAGATGAGGAGTCACTCTCTTTGTGAAGGGAGATGACTCTGGCCTGTTTCCAAGTGTCAGAGACAGAGCCTAAAGAGGAGAAGGAGGGGAGGTTGAGAAGAGGGGTAATAGAGCAGTGGAAGGATGGAGGAGTTTGGGGTCAAGACCATCAGGGCTAACATCCTTGTGGGGGTTGACACCCAAAAGGCCTTAATGGAAGCAGCAGGAGTAGTAAGAGAGAATGAGAAGGGGTGTCATGGGGTGGAAAGAGAGGAGAGGGAAGGAGGAAAGGAGGGAGCGGGCACAGGAGGTGAAGAAAGAGTTACATAGAAACATAGAAACATAGACTTTGACGGCAGATAAGGACCGCTTGGCCCACCTAGTCTGCCCATTTCCCTACCTAGAGGATAAGCTGCAGATCTTATTTAACCAACAGCCTATTTCTTCCTACCCCCACAAAAAATTGCCTTATGTCTGTCCCATGCATTCTTGAATTCTCCCACAGTTTTAGACCTCACAACCTCCTCAGGAAGGCTGTTCCATGCATCCACCACCCTCTCTGTGAAAAAATACTTCCTCACATTGCCCCTAAGCCGTTCCCCCCCCCCATCTTCAAATTGTGTCCCCTTGCTCTTGTATATTTCTTTTTCTGAAAGATGCTACCCTCTTGGACTTTGTTGATTCCACTGAGGTACTTAAACGTTTCTATCATATCCTCCCTCTCCCTCCTTTCCTCAAGGGTATACATAATAAGCTCCTTTAGTCTCTCCTCGTATGGCTTCTTTTGCAGACCCTGCACCATTTTAGTTGCCCCCCTCTGAGCTGCCTCCATTCTGTCTATGTCCTTGCGGAGATGGGGACCCCAGAACTGGACGCAGTATTTCAGATGGGGTCTCACCAACTGTCTGTACAGAGGGATAACAACTTACTGTTTTCTGCTGGTGATACCTGTCCCTATACATCCCAGTATCCCCCCAGCCCTCCCTACCACCTTCTTTCATTGCTTGCCAACCTTAAGGTCATCTGATATGATTACCCCAGGTGTCTTTCCATTTTTGTTGTTGTTACTACCCCCCCCCCAACTGTGTAAACTTCCCATGGGTTTTTGTTTCTCAGGTGCATTATTTTGCACTTTTTTGCATTGAATCCAAGCTGCCATACTTCTGACCATTCCTCCAACCTTGCCAAGTCCCTTCTCATCTTTTCCACGCCTCCTTGTGTATCAACCCTGTTGCAGATCTTTGTGTCATCTGCAAAGAGGCATACTTTTCCCTCCAGTCCCTCTGCAATGTCGCTGATAAAGACACTAAAATGGACTGGACCCAGTACTGAACCCTGAGGTACCCCACTAGTAACCCCTCTTTCTTCAGAGTGGACTCCATTTACAATTACCTTCTATGTCCTGTTGTTCAGCCAATGTTTCACCCTGGCTACCACCTTGTGACCCACTCCCAGGCTGGTTAATTTGACTACTAATCTTTTGTGTGGGACTGTGTCAAATGCCTTGCTAAAGTCTAGGTAGGCCATGTCCACAGCCCCTCCCTGGTCTACTACTTTGGTCACCCAGTCAAAGAAATCAATTAGATTCATCTGACATGACCTTCCTGCTGTGAACCCATGCTGCCTTGGGTCCCTGCCCCACTGGCCTCTAGGTACTCAACAATTTTTCCTTCAGAAGTGATTCCATCACTTTCCCTACCACAGAGGTCAAACTGACAGGTCTGTAGTTTCCTGCCTCTGTCTTGATCCTACTTTTGTGAAGGGGAATCACATCCTCCTTCCTCCAGTCCTCTGGTACCACACCATCCTCCCATGATTTATTAAAAAGTGTAGCCAGCGGTTTCACTAGTTCCTCCCTTAATTCTTTTAGAATTCTGGGGCGAATTCCATCAGGACCCATTGCTTTGTCCACCTTCAGTTTTAGGAGTTCTTGCAGACACTTTCTTCTATGAAAGGACTGGGATCGCCCCCATCAAAGTGGTTCTGTTAATTGGATTAGGCACTTCCCCTCCTCTTTTATGAATACTGAGCAGAAATATTCGTTCAGTTTCCCTGCTTTTTCACTGTCCCCCTCTGCCCACCCACCGTTTATTCTATTCAGCCTCACTATCCCTCCCTTTGTCTTTCTCGCTCGCTGATGTACCTATAAAAAGTTTTATCCCCCTTCTTAACTGAGTTGGCTATCTTTCCCTCAGTCTAGGCCTTTGCTATTCTGACTTCCCACCCTACTTCCTTCTGCCTTAACTAGTACAGCTCTCTGTCCTGCTCCTTCTGTGTTTCCTTATACTTCCGGAATGCTATCTTTTTCTTCCTGACTTTCACAGCCACCTCTTTTGAGAACCATAGTGGCGTTTTCTTTCATTTTGATTTGTTTATTTGCTTCCACAAGGCTTGTTGCCTCTGTGATGGCAGTTTGATGATTCCCCATTGTTGCTCCACACCTCCTTCTAGCCTGTTTGCTAGTGCTTTTCTGAGGCACTCTCCCATCTTGCCAAAGTCAGCCCTCCTAAAGTCCAGTACCCTCACTTTTGTATGGCTTGACTCTGTAGCTGAGTTTAACGTGAACCACACTGTTTGATGGTCACTTGTCCCCAGATGGCAATCCACTTCTAGATCTGAGATCCTCTCACTGTCCCCGTTTGAGAGTACGAGGTCTAAGATTGCTCCCTCACGATTGGGTTCTGAAACTAGCTGTCTGAGGCCTGCCACCTGTAGGGCATCAAGAATGGCCCTGCTCTTGGATGTGGCTGCAGCAAATGTGCTCCAGTTAACATCTGGCATATTCAGGTCTCCCATCAACAGTATCTCCCCTTTCTCTGCCATTCTAAGAATTCCTTCTATCATATCCTTGTCCATTCCCTTCCCCTGACATGGGGGTCTGTACACAACCCCTGTGCGGATTGTGGTGCCCTTTCCAGTCTCCAAGGTGACCCACAGTGCCTTCTCTCCCCCCTGTTTACTGTTTTATTCAGTTGCTTTTATCCCTTCCTTCACATAGAGAGCTACTCCTTCCCCTCTTCTCCCCTGCCTGTCTCTCCTGTAGGTTATGTACCCTGGTATGTTAACATCCCAGTCATGGTTTTCTGTGTACCATGTTTCTGTGACTGCTACGATATTCAGGCATCCCTCTTCCATCAAAGCCACCAGCTCAGGGAGCTTGTTGCCCAGACTCAGAGCATTGGTACTCATTACCTCCATTTCCTGATGGCCTTACTCCTTTTCCCCATCCCTGTCCTTCTTGCCTTTGTCACTTTCTCCATTTACCCCTGCCCTTTGCACTTGCACTACTACCATGATTATTTGGGGGGGGCTAGAATTTCCCTGCTCCTTTCCAGTACCTACCCCCTTGGCTAGTTTAAATGCTTGCCAATGAATCATTTAAACCTATCACCTAGGATCCTGGTTCCCCTCCCGGACAGATGCAGACCATCATGCCAATATAGGCTTGCATCACTCCAGGTGGACCCCCAGTCCCCAGTGAAGCCAAATCCCTGAGCTCCACACCAGTTTTTCAACCACTGATTGAATCCCATGGTGTGGAACACCCTAGCCTCTCCTATGCCATAGATGGGCAGCACCTCCGAGAAGGTTACCGTGCGTGCTACTTGACTAAGGCCCCTCCCCAATTCCACAAACTCTTCCTGCACTTCTCTAATCCCTTTCTTAGCCAGGTCATTTGTCCCTAGGTGGACAATGACATCCAGCTCCCTCCCCTGTGCAGCTGCTCTGGCAATCCTGAGGATTCACTCCCTGTCCCTCCAAGCCATGGCTCCAAGCAGGCACCTTACCTCCCTCTCCCCTTCCTCCCCCAGTTCTACCTTCCTAACAATGGAGTCCCCCGCCAGAAGTTGTTTCCTTCTCCTGCAGGATCCCCTGCCACCCTCCTGTGGGTCTCCTTTGTGGAAGTTCCCAGCATCCTCCTTGGTCTCCACTACGGGTGCCTCCATAGAGGAACCACACTTTGCCAGAATAGCATAGGAATTGTGGAGAGGTACAACTGGAGGGATGTGCCTCTGTTCCACCACCCTCACCCTCCCTGAGCCCACTGTGGTCCAATCGCTTCTCTTTCTTGGCAACCTCTGAGGCAACGGCAGTGGCACTGGTGGTCCCTGGATGGAAGAGGTCCCAAATATCCTGGCCAACTCAGCCTGGAGATGAGCAACCTCCTCCCTCAGCCCAGAGAGGTGCCTGCAGATGGGACAACACCGCATCCTCCAGAACGTCTCCCAGAAGACTGCTGCTCCACAGCCACTGCACTGCACCACTCCAATCATGTCTTATTTCTGGCCCCTTAACTGTTTGCAATCCTTACTCTTTCCTCTTTTTTTTTTTTTCTCTCTCTCCTTACTTTCTGCCTGTGTGCCCTGTAAGCTCCTGATTGTCCTGTTCTGAGACAAGAATATCCTATATTTCTCAGTAGACCCCTTAATTGCTCAGAGGCAGACCTCCAGCAGCTAGGGGTGGACAGAGAGCTACTCTTGCCCTTCTAGGATGGTGGGTCTTTGGTGGTTCTGTGATCACTCACTCCCTGCTCCCAAACAGGAAATTCCTGTTGTCAGTCAAATCCTGTGCCTATAAAAATAGAACTAGCTTTGGGTGGGGGGGGCGTGGAGGGGAAGGAAGGCGGGCAATATAGTCCCAGTAGAGAAGTCCAGTCACACAGCAGTCCTTTCTCCTGGTGTCTTCTGCCAAGCTATTAGCAGAAGCTTTCTAAGGCAGTCTTTAAATGTAGCTTCCTTCTAGCTAAGCCACTCCCCCTACTTACTAGATCTTTCTACAAGTAATTTAAACCTCACAGCTATTCAGTTCTTTCAATCACCTGATATTTACACCTAGATAACTGTTCAGATAACCATTCAGTTCAGTTAACTCAGACAAACACACACTTTTTTTTGTTAGTTTTTTTTTACCCCAAATTAAAGGTCCAAGTACAAAAGTTCTTCTTCTTTAGTCCCAGCAGAGAAGTCCAGTCACACAGCAGTCCTTTCTCCTGGTGTCTTCTGCCAAGCTATTCCAGTCCTCAGGTACCACACCATCCTCCCATGATTTGTTAAAACGCGTAGTCAGTGGTGTCACTAGTTCTCTGCTTAATTCTTTTAGAATTCTGGGGTGAATTCCATCTGGCCCCATTGCTTTGTCCACCTTCAGTTTTAGGAGTTCTTTCAGAACCCTTTCTTCTGTGAAAGGACTGGGATCAACCCCCCTCTCCAGAGTGCTTCTGCTAATTGGATTAGGCACCTCACCCACTTCCTCTTTTGTGAATACTGAACAGAAGTATTCATTCAGTATCCCTCTCTGTACCCTGGTATGTTAACATCCCAGTCATGGTTCTCTGTGTACCATGTTTCTGTGACTGCTACAATATCTAGGCATCCCTCTTCCATCAAGGCCACCAGTTCAGGGAGCTTGTTGCCCAGACTACGGGCATTGGTACTCATCACCCTCCATTTCTTGATGGCCTTACCCCTTTTTGCCCCATCCCTGTCCCTATTGCATTTGTCACTTTCTCCATTTACCCCTGTGCTTCTCCCTATTGACATCTCTATGTTGGTGTCTACCTCACTTAGTACCCTGATATTTTTGGGGGCTAGGATTTCCCTGCTCCTTTCCAGTGCCTCCCCCATTGGCTAGTTTAAATACTTGTCAATTAAATATTTAAACCTATCACCTAGGATCCTGGTTCCCCTCCTGGAGAGATGCAGACCATCATGCCAGTATAGGCCTACATCCCTCCATCATGTCAGTATGGAGTTGAAGGATGAGGCAATAAAGGGGCCAGGAATGTCACCTACCTTGAGGACCAGGGGGAAGGGACAGAGTTGGGGGTGATAGGTCAATGTTTGGGGGGGAGGTCATGCAAAACCTTCCAGAACTCATGGGGTGATTTAAGGTGGTTCTGAAGCATGGATGCAAAATATTCAGACTTGGTAAGCCTGGTAAATCTGGTACAGGCATTACAAAGAGTCTGGTACTTGATTAGATTGGCAGAGGAGACGGAGGGCATGTGGGTCTGACAAGCAAGGTCATGAACCCGGAGGCAGTCCAGCAGCTCAGTTGAGATCCATCGGAGGTGTGAACCTCAGACCCTGGTTTTCCTAAGGAAGCATGGAGATACCAGCTGACATAAATTTGGCATTGACATACTGGAGGGCAGTCTTTACATTGCTAGCTGTAGGGCAGGTGACCAGTCGGTAGCTGCCAGATGGGGATGGAGAAATGACAAGTCCAGCAACCTGTAGGACCAGATCTGAATTAATTTATGGGGGGTTTGGGACTGTGATTCTTGCACACATAGTAGACCATATGGTGTTCACTGAAGGTGTTGGGAAGGGTACCAGCATCCATGATTCAGTGGGGGTGAAAGGTGAGAACCCAATCCAGAAGGAAGTAATTGAGGGATCTGTGATTGTGCTGGGTTCATTCAGCGATCAGTTGGGTAAGTTGGAGGGACTTTATGTTTTGGCACAATTTATTTAGAGATGGGGAGAGCCAATTGAGGTTAAAATCACCAAGTATGAGCAGCTCCCCAGAGGAGGCATGGGAGTATATAGCGGTGAGGAGCTTGGTAACTGAAGGTGGAGACATGCTAGTTCAGCAGTAGATACCAGCCATGAATGCAAGGACAGAAAAGGAGACAAAGAGCTTAAGGAGGAGCAGCTGATAGGCAGAGGGGGAGGTGGTGGAGAATATAGGCTCAAACTGGATGTTACAGGGGAAGTAGATTGCAACTCTACTGCCCCTCTTAGAGCAATCCTGCCAGATGGTTGTGTACCCAGGGATGGCCACTGCAATATTGGGAGTCTTGGGAGATAGCCAAGACTCTGAGATCAGCATCACTTCAGGCTTGAGATTAATCATGAACTGATCAGTCTTTGGGAGGAGGCTTTGATGTTGATATGGGTCACTCTCAGTCTGCTGGGGAGATGAGAGGGACATGACTGGGCAGGGCCAGACTTGAGCTTATTATCCCCGCTACTATAAACAACAGATATGAGCTTGAGGGAGCCTATGCATTGCTTATGGGGAGAGAAGGGTGGGGAGTGTGGGGAGGATGAAGGATAAGAGGAAAGTAGGCACTTCTAGGCTTCAAGATGATGCTAAGGAGAAGGAAGGAGACTGCACCCAGGATGATAGGGGGAATAGGATAGGGTGGGCAGGCTGGAGGAAGGGAGGGAAGGGAGGAGGGTGGAAGACTAGAATAATCAGAGGGGAAGGAGGCAATGGAAAACAGGAGGGGAAGGAGTGATAGGGTTAAATGCAACATTGGAGGGACAGCAAGCAGTTGTTGCTCTGTACTTTCAGTTTAGGCAGTGGGAGTATAAGCTTCACCCTGGAAGGGAAGAAGTCAATTTAATAATTTGGGCAGTGGATGCAGGCTTCAGCCAGATAGGGAGGAAGCCTAGGTGAGAATGGGTAGGGGGGAGGGATGCTGACGTCACCCGAATAGAGAGGGAGCCTAAATTTAAGAATTGGGAGGGTAACCACTGTCTTTGCTATAAAGCTGTTTCATAGATTCTGCAAAAATAAAAAAAAATAAAAAAAAAAATAAAGCCTGCTCATTGTAAGGCTACCCTACCAGTATATCACATATAGTTATGAACAAAAAAATGGGCTGATGTGCTGCAGTGTACCACACTGCACATTGGACCAAACTGGTAGGTCTAAATGACATAAAGAGACTTCTGACGTTATTTGCAATGTGGATAAAAGAATTTGCAAGACAACAGTGGACAAGTGCATACCCAACATTTGGCACATGCATGTGCTTTTTAGGGTTCACCATCCTCTGGTAAAATGTGTCTTCAAAGTTGCTCCTGTATTTACCACCTCTGGGCTTCAGGGATGTCCAAGTCATTATTTATAATGTTAACAAGGGATGCTCTGTTAATACCATAGACCTTCATCGAGGAGATGATCTCCATTAGGCCACACCTTTGGAACTGTGAGCTATCAGTATCAATCAGTCAATCAATTTCATTTATTTGTTCGGCAGAAGCCATTACAAAAATTTCAGATGTTTAAAATTCACATACATAATCACAGTACAACATACAATAAATAACCATATTACAATCACTTTGTTACTGTACGCAACTTTTTACAATGGTCATTTTTCTTTTTAAAGTGCTGTAGTTTGATATCTTAAATAGGGTATCCATGGCAATATAAATGTTTTTGTATCTTAGGAAAATAGCAGCAATATTTATTACTATAAACCAATGTACTTAGGAGAGTGCATCCACAGAACTTCAGTTTTGTTATCCCTCATACCTATACTATAAATCATTGTATTATTTTTTTCCTTAATTTCATACTCTTATTCAGATATATATAGCTAAATTATTCAATAATTCAGGGTTTTCAGCATTAAATAATAAATCAAGTACATATCTTAATGGCACGTATAAGGTTCCATTATATTCCCCTAGTCTTTTAGCCCATATGTGTTCATACCATGGGCATCTTAGTACCACGTGTTTTAAATCTTCTAGTTCGTGCAAGTTACAATAGCAGTTTCTTGTTTTATTCTGCTCTTTATCCTTCTCTTTAGCATTTCTCACTTTTAATACGTTACTTGGAAATGTCTCGAATCTAAATTGGGTTATCACCTATCTATTTTCTGGTTTCTGTATTAAGTTTAAATATGGCTTTAAGCCATGCTCTTTAGTATTCCTTGTCAGCCAGGGTGAAACTTTCATTGCTGTTATATCTTTTGGATCTACTTCACTTAATTTTTGCTTCATCAGCCTAGAAATAAATTTTGTATATCGTAAACTTAAACTAATTTTCTGGTTGTCCCAATTCTATACATGTTGTAGGTTGTTTTTTCCAATTACCCTTTGAACAGTCTTTAACCATATAGCAATATTATTTTAGAAATTGCTTTTTTTCTTTTAGGCACAGCGCCATTAATTAATTCCTGTTTTCTGTTGTTAATTTTAACCAATAATTGATTACTCTGCTGTGTACTAAATATTGAAAATGTATGTGTCCCAATTCTGCTCTCACTAGTGAACTAGGTGAACTATTCAGTAATTTTAATAGTTGTTTATAGGTCTTATTTAATGTGTTTTCTATCTTGGTAATCTTATCTATGCCCCATATTTTGGCAGCATAGCTTGCCTGTTGTACAATTTTTGCATTAATTGCTTTGATCATAGGTGCAATCATATTTCCCCCATACAGGCAGTTAAATCTCTTTAGAGTTTTTATTGAATTCTGCATTTTCTTGCAGCATACATGTATATGTTTGCTTCATCTTATGTTCTTTGAAAATGTTACCCCCAGGTAGGTGAAGTCTTTTACAAACTCCAGATTTTTACCAGATATAGTCACATTTCTAAATTTCTTATTGCTACTGAACACCATAACCTTTGTTTTGCTTATATTGGGTTTGAGGTTATGTTTTATACACATAACTTCCATTTTCATTAGAGCTCTCTACAGCCCCAATCTGTTTGTTGATATAATTGCCAGGTCATCGGCGTAGGCCAATACTGGCAAACTTCTAGTGCCTACTTTGGGTATATGAAACATTGGATCATCAAGTGCCATAATGATGTCATTTATATAAATATTAAATAGTGTCGGTGCAAGTACTCAACCCTGTCTTACTCTAGTCTCTGTTGTTACTTTTCCCATTAACACACCTGCTGGAGAAAATTTTATCCTTGTCTATGTGTCCTGGTATAATCTTTTTATAAGTACTATTAAATTTAAATCTATACTTTTCCCAAAGGAGTTCTCTTACTATCATGTCAAAAGCTGAAGTATAGTCCACAAATGCAACAAATATGTTTTTTTTTAATTTTACAGTATTTTTCCAATATATGATCTAAAAGAAATATCTGATTTATTGTTCTTTCGAAATCCAGCTTGATATTCAGAAATAATATTATTTTGCTCTCACCATACAATTAATCTATTTAAAAACACCTTAGTGTATATGTTAGCTATAGAATCCAATAAACTAATAGGCGTATAGTTTGCTGGGTCTTTAAATTACCCTTTTTATGAATGGGAACAATATAACTTCCCTGCCAACTATCTGGTGTATAGGCATACATATCTGATTTGTTGTAAAGATCAGAAAGAACTTTAGCCCACCAATCTATATTTAATTTTATGAAATCTATTGGTATATTTATTTATTTAGGAAACTGGAATTACAACCCTCTGAGTCATAGACTCTTTTCCAAAGGCTCCATGTCAGAATAAAACATAGACATTCATGAAGTACATATATAGAATAAATGTGGGTGAGCCATCATACAGAGTATAAGTACAGTGAGCACGGGTAAATATCTATACATTTGGTAGCTAAAACAGGGCAGAGCTATTGACATATTTACCTAATGAGCGGTTAAGACCTATACAATTGGTAGCTAAAGCAATGCATGATATGAGCTGGTAGTAAGCCGCCTCAGGGAGGCCTTGTCTTATACATAATACAATGCATTCATAGTTCAGTGCAACTATTTGGTAACTGAGGGAGGTGAGGAGCCTGTAGGCTAGAAATAGTGAGGGCTCTCCACTGCCTGGCCAAGGGCGAGTGCGTAGCCTAGCAGCGTGGTGCAGGATCCACAGATTACCACAGATATATTGTCTGGTCCTGGGGATTTATGGTTCTTAAAACTTTCTATAGCTAATTTAACTTCCAATTCTGTGAACCAGACAAAATGACCATCTATTTCATCCTGTTCCATTTTATCGATGCTTTGTTCTAATTTGAATATATTTTTAAATACTTTACCCATATATCTGGCTCTATATAGGCATCATAGTATTTTTTTTAATTATTGGTTCCTTTAGCAACCAGATTCCAAAATGTTTTATCATCCTTCTCCATTATTGCCTTTTGCATTGTGTCCCAGAGTTCTTTCTGATGTTTATATTTCTGTATTTTAACATGTTCTCTATACTGTCTTCTGGTTTTATTCAATTCAATCCTATTAGCTTTTGTAGGGTATTTTTTTTACTTTTCTTACTAATTTAACCACCTCCTTCTTTTTCTTTCTACAATTTTTATAAAACCAGTTTTCATAACCGTGGTTTTGAAAAGTCTTCCTATCGTATGATTTGACCGACAAAATAATCATATTGTGTTATTATTGTATCATATATATTAGTTAGATCTAATTCGGATTCAGTTTTCGATGTTACTTCATGTATGTACTGTACATGTTACTTAAGTTAACTACTTTATCCCCAGGGAGTTTATCCCAGTTTATTTTATTTTGTTTGCTATTTATGCAGATTATTTGTTTCTTCTCTTTCTATAGGTTTATCTACCTTCCTAAATAGCACCAATGGAAAGTGATCACTTTCTGACCTATTAATTACTTTAAAATCTTCATATTTGCTATAATCATATATTCAAACCGATCATATAGTCCACTATTGTGGAACCCCTGGTAGTTACACAAGTTAATTCTCCTCTATTATCTGAATCGAATCTTCCATTTAGTACTATTAGCTGTAATGTCTCAATTAAATACTTCAGTTGCTTGTGCACATCTGTATGCTTCTTATCTAGTGCACTTCTTTTGGGAATATGTAATGCGTGTATTATTTTGTCATGTTCTATTTCTATTCTTTCCCCTAATCTTGTATTAAATAAAAAGGAGGAGCAGCTGATGTCGCCTACCTTGACTTCAGCAAAGCTTTCGATACTGTTCCACAAAGAAGATTGATTAATAAGCTAGGTATGCTCAGGGTGGGTCAGAAGTTGGTTAACTGGGTGGCAAACTGGTTGATGGGCAGAAAACAGAGAACAGTGGTAAATGGTATACAGTCAGAAGAGATGCAAGTCACAAGTGGGGTACCTCAGGGATCAGTCCTGGGGCCAGTCCTCTTCAATATCTTCATTAGTAACATTGCAGATGGACTGGAGGGTAAGATTTGTCTGTTTTCAGATGACACCAGGATCTGCAATAGAGTAGATGATCCAGATGGTGTGGGCAGAATGAGAAGAGATCTGGAAAAACTAACAAAATGGTCGAAAGAGTGGCAACTGGGGTTTAACGTAAAGAAATGCAGGATCATGCACATAGGGAAGAGAAACCCTGAAGCCACCTATAGGCTGGGAGGGGAGTTGCTGGCAGTGACAAGGGAAGAAAGAGACTTAGGCATCATCATCACCGATGACCTGAAATCATCCAAGCAGACCTCTAAAGCAGCAGGTAAGGCTAGGGGGATGTTGGAGTGTATTAGTAGGGGTATCACAAGTCGGAAGAGGGAGGTAATAATCCCTCTTTACAAGACACTGGTTAGGTCCCATCTGGAGTACTTCGTGCAGTACTGGAGGCCACACCTTCACAAGTACATTAACCAAGCTGAGGCAGTCCAGAGAAGGGCAACCAAAATGGTGCAGGGACTGCATCAGAAAACATATGAGGACAGATTAACTGAACTCAGTATGTATACCCTAGAGCAAAGGAGGGAGAGAGGTGATATGATTGAAACATTCAAACACCTTAAGGGCATTAATAAGGTGAAAGAGTCTAACATGTCAATATAACAAAAATAGCAAGACAAGAGGACACAGCACGTGATTAGAGGTAGGCTGATTTAAGGGGTAATGTGAAGAAGTTATTTTTCACAGAAAGGGTGGTGGATGCATGGAATGGCCTACCTCAGGAAGTGGTGGACATGAATACAGTGCAGGGCTCCAAACATGCATGGGATAGGCATAAGGGAGCAATACAGATGAGTATGAATAGATAGGCATTTGATAGAGCAAAGGCCGATGGCACATTCATAAGGTAGAAAAAGAAATGGGCAAACTGGATAGGCCTTGTGGTCCTTATCTGCTGTCAACTTCTATGTTTCTATCACCTAGGAGGAAAAGCTCTGTATACTTCCCATCATCCAGCTCCCTGACATCTTCTACCAGTTTTTCCATTAAAAATTTGTCATATACACTAGAGTTAGTTGGGGGATTATATACACCAACAATTATTAATTTTTTGTCCCAAACCTGTTAGCATAAGAATTATGTAATTTGATTTAACCGTATATCTTATTACTTTCAAATGGTTGGTTATTTTTACATACAAAGCTAGACCTCCAATTCTTCCCGATTTCTTAAGTCTCCTTGCAGGTGTATGTACTAATGCATATCCATTCAGACTTATAAGTTCTTCTTGCTCTTCACAGTGCCATGTCTCCTGAAGTCCTATAACATCCATTCTCTTCAAAATTTCACAAAATTCCATATCGACTAGTTTCATTACCAGACATGTCACATTCCAGCACATTAAGCCCAATCTACCAGCATCTTGATTTAAATATAAGAAATCACTCTCATCTATCAAATCATTCTCATAAGTTTGCTCAATCTCCTATGCAGATGTCTTATTTATATTTTTTGAAGGTCAACTATTACCTTCATCTGCCAGTAAATCAAACCTATTTGATGTTTCTGTATTGTAAGTTAATTCCTGTGTGACATTCTTCTCGCATTGTTCTGCCTGATGTTCTCTATTTACCTGATTTAAATTTGTAACTAATATGTTCAAATTGTCCAGTTTGGTATTGGTATGTAATATTTTTTTAATCAACTCCTTATTTTGTAATGTTAAATCAATTTGACTTCCTCCCATCCAATCTTTTGATATCTTTTCCACTTTTACTATGTCATCTTCATAAAATTCAATGCCGAGGAGATTGGCAACTAAACAGACCATCGTTATTTTCGATTTCGACTGATTTTCCAACCCAACCTGATCTATTCCAAATATTGAGAGTGTTACATCAGTCACATCAGTCTGATTACTCTCCTCCAATACCCAGAGATCACGTAAGGACAGTGAGCTTCTTAATTGCGTTATTAGCTGTGATTTATTCACTATCTTATTACTTCTTAAATTTCCCATCTCTATAGGGTAGACCATCGATAGACCAACTCTACTCAAGATATTGGCATTCCTCCATACATAATATGCAACCCTGCTGTATTTTAAAAAAAATAATATATTATCCCTTGAAGTCCGGTCATCTACTCTTATTGCATCAACAATGTCATCATCTAGTATCACCAAATCCAAAAACTCTCCATATAACAGTTTCCCTAGCTCTGTCTTTATCTAGATATTTTCCATTGTCTTTTTCTGTACTCCTCTCAATGCAGTTATAGCTTGTGCATTTACATTAAAATTATCTTCAGTAGTTTCATCTTCTATACCATTTTCGTCTTCCTGCTGTATTTTTGTTGTTGTTTTATATCTCCATTCCCCTCACACTCTTCTGTACTATAAAGTGTTCTTAAATTGTTGTCTGATCTTTCCTTCATTTCGTTTTCCTTATCTACAGTTTGCCTTCTATTATTGTCATTTTTATTGCCCTTCTTTTTCACTCTCCTTTTATTTCATTTAGTAAAACCTTGCTTTATTTTGTCGTCATGATTTTTACTGGTTCCTTCATTTTTGTATTTAACTTCTATTCCTAGAGCTGTGTTCAATACTTCATCTTTCTGATAGTCTTTCTGTTCAACCTGCGGGGTAATCTGCTTCTTACCCTTACTCTCTTTCAACTTATCATCCTGTAATAATTTATCAGTTCGCTGTGTGTTAATTGCTACTTCAGTTTTTATTGCTGTACGTTCACTTCTAATTAATATTAATTGCTCCATTAGTGCAATATTAGTGATATGAGGAAGTCTGAGGACTTCAGCCAGATCATTTTCTAGAAAATGATTGTAGAAGATTGGTTTGGTACCAATATTAGGCTGTGGCTTTTCCCTTTCAGTGGTCTCTACCAAATCTTTAAGACCGACTATTGTATCTTGCAAATCATCCCTTATTTATTTTAATTGTCTTTCCTTTATTCCTGTTTTTTCTTGTTGGGAGTAATTATCAGGCAGCTGTTGATAGCTTTCATTTAGCTGTAAGGAACAGTTTATATTTTGTATATTTTGCACGTTTTGTGTGTTTTGTATGTTTTGCATTCCAGTTGCAAGAAGTATTGATGACGATGTAGAATTACATATACTTGTTTTCCCCCCTTCCATATTATTTATACTTCATTAGGTGTGGTGATCGTTAGGTGTGGTGACCTTTCATAGGAGTTAACAACTTTCTTTTTAGTTAAATCTATAATCGAAGTATTCTCTACTTGATGTCTTGGAAAATGTTTTGTTATAAGTGGTTGCCTCTTTACTTCCTTACTTTCACCTTTGTCTCTTTTCATCTTTTCTAAATTCTTTCCTTTTCCAGCTGCTTTCTGTCTGTCTGGTTTCCTACCCTTTCCTTTTCCTTTTGCTGTATTACAATCATTATCAGTCTCATTTCTATTCCCCATTTTTTTCAAGTCTCACTTACTTCTTGTTCTCATTTTGTAGCTATTTTAATTGTCATAATTGTTATAAATATAGTTATTGTGAATGTATACTTTTTTAAGAGAACAATTAACATACAGGGGAATATAATGGGATAAAGTGGTAGTGCAATGATGCAATTAAAAAAAATAGATACAATATTAATGGGATATTAATAGAATATTAATGTAAAAGTACCGCAGTAGAACAATTCAATAGTAAATAACACGCCAGCTTAACTTGGAGATACAACGGACAGCAGACTCCTAAATTAATGTTCAGTATTCAATATTCAATATTCTCAGTATACTCAGTACTCATTTGCACAGTCAGTGATCCATGAACATTATTCACTGAGCAAGTTCACTGAGCAAGTTCTAGTATCCACTCAGTGACCCCACGTTTCAGTGCAAATCCCGATGCAAGTCCTTTTTCTTTTAATAGATTCAAACAAGGAGAGCACAAAATGAAGACAAAGTTCAATTTCAGTACTAGGATGGCTGGCACAAACTCTCTAGCCAGGGAAATTCACTGTGCAGAATTCCCAATTTCTATTAATCTGTAGGGACCTTGTCTTTGGTTCTTGGGTTCTCAGAAATTCTCAGTGGTCCATTTAAAGTCCACTTTCACAAGGCCAAATGAGGAAAAGTTGAAGTGAAAAGTACGAAGGAAGCAGTTCAGAGTTCTCTATAAAGCTTAAAGAAGCACAAGGTGCCTTCGTTAAACTTTTCACTAAAACCAAAAATGAAAAAAAAAATTAAAACACTTACTCCAGATTTACTATCAGAATATGTGAGTATTTGACTTTAGCATAGTATATGACTTTAGCACAGCACAAAGTAAAAAAGACCAACAGTTATAAAATAACAGTCAAAATTCTCTATATATCACATAGAAAGGCTCTTGAATATTTATACATTTTCCCACTTACTTTTCATTCTGAAGGAGAAAAACAAATGCGCCTGCAATACGTCTGTTTAGTCGTCAGCTCCAGGGGCAAGGCAACTCAACTTGAACTGTAGCAGACTATTACAGCATATTTTTTAACTTTTACTAAAAAGTAAAGCAAAGCAACAAGCACAAACTATTACTTGCTTGCTAATCTGCTATAGATAGATTTGGGTTTTTTAGTTCAAGAGATGCCACAATATTCCCCAAATGTTTTCACGAAGTTGGATTGCTTATCGGTCGTCAGTGGCAACTCGAATTGCTCTTGCACCAAACTAGAGTCTGTACACTAAATATACCTGGGTCACATGGTACAAACCCCAAAGGGTGCGAAAGTACATTTAAAATGTAAAAAAAAAAAAAAGAATTATCTTAAATTATTAAAAAAAAGATATTTAAAAAAGATTTCGGCTTCCAAGTTCAATCCCAGCACTGCGTAAATGATCAGCGAATCAACTCTTACAAGCACCACGGAGCACAACAATAAATACAACACACTATTACACAAAAAAAACTTTATAAAACTCCTAAAAATTGAACTTATCTAAAAAATAACTAGAAAGTCACAGTGCAGGATGAAAATCCTCAATCCTTCCTTTTCAGCTCTCTTTTCAGTTCATTTCCAGGACCTTCCTCTCAAAATAACTTGCTCTCGCTGCAATCTGGTTTAATATAGCTGCTGTTCGGCTCTGACAGAGATGCTGAAATCCTGAACTCTAGCCCCAGCCGCTCAGGCCTGATCCATCGGCTCTTGTAACGGTAGGGAGAGGGGAACAAGAGAAAACTAAACCAGCAGAAAGAGAAGGCAATAAGATAGTCTGAAAAGGCTGCACTTTTCAGGCAACAGATAGCCTACCTTTCGTAAGCTAAAATAAGCTTTTTGCAGCCCTGCTACTAACATTTACTCTCCAAATGTTAGCATGCGTAATCATCTCTCTCCCGCATCAGCCGTTTTCCACTCTGTTCCAAAGTCATAAAATCTCAACAAAGTGTATCAGTATCATGACCACACGAAAACTTTTTGATAGCCAGGGCTGCCTATAATGACATTTATCGTCGGTGCATGTATAACATGGGCAGCCCTGACACTCCTCTGATTTTTCTCCTGCCGTCAATCATCCTCATCGGACCTGCTGAAAAGAAACGGTCAAAATAGTCATTGCTGTTTATTTTCTTTTTTTTCACATATTTTAAGTTATGCCATCATCATCTCAGTATGTTGCTTAAGGACAAGATAGGCTTTGTTCTGTTATTGTATTTGTGGCTACAGAACCCACAAGGAAGACATTATCTGTGCACTGTCTGCAGTTTGCCAGAGTTTCAACCAGGCTACAAGACAATCCCGCTGGAAGGCCTTGGAGACCTTCCTTGCTCAAAAAGTGCAATGCAAGCCATGGAAAAGGCTGCAGGTTGCAGGTCTGCTTCCTCCTTGCTGTCGACCAAGAAATGGACATTGAAGTTGCTAGACAAAAACAAGGAGCAGTTGTCATCCTGGGTCTCCTTATCCTCCAGCCATAAGTATAAGTGTAAAGACAAGGCTGCTTCACCAGTGAGGACCTGGTTGCTGTTAAAATCAGTACGTTATTGTCCATGCCCACACTGGTAGCGTCAACAAAAGGCCCCACCCTCCCAACTGTCATTGAGACACCAAAGTCGGGGCTTGGCTCAGGTGCTGCCATTAGCTACTATGGACGGTATGTCACTACTATCATCAGGCTCTGGCCTTTCGATACAGGCAGTCCCAAACCTTTTTCATAGTGCATTCGACTCCCAGGCTGTGCTGGCATCATTTTCTGACATGCTGTGATGTGTATTGCCATTGTGCCACAGACAATAGCTGTACTGTCGACAGGGCATGTTCCAGCGCCTTCGTCAACTGCTTCTTCCAACGTACTGCAGATTCTTCTTTTTCAGCCACCACTGGTGTTGCAAGTTTCCGCTGCGACTCCCATTGTTCGTGATGACGACGAGGTTGAATATAATCCTGACTTAATGGATATTGAGAGGGATATAGAGGAGGAATATGAGGGTGAGGGGAAGTTCCCTACAGCAAAACCTTCTCATCCTGCAGTGAGAACTCTGGTTTACACACCCAGATCTCCCCCTGAGGATCCCTCCTTCCAAGCCATGTTGCAGCAGATGTAGTCTGCCATAGACTTTGTTGTTGAGAAGAAAGATTCCACTAAAAGTAATCTATTTTATGGAATTTTTAGAGGTTCCTTATACATCTTCCATTATAATTCCTCCTATGTATCCTGCATTAGTGGATGCTACCTTTGCTGCATGGCATAGGCTGATAAGCTGTACCTGCTTCATCTGCTAAGCCATACTAAGCTACTCAGCCTGAAACGGACTGTGGTCATTATGGCTCCTTATGATTGTTCTAAAGTCCCTAGGGACATAAGTAATTTGCCTCCAGATAAAGAATCTAGGAGGCTGGATGTTATGTGCAAGTATACTTATGCATCTGCATCTTTGGGCCTCCGGATTGCAAATTACCAGGTCCATATGATAAAATATCAGAAAAGTCCATGGAAGACTTCATGTACTGCAGCCCAGGCTTTATATGAAGGCCATTCCAAGAATGACTTCATTAAAACCTTGTCAGCAAGTGCTGAAGTGGGTAGACATCTACTGTGTCAGCTTATTATCGGGGCCCTGTGTTTACCGGGATGCCGCGGCAGTAGCTGCAGAAACCAGGTGTAGAAATCAGTGCTGGCCCAGAAAGCGGTGAAAACCAGCTGCACAGCCACAGAAAAAAGAATCACTCTTTTGGATGCTGTTTATCTGCTACACAGTACTGTGGTCCCTCGCTCAGTTATCACGAACACCAGACGTGCATCCCATTGTTTTTGCTGTATACATGATAGCACCTGGCTTACTGATAAATGCTGCTTATTGGTGCGGTCAGACTGAACCACATTTAAAGACTTCAGTTAGCACTCTACTAGCACACTGTGTTACCTAGCCTCCAGTACACCTGTCTTGTTTTATTTTTTGCAGCCGCACCGCAGAGTTTAATTGCAAATCTAACTGTCAAAGCACGATAAAAAACTGCATGATTAAAAAAAAAAAAACTGTCAATGCTGCCGGAGTACTGTAATCTGCTGCAAGCCCTTAGCTGCTGCCAGAAACCTTACCCATGGCTGAAAACAGGAACCACCAGGTGCTTGACACTGACACTAAAAAATGGCAATTCTGAGCCATGTGAGGCATGGTGAATCAACAATGGAAATTGCTGCAGAATACAAACAGCCGATGATGAAGAGGAAGAAGAAGACTGAGGTTCGATCAGTTCACAGAAATCGGGGGTCGGGTCTCTCACTACTTAGGTTGTGAATGGGCTGGTGCTCACTGAAAAAAAACAAACCAAAACCAAATGACTGTACTGACAGCTGCCTGGTTGAGAAGTTCTCTATTACGGGAGCACTTTACGTAGAGCCAGTGGATAATTGTTGTTATCTTTCTTTGGCTGCAGGTCTGTCACCGTATATCTGTGCACTTTATATTGCATTTGGCTTTGGAATATTTGTGTCCACGCTGTATCACCCAATAAAGTTTTCACTTCACATGCAAGTGAGGTAAGCCTCTTATTTTTAACAATTTGTAGTGAGAACAGGTAGTTTGAATTTTTATGTGCAGTCTGTGCCACTTAAACAGGACTAGACACGTCCCTTACGGTCGTTTGGTTCTGATCAGTTTCACAGATGAGTTCCAAGGTTTGGAGACAGGACTTACATTTTCAGAAAGGCAGCCATACATCTTCAGCCTGCAACTGCTTTAACTGAAGCAGGTCGGGCACAAACAGGAACAGATATAAGGAACAGACATAACTGGACAGTTATTTTTAAAAAAGCTAACAGACATAACTGGACAGTTATTTTTAAAAAAGCTAAAATGTTCCATAAAGTGCTCTTTAAAGTTTTCAATGACGTTAATAAAGTTAAAGTAAGAAAAGTTTAATAATGTGATTTTGAGATCACATATATTTATGACATGCAAGTTTTGGTGCAATTCTGCAATAAGCAACATGTACTAACATATGGGCCCAGATTTTCAGACTGCGCCAGGCTGTGGCGCAACCCGGCACGGCTCAACTGCTGCGCAGGGGCATTGACAGGGTGATATTCAACGGAGCTGCGCCTATGGCACAACATCGCTGACTATCGACCCTGGCCACCAAGAGTGCACATGGCACAGTGGCACTGTGCCAGCTCAAGTGGCCAGAGTGGAGCAGGGGGATGCGCTAGCGCAAGTTCCGTTGCGCTAGGCGCAACAACCGCAATATTCAAAAGTGCACATGCAAATGGGGCCAAATTGCATCCAAGGCACAAATGGGGCCATTTGCATGTCATTATGCCCCCATTTGCATGCAGGTGCTCTGAACCCCAGCGACTTGCGCCTGGCGCCCTGCCAGGCTGCAGCCGTCGGGGACCGACGCCTCCTGCACATTGCGGAAAAGTGCCCCACTGCCCGATTGCAGGCATATGTAGAATATATTGAACGTCCAATATCCCTGGTGGTCCAGTGGACCGCTCGCAGCCCAATCACGGGCTTAAGTATAACAATAAACCGTCCATTATCCCTGGTGGTCCAGTGGACCGCTCGCTGGTGTCAGTAGAAAATAATGCCACCCCAAAACAACCCTGGTGGACTAGCAGTACCCCCTTCCCACCTGCCCACTGAGCCCCACTTCCCTGCTCCCCCAGTCAGCTGGCAGGCAGCCCCACCCACTTTCGCTCCCGCCTCGTCGATCGACTCAGATGGCGAGCACGCCCATTAGCCGGCCAGCGTGAGCCAATGGGCATGCAGCCTGTAACAGTTACAGTTCCAGATATGTGAATGGATCCATTCACATATCTGGATTGTGTAGTATGGTATTGGTTGCACACCCATTGGCTCACGCTTGTGGACCAATGGGCGACAGCCCACCGAGTGTCGTCGCATGGGCGGCAGGGCGGCAAGTGGTGGGAGCTGCCGCCCGCCGCTGACGGGGAAGTGGGGTGGTGGGGCTTAGTGGGCAGGTGGGGAAGGGGTACCGCTAGTCCACTAGGGTTGTTTTGGGGTGGCATTATTTTATACTGACGTCCGGCGATCGGGCTGCGAGTGGTCCACTGGACCACTAGGGATATTGGACGGTATATTTTAATACTTAAGCCCGCGATCGGGCGTGAAGCGGTCCACTGGACCACCAGGGATTTAGGACTTTTATTTGCTACTATATATGCCCGCAATCTGGCTGCAAGCAGTGCCCCGGACCACCAGGGATATTGGACATTTATGTTCTTCTACAGATGCCCATCATCGAACATGGGGGGGGCTGCCACGAAGGTGCAGCCGAGCTCGTACACCACAGGTGGCAGCTGCTGTGTTGCGCTTGCAGTACAGCAGCTCACCTGTGGGTGGCCAGTTGCTGCTTTTTTTGGCTCACCTGTGTGCAGCGCCAAGTAGGGTTGTGCATGCATGGGCTCAGCACATCCCGGGCTGAATATCGGGATATGCGGAGTAGCATGGGCAGGCCCCCCTCCCCAGCGCCATTCATTACTGATGCACTCCGGCACATCGGATTTGTGCCAGGCTCAATCCCGTTTGAATATCGTCCGATAGGCAAGATAAGTGGTTGCACATGGCGCAATAGCAGTTGGGCCATGCTAACCCTTCTGAATATCCGGCCATTGTATCACTTCTAGGCACATACAGCCCCTTTACATGCAGTAGTTGCTGTAATCGAAGAACAATTCTCATTTTAGTTCTGTATTCTTCCTTCCTAATATGTTACCATGCCTGATTTCGCATTCTTTCAAAAGTCTTTGCTGAAGTTTGTTTTTTCCCCTTGTTTCACTCAAGCATGCCCTAACTTAAATATGACCACAGTAACATACAGTAGGAGTTCCTTCAGGTTTGTAGAAATATTTTATTATGCCATCAGCATTGCTAAAGCCACACCCCTCCTGGTCTTTCATTTGTAGTCTAGAAACACACTGTGGTAGTGTTCACACCATATTCGTTGCGTATCTCTTGCCATATCTATTGCATTGTTACCTTTGACCTGTTGTAACATTGATTTTGGAGCTGTATCATGCATTAGCAGTGTTTCTCATTGTTGCCTTTTTCTGTGCTTGTAGATCCTTGCCTGCTCAGTGTGACTCTTCTAAGACACACACTGTGTCTTTTTGTTGTTCTTCTGCTCCTTTGTTAAGCCGCAGAATTGCTGCTTTTTGTCTCAGAATCGACACAGAATTAGCAGTTGTTCTGCTGCAGAAAATATGACGTCCTGCCGCAGAATGTAGGTCCACTTTGTCGCAGTAAGCATGATCCTGCTTATGATGCATCTGATGCCTGTTCCAGGGCTGCAGCCTCTAGTATATGTATTAGGCATTATTCTTGGCTAAGAGTAGCTGCTTTTGCTACTGATATGTAGCAGGCTGTTTTGAATGCCCCTTTTAAGGGCTCCAAACTGTTTGGCTATGATGCTAAAGAAGCACTTTGTGGCCTTCAGTCAGTCCTCTAAAATGATGTTAAGGTCTGTTAAATCCCTTTACCTCACTCCCACTAGAGGGCATGGTAGGAGCTCTTTTTTTTGACCTGCTGTGAGAGGTAGCTGTACATGGGGTCACGTGATGGCAGCCTAGCGAGAAGCAGCAAGCTATCATTGCTCCACTCCTCTCCCATTCAAATCCGCTATTATTTACTTTACTACAGATTGGATTCCACTGGGAACTTATTCAACTTGTGTCTAACAACTGCCCGGCACCTGCAGACATCCATCATGGAGATTTATATGCACAAAGCGCCACCACGGCATTCTCCTCCACCATCACCCGAGAAAGACCAGGCTTCCAAGTGGCATAAACAGCAAGCAACCAAATCTACCTCTGGGCCTACTGTACTGACAAAGGAGAGATTTCTTGAAATAATAAAGCTAATGCAGAATTCAATTGCTGGTATCTCGACTGAGCTACACAGCATTAAAACCTCAATCAACTCTCTAACAATGAGGGTTGGGGACTCTAAAACTTGTATTACTTCCCTTGAGAAAATATCTGACAAGGCCAAGCTAGATCATACCAATGCTGCCAGGAGACTTAAAAAGCTCAAAGAAAAGCTTGAGCACCCGGAAGGGAGAAGTAGACAAAATAATCTTATTATTATTGGGATCCCAGAGAAAGAAGAGGGTAATTCACCAATACAGTTTGTTCAAAGATTTTGTGAAAAAATCTCCAGTCCTTCTCCAAATGGTACAACATATATAATTGAGAGAGCTCACAGGGCACTTTGTCCCCCACCACCACCTGGCTCACCACCCAGACCGCTCATTTTCAAGTTGCTTAACTTTTCAGACAAGCAACATATCCTAGCACAAGTAAAGACTTTGCATGAAGTACAGTGGGAAGGCAGGAAAATCAGAATCACACAAGATTTACCACAATCCGTCCCTGTGAAACAACAGAAGCTACATCCACTGGTTTCCAGGATAATTGTAGCAGTGAAGCCGTTTAGAGTTAAATACCCAGCACTACTTCAAGTTAAAATTAATGAGCAATGGCATCCTTTGAAAATCATGAGCAAGCCCAGTTCGAGCTTAAAAAACTACTACCAGATCTCTTCAAATGAGCAAGTTCGATCCCTCAGTGGTCACAACGTATGGTACACATTGTATCGCTGGTATGTGCTTCGCTGGAGCAGATTAGTGCTAATCAGTACTGTCAAGTCTGGTGACTGAATACCACATAATTCAAAATCAGTCTCTCCTGAGACCTACTTTAAAACACTGAAACACGGGGGTCAGTTCAGTGGCACGTCTTTTCTGTTTAAAAGAACCTGTGTTAATCTTAGAACTAGAGTTTATTTGTTTTCCTACATGCTGGACGCCTATATCTTTTGGTTAAGATGTTGATAACTCTGTTTTTTGGATATAACATGGAGGATCCACATTTTACACTGATAGGACATAGCCTTCTTGTGTTCTCTACATATTGTTTTGGGACATGTGCCGTTGGCGCAAATGGTTTAATTTAATGGCATATTCCTCCGTAACAGACAGATAATATTAAGCTACAGCAATTGCTTTCTACCTCTTTCGGGAATAAAAGTATGTAATAAAGGTTGTTTTGCATACACTGGCTTTAGATAAGATAGCCTTATGTTCCTTATAAATAGAACTTAACATTCCATAACAATTAGGGTGGCAGATGTGGGGCGGGGGGAGCTAATCGTTTGGTTGTGCAGCGACATCACCTGACAGATCGAATATGTCAGTGCAGTTTAAAGAACTGGGGGTAGAAATTAAGGCACTTAACCATCGCATCATCATGTTAATGTGGGGTTGGGGGTGGATTGGGGTATGGAGGGAATGTGGGGGTTGGGGAAGAATTGGGGTATGGAGTGAAAAACAATATGTTCTGTAATTGGTTTAGGAGCGGGGTTACCAAGTGTCAGAGCTTTAAATATTTATGCATTTTTTATTCTTTCTTGATTGTATACCTGCCTCATACTCCTTAGCAAATGTCTGGTATGTTTAATATCTTTAGTTGGAATATCAAGAGAGCCCATGATAGATGAAAAAGACAGGTTGTTTTGAAACATTTATCTCTGAAAGCTGGAATTGCGTGTCTGCAAGAGACTCACCTTAGGAGGGAAGGCACTTCATTACTGTGTAAAAATTGGGTTGGACAAGCTTTTGGGGCAGGGATATCCACTAGTCGGGGAGGGGGGGGAGTTGCTATCCTAATTAGTAAAAATACTCCCTTTAAGTCAGAACAGGAAATCTGGGATACCAACGGGCGTTATCTACTACTTAAGGGACTTTTAGGCTCTCAACAGATACTGATTGGATCTGTATATGGCCCAAATCTGGATTCACCTCAACTCTTCCCACATTGTTTAAGCCTCGTAACCACTAACCCACCCAGAACAACCTTTTTGGGAGGAGATTTGAACATTATACCTCAATTACAGTTGGATAGGATGGATAATAAAAGATCTGGTTTATCACTGGCGCAGAGAGCTCTTAAGGACCTTATGGAGGAAGCAGGATTAATAGATGTATGGAGAGTTCTAAATCCAGATGTGCGTCAAAATACCTTCTTCTCAACTCCACATCGAATATGCTCAAGAATTGATTATATATTAATTAGCTCCCGTATCCTCCTGGGAATCATTGACACATGCATCCATACTCCAGTAATATCCGATCATTCTCCTGTCTTCCTTACCTACCTATTAGGACCAGGGATAAGGAGAGACTCCCTCTGGCATTTAAATAACCAATTACTCCAAGCTCCCAATATTCAAGATCACCTTAAAAAATTAATTTCCCATTTTCTAGATACTATATAGGATCAGTCACCAAAGTGGCTATCATATGGGCAGCTCTAAAATGTGCCCTAAGAGGGGAATGTATTTATCTAGCGACTACTAGAACTAAAAAATTTAAATGCCAAGTCAGGAACCTACTTGATTCCATCAAGATCACTGAACACAAAATCAGTCAATGTTCATCGGATGCTGATTGGATTCAACTACACAAATTGCAGGCCCAATTCTCGGACCTTATATCCCAAAAGACTGTGCTTTCTCTCAAGAGAACCAAACTTAAATATTTGGAATCCGGAGAAAGAGCGGGCAAGTTACTTGCTATCCAGATCAAACAGATAGAAACCACAAGGTTCATACCTGCTCTATGCCGAACACGGCATAGCCCTATAACCACTGACCCACGGGAAATTGCCTCTGGATTTAGGCAATATTTTCAAGCCCTCTATGTGGTTCCAAGGGAAGAAGTTCCAATGGCAGAAGATATTGGGAGATATTTGGATCTGGTTAACTACCCCAACCTATCGTCAAATGACGCCTCCCTCTTTAGACATCAGGAATGGGAAGTTAAACAAGCAATTACTCAGCTCCCCCCTGACAAATCTCCAGGGCTAGATGGCCTTTCAACTAACTTATATAAAACTTCCTCCTTGGAACTTTCTTCTTTCTTGGCAACTGTTTTCAACTCCTGGTATGAACATGGTTTTTCTGAAAACAGCTTCCTAGAGGCACTTATTATTACCCTTATTCCCAAGCCAGGTAGAGATTCTCTACATCTGGAAAACTATCGCCCCACACCACTATTAAATGTAGATGTTAAAATATTAGCCAAAATTTTAGCGAACCGTTTGGGACCCCTGATGGGTAAACTCATTAGCGATGAACAGGTTGGTTTTATGTCTGGTAGATCCTCTAATGACCATATGCCCAGATTATTATATCTAATAGCCTTAACCAAGAACTCGGACATCCCAGGTGCTCTCCTTGCATTAGATGCAGAGAAAGCATTCGACCAAGTCTCTTGGGATTTTCTCTTTGCTACCTTATCACGCTTTGGCCTTCCACAGGGGTTTATAAAAACCTTTTACAGGTACATAAGTGAAAAAATTAAGGCAAAGGGAGGAGTAGTGAGACTGAAGGGGGAGGATGGGGGCCACGTGGAGGATGACAAAGTAAAGCTGACATATTGAACAGGTATTTCTGCTCAGTCTTTACTGAGGAAGAGGAGGGTAATGGGTCTGAAGGGAGTACAAGGGGTGAGAATGGTGCAGAAATGGACACAAGTCCCTTTACTCGAGAAGGGTCCTGAAGGAGCTGGAAGTAATAAGAGTTGATAAAGCAATGGGGCCAGATGGGGTGAATTCCAGGGTCCTTAAAGAGCTAAGAGAGGTGGTGGCTGAACCTCTGGCTATCCTGTTTAGCTGATCACTGGAAACAGGGAGGTACCAAAGACTGGAGGACAGCAGATGTAGACCCCTTATACAAAGTGGGAACAAAGAGGAAGCGGGAAACTACAGACCAGTCAGCCTCACCTCGGTAGTGGGTAAGATCATGGAAGCACTACTGAAGGAGAGACTGGTGGAACGTCTGGTTATCAATGGACTACAGGACCCAAGGCAGCATGGTTTCACCAGGGGGCAGTCATGTCAGAACAATCTCGTTGAATTTTTTTTTTTATTTTTTATTTTTTATTTTCTTCTTTTTACCCCTCGCCTCTCGTCATCCCTCCACTCTGGTCACGGACCCCGGGCCCTGGCCACGGATATCGCCCGACTCCCGGTCATCTGGCTTACCCCCAGAGAGTGGGGCAGCGGTTCCGACCCCCCTATATCGGACAGCGGGACTGTAACTAGTTGGGGAACAGCTCAGTGGCAATCAGGGCATTCCTGGGGCACAGCGTCATCTAGGCAGCTAGGTGTGGGATTTTACTCCCATTTTTACCTCCCGAGGCTGAGGACATGCAACACTGGCGTCCACCCGCCTCCTTGCCCCCCATTTTTGAACGTCGGCAGCGTGAGTTCTCCCGGCCTCCGCCAGGAAGTCCCCAACGCCCGGATGTTGCCCGCACCTCTCCCGGAGAAGGAAGGCTGCCATCGGACGCTCAATCCTTCTCCCCCGGCTGGCCTCCGACGATCCGGGTCTGTTCCCCGAACCCGGTCACTGCAGCCGGAATCCCACCGCTGCGCCGACGGGCCGGCTGTTGAATTTTTTGACTGGGTGACTAGGGAGGTGGATCAGGGGAGGGCAGTGGACATGGCCTATCTGGACTTCAGCATGGCCTTTGACACTGTGCCACATAGAAGACTATTACACAAACTGGGGAATATGGGTGTGGGCAGGACAGTAGTGTGGTGGGTAGGTAACTGGTTGGGCAGCAGGACACGGAGGGTGGTGGCAAATGGCTGTCACTCTACAGAGGGAAGAGTGACCAGTGGGGTGCCACAGAGATCAGTGCTGGGACCGGTCCTATTCAACATCTTCATCAGTGACATTGCGCAGGACCTAGAAGGCAGAATTTCACTGTTCGCTGATGACACAAAGCTCTGTAACAGAGTAGACACACCAGAGGGTGTAGACAGAATGAGAAGGGACCTGCAGAAACTTGAAGAACGGTCAGGGTTTGGCAGTTGAAATTCAATGCAAAGAAGTGCAAGATAATGCATATGGGCACAAAACCCTGGCACAATATATCAGTTAGGGGTGAGGATATAGCATGCACCAAGCAGGAAAGGGATCTTGGGGTTATCATCTCTGATGACCTCAAGGTAGGGAAACAGTGTGACAAGGCAGCAGGTAAAGCAAATAGGATGCTGGGATGCATAGGCAAGGGCATCATCAGCAGGAAAAGGGAGGTCATAATTCCACTATACAAGACACTAGTGAGGCCCCACCTGGAATACAGTGTACAGTTCTGGAGACCTTACCTACGTAAGGACATAGACAGGGTAGAGAAGGTTCAGAGGAGGGCAACAAAGATGGTACATGGATTGCATCACAAGTCCTATGATGACAGGTTAAAGGAACTGAATATGTACTCCCTGGAGGAGAGGAGGGAGAGAGGGGATATGATAGAGACATACAAGTATCTCACAGGGAGGAACAGGGTGCAGGAATACACTATTTTTAAGCAAAAAAGATGTTCCAGGACTAGAGGGCATGGGATGAAGTTGGAAGGAGGACAATTCAGAGGAAACGTGAGGAAGAATTTCTTCACAGAACAGGTGGTGGACAAGTGGAACACCCTGCCAGAGGAAGTGGTGGGCGCTGAAACAATCACGGGATTTAAGAATGCATGGGATAGACATAAAGGAATTCTGGAGGTCAGGGGTAAGGGGCAACAGACTTCTAGGAAAACATAAACTGAACTTACAAGCTCCAATGGGCAGACTGGGTGGGCCACAGGCCCTTATCTGCCGACACTGTCTAAGTATCTATGTATCTATGATTAAGTTACTGTATGTTTTCCCAACAGCCCTGGTTTAGTGCAGTGGTGTTCTTTCTAAGTCGTTTCCCCTGTATCGTGGCACCAGATAGGGCTGTCCCATTTCCCCCCTTCTCTTCAACCTCTACCATGAAGTAGCTGTACATACTGTCAGCAAGGCTGTGGCAGAGGTGGTGGTGGGTTCCCTTCCTCCTGGTGCCCATGTCAATGTACACAAAGGAATCGGTTCCAGTGTCCCAGCTGCCCCCCAGTTTTGCCCGACTCTTCCTCTATTTCTCTTCCCTCCTTCTTTAGTGGTGAGTGTAGAGGGAAGGCTCTTCCTACATTTAAAACAGTGGAGGAGGATCACTACGGATGAGTATGTTCTGGAGATAATTGCAAAGGGGCATGTTCTGTAATTAATATAAACTCTAGATCATTCTTCACCTCCTTCCTCTTATTCTCCAGAACATGTGCCCCTTCTTTTTTTTTTTTTTTTGGATATTTCTATTTGTCCCCAACTACTTCCTTACTGGAGCCACCCCATTAGGAGTCACCAATGAAGGCTGTCCCTGCCACCATGTTACCTGGCTGTTCAGGTCCCTCCATCCTGCCGTGGTTTGCCCCTCAGGTGGGGTGGGGTGGGGTGGGGCAGGACACCCTGTATCTTCTAGGTCTTGTCAGGTCCCCGAGACAGCTGGCAGATGGCGGGACATTGGGACTAAGCTTGGCACTCCACCTTCCCGGCTCTGGAGGGTGATTTTCCCTGTTCTGCATGGGCGTTGTGTGCCCTGACGTCAATGTGTGAGCACCGACATCCGCAACATCCACCCAAATGTTACGGCCCCTAGAGCTGACAGGTCCTCAGGCCTACGCCTGTGACCAGTCAAACTCTTGAGGTGCCGACATGCTGCCATGCCACCAGCCTCCGCCAGGGGTCAGCATACACCGGGTTGGATCCCTTCCCTTCCCCCAGAGAAGGCAAGCTGTCGTCAGATGCTTCAGCCTTTCTTCCCCGCGGCCCGAGTCCACTCCCGAACCCGGGTCACCATCATGGTGTGAGGTGTGGAGTCCAGCGCCTCAACCCTCAGCAGCACTGGGCCAGCAACACTTGCCCTTTCTAAGGGAGGAAGTCCAGACCCTGTTTCGGAAGCATGCTATCAAACTGGTTCCTCCACAAGACAGGAACAGAAGGTTGTATTCAAAATACTTCTAGTCTCAAAATAGACAGGAGAGCTATGTCCTGTATTGGACCTCAGAGACATCCGTCTGTACATTGAATACAGGAGGTTTCTAGTGGTGTGTCTGCAAGCCCTGATTCCCCTCTTCTAAACAGGGGACTCATTATATTAAGGATGCATACCTTCACACCAAGATCAGAGAATGTCACAGACAGATAGGGCAGGCACTATCATTTCAAAGTGTAACCCTTTGGCTTATCTGCACCACAGGTCTTTAGAGAATGCTTAGCAGTAGTTGCAGCAGCTCTTCACAGGGAAGGGCTTTATGTCATCCATTATCTGGATCACACCCTCTCCCAAATGAGACAACTGAGGACCTGGTCACAATGGATGCGCCAAAGTCTGTACTGACTCCATGCCAGTGCCTGCAATACATCGGGGTAGTCTTGGACACAGAGAAGGGTGTGTTTTCCTGCCTTAAGAAAAGGCAGACACCCTTATTGCTGTGGTACACTTAGTTAACCAGAGCCACTATGTCTCTGCCAGGTCAGTGATGCATCTCTAGGACTGATGCTGCTGCTGCCTTAGTGGCAGTGCAATCAGCTGTGCTTCATATATGGGATCAGCTAACAGACAAATTGTAACAAATGGTTCTCATCACATCCTTTCTTCACAGAGTATTACTGTGGTGGATGGACCTTGATAATATCACTCAATGGCATCCCATTACTTGTACCAGCACCTGTACAGAGCCTCACCATGGATGCCTCAGGCTTTGGTTGGGGAGCTCATCTCGTCCTTTCCAGACACAAGAGGCTTGGAACAGTGTGGAGACCAATCTGCACATAAATGTCTTGGAGATGAGAGCTGTACTGTACAGCCTCCAGGCACTTCAGAATCATTTATGCCCTGGTTCTCTGTTAATACAGATGGACAGTGTCAGTGTAATGCCCTATATAAACAAACAAGGGGGCACTCACTTCTATCCGCTATGCAGGGAAGCTATGAGATTGTGGTACTGGGCGTTGCATCATGACCTTTAGCTGTCGGCCGTGTTTCTCCCAGGCCTCCAGAATGTTTTGGCAGACAGGCAGTACAGGTCTTTGTCCCTAGTTCATGAGTGGTAACTGATGACCTCTGCAGTAAACAACCTCCTTGCAAGATGGAGTCATCCAGTGTTCAACATTTTTGCGTCACCACATAATGCACAGCTGCCATATTTTTGCTCGCTCGCTCCAGGTTCTGGAGTTTTTGGTAAAACGTGTTGTCCCCTCTCTTGGAAATGGAAGTGCCTGTGTACATTTACCCCCAATCTTCCAATACAGAGGGTGCTGTGCAAGCTGAGAGTGGAGAGTGCCACTGTCATCCTCATTGCTCCCTTATGGCCTTGCCAAGTATTATTTTCACTGCTACAGCATCTGGCGGTGGAACATCTTGTTCCTGCACCTCTGTATCTGGGATCTTTTGTCACAGGACTGGTGTCTCTGGTCCATCCAGATCTGAAGTCCATACACCTGCATGCACGGCTCCTGAAAACATAGCCATTGCACGTTTTTGGGGTGTCCCCTAAGGTTGCTGATGTCCTGCTTATAGCTAGGAAGCCATCTATCAGACATAATTATTCCATGAAGTGGAAGTATTTCACTTTGTGGGCTCTTTCCCGGAATATGGACCCTTTTACGTGTCCTGTAAATTCTGTTCTGGAATACTTGCTTTCCCTATCTGATTCAGGCCTACAGTATTCTTCTCTTAGGGTGCATTTGGCTGCTATATCTGTATTCCGTGCCCCTATTGACAGTGGTATGGCTGCCCAACTAGAGCTGTCGTATACTTTTCTGAGAGGCAGTCTGCATATGAGACCTCCAGTCGGTAATACAGTCCTGCCTTGGAACTTGAATTTTATACTTGGGAAAGTGACGTTGGCTCCTTTTGAGCCTGCCGTGACTTGTGTTTCCAGTGATAGAAAACATTTTTTAGTTGCCAGGATTTCTGCTCATAGAATTTCCGAGCTTCAGGCTTTTATGTGTGAGCCTTCTTATTTGACATTTCAGAAAGACAGAGACTCTTTGCATGCGAATCCTAAGATCTTCGAGGGTATCTCTTGCAGCGGGTCATACACTTGGGTATCCACCACAGGGCACTCTTGTCAATGGTAGCTTTCACCAGTGGTGCTGGCAGCCCACAATGACATCATTCCATTCGTATGTATAAATACATGTGCAGCCCCTAGCGGCCTCAGTTCTTTTCCCGCCACCTCCCAGCTCGCTTCACATGCTACTTTCACTGCTAGTGTCTCGATGCTTCATTGATAAGGAAAACAACATTCCCATTTTATTTATCGTTCTCTAACCCTATGTATACTTTGAAATCGCTGTTCTGCAAGTACCGTTGTGGCAAGAAGATTTACCGATACAACCATTTGCTTTGCGTCCACTGTCTGGGGGCTTCTCACAACGCTCGTTCCTGCGCCCATTGCCAGGAATTTAACAAAGCAACTCATCGATGACTCCAGGAACTAGAATCTTTCCTAATGGAGCAGAAGGTGGCTCTCCTTTCGAAGGAAGGGAAGGCCCTCTCCTAGTCTCGCCCACTGTCGACGAGCTCCCAGACGTCACAATCAAAACATTCCTTACTGAAAGTGATATCTGAATTCACACTGACCCAAATGATACACCTTCCTGTGTGTTCCCCGGGCATGCCAGCCAGGGAGAGGCATAGCTCTACACTCTTGAGATATATATATATATATATATATATATAGATATAGAACACTGAGATACTATGTTAATCGCACTCAGAGGGAGCTGCAGAAAGACTTCTCAGCTTTTTGTTTTGTTCACCCTGGGAAAGGGGACGTTCCTGTGTTGAAACAATGACTATCCAAATGGCTAACTGATTTTATTACATTTTGCTGTAGGAAGTGCAGTAAGGAACTTGCTGATGCTGTATGTGGTCACTCCACAAAGGGTATGGCGATTTCTTTTGCTTGTTTCAGAAATGTCCCTACTGCTGACATATGTGCTGCCACCACATGGAGCACTATACACACTTTCACTAAGCATTACAGTCTGCACATCATCTCCTGTCGACGTGCGGTTTTGGGTTTGTTGTACTGCAAGTCCTTCTGTCCTGATCACATATCGGACTGTGCCATCATCCCAGGCTGCTTTATGATGCTTGGGAATCTTTCTAAAGGTGTGGCCTACTGGGAGACATCCTCAGTGAAGATAGAACAGTTATGTAAGAACTTACCATAACAGTATATCTTGAGAGAATCTCCATTCGTCCATGCTGTATCCACCTCCCCACACCTTGATTTCTGAGGTTATATCAGAAACTGTGCCAAAGCCTTATTCCGTGCAGCTTGTTACCAGTCTCATGCCTCTCCTTGTTTGGCTGGCACTGGTTTAGTGGTTTAGTGTCCTGATTCCTCATGGTAAGAAGCCCTCTGAGGCTAATCTGCGGTGGGGGACTGAGGCACACTGGGGCTGCCCACATCATATACCCGTCAGTGCTGCACATCATTGTGGGCAGCCTCTGGCTAGCAAAAAGTTCTATGTGGTCCTGATGCTGACAGCTTACAGTTCCAAAGATGTAGCCAAATGGAGGAGAGTCTCTCAAAGATCTGTTGTTATGATAAGTTCTTGAGTAACTGTTCTTTCCTTCTCAACTTCATCTCTGGTTTTGCCATGATAGCTTAGGCTCATTTAGAGATGAGACGTGGAACCTGTGTCACGCATACTAGCTTTTTTAACAACACAGTGACTCCTGTAATTCTGAGAATTTGTTTTACCATGTAGAGTCCCTGATCTGAAGTAAAAAAGATTCATGAATATAAAGAGTGTGATGTAACTGGGTAAAAGTCTGAAAATTATACAATGTTCTATGTTCTGTGGCTCCTGTTTTTTCATTTTCCTGTATGTTCTGTTACTAAAGAGATTAGTATGGAAGCAGGATCATTTTCTTTCAGATATTATCTTCTCCTTCTGCTTGTCTATACATGTTGTCACAATCTGCTGCTTATGACAGCATAACAATGTTAATAGCAACCAGCTGTGATTAATAAACAGTACTATGACATCACATCAGTCAGAAGGAGCAGGTGAAGTCTGAGAGATGAGAATTAAGCAGCTGTATTTAGTCATAAAGGAACTTGGGGAAAATAAATGCAAGCAGACCTTGAAATAGAAGTACATAAATACTGTTTTTTTTTTTTTGTTGTTGCTTTTTTTTTTTTTTACACTTTTTTCTAGAGATGTCAAACTTTTTTTATTTCTTGCTTACACTATGTGATAATACCTGCACATTAATAGTAGGCAGTAGATAGGCTGAAACATTGCACATGTCCTTTGATGAAAAGGAGGTACTAGATCTATATCTTTTCCATTTCAGGAGCTTCAGTGTCTAGCCAAGAAGTACACCAACATCAAAATAGTTCAACTCGGTAAGTAACCCTTTCATGACCGACTCCTTTCCCTTTTGATACACACAAAATATGAAAAACCAACAACTAGTTACACTAGTACCTCAGAAACAAGGGAAATGCAATAAAAAAAAAAATTGGCCTATTAAGTTTGTCTTCTGGCATACTGTCAGGTACATCATACACTTTTGTTTTTTGGTAAATATCAGCCTGTGTGTCTGCGCCTGTTGGTAGGCAGTGAATTGGTACGGGCTGTCTTCCCCTCTCAGCTGAGACAGAAAAGCACAGAACTCGAATAAGAAAAACTAGAATGGCAACATGTCTTCGCAGAGCATGTAAAAATGCATCACCATAATGTGGGTGTCAAGACCTGGAAGCAGCTCACTGATATCCACGTGTTTTAAGTGGTGCAATCTATCTCCATGGCATAATTACATTTTTTTTTAAAGTTCAAAGTTCATGGCCATCAAGTAGAGCGAGTGAGTCTGAGTCGGGGAGAGAGAGAGAGAGAGAGAGGGGCGAAGGGAGTTTTCCTCATCTGCCAGGCAGTAATACTGTTGGGACCCTTGGCAGCACTGTATCAGCAGTTATCTGCTGTGGAGTATCTCCTACCCAGCCCTTTGCAGAACTGCTGGAGGGGGACAGCAGCAGAGGTGACTTGTTTGTGGGAAGGGGGGGCTCCGGCTGTGGGAAGGAGGATTCTGGTTGTGGGTTGGGGACATAGGCTGTTCTTTGGGGGGGCACAGCTGCTGGCGGTGGCTGGTTTGTGGAAAGAGTGGTTCCAGTTGTGTTTGCGTGGTGGGAGGATGACTCACTGGCAGTCTGTTCTGGGGGGTCAGCTGCAAGGTGGTGTCTGGTCTGTGGGAAGTGGTCTGTTTTGGGGAAATCAGTGGGGGTGCTGGTCTGCGGAAGTGAGATTCCAACTGTGAGGGCACACAGCCAGTCTGTGGCGGGGGCGGGTGTCTATGGGAAGGAGGTTTCAGCTGTTGGGGGCTGGTCCACTGCTTCTAACATTTAACATCCCTCTCCCTTACAGCTGACCCACCCCCTGTGGGAAGGGGGGGTTCCAGCGGTGGGGGGGCCATCTACAGGGAGATGGCTTGTTGGTGGGAAGAGGTTTTACAGCTGTGTAGGGGGTCCTTGGAGGGGGTGTTATGCCTGCAGCAGAGATAGTCCAAAGCCCTGGTAAAAAGTCGAGTAAAACCTGAGTCGTATAGGAAGCCATGGGACGTTCGTTGATTGTGTATCTTACAGGGAGGAACAGGGTGCAGGAATACAATATTTTTAAGTGAAAAAGATGTTCCAGGACTAGAGGGCATGGGATGAAGTTGGAGGGAGGACGATTCAGAGGAAACATGAGGAAGAATTTCTTCACAGAACGGGTGGTGGACAAGTGGAACACCCTGCCAGAGGAAGTGGTGGGGGCTGAAACAATCACGGGATTTAAGAATGCATGGAATAGACATAAAGAAATTCTGGAGGTCAGGGGTAAGGGGCAACAGACTTCTTGGAAAACATAAACTGAACTTACAAGCTCAAATGGGCAGACTTGGTGGGCCATGGGCCCTTATCTGCTGACACTGTCTATGTATCTATGTATCTATGTGTTACCCCTGCTATGTCAGTGGGTCTATCATCCATGTTGCATGCCCAGGAGGTTGCTGCCATGGTTGGGGGATGGGTGGAGGTTCGGGAGCATGAGGCCTGGACTTGAAGAGGGTGGGGGGGACTTGTGAGCATAAACACTTGGATGGGGGGGGCTGCATGCTGTTAGGGCTGGGGGTACCTTTGGAGTCTACTGCCAGGGCTATGGATGTTCAGGAGGCTACTGCATGTGGGGCCATGGGAACCTGCAGCCATGGCTAGGGGAGCTCTTTATAGCATAGCTCCAGGGCTGTGGGAGTGGAAGCTCAGAGAACTGAGGCCAGGGTTGGCTGACTTTGGGAGCCAGAAGCCAGTGATGGGTGCTGAACTCAGAAGCCTGACGCCAGGGATGGTGGGGCTTGGGTGCTTCTGGCCACAGGAACCTGCAGCAATGGCTGTGTGAGCGTGGGAGCATGCCACCAGGGCTGTGTGTTGGGGGATAGGAGCATGCCACCAGGCTGTGTGTGTTGGGGTAGGAGCATGCCACCAGGGCTGTGGGGGGGGGGGATAGAGAGCATGCTGCTATGGCTATCAGTTTTAGATACTTTAAAGTGTTATGTTTTGAATACAGCGTTCTCCAAATACTGTTTACAGGTATCATAACGTATTTATTTTTTGCAGTTAATCTTTTTATTGTAATTATTGTGATTATACATACAAATACACTACGTTCTCCAATATACACTTACATAGATTCTTAATGGGAGAAAGAAAAAACATGTTGCCTGAAGTATTATACAACGATATTAAAGGGGAAAACAAATGTTGAGAAAACAATATGCAGCAGTACAATCTGTATGATAGAGAGAAAATATGGCAGTTTATGGTTCAAGGGGTAAAAGGAGTAGATACAAACAAGAAATATGAGCAGTTGTGATTGTACTTCTGTTATGCTGTAATTTAATACAAGCATGTGTAAGATTGTATAAAGGAAGAACATAAAAAAGAGAAAAATATCTAAGTGTAACCCCTAGATGGCGCTATCCCAGGGGCTACTACCCCTGCCTGATTTGCCACTAACAGGTTGAGGGGCCTGGATCCAATGGCGGGTGCCTCCACCCAGAGGTCAGGGTTTGCAATAGTTAAACTAACTTGGTCACAGCCCTCTGGGACACTGCAACCCCCTTTCTTCCCACTCAGTGGCCCACACAATATATCAGAATTACCTTCACAGTATACACTACCCCCAGGTCTGGTTCCGCACTGGGACCTCCTGTGAAATGAGATACAGTGCAACAATCACAGTACAGTACTTTAACATAGACAAATACCTCAGGCAGTATAACTTTGCTGAAACAAGCTCCTGATTTATTTGGGGATATAACAAGACAGGGGAAATCAGGTTAATTAGCTTATCACTCTAATAATCTACCTCATGGCTCTGTGCACAGGCCTATCCCTATCAGTTACTGTCCCTGGGTACCCAAGCCCTAGTGGCTAGTCCAAACCGTGGCAGCTGGTGGGGCCCTTTCACACAGAGAAAAGGAGAATTAAACAGTCAGCAGTACAGTAATTCCATTTGGATTTAATGTGGCAATTCAACAGGGAGCGACCCTGAATTAGTACTCACGACTCCAAATAAGATAGGGTCCTTCAATGTCAGCAGGGCTCACTTGAGGTACACAAACCTCTTCACACATCCATATAAAAGAAAGTACTATACCAGGCAGGCCACATCTGTATCCCGATCGCAATTACTGCACAATACCCGGAGAACACACAGCAGATTCAGTTCCTGACAGACCAGTGCAATTTTCAGCAATTCTTCCAGTCTCTACAGGGGTGAGCCTGGTTTCTACTCTTCAGAGATCCTTTGATTCTTTTCACAGGACGATTCAGTCCTAACAAGCTGTTACACAAGCTGCAGACCGGAACTCTGGGCCCTTACACGTTTTGACTAAAACTGCACACTGAAAAGCACAGGGTTTCTTTCCCTCACTTTCAGATCTCAAACTGAAACTCCCAACAGACAAAAAACCGGGCACTTCCTTTGAGTTCCTCCCAGTTCTTGACTGGATTGGCTGTCACTCACAATAGACTGCTGCTGTTGGTCCAAAAAGGCACAAGTCTAAACTACATCTCCAGAGTCACTGCCCATACAATCCTCTTGTGGCTGGCTCAGATTATGAGTCCCAAGTTCTGATTCGTCCAGGCATCATTTAGAGCTAGTTTACCCCACACTGATTGGTCCAGTTCAGCAGTTCAAAACCAGAATGGGGAACTAGGCAGACAGTTCTGACTGCAAAGAAAGCAGGTTAGACAAACTGTAATTTTATTATTACTGTAAATGATTTCTGGCAATCAGTTACATCTTTCAGACAGGTTCCCTTTGCACTCCTAGTGACTGCAAAATGGGGTGAATTGGCAGCAGCTTGAGTGGTACTCAATCAAAGAAACACACAGTCCCCCATACAAACTAATTATGTCTGCAAGCAGACAGCTCTTAAAGAGACAGTACCAGAGGTTCTAAAAACACTCACTGATAAATGGCTTAAACGCCAAACACCATTCAGGCTTGGAGCATTCAAGCAAGCTCCTGGAAGTCTTTTGGGAACCCCCATTTGCAGGGGGGTTACATAAGAAAGTGAATGAAGAAGGAATGAGAAAAAGAAAAGGAGATAAGAAGATAGAAAGAGAGGAGATGAAAAAGGAACGAAAGAGCTAGAAGCGAGATTCCAATGTGAACATATAACAACCCATGGATTAAGTGACGATATGTGTAGACGTGTTTAAATATTTAAAATAGTCCTGCCAGTATAAGGCAATTATAGTGGGGGGTTGCAGGAAATAGGCTGCTGGTTAACTAGAATCTGCAGCTTATCCAGTAGGTAGGGAAATGGGCAGACTGGGTGGGCCAAGTGGTCCTTATCTGCCGTCAAAGTCTATGTTTCTATGTTTCTATGTAAATTAAGTTGGTCAGAGGCTAAGTGTGACATATGATCAAGGATGGCGTATTGAGATAGTTGTTTGAGAATATCTGGGAGGGTGGGAATGATGTTGGATCTCCAATGCATTAGTATAAGGCGTTTAACTTGAAGGAATAGTAGGGATAACCACCTATTCTGAGAATGGGATATTTTGTATGCATGAGCATTGAAAATACCAAGTATGCAATGTTTTGGATCTAATGCAAGGGATAGACCAATCACTTTCATTGCAAAGAAATGAATATGGCGCCAAAGATTGTGTATGGGAGGACAATGCCATAAAATATGTAGCAAATTGCCATTGGGGGAGTTACAACACCAACAAACATATTTATTTTTAACATGCTGGAAATTCCACCGAGACTCAGTGTGCTGTCTGTTACACATCGATGTCGGTGTGGCAGCTTCTACTTTTGATATCTGCAACATGTCAGTGTGCTTTACGTACTATATGATGAAACATTGCCATTCTAGACTTCTCTCTAGTTCTGTGTCCATCGGCCCAGTAACATAGGAAAAGAAATCCAGTTTAATTGCCAGGGCAGGCCGGGACAATGGGGGCAGAAATGCAGAACTGCATCAAACAAATTAATGTTCCTGTCTGGTGCTCTGTCCTTGCCTCTAATGCCGTGAGTTCCTGTCAGGAAAAGGGGACACAGGGGGAGATCAGAATACAGGAAGAGCTTTGAGACGCCCATTGTATGGGTCCAGTCCAGTGGCGGAGCTAGAGGGGGGGCTGGGGGGGCGGTTGCCCCTCCTGGCTGCCGCAGTGTGAGCAGTGGTGCCCCGTCACTATTTTTATTCAATGTTTAGTGCCCACTGTGGAGCCCGTGATTGACTGAACAGCCCCCCCGGCTCCCAAATGCTCCCAGAACTGGCTCCGCCACTGTATGGGTCGCGCGGAAGGGAAGACAGATTTAGGGTGGGTACATTTTGGTGAATGCTTATGTCTGTTGTAAGCATTTGCTATAAAGGTGTCAACTATAAGTGGGCTGCACTGTATTCTATGCCCCCCCACACCCTAGTGGCAAACCCTGCCCCCCCGACCAACCTTGCTGCATTTGGAACACCAGCACTCCCACCTTAGTTGACAGCCCTCACTGCAACTGGACCAGCAGCTTGCTCCCCTCTCCCCATGCAGGGGCCTACAACCCCCTTGCCACACATGGGCCTCCACCTCATGGGGCTGCACACCCTCATCACACACAGGGACATCCCCTTTCCCATGGAGGGCCTTGCACCCCCTCCCAGTTTCTGTGTAGAAAGGAAATTCTACAGCAGGCGGTGGAGGAAAGAAAGTCAAACTGTGATAATAATGAAACCCATGAGGAGCACCCTCCCTGGACCACTCCACAACCCCTGAGCCTGTATACCCCCCCAACCCCGATGATCACACTTCACAGACCATGGGCATAGAACAGGACTTTGACAGAGGAGTAATGCCATTGCAGTCCTTTTGAGGATTTTATTGCTTTGTGCGGCTTCAGATGAGGCAGCATCTTTCACACAGCTTGTGTGGATTTCAACAACATTGGTGCAAGGTGAGATACAAAAAATATGTTAGGACTGACTGGGTATTAAATAGATAACACTGTACTTCACTTCCAACAGTGAGGCTTTGCCAGGGAATAGTTCACCCACATGACTACCTTCCTGCAGCTGAATTTCCCACCAACACCACCCTTCCCACTCACTGACCAGCCACTCTCCCCCAACTACTCTCAAGAGCCTGGGGTGAGGGCGGGGGAGACTTGGTAGCTAAACGTCAGTGATGGGTGGTAGACAGCGGAGGTGAAGCTGCTCAGTGAGTGGTGGCATAGAATGTTTGTATAGTGGGTGTCCAGAAGCCTAGGGAGGAGGGGTCCAGCAGGGAGGGAGAGGGGTGTCCAGGGGTCCCAGGAAGGATGGGGGTGCCCAGGGGCCAGGGAGCGAGATGTATGGGGTCTCAGGAGGGATAGAGGTGTCCAAGTAGGCTGAGGCAGGAGGTTTCAGGGGAGTGGGGCCTGGGCATCAAGGGGACTGTGAAAGGATGAAAGTGTCCGGTTGGCCTGGGATGGGAGTTGTCTGGGGGGCCAGGAAGGAAGGAGTTGAGAGAAGGAGGTGTCCAAAGAACCATGTAGTGCTAGTATCTAGGGCTGTGGAATGAAGGTTAGCTAATATCTGGGGTAAAAGAGGAGGGGGCTTGTGTCTGTGGCTGTGAAGGGAGGGGATAATGTCAGGGCCATGGAAGGAATGAGTGTGGACAACCCATAGGGTGGATGGGTATGTCCTGGGTGTGGGTGGTGGTGCCAATGGGGGACGTGCAGAAAGGAGGTGTGGCAAGGGTCTGGATGCAGTCTGAAATGACCAGGGAGTATGGGATAAGTCAAGGATACTGTGGATAAAGGGTGTCAGTAGTCAGAGTTAGGGTCTGTGTATGTGGGGGTGCTGGGGAGGCGTTTGAAGTGGGGAGAAATTCAGTGGGTTAGGTCTGTGCTTTTCACCCTCTTTGATACCAAAATGGCAATGGTCCCACTCAAATTACATCTGCCACAAGGCTTCTGAGCTAACAACCATTCTCCTGTCCTGCCACCGAGCTTTATGAACACAGAACTAGAGAAAGCCTAGAATGGCAACGCGGCATCGGGGAGTATGTAAAGCATGCTGCCATAATGTGGATGTCAAAACCCATAAGTGGCCTATTGAAATTCACATGGTTTAGGTGGCATGCTCAGTCTCCATAGCATTTGCAGGTTTTTAGAAAAGTAAATTAATACCTTTTTTTTAGTTTTGTGACAGGCATGGCCAGCTATGTGCTTTTTATTGTTTCCCAGAGTTGACTGCAGATCAGGGGTGCCACCAGCACAGAACCATAGCAGTAGCTGTCTGTGGCTGAAAGCCACATGCGTCTTCCACTATCCACCTCTCTCTCAAACTGCACATCAGGGTGGGGGAGCACTTCAGCACCTCAAGTACCTCTGTTGCTGCGGGTGTGGTGACAGCGGCAGGGTGGGTGGACGGGGGGTATTCCAATCAGGGAGACTGGTTGCTGACTTATCAGTGGGCAGAAAGGTGGGCACAGCTGATGGAAGCATGGTTGGCTGGGTGGAGATACAGGTTTGGGGACTGTGGAGTGGTCTCTTGCTCCAGGCTCCTGAGCCCACCATCCATCACTGGCCTCTGGCTTCCTTCCTCCTTAGTCTTTTGAGCCCTACCCCAGACTTAGTCAAGTCAAACTTTATTTATACAGTGCCTAATCCCTGGGGCTCTAGGTGCTTTACATGGAGGCGACAGCGGGAACATGCAATTAAAAAAGGTTAAAAACAAAAATTAGTCCAACAATAAATAATACATAATTCCACCCATAAATATTAAAACTTGTTATAAATAATTAAAATTAGTGAATGTTAAACACCAGATTAAAAAGATGGGCTTTCAGGCCCCACTTGAGTGCCTCCACGGAGGACGCCTCCCTCAGAACTCTTGATAGGGAGCTCCATAGAACTGGTCCAGCCACTTAAAGGCGTGGTCCCCAGATGATTTTTAGCCATGCCCTTGGGACCACCAGTAGGCCCTCCTTGGACAACTGGAGTGAGCGCACTGGGCAGGCAGGTGTTAGAACATCAGACAGGTAGCCTGGACCCATGCTGTATTGGGCCTTATAGGTGAGCAAGCCCACCTTGAAGGCAGTCCTCCACCTGACTGGCAGCCAGTGAAGTTCGCACAAAACCAGAGTTATATGAGCAGACCTTGGAAGGCCCATCAATAACCTGGCTGCAGCGTTCTGCACCAGGTGTAGCCAATGGAGGTTACCTCCACTGACCCCAAAGTAAAGAGCGTTACAGTAATCAAGCCCAGATGTAATGAAAGCATGCACCAATGATGGTAGGTCCTCTGATGAGATTAAGGGTTTAATCCGGGTGACATTTCTTAAGTTGTAGAAGCAACTCTGGATGACATCAGACACCTGATATTCTAGTGTCAAGTCGTCAAAACGACACCCAGATTGCGTACCTTAGTGGCCGCCTCCAAAGCAGTGGTACCCAGGAATAACCCTATTCCTGCTCTGGAGGCAGTCACATCTCGCTGATGGTGCAGTTCAATCATTAATTCCTCCGTCTTGTCCGGGCTGAGCCTCAGCCAGTTAGAGAACATCCAAGGCTGGATCTCAGATAAGCAGTTGTTTAGCATCTCCACAGCTTCTGATGTTCCGGGGACAAAGGACTTATAAAACTGGGTATCATCTGCATAGCAGTGAAAACCCAGAATGTAATGCCTAATGATGTCCCCCAGGGGTAGGATGTATACTGCAAACAAAATGGGAGACAAGATCGACCCTTGAGGCACTCCACAGGTCAGGGACTTTGGGCAGGAGGAAAAATTTCCCATAACTACCCATTGCTTTCTGCCTGTCAGAAAGGACTCATGGTTAACTGATGACCATGCCAGCGAGTCCACAGCACTCTCTCTCAGGCGATCCAGCAGCACCACGTGGTCTTCAGTATCAGACACTGAGGAGAGATCCAGGAGAACTAGAATTGACCACTCTCCTCCATCTTTTGCCCTAAGGAGATCAATCTGTACCCTAACACTGATTCAGTGCTGTGTTTTCTCCTAAAGCCAGACTGGAATGGTTCATACATGTCAAAGGCTGTCAGGTGAGTATCAAGCTGCAGTGCCACCACTTTCTCCAGTACCTTCCTCAAGAATGGAAGATTGGAGACAAGTCTGTAATTCACCAAGATGTCAGGGTTGAGTGATGGTTTCTTCAGAAGGGGCCTCACCACTGCTTCCTGCAAGGCATCGGGGAAAAGCCCTCCTGAGAGTGAGTACTTGACGATCTTGGCAAACACTGGACCAACAGACTCCACACACTCCACTAGGAGATGCGTCGGGCCCGGGTCCAGTTTGCAAAAAGTGGGCCGCAGCTTAAACATCACCTGGACGATCTCAGCCACCCCCACTAGCCGAAACTCACCCTAGACAGATGGAATACTTCCATCACCACCAGGTTCAACACTGCAGAACAGATCTTGCTCCACTGGCAAAAGCCCGAACCAAATGGAGGACACCCTGTCAGAATAGAACTGAGCAAACTCTTAGCACTGCGTGACTAAAGTTGCTCTTTTAAGCTGCAGGCAAGCTGGATGGAGAAGCCTGTCTACAGCCTGAAAGAGCAGAGCCGGTCTGTTCCTTCCTGCAGCAATCTCCCTGGACAGGAACTCTATCTTCTTGCAGTCGATTGCCCTTTGACAATCACCATAGTGAACTCTCAAAGCCAGTTTGTCATCTACAGCCCCAGTCCTTCTCCAGCAATGCTCCAACTTCTGACCCCTGGTCTTCATCTCCCTGAGAGCCCCATCAAGTCATGGGGGTCTCAAGCAAGAAGACCTGGGTCACATACAGATTGGTGCAATGGTGTTGAATGCCTTGGTGACAGCATTATTATATGCTGCCACCACCTCATTCAAACCCGTTGCACATGCAGCACTCACACCAGATAAGTCTGTCACTGCCAGAAGTCCCTCTGGGGTCAAACCCCTCAAAGGGTGGTAATGTACCATCTCGATAGGATAGGGACTAACAGGGGGCCCAGAACAAGAATTTTACTGTGCAGTGATCCAACCAAATGACCAGAAAAATCTTGATATTGGTGATCTCAAACCCCAGTGAAAATACTAGGTCCAAGGAGTGGCCACGGCAGTAGGTCGCAGAAGCAACCACTTGTGCGAGGCCCAGAGATGTTATCATCTGGAGGAAGTCTTTACCAAAATGTGAGAGCTCGTCGTTAATCTAGGCATTAAAATCTCCCAGAATTAAACATCTGGGGGACTCCAACACCCTGTGGGTGATGAAGTCCATAGCTTCCTGCAGGAAATACCCCTTGTGCCCTGGAGGACGATAAACAAGGAGGGTCCTGCAATCTGCACCTAGACCCCCACGTATGGCCACGCAGTCAAACAACGAGGTAGATACCACTGGGTGCACAGAAAACTTCAAGTCGAATCTAAAACAGATGGCTACTCCCCCACCCCTATGTTCTCTCCTTGGGCAGTGCACAACTGAGTATCCTGACAGGGTAGATGCCTCCCAACACTAGCCCCACATCATCCCCCAACCAGGTCTCCATAATGCCTGCTGGATTTTCAGAAGAAATCAAGTCAGCCATAGTAGCCGTCTTGTTTCTCATTGACCTGGCATTACACAATACTACCCAAAGGGGACCAGTGGAGGCTGCCGGTCCTATGGCTGTCTGCCCACTCGGTCTGGTGGGAACCCTGGGAATGGGAACCAAACACGTCTGGCCTCTCTCTAGGTCCCATTTTACCCCAGGGTGCCTTCTGCACCTGACCACCTTAATGTCATGCACCCCAGTTGCATCCCCAGCAACCTGGAACACTCTCTTACATCTCCTCCCAATACTGACCTCTTACTGCAGTCTCTGATACAGGTACATTGGCAAAGGGATGGAGGTCATTCAGCTGGGATGCTGAGTACACTATGCGGCCATTGCTCTTGCCCTTGCCCATCCTACCTGGGTTCGCTATCATATGAACATACGAAATTTGCCAGCAGATAAAGGCCTAGAGGTCTATTAAGTCTGCTTGAATGTGCAGCTAGCACCCCTTATTCTGCAGCTGCCCCTGTCTTCCACCCTTCCCCTCCATTGACCATCCCCCTCGCCCAGTCCCAGCCCCTTTTGAATCAGTCCACTGTTCTACTGGATACCACTTCTGCTGGTAATGCATTCCACCCAGCTACCACCCTCTCTGTAAAAAAAAAACTGTCTCCTCATCTTCCTGCTGAACCTTCATCCCTCCAGTCTTGTATCATGGTCCCGGGTGTCCCTCCCCTCCCTTAGTTTGAACAGCCCCTCTGTACCTGTCTTGTTTATTCCTTTCATGTAGTTAAAGGTTTCAATCATGTCCCCCTGTCCCTCCTTTCTGCCAGCGAGTACATGTTCAACTCCCTCAGCCTCCTCTTGTATGATAAGTCCCCTAACTCCTTGATCATCTTTGTCGCCCTGTGCTGCACCTCCTCCAGTAACTTAATGTCCCTCTTCAGATATGGGCACCAGTACTGTACGCAGTACACCAGGTGTGGTCTAACTAATGACCTATACAGTGGCAGAATCACCTCCTCCCTCCTCGAGACTATACCCCTTGCAATACAACCCAGCATTTTGTTGGTCTCTGCAGCTACCTTCCAACATTGTGCCGAATTGTTCATTGACCCTGTATTGAGCACCCCCAGATCCTTCTCCTCCTCCTCTGCCTGGGCTAGCTGCACTCCCCCCAGCTGGTAACTCCTCCTTGAGTTCTTCACCCCAAAATGCAGCACCTTGCACTTTTTGGCATTAAACCCCAGTTGCCAGGTATCTGACCAGGTTTCCAGATTTTTCAGATCATCCTGCAACCCCTGCCATCCCCCTAGATCATCCACCACCACTCCCATCTTGGTATCATTAGCAAACAGACTGATCTTGCTCTTGATGTCCAATGATATGTCTGCAATGAATATCCCAAACACTGGTCCCAACACTGATCCCTGTGGAACACCACTCATCACTACCCTTGGGGATGAGAGCTCCCCACCCACCACCACCCTCTGTTGCCTTCCCTGAAGCCAGTTCCCTACCCATCTCACCAGCTTTGCACCTGCCCCTGTGCCTTCTAACTTACTTCCAAGCCTCCCGTGTGGCACAGAGTCAAATGCCTTACTGAAGTCCAGATACGGGACATCCACTGCATGGCCTCTGTCCAACTGCCTGGTTACCCAGTGATAGAACTCCACTAAGTAGGTTTGGCAGAATCTACTATGTATGAAGCCATGTTGTCTGCTGTCCTGTAGTCCTTTGGTCTCCAGGAGGACCACCAGCCTCTCCTTCAGGATAGTCTCCATCAGCCTACCCACAATGGATATGAGGCTTACTTGTCTGTAGTTCCCCAGTTCATCCTTGGGGCCACTCTTGTGGAGGGGCACCACATGAGCCATCCTCCAGTCCTGAAGTACACACCCTGAGTGTAGTGAGTCATTAAATAGGTCTGCCAGAAGTCCCACAAGGACCTCTGCCAGCTCCTTCAGTACCCTGGGGTGGATGCCATCTGTGCCTGGCGCCTTGTCCACTCTCATTGCCTTCAAACCCTCCAGAACTCTGCCCTCCATGATTTCCCCATCTGTCGCCCCCTTCCCCCCGTTTCTGCCATGCCTCTCACCTTGGGTATCACCCCCCCTCTTCTCCTTAGTAAATACCAAGAGAAGTAATCATTTAGCACTTCTGCCTTATCACACCCTGCTTCCACCCAACCCTCCTCCTTCCTAGTCCTTACTATATGGTCCTTATAGTTCCTTTTCTCCCTGATGTACCTAAAGACGTCCTTCTCCCCCTTCTTAATGCCTTGAGCCAGCCTGAGCTCTGTACATGCCTTGGCTGTCTTTACTGCCCTTGTCACCTCCTTCGATTCCTTCAGGTACTCCTCCCTGTCGTACCCTCTCCCTGTTTTCTTGTACCTCCTAAAGTCAGCTCTTTTCCTCCTTACCTTTTCCATGACCTCCTTACTCACATAGCTCGATTTCTTAGCCCTAGCCTTCCTGCTCTGGACTTTGCTGCAGGTTCTGGTTGCCTCCACTATCCCCAGCTTTATGAGTTCCCACCTCTGGTTAGTGCCCATACTAGGTTGAATTCGGGCCAGATACCCTTTTACCACTTCCCCCATCCTCCCAAAGTAGGCCCTCCTTAAGTCCAGCACTCTTGTGCCAGATTCCACTTCTTCCTTGCCCATATCCAGCGTGAGCCATACTGAGTTGTGGTCACTCCCTGACAGCGGTTCTTCCACCCTAATTTCCCTCATGAACTCCCCATTTGCCAGCACAAGGTCAAGGGTATTCCCTAACCTGGCTGGTTCACTGACCATTTACATCAGGAAGCTGTCCTGGAAGGCATCCAGCAGTTCCTGCTGCCTTCTGTTCCTGGCTGTTGGGGGTACTCCAGTCCACTCCTGGCATGTTGAAATCCCCAACAATCACCACACTACCTTTCTCGCAGGTCCTCCTGATCTGTCCTGCTAGTTCCCTGTCTAGCTCCTCCTTCTGAGAGGGCGACCTGTATACCACTCCCATTCTGAGAGTCCTATTCTTGGAATCCTGGATTTGCATCCAAAGTGACTCCGTAGTATCAGACTCCCCTTCCTCCCTTGCACACTTCAGTCCTTCCTTCACATATAGTGCCACCTCCCTCCTTTCCCAATCACCCTGTCCCTATGAAATAACCTGTACACTGGCACAGACAGGTCCCAGTTATTGTATTGGGTGGCCCATGTTTCTGTGATGGCTGCAATGTCCACCTCCCCCTCTGCTATGAGCGCCTGTAGCTCTGCAGTTTTCCTCCCAAGGCTCCTAGCATTAAGGGTGATCAGCTTCCACCCCTTCCCCCCTCCCATCCTGCCCTGCTTTACTAACATCACCAATAGTAATTGGCATTTGTCCTTTGTCACTGTTATGGGGGTAAGCTCATATGGCTTCCCAACCCGTTGTTTCTGCACGTCTCTTGACCACTCGCCACCCCCTGCTCCTAGTTTAAATTCCCAACTTCCTCTATGTACTCCTCCATCCTCTGTTTCAACACTTTCTTTCCCTCCTTGTTCAAGTGTAGTTTGTCCTTGACATAGAGATTACTGTCCTCCTAGGTCCCTCTCTACCAGTCCATGCCCTTTAGCATGACACCAGGTTCTTAGCCATCTGTTAAATTCCTCTATTGCACTAAAATTTCACCAATTCCCTCCGCATACCCAAAGCAATTCCCCCCACAGCCCAAAACACAACTTATTCCCCCTAGCTAGCTATCCTCATTCACACACTAACCCCACCCTCTAAAACCCTCTATAGACACACACACACACATACATACACACACACCGTTCTATCTAAGAATAAAAGACTCAAAACAATCACTCAAAATTACACCCTTACAAATGGAGAATCACATAGAGTAACCAGCCAAGGAGCTCAATATAACTAGTCTTTTAGTTTATGAATGGAAGCTTAGTCCACAAATTGTCCCAGTTTAGCCAGTAGTTGGTGCTCACACCACTGAAGATCTTTCCAGCAGACTCAGATCAGTGTGAGGAATTGGTAAACAGCTTGTCTCTCACAGCAAAGTTCCAGATTAAAAGGTCACAGCCGGTGCCCCTGTATCTCCACTTTGCAGCAAAAAAATAAACAAAAAAACAGTACACCAAATCCTAACCAATAGTGAGCTTCCTTCCACCATGGAATCTCTCACCTTCTGCACTGTGGTTTGGCAACACTTACTGACCTTTACTGACAGGTCAGCATACTACCAGGTAGCAACTCTGTCTCCATACAGGTCCACACTCCTCTCCCCTTCAAGCCATTGTTCAGTCGTTCTGATGGGAAATCACCCACTTCCAATATTCAGTAATCCAACAGATGCTGGGACTAAACAAGATCTTCTAGCAGCAGTTTCACCCTTCAGCCGAAACCCGAAAGACCCCGCTCTACGGGCGCTAGCTACCCAGCATCTGGAGCAGGCTCACTCCACGGCTATCCACCTCATGCTGTCTGCTGCTAATCTGGTCTTCCCCAACAACACCAGACATCCTGAAGCATTTCTCCTAATGCTGGATCCTCCTCTGTCTTCCCTTCTGCAGCTGGCTTGTGTTTGGCAATCTCTCTCTGCTTGCCAACTGGGGAAATCCCGCTGACTCCCTCACTCCTCTCCGAGCGTCAGGCTTATTTCCTGACTGAATGGTGTCATTTATCACCACAGGATATGTTTAAGAAAAACAAAACTCCTTTGCTGATTACCGGTGAGTTTCTCACTAATTAAACAAGCATTCGACAATGCCAAATGTTGATTGCGGTGGTCCGTTGAGCTTGCTCAGTGGCCCTCTGTCACTCTCTCATTCTGTTTCACCCAGTGTTGCAGGCTGCTATTTAGTACTGAGCTCCTCCCTGCGTTGGCACCCTTTTCTGTCCACAAAGAAATCTGCAGCTGGCCTGACAGAGCTCCATTGAGGTGGGTCACTCCCGCTCTCTGACTTGCTCATTCTGTTTCTCCTTGCGCTGCAGGCTGGCCTTTTGTACTGGGCTCCTGCCTCTGTTGGTGGCTTTTTCTGCTCACAAAGAAATCTGCAGCAGTCCCAACATAGCTCCGATGAGGTTGCTCACTCCCCCTTGTCACTCGCTCGTCCGTGTCTGCCGGTGCTGCAGGCTGGCCTTTTGTATTGGGCTCCTGTTTGCATTGTCACCTTTTTCTGCCCAAAAAAGGAATCTGCAGCAGTCACGATAGAGCTCCGTTGAACTCACTCACTCCCCCTTCCTCACTCTCTCGCTGGTTCTATGTCTCCCGCTGGTGCAGGCTGTCTTTTTGTACTGGGCTCCTACCTGCATTAGCGGCTTATTCTGGCCACAAAGAAATCTGCAGTAGTCCCAACACAGCTCCGTTGAGCTTGCTCACTCCCCCTCTCTCAGTTGCTCATTCCATTTCTGATGGCGCTGGAGGCTGGCCTTTTGTACTGGGCTCCAGCCTGCGTTGCTGCTTTTTTCTGCCCACAAAGAAATCTGCAGCAGTTACGATTTAGCTCCATTGAAGTCGCTCACTCCCCCGTCTCACTCACTCATTCTGTTTCTCCTGGCGCTGCAGGCTGCCATTTTGTACTGGGCTCCTGCCTCTGTTGGCGCCTTTTTCTGGCCACAAAGCAATCTGCAGAAGTCCCAACAGAGCTCTGTTGAGCTCGCTCACTCCCCCTCTCTCACTCGCTTGTTCCATTTCTGCCAGCGATGCAGGCTGCCCTTTTGTACTGGGCTTCTGCTGGCATTGCCGCCTTCTTCTGCCCGCAAAGAAATCAGCAGCAGTCACGATAGAGCTCCGTCGAGCTCACTCAGTCCCCCCCTCTCAATTGCTCATTCTGTTTCTCCCACTAATGCAGGTTGCCCTTTTGTACTGGGCCCCTGTGTGCATTGATGCCTTTTTCTGGCCACAAAGAAATCTGCAGCAGTCCCAATAAAGCTCCAGTGAGCTCACTCACTCTTCTGTGTCTCCCGCTGCTGCAGGCTGCACTTTTGTACTGGATTCCTGCCTGCATTGGTGGCTTTTTCTGCCCACAAAGTGATCTGCAGCAGTCCTGACACAGATCCGTTGAGGTTGCTCACTCCCCATCTCTCAGTCGCTCTTTCCTTTTCTGCTGGCGCTGCAGGCTGGCCTTTTGTACTGGGCTCCTGCCTGCATTGCCGCCTTTTCTTGCCCACAAAGAAATCTGCAGCAGTCACAATAGAGCACCATTGAGCTCCATCACTCCCCCTCTCTCACTCGCTCATTCTGTTTCTGCTGGAGCTGCAGGTTGGCCTTTTATACTGGGCTCCTGACTGCGTTGCCGCCTTTTTCTGCCCACAAAGAAATCCGCAGCAGTCATGATAGAGCTCCGTTGAGGTCGCTCACTCGCCCTGTGTCACTCGCTCATTCTGTTTCTCCTGGTGCTGCAGGCTGCCTTTTTGTACTGGGCTCCTGCCTCTGTTGGTGCCTTTTTCTGCCCACAAAGAAATCTGCGGCAGTCCCGACAGAGCTCCGTTGAGCTCGCTCATTCTGCGCTCTCATTTGCTCGTCCTGTTTCTGCCGGCACTCCAGGCTGCCCTTTTGCACTGGGCTCCTGCCTGCATTGCCACCTTCTTCTGCCTACAAAGAAATGTGCAGCAGTCACGCTACAGCCCCATTGAGCTTGCTCACTCCTCCATCTCACTCGCTCATTCTGTGTCTCCCACTGCTGCAGGCTGCTCTTTTGTACTGGGCCCCTGTGTGCATTGCTGCCTTTTTCTGCCCACAAAGAAATCTACAGCAGTCCCAACACAGCTCCATTCAGTTTCCTCACTCCCCCTCTCTCACTCGCTCATTCCGTTTCTGCCGGCATTGCAGGCTGGCCTTTTGTACTGGGCTCCTGCCTTTGTTGCCGCCTTTTCCTGCCCACAAACAAATCCACAGCAGTCACACTAGAGCTCCGTTGAGCTTGCTCACTCCCTCTCTCTCACTCGCTCATTGCGTTTCTCCCAGCACTGCAGGGTGCCATTTTGTACTGGGCTTCTGCCTGCATTGGCACCTTTTTCTGCCCACAAAGAAATCCACAGCTGTCCTGACAGAGCTCCGTTGAACTCACTCACTCCCCCTGTCTTACATGCTCATTCTGTTTCTGCTGGCACTGCAGGCTGCCCTTTTGTACTGGTTCCTGCCTCTCTTGGCACCTTTTTCTGCCCACAAACAAATCTGCAGTAGTTCCGACAGAGCTTTGTTGACCTCACTCTCTCCATCTCTGTCACTCGCTCATTCCGTTTCTGCCAGCGCTGCAAGCTGCCCTTTTGTACCGGGCTCCTGCCTGCATTTCCGCCTTCTTCTGTCCACAAAGAAATCTGCAGCAGTCATGATAGAGCTCCATTGAGCTTGGTCAGTCCCTCTCTCTCTGTCACTCATTCTGTTTCTCCCGCTAATGCAGGCTGCCCTTTTGTACTGGGCCCCTTCGTGGATTGCTGCCTTTTTCTGCCCACAAAGAAATCCACAGCAGTCCCAACAGAGCTCTGTTGAGCTCACTCACTCCCCATCCCTCACTCGCTCATTCTGTGTCTCCCGCTGCTGCAGGCTGCCCTTTTGTACTGTGCTTCTGCCTGCGTTGGCACCTTTTTTTGCCCACAAAGAAATCCGCAGCTGTCCGACAGAGCTCTGTTGAGGTCGCTCACTCCGCCTATCTAACTCACTCATTCTGTTTCTCCTGGCGCTGCAGGCTGTTGTTTTGTAGTTGGCTCCTACCTCTGTTGGTGGCTTTTTCTGCCCACAAAGAAATCTGCAGCAGTCCCGACAGAGCTCCGTTAAGCTCGCTCACTCCCCCTCTCTCACTCACTCATTCCATTTCTGCCCATGCTGCAGGCTGCCCTTCTGTACTGGGCTCCTGCCTGCATTGCCGCCTTCTTCTGCCGATGAAGAAATCTGCAGCAATCACAGTAGAGCTCCATTAAGCTGGCTCACTCACTACCCCTCTCTCACTTGTTCATTCTGTTTCTCCCACCTCTGCAGGCTGTCCTTTGTACTGGGCCCCTGTGTGCATTGCTGCCTTTTTCTGCCCACAAAGAGATCTGCAGCAGTCCCAACAGAGCTCCAGTGAGCTCACTCACTCACCTTCCCTCACTCGCTCGTTCTGTCTCCTGCTGCTGCAGGCTGCCGTTTTGTACTGGGTTCCTGCCTGTGTTGGCGGCTTTTTCTGCCCACAAAGAGATCTGCAGCAGTCCTGACGCAGCTCCATTGAGGTCGCTCTCTCCCCCTCTGTCAAGTGCTCATTTCTTTTCTGCTGGTGTTGCAGGCTGGCCTTTTGTACTGAACTCCTGCCTGCATTGCTGCTGTTTTCTGCCCACAAAGAAATCCACAGCAGTCACGATAGAGCTCTGTTGAGGTCACTCACTCCCACCTGTCTCACTCACTCATTCTGTTTCTCTCGCTGCTGCAGGCTGCCCTTTAGTACTGGGTTCCTGCCTGCATTGGCAGTTTTTTCTGCCCACAAAGAGCTCTGCAGTAGTCCTGAAACAGCTCCATTGAGGTCGCTCACTCCCCCCGTCACTCGCTTGTTCCTTTTCTGCTGGCGCTGCAGGCTGTCCTTTTGTACTGGGTTCCTGCCTGCGTTGCCATCTTTTTCTGCCCACAAAGAAATCCGTAGCAGCCACAATAGACCTCCACTGAGCTCGCTCACTCCCCCTCTCTCACTCGCTCATTCTGTTTCTGTCAGCGCTGCAGACTGGCCTTTTGTACTTGGCTCCTGCCTGCATTGCCGCCTTTTTCTGCCCACAAAGAAATCCGCAGCAGTTACGATGGAGCTCCATTGGGGTCACTCACTCCCCCTGTGTCATTCGCTCATTCTGTTTTTCCTGATGCTGCAGGCTGCCCTTTTGTACTGGGCTTCTGCCTCTGTTGGCGCCTTTTTATGCCCACAAGAAAATCTGCAGCAGTCCCGACAGAGCTCCATTGAGCTCGCTCACTCTCTGTCTCTCACTAACTCATTCCATTTCTGCCGGTGCTACAGGCTGCCCTTTTGTACTGGACTCCTGCCTGTGTTCCCGCCTTTTTCTGGCCACAACAAATCTGCAGCAGTCATGATAGAGCGCCTATGAGGTCACTCACTCCCCCGTCTCACTTGCTCATTCTGTTTCTCTTGGTGCTGCAGGCTGCCCTTTTGTACTGGGCTCCTGCCTCTGTTGAACCTTTTTCTGCCCATAAAGAAATATGCAGCAGTCCTGACAGAGCTCCGTTGAGCTTGCTCACTCCCTCTCTCTCACTCACTCATTGCGTTTCTCCCAGCACTGCAGGGTGCCCTTTTGTACTGGGCTCCTGCCTGCATAGCCACCTTCTTCTGCCCACAAAGAAATGTGCAGCAGTCATGATAGAGCTCCACTGAACTCGCTCACTCCCCATCTCTCACTCACTCATTCTGTTTCTCCCACTGCTGCAGGCTGCCCTTTTGTACTGGGCCCCTGCATGCATTGCTGCCTTTTTCTGCCCACAAAGAAATCTGCAGCAGTACCGACACAGCTCCATTCAGCTCACTCAGTCCCCCTCTCTCACTCGCTTGTTCCGTTTTTGGCGGGGCTGCAGGCTGGTCTTTTGTACTGGCCTCCTGCCTGTGTTGCCGGCTTTTGCTGCCCACAAATCCACAGCAGTCATGATAGAGCTTCGTTGAGCTCGCTCACTCCCCCTCTCTCACTCGCTCATTGTGTTTCTCCTGCCGCTGCAGGCTACCCTATTGTACTGGGCTCCTGCCTCTGTTGGCACCTTTTTCTGCTCACAAAGAAATCTGCAGTAGTCCTGACAAAGCTCCGTTGACCTCACTCACTTCCCCTCTCTCACTCGCTCATTCCGTTTCTGCCGGCGCTGCAGGCTGTCCTTCTGTACTGGGCTCCTGCATGTGTTGCCGCCCTTTTCTGCCCACAAAGAAATCTGCAGCAGTCACAATAGATCTCCGTTGAGCTCGCTCACTCCCCCTCTCTCCGTCGCTCATTCTGTTTATTCTGCCGCTGCAAGCTGCCCTTTTGTACTGGGCCCCTGCATGCATTGCTGCCTTTTTCTGCCCACAAAGAAATCCGCAGCAGTCCCAACAGAGCTCCGTTGAGCTCACTCACTCCCCCTTCCTCACTCGCTCATTCTGTGTCTATCAGTGCTGCAGGTTGCCCTTTTGTACCTGGCTCCTGCCTGCGTTGGTGCCTTTTCCTGCCCACAAAGAAATCCGCAGCAGTCCTGACAGAGCTCAGTTGAGCTCGGTCACTCCCCCCCTCATCGCTTGATCCTAATCTGTCCCAAATATTGATTTCCGACAGTGACTGCGGTATTGTGCGCCAGAAGTGTGAAAACACATTTCGGCCGGGATGTGAAAAATGACAGCTGTACTGTTCATAAGGAGGTGTGGAAAAATGCAAGTGTTGAAAATGTGGCGTGAAAATATTGCTAATTTGCGAGGTTACAAGGGTGCATGGAAACTGCACAACGCACGCTTGTAACACAGTCATTTTATGGACTTTCATTACAAAATTTTCAACATAGGCATTATAGGACCTCTGCTCATGAACAGTGTCAGCGTGATTTTCTTAATGTGTCTCGAACACTAATTTCCCACAGCAACCGCGCTATTGTGCACCAGAACAGCAAAAACACATTTCGGCCAGGATGTGAAAAATGACAGCTGCACTGTTCATAAGAAGATGTGGAAAAATGGCAATGTTGAAAATCTGGAGTCAAAATATTGTAAAGTTGCGAAGGTATGAGTGTGAGTGGAAACTGCGCACTGCACGCTCGTAGCACACCCATTTTATGGACTTTTGTCACCAAATTTTCAACATAAGCATTTTAGGACCTCTGCTAATGAACAGTGTTGCTGTCATTTTCATAATGTGGCTCGAACATGGATTTCCCACAGTGACCGCGTTATTCTGTGCCAGAACTGCGAAAACACATTTCTGCCAGGATGTGAAAAATGACAGCTGTACTGTTCATAAGGAGGTGCAGAACAATGGCAATGTTGAAAATCTGGAGTGCAAATATTATAAATTCGTGAACTTACGAGCGTGCATGCAAACTACGCAATGCATGCTCATAACACAGTCATTTTATGGAGTATCGTCACCAAATTTTCAACATAGGCACTTTAGGACCTCTGCTCATGAACAGTGTCACTGTCATTTTCATAATCTGTCTCAAACACTGATCTCCCACGGCAACCATGCTATTTTGCACTGGAAATGCGAAAACACATTTCTTCCAGGGTGTGAAAAATGACAGCTGTACTGTTCACAAGGAGGTGTGAAAAAATGCCCATGTTGAAAATCTGGCGTGAAAATATTGCAAATTCGCGAAGTACGAGCGTGCATAGGAACTGCGCAACACACGCTCGTAAAACACTAATTTTTGGGGATTTTTGCCCACCAAATTTGCAACATAGACTTTTTGAGAGCCCACCTCATGAACACTGGCACTGTCATTTTGTTAATTGGTTCCGAAAGGTGATTCCGCGCAGTGACCGCAGAATTACCTTTCCGGGACAATTAATGACATGACAGTGACAGAATTCATGAGGAGGGGTCCCAAAAATCCCATGTTGAAAATTTGGTGCCAAAATTCCAAAAAATGCCTGAGATGTGCATGAAAGTTAGAAAAAAAAACCTATTTATTCCATTATACAGCTTACCGGCATTTCCTCAGTTCGAGGTCGACTTTGAAGAGTGCAGACGTGTTCCCGGTCAACCGAAGATCGTCGCACTGGACTCTGGAGGTAGGTGTGGGTTGAGGGGGTGGGAGGCAGGGTGCGAGTGGTGGGCGCTGGTTGTGGGGGGCAGGAGACCGCCATGGGACCATTTCCTTTTTACAGGTTACAAAAAAAAGGCATCGAGGACTGCTTTTTGTCTTCAGGCATGTGGCATGCTGGGGTGAGCTCCCAGCATGCCACCAGACTTTTCTTTGGGGGACAGCAGCTGCAGCCGACAGGGGATTGGGCACCCAGTCAGTACACAACAAAGGGGGCACATCATGCCGATGGGATTGGGCCTCCGTCGGGCAGACAGTATAAAGCGGGGAAGGGGTTTACGTAATGCCGACAGAGGAGTAGGCTTCCCAGTTGCCAACAGAAACACTGGGGCACTGAAGCAGACAGGGATTGGGACCCCTGTCGGCAAGTAAACACGGTGGGGGGGAGTTTAATATTGTTTGTGAACACAGCAGCAAACCGCCACCATGTTCACAATCAATATCAGTGTGTGAAGATCCTGCCCTGCAATGACGGGTCGCTCCCTCATTGCAGCGAATGGCTTATGCTGCAATGACTAGGCAGCCCCTGATTGCAGCGGCTGTTTTTCTACAAGTTGGTGGCATGCTGGCTGAACTAGTATCAGCAGCAGCATGCCACGGCCTTGGGGGAAGCAGGCCAAGCCTTTTAAGGCTGTGGGGGCATTGGCCACAACAGTGCCACGCCTCCTCAACCTGCTTTGGAGAAAGCTGCTGCAATATGTTTCTTGCGCATGTGCGCAATCGACATAAAAATAAAGAAAACTAGACTCCTACTCTACACTCTCTCAAAATCCCTATCTAGCATTTTCCCTACACCTCACAACTCGTTAAACTACAGGTGTCACGCCAAACTTAGCATTTGGCTGGCAACTGAATTTGATTCAGTTTAACTTGACAATTTGATTTTCCGAATCTTAACATTAAAACTTTTAAAAAATGGGTGAAAATAAATAGTGAGGAACCTTTCTTCCTGTGCATTACTTGTACACAGAGAGACAGCAGCCCAGCCTAGCCACCATCTTGCTCCTGACCCCTCCTGAGCAGTATGTCTTCTAGCCCTTCCCTGCCCAACAGCCCTGGCAGTATGGTCCTGAGGCATGGATTCAGATTCCAGCCTATGCCAATAAGATCACCGGAGTTCAGTGACACCCATACCAACACGCTCTCCAGTGTCCTCTGGCATCCGCCACCTCCCTCACTTCATCCCATTAGAACATGACACCCCTTGTCTAGTGGTATCAGCAGTGGATATGGCACACTGTGGTGCCAACAATGCACGTGGCACACTGCAGTGCTGGCAGCACCAGTGGCACACTGAGATGTCAGCAGCGCCCATGGCACACTGCGGTGCTGGCAGCTCACGTGACACACTGCGGTGCCGGCAGTGCTTGTGGCACACTATTGTATCAGCAGAGGTGTTTGCAGTGCACGTAACACAGCGCAGTGTTGGCAGTGCATGAAGTACAATGCAGTTCTGGTAAACTACGTGGTACAGCGCTGTTATGATGGACCATATGGCCCACTGTGATGTCAGCAGCACACGTGGCACACTGCAATGTCAGCAGCACATGTGGCACAGCCCAGTGAGGGCAGTACACGTAGCACTGTGCTTAACAGTCTTACACGTGGTACAGCACTATGACAACAGTGCACATGGCACAGTGTAGTGAGGGCAGTCCACGTGACATAGCACAGTGATGGCAGTGTACATGGCGCAGTGACAGCTATATATTTTGAGCAGTGCAGTGATAAGCCTGCATGTGGTGCAGTGCAGGTGAAGTGTAGTGATAGCAGTACCTGGGATGAAGGGCATACACATGGCACAATTCAGTGATGGTATGGCACAGGGCATAGTGCAGTTTAAACAGCACTGGGGATGTAGTGCAATGACAGCAGTGCATTGGTTGCAGTACAGTAACGGCAGTACCCAGTGTGACATGCATTACCTGGGACGTATAGCAGTGGCCACAGTGCACTGGTTGCAGTGATATGATGTATGATTTTTTGATGTTTGTTCAGATTATCTTAAGTTTAAACTGGGTAGTCTTTCATCATTTTTCTTGTGGGTTAGAAAGTATCTTGAAAACAGACCCTTTTCCCATCATAAGGCAGGAACCTTTTCCACTGCTTTTGCCTGCAGTAGTTTTACTTCTAGTTCCAGCAAAAGGTTTTATGTTGGTGAGTGAGCTGGGAAGTTTTTTGGTCTCTGCAGCCTTGGAAAGGTAAGGAATTGCAGGGGCAATCCCTGATCCACTACTTCTAGAACACACTTGTCTGTGGTAATTTACTGTATACCCATTCCTGGAAGTGGTGAATCATGCCCCCACACACACACACACACAGTCAGTGGGCAGAATAGTCACAGGTTTTGTTTTGGCTGTGTCTTAGGGGCTGATGCTGCAGCATTCCGGGAGCCGCTTGTGCCTCTCCTCTGTAGTTGCTTCTCTAAGGCTGGTTCTCATAGACAGTGTAGGTCTTGGTTAGTAACATCTGTCCCAGCCTCTCCTTCCATGAGGCCTATAGGAGGAAGTGGAGGAGTTTTCTTATTCTCAATGTTACTGTTAAAAGTGGTTTTGAATTATTCTACTTCATGTATGCCTCTGTCTTGTCACCAAATGAAGAATTTCTCTCAAAGGAGAAATTGGTGGCTTTAGCCTGAGTGTCTTGGGTAAGGGTGGTAGCCCTTAATCAGGAAAACCACTTCAGTTCCACTGCATGAGTCAAGACTCTTCAAGCCAGAGTCATTAGTGTCTATGGCTATGTGGAACTGAACTGGTATTTGGTGGTAGCCAGGGCTGACTCTGCCAGATCCTGTGCCACTTCGCCATCCACCTTATCACTCTGTGCCAGCACTGTATTCCATAATGCCATTTGGTATTATGATGTGTACTCCAAATAAACTGCCTGCATCTGGTTAAAGGAGGCTGTTGTATCCAGTTTTCTGGAATCCTTTTCAGGAGGCTGTGTGGAGAGAGTCATCTTGGACTTCTTACGAGCAGCTGTCTGTACCACTCCTTCACGATCGGGGTGGGCATACAGGTATTCAACCCCGTCTGTCCTCCTGATATGTTTTTTTATCAATGACAGCAACTGAATTGGGTGCTGACATGATTTTTGATGTAGCATTTTGGAGGGACTTGTGGATAGGGACTAGTAGTCTCCTTGTGGCAGCTAACCCCATCATGTTCATGAGCTCCATTTCCTCTTCATCCTCCTCTGTTTCAAGGGACGGGATGTGGACTGGTTTCACACCCTCTTTCCTCTCTCTTGGCCTCATGCCTCACCAACAGGTGCTCTCTGGCAAATTGCCTGACAGAGGTTACTCTGTTAGATGGCAGATCCTTGCCCCCCCCCCCTTTAGAAACGAAGGTCCTGGGATGGGAGGTTGAAAACATGCGCACCTCTGGTGGTTTGGGGGGAGCATGTGAATATCTGTGTGTGTATGGCTAGTTGTATGCAGCCCCATCACCTTGCTTGCAGGTTCTGAACTGATCTATGGTGGTGGTGGTGGTGGGCGTTTTCTGCCTAGCTGTCACTGATCCCTACACATTGCCCAGATAAATAAGATGCAGCATTTTGTTTACAGACCTTCACTCCCTCTCTAAGCATGGGGGCTTGCACCCCTCTTCCTCTGCAGTGGGCTGCCTGCCCCCCCTCCCTACAAAGGGGCCTGCACACCCCCTTATGCAGGGGCTTGTGACCTGCGCCCCCTCATTACACAGTGGCTTGCCCTCCCAATCTCGTGGGACTTTTGCCCCAATCCCTATGTGAGACTTGCAGACCCCATCCTACACGAGGGCCTACAGACCCCCTATCCCTACGTGGGGCCTGCAGACCCCCATCCCTACACTTGGGCCTGCAGAGCCCCCCATCCCTACTCTTGGGTCTGAAGACACCCTATCCCTATGTGGGGGTCTGCTGACCCCTCCCATCCCTATGTGGGGGCCTTCTGATCCCTCCCATCCCTATGAAGGGGCCTACAGACCCCTCCATCCCTATGCAGGGGCCTGCAGACCCCTCCTTTCCTATGCAGGGGCCTGCAGACCCCCATCCCTCTGTGGGCGCCTGCAGACCACTCCACCCATCCCTACACAGGGGGGCTGCAGACCCCAATCCAGCATCCCTGCATGGGGGGCCTGCAGATGCTGCCCCCACATCCCTATGTGGGGGGGCCTGCAGACCCCATACCCGTGCATCCCCCTACGTGGGGGGCCTGCACACCCCCCTCCCCATGCATTCCTATGAGGGGGCCTTCAACCCCCACCACATCCCTTTGTGGGGGCCTGCAAAACCCTCCCATCCCAGTGCTGGGGCCTGCAAATCCCCAGTCCCTGTGCAGAAGCCTGCAAAACTACTCCATCCCTATGCAGGGGCCTACAAACCCTCCCCAATCCCTACATGGGGGCCTGAACCCCCCCTTCTCTACATGGGGGCCTGCAAAGTCCCCCCATCCATACATGTGGGCCTGCAAAACCCCCATTGCCCCAGCAGAGACCTGCACCCTGCTCACCCTATGCAGGTGCCTGTACTGCCTTAACCATGTCCTTGGGGCATACTGTCAGTCAGGAAATATAGGCAAAATGGGAGAAGTCCTAAAATTTGCAAGTAGCTTGTTATTATTGATAACAAAATTTAAAAAATAAAGTTGTACAGGACAGCACTTCACAAAGGCAGTACACACACAAAAAAAAAAACAAAGTCCTTCATCTGAGAGACTCTTCAATTTAAGTCTCAATCTCAGTCAATCTCTCTCTCGCTCAACAAAACATTGCTCACTTTATATGAGATGTCTTTTCCTGTCAGTTTAACTTTCGCATCCTGTTCTTATCTGTTTCATCTGCTGAGATGATTAGCTGTCGCCCTTTGTATGGTCTTACCCCTGAGGGTTTTCTGGCGGCAGTTAAATTGTCTAGTGTGGGTGCTGCATGCATCGGAGGTGTTGATGCCGAGGTTGACACCTATAATAGGGTGCTCTCTGACACCATCAACTCCCTCGCACCTGTCCATGTGTGACCCAGAACTTCATACCTGAGGTCCCTATGGTTTGATGGGGACCTCAGGGAGATGAAGAAGACGGGTCGGAGATTAGAGCACTGCTGGAGAAGGTCCCACTTGGAGGCGGACAAACTGGTCCTGTGTATGCACTATTGTGCATATCAAGAGGCAATCAACCGTAAGAAGGCAGTGTTCCTGTCCAGGGAGATTACTGCCAGGAAGAACCGACCAGCTTCACTCTTCTGGACTGTAAATAGACTTGTTCATCCTGTCTGTTTGCAGCCCAGGAGAGTTTTTTCTAACAAAGATTATGAGGAGTTTGCTTGTTTTTTCTCAGACAGGGTGTCCTTGATCAGGCGGGAGGCTTCTTCAGCTAGCAATACTATAGCTAACAGTGGTCGCCAAATGTGCTCTGAGTGCACTCCACTGAGTTGGGGGGAGTCTAGACCAGTGGAGGTGAGTGAGGTTATCGAGGTGGCAATCAATTTGAAGCATACATTTTGTGAGCTGGACCCAGTGCCAACGCTTTTCTTAATGAGATGCGTTGACTCTATTGGCCCAGTGTTTGCCATGATTGTACGGTGTTCCTTATTTGATGGAGTCTTTCTGGATGCCTTGAAGGAGACTCTGGTGAGACCCCTTTTAAAGAAACCTTCTTTGGACCCGGAGATCATGGCAAATTACTGTCCTATCTCCAGCCTCCCATTTTTGGGGAAAGTGGTTGAGAAGGTGGTAGCGCTTCAATTGGAAGAGCACCTCGTGACTCACAAGTTGTATGATCCCTTCCAGTCAACCTTTCGGGCCAGACATAGCACAGAAACTGCATTTGTTCGGGTGCAGAATGATCTCCTCGGGGCTAGAGATCGGGGGGGCAGGACAATTCTTGTTCTCCTCGATCTCTCCTCAGCATTTGACACTGTGGACCATTGTGTGTTGCTTGTCCGCCTCAGGGAGCTGTGTGGACTCACCGGTACTGTCATCAACTGGTTTGAGTCCTTTCTTACCAACAGGAGGCAATGGGTTATGATGCGTAATTTCTCATCTACACCTCGTCTCCTTTCCTGTGGAGTCCCTCAGTGTTCGGTACTGGCCCCAATGTTGTTCGCAGTGTACATGCTGCCCCTGTGGGGATCATTAGGAAGCATGACTTGAGTTTTCATTGCTATGCCGATGATACTCAGCTATATTTGTCCTTTGCCCCAGGAACATCCAACGCAGTGGATGTACTAAACATCTGTCTGACTGAGATAAATGACTGGATGGCTTCCAGCTGGTTGCGACCGAACCCTAACAAGATGGAGGTATTGGTAGTGGAGTCGAACAGAGTTCGTGATAGGATGGCCTTTGACTCAGCAACTGGACTTGTTCTTGGGGCTATGTCATTGAAGACCTGCTCTTGGGTGCGTAATCTTGGAGTGATTCTGGACAGGAACCTGACCATGGAGGCTGAAATATCTTCCGTGGCTCGTACCTGTTTTTTCCATCTCAGAAACATTGCCAGGATTAAGCCCCTTGTTCCGCCTCTGGACCTCCCTACCTTGATACATGCCTTAGTCACATCTAGGCTGGACTACTGTAATGCGCTGTATCTCAGAGTCACAGGGGAACTTCTCCGCAGACTGCAGCTGATGCAAATGCAGCTGCCCGGTTATTGACTAGGCAGAAAAAATTCTGTCATGTCACACCGGTACTGTGCGAATTGCACTGGCTGCCAGTCAGGTGGAGAATCCTCTTTAAGGTGGGTCTTCTCACCTTTAAGGCCCTACACGGACAGGGCCCTGGTTACCTATCATTCCTTCTGACACCTACTCCCTCTATCCGCCCTCTCAGATCCTCCAGTGGTGGCCTCCTGACCGTTCCTAGAACGAGGTTTAAATCAGCCGGCGACAGAGCCTTTAGTGTTGTGGCTCCCATTCTATGGAATTCATTACCAGCTTTGGTCAGAGAGGCCCCCACTATAGATGTTTTTAAGATCCACTTGAAGACACTACTATTCTCACAAGCATTTGATGTTTAGAGCACAATTTATTTCATAGTTTGTGATTTAATTTTTTATTTTTGCTGGAATGTTTGTGTATAATGCTTTTAAAATTTTGTACAGCACCCAGAGCCTCCGGGATTGGGCGTCTCTTAAATAAATTTGCCTTGCCATTTTCACAAAATGCAAGAACACTTTTTTCACTAACCTTCCTGTGTCCAGCCTGAAGAGTACATTAGTCTTCTTAGCAGGTGCAGCCAATTAAGACATCCTGTCCCAGGGCTAAATTCCTGCTGTCAATTCTGTTAAAAAGCTTATGAAAGATCAAAAAGTTTCTCAAGGTCAACCGCCTGTGTTCCAAACTGCTAACTTCTCTAATAAGCCCAAGTAACTGTCTGTAATGTTTTCAACGATATAATAGTATACATTTGCAAATCATGGGATCTTGATTTCACATAAAAAGTCACATATAGTTTAACCACAGAGAAGAAAGGGGAGAAAGAAAGAACAGAAACAGCAAGTGAAGGAAAGGAGATAATGAGAGATTGTTGGCCCTTCGGAGTGGCCAATTCCTAGGTGTTACAAAAAAAATTAATTGCACAATCAAAAAGGCAAGAGACAGACAAGTGGGAGAAATATGAGAGGACATATGGTGGTGGGATTGGAAACAGTTACAGAATTCAAGAAAGCATGAGATGGGCACAGAGGGATCTTGGACATAAAAGTGGGGAGGGGAGAGGAACCAGAGGCAGAGTAGGGTCTACAGTGTTAATGAGAATATAAAGCAGACTGGGTGAGCCTTAAGGTCCTTATCTGCCAACACCTTCTATGTTTCTAAAATAGATCTTGCTTTTAACTGTCAGCATAACAAATGGGACAGGGTTTTTTCCCAAACTCTGTCAGATACCCCCCTATTTAAGAGGGAACCTTTTTGTTTTTGTTTGTTTTAAAAGACCCCAAAAAAACTGGTTTCCAAAACCTTTTCTTATTTTTCTTTTAACATTACCTATAACATTTACTTATGCACTTAAAAGAGGGGCTGCAGGATTCTTCTGATTTACTACCCCCCCCCCCCGGGATGGCAGGACAGTTCATGCAGGAAGTAGCCACCTTCATTGTTGGTGAAACATTGGAGGCCCCCAGATGTTTAGTGCTGAGGTACTTAATGTTTGGGCTGACGACAAATCATCTTGGCTTGGCTATAACTTCCTCCAAAATTATGTAATCTCTGGGCCTGTCACAAGAAGTTTCCTCCATGACCCACCAGGGCAGCCACATGATGGACCTGGTCTTCTCTCTGGGGCTTGAGATAAATCATCTCAAGACTGATTGGGTTGCTTGGTCCGATCACTGCATGGTGGAGTTCCAGTTCGGGGCCTCCCCATGAGAGCCCTCCCCTGCGGAGATGGTCAGCTATCACCCTTTGAGGGGTTTTACCCCAGTGATTTTCTGGTGATGGCTGATCTAGTGTGGACAGTGCATGCATTGGGGGTACATGCGCTGCAGTTGCAGCCTATAATAAGGTGTTAACTGATGCACGTGGCTCCCTCACACCGGTTCGTGCATGACCCAAATCTTCTCACTTGAGGTCCCCTTGGTTTGATGGGTAGCTCAAGGTGATGAAGATTGTGGGTCAGAGATTAGAGTGCTGCTGGCAGAAGACCAGGCTGGAGGTGGACAAACCGGCCCTGCATGCACATTATGGTGTGTACCTGGGGAAATCAACTGTAAGAAGGCGGAGTTCCTGTCCAGGGAGATTGTCACCAGGAGGAACCAACCAACTATGCTTTTTTGGACTGTGGAAAGGCTTCTTAATCCAGCCTGTCTACAGCCAAAAAAAGCTTTTTCAGATGCTTTATGCAAAGAGTTTGCTCGGTTCTTCTTGGACAGTGTGTCTGTGATCCGCAAGGAATTGCGCCAGCGAGCGACACTGTGTCCGACAGTGGTCACCATGGGCATCCAGAGAGTACTGCGCCTTGTTGGGATGAGTTTAGATTGGTGGAGGTGGCTGAGGTCATTGTGGTGACCTCTTGACTGAGGCACATGTTTTGTAAACTGGACCTGGTGCTGGCATGTTTCTTGATGGGATGTGTTGACTACGTTGGCCCGGTGTTTGCCTTGATAGTCCGGTGTTCTTTATTGGAGGGGGTCTTCCCCGATGTCTTGAAGGTGTCATTGGTGAGACCCCTTCTGAAGAAACCATCTTTAGACCCGGATGTTGAGGTGAATTACTGTCCCATCTCCAATCTTCCATTCTTGGGTAAGATTGTAGAGAAGGTCATGGCACTTCAGCTTGAAAAACACCTCGTGGCCTATGATCTATTTGAGCCCCTCCAATCTGGGTTTCGTGTGAGGAACAGCACTGAAACTGCATTAGTTCGGGTGCATAATGACTTCTTTAGGGCGAGAGATCGAGGGAATAGAGCAGTTCTTGTTCTCCTTGATCTCTCCTCAGCTTTTGACATGGTGGACCACCATGTGTTTCTTGACTGCCTGAGGGAATTCTGCGGACTTAGCTGCACTATTATCCGCTGGTTTGAGTCTTTTCTCACCAACAGGAGACAAAGGGTAGTGATGGGGAATTTCTCCTCCTCCCCTAGCCTCCTGTCGTGCGGAGTACCCCAGGGTTCAGTCTTGTTACCAATGTTGTTTGCCGTATACATGTTGCCCCTTGGAGACCTCATTAGGAAGTACAGCTTGTGTTTTCATTGCTATGCCAATAATACCCAGCTGTATCTTTCCTTTGCCCCGGGACATCCAACGCTGTGGATGTGCTAAACACCTGCCTTGCTGAGATCAATGATTGGATGGCTTCCAATTGGTTGCGACTCAGTCCCAATAAGACAAAGGTGCTGGTTGTGCAGTCAAACAGAGGGCATGATATGATGGCCTCTGGTGTAGAGACAGGGCTTTTTCTTGGATCTGTACCATTAAAGGCCTCCTCCAGCGTGCGGAATCTTGGCATTATTCTTGACAGCGTATTGACGCTTGAATCTCAGGTGTCATCTGTTGTCCATACCAGTTTTTACCATCTGAGGAATATTGCCAGAATCAAGCCCCTAGTTTCACTCCTGGACTTCCCCACATTGGTGCATGCCTTTGTGACGTCTAGGCTTGACTGCTGTAATGTGTTCTATCTCGGGGTCTCTGGAGGTACCCTTAACTGGCTGCAACTGATGCAGAATGCAGCTGCCAGGTTGTTGACAGGGCAGATGAGGTACTGCCACAGACATCACCCCAGTACTGCATGAACTGCACTGCTTGCTGGTTAGGTGGAGGGTCCTTTTTAAGGTGGGCTTACTCATCTTTAAGGCCATACATGACCTGGGCCCTGGCTGCCTAAAGGACCTTCTAACACCTACTGTCTCAGTCAGTTCCCTCTGCTCCTCCTCTAGGGGCCTCTTTGAGATTCCCAGGATGAGGTTAAAAACTGCCAGCAGCAGAGCATTTAGCATTGCCAGACCCGTTCTGTGGAATTCACTACCTCCAGCTGTAAGATAGGCCCCATCAGTAGAGGTATTTAAAGTCCGCCTCAAGGCCTTTCTGTATAATCAGGCCTTGCCAGACTTTGTTTTATGAGCTTTCTTGGCCTGACTTCTGTGATTATTTTTTGTCCCTGGCTTTTTCATCTATTTATTTTTTAGTTATTGCAGTCATTTTGATTTATTTAATTGTGCTGATCTAATGTGTAGTATTTATTATGTGGTTGTATTGTGGGTTTTTGTTTTTTGCTATTGCTTTGTTTATTGTACGGCGCTCAGAGTCTCCGGGATGGGCATCTTTTAAATAAAATTTGCCTTGCCTTGCCTGAACATAATGCAGCCTTGATGGTTTGAAAGCCTCATTGCATTCTGGGAACCATTTCACGTTATTTGGGTACCATTTTTTTCATTAGTTCAGTGAGGGGAGTAGCTAATTGGCCATAGTTGGGAACAAATCTCTGGTAGTAACCAGCCAGACCTAAAATTTACCTGACATGTTTCTTTGTTTTAGGGGCAGGACTGTTAGCTACATCTTCTGTCTCGGAAATCTCTGTCTTTACTTCTCCATTTATCAAAATACAATCCAAATATGTGGTTTCCTCCATGCCTAATGCGCACATGGTAGGAGTCAGGGTCAGACCTGCATTTTTGATAGACAAGATGACTGCCCATATGTGTTCCAAGTATCTTTTCTAGTATGGACTTTACACCACATCATCATCCAAGTAAACCGCACAGTAACAGTGTGAGGGACTAGAACTATGTCCATGTGCTGCTGGAATGTAGCAGGTGCATCATGTAAACCAAATGGCACAGTAGTGAACTGATGGAATCCAACTGGGGTGGACAATACAATTTTGTCTCTGGATTCTTTAATTTGGGGAATTTGCCAGTAACCCTTGGTGAGATTGAGGGTACTAATGTAATTGGCACTTCCCGATCTGTCCACCAAATCATCTCTTCTGGGCATAGGATAGCTGTCAAATACAGACACTTGATTAAGTTTCCTAAAATCAAGGCTGATTCTTACACCCCTTTCTTGTTTGTTTACAGTCACCATTGGTGATGACCATTTGAATCACCAAACTTGCGGCCTCAGAGCTCCCGAAGTGCCGTATCAATTGATTTACCACTACATGCCACAACATATATGGCTACTTGTGCTAGAGAAAGGAAATAATCCCATTGCTAGGGCACATTTATAAATATGCTTCATTTTTTAAAATTCTTAGTAGCACCCCACCAAATCACACTGTCAACATTTCAAGCCCACTTGCTCTTTATCAAGACAATGGCCCTCTCTATTGTCAGGCTTAAATACTGCAATACCTTAAAATGTATAATACAACCCCCTTTACCATATATAATGGTGTTCAGTCACCTATCTAAAGTAACTCTACACCTATCCATAGGATACATACCTCTTACCTATTGAACAATATAAATAAATATTTATCAAAACATCCGATACAGGGAGTGTCACCATGCCTTAAGTGTTGCTATTAATTAATATAGTAGTATTTAATCTTATATTATAGTATATTATCTGTCTATTGCACTAAAGAAGCCCACAATCCAAATATCATTACAAGCACAATACCAAATGGCAATGTATTAACTAATGTAACTAATATATTTAAACTATTATTCACTTATTCAAAAAAAGCAAATGTTAACATTTTAATATCCTAACACTCGATCTACAAAAATATGCATCCCCCTAAAAAATTACATACGAAGCAACATTAAAATGATGCTGTAATATTTTAACTTCCTTTAGCCAACAATGGTGCTAACTGAAAATGTCCATTTAAACCTGGTGTTTTCATTTGCTCTTAATTTAAATTGCCAGAATGTCTCTCTACTAAGCAATACGTTGTCCAAATCTCCACTAAGTATACCAATTCGTACATGTTCTATGCCACAAAATCTGAAAGAGTGGCCTTGACCACATTTCTTAACATGTACTGCTAGTGCATTTTCTTTTGCTCCCAGTCTAATATGTCTTAGATGTTCTACTATGTGGTATCTTAACTTTCGTTTGGTTTTACCCACATAAAAGCTGTTGCAGGTGCATTTAGCCAAATAAACAACTGATTCATTGTTACAAGTTACAAAGTCTCGGATTTTAAACTTTACACTGTTTTTAACAGAAAATTCATCCCCCACCTGTATGTATCTGTAGACAGCGCAATTGCCACATATAAAATTGCCTCCTGGTAGATTATCATTTCTGGGCTTTCGGCTGGGTTCCAAAGCACTGTGCACCAATTTGTCCCGAAGGTTCTTGCCCTTTCTATACGTGATGGTCGGTCCATTTTTAACAACTTCTTTCAATGCTACTACTGCTGACAGTATGTTCATATTTTTCCTTATAACATTTACCATTTGTTGGCTCTGATAAGTAAATGTAAGGACAAAATTAAGGCATTTATCTTTTACTTCCTTTCGCTTTACTTTTTGTTTTGGTATCAACAAAATCTTTCTATCCACCTGATCCACTATTTCTTTTATTTTTTCCCATACTTCAGTGTCATACCCTCTAATTTTAAATCTATCCATCATATTTCTGCTCACTTGTTCATATTCCTCTACTGAACTACAGTTTCTTTTGAGTCTAATAAACTGTCCTTTTGAAATATTCTGCACAACACGTCGAGGATGACAACTGCTATAATGTAAAATAGAATTTCAATCAGTGGATTTCCTAAAAATCTTAGTCTCCACCTCCCCTTTGTTTTTTTCTTAATTAAAAGGTCTAAAAATGTTACTTCCCTTTGATTCATAGTTACTGAAAATTTTAAGTTCCCATTTGTCCCTTCCAAATAACAAATACATTCCTTAAATTCCACAGAGCTGCCTTTCCATATTATAAATACATTATCCAAATAGCATTTATACAAATCCAAATAATGAAAAAAATGGATTAATATTTTCATCCTATATATACTTTCGTTCCCATTCTGCCAAATATATAGTGGCATAATTGGGGGCCATTGCCGCCCCCATTGCAGTACCACTAATGTGATGATACATAGTATCCCCAAATAGAAAGACATTTTTGTCAAGTATATGGTCAGTTAGCATTAATAAAAATTCAACAAATTCACCAGTAAAGTAAAGTAAAATTTATTTTTAAGCGCTTTTCAAAAAACCAAAGTGCTGAACAAATAAAACAACATTTAAAATAACATATATTAAAACAGTATAAATAAAATTATTCTACATAAGCTTTTAAAAACAGATATGTCTTAAGCTCCAATTTAAAGCTCTCAATGGTCAGGCAGCCTCTTATCCGACGAGGTAGAGAATTCCACAGGGCAGTGGCAGCGTAGGAGAATGCACGTGCCCCAGATGTCTTCAAACGAACCCTGGGAACCTCTAGCAATCCCTCGCCGGTGGATCGGAGTGGACGAGAGGGGCAGTAGGGAGTAAGGCGATCTTGCAGATACTGTGGTTCCCTGTTCGTGTAGGGGTTTGTATGTTAGTAAACCGACCTTAAAGGTGATCCACCACTGAACTAGTAGCCAGTGCAGCCCACGCAGCACAGGAGTAATATGACTATTTCTAGATGTCCCAGTCAAAAACTTGGCCGCTGCGTTCTGCTCTAGCTGCAGGCGGCAGATACCAATCCCTGGTAGCCCTAAGTACAGGGCATTGCAGTAATCATGGTGGGTGGTCACAAAGGCGTGGACCAGAATAGGAAGGTCAGCCAGAGGAACCAGGCATTTCATCCGGGCGACATTCTTAAGATGGTAGAAAGAGGACTTAACGACGGCCGACACCTGAGATTTCAGGGTCAGACTATTGTCAATAATAATGCCCAGATTACGTACCTGGTCTGAGGTCGAGAGCTGGACACCATCAAGCCAAAGTCAAAATGGCACCCCAGCCCTACGACCCACCTCAAGGCAACCCAGGTCCACAGCCAACACCTCGGTCTTATCCAGGTTTAACCTCAGCCAGCTAGCATTCATCCAGTCCCTGATCTCGGATAGACAGCTGTTAAGCAAAGGGACTGCATCATCCTGCCCGGGAATAAAGGACAGATACAGCTGGGTATCATCTGCATAGCAGTGAAAACCCAAACTGCATCAATTAATAATGTCTTCTAATGGCAGCATATATACTGCGAACAACATGAGCACCAAGATGGAGCCCTGCGGCACCCCACAGGACAGAGAGATAGTGTCTGAGGAATAAATTACAGTGACAACCCTCTGTGTCCGGCCTGTGAGAAAGGATTGAAACCAGTGTAGAACTGTTCCAGACAGTCCACAAAAAAAACGCAAATGCTCCAACAGCACACCATGGTCCACAGTATCAAATGCTGCAGAGAGATCAAGAAGGACTAAAATAGCACGAGCCTTTTGATCTCGCGCAATTAGGAGATCATTTGAAACCCAGATGAAAGCAGTCTCAGTGCTATGTCTTTTCCTAAACCCCGACTGGAGAGTTTCATAGATATTGTGATTTGTGAGATGGTCATCTAGCTGTGACGCAGCCACTTTTTCAATAACCTTACCCACAAAGGGCAGGTTAGAGATAGGTCTGTAGTTAGCTAAACAGTCCGGGTTCAATGAAGGTTTTTTTAAGGAGTGGTCGAACGACCGCCTCCTTTAGGGGATCAGGCAAAAACCTCTGCTCCAGAGATTTCCAAACAATTTCAGCAAGGATCGGGCAGATAACCTCTACGCAACCTATTAATAGGGGCGTAGGGCCCGGATCCAAACTACAGCTGGTTGGTCGTACAGTCTGAACAATCCTCACAACATCCGTGAATTCTGGCCTACTGAAGTCAGACCAGGCAGCATGGGTGTTCGTTTCCTCCCGCCAATCACCGCAATCCCTTAAAGAGGAGGCTGGGCCAATGCCCGACCTAATGCTGGCAATCTTATCTGCAAAGAACTGAGCAAGTTCGTCACACTTCATTTGTGAAAAATCTCTTCCAGACTGCAGACAGAGTGGATTGCACAATCTGTCGACAGTCTGAAAGAGTTGAGCTGGTCGGTTCCGTGCAGCAGCAGTCTCCTTGGACAGGAATTTTGCCTTCTTACAGGTGATTGCTGATTGATAGATACTATAATGATCCATCAATATAAGTTTGTCAGCATCCAGGCCAGATTTCCACCAAGCTCTCTCTAGCCTTCGCCCCACTCTCCTCAGTTCCTTCAAGGACTCATCAAACCATGGAGTCCTTGGGCGCTGAGTGAGTGGGCGAACACGAACAGGAGCAAATAGATCCAGGGCCTCACCAATTGCCTTATTATAGGCAAGAATGAGATCCCCTAGATCCATGCACTCATTTGAAATACTCGATAGGTCCAGAACCGCCGATAGATCTTCTGGGGTAATTCCCCTTAAAGGGCTGTACCGGACCATCTCTGTAGGGGCAGGCCTATTTGGGGTGCCCCGAAACTGAATCTTATGGTATGGTGGTCCATCCACACATTTGGTTCCACTACCAAATGCATGACCTCCAACTCCAGCAGGAACACTAGGTCCAATGAGTAACCCCCTGTATGGGTAGCAGAGGTAACCACCTGTGTAAGGCCCAACAAAGTCATTAGTTGGAAGAGATTATTCGCAAAATGCGAGAGTTCATTGTCGACCCAGGCATTGAAGTCTCCCAGTATTAACCATCTGGGCGACTCCAACACCACGTCAATGATGAAGTCTGCAAACTCCTTCAGGTGGACGGTAGATGAGGAAAATCCTGAACCCTACACCTGCTCCTAGGATACACTCAAAGGATTGAGTGTGGCCCACTGGAGTATCCACTAGACCCAGCTCCGTTCTAAAAAAGATGGCTACTCCCCCGCCCCTACGATCCAACTTCAGGCGGTGTATCACCAAGAACCCAGCCGGAACAGCAGATGCCGATATAGGGCCTGCATTCTCATCCAACCAGGTCTCGGTGATGCATGCCAGGTCAGATGTTTCAACAAGATCCGCTATAATGGCGGTCTTGCTTCTAATTGACCTGGCATTACATAACACTGCTCGGGTTGGTGGAGTTTTCAAGGAAGATCACAGTACCTGCCTACTATTTGTAGAGCCCTTGGGTATGGAAATCAGACAGGGAGAACCCCTCTCATGATTCCATTTCTCCCCAGGGCGCCTCCTAGTCCCTACTACCTCTATCTGTTCATCCCTTTCCATTCTTCCACTCTGCCCAGTCCATCCAACCTTTAAACGCCTTCTCACTATCCCCAGTGCACGACATCTATTATAGACTTTGGCTAACAAAGGGGGACAGTGAAGAGGATTGAGGTCCCGCAGCAGAGTGGGAGAATAGCACCTGACCATCTTGGAGCCCTTCCAGCACATCCTGATATATAATAAACAACCAAATAATCAAAAAATTCCAAATTAAATATTCCACTACAATAATATCCAACACACACATTTACAATTAGACCAATTTAGTCCATCAGACTCATTACAATAAATGAGCTTAACAGCAAATAATTAAAAAAAATAATCATAAATACTAATAATCTGTTTAACTTCAGTGGATCCTATAATAAAACCAATTTCTTTATCCAAATTCCACATAAAAATAGAAGTCCGGGATCACATGATGTCTGTGAGACTAGCAGCTCTGGTGGTTTGCTCCCATCTCGATCCTCCGACAAAGCCTTCAAGACACGTTCTAGAAGAGGCTCCGACCACATCTAATACAGAATAACTAGCTTCCAACAGTCAATAGTGCTGCTCAAGTGATTCGGGGAGTTTTTTTGTCTCTTTGCCAACTAAATTGCGAATAGCTTTACTGAATCTCAAGGCCGAGCAACAACATGGAGGCCGAAATGCGCCAGGCTTTCCCGCGGCATACTCCCCCACAAACCCCGGAGAAGGGACCAAAAAGACCCAAAGGTCAGATCGGAGGCACCGCAAGAGCCCTCATAACAACCACACCGCAACCAGCGGCGACTCCGTTGTCAGAACAAAAATTCTTAGAGGAACTTCAGCCTTTCAAGTTAGCTCTGCAAGATATTACATCAGAAATAAAATCTCTCAGAGGGGAGCTAGCTGATACAAACCGGGCTATTTCCGACATCTCCGCCCGGACCACATCACTAGAGAGCTGGAAGACTAAACTGGATCCCGACGTGGTGACCCTCAGACAGCGCTTACATAAAGTAGAAACTAAACTGGAAGACCTGGAAGGCCGGAGTAGGAGAAACAATATCATCATCTTCGGCCTTCCTGAAGAAACTGAAGGACTATCTCCTATTACATTCTTCCAAAAATTACTTGCTAAAATAGCTGGTCCATCCCTGAATAATCCGTCGTACATTATAGAGAGAGATCATCACCCACTGCGCCCTAAACCAGCGAAGGGCAATCCTCCGAGACCAGTTATCATTAAGTTACTGAATTACCTGGATAAATCTCATATCTTGGCTCAAGCCAGAAGTCTGCAACAGGTTCTTTGGGAGGGCCAGCAATTACGTATAACGCAGGATCTACCGGCCACAGTGAGACAGCGCAGAGCAGAGTATCACCCCCTGGTGTCTAAATTAATTGCCGCTGGTATTAAATACAAGGTTCAATACCCCTCCAAGTTGATGGTGCATTATGCAGATTCCTGGCATTCATTTGAGACAGCACAAGCTGCAACCCTTGCACTACACAAGATGTATCCAGATCTGTTCTCTGCCAGCTGAGGAGGAATAGGAAACAGTGCAAATATAACTTTTTCCACAAGGAAGAGAAGGTCAACAAATTACATTTAAATTGGATCCCGAACGAAAAGAATACCTGTCTGATAACCGCCAAGTAGCACAATGTCATGTTTATTTGTATAGTTTGATTCAAGACTTTCTTCTCCAGACATTACTTACAGAGGACACAGGAGGGCAGCATAGCTCCATGGTGATGATTGAAAGTACTCGCAATCACCAGCAATTCATCATGAACATTTATAACAGGTTGAATGTAGCAGCCTTCTTTAGATTGCCAGATGAAAATTATCTATCAAGCTGCTCCGGGGCGGTTGTGTTAGAATAACTAACGCACACGTCTGTACTCGCCCAAAGAAAAAATTAAAAACCTTTTTTTTTTTATACTGGAGAAAGACATATAGCAAAACGCAAACGGAGGGGCCTCAGACATGAAAGTGGAGGATGGGGGCGGGAGGCAGGTGCCCCTAGTTAATCCTGCAGCCTGCACAGTGCATCATGTACTGGCATAGGGTGGGATGGGTACCCACAGGGACTGTCAGGATCAAAATTGAGAACTTATTATTAATAATGTCTTTAACTTCGGGGCAGCAGAAAATTCTGGTCCTTATCTTGGTTTTTTCTTTTCGGGATAAGTTTTGCCCGGAGATGGGTAGAAGAAAAGGGGGGAAGGGGCATGATAGAGGGAGGGAAGGAAATAGGTTATTAAGGGTATCTGAAGGACGGGTAACAATTTCCCATCTTATCTTTTTACAATTTTATTAGAATATGGGAGGGATTATAGAATTAGAGGGGGATGGTTGGGATGGCAGTTAACGGTTGTTGTTGAAGGGGGGAAGGGAATGAGTTCGGGATCGCCACCACGTAAAAGGAGATCGCTTCATGGGGTAAGTCCTCCTCAAGGAGAAAAGTCAAAGACACTGAACCAGGACTGGGCTTTTGCTTTTGCATGACAACAGTACTTAGGTTCTGTTCTTGGAATGTTAAGGGTGCTGAATCCCCAACCAAAAGAGCTAAGATCTTGCTGCATCTTAACAAGCTTACTATAGACATAGCCTTTATCCAAGAGACTCACTTACCCAATTCACAAATCCTCAGTTTAAGAAGGACATGCACTTGGAACTGGTCTAGACACCCGCAGAAATGGAGTTGTGGTACTAATTGCTCGCCGTATACCTTTTCGGCTACTTCAGTCAATAAGCGACGCCCAAGGTAGATATATATTATTCAGAGTCATTTTAGGTCACACGGAAATGGTAGTAGGATCAATCTATGGACCAGTCGGAGATGACCCCCAATTTTTTATTAATCTTATGACCAGCCTGGCACCCTGGTCCAGACTCCCCATAATACTTGGAGGAGATTGGAACTTAGTTCTCTGTCATTCCCTGGACCAGTCTAAAGCCAGACATATTCCTCATACCCCCGGACAACTGGCTCTTAAAGATCTTATGAACACCATGGGCCTTGTTGATCCGTGGAGGACTCTTTTTCCCTCCACCCGAGACTACTCCTTTCATTCCTTGCCCCATAACACATTTTCAAGAACTGATTTCTTTTTGTTGGGGATTGAGCACCTAACGAGGGTTCAAAATTGTGTTTATCTTTCCAAGGTAATCTCTGACCACCATCCAACTTTGTTACAGTGGTCTATACCTACCCCCGCTAACCAAATCAAAGTTTGAAGATTTAACCCCCAACTATTAAGGTCCCAGAACATAGTTGACCTCATTCAAAGGTATATAGAAAATTTTCAGAAACTAAATGCACCATCCATGCCAAAATTAGATGTACTATGGGGCGCCTTGAAATGCTCATTAAGAGGTGAAATTATTCGGTTAGCCTCCATCAGGAAGAAGAAAATTTCATCTGAATCCTCCTTACTTTTACAACAAATTAGAACTTTAGAGTTATCTTTAACATCACAATCTTACTCTACAGAATTTGAAAAGCTAGAAAGTCTTTGATTTATATATAATACCCTTCTTGGCGACAAGGTAGAGTACCTTCACCTCAAATCAAAAGTTACTTATTTTGACCAAGGGGGTAAGGTGGGGAAACTCCTAGCTCTAAGGCTTAGGACACAAGTGACAGACAGGATAGTAGTCACTATTCAAGACCCAATAGGCCAGTTCCATACTACCCGGCAGAGATAACTTCATGTTTCAAAGCATACTACCAATCTCTCTACCCAGCTTCCCCTTCATCCTCTAAGGATACCACATTAGACTTGTTTCTACAAGGCATAGACCTTCCACACCTATCCCAGCAACAAATAGCAGTGCTACAAGCCCCTTTGAACATAGCCGAAATACATGAGGCCATAGAGACTCTTTCCATTGATAAGGCCCCAGGCCCAGACGGCTATACAACTAATTTCTATAAAGCTTTTAAGTCCCAATTGGGTACAATTTTACTGGAGACATATAATTATATATACAAATATGGCCTATCAGACCCTAACCTCACAGAAGCTACTATCGTGGTGCTTCCTAAACTGAATAGGGATCCTACATTATTACAGAACTATCGCCGAATATCACTTATAAATGTGGACATGAAGATTCTAGCTAAAATCTTAGCTAATAGGATGGCCAAGGTTTGGCACATGTTAATTAGCCCTGAGCAAGTCGGTTTTGTGGCTGGGCGTCTCGCATCAGACCACTTACGTAAAATTTCTCACCTCATTTCTGCGTCCAAGGACTCCAACACTCCAGCAGCCTTGGTGTCCCTGGACGCAGAAAAAGCCTTTGATCGGGTTTCACGGGAATATTTGTTTGAGTCACTTCCAAGATATCGAATCCCAAACCATTTCATATAGTGGGTCAAAATACTTTACTCACAGCCCTCTGCCCGGGTAATATGCAATGGTGTCCTGTCACCATCCTTTCCCCTCCAAAAAGGCACAAGGCAAGGTTGCCCCCTCTTCCCCTATCTATTAAATCTATTTCTAGAACCACTCATTAGGAGGATTAATCAATCCATGGCAATAACTGGCATTACGATCAATCAGGTTAAATATAAGCTATCGGTGTATGCTGATGATATTATGCTTCATGTTACAAACCCATTTACATCTATTTCCACTACTCTCAGTATTATTCAAGAATTTGGGGAAATCTCCAACTATAAATTAAATGTTGCTAAAACTGAAGTAATGCCACTAAATAACTATACCCTAAAAACAGAGGTTGATCAACTTGGACTCACCTGGGTAAGGAATAAAATAAAATACTTGGACATATACCTGTCTCAGTCTAACAGCAAAATGAGGCAACTTAATCTGAATCAATTGCTCGTAAATGTTAGGTCAGACTTGAACCGTTGGGCACTACTCCCTATTTCTTTGTGGGGACGTATTAGTACTATAAAAATGAATATCTTACCCCGCTTGTTATATCCCCTTCAAATGTCAAATTATTCCCTTCCTAAATCATGGTTTCTCCAAGTGCATAGCACTATATTAAAATTCATTTGGAAAAATAAGTCACCTCGGAGAGCACTCACTAAATTACAGAGACCTAAGGAACGGGGTGGGCTACAGGTCCCTAATTTCTATTACTATTACCTGGCCATTAACTGTGCTATTATCTCACGATGGCTAATACCCCCAGAAGATCCCCCATTGTGGTTACAAATAGAAAAATCAATATGTAATGCAGCAGGAGTAGATATTCAGAGTCTTCCTTATCTGAGTGCCAACAGAGTCCCCAAACAGTGTAAGAACACACCTATCATGGCCTCTATTCGGATACAAGCACAGATGAACAAAATTTTTGGGACAATATTAACAAGGGATATATCACAGCCCCTTCTTAAAAATCCTAACTTTAAAATAGGAGGTAGAGTTATCACTACGTCTACTTGGCCGGTTGATTGTGGCAGTACAGTAGCAGATTTAGTCAAGAATCATAAGTTACTTGCCTTTTCAACTATCAGGGAAAAATATAAACTACCCGCCTCCTTCTGTTTTAAGTATCTGCAAATTTCCCATGCTCTAATACAACACTTTGGAAGTGGTCCGTGGGACAGGTACAGGCTAGGTCCTATATTGAACTCACTCCACAGGAGACCATCATCCCATTATGTTGCCTTTTATTACAAAGAACTTCAATCAATAGGTAGTGAATTGGAAGGGGCCCCATGTTACGTGTGGGACAGGTCTCTCCCTTCCACTTCTCAGGTACCCCGCCAATGGGGACAAATCTGGAAAAGGCTATACAAAGACATTAGATGGGATCGGTATAGACTGCTCCAATTCTATGTATTGCATGACTTATATTACACACCTGTTAAGCTTAATAAAATGGGGCACTGTCCAACTGACTTATGCACCAGATGTAGACTCCTGAGAGGTACAATTCTTCATATTCTTTGGGAGTGTGAGAAAGTTACCCCATTCTGGATTGCCATTCGATCCAAACTAAGCCCCATATTGGGGTTACAAAATGCTTTCCAACCTGAAATTTGTATCTTGGGAGACTCAAGAGGAACTCTGATAGGAAATCAAAGGAAACATATATCTTTGATATCCCTCTGTGCCAAGAAGATTATATTACGCCATTGGTTGGATCAGCAAATTCCCACATACACAGAATGGCATAAGGAAATTCTTTTTGCTCTACAAGCAGAATATTTTATAGCAAAGATATCCAAACATAGTAATAACTATCAGAAGGTGTGGGCACCCCTACAAACCCTATTATCCATTTAGGAAAGTTTAATATAAATTTAGATCTGGTTTGGTTCTGTGCAAGTTAATGATTAAACTTCTTCTATGTTCTTATTTTCTTTCATTTGCCTGATTACTCCTTCTTCTAAGGAGAAGAATTACCCCTAGCTATATAAGGTGGTGGTGATGTGGGAAGGGTGGGCGGGGTGGGAAGGAACAAAAGATCTTATTAATACTACTATTTCATAGCAAGTTTTAGTAGTTAGATACTCTTGTTGGATTATTTAATAATACCCCAACTCTGTTAATTAAGGTTATCAAAGTTGAAGATACCATAATCTGTGGTTTTGTATGTTAATGGATATACACTTTGTCTTTGATATGTACCACGATTGTTTGATTAAGCATCTGTATAGGAAGATTATAGAGCATACCCTAAGTGTACAATGAGTCTTAACAAATTTTACAATAAAGCATATTAAATTGAAAAAAAAAAAAAAGAAAAAAAAATTAGAAGTCCGGTTTAACATTTATCAGGGGAAATATCTACCATAAACAGTAATATTAACCCTAGCCGAGATCGGAACTACGGCCCCTAGAGGTAAGACCACCCTGCAGCAGAACCCCCAGCATGCCAAGGAGACACCGAATGCTTCACACCTAGCCTTCGGCAGGCCCAAAGCCAGTGTCACCCGTTCCAAGCCCAGCCGGAGCAACAAATACCTCTGCCAGCTCACCCTATGGCAAGTATTTGTAATAGCCAGAAAACCAGACAATCATAGAATAAAGCACAATAATAATTACAATCAATACAAAGATGCAGGCATATAAGTCCAGTAAATCCAATGGATATAGACTCCCCACAGTTCAGCAGCTCCCACAGTGCAGCAGCTCACCACACCATAGCTGAGATCATACAACCATCACAGCATAATTTGTGTGTTTACTCACAGACCACAGACCAACAAGTCCATATCTCCAAGCAGTCAGATTTCAACTCAACAGTTCCCGCATACGCGGATTAAAGTATGGTGTGCAAATCAAAGAAATGACCTGCAAACTGCAGTAACAGCATTAATGTATTCAATATATCCACAATATATCCACTCAATTGGGGAAAAAAACAATATATGCGACAGGATATTTAAAAAATGCAGGAGCAGCAACAGTCTTGGCAACAGTCTTAACTCGAGCCAGTCATTGCACTCCACTCCACTCCACAGCAGCATTTTAACCACCGAAACAATCCTCAGCACTGGGATGATTAGCAGCTTGTAGCCCAAAACAATAATAATTCCAGCTGAAGGTCCCAGCATCATCCGCTCCACAGCACTAATCCACCGCCAGCAGTTCTGGCTATTCCACAGCTCCCAACTCCACATTAATTCGCAGCACACACAATATTCAATATGCAGTTTCCAGTGTGCAAATTATAGTTCACTTTAACAAACGCTCCCTTCGACTCCACCGATAATCAACCAGAATATAAAGTAACCCTATATATGGCCTGTCTCAGTGCCTCAAGTCCCTCAGCATGTGGAATGACTGTGTATAAAGAAGCCACATCCAGGGTAACCAGAAACTATTCTGCTTCTGTTTCAACTTCTGATAGGATTTCTAAAATATGCATCGTATCTCTAAGATACGCCCTTGACTTCTGTGCCACCCCCTTTATATACTCATCCACAAATTAAGCCAAAGGCTCAGAGAGGGATTCATTACTAGATACAATTGGTCTCATAGGAGGACTACTGAGACTTTTATGAACCTTGAGGAGGCCATAAATTACCACCCTTTTAGGGTTTTTAACAGTTAAAAAATCGGCCGTCTGATTATCAATACATCCATTCATAGTTGCTTCATATAACATCATATAAATTTCATGCTTACAATTTACAGTTGGATCTTTGCTCAATTTTTTATATGTCATATTATCAGATAACATAGTCATTGCATTTTTGCATTTAACTTTATCCATCACCACCAAAGAGCCGCCTTTGTCTATGGATCTGATGGTGATATAGGTATTATCCTGAAGATTTTTAAGTGCATTTTTTTCTTCATATTTCATATTTTGCTTTATGTAATCTGATTTCTTTTCTAACAATGTTCGAATTTCATTCTCACACAATTTCACACAGATACCAATGCTTGAATTCATCAGCAGAACATACATTGATTTTTTTTCTTTCATTTTCCTTGTTCCTGGATCTCACTCATATTTCCATTCATTCCATCCTGTTCCCTGATGTTTTCTTCTTTATCATATAAAAGACACAAATTCAATTCTCTTGCATATCTGTGTAAATCCACTATTGCTTTGAAATCATTTGTGAAATTTGTGGGGATAAAAGATAAGCCCTTATTTAAGACCTGTTTATTCATTTCTTCTAAGGCATATTGGGATAGATTAAAGACTAAATTAGCTGAATTTTGCTCTACTTGAGTTTCATTTAATTCCTTTATCGTCCCCTCTGACAATAGTTGTTCCTTTTCATATATTGTGAATTCCATCCCCCTCTGTTCCTTTTCTGCACTATATGTCCTCTTTTTCCACCTTCCCCATGTCATCCTTTCCCCTGTGTGCCCCTCCTCGTACTTCGTTCTCTTATCTTATCAACCTGGGACTCCTGCGTAACTCCCTGCTGTGTATAACTGGTAAATTCAACCTGTTCCCCATTTCTGATGTTATATTCAATTTTTGCATCGGTTGTAACACTTCCTGATTTGGAGCTGGGGTCATACCTACATGTTGTCTTATCGATGGATTTACTTGGGGTATCAATATACTGGGGTCTCCTAGTTGGAAATTGCTCTGCCCTAAAAAAGGTTGTTTACTATTATCTACCGTAATTGCAGATTCTCTATCATCCCCAGCTAAGTTAGAAATACTTCCCCTTCTTCTACTTCTGATTCTGAACCTGAAGCACTTGTGTAAGTGTCTAACTATACTGTCTTTTTAAGAATAGAATGTGGTCTATATTCTACATTTTTCCCCCATTCAAAAATATGGCCGTGTATATAATCTCATTTATCCCTCTCAAATTTCCGCATTTTAGTACGTTTAATACATGTGTCTGTATTTTAATAATTTCCTTTAATTTGCTTGAATACATCTCAAATTCAGAGTGTGTTTCAAAATTTAGAAATCTGCTTCACATTTTTTAAAGAGGTCCATGACCTCTTGCTCCATTTCAGTACCGTGCTTAATAATTATCTGGATAAGACCAGCCGAAGATTCTAAAAGGTGTGTTTGCCAATCTTGTAAAAAGTTTACTTTATCAATCCCAAATATTGGTTGCATAGTCCACCTCACACCCCGAGGGACCCGGTTAACCTTCTGGTATGCCTCCATTGTTGAAACTGCATGGTAGGTACATACAGCATTTCAATTCACTGTCTGGATAGGGATATAAAGCATACTTAAAACAAACCATAGTAATGTTAGACTGTTACAATTATAATATTGTGTCTCTGCTATATACCATTTCACAACAAGGAGAATATAATTCACTCTGCCTTATGGTCCAACACGAGCAATAAGGGTGAGATTGTGTGGGCTCATTATATGGTATAATCAACCTCACACTTTCCTGGAATTCAGTTTATAACCACATGTAATAAACCACAAACCATATGGTGTACAAGATTAGATGTACATAAGCTCAGTCATAAGTTAATTTCAAACAACACACAGGAATAACTTACTTTTAAATGGTATCTCAGTAAACCTCCAGGAGCCAGTAAGAGTGGAGCTACCACTGTCATGCTGGTTGCAATAGTAGAACACCATGGAACTGCATGGTCTGGCTCTCTGAAAGAGTAGTGGTGCACTAAACATGTGCCAAAACATCATGATGTCATCCCGTGGTGTCGTCAGACATCGGTGGCCCATATGGACTGCCCCCAAGTGGCGCTGGATGGACAGAACCATTAGTCTCAAGTGTTTCTGGGAAAAAAACAACGGCAAAAAACTCCCAAAACCTATTATTATTTTTTTTTATTATTATTTATTTATTTAACAAATCAAAAAGACCTTTGAGTCAAAGGCTGTTTTACAGAGGTTCCACGTCAAGTCACAAGAACAGCAAATTACAATGGTTTCAGTAAGTAGTACAACATGAGGAGAGTAATTACATAAACAAAAGAACAATATGGCAAGATAAATATTGTGTCAAGTGCAGCCAGTGGCTGTGTCTGAAGAGGGGTGAAACGGATTACAAGGAGAAAAGTACAGGGGGTGAATTGGAGGATGGAAGGAGCAAAATAAGAGCAAGGAGGAAGATTCCATAATGAAACTTAAGCAGGAAAGACCCACGGAGGGCTAGAGGAAGAACAAGGTGAGGAAACAGAGGAGCAAGGGGAAGTGGGAGTGGAGGGGCAAAGGAAGGGGGGATGAAGTAGGATGAAAAGGGGGCAGGAATGGGAACAGGATAAGGGAGGAAGTGCTGTGAGTGGAATAGCACAGCAACAGAATAGGGCTATACAGGGGCAAATGGTAAAAGAGGGAGGCCCCAGTGCATTTAGCTGTCAGCATAGATTAGGTATAGCAGTCACAAGATGCTCTGGAAACTAAGAATTGACACAGCTTCTGCTTAAATGGTCCCAAGGTTACAATTGTTGCAATCTCAGGAGGAAGGGAATTAAATAAATTAGCAGCTCTAACTGCAATGGATCACTGTCGGAGCAAGGTTCGACAGCGAGGGTCAGTAAATGTTTGGCTCACAGAAGTTCGTGTGTTACGAGTGCCCTGGAAGGGACTGAAAAGCTGAAGGGAACCTAGTGGTAGGAGACCAACATCTGCCTTCTTAGCCAGAAGGCAGGCTTGATATTCAGTACAAGCCTGGAGCTGAAGCCGGTTTGCTTGTTCGTAAAGGTCACAAGTTTGAGTACAATATGCTGCACCAGTTAGTATGCCTTATTCAGAGCTGTGGCGAGCCGACATAGGGTTGTGTCTGTGGCAGAACCATAAATGACCAAACCATAGTTAATAAGATACAATTGAACTTTGGATAGCCAATCTGAGGGCTTCGGTAGTAAGGCAGTGTTTATGCCTGTGTAAAAGGCCTAGGTGAATGTTAACTGCCTTGGCAACATTCTCAACATGGTTGGAGTAGGAGAGCATACTATCCAGAGTAATTCCTAGGTATTTAAAAGATTGAGTCTGATCAAGGACAACACCCACACTATTTTTAATCACCCATTGTTTGGCTTTGTGCTTGCTGTGGGTACCATGGAAGAGCATGACCTTTGTTTTTTTGCAATTAAGCACCAACTCATGAGAGATGAACCAGGACTTAGCTTCAATAAAACTTTTCTGAAGTTGGACCTGAAGGAGGGTAGGGTCATCAGTCTTTGAGAAAATGACCGCATCATCCGCGTAGAGGAGTACTGGTTTGGAACAGGATGCCGGAAGATTATTAAGGAAGGTGCTAAATAGAAGGGGGTCCCAGTATTGATCCTTGAGGAACCCCAGAGCAGACAGGCAGTTTAGCAGAAAGGGCAGACCCTATTCTCACCTGTTGTGTGCGGTTTGCTAGATTGCTGCTGAACCACTTTAGAACTTCTGAAGATATAACAAGCCTAGCAAGTTGATGTATCAGCAAATGGTGATTGACCATGTCAAATACTTTAGACTGGTAAATAAATGCTGCACCAACAAGTTGACCCTGATCAAGAGTATGGTGAATGAAACCTGGGAATTCCAGTAGGGCCGTAGATGTGCTGTGCCCTTTCTGAAAACCATGTTGTTGGACACATTGTAGGTTGTATTTTTCCAGGTACTCCACAAACTGGTCAGCAACAATCCTTTCAAGTGCTTTGGACAACAGGGGAAGAAGAGATATTGGCCTATAATTCCCTGGTAGTAATCTGTCCCCACTCTTAAAAACTGGTGTAACCAGAGCGGATTTCCAGATTTGGGAGAATATTGAAAGTATGAGGGAGCAATTGAGAAGCTTGGTTGAGGGGGGATAGGACTTCATCTAGAGTTAGGGTAAGAAGTTTTAAGTCGAGGGAATCACTGCTTGTCCTAGTTCATCCTAGAACTTTATGTAGGTATGTCTTGGTCTCGCTGTCCAAGATAGCTTTGAAATAGAAACATGGGTGGGTAAAGACCTATTCTGATTTGGTGGACGTAGGAGCTGTGCTGGGTGGTTCAAAGAAATTTGGGGGCAGAGTTTGGCTAAGGTCTGTGAAGGATGAATTAAATGTGTTGGCAATTAACACAGGGTCATGGGTGATAGACCCATCAACATTTAACATAGTTGGAGCCTGTTTGGATGCTTTCCCAGTGATTTCCGAGAGGTTTTCCCAGAATTTTTTCCTGTCCACCCAGGTCTCGGCAAGGATGTCTTTATAGTAATGCACTTTGTGCTCATGGATAGCCTTTGTACATGTGATCCTGGTCATCTTATAGATCTGTATGTCAGGTTGACTGCAAGAGGTCCTGGCCCTATGCCAGAGGTGGTCACGATCTTATTTGAGCCAGAAGGTTAAAAGAGATACAGGGATTATCAAGTCCCCTGATCCTATGTGTCCTATAAGGGTCATGGATGTCACAGGCTTCATTGAAATGTTCAATGAAGTATTGTAGAGCTGAGTCAATATCAGGTATGATTTCAATGTAAGACCAGTCTTGTTGTCGGAGAGATTTTAGTGGCTGCAGGTGGCCCTGGAAGAGCACTCTACTTGTGATTGTTCTGGCAGGGAGCTTGATAAATTTGTTAGACCAATAACACTTGGTAGGAGAGTGATCACTGATAGTGTCGGGCAATACTTCAGAATGGGAGATAGGTGTTGAACGATTTTTTAGGACCCAGTCCAGGAGTGTGCTAGTCCCAGTCTTATAGTTATCCTGGCTGGAGTTGTTATTAACTGGGTAAAGTTCAGGCCTGTTAACTCATCCCTATGTCTTCTGGCACCTGATGAGAGCCAGTTGACATTAAAGTCACCTAATAGGATGGTTTCTGTGTCTTGTTTTAGACTCATGACGCAGTTCATTAGGGGGTTTTAAGCCCTGTTCGGCAAGGTCTGGGGTAATATAGACTGAGCCAATGTTTAGGACCTTGTTGTGTGCACTGAGCATAACCTTACCAGCAAGGATCTGAATATCCATAGCTGGTTCAGGGAGGGAAAGTTGATAGGCCAACAATGACTCATTTAGGTATATGGTACTGCCACCTCCTCCTCCTCTTCTAGATAGTCTGTCCTGTCTGAAAAGTGAGTAGCCTGGTAGGGTGATGGCCGAGTCAGGGGTTGATGGTGACAGCCATGTTTCAATGACTGGACAGTATGTCAGGATTGTGTACTACAACCCAAGCAGTGAGAGCATCAAATTATTTTAACAGACTGCAGATGTTCATACTGGCCAGGACAAGGGTACCCTGTTTTTTGTTGCAATTGACTCCATATGAAGGAGGGCCCGGATTAGGATGTACACTCCCAGAGATGATGATGATGATGGAGGAGGAGGAGGAGGAGGAGGAAGATGATTTCATCTTAAGACATACTTTAACAGGGCCCGTAGGAACAGAGAGGGTTTTAAGTAGCACAAGAACATTGGGTCAGGCAATGGTTGCAGTGGTAGGGCTGTATCTCATGATGCCAGTGACCCAATGAGCTTGGATTGTTGGGAGCTGGCTAGGGGTAGGAGGCTAGCGCATCCCAGAGGACACTTTGCTCCTCTTTGGAGGGAGGGCAGCACTTTGCTCCTCCAGGGAGGGAGGGCAGCACTTTGCTCCTCCAGGAGGGAGGGCAGCACTTTGCTCCTCTGGGGAGGGAGGGCAGCACTTTGCTCCTCTAGGGAGGGAGGGCAGCTAGCTCCACTGCTATACTGCCATCTGGGTGACAACAGGTGGCATTACAGCTGGAGCAGCTTATGGATAAGAGGTTGTCAACAGGTGCTGCACCACGCACATTTGTGTGCATGCTTGGTGTGCCGTCGAGGTCAACATCCTGGGTTCACGGGGAAAACCAGGAAAAAGGCCCTAGTCTACTAGATGAGACCATCCTACTTATAGGCCCTGCACCTGGCTACCTAGGCACCACCTCCCACAATCGGATCCTACTGCAGTGGGAGATTGGGGGGGACCCTGCCACCCCCCGCCAGAGGGGGAAGCTCTGGGGGCACACGGAGGAGATGCAAGGTAAGTCCTAGGGGATACTAGGGTGATGGGGCTGGAGCAGGTCAGGCTGAGGGAGGCTGACCAGATAGCAAGAGGGCATTAACAGATGAACAAAAAACCAAAAAGACTAACATGCCAGCTTAAATATTTAAATGGAACAACATACTCTTGTATGTATTACTTGTTCAAATTTAGTAAACCTTTTTTAAAGTATAAAAACAAATTTCACTTTAATGGTTATATGAATGTGTGCCAAAGTTTCTTTCTGCTGTTAGTGGGGTGGGTGGTCACCTAACTACACGAGATAATAAATCTCTTTCCAGACTCAGGACTGTGAGTGCTGTTAAGGGAAACCATATAAAACCAATCATTCTTTTACCAAACTAAATCAAAAAAAACATTTGTCAATGCCGAATGTTTGCCACTGCTTTAGAAGCCCTGGGGTACTGCATGCATTGTGGTGCACGTTGTGGATTATGTATTACCAAGGTTAGGAGCCTGCCTTCGTAAATTCAACACAGGCTTGTAATTTTGTTATTTTTTTATATTTTTGCCCCAAATTGTCAACATAGCCTTCTTATGACCCCACCTCATGAACAAGTGCACAGAATATTTTCAACCCTGCCTGAAAGGTGATTTCATGCAGAGACTACAAAATTACCTTTCAGGATGTAAAAACACATATTTGGCCAGGATATGAAAAATGACAGCTGTCACATTCATGAGGTGCTGTAAAGAAATGGTATGTTGAAAATTTGGGGTTAAAATATTGAAAATTACAAATGTTATGAACTAAAACAAAACAAGCATTTGTCAGTGACGAATGTTCACCACTGGTATAGAAGCAATGGAGTACTAGATACGTTGTGGTGCACATTGCAGGTTATATATTACCAAAATTACAAGCCTGCATTCGCAAAATTCAATGTAGACTCATAATTTTGTTGTTTTTTAATATTTTTAAACCAGATTTTCAACATAGCCTTCTTATGATCCCGCCTCATGAACAAGAGTGGAGAAAATGTTATACTCCTGCCTGAAAGGTGATTGCACACAAGGACTGAAAACCACCTTTCAGGACAGAGTTGCCGAATTTCACTGCAGTTGTTCATGAGTTAGGGTCCCAAAAAAGGCATATTGAAAATCTAGGGTAAAAATAAGCAAAAATGGCACAAGTTATGCCACTAAGTTCAAAACTCCATTGAAATACATTGAACCGCATACCTGATTTCTTCAGTTCGTGGTCCGGCTTTGAAGAGTGAAGACCTGTCTGCCGACGGTCCACAGAAGATTGCTGCAGTGAACCCCGGTGGGTAAGTAAGGGCTTGGGGGGAAGGTGCTTAGTGGGATAGTCTGGTAGGGGACAGAATCTTTTTACGGGGCTTATTAAAAATAAACTACGAGGGGAAGGTTTCCTTTATTTCAATTTGCAACACTGGGGGTTGGGTACCCCCAGTGTGTCAGTGTTATGTTTATGGGGGTCTGAAAGGGAGGGTTGGGTGGGTGGGATAGATACAGAGGCGGCAGAACAGGTGCGATAGCAACATTGGGATTAGGTATCCCAGTGCTATGTTGTTGAGCTGAGGGGTAGCTGAGTGGTGGGTGCAGAGAGGGAGGGTTGGATGGGCAGGACAGTTACAGGGTGGAAGCAACAGAAAGCAACAGCAACACTGGGGGATTAGGCATCCCCCAGTGTCAGTGTTATGTTTTAGGGGTGTGTGTGTGGGGTGTTGGGTGCTGAGGGGGAAGGTCAGGAGGATAATACCACCTTACAGGGGCAGCAACAACAGAGATCGATGGACGACTAATGAAACAAGGGGGATAGAAACTGGGATATTTTTAACTCAAACCACGATACCAGGCATGCGTTAATGCATATGCTTGTTCTTACGAACATACGAAAACGGCAGCAGAAACAGGCACGGACTTTCCCCTTAAACACTGGTTTGCCTTGGACGGACAGTATCACACCCCTCAAAAGGCACTATCATAGCAAGACGTTTGCTGCGTACACACGTTCATGGCAAACATAAAAAAGGTGCATGATATAAGTAGCAGAATCCTAAAAGATTCAATATACACACGTGGGTAGCCTCTGAGCAAAGTATACCTCGCTGAAAACAAATTTGCAGGCTATATCATTTAGTGAAGAGCAAGCTACTTGCTTTTGAAAGTTTCTAAGAACTAAACATACTTTTGTAACTTGTAATTAGTCAATCTAATGTCAACTTGAGTGAGAACTATCACTCCTGGCAGCTAGTAATGCACAAAATGCCACAGTGCAATGAGGTGAGACTTCTAAAATGCTGGAGCTTGCTACTCGCATGACAGAAGAAAACAGGTGCATGAAATTTGATTCAGTACTCACACTTAGTCAACTTAGTCTATGAGCAGCGTATACCTCACTGAAAAATAAGCAGTAAACATATCCAATTTCTATTTAATTTTGTGAAGAACAAGCTGCTTTCTTTGGAACATTTCCAAGAACTAAACACTGTTGAAACTTGCAATTAGTCACTTGAATGTCAGTCTGAGTGAGCACTGTCACTTCCCGTTGGTTAGTAATGGAAAGAAAAAAAAATGTCACTGTGCAGCAAGGTGAAGCTTCTAAAATGCTGGCAGGTGCTACTCAAATGACGCAACCTCATGATCTTGGCACCATAAGATGTCAGATGCTGGCGTCTCGGAGACCATCCTAAGGTGAACTTGTGTATTCTAGGAGTTCACTAATAGAGTTACAACTTGTAAACCTGTATATTGTTTTATACATCAATGCAAGGCACAGAAACAACGTACTAAAATATAACTTGGACCACAGTAGAAGGGTACCAAGATCCCTATATAGTAATCTAGTACATGGTAATGTCTGGTAAGGCAGAGGTCACCATTTCGGCAAATGGTCACTATTCTGGAAGCTTGTTAAAAAAAGGATTTTAATTGTAATCAGCTGTGCAGCTTTGATGGCCAGATTCAGCTATGAGCTTTTTGTCAAGCTTGCCAATGCCATTCCTCTGCTACCAGCATACTCAGTTTGAGGTGTTCTTTCTTTGCAACCTGGAGCACCAGCTGCAGTCAGCACTGGACTCTGCCTGTAGTTCAGCCCACACAGTAGCAGCAACCATTTCCCTGCACAGGCAAGCCTAGCTGAGGGTATCTCTATTCACTCCAGAAACCCATCATAAGCTGAAGGATTTGTTCTTCTTTGGCCATCTCTTCAGTCTGGGGATGGAGGACCATTTCACCTGCATTGAGCTGTCCAGTACCACTTTGGACACGGACTTCAGCACAGCAAAAATCCAAGCAGCCCCCAAAAGCCACAGGACTTCCTTTGGAGTAACTTTGGTGGGCCTGGACAACAACAGCAGCAAAAGCAGCAGTACCAGCCAGCCAAGTCTCAGGGTCAGCAAAATGGGGGCGAGATGCCTCCAGCAACCATTCCTCTGTGGCCCCATCTAAGGGTAAAAAGAGATGGGGCTGAGAGGCATCATCCCTCTGCCATCATGACCCTGCTACTGATCCCCTTTGGAAGGGCTAGGGGGTGTCATCTCTCTGCCATCACATTCCCTGCTTCAGCTCACAGTTTGGTGTCAACTTTCCCCACTTTCTGCTACTTTGTTACACCATCATGTGAGATGTGTGGATTCTGGATGTCATAGCATTGGGACTGTCTCTGGAATTCAGGATGCTCCCTCCATGTTGACCCTTAGTGCCATTGGAGTTTGTGTCTGGGGACACTGTCCAAATTGTGGAGCGAAGTTGCTCATCTCATAGAGTACCGTTCAATCCAGGCTGTCCCTGATGCCCTTATATCTTGGTGGTTTGTATCTTGTTACTTTTTAGTCTGTCTGTTCTGAAAAATTTTATTCTCAGGTGAAAGTTCCACATGGTCACATTCGGCCTGATTATATTATATGTGGAGCCTAAGTCCTGTATCTTCTCTGTGGACCTTCATAATGTGTATTTCCATGTTCCGATCCGTCCATCTTATCTGCGGTTCCTGTACTTTTGGGTGGATGGTATCCTGTACCAGTTCAGGGTCGTGCACTTTGGTCTTTCATTGGCATCCAGGGTGTTCACTAAGTGCATGTTGGGTGATGTTTCTCCAATGCCAGGGCATTAGAGTTGTCCCATTCCTGTACAACTGGCTCATCATAGGCACCGCCAGGGTGCATGTGGAATGGTCCAGGGATCTGGCTATCCAGATGATCAGGGATTTTGGCCTGATGGTCAGTCTGGCCAAGTTGGAACTGGTACTGAAGCAGGTGATCGTGTTCATTCGAGCAGAATTGGACTCTTTCCAGGCTAGGGCCCACTTCGCATTAGACCAAGTGGAGGATCTTTCCTACTTTGCTTGCTTATTTCTGGTTTAGCTGTCATGCCTGGCCTGACACTACCTCTGTCTCCTGAAGTTTAGGGCTTCTTAAGACAGTAACAGCCCATTGGGCCTGCTGTCATATGCCCCCCTTCAGTTAGAATCAGGGCGTCTGAACCAGCCAGTTCAGGTGACCTAGCAATACACATTGTTATTCTGCAGACAGGTCTAATGCACTCGTGGAGAACAGGAAACCATTAGAGTCATGAGCTAATGCAAAATACTGATTTACTTCAGCTGTTAGTACAAGCTCAAGAGCTCACAAAAAATCAGTGTAGGCTATGCTGCTTGCCACTCACCCCAGTGCTTCAACTCGCACAAAAGTCTTCATCGGGGGCATTCTCTGACAAAGACCCTTGTGCAATTCAAAGTGCCAGGGTGAGCAGTAAGCAGCACGTGTGTTTGTCCCTGGGACTGGTCACCCTTACTCCTATGTGCACTGACCCAGCACTGCTGACATCATGGTTCCACCCAGGTTACACTGCACCATTGATTGGTGGCTGGTCACCTCAAACTTGGGGCATGTTTCCATTTCTCCCAGTGAAGCTGTCTCACCTTGATGACAGATGTGTCTTTGGTAGGGTGGAATACTCATCTGCTGGATCTCAGAGCGCATAAGTACTGGTCACCAAATGAAGTCCGGCTTCAACATATAAACCTGCAGGAGGAGCTTCAGACAGTGTGTCTAGCACTGATGGAGTTTGCCCCACTATGCAGGGGTTGGGTTGTACAAGTGAGCACAATATGACCACTATGTTGTATCTAGACAAATAAAACAGGACACACTCCTTTCTGCTGTATTAGGAGGCACCTGGTCCCTGGTACAGGACATGCAAGTGGACCTGCTCACAGTCCATGGCACAGGAGAAGAAAGACAAGCTGGCAGATGCTCTCTGCCTTGTGAGGGAGATGTCGCACAAGTGGTCCCTACACCAGGAAGTGGTTTCACAGCTGTTTGCCCAGTGGGGTATTCCTCTGGTGGGCCTGTTTGCCTCCTGAGAATACAGAAAACTGAGGCAGTTCTGTGCCTTCCCCTTCTTATGGAAATGCTGATGGAGGATGCCTTCTCCTGGTCCTGGACCTCGGGCCTTCTATATGTCTTTCCTCCTTTTTCCTGGATCCATTAGGTGGTTCTGAAGGTATGTAGTCACATGTTGAACCTAATCCTGATAGCTCCAGACTGGTTGCTCCAGTTCTAGTACCAGGATCTCATCAGCCTGAGCAGCAGGTCCCCGTGGCAGCTTCCACTGTGTACGGAGCTGCTGGAAAATCAGGGGTGGCAGTCCGGCATCCAGACCTGTCAATCCCATAACAAGCCCGCCATGTCTTGTGATAATCTAGGAGGCTGCTACTGGTAGGGATGGCTTCCCCAGAAAAGTCATACACAAAAGAACAAGGTCAATAACACGCCTGTATAAAGAATAAAAATGGCCCACACTCCAAACATTATGCTGCCAAAGTTTAAATCCGTTTATTGTAGGGTTCATAACAGACCATTTGAGACAGCAGTAAACTAACCCATTTTGGTGCAGACTGCATGCTAATCACCATGGAGCACAGAACACACCCTGGTGCTTTGCCTTACAAGGCTTCGTCAGGAGGCAGAGACAGCTAGGATAGACCACTCGTATATAGTGAGTCAGTGGTGACGTCATTGCACGGACCAACAAATCCTTCAAAAAAGTGTTTATAAAATTCATACAAAATGTCATGGTACATTCAGTTACAATAATCCATGCAACTTCGGTTCTAATGATCACTGCATCTAGATGCCAGTTAACTGTGCATTTACACTCCAGTCCATTTATTGCAATCCATATGCAAAAGAGCCCATATGCCACCGGCTATTTCTCAGTCCATCCCATAATTGCCCATCTTAATATTTTATAGGGTAATGCCTAGGGGAGCTACAGGATCGGCCAGACACATCAACTATGGGCAGACTAAGTGAGCCAAGTGGTCCTTATCTGTCGTCAATTTCTATGTTCCTTTGTCAATGCTATATATAGTGGTATATACAAAGTTATCACTTTAATAATGGTCATCTCCTTTTATATTTGATAAATCCCATTACTGCTGGGGCAGATGCAAAAAAAATATTAAAATAAAACAAGTAAACCCCCCACCTTCTCCTTGTGAATCTCTTGTCAGTTCCCATAAGGGTTACAAGTATACTTAAGCCCCCGCTCTCCCCGGCAGGAGGTTTTCTCTTTCCCCGGGAGGCTCTCAATTAATTGATTTTATGAAGGTGATGACTTGGTAAGTTTGTAATGTAATCTTATTGAAGTTTTTCTATGTTTCAGATGTTTGTTTCCTTATACTTCTCTCTTGCCTCGTGTATACCACTAGTTGATGCATCTGGCCATTACTGTTGATCCTCTGGGAATACCTTACGAAATATTAAGATGGGTAGTCATGGGATGGATTAAAAAAGGTTCTATGTGATAATGGCAATCGTGGAATAGCGATTGCCATTTGGGTGAGTGTACGTCACCAAAAATGAATTACAGCAATGTACACTCACAGTGAACTAAAAGGTGGTGATGGATTTGATTCTCAACTCCGGGGTGTGAAGGACTTTAAAAAAAAAAAAACAAGCCACCTGCCAGCACAACAAAAAAAAAAAAACACCGTGCTGGACCCAAACCCTGCATACCCCAACCGACCACCCTTCCCACCACGCTAGCGGACCAGCTTGGCAGCTGCCCACCACACCTCCTCCCACATACCTTCCCTCCCTCTCCCCGTGCATGTACGCTTCCCGTCACCCTACCTCACCCACCCAGGTATCCGGTCGCTATCCTGCCAGTTAGCCCTGAACACAGGCACTGTCATTGAGTCACCCTTTTTGAAAGCGCTCAGTCGTGATGGCTGTGTTCACTGGATACCATTAAAAAATAGCTGGTGGTATATGGGCATATTTGCATATGGATTGCAATAAATAGACTATAATGTAAATGCAGTTAACGGTGGCGATCATTAGAAGTGAAGTTGCTTGGATTATTGTAATTGAATGTACCATGACATTTTGTATGAATTTAATGAATTAACATTTTTTTAATGGGATTGGTGGTCACTGTGGTGACATTAGCTGTGATTCAGTATATATGAGTAGTCTATCCTAGCTGTCACTGCCTCCTGATGAAGCCTGGTAAGGCAAAGTGCTGGGGTGTGTGTTTTTTGCTCCAGGGTGATTAGTATGCATTCTGCACTAAAAAATGTTATTTTACTGCTGCCTCAAATGGTCTGTTATGAACCTTGCAGTAAACTGATTTAAACTTTGACAGTATAATGTTTGGCGTGCGGGCCATTTTTGTGCTGTATACAGGAATGCTATTGACCTTGCTTGTGCGGCATCCAGACCGGTAGTCCATTCACCTGTCCGCTTGGTTCCGGAGCAGCTTGAGTTCCAGGCTTTGGGCCTTTTTGAGTATGTCCTACAAGTGCTGGAGGCATCCCAGAAGTCAGTTTGAAAGACATGCTGCCTCAAGTGGACGAGGTTCCCTTACTGGTGTGTGGGGCAGGAGTTTTCCCCTCACTTGCCCCATGGCATTCATCCTTAGAAACATAGAAAATTGATGGCAGATAAGGACCACTAGGCCCATCCAGTCTGCCCATATACACTACCTCTTTTAACAGTGCTCTCTGACCCTACTTGGTCAGTGGTTTGCGCTTCTCCCTCTCCCCTCTAGAGTACTCTTGTGCTTATCCTGTGCGTGCTTGAATATCCCCACTGTTGATGTGCCCACCACTTGCTGGAGTAGGCTGTTCCATGTATCCACCACCCTTTCCATGGAAAAAAATGTTTCTCACATTGCCCCTCAACCTTCCCCCCTCCAATCTCATTTTGTGCCCCCTCATTCTTGTATCCCTCTTATACTGAAAGAGGTCACCCATCTGTACCTTGTTCATACCTTTAAGATACTTGAAAGTTTCTAACATATCTCCCCGTTCCTTTCTCTTTTCCAGTGTATACATATCGAGATCCTTCAATCTCCCCTCATATGTCTTCTGTTGCAATCCCTGAACCATCTTAGTTGTCCTCCTCTGAACCGCCTCTGCTCTATGTCTTTACGAAGATGTGGCCTCCAGAACTGTACAGTGCTCCAGATGTGGCCTCACCAGCTTTTGTGTAGTGACAGTACCACCTCTCTTCTCCTACTAGTGATATCCCTACCTATGCAGTCCAACATGCCACTGGCCCTCCCTACAATCTTGGTATACTGCTTGACCACCTTTAGGTCCTCTGAGATGATAATCCCCAAATTCCTTTCCTCCCTGGTGACAGCCAGCAATCCCCCCCCCCCATCCTGTAGCTCTCTCTGCTGAGTTTCTGCACCCTAGGTGCGTGATACTGCACTTCTTTACATTGAACCTCAGTTACCACATTTCTGACCATTCTTCCAGCCTTCCCAGGTCCCTTCTCAGGGGCAGAATTTAAGAAAATAAAGGGGTATTCTTGGCGGAATACCAGATGCAGAATTTTGGTATTCCGCCTGGAAATTTGGTATTCTGCCCAGTTTTAATAGGTTTTTATATTTTTGAAGCTAGAGTACTTGAAATACAACAAATTACTTTATGAAACCCCCCCAAATAAACACATTTGAGCACACTGCTAAACCCCATCTCAACAGGTCCCCACATGCTGGTCGCTACAGCAACCTGCCACGACAGTGACAAAAATCCTTACATTATTGGAAACAAAGATTCAGTTATTTATGCAGAGAGCAATAAATATTACAACATGAACAATTACGTAGCAACAATACCCAGGTTGTGGTCCCTGAGTGTCCAGTCTGCTCCCTGTCTAGTGACAGCCCTCACATAACTAAAGATCACATGATCTGACAGCTTTAATGACTCACTCTTTTTTGATATATACTTCATACTCCTTCATCACTGGCTGCCCCCTTCTGACCACCCCCCCAGCCCAGTTACCCTGGAATCACTCGTACTTACCTGTCTGCCTGGTCCTGGTGCAGAACTTGCAGAGGGTCGGGTGTCATCCTGCAGCCAGAGTGTTTTTTCTTCCATTTTCTCCCATTCCCCTGCGGGGGTGCACACAGCCAGACGTGTGTGCATGGAGGTGTGCGCACGTCAGAGGAAGTCCCGCAGCGCTCTCCCTTCTTCTGGTCCCCTCAGACCCACACTATCCTCTGGCCTCCACCTGGAAGCAGTCGTTCGGTGGGCCCGCCAGTCCTCCCTCCCTCCCCGGGAGTAGAGAGCTATCCTCTGGATGCTCAATCCTCTCCCTCCCCTTCTGACCCCCAACATCCCATGCTCGTTCCCGAACATGGGTCACTGGCATGGTGCGAGGTGTGGCATCCAGTGCATCAACCCTCCACACCACCGGTACAGCTAATGACACACTCTTATTACACACAGCATACAACAACATCATGATCAAGTTAGCAACGTCTTAAAGAAATTCACCAAGTTAAAGCAAAGGAGATTTTCACTATTTAGTTCGGTGTTTTGCCTCCTGAAATGCTACTGCTGCTTATGTGGCCCCAAATGTTCAAATAGTTTTCAAGCAAGAGCGTTCGTAAAATTTAATACACTGAATCACCTGTACTTCCCGGTTTGAAGATCTGCCCCCATGCTCAGTCAAGTTATGACGTGATCCTAGGGAACAGTGCGGGGACGAGCTCCATTATTTTTATTTATTTAGTCAGTCATAGGAATTACAACCCTTTGAGTCATAGACTGATTTACAAAAGCTCCACATTAGCATAGTCATACATTCAGAGATGGTACATTAGTGAGACATCACATTTCAAGTATTTGCATACTGTATAATAGCCAGGGTGGCTGAAGATCTATACATGTAGTAGCTAGGGTATTGATATTAGTACAGAGGAACAATTACAGGGCAAGTGCAGCCTCTGGGGCATTGTCGTATAGTAGGAACAGTGATCGATACATTAGTGAGACAACACAGTTTAAGCAAAGTATTTACATATAATAGCCTGGGTGGCTGTTGACCTATACATGTAGTAGCTATAGTATTGGTATTAGTACAGGTGATATAGTTACAGTGTGGGTGCAGCCTCTAGGGCATTGTCATATAGCAGAGACAGAGATCAGCAGCAAAGATGTCCGGTACAGTTAGTCCTATACAGTTGGTTGCAATATCAATGGGGAGTGGCCTAGTGCAGCTCTGTGCAGGTCAGTTAGGAGGATTAGCAGTTGAACTGGCATTGGCGCAAGGAGAGAATGTGCTTTTTTTAGGGTGGTCTTGAAGTGTCCTAGCTTGGGAAAGGAGGTTATGGCTGGGGGGAGCTCATTGTACCAGGCAGGCGCTCTATGGAGGAATGATCTCTGAGCTAGGGAGGTTATAGTCTATGGGAGGCTACTTTACCATCATATTTATGTATCACAGATTAATCAAGGGCACCGGGCAACTAACAAGAGCCTTGTTAATCACCCAGTGCCCTTGATTAATCACCAGATGGTCACGGTGATACATAAATATGATGTTAAAGTAGCCCCCATAGACTATAATGGAGCTCGTCCCCACCCTCTCCCTAGGACCATGTCATAACTTGGCTGAGTGTGGGGGTGATGCGGGGGCAGATCTTTGAAACAGGAAGCGCAGGAGACCCATTTAATTAAATTTTACAAGCGCTCTGTCTTGAAACTCTTAGAAAATTTGGGGCCACATAAACAGCAGCAGCATTTTGGGAGGTAAGGCACTGAATTAGGTGGTGCATAATGTTAGTCTGGTAGATCTCTAAGTTAGCAAATAATACCCTGCCTTGCTGGTCACTTGCTCAGTCTGCTCCCTGTCATGCCTCTGTATCCTCACACAATAGCAGCGGTAAGTAAATGACCAAGCTTTATGCAGAGCACCACATGTATCTGGCTTGCTGGTCTCACACACTACCCAGTAGTGACAGTCTGCTCCCTACATCAGCACATGCCTCTTTAGAATGATTGTTGCGGACCTGGTTTTAATTAATATGGCTGTAGTTGTCCGGCCTGTTGGCACTGAGGGTTGAGACACTAGACGCCACACCTCACGCCACGCTGGTGACCCGGGTTCGGACATGAGACGGGGTTGTCGGGGGTCGGTAGGGGAGGGGTAGGATTGAGTGTCTGGAGGACTGCTCTCCTATCCTGGGGTGGGATGTGGGCTCTCACCACTCTGCAGCGGCCCCTGGTGATGACCGGGGGCACTGCTAGAGTCAGTGCAGCAAGGAGGGGGTGCACCGGACATCAGCACATTGGTGCTCCAACGTCATTGAACGCCTGCATTCTAGGGACAAAGCTAGGCGGAAAATGGCAGCATTGACCACGGCAGTTTGATAGCCACAGCTTCCTGAGCCCACATGCTGGTATAAGTCCCAGGCCAGGCGCGGGGACCAAGAGGGGGTTCCTTTCACAGATACAGCTGCATATAGTAGCTGGTGTGGGGGTGTACCTACGGGGTCGTTCTGGGGAAGCGGAGCGGTGGCTGGATTCACAGTAGGTCAGTGGCTGCAGGAGGAAAAACATAGCTGTGATAAAAAAAATATATATGACTGTAGTGTAACTCAGTCTCTCTCTCTCTCTCTCTCTCTCTCTCTCTCTCCTTCCCTCCTCTCTCTCTCTCTCTCTCTCTCCCCCTCTCTGGCACAGCAGCATGGGGTCAGTCTGAAGAGGTTTTCCTAACTTGCCAGCAGTCCCTCCAGAGGGTATTTACACTGGGCTCCTGTGAGTCCAACTCACGTTAGACTGGGGAGGAAGAAAATTTAGCACCATAATTGCTCCTGTTGTGTTCTTCCTCCCAGCTTTGCTGTGCTTGTTGCCCATTGCCCCTCCATTTGTGCTTGCCCCCCACCCATTTGTGGCATCCAGGTAGCTGTTTAAACTTACAGAAGCCAGCAGCAGGACCTGATGACTCATGATCTTGAGCCAGACAGAGTGAGCAGCAGCACCAGTAGCACGTCCCCCGCCCCCCGGCCCTCAGTACTTGCCAGGCCTTCAGACTACCGATTTCTTTTTTCTGGGCTCTCCACTCCTCTTTGGATCATTCACTCCCTCTGGACTCCTGGCCTCTCAAAACTGAAGATGCTGGCTTCTCCAACTATAGCAGAACGGTAACGGCCTACATGGCACGGACTGACTTAACTCCTGACCTGAACTTAAGCCTAGAGATGGTGCCAACAAGAAACAGAGTTCCCTTGCATACCGCAGGCTTGATCTCGGCAACAGCTCCTCTTCTTGCATGTTTTGATCTTTGGGAGCTCACTTTGGGGGCATTTCAGCAATTTTCGGCAGCACTCTGCAGTGGCCCCTAGCAGCACTTAGAGGAACAGCAGCGTACTGCATGTCAACATCAGGGGAAAAAATGGAATTTCAGGTGAGATACTAGGGCTCGAATTTTGGTATTCCAGCATGATTTTTGGTACCCAAAATGTACCCAGAATACCACTAATTTTGAGCCCTGCTTCTCATCCTGTTCACCCCATCTGGAGTGTCCACTCTTTTGCAGATCTTGGTGTCATCTGGCTATGTCATTGATGTAGACATTAAAAAGGACTGGCCCCAGAACCATCCCCTGAGGCACCCCGTTGGTCTCCCCCTTTCCTTGGACTGGATTCCATTAACCACCGCCCTCTGCTTCCTGTCCCTCAGCCAGTTACCAACCCACTTCACCACCTTGTGGCCCACACCCAGGCTGCCCAGCTTATTTACCAATCTCCTATATGGAACAGTGTCAAAGGCTTTGCCTTAGGCCTTAGTCTCCACTTTGTTTATGTCCTTGCGCAGGTGTGGCCTCCAGAACTGCATGCTGTATGCCAGATGAGGCCTTACCAATGTTTTATACAATGGCATCATCACCTTCCGCCTCCTGCTAGTGATACCCCTGCCTATGCACCCCAGCATGCCACTGACCCTCCCTGCTGCCTTTATGCACAGCTTTGATACCTTAAAGTCATCAGAGATGATAACCCCTAGGTCCCTTTCCTCTTTGGTGACAGTTTGCCCCCAACCTGTAGCTCTCCCCAGGGTTCCCTCTACCAGGTGCTTTATTTTGCACTTTGTTGCATTGAACCTCAGTTGCCACATCTCTGACCATCTTTCAAGCTTCCCCAGGAACCTTTTCATTTTCTGCACCCCTTCTGGTGTATCTACCCTGTTTCAGATCTTGGTGTCGTCTGCAAACAGGCAGATCTTTCCTTCCAGCCCCTCTGCAATCAGGTATGGGATTTTATTTCTCAGATGGTGGACATTTGTATACATGACTTTCCGCTGCCTATCCACCTTTTATTTCTGCATGTGTCCTCTTTTACCCTCCTCCCAACCCCAGTCACGTTCCTATGTTGGCTACCTATCCTTGGCTACATCTGATCTCTATTTCAATTGGGGTTATGAGCCATGTCCCTAAAGGTGCACCTGGCTACCTTTCATCATACAGGGCACAAGCTGATATGCCAACTGTGGCTTAAGAGAATTTGGTCTGTCACTTTTTCAGAGGCCTGGATCACCTGACCTCTGGTATGCAAGAGCCTTTGCCACCATGGGACTTACTGCTGCTGCTATCATGGCCAATGGGCAAACCATTCCAGCCGGAAGAGAGGTGTGAGATGTCACACCTGTCGTGCAGAACCAAGTTTTGGGTCACTATCACCTTAGCCTGATGAGCGAGTGAGCTCCAGGTGCTTTCTATGGAGTCTCCGTATCTTTTTTACACAACCTGGGAGAAGAGGACAAGTCTTCCTTCCCCTCCAGACAAAGTTTCTGCCAAAGATGTTCATGAAGTTTCACCTTAACCAGGTGCTTATGCTCCTCAACTTCTTTCCAAGCTGCATACGTCAAAGGATGAGCATGCACTCCACTCCTAGTATATACGCTGGGTGCTGTTATATTGTAAGACATGCATGGCAGTAGTTCAAGGTGAGGCACACCAGCTGTTCCTTACATATGTTGAAGCTGTTCTGAGGGGAACCGTACGAATGCCCGACTATCAACTGACCAACTGTTACTTTCCCGAATCAAACTGCCCATATCTCTCATCTGCCCACAGTCCGTCTTGCCGATCAAAGTTTTCCCGACAGCAATTGTTAAGCTGCAGAAGCACACATTTGGAGATAAAAGAAACATCCGTGCAGCAGTATGCAATTAGGGGTTAGAAGCGTGTACATACAGTGATGAAAACGAATCACACCAGCTTAGCAAAAGCACTTAGAAACAGCACACATTTGGAGAAATGCAGCAGATACTGAAAAAATTTTAAGCAGCACACAAGCCTGTTCTTATGCACCTACTTAGCATCACACAAGCACACATTTGGAGATAAAAGAAACATCCTGTACTTATGGTGATGGAAACGAATTAGCGATTAGGGGTTACAATGTTCGGCTCGACTGGAGAATAATGGAACTCGCCCAGTCACCGTGGAAATGCTCGCCCCAGTCACCATGGAAATGCTCGGCTGTGCTGAGTGAGTTACACATTTAATTTTGACATATCTAGCAAGTTTCCTTGTCTTATAATTGCTGCTCGTATGTTTCTTGTGTGCCGGAGCGGAGCGTTTCCATGGTGACTGGGGCGAGCATTTCCATGGTGGCTGGGTGATTTCCATGCTGACTGCGGCGAGTTCCCTGCTAACTGATAACTGTAAGCTTCCTGAGTTTCTTGTAAGTACAGAGCTCCTATAAGTACAGAGTAGATGCAATAGATTGTGTGCTGATTAAAAAATTGATGCTGGAGCCGAGCGTTTCCATGGTGATTGGGGCGAGCATTTCCACGGTGAGTTCCTCTAAGTACAGAGTACCTATAAGTACAGAGTAGCTGCGATAGCTGCAATGAGTTACTTTTTCTTATTAGATTCTACAACAGCTTGCATGCTGTTTCCCATTGCTGTCCGTATGTTCAGGTCGGAAAAATGATCAAACGGTAAGATGAACGTCGGGAGACAGTACTGGTCGGGAACTTGGATAATGGCTAATGACTGTCAGTAAATCGGGAGTCGGGAGATCGTACCAGACCCATTCTGAGCAGTCAGCAGCTAATCAGATGATTGGCCTATAGATCACTCTGTGCTACCAGTTAGCTGAACAGGAGCTGCTCAAGGGGTTGAAGTCTCACTCCACCAGACATACTGCAGCCTACTGCCAGGTACATCCAATTCTAGGCTTCTACCTGGTCTGATGTACACATGTTCAAATCCCACTATAGCATTGATGTGCTCAGTTGTCATGATTGCTGTGTTTGGGGCCTCAGTCTTCCAGTCTCTTTTTGCCCAATCGTGGTGCGTGCCTTGCCCTGTCTTCCTTAGTATGGATAGTGAACTGAATCTAGGTAGTTAGACATGGAGGTTATAGACCTGTAACTATTGTTCTACCAGTAGTATTCAGTTCACATCTACATGACTGACACAGCAGCACGTGGCAAGACTTGCTTCAGATTCCTGCTTCCAGTGTTCAGATCTGATGTCATGCAGGGCGGAGCTGGGGAACAGTGCCACATGTGATGGGGAGCCTAGTTTGAAGATTCCGGTGCCCGAGATATGCCCAGTGAGAACACCTTAGCGTGAAAGTAAATTGAATACTAGTAGCAGAACTTTGTTACCGGTGAGTTACAGGTCGCTCCTGTAAAAAAGCTTTCAGCTTAGTGTGCAATACCTGGTTAAATAACTAAATAAAAAAATAAAATCTGTTTCCCCAGTGCCAAAAAACTGCTTGTGTGCTCAATGTGACCTTAGTAAGTGTCCTTGCTCTTGTCTTTTTTTTTTTTTCCATTTGCTAGATGTAACTGATGAGGAGAGCATTCAGAAATCCGTAAAGGAGATTGAAGGTGTAGTAGGAGATGGGGGGCTGAACTGCCTTATTAACAATGCTGGGAAAAACATTATGGCCTCACTGAAAGACGTCAGCGTAGAAACCATGATGTCAGTTTATCAAACCAACGCAGTGGCAGTATTAATGGTCACAAAGGTAAGAATTAACCTTCCACTTCTAAATAGTAACATAAAAATTTATATGTATAGCCATTTATTTATAGATAGATATGTAACCCTCCTTTCCTTCTGCTCCTTGGATGTAACTTTGGGTAAAAATGTTCAGTCTTTTCTCTTTGCTCCTGCCCTGGGAATCTCAGCTGAAAATATTCACACAGTCCATGAACAGGCAGGCAGCTCCGTCACTCCCAGTCTCAAAGGTGACACTTCTCTGTGGCTACGCTCCTCCCGTCCTTGTCTAGGGGTTTTGGTGGTATGAGTTTGCGTAGAAAGGGGGTTGGTGGCACCAGCAGTCTGACTAGGCAGGGAAACATTTGAAGCAGGGCAATAAACTCAGAGTACCTTTTGATGTGCAGAATCAGGATTCCTTCCATGGTGACGTGGACTCCGTCGAGATGCTCATTGATGTTATCTCTTCCTCCTTATCACAACTGGGGGCACAGGCTTGTTACTCGATTGTCTGGAAAACAACTTGCCTAGGATCACAACAATAGCAGTCTTTTACTTAGGCAGCAATGATTTGACCCAGGCAAGGAATCGGATGCAGTCAGGCACCTTTTATTTTAAAAGTCAAAGGCTCAAACTATGACAAACAGCTCCATGGAGAGGGAGGGAGGGGGTATTAATAGTTCAGACACATTTCCTCATAGAACACTATGGCAAGCAGCTGTGGTACAAGCTCTCTGGGGGATCTGAGTCCCAAACCTGAATCCCTTGCAGCACATTTCTTCCTTTGTGAGCAAAAAGGGCTCCTCTCCCTCAGAACAGCACTCTCAGGGGCTCAGCAAAGACGGTCTCTTTTCATTCTTTCCCCGCCAGTGGGAGCGGGCAATTCCTACCTCAGACCTTTATTTCTTTTCTTATCAGGGCACTGATGTCATCTTTTCTGGGCACAGCCCAACCTCCAGAATCTGACTGCCCTGCTGATCCACGGGCAGGGTTCGCACAGGGCGGCAGCCACCTCTCTCTCTCTCTCTCTCTGGGCACAGCTCTCCTCTTTTTCCCCGCAGCAGGTTTTGGGTGGACATGGAACAGGCAGGGGGTCTGTTCTGACACCTCAAACCCTCCGGGAACATCACTGCCACCTCGGTGACCCGGGCCCTCCATGGCAGCCACCCCTTTCTGGCCTTCCTCCTACCAGAGCCAATTGGGCCCCAACAGTCCTCTCTCTCTCTCTCTCTCTCTTGTTGCTTGGGCCCCGGACACTGTCCACCCTCCCCAAAAATGGGCTGTGCGGATCCATGCCGCTGCAGTGGGGCCAGGAGCAATCTCCCCACCCTGGCCCCGGGGCCTACCCAGCCCCAACAGGCAGCCCTCCCTGCATGGCCTAGGAGCAGGCTCCTACCGCTCTTGTCACTTCAGTGACAGTATAATGACTTCCTCAACTCTCCTCTAACAGCTCCCTCATGCCGGTCGGTGAATGAATTCCCCTCGAGCTGCCCAGGTCCCCACCCTCTGGCAGGCCTGGCAGCACACATGCACGGATGGCGATGCCAGTGGGGCATCTTAGTAACCCCCCCCCAAATCGGCACGGGGGTTACAAATAGATAGATACAGGCACGGTAGTACCCCTATAGTTGGTGTTGAGTAGAGTATTTAATGTAAAACCCCTAACTTTGCACCTTAAAGGAAAACAGTCATTAAAGTAATGCTCCCACTCCCAAAAGCTGTACCCCCCGATTAAGCTTTTCGCATAGGTAAGGCAATTTTTTCCTGCTGTTTACTTACTTAATTTAAATTTTGTAAAGTCCGCAATCTCCAAACATGGCAGACGCTGCGTGGTTCCATTTAATCTAATGGTGCGGTGTCCCACCACCCTAAAAAACAACACAGTTCCTCACCCATCTCAACCCCCCACCTGCACTACCCTCACCTCCCACTCGGCATCCTCCCATCCACCTCACCATATGCACTCTCACTCACCTGAACATGTCTCATGGCGTTGATCCACTCTCTGATCAAAGACACGTCTTGCTGCTGGAGCCAGCAACTATGATATGAGAAAATACGGCAAATGTGGTATAACCTATTTCAGTGTGGGTTTGAACTTTGATTCATACGTTTGTCAATATTGAATATTTTTACACCAAATTTTCAACATGGCCTTTTTGCCCTCTCCCCATGATCAGTGGCAGTGAAGTTATGGAAACGCATCCTAGAAGATGATTTTATGTTGCTGTGCGAAATCCTCATTCGGGCGAGTTTTAAAAATTTTATCCCTCTTTGTTCATGAGGTAGGGTTATAAGAAGGCTATGCTAAACCGGGTAAATGCGCTAGGCAACAATCCTGACTATTTTCAGGCACGACCCGGGAGAGAACAACATTGAGAATACAGTGATGACAACAGTACAATTCAAAAACAATGAAATAGGTACAAGCAATTACAGTCCGGTTGGTAATTATGACCCCAAATTTTCAATATAGTCATTCAAATAGTCATACAGGCAAATGGAATGTTGGCATGCATTGGGAGGGGAGGGGGACATAACTAGCAGAAGGAGGGAGGTACTAATGCCTCTTTGTAAAGCCATGGTGAGGCCGCACCTGGAGTATGGGGTCCAGTTCTGGAGCCTGCACCTACACAAGGACATAGAGTGGATAGAGAGGGTTCAGAGAAGGGCAACCAAGATGGTGCATGGTATGCAGGGGAAGCCATATGAGCAGAGGTGCAGGGAAGTTGATCTGTACCCACTGGAGACCAGAAGGGAGAGGGGGGATATGAACTTTTAAGTTTGTGAAGAGGATCAATAAGGTGAAGGAGGGGAGCTTATTTACAAGGAAGGAGGGGCTAAAACTAGAGGACATAGCCTAATACTGGAGGGAGGAAGATACAGAGGCAGTGTGAGGGGGCGATTCTTCAGGGAGGGGATGGTGGAGACCTGGAATAAACTACCAGAGGAGGTGGTAGGGGCTGAAATGGAGGAAGGATTCAAGAGGGCGTGGGACAGACATATGGGGCTGGTAAGTGGGGGGAAGGGGGGCCTTTGCTGTGGAAAAAGATGAGTGGGGGGGAGGAAGGGGCAGACTCGATGGGCTGTTTAGGTCCTTTTCTGACGTTGGAATTCTGTGATTCTATGATTCATTTTTTTCACATCGCCTCTTGAACGTGACAACTATAATTTTTAAATTCCTGGCCGAAATGTGTTTTCGCACCTGTGCCATGGAATGACGTATCGGACGAGATTTGAAAATGTTAACCTACCAGTTTCATGAGGTGGGTTCGTAACAAGGATGTGTTGAAAATTTGGGGTTAGAATTCAACTTAACACAACAAAATCGGAAAGGCTCATAGGCAGGGCACTAGGTTAGAACAGTGTCTGTATGGACCGCGCTGTCAATAACAGTGCCGTCCAAACAGCACTGATCAGAAAAGCGGCAGGAGAAATGCTGAATTCAAACACAGCACCACTGGTAGCAATCGCAAGTCTGATTTGCGATCTCTACCAGAAAAATTGTATTTTTGCGAGGGAGGGGAGGCTGTGCCCCCCCAGCAGAAATAACCAACTCTGAGTCAGAGTTGGATCGGGGTGGCAGGGGGGGATTTCGGAAACCAGGATTAGAACACTGGTCTCCACCTCCATTCTGGCTGAGCTGCTTATGGTTTATCACTCCTTGCCACGTGAGCAGCTCGGCCAGCCTCCTGATTTCCTGTCCTCTTGAGCTGTCCTCTAGCACCATGGACAGTGACCTGGGGAGTGCTTACTACATAGCACTGTTATTCCCATCGCTGTCCATGAAAGAGCCTTGTAGACCATGCTGTTTTGAGCAGCACTATAAATGTAGCGCTATTCTGACTGAGTAGGACAGGCAGTATCTCTGCTTTATGCTGGAGGGGGGAGCACTACCAATTCAGAGTAATGCCCCTTGACTTGTCTTCTGTGCCATGGGCCTTTACCAAATGCTTAGTGGTAGTGACAGTGGCCCTTCGCAGTGGAGGGCTATATGTGTTCCCTTATGTGTATGACTGGCTCCTGAAGGCCAGTTCCAGGGAAGCTCTGCTACATACCCTCTCTTGGACAAGGCAGTTCAACTTGGGAGTCACAGTGAATGTGCCAAAGTCTGTGATCCATGCCAAAGACTGCAGTATATAGAAAGTCTTGGACACAGGGAAGGGATGTGCTTTCTTGCCATAAAACGGGGCAGAAAACCTGATTGCACCGTTCTACAGAAATTGTGTCTCGGCATGAACAGTGTTACATCTTCTGGGTCTCATGGCTGCAGGCCAGCTTACACGTGAGAATACCTCATTGGACACTCAGGGTCCAGTGGGATACGCTGACAGATGAGCTGGACCAAATGGTTCTTGTCACATCTCTGCTGTGCACAGCATTGCTATGGTAGATGGATAGTAACATCTGTTAAAGGGCATTCTATTCCTTGTACCAGCTCCTGTACAGATCCTCACCACAAATGCCTCTTGCTCCAGTTAGGGTGCGCATCTTGGCCCTTGCCAGACACAGTGGGTCACAGTTCAAGATGGAGGTCAAGTTGCACACATAAACATACTAGAGATGAGAGCTGTCTTGTACAGCTTTCAGGCTTTTCAGGAGCATTTTAGTCCAGGTCCTCTGTTAATACTCCTCCAATCTCCCCCCATACTTATCCACCCTCCTATCTCTCCCCACTTCCTCCCGCTACCCTGTCCGCAATTCCACTCATCGTACCCTCGCCCTCCCCCCTCAGCGCACCTTATCTGGTCTCTCCGCTTTCTCCTTCAAGTTTCCTAATATTTGGAATTCACTCCCTCTTGAAATTTGCTTCACCCAATCTAGCAATCCACTACCCCATCATCTCCGGAAGCACACAGTTCACAGATGCACCTGCAACTAACTCCTTCACTCCTACCCCTTTTCCTTCCCCCCACCTGCCCTACACCCATATTCCTCCTGTCTCTCTGACAGCAGCATCCAACACCCTCTCCCCTTCCCCCACCTTGCTGCCCCTCTCCCCTCTTTCTCTCCTCTTTATCCCTCCCTCCCTTCCTTTCCTTCAGGATACAGTCCCCCCTCAGGATTCTAAGCTCCTCATGGGGTACAATTTCTCCGGCTTTCCTTGCCTCCCCCCGCCTCTTCTCTCTGTCCAGCTACCTTCCTTGGGGTGCACTTTCCCTGCCTTGACTTCTCTTACCCCCTCTTTCCCCTGCCCTCCCCCTCTCTCTCACCTCCCTCATATTCAGTTACATAGTCCTTGCAGGGTTCTCAGCATCCTGAAGGGGTGTAACCCCCCCTGCTTGCCTTGCCTCCGCACCTCCTCCCCACCCTTCTCCTTACCCTCTCACCTCTTCCTCTCTTCCTTTCTGCCCAGGTTATTACTCCTTTGCAGGGTTCCCAGCATCCTGAAGGGGGTTGCAATCCCTCTGGCCTGACTTACTTTCTCCCTCCCCATTCCTCTTTCCCTCCCCTCTTCCCTCTCTCCCACTTCCTACCGGTTCGGATCACATACCTCCTTGCAGGGTTCTCAACACCCTGTAGGGGTGGCACCCCCCACTTACCTTCACCTCCCTTTCTCCTCCCCTCTCCCCCACTTTCTTCCTTCCTGTCTGGGATTGTTCCCCCTTACAGGGTTCTCCGCATCCTGAATGGGTGTAAACCCCCCCCCCGGCTCGCCTTGCCTTCACCTCCACCCTCCTCTTTCCCCTGCCCTCTCCCCTCTCTCTCCCACTTCCTTCCCATCCAGGATCATACCCACTTGCGGGGTTTCTCAGCATCTTAAAGGGGCATAATCCCCAAGTTTGCCTTGCATCCCCCACTCTCCTCCTCCGCTGCCCTTTCCGTCTGAGTCTGTTACCCACCTATGGGACTCTCAACATCCTAAGGGTTTTTAACTCCCAGGATTTAAACATAGAAACATAGACTTTGACAGCAGATAAGGACTGCTTGGCACATCTAGTCTGCCAATTTCCCTACCTACAGGATAGGCTGCAGATCCTAGTTAACCAACAGCCTATTTCTTCCTACCCCCCACAAGAATTGCCTTATGTCTGTCCCATGCATTCTTGAATTCTCCCACAGTTTTAGACCCCACAATCTCCTCAGGAAGGCTGTTCCATGCGTCCACTACACTTTCTGTGAAATAATGCTTCCTCACATTGCCACTGAACCGACCCCCCATCTTTAAATTGTGTCCCCTTGTTCTTACACGTCTCTTTTTCTGAAAGATGCTACCCTCTTGGACTTTGTTGATTCCACTGAAGTACTTAAAAGTTTCTATCATGACCCCCCTCTCCCTTCTTTCCTCAAGGGTATACATATTAAGCTCCTTTAGTCTCTCCTCATACCGCTTCTCTAGCAGACCCTGCACCATTTTAGTTGCCCTCCTGACTGCCTCTATCCTGTCTATGTCCTTGCAGAGATGGGGTCTCCAGAACTGGACACAGTACTCCAGATGGGGTCTCACCAACTGTCTGTACAGAGGGACAAAAACTTCCTGTTTTCTGCTGCTGATGCCTCTCCCTATGCATCCCAGTATATCCTAGCCCTCCCTACTGCCTTCTCACATTGCTTGCTAACCTTAAGGTCATCTGATATGATTACCCCCAGGTCCCTTTCCTTTTTTGTTGTTGTTACAACCTCCCCCCATTGTGTATTCTTCCCCTGGGTTCTTGTCTCCCAGGTGCATTATTTTGCACTTCTTTGCATTGAATCCTAGCTGCCATACTTCTGACCATTCCTCCAACCTTGCCAAGTCCCTTCTCATCTTTTCCACGCCTCCTTGTTTATCAACCCTGTTACAGATCTTTGTGTCATCTGCAAAGAGGCATACTTTTCCTTCCAGTCCCTCTGCAATGTCACTTATGAAGACATTAAAAAGGACTGGACCAAATACTGGACCCTGCGGTACCCCACTAGTAACCCCTCTTTCTTCAGAGTGGACTCCATTTACAATTACCTTCTGTGTCCTGTTGTCCAGCCAATGTTTTACACAGGCTACCACCCTGGGAACCACTCCCAGGCTGGTTAATTTGACTATTAATCTTTTGTGTTGGACTGTGTCAAATGCCTTGCTAAAGTCTAGGTAGGCCATGTCCACAGCCCTTCCCTGGTCTACTACTTTGGTCGCCCAGTCAAAGAAATCTATTAGATTTGTCTGACATGACCTTCCCGCTGTGAACCCATGCTGCCTTGGGTCCTGTGCCCCACTGGCCTCTAGGAACTCAACTATTCTTTCCTTCAGAAGTGACTCCATCACTTTCCCTACCACAGAGGTCAAACTGACAGGTCTGTAGTTTCCTGCCTCTGTCTTGGTCCCACTTTTGTGAAGGGGAATCACATCCGCCTTCCTCCAGTCCTCGGGTACCACACCATCCTCCCATGATTTATTAAAAAGAGTAGTCAGTGGTTTCACTAGTTCCCCCTTAATTCTTTTTAGAATTCTGGGTGAATTCCATCAGGCCCCATTGCTTTGTCCACCTTCAGTTTTAGGAGTTCTTTCAGAACCCTTTCTTCTGTGAAAGGACTGGGATCGACCCCCTATCAAGAGTGCTTCTGCTAATTGGATTAGGCACTTCCTCTCCTCTTTTGTAGAATACTGAGCAGAAATATTCGTCTCAGTATCCCTGCTTTTCACTGTCCCCTCTGCCCACCCACCATTCATTCTATTCAGCCTCACTATCCCTCCCTTTGTCTTTCTCACGCTCACTGATGTACCTATAAAAGGTTTTATCCCCTTCTTAACTGAGTTGGCTATCTTTTCCTCAGTCTGGGCCTTTGCTATTCTGACTTCTCTCCCTGCTTCCTTCTGCCTTAACTGGTACAGCTCTCTGTCCTGCTCCTTCTGTGTTTCCTTATACTTCTGGAATGCTATCTTTTTCTTCCAGACTTTCACAGCCACCTCTGTTGAGAACCATAGTGGCTTTTTCTTTAATTTTGATTTGTTTATTTGCTTCACACAAAGGCTTGTTGCCTCTGTGATGGCAGTTTTGATGATTCCCCATTGTTGCTCCACACCTCCTTCTAGTCTGTTTGCTAATGCTTTTCTGAGGCACTCTCCCATCTTGCCAAAGTCATCCCTCCTGAAGTCCAGTACCCTCACTTTTGTATGGCTTCACTCTGTAGCTGAGTTTAACGTGAACCACACTGTTTGATGGACACTTGTTCCCAGATGGCAACCCATTTCTAGATCTGAGATCCTGTCACTACCCCCGTTTGAGAGTACAAGGGTCTAAGATTGCTCCCTCATGAGTGGGTTCCGAAACTAGCTGTCTGAGGCCTGCCACCTGTAGGGCATCAAGAATGGCCCTGCTCTTGGATGTGGCTGCAGCAAATGTGCTCCAGTTAACATCTGGCATATTCAGGTCTCCCATCAACAGTATCTCCCCTTTCTCTGCCATTCTAAGAATGCCTTCTATCATATCCTTGTCCATTCCCTCCCCCTGACATGGGGGTCTGTACACAACCCCTGTGCGCACTGTGGTGCCCTTTCCAGTCTCCAAGGTGACCCACAGTGCCTCCTCTCCTCTCCTCCCTGTTTACTTTTCTGTTCAGTTGCTTTTATCCCTTCCTTTACATACAGAGCTACTCCTCCCCCTTCTTCTCTCCTGCCTGTCTCTCCTGTAGGTTATGTACCCTGGTATGTTAACATCCCAGTCATGGTTCTCTGTGTACCATGTTTCTGTGACTGCTACAATATCCAGGCATCCCTCTTCCATCAAGGCCACTAACTCAGGGAGCTTGTTGCTCAGACTATGGACATTGGTACTCATTACCCACCATTTCCTGATAGCCTTATTCCTTTTTGCCCCGTCCCTGTCCTTCTTGCCTTTGTCACTTTCTCCATTTACCCCTGCCCTTCTCCCTATCGACACCTCTATGTTGGTGTTTACCGCACTTACTACCGTGATTTTTTGGAAAGGGCTAGGATTTCCCTGCTCTTTTCCAGTGCCTCCCCCCCTTGGCTAGTTTAAATGCTTGCTAATGAAGCATTTAAACCTATCACCTAGGATCCTGGTTCCCCTCCTGGACAGATGCAGCCCATCATGCCAGTATAGGCTTGCATCACTCCAGGTGGATCCCCAGTCCCCAATGAAGCTAAATCCCTGAGCTCCACACCAGTTTTTCAACCACTGATTGAATCCCATGGTGTGGAACACCCCAGCTCCTCTCCTACGCCACAGATGGGCAGCACGTCTGAGAAGGTTACCTTGTGTGCTACTTGTCTAAGGCCCCTCCCCAATTCCACAAACTCTTCCTGCACTTCTCTAATCCCTTTCTTAGCCAGGTCAGTTGTCCCTAGGTGGACAATGACATCCAGCTCCCTCCCCTGTGCAGCTGCTCCGGCAATCCTGAGGATTCGCTCCCTGTCCCTCCAAGCCATGGCACCAGGCAGGCAGCTTACCTCCCTCTCCCCTTCCTCCCCAGTTCTACCTTCCTAACAATGGAGTCCCCACCAGGTTGTTTCTTTTCTGCGGGGTCCCCTGCCACACCTCCTGTGGGTCTCCTTGTGGAGGTTCCAGATCCTCCTCCTTGGTCTCCACTGTGGTGCCTCCACAGAGGAACCACACTTTGCCAGAATGGCATAGGAATTGTGGAGAGGTACAACTGGAGGGATGTGCCTCTGTTCCACCACCTCACCCTCCCTGAGCCCACTGTGGTCCAACCACCTCTTCTTCTTGGCAACCTCTGAGGCAACGGCAGTGGCACTGGTGGTCCCTGAATGGAAGAGGAGGTCCCACAAATCCTGGCCAACTCAGCCTGGAGATGAGCAACCTCCTCACTCAGCCCAGAGAGGTGCCTGCAGATGGGACAACACTGCATCCTCCAGAATGTCTCCCGGAAGACTGCTGCTCCACAGCCACTGCACTGCACCACTCCCATCATGTCTTATTTCTGTCCCCTTAACTGTTTGCGATCCTTACTCTTTCCTCTGTTTTTTTACAGGCCTCCTCCTCCCCCTTTCTCTCCTCTCCCCTCTCCTGTCCCTCTCATCCCACCCCATGTTTCGCACCTCTCCTCCCCTGATGTCACACTCCACCTGCCTACTTAGCACTTGGTACCCCTGCTACTCTGCCAGCCTCATCTAGCACTTTAAGGTGTACTCCACCTGGGTCTACACATTCCCTGTTTTCTATTTTATTCTTGTGCCTACGGTATTCTTATCCATGGTCCAGCACCCCTGATTGTTACCCCCACCTCACGGACAGCAACACATATGTAGGTACATGTACTAACCTTAGAGCAAAGACACTTATTGTATAAGCTTAAGTGTCAGGATCTGTGTCTACTGTATTTTACTAATGCATGTTATGCTCCATTATGTTTTACCAATATATCTTAGCCCTGAGAGATGCTTTTCACTATATTTTTTACTGTATTCTTATAAGTAAGACAACAGTGCCATCTTTAGTGCTTGTGCATCACTGTAATTGCAACTGACCTTGGGACTTACAGAAATTCCATTATACATAGATACATAGACAGTGTCGGCAGATAAGGGCCTATGGCCCACCCAGTCTGCCCATTTAAGTTTGTAAGTTCAGTTTATTTTTTCCAGGAAGTCTGTTGCCCCTTACCCCTGACCTCCAGAATTCCTTTATGTCTATCCCATGCATTCTTAAATCCCGTGATTGTTTCAGCCCCCACCACTTCCTCTGGCAGGGTGTTCCACTTGTCCACCACCTGTTCTGTGAAGAAATTCTTCCTCACGCTTTCCTCTGAATCGTCCTCCCTCCAACTTCATCCCATGCCCTCTAGTCCTGGAACATCTTTTTCGCTTAAAAATAGTGCATTCCTGCACCCTGTTCCTCCCTGTAAGATACTTGTATGTCTCTATCATATCCCTCTCTCCCTCTCTCCTCCAGGGAGTACATGTTCAGTGCCTTCAACCTGTCCTCTCATAGGACTTGGATGCAATCCATGCACCATCCTTGTTGCCCTCCTCTGAACCTTCTCTACCCTGTCTATGTCCTACGTGAGGTAAGGTCTCCAGAACTGCACAGTGTACTCCAGGTGCGCCTCACTAGTGTCTTGTATAGTGGAATTATGACTCTCCTTTTCCTGCTGGTGATGCCCCTGCCTATGCATCCCAGCATCCTATTTGCTTTACCTGCTGCCTTGTCACACTGTTTCCTGCCTTGAGGTCATCAGAGATGATAACTCCAAGATCCCTTTCCTGCTTGGTGCATGCTATATCCTCATCCCCCAACTGATATATTGTGGCAGGTTTTTGTCCCATATGTATTATCTTGCACTTCCTTGCATTGAATTTCAACTGCCAAACCCTGACTATTCTTCAAGTTTCTGCAGGTCCCTTCTCATTCTGTCTACACCCTCTGGTGTGTCTACTCTGTTACAGAGCTTTATGTCATCAGCAAACAGTGAAATTCTGCCTCCTAGGTCCCCAAGAAGTGTCACTGATGAAGATATTGAATAGTACCGGTCCCAGCACTGATCCCTGTGGTACCCCACTGGTCACTCTTCCTCTGTGGAGTGATGGCCATTTACCACCACCCTCTGTGTCCTGCTGCCCAGCCAGTTACCTACTCACCACACTACTGTCCTGCCCACACCCATATTCCCCAGTTTGTGTAATAGTCTTCTATGTGGCACAGTGTCAAAGGCCTTGCTGAAGTCCAGATAGGCCATGTCCACTGCCCTCCCCTGATCCACCTCCCTAGTCACTCAGTCAAAAAATTCAATGAGGTTGGTCTGACATGACCTCCCCCTGGTGAAACCATGCTGCCTTGGGTCCTGTAGTCCATTGACAACCAGATGTTCCACCAATCTCCTTCAGTAGTGCTTCCATGATCTTCCCCACTACGAGGTGAGGCTGACTGGTCTGTAGTTCCCCGCTTCCTCTTTGTTCCCACTTTTGTATAAGGGACTACATCTGCTATCCTCCAGTCTTTGGGTACCTCCCTGTTTCTAGTGATCGCTAAACAGGATAGCAAGAGGTTCAGCCACCACCTCTTAGTTCTTTAGTACCCTGGGGTGCACCCTATCTGGCCCCATTGCTTTATCAACTCTTATTACTTCCAGTTCCTTCAGGACCCTTTCTCGTGTAAAGGGACTTGTGTCCATTTCTGCACCATTCTCACCCCTTGTACTCCATTCAGACCCATTACTCTTCTCTTCCTCAGTAAAGACTGAGCAGAAATACCTGTTCAGTATGTCAGCTTTACTGTTGTCATCCTCCACACAGCCCCCATCCTCCCCACTATCTATGCAGGCTAAGCAACTTCTTATGTTAGTTAGGATAGTTATTCAGGCCACCTGTTTTTGGCCAATTATATACATTTTATGTATCTTCTTTAGCCATTGCTATGGATATTATCGGGGTGTAAGACCCTGTGTAGCACGCAGCTTCTCCGAGATGCAAGACTGCTTTTACCTAGATACGGAAAACTGGATAGTTCTCCTGTTGGTAGTAAGCATGTATTACTGATCTGTAATAGATTTAATTTATTACATGAGTACCACTTGCCTGCTGCCTCTTTCTTTGTGCCATTCCACCAAGAACCTGAGAAAGGTAATTTATTACCAACTTACATTTGGCGTCCATGTGCAAGTTGGAAGGTACAAAAGATGATTCCATTCAATTTATTTGAATGTCGAGTAGTGTAGTGCGATTTTCACCTACTTGGACCTACTCGTACTTACAGTGGTAATGGTTGTGGTGGACCCACACTATCTTGGTTTCGGGCATGGCAGACCCACAGCGGACCCATTTACACTCCCTCTGTGAGTGACATCGTACCACCTTGGCATCACCGTTCACCCACCAGGGACCAGAAAGCGGTTGGTGACAGCGCCAAGGATTTTGTCCAGTTTTCCAACTGCTTCTTTGTTTGTTTGTCTACCCCTTATTTGTCAAGTCTGACCTTTGCACTGAACTGAAACTCGATGTCTCAAACTACCTCACATCACATGGCAGAGGGACAGATTTCGCGCTGGATGCAAAATCTGCAGATAAACCCTTGCTGCTCATACCCAACCAATACTTAGAGTCCAAGCACACAACCAAGAAATACAACCTCAAAGGTCTTTTGGTTGCGGCTCTATATACCGCTGTTGAGGGTCTCACAGCGAGGTGTGCCTCCCTTGAACTGCAAAATGCCACTCTAAAAAAAGAGATGGTCTTGTAGGCATCAGAGTTACAGAAAAAGGAATAGAAACTAGCAGAGGAGACAGTCACTCGGCGATGCCAATAACAGTGTTGCACTGTACTGCTCAAGACAGTGAGCGTGAAATTTGTATGTTGAGATGATTGTGAAAGGTTGAAATGTGATAAGAAAGAATTAGCAAATTTGAATTATATTTTGAGCGATATGAATGAGGGTTTGAGAGAGGAGAATGCTGAGTTGAAAGAGGAGTAGCAGAGAGTGAATTTTGAGTTGGAGAAAGAACTTAGGGAAAATGTTGAATTTGTCACCACGTATAGAGTGTTGCAGTGTGAGGTTTAAAAAGGCATTGAGCAGTGCACTGCAAGAGTTTGTTACAAGAAGTGTAGAAAAAAGATGAAGCTGCGCCATCAACAGGAGGTTCTTGCCGGCCATGTTAAGGCCATGAAAGGGTTTCATTATACTCTCATTGAGATTGCGTCATCCAGTGAAGACAACACTGACTTTGATGACAAGGCATGCCACGTCATCTGCAAGTCCAAACCCCATGGTGGAGCAACTTCCACCAGCCATCCACAAGATGGTGCCTACGTTGGCATGTACTCTGCATTGCCACATCTACACAAATGTGGATGCTACGTATTACGCCAAGATGGCGGCCCACATGACACAGGCAGAAGGCCTATATTCCATGGCACACCTCCACTCCCTCCTTTTTCCAGGGGAGATGAGGTGGAGATACAAAGCATGCTCTGAGAGGCGATCAGTAGGATTACAGTCCCAGAGGACCAGAAGAAAGCAATCCAAGACCAAATTGAGAAAATGCTGAGAGATTCAATCCGACAAGACCACACACACAGAGCTGTTGCCGATGCGGCAGCAGAAGCTGCTCTTCATGGAGCCCTGGACTGTGATTAACTCCATGCATCTATGCACACTACCAGTCCCCTACAAGTCACTCACTCTGTCCAGCAAATTACACAGATCGGACAGACAGGCCAAACTGACAGCCTTAGTTGCCACTTGGAGAAAGTGCGCTCCATTTGCAAGAAGCTCTTTCCAACCTGAGTACCAGGTTCAAGTCTTGCGACAGACGATTGAACCTACCCTCTAGGCCAAACTCCCAAAGACAGTACGCAACTCCGACACCCTTGTCTATGATGACATTGCTGTGACCCTCCTAGCTGCCAACTCCCCGGGCATCGTGGGAGCCAAATTGGCCTACAAGGTTAAGCAGAATGTGAAAGAGAGCCCCGCGGCCTACCACCAATGGTTATGGCTCACATACAACACTGGCAAATGCCTAACAGGTGAACTTGCAGACCGAGACCAAATAGAGTACAAGGATTTGTACATGTGGAACATGACTCTGGTCCTGCGGGAAAAGGTTGAGCTTAATGTTTACCCAAGTACCGATACCTTTGCAGCTATTCTCAGCAATGTGGAACATGCCTATCAGGTCTGCCCTCCATAACCTCACTTCCAGTAAATCCAACAAAGTGGTTGAGATACATCCCACCCCAGAGACCCCGACCCACTACACTGTGGTGGGAAACAACCAGAAAAATGACACCCCTTCTAACAACAAACAGTCGCACAAGGGGGGGACCAGAACTATAGAAACAGGAACAGAGACAAAAGCAATTGAAAAAATCCAAATGCCCAGCAGAACAGCCAGAACCACAAAGCTCCTAGCTATCAACAGATTAAAGACAAAAATGAGACCCTCCGCAAGCTATTGGAGGAAATCCATGCTGAGAGGGAAGCTAAAGGGAAATGCACCATAGCAGCCCTTGCTCTGACCGCTGGAAAGCCATGCGTTCAGGGGAAACCCTTTCCTGGCCTTGTATGCCGAACAAATGAATAGCTGAGGGAAGAATCCTTTTGTGGCATCGGTTACTGGCCAGACCTATGTGACAACCAAGGAGGAACCATGCTTGCTGGGTGTCGCAGTGCCTGTGACGTCACAGGTACATTTGTATCATATGCAAGATGTACAGGAGGCCTTGAAAGATCCTGCAGATCTCAGATTCCAGGAACAGGCTGACAATGATTCTGAAAATGCAGATTGACAATTACAGGCCCCAGTCTGACAGCCTTGTGTAAAAGCCACGGTCGGGGGCTACCAACTTACCATGCTTCTGGGTACTGGACCAGCCATGTCAGTCCTCCATGATGAGGACCCAGTCTTATCTGGCTGGTCTTACCAGCTGAAGACCAGTGCCCAGGGTGTAGATCGTACCCAGCTACACACCTTCTGATCTGTTCCTCAACCTGTGGTGGTGGTGGTGGTAGGCCACCTCAGGACAGATTTCGCCTTTGACCTCATGATCCTACGTCATCACCCCAGCATATTGGGAATTTACTTCCTAGCACTACACAGCTGTATAGTGGACCTAGCCAACAGGCTACTCCTTCAGATTAAAGGACAATGTCATGCTGTTACCATTTCAGACTCGCACGTGATGGCAGCCATCTCCCATAACAACAAGGAGTATGACATCATAACTTTGTTCAGAAGTCATGACCTGTTTTCTGAACTTGCACCTTTACTGCAAAAACACCTTGACGTGTTTGTCACCAACAAGCACGACTGTGGTAGGATGCACACTACCATTGAGATCACAGGACCTAACCCTGTGAGGCAGAAGCAGTATCCGTTTCCTGCTGAAGCCTTGCCATCACTGAGGAAGATCATCCAGTCACAGCTCCAACAAGGAGTGATTAGGTCCTGTGTCTCCACTGTCAACTCACCCATTTGGTCTGTGAAAAGGCCAAATGGAGCTTGGAGACTCACAGCTAACTACAGGAAATTTAACCAAGTTACCCCCAGTTGTGCCCCAATAGTAGCATTAGAACCTGATGTGCTCAGGCTGTTGACACCTGAAAAAAGTGGTTCAAAGCTCTTGACATCTCTAATGGGTTCTGGTCACTCCCATTAGCACAGGAAATCTAATGCAAATTTGCTTTCACCTTTGATGGATGTCAGTATACCTGGACCTGGCTTCCCCAGGGCTTTCACAACTGCCCTTCCCTCTTCCATCTACACATGATGGATGATCTTCAGGGGTTCTTCACACCTCAGTGTCTCCTGCAGTACGTGGATGACTTGCTCCTGGCAACCACCATGAAAGTTGGTCATTTGGCCCTTCTAGATGAACTTCTGTCTTTCCTCAAGAGAGCAGGCCTCAAGTGCAATCCTTCTAAGGCACAACTGTGTGAGAAGGAGGCCATCTTCCTCATCCTACATATCATAGACCAAGGCAGAAGCCCAGCTGTCAAGAAGATCCAGGGCTTGCAAGATCTGCCACATCCTACCAGCATGGCAACACTTAGATGCTTTTTAGGAATGGTAAACTACTCCAGGGATTTTATCCCCAACTTTGCCATGAAGGCTGCTCCCTTGTATGAACTTCTGAAAAAGGATGTCCCTTGTACATGGGCCCCCACTCACACTGAAGCTGTCACACAGCTCAAGCAGGCCTTAGCCTCAGCCCCAGCACTGGTCAATCCTAATCTAGCTCTTCCATTCCATTTCAAAACTGCCACATCTGATGTGGCCATGTCTGCAGTACTGGCACAAAAGTACAATGGGTATTTCAGGCCCATTGCCTATGCTTCTCAAGTGCTGTCCCTGGTAGAGAGAAAGTATAGTCTCTGTCAAAGGACACTCTTGGCAACCTACTGGGCTGTCAAACACTTTATATACATCATTGGGTATGCACCTGTTGTCTTACATACCTGTCACACCTCAACTAACTTTTTGCTTTCAGACAAAGTGAAAGATGGTTCTGTCTCCAACACCAGACTCACCCACTGGTCTTTGCTTTTGCAGGACAGGGACATTAAAGTACTACCTGCAAAAATGCCATCCATCTTGGCCCATGGACTACTCTACACAGGTAAGCCCCATGACTGTGCACTCCAACCTCCTGATTTGCCTGAGCCGGGACCATTCTTACCGGCAACACCAGATGTTCTAGAAGATACCAGCATGTATCCCATCTTTACAGATGTATACATGTGACATCTCAATCTTTTTGCAGGAGACTCCTGTTTTTTTTGACTGAACTCCCTCCCTCCTGGGAAACAAAATCTCCTGCTTAAGTAAAATTCTGTCCAAAATATCCATGTTTTTTGGGCAGATAAAGACACATACTAATTAAATCAGTGATGAACAATGTATCTGGTAACTTTATATAACTAGTTGTTTATTCTTTTTAGTGCTTATTCTTGGCAAAATGAAATACATTAAATTGTTATGACTTTTTTCTTATTTTTTTTGACACCATTTAAGGACAAACTCACGACGTTACAGCATCTCCCTACTAGCAGGCTAATCTCCATCCTAATTTGACCCAAATCTCCCTCTTAAGCAAGTTGGCATGGCCAATCTCCCTCTTAAGCAAGTAGGACATATCACATGTATGCAGATGGCTTCGCCTCTTATGTAGACGGAGAGCAGGTAGCAGGATTTGAAGTGCTCATATTAGATAAAGATGGTGATCTCAGGTGCATTTCAAGGAGATGCACTGTCATCTCCTCACAGTATGCCCAATTGGCAGCTGTAGCCTGTGCTCTAGAAGTCATGCCCCATGGCAACAAGGATGCTATCATCTTTGCAGACTCTAATTGGGTCTGCTCCTTCCTTACTGAGTTTTTACCATTCTGGGAGAAAAATAACTTTATATCATCTGATGGCACACCTGTCAACTACAGGGATCTGGGAGCAATGGTTAGATTTCTGCTTGTGATGCCAGCGATCCGGGTTTGGGAACGGACCCAGGGAGCCGGAGGGCCAGCGGGGGGAGAAGGATCAAGCACCTCAGGGCTGCTCTCCTTCTCTGGGGGGAATGTTGGGTAAGTGTCTGGAATGCGTATGACTCCCGGCGGAGGCTGGGGGGAATCGCAAGCTCCGGTGCCAATCTAAGAGAGGGGTGGACACAGGAAGTCATTGCACATCTCTGCCCCTGGGACAATCTAATAAAATCATGCTTGCGGCTGCTATGAATGACGCCTGCCCTTGGCTTTGATTAGCTTCCAGGCTGGCTCCCAGAGCCAGTCACACCATTGCGGGATAGGCCCGGTGCCTCAACCCCACCCTGGGAGGTAAGCCGGGGGTGTCGGGGAAGCCGAGGCTGATATGGAAGTGGAAGCGCAAGGGTCAATGACTGGGCAGATGCTCCGACGGCTGCAGGCAGGAAAAAGAAGCAAATTAAAAAAAAAAAAAAGTACAGGGATCTGTTCATGTATATACATTCCCTGACACAACAGTTCACTCACAAACTGTTTATCCACAAGGTAAAGGCTCACTGCAAATCTGACCCTTACCATGAATTCAATGACCGAGCGGACTCGCTTGCTAAAGCAGGCGCTCGAGGGGGGGAGACATGGTCAGTGTCTCACCCAGTAGCTGTGGCAGCTTTTTTCTTAGCCACCAATACCCAGCAGAAACCACAACCAGAACCTCCACTGGACCTTTCTGCTGAACTGAAATCGGACCCAGAGCTAAAAGATGTGTTCAAATTCTTGGACAAAGAATTGAACAGGAACGATCTACTGGCAGTCCATACAAGAGACACTCTGACAACATACTCTTGTCTAGTGATCAGAAACTCATCTGATATTGAAAAGAAGACACAAGTGACAAATTGTGGGTTGCACCACAATCTTTGCGAACCGAATTTATCCATATGGTTCATGACACCCCCACTGGTGGTTACTAGGGGGCAGCTAATATCCTCCAGAGACTTAAAACCGTCATCTGGTGGCCTGGTATGGCCAAAGATGTAGAACATTATGTGGACAACTGCATAGTGTGTGCCCAGAATAATCCAATTTCGGTGAAAAGAAATGCCAAATTGTTGCCACAAAGGCAAAACTGGACCATAGAATGCAATACAAATTGATTTAATTGGCCCCTTGACCAACTCCAGCAAGAACAACAAGTATGCTGTTGTCACAGATTTGTTTTCTGAGTCGGTGGAAGCATTTCCCACTAAGAAAAACATGGCAAAGACAACTGCCAAGATCATGGTGGATCAGTTGTTCTCCAGGTGGGGCCTACCCCTAAAGGTAGTCTGAGACCAAGGAACCAGTTTTACAGCTGAGCTGATGAAGCAGACACTCCAGCTGCTTGGAGTAGATCAGAAGTTCCATATCCCTTACCATCCTCAATCCTCAGCCCAGGTAGAAAGAGCAAACAAAAGAATCAAACAGATGTTATGCAGATTCACCAATGACAATCCCAAGGATTGGGATTCCCTCCAGCCACTACTGCTGATGGCAATCGGGGCACTCCTGCAGCAACTACTTAGTGCATACCTAATGAGGTTATGACTGGTAGAGACATGAGATTTCCTGAGCACCTGCTGATTGATCTCCACACCCCCACTGCAGACAGATTATCTGTGGACAAATATGTTGGAAAACTTCATTATGACATCTTGAAGATACACCTGTTCACTGCCAATCAAATGGGTAAAGCTCAGCAACAAGCTAAAGCTCATTTTGATAAGCACGTCAAAGAAGTCAACTGGCAAGTTAGAGATCAGATAATGCTCCCGCAATATAGACAACCAACTCATTCATTTGCCAGCAAATGGGAAGGCCCATATCCCATTGTAAACAAACTCAGTCTTGCTGTCTATCAGGTCAGAGTTCAACAGCATAAACGGAACACCGACGAGTGGTTCCATGCTAATCAGCTCACGTTGTATAAAGGTGACTAAAATTACTTTTCCTAATCTGTTTAGGGTGGAATAGTACCTCTCACTTAACCCTTTTCTGTTTCTTTCAGGTACACTGGCAAGATGGCTATCTTGCACCTCCTCATACTGCTGGGACTGTTATTTCTGACTTTCAGAACAAACCCCTATCGACTGCTCACAAACAATGTGTAGAACACTTGCTTAGCAAACTTGAACATTCAGCCCCAGTGGGAGTTCATATTAATGTTCCCAACAAAATGATTACTGTTAAGGAAGGTTCATACACCTATCTTAGTGCCATTGTAGTAGCTCCAGACAAATCCCCATTGCAGATACAATGGGAAACTGATTTTAATGATTACACACTTCATGTAGCTCATCTATCTAAAGGTACATTCCACGGAAGGCCCAACACATGCATTGCACAAAATGGTACACTCTCTATTCGAAAAGCTTCTTCTAGACATACTGGTCATTATAACTTCACTGCTTTAATAGATCCTGTCTTTTGTGACCGGCTCACCTCTGAGGAGGTACATGCTTTCTGTCTTCACAGCTATGTAGCTACTGATGCTGTGTTCCTTTCTGTAGTTCCACCCACCGAAGAAGAAATGACTGAATGTCCTCCCCAGGAGCCTGGTCCTCCTAGTGGTCTGACCACCACTTTCCTTCCAGGTGCTTTGATTAATAATGTCCAGTTTATGCATACCCCAGTTTTTTCAATCTTACACATTGGAATATGGCTGAGTTTGGTCTCTGTCACACGACCAATGCCTCTAAATTTTCAATATGATGCTTTTAGACATTGTTGCTGCTTACCAAATATGCACAAGTGATCCAGTTAGTGGACCTCATATCACTGATCACATAGGGGCCTTTAGACCTGCACTTAATGTTAAAGCTAGACCATGCACTAGGCGTGACACTGCAGATGTTATCGGTGCAGCAGGCACCATCTCTGGCCTTTTTGGCTCAGGCATGTCCATCTGGAATAGAGCAGATATAGCTGCTACTAAAGCACAAACACTCAGTTTTGAGTTTGAATTGAATTTAATTTTGAATTGTTGAGTATCTAGAGGCCAGTGGGGCACAGGACCCAAGGCAGCATGGATTCACGATGGGAAGGTCGTGTCAGACGAATCTAATAGATTTCTTTGACTTGGTGACCAAAGTAGTAGACCAGGAAGGGGCTGTGGACATGGCCTACCTAGATTTTAGCAAGGCATTTGATGCAGTCCCATACAAAAGATTAATACACAAGTTAGCCAGCCTTGGAGTGGGCCCCAATGTGGTAGCCTGGATAAAAAAATGGCTAGACAACAGGACGCAAAGGGTAGTAGTAAATGGAGTACACAGTGAAGAAAGGAGGGTTACTAGCGGGGTACTGCAGGGTTCAGTACTGGGACCGTCCTTTAATGTCTTTATAAGTGACATTGCAGAGGAACTGAAGGAAAAGTATGTCTCTTTGCAGACGACACAAAGATCTGCAACAGGGTTGATACACAAGATGGAGTGGAAAGGATGAGAAGGGACTTGGCAAGGTTGGAGGAATGGTCAAATGTATGGCAGCTCAGATTCAATGCAAAGAAGTGCAAGGTAATGCGCATGGGAAACAAAAACCCAGGGGAAGAGTACACAATGGGGGGTGAGATACTGACAACAGTCAAAATGGAAAGGGACCTGGGGATAATTATATCAGATGACCTAAAGGTGGGCAAGCAATGTGAGAAGGCAGTAAGAAAGGCTGGGGGGATACTGGGATGCATAGGAAGAGGCATCAATAGTAGAAATCAAGAAGTTGTTATCCCTCTGTACAGACTGTTGGTGAGACCCCATCTGGAGTACTGTGTGCAGTTCTGGAGAACCCATCTCAGCAAAGACATAGACAGAGTGGAGGCTGTCCAGAGGAGGGCAACCAAACTGGTTCAGGGTCTGCACCAGAAGACATACGAAGAAAGACAAAAAGAGCTTAATATGTATACCCTTGAGGAAAGAAGGGAGAGAGGGGACATGATAGAAACTTTCAAGTACCTCAAGGGAATCAACAAAGTCCAAGAGGGTAGCATCTTTCAGAAAAAGAGATGTGCAAGAACCAGGGGACACAATTTGAAGATAGAGGGGGGACGGCTGAGAGGTAATGTGAGGAAGTATGTTTTCACGGAGAGGGTTGTGGATGCATGGAACAGCCTCCCTGAGGAGGTCGTGGAGTCAAGAACAGTGGGGAATTCAAAATGCATGGGACAGACATAAGGCAGTCCTAGTGGGGTAGGAGGAAGTAAGCTGTTGGTTAACTAGGATCTGCAGCTTATCTGTTAGGTAGGAAAATGGGCAGACTAGGTGGGCCAAGCGGTCCTTATCTGCCGTCAAATTTTATGTTTCTATTTTCAACAAGCTGTTAAGAATGATATCCTACCCCCACTGTTACATGGTGTAGATGGTTTAAGCAAAGAAAAACATTTTGCTGTGTATAACATGCAGGGAATTGTCAAAGGGTTCAGTGATACTAAGAATAAGATTAATGAACTGATTTTTCAAAATAACAAGGAGGCAGACAAGCAATATATTGCCCATGAACGTTTATGTTCTACCTATGGGTCATATGTTATGGCCACTGTTAACAGTCTCTTCAGGGATTTGGAAACAGGAAGCATTCCTGACATTATTCATGACAGAAGAATGTCTAAGTGGTATTGTCTTCATTGCAAATCGAATAGCTGTATTACTATGTGTATGGCGAATTCTGTTAATATTTCTATATCTACTGTTAAAAATCTTGGGTATGTTTCACGATATCCAAACCAAACATCTTGTTACTTTACTAAGACTTGCTCAATCCATGACAACATGTTCATTACCTTTAAAAGTGTCACTACCACATTTGTCAAAAACTTCTGTCATTGACAAACTGGCTGCTATTAATTCCATCGGACATCTTGATGACAACATCCACCGAGAAAGAACTGGGTTTGAATCCCACAGCCCCCACTTGCATACTGTGTGACCCTGAGCAAGTCATTTAACTTCCCTGTGCTCCCAGGTTGCACCTGTAAACAAGCTTTCAGCTTAGTGTGTTTCACCTGGTTAAACAATTAGAAAAAAAAAGAACTGATTTGCCTTCTTTATTGGTCTACCACTCCATTCTCCAAGCCTGGGTGGTGCCCCATATGAACTGTGGCGCCAAGAAGGGATATTACTGCCTGTGTCACTGTGACATCTTTTACATTGTGAAATCTGTTTGTGGCTACTCTCCTGAACGTCTTGACTGGGCCTACACTTTTGGTGATGCTCTGCCGTCCAACCTGACTGACATGGATGATGAATCTGAAGCTCTGCAAGCTGCATTTTCAGTGCCTGATGCCGAAACAGCTGCATACCGATGCTACCTAGAAGAGGTACATCGCTTCACTTCATGGCTCACCAACCAGTCATTTGCCTCTCCCATATGTCTACAGCAATGGATGATTCCAACTGTGAGAGTTACCTACAATTATGATAGGCAGTATTGTGTAGTGACAAATTATCCATCTTTTGCTTATGGTGAAAAAACTTGTGCTATTTCAGCTCCTAACTTCTGTTTTACTGCACCACAGCACAAAACAGTAATTGGTCACATTGTGATCACTCCTGTTCCTCTCCCTGAGCCAGATGTTATTGATATCGATCCCCAATACTTGCTTGCCTTGTCTCAATTTTTGCCCATGTTTAACGTGCACATTGACCCTTTGACTCTTTCTTTGAAATCTCTTTTAGCTAGAAAAGATTCACATTTGATTTGTATTAGTAATAATATTTCTAAGGCTGGTGATACTCTCAATACTCTTATTCATGATGGTGATTTAAGCACTGCTCTATCCAACACTTGGTTAGAATTGACTTTTAAAGCTTTTGTTATTATCCAAGCATTTTTGATTATTTTCCTGATACTAACCCTTTGCTGTCTGCAACGTACTCTAAGACAACACCAAGAACAACTTGAATTCCTTTGCAAGGCTCATGCGTCGGGCTTGTAAACAATTTGTTTAGCTTCATCCCATTATTTTCCTGTGGTTGTTGCCTTTTCTTTTGAATGCAACAAGGGGGGGAATGTTATCCATGGTCCAGCACCCTTGATTGAACCCCCCCCACCTTGCGGACATCAACATATATGTAGGCACATGTACTAACCTTAGGGCAAAGACACTTACTGTATAAGTATAAGTGTCAGGATCTGTGTTAAACTGTATTTTACTAATGCATATTATGCTCCATTATGTTTTAGCAATATATATTAGCCCTGAGAGATGCTTTTCGCTATATTTTTACTGTATTCTTATAAGTAAGGTGACAGTGCCATGTTTAGTGCTTGTGCAGCACTGTAATTGCAACTGACCTTGGGACTTATGGAGATCCCATTGTGTTACTATCTATGCAAGCTAAGCAACTTCTTATGTTAGTTAGGATAGTTACTCAAGCCACCTGTTTTTGGCCAATTAAATACATTTTATGCATCTTTTTAGCCGCTGCTATGGATATTATCAGGGTATAAGACCCTGTGTAATACATAGCTTCTCCGAGATGAGAGACTGCTTTTACCTAGGTAAGGAAAACTGGTTAGTTCTCCCAATGATAACACTTTTGGCAGTAAGCCTGTATTACTGATCTGTACTAAATTTCATTTATTACATGAGTACCACTTGCCTGTTGTCTCTTCCTTTGTGCCGTTCCACCAAGGACCTGAGAAAGGTAATTTATTACCATCTTACAGTATTTATCCCTGTGTGAGTTTACCTTAATACTATGATTTAGTCCCTCCTCATAGTCCTAGATTGTAATATACTACTCTTATGCTTCACTTTTTTTATATTGCCTGTCTTTGTTCTTCTTTTTGCTCCCTACTTATGTAATCCCCTCCATTGTCCTAGATTGAAATGTATTACTCTCATACTACACTGTTTTTATATTGCCTGTCTTTGTTCATCTTTTTGCTCCCCAGGACGCCACTGAAAATGAGCTGTTTACAGCACATGTTGTCTTTCCTGGTAAAACCTTTTCAAATAAATAAATAAATAATACATATGGACATTTGTAGTGTGATGCATTGTATCAACAAACAAGGGGAAGGGTACTCACTCCTATCCCCTGTGCAGGGAAACAATGAGAGTGTGATACTGGGCTCCATCACATGACCTACATCTGTCAGTCATACATCTCCTAAGTCTATGGAATGTTTTGGCAGACAGTCTAAGCAGGTCACAGTCCAAGATGCATGAATGTAAACCGCTGACCTCCATAGTAGATGACCTATTTGCAAGATGGGGTCGTCCAGAATTGGACCTTTTTGTGTCCTCATAATAATCAAAACTGCTGCATTTCTGCTTGCTCACTCCAGGGCATGGAGTTTTCTCGTGTGATGTGTTGTCCCTCTCTTGGGCAGGGAAATTCCTATACATATTTTCTCCAATTGTCTGATACAGAGTGTACTCCTCAAACCATGGCTGGGAGGATGCCACTCTCATCCTCATTGCTCCATTATGGCTTCGCCAGATGTGGTTTCCACTTCTGCAACAAATGGCAGTGGAGTCTCCTGTCCTTCTACCTCTGTGTTGGGGTCTACTGTCACAGGACAAGGGATTCCTGGTCCAGCCGAACTTGAAATCCCTACATCTGCATGCATGTGCATGAAGGCAAAGACACTGCATGTTTTGGGGTATCACCTAAGGCTGCTGGTATGCTAATTGCAGTTAAGAAAGCCTTCTGATAGACATACATATTTTTTGAAATGGAAGAAATGCACCCTGTGGGCTGGTTCCAGGAATATAGATCCATTAACATGCTCCTGCCAGGACTGTGTTAGAATACTTGCTGTCACTGTGAGACTCTGGTCTGTGGTATTCCTCCCTTAAGGTGTATTTGCCTCTATCTCAGCATTCCATGGCTCTATTGTTGGCCATTTGGTTACTCAGAGGTGTCCTGCACATTTCTGAGAGGTATTTTCCATATGAAACCTCCTATCCACAATCTGGTCACCCTTTGGGACTTGAATTTTGTGCTTGAGAAACTAACGTTGGCTCCTTTTGAGCCTACTGCGACTTGTGGCATACACTTCCTGTCATGGAAAACTATTTTTAGTAGCAGTTACTTCCGATCAAAGGATTCCAGAGCTGCAGGCTCTAATGTGTCAGCCTCCTTATTTGATTTTTCACAAAGACAGTGTTTCATTGTGTACAACTCCTCAGTTTCTACTGAAAGTGGTACCTGAATTTACACTGAATCAAATGATACACCTTCCTGTCTACTACCCTGAGCATGTTAATTGGGGTGAGGCAGTGCTCCATGGCTGCATGACAAGTTGTGCCGGGCATGTCTCTGCACAACAACTCACCCCAGACTCTTAGCTCTGGTGTGAATCTACACCGTGCACAATATTTCCATGGACAATTACAATGCAGCTTAAATATTATAAACCAAACTCATCCATGGCCAATTTGAGCAGGAGGTGATTCACGCTGGAGCTAAGAATCAGGGGCGAGGTGTTGTGCAGCGAGATGACCGGGATGACTTGATGTGTCCCCATACTCCGTACTTTACCTGTACATAGAATACTGAGATACTATGTGAATCACACCAAGGACTGCAGAAAGTCCTCTCAGATTTTTGTTTTTACTCCCCAGGACAGAGGTCGTCCCTGTGTCTAAACAGTGCTTGTCCAAATGACTGGCACAAAGCATAATATTCTGTTACAGAAAGCATGGTAACAAAGTTCCTGGTGTGGTTTGAGCTCGCTCCACAAGGAGTATGACCATTCTGTTGCTTGTTTCAGAAATGTTTCTGCTGCTGGTGTTTGTGCTGCAGCTACATGGAGTACTGTCCACACCTTCACTAAACATTACAGTCTGGACATTGACTGTCATAGTCATGCAGATCTGGGTTTGCTGTGCTGCAAAGCCTTCTGTCTTGGAATGTCTATATATGGCTGTAGCATCCTCCCAGTGGCTTTTTGAACTTCTTGGGATTCGTTCCAGAGGTATAGCCTAATGTAGAAGTTATTCTCAAAGAAGAAAGAACAATTAAGAACTTACTACAACCTTAGATCTTAAAAAGACTCTTCTCCATTAGGCCATGCCATCCCTCCCTCTGTCCCCTTCTGCTTCACTGAGGGTTGCATCAGATATTATGCCTGAATGTAATCCATGGCTATTATATCCAGCACTGTATTTCACCTTGTATGCCTGGTGCTGGCCTGATCTCCTGATTCTGTACAGTTGGAGATCCTCCCAGCCTAATCTCCAGGGAACTGAGGAGTGATGGGGCCACCCACGCTTTTATAGATGCTGATGCATGACATTGTTGTGGGCGGTCCCTAGATAGCAAAAGTTTCCATGTGGTCCTAGTGCCTGGCAGAAGGTGTAGCCTAATGGAGAAGATTCTATTGAAGAGCTAGTGTTGTGGTGAGTTCTTGGGTAACTGTTCTTTTCATGATGGTCAGATGTCCAGAATCCAAGATCCAGATAGTGCAACTAATAGAACAATTGGGGGGTTTGGCCAATTTTTTTCTCTCACCTTCAGCCCAGATGGTTTGAAAATTTGTTCTGGAATGTTCAGTGTAGAAGGGGCTTGCCCTATAAAGAGGCCTGTTTTTGGTTTGGTGAAAAATATCAGTCAGTTCTCAAGTTATAAGGATTTGAAATTTCTGTTCTGAGCATGTTTAATAGGGTCTTTCATTTTGTATATCCAATGTGAGAGAAGAATTTCTGGCTCACAAGAGAAGGTTCTTTTGTGAGCTGAAATGATTTTGTCAGAAAAAAATTCTTCTTTCATATGGCCACCATCTTGTTTTTCATTAAAAACAAACAAAAAAAATAAACCATAAAAAATGATCCCCTGTAGAAAAACAAACACATGAATCTAATTAAACAGGACTAATTTAGCTAAATTCTGGAGTTTGTTGTTCAAAACAAGACCCTGCAATTGGTTTTAGGACAGCCCTAAAGTCATAGGTGAAAGGCTTAGCGAAGGGCTCACAATTCTTGTTTCATGAGCCAAAATTATTCTTTTGTGAATTTCATGAAAGAAGAATCTGCTCACGAAAGAAGAATTGAATCTCACAAAATGAGAAATTTGTTTCATCATCTTCTGTCATATCAAAAGAATCTCACGAAAGAAAATGTCTTCTTTTGTGAAGCAAAATTCTTCATTCATGATCTTCGATCTGAAAAAGAATTTGTCACAAAAGTAGATTTTTCAGAAATGTCACAAAAGTTTTTCATTCATATGAAAGAAGAATTCTAAGGCTGGCCCACCAGCACAGCAGTTGGATTTATGTCTGCGACACCCATGCTGCAGGATTGGATATGGACTCTTAAGCATTGGAGGGCTGGCCAGGGGAGGAGGACTGAGCATCCTAGGGACTGCTGTCCTCTGGGGGAGAGGGGGGAAGAGCAATGGACATGTGATTAGCCTCTGGCAGAGGACAGGGGGATACAGCTGCTGGAGCTGAGTTGTCAGGGAGGCATGCTGGGTGTCATGCATTGGGCATTACGTCATTGCACTCCACACCTCCCAGGAAGCCCACTATTCCCTAAAAAACAAATCGCTGCCAGCTCCATTTATTACACCCTGCCTCTCCAGCTCCGCACCACCTTCTGTGATAATTAGCTGGTGACTGAGTGACAAGTTTTCATTTGTGCGATCCGATACTGCAGCCCTGCCCCGGGCGGGGGTAAGCTTGGGAGGCCCTTCCGGTGATGTTACCATCGGAATCCTTGACCAGTCATCCTTGGGGTCTGTACCATCTGATGGCCATGCCCAGAAGGGGTAAGCCTGGGTGGATCATTGCTTCAGGTAAGTCCCGGGGTTGGCAGAGTTCGGGAGGTCGGGGGCTGAGCCTTCTGAGATATGGCACCATGACAGAAAAGCATAGTAGGAAAAAAGCATAGTAAATTTAAAAAATAGATAAATAAAGCAAAATAAATTTAAAAAAAAATCTTCTTTCTTGAGTCCATACAAATTCTTCTTTCGTGAGCCCATACAAAAAAGAAAATCTTTTCACGAAACAACTTTGTCTTTATATAGAAAAAAACAACTTTCATGCATAACAAGGCCGTTTTAAAAGATTTTTTACCCTACATTTTCAACATGGCTTTTTTTTTCCACACCTCGTGAACCAGGAAGCTGCAGTTTTTCAAATCCAGCCTGGAAGGTGATTTTGTGGTAATTCTGTGAAATCACATTTTGGGCAGGATTTGAAAAATTTCACCAGACTGGTTCGTGAGGTGGGGTCTTAAAAACTGTATTGAAGATTTGGGGTCAAAATATTTAAAAACAACAGAGTTATGAAGGAAGGACCCTGCGTTTCTGCAGTTAGATGGTCTCTTCATTTGGCATGGCGTGCCCTTCAATGCCCAGACAGACTCCCCACTTGGTGCAGGACCCCCTGGGCCCTGCGGGTCTGCATCTGTAGCTGCATAGAAGTGCAGGGCCCTTCTGTAGCCTGATAGACTCCACATGGGCCCTTCACATCTGCATCTGTAGCTGCACAGACGCACAGGCCAATTGGGCCCTGCATTAATGCAGCCAGATGGATCTTTTCACGCAGGTCCTGAACCCATGTGAATGAGGATATGATTTCACTGTCTCAAAAAGAAAGGAAACCGATTAAAAAAATGCATTACTGCAGCAGTTAGGGTTCATCTTAAAACAACATAAGTAGGGAAATGTGATGATAGGATTTCCAAATGCAGCTTCTCCCACCCCCAAGGAAAAGACATCCATTATCATGGTCTGGCACTTCTGCAGCCAGGGATACACATACACACTTCAAAACATAGATAGAAATCTACAATACTGATATCACAACATTTAACTTCTGTTGCAGTCAATGGATGTGTACACTTCAACACACACATCCACTTGTAGCTGCAGATAAAAGTCCACTATACTCATATCACAGCACTATTTCTGCATGTAGGACCAGTGCTACTGTGCCAACAGATAGAAATCCTTGATTCCCAAACTACATGTGTATTTTCATCAGCAGATGTACAGGCCCCTATGGGGTCTGCATGTTTGCAGCCAGGTATAGATACCCCAATTAACAGAGTATTTCTGTCTGCAGAAGCACAGGTTCCTGTGTAACTTGTAGTTCTGTTAACACAGATACGGTTTCATAGTATAACACATTCACAGCATCTACCTACTGCAGAAGCACAGATCTATGTGGGTTCTGTGCTTCTGCTTTCACATGTATACAAATCCAGAGGACCCAGATCACAACAGTACACTACTTCTGTCTGCATAAGTGCTTCTGTAGCCATAGGTACCATTTGCACAGTGTAAGAGATGCACACCTACTTATGACTGCAGAAGCACAGGCTTCTATGTAGTCTGCAATTATGTAGGCACAGATACACTTGCACAGTGTAAGATATACATACCCACTTCTGGCTGCAGAAGTGCAGGCCACTGTGGGGCCTGCGCTTCTGTAGCCACATGTACAAATTCCAGATAATCAGATTAAAAAAGCAGTTCTGTTTGCTGAAGTGTAGGCCCCTGTGGAGCCTGCTGTTCTGTAGACACAGTTGCACATTGTAAAACATGCATGCTCACCTCTTTCTGCAAAAACTCAAGCAGCTGCAGAGCCTGTACTTCTGCTGTCATAGATACAGTGCCCAAATTCAAACTGTACCTGTCTTCAGAAATGCAGCTGCATACACAGTTGCTTACTGTAAAACATACACACACTTCTGTCATCTTTGTTGGGTAGTGTGCAATTTTATCTGCAGTCAGAAGTGGGTGTGTATGTGTTGAAGTGTGCATGTGTATCCATGATGATGGATGTCGTTGTGTGTCATTGGGAAACAGATGTATATTTTTATCTTAACTGATGGTGGTTGTCTGTGGTTGCTTGTGTGTTCTTGTCCCTTTGCTGCTGGGGGTAGGGGGTTAGAGTTAGAAACACTAACAACCTGTTTCCCTTCTTTATTTTAAGCTGAACTTTAACTGGTGCAGTAATGCAGTTTTTTGTCATGAATAAATGTTGCATGGTATTATACCTATACCTATACTTAGGGCTGCAAATGCATTTCTATGTTAAACCCCTATTCAAACCCCAGGAATCCCTTACCTATGCTTAGCAAATGTGGTCATTGCCCTGGAATGAGCCACTCCAGAGCTTTAGAATTTTAAGCTAAGTATGGAACGTAGCATGAAATTGAAACTACTGTGTGCTCACACTCAACACCTGCACTCTAATGTCAGATGTATTTCTCCGGCTGAAGAAAGTAATCTCCCTCAAAGTCTTCTCCTCACTTCTGGCCAGTTTATGGTTTATTATTTTAAAGTAGCAGTACTACAAAAAAAAATAGTTGTGCTATTTTGTCAATTTATTCCCTGTGCTCTGCTGATCCTATACTTGGTACTCTTTCCTGCCGGCATTGTACTATCACTGAGTAATTTGCTCAGTTATCCTCTGCTTTTTTTTTTTTTTACATTTCTGCCACCAAGCATGTTGCACTGGAACTCCCTCTGCTGCCAACTGCACATGTGTATGACTTGCAGGGACATTGGGAATGGTCAGCAGAAGGTCCCACTGCTGTAGTCAAAAGACGTGATGTGACCTGAAGGAAAAGCGCAGCTGAAAATTAATCAGCCACCATAATTATTGTAGCACCATGACAATTCAAATAAATTGAAAACATCTAAAAAACTAAAGATGACTGAAAAAAAATATTTACAGGTATGGAAACTGGAACTTTGGCCACATGCTTACAGCCAAAAAGTAGAATTTTGATAGATCACTTCCTGATTTGGTAGTACTGCTGCTTTAATATTTAAAAGTGTTTTACTGTGTTTTGTTAATTCTTTTTTATACTCTATGTTAGGGTGTTATTTAAGCAATAATACATGACAGGGTGTGTGTTGTGCTGGGATAACGTCACGCCTGGGGTGATTAGGCATGAGGTCGCAGGCCGAGAGAGACTAATCACCCCAGAAGTGATGTTATCTCAGCACAACACACACCCTGGAGTGCAGTATTGCTATTATACAATGGCTCATTTTGTTTTAAGAAGGAAAAAAATAGGAAAACCTGTTTAAAATATTAATTTATTTTATTTTTTTTGTTTGGGCAGGTATACTTATTGAAAAAAGTTCACAGTTCCTGTCTTGTGCAGGAGGTGGCGCTGCTCCCTACACGGTTTCTCTGTATTCCTTTAAATGCCTGTCTTTGTGGCTCTGTCTTTCTGACCCCTGTGACCCTTGTCCGTTTGCTGTTTCCTTTCCCTGTTACTTAGAGAGACAGCGTAAAGGTGGTGTCTGCCTGTTGCAAAGACTTTGCTATTCCGTTTTTCCCCCTTTCAATTAAGTGATCAGTGGAATAGGCAGTGCAGATGTGCAGTGACATTGGGTGACACTAAACTCAGGACCTCGAGCAGACCGGGAGAGAGAGGGGCTCCATTTTATTTTACTGGACATCGGTGTGGAGAGAAAAAGGTGAGGTCCATGACAGGAATCTTGATTAATGGAGATAGTCAGCATGGCTTTTAATGGAACGCAGTATCGCACCTGTCTCTGAGCGAGTGCCATTTATAATTGCGCATGTGATAGTTACAATCACAGTGCTGTTGGTCAGAGAGAAGTGATTAGCGTGTGAGGTTTATTTCACATTTGGCTAGAAAAAGCACTGAGATTTGGAGAACAAATGTAGGGACACTGAATTAAGGGCAGAGTACTGACAGGAAAACGATTACAAACTGACAGGGAAACACAGACCTGACGGGGGGGGCGGTATTGTGAAGCGGGAATCTATTCGGGCTGCATGTAGGTATTCTGATGACCATCGGTGCAGTCATCAGTGTGCTGGGACTAGACCCGTGACGTTGTACTGGGATAACATGATAGGTCCAGTCCCGGACTGACCAATCACAGGTCAGCATTCTTTCTTGCCATTGTATAATTGTTGTTTTTGTGTAATATTCAGATTTTCTCTGGTTCCCTATCGGTTCCCAGGAACCAAAGAAGGCCATTTTCGGTGTGGTTCCCACTTTTAAGGAACCATTATATTTTTCATTTTTTAAATGAAATAAAATCATTTTTACTTCAGTTGCTTTGCAGTTTCTCTATATTCTTGGTTCCTGATTTTATGGAAACCAACATTACATCTGGCTGTTTTAACTAATAAAACAAACAAACCCATTTGAGTATTTAATTTACGGTTTTAATTTTTGAGGACTCATACCACATTTCTCCTATTAAAAACCCTTTTTAAGGGCACTGTTGAGCACCCAACATGGCGGCAACTTAAATCACACCTCCTGATCAGTCATTGCTTAAAAAACTAATTCTTCCTAATTACTGGGAAATTTGACTGCTCAAAAACGCATTGGCTAGTGTCGGAAGGAATCCTGACTGCAAAATGAGTCTGAAAAAGGATCATAAGCATTCAGCTCAACACATCGAAGCCTTTCTTTCCACACCTCCTACCACACGGGGAGCAGGCCTGGGCTCTTCAATGGACTACCGAACAAGTGAAGCTCCTAACCCCCAGATTATGGCCCTACTGCACAAAATCTAGGAGAACGGCGAAGAAACTAATCGCAGACTGGCAGCAGTGGAATCCCGGTTTAAAGACTTGGAGGAAAAAGTGAATGTGTATGAAACCGACATTGCAGCACTTAAATGTGGAATCAGGACATCAGTAAGCAAAATATGCAACTTTTGTACAGGATCTGACTTTTCTTCGAGCAAAATTAGAAGCTCTCAAAAATGCATAGCGACAATCGAACGTCCGTATTGTGGGTTTTCCACTGTGATTTGCTTCTAGAACTGAGATTGTTTCGGCGATCACCAGGTTAATTTTTAATGACCTTGCCTTATTGCTTGTTGAATCGGGAGTTACAGTGGTTCAGGCCTTCGCTATCCCCACGCGATCTAGGAAAGGTTTAGGAGGCAAACAACCGCTGACTACAATTGCTACTCTATTGAACTCTGATAGCTAAATCCTGTTACTTCAATAAGCCAGCCAACGGGGAGGCTTGGTCTGGGAAGGCAATAAGATCGTTTTTTTCTGGACATATCCTCACAGTCGCAAACCAAGAAGAATGCCCTCCAAACTACCAAAAAACTTCTCCTTGAAAATGGCAGTGAAGCTCAACTCTTGTTCCCTGCAAGGCTCCAGATTAAGCATTCCGGTAAGATACACATAGTAACTGATCCAGAAGCTGCTACTGCCTTGACCTCTAAGATACTGGATAGTCAATCTCAACAAAAATCTGCTTCAAACTTGAGTTCTGAGTTGGACACTAACAACTGAATTTAGGACATTTCCTTGTGCTGTTACCTTTTATTGTTTCTACATGCAGGGAAATAATGTTTGCTCCTCTTATGTGCTTGACTAATAGCTGAGTTTATGTTAATGTTGGGTAAGCCATGTTGGTGCCAGCTTGTCTTTTTTTTTATTTGTCTACTCTCTTGCCTTAGTGAGGGACTTTATAAATGTAGGGGAAATATTACCTGACTCAATCCGTGAACTAATTATTAAATGCCTTTTAATAACCTGTTTCCCTATCGGTCGGTAGATCTGACAATTGTGGTATGGATGCTATGCAACCTAATTGAGTCCAGGCAATCTGGTTATAATGCACTTAGGTCTTAGTCTCTCTATGAAAGACAGTCTCAGCCCCCCTTTCTAGACGTTTGAGAGTGGCTGTAATAATGGTGTAGGTTTTTTCTTTTTGGTATAAGAGGGGTGAGAGTGTTATCTATTACATTATTGTCTAGCCGGAGAATATTCTCCTAAGAAATTGAAAGCTGTTCATCACAGGTTTTAGATTGAAGCAAGATATTGTGTTTCTTCTACTGAACATTGACCTGTACCTGACTGTGATGTATATCATCTGTTTGACCAGATGTTATGTGTTGTATGGTGTATGCTGTGCTACATAAAAAATGTTAAAAATAAAGTTTAAAAAAAAAAACCCTTTTTAACAATTGTGGTTTTTTTATAGTTTAAAACTTTTTTCTACTGGGAACCGCTCATGTCTTTCCAGAGTCATTAGTGTTTGGCATGACTGACAGACCCAAAAAGAAGACAGGACCTACAGGTTTAAAATATTTGTAAGGTTTGTTTTTAATTCCTTGTGGAGGCAGACTGCTACGAGTTGTGTTTAAAGTGCCTGGGTTCAGACCATGATTTCATCAATTGTGAGTCCTATTAAGTTTTGCCTAAAACTGCAAAACAAAAGGGCTAAAAATCTAGACCCAACAACTAGTCCCAACAAATGTTATTTCCTATGAAAAAATAAATTTTAATCAGTCAATCAATAAGCTTCTCAGTTTGCCTCCATGTCACCTAAAGGCTCAGAGAAGGGTCCAGACCCTCCAGGTAAGCAGCATTCCCTGTCAAAAGGACAGAAAAGAAAGATAAGACTGCAAGAAATGATTCAGAACCCAGGATGGCCAGAAGGGGGAACTCTGAATAAAAAACAAAAATAAAGCCTTAGAGCAGACACCAGAGATGGTGCTTGCTAAGAACAACCAAATCAAATAACATGTCACTGTCCCTCCTGCTGAAGAATGAAAGGAGTCACCTGTTGACACAAATAAAATGCCCTCAATGGAGGACATGACAGAGGCAAAGCAATTCCTCTGGTGCTACAGGATATGGGGAATTGTGATGGTATTAGGTAAGACCCTGTCCTATTTATTATACAGAGCTAGTTAAAAGCAAAGATCTAGTTTGTCATTTCCTATTTTGCCACTTGCCTATTTGATTGCACAGTCAAATGTTTCTTGTGGTATCTAGCAATTGGCCAGTCTGATGCTCCCACAATTTCCCCCTGTTATCTCCCTTCCTTCACTTGCTGTTTCTATTCTTTATTTCTCCCCTTGTCTCTCTGTCATTAAATCATACACATGAGCCTTTATGTGAAACTGGCATATATGTGCACATTCCAGAGTACTCAAGCAAGTGCACTCAGGCCTTGCACTGGTTGGACCTATAGCAGTACTGATACGGGGGTTAATTGCAAACATGGGGGAACACCTAGTTCCATACTTTCTTTACTGAGTATGGCATTATTTGTTGGAGTTCTTACTTGCAGCTGTATGAAAGCAACAGTAGCTACAGTTCTAACCTCAGGCATTCGTCTATATTCTTAACTCTCTACAGTCAGCCTCCTAAGCAGAGCTGCCCAGAGATAATGGAACTTTATGCTAATGATAGAACTATCACTGGCTCATACCATATATTCAAACTGCTGCCCTTATCGGCTGCAACATTCCACCAGTGTATCAGATTTCTTTTTTCGCCTGACAAGTCAAGATGCCCAGGAGACTTCCCTATCAGTTGTTCCTTGTGGTTCTTCACTGAATGTAAGTAGTTTCTAATATTGTTACTCTTACTGCTGCCTTTATTTTCTGTTAATTACCTTAACATTTGTTCTCATTATTGAAGTGTTATTTTAGTTTATTTTCTCGGTTCCTCTCGGTTTGGTATAACCGTTGGGGAACTGGGTATTAGTACCTTTATTGGAGCTTTATTTACTATCTCCAATACTTAGTTCAATTTATTTTAGTTTAATAAATTGTTTTATTTGTTGTATTTGAAACCACTAACCCAGTTCTGTTTTTGAGGTTCCCAGTTCATTATTGGAACTTTCATCGGTTCCTGAACCAACTGCATTTAAAAAAAAAAAGTGTCAAATCTTTATTGTGGGTTTTTTTTTTCATCAGTTAAATGATGGCAGGAAAACCTAAGAAAAAGACTGGACCCCCAGGGTTTAAAAACTGCCTTAAGTGTGGGGACATTTTTGCAAAAGCAGACAAGCATGATTTCTGTGTAGTCTGCCTGGGAAATTATCATTTTTCAGCAGAATGTGATGTCTGCAAATCATTCCCTCAGAAAACAGTAGAAAAGAGACTTGAAATATTCCAGAGAAAATTGGAGAAGGGTATTGTAGGTTCTGACCAATCCACACCCTCAAAACCTGTGGGTGAAACTGCTGGTTCTTTGTGACAGGATGGAATAGGACCCTGTCCCAGTAGTTATGGAAAGAATTTGAATGCAGAGATTTGTCCTGTTCTCTCCTTTTCTGTCTCTTCCTTGTCTGGTTGAGCAACCAAGTTTTCCTGTGAGACTTAGGATTTGATCACCCCGACAGTCTCGCAGTTCTTTGCCTCTCACTGTCTCTCAGTCTTCACTTGCTATTCTGTCTCTTTTTCTCCCTTGCATATCTGCTGGTATAAAAATATATGCAAATAATTATGTGGACATGTAACTGATATTGGGATCCCTTTGTTTAGAAATTATATTGTGTTAATTTTTTAAATGTATATAATTATAGTTTGAGATGATTGTAAAAAGCTATTAGAAACTCAAGGGGTTACCTATGTGCAATTTTTAAGGCCATTGCAGAAGAGCTGTGGAAAAGGGGCCTCAGCTCAGCCACACTGTGTTACAGCCAGCACCTGCCTGAAATATACAAGAACACTTTAGAAGATGCTTGTTAAGAATGGGGGGTTGGAAGGACTTGTAAGACAGAGCTACAGTTACTTGCAGGGATGGACACAGAGACTGAAGAAAAACTCTGCTGGATCTTCTATATTTTATTTTGCCTTTGTAAATAGTTATGCTGAACAATTTTATTTTTTATATTGCTGCTAGTACAAATAAATATTATTGGTGAATTCTACAACTGCTCCTAGTTTTCCTGTGCTTCCTGACCTGTGTCTTGATGACAGATGGTGTCCGTCTAAGTGGGATTTACGCCATGCATACTCTAAGCCAGGAGTTTTGTGCGTGGATACTGGATCTAGAACCAGGGAAGCACAGAGAAAGGTATGGATTCTGCAGCAGCAAGTCCAGGAGTGGTTACCAGGAGAATGGCAGCCAAACTAGCAGAGACAGAAGTCCAAGCTGAGGTTGTACAGCCAGCACAAGTTAAGGAAAAAGAACAGGCAGTGACAGAACCTAAAAGCTTGATGGACTTTTTCAAATGGTGGGCTATACAACTGAAAGAGACTGAGAAGCAGCAGATGAGAGAAGAGATGCAATGACAGGAGCAGCGATGGCTGGATGCCTTGCAAGCTATCAAAGGCAGAGGTTCTGTCACAGATCCAGATAAGCAACAAAATACAAGCAACTTAAAAGCCATTAAACTTGCAAAGTTGTGTTCCTTGGATAATACGAAGGCATACCTGACAACTTTTGAAAGAGTTGCCACAGCCTGCCAATGGCCAAAGCAGCAATGGACAATCAGACTGGTACTCTACCTGACAGGGAAAGCCCAACTTGCCTGCAGCAGTAGGGACACTGCACAGTCAGAAAACTATGACTTGGTGAAAAGTGAAATCCTGAAAAGGTATGACATCTCAGGAGAGACATACAAGTAGGGATTTCGATCTCTGAAGTACAACTCAGTCAACAATCCTCGAGAAGCCTTCAACCGACTCAGAGAACTTCTGATAAAATGGTTCCAATCAGAGGGTAAAACAGTCCCATGGATCATCAACACATTTGCCATGGAGCAATTCATTAACATCCTGCCTACAGATGTGCAGCTTTGGATAAAGAAACACTGACCAGAAAGTGGGGAAAAGGCTGTTTCTTTGGCTGAGGACTACCAAATGGCCAGACAAATGCCACAGCAGTGAGGTAACAGCCAAACACTGGTAAGATACTTTTTTTCCATTTAAACTCCAAGCCTGATAAGAACTTTGGTGGGGGTAACAAATCTGTGCCCAAAGATGTTATTTGCTATAACTATAATAAGCCAGGTCATACTGCAAGAAATTGCCATAAGAAGAGTGACACTGGAGCAGATTTGTTCTTGGCAAATTGGGGCAAGTACGTAACAGATGTGAAGGTGGGGGATAAGATTGTAAAGGGACTTATTGATTCAGGAAACAGACAGACCCTAGTGCATGTTGAAGTGCTGGGAAAACACTGTGCAAAAGGACCAAGTACTGGTGTCATCTGCAACCATGGGAGCACTCTATACTATCCCAACGCCCAGGTGACTCTGACCATTAAGGGTGTGTCGCACCAAATGAAAGTGGGGGTAGTACCTAAGTTACCTGTACCTGTGATTATTGGAAATGACTGTCCAGGAATTACTGAGTTGATCTCAGTGGAACTGAACCCTGCAGTTTCAGCAGCAGTGGTAACAAGAGCTCAGGCAAAGAAAATCTCAAACAGTGCGGACACTTTTCCTTTTAGTGACTTTGATTCGGACATGTTTGAGCACAGCTCCAAGATCCAGAAATCCAGAAAAGAAAGACAATGACTGAAGAAACTTTGGCAACAAATGACTGATGGACATAAGGTTTTAACATATGGAAATGCTGAAACTAAACTGATTGTGATTTTCTTTCAGAACAAGCTAACAATATTTCTCTCCAGGGTTATTTTAAACAGCTGGGGTTGAAACCAAAATAGGGTGGATCAATGTTTAAAAAATGTAATGGGTTACTGTACAGAGATTGGGTTAAACCTGAGACACAGGAACAGACAGAACAATTGGTTATACCACAGAAATATAGAACAGAGTCGTTACAGATGGCACATGATAGTCTTACGGCTAGTCACTCAGGGAGGGACCGCACCCTTGCCAGATTGCTGTACAGATTTTACTGGCCTGGAATTCATGAAGATGTTGCTACCTATTGTAATTCCTGTGCTGAGTGTCAGAAAGTAGCCCCAGTCACTAGAAAAGACAAGGTGTCCCTGGTGCCCCTACCCTTGATAGATGTGCCTTTTGAGAGAATTGCAACGGATATAGTTGCTCCTTTAGACAAAAGTAAAAAGAGCAATAGATTTATCCTGGTAGTATGCAACTATGCTACTCGATACCCAGAAGCAGTTCCAATGCGTGCTGTCACAGCTTCAAAAATTGCAGCAAAGCTTGCAAAAATGTTCAGCAGGATGGGCATACCTAAAGAAATTACTGATCGGGGTTGTAATTTTAGTGCTGCATTACTTAAGGAGCTGTTCAGACTACTAGATATAACTGCCATAAGAACCTCCCCCTATCACCCTCAGACAGACGGTCTTGTAGAGCGTTTTAACCAAACCCTAAAATGCATGTTAAAAAGGTTTAAAAAAAGGGGAAGGGAAAGATTGGGATCAATACTTGCCTTACCTGCTTTTTGCTTACAAAGAAATGCCATGGGCATCAACAGGGTTTTCACCATTTGAAATGCTGTATGGTAGGCAGCCAAGAGGGCCACTGGACGTGATAAAAGAAATGTGGGAGGATAACCCTGCTCAGAAACAATCTATAACTTCTTATATGTGTGCCCTAAGAAAGAAGCAGGTAAAATATGTTGAAATTGCCCATAGTAATCAGGAAGAGGCCCCAAACCAGCAGAAGGTATATTATGACCATGGGGTAAAAGAAAAAGTTTTTGAGTAAGGTGAAAAGGTTTTGCTACTGTTACCCACAACAGAAAGTAAACTGTTAATGAAGTGGCAAGGGCCTTATAGAGTGCTTAAACGTACTGGCACCGTTAACTACGTGATTGAGACCTCTGACAGGAAAAATCCTTTTGAGATATACCATGCTAACCTCCTCAAGAAATGAGTTGAAAAAATGCCAAAAGCTGCTATGCCAGTTTTACCAGAAACTGATAAAGAAGATATTGATGTAGCTTCTGATAGACTAGAACAAACTGTAACTGCTGATGCTGTAAAGGTGAATGTTTTCTTAACCTCAGAACAAACTGCAGAAATTCGTAATGTGCTAAAGATACTTAACAGTACTTTTACCACAGTGCCAGGTCGAGCAAAAGGGGTTGAACACATAATAGTGTCAAGGAATGCTTGTCCTATTAGACAAAAGACATACAGGTTACCAGAGTAGTTAAGATCTGACGTGGTTAAGGCAATACAAAAAATGAAAGAATTGGGTATCACAGAAGAGTTGAGGAGTGCTTGATCATCTCCAATGATAAATGTAAACAAAAAAGAAGGGGGTATTAGAATCTGCCTTGATTTTAGGAAACTTAATCAAGTGTCAGAATTTGACAGTTATCCTATGACCAGAATAGATGATTTGGTGGACAGATTGGGGAGTGCAAAGTATATAAGTACCCCTGATCTCACCAAGGGTTACTGGGAAATACCTTTTAGCTAAAGAATCCAGAGAAAAGACTGCATTTGCCACTCCTGTTGGATTCTATCAGTTCACCACCATGCCCTTTGGTTTACATGGTGCACCAGCTACATACCAGCGGTACGTGGATGTAATTTATCCTCTCACACTGGTTATTGTACTGCACACCTGGATGATGTTGTGGTGTACAGTCCAGACTGGAAAAGCCACCTGGAACACCTTCGAGCAGTTGTCCAAGCTATCAAAAATGCAGGTGTTACTATCAATCCTACCAAATGTGCATTGGGCATGCAGGAAATCGAATATTTGGGCTATGTGTTGGGAAATGGAGAAGTTAAGCCAGACATTTCTAAAATAGAAGCTATAGCTAACAGCCCCATCCCTAAAACAAAGAAATATGTCAGGTCATTTTTAGGGCTGGCTGGTTATTGGAGATTTGTTCCCAACTTTGCTGAGTTAGTTACTCCCCTCACTGAACTCACGAAAAAACGGTTCCCAAACAATGTGAAATGGCTCCCACTGTGTGATGAAGCTTTTCAAGCCGTTAAGGCTGCATTATGTTCGGCCCCTGTTTTAAGGAGCCCAGACTTTGAGAAACCATTCTTGTTACAAACAGATGCATCAGAGGTAGGCCTAGGTGCAATCCTGAGTCAAAATATAGATGGGAAAGAACATTGTATTCTGTACATAAGTAAGAATTTGCATTGCAGAGAGAAAAGGTACTCCACTATTGAAAAGGAATGCTTAGCAGCAAAGTGGGCAATGGAGTCCCTTAAGTTTTATTTGCTAGGAACTGACTTTGTATTTATTTTTTTTTTCAATTCAGATTTTATTAAAGTTTCCATTACAGAGAATGAGTCATGGTGGAGTACATCATAAACCTCAAAGGGCAGACACAAAATACAAAATGATTCGCCTCCCCACCCCCCTGCCCGCCCAACCCACTACCCACCCTGAACAACCCAGCACATTGGTACTCTTTAGCACAACACCAGAGAATATAACTCTGGTAGTACTGAGGCCTGTAGTGCATAAAGAGTCTGCAGTGGGCCCCAGATCTTGTCAAACTTTTCCAGTTTGTTGTATAGTTCCTCTCTGTTCAGAGGTTCGCCAGCAATTCCTGAAGCCATTCAACATAAGATGGTACCTTCGTGTCCTTCCAGTGCCTCAACACCACCTTTTTAACAGACATCGACATCAATGCTATGTGATACCTCCTGTTCACCACCGAAATAGAGGAGAAATCCCTGAGGAGACATATTTCAGGGGTGAACAATTCTGAGAGCCCTAAAAGAGGATCAGCACGCTGATTAATCATGGTCCAAAGTGGGGCGATTTTAGGACAACTCCCGAAAATATGAAGGAGGTCACCTTCTTGAGACTGGCATCTTGTGCAAAGGGGGAAGACATAAGACTCAGTCTAGCAAGCCTCTGCTGAGAATAATAAATGTTATGCAAAATTTTGAATTGTGTTAATCTAAGTCTGTCCTGCTTAAGGAACTTATGACAACTTTGTCACAAGAGAGACCAATCCATATCTCTTCCCTGAAAGAGAGAGGCCCAAAAGGAGATGAGAGCATAATTATCAGGGTAAGCCCAGGTAAACAGAGCAGTATATATTGTAGAAACAGCATGAGGCGAATCCGCCAACTCCGTAAAGGTAGCCTGAAAACTGATATTGGGAGCAGGAGGGGGGACTGGACCCATTACCTTAACCAGTAAGTGGCGGAATTGAAAAATCTTAAAAATTGCTGTGTGAGGTAACATAAACTTATGCATAATGCCAGCAGAAGAGTACCATTGACTCTCGGATAACATGAAGTCATCTAGACAGCAGTTACTTATCTGAGGGATTAAACTAGGTAAGAGAAGCCTACCGTCCAGCAAAAAATTAGGGTTGCCTATAACAGGTTGAGATAAATCCTTAAGATTTTTATACTTTAGAAAGCGCACAATTGAGTATGAACCCTGATTGAAACGGCAATAGGAGAGCTATGTAGAGATTCAGGTAAAGAACTAACCTTGGTGTAATAGCAACGCAGCCAGAGAAAGGCCATGTTTTCTAATGGCAGCAGACTCTACGGCTAACCAAATCAGGATATAAGTGGCGGCCACGGATTGTTAATCCACGGTCGGCCATCTGAGGTACTTATTGGCCTGACTGGCCCAGTAATAGAGCCCAATATGGGGAAGTCTTAACCCTCCTTTAGCCTTCAGAGTCACTAACTTATGGAAAGCCATCCTAGCCTTCTTGTCGCCCCAAATAAAGGTAGAGATCATGCTATGCACTTTTTTAACCCAGTCCAGGGGGAGCCATATGTTTAGCATGTTAAGGGGGTAGAATAAACGAGGAAATATGTTCATTTTGATTAAGTTAATTCTGCCCCGAAGAGAGAGGGGAAGTAGAGTCCACCGGCGGAGGTCTAGATCTATTTCATGTACCAGTACGTCAATATTGAGTTGTCTGAGCCGTGCCATGTTCCGAGTGAGAAGGAGCCCCAGATATTTAATATAATCAGACTTCCAGGTGAGCCCAAATTCAATAATATCCTGTTTGTGTACCCTGTGGTTAAGAGGAAAACCACAGTCTTACCTACATTGAGTTTATAATTCGAGACCTTACTGAAGTCATCTATTAACTTCAGAATATCGGGAATAGGTGTGAGTGGATGGGTTACCTGCAGCAGATCATCTGCATAGGCCACCACTTTAACCGCCTGCTCCCCGAGAGAGATACCCGAGATGCCCTGGGCACCAGACAGTCTCCTGATAAGAGGCTCTAGGTAGATATTAAAGAGAAGGGGGGATAAGGGACACCCCCTGTCTGGTCCCTACATGTAGTTTGAAGGGGATGGAGATAACCCCATTACATGAAATTCTAGCAGAAGGGAACTTGTATAGAGAGCTAACCCAATTCCGGAATTTCATAGGAAAACCAAAAACTTCCATCGTAGCAAACAGGTAATCTCAATGGACTCTGTCAAACGCCTTATCAGCATCCAGCGAAACCAGGACCATTGGATGCGGAGCATCCTTCGATACTGAGAAGACGTGAGAGAGGGCCTTCAGATGATCCCCAGAGGATCTACGTTTCATAAAGCCAATCTGATCTGCCCCTATTAAAAAGGGAAGTACTGCCTCCAAACGGTCAGCTAATAGTCTTGCCAGGATTTTAATATCATGGTTAAGAAGGGAGATAGGCCTGTAACTGGAGACCAGATCGGACGGCCTATCCGGCTTAGGCAGCAAAACAATCAGCGCCTCAAAAAGGGAGGTATCAGATACTTGACCGGAGAGAATAGCCTGAAAAAGTGGCAACAAAATGGGAATCAATTGCTTAGAGAAAGCTTTGTACAAGTTGGAGGTAAACCCGTCAGGGCCCGGAGATTTGTAGGATGGGAGAGATATATAATTACCCTTTCAATCTCATCCTCAGAGATAGGAGACTCCAAAATTTTCTGCTGGGATTGTGAGAGAGCTGATAATTGTAAATCACTCAGATATTCAAGAAGTCTCTCCTTAGATGGGGAATTAACCATAGGGCCATATAAGTCCTGGAAATAATTTGAGAACCCCTCTGCTATCTCCGAGGGCAAGACCTTAAGGGAGTTATCTTTGGAGGAGTGGACTGCAGGAATAAATCTAGCTGATTCCTGTTGCTTAATACGCAGCGCCAACATTTTGCCGGCCTTCTCACCCTGATCAGTGTATACCGCTTTTGTTTTCAAAATAGCAAATTTGGCTTGCTTCGATAACATTGCTGGGTAGGCTTCTCTCAACTTCGTTAATTCTTGTTTAAACATCTCAGAAGAGGATGGAGAGAGAACCATCTCCATGCCCCTAATCTGAGAGAGAAGGTCAGAGATCCGAGATGCCCTCTCTTTTTTTCTCATCGATGTTAGGCCAATTATAATCCCCCTTAAATATGCTTTACAAGCTCCCCATATCATATCGGGCTTCTCCACGGAGTTAGAATTGGAGGCAATAAACTGCTCTATGTGGGATATTATATATTGAACCATCTTTGGCTCCTTCAAAATTTGACTATTCAACTTCCACCTACCCCCTTTATTGGGCAGTGACGCTAGGATTATTTGGCAGGTGACCACAGAGTGATCCAACAGGGGCCCTGAAACAATACTAGAACTTATAACCCCAGGTAATAAGGATTGAGAGATGAGGATATAATCAATCCTCGAAGAAGTTGCATGGACTGGAGAAACATAGGTATATTCCCTTGTACTAGGATGTAATACACGCCTTATATCACAAAGACCTATAAAGTCCAACAGGTCCCTAAAAGCTCTTTGTGCTGGGGAAAGACCTTGACTGGATTGGCCTGACCTGTCAAGAGCCTGGTCAAAAATGAGATTGAAGTCACCCCCTATAACCATATGGATATCCAAAAATGGAGTTAGGGCTTCTATTATCTGGAAAAAAAACTGGGGGAATCTACATTAGGGCCATAAGTAACACCCAAAACAATATCCAAGGTATACAATCTGCTTTTTACAAAAAAAATCTGCCAGAAGGATCCGGTATAACTTGGAGAGGTTTGAACGGAACTGACCTATGCAAAAGGATCATAACCCCTCTGCTATGGGTCGTGCCCTCCGCCGCAAACAGCTGCCCAATTTGCTGCCATCTCATTTTGTCAGCCTCCCTCATAAGCAAATGTGTCTCCTGCAAAAATATAATTTCTGCCTTCAAATGGTTTATATGTTTCAGGATTTTATATTGCTTAGTCCTATGCCTTGCCCCTTTAACGTTCCAACTGATAACATGGATATTTCTAACCATCACTCAAGTTGCCTGTCAGAAATCCCCGAAACACCACATGTATTTATGTTTCCCCCTCAATACTGCTCCAAGCGAGATATGCACTGGGTTGTTCTACCTCCCCTCCACCCACACCATCACTAGATCCATCCCCAATCATCCTCTGAAGCCCCACCCAGGAACCCCATAAACCCTGCACCCCTCCTCCCACACCCACCGCCTTTTGCATGGTACATGATGATCGGCTAACTGAAAAGAACTTTTCCCTCCAACCTCCCTGCCCTCATAAACCAGAAAACCAGGACACTACCCCTTTATAATCAGAACACTCCACAGAGAGTAGTACCTCCATCGTTCTTATAAATTGACATCAATGTCAACTAGTGTAAAGAAGTTGTCTGCCCAAACCCTTAAAGAAAATAATTTTCCCTACAGAGTCCCCATGAACCATGCTACTACCTGATTCACAGAGAATAAAGTGTGTATAGTACTTGCATCAAACATGAAAATAGTAAACACAGACACCCTCTTGTGGTGCAACCCTCGAATAATGGAGGTGAACAGCCAAGAAAGTGGGCCATTACTGCCTGCTCTAGCATAGGAGAAACCCAAGGGCTCCTGGGCCACTGTCCGGACCCTGTCCCTGAGACCGGAGGCAGCGACCATCCCGCCCCAACAGTGGAAACCTGAAAAGGGAGATAAGGAGTCCTCCACAAACAGCACTTGAGGAAGGATGCTCAGGAGGGGCAGACCAATGCCCCACACAGCATACCATAAACTGGACAACACCATCTGTCTATGGCTGCAAAATCCCACCCAATACACAGGCCAGCCACCTCTATCACCCAATGGCAACAGTGAATGAGAAAGAGAGGGAAACCCAGAGAAACCAGACCACGAAAATGAAACCAGAAAGGGACTGCAGCCACAGACAGATTCGCATTGCAAACACAGAACTGAGCATTGCCCCCCCCCCCCAACCTTGGGATCAAGACATCGCCCTTGAAAAAGTAAATTGCCAGATCTGACAGAGTAAAATTAAACTTGAACATAGTAACCCCAGATGAATACGAAAACGAGACTAGACTAAACCAGAGTCAATATTATGAGAGTCCACAGAATTAAACAGTCCTGAGAGAGGAAACCAGATCGGAAACGCGATGTCCATTAATCTGTCAGCATGAAGACCCTTCTGGAGAGCTGCAGCTTGAAACTGAATAGCCAGATAAATAGTTTATGACCAACATAGTCCCAGAGACAAAGTAAAGAGATATAATTTGCATCAGCTGAATTACACCACCACTGAAAAACTTAGCATGGCTCCCCACACCAGGCCGTCTCTCAAGCAGGCTTAAAAAGATCAGGAAGTGCTTTCTTGAGCCCTGCGGTAGCTGACTCCACTTCCTCGTAGGTCTCCCAGGAACCATTCAGGCAAACTTGAAATCTTGCAGGAAAACCCATACAAAACTTGATTCCCATGGCGAGCAACTTGAGGACGAGCTTGTGAAACGTGGCTCATTTCTGGTGTACAGATAAAGGCAAATCTTGCACCACTCTCAGCTTTTTACCTTCCCATTGCAAATCTTGTGTTTCCTTGACTTTATATAGAAAATGCTGTCACTCCTGGAAGTTTAAGAAGCGAAATATAAATGACCTGGGGGGGCTCCAGCTGGAGGAGGGGGCATAGTGCCCGGTGAGCTCTTTCTATTGTGTAGCTCGCACCAAAGGGGGAAGGGCCTGCCACCTTCTCCATGAACTTTCTGATAAACTTAATGGGTTCTGAGCCCTCTTCACCATCAGGCAAACCAATGATAACCGCATTATTGCGGAGACTGCGCCCCTTCAAATCTTCCACCTTGTTCTCCATTTTCACTAGCCTTTGCCTCAGGGCCACAAGCTCCAGTTCTGCATTATCCTGTTTCCTTTCAACAGAACGTATGAAAGCTTTATTATCAGTAATCTTCTTAGAGAGCTCCTCGAGGGTGCTGGAGATACCTTTTATTTCTCCTGCCATATTCTGCATTTCAGCCTTGAAAGGCTGAAACTCTTCTAGAAATCTCGAAAGGGTGAGGAGATCAGTATCAGGGCTCTTGGTAGTAGCAGGCAGTGAGGATTGCAGGGAGGAGGCCCTGGCTTTCTTAGAGGCCCTCTTGGGCGTAGTGGGAGGTGTGTGTTTGGAAGCTATTTTCCTCATCTCTTCGTCCATCGACTTCTTTTATCGAGGGCACAGTACGCTCAGGAAGATAACAGACAGGCAATCTGCAGTGGAAAACACCGTGAAATGGGGTTTTTAGCAATAATTAACAGGCGGTAGGTCAGAGCAAGCATAGAGGCATCCTACCCAGCACACCGCATCACGTGACTCCCCTGACTTTATACTTATAACAGATCACAATCCTCTCTGTTGACTTAACCAAATGAAAGATAAAAATTCCATAATCACAAGGTGGTACTTGGCACTACAGCCATTTAAATTCAAGGTGATACACAAATCTGGTAAAGAGAATAGCAATGCTGATTTTCTGTCAAGAAATGGATCAGGCATTGAAGGTTCTAAAGGTTGAAAAACAAATGTATGAGTTCAAACTTTACTGTTTCCTGTACTGTTATAGAAGAAAGGATACTGCACATGTGCTTAATTTCTCAACATTAAAAGCTAATATTAGTAGAGAATTAATAGAAAGTTTTGGAAACCTGTTTGATAAAACAAGCTCCCTCTTAAGGAGGGGGGGTATGTGGCAGGGTGGACTAGGACCCTGTCCCCGTTGTTATGGAAAGAGTTTGAATGCAGGGATCTGTTCTCTCCTCTCCTTTTCTGTCTCTTCTCTGTCTGGTTGCGCAACCAAGTTTTCCTGAGACCTAGGATTTGATCACCCTGACAGTCTCTCAATTCTTTGCCTCTCACTGTCTCTCAATCTTCACTTGCTGTTCTGTCTCTTTTCCTCCCTTGCATATCTGCTGGTATAAAAATATGTGCAAATCATTATGTGGAAATGTAACTGATAATGGAATCCCTTTGTTTAGAAATTATACAGTGTTACTTTTTGAAATGTATATAATTATAGTTTCAGATGATTGCAAAAAGTTATTAGAAACTCAAGGGGTGACCTGAGTGCAATGTTTAAGGCTTTTGCAGAAGAGCTGTGGAAAAAGGGCCTCAGATCAGGCACACTGTGTTCCTGCCAGCACCTTCCTGAAATATACAAGAACACTTTGGAAGATGCTTGTTAAGAATGGAGGGTTGGAAGGACTTATAAGACAGAGCTGCAATTGCTTGCAAGGATGGACACAGAGACTGAAGAAAAACTCTGATTGATCTCTGTTTTATTTTGCCTTTGTAAATAGTTAAACTAAACAATTTTATTTTTATGTTATTGCTAGTACAAATATTTTTGGTGAATTCTACAACTGCTCCTAGTTTTCCTATGCTTCCTGACCTGTACCTCAATGACAGTCTTCTTTAAGCACCCCGACCAGGGTAAAACAACTACTGTAAAAAGGATGGGTGATCCGGCTGACTCTCCGGTTCCCACTAAAAAATACAAGAAAACAAAGCATGTTGATCCCCTGGCTGATAATCCAAAAGGGGCTTCATCTGTGCCTCACAGCCTGCCATCAACAGAGGAGATTGCCTGGGCCATGAAGGTCATACAGGCTTTGCAGGGTTTTATACCTACTCCAACCCTCCCAGCACCGATTCATATCCCAGTTGGTGCCTCCTCTGATGCAAACCCATCTCAAGAGATGATTGAGTTTGAAGAATATGTTTGCCTGAAATGGATGAAGGTGAGCCTACTGAACCAGAGATCTCACCAGAGCAGGAATTCGGTTCTCCTTCCAGACTAGATGATTTTTTCCTTTCATTTTTAATTTGTAAGAAAAATAGTGGATGCCCTTGATCTGGCTACCACTGAGGTCATAGAGGATGAGGAGGAGGCCCAATATATGGAGATGATGGGGTTAACACCCACAAAGAAAATCTTACTTGGGGGTAGGAAGAAATAAGCTGTTGGTTAAATAGGATCTGCAGCTTATCCTCTAGGTAGGGAAATGGGCAGACTAGGTGGGCCAAGCAGTCCTTATCTGCCATCAAAGTCTATGTTTCTATGTTTCTACTCCCTGTAAACAAGTTCTTTAAAAAAGACTTGTTTAAAATCCTGCAGACTCCAAATTCAATTTTAGCTTTGGACAAGAAGGCAAATAAAAAGTACCAGCTGGACAGAAAAGGAACTGAATTCCTCTTTCTCATCCTGACCATCAGAGGATAGCCAAGCAAGTAGCCTTTGAGAAGGTGAGGGTACCTGTGGCATCTCACCCACCTGAGAAGGACTTTTGCAAGATAGACAGTATGGCAAGAAAAAGACTACTTAGCTGCTTCACTTGGAGTAAGACAGGCTAACTACCAAGCTTAGTCAGCACAGTATCAGAAATCACTGTGGCAGTATGTGTTAGCCACTGCAGAGAAGGCTTCTTCAACTCTCTCTGTTGATTTGGCTGAAACAGCCAGGTTTGGGCTGGAAGCAGCCAAGTACGAATTTCAAATGGCAGCAGATGCCAGCAACAATGCTGTCAGATGGATGGCCCTTACCATAGCCCTTAGAAGGCTAGCATTGCTCAGAGCTACTAATCTAACACAGGATACCCAGGCCAATGCTGTGGATTTCCCTGTAGAGGATCATTCAGTCAACAGGCTGAAACATACATGAAGAAGGTGGATGAATATAAGGCCACCTACAAGAGTAATTCATCAAAGGCCTTCTTTTTCCTATAGACCCTATGGAAGGGGAGGCAGAGGAAGATCAGCCTACAGTAAGCCCTTTTACCAGGTGCAGGCTGCCCACAGTATCAACAATACCCACGGCAGACTGGACATTTCAGGGGCAGAGGTAGAAGGGACTCTAGGAGAAGTTCCCAAACTACCCAAGCTCAGCCCCAAGCAAAGCATAACCCCTGACTTAATGAACAAGGCCAGCTCGCCTCTACCAGTAGGGGGCAGACTGGCTGACTAATTCCAGGCTTGGTAATCCATCACCACAGACAAGTGGGTCCTGGAGTTAGTGAATCAGGGTTTGCCCCTGAGTTTCAAGTCTTTTCTTCTCTTTAGAACAAGGGTGTTCAAACCAGCTTCACTCATAGAGAAACAGCTCCTGGAGAAGGGGGTTCAAAGCCTCCTCTAGCTAAAAGCAATGGAAGGTGTTTCAATTCATCAGAAAGGAAGAGGTTTCTACTCAAGATACTTCCTCACCCAAAAAAATGGGGAGTGGTGGCCTATTCTAGACCTCAGACTATTGAACAGGCATTTAATAAAACCAAGGGTCAAAATGGTCACACTAGCAATGACTATGCCAGTAAGGGTTGGCTGGCATTTCTGGATCTAAAAGATGCCTCCTTTCACATCCCATTAAGAGAAACTCACAGAAATTACCTCAGATTCAGACTTCCATCAGCACACTACCAATTCTCAGCTCTACCTTCAGCCTCACTTCAGCACCAGGTTGTTTACAAAGTGTCTGGCAGTGGTAGTAGCATACTTAAGAAGGTCAGGTGTATCAGACTTCCATTATCTCAATGACTGACTGGTGGTGGGAAGTTCACCACAGCAGGTACAAGTCCATCTGAAAGTAACTCTAAACCTGTTACAGTCTCTAGGATTCCTGATAAATTAGAAAAAATCCATTCTTACTCCAGTATAAGTCCTGCATTTCATAGGAGCAGAACTGAACACAGTACAGGGAAGAGCTTTCCTCCCTCAGGACAGAGTGCAAAGCATTCTGCAGATAGCTGCCTCATTCAAGCTGAATGAGCCATGACCAGAAAGACAGTTTCTGCAGCTTCTAGGATTTATGGTTGCAGCAATAGGCACCATCCTGGGAGCCAGAATCCACGTGAGAGATGTACAGTGTCAACTCAGAGCACATTGGTGCCAAAGAAAAAACAATCTGATAAAACCAGTTCCAGTAACAAAAACTTTGCTGCAGGCCCTCCAGTGGTGGAAGGAAGCAGACAACCTCAGGGAAGGAGTACCTTTCCAAAGGGAAATCCCATCAGTTATTCTTACAACCAACGTCTCTCTGTTAGGGTGGGGTGCTCACTTAGGGGTATCTCACCACTCCTGGATTGTGGTCTGTCGCAGAGTCACTCCTGCATATAAATCTGCCAGAGATAAGGGCAGTGTTTCTGGCCTTGAAAACATTTGCCCATCTGGCACAAGGAAAAGTGGTGCAAGTCAGGACAGACAACACCACAACAAAGTACTGTATAAACAAGCAAGGGGGAACAAGGTCAGACCCTCTATGCAAAGAGGCAGTGAAAGTCTGGAGTCTGGTTTAGTCACTGAAGGCCTCATTACAGGCCATTCATGTGCTAGGAAAGGACAACACCCTGGCAGATACATAGAGCAGAAGCAATCGGGCGCATCACGAGTGGTCCATCAACAGGCACGTGCTGGACTCAGTGTACAGGAGATGGGGCATACCAGAGGTGGATCTCTTTGGCTCCCAAGAGAAGCATCATCTACCACTCTTTTGTTGCAGGCCACCAGCCAATGGAACAATCCCATTGGATGCTGTAGGTCTGAACTGGCCAAGGAGACGTCTGTATGCTTTTCCTCCCTTCCCTTTTATTTTCAGAGTCCTGATCAAACTCAGGTCACAAGCCTTTTTTTTTTTTTTTTTCTTTTCAGTTGTTTAACCAGGAGTAGCACACTAAGCTGAAAGTTTTTTTTTACAGGTGCAACCTGGGAGCACAGGGAAGTTAAGTGACTTGCTCAGGGTCACACAGTATGTAAGTGAAAGCTGTGGGATTCAAACCCAGGTCTGGTCTGCTGGGTGTCACCATATTTGCAGCTCAGAGCCTTAAACCACTATGCTATACAACCTGCATCAGGGATTCCAATAGCACCAGACTGGGCCAGGCAGCCATGGTACCCTTTACTACTCTCCATGTCTGTAGCCAAACCAATACACTTACCCAGGAGGCACAACCTGTTGACCTCCCACCAGAGTAAGATCGTGTGTCCAAATCTCAGGTCTCTCACAGTCAAAGCTTGGCTCTTGAGGACTTAGACTATGCAAATTTAAATATTTCTAAGCGTTCTGGATACCCTTAAAGGATATAGAAAGCCTTCAACTAAGAAAACCTATGCATCAAAATGGAAGAGGTTTTCTATTTGGTGTGATCCCAAGGGGATTTCTCCTACCCAGGTGGAGATCCCAACTGTCCTGGATTACCTCACATACCTCCACTCTCAAGGGTTGAAACATACATCCCTGAAAATGCATCTGGCATCAATCTCTGCCTGCATTTCTGCTGGGAGAGGTATCTCCCTGGCATCCAGTGCCATTTTCAAGAAGTTCTTTAAAGGTCTGTGCCACTTGCACTCACCTATTAGGGAACCAGTTCCAGTATGGGACCTGAACATGCATTGCTCAGCTCATGAAACCTCCTCACCTACCTTGACTTCAGCAAAGCTTTCAATATTGTTCCACATAGAAGATTGATTAATAAACTGGGTAGGCTCGGGGTGGGTGAGAAGTTGGTCAACTGGGTGGCAAGCAGAAAACAGACAGTGGTGGTAAACAGTATACAGTCAGAAGAGATGCAAGTCACAAATGGGGTACCTCAGGGATCAGTCCCAGGGCCAGTCCTCTTCAATATCTTCATCAGTGATATTGCAGATGGACTGGAGGGTAAGGTTTGTCTGTTTGCAGATGACATCAAGATTTGCAACAGAGTAGATGATCCAGATGGGGTGGGAAGAATGAGAAGAGATCTGGATAAACTGGCAAAATGGTCGTAAGAGTGGCAACTGGGGTTTAACATAAAGAAGTGCAAGATCATGCACATAGGGAAGAGAAACCCTGAAGCCACCTATAGGTTGGGAGGGGAGTTGCTGGCAATCTCAACAGAAGAAAGAGACTTGGGCATCATCATCACAGATGACCCAAAATCATCCAAGCAGATCACTTAAGCAGTAGGTAAGGCTAGAGGGATGTTGGGTTATATTAGTAGGGGTATCACAAGTCGTAAGAGGGAGGTAATAATGCCTCTTTATGAGACAGTGGTTAGACCCCATCTGGAGTACTGCATGCAGTACTGAAGGCCGCACCTGCACAAGGACATTAACAAAATGGAGGCAGTCCAGAGAAGGGCAACCAAAATGGTGCAGGGACCACATCAGAAAACATATGAGGACAGATTAACTGAGCTCAAGATGTATACTCTAGAGCAAAGGAGGAAGAGAGGTGATATGATCGAAACAGTCAAACATCTTAAAGACAAGGTGAAAGAGTCTAACATGTTTCAATATAAGAAAAATAGAAGGACAAGAGGACACAGCATGAGATTAGAGGGAGGCCGATTAAGGAGTAATGTGCAGGGCTTCAAACAGGCATGTGATAGGCATAAGGGAGCAATACAGATAAGTATGAATAGACAGGCCATTGACAGAGTAAAGGCCTATGGCACATTCATAAGGTAGAAAAAATGGGCAGACTGGATGGGCCTTGTGGTCCTTATTTGCCGTCAACTTCTATGTTTCTATGTTTCTTTTCACATTTATGTCCTCTGCACATTTAAAATATGTTACCTGGAAAACTGTCTTTCTGGTTGCAGTTACTTCAGCTAGAAGAATCTGTGAACTCCAAGCCCTGTGTGTTGAAAAGGACTATCTTTCCTTCCATAACAACAAAGTGGTGCTGAGAATAAATAGGAAATTCCTCCCCAAGGTGGTATCCGATTTTCATTTAAACCAATCCATTACATTGCCAATTTTCTTCACTGAGCATACTAGTTCAGGTGAGCATAGACTCCATAGTCTGGATGTCAAAAGGGCAGGGCATTAAGCTACTATATGACCCACACCAGGGATCACAGACATAAGACAACAGCTATTACATACCTCTGGGATGCTGGTTAGGGCACCCCAGCTTCTAAGAGGTCAGTCTCTCACTGGATAGTCCAGTGCATTCAGTTTTGCTATTCCAAAGTTGGCAAGGAACCTTCAGCAGGGCTGAGGGCTCATTCAACCAGGGGTACAGCCGCTACTATAACAACATCCAGAGATATTCCTTTGGTGGAAATGTGTAAAGCAGCTACCTGGAGAACAGTACGCACATTTACTAAACACTGCAGCTTGGACACACAGTCCAGAAGTGATTCCAGGTTTGGCACAGCAGTCCTGCAGAGTCTCTTTCCTAAGTAGGTTCTCTGCCCACCTCCAAAGGTACTGCTTTGAAGTCTGCAGAGTAAGGAATATAGAAGAATACTTGGGGTTAAAAAAAAAATTACTCACCTTAGTAATGTTTCTTCCAATGTATTCTATATTCATAACTCTCCCACCCTGCCTCCCCTTTCAGAACCAGGGCCTCTGCACTCCTGACCAAGTTTTCTAATGGAAAGTCCCAAACACTGGCATGCATAGTTTTTAGCCCTAGTGGGAAATATTTAATTCCCTTCTTTTTCCAGGTGATTCTGGTATTCAGGGAAGTTTAGGATTACTATAATATTAATGGTGTTTCTTCTTTCATGGACAGCTTAGTTGTGTTACATTAGATAAGTATATTAGATAGTCTTGGTATAGGATACAAAAATGGTATTTACCACCCCCCCACAAAAAAGTATTGTACTAAAAATTGATCACGCTCCTCGTGAGTATTCAGTGCTGACTTTCTCAGGCATGACCAGTCATCGATTGCAATTTTATGCTTCCTGACAACATGTGGTACACAGTGTGTCAGTATCCCCACATACTCTCCCCGTATTGCACGTCATTGGAAGAAAAAGTATACAGTACAAGTGCCGGCTTCAAGCAACATGCCAGGCATAGGATGGCTAAATGTGGCAGTCTGAGACTTTATAGGGAGCAATCATCAAAGCTGCTGAGAACATGGTAAACGATTTAAGCGCTCAACAGAACAGTAAGCCCTGAATGTAATACTACTGCAAATACAGTACCAGATGGACGTTTCCCTTTAAATTTTATTCCCTGGTGTCTAGTGGCACTCCCCCCCCCAACCACCAGTTGCCGTCCCCATTATTCCATTGTATTCCCTGGTGTATAGTGGCACCCTCCAATCGCTGTCCCCATTATGTTATTTCTAGGATCGTGGATATGTTATTCTATCCACACTGTCTGGCATGTCCTTTCCCTTTAAGATTCTTGCTGTAGGGTCTAAAAGCTGGCTCCTCCCACCCACCCGGGTGGTATATGCCTCAGCTCCTCCCCTTGATGCCAGATCTTCCTTTCCGCTGGAAGATTCAGGTTCCCTACTTATCACTCATGCGTTACTGTAGGCCCTGGTGCTTAAATCTACAGATTTACCCAAACTTTGACTCATTAGAGTTTCCTCTAATCACTTCATGATCTCGACTGCGATGGAGGACAAGTCCTCACCTGGTTTCTGCCGCTGCCCATGTGGGTTAAAGATGTCTCACATCAACCCGCATGCTTGGTGCATTTATTGCCTGGATGTTGGCCGTGACACTCAGGTGTGCGAAATATGTCACACTTTTCATCCAAACATTTTGGACAATCATCCCACACAACTGCAACTGGGCAGACCGGAAAAAAGGAATTCACCAGTCAAATTCAAGGAAGCCCGTTGGGTAGTTTCCACAGCTGCAGGGTCCACCGAGCAGCTCAAACAGATGAAGACCTTTGAAGAGGAGGCAGCTCGGGCCACAGATCAGTCCTCTTCCGTGTTCATCTTCGTCCCACTCAATTTGGGCTGCACTTTCTCAGGCTCCTTTTGGGAGTTGTGTGAGTCCTTTCCCACCAAGGCAGAAGGTCCCTCAGGCATTTACATCTCTTGGTCCTGTAAAAAGGACAAGGAGCCTAAGGAAACTTCATCTCGCTGATGACGTTCCTGGAACCATGAGAGATCTTGGTCCCAGGAATCTGCTGTCTCGACTTTGGTCGAGGCTGCGACCTCAGCTGCTGGCTTCACGGTACTCCCGTCAGGCCAGCTGGCTCCCGTCAGGCCAGCTGGCTCAGATGCAAGATGATGATCCAGTTGGGATTATTGTCAACCTGTCGTCACTCGATGAGGCTGACAACTACTTATTCAGGACCCCGGTCCTGCCTACCACCAAGGAGGAGACCCAGCTCACTGGGAATCCCCTCATGGTCCTAGTCCCTGACCAGGAATAGCTACGGTTCTCCCTGGCTCCTTCTGAATAACCCCATCAGTCCCCCTCCGATGGTCCAAGTTGAGGTCTTGGACTCCTTTGACCAACTGGCTGAAGGCAGCACAAAAGCACTCAGAAGTGGTGCCACTGCCACTCTTCCTCATCCTCCTCGGATGAGGAGAGGTTTCGATGGAAACTCTGTTGACGCTACGAGGATTTAATGTGTCAACAGCTAATTATGTCTGGCCAGAAGTTGTCCCTGGTTTCTACCCCGGCCATTACTTGGCTGTCACCTCCTAGGCCAACGCCTGCTGCTCGGGAGCCGGTCCGCACCATTCCTCCACTCACGGAGTCTGTCAAGACCATCCCGACTCAGCCAAAACCGATCTCTCCACCAATTGTGGAGCTGCCACTGAATCAGCCTCCTTCAGGGGCTTCTTCTAAGGAGTCTTGTCCTGTTCTGGGCTTACCACGTAGGCTGTCCATCACCCTCATGCCTGATAGTCCCAGGTGGGTTCGGGCGACTCTGGTGGCCGGCTGATTTATCTGGCCTCTTCGTAGTCTGAGGACTCCAACCTACATTCTCACCCTTGGATCAGGAATCCGCTGGTAGTCTTTCTACGGAGGAAGGCCCTTCTTCCTTCATGGGCATCCTCCACCTCATCTCTAAATCCACGGGGATGCCTTTAGAACCCATTCAGAAATGGGCCGAATACCCCCTCACAGATACCCTCAAACAAGGGAATTCACTGACAGCGGTCTTCCCAGTGACTGAGGCCATTGTCGGCCTGGCTTTGGAGCTGTGGCAGCACCCTGTCTCCTGCCCCGTGCCTTCAGCCCACATGGCCTGCAAGTATGCAGTGCCCATTGGGTCCCTTTCGGGATTCACAAAACATCCCTCTGCCAAGGGGCTGGTGACCGGGTCTGTGTTCAGGTGCTTGGGTAATAACGGGAGACACTGATAGACCTCTGGACAAAGAATCCCAAAAATTGGACCACTCTGCCCAGAAAGTCTATGCCGCCTCTTCGCTGGGCCTCCACCAGGCAAGCTTGGCCATCATCGTGGTGCATTTTTCTCATGCCCTACTTGGCTCTTTCGATGAGATGCTACCTCACTTCCCCGCAGACCTCCAGACCATGGTCAAGCAGGTCCACGACCAGGGTCAGATGGTTGTGAAACAGCAGCTCCAGACGGCCTTGGACCTTGGAGATTCCTGTGCCCACTTGGTGGCAGCTGCGGTTGCCATGCACCACAGGGCTTGGTTTCAGGTTTCCACCTTCATGGCAGACACCCAGTATGAGCTGACGGATGTCCCTTTCCTGGGTACTGACCTGTTCGGCCCAGGTGTGGACGGTCTCCTCCAGTGCATCGAACAGTCCAGTGCCACCTTGGACTCTGTTACTTCTGCTCAGAAGGAATCCCAGGGTTGCAAAAAGCAGAAGAAGAAGAAGCCTTTTTGTCATCCTGCTCCTGCGGTCAAGCAGCCCCATTTCCAATCAGGGTAGCATCAGCAGCAGGGTCAACCTTGGCACCCTCGGCCCAGGTCTGGGCACCCGGCAGCCTGTAAACCCGGAGGACGGGGTTCAGGTGGTCCCCAAACTGGAACCTCCTCCTCCTCCAAGCCTACCCAGTGATGGGAAGGGGGTGGCCACACCCATACCTGTCACAACAGTTCTGGGTCCTCCCGTGGGTGACCGGCTCTGCCAGTTCCTTTCTGCCTGGTCACGCTGTTACAACAGACAGGTGGGTTTTAGAAGTGGTAGGCCAGGGACTACCTCTGGAATTCGAGCAGTACCCACCAAGCTGAGCCCCACACCGCACAGGAGGAAATGTTGTCCATACACACTCAGTTGGCTCTCCGAGATGACATCACCCACTCCTCTGCAAGGAGGTAGTGGCCAGAGTTGTGGACCCCCCTGTCAACCCAGGGTTAATTTCCAGGTACTTCCTGGTCCAGAAATGGATGGTGGGCTGGCGCCCCGTTCTAGATCTGCATGACATGAACCAATTTCTCAGGTCCCTCACATTCAGGATGGTAACTCTGTCTCAGATCATACCATCTCTCAAGCAGAACATGTGATTCTGCTCTCTGGATCTTTAGGATGCGTTCTTTCATGTCCTGGTCTGTCCATCTCACCAGAGGTTCCTTCACTTCTGAGTGGAGAGAGCCCTCTTCAAGTTCGGAGTCATGCCGTTCGGCCTATCATATGCCCACTGGGTCTTCACCAGATGCATTAAAGTGGTGGCAGCCCCCCTTCAACATTGAGGGGTCAGAATGTACCCTTATCTCAACAACTGGCTTATAGCGGGTTCCTCCAGACAGGAGATGGAGAGGTCCAGGGATCTGGCCCTCCAGACCTGCATCGATCTTGGTCAACGAGACCAAATCGGAACTCATAACCTCACAGGTGATCTGCTTCATCGGTGCAGAGCTGGACTCTTATCGAGCTAGAGCCAGGCTCCCAACAGACAGGGTGGAGGTTCTCTTCTCCTTTGCCCAATCATTTCTGGTTTGACACTTGTGCCCTGCCCCATGTGACGTACATGAGAATGAAGGACACTGAGACCAGGATTCTGAGTACAGAATAAAGGCAATAGTGCTAAAATTTATTTACAAAACAAAAATAGTAAGCGGAGTGTACATGACAAAATAAACCTCAAAGGCAACATAAACCAAAATGATAAGTTATAACGGGTATTCCTCTCTAGTAAGATGCTAGAGAACCTCTCCTGACGTGTACTGACTGCCCAGTACATTTGGACTGACTGGTCAATAGACTTGCCCTGCTTATATACCTGAGAGAGCCCATGTGACCAGATAGTCCCTCCCACAATTTAGTAAGTTTTTATTTATTTCATAAACAATAGTTTTTATTGCTTTAATCATCATCTATAACTTGTTTTACTCTTATTCATATAAAACAACATCAAAAGGAAGTAGATATTACAAGATTTGCAATATTTTACTGTCTTCACGCACAAGGCTCCTCCCACACTGATAGTCAAATGCATATAGTCATAGAGAACAGGGCCGGGCGGCTCCTATAGGCAAAACTGACTAGACAGTGTGCAGGTTTGGCATGCGCTACAAGCTGAACATGGTACAGAAATAAAATGGCACAACAATTTAATGGTAAGTCCCACAGTTTAAACATCAGTTATTTTCCTATGTATAAATCACTAGCTCATGAGTGCGGTAAGTGTTACCCTTCTAATGTGGAGTGAGAAGTAAAAAGTTCCCCGACTAAATGCTAACAGAAGAAAAAACTTAATATACCTTTACTGTCACTTAAAATAGTGAGACTCATTTTCCATTCCTTGAGTGGGGGGGAAATGCTACTAACAGAAGGCAGCAAAAGCAAACACAGCGGGTTGCAAGGCAAACGCCTTGATGTTCCCCAACACTAGCGGTATTTTCTCCTTTTTTATTCTGTATCACTTCTTTCTAGCATCTAACTTTGCACCTGAAACTGCAACAAAGGGATCTGGTGAAGAGCAGGGCTGTCCTAAGTAAAGGCATAATTAAGGGAGTTTAGTGGAGTGCAGGACTGCGGAGTCCAAAAGCGGGTTTTCTTCTTCATTTACCAAAGCATTTGCGCACAGCCGCACTTTCGCACAGTCGTGCATCAGCTAGTCTTACTGCGGAACCCTGCACTCCTACCAAACAGCTGGAACACAGTAAATATTATACAGAACATGATCCACAATCCCTAAGGAAGTTTAGAATCACGGGGTGGGGGGGTTACACCAATAGCAGACTTGTTTGTAACTTATGTTGACGCAGAAACGTGAGTGGCCAACTTGCAACCTGGGATAGAAAGACATAGAAAAGAAGAAAGAATAGAACAGATAAGGATAAAGGGGGGGAGCTGTTGTGCAACAGATTTGGAAAGAAAAGAAAGAGAAACAGATAGAGGAAAAAGAAGGTGTTAGCTAAGAGTTACAAAACCTGTCCCTATGACACCCAAGACCTCCTGTGACTTCTGGGATACATAGCGGCCTGCACCGCCTTAGTCTGATGGGCCTGGTGGTATATGTGCCCCCTTCAGTGGGAGCTGGCCAGCCAGTGGACTCAGCACCATGGTCATTTCGATCAGCTGGTCACAGTGACCCAGAATATGTGGGATGTTCTCCAATGGTGGACCATCCTAGCATATTTGCAGAAAGGGATCCCGTTTGTCCATCCAGAGCTGATGGTCGTCCTCATGACCGATGCCTCTCTCATGTGCTGGGGTGCCCATATGGGGAATCACAGAGTCCACGGGCTCTGAACCCTCTGAGAAATCCCGATGTCATATCAACCTGCTGAAGCTCAGAGCAATCAGACTGGCACAGTCAGCATTCGTTCCGCTCCTTCGGGGTCAAGTGGTGCAAGTCCAGATGGACAATACCACGACCATGTACTATCTCAACAATCAGGGTGGCACGCACTCCCTGCCTCTGTGCATTAAAGCGCTCAGCATCTGGACCCTTGTGTGCCGACTAGAGGCAGATCTCCTAGGCATCCATGTGGCAGGAGCCTCAAACCAACTGGCGAATGCTCTCAGCCATATGGGCGAGATGTCCCACGAGTGGTTTCTCCATCCAGAGGTAGTACACAACCTGTTCTCCCTCTGGGGCAAAACTGAGATGGATCTGTTTGCCTCCAGGAAGAACATGAAGCTGAGGCTGTTTCAAGCCTGCCTCCCCCAAGCAGGGCTCCCTGTAGAGGGATACCTTCTTGAGGCCATGGACCCCAGGCCTCATCTATGCCTTCCCTCCACTTCCCTTGGTTCACAAGGTGCTCCTCAATGTCAGGAGGGACAAGGCAAGGATGATCCTGGCAGCCCCAGACTGGCCCCACCAGTTCTGATATCCAGATCTCCTCAGCCTCAGCTCCAGGCCCCTGAGGTGTCTTCCAGTACGCCCGGACCTAATATCAGTCAGTCAGGGGAAGGTATTCCATCCGGACCTTCAATCCCTGTACCTGACAGCCTGGTTCCTGAGCGTCTAGAGTTCCATGCTTTGGGTCTCTCTGAGGAGGTACTCAGTCATGGAAGCATCCAAAAAGGATTCAACCAGGAGGTGCTATGCCTTCAAGTGGAAAAGGTTTTCCATTTGATGTCAGGGCAAGGGTTTGGAACCTTTGTCCTGTCCGGTGGCTGGTATCCTTGACTACCTTTGGTCTCTGTTCAGCAGATGGTGGCACAGGAGAAGGTGGTCTGGTGCATCTTTAAAGACCTCAACAATATTTCCCCTCCAGTGCATGAACCATCACTACCATGGGATCTACCGCTGGTATTGGCAAAGCTCATGGGCAAGCCATTTGAACTGATGCACAGGTGTGAGATGTCACATCTGTCATGGAAGACTGCCTTCTTGGTGGCTATCACATCAGCCAGAAGGACTGGGGAGTTACAGGTGCTCCATGTAGTCTTCTTACCTGGTCTTTCACAGGGACAAGGTTGTCCTGCACCCCCACATGAACTTTCTTCCATAGGTGGTGTCAGAGTTTCCCCTTAACCAGGTGTTGACTCTGCTGGTGGCCGAGTACAGGCTCCACACCTTGGACTTGAGACAAGCATTCTCTTATTATAAGGAGCAAATAGCAGAAGTTCGAGGAGAGGTTCACCAGCTGTTTGTCACCTACGCTGAAGCTGCACCTGGCAGACCTGAAGCCAAGTGGACGATTGGCAGATGGATTACATCATGCATTGACCTCTGCTATAGGTTGGTGGACAAGGAGCATCCCATAGGGATAAGAGCGCACTCTACCCACCATACTGCTGCATCAGTGGCTGCTTCCAGGGACGTCCCTATCCAGGAAATCTGCAGGGCTGCTTCCTGGAAGTCAGCAAACACCTTCATCACCCATTACCACATCAACCTAGAGTCATGCCGGGATGCTGGTTTGGGGGCCTCAGTTCTCCAATCTCTGTTCCTCAAGTAAGTATTGGGGGGTGCGCCTCGCCTTCCTCCTTCCGGAGAAATGCTAGGAGTCTGCCAAACATTGTGGATATAACAACATATCCACGATCCTAGAAGAACAGGTTACTCACCTGTAACAGTAGTTCTAGGAGTGGTATATGTTGTTCATCCACATGAACCCACCTGCCCTCCCTGGCTTCGATGCACAACTTAAGCTTCCAGCGGGCAAGATCTAGCGTCAAGGCACGGAGCTGAGGCATATACCACGTGGGTGGGAGGAGCCAGCTTTTAGACCTTCCAGCAAGAATCTTAAAGGGAAAGGATATGCCAAACAGTGTGGATGAACAACATATACCACTCCTAGAACTACTGTTACAGGTGAGTAACCTGTTCTTGCTCCCTGTTGTAAAAATTAATATTCCCTGGTGTCTAGTGGCACCACCCACCCACCAATCACCGTTCCCGAATTCCCTGGTGTCTAGTGGCATCCCCCACCCACCGATTTCCATCCCTGTTGTAAAAAATTATAATCCCTGGTGTCTAGTGGCACCCCCACCCACCCTCCCATCTGAATTATAATCTGAAAAGAAGAAAGCGGTCCCTCTATGTTTTTGGTTTTTAAAGCTGTAAAAAAAAAAAGAAGGTCCTTCGACGATCAGCTCCCTCCACCTCCCCTCAGCACCCACTGTGACACTCAGACAGCTGATTCTGAATTATCTATGCTTTTTTGTAATATAAAAATGTGTTATTGAATGTCTCTCATGAGAGATGCTGACAGCCTATGGAATGACAACCACACTCCCAGGTTTTATCTACATGTTACCCGGAAGGCCAAGAGATAATTACAGGCTAGAAGATACCTATATTAAAGGATATCCTGTTTATCTCGCTTTATTGTACCTAGCCAGCTGGCAGGAAAGAAAATATCCATTTTATAATGTTTAGAGGAAGAGTGCAGGTTATGTCACTTTGGTGCCAAGTTGTAAATGTTCCTTGATGCCTGTGTGAGAGGATGCTGCTCAGAGATGAAAGAAGATCTTGGAAATTTACAGGCTTGATTGGGAAGTCACATGGGGAAAGGATTTTTTTTGCTGAGGTCACCTTAATTAACTGACCTTCTGAAATATCAGACATCCTGGGTGTATGGTTTTTAATAAACAGGGGAGGAGCTAGGTGACCTCACGCAAAGAGGTTGGCAAAGGCAGTTTTTAAACAGTATTCTGTGTTCCTTTAAACACAATTGTTTGGACTCTGAAAAAGAAACATCAGCAGCACTGTAAGAGATATACTAGATAGATCAAGTCTGTTTGTCTGGTGGTAGGAAATTGCACTTTTAAAATTTTGTGGTTTTTTTTAAGTGATTGTATGTTTTTGTGATATATGGTTCTGTATTTACACTTTACATTTTTATCTATTTTTAAGTAAACATCTCATTTTTTAATAGACTATTTGTGTCTTCCAAGTCCTTCTGTTTTTGCCTGTGATGCATGGATGGTTAAGAGTGTGACAACACTGTGCATGAGCTTATATGGTTTTACTAAACTGGGAAAAGGTAAAAGTTATCTGAGGTCTTTATTAGAGTTTTTAAGGGTTCATATGGTTTTACCAAACTGGGAAAAGGTAAAAGTTATCTGAGGTCTTTATTAGAGTTTTTAAGGGTTCATTTTGTACACCTGGTTAGGCGCCCGTAGGCGAAAGATATCTGCCCCCCCCCCCGAAGAGCAGAATTATCTGAACCTGTACATTGGGTACGGTAACAAGAGGTTCACAGTTTGAATCCTCCAGAACTGAGACCAAAGGTTGATTCAAACACACAAAACAGACAGGAGGGTTACCCTGTTTCTGTTTCCTGTCCGCAAGATTGCGATCGAGGTTGGCACTGTGGGAGCAGAGCCCTCAGTATACCTCCACATACTCTCACTCACCTGAACAGGTCCCAGGTTCAAGACCCACTCTCTGATCGATGACATGTCTTGCTGCTGAAACCGGCAACTACAATATAAGAAACTAAGGTAAATATGATTCAATGTATTTCTATGGGATAGGGGGGTGTTCAACCTTTATGCATAACTTAGCCGTTTTTTAAGATTTTTGAACCCAGATTTTCAACATTGCCTTTGGGAACCCCACCTCGTGAACAATAGGACTGGTGAATGCTCCAGCTCTTGAGGTCTGCCTACAGCTAGTGCTTTGAGGGAGGCCGCGTCTGGCCTCTTGGCTTCAGCCTTTTGCCACTGTCTCTTTGGGTGCCTCCTTCACAGGGGCATTTAAGGATTTGTGCCAGGCTCTCCCAACTCATGGTCAGGGCCCTCATTGGCACACAAATCTAAATCTTAAAAAGAGGCCATAAAATGGTTTTGCCATCTACTGTGGAATTGGGAACGCTCTTGGGCATCTGATTCCCGTGCTTCTCCAGGTCCGACTTTGGTCGGATCTTTGGCCCAGGTCACTGGATCCATGGTACCCCCATCGGCCCAGTTGGTCGAGATGCAGGTCAATCTTCTGGTCAAGATTTTTCTTAAACCAGTCAACCTGTTGTCACCTGAAGAGGCTGATACATCTCTGTCCAGGACTCCGGTCTTAACTCAGACCCGGGGAGGGACGGATAAGTCCACTGACCCGCTGCCTCTCCTTATTGACCAGGAACTAGAGGTGCCTTGGCTCTCACTGACCCACTCTAAAGCCTGCCACTGGTCCCCCTGACAGTCGAGGTTGTAGTCCCAGTCTCATTCCTATGAATTGAGCAGCTTGCGTTGACATCTGAGCTCCTGCTCTTGACGCTCAGGAAATCAGCGCCGATGCTATTCTTCTTCCTCATCCTCTTCAGGTGAGGAGCAGCTTCCGCGCAAGTTGTGTCGACGCTATGAGGACTTGATGTGGCAGCGGCTGGTATGAAGCCCATTCTGGCGTACACCCCAGCCATCACCTGGTTTTCGCTGCAGAGGCTGATGCCTTCTCTGATTCCGCAAGAGCAGACCCATAAAAAATGGTCCTGGCTCGGTCTCCTCCAGTGTCTCCACTGATTTTGATGGAACCGCCCCCCCCCCAAACAGCTGACGACCGTTGCGCTGACTTAGGGATCTCTGCCAGTCTCGGGTCTTCCCCATTGACTGTCTGTCACTGTCACCCCTGACCATCTGTGGAGAGTCAGCTGGGATTCAGGCGGTCGACCCTTTTTCGACGACTCCTCTGAGTTGGAGGGTTCCTCCTTGCACTCCCATCCAGTGAACTCAGAGTTGGCAGGGGGTATCTCGATGGACAAAGGCCCTACCTCCTTCATGGGTCTTTTCCATCTTATCTTGGAATCCATGCGTCTCAAAATGGAGCCTGTTCAGAAGCAGTCTTGGTACCCCACTTACTGAGATCTTGGACCAGGGTGACTCCTCTGGTGAAGCCTTCCCAGTAACAGAGGCCATTCTTGGCCCTGCCTTGGAGCTCTGGCAGTGGCACAAAGTATGTGGTTCCCACTGATTCTCTTTCAGGGTTCACGCAACATCCCTTGGCATAGCCGGCCCAGTGGTGCTGAGGATTAAGGTGCTGGATGCCACACCTCATGCCAAGCTGGCGACTTGGGTTCGGGAATGGACTCAGGTCATCAGGGGTTGGCAGGAGAGGGAGGCAATCGAGCATCCGGAGAATTGCTGTCCTCTCCCAGGGTCATTTCTGGGGTATGCCCGCTCCGTCAGCGGCTCCTATTGGAGACTAGAGCAACTGCAGGTAGTTGGGCTAAATGTTACATTGGGGTGGAGTGGCGGCGGACAGACTACACGGAGGTACACTGCCAGGCACTGCATGTCTGCGCTCCAAGGGGAAATCACAAGAGGAAAAAACCCTGGTATCTTAGTGGAGGTGAAGGGGGCTCCAGTGTCCTGCCCACATCCCAACGCCGGGTCTGACTTCCTGGTCTCCTAGCTGCCTTCTGGATTCCTCCTTGGTCACTTTAATCACAGAAGAGGCTGCCAAGGGTGGGCATGGGCCCTCCCCTGGGGGGGGTGATCTGGAGGCTGGACTTAGCCGAGAAGCCGGGGAGGAGACCGGGTAAGGAGGGCTTCAGGTAGGGAGTGGAGGCAGCGACAAGAGGGATCCCCGGAGAGATGCCTTAAGCCCCAGGTGGAAATATAGAATTCACAAAAAAAAAAAAATTCCTCGGCAGAGAGGGCTTGGTGGCAAATTCTGTGTTTCTGTGCCCTGGCAACTTAGGAGGTGTTGATAAACCGCCTAACAAGGAGTCCAAGAAATTGGACCTTTCAGCAAAAAAGGTTCACGTCCCTCTTTGCTTGACCTTCGCCAGGCGAGCTCGGCCCTCCAGATGGCCCACTTTTCTAATGCCCTGTTGGGCACCCTGAATGAAGTGCTCCCTCATCTTTCAGCAGACCTCCAGACCACAATCAAGCAGATCCAGGACTAGGGTCGGGCTGTGGCAAAACAGCAGTCCCAGACAGCCATGGACATTGGAGACTCCTGTGCCAGTTCTGTGGTGGTCACAGTGGCCATACACTGCTGGACTTGGCTGCGGATCTCTGCCTTCATGGCAGACACCCAGCACAAGCTGGCAGATGTCCCCTTCCGGGGCACCGACCTGTTTGGGCCCAGGGTGGAGGGGCATCTCACCCACATTGAAAAGTCCAGTGCCACCTTGGACTTAGTGACATCCGCCCAGAGGGACCCCAAGAGTTCCAAACAGCAGAAAAAGAAGCCCTTTCAGTCCACCTTCCCTCCTGTAGCCAAACTAGCCCAGCCCTCAGATGGGTAACAGGATCAGGCCTGGCAACCTCGGCCAAAGTCAGTGGCCTCGATCATCCATAAGCCTGGAGGATGAGGTCCCAGTGGCTCCTCAGTTAGGCCCTCCTATGCCTCCAAGCCTGCCCAGTGATGGGTTGAGGGGTGCCTCCCTCATGCCTGTCATGACACCCCTGGGTCCTCTTGTGCGAGGCCGGCTCTGCCATTTTCTTTCTGCCTGGTCCGCTGTCACCATGGACAGGTGGGTTCTCGAAGTGGTCGGTCAGGGTCTGCCTCTGCAATTCGAGCAGTACCCGCCTTGCTGAGCCTGTGCCCCACGGGAGGACATGGTATTTTCAGACTTTCTGCCAGCCCTTCAGGACATCGCCCAGCTCCTCCACAAGGAGGTCATGGTTTGTGTCACGGACCCTCCGGAACACCCAGGGTTTGTCTCCAGGTACTTCCTGGTGCCAAAAAGGATGGCGGGGCTGGCGCCACATCTTAGATCTGCATGACCTGAACAAGTTCATCAGGTTGCACACCTTCAGGATGTTAACTCTGTCTCAGATCATTCCATCTCTAGAGCAAAACATGGTTCTGCTCCCTGGATCTATAGGAAGCATTCTTTCATGTTCCAATCCATCCATCACACCAACGGTTCCCCCACTACCAAGCAGAGTGAACCCTCTGTGAGTTGCAGGCCATGCCATTTGGACTGTCCTCTGCCCCCAGGGTCTTCACCAAGTGCATTGTAGTGGTGGCAGCTTACTTGAGGTGATGAGGGATCCAGGTTTACCTCTACCTGGATGATCGTGGGTCCCTCCAGACAAGAGGTGGAGCGATCCACGGACCAGGCCCTCCAGATCTACGTTTCTCTAGGCCTCCTGGTCTACAAGGCCAAGTCAGAACGCATGCCCTCTTAGGTGATCAGCTTCATAGGAGCAGAGCTCGACTCTTGCAGAGCCAGGGCTCAGCTCCCAGCAGACAGGGCGGAGGCTCTTTCCTCCTTTGCCCGTTCATTTCAGGTTGGGCAGTTGCGCCCTGCCCGGGACTTTCTGCTCCTTCTGGGTTACATAGTGGCCTGCACCAGTGTGGTCCATTGGGCCCACTGGAGAATGCGCTCTCTGCAGTGGGAGCTGGCTCACCACTGGTCCCAGAGCAAGGGTCACTTTGACCAGCTGGTCACTGTGACCCACCTGATGTGGGACGCCCTCCATTGGTGGTTAGTCCAGGAACATCTGCAGGAAGGTATCCTGTTTGTCCACCCAGAGCCGACGGTCATGCTGACAATTGCCTCTCTAGTGGGCTGGGGTGCCCACCTGGGGGAACACAGAGTTCACAGCCTCTGGACCCCTGAGGAGTCCCGGTGCCATATCAACCTGCTGGAGCTCTGAGCAGTTCGGCTGGCACTGACTGCCATTTCTTCTCACATTCGGGGTCAGGTGGTCCAGGTCCAGACAGACAGCACCACGACCATGTACTACTTCTACAAGCAGGGTGGGATGCACTCCCTGCCTCTGTGCAAGGAAGATCTCCGTATGTGAACCTTCATGCGCAGCCTGGAGGCCAACCTCCTGGTCATCCATGTGACCGGTGTCTCCAACCAGTTGATGAACGCTCTCAGCTATGTAGGTGAGGCATCTCACAAGTGGTCTCTCCATCTGGAGATAGTGCACAGTCTTTTCTTCCAGTGGGACACCCCTCTGGTGGACCTGTCTTCCTCCAACGCAGAACACAAAACGGAGGCTGTATTGTGCCAGCCCTCCCCAGCAGGGAACGCTGCAGGGGATGCTTTCTCAAGGCTCTGGACCCCAGGCCTCCTCTATGCCTTCCCTCCATTTCCCTTGATCCACACAGTGCTACTCAAGGCAAGGAGGGACAAGGAACAGGTGATTCAGGTGGCTCTGGACTGGCCATGCCAGTTCTGGTACCCTAATCTCCTCAGCCTCAGCAGCAGGTTTCCGAGGCATCTTCTTCTCCACCTGGACCTGCTCTCCATCAATCGGGAAGGTACTCCATCTGGACCTTCAATTCCTACACCTGACGGCCTGGTTCTGGAGCAGGTAGACTTCCAGGCTTTGGGTCTCTCCAAAGATGTCCTCAACGTTATTGAGGCATCTTGGAAGGAGTCAACCAGAAAATGCTATGCCTTCAAATGGAAGAGGTTCTCCACTTGGTGTCAGGGCAAGGGTCTGGTCCCTTTGTCCTGTCCAGTGGCTAGCATCCTTCACTATCTGTGGTCCTTCTCTGTCGGGCCTTCGGTCGACGACCATTAAGGTGCACCTGGCAGCCATCTTTGCTTACTGGGCGCAGGACAGTCAGCAGTTGGTGGCACAAGAGAAGGTGGTCTGATGCGTCTTTTAAGGCCTTGACCACATTTCCCCTCCAGTGCGTGAACCACCACCTTGGGACTTGTTGCTGATGTTGGCAAAGCTCATGGGAAAGCCATTCGAACTAATGCACAGGTGTGACATGCCTCACCTGTCGTGGAAGGCCGCCTTCCTGGTGGCTGTCACATCAGTCAGAAGGATCAGTGAGCTCCAGGCGCTCTCAGTGGAGTCTTCTTACCTGGTCTTCCACAGGGACAAGGTTGTCCTTCATCCAACCCAAAGTTCCTCCTGAAGGTTGTGTCGGATTTTCACCTTGACCAGGTCATTAATCTCCCAGTGTACTTCACTAACCACACCTCAGAGGCAAAGCACCGGCACCATACTTTAGACCTGAGGCAAGTACTAGCCTGCTACAAGAAATGCACGGCTGGAGTTCGGGGAGAAGTTTGCCAGCTATTTGTCACCTACACTGAAGCCGCACCTGGCAGACTGGTGCCTAAGCAGATGATTGGCAAGTGAATTGTATCCTGCATCAACCTCTGCTATAGGTTGGCAGGTAGGGAGCATCCCATAGGTCTTAGGTCTCAATCCACCTGGCATACTGCTGCCTCAGTGGCTGCTTCCAGGGATGTCCCTATCCAGGAAATCTGCAGGGCTGCTACATGGAGGTCAGCACACACCTTCGTTTCCCACTACCACATCAACCTTGAGTCATGCTGGGATGCTGGTTTTGGGGCCTCAGTTCTCCAGTCTCTATTTTCAAAGTAGGGGGTGTGTACCTTGCCACCTTCTCCCGAAGAACTGCTAGGAGTCTGCCAGACAGTATGGATAAAACATCATATCCACGTCCCTAAAAAAACAGGTTACTCACCTGTAACAGTAGTTCTATGAGTGGTATATGATGTTCATCCACACGGACCCACTTGACCTCCCGTGGCAAGTGGCACACCGGTCTGGCTTCCAATGGACAAGATCTGACATCAGGGGGTGGAGCCGAGGCAGTAACCACCCGGGTGGGAGAAACCAGCTTGAAGACGTTCTAGCTTGTCTTAAAAGGGGAAAGGCAACTGCCAGACAGTGTGGATGAACATCATATAGCACTCCTAGAACTACTGTTACAGGTGAAGAACCTATTATTTTGTTGCATGTTTTAAAAACTAGATGTGCTGTTCGGGCTGGCCTCAAGAAAGAAATTGACAAAGTTTTGGTACATTTTGTGAGTGTCACAGAAATCCCTCACTAGGGACTTCCAGTTCCCTGCCACCACCTGGGTTTTTTACCAACAGGGCCCAGGAAGCCTGTTTCTGATTTCTCCCTTTGCACAAGGTCAGGAAGGTCAACACAGTAAGTGTGGATAGAGTGCTCTCTCAGAGATGGACTGCAACAGAGTCCAGCAGAAATAGAATTACCCTTTTAAATAACACACAAGTAGTCACTAATTCTATAAAAATAGACTGTTTACTAAAATACTACAAGTATTTACAACAGGATGTATTTACAGGAAGCAAAAGGGTTGCACATTTACTAAGAAGCAGAAAATAAAATCACATTAAACAGATAGGTATTGTACAGCAAAAGCCTAAGCTATCCTCCCCTAGGAAAGTTTCACTTGCCCTAGCTAAAGAAGCACTTTTCCATCTCTGTGCTATCTTACCTCAGCTAGTCCTTGTAATGGCAGGGGCTCTAGTCTTTTTGGTGTTCAGTCCAAGAGAGTGAGCTGGATATAAGACCCTCAATATATTGCCTTGCTTCAAGTGGGGGAGGGTCCTACTCACTCTGAGTGACAGGCCCATGTTGCCCAGTCCTCTCTGAGAGTGTGTGTGCATGTGTGTCCCCCCACCCTTCAGCACCTTCTTGCTACCATAATGATGTCCACCTGGTCTCTTTTGTTCAACATAGGAATATCTCCCAGAAGCATACCCCACTGAGTTTATGGGTTTATTACTTTACTGCCTCCTGCCTGGCTTTTTCTGTTAACTTTCTCATGAGAACCATCAGACCTGTACGTTAACTTTTCCATATATACTTGGTCATGTGATCTGGCAACCGTCTTGTCTGAAGAAGGTGCATATTCAAAAAAGAATAACTTAATCAAAAGAATACATGGTTCTGGTCCCCTGTTCTGTCACATCTCCCCTCTTCCAGAAATGAAGGCGTGTCTCTTTTGGGCAACCCCCAAGAGACACTGCCATTCATATAAGACTTGGGGAGTGCTTAATGGAATATGCCATGTGCTTAGCCCTGCCTCGACAGTCCATTTACATTGGCATTCATTCCCCACTTCGGGTGCCAAATGATCATAACATTTGACTGCAGTACCAAACTCCAGCACAATAACTTTGTGTTTTGCACACTAGTCCTATAGAGCCATTTCAAGGGGTTATGATTAGTGACCACAGTGAACTTACTCCCGTACAGATATGGCTGCAGCTTCTGAAGGGCTTACACTATCCCCAGACATTCCCTCTCTATTGTGGCATATGAACCTGGGCAACAGCTTCCGACTCAGGTACACTATGGGGTGCTTCTCTCCCTGCGGTGTAACCTGGCTCAGGACGGCACCCAGCCCACGGTCCATGGCATCCACGTGTACTACAAACTTTAGGTCATAATTGGGGCTAGCCAGCACAGGTGACCCACATAATGCCTCCTTCAACCGTTGAAAGGTGGACTCGTAGTTCTCTGTTCAGAGAACTTTTTCAGGCATTCTTTTTTTGTCAGGTCTGTCGTGGGTTTGGCCACATCACTGTAGTGAGGGACAAACCTCCTGTAGTACCCAGCTATTACCATAAATGCCCTTACCTGTTTCTTTGTGGCTGGGGTAGGCTAAGCCTGGATGGCATCAACCTTTGCTGGCTCTGGATGGATGCATCCACTGCCCACCTGGTGCCCAAAGTAGGACACTTTTTAGCCATGCCCACTTGGCATTTTTCTGCCTTAACTGTCAGTCCTGCAGCTTTCAGTCTGCGGAACACCTCCCTCATGTGCCTGACATGATCCTCCCATGTCTGGCTATAAATGGCAATGTCATCCATGTAAGCCAGTGCGTAGTCACGTGCCCCTGCCAGGATGTGATTCACAAGCCTCTGGAAGTGTGCGAGTGCATTCTTCATCCCAAATGGCATTACTTTTAATTCAGATAAGCCATATGGGGTAATGAAAGCAGACCTCTCCCTGGCTACAGGGGTTAACGGCACTTGCCAGTAGCCCATCGTCAGTTCTATTGTGGTCAGGAACTGGGCTACCCCCAGCCATTCCAAGGTCTTATCTGTTCTGGGCATGGGGTAGGCATCAGACTCTGTACAGCGGTTGAGCCTCCGGTAGTCAACACAGAACCATGTGGTACCATCCTTCTTGGGTATCAGGACCACAGGTGAAGCTCAGGGGGCTACTAGACTCCTGGATCACTCCCAAGGCCAGCATTTCCTTGAGTTCCTCCAACATGGTGTTCTTAACCCCCTCGGGTACCCCGTAGAGGGACTGCCTCAGCGGAACTTGGGCCCCAGTGTCCACATGATGGCATAACCAGGATTCCCTGTGAACATGTTACCAAAGTCATGCAGTACCCCCCTCATCTCCTCGGCCTGAGCTGGTGTCAGCTACTCTGAGAGGGTGAGATTATTCATGGAGGATCCTTTCCAGGCTTCACCAAGGAGGTCCACCCTGGGATCAGCCTCATTCCCCTCCTCTGGCGCACTGTACACAGCGAGGATCATTTCCTCCCTATCAAAGTAGGGCTTCATCATGTTCACATGATACACCCTCTGCCTGTGCCTTCTGTCAGGCAACCCTACTACATAGTTAACATCATTCAGCTTCCAGATTATGGAAAATTGGCCTTCCCATGCTGCCTGCAGTTTATTGTGTCGGACTGGGATGAGTACCATCACTCGCTGCCCAACTTCATACTCCCGGGCTCTGGCTCCACGGTAATACCAGGCTTTTCTGTTGCTGTTGTGCAGTGGCTAAGTGACTCCTGGGGAAGCCCCGTGAGCTCCTTAAGCCTGGCCCTGAAATTTAGGATATACTCCACAACAGACTCCCCTTGGGTGGCACGGTTGTCTTCCCATTCATCCCTGACTAAATCTAGGGGCCCCCTCACCCAGTGACCAAACAAGAGCTTGAAGGGTGAAAACCCTGTGGACTCCTGTGTAACATCCCTGTATGCAAAGAGAAGGTGGGGCAAATATTTGTCTAACTCCCTTTTGTGGTGGTCTGCAAATGTCCCGAGCATAGTTTTAAGGGTTCCATTGAACCACTCAACCAGGCCATTTGTCTCGAGGCGATAGGATGAAGCTCGGAGCTGTTTCGCCCCGCACTTCTCCCACAAACTGGTCATTAAGGACGACATGAAATTCGTCCCCTGATCTGACAAAATCTCTTGGGGAAATCCCACTCAGCTAAAGAGTCCCAGGAGCTCATCGGTCACTTTTTCTGCCCCAATGGAGGACATTGCCACTGCCTCAGGGTACCTGGTTGCATAATCCACCACAACCAGGATGTATCGTTTGCCGGTGCAGCTTGGGGTACTTAGGAGCCCCACTATGTCCACCTCTACCCTCTTGAAGGGTTCATCGATAATAGGCAGGTGCACCAAAGCTGCCTTAGCTTTGTCCCCAACCCGCTGGCACTGTGGACAAGTCCGACGGTAATTTGCCACATCTGTGTACAGGCTTGGCCAAAATAATTACTCAAGGGGTAGAAAACTGAGGTTTGGGGTGGTATACAGGCCACCTTCTCAGTCTGAGGAGCTTGACAGGGAATTAGCAGTACAAATCAGAACGGTATGTAGAAAAGAGAAGGTGGTCATCATGGGGGATTTCAACTTGCCTGGGGTTGACTGGAGCATTCCAGTCACCTCCAGTGCTAGGGAGCAAGTGCTCCTGGATGTAATCCAGGATGGTCTCCTGACACAGTTGGTTAGTGTGCCTACTAGGCTAAAGAACAGTTTAGATCTGGTGTTGTCGAATGGGGAGGCAGTAAGGGAAATAAAGGTGGAGGACCCACTAGCCGACAGCGATCACCAAACGGTGTGGTTTAATATCATGATGTGCGGGGAGCCAGAGAAATCAGTTACTCAGGTAGTAAATTTCAGGGGGGCAGACTTTGGGAGGATGCAGGAAGTACTGAAAGGGAAACTAGAGGGCATAAGGCAGGAGATGGATGCAGAGCAGAAATGGGATATTATTAAAAGGGGGATTACAGAGGCAACAGAAGCCTGCACCAAGACACAGAGTAAGAGGAGCAGAGCAAGAAAACCATGCTTGTTGAACAGCGAGGTAGTGGAGGTGATGAGAGCAAAATGAGAGGCGCACCAGAGGTATAGAAGGACAGGGAAGGAAGTGGACAGGGAGGATTATGCAAGATGGTCCAGGGAGGTGACCAGAAAAGTGAGAGAAGCCAAGGCCCAGAGGGAGCTGAGATTAGCACAGGGAATTAACGGGGGGGGGGAGAAAGACTTTTTCAGATACATTAGAGAGAAAAAGAAGTGCAAGGAAACAATAGTGAGGATAAAAAGGGGTGGGGAATGGACGGAAAAGGGTGAGAAGCAGGCAAAAGCACTGAATACTTTTGCTCAGTGTTCATGGAAGAAAAGGGGGGACCACTACCACCATGGGCTAGTAGAGTGGGGACAGGGGGAGAGGAGACAACAGATGGAAGAATTGAGGCGAGTAGAGTCCTAGAGGGACTGAGGGCACTGAAGGTAGGCAAGGCACCAGGGCCGGATGGTATCCACCCCAGGGTGCTGAGAGAGATGGCGGAGGTGTTGGCGGAGCTGTTGACGGATCTGTACAGCACCTCACTGGAGTTGGGATGTGTGCCACTGGACTGGAGGATGGCACATGTAGTACCATTACGCAAGAGTGGACCAAGGGATGAACCGGGTAATTATCGCCCTGTAAGTCTCACCTCCATAGTGTGCAAACTCATGGAGACAATACTAAAGGAAAGACTGGTATCATACCTAGAGGACAATGGCCTTCAGGATGTGAGGCAGCATGGGTTTGTTTCAGGGAAGTCTTGTCAAACCAACCTGATAAAATATTATGACTGGGTGACAGGTGAGCTGGATAAGGGTCATGCGGTGGATGTTCTTTACTTGGACTTCAGCATGGCCTTCGATTCTGTGCCTCATGGGCAGCTTGGGGGGAAGCTAACTGGTATAGGGGTAGGGGCAAAAATGAACTGGATTACAAGCTGGCTGAGTGGGAGGCTGCAACGGGTGGTGGTGAGAGGGGAGCCCTCAACTCCAAGGCCAGTGACGAGTGGGGTGCCACAGGGCTCTGTGTTGGGGCCAGTATTGTTCGGGCTCTTCATATCAGACATTGCACATGGGGTGGTGAGCAAGATAAGTCTGTTCCCTGATGACACCAAAATCGGAGCAGTGGTGAATGGAGAGGAGGGATGGAAGCAGCTGCAGGGGGACCTAAACAAGCTAGAGGAGTGGTCAGAGAGGTGGCAGCAGGGGTTCAATGCAAAGAAGTGTAAGATTATGCACTTTGGGGTGAAGAACCCAAGGAGAGACTACTGGCTAGGAGGAGTTAAGCTGGGGCTCACTGAGGAGGAGAAAGACCTAGGGGTAATGATAACAGGGACCATGGACAACACTGCCCAGTGCAGGAGAGCGGCTGCAAAAGCGAACAAAATGCTGGGGTGCATAGCGAGGGGTTTTTCATCCGGGCGAAGAGAGGTGATATTGCCCCTCTACAGGTCACTGGTAAGGCCACACTTAGAGTATTGTGTGCAGTTTTGGAGGCCATACCTAAAGCGTGATATCAGGCTACTGGAGGGGGTGCAGAGGAGGGCAACAAAGATGATATGTGGAATGGAAGGGACAGACTATGACAGCAGGCTGAGAGACCTGAATATGTACACTCTGGAGAATAGAAGGGACAGGAGTGACATGATAGAGACATTCAGGTATCTGAGGGGAATCAATAAGGATGGGGATGATGGGGTCTTTAAGATAAGGAGGGGGAGGGTCACCAGGGGGCATGCGCTAAGAATAGAGGGGGGAGGATTTAGGAAGGAAATGAGGAGACACTATTTCACAGAGAGAGCGGTAGCAAAATGGAGCGCCCTGCCAGAATGGGTGGTATCATGTAAATCTGTGAACAGTTTCAAAAGGGCAAGGGACAGGGAACAGGGGAGAGTGAGGGTGGGGGAGGTGGGGGGTGGCAGTGGGATGACAAATGGGAGAGAGGGTGGGGCAGTTGCAAACTAGGGGTGCTAGCTGCACACTTGAGCAGACTTAGATAGACTGGGTGGTCTGTTTCTGCTGGCACATTCGTATGTTCATATAAGTTGTTGGCAAGCCACTTTTTGTGCCGGTAATACCCAGGTGGTCTGAAAGAGGAATGTCATGGGCCAGGACCAGAAGCTGCTTTTGGTAGTCCTGGGGGACTACCAACTGCTGGAGTACCTCTCCTTCTGGACCCCTTTGTGGTGTACACTCTCTGTACAACAGTCCATTTTCCCAATAAACTGACTTTTTACTCCCTTGAGAGGCCTCAGCACTATCTGCTGTCTCTCTCAGTTTTTGGAGGGTAGGATCAGCTCGCTGTGCCCTGCCCAGCTCCTCATGTCTGACCTTCTCTAATTCCCTTTCAGAAGGAAAACTGCCCCTGGTGGAAACCTCCTCCATTTGCAGCTGGGGCTCAGGGCTGCTGCTCCTAGCTAGCCCTTCACCCATACTAGCCACTTCCTCAGCTGCTGAGGGATTGGTCTGCATGGGCTGTGTCACCCCCTCCTCCTCCTCAGAAGCTTGCCCTTTTGTCTGGCTATGGGTAGTAACATACTAGGTTTTCCCTGTGGTCAAAATTGTTCCCCATGATCACATCCACAGGGAGATCAGGTACCACTCCCACCTCTTGTACCCCATGGCCACCCTCCCAGCTCAGGAAGACCCAAGCCATTGGCACTTGGACCACTGGACCCGTGATTCACCTAATGTTGGAGAACTGCCCTGGCAGAATCTGCTCTGCCTGGATCTGCTGCTGCCTTACCATGAAGATGGAGGCACCAGTGTCCCTCAATCCCTGTGTTACTGTGCCATTGACTAGAATAGGGTGCATATGCTTGGTGGAGTTTGGTGGCACTACAGTGTGTGCACAGTTTACCAACTGCAGAGTACTGTCTTGGTCACCCCCTCCCAGGCTTTTGCACTTTATTCCTATTTTTAGGGCAGTCGTAAGATAGATGCCCCACTTTCTGGCAAATCCAGTATACATTTGCCCCCAGCTCCTTGTTTCCCTTTGAACCAATGGGTTCTGTTTTGGCCTTGGGTGTAGGCTGGTTTCCTTTGGGCTGCCCTCCCTGGGTCCCCTTAAAACCAGGTGCTGCCCCACCCCCATAGTTCTTGCATTGCGAATGTGGTCTGCTGGCCACATACAAATCAACATTTTCTGCTGCCTCCTTTATGGAATTGCATGTCTGGTAGAGCAGCCATATACGCAGGTCATCAGGTGCAATTTTAAGAAACTGTTCCCTTACAATTAAATCTTTAACCTGCTCTATAGTTCTTGCATTAGCCCCATCCACCCAGTGATCTAAATAAGCACGCATTTGGACATGCAGTTCTACATAGCTGTCTCCTGGGCCTTTTCTTAGCTCTCTAAATTTCCATCTGTAAGCCTCAGGAGTTAGTTCAAAATGTTTTAATAACATTCTTTTAACTTTATCATAATCCATGCAATCACTGTCATCCATTCGAGCAAATGCATGCAAGGCACGACCAGTAAGTAAAGGGGTCAGATGGTTCATCCACAAAGCCTTATCTAATTTAAATTGCCTACTGACCCTTTCAAATGATTTTAGAAACAAATCCAGATCATCTCCCTCTTGTTATTGCGGAAACATTTTAGAATTAATCGTGGCTTAATGGCTTGAACTTCCTTTGCCATTACTTATGGTTTGTTGTGCTGTTTGCTGGCGCAGTTTCTCCAGTTCGATCTCATGCTGTCATTCTTTCTCATGCTGTGCTCGTTCCTTCTCTCTTTCCTCTCACATCAGGATCTTGTGCTGGTAAATCTTCTTTTCCTCTTCCTCTTCCTCCCGCCTTGCTCTCTCCTCCAGCATCCGGATTTCATGCTGTCGGGCTCTGTCTCTGTCCTCAGCCTCCAGCCTTGCTCTCTCCCTTTCAGCCTCCCTCAGAGAAAGCTCTGCCATCAGGATCTCCAGCTAAGACTGAGTGGACTGCACAGCTTCCCCAGCTTGTGCCACAAGGTGCCCCCCTTGCTCAGCCACTGTGACCTCAGTCTCGCTACCTGACTCACTGTCCTCTGTGACTGCCTACTGATCAGGTTTTGTGCCCTGCTTGTTTAAGACTGTCTGCGCCTCCTGCAGCTGGTCCTGTGCCACTAGGGCTTCCATGAGTGCATTCTTTGTCATGCCCTCATAGGCAATCCCCCCTTCCTGTGCACAGCTCATGAAGCTGCTGTACATAAAATTTTAATAGCTTGAGGAGCTCATCTCCTCTAGCAATGCTGCACTTAACTCTCTAGAAATAAATAAAAACAGTAGTAAAAAAAATGCAACCTTTTGAAATCCTGTTTCATGACTGTTAAAAGGTATATTTCTGCTAGCACTCCAGCACCAGTGTGCTTCCTCTCTCTCTCTCTCCCTGAGTTCCTGCTTCACAGTAAAGCACACTGTCCGCTGCTCTAAACTGGCCTGGTACCAGTTGCCACAAGGATCCCACCACTCTGCCACCAGTTGTCACAGAAATCCCTCACTAGGGACTTCCAGTTCACTGCCACTACCTGGGTTTTTTACCAACAGGGCCCAGTAAGCCTGTTTCTGACTTCCCCTTTGCACAAGGTCAGGAAGGTCAACACAATAAGTGTGGGTAGAGTGCACTCTTGGAGATGGACTGCAACAGAGTCCAGCAGAAATAGAATTACCCCGTTAAATAACACACAGTCACTGATTCTATAAAAATAGACTGTTTACTAAAATACTGCAAGAAATTACAACAGGGTGTATTTACAGGAAGCAAAAGGGTTGCACATTTACTAAGAAGCAGAAAATAAAATCACATTAAACAGATAGATATTGTACAGCAAAAAATCTAAGCTATACTCCCTTAGGAAAGTTTCACCTGCCCTAGCTAAATAAACACGTTTCCCTCACTGTGCTATCTTACCTTGGCTAGTCCTTATAATGGCAGGGGCTCTAGTCTTTTTGGTGTGCAGTCCAAGAGAGTGAGCTGGATATAAGCCCCTTAATATATTGTCTTGCTCCAAGTGGGAGAGGGTCCTACTAGCTCTGAGTGACAGGCCCATGTTGCCCAGCCCTCTCTGAGAGTATAGCTGGCTGAGCCAGTACAAGCTTGAGCCAAAGACGTGGCTCAGCTCATCTGCAGTGTTAAATTATGAGGCACGAGCCAAGTCAAAGGACAGTTAATTGTTTTTAATGAATGGTGCCTCCCCCCATAACCTCCAACTTGATGCCATTTTTTTTAGGGGTTTGGAGGATGTTACGGGATACCGCAGATATTTCCATACCCCCATGCTTGCAGCGCGGCAGATGTTGGGGAGCCATCCTGGTCGGAAGCCTGGCTTTTTTTTTTTTTCAATCATCCTCTCTGGCTCTGGTCTCACAGACTGCTGCCTCCCTGCAATAAAAAACTCAAACTCCCAGCAGTCTCCCTAGCATTGTCAGGGTAGGAACTAGCACATGCCCGAGAGCACCAAGCAGGACCCAGCTGTAGGCTAACGGTCAGACACAGTCTAAGCGGGAGAAGCCTGTCGACTCAGCCGACTGCCGTGTGTCATTTTGACGAGCAGGGGAGAAGAGGTGATGAGTTAAAAAAAATTGAAGTAACGTTGTTTACTCAATACTCTGTATTGCAATGCAGTCTGACCTCCTCACTGTAGTCGCCCACCCCCATGACATTGCTGGCAGCAGACTCAAGTAGACTCTTGGCTGTGTGTGGTGGAGCAGAGTGGAACCGACAAGTAGGCCCCAGGTACCCACAGGCCCGGCCCAGCTGGTGCAGTGGCACTGTGGCACAGTGTGCCATACACGGTCACAGTGCTGCTGAATTTGCAATCGGCAGCCCACTCTCTGGGCCAGTCACAGCAGCAGGCAGCCGCAGAACGGTGAAGAGCAGAAAAAAAGGCAACACTGGTGGTGAGTGAGACAACAATAGAGTAGACGTCTTATTGGTCTCTACAGTGGTTGAAAAAGCAAATGTTGTGATATTCAGTGTCTCCATCCAGCTTTCTAAAAGCCTGGCGGCTGGCCCTTCAGTTTGACAATGATAGGGAAGGGGGGCAAGCAGAATGTAAAAATAAGGCTGCGGTATGGGTGGGAAGAGCAGGATTTTCTATATTGTAAACAATACAAGACAGGGACACATGATGTTTGTCATGCACGGGGGTGGGGGGGCAGAGGGTGAGCTTGGCTGGTTAACACTATTTCATGCATTTACTACTAGCATCAGGAATTTAAGCCACATTGGCTGTGCTGCCTAGTTTCCATGCAGGTCAGGGAACAGCCATGTGCACCTCCACCTGGTGCCCTGCTTCTCTTAGAATGGGCTAAGTAGTAATATTAGTTGATTCAAAACTGCACTGACTGTAAAAGTGTAAATTAAATATTGTCACTGCTGATTATGAGTAAGGCAAGTGACATTTTGCTTTAATCAGTAATTTGTTTCAATCCTGCAAGTTCGGCAGTTGTGTAAATGTTGCGTTTGCGTATTGCTGTACAGGTAACGGTGTGTGGAGGAGGGAGCTGAGGTTAATGTGTACACGCTGCACAATGTGAGTTTGACTTTGCAGTGATGTGCTGCCCCAGCCTTTAACCCTTCCTATTCTTTTAATTTTGTGTGATTCACAATGCTGGTTGAAGTGAGTTGGGGACTCACAGTCACAATGTTGGCTGAAGCAAGCTGGGGCACTATTGTATCTCTTTGTGCTATCTCAATGATGTTTTGCACATACTAATGTCATCTGCTTCATTCCCACTGGTTCTTTAACGGGGTTTTGGACATATTAATGTTATCTGCTGCTTCATTCCCACTGGTCCTCCAATAAAATGGATATTTTGTGGGTTTCAGTTTGATGTACTTTCCCTGTGGTTCTTGCAAAAGAAGGTGTGTGTTTTGTGCATGAGTGGGCAAAGTCTGATTGAATAATTTAAAACAGCACGTCAAAGCTGGCTATGAAGGTGGACATAATTTTTGGCTAGTATGCAAACAGCTGACACACTGCAGGTGAAAATGTGTGTCTGGCTAATGGGTTAGTTGCCTTGTGTTAGTCACTACAGTAGCTGGCCATTGAATGGGATGTCATATGGCGGCCGTGCTGGGCCAGCCATTAGGAACTCTTTTAATGTGACTGCTTGTGCTTATTTACTTTGTTTTATTTTGCTTAGTTTCATTTGCTCATTTATTTTTATTCGTTGTTTATTTTTTAGACAGTCATTGTATCGCTCACTCGCTTATGTCGGCTAATTTTTTTTTTTTTTTTGCATTAGTGCCTTTTTAAGAGGACCAGTTGAAGAATTTGCTGAAGAATGTAGTGCTTCTGAGTCTCCCTGGTGGATCTGTGGATAACTTTCTTCCCCTGTTAGTTCATGGATAATTTGCAGAGGAGCCACTGTGCTTCGGATTCTAACAGCGACCCTTGGGTTTTCATTTTCTGTTTCTGTGGCATGCAGTGGAGTGTAGTCGGAGACACCTTGGGTGACCTTTTGGGACCTTGCAGGATCGATTGGGATCTTTTCAGGACTGGCTTATTGGCTCTTTGATTGAGGAACCCTGAGTGAGACCCGGGGTTCTCTTGTGCTAAGTGTATAGGAGCATTCGGTGTTCTAAGGGCAGCCAGGACTTTAGAATTGGTGTGTGGCATGGTTGGGATCTGCGTTGGGTGGGGGCCTCCTCTTTGCGTCTAGGGTCAGCCATCGATTTAGGTTTTCTCACAACTGAGCAGGAGTTGTCCCTGTGTGTTCCCAGGAGTCGGAGCTGCAGCGGGGACTCTTCTAAAACCTTTTGGGGGACAGCCTGTGTGACCTGCCTCCCAGGATTTATAGTTGTGGGTCACGGTTTATCAGGTGGGGGCCTGTGAGTTCTAGTGCACTGGGAGGAGGGCGCCCCCTGAGATCGAGTTGCATGCCCTAACCCACCACTGCATTGGTGCCTGCTTAAGTTTTGCTCTGATTGATACCTGAATTTGTGGGTTTATTTTGCCCAGGATTGTTGATCTGGGATACCCTGCAGGGAAAAAAAACATATCTACATGTGGCAGCTGACTTGATCGTTTTTAAATCGACTTGGACTTCTCTCTTGGATTACTTGTATTACCTGGAACACTCTTTATTTTGCTCTGGAATTACAATTGGATTTGGAACTGTGCTACTCCGAACAGTGAGAGTGGCCTTCTTATGGTACTCCCTGGTGGTGAGAGGACCTGGGTGTCCACACTTTACTTACTTTTTGTTTGTCTTTCAAAAGAAGACTTCTGGATTTTAACTATATAGAACTTATTGTGAGCAATAATTTGGATCCTTAATCTGGGGCAGTGAGAGTGCCCTGTTTTTGACCATTCCCCGGCTATGAGAGGGACTGGGAGGGGGTGGACCCACACTTCTATTCCCGCATACCCTGTGAGAGGGGGTTGCAGGGGGCCTTTTCATCTTTGCTATTCCTTTTTTTTGTTTCTGTATTTTTCTGTGAGCAAAACATTGATTGAGTCTTCCATGTAATGCGAGAAAGGGTTTATATACTGTACCTTTTATACTACTGTTTTATTTGTATTGGGTGGGTGTATCTGTTTGAGTGTTCAGGTTGGGTTTTTTACTATTTTGTTTGGAGGTCTCTTTATGTCTGGAGCCTGTGCTTTGTGTATTTGATCTTGGACTGCTTGTGGAATGTGTAGGCTCCCAGTTGTGCACTATTCATCCTCTGCCCTCCGTGCCCTTCATCCTTCCCCCACCCTTGACGTTGTCAATTTACCAGCGCTGTCAAGTGCTGGGTATTGTTCATAGGTGGGGTTTGGGCGCAGGGGGCATGGACTTCAGAGGACAAATGACTGGGTCTGTCGCATTGGGGTAGTTAGGCCCGGAAGGTGCCCTGGGGCGAAATGGTGCCTGGAACGTGGTTCGCCATGTCTAGTTCCCATACCCAAGGGCACCACCTCTTTTGGTGGGCAAGCAGCCAGGGCAGCCTCAGAAACCTGTCCAACTCGAGCGGTGTTATGCAATGCCAGATCTGTTAAGAATAAGACCACAATTATTGCTGATCTTATTGAAACATCTGATCTGGCTTGTATCACCGAGACCTGGCTGGAAGAAAATGCGGGCCCCATGCTGGAAACTGCAATTCTGGCCGGGTTCTCGGTGATACACTGCCCAAGATTGGACCACGGGGGGGGGGGGTAGCAGTCTGTTTTAAGACTGAGTTGGGCCTTTCGAGTGTACCAGTTGAGGAGGCCATATCTTTTGAATGTACTGTGGCAGCAGGTGTAGGCTGTAGGATAGCTCTTGTCTACCATCCACCCGGGGATGAGAGGCGATTCCTACAGGAAGTAGCAGACTTCGTCATCGACATGGCATTCGAGTTGCCCAGATTGATGGTCCTGGGCGACTTTAACGCCTGGGCTGACGACGAACTCTCGCAATTTGGACAGCACTTCCTCCAGCTGATGATATCGCTGAGCTTCACACAGATTGTTACCTTTTGATTTGGTCTTCCTCCTGGGGATTGAAGCCTCCAGTTTGGGGGGAACCTGTTGGTTGGTCTGATCACTTCACCATGAGGTTCAACTTTCATGCCCCCCATGTAGGCCTGCCCCTGTAGAGATGGTCAGTTACTGCCCTTTATGGGATGTGAGCCCTGAAGGCCTAGAGGCAGTGATTGATCTCTGAGTTTCCTGTGGCCAGCTCAAGCCCAGAGGTTTTGGTCTTGGCCTATAACAAGGCCATCTCTACGGCCCTGGACTCCCTTGCTCCTATCCGTGTTCGTCCTCTCCCCCTTCGTCCTCGGGCCCCTTGCTATGATGGGTCCTTGAGGGAGTTGCAGTGACTAGAATGATAAGGTTAGAGCAGCGCTGGTGGAAATCCGCCCTGGAGGATGACCACCTTAGATTGGTAGAGCATTGTCAGACCTACCAATAGGCGCTCTCCCATAAGAAGGCAGAATTCCTGTCTGGGGAGATTGCTGCCACTCAGAACTGACCAGCTCAGCTTTTCCGAACTGTGGACAGGCTGTGCAACCCAGCCTGTCTGCAGTTCCAAAGAACTTTTTCGCAAATGGAGTGCGATGAGCTTGCTCGATTCTTTGTGAATAAGGTGGAGGACATATGGTTGGAGATCCTCTTGACTCGTTCTGTGGGGGATGCTGTTGATCGGTGCTCGGTTGCCTCATCTCTTGCTTCATGGTGTATTTTTGACCTGCCGGAGTTCGCAGATGTCATGCAGATTGTCCAGAGTATGTGCCCTACAGGCTGTAGTTTGGATCCGGGCCCAACTTCCCTGATTATGGGTTGTTGTGATATTATCAGTCTGGTCCTGGTTCAGATAGTCCAGTGCTCCCTTGATTCAGGTGAGTTCCCCAGCTCCCTGAAGGAGGTGGTGGTAACACCTATCCTGAAGAGGGCTTCTTTAGACCTGGATTCTCTGGCCAACTACAGACCTATCTCAAACCTTCCCTTTATAGGGAAAGTTATTGGGAAAGTAGTGGCAATGCAGTTGGAGGACCACTTGACCATCCATAACATTTACGAACCTCTCCAGTCCAGTTTTCGAAAGAGGCATAGTACCGAGACTGTGCTGGTTCTGGTGCTCAATGATCTCCTGATGGCGAGAGATCGGAGAAGCCATTCTATTCTGGTGCTCCTTGATCTCTCTTCAGCCTTTGACACTGTGGACCACGGGGTGCTGCTTGGGCGCTTGAGATCCATTTGTGGCCTGACGTGTACAGTCCTCAAATGGTTTACATCTTTCCTCACTGGCAGAACGCAGAGAGTGGTGTCCGGGATTTTTTTTTCGGACCTACTCCCTCTGTCATGTGGGGTGCCTCAGGGCACAGTGCTGTTCCCCATGTTGTTTGCAGTGTATATGCTGCCCCTCGGAGACATTGTAAGATGGTATGGGCTGAGGTTTCACTGCTATGCTGATGATACCCAGCTCTACCTGTCTATTGCACCTGACCAGGATAGTGCTCTCTCGATATTTAACAACTGCCTCACTGAAATCCAGGAGTGGATGAGCTCGAGCTGGTGATAGTTGAACACTGGAAAGACCGATGTGATAGTTGGGGACCCGGGTCACTGGGTAGAGGGGATAAGGGCTGGTCAGCCCTCAGGACTCCTTCTGGGGGGCTCCCAGATCCTTCCTCTGAACAGGTGAGAGACCTGTGGATGGTGCCTGATGACGGGCTGACTTTATGATCTCAGGTGTCGGTGGTCGTCAAGTCCTCCTTTTACCATCTTAGGAACATCACCAGGATCAAGCACCTTGTTCCGTCCAGGGATCTGCCTTCATTGGTCCACGCATTTGTAACCTCGCGCCTTGATTACTGCAACTCCCTATACCTAGGGCTACCTGGGATTGATATCCGCTGCCTGCAGCTAGTGCAGAATGCTGCAGCGCATTTGCTGATAGGGACGTCTCGTTCCTCTCATATTATGCCTGTACTGCATGAGCTACACTGGCTGCAGATTTGGTGGTGGACCACCTTCAAAGTTGGTTTGTTGACTTACAAAGCCCTACAAGGACTTGGCCCTGACTACTTGAAAGAGCTTCTTGTACCTTACTTCCCTGAGCGACAGCTCCGTTCGGCTGACAAAGGGTTGCTGAAGATTCCAAGGGTGTCTAAAATTTTCTGCGGCCTATGCATTTAGCTATGCTGCCCCTTCCCTCTGGAATTCTCTACCCTGTCAGCTTCGGGAGTGCGCAACTGTGGGGGGCTTCAAACAGGCTTTGAAGACTTTTTTGTGGTGCCAGACCTTTTCTGGTATTGTATAGTGGGACCTGTCAGACTGTATTTATTATTTTACCATTATCTGTGTTGATTTTACTATTGCTGTTTGATTTTATTGTGAAGCACCTTGATATTTTGAAAGGCGCTTAACGAAATAAAGCTTCTTATTATTTTGATGTGCCCTGATGTCATTGGCTTAGTTCTCTATAACAGTTGGATAGTTTTAAAAAAAATGTTTAATTAGCTACTGTGATAGAAACAAAAAAGCAGCATCCAGGGGAATGTATGTATAAATTAGTTTTGCTGGGGGAAGCGTCTGCAACTTTGTGAAGAATTGACTAGTGTTTCATTCTGTCACAGCAAATTGGGGGGGGTGACTGCTTGTCTATTTAATTTCTCTTTCAGTTTGTGATTTAGAAACCTGGTGAGGGATATGCAGGAACACATTGCCTGTTATATTGTGTATGCCTGCATGTTAGCCAATACTGGTGGTCAAATTGGAATCTTTATTGTTAATGCTCTACAAACAACCCAACAGATTGTGAAGTCTCTCCAGCCATTCCTCCAGCCCCATTGAACACTGATATTCGTGTTTACCTTTATTTGTTTTTATTTAATTCATTTCAGGCAGCAGCATCAACCAATGGCATGCACTATAAAAGGTGAGCCCTGTGACACCACAGTGCAGTCACACAAGAACTTGCTCTCATACATTTGTGAAGTTTTTACTTGTTATTCCCACCATTTGGATGGAAAAACCTATACAGATAATTATCTAAATAATTTAGATATACCTGAGGAAAAGAAACAATGATATTTGCATTGCAGTACCTCAGAGCTGTTTGTTCAGTACACAGTACCAGCAATGTCCTCCACCCTCCAGGTCTGTGAACACACACACAACATGGGGACATGGACTTTGCTTTCAGGTTGACATTTAAAACAAAACAGTTCTCCCAGGGACTTACAAGAATAAATTGCCTAAAGCCTCTTTGCCTTGTTTTTTTTTTTTTGTCCTCTTTTTTGAGTAGAGTTTGGACTAAAAATGCCTTTGTAACCCCTAGGTGGCGCTATCCCAAGGGCTACTACCCCTGCCTGCTTGGCTAGTAGCAGGTTAAGGGGCCAGAGTTGTGAAACGGGTGCCTCCACCCAGAGGTCAGGGTTGGTAGTGGTCAAGCTAACCTGGGCACAGCCCTCCAGGACACTGTGATCCCCCTCTTTCCTTACTGGTGGCCGGAACAACACACAATGATCACTTTCACTTGTTTGCACTTATCACCAGGGCAGGTTCCTCTAGCTCGACCCTGGGGAACCCCTGTAAAACAAGGCTATGCAAATCAAATCGCAACAGTACAGTACTCTTGGCACAAACTAGAACCACAGTCAGGTTAAATGCAAAAAGAGTTAGATCTGATTTATTGAGGGGACTTGGACATGGGAGGGGTGTAATCAGGTTGATTTGCTTAAAGGCTCTATCAATCAAATAGTTATGCACGCACTTCAGAGTCCCTAAACAGTCACACACTCTAGGTAACCAGGTGGAGAAGAGAAGAGGAGAGCTAGCCAGAATCGTTGCCCAGGGTAGGCCGGCATCGCAGCTGGTTGGGGCCCTGTGATGGAAGAAAACAACATGCACCACACACACTAATTGTAATACGGAGCCAGAGGGCTCGGTTGGCTGATCCGTCTGTCAGTCACAACAAAGGCTCCCTCTTCAGGTGCAAAAAGGTGCCAAAAGCTCCAAACTACAATTCCTATAGATTTTGGCTCCAGACAGCTCCTGTAGTCCGGCTCCATTTTAGGTCTCACCAGTACTGATTGGTCCAATTCGGCAGTCCAGGACCAAGATAGTGGAGGTAAACAAAACAGTCATTGCTGCAAAGAAGACAGGTTAGACAAACTACATTATCATTATCACTCTAAATAATTTTCAGCAAATAGTTACATTTTTCAACAGACCTCCCTCTCAGATTACATATGACTACAATCCAGGCAGCTCTTAAAGAGACAGTACACAGAGGCTATACAGGCACTCTCTGGCAATCACATTTAAACTGCTAAAACGCAGGACACCAGCCTGGCAGTGAGCATGTAGGCAAGTTCAAGGAAGACTTTTTTTCAGGAACCCCCATTTGTAGGGTGGTTACACCCTCCCCTGCCTGGAGAAAACTTGGCATCCGCGTCAAGTCTGTACCATCACAATATTGCAAATGCAAACTATACAAGACATTTATACCAGCATGTTATGCAAGTGACATCTGATGAATCGGTCTTTCTGAGGAGGACAACTACAGTCTCTGTACTCTCAGCACTGGTCTGGGGACTCTCATCAGTTGTGAGGGGTGCCTCTGCCTGGATGGGAACGTTCAAACTTGGGGCACCATCAGCTCCTTGCTCTGCATGCTCTGTTTCTACAACACATGACTTATTTTGCGAAGGCTCAGGCACAATCAAACTTTGAGGCACTAAAGGGGGTTGTCAGCACTCTCGTGGTGTTCTTCAAATTCTGGTATTTCACCAGAAAGACTCAAACCATCAGCCTCTCCTTCAGGTAAATCATACAGTTCCACAATACACACAGACTCAGCATCTTCAGACGTGATACTTTGCACTTCACTTTCTGGGACTATTGGCTCCAAGGACGAAGCTGGGGGATAAGGCAGTCCAGAAGGCCCAGCTTCATCCACACAATTAGTCATAGGGTTACCTCGAAACAGCTAACTCAGTTCATAAGAGGGGTAAATAGGCATTGTCACATTCACTTTCGTCCGAGGTGGACTGACTGTCACTATCATTCTGGACCTGCTGCAGGGGAAACCTTGAACTTGTAACCACTGGGGTAGGTCGACTCTGTCTCTTTCTTGCAGCAGCATGAGTCACCGGCCCTGGGGAAATCAATCTCTGAGGGTTCAGCCTCAATTATGACTTGGCCGATAGATAGCAAGTGGTTACGGGTGCATGGTCTTGACAGCTTTGGAGTTATTCTCTGGGTGTACTTGGTACACTGGTAAATCATCCAACTTTCCAACTACTACACAGAGAAGATAGTGCCATAAATCAGCAATTTCGTGTTTACCATGCAGTCCCAAATTGAGCAACAACACACGATCTCCAGGTTGAAGCTCTTGAGTCTTTACTTTTCTGTCATGCCTCTCTTTGTTGGCTAGATTTCTCTTGGCGGCCATTGTCTTGGCCAGTTGATAAGCATGGTTCAATTGAGCTTTCAGTTTTTGTACATATTGCAAGTAGTTTTTGGCTCGAATCCCATCTGGAGAGACCCCAACACAGACATCAACTTGCAGCCAGGCCTCTTTCCCAAACATGAGGCGGTAGGGGCAGGACTCAGTAGCATAATTTTTCATGCAATTATATGTGTGTACCAAGGTGCTAATCTACTGGCTTCATTTATGCTTGTCTTTTGGGTGGAGGGTGCCCAGCATGTCTAGCAGGGTGTGGTTAAATCGTTCTGGTTGAGGATCTCCTTGCGGATGATAGGGGGTGGATCTTGACTTCTGTACCCCCCATAGAGAGAGCATTTCTTTGATTAGTCAACTCTCAAAGTCTCTGCCCTGGTTAGAGTGGATTCACTGGGGGGGGGGCACCATAGTGGACGAAGAAATTTTCCACTAGCACGTTGGCCACAGTAGATGCCTTTTGATCTTTGGTGGGAAAAGCTTGTGCATACCGTGTGAAATGATCTGTAACCACTAACACATTGCCAATGTTCCGCTGATCAGGTTCTAAACACAGGAAGTCTATGCAGACTAGTTCCATAGGGGTGCTGGTAGTAATATTAACAAGGGGGGGAGCCCTCTGAGGCAGGGCTTTTCTTTGCAGGCAGCGACTACAAGTTTTTACATGGTGCTCAACATCAGCCCCCATTTTGGGCTAGTAGAAGCGAGCTCATACCAGGTCAAGGGTTCTGTCAATACCGAGGTGCCCCATGTGATTGTGGAGGGTCCTCAGTGCCAAATCTTTAAAAGCCGTGGGCAGAACCAATTGTTGCTTGTCTACTTTGCCATTATGATCTACTGTTTCTCTATACAACAGCTGATTGAGCAACTTCAATCTGGGGCCTTCTTTAAACAATAAAGCAGTTCGCAAGTCAGAGGAACGTAACTAAGACACATCCTTCCCCGCATGCAGGGCATCAAGTGCTGGCTGAATCATAGGATCTTGGGATTGAGCCCACTGAATGCTGTCATTGTCAAACTGAGGTAGTGTACTAATATCTAGAGCAGAGAAATGGCAATAAGCAGCCGGTATGCAGGTGTCAGAAGGGCCCAAACAATCTACTAAACAGTCCACTGTGTCCACAGACATCTGTTCATCTCTATCAAACTTTTGGCACAGTGCTCAGGTGTCAGGTTCAGACAGCCTGACTCAATCACTCTTGAAAGTGGGCCTTCATGACAGAGCATCAGCATCAATATGTTTCAGGCCCTGTCTGTATTCAACAGCATAATCAACGGTTGATAATGCAGAAATCCAGCAGTGCCCAGTGACTTCTAACTTAGTTGAAGTCTGTAGATAGGACAACAGGTTATTGTCAGTCTTCACCAGTATCTTTGCCCCATAGAGGTATTCATGAAACTGGTCAACGATGGCCCATTTTAGCGCAAGGAACTCCAACTTATGTACAGGGTAGTTTCGCTCTGACAGGGTCAAGCTCCTACTAGCAAAAGCGACTGGTCTCATACCATCCTCATGGTCTTGATACAGCACAGCTCCTAGACCCCGCAGACTAGCATCAGTATGCAGCACATAGGGTTTGGTGGGGTCAGCATAGGTGAGGATGGGGGCATGGGTGAGCTGGTATATGATTTTGCGGAAGGCTGCTTCACAGTCGGGCATCCAGCAGAGCCCGAAGAGTTCACCTGGGCAGAAGTATACTTTTTCTGGCTCTTTGACGGACACTTTCTTGTATTTACAATTGGTAGGAGGATAACCTTGGGTAAGATTCAATAGTAGGCGAATCACCTTGGAATAGTCCTTTATGAACCTGTGGTAGTAGCCACAGAACCCCAGGAAACGTAGTTCTTTCAAATTATTGGGCTGGGGCCAAGTAGTTAGGGTTTCAACCTTACTGGGATCAGTCTGTATCCCTCCTGTAGATACTATATGCCTCACATTCTTCATGGAGGTTTGGAAAAACTGGAACTTGTCAATGGACAGCTTGAGGCCGAAGTCTTCCAGTCGGTCTAGGACTTTAAACAGTCAGTTCTCATGCTCCTCTAGGGTGCTCCCAAACACAGTGACATTGTCTAAGTACACCAGGCATTTCAGTAAATTCATATCTCCCACCACACGTTCCATCAGTCGCTGAAAGGTGGCCGGGGCGCCTGATATCCTCTGTGGCATTCTCAGAAATTCATAGAACCCAAAAAGGATAGATGAATGCTGTTTTCTCATGGTTCTCTGGGGCCATTGGAATCTGGTAATACCCGCTACGAAGATCCAAAACCGAGAACCATTTGCTCCCATTCAAGCAGTCCAGGGCGTCTTGTATATGAGGCATAGTGTATTGGTCGGGGATGGTCTTCCAGTTCAGGGTTCAATGATCAACACACATCCTCACAGACCCATTCTTCTTATGCACAACCACAATGGGAGAGGTGTATGGGCTCCTGGATTCTTGTATCACGCCAGCAGCGAGCATTTCCTGCAGGTGTCTTCTCACATCATCTATATCTGCTGGGGCTAGGCAATAGGACCTCTCTCAAAACGGCCGGTCATCGTGCAGCCGTATGTGATGCTCCGCACTCTGGACACATCCCACATCCCATTCCTTCAACGAAAACACTTGGTCTCGCTGGGCAAGTTTCTTGCTAATTTTAGCCTTCCATTCAGCTGGCAATGGGAAGTCACCAAAGTCAAACAAGTCTGGGGTCACTCTCTCCTTCTCACCAGGGTGCTCATTGCTGGGCAATACTGCAGTGTCTATGCAGTGTACCATAGCTAGGATGCACCCTCTGTTCACCCAGATCTCCCGATCTGACACATTGTGAATCTGGACCTTCACTTGTCGTGCATTGGCATGGGCATCAGCAGGCAAGATGCTGTGCTTGACCAATAATTCTTCTGGCAATTTTCCATCACCTGGTACATCCAACATCAGTTTTTTGTTCTTGACATCATTCCAGAGGCTTACCTCCCCTTGAATGGTACACTGGGCTTTAGGGGCCAGTACCATTGACTCGGGATCCTTCTTCCACATGATGTCCACCTCATCGGGTCTCTGTTGCCAGCCATAAGCCCTTTTTACTGAGGCTGGAATTCTTGGGGCCCATCCAGTCAGCTGCCCTTGCTTCTCATGGCAGAGTCATGCTAGTCTCCCAAACATGTGGGCGTTTGTTCCAGTTAACAGGGGAACCCCATTATACAGTCCGGTGGGGGGACACACTAGGGCCAGTGTCTCTACTTTCCTCTATGTCAGTGATAGTTGCTGGAAAAAACAACTAGAGGCGAGCATATCCTAGATATGGATAAGACTTGCCGCTCAGCCCCCACACATGTAGGCCTTCCAGGGATTTTAAGGGCACATCAGATAAGTGTTTGTCATACCAGTCCTGAAACACAATGGTCACTTGAGATCCACTGTCAAGCACAGCCCAAGTAGGAATACCATTCACAGCCACATTAGTCTCCATTGAAGGGCTCACTATCTTGGACCAGTCTGGAGGGACAACAGCAAGGGCCTGGACAGACAATTCAGCCACAGAGGGGTTTGAGTTAGGATGGCCGAAGCCTTTACTGTGGTCATTTCGTGCATCCCTTGACCACTGACTCATTCTCCGAAGCTCTCCTTGAAGCTGGTTAACCACTTTCTTTAAGTCCTTCTGAGACTGGCATTCCCTCTTCATATGGCCATCCTTGCTGCAGTTGTGACAAATGACATGTTCTCGGGGCATCCTTGTGGAAAACATAGCAGGGGATGCTGGAGCATTGACAGGAGGTTGTGATCTGACTTCTGTGGGTAGTGAACCATGTCTCAAAAGTTTCTTTAGGGTGGCAGTCAATTTCTTGAGCTCAGCCGAGAAGCCACCCTCAGTAGAGGATGCCTGAGGGTGCCCCTCCCACCCCCATAACAGTTACGTCCTGACAGGGTCCAGGGTCTCTGTCAGCAGGGGATACCTCAGTGAATGCACCCAGTTGTACCTTTCTGACTTCCTTCAGCAACTCCTCCCCCCACCGTTTAGCCCACGGCGGGACACTCTTAGTGGTCTCCATTTCAGAAGGGCCTTCCGGTGCCATGATCACTTGGGGTGCACTCACCCTATAATTACAATCTCCCTCTTCACCTTCTACCTCCCTGAGTTCTTTTATCAAGTCACAGTAGTCAGGTGGGTTATCTCTCCTATCCTGGAGCCTTAACTGGATGATCTGCAGTTTAGAATGCTTGGCATGTTGCAGTATGTGCCTCAATCTCACACGGTTCAAATCACTAGCGGCTACCCCACCTTTTCGGTAAGCTTTCTGCAGAGCTCTTTCTAGGTGAGTAACATACGCAGACAAACTTTCCCCCTTCCATTGTTTGGTACCTTGGAATTTCCAAATCAAAGTCTCCCCTGACTCAATGCTCCCAAAATTGCCTTCAAGTACAGATAGGTACTTCTGAGCAGATGCATCAGGGTTCGTGGACCTCAGAAATGTAATGGCTTCAAGGGTGGGGCCCCTCAAACTTTCTATGATTCTTTTCTGCTTCTCAGCCTCCGCACACTGCCACTCGGGTACCAAGGTGGCAACATAGTCGATCCAGGTCTCCCAGTCATCCTCCCCCTTGGTGGTGAGGAGGGTGCCCAAGAAGATTCTCAGCCCTCGGTAGGAGTCGTGACTAATGGTGGGTACAGATATAGGGGCCAGCATTGGCATGGGCACAAAAGGTGGGGCAGTAACAGGTGCTGAAGTGGGAGGGGGTGTTGGGGAAAGAACACCCCCAGGTGGCAGGAACAATTTCTTAAAGTCCTCTACGGTTATCCCTTCCTCCAGCAACAACTTAGCAAATTTCTCCTCAAAGGTCTCAGATAATGGTGGGAGCTCATCCTCCCTAGGGTCTGTACTGTCTTCTGTTGTCACTCTCCAGGCGGCTGGGGCTGGTTCTAAGGCAATAGTCTGTGGCACTTTAGAGCTCTCCACGAGGTCACTACACTCTACCAAAGCTATGAAAGTTTGGGATCAAATCAGCCTGTCGACCCACCACCACAGGGTTTTTTAAACATTCAACTTTGGAGGGTGCTCCCTTGACAGTGTCCTTACTGGTACCCAGGGGAATATCTAGTATAAGCAGAGCATTTTGGGGATCGATCTCCTGCCCAGTACACCACCCCACCAACTGGTGAACAGCCATTTCTACTGGGGTAGCCCTTAATCTTTAGCAATAATTCATACTTTTTGGCCACTAGAAGGCACAAAATCCCAGCGGTGAGCCTCCAAAATGTAACCCTAGGTGGCGCTATCCCTAGGGCTACTACCCCTGCCTGCTTGGCTAGTAGCAGGTTAAGGGGCCTGAGTTCTGAAACGGGTGCCTCCACCCAGAGGTCAGGGTTGGTAGTGGTCAAGCTAACCTGGGCATAGCCCTCCAGGACACTGTAACCCCCCTCTTTCTCTTCTAGTGGCCGGAACAATACACAATGATCACTTTCACAATACCCCTTGTACATCATGCAATTCCCCACACTGTTTTCACTTACCACCAGGGCAGGTTCCTCTAGCTCGACCCTGGGGACCCCCTGTAAAACATAGTTATGCAAATCAAATAGCAACAGTACAGTACTCTTGGCACAAACTGGAACCACAGTCAGGTTAAATGCAAAAAGAGTTGGATCTGATTTATTGAGGGGACTTGGACAAGGGAGGGGTGTAATCAGGTTGATTTGCTTAAAGGTCCTATCAATCAAATGGTTATGCATGCACTTCAGAGTCCCTAAACAGTCACACACTCTGAGTACCCAGGTGGAGAAGAGGTGGGCTAGCCAGGATCATTGCCTGGAGTAGGCCGGTGTCGCAGCTGGTTGGGGCCCTGTGATGGAAGAAAACAACATGCACCACACACTAATTGTAATCCAGAGCCGGAGGGCTCAGTTTGTGAAAGAAAAATAACAAGACAATCAGATGACACATTTAGATTAAGCTGTTGTTGCAGGGAGCTACCCTGATGGTTACTCATGATACCCAAGACAGGACACAGGCTGGACGAAAATTGAGACTGCAGGTGGTTGATCTGGAGTGCCAGGAGAAGCAGGGCCCACACGATTCACCAAGGCATCATTCCTGTTCAAGCGTGGAGCAGGGGGCTGATCTCCAGGCAGGTCTCTCGTTGATGGCTTTCTCTGTGCAGTGGGGTAGTCTGGCAGGGTCAGTGTGGCAAGGCCCAGGTCATATGGAGATGAACACGGATTCAGTCCGTTTGAACTGGATACAGCTTCCAGCAAGCACAACACAATTCACACAGTGGGGAACCAAATCACGACACACTACAAACACACAGCACATTTACATGTAAGGGATTCTACAATACCAGGCAAACTGCTCTCCAGACACAATCGCAAAGTCTCTGCACACTGGGAGTTTAAAGGTAGCTGGAAATCCTGACAGGCCGATGCATTCAGCAAATCTTCGTTCCTCTTCAGGTTGATCCTGCTCACAACTCAGTGTCTTACTACATTCTCACAAACTCAGATTCAGTCCGAACTGATTCTCTTCTCCCTCTCAGGGGCAACAGGCAGGCATGCAAGCCAAAACTCAGGCCTTTCCACAGTTCTCCCGTGCAAAACTACCAGACGGCTGCTTGACTGTCTCGAGCTGTTGCTTCCTCAGCTCCCAACTTGGATCTGACTCAACTTCCAGCAAGCCTAGGACTTTCCCCAGAATCCAAAAGGTTCGGTTGGCTGATCTGTCTGTCAGTCACAGCAAAGGCTCCCTCTTCAGGTGCAAAAAGGTGCCAAAAGCGCAAAACTACAATTCCTACAGATTTTGACTCCAGACAGCTCCTGTAGTCTGGCTCCATTTTAGGTCCCACCAGTACTGATTGGTCCAATTCGGCAGTTCAGGACCAAGATAGCGGAGATAAACAAAACAGTCCTTGCTGCAAAGAAGTCAGGTTAGACAAAGTACATTATCATTATCAACAGCTTAATCTGGTTCAATTTCAGTTGCTTACCATCTGTATCCCCCCCGTCCCCTGAAAAGGGACTTCTAGTCTCATGGGCCTACCGTCAACAAAAATTCAATAAATAAATAAATAAAATAAATTATCACTCTAAATGATTTTCAGCAAATAGTTACATCTTTCAACAGAGCTCCCTCTCAGATTACTTATGACTGCAATCCAGGCAGCTCTTAAAGAGACAGTACACAGAGGGTATACAGGCACTCTCTGGCAATCACATTTAAACTGCTAAAACGCAGGACACCAACCTGGCAGTGAGCATTTAAGCAAGCTCAAGGAAGACTTTTCGGGAACCCCCATTTGTAGGGGGGTTACACCTTCTTTTTCAGAGGACAAAGGGAGTTAGATTTTGGTCCGATTTGGCTATGTGAAAACAGATATGATTGGAAGTAGTTGGGGCTATATGATTGATTTTGCCTCAACCTGTCTCTCATAATTAATGAACTGGGCTTAAAAAAAATAAAGGGTATGATTCCCCAAATTTGGAGCACATCTTAAAATCTGAAGGACTTGTTACAAATTACTGCTTATGTGGGGGGAAAAAACATTTTTGTTGGAGGACTAGACTGTCACATTGTCCGTCATTATATTATGCTTCAAAGCCATACTTCTCAGTGACAAACATTTCAAAGGGATCAAGAAAAATGTTTGAGGCAGCATCAGGGACATCCCTGAAAATCTGGGCATTTATAGCAATATGCAAAATACATTGTAGGAATTTATTGCACTATGAACAATTAAAAAAAAGCTCAGTTTTTGAATTTCCGATACCCTTCGGCTCGGCTCGTGATTGGCTCTTAGAGCCATGCCAGAGCTTTGGCTCAGCTCTGGTTCAGCTCTTCCTCAAAACTTCAAGGCTTGCCCACTTGTATCTGAGTGTGTGTGCATGTGTGTCCCCCCACCCTTCAGCACCTCCTTGCTACCGTAATGATGCTCACCTGGTTCCTTTTGTTCAACATGGGAATATCTCCTGGAAGCATACCCCTCCCAGAATTTTGAGGGAACTAGCTGACCAGCTGGCATCCCCACTTACTTACATCTTTCAGCTGTCTTTAGATAAGGGGGAAGTGGCACAAGACTGGAGGGAGGCCCTGGTGGTGCCTGTATTAAAGAAGGGACCAAGGACTAACCCAGAGAACTTCAGACCAATTAGTCTGACTTCTATTTAGGTTAAGATTCTGGAAGGGATATTAAAGGACCTTATTATAGTACACCTTGAGACGAGTAAACTCTTGGATCCCACACAGCATGGGTTCACCAAAACAAAATCCTGTCAGACTAATATGTCGGTGTTTTGTGAAAAAACAAGTAATGTCTTTGACCAGGGGAACGCAGTATATATAGCCTTTTTGGACTTCTGTAAGGCCTTTGATAAATTACCGCATGAATGAACTTATACGAGTTCTGGAACAATGTAATCTGGACTTAAACATCACAAATTGGGTAAAAGCTCAGCTGAGTAATAGAAGACAGTGGGTAACTGTGAAGGGAGTCCTCTTAGAATGGGCCATGGTGACGAGCGGAGTGCCGCAGGGCTCAGTATTGGGGCCATGTCTCTTTCATATCTATGTCACCTCTTCAAACTTCTCTCACCCTAATATCTGGATTACAAAATTTGCAGACAACTGTAGAATAGGGGCAATTGTAAACACAGTTAAAGATGGAGAAGTCCTGCAAGCAGCCCTAAGTGAAATCTTTGCATGGACAGTTAAATATAAATTAAAACTGAATGTCGATAAGTGTTCTATTATGCATTTGGGCAGAGTAAGTTTAAATTTAGTATATACTATGGGCAACAAGGATCTACCAGTCACTACTGTGGAAAGAGATCTTGGGATAACTGTTACATCTAACCTTCAATTTAGTACACACTGTGACAGAGTAGCAAGAAAGGCAAATGAAAACCTAAATTGTATTCTGCATAACATCAGCAGTAGAGATAGGGAGGTGATAATCCCCTCTATATCGTTCACTGGTTAGGCCCCATTTAGAATATGGGGCCCAGGTGTGGTCACCCTATTAAAAAATGGGACATTATTAAATTAAGAAAAAAGCAGTCCCACAGGAAATGGATAAAGTCTTTTTTTATATGTATAATAGCCGCCTCTCCCGATGTGTAAATGCTGTAGATGTTTGAGAACGCAAAAGATGACTGTCAGCGGATATCTTTTTTGAAGCGCCTTCATAATTCTTTTACATTATTAAATTAGAAAAATTCAAAAAAGAGCCACAAAGACAGTCATTGGATATAGAACTCTCAAATATACAGATAGACTGAAAACCCCGGATACAGTCACCCTTCAGTATAGAAGGACAAGGGGGAGATATGTGCATGGTATACAGAGCACTTCAAGATGCTACCTTAGTGGATAGTTTTGGTCTCGTGTTTAAAAAAAAAAAAAAAAAGGGAATACACCAAACTAGAGGTCATCCTCTACAACTATCAAGGGGGAAATGGAATTTACTTAAAAGAAAATTCTGGTTTAGCCAAAGGGTGGTTCCCTTGTGGAATCATTTACCCACGGAGGTGGTTACTAGTAACACAATCAAACTATTTAAACTACGACTTGATACTTTTCCCACAAATAAATATAAAATGATGTAAACTGGATCCTGGCAAGCACATCAAGGACAAAAGTCCAATATAAGCTTGTGTAATCTATGAAGTCTATGAGTTTATGGGTTTATTGCTTTACTGCCTCCTGCCTGGCTTTTTCTGTTAACTTTCCCATGAGAACCATCAAACCTGTACGTTAACTTCTCCATATATACGTGCTCATGTGATCTGGCAACCATCTTGTCTGAAGAAGATGCATATTTGAAAAGAATAACTTAATCAGAAGAATACAGGGTTCTGGTACCCTGTTCTGTCACAGTGAGAAACAGGAGCTGTAACCTAACAACATTTAGGATGCAGAGTTTAAACTGCCAGGAAAAGCTATCTTATAAAAAAGAGCAATATTTTGTTTAAAGAGAGATGGAGAGATTGAAGTTTAAATTGAGGGAGATTCTCAAGTGTAAGACTTATTTGTACTGCCTGTATGATAAGCAATCTTGTACAATTTAAATTTTTTTTTATTGTATTGTTATTGATAGCAATTAAATATTATTTGGGAATTTTATAACTTCTCCAGGATGAGGTAGAATTCATGGATATGATGGGCTAAGCTCCCACAAAGTGGTAAAGCTGCCCATCGATAAATCCCTTAAGAAAGCCAATTATAAAATTATGTCAGCACCCACCTCAGCTGCTGGCGTAGATAAGAAAATTGAGAAAAATATCAGGTGGACAAACGGGGATCTTAGTACTTGTGTTTCAGTCTGATCATGAAGCGTGGTCCTGTGACAAGGCCAAAGTGCGTTTTCCTCTCATCCTCCTGAGAAGGACTCCATGAAACTGGATAGCATGTGCAAAAAAGTTTATATGTCAGCTTTTCTGCTCCTGAGGCAGACAGCTTACCTGGCCTACACAGCACAGTACCCAAAAGCCCTGTGGAATTCATACTGGCACTGAGCAAAAAGGCTACTGGGGACTTGGCACAGAATATGGCTGACACAGCAACATCAACCATAGATGCCACAAAGTACCAGTTCCATATGGCAGTGGATACAAACAACGCTGTATCTAAGGTGATGGCCCATGTAGTGTCCTTAAGGAGGTTTGTCTGGTAAGAACTACCAGTCTATCCCAGGACACTCACAAATGTTATGTATTTCCACAGTGAGGGAAAGTCACTTCTGGTGACAGAACAGAGGCTTTCATGAAAAAGGATGAATACAAAACCTCCTACAAGAACACACCAAGAAAGGCAAGGCATCCACGTCCTACAGGCCCTATGGAAGGCAAGGTAGGGATTAGGGATACTTTCCTCGTGATTTTATCTCCTATGACTACCCTCCACAGACGGTTTACTATAGGGGTAGGGGTAGAAGGGGCACCAGGCATGCAGCTGCATACCAGTTCCCAAAGCTCAAGCTAAACAGATCCCGTGACAAGTTTGCACAGGTTGCCCATCCATTGGCAGTGGGAGGAAGGCTCCTTCACTATTTTCAGTAATGGACAAAAATAACCACAGACAAGTGGATCCTGGAAATAATGAGTTAAGGTTTGCCCCTGCAGTTCAGGAAATTCCCAAAACTGCAGAACAACATGAGTTTCCACCCTTACACCCCAACATAAAAAATCCTGTTGGAAATGGAGATGAAAAAATTGCCCCAAGCAAATACAGTGGAAAAAGTACTCCCTCACAGTTGGGCAAGGGACTTTATTCCAGGTACTTCCTGATCCACAAGAAAAAATGGGGAGAGGTGACCCATTTTAGACCTGAGATATCTGAACAAACACTTAAAGAAAGAAAAATTCAAATTGGTAACACTGGGTTGAGTGGTTCCATCTCTGCAAGAGGGAGACTGGCTGGGGTCACTGGGCCTGAAGAACACCTACTTTAATACACCAGTCAGGACCAGCCATAGAAAGTACCTCGAGTTCAGGATAGGGAATTGACACTACCAGTTCACAGCTCTTCCCTTTGGCCTCACCTCAGCACCAGTAGTGTTTATAAAATGCATAGCTGTGGTAGCAGCACATTTAAGAGGGTAAGGGTGATGTTTTTTACATATTTAGACCAGGGCCAGATTAAGGCAACCTGGGGCCCTAGGCCCTAGAGAAATCTGCCCCCCCTTCCCCCACTGTAACCATGCCCCTTCGCCATGACCACACCTCTTGGCTATTGCATATCAGTTACTGAAACATGAAAATAATGTTCTTACTATCCCTAAAAAGTGGCATAAAATAATAATAGCCTGCATTTTGATAATTTAGAGAAAATAATTAGTAATAGGCCTGGTAAAAATAATTTTTGTATGTGAAATGTCATGATTTGCACTTCTCCAAAGCTCCCCACTCCCAAACACACACATGTGTGCAGTCGCAGTCTGGGTGTTATCATATTGTCCTGTCACGTAGAATGAACCAGGATGTGGGAGTTTTGTTGGGTTGGGTAGGGACTGATCTCTAAAAGAGGCTAGGTCCTGGGTGGTGTAGGAGTTAAGTCTGTGATTTACTAGGGGGGTTATGAACTTTAGAGATTACACTGCAAAGCGAGTGATTATTGAAAGAATTTGAAATCATTCCCAGGATCAAACATTTCTGTTATTGATAAGTAAGCCAGGATCCATAAATAGCAAGATTTACTGATGGGAATCTTGAAATACATTAATTTGTTCACCCTGAAAACAGAGCTGTATCAAGGTCAGAACTTCAGTATGAGTGAGATGAGAGAATTAAAAGAAAAAGTATGATTTTTAATTGTACCATTGAAACTTATTGTAGATTTTTTAATTTTAGGAGTGAGATTAAATATTTATTTTTTATTTATTGAGATATCGGAATTACAAACCTTTGAATCAGAGACACATTTGCAAAGGCTCCATGTCAGGGAAGTACAAAACAAGAGAAATGAGCAATACATTGAAAGGTATTTCATCTGAATGAGGAGGGTAAAATAACCCAGAGTCAAACATGGTACAAAGGTTACAAGCAAATTAAGCTATTGATTACATTCAAATTTCAAGGATGATACAAGGTTTCCTAAGCCAATAAAACGGATACTTAAGATAAAATATGAAGCATACACACTGAATTGCACTGTTAATCTTTTATAGTTAAGAGTAAGATTCAAAGCTGGGCCTCTAAATGAGTGTGGGAGACAAAGCAAAGGAAATGGGCATGTTCACACCTTAAAGGTCATCCTGGCTGGGGCCCCTGAAGCTGTCAGCTGCACTTAACATCTAATCAGGGAGGTAAGAATCATGTCACAGTTCAGCCCCTGACTTACTCAGTGACTGAGTCCTTTACAAAAAACATGCAGCTCAGGCAGAAAGAAAAGGTTATATAGTAAATATATGTTGGGGATTGCTGGGGGCCACCTGGCAGGCAGGGGCCCTAGGCCTGTGCCTGTGTTGCCTATGCCTTAATCCGGCCCTGATTTAGACTGCTGGCTAGTCTCAGGAAAAACACACCAGGTAGCAAAGTCCTCCCTTCTACTGACACAAGGCACACTGGAGGACCTAGGCTTCCACACAAATGTTCAAATAAAGTCCCAAACAGAACCAGTACAAGGTCTGGAATTTATAGTTGCAGAGCTGGATACCCTGCAAGGAAGGGCATTCCTTCCTAAAGTAGGGGTAGCAAATCTGATTTGCAGCTGCAGAATCCTTCAAGGCAGGTCAGCCAAGTCCTGCAAGTACTTTTTTGCATTTAGTGGGGCAGATTGCCTCAGCCACTGCAGTGATGAGAGGAGCCAGGTTGCAGATGAGGGATGTTCAGTATCACCCAATGGACCACTAGTCCTAGAGGTGGGACCCATTGTCCAAATCAGTGCCCATCACAAGCTCTTTTTGTAGAGGGCTCAGGATTGGTAGTAGGAAGAATGCAGCCTCAGAGAGGGAATTCCTTTCATTCACAATCACCTATTGCTTTATTCACAATAGATACCTCTCTCCTAGGCTGGGGCACCTACCCAGAGGGCCTCACTGTAAGTGGTACTTGGAGTACACGGGAGACTCAGAATCACATAAATCTCCTGGATCTCAGGGCAGTGTATCTGGCATTGTAGGCGTTTTCCTTCCAGATCAGCAGTCAGTCTGTCCATGTCGGAACATGTAACACCACAACAATACATTACTAAAACAAGTGGGGGGAACAAGATCTTCAGATCTGTGCAGAGAAGCAGTGAAGATTGGGAACCTAACATACTCCCTGGAAGTTCATCTATCAGCAGTACACCTGCCAGGGAAGGACAATATGTCGGCAAATTCTCTGAGCAAAGTCAGCAAGGAAATCATGAAGGGACTCTGAACCAGCAGGTGCTGGCAGCAATGTTCGGACATTGGGGTACACCAGAAACAGACCCATCTGCATCCTGGGAGAACAGTCAGCACCCACTGTATTGTTCCAAACCCCATTGGTGGGCACAGTCCCCGAGAATTCTCTAGCCCTCAGCTGGTCAGGGAAGTTTCTATATGCCTTCCCACTTTTCCCACTTTTGCAGAGAGTACTACTCAAACTGAGTAGGGAGTCCGCAACAATGAGTCTTATAGCTCCATACTGGGCCAGGCAGATGTGGTACTCCCTGCTCCCGTCCTTCTACAACTGGCATCCTATCAACCTGCCCTGAGATACAATCTACTGACATTGTCTCAGGGCAGGATAACTTTCCCAGATCTGAGAATGCAGCATCTCAGAGCACGGTTCTTGAAGAGCTAGAGTCCTCTGGACTAAATCTCTCTGAGTAGGTGTTGCAAGTGCTTAAAGTTTCCAGGAAACCAGCAACAAGGAAAACTTATACTTTAAAATGGAAAATATTTTCCTTTTGGTATTCCCCTAGACAGCTCAACCCATTATGAGCAGGTCTGTGTACAATCCTGGGCTTCCTAGTCCATCTCCATTCCTAGGACCCTGAACCCTGAAGGTTTCTTTGGCAGCAGCATCAGCTGGCAAAGACAGGACAGTGGCCTCACAACCCATTTTCTAGAGGCTTTTCAAATCCTTAATCACCTGTACCCTCCAATAAGGGACAATGTCCCTCCCTGAGACTTAAAATATAAGCATCGCTCAGCTGATGAAGGCTTCTGTCAAACTTGTGGCAACTACAGCATTGAAGCGTGTCACCTGGTGCAGTTTTCCCAGTGGCAGTGACATCTGCCAGCAGGGTGAGTGAACAGCAAGCCCTCTGCACAGATCCTAACTACATAATCTTTCACAGGGACAAGGCAATCCTAAAGAACTAATAGAAAATTCCTCCCCACAGTGGTGTCTGAATTTCATCTGAATCTGTCAGTTGCACTTCCAGTTTTCTTTACAGCAAAATCAAACTTGGGAGAACAGAAACTCCACAGTCTGGATGTAAAGGGAGCATTGAACTATTGTTTGCACCACACAAAGGATGCACGGCCTGCTAATGCTTAATTATTTGTTTCCTGTGGTGAAGTTGGGAAAGGGAAACTAGCATCCAAGAGAACCATTTCTAATCAGATAGTTTCCTGCATACAGTTTGATTATGACGAAGCTGGTAAGTTTCCACTTGAAGGCCTTAGTGCACACTCCAGAGGGATTCGAGGGGCAAGCCCCTGATTTTATCCAGGACATTGGAAGCTGCCTTTATGTACAAACTGTGAGTAATTATGTCTGTGAATTCCCAGGAGAGATGTACCTGCTTGTGTTTTCTTTGGGGTGTTACTCTGATAAAGGGACCTATTCACCCAGTTCTGTGTTGAGACTGTTCTCAAGCAGTTTTCTCAAAGTTGGCTGACAATAGTGGAGTCCCAGGTGTGACGTAGCACTTTGTAGAGAACTTTAGTGTAACCCCTAGATGGCGCTATAACAGGGGCTACTACCCCTGCCTGATTTGCCACTAACAGGTTGAGGGGCCTGGATCCAATGGCGGGTGCCTCCACCCAGAGGTCAGGGTTTGCAATAGTTAAACTTACTTGGTCACAGCCCTCTGGGACACTGCAACCCCCCTTTCTTCCCACTAGTGGCCCACACAATATATCAGAATTACCTTCACAGTATACACTTACCCCCAGGGCTGGTTCAGGCACTGGGACCTCCTGTAAAATAAGATACAGTGCAACAATCACAGTACAATACTTTAACATAGACAAATACCTCAGGCAGTATAACTTTGCTGAAACAAGCAGCTCGGATTTATTTAGGGGGAATATAACAAGGACAGGGGGAAATCAGGTTAATTAGCTTATCACTCTACTCATCTACCTATGGCTCTGTGCACAGGCCTATCCCTACCAGTTACTGTCCCTGGGTACCCAAGCTCTAGTGGCTAGTCCAAACCGTGGCAGCTGGTAGGGGCCCTTTCCCACAGAGAAAAGAAAAATTAGTTTAAACAGTCAGCAGTACAGTGATTCCATTTGGATTCAATGTGGCAATTCAACAGGGAGCGACCCTGAATTAGTACTCATGACCTCCAAACAAGATAGGGTCCTTCAATGTCAGCAGGGCTACTCTTGAGCTCCACGAGACTCCTCACACATTTATATGGTGAACAGTAACAGGCAAAAGTCCTTTAATGGCAGCAGGATTCACTTGAGGTACACAAGCCTCTTCACACATTTATATGGTAAAACAGAAAGTACTATACCAGGCAGGCTGCTTCTCTATCCCGATCGCAATTACTGCACAATACCCGGGAGAACACACAGCAGATTCAGTTCCTGACAGACCGAGTGCAATTCAGCAATTTCTCCAGTCTCTACAGGGTGAGCCTGGTTTCTACTCTTCAGATATCCTTTGATTCTCTTCACAGGATGATTCAGTCCTAACAAGCAGTTACACAAGCTGCAGACTGGAACTCTGGGCCTTACACACGTTTCCGACTAAAACTGCACACTGAAAAGCACAGGGCTCCTTCCTTCTTCACTGCCAGAGCTCAACTGAAACTCCAACAGACAAAACCGGGCACTTCCTTTGAGTTCCTCCCAGTTCTTGACTGGATTGGCTGTCACTCACAATAGACTGCTCCTGTTGGTCCAAAAAGGCGCAAGTCTAAACTACATCTCCCAGAGTCACTGCCCATACAATCCTCTTGTGGCTGGCTCAGATTATGAGTCCAAGTTCTGATTCGTCCAAGGCACCATTTTAGAGCTAGCTTACCCCACACTGATTGGTCCAGTTCAGCAGTTCAAAACCAGAATGGGGAACTAGGCAGACACAGTTCTGACGGCAAAGAAAGCAGGTTAGACAAACTGTAATTTCATTATTACTCTAAATGGTTTCTGGCAAACAGTTACATCTTTCAGATAGGTTCCCTTTGCACTCCCAGTGACTGAAAAAATAGAGTGAATTGGCAGCAGCTCGAGTGGTACTCAATCAAAGAAACACACAGTCCCCCATACAAACTAATTATGTCTGCAAGCAGACAGCTCTTAAAGAGACAGTACCAGATTTTCTAAAAACACTCACTGATAAATGGCTTAAACGCCAAACACCATTCAGGCTTGGAGCATTCAAGCAAGCTCCTGGAAGTCTTTTGGGAACCCCCATTTGCAGGGGGGTTACACCCTTCCTGGCCTGGGAAAGCTTGACATCCGCGTCAAGCAAGTACCCCCGTAAGTTTCAACTGCAACCATATACATTTGCATTAGGCTCGCACATGCAATCATCAGTCAGTATATATCTTTACCAAGAACACATTTCTGAAACATTGCAGTGCGTCCTCTTTACACAGTATTACATACACATTGTACCATAACTCAAGTTATTACCTCTTGTACATGAAACCTGAAGAGGGGCCCTTCCCTATCAGTTACCTTGGGGCTGGATGGGGCAAGGCACCATACTAAGAGGGCAACACAAGTAACTTGAGTTAGCACTGACGCTCAGTTTGGGCAATGAGCTCGGGACACATACACTCCTTTATGGACAACATTGAGAGGCAGATCCACTGGCCAGCCCAGGGAATCATAACTGAGGTGCACCACAGGCTTTACAGCTCGACCAGTCTTTCTAGGGGAACTGTTACAGTCTCTGCACTCTGAGCCTCATTTTCAGCATTGTCCTCACTTGTCAGGGAAGTCTCCATGGGGTAGAGAGGCTAGAACTTGGGGCACTTTCAGCTCCAGGAGTTACAGTTTCTGAGTCCACAACATTTGGCTTGCATGGAGAGCTTTGGACACTGGCAGTGGACTGTCAGGGCACTCAAAATACTCTTCTTGTTCTGGTGTATCACCAGTCTGACCCAATCCATCATTTTCCTCCTGAAAGCTCAAACAGTTCAACCATGCACAATGATTCCATTTCATCTAATCTGATGCTTTGCACTTCACTTTCTGGGAGCATTGGCTCCAGGGACGGTTGGGGGCTTGGACAGTCCAGAAGGCCCAGCTTCATCTCCAGTATTGACTAGGGATTGCCTCAAACAATTGACTCAGTTCGTAAGAAGGATAGTATTCAAAGTCACTCTCACTTTCTTCCGATATGGATTGACAGTCATGCTCAACTGGGACTTGTGGAGGGAACACTTTAACTTTGCTTCTGTAGGTGCAGACTTTCTTGATCTTTTCTTAGCAGCAGCTCTAGTCACTGGTCCAGAGGGGCATCTTCTAGGGCTCAGACTCAATTAAGATTTGTCCAATGGGCAGTAAATGATTTCTATGCATTGTTTTACATCTTTTGAATTATTCTCAGGCCTTACTTTGTACACTGGCAGATCATCTAGTTTGCCCACTACAATGTGAGGGAGATGGTGCCATCTGTCAGCAATCTTGTGCTTGCCATGCAGTCCCAGATTTCTTAGCAATACCCGATCTCCCTCCTGGAGTTCCTGTGCTTTCACCTTTTTATCATACCTTTCTTTGTTGGCCAGATTTCCTTTGGCAGCCATGGTTTGAGCCAGTTGGTACACATGAGTTAGCTGGGCCTTTAACTTTTGCACATACTGTAAATAGTTGTCAGCTTGAACCCCATCAGGAGAGACCCCAAAACACACATCTACCGGTAGTTGAGCTTCTCTTCCAAACATCAGGTGGTAGGTGGAGAACCCAGTGGCATCACTTTTGGTGCAGTTATAAGCATGTACCAGGGTGCTAATTTGTTGGCTCCATCTAGGCTTGTCCTTTGGGTGCAGGGTGCCTAGCATATCTAGCAAAGTGCGTTGAAAGCGTTCAGGCTGAGGGTCCCCTGGGGTGGTAAGGAGTGGTTCTGACTTCTGACTCCCCACAGAGAAAGCATCTCTTTGATCAGACGACTCTCAAAGTCTCCCTTGATCAGAATGGATTCTTTGTGGAACCCCATAGTGAACAAAAAGTTTTCTACAAGTACTTTGGCCACAGTGGATGCTTTCTGGTCTTTGGTGGGAAAGCTTGGGCATATCTCGTGAAATGGTCAGTGACCACCAGCACATTACTGATATTTCTTTGATCTGACTCCAAACTCAGAAAATCAATACAGACCAGCTCCATGGGTGCACTGGTGGTGATGTTAACAAGGGGCAGCCTCTGGGGCAAAAGCTTTCTCTGTAAGCAGCAACTACAAGTTTGAATGTGTTGCTCCACATCAGCCCCATCTTAGGCCAATAGAATCTGGATCTCACCAAATCAAGTGTTCTGTCTATACCAAGGTGCCCCATGTGGTTGTGCAAGGACATCAGTACTGAGTCTCGAAAGGCAGTGGGCAGCACTAGTTGTTGTTTGTCTACTTGTCCCCTCTGTCTACTGTTTCTCTGTATAACAGTTTATTGATCAGTTTCAACTTAGGACCTTCTTTGTATAATAGTGCAGTTCTCAAATCGTGGAGCGTAATTTGGACACATCTTTTCCTGCATAGAGGGCTTCTAAAGTTGCTTTGATCATGGGATCGCGAGATTGAGCCGCCGAATACTGTCATTGTCCAGCTGAGGCAGTGCACCAATGTCTATTGCAGAAAAGTGGCAATAAGCACAGGTATGCAATTCTCAGAGGGTCCCAAGCAATCCACCATGCAGTCCACTGCGTCCGTGGACATTTGTTCCTCCCTGTCAAACTTCAGAGTGTCCGAATGTCAGGTTCTGCCAATCGGACCCAATCATTCTGGGGAACAGACCTCCGGAGAGAGCATCAGCATCTATGTGGTTCAGACCTGCTCGTATTCGAGAGCATAGTCATATGTAGATAATGCAGAAAGCCACCTATGGCCAGTGGCATCCAACTTAGCTGAGGTCTGCACATAGGTCAAAGGATTATTGTCAGTTTTACTAGTATTTTAGCCCCATACAAGTACTCATGGAATTGGTCAACAATAGCCACTTCAAAGCTAGGAACTCTAACTTATGTACAGGATAGTTCTTTCGGATGGGGTCAGGCTTCTACAGGCAAAGGCCACTGGTCTCAGGCCATTCTCGTGTTTGGTACAACACAGCCCCAACCCTGCAAGCTAGCATCAGTGCAGGACGTAAGGTTTTCTTGGATCGCATAGGCCAGCACTGGAGCATGGGTAAGTTGATATATGATCTCATGAAAAGCAGTCTCACAATCAGAGTCCAGCGGGCCCCAAATACTTCACTCGGATGAAAATACACTCTTTCAGTCTTGAGGGACGCTGACTTTTGGTATTTTTGTGGGTTGGGGGATACCCTTGAGTAAGGTTAAGTAAAGGGCGGATCACTCTTGAATAGTCCTTGATGAAACGCCGATAATAACCACAGAATCCCAGGAATCTTTGCAGTTCTTTTAGATTTTTGGGCTGTGGCCAGGTGGTCAAGGCCTCAACTTTACTTGGGTCGGTCTCTATTCCCTCGGTGGATACTATGTGTCCCACATACTTTACTGATGTTTAAAAGAATTGACACTTATCAATGGACAGTTTAAGGCCAAAGTCCTCCAGTCGGTCCAATACCTTAAATAATCTGCTCTCATGTTCCTCCAGTGAGCTGCCAAACACAATAACAATCATCTAGGTATACCAGGCACTCTAGTAAGTTCATGTCCCCACTGCACGCTCCATCAATCGTTGAAAAGTGGCTGGGGCACCTGAAATCCTTGAGGCATCCCTCATGAATTCATAGAAGCCAAGCGGACAGATAAAGGCTGTCTTCTCACGGTCCTCTGGGGCCATCGGGATCTGGTAGTACCCTCGCGGAGATCCAGCACAGAGAACCACTTGCTCCCGCTTAGGCAGTCCAAAGCATCCTGAATGCGGGCATTGTGTACTGATCAGGATAGTCCGCCGTTTACGTAGCGATAATCCACACATCCTTACTGTTCCATTCTTTTCCTCACTACCACAATGGGGAAGCATAAGGGCTTCTGGATTCTTGTATTACACCAGCAGCTAACATCTCTTGCAGATGCCGCTCACATCATCTATGTCAGCAGGTGCCAGGCGTCGAGACCTCTCACAGAAATGGTCTTTCGTCATGCAGCCGGATATTGTGCTCAGCTCCTTGCATGCATCCTACATCCCATTCCTTTAAAGAAAACACCTGGTCTCTCTGAGCAAGCTTCTCACTGATCCTCACTTTCCATTCAGCTGGCAGCGGGGAGTCGCCGAAATCAAACAAGTCAGGCATTACTCTGTCATTCTTCCTTGAACTCTTGCTGCTGGGTAGCACTGCAGTGTCTGCACAATGCACATTAGCCAGGATGCAACCTCCATTTACTCGAATGTCTCTTTCAGACACATTATGAACTTGGACCATTACCCTTCTGGCATAAGCATGGGCTCTAGCGGCAAAATACTGGGCTTGACCAGCAGTCCCTCTGGCAATTTTCCATCGCCTGGTGCATCCAACATTAATATTTTTATTCTTAACATCCTTTCTGATACGGACCTCTCCTGTAAGGTACACTGGGCATTTGGCGCCAGGATCAGAGACTCAGGATCCTTCTTCCATACAATTCCGACCGGTTCCTCTGGTTCTATTTTTTCAGCATCTCTCTGTGCCTCATAGGCCTTCTTAATTAAAGCCGAACTCTTAAAGCTCTACTAGTCTTTGACCCCTGTTTTCATAACACAACTGTGCCAGCCTTCCTAACATATGAGCATTTGTTCCAATCAACAAAGGGACACCATCATACAGTCCAGTGGGGGACACACTAAGGCTAGGGTCTCTACTTGTTCAGCCACTCCAGCCACGGAGGTGGGGAAAGACAGCCAAATTCGGATATACCCGGAATAGGGGTAGGCCTTCTCACTTAACCCCCATACATGCAGTCCTTCTAATGGTTGTAAGGGTACGTCTGACAAATGCTTCTGATACCAATCCTGGAACATAATTGTCACTTGGGAGCCACTGTCTAATACAGCTCTTGTAGACACTCCATTCACCTTTACAGTGGTCTCCATGGAGGGACCCACTATTCTGGACCAGTCTGGAGAGGCAGTAGTGGGGGCCTGGGCAACTGACCTTGCCACAAAAGGACGTGAGTTAGCATTTTTGGTGCCCTCACTGGGATCATTTCGTTCACCTCTTAACCACTGATTTGTTCTCCGAAGCTCTCCTTGTAGCCTATATGCAACTTTGTCAGTGTCTTTTGGGACCGCATTCTTTCATGTGCCCATCTTTCCACAATTATAGCAAAACATACTTTCTGGAGTTTGAGCTGGCCGAGGCACCACACTGGGAGCCAGGGCGGGGTATTACTAACTGGAAACCTTGGTGCCATCTCTGTCTGCGGCGTGATAAGCATTTGGAGACATCTCGTCAGTTTCTCCACTTCCATGGTCAAGGAATCGAGTTCGAGCTGTTATCAGTAGGAGATACATGGGTGGGTACCCCCACCCCCATAGCAGATGCAGTCGGATATAGGTCAGGGCCCGTACTTGCAGGCGTGGCCTTCATAAAGGGACTGTTTTTGAATTCCCGGATCTCTCTCAACAGTTTGCCCCATTGTGGCATATCTTTTTCCTTGTCAGAGCACTCATTTACTGCCAACCTCTGCCCCTGAACTTCACTTGATGGGTCACCCTCAGTCACTCGGGTCGTAGCCGCAGCTGTTGGTGCAGGTCCCTCCCGAGGTCGCCTTTTCTCAACTCCTTGAATTTCTCTCATTAACTCATCATAGGAGGGTGGGGATTCCATTCAATTTGCCAGGCGTAACTGAAGCAACAGCAGTTCTGAGAAGGGGGCAGACTTAAGGATCCTGTCCAGCCTGGTTCGGTCCAGTTCAATCGCTGGCAACTACCCTTTCTGAGACATTCTTGCAACAATTTTTCCAGCCGAGATACATACACAGACAACAACTCCCTTGGTACTGTTGTGCATCTCTTACTCTCCACCATAGGTCTTCATCAGAATCTGGGCTCCCATACATTCTCCAGGGCCTCAAGATAGGCCTGTGCAGTCACTTCAGGGTTACTGGCCCGTTTAGCACGGATGGTAGCCAGGGCAGGACCTCGAGGCTCTCACTAACCCTCTTCGCTGGCTTCCGAGCATTGCCATTCTAGCACTTGGGGAAACATAGTCTATCCAGGTCTCCCAGTCATCCTCCCTTGGGGGAGGGTGCCAGAGAAGATCCTCAACCTTCGTAAGAGTCGTGACTAATGGCAGGTGCAGAAATAGAGTCTGCATTGGTTCAGCCACCATTACTGTGGTACTGGAGCGAGAGGGTGTTATGGAGGAACACCTCAGGTGGCAAGAATAGTTTCTTCAAGTCCTCCACAGTTTTCCTTCCCCAGCAACCATTTAGCAAATTTCTCCTCAAAAGTTTCAGATAGTGGTGGGGCTCATTTCCCCGGTCTTTACTGTCCTTAGTTATCACTCTCCAAGCAGTGAGGGCTCCCTCTGGGTAATGGTCTGTGGCACTTTGGAGCTATCTATGGGATCCTTAAACTCTACTAGGGCCAGGAAAGTGTGGGTGAGCAGATTAGCATGCCGACCCACCACCACAGGGTTTTGTAAACCTTCCACCTTGGAAAGTACTCCCTGCACAGTGTCCGTATTGATACCCAGGGGGATGTCCAGGAGAAGCATAGCATTTTGGGGGTTGATCTCCTCCCCAGTACACCACTCCACCAGCCGGTGCACAGCCACTTCTGTCGGGTACCCATTTATTTATTTTTTTTTCCCTTAACAGTGGTTTGTAAATATGGCCACTAGAGGACACACAATCCCAGCGGTGAGCCTCCAAGATGTAACCCCTAGATGGTGCTATAACAGGGGCTACTACCCCTGCCTGATTTGCCACTAACAGGTTGAGGGGCCTGGATCCAATGGTGGGTGCCTCCACCCAGAGGTCAGGGTTTGCAATAGTTAAACTTACTTGGTCACAGCCCTCTGGGACACTGCAACCCCCCTTTCTTCTCACTAGTGGCCCACACAATATATCAGAATTACCTTCACAGTATACACTTACCCCCAGGGCTGGTTCAGGCATTGGGACCTCCTGTAAAATAAGATACAGTGCAACAATCACAGTACAATACTTTAACATAGACAAATACCTCAGGCAGTATAACTTTGCTGAAACAAGCAGCTCGGATTTATTTAGGGGGAATATAACAAGGACAGGGGGAAATCAGGTTAACTAGCTTATCACTTTACTCATCTACCTATGGCTCTGTGCACAGGCCTATCCCTACCAGTTACTGTCCCTGGGTACCCAAGCCCTAGTGGCTAGTCCAAACCGTGGCAGCTGGTAGGGGCCCTTTCCCACAGAGAAAAGAAAAATTAGTTTAAACAGTCAGCAGTACAGTGATTCCATTTGGATTCAATGTGGCAATTCAACAGGGAGCGACCCTGAATTAGTACTCAAGACCTCCAAACAAGATAGGGTCCTTCAATGTCAGCAGGGCTACTTTTGAGCTCCACGAGACTCCTCACACATTTATATGGTGAACAGTAACAGGCAAAAGTCCTTTAATGGCAGCAGGATTCACTTGAGGTACACAAGCCTCTTCACACATTTATATGGTAAAACAGAAAGTACTATACCAGGCAGGCTGCTTCTCTATCCGATCGCAATTACTGCACAATACCGGAGAACACACAGCAGATTCAGTTCCTGACAGACGAGTGCAATTCAGCAATTTCTCCAGTCTTCTACAGGGTGAGCCTGGTTTCTACTCTTCAGATATCCTTTGATTCTCTTCACAGGACGGATTCAGTCCTAACAAGCAGTTACACAAGCTGCAGACCGGAACTCTGGGCCTTACACACATTTCCCGACTAAAACTGCACACTGAAAAAGCACAGGGCTCCTTCCTTCTTCACTGCCAGAGCTCAACTGAAACTCCAACAGACAAAACCGGCACTTCCTTTGAGTTCCTCCCAGTTCTTGACTGGATTGGCTGTCACTCACAATAGACTGCTCCTGTTGGTCCAAAAGGCCAAGTCTAAACTACATCTCCTAGAGTCACTGCCCATACAATCCTCTTGTGGCTGGCTCAGATTATGAGTCCAAGTTCTGATTCGTCCAAGGCACCATTTTAGAGCTAGCTTACCCCACACTGATTGGTCCAGTTCAGCAGTTCAAAACCAGAATGGGGAACTAGGCAGACACAGTTCTGACTGCAAAGAAAGCAGGTTAGACAAACTGTAATTTCATTATTACTCTAAATGGTTTCTGGCAAACAGTTACATCTTTCAGATAGGTTCCCTTTGCACTCCTAGTGACTGCAAAATGGAGTGAATTGCAGCAGCTTGAGTGGTACTCAATCAAAGAAACACACAGTCCCCCATACAAACTAATTATGTCTGCAAGCAGACAGCTCTTAAAGAGACAGTACCAGAGGTTCTAAAAACACTCACTGATAAATGGCTTAAACGCCAAACACCATTCAGGCTTGGAGCATTCAAGCAAGCTCCTGGAAGTCTTTTGGGAACCCCCATTTGCAGGGGGGTTACATTAGTTTTACACTTCTTTGTAGTGTTTCCTACTACTGAATGTGCCAAACATTCTGAAGAAGCATAGTTCTACTGTCCGTTAACTGTTGAGGTGTAATTCTGAAAGAATGGCTGGGTATGGACGAGAAAGCAAAAGGTGGGCAGTCTCCCATCTGGAGTGACCAGGTCAGCACTTAGGGTTCTGTAAGGGCGCCTGTTTTTTCAATCATTTGGCCAATGCCTGAAGATGAAGTTTACCCCTTGATGTGGGTTTTGTTAGTCTTGAGCACTTGTGTGCTCCATCATGGCAAGAGGCCACATTTCCTACTTTAAAGCTTATGCCATATAGGAGTGTGTTCTAAGTCGTGGCCTAGTGCCACCAGAAGAAGAAATTGTGTGTTTCATCATGGCGAATGCCACATTTCCAGATGTCTAATCCTATGCTATATGGGAAGTTAAAGTTTCTGTTTTCCACAGATGTGTTCTGCATTGCTTTGTGCCATGAAGTGAAAACCCTTGGGGGTCCATCTTTGCTTTTGTGTACCAACACTCTAGAATACCAACCTGGTATGGATAATCTAGTTACTGATCCTGTGTATATTTACTGGGTACCCCTAAAGAAGTGCAAACCTAGCATAGCCCTTAGTAAAAGCTCTCTCCTCAGGACCTGGGTTTGGTAACGGTCTGTTTTTGTCTTGTACACACTTTGTGTTTACATTGCTTTGTACCCCCTTCCCATTTTCCCCTAGACAGAAAAAGTATGGGAGGCATGCTTACTAGTTAAACAAGTGGCCGGTGGGGGGTTACATTAGTAATGTTGTTGTTACGGATGCAAAAGGTGCTGTTATGGACGCAAAAGGTGCTTTAACTGAGACACACAAGGCTATGATCTAACAGCAGCTGTGGTTCTAACGTCATCACACCCTTGCATCGGGGGACACAGACTGAACATCACAGGGGCTGAGACCAATTGGAGGGCTTACTTTGTGGCCCCAAATTTCAAATCAACTCACGGTGCCCTTATATAGCCCCCAGACAGCAACCAAGTCGGACCATGGTCTTTCTCTTTCGCAGCGGTCCAGGTGTCAGAGGACATCACTGTTAGTTTTTTTGCTTTCTTTTAACTCAGGCAGAGGGCATTGTTATGGACGCAAAAGGTGCTTTAACTGAGGCACAAAGGCTACGATCTAACAACAGCTGTGGTTCTGATGACAGCACAGCCTTGCATCAGGGGACACACTTCCAGCCCGCCAGCCCCTCCACCCACCCATCCTGTTCCTGTTGCTCTCTTATAGATATTGAATTGATTGACAGGAGGATCGTCCTGTTAAGGGGCAAGAACCACCAATCCAGCTCTCCTCTCCAAACATTTTTATAGGGTGTTGCAACTGAAAGGGGAGCCCATCAGAGCACACAGGGAGCTTGACTGGCAGCAGACACAACCTGTCAAGCCCCTTCCCTCCAAGTGTTTTACTGGGTGTTGCAGCTGAAAAGCGAGCTCATTGGAGCACACGGGGAGCTTGATTGACAGCAGTCACTACTGTCAAAAACAAGTCCCCAGCGGTACCCCTCCCTATGGAGGGCAGTAACAGCTATTAGAAAGGGCCCTCACGGCTCAAGGAAACTAGCACAAGATAGGTCCGCCGTATTTCACAACAGTTAACATGGAAGTGATCAGTTGCAATGGATGTGGGACACAAATCTCCAGGGGTTTTCTCTGGGACATGGATCACTGCCGCATATGTAGATCACTGTTTGAACTCAAGACTTAGCTGGATGCAGCATGGAAAGAGATAGCCCAGTATACTGGTATTCAACCCCGCTGCACCTGCTTCCACAGAGGCCCACTGGACCAGGTGGGTGGAAGCTGGTGGGGAAGGGGGGAAGAAGACCTACTAAGATGAACCAAGCAGTCCCTGTTACAACTAGGATGATCGTGACAACAAACTGCTTCACACACCTAGCTAAAGTGCAGGATCTGAACCCCAGAAAAGAGAACACCACACCCAAAAATCATCCAGGGCAATGGCATCTGAAATCAGCAGAAAATAATGTGGAAAAACAAGCATAAACAGATTCTCCTTGTAGGGAACTTGATGATAAGAGGAGTTGAGCCACACCTAAATAATAATGCACATTCCATCATGATGGTCACATGCCTCCCTGGTGCCTTGGCCAAGCATGATGTAGTGCAAATTGGGAGATTAGTGGATAGTGCTGATGGACTAGATGTACTAGTGCACCTTAGAACAAACAGAGCATTGTTCAGTTGAGTGAACGGTTGGCTGCCAGTTCAACCTCCCCAGCTTTCTCTAAGGTTCTCCCGGTGTGGGGCAAGGAGGAAGCATTGACAGGATCAGGACTGTGGAGATTAATGAATTCAACACATGGTTGAGAGAATGGTGCCAGGAGGAGGGGTGTCCAGTTCGTTGGTGCCTAGGGGAACTTCTGGGATTGACAGTTATTTAGATACGGTGGCTTCCACCTTACCAGAGAAGGGGTAAGGGTGCTGGGGTAAATATCCAGTGTCTACGTGGAGCATTTAAACTAGGAGTGGGAGAGCTCGAGGTTAAGAAAGCCATCTGGGAGACCGTAAATGTTGGAAACTTAGCCAGCACTTCCCCGCAACTCTTGGCTGCAAACCAGGAGCAAGAAATGGGTACGAAAGGAGAAAAATAGGGTCCAAAAGGAAGATAAAAGTTATCAAAATTGAAAAAATGAGCCAATTACGGGGAAAAAGAGTACACCACATGGTTCATGGAAAGGCGTGTGCTACAATGCCAGAAGCCTGGGAAATAAAAACGGTGATTTACAGGCAGTAATGGCAGCCACCCAGGTAGACTTGGTGGCCATTACAGAAATGTGGTCCACTGAGAATCACGACTGGGACCTCTCGGTCCCAGGTTACGGTCTCTATAGACAGGACAGGAAGGGTGTGAGGGGAGGAGAGGTGGCATTGTATGTTGGAGATGGTATGATTACCACGCCAATTGACATATACAAGAAAGAGGGGATCAAATCACTGTGGGTTCAGATCAGCACAGCTTCTGGGAAAAAAATGTAGATCGATGTAATCTACAGACTGCCAAGACAGTCAGAAGAGAAGGATGCAGGACTCATAAAGGAAATCAGAGGCATGACACATAAGGGAGAAACTGTACTAATTGGCGATCTAAACATGCCAGACATGGCTTGGGATAATCTAGCTGCAAGATCAACAAGAAGTCAGAACATGGTAGATGCCCTGCAAGACTGCCTACTTACCCAGCTGGTCAGCACGCCAACCAGAGTGGACACCATCCTTGATGTGGTCCTCACAGACTCAGAGGTAGCAGAAGATGTCACAGCTGGGGAGACACTGGCTAACAGTGACCACAATTCCATTTGGTTTACGTTGTCAAGAGGGGATGTAGAATCTCGGTCTAGGGTGGAGGTCTTGAGCTTCAAGGGAGCTGACTTAAAAAAAATGAAAGTGGTGATCAATGACAGTCTCACAGGGGTTCACAAAAATTGGAGGTTGAAAACATTTTGAGGCTGTTCAAACATGCCACACTAGAAGCCACACAACTTCGTGTGAGAACACTGTCCAAGAGAAAAAAAGCACAAAAAACCCATATGGTTCACTAAGCATGTCAAGTCAGCAATTAGAGACAAGAGAGGAGCATACCACAAATATAAAAGGAACAAGGATGACTGTGATTGGGTCGTCTACAATCATAAGCATAAGGAGGAGGGCCAGCCCAGTGGCACTGATGGCTGAGGTGCTGGACGCCTTACCTCGCACTATGCTGATGACTTGTGTTCAGGAACGAGCACGGGCCACCAGGGGTCGGCAGGGGAGAAGGATCGAGCATCCAAGAGACTGCTCTTCTTCTCTGGGGAGGGGGGGTCACCAGTAGTCCGTGCTTGACTGGCCCCTAGCTGCAGCTAGAGGACAGTGCTCTGACTCTCCAGAAAGGGAGGAAAGAAGGCAGATACTTGGAGGAGCGCATGCGGACATGTGTGCACTCTCTCCATAGGACATCATTGCACGCCTCCTCTCCTAAGGGGAAGAAAATGGAGGAAAAAGTGTCCTGGGTGTGGCAGAGATGAATGCAGGCCCCACTCCTGTGAACAGGCAGTAACCTCTACACTGGATCTGTTTCAGATGGTTGAGGGATCCCCGTTGCCCCGCCACAGGGGGCAAGCCATGTAGGAAGTGGAAGGTAAGCTGCGAGCAGGCGACGGGGCTGGGGGATCAGGCATGCTAGAGAGTCACCTAGGACAGAGGAGAAAAGAAACTAACTGTAAAAAAAAAAAAAAAAGGAATGTAAGGAGGCCAAGAAGACTGAAAGGTTAGCAAAGGCATCTGCCAAACTCTGGATTGCTTCAGGTACCAAAACGGGCAACAAGCAATTCTTTCGATAAATTCTGGGAGAAAAGGTAGAAAGGGGGAGGGATAGTTAAACTCACTGAGAGGGACAAAATCATCAAGGACAACAGACAAAAAGCCATTGTCCTTACCAACTTCTTTTGCTCAGTGTTCTCCAAGGAACACGATGAACCATTGCTTGAAAATGGCATTAGAACATCTGATAGAGAGAGCAGATGGATGGAATCGCCGAAAATCACCACAGACAGGGTTAAAGAGGCATTAATGCACCTTAAGACTATCAAAGCTCCAGGACCTGATGGGCTGCACCCAAGGATACAAAAAGAACTTGCTGATGAACTAACAGATCCATTGACTCATTTCTTTAACCGCTCACTGTTGATGGGGGTGGTTCCAGAGGGCTGGAGAAGAGCTGAGGTAGTACCTTTGCACAGGGGAGAAAGTAGAGAAGAGGCTGGCAACTACAGAGCTGTCAGCCTCACATCTGTCATGGGGAAACTAATGGAAACTCTGGTTAAACAGAATATAGTGGAATATCTAGAAATAAACAATATCCAGGATAACGAACATGGTTTTGTGGCAGGCAGGTCATGCCAAACAAACCTTATTATATTCTTTGACTGGGTAACTAAAGAAGTGGATAAGGGACACCCAGTGGATCTCCCCTACTTCGATTTTCAGCAAGGTCTTTGATTCAGTACCACATAAGCTCTCGCTAAAAAAGTTGGAAGATCTAGGCATTGCCAAAAGCTTAGTCAAATGGGTGGGAAATTGGCTCAAGGACAGAAGCCAAAAGGTAGTGATCAGTGTGGTAAGGCCAAGCGAGGGTAGTGTCACAAGTGGAGTACCTCAAGGATCGGTCTTAGGCCCTGTCCTGTTCAATATGTTTATCTGTGACATAGGTGTAGACATACAGGGCAAGATCATGCTCTTTGGAGATTATACTAAACTGGGCAGGAAGGTCATTAGTCTGGAGGCAATTAGGGAACTTCAGAGTGACTTGCAAGGACTAGAAAGGTGGTCTAACATCTGGCAGATGAAGTTCAGCCCAATAAAGTGCAAAGTGATACACCTGGGTAAGAGGAATCCCAGGATCAATTACTGGCTGAATGGGGTCAAACGTAGCACCTCTCAGGAAGAAAGGGATCTAAGGATCCTCATATGCTGTTCCCTTAAACAGTCGAGCTAATGCAACAAAGCTTACAGCAAGGCAAGCAAAATGCTGTGGTGCATTTGGAGGGGATTCGACAGCAGGAGCATGGAGGTGATCCTCCCACTATACAGGTCCTTGCTGAGACCCACTTGGAGTTCTATGTCCTGTTTTGTAATCCTCACGTTAAGGACAGGGATAGGCTGAAGACTGTGCAGATAAGAGCAACCAAGGTGACACAGGGCCTCCATGGTCTTGTGTATGAGAACGTCTGAGGGAGCTTAACTTGTTCTTGCTGGAGACGGGGGGGGGGGGATATAATCAAAACCTTCTAATTTTTGAGAAGCATTAACAATACACAGAAATATTCCAGAGGGTCACCAGCTCAACCATCAGGGGACATGAATGGAAGCTACAGGGTGGGAGCTTCAGAAAGCACATAAGAAAGCATTTTTTCATGGAATGAGTGGTGGAGCCCTGGAACTGCTTACCTGCAGAGGTGGTGAGTGCAAGAACCATAACAGTCTTCAAAAATGGGTAGGATAAATCAAGGACTCAAGGAGGAACTGTGGGACTAGGTAATGGTAAAAAGCAGAAAGGGCGGATAGATTCCGGGACCCACATAAGGTCTTGGGAATCTAAGCGCAAACTCAATGGACCTTTGATCCCCTTCTGCCGTCACTTTTCTATATTTCTATGTTTGTTTCTTCCAAAGGAATCCCTTGGTATGCTTAACAATCCCTAATCCCGACCTCTCCTTCCAGAACCTGGTAAAAGGTTCACACCAGAATCCCTTATTTATATTTACTTGAGTGGTCTCAGCTACATAACTTTTCATAACGTTTAAAATTGTTCTGCCATGTTTCAACTGTTTTTGACATTTTTGAAGCCTTTTGGGCAGAATTCTCAAAGGACTTGCACTCGACGCATCTCAGATGCCCTGGCGCAAATGAGATGCACCTGAGGCACAAACAGTGGTATTCACACAAGATGCACTGGGGGAAGGCTCCCGGTGCACCCCTCCCTGTGAATACCACTGTTGCATCCAGCCCGGGATGTGCCGGCACAACCCCCTGGTTGGGCCAGGTACACAGTGGGGCACGCTGTGCCAAAAGCTGCCATTCACAGCCACGGACATGCAAATGGGGTCATTAGGGATGCTAGGTGCAATGGGGCCATTTGCATGTCATTATGGACCCATTTCCATGCGCCTAGTAGGGTTGCGTGGGCATCCTGCAAGGGCTGTGTGCTGTACAGTGCATCCAGGAGTGCCTAGGCAAGCAAACAGCACTCCCCTCCCCATTCGCATCCTCGTAAGACAGCCGCTGCCTCAGGCACCCCAACCCACCCCTCTTTTCCCATCCCAGCATAGCCCCACCATCTGCAGGCAGCTCAATCCACCCTCATCACTGACACGGCTGCCTCACGTGGTAATATGCTGGGACGGGGAGCAGGTGGATTGGGGGTGCCTGGGGGGTGGGAGTTCTGCTGGGCTACTGGGAGGGGTCTTTTGGAGGCAGTCACCAGTGCATCGGGTTGGGGGGGTTCTGCATTTACTACATTTTAGCCACAGGCGGCAGCAGTCTTATGGGGATGTGGGTGGGGGTGCACACTAGACTGCCAGGGTGGGCAGGCTGCCATGCTGCTGGCTGCAGTACGGCAGCCTACTTCTGGGTAGCAATCCACATAAGTCTACTTGGAGTAGACTTATCCTTGGGAGGCACATCTCCAGACCTGCCCCGGGGATGCGCCTTCAGATGCACCGCTTACCATTTTGGGTGGTGTGCCGTGCATCTGCAATGCTTCAGGGATGCACCAGTGCATTGGCCTCCTGCCAGAATCGCGCTAATGTGAAAGCTGGGGATACGCCAACGCATCCCTTTTGAGAATCCTGCCTTTTGTATTTTTTTTGGTAGTACTTTAGTTTGTTTTAGTGGTCACAGCTCACCCTAGCTTTAGAAATAAATCTGACATTAGAGTGCAGGAGTAAGCATGAATACACAGCAGAGTTTGAATTTCATTCTAATTTTCATAATTAGCATAAAATTCAAAAGCTCAGGGGCAGCTGATTCCAGGGGACTGATTACATTTGTTATGTATAGTGAGGGATCCGTTTGGAAGAAACATTACCACTGTGAGCAATTTTTTCATTTTGCATCTTAATAACGTGGCCATATTTATTTATTTATTTATTTTTTTACTGTAATAGCCTGAAATTTGGCAGGCGTGTTCCGTGGCCTAGATCTCCAGATCCTGAAACAATGGTAACGATTGGTTCAGCAATGTAAAAGTTCTAGGAGGTTCAAAATACTTAGAAATTGCCAAATTAAGACCTTTTTTGTTGCTTACCTGTAGCTCAAGCACAGCTGACAGATGAGATTCTCAGGGTTATTAGAGATTTACCAAAGGCGGTGCCTTTGTTAAGTGGTTGCCCTGGAAAATGTTCAGTTAATAACTTGTTAACATTTAAAAATGCTGTTTTCATGTATTCTCAGTCTGTTTCTTGCATAGAATGTTGATTAGTGTTGTCACAAACAAAGCCTTGATTCGCATAAGTCATGAAAATTCCCTTTTTTTCTTGTTTTTAAACGTTTGGCCATAACTTCACCATATTTGTAGTCGGGTGGGGATCGGGGCCTACAGTGGCTACTGGCGCCAGTTCTTACATTTGTCCAGCAGGCCTAGCAGCTGAAAGGGGAGGTGGAGACCAGCACAAGAGTGCCAGTTGGGCAGTAATTGGGCTGGTTATGCTGTCAGTTCCAGGAGGAAGAGGTAAGGGGACGCTGCACAACAAGGTCGGCTGCACTGGTACTTTAACTATTTTTAAATCTTATTTTCACGTGATATTTGGGGACTGTGGGTGAAATTGTGTGCACTGTACACTGTACGAACCGAATGTTCTGTTGGGGCACACTTGGCTGATTGTTTTTGCACCTTTGCTGGCAGAGTCCGAGGTTGGTGATGCGGTCGCAGAGGGACCAATCGGGTGAGCCAAAAACTGTGCCACATTTGAATCCAGTGCTGCTGAGCATAAGGTCGGAGTTTGAGCTTGCGGTCTTCACTCACATTTGGGGTCGGTTGGGGATGGGGGCCTCCGGTGACTACTGGGGATGGTCCTTGCATTTCGTCTGGCAGGCCTAGCAGCTGAAAAGGGAGGCAGATGTAACCCCCCTACAAATGGGGCTTCCCGGATAGTCTTCCTTGAGCTTTCCTAAATGCTCACTGCCCAACTGGTGTCCTGCGTTTTTAGCAGTTCAGATGTATTGCCAGAGAGTGCCTGAATAGCCTCTGTGTACTGTCTCTTTAAGAGCTGCCTAGATTGCAGTTATAATTAACCTGGGAGGGGCCTAAGTGTTGCTATGCTCGAGTCCTGCCCGAGCTGCCAGATAATCTCTCCGTTTCTGCCATCATTATTAGCGCAGAGGGAGCTCTGTTAGAAGATGTACTTATTTGCTGATCATTTGTTAGAATTGTAATAATATTGCAGTTTGTTCTAACCTGCATTCTTTGCATCATGGACAGTTCTGTTTATTTCCACCATCTTGGTCTTGGACTGCCGGAATGGGCCAATCAGTACCTCTGGGGACTTTAAAATGGAGCCTGTCCCCAGGGGTCTTGTGGGAGCAAAATTCTGTAGGAATTATAGTTTTGGGCTTTTGACGCCTAAATGAACCTGGAGAAGGAGCCCTTGTTGTGACTGACAGACAGATCAACCAACTGAACCTTTTGTATCCTGGGGAAAGTCCCAGACTGCTTGCAGCTACTTTCAGTTTGAGATGGGAAGTGAAAAAAGTAACAGCTTGAGCTAGTCGAGCAGTAATCCTGCATAGATTCACACAGGAGAACTGTGAAAGGGCCGAGTTTTGGCCTGCCTATCTGCCTGCTGTCCCTGAGAGGGAAAATACAGTTGATTCGGACTGAATCCGAGTTGTGAGAATGATTTAAGCCACTGGACTGTGACCAGGCTTTAACCTGAAGAAGACCGAAGAGTTGCTGAATGCAATCGGCCTGTCAGGATTTCCGTCCACCTCTGAACTCCTGGTTTGTGCAGAGACTCTGTAATTGTGACCGGATAACAATCTGCCTGGTACAGTATAATTTCTTACATGTGAATGTACTGTGTGCTGTTAGTGTGTTGTGATTTGGTTCCCCACTGTGTGCTGAACTGTGTTCTGCTTGCTGGAGGCTGCATCCAGCTCCCACAGACTGAATCTGTATTCATCTCCATTGGGCCTGGGCTTTGCCACACTAGCCCAGCCAGCCTACCCACTGTACAGAGAAAGCCACTGACGAGGGACCTGCCTGGGATCAGCCCCTTTCTTATGCTTTGAACAGGAACAATGCCTTAGTGATTCACGTGGGCCCTACTTCTCCTGGCATTCCAGTTCAACAACCTGCTGTCTTGATTTTGTCCTGCCTGTGTCCTGTATTGGGTATCGTGAGTAAACATCAGGGTAGCTCCCTGCAACAACAGCTAAATCTAAAGTGTTGTCATCTGATTGCTTTGTTGTCTTTTCTATCACGAACTGAGCCCTCCGGCTCCGGATTACAAATAGTGTGTGTTGTGCATGTTGCTTTCTTCCATCACAGGGCCCCCCACCAGCTGCGAAGACGGTCTGCCCCGTGCAACATTCCTGGCTAGCACCATCTTCCTACCTGGGTACCCAGAGTGTGTGACTGTGTAGGGACTCTGAAATGCATGCATAACTGTCTGATTTGAAATACCTTTTAAGCAAATCAACCTGATTACGCTCCTCACTTGTTCAAGTCCCCTGAATAAATCAGATCTAACTCTTTTTGCATTTAACCTGACTGTGGTTCCAGTTTGTGCTAAGAGTACTGTACTGTTACTATTTGCTGTGCATAACCTTTGTTTTTCAGAGGGTTCCCAGGGTCGAGCTAGAGGAACCAGCCCTGGTAGTAAGTGCAAACAGTGTGGATAATTGCATGGTGAATAAGGGTCATTGTGAAAGTGATCATTGTATATTGTTCAGACCACTTGAAGGGAAAGAGGAGGGTTACAGTGTCCCGGAGGCCTGTGCCCAGGTTAGCTTGACCACTAACAACCCTGACCTCCAGGTGGAGGCACCCGTTTCAGTGCCCAGGCCCCTTAACCTGCTACTAGCCAAGCAGGCAGGGGTAGTAGCCCGCGGGATAGCGCCACCTAGGGGTTACATCTTGGAGGCTCTCCACTGAGATTTTGTGTCTTCTAGTGGCTGAAATTATGAATTATTGTCAAACATAAATGGCTACCCCAACAAAAGTGGCTGTGCACCAGTTAGTGGGGTGGTGTACGGGGCAAGAGACTGACCGCCGTAATGCTTTGCTAATACTGGATATACCTATCGGCATTAGTAAGGACACTGTTGAAGGGGCACTTTCTAAAGTTGAATGTTTGAAAAAAGCTGTAGTGGTGGGTCGACAGGCTGATTTAAATGCCCAAACTCTCATAGCCTTGGTGGAGTATAGTGACCCCCTGGACAGTTCAAAGGTGTCCCAGACTGTCACTCCAGAAGGGTTCCCAGCCGCCTAGAGGGTGATAACCAAAGATAGCAAGGATCCCTTAGAGGATGAGCCCACACCGTTATCGGAATCTTTTGAGGAGAAGCTTGCCAAGTTGTTACTGGAGGAGGGCAAAACTGTGGAGGAGTTAAAAACAAAATTATTCCTGCCACCTGTGAGTGTCACCTCCCCACTATCCACACCCGCCCCATCACCCGTTCTTTCACCAACTTCTGTACCTGCTTCTGAGTCAGCAAGTAGTCATGGCCCTTACTGCAAGCTCAAGGTATTCTCTGGCATCCGCCCTACTCCTAATGGGGAAATCGACTTGGAGACCTGGATAGACTCTGCTACTCTTGCGGTACAAGACTGGCAATGCTCAGAGGCCGAAAAAGAGCCCACCTGGGGGAAAGCCTCCAGGGACCTGCCCTACGTACTCTTCACTCCTTGAGATCCTCTGACCCTGACGCCAAAGCCCAAGAGTACATAGCCACCCTTGAAAATGAGTTTGGGGGCACCACTAGTGTTGGGGCCTTGAAATGGAAACTTAAAGATGTTAGACAACAGCCGGGGGAATTGTTATCTGCCTACATGGATCGACTAGAGGGAATCCTACAAACCATTTTTCAGAAAGGAGGCTGGGCCTCTAGTGAAGTGGACTGGGTAAGACTGGATCATACACTCTGCTCTGCTTGGCACGCCAGCTGGGTGTTGCTCAAATTGCAACTGCATCAAAGGAAATCTGATCCCTTGCCCTTCCATGTGTTGATGAAGGAGGTACAGGAAGTTGAGGAGGAGGAAGGCTTTTCTGAGCCCTGCACAGTCGTAGCTGCTGCAACCCCTGCTCCAGGCGCGGGGTCGGTCGCTGATGGCCTGGAATCACCGCAATCACATGACGGAATCCGAGAACTAAATGTCAGCCCCGTGGGGCCCAGCCAGAGAGGGACTGCTATGGATGCTCCGTCATGGGATGAACTGCTCAGGGAGTTCAGAGAAACAAAAAACAGTCTCTTTATGAAGGCCGCTTCTCCGAGTACAGGCCCCAATCCTTATCCAACTGCATCTGCTATGGGGGTGGGTGTGCACACCCAGGCATCTCCTGCTGACAGCAGCTCAAAAATTGATGTCTAGACTATGGAAGTGAGAAAATTGATGAGATGTCTCCAAATGCTCGCCATACTGCAGACAGAGTTGGAACCAAGGTTTTCTGTTGGTAGTACCCCCGCCTCAGCTCCCAATGTGATGTCTCGGCCACACCAGAGCCCAGAAAGTATATTTTGCCATAATTGTGGGAAGGATGGGCATATGAAGAGAGAATGCCAGTCCCAAAAGATCTAGATAAAGTTGTATACAGACTTCAAGGGGAGCTTCAGAAAGTGAGACCATGGCCGAGGAGCACCAGAAATGACAGCAGTGCAGGACTGAGAAATCCTAACTCAAATATCTTTGTGGCTAAATCATCTGTCCAGGCCTCTGCTACTGCCTCTCCAGACTGGTCAAGAATAGTAGGCTGTTTGATGGAGACTTCTTTGACTGTCAGTGGTATCCATGCTCAGGCTGTGCTCAATAGCGGGTCCCAAGTGACCACTTTATTCCAGGACTGGTATGATAAACACTTATCTGATGTGCCATTACAATCTTTGGAAGGTTTGTATGTGTGGGGCCCGAGCAACAAGTCTTATCCCTACCTAGGATATGTCCGGCTCTGGTTTTCTGTCCCTGCGACTGTAACTGGTGTAGACGAACAAGTAGAGACCCTAGCCCTGGTGTGCTCTCCTACGGGATTGTATGATGGGATTCCCTTGCTTGTTGGAACCAACGCCCACTTGTTTGGAAGACTAGCACGGTTGTGTCAAAAGAAACAAGGGAAACGGACTGGGCAGGCATTGAGAATCCTAGCCCTGATAAAGAGAGCCTATGATCTGAAAAAACGGACTACCGAAGTAGACTGAGATGAGCCAGTGGGTATGGTATGAAAGAAAGATCCTGATTCTCTGGTACTACCTCCCAATGCTCATCACACCCTTCGTGGAGAGGTTTGCATTAGAAAAGATGTAAAGAACAAAATATTAATGTTGGATGCATCAGGCGATGGAAAGTTGCCAGAAGGATTATTGGTTAAGCCCAGCATTTTGCCTGCCTGTGCACATGCCTATACATGACGAGTGATGGTCCAGATTCAGAATGTGTCAGATTGGGAGATCTGGGTGAACAGATGGTGCACCCTAGCTACAGTACACTGCACAGACACTGCAGTATTTATTACCCAGTAACAAGTGCTCCAGCGAGAAGGAGAGAGTGACCCTGGACTTATTGGATTTTGGTGATTCCCTGTTGCCAGCTGAATGGAAGGCTAGAATTATTAAGAAACTTGCCCAGAGAGACCAAGTGTTTTCATTAAAAGAATGAGACGTGGGCTGTGTCCAGGGTGCAGAGAATCACGCACGCCTGCATGATGACCAGCCATTTCGAGAGAGATCCCGACGCCTTGCCCCAGCGGACATAGATGATGTTAGGAGACACCCACAGGAAATGCTCGCTGCTGGCGTGATACAAGAATCAAGGAGCCCATATGCCTCTCCCATTGTGGTTGTGCATAAGAAGAATGGGTCCGTGAGGATGTGTGTTGATTATTGAACCCTGAACCAACAGACCATCCCAGATCACCATGCCCCGTATACAAGATGCCCAGGACTGCTTGAATGGGAGCAAATGGTTCTCTATATTGGATCTTCACAGCGGATATTACCAGATTCTGATGGCCCCGGAGGACCATGAGAAAACAGCCTTCATCTGTCCTTTGGGGTTCTATGAATTCCTGAGAATGCCACAGGGGATTTCAGGTGCTCCGTCCACCTTTCAGCGACTGATGGAATGTGCGGTGGGAGATATGAACTTGCTGGAATTTCTAGTGTACCTAGATAATGTCATTGTGTTCAGACTTACATTAGAAAAGTATGAGACCCGACTGTTTAAAGTTCTGGACCAATTGGAAGACTTTGGCCTCAAGCTGTCCATCAACAAGTGGTAGTTTTTTCAAACCTCCGTGAAGTATGTGGGGCACATAGTATCTGCAGAAGGAATAGAGACCGATCCCAGTAAAGTTGAGTCACTGACTACTTGGTCCCAACCCCATAACTTGAAAGAACTACAGTGTTTTCTGGGGTATGGTGGCTACTACCATAGATTCACAAAAGACTATTCAAAGGTGATTCACCCACTGCTGAATCTTACCCAGGGTACCCCCTTACCAACCGTAAATACAAGAAAGGGTCTGTCAAAGAACCAGAGAAAGTGTACTTCTGCACAGGTGAACCTTTTGGGCCCCACTGGACACCTGAATGTGAAGCAGCCTTCCAGAAAGTCATATACCAGCTCACCCACGCCCCCATCCTCACCTATGCTGACCTTACCAAGCCCTATGTGTTGCATACAGAAGCTAGTCTGCAGGGTCTAGGAGCTGTGCTGTATCAAGACCATGAGGATGGTTTGATACCGGTAGCTTTCACCAGCAGGAGTTTGACCCCGTTGGAGCGAAACTATCCTATGCTCAACTGGAGTTCCTTGCCCTAAAATGGGCCATCGTTGATCAGTTACATGAGTACCTCTATGGGGCAAAGATATTGGTGAAGACCGACAATAACCTGTTGACCTACGTACAGACTTCAGCTAAGTTAGATGCCACTGGGCACCAGTGGCTCTCTGACTTATCAACCTATGATTATGCTGTCGAATACAGACCGGGCCTGAACCATATTGATGCTGATGCCCTGTTACGAAGGCCCACTTCCAAAAGTGATTGGGTCAGGCTGTCTGAACCTAACATCCGAGCATTGTGCCAAAAGTTTGACAGAGATGAAAAGATGTCTGTGGGCACAGTGCACTGTCTAGTAGATTGCTTGGGCCCTCCTGATACCTGCATACCGGCTGCCTATTGCCATTTCTCTGCTCTAGATATTAGTGCATTACCTCAACTTGACAATGACATTATTCAGTGGGCTCAATCCCAAGATCCTATGATTCAACCCACACTTGATGCCCTGTGTGCGGGGAAAGATGTGTCTAAGTTGCGTTCCCTTGACTTGTGAACTGCCCTATTGTTTAAGGAAGGCCCCAGGTTGAAGTTACTCAATCAGTTGTTATACAGAGAGACAGTGGATTGTAGTGGTCAAGTAGACAAGCAACAACTGGTCCTGCCCACAGCCTTTAAACACTTGATACTGAGGTCCCTACAGAATCACCTGGGGCACCTCAGGATTGACAGGACTCTCGACCTGGTACGATGTCAGTTCTACTGGCCCAAGATGAGGGCCAATGTTTAGCACCATGTAAAGACCTGTAGTCGCTGCCTCCAAAGAAAATCCCTGCCTCAGAGGGCTGCCCCCCTTCTCAATATCACTACCAGTGCCCCCATGGAACTGGTCTGCATAGATTTTTTGTGTTTAGAACCTGATCAATGGAATATTGGCAGTGTGTTAGTGGTTATGGATCATTTCACATGGTATGCACAAGCTTTTCCAACTAAAGATCAAAAAGCCTCTACCATGGCCAAGTTGCTAGTGGAAAAATTCTTCATCCACTATGGTGCCCCCCCAGCGGATCCACTCTAACTAAGGCAGAGACTTTGAAAGTAGGCTAATCAAAGAAATGCTGTCTCTGTGGGGGGGTGTGGAAGTCAAGAACCACCCCTTATCACCCACAGGGGGACCCTCAACCAGAACGTTTTAACCGCACCCTTCTAGACATGCTGGGCACCCTCCATCCAAAAGACAAGCATAAGTGGAGCCAGCAGATTAGCACCATGGTACACGCATACAATTGCACCAAAAATGATGCTACTGGGTTCTCCCCCTACTGCCTCATGTTAGGGAGGGAGGCCCGACTGCCAGTTGATATCTGCTTTGGGGTCTCTCCAGATGGGATCCGAGCCAAAAACTACCTGCATTATGTACAGAAACTGAAAGCTCAATTGAACCATGTATATCAACTGGCCCAGACAATGGCTGCCTAGAGAGATCTCGCCAACAAAGAGAGGCATGATAAGAAAGTAAAGGCTCAAGAGCTACAGCCCGGAGACTGTGTGTTGTTACGCAATTTAGGACTACATGGCAAGCACAAAATTGCTGATAGGTGGTACCATCTTCCTCATGTAGTAGTTGGAAAGTTGGATGATCTACCAGTGTACAAGGTATGCCCAGAGAATAACTCCAAAGCTGTCAAGACCATGCACCGTAACCACTTGCTGCCTATCGGCCAAGTTATTGAAGTTGAGCCAGCAGACATTGCCTCTCCTGGGCTGGTGACTCATGCTGTTGCAAAAAAGAGAGCGTCAACCTGCCCCAGTAGTCACAGATTTAAGGTTCCCCCCGCAGCAGGCACAGAATGATAGTGACTGTCAGTCCACCTCTGACAATAGTGAGTGTGACAATGCCTATTACCCCTCCTATGTCTTGAGTCAGCTGTTTCGAGGTAACTCTATGACCAATTGTGGGGATGAAGCTGGGCCTTCTGGACTGCTTAACCCTCCAGCTTTGTCCTTAGAGCCAATGCTCCCTGAAAGTGAAATGCAAAGTATTCCGTCAGAGGCTGCAGACTCCCTGTGTTTTGTGGAACTGTGTGACTTGCCCGAAGAAGGGGCTGATGGTCTGAGTCTCTCTCTGGTGACATACCAGAACTTGAAGAACAGTATGAGCATGCTGACGTGCCACAAAGCCCTATTGCACCTGCACCTTCTCAAAATGAGCCAGCTGGGCCCTCGACAGAAGAAAATAATGAGCAAAGTGTTGTAGAACCGGAGCCTACAAAGCAAGGAGCTGACAGTGCTCCTGGTTTGGACATTCCCATCCATGTAGAGGCACCCCTCATGAATGACAAAAGCTCCAAAGTTAGTGCCAAAAGTACAGAGACTGTGGCTTTCCCCCCCCTTCCCCCAGAAAGACTGGCCGAGTTGTTAAGCCAGTATTGCGCTTCAATTATGATTCTCCTGGGAGGCCAGTGGATTTGCCTCTCAATGTGGTTCACAAAGGTGTTTATATTTCTCAGAGCTCACTACCCAAACTGAGCTTAATGGCCAATTCCAGGTTAGTTGTTCTTCCTTCAGAACATGGTGTCCCTGCCCCATCGATCCTCAAGTTAGCCGATAGGGAAGGGCCCCTTCCACATTGTTTATTGTTCAAGAAGTTGTAAAGTGAAGTCATAGGTAACTGTTCATAGTATATAAATCATAATAGAATCAGTATAGAGTGCATGAAACATGCAAAAGTATTGTAAATGAAGATATGGTATAGTGAAATGTATAGTAATGTGATAAGTTACGATTAACTGATGCATCATGTAGTATTTCCATACTATGCTAATGTCACGTATGTCTTGTATATAGTGCATTTTCAATATTGTGATGGTATAAGACTTGACGCGGATGCCAAGTTTTCTCCACTCTCCAGACAGGGAAGGGTGTAACCCCCCCCTACAAATGGGGGTTGCCAAAAAGTCTTCCTTGAGCTTGCCTAAATGCTCACTGCCCGACTGTTGTCCTGCATTTTTAGCAGTTCAAACGTATTGCCAGAGAGTGCCTGTATAGCCTCCCTGTACTGTCTCCTTAAAAACTGCCTAGATTGCAGTTATAATTAACCTGGGAGGGGGCTAAGTGTTGCTATGCTCGAGTCCCACTCAGGCTGTCAGATAATCGCTCCGTTTCTACCATTGCTATTAGCCCAGAGGGAGCTCTGTTAGAAGGTGTACTTATTTGCTGATCATTTGTTAGAATAGTAATAATATTGCAGTTTGTTCTAACCTGCCTTCTTTGCAGCATGGACAGTTCTGTTTATTTCCACCATCTTGGTCTTGGACTGCCGAAATAGGCCAGTCAGTACCTTTGGGGACTTTAAAATGGAGCCTGTCCCCAGGGGTCTTGTGGGAGCAAAATTCTGTAGGAATTGTAGTTTTGGGCTTTTGGCACCTAAATGAACCTGGAGGGGGAGGCTTTGTTGTGACTGATAGACAGATCAGCCAACTGAATCTTTTGGATCCTGGGGAAAGTCCCAGGGTGCTTGCAGCTACTTTCAGTTTGAGTTGGGAAGGGAAAGCAGCAACAGCTCGAGATAGTCAAGCAGTAATCCTGCATAGATTCGCACGGGAGAACTGTGAAAGGGCTGAGTTTTGGCCTGCCTGTCTGCCTGCTGTCCCTGAGAGGGGAAAATAGAGCTGATTCGAACTGAATCCAAGTTGTGAGAATGATTTAAGCCACTGGAGTGTGACCAGGCTTTAACCTGCAGAAGACTGAAGACTTGCTGAATGCGATCGGCCTGTCAGGATTTCCAGCCACCTCTGAACTCCTGGTTTGTGCCGAGACTCTGTAATTGTGACCGGATAGCAGTCTGCCTGGTACAGTAGAATTTCTTACATGTAAATGTGCTGTTAGTGTGTCGTGATTTGGTTCCCCACTGTGTGCTGAACTGTGTTCTGCTTTCTGGAGGCTGCATCTAGCTCCCATGGACTGAATCCATGTTCATCTCCATTGGGCCTGGGCTTTGCCACACTGGCCCAGCCAGACTACCCACTGCAAAGCGAAAGCCATTGACGAGAGACCTGCCTGGGGATCAGCCCCCTGCTCATGCTTTGAACAGGAATGACGCCTCGGTGATTCGTGTGGGCCCTGCTTCTCCTGGCACTCCAGTTCAACAACCTGCTGTCTTGATTTCATCTTGCCTGTGTCCTGTATTGGGTATCGTGAATAAACATCAGGGTAGCTCCCTGCAACAACAGCTAAATCTAAAGTGTTATCATCTGATTGCTTTGTTGTCTTTTCTGTCACGAACTGAGCCCTCCAGCTCCGGATTACAAATAGTGTGTGTTGTGCATGTTGCTTTCTTCCATCACAGGGCCCCCGACCAGCTGCGACGCTGGCCTACCCCGGGCAATGTTCCTGGCTAGCCCACCGTCTTCCTCTGGGTACCCAGAGTGTGTGACTGTATAGGGACTCTTAAGTGCATTCATAACTGTCTGATTGATATAGCCTTTAAGCAAATCAACCTGATTATGCCCCTCTCTTGTTCAAGTCCCCTGAATAAATCAGATCTAACTCTTTTTGTATTTAACCTGACTGTGGTTCCAGTTTGTGCCAAGAGTACTGTATTGTTGCTATTTGCTGTGCATAATCTTGTTTTACAGGGGGTTCCCAGGGTTGAGCTAGAGGAACCAGCACCTGGTGGTAGGCAAGCAAGCAAATATTTATTTTTAGAGTGCCTTTCAGAAACCAAGGCACTGTACATAACATAAATACAAACAATATTACAATTTTAAATCACCCATACTTAGTCAGGGAAGGTCAAAGAAAATAAATACGTCTTTCAACATTGATTTAAAACCATTCATGATCAGGCATTCTCTTAAACAATGAGGTAGAGAATTCCAAAGGGTCAGTGCCACAATCGAAAAGGCATGAGCTCCAGAGGATATCAATCCCTGACAGCCCTAGGTAGAGAGCATTGCAGTAGTCAAGACGGGTAGTAATGAAGGCATGGACCAAAGTTGGAAGGTCACCCGGAGGAATCGGGTGTTTCACCCGGGCAATATTCCTCAGACGGTAAAATGAGGAATTAACCACGGCTGACACCCTAGCCTTAAGGGTCAAACCATCGTCAAATATAACGCCCAGGTTATGCACACGATCTGAGGTAATGAGCTCGACACCGTCCAGCCATAAGCCAGAGCCTTGCCCAGCACCAAAACCTGCCCCATGGTGACCCAGATCCACCACCAGCACCTCAGTCTTATTTGGATTCAGTCTCAACCAACTCGCACTCATCCAGTCTTTAATTTCAGAGAAGAAGCTATTTAGCACAGAGACTGCATCAACCTGTCCGGGCACAAAGGACATATACAGCTGAGTATCATCTGCATAGCAGTGAAAACTCAAGCATATCACCTGATGACATCTCCCAATGACAGCATATACACTTCAAACAACATTGCTGCTAATATGGTACCCTGCGGCACCCCGCAGAACAGGGAGAGGGCATCAGAGGAATAAATTCTAGTGACCACCCTCTAAGACCTGCCTACAAGGAAAGATCAAAATAATTTGAGGACTGTACCCAACAGTCCACAAAGGAGCCACAGGGTCTCCAGAAGCACCCCATGGTCCACAGTGTCAAAGGCTGCAGAGAGATCGAGAAGAACCAAGATGGTATGAGCCTTTCGATCTCTCGCCATTAGGAGATCATTTAATACCCAGACAAGGGCGGTCTCCATGCTATGCCTCTTCCTAAATCCAAACTGAAGAGCTTCATAGACACCATGAGTTATTAAGTGATTGTCCAGTTGCAACACAACCACCTTCTCAATAACCTTTCCCACAAAGGGAAGGTTAGAAACAGGTCGGTAGTTAGCTGGGTCGATGGGATCCAAGAAGGATTTTTTTAAGGAGTGGTCGAATAACCACCTCCTTTAAGGGATCCAGAAAGGTTCCCTTCTCCAAGGATCGCCATACAATTTCGCTAGGATCGGACAGATAACATTAGTGCATCCCAACAAAAGAGAGGTAGGACCTGGATCCAAACTACAACAGGTTGGGTGCAAAGTCTGGACAATTTTGACAATGTCCAAGAATTCCAGTCGGCTGAAATCCATCCAGACAGACCGGGTGTTCATCACCCCCAATCGACCTCTGCAACCTCTTATGGATAGAGCCAGGCTGATTCCGAACCTGATGCTGGCAACCTTATCTGTGAAAAACTGAGCTAGCTCATCACACTTATTTTGTGAAAAAACTCTCCTGGATTGGAGACAGAGTGGATTGCACAATCTGTCAACAGTTTGGAAGAGTTGAGCCGGTCGGTTCTGCGCAGCAGAAATCTCTCTGGACAGGAACTCTGCCTTCTTATGAGTGATTTCTGATTGATAGCCTTTATATTGGTCCCTCAATCTAAGCCTGTCAGCATCCAGGCCGGACTTCCACCATGCTTTCTCCAGCCTTCGACCAACCCACCTCAACTCCTTCAAGGACCCGTCATACCAAGGGGACCTTGGGCGAAGAGTGAGTGGTCGAACGCAAACAAGAGCAATCAAGTCCAGGGCATCTCCCACTGCCTTATTATAGGCTAGAATGAGATCCCCTTGACTTGTGCTTTCACACAGCAATCCCGATAGGTCCAGCACCGCCAATAGACCATCTGGGGTAACTCCCCTCAAAGGGTGGTACCGAACCATCTCCGTAGGGGTAGGTCCATTTGGGGGAGCCCCAAAACTGAACCCTATGGTGTGATGGTCAGACAAACTGACTGGTTCCACCCCCAAGTCGGTGATCTCCATCCCCAGAAGGAAAAGTAGATCCAATGAGTGACCTCCTATTTGGGTAGAGGAGGTAACTACCGGTGTAAGGCCCAGAGTGTACATTAACTGGAGGAGATTTTGACCAAACTGCGAGAATTCATCGTCGACCCAGGCATTGAAGTCCCCCAGAATTACCCATCTGGAGGACTCCAACACCATGTTGACAATGAAGTCCGCAATCTCCTGCAGGAATAAACCCCCATCACCTGGTGGACAGTAGATGAGGAGTATCCTACAACCTACACCCTCTCCCATAATGCATTCAAAGGATCTAGTGATCCCCACTGGAACATCCACAAGGCCCAGTTTGGTCTTAAAAAAGATGGCTACAACCCCATCCCTACGATCCAACCTCGGGCGGTGAATCACCGAAAACCCAGCTGGAGTTGCAGCTGCTAATACTGGGCCTGCATTCTCATCCAGCCAGGTCTCAATAAGTGCAAACAGTGTGGATAATTGCATAGTGAATAAGGGTCATTGTGAAAGTGATTATTGTATATTGTTCATGCCACTAGAAGGGAAAGGGGGGTTACAGTGTCCTGGAAGGCTCTGCCCAGGTTAGCTTAACCGCTAACAACCCTGACCTCTAAGTGGAGGCACCCGTTTCAGTACCCAGGCCCCTTAACCTGCTACTAGCTAAGCAGGCAGGGGTAGTAGCCCTTGGCATAGCACCATTTAGGGGTTACACGGAGACCTGCACAAGGGTGCAAATTGGGCAGTGATTGGGCTGGTTGTGCTGTTGGTTCCAGGAGGAAGAGGTAATGGGACACTGAACAACAGGGTCAGCTGCACTGGCACTTTAACTATTTTCAAATTGTATTCCTACGTGTGATATTTGGAGACTGCGGGTGAAAATTGAGTGCACTGTACACTGTAAGTGGCTGAATGTTCGGTGGGGGCACACTCTGCTGATTGTTTTTGCACATTTGCAGGCAAAGTCGAGGTTGGTGATGCGGTCGCAGGGAGACCTATCAGGTGAGCCAAAAACTGCGCCACATTTAAATCTGGCACTGTGGAGTATAAGGTCAGAGTTTGAGCTTGCGGCCTTCACTGTGACGCATTTGCGGTCAGGTGGGGATCAGGGCCTCTGGTGACTACTGGGGCCGGTTCTTGCGTTTCATCCAGCAGGCCTTGCAGCTGAAAGGGGAAGTGGAGACCAGCACAAGGATGCACGTTGGGCAGTGATTGGGCCAGTTATGCTGTTGTGTTGTCGGTTCCAGGAGGAAGAGATAAAGGGATGCTGTAAACTGGGATTAGCTGCACTGGTACTTTAACTATTTTTAAATCATATTCCCACGTGTGATATCTGGGGACTGTGGGTGAACTTGTGTGCACTGTACACTGTAAGGGGCTGAATGATCTGTTGGGGCACACTCAGTTGATTGTTTTTAGACATTTCCGGGTGTAATAAAGGCTATTCCTGCCCTCCCTCCCTCTCCCAATCCCACCATCCCTGGAATAGTCTACCTTTACAGTGTGTCCACCTGGGCCAAGGGAGGAGCTTCTTGTGTAGTAGCAGGAAAGGGAGGAGTGTGCACTATAGTATATTCACATAATTTCTGAAATGTAAACCTGCTCTAACACTATTTGCAACTTTGAACTGATAAGGGGGGGACCAAAGGTGTGACTAGACCAGGGTGACTTAACCTGGTTGGGAGAGTAAGGGAAAAAATTGATAGATGAGAAGCTTGGAGAAGGGCAAGGGGGTGGGGAATGGGTAGTAGTGGCAGACCAAAAAGGAATCCAGGACGGGTTGTAGGCTGCAGTGGGTATGGGGTAGCCATCTTTTTTTTTTTTTTTTAATATATACTTTTTTGGATTTTTCCAGTTTCTCTCCCACACCGAGGCCATGGCGTCACATGCGCAGTGCGTGTGGAGGCGCATGCACACGGCAGGATTCAGGTTCTCTGCCCCTCCCCAGACTTATGTCAACGCTCACCAGACCTCCACCCAGTGGGAACGAGACTACAGAGGTGCGAGGCGTCCACCCCTTGGAGGGGAGAGCTGCCAGTTGTGGCTCAGTCCCTCTCCAACACCCCCAAGCCTGCTCCCTGTTGACCTGAGGTCATTTTCAAACCGGGGTCCCCAGCGTAATGTGAGGTAAGGCACCAGCACCTCAGCCCTCTGCGCCACCAGGCCAGGCCAGCTGGGCAGCCATTTTCTTGGGGACTGCTTGGAGGGTAGGGGGTTGTGTGGTGTGTAGACAGATGGGCCAACTTAGGAAGAGGTTGACAGGCTAAGAAGGGAGCTCAGTAGGTGGGGAGGGCAGAGCAGAATAAAACAGCAGGGGTCAAGAGACAAAAGGACCTACATAGCAGACACAGCAGGCAAACGGGGGGCTACAGTGGGGATGATTCAGATGGCAGGCCATGCAACCACTGAAGACAAGATGGGACAGGAGGCTAAGAGGTAGAGGGAGGTTAAGATAAGAGGAAGGAGAGGGAAGGGAGCAGAGCATGGTTCAAGGTCGCAGGGAGGGGGGAGTAGGGAAGCTTAGGATAAAGTGAGGGAGAATAGCAGGCTTTCGGTTCTGGCAAACCTGGAGCAGCATGAGGGGGGTAGGCCAATCACAGGGATTGCAAGGAAACAGAATAGTAGTATTGACAAGAGAGCTAGTAGGGGCACTAGGAGCAGGGTCAACTCAGTAGAGAGTAATGGGGGTAGTGGAGGAGGGATGGCAGAAGGGGGGCCAGAAGACTCAGGGAAGTGTAGGGAGACAAGGAAAGGGTACAGAAAGGAGGGGGTGGAACACAGGTAGGACAGGAGTACTAAGAGGGAGAGGGGAGGGTCAACAGTAAAGGAAGGGAAAGGATCAGGGGAAGCACCAGTGGATGGAGGCAAGGAGAGGACTACTACAGAATAGAGGGGACCCGAATCAGGAAGGGGGAAGGGATGGAGGTGGGGAATAGTAGCGGCAAGGATACAACTAACACAGACAGCAGGGGCAGCAAGGGGGTCTAGGGCAAGGGTACAAGTAGGGACATATGGAGGCAGAGGGACCCTCAGGGATGGAATCAGGGATGATAGACCAAGAGTGTGTTCCGGGGAATAGGACGCACCAGAGAGGTGAGCAGGATGGGGGGGGGGAGGGGGCAGGAGTCATCATTCTGCGGGACTCAGTAAAAGGTATGAGATGGGTGAGCAGAGAAATCAGGAAAAGCCACATATGGGTGGAGTGCAAGCCGGCCATGACAGCAGGAAAAGAGGAGCAGCATGTTAAGAGGTATGTGGGGAGGCTAGAGGAAAGGCCTCATATTGTGGTGCACCTGGGCACTAATGATCTGGAGGGAAATAGGTTGGAAGAAGTGCAGGAGAGTTTCAAGAAGTAGGAAGGTTGTGCAGGACTGAAGGGAGGACAGTGGCGTTCTCTGACATTCTCCCCATACCAAGGGTTAGCATGGCCAGGAAACAAAGAATCTCAGAGGGAGATGACCAGGCTCCTTCCTATAGACAGGCAGGAAGAGGAGCAGCAAAAGGCTAAAAGGGGAAGGGTTAGTGAAGGTGGCATAGGCAAAAGGGGGAAGAACTCGCAGTGGAGGATGGTCTCTCCGAATGCAAGAAGCCTTGGCAATAAAACTGTAGAACTGCAGACTTTGAAGGCAGAAGGGGAGGTGGATATAGCCACAATCACTGAAACATGGGCCACCTAGTAGCAGGACTGGGATCTAGCGATCCCTGGATACAAACTGTGCCGGAGGGACAGGGACAAAGAGGGAGGGATAGCCATATATGTTAAGGAAGGGATATTGTGCAACAGGGAGGAAAGGCTGGAACATCATAAAGAGGGGTCTGGCAGAGGCCACTAGCTCTTGCACCAAGTGCTATTGTGCCAAAGCAAGAAGGCCAGGAACAAGAGACCTAGCTGGGTGAATGGTGAGATAATGGGAAGGGTGAGGGAAAAGAGAGTGGCCTTTAGAAAATATAAGAGATCCTGCCGGGAAGGGAAGAGAATAGGGAGGAATACATGAAAAATTACAGAGAGGTGAGCAAAGTAGTGAGGGCAGCCAAGGCTTCAAAAGAACAATGGCTGGAGAGGGGATCAAGGAAGGGGGAAAGGACTTAAGTATATAGAAGAGAGGAGGAAGTGCAAGGACCACATTGTAAGGATTAGGAAGGAGGGTGGGTGGGTAGAGCAGAGGGCAGAGCAGGCGGAAGCACTAAATGAGTACTTCTGCTCAGTGTTCATCAGGGAGAAGGGTGGGCCTATACCTCAGGGGGAGGGTGGAAGGGGGACGGGGGGGAGGTGATGATGGATGTGGAGATCACCCTCAGAAGGGTGTTAAAGGGCCTAAGGTCCATAAGAGTTGATAAGGCACCTGGGCCAGACGGAATGCATCCTAGGGTACTCAGGGAGCTGGCAGGGTTCCTGGCAGAACCACTGTCAGACTTGTTCGACACTTCCCTGAATACTGGCTGCATGCCCAGAGATCAGAGGATAGCACATGTGGTGCCAATACATACGAGTGGGCCCAGAGATGAACCTGGGAACTACAGACTAGTGAGCCTTACATCCATTGTGGGAAAGCTAATAGAGACTATATTTGAGGAAAGGCTGGTGAGTTTCCTGGAGGAGAATAGCTTACAGGACAACTGGCAACATGGGTTTGTATCTGGGAGAGCATGTCAGACCAACCTTATTGACTTTTTTGACTGGGTAACGAGGTCACTGGACAAGGGCCATGCGGTTGATGTCCTATACCTGGACTTCAGGAAGGCGTTTGACTCCATGCCCCACAGAAGACTGAACAGCAAGTTAAGTAGCCTGGGAGCAGGGAGGGAGCTAATCAGGTGGATAAAGAACTGGTTGCAGGCAGACAGGCAGCAGAGGGTGGCAGTTGGAGGGGAGCTCTCAACACCCAGGGCGGTAACCAGTGGGGTACCACAGGGGCGGTGCTAGGACAAGTCTTGTTTAACATATTTATAGCAGACATAGTAAAAGGTGTCAGGAGCAAGATCAACCTTTTTGCATATGACAGTAAGATCTGTGCTGCGTTGGATAGTGAGGAAGAGGATAAGGTACTGCAAGAGGACTTGGTGACACTTGAGTGCTGGTCAGCTACATGGCAGCTGAGGTGCAATGCCAAAAACTGCAAGGTCTTGCACTTGGGGGCTAAAAACCCAAAGAGCAGCTACTGGTTGGGAGAGTACAGTTGGCCACTTGAGATGAGGAGAAAGATCTGGGAGTGCTGGTGACAGGGGACGTGAAACACTCAACACAGTCTAGGAAGGCAGTTGCAAAGGCAAACAGAATCCTGGGATGCATTGCCAGGGGAATCACCTCAAGGAGGGAGGAAGTAATTTTGCCCTGGCCCCTGGGGAGGCCACACTTGGAGTACAGTCTGTAGTTTTGGTGCCCATATCTGAAGAGTGACATCAAACTATTGGAAGGGGTCCAGCGTAGGGTGACGAAGATGATCCTGGGGATGGGGGACAAGACATACGAGGAGAGATTGAGGGAGCTCAACATGTACACCCTGGAGGATAGACGAGAGAGACTGTTCAGAATGCAAATACAGAAAGCTGAGATACCCGGCCTAGTCAGTGATACACAGAAACGTTATGAGAAGGTAAGCTGTATTCCACAGTGAGCAATGTTATGGCAAACGTTTTTAAGCACTAACTTTGGAATATAACAGACTTATATGTACCCACATTAGGTAGAAGCAACCAAAGCTAAGTTGAAAAACGCAATGTGATGCAGTTTGAATAAAGTTTACCATTCAAGTAAGTGTAAATGAGTACCTTAAGTGGCAAATTAGCTGAGATCTATAAAATATATCTACAAGTTAAAAAGAGTAAAAATAAAAGGTGTAACAGACTCTCTAGCTATAAAAGTGATCCTGCAATAAAAATGGTTAATATAAATAACTGTTGAATCCAACCTCAACAGGTAGTAGCAAGTTTCTGAAAACACTAACAAGCTGAACAAATAGCTTTGAAATACTGACATGTCTAGGTATGTGTGAAAAGCAACATTTAATTTTAACTACAGAGTTGTCAGCTTTAACATAATGAAATTATTTCTATAAACCTTGTTTTTTACCATCTTAAATTTACAGAAGCCTCAGCCTGTCACTAAAAACATTTAACCACAAATGTATTAAAGCAGTCAAAGCTGTATAGACAAAAAAATATGGATTGTAGAAAAAATTATAAACACTATTGGTTATAGTGAAAAAAATGGAAAAGCCCAAGAGAGAATAACTGTTCAAGAAACTAGAACATTTATATAATTAGAAGTTAGAGTTAAGCAGTTTGAAATGACAGAAATGTATTCCACATTATGACAAGAGAGTATGCTGTGTTTAAAATTAATGCTAAGTGGACAGGCTCACTGAATCAGAACAGCTTGCTGGAGGTGAAATATAGGCTATGACCAGCAGGGGGAAGCAGAGCTTCACAGAAAGTGATACAAATTTTGAAAGTACAAAAAAAAACATAGAAACCTAGAATTTGACTGCAGATAAGAACCGCTTGGCCCACCCAGTCTGCCCATTTCCCTACCTACTGGATAAGCTGCAGATCCTAGTTAACCAGCAGCCTACTTCTTCCTACCCCCAACCCCTAGAATTGCCTTATGACTGTCCCATACATGCTTGAATTCCACCACTGTTTTTGACTCCACAACCTCCTAAGGAAGGCCGTTGCACGCATCCACAACCCTCTCTGTGAAAAATACTTCCTTACATTACCTCTGAGCTGCCCCCCATCTTCAAATTGTGCCCCTTGTTCTTGCACACTCTTTTTGAAAGACGCTACCCTCTTGGACTTTGTTGATTCCCTTGAGGTACTTGAAAGTTTCTGTCATGTCCCCCCTCTCCCTCCTTTCCTCGAGGCTATACATATTAAGTGCCTTAAGTCATCTTCATATGTCTTCCAGTGCAGACCCTGCACCATTTTAGTTGCCCTCCTCTGGACAGCGACCATCATGTCTATGTCTTTGCGGAGATTGGGTCTCCAGAACTGCATGCAGTACTCCAGATGGGGTTTCACCAGCTGTCTGTACAGAGGGATAACAACTTCTTGTTTTCTACTGGCGATGCCTCTCCCTATGCATCCCAGTATCCCCCCAGCCCTCCTTGCTGCCCTCTCACATTGCTTGCCCACCTTTAGGTCATCTGATATGACTACCCCCAGGTCCCTTTCCATTTTGTTGTTGTTAGTATCTCACCCCCCATTGTGTACTCTTCCCCTGGGTTTTTGTTTCCCAGGTGCATTACCTTGCACTTCTTAGTATTGAATCTAAGCTGCCATACATTTGACCATTCCTCTAACCTTGCCAAGTCCCTTCTCATCCTTTCCACCCCACCTTGTGCATCAACTCTGTTGCAGATCTTTGTGTCATCTGTAAAGAGACATACTTTTCCTTCCAGTCCCTCTGCAATGTTGCTTATAAAGACATTGAAGAGGACCGGTCCTAATACTGAACCCTGCGGTATCCCACCAGTAACCCCCCTTCCTTCAGAGTGGACTCCATTTACTGTTACTCTCTGTGTCCTATTCTCCAGCCAATTCTTTACCCAGGTTGTCATCTTGGGACCCACTCCCAGGCTGGCTAACTTGAATATTAACCTTTTGTGTGGGACTGTGTCAAATGCCTTGCTAAAGTCTAGGTAGGCCATGTTCACAGCCCCTCCCTGTTCTACTACTTTGGTCACCCACTCAAAGAAATCCATCAGATCTGTCTGGCATGACCTTCCCGCTGAATCCATGCTGCCTTGGGTCCTGTGCCCTCTGGCCTCTAGACACTGACAATTCTTTCCTTCAGAAGTGATTCCATCATTTTCCTGTCACTGAGGTTAAACCAACAGGTCTGTAGTTTCCTGCTTCTGCCTTGCTCCCACTTTTGTGAAGGGAATCACATCTGCCCTCCTCCAGTCCTCGGGTACCACCAGATCCTCCCATGATTTGTAAAAGAGGGTAGTCAGTGGTGTCACTAGTTCTACCCTTAGTTCTTTTAGAATTCTGGGATGAATCCCGTCAGGCCCCATTGCTTTGTCCATCTTCAGTTTTAAGAGTTCTTTCATAATGCTTTCTTCTGTAAATGGGCTGGTATCAACTTCTGTATCCAGAGTGTTTCTACTGTTTGTTTTAGGTACCTCACCCTTTTCATTTGTAAATACTGAGCAAAAATATTTGTTTAGTATCTCTGCCTTTTCACAGTCACCCTCTGCCCACCCCCTCCCCTTTATTAAGCCTCACTATCCCTCCCTTGGTCTTCCTTTGCTCCCTGATGTACCTAAAAAAGGTTTTATCCCCCTTCTTAACTGAGTTGGCTATCTTTTCCTCGGTTTGGGCCTTTGCTGTTTTGACTGCCTTCCCAGCTTCCTTTTGCTTTAACTGATACAGTTCTCTGTCCTGCTCCTTCTGTGATTCCTTGTACTTCCTGAATGCTTTCTTTTTCTCATGAACTTTCACTGCCACTTCCTTTGAGAACCATAGTGGTTTCTTACATCGTTTTGTTTTGTTTATTTGCTTCACACGAAGGCTTGTTACCTCGGTGATGGCAGTTTTTATTATTCCCCATTGTTCTTCCACCCCTCCTTCCTGCCCATGTGCTAGTGCATTCCTTAGGCACTCACCCATTTTGGCAAAGTCAGCCCTCATAAAGTCCAGTACTTTTGCCTTTGTATGGCTTGACTCTATTGCTGTGTTTATTGTGAACCATACTGTTCGATGGTCGCTAGTTCCTGGATGGCTACCCACTTCTATATCTGTGATCCTCTCTCCATCTCCATTTGAGAGAATGAGGTCTAAGATTACTCCCCCTCGAGTGGGCTCCAATGCTAATTGTCTAAGGCATGCCCCCTGTAGGGCATCTAGAATAACCCCACTCTTCAAAGTGGCTGCTGCAACTGCACTCCAGTTAACATCTGGCATATTCAGATCACCCATCAGCAATATCTCCCCTTTTTCCGCCATTCTAAGTATACTTTCTATCGTTTCCTTGTCCATTTCCTCCCCCTGAGAAGGGGGTCTGTATACAACCCCAGTGCGGATTGTGGTGCCATTGCCTGTCTCCAAATTTACCCACAGTGCTTCTTCTCTCCCTGTTTACCCATTTGTTCTGTTGCTTTGATTCCTTCCCTTATGTAAGAGCTACTCCTCCTCCTCTTTACCCTCCTGTCCCTCCTGTAGATAGTGTATCCTGGTATGTTTATGTCCCAGTCATGGTTATGTGTACCATGTTTCTGTGACTGCCACAATATCCAGATGTTCCTCCTCCATCAAGGCCACTAATTCAGGAAGCTTGTTACCCAGACTACGGGCATTGGTACTCATTGCTCTCCATTTTTTGATGGCTTTACCTTCTGTTGCAGCATCCTCCACTGACCTTTCTACCTCGGTCTTTTTCTCATTTAGTACCTTGTTTTGTAGGGAGAGGCTGGGATTTTCCTGCTGCTTATCAGTGCTCTCCCTTGACTAGTTTAAAAGCTTGCCAATGAAGCATTTAAACCAATTGCTCAAAAGATTTGTTCCTTCCTGGACAGATGCAGACCATCCTGCTAGTTTAGGCTGGTGTCCTCCAGGTGGAACCCCAGTCCCCAATGAAGCCAAACCCCTGTGCTCTACACTATTTTTTCAACCATTCATTAAACTGCATGGTGCAAAGTACCCTTGCCTCACCCATGCCATTGACAGGCAGCACCTCTGAGAAGGATACTGTGTGTGCTACTTGTCTTAGGCCCCTCCCCAATTCTACAAAGTCCTCCTGCACTGCTCTTATATCATGATGAGCCAAGTCATTTGTCCCTAGGTAGACAATGACATCCAGCTCAGACTCCTGTGCAGCTGTTCTCGTGATCCTGAGTATGCGCTTCCTGTCCCTCCAAGCCATGACACCAGGCAGGCACCTTACTTCAGTTTTCCCTGTCCCCCCAGTTCTATCCCCCTAATAATTGAGTCCAGCACCAGGAGCTGCTTCCTTTCCCTGTGGTGTCCTCTGCCTCCTTCCTGTGGGCCTCCCTTGTGACAGTTGTCCTCGGCCTCCTTAGTCTCCTCTGCGGGTGCATCCGTAAGGGAGCTATGCTCCCCCAGAATGGTGTATGGATTGTGAAGTGGAACAATTGACTGGGTGTGCCTCTGATCCACCATCCTCACCCTTCCTGAGCCCACTGTGGTCCAACTGCTGTGCTTTCTTCACAACCTCTGAGATAGTGGTGGTGGCTCTGGTGCTCCCTGGGTGGGGGAGGTTCCCTTCCTACTGTCCAGTGTGGCCTGGGGGAAGGTTCCCTTACTACTGTCTAGTGTGGCCTGAAGACGGGCAACTTCCTCCCTCAGGCAGAAAGTTGTCTGCAAATAGGGCAGCATCTCAGCCTCCAGAAAGACTCCCGGAAGACTGCTACCCCACAGCCATTACATTGCGCTACTCCCCACATGTTTATCTACTTTTTTTTTTGTGTGTGTGTGTGTGTGTGATTGGTTTGTTATATAGAAATATATATATATTATACAATGTGTATGCTTATATTGTCAGTGCAGTGTGCTAGAGAGGATATGACAGTGATATGCACCTTGCACTCTTGAGGAAATGATGTCAGAACCCCAGGTATAAAGGAACTATTTCCAGGAGTGGTTGGGGTGAGGGGTGGGCAGCGGTTGGGCCTAAACTGTGCCCTCATGAAACAATCCGCTAAAAGCTCTGACCCACCACTGCAATGAGTGTCTTCCTGTCAGCAAGATGCCCTACACAACAATTTGACAGAGAAAATACCCTGCTAATCAGAGAAAAATCCAGACATAGGTAAACCTCCCCAGCCCCAAAACAGCCTGGTGGTTTGTGCTCTGAAAGCAGTCAGCCCCAAAATAAGTCAGCTGTACTTTAAACTCTGGAAAACTTCCCTCAGATGTAAGCAAGAGAGAGATTTGTTGCAGATATCTAGTCCAATATAGTATATCCCATGCAGCTTCTCAGTTGTTTCAAAGCACACCCTGTTACACAACTTGGAAGAAGATGGACTTCTGTCTGAAACAGGATCACACCAGTAGTTTATAGTAATTTGATCAATGCTGGAATGTTCAAGCCAGAGCAATTGGCTGTGATGCAGGTCTCCCTGACTTGTGAAGACAATTTCCCCCACCTCAGGCCATGTCTGGCATCCAATTACAAACTGCAGCCTTTGCTATTTTAAAGTGCACAGCCACCACCAGTAAATATTGAAAAATATATTGATGCAGAGTGTCACAGAATACTAGTAGACAGTCCAGTTAGCCACAAAGAAAAATCAAATATGCCGTTATTTCAACCCTTCTGAAGATGCTCACAAGATAAGCAGTTTTGAAAGTCCCCTTCCTGAATTAAAAACTAAAATAACTAAACACAAAGCAATACCGATGTAAGACTGTAAAGTAAGGAAAACTTCCCTCAGATGTAAGCAAGAGAGAGATTTGTTGCAGATATCTAGTCCAATATAGTATATCCCATGCAGCTTCTCAGTTGTTTCAAAGCACACCCTGTTACACAACTTGGAAGAAGAACCAATGTAACTAACAGAGGCATATGATTCAACATATAAAAAATAGATGATATTAGCATTTCATACTTGTAGTGAGTTATTGACAGGCGTTATAAAAACTGTATATTTTAGAATTAAATGATTAGAGAATATTGTTTCAATAAATTCATTTCAGTATGTTTAAACAATAGATCCTCACCCCTGAAGAAGCCTAATCAGGTGAAATATTGGGTAGCGAAGATCCTGATGTATAAAAATCTATAAATAAATTGGATTTTTTGCTGAACATTTACAAGGAGTGGCTGGCCTTCACATTTGTTTTCCTGCTCATATCTGAAGAGAGACATCAAACTATTGAGGGGATCCAGCGTAGAGCGACTAAGATGATCCTGGGGATGGGGACAAGACATATGAGGAGAGACTAAGGGAGCTGAACATGTACACCCCGGAGGATCAAAGGGAGAGAGGGGGTTATGATTCAGATATTCACGTACCTGAAGGGCATAAACAAAGTTAATTCAGGTGGCTTGTTTAAGCTAAAAGGGGGAGGGACACCTGGGGACACAGTCTGAAATTGGAGGGAGGACGATTCAAGAGAGAGGTGAGGAGGCGCTATTTCACTGAGAGGGTGGTGGCTGGTTGGAATGCACTGCTAGAGAAAGTAGTGGCACTGTGGATGGTGGGCAGCTTCAAGAGATGGTGGGATAGGGCCAAAGAGATGGTCAAAACTGTTGAGAGAGTGGGGGAGTGAGGTCAGAAGTGGGGGGCCCCTCAGAAGGGGGGAGCAAGGGGATGGGGGGTAGCTGCACTTTAACAAGGCAGCGTGCTACACACTCGAGCAGACTAGATAGACCAAATGGCCTGTATCTGCTGGCAGATTCGTATGTTCGCATGTAACCTGGTCATTTGTGGTCCAGTTGACACCAAATTTTCAGGGTGGGCATATTGGCACCCCTCTTCATAGACACATAAAATAAGTGTCATTTTGTTAATAACAGCCAACATACCAAAATGCATGGCAGAAAAGGTGATCTTCTAGGACATCTCCCTCCACCGAGTCACATCATGAAACTAGGTCGTCAGCTTCGGGACCACCCAGAAACTTGTGCTAGATATGGTTGCCCATGTCAGCGTGCCTTATCATTGCATATATAACCAGGGTATCCCCAGCGTGCCTCAGTTCTTTCTTCTGCCATCAACAACTCATCAATCCACCACTGCTGAGGAATGCCATCAAACTCTGCAATTATTGCTAACGCTGCCACTTTTTGGTTTATTTTAAAACTTCTATGCCGTGGCTGAAACAAAAGGAACATTTGTTCCCTTATTGTTGTTGCAGCGACATGAAGCGCTGCAAAGACGATGACCACTCCATTTGCATTTGCTGCTTAGGCCTTGCTCATAATATTAAGGCCTGCGGCATTTCCAGGGCTTTAACCAGGCCACTAGAACACATAGCAAGAAAGGTTAGAGTTATACTTAAAAATCAATGCTATGGAGGAGAAGCAAGGTGCGTCAAATTCGTCTTCCCTGTCATAAACCACAGCCTCTCTTCGTGGTTCACCATTGACCCACCATTCTCCATGGTTGATTCAACAAAAAATGACAGGCATGCTAAATTGGCAGACAAATGCCTCCATGCAGACAAGGACAGGAGGCACAGAGAAAAGACTGCCTTCCCTGAAAGACCCCACTCTTCCTCTGAAAAGAGGTAAGTCACTTGAAAGGCAGGACCCAGGCCAGGGCCTCCAGTTGTGCTCCTCCCTTCCCCAACTGTCTCTTAGACATCAAGGTCGGGGTCTGGCATGGGCTGTAATACCCCGCTGGGAATTTGCAGCAAATACTGCCGTCAGGCACTGTTCTGTTGATGGTTCCATTGTCAGTGACCCTATGGGGGCCCCTCGACTCTCAGCTCCTGTACCAAACTGTCAGAGGTGTTTCAAAGCCATATGCCCTTGCATCCACCATTAACTTCGTCAATGAAACCTTTTCAAAGGAAAAATTCCTTTGAAAGGAATTCCTTTTACCCACTGCAGTGCCAAGCAAGGATCGTCCTCTCTTGACAGTAAGTCCATCAACGGTCTCTCTTTCTCTGCCTCCGTAGTCCATTGACCCTTTACCAATGGCTGTCAACATCAATGAGGAGCTAGAGTGTAATCCAGATTATATGGAAGAGGAGTAAGACATGGAGGAAGGTCTGGATCCCCTGGATGTGGGGGATTCCAGTTCTTCTTTGTCCTCCAGTAGTGAGGAGAGTGTAAAGAACACTCCAAGGTCACTTCCTGAGGATGCCTCCTTTTAGGCTTTCCTCAACCAGGTTCAGGCCATACGAGGGTTTGACATTATGGAGGAGGATTCCTCTAAGAAAAATCTGTGTGAATTTCTAGAGGTGGCTGCCTCCCCTACCATCCTTATCCCTCAAATCAATTCAACTCTGGAGGATGCCACTCTCGCTGCCTGGTACAGACCCTGTGCCCTGCCTGCAGTTCCAAGCAAGGTGGATAAACAATATCAGGTGCCTTCTAGTAAGCCCTACTATACTCTCAACCAGAAACTGATTCAGGAGTGATTATGGCTTCCAGTGACAGGTTGAAAGCTCCAAAACACATGAGCCCTCTTCCTTATCATAAGGAGTCGAGAAAATTTGATGTCATGGGGAAAAGAGCATTGGCATCTCTTGGACTAAGAACAGCCAGTTAACAGGCATAAAGGATTAAACACCAAAACTGTCTGTGCAAGTCTCTGGCCTCTGTGACTGAAAATCTGCCAGAAGGCCTTGATAAGATGATGATGCGGCAAATAGTTGCAAATGCCTGTGCACAAACCTGAGAATACTCAGTAAAGCTGCATCACTAGAACTGACCACTAAATGGAAAACTATATAAATATTTATTAATTCCAACATGTACAGATCACATAAGTTGAAAAGCAGTCAGAATAAGGTGCAGATGTGGTGCAGAAATGTAAACATCTCGTTAAAGAGATGACATAGCTGACTAGAACTCACTCCCTGACGAAGTTCTTGTAGCGATGGGTCTGGGCATGTTCCTCCTGGCAGCAGTTGTGGAAGATTTGTGTCCTTCTCTTCAGGGTACTGTATATCCCTTTGTTTGCACTGTATTACACCTTGTTACGTTTAAACCTTTGCACATTATGCAGACTGCCTTTCAAATTAGGTAATTTGCACATACTTAAATTAATATTTATATATTTTTCTATTTGGTGGTCAGTCCTAATGATGCAGCTTTACAAAGTTTTCTCAGGTTTGTGCCCAGGTATTTTTTCAAACCTCCAAGTGCATATTATCTGTCTTGGAGTCTGTATCCGAATGTGTGAAAAGGTTAGTTGCCCCTGTGATGTGCACCGCCTGTACGCCCTGTGTTTGTGCCAATACATTCTCTGTTCTTGGGAGAGCAATTGCTAATGGCCTGGAAACCAGCAAACACCTGTTAAAATCTGCATATGATGCCTCAGATGCAACTGCCCATGCGGCTGCTTCCAGCATTTGCCTGTGCTGTCATTTGTTGTTGCATGTAGCTAGCCGTGCCTCTGATGTCCAGCAGTCAGTCCTAAATGTTATCTTTAGGGAAAGCAACTTTTTGGCAACAATCCAGTGTGTACTGCCTTAGAGCCTTTCTGATTTTTTTTTTTGCTGCAGCAGCCATTGGAAAATGTAAAAGGAAGAGTTCCACCTTGTTGCAACCATTCTTGATGAGCTTATTCGGGAACAGTCCATGTTCTTCCTGTATGGCCCACAGCCACTGGCGTGCTTTACAGGAGTGGCTGAAATGCATGCATATTCTTTTTGCCACATATGTAAGAGCTTTGATATCTCTGCCCTCAACCAGGAAGGCATGCATGATTGAATGTAGACATTATGTAAAACAACAAATGTGCACAAAGTCCCCATCAGACAGTGCTTTCTTTATGTTTGAACCATTGCTAGCTCCAATAAAAACTCCAGGAAGTCCTTATGGTGTAAGCCAGTACTGTATCTTTTTGTTAAGCTCATCCAGGATGTTGGGAGCTATGTGACCCTGTGGGATATACTGGATGCAAAGGGAAGCTAGTTTCAGATGGGATTTGTCTGTGTTACTACAGGGAGTATCTGACACCCAGTGTGCAGTCAGTGATCTAAATGGCTCTGGCTGACAGCTTGTCCATATATTAGTAGTTATATGTACCCCAGCAACTGCAGATTTTAAAGCATTTTTTTTTAGTTTCGCACTGACTACCTCATACAATTGAGGCATAGCACCAGTTGAAAAATACTTCCTGGATAGAATGCTATATGATGGCGACAGGTGATTCAGCAGCCTTTTGAAGCCAACATGTTTCATGACTCTGAAAGGCTGTAAGTCCAGTGGCGTCATCTCAGAAATTGGTTTTGTTACAGCAGTTGTTTCAGGATGAGTACGTTGGTATGTAGCTTTATGCTCAAGCATTTGAAGAACTGTGAACTTCTGATACCCTTGCAGCTGTGTCGAAACCTGCTATCACAGAACAGGGCTCCCTACTCCATCCAGACCTCAAGTCCCTACATCTTCATGCATGGCTCCTGAAGACATAGCCATCGCACATTTTGGGATTTCGCAGAAAGTTGCTGGTATACTACTAGCAGCCAGAAAGCCTTCTACTGGGCATATAGTCACTAAAATGGAAGCGGTTTACTTTATGAACTGCATCCAAACATCTGAACCCTTCACCTGCCCCGGTACAAGAGGTATTAGAATATTTGCTGTCACTGTCAGACTCTGGTCTGCAATATTCTTCCCTCAGAGTGCATCTAGCAGCTATATCAGCTTTCCATGCCCTTATTGATGGGCATATGGTTGCACAAATGAAGTTATCCCATAAGTTCTTCAGAGGTATTTTACATCTCAAACCCCCTATTATTTGTTTATTTATTTGCTTTTGTTTACTGGGTGAGTGCACTAAACATAGGAATGCCTATTTTCAGGCACGACCCAGGAGGATACAAGTCAGATACAAAACAACCAACTGCAATGTGACGCAGCGCATATAGGTCATACAATGCAAAGTTAGTCAGAAAGAAGAAAAAAAGAGAAAAAAAACAAACATCACAAACACTTGTAAGACTATATAATAGATGGACAGGCAAAGTAAGTAATAAGACAAAGATACAAGGATCATTCAGAGGAATGAGACAAGTGCAACACACATTCAGAGTTTAGCACCAGTCATTGTTATGAACAGTCAGCAGTAAGTGCCAATTTGCAAGTCAAATAAGCATAGTGGAGGAAATAAGAACAAGCATTTGTCAATGCCAAACGTTCGCTTGCAGGTATTTGCAGTGGTGTTTGGCATGTATGGTGCTTTACCCTAATGCCCTGTGCAATTGCTGGTATTTGCACAATAAATTTTCAGCATGACCTTTTTGTTACCCCCATAGTGCGCTACATAGGCGGAAACATGTTTTGGGCAGGATGTGAAAATGACAGCTGTACTGCTCATAAGGAAGTGTGGTAAAATGGCAATGTTGAAAATCTGGAGTGGAAATATTGAAAATTAAAGAAAACCCACGAAGGTATGGAACTGTCAATGCACGCTCGTAAAACAGTCATTGTTAGGAATTTTTTCACCAAATTATCAACATTGGCATTTTAAAACCTCTGCTAATGAACAGTATCACTGTGATTGTCTTACTGTGTGCCATACATTGATTTTGTACACCGACTGCGCCATTGTGCACTACATGGGCGGAAACACGTTTTGGGCAGGATGTGAAAAATGACAGCTGTACTGCTCATAAGGAGGTGTGGTAAAATGGCAATGTTGAAAATCTGGAGTGAAAATATTGAAAATTTCGCAAACTTACGAGCGTGCGTGGGAACTGCTACAACGCACGCCAGAAAACAGTTATATTTTTAGGAATTTGTTCACCAAATTTTCAACATAGCCATTTTAAGATCTCTGCTCATGAACAGTGACACTGTGATTTTCTTAATGTGTCCCATACACTGAGTTCACACAGTGACTGTGCCATTAATGCGCTACATGGGCGGAAACATGTTTTGGGCAAGATGTGAAAAATGACAGCTGTGCTGCTCATAAGGAGGTGTGGTAAAATTGCAATGTTGAAAATTTGGAGTGAAAATATTGAAAATTCGCAAACTTCAGGAGCTGCATAGAAACTACGTAATGAACACTCGTCAAACAGTCATTTTAGGAATTTTGTCACCAAATTTTCAACACAGCCATTTTAAGACTCTGCTCATGATCAGTGTCACTGTGATTTTCTTAATGTGTCCCATACATTGATTTCGCACACCGACTGTGCCATTGTGCGCTACATGGGCGGAAACACATTTTGGGCAGGATGTGAAAAATGACAGCTGTACTGCTCATGAGGAGGTGTGGTAAAATGCCAATGTTGAAAATCTGGAGTGGAAATATTGAAAATTCGCAAACCTACGAGCGTGCGTGGGAACTGTGCAACGCATGCTCGTAAAACAGTCATTTTTAGGAATTTTTTCACCAAATTTTCAACATTGCCATTTTAAAACCTCTGCTAATGAACAGTGTCACTGTGATTTTCTTACTGTGTCCCATACATTGATTTCGCACACACGACTGCGCCATTGTGCACTACATGGGCGGAAACACATTTTGGGCAGGATGTGAAAAATGACAGCTGTACTGCTGAGGTGTGGTAAAATGGCAATGTTGAAAATCTGGAGTGAAAATATTGGAAATTCGCAAACTTACGAGCATGCGTAGGAACTGCACAATGCACGCTCGTAAAACAGTTATTTGTAGGAATTTTTTCACCAAATTTTCAACATAGCCATTTTAAGAGCTCTGCTCATGAACAGTAACACTGTGATTTTCTTAATGTGTCCCATACACTGAGTTCGCACACCAACTGTGCCATTGTGCGCTACATGGGCGGAAACACGTTTTGGGCAGGATGTGAAAAATGACAGCTGCACTGCTCATAAGGAAATGTGGTGAAATGGCAATGTTGAAAATCTGGAGTGAAAATACTGAAAATTCGCAAACGTACAAGCGTGCGTAGGAGCTGCATAACGCACGCTCATAAAACAATCATTTTTAGGAATTTTTTCACCAAATTTTCAACATAGCCATTTTAAGAGCTCTGCTCATGAACAGTGTCACTGTGATTTTCTTAATGTGCCCCATACATTGAGTTCACGCACCAACTGCGCCATTGTGTGCTACATGGGCGGAAACACGTTTTGGGCAGGATGTGAAAAATGACAGCTATATTGCTCATAAGGAGGTGTGGTAAAATGGCAATGTTGAAAATCTGGAGTGGAAATATTGAAAATTCGCAAACTTATGAGCCTGCATAAAGAACTGCATAGCACACACTAAGTAAAACAGTCATTTTGGAATTTTTGCACCACATTTTCAACATAGGTTTTTGGGACCCCTTCTCATGAATGATGTCACTGTCATGGTGCTATTTGGGCGAGTGATTTTGTCAGTGACTGAAATCACTCTTCAGGCCTGAATAACGCCATGACAGTGACATCATTCATGAGAAGGGTCCCAAAACCCCATGTTGAAAATTTGGTGCAAAAATTTCCAAAAATGCCTGAGATATGCAATAAAGTTGAAAACCCCCTATCTAGCCCATTATACAGCTTACCGGCATTTCCTCAGTTCGCGGTCGGCTTTGAAGAGTGCAGACGTGTTCCCGGTCCACCTAAGATCGTCGCGCTGAGCTCCAGAGGTAAGTATGGGGTGGGGGGGTGTGCGGAGGCTGGGTGCACAGTGGGTGGGTGCGGGTTGTGGGAGGGGACTGGGACCGTTTTTCTTTACAGGTTTAAAAAATGGACTACGTGGGACACTTGCCATGCTGGGGTGGGCTCCCAGCATGGCAGAAGATGGCTGGGGGCCGAGGACCGACGGGGATTGGGCACCCCGTCGGCAAACTATGCAGGGGGCGAGGAGCCGTCGGGGATTGGGCACCCGTCCGGCAAAAAACGGACGCTTGCCATGCTGGGGTGGGCCTCGCGTGGCAGAAGGATGGCTTGGGGGGCGAGGCTAACGGGCACCCCTCAGCAACAACGTTTGCCATGCTGGGGTGGGCTCCCAGCGTGGCACCAAAGCTTTGGGGGCGGCGTGACGGGGGAGCACGTGATGCGAGGGGGCGGCGTGGACGCAGTGCTCGGTATAGGACAGCGGTGGTTTTGAAGCAAAGACCACCACTGTCATACACAGCTCCCACACCCATTGGTGCAGGACCATCACCTGCTCAACGGAGCACTGATTGCAAGGGAGAGGCACACTCCAAAGTGTGCTACTCTCTCAAACGCTCTCTAGCGCAATTAACAAAAGAAGGGGGAGGAGGGAGGGGTTGAGTAAGTGAGTTTGGGTAGGGTGGACGTTGAGTGAAGGCGAGCAGAGCAGGGGATGGGTTTATGGTGGATGGAAACAGGTACAAGGACTTACTGCAAGTAGGTGTTCACGGTGAAGCTTCTTAAAGCCAGTATGTGTAGGGGCAAGATGAATAACTTGAGGTATTGTATTCCAATATTTAGGGGCAGCATGGGAGAAGGCTTCTGCACCCATTGTAGTCTTATACCTGGAGATGTAAAAAGGGGTCTGATCAATTGAACGGAGACCATAGGAAGGGGTTTAAGGGTGTAATAGCGAGGCGAGAGATTGGGGGAGACCTGCTCTTATGGTACCATCTATTATAGCACCATAAGATAGGAGGCGGTGGGCAGCAGGACTAGGCCAATTTAGATCAGCATAGAGCTGATAGTGATGCTTGTGCCGAGGAGAGGCAAAAGCATAGTGGCAGATGTTATTATAGGTAGTGTCCCATGTATGGAGGGAGGTCTTGGTTGCACCTAGGTAGGTGACCGAACCATAGGCCAAAGATGGGATCAGAAAACCTAGAGCCACGGCAAGCCTAGCAGATGGGGTGAGAGCATAGCTAGTGCCGTAGGCTACTCCAATTTTTGCATTGACAGATTTGCAGGTAGCAGTAATATGGAGATCAAAGTCCAAAGATTCATCAAGAAGAATACCCAGGTATTTAAAGGAACTGGTGTTAACTAGCAGGGAGTTGTCAGCACAAGGTATTTTGAGGGAGTTCCGATTTACTTTTAGTATTGCAGGAGAGCCAAAGAGCATAGATTGAGTTTTACTACCATTAAGGACAAGGTGATTTGCAGTTAGCCAGGATTGAATGCTTAGGAAATCTAAAGATAGTGAGTTATTTATGTCTGATACATTACTGGCACTATGGTAGAGGACAAGGTCGTCTGTGTAGAGCAAGTAGGTGCCCGGACATCCAGTCCCACCTTGTGACTTAAATTTTGTGTGGGAGAAACTTACTTTGGCTCCTTTTGAGCCAGCCATGAGTTGTGGCTTACACTTTCTGTCACGGAAAATGTTTTTGCTTGCAGTTACTTCTGCTCAAAGGATTTCCGAGCTACAGGCTCTATGTATGAGTCTCCTTATTGAGTTTTCCAGAAAGACAGAGTTTCTCAGCATACTAATCCTAAATTCTTACCAAAAGTGGTGCCTGAATTTACGCTAAATCAGTCCATCCACCCTCTTTATTATCCTGAGCATGCCGATCAAGGGGAAGCATTGCTCCATACATTAGATATACCCAGAATTTTGAGATTATTAGATCAATCATACTAAAAAGTGCAGAAAGTCTTCCCAGTTTTGGTTTCATTTTCCTTGGGAAAGGGGGCACTCCTGTGTTCAAACACTGTTTCTCCAAATGGCTGGCACACTGTGTTATATTTTTTGTTATAGAAAATATGGTAAGGAACTTTCTGGTGTTTGTAGCCACTCCGCAAGAGGTATGACCACTGCTGTTGCCCTTTTCAGGAATTATGTGCTGCCGACATTTGTGCTGCAGCCACATGGTGCACTGTCCATACCTTCACTAAACATTACAGTCTGGACACAGCATCTTGCAGACTTGTGGTTTTGGTCTTGCTTTGCTGTATTGCAAGGCCCCCTTTCTTGATCCAGACTCTATCAGCTTCCCAACTTCCTTCTGGCACTGCTTGGGACCCACTCCAAAGGTGTGGTCTAAGGGAAGAGATTTCCTAGGAAGTTAGAACAGTTGCGTACTTACTGATAAATTAGATCTTCAGGAGAACCTCGTCCCTTAGGCCATGCTGACCCTCCCTCCTACCTCCTAGAGTGACAACACTTTCTCATTTTAGTCTACGACATGATGGTTCATCCAGCACCTTCCCTCACCTTGTGTGCCTGGTGCTGGTATACTCTCCTGGTTTCCCAGACATAACAGTCCTCCAAGTTTAATCTCTGGCAGGGAACTAAGGAGAGATAGGGCCACCCACAGTTACATGCACGCTGATACATGTGATGTCATCATGGGCAGCCCCAGCTAGCAGACGTTTCTGTGTGGTCCTGGTGCCTAATGGCTAATGTTTCAAAGGTGTGACCTAATGGAAGAGATTCTCTCAAAGATCTGCTGTTATGGCCAGTACGTATCTGTTCTTTTTAAATTCTACAGAGTTGTCTAGCTTGCCACTTTGCTGGCAAAATGACTATTATACAGCGGACCCAGACACAGTACCCAGAGTTGTGAAGTTTGCATTTGTTTGGGTCTGCCAGATAGTGCTGGATCCAGGGCTGTTCTGATTTTGGATGGACCAGTCTGCCCAGCCCTACAATCCAGGGGCACTGTTTTTAGGATCGAGCTCCCTAGGTTTAGAAACTTAAAAGTCCTGATTGTGCAGGGGCAAATGGGGGGGGGGGCATCAGGTATTCCTCTTCCTAGATGATTTCCTGTCAGGGCCCTATTGGTGTTGATTGTAGAGAGGTCAGTGGTAGCTCTCTAGGAGTTCTATAGCAGCACAGCTTGATAATCGGCAGGAAGGAGAGCTCCCTGTTTTGACACAGTGGAGGAGTATCTGGGAGTGGTATTCAGGCAGGCAAGCAGAGGGTTTTCCTATTCATGGCCCGGAAGGAGAGCTTGGTCCAGGGAAGTTAGTGGCTAAGATCCCAGTCAGTTTTCTGCCCCCATAAACTGCTTCAAGGTGTGGTTCTGATGACCACAGCAATAGAAGTGGTGCAGTGGGCCAGATTTCAAGTGAGACCTCTCTAGAATAGACTACTGTTAGTATGGTTCCTGGCCTGACAGGACTATCAGGTCCAATCTCGTTATCCTGGCCAGTGCTGCATTTACTTGCACGATGGGAGGAACCTCAAAATCTTCTCAGGAGAGGGTACTATCTTCAAAGATCCCGAAAAGATGATTTTTGACCACCATAAACCAAAAAATATGGTGCACACACCTCAAAAACTTTCTGTTTCAAGCAATTTCAGGCAAGGACATCACTATGGCATACATAAACAGTCATGGGGGCACCAGCAGCACACGCATGCACACAGAGTGACCAGGGTGCTTCAGTGGGTGGAGAATAATTCTAATGTTTCTGATACTAGTTCACCTAGCAGAGGAACGTTATGTTCAGGCTAGCTGACTACAGCACAAGAGAGTTCCCTGTGGGGAGTGGTCCTTGAACACAGTGGAGTTTGATCTGCAAGCAGAGGATTCGGATGACCTCGAATCAGTCTATTCGTATCAGAGGAAAACTCTTGGGTACCAAGGTTCTTCAGTCCATTTTGGTCCATCTAGACAGAAGCAGTGGATGAACTGACCAAGCAGTGGGACTTTGACAGCTTGTACCTGTTCCCATCATTTCCACGATTGCCCAGGATACTGCCAAAAAGTCGGCACTGAGAGGAGGTTCTCTCTTTGATAGCTCCAGAGTGCTTGAGAAGGCCGCGCTTCTTAGAGATGATCAATTTGACAACACAGTCACAGTCTCAGTTTCTGTTTACCTGCTATGAAACCAGAAGCAATTCTGTTTGCAATCTAGCTTCTGAGAGTAAGATGCTCCAGAATCGGGGTTTCTTAGAAAAGGTGATAATCACCCTGATGGACTCTGGGGGTTGTAAACCTCAACAGTCTTCAAGAGTGTGTGACTTTATTTGGTTTGGGCCAGAGCCCAAGGTGTTAAGCCCACCAAGGCTGCAGTTCCACAGGATGTTCGGACCTTTTTGCAACAGGGAATAGACAAATGGCTAGCCTTGAGCATCCTACGGAGTCAGATGTCTGCTGTCTGTGCCATGTTGGGACTATCCTTTGGGATCTTCCTTGGGGGCCAATGCAGATTTCATTCATTCCTCAGAGCACTTATAGGACTCATTTTGCTAATCGATCACTGAAACCTGGTGTAATGATAATCACGACTGGGAGATGGCCATACCTGGTTACAACATATTCAGAAGAGACAGAGCAGGCAGGAAGGGAGGAGGAGTGGCACTGTATGTGAAAAATGACATAAGGGCCACAGAGATCCAGGAGGAACAAAATTGGGGAGAGATGCTGTGGGTTAAGCTGGAAAGGAAAATGAGGACAGCCATCCGCACAGGTGTGGTCTATAGACCACCAGCCCAGGAGGAAGAAACAGATAGGAGTTGATGCTAGCCATCCAAAGGATGGCAGACAAGGATGAGGTAGTACTGGTTGGAGACTTCAATATTCCAGACGTGGACTGGAGCATCCCAGCAGCAGCATCAACTAGAGCAGATTTATCCTGGACTCCTTCAGGGTGCCTTCTCAAGCAACTGGTCATGGAACCAACTGGCAGAAGGCACACTGGACCTTGTGCTCACAAACAGGGACAGTGTGATGGGGTACAGTGGGGAGCACCTGGGAAACAGTGACCACCAGTCATTGTGGTTTGAAATCACAGAAAGAGCAGAACCAAACCACACAAAATATGTATCCTGGATTTTAGGGGGGCAGACTTTGGGAAAATGGGGAGATACTTGAAAGAGGCATTAAGGGGAATGGGACAGGAATCAGGGGTTGAGGAACAGTGGGCAGCATTTAAAATGGGGATTACAAGAACAACAGAATTATGCATTAAGCAGGTTAGCAAGAGGAAAAGGAAGAGGAGACCATTATGGTTTTCCAAAGAGGTAGCAAAGAAAGTGAAAGCCAAAAAGATTGCATTCAGGCAATACAAAAAGACACAGGCAGAAGGAGATAGGGAGAAGTACCAGGAGAAGCAAAGGGAGGCAGGGAGGTCAGTAAGGGAAGCCAAAGCTCAGACAGAAGAACACATTGCAAAATCAGTGGGTAGAGGGGACAAAACCTTTTACAGGTACATAAGTGAAAAAAGAAAGACAAAGGGAGGGATAGTGAGCCTGAAGGGGGAGGATGGGGACTTCGTGGAGGATGACAACAGTAAAGCTGACATATTGAATAGGTATTTCTGCTCAGTCTTTACTGAGGAAGAGGAGGGTAATGGGTCTGAAGGGAGCACAAGGGGTGAGAATGGTGCAGAAATGGACACAAGTCCCTTTATTACACGAGAAAGGCCCAAGGAACTGGAAGTAATAAGAGTTGATAAAGCAATGGGGCCAGATGGGGTGCACCCCAGGGTCCTTAAACAACTAAGAGTGGTGGTGGCTGAACCTCTGGCTATCCTGTTTAGCCAATCACTGGAAACAGGGGAGGTACCCAAAGACTGGAGGACAGCAGATGTAGTTCCCTTATACAAAAGCGGGAATAAAGAGGAAGCAGGGAACTACAGACCAGTCAGCCTCACCTTGGTAGTGGGGAAAATCATGGAAGCACTACTGAAGGAGAGATCGGTGGAACATCTGGTTGTCAATGGACTACAGGACCCAAGGCATGGTCTCACCAGGGAGGTCATGTCAGACCAACCTCGTTGAATTTTTGACTGGGTGACTAGGAGGTGGATCAGGGGAGGGCAGTGGACATGGCCCATCTGGACTTCAGCAAGGCCTTTGACACTGTGCCACATAGAAGACTACTACACAAACTGGGGAATATGGGTGTGGGCAGGACAGTAGTGTGGTGGGTAGGTAACTGGCTGGGTGGCAGGACACAGAGGGTGGTGGTAAATGGCTGTCACTCCACAGAGGGAAGAGTGACCAGTGGAGTACCACAGGGATCAGTGCTGGGACCGGTCCTATTCAACATCTTCATCAGTGACATTCGCAGGACCTAGAAGGCAGAATTTCACTGTTCGCTGATGACACAAAGCTCTGTAGCAGAGTAGACACACCAGAGGGTGTAAACAGAATAAGAAGGACCTGCAGAAACTAGACGAATGGTCAGGGGTTTGGCAGTTGAAATTCAATCAAGGAAATGCAAGATAATGCATATGGGGTACAAAAACCTGGCACAATATATCAGTTGGGGGTGAGATATAGCATGCACCAAGCAGGAAAGGGATCTTGGGGTTGTCATCTCTGATGACCTCAAGATAGGGAAACAGTGTGACAAGGCAGCAGGTAAAGCAAATAGGATGCTGGGATGTATAGGCAGGGCATCACCAGCAGGAAAAGGGAGGTCATAATTCCTCTATACAAGACACTAGTGAGGCCTCACCTGGAGTACAGTGTATAGTTCTGGAGACCATACTCTACGTAAGGACATAGACAGGAGAGAAGGTTCAGAGGAGGGCAACAAAGATGGTGCATGGATTGCATCACAAGTCCTATGAAGACAGGTTGAAGGAACTGAACATGTACTCCCTGGAGGAGAGGAGGGAGAGAGGGGATATGATAGAGACATACAAGTATCTCACAGGGAGGAACAGGGTGCAGGCATACACTATTTTTAAGCAAAAAAGATATACCAGGACTAGAGGGCATGGAATGAAGTTGGAGGGAGGACGATTCAGAGGAAACATGAGGAAGAATTTCTTCACAGAACGGGTGGTTGACAAGTGGAACACCCTGCCAGAGGAAGTGGTGGGGGCTGAAACAATCACAGGATTTAAGAATGCATGGGATAGACATAAAGGAATTCTGGAGGTCAGGGGTAAGGGACAACAGACTTCTAGGAAAACATAAACTGAACTTACAAGCTCAAATGGGCAGACTGGGTGGGCCATAGGCCCTTATTTGCCGACACTGTCTATGTATCCATGTATCTCTGGTTCACCATGGTACTTCACCTTAGGATTGTATATCCTGTGCAGGGCTCCATTTGAGCTTTTTACCATCAATTCTGTGGCATGTTCCATTTATAAGGTGTGTTTCCTGAATATGATTTGCTTGGATAAGAATTATGTTTTAGTTGTTTGTGTAATAGGTAGTTATATGTTTAAGAGGTTTGATTTATGTCTTGTATCCTTTGATGTAAATGTGTATTGAGTGTTATGTATATTTTGAATGATATGTTTTTTGTATATTTTGTGATTATTTTAAATTTTTTACGACACAGGATTGCCTTGTAAATAGGGACTTTTTGAACCCTAATGGCAAATTTCTCTGTATAAATAAAATTTTACTACTACTACTAAGAGGATTAGCAGCCACCAGGCTCTTTTACATAGGGAACTTTTTCCTTATAATGCATAGGGACGAGGTAGTGCATTCTTCAAGAGATCAGGAAAATGTAGAAAGTCAGAGGTCTGACTTTTTCTTTGTTCCATGTCCTTTTTTGTTTCTTTTTTTGTAATTAACTTTTTATTGATTTTTCATTAAAATACATCATATTAGTATATACAGATTTAGTTTAGTTGCTGTATTGGTCCTTGTAAGAACAGATCCAGCTTGTTCGTCAGCAACAGCTTCCCCTACTGATTGGGGGGGGGGGTTGCTTCCAGCTGCACTGCCCCTCTGTGTCCTCCGGCACCAACTCCCTAGCTGTACTACAGCTAGTGACAAGCACAATGTTGGCCCGACTGTCAGTCATTACCCATAATTACATCAACAGGCAGGTCCGGTACAACATCTACCTCCCATATGCCCTGGTCACCTTCCCATCTTAGAAAGACCCAGTCCACTGGCACTGAGACTGCAGGACTCATCCCTCCTCTAATTCTGGAAAACTGGCCTGGCAGGATCTGTTCCTTGTGAATCAAATCCTGTTTTGCCATTGAAATGGAGGCCCCAATGTCCCTCAGTTGCTGGCTTACCTTCCCACTTCCCAACACAGGGTGTGTGTTTGTACTGAAGTTAGTGAGAACACTCTGGGTACAGGCCGTTAGCTGGTGGAAATATCCAGAGTTACCTGCTCCAGCAGCACTCGCCCCTTTTGCTATATTTTTTGGACAGTCATATGACAGGTGCACCAGTTTTTGGCAGATATAGTACCTGCGCTCCCCTGCCTCCTTAGTTTTGAAACCATTTGTCTTCCCTTTTTGTTTGGGCATAGGCTGGCTTCCCTTTGGTTTTTCCCAGCGGGGTTCACTTAAAACCACCTGACGTTCTTCCTCCTTCGTTTTTGTGCTGAAAGTATGGTCAGCTGGATACAAACCAGTCAGCCCTCTCGGCTGCCTCCTTCGTGGAGCTCAGATTTCTATGCAGCAACCAGACTGCTCCAGTACCATCTTTAAGGACTGTTCCATAAGGTACAAATCCTTTCTCTGTTCCACAGAGCTAGCCTTTGAACACTCTAGCCATCGCTCTAACAGGTTGCCTAGTTGTACACATATATCAGAACGGCTATCGCCAAGTGCCTTCCTTAAACCTCTAATTTTTTGTGTGTAGGCCTCAGGAGTCAATTCAAACTGTTTTAACAAGGCATTTTCTACTTTGCTGTAGTCTGTACAGTCCTAGTTGTCCATCCTAGCAAAGGCTTCTAATGCTTTGCCTGTAAGGAGTGGCAAAAGGTGAGTTGCCCAAGATGCCCTGCCCAATTTAAATTGCCTACAAATTCTCTCGAGATTATAAAAAAAAAATCAAGATCATCCCCCTCCTGATATTTGGGCAACATTCTGGAATTAATTGTGGCTTCTTGGGTTGAATACTACAGTTATAGGAATATATTGACCACTCATCTACATTTATGTTATTAATAATGTCAGGTTTTTTAAACCACTCAGAACCTTAGTAGATCTCACACACCATCAATGTTTTGGGTGTTAATACCCCTTCCTCAGGGAGGACTTAAGTACCATAGCTCTGGAGTGACTCCCACTCAAGAGGAAAGAGGAGAGTCGAGCCAGAGCACATGTACTGTACATACAGCCAGAGGAGAAACTTACTAACATTGAAACAGAAATAGAGAGTAAATTCAGGACTGCATATTTTGAAGTAGGAACAATGAAATCTATGGTACCAAGTCCATCTTGAGTAAGGGGTATTAAACCCCAAAACGTTGATGGTGTGTGGGACCTACTCAGGTTCTGAGTAGTTTAATAAACCTGATATTATTAATATAAATCTGGGTGAGTGGTCAGATAAGCAATAATACTCGACAGGTGGGTGAAATGTTATATCGGACTTCCTAGGCATAATGAGGCCCGACGCGCAGGCGGAGGGCCTTATAGCCCCTGGAAGGTCCGGTATTGCCAATACCGCCCACCCTGGAGGGTATTATTGCGCTTAGAAAATGGGCACAGTAGAATAAAATTAGTTTACTAAAACAAGTTTGTAAAATATTAGTTTAACATATGTTTTGAAATAAAATAGCTCCTCTGCTATTACAGTGCTTTAGGCACTTGAAGTTTTGGTCCTGGTTGCCATGGTTACTCCTCTGTGCCTGCCCCCCCCAACAGAGCAGTATCACCGGTAGAAGGAAGAGCCTATGACAACAGGTGAAGGAAAAGTGTGTTCTGTTCCTTGTGTTTTATTTCTTGCTTTTTTTTTTGCCTGCTAGAGTTTTGATAGTGGGAAAACCAAGGACAAGGAAGTGGAATATCGGGAGCTCACCGGTGATCATCTACTACGGAGGTGCGAGTTTCTTTTTTAAACTAAAGAGACTGGTGGGAAGATACTGTGGGAGAAGGCTGAGAGGGCACTCTTGGCGATCAACCACTGAGGTGCAAGTTTGGCTGAGAGGGCGGCCAGTCGGCCGTAGGATTTTTTTTCGAGTCATGGTACCTGGAAGGATTGCGAGTGCACTGAATGGGACAAGGTATTTGAAGATCAGGAGCTCGCAGCGATCGTGTATTTAAAACTAAACTGATGGACACGAATCATTTGAAGGACTCACCACGATCGAGCAGTGTCATGTGGCTGACAGAAACAAGGTTTGCCCCGCTTGAATTTCTGTTAGGGAGCCCAGCAGCAAATAGTGGGAAAGCAATATAGAACAGGTGTGTGCGCGGTCGGTTGGCAGCTTGGATTGTGTGGGCTGACATCAGGAACAGAGTGGGTGACATCAAGGAATGCCAGCGAGTGATCTCTGCAATCATTCTATGCTGGTTGGTACAAATGATTTGTTTGAGTGGGGGGAAGTACGGAACTGACAGCTCGCAAATTTTATTTAAAAGTTGAGGTACACATGCATCTAACCCATCTGCTGCCAATAGCCTGTTCAAATTAAACAGAAAAAAAAAAACAGGGTGGGGGTGCATGGAAGTACCAATGGGCTCGTACTCTGTTGTGGTACCGATGTGAAGCCGATAAGGAGTGACTGTTTGTCATTGCATTTTGAACAGTTTTTGTTTACTGATAAATCCGTATGTATTTTGTTTTATGAAAAACAAAACAACACTTGCGATGGGGGGGGGGGGCTGGCATACCGGGAACTCGCCCGCTAAGTGAGAGAGAAAAAATGGCGTCAGTTTAAAATTAATTTGACTGCTTTGGCTCAATGATTAAGGAGGGTGGGCACAGGGATATTTCAAAGGGTGAAGGGGCACTTGGGACTGGCACTTTTAATGCCCCGGGCTCTGTTGTCTGATAGACGCCCACCTTGCCAGGTCTATCAGCCAGTCAGAGCCTGGGATTTTCTTAGCCCATTTTCTAAGTTCTTATAACTGTGGGGTTCACAGATCCTGCTAGGAGCACTCTGATCTTTTACTGCTTGTTCACAATACTGTTGGAGGGTCTGGTTAATTTTGGGATGTCTTCTTGGGTTGAACCCCAGATGTTAGTAATTACAGTTCGTGGTGCTGTCTTCTGGTGCACAGTCTCCATTTCCCTCTAGTTTTCTTACTCTCTTTCCTCTCTCATCTTTATCTTGTGCTGGTGCTGACTTTTTCACTCCCGTCTTTCTCTAGCAGCTGGATCTCATGCTTGCACTGCTTTCAGGCCTCTATCTCTCGCTCCTCAGTTTCCAGTTGTGTCCTCTGCGACTCTGCATTTACCTTTACCTTAACCAGGGCAGATGTTGGCTGCATTATATCTATCTGCACAACTACCCCAGTTCTCGACTGGGCTCACTAGCACGCTCCTTAGCTAGTAGTGACCATTTTTGCACCACTTCCCTGGTACCTTTCTCAAGGATGTCTTCAGTTCTGCCCACTGCTGGCTATTCTCAGAAACTATTCCTCTTTTTTTGCACAGCTTCTCAAGGTCTGCCACTTTGCATCTTCCATATGGCCCAGACATAGTGTCTTCTAGCTATCTACTCTTACAACAAAATAAAAATGGTAGCACTGTAAATACAACATCACCTTTTGTGTATCCTATTCTGTGACTGGACAAATAACCTTTTATTGGCAATCTATTTCAGATTCCAACCACTGCCAGCTAGTTTGTCAAAGACTGGTTCTCTCTCAGGACTCAGTTTGCAACTGTTACCAGTTTTCACAGCCCTTCAGATGCCCGAAAGGGATAACTTGGTATGCTGCCAGCACTCGGCCACAACCTCATTCAGAGTATCTCTATGTCTCAATCCCACCAGAGCCGCTGTTCACACAGTACTGTTCTCCTTACAAAAGGGCAAATGACCCACCTCTTTTGTCTCAGCTGAAGCACTATACCCTAGATAGAATAACTTCGTAACATAGAAACATAGAAGTCGATTGCGGATAAGGAGCAATTGGCCCACCTAGTCTGACCAGGTTTCCCTACCTACAGTGCAACCACAGACCCTACTCTGTCTCCAGCCAACACCCCCCTTGTTTCTGTGATTCCCTTGTGTCTATCCCATTCAGTCTTAAATCCAGTGAACATCCTAGCCCCCACCACTTCTGCTGGGAGTCTGTTCCAAGCATCCACCACTCTCTCCATGAAAAAATTACTTTCTCTAGCTTCCTCTGGGCCTCCCTCCCTCCAACTTCATAATGTGCCCCCTTGTTCTTGAGCAACTTTTTCTTTGAAAGATGCTCCCTTCCTGTACCTGGTTAAACCAGCGAGGTGTCTAAAGGTCTCTATCTTATCCCCCGCCCCTCCTCCTGTCTTCTAGGAAGTATGTATTTAAATCTTTCAGCCTTTCCTTGTAGGGCTTTTGATGCAGGCCCTGCACCATTTTGGTTGCTCTCCTTTGTACCACCTCAACTCTGTCTACGTCCTTTCAGAGATGAAGCCTCCAGAACTGAACAGAGTACTCGAGGTGGGGTCTCACCACTGATTTATACAGGAGTATTATTACCTCCCTGTTCATGCTGGTGATTCCCCTCCCTATGCATCCCAGCATACTGTTAGCTTCCCCACTACCCTGTCACACTGTTTAGCTACCTTCAGGTCAGCCTGCTTTTTCGGAGCTGGATCATAGGCTTGCCAGTTTACCCCTGGTTATCTATACCTGAAATGACCCTGTCACAGAAAGCATGAAGTATATAAAAATAACATTTAATATATCACAATATTTACATATGTTAGAAGATAACACGCCCTAAAGACTATGGTGAATATCGTACATCTGCAGAGACGAAAATAAAAGCATTTGAATGAAAGAGATCACATAGAAGAAGCTTAACTCAAAACTATCTAAATTCTAAGTAGAGTAGAAGGAGCTTATCCCCAGTTGGGAACTTTGTGAGTTGTGGCAGACTCAAACCCATGATGTTGCTAGTTCAAGGCTGCATCATTACACACATTGCACCAGACAGTAGCGGACTTTGTGAGTAACTTGCAGTAGTTGCATTATCACACACATTGCACGGGACCTGTGACAGACTTCCTGAGTGACCTGAAGTAGCTGTAAAATTGAACACAATGTGCTGAACCTGGAGCGGACATTGTGAGTGGTCCAAGAAGCAGCTGCATTATCACACACATTGTGCCAAATGTATAGCAGTCTTCGTGAGTAACCCACAATGGCTGCATCATCTCACATATTGCATCAGACTGTAGCAGAATTTGTGAGTGGCCTGCAGTAGCCACATCATCTAAGGAAAAAAAAAGTGAAAAAAAAAATCTAAGCCCTGAAGTGTGGCTAGCATGCATGCTTTGGGGCTTAGTTTTTTTTTTTATCCCCCCCCACCATGACTTCTTCTTATGGTGGTAACTTGGACATTTTTTATTCTTTTGGAGCCCAACGTTTTGCGATGTCCAGATCACCTCAATGATTATGTGTTGGCTTGTTGAGTGTTGATACCCCAAAACACATTTTAATAATAATAATAAATAAAACTTTATTTATATCGCACCTTTCTAAAATCAAGGCGTGTTACAATATCCAATAACATAATAAATAAAGCCAATACATAATAATCTGAGCTCCTAAAATCACAATATTAATTAAAATAAATCTTTGACCATGAATAGGTCTTCAGGGCATTTTTGAATTCCTCCCCGGACGCACACTGATGAAGCGGATGGGGTAGAGAATTCCAGAGGGTCGGAGCAGCATACATAAAGGCTCAAGTACCCAATGATTTCAAAGAAGCCCTCAGAATTTCTAGCAACCCCTCATCCATCGATTGGAGAGTTAGCTTAGGGTAATAGGGAACTAAAAGCTCTTTCAAGTAGTCTGGACCCTGTCCATGTAGGGCTTTATAGGTCAAAAGACCAATTTTAAAGGTGATCTGCCACTCAATTGGCAGCCAGTGCAGATCACGCAGCACCGGCGAAATATGGCAAGCACGAGATGTACCTGTTAATAACCGGGCTGCAGCGTTCTGCACCAGCTGCAAGCAGCAGATATCAACCCCAGGAAGCCCTAGATACAGGGAGTTGCAATAATCAAGGTGTGAGGACACAAAGGCATGGACCAATGTTGGCAAATCCAGGGGCGGAACAAGGTACTTAATCCTGGTGATGTTCCTAAGATGGTAAAAGGAAAGTTTGACAACTGCTGACACTTGTAAATGAAGTGTCAGCTCACTGTCAAAAATCACCCCCAGGTTCCACCCCCATTCAGAGTAGGGAAGCTAGACATCTCCCAGAAATAAACCTGAGGGAAGACCAATTCCCGGCCCCTCTACCCTGCGACTCAGATCCACCGCCATTACCTCCGTCTTTTCCGAGTTCAACTTCAACCAGCTTGAATTCATCCAGCACTGGATTTCAGTGAGGCAGCTATTAAAGATCGAGAGAGCTCTATCCTGGTCGGGTGCAAATGATATGTAGAGCTGGGTATCATCTGCATAGCAGTGAAATCTCAGTCCGTACCTTCTTACAATGTCTGCAAAGGGCAGCATATAAACTGCGAACAACATGGGGGACAACACCGAGCCCTGGGGAACCCCACATGACAGAGAGACTGGGATTTTGAGTCAGATTTACAAGATGCCACATGTGTGGTTGTTAGGGGGAGTGGCAACTTGGGTATCCTGAATATAAGGGTGAAAAAAGGTAAAAGTAAAAAGTTTTAAGTGTTTAAAAATCACCATGGTGTGTGCATGCAAAAGCGTGGGGGGGGGGGGCTGGAAAAGAATTCATGAAAAACATGAGTTTTTTTCATTCATGTTTGAGTAAACAGGAATTTTTTTGCTGTTTTCGTTTTTTGTTTTGTTTAGATGCCCACCCCACCCCTGAGTTTTCCAACACTGGGTGCCCTGTCCTGGTCTCAGGTCTATGTATTTATTTTTTCACTATCTGTTTATGCGCCTCTTCCTCCCCTGATCCCATTCTGGCCACCCTCTTCCTTGCCCCCGGTACACAGATACATAGACACTGTCTGCAGATGAGGGTCTGTGGCCCACCCAGTCTGCCCATTTGAGCTTGTAAGTTCACTTTATGTTTTCCTAGAAGTCAATTCCCCTTTACCCCTGACCTCCAGAATTCCCTTGTCTATCCCATGCATTCTTAAATCTCGTAATTGTTTCAGCCCCTAATACTTCCTCTGGCAGGGTGTTCCACTTGTCCACCACTCATTCTGTGAAGAAATTCTTCCTCACGTTTCCTCTTAATCACCCTCCCTTCAATTTCATCCCATGCTCTCTAGTCCTGGAACATCTTTTTCACTGAAAAATAGTGTATTCCTGCACTCTGTTCCTCCCTGTAAGATACTTGTATGTCTCTATCATAGAAACATAGAAACATAGAATTTGATGGCGGATAAGGACCGCTTGGCCCACCCAGTCTGCCCATTTCCCTGCCTACTGGATAAGCTGCAGATCCTAGTTAACCAGCAGCCTACTTCTTCCTACCCCCACCCCCTAGAATTGCCTTATGACTGTCCCATGCATGCTTGAATTCCACCACTGTTTTGACTCCGACCTCCTCGGAGCCGTTCCATCCACAACCCTCTCTGTGAAAAAATACTTCCTTAAATTACCTCTGAGCCGCCCCTCTATCTTCAAATTGTGCCCCTTGTTCTTGCACACCTCTTTTTGAAAGATGCTTCCTCTTGGACTTTGTTGATTCCTTGAGGTACTTGAAAGTTTCTATCATGCCCCCCTCTCCCTCCTTTCCTCGAGGCTATACATATTAAGCTCCTTAAGTCTCTCTTCATATGTCTTCCGGTGCAGACCCTGCACCATTTTAGTTGCCCTCCTCTGGACAGCTTCCATCCTGTCTATGTCTTTGCGAAGACTGGGTCTCAGAACTGCATGCAGTACTCCAGATGAGGTCTGACCAGCTGTCTGTACAGAGGGATAATAACTTCCTGTTTTCTACTGGTGATGCCTCTCCTATGCATCCCAGTATCCCCCAACCCTCCTTGCTGCCCTCTCACATTGCTTGCCCACCTTTAGGTCATCTGATATGACTACCCCAGGTCCCTTTCCATTTTGTTGTTAGTATCTCACCCCCATTGTGTACTCTTCCCTGGGTTTTGTTTCCCAGGTGCATTACCTTGACTTCTTAGCATTGAATCTAGCTGCCGCACATTTGCCATTCCTCTAACCTTGCCAAGTCCCTTTTCATCCTTTCCACCCCACCTTGTGCATCAACTCTGTTGCAGATCTTTGTGTTATCTGCAAAGAGACATACTTTTCCTTCCAGTCTCTCTGCAATGTAAACATAAAGACATTGAAGGAGGACGTCTAATACTGAACCCTGCAGTACCCACTAGTAACCCCTTTCTTCAGAGTGGACTCCATTTATTATTACTCTCTGTGTCCTATTCTCCAGCCAATTTTTACCCAGGCTGTCATCTTGGGACCCACTCCCAGGCTAGCTAACTTGTATATTAATCTTTGTGTGGGACTGTGTCAAATGCCTTGCTAAAGTCTAGGTAGGCCATGTCCACAGCCCCTCCCTGATCTACTACTTTGGTCACCCAGTCAAAGAAATCTATCAGATTTGTCTGGCATGACCTTCCTGCTGTGAATCCATGCTGCCTTGGGTCCTGTGCCCCTCTGGCCTCTAGATACTCAACAATTCTTTCCTTCAGAAGTGATTCCATCATTTTCCCTACCATATCCCCTCTCTCCCTTCTCTTCTCCAGGGAGTACATATTCAAGTCCTTCAACCTGTCCTCATAGGGCTTGTGATGCAATCCATGTACCGTCTTTGTTGCCGTCCTCTGAACCTTCTCTACCCTATGTCCTTATGTTGGTAAGGTCTCCAGAACTGTACACTGTACTCCAGGTGGGGCCTCACTAGTGTCTTGTATAATGGAATTATGACCTCCCTATCCTGCTGGTGATGCCCTTGCCCATGCATCTCAGCATCCTATTTGCTTTACCCGCTGCCTTGTCGCACTGTTTCCCTACCCTGAGGTCATCAGAGATGATAATCCCAAGGCCTCTTTTCTACTCGGTGCATGCTATATCCTCACCCCCAACTGATATGTTTTTCCAGGGTTTTTGTGCCCCATATGCATTATCTTGCACTTCATTGCATTAAATTTCAGCTGCCAAATCCTTGACCATTCTTCAAGCTTCAAAAGGTCCCTCCTCATGCTGTCTACGCCCTCTGGCTTGTCCACTCTGTTACAGAGCTTTGTGTCATCAGCAAACAGGTAAATTCAGCCTTCTAGGTCCTGCGCAATGTCACTGATGAAGATGTTGAATAGGACCAGTCCCAGCACTGATCCCTGTGGTACCCAAGTGGTCACTCTTCCCTCTGTGGAGTGACAGCCACCATCCCACTCTGTGTCCTTCCGCACAGCCAATTACCTACCCACCACACTACTATCCTGCCCACTCCCATATTCCCCAGTTTGTTTAATAGCCTTCTATGTGGCACAGTGTCAAAGGCCTTGCTGAAGTCCAGATAGGCCACATCCACTGCCCTCCCCTGATCCCCCTCCCTTGTCACCCGGTCGAAAAATTCAGTGAGGTTGGTCTGGCATGACCTCCCCCCAGTGAAACAATGCTGCCTTGGGTCCTGTAGTTTGTTGGCAACCAGATGTTCCACCAATCTCTCCTTCAATAGTACTTCCATAGCCAGCCCAGTACCACTGAGGGTTGAGACACTGGATGCCACACCTCACCGGCGACCCAGGTTCTGGAGTGGTCTTGGGTGCCGGGGGTTGGCAGGGTAGGGTATGGCTGGAGCACCTGAAGAACAGCTCTCCTTAGCCAGGGGGAGGGTTCAGGGCAGTTCAGTGTTCTCGCAGCCCCAGATGGAGATCAGGGGTACTACAGAACAGTGGGGTGAGTGCAGCGGATGTCGGCAGGGTTGCCATGCGCCATGACGTCATTGTGTGTCACACTTGGAGGGTGGAGAAGCTCTCTGAGACATAAGTTAAATACCCCCCTCGACCTGCAGAGATGAAGAGGGCACCAGTGGCTAGGCCTACATCCCAATGCCGGCTCCTTCGCACTGGACTCCCCCTCAGGCGCCAACCCGATGCTCAGGTAGGCCTTTGAGCCTATAAGGTCAACATGTGTGGGTGGGCCTTCCCTTGGGGGTAAGTGTGGCTGGGGGACTGACCTGCCTGGGGGTCAGGTGGGGAAAGAAGCACCGATTAGCGAGGAGTTCAGGCTGGGAGTGAGAGGCAGTCGCTGAGTGTGCACCTTCAAATGATGCCCAGGTCTGTAGGGGTGAAGAAAAAGAAATGTAAAAAAAAAAATAGTGCTTCCATGATCTTCACCACTACTGAGGTCAGGCTGACCGGTCTGTAATTCCCAGCTTCCTCTTTGTTCCCACTTTTGTATAACTGGACTACATCTGCTGTCCTCCAGTCTTTGGGTACCGCCCCTGTTTCCAGTGATCGGCTAAACAGGATTGCCAGAGGTGCAGCCACCACCTCTCTTAGTTCCTTTAGGACCCTGGGGTGCACCCAATCTGGCCCCACTGCTTTATCGGCTCTTATTCCTTCCAGTTCCTTTGGGACCCTTTCCCATGTAAAGGGACTTGTGTCCATTTCTGCACCATTCCCACCCCTTATACTCCTTTCAGGCCCATTACCCTCCTCTTCCTCAGTAAAGACTGAGCAGAAATATCTGTTCAGTATGTCAGCTTTACTGTCTTCATCCACACAGCCATCATCCTCCCCCTTCAGTCTCACTATCCCTCCCTTTGCCCTTCTTTTGTCACTTATGTACCTGTAAAAGGTTTTGCGCCCTCTACCCACTGATTTTATGATGTGCTGTTCTGTCTGAGCTTTGGTTTCCCTTACTGACCTCTCTGCCTCCCTTTGCTTCTCCTAGAAACATAGAAACATAGAATTTGACTGCAGATAAGGACCGCTTGGCCCACCTAGTCTACCGATTTTCCTACCTAACAGATAAGCTGCAGATCCTAGTTAAAGTAAAATAGATCAGTACCCACACTCCAGACAGAGAACTAGGACTCCATGGATTAATTTAATAATTTCTTTATGTAAAAAAGTGTAAATAAAACACTGGCCAAAGTAGCTAGCACATAGACTGATGTTTCTCCTGACATGCTGCCAGGTTTCTTCAGAGATCCTAGTTAACCAGCAGCTTACTTCCTCCTACCCCCCACTAGGACTGCCTTATGTCTGTCCCATGCATTCTTGAATTCCCCCACTGTTCTTGACTCCACGACCTCCTCAGGGAGGCTGTTCCATGCATCCACAACCCTCTCCATGAAAAAATACTTCCTCACATTACCTCTGAGCTGTCCCCCCTCTATCTTCAAATTGTGCCCCCTTGTTCTTGCACATCTCTTTTTCTGAAAGATGCTACCTTCTTGGACTTTGTTGATTCCCTTGAGGTACTTGAAAGTTTCTATCATGTTCCTCTCTCCCTTCTTTCCTCAAGGGTATACATATTAAGCTCCTTTAGTCTTTCTTCAGTATGTCTTCTGGTGCAGACCCTGCACCATTTTGTTTGCCCTCCTCTGGACAGCCTCCACTCTGTCTGTGTCTTTGTGGAGATGGGGTCTCCAGAACTGCACACAGTACTCCAGATGGGGTCTCACCAACTGTCTGTACAGAGGGATAACAACTTCCTGTTTTCTACTATTGATGCCTCTCCCTATGCATCCCAGTATCCCCCCAGCCTTCCTTACTGCCTTCTCACATTGCTTGCCCACCTTTAGGTCATCTAGTACTAAGTAGTAGTAGTAGTAAAATTTTATTTATACAGAAAATTATGCCATTAGGGTTCAAAGAATCCCTGTTTACAAGGCATACCTGTATGATACAAGTATTAAATAGTTACAAAAAACAAATACACAGCTTTCAAATACAAATACCATTCATTACATCATATACTGTCAATACATTTGTTTTAAACAGCAAAACATCATGTATAATATTATTCAGACTTTACCTATTACATAAACATCTAAAATGCAGTTCATGTTTTACTGCAGTCTTATATTCTAAAAAAGACAGGTTTGGGTCCCTAAGAAAAGGGGGAAGCCTATTCCAACTTACTGAAGCTTTATGTTGAAAAGTCATTGTACTGTATCGATTTTTTGTTTTTGGAATAAAAAAATCTCTAACTCCTAACTTCCGTAGATTTAATCCATGTTGAGTTTTTTTAAGATTTCTTATCAAATGATTTTGTGGATTATTTTTATGTAATCCTTTTATCTGTATTAACCCAAAGACCTCTGCCCTCTGATGTAATGAGTTCCATCCCAGCTCTGTATACATCTCACAGTGATGGGTACCAACATCACATTTTAGCACAAATCTAGCTAATTTATTATATAGAACATCTAAGCTATGTACCTAATTGGTTTACTATGTTCAAACGCATATCTTTTGTTAAGCATTTTGATATACGCCTCATTACCCCTAATTTTGAATTTTTTTTATTAATTCAGTCACGTGTTATTCAAAATTCAACTCTTGATCAGCTAAAATCCCCAAGTATTTGTAAACCTGGGTTTGCTCTAAGGTTTTTCCATCCTGAGTCTTTATTATTATTTTAGAAGCTGCTGGTACTTCTTCCTATCCCTTTCTGCCTGTGTCTTTTTGTATTGCCTTAATGCGATCTTTTTAGCTTTCACTTTCTCCACTACCTCCTTGGAAAACCATAATGGCCTCCTCTTCCTTTTCCCCTTGCTAACCTGCTTAATGATAATTACAGTATGTTGCTCTTGTAATTCCTGTTTTAAATATTGCCCACTGTTCCTCAACCCCTGATTCCCTTCCCATTCCCATTAATGCCGGTGACCCGGAACTTACCTTCCACTGTCTCTTGTGTGCAGTGGGTGCCCAGTCACTGGTAGGAGCCTTCGAGCGGCTGGCTGCCATCCTGTCAGGGGAAGAAGTTCTGGTTTTCTTCCCACTTACTCCCGGGGCCCTGAGCACAAAGGCGCATGCACCCTGCCACCCTAGTAACAGCCCCTTCCTCCCTCCTGGCCTAATGCCTGGCTCATTCTCTGTGTGCACTGCCCCCAAGCCTTCACCATGAGGCAAGCAAGAGCTGAGGGAAACCCACATCCAGATCTGCATCACCCTGACCTCCTGCGGCCAGCACTTGCTCCTGAACATGGGTCACCAGCATAGCACGAGGTTAGGCATCCAACACCTCAGCCCTCTGCGCCAAGTTTTGCAGCCACGGGGTACCCAGTCCCCCAGAAACATGCAAATACCTTCCCCACCCACTGTGCAACCCCCAACCCACCTCCCAAAAAATCAACACTCCATCCCTCCCCATAGCCACCCCAGTACATATTTAAGGTCCAACGGTGGGTGACCAGCACAACCTTCTCTAAACCTTGGCTGTTCACAATCTTCTGCTCGGTTCCATCCCACTGATTTGTAACCTAAAAGAAAAAATGCAAAAAACTGCATCAAGCATATGCAAGGCCAAATTGTTTGTTTTTTCTGGTTTTTTTTCTCTCAAATTAAGGATTACATTAGGTGTCCCTAAAAATGCATTTTGGGGCAGGTCACAGCACTACAACTGCTCTTCTAGAATTCTCCAACTTCTTGTATTCTGCTCTTGATGCCAGAAGCCCCTCCGGTGCCATGTCCATTAATCTCTCCAAAGCCGTTGACACAGTTTGCCATCCCCTTCTGCTTGACTCCCTCAGATACTTTGGTTTCTCTGCTGGCCCCCGTGCATGGTTCACCAGCTACCTCTCTGCGAGAGCTCAATGTGTAAAAATCAATAGCACCCTGTCTGACACACGATCTGTCCACTCTGGGGTTCCCCAGGGCTCCATTTTTAGACCCTCTCCTCTTCAGTCTCTATTTTAACTCTCTCCCCACGGTCTGACCATATAAGATTCTCCTCTGCGTGGATGACACTGTGCTCTTCGCCTCAGACCCCAACCCCAACACACTCCATCCACCCTCCAACAAGCTTTTCATAGAGCTGAGCATTGGTTCACATCACGAAGGCAAGTCCTGAACCTAAAAAAGACCAAAGCTATGCTCTTCTCACATCGCCAAAGCAAAGCCAGTGGTGCCCCCCTAGTGATACTGCCTAGTACACTAAACCCCGTTGAGCAGGTTTCCTCTTACAGGTATCTGGGAATTACATTTGATTCAGCACTCCCCTTCCATTCCCATATCAATGCACTTTCTGCTGCCACCAATGTCAGGATTTGTGGCAGTAAAGCACAGTGATTTAAGGCTCTGAGCTGCAAATCTGTAGACCTGGGTTTGAATCCCACAGCCCCCACTTGCATATACTGTGTGACCCTGAGCAAGTCACTTAACTTCCCTATGTTCCCAGGTCGCACCTGTAAACAAGCTTTCAGCTTAGTGTGCTACTCCTGGTTAAACAATTGAAAAACAAAATACTGCCATAGGGACTGCCTACCACAAGAGGCCCTTAGACTGGCAATCACCTTCTCTGTCCTGTCGTTAATCGACTATGCGCTGCCCATCTGTGCTGCTGCCGACAACACTGCTCTTGCAAAAATCCAGCTCTCTATAAACAAGGTCTGCAGGCTAGTGTTGGGTGCCCATAGGCACACCTACACGTGTCTGCTGTACTCCGCCACCAACTTGCTGAACCTTGTAGAAAGACTCCACTTCCAAACCTGCCTTCTTGTGAAAAAGACCCTGCTAACCTTGAAGAAAGACTCTGCTTCCAATCTTGTAAAAAAGATCCTAGGGCCTCTCCCCCCCCCGGGGTCGCCACCTCCCTACAGCAGGTCTCCCACTCAGTCACCACCCGCAGCACTGTCAAAACCTCCCTTATTGTCCCTAGGGTAAGGACCTCTATGGCCCAGAGATCCTTTTACTATAGGGCTCCCACCTGGTTCAGTTCCCTCCCAGCTAACATAGCTGACTCCACTAAACTTGGTCCTTTCACGGTCTTCCTTAGAAGCCATCTGACAAGCCCTCACTGCTGCAACTGCACATAATCTCCCACCTGCCCCTTACTCTCACCTCTAGGCTGGGTATGCCGGGTCTGTTTTTGCTGTAATTGTCTGGGTTCTCAGACATCATCTGTTGACTATTGTAATACAAAATATCTCTTGGTGGTGTACCTGACATGGTACATGTGTACCTATATTATGTTTACTGTGGCCTGTTACCAAGCTTGTACCACCAGTGCATTTCTGTAACACTGGTCGCTCTTTTAAGCTAAGTTCTATTTACTGTATCTTTGTACTGTTTTGTTTGCTGTGTTGCATTGCTCTCTTGACGAGGTGCCTTTGTAAATGAGTCTTTGACTCAAAGGTCTGTAAACAAATCTAATAAAATAAAAAATAAATAAAAAAATTCAAACCCTAACATTATGTGGTTGTTGTAGGGGTGGGCTGGCAAGCACTTTGACCCTCAAATTTAAAACAAAATCTCAAAAATGTTAAGGGTAACTGAAAACAGCATTCCCCTGCCGCCTAAAAAAAAAATGCTGCACTTGTGCGGGTTCTTCAGATTTTTTTTACCACTCATAGCTTTAGCATTTTTTTACATTTTTAGTTCAAATTTTAGGAAAGAAATACTTACCAGCCTCCCTCACAACCACACAAGTGGCAGCATTAAAGGTCACACCCTTCAATTGACAGGTAAATCTTTTAATCATATCAGGAGGAAATACTTCTTCACCTTAAGGGTGATTAAGCCTTGGAATAACTTGCCCTTACAAATCATTATTAGTAAGGATAAAGAACAATTTAAAGCGAGATTGGACACATTTTTTTTGTCCGTCCATCCATTAACAAATTATTGTAAGCTGGTAAGCTAATGGAGACTATCCTGAAGGAGAAGCTGGTGGCCCTCCTAGAGGCCAAAGGACTACAGGACAGCAGACAGCATGGCTTCATAAGTGGCAGATCCTGCCAAACCAACCTGGGCGAGTTCTATGACTGGGTAACTAGGCAACTGGACAGGGGCCATGCAGTGGATGTCCTGTATCTGGACTTCAGTAAGGCATTCGACTCAGTGCCACATGAAAGGCTGGGAAGGAAGTTAGTAGGCATGGGGCGGGTGCAAAGCTGGTGAGATGGGTAGGAAACTGGCTGCAGGGAAGGCAACAGAGGGTGGTGGTGGGTGGGGAGCTCTCACACCCAAGGTCAGTGACGAGCGGTATCCCACAGGGCTCGGTGTTGGGACCAGTGTTGTTTGGGATATTCATTGCAGACATATCATGGGACATCAAGAGCAAGATCATTCTGTTTGCTGATGATACCAAGGTTGGCGCGGTGGTGGATGACCTAGGGGGATGGCAGGGGTTGCACGATGATCTGACAAAGCTTGAAACCTGGTCAGACACCTGGCAACTGGGCTTTAATGCCAAAAAGTGCAAGGTGCTGCATTTTGGGATGAAGAACCCAAGGAGGAGTTACCAGCTAGGTTGAGTACAGCTAGCCCAGACAGAGGAGGAGAAGGATCTGGGTGTGCTCATTACAGGGTCAATGAACAACTCGGCACAATGTAGGAAGGCAGCTGCAATGGCCAACAAAATGCTGGGTTGTATTGCAAGAGGTATATCCTCGAGGAAGGAGGAGGTGATTCTGCCACTGTATAGGTCATTAGTTAGACCACACCTGGAGTACTGCGTGCAGTACTGGATTCCGTATCTGAAGAGGGACATTAAGTTATTGGAGGGGGTACAGCGCAGGGCGACAAAGATGATCAAGGGGCTGGGGGACTTATCATACGAGAGGAGGTTGAAGGAGTTGAACATGTATTCACTGGAGGAGAGGAGAGACAGGGGTGACATGATTGAAACCTTTAAATACATGAAAGGAATAAACAAGATGGGTACAGAGGGGCTGTTCAAAGTAAGGGAGGGGAGGGCCACCAGGGGCCATGATATGAGACTGGAGCAAGGAAGGTTCAGGAGGGAGATGAGGAGACACTTTTTTACAGAGAGGGTGGTGGCTGGGTGGAATGCGTTATCTGCAGAAGTGGTATGCAGTAGAACAGTGGACTGCTTCAAACGAGGATGGGACAGGACAAGGGAGAGGGTTAATGAAGGGGAAGGGTGGAAGGGAGAGGCAGCTGCAGAATAAGGGGTGCTAGCTGCACATTCAAGCAGACTTGATAGACCTCTAGGCCTTTATCTGCTGGCAAATTTTGTATGTAGGTTTGTATGTATTGACTTTGGATTAGTATGTGAGCATTTATGGGCCTCTGGCTCTCTTGCTCTCCATCGACCTTAGTATGAAATTTCAGACCTGCCAGATGGGTCCTTCACTTTGCATAGACACCCTCATGGAATTGTGTGAAGCATGCCACATGTCCAGCACCATTCCCAGTAGTTCTGCCGCTTCATGTGGGCCCCACAGGGCACTGTGCAAAGCAACCTGTAGGTTTGGCACCATGCTTGACAAGTCCGCTGCTTTGCTAAGGGCACTGCACAAAGCAAGATAAAGATCTGGCACTTTGCCTGAATCTTCTACTTTATGCATGGACCACGTATAGCCTAGTGCAGAGCAAGCTACAGGTCCAGTGCTATCTGCTGCTTCACGTGGGCCCTGCATTAAGAAAGCTATATGTGTTAGTTATTTTGTATATTTTTCACAAAGTAAGGAAATAAACTGCAACAAGTTACATTACTACATGCGTTAGGATTGAAGCAAACCATAAAAATCAGGGAAATGAAAAATTAGGGTAAAACGTCCCTGGTACCTTGATTAATCTGTGGTGTGGTAGACCTTGGGGTCTGAATAGTCATGCGACACAATGTTGGCATTGCCCTATAAGCATTACCTTCCACTTCTTCATGTTGAATTTCAACTGATAAACCAATGACCACTTCTACCTCCCCCCCCCCAATGGTTCACTGTTCTGCAGATCTTTGTATCGTCTGTGAAAAGGCAGACTGTCCTGTGGATCACCACTCTAATATCACAAATAAAACTGGTAAAAAGGACAGGTCCCAAGACCAATCCCTGTGGCACCTTACGCCCCCAGCTCTGAGTAATCCTAGTGCTCGTGCTCAGTGCATCAGTGTCAGTAGCTTTTTGGTAGCACGCTCTCCTCTAGGCTGAAAGATTAGGTGGTCATGGGTTCTTGCCCCACACCAGTCATTAAGAGTAATACCATAATTGACACTGTAGTGCAGTATGAAGGGGGTACTGCACTAGTGAGGTGCTGTCCTTTTGATGAGAGGTTAAAGCGAGCTCTCTTCCACCCATCTGTGCTCACTGTCCAGGTGTAAGTAAAAGATCCCATGGCACTTATCAGTGAAGAGCAGGTGAGTTTCCCCAGTGTCATGGCCTTTATTTGCCATCAATAAAACAGGTGCATGCAACCCCCTCTCCCAGGACACACCATCTTAGTATGCCTTTCCTGGTCAAGTACAAATAAATCAGCGAAGCCCAATGAGAAAGAAACCTGATTCTGTTCTGTTTTCTGTTCCATTACATTCCTCGTGGTCTGCCTAAAAAGTAATTTGGGAGTGCAGAAGGCTCTGTGTTGGAATCCCAGAGGTGACCTGCAACCAAACACTGTTATAAAAGTTAATAGGGCCTCCAAGGGGTACGCTTATGGTATAAGAGACTGAGCGGGGGGTTTGGGCGAGAGGACTGTGAAGTGAAGCGGAGTGGTTATGCCTGCCCAAACCTTGCAAGAGGAGTTTCTTATGCCATAACAGATACCACTCAAAGGCCCTATTAACTTATAAATCACTTAAGTTTAGCTTGAGTGATTTATATTAAGTTTATAGTCTTTTTTTTTGTTTTATTCTTTTGTGCCATCCTATCCCCTCCACCCCACCCCATCCCCGGTGCTGAAGTGGAGAACTCCCTCAAAATGCTCCCACACACAAGCTCATTGTACACAGGACAAAAGATACAGTGGCCCTCCATGCTTAATGGCTCAAATCACATTAGTGATTTATAATCTCATGTACCTGTGACAGTACTTAAATGCATACCGTTCTTCTGTCCCACACTTTAGACAGTCCCTTGGTTTAACATTCAGAAACCATCTATACAACAGAGAGATGTTGTTGTCTCACTATATACTTTAAGAATTTGAGGGGAAAAAAATCTAGTGATCTCTGGGTCTCAACGAACAGCAAATTTTGTGAACATGGAAAACCCACCTTTCCACAGTGTTCTGAGCTTCTTCCTCCATGACTTGATGATAGGTCCCACATTCTGTCAGTTTGCCCACATTTTGAGAGACAGTATCCTGCATTTGGGTGATGCAAGAGGTTCTGAGGTGTGTGCTGAAATGTATTTGGTTCCTGACTGATATAACTTTTTAATCTTTACATTCAACTAGGCATTTCTGCCCCTCCTGAAGAAGGCTGCTGAGTTAGGGTCTGGAATGGGCTGTCACAGAGCTGCCATCATCAACATATCATCTGACAGTGGGTCCATACAACTGGCTGAAGAACATCCCATGTATCTGAGCGTTTACCCATACAGGATATCAAAGGTGTGCCTTTTTTTGCATCTCACAATGAAAATGAAACAGACCCTGTAGTCAAGACGGTGGAATATGTACACTTTTAGTGGATATCCCCCGCCACCACCAAGTAAAATCGAAAAACAGTTTTTTAAATATTCTGAATAGTTGAGAAGTTATGTTTGTAAAATGAGAATACATCAGATGCTGTCTAGGGCACCAGAGTAAGAAGCTGAATTGCAAAATATGGGGTTTGAACACTGTCCCCTTTCTCGATGCCATCATTGTGAAAATAGACAAGAAAATGGAAAGGAGTTCTGAACCAGGGGTTATGTCGTGGGATATATCACAGTCATGTGATTAGATTCCACAAATTACAGTTAAAGGATTTCCCCAAGCCATTTTATAAATGTATTTACAGGGTAACTTGGAGAGCCTTGGGATCCTCAGGCCTGGTGAGTGAAGCCAGGTCCAACACATGGAAGGTGGGTGAATCTTCTAGAAGATCATCAGGTTGGCTACAGCTATATTTAACCCAAATGTTTTCCAGGCATTTTTGACTTTGCTCTCTCGTAATACTTTCACATAAACCAGTATTAATTAAAAAAACCATTCATGCTAAAACCATTTGTATGTACCTCATAATGGAGTCCTTTGATTTCAGCCCTTGATGCTGATCTCTGCTTTCCTTTTTTCCTTAAATCTATAGTGCCACATTTTGCTTTATGTTCACCAGGTAAGAGTTCAACAACTACACCCATTAGCTGCATATGTGATGCTCATAGGTGTAATGCAGGGCTGAATGACTTAAGTGTCATGTCCTAGAGTTTGTTTGGCCCAGAGACACAGGGAGACAAGGAAAAAGATAGCAGAGCTGGTCTGAGGGTGCACTACTGAAATTCCAGACAAAACAGTTTACTGAGATCGAGGTGTAAACAATAAACATATTAACAGTAGAACTAGTAGTCTGTATTGTTTGCTGGGGCAGGGGTATATTAAAATAGAACTACCCAAACCATTGCAGTTGTCTAATCCACTAAAAGCCAAATGACTAACCTGAGCATTGCATTAACTGTTTAGATTCCTGTAGGTCCAGAGCAGGTCAGGGAAGCAGGTGGTGGTGGTCACGTGATATACACAGACCAGTCACCAGCCAAGAGGAAGAGACTGGGGGACTATAAAATGAAGACATTCCTAACATGTCCCATTCACATTCATGTTCCAGTATATGAGTGGAACAGGAGGTGAGATTAGTGTTTTAGGTGGTGGCAGGTGACAGTGGGCACACAGGAAAATCTGCCAGTCCAGTAGGGTAAAGTTGACCACCTGTATTTTTGTTGCAACCCATGTTATGAAGTACAGAAACTGTAAGCACCTGGTAAATAGGGCATTGATTTAACACCCTTCTTGTGGTAAGGTAAACAGGGGAAGACAAAGGGGGAACTTAAACAACCTTGTCTAGGGTCAGGTAACAAAGGAATAAACTTGACAAAAAAAGTCTTATTGAAAGCAAAAGGGGAAACCTAAATAGAAAACTATCTTGGGTATAGTAACAAGAGGTTAACCAAAGAAAAAAGGGAAATCTAGGAACACCCATATCTAGGGTAAGGGCACAAGTTATTTTCTAGGTCATAGGGAGTGTAGTGTTTGGAGTGGTGCAGTGGTTGTGGAGCAGCAATCTTCACAGAGACGTTTTCGAGACTGAAATGCTGCTCCATCTGCGTTCACCTCTCTGGGCTGAGGGAGGAAGTCACTGGACTCCAAGCCAAGTTGGCTAGGATTTGGGAACCTCTTCCCCCACCCACAGCCTACCAGATCCACCACCATTGCCTCAGAGGGAGCCAAGAAGGAGGGACAGCTGAACTGTGGTGGGCTCTGGGAGGGTGGGAGTGGCGAGTCAGGAGCACATTCCCTAGCCAGTGTCACTACACAGCTCATTTGCCACTCTAGCAGGATGGGACTGCCAGGAGGATGCACTCGTGGTAGTGGATGTGAGTGTCCTCCATAGGAGAGACCCCACCGTGGGAGGCAGAGGGCCCCAGTGAAAGAGGAAGCAACTTCTGGAGGGGAACTGAACCCTTGGGGGGGTGTATTTTGGGAACAGCACAGGAGGGAAAGAGAGATGAGGTGCCTACCTGGCTTCTCGGCAGGGAGGGATGGAGAGTAGATCCTTAGGCTCGTTAGGGCTGCAGCGGGGGGGGGGATGGATATCATTGTCCATCTGAGGACTAATGACCTGGCAAGGGATGCAGCAGGGATGGAGCAGAATGGGTTTAGGGGGATGTAGAGGGGGCCTGGAGCAGGTAGTTTGCATGGTGGCCTTCACTGAGGTGCTACCTGTATATGGCCAGAGGAGGCTAGGGAACACCTCAGCAGAATCTTCAACAACTGTTTGAAGGCATGGAGCCGGGAGGAGGGGTTTGTCTACATTGGGGACTGGGGTCCTACCTGGGGGACAGAGGCCTGTACAAAGGAAATAGCCTCCATCTATCGTGAGGAGGGAATGACAGTCCTGGGTGGAAGGCTTAAACATAACTTCAGACATTTGAACCAGCCAAGGAGGGAATCAGAAAAAAAGAGGGAGGCAGTGAATGATGCCCCCCCCCCCAAGAAAATGAAGCAGTGGAGAGAAGAAGCCCAGGGAAAATAAATTCCCCAAGGGTAGGGGGCAAAGGAACAAGGGGGAGGAAAGAACAGGAAGGTCAACAGGTGGTTCTAAGGCTGCCAGCAGAGTTAAGGGGGGTGGACAGAGGTAGATTAAAAAAAGGACAGTACTAGGGACAAGGGAAGGGTGAAGGATGAAATCGGGAAGGGAGGGACAAAAGGAGTGGAGAGCCATATGTGCCAACCCAAGTAGCCTAGGAAATAAAATTCCTGGCCTTGAGGCAACCATGTGGAGACAGACCTGGATCTGGTGACCATAACAGAATCATGGAGTACAGACAACCACAGCTGGGATGTGGCTGTACCAGGTTACACCATGTTCTGGAAGCATAGAACAGGGAGGAAAGAGGAGGTTGTCTTATATGTGAGGGAAGGTATAAAGGCCATGGAGATACAGAAACACAGATAGGATAAGAAAAGGCAGAAGGTTCTTTGGATTGGCTAAAGACAAGGTCTGGGGAACATGGTGGTTGTATACAGACCACTAACACAGGGGGAGGAATTAGGCAAGGTTTTGGAGTAGACCATTGGCAGAATTGCATGCAAAGGGGAGGTATTGATTATGGAGAACTTTGATTTGCTAGATGTAGACTGGGGCATTGTGGTCACAGCTACAGGAAGTGGGGGCATTTCTCAGGCAGCTGAGTATAGAACCCACTAGAGATAGGGCAGTGCTGGTCCAGGTACTTATGAACAGGGACAGCATTGCAGACGTCACAGTGGGTATCCCCTTGGGTAGAAGCAATCAACATACAGTATGGTTAGTCAGACAGAATGGGCAGGAGAAAAACCATACTAGGGTGAGGGTTCTAGTCTTCAGGAGGGCAGATTGCAAAGAAATGGGAGACTGTCTCAGTAAATAACTTAAGGAGGGAGGATGGCCGGGGAAGTGGAGGCACAGTGTAAAAGGATAAAGAAGGAAATAACAAATGCAATAGCAAGCTGTGTGAAGGAAATTAACAAGGTTAGGAGGAGAAAGAGGCCACTGTGATTCTTGGAGGAGATGGCTAAGGTGGTAAGGGAGGAAAGAACAACTTTTTAAAACCACAAGAAGACCCAGACAAAGGAGATATAGCTAGATAAACAAAGGGAGGCATAAAGGAGCGTGAGAGCAGCTAAGGAACAAATAGATGAGAGGATCGCCATTGAGACAGAAAAAAAAAGGAGGGGGGGACAAGAAGCCGGCCCAGTGGCACAGAAGGCTGAGACACTGCAAGCACCTTGCCTCGCACTGTGCCAGCAACTTAAGTTCAGGAATGAGCTCATGTTGCTGGGGGTCAGCCCAGGGGGGTGAGGGGAGGGCTGGGAGAGGATTGAGCAGCCATTAGGCAGTGCTCCTCTCGCTCACTGGAGTTGTGCACCTTCTTGGCTCTTGACTGTTGACTGGTACCAGGTGGAGGCCTGGATGGTAGCACCAGCATTCGAGGGACAGAAGCTTAGGGAGGATAGAGGGAGTCACAGTTCCAGGAATGCATGTGCACCTCTACGAGCATGTTTCCTCCATGCTACTTTGACTCCAGGCTCTGGGAAGAAAAGCCAGATGGAAAATAGGGTACCAGGGCTTAGTGAAACCTCACCCGAGGTACCGTGACCTACCCTGTCATTCCAGTCTGGATGGACTTCTGGACGTGAGACATTCGTGGTGGAGGAGGATGGCTCTTTCCCCTGGCCTCGCCACATGTAGCAGTTTGCAGGGGAACCTAACCCCGGACAAGGAGAGAAGTAAGAAATGTTCGACAGTACCTGGAGATGAGGATAAGCAGCCGTTCAGTCAGCCCTGGAGCAATAAAAACCTTTGTTTTGTTTTTGTTGTCAAATATAGGATAAGACTTTCTTCAGGTATGTGAATGAACAAAAGAAAGAAAGGGGTGGGATAGTGAGGATCAGGAGAACAGGAGGAGGACTGTGGAGAAGAAAATCAAGAAATAGTTTAAATTTTAAATGAGTGCTGCGTGGTCTTCACAGTGGAGGGAAGAGGGAATGAACCAACATGTATCAGCAGGGGGAAGGGGGGAGTAGACACAAGTCTATTCTCGGAGGAGAGAGTCCAAAGTGGACTGGCAGTATAGCCCAAAGGTTAGAGGAACGAGGTGTGAACAAGCTTGATACATCCAGCAGACCAGACCCAAGTTTGATTCTCACAACCTCCACTTGCATACTGTGTGACTCTGAGCAAGCCACTTAACTGCCCAGTGTTCCCAAGTTGCTCCTGAAAACAGGCACTTGTGCCTAGTGGGCCTTACACAGTTACCACAGACTAAAATAAAATAAAAAAATTAAAAATAAAAGTGGATTGGAAGATCCAAAGGAAAACAAGGTGATGGGGCCAGATGGGATTCACCCTAGGGTACTAAAAGAACTGAGCACAGTGCTAGCCGCCCCTTTGGCAACAGTATTCAGCACTTCGTTGGAGACAGGGTAGTTAACAGAGGACTGGAGGAGGGCTGATGTGGTTCCTTTGCACAAGAGCAGCAGCAGGGAGGAGGCTAATAATTGCAGTCCAGTCAGTCTCACATCAGTGGAGGGGAAATTAATGGAGACACTACTGAAGGAGAGACTGATGGAGTACCTGGAGGCAAATTGGCTGCAGGACCACCGGCAGCACAGTTTCACGGGGGGGAGGTCATGTCAAAAAAATCTTACAGATTTATTTAACTGGGCAACTAGGGAAGAGAGTCAGGGGAAGGCACTTGATGTGGTCTGTCTGGGCTTTAGTAACGCATTTGACACTGTCCCACACAGGAAGCTAATTAAGCAACTTAGCAAGCTTGGGGTTGGGGAGAAGGTGGTAAGCTGAGTATCAAACTGGCTGAAGGATAGGAGGTAGAGGGTGGTGGTAAAAAGCAGTCACTCAGGAGATGGGAGAGTGACCAGTGGAGTGCTATAGGGATTGGTACTGGGTCTTTCCTCTTCTATGTCTTCATAAATTACGTTGCTGAGGAATTGAAGTGGAAGGTGTGTCTCTACGGATGACACAAAAATCTACAGCAGGGTGCACACCCAGGAAGGGTTGGAGAAAATGCAAAGGGGTCTGGGGAAACTAGAGGAGTGGTCTAGGGTGTGGCAGCTGAGTTTCAGTGCCAGAAGGTGCAAAGTCATGCAACTAGGTGGGGAAGCCAGGAACTGTGTATAAGATTTGCGGGGGGGGGGTACTTACAGTCACCTAGCAAGAAAGGGACCTTGGGGTAATCATATCTGATCTCAAGATGACAGGACAGTGAGCAAGGCTAGCCGGATGCTGGGGTGCATAGGGAAGGGGATCTCTAGCAGGAGAAGGGAGGTGGTGTTGCCAATACACTATCATATACAATATCACTGCCTAGTGAGACCCCACCTTGAGTACTGCCAAGTACTAGCCAAGGGACAAGGCACTGAAAAGGAGAAGGGAAATCCTAGCCCCCCCCCAAAAAAAATTGGGGTAGTTAATGAGGTAAACACCAAGATAGAGCAGTCGACGGGGAAAAGGGCAGGTGTAAATGGAGAAAAAAACAAAGGCAGTAAGGACAGGGATGGGGCAAAAAGGAATAAGGCCATCAAAAAATGGAGGGTAATGAGTACCAGTGCCCGTAGTCTAGGTAACAAGTTCCCTGAACTGGTGGCCTTGATAGAAGAGGGATGCCTGGATGTCATGGCAGTCACAGAAACATGGTACACAGAGAATCATGACTGGGATGTCAACATACCAGGGCACACAATCTACAGGAGGGACAGGGAGGGCAGAAGAGGAGGAATAGCTCTTTATGTTAGGGAAGGGGTCAAAGCAGCAGAACTAAAGGGTAAACAGGGAGGACAGAAGGCACTGGGGGTCACCCTGGAGACTGGAAATGGCAAGACAATCTGCACAGGAGTTGTATACAGACCCCCGTCTTGGGGGAGAAAATGGACAAGGAAATGATAGAAGACATCCTTAGGACAGTAGAGAAAGGGGAGATATTGCTGATGTGGAACCTGAATATGCGAGATTTTAACTGGAGCACCTTTGCTGCAGCCACATCCAAGAGCAGGGCCATTCTCGATGTCCTACAGGTGGCATGCCTCAGACAGCTAGTTTTGGAACCCATTCAGGAGGGAGCAATCTTAGACTTGGTACTCTCAAACAGGGATGGAGAGAGGATCTCAGATCTAGAAGTGGGTAGCCATTTGGGAACAAGTGACCACCAAACAGTGTGGTTCAAGATGAACTTAGCGGTAGAGTCAAGCCATACAAAAGTGAAGGTACTGGACTTCAGGAGGGCTGATTTTGTCAAAATGGGAGAGTGCCTCAGAAAAGCACTAGCAAACAGGCAAGAAAGTGGAGTGGAGCAACAATGATAAAACATCAAAACTGCCATCACAGAGGCAACACGCCTTTGTCTGAAGCAAATAAACAAATCAAAACAAAAGAAAAAAACCACTATGGTTCTCAAAAGAAGTGGCAGGGAAGGTTAGGGAGAAAAAGATAGCATTCAGGAAGTATAAGAAAACACAGAAGTAGCAGGACAGAGAACTGTACCAGTTAAAGCAGAAGGAAGCGGGGAAGGCAGTCAGAATAGCAAAGGCCCAAACTGAGGAAAAGATGGCCAACTCGGTTATGAAGGGGGATAAAACTTTTTATATGTACATTAGGGAACAAAGAAAGACTAAGGCAGGGATACTGAGGCTGAATAAAGAGGAGGGTGGTTGGGCAGAGAGGGACAGTGAAAAATCAGTTATACTGAATGAATACTTCTGCTCAGTATTCACAAAGGAAGAGAAAGAGGAGGGGAAGGTACCTAATCCAGTCATTAGAAGCACTCTGAATGGGGGGAGGGTGGTTGATATCAGTCCTTTCACAGAAGAAATGGTTCTAAAAGAACTCCTAAAACTGAAGGTGGATAAAGCAATGGGGCCCTGATGGGATTTACTTCAGAATTCTAAAAGAATGAAGGGGAGAACTAGTAACACCACTAACTACCCTTTTAAACAAATCATGGTAGGATGGTGTGGTACCCACAATCGTGGGAGCAAGACAGGGACAGGAAACTACAGACCTGTTGGTTTGACCTCAGTGATAGGGAAAATGACGGAATCACTTCTGAAGGAAAGAATTGTTGAGTACCTGGAGGCCAGTGGGGCACAGGAACCAAGACAGCATGGATTCACAGTAGGAAGGCCATGTCAGATTAATCTAATCAATTTCTTTGATTGGGTGACCAAAGTAGTAGACCAGGGAGGGGCTGTGGACATGGCCTACCTAAACTTTAGCAAGGCATTTGACACAGTCCCACACAAAAGATTAATAAACAAATTAGCCAGCCTGGGAGTGGGTCCCAAGGTGGTAGCCTGGGTAAAATATTGTCTGGAAAACAGGACACAGAGGGTAATAGTAAACGGAGTCCACAGTGAAGAAAGGGGGGTTACTAGTGGGGTATCACAGGGTTCACTATTGGGGCCGGTCCTTTTTTAATCTCTTTATAAGTAACATTGCAGAGGGACTGGAAGGAAAAGTATGTCGGGTTGATACACAGGGTGGGGTGGAAAGGATGAGAAGGGACTTGGCAAGGTTGGAGGAATGGTCAAATGTATGGCAGCTTAGATTCAGTGCAAAGAAGTGCAAAGTAATGCACCTGGGGAACAAAAATCCAGGGGAAGAGTACACAAGGGGGGGTGAGATTATGACAACAACAAAAATGGAAAGGGACCTGAGGGTAGTTATATCAGATGACCTATAGGTGGGCAAGCAATGTAAGAAGGCAGTAAGGAGGGCTTGGGAGATACTGGGATGTATAGGGAGAGGCATCACCAGTTGAAAACAGGAAGTTGTTATCCCTCTGTACAGACAGTTGGTAAGATGACATCTTGGGTACTGTGTGCAGTTCTGGAGACCCCATCTCCGCAAAGACATAGACAGGGTGGAGGCTGTCCAGAGGAGAGCAAGAAAAATGGTGCAGAGTCTGCACCAGAAGACATATGAAGAAAGACTAAAGGAGCTTACTGTGTATAGCCTCGAGGAAAGGAGGGAGGGGGGGACATGATAGAAACTTTCAGGTACCTCAAGGGAATCAGCGAAGTCCAAGAGGGCAGCATCTTTCAGAAAAAGAGATGTGCAAGTTCAAGGGGGCACAATTTGAAATTCTCAAACTAAAAACTGTAGATCTTCTTCGAGGATATCTCTTTCATCAGGCCACACCTATGAAACTATAGCCACCAGACACTAGGGCCACACAGAAACTTTTTTGCAAGCAGGGCCCCCCTCCCTTCTCAGTTCTTTTCCTGCCGTTGACCATACTTGCTGGACTCCACAGAGATGCTGCCACTACAATCGACAGCTATGTCTTCAAACTTTCTAAGTTTTATTATTTTTCTCACCCTAGTAATTATCATTTTATTTTAAAGGCATTGTCATCATCATGTATGCCAACAAAAGACGTCGCTAAACTCTTCTGTTACTGAGAGTGTGGTGGAAAAATCTACTCCGGCAACGATCATGAGATTTTCGTGTGCTGTCTCAGAGAGGCCCACACGTTAAGGCCTGTGAGATCAGCCTGAAGTTTAATCAGTCTACCTGGCGATGTTGTCAACAAGCCCTACACACTTTTCTTCTTGAGCAGCAGGTAGCCAGAATGGAGAGAGAGCTGGAGACAAAGAGCTCCACCCCATCGCAAGCCCATTCCTCTGGCTTGCAGTCTTCCAAGGCCTGAGAGAAGTCTTCTGAAAAGAACAAACACCAAAAGAGGGAGTGGAGTAAGGATAAATTCCCCTGGTGCACTCCTGGTTGCCACTTTACTCAACATCAACTGCTGTAGTGCCGTCGATCACATCGGTGTCAATGCCTCCTGCTGCCAAGACCTCTGTACCCACAAAATTGTCTCTGGCAATGAGTCCCGCCAGACCAGCTATGGTCAGTGAATGCCCATTGATGGTTCTGCAGATACCTCCGTTGATGTTGCAGGCCCTGCCGCTCAGACCCCAGAACCCTCAGGGTCAGCTGGCAGTGAGTTTCACCGGACTTATTATGGATGGCCTGTCTACATCAGGGCTGCAGCCACCCCTCTCAACGTCACAAGGTACTGTCATTGAGGCACAGGTCAGGAAGCATAGTGAAAACTAGGAACAGTTATAGAATTCACCAAAAATATTTATTTACAGTAGCAGTAACATAAAAAAAAAAACGTGTTCAGTATAACTATGTACAAAGGAGAAAAAACAGTAGTTTTCCTTGAGTCTCTGTCCCTTTTTCTTCTTCAGCAGTTGCAGCGTAACTCCTTTATAAGTCATTTCAACCTCCATTCTTAGGAAGCATCCTGTTTTTGTAAATATCTGGCAGAAGCACCAGAATACAGTGTGCTTCTTGAGTTGAGGCCCCTTTTGCACAGCTGTTGCAAAAGGCTTAAAGAGTCGCACTAAGGTAACCTCTCTAGTTTCCAACAGCTTTTTGCAGTCATCTCAAATTATAAATATATACATTTCAACAGTAACACTATCTATTTTCTAAACAAAAGCAATCCCAACATCAGTTACATTTCCACAAATTGATTTGCATATATTTTTTATATCAGCAGACATGCAAGGGAGGAAAAACAGACAATAAGGGAGGGCTGAGAGACAGTGAGAGGCAAAGAACTGCGAGACTGTTTGGGTTGATCAAGTCCAAGGTCTCACAGGAAAATTTAGTTGTGTAACCAGACTGAGAAGAGGCAGAAAAGGAAAGATCCTTGCATTTAAACACTTTCTCCATAACAACTGGGACAGGGTCCTATTCTACCCTATCACATACACCCCCCACCTTCTTAAGAGGGAACATGTTTTATTAAACAGGTTTCCAAAACTTTTTATTCTCTACTAACAATTGCTGTTTTCAGTAAGTAAGCACATGTACATCATCTGTTTTTCTATAACAGTACAGTTTAAAATCATTTGTTTTTAACCTTCAGCATCCTCCATTCCTGAGCCATATCTTGACAGAAAATCAGCATCGCTGTTCTCTTTACCAGATTTGTGTATCGCCATGACTTTAAATGGCTGCAGTGCCAGATACCACCTTCTGATTCTGGAATTTTTATCTTTCATTTGGTTAAGCCAACAGAGAGGATTGTGATCTGTTACAAGCACAAAATCAGTTCCTAGCAAATAAAACTTCAGGGACTCCATGGCCCACTTTGCTGCTAAACATTCCTTTTCTATAGTGGAGTACCTTTTCTCTCTGTCATGCAACTTCCTACTTATGTGCAAAACAGGATGTTCTGTCCAATCTATATTTTGACTCAGGACTGCACCTAGGCCTACCTCTGATGCATCTGTTTGTAGCAAAAATGGTTTCTCAAAGTCTGGGCATCTTAAAACAGGGGCTGAACACAATGCAGCCTTTATGGCTTGAAAAGCTTCATCACACTCTGGGGTCCATGTCACATTATTTGGGTACTGTTTTTTCGTGAGTTCAGTGAGGGGAGTAGCTAACTCAGCAGAATTTGGAACAAATCTCTGACAGTAACCAGCCAGCCCTAAAAATGACCTGACATGCTTCTTTGTTTTAGGGAGACAGCTGTTTTCTGCAGCTTCTATTTTAGAAATTTCTGGCTTACTGTAACTTCTCCATTTCCCAAAAACATAGCCCAAATATCTGGTTTGTTGCACGCCCAATGCACATTTGCTAGGATTAATAGTCAGACCTGCATTTTTGATAGCTTGGATAATTTCTCGTAGGTGTTCCAGGTGGCTTTTCCAGTCTGGACTGTACACCATGATATCATCCAGGAATCTAGCATAATAACCAGTGTGAGGTGATAAAATGACATCCATGTACCGTTGGAATGTTACTGGCACATCATGTAAACCAAATGGCATGGTTGTGAACTGATAAAACTGCATTTGCAGCCCCTATAGGATTCTATTAGCTAAAAGTATTTGCCAGTAACTCTTGGTAAGATCGAGGGTACTGATATACTTTGCACTCCCCAGTCTGTTCACCAAATCATCTATTCTGAGCATAAGATAACTGTCAAATTCTGACACTTGATTAAGTTTCCTAAAATCAAAGCAGATTCTAACACCCCTTCTTTTTGTTTACAGTTACCATGGGAGATGACCAAGCACTTCTCTCGACTCCTCTATGATACCCAATTCTTTCATTTTTTGTATTTCCTTAACCACATCAGCTCTTAACCACTCTGGGAACCTTGATTTCTTTTGCCTAACAAGATGAGCATTCCTTGTCACTATTACGTGCTCAACCCCTTTTGCTCGGCCTGGTACCTTGGTAAAAGTACTGATAAATGTCTTTAGCATATTACAATGTCTGCAGTTTGTTCTGAGATTAAGGAAATGGTCACCTTTACAGTATCATCATTTACAGTTTGTTCCAGTCTATCATAAGCTACATCAATATCTTCCTTATCAGTTTCTAGTAAAACTAGCAAAGCAACTTTTGGCATTTTTTCAACCCATTTCTTGAGGTTAGCATGGTATATCTTAAAAGGATTTTTCCTGTCAGGGGTCTCAATCTCGTAGCTAACAGTGCCAGTACATCTAAGAACTTTATAAGGCCCTTGCCACTTCATTGAAAGTTTATTTTCTGTTGTGGGTAACAGTAGCAGCACCTTTTTACCTGGCTTGAAAACTTTTTCTTTTACCCCCACGGTCATAATATACCTTCTGCTGGTTTGGGGACTCTTCCTGTTTACTGTGGGCAATTTCAATATATTTTGCCAGCTTCTTTCTTATGGCACACATATAAAATGTTATAGGTTGTATCTGAGTGGGGGGTTAACTTCTCACGTTTCTTTTATCACATCCAGTGGCCATCTGGGCTGCCTACCATATAGCATTTCAAATGGTGAGAACCTTTTTGATGCCTGTGGCACTTCTCTGTAAGCAAAAAATAGGTAAAGCAAGTATTGGTCCCAGTCTTTCCCTTCCCCTTTTACAAACCTTTTTAACATGCATTTTAGGGTTTGGTTAAAACACTCAACAAGACCGTCTGTCAGAGGGTGATGGGGGAGGTTCTTCTGACAGTGATACCTAGCAGTCTGTAAACCTCCTTAAGCAATGCAGCACTAAAATTACTACCCTGATCAGTGATAATTTCTTTATTTATGCCCACTCTGCTGAAAATTTTGGCAAGCTCTGCTGCAACTTTTGGGGCTGTGACAGTAAGCATTGGAACTGCTTCTGTGTATCGAGTAGCATAGTTGCATAATACCAGGATAAATCTATTACCTTTTTTACTTTTATCTGAAGACCAACCACATCCATTGCAATTCTCACAAAAGGCACATCTATCAAGGGTAAGGGCACCAGGGGCACCTTGTCTTTTCTAGTGACTGGAGCTACTTTCTGACACTCCACACAGGAATTAGAATTCATAGCAACATCTTCATGAATTCCAGGCCAGTAAAATCTATACAGAAATCTGACAAGGGTGCAAACCTCCCTGAGTGACCAGCCATAGGACTATCATGCGCTATCTGTAATTAACTGTTCTATACTTCTGTGGTATAACCAATTGTTCTGTCTGTTCCTGTGTCTGAGGGTTAACCCAAACGCTGTACAGTAACCCATTACATTTTTTAAACTATGGTCCACCCTGTTTTGGGGTCACCCCCAGCTGCTTAAAATAACCCTGGAGAGAAACATCATCAGCTTGTTCTGAAAGAAAATCACAATCAATAATCAGTTTAGTTTCAGCATTTTCATATTTTAACCTTCATGTCCATCAGTCATTTGTTGCCAGTTTCTTCAGGCTTCGTCTTTCTTTCCTTGATTTCCAGATCTTGGAGCTGTGCTCAAACAAGTCCAAATCAAAATCTTTGAAAGGAAAAGTGCCCCCACCATCTGACATTTTCTTTGCCTGAGCTCTTGTCACCACTGCTGCTGAAACATCAGGATTTAATCCCTCTTTGATCAGCTCAGTAAATCCTGGAAAGTCATTTCCAATAATCACAGGTACAGGTAACTTGGGTATTACCCCCACTTTCATTTGGTGTGACAAATCCTTAATGGCAAGAGTCACTTGGGTGGTGGGATAGTATTGAGTGTCCCTGTGGATACAGATGACAGTACCGGGTCATTTGCACAGTGTTTTCCCAGCACTTTAACATGCACTAGGGTCTGTCTGCTTCCCAAATCAATGAGTCCCTTCACAGTCTTATTCCCCACCTTCACATCTGTTAAGTACTTGCTCCAATTTGCCAGGACAAATCTGCTCCAGTGCCAATCTCCTTACTATGGCATTTTCTTTCAAAATGGCCTGGCTTATTACAGTTATAGTTCCGTCTTTCGGATGAGACGTTAAACCGAGGTCCCATCTGCCTGGATTGGTGGTAGTTCAGGTGGATGTTAAAGATCCCATGGTACTTATCGAAAAGAGTAGGGGAATTTCCCCAGTGTCCTGGCCAAATTTCCCTCATTCACTAAAAATACTACCAACAGCTTAATCTGGTTCAAATTCAGTTGCTTACCATCTGTATCCCCCCTCCCCCCGGTCGCCCCTGAAAAAGGGACTTCTAGACCCAGTGGACTTACCGGGTCAACAAAATTCAACAAAACAAACAAAACAAAACAATAGCAGATAATGACTTTGGGCACAGATTTGTTACCCCCACCAGAGTTCTTAGGCTTAGAGTTTAAATGGGTAAAAGAGTGTCTTACCAGTGCTTGGATGTTACCTCGCTGCTGTGGCATCTGTCTGGCCATTTAGCAGTCCTCTGCCAAAGAAACAGCCTTTTCCCCACTCTCTGGTCAGTGTTCCTTTACCCAGAGCTGCACATCTGTAGGCAACATGTTGATGAATTGCTCCATGTGTAACCCCCCCCCCTACAAATGGGGGTTCCCGAAAAGTCTTCCTTGAGCTTGTCACTGCCAGGCTGGTGTCCTGCATTTTTTGCAGTTTAAATGTGATTGCCAGAAAGTGCCTATATAGCCTCTGTGTACTGTCTCTTTAAGAGCTGCCTGGATTGCAGTCATAATTAATCTAAAAGGGAGCTCTGTTAGAAGATGTGCTTGTTTGCTGATCATTTGTTAGAGTAGTAATAATATTGCAGTTTGTTCTAACTTGCCTTTATTGCAGCATGGACAGTTCTGTTTGTTTCCATCATATTGGCCCTGAACTGCTGAAATGGGCCAATCAGTACATTTGGGACTCTAAAATGGAGCCTGCCTACAGGGGCTTGGTGGGGTCAAAACTTGTAGGAATTGTAGTTTTGGGCTTTTTGCGCCTAAAATAACCTGGAGGGGGAGCCCTTGTTGTGACTGACAGATCAGCCAACATAACCTTTTGGATCTTGTGGAAGTCCCAAACTGCTTGCAATCTAAGTTGGGAAGTGAAGAAGTAACAGCTTGAGGTAGTTCGAGCAGCAATCCATAGTGGATTCGCGCAGGAGAACTGTGGAAAGGCCTGAGTTTTGGCCTGCATGCTTATTTGCTGTCCATGAGAGGGAACTTGTGCCTTTTTCGGACTGAATCCGAACTTGGAGAATGAAGTAAGCCACTGAATTGTGACCAGGCTCCTACCTGAAGAAGACCGAAGATTTTCTGACTGCGATCAGCCTGTCTGGACTTCCAGCCACCTCTGAGCTCCTGGATTGTGCAGAGACTAAGTAATTGCGAATGGAGAGCCTTTTGCCTGGTACAGTGGAATATCCTTACATGTAAATATGCTATGTGCTGCTAGTGGGTCACAATTTGGTTCCCCACTGTGGCTTGAACTGTATTCAGCTTGCTAGAAGCAGCATCCAGCCCCACGGACTGAATCCAAATTCATCTCCATTGGGCCTGGGCCTTGCCACACTGGCCCAGCCTGACTGCCCACTGCACAGAGAACACCATTGATAAGAGATCTGCCTGGGGTCAGCCCCCTGCTCAGCACTTGAACAGGAATGACAGCTTGGTGATTTGTGTGGGCCCCGCTTCTCCAGGCACTCAAGCTCAGCAACCTGCAGTCTCAATTTTGTCCTGCCTGTGTCCAGTATTGGGTATCGTGAATAAACATCAGGGTAGCTCCCTGCAACAACAGCTAAATTTAAAGTGTTGTCAGATAATTGTCTTGTTGCCTTTTCTTTCATGAACTGAGCCCCCCCCCCCCCCAGCTCCGGATTACAAGTAGTGGGGAGAGGTAGTAACAACAACAAAAATGGAAAGGGACCTGGGGGTAATCATATCAGATGACCTTAAGGTAGGCAAGCAATGTGAGAAGGCAGTAGGGAGGGCTGGGGGGAATACTGGGATGTGTAGGGAGAGGCATCACCAGCAGAAAACAGGAGGTTGTTATCCCCCGACAGTTGGTGAGACCCCATCTGGAGTACTGCATCCAGTTCTGGAGACCCCATCTCCACAAGGACATAGACAGGATGGAGGCAGTTCAGAGGAGGGCAACAAAAATGATGCAGGGTCTGCAAGAGAAGCCATGTGGGGAGAGGCTAAAGGAGCTTAATATGTATACCCTTGAGGAAAGGAGGGAGGGGGGGACATGATAGAAAAGTTCAAGTACCTCAATGGAATCAACAAAGTCCAAGAGGGTAGCATCTTTCAGAAAAAGAGATGTGCAAGAACAAGGGGACACAATTTGAAGATAGAGGGGGGATGGCTCAGGGGCAATGTGAGGAAGTATTTTTTCACAGAGAGGGTGGTGGACGCATGGAACAGCCTTCCTGAGGAGGTTGTGGGGTCTAAAACTGTGGGAGAATTCAAGAATGCATGGGACTGACATAAGGCAATTTTTGTGGGGGGTAGGAAGAAATAGACTGTTGGTTAAATAGGATCTGCAGCTTATCCTGAAGAAAGGGAAATGGGCAGACTAGGTGGGCCAAGCGGTCCTTATCTGCCATCAAAGTCTATGTTTCTATGTTTCTAGTGTGGGTTGTGCATGTTGCTTTCTTCCATCACAGGGCCCCAACCAGCTACAACGTTTCTGGGTAGCCCACCATTTTCCTACCTGGGTACCCAGAGTGTGTGACTGTCGAGACTTAAAGTGCATGCATAACTGTTTGATTAATATAGCCTTTAAGCCAGTCAACATGATTACGCTCCTTCCTTGTTCAAGTCCCCTGAATAAATCAGATCTGACCTTTTTTTTTTGGCTGCATTTAACCTGACTATGGTTCCAGTTTTTGCCAAGAGTACTGTACTGTTGCTATTTACTGTGCATAACCTTGATTTACAGGGGGTCCCCAGGGTCGAGCCAGAGAAACCAGCCCTGGTGATAAGTGCAAACAGTGTGGGTACTGGTATGATGTACAATGGGTACTGTGAAAGTGATTATTGTATATTGCTCAGGCCACTAGAAGGGAAAGAGGGGGGTTACAGTGTCCTAGAGGGCTGTGCCCAGGTTAGTTTGACCACTACCAACCCTGACCCATTTCAGAACTCTGGCCCCTCAACCTGCTACTAGCCATGCAGGCAGGGGTAGTAGCCCTTGGGATAGCGCCCCTAGGGGTTACACATGGCAAATGTGTCGATGATCTGTGGGACTGTTTTTCTCTCTGGTTGAATCCATTTTCTCAGGAGTTCTCTGAATCAGGTGAAGGCTTCTCGAGGATTGTTGACCAAGTTGTACCTCAGAGATCGAAATCTCTGCCTGTAGGTCTCTTCTGAGATGTCATACCTTTTCAGGATTTCACTTTTCAGCAGGTCATAGTTTTCTGACTGTGCAGTGTCCATACTGCTGTAGGCAAGTTAGGCTTTCTCTGTCAGGTAGGGTACCAGTCTGATTGTCCATTGCTTCTTTGGCCACTTACAGGCTGTGGCAACTCTTTCAAAAGTTGTCAGGTATGCCTCAATATCATCTGAGCGACCCAAAGTATTAAGTTTAATGGCTTTTAAGTTGCTTACATTTTGTTGCACGTCTGGATCTGTGCCAGATCCTCTGCTTTTGATAGCTTCAAAGCATCCATCCATCATCGCTGCTCCTGTCACTGCATGTGTTATCTCATCTGCTGCTCCTGTCGTTGCATCTCTTCTGTCATCTGCACTTCTAAACGTTGAATCTCTTTTTCTCTCTGCTTCTCAGTCTCTTTTTGTTGTATAGCCCACCATTTGAAAAGGTCCATCAGGCTTTCAGGTTCTGTCACTACCTGTTCTTTTTCCATAACTTGTGCTGGCTGTACAATCTCAAACTGGACTTCTGTCTCTGCTAGTTTGGCTGCCAATCTCCTGGTAAACACTCCTGGATTTGCTGCTGCAGAATCCATACATTCCTCTGTACTTCCCTGGTACTAGGTCCAGTACCCACATACAAACTCCTGTCTTAGGGTATGCATGGCTTAAATCCCAATTAGGCTGACACCATCTGTCGTCGAGGCACAGGTCAGGAAGCATAGGGAAAACCAGGAGCAGTTGTAGAACTTACCAAAAATATTTATTTACAGTAGCAGTAACATAAAAAAAAAAACTTGTTCAGTGTAACTATGTACAAAGGAGAAAAAAACAGTAGTTTTCCTTGAGTCTGTGTTCCTTTTTCTTCTTCAGCAGTTGCAGCTTAGCTACTTTATAACTCCTTTCAACTCCCATTCTTAGCAAGCATCCTGATTTTGTAAATATCAGACAGGAGCTGCTAGAACACAGTGTGCTTCTTGAGTTGAGTCCCCTTTTGCACAACTTTTGTAAAAAGCTTAAAGATTTGCACTAAGGTGACCTCTAGTTTCCAATAGCTTTTTGCAGTCATCTCAAATTATAAATATATACATTTCAACAGTAACACTATAGATTTTCTAAACAAAAGAGATCCCAACATCAGTTACATTTCCACATATTTATTTGCATATATTTTTATATCAGCAGATATACAAGGGAGGAAAAACAGACAGTAAGGGAGGGCTGAGAAAAAGTGAGAGGCAAAGAATTGTGAGACTGTTCGGGTTGATCAAGTCCGAGGTCTCACAGGAAAATTTGGTTGCGCAACCAGACTGAGAAGAGACAGAAAAGGAAAGATCCTTGCATTTAAACACTTTCCCCATAACAACTGGGACTGGGTTCTATTCTACCCTGTCACAGGTGCCCCTGCAGTGCAGGCCACTGTCGATGTCCAGACGGTGCTCTCCTCCTTTGTGGAGATAATACAGTGTCTTTTACCTCCTCCTCCTATATCAGGCATGATGACGACGGGACTTCACAGACCAGCCCCTATGTCAACTTCTGCTAGGTCGATGTGCCTTACACACTCCAAGATATTGATATCCTTGCTTTCTTCCTTGAGGCCTTCTGAGCCCATCAACAATGATCAGGAATACAATGCTGACCTTTTTTTACAAGAGGAAGATGAGGAGGAGGAGGAGGATATGGAAAGGATCCCATCTGAGAGATCTGACTCCACCATTTCCACCAGGAGTGAGGACTCCACACTGTATACTCTTGAGATCCCCTCCTGATGACCCCTCCTTCATCTCTGTGATGAAGCATCTCCAAGTTGCAATGGGGTTTGATGATGAGGAGCTGGACATCATTAGGAGGACTTTGGTGGAGTTTCCAGAGCTGCCAGAATCTCCATCTCTTGTCACTCCCCCTTTATTGGGTGCACTAGAGGATGCCACCCTGGCCGCCTGGCACAGAACAAGCTTTATCCCTGCCATCCCCAGAAAGACAGACAAGAAGTTTATAATGGTCCCTCTACAAGGCATGCTGCCCCCTTGCATAAAGGGGACTTAATATGCTCCTTGGATATGCAGGATGCTTACCTGCATATCAAGATTTGTTCCCCTCACAGGAGGTACCAAGGATCTTACCTCGAGAAGGTTCCTGCAGTAGGTCATCACAGATAGGACTGCGTCCCCAGCGTCAGGACCACATGGCAGACTTTTCCAGCAATGCCTGGGCGGGGACCACCCACCCAACATCACGTGACAGATGTCAGCATGACCCTTTATAGTGGGCGGTCCCCACGATCACCCTCCAGTTCTTTTCTGCTGTCATCCAGTGCATAGTACTTCGTGGTTACACTTGCTCAGCCAATTACCATTTTCACCTGTTTTTTGCTGTTATTCGTTCGCATGTAGTTTCTTTTATGTCTTCTCCACCACCTACTGCAAAGTTGAAGAAGAAGTTTGAGAAATGCAGTGCCAAGATCCCTCATAAAGACGGCCACCTTTCGATGCCTCTTTTGCTTGGGCCTAGACCACAACATCGTGGCCTGCCCAGACTGTCAACCCTTCAATCAAGTCACTCGTAAGAGGAGACAGCAGGCCCTGGAAGCCCATCTTTTGAAGTCCAGAATGGCTTCACTTGAGAAACAGATGCAAAAGTTGAGGGACACCGCATCTTCCCCTTCTTCAGAAATGAAGAAGAAAAAAGAAAAACATTGGGAGAAGAAGTGCCCAGAGGATTGGGACCGAAGGGACACCAACAGACCCTTGACCAGCAAGGCCGTGCTCCCGCCACCTGCCCTTTAGGTTCTCCAAGCCATGCCTGGGACTTCTCCAGGTATTTCTGCTGCCTTTCTCCCGATTTCTACCGGTGAGTTGTCTGCTGGCTCCTCTGACGAATGCCCAATTGTTGCCGATAAGGCAGTCCCCATGGAGCCGGCCCAGTGGTGCTGAGGGTTGAGATGCTGGATGCCACACCTTGCACTACACAGGTGACCCAGGTTCAGGAATGGACTCGGGTTGGTGGGGGTCGGCTGGGGGAGGGAGGACTGAGCGTACCAACGGATGCTCTCCTCCCTCTGGGGTGGGATACCAGGGATGCTATATGCACCTGATGTCCTAAGAGAGCCAGTGGGAACACTGGCTCTCGAGGGGTTGGCGGCTCTGTCTGATGGAGTCAGGGAGAGGAGACGCTGTCAGGCACTTGGGAGAGATGTGCGTCATCACATCGCCTCTCTGGATATACCTCCTCGTGTCGGTGTCCCAGGGGGCTAGAATAAAGGGGACCACAGAAAAATGGAAAATACCCCTCAGCAGTCCTAGATGATGACCGTCCCGAGCCATCCAGACCACCATTTCCGGGACAGACCCCACTGTGCAGGTGGAGAAAGGAGGAGAGGCACTCTGGGGCAGATCCTGAGTTCAGGGGCTGGAAAATGGTATTAGAATGGCCTGAAGGAGTGGACACCGAGGGTAGGTAGGAGGGATAAAAAGAAAGTAAAAAAGAAAATGTCTGCCCCCGTGGCCGTTAAGCCGAGTCCCAAGGATTCAGTTGGGACTTGCTCGGTCTCTACTGATAAGTCGGTCAAGGGTTCTTCCCTCCTCCGCCCGGTAACTCTTGCATCTGATCAGCTGCCCATCTCTGACATCCACCCAGACCTTGCTCACCCGTCGGGGGCTCATGCCATCTCACCCGATGTCCAGTCGAGCACCACTTTGGCCCCTAGCCATCAATCCCCCTAGACTTCTCCTGGGCGGGAACCTTCCCTCCCACTTCCCCAGGTGGTTCTTCGGCTCCAGTGGTCATTTCAGGTATAGAGGAGGGAGCAGGATCCCTGGAGGTGGTTCTGTCTTCGCCCACCCAAGTGTTGATTTCCCAAACGCCTCTAGAAGGCTCCAGACCAGAGGCTCTGATGCCAAAACTCCCCAGACTCTCTGTCCTGCTCTCTGGGCCACCGGACCCCCCATTAGGCCTTCTTTTTTTGGCTTCACCTCACTCATCATCAGAGGCTCTAACGTGCATTTGGTCAGCTCCTCCATCGGGGCCCTCACGTCTGATCCCAACGCCAATTGTAGTTTTGTCGGGCCCGAGGCCTCTCACTTATATGACGACTGGTCTGATGAAGATTTCCCTGACATCAGCTCCTCTGACATCAGGTACCTTTATGAAAGGTTTCATGTCTGGACCCTCCTGTCTACACATTCCAGGCTTCATTCCATGTGGGCTGACATCGGCTTACCCTACGTTGGGCCCTTTGTCAGACTGTCTTCCCCATTCTAGTTTTTCAGGGTACCAGTACCCAAGGTGTCCCTCTTATCATGGTTATCCCCATCAGCATCATTTTCATGGACCAGGTGAACCTAGCTACCACTATCCACCCGCCCATGTTCCTCCTCCACCATCTCCTTCTTCTCCCCTGCAGCATGATTTTCAAACTATGATCCAATCCTGGTGGAAGGAGGCTAGGTCTGAGCTGGTGTCTAACTTGGAAAAACACCTGCCAGCTCTAGTGGTTACCCCTCCCCCACATTCTTTGTCGCTCATCAGCTCAGTTCGTTTGGTGCATATTTTGGAGTCCATTCCTAAGGTGGTTACTCTTCTTAATTTCAAGCCTCCTGATGATCATGAAGCCTCTTTTGATGGGGAAGATTCCTCTGAGGATTCTTCAGATGACCATTCCTCTGCAGCTAAGGGGAAGGATTTTCCGAAGTCCGCCCCTGAGGATCCTTTGTTCACAGAATTACTGCATATTATCCAGCAGTCTAATGGCTGGAATACAGAGGAACAGGATCCTAAGAGGAAGCATCTCGCTGAACATTTAGATCTCAAGACAGCTTTCCTTATTCCTGTCCCCTCCTGGACAGCCCCTCATGAAGACTTCACCGGTACCATCTGGCAGCTGCCACATTCTGGCCATCCCTGAGAAGGCAGACCAGATTTACCACACTCTGGAGGAGGTTTCCTTTTTGGACTCTCATCCCAAATCTGATTCCATTGTTATTGCTACAGCCCATGATCGCTTGGTCACCCCAAAGCACATGAGCACCTCCCCCAGACAAGGAATCTTGGCAGCTGGATCCGTATGGCAAAAAAGTTTTTCTGTCACTACATGTGCCCTCTACTCCCTCAGTTATGAAGCGCATATGGTCTCATTCCAAAAAGTGACTATGGCCAAGCTTGAGTCCCGTATCCAGGCCATGGAATCTTCAGAGCTCAAGGAGGAGTTGGTCAAGGACCTGCGCCTGTCTAACATTTTGTGTCGACATGCGCTAAGGGCTATATATGATTCTGTGGATGCAGTAGACATGCTTGGCTTTGCATTTCTGCCCTCTCTAATGATGTCCAGGCTGCAATTCAGGATGCCCCTTTTAGGGGCTCTGTCCTTTTATAGGGGACACCAAAGATATTATCACGGGCCTTCAGGGCAGTGGCCAGGCTCTGAGGTCTGTGAGGTCCATGTGCTAATTGGGATTTCAAAGAAAACAGCCCTTTCCCTCAACCCTCCACTTCCTGACTGGCTACTTCCTCCCCCTCCTCTGCTTATGGGCAAAGAGCCGGTACAAGGTAGGTTAGCCCTCTACACGCAGGAGTGGAGGGATGTGCCCTCAGACGCATGGGTCTTACTGCTTGTATTAAAAGGGCACACCTTGGAGTTTCTGGAGTTCCCCCCAGATTCCCCTCCAACTCGCTCATCTTATTCTCCACACCAGGTTCCTCTGGTCGAGGAGGATATCCAGTCTCTAAGTCAGAAGGCGGCCATAGAGCCAGTCCCTCTGCACCAACAGGGGAAGGGATTTTACTCCTACTTTTTCCTGGCCACGAAAAAGAAGGGCGACCTCAGACCCATCTTAGATGTCAGCAGACTAAACCTTTATGTGGAGTACAAAAGGTTTTGCATGCTGACACTGCAGGGCCTCCTGCCTCTTCTGCAGAAGAGCCTTTGGCTTTGTGCACTGGATATGCAGGATGCTTACCTACATATTCCGATGTTCCCAGACCACCTCCGCTTCCTGCGTTTCTGCTTTCAGGGGGAACACTTCCAGTTTACAGCCCTCCCCTTTGGTCTTTCCAGGGCACCTCAGGTTTTTACCAAGTGCCTGGCAGTGGTGGCAGCGGCTTTGCACCATCAGGGGATAGCAGTATTCCCTTACCTGGATGATTGGCTTTTGACGGCCCCGTCCAGGGACAGTCTTCAGGATGCTCTCTCATGCACATAGGACCTATTTTCTTGCCTGAGTTTCACAGTCAGCTCCCCCAAGTAGATTCTTACCCCTTCTCAGAACTTACAGTTCATTGGGGCAATCTTATACATGGTCCGGTGCAAAGCCTTCCTCCCCCCCGGACAAGGCAGAGACCATTCGAGAGCAGGTCAAATAGTGACCTCTTCCAAATACCTTCCAGCCAGAGCATGGCTACACCTTTTAGGCCTGATGGCAGCCTCTATCTCCACAGTCCCATTTGCCAGGTTGCATGTGAGGATCACCTAGTGGGCCTTGCGTGTCCAATGGGATCAACGCTTGGACCATCCGGTCGTAGTCTCCAGTGCAGTCAAGAAGGATCTTCTCTGGTGGCTAGATCCTCTGAATCATTCCCTGGGCCTTCCATTCACTAGCTCCCCACCACTTTGGATCCTCACCACAGATGCCTCCTGTCTGGGTTGGGGGGCTCACCTGGGGGACCACTGGACTCAGGGTTTGTGGTTCCAGCTGGAGATGGCACTCTGCATCAATATTTTGGAGATGAGGGCTGTTTATTATGCTCTCCAGGTCTTTCAGCCCATCCTATCAAACAGAACGCTGCTGATCCAGATGGACAATGTTTCAGTAGTCTGGTACAACAACAAGCAGGGAGGCACCCGGTCATACCCCCTGTGCAGAGAGGCAATGCTTGTGTGGAATTGAGCAATTCAGCACGATCTGTTTCTTACTGCTGTGCACGTTCCAGTAGTTCAAAACATCCTGGCAGACAGCCTCAGTCGGATCTCATGCCTCGCTCACGAATGGGAACTCAGTCAGAAAGTAGCAGATTCTCTCTTTCAGAGATGGGGTCACCCAGACCTAGATCTCTTTGCCTCCCCGTTCAACGCAAAGCTTCCCAGCTTTTGCTCACTTGTTCCAGAGCCTGGTGCTTTCAGGCATGACGTGTTGTTACTTTGTTGGACAATGAGGTTCTTGTATGCCTTCCCTTCCTTTCCCAGTCTACAGAGTTGTTTAAAGCTCCAGGCAGAGGTAGCTCAGATGATCCTGATAGCTCGCCTTTGGCCAAGCAAATCTGGTTTCTGATTCTACAGCAGCTCTCAGCAGAACCCCCACTTCCTCTTCCTCCCAGACACGACCTGTTGACCCAGGATCAAGGCAGACTGGTGCATCCCGGGCTCAGGACCCTGCATCTTCATGCGTGGCTCCTGCAGACATAATTAAGTCTTGTTTCGTGGTCACCCACAGAGTCACTCAAGTCCTGGTAGAGGCCAGAAAACACTCTACCAGATTGACCTATGCTATGAAATGGAAGCGTTTTTCCATTTGGGCAGTGTCTAAAGGTTGGGACCCCTTTAGGTGCTCTGCTCCACAGATTATGGAGTATCTGTTGCACCTGTCTGATTCGGGTCTGTCTTACTCCTCCCTCAAGGTTCACCTGCCAGCCATTTCTGCCTACCATGTTTTGGTTGGGGGGGGCCCGTGGCATAGTTGGAGGTCTTGAAAACCTTCTGAAAGGGATTCTCCACCTGAAACCCCCCATCCATAACCCCACCCCACCTTGGGATTTGAATTTTGTGTTAGAGAAGCTTACGCTTCCTCCTTTTGAACCAGCGATGAGCTGTGATATGCGCTACTTTTCTTGGTTGCCATTACTTCTGCTCAAAGAATTTCCAAGCTTCAGGCCCTGTTGTGTAAGGAGCCTCATTTGCTTTTTCATAAGAACTGGGTGGTCTTACATACAAATCCTAAGTTTCTTCCCAAGGGGGTTTCTGAGTTCACCCTTACTCAGACAGTTGAACTCCTAGTTTACTACCTTATCCACTTGAATAAAGGTGAGGCTCTTCTTCATACGCTGGATGTACATAGAATTCTGAGATGCTGCATCCACCAGACCAAAGGCTCCAGAAAGTCTGATCAGCTTTTTATCTCCTTTGCCCCTAGGTCCTCGGGTTCAGCTGTACCTAAGCAGTGCCTATCCAAATGGCTCACTAACTGCATTCGCTTCTGTTATCAGAAGTATGACAAACCTCTGCTGGGGGTGGTCAGAGGTAATTCTGCCAGAGGTATGGCTGCATCCACAGCCTTTTTGAGAAATGTTTCTGCAGCAAAGATTTGTGCAGCAGCTACCTGGAGTTCAATCCACACCTTCACAAAGCATTACAGTCTGGACATTGCCTCTAGGTGTAGGGCCGGGTTTGGCCTCGCTGTTCTCCAGGGCCTACTGTCCTAAGACCGGTCCTGTTCTGTCCTTTCAGTTGCTCCTCCTCCCGTGACTCTCTTGGTCTCTCTATGAGTGACTGGGATTCAGTCCCATCTGTGATGACCTACTGCAGGAACCCTCTCGAAGTAAGATAGTACAGTTACGTAAGAACTTACTGTAACAGTAGATCTTCGAGAGAGGTTCTTGCAGTAGGTCACCTTTTCCCTTTCTCCTTCCCCCAGCTTTTTTTGCATTTCGTTCAGCCTATTCTGAACTGGGCTCCAGGATTTCATCCTTTCTCCTGTCTCATCCTAATTGGATCTCCAGTGGGAGAACTGGAGAGCAGGCGTGGGGACCACCCACTACATAGGGTCACGCTGGCGTCTGTCATGTGGTGTTGGGTGGGCAGTCCCCCACCAGGCATTGCTGGAAAAGTTTGCCGTTTGGTCCTGATGCCAGGGGAAGCAGTCATACCTGTGATGACCTACTGCAGGAACCCCTCCCGAAGATCTGCTGTTACGGTAAGTTCTTACGTAACTGTACTTTTCTGTTTCAGGGGGAGCATTACCAGTTCTGGGTATTGTCCTTTGGCTTGTCATCTGCACCATGGGTATTTACCAAATGCTTGCAGTTGTGGCAGCAGCTCTCAGATGAGAGGGACTGTACATCTTCTCCTATTTAGATGAATGAGTGCTCAAATCCAAGTCCCAGGAGCAGCTGTCTCGGACCCGAGCACGTACCAGACAGCTGTTCGATACCCTAGGGATCACGGTCAGTCTGCCTAAGTCAGTCCTGACCCCTTGCAGTGCCTGCAGTACATTGGGACAGTACTAAACATTGCCCAATGCTTAGCCTTCCTGCCCCAGGATGGGGCAGAGAACCTCATGGCACAAGCCCAGATGTTTTCCAACAAGTATGTTATGGCCAGGACATTCCTGAGATTGTTGGGCCTGATGGCAGCAGCCATGGTCATGGTACCCCTGGCTAGGCTGCACATGAGGATCCCTCAATAGACATAATAATAATAATACATTTTATTTTACATAAACACCTTTCGGGCCATCAAGGCACTTTACAAAAAGATAAAAACAGTCATATAAAACAATACACATGATAATAAATAAGTAACGTGCAGATAAAATAAATAGCAGGGGATCAGAGTTATATGAAGCTATCATAGGCGAGACTCCACAAAAAGGTTTTCAGTGCCTGTTTAAACTCCTCCACAGTCGTGCACTCCCGGAGCTGACTGGGTAGAGAATTCCAAAGGATTGGGGCTGCATGCCTAAATGCACGGGCCCCAGAAGATTTCAGAGATGAGATCATGTGATGTCTTCAACCTGAAGAGACGCTCTCTGTCTTGGCTCTCCTCCCGACCCTCCAAAGGCACTAAATTCTGCATATTTTTGATCGGGATTGCTTATTTTACCACTGCTAACAACTTCCTACAACCAAGGAGAACTACAATCAACTTTAGGAAGGCAGTATTTTACATGCGGCGAGTGCAGAGATGGATACAGAAATGCACCAGACCCTCTTGGCCTGGACACCTCCTCAGACACCAGATAAATCTGCCAAATGATCCAAAATGCAGACCACAAACCCCAGCAAAATAACAGCCTTACCTAGCGGCTCCATTCCCCTGTCCGAGAACGAATTTCTAGAGGAAATGGCCAGTATCAAAGATACCTCTCAAGAGTTTCCCTTGGGCCTGAAAAATATTCAAGCAGAGTTAAAAGAAACTAACAAAAAAACCTCTGACGTCTCAGCTCGCACGTCCTCACTGGAAAAATGGCAGACCAGGCTGGAACCGGAAGTAGCAGTGCTAAGGCAGAGGCTAAACAAAATGGAAGGCAAGCTAGAGGACCTGGAGGGGAGAAATAGAAGAAACAATATTGTGATCTTTGGCTTGCTGGAGGAAGCTAAAGAGTCTTCCATCATTCAATTTACTCAAAAGCTTCTGATGAAAGTAACAGGCCTTCCATCACAATCCACAGTATACCAGGTGGAATGGGCCCACCACTCACTGAAACCTCAACATCCCCCCGGTTCCAAGCCTAGAGCACTCATCATCCATCTCCTAAGCTACATAGATTGGCAGCATATCCTGGCAAAGTCCAAGGAGCTGCAGGAGATTCGATGGGAGGATGCCCAGCTCAGATTTTCTCAAGATCTCCCAGTCACCATCAGACAGAAGCAGACTGCTTATCATAATTTCATTTAAAAATTAATAGCAGCTAGAATTCGATTCCGGATGATTTATCCGGCTAAACTAATGATTCAGTACCAGGGCAGCTGGAGAAGTTTTGAGGAGGCTAAGCAGGCAGCAGAAGAATTGCCCACCATGTTTCCCGACGTGTTCACCCACCGCTGAACCAATAAGTGAGTGACCATCGAATTGATACCTTCCTGCTATGTTTCCAAGTCCTATGAAAAGATTTGGATGTATATCAAACATTTTCTTCAATTCTCTTAATGGTCTCCCACCCGATTTTGATTCTGCATCTTCCCTGGTCAGCGTTGCCTAGGGGCTCATCTAAGCACTAGTAATAGAGCAGTTCGGATCAAGCGCTACAGTTCTTGTTCCCTTTGTTTCATCTGTTGACTGTTTCCCTTTCAGCAAGATGTATATTTCTGGCTCAGTGACTGGTTTTGTAAGTTAGCTGATATCTTGCCTTATGTCCTGTATATCGCTCATTTATCTCTTCCCCTCTCAAATGTGAGATTATGCTGGTTCATTTGAATGTGCACAATATCGCACTTATTTACCATTTTGAAGTGGGACTTTACAGTGATTCTCCATAAGAGTTTGGCATATATTTTAGTCATCTTTCCTGGACATTTCAGTTTATTTTGCAAAACTCCCCTCCTCCTATTACTTTTGGTTACTTGTCCCTTTTCTCCCATACATTTCTTAACCCCATCATTATTTTTATTGATATTGCACATCATCATGTAAGTCAGGGATGCAAAGGCCTGACTCAGGTACCATTTGTGTATCATGTGACCCTTCCACTTTCATTGAATTTACCTGGATTAGTAATATTATAGGTAAAGTCCAGCATTTAAAGGGATTACTAGGCTATATTAAACTAAAGGGGGGGGGGAATGGGTGGAGGGGACATGAATGTCATGTTTAAAAAGAGAAGAGATTGTTCACCATTGCTTGGGCATGATATGTCATAATGTGCATAGTTTGTAGTTTAGTTGTTGCAGGGTAGTTTATAATCCCAGCATTTATATTATAGTGACGATTTGGGTCACTGTTGAGTATTTGGTTTTTACACTTCATTGTGAACTGTGGACTTTATGAAGAGGATCATCCCCGAGAGAGTTGATTTTTTTCATCATGTTAATGTTGGTGCTCATTGGAGGGCTGTGGGGGGGTGAACCGAGACACACTATCTCGAGTGGAATAGTCATGTCTTGGCTAAAAGGGTTCGAGCCTCCACAGTTATTTTCCCACTTCGGGGCATAAGTTACATTCTTCTTCAGTTTGGTCATGTGGGGCTCAGGGTTACATTTGGTGGGGTATGCTTTTTTTGGGATGGGGGGTTAGGGGGAATTGGGAGGATTTAAAGATTTCTAGGGGGGATGGTTCCGCCACAATTAATAGGGTCATGGTTCATATTTCATTTATGGGTTTTGTTTTCTTTACATATTCGGATTCCAATATTTTAGTATATAGTTAAAATGTCTGATTACCACCTTTGTACATGGAACATCAAAGGGGCACAAACCCCAGCTAAACGAATGAAGGTATTGATACATCTCCGCAATATACAAGCTGATGTGGTTTTCTTACAGGAGATGCACCTTCTACCCACCCAAGTGCATTACTTTTGCAGGCTATGGGTAGGGCAAGTGTTTGGTTCCGGGTTTAACTCTTGCAGAAGGGGAACTGCCATCCAATTGCCCGCAAAATTCCATTCCGACTACTACAAGAAATTTCAGATTTGGAAGGCCGCTATGTTATAGTAAGGGCTGTCCTAGGTCACTCTGAGATTATTCTTGGTTCCATCTATGGCCCTAACTCTGATGATCCAAAATTTTTCATGGATCTTATGTCCACTCTGGCATCCTGGTCCAATATCCCAATAATTCTGGGAGGGGATTGGAACCAAGTATTACCAAACAATCTTGACAGAACAGGCCGCTCCAGAGTATCTTTATCCCCAGGTCAAAAAGCCCAGCGTGAACTGATGCATTCAATAAGTTTGGCAGACCCCTGGAGAATCACCTACCCAACTAGGAAAGAATACTCATTTCACTCACTTGTTCACCAATCATTTTCCCGAGTTGATTATTTTCTAGTGAGTACTGATCACCTCTCTGGTATCACATCAGTTTTTTCTTCCTCGAAAATCCTTTCTGACCACCAGATGGCCCAGTTATTTATAGACATTACACCCTATATTCAACGAGATAGACTTTGGAGGATTAATAATCAAATTCTAAAGTCTGAAGACCATAAATTACATCTGCAATCCTTTATTTCTAATTTTAGGTTTGATAACTCCCCTATCATGCCTAAAAAGGAGATCTTATGGTGTTCATTAAAATGTACTTTGAGGGGAGAACAAATACGCCTGGCAGCAAAATGTAAAAAATAGAGGGAACAGGCTCTCTCTCTTCTCGATCAGGTCACATTACCTGAGACAAATCTTTCAGTCTCATCCCCCGATGCGGATTAGGTAAAAGCTGATTCCCTTCGAGCCCAATACAACCAGTTATTGGCTGAAAAGACTGAATTCCTCATGCTTAGATCTAGGACAGAATACTTTGACCAAGGTAAGAGAGCAGGTAACCTCCTAGCTCTCAGACCTAGGTCCCATATGTCTGACAGAATCGTTACATCCCTTCAACCACCTACCGGTTCTGGCCTTACTTCACCTAAAGAGGTTTGTGAAGCTTTTAAACATTTTATGAATGCTTATATACCCCTACTAACTCCTCTTTTTCTCACCAAAGGTTTAACTCCTTCATTACAGATATCAATCTCCAAATACTCTCTGCTGTGCAGTCTTCTTCGATAAAAGCTCCTATTGAATTAGAGAAAATAATGGAGGCTATTGATTCACTTACACGGGATAAATTCCCAGGTCCAGATGGATTCTCCTCCAATTTTTTTAAGGCCCTGAAAGGTACAGTGGCACCTATCCTCCTTGACACTTTTCAATTTGTTCACGAAAATGGTATCTCTGACAGGACTTTAACACAGGCTACTATTGTGGTCTTGCCTAAATCTGGTAAGGATCCTCTTTACGCACACAACTATAGACCTATTTCACTTATTAATGTGGATCTTAAAATCCTGGCCAAGATACTGGCCTCAAGACTGGGCCAGGTCTGGGACTCCTTAATTAGTGCAGAACAGGTAGGTTTTGTTAAGGGCCGTCATTCATCTGACCACGTCAGTAAATTGGCCTATCTTTTTTCTGCATCCAAGGATTCTCTTATCTCAGCTGCCCTAGTTTCCTTGGATGCAGGAAAAGCTGTTGATAGAGTGTCCTGGGAATATTTGTTTTTCCTACTTCCCAAATATGGTATCCCTCAGGAATTTTTAACTTGGATTAAAATACTTTACTCCTCTCCTTCAGCACGCATTCAATGTAATGGGTGCTTTCCACACCCTTTATATTAAGACAGGGCACTCGTCAAGGCTGCCCACTTTCACCATACTTATTCAATCTTTACCTAGAACTTCTTATCAGAAAACTCAATTCCTCACCCCTAGTTTTGGGCATCAAATTAGGGAATTCAGAATATAAACTTTCCGCTTATGTGGATGATATTCTATTGCATATTTCATCCCCTTCACAATCTCTCCTGGCAGCACATACAATAATTTCCCAATTCATTACCGTCTCCAATTATTACCTTAACCTTGACAAAACAGAAGTATTCCCTCTTAATCAGTGCTTCCAAAAAACAGAGATAATTATTTATTTATTTAGCTTTTGTTGACCGGGTAAGTGCACTAGACAAATCCTGCCTATTTTCAGGCACGACCCGGGGGAGGGGGATACAGATGAATGCCAACTGACCTTGAACCAGATTAAGCTGTTGGTGGTATTTTTAGTGAATGAGGGAAATTTGCAGACACCGGAAATTCCTACTCTTTCGATAAGTGCCATGGGATCTTTAACATCCACCTGAACTACCACCAGTCCAGGCAGATGGGACCTCGGTTTAACGCCTCATCCGGAAAGACGGCACCTCAGAAGTGCAGCACCCCTCTCATGCTGCACTACAGTGTCAGTACTGGGATATTAACTCAAGTGCCAGATGTGGGAACTGAACCCACAGCCCTCTGATCTCCCGGCCTCAGAGGCGAGTGTGCTACCTACTGAGCCACTGACACTACAATTAATCTGGGCCTTCACTGGCATTCAGATAGACTTAAATATTTAGGTATTTTTCTTCACCCCTTCCCTAAGATAATGAAAAAGTTTAACCTTGACACCACTCTCAATACTATACAGGATGATATCAAACGTTGGTCTCTGCTACCCCTCTCTCTGTGGGGTCGTATGAGTATAGTAAAAATGAATACATTACCCCATATACTATACCCCCTACAAATATGCAACTGGGATTTACCCCATTCCTGATTTACCCAAATTCATAAAATTATCAACTCCTTCTTGTGGGCTGGGAAGAAGTCAAGAAGAAACTACTGTAAACTTACTCGTGCAAAACTTGAGGGTGGCCTTCAATCTCCCTATTTTTATTTTTATCATCTTGCAATACATCTAACTAGATTGAGGCACTGGATTTCCCCTTCATATTATCCTTCCAACTCTCTTTATTCCCCCTTGTTGTTGGAAATCGAGAAGTTCTTGTGTCTGATACACGATATGAACCCGAAAGCCCTTCCTTTTTTACACAGGAAAAATCTTCCAAACAAACTGAAAGAATCCCCGTTAGGCTCTCTCCTGTTCACACAACATCAACTCAGCATCCTTCTTAAGATTACAGGGTACAGATATATAACACAACCTCTTTTTAATAGTCCCAATTTGCTAATTTCGAGTAAACCAATTAGGCCTGATCTTTTTTGGCCTAATATGGGTGTTAAAAGGGCAGATTTCAACCCCAGAAAGCCCTAAGTACAGGGAGTTACAATAATCAAGGCACAAAGTCACAAAGGTATGGACTAATGTAGGCAGGTCCCCGGATGGATCCAGGTGCTTAATCCTGGAGATATTCCTAAAATGATAAAAGGAAGACTTGATGATGGCCGACACCTGAGATCGTAAAGTCAGCCCGTCGTCAAGCACTACCCCCAGGTTTTGCACCCATTCAGAGGATAGGAGCTGAGAGCCCCCGAGAAAAATTCCAGAGGGCTGATCAGCCCTAAGCCCCCTCTATCCGGTGAGCTGGGTCCACTACCATCACCTCCGTCTTTCCGGAGTTCAATTTTAACCAGCTCGAGTTCATCCAATCCTGGATTTCAGCGAGGCAGGTATTAAGTACCGAGACAGCTCTATCCTGGTCGGGGGCTAAAGACAGGTAGAGCTGGGTATCATCAGCATAGCAGTGAAACCTCAGCCCATACCATCTTACAATGTCTCCAAGAGGCAGCATATACACTGCAAACAACATGGGGGACAGCACTGACCCCTGAGAGGCCCCACACGGCAGGGACAAAGGGTCAGAGGAAAAAATCCCAGATACCACTCTCTGACTCTGGCCAGTGAGGAAAGATGTAAACCACCTAAGGACTGTACCTGACAGTCCACAGATATACCTCAGACATCCGAGCAGCACCCCATGGTCTACAGTGTCAAAAGCTGAAGAGAGATCAAGGAGCACCAAGATATAATGGTTCCTCTGATCCCTCGCCATCAGGAGATCATTGAGCAACCGAACCAGTGCCATCTCAGTACTATGCCTCTTACAAAAACCAGACTGGAGAGGTTCGTAGATGTTATGGATGGTCAAATGGTCATCTAGCTGTATCACCACTGCTTTCTCAATCACCTTTCCTATAAAGGGAAGGTTTGAGATCAGTCTGTAGTTGGCCAGAGAGTCTGGGTCCAAAGAAGCTTTCTTCAGGAGGGGGATTACCACCACCTCCTTCAGGGAGCTTGGAAACTCACCGGATTCCAAAGAGCACCGGACTATCTGAGCCAGGACTGGGCCGATCATATCCCAACAACCCATAATCAAGGAAGTTGAGCCCAGATCCAAGCTACAGCATGTAGGGCGCATACCCTGGACAATCCACAAGACATCCATGAGCTCAGGCAAGGCAAAGGTACTGCAGGAAGTTTGAGGTGAGGTGACCAAGCACCGATCATCAGTAATCCCCACAGAGTGAGTTGAATGAACGTCCGACCGGATGTCGGCCATCTTATCCGCAAAGAACCAAGCAAGCTCACCACACTCTACTTTTGAAAAAGGTCTTCAGAGCTGCAGACAGGTTGGGTTGCTCAACCTGTCAACAGTTCGGAAGAGCTGGGCTGGTTGATTCTGAGCAGCAGCAATCTCCCCGGACAGGAATTCTGCCTTCTTACAGGAGATCGTTGATTGGTAAATCTTATAATGTTCAACCAATCTAAGGTGGTCGGCAACCAGGGAGAATTTCCGCCAACGGCGCTCTAACCTACGTCCTACTCACCGCAACTCCCTCAAAGGCCCATCAAACCAAGGGGCCCGAGGGCGAAGGGGGAGAGGATGAACATGGACGGGAGCAATTAAGTCCAGAGCTGACAAGATGGCCTTATTGTAGGCCACCACTAAAGTCTTTGGACTCAAGCTGGTCACAGGAAACTCTGAGAGGTCAATCACCGCTGCTAGGCCTTCAGGACTCACTTCCCGTAAAGGGCGGTAACTAACCATCTCCACAGGGGCAGGTCTCTGAAGGGGGACACAAAAGTTGAACCTCACGGTGTAATGATCAGACCAACCGACTGGTTCCACCTCCAGGTCAGAGGCCTTAATCCCCAGGAGGAAAACCAGATCAAGAGAGTGACCAAATTTATGGGTGGCAGAGGTAACAACCTGTGTAAAGCCCAGAGATATCATAAGCTGGAGGAAGTGTTGTCCAAACTGCGAGAGATCGTCATCGACCCAGGCATTGAAGTCTCCGAGCACCATCAACCTAGGGGACTCCAGTGCCATGTCGGTGACAAAGCCTGCTACTTCCTGCAGGAATCATATCTCGTCCCCAGGTGGACAGTAGACTAGAGCTAACCTGCAACCTACACCAGCCACAGCGGTACACTCAAATGTTTCGCTTCCTCAACTGGTACATTCGGAGGCCCAACTCGTTTCTTAAAACAGACTGCTACCCCCCCACCCCACCCAACTCGAGCAGTGTATCACTGGGTACCCGGTCGGAATTGCAGCATCCAAAATGGGGCCAGCATTTTCATCCAACCAGGTGTAGGTGATGCAAGCCAGATCAGTTGTTTCAATAAGATCTGCAATAATTGCAGTCTTATTTTAGGCCCACATGTTTGAGACCAGCACTTGTCCCTGTCAAGGCATAGGATAGTCTTTCCCCTGTCCCAACTAAGAATGCTACCCCTCTCCTCTGTCACCCAAATGGTCTAGAAGGCTATGTCTTGTCTCAAACAATCACTTCTCGTATGTTGAATATGTATTTGACTCGCTTATTTCTGTGAATTACTGTGTTACTGCCATCATTCTAACCTGGTTAGCATTGTACTCTTATTAACATGTTGTACCTAATAATCTATACCTAATATTCTGCCTCTGTACTCCATTCTGGGTCGCCCCTGAAAAAGGGACCTTCGGGCCTCAGTGAGCTCACCCGGTAATCAAAATTTAATAAATAAATAAAAATAGATCTGGCACTGCATAACACCGCTTGAGTTGGATGGGCTTCAAGGACCACCCTGGCTACTTGCCTGACACACAAGGCAGTGCCCTTGGGTATGGAGACTAGATAAGGCACACTCCATTCCAGACTACATTTCGCCCTATGGCGTCTTCTAGGCCTGACCAGACCGATGTGAGAGGTGCGCTCATTCATCCTCCAATGTCCACACCCCCTGCCCCCACCCCCTCTCTTACGAGCGATACCCAGCGCAGCGCACAACAGCGCTGGTAAATTGACAGCAACAAAGGAGGGGAGGGGTGGAGGGCGCTGAGAGTGGAGGATGAATTGCGCACGACCGGGGGGAAACTACAAATTTCACAATAAAAATGAATACCAATATACACAGCATTCAGGCACCCAACCTCAAAAGACCCCCAAAAGAAAAGCAATAAAATTAAACAACAATACCCACCCACTAAAAATATACATAAAATACCACCCTACTCCCCACTGTTTGGACAATTTCAATCCCAGAAACTATTACAGTCCCCTCTCACAGGATGCAAAGCACACACATAAATTCACCCCCCAGCCCTCTCACAGCCAAGGAATAGGGGAGATCCAGGCACTCTCACTGCCCAGAATAAAATCAATCAATCAAAAACAAATAAAAATAAACATAAACATAACATTCAGTAAAATAAATAAATAAAACAAATAAAATGTGAATGCCCAGGTCTTCTCACCACCGAGGAGACCACAAAACAGTTGAAACGTAAATATAACAAAATAATACAGGAGAGAAATCATCCAAAGGTGTAGGTAAATCCAACAGGTAAATCCACTACGAAATAAGTCCAGTTGATAAAATCAAGTACATCCAAAACGTGCAATAAATCCAGCAAATAAATTAAAGCCAGGATAGGGTCTAGCCGAGAAGAATCCAGCCAACGATCGACAGCAGCACAGGCCTACCAAACTCCGCACCTAGAGGACCCCAACCAGAAACATTCCACTGCACCACCACAACACCCAGATCAAAGCCACACAGTAGCCAGTCCCGGGGGTCTAGGGCACCCTAGGATCACCAGCCAACTCCCTAACTAAGGATCCCCAGAGCCCCAGTGAAGCAGCAGAATCTAGCCGGTGATCCCCAGCAGAGTCAGGCCAGTCTCACAGAGCGCAAACTTCAGGCCCACCAAAACACAGTCTAGGGCCCACCACTCAATTCTTCAACCCAGTACACCAACTGGCACCTTCAAACAGTCCACTTAGCTCCCAGAACTCCTTCCAAGAGCAGACTCCCACACACGATTTATTGGACTCCTGCAGCTCCTCCACGGACACCTTGATAGGGCGGCAGCCCATATCAGAATCAAGGGTCCAGTGGGATCAGCACACAGGTGATCTGGAAAAGTGGGTTTTAGTAACTTCCTCTGTCTGGAAGGTGCTCCAGTGGTGGATGGAACCCAGCAATTTGCTGAAAGGGTTCCTTTCCTCATTCCTTCCCCTCAGCAGATTCTCACCACAGACACTTTAGGGCTGGGCTGGGGGGTTCATCTGGGACCTTATCAGACACAAGGAACATGGACCAAAGTAGAGACTTCCCTCCACATAAACATCCTGGAGATGAGGGCCTTTCTGTATGCTCTGCAGCCTTCCAGAAGCGTCTGTCCCTGGGATCTCTGCTGGTGTAGACTGACAACATCAGTGTGGTGCACTACATAAACAAGCAAGGGGGGGAGTCATTTTTACCCCCTGTGCAGGGAAGCGATGAGAGTTTGGTATTGGGTTCTAGAACTGTTGTCCCCCCATGTTCCAGGCATCCAAGACATTCTGGCAGACAGGCTCAGCATATCACAGTCCAGAATGCATGGGTGGGAGCTGCTGACTTCCATAGTAGAGAACCTGTTTGACAGGTGGTGTCATCCAGAGTTTGACCTTTTTTCCTCCCCACTCAATGCAAAACTGCCACTTTTCAGCTTGCTTGATCCAGGGCCTGGTGTTTTCTGGCAAGACACATCTCCCTCTTGAAAATGGGAGGTTCCTTTACACCTTTCCTCTCTTTCCTCTGATTCAGAGGGTGCTAATCAAGCTCCAAATGGAGGGAGCTACTCTAATTCTTGTGGCTCCTTTCTGGCCTTGTAAGATATGATTTCACTTGCTGCAGCAGTTAGCGTTAGAACCCCCAGTACCCCTGCCCTGTGCAAGGGTTTGTGTCACAGAAGCAGGGGACCCCAGTCCATCTGAAACTCAAGTCACACCATCTCCATGCTTGGCTCCTGAAGACCTAGCCATTGTGAGAATTGGAGTGTCTCCAAAGGTGGCTGATATCCTGATGGCCACCCGGAAGCCCTCCACCAGGGCTATTTACTCTATGAAGTGGAAGCGGTTTGCTCTATGGGCCAGTTCTCACCAACTGGACCCTTTACCTGTCCAGTAAACCAGATTCTAGAGAATTTGCTGTCCTTATCAAATGCAGGTCTGCAATACATCTCTATCAAGGTGCACTTGGCTGCCATTTCTGTATTCCATGTGCCTATCGATGGTCGTATGGTTGCCCAGCTGGAGATGGCGCAAATGTTTTTGAGGGTCATCCTACATTTGAAGCCTTCTGTCTGCAACCTTGTCTTGGCTTGGGATTTAAATTTTGTGTTAGAGAAGCTTACTTTGGCTCCTTTTGAGCCAGCCACAACTTATGAGCTATGCTTTCTGTAATGGAAAGCATTATTTTTAGTTGACTTTACTTATGCTCAAAGAAATGCAGAACTACAGGCTCAAATACGTGAACCCCCTTATTTGATTTTCCACAAAGACAGGGTGTCTTTGCATACTAACCCTAAGTTTTTACCAAAGGTGGTGTCTGAGTTTACTTTAAATCAAACCATCCACCTGCCAGTTTATTTTCCTGAGCATGCCAGTCCTGGGGATGCACTGCTCCATACTTTACATGTACATAGAACACTCAAGATATTATGTTCACCATACAAAAGACTGCAGGAAGTCCTTGCAGCATATTGTTTCCTTTGCCCCTTGGAAAGAGGGCATACCAGTTTCTAAACAGTGCCTATCCAGATGGTTGGACAACTGTATTACTTTTTGTTATAAGAAGTACAGTAAGGGACGTCCTGGGGTTGTTCATGGCCATTCAGCCAGAAGCATGGCCACTTCTGTTGACTGTTTCAGGAATGTCAACTGCAGAAATTTATGCTGCTGCAACTTGGAGTACTGTCTATACTTTCATGAAACAGTCTGGACATTGCCTCTCGAGGAAGAGCAGGCTTCGGCCTGGCTGTGCTTCAAGGCCTTCTTTCTTAGGTCTGTATACTTCAGTCACCCAGTCACTGTCTCTGTCAGTACTGCTTGGGACTCGTTCCATAGGTGTGGCATGATGAGAGATATCCCCAAAGCAGATAGAACAGTTACCTACTTACTATAACAGTAGATCTTCAAGAGAATCTCTTTTCATCAAGCCATGCCACCCCACCCTCACCCCCCTTGGACTCAGAGCATCTTCGCTCCTGTCTTTCTCTCTCCAGGATGGACTCCCTGCTGTTCCAGCCTCGCCTACTGTAGTAGCTGGAACACTCAGCTCTCTCCTTGGCTCCATAGAGGGAGGGCCTTTCAGTATAGTCTCTGGCGGGAAACTGAGGAGGTAGAGGGGCCGCCCACATTTATATACAGTGGACGTCAACATCAGACATTGTAGTGGAGGATCCTAGTAGACTGCCTGCAAAAATGTTTCCATGTTCTCCTAGTGCCTGGTGTCTATAGTTCCATAGTTGTGGCCTGATTAAGGAGATTATGTCAAAGATCTACTGTTACTAAGTACATAACTGTTCTTTTTGGCAGTTTTAATTGAAGCTGTGTTCTGCACTCTAATTCCAGGTGGCCAACTTGCTGGGGCTCTACAGCCAACCCCCCTCCCAAAATATTTTTACCATTTGAACCCACATTTTCAATACACTCACAAACTCATTTGTTGTTTTTTGCTTGGCTTGGTTTGTTAGTTTTTTAACCCATCAAATGAACATGGCAGGTATCATTATCAATTCCCTACCAGAACTGGCACTCATTCCACAGAACAGTGTGTCTGTTTGCATTTCGTAAATAATAGCTGTCATGTTCATGGGCTGATTCAATAAAAACTAGTATTTAGAAATCTCAAAGTCACAGTCTAAGAAAACGTTATGTGTAAAACCCTTCATTTCCCAATCATGCCAATTTCACTATTATAACCAGTGTTATTAAACTGTTTAATTATTTTTTTTTTATTTCTGTTTAAGCCCCCTTCATCAGTGGCTCTTCAGTGGATCCCTCAGGCCCAGTGGGACACTCCCAGGCCCTCCCAGTTGCGGTCATGCCCCCCACAGAGCCTTGGCTATGCCCACAGGCGGGCTCAGGGTGGAGACATGTTCCCCCCAACTTTCTATGTTTCGTCAGGGTGCACTATGATCCGGCGGGTGATAAGGGCCCGGGGAGCTCCTGCAGGCTGATGTCCTGGAGGAGCCAGGGCCATTTTTCCATTTTCTGGTCCACCCCTGGGAAGTCGCATGCTAGGATGTCAAGGCAGGTCCCACGCGCACCCATGCGCATGTCCACCCGCCAACATCAGTGATGTCCCCACCCCATTCTCAGTTACTCACTGCCGCCATCTGTGGTCACCCAGGTGGTAGACTCACAGCAGAGGACGGGACCCTGACTAACCGAGGTTGGTCCCAAACCCAGGTCGCCAGTGTTGGGAGCAGTAGCACTACCACTACATCAGTGGGCCAGCTAAACTGGTTAATTTTAGCTTCTGCACTATCAATGCCAAACACCTACATTGCAAATAAAGCAAGCAAACATTCGGCATTAACAAATGCTTTTTATGTTTGCTTGCACGCATGTGCAAGAAACATAGTGCCATCATCCGAGTTTTCGGAGGTGTGGCAGCCCTCTTCCAATTCAGTCAGTGTGTTTGCAGGTGCGGCCGCAGTTCTCCAATGCCTGCTGGAGCTGTCTATGACAGCGTCCAAAATGCAGTGGAGTACAGTTGAAAGGGGGAGCTATGCTTCAGTGAGCAGCGATAAAATATCGCCTGCTCATGTGCGCTCCCCCTACACACACACACACACACACACGCACGCACGCACGCACACTGCGTGCTCACCCCCCCATGCACACATTGTGTAGCCGACAGGGGTGCCCAATCCCCGCTGCTGTGCTGCGCTCCCCAAAGCGGAGTTGATATATGCACACTGGGTGCCCACCCCAGTGTGGCCGCGACATTGTATAGCCGCATGGGGTGCCCAACTCCGCCGGGCTCCACTGGTTCCCCCAGTACAGGGTGCCACGCTTGGAGCCCACCCCAGTGTGGCAACAGATGCTATTGCCGACCGAGGTGCCCAATCCCTGTTGGCTCCACCCCCCAGCCATCCTTGTGCCATGCTAGGAGCTCACCCCGGCATGGCAAACGCCCCGCCGCCATTTAATAAAAAATACCTGAAACTTAGAAACGGTCCTCACTGTTCTGCCCCACCCGTGCTCCACCCACTCGCGCACCCCGCCCCCACACCCCCTCACCCATACTTACCTCTGACCCGCGCGACAATCATCGGTGGACCGGGAACACATCTGCACTCTTCAAAGCCAACTGCAAACTGAGAAAATGCCGCTAAGCTGTATAATGGGATAAATAGGATTTTTTCAACTTTGCTGTTTATCTCAGGCATTTTTTGGAATTTTTGCACCAAATTTTCAACATGGGGTTTTTGGGACCCCTTCTCATGAATGCTCTCACTGTGATGGTGTTAATCGGGCCCGAAGGGTGATTTCACAGTCACTGCGTGAAATCATCTTTTGGGACAGAGTAATAAAACAACACTGCCACTGTTCATAAGGTGGGCTATCAAAAAGCCTATGTTGAAAATTTGGTGGAAAAATTCCTAAAAATGACTGTTTTCCGAGCACACGTTGCGCAGTTCCTATGCACGCTTGTAAGTTTGCGAATTTTCAATATTTTCACTCCAGATTTTCAACATTACCATTTTATTACACTTCCTTAAGAGCAGTACAGCTGTCATTTTTTCACATCTGCTCCAAAATGCTTCCTACCACGTAGCGCACAATGGCTAGTCGGTGTGCCGGAATCAATGTATGGGACATTAAGAAAAAATCACAGTGACACTGTTCATGAGCAGAGGTCTTAAAATGGCTATGTTGAAATTTAATTACAAAGTCCATAAAATGACTGTGTTACGAGTGAGCATTGTGCAGTTTCCGCACCTGTAAGTTCATGACTTTGTAATATTTTCAGTCCAGATTTTCACCAGTGGCATTTTTCCACACTTCCTTATGAACAGTACAGCTGTCATTTTTCACAACATGTCCGAAATGTGTTTTCACACTTTCAGCGCAGAGATGCGTGGTAGCTGTGGGAAATCATTGTTCGGGACAGATAAAGAAAATCACAGTGACACTGTTCATGATCGGAGGTCCCAAAATGCCTGTGTTGACAATCTGCTGTAAAAAAATCCCCAACCTAATTACATTATTGGTGTGCGTTGCACAGTTCCTATGCACGCTCGTGACTTCACCAGTTTTTTTTTTATATTTTTACTGCAGATTTGCACATTGCCATTTTTACACCTCTCCCCATGAACAGTACAGCTGACATTTTCACATCCTGTTCAGAATGTGTTTTGCACCTGTGGTGCTAAATGCTGTAGTTGCTGTGCATAAGCAGCTTCGCTAACAAACTGATATTGCCACTGTTCATGAGGTGGGGTCACAAAAAAAACATTTTGAAAATTTGGAGTGAAAATACCAACGAATGCCTGAGGTGTTAGGGTTTCCAACCATAACGCCCCACCCTGTAGAGAATGACAGGCATCAGGAGTGTGACTTGGGATTCTTGCCTGTAATGCTCATACCATTCCATATCCTGCAGCCAGTGAGAGGCATCGAGGTATGCCTTGGACTCTTCGGCCCCAAAGTTCACCCCATTCTCCTATACTGCACCCATCTCACCATATTTCCTGATGGAATGGAGTGCGATAAGGGCCAAAGACCCTACACACCGTGACACTTGTCAGTGTCTGCAGGGTGGTGGTGAAATGGCATGGCCGTTATGCCTGATGACCCAAAGGCACACCCCAATGCCTGTCACTCTCTGCAGGGTGGTGGTGGGGTTGGCTTCAGTTCAATACTTCACTGCCATTCCTATTATGCAGCTCTGTAACTTCTGCACTACCACTGCCAATGTCAGCAAGCAAACATTCGGCATTGACAAATGCTTGTTTTTAGCCTTGGTGCAGTTCTAAAGGTCTTTTCTTCATTTTTGATTTATTTAAAACCAAGTTATTTAAGCCAAGTTATATGTGGCCCTATTAATTTATATATTTAACTTGTCATTGATACAGATGGCACCACTTTCCCTAGTGTTCAAGTCTGTTTATTGTTGATCAGTTAAAAACCATTACAACATGACATTTCTAAAATTACAAGGACATAAAGATACAACGGACAGATTAACATCAGTTTCCAAAGTTTCTATAAGTAAAGTGCTTTCATATTGGTTTTGAATTATTATCTCATTATATTTACAGTTCGTTAATAGATCCATTTTAAATCTCTCCATTCAGATACATTTAAAATCAACATACGAATATGGCATATATTCAGTATTCAATAAGTGATACAATTCAAAGTATTATATCACTAAATAAATTTGAGTACATTTATCTTAGACTTGCGAATATTCTCATAAATGGATGGCCTGGAAGAAGCCAACAACTTTCTCCAGTATGCATAAATTTTCATTATTCATAAAATATTTCACCATATCATTGGGGGAGAGGTCGAGATTCACCATGATGTCGCCAAGCCACTTCATACGTATTCCCTTATATAAAGGGCATAACAATATATGTTATAGGTCATCTTCAGAAGACTTGTCACATTTACAATAGGGGGTAGATATATTTTCCCTTTTTTGTTTATAAAACACATAATTGGCATTGAATATTTCAAGCCTAAATGTTGTCATAATTCTCTCATTTGGATTAGTTAGTTTCACTAGGTACGGTTCAAAGCCATTTATTGACTTAATCTGTTTGAACCACCTATATAACCACCTATATAACTTTAATTGTTTCATTTTTATCAAATCTTTCATTATTTCTTTGTCCCTTAACCTATTCTTCACTTCTACCATCATTTGCCAAGGGTATATAAACATTCTCCACATACAGATGAACATTCCTGTGTTATGGAAAACAGGTATGTCGGGTATATGAACATCAATTAAAAATTATAGATCAATATCTTTGATCCTAGTTATTGCAAAGGTGTTTGAGAGACTGTTGACAAATCAGTTACAAGGCTTTCTGGAGGGTAATAAGGTCATAAACTCATTTCAGTCTGGTTTTAGACCATTACACAATACAATAACAGCCTTTATAAAAGTTACGGGAGATATCACTGAGGTTTTGGACGGGGGATGTCTATGGGAGCAGTCTTTGTTGATTTATCTAAAGACTTTGATACTCTAGCCCATGACATCCTCCTGTCCAACCTCAGGGATATTGGTTTGTCAAGTTCAGTAGTAAAATCATTTCAGCAGTATCTCATAGGGAGACAGCAGATTATATCTTTGGGGGACTGGAACTCTGATATGGGAACCGTGGTTCTGGGTGTCCCGCAGGGCTCCACATTGGGACCTATATTGTATAATATTTATATAAATAAATGTAATATCTCATAGTAGGGTTAGATACCATTTATATGTGGATGACACCATTATATATCTAGAGGGTGCCTCCACAACTAGCATACAATCTCCCCTGCAAGATAGCATTTGATGAGCTACAAAAATTTCTGATCGAATCAAAATTGGTTTTAAATGCTAAAAAATCACAAGTGATTTACTTCACGAGGCAGAGGAATAAGAGCCCCATGAATATTTCCCTACAAATAAGAACATTTGATAATACTCTACTAGAACAAGTACAGCTTTAAAGTGGGATATACATGTGGAATCAGTAGTAAAGAAGGTGGGGAGATGTCTGGGTCTTTTGTACAAGAACAAGAGTTGTTTGATAGAGACCACAAAAAGGAGTGTGGTACAATTATTGGTTATGCCTATAATTGATTATGGGGATATGGTGTATTTAGATGCTTCAACTGGGAGCCTGGCTAAGCTTGATGGAATATATCACAAGCTGGCCAGATTTATTTTGGCTTTTCCAAAAAGAACACATAGGTTGGAATTATATGATAGGTTACAATGGGTTAGTCTCACAGAAAGACATTCTCTTCATGTGGTTCATTTTATGATAAAATGTTCAAAGCAACTTGTTCCTGATTCTATCTATGATTACTTTAAGGTTAGACCTGTTAAACCTGGTCTTCAGACTGAGTCAGGTATGGAGTATAAATTCCCGGATTTTAAAAACAGTACTAGGTAGGAAACATTTACTGTATAGTGGCCCTGGAGTTTGGAATCTGTTACCCCTACCCTTCAGGGGTAAGAAAATGTGTGCTGGTGCAATAAAAAAGTGGACACTTAATGAAGCACGAGTAAGAACTGCCATCGAATTTAGTTAATATGCTGATTGACTGTGAAATGGTTGCTTAACATAGTTATGTCCTGTTCTGTACGATTGTATGTACATTATTTTTTACTGTTTGTTCTTTGTGACTATTTTATGTAACTGATTATTTCACACTGTCAGATGTTTGTAATTATTCTATGTAACTGATTGTTGTTTTGCACAAGGACCTCACTGGAAATGAGCTAGTCTCTGTTGAGTATTCCTATTCAGTTCCTGAATAAAAGTTAAAATGAAAAATGAATAAAAATGACATAACCATTCCTGTATGTTCTCAAATTATGTGGTAAAGGTAAAATTTAAATCAGTAGTTGAGAACCCTCAGCAAAACATCACAGCCCCATCTGCATACATGAAGAGTTCAGTCAGATGACACTGGACAGTGGCTTTATAAATACAGAAAAAAGTATAGGGCTCAGTATGGAGCGTTGCGGCTCCCCATACTGGACACTACATTTACTGGAGATACGGCCACCAAGTTTAACACACTGGTACCTCTCACTCAATCAGTGAGCCACACTAAAGGAGGTTTCTCTACTCCCAAGTTTTCCATTTGATTTAATAAGGAAGAAATAAGTGATTAACAAGATCAAATTGCATGGTTAGGTCCTTGAACACAGCATCAGTTAGATAACTATTCTCCATACATAGCTCTGTGTACTGCATCCATAAACCTAACCAAGGCAGTCTTAGTCCATACGCTTTCCTAAACTCATGCTGTTTTTTTGTTTTTTTTTAAATAAGACCATGATTCTCAGTATACTCATTCAGCTCAGTGTAGAGTAGTTTCTCCTGGCTTTTCAGTAGGGCAGAGAGGATGAATATTGCTCTATAGTTTCCAAACTCAGAGAAAGAACCATCTTTATGTACTGGGATAACAACTGAGTTCTTCCACAAATCAGATGCTTCCCCCAAAGAAAAAAATAAATTGAAAATTAAACTAACGGTATCCAAGGTCTAATGGTACCAAGGTCAATCTAATGGTTGAGGAGGCAGTATAGAGTAGTGGTTAAGTGCACTGAGCTGCATACCAGCAGACCTGGGTTTGATTCCTATCAGCCCCCACTTGCATACTGTGTGATCCTGAGCAAGTCACTTAACTTCCTTGTGCTCCCTGGTTGCACCTGGAAATAAGCTCCAGCTTAGTGTGCCTTTCCTGGTTAAACAATTTTCCCCTTTTCCCCTCCCCCTTTCAAATTTCAGCTGCAGTTATGCACGGCAATGTAGAAGCTAGAACATGAGAGCCACTGGATTTATCAGGCTTAAGTTTTTTTTTTTGTTTTTTTTTTGAGAGCTTGGGTTGACTGACAGCTCTCAAATAAAAGTGGTCTCTCTAATGATTAGGAGTACTGTCTAAGGGGGATATTCAAGTGACCTGGTAAACAGGAGTGATATTTATGTTGACTGGTGAATGAAACGTTAAGCTTGTTGGCAGTAGATATAAAATGGGTAAGGAAAACCCTGAGACTTGATTGGCTGAGACTTGTTTCTACCCATAGCCTTAAGAGAGCACTACCAATGGCTAAAAACAAGTCCCTGCCAACCAGGATGAAGGGTGTTCTATATCAATGTGCCAGTTATAATTTTTATCTTTCAGAAGGTAGCCATTTTTATGTTTGCTTGCACGCATGTGCAAGAAACATAGTGCCATCATCTGAGTTTTCGGATGTGTGGCAGCCCTCTTCCAATTCAAGTCAGTGTGTTTGCAGGCGTGGCCGCAGTTCTCCAATGGCTGCTGGAGCTGTCTATGGCAGCAGTTGAAAATGCAGTGGAGTACAGTTGAAAGAGGGAGCTATGCTTCAGTGAGCAGCGATAAGATATCGCCTGCTCATGCAGCTCCCCTAAACACACACACACGCACATACTGCAGCCTGCCCTGCCCCCATCACACACTGTATAGCCGGACGGGGTGCCCAATCCCCATTGGCTGTGCTGCACTCCCACCAAAACAGAGTTCCACATGCCACACTGGGTGCCCACTCCAGTGTGGCTACACATCATATAGCTGGCAGGGGTGCCCAATCCCCAGTTAGCTCACTGTTCCAGGGTACACGGTGCATGGGAGCCCACCCCAAGCGTTGCGCAACAGATGCACACGGGTACCAATTCCTCCGTCGGCTCCATGCCCCCCAAACAGCCGCCCCAGTAACGCTGGTAGCCCACCTCAGCATGGCAAACGTCCAGCGTCCATCGCTATTTTTTTTTAAAAACCCTGAAACACAAAACGGTCCTCGCTGTCTCTGCCCCACCCATGCCCACCACTGCGCACCCTGCCTCCCCACACACCCCACCCCATACCCTCCAGACTCCAGCTCGACAATCTGTGGTGGACCGGGAACACGTCTACTCTCTTCAAAGCCGACCGCGAACTGAGGAAATGCCGGTAAGCTGTATAATGGGATAGATCGGGTTTTTTCAACTTTGCTGCATATCTCAGGCATTTTTGGAATTTTGCACCAAATTTTCAACATGGGGTTTTGGGACCCCTTCTAGTGAATGCTCTCACTGTCATGGCGTTAATCGAGACCCACGAAGGTGATTTACATGATCACTGTGTGAAATCACCTTTGGGACTAAGTAATGAAACAACGCTGCCACTGTTCATAAGGTGGGCTTTCAAAAAGCCTAAGTTGAAAATTTGGTGGACTAATCCCTAAAAATGACTGTTTTACGAGTGTGTGTTGCGCAGTTCCTATGCACGTTTATAAGTTCGCAAATTTTCAATATTTTCACTCCAGATTTTCAACATTGCCATTTTACCACACCTCCTTATGAGCAGTACAACTGTCATTTTTCATATCTTGCCCAAAATGTGTTTCCGCCCATGTAGCGTACGGTGGCGCAGTCAGTATGCAAAATCAATGTATGGGACACATTAAGAAAATCACAGTGACACTGTTAATGAGCAGAGGTCTTAAAATGGACATGTTGAAAATTTGATGAAAAAATTTCTAAAAATGACTGTTTTACGAGTGTGCGTTGCGCAGTTCCTACGCACGCTCGTAAGTTTGCGAATTTTCAATATTTTCATTCCAGATTTTCAACATTGCCATTTTATTACACTTCCTTATGAGCAGTACAGCTGTCATTTTTCACATCTTGCCCAAAATGTGTTTCCGCACATGTAGCGCACAATGGTGCAGTCGGTGTGCGAAAGCAATGTTTGGGACAGATTAAGAAAATCACAGTTACACTGTTCGTGAGAAGAGGTCTTAAAATGGCTATGTTGAAAATTTGGTGACAAAAGTCCATAAAATGACTGTGTTACGAGTGTGCATTGCGCAGTTTCCACGTACCCTTGTAAGTTCATGACTTTGTAATACTTTCATTCCAGATTTTCACCAGTGACATTTTTCCACACTTCCTTATGAATAGTACAGCTGTCATTTTTCACAACATGTCCGAAATGTGTTTTCACACTTTCGGCGCAGAGATGAGTGGTCACTGTGGGAAATCATTGTTCGGGAAAGATAAAGAAAATCACAGTGACACTGTTCATGATCAGAGGTCCCAAAATGCCTGTGTTGACAATCTGCTGTAAAAATCCCCAAACTAATTACATTACGGGTGTATCGCTGGCAGTTTCTAGCACGCCGTGACTTCTCACCAGTTTTTTTTTAATATTTTTACTGCAGATTTGGTAGCATTGCCATTTTTTACACCTCCCCATGAACAGTACAGCTGTCATTTTTCACATCCTGTTCAGAATGTGTTTTTGCACCTGTGGTGCTAAATGTCGTAGTCGCTGTGCATAAGCAGCTTTCGGCTAACAAACTGATATTGCCACTGTTCATGAGGTGGGGTCACAAAAAAAACATGTTGAAAATTTGGAGTGAAAATACCAACAAATGCCTGAGGTGTTAGGGTTTCCAACCATAACACCCCACCTGAGAGAATGACAGGCATCAGGAGTGTGACTTGGGATTCTTGCCTGTAATGCTCATACCATTCCACACCCTGCAGCCAGTGAGAGGCATCAAGGTATGCCTTGGACTCTTCGCCCAAGTTCACCCATTCTCTATACTGCACCCATCTCACCGTATTTCCTGATGGAATGGGGTGCGCATAAGGGCCAAAGACCCCAAGGCACACCGTGACACTTGTCAGTGTCTGCAGGGTAGGGTGTGGTGAAATGGCGTGGCCGTTATGCCTGACGACCCAAAGGCACACCCCAATGCCTGTCACTCTCTGCAGGGTGGTGGTGGGGTTGGCTTCAGTTCAATACTTCACTGCCATTCCTATTATGCAGCTCTGTAACTTCTACACTACCACTGCCAATGCCAGCAAGCAAACATTCAGCATTGACAAATGCTTGTTTTAATATGCTAGTCTCCATGGCTGTTATTCGAAAATCCCTCAAAAACCTTATAGACTTGTTTTGAACAGACTCGTGAATCAGTAGTTGTAAATATCTATCTCATACACTTATCACTTTTTACTTTCTGTATACAGCATTATTTTAACTCCCTCAATCTGAGTACTGCTCGCACACCCACTCTTGCTCCTGCTTACATCAGACTTTGAAATGTAATGTTCTCAGTCTCACATCCACCCAATCTGAACCTGAATAAAAAATGTAGAACAGAAGCAAATTTAAGAAATATGTGTGTTGTGCCAGTGATTTACCCCTTCCATTCACATGTTGTAAATATTTCCACTAACGGTCAAAAGTGCCACTCTGTTGAGACACGAGCATCTGGAAATGCCTCTCTGTTGATTTACACAGCAAATGAGACTGTCTGCCAGTTGGCTTCCCATCGTTCTTTTTTTAAGCCCCATTGTTAAGCAACCCCAACTAATTATTTGCATAAATTGGATAAGGAAATTGTGTTCTGTAATGGGGTAACTTTTGTTCATCATCTACCTGCCCGCTCAGTAGCTAACATGATTCATCATCACATTGATCACTGTTTCTCTCCTGCCCTTGTACTCATCACTTAATCCACCTCCCGATCACTAAAAGTCAAAGAAATGTTTATACAGGCACAGAACTATACAGGATTAATGATCCAGCAGTTAAGATGGCCCGACCTGTCTTCTGGCACACATCAAACCACATAGTGCCCCCTGGCAGCACCAATAGGCGAAGGAATTATTTTACCTTATTTTTAAACATTTAAATAAATGTTAGCTTCATCTTAAAAGTTTTCTTATTTCTGTTTTAAATTTAATTAATTTTAAATTTAGGTGTGGGGACAAATGTGGTTAGATGGGTGCAAAACTGGCTGAGTAACAGGAGCCAGTGGTTAGTAGTGAATGGGGGGGGGCAAGTGGGGTACCACAAGGGTCAATCCTGGGGCCATTACTGTTCAGTGCTTTCATTATTGACATAGCAGATGCACTAGAAGGGAAGGTGTGCCTGTTCGCAGATGACACAAAGATCTGCAACAGGATTGACACACCGGAGGGAGTGGACAGAATGAGAAGAGACATAAAAAAACTAGGGGAATAGTCAATGGGATGGCAGCTGGGATTTAGCACTAAAAAGTGTAAAATCGTGCACATGGGACATAAGAACCCAAAGGCAACATACCAACTGTGGGGGGGGGGGGGTTGGCAACAACTAACCAGGAAAGAGTCCTAGGAGTAATCGTAACAGATCTCAAAGTACCAAGTCAGTGTGGTAGGGCAGTGGGAAAGTCAAATAGAATCCTGGGTTGCATAGGGAAGGGTATAACAACTAGAAAAAGAGAGGTTATGTTGCCCCTCTACAGGTCACTAGTGAGGCCTCACCTAAAGTACTGTGTCCAGTTCTGGAGGCCCTGTCTTTGGAAGGACATTGAACAGGTAGAGGCAGTGCAGAGAATGGCTACCAAAATGATCCAGGGCATACATCAGAAAAACTGAGGAGAAGCTCAGGGAGTTAAATATGTACTCACTAGAGGTTAGAAGGGAGAGGGGGGACATGATCAAGGCATTCAAATATGTCAAGGGGATAAATAAAGTAGAGGGGGGTGGATTGCTGCAGAAAAGGAGTGCACAAGAACAAGGGGCCATGACATGAGGTTGGAAGGGGGGAGACTCAGAGGTAATGTGAGAAAGTATTTTTTTTTTAACAGAACGGGTGGTTGAACCCTGGAACAAGCTGCCAATGGAAGTGGTGGATAAAAACACTAGTGGAATTCAAGCCTGCATGGGATAGACACAGAAAACTACTGAGGTTAGGAGAGGGGGGAAGAAAGGACACGGGTCTGACGAGCTCTGTAGTGAAGGTTTGAGCTAAACTACAACCAGGGCAGACTAGATGGACCGTGAGGTCTTTTTCTGCCGACAACTACTGTGTAACTATGTTAATTGGACAACTATTTTGTAGAAGCAGTAAGGCATTCGGGGATGGTGGTTGTACTAGGCTATTGTATTCTCAACCTCCTCACCTATGCCTCATCCCCCCCCCCACCCCGGCTTGTTCCCATTACTTCACCTTGCACTTGTAATGTTTTGTTCCATGTGTACAGTATTTATGCTTACACAAGAATTTCTCTTCCATATCATGTGCCTTACCATGTACCTAATATTCTTGCTACCCTGTTTCGCAAATATGTTTGGTTATCTTGTTTTACTATTTTAGTGTGAAATATTGAAATGCTGTACTTGAAAAGTTTGAAGTGTTGTATTTTGCAAGACTTGTATTTGCTATGATTTATGATTTAAATCATTCTGTTATTGCAATATCCTGTTTACCATGCTCCCTATTTCTCCCGGGTCGCACCTGGAGACGAGCTTTGGCTCAGTGTGCCTTTCCTGGTCACCAAATGTTTAAATAAAATAAATATAAAATAAAACTAGGTGTACCCCATGGTCAGGGGTTGAAAGCACCTGGCTTTGCCTCGTTAATTACTATGCCCCTGACTGTGGGGTAAACCTAACATGACCAGCATCCCAGCATGCCTTATTGCTTAATTAATGGACAGATTAAGACTGTATCCCCTTTAATCATACTTTATTTTTCACCAGACATAGGATTAAGTATAGATTTTATGGATTCCCCCTAAACTTTCTTCAGTCAGACAAATTTGCAGTTTGCTGAGTTTTGAACAAACTAGCTTTTGCAAGGTTAAGGTCTTTTCTACATTGACTTCATTAAAAAGTGGTGGGAATTTAGATTCTGTGACAGATTACTAATGTTTAGACCATTCCCCTGTCTCGCTGTTTCATTGTCTTAAATAATTCTGAATTTAACCAACGAGAGTCCCTTTCATTCATTTTTCTTCTTCTCACAGTTGGGACATGCATGTTAAATGGAAGCAGTTACCACCAAGGGCCCCCACACTGAAGTGTGGGGCAGGACCCACTATTCATTTTATGGGCAAAAACATCTTGATTTACTGTTTACTATAGCACAGTAGGCTGTATCAGACTGGCTTTACTTTGGTGTAAACTGACATCTTCCGTTACTACAAATCCCAGAATCCCTTGCAGCTGACATCAGAGCCATAGGCAGCAGTGAGAAGATTCAATAGCCTGTAGTGCACGTTAGAGTTTATATAAGCTCTGATCTTTCGTTTGCTGGCTCCGCTGTCCTGTATGATCTATGTAGTCACAGGGGACTGTACTTAATCCCTGGAGAAAAGCAGTTCCAAAACACATCTGATCAGAGACTATAAATGCTTTAACATGCAGCTCAGGCTGTTGAGTCTCCCATTACTGCCTACTGTTCTAATGTCAACTGCAAGGGATTCTGGGATTTGTAGTAAAAGATGTTAGCCTGCTGTACAACTGAGTAAAATTAGTCTGATATAATCTGCTATATGTGACAGGGAGATCCTGCCACTCTTGAGGATCGACCTTTTCTTAAATCTGTTGCAACAGTTCTTCTATTTCTTAGCCTAATCTATCCTTTACAATTTCTAGTCCATAAAGTTGGCCACCTATGGACACCCCCTTCCCTTTCTTGACTATGCTATAGTGTACTCTTTGATTTACCTTTTCCCTCTCAGGTCCTCATACAGGGAGGTTATTGTGGTGATGTAAAACAACAGGCTGTGTTCCTCATTGTTGGATTTAGTATGCAGTAACACTATGTCATAAAATAACTTGATGTATATGCCTTATGTGTATAAAACCTGTAAATGTTGAAAATACCATGGCACTAGGCCCGTCGGCGCAACAGTAGGATTTCTGCTGGCGATGCCAGCAACCCCAGAAGACTTGAGCATCCTAGGGACTGCTCGCCTTCTCTAGGGGGGGAGTGAGGGACAGCATCCACAACTTGTCTGACCCTGGGTGGAAGTCCGAGATACAAGAAGATGGTAGGACAGACTAATGGGGAATTGTGTGATGGACATCTGAGTAACGCCTAGACATCAGGGCACACACCACACAGAGAGAAACAGGGGGGAAAAAAAGTACCACCGGAGCATGGGTAGACAGAGCTCCAGTGCCAGCCCTGATTGCGACTGCCTGCCTCACCACCAGGAGACCCGACGAGACTAGAAGATAACAGGGTGTCCTGGCCCCGCCCAGTACCTGCCTGGGGGGTATAGCCACGGCTCCATGGGGGGAACCCCGGGATCCAGGTAGGTCAGAAGTCACGAGGGGCACATAGGGAGTCTCCGGCCAGCCAGCTCCAGTGTGGATAAGAAATACTATGGCCCTAGGTTTTTTTGATAAAGGTAAAAAGTGTTTTTTTTTCTCAATTGTTTAACCAGGAGTTAAAGTTAGTAGGGGAATGTATTATAAAAATTAAGTTACTGGGATAGAGATATCAGAAAAACCCCGTTGTGTTATTTAAAAAGCATGTAAATTACAGATTGTTTGAGAGACCCTTTGGCACCATGCATTCCTGCTTTAAGCTGAACCAGCCTAAAAATTCATGGTGATTTGCATGTACATCTTATGATGCTTTGCATTATGGGGGTATGTGTAATGTTGGTTTCTTTGAAACTTGGCTTTATTGCCAATGCTCTTTGGGGTAACCCTTGCTTCAGTGCTTCTGCACTGAGGTTCTTTGTCTTAAGCTTGTTTTAGGTTTTTCTTTTTTGGGTCTCCCCATCACCCAAACACACAAAGCCAACATAGGCTATAGTTCATTTCCACAGCAAAGATAGGTCAGTGGGTCAGTAGGTGCTAAGTGCAGAGGAAGGGCATGCATAGTCTGTTGCTGCAAACCGATGTATTGAAGAAGGGATATGCCATTCCTTAAGATAATCCCCTGTGCTAAATAAACATCACACAGAGTTTGTGTATTACATAGAATCTGTCAGCAGATAAGGACCATCCAGCCCACCTAGTCTGCTCATTTCCCTCTCTACCTGAAGTTCTGCATCTGGTCCATCTGTTATTCCACAACCCCTCCATATTTTACCACAGTAAACAGTAAATAAACCAAAATGTTTTTGCCCGCAAAATGCATATTGGGACCAGCCCCCGCACTTGAGTGTGGGGTCTTTTGTGCTGACTGTTGTCTTTTAACTACTCTTGTGAATTCCCTTATAAATAAGTCTGAACCACAGTTAATATCCTGGACTGGTCGAACACATGGCAACTTGGGTTCAATGCCAGCACTTGGAAGCCATCCCGGAAATAGTTACTGGTCAGGAGGAGTGCAGTTATCCACGTCAACAGAGAAGGATTTGGGTGTACTGGTAACAGGGAAAATGAACCACTCAGCCCAGTGCATGAAGGCAGTGGCTAAGGCTGAAAGAATGCTGAGGTACATCACAAGGGGAATTACTTCTAGGAGAGGGGGGAAGTCATCCTGCCCTTGTACAGGTCCCTGGTGAGGCCACACTTGGGAGTACTGTGTGCAGTACTGGCACCCCTACTTGAAGAAGGACATCAGGTTGCTGGAGGGGGTGCAGCATAGGGTAATGAAAATTATCCTGGGATTGGGAGATAAACCTTATGAGGGGAGGCTGAGAGAACTCAGTATGTATTCCCTAGAGGATAGAAGGGAGGAGGGATATGATTGAGACCTTCAAGTACCTGAAGGGCATGAACAGAGTAAACACCAAGAGTATTTTCAAACTAAATGGTAGGAGGGAAACCAGGGGACACAGTCTAAAATTCAAAGGTGGCAGATTCAGCAGTGAAACAAGGAGGCACTATTTCACTGAAAGGGTGGTCACAGGGTGGAATGCATTGCTGGAGGGGTGGTATCACTGCAGACAGTGAGCAGGTTCAAGAGAGGGTGTGACAGGATTGGAGGAGGGTTCAAACCGGGAGTGGATGGGGGGGTGAAAGTGAGTGAAACAGGAGAAAAAACAGTGGGGGGGGGGCCAAGGGAAGGGGGTGGCAACTGCTGTCTAACTGTTTGGAGTGCTGCACACTGGAGCAGACTAGATAGATCGTATGGCCTGTATGTGCTGGCAATTTCATATGTTCGTAAATAAGACCAATCAATGTAACATATATATTTTTTAAGAAATTAGGTACCTTTAGTTTCGAATAGTCGCTGAATTCTAGTACTTTTGGGGGAGTTGTTTTTCTAACACCCATTGCTCCAAATACAAACGATTGGATGGTGATCGCTGATAATGCCAGCTAGCAGCCCAAATGTTGCAATATGGTCTGTCCTATTTGTCATAACCAGTCAAAAACAGTATGGTTATTAGATTTTCAAGTCAGGATTTCAAATAGTTGTTGCTTTCTGATGTCCAGAAGAATATTTAGGCATTTCCGGTCCAGTTCATATTAAGATCACCCAGGGCAATTAATTCACCATTACTATTCTGAGACACAAAATTTGCAAAATCAAGTAACTCCTTTTCATTGGACTTTGGAGGGTTATAAATACAGTACACTCTCAACTTTTTGAAGGCACATAACTTAAAGGGACACTGTCAACTTGTTTTTCATAATATTATTTCTAGTTGAAACCCCACGTTTTATGATTGCTTACCCTCTCTAAAATTCACTGATGTTGCTGTTTGTTTTATCTGTCTCCTAGTTCAGTAGAGCTGAAATGCATGGCAATGTATATTTATAAACAACCTTGTTTTTGTTTACAATCCTGGTTCTGTTCTTGCTGCATATGTCCTGAGCATTAGAAACACACACAAACAGTGCAGTCACTCATAAGACTCCGAATCTCCCAATGCATCATGAGGAGCTAGACTGTTTTGTGGGTTTTCCCAAGTCCAGGAAAGATGCATTTGGAGTTGATCAAGGAATGTAAACAAACCTGTTTTGGTGTGATAATACCAGTATGTTGGACAGTCTGTTTTTAAATTTTAAAGAAAATAAGAGTCAGAATCAAACTACCAGCTACATCAACAATCTTTACAGAATGTTGGCAATCATAAAATGTGTTTTTCAAACTAGGGACACTTTGAGACCTAAGGGGGTTGACAGTGTCCCTTGGATAGGAAACAAGTCACAGCTACACTCAAATGGAGTTTGAAAACAAATTCATTAGCCACAACAGAGTCTGTTACATAAAACACCCCGGCCTGATCACTCAGTTCTTCCTAAAAATATAATAGTTTTGGACAGTAGATGGTTGAGTCAGCTCTCACTAACTGCCACAATATCTGGTTTATAATAGGCAAGCCATGCATCAGTTTCATGCAGTTTTAACAGTGCTTTGAGCATTAAAATGAACTATTTTAGTCCACTTTGCACAGATTTAAAAGGTATACTTTTTTTGACTGAAACCCACTTGCCTGGGTTTCAGAATCGACACCACATGCCTGACCTACGGTTGTCCAACGTTGGAATTTTGCCCGCTGCGGAGTTAATTATATAAATTAAGGTACGGGGGCACCTCACGAAACATGAAATAAACCCTCCGTGGCAAAATTCCAATGTCGGGTAGCCGGTGTGTGGAGTATGGTATCGGGATGTTCACAGGCAAGTGTGTTTCAAGATATTGTAGCATATCTGATTAAAATGCTCAGAGTCAGATAAGCAGGAGTTTAGGAGATGGATAAGATTCTCTTTAATGTCCCCTGTCAACAGCAATTTTAAAAACGGGCATATTATAAAAGGCAGCCTATGCATACAACCTAAAACATTTATTTTTTGGGACAGTGTAAATCTCAGACTGTAACAAATGGATTTAACACAGTAGCACCAAAAGAGCCACTCAGAGGTGCGGGTGCCAAGACCAGTAGCTCTGTAACACAAAGTCACGGCACTCCCACGAATGTTCATTTGAGAAAACCTTCAGGTGAAACGTCACAAATTTGCTGGCTGGATGTATCTGTTGGACTGCATTAAAAGGTGAAGGACTATTTTGCTTCTGATTCCAGTTTATTTTCACTGCAAGTGAAGGTGGAGAGAGCCATGACTTTGAATGAGTCTGAATCAAATAAAACCTGAGAAACGAAGTTGGGGAAAAGATACATTGCTGAACTACTATGACCCTCGCTATCCTCTGCAACATCATTAACTAATGGTCAAACAGCAGCGCAGCAGCAAGTGCATATAACAGACCCAGGCAGAGATGCTTTACAGTCAATGTAAATCCACAAAGAAAATTAAAGCAAAATGAATCGTAAAAAATATAAATGGAGACCTTTGATACTGTCCCGCATAAAAGGCTAATAAACAAATTGAGCAGCCTGGGAGTCGGATCTGTGGTGGTTAACTGGGTTAGAAATTGGATGAGCAGTAGGACACAAAGGGTGGTAGTGAACGGAGTTCATTCCATAGAAAGGGAGGTGACCAGCAGGTGCCTCAGGGATCGGTGCTAGGCCCAGTTCTTTTTACTGTCTTTACAAGCGACATTGCAGAGGGGCTGGAGGGAAAGGTGTGCCTCTTTGCAGACAACACAAAGATCTGCAATAGAGTAGACACACCGGGGGGTGGTGGAAAGAATGAGAAGGGACCTGGGCAAGCTGGAAGACTGGTTAAATGTATGGCAGATGAGATTCAACGCAAAGAAGTGCAAAATTATTCACTTCGGTCATGGGAACCCAAGAGAGGAGTACTCAGTTTGGGGGGTACTATCAGACACCAAACAGGAGAGGGATCTAGGAATAATTATATCTGAGGTCCTAAAAGTAGCCAGACAGTGTGAGATGGCAGTTGGGAGGGTCAGCGGGATGTTGGAGTGCATAGGGAGAGACATCACAAGCAGAAAAAAAGGAGATGGTGATGCCACTATACAGATCATTAGTGAGACCTCATCTGGAGTACAGTGTCCAGTTTGGGAGACAGCATCTCAGAAAGGACATAGAGTGGAGGCAGGCCAAAGAAGGGCTACAAAAATGTTACAGGGGCTGCACCAGAAGTCATATGAGGAGAGGCTGAAGGACCTCAATATGTGTTCTCTAGAGATGTAAACGGGGGAAGGGCATGATAGAAACATATAAATACCTTAAAGGAAGCAATAAGGTACAGGAGGATAGCATCTTTCAGAAAAGAAGATGGACAAGAACTAGGGGACAGGAGACGAAGTTGGAGGGAGGAAGAATCAAGAGTAATGAAAGTATTTCTTTACAGAGGGGGTGGTGGATGTTTGGATCAGCCTCCACACAGGGGTGGTAGGGGCGAAAATGGTGGTGGAATTCAAAAATGCATAGGACGTGCACAAGGGAATCCTAGAAAAAGGGAAGAGTAGGAAAGCCGCAGACCAACTACAGTCTGCAGCATAAGTTAAAGGTAGAAAATTAAATGGACAGACTAGATGGGCCAGGCAGTCTTTATCTGCCGACAGATTCTGTGTATCTATGATCATGAGCTAAACCAGAGGTTACAGATAGGGCAGTGTAAATATCAATTATAAACAAAGCTAATGAGACAAATAGACTCTGTATTACATGCTTCACTATAAGTTCACAAATAAGTGGAGCACTTAAATCACTAGCAAAAGACTCACAAAAGTTAGTCCTGTGGCCCAGTCCCAGTCTGACTCCAGTCAGGCTTCACTCAAAGCACTTTTCCTCTGCACCTCACTGCCATGTCAGCTGCAGCACAGTCGTATCAAGAGGCTGGTCCCACCCCCAACATGGTGCTGTCTGCACTGTGAATAGGCAGCTGGCAAAGTAAACTTCATACTGCTGGCAGTTGACCATAGAATAATGGGAGAAGTGCCAAAGTCAGGAAACCCCTCACGGACACTGAGCAGATTACAGGAGGTCATGGAGTCAATAACAGTTCCTCTCCAGCAGGTTTACAGCGTACTGACACGAAGATCACTTAGCAGTGAGCAAGCAGGAACACGGTAACATAGATGGGAGGAAAGATGCAGCATAGATGAATAAGGCTTCTTAGGAGCTATATGTGCCTGGAGTCCTACATTGGAGCCTACCACACTCCACTCGAAACACTTGTCCTCTGCACTTCTGCGCTGTTGCTTTGATGCTGCCAGGTCAGCTGGAACACTGTCTTATCAAACGCCTGAGCCCCCCCCACCACCACAGTACTTCGACCACCGTGATTGGGCAGCAGGCTAGGCAAATTTGGGACTGCTGGTGGTCAAACTTAGCATGAGGGAAGGGGGGGCCAAAGTGAGGAAACCCCGCACAGACACTGAACAGATTACAGAAGGTCTCAGAGTTGGTGACAGATCCTCTGTCCAACAGACTCACAACACACTGACGTGAAGATCACTTGGCAGCAAGCAGGCAGAAACATAGCGGGTAACACAGGTGGGAAGAAAGGTGAGAAAGGTGCAGCGCAGATGAACAAGGCTTCTTAGGTGCTGGATGTACCTGGAGTCATGTACTAGAGCTCACCACACTCCAGTCAGACTCTGCTCAAAGCACTTTTCTGCCATCTCTTTGATGCCTATATCTGAACAGTACAAAGCTTACTGTATATTGTGTGAATCACAGAAAGAAAGTCATACGTAAAAGGCACAGAAAAGAAATGTGAAATGCAGTATATAGGGGGAAAGGAAAACAAGGCAAGATGTGCCAGTAATGAAACCAGATTCGCTCCAGTCCATTCCCTAATAGGTTATTCAAAGTAACCGCTTCTTGAGGTTTAGAATCTTCCCCCAGCTAGACAGGAAAACTCCCTCCAATAGTCTTCAAAGATTTCTCAACCATGTTCACCAGGCCTAGCTGAGGGATATACTTTTGCTGCAGGACTAGTTGGCAGCTTATCTGCCAAATGAAAAATATGAGGCAAGAGAACCACACTATCAGTGTACTGGATTAGTACTTAGTCCACCCATGCAATAATAACCCCAGAACAAGATGGCTACATGTAAGGGATGGGAATAAATGCTCATTCCACTCCTGAGCCACCAGCTTCCAAAAGTCCCTAATGTAGAGCTTGGCTTATGTATTGCTAATTACCAAGCATTCATGACGAGGTGTCAAAATCGCATGTGGAGAGAGACAGGAACCAGCCTGCCTGAAGGGCTGGACAAATCTATAGTTTTAAAATGTGTGTCACAGGGTTCTGAAGGTGGAAAGTATCTCCAGAGTTGGGTGTAGGACGCCTCGTATGTTGCTGCCTCTGGCATTTGTCTAAGATGGCACTTCTGGCTTGGAGTTGTTGGTTTTGTCCAGGATATGCAGCAGTCACTACAGAATACCTCTTTTAAGGGCAATAAGCTATTTGGCTCTGAGGTGGACACCACCAGAAACCCTCAAAGAGGTCTGTAAGGACTACATGGAGTCAAAGTGTTAAAAAAACAAGGCTTTTATTGGGGGCTGGTATGCTGGTCCATAACTGCTCCCTACATTCCCTCACCAAGTAGTTACCCTTTCAGGGCTGGGTAAATTACCAAACCTGTGTGCTTGCAAAAGGTGCTGATGTGCCCCGTCTATTCAAATTGCTTGCACCCTGTTATCTATCAATACAGTACCAGGAGTGTGGCTAGGAATGCCCTAGGAGCACCATTTCAGAGAACAAACCTGGGAAAATGCTCCTTTGCTGTAAGGGCATGAATCTGGAGGAACAAATTACTTGAATCCCTGCTAAATCCCCCAAAAATTGCCCACTTCAAAAAAAAAAATCTGAGAATTGAGCTCATCCTGATTTCCAAATGATCTTCTTTGGGGGTATCTCAGTCATCAGGTAACACTGTAGGAATTTCACTGTCAGTAAAGGGGAATCCACATGGAAGATTTTCAGCAGTACAACTGGGGCCGCCCAAGCTGTCAACGTCAGCTGACGTTCTCAACCCTATAAAGGTGTGAGGGGCCCCACTCCCTCCTCAGTTCCTTCCCGCCATCGACTCGTTCGCATGGGTCTCCGCAGAAGCTCCATCACAGTATTTGCACCTTTTTTCGCATGTGGCTTTTCTAACTTTATTTTTCTGAATCTATTTTTGTAAAGAGATTCCTCAGACTTGCTTGTGTTGAGAGTTAATCCTTCAACTTCTCTCTTCCATCACTGCCACTGAGGAAAGAAAATTGCCTGCAAAGGCGAACACACTCTCTGTGTCTGCTGTCTTGGGCCTGATCACAACGTTTCTGACTATGAGCTCTGTCAGAAGTTTAACCAAACAACCCTCAGGTGATTCAGAAAGGCTCTCAAAAATGTTGTGATTGGATCAACAGGTAGCAAGTTCCGAGCAGGGGTCCTCTGGGGTCCCAGCCTCTCAGTTGCCTACCAGATCTTTGAGCACCTAGGCCACCAAGGCCCGAGACAAGTCCCCAGGGAAAAGTCACAAAAAAGATTGAGATCACAACCGCTTCCCCCTATGTTGATCTCATTCCCCATCAGCCTCACCTTCTGGGGATCTTCGTCGGCTGCTGCTGCACCGGTGAAGAAATCTGCTGACCAGGTCTGTGTGCCCATGAGACCCATACTGATGGCATCTGCGCCAGATTCTCAGGGTGGTCGGCCTTTGACCTTCGGGTTGTCGGCATCATCGATGACTCTCCTGTCGAGGCAAGACCCTTCTCCTACTCAGGCTACAGGCTGCTCAGGTTCTCAGGGCCTAGCTTGAGGGTCATTGACATCTGTGCTGTCGCGCTTCCCGTTGATGAACACCATTGGCCTAAATTAAATTCTGGTCAGATTTACCAATGTCATTGTGCAGCAGCTGGATGCCCTTAGGCCCTCCATGCCAGTGACATCGATGGCAGCTTTGTCGTCGACGCCTACTCATCGGTCACAAGAAGCCACCTATAGGCTGTAAGTGGTGCAACCGATGTCAGACCCAGACCTAGGGGAGGTCAGTATTGAGGAGGAGTACCATTCAGACCTCATTCTTCTTGAGGATGAGGAGGAAGAAGAAATGCCTGTCTGACAGGTCCACTGCTTCTTCTATCAGTGAGGATTCAGTGAAGCACACACCTAGATCTCCTCCTGAGGACCACACATTTTTCAATGTGATGAAGCAGCTGTCCTCAACCATGGGCTTCCACACTGAGGAAAAGGATGCCACCAGGAAATAATTGGTGGACTTTGTGGAAATTCCAGAATCTCCTCCAAAGATCATTCCTCCATTCTTACTAGCTTTGAGGAATGCAGCTACGGCAGCATGGCACAGACCAGACATGGTGCCAGCTATGCCTCACATGGTGGACAAACTTTATCATGCCTCTCAGGGTTTCCCCTGTTATGCTTCCCAGCCTGAGACAGACTCAGTGGTCATCAAAGCAGCTCATGACAGGTCTAAGGTGCCTAAGCACCCCTAGTTCCCTTCCCCCAGACAAAGAGTCTTGCAGAATCGACCTCTGGGATAAAAGAGTATATTCCTCCTCTACTCTAGGTTTGAGAGTTGCAAACTAACTGTCACACATGGCGAAGTACCAGAATGGCAATTGGAGGAAGGGCAAGGCTGTCGCCCAGGCCCTTCCAGAGAGCACTCAAAGCCAAGAACTGCTTCAGTGCCTTCAAGCTACTTAACATGTTAGTAAGCATCTCCTCAGAGCCCTGTACAACCATGGCTGATACCATTGCCAGGGCAGATGCCACGGGCATATGCCTACGTCAGCACTCCTGGCTCAGAGTATCCGGCTTTGCGGCTGATGTACAGCAAAAAGTGCTTAATGCCCCCTTTAATGGCACTAAGCTGTTTGACCCTGATGTCCAGGATATCATTAATGATCTGCAAGCCTCAGACAGGGCCCTTAAGTCTGTCCACTTCCTCTACTACACTCAACCAAGGGGTAGAGGGCACCCTCTTTTTTTGCAAAATGAACAATAGTCCTGGGACAACTCCCTGGCCCAAGGAAAATGCAGAGCCCATGCTGCCTTGCCCACCCCCTCTAGTGCCAGAGCAGCAGCTAAGCACCCCAGAAGTGAGGGACCAGCCCCTGTGGCTGGCTCCACCTCTCCTTGACTCTTTGCCAGTCCCCCTGTTCAGGTCCCGGACCAGGGGGTGGTGGTCGGAGGTTGGTTCTCCCTCCATCTGAATCAGTGGAGAACCATAACTTTGGGTATATGGATTCTGCAGATCATAGAAAGGGGACACACCTTGGAGCTCATTGAGCAGCCTCCAGAAATCCCACCCCTGCCCTAATTTTTATCCCCCGGCTCACCTATTTGTTCTCTTGGAGGAAGTACAGTCACTTCTGCACAAGTAGGCCATCGAACCAATGCCCAGGCACCAGAGAAACAAGGGATTTTACTCCAGGTTTTTCCTGGTCCCCAAAAAGACCAGCAATCTGAGGCCTATCCTGGATCTAAAGGACCTCAGCCTGTATGTCCCATATAAAAATTTCCGGATGGTAACTTTGGCAAGCCTGATGCCTCTTCTCAAAATGGGGGACTGACTCTGCTCACTGGACATGCAGGACGCCTACCTGCACATCTCAGTCGTTCCTTCTCATAGGAAAGTTCTCCATTTTGCCTTTCAGGGCTTGCCATTATCAGTTCAAAGTGCTGCCCTTTGTATTGTCCTCTGCACTGCAAGTCTTTACCAAGTCCTTAAGAGCAATCACAGCAACTCTCAGAAGGGAGGGACTGTATGTTTAAAAACACAACAACTCCTGCCACAGAAAAGGCTATCAGTGTTTCTCTGTGGTGCTGAGGTTCTGCCCCACCGGCGCAAGCGTCGGCTCCCCACCACCGCCCTTGGTGAGCTTCTCCACTTATAGGCTAAGGTCACATGATTGCCAGAACCTATCAGCTTATTTCTCCATTTGCAGCTTATCAGCTGCAACCACCAGAGGGCTCAACCCTAAATACTGTAGCTTCAAATGGGGATTTTAGGCAAGGATGCTGCTGTATTCATCCTTATTTCTTCTCTCCCTGGCCACTCTCTCCTCCCTACCCCCCCGCCACCCTCCCAATCACTGAACCCCCACTGCCCCACCCGCTCGGGTTACCCCCCAGCTATGCCACTCTGAATTATCACACACTCCTGCTCACGTCCTGGCCCAAAACCACTATGCAACTATTAGTGCCAACATCACTTCACCATCCTTTCACATGAGGCATGCAGTTTTGCACACCATAACCCGTCGCTGCCCCCTTCTTTTCTCAAACAGCCGGTTCTCCACATCCTATCCTTACCCCCCTCGGAGAAAATTAAAACATCTCATCCACATACTTCTTCTCCTATCAGGGGACATAGAGCTAAACCCTGGCCCAAACCACTCAACTTCCCACTCCCCTTTCTCCTTTCCCAAAGGTCTCAGAATCTTACACCTAAACACCTGCAGCCTTTTATCCAAAATCTCTATACTACAACCTCTTGCACTAACACAACATCCTGACATTCTGGTGATCTCAGAAACCTGGCTAAAACCTCATCACTCAGACGCGGAAGTCTCCATACCAGGCTACACTATCATCAGACAGGATCGTCCAGGAAAAAGCGTGCTGGCACTGCAATTTATATCAAAAACAGCCTCACTTCTCACAGTGGCATCCCCAACCCCTGCAAATACAAATGCTATTCTCATTAAGTTATCCCTCCTGCTCCTCCCCATCTACATAGCAGGTTCCTACTCCCCCAAGACACCCCCAGAGGAGATCCTCTCCCACCTAATCTCCCTTCAAACCTTAGCTACTGGAGGCGAGTTATACGCCACCGGCGATTTTAACACAAACTGGTTAGGTACCAACAAAGCCCATCTGAAGTCCAAAATAAAGGCTCTGAACCTAACACAACTCATTACTGATCCCACAAGACTAAACCATAAGACCCAGGACCATTCTCTTCTAGACTGGGCTCTCACCTCCCACCCCCACAGGATCCTAAGCACAGGCCTGCTACCTGACTCTGTAAGTGACCACCACATGAACTTCCTGGTTAGGAAGGTGCATAGCCCTCCAGCCCCCCAAAGACTCTGCGTACCAGGTCCTACAACTCACTCAACTTAACATCTCTGTTGTCGGACTTAGGCCACGAAAATTGGTCCTTCATACCTGAGTCTCCCTCCATTGACGCAGCTTATGCAGGTTTCAAATCCCGCTTCCTAAAAATCTGGGACAGATACGCCCCACTCCGGACAAAGAGAGTTAGAGGAGCGCATCTCCCCTGGATCTCAGCTGACATAATCAGGGATTGCCACACCAGATATCATGCATGGAAAAATTATAAGAGAACAGGAACACAGACAGCCCTTACCACATATAGAAAACTCCGAAATGCTTGCACAAACTCCATCCGTCAAGCAAAAAAGGCATACTTTTTGACGGCTTTTAGTAAGAACATTAACCATCCGACTGATTTCTGGAAATCTCTCAAATCCCTGCTCTCACCCCCCACCATGCCCCCATCCCCCATACTATCAGACCAGGACTCCCACATCTCCGACCCCATCTGTGTAGCTGAAGCCTTTAATACATATTTCTCCAGCTGTACAGCCAAACTCCAATCCTGCCTCCCAACCCCACTACCCCCAGCCCTCTCCCATAGCTCATCTCCCTCTAAACCTACACCCCCAGTCCTACTCCCCTTGGCCTCCTCCCTTAGCTCATGCCCCCCAAAACCTACTCCCCCAGTCCTACCATTCTCTTTCCGGCCAGTAACACAAGCCGAAGTTCTCCACTCGCTACGGGCCCTAAATCCAAACAAAGGGAAGTGCCCTACCTCCCTGGATGCAAAAATGCTATTCCTGTCTGCACCGGCCATAGCTGCCCCTCTCACTGCCCTTTTTAACCTCTCATTCTCTTTGGGCAAGGTACCCTTGGCCTGGAAAATGGCTACAGTCATACCCCTACCAAAAGGTGGTGACCCCTCCTCCCCAGAAAACTATAGACCCATCTCCCTGCTCCCAATTTTGGCCAAATTACAGGAAAGGCTAGTCATGTCACAGATCACCCCCTATCTAGAATCCTCCTCCTTCTTCACCCCATTCCAATCAGGATTCCGTAAATCCCATTCCACCACCACCTCCATCCTGCGTGTCACTGGGGACATTCTCATGGGCATGGATAAGGGACATGTCACCTCAGCCATCTTCACAGACCTAGCAAAAGCTTTTGACACCATCTCTCATTCACTACTCCTTTCAAAACTCTCCAGAGCGGGGATCTCTGAGTCAGCCACTAGTTGGTTCTATGACTATCTAGCAGACAGGATGCAATCCATCAAATTGGCCTCGCGTATCTCAAACCCTCTACCAGTCACTACCGGCGTCCCCCAAGGATCAGTCCTAGGCCCACTACTTTTTTCCATTTTTTTAAACGACCTCCCCTCAGCCTGTTCCCACTCATCTATCCAAATGTATGTGGATGACACTGTCCTGTATGCCTCCGGTCCCTCCACGCAAAGTGTCGCAACCATTCTACAGGAGGATTTCTATGCTATCCAGTGCTGGTTGCAGACAAACCAGCTATTTCTAAACCCAAAAAAAACAGTATCACTAACATTCAGAACCCAACAAAGACTCTCTCGCCAATCCACCTGTCCCCCCTTCATAACCTCGGACGGGACCCCCCCCCCGGACAACTGTAACTCCTTTAGATATCTAGGCGTCTGGTTAGACCAGCACCTAGATTTTACCGTTCATATTGACTCACTGCAAAAGAGACTCCTACCCAAACTGGGTGCTCTATTCCACAACAAAAAATGCCTCCCTACACAAGCTAGGCACGCCATTGTCCAACAAATGATTCTCCCTGTTTTCGACTATGGTGACATAGTCTACTCCACAGCCCCCGTGTCTGCTCTAGCCAGCCTAGACACCATGTTCCACTCTTTCTGCTGGTTCATTCTAGACTGTCCACAATCCACACACCATTGCTATCTATACAGTTCCACTTCCCTGCCGTCCCTACATGAACGTAGACAAATAAACTGCACCAGATTCGCTGCCAAATTCTGGTCCCACTCCCTCCCCTCATATCTGGCCTCTACACTCTCCAAACAATCCCCTCCGGCTTACTCCCTCAGAAATATGGACCCCAGACTGCTGCATGTCCCGTTTATGAGAACTGCCAAAGGCCAGGCCACCATTAGTTACCGAATCCCACAGATTTGGAATACACTGCCAGCCTCCATAAGACACGCGCAGAACACTTACCAACGCAACCCTCTTCTTAGTACCCACTTCGCTTCCAGCTGCTGCTGTTATGACTAATTTCTCAAATTATTTTTGCTTGTTGCAATACAAGTGTATTAAGAAATGTATATTGACCCTGACACTCTGTAAAATGTTATTGAACCCTTGTCTGTCCTCTAAATCAAATGTTTATCTACAAGTCTTGGCTTTCCTAACTGCTCTGCTATCGTATATATTCCATGTATTGTTATTGGGTCTCGGCCTTCAGGTCGCATCTGGAATCAAGCTTTTAGCTCAGTATGCTTTCCTGGTAAATCGCGTAAATAAATAAATAAATGTTTTCCCTTATCTGGACAACTGGCTCCTAAAGGCCCCATCCAGGGAATAGCTTTTGCTGACTCTGGAGTGAACTCTCCAGCTCTTCCACTCCCTGAGCATCACTGTCAATCTGCCCAGGTCAGTTTTGGTAGCGCCCCAAAGGTTGCAGTATATAGGGGCGGTTCTAAACTCTGCACAGGGGAAGGCCTTCCTGCCCCAAAACAGGGCAGAGTGCCTTATAACTCAAGCTCAGGAAGTCGTCCAAAGTTGCTACATTCCTACCAGGGTATACCTCAGATTGCTGGGCCTGATGGCAGCTTCCATACCCACTGTTCCACTGGCCAGACTTCATATGCCATCCTCCAGGGGACCCTCTGGGCACAGTGGGACCAGCGCACAGAAGAATTAGATCAGTCAGTCCTGGTCTCCTCTAGAGTACACAAGGTGCTGCAGTGGTGGATGGACCCCTTGAATCTGGGGGGACTCTTTTGTACCCCCTTTGCAGGGACTGGGCATTGGATCACAGTCTGACACTCTCTGCAGTCCATGTGCCAAGCATGCTAAACACTCTGGTGGACAGCCTCTGCAGGACTCAGTCCAGCATGCATGAATGGGAGCTTCTCTCAGTCTTCACAGAAGAATTGTCCCACAGATGGGATCATCCAGAGTTGGACCTTTTTTTGTCCCCACTCAACACAAAACTGCCCAGTTTCTGCTTGCTAGATCCAGGGCCTGGAATTTTCTGGTGAGATGCGTTGTCCCTCTCCTGGAGTGGGACCTTTCTTTACGACTTCTGTTTCCTCTAACTCAGGCGGTGCTAATCTAGTTGCAGATGAAGGGGGCCAGCTTGATCCTGGTAGCCCTGTTCTGGCCCCGACAGATTTGGTTCTCTTTGCTTCAGCAGATGGCGGGGGATCCTAAGGTCCCTCTCCATCTTTGCAGGAATCTGCTGACCCAGGTTCAGGGGACCCTGGTCCATCCCAACCTCAGATTCCTCCATCTGCATGCCTGGCTTCTGAGGACATAGTTATCGCCAGGTTTGGAGTCTCTAACAGAGTGGCGGATGTCCTAGTGGCCTCCTGGAAACCTTCCATTCGAGCCATATATGCCATGAAGTGGAAGTGGTTTGACATCTGGGCTGCCAAACATAGTTTAGATCCTTTCACCTACCCAGTGAACCATATCATGGACTACCTCATCTCTCTGTCTGACTCAGGTCTCCAGTATTCTTCACTCAAGGTGCACCTTTCAGCTATTTCTGCATTTCATGAGCCTGTGGGTGACCACATGATTGCTCAGCTGGATGTCTCCTGTACCTTTCTACGGGGCATCCTGCATCTAAAACCCCCAATCCATGCTCCTGTCCCAGCTTGGGATTTGAATTTTGTTTTGGAGAAGTTGACCATCTCCTGTTGAGCCAGTCACAACTTGCGAGTTACGCATTCTCTCGGAAAGCATTATTTTTAGTTGCCATTACTTCTGCTCAAAGAACATCAGAGTTTCAGGCCCTCTGGTGCAAGGAGCCTTATTTGATTTTTCACAAAGACAGGGTGCCTTTGCGCACAAATCCTAAGCTTCTCCCTAAGGTGGCCTCAGAGTTTACACTCAACCAGTCTATCCACCTTCCTGTTTACTTTCCCGAGTGTGCTAGTCCAGGGGAAGCACTGCTCCATACGTTAGATGTGTTGAGAACTTTGAAGTACTACCTGCTTTGGACCAAGGAGTCTAGGAAGTCGAAGTAGCTTTTTGCTTCCTTCGCCCCAGGTCAAGAGGGCATTTCAGTTTCTAAACAATGTTTATCCAAATGGTTGGCCATTTGCATTATGTTCTGCTACAATAAGTATGGCAAAGAATTGCCTGGTGCTGTCAAAGCTCATTCCACAACGGGCATGGCTATCTGTGTGGCTTGTTTACAAGGGGCCTCAGTGGCTGACATCTGTGCAGTTGCCACATGGAGTACCGTCCATACTTTTACCAAGCACTACAGTCTGGACATTGCCTCTAGAGCCTGTGCAGGATTTGGCAGGGCTGTGCTGCAGGGCCTCCTGTCTTAAGTTTATGATGAGCCCTCCTCCAGACTGTCTGTTTGCAACTGTAACTGCTTGGGATGTGTTCCTATGGTATTGCCAGATGACTGAGATACCCCTGAAGAAGATAGAGCAGTTACATAAGAACTTACCTTAACAGTAGATCTTTGAGGGGATATCAGTCATCAGGTATGCTTTCCCTCCCACCATCCCCCTTCTTGGGGTTCCTGTCTAGGAACTGGATGTCTGGTATACTCAGCCTTTCATATAGGCCTGGGCACTTTTCTCTCTCCTCGGTCCCCCATGGCACAAGCTTTGCTCCCTTAGTCTCCGGGGAAAGAACTGAGGAGGGAGCGGGGCCGCTCACACCTTTATAGGGTTGATGACGTTGGCTGACGTTGACGGGGTGGGTGACCCCAGTTGTACTGCTAAAAATCTTCCATGTAAATTCCCCTTCACCAATGGTGAAGTTCCTATGGTGTTACCTGATGACTTGAGATCCCCCGAAGATCTAGTTACAGTAAGTTCTTACATAACTGCTTTTTCCTGCTTCAGTTAATATGTACAGCCAATTCGCACTGTAGCATTTTTTTGATACAGTAACTGCTAAGTTCTGTTCCCATAGCTTATTGCATTGTATGGTTTGTTACTGACTGCACTCCTCTAGAGTTGCTATTTTTCTCTTACTGTTTGTGTGTAACCTTACACCTTTACTCAGACGTGAAACCTTTGTAAAAGAGCCACTGTGCTCAAAAGTATTTTTCTGAATTAAATGAAATAAAAAATAAGTCTTCATGTGCTTAATTTTCAAAAAGGTTGCCTTTTTGCAGCCTGTTCCACAATTTATGGCAGCTGCTCAAATGTTTTGCGCAGTGGCGGAAAACTAGAAACATACACCCTGTGCGCATAATGCTGAAAATAGCATTTTCACAGGCACAGGATTTTTTCACCACACCGGGGAGTCACATGCAGGGAGTTGGTCCCTGGACCATGCCAGGCCCTTTGAAAAGCTGGCAGTGGGAGTACAGCATCCAGTTCTGGTCTCCACAGTACAGGAAGGATAATGAGAAGGTGAAGGGAATCCAACACAGGGCCATCACCAATCATGTTATGGCTTGGGGAGGGGGGCCCAGAGCTGCTGTATAAGTAAAGCTTGTATGTGCTAAAACTACTCAGTTTGGAGAAGAGAAGATTAAGGGTTGTGTGATTACAGTAGGGCTTATATAAGACCACACTTTGACTCTCTGATTTGGACCCCACATTTAAAAACAAAATTAAATATGTCCAAATAAAATTCACGGAGATCATATGGGGTTAAGTAATTTAACTTATCCTGAAAGACTAAACTGTCTGAACTTGCATAGTCTAGAAAGAAGGAGGATGGGAGGGGGGCTACTACTTCTCCGCGACACGTGCAAAGATACTGATCTCATGGAAGAGCTAAGTTCAGAATTCAGCAATATAGGCAGTAGTGCAAGTGGCAGACAAGAAGTGCAGGAATTCAGGCACTGGCAAATATGAAATGCAGAATGACGATCCTCAATCTAAAGGATAGCTGTGTCGGGACACATCTGTTTGTTTAGTCACTAGTAGATTCGGTTAGAGATATTGAAGTATGTCTAGGAAAATAGCATTATTGCACAAGTCAAATGTTGTTATGGAAATCCTAATTTCAGGTCACATGCCCAGAAACTGTCATTATGTTGCTTCTTTAATAATTTCGGTTCTAGTGTCAGTGGGAAGAAGTACAGGAACTCTGTTCCTGCTGTAGAAAAGGTACAGGAACTGAGTTCCTGTGTGTTCCTGTTCACTTTCATCACTGAATATAGGACATAATGTATGGATGACCATAAACAAGTCTGTGTTTCCATCGAGGGGTGCAGATAACAGCATATGGACCTGGAGAACAAAGCTCAAGAGGTCTGAGTTGTTATCTCAACCCCGAGATGGAAACTCAAGGCAAGTTGGGTCACCCGTATTTTATTTTTTATGGTACAGTATATAGTTTTGTAGAGAGAAGTAGTGAGTGGGAGCTGCAAGTGGTACTGATTGCCAGTACAGAGAGAGAAAGAGAGAGAGAGAGAGAGAGAGCTGCTCCATGAAAATGAAAGCAGGCTGCCAGGTGCTAGCAGGGACTTGGGTGCTCTATGTGATAGAACATGCTCAACAACACGTTTAGAACGTGCACAACAACTTTTCAACTGTGCACACCTTTGTGAGAGCCACTGAATTAGATACACAATAAGCCCTAACCATATACTATTAAAGGTTAAAGTGTAGAATATTTAAAACAGAAAAAAGAAAGTTCTGCTTTACACAAAGAATGGTGAATGTTTGGAACACCTTAACCAGCACACATTGTCAACTGTGACTCAAAGGTATCCCTTAAGAAAGCACTTGACAAATGTATTTCCAAGGCTACTGCAACATATTATTACTGAAAAGAGGGAAAGTAGTCCAGATGGACTCCTAGAACTTCTACCCTGATACTGCAGTAGTATGAACCACAGTGGTAATTAGTTAAAGAACATTTCTAAGATTTACTTTTCGTCTTTCTAGTCCATTACCTTAGTGCAGTGCCAGCCATCTGAGTCATAAATGATAGTTTTTAGTTAGTCCAGCCAGGAGGGGAAGGGATCGTAAATCGGGACAAATTGATAGTCAGCTGATCCCATCCACTTCCAAGTACACCAGCCATGCTCCTGCATTAAGACGTTTTGTGATGTCTAACCAGGAAGAGTGCGGTGGTGCGCCCCAGTGAAGTCAGTGGGGCTCAGTTTAAAAACATTTTTTATTAGATAAAACAATCTTCGGTATACGTGAAGGCCACCACGCAATTAATAGAGGGTCTGTTAGCTGAGGGTCGGCTTTCATGTATACCAACGGTTGCTTTATAACATGAAAAAAATGTTTTGAAACTGAGCTTCATAGACTTCAGTAGGGCATGCATCCACGCTGTCCCTGGTTAGATGTCACAAAACATCTGAGCACGAGGGCATGGCCGGCAGACCGGGAAGTGGAAGGGACCGGCAGGCCATTGGGTTCAGACTAATTTACAATCCTTTCCTTCCTAACTTTATTGTTCAAAAAATTATCATTGATGGCTCAATGGACTAGCACTGCACTAAAGGAATGGGCAATAAAGTCCAAAAGCCCCTTGGAAAATTTTGGAAATGTACTCTAAAGGGCTGATGGAGTGGAGCATATACAGCTGTTTAGATTGGTGAGCGCAAGTAAACTCAAAGAGCATGCTGACATTTGATCTGCTGCAAAGGGGGAAGTTTTAACATAATACCCCATTTTGTGCTGTGCTTTTGTTCCAGACAGCCCTGAACATGATTTCCAAATGTCTTGCTGTGGAATTAAAATCAGAAGGCATTCTGTGTGTAGCGCTTCACCCTGGCTGGATTAAAACAGATATGGGAGGACCTATGGTAAGTCACTTAAAGCTGTGAGTCTGAGCATGTTCTCTATCAAGCTTTTTTCCCCTTGAATCAGCCGCCTATCAGTGCCTGCAGATTCCCTTACCTTTACCCATATGATGGCGGATCCAGAAGGGGAGTGGGGCCTGGGTACTGGGTAATGGGTTCACCACAATATATCAAGGCACACTGCCTTAAGGGTAGCTGGCCCATTCCACTGGGGTGTCAAGCAGACGAGGCATACTGATGAGTCCTGGTAGGACGAAACACGTGTCTATGTCTTCTGTTAGCACCCTTTGCAAACTGTGTGAGAGGCCTTTCGGCACCATGCAATTCTGCTTAAAGTTGGACCAGCATAACATTCTGTGGTGATTTGCATATGTAGCCCATAATGCTTTGCATTGTGGGGGCATGTGTGATTTTGTATTTTCTTGAAACTTGGCTTCCCAGCCAAATGCCCTTTGGGGTAACCCTTGCCTCAGTGTTTGCGCACAGAGGTTCTTTGTCTTTTAAATAGTTTTTTATTTTAATGGGTTCACCACAATATATCCAAGGCACACTGCCTTAAGGGTAGCTGGTCCATTACACTGGGGTGTCAAGCAGACGAGGCATACTGATGAGTCCTGGTAGGATGAAACACGTGTCTATGTCTTTTGATAGCACCCCTTGCAGACTGTGTGAGAGGCCTTTTGGCACCATGCAATTCTGCTTAAAGTTGGACCAGCATAACATTCTGTGGTGATTTGCATATGTAGCTTATAATGCTTTGTATTGTGGGGGCATGTATGATTTTGTATTTTCTGGGTACTAGTGACACTTCACCTGGCAACTGACTTGTTTGTCAGTTCTCCTCTCTCTAGCACAAACGTTAGTGGCCCTGCACATCACAGAAAACTCTGCAGACCACTACAGGGGTTGCTGCAGCAGTAGATAGCAGTGCCATCCACCTTGGGCTGGGAGCCACTCCTGTGGGCACTGCTGTCACATCCCTGGTCACCAGCATGAAAGCACACTGGGTCCCAGCAATTTAGAAGGCATCTGTATATTTAGCACCCCCCCTCAGCTTGAGTATGTTTGTTTTAATATTAATTTTATAGTTTTATCATTATAAAGATGTATGTACGCTTCTTCATGCTTACTTCCTATCTGTGCTCTAATATTTAGTATTTGTTTGTTGTCACCAGCTCTGCATATTATAACAATTTTCAATGTTAATTTTACTGTTATAACATTGCAAGATCAATTCAATGGCCTGTCATGCACCTTGCTGTCAGCTGCTTTCCCTCGCCTGATTTCTCTTCACCCTATTGTGGGTGACCCATCCAGTTCTGGAGAACACATCTCTAAAAGGACAAAGACAGAGTGTAGGCAGTCCAGAGGAGGGCAACAAAAATGGTCCAGCGTCTGCATCGAAAGCCCTGTGAGGGGCGACTAAAGGACCTCAGTATTTACACACTGGAAGATAGAAGAGAGAGGAGGGATATGATAGAGACCTTTAAATACCTCACAGGGGTAAATAAGGTACAGAAGGGGGAGTATTTTTTAGAAGCAGAAGTACTTAAGAACAAGGGGATATGCTGCAAAGCTGGAGTTTGGTGGATTCAGGAGAGATGTGAGCAAGTACTTCTTCACAGAAAGAGTGGTGGATTCCTGGAACAGCCTTCCGGTGGAGGTGGTAGGGATGGAAATGTTGGGGTTCAAGAATGCATGGGATAAGCACAAGGAAAGGATAGTAGAATTTCAGGGAAGGGAGGGAAGGAGAAAGAGCTGTAGATTCGGCACAGTCTGTGGTAATAGTGTAGGTAAGGAGAAATGGGCAGACTGGATGGACCAAGCAGTCCTCATGTGCTGTCAAATTCTGTGTTTCTTAATAAAAAGTTAATTATTAAAAAAAGGGACCTGCATTTAACCTGCAATGTGGTATTTTCTGTAGAAGCTATTTTTTCTACTACTATTCTGTTCCTGTTTGTATGTTAAACTGTCACCAAGACCACTCTTAAGGTTGCAAGAGTGGTTTCACATGCATTCTTAGGCTACAAGTACCACAAACTGAAGATAAGTTGTTCTGATACACTAAGAATGTGAGACTACTCCTTAAAGCCGTAAGAGTGGTCTCGGTGGCTGTATTTATTTATTTATTAAAATCTCAGATTATACACCTTTGAGCAAGAGCTCTTTTACATAGGTTCCGAGAAAATAACAAAGGTAGGATCACAGGTCAAGGGATGTAAACACACGATGTTAAAAGAGAACAGGTGAGCAAAAAAATTAGCTGCCATTGTACAATGCATGCCAGAGAACAGATTATCACAGTTGATCCTGCGAGGGTCCACGGAGGTCACGAGGGCAAGCACACAAGTTGCCCTCCACCACCCCCGAAACCAACACTTGCTTGAAGTTGATCCTGCGAGGGTCCACGGAGGTCAAGAGGGCAAGCAGACAAGTCACCTTCCCCCAACCCCAGAAACCACCACTTGCCTGAATTTGATCCTGGGGTCCCGCAGTCGAGAGGGCAAGCGGACAAGTGCCCTCCCCACCCCGAAACCACCACTTGCTTGAAGGCAGGGAATCCGAATCTCGGCTGGCCAAGGAGCTCTGGTCTCCTCCCTCGCCACGGGACCTCTGTAGTTTGACCTCGCACACGCACTGCGCTGCTCCCACCTCCCCCACCACCACCCTTGGTGAGCTCACCCTTATATAGGGAGAGAGGCTGTGATCATGAACCAATCAGCCCACTTCTCCACTAGCAGCCTATACTCTCTCGCTTCTAAGGGCAGATTTTTGGCTTTCCATCACCCTATACTGGCTCTCCCACAGGTCTTCCACCCACCGCTTTTCTCTATGTTTCTGTCAATCATCCCCTCACTCATACTGCTGTTCCCTGTGCTAACTCCTCCAACCTGCACTTTCCCTGAATATCTACCCTCCTATGGATATAATATACATCTGACAAGGCTGCCACCCCCTACAACAAATTCCACAGTACTGCAAGTGATCCTTTGTCCCACAGCACTGCAGGTGAGCTACTGTCACATCAACCACCTCACACAGTATCATTAGGAATGGGAGCTTGGCACCCTGCGCCTCTTGGACATCCCACTCACTACCCCTGATACTGTCATCTCCTCCCTTGTTGCGTCTCCTGATCCTGGCCTCCCCCCACTTGCTTACCCTCCCCATCCCGCATTTTTAAACTCTAAAGGGGCCCAAGCACACAAATTGCACTGCCCAAAAAAATTGACCTGGAAGTACTTCCTCGGGTCTCTTCTCCTCCTCCTTATGTCAGGCAATATACACCCCAACCCTGGACCTCTTGCACCCTCCATGTCCACACACTCCCCTGCAGGTGGGTTGCGTATTGCCACCCTTAATGTATGCAGCTTACTAAAAAAATGGGACTCATACCAGGGATGGGTACTGCAACATCAGCCCGACATCATTGCCATGGGTGAAACCTGGATCTCCTCCCATATCCCTGACTCATCTGTGTCCCTCTCTGTGTATAACATATTCCGGGCTGACCGACAGAGAAAGCATGGTGGAAGCTGTGCCATTTACATCAAGGACACTCTGCATGTACAGCTGCACCCCCACATCTCATACCTGTACCACAGGCCCTCACCCTCAAACTTACCTTTGGTCGATCCCTTACCCCCCTATTCATCACCGCTATATACATTCCCCCCAGGGACCAAATGGCGGCCTTCCACTCATGTCCTACCTGGCCACCTTACCATCTCATAATGAAAAAATTGTTATGGGGGACTTCAATATCAATTGGCTGTCTAAATCTGCCGCCTCTTCCATCGATGAAGCTACAGCTCATGATCTAACACAAATAGTCCCCTTCCCCACCCGCCTGCACCAGCGAACAGGGTTCTCCTCCATACTGGACCTAATTTTCAATAACCGCCCTGACAAAATCACTAGCACTGCTATTCTCCCAGATGCGATTAGTGACCACTCCCCTGTCCTCTGCTCCTGGTTTTGTAAGGCCCTTAAGTCCCCTCTGAAAATGGTCCTACGATGTAAACTTGGCCCTGGTAAACTTAAACTCCTAAAAGCTCACCTTAGTATGTTGGACTGGTCATTCATAACAAACACCCTTGACCCTGATAGAGCCCTTGATCTCTTCATTTATTCCTTCAATGCTATCTGTGACATGTTCACCCCTCTTGCCAAAAGGTTGGTCAAAGGCAACCTGGTGCCCTGGATTTCTGACCACCTACTGGCCCTAATGCAGTTTAGGGATTCCCTATGGCACCTCTCCATTGAGACCGGCCTGTCAGCAGACAGACAGAAGTACAGAGAAGCCCAAAGTCAATGCACATGGTCCCTGCGCAAAGCCAAGGCCGAGTACTACAAATCTACCCTAACCTCTACCTGGGGCAAAGGGCGTAAATTTTGGAGCAATATTAAGGGCATCTGTGGCAAAGCCCCAAACCCTGCCCCCACGTAAATCTTAGTCGAAGGGGGCCTGACCACCGACCCAAATCAGATAGCTGCCACACTTAACCACGCTTTCACCGACCTCAGCCATGTCCTCCCTTCCCATTTCTTTGATCCACCCCCTGTCTCCAACACCCCCTCCCCACTCAGCACCCCCCCATTTCACCTACAATGCATCTCCCCAGGTCTACTAAACCTTACCTCAAAAAAGCCATAAGGCACTCCCAATTCAGTAGCGACTCCTTAGACCTCAGACTTCTCCAGCTCACTGTACACAAGGTACTAATCCCCTCACCCACAATATCAGCCGGTCTTTATGTCTTGGGAAATTCCCTATGCACTGGAAATCCACCTCTATTAACCCTATATTTAAGAGCGGGAATCATACCTCCCCCACAACTATCACCCCATCTCTATTCTCCCTCCCCTATCTAAGGCACTAGAGCGTATCATCTCTGATCAGCTCACTGACCATCTTAACAAACACAATATACTTTGCAACCAGCAACATGGGTTCTGCAAAGGACATAGTACAACTACTGCCCTTCTCGAGTTCATCTCCCACCTACATACTGCCCTAGACAATGGTCATCTCTCTGGTGCGGTCTTCATCGACCTCACCAAGGCGTTTGACATTGTCAGCCACTCCCTCCTACTAACTACTCTATCCAAACTTGGCATCTCATAAGATGCCCTCTGCTGGTTCACTGACTACTTGGCAGATCGTTTCCAACAGGTCAAAATTGGTGCCACCTTATCCAGCAGGTTGTCAGTATGCTCTGGAGTCCCACAGGGGTCCATCCTCGGACCATTATTATTTAGTCTCTTCCTCAACTCCCTCCCACAGTCCTGCTCAGGCAATATGCTACTCTATGTGGACGACGCTGTCCTGTACTCCTCCAATCCTGATCCTACCCAGCTGCATCTCTCCCTTCAATCCTCCTTCAGTGATGCAGAAAAGTGGTTCACTGCACAGAGCCTTCTTCTAGACTATAAGAAGACCAAAATTATGTACTTCACACACCCACGTAATTCCAGGTAAGACCACTGCCCACAAGTCCTGACCGCCAACCAGATCCCACTAGAACAAGTGGACTCCTTTAAATACCTGGGCATCACACTAGACCCTGCCCTTAACTTCCACCAACACATTCATCAACTATCTACAGCCCTCAATATCCAGCTTGGCATCCTCTACCAGTTTAAACATTGCCTTACACCTGATGCCCTTCACCTTGTGGTCTCTTCCTCGGTCCTCTCCTTCCTAGACTATGGCATACTTATCTACAGTGCTGCCAGTTCCACGGCCTTATCAAGGCTTCGGCTCTCCCTCAACAAAGCCTGTCGCCTCATCCTGGGCTGTGATCGTCTAACACACATGCTCCCTCTATAATTCCGCAAACTGGCTTAACCTGGATAACAGAATTAGGTTCCATATCTGCCTCATGGCCAAAAAGAATACACTCAGTCTCGCCCACCCCAGTCTCTCACCTCTAATACAACAGACCCCGTCACATCAACACACCCGTACTTCTAGCAAGCAACTCCTCATGGTTCCCCAATGCCACACCTCCCAATTCCCAAGGTCCTTTAGCTACCGAGCCTCTTCCTGGATAAATAACCTGCCTAACGGTCTCACGAATATGAATAGAATTGGCCCCTACAAAGCCTACCTTAGGAACCACCTACAGTCCTCTAATCCCTGCGATTGCCACTAAACCCAGCCCTGACCCCTCTTCCCCTGACTGAGGCCTCTGGCCAGCTAACCCCCAATCTGAAAATCTCTAAACTAGCTCCTAAGGGAGCTTATAAATGTATCTATACATTGAGGATAATACCGTGAATCTACTAGTATCTAAATGTTAGCCTATTACTGTAACTTTTGTAACATGCCTGTTGCTTGTGCCCCATTTCTGTATTGCTCTGTACTGTTCTTTCACCGTATGCCTGTAATGACATGGAACCTTTGAAAGGGAGTCTTTGACTCAAAGGTATTTTCTGAATCCTCAATAAATAAATAAATAAATAAAGTACACAGAGGGAGAGGACTAGGCATAGGAAGGGACCAGAGTAGGCAGCCAGAAGGCCTTGTCAGGAGGTAGGAGGAAAGATTGGCAGGTGGAGGGAGGAGAGGGGTAGAGAGTGAGGGGAATTCAAGATGAGGCAGCCAGAAGGCCTTGTCAGGAAGTAAGCAGTGGTGAAGGGGGTGATGGCATGGGGTGATGGAGAGGTGAGGTAGTTAGGAAGGAGATGGAAGGGGGATGAGCAAATAGGGGGAAGATGATATAAGGGAGGGAGAGTAGAGGCAGATGGATAGGGAATGGATGCAAAGTGCTGAAGGGTGGGGGAAGTGTGTAGCGTGTTGTGACATAATTAATAATAATAATTAAAATATTATTGATTGAGCTCTGCACGCTACTGCCAGGAGCCTAGGGAATAAGCCTCAGACCTGGAAGCAGTAGTGGCAGAAACACACTTGCATCTGGTAGTGATCACAAAGAAACGGGCAGTTCAGAGCCATGACTGGGATCTTACCATTCCAGGTTATGCAGTACTTGGGAAGGATAGGGCGTGAGGAAGGATGAGGGGCAACACTATACATTACAGAGAGCATAAAGGACTTGAAGGTCAATGATAGTGGAGCAGGCAAGTGCACAGAGACAGTGAGGATTCTGGTAGTCACAGACAGAGGAATGAGCACTAGAATAAGGGTGGTATATAGACTGCCACTGCAGAAAGATTAAACAGATAGAACACTGGGGGCCGGGGTTAGAAGAGCTGGAAGTTAGGGGGATGTTCTACTTATGGGTGACTTTAACATGCCAGTTATGGACTGGAGGATCCCAGTAGCAGCAAGCATGAGATACCAGCTGCTTGCAGAGGTGTTCCAGGAGGCATTTCTGATGCAGAGGGTCGAAGAGCCCACAACGAAGGAAGTCATACTTGATTTGATCCTTATGAATACTGTAGGTATAGTTTGGGGACATAACAGTGCAGGACCCACTGGCTACCAGTGACCATCATACTGTGTGGTTTAATGTCAAGTTAGCAGAAAAGAGGAAGAAGTCGAAGGCAAAAGTCCTGGACTTTAGAAGAACAGGTGGTCTAACTTCTGAACGCAAGTCGAGTCGGTCACATTCCAAAAATGATAACTGCATCAAAATTTTGACGTACGTGTCTGGGGTTTTTTTGCTGTAAACTGCAGCAAGTGTTGCAAATGGGTGAAGATGTTGGAAAGTATGATGCAAGCATCCTGACAAAGTTGCCAGGATGCAGCTCACGTCTGAAGTACATATGCAAGTGCTGTTTCCAGCCCTTTGAAAATCCCAGCCACTGAGTATATTAAAAGGCCAGAAAAGACCGACCAGTAACAGAATGAGAGCCAGTATTTTATAAAAGCCTCTATAGGAAAAAAATAACTGACGAGTTCAGTGCAGTTACATGTATATTTGGAATGAGGCAGCAGTTATGTCCATTAGGCTGATGGCTGGTGCCATCGCTGTAATTTACATGTTAATTTGCATGCTACTTTACATATTAAATTCGCCTGTATATTTTAAATGTATACATTTTGTATTGTATTGAATTTATGTATACATCTGCATCATATTGAATTTATTTTTGTAGTTTCACACATTTCCTGGATGCTGTTATAAATGTACCTAAATCAGTGATTTTCTAAATCTTGCTTGAAGAAACAAAATGAGTGAGTTAGTGAATGAATGAAAAAATGCTTTACAGAATAAGCACTAGCTGTTTAAAGGGCTGTGGAGTCCATAGTAAAGAGTGAGTGCTTAGATCAACACATTCTGTTTTTATTACCTTGTTTGCAAAAACTGTTAAGGAGTTATGCAACTGCTTTCCTCGTGCCTAAAATGCTCTTTTGCCTACTCCTTCCCCTGCCCTATGCTATACCACTTTTCCCTGACCTCCTTCTCCTTACTAAATTTATCCTCTGATGCTGCTTTCCTTACCTTTTCCTACCTCCAACCTCCCCCAAAGGTGCCCTCAGCTCACTTACCTAGCGGTCGCCATAGAGCGACTGCCCTATACCTCCCACCCTTGGCTGTGTTTTGCTCCGTACACACACCTTCTAAAGCCTGACTTGCATCCATAAAAGTTCTGATAATACATCTGGCCTACTTCTATTGCTTCCGCTACCTGCTTCCCTTCCTCTCTCCTTTTCTATTTTTCTTCAGCCAAGATATTTCCTGATCATATTTACCTTGGCATTGTATGTATTTTCCCGCTCAGTGTTATGTATGATAATGCCTATTTATTGCATGTACATAATTGTATTGTATTGTTCCTTGACCTTGTGTGATGCAGGTCCACCTTGTAAATGAGCTTGCTCAATGGTGTTCGCCTGGATAAATAAAGACTTGATTGATTGATTGATTGATTGATTCACTGTATTTCCTCCCACCTGGCCATCAGTCAGGACCTTCTTCCTTTGGACTAACCTCTGCCTACTGTAGACACCCCCAAGGCATGACCTCTGACCCGGCTTTCAAATCAAGCTGGTTGAACCTCTCGGGGGGTCCATCTTCATTAACTTTTCTCATCAAGTTTGGCAGTTTGATGAGGGACAACTAGGCCCTTTTCACCTGTACCGTACCTGCTTTTGGAAGTTAAAAGTGAAAGGAGCACTAAGAAAAGATGGAAAGCAGATAACCCTGACCTAAAAATCCAGCTTGTTTCCAGTTACTGCCTGCTCTGATAGGGGAGATCTATTTAACTGCTGTTATATCAGTCTCATTTACTTGGACAGATGCACCTCCAGCCCTCGATGTGAATTAAACCGAGGACCCCGAGTCTGGAAGGCACCAACTCTAAACAGTTAGTTAAAGAGGAGTGCCCCCAACCTGGGAGGTTAGTGGGCTTGTTTGACTTTCATGCTTGCTATCCCATGGACCACCACTAGAAGACCATGTTGCTTTTACAGTTTCTCAGCAGTGCCTTTGACTGTTATTTACCGCTTTCACTACTAGGTGGCACTGTTATGGACAGGTTGTCTCATCTCACATACAACAGTGGCCCTGTCCAATTCCTCACAATGCTGGGGGACTTCAGGCAACCTTCAGATGTTACCCTGATCTGCCACTGCCTGCCCTGGCAGGCTATGTCCCTACACCACCATTGTGTTCTTTTCCATCTGCAGCAGCACTCTTCCGAGTGGTCCTGTCATAGCTGTCCTGCTGAATGTCCCCAGTCTTGCATGTAGGCTGAAGTACTCCCCTTCCTCAAAGAGGGTAACTCTTTTTTCCCCAGGTAATTGCTGGCCCATTTCACTTCTCCCTGCCCTGGCTAAGGTGCAGGGAAACTTGTTCTTTCCCAGCCACCCACCTTGACTCTTCTTCTTTCCTCTCCCCTTTCCAGTCTAGCTTCTGTGAATACAGCTCCATATCTTCTCCCTCCTCTAGATCACTAGCTTTGCACTGAAAGGCATGGACCAGGGCATGTTCACCACAGTCATTTTCATAGACTTAGCAAAGGCTTTGATACTGTGGCACACTCCCTTTTGGAAAAGTTAGGAAGAGTTAGGTGCTGCAGGTCTATCTGACCTAGCGGTCAGATGGTTCCACTCCTACCTGTCAGGTCAGTTCCTGTCCAAGTTAGTGATGCCTTATCCACCCTCTGCCTATCAAGTCCGATGTTCCCCTGTGCTCTGTCCCTTGGCCCAGTCCTTTTCTCCATCATCTTAAATGACTTCACCTCCACCTGTGACTCCTCACACATATGTATGTAAATGATACGGTTCTACTTACTTCAGGTGTTTCGGTCCCTGAGCTGAAATTATCACTGCAGTGTAACTTGACAAAGTCCATAGAAGCATAGAAGTTGACACCAGAAAACGACCGCAAGCCCAAGGCCCATCCAGTCTGCCCATTTTACCAATTTGCCAAAGCCCAAAGTTGGTTCTGCTCTAACCAGCTCTCACTAAATGCTAAAAAAAAAAAATGTTTTTTTTTGTTGTTTTTTTTAAGTGGCTAGTTTTCCATTAGCAGGTTATACAGACCTGCCACTAGAGGGATTCTTGTTCTTTCATTTGGAAAAAGAAAAAAAAAAGTCTACCCTCTGAAAGACACAGTTTCTTTACTTGCTATATACCTTCCTTCCTTCCTTCCCACCATTGAGATCCTCTCAAACCGGGTAAGATTTCTCTGAACCTCGAATCATACTTTAATCATGCACCTCCACTGTTCTCTACCCCCTATTCTATTTCTTCTTGCCTGTCTTCCTCCCCTACTGCACTCCTCAATAGCTTGCTTTCCCTCCCTCCCCCACAGCTTCCACATTCCTACATCCTTCCTCCACATAGGTACGCTGCACACTGGTCACTGCTCCTTGCCCATGGTCCATCCTACCACCATGAAACTGTCCTACACCCACACTGGTCCTAGCCCTCCACCCTGGTCCCCCTGTCATGCTTACCCCTCACCCACCATCGCCAATGCTCGGCAACTTCCCGATGCCAGCAGGTGAAACATTCCTTAAAGAAATACGCCATGCTCCTTGAGGCTAGTCCTCCTCCTTCTCCCTAATGCTGTCAGGCAACGTGCACCCAAACCTGGCCCATTCTGCTCGAAGCCACTAACTGAGCAAGCCTTGGGTGCCCTCTCATTCATATCAATCAACATCTGCAGCCTCCTTCCTAAAATGGATTCCCTACAGGCCTTTACCAGCCAACACTGCCCTGACATCCTGGCAGTTGTCGAAACCTGGCTCATGCCATCAGTACCGGACCATGCAATTAGCCTTCCTGGCTACAATGTCTTTAGGCTGGATCGCCTCTCCAAAAGAGGCGGGGGCTGCGCTCCCTACCTAAAAGACTCCATACAAGGGCACCTCATCATTACCTCAATCCAACCCACAACTGCTCAGATACTGCCAGTGAGAATCCTCCTCAGTGCCCAAAATAAAACCTTCACTGTTGCCACCATCTACATCACTCCCAAAGAACAGGGAACTGGTCTAGCATCTGTGCTTGACTTTGTAAAGTCACTCCCACCAGACACCGAATCCATCCTCCTAGGCGACTTCAACATCAACTGGCCTGCGGCTGATGTTGATGCACACAGGGATACCACTGCTGTGGCGAACCTCACACAAATGGTTGACTCACCAACCAGGAAAAATTACAGGACTGGCACCAGCACACTCTTGGACTGGATCCTTACCAGTCACCCATCGCGGATATCTAACACTAATGTCTTCGCTGACTCTCTCAACGATCACTCCCCTGTTAGCTGTACCTAGTCCAATAAATTCATCAAACAACCACAAAAAATAATCACCAGCAGGGTTCTACCCAGTGGTCACCTTCCTCGACTCAAATCCCACCTCCTCCACCAAGACTGGTCCCCCATCTTCAATGCAACCAACGTAAACACTGCCCTTGACCACTTCATAAACATCTTCACTGTGGCCTGTGACACGTATGCTCATATTAAGAAACGCAAAGTCAAATCACTGAGTAACCCTTGGCTCACAGGTGACCTCCTTAGGATGCTAAAAACAAGAGACCACCTATGGGAGCTGGCCAGAAACTCTGGAAAGCAAAACGACATCCAAAACTACAAAGCGTGTCGCAATGACTGCACCAAAACCATCCGCAAATGAAGTCCATCTACTATAAGCATGCCCTCACAAACCCCTGGGGCAATGGTCAGGAATTCTGGAAGAACATAAGGAACTCTCGGGAATCCACCCAAAACCCCTCCATCAATACTCAACATCAATGGAACCACAACCCTTAACCCAAAAACCATTGTGGATACCTTTAACAAAGCCTTTACCGACCTCAGAGCTGTCCTACCTCAGGACTACTTCAAAGATGGTGTAGCCCCCCTGTCTGGAATGAACACTACGCCCACCAGCTCCCCCTGCTTCTACTTCAAAGCAGTCAAGGCTCACCAATGCACGCAAATACGCTACCATAGCCCTTGGTAAATCAAGATTCAGTAATGACCCTCGATCTCAAAATCCTGTCTCTCACACTTGATGAAGTGCTTAGTCCTCTGACCAGAATTTTCAACCTCTCCTCAGCCTTAGCCAGTTCCCGGACAGATGGAAATCTGCCACTGTCACCCCAGTCCATAAAAGTGGTGACAAACTGCCCACGATAACTACAGACCTATCCCCTACTACCTCTCCAAGGCACTAGAGCGCTCGTCTCTGACCAGCTCACAGAATACCTGGATACGTACAACATCCTGTGCAAGCAACAACACGCGTTCCGCAAAGGTCACAGCACCTCCACAGCCCTACTTGAATTCACCAGCACAATCCACAACGCACTTGACTCCGGTGAACTACTAGGCTTAATCTACATTGACTTAACTAAAGCCTTCGACACCTTCAGTCACCGCCTCCTACTTGTCCAGCTTCAGAACACTGGGCTGTCAACCAACTCCATTGGCTGGTTTAAGAGCTACCTTGAAGAACGGTCCCAAACAGTAAGAATCGCTGATACACTTTCGGACCTTAGACCAGTCCACTCGGGAGTCCCCCAGGGCTCCATTCTGGGACCCCTCCTCTTCAGCCTATTCTTAAACTCACTACCGGATAGCTGCCCAGAACAAATAATTCTCTACGCCGACGATGCTGTGATCCTCACCTCAGACCCTGATACAAACCAATTACAAAATAAACTTCAGCGGGCATTCTCCTCCATCGAATCCTGGTTCCTAAATCATAAACTGCTTCTCAATCAGAAAAAAAACAAGTCTATGGTCTTTTGCAGCCCCCACAACAAAAACAAACAACTCCACCTCTCCATTGCAACCGAACAAGCAGCCATCCTAGAGCAAACACAATCGTTCAAGTACCTTGGCATCACCCTTGATCCCCACCTCTCATACACTGTCCATATTAGCAATGTGGCAAAGTCTGCTATCAGAGGTTAGGCATATTATTCCAGCACAGGAAATACCTAACCCCAGAAGCACTGTCAGTGGCCGTCCAAAGCTCCATTGTCAGCATCATAGACTATGGTCTTATCATATATGGGTCTGCAACTACCACTGCTCTCAAATGTATCGGGACCTCCCTGAATAAGGCCTGTCGTCTCATCACTGGCTCACATCGCCATACCCACACTTGTGACCTTTATTCCCCATCTGGATGGCTTCAACTGGACAAATGCATAAAATACCAAACCTGCATCACGGCCAAGAAAATCATAATGAGACTTGCCCCACCTGGTGTCTGTGCCCTCCTTAAGCCTAGACATAGGAATGTCACTACAAAGAGATCCAATTCCCATCTACTACATATCCCACGATGTCACTTGCGACCAAGGACAAAGATCATTTGCCTATCGGGCATCCAACTGGCTCAACTCTCTTGGCAGCGACATAGTGACCGCTCCAACACTCGGCCTTTTCAAGTCCAAGCTGCGCCTCTCACTTCTTGTATCCTGTGATTGCCCATCTTAACATTTCCACCGTTCCAACTGCACATGCCCCAGCACCCAGCACTTACAATCAGTCTTTGCACCCCTAACACCTTACCTGGCATACTCCCTCGACAAGGCCCCCTGGCTGCACTGTCTTCCACCCTCACCCACCTCCCCCCCCGTATCTCCACTCCTGCCCATGCCCCACCCACCTCTTGTACTCCCCCTTATCCTGCATCTCTACCCCCATCTCCTACCTCACTTCTCCCATCGACCCCTCCCTTGTCTTGCTCTTAGCTCAAGTCTCTGTACTGGTTATTACATGTCTGTAAGTCAGTGACGTTATGTTTGTAACTAAAAATGATGACTGTTGCACACGCTGACATGGAACCTTTGTAAAAGAGCCTCGGCTCAAAGGTATTGTAATCCTAGATTGAAATAAATAAATAAAAATAAATAAAACTGATGTTTGGCACAGGACAAAGTCTAGCAGGAGTCCAACACACACTGTCTTCAAAACTCTGGATGGCAACATTCAAGAAGAGGTCCCCCACTTCATGTACTTAGGACCAGAATCCAGCCTTTCCACCCACGTTGATGACATGCATAAGAAACTTCATCCTAAGTTTGAAGTGCTGTATGGAAACAAATCCTGCCTTCCTCTCCTGGTCCTCTGAGAGATAATACTTAAGATGATCTTGCCGGTGTTTGACTACGCAGATGTAGTCTACAGTGCTGCTCCAAAGTCACTCTTGCCTGGCTTCCTTAGTTCTCCATGTCATACCAAACACTGCTCTCTATATGCCAATTTTTCTTTCCCCTCCCTTGAATCCATACATTTCTCAGATTATTCCTCCTCCTCCTCCTTCATGGTCATGTACTGGCTTGCCACTGTTCCCACTTACCTGTCCTGTCTCCTTAACCCTGCTAGCCCCTCCTTCTACTCATACAAATCATCCACTATACCTCTTTTATATCCCTTGGAGTAAATCTGCAGCAGACTGATCTGTGTTATCTATCCACCTTCCAACACTGAAATAGCCTCCCTCTCCCAATCCATTCCTTATCCTCCCTGCACTGTCTCAGACCACTCTTACTGACACACTTCTCAAAAGCATGCAACTGCAGCTCAGCTTCTTCCTCTTCTCTCCACATTATCATAACCCATGCCTTATCCACCCCCATAGAGACACACACTACATTTTACTCATTTCACATCTTTTTTTTTTTTAAACTCTAATTTTTCCTCCCTGGTATGGGTAGGGGATTTACCACTCCTTGGTGCCCAGACCTCACTCCCGGCATCCCCCCAGGTACCTCATACAGGGGAGGCCTGCAGCTCACCCCATGCAGCGGGGCTCCCCGAGGGTAGAGACCAAGATCAACTAAAGGCCCCAGCTGAGGCTAGCACCTGGGGCATCATTCAGGTGGAGGTCTGGGGAGTTGCAATGCAGCCAGCACCAGAGGATTTTGCCCTTTAAGATCCCCAGAGGCGTGGACATGCAGTGACATCAGTACAGGCCGGGTGCGCTCCTTCACCCGACCTACAGACATCCACCGATGCCTCCCCACTGAACAGTGGCTCTGGCTAATGCACACACAGCCTCCACTGAGTGTCGCTGGCTAGCCGGGAATCCCCCCCCAGGAGGAGAGCTGTCCTTGGGATGATCATTCTACCTCCCCCCAGCCGACCCTCTGATGCACCATGCTAATTCCCGAACACAGGTTGTCAGTGCCACAGGCCATAGCGCTACCTCTGTGCCAGCAGGTCTGCCCCATTTTATATCTTACTCTATTGTATAGCTTACACTCATTTTAGTCTTGTTACACCACCATGATTCTGTTACAATATCATGCCATACATTGGCTGCATGCTCCCTTAGCCCTCATCCTATCCCATAACCGATGTGCTTTGTGCACATTTTACATTTTTTTCTTTCTCTGAAATTCATTTCTTGTACTGTGATTTGATTGTTCACGTACATTAATTTCTTGTACTGTGATTGTATTGTTCATGTACAATACATTCATTACTTGTACTGTAATTTAATTGTTCATGTACATTAAATTTATTTCTCATACTGTGATTGTATTGCTCATGTACAGTAAATTCATTACTTATACTGTGATTTGATTGTTCACGTACAATAAATTCATTACTTGTACTGTGATTGTATTGTTCATGTACAATAAATTAATTTCTTGTACTGTGATTGTATTGTTCGTGTACGATACATTCATTACTTGTACTGTAATTTAATTGTTCATGTACATTAAATTTATTTCTCATACTGTGATTGTATTGCTCATGTACAGTAAATTCATTATTTGTACTGTGATTTGATTGTTCATGTACATGCACCTGTTGTCATGTTGTTGCTGCTGTTTCACACTCTAATCTGTCCACTCCCAATGGTTGCACCTGAAAAACATGCTCCAGCTCCATGTGTCTATTCCAGTCACCAAATTTTAAATACAATAACAATGCCATTCCAGACGTCTGGACCAGAGTATGGCAGGGCAACTATGATAGCACCATATAAGTGGAAAAAATGCTCTCACTGTCTGTTTGTCTAGCTATCTGACTGCAGCTAGCTAAATGTCTCTGTCTGACTGTCTATCAAGCTGTCTAGCTAGCTGTCTGTCTAGCTAGCTGACAGTCTGTCTTTCTGTCTAGCTACCAATCTGTCTGGCTAGCTGTCTGTCTGTCCAGCTGTCTGTTTATCTCGCTGTCTTTCTGTCCATCTGACAGTCTGTCTTTCTAGCTAGCTATCTGACAGTATTGGTCTATTGACAGTATCTGTCTGTCCATTTGACTCTCTACCTACCAATTTCTCCCTCTCTCCTCTTTCTCTCTGTCTATGTGCAGTATCTGTCTATATGTCTGTCTATCATTGGCAGGATGGTTCACCCAGGTTGAACTTTACTTTGCATATTTACCCCAACATTCAGTTTAATTCAAGAGGGGTCAAACATACAAAGTTGGGACCTGTTCATTTTTTTTTTTTATATCAGCCAACCTCACGTTATCCATGGTTGGATACCAGTGACCACCCAGCCCCCATCATCCACTGACCTGACCACTTCTGCTGCTGTGCCCCCCCCTAGCTCAGGATCCAGTCAGACAGGTGGCAGTCTGCATAGTGGGGTGCCAAAGTGTTCTGGTACTGCCACTGAGAGCGAACACTGGTGTTTTCTGTCATTTTCAACTTTTCTTCCTTCACTCTCCTTCCACTAGATGGTGCTGCACAGCCTACACTGGTTTCAGAAACTGCAGCAATGTCCCAGGGCTGGCCCTTGACAGGGGTTGCTGCAGTTCTGGATGTGGCACCATCCTCTTCTGGACTGGAAGATAGTGCTCCCCTGGCCACCTGCCAGCATGTCCAAAGCCTGCGCCCAGACACGGGCACTAGCATGACCACTGGGCCAATTTATGGACCTGTTTGATTCTTTTAGCAAACTGAACTTGTAGCTCTACTCCTTAGCCTCATATACACCTCACAACTTATATCTTGTGGTGGTGTCTAGCCAGCACATGCCCTCCTTGTTCAGCTGGGAGCCTGAATTGAGTTAAGTGGGGGAATGGGAGGAGTGGCTCAATAAGGCACTGGTGAGTGCAGGGAGTGATGACATCCTCTGCCCAATGAGAGTCCCCTCATCTGCTCTTCTATCCATCCCCCTTGTGAGGCTGGAAGACAGCCCACACTGCCCTGCAAGATGTGGCCAGGTTTTCTGTTGCCTCCCCACACATCAGTAAGCATTTTGCTAATCCTGCTTCAAGCCATCCATGAGAATGGAAGGGGGACCACAGGCAGTGAACTGGGCATTCTTCTGCCACCAAGAGCATCCATCACCTCCTACCAGCTTGTTGCAGCATTCCTGGGTTCAGGTGTGACGCCATTTCACCAGCATGGCAGTTGGCATCGCAGCCACTGCACCAGGGGTTGATCTTAACATCGTCTTGCTAGCCCAAACACTAGTGCAAATTGACCAGGGCTAATGCAGCTAACTCTCTACTAGCCCGACTTGACTAGTGCAGATTTTCATGGCTGTTAGTGAAGTTAAAAATGTCTCTACTTTAGCATTCTGTAGTATTCATGCTAATCTCTCTTAGTGTTCAAGATGGCAGGGGTGATTAACAGCTCATTAAGAGCTGCAATTATCTGACAATTCAAGAGAGGGATCCCACAAAAGACTCAATGTGAGTCATTATGTCTCTACTGTTAAGACTTTCAGCTAGTGTTCAGGGTGTGATCAAGGGTAGAGTGTTGTTAAGTCACTAGGTTCCAGTTTTCTGAATGTGTCTATGTCTAACAATTTGTCCAATATTATTAAGACCACTGCCCCTCATTTCTCTACATTTTGAGTGTTTTTATCCAACATTTCAGTGACAAAATGCAAAGAGGTATACAGGATCGACCCTGCAGGTGGTGGGTTTTATCCCAGCCTCACCATAACTTCCCTCTCCCCTCCAAATCTCTTAACCCTGTTCTTTCCCTGGACACCACTGCAGACCAGACTCTGAAGTGACCATCCATAGATCCATAGCTGCCATTATTGGCAAGTGTAGGGGGTCCATAGCTCTTCTAAGTGGACCATGCCAGCCATCACCATCCATACAGTTCCAACCTTATCCCACTCAGCATGTCTTTTCATCCTAAAAACAAAGCTTTGGATCATGTATGGTACAAAAAGAAACCTTGATAAAATACGTAATTTGAAACCTTGAAATAGGCATTCCTGGGATGTATAGATCATCCTATACAGAAATAGAAATAGTATAGTGTTATGCCTGTGTACTGTTTCCCCTGGGCTGATGAAAGGACAATGTTTAAGAAAAATCTGTTATTGTTGGGTCAGAGCATATTAAAATCAATGCTTTTACAAATAAAAATCTCATAGTTTTCTATTTTCCAAGCCCCTTAGGTTTGTCTAGCCCCCAACCCAAAGAAATCTTAGATGTGCTCCTGGCTCACTTGAGACTGTACAAAAACTTTCAAAAGAGCAGGTCTCCAGCTGACTATAGGGTGGGGACCTAGAGTGTCTTTCTCTGCCTGACTCTGTGTATTGCCCTGTGGGTGGTGGTGACAGTGTGGTGAGGTGCATGATGATGTCAGCCATTGTGTGCGCAGAGCTAGGACTGCTTGACTGAACATTTGCTGTTGTGATATCCTCTCTCTGTTTGGTGTGGGAGGGGTAGAAAGAAGAAGAGAGGAGGCTATGGTACAAAACAATGGGGGGGGCTCACTGTGTTGGCACTGTAGTCTTTTTTTTCTGCTGGGGAGCTGGAAGCAATGTGGGAGCAGGATAAATGTGCAATAATCGGAGTATTTCTTGGCTTTGCTTGCATTGTTTCCTGCATAAGTGATCAAAATTTACCATAATAATTAAGGGCTAGTGCAATCATCTGTGAGCTAGTGCAATTTTGAATCAACTTGCCCTGCTGGCTAGTGCAAAAAAGTTAAGGTTGACCCCTGCACTGCACCATGAAGCCTGCCCATCAACAGCGCCATTCTAATGAGAATTATAAATGAAAGATCTAGAAAATTACAATCTGACTGGCAGAAATCTGGTCTGCATTCCACAGTAACTTGAGGCCTCAACATCACAAAGTAAAAGCATAAGAAACCCACCAGTATTTACATCAGTTTAGAATAGCAATGAGATAGGTCAGATCAGTCATTATCGTGGAATATAAACAGGTTCGATATATTGGACCTTGGGTGAAAACTGTTTTTCTGTATTGCTCCACACTGTCAGTGCAGAATTTATGCAGTTGTCAGTGGGAAATTTATGTATATGGATAATGAGCTCCCCCACTGGGGTAGTGGTACAGCCCAAAGGCTGTCAATTATGCATAGACACCTGGAGGCATGAGGATTCCAAAGGCAGCAGTTACTCAGTCTTTGCTGTACCACTGAGGGGTAGACTGCATAGATAGAGCTATCTGTAGAAAAGCTACTGTTTTACTGAGATTTGTTATTTGTTAAGCAGCACTGACACTTTAGAGGCAGATTGCCGTGACCTGGTAACAGATAGCACCCTCAGATTTAGAAATCATGCCTGTTAAGCTGTGGCTTTTAAACTAAACACTCTTTTATTGCATACAGTGCCTGAATGAGGACCACTTGCCTTTTTTGTAGGGTATTTTCAACAGGGTCTCAAATAGTATTCCTTAACCTGGTGCCACAGGTAAGTAAGTCTGATTTTTTTGGGGGGGGGTGGAACTCAAGCTGGTAGTTAGGCAAGGGGGATTGTTCAGTACTGCAATCTTGTTAAGTTTCCTTTTTTCTCCCTAGTGATCTGGCACGGTCCCCCGATAGTCTCTGGTTATGGAGCTGGTCAATTTGTATCAGATTTTGTATTTTTAACCCCAATGCCCCTCCCCAGGTTACTAGAGTGTTTACTAACATGTCTTGAAAAGTGTTTAGAAATGTACTACAATTGTATGTAGTGGGTTTTTGTTTTAGTCAGTCTGGGCAGCAAATGGTTAACTTTCAGGCCTCCCAGGAAACCCCGTCAGTCATCTGGACAAAGGTTTCAAGTGGGGTGCCTCGCAGCATCATAAGATACAATGGAATGCTGAAGCCCTACAACGAGAGACTGAAGGGGTTCAATGTGTACACCCTAGAAGGGAGAGGGGGATATGATAGAGACAATTAAATACCTTACGAGGGTAAATAGGTACAGGAAGGAAGGAATTTTTCAGGAAAACCTGAGCTTATGAACAAAGGGTCATGCTATGAAGCTGGAGGGGGGTAGATTCAGAAGAGATATGAGGAAGTACTTCTTCACAGAAAGAGTGGTGTATTCTTGTAACAGCCTTTTAACAGAGGTGGGGCAAAAACAATGGTGGGGTTCAAGAATTTGTGGGATAGCCATAAGGGAATTTTAATGAAAAGGAAGTGAGGGAGGGAGAAAGAGTCAAGATCAGTTAGGGTCTGCGGTGATACTGCAGGTGGGGGAAAAATGAACAGACTAGGTGGACTCGGCGGTCCTTATCTGCCATCAGATTCTATGTTTCTGTGTTCTTAGTCTGACTGAAGACAGCTTCAGGAGAGGTACCAACTCCCCTGCTCTGATTCAGTCCCTAGTTTAGCCCTGGAGCAGCTGAGCATCGAGTTGTGGCAACGACTTCTCCTGAGGAGTACCCCTGTTTTATTTGTTCTATAATGAAGGTATTTCATTGGTTGTGAGGTGCCCAGAACACCTGGGATTGCCTTGGGGTGAAGGACTTTTAAGACATTGGGTTGTGGGAACCGTGACTGAAATGTAAGAAACTTCCTTGAACTGCGAGAGACTTTTTCTTTATGTGGCAGAGCTGACTCCTCCAGGAAGGCACCAGTAACAATGTCTCAAAGGGTCTGGAGGGGCTGAAGTCTGGTTTCTCTGACAGGATGTTTGAAAGATAACACTTTGAGTCATGCCTCCTTGACACAGTTTCTCTAGGGGACAACGTGGATCACTCTAACTGGAAAATGGGACACTACCTCTCTGACCAGAAGACTGGGAACGACTTACATACTACAAAGTTTGTACATGTCACAGAATGTGTGTTTTCAAGTAAAGCACAATCTGTCCCTAAAGTGCTGCAGCTTTTGACAAGAAAGTAATGTGTGTTGGCAAAATAAGGACACCAGCTGTCTCCAAAGAGTCTTCTGTTTATGACAAGTGTTTGCAAGTAAGGACACTAGCTATCCGTAAAGTGTTTCTGCCTGTGAGGAAAAACATGCTTTGAGAACCCCAAGTTTTTCAGATCCTATGAGGACATTCTCTGGCTCTGATCCCAGAAGAGGGATGGACAAAGAGATTTTTGCTTGATCCCTAATTCAGGAAATCACTTGGACTAATGGACTTTGTACCTTCTGCACTTGCAGCGCATTTGTCTGTTTAACATCTTGTAACAGCATAAAACTTACTACTTGATGCTAGCTAAAGGAGAAGACATTCCTTTGTGCTTACTGTGTTTTACTGGTGCCCTGTCATGACTCCAGTGTCATGGCCCAATACATTTCCCAGGTGAAATAGAAATGGTTTGTGTAACACCCTCCCTGAGCACCAACACAGGTAGCAACCCCTAGCTGAGGTTGGGGGGGGGGTGTCAAAAGCAAGGCAGGCTGGCTACAGAGGGTTTACATGACAGAAGCTTTTCCAGGATTTGTGGGACTTATGTTGCCTAAAAAAATGGCCTGGGGTGTGAATCTGGTGGCAGTGTGCTCAGGAAAGTGCATGTTTTCATGTGGCGTCAAACCATGCTTCAAAGGCAAAGAAAAAAATGATACTTCAGATTACAGTTTGAACTGGCTTCTCAAGTCTTGTGGAGAACCTCGTGATGCCTAGAAATGGTGCCCTTGCCCTAATTTGCATGGCATTGAGTGATTAGCTGATGCCAGTAAGCCCTGCCCTGTTGGACTGTCTGCCATGTTCAGAGGAGGGCTGAGCTTTCTGGTGGAGTAGAGCTCATGTAAGAGTGACGGACATTGTGTGGAAATAATATTCTGCAGAGAAATCAGGCCTTGTTGAAAACAAGTTCCAAAAGTTTATCAAGTGGTGTCCGGCTGGTGCGGCAGGCGTTCCTTACAACACAGAGTGCTGTCGCGAGTCTGACTCAGCCGAGTCAGCATGTGAAACTCATGTGCATGGTCGGCACCAGTGATTGGGCCTACACTCAGTGGTCAGAGAACTGGGAGTGAGTGTGTGGCATCGAGTGGTTCAGCAGGCCACCTACCACCTGAATCAAACAATGAAAGACAAACTCGGAGGAGAAACTGTCTGTAGGTGCTAAACTCAGGACAAATGCAAATAGCATTATCAGTTTGTGAGAGCTGAAAGAAAATGTCTTGGAGCCAGTTCTGCAAAAGTACAAGTGAAGTGAACTGACTGCAAGTTTGTTGCTCTGGATGTGAAACGCCTTTGGCAAAAAGAGTGATGCTGTTCAATAGGGCAGGGGACAGAAATGCAGGTTGCAGAGGAGTACAGGTGAGCATTGTGGAGAAATGCTCACACAGCCAGTGAGAGTGTAAAAAAACAGGTTCAGGGCAGAAGTCAGGCAGGAGGATCAATCTCTTCAGAGTAGGAAAAAATGTATCTTTCAGTGCAAGATGTCAGTAATGCTGGAAATGTAAACAGACTGAGCAGGAAGTGGGAGTGGCCACCATGAACTGCACAATCCAGGAGGCATGGAGTTGGTGGTGACGCAGTAAAGAGTTCGGAAGCAGTAGGAGCAAAAAAGGTGCTCCCTGTGTGCATTCTGTTGCCTTCAAGTTGTAAACAATGGGCAAAAGAACTGAGTAAAAATGGACTGATGTCAGAGGCCAGAAAGTGGAACAAACCAGTCTGGGACTGTTGAACTGCACAGTGTGGAGGCAGCAACATTGTTGTGCCCCATAGCTAAATCAAGTCAGATGTGATAGAGGCGGTGCTGCAGATCAAGTGTTGCTTTGAGTCTGAAGCACAAGTACGAAGCGATGAAAGTTTTAAATCCAAGCTTAAGTATAGAGCATCAGTTTATCACCAGCATTGTATTTTGTTTTGGGTTTTAAGCAAACTGAAGTATGGCAGGTAGAGGGGTAGCAAAGAAACCAGCAATTATCCCAGTTTGTGAGATCACCTGGATCTGCCAGAAGGAAGGGGTCCTGGAGAAGCTGGAGAAAGCTTACTGGAAAGATGGGCGGCATACGTCACTGATCTGCTTAGATAGACAGCTAGTAGTATGCAGCTTCTGTGCCCACAGGAGGAGAGATGTCATTAATATCAGATACTGTAGGGGTGCTGTGAGCATCACAAATTGAGTCAACGCACTCTGGGGACCCATGGGGCCACTGGCCTTGCACCTTTCAAAACCACGAAAGGGGAAGTGCAGCAGTGCTGTTTTGAGCCTGCAGCCAGCAGTATGGGACCAGTGATGCCCTGGAAGGAACAGTCAAGCGAAGGACAGTCTGTCTGCATTGGCACCCAAGGTGATTTGGAATCAGAGGCCCTGGGCATTGATTGGGAAGCTGTCATCCTGCCCCCACCAAGCTCCTGGTTCGAAGAGGAAGCATTGCCAGGCAAAGCAGACTGTGCCACGCAAACAAGATCCCCTGGATTTTATTCCAGCCAGACACACTGACAGTCAGCAGCCCTGCCAGACCTCTGATACGCCCTCCCCTGTGATGTCCTGGGGTGCTGAAGGAAGCAGAAGATCCAGAAGAAACCCTACATATGCCATGGCTGGTCTCTGAGGATGTGGGACCGGTAATAACTGAGGAAGAGTGATACAAGTTCTAATCACAGAAAGAAGGAAGATTCCTTCAAATTCCACCCTCATGTCTGTTCTCCAGTTGCCACTGGACCGGCCCAGCCTGAGGAGTCTGAGATATAAAATTGGGAGAAAGAGGTTGCCCAGCAGACAGTGGCCTGGCATTAGGAGATTGGGACACACAGGTCTGGCCACTTCCTGGAAGAGCAGGAAACAGGTGCCTCCCTTAACCAAGCAAAGAGGAGTGCATCATCCACAGAGGGCTGAGTCTGAGTTTGGGGAGAAGTATCTGTACCTGGTGAGGAAGATCTGCTGCAAGATAGAGAACATTGCTCATGGAACACGCCTTGGAAGACTACACCTCCTGGGGTTACCCTGGCCCTGAGACAGCCCTGAAAAAAGCCAAACAGATCTGCAGAGATAGAGAGATAGAAAGTGGTGACATGGAGGGTAGGAAGAACCCTGTAGATGGATGCAGTGATTAGCACAGACACATACCTAGATTATCTTTGCTAACAGGTATACATGTATGGGGCTATAATATATATGCTGTATATTACCCCATACATGTATACCTGCCAGAGAAGATAATCTAGGTAAATTTGGGTGGCCCCTTCTCCCTGGATACTGTTACATTCTCCATAGAGCACCTGCAGCCCTGTCCCCTACTTTGCGTCATAATTATTCTGTTTTTAGGGGTGAGGCTGCAGCACTCGGCGGCTGCTTGGCTCGTACAAAGAAGTTACAAGCTGGCTTTATGGAGGTGGTAATTTTTTATAAGTCACTAAAAAAGCCAAAGTATGGCTAAAATAGCTGTTAGGGCAGGCAACTCCATTGTTTGGGTTGCCTGCCAGGATCATGTCAGTTTCTCTTTAAATAACACAAAATAAAATAAAATGAAATAAAAGTAAAAATGAAAATGACTACAAGCCTTGTGTCTGCAGTCACTATTCATATTCATAATTCAATGAATACTGTCTTCAACTATTCAGTATTTAGTTGAATACTAAAAAGAACTCTTTGTCCCATTCCTAACAGAAACATAGAAACATAGAATTTATTAGCAGAAAAGAACCGGTAGGCCTATTTAGTCTGCCCTATTTCCCTGCCTATTGCTACATCCTGGACCCTGTTCAGTCTCAGGTGCCCCCCTTCCTTTTCCTCCACTTATTAAACCCATGTGCCTATCCCTTGCATGCTTGGAGCTCCCCACTGTCTTCACCCCCACCCACCATTTCTGGCAGGCTGTTCCAGTCATCCACCACTCTCTTTGTGAAGAAGTATTTCACACTTCCTCCTACACCCACGCCAAGCTGTTTGCATGCCCCTGTGTTCTGGTGCTCCTCCTCTGAAACAGACTCCCCTTCTGCATATTGTTCACCCCGTGAGGTACTTATGGGTCTCAGTCATGTTCCCTCTCACTCTCCTCTCCTCCAGGAAATACTTGCTGAGGTCCCACAGTCTCTTCTCATACAGTTTCCCATGCAACCCCGGCACCATTTTAATAGCCCTAGTACTTTATCTCCAGATAAAGAGTATAGAAGGTTGGATATAATGGACAAACACAGTTATGCCTCAGCATCCTTAGGCCTGAGAATTGCTAATTACCAGGCCTATATTATAACATCAGAGTAGCCTATGGAAGTCTACACATGCTGCAGTACAGGCATTACCTCATGGTCCTGCCAAGACTGATTGACTTAAAACCATGTCAGCTGATTCTGAAGTCGGCAGACATCTACTGCATTCAGCATCTGATGTGTCAGATGTTTATGGGCAGCCTGGGTGGGCCAAGCAGTCCTTATCTACTGCAAAATTCAATGATTTGACTTTTGTGGTATCTCTTGCAGTAGGCCTTATGTATGGAACCATAGTCACTGGGCACTAAGACCACATGGAAAGTTTTCTAGCCAGCAGTCTACCAAGGGCCACCGCAACATCAGGCACTGACATCCCGCGTAGCAAAGAGTGGCGGCCCTCACGCCCTCCTCAGTTTTTTCCTGCTGTTGACCAACGCATGTCAGACCTTTCGAATGCTGCAGCTTCAGTCGATGGCCATTTCTTCTAAAATAGTTTTGTTTTGTTTTCTCACCTCAGTTTTAATGTTTTCCTTTTCTGTTTGTCTTCTCGGCTTCCTTTATTTCAGACCATTTGACCTAGTGTGTCCTGTGAAGCAACTCCTGGAGAAGACAGCCACTCTGCCTATAGTTCTCTGTCTAGGCCCCGACCACGATGTCAATGCCTGCTCCATCTGCCACGGCTTCAACCAGGCAACCTACTGCTGTCACTAGTGGACCTTGGAAAACTTTCTGCTCCAGCAAGAAGTCACCAGTGTGGAGAAGGAGTTGCAGGCGAGGAGATCCTCAGTTTCCTTGACTTTTTCATTAGGATCACAGATATCGAAATCACATGATAAATCTTTGGGCAAATACAAGCATAGGGACAAGGACCTGGCCAAAACCCGGTCCCCTCCTTCCAATTCCAGCTTCCCGCATCACCTGGCAGCCACAATAGGGATATCTCTCGCTTTGGTGGTGGCAGCACCTGTCTCACATGCCCTATCTTCCACGGGGCTGTCATTGGCAGTGTCTCAGGCCAACCGTACTTTGGCAGGTGGTGGTCCTTCAGGGTCGGGTACCATCCCAGCCCCTGTTGTTTCAGCCCTTATTTTCAGCGGGCTTGCAGTCAGGAGGCTCTAGCAGTCAGCCTTCAACCAGCATGGCCTTGGGGTCTTCTGCACCTACCCAACCATTATCCACTGCTGCAACTTTGGCCTCCCCAGCCTTGGAGTCATCACCCTCCCTGGCGTTGCCCCAGGTTGCCTCCCGGTCCTCTTCTCCATCCCATATGGGGACGCAGGCTGGGGACTCTTTGGGGTCTAGACCTCTCTGGCCTACATCGCCAGCGCCGCCTCCGGTGCCTATGCCGGCCCCTCCTCAACCAGCGCTGCCTGGCTGCCTGACACCAGTCATGGATGACTTTCCTTCCCTGCTTTCTTCCCTATGGGATTTCTTGCATGCCCACCTGGCTCCCCCACAGGGCCCTTCCTGCTCCACATGTTCTTGTATGGTGCCCCATTGTATCAGTTTCTCAGGATCTCAGACTCCAACAGGCTTCAGGTCCTATACATCAAGATCAGTCATTTTGCATCCAGTGCTCCCCCTTGAAAACACCACTTCAGAGTCCTCTTCTCTGTTAAATGGTCCTCTCTGGTGGGGAAGCTGCAGTACTCCTTGCTTTGCCTCACAATGAAACTCATTAAAGCCTGTACACACTAAATATTGTCGGCATTCTAGTCCCCAAACCTGAAAGTCATTTACTTCAGTTTTCCAGCTGCTGCTTGCTTAAAGTCCCCAGAGTGAACTCAAATGCTGGTAAGCGATCCTTTGCTTACTCTGCACCTTCCCACTAGAACTCACTCCCTATTGAACTGCATAACTGCTCTTCCCTTGGGGGGTTTAAAAAGGTCTTAAAACTCTTCTGCTTGAAAGATGCCTATATTCCCACTACCACTGAAGGTGGGCTCAACTCCTTGCCAGCCACCTTTAATGATCATTTTGCTTTTCTATCACATTTTCTGATGCATCTTACATCCATATGACATTATCTGTACCTTGTTTGTATTTTAACTGTAAATATTGACATATGAATGCACTTTAATACCTTGTAATGTATAATCTTCTTCTGGGGGTGTATCTCAGTCATCAGGTTACACCATAGGAACCTTCGCCATCAGTGAAGCGGAATCCACACACAGGATTTTAATCAGTACAATTGAGGCCGCCCACACTGTCAGTGTCAGCCATCAGCAACCTTATATAGGTGTAGGTGGCCCCACTCCCTCTTCAGTTTTTTCCCGCTGTTGACTTGCAAGCACAGTCTCCGTGGAAGCTTCGTCACAGTGTTCACACCCTTTTCAGCTTACGGACATTTTCTTCCTATTACATCTGTCTTGGAGATTTTTTGTTTATGTCAAGAGTTAATCCTTCCTCTTCCCTTTTCCATCGCTGCTGCTGCGGAAAGAACATTGCCTCTACAGATGAACACTCTGTGTCTGCTGTCTTGGGCCTGACCATGATGTCTTCGACTGTGAGCTCTGCCAGAAGTTTAATCAAACAACCCTTAGGTGGCACAGGAGGGCTGTAAAACATTTAATGGAACGATAGTTAGTCAGCTCCGGGAAGGGGTTCTCCAGAGCCCCGGATGCTCAGTCACCCACTGGGTCTATGAGCTCCCATGCCTCCAGGGCCTGAGACAAGCCCTTGGGGGAAAAGTCACAAACAAGACCGAGATTACAACCGCTCCCCCCCTGCAGTGATCCCATTCCCTGTCGGCCTCCTCTTCTTCGGGAGGCTCTTCATCAATGGTGGCTGCCTCGACGAAGAGACCAGCTGTCGAGGTCTCGGTTCCTACCAGACCCATACCAACAGCTCTTCCACCCAACTTCCAGGGCACTCAGGTGTCGACCTCCGGGTCATCAGCCCCTCCATTGTTAATGACTGGCATGTCATAGACGATGACTCCATTGGGACTCGCCCTTTCTTTTCCTAGGGCTACAGGCTCATTGGGCTCCCAGGATGAGAGTCGTCTGCTCCTGTGCGACCAAATCCCCCTCCATCGATGACTACTATAGACCTGAATGAAGTACTTATTAAATTCACAAATGTACTCATTCAGTAGCTGGGTGCCTTCAACAGGCCCTCATTGCCGGCACCGTCGATGGCAGCTTTGTTGTCAACACCTGTTCATTGACCCCGGGAAACTCCTCGCGGGCCGGCGCTTCCGACGCCAGACCCAAATGAGGAGGTCGACACTGAGGAGTAGTGTCATCCTGATCTCATCCTCCCTGCTGACATTGAGAATAAAGAGGAAGAGGAAGAAATCCTCATCTCAGATAAGTCCACTGCCTCTCCAGTCAGTGAGGACTCTGTCAAGCATACTCCCAGATCTCCTCCTGAGGATGCAAGCTTTTGCAATATCATGAAGCAGTTGTCTGCTACCGTAGGCTTCCAGACTGAGGAAGAGGATGTCACCAGAAAAGACCTGGTGGACTTCCTGAATCTCCCCCTAAGATCATTCCTCCTGTGCTTCCAGCCCTGAAGAATGCAACTATGGCAGCCTGGCCCAGATCAGACATGGTACCAGCTATGCCATGTAGGGCAGGTAAACTCTATAATGCCCCTCAGGGACTTCCTTACTTTGCTGCCCAGGTCAAAACTGACTGTGTGGTCATCAAGGCAGCCCATGACAGATCCAAAGCGCCTAAGCACCTTAGTTCCCTTTCCCCAGACAAGGAATTCTGCAGGATTGACCTCTGGGATAAAAGGGTTTATGCCTCATTTTTATTTCATTTCATTTCATTTTTTATACTTGTAAGTCAGATGAGCAATTCTGCCCAATTTCACTAGTGACAAGTGGTTACAAATAACAAAAAACATTTCATTCAAACAGTTAAACATTTTTTACAACAATACAAACAAGTAGCTTACATGATTTGCTAAAAATTGCAAGCACATTTTTGATCTTGCAAACACAATTAGAGTCTTAATTTTAAGATCTCACACTGTTTTCCATTCATAAATTCAGATGAGAGGCCTAGCTTAGGCCTGAGAATTGATAAACCATCTGTCACACATGGTTACGTTCCAGAATGCCAAGTGGAGAAGGGTAAGGCTGCTGCCAGGCCCTTTCAGATGACTCCCAGAAGCAAGAATTGCTCCAGTGCTTGCAGAACTGTGATGGATGTCAGTAATCATCTCCTCAGGTTCCTGTATGACATGGACGATACAGTGGCCAGGGCAGCTGCCTCTGGCATATGTCTTCAGAGGTACTCCTGGCTCAGAGTCTCTGGATTTGCAGCTGATGTGCAAAACAAGGTGCTTAACTCACCTTTCAATGGCACAAAGCTCTTCGGTTCTGATGTCCAGGATCTCATAAATGATCTGCAGGCCTCTGGCACAGCCGTTAAGTCTGTCCATTCTCTCTACCACACTTAACCCCTTGGTAGAGGGAGGTCTACATTTCATAGACAGAACAATAGGCCAGAGGCTCGGCTCCCCATACTCAGGGTTAGCGCAGAGCCCAGACTCCCTTGCCCACTTCCTCCATTGCTGGAGCCACAGCCAAGCATCCCACAAATGATGGACCAGCCTCCTCAGCTGGTCCCACCTCAGCTTGACTCCTTGCCAGACCCCCCCCCAATCTGGTCCAGACCCAAGAGGTGGTGGTTGGAGGTCGGGTCTCCTTCCATCTGAATTAGTAGAGAACCATAGCTTGAGATACATGGATCTTGCAGATCATAGAGACAGGTCATACTCTGGAGCTCATCCAGCAGCCTCCAGATACCCCTCCCCCACCCTCCAACTATCCCCTGGCTCACTTCTCTGTTCTCTGGGAGGAAGTACGGTCTCTTCCGCGCAAGCAAGCAATTAAACTGGTGCCAAGGCGTCAGAGAAATTAAGGGTTTTATTCCAGGTTTTTCCTGGTCCCCAGAAAGGCTGGAGATATGAGACACATTTTAGATCTAAAAGATCTCAGTCTCCTTGTCCAGTACAAAAAGTTCCAGATAGTAACTTTGCCAGGCCTTATGCCCCCTCCTGAAGACCGGGGACTGGCTCAGCTCACTGGACATGCAGGACGCTTACCTGCATATCTCGGTCTTTCCTCCTCACAGAAGGTTTCTTTGTTTTGCCTTTCAGGGTGAGCATTACCAGTTCAAAGTGCTGCCCTTTGGCTTGTCCTCTGCATTGCGTGTCTTTACCAAGTGCTTAGCTGCAGTAGCAGCAATTCTCAGAAGGTAGGGACTATATGTCTTCCCTTACCTGAATGACTGGCTTCTCAAGGTCCTGTCCAGGGGACAGCTCTTACTGACTCTGGATTGCACTCTTCAGCTCTTCCACTCTCTGGACATTACTGTCAACTTGTCCAAGTCAGTTCTAGTACCGTCCCAAAGACTACAGTACATAGGGCCAGTCCTGGATTCCGAACAGGGGAAGGCCTTCCTGCCCCAAAACAGGGCGGAGTGCCTTATAGCTCAAGTTCAGGAATTTGCTCTGAGTCAGTACATTCCTACCAGGCTGTACCTCAGGTTGTTGGGTCTAATGGCAGCGGTCATTCCCACCATTCCACTGGCCAGGCTTTACATGTGCACCCTTCAGTGGACCCTCAGGGTGTAATGGGACCAGCTGTGTAGGGGGTTAGTAGGCAATCTGTAAACTTTAAAACTTGTCTGTTACAATAACCTATTGTCTGATAATACTGAGGCTGAATACTGTGTATCTGTGCACTGATTTGTCAGGCGTGTATGCAAGCACTTGGTTGAATAAAAAGATATTTACAAAAAAAAAATTACTAGCACATCAGACTACAATGTAGTTGTCTATTTATGAAAAGTAAACACCTACTCTTTAAGATGCTGATTCAGATGTAAGCTTAGGTATTTGTATGATCCTACAGAGTCGAGGCACTCGCCCTGGGACAAGTGGTAGCCTGTGATAATGGTGACCGCAATTGGGCGCTTTCAAAAAGGGTGACTCAATCGCAGTGCCTGTAAACAGAGGCAACCAAAGTAGGGAGAAGCGACTGGATGGGGGTCCACGAATATAGTGACAGGATGTCGCTATATGTACACACGTGGGGAGCAAGCATGCCGAGTGACAGGCAGGAGGAGGGAGGGAGGTTTGTGAGGCATGGTGTGGCGGTGGGCTGCGAGATGGCCCGTGGCATAGTGGGTGGGTGGTGGGCTGGGGGTTGTAAAGGGTGCAGTGTGGGCACACATACATTATATTGTACCAGCCTGAACTTTTCCCCAGTTTTGCACCCCCGACATGCACCCCCTGGAGTTGAGAATTCTTTGGTGGTGGGGTGCAGGGGTCTTCACCCCCCCCCGCATAAGCAAATAAAACCGAAGTCCCTGGCACCCTTTTTCTGTGCACCAGGAGTGTACATTGCTGAAACTGATTTTTGGTGATGTACACTCGCCCTAACGTCGATCGCCTTTCCACGATCGCCGTTATCACATGGAACCAGAGGAGTTAAGTAGGAGCGGAACCAGATGAGAGAGGGGGTGGAGATGCCTGCGGCCGCAAGCTTCACAAGGAGGAGATTGTGGTCCGTGTTGTCAAAAGCCTTAGCTAGGTTGATAAAGATGGCCTCTGTGCCATTGTTCTTGTCCATACCTATGTGTATGTGGTTGGTAACATGGGAAGAGGGGGTGGAGGTGGAGTGATTTGAATGGAAGTTGTACTGATACAGGGTTAGGAAGCCCGTATTAGAGAAGAAGTTGGAGATCTGTGTGCTCACCAGCCTCTCAAAGACTTTGGAAAGGATGGACAGGAGGAAGATTGGGCAGAAGTTAGAAGGTGCATCAGCCGGACTACCCTTATGGATGGATTGGCAAGTGTATGTTTCCAGTTACAGGGGAGGGAGCTGATTGTGAGGAACCAGTTGAAAATTTGTGCAATGAAATCTGCTATGACATGGGGAACAGATTTTCAGGAACTTGGGGGATATGCCATTACCACCTCAGCTGGAGGAGGTGTTCAGCACAGAGAGGTCTGTGTGGCAACTTCTGCCTCCAAGCAATCCTAGCTGAAGAAGTTCAAAGTTATATGGAGGAGGAGTTGTTGGGTAAGGCTGGATGGCAGGATTAGAGCCCTCAGTCCTTTAGTGAAATACTTGTTTAGGTCTTCGGCTGTTGGGGAACTGTCTCTGGCTGATAATGTGGAAGGATTGAGGAAGCTATGTATTGTTTTCCAAAATTACCTTCCCTGTTCACTTAGTGTATATGTTACAAAGGGTGGTAAAAGCCTTTCTGTCTAATGGGAGGCTGGAGGCTTTGTGCATTGCCCAGGCAGCATTTCTGAGCTGGAAATTTTTAATAATGTCAGGAGAGATCCAGAGCAGGTGGTGGCCATGGATTCTGGAGTGTTTGACAGGAATGTGTTTGTTGCACATTTAAGTGAATGTGTCAGAGAAGAGGGTTGATGCCTCATCAGGGTCCAAGTCTGATAAGGTGGGACCCCAATTGGAAAATAGAAGGTCTTTAATAAAGGCATCTGGATTTAACTTTTTGTAGGAGCAGGTTAAGGTGATCCTAGGAGGGGCCTTTACTGTCTTGATCTTCCACGCACAGTAAGTCATGAAGTGATTACTGAATATGTCAGGCAGGGTGTCAGCAGCCAAGATTATATGAGGGTGTGACATCAGCACCCAGTCAATCATACTATGGTAGTTAGTTCTGTCACTGAATCTAGTAGGGGAGGATATCAGATTGAGGTTCAAGGCTTTGATTTTTGAGTAGAGATTGGTGGGTGGGGAGGAGCTGGACCCTGTCAGCCGGTTAGTGTTGAAATCATCAGAGTAGGATGTGCACACTGTTGGCTTTGTGGTCTAGCACCTTTTGCAAGATATTAGAGATCATGTTGAGGGGTAACCCAGAGGAGCAATACACTATTTAAATGACAATGGGGATGTGTGACAGGGTGGAATAGAACCTTGTCCCAGTTGTTTTGGAGAAAGTGTTTAAATGCAAGGATCTTTCCTTTTCTGTCTCTTCTCTGTCTGGATGCACAACCAAATTGCCCTGTGAGACTTCGGACTTGATCAACCCAACAGGCTCGCAATTCTTTGCCTCTAGCTGTCTCTCATTTTCTCTTGCTGTCTGTTTTTCTCCCTTGCATATCTAGATCTGCCAATAAAAAAATATGTGCAAATCATTGTATGGAAATGTAACTGATACTGGGATTCCCTTTATTTGGAAAATATATATAGTGTTACTGTTGAAATGTATATTATTATATTTTGAGATGATTGCAGAAAGCTATTGTAAACTAGAGGTTACCTGAGTGCAAATCTTTAAACCTTTTGCAAAAGCTGTGCAAAATGGGCCTCAACTCAAGAAACACACTCCGTCCTAGCAGCTCCTGCTTGATATTTACAAAAACAGGATGCTTGCTAAGAATGGGGGCTGAAAGGACGTAGAAGAGCTAAGCTGCAACTGCAAGAAAGATTAGAAGAAAAAGGGACACAGAGACTGAAAGAAAAGGCTAATTTATCCTCTGTACATAGCTATTATGAACAAGTTTAATTGTTTATGTTACTGCTACTGTAAATAAATATTTTCGATGAATTCTACAACTGCTCTTGGTTTTCCCTATGCTTTCTGACCTGTGCCTCGATGACAGAATGGAGTGTGGAATGGTAATGACCCCCCCCCCATAGGATCTCATGAGTCTTTAGGAGGGCTTCTTGAGAGAAGATTTTAAAGTTGTGTTTCAAGGCTGAGTAAATGAATACCCATTCTCCTCTTCTGGAGTGATCCTGTCTGTGTGCGAAGTAACCTGGGATGTCAATGGTTGAGGAGTTGATGCAGGAAAATAGCAAGGTTTCCATTGGAATTAGGAAGTCTGGGTTATTCAGTGAGACTCATGTTTTTACTAGGTCAAGTCTGGGAAGGAGGCTCCTAATGTTTGAATGAAACATCCTTAGGCCCTTGGGTGCTGTGATAAACCTGCAGGAAGGGTTGGGCAGGGGGAACAGGGTTGACCCACATCACCATCCAGAATGAGCAGTAGGAGGAGGAGAAGTTGCCTTTCTTGTGGGGGTTTATCACAAGTTTGCTGGCTGGCTGGGGGAATGCAGGGTTGTAAGGCCTTCAGCCTAAGCAGTGCCTCGACAGCATACCAGTTTTGCTTTAGCAAAGCTGGGTGAATGTTCGAGTAGTGACCACCTAAGATAGACCTGGAAGGGACTTCAGGAAGGCTAAGTGGGAGTAAGGTGGTGAGCATAAGCACCAGCATTTCTTCAGGCCACACAGGTCTCTGGCAGAAACTGTGTTTCAGGAGTCATTTGCGGCCCCAGTCTTGGAGGTTACTAAATAGCCTTGTAGCTTACAGAGACCTCAGTATGCAGGAGGGGCCCAGCTAGGGACTGCAGGACTGCAGATACCGCAGAGGATAATGATTAATTGTCTTTGTGCTTGAAGATCAGCACTGTGGTGAGCAGATTCAGAAGGTCAAGACCTTAACTGCTGTGTTTTCCAACCCCAGGTATGGAGTTGGAAGACTTACGAGTGCAGACAGTAAATTGACATTAGGGGCTGGATATTCAAACTGCGCCATTCATAGGCGCAAGTGCTTGAGCTGCGCAAAATAGTTGTGCAGGGGTGTGTCCTGGGCGATATTCAAAGGAGTTGCGCTATTGAGCAACTCCTTTGAATATCACCCCCCAGCCACAGCCACTGTGCATGGCACAGTGGAACTTACTATCACCGCAAGTTGACGAAGTGGAGCATTCAACTTGCAGCAGCGCCAGGTACCATTGCGCTCATCGCCAAAATCCTGATATTCAAATGGTGCCATGCAAGTGGGGCTATAATTCATGCAAGAAGCGCGGGGGGGCCATTTGCGTGATTATGTCCCCATTTTCATGCCATTAACATGTAGGTGCACGATCCCGAGACTTGCACCTGGCGCCCTGCCAGGCAGCAGCCGTTGGGACCGATGCCCCCTTTCGTCCACTGACCACCAGGGATATGTGTGGGGGGTTATTACACATACTGCCCGCGATCGGGCATTCTCTCGTCCACTGGACCACCAGGGATATGGTACAGGAGTGGGGAGCTACATTGCTGCCCGCACGGGCTGGTGGGGGGTGAGTACACTATGCCCGCGATCAGGCTGCAGGAGGGGCACAGGACTTAGGGGCCAGCCACAGGCAGGCGCTGTGCAGCGCACTGCAATACAGCAGCTCACCTGTGGGTGGCCCTCACTTAAGCCTTTTTGGTTTCAAAGTCCTGCAGGCGTAGGTTGGGGTTCGCCAGACACTCTGCACAGCCCGGCTGAATATCGGGCTGTGCAGTTTATGCATGGTTCCTCCCCCTCCAGTTCAGCATGCATTCATTTGCATTGCGCTGTTGCTCAGCATGTTTTCTGTGGCGCAACTGCCTCCTGCTGAATATCGCAGAATGGAGCAAGTTTGGACTTGTGCAGGCGCAACCCTATTGCGCATGGCGCAACCCTTTTGAATATCTGGTCCTAAGATTGCAGGCTAATGGGACTAGGGAAACAGTACAGGTCAGCACTTTTAAGTGGTGTGATTCCAGATACGGAGTTGCACTACTGTTGCTATCTAGCAATAAATCAGGACCCAGAATGTAAGCCACTTATGTAAGCAGCAAATTTATGCCCCAGTATTACTGAGCTGTTGCTCTTTGGGTTTGATGCAGTACAACAGTTCACATTTGGAAGCAGGCAATCTAGCTATCTGCCATGGTTTACTAATGTTACTCTGAGGTTGACTACAGTAGCAGACAAATTATATTACAGGCTAGATGGACTAAAACCAAATACATGGACTCCCCAGTGCTTCTGCATTGTCAGGCCCCAGATAAAGAAGTTATAAAAATATGCTTGTATTCAGTAACGCCAGGCGTTGCAAGTTAGATCACAAGCAGCTTTTAAACGCCTGAAGCTACTGACAAATAATAGGCCCAAGTTAGAAGATGCAAAACAGGTTTATCTAGGAAACACCATGATAGCAGCTGAAATAACAAACAATGTTTAAATCATGACTGCAAACCAGATGGCAAGCACAAGTTAAGTGTTTGGGCTACTGATGATATTAGGCCCGTGATGGAGACGGATTAGTTACAGGCATTAATTTACGTTAAGATTTTGAGCTGGTTGAAACAAAGTAGACACTAGGACTACATGGAGTGTGTGTTACACAACAGGACAAGCAGTAGAACTTACAGCAGTGCATGAAGCTCAGTGTCCATGGAAAGAACAAAATCCGGTTCTAGAGCTTAATATGAGAAGGTGTACAATTGGAGCAGCTGGGCCAGCTGACTCCCATACAGTTGACACCCACCGCAGACACCATTGGCACTGTGGCTCTTAGCACTCTGGACTGTGAGCATGGAAGACCTCTAGATGCTGAGTAACTTTTACAGAGAGCAGTGAATCCCAATGTCCCCTACCGATTGGCTGTTTCAGTGTGAAGGGTGGTGAGATTATGGGCCCCTTGTTGCCATCTGTCAGAGTGCTTATGCAGCAATCAGTGGCTGGCAGGAGGGTGGGTAGAGGTACCATGCACACCATTGCGACCCCATCCTGCTTCTTCAAGTCTGTAATGGTGGAATTTCCTTTTTTGTTAGCTCCAGCATTGTTAGTGGGGCCTTGTTGTCGAGGCACAGGTCAGGCAGCATAGGAAAACCAGGAGCATTTTCAAAATCCACCAGTAGTGTTTTATTATTGATAACAGCAAAATAAAAAATAACAATTTTTCAGTATAACTATTTACAGTGGCAGTACAACCATGGAAACAGAGGCCTTCTGAGTTTTTTCTTCTCTATTTCAAATCTCAGTTTCTGTCTGTCTCTTGCACAAGCATTGCTGCTCTTTTTATAAATCTGAGCCTGGGAAACTCATTAAGAAAACAGCATGCTTTTCATGGAATGTTCTTGAAGTTTCCAATGTTCTTGCATGTGCAACAAAAAGAACATAATGACTCAGAACTGGCCTCTTGTAACCAGTTTGGCAGAGATGCAGACAATCCCTCCAAATTCTGGAAGGTCATACACTCCTTTAACACACACACACACACACACACACACACACTCACTCCACTTCACTCCCCAGCCATCTCCTTAATATAAACAACCCTCTTGTGTCAGACCATCCTAGTATTGCAACAGAATTTAATTCCTATTTCACCTTATGTGCCACTGCACTCCTGTCCACCCTTCCCTCTCCCCAGCGCACTGCAACCACTCCTCTCCCTCCTCACCTTCTCCTCCAGATGCCTTTTCCTTCACTAAAATTTCACCCCCGGACACCCTGTCTACTTTGTATGCACTCAATCCCTGTAAAGGTAAGTCGCCTGATGGCCTGGACCCCAAACTGCTATTTCTATCTGCTCAGGCTGTCGCTGCTCCGCTGTCTGATCTTCTTAACCTCTCTTTCACTACTGCTACCATTACAACTGTGTAGAAGCACGCTGTTGTTCCTCCCCTTCCAAAGGGCAGTGACCCTACTTCACCCGCTAACTATCTCCCCATCTCCCTCTTCCTACCTTTGCTAAGCTTTAAGAACATCTGGTTCTCTCACAACTCTCATCCTATCTTGTGGACTCTAAATGTTTCACCCCTTTCTAATCTGGGTTTTGGAAGAACCATTCCACTACCACCTCCCTGATTAGGCTCACCATCTCTGTCCTCTCAGGGATGGACAGTGGCCAAATCACTTCTGCTATTTTTGTCGATCTAGCGAAGGCCTTTAACACCATCTCCCTCTCCCTTTTACAGTCTACCCTCTCTAAGGCAGGTTTATGTGACAATGCCACAAAATGGTTCGGTGCCTACCTGGTAGGCAGAACTCAGTCAGTCAGAATAGCTGATTCCACAACCCCCCCCCCACTCCCCATCAGCACTGGCATCCCACAGGGGTCCATCTTAGGCCTTATCCTATTCTCCATATTTCTAAACAATCTTCCCTCAGTCTGCTCATCTACCTCCATTCATATGTATGCTGTCAACACTGTCCTCTTCACCTCTGGCCAGTCCCCTGTTGATGTAGCTACCAGACTTCAGCATGACTTCAGTAAAGTTCAGCTCTAGTTTAGCTCCCATCAGTTCTCAACGTCAAGAAGACAGTTTCAATGACCTTTCGCACAAGGAAGAGACTCTCCAGGCTCCCCTTCCTCCCAGTCTTCCATTCCCTTGATGGGACAGTCCTTGAGGACATCACAACCTTTGGGTACCTTGGGATGTGGCTGGACCAGCACCTCAACTTCTCTGGCCATGTTGATACAATCCTGAAAAAGCTGCACCCCAAGCTTGGTGCATTATACAGGAACCACAGTAGCCTGTCGCTACTGGACAGACATGAATTTCTCCAGAAGATGATCCTACCCACCTTTGACTACTGCAGTGTAGTCTACAGTGTTGCTCCCAAGTCTTCCTTATCCAGATTGGACTCCCTTTTTAATTCCTTTTGCTGCTTTGCTTTGGACGCCCCTCCACTCACTCTCCACTGTAACCTTTACCACTCTCTGGCCTTTCCATCATCAGAAAATCAACGCCACCTCCATTGTGTGAAATTTGTTTCTAAATTTTGGTTGGGCTCTCTCCCCTCCTATGTCGCTTCCTCTCTTCTTACCCTCCCTCCTCCTGCTCATGCCCTTAGATCTTTTGACTCCTACCTTATGGTAGTCCCTCTTCGTGTGACTACTGCTGGTCAGATAGCTTTCTCGCATCGCTTCCCTAAACTATGGAACTCTCTTCCTCTCCAGATCCACCACTCATCCTCCCCGTACTCTGTTTCTACAGCCCTACATAATTTCCTCTCACTAAACTGCACCTGTGTCCAATCCCCTTCATAACTGCTGCTTCGCCCTAGTTTTCTTCTCCCCACGCTACTCCCTCATATTACTGTACAGTTATCCAACCCTTGTACAGCACCCTTCTACCCTCCCCCTCCACTTCCCTTCTACTCCTCTCTCACCTTACACCCCTCACTTCTGCCCCACCCCGATTACTACGCTTACCTTCTCCTGCTCCCTTTCCAAACTGGTATTTGTTGCATCCCTTTGACTAAGCTTGTACTCCAACAGTTGCACTTCCTGTTGACAAGTGTTAATTTCTGTATTAATTTTTATGTAGTATTTGTTCCCTTTTGCACTTTTTACTGTACACCATGGTTTATTCCCATGTATTCTTCAGCTATACAAACATTGTACATGCTTTCATATATGACTGAACTACTGTTTGGTCTGTATGGTTATTTGTAGTTTACTGTTGACTGTGTGTATGCTTCCCATGTACTCTTCCCCCCAGGATGCATCATGAGATGAGCAACGTGTTGTTCAGTGTGCCTTTCCTGGTTAATTATTTCAATAAATAAATAGAGATTTTGCATCCAGCATTCTCAGGTCAACTCCTTGAGTTCCAAATAGCTTTTTGCAATCATTTCAACAGTATAACTATATACAGTTTTAAACAAAGGGATCCCAGTATCACATACAGTCCTACACACAGATTCACATATTTTTTTTTATAGCTGCAGATATGCAAGTGGTAAGAAAAGACAGAACAGCAAGTGAAGGCAGAGAGATAGCAAGAGGCGGAGAATTGTGAAACTGTCAGAGTGTTCAGTTCCTAGGTCTCACAAGAAAATTTGGTTGTGCAACCAGAAAAACAAGAGACAGGAAAGAACAGATCCTTGCATTTAAACTCTTTCTGCATAACAAATGGAACAGGGCATTATTCAACCCTGTCACATACCCCCCTCTTTAAGAGAGAACCTGTTTTAGAAAAACAGGTTTCCAAAACTTCTTTAATTATCGTCTAACATTAGCTTATAACTTTTACAGTTCAGTGCATATGCAGCATTGCAAACAGAAGTTTCAACTCACGTTTGTTCAACCTTCCGAATTCTCAATTCCTGATCCATATCTTGACAGAAAAGCAGAGTTGACGGTCTCTTTCCCACGTTTGTGCATCACTTTAAATTTAAATGGCTGTAGTGCCAGGTACCACCGTGTGATTCTAGAATTGTTATCCTTCATTTGGTTAAGCCAATGAAGAGGATTGTGATCTGTTATCAATACATAGTCAGCTCCTAGTAAGTAAAACTTAAGGGACTCCATGGCCCACTTTGCTGCAAGGCATTTCTTTTCAATGGTGGAGTACCTTTTGTCTCTGCCGTGCAACTTCTTACTGATATATAGAATAGGATGTTCTTTCCCATCTATATGCTGACTGAAGATTGCACCTAGGCCTACTGTGCCTCTGATGCATCTGTCTGTAACAAAAATGGTTTCTCAGAGTCTGGGCTTTTGAAAATGGGAGCTGAACATAATATAGCCTTTATAGCCCAAAAAGCCTTGTCACACTCTGGGGTCCATTTCACATTATTCAGGAACTGTTTCTTTGTGAATTCAGTGAGGGGAGTAGCTAATTCAGCAAAACTGAGAACAAATCTCCGGTAATAACCAGTCAGCCCTAAAAAATGACCTGACATGTTTCTTTGTTTTAGGGACAGGGCTGTTAGCTACAGCTTCTATCTTGGAAATCTCTGGCTTGACTTCTCCATTTCCCAAAACATAGCCCAGATATCTGGTTTCCTGCATGCCCAATGCACACTGATTGGATAACTGCTTGTAGGTATTCCAAGTGGCTTTTCCAGTCTGGACTGTACATCACGACATCATCCAGGTACGCAGCACAATAACCAGAGTGAGAAGATAAAATTCCATCCATGTACCACTGGAATGTAGTGTGTGTGCCATGTAAACCAAACGGCATGGTGGTGAACTGATAGAATCCTATAGGAGTGGCAAATGCAGTTTTGTCTCTGGATTTGTTAGCTAGGGGGGATTTGCCAGTAACCCTTTGTGAGATCGAGGGTACTGATATACTTGGCACTCCCCAGTCTGTCCACCAAATAATCTATTCTGGGCATAGCATAACTGTCAAATTCTGACACTTGATTAAGTTTTCTAAAATCAAGGCAGATTCTTACACCCCTTTCTTTTTTATGTTGACTTGCGCGCAACGCACAAACAACATATTGGGGTAGTAGCACTTTCAGAGGTGTGTCAGTGTTGTGGCAAATGGAAGGGATGCTTTAGTCGGTGTGTCCCTCAGCTGCCAACCAGTGAGCATGCTGCCAATCACAGCAGTTTCAGAAAGTGCCATCAAGTTGAAAGAAATCTGCCGCTGCAATCAGAGACAGGCTCGTCATTGCAGCAGCAGATGTCATGCTTCCATTACATGCCATTCCTAGTGAAACATCTCAATACATATGGTGGCTCCTGCCATCCACTACACAGTCCCGACATTGGAGGGCCCAATCCCCATGCCAGCATGTTCCCCCCATTATGTGGCACACTTAACATGGTGGCTGCTGCCACCCACCACACACTCCCAAAAAGCCAACATCGGGGTGCCCAATCCCTGTGTCGGCATCTCCCCTTACTGTATATTTCCTGGTTAAACAGTATCCCCTTTCTGACACCGAGATGCCCACTCCCAGTGTCGGATGCACCCCCCAACCTGTCTATATGGCTTGCCGATATCTGGGTACCCAATTGTGACACACTGGGAGCCCACCCCAGTGTGCCTATTTTTTTGTGTATCTAAGCTGTGTAAAAAAAGAATACCTTCCCTCGCTGTCTTTTTTTTATTTTTCCCCTGCAAAGAAAAAAAATAGTCCACCATGGTTTCCTCATCTCCTCCCACCCTCCCTCCTCTTGTGCACCATCTCTCTGTACCCTCACCCATACCCATACTTACTCTCCGGAGGTCAGGAGCCACGATCTTCTGTGAAGCGGGACACATCTGCACTCTTCAAAGCCAAGCTGCGAACTGAAGAAATGATGGTAGGCTTTATAATGGGAGGTTTCAACTTAGGTTGATATCTCAGCCATTTTTAGGAATTTTAGCCTCACATTTTCAACACAGGGTTCTCGAGACCCCACCTTGTGAACATGTAACTGTCATTTCGTTTGTCGGTCCCGAAAGGTGATTTCACCATCGCTGCATGGAATTACCTTTCAAGACAGATTAAACAGTGCCACTGTTCATGAGGGGAGGTCCCAAAAAGCCCATGTTGGAAATTTGGTGAAGAAATTCCAAAAAATGACTGTGTTGCCAGTGTGCGTTACACAGTTTCTACGCCCACTCGTAACTTTGCCAGTTTTTGATTTTTTCACTCCAGATTTTCAACATTGACATTTTTCCACACCTCCTTATGAACAGTACAGCTGTCATTTTTCACATCCTGCCCAAAACATGTTTTCACGCCTATGGCGCATGATGGGCGCGGTTGCTGTGCGAAATCAACTTTCATGACAGATTAACAAAATCACAGTGCCACTGTTCATGAGGAAAGGTCCCAAAATGCCCATGTTGAAAATCTGGTGAAACAATTCCCCAAAATGGCAGCGTTACAGGTGTCCATTACACAGTATCTACACACGCTCGTAAGTTTGCACATTTTTTATATTTTCTCTTCCGATTTTCAGCATTGCCATTTGCCTGAGCTCTTGTCACCACAGCTGCTGAAATATCAGGATTTACTTCCTGTTTGAGTAAGTCAGTAAATCCTGGAAAGTCATTTCTAATAAGTACAGGTAACTTCGGTACTACCCCCACTTTCATTTGGTGGGACACCCCAATAATATTCAGAGTAACTTGGTTGGTGGGATAGTATCAAGTGTCTCCATGGATGCAGATAACACCATTGCTCGGTCCTTTTGCTCAGAGTTTTCTCAGCACTTCAACATGCACTAGGGGCTGTCTGCTTCCCAAATCTATAAGTCCCTTTGTAGTCTTATCTCCTACCTTGACATTTTTTAAGTACTTGCCCCAATTTGCTAAGGACAAATCTGCTCCAGTGTCATTCTTACTACAGCAATTTTTTGCAGTATGACCTGGCTTATTACAGTTACAACAAATAAAGTCTTTGGGTGCAGATTGGTTACACCCACCAGTGTCCTTATCAGACGTGGAGTTTAAATGGGAAAAATAGTGCATTTCTGGTGCTTGGCTGTTACCTCGCTGCTGTCTGTCCATTTGGTAGTCTTCAGCCAAAGAAAAAGCCTTTTCCCCACTTTCTGGTCAGTGTTCTTTTGCCCAAAGCTGTATGTCTGAGGATGTTGAGTTGATGAACTGCTCCATTACAGATGTTTCAATGACCTGTTGGAGTGTTTTGCCCTCTGGTTGTAGATATTTCATAAGGAGTTCTCGGAGTCAGGTGAAGGCTTCTCAAGGATTGTCGACTGAGTTGTACTTCAGAAACCGGAATCTCTGCCTGTAGGTCTCTCCTGAGGTGTCGCACCTTTTCAGGATTTTGCTTTTCACCAGGTCACAGTTTTCTGACTGCACAGTGTCCATATTGCTGTAGGCAAATTGGGATTTCCCTGTCAGGTAGGGTACCAGTCTGATTGCCCATTGCTGCTTTGGCCACTGGCAAGCTGTAGCAACCCTTTCAAAAGTTGTCAAGTATGCTTTGATATCATCTGAGGGGCACAGCTTTGTAAGTTTAATGTCTTTTAAGCTGCTTTTGTTTTGTTGCTCTGCTGGGCCTGTCTCAGAACCTCCAGCTTTAATAGCTTGCAAGGTATCCATCCATCTCTGCTGCTCCTGTCACTGCATCTCTTCTTTTCTCCACTGTTCAAGTTGTTGCATTTCTTCTTTTCTCTGTGCCTCTAAACATTGAATCTTTTTTCTCTCTGCTGCAGCTCTTCTCTTTTCTGTTTCTCCATATTTTTGTTGTATTGCCTACCATTAAAAAAAGGCAGTCAGGCTTTCAGGTTCTGTTGCTGCCTGTTCTTTTTTTCATCATTGGTGTTGGCTGTACATTCTCAGTTTGGACTTCTGTTTCTGCTAGTTTGGGTGCCATTCTTCTGGTAATCACTCCTGGACTTGCTGCTGCAGAATCCATACCTTTCTTCTATACTTCCCTGGTACCAGATCTAGTACCCATGCACAAAATACCTGGTTTAGAGTATGCACAGTGTAAATCCCACTTAGGCTGACGCCATCTGTCATTGAGGCACAGATCAGGAAGCAAAGGAAAACCTGGAGCAGTTTCAAAATTCACCAGTAGTGTTTTATTGTTAATAAAAGCAAAATAAAAAAATAAAAATTGTTCAGTATAACTATTTACAACAGCAGTACAAACATAGAAATGAGTCCCTCTTCTGAGTTTTTTGGGACAAAATGAGGGGGAAGGTCACCGTTATGCAGGGAGGGAAGGGGGGGCAGCTGCAGTGTAAATGGATCACTAACTGCACCCTCGAGCAGACCACTGACAGTTTCATATACATAAAACCATTTACAGTCCACATCATTTTCATAAATCTTTTATGACAGATGTAGAATATAGTTGTAAATATCACAAAAGGAAGAAATATAGGGCTTGCCATGTATCTTTTGGCTATATTTGCTTTCAGAGTTGGTTGGCTCAGGGCAAAAGTAATTGAAAATCCCAATAAAAAAATTTAAACTTGACAGAAACCTGTTCACAGAATTCAGAAGTATTTGCAGAATGACGATTTTAATATAAAAGAAACAGAGTAATCAAAGACAGGCAGACCTGTTCATAAGGAGTCTAAAGTGACGCTCACAGCAATTCAGGGAACTAATTTCCTCACTGCCATACTTTATATATTTAGCTGGACATGAGAGAATACGACAACTCATTATTGCAATAATTATTCTGTATATTTAATAATGTACTTGTGCCAGTAAACAGCCTTGAAAACTTTTTCGGGTTCATCAGAAAAATGGGAATTTGAAATGCTAGGGAATGTCTTTAAATGTATATATTTTGAATGTTTCTGCTCTATATTTTCAGGCACCTTTAACAATGGAGGAGACCATCCCTGAAATAGTATCTGTTCTTTCCAACCTTGAGGAAAAGCATTCTGGGACATTTGTTGACTGGAAAGGAGAGATTGTGCCTTGGTAGTAATTTGAAAGATGAGTGCAGCGCAACAGTCCACATTTAGAACGTCATCTACTGCTGCCTCCAGATATTACTTACTGTGTGTCTGATGCCAAGTCTGATTTTCATTTTTAATTTTATTGGGTACTAATCTAAATTCAACACCCAGCCCATTATATTTCAGAATGACTTATTATCCTGTTATTCCTAAAATGCACTGTTTGCAGGGCAGGTGTGTATAGTAACTAACAGTAAAGACACCGGCACTTAAAGTGAGTCTTAGAATGCAAACAAAAGAGACTATAGGTGATGGATTGTAGGTGTAGAAGTGATGATTAGACATCCATTTTTAAATTCAGATTCTGACCCTAAAGTCTGGATTAGGATTTTCAGATTGATGTGCTGAAAATAATACATCTTAATTAATTGTGGTATTGCTGATAGGATATTTATATTACAATTTAGGATTTTAGGGTTCAGATTAGGATTATCCTAAAATCCGAAAATGAAGGACGGATTGGATTTTGAGTCATTTTATCACCTCTACTTGGCAGCCATCACAAGAAGTGATATGACTTCTTTTGTTTGTCTTTCTAAGCCTCCCTTTCAAACTTCCTGTGACTAGGGTCTATTGAACAACCTCTCTGGTAGAGAATGAAACCAAATCAAAAAACAGTGGGTACAAAAGTGATTCTAAAACTACACAGTTATTAATAAAATGTTGTATACACTTGACTGAAATATTTATTTCTAATGCTAGTGCAACACTTTTACTACAAATCTTTTTTGTGTATTGAGCCATGCTGCTAACATTCCAATATTGAGATAATTACCTTATTGGGATTTCTGAACAGTAGCTCCCAACTCACTAAATCATCTAGGCAAAATCTTTTCCCAGTTGTGGCCAGACTTTCATTGTATAACACATCTTGTATTATAAGGGACATAGTGCCAGGAAAGCCCAACCAGTGTCATTGCAAAACAACTTGGCCTATACTGGCCATTATTAACTGCACTGTTATTGAGAAAACTTGATAGCTTGTGGCTTGTATCCTCTCCCACCTCGTAGGGGCTCTGATATTCTTGCCCCTTTCGGAGAGGGGTGGTTTATCTGATACAGTTTTCCCCACCCCTTTTTGGGGTGGGGCCCCGATATTCTTGTTGCTCTCCCACCTTGGAGTGCTCTGTTTTATTACCTCCTATCCCGAAAGCTAGGAGATATGTATATATTTACCTTCTACTCCCCACCCCTCAGCTGCTTGTACCACCTTTCCTCTCTAAATATAAATGAGGTATCTGGAGATATCTGCAGCTGTTCTGACAGTAATTCCATCATGATTCCTTGGACTAGGATTGAGGCTTTAGAGTATGGTGTGGTTTGGAGAGCTACACAAAAATCAGATAATTCAGATATATAGAATAGTGTATGAGTAACCATACACAACAAGCCTGTGTTTCCATCGAGGGTTTGAGATGACATCATAGGGACCTCAAGAGTGAAGCTCAAGAGGTGCTTGATGTCATCTCAAACCAAAGATGGAACCACAGCATTGTTGTGTATGATAACTCATATACTGTTTTATATAGCATATGGTTGCTCCTAGAGAAAGGAAAAACAGCCATAATGCTTGGTTCATTATTGCGAAAAAAGAAAACAGAAAACTATTTCAATCTTTCAACAAAACTGCTTTGAACAAAGTTCATTAACAATTTTAAGCCAGCATTTTTTAAGACTGATTTTAAGGATATTCTGGGATTTGTTTTGACTTCTGTTGGCAGGTTCTCATGTCTGTTATCTAGAAAGAGAGCACGCACATGTGTTAAGAAAGCTGTTCGTGACCACTTTGTTACTTGCTACCGCTGTGCCCACCAATTCCTGATTGTCTTTCAGATGTTTTTTTTTTTTTTTTTTTCACATTTGGCAAGAATCACAAAGAAATGTTCGGCTCAAATTCATTATTTTCAGTGAAAAATTTAACCAATCAGTGTCAAGTTGTCAAACTGTCCATGGATGCGCACATGTTCAAAGGCATGGAAAGTTAATGTAGTATCAGTCTGACGTCAGAACGATGCTATATCAACTTTTCATGACTTTTGAATTGTATTACAACAGCTTTTTGAAAGCCACTGAAATCTGTCTGCAATCAAGGTAAGGTAAGGTAAAATGTGTTTATCTGGCGCCCAATCCTGGACGCTCTGGGCACCTTACACAATCAACAGGCAGGGTAAAACAGTATCAGCAAATAAATCAAAGCTGTAAAGGGCTGTAAATAAATTTATAAATTGCAAATATGGGAAATTATTGCTTTAAACTAATAAGACGGGGAGGGGAATATTCATTATAAAAGTTTAATAAATAACAATAAGAAACATAATCCAAACAAGGTTTCTACTCCGTAACATACAGAGCCTGAACAACAAATTTGATGAGTTACAGAGTATGCTAAAAGTAGAAAAAGTTGATGTAGCTTTACTGATGGAAACATGGGGGAATAATAATGAAGAGTGGAATAAAAATATTCCAGGATACCATAGTTTCAGACAAGACAGGGAAAATAGGGGAGGCTGGGCAATCACAATTTATACTTCTTCCAGTTTAAAAACCATCGCTATATCATCTAAAATAAAAAACGAAACAGTGAAAACTGAAATATTATGGCTTCAATTAACTAACATAAATAAAGATTACATTTTGGGTTTATGTTATAGACCCCCAGAATCACCCACAGAAATAAACACAGAAATTATACACTAAATAATTAAGGCTCTTGAAATAGGTAATGTAATATTAACAGGGGACTTTAATTATCCTGACATAAATTGGATTACAAAGACACCTTTGACTAGACAAAGTAGTGAATTTCTGGATATTTGTCTTGAAAACAATTTAATACAGCATGTGTCTGTTCCTACAAGAAAGCAGAACAGATTAGATTGTGTCTTAACAATGGAAAACATTAATGTTACTGATTGCAGGGTTAGTACTCATAGAAACATAGACTTTGATGGCAGATAAGGACCACTTGGCCTACCCAGTCTGCCCATTTCCCTACCTACTGGATATGCTGCAGATTCTAGTTAACCAACAGCCTACTTCCTGCCACCCCCTACTACAATTGCCTTGTGTCTGTCCCATGCATGTTTGAATTCCCCCACTGTTTTAGCCCCAACAACCTCCCAAGGAAGGCAGTTCCATGCATCCACCACTCTCTCTGTGAAAAAAGATTTCCTCACATTACCCCTGAGCTATCTCCCCTATATCTTTAAATTGTGTTCTCTTGTTCTTACACATCTCTTTTTCTGAAAGATGCTACCCTCCTGGACTTTGTCGATTCCCTCGAGGTACTTGAACAATTCTATCATGTCCCCCCTGTCCCTCCTTTCATCAAGGGTGTACATATTAAGCTCTCTCAGTCTCTCTTCATATGATTTCTGATGCAGACCCTGCACCATTTGAGTTGCCCTCCTCTGGACTGCTTCCATCCTGTCTATGTCCTTGTGTAGATGAGGTCTCCAAAACTGCAAGCAGTACTCCAGATGGGGTCTCACCAACTGTCTGTACAGAGGGATAACCACTTCCCTTTTCCTACTTGTGATGCCCCTTCCTATGTGTCCCAGCATCTCCCTGGCTCTCCTTACTGACTACTCACATTGCTTACCAACCTTTAGATCATCTGATATGACTACCCCCAAGTCCTGTTCCATTTTTGTTGTTGTAAGTACCTCGCCTGCTATTATGTACTCTTCTCCTGGTTTTTTTTCCCCAGGTGCATTACTTTGCAATTCTTTGGATTGAGTCTAAGTTGCCATATGTCTGACCATTCCTCCAACCTTGCCAAGTCCCCTCTCATCCTTTCTACCCCCCCTTGTGTATCAACTCTGTTATAGATCTTTGTATCATCTGCAAAGAGGCATACCTTTCCCTCCAGACCCTCTGCAATGTCACTATAAAAAGATGTTGAAGAGGACTGGACCCAGTACTGCAGACCCTGAGGGTACTCCACTGAGCAGCCCCCCTTTCTTCAGAATGTGTTCCTCCACTATTACCTTCTGTTTCCTGTCGTGCAGCCAGTTTGCAACCCAGGCTACTACCCTGGGACCCACTCCCAGGCTGGCTAACTTGATTATTAATCTTTTGTGTGAGACTGTGTCAAATGCCTTGCTAAAGTCTAGGTAGGCCATATCCATAGCCCCTTCCTGGTCTATTACTTTGGTCACCCAGTCAAAGAAATCTATTAGATTCATCTGACATGAACTTCCTGCTGTAAATCGATGTCTGCTTTGGGTCCTGTGCCCCGCTGGCCTCTAGGTACTCAACAATTCTTTCTTTCAGAAGTGATTCCATCTTTTTCCTACCACTGAGGTCAAACTTACAGGTCTGTAGTTTCCTGCTTCTGCCTTGCTCCCACTTTTGTGAAGGGAATCACATCTGCCCTCCTCCAGTCCTCAGGTACCACCCCATCCTCCCATGATTTGTAAAAAAGTGTGGTCAGTGGTGTCACTAGGTCCTCCCTTAGTTCTTTTAGGATTCTGGGGTGAATCCCATCAGGCCCCATTGCTTTGTCCACCTTGAGATTTAGGAGCTCTTTCAGGACTCTTTCTTCTGTAAATGGACTGGTGTCAACCCCCCTACCCAGAGTGCTTCTATTGTCTGGTTTAGGTAACTGCTCCTCATCTTCTTTTGTGAATACTGAGCAAAAGTATTCATTCAATACCTCTGCCTTTTCACTGTCTCCCTCTGCCCACCTCCCTCTCCTTATTAATCTTCACTATTTCCTCCCTTAACCTTTCTATGTTCCTAATGTACCTATAAAGGTGTTATCCCTTCTTAACTGAATTGGCTATTTTTTCCTCAGTTTGGGCTTTTGCTATTCTGACTGCCTTCCCCACTTCTTTCTGCTTTAATTGATACAGTTCCCTGTCGTGCTCCTTCTGTGATGCCTTATACTTTTTGAATGCAGCCTTTTTCTCCTTAACCTTCCCTGCCACCTCTTTTGAGAACCATAGTGGTTTTTTACTCTGCTTTGTTTTCTTTATCTGTTTCACACAAAGGCTTGTTGCCTCTATGATGGCTGTTTTGATTTTTCTCCATTGTTCTTCCACCCCTCCTTTTTGGTCATTTGCTAGTGTATTCCTCAGGTATTCACCCATTTTGCCAAAGTCAGCCCTTCTAAAGTCCAGTATGCTTATTTTTGTATGGCTTGTCTCCATGGTTGTGCTTATTGTGAAGCACACTATGCAGTGGTCGCTTGTTCCCAGATGTCTACTGACTTCTAAATTTGTGATCCTCTCTCCATTTGAGAGTACCAGGTCTAGTATTGCTCTCTCCCGAGTGGGTTCCAACACTAGTTGTCTAAGGCCTGCCCCCTTCAGGGCATCGAGAATGACCCTGCTCTTGGATGTGGCTGCAGTACATGTCATCCAGTTAACATCTGGCATATTCAGGTCCCCCATCAACAGTATCTCCCCTTTTTCAGCCATTTGAGAATGTCTCTATAATTTTCTTGTCCATTTCTCCCTGAGATGGGGTCTGTATACAACCCTGTGTGGACTGTGATGCCATTCCCTGTCTCCAAGGTGACCCAGAGTGCCTCTTGTCCTCCCTTTTACTTTTTAGTTCTGTAGCTTTGATCCTTCCCTTATATATAGAGCTACTCCACCTGCTCTTTTCCTCCCCTGTCCCTTCTGTAGACTGTGTACTCCGCATGTTGACATCCCAGTCATGGTTCCCTGTGTTCCATGTTTCTGTGACTGCCACAATATCCATTTTCATCTTCCATCAAGGCTACTAGCTCAGAAGCTTGTTTCCAGACTCACGGGGCATTGGTACTCATTGCCCTCCATTTAATGTTGGCTTTATCCTTTTTTCCCATGCCTGCTCTTTTGTTCTTTGTCTATTTTCTTTTGCATATTTACCCCTGGTCTGCCCTCTGTTGAGCATTGTACCTCAGTGTTTACCTTACTCAATTGGCCATGTTTTTGGGGGGAGACTTGAAATTTTCTGCCTCTTATTAGCACCTCCCTCCATGGCTAGTTTAAAAGCTTGCCAAGGAAGCATTTAAACCTGTCACTTAGGATCTTGGTTCCCTTTGTGGACAGATGCAGATTATCATGCCAGTATAGACCTTCATCTCTCCAGGTGTACCCCCAGTCCCCAATGAAGCCAAAGCTCTGTGCTCTGCACCAGTTTTGCAACCATTCATTAAACTGCATGGTGTGTAGTACCCTAGCCTCACCCCTGCCATGGACTGGCAACACCTTTTAGAAGGTAACCATGCTTGCTATCTGTCTGAGGCCCCTCCCCAACTCCACAATTGCATCTTGCACTGCACTGATCCCATGCCTAGCTAGGTCATTTGTCCCAAGGTGGACAATGATATCTAGTTCCCTCTCCTATTGGGAATAGTGACCGTGCTACTGTGATCTTCTCCATTGATGAGCGGTTACATATTTTGAAAGGATGCACCGAGATTTATTTATACAGAACAGCAGATTCTGATGGTATTAATGAGGATCTGAACAAAATTGACTGGGACACAACACAGAACTGGGAGATAAACCTATTGAAGAATCTTGGGAATATGTCAAAACTACAATTCATTCAGTTATGGAAAAACACATTGAATGAATTAAAAAATACAACAATAAAGGGTTAAAACCAAAGTGGTTAAACAAGGGTATAATCAGATTAATAAAAAAGAAAATAAGGCATATGATAACTACAAAGAACAAAATTCAGAGATTAACTGGAATAAATTTAAACAAATTCAGAAAAAATGTAAGGATAAAATAAAGCAAAGAATTTTGAATTTAAATTTGCGTCATCAGCAAAAAAAAACAAAAACAAATGGCAAACAATTTTATGAATATATAGATTCTCTTATAAAATCAAGCAGTGAATTAACCTCTATAACACATTATGGAGAATGTTTAACTGACCCTGTCAAATAGCAAATACTTTTAATACATGTTTCTGTTCTGTGTATAATAAACAGAATCATCAAACAAATTATACCAATAAGGATACAGGGATAGGGAAACATGACATTCATAAGGAAGATATCATTAAGCAAATTGATGGCTTAAAATCATACAGTGCACCGGGATTAGATAAAATCACACCTGCATGCTGAAATAAATGAAAAATAATATCTGGAAACCCTTGAAAATTATGTACGATAAGTCATTAAATTCTGCAATGGTTCTGACTGATTGGAAAAAGTCTGTCACCCCTATTTTCAAAAAAGGAAATAAGATGAGTGTTTGTAACTACAGACCTATCAGCCTAACTTCAGTTCCATGTAAGATCCTTGAAACCTTAATGAAAGATAAAATCATAGAACACCTAAAGAACATTCCACTGTTTGATATAAACCAGCCTTGTTTAAGTGAATAGCAGATAAATTCACTCCAAAGAGATATTGACGCCATTACTTTTTGGACTACCAGATGGGGAATGAAACTTAATTCAGATAAATGTTGTAGTCTGCACATGGGGAGATGTAACCCATTACATATATACAAACTGAATGGATGTAATATCCCACAAAAAAAATCTGAAAAAGATCTTGGCATTATTATAGATAATAATATGGCATTAAAAAAACAATGTACTTCCATAATAACCAAAGCAAATAGTACCTTGATGGCTATAAAAAGGAACATCAAAAGAAGGTCTTCAGAAATTTTAATGCCTTTGTACTTATCATAAGTTAGGTCTCATCTAGATTATGGGAGTCAGTTTTGGAACCCACATACTAAAACAGAGATAAATAAACTAGAGAAAGTGCAAAGGAGATTTATGCATACAATAAAAGATCAGAAAGACATCTCATATGATGTCAGACTAAGTAATCATAGGCTATATAGCCTGGAGCTACGAAGGCAAAGGGGTGACTTACTCCTCTTTTATGATATAATGAATGATCTTGTTTTGATGACAGAATTATACATCAAATACAAATCTGATGACATAACCACTAGGGGTCACCCACTGCAAGTGAGACTAAAACACTACAAAACAAAGAGTTACATCCCCTACCATGACAATTCGACATTGCCCGACACTATAGCGACAACAGCGCCAGGTCATTGTAGTGTCACCGCAGGACCCCACCACTGCTTTTGGGGGTATTATACCCCCTCCCCGAAACCACTCTGACTTGGAGTTGGTTATTTTAGTAGCGGGGCAGAGCCCCCTGCAGGGAGGGTTTGAGGCAAAGCCCACAAAAGCAATCTTTCTGTGACTCCCTCATACCAACTTCGTCGGTCAACATAAAGGTGTTGTTTAACTCCGTTTCCATAAAAATGTTGTCGACTGAATGTCATGGATCCCAAAACAAAAAAAAGAAAATACTTTGTTACACAACGAACAGCAAATCTATGGAATAGATTACTGGAATACATAGTAACAAGTATAAACAAAAATAGTTTCTATTTCTACTCCTCCCTCCCGCAGCACTCCACTCCCTTTGGGAGATTCCTGTGTCCTTTCTAGTCTCCGCCTCCTACTAAACAGAAATAGATTTAAAAACAATTTGGACAAATACATATCCTCGGGAGGTAAACTGGATTATTACATCATATCATAAAGGAGCTGCATTTGGGCCCCAGCCTTTTTAGCTCCTTGTATCTTAAGTGATCTTAAGTGAAATATAAATAAGCATTTATAAATAATTATTAGATACACACTTAAAAGCAACTGTAGTTAGCTCAGACAAGCCTGTTTAAAAAGATGAGTCTTCAGACCCCTGTTGAATGTCTCCACTGACAGGGCCTCACTTACAGAGCTAGGAAGCGAGTTCCAGAGGGCCAGGCTTGCTACCTCGAATGCTTAGTCACCAGAGATTTTCAGCCTGGTCCCCAGAACTGCAAGGAGACCCCTGGTGGAGGAGCAGAGGAAGCAGACCGCAAAAGCAGGTATAAGGGAAATCTGTCAGGTAGCCTGGGCCCGATCTGTATAGGGCCTTATAGGTGAGCAAGCCCACCTTTGCAGATGATCCTCCACCTGACAGGCAGCCAGTGCAGATCTCGTAGGACTGGGGTCACATGACCTGACCTAGACAGGCCTGTCACCATTCTGGCTGCTGTGTTCTGCATCAGCTGCAGCTGGAGGAGGTTCCCTTTACAGATCTCAAAGTACAGAGTGTTTCCGTAGTCAAGCCTGAATGTAACAAAGGCATGTACTAGTGATGGCAGGTCCTGAGGCAGAACTAGGAGTTTAATCTGGGTGACATTCCGTACGTGATAAAAAATACTTTGGACTACAGATGACACTGGAGCATCAAGTATCAACCTGTCATCCAGGAAGATGCCCAGATCTCTCACCCTAGAGGAAACCATCAACGGGGTGGTTCCCAGGATCAGTCCTGTTGCCACCCCGGAGGCACTCTCATCATGCGTGCGGCCAGGCTCAATCACCAGGATCCTCTGTCTTGTCAGGATTCAGCCTTAACCAGTTGGAGGACATCCAGTCCTGGATCTCGACCAGGCAGTTGTTTAGCAGATGGGGCAAAAGACATATACAGCTGGGTATCATCTGCATAGCAGTGAAAACCCAAACTGTAATGTCTAATGAGCTTTCCCAAGGGTAGCACGTACACCACAAACAACATCGGTGACAGGATCGAATCTTGAGGAACTCCACATGGCAGGAGCTTTTGGAAGGAGGAGAAATTCCCCATCACCACATGTTGCTTTCTGCCTGAGAGATACGAACGTACGAAATTGTCAGCAGAAAAAGGCCTATGGGTCTATCAAGGCTGCCCGATTGTGCAGCTCTTAGTTTCCTAACACTACAACTGCCCCATCCCCACCCAAACCACTCTCTTCTGGTCCTTTCCCCCTTTGTGATTTTGTTTGTACGAACCCTGCCCTTGAATCTATCCCAACCCCGCTTAAAGCTATCCACTGTTCTTTGAGCAATTAACTCCTCCAGCAGTGCGTTCCAACCTAACCTCACTCTCTGTGAAGTAGTGCCTCCTCATCTCCCTCCTAAACCTTCCCCCTTACAACTTCAGACTGTGCCCCCTAGTGACCCTTCCCCCCTTTAAGTGGAACAATCCTCCCTCCCAGACTTTGTTTATGCCTTTCAAGTACTTAAAGGCCTCTATCATGTCCCCTCTTACCCTTCTGTCTTCTAGCCTGTACATGCTGAGTTCTTTCAACCTTTCCTCATATGGGAACTCCCCTAGTCTCATGATCATTTTTGTAACCCTGCACTGCACCCCCCTCCAGCAATCTCACACCCTTTTTGAGGTATGGGCACCAGTACTGTACACAATATTCTAAGTGTGTCCTCAACAATGATCTATACAATGGCAGGGTGACCGCCCCCTTTTGAGAGGTGCTCCCTCTAGCAGTGCACTCCAGCACCCTATTTGCCCTTGCTGCAGCTCTTCTACACCGTGCAGATACCTTCATGTCCCCTGTGACTATTACCCCCAGGTCCCCTTCCTCTTCTGAAGCCATTACCTGCACTCCCCCCCAGCCAGTAGTTGTTCTTGGGATTTCTGGCTACAAGGTGCATGACCTTGCACTTCTTAGTGTTAAACCCCAACTGCCTTTCCCTAGACCAGTGTTCGAGTTTAACTAGATCCTCTCTGAGTGCCTGCCTCTCTTCCTCATTGTCCACTTTTGCAGCTGGGACACAAACCAGTTGATGACAGTGCCAGTGAGTCCACAATACTCTCTTAAAGCGATCCAAAAGCACAATGTGATCCACGGTGTCAAATTCTGAAGAGAGAGATCAAGGAGAATGAGAATTGACCATTCTCCTCTATCTCTTGCCCTGAGGAGGTCATTTTTCACCCTGTTCAATGATGTTTCTGTGCTATGCGTAGCCTTGAAAGTGGACTGGAATGGCTCATAGATGTCAAAGGCCGTGAGATGCGTCTCGAGCTGCAGTGCCACTATTTTCTCAACAACCTTCCCTAAAAATTGGAGGTTGGAGATAGGTCAATAATTCACCAGGATATCAGGGTCGAGTGTTGGTTTCTTCAGGAGGGGCCTCACCAGCACCTCCTTCAAGGCATTGGGAAAGAGCTTCTCCAGAAGCAAGCACTGGATTATCCTGGTGAACACTGGGCCAATGGTTTTGGCGCATCCCGCTAGGAGAAGGGTCAGGGCTGGGTCTAGCTCACAAAAGGTGGGCTGTTGCTTCGAGATTACCCCAACAGCCTCAGCCACCTCCACTGGCCTAAGCTCTTCCCAGACAATAGGAGTGTCCGTGTTCCTACAAGGCTGACCACCACAGGATGGAGCATGCCCTATTGGGGAGATGCCGGCCTGGATAGAGGACATCCTGTCAGAGAAGAAGTGAGCAAACTCATGGCATGATGCAATTGAAAATGCTTTTTTCTGCTGCAGACAGACCACATGAAGTAGCCTGTCCACAGTCCGAAAAAGCTGAGCTGACTGTTCCTCCCTGTGGCAATCTCCCTGGACAGCAACCCTGCCTTCTTATGGTCAGTTGCCCCTTGGTACTCATAATAGTGAGCTTGTAAGGCCAGTTTATCCTCCTTGGAATAGGTCCTCCACCAGCAACCCTCCAACTTCTGACCCGTGAGCTTCATCACTTTGAGAGCTCCATCAAACCATGGGAGTCTCAATCGAAAAGAGCTGTGTCATATATGGACTGGTGCAATGGCATTGAGCGCTCCGGAGACAGCCACATCATAGGTCCCACTACATCACCCATGCCAGTCACACAGGCAATACTAACACCAGACAAATCTACTACCGCAAGTCACTCTGGGGACAATCCTGTTAAAGGCCAATAGCTGACCATCACAACAGAAGAGGGACTATCGGAGAGGCCCCCAATGAGAACTCCGCTGTGCAATGATTGGACCAAGTGACCTGATCAATCTTGAGGTTCATAACCTCAAGCCACAGTGAGAACAAGTCCAAAGAGTGGCCATGGTGATGGGTGGCAGAAGCAACTGCATGTGCCATGCCCAGTGATGTCGTCAGCTGGAGGGGGCCATGATCAACATGTGAGGATTCGTTGACCCAGGCATTGAAGTCCCCCACAATTAACCATCTGAAGGATTCCAACACCCCATAGATGACAAAGTCCATGATCTCCTGAAGGAAACCTCTCCCCTCTGCCCCAGAGAGTGGTAAACAAGGAGAATCCTGCAACCCACACCTGGACCCCCACGCCCTGCCACACATTTAAAGGATAAGGTAGAACCCACAGTATGCATGGAAAAGTTCATGCTGGATCCAAAACAGATGGCCACACCCCCACCCCTGTGTTCCCTCCTCAGGCAGTGCACCACAGAGTACCCGGCGAGGTTAGCTGCCTCCAAAACTGGCCCATTGTCATCTCCCAGCCACTGCCTGAGGAGGGGATGGGGGTGTGGCCATCTGTTTTACATGATGGTCTGCATCTGTCTAGGAGGGGAACCAGGGTCTTAGGGGATAAATTTAAGTGCTTCATAGGAAAGCTTTTAAACTAGCCAGGTGGGGAGGCACTGAAAAGGAGCAGGGAATTCCCATCCTCCCCCCACAAGACAGGGTATCTAGCAAAGTAAACACCAAGGTAGAGAAGTCTGGAACCAGGACAGGTGTCAATGGAGAAAAAGGCAGTAATGGTAGGGATGGGGCTAAAAGGGATAGGGTCATCAAAAAATGGAGGGTGATGAGTACCAACGCCCGTAGTCTGGGTAACAAGCTTCCTGAACTAGTGGCCATGATGGAAGAGGGACGACTGGATATTGTGGTAGTCACAGAAACATTGTACACAGAAAACCATGTCTGGGATGTCAACATACCAGGGTACACAATCTACAGGAGGGGCAGGGAGGGTAATAGAGGAGGAGGACGAAGAGGATTAGCGCACTATGTTAGGAAAGGGATCAAAGCAGCAGAACTAAAGGGTAAATAGAGAGGAGTGGAGGCATTGTGGGTCACTTTGGAGACAGGAAATGGCACCATAATCTGCACAAGTGTTTACAGATCCCCATCTGGGGGAGGAAAGGGACAAGGAAATGATAGAAGGCATCTTTAGAATGGCAGAAAAAAGGGGAGGTATTTATTGATGGAGGACCTGAATATGCTAGATGTTAACTGGAACACATTTGCTGCAGCCACATCAAAGAGAAGGGTCCTTCTCGATGCCCTACAGCGGGCATGCCTCAAACAGCTGGTGTTGGAACCCACTCTGGAGGGAGCAGTCTTTGACCTGGTACTCTCAAACAGAGACAAAGAGAGGTTCTCATATTTAGAAGTGGGTAGCCATCTGGGAATAAGTGACCACCAAACAGTGTGGTTCACGATAAACACAGCCATAGAGTCAAGCCATACAAGAGTGAGGGTACTGGACTTTAGGAGGACAAAATGGGAGAGTACATAAGGAATGCACTAGGAAATGGGCCTGAAGGAGGGGTGGAGAAACAATAAGGAAAAATCAAAACTGCCATCACAGAGGCAACAAGCCTTTGTGTGAAACAAACAAAATGAAACAAAGGAAAAAACACTGTGGTTCTCAAAAGAGGTGGTGGGGAAGTTAAGGAGAAAACGATAGCATTCAGGAAGTATGAGGAATTGCAGAGGGAGCAGGACAGGGAACTGTATCAGTTAAAGCAGAAGGAAGCAGGGAAGGCAGTCAGAGTAGCAAAGGCCCAAACAGAGGAAAAGATAGCTAAGTCAGTTAAGAAGGGGGATAAAACCTTTTAAAGGTACATTAGGGAGCAAAAAAAGACCAAGGAAGGGATAGTGAGGCCTAAAAAAGGGGAGAGGAGGTGGGCAGAGGGTAACAGTGAAAAGGCAGAGATTCTGAATGAACACTTTTGCTCAGTATTCAAAAAGAAGAGGAGGAGGCACCTAAACCAAACAATAGAAGCACTCTGGATAGGAGGGTCGATACGAGTCCATTCACAAAAGAAAGGGTCCTGAAAGAACTCCTAAAACTCAAGGGGTGGGATATTCAAAGGGTTACATGGCGCAACAGTGTTGTGCCATGCACATTCACTGTGCGCCCAGCGCATAATTCAAAGGTGGAAGTTAGCTGTGCACATCCCTGATGCCCGGGCGCACCAGTAATGTTCAGGGCGTGCCCATGCATATGTCTGCACATCACAATATTCAGCCCACAATATGTCACGGGCGTATGCGAGCATACACCCGCCTTGCACCGCGGGGCGCAAGAGATCCACCCGTAAAAAGAAGCAAAGGCCTGGCCACCCACAGGTGAGCTGCCGCATACTGCAGAAGTGCAATACGGCAGCCGCCAGTTGTGGGTGGCCACCCAACCTCCAGAGACAAAGTCCGGGTGTCGTTGCACCCCCTCACCCGATTACAGGCATTATGAATACATACATTCCCTGGTGGTCCAGTGGACCTGTTCCCAAGACCAATCATGGGCTTTATAAGCAAAAATAAACCTTGGTGGTCCATTGGACCCACTCCCCAGCCCGATTGCAGGCTTAAGTAAAATAAAGAATTCCCTGGTGGTCCAGTGGACCCACTCCCCAGCCCGATCGCGGGCTTTAGCAAACGTAACATCCCTGGTGGTCCAGCGGTCCCCCTCCCCATCTGCCCTCAGACCCGCCACCCGCTCCCTCACGATCAGCGCAGCTCCCCACCTGGCCGCCAACTGACAGCAGCCACGGTATGGCTGTCATTGGGCCAATGGGTGTACAGCCATGCTGTATGCTGTCAGTTGGCAGGCGCTTGCAGGTGGAGCTCGACCCGCACTGGGGAGCTGGATGGCGGGTCTGGTGGGCAGGTGGGAAGGGATTACACTGGACTAGGGATGTTATGTTTGCTAAAGCCCGCCATTCAGGCTGGGGAACGGGTCCACTGGACCACCAGGGAATTATTTATTTTATGTAAGCCCGCAATCGGGCTGAAGAGCGGGTCCACTGGACCACCAGGGAATTATTTATTTTACTTAAACCAGCAATCAGGCTGGGGAGCGGATCCACTGGACCACCGGGGACATTTAATTTCACAAAAGCCCGCAATCAGGCAGGGGTATAGGTCTACTGGACCACCAGGGAGGTTTCATTTATCTAAAGCCCACGATCAGGCAGTCAGGCAGTGTCCACTGGACCACCAGGGATATTACATTAACTACAGCCCGTGGTCAGGCGTTGGGGCACGTTGCCCGCCATGGAGCAGGGAGTGTCGGTCCCCGATGGCTGCAGTCTGGCAAGGCACAAGTCACCAGGGATTGGTGCACCTGCATGCAAATGGGGCCATAATGATATGCAAATGGCCCCATTTGCGCCTTACATGCATAATGGCCTCATTTGCATGTCCAGCACTGAATATCATGGGTCATGCACCTAGCGTACCCGCACTTGCACTGGCGTATCCCCCTGCTCCTCACTTGCTCTGGCGCAGTGCTACTGCACTGTGTGCAGTGTGGGTGGCCCCAGTACCATATTCAATGGTGCTGAGCCATGGTGCAGTATCACTGAATATCGCCCAGGCCATGCCCTGGTGCATCCCAGTTGCACTGCACCCAGGCTTGCGCCCCTGCCTGGCCCATTCTGAATATCCCACTCCAGGTGGACAAAGCAGTGGGGCCTGATGGGATTCACCCCAGAATTCTAAAAGAACTAAGAGGAGAACTAGTGACACTACCGACTACCCTTTTTAATAAATCATGGGAGGATGGTGTGGTACCTGAGGACTGGGAGGAAGGCGGATGTTATTCCCTTCCACAAAAGTGGTGGCAATGCAGAGACAGGAAACTACAGATCTGTTAGTTTGACCTCAGTGGTAGGGAAAATTATGGAATCACTTCTGAAAGAAAGAATTGTTGAGGACCTAGAGGGCAGTGTGTGAACATAGACACATAGATACATAGACAGTGTCGGCAGATAAGGGCCTATGGCCTACCCAGTCTGCCCATTTGAGCTTGTAAGTTCAGTTTATGTTTTCCAAGAAGTCTGTTGCCCCTTACCCCTGACCTCCAGAATTCCTTTATGTCTATCCCATGCATTCTTAAATCCCGTGATTGTTTCAGCCCCCACCACTTCCTCTGGCAGGGTGTTCCACTTGTCCACTACCCGTTCTGTGAAGAAATTCTTCCTCACGTTTCCTCTGAATCGTCCTCCCTCCAACTTCATCCCATGCCCTCTAGTCCTGGAACATCTTTTTCACTTAAAAACAGTGTATTCCTGCACCTTGTTCCTCCCTGTAAGATACTTGTATGTCTCTATCATATCCCTCTCTCCCTCCTCTCCTCCAGGGAGTACATGTTCAATTCCTTCAATCTGTCCTCATAGGACTTGTGATGCAATCCATGCACCATCTTTGTTGCCCTCCTCTGAACCTTCTCTACCCTGTCTATGTCCTTACATAGGTAAGGTCTCCAGAACTGTACAGTGTTCTCCAGGTGGGGCCTCACTAGTGTCTTGTATAGTGGAATTATGACCTCCCTTTTCCTGCTGGTGATGCCACTGCCTATGCATCCCAGCATCCTATTTGCTTTACCTGCTGCCTTGTCACACTGTTTCCCTGCCTTTAGGTCATCAGAGATGATAACCCCAAGATCCCTTTCCTGCTTGGTGCATGCTATATCCTCACTCCCCAACTGATATATTGTGCCAGGGGTTTTGTGCCCCATATGCATTGTCTTGCACTTCCTTGCATTGAATTTCAACTGCCAAACCCCTGACCATTCTTCAAGTTTCTGTAGGTCCCTTCTCATTCTGTCTACACCCTCTGGTGTGTCTACTCTGTTACAGAGGTTTGTGTCATCAGTGAACAGTGAAATTCTGCCTTCTAGGTCCTGCGAAATGTCTCTGATGAAGATATTGAATAGGACCGGTCCCAGCACTGATCCCTGTGGTACCCCACTGGTCACTCTTCCCTCTGTGGAGTGACAGTCATTTACCACCACCTTCTGTGTCCTGCCGCCCAGCCAGTTACCTACCCACCACACTACTGTCCTGCCCACACCCATATTCCCCAGTCTGTGCAATAGTCTTCTATGTGGCACAGTGTCAAAGGCCTTGCTGAAGTCCAGATAGGCAATGTCCACTGCTCTCCCCTGATCCACCTCCCTTGTCACCCAGTCAAAAAATTCAATGAGGTTGGTCTGACATGACCTCCCCATGGTGAAACCACGCTGCCTTGGGTCCTGTAGTCCATTGACAACCAGATGTTCCACCAATCTCTCCTTCAGTAGTGCTTCCATGATCTTCCCCACTACCGAGGTGAGGCTGACTGGCCTGTAGTTCCCCGCTTCCTCTTTGTTCCCACTTTTGTATAAGGGGACTACATCTGCTATCCTCCAGTCTTTGGGTACCTCCCCTGTTGCCAGTGATTGGCTAAACAGGATAGCCAGAGGTTCAGCCACCACCTGTCTTAGTTCTTTAAAGATCCTGGGGTGCACCCCATCTGGCCCCATTGCTTTATCAACTCATTACTTCCAGTTCCTTCAGGATCCTTTCTCATGTAAAGGGACTTGTGTCCATTTCTGCACCATTCTCACCCCTTGTACTCCGTTCAGACCCATTACCCTCCTCTTCCTCAGTAAAGACTGAGCAGAAATAGCTGTTCAATATGTCAGCTTTACTGTTGTCATCCTCCACACAGCCCCCATCCTCCACCTTCAGTCTCACTATCCCTCCCTTTGCCTTTCTTTTTTCACTTATGTACAGTACCTGTAAAAGGTTTTGTCCCCTCTACCCACTGATTTTGCAATGTGTTCTTCTCTCTGAGCTTTGGCTTCCCTTACTGACCTCCCTGCCTCCCTTTGCTTCTCCTTGTACATCTCCCTATCCCTTCTGCCTGTGTCTTTTTTGTATTGTCTGAATGCAATCTTTTTGGCTTTCACTTTATTTGCTAACTCTTTGGAAAACCATAATGGTCTCCTCTTCCTTTTCCTCTTGCTAACCTGCTTAATACATATTTCTGTTGCTCTTGTAATCCCCATTTTAAAAACTGCCCACTGTTCCTCAACCCCTGATTCCTGCCCCATTCCCATTAATGCCTCTTTCAAGTATCTCCCTATTTTCCAAAAGTCTGCCCCCCTAAAATCCAGGATACATGTTTTTGTGTGGTTTGGTTCTGCTCTTTCTGTGATATCTGGGAAGAAACTAAATATGCCTCACCGAGACAGTGAGGCTACACACTATACAGGTCCTTGGTTGGTAATTCTGTGATTCAATAAAGCCACCACACAGTATTGTTTGCCAGATTAGTTGTAATTTATTAGCATAGTGCCAACAAGACTAGCCAGAAAAATCCTGTTGTAACATGTATTACCAGGGAGGCATAAAATAAGGACACATTAGTTTGAGTGCAGTGTCCAAACTCAGCCATATTCCAGTGGGAGATATTTAAGACAACAGGTACATGCATAAATTGTACATTATTTCTAAGGTATTGAGGTAGCAGTTAATCCGCTAGGGGACCCTGGTGCTAACTGTGGACACTCTGGGGATGTACAGCATCATTAAAAGAGTGCTCAGTTGTGGCTGGAAATATGTCTTCAGTGGTGGTGAAGGTAGCCTGTGTTTTATTGGTTACTTGAACCAGGGGCTTAGGAGGTTGTGCAGGGATTCCCAATGCATTTTTGGGCAATATTTCCACTTGCACTACATACTCATCTGTTCCTCGACACCCAGGTAATGTCACTCTGCAGCTACACCACCATGAACCATAATCATCTTTCTGTACATCTTTTACATTTACAGACCATAGATATGATTGCAATCTGTACTCAAATGACACTATCTTTTGATAATATGGTCCCACAGCATCATAGCTACACCCATGAGATAGCCCTCCTGCTGCTCCTTACACAGAATTAACAGCCTTGCCATGATGAGCATACTTAGGTGGACAGCAATGTAGAGTACATGCTTTTAAATTGCCTCTAGTGCCCTTAATTGGTATAGTGAATTGTCCTCTGATTGGAATGGGTCCAAATATCTCTGGCTTGAACCAAATCTTATATATGTAGTCATCATACCGGTTACTTCCAACCTTTTGCATTCTTTCGATTTGACTTCAGGGTTAGTACCTGGTCCTATTTACTGTACGTTTTTCAACTGGTTAATGTGATACCATTTTAACACAGACTGCTTTTTCTTGCCTGCCAGCTAAATTAGATATACGGCAGGGCTTGCCTTGTCAACCACAGGAAAATGCCCCTTCCATGTGGGTACAAAGCAGTGTTCCTTTTTAGCATAGTCCTTTACCATAACGACATCCCCAATTCGGTATTCAAATGGATGTACCTTTTTATCAAAATACTTCTTCATTTGCTTCTTTGTTTTGCCAATATTAACAGCAACAAATTTAGTTACTTCTACAATGTAGTCTTGCATTCGCTTTACCCAATTTTCAGTTACAGCTCCTTGTAGGAAAGGGGTCGCTGTTGGTAGCAGCAGGTGTCTGGGGTTTTTTATTAACCTCTCAGTCATCGCCTGATATGGGCTAACACCAGTAGTTCTATTAGGCGTAGATCGGATTGCCATTAAACAGAAGGGCAACATTTTAGTCCATTGTGTGGGCTTATCAGCACAACATTTGGTTAACATTATTCATAATTATTCATAAGGTTCTATTTCCTCTTTCTACTACTCCTGAGGACTGCGGGAGGAATGCCACATGTAGTTCCTGCTCAATGTCTAACATTGTTTGCAGCTGCTTAAACATTTTTTCCTGTAAATTCAGGTCCTCTATCTGCGGAAATTACCCGTGGCAGTCCCCACCTGGAAAATAACTCATATAACAATACACAGGCTGCTGTGTAGGCTCCTTTGTTTTTCATGGGAAATGCTTCTATCCATTTTGAGAAAACATCAATAACAACTGAACAATTAGTGTAGTTACCTGGTGTTCTTGGCAATCCGGTGATAAAATCAACTTGTATATGGTCTCAGGGACCATCAGGCGCTTTTGTTGACTGCAATAGTGCTCTGTTGGAGGTATGGGGAGGGTTGGTTTGTAAACAAGGGAGGCAGCATTGCCATTTATCTTTAAGATCTTGTTGCAGGGTCAGCCACCACATAACTGCCATAACCTTTTCTAAAGTAGTATCTAGAGAGTAATGCCCTCCTGTGGGACGGGCATGCTAGAGGTGGAATACCTCATCTGCTAGTTCAGGGGTAACACAAGCAACAGGGTAAGATTGTTTATTTTCTTGATACATTAAGACTGAATTGAGGAGGGGGTTAGCCCCACCTAATAAAGTCTTGCTTGTCCAGTAAGTGGGGGCAGGCAAGGGACATTGTTGCAGATGCCAGCTAACCACTATCTGTTAAGGGTCATAGGTAAACTGTAAGGATCTGAGATCTGAGGGGGTTGCAGGGTTTAATGCCGTAGTTGGTGCAGGTATAAATGAAGGGGGAGGGCACCAGGCACCACCTTTTTGTGCTGCAGCTTGGGCTGCATTGTGGCCTGCTTGATTTCCTTCTGCTTGTGGGGTACCAGTGGAATGTCCCTTAACCTTAAGGATAGCCACTGGGTGGGACAAGGTTTTAAGCAGATGCACTATATACTGTAACAAAAACACATAAGATAAAGGCTTTCCATCTGAGGCTAAAAACTTGTTTGCAATATATAATGGAAGCATAGCAATAGTACTTACCACATATGCACTGTCTGTATATACATTGACTGAGCAATCCCTAATATTTTCTAAAGCACAAGCAACAGCTGCTAACTCAGCGTACTGAGAAGAGTGCGGAGTACAAGTGTGGAAATGAGTCTGCTGTGGTGTGACCACTGCAAACCCAGTAGTTGGCTTTCCGTTCACATGATATGATGACCCATCAGTATACCAATTTTCTGCAAGGGGTATCGGGGCTGTGCATGCGAGAGGCTGAAAGTCAGTGGGCACTCATGGGGTTCTCCAATGTAGAGGAAACTGTCAGGTAACAAGGTTGTTTTCTTGGGGGTAATGTCCAAGTCTCTTTGCAACAACATTAAAGTCCACTGTGACAGTCTCTGTGAAGAAACGGCAGTTTCTCCTGGTTTTCACATAGTTGAGCGGGGTGTGGATAATAGTCTTTTGCAGTCCAGTGATATAAGTAAAATGCATAACCGCCCAAAAAGTTGCTAGCAGATGCTTCTCACAAGCTGAGAACTTCTTTTCGACTTCCGTCAACACTCTTGAAGCGTAGGCAAGTGGTCTGAGTTTGTTCTGTTGTTCTTGACACAAAACAGCAGCGATGGCAGTTGGTGATGCAGATACTTCTAGATGGAAAGACAAGGCTGGATTAGGCTGTACGAGGAGGGCTGCTGCTGCTACTGCTTCCTTGAGTTGTTTTACAGCTGCAGTATGTTCTTCTTTCCAGTGTGGTCTGATGTCATCATCTACTGAGGCTTTGAACAGGCTGTAGAGTGGTCTCGCTAGTTCAGCATAAAGGGGGATAAAGTCTCTGTGGTAGCTAATTAAACCAAGAAGGGACCGCAATGCTGTTTTTTTAACAGGCAGATCAAGTCTCTGAATTGTCTTTACCTTATCAGCGTCTGGTTGCTTTCCACTGGGGGTGATCGTGATGCCAAGGAAAGTCACCACCTCCTTTACTAGCTGACACTTCTTAGGATTGACTTTGAGTCCCACCCACTGTAGCAACTGCAACAGTTCACTTAGTAACTTTAGATGTTCCTCTTCTGTTTCAGTGGCCAACAGTAAATCATCAACATATTGTAAAACAGCTTTGGGCTTGGAAATATGGGTTTAAATGGCAGCCATTCTTTTTTTTTTTTTTTTTTAGTTTTTCTTGACCGGGTAAGTGCTCTAGACAAATCCTGCCTATTTTCAGGCATGACCTGGAGGAGGGGGATACAGATGAATGCCAACTGACTTTGAACCAGATTAAGCTGTTGGTGGTATTTTTAGTGAATGAGGGAAATTTGGCCAGGACATCGGGGAAATTCCCCTACTGAATTGTTGCCAGTAGGGGGACACGCTGTGTCTGCAGGATGGCTGATAGTGCACAGCTTTTCGTGGAGCAGGATGTGCTGTTGGTGGCTCCTGTTGAGACTTCGATGGGAGTGACGCCTGATATGAAGAATGCTTTACCTGAGGCACGGATCTCTTCACCTGAAGCTCCCGATATTGTTTCTAAAGAGATTACTGGTCAGTTGCCAGTGCGGAAGACTGTGTCAGATGCAAGTGTTTTTGCTGTACAACTTTTACTGGTTAGCCCTGTGGAAACAGAACTTGTCTCTTCAATTCCTCTGGTGTCTGTATCATCTAAGGACCTCTTTTCACAGCCGGAACTTCCGGGTACCGTGCAGGAATGCAGTGAACCGAACGTTGTGGTTTTACCTGTGTCTGAAGACCGTTCTACTTTGCAAATGGTTTGCCAACAATTTGGACTTTCAGTAAACTCTCAAGACTTTCTGGTGGGCTGGTCGGCGGATGACACCCTTTCTAAATCTGGATGGACGCGTACAGCATCGGGACAATGGATTCTGGACCCCGCATGGACAGAAATTAGACCTTCTACCTCTTCCTTCTCCACAACTAAGCATGCCACCATAACTGCTTCACTGAGCTCAGGTACTGGACAATCTTTTACTAATAAGGCCTCACTTAATGGTGCACACCAGTTGCAGGATGATGCTGCGGCCTTGCCTAGACCAAGCACATCCTCGGGTGGGGGGGGATGATCAGAGAGAAGCACGTTCAGGTTTGGGTTCTGCACAAGGTACATCTGAGAAATCTGCATGCATTTCTATGGCAGATTTATTTAAAAACAAGCTAGAACAAGCACCTCGGTGAAACGCTGTAAGGTTGCGATATAAGGGAGGGCTTGCTTCTCATCCTGATAGATATTACATAGCTAATCAGTTTTTACGAGGTTCCATGCATTTTTTCCCCTTCTGATTTGTATATCCTGATTCATATTTCAGTGGAAGATTCATTTGACGTTTGTTTTAGACTTAATGGTAGTTTGGAAAAGTTTTGGAAAAAATATTCTGTTCTTAAAGCTACCCCTCTGTGGACCCCCTTTTTTGCTATCCCTCTTACAAGGCCACAGATTAGATATGTAACCATAATGTTTCATAACGAAGGAGTGAATGTCAGTGATATTTTTCACTGGCTGCAAAATCATTGTGATATGTTAGGCCATCCTAAAGCTCTCCTTGATCTGGAAGGCATTTGGACCGGGCGGTGGAAATTTAAAGTTAAACTGTTTCAGGTTAACTCGGATATTATTGATTTGCCCGATAGTTTCTTTCTTGGAAAAGACAGAGGAGTTTGTTTTTATAGTGGACAGCCAAGAGCCTGCTATAAATGTGGATCCAGAACTCACATTAGCAGCTCTTGTGACATGCTAAAATCTCCTTATGTGGGGGCTATGGTCATTCTGTAGGTCTGTGTTAAAATATTTTCCAATGTAATTTATGTGACGAGAAAAGACATGCATTTCATCAATGTCCTTGGGCTAAAAGAAATAGAACTGATGGGTGGAATCAGGATGATTTAGTCTGCAGTGCCCAAGAAAAATGGCAGGACCCTACTTTTTCTGCTCCCTTTGCTCCACAACATGAGTCTGATCCTTCTGTTGACCTCTCTCTTCCACAACCTAGTAACGCTCTCTCCTCTCTGGGTAGGCCTCCCCTGCCCTCAGCACTGATACAGGATACAATTCCTCCTCCTGCTACTGTTTCTGAAAAATTCTCCCTCTGTACAAAGTCAATCTGCTGGTACTTCTATGCACCCCCCCCCATTTGAGACCGTTAAAAATCACAGATTTACCAGGTCTTCCCTTTTGAGCTTCATTCCCCCTGTCCTATTCCTACAGAGAATATTTTTTCTCTTCTCCAAGATGAGTTGGGGGATTCTGATTTAGAATCTGATACCTCTCACAGGTCTGAGCTGGTTACAGAAGATGAGGAAAATAAATCCACTGAAATTTTCAAGGAAAAAAAAGGAAAGAAAGGGAAGAAATGGAAAGCTACTAATAGCCTAAAAGGAGGGCCTTAACTTTCATGCACTTTAGATGGCTACTTTAAGGATTGGGTCTTTTAATGTCTGTAGTTTAAAAGCTTACAAAAAACAGATTTCTATGCTTTCATTTTTTGACTCCCTTAATGTAGACATCTTATTTTTACAAGAAACACACCTATCCTGTCTTTGTGAGATGGTGCAAATAAAGAGACAGTGGCATTGGGGTCCTTCTTTTTGGATGTTTGGCTTAGATGCTGCAGATGGGATTGGTATCTTATTTAAATCCACTAAGTGTCATGTTTCCAGACTTATAGATGACTGACCTGGTCGTACTTTAGTTCTTGATTGTACCCTTGGGGATTTTTCTTTTCACCTCATTAATCTTTATGCCCCCCAGATTAAAACTGCTAGGATTGAAATTTTTGAAGACATCAAGCCATTTTTAAATACAAAAAAGCATATTATTGGGGGGTGACTTTAATTGTACTGTGGACACTAAATTTACTGGTGTCATACAGAAGAAAATGTATTGTGACTCTTATGCTTTGTTGCATGTTATTTCTGAAGCTAATTTAAGAGATGTGTTTCGGACTTTACAGAAGGCTGATACTGGAGCTACTTATCATAGACACATTTATTCCACCCGTATTGATATGTTTTTTGTTTCCAAATATCTTATTCATGTTTTTTGTACTCCTAAACCTACAGAATTCTCAGACCACAACATTCTATTTTGTACTCTGAGTTTATCTGCTGTCCATTTTTTCAACTTATCAATGGTCGTGTTTGAATATGTCGCTTTTGGAGTCCCCTGCTTATGTTTCTCAAATTGAGGGTTTTTTTGCAGCATGGAACTCTATCATGTGTTCTTATGATACTCTTTTTGATTGGTGGCTGGACACCAAAATGGAGTTAAAATGACTTTTACTTAATTTTGGTAGAAATAAAGCAAACTCTAATTATTTGCACTATCTCCTTCTTAGGAATCAGCTATATAAATTAATGTATCTCCCTCCTTGTGATAGTATAAGATTTAAATCCCAGATTTCTGAAATTAAAAAACAGATGAAGGACTATCAATATGATAGGGCTAAATCATTGGAAATGGAGTTCAGATATGGGATGAAGAATACACCAGCGTCTGATCCATATGCTGCATTCAAGCAATGGCTAGATAAAACTCTGATGACTAGCCTTTCTAAACCAGATGGTACTGTGGTATCCACTGATTTGGAAATGCTGACTGTAGTATAGCAGTTTGTTAGCTCTACCTTTAGTTTTACCTCTGATTCTGATACTCTCCTTTTACCTGGGTTTTCTACACCACTTCCTCAAATGGCAGATTCTATGACACAGTGTTTATTGCAACCTATATCTTCTCAAGACGTAGAAGAAGTTATCACACAATTAACTACTGGTACATCTCCTGGACTGGATGGTATCCCAAATGATTTTTATAAAACATTTCTGTCCTATATGTGCTATATTTTGCCCTTAGTTTTTAACTCTATGTTAACCTCCCATTCCTCTTTCTTTGGATTTAATACCTCTCTTCTTCATTTTCTATACAAATCTGTAGATAAAACTTTATTGTCTAACTGGGGACCTCTTAGTCTCTTAACCAATGATTAAAAAATTTTGGCTAAAAGCATTAATAATCGATTATTAACAGTTGCTGATTTTCTTATTCACCCGGCTCAGACCTGTGCTATCCCCAAGAGGCGAATTCAACATAATTTATATCTTTTAAGGGAACTATTTGAGGCTAGTACTGGACACAATATTTCAGGATATGTGGTAGCTTTAGATCAAGGTAAAGGTTTTGACAAAGTGTGCCATACCTATCTTTTTCCACTATTATTGTGTTATGGTATTCTCAAAAAATTTGTATATTGGAATTCTTTGCTATATACTAATGCCACTATTGTCCCTTCCATTAATGGACTTTTTGGAACTGATGTCCCTCTCACTATTGGTATTAGACAGGGATGTCCTTTAAGCCCCCTTTTATATACTTTTGCTTTGGATCCTGTTATCAGACAGATACATTGGGATCAGAGTATTGTTGGTTTAGCCCCTTCCCCTTTTTACCACTAGAAAAAGTTACTGCTTATGTTGATGATGTAACTTTACTTGTTAAAGATGTTTCTTCTTTGACAAAGGCTCTGACTGTTTTTTCAAAATGTGGTTCCCTTTCTGGAGCTGTGCTTAATACAGGGAAAAGTTTTATTTTTTCCTTGGACCATGCACAACCTATCTCTTTGACTACAGCGGGGATTCCTGTGGTTTCTACCCCTCACAAAATCCTAGGTCTTTGGTTTGGTCCTGGTGATCTTGCCACTTATAATTGGGATAGGCAATTACAAATAGGTGAAGATAAAATTATTAGATGGAAATGTTGGAAGTTTGGGAAGAAAAAATGGGTTATGATAGTTAAATAATTTTTGCTCCCTGTGTTTCTTTATTTAAGTTACGTATACCCCCCCTCCAGTTCACTTAGAAGCCAGATTTTTTAGTCTTTTTTTCCAAATGTTATGGGGTAATAGACTGAATCCTGTGAATAGGGAAATTGCTTATCTACCTATTAAAAAAAGAGGAGTAAATATGATTAATCCTGTTGTTTTTTACCATTCCCTGTGTTTTTTTAGTTCATATAATTATTTATGGACCTTTGCTAATATGGCTTGGCAATTATAGTCCCAATTTCTTTGGTACCGGTATTTTGTAAAATGGACTTTATTACCTCCTAAAATTTTATCCTCTGATTCTCTTCCTACCTATGGAATATCACCTATAAAAAAAATGCAACGATGGAAAGTTTCTTTTACAAAATTAATGTCTATGGATAGAAAATCTTTTTATTCTTATATTGTTTATGACGTTCAACAAATTATACTCCTGTTTCCAGATTGTGTACCCACTAAAATGATATTTGCTTTGAGCAAATTAACAGATTTTAGGATCCCTTTTCATATCTGGGATGTTGTCTGGCTTTCAGTTCAGGGAAGGTTGGGTGTCAGGGGAAATTTCAAATATAAACCTAAAACTGAAAGATTTTGCCCTAGACTCACATGTGTTAATACTGAGGATAGTATGCTTAATTTTTTTTATTACTTGTCCTCATAGTCAGCTATTTTAGCAGGATGCTGCCTCTCATTGGAATTTGCCTTTTTTTATCTCATATCTCTTATCACACTTTAATTTTGAGTGATTATACTGGGGTATGGAAGTCTTATCATAAGAGTACTTTGACTGTTTTTTTTTTCCTATGTTCAATATTTTTTATGGCAAGCACATTGTCTATATGTATTACAGCAACAACAAGTACTGAATGCTACTATTATTTCCCAAATTGAAGAAGGCTTGTTATATGTTAAAGAAAGTGATTCTCATAGATTTTCAAAGTAAAAAGTTGATGATTTATAGAAATTTTTTTTCTTCTGATTTCTTATAATTCTATGTTTTTTCATATCTTCTATGTATTTTGATTATTTCTGATGTATTTTGATTCTTTTGTGATGTTATGATTCTTTTTCAATAAACTTCCCCTACTCTTTTCGATAAGTGTGATGGGCTCTTTAACATCCACCTGAACTACCACCAATCCAGGCAGATGGGACCTCGGTTTAACGTCTCATCCAAAAGACGGCACCTCAGAAGTACAGCACCCCTCTCATGCTGCACTACAGTGTCAGTACTGGGATATTAACCCAAGTGCCAGATGTGGAAACTGAACCTACAGCCCTCTGATCTCCTAGCCCCTTAGTTTGTGGAACACAGTGGGGGAATTGCAGAACCCCTGGGGCAAGCAGGTCCAGGTTAATTGTCTATTGCCCCAGGTGAAGGCAAACTTGTACTGAGAAGTTTTATGTATAAGCACACTCCAAAAACCATTTGCAATGTCCAGTGTGCTGAAAACCTTGGCTGAGGGGGGATTTGAGACAATAGTGATGGAGTCTCTCGTACTATAGGGGCACATGCTGGGGTAATGGCATTTAGCCTTCAGTAATCAATAGTAAGGTGATAAGTACCACCTGGTTTAATCACAGGCCATACAGGGGAATTAGTAGTGGACACGCACTCTCTCAGAACCCCTTGCTGCAGTAATGACTGTATAATAACATTTACATCAGCCTTGCACTCATTTGGAATCTTGTCCTGTTTTTTTGCTACATGAGATTTACCAGGTATAACTTCTTCTTGTTCTAGCAGACCACAATCATGTTTGTTTTTAACAAAAACCTCTGCATGCTGATTAATTATCTGGCTTACAAGAGGGGACTCATGCTTCGAGAGGGGCAAAACATCTGGATTTTTAAGGGCAGAAATAGCATGCACATCTGAGACAACAACAGTTTCATTATCTGCCTTGCAACCTGTGTGCAACCAAAGGCGATTGTTTGTGTAATCAATTACAGCTGCTGTGGACCTTAAAAAGTCTGATCCCAAAATACAATTTTGATCAGGCAAATTCATTAAATGTGCATCTAAACCAAAGGTACATTCATTTATAGTTATCTTAGCTGGCTTAGCCTTAATTGCTGTAGCATCAGACCCTTGAAAAGCAGATAGCATAATAACCTCATTAATTGCAAGCGGGTGCGTTTCAGGTTGTGAGGTACATATGATGGACATGGAAGCTCCCGTATCAATAAGCATTGTCTGCTGCAGGCCTCCTATTACAGCAGCTTGAATGATAGGTCTGTTCCAGTCATCATGCCGAAATCTCACTATTGGCTGAAGGGAGGCCAGACATCCCTATGAGGAATTAGTAATTCTAGGGACATGGATATGCTGTTCATCCACACTGTCTGGCAGGTATCCTTGCCGCTTTAATTCTTGCCGGAAGGTCTTCAAGCTGGCTCCTCCCACCCACCTGGGTGGTAAAACTCTCGGCTCCACCCCATGAAGCCAGATCTTCCTTTCCGCTTGGAAGCTCAGGTTCCCTCCTTAGCGCTCTGCATTTGAGACTGGATCCTAATTCTTCGGTTCACCCGGAATTGATTTTGAAGTTTTCCAAACTTCGGTCTTCTTTTTCCCTCGCAGCTGCGATGGACAAATCTGTTCCCAGCTTCGGAGGTGCCCTGCCAGTCAGAAAATGTCCAGGGCGGATCCACTCCCACATGCGTCTACTGCTTAGGCCTGAATCACGATCCGCGAGGCTTGCCCGAAGTTGTGCACGTTCCTTTTCCGCCAATGTTCTGGAGTCGCGCGGCCCGTTTGAACCTCAGGCACCCCGAGAAACGTTTTCCGCTGGTGAAATCCAAAGAGGCTCATTTGGCAGTGTCCGCGGTGGCTTGCTTGGCTGAGCAGCTCGAGCAGATGATCGTCCTCGAGGAGGAAGCGGCCCAGGCCGCATCTTCTTCTTCCTTGGCTGCGGCATTTATCCTGCTCTCTCTGAGTTCCTCGTATTCAGCTTTGTTCAAGGAGCTTTGCCAGTCCCTCTCCACGAAGGGAGAGGGGCCTTCGGGACATTCTTCTCGGCCCAAGAAAAGGGAGTCGAAAGGTAAGTCCCACCGTCGGCGTTCCTGTGAGTGGGAGAGGTCCCCCTTCCCGGTTAGCCGACCGTCGACTTCGGTTGAGGTTGCGGCTGAGGCCACTGGCTTCACGATGCCCCCATCAGGCCAGCCTGCCGAGACTCCCGTCGACAAAGTCGAGATTTTTCTCGATCCGTTAGACGGGCTGTCGACTGGAGAAGCCGACAACCCTACTTCACCGGTTCCTCCGGTGGATACCGAGGATCTGCCTGCTCCTTCGGGACCGCGGTCCCAGTTAAGTTCCCAGGCTGAGGGAAAAGCGAGTATCCCCACCTTCAGACCTTTGGTCCCCGAGGTCTCGGTCTCGGTCTCGGGACTTCTTCCGGTCCAGTCATTCCCGTCGCCAGCGGTCTGGTCTCATTACCGAAGTAAGCGGCGGCGCCGCTCTTCCTCATCCTCCTTCGGGTGAGGAGAGGCTTCAACGCCAAGTTGCGCCCGGCGCTACAAAGGATTTGATGTGGCAGCGTTGCTGTTATCTGGGCCTAAGCTGATCCCGGCTCAAGACCCGGCCATCAGAAGTGGCTGTCGTAAAGCGGCCGAAGCAACCTCGTTCAGTGAGTTGCCCACCCCAGGGCGGTTGCTAGCCGAAACCAGCTGGTCCTGGTGTGGTGGAACCTCTGCCCCACAACCTAAGTGGGGGCCCGACCAAGAGTTCTTGGTCGGGTGTCCTACCCACAGGTTGTCGGTCACCCTCACTCCAGACTGTCCTCGGCAGGTGGAGGGTGGGTCAGGAACAAGAGCAGCTCTTCGGCAGACTCTTGAGAATCCGGCGATGATTCCTCCCTGTTCTCCAGACAGTGCAATCTGGAGTCCTCCGGGGCCAGTCAGTGGGCGATAGCCCTCCCTTCTTGGTCTGCTTCAACTCATCTCGAGGTCCACGGGATGCAGCTTGGCACCCGTGTCCAAATGGGCCAAGTATCCTCTGATGGAATTCTGGACTGGGGATTCTTCTACAGAGGCCTTTCTGGTGGCTGAGGCCATTGTTGGCCCAGCCTTGGAGCTTTGGCAGTGGCCTGCTTCCTGTCCAGCGCCTTTGGCCAGGATGGCCAGGAAGTATGTGGTCCCTACCGGCTCTTTGCCCGGTTTCTCAGAACACCCCTCTGCTGAGGGGTTAGTCACCGACAGCATTTTCTGGTGTTCCGGTAACGCTCGGGATGTGGACAAGCCCCCCGACAAGGAGTCCAAAAAGTTGTACTTTGCCAGGCACAAGGTGTACGCTGCATCCTCCCTCGGCCTCCGACAGGTCAGCTCAGCTGTGCTGATGGCACACTTCTCCCACGCCCTCATGGGCTCCCTGGATGAGGTCATTCCTCATCTCCCGCCTGACCTGCAGACCACGGTCTGCCAGGTGCGGGACCAGGGCAGGGCGGTGGTGAAGCAGCAGCTCCAGACTGCTCTGGACATAGATGATTCCTGTGCCAGGTCAGTAGCAGCCGCAGTGGCCATGTGGTGCAAGGTGTGGCTGAGGATATCCACTTTCACGGTGGATACCCAGCACAAGTTGGCGGATGTCCCCTTCTTGGGGACTGACCTCTTCAGCCCTGGAGTGGAGGGAACACCTCCAGAGGATCAAAAAGTCCAATGCCACTCTGGACTCGGTCACCTCCGCCCAGAGGGACAAAGGCCGCTGTCAACAGCAGAAGTCCTTTCGTCCTTCGGTCCCTGCTCCTCGACTGGCCCAGCAGCACCAGCAACAGGGCCAGCAGGCTCATGCTTGGTGTCCCAAACCCAAGCCAACAGCTTCCTCCAACAGGAAGCAAGGAGGTAAAGGCCCGGGAGGTCCCTTGGCCGGTTCTTCCTCCAAGCCTGCCCAGTGACGGGTTGAGGGGTGCCACCCCAACCTCATCACTCCCCCCTGACAGCTCCGACACTTCCTTTCCACCTGGTCCGCTATCACCACGGACCGCTGGGTGTTGGAGGTGGTAGGAAAAGGCCTGCCTCTGGAGTTCAAGCAGGTTCGCGCTTTCAGAGCCGTCACCCTCAGAGAGCCCGCAGGGTCTGCAGCCTCGCTGTTGGCCACGAATAGCCTTTCTCTCTTAGAAAAAGAAAGCGCGTAATCAAGGGGAAGGTGAGGATTCCTTCAGACCCGGGGTTTGTGTCCAGGTACTTCCTGGTCCCAAAATGGACAGGGGCTGGTGCCCCATTCTAACCCTGCATGACCTGAACAAGTTCCTAAGGTCTCGAACCTTCGGGATGGTCACCCTGGCTCAGATAATCCCATCTCTTGGAGCAGGGCATGTGGTTCTGCTCCCTGGACCTCCAGGATGCATTCTTTCATGTCCCAATCCATCCGTCCCACCAGAGATTCCTCAGCTTCAGAGTGGAGGGATCCCTTTACGAGTTCTGAGCCATGCCCTTTGGCCTCTCCCTAGCTCCCAGGGTCTTCACCAAATGCATGGCAGTGGTGACAGCATTCCTGCGGTGCTGAGGGGTCCAGGTGTACCCTTTCCTGGATGATTGGCTGATAGCAGCCCCCTTCAGACAGGAGGTGGAGCGGTCCAGAGATCTGGCCCTCCAGGTTTGCTCTCAGGTTGGCCTCCTCATCAACGAGGCCAAGTTGGAACTCGTGCCAAAGCAGGTGATACTATTCATTGGGGCAGAGCTCGACTCTCTACGAGCCAGAGCACGGCTCCCGGCGAACAGGGCCGAGGTTCTTTCCTCCTTTGCCCAATCATTTCTGGTTGGGCAATTGCGCCCTGCCCGGGACTTCCTGTGCCTCCTGGGCCTCATGGCGGCCTGCACCAGCGTGGTCCGTTGGGTCCGTTGGTACATGCGTCCCCTTCAATGGGGACTGGCCAGCCAGTGGTCACAATGCACACGCAATCCGTTGGACCCATTATGGCTGGTGACCCAGGGAGATGTGGAATGCTCTCAGTGGTAGCTCATTCCAGTTCATCTGCAGGAGAGGTATCCGTTAAAATCCGCCCCTGGGCAGCGGTCTCTCTCTCTCGACCGGCGCATCTCTGATGGGTTGGGGTGCCCATCTGGGGAACACTGAGCACCGGCCTCTGATCCCCTCGGGAGTCCCAATGCCACATCAACTTGCTGGAGCTGCGAGCGGTCCATCTAGCTCTCATCGCCTTCGCTCCATTTCTACGGGGTCAAGTGGTTCAGGTCCAGATGGACAACACCACGACCATGTACTATCTGAACTGCCAGGGCGGGATGCGCTCCTTGCTGTTATGCAAGGAAGCTGCCTGCATTTGGTCCCTAGTGCGCAGCCTGGAGGTGGATCTCCTAGCCATTCACGTGGCAGGGCCTCCAACACCCTGGCCGATGCCTAAGCCAGATGGGGCCTGCATCTCACAGTGGTCTCTCCTGCGGGAGTAGTACAAGATCTCTCTCCCACTGGGGCACGCCTCAGGTGGACCTGTTGCCTCCAGGGAGAATGCGAAGCTGAGTCTGTTCCATGCCCGCCCCCCTCAGCAGGGCTCGTTGCAGGGGGATGCCTTCTCGAGGCCGTGGACCCCGGGCCTCTTCTACACTTTCCCCATTTCCCTTGATCCACAAGGTGCTTCTCAAGGTGAGGAGGGACAAGGCGCAGGTGATTCTGGTAGCCTCAGACTGGCCCCGCCAGTTCTAGTATCCAGATCTCCTCAGCCTCAGCTCCAGGCTCCTGATCCGGCTTCCAGCCCGCCTGGACCTGATTTCAGTCAATCAAGGGAAAGTATTCCATCCGGACCTTCAATCCGTGCACCTGACGGCCTGGTTCCTGAGCGGCTAGAGTTCCAGGCCTTGGGTCTTTCCGACGAGGTCCTCAACGTCATTGAGGCGTCCTGTAAGGAGTCGACCCGAAAACGCTATGCCTTCAAATGGAAGAGGTTTTCCATTTGGTGTCAGGGGAAGGGCTTGGACCCTTTCTACTGCCCCTTGGCAAGCATTCTGGACTACCTGTGGTCCCTTTCTCAGCAAGGGCTTCGGTCGACGACCCTTAAAGTGCACCTGGCAGCCATCTCTGCTTACCGGGCATGGGCCAGCAAGCAGTCAGTGGCACAGGAGAAGGTGGTCGGGTACTTTTTCAAAGGCCTTGACCATATTTCCCCTCCAGTGCGAGAACCTCCACCTCCGTGGGATCTACTGCTGGTATTGGCCAAGCTCATGGGCAAGCCATTCGGACCAATGCACAGGTGTGATCTTTCACACCTGTTGTGGAAGACCGCCTTCTTGGTGGCTATCACGTCAGCCCAAAGGATGGGAGAGCTCCAGGTGCTTTCCATCGAGCCTCCCTACCTGGTCTTCCACAGGGACAAGGTTGTCCTGCGCCCCCACCTGAAGTTCCTCCCGAAGGTGGTGTCAGAGTTTCACCTTAACCAGGTGTTGACTCTGCTGGTGTTCTACCCCAATCACACCTCGGAGGCCGAGTATAGGCTCCATACTTAGGACCCTAGATGAGCGCTCGCTTATTATAAGGAGCGGACGGCTGAAGTTCGGGGAGAGGTTCGCCAGCTGTTTGTCACCTACGCTGAAGTCACAGCTGGCAGATCTGCAGCAAAGCGGACGATAGGCAGGTGGATCACCTCCTGCATAGAGCTCTGCTACAGGTTGGTGGGCATGGAGCCTCCCAGAGGGATAAGAGCTCATTCTACTCGCCATACCGCTGCATCGGTAGCTGCTTCCAGGGACATCCCTATCCAGGATATCTGCAGGGCTGCTACCTGGAAGTCGGCACATACCTTCATTACCCATTACCACATCGACCTCGAGTCACACAGGGATGCTGGTTTTGGGGCCTAAGTTCTCCAATCTCTCTTTCCCAAGTAAGTATTGGGGGTGTGCGCCTTGCCTCCCTCATCCGGGAGAACTGCTAGGAGTCTGCCAGACAGTGTGGATGAGCAACATATCCATGTCCCTAGAAATACAGGTTACTCACCTGTAGCAGGAGTTCTAGGAATGGTATATGTTGTTCATCCACATGACCCACCTGACCTGCCCAGCTTCGACGAACAACCTGAGCTTCCAGCGGGCCAGATCTGGCATCATGGGGCGGAGCCAAGAGTTTTACCACCGGGTGGGTGGGAGGAGCCAGCTTGAAGACATTCCGGCAAGAATTAAAGCGGCAAGGATACCTGCCAGACAGTGTGGATGAACAACATATACCATTCCTAGAACTCCTGTTACAGGTGAGTAACCTGTATTTACCGCTTGCACAGTGGAGAACTTTTGCATCATTTGGGTCATTTTATTCAGTTTCTTAAGAACTTCAGCATTGGTGGGTGTTACTTCCCCCAGTGACTGAGGCTGAAACTGGGATGACTGAGCAAAAGTTGGTGCTAGTGTACCTGGAGGGGCATGGTACATCTGAGGGTAATATTGTGGCATGGGCTGTTGGAATGGAGGTTGCAGGTAGGGGCATCTGAGTTTTATGTGCCCAGGATGTCTGTAGTTATAGCAGATGATTCCCTGCTGTGGGTTAGGGTTGGTTCAAGGGGGTGCTGCTGCTACTGGACCCATTTTGTTGGGAGAAGTGGCTTTAAGCATTGTTTCTGCTTGTTAGATCATGGTTATGAGTCTACGGTAGGTGGTTGTCTATCTACTGTGGCCCCTAGAAGCGACCGTAGTTCTGGAAGCATTCCACTTAGGAATCATTCCTTGAACATAACATCTTCATACTTTGGTTTCAATTCCCCACCAGCAACACCTGCCTGATAGGCTGGGAAAATCAACCCATAGACACAAAACAGTCTTTCTCCCCAAGTAGCGCCTGGCTCCCCCTTTTTCTGAGCAGCCAGGGTGAATGCCTGATGGAAATCTACTGTTCTTCCTGTTACCAAAGATATTACCTCTTGTAATAAGTTTGAAAACACCTAATTTCCTCCTCCTATTGCCATATCTGGCAGTGTCTGTCTAAGAGAAGGATGCAAAGAATACAATATAACATATCTGGCATAAATTGGTCTTAGTTCCTCATGTGTCCTTAAAAAAGGTTTGGATTTTTACATTTAACTCTAACAAATCATCTCCTGCATTTATTTGTCCCGACTCCTTGCCTAAAGCTGTTACATCCTTGGGGCTTAGCCACCGTTCTTCAGTAACAGTAGTGGTAACTGGTGGTGGTTGCGCAGGAGGGGGGTCACCTAAATTTGCAGGAGGTGGTGCAGGGTCCTGAAATACTTGCACAGCTGTGAGCACTGATGATATAGGTGGCAACTTTCTAGGTGGTGGCACAGGCACCATTGAAGCTGATGGGGGGAAGGGGTGCATATTCCAACGGGGGTGGCAAGTACTTTGGGTCAAGCTGCCTTTGCCTAGAATTTACACAGTCATCAGGGTATTTTTGACAATGCTGTCTCCAATCTGCATTCTGTATTTCCCCTTAATTTACACCATCACCATCATCATTATTATTCTCATCTCTTAAGGGGACACCACTATAAGCAGCCACCACTGCTTGATGTCTTCCTAACTGGGTTTCTAACTCTTTAATCTGATGTTGGCATTCTCAGTGATCTATATTGGGCATAGAGGAGGTTTTGGCTTGCAGGAGGCATCTTATACCCCCTTGCACCTCCTCCAAACATTTTGTTAATTGTTTCCTCTCTTCCTCTAAGAATTGGTTGTCTAACATTGCTTGAACTGCAGTTGCCTCTTTAGCAGAGGCAGATTGAGCAGTAAAGGAGAGCAATTTGTTTTCCCCAGTTAATTTTCTAATTTGCTCTCATAATTTTTCTTTTGCAGCTAAAAGTGCCTGTACTTCCTCCTTCCATTGACCTGCTATCCAGCAGGTGCCAAACACAAGGGCATTTGTGCCCTCTTTGTGTGACAGACTCTTTTCCTTTAAACATTTTTCTACATGCCCTTGGGCTTGTTTCCATGGGTCTTCGGGCCCTTTCACACACTTAATTAATTCCTGAACACATTTACACTTATTAAGCTTTTTCTTTAGCTTCTCCATAGATCTTTACCTGTAGGTTCAAGTCTACTCGAACACTCAGAGTTCAACTCTTTTTCCCAGCCCCTCAGTAAGGTTATGAGTCTTATCTGTGTGGACCCTGCCTAGATTACAAAAATGCTTTTACCAAATCACCAGAATTAACACCAAACCAGCTCCTGGCTGGCTCACCAATTTTGTAAACAAACCAAATGTGCCTCACTGAGACAGTGAGGCTACACACTATACAGGTTCTTGGTTGGTAATTCTCAGTGATTCAATAAAGCCACCACACTGTATTGTTTGCCAACTTAGTTGTAATTTATTAGCATAGTATCAACAAGACTAGCTAGAAAAATCCTATTGTAACAATAAAGACACACCCTGACAGGATGAATAGTCCTAATTCACAGAAAGAGGTGCATTCTAGCATAATTTGTACATATTAGAAATACTTAAGTTTAGGGCCAAATTAACTGTTATTTATCCAATATATGAAGAGAAAACAAAAAAATCCTATTTTAACAATAAGAATGCATCCTGTCATGATTAATAATCCTAATTTACAAAAATGAATACATTCTAATATTATTTCTGGGCATCGGATAGCCTGCTACTATCTGGATGTATCTACTGCAATTTAATTCTAGACAGCCAATGGGGCAGTCCCATTGGGGTGATTCTAATATGCAACCTAAACAGCCAGTAATATTTGTATTACAGGGCTACAGATTTTCAGAAAAAATGAAACATACTCCCCTTCTCTCTGGGTCCTTCAGCACTGTGGATAGTCAGATCTTTGACTTCTTTCCTCTCGAAGAGACACTGGACATAACATTTAGGTCCTGTACTTATACCCAAATTGTTTACAACAAAAATGCATGGTTGGAATTTTCCCAAAAACTACTACAGCAGATTTTAGCCTAGACACTATGTCATTCATTAAATCATGAGACAAGGGTTCAAAAGTACATTGGCCATAAGATACATTTGACACTTTGCCGAGATAGGAGAGTTTTGTTTATCATCATCCTTGGATGGAAAAACAAGTGGTCAGGGGATTTTACATTACTAAAAATAACATGCTTAGGAGACAGAAAAACAAATAAGGGGACTTTTACTCTATTTAAAATAACTTGCTTAGAAATGCAAAAATAGCATTTTAGTAAATAGTGGCCAAAGCAAGTATATAATTATTTCTTATCAGCTCTTTGTTATACATATTTTTAAACACAAATAATCATAAAATGGGGAACTGTACTGGCCAAGGCTAGACACAGTTACTTCAGACAGCTGCATCTTTATTTTGATCATGACCTTTTAAGTCACAGAAAGACATGTTTTGGTACACAGTATTTCTGCTGAACAGAGTAAACTAATTTTGCTTAAGACATCTGTTCTTAAACATTGCTTATGCTCTTTCACCTGTTTTTCTACATTTCATTCCTAACATTTACATGGTTTTAACAATTACCTTTTAAACTCTTACACTTACATACATATTAATTTACATGGTAGTATCATTTAGTTATGCACTAGACACTTGCAGCCTCTGCAAGCCCTTTTATACATGTTCTATCTTCTCAACCTTTGGCTAGCCAATATATATATAAATGTTGTTAGTAAACTTGTATAAAACTTTTGCCACTGGTCACTTTCAACAAGCAGGGCACAGGACCCAAGGCAGCATGGAGTCACAGTGGGGAGGTCATGTCAGAGGAATCTAATGGATTTCTTTGACTGGGTGACCAAAGTAGTAGACAGGGGAGGGGCTGTGGATGTGGCCTACCTAGACTTTAGCAAGGCATTTGACACAGTCCTACACAAAAGATTAATAAACAAGTTAGCCAGCCTGGGAGTGGGTCCCAGGGTTGTAACCTGGGTAAAAAAATGGCTGGACAACAGGACGCAGAGGGTAATAGTAAACGGAATCCACTCTGAGGAAAGGGGGTTACTAGCGGGGTACTGCAAGGTTAAGTACTGGAACCGGTCCTCTTTAATGTCTTTATAGGTGATATTGTGGAGGGGCTGGAAGGAAAAGTATGCCTCTTTGCAGAATACACAAAGATCTGCAACAGGGTTGATACACAAGGGTGGGTGGAAAGGATGGAAGGGATATGGCAAGGTTGGAGGAATGGTCAAAAGTATAGCAGCTTAGATTCAATGCAAAGAAGTGCAAAGTAATGCACCTGGGAAACAAAAACCCAGAGGAAGAGTACACAATGAGGGGGGTTACTAACAAAAAAATGGAACAGGACCTGGGGGTAGTCATATTAGATGACCGAAAGGTAGACAAGCAATGTGAGAAGGCAGCAAGGAGGGCTGGGGGATACTGGGATGCACAGGGAGAGGCATCACCAGTAGAAAACAGGAAGTTGTTATCCCACAGTACAGACAGTTGGTGAGACCTCATCTGGAGTACTGCATGCAGTTCTGGAGACCCCATCTATGCAAGGACATAGACAGGATGGAGACAGTCCAGAGGAGGGCAACTAAAATGGTGCAGGGCCTGCACCAGAAGCCATATGAAGAGAGACTAAAGAAGCTTAATATGTATACCTTAGAGGAAAGGAGGGAGAGGGGACATGATAGAAACATTTAAGTACCTCAAGGAAATCGGCAAAGTCCAGGAGGGTAGCATCTTTTAAAAAAAGAGATGTACAAGAATAAGAGGGTCACAATTTGAAGATAGAGGGGGATGGCTCAGGGGCAACATGAGGAAGTATTGTTTTACAGAGAGGGTGGTGGACACATGGAACAGCCTTCCAAAGGAGGTAGTGAGGTCAAAAACGGTGGAGGAATTCAAGAATGCATGAGACAGACATAAGGCAATTCTGGGGGGGTTAGGAGGAAGTAGACTGTTGGTTAACTAGGATCTGCAGCTTATCCATTAGGAAGGGAAATGGGCAGACTGGGTGGGCTAAGCGATCTTTATCTGCCATCAAAGTCTATGTTTCTGCATAAAGGGGTGGAGGTCATGCAGCAGGGATGCAGCATAGGCAATATGGAGGGGACTACGATTCCTACACATGTTCTAACACTAACCACTAACAAAACCTACTACAGTTAAAACATGAAATGCAGTATAAGAGATAAAATCCCTACTGCAACAAAAAATAAAATCAATCCAAATTAAATATAAAAATAAATATAAAACACTATCCATAAGCGTGCATCAACATACATACATACAATAAATTATACAGTTTACACCCTATCCAGTCAAACCACAAGCATGCACTATCCAAACCCACCACCCCAAGAACAATAACACCTAATTCAAAATTTACATTAAACCACACAACAAACAAACAGGAGAATGGCAACCATGTACTATATTTCTCTTCTCCTAGCATCCTTTTACAGATCCTATGCACTACTCTTCCTGCAACCTGCCTCTTCTGTATGCTCACCCCAAATGTTCTAAAAATCCGATGCCTTTGGGTTTTGTCCTGGCTGAGACAGTTACTACACTAAGGATTCCCAACAGGACGAAGCATGTGTCTGTCATATGTCATTCTCAGCCTACATTGGATCAGATGTACAGGCCTGTTTAAAGCAGCAGTGTTAGTCTTCAAAATATTGCATTATATAGTATTTTTTTTAAGCAAAGAATATCTTTCAGATATCCTTATGTAACACCCCCCCACACAACTCTGGGGTTTACCTTAATGTCTTCCTGGTCTCCTTCAATGCCCACTGCCGGGTTGATGTCCTGTCTTAGTGTGATCCTGTTCATTTACATGAGAGTGCCATGCTGAGCCTCCGCACCCGTCCATTTAAGAGCTTAGATAATGCACATATAGTGAATGGTCTGAGCTGGGTCCGAGTAATTTAGGACTTGCGACCGGCCAGCCACCACTCTGATTTGCTCCACTCTGCAGTCAGTACTAGTGCAGAGGGAGCCTGCATGGGAACTGTACTTATCTACCTCTAGTGCATTGTTATATTTACATTACAGAAGTTTGTCTAACCTGCTTGTCTTGCAGTTTGCCTTTTGGAATGGGAGCCACCATGTTAGGTCAGAAACTTCCAATAATTGGACCAAGAGGACTTCTGGGAACCTAAAATGGATCCTGACTCAAGTGTCTCATGTGAAGGAAAACTGTAGATCTACGGAATGGTCTTTTGCAGTAGGTCATTACTTCTGGAAGGTTCCAGCAGAGGCTGCTGTGGCACGGCAGCTCTTCTAGCAGTCTTGTACGAGGGACCGCCCACACAACATCATCTTCCTGCTCCCTATATAAACGTGGGAGGTCTCTGGTATCCTCAGTTCATTTTCCCACCGTCTTCAGCTCGCATAGCAGCTAGAACAACTTCTAAAACAGCAGTCATCAACGAGAAACAACAGAAGATTCTGCGAACACCCAGGGGCTCATCCAACAAGAGCTCCCCCATCTACAGATCTACCTTTCTGCACACATAGAGAAGGAGTACCCCTCCTCATCCTCTATATTTTCATACTCATTGATGGCCACCACACCGTTGACAATTCATCTATATTCTCATTGATGGCTTATAACCGTCAACACTCTCATCAATGGATACCACTGTCGACGATGCATCTATAGTCTCATTGACGGCTTACAACCGTCACCACTCTCATCAACGGATACCACTGTCGACGATGCATCTATAATTTAATTGACAACCATACCCGTCAATGTTCTCATTGACGTCTACCACCGTCGACGATGCATCTATATTCTTATTGATGGCTTATAACCATCATCAATCTCATCAACGGCTACCACCATCGATGATGCATATATATGCATATATATATATATATATATATATATATATATATATCATATTATTGACAACCATACCCGTCAATGTTCTCATCAACTGTTACCACCATTGATGATGCATCTAAATTTTTTGATGGCTTATAACCGTCACTATCCTCATCGACGGCTTCCACAGTTGATGATGCATCAATATTATCATTGACAGCCATTCACATCAATGTTCTCACTGACCGTCGACAATGCATGTATATTCTCATTGACGGCTTATATAACCATCCATGGCCTCAACGGCTACCACCATCGACGATGCCTCTGTGTTCTCATTGACAGACATCTCCGTCAATTCTGCTTTTTTCTTTTTCATCAATGGCTGTCCCTCATCAACAATGCATCATTACTTTGCCTACTTATTGACGGGCCGTTTTTACACTCCGTCATCAATGATGCTTCTAGTACTATAAAAAGGCAATACATAAATAAACCTTTATAGGTTCCATTAGAGTTACAGAGCAGGAGAGATTCCTCTCAACCTCTGTACTTCACACCTCGTCAGTGGCCACTAAGTGTCCCTCTGTCGACAGTGCGCCATCATTTTCTTTCCTAGTAAACAGGGCTTCACAAAAAACCTATGGCTTTTGCCATGTTTCTACCCCTCCACCCTCTTAGGTGGACAATTACAGGGGTTAGGCAGACAGAGATCGAAACCCTGGACTTTCCACCCAGGGGCAAGACCTGCTCAGACTACATGTCTCCCCCCCTTTTCTCTCACAAGGAACTGGACATCTCCACTGTAGTGCGACACATCTTGCATGCCATATGGCACTCCCAGCCCTCAGATCCAAGGGGCAGGGCAACCCTCCAGGATCTCCTACTCTTCTGCCCAAGGCTTTTCATGAAGACCAGGATCCATTACCACCATGGTCACGTCCTCTTATATATAAGACTATTTTTTGGATAAACGAGTGCTGCTGGTTGACTTCACCGGTGACCTTGAACATGATGATTTCCAGGAGCTGAAATTCCTTCATCAGTCTCCCTCTTTAGGAAATCTATTCTTTGTATGAGGGCCTGCCTAGAATTCGCAGCAACTCCTCCTGGTGATCCTTCGTTCCAAGAAATGATGGGATTCTCTCTACCACTAAAACATGATAAAATAAGGATATGGCAGAATACCTTGCTCTGCCAGAGGAGCTCATCTTGGTGTTTTTAGCCAACTAATTCAAATCTACTAGAATATCATGCTGGCAGCTATCTCACTTGTTTCCCCTAAGGGGGATCACATGTGTAAAGCTCCTTTGGTTTATCCCTTCCTTCAAGCACTCCTGGAAGTGGACTCTGTTCTGCCACTTATGATCACAAGAGCTACTTACTACCTGATAAAGAATCCCAAAGTCTTGACTTCCTGGAAGAAACAAGTCTTTTTTCTCCAGTACCATAAATATCAAAGTTCTAAATTATGATTAACTACCAAGATACCCTTGGGTCATCTGCCATTGAGACTATCGATCGCCTCCTGCCCCCACAGGACTGGGAGCGCTTATTGCCTACTATGTCAACTAGAAATACTAATTCCCATCACCTACCCCGGTTGGGATATGATGCCATAGATGCCTCTGCCCGACTGTCAGCTATTGGCATTTATTTGCAGTGCCACACAGGGTTCTGCTTTTCAGGCGTTACGCCCGATGGGCAACATAAAGCATCAGGTCAGGTACTCAGACTTTCCAGATAACCTAAAGGCATCAGGCAGACCTCTTCATACGGTTCATGGCATGCACCATACTCCGCTTACAACCAACTGTACTTAATCCTCTTCCTACTCTGAAAGAGGTGGAAAATACAGAGATACCAAGAACAGGCAGCTACAGAGGTTGTACTCACCCACAAGAGACAACACCTCCGCTGCCCATGGCTCCCACACCCACCCTCCTGGGAGGGCTGGGCAGCACAATACCCAGTGACCCACTAGAAGTGTTTCCCACCCCTCCTCAACACAGGCTTCGGAGGCTGTGGGCGGTCATTTTGCCCTCCAGTCAGAGGCCACACAAATGATCACTTTACATGAATGGGTACTCCAGATTATACAGAGGGGTTATACCCTAGAATTTATCTCCAGGCCCCCTTCCCTGTCCTCCCCGACATATTCATTATCCATGAGATCATATACCTACCCTTCAAAAAGACCTGAGGGCTCTACTAGTGCCACAGGCCATTTCTCCAGTAACCCCTCACAACATCAAAAAGGGATTCCATTCCCACTTCTTTCGGGTACCCCAATGAACTGGAGTCCCGGGTCTGATACTGACTTCAGAAAGCTGAACCTTTCCATCCAGTACAAATGGTTTCACATGATAAACTTGATTTCCATCATGCCAATACTGAAACGGGGAGATTGGCTTTGTGTCCTACATATGAAGGGTGCCTACCTGCATATCTCTATCCATCCCACTTATTGCATGTGTCTTCATTTTTACCTGTCAGGTTAACACTACCAGTTTCAAGCACTCCGGTTTGGCCTCTCCTAGGCCCTAAGTATGTTCACCAAATACCTAGAGGTAGTTGCAGCAATTTTAAGAGGGAAAGAACACTTTAACTTTTCATATCCAGATAACTGACCAATCAAAGTGGAACATGTTCACTTTCTTACCTAGTGTTATCCATGGACCAGCACCCCTGATTGTACCCCCACCTCTCAGACAGCAACACATATGTACATATATATACTAACCTTAGGGCAGAGGCACTTATCATATAAGCATAAGTGTCAGGAGCTGTATTCTACTAATGCATATTATGCTCCATTATGTTTTACAAGTATATTTTGTTCCTGGGAGATGCTTTCCATTATATTTTACTGTATAATTATAAGTTAGGCAATAGTGCCATCTTTACATTCATGTAAAGTGAACCTTATTGTTCACTTTATCTTCTGATAGTTAAGCAACTTCTCTTGTTAGTTAGGATGGTTACTCATGCCACATGCTATTGTCCAATTGCATACTTTTTATGTATCTTCTTTCATAGTAACCATGGTAATTACCAGGGTATAAGACCCCTTGCAGCACGTAGCTTCTCTGAGAGACCAGACTAGAGACTGCAGCCTATGTAGGTAAGGAAAACTGGAAGCTCTCTCAGTGTATTCACTGTTGGTAGTAAGCCTGTATCATTATTATTTACCAGTAATAAATTACATTTATTACTTGTGCACCACTTGTCTGTTGTCTCTTCCTTTGTGCCATTCCACCAAGAACCTGAGACAAGTTATTTTATTACCAAGTTACATTTTGGTGACCTTGTGCAGGTTGGAAGGTGCAAAAGAAGATTCCATTCAATTTATTTTGAATGTTGAGTAGTGTAGTGCACTTTTGCCTACCTGGACCTACTGGTGCTTGCAGTAGTAGCGATTGTGGTGGACACATTCTTTCTTGGTCTCGGGCATGGCAGACCCACACTGGACCTCTTTACACTCCATTTGTGAGTGACAGCATACCGCCGTGGCATCACTGCTCACCCACCGGGGACCGGAAAGCAGTTGGGTGATGACGCCAAGGATTTCATCTAGTTTTCCAACTGCTTCTTTGTTTGTCTACCTCTTATTTGTCATGCCTGAACTTTGTACTTAACTGAGAGTGGACATCTCAAACTACCTCACATCCCATGGCGGATGGACAGATTTCACACTGGACAAAAAATCTGCAGACAATCCATTGCTGCTAATACCTGAGCACTACTTAGAGTCCAAAAACACAACCAAGAAATACAACCTTAAAGGTATTCTATATACCACTATTGAGGGTCTCACAACGAGGTGTGCCTCCCTTGAACTGCAAAATGTGTCTCTAAAAAAAGAGATAGGCTTGCAGGCATCAGAGTTACAGAAACTAGTGGAGGAGACACAGTCACTTCACGATGTCAATAACAGACTATTGCACAGTACTGCTCAAGACACTGAGCATGAAATTTGCATGTTGAGAGATGATTGTGAAAGGTTGAAATGTGATTAGAAACAGCATATTTGAATGATATTTTGAGCGACATGAATGACAGTTTGAGAGAGGAGAATGCTGAGTTGAAAGAGGAGTATCAGAGAGTGAATCGTGGGTTAGATAAAGAACTTAGGGAAAACATTGAATTGGGCGCCATGTACAGAGTGTTGCAGCATGAGGTTGAAAAAGGTATTGAGCAGGGCACTGCAAGAGTTTATCGCAAGAAGCATAGAGAAAAGATGGCAAAGTTGAGCCATCAGTGGGAGGTTCTTGCCTGCCATGTTAAAGCCATGAATGGGTTTCATTATACGCCCATTGAGATTGCTTCATCCAGCAATGACGACTCTGACTTTGATGACAAGGCATGCCACGTCACATGCAAGTCCTACCCCCGTGGTGGAGCAACTTCCGCCAGCCATCCCCAAGATGGCGCCTACGTCGGCATGCACTCTGCATCACCACGTCTACATAAACATGGCAGAAGCCATGAAAAATGCCAAAATGGCAGCCACATGAACCAGCCAGAGGTACCATGTTCCATACCGCACTTCCCCTTGCTCCTCTCAACAGGGGAGATGCTGCGGAAGTCCACGACCTAATTCAAGAGGCCCTTAGTCACATTACTGTACCGGAGGAACAATGGAAAGCCATCCAGGACCAAACTGACAGGATGTTTCAAAGAAGCAGTCATTCAAGACCATGCAAACAAGGCGAGGCACCCGTCGCATTTCTTGAGGAAGCAGCCGCTAAAATGCCAGATGCACGCGATGAGCTGAATGCAACTATGCATACTTCCAATCCCCACAAGTTGCTCACTCTGTCCAGCAGATTGCCCGAAGTATTGGACAGATGGGCCCAACTGACAACCTCAGTTGCCATTTGGAGAAGGTGTGTTCCCTCTGCGAGAAACTTTCTCTCCAACCTGAGCACCAGGTTCAAGTCTTGTGACAGACGAGAGAACCAACCCTCTCATCAAAGCTTCCAGAGATAGAACGCAACTGCGAGACTCTTGTCTACAATGACATTGCTGTGGCCTGCATTGCTGCCAACTCTCCGGGTGTCATAGGAGCTCGCTTGGCCTAGAGGGTTAAGCAAAATGTGAAAGAAAGCCCCGTGGCCTACCATCAATGGCTATGGCTTGCATATTACACTGGCAAAACCCTAGCAGGTGAACTTGCTGACCAAGACCAGATTAAGTACAAAGATTTGTACATATGGAACATGACTCCGGCCTTGCAAGAAAAAGTTGAGCTTAATGTTTACCCTAATACTGACTCTTTGCTGTTATCCTTACAAAAATGGAGCATGCCTATCAGGTCTACCTCCGTAACTTTGCTTCCAGTAAAAACAACAAAGCTGCTGCAATTCGAGTTCCGGCAGCAAAAGTGGCTGCAGTACAGCCCACCGCTGAGACCCCAACCCACTACACAGCAACAACCAGAAATCTGACACCCCTTCTGACGACAAACAGTCACACAAGTAGTAGGAGGGGGGACCGGAACCATAAAAACAACAGAAACAGGGATAGAAGTAATTAGAAAAATCCAAATGCCCAATTCAGCAGCCGGAACCGCAATGGTCATAGCTATCAAAGCCTAAAAGATGAGAAAGAGGCCCTCCGCAAACTGCTGGAGAAGGACCATGCTGATAGAGCGGCTAAACCTACACATACCATAGCAGCCCTTGCTCCACCCACTAGACAGCCATGGGGCCAGGGGAATCCATTCCTGCCTTTGGCTGCCAAACAAACAAACAGCCAAGGGAAAAATCCTTTTGTGGCATCGGCTACTGGACAGGCCGATGTCGACAACCAAGGAGGAACCATCCGAGCAGGCCACTGTCATGCCTGTGACATCACAGGTACATCTGTATCCTGTGCGAGACATCCAGGAGGCCTTGAAAGATCCTGCAGGCCTCAGATTTCAGGAACAAGATGATGATTACAATACTGAAAATGCAGATTGACAATTACAGGCCCCGGTCCAGATTGTGAATGACTTGATTGTTGACACAAATGGATGACCTTGTGTAAAGGCCATGGTCAGGGGCCGCCAACTTACCATGCTTCTGGATACCGGAGCAGCCTTGTCAGTCCTCCATGATGAGGACCCAGTCTCATCTGACTGTTTTACCGACTGGAAGACCAGTGCCCAAGGTGTAGATGGTACCCAACTACACACCTACTGATCTGTTCCTCTACCTGTGGTGGTAGGCCACCTCAGGACCAGTTTTATCTTTGACCTCATGGTATTACGTCATCTCCCCAGCATATTGGAAATTGACTTTCTAGCACTGCACAGCTGTGTAGTGGACCTTGCCAACAGGCTGCTTCTCCAGATTAGGGGACAATGTCATGCTGTCACCATTCCAGACTTGCACATGGTGACAGCCATCTCCCATAACAACAAGGAGTATAACGTCACAGCCTTATTCAAAAGTCATGACTTGTTTTCTGAGCTTGCACCCTTGCTGCAGAAACACCTTGCTGTGTTTTCCACCAACAAGCACAACTGTGGTAGGATGCACACTACCATCGAAATCACAGGACCTGACTCTGTGAGGCAGAAGCAGTGCCCATTTCCTGCTGAAGCCTTGCCATCACTGAGGGAGACCATCCAATTACTGCTTCAGCAAGGAGTGATTAAGATCTGTGTCTCCACTGTCAGTTCACCTATTTGGACTGTGAAAAAGCCAAGTGGAGTTTGGAGACTCACAATGGATTACAGGAAACTTAATTAAGTTACCCCCAGTTGTGCCCCAACAGTAGCATCAGCACCTGATGTGCTCAAACTGTTGACACCTGACAAAAAGTGGTTCACAGCTCTTGACATCTCTAATGGGTTTTGGTCACTCCCATTAGCACAGGAAAGTCAATACAAATATGCTTTCACCTTTGCTGGATGCCAGTACACCTGGACCTGCCTTCCCCAGGGCTTCCACAACAGCCCTTCCCTCTTCCATCTCCACATGATGGATGCTCTGTAGGGGTTCTCCACTCCCCAGTGTCTCCTGCAGTACATGATGTGTGTAAATGCTTCATTGGCAAGCATTTGAACTAGCCAAGGGGGAGGCACCAAAAAGGAGAAGGGAAATCCTAGCCCCACCCCCAAAATCAGGGTAGTTAGGCAAGCACCAACATAGGGAGAAGGGCAGGGGTAAATGGAGAAAAAGACAAAGGCAGTAAGGACAGGGATGGGACAAAGAAAAATAAGTCCATAAAAATAGAGGGTAATGAGTACCAATGCCCATAATCTAGGTAGAAAGTTCCCAAAATGGTGGCATTGATGGAAGAGGGATGCCTGGATATCATGGCAGTCACAGAAACATGGTACACAGAGAACCATGACTGGGATGTCATCATACCATTGCTACACAATCTACAGGAGGGACAGGGAGGGTAGAAGAAGAGGAGGAGTAGCTCTCTATCTAAGGGAAGGGATCAAAGCAACAGAACTAAAGGGTAAACAGGGAGGAGAAGAGGCATTGTGGGTCACCCTGGAGACTGGAAATGGCACCACAATCCACACAGGGGTTGTATACAGACCCTCGTCTTGGGGAGGAAATGGACAAGGAAATAATAGATGGTATCCTTAGGATGGCAGAGAAAGGGGACATATTACTGATGGGGGACATGAATATGCCAGATGTTGACTGGAGCACCTTTGCTGCAGCCACATCCAAAAGCAGCGCCATTCTCGATGCCCTACAGGGGGCATGCCACAGACAGCTAGGTTTTGGAACCCACTTGGGAGGGAGCAATCTTTGACCTGGTACTCTCAAATGGGGACAGAGAGAGGATCTCAGATCTAGAAGTGGGTAGCTATCTGGGAACAAGGGACCACCAAACAGTGTGGTTCACGATAAACTTACCTGTAGAGTCAGGCCATACAAAAGTGAAGGTACTGGACTTCAGGGGGGCTGATTTTGTCAAAATGGGAGCATGCCTCTGAAAATCACTAGCAAACAGGCAAGAAGGTGGGGTGGAGCAACAATGGGGAAACATCAAAACAGCCATCACAGAGGCAACAAGCCTTTGTGTGAACAAATAAATCAAAAGAAAGAAAAACCCACTATGGTTCTCAAAAGTAGCGGGGAAGGTTAGGGAGAAAAAGATAGCATTCAGGAAGTATAAGGAAACACAGAAGGAGCAGGACAGAGAACTATACCAGTTAAAGCAGAAGGGAGCGGGGAAGGCAGTCAGAATAGCAAAGGCCCAAACTTAGGAAAAGATAGCCAACTCGGTTAAGAAGGGGGATAACACCTTTTATAGCTACATTAGGGAGCAAAGAAAAACTAAGGCAGGGATACTGAGGCTCAATAAAGAGGGTGGTTAGGCAGAGAGGGACAGTGAAAAAACAGGGATACTGAATGAATACTTCTGCTCAGTATTCACAAAGGAAGAGCAGGGGGAGATACCTAATCCAGTCAATAGTAGCACTCTGAATAGGGGGGTTGATATGAATCCTTTCACAGAAGAAAGGGTTCTGAAAGAACTCCTAAAACTGAAGGTGGATAAAGCAATAGGGCCTGACGGGATTCACCCCAGAATTCTAAAAGAACTAACAGAAGAACTAGTAACACCACTGACTATCCTTTTTAATAAATCATGGGAGGATGGTGTGGTACCTGAGAGCTGGAGGAGCACAGATGTGATTCCCCTTCACAAAAGTGGGAGCACGACAGAGGCAGAAAACTACAGACCTGTCAGTTTGACCTCAGTGGTAGGGAAAATGATGGAATCACTTCTGAAGGAAAGAATTGTTGAGTACCTAGAGGCCAGTTTGGCACAGAACCCAAGGCAACATGGATTCACAGCAGGAAGGTCATGTCAGACGAATCTAATTGATTTCTTTGATTGGGTGACCAAAGTAGTAGACCAGGGAGGGGCTGTGGACATGGTCTACCTAGACTTTAGCAAGGCATTTGACACAGTCCTGCACAAAAGACTAATAAACAAATTAGCCAGCCTGGGAGTGGGTCCCATGGTGTTAGCCTGGGTAAAACACTGGCTGGACAACAGGAAACAGAAGGTAATAGCAAATGGAGTACACAGTGAAGAAAGGGGGGTTACTAGTGGGATACCACAGGGTTCAGTACTGGGGCCGGCCCTTTTTAATGTCTTTATAAGTGACATTGCAGAAGGACTGGAAGGAAAAATATGTCTCTTTGCAGATGACACAAAGATCTGCAATAGAGTTGATACGCAAGGTGGGGTGGAAAGGATGAAAAGGGACTTGGCAAGGTTGGAGAAATGGTCAAATGTATGGCAGCTTAAGATTCAACACAAAAGAGGTGCAAAATAATGCACCTGGGAAACAAAACCAGGGAAGAGGTACAAAATGGGGGTGAGATACTGACAACAACAAAAATGGAAAGGGACCTGGGGGTAGTCATATCAGATGACCTAAAGGTGGGCCAGCAATGTGAAAAGGCAGTAAGGAGAGCTGGAGGGATACTGGGATGCATAGGGAGAGGCATCACCAGTAGAAAACAAGAAGTTGTTGTCCCTCTGTAGAGACAGATGATAAAACCACATCTGGAGTACTGTGTACAGTTCTCGAAACCCCATCTCTGCAAAGACATAGACAGGGTGGAGGCTGTCCAGAGGAAGGCAACCAAAATGGTGCCGGGTCTGCACCAGAAGACATATGAAGAAAGATTAAAGGAGCTTAAGATGTATAGCCTCGAGGAAAGGAGGGAGAGGGGGGACATGATAGAAACTTTCAAATACCTCAATGGATTCAACAAAGTCCAAGAGGGTGGCATCTTTCAGAAAAAGATGTGCAAGAACAAGGGGTCACAATTTGAAGATAGAAGGGGGACAGCTCAGAGGTAATGTGAGGAAGTATTTCTTCACAGAGAAGGTTGTAGATGCATGGAACAGCCTTCCTGAGGAGGTCGTAGAGTCAAAAACAGTGGGGGAATTCAAGAATGCATGGGACAGACATAAGGCAATTCTAGTGGGGGATAGGAAGAAGTAGGCTGTTGGTTAACTAGGATCTGCAGCTTATCCATTAGGGAAATGGACAGACTAGGTGGGCCAAGCAGTCCTTATCTGCCATCAGATTCTATGTTTCTATGTACGTGGATGACTTGCTTCTAGCAACCACCACGAAAGAAGATAATTTGGCCCTTCTAAATGTCTCTACTCAAGGGAGCAGGCCTCAAGTGTAACCCCTCTAAGGCACAATTGTGTGAAAAAGAGGTCATCTTCTTTGGCCTACATATCACAGTCCAAGGCAGAACCCCAGCTGTCAAAAAGATCCAGGGCTTAAAAGATCTGCCACTTCCTACTAGTGCGGCAACACTCTTCTTTGGAATGGTAAACTACTCCAGAGATTTTATCACTGACTTTGCCTTGAAGGCTGCTCCCTTGTATGAACTTCTGAAAAAGGATGTCCAATGGACATGGGGCCCCACTCACACTGAAGCTGTTACACAGCTCAAGCAGGCCTTAGCCTCAGCCCCAGCACTGATCAGTCCTAACCCAAATCTCCCCTTCCATTTAGAAACCACCACCTCTGATGTGGCCATGTCTGCAGTGCTGGCACAAGAGTACAATGGGTACTTCAGGCTCATTGCTTATGCATCTCAGATGCTGTCCCCAGTAGAGAGAAATTACAATCTCTGTGAAAGAACACTCTTGGCAACCTACTGGGCTGTCAAACACTTCATGTACATCATTGGGTATGCTCCTATTGTCTTGCATACCTGCCACACCCCAACTAACTTTTTGCTTTCAGACAAAGTGAAAGATGGTTCTGTCTCCAGCACCAGACTCACTCACTGGTCCTTGCTTTTGCAGGACAGGTACTGTACATCAAAGTACTACCTGCAAAAATGCCATCCATCTTAGCCCATGGTTTATTCTATACAGGTAAGCCCCATTACTGTGCACTCCAACTTCCTGACTTACCTGAGTCAGGACCATTCTTACCAGCTACACCAGATATTTTAAAAGATATCAGCATGTATCATGTCTTTACAGACGGCTCTGCCTCCTATGTGGATGGAGAGCAGGTAGCAGGATTTGGTGTGCTCATACGAGATCAAGATGGCAATTTCAGGCACATTTCCAGAAAATGCACTATCTCCTCACAGTATGCTGAATTGGCAGCTGTGGCCTGTGCTTTGGAGGTCATGCCCAATGGTGACAAGGATGCCGTCATCTTTGCAGACTCCAGTTGGGTCTGCTGTTCCCTTACTGAGTTTCTACCATTCTGTAAGAAAAATAACTTCACATCCTCCGATGGCATACCTGTCAAATACAGGGATCTGTTTGTGTATATACACACTCTGACACAGCAGTTTACTCACAAACTGTACATTCACAAGGTAAAGGCTCACTGCAAATCTGACCCTTACCATGAATTAAGTGATTGAGTGGACTCACTTGCCAGAGCAGATGCTTAAGGGGGGAGACATGGACAATGACTCACCCAGTAGCTGTGGCAGCTAATTTCTTACCCACCAACACTAAGCAGAAACCAGTACCAGAACCCCCACTGGACCTTTCTGCTGCACAGAAATCTGACCCAGAACTAAAAGATGTGTTCAAATTCCTGGACAAGGGACTTGAAGAACCACTACCTGTTGGTAGTCCATACAAGAAACACTGACAACATACACTTCGTATCGAAAAGAGGATACAGGTGACAAACTGTGGGTTGCACCACAATCTTTGTAAACCAAATTCATCCATATGGTTCATGATACCCCACTACTGGACACCAGGGGGCAGACAACAACCTCCAGAGATTCAAAACTAAGACTTCCGGTTGCGTCATGACCCAAATGGCGGCTAAACCCCAATACTCCTCCAAGCCATGGTGATAGCTAGGGACAATCGGTAGCCATTCATTACAGTTTGGGGTCAATTAATACTGGATATCATGCCCAGAGTACTCCAGAGGATGGGGAAATCCAAACAAAAAGAGTTTGGGACACCAGTGCGTAACTCCGCAAGGCAGACAACTGCACGGCCTGTCAGTCCTGCCATGTCCCGCTCCTCCATGCTTATGGCATTGGCCGATGAGGAAGACTCAGGCTCAGATTCAAACTCCAGTTCAACTTCCACCTTTAAGAAGGTGGACGGGAACCATATGCTTAAGATTCTGCACAGAACAGATGCTAAAATCTCTGGGCTGCAAACCAACTTCAAAAAATTGGAAGCCCGGACCATGGAGGTGGAGGCCCACATGGAAGTTATCAGCAATGAGCATATGGCCTACGAGCATTCGTAGGCCTACCTCCACCTTAGAGAAAGGGAACTAACACTCTGAGCCGAAGATGCAGAGCCGACAGCAAGGCGCAACAACATCCGAATTTCGGGTTTACTCAAAGGCATTGAGCAGGCTGACATGGCAGCTTACATAGGTTCATAGCTTCACCAGGAGCTCGACTTGCCAGACAATTACAAGCTGGAAACAGAAAAAGCTCATCGCTCGGTGGCTCCTAAGCCCAAACCCAGAGCCACCCCCTGTGCAATCCTAGTTAAATTTCTAAAGTATACCATGAAAGATAAAGTCCTACAACTAGCCTGGAGTAAAAAGAATCTCAACTTTGACAGACAGCATGTTTATTTTGATCAGGACTTTCCCCACATATGATGATCAAATGGAAAAAAGTCCTGACTGTGGTTACATCTCTCAGAGAAAAGGGACACAGAGCTTTCCTACGCTACCCAGCTAAGCTGTGGCTTCAAGACGCTGAAGGGATACAAGTGTTTGACACCCTACTGCAGGCGACCCCTAAGCTAAACACCCTCGGAGTCCCAGTGCCAGACACCAGTGAGTAGCAAGCTGATTTGGAGATAGAGGAGATACTGTGGCAGATAGCACCGGGAGGTAGGAGGCCTGGCAGAAGATGAGTGGACTTTCTTCTCCTTCTCCACACAGACATTGCCAAATGGCTTGTCCCAAAACACCTAAATAAATTAATATACTTTTTACTGTGATGTGGTGCTCCATTTGGCTCTGGAGAGCCTGGATGGCTGAGTCATGTGGGATGATTTCACTGGCTGAAATTTGGATTTTATTGCAGGATCTCTGGGAGCAGAACCAGACGGCAGGGAGTGGTTTCCAGGAGTTTTATTTCTGAGGGAACCCCTGTGCCTGGTCCTTTCCATCCCTTCCCCTGGGCATTTGACTTTCAGATCACATGAACAGTTTGCTGATGGAATAAATAGACCGCATCTATACCCCTGGGATATAACATGATGGTGATGGAAAACGTACAGGTACTTTTCATTTTCTAAACGACCCATGCTAAATGTCTTTTGCATTAGTGCCTTTTTGGAATCAGCTACTACGGTGAACTGTGCATGCCACTTCGATTCAAATGTTCCCTGCTGAACATTTCATGACTCCTACCCAAAACTCTGGGGCAAGCATTTCAGGACTTGGTGTTAAGACTTATTAAAATAAGTGAGCTTTAAGGGCTCTAAAATGCTGTTGTGCTTAGATATTGGGGCGATTGGTGCAGGAAATCTTGGTTTTATTTTCGAAGGGGGAAGGAAAAGGGGTAAAAAAAGGAAAAAATCTCCATGGGGTGAATCAGCCACTTTCCCTTTTGTTACTAACCAGCTCCATCCTAGGGCACGGGCAAGGCTGATACAAGGCACTTATAAGTATTCCTCGCTGCGTTACAGGGAATTGTAACAATTTCTTAGGATGGCTCAACCTTCTATTTTTTTTAGTGTTGGATATATGCATATCATCCTTTAACAGTCTGGACAGGGGAGGAGGGTTAGAGACTCCAGTGGCAGGAGACACTCTCTCAACACAGTTCGTGCTTTGTTCCACTGTCTATGGATCTCGAGGAGTTTTTCCTTTGGAATCCACATGCCCTTTGGGGATACCCTAAACTCACCCGCAGGGCTCTGCCGATTTGGTGTAAGGTTACTTCGCATCAGCCCCTTTTAGGGGACCTAAGTTTGTCCTTCGTTTGTACTCTCTACATGTTCTTAAAGTTGCTCTGCAGTTTTAAGCAGGGAATTGTTTTTCTTCTATACAGGTTCTATACACTGATCTTTTCTTTCTTCACTAAGGCCTGGGAGGGGTGGAAGGGGTTGGAGGGGGGAAAGGCAGGGAAGAGTGACCATAACCTCTTATATGGGTACTCTTAATATTTGCACTATCAATGTCAAGAGTATTAATAATGTGGTGAAAATAACTAAAATCCTACAAGAGTTGCACAGAGTTGTCTGTGACATTGGGTGCTTACAAGAAACTAAGTTATTGAAAGTGGAACATGAGAAACTGAGATGGATGTGGGTGGGGGTGGTCCATGCTGACTCACACCCCACCTCTGCTAGGGCAGGGATGGCAATCCTGATCAGGAGGAGCCTCCCGTTCAGGGTTATGGGGTGTCAGACCGAGGGCAACGGTTGATGGGTGATATTATCAGGGGAACTGAGGGGCACCCCAATGTACATTGTCTCCATATATGCACCTGCCCCCTCCTTGGGAGCATTTTGTGTTTCCCTATTTGGCCACCTTGATTCTCTGCCCCCCTACTACATTATGCATACTGGGGGACTGGAACATGGTCGAAAACTGTATTTTAGACAAATCCCATCCTCACAGAGGGGGTCCCACGGGCACCTCCAGACTTTTGAAGACCCTAATGGAGGAAAGGGGGCCGGTGGACGTGTGAAGGTGGTACAATCCAACTGTCTGGGATTATACCTTTTACGCCCCAGTATCTCGGTCCTACTCCAGAATAGACCATATTTATACTTTTAAGACAGGAGCCCATTTGTTTCAAGAGGTGGCCATCCACCCAGTCACTTTCTCCAACCACTCGATGGTGCAAGCATGAATACAATGGAGCCCTAGGTCGGGACAGGGAGGCTGGAGGTTTGATCCTAGCACGCTGGATGATGGGAACCTAATTCACAAGATAAGACACAATGCTACATTACACCGAGGAGAATAGAGAGACTGACTCAATGCTGAAATTCATTTGGAACAGCCTCAAATCAGTTCTCTGAGGTATAGATATTAGTCACTCAGCATTTCACAATAAGCGACACAAAGCAAATGTTGCAAAAAAATGGGAGGAAATAAACTAGAGGCTGAACATAAAGCCTCAGGGGACCCAAAGGTGCTATCTAGACTGAAGGCTGCCAGGGAGGAGCACGATCAGTTGCTGACCCGTAAGGCCCTTAACTCTTTGCGCTTTACCAATAAAAAAAGTACTACGATGGGAAGAGAGAGTGGGCAGGCTGTTGGTCCTGCGACTTAAAAAGCAGGAAGCGGAGAGATACATCACCAAGGTGAAATCTCAAAAAGCTCCTGGCTTATGGGTAACTAAACCAGAAGATATAGCAGAGGAATTTGCCAGCTACTATAAATTACTCTACGGGAGGGAGTGAGGAGCAAATCATGAACACCAGATCTCGGAGTTCCTGGACAGGGTAGAGCTTCCCGCCATGACAGAGGAGCAGAGGAGAGCACTCTAATCTCCCTTCACTGAGGAGGAGGAGGTACTAGCGTTGATTAAAACCCTACCAACGGGCAAATCTCCAGGCTGTGATGGCTTTTCAGATGAATTTTTCAAGCAGTTTGCCCGAGAGCTTGTGCCGTTGTTGACAAAGTCTACAATGCTGCACTTGACCCAGGAGCTGAGCCAGACTCGTAGGAGGGAGACTTGATTTCCCTCATACCTAACCAGGCTAAGGACCTCACCGAGTGCGGGAGCTACTGACCAATCTCCCTCCTTAATCAGGATGCTAAGATATTTACTGAACTGATTAGCACCAGATTACAGGCCATCATCCCCTCCCTAATTCATTCGGACCAGACTGGATTCATACCCGGCCGACATATTCAAGACAATATCTGCCTGCTCCTCAATGCTATCTCCGCAGCAGACTCCCTTCCTCGAAATATCACCAACGCAGTCATAGCATTAGATGTAGAAAAAGCCTTTGACAGGCTTGATTGGCTCTTTCTAGAACAAACATTACAGAGGTTTGGCTTTGGTGAGAAATTTTTGCAGTGGATGACTAATCTTTATAGACATCTGAAAGCCCGAGTAAGGGTCAATGGTGAGGAGGAGTTGAGGATCTCGCTTTATGCAGATAATACATTACTTTATATTTCATATTTAGAATGCTCCATTCCCCTTCTTAATACAATGCTAGCAGAGTTTGGAACAGTCTCTGGCTTTAAAATTATTGAGACAAAGACTGAGGTATTTCCAATCAGGGCTGATGCTCGGTCTCCTCTCCCTCAGATAGGTTAATTTAAATGGGTAAAGGACTGCTTCCGATACCTAGGGGTGCAGATTCCTAGAGATGTCAAGAGATTGTACAAGGTGAATTATCTAAAGTTGTTACAGGTTGTGCAAGAAGATCTCCACAGGTAGAATCTCCTCCCACTTTCTCTCACAGGCAGAACTGAGTGTGCTCATATGAATGTGCTGCCTGGATTTCTATTCCTTTTTCCTGCTATCCCTCTGAAACTTCCTAACCTGTTCTGGAAAGGGCTGAAATCCTCTATCTCTCGTTTTATCCAGAGGAACCACCCACCCCGTATTAGATGGCATACCTTGCTCAGGGCGAAGGCCTCAGGGGGGCTGGATCTGCCAGATTTTAGGATATACTACTGGGCAGCTCAGCTGGGTGCCCTGGCCAAGTTCTGTGTGTGGGAGGATCCCCCTTTATGGACTGAATTAGAAAGACCCCTGACTCCTGTGGTAAGAGTGAGAGATTTACTACTCATGGGCAGAGAGGGGCTTTCCAAACTTGCTTTTAACAACCCATGGATGCTTTCTGCAAAGCTGGTCTGGGTGGATGTATGTAAAGAACTACAATTACCAAATGCGTTAAGCCTTTCTACACTGCTCAGGGCATATTTGGATTTTGCTCCACTTCGACTGGATACAGAGTTCACCAGATGGTATAGCAGGGGACTTGCTAGAGTCAAACATTTTTTTGACAAGGGGCTCTTTAAATCTTTCCAACAGCTAAGCTCTGAATTTAAATTGCCAGCCCAAGATTTTTCAGGTTTTTACAGGTTAGACATTTTCTGCTAGGAGGGGGCTCCAGCACCAAGGTGGTGGGACAACCGCACCCATTGCTAGGGCAGCTGGTGCACCTGCTCTGGCAGAACATTAGTAGAGGCCTGATCTGTAGATTGGTTTCGGTCTTGGGCAGACAAGACTCCTCTTGTATCCTGGACCTGGTCTCCAAATGGGAGCAGGAGGGTGGTATTAAGCCCCAGGAGGGGGACTGGACAAGGGTCTGGCATGGGATATATCACACCTGTGCCTCCCCCTCCCTGAGAGAATGCCAATGGAAAGTGGTAACAAGGTTCTTTCTGACCCAAACCATCACAAAACACTTTGGGACCTCTGGCATCAGTCTCTGCTGGAGGAGGTACGGGGAAGAAGGCACTCACACCCATATTTTTTGGACCTGTGTGAAACTCTGGCCTTACTGGGATCAAATTCAAGCTAGGTTTAATCAGATTTTTTGAGGCTAGCTTCCCGGTGTCTCCAGAGGTCTGGTTATTCGGGCTAGTATCTAAAGCCATGTAAACCAAGTCACAGACTTTGCTATTCAATATGTTGGTGGCAGCAGCACTAAAGGCAATCACCAAATGATGGTTTGATCCAACCATTCCTACAGGAGACTCCTGGTATGCAGTCTGTTTGCAAACTAAGCAAATGGAACAGCTAACTGCCAAGTTAATAACCCAAGCTGACAGGTTCAAGGCCAGATGGTTGCCCATCTTGCATTTTCAAGCCCATAAAGAAAACAAAGACATTTTGCAGATATTGGCTGATATCTCATAAGCTGGAATGAATTAGTACCCTGTCACACCCTTCTCATGGCCCCACCGGGACACCCCTCTCTCACAGAAACTAGGCCTTCTTATTTCTCTTCTCTCTCTTATTTCTTTTTTCTTCTTCTCTACTCCATACTATCTGACTCTCTTCACTTTCTTTTCTGTTGTTGACTGCTATTTATTTCTCCTGTTAACTTCTTGAGAACTTCCACGTGGTGTGGCCTATGGAACTGATAATTCTTCCAACTTGATATTGGCACTGTTATTAATGAAAACTTCCAAACTGGATATGGGTAGTACTACAGGGTTTTGGTTAGAGGATATTAGTCAGCACTTGTAGGGGGCTTGAATCTATTCCTCCTCTCTATTATGTGTGAGGCCCCTCCGGCCATGTCAATTGAAAGGGCTACTTCCCAAAGCCCACAAATATAAAGCTGTACATTGAAACCCTATGTCAATTTTAATATTACCATTTTAATATTGTCTAGATATAAGGATACACTGTGAGATGGAAATATGGTCCACATATGCGGAGGCTGTACTTTAAACCTTTCTGTTAAATGAAAAATACCTTGATAAAATATTATTTAAAAAAAAAAAAAAAAAAAGAGACTAAAAACTGTCTGATGGCCTGGCATGGCCAAAGATGTTAAGTACTATGTGGACAACTGCATAGTGTGTGCCCAGAACAACTCAATTTCGTTGAAAAAGAAATTCCAAATTGTTGCCACAAAGGCAAACTGTACGTGGAATGCTATACAAATCGATTTCATTGGCCCCCTTACCAACTCCAGCAAGAACAACAAGTATGCACTTCCCACTAAGACTAACATGGCAGAGACAATTGCCAAGATCCTGGTGGATCAGTTGTTCTCCAGGTGGGGACTACCTCTAAAGTAGACTCAGACCAGGGAACCTGTTTTACAGCTGAGCTGATGAAGCAGACACTCCAACTGCTTGGAGTAGATCAAAAATTCCATATTCCTTACCATCCTCAATCCTCAGCCCAGGTAGGAAAGAGCCAACAGAAGAATCAAACAGATGTTATGCAGATTCATCATTGACAATCTTGCCACTATTGCTGATGGCAATCGGGGGCACTCCTGCAGCAACAACACCGCATGAGGTTATGACTGGTAGAGCCATGCGATTACCTGAGCACCTGTTGATTGATCTCCACACCTCTACTGCAGATGGAGTATCTATAGACAAGTATGTCTACATCCTAACCCAGACCCCCACAACTCCCCTACCCTGCTAAATATGCCTGGACCCTCTCCAAACTCTCCCGTCACCTCCATCCCCAGTGGCCCCACCCTCCCCCGTGGCTTGCGCCTCTTGCACCTAAACATAAGAAACCTTACCCCCAAAATCGATTCACTCCAGCTGCTTGCCACCCACTATGCCCCTGACATCATCATCCTGTCTGAGACATGGCTAAACAAAACTATCTCTGAGCCCTCTGTCACAATCCCAGGTTATACAATGACCCGCCAAGACAGGGCTTGCAGAGGTAGTGGTGTTGCCAGTTATATAAATGCCAACCTGCACTTCTCTATAGTTTTATCAAAGTCCATACCAAAAGCCCATGAACTTATAATGATTCAACTGGAACTACCCCTCTCACTCCCTATTTACATAGCTGGTGTATACTGCTGGCCGGGCACTCTGGTATCAACTGTCACTGACCTACTCGCACAAATCTCCTCTCTATCATCGAAGGGGGAATTATACATCATGGGGGATTTCAACCACAACTGGTTATCTCATTCTCTCAGAAAAAACAGAACAGACATTTCTGCCCTGAACCTGTCTCAATCCATCACTGAGCCTATCCAATTAAATCCCAAATCTACGAACCACACTCTCATTGACTGGGCACTCACCTCCCACCCACACCAGGTTATCCAAGCTGGTCTGCTCCCTGACTCACTAAGTGACCACCACATTATCTACCTTATCAGGAAAATTCACCGCCCCAAATCTGCCCCAAGTTCATATTCCAATGGTCCTATAAATCCCTCAACCTAGCCACCGTGCATGAAGACCTAGCCTTAGCTCACTTCCAAAACACGTTCATCACTGTCTGGAATAGGCACGCCCCACTGCATCGCTCCAGGGTTCGCGGTAACCACCTGCCTTGGATCACTCAAGATCTCATAGCCTGCCAAAATGCTTGAGACAAAGCCTGGCGAGTGCATAACATTTCGCACCTCCCACAAGACTACGCAAAATACCGTGTGCTACGTAACAAGTGTACCACAGCAACTAGGCTCGCTAAAGCTGAATACTTCAACTCCTCCCTCCAGACTAACTTAAATAGCCCATCCAAATTCTGGAAAGTCATCCACTCTCTCTTCTCCCCCCCAGTGGCAAATACTACACTGCACCTTATTGTAAACAACTCACTCCTCTCTGACCTAGGGGTGGTGGCTGCCGAGTTCAACACTTACTTTACCTCTTGTGCCTCGACTCTCCTCTCCTCTCCTCTCCTCCCTGCCCCCTACTACTCCACCAGACACTACTGCAGACATTACATCAAACTCACTTAGGCCTTGTACCTTCTCCTTCCAACCTATCACACAATCAGAAGCCCTCCAGGCCCTGCTAGCCCTAAACCCTTCTTAAAGTAACTCCCCCGACGGGCTGGACACCAAACTCCTTCTCCTCTCTACACCAGTCATAGCACCACCTTTAGCTGATCTCCTAAACCTCTCATTTACCTCTGTTACTGTCCCCCGGGCCTGGAAACATGCCGTTGTCACCCCTCTCCCTAAAGGGGGGCCCCCTCCCTCACTGCAAACTACTGCCCTTTCTGTCTACTCCTAGTCCTGGCCAAGCTACAAGAGCACCTTGTACTCACCCAACTTACCTCCTTCTACTCTGACTCAAACTTCTTCACACCGTTCCAGTCTTGGTTCAGACAGGGCCACTCCACTGCTTCCTCCTTGTTAAGACTCACTGACTCCATCCTCTCTGGCATGGTTGGGGTCAGGTCTCCTCGGCTATATTTGTCGACCTCGCTAAAGCATTCGACACTGTCTCCCAACCCTTGCTAATAACTAGCCTCTCGGATGCAGACCTCACTGCCTCAGCTACTAAATGGTTCAGTGCCTATCTCTCAGTAAGAACACAATCAGTAAGAATTGCGGATGCTACATCCCCCCCCCCGTGACTACTGGTGTCCCCCAAGGGACAGTCCTTGGCCTCATCCTGTTCTCCATTTTTCTCAACAACCTGCCTCAATCTGCACAGCTTCATCTATACACATGTATGCCGACGACACCATCCTGTTCACCTCTGGCTCCTCCCCAGTTGAAGTAGCATCCAACCTCCAGTCCGATTTCAATAAAGTTCAACTCTGGTTCAGCTCACACTAACTTGCACTAAACACTAAACAGACTGTTACCATGTCCTTCGGCACGTGACAGAGGCTGTCCCGACTCCCCTCACTCCCACCCTTCCACACTCTGGATGGGACTACCCTGGGGGATGTTGGCTTCTTCCATTATCTAGAAGTATGGCTCGACTGCCACCTTACTTTCTCCGATCACATTGATGCTATCATAAAACAACTCCGCCCCAAGGTAGGTGCCCTCTACAGGGACCGCTCTTGCCTCCCTTTCTTGGTTAGGCGGGAACTAGTGCAGAAGATGATCCTTCCCTCAATTGAGTACTACGACATAGTCTACAGTGCTGCACCTAAAGCCACCTTATCTAAACTAGACCCTATTTTCAACACCTTCTGTCGCTTCACCCTGAATCCTTCCCCCTGCTCCCACCACTGTGATCTCTACCATACCCTCGCCTTCCCCCCTCGGAAATCGATGCCTACTGCACTGCTCCAAGTTTGTCTCAAAATTCTGGCTTGGCACCCTCCCTTCCCCTCCTACCTCTCCTACATACTATTGTTGGCTCCGACTCCACCTCACTCCCTCTGATCCCTTGACACCCGACTACTAAATATTCCCAGTCGTAAGACCTCAGCTGGGACAACAGCCTTCTTTTATCATTTCCCGAAACTCTGGAATGCTCTCCCCCCGCAAATCCATCACTCTTCCTCTACCTAATACCTGTCAGCTGCTCTGGCTAACTTCCTCATGGTAAACTGTGCCTGCACTCCTTAATATATGGCTCCCCCCTATCAATTCCCATGCCTACCAGCAGCACACCCTACAGTGGAAGCTGGCTTATATATCTAAAGGCATTTCTCACCTTATCTCACTTCTGCCCCTCTCTGTCCTGCCTAGACTGTATTTTACAGCACCTATCTGTGCTCCATGTACTGTCCGCAGCCCTCTCCACAGCCAAGCGAGATCCCCCTCCCCCGTGGACCACGGAACCAAAACAGAGCCAGTGAGGTTGTGAGGGCAAGCTATTCCCAGCCCTCCCCACAGCCAAGCGAGATCCCCCCATGGACCACGGAATGGAAACATAGCCAGTGTGGTCGTGAAGGCAAGCTGTCCCCAGCCCTCCCCACAGCCACGAGATCCCCCCATGGACCACGGAATGGAAACATAGCCAGTGTGGTCGTGAAGGCAAGCTGTCCCCAGCCCTTCCCACAGCCAAGCGAGATCCCCCCCCGCAGACCACGGAACGGAAACAGAGCCAGGTAGCCATCGGAGATTCCAGCTGCTCCTAAAAGTTACCATGTGCTTCATGTAAAATATGCCTGGAAGTATACTAAGTGAATAAGTAGAACTTGCAGCACCTTAATAATACACGCTCCTCCTCCTCCTACCTACCTGTACTTACAGCAGCCTTTTTTCTTCCCCTCCTGCAGTGCGGTCATGAGGGCAAGCTGTCCCCAGCCCTCCCCACAGCCAAGCGAGATCCCCCCCCGCAGACCATGGAATGGAAACAGAGCCAGGTATCCATCGGGGATTCCAGCTGCTCCTAAAAGTTACCATGTGCTTCATGTAAAATATGCCTGGAAGTCTACTAAGTGAATAAGTAGAACTTGCAACACCTTAATAATACACGCTCTTCCTCCTACCTACCTGTACTTACAGCAGCCTTTTTTCTTCCCCTTCTGCAGTGCGGTCATGAGGGCAAGCTGTCCCCAGCCCTCCCCACAGCCAAGCGAGATCCTCCCTGCAGACCACGGAATGGAAACAGAGCCAGGTAGCCATCAGAGATTCCAGCTGCTCCTTCATGGAGCTCTAGCCCTGCCTGCGCTATGCGCAGGCGCTCCACCACCCCCACCAATACCCTTGGAGAGCTCCTCCTTATATAGAGCTAACCTCATGAGCTGGTAAACCAATCAGCCCAGTTTCCCATTAGCTCCTTATATTTTTCTGCCACTAGTGGCCACCGCAGTGCAGATTCAATGCTCCACTGGAAAAAAAAAATACAGAATGCAGTTTCTCACTGCAACCATAACTATGCTTTGCCTAGCCTTGTCTTCCCTTACACCCTCATCCAATCCTAGTCTACCAGACCCTTTGCCACTTCTCTGCTTAGCTACTAAGCCACCACTCCACTCCTCCTTGGCACCAGTGAACCACAACCGGTACCATTGCCACAACTGGACCCTGGGGGCCTCTATCCTCCCTCCCTCTTTCCAGGCTGAGACACCTGCCCTATATATCCCACTCTATCTAGACCCTAAGAATAGTTGAGTACCTAGAGGTCAGTGGAGCACAGGATCCAAGGCAGCATGGGTTCACAGTGGAAAGGTCATGTCAGACGAATCTAATAGATTTCTTTGACTGGGTGACCAAAGTAGTAGACCAGGGAGGGGCTGTGGACATGGCCTACCTAGACTTTGCAAGGCATTTGACACAGTCCCACACAAGATTATTAGTCAAATTAACCAGCCTGGGAGTGGGTCCCAGGGTGGTAGCCTAGGTAAAACATTGGCTGGACAACAGAACACAGAAGGTAATTGTAAATGGAGTCCACTCTGAAGAAAGAGGCGGGTACTAGTGAGGGTACCAGGAGTTCAGTATTGGGTCAGTCCTCTTAATGTCTTCATCAGTGACATTGCAGAGGGACTGGAAGGAAAAGTATGCCTTTTGCAGATGACACAAAGATCTGCAACAGGGTTGACACACAAGGAGGCGTGAAAGGATGAAAAGGACTTGGCAAGGTTGGAGGAATGGTCAGACGTATGGCAGCTAGGATTCAATGCAAAAACTGCAAAATAATGCACCTGGAAAACAAGAACCCAGGGAAGAATACACAATGGGTGGGAGGTAGTAACAACAACAAAACAGGAAAGGACCTGGGGTAATCATATCAGATGACCTTAAGGTTAGCAAGCAATGTGAGAAGGCAGTAGGGAGGGCCGGAGTATACTGGGATGTATAGGGAGGCATCAGCAGCAGAAAACAGGAAGTTGTTATCCCTCTGTACAGACAGTTGGTGAGACCCATCTGGAATACTGTGTCCTGTTCTGAGACCCCATCTCCAGAAGGACATAGACAGGATAGAGGCAGTCAGAGGAGGGCAACTAAAATGGTGCAGGGTCTGCAAGAGAAGCCGTTGATGAGGAGAGACTAAAGAAGCTTAATATGTATACCCTTGAGGAAAGAAGGAGAGGGGACATGATAGAAACTTTCAAGTACCTCAAGGGAATCAACAAAGTCCAAGAGGGTAGCATCTTTCAGAAAAAGACTTGCAAGAACAAGGGACACAATTTAAAGATAGAAGAAGGCGGTTCAGGGCATGAGGAAGTATTATTTCACAGAGAGGGTAGTGGCTGCATGGAACAGCCTTCCTGAGGAAGTTGTGGGGTCTAAACTGGGAGAATTCAAGAATGCATGGGACAGACATAAGGCAATTCTTGTGGGGGGCAGGAAGATATAGGCTGTTGGTTAACTAGGATCTGCGGCCTATCCTGTAGGTAGGGAAATGGGCAGACTAGATGGGCCTAGCGGTCCTTATCTGCCGTCAAAGTCAATGTTTCTATGTTTCTATGTTTATGTTTCTAAGGCAAACTTACTAATTCCTAACCATCCCACTCAACGGGGGGCACCGGTAAAGATCATGCGCTTATTAAGATACACCCTGGCTCTCCTCCTTCTTCTCATAGCCGGGGATGTTGAATGGAACCCTGGACCACAGGCCCCCATTGCTGGCCAACCATCAGCACCAACTACACACCTCCCCAAAGGCTTCACAATTGTCCACCTAAATATATGCAGCATCCTAAAGAAAATAGCTGCCCTACAAACAGCTGTCCTAGCCCTTTGCCCTGATATTGTAATCATCACAGAATCTTGGTTGAAGCCCCATAAGCGGGATGAGGAATTCTCAATACCTGGCTTCTTTCTAATCTGCCAAGACAGGACAGAAAAAAGGGTGGCGGCACTGCCATGTATGTCTCCTCAAATCTCCAGTTTTCCGTAATCACTTCGACGGCACCCATACAAACTATAGATTCCCTTCTGATCAAAATCTCCCTGCCCCACTCTATCCCAGTATGCATAGCTGGGTCATGCTGTCTGCCGGACATACCTCTGGGTAGCATCCTCGACCACCTTGGTAACCTGAGGTCCCTTACAGAAGGCGGCGAACTCCATATCCTTGGAGATTTCAATCATAACTGGCTAGGCTGCGCAGCCTCTAAATCGCATTGCCAAATAAACACACTAAACTTGCACCAGCAAACACCCGCTTAAACCACAAATCCAATAAACACACACTACTGGACCGGGCACTTACTACCCACCCTCATCGGATAATTAAAGCTGGCCTACTACCGGACTTCCTTAGTGATCACCATATGATTTTTATAGTGTGAAAAATCTTCCACCCATTGGCCCCTCCACCCCGCATGCTTTACAGCAGAGTTTATAAATCACTAGATCTGACTGCTCTCCTAAATGACCTTACCACCATTGACTGGTCCTTCATCCCCAGAGCCACCTCCATGGACAAGGCCCTGAAATATTTCTCTTCAAATTTCCTTGCCATCTGGGATCTACATGCCCCGCTCAGTAAATCCCGAGTCAGAGGATCCCACTTACCATGGGTAACAACAAACCTCATGGAACAACTACGAGCCAGAGACCGAGCCTGGAAATCTTTCAAGGCCACAGGTGCTCATGTGGCCCAGCAACAATACTGGTCACTACGAAATGCCTGTACAAGACTCATACGTCAGGCCAAATCAAATTACTTTGAAACTGCGTTCAACAATAACTTCACTCACCCTACTCAATTCTGGAAGTCAATAAAATCCCTTCTCACCCCACCGGCCCAACCACCCACTCCCACTCTCAACCTCGAAGGTAAAATCATCAAGGATCTTTGCCTTGTTGCCACCGAGTTTAATTCATATTCCTCCACCACTACTTCTTCGCTACTCTCCTCCCATCCCCACCCCCTGCCCTTTGTGCCCCCTAAAGTATCCTCTCCGGACTCCTTCTCGCTCCGCCCAGTTGCTCCTGGCCAGGTGCTAAAAATACTGCAGTCACTAAATCCATCTAAAGGTAAATGTCCATCGGGTCTAGATTCCAAAATGCTCCTACTCGCAGCACAGGCCATAGCCCACCCTCTAACTATGCTCTTTAATCTGTCCTTTAAACTCAGGGCTGTCCCCAAAGCATGGAAACAAGCCACAGTCATTCCCCTACCCAAAGGAGGGGACCTCTCCTCCCCATCCAACTACCGGACCATATCTCTGCTCCCCATCCTAGTCAAAATTCAAGAGCACCTTGTATTATCCCAGCTCTACCACTATCTAGATACAATCTCTTTTTTCACCCCTACCAAGCCGGCTTCAGAAAAAATCACTCCACCACCACCTCCCTCCTTCACCTCACTAACTCCATCCTTACAGGCATGGACAAAGGGGAAATAACAGCAGCCATATTTATTGGCCTGGCAAAAACCTTTGACATGGTCTCTCATCCACTGTTGGCTAAAACTGTCCAAACTGGTCTGTCTGTGAAAGCAAAAAACTGGTTCCATTCATACCTATCAGGTAGGTCCCAATAAGTCCATATTGGCTCGGCTTGATCCACCTCACTTCCTCTCACCAGTGGAGTCCCCCAAGGGTCTGTACTCGGCCCACTGCTATTCTCTATCTTTCTCAATGACCTGCCTACTGCCTGCACACAAACGGCCATCCATATGTACTCAGACGATACAGTGCTGTTTGCCTCTGGCCCATCCGCAACTTCCATGACAGCTTGTCTACAGAAGGACTTTGACTCCATCCACTGCTGGTTCCTCGGAAACCAACTATTCTTAAACTCAAAAAAAACAGTCTCCCTCACTTTCGGCTGTCGGGCCAAACTAACCCGGCTTACTGCACCACCCACATTCTACACCTTGGAAAGATCTCCACTTGAGGCCTGCACCTCATATCATTATCTCGGCGACAAGCTAGATCAGTACCTTGACTTCTCAGCACATATAGACGCTCTGCACAAAAAATTGCATCCCATGCTGGGAGCTCTCTACCGAAACAAGAATTGCATCCCTCTACCAACCAGACTAGCTATTGTCCAAAAAATGATCCTCCCAATTATGGATTACGGTGATGTTGTCTATGGTGCCCCCCTCCCCCCAAATTTCCTTAGACCAGGCTTGACCCCCTATACAACTCCTTCTGTCAGTTCTCTTTGGACCGTCCTCCCAATACCCATCACTGTGACCTATACCAGTCCCTAAACCTCCCCTCACTCCAAAACCGATGATTGCTCCACAGTGCTAGAACCACTGCAAAGTTCTTGCAAACTCTGCTTATCATGGAAGTAACTTCCACAAGTGTTTGAATACTGCATTTTGGTTGTTCCTTGGCGATAGCTAGATTGACTACTAGGATTTTGGGACAGAAACTATTTTTAAATAATTTACTGGTGCGTAGGAGTTTGTGATAGTTAAACTATTTTTAAATAAGTTACTGTGGTTAAGGAGTTGTCATAGCAAAACCTGCAGTGTGAATTGAAACACAGACATCCTCAGGTGCAGGAAATTGTTTGCCTCATTGTTTTCAGACCACAAAGTGTTGTATTGGAACAGGAAAGGTTGCATCACAACCATTGTCAACAAATTGCCCTGGCTGGAGATATCCAGACTAGATCAGATTATTATAAATTACTGGTGGCTGCAATATTTAGAGACACAAAGCACATCTTCTTGACCTGAAAGGACACTACTTTATTCAGCTGTGAGCTGTGGAGAAATTCTATATTGCACTTGCAAATTCTATATTGCGCATTTGTGCTCACAACAGAGGAGGTAGAACCACAATTGTCTTTGGTTTGTAGCAGATATTCTGCAGGTGAGGCTACTTCTAACTAAAAGGTGAAATAAAGAACTTAGAATTATCAGGAAAAGACAGTCTTTCAGGCTAATAGAGGAAGTGTGGATCTACCTTTACGTTTGTTACAATTCTTAAGATTTTCAGTGCAGGAAGAGTTTAAAGCACAGCTGACTTATTTTGGGGCTGACTGCTTTCAGAGCACAAACCACCAGGCTGTTTTGGGGCTGGGGAGGTTTACCTGTGGCTGACTTGGATGTCTGGATTTTCTCTGTTTGATTAGCAGGGTATTTTCTCTGTCAAATTGTTGTGTAGGGATATCTTGCTGACGGAAGGCACTCTTACATGATGGTGGGTCGAGAGCTTTTAGCTGATTGTTTTGTGAGGGCACAGTTTAGCCCAACCCTTCCACCCCTCACCTCACCCACCCCTGGAAATAGTTCCTTTATACCTGGGGTTCTGACATCATTTCCTCAAGAGTGCAAGGTCCATATCACTGTCATATCCTCTCTAGCACAGTGCACTGACAATATAAGCATACACATTGTATAATATATATATTTCTATATAACAAACCAATCACACACACAAACCCACAAAAATAAAAAAAAGTAGATAAACATGTGGGGAGTAGTGCAACGTAATAGCTGTGGGGCAGCAGTCTTCCAGGAGTCTTTCTGGAAGCTGAGATACTGCCTATTTGCAGACAACTCTCTGCCCTGAGGGAGGAAGTTGCCCGTCTTCAGGCCACACTGGACAGTAGTAAGGGAACCTTCCCTCAGGCCACACTGGGTAGGAAGAGAACCTCCCCCATCCAGGAGCACCAGAGCCACCACCACTACCTCAGAGGTTGTGAGAGAAAGCACAGCAGTTGGACCACAGTGGGCTCAGGGGAGTGAGGATGGTGGAACAGAGGCACACCAGTCAGTTGTTCCACCCAGAATCCATACACCATTCTGGGGAGCATAGCTTCCCTATGGATGCACCCCACAGAGGAGACTAAGGAGGCTGAGGACAACTGCTCACCAAGGGAGGCCCACAGGAAGGAGGCAGAGGACACCACAAGGAAAGGAAGCAGCTCCTGGTGGGGACTCATTTATTAGGGGATAGAACTGGGGAGCAGGAGAAGCAGAATAGGGTGCCTGCCTGGTTCCATGGCCTGGAGGGACAGGGAGCGCATCCTCAGGAACACGAGAACAGCTGCCGGAGTTCTGAGCTGGACGTCATTGTCCACCTAGGGACAAATGACTTGGCTCATCATGAGATTAGAGCAGTGCAGAAGGACTTTGTAGAGTTGAGGAGGGCCTAAGACATGGGCAGCACACACAGTATCCTTCTCTGAGGTGCTGCCTGTCAATGGCATGAGTGAGTCATACGTACTTTGCACCATGCAGTTTAATGAATGGTTGAAAAATGGTGTGAGCACAGGGGTTTGGCTTCATTGGGGACTGGGGTTCCACCTGGAGGACACCAGCCTATACTGGCAGGATGGTCTGCATCTGTCCAGAAATGGAACAAGTCTTTTGAGCAATCAGTTTAAATGCTTCATTGGCAAGCTTTTAAGAACTAATCAAGGGGAGGCACTAATAAGCAGAAGGAAAATCCCAGCCTCCTACAAAAACAGGGTACTAAATGAGAAAAGAACGAGGTAGAAAGGTCAGTGGGGATGCTGCAACAGAAGGTAAAGCCATCAAAAATGGAGAGCAATGAGTACCAATGCACATAGTCTGAGTAACATGCTTCTTGGAATTAGTGTGGCCTTGATGGAGGAGGAACATCTGGATATCGTGTAGTCACAGAAACATGGTACACACAAAACCATGACTGGGACGTAAACATACCAGGACACACTATCTACAGGAGGGACAGGGAGGGTAAAAGAGGAGGAGGAGAGTTCTTTACATAAGGGAAGGAATCAAAGCAACATAACAAAAGGGTAAACAGGGAGGAGAAGAAGCACTGTGGGTAAATTTGGAGACCGGTAATGGCACCACAATCCTACGGGGTTGTATACAGACTCCTTCTCAGGGGAGGAATGGACAAAGAAATGATAGAAAGTATACTTAGAATGGCAGAAAAAGGAAGATATTGCTGATGGGTGATCTGAATATGCCAGATGTTAACTTGGAGTGCAGTTGCAGCAGCCACTTAAGAGTGGGGTTATTCTAGATGCCCTACAGGGGGCATGCCTTGAGACAACTAGTGCTGGAGCCCACTCGAGAGGGAGCAATCTTAGACCCTGGTTCTCTCAAATGGAGATGAAGAGAGGATCACAGATGTAGAAGGGGTAGTCATCTGGGAACTAGCGACCATCAGACTAGTATGGTTTATACAATAAACACAGCAATGAGGTCAAACCATGCAAAGGCAAAGTACTGTGGACTTTAGGGGAGGGGCGTGACTTTTGCCAGGAAATGGGTGAGTGCCTAAGGAGATGCACTAGCAAATGGGCAGGAAGGAGGGTGTGGAAGAACAATGGGAATAATAAAACTGCCATCACAGAGGTAATAAGCCTTTGTGGCAAACAAATAAACAAAAGCAAAACGATGTAAGAAACCACTATGGTTCTACTCAAAGGGGAGTAGCAGTGAAGGTTCAAGAGAAAAAAAGAAAGCATTCAGGTACAAGAAATCACAGAAGGAGCAGGTACAGAGAACTGTATCAGTTAAAACAAAAGAGAAGCTGGGGAGGCAGTCAGAACAGCAAAGGGCCAAACCGAGGAAAAGATAGCCAACTCAGTTAGAAGGGGATAAAACCTTTTATAGGTACATCAGGTGGCGAAGAAAAGACCAAGGGAGGGATGAGAAGCAATAAAGGGAGAGTAGGGTGGGCAGAGGGTGACTGTGAAAGAGCAGAGATACTAAACAAATCTTTTTGCTCAGTATTTACAAAGGAAGGGGCGGTACCTAAAACAAACAGTAGAAACACTCTGGATACAGAAGTTGATACCAGCCATTTATAGAAGAAAGGGTTCTGAAAGAACTCTTAAAACTGAAGGTGGACAAAGCAATGGGGCCTGATGGGTTCATCCAGAATTCTAAAAGAACTAAGGGTAGAACTAGTGACACCACTGACTACCCTCTTTAGCAAATCATGGGAGGATGGGGTGGTACCCAAGGACTGGAGGAGGGCAAATGTGATTCCACTTCACAAAAGTGGGAGCAAGGCAGAAGCAGGAAACTACAGACCTATCAGTTTAACCTCAGAGGTAGGGAAAATGATGGAATCACTTCTGAAGGAAAGAACTGTCGAGTATCTAGAGGCCAGAGGGGCACAGGACCCTAGGCAGCATGGATTCACAGTGGGAAGGTGATGCCAGACAAATCTGATAGATTTCTTTGGCTGGGTGACCAAAGTAGTAGATCAGGGAGGAGCTGTGGACATGGCCTACCTAGACGTTAGCAAGGCATTTGACACAGTCCAACACAAAAAATTAATATACAAGTTAGCCAGCCTGGGAGTAGGTCCCAAGATGACAGCCTGGGTAAAGAATTGGCTGGAGAATAGGACACAGACAGTACGTAAATGGAGTCCCTCTGAAGAAAGGGGGTTACTAGTAGGGTACCGCAGTGAGGTTCAGTATGGGACCGGTCCTCTTCAATGTCTTTATAAAGCGACATTGCAGAGGACTGGAAGAAAAAGCATGTCTCTTTGCAGATGACACAAAAATCTGCAACAGAGTTGATGCACAAGGTGGGGTGGAAAGGATGAGAAGGAACTTGGCAAGGTTAGAGGAATGGTCAGATGTATAGCAGCTTAGATTCAATGCTAAGAAGAGCAAGGTAATGCACCTGGGAAACAAAAACCCAGGGGATGAGTACACAATGGGGGGTGAGATACTAACAACAAAAATGGAAAGGGAGCTGTGGGTAGTCATATCAGATGACCTAAAGGTGGGCAAGCAATGTGAGAGGGCAGCAAGGAGGGCTGGGTGGATACTGGGATGCACAGGGAGAGGCATCATCAGTAGAAACAGGAAGTTATTATCCCTCTGTACAGACAGCTGGTGAGACCCCATCTGGAGTACTGCGTGCAGCTTCTGGAGACCCAATCTCCGCAAAGATATAGGCAGGATGGAAGCTGTCCAGAGGAGGGCAACTAAAATGGTGCAGGGTCTGCACCGAAGACATATGAAGAGAGACTTAAGGAGCTTAATATGTATAGCCTCTGAGGAAAGGAGGAGAGGGGACATGATAGAAACTTTCCAAGTACCTCAAGGGAATCAACAAAGTCCAAGAGGGTAGCATCTTTCAAAAAAGGTGTGCAAGAACAAGGGGCACAATTTGAAGATGGAGCTCAGAGTCATTTAAGGAATATTTTTCACAGAGAGGGTTGTGGATGCATGGAGCGGCCTTCGGAGAAGGTTGTGGTGTCAAAAACAGTGGTGGAATTCAAGCATGTGGGACAGTCATAAGGCAATTCTAGGGGTGGGGGTAGGAAGAAGTAGGCTGCTGGTTAACTAGGATCTGCAGCTTATCCATTAGGTAGGGAAATGGGCAGACTGGGTGGGCCAAGTGGTCCTTATCTGCTGTCAAATTCTATGTTTCTACGTTTCTGGTCACATACGCTCCCTTCCTACCTATCATCATCCCTAACCGCCCTCTCCCCACCTGCCTACGCTCTCCGAAACATAGACTCTAGGCTCCTGCACATTCAACACAGATCCACCCGATCTGGCCAGGCAGCTTTCAGCTTCAGGTTGCCCAAATTATGGAACTCCTGGCAGCTGATATCAGACTACACACCAGTACTCCTCGCGGAATGTTCTTTGCAAGCACATTTAAAGCTACCAACTGCCTCCCGCTTTCCCCTGGCTGAAATCCCTTCACAACTACTATCTATCAGCTACTAGCACCAGTCTGGGTTCCATTCTCGGTCTGCACCTAATGTTAGTAAGCGTAAATTAACTGAACCTCGCTATTTTGAACTGTATGAATACCTCACCCACTGTCTGTAACAATCACACTATGTATGTTTGTTTCTTCTATACTACTGTACCATTGTCTGTAACAATTCACATTATGTATGATTTGTTTCGTCTGTACTACTGTACCATTGTAAACCCCCTACCCCCAGGGCGCATCTGGAATCGAGCGGTACTCCACTCAGCATGCCTTCCTGGTAAATCTCTTAAATAATTAAAATATTGCGACTGTACATCTGTACATCTATTTAATGTATCTCTATTGTGAACATATATGAACATATGAAATTTGCCAGCAGATAAAGGCCTAGAGGTCTATCAAGTCTGCTCGAATGTGCAGCTAGCACCCCTTATTCTGCAGCTGCCCCTTCCTTCCACCCTTCCCCTTCATTAACCCTCCCCCTTGTCCTGTCCCATCCCCTTTTGAAGCAGTCCACTGTTCTACTGCATACCACTTCTGTAGGTAACACATTCCACCCAGCCACCACCCTCTCTGTAAAAAAGTGTCTCCTCATCTCCCTCCTGAACCTTCCTCCCTCCACTCTCATATCATGGCCCCTGGTGGCCCTCCCCTTCCTTTCTTTGAACAGCCCCTCTGTACTCATCTTGTTCATTCCTTTCATGTATTTAAAGGTTTCAATCATGTCACCCCTGTCCCTCCTCTCCTCCAGTCAGTACATGTTCAACTCCTTCAACCTCCTCTCGTGATGATAAGTCCCCCAGCCCTGATCATCTTTGTGCCCTGCACTGCACCCTCCAGTACTTATTGTCCTCTTCGATACTGCGCGCAGTACTGCATGTACTCAGGTAGTGGTCTAACTAATGACCTATACAGTGGTAGAATCACCTCCCTCCCTCCTCGAGATATACCCTTGCAATACAACCCAGCATTTTGTTGGCCTTTGCAGCTGCCTTCCTACATTGTGCGAGGTTGTTCGGTTGACCCTGTATAGCACACCCAGATCCTTCTCCTCCTCCTCTGTCTGGGCTAGCTGCACTCCCCCCAGCTGGTAACTCCTCCTTGGGTTCTTCATCCCAAAATGCAGCACCTTGCACTTTTTGGCATTAAACCCCAGTTGCCAGGTGTCTGACCAGGTTTCAAGCTTTACCAGATCATCCTGCAACCCCTGCCATCCCCCTAGGTCATCCACCACTGTGCCTACCTTGGTATCATCAGCAAACAGATTGATCTTGCTCTTGATGTCCCATGATATGTCTGCAATGAATATCCCAAACAACACTGGTCCCAACACCGAGCCCTGTGGAACACCGCTCATCACTGCCCTTAGGTGTGAGAGGTCCCCACCACCACCACCCTCTGTTGCCTTCCTGAAGCTAGTTCCTCACCATCTCACCAACTTTGCACCCAACCCTGTGCCTACTAACTTCCTTCCCAGCCTTCCATGCGGCATTGAGTCGAATGCCTTACTGAAGTCCAGATACAGGACATCCACTGCATGGCCCCTGTCCAGTTGCCTAGTTACCCAGTCATAGAACTCCACCAGGTTGGTTTGGCAGGATCTGCCACGTATGAAGCCATGCTGTCTGCTGTCCTGTAGTCCTTTGGCTTCTAGGAGGGCCACCAGCCTCTCCTTCAGGATAGTCTCCATTAGCTACCCACGATGGATGTGAGGCTCACTGGTCTGTAGTTTCAGTTCATCCTTAGGGCCACTCTTGTGGAGGGGCACCACATGAGCTATCCTCCAGTCCTGAGTACACACCCCAATGTAGTGAGGCATTAAATAGGTCTGCCAAAGGTCCTGCAAGGACTCTGCCACCTCCTTCCAGTACCCTGGGGTGGATGCCATCTGGGCCGGTGCCTTGTCCACCTCAGTGCCTTCAAACCCTCGAACTCTGCCCTCCATGATTTCTCCATCTGTCACCACTTCCCTCCTGCTTCTGCCATTTCTCCCACCTTGGGTGTCCCCTCTTCTCTTTAGTAAATACTGAGCAAGTACTCATTTAGTGCTTCTGTCTTATACGCACCTGCTTCCACCAACCCCTCCTTCCTAATCCTTACTATTGGTCCTTAAGCTCCTTTCTCCCTGACGTACTTAAAGAAGTCCTTCTCCCTTCTTAATGCCTTGTGCCAGCCTGAGTTCCGTAGATGCTTTGGCTCCCTTACTGCCCTTGTCACCTCCTTGATTCTGTCAAGTACTCCTCCCTGTCCTCCCCCCTCCTGTTTTCTTGTAGTTCCTAAAGGCAGCTCTTTCTCCTTACCTTTTCCATGACCTCCTTGCTCAACCAGCTCCGGTTTCTTAGCCCCTAGCCTTCTTGCTCTGGGCTTTGCAGCAGTTTGGTTGCCTCCACTATCCCCAGCTTTATGAGCTCCCACCTCGGGTTAGTGTCCATACTAGATTGAATTCTGGCCAGGTACCCTTTTATCACTTCCCCATCTTCCCAAAGTCGGCCTCCTGAAGTCCAGCACTCTTGTGCCAGATTCCACACCTTCCTTGCCCATATCCAATGTGAGCTACACTGAGTGGTGGTCACTCCCTGACAGCAGTTCCTCCACTGTAAGTTCTCTCACAAAGTCCCCATTTGCCAGCACAAGGTCAAGGTATTCCCTAACCTGGTTGGTCACAGACCATTTGCAGCAGGAAGCTGTCCTTGAAGGCATCCAGCAGTACCTGCTCCCTTCTGTTCCTGGTTGTTGGGTGCTCAGTCCACTCCTGGCATGTTGAAGTCCCCTACAATCACCACTACTCCTCTTGCAGGTCCTCCTGATCTGTCCCGCTAGTTCCTGTCTAACTCCTCCATCTGAGATGGTGGCCTGTACACCACTCCCATTCTAAGAATCCTATTCTTGGAATCCTGGATTTGCACCTAAAGTGACTTGTACTACCCTCCTCCCCTTCCTCCCTTACACACTTCAGTCCTTCCTTCACATATAGTGCCACCCCCTCCTCCTTTCCCAATCACCCTGTCCCTATGAAATAACCTGTACCCTGGTACAGACAGGTCCCAGTCATTGTATTGGGTGGCCCATGTTTCTGTGATGGCTGCAATGTCCACCTCTCCCTCTGCCATGAGAACCTGTAACTCTGCAGTTTTCCTCACAAGGCTCCTAGCATTAGGGGTAACCACCTTCCACCCTTTTCCTCTCCTCCCATCCTGCCCTCCTTTCCTAGCATCACCAATAGTACTTGCCATTTGTCCTTTGTCACTGTTATGGGGGGTTAGCTCATATGGTTTCCCAACCTGCGGTCTCTGCATATCTCTTCCCAACTGCCACCCCCCACTCCTAGTTTAAATTCCAACTTCCCTATGTACTCCTCCATCCTCCTCACTCAAGTGTAGTCTGTCCTTGACACAGAGACTACTGTCCTCCCAGGTCCCTCCCACCCCCAACAGCCCATACCTTTAGCACAACACCAGGTTCTTAGCCATCCATTAAATTCCTCTATTCTCAGCTTTCTTGTTGTGCTTGCCTTTGGCACTGGAAGTATCTCTGAAAAAGTTACTGATCTTCCTGCTCCCTCACATAATTGTGCTAGTTCCTCAAACCTCCTCTGGACTATATCTACTGTCTTGTCAGCCAGGTCGTTTGTCCCAAGATGTATAATTAAATGAGGCTTGTCCCTACCCCTTCCGGCATATTTCAGAACAGAATGTCCCACCCTTTCCGCTATCACTCCTGGCATGGCCACCACCCAAATGCCACTCATGTCTCTCCCTTGCTACTTCACCTGACTCTCTTAGTATTGGAGTCCCCAGCACTAAGATTCCACCCTCTTACTCCTGCTTGCTTCCATTCATCTCCTCTCTCATTTCCAGCTCCTCTTCTTCCTCCTGCACATTTCTCCCTTTTACCCTCTTGCAATTCTCCCAGCAGAACTTCCCCCGCTCCAGTTTGGTCCAGGCATTTATCAATTACTCCTCTAATTTCATCATTTCCTCCTCCACCTTCTTCCTCTCCAGCAGTGCAAAACTATTTTCTGAAGACCCTTCACAAATGCCCGCCCTCTCTCTTCATAGTAACCTGTTCTCTCCTTTCCACTCCATGACTTTTGCCACTTCTTCACCTCCTCACAAGTCCCTATCTCCGCCTCTTCCATTTGTCTTTTGTCTCTGACCTGGTTTCCCAATCGATTCTTCCTGGCCTGGGCCCTTGTCTCTACTTCCTTCTTCGACCCTCTCCCTCACCACTGTTGGCTTAAATCGCCCTCCCTCATCTCTCTCTCTCTCTCCAGTATTGGGCTAAACCCCCAATCTTCCTTGCCTGTCTTAGTTCCTCCTGCAGACCCTCAATCTCCTTTCTAAGTTTTTCTATGTCAGTTGCACACTAAACATCCTCCAACACTCCAGGCAATTTTTAGAAAGATTGGTGCATTGTGATAACCTGCGTGTTATCCTCCTGTACCTTCCCCAGGTGGCACTGGGAGACGAGCATCGTGTTGCTCACTGTGCCTTTCCTGGTGAAACAATTTCAATAAATAAATAATAAATAAATGTTGAAAAGCTTCATGATGACATCATGAAGACATACCTGTTCACTGCCAATCAAATGGATTAAGCTCAACAACAAGCTAAAGCTCATTTTGATAAACTTAACGTCAAAGAAATCATTCGGCAAGTTGGAGACCAAGTTATGCTTCTCCAATACAGACAGCCAACTCATTCTTTGCCAGCAAATGGGAAAGGTCCCTATCCCATTGTCAACAAACTCAGTCCTGCTGTCTATCAGGTCCAAGTTCAACAGCAAAAGAAGACCACTGCCAAGTGGTTCCATGCTAATCCAGCTCAAGTTGTACAAAGGTGACTTAAACTTTACTTTTAATAAAGCTCTAGTCTTTGGCCCTGTTTTCTAACACAAATGTGCCTTGCCCTTCCTGAACATATGAGCATTTGTTCCCAATCCAAGGACACCATCCCATACCACAGTCAGGGGACACACACTAAGGCTAAGTCTCTACTTGACCGGCCACTCCAGCCACCTTGAGTGGGGAAAGACAGCCAATTCAGATATACAGAATAAGGTAGGCCTTCTCCTTAACCCCCTCATGCAGTCCTTCTAATGGTTTGTGGGGTGGGGTAGGCAAATGCTTCTGATACCAATCTTGAGCATGGTATCATAGGGCCCTGTCTAATACAGCTCTTATGAACCTCATTGACCTTCAGTGGTCTCATGGAGACCCACTATTCTGGACCAATCTGGAGAGGCAGTAGTGAGGGGCCACGGGCAACTGACCTTGCCACAAAGGATGTGGTCATTTTTGGTGCCTCCTGAGGATCATTCGTACCTCATAACCACTGATTTATTCTCGAGCTCTCCTTGACCCTATATACAACTTGTCAGTGTCTTTTGGGGAGTTGGCGTTCCCTTTTCATGTGCCCATCCTTCCCACAATTATAGCAAAACATACTTTTGATTTGAGCTGGCGAGGTGTCACACACAGGAGCCAGGGGGAGTACTAACTGCAAAACCTTGGTGCCATCTCTGTCTGCTGATAAGCATTGGAGACATCTAGTCAGTTTCACCACTTCATGGTCAAGGATCAGTTCAGGCTATTATCAGCAGGAGATACATGGGTGGTATCCCACACATGATGCAATCGGATAGGTCGAGGGCCCGTACTTTGGCGTGGCCTTCATAAAGGACTGTTTTTGAATTCGGATCTCTCTCAACAGTTAGCCCCATTGTGGCGCATACTTTTCCTTATCAGAGCACTCATTGACTGCAACCTCTGCCCTGAACTTCCTTGATGGGCCCCCCGTCACCAGGTCATAGCCACAGCTATTGGTGCAGATCCACCCAAAGTCGCCTTTTCTCAACTCCTCAATTTCTCTCATTAACTCATCATAGGAGGTGGGGATTCAGTCGATTTGCGGCGCACAAGCAACAGCAGTTCTGAGAAGGCGACTTCAGATTGTCCAGTCTGGTTAGGATCCAGTTCAATAACAGCAAAACTACCCTTTCTGAGCATTCTTGCAACAATTTTCCAACCCGAAAGAGACATGCAGACAACAACTCCCTTGTTTTATTGTTGCATTTCTTACTCTCACCATGGTCTCATCAGAATCTGGGCTCCCATGCCACATTCTCCAAGGCCTCAAGATAAACTTGTGCAGTCGCTAGGGTTACTGCCCGTTGACGGATGTAGCCAGGGCGGGACCTGGAGGCTCTCACTAACCCTCTTTCGCTTTTTCGGCTTCGAGCATTGCCATTCTAGCACTTGGGGGGCAACATAGTCTATCCAGGTCTCCCAGTCATCCTCCCCTTGGGGGGTGGGGAGGGTGCCAGAAGATCCTCAACCTTGGTGAAGTCAGTGACTAATGGCAGGTGCAGAAATAAGGTCTGCATTGGTTCAGCCACCATTACGGTACTGGAGCAGGAGAGGTGTTGAGAGAACACCCCAGGTGGCAAGAATAGTTTCTTCAAGTCCTCCACAGTTTTCCCTTCTCCAGCAACCATTTGTAAATTTCTCCTCAAAAGTTTCAGATGGGTGGGGCTCTTCCCCCGGATCTTCACGTCATAGTTATCACTCCAAGCAGTGAGGGCTCCCTCTGGGGTAATGGTCTGTGGTACTTGGGAGCTATCTGGGATCCTTAAACCTCTAGGGCGCAGGAAAGTGTGGGTGAGCAGATTAGCGCGGCGCCCACCACCACAGGATTTGTAAACCTTCCACCTTGGAAAGTACTCCCTGCACAGTGTCGTATTGATACCCAGGGGATGTCCAGGATAAGCATAGCATTTGAGGTCGATCTCCTCCCAGTACACCACTCCACCAGCGAGTGCACAGCCACTTCTGTCGGGTACCCATTTATTTATTTGTTATTTTTTCCTTTAACAGTGGTTTGTAAATATGGCCACTAGGACACACAATCCCAGCGGTGAGCCTCCAAAATGTAACCCTAGATGGCAACCCAGCCCAGAATACTACCTCTGCCTGATTTGCCACTAACAGGTTGAGGGGCCTGGATCAATGGCGGGTGCCTCCACCAGAGGTCAGGGTTTGCAATAGTTAAACTTACTTGGTCACTGACCTCTGGGACACTGCAACCCCTTTCTTCCCACTAGTGGCCCACACAATATAGCAAATTACCTTCACGGTATACACTTACCCCAAGGCTGGTTCAGGCACCGGGACATCCTGTAAAATAAGATACAGTGCAACAATCACAGTACAGTACTTTAACATAGACAAATACCTCCAGGCAGTATAACTTTGTTGAAACAAGACAGCTCTGATTTATTTGAGGGATATAACAAGGACAGGGAAATCAGGTTAATTAGCTTATCACTCTAATAATCTACCTACGGCTCTGTGCAGAGCCTATCCCTACCAGTTACTGTCCACAATGTGAGCCCTGAGTAGCTAGTCCAAACGTGGCAGCTGGGGGGCCTTTCCACACAGAAAAGGAAAATTCTAACAGATCAGCAGTACAGTAATTCCATTTAGTTTAATGTGGCAATTCAACAGGGAAGCGACCCCAATTAGTATCACGACCTCCAAGAAATGGTCTCCTTCAATATCAAGCAGGGCTACTTTTTGACTTCCAAGAGACTCCTCACACATACTATGGTAAAAAAAGAAAAGCCACTAAGGTCAGCAGCATGCATTCTGTATCCCACCTGCGAATTACTGCACACAATAAATCCAGGAACACACAGCAGATTCAGTTCCTGACAGACCGAGTGTAATTCAACAATTTCTTCAGTCTTCTACAGGGTGACCCTGGTTTCTACTCTTCAGAGATCCTTTGGATTCTTTTCACAGACAGATTCAGTCCCTAAAGCAGTTACACAAGTTGGACCGGAACTCTCCGGGCCCTACATGCTTTTTTGACTGGAAACTGTGCACTGAAGGAGCACAGGGTTTCTTTCCTCCTTCACTTTCAAGATCTCAAACTGAAACTCCAACAGACAAAAACGGGCACTTCCTTTGAGTTTCCTCCAGTTTCTTGACTGGATTGGCTGTCCTCACAATAGACTGCTGCTGTTGGTCAAAACATAATCAAGTTAAACTACATCTCCCAGAGTCACTGCCCATACAATCCTCTTGTGGCTGGCTCAGATTATGAGTCCCAAGTTCTGATTCAGTCCAAGGCATCATTTTAGGCTAGTTTACCCCACACTGATTGGTCCAGTTCAGCAGTTCAAAACTAGAATGGGGAACTAGCAGACACAGTTCTGACTGCAAAGAAAGCAGGTTGAGACAAACTGTAATTTCATTATTACACTAAACAATTTCTGGCAAACAGTTACATCTTTCAGATAGGTTCCCTTTGCACTCCTAGTGACTGCAAAAATGAAGTGAATTGGCAGCAGCTCAGGTGGTGCTCAGAGAAGCACACAGTCCCCCCCATACAGAGCTAACGTTATGTCTGCAAGCAGACAGCTCTTAAAGAGACGTTACCAGAGGCTCTAAAAACACTCACTGATAAATGGCTTAAATGCCAAACACCATTCGAGCTTGGAGCATTCAAGCAAGCTCCTGGAAGTCTTTTGAATTCCCCATTTGCAGGGGGTTACAACAACCTGGGCAAGAATTGGCTGGAGAATAGGACACAGACAGTAATAGTAAATGGAGTCCACTCTGAAGAAGGGGGTTACTAGTAGGGTACCGCAGGGGGTTCAGTATTGGGACGGTCCTCTTCAATGTCTTTATAAGCGACATTGCAGAGGACTGGAAGAAAAAGCATGTCTCTTTGCAGATGACACAAAATCTGCAACAGAGTTGATGCACAAGGTGGGGTGGAAAGGATGAGAAGGAACTTGGCAGAGTTAGAGGAATGGTCAGATGTATAGCAGCTTAGATTCAATGCTAAGAAGAGCAGGTAATGCACCTGGAAACAAAACCCAGGGATGAGTACACAATGGGGGTGAGATACTAACAACAAAAATGGAAAGGGAGCTGTGGGTAGTCATATCAGATGACCTAAAGGTGGGCAAGCAATGTGAGAGGGCAGCAAGGAGGGCTGGGTGGATACTGGGATGCACAGGAGAGGCATCATCAGTAGAAACAGGAAGTTATTATCCTCTGTACAGACAGCTGGTGAGACCCCATCTGAGTACTACGTGCAGCTTCTGGAGACCAATCTCCATAAAGATATAGGCAGGATGGAAGCTGTCAGAGGAGGGCAACTAAAATGGTGCAGGGTCTGCACCGGAAGACATATGAAGAGAGACTTAAGGAGCTTAATATGTATAGCCTCGAGGAAAGGAGGAGAGGGGACATGATAGAAACTTTCCAAGTACCTCAAGGGAATCAACAAAGTCCAAGAGGGTAGCATCTTTCAAAAAAGAGTGTGCAAGAACAAGGGGCACAATTTGAAGATGGAGGGCTCAGAGGTAATTTAAGGAGTATTTTTCACAGAGAGGTTGTGGATGCATGGAGCGGCCTTCCGGAAAGGTTGTAGTGTCAAAAACAGTGGTGGAATTCAAGCATGTGGGACAGTCATAAGGCAATTCTAGGGGTGGGGGTAGGAAGAAGTAGGCTGCTTGGTTAACTAGGATCTGCAGCTTATCCATTAGGTAGGGAAATGGGCAGACTGGGTGGGCCAAGTGGTCCTTATCTGCTGTCAAATTCTATGTTTCTACGTTTCTGGTCACATACGCTCCCTTCCTACCTATCATCATCCCTAACCGCCCTCTCCCCACCTGCCTACGCTCTCCGAAACATAGACTCTAGGCTCCTGCACATTCAACACAGATCCACCCGATCTGGCCAGGCAGCTTTCAGCTTCAGGTTGCCCAAATTATGGAACTCCCTGGCAGCTGATATCAGACACACCACAAGTACTCCTCAGCGGAATGTTCTTTGCAAAACACATTTAAGCTACCAACTGCCTCCCGCTTTCCCCTCGCTAAATCCCTTCACAACTACTATCTATCAGCTACTAGCACCAGTCTGGGTTCCATTCTCGGTCTGCACCTAATGTTAGTAAGACAAATTAACTGAACCTCGCTATTTTGAACTGTAGAATACCTCACCCACTGTCTGTAACAATCACACTATGTATGTTTGTTTCTTCTATACTACTGTACCATTGTCTGTAACAATTCACATTATGTATGATTTGTTTCGTCTGTACTACTGTACCATTGTAAACCCCCTACCCCCAGGGCGCATCTGGAATCGAGCGGTACTCCACTCAGCATGCCTTCCTGGTAAATCTCTTAAATAATTAAAATATTGCGACTGTACATCTGTACATCTATTTAATGTATCTCTATTGTGAACATATATGAACATATGAAATTTGCCAGCAGATAAAGGCCTGAGGGTCTATCAAGTCTGCTCGAATGTGCAGCTAGCACTTCCTATTCTGCAGCTGCCTCCTTCCACCCTTCCCTTCATTAACCCTCCCCTTGTCCTGTCCCATCCCTTTTGAAGCAGTCCACTGTTCTACTGCTACCACTTCTGTAGGTAACACATTCCACCCAGCCACCACCCTCTCTGTAAAAAAGTGTCTCCTCATCTCCCTCCTGAACCTTCCTCCTCCACTCTCATATCATGGCCTGTGGTGCCTCCCTCCTTTCTTTGAACAGCCCCTCTGTACTCATCTTGTTCATTCCTTTCATGTATTTAAAGGTTTCAATCATGTCACCCCTGTCCCTCCTCTCCTCCAGTCAGTAATGTTCAACTCCCTTCAACCTCCTCTCGTATGATAAGTCCCCAGCCTGATCATCTTTGTACGCCTGACTGCACCCCTCAGTAACTTATTGTCCTCTTCGAGATACAGGCGCCAGTGCACTGCAGTACTCAGGTGTGGTCTAACTAATGACCTATACAGTGGTAGAATCACCTCCTCCCTCTCGAAGATATACCCTTGCAATACAACCCAGCATTTTGTTGGCCTTTGCAGCTGCCTTCCTACATTGTGCCAAGTTGTTCATTGACCCTGTAATAAGCACACCCAGATCCTTCTCCTCCTCCTCTGTCTGGGCTAGCTGCACTCCCCCCAGCTGGTAACTCCTCCTTGGGTTCTTCATCCCAAAATGCAGCACCTTGCACTTTTTGGCATTAAACCCCAGTTGCCAGGTGTCTGACCAGGTTTCAAGCTTTACCAGATCATCCTGCAACCCCTGCCATCCCCCTAGGTCATCCACCACTGTGCCTACCTTGGTATCATCAGCAAACAGATTGATCTTGCTCTTGATGTCCCATGATATGTCTGCAATGAATATCCCAAACAACACTGGTCCCAACACCGAGCCCTGTGGAACACCGCTCATCACTGCCCTTAGGTGTGAGAGGTCCCCACCACCACCACCCTCTGTTGCCTTCCTGAAACCAGTTCCCTACCCATCTCACCCACTTTGACCCAACCCTGTGCCTACTAACTTCCTTCCCAGCCTTCCATGCGGCATTGAGTCGAATGCCTTACTGAAGTCCAGATACAGGACATCCACTGCATGGCCCTGTCCAGTTGCCTAGTTACCCAGTCATAGAACTCCACCAGGTTGGTTTGGCAGGATCTGCCACGATGAAGCCATGCTGTCTGCTGTCCTGTAGTCCTTTGGCTTCAGGAGGGCCACCAGCCTCTCCTTCAGGATAGTCTCCATTAGCTACCCACGATGGATGTGAGGCTCACTGGTCTGTAGTTCCAGTTCATCCTTGGGGCCACTCTTGTGGAGGGGCACCACATGAGCTATCCTCAGTCCTGAGTACACACCCCAGATGTAGTGAGGCATTAAATAGGTCTGCCAAAGGTCCTGCAAGGACCTCTGCCACCTCCTTCCAGTACCCTGGGGTGGATGCCATCTGGGCCGGTGCCTTGTCCACCCTCAGTGCCTTCAAACCCTCGAACTCTGCCCTCCATGATTTCTCCATCTGTCACCACTCCCTCCTGCTTCTGCCATTTCTCCCACCTTGGGTGTCACCCCTCTTCTCTTTAGTAAATACTGAGCAAGTACTCATTTAATTCTGTCTTATACGCCTCCTACTTCCACCAACCTCCTTCCTAATCCTTACTATATGGTCCTTAAGCTCCTTTCTCCCTGACGTACTTAAAGAAGTCCTTCTCCCTTCTTAATGCCTTGTGCCAGCCTGAGTTCCGTAGATGCTTTGGCTCCCCTTACTGCCCTTGTCACCTCCTTTGATTCTGTCAAGTACTCCTCCCTGTCCTCCCCCCTCCCTGTTTTCTTGTAGTTCCTAAAGGCAGCTCTTTTTCTCCTTACCTTTTCCATGACCTCCTTGCTCAACCAGCTCGGTTTCTTAGCCCTAGCCTTCTTGCTCTGGGCTTTGCAGCAGGTTTTGGTTGCCTCCACTATCCCCAGCTTTATGAGCTCCCACCTCGGGTTAGTGTCCATACTAGATTGAATTCTGGCCAGGTACCCTTTTATCACTTCCCCCATCTTCCCAAAGTCGGCCCTCCTGAAGTCCAGCACTCTTGTGCCAGATTCCACACCTTCCTTGCCCATATCCAATGTGAGCCACACTGAGTGGTGGTCACTCCCTGACAGCAGTTCCTCCACTGTAAGTTCTCTCACAAAGTCCCCATTTGCCAGCACAAGGTCAAGGGTATTCCCTAACCTGGTTGGTTCACAGACCATTTGCAGCAGGAAGCTGTCCTTGAAGGCATCCAGCAGTACCTGCTCCCTTCTGTTCCTGGTTGTTGGGGTGCTCCAGTCCACTCCTGGCATGTTGAAGTCCCCCACAATCACCACACTACCCTTCTTGCAGGTCCTCCTGATCTGTCCCGCTAGTTCCCTGTCTAACTCCTCCATCTGAGATGGTGGCCTGTACACCACTCCCATTCTAAGAATCCTATTCTTGGAATCCTGGATTTGCACCTAAAGTGACTTGTACTACCCTCCTCCCCTTCCTCCCTTACACACTTCAGTCCTTCCTTCACATATAGTGCCACCCCTCCTCCTTTCCCAATCACCCTGTCCCTATGAAATAACCTGTACCCTGGTACAGACAGGTCCCAGTCATTGTATTGGGTGGCCCATGTTTCTGTTGATGGCTGCAATGTCCCTCTCCCTCTGCCATGAGAACCTGTAACTCTGCAGTTTTCCTCACAAGGCTCCTAGCATTAGGGGTAACCACCTTCCACCCTTTTCCCCTCCTCCCATCCTGCCCTCCTTTCCTAGCATCACCAATAGTACTTGCCATTTGTCCTTTGTCACTGTTATGGGGGGTAAGCTCATATGGTTTCCCAACCTGCGGTCTCTGCATATCTCTTCCCCAACTGCCACCCCCCCACTCCTAGTTTAAATTCCCAACTTCCTCTATGTACTCCTCCATCCTCCTCACTCAAGTGTAGTCTGTCCTTGACATAGAGACTACTGTCCTCCCAGGTCCCTCCCACCCCAACAGCCCATACCCTTTAGCACAACACCAGGTTCTTAGCCATCCATTAAATTCCTCTATTCTCAGCTTTCTTGTTGTGCTTGCCTTTGGCACTGAGTATCTCTGAAAAGTTACTGATCTTCCTGCTCCCTCACATAATTGTGCTAGTTCCTCAAACCTCCTCTGGACTATATCTACTGTCTTGTCAGCCAGGTCGTTTGTCCCAAGATGTATAATTAAATGAGGCTTGTCCCTACCCCTTCCGGCATATTTCAGAACAGAATGTCCCACCCTTTCCGCTATCACTCCTGGCATGGCCACCACCCAAATCACGACTATGCTCTCCCCCTGCTACCTCACCTGACTCCTCTTGATGTATGGAGTCCCCAGCACTAAGATTCCACCCTCTTACTCTCCTGCTTGCTTCCATTCATCTCCTCTCTCATTTCCAGCTCCTCTTCTTCCTCCTGCACATTATTCCCCTTTTACCCTCTTGCAATTCTCCCAGCAGAACTTCCCCCCGCTCCAGTTTGGTCCAGGCATTTATCAATTACTCCTCTAATTTCATCATTTCCCTCCTCCACCTTCTTCCTCTCCAGCAGTGCAAAACTATTTTCTGAAGACCCTTCACAAATGCCCGCTCCCTCTCTCTTCATAGTAACCTGTTCTCTCCTTTCCACTCCATGACTTTTGCCACTTCTTCACCTCCCCTCACAAGTCCCTATCTCCGCCCTTCCATTTGTCTTTTGTCTCCTGACCTGGTTTCCCCGGCAATCGTTCTTCCTGGCCTGGGCCCCTTTGTCTCTGCTTCCTTCTTCGACCCTCTCCTCACCACTGTTGGCTTAAATCGCCCTCCCTCTCTCCTTCTCTCTCTCTCCAGTATTGGGCTAAACCCCCAATCTGCTTGCCTGTCTTAGTTCCTCCTGCAGACCCTCAATCTCCTTTCTAAGTTTTCTATGTAGTTGCACACTAAACATCCTCCAACACTCCAGGCAATTTTTAGAAAGATTGGTGCATTGTGATAACCTGCGTGTTATCCTCCCTGTGTACCCCTTCCCCCAGGTCGCACTGGGAGACGAGCATCGTGTTGCTCACTGTGCCTTTCCTGGTGAAACAATTTCAATAAATAAATAATAAATAAATGTTGAAAAGCTTCATGATGACATCATGAAGACATACCTGTTCACTGCCAATCAAATGGATTAAGCTCAACAACAAGCTAAAGCTCATTTTGATAAGCACGTCAAAGAAGTCGACTGGCAAGTTGGAGACCAAGTTATGCTTCTCCAATACAGACAGCCAACTCATTCTTTTGCCAGCAAATGGGAAAGGTCCCTATCCCATTGTCAACAAACTCAGTCCTGCTGTCTATCAGGTCCAAGTTCAACAGCAAAAGAAGACCACTGCCAAGTGGTTCCATGCTAATCAGCTCAAGTTGTACAAAGGTGACTAAACTTACTTTTCCTAACCCACTTAGGGCAGAATAGTACCCCACACTTAAACCTTTTCTGTTTGTTTTTTTCAGGTACACTGACAAGATGACTATCTTGCACCTCTTCATCCTGGTGGGACTGCACTCCCTTACAGAATCTCAGAACAAACCCCTATCAACTGCATAGAAACCACGTATACAGCATTTTCTTAGTAAACATGAACACTCAGCCCCAGTGGGAGTTCATATTAATGTGCCCAACAAAATGATTACTGTGAAGGAAGGCTCAGATGCCTACCTTAATGCCATGGCAGTAGCTCCAGACAAGTCCTCACTCTCCATTCAATGGGAAACTGATCTCAACGGCAACACACTCCCTGTAGCTCACCTATCCAAAGGTACATTCCACGGATGGCCTAACACAGACATCTCACAAAATGGTACTCTCTCCATTCGACAGACTTCTCCCGGACATACTGGTCATTATAACCTTACTGCTGTCATAGATTCTGCTTGGTGTGACCACCTCACCTCTGAGGAGTCACGTGCTTTCTGTCTTCATAACTGTAGCTACTGAAGCTCTTTTTCTTTATGTAGTCCCACCCACCAAAGAAGAAATTACTGACTGTCCTCCCCAGAAAGAAGATCCTCCAAGTGATTTGACCACCACTTCCCTTCCAGGAGCTCTGATTAATAATGTACAATTTATGCATGTCCCAGTTATTTTCAGTCTTACACATTGGACTATGACTGAGATTGATCTCTGTCACTCGACTAAAACTTCTAAATTTTTCAGTATGATACTAACAGATATTGTAGCTGTGTACCAAGCACACACAAATGATCCAGTCAGTGGACCCCATACCACTGATCATGTAGTGGTCTTTAGACCCGCACCTAATGCTAATGCTAAAGCTAGACCACACACTAGGCGTGACACTGCAGATGTTACCGGTGCAGCAGACACCATTTCTGGCCTTTTTGTCTGAGGCATGTCCATCTGGAATAGAGTAGACATAGCTGTTATTAAAGCACAAACACTTAATTTTCAGCAAGCCATTAAGAATGATATCCTACCCCCACTGTTACATGGTGTAGATGGTTTAAGTAAGGGAGAACGTTTCACAGTTTATAACATGCAGGAAATTGCCAAAGGGTTCAATGATACTAGAAATAAGATTAATTAACTGATTTTTCAAAACAACAAGGAGACAGACAACATAGACACATAGAAACATAGAAGTTGATGACAGATAAGGACCGCAAGGCCCATCCAATCTGCCCATTTCTTTTTCTACCTTATAAATGTGCCATTGGCCTTTGCTCTGTCAATGGCCTATCTATTCATACTCATCTGTATTGCTCCCTTATGCCTATCCCATGCCTGTTTGAAGCCCTGCACCATATTCATATCCACCACTTCCTGAGGTAGGCTGTTCCATGCATCCACCACCCTTTCTGTGAAAAAGAACTTCCTCACATTACCCCTTAATTGGCCTCCCTCTAATCTCATGCTGTGCCCTCTTGTCCTGCTACTTTTCTTATGTTGAAACATGTTAGACTCTTTCACTGTGTTAATGCCCTTAAGGTGTTTGAATGTTTTGATCACATCACCTCTCTCCCTCCTTTGCTCTAGGGTATACATATTGAGTTCAGTTAATCTGCCCTCATATGTTTTCTGATGCAGTCCCTGCTCCATTTTGGTTGCCCTTCTCTGGACTACCTCAATTTGGTTGATGTCCTTGTGAAGGTGTGGCCTCCAGTACTTCACGCAGTACTCCAGATGGGGCCTAACCAGTGTCTTGTGAAGAGGGATTATTACCTCCTTCTTCCAACTTGTGATACCCCTTCTAATATACACCAACCTCCCTAGCCTTACCTACTGCTTTAGTGGTCTGCTTGGATGATTTTAGGTCATTGGTGATGATGATGCCCAAATCTTTTTCTTCCCTTGTGACTGCCAGCAACTCCCCTCCCAGCCTATAGGTGGCTTCAGAGTTTCTCTTCCCTATGTACATGATCTTGCACTTCTTTGCACTAAACCCCAGTTGCCACTCTTCTGGCCATTTTGCTAGTTTATCCAGATCTCTTCTCATTAGGCCCACCCCATCTGATCATCTACTCTGTTGCAGACCTTGGTGTCATCTGCAAACAGACAAACCTTACCCTCCAGTCCATCTGCAATGTCACTGATGAAGATATTGAAGAGGACTGGCCCCAGGACTGATCCCGGGGGTACCCCACTTGTGACTTGCATCTCTTCTGACTGTATACCATTTACCACCACTTTCTGTTTTCTGCCCGTCAACCAGTTTGCTACCCAGTTGACCAACGTTTGACCAACCCCAAGCCTACCCAGCTTATTAATCAATCTTCTGTATGAAACAGTATTGAAAGCTTTGCTGAAGTCAAGGTAGGCAACATCAACTGCTCCCCCTTGGTCCACCACTCTGGTTACGCAGTCAAAGAAATCTATGAGATTAGTTTGACAGGACCTTCCTTTTGTAAATCCATGCTGTCTTGGATCCTGTGCTCTTATGGATTTCAGGTGTTGCACTATCCTTCCTTAAGGAGTGTCTCCATAATCTTGCCCACTACTGAGGTAAGAATGACTGGTCTGTAGTTCTCTGCCTCCTCCTTGCTACCACTCTTGTGGAGTGGGATCACATGAGCCCTTCTTCAGTCTTCTGGGACCTCTCCTGTGCTCAGAGACTCACTAAACAGTTCTGATAATGGCTCTGCTAGTTCCACCCTTAGCTCCTTTAGTACCCTGGGATGTATGTCATCAGGTCCCGTTGCCTTGTCCACCCTGAGCTTATCGAGCTCTTGTAGGACCCTTTCTGTTGTGAAGGGACTAGTGCACACCTCCCTCCCCCCTGTGTCCATGGTTGCAACCTGTGTACCTGTCCACCCTCCCCTTCCCATGGTGAGGCATGTGTGTGCTTTGCTACAACTGTTCACCCCCTATGGGGGGGTTATGTGGGGGCATGCTGTGTGTACTCACTGACAAGGTATCCACTGGGTATGTCTCTGCCTTCAAATCTCTGGCACAGGATGGAATTGTGCCATATGAAGGCATTGTGGGCTCTGCTGGGGTACTGTGCCAAGACATTGGTGATGCACCCTGTTGCATCGCACACCACCTGACAGTTGATGGAGTGGTACTTGTTTCTGTTGAGGTAGGTGTCCACCTCAACACCAGTGAGTGCCCAAATGGCAACATGGGTTCAGTCAGGACATCAACTACTGCTGGTAGGTGTGCAACCTGATAGAACTGCTGCATTGTTGCTGTATGCTCCGCTGCTGTGCTGGGGAATATGATGAACTCACCAGCGTATGGCAACAGGGTGTCTAAAAATATAAGCTAGCAAGCATGAGGTGGTGGACTGGGAGACACCGGTAGACTCTTCCACCACTGTCTTGAATGATTCCGTGGCCAGAAAGCACATGGCAGCCATCACCTTGCGCTTAATCGGAGCTGCTTCCCAGACACCGCCTGCATTAACACCGAAGGTACGCTTGCCCAGCCAGATTCAGTTGTGATTTTAAAACTTAGCGCCTTTTCTGGCTGATCCTGTGTCTTAGCGTCACCAAGTAGCTGGAGCAGAAGTAAAGTAATTAATCCTTAGGGGGCTATTCTTTGGATTTTTCCCTACCTTGGGATCCAGTGCACAGCTTGTCTGCTGGGCTGAGTCTACCACTGCAGTCGCCTGCTCTGTGGCTGTTTTTCTTCCTCGGCTCATTTTTTGGAAAGCTGGAAACTGGAGCGCTCCTACCCAGGCTCTCTCTATCATAAGAACTACAATCCCCGAGGCCTGCGGTGTTTCCTCACCCACCCCCTACCCGCCCTGCCTATCTGGGCATTTACTTATATAGTGTCTTGTGACCAATCATTTTACTTACAGACTGTCTTGTGACAAATGCAGAAAAAAAGTCCTCATTTTTCCATTAGGTCGTTAAACCTTTTAGCCACTAGAGGGCACCCTCAACTTGTCCCCCTTTTTCTCTTGACCTCTCTGACTATTTCAAATTGCTGTATAGTGCAGCAATCTTTCTAGCCTAGGGACTGCTCTTATTCTTTTACATCCATAGCCCTATTTAGGGTATAGAATGGCCTGGAAATCACTATTAGTGCCCTCCTTTATCCTGTTTCTGACACTACTGAATATCTTTCACAGTTATCGATCCCGAAAATCACTCCCACAGTAGGGACATGGATGCAAACAATTTCACCTACTCTAACATCTTAATCCTATCAGATAGAGGCCTTGATGTGACCCCTGCTCTCCTTCCTAGACTACTCATCTACTACACTACCGTCTCTGTTACTCAATGGTGGCGTATCTATAGCTTTGAAATCCCTCAAATTGCACTGAATAAGTTAAGGTACATTATATTACTGATCCTATTATTGTCTGGGGATACTGAATTGAATGCGGGACCAATGCTGAGTCAATTACCCCCTAAATTATACCAGCTATGATATCAACGGTGTACACATGACCCATCTTAATGATAGGAGTCTTCTCCACAATCATGCGGAACTTGAAGCCTGGGTGGGCAACTACCACCCTGACATGCTCTGTATATCCGAGATGTGGCTAAAACCCTCTATCTCTGATACCTACTGCATACTCCCAAACTTCAACCTTCTTAGGTGTGATAGGCCACCTCCTAAGTGTGGTGGGGGTGTCACCATCTATTACATAAATAATCTAAACCTCACTATGATAACTGACAAGCGAAACTCCTTGTGCGAATACATCCATGCTATACTCCGACTAGGAGCTAAGAAACTTCACATTGTCTGTGCCTATAACCCCCCCAAAAGTGGTCTAAATGGCCTAGTGGAGTTACTGGATCATACGGCCGCATATGTAGGGAAAAATTAACTTGTCATTCTTGGAGACTTAAATTTAAACTGGCTTGGCAAATCCCAAGATAGTCTACAATTCCTGGTGCAGAGCTACAACTTATACACCAAATCATTACTGATACTACAAGGGTATCTTTTACTGCTGATTCCAGCACCCTTATTGATTGGGTCTTAACGAATCGCTTGGATAGAATTGCAGGAACAAGTACACTACCGGACACCATCAGTGATCATTCCCCCATTTTCTGTATACGGAGTCCGTCTAAAATCTCTACATCCCCTCAACACTCTATATATGCTTCAGGAATTACGCCAACTTAAACCAGGCTCATTTTCTCTATGATGTGTCTCACACTGACTGGTCCCCTGTCTACCAATCACCGAACACGGATGCTGCCCTCCATGCCTTCCTGAGTAAATTCGTGCCTCTTCAAGATAAACATACTCCGGTCATCACTCGGCGAGTACGTGGTAAACAAACCAGATGGCTGCATAAAGACCTCCTTGCATCATTCAAAATTTGGGACAAATGCTGGAGAAAGTTTAAAATCTCTGGTCTCAAAGCTGACTTTAACATCTACAGAGAACAGCGATCAAAGTGCAAAACACAAATTAGACATGCAAAAAGCCAATACTGTAAGGGCCTTCTGATAGATGCGACTGGTGACCCAAAGAAATGTTGGTCTCATATCAAAACCTTCCTTGGTTCTAAACAAACTCACCACAATAGCGACATGATACTGAAAGGAGTTCACTGTAATGACTGATGCACAATTACCAATGCATTCAATACTCACTTCTCTGACCTCTCCGAATATACCACTGCTCTCTCTCCTGATAACTTACTCTCTGGATCCCCCACCTGGGAGAGCATGAAAATGACACCTTCATTCTACTTTAAAGCTACAGTATCTCAAAGAAGGATGTCCTTAAACATCTCAATTCTATATCAGACAGTACTGCTGTTGGGTCTGACTGCCTTAAACCAACACTCCTAAAGCTAGCTGCCCCGTTCATTGCAGGCCTGCTATCCAGAATACTCAATTTGTCCCTGTGCGAAGGAGTGGTGCCCGATATATGAAAATTAGCCAAAGGAACACCAGTTTTTAAAAAAGTCGACAAAAAAGATATAGGCAACTACAGGCCAATAGCTATACTGCCAGTGTAAAATAAAGTCCTCGAAAAGCTCGTCACTGCACAGATCTCTGAACACCTCTCCAAGTATAGCCCCCTGGACACAAACCAGCATGGCTTCAGAAAAGGCCATAGTGCTCAAACTGCTTTACTACAGCTAACAAATTATGCTCTCCAGGCCATGGATCAGGATCTTCAAACCGGTGCAGTATTTTTTGATCTGACGAAAGCTTTCGATCTTGTTAACCACCCTCTCCTGCTTGCAAATCTCCAAACCCTGGGTTTCTTGACTGGCGTTGTAAACTGGTTTTGTAGCTATTTATCGAATAGAACTCAAACAGTAAAATTCAACTCGGCCATCTCCAAAAAAGCAGTCATCAATGTTGGGGTACCGAAGGGATAGAAACATAGAACTTGACGGCAGATAAGGACCGCTTGGCCCACCTAGTCTGCCCATTTCCCTACCTGATGGATAAGCTGTAGATTCTAGTTAATCAACAGCTTACTTCCTCCTGCCCCCCACTAGAATTGCCTTATGCCTGTCCCATGCATTCTTGAATTCTCCCACTGTTCCTGACTCCACAACCTCCTCAGGAAGGCTGTTCCATGCATGCACAACTCTCTGTGAAAAAATACTTTCTAATATTACCTCTGAGCCGTCCCCCCTCTATCTTCAAATTGTGCCCACTTGTTCTTGTACATCTCTTCTTCTGAAAGATACTACCCTCTCGTACGTTGTTAATTCCCTTGAGATACTTGAAAGTTTCTTTCATGTCCCCCCTCTCCCTCCTTTCCTCAAGGGTATACTTATTAAGCTGCTATAGTCTCTCCTCGTATGTCTTCTGCAGCAGACCTTGCACCATTTTGGTTGCCCTCCTCTAAACAGCCTCCACTCTGTCTATGTCTTTGTGGAGATGGGGTCTCCAGAATTGCATGCAGTACTCCAGATGGGGTCTCACTAACTGTCTGTAGAGAAAGATAACAACTTCCTGTTTTCTACTATTGATGCCTCTCCCTATGCATCCCAGTATCCCCCAGCCCTCCTTACTGCCTTCTCACATTGCTTGCCCACCTTTAGGTCATCTGATATAATTACTCCTAGGTCTCTTTTGATTTTTGTTGTTGTTATTAACTCACCCACCCTTTTGTACTCTTCCCCTGAGTTTTTGTTTCCCAGATGCATTACCTTGCACTTCTTTGCATTGAATCTGAGCTGCCACATATTTGACCATTCCTCCAACCTTGCCAAGTCCCTTTTCATTCTTTCCACCCCACATTGTATATCAACCCTGTTGCAGATCTTTGTGTCATCTGCAAAAAGGCATACCTTTCCTTCCAGGTGCTCTCCAATGTCACTTATAAAGATATTAAAGAGAACCAGTCCCAGTACCAAACCCTGCACTATCCTTGGACCCCTTCTCTTCTCAGTCTTCATTAATAATGTAACACAAAACATATCCTCCTGTTCATCATTGCTATACGCCGACAACCTTGTTCTTTACACTAGCTCAAACAGTGTTCAGTCTATTAACCATAAGCTCTCTACGGACCTACTAAATATTCAGTCCTGGATCACCAGAAATAAGCTCGTTTTCAATGTCAGCAAAACACAGGCCATGTTCTTTGGGTCTTCCATTAAACTAAAACAGAGCAGAGACTTTTTCCAGGTCTCCTGGGCTGATGGTTCCCCACTGGAGATAGTAACTTCATTTAAATACCTGGGTGTCTGGCTTAATGAATCCCTCACTTACGACACCCATATAACCACAACATGCAAGGCTGTAAATGCCAAACTGGGTTTAGCCTACAAAACAAGCCGTAATCTAACCCCTTCTGCAAGGTTGGCCATTTCTAGAGGTATCCTACTACTGTCACTCTCATATGGATCCATTATCTATGCTAACGCATCTAAGGCTACCCTTTAGAGGTGGGGCACAACTTATAACAATATATACCGATACGCCTCTGCATCCTCCAGATTAAGACATCACTGCCTACTGTACTCATACCTAAATTGGCCCTCCCCTATTATGCACCGGCTCCTCTCTCTTGGGAACCTCCTGGACAGTATACTGCGGTCCTGTATGCCTACCTACCTCGCCTCCATGCCGACCCATCAGCCCATCTCATACGGCCTCTGATCTTCAAACCTTTCCTTGCTTAGCATTCCCAGATGTAGAACTATCAAAGGGAAATCAGGTTTCTTTCATGTAGCTCCCACATACTGTAATTCCCTCCCCCAGATGTACGCCTGGCCCCGGGTCATGCTTCATTTAAGAAGAGGCATCGCGCCCTCCTTGCTGCACGTGCCCAGTGCACCTGTTTCAACCCTCCATAGATCTTGACTGCTCTGCTTGTGCTGCCTCGTAACTAACCCTCCGTCTTCTGTGATGTGGGCTGGCACCCTGCCCCTCTCTGTTTTTTTCCCCCACAATTTCTATCCTACCCCCTTCTTCCCATTCCCTTTCCCTTTCTCCTTCCCTCTCTTGCTTACCTTTCTCCCTAACCCCTCCCCAAATAAAACTGTTTTTTTTCTGTCAGTTAATTGTATAATATTTTTACACCATTATGATACCCTGTGACATTTCTGCACTTTAAATGTGATATTAAATGTGATATTACCATAATTGTTACCCACAGGCACTTACCTTCTAGCTGTATAATACACACTACATGCCTTGGTCCCACTATTCTCTAAATCACGTTTCACTTTTGATATGTGATGTATTGTATATTTCTTGATACTGTTTGTCATGTACCTGTATCTCTCAGTGTTGTGACCTCCCGTGTCGTGCCTGAAAATAGTCATGTCTGTGTCTAGTGCACCTGTAACCCCTAGGTGGCGCTATCCCAAGGGCTACTACCCCTGTCTGATTTGCCACTTACAGGTTGAGGGGCCTGGATCCGATGGTGGGTGCCTCCATCCAGAGGTCGGGGTTAAGACAGTCTGATATGACTTGGTCACAGCTTTCTGGGTCACTGCAACCCCCCTTTCTTCCCATTAGTGGCCCACACAAATCAATCACAGTACCCTTGCAATATACACTTACCCCCAGGATTGGTTCAATCAGCTTGACTCTGGAGACCCCCGTAAAGTAAGATGCAGTTATACAATAACCACTGTTCAGCATAAACACACAGTTCAAGCAGTGTAACTTTGCAAAACAACTAAATCTGATTTATTTAGGGGATAGTAACAAGGACAGGGGGGAAATCAGGTTAATTGATTCAGTCACATTAATAATCACAGTACTGTGCACATATTTCAGTCCCAGATGTCCCCAAATGTCACTCTTACTGGGTACCCAGGCAATAAGAGCTAGCCTATTTGGTGCAGCTGGTTGGGGCCCTGAGGATGGAAAATGCATGCGACACCCACTTTGTAATCCGGGCAGTGAGGCTCAGTTCGTGAAAGAAAGAAAGGAAAGTAATCAGATGGAACACTTGCAATTAGATGATGGCAGGAGCTACCCTGATTTGTACTCACAAATTCAGTGTTGAAACTGAATGGAAGGCAGATTGTCCTGGATTGCCAGGAGGAGCAGACCATGTGGACAAGGTCCTTGTGACTGGACCCACTGCAGTTTAGAGCAAATGAATGTAGTCTGGATTAAACTGGGGTTTACTTCCAGCTTCATGCACTCTATTCACTGTACAGGGATTTGAAAGCGTGATTCTCACAAGCACTACACACATTTATGTAAAGAAAGTACTATACCAGGCAGGCTGCTTCTCTGTCGATCGCAATTACTGCACAATACCCAGGGAGAACACACAGCAGATTCAGTTCCTGACAGATTGTGTGATTAGAGCAATTTCTCCAGTCTTCTACAGGGTGAGCCTGGTTTCCTCACTTCTGGTGCTTCTTTCTCCTTATAACTCTGATTCAGTCCACACTGGCACTCATAAACAATTGAAGGCCGAACTTCGGGGCCCCACATGAGCTTCCCGTGTGAAAACTCAACAGCGCAGGAGCCCGGAGCTCCTTCCCTCTTCACAGTCACAACTCATCTTATCTTTCCAGTAGACAGAGCCGGGCATTTTCTTTGAGTTCCTCCCAGTCAGTTGGCTGGTTTTGCTGCCACTCACAGTAAACTGATTTGGAGAGCCTAATAGATAAGGGCAGGGCGTTCCAAAGCTTGGGGGCCGATGCTGCAAAGGCTTGTTCCCCCAATTTCGTGGCACATTTAGTTATTCTCACGCGGAAATGTTCTGCTGACCTAGGTGGATAAGCTTGTTTTGTCTGATGTAGCAGGCATGCCAGCACCTCCGGTGTGCCAGATCTGATGATGGAATCAATTGTACATCCAGCGGAGTAAGCGTGATAGGAGGTAGGGGAGAGCCAACCTAGACTTGAGTGCAGTACACATCTGTGGGTCTGGCAAAGCGGCATATGTTGTTGTTGCAATTGTCCCACCTTTGCAATACCCCTTTGTTTGCATCATGGCAGGTCACTATCCCATAGGTGAGGCTGGGTCTAAGAATCTCCTGTGCAATGGCCAGTTTGGCTGCCATGTTTAGCATGTGCTGAGATCCCTCATTTTCTTCTTGTTGGACATTTTGCGCAACCCCTGCACCATTTTAGTTGTCCATCTCTGGACTGCCTACACCCTGTCTATGTCCTTTCTGAAGTGCAACTTCCAGAATTGGACACAATACTCCAGGGGCCTGCTATTCAAAAATGGGCAACGTGGAGCTCAAAGTTTGTGCTGCGCTTTGCCATTGCCTAGGATCCCAAGGATGCTACATTCAGTTGGACGGCACACCGGTGCTATCCAGTTGAATATAGGGACATGTCATTGCAGTGCTAAGTCAAGTGGTGCTGCCCCAGCATGGATCCCTGCTGTGCAGGCAATAGCATCCCCCAGATCTGATAGCGCCAGTAGCCCTAAGCATGATATTCAGACAGATTCATCTGGATCAGCCTATTGGGCATGCAAGTCACTAAGGTCCCATTTGCATGACCCTAATGAGCTCATATTACATGGGAAGCAGTGTCATGTTTGTGTGTCACTGCCCCACCTCCATTGTCCCGTCCAGTAAGAAGCAGGAAGTCCCTGGCCTCTAGTTGTCCCCCTTCCCACAGATTGCTGTCCTCATAGTAATACAATGAGTCCTTGGCATCCAGTGGTCCCTCCTCGGTTTCGATCCCTGGCTCTGTATATGGACTCTTTGACCCTGGTGTCCAGTGACCCCCTCACTCTCTGATTGCTGTCCCCAGTGACTGAAAAAGCTTTCCCTGGTGCTAAGTGGTCTCCCCCCCCACCTCCAGTCACCATCCCGTATGTGTAAAAACATTTCTTTGGTGGTCCGTGGTTCCTCCACCTTCAGTTGCCATCTTGTATATGTAAGAAAGTTTCCCTAGTGGTCCATAATCCCCCCATGTCTCTGATCGTCAACCCGTATATGTAAGAAAGTTTCCCTAGTGGTCCATGGTCCTCCCCCCGGTCTCCGATCACCAGCTGATATATGTAAGAAAGTTTCCAACTGGTCTGTAGTCTCCCTGGTCTCTGATTGTCAGCCTGTATATGTAAGAAAGTTTCCCTGGAGGTCCATGGTCCCAGCTTGGTCTCTGATCCCTAGCCCTGTAATACTACGTAGAGTCCCTGATGTCCAGTGGTCCCCTCCACCCTCCAATCAATTTTGTGTTATTGTTATCCTGATTTAAAGTGATTTTATGTGCAGTGTTTAATCTCAACATTATTATGTTTTCTGTACAAAACATGTATACTCTGTAGTTGAAACAGAATAAAGCTTTCTTGGAGAATAGAAAAAATAAGAACTCCCTGGTATCTAGCGGCCCCCCATGCACCATGGCACTGACCACCTACCCTGTCAACCCCCTCATCTAAACAGCCAGTGCCATGGGAGCACATATAGTGACAGGCACAGCCCGTCCTCTTACCTCCTCAGTCAGACGGCATATGAAAATCCAGAGAGCACATATCTTATGTATTATACAGAGCGTGTGTCCTCAGTACTGTACAAGGAGCTTAGGCCAGATGCTCCCTGTAAAATACAGAGGATGCACACCCTATACAATACATAGGATGTGCACTCTGTGGATTTCGATACGGCGTCTGGCTGAGAAGGTGAGAGGATTGCTGTGCCGGTCGCTGTATGCGCTCCCACGGCATCAGTGCTTCAGGTAAAGGGAGAGGTCTGGGTGGGTGGTCAGTGCTGCAGTGTTGGGGGGACTGCTAGATGAGATGGAGTTCTTATTTTTCTGTTCCCCATGAGAGTTTTATTCTGTTTCGACCACAGAGTATACAGATTTTATACAGGCAATATAATAATGTTATGCTTATACTCTGCACATACAATCACTTTAAAAAAGGATTAAATATCAATAACACATAAAACTGATTGGAGGGTGGGGGGGCACTGGATGCCAGGGACTATAGGTAATATTATGAATCTGGCAACTGGAGAATGGGGGGTGGCCACAGACCACTAGGGAAACTTTCTTACATATATGGGCTGGCGATTGGAGAATGGGGGGACCACAGACCACCAGGGAAGCTTTTAGTTTACTGGGGATGGTGATCAGAGGGTGGGGCATGCCACTGGACACCAGGGACATGTTTTATGTTACCAGGGATGGCAATCAGTAGACAGTGGTGCCACTAGGTGCCAGGGGGCTAGTGTGCTCTCCAAAAGCCAGTGCCCTTGTTGGCTGCAGTGGCTTCGATGGTCGCTAGGGTTGCCCCGGAGTAAGTTAGAGTTTTGATCGTTGGTGTTTGCACTGCACAACATAGGCTGCACTGATATCTTTTTGCAGCACAAATGTGAGGAATATCACACTGTGTTGGTATTCTTGCCCCAGCCCCTTCCTTTGCCCACCCACATACATTACTTTTTGCACAGCGCAACTGATAACTCCAAGGCCCCATTCCTGTTCAGTAACTGACAGTATCTCCCCCCATTTTATATTTAACTCCTGGGTTCCTATGCCCTAGGTGCATGATTTTGCACTTTTTGGCATTGAACCCCAACTGCCATACTCTTAACCACTCCTAGAGTTTCCCAAGATTCCTAAGCATTCTCTCCATCCCTTCTTTATTGTCCACTCTATTACAGATTTTGGTATCATCTGCAAAAAGGCATAGGTACCTTCCCTTCCAGTTAATTTGCAGTGTCACTTATGAAGACTTTGAAGAGGACCTGTCCCAGTGATGGGCCCTGCGGCACCCCACTGGTCACTGTCCCATCATTAGAGTAAGTACTATTAACCACCACCCTCTGTCGCCTATCTGTTAACCAGTTTCTATCCCAGTTCACCACTTTGGATCCCACCCTTAGGCTGCTCAGTTTCTTAATCAGTCTCCTGTGCAGCACAGTGTCAAAAGCCTTGCTGAAGTCTAGGCACAGTGTGAAAGACCTTGCTGAAGTCTAGCTAGGCCATGTCCACTGCCTCCCCTAATGTATTTCCCTGGTCATTCAGTCAAACAACTCAGTCAGATTCATCTGGCATCACCCTCGCCCCGCCACCGTGTACTCTGTTACCTTTGGTCTTGCAGCCTATTGGATTAAAGATACTCTACCAGCCTTTCCTTAAAGAGTGTTTCTATTAATTTCCCCACCAGTGAGGTTAGGCTCACCAGCCTACAGTTACTAGACTCTTCTCTGCTGCCACCCTTATGTAGTGGGACAACTTCTGCTCTCCTTCAGTCCTCCAGAACCAAACCTGCTTCCAGAGACCTGTTGAATAAAGCTGTCAGTGGGGCATCCAGCACCTCCCTGAGTTTTCCAGTACCCTTGGATGTATCCTGTCTCATCCCATAGCCTTGTCCACTTTCAGAACTGCAAGTCCCTTCAAGACTCTTTCCTCCAAAAATAGACTTCTAGGGGCATGGATATGGTGCATTATCCACCCTTAGGCAGTCTTCCTTTCCCCCATTAAATCCAGCTGGAACGTTTTCAGGCTAAGCTCTTCCCACCCAAGGGGGTGGTATACTCCTCGGCACTGCCCTGTGATATCAGATCTTCCTTTCCAATGGAAGAGTCAGGTCTCCTCCTCCTCTCCTTCATAGTTAAATGCATGATGTTGGCTCAAAACCTATTTCTAATTTCACCATCAGCATTTGTCTTCTCGCTTCAAGAATCATGAAGAAGCCCAGTCCAGTCCCAGCTTTAAGCATTGCTTTGCATGCAACCAATAAATGTCCCAGACAGACCCATACTTGTCATGCATTTATCAATCAGTCAATCAAATTTATTTATTGAGGCTATGCACCTAGATCTTAGCGCGCTTAACAATAAAACTCAATAAATATCATATTAATATACATATTAAAATACCATACAATGCAGTAAATCCAGCCATCCTACAGCAAAGTCAATAGTCTGGAAAAAAACAGCTCAAACAGGTGGGTTTTAGAGCACTTTTAAAACTCTCCACAGTCAGGCACTCACATACCCGATGAGGTAAGAGAGTCCCACAGGGTAGGTGCCACAAATGAAAAGGCTTGGGACCCAGCTGTCTTCAATCGAACCCTGGGAACCTCTAGCAATCCCTCGTCGGTGGAGCAGAGCTGTCGGCGGGCGCTGTAGGAACACAGGAGTTCTTGCAGGTAACTCGGCCCCTGTCCATGTATGGCCTTGAAGGTCAGCAAGCTGATCTTAAAGGTGATCTGCCACTGAACTGGCTGCCAGGGCAGACTATGGAGCACAGGCGTGACATGATCTGAATGAGGCAACCCCGTCAATAGCCTGGCTGCCACATTCTGCACCAGCTGCAGGTGGTGGATATCAACCCCAGGTAACCCTACGTGCAGGGAGTTATAGTAGTCAAGGCAGGATGTCACAAAAGTGTGGATCAAAGTCGGAAGGTCACCAGGCAGAACAAGGTGCTTAATCCGGGTGATATTCCTCAGATGATAAAAAGAGGACTTGACGACGGCCGATACCTGAGAGCGAAGCATCAGCCCATTGTCAAGAATAATGCCCAGATTCCTCACCTGTTCAGAGGTCAACTGCTGGTTACCACCAAGCCAAATCCCAGAAGGAAAACCTGCCACCAACCCTCTACCTGATGACCCGGATCCACCTCTAGAACCTTGGTCTTGTCTGGATTCAACTTCAACCAACTGGCATTCATCCAGTCCTGTATCTCAGCGAGGCAGTTGTTAAACACCGAGACTGTACTATCCTGCTCAGGCTCAAATGACAAGTAGAGTTGGGTATCATCTGCATAGCAATGAAAACCCAACCCATGCCACCTTACAATGTCTCCCAACAGCAGCATGTACACCGCAAACAACATGGGTGACAGCACAGGGTCATGTGGGACTCAACACGGCAGAGAGAATAAGTCAGAGGAATAAATCCTAGACACTACCCTCTGAGATCTGCCGGTGAGAAAAGAATGGAACCATCTGAGGACTGTACCAGACAGGCCACAGATCACCCACAGGCTATCCAGAAGCACCATATGGTCTACGGTATCAAATGTTGCAGAGAGATCAAGGAGGACCAAGATGGAATGGCTCTTCCAGTCCTTCGCTATCAGGAGATCATTGTGCACCCAAACAAGAGCAATCTTCGTGCTATGCCTCTTCCAAAATCCTGACTGGAGAGGATCATAGACATCATGGATGGTAAGATAATTCTCAAGCTGCAGCTCCACAGCCTTCTCAATAAACTTCCCCACAAAGGGGAGATAAGAGACCAGCCTGTAGTTAGTAGGACAAGCCAGGTAAAAGAGAAAATTTCTTAAGAAAAGGGGGTCACCACCGCCTCCTTCAGGGAGTTCAGAAACTCACCTGTCTCCAATGAATACCAGATGATCTCTGCTAGGACCTGGCCGATGACTTCAACACACCCCACAAAGAGGCGGGTTGGGCCTGGGTCCAAACCACAGCAGTCTGGCCGCATACTCTGGATAATCTGCATGACATCTATAATCTCCAACTGGTTGAAGTCAGATCATTCAAACTGGGGAACTGTAACCACCCACCGACCACTGCCACCCCCACTGGAGTTAGTTGTCTGAATCTTGGACCTGAAGTTGGTCACCTTATCAGCAAAGAATCAAGCAAACTCATCACACTTAGCAGCTCCCTCAAAGTCCCATCAAACCAAGGAAACCGAGGGTGAAGGGTGAGGGGATGAACACGGACAGGAGCAATGGAATCCAGAGCTTCTGTCACAACCCTATTATAGGCTAGTAGCAGATTATCTGGATCTGTGTTACATTCAGAAACCCTTATAGGTCCAGCACAGTCATCAGATCATCTGAGGTCAAACCCCTCAAAGGTCGGTACCGGACCATCGCCACAGGAGAAGGTCAATTAGGGGGAACACAGAAATTGAATCTAATAATGTGATGGTCAGACCACCCGAATGGTTCCACCACCATATCAGAGATCTCCATACCTAGTAACAAGTCCAGCTCCAATGAGTGACCACAGCTATGTGTCGGAGAGGTAACCACCTGTGTGAGGCCCAACAAATTCATAAGTCGGAGGAAATCCTGACCAAATTGGGAGAGTTCATCATCGACTCCGGCACTGAAGTCACCCAGTACCATCAGTCTGGGGGACTCCAACACCATGTCGACAATGAAGTTTGCGACTTCCTGCAGAATTTGCTTCTCACCCCAGGGTGGATGGTAGATGAGAAGAATCCTGCACCCCACACCTCCGACTGCAGTACACTCAAAGGATTGGGTCTCCCCAACTGGCATAGCTACAAGACCCAATTCATTTCTAAAACAGATTGTTGCACCCCCACCCCTGTGATCCAACCTCGGGCAGTGTATCACCGAGAATCCAGCTGGAATAGCTGACTCCAAAATGGGGATAGAATTTCCATCCAGCCAGGTCTCAGTGATACAAGCCAGGTCCGATGACCCACAAGATCAGCAATAATAGTGGACTTATTAATAGACCAGGCATTGCATAACACCACTCAAGTTGGATGGGGCACCAAAGTTGGCCAAGCCACCGGCCCACTAAATGTGGAACCCTTTGGTAGGGGTATCAGGCATGGCAGACCACGTTCCAAGATCCATTTTGCCACAGGGCATCTCCTGGACCCCACTACCCCAATCCGGCCGCTCTGCTCCCCCCAACCCCAGGTGCCTTGAGGCAGACCACAATGCTCAGGCCTGTGGCCTATGTAAATCTCTTCTGCCCTTGTCGCTCAAGGATCATTATGCCCTCCTCCTCTTTAGTTGGCTGGATGAATGGGACCACCTTGTCTGCTTGAAGGACATGCGCAAGGTGGTGTCCAGCGCCGGGCTTGGCTACTCAGCTTGGGGTCATGGAAGAGGTGCAGGCCCAGGCTGCAGCAGGTGCTTCTTCAGCATCCATGCTGACCCTGGTTGGGCCAGGGTTGGGGCATCCTTCATGGGCTCATTCCAAGAAATGTGCCAGTCTCTTCGGATAACTGAGGAGGGCACTTCCCATAGTGATAAGAAAAAGGTGAAAAAAATCCCTCCAATGGTTGTGAGACTGGGAACGAGTACGTTCTTCCTGCTCCCACAATTCCCTTGACCACTCAATGGCCATCGAGTGCTGAGCTTTGGATGAGCTGGTCTTGGTCAAGCATCAGACTGATAGCTCCACGGTACCCACATCGGGCTTGTTGGCTGTGGTGCATGCCAACCAGGTAGTTGAGATCTTTTATGACCCGGTCAACCCATTGTCTGAGGGGATCAAAGATGACTCAGTCTCAAGGACTCTGATCCTTTTGACCCTCTCCCAGGAGGGTCAAGAGCAGTCGGTAGACCAGACTGTTTCCTCCCAGGAGATACTTTCTTCTTGAGTCCAATGGCAGGAGCTGGTATGTTTTCTGTACATGGCTCCTCTGCTTGTTCCTCCTTGCCGTTGATGCCGCAGTCATTGGTTGAGATCTAGGTCTTGGTCAAGATCGTGGTCAAGGGACTTGTTGTTTTCCCATGCTTGACTCTCAGCCTGGAAGCACCATTGGTACTCCTCTTCATCTTTGGACAAAGAGAGAGAATCCACTGCAGACTGTATCAGCACTATGAGGAGCTGATGGGGGCAACATTCAGTCCTCAGGGAGGATAGGTCCTTCCCCTAGTCCCCACGCTTTCCTGGTCACCCTTTGGTCGGCCAACCCCAGCCTTGTCATGCCTGTTGTCTCTGGCCTCTCCACCAATTCAGGTGAAACTGCTGCCCTGGCAGCCCTTAAAATGGAGTCCCTACCAAGGCCTCCCACCCATCTACCTGCCTTCCCAGTTGGCTGTCTGTCGAGATCACCCACTTGAATGAGTCCAGAGTGGTTCATGGGGGAAAAGCGTTTGAGGGTGGTCTTTGAGGAGTCTTCAGACTCCAACAGGTCCTCCATGTGATCTTTGAGAGCCCCAGGCTTCAACCATGAATCAGCCAAAGAACTGACCACTGAACATGGGTTAGAGTCATTCAGGGCTTTGCTCCAGTTGATCTCCAAATCAATGGAAATCCCTTCAGAGTAGGTCCACAATCAGGCCAAGTACACCCTCACGGAAATCCTGGATCAGGATGATTCCCCATGGGTCACCTTCCCAGTAGCAGAGGCTATTCTGGGACCTGTGCTGGAGTTCTGGCAGCATCTGGCCTCCTGGGCAGCACCCTTGGCCCATATCATTCACAAGTAAGCAGTCCTGAATGGCTCCCTGTGCAGTTTCTCATACCACCCCTCGTCCAAGGGGTTGGTGGTGGACTCCATCTTCCATAAGACCAGCAACATAGAGGATGTGAACAAACCCTTTTATAAAGAGTCCAAAAAGCTGGACCATGCAGCCAAGAAAGTGTATACTGCATCCTCCCTGGGTCTCTGTCAGGTGAGTTACGCCTTGATGATGGACAACTTTGGTCATGCCTGATAGGCATCCTTGACCATATCCTCCACTGCCTTTCTGCAGATTTGCAATCAGCGGTTAAGGTGATCAAAGAGCAGGCTTGAGTGATGTGTTGCAGTGCCTGGTTGCAGATTTCCACCTTTTACGACAGACACCCAGCACAAATTTACTGATGTCCCCTTTTTGGGCATAGACCTTTTTGGTGTTGGGATAAAAGGGCAGCTTACGAGGATCGAAAGGTCCAATGCCACCCTCAATTTTGTGACATCCTCACAGAAAGATCAGCTGGGAAGGTGGCAGAAGAAAAAGCCCTTTCAGGTTCAGCCCTTTCCATCCCAGCAGCCAAAGGAGAAGTAGCCCCAGTCGGGGCAATCACAGGTCTGACAACCTAAGCCTAAGTTCACCAGCCAAGGCTCCAAGAAACCGAGGGGTTGGGAGGGCAGGGCCCACTCAGAAGTTGGTGTAAATGTCTCCTCTAAGGCTGCTCAGTGATGGGTTGGGGGTATCTGCCTCCCACCTATCCAGTCCCTGCCTCAGCTCCCTGTGAGAGGTCAGTTTTACCATTTCTGGCACATCTGGTCTGCCATCACCTCAGACAAATGGGTGCTAGAAGTGGTGAGCAGTGGATTGCATTTTAGTTTGGAGGCTCTCCCACTATACCGAGTCCACACTCTACAGGAGTCCATGGTGTCATAGAACACACTGTCTGCCCTCAGGGAAGACATCACTCAGCTTCTAGAGAAAAGAGCCAAAGCCCAAGTTCTGGATGCCACATCCTGCTAGTGCTTCATGTCCAGGTACTTCCTGGTCCTCAAACAGATGTGGGGCTGGCACCCCAAACTGGATCTTCACAATCTCAATCAGTTCCAGAGGAAGCACATGTTCTGGATGGTCACTCTGAACCAAATCATTCCATCCCTGCAGCAGGGCATTTGGGTCTGCTCGCTGGACCTCTAGGACACCTTGTTCCACATTCCAATCCATCCATCCCACTGGCAGTATCTTCAGTTCCATGCAGAGTGGGTTCTCTACGAGTTCCAGGTCATGCCTTTTGGCCTCTCCTCAGGCCCCAGTGTCCTCAGCAAGTGCATTGCAGTGGCGACAGCACTCCTGCAGCACCAAGGAGTCTGGGTCTATCCTACCTGCATGACTGTCTGATAGCCAGGTCATTCAGGGAGGGAGTGGAGAGGTCCAGGGACTGGCCATCCAGATCTGCAGAGACTGGGGCCTTCTGGTCAACCCAGCCAAGTCTGAACACATCCCTTCACAGGTTATCCACTTCTTTGAGGCAGAGCTAGACTTCCTCCTGGACAAGACCTAACTCCCTGTGGCTGGGCATTGGATCTTGCCTTCTTTGCCCAATCATTTCAGCTTGGGTGCTTGCACCCTGCCTGGAACTTCCTGCAGCTGCTGGGATACATGGCATCCTGCACCAGTGTGGTCAGATGTGCCACCTGCAGTGGGAGTTGACCCACCAGTGGTCTCAGCACCTAGGTTACCTTTACCAGCCAGTCATGGTGACTCAGCCGAAGTTGGATGCCATCCAGTTGTAGCTCATCCAAGAACTTCTGAAGGAAGGAGTCTTGCTGGTCTGCCCAGAACTAACAGTTACCCTGACAACCAACACATTTTTGGTAGGATGGGGAGTGCACCTGGGGGACCATAGGGCCCTGGGCCTCTGGACCCCCAGCGAATCCCGTTACCACATCAGCCTGCTGGAGTTCACTGCAGTGCTGACAAAATTCACTCCATTTGTCTGGGGTCAGGTCATGCCGATCCAGTAACACAACCATGTACTACCTGATCAAGCAGGGTACTCCTTTCGATTGTGTCAGGAGGCCCTCTGCAGCTGGACCCTCATGTGCAGCTTGGATGCCGATCTCCTAGTGAATCATTTAGCATGAGTCTCCAACCAGCTAGTGGATGCCCTCTTCCAGGTGGGTGAGGCATCTTACAAGTGGCCACTGCATCAGGAGGTGATGAACCACCTGTTCTTCCAGTGGGGCACTCCCCTAGTTGACAGTGTTGTTCAAGTTGTGGAGGGACAAGGCAGCATGATCCCGGTAGTCCCAGACTGGCCATGCCAGTTTTGGTTCCCAGATCTCCTCAGCCTCAGCAGCAGGTCTCTGTGACAATTGCCCCTCTTCCTGGACCAGCTCTCTTGTTACAAGGGGAAGGTCCTGTATCTGGACCTTTCAGTCCCTGCACCTGACAGCCGGGTTCCTGAGGAGCTAGAGCACCAGGCTTTGAGTGTCTCCAAAGAGGTTCTCCAAACTGTGGAAGCCTCCAGGAAACAGTTGATCCACCAGTGCTAAGTCTTCAAAAGGAAGAGGTTTTTCCATTTGGTGCCAGGGCAGGGAGCTAGACCTTTGGCCTACCCTTTGGCTAGCATTCTGGATTACCTATGGTCCCTCTCAGTCAGGCCTGAGGTCAACAACCCTCAAGGTGCACCTGGCAGCCATTTCTGCATACCAGGCATGGGCTTGTATGAAGACTGTGGCACAAGAGAAGGTGGTCAGGCTCTTCTTTAAGGGCCTTGACCACCTGTCCACACTGGTGCATCATGAGCCACCTTCACTTTGGGACTTGTTGATCATACTGGCAGTGCTCATGGGCAAGCCATTCAAGCCGATGCACAGGTGTGATGTCACACCTATTGCAGAAGACCGCTTTCTTAGTGGCTATCACCTCTGCCAGAAGGATCAGTGAACTCCAGGCACTCTCAGTAAAGTCTCCATATCTGGTGTTCCACAAAGACAAGGCTGTCCTTTGCCCTGACCTGACATGCCTCCTTAAGGTTGTGTTGGAGTTTCACCTTAATCAGGTGATTAACCTCCCTGTGTACTTCACCACTCCAACCTCGGCGGCCAAGTACAGGTTCCACACATTGGACCTGAGGCAAGCACTTGCTTATTACAAGGAGTGCACAGTTAGAGTTCGGGGAGAAGTTCACCAGCTGTTTGTCACCTATGCTGAAGCTGCACCTGGCAGACCCGCAACAAAGTGAATGATTGGCAGGTGGATTGTCTCCTGCATCAACCTCTGCTACAGGTTGGCAAGTAGGGAGCCTTCTGTAGGGCTTAGGACTCATTCCACCAGAAATCCTGCTGCCTCAGTGGCTGCTTCTGGGGATGTCCCTATCCAGGAGATCTGCAGGGCTGCTACCTGGAAGTCAGCACACACCATCATCTCCCATTACCGCACTGACTTTGAGTCATGCCAGGATGCTGGTTTTCGGACCTCAGTTCTCCAATCCCCGTTTGCCAGATAGGGGTGTGCACCTTGCCTCCTCTTCCCGGAGAACTGCTTGGAGTCTGCCTAAGTGTGGATAATGCACTATATCCATGCCCCTAGAAATGTGAGTTACTCACCTGTAACCATAGTTTTAGGAGTGGTATATGGTGCACATCCACACAACCCAACCTACCTCCCCTGGCAAGTAGTACACAGATCCCTGTTTCCAACGTGCAAGACCTGATGACACAGAATGGTGCCAAGGAGTATACCACCTGGGTGGGTGGGAGGAGCTTAGCTTAAAGATGTTTCAGCTGGATTTAAAGGGAAAAGGAAGACAGCCTAAGCTTAGATGTGCACCATATACCACTCCTAGAACTAAAGTTGGAGGTAAATAATCATCATTTTAGTCCACCTCCCCCCATACAGGTTTCAACCCCTTTGTCAATAATGACATCTGAATCGACTTCATCTAAGAGAGGCATCCAGTGACATCACAAAGAGAATGGCTGCCTAGATCCCCTGCTCTGTCCACCCCTGACCCTATCTAACACATGCCTCAAAGAACCATGGATTCCCCCACTAAAAGTACCAGGCTGGCATCTGCAAAACCCAAATCACCGAATACGCTGGCCCAAATATCAAAAGACCTACTCTTGACTGAAAAACACTGATCGAGCTAGCGCCAGGCTGAAGGAATGGGAGCCACAGCATTGGAGGAGAAGAACTAGACCTAGAAGATCCAACATATACAATGGATATAATAACTGCCATCAAGCAAACAGTAAGGATTGTTGGCAAAATTGATAAGACCCTCACCCAGCTACACTCCGACCTCACCAAAATAGAACAGTGCACAGAAGGAGGAGCGGATATCAAAATCAAAACATCCACAGACAGGCATGACCACCTGATTCAATACCTGCTGGCCTGTGAAACAGAACTAACCCTGAAGCTGGACAAGCTGTAGGGTCAAGGTCGGAGGCAAAACATCCAGATCTGTGGGATCCAGAAAGGCACCAAAAAGTCATCAGCAAACATCATAGAATTCCTACAAGGCCTATTGCAGAATTCGCTAAACCTCTCAGAGGTCTTTGACCTCCATATGGCTCACACCCACAGAACTCTGGGTCTCGAGACCACACTCTTTCCATAGTCACAAAACGTACCTCCCATGCCAGTAAGAAGGAGATACTCTGCAGGGTCTGGCAGTGCAGGGACCTCCAGTACAGCTTACACTGCATCACAGCAGACAATGACTATACAACACTGGTGCAAGAGAAATGTCACATCATGTAGGAAATTGTAAAGAAACTCTGAGCCAAGAACATGAAGGCCCAAATACTGGTCCCTGCTAGGCTCCGAGTGGAGACTTCAAACGGTCATCATGTGTTCCTGGATGCTGCACCATTCTTAGAGGAGCTTATAGTCCAGCTCATGACCCTGAAAACAGATAAGCTAGAGCAAGACTTTATCAGGTCCGCTTGGGAGGTCACCTGAAGAAGTTACAACCACCCCCACCTCATTGGGTCAGGCTGTCTCATCCCACCTGCGCAAAGACATTCAGTCCATGCTGGGAGGATACAGGCTGAAGAACAAAGGAAGGACCGACTCAGAGGGAGCCCGCGCCTCAGGAAGAGATGCCCCACCATTAGCTGGGGGAAAGCTGTGAAAAACTGACAAGTAATCCCCATAGAACAATTGGTAAGGCAATAAAGGACACCATGCAACAGAGACTCAAATGAACTAGGAGGTTGTCATACCACAAAAGAGACTAACACATTCAACCTTTCCTTCCTCTTCCCTCTCCCTTTTGTTTTTATCTTTTGCTTATATATTGATTTAAATGTTATGGTTGGCCAAACTACAGGTGAAAGACTTATATGGGTGGCACATAAAAACTCAAAAAGGGAGCAAGTAATCACAAACCTCTCCCAGTTTCTCTTTTTTAACAAACTCAGCATGTAATAGAGGGGTTTGTTTTGGGGGGGGGGGGGTTAGGAAGAGGAGCAGACAAAGGAATGATGACAGAACTTCAGGAACCAACCACAAAAGAGACAAAATGCATTCAGCCCTCCCTTTATCCTTTTCCCTTCCTCTCCCCCTTTCCTTCTGTTTTAATGTTTGCTTGTTTTTCGAATTAAATGTTTTGTCTGGTCATATCACAGTTGCAAGACTTAAGTTGGTAATGCAGATTCAAAAAGGTAGTAGGTAATTGCAAACCCTTTCTAGCCTCTTTATAAAAAAGCTCAGCTTGTAATGGATAGGTCTGGGGGGAACAGACAAAGGACTGGCAGCAGAGGCTCAGGTGCCAATCTGCTATGTAGCTGTCTGCTAGCTTAGGTGGGGGGGTGCTGACTGGGGAGAGTAAAGAGAGGCCTCTGCACCATCAAGCATCTGCACCCTACTAGTGGGACTTTCATGAACACTGGAAGCTGGTCTCTAGGTGCAGCACCCTGGAAGGCCATCCTCATGAACCCACAGAAACCTGACTGGAGGCTCAGAAGACAAACCGTAGGGCATACAGTTGGTACTAACCAACAGAGCCGACCTGCCAGTGGCAGGGAGGTCGCTGCCATTTTCCTTCCTCTACAAAACAACAGTTGCAGATAAAACTGGCAGTGGAGGGGCACAGCACTGGAGGCTGGAGGCAAGTGGGGCCCAGTGTGTGTGCGCTGAGCTGGGATTCTTTGCAGGGGACCCATGGAGGTGGGCCCATCTGGGTGGTTGTGTCGGTGTTGTATGCTTTCACTTTTCCTCTCCTCGCAGTCTTTGTCTGGCCCTTCTTGGGTGGAGCTTGTAGCCCTGTGCGTGGCCTGGGGGTCCTTCGCTGCTGCATGGGTGCTCCCCTTTCTCTAGGATGGGGGCGGTCACTGTTACACCATGGTCTGTGAGGCACCTGTGCTGTGGGGCAGCTCTCTGGGTAGGATTTGACTGTGGGGGGTGTCACTGTGGGTGGGGACATGCGGAGCTGGTGCTGCTGTCCAGGTGGGTCTGCCTCCTGGAGGGCAGTGCAGGGTGCCATGGCATGGACCACGTGTGAGGTTCAGCATTTGCCACTGATCCCCCTCTCAAAAAAAAAAAAGGTACAAAACCATTGCACAGCCGCACTGTGTGGCCAGCAGGTGGGCACCCAACCACTGCAAGGGAGAGTCAGCAGACCACATTATAGGAGGGGGACCAAAAGAAGACACAGCTATGGGAACTCTGTTAAGTGCCCTAACAAAATGAGGCTGCATGGCCTCCTTGCAACTGTCTAACACTGATTTTGCCTCTTTGACATGCCATCCCCCTGGTGTTGGGCCTCAACAGAAAGGTGCAACACACATATGTGTAACCTCCCTACAAATGGGGGTTCCTGAAAAGTCTTCCTTGAGCTTGCCTAAATGCTCACTGCCAGGCTGGTGTTCCGTGTTTTAGTAGATTAAATGTATTGCCAGAGAGTGCCTGCATAGCCTCTGTGTACTGTCTCTTTAAGAGCTGCCTCGATTGCAGTCTTAATTAATCTAAAAGGGAGCTCTATTAGAAGATGTACTTGTCTGCTGATCATTTGTTAGAGTAGTAATAATATTGTAGTTTGTTCTAACCTGACTTCTTTGCAGCAAGGACTGTTCTGTTTATCTCCACCAACTTGGCCCGGGACTGTCAGAATGGGCCAATCAGTATTGGTGTGACTCTAAAATGGAGCATGCCTACAGGGGCTTGGTGGGGTAAAAACTTGTAGGAATTATAGTTTTTTGCATTTTGGCACCTAAAATAACCTGGAGAGGGAGCCCTTGTTGTAACTGACAGACAGATCAGCCAACCGAACCTTTCGGATCTTGGGGAAATTCCCAAGCTGCTTGCAGCTAGTTCATTTCTGAGTTGGGAAGTGAAGAGATAACAGCTTGAATGATTCAAGCAGCAGCTCCAGCATAGATTTGCGTGGGAGAACTGTGGAAAGGTGTGAGTTTTGGCCTGCATGCCTCCCTGCTGTCCCTGAGAGGGAACTTGTGCCTTTTTCGGACTGAATCCAAACTTGGAGAGCGAAGTAAGCCACTAAAATGTGACCAGGCTCCTACCTGAAGAAGACCAAAGATTTGCTAAATGCAATTGGCCTGTCTGGACTTCCAGCCACCTCTGAACACCCGGATTGTGCAGAGACTCTGTAATTGCGACCGGAGAGCCTTTTGTCTGGTACAATGGAATTTCTTTACACGTGCAGGTGTGTCACAATTTGGTTCCCCACTGTGGCTTGAACTGTATTCTGCTTGCTGGAAGCTGCATCCAGCCTCATGGACTGAATCCAAAGTCATCTCCATTGGGCCTGGGCCTTGCCACACTGGCCCAGCCCTACTCCCCGCTGCACAGAGAAAGCCATCGATCAGTCCCCTGCTTAACACTTGAACAGGAGCGACACCTTGGTGATTCGTGTGGGCCCCGCTTCTCCGGGCACTCCAGCTCAACAACCTGCAATCTCGATTTCATCCTGCCTGTGTCCAGTATTGGGTATCGTGAGTAAACAGGGTAGCTTCCTGCAGAAACAGCTAAATCTAAAGTGTTGTCATCTGATTGTCTGGTTGCTTTTTCTTTCATGAACTGAGCCCTCAGGCTCTGGATTACAAATAGTGTGTGTTGTGCATGTTGCTTTCTTCCATCACAGGGCCCCAACTAGCTGCAATGTTCCTGGCTAGACCATTGTCTTCCTACCTGGGTACCCAGAGGTGTGACTGTGTGGGGACTTAAAGAGCATGCATAACTGTTTGATTAATATAACCTTTAAGCCAATCAACCTGATTACGCCACTTCCTTGTTCAAGTCCCCTGAATAAGTCAGATCTGACTTTTTTTGCTGCATTTAACCTCACTGTGGTTCCAGATTGTGCCCAGAGTACTGTACAGTTGCTATTTACTGTGCATAACCTTGTTTTAGGGGGTCCCCAAGGTCGAGCCAGAGGAACCGGCCCTGGTGGTAAGTGCAAACAGTGTGGGTACTGGTATGGTTAAAGCTACCAACTTTCTGAGGCCTAAATCTGGGACCGGGTCCACCCTTATCTTGCCTCCCCCCCCCCCACTTTGTTACTCCCGCGGGCACCGCCGCAGGCAATGCTGCACACAATTAAGTTTTGCTACTTGCTCTAGCCGTGCTGCCTCTCAGTAACAACAGTAGCAAACAGCCATGCCGCCCCTCAGTAACAACAGTAGCAAACAGCCAGATTAAAACAATACATCATTCTGCTGCAGCAAGTTCCTTATCATGATGTGCAGAAAGTCAATTAGTAGCAAACCTGCATTAAATTGTGATCAGACATTCAAGCTGCATATATTGTTCCTCCTGACAGTCCATTTCAACCCGTTCACACTCACCTTATTCGCTGAGCAAACTTCACTTCAGTGACTCCCACCACCACACCAGATTGTTTTCACACACTTCCCTACAGCTGATCAGGTTCGGGTACCTTAGTTCACTGCTGCCAGTCTCTTCTGTCCTGAGTCCATCTCAGCTGCTGGCAGGCAGATGTCCACATGCACTTGTTTGCACTGCTACCCAGTCTAACCTAGCAGGAAGGAACATGCTTTACTGTGCACCCTCTGACATGCTTGTGGTGCAACACAGGTGCAGGGGTTGAAGTTGCAAACTGCTGTCCAGCCCGAGCAGCGCCACAGTGGTGCTGAAATAACTGTCACTCACGGATTAGCAGTCAGCAAAAAAAAAAGGGACAAAACTGTGACAAGTAAGCAAAAACCAGGACAAAAGTGACATTTTGCAAAACTTGTGGGGACACTGGGACATGCTGCCTAAAATAGTAACTGTCCTGAGAAACAGGGACTGTTGGTAGCCTTAGGTATGGTGTACAAGGGGTACTGCAAAAGTGATTAGCGTATATTGCTCAGGCCACTTGAAAGTGAAAGAGGGGAGTTACAGTGTCCCAGAGGGCTGTGTCCAGGTTAGTTTGAATTTGACCACTACCAACCCTGACCCCTGGGCGGAGGCACCCATTTCAGAACTCAGGCCCCTTAACCTGCTGTAGCCACGCAGTCAAGGATAGTAGCCCTTGGGATAGTGCTACCAAGGGCTTACATCTTAGAGGCTCACCACTGGGATTCTGTGCCTTCTACTTTCCAAAAATTACGAATTATTGTTAAAGATTAATGGCTACCCCAGTAGAAATGGCTGTACACCAGTTGGTGGGGTGGTGTACTGGGCAGGAGATCAACCCCCCAAATGCCCTGCTTATACTTGATATTCACCTGGGTACCAGTAAGGACACTGTAGAGGGAGCACTCTCCAAAGCTGAATGTTTAAAAAACCCTGTGGTGGTGGGTCGACAGGCTGATTTGATCGCCCAAACTTTCGTAGCCTTGGTAGAGTGTAGTGACCTCGTGGACAGCTCTAAAGTGCCAGAGACTGTTGCCTCAGAAGGGGTCCTAGCTGTCTGGAGAGTGATAACAAAAGACAGTAAAGACCCTGGGGAGGATGAGCTCCTGCCATTATCTGAGGCTTTTGAGGAGAAATTTGCTAAGTTGTTGCTGGAGGAAGGGAAAACCATAGAGGACTTTTAGAAACTATTCCTGCCACCTGGGGGTGTTCCTTCCCCAACACTCCCTCCCACTCCAGCACCTGTTACTGCCCCGGCTTCTGTGCCCATGCCAATGCTGGCCCCTATATTTGTACCCGCCATTAGTCATGACTCGCATCGCTGGCTGAGGATCTTTTCAGGCACCCTCCCCACACCCCAAGGGGAGGACAATTGATAGACTTGGATAGACTATGTTGCCCCTCAAATTTGAGAATGGCAATGCCCCAAACCAGAGTAGAGGAGAAGGGTGGTTGAAAGCGTCAGGGGCCCCACCCAACTTAGTATCCACGCTACACAGGCTAGTAATCCAGAAGCAATTGCTTAAGATTTTTTGAATGCATTGGAAAATGTGTGTGGGAGTCCTGATTCAGATGAGGACCTGTGGGGTAGGGTCAAAAACACTCAACAATACCCGGGGAGCCCTTATCTGTGTATGTGCCTTGACTCAAAGCAGTGCTACAGGAATGCCTAAAGAAAGGTGGCATGGTCTCAGCTAAGTTAGATCGGAATAAGTTGGACCAACTTCTCAAGTCAGCCCCATTCTCTGAATTATTGCAGCTCCAACTACGCCTTGCTGCTCAGTTGGATGCGCCTCTTACCTATGACGGACTGATGAAGGAAATTCGGAGGACTGAGAGGAGGCAGCCACATGGGGGGGCCGTCCTGTATCTGCTGTTGCTGCTGCCCAGATGACCAAGGATGCACACTTGAGTGATGCTTAGGGGTGAAATACAGTGCCAGTTGAACATTGGGAGGCTAGCAAGGATGCTCCGCCCTGGGGTGAGATACTGTGAGAGGTCTGAGAAATGAGGGCTACCATTTTCCTACAAGCCCATTCCAGAGACATAATGGGCCCAAACCCCTCTCAGAGCGCGTCCGCTATGGGGGTGTGGGTGCACTCCCAGGTATCCCCTGTTGACAGCAGCTCAGATTGATGAATTGACTATGGAAGTGAGAGAATTACTGAGGCATCTCCCCATGCTCACCACACACCAGACAGAGGTTGAATCATGATTTTCTGTTGGTGGTATCACCGCCTCAGCCACCAATGTGATGCCTCAGCCATGCCAGACTCTAGAAAGCATACTCTGTCCTAATTGTGGGAAGGAGGGGCATATGAAGAAAGAATGCCAGTCCCCAAAAGTCTTAGATAAGGTTGTATACAGACTTCAAGGGGAGCTCCGGAAAGCAAAACCATGGCCGAGTGGTGCTGGAAATGACCACAGTGAAGGCTCAGGAAATCCCAATTCCAACTTCTTTGTGGCTAAGTCGTCTGTACCGGCCCCTGCTACTGTCCCTCCAGACTGGTCCAAGATAGTGGGCCCTTCAATGGAGACTAATGTGGCTGTGAATGGTATTCCTACTAGGGCTGTGCTTGACAGTGGGTCACAAGTGACCATTGTGTTTCAGGACTGGTATGACAAACACTTATCGGTTGTGCCCTTACAATCCCTGAAAGGCCTACATGTGTGGGGGCTGAGTGACAAGTCTTATCCATATCTAGGATATGCCTGCTTCTGGTTGTCTTTTCCTGCAACTGTCAATGGCATAGAGGAGCAAGTAGAGACACTGGCCCAAGTGTGTCCCCCACCAGACTGCATGATGGGGTTCCCCTGTTAATTGGAACAAACACTCACATGTTTGGGAGACTAGCATGACTCTGCCATGAGAAACAAGGGCAACTGACTGGACAGATCCTAAGAATTCCAGCCTTAGTAAAAAGGGCTTATGACTGGAAGAGACCCAATGTAGTGGACCCAGATGAGCCAGTGGGGATAGTGTGGGAAAAGGAACCTGACTCTTTGGTATTGGCCCCCAACGCCCAGTGCACAATCCATGGAGAAGTCCACCTACAGAGAAATGTAAAGAACAAAATGTTAATGTTGGATGCACCAGGAGATGGAAAGTTGCCAGAAGGATTGTTAATCAAACCCAGCATCTTGCCTGTGCATGCCCACGCCTATGCATGATGAGTGATGGTCCAGATTCAGAATGTATCAGATCGGGAGATTCGGGTGAATAGAGGGTGCACCCTAGCTACAGTACATTGCACCAACACTGCCGTATTGCCCAGCAACAAGTGCTCTGGCGAGAAGGAGAGAATGACCCTGGACTTATTTGACTTTGGTGACTCCCTGTTGCCAGCTGAATAGAAGGCTAGAATTAGCAAGAAACTCGCTCAGAGGGACCAAGCATTTTCATTAAAAGAATGGGACATTGGGTGTGTCCAGGGTACAGAGCATTACATATGCCTATGTGATGACCGGCCATTTTGAGAGAGATCCCGATGTCTCTCCCCAGCAGACATTGATGATGTGAGGAGACACCTGCAGGAAATGCTCACTGCTGGTGTGATACAAGAATCAAGGAGCCCATGTGGATATAGTCCAGAGGAGGTTTGAGGAACTAGCACAGTTATGTGAGGGGGCAGGAAGATCAGTAACTTTTTCCGAGATACTTCCGGTGCCAAAGGCAAGCACAACAAGAAAGCTGAGAATAGAGGAATTTAACAGATGGCTAAGAACCTGGTGTTGTGCTAAAGGGTATGGGCTGTTGGGGGGTGGGGAGGGACCTGGGAGGACAGTAGTCTCTATGCAAGGACAGACTACACTTGAGTGAGGAAGGAAGAAAGTGTTGAAGCAGAGGATGGAAGAATATAGAGGAAGTTTGGAGTTTAAACTAGGAGTGGGGGTGGCAGTTGGGAAGAGATATGCAGGGACCACAGGTTGGAAATCATATGAGCTTACCCCCATAACAGTGACAAAGGACAAATGGCAAGTACTATTGGTGATGCTAGGAAAGGAGGGCAGGATGGGAGGAGGGAAAAGGGTGGAAGGTGGTTACCCTTAATGCTAGGAGCCTTGGGAGGAAAACTGCAGAGTTGCAGGTTCTCATGGCAGAGGAGAGGTGGACATTGCAGCCATCACGAAAACATGGGCCACCCAATATAATGACTGGGACCTGTCTGTACCAGGGTACAGGTTATTTCAGAGGGACAGGGTGACTGGGAAAGGAGGGGGTGGCACTATGTGAAGGAAGGACTGAAGTGTGTAAGGGAGGAAGGGAGGAGGGCAGTACAGAGTCACTTTGGGTGCAAATCCAGGATTCCAAGAATAGAGTCTTAGAATGGGAGTGGTGTACAGGCCACCATCTCAGATGGAGGAGTTAGACAGGGAACTAGCGGGACAGATCAGGAGGACCTGCGAGAAGGGTAGTGTGGTGATTGTGGGGGACTTCAACATGCCAGAAGTGGACTGGAGCACCCCAACAACCAGGAACAGAAGGGAGCAGGTACTGCTGGATGCCTTCCAGGACAGCTTTCTGCTGCAAATGGTCAGTGAACCAACCAGGTTAGGTAATACCCTTGACCTTGTGCTGGCAAATGGGGACTTTGTGAGAGAACTTACAGTGGAGGAACCGCTGTCAGGGAGTGACCACCACTCAGTATGGCTCACATTGGATATGGGCAAGGAAGGAGTGGAATCTGGCACAAGAGTGCTGGACTTCAGGAGGGCTGACTTTGGGAGGATGGGGGAAGTGGTAAAAGGGTACCTGGCCAGAATTCAATCTAGTATGGATACTAACCAGAGATGGGAGCTCATAAAGTTGGGGATAGTGGAGGCAACCAAAACCTGCTGCAAAGCCCAGAGCAAGAAGGCTAGAGCTAAGAAACCGAGCTGGTTGAGCAAGGAGGTCATGGAAAAGGTAAGGAGGAAAAGAGCTGCCTTTAGGAAATACAAGAAAACAGGGAGGGGAGGACAGAGGTACTTGACAGAATCGAAGGAGGTGACAAGGGCAGTAAGGGGAGCCAAAGCATCACGGAACTCAGGCTGGCACAAGGCATTAAGAAGGGGAGAAGGACTTTTAAGTACATCAGGGAGAAAAGGAGCTGTAAGGACCACATAGTAAGGATTAGGAAGGAGGGGTTGGGTGGAAGCAGGGTATGATAAGGCGGAAGCACTAAATGAGTACTTCTGCTCAGTATTTACTAAAGAGAAGAGGGGTGACACCCAAGATGGGTGAAATGGCAGACGCAGGGGGGGAAGTGGTGACAGATGGGGAAATCATGGAGGACAGAGTTCGAGAGGGTTTGAAGGCACTGAGGGTGGACAAGGCACCAGGCCCAGATGGCATCCACCCCAGGGTACTGAAGGAGCTGGCAGAGGTCCTTGCAGGACCTTTGGCAGACCTATTTAATGCCTCACTACATTCAGGGTGTGTACCTCAGGACTGCAGGATGGCTCATGTGGTGCCCCTCCACAAGAGTGGCCCCAAGGATGAACCGGGAAACTACAGACCAGTGAGCCTCACATCCATCGTGGGTAAGCTAATGGAGACTATCCTGAAGGAGGCTGGTGGCCCTCTAGAGGCCAAGGACTACAGGACAGCAGACAGCATGTATGCTGCATCGTGGCGATCCTGCCAAACCAACCTGGTCGGGTTCCTATGACTGGGTAACCTAGGCAACTGGACGGGGACATGCAGTGGATGTCCTGTATCTGGACTTCAGTAAGGCATTCGACTCAGTGCCACATGGAGAGGCTGGGAAGGAAGTTAGTAGGCACAGGGGCAGGTGCAATGCTGGTGAGATGGGTAGGAAACTGGCTGCAGGGAAGGCAACAGAGGGTGGTGGTGGGTGGGGAGCTCTCACACCCAAGGGCAGTGGCAGTGGTGTCCCACAGGGCTCGGTGTTGGGACCAGTGTTGTTTGGGATATTCATTGCAGACATATCATGGGACATCAAGAGCAAGATCAGTCTGTTTGCTGATGATACCAAGGTTGGCGCGTGGTGGATGACCTAGGGGATGGCAGGGTTGCAGGATGATCTGGCAAAGCTTGAAACCTGGTCAGACACCTGGCAACTGGGCTTTAATGCCAAAAGTGCAAGGTGATGCATTTTGGGATGAAGAACCCAAGGAGGACTTACCAGCTAGGGGAGTGCAGCTAGCCCAGACAGAGGAGGAGAAGGATCTGGGTGTGCTCATCACAGGGTCAATGAACAACTCGGCACAGTGTGAGGAAGGCAGCTGCAAAGGCCAACAAAATGCTGGGTTGTATTGCAAAGGGTATATCCTCAAGGAGGGAGGAGGTGATTCTGCCACTGTATAGGTCATTAGTTAGACCACACCTGGTACTGCGTGCAGTTCTGGCGTCCGTATCTGAAAAGGGACATTAAGTTACTGGAGGGAGTGCAGCGCGGGGCGACAAAAGATGATCAAGGGTCTGGGGACTTATCATATGAGAGGAGGTTGAAGGAGTTGAACATGTACTCACTGGAGGAGAGGAGAGACAGGGGGACATGATTGAAACCTTTAAATACATGAAAGGAATAAACAAGACAGTACAGAGGGGCTGTTCAAAGTAAGGGAGGGGAGGGCCACCAGGGGCCATGATATGAGACTGGAGGGAGGAAGGTTCAGGAGGGAGATGAGGAGACACTTTTTTACAGAGAGGGTGGTGGCTGGGTGGAATGCATTACCTGCAGAAGTGGTATGCAGTAGAACAGTGGACTGCTTCAAACGAGGATGGGACAGGACAAGGGGGAGGGTTAATGAAGGGGAAGGGTGGAAGGGAGGGGCATCTGCAGAATAAGGGGTGCTAGCTGCACATTCGAGCAGACTTGATAGACCTCTAGGCCTTTATCTGCTGGCAAATTTCGTATGTTCGTATGTTCGTATGTGCCTCTCCCATTGTGGTTGTGAATAAGAAGAATGAGTCGGTAAGGATGTGTGTTGATTATCGAACCCTGAACCGGCGGACCATCCCCAATCAATACACCATGCTCCGTATACAAGATGCCCTGGATTGTTTGAATGGGGAGCAAATGGTTTTCGGTATTGGATCTTCACAGCGGATACTACCAGATCCCGATGGCCCTGGAGGACCATGAGAAAACAGCCTTTATCTGTCTTTTGGGGTTCTACGAATTCCTGAGAATGCCACAGGAGATTTCAGGTGCCCCAGCCACCTTTCAGCAACTGATTGAATGTGCGGTGGGAGATATGAACTTGCTGGAATGTCTAGTGTACCTAGACAATGTCATTGTGTTTGGGCGCACATTGGAGGAGCATGAGACCCGACTGTTTAAAGTCCTAGACCAATTGGAAGACTTCGGCCTCAAGCTGTCCATTGATAAGTGGCAGTTTTTTCAAACCTTCATGAAGTATGTAGGGCACATAGTATCTGCAGAAGGGATAGAGACTGATCCCAGTAAGGTCGAATCACAGACTACATGGCCCCAGCCCCACAATTTAACTACAATGTTTCCTGGGGTTCTGTGGCTACTACCACAGGTTCATAAAAGACTATTCAAAGGTGATTCACCCGCTCTTGAATCTTACCCAGGATTACTTATAAATGTAAGGACTTACACCGTGCTGAGGGGGATGACTGTAGGGTCTATAATAGTGCAGACACCACCTCCCAACCTGGCACATAGCTCATGCAACATGTCAACAGGAGTGGGAAGCAGACAACATGGAAATGCTCTGGCTTCCAGAAGGGGGTGGGGTGGCTGCCGGGGCTGCCAGGTGGGCTCCTTCAGACTCTGAGTGGAAAGGCACAACTCTTCAAACAAAGATGTCTGGAACCGTTGGGGTACCACCTAGAAGTCATCCAAACATGCCGCACTTACTGTGCACTTCATAAATCCTGGACCAGAGACCTGTAGACTGGTGGAAGCCCACTGGAAGATGGCAAACCTGCAGTGCACACCCAGGCTCCTGGGGATCCAGGGGCCCACAGCGACCCCATACTGTGGTGGGGGTCCTCCAGGGAACAGAAGCCCACTGACATGGGGAGCTCTAGAGACACTAGCCAGGGCCACAAACCAGTGGAGCTGCCCTAGAAAAAATGACTGCTGAGGATATGCCTGCCCACCGCATAGGAGTGGGAAATAAGAGAAAAGAAGGGAGTGGAGCCATGGCCAAAGGAACAAAATGGGAATTTGGCCCAACAGGCAGCCAGTGATGCAGTGCCTTTGGGGGGTGGACAACTAACTAAGATCATGGAAAGTGCAACCTGGGGGTGATGGTCTGGGATGGGGCTGCTGCGCATGCCCCCAGTGGGGGCTTGTACATGGCCTTCTGGGGGGGGCATGGTGGGAGCCTGAGGAACTCCTACTGGGTGACTCGGAGAGGCCAACTTAAAAGGAGAATCAAGTTAGGTTAAACAGGGAGGAATTTAACAAAAAGAAGAATAACCAAATATTGGGGGGGGCGGCAGGGATTACAGGAAAGACCATGCCAAATGATGAATGTGATATCTGGGATACTAGCCAGATGGGGACTCACTCAGTAGAGTTATCCTTTCCTGCTTATTCCTCCCAAAACCAAGGAAGAGAGGGCCACGGGGTGGCATGCCACAAGGATCAGCCACAATGATAGGGGAAATATATCCTTCCTGCACCTGATCTTGGAAGATATGGAGGGGGGGCAATAGGGGTCATGGCCCTCAATACTCACACTAGAATAAGAAGGGTGACAGATAACTTGGCGTCCAAAATGAATAAGGTCTGCCAAAAGCAAAATGATCCTAGGTGAACCCACCTTCAAAAACCTCACTAAGCCATGATCTGTTTTAGAAGTTTATTGCTCTGGTCTTTGTTGATGTTCTCTGTGAAGGGTACAATCTACTGGACTTCCAGACGATCTATATGGATCCCTCTTGATCAGGCAGACATTTATAAATCTTAAAAGAAAGGAGAAAAAGCCTCTAACTTTAAGATGGGGACCCTAACAAAGGTGTTACCTTTCAATGTGAATGGCATAAATAACCCAGTAAAGAAAAAGCAACTGCTTAAGCTGATGAGGGAGAAGTGGAAGAAGATCATATTCATACAGGAGACTCACTTAACCAAACAGGAAGTAAAAAAAAAAAAAAGTTTCCAGGGTGTTCTGTGCATCACTAGACAGAAGCAAGAAGCAAGGAGTTCTCACACTGATAATACCCTCCCATTTGAAGAAAAAGAGGTGATCTCAAACCCACAGGGAGCTATTTGGTAGTGACCGGGATAATACAGGACTCACCGGTCACCCTGGTGAATCTGTATGCTCCACCAGGCTCTCCCTTTGCATTTCACTCCAGACTACTACAGTTGGTATCTGAGAAAATATCATGTCTGTTGATAATGGAGGGGGACTGGAACCTAATCATTGACAAGGCTTTGGACACCACTTCCCCGGTCTCCCGGACTGAGCAACTCAACAGCCAAAAAAGTTGGGGCGTTGGTGCAGGAAGTGGGATTGGGAGACATACGGTGTAGTGCCATAAATACCCTAGAGCCAGAGATCACACGTGATACTCATCCTGCTTTAAGGTATACTTAAGCTTAGACACTTACTGTACCTGTATGAGGGATACCTCCAGATTTGAATCAATGTGGGTGGGGGTCTCGACTCTCTCAGATCACCGACTGGCGTTCTTGGAGGTAAACCTGCACACTATAGAGGTTGAATGCCTCCTTGCTCTTTGATCCCAGTTTATTGGGAGATCTTAAGGATATAATACAGGCAGCAGTCCAGGAGAATGACAAACTGGGAGTTACACCCTGGGTACTCTGGGACACAGCTAAGACGGTTCTGCAAGGCAAACTGTTTGCAGTAGCAGCATACCGCAAAAGGGAATATAAAAACTAACTAGTGGAGCTGACACAGACTCTGCAGAGGCTGGAGGCCAAACAAAAACTCAAATGGGACTGAGCCAGAGACATGACCATTAAACAAACAAAATACAAACTACAAACTATACAGAAAGAAAAGACTAAGAAAACTCTTCTATACCTCCAACAAAGGTACTATGAAGGGGGATAGGTCAACAGAACTGTTAGCATACAGGCTGAAGCAGCATTCCACCAAAGCAGCCATCACTAAAGGCAAACAACCCCAATAAGGGACTTTAGCACAAAAAAATGAACAACTCTCAGAAGCCTTCTTAGATTACTACAATGCAGTGCAACTCATATCGTCGTATATCACTCTCCAACACAGACTATGAGATCTGTACAGCAGTTTTAGCGAGGTGACATAATCCCATCCTCCTGAACAGCATGACTCAGTTGGTAGCACATCCGCCTCTGGACCAGAAGGTCGTGGGTTCTCGTTCCACACCAGGATTGGACTTGCACCTAAAAATCACTGGCATCCGAGTGCAGTATTGGGGTGCTGTACTGCTGGGGTGTGCCATCCTTCAGATGAGACATTAAACCAAGGTCCCTTCTGCCCATCCTGGTGTTGTCCTGGTGGGTGTCCAGGTGGAAGAAAAGAACCCAGGGCACTCTTCGCAAAGAGTAGGGAACATTCCCGGTGTCCTGGCCAACATGCCCCTTCCCATAAACTGGTTCATGCAATTATCCAGGGTGTGTGTGGGTGATGATGTGCGATATGGCCGCCACCACACATTCAGTCACTTCACTACCAGACTAGCATTGCTTGTAAAGTGCTTTGGATGTATGAAAAGTGCTATATAAATGCTGATTCTTCTTTTTCTTCTTGAACATCACAGAGTTGGACCAAACTGGCTTTATAGTACATAGACAGGCGCCAGACAATGTCTGGTGAACAATAAATATAATAAATGTTATTGCACGCCAAAAAATCCTGGCATGCATAATGAGTCTGGATGCCAAAAAAAGCCCTTGACAGAGTAGTCCTGAGTTTTCTATTCTTAACCTCGAACAGTTTGTCTTCCCAGAAGAATTCATAAAGGGGGCGAAAACATTGTACTCCTCCCCAAGGCTTGTATGTGAATGAATGGAAGCATTTCTCCCCATTTTAGGCTATACTGTGGAACGAGGCAGGGCTGTCCCCTCTCACCCCTATTATTTGCCCTCTGTGTTGAACCCCTGGCCAAAGGGATCCGAGATAACCCCAGTACTGGAGGCCCAGAGGTAGGTGGAGCCACTCATAAAATAGCCTTATACGTGGTTGATGTGCTGCTGTACTTGTCCCACCCAAAAACGTCCATTCCGGACGTTTTGAGAGATCTGGAGTTATTTGGCACTCATGTGGGGTACTCCTTGAACAAAGATGAAACAGAAGTCCTCAAATTTAACTACAACCCCTCACCACAGAGCAAAGACCTCCTCCCCCTGAAGTGGCAAGCCATTCAAATGAAATACTTGGGGTGCACATCATGAAAAATCTCATCTCTCTAAACTGTTTAATGCCAGCTTTGTCCCCCAGACAAAGAAAGTCCATGAAGACTTGAGCAGATGGGCCCTGATTAACCTTCCATTATATTCTAAAATCTCCTCTTTAACCATGACCATACTGCAGGGCTGCTTATATTTATTTCCGTGCCTCCCCATTCCCATACCCAAAACTCACTTTAAAAGCTAGGAAAAAACATTTGCAAAATACATCTGGGTGGGTAGGAAACCCTGAATGAAGTCTAAACTGCTACAGCTGGGTTAAATATCTAGAGGTAGGGCAGTCTCAGACTTTGAAAACTATTACCTAGTGGTGCATGTGCCGGCCCTACTCATGTGGATGGTACTTACGTACTAGGCCACATGGAAGAAAATGGAGCAGAGGGAGGTTTGGGGCCACCTGTAGAGAGCGGGGCAATGGATGCCACCTTCAAAAGCAAAAACTCAGACATAAAAACATAGAATTTGATGGCAGATAAGGACTGCTTGGCCCACATAGTCTGCCCATTTTAGTTCGTTTTTGTTGACCGGGTAAGTACACAAGATACATTCTGCCCATTTTCAGGCATGACCCATTGGAGGGGGATACAGATGAATGCCAACTGACCTTGAACCAGATTAAGCTGTTGGTGATATTTTTAGTGAATGGGGGAACATTTGGCCAAGACAGCGGGGAAATTCCTCTACTGTTTTCGAGAAGTGCCATGGGATCTTTAGCATCCACCTGAACTACCACCAGAACAGGCAGATGGGACCTTGGTTTAACATCTCATCTGAATGACAGCACCTGAGGAGTGCAGAACCCCCTCATGCTGCACTATAGTGTCAGTATTAGGATTTAACCCAAGTGCCTGGTGTGGGGATAGAACCCACAGCCTTCTGATCTCTCAGTCTCAGAGGTGAGTGTGCTACCTGCTTCATGTCCCGCACATCCTAAATGATCTGAGGCCTTACCCTTTTCTTTCCTATTGCTAGAGTTCCTTTATCACACTCCTAACAACATGCACCTCTTGGAGAAAGGACACAGAACATAAGCCCACACTTGTGGCCATTTATGTGTTTTACGTGAGGTGTAGGATTCCAGACAGCCCAAATGGATCCGACTTTCAGAAGATGGGCCACCAGAGGACTATGCTCACCAGTGCAATTCTATAGAAGAGGGGTATAATCAGATTTTCAGTCCCTTCAACACACCTTCCAACTGAATAATAATGACCACTTCAAATATCTTCAGATAAGGTCCCACATACAAGCTCAAGAGAGAAAAACAGAAGATTCATCCACAATCAAAATATTTCTGACTACCCTAGAGGCCATCCGGGAGTGGGGTGGGGGGACATATTAAGAGCCAGATGTCAGCTTTCTACAAAGGTCTACATAACCTGAACCCAGACCAAGCAGCCCACATGAAACACAAGTGAGAGATCAAGACTGACACTGCCCTAGCAGAAGCAAAATGGGTCAAGTCCTTCCAGTCAACCTTCAAACCACGAGTTCACCACTTTAGCAGGAGTTTTTCTGGAGGGTGCAGGCCCAGTTTTTTACATGCTAGCAATACAAGAAAAGTGGGCCCACAATGTCACACAGGCATGCTGAAAACAGTGCTCAGAACATACGAAATTGCCAGCAGAAACAGGCCTTATGGTCTATCAAGTCTGCTCGAGTGTGCAGCTAGCCCCTCAACTCGCAGCTGCCCCTCCCGACCCCCCTTCCCAGTATCCCTTCCCCTTCCCCTGTCCTAACCCCTCTTGAAACTGCCCACCATCTTACAGTACACTATCTCATCTGGTAAGGTGTTCCATTTGTCCACCACTCTTTCCATGAAAAAATGTCTTCTCATCGCCCTCTTGAATCTTCCCTCCTCCAATCTCAGTTCATGCCCTCTCGTGTCCCTCCCACTTCTCATCTAAAAAAATCCCTTCTTTGTTGGTCTTGTTTATCCCCTTCAGATACTTAAAGGTCTCAATCATATCCCCCTTATCCCTCCTCTCCTCCAGTGAATACATATTCAGCTGTCCCAGACTGTCCTCGTAGGGCTTGCTCTCCAGTCACTGGATCATCTTTGAGGCTCTTTGCTGCACCCCCTCAACAATCTGATGTCCTTCTTCAGGAATGGGTGCCAGTACTACACGCAGTACTCCAGGTGGGGCCTGACCAATGACCTATACAGGGGCAGGATAACCTCCCTCCTTCTGGAGGAGATCCCTTTCACAATACACCCCAGCATTTGTTGGCTTTTTGCTGCCGCCTTCCTGCACTGAGCAGAGTTGTTCATGTTCCCTGCAACGATCACTCATAGGTCCTTCTCCTCTGTGGAGCTCTCCAACTGTACCCCATTCAAATGATAATCCCTCCCTTGGTTCCTGGCTCCAAAGTGTAGAACCTTGCACTTCTTGGCATTGATCCCCAACTGCCATGTTTCCACCCACTCCTGCAGCTTAGTCAGGTCCTCCTGCAACCCCTTCCACCCCTCCACATCATGAACCACAGCTCCCATCTTGGTGTCATCTGCAAACAGACTGATCTTGTTTTGGATCCTGTGTGAGATATCTGCAATAAAAATCTCGAACAGCACTGGTCCTAGTGCTGATCCCTGTGGTACTCCGCTCGTCACCGCTCTCAGTGACAAGAGGTCCCCCCACCACCCTTTGCTGCCTTCCCTTTAACCAGTTTGTGATCCATTTCACCATTTTTGGTCCTGCCCCCACATATTCCAGTTCCCCCCAACCTCCCATGTAGCACAGATCAAAGGCCTTGCTGAAGTCCAAATACAGGACATCTACTGCATGGCCCTTATCCAGTTCCTGCATCACCCAGTCATAGTATTCTACAAGGTTTGTCTAGCAGGATCTGCCCGCTATAAATCCGTGCTGTTGACCTTCCTGGAGAACATTTTCATCCAAGAAGCTCACTAGCCTCCCTTTTAGTATGGTCTCCATGAGCTTTCACACAATCGATGTGAGGTTCACTGGACTATAGTTTCCTGGTTGATCCTTTGGGCCACTTTTCTAGATGGGCACCACATGGGCCATTCTCCAGTCCTGTGGTACACATCCTGTGTCCAGGAAGGTATTGAACAGGTCAGCCAGTGGCCCCGCCAGGATCTCTGCCAACTCCCTTAGTACCCTAGGGTGAATGCCATCAGGTCCAGGTGCTTTGTTCACCCTTAATGCCCTGAACCCACCTAGTACCCTGCTCTCTGTAATCCCTACATCTGTCGTTCCCTCACCCCCCTACCCACCCAACCCCTCGACTGGGGTATCTGCCCCCCCTTCTCCTGCATGACTACATAGCAGAAGTATTCATTCAGTGCCTCTGTCTGCTCCACCCCTTTCTCCACCCACACCCCTGTCTTTCTTAATCCTCACCAGCTGATCCTTGCTTGTTCTTCTCTCTCTCTGTTGTAACGGAATAAGTATTTTTCTCCACTTTTGATTCCCTGTGCCAGTCTCAGCTCCCTGGATACCTTGGCCACCCGAATCAGTCTAGTAACCTCTCTGGATTTCCCCATGTATGTATCCTTATCTTCACCCCTCCCCGATTTCCTGTACTTTCGAAATGCTGCCCTCTTGGCCCTCGCCCCTTCCATAACCTCCTGTGTCAGCCAAATGGGTTTCTTTGCCCTTCCCTTCTTGCCTTTCTCCCTAGTGCAAGACTCTGTTGCCTCCGCCAACCCTTCCTTTATGATGTTCCATTTCTGGTCTGCATCCATGTGTGGTTGCATTCCTGCCAGGTGCCTGCCCAAAATTTCCCCCATCTTCTTAAAGTCCACCCCCCTAAATACAATCACCCTTGTACCCATGCCCCCTGTTTCCCTCTCCATGTTGAGCATGAACCACACTGAATAGTGGTCACTGCCAGCCAGTGGTTCCTCCACTTCCAGATTCCTTACAGCTTCCCTGTTATCCAGTACAAGGTCTAGAGTCCTTTCTAACTGAGTCAGCCCCTGTACCAGCTGTGTCAGAAGGCTGTCTTGAAATGCTTCTAGCAGGACCCACTCCCTTTCACTTGTGGTGGATGGGGTGCCCCACTCCACCCCCAGTATGTTGAAGTCCCCCACCACTACTGTGGTCCCCTTTCTGCAGACCCTCCTAATTTGTTCAGCTAATTCCCTGTCCAGGTCAATCACCTGAGCCAGTGGCCTGTACACCACACCCATCCTCAGTGTCCTATTCTTTGCATCTTGGAACTGCATCTAGAGTGCTTCTGTCCTCCCCTCCTCCCCTTCCTCCCTTATGTACTTTATCCCCTCCCTTACATAGATCACCACCCCCCCCCATTCCCTTTAGCCCTATCTTTTCTAAATAACCTGAACCCTGGGATCATCATATCCCAGTCCTGGTACTGGGTGACCCACGTTTCCATGATGTCTGCAATGTCCACTCCCTCTACCGCCAAGAGAGCCTGTAACTCCACTATTCTATTCCTGAGGCTTTTTGCATTCAGTGAGACCACCATCCAGCCTGTCTCCTCCCTTTCCCTACCCCTATTCTTCCCTTCTTATCCCTCCCTGTGCCACTTCCCCATTGCCTTTACCCATAACTGGAGGGGTGAGCTCACTAGGCTCCCCTTTCTGGACTCTTTTCCTATCAGTGGTCCCCTTACCACCTCATCTCCTACTTTAAATCCACCTTTGTTGATATACCCCTCTATTCCCCATTTTAGTACTCCATTCCCCTTCCTGCTCTAATGTAACCTGTCCCCTGTGTATAGGTCATTGTTGCCCCAGGTTCTGCCCCAGTCTGACACTAATCCATACTCCCTTGTATGGCACTAATCCCTCAGCCTCTCATTGAACTCCTCTGTCCTTTTTTCCCTCACTGTATTCACACATGGTACCTGGAGTACCTCAAAGAATGCCACCACCCCCCATCTCTTCACACTGCCTACCCAACTCCCAAGACCTCCACTTTACCACCTTTACCATCTCCCCTGCCAAGTCATGTGTACCCACGTGCATCACTATGTGAGGTTCCTCCCGCCCCCTCCATGTGCACTTGGGAAGTGCCTGCCCTACCCTGCCTGCAGTCAACCCCAGAATAGCCTCAACCCAAAGAAATAAAAGCACACCACACACACGTATTTTGGCCCTGCCCTAAACTGAATGGAGATTGGACCAGATTGAGACAGCCTTGTCAAACATGTTCTAGTTAGACTCACCACTAACCACTAATTCTTGCCTCTCACCCCAGAAGGGGGTGAGAGGCAAGGATGCATTATAACTTTGGCATGTGCTACTGGTAGTGGCCCACAACGCCATCACCCAACACGGGCTACAGGCATAGCCCCCCACATATAAGAATTGAACGGAAAGTAGAAGATGCACAACATATGGAATAACTCTCATACAGAATAAATCACTGTGAATCCTCTTCACCTGGAGATGGCACATACATTTGGAAAGGAGGGACCACAATAACTCTTCAGAATGAAATAGACCAAAATGGGGTTCGGTTGCTCAGTCCAGGGTGCATGGCTGAGAATGGCCCAGGTTGGGAGGGACTTCCAGCTGCCCCCACAGAAAAGCTCAACGCAACTAAGTTGTACCTCTTTTATTGTATTGCTTTAAAAGTCAGCGAATGGGTTTGGTGAGATTCATGTGTGCCTGCACTGATTGTGAAACCCTCCACCATACTGGTACACATGATGTTCAGTAAACTTGAATATAAAAAAAAATCACAAAGGACATAGCCAGTAAGGCAGAATCCACAAAAAAAGTCTTCAAACAAGCATAAATCCTCTACTCAAGAATGCTCAAAGATAAAAAGGACAGGAAGAGACAAGATGAGGACTTGGCAGCTTCCTCTAAGAAAAGAAAAGGATGTAGAGCCAGAGAAAGAATAGGTACAGCATTTGCCAATGCTGAATGTTCGACACTTCCATTGCTGTTGTACCGGGTCTTGCACGTACACATTTTTACTATATATTTACCCAAGATAGGCCAGATGAGATGTACAGTGCTTCCTCTTTTATCTGCCAACCTCTGTATATCCTAAATTTTGGTGGATAAAAGAGAGTGGTGGATAAAGGATAATAAAGAGTGGCAGTTAAAGGGGGAGATGCCATTTCTGGTAAATGGGACAGAATTTCACACTGGCATTAAGTGAGGGTGGCAGATAAAAGGGGTGGATAAAGGAGGGAGCACTGTAATATGTTGTTTGCACTGGGGTCCTGATTTTACCCAGTTTTATACTGCATTTACCCAGTGTAGTAGAACTGAGATGCAATATCTCGGTTTTAGTGTGGTCCTGCTTTTATAATGTATTTTTCTAGGATAGATCATTTTAGATGCAACATCCCCTTTTCGGTAGGGTTCTGCTGTAGGGTCATGTTTTTATACAGTTTTGCTATATACAGTATTTATCCAGGATAACCCAGGTGAGATGCAAGATCTCATTATCTTTTTTTTTATTTATTTATTTTTATTAAAGGTGGCAGGTACATATTGAATTAATATGATCACAGACCTTTAAAACAAATGACATTTAAGGTTACAAATATTTCTTTAGTCTAATTTTATACTCAGGTTATATCAGTATATATAGTGTTCTCTGTTAAAACCTAAACAAACAGTCTATGGTTGAATGTCAACTGTTATGACATAGTGCTCCCTTGCTATGTTGAGGTTAATGGCTCCCCTCAGCCACGGGTCTATAATCAAAGTTTTGCCTACACTCCTGTGATTAACTGAGACCACATATCTCCCCCAACCCCAGTGTCTGGAAAGACTCAGGACAAAATCAGGATCACGTAAGAAATATATATCACCCAAGGTCTCCATAAAAGTTCGAATTGTGTTTGTTTATTGTAAAGTTTTGCGGTTAGGGATTTCATATGATAAATGTCTGCTACCAATCCTCTCCAGTCATAAATTGTTGGAATGATCGAGGAATGCCAACGCCTGGTTATTGCCCTTTTAGCTGCTAAAATAAATGTAGGTAGTAGAGTTCAGTGCCAGTGAGGGTTGTGTTGGGGATAAATGGAGAGCAGCACTGATCTGACTGTAAGTTTGATCGATTCTCCCATGCAGTCTGAAATGTCTTGTTATAAAGAACACCAAAATGGTGTCAATAGAGGACAAGACCAAAAAACATGACCATGGTCAGCTAGTTTACAAGAACATTTTCTCCAACATGCCCCAAATAAGTATGGAAGATACTTGATTATTATTGCAGGAGAGCGGAAAAAATGGCTCCTACACTTCCACGCAAATTCACGCCACCTAGTGGCGTGTGTGATTTTATATGCCTGTATGGAAGCCTGCAGCCATTCCTGTTCCTGTATCTCCACTTCAAGGTCCCTATTCCAACTATTCAAAATATAAATTGAAGAGTCTCCCATTCCTTCCCTTAAAATTCTGAAAAGGAAGCCCACCTGATGTGGCCATAAACTCCCCATGATGTTGTCCTCCAGATATTTCCAGGCAAGAGGTAAGGGTTCCGGCAACCTGGTATCAATATCTTTTTGACATAATAAGTAGTTTCTTACCCGATTGTATCTGAAATGGTCATTATTTGATAGCCCAAATTTTGTTTGTAGGGATTCAAATGGGATAATCCCAGAGGGAGGAAGAAACTGCTTAAAAAATTGAAGTCCCATATGTCTCCATCTGGAGAAAATATGGTCCAGGGTTGCTGGGAGAAACCGATCGTCTTCTCAAATAAGCGTGTAAAAAAAAAAAGAAATTCCTAATTTTTGTTGTTTTATTCTGTACCATAACATTAATACTTGGGCCATGAATGGAGAGAAATCTCTGAGAGGGGGTAACCTAGTTTCAGGAACTAGTGTCACTTTAATACCATCATGAAGGTCATTTATGGCAAACTCTAAATCCTTCCAGGGAGAATGATATGTCGGTGATAGCCAGACAGATAACATTTTAAAGAAAGATGCCATTGAGTAAAACTTAAAATTTGGTAGGTTAGCCCCTCCCGAGGAAAGTGGTAGTTGGAGGAGGGACATTCTAATTCTTGGCTTCTGGCCATTCCAGATAAAATTAGAGATAAGTTTGTCCCATGATTTAAAGTAAAAATTAGAAGGAAAGGTGGGGATATTCTGGAATAAATAGAGTAATTTTGGAAGGATTATCATGCGAATAGTCCAAGATCTCATTTTCAATGGGGTTCTGCTTTAATACATCTTTGTACTGTATTCACCCAGGATTGCACAGCACATATGATATCTTGTTTTCAGTGAGATCTTGCTTTTCCTGATTTTTATTCCCTGTTTACTCAGGAAAGCACAGCCAAGATGCAGTATCTCATTTTCAATGGGGCCTTGCCTTTACCCATTTTTATAATGTATTTACCTAGGATAGTCAGCTGAAAGGCAAGTGGCATTTTCAGTGTGGTCTAGCTTTTATACTGCATTTTCCCAGGATAGAGCAGCGAGGGCGCACAGTTCAGTGGGACATCTACTCTACTGGGGTCCTGCTTTTACACAAGTTTGCTAAACAAATTTAGCCATGATAGCCCAGATGAAATGCAATATCTCATTTTCAGTGGTGTTGTGTTTGACAGGCTTGGATAAAACCCTGTCCAATTTCTTATACAGAGAGAGTTAAAAGCAAGGATCTATTCTGTCCTCTCCTATTCTGTCATGTGTCTATCTTTTGTCTGTCTGATTGCACAGTCAAATTTTCCTTGTAGCACCTAGGAACTGGCCACTGTGTGTGCCACACATACTGTGTGACCCTGAGCAAGTCATTTAACTTCCCTGTGCTCCCAGGTCATACCTGTAAACAAGCTTTCAGCTTAGTGTGCTACTCCTGGTTAAACAATGGGGAAAAAAAACACACACTCTGATGATCCCACAATCTCCCCCCTGTTTTCTCCCTTCTTTCACTTGCTGTTTCTATTCTTGATTATTCCCTTGCTTCGTTGTTGTTAAAAAATATATATGAATCTGTATGTGAAACTGGGATCTCTGGGTTTTCAAATATATATAATGATACTGTTGAAATGAATGCAGAAAACTATTTGAGTTTCTTTTAAAAATGGCAATCTGTAATAAAAAAGGGTTGATGTTGAGCTGTATGTTGACCTCCACAAGCTTGTTTGCAGAATTATTAACAGGAGACTAACTCTGTGACAGGATGTCTTAATTGGTTGCACCTGTTAAGAAGATTAATGTACTCTTCAGGCTGGTCACAGGAAGGTTAATGAAAATAGTCTTGTTGCATTTTGTGAAGAACAGGAGATGAAACTTACAAGAACAGGGTGCAGTGGTTAACCTGTCAGGCAAAGACATCTTATAAAAAGAGAGCAATGTTTTGTTTGAAATATAAACTGAGAAGTGACTCTCAGATGAAGGAATTTTTGTGCTGCCCTTGTGAAGTACTATCCAGTATAAATTTAATTTTATTGTTAATGATAATAAAATGCTACTTGTGAATTTTACAACATCTCCTAGTTTGTCTATGCTTCCTGACCTATTCCTCTGTGGCATCCTGCTTTTAATTATTTTTAGATTGTATTTATCCAGGATAGACCAGCTGAGAAGCAATATCTAATTGTCAGTGGGCTTCCACATTTCAACCTCAGATTTCCAACAGTGTTTTTATGATGTTATGACCAACACAGGTGGAATTTTTAAAATCCCACCTGAAAGGTGATTTTGCAGTGCGACTGCGAAAAACGTTTTTAAGGGATTTTAAAAATGACACCTATCTTGTTCAGGAGGTGGGGTAACACAGGGGATATATTGAACATTAGGGGCTAACATCTGCAAAAATAAAGTTATGAGTAGGGATGTAAATTTGTCATGGCAGTCATACACATCATGGATTCCATGATGTTTGGTCTTTATTCAGAACTAACATGATTTTCACTGTTGTCATCAAAACGTAGCAATGATGACAGTGCCATGAAGTTTACTAGTGATTTCAAGAACAACCAATGAGTTATTAAAACCTCATCCATGACAAACTTACATCCTTAGTTACGAGTAAACCTAGAAACAATTCAATGATTCTTCATAACTTAGTTATTTTTTTCATATTTCAACCCCAAATTTTCAGCATCTTTTTATGACCACTCCTTCTGAATATGACAAGTGTCATTTATAAAATTCTTGCTGAAACATCATTTCGCACCACAAGCTCGAAGACATATTTTGACCAGGATTAAAAGATGACACCTGTCACATTCATGAGGTGGTGTAAAAAAAAAAAAGATAATGTTGAAAATGTGGGGTCAAAATACTGAAAATTATCAAAGTTATGAGTGAGTGTTGAAAAATGTCACTGTACCTTCATAACTTTTTTTATATTTTGACCCTAAATTTTCAACAGTCTTCTTACTCACTTCATGAATCTGATAGTTCAACATTTTTAAATCCCACCCAAAAGGTGGTTTCACAGAGAGACTGCGAAATCACCTTTTGGGACATATTTGAAGGATTTCACCACCCTTGTTCATGAGGTGGGGTTCCAAAAGGGCCATGTTGAAAATCTGGGGGAAAATATGAAAAAATTACCAAGTAATGGGCATAACTTCAAAACACATTGAAATATCAGCATGAGTAAAATCTTTATTGTTTAACACATGAGGTTATTACAATTTAAATTATACATAATCCATAAAAATAGTATGACAACTACAAAAAGTGTACACATAAATATTCCACAGCAAAGCAACAAGTGCAAAATGATCATTACAGTATTTAGGAATGTTACATTCATTTCTCTTTGACCCAGCTGTTATGTTGTAATAGTTTCCCAGATTTCTTTTCCTCTAGGCTGAGGGTGACAGCATCCAGATTAATTTAATGTGAAAAGTGTTTATTTTATTTATCTTTTTCTTTCTTATTTTGTCAATTTGTATAAAAAATGTAACTCATATAATAGTCCATTCATCATTAGTTGTTAACAATACTTCAGTCAAAAGTTCTCTGTCCGTTTTTGACCAATCATGTACAGATGGGGATAACCAGAAAGCTATTTCTCTCATGCACCACTGGCAGTCCCACATCACATGTAGTAAGTCTTCTTTTTCACATATGTTACAATGATGTTTCTTTGCAGTTGCTGGCAAATTCTTATGCCTGGCCCAGAGAACGTTACTAAGAAAGCCCTCAAATCTATATTTTGTATAGGATTTCCATAAGTTTGGCTCAAGCAGAACATCCAGATAGTATTTGTAGCCATGGATACTGCCAGTACTGGCAAGCCATGGGGCAATCATTGAGTTCTTTTTAATATCATTGTCTACATTGATTCAATAATTTATTTTTTGACTTATATATTTTGCATATTTCAGACTTAGGGCCAGATATTCAAAACTTTGCCCTGGGGCTAAATTAACACTACCCAGCGGCAAACTTAACCTGGAGCACAAAGCAATCTATATTGAAAAGGAAATAGCACGGTGCAAAACCAACTGAATATAGCAAGCAAAGGAAGCTGGGCAAACAGGACCAGGAGTGCATGGCAAAAATTGCCAAGGAATAAGACAGCACTGAATATAGCAACAGGGTAGTGCACACTGCTACTGCAGCTCATTAGACCATAGAAAAAGCCTGTGATGCAGGTGGAGAACATTGTGTGTGATTGGAAAGAGATGTCTGACATCTACTGCAAACAACAATGTAAGCCACACACTGCAGAACTGTGCTGTGCTGAAGTAAGGTTTGCCTGGGGCTAACCTGATTGCACAGTGCTAACACATTAGCCTGGTGCAAACTGGTTAGCCTCGGGGCAAACGGGAGCTATATTCAAAGCTCCCATGCAAATGAGCCTACTTAGGTAATCCATGGGCAAACAGGTATATTTGCATCTCATTAGGTGCTGCTTAGCATACATTACCATGCAGTTTGCCTGGTGCTACTGCATGGAGCACAACACTCCCCCTTTTGGTCGGAATTGAAGTACAGGCTGGATGCTGCAGGCCAAGGCATACCCACAGCATCCCATGTTGGTTGGAATGGAAGCACAGGCTGAATGCAGCTGGAACTGTGTACTGGCAGGCACAGTTAGTGCATACATACCTCCCAACCCCTTGCCTCCTGAATCAGGGACAAGGCTTATAAACATCAGGCAAAAAGACCCAGAATCAGGGACACATCCTAAAATGTGGTGCTATTCACTCAGAATGCTGATAGGGGATCTGTGATAAGATGCATCCTCAGAAGAGGAACAAGTCTGTAACTTTAATGTTCAACATTATTGTGTGAATGTGTTCCCCACTGTTCTGTCACAAAACCACAACTTTTATGAGGGACAGAGGAAAATATAGAGGCAGTTGAGAGGTATGGGTGCATATAATGCACCCATGCATATGTGTGCCTGTTACACACCAGTTTCCTTGGTAATCTAGTGGCCCCCCCAACCCCCAAGCACAAATCTTGACCCCCCTCCGATGTAAGTAAAATGTATTTTCCTGGTAGTCCAGTGGTCCCCCACCCCACAAGCACTGTCCCCAACTCCTGTAGCCATGGTACTTAATTAGTTTCCCTGGTGTTCTTGTGGTCCCCACTCCCAAGCATGATCCCCAACCCCATAGCTGCGGTAATAAAATAATTTCCCTGGTGTTCTACTGGTCCTCCCACCCCCCCAAGCACGATCCCCAACCCCCATAGCTGTGGTAATAAAATAATTTCCCTGGTGTTCTAGTGGTCCCCCCACACCCCAAGCATGATCCCGACCCCCAGTAGCCACAAAAAGACAGCAACACCTGGTGGTCTAGTGGTCTCCCACCACCCGGAAGTGCACCGCCCGTCCTCCTTCACACAGACTAGATATGGCGCTGGAGACCAGCTCAGCCCTCCTCTCACCACCATGGCCAGCTGCTGACTGCAGTATGTATGAGCACTACTAAAGGAGTAGCACTCATGCATACCACAGTTGGCGGCTGGCCATGGTGGTGAGAGGAGGGCTGAGTCGGTCATCAGCGCAGTACCTAGTCTGTGTAAATGAGGATGGGTGGTGCACTTCCTGGTGGAGGGACCACTAGGCCACCGGCTTTTGCTGTCTTTTTGGGGCTACTAGGGGGATCATGCTTAGGGGGTGGGGGACCACTAGAACACCAGGGCAATTATTTTATTACCATGGCTACAGGGGTCAGGGATCGTGCTAGGAGGTGGGGGGACCATTAGCACACCAGGGATTACTGTGCTTATTGGGGCTACCGGGGCTTGGGGATCATGCTGGGGGGGCACTGCTGCATTACCGCCAGCTTTTTGTTGGTGGTATTTAGCACCGCGCTACAGGTCTCGCTAATGCCTATAGCCTGGTGCTATACATTTGTATATGTTGCACAGCCAGCATTTATGGCCACTCCCCTAACTCCCACCCCAGCATACATTTACTTTTAGCGTCAACACTATCACACAGTGCTGGTGCTATTGGGGCTCCTGAATATTGCAGCCTGGTGCAAATCCAGCGCTATTCCAGCACTACGGCTTTGCACCAGGCACAATGCTTTGAATATCTGGCCCCTAGAGTTATATTTTTCTGTATATTCATTTAGTCTAGGCAGATTATAGTGTGCCAATAACTTTAATATTTTTGAAAGCCAAGTATTTGTTGCACATCCCCTCTTTAACCTTCCCGTCTGCTCTTTGATACATTTTGCAAGCAATCTATCGTCTGACATTCTATTGGTTTTTAGCCAATATAGAATTATTTTGGTGGGGCTGGCTCGTCGGCGCAGCGGTTGGATTTCCACTTGCGACGCCGCTGACCGGGTTGAGGGCGGACTCGAGTAAGCTGGAGAAACAGGCTGGGAGTGGAGTAGGTTCGAGCGTCTCACGACTGCTCACCTACTCCAGGGGGGTTGGGAGGGTAATCAGGACCACTGCATGGTACCCCTGGCGGAGGACCGGGGTCCAGTTGCAGCAAGCCTGGATGTTGGGGGGGGCGTGGTGAATGTCGGCTCGCCTTGGCGTTATGGCACACCGCCCCCAGAGAAAAGCGGAAATACCAGCCTCGGGTTCGCCGGATGATGGCTGCCGCTCGCTGACCCGAGGGGTCCTGTGCCCTCCGATCCCACCTCAGCAGCACCCAGGGACTGACGCCTAGTATGCTGGGGCCCCGGTGTCTTTCCCCTCGGTGGAGGGGGACCCACTCAGCAAAGGGATATGCCAGGCCACCCCTGGGTTGGCTGCGATGTGAGGTGAGGGGAAGGGGACAGGATGAGGGGGTCACGAGTGGCAATGTGCAGCTGGAAGGAGTGGCAAACCCAGAGGCACGACCGGAGGGAAAAAAAAAAAAAAGAATTATTTTGATATCTGTTGTTGCTCTAACATTAAATATTAAACCTGCTTACTAGTCAAAAAAGTGCTCCTAGGACTAATGTCACCCAGGACGGTGGCATTGCTTACCCCCTTCCGACCCACTAAGATCACCAGATCAGCTGCCCACCAGTTTCTCCTAGTTCCTAGATGCCAGACATCACAAGGCCAGCATTCCTTCACCTACAGAGCTCCTCAATGGTTCAATTCACTGGACTATGAAGACTCAACACTGCAAAAATTGGGTGCCTTCAAGACCAAGCTAAAACTGACCCTCGTGGCTAACAGTTCTTGTGACAGCTTCACTTGATATCTGCCTCTTGAGCCCCTAGGGTCTGCCTAGTACTTTTCAGTGACCTTGCCGCCTCATCCTGTCCTTGGTTCTCCTTACGCTCACTCTCCCTACCTCCCCTTCCTTTTGATAGTAACCCCCGCTTTTCCCCTCTCCCTCCCATCCCACCATTAAAGTATGTATGCTTGTCTTTACACGGTGTGCACCTCCCCTTACCTCTCCTTCTTATACACTTCCCTATCCTACCTCCCCCCCACCCACTATTCATGATATACTTTTTACTTGACAATCCATCCCTGTTATCAATTCCAGGTACTGTTTCTTATGGAATTTCTGCTACTGTTATCAGTAACTAAATTGTATTTGTCCTCTCATGTTTTTATCAATGTATAATTTAAGTTATACTGTTGTTTTTTTGTCAGTTTAGTTTACAGTCATATTCCTGTGTCTGTATGTTACCCTCCCACCACTGACATTGAACCTTTGTAAATGAGCACCTGTGCTCAAAGATGTTAATCCAATATCAAAGAATAAATAAATAAATATTAGATAATGCTAATTCTGCTCTGATGTGAGCAGCTGGCCATGTAAATGGCAGACCCAGTGTATGTCTTAATAACGTTTGAATAGGAATTAAGTTATCGAGTTTACTACTTTCCCAAATTTCAGCTCCATAAACCAATTAAGCATAGTATTTTATTTTAATTGCAGTTATCAAAGGGTGGACTGTAAATCCACCATAGGCAGCATTAAATTTGTTCCATCCCTGGGAAGTTCTTTGAACTGTTTCCAGTACCCGGTTAAGATGTTGTGCCCAAGAAGTCATAGGTATAAATACAATACCAAGGTATGTGTATTCCTGCACTGAATTTATGACCTCATTACCGAGACTACATTTGTGTGTTTTGGTTCTAAATCCAAATATCATTAATTGAGATTTACTACTGTTAATTTTTAGTTCTAGTTTTTTAGAATATGAGTCTAGTAGTTCCAGTTTCTTCCGCAACCCTGATTTGGACAAAGAAAAAAGAATTATGTCATTTGCATAGGTGAGCATGGGCACCATAGAACCATTTATTTTAGGGGGGGTCTGCATCTTGTTGTATTAGAGCTTTTAACAGTATATATGTATATATATATATATATATATATATATATATATATATATATACACATATATATTTATATATATATATATATATATATATATATACACAGTGTATATATATATATATATATATATATATATATATATATATATATATATATATAAAATAGGAAAGTGTTGGCGCCAACACACAGCCTAACTCCCTTGTTAACAGGTATGATGCTAGCTAATTCCCCGTCTTTACCCAATCTAATTCTTACCTAAAATTATTCATACCAAACTTGGATGTATCCCCTTTTCAAGCATAATTTGCCACAAGGTTTCTTTGTCATATCAAACGCTGCTGTGAAATCTATGTAAGCTGCAAAGAGTTTCTGTTTCCCTATTCGTGTATATTTTTCTGTTAAGTGTATTAAAGCAAAAGAGTTATCTATTGTGGAGTAGTTTGACCTAAATCTAGCTTGAAATTCTTTGAGTCCACATGTTTTTGCTAATTCATTTTGTAATCTGTTTAGAATTAATTTTGAGAATATTTGATTTACATCAAGAAGACTAATTGGGCAGTACATTTTTGGGTCAGATGTGCTGACCTGTTTTGTGTATCATTATTAATTATGTACTTTTCCATGATTCCGGGATGAAATTCTGATCAATGCATTTGTTGTAGAAGGTAATGAGACAGTCACACCATGTAGGTGGACTGCCCCGATAAACTTCTGGAGGAATTTTATCAGGTCCCAGAGCTTTCCCTGATTTTGGTGATTTCATTACTATGTAGACTTCTGAATGATGAAGTACTATATGATTTTCAATATTATTCAGATTTTCCGGACATGAGGCAATGTCTGGGTCATAGAAAATGGGTGTTAAATAATCTGTCCACACTCTTTCAGATATGTAAACATCAGGAGCAGTTTTACTGCTACAAGTTCCTCTGGACACTACAGCCCAGAATGCTTTTGAGTCCTTCTTCTGAATTGCAGTCAGTATCCCCCCCCCCCATTGAGTATTAAAATAAGATGTATCTTTTTCTTAGTTAAAAAATACTTTGTATTTCTTCCTATCATAATTCAAAGACTTTGTGACTTCTTGGAATCTGATGTTCCTGGCTTCCCTTAGCTTTTTCCTAAGTGATGCTTCTTTTCCTTGCTCAATCCTTATCAAACCAGTCAGTTCTTCTTTGGTTTCGGGTTCTAATTATTATATTTTCATATAGGTAACCATGTAATTCGCCAAAAAGCGTCAAAATATGTGCCCATAATGTGTCTGGGCCTAGATCTAATAATTGTCCCATATCTTTATCTGCAAAAAAATGTCTCAATTACATTGAAAACTTTGGTATCTAGATGTGCATCCCAGACTATCCTCTTTCTTGCTCTAATTTCAGTAACTGGAAACAATGTTCCTACTTCTGGGTTGTTTCCAAGATCTCCCTTTACTTTTCCTTGTAATATTATGGGAAAATGATCACTCTCAAATCTTGGAATCACACAAATTGTGTACCAGATGTCAATTAGACCTGTCCAAAATACAAACTCCAATAAAGTTGATATGTTTGCCTTAAAATATGTACAATTTCCACTGCTATCACCCGGTAACCTACCATGAAGTATGTCTAGTGCACTTACCCGGTCAACAAAAAAATGAAAAAAATTAAGAGGGAACATTTTACATTTTTTTTAAGATCCCAATTATATTTAATCCAGCTTTGCTCTGTTTCATGTCCATTGATTTTCTACTGCATTTATAATGATTTAATTCAGCATTATCCCATGTTGATGCATCCAAGAGCCCATCATATGCAACAATTCTTGCAATGAAATCCCTGAGAGTCAGAATATCTAACTTAGGCTATTTCAGTTTGGTATTCATAATTATATTCATAAAATTCTCTCAGATTCATTGTAGGAATTCACTGAAGATGATGGAATATAACTATTAATGAAGATTATTTTAAGATTTTTTTATGACAAGCAAAAGGAAAATAAAGTTTTTTGTGGACAAGATTAAGGTCACCTTATCCATATCCACTGCATAGAAACATAGAATTTGATGGCAGATAAAGACCGCTTGGCCCACCCAGTCTGCCCATTTCCCTACCTACTGGATAAGCTGCAGATCCTAGTTAACCAGCAGCCTACTTCTTCCAACCCCCACCCCCTAGAATGGCCTTATGACTGTCCCACGCATGCTTGAATTCCACCACTGTTTTTGACTCCACAACCTCCTCGGAAGGCCATTTCATGCATCCACAACCCTCTCTGAGAAAAATACTTCCTTAAATTACCTCTGAGCTGCCCCCAATCTTCAGATTGTGCCCCCTTGTTCTTGCACACCTATTTTTTTGAAAGATGCTACCCTCTTGGACTTTGTTGATTCCCTTGAGGTACTTGAATGTTTCTATCATGTCCCCCCTCTCCCTCCTTTCCTCGAGGCTATACATATTAAGCTCCTTTAGTTTCTCTTCATAAGTCTTCTGGTGCCGACCCTGCACCATTTTAGTTGCCCTCCTCTGGACAGCTTCCATTCTGTCTATGTCTTTGCGGAGATTGGGTCCCTAGAACTGCACGCAGTACTCCAGATGGGGTCTGACCAGCTGTTTGTACGGAGGGATAATAACTTCCTGTTTTCTACTGGTGATGCCTCTCCCTACGCATCCCAGTATCCCCCAGCCCTCCCTGCTGCCCTCTCACATTGCTTGCCCACCTTTAGGTCATCTGACATGACTACCCCAGGTCCCTTTCCATTTTGTTGTTGTTAGTATCTCACCCCATTGTGTACTCTTCCCTGGGTTTTGTTTCCCAGGTGCATTACCTTGCACTTCTTAGCATTGAATCTAAGCTGCCATACATTTGACCATTCCTCTAACCTTGCCAAGTCCCTTCTCATCCTTTCCATCCCACCTTGTGCATCAACTCTGTTGCAGATCTTTGTGTCATCTGCAAAGAGGCATACTTTCCTTCCAGTCCTCTGCAATGTCAAACTATAAAGACATTGAAGGCGACAGTCCTAATACTGAACCCTCCGGTACCCACTAGTAACCCCCTTTCTTCAGAGTGGACTCCATTTACTATTACTCTCTGTGTCCTATTCTCCAGCCAATTCTTTACCTAGGCTGTCATCTTGGGACCCACTCCCAGGCTGGCTAACTTGTATATTAATCTTTTGTGTGGGACTGTGTCAAATGCCTTGCTAAAGTCTAGGTAGGCCATGTCCACAGCCCCTCCCTGATCTACTACTTTGGTCACCCAGTCAAAGAAATCTATCAGATTCATCTGGCATGACCTTCCCACTGTGAATCCATGCTGCCTAGGGTCCTGTGCCCCTCTGGCCTCTAGATACTCGACAGTTCTTTCCTTCAGAAATGATTCCATCATTTTCCCTATCACTGAGGTTAAACTAACAGGTCTGTAGTTTCCTGCTTCTGCCTTGCTCCCACTTTTGTGAAGGGGAATCACATCTGCCCTCCTCCAGTCCTCGGGTACCACCCCATCCTCCCATGATTTGTTAGAGAGGGTAGTCAGTGGTGTCACTAGTTCTACCCTTAGTTCTTTTAGAATTCTGGGATGAATCCCATCAGGCCCCATTGCTTTGTCCACCTTCAGTTTTAAGAGTTCTTTCATAACCCTTTCTTCTGTAAATGGGCTGGTATCAATTTCTGTATCCAGAGTGTTTCTACTGTTTGTTTAGGTACCTCCCCTCTTCATTTGTAAATACTGAGCAAAATATTTGTTTAGTAGCTCTGCCTTTTCACAGTCTCCCTCTGCCCACCCTCCCCTTTATTAAGCCTCACTATCCCTCCTTGGTCTTCCTTCCTCCCTGATGTACCTATAAAAGGTTTTATCCCCCTTCTTAACTGAGTTGCCTATCTTTTCTTCAGTTTGGGCCTTTGCTGTTCTGACTGCCTTCCCAGCTTCCTTTTACTTTAACTGATACAGTTCTCTGTCCTGCTCCTTCTGTGATTCCTTGTACTTCCTGAATGCTTTCTTTTTCTCTTGAACCTTCACTGCCACTTCCTTTGAGAACCATAGTAGTTTCTTACATCATTTTGTTTTGTTTATTTGCTTCACACAAAGGCTCGTTACCTCTGTGATGGCAGTTTTTATTATTCCCCATTGTTCTTCCACCCCTCCTTCCTGCCCATTTGCTAGTGCATTCCTTAGGCACTCACCCATTTTGGCAAAGTCAGCCCTCCTAAAGTCCAGTACTTTTGCCTTTGTATGGCTTGACTCTATTGCTGTGTTTATTGTGAACCATGCTGTTCGATGGTTGCTAGTTCCCAGATGGCTACCCACTTCTATATCTGTGATCCTCTATCCATCTCCATTTGAGAGAACCAGGTCTAAGATTGCTCCCTCTTGAGTGGGCTCCAATACTAGTTGTCTAAGGCATGCCCCCTGTAGGGCATCTAGAATAACCCCGCTCTTCAAAGTGGCTGCTGCAACTGCACTCCAGTTAACATCTGGCATATTCAGATCACCCATCAGCAATATCTCCCCTTTTTCTGCCATTCTAAGTATACTTTCTATCATTTCCTTGTCCACTTCCTCCCCCTGAGAAGGGGGTCTGTATCCAACCCTGTGCGGATTGTGGTGCCATTGCCTGTCTCCAAATTTATCCACAGTGCTTCTTCTCCTCCTCCCTGTTTACCCTTTTGTTCCTTTTGCTTTTATTCCTTCCCTTATGTAAAGAGCTACTCCTCTTCCTCTTTTACCCTCCCTGCCCCTCCTGTAGATAGTGTATCCTGGTATGTTTACATCCCAGTCATGGTTTTGTGTGTACCATGTTTCTGTGACTGCTACAATATCCAGATGTTCCTCCTCCATCAAGGCCACTAATTCAGGAAGCTTGTTACCCAGACTATGGGCATTGGTACTCATTGCTCTCCATTGTTTGATGGCTTTACCTTCTGTTGCAGCATCCCCCACTTGATCTTTCTACCTCGGTCTTTTTCTCATTTCGTACCCAGTTTTGTAGGGAGAGGCTGGGATTTTTCTGCTGCTTATCAGTGCCTCCCCCTTTGACTAGTTTAAAAGCTTGCCAAGGAAGCATTTAAACTGATTGCTTAAAAGACGTGTTCCCTTCCTGGACAGATGCAGACCATCCTGCCAGTATAGGCTGGTGTCCCTCCAGGTGGAACCCCAGTCCCCAATGAAGCCAAACCCCTGTGCTCCACACCATTTTTCAACCATTCATTAAACTGCATGGTGCAAAGTACCCTCCCCTCACCCATGCCATTGACAGGCAGCACCTCTGAGAAGGATACTGTGTGTGCTACTTGTCTTAGGCCCCTCCCCAACTCTACAAAGTCCTCCTGCACTGCTCTAATCTCATGATGAGCCAAGTCATTTGTCCCTAGGTGGACAATGATGTCCAGCTGAGACTCCTGTGCAGCTGTTCTCATGATCCTGAGGATGCGCTTCCTGTCCCTCCAAGCCATGGCACCAGGCAGGCACCTTATTTCAGTTTTCCCTGCTCCCCCCAGTTCTATCCCCCTAATAATTGAGTCCCCCACCAGGAGCTGCTTCCTTTCCCTGTGGTGTCCTCTGCCTCCTTCCTGTGGGCCTCCCTTGTGACAGTTGTTATCAATCTCCTCTGCGGGTGCATCCATAGGGGAGCTATGCTCCCCCAGAATGGTGTATGGATTGTGGAGTGGAACAACTGACTGGGTGTGCCTCTGTTCCACCATCCTCACCCTCCCTGAGCCCACTGTGGTCCAACTGCTGTGCTTTCTTCACAACCTCTGAAGTAGTGGTGGTGGTTCTGGTGCTCCCTGGATGGGGGAGGTTCCCGTCCTACTGTCCAGTGTGGCCTGGGGGAAGGTTTCCTTACTACTGTCCAGTGTGGCCTGAAGATGGGCAACTTCCTTCCTCAGGGCAGAGAGCTGTCTGCAAATAGGGCAGCATCTCAGCTTCCAGAAAGACTCCCGGAAGACTGCTGCCCCACAGCCATTACATTGCACTACTCCTCACATGTTTATCTACTTTTTTTTGTTTGTTTGTTTTTGTGTGTGTGTGCGTGTGTGATTTGTTTGTTATATAGAAATATATATATTATGCAACGTGTATGCTTATATTGTCAATGCAGTGGGCTAGCGAGGATATGACAGTGATATGCACCTTGCACTCTTGGAAATGATGCCAGAACCCCAGGTATAAAGTAACTATTTCCAGGGGTGGGTGGGGTGAGGGGTGGAAGGGGTTGGGCCTAAACTGTGCCCTCACAAAACAATGAGCTAAAAGCTCTGACCCACCGCTGCGATGAGTGCCTTCCTATCAGCAAGATGCCCTACACAACAATTTGACAGAGAAAATACCCTGCTAATCAAAAAGAGAAAAATCCAGACATCCAAGTCAGACACGGGTAAACCTCCCCAGCCCCAAAACAGCCTGGTGGTTTGTTAGCCACAAAGGAAAATCAAATATACAGTTATTTCAACCCTTCTGAAGATGCTCACAAGATAAGCAATTTTGAAAACCCCCTTCCTGAATTAAAAACAAAAATAATTAAACACAAAGCAATGCCAATGTAAAAGTAAGGAAAACTTACCTCAGATGTAAGCAAGAGAGAGAGATTTGTTGCAGATATCTAGTCCAATATAATATATCCCATGCAGCTTCTCAGTTGTTTCAAAGCACACCCAGTTACACAACTTGGAAGAAGATGGACATCTATTTTAATATACACTGACAGGCCTTCTATTCGTCTCCCATATTTACTTGATTTACAGCTCACTACTTGAAACAGTTTGTGCCCATTCAGGAGACTCAGGGATTCATCTCCATGCCACATCTCCTGAAAACACAATGGGCTGGATATTCAAACTGCGCCATTCTTAGGCGCAAGCCCTTGCGTTGCGCAAAATAGTTGCACAGGGGTGTGGCCGGGGCGATATTCAAAGGAGTTGTGCTATTGAGCAACTCCTTTGAATATCACCCCCAGCCACAGCCACTGTGCATGGCGCAGTGGAACTTGTGCCACCGCAAGTTGTCAGAGTGGAGCATTCAACTTGCGGTGGTGCAAGTACCATTGCGCCATGCGCAAAATCCCCATATTCAAAAGGTGACATGCAAATGGGGCCATAATTCATGCAAGGTGCAGGGGGGGCCATTTGCATCTGATTATGGCCCCATTTGCATGCCATTAGCATGCAGGTGCGCTAATCCCCGAGGACTTGCACCTGGAGCCCTGCCAGGCAGCAGCCATCGGGGACCAATGCCCCCTGCAGCCCGATCGTGGGCAAAAGAGTGAAAATCCCCACCACCACCCCCCACTGGCCCAATCGCGGGTAACAGCAGAAATGTCCCCCCCCACCAGCCCGACCACAGGCTGCATTAGTTTAAAAACAACCCGCCCCCCGAATACATCCCTGGTGGTCTAGTGGACGAAAAGCCTGACGCAGAGCTGTATCAGTGTAAATACAACCCCCTCCTGAACATAGCCCTGGTGGTCCAGTGGACTGGAAACTCCCATCGCGGGATGTATGCAGTAAATACCCCCCAACACATCCCTGGTGCCTAGTGTCCCCACCCACCCACCCATGAAGCCCCACCACCCCCGCTCCCCCAGCAGCTGGCGGCGGCAGCATCCACCGCCTGCTTCCCGCAGGGCTGCCGCCCATTGGTGCAGAGCAAGAGCCAATGGGCATGCAGTCCATACTGTACAAGACAGTCCAGTTTTTGTGAATGAATTTCATTCACAAAACTGAGACTGTCTTCATGCAATATAGGCTACGCCCATTGGCTCTTGCTCTCACCAATCGGCGTGCAGCCCTACGGCAGTCAGTCAGTGGGTGGCGGGGCGGCAGGCAGGTGGATGCTGCGCCCGCTGGCTGCCGGGAGGCGGGGTGGTGGGGCTTGCAGTGGGTGGGGTGGGGACACTAGCACCAGGGATGTGTTGGGGTATTTACTGCATACATCCCACGATCGGGAGTTTCAGTCCACTGGACCACCAGGGCTATGTTCGGAGGGGTTACTGCTCACATCCCGCGAACGGAAGTTTTGGTCCACTGGACCACCAGGGCTATGTTCGGGGGGGGGGTTACTGCTTAAATCCGTGAGCGGGAGTTTCGGTCCACTGGACCACCAGGGCTATGTTCGGAGGAAGGGGTTGTATTTACACTGATACAGCCCCGATCAGGCTTTTCAGTCCACTGGACCACCAGGGATGTATTCGGGGGAGGCTGTTTTAACGCAATGCAGCCCGCGGTCGGGCTGGTGGGGGGGACATTTCTGCTGTTGCCCGCGATCGGGCCAGTGGGGGTGATGGTGAGGATTTTCACTCTTTGCCCATGATCAGGCTGCAGGGGGGGCAGGGAGTGGATTGGGGGCCAGCCACAGGTGGCAGCTGCTGTGTTGCGCCCTGCAATGCAGCAGCTCACCTGTGGGTGGCGAGCCTTTTTTGGCTCAAAGTTGTGCAGGCGCAGGTTGGGGGTTGCGCCTGCACAACTCTGCACAGCCCGGCTGAATATCGGGCTGTGCAGTTTATGCATGGTTCCTCCCCCTCCAGTTCAGCATGCATTCATTTGCATTGCGCTGTTGCTCAGCATGTTTTCTGTGACGCAACTGCCTCCTGCTGAATATCGCAGAATGAAGCAAGTTTGGACTTGCGAAGGCGCACCCCTATTGCGCATGGCGCAACCCTTTTGAATATCTGGCCCAATATGTCTCCAAGATTTACAAAATCTTTCCAATCCTTATCTATTAATTTATTTTACAGCCCAGCCACATTCCAAGTTATAACTGAGTACAAATTATCATTTAACTGCAGAGGAGTCATGTAATATTGATTCGTCCTGGGCTGAAAGAAGTCAGTTGTTAAATCCAGCTATTTTTTTAGCTTATTTTCAAGCAGTGTATTTTCTGCTACTGAATCTGGGACAGTGCCAATCAAAGATAAATCTAAAACCTTTGATTCCAGTACATATAAACTCAGTGAAACCAAAATATTCTGTTTATTCAAAATTTGATTCACCATCATTTCACCTTTTATTAATGCATCTATTTGCGTGACTGATTTACTTCTATGTATCTCAAGTATATGCTCATCTTCAATTGGAGTCTGCAAAAAGTTCTTAAATAGGTAAACCAGTGCTCTCTACAGATATTGTGACTGGTATCTTTATCTAGTAAAGGCATGCCAAATAAAGTTATTAGTATGGCACAAAGATTGCTCTTGCAGTTGTTAAGAAAAAAAGGGGCTAAAGTATTCCAAATTGGGGAAAAGTAAAGAGATTCCCCAATTTTCAAGACACCGTGCATTTATGTATATATAGTTTGCTAATCTGGGACATGTCAATTCAAAGTCAATTATTAGGCTCCAGTTGTTGGTTATAATTGTTGCCCCTAAGAAATCTTCAGAGGAAATTCTATTTCCAGAGAATGTTATTATTTCTAATATCTGTTGTAACATGTTCTCCCGATCTGTGGATATCCACTTTTCAGGTCCTATAAATCTTTAGACTGGTACCTGAGAGCCCCTATTTGTGACCTTTCCCTGAGTGTCATGTCCCCTTTCAGAATCCTTGAATTTGTTCTAATAAACCTCTTTCTTCTTATTATTTTCTGAATGAGCCACATTCCCTTTTTTTTACCAGGAGAGACACACTAAGCTGAAAGCTTGTTTACAGGTGCAACCTGGGAGAACAAGGAAGTTAAGTGATTTGCTAGGGGTCACAGAGTATTTTTTTTATTTGGTTTTACTACTGTGACAGCAATTTTTGTATAATTTTCAAGATACAATGAATTGTGAAGTTGATTATGATTCTGACATTCCCTTGTTAAGACAGCAACTTCTTTTTCTAGCTGTTTAAGATGAACAGATAAATTTGCTAGTGGGTGACTAGGGATATCTAAATTGCTTACATTAGGCATTAAACCCACTTCTTTTACCATATTTGGTTTACCATCAGAGTTAATCTGGCTTATTTCAGATATCTGTGTTGGGACAGACTCTTTTAAATCCTTATTTTTCTTGTGTTCAATCTTATTCTGTTTTTTCTTTTGTATGTGTTATGTGTCTTTTTTACCTTTTTTGAGAAATCTGGGATTCTCATCGGACAGAAATCCTACCTGACCCGAATAGCGCTACCAGAATAGTGCACGTAAAGAAAGTGCTAGTCTGAATAGCACGGCCACAAACGGCGAGAAGGGATTGACAGCACTTGTAGTAAGTGCTCCCAAGGTAGCTGTCTGTGGTGCTTCCACAGGACAAGGGCAGCAGAATTCTGGAGGCTGGCTGAGCTACTCCTGTGGCATGGAGGGCTGAGGCATGGAGCAGCTCAGCCAGGTGGTAGTGGAGGCCAGGGGTCTAATCCTAGTCTCCCTAGATTTTGCCTTTATCGGGACTTAATATTTTTTTACAAGGGACCATGGAAACAATATTACACTGCCCCATAGTTTTCTTCTTGCCCCATGATCCGCTCCCCATGGAGTTAGGATCTATTAGTTTGGGAGGTGTGGGAGGCAGAGACCCCTGCAAAACATAAAGTGGAGGCATTTTGACTGGCACAGTTCTTGACCTCACTGTTTTCAGTGTTGCTATTCTGAGCCTAGTGCCACTGAAATCAGGTATCTCTAATACCTTAATACTATCTTTACTATTTGAAGTCACATTCATTACACAGCAAGAAGAATCTGGAGTTTGAAACAAGCTCTCAAGTTTTCTATAAATAGCATGTAGGTTAGCACCATTCATAGCTATGTCCTTTCTAACAGAGTCTAGGTTATTTGTTACAATAATTAATTGTTCCATTAACACCATATTTGCAGTTACGTGGTTGCTTAATAAATTAACCAGGTCTTCACTCATGCATTGTGGAATATAAGATACATTGTCTTTATCTATTTCATTGTTATTATTGGCAGTTGTTATAGTTTCTTGATTCCTTATCATTCTTAATTAAGTTACTTTGTCATTTAGTTATATTTCCAGACTGAACTCTTTCCAATGATGTTTAACCACAAAATTGTACAGTATGTTGCAGCTCTTCTCTAACTTCCTTTAGTTCAGTGAGAGATCTTGTATATGAATTCTCACTTGTGATGCTCTCTCCTCTCTGATTCACTCTCACATGATAAAGAAAGAGGTGATGGCTGATTTACCTCCAAAGTGTGGGCATATTGAATGCTACCAATATCTAAAGCTTCTGCTTGAATTGTAACTAGATTAGGAGTCACTGACAGAACATGAGAGTCACTCAGAACACTGATAATCCTCTAACACAGGGTTTTATTTAACTCTAAAAATTGATTAGCGTTTTGCTCATAAAAGTTCTAAAACATTGTGAAAATGCATAGCACTTGCCTCACTGTGTTTAACAAACATAACACTTCTAGAAAACCTATATGATGCTTTCTGTACAGTTAGTATTGTCCTAAGAAAAAAAACTGCTAATCAGTTATTTAAAACCCTTTAACACCACTGGTTCTATGAGATATACATTAAATACATTGAACCACATACCTGGTTTCCTCAGTTCCAGTCCGGCATTGAAGAGAGAAGATGTGTCTCCAATCCAGAGAGGTGTGATAGGGTTGGATAAGACCTTATCCCATTTGTTAGGCAGAGAGAGTTAAAAGAAAGCATCTATTTTGTCCTCTTCTATTCTGCCTCTTGTGTCTCTTACTTTTCTGATTGCACAATCAATTTTTTCTTCTGGCACCTAGGAATTGGCAGCTCCAATGGTTTTACAATTTCTCCCTGTTATCTCCTTTCCTTTAGTTGCAGTTTCTATTCTTTCCTTTCTCCCTTTGCTTCTCTGTCGTTAAGAATATACTGTATGTGAATATTTATGTGAAACTAGAATCCCTTGGTTTGCAAACGTATATAATTATATTGTTGAAATGATTGCAGAAAGCTAGTTGGGATTATAAGAAGAGATAACAAGCTGGAACACAAGAGGTTGCCCTTGAGATACAGTTTGACCTCCACAAGCTTGTTTACAGAACTGTCAACAGGAAACCAGCTCTGGGACTAAACATATTATTTTGTTGCACTTGTTAAGACTACAACACATGTGCTCTTCAGGCTGACCTCAGGGAGAAAAATGATAACATGTTGATACATTTTGTGTAAAACAGGAGATGTAACTTATAACAACAGGAGACCGTGTTTGACCTGCCTGGCAAAAACATCTTCACATAGAAACTGACAGCTGATTAGGGATGCTTGGGCCATCCAGTCTGCCCTTTATCTGTGTTGTATTGCTTATGCTATAGACCCTTCCAGGTCTGCAGCACTTTCTCTTCTACCCCCTACTGATCCCTTATGATTCCCTTGTGCTTATCCCAGGCTTTTTAGAATCCCACCACTGTTTTTGCTCCCAGCACCTAGTCTGGAAGACTATTCCAGGCATCCACCATCCTTTCAGTGAAGAAGTATTTCATCACATCTCTCCAGAACCTATCCCACCCCCGCCCTTCATTTTCCTATTGTGGCCCCTTGTTCCAGAGGGTATCCCATGAAGACAGCAACTGCAAAAAACAGCGATCACCAAAATGGCAACCTATGGCTTTTCCCCCCTTCCCAAGTTGCGTCCTCCTGGAGTTGGTTATATTTAGTAAGGGGGGGTGTGGGGCAAAAGTCACTGTGGCATTGTTTTCGCAGTTTCAGCGATTGCTGTTTTTTTGCCACTCACCCTATGTGGCCATTCTATTTTCCCTTTTTTCTTTTCATCCTTGCCCTTCTGCACGTACCACAATTACATGGAACCATTCCAGAGCACTCTTTCCTTTGAAAAATACCTCCCACTTGTACCTTATTTGCCCCCGTGAGGTATTGAAAGGTCTTGATCATATCCCCTTCTCCCTCCTCTCCTTCAGGGTCTACATGTTTAGTTCCTTTAGCTGCTCCTCATAGGACTTCTGATGTAGACTCTGTACCATCTTGGTAGCCCTCCTTTGGAGGGGCTCCCTCTGTCTATGTCTTTTCTGAGAGGCAGCCTCCAAAACTGGATGCAGTACTCCAGGTGGGGTCTTGCCAAGGACCTATATAATGGCAACACCACTTTCCTCTTCCTGCTAGTAATTCCCCTACCTATGCACCCCAGCATCCCACTAGCTTTCCTGATTGCTTTATCACACTGTCTGGCTACCTTCAGGTCATCTGAAATGATTACCTCTGGGTCCCTTTCCTGTTTGGCCATTGCCATTATGTCCCCCCCCATTTTGTATGACACCCATGGGTTTCTGTAACCCAAGTGCATTATTTTGCATTTTTTTGCATTAAACCTTAGCTGCAAATCTTTTGACCACTCCTTCAGTCATTTTAAATCCCTTTCCATCCTTTGCACCCCTTCCTGTGTGTCCAGTCTGTTGCAGAGCTTGGTGTAATCCACAAAGAGGCAGACCTTCCCTTCAAGTTCCTCTGCTATGTCACTTATTTATTTATTTATTTATTTAGTTTTATTTAAACCTTTGTTTACCAGGTAGGTACAATGAGCCAAGGCCCGTTTTCATGTATGACCTGGGACCATAAATATACAGTCAAGATGTTACAAATAAAATTAACAAACTTACAATACAATACATAGAAACATAGAAACATAAAATTTGATGGCAGATAAGGACCGCTTGGCCCACCCAGTCTGCCCATTTCCCTACCTACTGGATAAGCTGCAGATCCTAGTTAACCAGCAGCCTGCTTCTTCCTACCCCCAACCCCTAGAATTGCCTTATGACTGTCCCATGCATGCTTGAATTCCACCACTGTTTTTGACTCCACAGCCTCCTCCAGAAGGCCGTTCCATGCATCCACAACCCTCTCTGTGAAAAAATACTTCCTTAAATTACCTCTGAGCCGCCCCCTCTATCTTCAAATTGTGCCCCCTTGTTCATGCAATACTAACAAGTATTAAACATACATCACAATATTACAATACAATAATCATTAAACTAATATACAGATGTAAACACTCACTCAAAAACAATAACAGTGCAATTTGTCAAGAAAATAATTTCTTAGCTTAATTTTAGAAGTTTGGTGGGTAATATTCCCATATAAAGCACTAGGAAGCTCATTACAATTTTTAGCAGCAGAATAAGAAAAGGAGCCATCCCCCATTTTGGTCTTGGTTTTCGGAACATTTAATTTAATCTGATAATTTGAATGAAGTTCCCTTGAATTCCTTTTAATTGATAATAATGGATATAATGGAGAATTTGTACCCTGACGGAGAGTATTATCAGTTAGGGAACAGAGACTATATAGACCATTAAGCCTAGGTGGAAGCCAGGCAGATAGTCTATATAGTTCATAATCATGTGTAGAATAAGACAGTTTAAAAATAAATCTACAAATGCCATGAAACACATTAGTAAGAAGGGATAACTCTCTTTTAGATAAATTTGAGAAAATAAATGAATTGTAATTTAACTGTGGAAGTAATACACCCCTGGCTATTGCCTGCCTAGCTGGAAGGGTTAGCAAGGATTGAAACTTAAATAGGACACCCAATCTCTGATTTATCTGATGAGAAATAGAACTTACATGATTAGAAAAAGTTAAGTTTTGGTCCAGCAGGACTCCAAGATATTTAAATTGTTTTACCTGCTCCATCTTATTACCCAATGTATCCATAATCGACAAATTCTGAACTCTATTGAGTCTAATTCTAGACCCAAAGAGCATACATTTTGTTTTTGTGTTATTTAATGCCAAATAATTCCCTTGTAGCCAACTGCAGAGTACTGCAAAGTCCTTATTTAAAGACTCATTTATAAGTTCCACTCAAACAGAACTTTTATACAGAATAATATCGTCTGCATAAATCAGACAATGGGTATCTTTCAATAAAGATGGAACAGTGTCTACAAATACAGTAAACAAAAGTGGGCCCAGAACGGACCCCTTGGGTACCCGCTGTAGTAAAAACCCACTAGAAGAAAAGGCTCCATTTAATCCTACTTTCAATGGTCGTTTGGTCAGATAACTGTGAAACCAATCAACAGCAATCTCCACTAAACCATAGTTTCGGAGCATCCTGACCAGCAGGGAATGATTCACTAAATCAAAGGCCTTGGACAGGTCCACGAACACAGAACCAGTGAGCAAGCCCTCATCCATAGCTACACTGGTGTGGTTCGTGAACCTGGCCAAGGCCGTCCCCATCTCATGAAATTTTCAAAACCCATGCTGATCAGGTGTCCTAAAACCATTATCCTGTAAATAAGCAGAACATTGCTCATTTACAAGTCTCGCAGAAATCTTACCCAAAGGTGGCAAAAGGGAAATATGATGATAATTGTCCATATCCATTCTGTCACCAGATTTATAAATTGGTTTGATTACTGTTTGCTTCCATTCATCTGGGAAGCACCCGGTAAGCAAAGACAAATTGAAAATAGAAGTAAGTGGATAAGTAATATATTCAGATATCAATTTTAAGAACCTAGTCTCAAGTTCACATGCACTCAAACCAATAGCCATTTTTTTCGAGAGTTTATAAACCCAATGTGGTTCAATAGCTGAAAAATAAAAAGAACCACATTCCAAAGTATCAGAAGACTGTCCATCTACACTCTGACCCAAATTAGAAGCCTATGTATATTTAGACAAATCAAGAAATTTATCCAAAAAGGACTCACAGATCACCTGACAATCAGTTATCACACGGCCATCATTAATAAAAATGTCTGAAGTTTCTTTTCTAGATGGATTAAAGTGTTTACCGAAGACCAAAACTTTTTAGGGTTATTTAGACCCGAAGATTGTAAATTCTGAAAAAAACTAGATTTACTTTGCCTAACTTTTAATTTACATTCATTTCTAAGCTTCCTATAGCTATTAAAATCTCTCACTAATTTAGTTACCTAATAAAACTTCCAATCTGCATCTCTCAATTTCATTAAGTGCAGCAAGGGGGCAGCAATCCATTTATTCATGGAACCTCTAACTCTCCTAACCACTTAAGGAAAATGTTTGTTTTGTAACTCCAAAAGAGTAGATGTAAAATAATTGACAGCAATATTCACATCAGGAATTGCATCCAAGAAAGTCCAATCAAGCTTCTGCAGGTCAACAATTAGATCTCCACTCACCTCATTAACAAACCTACAGTACGAAATGAACCTAGGAAGCAGTTTGGGCCTTTTGGATCTCCATATGCAATAAGTGGCCAAATGGTCACTTATCACATCAGGAAGAACACCAGCACTAGAAATATTTACCTGTTTATTAACAAGGACTCAATCTAAGATTGTATGTTTCTGACTACTCATATTCATAAATGAGTTAATGAACTGAGACAAACCTGCATTGGCCAATGATGTCTCTATCGAAGGATCGTTAATAGGGTCCCAATGAATGTTAAAATTTCCAGTAATCAAAAGATCACTGCCTGTATGAATAGCTGTTACAAACTTTAAAATATCATCTAACCCTTTTTTAGCAATTTTTGGGGGATTATAAACTGTGCAGTACCTTAATTTTTGACAACCACCCAATTTCAGTTCTAACAGGAGCCATTCAAATTCAGTAGCAGATTTATATCCAGGGGAGATCTCAACTATTTCCAATCCTGATTTATAGTATACCATTATACCCCCTTCCTTCTTTTTTCCACTCCTATCTTTCCGTATTAATTTATAACCTTCAAGGGCAATAAGGTTATCAGATACTAAAGGTTTTAGCCACGTTTCAGTTACACTGAAAATATCTGGGTTATAATTAGTGACCCAGGTCTCAATTTCAGCTTGTGGGACATGAAACTTCTTACAGTGAGATGAACTATTCTTAAACCTTTTGTTTTCCAATAGCTGTCATATAATACAGTCTCAGGAATTAAGGGCCCCGGATTTGTTTCCACATCACCAGATCGAAGCAAAGTACACCACATAATACCAAACAACAGAGAAGCAAAAGGAAACTGTGTCCTAGATTTTACAGAAGAAAATGCCCCCATCTCATGTATGTTCCGTTTGTTAAGACAATCCAAATCCCTAATATTTAAAGAAATACAATAAGTGGAGGCCTTTAAAAATTTTGAAAATGTAAAATCAGTGAATGATTGAGCTTGCACATTTGATGGAGTAATGGGATTAGTGATGTACATTAAACCTTGATCAAATAGAATTAACCCCATACAACAGCACATCATAGATACCCTTAGGCCCCACATGTTAACTAACTAATCAGTAGACAGATATCTTAACTCTCTTTCTAATCGTATTCCCACAACTATTACTTTACGCACCTATACTGTAACTTACATATACACTTTAATTAACAATCACAGTGTGTAAATTTACATGAAGTCTCCCCGCAGTCTCCCTCCGTTGACTCCCGATAGTGACTCCACCACTCCTGCGTACTCCACTCACGCGTACAGCCACTCTGAGGATAGCCATTGATGATGTAACATATTTATAGATGCAGTCTCCTCCCCTTCAATCAGCTGTTTGCAGCAAGCTCCCGCCCGGTAGCCCCCTCGCTTCCCGAAACCGGGAACGAGAATTTGAACAGTCCAAGCGGCCACACTGTTTTCCGGAAATCAGGGCACAGAATTCTTGAAGTCCATAGATGTATCAGGAGACTCTGCGAATTAACAGCATGCACGAGTTAAGCACTGTGAGTAGAATCTTGCAGATGGAACAGCAGCACCTTTCAGATGTGTTTCAGATGTAATCAGACTAATGAAGACATTAAAGATGACTGACCCCAGTACTGACTCCTGCAGTACCCGGCTGGTCACTCTCCCCCCCCAGAGCAAACTCCATTTATGACTACCCTCTGCCTCCTATCCCTAACCTGTTTCTTACCCAGATTACCACCTTATTGCCCACCCCCATGTTACCCAACTTGTTTACCAGCCTCCTGTGTGGAATGGTGTCAAAGGCCTTGCTGAATTCCAGTTAGGCCACATCCACCACCCTCCCTGATCCAACACCTTGGTTACCCAGTCAAAAAAATCTATCAGATTTGTTTGCCATGACCTCCCCTCTGTAAAGCCATGCTGCTGAATTCCAGGTGTTCCACAATTCTTTCCTTTAATAGTGTTTCTATCAGTTTCCCTACTACAGATGTCAGACTGACAGGCCTGTAATTTCCCACCTCCTCCTTGCTATCACTTTTGTGAGGTGAGACTACGTCTGCCCTTCTCCAGTCCTCTGGGACCATGCCAGTCTTCAGTGGACTGTTAAACAAGTCTGTCAGGAGTACAGCTAGCAACTCCCTGAGTTCCTTTAGCACTCTTGGATGCACCCCGTCTGGCCCCATGGCTTTTTCCACCTTCAGATTAGCAAGTGCTTTCCTGACCCTCTCCTCAGAAAAGGGACTGGTGTCCACTTCCCTCCCCTCCAAGCTCTTGGTGCATAATTGTGATCCCTTCCCTTCCCCCTAAACTGTGAACATTGAGCAGAAATATTTGATCTTCTATAATCAGACTTATGTTTTCCAGGGGGAGACTCAGATGGAGGACTTTTTTGTTTGTATTGCCTTTATGAAGAGCTATCCTGTGCACTTTTTTAAAGTATTTTATTGTTATTGATAATAACAAAATACTACTTGGTCTACCTATGCTTCCTTACTCATGCCACTATGATAAGAGGATTACCATGTTGGACCCCCAGTAGGTAAGTAAGGGGTGGTGAGGTGTACAGTGGTGGGTGCTGAGTGGGGGGGATCCGTGGGGGAGAGTAATGGCAGTGGGGGCAGCAGTAGCAACAAACATCATTGGACCATTTTCTTTTCTACAGGGTGTATAAAAAAATTAAAAAAGACTACAAGATCAGTTTTCTTTCTTTCAGGTACTGACACTGAGTTTTTGCCACCCCAGCATCAGTTTAACCTCTCCGAGCACTGGAAGTGATGTGTAGGTGGGAGGGATACTTGGCAGAGGGTTGGATTACAGGAATAAAAAAAAAGGATGTTTTTCTTCATTTCAGGTACTGACACTGGGGATTGGGCACCCCCATGTTGGTGTTATGTTTGGCAGCACTGGGGGATGCTCCCTGGTGTCACACAGTGAAAACAGGTGGGGTGCATAGTACTAGACGGCACAGGGGATTGGACACTCTGGTGTCAGAAAATTAGGAAGGAAAGGGGAAGCAATGGGAGATGGGAGGCAGGGATGTTTGGCAGAGGGTGGGAGGGATTATTTTTTTATGTTGGGATGGAGGACCACAGCAGGCTGATCAGGACACTAATCGGCTCTGCTTTCTAAGTGGTGTTAAGCAGATCAAAGAGCCACCCTATGCTTTGGGCAGCTCTTTTCTTTGAACTTCATGCAGTTTCTGCCCAGTAAGTCCAGAAGAGTGTCATGATCAGTCTGACTGATGAATGGTCTGACACTGTTGAGCCCCTTGCAGACTGCCTTGCATTGGACTGAAAGTGACACACCTCTCAAATCTCTTATCGTACCAATATGTTTTCCCTGGTGCAAGAGCAAGGGCAAACATAGAAAGAGCCCGTAGCCCATACAACCCACAATGTCATCCATGGAGCACTTTAAGCAAATGTGAGAGTTCTTATAGAAAATGAAGAAACAAGATACAAAACAGCACCCTCAGTCCAACCAAGTCTCTTAGATCAGTACTATGATGATGAGTAGGAAGAGGAGCCCAATAACTCCTGACATCACAGTGACGGGGAGACTGAATCCCATCCTTGACCATTTGGTGATGTTCACATCATATTCAGCTTTTCTTAGAGGGATAGTTGAGATGATTCACATACACACATCAAAGACTGAGACAGAGGTAGGCGAATCCAAGTTCCTAAGCATATTATAGCTGACTTCTAGTAAAAGCGTCAGCATCCTTATCAATTAAATTTTTATAAAAAATGAGTAAGAAAATTCTTCAGTTGCCTGCTACTGCAACTGACAAAATATTTTTTAAATTGAATGAACTTTATTGAACTTGTAATGAATAAATACAAAAAAGGAAACAACACAAGCACCACAAAACAATGAAAAAATATATGCAACAAACAACAAACCACAAAGTCTACAACCCAACAAATAAAGTACAACTATGCAACAAGAGGCCCATCCCCCAACCCCGCACCCATAATCCGGAGTGCATCAAAACAGAACTGCAATATTAAAGAGGGGTATACACATAAAAACAAACTCTAAAACATTAAAAACAATATGCATACTAGATATGGATTCAGCAGAAACAGTAATTAGAAATCAAACTAAAAAGAACCAGTGTGGTTAGAGGAGTGTGCTCTTAGTATCAAGTGGACAACAGTAGAGTATGTAAAGATTCCCAAGTCTTGTGAAAAGCCTCCAAGTTATCCATCAGGTTGGTAAGTGTTTTCTCTGCCTGAAGGGCAAATATAATTTCTTTATGCCATTCCGTGTATAACGGTATATCCTGATCACACCAATGCCTCAAAATGACTTTCTTGGCACACGCGGAGATTAAGGTCATATAATTGTTCTGCATGCTCAAGAGTTTACCTTTATAATCCCCAGCTAAGCAGATATTCAGAGAAAATGCTTGATCCAACCTTGATAAAGGGTCTAATCTTGAGCAGATTGAGGCTCAAAAAGGAACAGCCCTAGGGCATTCACAGAAAATCTGGAACAACATTCCCTGATGTGTTTGACAGCAACTATACAAATCAGAGGGCACTCTGCCCATTTTGTATAGCTTAGTAGGGGTATGAAACATATTGTGTAACAATTTAAATTGCATAAATCAATCAATTCAATTTTAATGTGTAGCAAGAAAGCTATTATAATCATACATGTCCTAATAATTTAAGCACCAAATGGTGTTCTAAATATAATATTTACATTATTGCACAGTAAATTCGCCCTTTAAATTTCTGATCTAAATACAGTACTATTAAACTAATCAGAGCCAGGGCTCTATTATAAACATTCCTAGCAAAAATTACATAGTTTAGGATCAGAATTAAATTGTCTTGATCAACTGTCATAACAATATGATGAGCTTAGTTCAGAATTTTAACTTATTACATAGTATAAAATCTGAGACATATAATAAAATCATGTTAAAATCAAACAGCAAACATAGTCTTAAATGATATTTAACAGCAATCCAATTTTATTTCAGTTAGCTGTACTAAGTACAACTTTGGGTTTATATTACAACTTATCTTAAGTTCATATTGTATATTTAATCAACCCAATTTGTACTATCAAATTTCTTTTTCTTGTTTGGTCAGTATCATTCAAGTATTTAATAAACTTTTTAACTGACCATACATCTATAAATGAAAGAAGTTTATTGTAGGGGTCAGATTATTGGATATTATTTTGACCAACCCAATTTATAATATCTGAATTCTTTTCTTTATTTGATTAATAGCATTGAAATATTTTGCAAGTCTTTCAACAGTCCACACATCCATGGTATGGAAAAGAATTATTGTGAGAGTCATATTATCAGTCTGGTATATATTAGTTTTAAAAGGTCTCAGCCAGTAATCTCATATGTTATTATACCAAGAGCATTCCCAGATAATATGTATTAAGTTCTCTTCACCTCCTACATTGCAATCACAATTGGGTGTATTTACACCTTTTTGCTTATACTGGTAAAGAAGCATATTACTTGGGCATTGTTCAAACTTGTAGTTTGAAACTATGGATCTTAATTTGGGATCTGTCAGGATTTCAAGATACGGTTTAAAGCCGAAATAGTAGTTATTTTGAGCAAACCATTTTGAGTAATGAGAACTCTTGATTAATTCCAAATCTTCACAGTTCCAATTAGTGGTTATTTTTTTCGACATATACTTCCTATATTTTCCACTAATTACAATACCCCTGTCTACTGCCCTTTTAAGGTTCATCATTTTATGTTTCTGTAGAATATTAATTAATGATGTATACCATAAACCAGATTTATACCCCAGTTTAAACCAGAGTTCTTTTTCTTTAAGTGCTTTCCTTACTAAATTAGATCCTTGTCTGGTTATTCTGGTCCAATAAGTTACTTTCCTGGTTTCAATTTTTGCCCCGATATTTTCTATGCCCAGTTCAGATCTTAGATACAAAGCTGGGCATGAGTGTCCCACCTTCAAAATTGAATGTAGGAACTTGTAGAAAGGTGACATTAATCTATTAGAATTCTGACACTCCCAAATATCAGATCCATATAAAAACTGAGTTTCAAACTTAGATCTAAGGGAAAGAGAAAATAGTTTAACCAGGAAAGGTACACTAAGCCGAAGCTTGTTTCAGGTGCGACCTGGGAGCACAAGGAAGTTAAGCGACTTGCTCAGGGTCACACGGTATGCAAGTGGGGACTGTGGGATTCAAACCCTGGCCTCTAGGTTTGCAGCTCAGAACCTTAAACCACTGCGCTATACTGCCTCCTATTATTAATGGTTTTATAGTCATACCCCCATATTTTGCATTGAAGTGAATCAATCCAGCTACAGTTTTCTTTAATTTATCTAAAACGAAATCAATATGCATTGTCCATTTACCATTCTCCTGGAATAATATGCCCAGATATAGATAGCTAGTTAATCTCTCTATTCTATCTTTCCCTATATGCCAGAATGTAGAGTCCTTTTTTTCCCCCTTACTAAATATAACAACCTTGGACTTGTTCATATTAATTTTTAGTTTTAATTCAGAAGATTTGTCATCGATGTAATCAAGTTTTTTCTGTAGTCCAGATTTTGTGAGTGATAGGAGCACAATATTGTCTGCATAAGCGAGAAGTGAGCATGACAGTGTGTCAATTTTTGGTGAATCAGATGTGGCGATATCAGATTGTGATAACATATTATTAATATAAAGGGAGAATAATGATGGGGCCAGCACACACCCTTGTCTAACTCCCTTATTAACAGTAAAGGCAGCAGATAAACCCCCTTGTTTACCAAGTCTGATTTTTGCCCAGTTATTTTTATATAGCTGTGGTATTAAAGCTATTAAATTCATATCTATTCCCCTTTTTTCTAAAGTCATCCACAATATATCTCTAGAAATATGATCAAATGCAGAGGAATAGTCAATAAACACCGCATATAATTTCTGTTGTCTAATTATGGTGTATTTTTCAATCAGATCCTCCATAATAAATATATTCCCTAGTGTGGAATAATAAAATGATGCAGTCTCACTAAGTAACTATAACATCTTTAGGGCTGATAGATCAGGTAAGCGAGGTGGTGGCTGCGCAATATTCATTAAATCGACACTCGGTGCCACCATCATGGATACCCCCCCCCCAAGAACATGGGGTACAGACACTTACAGTCAAAATTAGTCTGGGCTCTAAAACAATCCAAGTCATCTCAGCCTATATCCCCCCGAGAAACCAGAAACTTGCGTATGAATCCATCCTACACACTATCTCCCACCTCCCTAATACTAACGAAACCATATTAATGGGTGACTTCAGCATTGATTGGTTATCCCCATCCTCCTCCATCTTCAAAGACGCAGCACAGGCTATGGACCTCACCCAAATAGTTACCTCTCCAACAAGGTGTGACACAAGAACCGGGACCGCCACACTATTAGACCTTATTTTTATCAACAGACCACGTAACATCACCCGGGCTTCAGTGCTCCCTGACTCTGTCAGTGACCACTCCCCAGTTATCTGCTGGTGGTCAGGCAAACTGCCCCCAGCACCACCTACAACTGCATGGCATCAAAAGCTCAAAAAAGGAGTCCTTAATCGTCTCAAAGAATACCTTGCCAATAGCAACTGGCTACCCTTATATAACGCACAGTCAGTGGATACCGCCTTCACCCACTTTACAACTACTTTTAACAAAGCCTGTGATATATTTGCACCCCTCACAAAGCAGGTGGTGAAAACCAGGACTACTCCCTGGATCACACCTTCCCTCCTAAACCTTATGCAACACAGGGACAACCTTTGACACAGGGCCATAGACACCCAACACACCAGGGACAGACAGCTATATAGGGAGGCGCGAAATAAATGCACCTGGGCCACACGTCGGGCAAAAGCTGAATACTACCAGCATACCCTCTCCTCCTCCTGGGGAAACAGGAAAAAATTCTGGAGCAACATACAAGAAATCAGTGGCAAAACACGCTCCCCCCCCATCCAACTCAATTTGAACAGGGACATTACCCAAGATCCTGCTAAAATCGCTGAAGCCCTCAATGACTCCTTCTCCGACCTCTCACATATCCTCCCGCCAAATTTCTTCCACCCTTCCAAAAAAAAAAACCACACCTCTTATAACGAGTATAGACCTCCCACCCCCTTTCCGGCTCTGAACCATTCCCTGCAAACTGGCCAAATGCTATATCTCCAAAGCTATCGCTAACACCCACTACAGCAATGACTCCCTGGACCTAAAACTCATTAGGCTTACCCTCGATGTCACACTACCCCATCTCACAGAAATTCTTAACCTTTCACTTTGCCTCGGCCAGTTCCCCTCTACCTGGAAAAAAGCCTTGATCACTCCTATCTTAAAGAACGGTGGCCCCACCCGCACCTGTAATTATAGGCCAATCTCAATACTCCCTCCTCTCTCCAAAGCGCAGGAAAAAATAGTCTCAGACCAGATAAGAGAGCATCTAACAAGACACAACCTCCTTAGTAAGGAACAACATGGGTTCCAAGCTGGCCACAGCACCATCACGGCTCTCACTGAACTCACAACGTTCATCCATGGGGTCCCTAGACCAAGGGTCAATTGCAGGGGCCATCTATGTAGACTTAACAAAGGCATTTGACACGGTCAATCATGACCTACTCCTCCATGTCCTGCCACAACTAAATGTGGCCCCTGAGGCCTCGGCCTGGTTCAAGGACTACCTCTCAGGATGCTCACAGCAAGTAAGAATTAACTCCACCATCTCCACCCCCAAATCTGTTTGCTCTGGGGTTCCGCAGGGGTCAATTCTGGGCCCACTGCTTTTCACACTCTTCCTTAACTCACTCCCCAAAGCTTGCAGTGGTCATCTCTTACTTTATGCTGATGATGCGGTTCTCTACTGGTATCACCCTCAGCCAAACACCCTCCAACTCATCCTCCAGGGGTTTTTCAGGGAGCTGGAGAACTGGTTCGACGATCACCACCTGATCATTAACTATTCCAAAACAAAGTCCATGACCTTTGCTCATCGCCAAAGCCCACACAGTCAGATGGCACTCCATATTACAAACTTGGATGGTACCCATCTGGAACACGTTACTCATTTTAAATACCTGGGTGTCACCTTAGATACTTCCCTCTCCTACCACAGACACGTACGCCTCCTCTCATCAGTGATCAGCTCCAGAATTGGTACCCTCTACAGGATCAAAAACAGCCTGCCTGCCCAAGCCATGCAGATAGCTGTCACCTCCTTCATCCTCTCCCTTATCGATTATGGGATTGTTATCTACAGCACTGCTGACAGCTCCACCCTAAGCAGCATAATCACAGTGCTTAATAAAGCCTGCTGCCTAGTTACTGGCTGTGACAGACTCACCCACACCTGCGATCTGTACACATTGACAGGTTGGCTTAATTTCCATCAAAGACTCAAATATCAAACCTGCATCCTAGCAAAAAAGATCCACCTCCAGCTTACTCCAGCCGGTCTACTCCCAATCATCAGCCCGGCCCCTCACAGGCTTATTACCAGACTCTCGACTACCTCATCCTTCATGGTCCCCCCATGTCGAACATCCCTAGGGCAGAGATCCTTCCACTACCATGCCCCCAAATGGCTCAACACTCTTCTCCCTACTCTGTCCCAGTCCCACATCATCTCACTCTTCAAAACAGGACTTAGAACCCACCTCTTGGAAAACCCTAAATGTGAATGCCAATAAGGCCTGCCCACACTCCTCCCTCACCCCCTCTACTGACTCAGGAACTGCCTAGGCCCATACGAACTGCCCTTCCTGTAAGCTCTGTCTTGGGCTCACATGTATGCCTCCTAATGCTCTAAAAATAAGCTTCTCAACTACCATGTCAGTACTGTAACCAGTAAATAATCTAAGTGTATATAAAAATTGTTTCTTTTTGTTGTCTTATACTGTCTTGTGTCTCTCCACCCCCTGCAACCACCATGGAGCCATTGTATAAATATTGTCTGAACTGAAACCTGTATATAATTGCTCGTTCCATCTGTCATCCTGTACTTTGTTCTCCCTCCACCCCCTGTAAACAATGTGGAGCCTTTGCAAAAGAGTCTATGGCTCAAAGGATTGTAATTCCGAATATACAGTACATAAATAAATAAATAAAAAATTAGCTCTAAAGCATGCTTGATATTCTGCTAAGCCCCCCATTCGCATTACTTCATTCTCCAACCTTTCTAATAGAATTCTAGAGAATATTTTCAAATCTACATCCAGAAGACTAATAGGCCTATACATACTTGATCAGAAAGTGTATCCTCTTTATGTATGGGAATAATATTTGCTCCCTTCCAGGAATCCGAGAAGGTATTTGAATTAATGCATTTGTTAAAGTAAATAACTAAACATTTAGCCCATTTTAAAGGTAGGCATTGATATACTTCTGAAGGTATACCATTAGGTCCAGCTGTTTATGCTTTTTTAATCCTGCAATAGCTTGGAGAAGCTCCATAGTAGTAATTATAATCGAGCCACTTTGTACAGTCCTATTGTTATCCTGGGTCAGCTCTAAATCTGGGTCATAAAAGATATTTGTAAAATATCTGATCCACTCTTCTTCAGATATATAAGAATCAATTTCATATTTGGAGTTCAAACATCCCTTAGCAACCAGGTTCCACAAAGACTTTGTGTCTCTTTGTTCAACCGAGGTTAGCATTTTTTGCCATAATTTATTATGATATGTAATCTTTTTTTTGTTTGATCATTTGTTTATAATTCTTTTTTTCTTGATTTAATTCTTTCAGTACTGTTTTAGTTCTAAGATTCCCATAATCCTTATTTAATCTTCTGATATAAGCTTTTTTCTTTTTACATTCTTTGTCAAACCAATTGCTTGGAGTGGCCGGTTGATACCTTGTGCTACATTCAAAGTGGCTGAGTATCTCCACATACAAATGTCTTTTCATCAGTGCTAGGGACTGTATGTCCTTTTTCCAGAGGTCTACAGTGCTATCAGAGATGCAAGAATCAAGTAACAAAGTGGTCAGAATTTCATATGTTCTTTGTTGCCATATAACTCTTTTATTCCCTCTAATCTCGGTGTAAAGTAGGGTAGAGTTATGCTGGTCATTTAAAACTGTACTGGAACACTAAGATCCAGAAGTAAGGGAAAGTGGTCACTCTCTGCAAGCATTGGTATATTTAAAGATTTCCAGCAGTCCAGATTTTCTGACCAGATAGCAAAATCTACCACTGAGGTTCCCCTAGCAGACAAAAATGTAACATCTCCTGCTATATCTCCCTTTAATCTACCATTTAAGGGATAAAGCATGTTATCTATGATAAGCTCTATTAAATTCTTCCCATTATTATTTAACTTATCTCTTGTATTCCGACAAGGCAGATTAATATCGGCTAATGTATGAGTAAACAGCAAATGATCTATTAAGTCATCATACTTAGCAATCCTTGCGTTAAAATCTCCCAATAAAAGAATATTTATTGTAGGTACTTCCTGATAAATTTTTAAGATGATGTTTGCTATGTCATTCCATAGATCATTACAATAGAATGCAGAATTCTCCGGTGGGACATAACAGCTAAGCACACAAATATCCAAGTCCCCAATCTTAAAATCTACTCCAAGTATATTATTATTGGAAAAGATTTTCTGTACTTGTCCAAACTTGCCTATTTTAACAAAGATAATCAGACCACCTGAATTTCTTCCAAATTTAGTGTGCCTAATACCAGGAACCTGGAAACATTCATAGCCATTTAACATAATGACATCATTATTATTGTGCCACGTTTCCTGTAAACAGATAAAATCTGATTCCATAAGAACATTTCTAAAGTCTATATCTACTATATGTGAAACCCAACCCGCAATATTCCATGATGTAAATGTTATTCCAGACTTCCTAGTTGTAACCTCAGGGGAGGGTGAATGGGTTGGTAATAGTCAATCTTCTCCATAACCTGCTAGATATAAGAACCTAGTTTTAATGGTACTTCAGTAGATCCAGTAATATCAGTAATCCTATTCATTGGATTCTTTGTTGTATTAAAACAGTCCATAGTCACCAAATTAAGTCCCATACTATCTAAAACTGTAGTCTTTTCCAAAATGATTTCAGCCGGTTTCAGGTTTGAGACTTTTATATCCACTTGGCTCCCCCTACCCTTTCTACTTGTGGATATATCTCCCAGATCTTCCACTGGTATACTTAGGAAGTTTATCTGCAGATCTTTTATAGAGTTAGTTAATCTAACTTTTTTTTCTTGTTTGAGTTTAGACATTCCAAACATGCTGAAAATAACCTGTTTTTCCTTATGTACTGTATCTTTATTAAATAATGTGCGGTTGGGAAAAGTAACAATTAAATCTTTATCTTGGAACAGCCAATTGTTCATCCAGATGTAGTTTGCCTCTCTTAAGGACAGAAACAGAATATCTATCATGGTAGCTTCTGAGATAGGTATGTTTTTGATTTCCAAAATATCTTTCTCTGAAAAACTGGTGTCAAGATATTTATTTAGATACTGTAAAACCTCAAATTCTTACTGAGATGGGTTAAAATTCCTCCACTTAGCTGGCCCATATAATCTTATTGGGGGTAAGTTTCCACCCAGATAGGTTGTCTAGTAGAAACCTCCTTCTCTACATTAGCTTCCATACACTCTGTTAATCCTTCATTAATGTTTTGTAGTCCTTGTATTTTTTCTTTTGGATTATTCAAGGCCCCACATTGTTCATTGAGTTTTAAGATTTCTTTCTCCAGAGTTCCCAACTTAACTAATAGGTCAGAGTTACATGAAGTTTCTTGCAATGACGGAGGCTTACCCTCCAAAGATTTGTCATATTGAGTTTCTTGTACATGATTATAGCTATTATAACTGTCTTGAAACCTAGTTATCTGATTCCCTATCTTCCTCCCATTTTCCCCCACTGAAATCTCTTTTTTCTTTTTTCGATTTCTTTTTTTTAATTTGATCTTTTTGCAGCAATTTTCCTTGCTGTTGTTTCCAGTATTTCAATTAGACTAAAATCTGGCCTTTGTTTGTCCTGTTTTATCAGAATCTGTGGAGAATCTCCCTTTACTCTCTCAGCATCAGTTATGTCGACCCTTTTATTTTCTTGAGTGATGATTGTATCTATTTTAGCTCTACTAACCACTACATCTACTTTTAGACTTTCCAGTATAGTTCTATTAATAACTAGTTGTTCCATTAGCAAAAAATGTGCATTTTGTGGATTTTTAATGACTTTATGAGGGAGTCACTTAAGTTAGAAGGATTATATTGATTATCTATTTTCTCTTCTTGTTGCATTGCTCTCCCACATCCTCTGCAAACTACAGATCTCGTTGTTACACCATTCGGTTGTTTTAGCCCAACAATGGTCTTTTGAAGTTCCATCATTACAACCTCCAACTTGGAGTTCATACCTTCTTTATCAATCTCCACTGTTGAGTTTAATGAGTTACAATAAGTGAATTTTCATACTTTGGTGTCTTTTCCATACTAGGATCTATCATAGGAAGGTCCTTTTGTATTATGCCCTCTTTAGCAATATTAAACTCCTTTTTTCCTACGTCTTCTAAGTCTTCAAATTCTGTAATTGAATTTGCTGACTTATTTCTCAGGGGAATGTCATGTACTTCATTTACCTCATAGTGATGGTCATAGTTGTTATCAAAAATAACTGAACTACCCCCAGCTACGCTATCTCTAGTATTAGAAGTTCCATAGCTAGAGCACAGCAGGTGGTCTGATTCACTGTATGATATTTGAAGTGCTGACAATAAATCTTTGGGGCTGCCCTCCTGCTGCGAGGGAGGAGTAACTAGAATCATGCTGGGGGTTGAGGTTTTAGTATTATTATATATCATATGTTCTGTTATTTTTGACTGTCTACTAATAGATATTTTAGTAGATTTACCAACCATCACCTGCAAGGGTGACACAGTATCGCATTTCATTCTTTGCTGCTTAGTATGCACCATTTGTTTGCCCCCCAGTTGAGTCTAGTAATGCTGCCGGTTAGGATATTGAAAATTCAATGAGCACCCAATAAGCAATTTTCTAGGCAGGCACTTTAGTACTTCAAAACTTAAGCACATTTTTTAGCTGTATGTAATAAGATAATCAATTGTTTCTATCTATCAAGTAGAAATTATTAAATGTTCAATTGTCCATTGTTTTCTGAGTTACTTCCTTATTTCATCAGACCTTATCTATTACACTGTAATAAATCAGGTGAAAACAAATGAATAAATGAACTTACTCTTATGTTATAAAAATTCAGAAAATTCAGGATCTCAAGATGATCTGGTTCACAAAAAATAAAAATGTGTTAGAATGACATTAAACACGTCAGAAGATGCTAAACCATAGGGAAAAGCCAAAGAAAAACATCAGCTACCATACCCAAAGACCAATGAGAACCACAGCACCAAACTTTGCTTTAGAAAATTTCAAAACGTAAGTGTAAGCAATAGGGCCTTAAAAATAAATGTCAATGCTCAAATTACTTGGCGTGACTACCCTTCTATAAGGTGCAGGTCGAATGTTAAATGTTGAGTAAGCGCCTGCACACTAACAAGAAAAAGACCCAGTGACTTTGTTTGGCGCGAAATTTAGGTTAAAATACAGACACCAAAAAAAAAACCTAAGAATGCCTAAAAGCACATATAAATCACATAAAAGGAGTATAAAAGTACATAGAAAATGTATTAAAATGCAATACCTAATGCAATCCATAAACAAACATTTAACAAACTTGTTAGTTCTTATCAGTTCTTATCAGCCCATATCAGCTCTTTTCGACCATTTAGCTTAAAAGAAGACCAAAAAATCAAAATGAAAAGCTTAGTCAATCAATTAGACAGGCAATTTGTTAAAAGTCCCAAAGTCTCAGAGTCCACAGAAAGTCCACAAAGTAGCTGCACTGATATTTCTACTGTCTTCCCGTTGTAGATACTATTATATCCAGGTGCTCGTCCCATCCTATTCTTTCCTTTTTTTTCTCCTAATCCCTCCTGTAGCCCTTCCAAGAGACCTTCTGAACTTAGATCTCAGCCAGAGCTGCTCAGTCTTTATCTTGTTCTCCACCACACCACACTCGGAAAGAGGATTCAGATGCTGGAACAAGGTTCCAGTCTGCCGCAGGGGTCTGCATCACCTGCAAAAAGCAGAACAGAGGGAGAACAGAAAGCAGCACCTCGCAGACATAAGTCACAATAAGATGTACTGGTAAGGCTACACACTTATAGGCAGGCACTAGATATCATACCTTTTCAAAATAAGAAAAACACTGTGTATCCCTGCATCCTGTGCCTAACTCCACAAACACAGGAGCATGTAGCAGCTTACATCCTCCACCGTGAGACTCCCGACTTTCCACTCAGCACTTCCACCAAGTCAGTGCAATTAGTAAAAATCGATATCTATCATATTTAGCATATGTATATAAATTCCACTAAATAACAAACCAGTCATACGTCCCTCCATGGACCAGGCAGAACTTGAGACCAAAAAACAGCCTTGCCCTGTACCTTGTTGGGAAGTAAGGAATATGAGAATACAAAAAAGAAACAGTGTGAGGAGAAAATACCATTTTCATCGAGGGTAGAATGTTTTGGCCATATTCTTTGGCCCACCGACCAGAACCAAAATGATGGAGCAATGAATGTGTAAGCTGCAAATATTAAAAACAATCTTTATCAGCCGGCCCAGTGGCACTGAGGGTTGAGGCGCTGGACATCACACCTCACGTCATGCCAGCAACCTAGGTTCAGAAACAAGCCCGGGTGCTCGGGGTCGGCGGGGAGGGAGTAGGATTGAGCATCAGGAGGACAGCTCTCCTCTCCCTGGGGTGGGATCTGGGGGCATCCCGGTGTGGTAGTGGCCTCTAGTGGTGACCAAAGGTACCACCAATGCTGTGAGCATGTTGGGGATGCGTGCAATGGACGTCCATGTTCAGCATGTTGGTGTCATTGCACGATCACGTGTAGGAGTAGAAGAAGGAAAAAATACCTCAACGGGTTGTATGATGGCTGGCTGTGTAGTGCCGCCCAACTCCTCTCCTGGATGCTCCTTCGATCAGGACCCCCCCGAATCCTATGGTGGTGGCTCTGGTGTGTGCCCACTGTGATAAAGATTGCTGTGTAGGTACCTCAAAAAGGTACAGCTTGGGGTTTGAGTGGAGCAAGGGGCTGTGTGGCCGGACTAGATTGAAAGGAACCATTGGTAACACCTCCCCAGTCATAGAGGAATGAGAAAATATATGTAATAAAAAAAATCCTTATCGTACACACTACATCAATGCTGCACATCCGTGAACTTCAGAAGAACACTATTAGAGACAATATGGTAACCAACTGAATTTCGGGATAAGGCCAGAAAGTGGAGATAAAAACATTGCCAGTCACCTTAAAGTTTAGATTACCCACAGTAGGCTGAGAGGTACCCTGAATGGGATCAAGATGAAGCAGCTTGCAACGTTGCCTGTGAATGCTCAGTGAAACCACCGTAGGGGTGTCCCGAAGGGGGATGGGGGGTAGTAGTAGTTGGCAAATGTAGCAAGGAGACAGTGTTGATGTTTAGCTGTTTAACTGACAAAAGAATGGAGAAAAGGTATCCGGTCACTAGAACAAGCTCTGAATACCTTTAGCCAAGTCCAGAGGGTCTTATACAGACAAAGATGCGGGGCCACATGCCAACAGGATGCAGGCAGGTGGTGGCAGAAAGAACTCATAGAACACTCAGGCACACAAAAAAATAAAACGATTCACAAAGGATTAGATCATAAGTCAGCCAGACATCAATTGCCACAAGTGTTTAGTTCAAACAGAGCGCTAGGCAAAACCACAGCACTTTCACTCAGAACAAATCTTCATCGGGGGTGGAGCTCACCACAGATTGTTACTGCATTTATTTTTTTGCAGTTAGTGGTGTTTCTCAGGTGCCCAAGTTTTCCTCTGTATGCCAACCAGCCCAGCTCCACTCCCCCACTTTCCATCAGGACTTACCTTTGTGCAAGGGCAACATAGCCTGAGCGCTCAATGGGATGCAGGTTCCAGACTCTTAAAGAGATATATAATAAGCTGTTCCAGTGGTGCAGAGGGCTAAGGCCCTGGACACCTTACCTTCTGTCCTGCCAGCAGCCCTGGTTTGGGAGTGAGCTTGGGCCACTGGACATTGGCTGGGGTGGGAGAGGACGGAGTGCCTGAAGGACTGCTCTCTTCTCTGGGGAACGGGGTGTGATATGCTGCTCCTACACTGCCACTATGTGGAAACATGGTGACAGGGCAGTAGCCACATCTAGAAGGCAACGCCTTTTGCCTGGCATGTGGTGCATGCATGCCTCCACTCACATGAGTGCTTGTGTCATCGCATGCCACTGGGCATAGGGGAAAACTAGAAAAATAGAAAATGAGTCTGGCTGTGGTGTATGAAACCCTACCCAACACCTGGTCCACACTGCCACCTGGGAGCTGCCAGCTGGATTGTACATTGGGGACGGGGAGGACAGACCTCCCTCCTCTGGCCCCACCACGCATGGTAATCCATGAGGGTAAAGGTAGGTTTTGGGGGAGGCAGATGGAGTGAGGGTCAGGGCTGATATCCAAGCTGGAGCCATGGGTCAAGTGGAGAAACAACTTAAAATTAAAAAAAGAGAGAGAGATACATACATTAACTTCACAGCCCATAACCCTCTGTGTGCGAAACTTGCCTCAGCACCTTGCGGCTCATACCCCCCCCCCAGCAAGGGTAGCATCCGTAACAAATGCACTAATGTAATACTGAACTCAGTATATGTAACCAACTGACTGCACACCAATGTCTAATCCTGTACCATAAATGTTTCTCTATACCTACCGTTTTGTGATTTATCTTATGTTATGTATATCCCGGGTCGCCCCTGAAAAAGGGATCTCCGGGGCCCAGTGGGCTTACCCAGTCATCAAAATTTAATAAATAAATAATACTTTGACTTATTTTTCTTAGTATATTACAGGCATAACACTGGGAGCAATAATAGCCAAAGTGAATGTAAATATGTGAACTAGTAAAGTTTTAACCATGTGAAGAGATGGCAGAAGGTGAGAAGAAGAGGTAGAAAAAGTGGGTCTGGAAAAAAGGGGGGGGAGGATATAACCCAGGGGAAATGTGGGGTAGTGCTGTGTGGAATTCTGCCAGCAAAATTAACATGGAATAACCATTCCACTGGCGGAATTTCTGCTGGAATTTCACTGGTTCTTTTGCAGAATTACACATGTTGTGATCCGTGGAATAATATTCCACAGATCATTATTTTCCCATGAAAAATTATCCCACAACCATTTCTGTGGAAAATAGTGAAATCTGCAGCCTGATAATCTGCAGAACAGCATTTTTCCATGGAAAATCATTCTGCAACCATTTCTGTTGGAAATATTGAGATCTGTGGAATAACATTCCATGGAAATGTTGCATAAAAACTCATTCTGCGTTACTTTGCCACAGAATTCCTTCATTCCGTTTCTAGTGAAATTCAGCAGAATTTTGGCGGAATTTCAAAACTTCCATGAAACATAGAAACATAGACTTTGATGACAGGTTAGGATCGCTTGGCCCACCTAGTCTGCCCATTTCTCTACCTACAGAATAAGCTGCAGATCCTAGTTAACTAACAGCCTATTTCTTCCTACCACCCACAAGAATTGCCTTATGTCTGTCCCATGCATTCTTTAATTCTCCCACAGCTTTAGACCCCACAACCTCCTCAGGAAGGCTGTTCCATGCATCCACGACCCTCTCTGTGAAAAAATGCTTCCTCACATTGCCCCTGAGCCTTCTCCCCTCTATCTTCAAATAGTGTCCCCTTGTTCTTGCACATCTCTTTTTCTGAAAGATGCTACCCTCTTGGACTTTGTTTGATTCCACCAAGGTACTTAAAAGTTTCTATCATGTCCCCCCTCTCCCTCCTTTCCTCAAGGGTATACATGTTAAGCTCCTTTAGTCTCTCCTCGTATGGCTTCTTTTGCAGACCCTGCACCATATTAGTTGCCCTCCTCTGGACTGCCTCCATCCTGTCTATGTCCTTGCAGAGATGGGGTCTCTAGAACTGGATGCAGTACTCCAGATGGGTCTCACCAACTGTCTGCACAGAGGGATAACAACTTCCTGTTTTCTGCTGGTGATACCTCTCCCTATACATCCCAGTATCCCCCTAGGCCTCACTACTGCCTTCTCACATTGCTTGCTAACTTTAAGGTCATCTGATATGATTACCCCCAGGTCCCTTTCCATTTTTGTTGTTGTTACTACCCCCCCCCCATTGTGTAATCTTCCCCTGGGTTTTTGTTTCCAGGCACATTATTTTGCACTTCTTTGTATTGAATCCAAGCTGCCATACTTCTGACCATTCCTCCAACCTTGCCAAGTCCCTTCTCATCCTTTCCATGCCTCCTTGTGTATCAACCCTATTGCAGATCTTTGTGTCATCTGCAAAGGGCATCTTTCCTTCAGTCCCTCTGCAATGTCACTATAAAGACATTAAAAGGACTGGACCCAGTACTGAACCCTGCGGTAGCCCACTAGTAACCCCTCTTTCTTCAGAGTGAACTCCATTTACAATTACCTTCTGTACCCTGTTCTCCAGCCAATGTTTTACCCAGGATACCACCCTGGGACCCACTCCCAGGCTGGTTAATTTTATTATTAATCTTTTGTGTGGGATTGTGTCAAATGCCTTGCTAAAATCTAGGTAGGCCATGTCCACAGCCCCTCCCTGGTCTACTGCTTTGGTCACCCAGTTAAAGAAATCAATTAGATTCATCTGACGTGACCATCCCACTGTGAACCCATGCTGCCTTGGGTCCTGTGCCCCACTGGCCTCTAGGTACTCAGCAATTCTTTTCTTCAGAAGTGATTCCATCACTTTCCCTACCACAGAGGTCAAACTGACAGGTCTATAGTTTCCTGCCTCTGTCTAGCTCCCACTTTTGTGAAGGGAAATCACATTAGCCTTCCTCCAGTCCTCAGGTACTACACTATCCTCCCATGATTTGTTAAAAAGAATAGTCAGTGGTGACACTAGTTCTCCCCTTAATTCTTTTAGAATTCTGGGGTGAATTCCATCAGGCCTCATTGCTTTGTCCACCTTCAGTTTTAGGAGTTCTTTCAGAACCCTTTTTTCTGTGAAAGGACTGGGTCAACTCCCCTAGCCAGAGTGCTTCTGTTAATTGGATTAGGCACCTCCCCCTCCTCCTCTTTTGTGAATACTGAGCAAAAGTATTCATTCAGTATCCCTGCTTTTTCACTGTCCCTCTCTGCCCACCCACCATCCTTTCTTTTCAGCCTCACTATCCCTCCCTTTGTCTTTCTATGCTCACTGATGTACCTATAAAAGGTTTTATCCCCCCTTCTTAACTGAGTTGGCTATCTTTTCCTCAGTTTGTGCTTTTGCTATTTTGACTTCCTTCCCTGCTTCCTTCTGCCTTAACTGGTACAGTTCTCTGTCCTGCTCCTTCTGTGAAATTTCCTTCCACCAGAATTTGAAAATTCCACACAGCACTATTGTGAGGACATGAGAATAGTAATAGGAGTTAAATAATAAGATAGTGTGATTATAGAAGAAAGATTACAGAAATAGACGGAATAAAAAAGACATGAGTTGAATACTGTATGAAATTTAAGCTAAAACATGAGGTGCTACAGTATGTGCAAAGATTAATTTCTAGTGATATAGGATATTAAAAACAAATGTTTAATAATATAGAAACGGCCATTCAAAACAAATAAATTACATTTCAAGTATCAGAAGATTGTTGACTGTCTAATCAGTAACACCCAAAACTTTGAAAATGTCCAAGATAATGCAGCATGTACTACAAAAACTCTGTGAATGCTAAACAGTGTGTATGGACACATGGTGACACTTTAACCCAAGAAGTAAGTGCTAATGAAATAAAAATTTTTCCAGAAAGCTAGTTTCAGCTACAGTTAATGAGAATATTAGCATATCTGTCAAATCTACCTTTCTCGGCACGTCCAATGCTGAGCACCATAAGGTTTTATTTTCGCGATCCTCACCCTGACTGGGTCTACAATGATATTTCTAAGTCAGATTTGGCATCCATCTTTTAACACCGGTGGAACTAGAACATTTTACCACCAAATAAAACTAGGAGTTGCCTGGAATCTTTTCTAGTTAAAAAAAAAAGTAGGGTAAATTTTTTGCCCAGTTTCATTGCACTGCTGCTTTAAAGACTTCAAAGGGCAAAATATTAGAAGGGAAGGACCATGCTAACACACAAACTGTAAAGAGAATGCATAAATCTGTATAAGTCAAGAGCGTGGGTAAAAAAGAGGAAGGAGGGAGAATGGAAAAAACCGATAAGCATGTCCATGTCGCACTGAACAAAATTAAGGTATTACCAGGGGGAATAAAATCAGTAAATAGAAAACACTGGCAGGTATATGTGCATATGTGTGTGTGTGTGTATATATATATATATTTTTTAATATATGGATGTTCAGTTTAATACATCTGAAAAGCATACAAAAAAAATCCGGTAATTGCCTCAAAGGTTCGGTGATAATACTATTGTCAATCACTGGTAACAGTATTGTCAATCACTGGTAATACTATTGTTTTATGCTGATACCACCTGCCCCCACGTTGTAAGCGTGCCTCCTCATTGACCGATTTTCCTGTGTGGGCGGGCAGAACAGTTGAAAAAACATGGTCCTTCTGTCGCTTAGCGAGGGTGAACTCGGTTCTCTGGTTTTATCGTATTTTCCCTGATCAGCAAATTAAAATATCTGGTTGGTCCTGCTTTTCCAGTGGTGAAGAGCAGGTAAGATCTACTTTTTTTTTAAAAAAAGAGGCAGGTGCCAGCAACCGTCAGGAGCGAGCAGACAGATGAAGACACAGAGCGAGACAAAGCGGTGGTTCGCCATGACCCACACTCCTTAACTGAACTGGTGAACTGCCTGTCTGAAAATACCCCAAAACACACTCGGATCCATATATTTAAAAAAATAAAGTATGGTTCTGTGTGTATTACCAGTCAGCAATACCATCTCGCGGTTCTGGACATGTAGGAACCTCTTGAGCTTTGCTCTTGAGGTTCCTACATGTCCAAATCTTCAATGTGCGAACTATAATACCACAGAACCATACATTTCTTCTATATATTATGGTAGTACGGTAGTGCTACCATAGTTAGGTTGAGTAGCCCTTTTAAGGTTAAAGGGTCAAACTTTGCACCTTAATAACTTTGCCACTGTTCAATGGTTTTGCCTGAAATTTGGAATGCACAATCAAGAACCATACATCTTGGGATCTGCCAACTTTTGTAGTGGTCGGATATACAGCTGTGGAGTTATTAAGTGAGATCTGTACGCACGTTTACGTTTTTTGGTGAATTCTTTGCTCACACCTACAGGTAGCATGGTTTGCGTGACCAGTCCAAAAACTTCGGGAACATGTGGCCAGGGTCCCTGATGTGTCTTTTGAAGATTTCATGAAAAAATATTAAACGGTTCAAAAGTTATTCAAAAAACAAGTTCCCATTATAAGTCAATGGGAAAAGTAAAAAAAAGTTTGACAGTGTCGCAAATGCACTTTTTGGTGTAGTAAATGGCCCTAGTAGTGTCACAAATCTGCCATTTTGTTTTCAGTTGGTGATCGGAAAAATGCTTGCCATTTAAAATTGGGACCATCTAGGGACACAATTCTTTTTGTGTTTAGCTAGTTGAGCCCTGAGGATGCTAGCCATGTCTTTTTATGTTTGCTTGCGCGCATGCGCAAGAAACATCTTGAGAGAATACGGCTTACAGGAGGCGTGTGCCTGTCCCTGCCAGTGAAGTGCTCAATCTAAGGGGTGCATCCCATATGCACCAATGGAGCAGCGAGATGTGTATGGCAGCAGATTGACAGCGGTGGCCTTGGCTTCAAAGAAAAGGACCGCTTCAATCACTACCTGAAACGTCTCTTCAGGGTACATGCACACTAAGCCTGCCTGTCCATCTCACCCGCTAGCTCTGCAGTGCCATTATTTTACTGTAGTGTGCTGCAAGTGCATGGCAGGTAACAGTGGTTTCCCGCAGTGTATCACTAATGCGGGAGCCTACAGTACAGCAGGAGCGCATCAGTAGAGCGAACCAGAAGGAGATCTCTTTGCAGCAGCAGTAGCCGCCGCCTCAGCGTATACCTCCATCTGCCCCCCAGACTTGAGAGAGCTGCAGCTGTCACTGCGGGAACAGAGGGGGAGCTCTTGTTGGGTTCAAGGACAATCTGCATGCCCCAACACACTGCAGAGCCGCCCCGGCGGTGATGGTGGTGAGTGGTCCTGTTTTCACGGTAAGCTAAACAACTGGCTTTCGTGATTTTTCACCAAACTGACCACAAGGGGTAAGACAGCAAGATCATAACATTTTGTCATGCTGTCACACACGAGTAGCGGCGTGCTTTATGTGTGAGGTGAAGGCTGCTAGTCAGTACCTGCCACTTCATTGTTTGTCAGCCTATTCCGCACTACAGGTGGCCCTCCTTGCTCTACCTCAGCGACTTGTGATGCGTGAATGCTGCAGAAATACAGTACTGACCAGTCAGTCAGTGTCATTCAGGCTAGATTAAGTAGGTAGACAGATAGAAGAGGTGCAACAGTTTGAAGTTTAAAATGGGGAGGGGGGTATATATTTGTAGCATGAAAGGGGTGTCCACTTCCTAAGTGCTACAGTGGAACATTTGGAACCGAGGTGTTATTTGCATTTTATATATATATTTGCAGTTTACATCATCTGGATGGTGGGATTACCCCATGATAATGATCAGTATCCATTTTAAGTGGGGATCCTTTGTACGAAATAGTACCGCAGCAAAATTAAATACATCGTGAAAAACATTTACACACATGGAATCCACTGTGAAAAGCGTGGCATCTGTATCCTTTATTGCAGTTACTCACTCCATGGGTCCTGAGCCACATGCGGCTCTTTTGGAAGTCGCTTGAGGCTCCTATAGTGTTTCTGAAATTATAGCGCAATGCAGCTCTTTTAGTCTGAACCAAAGCGAGGAATGTATATTACTCGCAACGAGAGAGCGAGCGAGTAATGCGGTTTAAAACATAATCATCAGAAGTGCACCCGCGATTCAACAATGTAAACCACTGTATTTTTTCTATTTTATTTGTATGCTCCATGTGACAGATTTTTACTCTCTCAACAGGACTAAATTTTGTCCCAGAATGTCAAACTTTTGAACTGTGTATTCTGATTTTTTATTCTGATGTTTCTTGCATTGTTGAGAGAGTTAAAATCTGTCTCATGAACATACAAAAAAATAAAATACAGAAGTGGTTTACATTGTTAAAATGCGGATGCACTGTGATGAATGCTTAAACCGCCTAACTTTTTTTTCATTTGTGTCCTAGACTTCATTTGACCTCATTTCTCTGTTTTTTTTTTTTTTCTATAAGTTATGGATCCCATGCCATCTCCAGACCTTGTTTTAATTGGTTTAGGTTAGTGAACCACTGAATATGTCTCCAGATGTATGTGAATAGAATCATGGCTGTTAATTGAACTTCTCCATGCCCATTTTCCCGGTCTCAATCTGGCCCCACTGGTTCATTTTGAATGCTTTTCTGATCATTCTTTTAAACACCCACTCCAAAACCAGCACCCTCTGATACATTTACTAACTTGCTGATAACTGAACCCACTGCCACCTAATGCCACACAGTAAGCCTACATCAAGATTTTTTTTAATCTGAAGATGGCTGAGACTCACAGGACTGCTAGTTTCTATCAGTGACACGGTTTTTAACAGCTGTGGTTCAACATTAGAACAGTGTTGCTGGGAGCTGGCAGGTGGGGCTTGTAACAGAGCTGCTAGTGCCAGATTCAGAGCAGGTGCATGGGCGATGAGGCTTACTGTGACATCAGGTGAGTGGCAGGTTCAATTCACATCAGTGCTGACAAGTACCGTGACGCTTGAGTCTCTTTTTCTGTAAGACATCACACAGACTATGGTTTCAGTAAATCTGCATTTCAAGACTTGTTTGTTTCCCTTTTTAACAAATACCTACTGTGGCTTTTAAGTAAGCACATCTTTATTATATCTCCAAAGCCAGGTGTACTTGAGCATTGATGCTCTAATGGTGTCCATAGATTCTAAACATAATGCTGGAAAGATAACTGAGTTCTTTTAGTCTGAACCAAAGCGAGGAAGAAAAAATTACTCACCTTAGTAATTGCTTTTCTTCTCATGGAGTCTTGCTGTATTAGGACTTAATGCAGTTAGCCACTGCACTCGAACTGCCCCGGAGAGGATAGGGTTAACTCCAGAGCAGTCTGGAGTTCCACAGCGCGAGGGCGCTGTTCAAAGCTCTATCTGGCTAGTTTCAAATGAAACTGCCAGGTTCTTTACGAAGCTAAACTAATATAGCAAGTCTGTGTGGAAAAGCTCTACACTAGCCATTGGCTACCTACCAGTAGTAGGACAACAAACACAACAACAATCATAGAATACTAACAAAATCACCTGTTATTGTTAGAATCACCCATGACAAGCACTAATAGGTCCCCTCTCCCAAAAGACTCAAGTCCAGAGAGGGAGCCACCTATCACTTAACAAAAACAGAATCACCTAGTTCCTAACCCAAATGAACAAAAAGGGAGACTAGAGAGAAGTGAAATGGCATGACAGTGCTTGCACCAATTTGACAACCCCATACTCAAGTAGGAGTTCTGAGCGGGGTAGGAGGAGGGTTGTCCTAATACAGCAAGACTCCATGAGAAGAAAAGCAATTACTAAGGTGAGTAATTTTTCTTCAAACACCATGAAGTCTTGCTGCTATTAGACTTAATGCAGATTATACAGCAGTACCTCCATGGAGGAGGTCAGAACCTACTTGGGAATAAGCTCTGAAGCACAGCTGTACCAAACCGAGCATCTCTCCTGGACTGGACATCCAGGGAATAATGCTGGTAAAGGTGTGGACTGATTTCCAGGTAGCAGCCTGGCAAATTTCAAAATGGGAATATCTCTAGCAGCAGCTAGAGATGCAGCTGTACCCTGGTGGGAATGAGCCCTCAGTCCTGAGGGAGGTTCTCTACCTAGTTTTTGGTAACAGAACTGGATACAAGAGACAATCCACCCGCTAATTGTCCTCTTAGTGGCAGGTCTCCCTTGCCAACTTCTCCATAGGTAAGGAAGAGTTGGAGGGATTCGAACCTGTGACCCTGGGTGCGTTCAAATAGCAGCTTAGGGCTCTTGTGACGTCCAGACTGTGCAATCTCCTCTCCTGAGGAGGAATGTCAGTGAAAATACTGGAAGAGAGATGGATTGGTTGAGATGAAAATCTGAAACCACTTTAGGTAAAACTTTCTGTTAGTCCTAAGGACTACCTTATCTCTGTGAAAAGAAATAAAATCTTCTTCTACTGACAAGGCCTGTAATTCACTTATACGTCTAGCAGAAGTGATAGCCACTAGAAAAACAGTCTTCCAAGTCAAAAACTTGAGGTCTGCCGAGGACAGAGGCTCAAAGGGGGGTTGCATTAGCTGAGCAATGCAAACATTCAGGTCCCATGCAGGAGCTGGTTCCCGAAAGGGGGGGTTAGTGTGAAGTAACCCCTTAAAAAACTTGGAAAATACAGGGTGAGAAGAAAGGGAAGCAGGCTTCCCCGCTGACACAAAAGCAGAGACAGCTGCCAGATGAACCTTTAAGGTAGCTGGCCTAAGGCCTAAGGAATTTAAATGGACCAAATAGTCCAGTAAAATGGGCAGATTAGCAGATTCTGGGATAATCTGCTTCTCAGAACACCAAATGGAAAACCTCTTCCACTTAGAATTGTAAGTGGCTCTAGTGGAAGGTTTCCTAGAAGCCTTTAAAATATCCAGGACACCTTGAGAAAGGTGTAAATCAACAAATTCTAGCTCCTCAAGAACCAGGCCTTGAGGTGGAGGAATTGAGGTTCGGATACCACACTCTCCCCTGTGCACAGGTCAACAGGTTGTGGGTCCTGGGCAAGCTCAGGGGAGGATGGAATGTCAGGGACAGGAGGAGAGGGTACCAGGGCTGTCTGGCCCAGTCTGGAGCAATCAGAATCACTCTGCAGGGCTGAGTTCTGATTTTTACTAGTACCCTGAAGAGGAGAGGGAAGGGGGGAAAAGCATACAAGAACTTCCCTTTCCAATCCAACTGAAAGGAATCCAGTGGGACTGATCCCAGAACTGGAGGCCTGCAACAAAACAGGGGAAGTTGGTGGTTGTCTGGGGCTGCGAAAAGATCTATCTGAGGGGTGCCCCATCTGGCAAAGACTGACCCCAGCACCAGAGAATTCAGAGCCCATTCGTGATGGCCCTGAGAAATTCTGCTGAGGGCATCCGCCAGGACATTGTCCTTCCCTGGAAGGTGAACTGCTATCAGGGGAGGTGTTCAGGGAGTAAGCCAGAGACCACAACTTCATTGCTTCGGTGCACAAGGCTGATGACCGAGTGCCCCCTTGCTTGTTGATGTACCACATTGTTGTGGTGTTGTCTGTCCTGACTTGGACTACCTTGTTCTGGACAGTAGTCGAAAAAACCTGGAGAGCTAAGAGAACAGCTCTGAGTTCCAAAAGGTTGATGTGGAGCAGAGATTCCTGAGGGGACCACACTCCCTGAGTGGAAAGGTCGCCCAAATGTGCCCCCACCCTAACAGGGAGGCATCCGTGGTGAGGTGAGGAATGAAGAAACGGGTAAGAAGGGACCCCTGAGTTAAATTGCTTGATCCTGCTACCACTGAAGGGCTAGGATCAGGGTTTTGGTCACTGGGATTAACTTGGATAGGGGTCCTTCCTTTGAGACCAGTAGGACCTCAAGTGGAACTGGATGTCTCTCATCTGAAATCTTGCTCCCTCCGCACGACAGCTGTGGAAGCAGCCATGTGTCCTAGGAGTTGCAAAAGTGCCTTGCTGGTCGAGAGACCCTTGAGGGTAAAGGAGGATGCCAGGGCAATGAGTCTGTCCACTCTTTCTGGAGGGAAGAAATGCTCTTGGCTGACTTTGTGTTCAATTCTGCACCTATGAAAGTTAGTACCTGAACTGGTTCCAGAACGACTTTGGAAAATTCAACAGGAATCCCAGAGAAGTGAGAAGTTGCTGGGAGACTTGCAAGTGGGATTTACCTGATCTGGAGACTGGCCCACTATGAGCCAGTCGTCCAGGTGAGAAACACAGCAGCCCTTGCCTTCTTAAATAAGCCACTACTACAGCTAAACATTTTGTGAAAACCCTTGGAGCAGAGGTAAGGCCGAAGGGCATTGCTCTGAACTGGTAGTGGCCAGAGGGTAGTTCGAACCTGAGGTACTTTCGGTGAGAAGGCCTGATCAAAATATGAAAATAAAGCGTCCTTGAGGTCCAGGGAAGCTAGCCAGTCCCTGGCCTTAGGGAAGGCAGAATCATTGCCAGAGTTAACATTTTGAACTTTGGTTTCAAAAGATGCTTGTTCAGGAACCTAAATCTAAGATGGGCCGCCACTCTCCTGTCTTTTTGGGGTAAGGAAATACCTCAGTACAGACCCTTGCCCTGATGGCAAGGAGGAACTCTTTCCACTGCCTTGCAGCCCAGCAGAGAGAAACCTCTGCTTCCAAAGCAAGAACTCTGGAAGAGATTTGCAGTGGAAAATGTCTGGCTCTCATCTTTGGGAACTGTTTGAAACTGAGAACCAGACCTTGGCTTACCACCTCCAGAACCCATTTGTCGAGTTAGGGACAACCAGTTCTGGCTGAAATAAGCCAACCTGCCCCCACTGGTACAGGAGAATCGGCCCTGGGCACCCCATCAGGGTGCCTGCTTGGAACAGCACTTTAGGCTGAGGAGGGAGATGGTCTGCCTGTGCCCGTCTACCCCTGCCTCTGAAAAAAACCCTCTGTGCAAAGGCTGAAGAGGCCTGAACTTGATAAAAGGGCCTGTGGTAAGGCCTGCCCCTACCCCTGGGGGCATGCCTTTGTGGAGTGGCATGCCTCTCCTTAGCTTGGGCACTTTTGTAGGTAGTTCTGTATTCATCCATTTTCTTCATGTAATTTTCTGTTTGATCCCCAAACAGAGAGTTTCCTACTACAGGAAAATCTATAGCCTTTGCCTGAGTATCTTGGGACAGATTAGTGCATCTAAGCCATGCCAACCTACGGAGAGCTACAGAAGTGGCCATGACCCTAGAGGAAACATCATTAACATCAACGGCAGTATGAAATTGAACTTTAGAGGCTTCAATGCCATCAGCAGCCACTTGTTCCAACTCACTAGCCAGCTGGCCCTGGGCCTGCTTGGCTAACTGCAATATAGTGTCCCATCTAGATTTCTGATATCTAGCCACATAAGCCATATAATTAGCCTGCCTGAGTCCCAATGAAGCTGCCATATATTGCTTTTTCAGCCATGGCATCAATCTTCCTGGAATCCTTATCAGGAGGATGTGATGCCAAGGAATATTAGCCTTGTCACAGGCTGCAGCTTGAACAACACCTACATGACTACACTGCTCGGTGAGGAAGTCTGTATCAGGGCCTGATAAAGTATACCTTCTGTCCATTTTCTTATCTACAGGAGGAACGGAATGAGGATTTTTAAAATCTTTGTTGTTTGCTTCCTAAATGACTTATGCAAAGGAATAGACAACCTTCTAGACTCTGGAATATCCATCATTTCTACATAATCAGGCTCCTCTTGCTCATCCACAGCCTCCTCTAAAGGGAGCTGGAGGTTTCTGCCACCTTTTATAAAACATAAAATGAGAAGGGACTCAGACAGCAAAGGGGAGATTCTAAGGGTCTATCTCAGAAATGCCCGTTCAATGGCACGTCAGACCTTCCAAGTCACAAATACACTGATCAAATTCCTCCTCCCCCTCCTGTGGTTCATAAAACTCCTCAACATCATAATCCTGAACCACTGGACCTGAACGAGCCACCCTTTTCCCAATTGTAGGGGGCTCGACAAGTCCCCGAGACAAAGACTGAACAATCTGAATGGCTTTTGCTATTTCTGCAGCAGTTGGAGAGACAATTTTGGACTCCAGACCTGCTGATTTCTTTGTCTTTTTTGCTGGAGCTGGTTTCTCTGAACCAGCTTTTCTTTTGCCCGAGGAAGTCTCGCCCTGGTCAGAGGGCACTCCCTCTGGTCCAGTGGGTACTGGACCGGGCTGGCCATCCGGGTCAGCGGACTTTTTGGCCTCTCGTTCCCTGAGCCGGCCCAATCTCTTTTCCAGGGTGGCTGCAGGGAAATTTTTACACACCTGGCAGTCTGACAGGAGGTGGTCAGCCCCCAGACAATAGACACAAGTGGTGTGTGGATCAGCCTTGGCAAAGGCTTCCCCACAGACATCACAGTGTTGAAACCCAGTGGGCCCGTTTTCTTTTGGGTTTCTCAGACATAATGCCAGCCTAACCAACAAACTTGCCTTAAGCGGCCGTGCCAAACGAGACACCCTTATCGGTTCCTAACCGTGTCATAGGTATGGAAAAACCCCAAATAAAATTAAGGTTTTTAGAACCGATAAGAACCAGGTACCGCGCTTCTAAAGCCAAAAATCGTAAAATAAGCCAACCGATCGGTTCAGACTGAACCGATAATGTATTCCACACAGACTTTAATTTTTAGTACTTACTGTTACCAGATAGAGCTTTTGCCAAACGGTAATTTTTAAACACTTGTTGGTTCAAATGAACGAGTAACTCGCTTGAACCGACGAAAATGAACCGAGCTGAAGGAGCTGATCTCGGAGCGACTGTTCAGTGAAAGCGGAGTAAAAATCTGGCAGTTTCATTTGAAACTAGCCAGATAGAGCTTTGAACAGCGCCTCGCTGTGGAACTCCAGACTGCTCTGGAGTTAACCCTATCCTCTCCGGGGCAGTTCGAGTGCAGTGGCTAACTGCATTAAGTCCTAATAGCAGCAAGACTTCATGGTGTTTGAACGTATATTACTCACAGTGAGAGAGCGAGAGAGTAATGCGGTTTAAAACATAATCATCAGAAGTGCACCCACGATTCACCAATGTAAACCCCTCTATTTTTTCTATTTTCTTTGTATGCCCAATGTGACAGATTTTTACTCTCTCAACAGGACTAAATTTTGTCCCAGAATGTCAAACTTTTGAACTGTGTATTCCGATTTTTTATTCTGATGTTTCTTGCATTGTTGAGAGAGTTAAAATCTTTCTCATCGGGCATACAAGTAAAATAGAAAACACCGAGAGGTTTACATTGTTGAATTGCGGATGCACGTGTGATGAATGTGCTTTAAACCGCCTAACTTTTTTTTTTCATTTGTGTCCCGGACTCCCATTTGACCCCATTTGTGTTTTTTTTTTTCTATAAGCTGCAGATCCCATGCCATCTCCAGACCTTGTTTTAATTGGTTTAGGTTAGTGAACCACTGAATATGTCTCCAGATGTATGTAAATATAATCATGGCTGTTAATTGAACTTCTCCGCCTGCCCATTCTTCCGGTCTCAATCTGGCCCCACTGGTTCATTTTGAGTCGCACTGCGGTCATTCTTTTAAACACCCACTCCAAAACCAGCACCCTCTGATACATTTACTAACTTGCTGATAACTGAACCCACTGCCCACCCAATGCCACAGTAAGCCTCACATCAAGATTTTTTTTTTAATCTGAAGATGGCTGGAGACTCACAGGACTGCTAGTTTCTATCAGTGACATGGTTTTTAACAGCTGTGGTTCAACATTAGAACAGTGTTGCTGGGGAGCTGGCAGGTGGGGCTTGTAACAGAGCTGCCAGTGCCAGATTCAGAGCAGGTGCATGGACGATGAGGCTTACTGTGACATCAGGTGAGTGGCAGGTTCAATTCACAGCAGTGCTGATAAGTACCATGACGCTTGAGTCTCTTTTTCTGTAAGACATCACACAGGCTATGGTTTCAGTAAATCTGCATTTCAAGACTTGTTTTTTCATATCTCTGTAGGGTGACAACCCCCCACACACACACACACACACACACAAACAAATGCTAGTTTTTAATCGGTACAATTTTAGTTCCAGGCACAACCTCCAACTTTTATCTAAATACTGCGAGTTCCTCTGTCTGCAGTTCAGATCAGCAAGGTGCAACAATACGCAGTAGGTACTGATCTGGTAGCCAGAGGTTTCTGTACACCAAAAACTGAGATGCTTATGGTTTCTGTTTTGGTACAAAGAGCAATTCTGAATGCCTGGTATATGGTACCTGGTAGCGCCCCAACCCTTTGAAATGGAAGTGTAACAGAAAGTAGTATATAAAATGGCATGTTCAGCATGTTTTCCGTGCGTATAAAATGAGATTACATGTCATTAAGCCGAACATAGTCCCCAGTTCAGTTCAATTAACCCTCAGTAATGCCAGCTGATGAAGAGAAAAACGTATTTAGTATTTAGGTGTCAGCGTGGTTCAGTTGGTAGCACATCCGCCTCTGGACCACAAGGTTGTGGGTTCTCATCCCACACCGGGATTGGACTTGCACATGAAAATCGCTGGCATCCGAGTGCAGTATTGGGGGGTGCTGTACTGCTGGGGTGTGCCGTCTTTCGGATGAGACGTTAAACCGAGGTCCCTTCTGCCCGTCCTGGTGGGTGTCCAGGTGGAAGTAAAAGAACCCAGGGCACTCTTCGCAAAGAGCAGGGAGCATTCCCGGTGTCCTGGCCAACATTCCCCTTCCCATAAAACCGGTTCATGCAATTATCCAGGCTGTGTGTGGGTGATGATGTGCGATATGGCCGCCACCACACATTCAGTCACTTCACTACCAGTCTAGCATTGCTTGTAAAGCGCTTTGGGATACTGTGTATGAAAAGCGCTATATAAATGCTGATTCTTCTTCTTCTTCTTCTAATCATGGATCTGGAGCCTTAATATGATAATGAATTCACCATTAGGATGCCTGGTCTCTAATTAAAACAAAATACAGTATGACCTCGATTATCCGGATTCGTCAGGGGACTTGATTTTTGTCCGGATAATCGATCGTCTGGTTAAAAGAAAATCGACCTAACTACATTGTGCATTTTAGAAAACAAGGTGCATGCTTCCTTTAAGATTGAAAATCTATTTTTGTTTATTTTAGTATCATTTACTCACTCATCAAAAGACAGACAAAGCTAGAATAGAAACAATAAATAAAAACAGTAAAAAAACAGTACAACTGTACAGTGCAGTACTGTTCTACTTTAAGCTTAAAAAGCTACACTCTAAAACAGTCAGTTTGTTGAGCAGAAGGATTCGTAAATGCTCTCAGTGGTGGCTTCATCTCAGCGTTCGCCTATCATATAGTCTACATCTTTTAAGTTAATTTGTTTCAGCAGGCAAACAATTAAGAGCGAGGATCAGTGTCTGACAGGATGCACCACAAAAGTCTCTTTCTATATCTTTTTTTAAGACCCTCTAAAATCCCATGATTGAAAGGCTGAAGCACTGAAGTCATGTTAGGTGGGAAGAAATCTACTTTAATTATCCCATCATTTGATTTTGGTCCAAGGGGTGTATGCGGAGCAATTGTCAATAAGGAGCAGTACTTTCAGGGGGAATTTATTTTGCCTCAGATGTTTTCTAATGGCGGCACAAAAGTTTTATGGAACCAGTCCACAAACAGATCGCTGCTGTTATTCTTGCAGGGTTCATGGCAGAGTTAACGAACCTCAGTGAATATGTAACCTTACTGCCCCTGTCATATACACTATGCAATTTAATATTTTGAATATAAGCTATGTCGTTGGTATAGCACTGCATTCCTTAGGCACTGAAGTTGAAACACACAAAATTAGCATCCTCAGCTTTGTAAACAGCTCAACCCCTTCAGATGTTTGCCACTAGGCTTTCAACTTGCATGTTTATAGTTTATGTTGTTCTCTGCCTTGACATTGTTAAGATGATTGCTATCATCAATAATATACTCTTATGCTTTGTAGCAAAGTCAGTGACCACTAAGTCAAAATAACTGGCAATCACAACTGAAAAAAAAACAGGGCTTGTAATGGTCAGAATTAGGAATGGCTGAGTCATGTTATTAATGTTAGGGGTCACATAGTCTCTACAAATATTTTGGTGGCCTGTGGTCCATTTCTTGGGTGGTCAACGTACCCTTGATTGTTTCACACTTTGGACAGATCTCAGCTTCAGAGCAGCTGCAATGAAATATCCTTCATAGAAGGGCTAAATATAGATGGAACAAGTACAGCAGTTACACCAGCATCAGGAGGCAAATGAAATTAAGATATCTAGAAATATTTGGGAATGGGAGGACAAATGGCACATAAATGTCAACACTGAGAAATTCAAGGTGATACAATTGGGGAAAAAAATGACATAAATGCAAAATACTAAGTGAATGGACTGACAATTATTGAAATCAAGCAGGGAAGAAAAAAATGGAGTACTAATAAGCTGTAATTTTACATGGGAGCTGCAGTGCAAGGTAGCAACTAGAAAGGCAAACAAAGTCATGGCTTGTTTTTGGGGCAAAGTTGCAGAGTGCTAAAAATCAGCTTAAACTCCCAAATGGGTGACTTGAGCAGGGCAGGAGCAGGCGTGTGCCTAACTCACGTGTACGCTTGCACATTCTTTTTATAATGAAATATTTTATTAAGAACCTTTTGTAAGAAACACTGAAAAATGCAGCAGCAATGAATGATATTGAAAGATCAATAATAGCAGGCATTATGTTACAAGAATACAAAAGTGCAGGGTGGAGGGACAGATGCAAATTGATATAAGTATGTCAACTTGACAATATAAGATTTAATATAAGATCTTGTAAAAGAAAGTATATTATAAAATGTGATCACACTACTAATAAAAATATGTCATTTTGTGTTAAAAGAACAATGTCCATTTCCACTCAATGAACAACAATCTAAAAAAAATAAAGCTAATCATGGTACAAATCATGTATCCGTGTTAGATTTATACAATACCCCCTTTTCCCCAGATTTCTTCAAAGACAGGGAGCTTATTTAGGTAATCATAGGTTCATATTTCTAGTAAATATGAGGAATCTATTATTGCCACCCACTGAGTTACAGTAGGTGGGTAGGGTTTTTGCTAGTATTTGGTTATAACTTATAGCCTTCTTTGCCCCCATTATTAACATGAAGAGAAGTTTCAACTGTAGCCCTCTGACAGCCATTGTATTTGATGGAATATACATTTAGACCAACAGTGGGGTAATCAGACCCAGGCAATCAAACATAGTTTCTAATACCTGGATAGGGGCTGTCCAATAGGGCATCAAGATGGGCAACCCAAGAAAATGTGCACATGATCTGCCTGCAGTTCCCCGCATGCCCTCCAACAATGTTCCAAATACTCTCCCAAGAATTTCACCTTCATGGTAAGGATTCTGAAAAAGCTAGTTTTTACTACTATGGAAATCTCTCTCTCTCTCTCTCTCTCTCTCTTTCTCTGTCTCTGTCTCTGTCTCCCCCCCCCCATCATGTTGCAAGGGGGCTGAGAGAGAGAAACAGAGAGAAGTTCAATGCATTCCTTTCTGAAAGGACCTGAAGTCTACAATACAGATTATCTTACTGTTCCCTTCCCTATTAGGTCAGTGATGCACACTTAACAAATGAATAGCAGTTGAGGATTTCACACTTTATGGTAACAAATGCCCCCCATGTGTTTTTGTACAATGACATGACAGATGGCTGCAAATAACAGCTTTGTTACGTCATAGTTACCTGACTCAATTACAGTAAATGGCCAGACCACCAGAACAGTCTAGCTATTCCACTACTTGCAAACTTCTACGCTCAATGCTGCACATTAGGCTGCATGCTAAATAATGACCTAGAACCTCAACTGGGTTTCATTTGATAAATTTATTTATTTATTTAACGCTAGGATTACAATTACCTTTGAGCCAAGGCTCTTTTACAAAGGTTCCACGTCAGGACAATACATACATGTTAAACAATGGCATACAACATTAAAGACAGCAGACAGCCATATTCATCAGTGGCATCACGGTAAACAGGATACATGAATAACACATACAAAGAATAATTTCAGAAACCTAGAACAAATCAGGGAGGAAGGGTGAGAGGATAGGGGGTGGCAGCCAAGAAAGACTAAAAGAGAAAAAATAGATAGACTTGGTATTTAACAACCAGGGCCCTGCCATTCTTAAAGTTTATATTTGGGGAAATTGTTTAACCAGACAAGGCACACCAAACCAAAACTTGCTTCCAGATGCAACCTGACAGCACAAGGAAGTTAAGTGACTTGTCAGGGTCAACAGTATGCAAGAAGGAGCTAATGGGATTCAAACTGACCTCTCCAGGTTTGCAGCTCACTGCCCTTAACCACTCTGCTATACTGCCTCCTATTTCATTTGGACCTTCAAGTGGCCATTATGCGAACTTTGCAGGCAACCCATATTAGGCATGCTTTATATTGTTTAATTTTCTTTCTACTACCATGCCATGCTTTTCTAATTTTGTTACACAAAAAAAGAGTCAAGACATGAAAACAGCAATGATGTCATTTTTTCCATTACTCTGAAATGCAGTAGGTTACCTGCAGTTTACCAGTGGCAGAAAAAGTCAGTTAGCGTTAGCTGCTCTTTGTATGTTCCTGCATACACACACGCTGTGTAAGCACAATAATGAGTCTGAGAAACATATAAGCCACAATATAGTCTCATAATATGACATGTTGCTAATTGTCTTACTTACCTCTACTGTCACTATGTCCTGTGCAAAGACAATGTTGTCTGTCCTACTAATGTTGCAGCACTCCATTGTAGACCTCCTTCAATACATTGTTCAATAGATATAAAATACATTAATCAAAACCATTACAGTTCATGGCAGCACTTCTGTGATTGTCGTGTCTTTCTGACTTACTAATGCTATTCATGTTTTGCACTAGGCTAAGACAGAGAGACCCCCTGCTGTGTGTCAAATGCAGACCTCAAGAGATCCAACAGGAGATAGAAACACTGTAGCTATAGACTGCCTGTCTGATAGCATGTCATAAAACATACAAAGTATCACTTTCTGCTGCTTTTCAATGCTGCAAAGTGCTCTATAGCAATAACAAGTCTACAGATAAGATGCATCAAAGCACAGCACTAATCTCAAACCATATTTACAAACTTAGAAATCCAAAAAGACAAAAGAAAATCCGCTACCCTAAATTGCAGGGCTGCTCAGCCACAAAAAAGAGCTTCAGCTTCAGTGCTTTTTATTAATAAATACTACTGCCAACTGTGCTACTAGTCAGCAAATTCATGGGTGGTCAAATGGTAGGGGGAAACCCAGAAAAAAAAACTTTCTATAGCACTTTCAATAATGCAATCATGATTGATTTTCCACAACTTAACTACAAATTGCAATAAAGTGCTTACACCAATTTAATCTCATACAAACATACAGTCTCCTACCATACATATGCCTGCTTACTGAGCCCAGGGCATCTAGTCACTAGCCACACTACTAGCCCTACGCTTCACCTTCTGACTTCCCCAGAAGCTGCGATTCCATATCCCTTCATTCTTCAATACTCAAAGGGCATGTGCAACATAATTAGAAAATCCTAAAATGTAACGACTACCTTAATCACTTACATGCAACTAAATGTATCAACAAAGTGGCCATTCAAGCTTCTGTTCCATTTATATGTAAAGTATTTCTATTACAAATAAATTTAAACATTGCTCAAAGTTCTAAAATAATAGACTGTTCACATTAAACATATTCACAGCATATGCAATTCAATAACCTATGCCCTGCTATATGTATGATTGCATTGTTACACACTTTAGGTTCACAATGTGTATATAAAAATATATATGTGTGACAAGACGTCCCATTCAATATAGCCTCTTACAAAAATGCAGTACCATGCTATATCAATCCATTTAAATAAGCAGCTATGTTAATTCTATTGTTACTAATTCTAAAACAAATATTAAACTCCAAATTCACAGTATCATAATATAACTGCCACTCAATTCAATTTACTTTACTAATATCCACCACTGAATGGGCTTACCCATAACAGAGTCAGACTGCGCTCATGATCGATGCTAATTACTCATTAAAACGACTCACATGCAAATCTTAGCCAATTCATTTGCAGCCCATAATTAAGGCTTCAAATTCATATTTATCGATCTTGACAGCAAAAGAAAAGAAACTCAGAACAAGGACAGCCAGAAGTAATACAGGATGAGAATAAAGCAATTTGATCCAATGTTCAGTATTGCTTGCATTTCAAATGCTATGCTTCGGTTCTACATTAAATTGTATGTCATTGATTGAAAAGAAAAAACAAAAATTATTTTTTCCCCCAATTGTTTAACCAGGAGAGACACAGTAAGCTGAAAGCTTGTTTACAGATGCAACCTGGCAGCACAGGGAAGTTTAGTGAATTGCTTAGGATCACACAGTATGCAAGTGGGGGTGTGGGATTCATAAACCCAGGTCTCCAGATTTGCAGCTCAGAGCCTTAAACCACTGTGCTATACTGCTTCCAATGTAAACTATTTATTTGTAAATTTGACAATTTGTTTAATTGTCCAGCAATTTTAGCAAAATTGAACACTATGCATTGAATAGTAACAGAGCCACACTACACTCTAGCAACTTTGCGCTTTGATGACAGATCGATAAATATAAATTTGAAGCCTTAATTATGGGCTGAAAATGACCTGGATAACATTTGCATGTGATTCATTTCACCGAGTAAATATTGTCAATAACGAGTGCAGTCTGACTGTGTCATGGGTGAGCCCATTCACTGACGCACACATTAGTAAACTGAATTGAGTGGCACTTACACTACTACACTTTACACTTGGGCCCGGATATTCAAACTGTGCCATTCTGAGGCGCAAGCCCTTGCGCTGCTCAAAATAGTTGCGCTGGGGTGTGGCCGGGGCGATATTCAAAGGAGTTGCGCTATTGAGCAACTCCTTTGAATATCACCCCCCAGCCACAGCCACTGTGCATGGTACAGTGGAACTTGCGCCACCGCAAGTTGTCAGAGTTGAGCATTAAACCTGCGGGTGGCATAGTACCATTGCGCCATGCGCCAAATTTTCGATATTCAAGGTGACATGCAAATGGGGCGTAATTCATGCAAGGCGCGGGCGCCATTTGCATCTGATTAGCCCCATTCGCTCTCGCTCTTATATGGGTGCACGATCCCGAGGACTTGCGCCTGGCCGCCCTGCCAGCAGCAGCCCGATCGCGGGCAGAATGTAAAACACCCCCAAACATCTCCCAATGCCGATCAAGGGAACAGAACGACATCTGACAACCCCCCCAAACATCTCCCAATGCCCGATCGCGGGCAGTATGTATGTGACAACCCCAAACATCTCCCAATGAACATCATTCACAAATCTGGACTGTCATATCGGTATGGGCTGCATGCCCATTGGCTCTAACTCTGCACCAATGATGTAGCTCTACCCGGACAGTCAATCCCGGTGGTGCGGTGGCAGGCGGGTGGGATGCTGCCGCCCGCCGCTGCTGGGGAGCGGGTGGTGGGGCTCTCGTGGGTGGGTGGGTGGGGGACACTAGACACCAGGGAGATATTTGAGGGGTTGTCACTGGACATTCTGCCATAATCGGACATTCTGATCCACTGGACCACCAGGAGATATTCGGGTTAGAGTCTTTTTACATTCTGCCAGCGTCCGGGCACTGGAGAGTTGTTTCACGTTCTGTCCACGATTGGGCATTGGGAGATGTTTGGACGGGGTTGTCATTATACATACTGCCCGCGATCGGGCATTGGGAGATGTTAGGCGGGGTTGTCATTATACATACTGCCCACGATCGGGCATTGGGAGATGTTTGGGGGTTGTCATTATACATACTGCCCGTGATCGGGCATTGGGAGATGTTTGGGGGTTGTCATTATACATTCTGCCTCGTGATCGGGCACTGGGGGTTGTCAGTATACATTCTGCCCGTGATTGGGCACTGGGGGTTGTCAGTATACATTCTGCCCCGATCGGGCACTGGGGGTTGTCAGTATACATTCTGCCCACAATCGGGCATTAGGAGATGTTTGGCGGGGGTTCTTTTCATGTTCTGCCCGTAATCGGGCTGGTGGGAGGCACAGGGACTGAGTTGGGGGCCAGCCACGGGTGGCAGCTGCTGTGTTGCGCTCTGCAATACAGCAGCTCACCTGTGGGTGGCCCTCAACTGATCCTTTTTTTGGCTCAAAGTTGTGCAGGCGCAGGTTGGGGTTGCGCCAGACCTTCTGCACAACCCGACTGAATATCGGGTTGTGCAGTTTATCGTAGTTCCTCCCTCCTGTTGAGCATGCATTCATTTGTACTTGCGCTGTTGCTCAACCTGTTTTCAGTGGCGCAACTGCCTCCTGCTGAATATTGCAAAATGGTGCAATGTAGGACTTAGCATGTCACAACCTGTTGGCGCATAAAGCAACTACTGATGAATATCTGGGCCTTGAAGTTTAGTATTTCTTTTAGAAATAGAAACAATACAATTAACATAACTGCTTATTTAAATTGATTGATATGGCATGATACTGCATTTCTTCTAAGAGTGCTATATTACATGGGGCATCGTCTAACAGATATATATTTTATATACACATTGTGAACCTAAAGTGTTTAACAATGTAATCATACATATAGCATAGCATAGGTTCTTGAACTGCATATGCTGTGAAACCATTTAATGTAAACAGCCTATCCTTTTAGAACTTGCAACAATGTTTAACTTAATTTACAATATAAATGTTTAACATGGTTTTACCAAGTAAATACCACCAATAATGACTGCAGTCTGACTCTGTTATTCACTCTTCACATGCAGGTATTGGAAGGAATGGGTTGTCAGCTGATCTCTTACTATACCTGCACACTGAAGCAGACTTAGGCCAGGTGATCTGTTTCTGCTGACACTTTCATAGGTTTGTATGTTCACCATATACTGCAATAAATATGTCTATATGGTATAACTACATTTTTAACATTACTATCTTTATCATACCTCTGCATCTCTATGCTTTCTATGGCAAGCCCTACTCTCCACACCCTTCCCTTTTTCCCCTCATAAGTACCCTGCCCACCATCCGCCCCCTCAGTTGTTACTATCTCCACACACTTATGAACACCTGAAACTGTCTGCCATGACTGTTACAGCCCATGACACAAAGGCACACACCCCAACACCTCTCTCTCCTTGCAAGGTGGGGGTGGCACTCGGCATTACTACAATACCTCACTACCATTCCTATTATGCATCTGCCACTCCTGCATTACCAATTCCAATACCAGCAAGCAAACATTCGGCATTGACAAATGCTCGTTTTAGGAGGTTAAACACCCCAGAAATATGTTTTTCAAATTTTTGGAAAAAGTAGTGTCGCAAAATAGTGTCGCACTCATGACACTTTCATGATTTCATTTGCGAAAGTGTCGTGATTTGCGACACTATTTTGCGACACTATGCCCAAAATAACAGGAATTCTTTGCCACCCTGCTGCAAAAGAACGGTTTGGTCTATTGGGCTGAAATTTGGGGGGAAGACAGCCAACATGCCACAGATCTGCCTTTTCATGATTAGGTGAAAAAATATCGGAGGGCTGCAAAGCTACAGCACTCCGAATCTGATGCCTTTTCCAATAGGATAACTCTACGGCGACTCCCACATTACAGGAATTCTTTGCCACCCTGCTGCAAAATAATGCTTTGGTCTTTTGGGCTGAAATTTGGAAGGAAGAAAGCCAGCATCCCACAGATGTGCCTTTTTGTGGTTTGGTGAAAAAATATTACAGGGCAGCAAAGTGACGGCACTCCAAATTTATGCCTTTTTCCATAGGATAACATTAAGGCATCCATCGCGCATTTCGAGGCCCGTATCTCGGAAACAGTGCAAGATACGGACTTTTCTTCGGTACAAAACTAGCCAGGAATGTCATAATTCATAAGAAATTTTCTTTTTTTTTTCTACGTCATATGGTTCCTGAGATATAAACAATTTAGTATTCCAAGTCCTCCTTTTCTGTTCCAAGGCCCATTATTATGCATACATTCTTTGTACTCACTGTTTTTTTCAATGCAGTTTTTGGGAAAAAGAAGGGTATGCCCTTTTGTTACTGTGCCAGTTAGCATTTCCAGTTGTGTTTCTGTTACCGTTCGTGTCACTGTTCTCGTGTACACCACCATGTGCGTTACAGTTTGCGTTTTCGTTTTTGTGCTTCTGTTTGCATTACAGTTACCATTTGCGGTTCCATTGCTGTTTATGTTTTCGTTTTCTTTTGCATCAGCCTGTGCATTGCCATTTGCCTTTGCGGTCGACCTTCCATTTGTGTGTGTCTTTCGTTTTGCTTCATCATCACAGTTGCTGTTACCATTGGCGTTTCCAATCGCGTTACCATGACCGTGTGCATTACGGATTGCATTTCCATATACACTTGCGTTTCCATTTCTGTTTCCTTTGGCATTACTGTTGCTGTTACCGTTACCATTTATGTTTCCTATTGCGGTACCGTGACCATGTGCGTAACGATTTGCATTTCTGTACGCGCTTGAGTTTGTGTTTGCATTTCTGTTTCCTTTTGCATTATTGTTGCTGTTACCATTACCATTTGCATTTACAATAGTGGTTCTGTGACCATGCACGTCACGGTTTGTGTTTCCATACGCGCCTGCGTTTTGGTTTCTGTTTCTGTTTTCTTTGGAGTTATTGTTGCTGTTACTGTTACCATTTGCATTTCCAATTGCAGTACCATGACCGTGCGCATTACCAGTTGCGTTCCGTATGCACTTGTGTTTGCATCTCCGTTTCCATCACTGTTCGCTTTGGTGTCACTTTGAGCTTGCGTTTCTAATACCGTTTGCATTACCATTTATGTTTACATCACCATGTATGTAACCCTTTGCACTTGTGTTTGCATTGCACTTACCATTACTATGTCACAAAAAATCACATGGTCGGAGTGTGGGGCCCGAAGGTCCCGCGCTCCCACCACCACATTACATTCATTATTTAAAGTCCTCATTCTCAAAAAGAAGGGAAATTCATGGCAAAAAAACACTGTTTAATGCATCAGTTAGTGTTGTTCCACAGCGACAAAAGTGAGGACATTTGGTGTTAGGGTTGAAAACCCTAACTCCGCATTCACCCTCACCCCCCCCACCAGCACCACACACACACATGCAAGTAGGGGGAGGACCAAGGCAACACGACCAATCACAGATAACCAGCAGCAGGTGTGCAGTCATGCTCTGATATACGCACGATCAACTGTGGCTCTCCACTCAGGATGCAGTACGTGGTCGGGGGGGCATTATCTGTGTGAGGGCATGCAAATCCTAACTGTGCTAACTTGAGTGTCCTTGCAATCAGTGAGGTATACCATTGATGTCCATACCCTCAGTTTTGCTGTGGGTCTCCACTCAGGATGCAGTACCTAGTCTCGGGGTTTGGGGGGGACATTGCCTGGCTGAGGCCATGCAACTCATAACTGTGCTAACTGGAGTGTACCTGTAATCAGGGAGGTGTACCATTGATGTCAATGGCCTTTGTTTTCCTGTAGCTGTCCTCTCAGGATGCAGTAACTGCTCTGGGGGGGCCTTGCCTGCCTGAGACTGTGCAACTCCTAAGTGTGCTAACTTCTGTACAGCTGCAATCAGGGAGTTGCACTGTTGATGTCCATGGGCTTATTTTTGCTGTGGCTCTCCACTCAGTATGCTGTACCTGGTCTGGGGGTGGGGCATTGCCTGGCGGAGGTCCTCCAGTTCCTAACTGTGTTAACTTGCGTGTACCTGCAGTTAGGGAGATATACCATAAATGTCCATGGCCTTAGTGTTGCTGTGGCTCTCCACTCAGTATGCAGTACCTGGTCTGGGGGGTGGGGCATTGCCTGGCGGAGGTCCTCCAATTCCTAACTGTGTTAACTTGTGTACCTGCAGTCAGGAAGATATACCATAGATGTCCATGGCCTTAGTGCTGCTGTGGCTCTCCACTCAGGGGGCAGTACCTGGTGTGCCGGGGCATGGGGCATTGCTAGCTAAGGCCATGCAACTCCTAAGTGTGGCAACTTGTGTGCACCTGCAATCAGGGATGTCTACCGTTGGTGTACATGGCCTCAGTTTTGCATCTCCAGTGAGTGTGCAGTACCTGGTCTGGGGTGGTGGGGATGTCTTGTAGTACATTTAAACAGTTGTTTTTTATTTCTGTCACCTGCTGTTGGTTGTCTGTGATTGGTCATGTTGCTTTGGTCCTCCCCCTTACTTGCATGTGTGTCTGTGTGTCTTTGTGTGTGGTGCTGGGGGAGTAGGGGGTGAATGCGGAGTTAGGGTTTTCAACCCTAACACCGAATTTCCTCACTTTTGTCACTGTGGTACAACCCTAACTGATGCATTAAACAGATTTTTAGAAAACTGGTCCTCAATTGTCAAAATATTACTGGTAAATCAAAATGCCTGTCGTAGGGTATGGAATTTCACAAGCACATCGCAATGACGTCAGACACAGGCAGGTAATTAGGTGTGTAAAAAATGCTCAGGAAGCATTTATCATTTTATTTTTCAGCATAAATTAAAACAGAAATCAAAGCAAAGTAAGGTTAACCATTTCATGCTGGTATGAGAACACCCTCTCAGCACCCTCTCACGAGGTCTTACACATCTCCGAGTCAGTTCTAGACTGACACCCTATCTAAATTCTACCCCTAGTGGTAGGCTTTTATACAATCCTACAGGTGGCATCACTTCCTTGGGATACTCCCACACCAGGTCACTTAACAAAAAAACATATCTCTATGAGGCTCATAGATTTTTGATGTCTGTTTTAAAATTGTTAGGCGCCTTCATATTCTGAAAGGTGCTCAAAAAATAGTTATTATTATTATTATTGTATCCTGGCCTATACAAAATGAAAGGGATATTTCTAAGCCTTGGTTACAGAAAGTCCTAACAACTTCAATATAATATTCATTTTAGCCTGGCTACACAGTTTTATAGAGAAGGGAAACTTAATTACCCGTAGCTCTGCCTCTTTGACAGTGACCTCACTAACTGGGAGTTCCATAAATATAGACTGCTGAATGGCTGCCAGCCCTATAGTACAACTCCTGGGCTCACAAGTAAAGAACTATTTTTATTCCAAGTCCTGTTATGGCTTTTAACTATGCTGTGCTTTTTAAACTCAGACAGGTGCTCTTCACTAAGCTCCCTGTGAGACCCTGCCTAACTCAACAAGTCGCTCTTCTTATCCTGAGAGCTGAAATTGCAGCCTTCAGTAAATCATTTCATTTGGGCCCTTCTATTTTACTTTTGCATCCCTCAGCTTTCTACTTTCAGTACCTGGCTGTTTACACGCTGGGGCTAATATAAGTTTATACAGTAGTGTGAAAAATACAGGGACATTCCTGTCTTTTTTATTGTGAACCATAACCACAGTTCAGCAGAGCAGCAGAGCAGCAGCAGTCTTTCAAGTCATTATGTAGCTGCTTCTGCTGTGGGCTTCTGTTAATGAGGAGGCTTCCCTGTCCCTTAGACCTCATTGGATCTTGTTTTACATTTTTTTTGCAAACTCTGCAACACTGGACAGGAAACAGCAGAGGGAAGGGAACAGAACATAAGGGGGGTTGCGGTTTCTGTCCTGCACTTTTATTTTTATTTGTTTCTCTGCTTCCTAAACATTTTAGTGAGTCTTGGGGGTCTGCAGAAACCTCAGGGCACCCTTCCATGGCAGGAGTCACCTTCTCACAATGCCACTGGATCAAAAGAACTATCAAAGCTTGGCAAACTTTTTTATCAATAAAATAAATATGAAACTGATAAAAGTCTGTATAGGATGACTGTCTAATCAGTAGCGCCACAAGTTTTGCAAGGCGGCCAGGACAGTGCAGATGATACAGGATTTATTATAAAACTCTATAATGCAGGGATAGATGTTTTTTTCTCCACTGAATATCTTCAGTCTCCTAATAGCATTGTTCTGATATCAGGAAGTTGCAATACTATTGATCTGACATCAGAGTGATGGTATCACAACTTATAATCATTGTTTTGCCTGCATTCCTGTCACTGCTTCAAAACTGCCTTTCTTTTCAATGTGATGAGAGATGTGCTAACAACAGACATGGCTTGGCAGGCGGACTGTTAAAACATAAAAATGATGCTAAAGGTTTATGATGTCATTGGAATCCTTCAGTGAAGTTACAACACCCTAACAGATAGATTGCCATGTTATTCTATTTATAAATGCTAAGTAGCATACATGGACGCAGAGTGAAACACTGAACCCAAAAAGTGACTGCTGGTCTCTGTAATCTTTCTACTACACTAAAACTATCTTATTATTTTCTTCCTATTACTTACTATTCATATGCCCTCACACTCCTCCTGAGTTAACCCCCCCGCCCTTTTTCCAGACCCACTTTTTTTCGTCCTCTTCTTCTCACCTTATTTCATCTCTTCATGTGATTGACATGTCACTGGTTCACATTTTTATATTAACTTTGGCCTCTGGCAGATGCAGCTCCCGCTGTTATGACTGTAATATACTGAGAAAAAGAAGTTGGTGTATTATTGAATGTATGTTTATATCTCTTTAACAGTTTAACTATAAATGCAGTAGTAATTTGTTGTGCGCTCTATCTGACCAAGAATCATTCGGAGTCAAAGTGCTGTTATTTTGCCTAGCTGTCTGGTTGAATTAAACACTTGTGGCAGTTCACTTCTGGTTGACTTATGATGTAATCCTTTGTGAGTCATTTTTATTTTTTTTTATTTTTTTGTGCTTCTGAGTGCAGTAGCCCTTATGCAGACAGCAGCCTGTGACAGGGCAAAAACAATTGTTTCTTCTTCTCCTCTAGACAATGACTCTAGAAAAAAATGATGCCCTGTGGAAACATGCATACTCTTGATTGTCTGCTTATGAGAGAGGCTGTCTTTTTGAGCTACACAACTCAGTACCAGAAATCTCTCTGGGAGGCAATTTTACTCACTATGCCCTCAGAGGAAAGGACTGAGCCTATGTGACTGGTCTAAACTGGGCTAGATACAGCAAAGAACCAATTCTAAATGGCTGCAGACATAAATGATGTAGCTACAAGGGACTTGGCAAATGCAGTGGCCACAAGAAGATACTGTATGCATGGCTAAGAACCACTGGCCTCCCTTAGGACCTCCAAAACAAGACTGCTGACTTCCCCTTTGAGGGTACACTGCCTTTTGGAAACCAGACAGAGTTACTTGAACACAGTTGATAAAAATCACTTAAAAACCTTGAAGAGAAGGAAAGAAAAACTGGGGGGTATTACAGACCCAATGGAAGGGGAGGCATGGGGAGGGATTACTTTCATGGACAGTGTAACCCACAGCAGTACACCATATAAAGAGGCTCCATCAGAGGGAAGTGTTACAGGGGCAAGAAACAGGCTGCCACAGTAAGCTCCCCACAACCAAAATGTAATCCCTGACGAGTTACAGGCCACCAACCCCAGCTACTAGTAGGGGATTGCTTCTCATCACCTTCACCAATGGTAGTCTGTAGCAACAGACAAATGGGTGCTGGTGGTGCTGAGAGAGGATTTCACCGTGTCATTTGTAACAGATCCAAAACAGAAGAAATTCAAAATGTCAAACCAAATTCTGAAGAAGAGCAGCAGCAATTACAACTGGAAGTTCAGAAGCTGCTGGCTCAAAAAGTAATAGACAAAATGCCAGCAAAAGATTGGGGAAAGGATTTTTCTCAAGGTATTTTCTGACAAAAAAAACATCAGGAGAGTGAGAACCTGTTCGCAACCTGAGCTGTCTGAACACAAACATTAAAAAAAGGTTCAAAATGGTCACCTTGCAGGTAGCGATACAGTAGCTACAAGAATGTCACTGGCTCTCCTCACTGGATCTAGAGAATGTATACTGTACTCTCACATTCCAATAAGGAAAACACACAGGAAAGGTTCAGGGTAGGACAAGGACAGTACCAGTTCAAGGCAATGCCTTTTGGTCCAACCTCAGCACCAAGGACACTGGTAAAGTGCACGGCTGCAGTGGCAGCCACTTTGAGAAAAGCTTGAAGAACAGTCTTGCCATACTTAGACAACTAGTTAGCATGTGGGGAAAAGGGGAAAACAGAAGCATCATTGGGAAAAAACAGAGAAGTGGTGCTGAAGCTGGGATGTCTATTAAATCTAGAAAAAAACATATTAAAACGGGTACAGATTTTGAAGTTCATTGGGGCAGAACTGGACTCTGTTCAGGTCAGAGCTTTTCTGCCATGGGAAAGACTTTGCTCTGATAAATTATGCAGCCACTTTTCAGAAGGGAACAAAAAGATCTGGCCAAAACTTTCTAAGGTTACTAGGCTACATGTCAGCAACAACCTCAGCGGTCCCTTGGGCAAGAAAGCACATGAGGGAACAATAGCACCTAAAACAGTATTGATCCCAGGTAAGACAACCCCTGTCCACATTAGTACCAGTGCAAGAGAATCTCGGAAACCAATTGCAGCAGAGAAAGAATGTGGATCATGTGAGGAAGGAAATACCCTTTTAAAAGCAATACATGCCATGGTCCTGACAACAGATGCCTCCCTACAGGGATGGGGGATCACATTTCAGACCAAACAGTCCAGAGAATCTGAAGCAGTTCAGAAAGTCAGGACCACATAAACTTGATGGAACTCAGAGCTGTGTATCTGTTAATACAGTATTTCTCAGAGAACCAGAAGGGCCAAACCCTACAGATCAGAACAGACAATATGATGAAATTTTGTTTATTGGATTTTGGTAACTGGGTAGGCTCAGTGAGTCAAACTGTCCCTTTTTCAGGAGTGACCTGGAATTAATTACAGCCTTTAAAGCATGCAAACTTAATACATTGAATACACACGATTTACAATAAACAGGAACAAGTGCAAAGGTCAGATATTAGTTTCAAGCAGAATACTGACAGACAGCCTGGTGTCTTTCTCCATCTATGAACCTCTCCAGTTGGCTTTCAGCCCCGGCATAGCACCAAACCTGCTCTTGTTAGGGTAACCCATGACCTCCTCCTTGTGAGGGACTGAGGGCAACATTCCATCTTGGTGCTCTTGGACCTCTTGTCAGCATTTGACACAGTTGACCATCGGGTGCTTCTGGGTCACATGAGGGACTATGGGGGCCTTACTGGAGCAGTTTTGTGCTGGTTCAAGTCTTACATAACTGGGAGAACACAGCAGGGCGCCTTGGAGAATTTTACCTCAGAGGCCTCAGTGCTGTCCTGTGGAGTTCCATGTGGCTAGATGCTTGCCCCCATTTTGTTTTCTGTGTACATACTACTGTTGGGAGGAGATCATTAGATGGTACAGAGTTGGGTTTCACTGCTATGCAGATGACACTCAGCCATACCTGTCTTGTTCTCCTAATGATGATCTTGTGGCCTTAGTGCCGAGTCAGTGTTTAGCGGAAATAAAAATGACTGTATGGCCTCTTAACCCAGGTAAGACAGAGGTCATGGTGATCGAACTGGGTCACTGGGGTTTGGCTGCTGTGGACAGTGTGGCGCTCCCATCAGGTGGCGGATGACCTCTCATACTAACCCATGCGGTAGAGAACCTGGGAGTCATTTTGGGCTGCAGATTGATGCTAGAACAACAGATTTCATCTGTGGTCCAGTCTGGCTTTTACCACTTCTGTCACATCAGCAGGATCAAGCTGTATCTTACTCAGCAGGACCTAGTGAAAATCTTCCATGCTTTCATCACCTCTAGGTTGGACTATTGGAATGCTCTTTACCTAAGGTTAGCTAGAGGTCTGATGTGATACCTGTAGCTGGTCCAGAATATTTCAGCCCAGATGATTTTGGGCTCCTAATGGAGTGAACATATCACACCGATTCTACATGCGCTGCACTGGCTACCTGTGTGGTGGCACATCATCTTCAAGATCTGCTTGCTAACATACAAGGCCCTACATGGTTTGGGTCTAGACTACTTAAAGGAGCTCCTGGTTCCATACCACCCAATTCACTCCTCTGCTCCATCAATGTGGGCTTGCTCATTTTCCCTCTATCTAGGTTTAAATTATCTGGTGACAGAGCTTTTGGAATGGCTGATCCATTGTCGTGGAACTCGCTCCCTTTTAATATACGCATGGCCAACACAGTGGAGGCCTTTAAAGCCTTTTTGAGGACATAATTGTTTCTACAGGCATTTCTTAATTAATAATTGTTTCTATGCCTCTGACTATTTTAAGTTAAAGTGTATTTTAAATACTTTTGTTCTGATTTTATGCCTGAACTCTGTAAAGTACTCAGAGCTTTTTTGGATTGAAAGCTTCATACATAAGCTTTGTCTTGGCTTATGTTGTTGTCATTTTGGCTAGCTAGACAATTGACAGTACTAGTAGGACAAAAGCACGTACTACATAAACAGAGAAGGGAGTATCATATCATTCAAACTGTGCAAGGAGGCACTAAAAATGTGGGATCTGGCATATAGGCTCCAGATGCAGCAATCAGTAGTTATGTAGCAGGCAAGGACAATGTCCTGGCAGATTCACTGTACAAAATGGGAGTAGTGTTCCATGAATGGTCACTGAAGGAGTCAGTGGTACAGACAATTTTCAGGAACTGGGGTTTTCCAGAACTGGATCTGTTCCCCTCATGGTAGTCACTGTTCTGCTGCAGAACCCCATCTTAGGGTACCCTTCCAGAGGATGCTGTGAGTTTTAATTGGGGACGCAGATTCCTATATTCCTTCTCACCCTTCCCTTACTACAAAGAGTACTTCTCAAAGTATGATCAGATAGGGCAACAATGATACTGATTTCATCAGACTTACATAGAAACATAGAATTTGACGGCAGACAAGGACCGCTTGGCCCACCCAGTCTGCCCATTTCCCTACCTAATGGATAAGCTGCAGATCCTAGTTAACCAGCAGCCTACTTCTTTCGGCCCCCACCCCCTAGAATTGCCTTATGACTGTCCCATGCATGCTTGAATTCCACCACTGTTTTTGACTCCACAACCTCCTCTGGAAGGCCGTTCCATGCATCCACAACCCTCTCTGTGAAAAATTACAGACAACCCTGGTACTCCCTGATACTGCAAATGTCCGTGTAAAATTACCCTCTTCTCATGTGCGGGATCTACTGACACTCTTCAAGGGTCATTGTGACTCATCTGAATGTAACACTTTTTCACCTGAGAGCACGGTACCTGAAAGCTTAGAGTTTTCCAAGTTAAACCTTTCAAACCAAGATCTTCCCCGAATCAATCCTGTCCATTGATTCCCACGTATGTGTCTGGGCCAGAGGCACTAGGACCCTGCAGGAGCAGATCTTCTTGGTCAGGGGGTCAACAACAGCTACTGGACACAGCATATGCTTATCCCCACATGGTGCCTGCCAATAAACATTGCCGGCTCCCTCATCAATCTAAGTTCTGTTCTTCCCGCCATCGAATGTGCACCATGAGAGCAGTCATCTCAGTTCGCTTCATCACCATTTTTTATTTCTGTGTCACCGCATCTTCACCAGGTATGGCGCTGTTCCTCTTCTTGTTTTATTTCTTCTCTGATGATGCCAAAGTCCAAATCTAAATGGCCAACAGAAAAGAAGAAACCACCCATCATGTATCAGAGCCCCGTGGAAACTAGATGGTTTCAATGGACTGACATCTACTCTGTGCAACCTGCCTTGGATCACAGCATGATAAGGATGCCTGTTTTTTTCTTTTAAACTTAATTTGTTGAAGACCACATATACTGCTGAAAATACATTTTATCAGAAATCCGATGGGAAATTTCACAGGTAACGGTATATTCTTGTGTACATTCATTCTCATTACAGTCTATCTTGTGCTGCATGTAGTTTCCCTTTTTTAAATAAAAAGAATTGTTTTCAGCAATACCTGTGTTCTTCAATTGTTACAATAAAAAAGTAATAACAATAGAACTGTAAACTGGTGAACTAACAGCAGCTGATTAAAGATATAAATGTCAATAAAATGGTCATGGTTTCTGAAAAACAGTTGATGTTATTTTTTTTTGTTTTTGTTTACTGTATTATCCTTATATTTGATGTCTTTGGTGTCTGGATAATTGGGCCTTTAGGGCTCTTGTCAAGTGGACTGTATATATCTACAGTACCCCTCAGAATCTTCTGTCAGTAAGGAGGGAGTTCTGTCTTCCTCCTAACCCTTCCACTGTTGTATGAATGTTTCCTTTGTTAGACAAAGGTCAGTCATGATTTGTTCCATCCTGTTTATTGTAGTCATTTATCCCTGACATCTACTCTATTGTAGGGGGTGTAGAGGATAGCCAAGGTGCCATGATGCCCTTCGGGGCCACCGGGTTCATGATTCTAAAAAGTTCTCTGGCTTTGGACCCCCATACCCCTGCTGGAGGGCTGCCTTAAGACATGGGTTTGGAATGTGGCTGGGCATGGTCAGCCTAATACCTTCTCCATCTCTCCACTGATTTGTGACCAGTATGCCTGTATCTTATCACAACACAAGGCATGAAGGTGGGTCCCCAAAGTTTGGCATCCCCTCCAACAGGGCCCTGTGTTGTTGGGGCTAAAGTGTCTGGTAATTGAAGGTATATGGAAGAAATGGGTGAGTATTCACTATCTATACTGCCTCCATGTGGGGAAAGCTGTCTTTCCACCCCCTTTTCCAAATTTGTATCCACTGTTCATCCAAAATGATTAGACTAGCTTCCTACTCCCATTTAATTTTAAGACTTGTGGTAACCTGACCTAGAGGACTAAGCAGTATGGTGTATGCTTGAGAGATATATCTCCCCCTTTGTTTGAGGTTCACTGCCTGGAAGAGGGAATCTTGGGTTTGTTGTGTTCCCTGACATTCTTTTCTGTCCTGCCCTCATCATGTAGGTAATGTCAGACTTGAAAGAATCGGAACATATCTCTGACTGGGAGGGTGAAATCATTCCTGTGTCAGTTGATTGGTATGCACGCCCCTTATCCATCAGTTGGTGATACCTTGTTAGCTTAAGAGCATTCCAGGTTCAGAAGCATATGTCCTGCATTCCATTTGGGAAATCAGGGTCCCCTATGATAAGTCAGTTGGCCTATGCTATTGGGCGTGAGTCTGATTATAAAGCTGCTCAACAATTCCCAAAGCATGTCTTGTCCATGGGTGTGTGAAATGTCCCTTAGAGGAGAACTGCACTGAATCTGTAAGTCATTTATCCCAGTGGAAGCTTTTTTTTTTAAATACTGAGTCATATTCTGTTACTGTTCTAGCTATCCAGGCTTTTTAGTTATCCTAATGGGTGCTTTGGATTTACATGCTGCTGGAAAGAACCATTTTAGAACTGTATTATGTTGTTTATGTCCCTGCATTCCACTCTTCTGTTGTTGTCACAATGTATCCATGTTCTACTAAAGAACTCTGTGGCTGAGAGGGACATACACTATATCATACAGTTCTAAAAATGGTACTTACCACCAGATTGCAAATCAGAAACGCCTACTGAGGTTATTAAAAGGCATGTATAGATTAGTTTCAATCAGTACTTAAAAACAGCTTTCACTGGGCAAAATGACTTGCAGGTTCAGTGCAGTTCTCCTTTAAGGACTGGAGTGATTCATTTAAAGGGTAATGTGAATAAAGGGGCTGGTAGTGTAGACCTGTTTTCCAAATCATGCCATTCTCAAAAGGTAGTCATGCAAGGGACCCTAGACAATATATGTGACCTTCATTGCCAGGTAATAAGCTTTAAAGTCTGGCATCACTAGACCTCCCCTTGCGTTTTGGAGCACCAGGAGGGCAGATTTAGTGTGCACCCTTTTACCAGAGTGAGATGAAGATGGCCAAGGTTTGAAATAAAAATAGCAGATGTGACAAAACACTGAGGAAAATCCCACTGAAATAAATACCAAACAAAACACTGCCTGATCTGTTTCTGTTTTTGAGGAATACTTTCCACATTAACTTAAATAAAAAGTTATGATTATTTAAAAGTCTCATATGTGTCACTGTCATATTTGTAAGAGGTGAAATATATTTTGGGGGGTGCCATTTCATAAGCATAGTAAGAAACTCTGGGGTTTGTGCATTGTGCTGTTACAATGCACAGTCGAGGTGGAAGGCACTCTGCCTGTGGTGTCATGCCTAACAATGCCCTGGGGAGTGTGTTGCGATAACATAACACCCCATCACGTCTTGTTGCTTACACATGATGTAAACTGGAGTTTGCCTGGGTATGTGGAAATTGATGGTCATACATATTTTTTGGAACAGCATTGACAAATGTGAACTGAGTAACTGCTGCCTTTCAGAATGTCCATGTCCCAAGGTTCCATGTTGAGGTTACGGTACTGGACTGTACCACTATCTACAGGGGGCACATTATCCATATGTGTTAACTCCCTATTGACAATGTTGGATTGGAAGTAACAGGAAAGGAAAGTAATGGTAAGTACATTGGAGCCAGCCATGGTGCAACACAGTAACTTCCAGTAAATGACGTCACAAAATACTGCAGTATAAATGGCTTAATTGCCATTGAATTACATGGTTCCCTGCAGCATACAGCAGTATTTTGTGATATACTGCAACATTACTGCGTTGCTTCCTGGCTTGCACCACTATATGAAGGAAATTCTCCACTTTTCCCCACTTTACGTCTGTCCTGGTGAACAGAACTGAGATTGGTAAGGGAGCTGGCAATAGAATATTGCACCATGTGGGGGCACGCAGATACCATGCCCAGTAGTCAGCCTACTGGTCAAAAGATTCGGTTCCACGGGGTTCTAGTGCCTCTGGCCCAGACCCATAAGTGGAACTCAATGGAGAAGATATTCAGGAAGTTCACCAGTTACATTAGGTAAATAACTTTTATTTTTAGATGTAATAAAAGTAGCAAGAACACCATCCACAAGGAAGACCTATGCAGCAAAATGGAAAACATTTCCATTTGATGTAAGAGTAAGTCTGTAAATGCTCTAAATGCAGAAATTTCCAATGCACCTAAAATTATTAGGCCTGAGACTAGCATCTCTGAAAGTTCATATTTTAGCAGTAGCTACTTATAGGTCTATGACAAAAGGTAAACTTTTTTTTACTTACGCTTTATGCCCCCTACACACCAGCCATCTATGACTCGGGACTATCAGGCACCCCCCGATCTTGCCAACCTTCTAATCATGGCCACCTACCTCCAAGGAGCCTAGGCTTCACCCCCAGGCAGGGTCGGGGTTAGAAGCTATCCCCTGGACATCTCATTGTGTCAAGTGGGGCTCGAGTTGGTAAGGCCAGGGATCCAGATTTAACAGGAACTGTCTCTGTTGCAGAGGTGCTGGGGTCACAGTATTTTTCCCATTCCATGTCCTCTAGGGACATCACATCCAGGATGTCAAGGTGTGCACGTGTGCACTGTGTGTGCATTAGCACACTAGCATCGTAACATTCCTCCCTGCCTTCTTTTTCCGTCTCCAGCCACACTGCCAGCTGTGGTCACCCAGGTGGCAGTATTGTGTCAGAGTATAGAACTCTTCCTCCCTGGAGGAGGAGGGCTTCCTGTGGGATGCTTAATCCTCCTCCTACCCCCCCCCGGCTAGCCCCCAGCAAACCTTGCTCATTACCCAACCTGGTGTCATGAGCGGTAGCTCTACTGCTGCGCTGATGGGCCAGCCCATAAGGTAAACCATAGTTAACGCATCCTGTGTTCAAAAGGTTTTTTAGGGGCTTAAACCATATAAATCCACCTTTAAGAACCCCATATCCAGCATGGGACCTCAGTCTGGTAATTTCACAGTTAATGTCCCCACCTTTCAAACCTATGGCTACCTCAGAGCTCAAAAATATCACCTGGAAAACACTTTTCCTGGTGACAATAACCTCTGCAAGGAGAATAAGTGAGCTCCATGCACTCCGCACAGAGCCAGATTTCTTGGTTTTCCATAAAGAAAAGATAATACTCAGCACAAATAGTACTTTCCTCCCCCAAGTAGTGTCAGAGTTTCATTTGCATCAATCAGTAACATTGCTGGTGTACCCAAGACAACCACACATGAATAAAGGGGAGCAAGCTTTACACTTTAGAGATAAAAAAAGAGCTAGCCTGCTGTTTTTGACAGAGGAGAACTTTGGTTTCAGAGAAAGAAACAGCAGTCTAGAACTGCAGATTTTTTAATGATAAATGGAAACATAGAAACATAGACTTTGGCGGCAGATAAGGACTGCTTGGCCCACCTAGTCTGCCCATTTCCCTACCTAGAGGATAAGCTGCAGATCCTATTTAACCAACAGCCTATTTCTTCCTACCCCCCACAAAAATTACCTTATGTCTGTCCCATGCATTCTTGAATTCTCCCACAGTTTTAGACCCCACAACCCCCTCAGGAAGGCTGTTCCATGCGGCCACAACCCTCTCTGTGAAAAAATACTTCCTCATATTGCCCCTGAGCTGTCCCCCCACTATCTTTAAATTGTGTCCCCTTGTTCTTGCACATCCCTTTTTCTGAAAGATGCTACCCTCTTGGACTTTGTTGATTCCACCGAGGTACGTAACCGTTTCTATCATGTCCCCCCTCTCCCTCCTTTCCTCAAGGGTATACATACTAAGCTCCTTTAGTCTGTCCTCGTATGGCTTCTCTTGCAGACCCTGCACCATTCTAGTTGCCCTCCTCTGAACTGCCTCCATCCTGTCTATGTCCTTGCGGAGATGGGGTCTCCAGAACTGGATGCAGTACTCCCGATGGGGTCACACTAACTGTCTGTACAGAGGGATGACAACTTCTTGTTTTCTACTGTTGATTCCTCTCCCTGTGCATCCCAGTATCCCCCCAGCCCTGCTTACTGCCTTCTCACATTGCTTGCCAATCTTAAGGTCATCTGATATGATTACCCCTAGGTCTCTTTCCATTTTTGCTGTTGTTACTACCTCCCCTCCATTGTGTAATCTTTCCCTGGGTTTTTGTTTCCCAGGTGTATTACTTTGCACTTCTTTGCATTGAATCCAAGCTGCCATACTTCTGACCATTTCTCCAACCTTGCCAAGTCCCTTCTCATCCTTTCCACGCCTCCTTATGTATCAACCCTGTTGCAGATCTTTGTGTCATCTGCAAAGAGGCATACTTTTCCTTCCAGTCCCTCTGCAATGTCACTTATAAAGACATTAAAAAGGACTGGACCCAGTACTGAACCCTGCGGTACCCCACTAGTAACCCCTCTTTCTTCAGAGTGGACTCCATTTACAATTACGTTCTGTGTCCTGTTGTTCAGCCAATGTTTTACTGAGGCTACCACCTTGGGACCCACTCCCGGCTGGTTAATTTGATTACTAATCTTTTGTGTGGGACTGTGTCAAATGCCTTGCTAAAGTCTAGGTAGGCCATGTCCACAGCCCCTCCCTGGTCTACTACTTTGGTCACCCAGTCAGAGAAATCAATTAGATTCATCTGACATGACCTTCCCGCTGTGAACCCATGCTGCCTTGGGTCCTGTGCCCCACTGACCTCTAGGTACTCAACAATTCTTTCCTTCAGAAGTGATTCCATCACTTTCCCTACCACAGAGGTCAAACTGACAGGTCTGTAGTTTCCTGCCTCCGTCTTGGTCCCACTTTTGTGAAGGGGAATCACATCCACCTTCTTCCAGTCCTCAGGTACCACACCATCCTCCCATGATTTGTTAAAAAGCGTAGTCAGTGGTGTCACTAGTTCTCTGCTTAATTCTTTTAGAATTCTGGGGTGAATTCCATTTGGCCCCATTGCTTTGTCCACCTTCAGTTTTAGGAGTTCTTTCAAAACCCTTTCTTCTGTGAATGGACTGGTATTGACTCCCTTACTCAGTTTCTCTCTTGCTTGGTTTAGGTACCTCCCCCTCCTCTTCCGTTGTGAATACTGAGCAGAAATATTTGTTCGGTATCCCTGTTTTTTCACTGTCACCCTCTGCCCACATTCCCTCCCCTTTATTAAGTCTTTGTATCCCTCCCTTGGTCTTTCTTCACTCCCTAATGTACCTATAAAAGGTTTTATCCCCCTTCTTAACAGAGTTGGCTATCTTTTCCTTGGTTTTTGCCTTTGCTATTCTGACTGCCTTCCCTGCCTCCTTCTGCTTTAACTGATAAAGTTCTCTGTCCTGCTTCTTCTGTGTTTCCTTATATTTCCTGAATGCTATCCTTTTCTCCTTAACCGTCCTTGCTACCTCTTTTGAGAACCATAGTGTTTTTTTTCCTTCATTTTGTTTTGGTGATTTGCTTCACACAAAGGCTTGTTGCCTCTGTGATGGCTGTTTTGATTATTCCCCATTGTTCCTCCACCCCTCCTTCTTGCCCATTTGCTAGTGCATTTCTGAGGCACTCTCTCATTTTCCCAAAGTCAGCCTTCCTAAAGTCCAATACTCTTGTTTTTGTATGGCTTGACTCTATGGCTATGTTTATTGTGAACCACACTGTTTGGTGGTCACTTGTTCCCAGATGGCTACCCACTTCTAAATCTGATATCCTTTCTCCTTCCCCATTTGAGAGTACCAGGTCTAAGATTGCTCCCTCTGAGTGGGTTCCAACACTAGCTGTCTGAGGCATGCCCCCTGTAGGGCATGAAGAATGACCCTGCTCTTGGATGTGCCTGCAGTAAAGGTACTCCAGTTAACATCTGGCATATTCAGGTCCCCGTACAATATCTCCCTAGGTGTCAGTGTGGCTCAGTTGGTAGCACATCCACCTCTGGACCGAAGTTGTAGGTTCTCGTCCCCACTGGGATTGGGCTTTTGCACCTAAGAACGCTGCCATCCGAAAGTGCAGTATTAGGGGGGTGCTGTACTGCTGGGGTGAGCCGTCCTTCAGATGAGACGTTCAACCGAGGTCCCTTCTACCCATCCTGGTGTTGTCCTGGTGGATGTCCAGGTGGAAGTAAAAGAACCCAGGGCACTCTTTGCAAAGAGCAGGGGACATTCATGCACTTATCCAGGCTGTGTGGGTGATGATGTGCTATATGGCCGTCACTACACATTTAGTCACTTCACTACCAGTCTAGCATTGCTTACAAAGTGCTTTGGGATACACTGTTTATGAAAAGTGCTATATAAATAATAATTCTTCTTCTTCTTCTTTTGTCATTTAAGGATGTCTTCTATCATTTCCTTGTCCATTTCTTCCTCCTGAGATGGGAGTCTGTACACAACCCCTATGCGGACTGTGGTGCCATTTTCTGTCTCCAGGGTGACCCATAGTGACTCATCAACTTCCTGTTTACTCATTAGTTCTGTTGCTTTAATCCCTTCCCTTATATAGAGAGCTACTCCTCATCCTCTTCCTCTTTTACCCACCCTGTCCCTCCTGTAGATTGTGTATCCTGGTATGTTGACATTAGGGAGTGAAGAAAGACCAAGAGAGGGATACAAAGACTTAATAAAGGGGAGGGAATGTGGGCAGAGGGTGACAGTAAAAAAGCAGGGATACTGAACAAATATTTCTGCTCAGTATTCACAACGGAAGAGGAGGGGGAGGTACCTAAACCAAGCAAGAGAGAAACTGAGTAAGGGAGTCAATACCAGTCCATTCACAGAAGAAAGGGTTTTGAAAGAACTCTTGAAACTAAGGGTGGACAAAGCAATGGGGCCTGATGGGATTCACCCAAGAGTTCTAAAATAACTGAGGGTAGAACTAGTAACACCACTGACTACTCTCTTTAACAAATCATGGGAGGATGGGGTGGTACCTGAGGACTGGAGGAGGGCAAATGTGATTCCACTTCACAAAAATGGGAGCAGAGCAGAGCCAGGAAACTACAGACCAGTTAGTTTGACTTCAGTGGTAGGGAAAATGATGGAATCACTGCTGAAGGAAAGAATTGTTGAGTACCTAGAGGCCAGTGGGGCACAGGACCCAAGGCAGCATGGTTTCGCAGCAGGAAGGTCGTGTCAGACGAACCTAATAGATTTCTTTGACTGGGTGACCAAAGTAGTAGACCAGGGAGGGGCTGTGGATATTGTCTACCTAGATTTTAGCAAGGCATTTGACACAGTCGCACACAAAAGATTAATATACAAGTTAGCCAGCCTTGGAGTGGATCCCAAGGTGGTAGTCAAAAACTGGCTGGACAACAGGATGCAAAGAATAATAGTAAACAGAGTCCATAGTGAAGAAAGGAGGGTATCTAGTGTGGTGCCGTAGGGTTTGGTACTGGGACCGGATCACTCTTAATGTCTTTATAAGTGACATTGGAGAGCACCTGGAAGAAAAGTACTGGTCTGTCTTTGCAGATGACACAGATCAAAATAGGGTTGATATAGGCAAGGTGGGGTGGAAAGGATGAAAAGGGACTTGGCAAGGTTGGAGGAATGGTCAAATATGTGGCAGCTCAGATTCAATGAAAAGAAGTGCAAGGTAAAGACATACGAAGAGAGACTAAAGCAGCTTAACATGTATACCTTTGAGGAAAGGAGGGAGAGGGGGGACATGATAGAAACTTTCAGGTATCTCAAGGGAATTAACAAAGTACAAGAGGGTAGCATCTTTTAGAAGAAGAGATGTGCAAGAACAAGGGGGCATAATTTGAAGATACAGTGGGGACAGCTCTAAGGTAATGTTAGAAAGCATTTTTTCACAGAGAGGGTTGTGGATGCATGGAACAGCCTTCCTGAGGAGGTTGTGGAGTCAGAAACAGTGGGAGAATGTAAGAATGCATGAGACAGGCATAATGCAATTCTAGTGGGGGGTAGGAAGAAGTAAGCTATTGATTAACTAGAATGTGCAGCTTATCCATCAGGTAAGGAAATGGGCAGACTAGGTGGGCCAAGAGGTCCTTATCTGCTGTCAAATTCTATGTTTCTATGCTTCTATCAGTTTTTATAAGGATAGGGCTAAAGTTATTATGGGTGGCACTAAACAGTCAATTTTCAAATATGAAGAGGTTTCACAAGGACACCCAGATAGCAAGCATATCATATCTCGGTGGACACCATTCCACAAAGAAGACTAGTATGCAAGCTGGGTAGATTAGGAGTAGGTCCAAAGGTGGCAAACTGGATAAGAAATTGGTTAGAGGATTGGAGACAGAGGGTGGTGATAAATGGGGTTCATACCGAAGAAGGGGAGATGACCAATTTGTGGCTCAGGGATCAGTGCTGGGACCAGTACTCTTTAACATCCTTATAAGTGACATTGCAGAGTAGCTGGAAGGGAAGATCTGCCTCTTTGCTGATGACACCAAAATCTGCAGTAGGGTGGACACTTCAGGGGGCTGGAGAGGATGAGCAGAGACCTGAGAAAACTAGAGGAGTGGTCAAGAGTATGGCAGCTGGGTTTCAATGTGAAAAAGTGCAAAATATTGCACTTAGGGCACAGAAACCCAGGGGCACAGCACAAAATGGGTGGAGCAGTACTGACAACTACTAAGCAGAAGAGAGACCTGAGGGTAATCATCTCAGATGACGTAAAGGTGGCTAGGCAGTGCAGTAAGGCAGTCAGGAGGGCGAGTGTGATGCTGGGGTGCATGACGGGGGGTATCACCAACAAAAAGAAGGAGGTGGTGTTGCCTCTGTATAAAATCACTGATAAGACCCCACCTACAGTACTGCATCCCGTTCTGGAGACCACATCTCTGGAAGAACATAAACAGAGCAGAGACAGTTCAGAGGAGGGCAACTAAAATAGTGCAGGGTCTGTATCAAAAACCCTATGAGGAAATGTTAAAGGACCTCACTATGTACACCTTGGAACAGAGAAGGGAGAGGAGGGATATGACAGAGACCTTTAAATACCTCACGGGAGTAGAGCTGACCCAGTGGTGCTGAGGGCTGAGGTGCTGGACATCTTACCTCACACCGCGCCGGTGACCCAGGATCAAGAACGATCTTGGGTCGTCGGAATGCCGGCAGGGGAGGAGGAATGGGATCGAGGCAGCCGATGGCAGCTTCCTCCCCGGTGGGTGGTTGTCCACCCCAGTTCTGCTCCCCATCGGGTGGAGGTCCGGAGGGAAGTGTAGGTGGGAGGGGCAGCGTGCATTGCCAGGGTGGGGCAGAAGACACCAAGCCAGTACCCAGTGTGCGTGTGCACTCACACTTCAGAATGCATGAAGCATGTGTCTGCTAGTCCAGAGTCAGGAATAAAAAGCATGAAAACTACATATAGAAAAAAAATACCTCACAAGAGTAAATAAGGTACAGAAGTGGATTATTTTTCAGATAAAAAGGTGTTCAAATTTCCAGTTTTATGAACTTCCAAATTTATTAACCTTTCCAGTCTAGATTTACAGCCTTGCATATCATGGAGACCACGTTGGTTAGGGTGTTGAATGACCTGCTCAGGGCGAGGGATTGAGGAGAGCAGACTATAGTCATTCTCCTTGATCTCTCCTCATCATTTCACACTGTGGATCATGGGGTGTCATTGGACAGGCTGAGGGAGTATGTAGGACTCACCGGCAAGGTCATCAGCTGATTTGACTCCTTTCTCCGGGACAGGTCTAAGAGGGTGATACTGGGACTTATTCCTTGGACCTAATGGCCCTGTCCTGTGGAGTCCCCCAAGGCTCTGCCCTCTCCCCCATGTTGTTCACAGTGTACATGTTGCCCCTGAGCAAGGTTATAAGGTGGTATGAGCTGAGTTTTCATTGCTATGCCGATGATACTTGGCTCTACCTGTCATTCACACCTGGAAGATCTGACGTGGTCAACGTGCTAAATGAATGCTTGGCTGAGATCCGGGCTTGGATGGCATCAAACTGGCTGGGACTAAACCCGGGAAAGACTGACGTACTGGTGACAGAGCCGGGTCAAAGCGGTGGAGTGGGGGCCTCTGGGGATAGGTTGGGGCTATTTATTGGCCCTACCGAGCTGGAGGCCTCCCCAAAGGTGAAGAATCTGGGCATTGTTCAGGACAGCGAGCTGACACTTGATGCTCAGGTGTTGGCCATTGTCCGGACCAGGTTTTACCGTCTCCGGAACATCGCCTAAATTAAGTGCCTTATTCCCTCTGACAACCTGGTCAGTCTGGTACATGCTTTTGTCACATTGAAGCTTGACTACTGTAATGCACTCTACCTTGGGGTCAGAGGTGGTGACATGTGGCACCTGCAGCTTTTGCAGAATGCAGCGGCCCAATTGTTGACTGAACACTAGAGGTTCAGTCATATCACACCAGTGCTGTGTGAACTGCATTGGCTACCAGTGCACTGGCACATCACCTTTAAAGTAGGTCTTTTGACCTACAAGGCCCTACATGAGCTGGGTCTGTGTTATCTGAAGGAGCTTCTGCATCCCTACACCCAAGCTTGCTTTCTTAGATCAGTGGATGAGGCCCTTCTGGAGGTACCTAGGGCTAGGATAAAGTCTTCCGGGGACCGGGCATTTGAGGTGGTAGCCCTGGTCCTCTGGAACTCATTGCCGAGGCACCTATGGGAGGCACCATCTGTTGAGCTTTTTAATAAACATGAAAACCTTCTTATTTGAGCAGGCCTTTGGAGCTTGAGGTCTAGTTTGGGACTACCTGACTATGTAGCAGCTTGTTTTTAGATTTTCTTGGGTTAAGGAAAGTTTTTATATATTGTATGATTGTTTGTTTCCATTGCTGAATCTATATTTTTATTATTTGTTGTATGGGTGCCCTGAGCCTTTGGGGAGGGGCGCCCAAAATAAATAAACTCTATTACTACTACTCCTCAAGAACAAGGGACATGCTATGAAGCTGGAAGGGGGTAGATTCAGGAGAGATGTGAGGAAGTACTTCTTCACAGAAAGATAAATGGATTCCTGGAACAGCCTTCCTGAGGAGGTGGTGGAGACAAAAAGAGTGGTGGGATTCAAGAATGAATGGGATAGGCACAAGGATATTATACTGGAAAGGAAGGGGGAAGGGAGAAAGAGCTGTAGATCAGTAGACTGGGAGGGCCAAGCAGTTCTTGTCTGCCATAAAATTCTATTGTTTCTGTGGTGCTATGATAATGTTCATTATTGTTTACTGTTTTTCAAAGGGCAGGGAAAGTGACACCAGATGGTATCAGATGCAGTTCCACCAGGGGAGCAGCATAATCAGCAGCTGAAAGAAGAAATATGCTCTTGGTTGACATTTGCAAAGCTGCAGCATAGTCAACAGTGCACACATTTGTATCTTGTTATTGCCCGGACATCAGCATGAGAGAATGCCAGGTTTGGGATTTCTGTCCTTCAAAATGTATTTCCTAAATAACCCTATAACCATCCAACTCAGGGTACTCATTGCTTGGAGTCTGCAAGAGTTGGACTAGCAATTCTAATTACACTATTTTAGTGAGAAGGAAAAGAGACTCTCCATAGTATCTAGTTTTCTTCTGAATTATTAGAACAGCTAGAACAACTTTCCCTTGCCTTCCTCTCGTTTTAAGGATAACAACACAAAATTGTTTCAGAAAGATTTCAGTACAGTAGACACACTACAGCTTGAACCTTACAATGTGCCACAGCCTGTTTTCTTTTAGGTGTTATAGGTTTAAACTTTTAAGATTATTTTAAATGTTGTGTGTTTACATTTTAATTTATTATTATAATTTAAATATACATACAGTATATATATATTTTTTTTAATTGGTCTCACCTTCAATGTACTCTTCAGCTAAAATATCAGTTGGGACCAACCCGGCACAGCAGGTTAGGGAATCCATGCCTCCCTGATGCCGGTGGGTGAGGCTTCAGTTCAGGAACAGACTCGGATCGCTTAGGGGCCTGGTGAAGAGAGGAAATTGAGCATCGAGGAGATGGAAATTGAATGTTCATAGGACTGCTTTCTTCCCTCGGGAGAGGGGGACTTTGTGACTTCGCCATTAGGCTGCCACCTAGCAAAAGCCAAGTGGTGGTGTGTACTGGAAAATCTCATGAATTAGGCGGAAGGGCCAGTGTGCACAGAGTGCTGGGTGTCTCCTTGGAGGTGGAGCTTGCTTCAGCACTCATTGCAAGTAATGCCGCATTTCAGGGAGAAAATCAGGAGGAAAAATGGAGGATGGGCTTAATGAAGCCCTCCCCATTGGCACTGGTGGCCCGCCCAGTCTCGGGGGATGGAAGAAGACTCGGGATGGCCTGGGTCTATGGGATAGGGCTGATACAGCTGCCCAGCCTGCCAAGGAGTAATAAAAAACTATATTGAAAAAAAAATGGCAGTGCAAGACCAGCACAGAGAGAGTGCTTTGATATTAAAAGCATTCCAAGTTGGGGCCAGCCTGCCGATGCAGTGGTAGAGCTATCGTTCTCAACACTGGTGATCTGGGTTCAGAAACAATCCTTGGTCATCGAGGGGCTGGCCAGGGGGAGGAAGACTGAGCACCCTCAGAGATGCTCTCCTCCTCCTGGGGGAGGGAAGGTTGCCATACCAACTGCACTACTGCTACCCGGGGACCATGGGTTGCAGCAGAGTTAGGAACACTATGAGAGAGGGGAGGACATCAGCTGGAGTCCAGAGCAGCAGCATGTCCCTGTATGTGCATACCTCCTTGGGCTACCATGCACGCCATCATCCTCAGGGAGTGGGACCTTACGGGAAGATGACCCCCTCATGCATTAGGACCAGTTGTCACCTTGACCCCTGACATGGTGCCATGGGGACACCGTGGTATGGAACCATGCCTTGGGACAGCCCCACCGCGAGGGAGAAAACTCGTGGGGTTGATGTCCCATGGTTGGAGCATGCTCTGGCATTGGGGGTGATCCAGGGGGGAAGCTGTGGTCGGAGTGAGAAAATATAAATTAGAAAAAAAAAAAAAACAATTTCATGTTCCAGGGCAGTACTGCTCATTCAGAGATTATATAAGAGTTGTATTAGCTGCTTGAATAATTTAGAAGGAAAGCAGATACTAGGATGATGATAAAAAGTTTATTTTTATACAGGACAATTTTACAATTAGACTGATAAGTGTATTGTCAAGTAAAAGCCTGTGGCATAGTTTCCAATAAAAAAATCACAGAAAAATACACAAGGACAATGAAAACACAAATTGACAAACTACATAAATACTGTGATATAAAAAACAATTATTAAAGACATTTTTTAAAGAAACCAGATACACGTACAAGAGTAAAACACTTTCTGAGATATTTTTGTTTAAAAATGCCAACTGAATTAAAAAGCTGAGTTGAAACAGAGATTCTTTCCCAAGCAACTGCTGCACTGACCAAGAGTCCGTGGGCTGAATTTGGTAGTGGTCCTAGAGACTTTTAGTGAGCATTCAAATTTGCACCTCAAAAGGTATCTTGAAGCCTGTTTAAGGCTAGGCTCAAGAAAATCATTTAATGTACTAGCAGACATAGAGAAAAGAATACTGAAGCTACTGTACAAGGAACTTCACTGCCTTATCAATCAATCAATCATCAATCATAATTTATTTATATTGCGCTTTTCAAATGCCAAAGTGCAGCACATAAAAACATACATCAATAATAAATAAAGACTAAAATATAAAACACAGTTAAAACAACAAGAAAATGGCTAATCAAAGGCTGATACAAACAAAAAACTCTTCAAAGCCTTAAAAGATTCTGTGGACGTGCACTCTCTAATCCGACGAAGTAGAGAATTCCACAGGGTTGGAGCCCTAAAAGAAAAAGCTCTGGCCCCAGAGGATTGAAGATGAACCCTGGGAATCTCTAGCAATTCCTCATCAGCAGAACGGAATGGGAGGAGAGGACAGTAGGGCTGCAGGAGATCTTGCAAGTAGCTTGGTCCCTGTCTGTGTAGGGTGTTATAGGTCAGCAATGCGACCTTGAAGGTAATCCTCCAACGTACCGGCAGCCAGTGCAGTTCGCGCAGAACCAGTGTGATGTGGCAAGTTCTTGGTAGCCCAGTCAACAACCTGACTGCAGCGTTCTACACCAGCTGCAGGTGGCAGAGGCCCACCCCCGGTAACCCTAGATATAGAGCACTGCAGTAATCTAAACGCGAGGAAGCATAGGCGTGAACCAATACAGGGAGGTCATTGTGTGGAACAAGGCGCTTTATCCGGGCTATATTCCTCAGATGGTAAAATGAGGACTTGACAACGGCCAACACCTGATACTTAAGTGTCAGCTCGCAGTCAAATATTACGCCCAGATTCCACACCTTTTCAGAAGGTCTCAACTGGTTACCCACTAACTCAAGGATAGAGGGAAATCCAGGAGTCAACTTCTCTGCATGATGACCAGGGTTCACCCCCAGCACCTCACTCAGGCTGCCAGCCCAAGATTCCATACAAGGTGTAGTGATGCACCGTAGGCTTACACAGAAGCAGAAATTAGGCAGTTTTATTATACACCACATCTAGTTTTGCAAAATCTGTTTTGTTGGCAGATTGATAGATCTGACTACCATATTCCATTGATGGAAGGGAAGCACCATGTTTAGTCGACTTCGACAATGCTGACCTCCCCCACAGCGAAGGCACAATACCGACTTGGGTATTGTGCCACCTGTTTTAAAGGTGTTTTCTGTGGGGGGCTGTGCCCCCGCACCCCCCGGACTTTAGCATTCCAGCTCCAGGTTGAAGTTGGTCTGGGGAGGGGGTGGAACACTGGGGGAAGGCTAAACATGGAAAAAGGACCATTATCGCGAATATCGCCATAATGGTCTTTTTTCCTGTTTCGCCATCGGGGTGTCGATGAAAAGGGGTGCATCGGATGGGGGTAACCATGGTCTGAGTGATTTTTAATATGTCCACTCTTGACAGATATGGGGCAGACCTGTGCATAGGTCCCTATTCCCTGGTCATCTATAAAACCACAGTACTTACCTGGTCAGTAGTTCATTACCCAAATTAATATCAAGGCATTTATACACCTTGGTGCTTATTATTTTGGTGTGATTTAGTGAAACCAAATTTATTTAAAGGTAATTTTTTCCTATTCTGTAAAAAACACATTCGCTGAATTTTTCTATTGTTGAGATTGTTGAGCACCGTTGCACCAGTTCCAATTCTAAGAGCCATTTCTGGATATTGACAAAGCCCCACTTCAGTTTCTGTTCCATCCCTCCAAAAGAATCATCAGAATAGATAATTACTGTATTGTCTAAATAGGTTCTAATATTTGTATGTTTCAAAACTTGAGGGAGAGAGTTAACAAAAAAATGAAAAAAAAAAAAAGCGGGCCCAGAATACATCCCTGGGGAATTATCCTTATAGTTTCAAGGGCAGGACACAAAAGACTCATTCACACTTCACCTTGCCCTGGCGGCTCATTTTTATTAATTCATTCAAAAAAAAAAAGTAAAAGCACATTAGAGTGCCGTGTTCACATAGCATCAGTTTTGCTGCTGCCCTTTTCCTTTCCGTCGACTGGACTGCTGTTCCGATCACTGTTGGTTTAATAGGGAATTTTGAGTGGTGCAGGTGGCTTGGCTGTTTAGATGGCACAGGAACCCACCTACAGCACTCCGCAAACCCAGGAAAAGGGGGGAATGTGGATGCAACACCACGCAACGGAAAAGTGCCCAAATGGTAGCGTTCACATGTGGGCAGGATTACCAATCTGGCCTCTGGAAGCCACTGACAATGGCTTACAGTCGGCCATGTGAATGAGCCTAAAGATGTGCCACTGAAACCATCTGAGTTCTTCCTGTTGGATAGAATTCAAACCATGGTAAGGATCTAACACCCATTCCAGTTTTTTCCAGTCTTTGTAATGATAAGGAATGGTTTACTAGGTCAAATGCTTTTGCTAAGTCCATGCACACTATCCCTGTCTCTGCCATTATCCAAAGAGGTGACTATAATATTATGAAAGCCAATTTGGGCAGTGTTCCTGGAGTAGCACGTGCAGAAAACATGCTGGGGATAGCAAGTGGTATGATTCCATAGTTAACACCTGAGTGCAGACATGCCGCTCAAGGGTTTTAAGGAGGATGGAAAGCAGTGATATCTACCTATTATTGGAGGGGCTTAATAAATCTCCACCTTTTGGGACTGCAGTAACTCTGCTAATTCTCCATGTTGTGAGAAAGAAGTTTTCCCTAATAATCCAATTAAAAAGGTACAACACCACTGGAGCAATTTCATAGGTTCCTCTTTTTTTTTTTTAACTTACTATGCTTTATGTCATCCAGTGGCAACATTCCCCCTTTCAGCCATCCTACCCCGCGGATGACTCCCAGAATCCTCCCCACTGCAGTGCCCCCTGGATTGCCCTGCAGGGTGGAGCCTCCAAAGCCCCCAGATCTGCTCCAGCGGTGTTAGGTTGCAGTTGCAGTGGGGGATCCAGGTCCACCACGAGTCAAGGGCATCATTAAGGCACACTGGCAGTATTTTTTCCTTGTGTGGCGGGGTGTGTCAGTCAGGCACCATGACACTACCACATCATGCATTCAACATGCCCTCCCTAGTGTCTAGTTGGTTCTCCAGTGACGGTGTGCCCCATAGTCACCCGTGACTGCTGAAACCAGAGTCACTGTACCCCCCCTTGGGGTGGAGAGCATGTTATGGCTACGCAACTCACCCCCACCCCAGCCGGCCCTCGAGCATCCCAAGTTTGTTCCTGAACCTGGGGTGCCTGTGTCACAGCAGTAAATCTTTCCATTGTGTCGATGGGCCAGCATAGGTTCCTCTTTTTAAAAATTTAGCTTCCAAACCATGAAGACTAGGAGATTTTATCTTTGAGCCTTCAAGGATTTATATACTTTTTTCAAAGCCAGAGGCTTACAGGGCTCCAGTTTCAGTGCAATCCTCAAGCCCCCAACTGTTAGCTTACCTGCTAAGAACTTAAACAGTCAAATTTGTTTTAGAATTATTATCCTCATATTTTGCTTAGGGGAAGGGATCCTAAATCCTTGTATCGAGGAGCTAGCCACCAGACCCCTTCCTCTTCCTGGTACCCTGCACATAAAGCTCTGACCCATGGTTATTTCTTATGTCCTTAAAAATATGCCAGTCACCAGTGTCCTGGATTTCTTAGCTTTTTTTCTGTGCTCTTTTTAATTACCATGATTTGAAGAAGTTTACCCTTTACCCATGGAAGATTTTTTTTGTTGCTGTTTTTAGTGTAGTTCATGAGGCATGCAAATTGCAAGCCTCCAAGAATAGGTCTGTAAAATATTTGATAGTTTGACCTAAATCCAGGATCATATACATTGGGTCCAAATTAATATTCTTAGGGCCAGATATTCAAAGCATAGCACAGCATGCAAACCAATAGCGCGCGGGAATAGCGCAGGACTAGCGCGGAGCAGCGCTATTCAAAGGACCAGTTAGTGCGCTAACTGCAGTAGTGCGGGGCAAACCGATAATGTATGCAAGGGGCAAAGAGAGGTGGAGTGGCCTGCATACACGTGCTATGGGATATTCAAAGCCATAGCACCACGCTAGGACACGTAGCGTGGCACTAGCTACCGCCTATAAAAGGCTGGTCTTAACCCAGGGCAAACCACCTAGGGGGAGTGATCACACCAGGAAGTGGAAATGTGTGCTGCACCAATAGCAGTGATGCTGCTACTGATGGGAGCAATAGTGTAGGAGGAGGAGGAGAGGGGAGCAGGCCCAACATGGGCCGCAATGCAGGCCAAGGAGATGGTATGCTGCAAATAGGTGGTACCATCCCAGGGTCTCCTTCGAGATCCTGCCAGATGAGCATGTCACTGGCTGGTACAAGATGAACAGGGTATGTTGAGGCAGCTATGTGAACTCCTGCATGAGCAGCTGCGCCCCAACACCAGACATAGCCATGCCATGACAGTAGAGGAGAAGGTGACAGCAGCGATGTGCTTCCTAGCCACAGGGACATTCCAATGATCAACGAAGGACACCATCGGGGTATCGCAGTCTGCCACCTCATGCCTCCTGACCCAGTTCCTTGAGGCTTTTCTGCAACACGCTGGGGAGTTCATAGTATTCCCCAGCATGGCAGCAGAGTGCAGAGAAACCATGCAGCAATTTCATCGAGTTGCGCACCTACCAGCGGTACTAGGTGCCATTGACTGCACCCACGTCCCCAACCGTGCATCACCTGGTGATGGCAGTGAGGTATATGTCAACAGGAGGGGATACCACTCCATCAATTGCCAGGTGGTGTGCGATGCGACTGGGCACATCGGCAATGTCTATGCACAGCACCCTGGCAGTGCCCATGACACATTCATCTGGCACCAGTCCCAGCTGTACCAGACATTCGAGGAGGACAGTATACCCAGTGGGCACCTAGTCGGTGAGTAGCAGCAAACAAGGCACACACACACACACACACACACCACAGCAGGGTTGGGGATAGGCACGGGAGGCCAAGGAAAGGGCGTGGGAAGGAAACACAGATGGAGCAAGACAGCAATTGGCAGACAGCAGTACATCACTAACAGGTGCACATCTCTCGACAGGGGATAGTGCCTATCCCCTGCAACACTGGCTGCTGACACCGGTACCCTGGCCGTCCACAATGGCCAAAAATATGTACAATGAGGCACATGCCAGCATCAGAAACATCATAGAGAGGGTGTTTGGCATACTGAAGATGCGCTTCCGATGCCTAGACACGTCAGGCGGTGCCCTACAGCATAGGCCTCAGAAGGCATGCCGTATCTTCCTAGTCTGTTGTATGCTGCACAACATGGCAATGAACCATGGGATACAGGCATGTGAACCTGAGAGACAGGCCAAGAGTGACCCAGAGCCAGCGGCCAGGGGGATAGTGGAGCAACTCAAGAGCAGGGATCCTCGCATGGCCCGCAGGGCCCTAGAGCACAGGGCTGCCATCATCAGGACACTGTCACAAGCCAGAGGGTAAGTACAGACTGCACAGCAACATGATACAGTACAATGGTAAACAGTTTAATATGTACAGACATCCACAACAGTGCTGACAACAAACACAACAGGTGCACAACATGGTGGCACTGAATGCACGTGTCTGGGCGGTGCAATGGGAGGGTTGTGCAGTTCACACATGTGAAGAGGACACACAGCCAGGGTACAGTAATGTGAGCGATGCCTGAGGTGGCAGTGTGGGACACCATGGCCGTGCATGTGAGACTGTGCAAGTGACGGCGTGTGTGAGTGTGTGTGTCAGCATGAGTGCAAGTGTGAGCAGGTGTGTAGGAGTGCTAGTGTCCACATGGAAGTGTCAACCATGCACAAGTGCATGGTGGCCATGCCTATCTCTGATGACAACCACCACACACATGGCACACACCACATGTGCGGGACACAGATCCAGGCATGCTCGGAGCTGAGGACACAGTAGGGGAGGGCCACAGTGAGGCAGGCAGGGCAGACCGCATGTGCCCCCAGTGACCAGCGGAGCCAGACAGGGTGGCTGGACAGCCACGGTGGTGCGGGGTGCCTGTTGAAGCACATGATGCAGTGGTGCTGGAGCCAGTGCTAGTCCTGCGGCCACAAGTGGCCCACCTGTGGGCCCCTGTGCCATGGGCACACTGACCCCCTTGCACAGCCTGCTGCCCGCCATGCACCCTGTGCAGAACTGTGGTGAGGTCGACCACCGCGGCTGTGAGTCCAGCAAAGCCGCAGTCCAGTGTAGCAACCATGCAGCCCATCCTGTCCTCAGCCTGCGTTCCGCCCATATGAAGCCCAGGGACAGTGACTCCCGCATCTGTGACAGCTCATGCCTGAGCTCCTGCCGCAAGCCATGCAGGTCCAACTGTGACTTCTGCTGGGATGTGAGTGCAGCCTGGAGCAGAGGGCGGGACCCAGGGGCATCCAGATCCACGGCCACAGCACCCTCATTGGCAGCTGGCGTTGGTGCCTGCAGCTCACCAGGGTGGGGACGACATTGCACTGGCTGCCTGTCCTGCCACTGCAGGCCAGTGGTGGTGGGCCATTATACCTGCGGGACCTGCACCCCACCCCGTTGGGGAGCAATGCATGTCCAGCGGGACACACCGATCCCCCACATAGCCAACCACTGGCTGCATGGGTACACCCATGCTGGAATGGCAAACAACCACCTGGCACCCGTGTTGTGGACTACACCCTGCCCCACCCCTGTGCCCCCCTCCACAGGCCCTTCCATGAGCAGGACGTAACCCCCCTCTGACACATCTGTCTCCATGTTGCTGGTGACTGTAAGCAGGATCACTTGCCCACCACTGAGATCCTCCACATGGGCATCCTCCAGGACAGCACTGAGGTCCAGATCCCCACCATCATTGGAGCCCCCACAGCAGCTGTATCCTATGTCTAGGTGTGTGCCACACATGGTGTGCATCCGAGGGTCCATGACCAGCACCAAGTCCTGATGTTGGCGGCAGGTTCTCCTCCTCCTTCACCTCTGCTTCCAGTCTGAAGACAGCCATCTCAGCCTGGTCCTAGCATGCTGCAGGCCCTGAACACACAACTGTGGAAGAAAATGGGAGAGGGTCACTGACTGGTATGCGCACGGTGCGCCACAGCACCACCAGTACATGCACACCCTAGCAAACGTGCTACCCAACACCCAGCCCCACAGCCATAGACTGTGCCCACATGCACGCACCCACACTACAGTCAGCTGTGGTGGCAGCCATGCCGGGAACTGTTCACATGCAAACCCGCCCCAAGTGCACAGTGTGCACAGCAGAGCACCCCCACAGTGCACCCCAGGCACGACACCAATACCAACACCCAGCACCTGTGCTGGCACACAATGCAGGGTGCACACATGCAGATACAGACCTGTCCTAGGCCATGGTTTGTCTCCCCATACGATGCACAGGGGTAATGCCAAACCTCACCCAACAACTAACACACCAAAATCTGGCCAATGGAAAATCATGTACACAAATGCTCACAGCCTAGGAAATAAGATCCCAGACCTGCAGGCAATAATGTCAGAGGCTAAACTGGACATAGTAGCAATTAGTGAGACGTGGTTTACCAGTAACCACTTGGGAGACTTCAGTACCTGGCTATGTATTGTTCAGAAGAGACCGAGGTGCAAAAAGGGGGAGGAGGGCCTGTATGTTAATGAAAATATCAAAGCTACAGAAATTCAGAATACACATAAGGAGCCAGAAGAACTGTGGGTCACCCTGAAACAGGAAATGGGACAGCCATAAGAACTGGGGTTGTCTACAGGCCCCAGACCAGAGGGAGGACATAGACACATTACTGTTAGAAGATATACAAAACATGACAGCTAAAGGGAGGTTCTGATAATGGGAGACTTCAACATGCCAGATACAGATTGGTCAATACCAGCAGGAACATCTGCCAGAACTAGACTCATAGTGGATTCCCTGCAGGGGAGGGCCTCAAACAACTGGTACAGCAACCCACAAGAGACAGGGCTATCCTAGATCTAGTACTGACTAACAAAGAAGGGATCACAGATCTCCAGGTAGAAGGTCACCTGGGGCCAGTGACCATCACATGGTATGGTTCAATTTGGCTACTACATCTAAATCATCCCATTCCAAGGCAAAATAATAGGGACTTCAGAGGAGCTGACTTTGATAAGATGGCCAACAGAGTTAAGCTAGCCCTGGCAAAAGAAACACAGGTGAGGAGGTACAGGCAAAGTGGGCAAGCATTATGGATACAATACTTGAAGCAACATCCCATTGTGTTAGACAGAAAAGGAAGTGCAAAAGAAGAAGGAAACCACTTTGGTTCTCAAATACAGTAGCAGAAAGGTCAGAGCCAAAGGCTGGCCTTCAGAAAATATAAGGAACACAGCGGGATGAAGATAGGGGGCATACCAAACTGCCCTAAGGGAAGCAGGTAAGGCAGGCAGGCAAAGTCCCAAACTGAGGAAACACTAGCACAAACAGTAAAAGAAGGTGACAAGACTTTCTATAGATACATTAGTGAAAGGAGAAAGTCCGAGGAGGTATTGCTCAGTTTAATGGAGAAAAGGGAGCATGTGAGGAGGAGGACCCTGTAAAGGCATCTATCCTAAATAGATACTTTTGCTCAGTATTCACTGAAGAGAAGGTAGGGCAGGGCCCACAGCTCAGCATCATGGACACAGGGGGGAGGGAGGTGAGCACTACTCCCTTCACAAAAGAAAGGGTCCTACAAGAGCTTGCTAAGCTCAGGGTGGATAAGGCAATGGGACCTGATGGCATACATCCCAGGGTACTTAAGGAGCTAAAGGAGGAACTAGCAGAGCCATTAGCAGAATTGTTTAGTGAGTCTCTGAGCACAGGAGAGGTCCCAGAAGACTGGAGAAGGGCTCATGTGATCCCACTCCACAAGAGTGGTAGCAGGAGGAGGCGGGGAACTACAGACCGTCAGTCTTACCTCAGTAGTGGGCAAGATTATGGAAGCACTCCTTAAGGAAAGGATAGTGCAACACCTGGAACCATAGGGGCACAGGATCCAAGACAGCATGGGTTTACAAAGGAAGGTCCTGTCAAACTAATCTCATAGATTTCTTTGACTGGGTAACCAGAGTGGTGGACCAAGGGGAGCAGTTGATGTCGCCTACCTTGACTTCAGCAAAGCTTTTGACACTGTTCCACATAGAAGATTGATAAATAAGCTGTGTAGGCTCAGGGGTGGGCAGAAGTTGGTCAACTGGGTGGCAAACTGGTTGACTGGCAGAAACAGAGTGGTGGTAAATGGTATACAGTCAGAAGAGATGCAAGTCACAGTTGGGTACTCAGGGATCAGTCCTGGGGCCATAGTCCTATTCAACATCTTCATTAGTGACCTAGCAGATGGACTAGAGGGTAAGGCTTGTCTGTTTGCAGATGACACCAAGATCTGCAACAGAGTAGATGATCCAGATGGGGTGGGCAGAATGAGAAGAGATCTGGATAAACTAGCAGAATGGTCAGAAGAGTGGCAATGGATTTAATGCAAAGAAGTGCAAAAATCATGCACATAGGGAAGAGAAACCCTGAAGCCACTTATAGGCTGGGAGGGAGTTGCTAGCAGTCACAAAGGAAGAAAGAGACTTGGGCATCATCATCACTGATGACCTGAAATCATCCAAGCAGACCTCTAAAGCAGTAGGTAAGGCTAGGGGGTGTTAGGGTGTATTAGTAGGGGTACTAAAGTCGTAGAGGGAGGTAATAATCCCTCTGTACAAGACATTGGTTAGGCCCCATCTGGAGTACTGCGTGCAGTATTGGAGGCCACACCTTCACAAGGACATTAATCAAATTGAGGCAGTCCAGAGAAGGGCAACCAAAATGGTGCAGGGACTGCATCAGAAGACATATGAGGACAGATTAACGGAGCTCAATATGTATACCCTTGAGCAAAGGAGGAGAGAGGTGATATGATCGAGACATTTAAACACCTTAAGGGCATAAACAAGGTGAAAGAGTCTAACATGTTTAAATATAAGAAAAATAGCAGGACAAGAGGACACAGCATGAGATTAGAGGAGGCCTTATTAAGGGGAATGTGAGAAATTCTTTTCACAGAAAGGGTGTAGATGCATGGAATGGCTTACCACAAGAAGTAGTGGCTATGAATACAGTGCAGGGCTTCAAACAGGCATGGGATAGGCATAAGGGAGCAATACAAATGACTATGAATAGATAGGTCACTGACATCGCAAAGGCCGATGGCACATTTATAAGGTAGAAAAAGAAATGGGCAGACTGGATGGGCCTTGCGGTCCTTATCTGCCGTCAACTTCTATGTTTCTATGTTTCTATGTGAGAGGCATCTCACACCCACCTCCGGGTACATCAGCAACAGCCATAGGGTGCAGTGTGGATGCCACCACAGCCATGAGTGGGTCCTCCTCCCGCTGTTGTGTGGATTGCGAGCCACCACCGGTACACAGCCTATCGCAGAGCCGCTGTGCCTCCTCCTCCTTAGCTCAGCGCAGCAGGTTGCTCCAGCACTTGTGCACTGCATCCATCATCCTGCCACGTCCACTGACAGCATTCACTCCTACCATCACCTCATCCCACGCCTGGCACACCACCGTATCTGTTGCCTTGTGCTGCCGCAGCACCTGCTCCCTCTCCTTCACACCATGTACCATCATCCTCAGCTCATCCTGGGAAAAGCGATGCACACATATGCGCTCAGGTCATGATGTACTACCTATGGGAGAGATGGACATGGACATGTGTCACCAGCTATGGCAGGCCTGTGGTGCGTGGCACATGCGCAACAGTATGTGCATGCCACCCCCAACGGCAGCACCGGTCACATGGAGGTAGCACTGGCCAGCATGTGCATGTACAGCGCACACAGCCACAGTATACTGGGGCCACCCCTGTGTGCCCAGTACCACTGCATCGCTATCGGCATAGGGACTGCACACACTGGACCCACGTTGACACCACCCACTACCATATCAGACATGTGTACTCTGGGATGGAGCCATCCCAACACCCACCACCTGGCAGTGCACCGTGCCCCCATTGGCCACTTAGGGGACGTGTGCACAGCACACGGGGCATGGACACTGTGGATAGCATGCAAACAATAGCAGGCTACCAGGCACAGACCACACGGTGCCGTCGATGTCACATTGGGGGCCTCACAGTCATGACCCCTGGGCTGCAGCCATGTACCACCATAGGAGCGTCTGCGACCCTCCACATCCTGCATCCAGGGCGACTGCCAAGGGTCCATGGACCACGTGTCAGTGAGCCACTGTTGTGGGGCATACCTGCAGGCCACATTGTGGGCCCCCCTGGGCCTGGCACACACAGTGTGCAGGCAGTGCCTGCATGGTGCCAGCTAACGCAGGTGCACGTGCCCGGCACATGGACCTGTCCGCTGGACAGCCAGCCCAATGGCCATGTTCACCCTTATGCAGCACCGTGCTGGCCTGTGGGCCTGCATCCAGCTGTCCTGTCCCCAGCCTGCACAGCTGCGGTCAGCAGGCATGCCTTGTGTACACCACAGCCCTGTGTTGCACCGGTCCCCTTCCACCAGGCCCCCGGCTGCTATACAGACCTGCCTCTAGCTGCTCTGCCTCCTATTGCATGGCTTTTCCTGTTGTGTGTGTACATCTGCAGCCATGGCTGTGTTCTGTAATCCCACATCATAACACCAGTGGAGCATTGTTTGCCCTTTTATAGCCTAGCTGGGCAATCCAGCCTGTTAGGCATGCAAATCATCAGATAATGATATGCTAATCACAGTGTTTGCACCATGCATGCACAAGTACCCTCATTTGCATATGCCAGTTGAATATGGGCCTGACTAGCACCGGGCTAACCGCTTAGTGCCATGCAAACGTTACCACCAGGCTATGTGGTGTCCAGCGCCATACTGACCCTGTAGTGCAGCACTATGAGGCATAGCACGGTGCCCATGTATGCACGTGTGTCCTCTGTGCCATGCTAGCACCCCAGTTAGCCCAGCATAGCGCCGTGCTAGGCCACACAGTGCAGCGCTCTGTGCATGCATGGCTTTGCGGCCCAGGGTCATGATGATGGGGTCACGCATGTGCGGTGGGGCCACTTCCAGGTAGTTCCGCGCAGGGTGTGGTGCAGGCACTGCAGTGGTACAGATGGCAGGCATACTGTGCAGTTTGGGCAATGCCAGGGGATAGACAGCAAAGAGCAGTGGTGTACAGGGACAGGCATTGGGTGGAGGTGGAGAATTCTAACCTGGTGGAGCTGGTACAATAGAGGCACTGACGGCTCTTTGGGGAGGTCAGGGAGAGTGACCTCCCAAGCATGCAGGTGTGGGCCTCTGTCCCCAGGAAGCTGTGTGCCCCCATGGGCATCATCCACGATGTGGAGAAGTGTCAGCATCATTACAATGACATGCGACGGTGCCAGCAGCTTGAGCGCTACAAGCATGTGGTGCGTGAGGGCACTGTGCCTGTGCCAGGTAAGTGGCATTGCACGTTGACCACCGCTAACATGTGCTTGTCAGACTGCATGTGTGTGTGTGTGTGTGTGTGTGTGTGTGTGTGTGTGTAGGTGTGCCACTCCGCATGGTGCTTGGGCACATGTGCATGGTGCTTGGGCACATTGGGCAGGGACACACGTTAGCCACCTAGAGGGGCATCACAGTACAAGGTGTGTGGCTGCACGCACGGTGGGGGCATGGTGCATGCTGTGTCCATGGGGGTGACACAGGTGTGGGAGGTGGGTTGGGACATTGTTGGTGGTGGGTCCTGGTGCAGCACCGGCCTGCAGCTGATGGCACCGTGGTGCAGGGGTGCTGTCCCTGGGACACTGACGGACTACACACACAGGTGTGCGGACTGTCGCAGGACACCTGCAGCTGGCACTGTTCGCACCACTGCGCTGCCATGCTGACATGTCATGTGTTCCTGGTGAATGCTCCATGGGCCATGCCACCCTCTGTGTGGGTGTTCTCTATGTTCTGCCACTGACTCTGGGTGTCGCTGTGTGTACAGTGTTGTGGGGGTTGCATGTGTATCTTTCTGTGCTCCACACGGTGTATGCTGAGTCTTGCACTAATGCTGATGTTTCACCTGTCCCCTGTAGAGCGGATTGAGCAGCCCAGGGCTAGAGAAGGGGGCCGGGAGGTGCCCCAGGACAGGCAGAGAGGCAGCCTGAGGGTGCCGGCCATGCTGCAGCTGGCGCAGGAGAGCAGGCCTGAGGACAGGAGCCTGTTGCATGAGTAGCTGTCTTGTAACTCTGTGGTGTATAACTGTGATGTGTGATTCATTCTGTGTTCTGCCAGTGACTGGGCTGGAGGCATGGCTAACACAGGTGTTGAGCCAGAGGTGTTGTGGCACTGTGCTGTGCTACGCGTCAGTGTTGCACACCACAGCTGGGTGCTGGCTGACTGGCCACTGTGCCCTGTGGGGGGGCTGTGGGCCACTGTCAGCTTATATTGCTGTGAGGGTGCCAGATGGTGGAGGGGGCTGTGGCAATGGAGGTTCGGTGGGGCATGCATGCTGTTAGTTGTTATGCTCACCTCTGCGATGCAGTGTGCTCCATCCCTCTGGCCCCCCACAGTTCATCCGCATGTGCACAGTTGGCATTACCTTGCTGTCCACGGGCTTCAGTGGACAGGGTCTGAATATCACCACCTGCGTGCCTGTTGTGGCTGCAGGACACCATGCCCCATGCCATCCAGGGGCCTTGCTTGGTGGCATGTGTCAGCCCACCCCTGCCACCGTCTGTGCCCTGTATGCCTTTTCAGCCCTGGCCTGGGTCAGTCATTGGCCGGCCACTGTGACTGCATAGTGCTGCTCTGGAGCATCTTTGGTTGATATTGTTGTGCTCTGCATTCTGGTACATTGCCATCTGTCATTGGGTAGCATGTCCCGACATGTGGGTGCCCTTGTGCATGTTGTGGCATGGCCCTTGCACACAGCTCTCCAGGGGACCGGCTGTGTGTCTGCCCTGTCTCGCTGTGCGCTGTGCTGGGGTGGGCGGTGTCACCTGAGCCATGGTGCTGTCGGGCATGTCATCAGTGTGTCTGTTGGGTATTGGGTTGGTGCCTGTGTCACCTAGGCCTGCTGTGTGGGTACCTTCTGGGTGGGCCTACCAGTGCGGCACTCACTTCCACTCGGGAATGTCTGTCGGGACATGCTGTCCATCCCTGTATGGCCACCTGTGGCTGCAGTGTGCCCCCTGGCCAGTGTCCCATCCTCACGGTCTCCCCCTTTCTCCTGTAGGTCCACTCCATTCATCATTGTGGGTGACCAGGCCAGAGCAGTCAGAGGGGATGAAAGATCTGCTGTGCCACTTCATCCGGCAACAGAAAACCCTTATAGAGCAGCCAGCCATCATCATCATCACTGAGACCAGGAGGGTGGCATCTGTGTTGGAGGCTCATCTCCCGGATCCAGCGGGCAGTTAGCCATGCCCTTCTTCCCATATTGTGTTGGCTCCCCCCCTTACTGGACTTCATATTGTTTCCTGGCCTCTGTTCCTGTGTCCCTGTGTACGTCCTCCTCCTCTACTCTGCACCCTTTTCGTGTGCCTTATTGTACATTCTGTAAATATGTATACATATGTTTGACATTTAACTCTTTAGTTTGATTATTGTGTGTTCCAGTTGTTGCTCTTGTAGTGGGCTTGTTGTTGATTGGGTTGTGTGTTTGGGGGGCTTGGCATGTCACTTAGTGGTATTTATACCGTTGTCTTTCATTGTTGTGGGGTGGGTCATCCAGTGGTGGTTGGGGCATTGGTTTTTCTGTGTTTGGTTTTGTCTTTAGTTTAGTATGGGTTTGCATCACTGTTCTGTTCCCATTACCTTTCCTTTTGATTATTTACTATTACATTGCATTTACTACATTTTACTCTGTCCTGTGTCGTTCTTGGGTGCTGGGGTTTCACTTGGTTTGTACTGTTCCTTGGGTTCTCCACATGGGTCCAGGTTGTTGCTTGCCATTCCCGTGCATGTGTGGCATCCTCCGGGATGTGCACTGTGGTCTGCTCCTGATACCTCATTCCGGCCTGTGTTTCATTGCATGTGTCCCAGAGTCGGGCTGTCTCACCTCTACACTGTGTTCCATTGTGTGTGCACTGCCTGCATGGGTGCTATATTCAGTGCTGTCTTTTGTGCTATATTCAGTGCTGTCTTATTCATGGGCTATTTTTGCCCTGCACTCCTGGCCCTGTTTGCCCGGCTTCCTTTGCTTGCTATATTCAGCTGGTTTTGCACGGGGCTATTCCTTTTGAATATAGCTTGCATTTTGCTCCGAGCTAAGTGGAGTGGTGTACAGGCCACCATCTCAGATGGAGGAGTTAGACAGGGAACTAGCGGGACAGATCAGGAGGACCTGTGAGAAGGGTAGTGGTGATTGTGGGGGACTTCAACATGCCAGGAGTGGACTGGAGCACCCCAACAACCAGGAACAGAAGGGAGCAGGTACTGCTGGATGCCTTCCAGGACAGCTTCCTGCTGCAAATGGTCAGTGAACCAAAAATATCCTTGACCTTGTGCTGGCAAATGGGGACTTCATGAGAGAACTTACAGCGGAGGAACTGCTGTCAGGGAGTGACCACCGCTCAGTATGGCTCACATTGGATATGGGCAAGGAAGGAGTGGAATCTGGCACAATAGTGCTGGACTTCAGGAGGGCTGACTTTGGGAGGAAGGGGGAAGTGGTAAAAGGGTACCTGTCCAGAATTAAATCTATTATGGACACTAACCAGAGGTGGGAGCTCATAAAGCTGGGGATAGTGGAGGCAACCAAAACCTGCTGCAAAGCCCAGAGCAAGAAGGCTAGGGCTAAGAAACCAATCTGGTTGAGCAAGGAGGTCATGGAAAAGGTAAGGAGGACAAGAGCTGCCTTTAGGAAGTACAAGAAAACAGGGAGGGGGGAGGACAGGGAGGAGTACTTGACAGAATCGAAGGAGGTGACAAGGGCAGTAAGGGGAGCCAAAGCATCTACGGAACTCAGGCTGGCACAAGGCATTAAGAAGGGGGAGAAGGACTTCTTTAAGTACATCAGGGAGAAAAGGAGCTGTAAGGACCACATAGTAAGGATTAGGAAGGAGGGGGGTTGGGTGGAAGCAGGGTGCGATAAGGCAGAAGCACTAAATGAGTACTTTTGCTGAGTATTTACTAAAGAGAAGAGGGGAGTGACACCCAAGGTGGGAGAAATGGCAGAAGCGGGGGGACAGTGGTGACAGATGGGGAAATCATGGAGAGCAGAGTTTGAGAGGGTATGAAGGCACTGAGGGTGGACAAGAGCCAGGCCCAGATGGCATCCACCCCAGGGTACTGAAGGAGCTGGCAGAGGTCCTTGCAGGACCTTTGGCAGACCTATTTAATGCTCACTACATTCGGGGTGTGTACCTCAGGACTGGAAGATGGCTCATGTGGTGCCCCTCCATAAGACCGACCCCAAGGATGAACCAGGAAACTACAGACCAGTGAGTCTCAACAGCCATCGTGGGTAAGCTAATGGAGACTATCCTGAAGGAGAGGCTGGTGGCCCTTCTAGAGGCCAAAGGACTACAGGACAGCAGACAGCATGGCTTCATACGTGGCAGATCCTGCCAAACCAACCTGGTTGAGTTCTATGACTGGGTAACTAGGCAACTGGACAGGGGCCATGCAGTGGATGTCCTGTATCTGGACTTCAGTAAGGCATTCGACTCAGTGCCACATGAAAGGCTGGGAAGAAAGTTAGTAGGCACAGGGGTGGGTGCAAAGCTGGTGAGATGGGTAGGAAACTGGCTGCAGGGAAGGCAACAGAAGGTGGTGGTGGGTGGGGGAGCTCTCACACCCAAGGGCAGTGATGAGCGGTGTTTCACAGGGCTCAGTGTTGGAACCAGTGTTGTTTGGGATATTCATTGCAGACATATCATGGGACATCAAGAGCAAGATCAGTCTGTTTGCTGATGATACCAAGGTAGGCACAGTGGTGGATGACCTAGGGGGATGGCAGGGGTTGCAGGATGATCTGGCAAAGCTTGAAACCTGGTCAGACACCTGGCAACTGGGCTTTAATGCCAAAAAGTGCAAGGTGCTGCATTTTGGGATGAAGAACCCAAGGAGGAGTTATCAGCTAGGGGGAGTGCAGCTAGCCCAGACAGAGGAGGAGAAGGATCTGGGTGTGCTCATTACAGGGTCAATGAACAACTCGGCACAATGTAGGAAGGCAGCTGCAAAAGGCCAACAAAATGCTGGGTTGTATTGCAAGGGGGTATATCCTCGAGGAGGGAGGAGGTGATTCTGCCACTGTATAGGTCATTAGTTAGACCACACCTGGAGTACTGCGTGCAGTACTGGCGTCCGTATCTGAAGAGGGACATTAAGTTACTGGAGGGGGTGCAGCGCAGAGTGACAAAGATGATCTAGGGGCTGGGGGACTTATCATATGAGAGGAGGTTGAAGGAGTTGAACATGTACTCACTGGAGGAGAGGAGGGACAGGGGTGACATGATTGAAACCTTTAAATACATGAAAGGAATAAACAAGACGGGTACAGAGGGGCTGTTCAAAGTAAGGGAGCGGAGTGCCACCAGGGGCCATGATATGAGACTGGAGCGAGGAAGGTTCAGGAGGGAGATGAGGAGACACTTTTTTACAGAGAGGGTGGTGGCTGGGTGGAATGCGTTACCTGCTGAAGTGGTATGCAGTAGAACAGTGGACTGCTTCAAACGAGGATGGGACAGGACAAGGTAGAGGGTTAATGAAGGGGAAGGGTGGAAGGGAGGGACAGCTGCAGAATAAGGGGTGCTAGCTGCACATTCGAGCAGACTTGATAGACCTCTAGGCCTTTATCTGCTGGCAAATTTCGTATGTTCGTATGTTTGTAAGTTTGCCCTCTGGGCAATGCTAATTTAGCCACGGGGCAAAGTTTTGAATATCTGGCCCTTAATGTATCCCTAAATTCTGATTTGTTTTTAAATGAGCATGTATATATAGGAGGATTGGTAAACTGTGCTTTTAGAGTTAGTTTACAGTATATGGGGTAATGGTTCCCTAAGTTGGTCGTCATGTTTTAGCATCAGTTATGGTATTTTTTTTCCATTCAGCCTCATCCTGGAGGGTTACAGATGCAAAACAACTTAATTTGAATCAGGTAAAGCTGCTGGTGATATTTTTTCTTTTAATAGTAACAGTCAGACACTAAGAATCGGGGAAGGGGGATTGTTTAAAGATAAGATTTGGTACTTTGCTGGTCAGTCTACAGGTGTGTGATTAATATTTAACTTAAGTAGTCCCCCTCGCCAGTCCTTAGTATTTGTCTATTATGGGCCTGCAGTACTGTTCCTTACTTCATGGTATCAAACTGTAGATTTTGGGGACAGGGCTGCAGTGCTTCAGATCTGCTCAGCTTGTTCATGGAAGTTGAAAGTGTGACTTTAAAATTTAAATAATTATTAGAAGCCTTACTTAAAAAATCAAAAAGAGTGAAATTTAGCTCCTCAGGCAAGGAGCTCCTCCTTGTGAGTTGCCTACCACAGGGGTGTCAGCTGCTCTTTAAAGTCTAGGGCATAAGATGGCAGAAATACTGAGTTCTTAGAAGGGCAGGGTAGGCCGTAAGCATACCAGGTGAAAAGACCGAATCAAGAATAGCATGGTTGAAAATCGTGCTCTCAGAATAGCAAAATTTAAAACAGCTACAGGGATAGAATAGCACAGGCAACATTAGCGCTATCCCTGTAGCTGTTGGCTGTAGGTGTGAACAGTGGAAAGAGACTGCTGCAGGATGTGCTGTTGAGCAACTCCCATGGTGTGATGGGCAGGGCACAGGCATAGAGGTCTGTGGGATGTCGGTGGACCGGGGTTTGATTCCTGGTCTAGGGACAAGGTATTTCTTTAATATATTTTGTCTTCGGTCTTTTGTTTTTGCTCCCCCCACCCGACTGGTATGATGCCTGTATCTGCTCCCCACCCTGCACATTTTGCCCCCCGCCCCTGGATTAAGTGCTGGGTTCCTCCCCCTGTGATTCCCCTGTCCCCAAGTTGCCTCCTCCCTGGAGGTGATTATTTTAGTTTGGAGAGTTCAGGGGTGCAGCCCCCCATAACGGGGGGTGTGGGGGTAGAACCCCCCCAAACACACAGTAGAGCCACATACTTTTGTTTGGCACTGTAGTTGTGGTCACTGTTTTTACTGGGCTCTGTTGTTTTCAGCATTTAGGATGCACGGTTCTTGACCGTGCTACTGTAGTGTTCTGTGTTTTGACCTGGTGCTGACAGTAAGCCCCTCAGGACAGACTTCTAATTTCTGTACATTGCCAAACATTTCCACAGAGAGCACGTTGCTCAGGCATAGGGATAACCTGGGACTCCTGGGGATCCAACACTCACATAATAGTAGTAGTAGTAAAACAACTTTATTTATACAGGCAATTATTTGACAAGCAAATATTACACCTTAGGGCCAGGCAAGCCCTGTTTTCAAGGTGTTCCTGTGTTTAACATTATAAGTTACAGCATGATAAATACAACACAATAAATTACAGCAATTTACAGCATGGGGATAGAGTCTAAGATTTAAGAACATCTTACTAGGTAATAATTTACATACCAAACATAAATCCCAGAAAACTTATACAGAAATACTAAAGCAGGACACTAATAGCAAAAACATTCCTGTAGTTTTGGCTCCACATATTGTTTATATATCTCTACAGGCAAGGTCAAATCCCTTCATTGGCTTTGAAAGTTATTTCAAGCAATCGCTGCCCGATATTTAAAGATCAGCTCCCCAAATTTATTTTTAGCTTTGGGGATTTTCATATGTAGATTTTTATCCCTCAAGGAAAAGTTGTAATTTTTCCACTCAATTGTGCTAACCAGTCTAATTGGCTCTCCTGATTTTAGACTTTTAAATAAGAGAATAGTCCAGGCATTATCTCTCTTTTGTTGATGTGCACTCCAAGATAAGTCACAATAAAGTGTGCAGTAGTGAACATTATAGCCACTTTTTAGCACAAATCTGGCTATTTTGTGATAAATCACTTCTAGCCTAAGTAGTGATTTTTTTGTACTATTATTAAATAGATGGCTGCCATAATCTAGGAGGGGAACCAATAACTTATTAGCCACTACCATACGGTCCTTCCCACTCAAGAACTGCGATGCCTGTCTCATAGCTCCCAGCTTTCTCCCTACTTTATTTACCAAAGTGTCGATATGGGACTCGAAGTCTGTTGGTCGGATTCCACTCCTAGGTACTTATAATAATTGGCACTCAGGAGGGTGGCTTCCGTTCTTCATCAGAACCACATTCTAATAGACTTGTCCCATTGGGTGACAAGAGACAGCTAGTGGGTTCTACTCTCTCCATACTCATACTTGGGATAGGATTTGGGGTTGCAGCCTCTGACTGTGTGGAATGCCCTCCCAAGATTTGGGGGAAGGGAGGCACAGGTTCCAAACGCAGTTCAAAAGACTTTCCTGTCACTCAGAAACTACAAGTTCTGGTGTGGCAGAGCTTAAAATTTTCAAGTCTAGCAGGATGAGGATCAAGGTCACCACAATTTACAAGCTAGAGTGCTCCTTCTCTCACAGAACTGAAGATAAACAGCAGGAACTGAAAGATGTTGGCAGCTCTATGCCTTCTCACCAACTGTCAAAGTTAGTGTCAAGTGTGGCTTATGCTGGTGGAATAAGCCCTGCCCCCTAGCAGTTACTCTGACTTCTGCTCTGGAAAGTTAACCGTTTGGGGTCTGATGTTCCCAGAATCTTAATGCAGGAACTTGCAGGGTACCTGGGGTGTTACACAAGCCACACATTAATTCTATATCTTTTAATCCATTAGAAACCATTTTGGCTCAGATCAGAACTTGTTAGGATAAGATAATTAGCATGGTGTGATGGTTGTGCCCACTCTCAAACCTTTCACACAGTGGTATGCTGCCACCCTTTGCATGACTCATCAAGTGGATGGTTTGCAGTCTCTCCACTCCACTCTGGCCTGGTAATGGTATGTCACCTTACTTGTGCAACCTCCAGGTTAAGACCCACCTGCTTTAAGGTTGCCAACACAGTCCCATAACTTTTCTCCTCTGGATGTCCCAGACTGCCTTCGGTAATCATGTCTTCGGTTGGCGGAAGTCTTTGTCATAAATATGGAATTCAGGCCACATACCACAGACATTACATGAAAATGATATCTCTTTATCTGCTATTTACAGAAGTGGGTTCTGTGATGCTCTGCCCCTGCTTCTGGTTACCTGTATGATATTTATATTACAAATAACTGGTCTGTGTATGAAATTGTCTCACACAAGTTAGTAGACTTGGCCTGTAACTTTAAAGGTCAGTAGCTAGAACTACAGGATGTTATTAAACTGATCAGGGGAACCAGTTAATTAACTGGCTTTCTTACAGAAGGGCATCTTATTACCTTTTTTTTTTTTTTTAATTTGACATACTTTATTAAGCATATCTTAATACATCAGCATATTAAAAGTAAATGCAATACTGTCAATGCACACTAATAAGAAGGCCCTACATAGGTTAATAAAATAGAATAGAATAACATTCAGAGAAAATAAAATGAACACCACTTTGAAAGAGAGAAAAAAACACCCACTCCCCACCCCCCCATGGTGCACTCTCCTATACTTTATTATTGTAAGGTTAACAAGGAAACGGCGAGGATAGTCGATAAGATATAATTTTAAAAAAAAAGAAAAAAAAAATAAGAGAGGTTCATGAACTCAACACAAGACATCCTATCAAGACAAATAAAGGGCATATAATTTCCCCCATATTTTGTTAAAGGATGAAAGGCGATGGCACACACTCACAATTAAGTGTTCAAGGTGGAGTGCGAATGATATTTCATGCAACCATTCCGCATAAGAGATGGTAACTTGATCCATCCAGTGTCTAAGCACTAACTTTTTGACCGTCATTGAAATTAGAGCCATATGAAACCTTCTCTCCTTCACCGGAATTCCGGAGTGATCTCCCAAGATACATATGACAGGGAGAAGAGGCCCTGTAGTCCCAACAATGGGTCTAGAGCAGATTCAATTTCCTTCCACAACAGGGATATCCTTTCACAGGACCACAATATATGGAGGAGCGAGCCTTCCTTCTTATTGCACCTAGAACACGTGTTGGAGGTAAGCCTCTTCATTTGAGCCAATTTTACCAAAGTATAATACATATTGTTTAAGATACAGTATTGTGTAAGTCTATATCAGTCCTGGGTGAGATATGTGTATAGGCCTGTCCATATTGAATGCCAGTTAATAGCTTCATCAAGGAAAGAAACCTGCCAGACCGGAGAACCAGCAATCGAAGGGGGCTGAGGAAAGGTGAGGACCAACTTATATATGGTAGAAATGCCATGGGATTTGCAAGCAAAAGTCTTACTTTGCTTAAGGAAAGCTTCAATACGAGAGGGGTTGCACTCTTTCCCCACTACCTTAGCCAGTAGGTGCTTAAGCTGCAAAATTTGAAAGACAGCTCGCGACGTTAGACCCAGTTTAGTGAGAATCTCCTCAGTGGATAAGATAGCACCGTTTGAGTAAAAGTCAGCCACCGTGAGCTCAGGAGGAAGAGATAGCCAGCACCGATATGGGAACCCCCCCTATTTTAAGATTCAAATTGGCATATAGTGGCTGAGAAGGATCAGAACTCAGAAGTACCTTATAGAAGCTGAACATTTGAGAGAGAACCCTTAATGAGATACCAATCGGAAAGGACTGCAGGGCTTTTGGCAATTTTTTAAAAGGCGTATAAAAGAGCGAAGAGGGAGCTAGATTATGTGCAATGAGAATGTCAGACTCTATATGCAACTAAATAGGAACATAGTCATGATGAGCACAGAGTTCGGTTAAAGAAATTGAAACCACATTTTCTTTAATATAATCATTTTCTCATTTTTTTTAAAAGTGGTTTTAGAAAACCAAATTTACAGACCACAACTGGTCAGGGATCCTCACCGGGGTGGGTGAATTTGGTAAGGGTGAGTCTATTATTGAATATATGGTGGAAGAGGGCAGAGAAAAAAAAAAGAAACTACTGTACCAGCAGACACTTTTTTTAAACATTCCAGACATTTTTATTATACATAGGTATGTCATCACAACTGTATAAAAAACAGTATTTGTGATGTCATACCAGGGTACACTAGCAATCAGCAGCTTCTTAAAACTGGTTTAAAACACATCTATCCAGTTATTAACAGCTAGTTACATAAATCCAAAACTCCACAAAGATTCTGAGGCTGTTAGGAAAGCACTTCCCTTGATCTTCACTTAAATGTGAGTACAGTATTACATTTGCTGCTCTCTACCCTGGTGCTCTGCTCATCAGATTCCATTGTTGTGCTAGCCACTGCTAAACTATCGTGTAGCCTGCTGAGTTTGTGTCAACAATTGCCTAAGTTGTGCAAATAATTGCTTTGCTACGTGCAAACCAATATTTCTGCATCTGTGAATAAAATGAAATGAAATATAGTCACTATTAAACTGTTAGCCAATGTTTAGCCACTGCTAAACTATATGATCCCACTGCTATTTATATTAGTTGCTGTCCCTCTTCAAAAAGGGGAAGACTCCATCAAGGCAAGCAATGTTCATCCAATCTCCCTTTTACCATCTCTATCAATACTAAGTTCAGGTACAAGTTACCATGTGCCTGAGCAGCTCAAATTTCATTATCCCTTCCACACTGGCTATCATACAGATCTATAGCCATATCCCTTCTCAGGTGGACCAAAGGTATCCACATCAGTATGGATAATGGGGAACCTGACAGAAGCAGTTTTCACTGAATTAGCAAAGACATTTGATATTGTCAACCACAACCTGCTTCAAAAATACTACTGCAGGCCTTGGCAACCTAGTAATCCAGTAATACTAAGTCTAAACATCTGTGATTGCCTGAACTGAGAATGAATCTCCAACCTTTGCTACTTCGCTCATCTGCCTGATTTTTCCACATGATAAACTACCCCTTGGCCACACCCAGTTAAAGAAAACCATTTCCCACACTTATAAATGTGACAGGCCCAGTAGTAAAACAGGATGTTAGGGAGACGCAAGCCCCCTATCTCTTTGGGTAAGGAGAGCTTACGGTAAGATCTTCTGATTGCCTTATCTAGCCAAATAAAGGAACTAACGTCAGAGTGGATGCATTGAAAAAAGGACAAGGGTAACCAGACGTCCAACGTATTTAGTGGATAAAACAATCTGGGTAGAACATTCATCTTAACGGTGTTAATTCTACCCCAAAGCGAGAGAGGGAGCTTCTTCCATCTTGATAAATCCTGTTGAATGTTGGACCACAAATCCTCCAAATTAAGTTTGCGGAGTTATGGTAAGTCCAAGGTAATAAAAATGCCCAGGTATTTAATGGACTTAGAGGTCCATTTCATACCAAACTCGCTGAAAGCTGAGCTATATGTTAAAGAATTAAGGGGAAAAATTTCGGTTTTGGCAATGTTGAGTTTCGAGAATTTCCCAAAAGTATCAATAATATGCAATGCTTTTGTTAAGGAGGAGACCGGATCTGAGAGGTGAAGCATTATGTCGTCCACATAAACTGAGAGCACAGGGGTCCTATCACCTTTTGGAATGCCAGTAATTAAAGGGGAGGAATTTAGTTGCCTAATCAGGGGTTCAAGATATATATTAAAGATAAAAGGAGAGAACAGGCAACCCTGCCGTGTGCCCGAACAGAGAGGAAAAACCTTGGATAAGACACCATTGCAGTATATTTTAGCCTGAGGAGAGGAGTATAGGGTCTGAATCCATTTGATAAAGGTATTAGGAAAGCCCATTGTCTGCAGCGTAGCCCACAAGAAATTCCAATCCACCCTGTCAAATTCTTTTCAGCATCAAGGGATATCAGAGCCATGGGAAAGGGGGAGGTCTTGGCCACCTGAACCAAATACGCCAATTTACAAAGGTGGTCAGCAGGTGTTCTACCTGACATGAACCCAATTTGCTCTGGGCTAAGAAGCTGAGTCCAAACTTGTTCAATTCTGCTAGCTAGTATCTTAGCCAATATTTTAATATCACAATTTAGCAGAGAAATGGGACGATAGCTTGCGGGAGATTGGGGTGGCTTGTCTGGTTTAAGAAGGAGAATAATGGAGGCTTCCAATAGGGACGGATCTAGGGTTTGTCCTGAAAACATATATTGATATAGACGCAATAAATAGGGGAGCAAGATCTTTAGCAAAGACTTTGTAGAAATTCGAAGGGAAACCATCTGGACCAGGGGCCTTATCCGAGGTGAGATTATGAATAGCAGATAGCACTTCCTGAAGAGATATAGGAACAGATAAGAGGGATTGTTGTGAGAGGGAGAGGGTAGGTAATGGTGAGGCAGATAGATACTCTACTAATTCAGCATGAGACAGAGATATCAGACGCTGACTATAGAGAGAAAGATAAAACTGTCTGAAGACAGCAGTTATGTCTCTTGGATGTGTTTTAATAGTTCCGTCCAGATCATTGATCGAGGGAATAAATCTAGACGCCTCTAATTTCCTCAGACACAAAGCTAGAAGATGACTTGCCTTCTCCCCCTGCTCTATATATTTTTGCCTTGGTTCTTAAAATGAGAAATTCTGCTTTTTCCTGCACTAGACGAGAACACTGATTCCTTAAATTCAACAGTGATTTTAGCAAGTCGGGAGAAGAAGAAGAGGTGAGAGATTGCTCAAGTGTATGAATCTGACCCAGAAGTGAAATGATGGCCGCCTCTCTCATACGTTTATGGGTGGAGGAGAGTCTGATAAACTCACCTCACAGAAAGCATTTTAAGGCGCACCATTCATGGTCCATTCTTGCAACAGAACCCTGGTTATTTGCAATAAAAAGTTGAATCAAATCTGAGATCCTGGTAATGACATAGTCCTCCTTTAAAAGCTGTGTATTTAAACGCCATATTGAGTCCCTTTGAAGATTTTGATTTAACATGACTGTGACCCATGCCACCGCATGGTCCGATATAACAATCGGTTCCAAAGCGGCATCATTTAGACCGTGTATGAGAGAACGACTAAGTAAAATATAATCCAGACGAGACCAAGTGGAATGCACCATAGAGTAAAATGAGAAAGCATGGGTCTCAGGATTTAGGAGGCACCAGGGATCGCACAATCCAGTAGAGTCAAGAAATTCGGCAAGAGCCCCTTGGACTTGAGAGGGGGGGCTTAAGCAAGGAATTAGGTCTATCCAAGTCCTGTGTGGGTGGCAGGTTCCAGTCCCGGAAATTAAGGGAAACACCAAAAACCTTTGTAATTCGGTCGATAAATCCTGAAAAAATTCAGAATTTCCCCACAGGCCCATACATACTCCCCAGGACCAATTCAGTACAGTCCAATAATCCTTGGACTAAAACATATCTCCCCTGTGGATCTGCAATTGTTATTTTGGGCTGAAAGGCTGTCGCCTTATGAATTAAAATAGCAGTACCACCACTGGCGGATGAGTTACTAGAAGCAAAAACTTGCCCAATCCCAAATCTGCGCAGGCCCCCCGCTTCCTCAGGGAGCAGATGAGTTTCCTGGATGAAGGAGATATGGGCATTCAATAGTGATAAATGTTTTAAGATCTGGATTCTCTTGTTAAGATCACAAGCCCCTCTTACATTCCAAGTTATAAACTTTTTCAGACCAGTAACCATTGAAGGTTATACCAACCAATGCATAGCCAGACCAATGTAGTATGAGAGTGCACCGCCAATCCCCCCCTACCAATATTACATGCAAATTATTAAATTGTTGTTCCCTCAAGACCCCCCAAAAAAACCAGAACATACATCTGTCCATAATGGCAGTTTTGAGGTACGGGGAAACCCCATCATCAACAATAGAAAACGACGGAACACCATAGCTTCCAAGCCCCTACCCCATAATCCCCCCCATATAACTATTTACAAGTATCCCTCTACCTGGCTTTGACACTGGTAAAGAAACTACATTATTATTAAATGGTAGAGAGCCCCAAAGTACCCCATTGTAACTACTCTCAATACCTCTAACCAAGTATAGGTTACTAAATTTGATAAGAACTCGCATTGGGTACACCTCCAACCCCATATTGGGCATTAATGTGGACCAGTCTAACAGGCCAAAAGGAATCCCCAGAATGTCAAGCCATATAAAACAAAAAGCAAGAGTAATTAGGGTACTACCCCCCATACTTCAGGACATGTGGTGGGTTACTCTTAAGCCAATACCCTCTCCCTTCTGCCCCCCCACCCTTCAAAAAGAAAAAGGATATTGAATTTATTCTGAAATCCAGACTGAGGTACCCCAACAATGTATAAACTACATGCCAACCCCATAAATCAAGCCATATTCCTGTGAGAACCAAAAAGGAGGTAAAGTCAACCCCGCACTCTCTGACAGGATTAATAGGTAAAAGATATGAATGTGTGGTAGATGAGACTGCAGAGAGAGCTGAAAACGAGCCTAAAGGATAGGCCTACCAAGAAGAGTGGTGAGAGAATGAAGGAGACACAAACGATAAAGGAGGAAAGAAGGACAGGAGTCCTATAGAGAAGGAGTAGTCGAGGAGAGACAAACACCATTATGCTGAGAGTAGTGTAATTATCTCACTAAATATAGAAGGTCAAGAAATATAGAAAGGAGCTGAAACAGCCAGAGAGAATAGGGTTAGTAGTAAACAGGAGAATAGATAATAAGAGTTTTTCAAAAATTGTTTGCGTGAGATAACAGCATAAACATCGCCAAGAGGAGTAAACGTAGCAGGCAGTTCCTCAAATATACGGTTGTTCCCCAGGGGAACCATATTGGTAATGAGCCAAACTGTCCCATGAGAAACAGTCCCCACTGGAAACAAATAGCTGCAAGAAAAAGGATCCGTGGGAAGATGGTGCCTGTTGCCACGCAGAGTCCTCCAGGCCCACAGGTCATCATCCACCTCTCTCCTCAGCCGCCGCCATCCTCTCCAAACCGGAGAAAAAACTCCCCCCACAAAGGCATCCCCTGGAACAAACTCCTCAATGGTAAGCCAACTGAATATAGAGTAATACAGTCGGAAATAAACAGTTCTTTGGTAGCAAGAGAACGAGATTGCAGTCTTAAGATTTAAATAGTGAAGGCAGCTTCTTGCAGAGATCAGCTTGAGTCTGGTTGGCCAAATAGTAGGATAGCCATGCTCCATCCACCAAAACCTGCAAACATGCTGGGTATGCCATGCGAAACTTAATACTGGCAGCTATCATCTTGCTGACTACTGAATGAAAGGAGGCTCTTTTCTGCCGAGTTTCTAGTGGCAAATCCTGAGTAATTCTTAGTCGCTTGCCCTCCCATTGTATAGACTGTAACTCTCTGACTTTCACCAAGATGTGCTGCTTTTCCAGATAGTTGAGAAAATGAATAATCATCGGTCCAGGGGAGGCAGTCTCCTCTGGCTTTGGATGTAGAGACCTGTGCGCCCTTTCTATTAGATAGGTAGGGTTATGTGGGGAAGGACCCACAATCTTAGAGAAGAGTTTCTGCATAAACAAGATTGCAGAGGGACCTTCAGCCCCTTCTGGTAGGCCAAAGATCAAGATTTTATTCCTCCTACTGCGCCCCTCTAGATCTTCGGTTTTGAGTTGTAATTTAGTAATTTGTTGCCTGAGCTTTGTGATTTCTGGTTCCGTCCTATCTCTCCAGGCCTCTAAGGAATAGGTGCGAGTCTCCGTGTCTGCCGTGCGAGTTCTGAGATCCGCCATTTCAGCACAGATATTTTTGAGATCAGTGGCAATATCCAGAAGCGTCTCCTTAAAGGGTTGCAACTCTTGCAAAAAGCGCTCTTCTGAAAGCGGTGCTGATGCCGACAATGCACCCAGTTGTTTAGCCAATGGTTGCTGCAGAGGTTTTGCCTTCTTTGCCTGCTTATCGGGCGAGACCGGGGGTGTGTGTCTGGGCAAGGCCGTTTTCATCTCGGCTTCCATCGCTGTGTATTAAAGCAGTAGGTGCTTCAAAAAAACAGCCAGCAAGCTCCGTTGTGTAAGCAGGAATATATAAATGTTGAGGATACCCCCAATTACATGCCAGAAAGCGCTCAATGATATTAGATTTTCAGTCTGGGGAGCGGGAGCCGAAGGGAACAGCAGCTAGCAAGCCCAGACCATCATGTGATCTTAATTATTACCTTTTTATGACCTGCCCAGGCTTTTGAAGTTAAACCCAAACATCAAGTTTATGACGTAACAATATGAAGAGTAATTTGGCAGGTTCCTCTCAAAATTTAACATGCAGCCCAGAAATAGTGACAAATGGTAGGATTGTTAAGTTAAAAGGGAAATGTTTGATTAAAGGATGTCATATTTAGGAAATTTATTTTTTTTCTGATGTTGCCATTAATTAAACATACCTCCTGGTAGAAACTATGTTAAAATTAATTCTAAAAGGAGGAGCTAGCTGATTCACTAAAAGTGGGTGGAGAGATAGAGTGAAATCAACCCTGTATCTGGGAAATATGTGTCATATCATCTTGGGCTCTGAGACAGAAAATTCTCTCTAACTTAGATGCACTTAGAAAGGTAATACTTAGAAAGAAATTAAGTCTTTGTGGTTGGAGTGTTCTATCTGTTAACTGTTCACACTATTGCACTCTGAGGTTGGCACTGTGGGAGCAGAGGGCCTGACCTGTGCAGTGCGTTTGTGACAGATTTGGTTGGCAGTGGTGTGATAAAGTATTGGTAACACAAGCTTGAACAGTTCAGTGTGTCAGCTTAATACTGTACAGCCCACTTGCAAAATAAGGCAGTGATTTATTTTTTTAAAAAAGTAAACAAAACTATATAATTTTGCTTACAGTCAAAGTTCCTACCCATTTTAAGTTTTTCCAAAATGCAAGTTACAGTAGCCATAGTTAGGGAAGAAGATGGCTTCCAACTACAGCGGGTACACTGCAGACTACTTGAGGCAGTTGTGTCAGGACAGAGGAGTCTAGTATGAGGGGAAAGCCAACAAGCAGAACGTCATGGATGCTCTGATGTCAGCAGATGCCCAGAGCCTCAAGTCACAGTCTGACTGAAAAGGACTGAACCTTGGGCATGGAGGGGCCAGAGTCCAGTGCAGTGTCCAGATCCAGTGAGGAGGACAGCAGGGACAGTGCAAGCCAAGGGCCACAGCAGCAGGAGAAGGTCACCAGCATTCTGAAGCTAGAAGCAATCAGGCTACAGATGGAGTTGCGGAGGATGGAGCTGGAGTTCGAGAGAGAAGAGAGGCAAGAGCAGTGAGCCGCAGAGGAGAAAAGGGAGCGAGAACAGCGAGAAGCGGAGTGTGAACAGCGGGAGGCGGACCGTGAAGAGCATGAGTGCCAAAGGCAACATGAACTGGAGAAGCTACGACTCAAACCCCCAGCACCAGCACAAGTAAGTGTCTTGGGTTTAACTGGAACTACAGGACTAGGTTACAAATTAAATTCCAAATTGATAGCCGACTTTAAAGAGGGGGAGGATATGGATGCCTTTTTAAATTCCTTTGAAAATGTTTGTATTCAGGCAAATATTCCAAGAGAGTCCTGGAGCTTCCAGCTATCCCTGCTACTTACTGGGAAAGCTCAGGATGCATTGGATCAAATGGACAATGAGGACAGTAATGATTACAGCAAACTTAAAACTGCACTTTTAAAAAAGTGAGATTTAAATGCAGAAGCATACAGAGCAAAATTCTGTAAGCTCAGGAGAAGCCCAGACATGAGCTGTGAGGAGCTAGCCACGAAACAATGTCAGTTTTTAAAACATTGGTGGGAAGGAATTGAAGCAAACTCTGTAGATAAAATTGAAAATGCTGTATTGTTAGAGCAGTTTGTTTGGGCATGCCCAGCAGAGCTGAAAACCTGGCTGGAGGGCCGAGATCCAAAAACAGTGCAAGAAGCTGCTGAACTCTCAGACCACTATGCCAAGAGCAGACCTGTTCTGAGAGCAATTGGGGCAGGTGTGGCAGCACAGAAAGGGAAAAGTGCTCCTTCAGGGCAGCTAAAACCCTCATTGCCTCCACCAAAACCAGTTAGCCCCAGGTTTCAAAGAAAATATGTTTCTGAGAAAAGAAATGAATGTTGGGTTTGCAAAGAAACTGGGCATATTGCCAGACAATGTCCCAAAAGGACGAGCAATACGCAAAGTGGTGCTAGGAAAGAAGTAGGTTGATTGTGTGTCCCTGAAAGCATACCTGTAAACATGAGGGAACACATGCACCCAGTCATTGTGAATGGTGTAGAGACACAAGGGTTAAGAGACACAGGGGCATCCCTGACGTTGGTAAAAGGGGATCTGGTAGAGCCTGGTCAGCTTATACCCAATAAATTTGTAACTGTACAGGGGTTCACTGGGGAGGAGAAAACACTGCCACTCGCTAGTGTTCTCCTAGACTGGGGGAACCATGCAACAGGTTGTGGTAGCAGAAACTTTAGCAGTTGATGTAATTCTTGGCAACAATTTCAAACTGGGGATGGTGTGTGCAGTTACCCATAGCCAAGCAACAAAGGAAAATTATGATGCCCGGGACCCCATAGAAGCCACTGTAGAAACCACTGTGAGGCTGGTTCCCCAGCTTTTGTCTTCTGATATGGAGACTAATGAAAGGGGGGTAGAAATTCCCTCGGTAGCAGCTAACCAAATAGCTATGGAGGGTTACTTCGAGGAAGGGAAGGTGACCCATTGTCAGAGGGTTATGGATGGCAGTGATCCTGAGTGCCCTGACACTAGAGCTAGGGACCCTAGTTTAGAGACTGAAGAGGACCTGTCCCATGCCATGGGAATGTGTAAGGAGTTTGCAGCTACTCAGAAAAGTGGCCCTAGTCTAGTGAAGCTGAGGGCTTGGGCAGACTCTGACGGAGCACAGAGAGGTGATGGTAAACATAAAGTTTATTGGGACAATGGACTGATGTATAGTCAGGATGCTAAGACAGAGGGAGGGGTGATAGGCAGGCAGCTTGTCGTTCCCCAGGGGTACCGTGAGCAGTTGCTCAAGATTGCACATGATATTCTCTTGTCTGGTCATCTGGGAATCATGTGCACTATGCAGCGGTTGGCCCAGAATTTCTATTCACCCAACTTCACCCAGCAGGTGAAGGAGTATTGCAGGTCTTGTCACTGGTGCCAAGAAATAGGAAAGGCAGGTAAGAAAACCCAAGCCGCCCTAATTCCATTGTCCATAGTGGAGGAGCCATTCCAGAGGGTGGGAATGGATATTGTGGGGCCTTTAAATACTCCCCGCTCCTCTGGGAAGAGGTTCATCCTTATTGTGGTGGATTATGCCACCCGGTATCCAGAGGCAGTCACCCTATCCTCACCGAGGACAGACAAAGTGGCAGATGCCTTACTTGGGATTTTCTCCCATGTTGGGTTTCTGCAGGAGGTTATCACCGATCAAGGGGGTTCCTTCATGTCGGACCTGATGAAATGTTTGTTGGAGAAGAGTGGGGTGGTGCAGAGACACATGACTCCTTATCATCCACAAGCCAATGGGCTTGTGGAAAGATTTAACAGTACCCTGAAGTCAATGCTCCAAGCATTTGCAGAACAGCATGGGAAGGATTGGATGAAATACCTTCCACACCTGTTGTTCGCATACAGGGAGGTGCCCCAAGAGTCTACCGGGTTTTCCCCCTTTTGGCTCTTATACGGATGCCTGGTATGTGGGCTCCTAGACTTGATTCAGGTGGACTGGGAAGGCAAGCACGCCACCCAGGGAACGCCCATAGTGGATGATGTCCCTAGGTTTAGGGAAAGGCTGAAGGAGCTTATGGAGACAACCCAGAGCAATCTGACAGCTGCCCAACAAAAACAAAAAGTGTATTATGACCGCAGAGCCACAGCTCGCTCGTACACTGTGGGTCAGGAAGTCATGGTCCTCATTTCAGTCTGGAAAGACAAGCTGCAGGCTGAGTGGGCAGGACCGTGCAAAGTAGTCAGAAAGGTAAATGATGTGAACTATGTCATAGAGTTACCTGACAGAAGACATACAGAAAGAATGTACCATGTCAACATGATGAAGCCATATGCTAATTGGGCTGACATTGGGTTTGCAGTGTGTAGTCCTGGGGAGGGGATGGATGAAGGAGACCCCCTTCTGGACTTGCTAGAAGAAAGCAAGTGGGAGTCCTCTGTGGAGGCAGTTAAATTGTCACCCCAGTTGGCCCCAGACCAGATCCAGGAAGTAAGGGAGGTTTTAGCAGACTTTGCCCCACTGTTTGCACCAAGCCTGGACTAACCCCATTAGCGACACATGATGTGGAGACAGGGATGCAGGTGCTCATACGGTGAACAGCATATCGGGTGTCAGAGGCTGCCCAGAAGGACATTAGGAGGGAGGAGGAGGAGGAAATGCTGGATTTAGGGGGTAATCCAGAAATTCCACAGCCCCTGGGCTTCACCCGTAGTCCTTGTTCCCCAGCCAGATGGCTCTGCTCATTTTTGTGTGGACTATCATGGACTGAATGCAGTCACGAAGTCAGACGCCCACCCGATGCCACAGACAAACAAACTACAGGACAAGTTGGGAGGAGCAACCTACCTTATGTCTATTGACCTGACAAAGGGGTATTGACAGGTAGAGTTAACTGCCAGAGCTAGGGAGAGGTCAGCCTTCATCACTCCAATAGGCTTATTTAAACTTGAAGTAATGCCTTTCGGAATGAAGAACGCCTCGGTCACTTTCCAAAGGCTGGTGAACCAGGTGTTAAATGGTGCTGAGGAGTATGCCATGGCATACCTGGATAACATTGCCATCTTAAGTGCCAGCTGGGAGGAACACCTGTCCCACCTTAGGGAAGTGCTGGGCAGAATACAGAGGGCCAGGCTCACTGTCAAAGCTGAGAAGTGCCAGGTGGCCATGGCTGAAGTGGCATACCTTGGGTATGTTGTAGGCCGGGGACAGCTCCGTCCTAACCAAGTAAAAATAGAGGTGATCCAAGCATGGCCCAGACATGCAGAAGCAGGTCAGGAGTTTTCTAGGGACAGCTGGGTACTATAGGAAATTTGTATCAAATTACAGTGCCATGGCTGCTCCCCTATCTGACCTGGTAAAGAAAAGGATGCCAAAGAAAGTTACCTGTAAACCAGCCTGTGAAAATGCCTTTACCAGACTGAAGGAGGCACTGTGTAGTGCTCCTGTACTGAGAAGTCCAGACTACAGTAGACCCTTTGTAGTTCAGACTAACGCCTCAGATGTGGGTATTGGGGCAGTGCTGAGTCAGACATCCAACCAAGGGAGAGATCACCCCATCATGTACCTAAGTAAAAAGTTAATTCCCAAGGAGCAGGCATACTCTACTGTGGAAAAAGAGTGTCTTGCCATGGTGTGGGCCATTAAGAAGTTAGAGCCATACTTATATGGGCAGTATTTTGAGGTACAAATTGACCACAACCCCCCTGGCTTGGCTGACAGAAATGGGAAAAACGAATTGTAGACTATTAAGATGGAGTCTTGCCTTGCAAGGGTATGACATGACAATCTCACATAGGGCTGGAGCAACCTATCAGAACGCAGGTGACTTGTCACATCTATATGAGGAATGAACTGACTTGTGGAGCTCATCCCATGCAGGGGATAGAGCCCACAAATTTAGTCTAGGTGGGGAGGAGTGTAACACTCTGCCCCTGCTTCTGGTTACCAGTATGATATTCATATTACAAATAACTGGTCTATGTATGAAATTGTCTCACACAAGTTAGCAAACTTGGCCTGTAACTTTAAAGATCAGCAGCTGGAACTACAGGATGTAATTAAACTGACCAGGGGAACCAGTTAATTAACTGACTTCCTTACAGAAGGGCATCTTATTACCTTTTTATGACCTGCCCAGGCTTTTGAAGTTGAACCCAAACTTAAAGTTTACGACGTAACAGGATGAAGAGTAATTTGGCAGGGTCCTCTCAAAATTTAACATGCAGCCGAGAAAAAGTGACACATTATGGGATTGTTAAGTTCAAAGGGAAATGTTTGATTAAAGGATGTCATATTTAGGAAATTGTTTTTTCTGATGTTACCATTAATTAAAAATATCTCCTGGTAGAAATTATGTTAGAATCAATTCCAAAAGGAGGAGCTAGATGATTCACCAAAAGGGGGTGGAGAGATAGAGTGAAATGAACCCTGTATCTGGGGAATATGTGTCATATCATCTTGGGCTCTGAGACAGAAAGTTCTCTAACTTAAACGCACTTAGGTAATACTTAGAAAGAAATTAAGTCTTTGTGGTCGGAGTGTTCTGTCTGTTACCTGTTCATTCTATTGCACTCTGAGGTTGGCACTGTGGGAGCAGAGGGCCTGACCTGTGGAGTGCATTTGTGACAGGTTCTAGTATGTGCAAGTGTGCAGATGGACATGTAATTTGCTGTGCTGTTCAAATGACTTGGAGCACAGGGTACAGTCTTGTTATAGCTGGTTTATGGTCCCAGATGTCCCTCCATTAAGTGTTTTTTTACTTCCTTTATTTATTCTTATTTTACACAAACAAAGATAATATATACCTTTTAAGTCATCATAGCCTAGTTGATACACAGTGTTTGGGATATTTCTGCTAGGTTAAAGCATGATAAAGTACAAGTTATACATAACTTCTAAGAAGTTAGTCAAAGACTGTGTTTGCCATGTAAAATCAGGTAGTTACAGTTTCTTTAACCCAAGGGTTAGAAAAAAAACTATAAAAAAATTATTTTTAAGTTGAAACTGTTCTAAAAACCACTATCAGCCTATTACAAACAACGTAAAAGTGAACATTCAGTTGAAAAAAAAGAACCCTCCATTAAGTGTTGGTTGTAACACCCTTATTTCCCATGAGTGTCAAACAGCTGCTTTCCCAGATACTCACATCTCTTCCTCTAGAAAAAAACAAAACAATATTTTATAGTTCCTACTGCTAAACAGTGTGTCACATACAGTATATCTCCTTTCCTAAAAAATAAAATGACTTGGGTCTTAGTGACCGTGTACTTTTTATTCTGATCTATGTATATCACAGGTTTACTCTGGACCCTAATCTAGGTTTTGTGGCTGCATCTGCATTCGCATTTGCCTTTCCTGCATGATGGCTAACAGTCATGTCATAGGCTTGTATAACTAAGCACCACAATTGTAGTCTGCTATTCGCTCCACTCATTCAATTGAGACACTTCAGGAGATTGTGATCTGCGATGATCTGGAAGTGACGTCCATAGAGGTAGGGTTCCATTTTGTTCAGAGCCCACAGAATGCCAAGGCACTCTTTCTCTACTGTGCCCAACTCCATCCCCCATGCATTCAGCTTCCGGCTGAAAATGCAGAGGGATGCTCCTCCCCATCATTTGCCCGCTGGCAGAGAACTAATCCTAAGTGTCTGAAGCATCAGCGTGGACTGCAGATTCCTTCCTATAGTCTGGGCTAACAAGGAGATGAGCTTGGCATAAGGATCTTTTGAGCTGCTCAAATGCCTTTTCACAGTTCTCAATCCAGATCACCTTGTCATGTGCCTGTTTGGCTGTGAGATCAGTTTGGGGTGCAGCCATCACACTGATGTTTGGCACAAACTTCCTGTAGTAGCCTGCTAATCCCAGGAAAGGTCTCACTTTCATTTTAGTGGGAAATCTGCCCCAGTTGTTAATTGTCTCCACCTTTGCTGGTTTGGGTTTGATGTGCCAACCCCCAACACAGTATCCAGGTATGTCACTTCTGGCATGCCTATATGGCATTGATCACAAACTAGTTATCTCCCAGAACTCATCCTGAGACTGTTACCAGTTTTCTCAACCCTTCAGATGCCTGCAAGGGTACCTGGATATACTGCACCACTCAACATGACCCACACTTGGGGTATCTGTAGGTCTGAATCTCACCAAAGCCACTGCCTACACGGCACAGTGCTTTTTACTAAAGGGCAAATGACCCACCCTTTATGTCACAGCTGAGAACACTTCATTTTAAATATGGTAACCACAGCTTTACTCTCCGAAGACAGATCCTAGCTTTTGTCAGTTACCCCAGTTATCTGTACCAGAAATGACTCAGTCACAGAAAGCATGAAGTATATAAAAATAATATTTAATACTCAAAGATATTTACATATGCTACAGGATATTACACACTAAGACTATGGGGAATACTGTATATCTACAGCAATAACAAAAGAAAGATTTTCTTTTTGTCCCTGGCACCTCCACTCCCCGAAGGGAGCTCAGCCCCACCACTCACTGCATCCCCCCATGCCCAGTCTTCCCCCGGGCATGGGCCACCCTTCCCATGGTCTACAGTAATGTGCCTTGGTTTACTCCACAGGGTGGGGCCATGGGAGCGGGACCCCACCAGGTGGACACTTTTGGCAGTGGGGGGGTGGTGGCAGAGCGGAGCTTCATGCTCGGGGCTGGGATTTTGTGTGTGGCTGTTCCTGAGGGCGAGGACGTGCAATGATGACCCACATCCACCCGCCCCCCCCCACAGGTTACGGCACCCACACAATTGATCCCCACCCCCAGCCACTGCCAGGGGTCTGTGACATGCTGGACACACTACCCCCCCCCCCAGAGAAGGAGAGCAGTCCCTAGGATGCTCAATCCTTCTCCCCCAGCTGGCCTCCGACGTACTGACTCTGTTTCCGAACCCGGGTCCTCGGTGCCACAGACGGACGCACTGCCTCTGTGCTGGTGGGCTGGCAAAAGAAAGTTTTTTAAGAAACAAAAAATACACAGAATACCCTAACTCACTTCTATCTAAACAGTAAGCAGAATAGACTCTTACCCCAGCTAGGAACTCAGTGAATAAAGTCAGGCTCCAACCCTTAATGTTGCTCCCTCAGAGTCTCAATCTTTACTAACTTGTCAGGTCTAACCACAAACACCCAATGCCTTTGACTAACCCGCTCACCATGCCGCATCACTGTGCATGTCACTCTGGCATCACAGGTTCAGCCATCTCTTTGTTCCTTGGGGGCCACCTCTCCAGAAAACCAGTCCAAAACAGATTTGTCATTTCCCAACTTGACCATGTGAGTTGTAAAGTTCATCCTTTGTTCCAACCCTAGTACACACCTATTGTTACCCACAACAGCTCCTTTGATATGAAAGGAGCTCATCTTCATCATAGCATCATAGAATTATAGAACTTGATGGCAGAAAAGGACCTCTTGGCCCATCTAGTCTGCCCCTTCCCCCCAACTAATCTTCCCTCCCCCCTCTTAAAGCACCCACCCCACTCCCCTGTAACCCCATGTGCCTGTCCCATGCTCTCTTGAAACCCAGCACAGTCTTGGACACCACCCATCTTCCTTTGAAGATTCCCCCAAACAGCCACCCATTACTAGAAGGGGCCCTGCAGTGATACAAAAGACACTTGGATGACAGGAAGGCCATACCCAACCTCTCTCAGAACCCAGAACTGTATTTTCAAAGTTACACTTCTTTCCCCCTCTGCTGAATTACCTACAGAGTCCAAATTGTTTTAATGAAAAGCAAAACAAAAAATTTCACACAGTAAAAGTATGCATTTAAAGTTGCTACAGCATATTTCAGTTTTTTACTGTCAGGCCTGATTTTTGCAGCCAGGACAGTACCTCCCTGACATGCTCAACATGTTCCATCTAGGTCTGGCTGTGAACTGCGATATTACCCTTGAAAGCAACTGCAGAGTCCTCAGCCCCCAGCCCCATTCAGGATTTTGTTCACCAACTTTTTTTTACCCTCACCCAGCCTGCAGAACTTTACAAGCCATTTTACTGGGGGGTGCATTGCAGGTGTGTCGTGTGTGGCTGACTGGGACAGTATTGTTGACAGAGATTAGTGATGGACCTGCATGTTAAGGTGAAATTGTTTAACCAGAAAAGGGCAAGGCACATTTCTTTCCAGGTGTGACCTGGGAGCAAAAGGAAGTGAAGTGACTTGCTCAGGGTCACACAGTATGCAAGTGGAGTTAAATTGGATGGCATGGGAATGAACTAGGGAGTCAGAATTCCCTGAATGCTGGGGACTGATTCAAGCTGGATTAAGCAGGAGGGCACTAGAACAACAGGGATGGCTTATGAACCACAGAAGCACTATGTACCAGGGGCACTGTGCATGGTATTAGTACAATGTGAAAGACACTATGCCATGAACAGTCCCCCGTGGCTGGTGCAGTCAGTTGCACTCAGTGGTGCAAATGATGTGTGCCACTGAACATCTGGCTGCACAACACCATAGTTTCTGGGCAGTACTCATAGGTGGATTTTGTTGGAATCAGGTTAGCATGTTGGCTTCAAAGTTACTGCCTATGTATTGTCCTTTTTTTTTTTTGGAACTACAAAGTTGCTGACCATGTATGAACTACAAATTAAAGAAGATTGCTTACTCCTTAGACTTTGTCCTCTTTTTCTTGTCCCAAAATCTGGTAACCCTACCCTGTAGGCTGGTTCCCTCTCCCTGGGATGAGATACAGATATGGCACACTGAGGAGTCCAAATGAGGACAAAACACGTGTCTGTGACTGCTGTTCTCAGCTGTTGCTGATTGTATTGTGAGGCCTTCTGGCACCTTGCAATTTTGCTTGAAGTTGAGCCAGTCCAAATTAATTCATTTGCATATGCTTCCCATGATGCTTTGCACTATTGGGGGATGCGCAATTGTGTTTTCTTTAAAATTTGGCTGTATGGCCAATATCCTCCAGAATAACCCATGCCCCAGTGCATTTGCTATGGGGTTCTTTTGTAGTCAAAAGCATACCGCTTCCAGGGCTTCTGTGTCAGTGGTACCTGCCAGTACCCTATAGTCAAAGCAATAGTAGTGAGGCACTTGGCACCCAATAGGCATTTCAATATTTTCTCAGTTCTTGGCATCCCTGGGGGAGGGATTGTATGACTAAGAAGAGAAGAGGGGGATTGTGTGGAGGGGGACCAAGTAAAAGCAAACATCTTGAACAAATACTTTTGTTCAGTGTTCTCAGAAGGAAGAAAAGGCGAAGGGCCACGGAACCAGGATAGGAGCTTCAAAGGCAGAGAGGAAAACACTAGTCCATTTACAGAAGAGAGAGTCCTGAAGGAATTCCCAAATCTGAAATTGAATAAGGCAATGAGGCCAGATGAAGTCCATCCAAGAATATTGAGGGAACTCAGGGAGGTGCTGGCTGCACCTCTGACAGTCCTGTTCAACCTTCTACTGGAGATGGGAGTGGTTCCGGGGACTGGAGGAGGGCGAATGTAGTCTCACTTCACAAAAGTGGTAGTAGGGAGAAGGCTGGCAACTATAGGTTAGTCAGCTTGACTTCGGTGGGGGGGAGGGGGACTGCTGTATTGGACTCATTACTGGAGGAAAGATAGTAGAATACCTTGAATCCAATGGTTTACAGGACCCAAGACAGCAGGGATTCATGGGGGGAGGTCTTGTCAAATGAGTCTAATAGAGTTCTTTGACTGGATATACTGGGAACTGGATCAAGGAGGAGCGGTGGATGTGGCCTACCTGGATTTCAGCAAGGCCTTCAACAATGTTCCACAAAAGAAGATTAGTAAACAAGCTGGGTAGCCTAAGAGTGGGACCAAACACAGTAAACTGACTAAGGGATAGGAGACAGAGGGTGGTGGTAAATGGAGTTCACTCCAAGGAAGGGAGGGTGACCAGCAGAGTACCACAGGGATCTGTACTGGGACCAGCCATCTTTAATGTCTTTATTAGCGACACTACAGAGGGGCTGGATGGGAAGGTCTGCCTGTTCATGGATGCCACTAAAATCTGCAACAGGGTCGACACTCTGGAGAGTGGAAGAAATGTCAAGAAAGGTCATGCTATGAAGCTGGAGGGTGGTAGACTTAGTGGAGATGTAAGAAAGTACTTTTACATGAAGAGGACGGTGGATGCCTGCAACAGTCTCCTAGCGGATGTGTTGGAGGCAAAAACTGTAATGGGGTTCAAGAAAGCATGAGATAGGTATAAAGGAACCTTAGAGATGAGACAAGGGGCGGATAAGCCAGAGATCAAGCAGGGTCTGTGCTGATTCAGTAGGTAGGGAAAAATGGGCAGACTAGGTAGGCCAGGGGGTCCTTATCTGCCATCAAATTCTATGTTTCCTATGGTATGCATTGGTTACTGTGATGAAATTAAGTTTGCGGTAATCCACACAGAATTGGGTTATCCCATCCTTTTGATGGATCAAGACTACTGGGAAAGCTCAAGAACTTTTCAATTCCTGTATCATCTGGTTTCCCACACTTCAGTGGATGCTGTCACACTGTGTAGAAAGTTTGACAGCATCCACTAAAGTCTCACCCTCACCTTCAGACAGATAAATTATAGGATCCTCGTTGTCCACAGCAGGAGACCATATTGCTGCCAAAACCAGCTCCTTTCAGGCATGGTATGGTTTTAGCATAGTGACATGATAGGTTCAGCATTTGTGAGTTTGGCCTGGCAGTTCAAGTACATAATTCATGTCATTGACTTTCTTGGTCACAAAACATGACCCTCCCAGGTAGCCTGCAGCTTCTTGTGTTTCACTTGAATGAGTGTCATTACTCTCTGCCCAGCCTGATAAGCTCATGCCCTTGCACCGTGATCATATCATGCTTTCTGCTTGTTCTGGGCTTGCAGGAGAGTCTTCTGTGTAAAGTCTATGTACTCTGCTAACCTCTCTTGTAAGTTTCAATACATACTACAGAATGATTTCCTTGTTTGTGGAGGAACTTCTCAACCCCTTCTGCCCTGATCAGATCCAGTTGATCACTCACCCTGCATGCAAAGAGTAACTCAAATAGTGAGAACGATGTGGCACCTCCCCGTAGGCAAATAGCAAGCGGGGAAAATATTTGTTCCAGTCTCTGGAATGTTTGTCTGCAAAGGATTGAAGCATGCATTTTAGCTTGGAATTAAAATGCTCATGCAAGCCATTCCTGTGGGGATAGTATGGTGACGTTTTTAGCTGTTTTGCCTTGCTTTTTTCCACAAGGTAGTTATAGCGTAGATATTAAATGTGTGCCCATCTGATAACATTTTTTCAGGGAACCCCACTCTGCAGAAAATTGTCAAACGCTCATCTGCCACCTTTTTTGCTTCCACTGAAGACACAGCAACCTCTTTAGGATCTCTGGTTGCAAACTCAACCACTACTAAAATAAATATTTTCCCTGTCCTACAGTACTAGAGTTATTCAAGAGTCCCACAGTATCAACAGCCACCCACCTAAGTGGATCATCTATGGCAGGCAATGGCATAAGGGGAGCCTTTGCCTTATGTTCCGCCGTCCTTGTTTTTTTGGCAAGCTAAACAGGTTTTGCAGTACCAGGCCACATCTGAGAAAATAGTGAGTCAGTAAAAATTATGCATACATCTATTCTGGGTCATGTTTGTATCTAGGTGCCAAGCACTTGAAATGTCATGAGCCAACCGTAGTAGCTGTCTCCTGTATTCTTGTGGCACCACTGTCTGCTGTAATGTACTCACCTCTCTGGCTTGTGAGCACAGGTTGTTGGACTCTGGGCCAAACTGGCAAGGATACAGAGGACCTTCAGCCTAACCCAGGGGCCACCAAGTCTGCAGCTGTTCCTCCAGAGCATGCAGAGGCAGAGCAGATGGACCTTGGTGGGCTCCAGAATGGTGGGGAAGGCAGGAAGGATGCAGACTTCTCCACCTATACCACTGCAGAACCTCCTTCACCTGACTGGTGGGACAAAACAGCCTAGAGGAGGCACCCATCACAGTGGAAAAGGAAGTGGTGTAGGTCCTCAGAAGTGGAGGTCCCAAGGAGGGAGGGAGAGTCCCCTAGCCCAAGAGGAAGCAGCTGATGATGAGTAACTCTGTAGTTAGGGGGATAGAACTCGGAGCTGGGAAGGGGAAGGATAGGGAGGTGAAGTGCCTCCCTAGGGCTTCAACTTAGAGGAATAAGTGTATCCAAAGGATCACTAGGGTGGCAGGAGCTGGGAGGTAGCTAAATGTCATTCTCCATCTGGGACAAATGATCTGGCAAGGGACAGGGTAGGAGTAGTGCAAGGTAACTTCAGGGGTCTGGGGAGGGGCCTCAAGCAGGTGGCATGTACCATGGCTTTCTCCAAGGTGTACCTGTGTACAGCAGGGAGAAGCAAAGGTACTCCACCCCAAGGTATTTAATGACTGTTGAAGGCATGATACATGGAGGCAAACTTTAGATATATCAGGAACAGGGGGCCAGCCTGGAGGAATGCAGGCCTCAATAATGGAAACAACCAGCATCCTTTCAGGAAGGGGACTGCAGTCCTTGGTGGGAGGTCTGCTACTTGGAGGAACATTTAAATTAGGTGGGTGGGGGAGACAGTACAACTAAGAGAGACAACTGCTCCCCCCCCCAGTGATGGACCATCAGGGATGGAAGGCTTCAGGGGAGAAAATTTCCTTAGGGCAGTGGGGCAGAAAGACAGGGGTTGGAACGTGGCAGAAGAAAAGGCAAGTACGCCTCAGGTAAGTGAGGGTAGAGGATTGATTGAGACAAGGAATGGTGAAAGTATAAAGGGAAGAGGTGAGTCAGGGAGCTTCAGGGAACAACACAGGCAGGATTGGGAGGGGAAGCAGGCAGGGGGATGGTAAGGTGTGGTGAGCCATGTGCACCAATACAAGCAGTCTTAGAAACAAAATTCTAGATCTGGAAGCCATCATGGCAGACATTAACCTGGATTTAGTGACCATAACGGAGTCGTGGTGCACTAGCAGTAAGAAGATTTCCAGAGTGCACTTCGGTGGGTTTTTGAAATGACTCTACAAGATCAGTTTCTATTGACTGGAAATATGCTGGAGAACTGAGCAATTCCACATAATATGGGTATGGATTGCCCTAGCTTGTTCACACTGTTTCCAGCATGAGGCCTTCCAGGTTATAAGTGAGATGTGATCACAGGTGTTATAAAATAGCATATCGTCTGCTTCAAGATATATTCATGCCATTGCTGGGAGGCTGCAATCCGAGATGCCATCTGGCAAGTTACATACCACTGTTTTTCAGATATGGGAGAAGCAATCTCCTTGCTCCATCTTTGTGCTTTACCCAGAGTGCTACCACCCTGGGAAGCAATTAGAGTTTGTACACATGGGTGTTGGCAGACATACACAGTGTACTTTGCCGAGTACAGTAAAATCTGGACAACATGAGCCTCAGACCAGGGCAACAAAACTCAAACAGAACCTGATGTGCCTGAAGAACTGTTTGTCCCCTCCTTGGATGCTTTAGTGTGAGTTTGTGACTGATTTTCAAAAGATGTGTGGGTGCTAAACTTAGAGGCCTTGGTTGTATCATATGACTGACCTGATTGATTATGTATGCATGAGTGCTGGTGTGAGTATCTAGACTTCTGTAAGGCTGGCTACCTTGATGTGGTACACAGTCTTATCACAGTGTAACCTAAACACTGTAACTAAAAGCCAGCCAACTTCTGCCTGATTGGTAGTGTTTGCCCAATAAAATTAAATGTTATGAATCTGTTAGGATCATTGGCTTGCTATATGTTGTTGACTGAAAGGGGGAGTAGGGCAATGTTTGTTTGGCAGGGCAGTAAATCTTTTAGTTTATGTTTGGGGGGCAACACTTCCATCAACTCTCAAGTAGAAGTTTAAAATTCCTGGCTACACCTCTACAGCTGTGCGGTAGGAGGGATCTATAATGCCGGTTCGACAAAAAATCTGTTGACCTCCATCACAGCAATGGCACTATGTCAACCACAACTGTGGTCAGCATTGTGCCATCAGAATACAAATGTTGCTTTCTACAGGGGGCTGTGCCCCCCGTATCCCCCATAATATTATATAATCAACTTCGAGTCAGAGCTGATTCGGGGAGGGGGTGCAAGACCAGGGGAAAGAGTGCCAGGGTCCCGAGCAGACTTTACAGTGATCCTTCGATGTCGCTGTCAGCATGATTACTGTAAATATTTAGCTGCGTGAACGGTATACCCTTTAGGAGACACTGAATGAGCTGTAACCCCAGTTCTGAGAAAAGTCAGAAAATGCTGTACTATACCTGGTAGAGACTGGGAATCCAGCAGTTGTGTGGCATGAGGCAGGAAGATAATATAATGACGAATTTGTAAATACTGTATTGGTAAAAGTCTGCATGTTGCAGACCAAACTAGTTCTGCATTTCTTGGAAAGAGATAAACGCATTACCTGAGTAAAACTGGTATACAGTATATACTGCAAAGAGAATCTCTCCCATTGGTGGTATCTAAGATCCCAGTGAACTGGAATGAAATGCTTTAGGCACAAAATAGGACAGAGCAGGGGCATAAAGGGAGTGATAGCAGAGCCTTCCTGAGAGCTTGCAAGGTCTTGATCTGGTCTCACATCCCAGGATTAGGGTCATTTAAGCAGAGAACATCCCCCACAGCATGAAAGAGCGAGGGGATGAATTCCATCATGGGGAAGATTGCTTTTTTTCCAGGTTAAGCCACAATGGAGGAGCACCTGTTAGGTGGCAAATGTAAAGGAAGCGAATATGTGAATCCCAGTAATAGACATTCAGATTTGGTACTGCTAGGGCCCCTTTACCTCGGGGAAGGAACAGGGTTGAGGCTAGCTGTATAGCCTAGAGGCTAGACTATTGAGCTGTGAATGAGTGTGGTACATCCAGAAGACCAGGGTTTGATTCCCACAACCTCCACTTGCATACTGTGTGACTCTGAGCAAGCTCCCCTCAACGTGTTGCCTCCCCAACGGCGACACCAACACAGTGACATACCTACATACCTCACTGTCGGCAAAATCGACACTTTGCCGACAGGTCGCTGTGTTGATGCACCTGAGACAAGCGCACACTGTCTCCCAGTCCTGCACCCCTCCCTGAATCAACTCAGACTTGGAGTTGACAATCTTTTTTAAGGGGTGTGGGGGGCAAAGCCCCCTAATAAAAAAAACAGGACCGTGAGACATACAGGATTTATGTCTACCATAACTTGTGGTCAACATAAAACCTGTCACTGTGATGCTGGTCGACAAAATTGTTGTCAAACCGGCATCGTAGGTCCCCACTCAACCACCCTAGTGCTCCCAGGATACCCCTGAAAACAGGCACTTGTGTCTACTGGGCCTTAGTCACTTACCAAAAAATAACAAAAAATGTTACCAAAAAATAGCAAACATAAAAACACTGAGTTTTGAGTCATACTTGTAGACATTGTTCTGCCCAAATGAACTGTAAGATTTGCTTATTCCACTGCCTTCAGATAGATTGTGACAGATGTAGTGGGACATTTTGGAATAAATAGAGGGCATGGGAAAGTATCATGATTCTGAAAGAGTCCACTCTGCAGGTGAGATTAAGAGGGACAGCAACCTGGTGGCCCAGTGGTGCAGAGGGCTGTAATGCTGTTGTGTCTTAGCTCTCTCATGCTGGCGACCCGAGTTCAGAAGAAAGCTAGCATCGCCAGGGGAGGGCTGAGGGAGGGCTGGGAGAGGATTGAGTGGCCACCTGGCAATTCTCCTGTCCTGGGCTGGGGTGGTGAGTCCTCCTGTCTCTTGGCTGCCACCACGGAGAGGCCTGGTGATAGTGCCAATGCTCAGGAGACTGGCTTTGGTTCGGTGGGGGGAGGAGCAGTGGTTCCGTAGTGCATGCTTGTCTCCATGTGCATGTGTCCTCCATGTCGCCATGGTTCTGGGATGTGGGAGAAAAAACTACAGTGGAGAATAGAAGACCAGGGCTTGTGAAGCTTCATCCATGGCACCATGACCTGCCCTGTCACTCTGGTCAGCGGTGATTCTGGATGAAAGACACCAGAGAGAGGACAGCTATCCCTCCGCTATGGGTGGCAGTCCACAGGGGAACTTATACCCCAACCAGGAGGGATGTAAGTGATGGTTGATGGTGCCCAGAGATGATGCTGAGTAGCCACCTGGTCTGACCTGGAGGGATAAAAACCTCTAAACAAAAAAAAGAGAGGGAGAGCACCCCAGTGGGTGAAGTCCTGTGTGAGTTGGGTAGTAAAATCAGCTGGGTTTAGCATTAAACAGATATCTAAGTACTTTACCGTCCCTAATTCTCAATTAAAAGGGGAACAAGCCTGAATGTTTGAGGAGGGGTGACAGCAGAACGTTAAAGATTCAGTTTTGGATGTGTTCAGCTTATATCCGGAAACCCTTTCGTATTCCTAAAGGAGATCAAAAGCTATGGGGAGGAGACATCCGAATCACGCAGTTATAGCAATATATCATCTACATATAACGCTATGCAGTACTCTTGCCCCTGAAACTGGATACCTTTAAACTCCTGCGCTGTGACTTCTGGATCACCTGAGCGAGAGGCTCTATACACAAATGAGATAATCAACGGGGATACTCCAGTAAATACTGCAGTTTCTGAGATGGAATAAGACAGCTTGTCCATGCTAGTCCATCTCATAATTTGCAATAGGTAGGATATTTGTCTGCCCCCTTGTATCCAGAAGTCCACCCGCATTCTAAATGCTTTCAAACTAGTGCTATTTACTACATCTTGAGGTACATTGATCCACAAATTCACTACCCTCTGTGTATAAAATTATTTCTCAGTGTTTGTTTTAAAATCAATTCTTTCGATTCTGTGTCCCACCTACTCCTGCCTCGCAAGCTCCGCCCTATTGGATTATCTAACAAGTAGTAAACTGGTTCAGATCCTACCTGAACAACAGCTGTCAGTCTGCTTTGGTAGGCTCTGCCCTACTCTGCTCCCAGTCCTTGCTGGGGTCCCTCAAGGCTCCATCCTTGGACCCGCTTCATTCTCCCTATTTATTAATGATCTCCCCTCAGCATACTCGCATGCACACATCCACATGTATGCCGACGACACAATCATCTGCACCACTGGACCCTCAACCCTTGATGTCGTGACCCCCCCCCCACCCAAATCGATTTTAACAGTGTGCTAAACTGGTTTTGGGCTAACAATTTGCAGGTAAATACAAAAAACCCTGTCTCCATGACCTCTGGGTCAAGGCAGAAACACTCAACTTTTTTGTCCCCCCGTCTTTACACCCCTGATGGCTCCCACCTTGAAATAGTTTCCACATACAAATACTTAGGTGTTTGGCTAGATAATAAACTTGACTACTCAGTCCATATAGAGACTTGCATGCCAAACTATGCCCTAAACTGTCTAGGAGTAATGTACTGAAATAAGGATTGCCTCTCCTTTTTTGTGCATCGTGAATTGATCACCAGTACCATCCTACCTGTATTTGACTATGCAGATATGGTTTATGGCACCGCCCCTGCCTCTTCCCTTGCCAGACTTGACATCCTCCTAAATTCCTTCTATCGCTTTGCCACTGACTCCCCATTCCTCACTCTCCACTGCTCCAACTACACATTGCTATCTACCCCCCCCTTCCGTTGTCGGACGCATTCCTTAGCTTTCATTGCCAAATACTGGTTTGGACTTCTACCTTCCTGTCTCTCCTCACTCCTATTCCCAGTCAACCCCTCCCCTTACCTACTCAGCTTTGGGGCGTACCATTCTTTCTCTCTTCCTCACCCTCACTCCACAGCAGGTCAGTCCACTTTCTCCTTATATCTGCCCTCCCTTTGGAACCAACTTATTCCTACCCTCCAACTAGCCACCTCTCTCCCAGCATTCAAGTGCCTGCTCCGAAGTGAACAGGCAGCTTCTTGCCACTGCCCCTAGCCTTTCCCCCACTTTAGTTCTAGCTAATCAGGGCCATGACCTCCTGTTCCATTTCTGCTCCTGCCTATACCAAATCTATTTTGCATAGCTGTATTCACTGAATTGCTCTCCTAATATTTGTAACTCTGACTATATACTAGCTGTTCGTAAATTTGTGCTATTTCTCTTGTTATACTTGCACTTGTTGTTCCCAATGAACTGCATTTCTGACTGTATAACTAAATATTTGTTCATTTATTGTAACATTCTTTTTAATGCTATTTCCATCTGTTTATTCTTCCCCAGGTCGCACCTGTAAATGAGCCCCGGCTCAATGTATCTTTCCCTGTCACCAAAGTTTAAATAAATAAAAATGTGCAGCTTTTAGTTGTTTGTTGTGTCTCTTCAGTGTGTATACTTCCAGTCCTTTCCCCATATTTAATGCATCCATCAACTCATCATTATAAATATTAAATACAAATCGCCCTGTGTCCTTAGTCGTTCTAGTTCTAAGGTACATGGACCTAGTCTAGTAAATCTGTATTCATAAGAGATGTCTTCAAATCCTGTATCATTCAAATGGCCCCATGCTGAATACGTTCAGTTTTAATACTTCTCCCATATTAAGCCCACCCCAAAACTGAGAGCTGTAATCTATTAGGGGCCTGATGAATGATCTGTAGAGAGGCAACAGTAGGTGTTCAGATCTATGATTAAAATGCCTTTTTATTGTATCATTTGACAATTTGATTTTGAGTAAATAGCCATAACTTGACTTTTTGGTTAAAGGTCTTCCCTAGCATAGACTCCTAGGTCCTTTTCGCATGTTGTTCTTAATTTGACCCCTTCCATGTAATACTGTTTCTTCATATTGCGCTTCCCTAAATGCATATCCACACATTAGGTGTTACTGAATTTAATTCTCCATTTATTCACCCATTTTACAATGTTGTTAAGGTCTGTTTGTATTTTATTTACAGCTTCATCTGTGTTTGCTGTTCCTTCAATTTTGGCATCATCAGCAAATCTATTACATGTGCTGAACATTCCATCCCCAAGGTCTCCAACAAAGAGACTAAATAATACTGGTCTCAATACTGATCCCTAGGGCACCCCACTCATGGCATTACCCTCCTTCAAAACACTGCCCTTTATTCTTGTTTTATGTTCAGTGAGCAAGCCAGTTTTTCATTCATCTTATTATATGGCTGTTAATTCCCAGGTCTATAAGTTTTTCAGTTAATTTATTATGCAATACAACATCACATGCCTTGCTTAGGTCTAGAAAGATGACATCAACAGCATTCCCATTATCTAGATCTCTACTGATGTTCTCATAGAAGGTTAGTAGATTTGTAACGCATGATCTTTCTTTGAGGGTATCTCTTGCAGCAGTCCACACTTATGAAACTATAGCCGCCAGGCACTAGGACCACACAGAAACTTTTCTACTAGCAGTGCACCAGGGGGCTGCCCACTCCAACATCATAGGCTGATGTCGCCCTATCTTGTAAGATGGGCGGCTCCCTCTCCTCTTCAGAACTTTTCCTGCTGTCGATCATCACACATTAGACTTCTCGGAGATCCGCCAGCTTCAGTTGACTGCCATTTCATCATTTTTCATTGAAACTCTTTTCAAACTTTTTTTTATTTTCTTTCTCTCCCTAGAGTGCATCACTTTAGCGATAAAGTAATTTTCCAGCTCTGTTTATGCTGAGCTCTGTCTCCGGGAATCTTTTCAAGAAGTGTGCCTGCAGGAAGAAGATCCCCAAGAAGGACAACTATGAGGCCTGCGTCCACTGCCCAGAACATGACACCCAGGCTTGCATGATCTGCTGTGACTTCAAACAGGCTACCGGGCGGTGCTGAGAGCAGACCTTGGAAATTTTCCTGCTAAAGCAGAAAGTCACCCAAAAGGAGAAGGAGCTTCAGGCCATAGGTTCCTCCACTTCCCCCATGGCGTCCTCAGGCTGGCAGTCCTCCAAGGCCAGGAACAAGTCAGCAGGGAAGCATAAGCACCAAGACAAGGACAGTTCTAAGGCCTGGTCATCCCCATCTTGCTTGAGGTCGCCACTCCAGGCGTTGGCCACAGCAGGGCCATCCTCATCATCGAGGGAGGCCTCCTCTGCCTTGCACGCCCCTTCACCTGCAGGGCTACTATTGGCAGCACCCACCACCAATATTTTAGTAGCAGGTCTCAGTTCCAGGGGCTCTGGTGCCCCACCAACCTCCCAGCCCCTTCTCTTCAGGCTCTTGTTTTTGGCAAGCACTCAGTCAGGTGGTTTGGCTGGCTCATCATCGATCAGCTCTGCATTTGTGTTCATGGGGGTGCAACCTACTCCCCCTGCCACCAACCTCGGCTGCTTCTTTCATCACTGTCTCAGGCCTAGGGCCTTTACCCTCTCCAGAGTCTCCCTGGACTGAGCCTCAGTCACCTTCACCCTCTTCAATACCGACTCATGCCAGAGAGACCCCCCACAGGCCTCGGCCTGTTTGGCCGTCCTCCCCAGTGCTGCCCCTGGTGCCAGCCCCAGTCTTTCTTCAGCTGATGCCGATGGGCATGAGGCCAATAGTAGTGGAGTTTCATTCTATGCTTAACACCTTGTAGGACTTTATGCAAGCCAGGCTTGCCCCTCCCCAAGGCCTGTCCCCGCAGTGGCCTCCTGCACTGGGCCCTGTGCCCTCACCTCCAGTGGGGCTGCAGCATGCACTTCAGGACCCAAGGCCCTCGCTGCCTCCTTCAGGAGCTGGGGGACAAGGACAAGTACCGCCTTGACTTTATCCTTCCAGATGACCTGGACAATGGAGGTGCCACTCCCTTCCACTCCTTCACCACTGTCTCGTCCAATGGTGAGATGACCCCGAAGTACATCCTGCAATCTCACCCAGATGATCCCTTTTTTGTCTCAGTTATAAGACAGTTACAGTTGGCCAAGGGCTTCCACAACAAGGAGCAAGATTCTGCTTGATGTCATCGGGCTACTTATTTGCACCTGCCGGACGCCCCTCCCCTGGTCATCCCTCCCTTAATTAAGCCCTTTGAAAATGCCACCATGGCCACCTGGCAACAGCCCAGTTTGATCCCCACTATGCCCAGGAAGGCAGACAAATTGTACCTGGCTCCAGCAGGGAGGCCTTTCTTAGCCGATCAGCCTCAAGCAGATTCGGAAGTCATCGATGCCGCCCACAACCATATCAGGAGGCCCAAGTATCTCAGTTTTTTGCCCTGGATAAGGAGTCATGGGGGCTGGATCTCGTTGGCATGAGAATTTTTCCCTCTGCCACACTGACCATCAGGGTGCTGAACTACACTGCCCATATGGTTCAATACCAAAACCAGCTCTGGGATCAGGCCCTTGAAAGTGTCCAGGCCCTCCCGGCAGACCCCCAAAACAGCAGATGCTGCAGTCTCTCAAAGCAGGTTCTGACATCAGCAACCACTTCGTTAGGGCTGCCTATGATGCCATACATTCCTCTGCCAGGGCTGCTGTGGTGGGCATTTGCCTGCGAAGACATTCTTGGCTGAGGGTGTCAGGCTTTGCCCAGGATGTTCAATTGTCTATCCTGAATGCTCCCTTTAGAAGCTACAAACTATTTGGTGCAGATGTTGTGGAAGTGTGGGTGTTGATGAAGGACACAGCAGGCAAGAATTTAGATAAAAGTCCCACAGAATGGCACAAATTATTTGCTTTTGTCAGTCTTTAGACACTTTGACAGATACAAAATAAAAAAGAAAAACAGTTATGTCAGGTCTGGCTACTTTAGAGATTGGCGTTTTGCCTTTACCAGTGACACCTAGCTACTGGGTGTTGGCTCCTGCTTACCAAGGTTACACTAGGAAGGACCTTTGCTGAGGGGTCTCACCAGTCTTTGCACTTTCCCATGAGTCCAGTCTAGCCAGTAGCAAACCGCTCCAGTCCATTGGAGTCTGCCCTCAGCTCTCTCATGGCTAGTTGACACTCCCCTTAGTGCTCTTTGACAGGCTTCACCAAAATCCTTAGGGAGACAGTATAGCACAGTGGTTTAAGGCTCTGAGCTGCAAATCTGGAGATCTGGGTTTGAATCCCACAGCCCCCACTTGCATACTGTGTGACCCTGAGCAAGGCACTTAACTTCCCTGTGCTCTCAGGTCGTACCCGTAAACAAGCTTTCAGCTTAGTGTGCTACTCCTGGTTAAACAATTGGAAGGAAAAAAAAACACCTCACTTATGTCCCTCTATTCCTGTGGACCATACCCCTATACCTAGGCAGCACCGCAACTGCACAGCTTAGTCAGCTGCTTAGCACCAAACACTCCCACTCTTAGCTTTGCATAGGCTTTTCCCTTCCCCTTTCCCTGCCTCTCCCCCTCTCTCCGTCTTTTCCCATCTCCCTTCCTCTCCCCCTCATACCTCTCAACCTTTTGTCACTGAAATGAGGGACATGGATATTTCTGGACACACAAAATGAGGGACAATGAGGGACACAGACCCCCAAAATGAGGGACACATCCTCAAACATGGAGGAAGAAGCTCAGAACACTGTGAAAACCATAGTATTTACTTGTGCAAATTTTATTTTTGACTTAGTACTTTAGAATATTATGAATTTCTTCTTTAAAGCCTGAATTTTCATCACATTCTTTTTGTTGGTAGCACCTTTTCCATGAGGGATGGATGAGGGACAGAGCAATTTTAAGGGGTAAAACGAGGGATGTCCCTCGTAATGAGGGACACTTAGAGGTATGCTCCCCTTTCTCCCTCTCCTCCCCTCCCTCTCTCCTCTCTCTGCTCTCTCTCCTCTCTCTCCCCTCTCTCTCCCCATCTCCCTCCCCTCTCTCCTCCTGTCCTCTCTCTCTCCTCTATCTGAGTTGTGTAGCTGACTGACTGAACGCTGCTCAGGGAACCTTTTTATACCTCATTAACATTCAGTGTACCAAAATCACAAAAGAAACAGAAATAATTAAACACTCATCACAACAGAAAAACGCAATACTATACATCTTCACTAAACACACGATTCATCTTCACTTTACATAAGAGTTTTTAGTATATTTCCCTTAATTACTAGAAACTCCCCCTTAACTGCTGCTACTCTCTGATCCCATGTTCTATAAAGTCAGCAATTCTAGGTGTGGCCAGCCCTATAGGGAAACAGTAGTTAGCTGGCTGCTGAGAATCAACCCAAGCCACTCACATTCTCCCAGCCAGGGTAAGTAAAGGGAAACTCTTGTTGCACTGAAAACTGCCTTTTAGAGTAACTTTTAACAGTTTAAAGGTATCAGGTAACAAAAGCAAACAGGAAGAAAACTGTGTTTGTTCTACATTCAGATGCTGCTAAACTTCATGACTATTCTTAGATTGCCTATTTCTCCATTTCAAAACAGGACACCAGTCCAGCATGTTTTTATCCATTCATATTTATTTTCAGGGACATTATAGATGAGATTCTCACTTGGATTTAGTATTTTGTGTGTGTGTGTGTGTGTGTGTGTGTGTGTGTGTGTATATATTGTGTGTGTGTGTGTGTGTGTGTATATATATATATATATATAATGGCCCAGATATTCAAAGGGTTGCGCCATCATAACAGGGTTCTTGTCACAAGTCAAAATGCGCCATTTTGCGATATTCAGAAGGAGGCAGTTAGCACCACGAAAACATGCTGAGCAACAGCGCAATGAAAATGAAGGCATGCACAACTGAAGGGGGTGGATCCATGCATAAAGAGCGCAATGCGATATTCAAAGACTTGCGCGATGCGCAATAGCGGCACAGCCGGAAATTGCGCACTAGCGGAAATGAGCCAAAATAAAAAGGCTCAAGGAAGCGGCGCAAGAACGCTACAAGGCTGCCAAGTGGGGGAGAGAGAGAGAGAGAGAGAACAGACAGACAGACAGACAACAGACAGGCTAGGGCAGGCAAGGAAAGCGTGGGCCATAGGCTGTAGAGGCCAGCGGGGGGTGCCCGGTGCAGTGGAAGTAGCAGTGAGGACAGCGGGGTAACACAGCAACACCAGCGGGGGCTCAGAAGCCAGGGAGATGGACAGTGCCAGCTTCCACATAGGCTATGAGAGGGGTGAATGCATGCTGCAGGGGACGTGGCCGTGGAAGGGCCCGTCGGCGGTATTCCCCAACAGGCAGTACCGTGCCCGCATCAGCTTTGAGCTGTACACAGATGTAGAGATCGTGGGCCGGTACCGCCTGAACAGGGCAATACTGAGACGGCTCTGTGAGCTGTGTAGTGACGTGATGCAGGCACCCTCACGACGGAGTCACGCTCTGTCGGTGGAGACCAAGGTGACAGCCTGCATGTGTCTGCTCACCACGGGCACCTTCCAGAGGCCAACAAGGGACACCACAGGCATCACACAGTCGGCCACGTCACGCATCCTCACCCAATTCCTTAGCGCACTGCTGCCACATGCTGCGGAGTACATCCATTTCCCCAGCACCACGGCAGAGCGTACAGCAAACATGCAGGAGTTCCACAGGGTAGCACGTATGCCTGGCGTGCTAGGGGCCATAGACTGCACCCATGTGGCCATTCGCACACCACCTGGCCCCGATGGGCTCGCATATAGGAACAGAAAGGGATTCTCCAGTGTCAACTGCCAGGTGGTGTGTGATGCAACTGGGCGCATAATCAATGTCTGTGCCACACACCCTGGTGGAGCACATGATGCCTTCATATGGTATCAGTCCACACTGTGCCATCGATTCGAGAGTGGGGACATCCCCACAGGACATCTAGTGGGTGAGTACACCTGTATGGAATGCAAACTCGGGGCAAGGGTGGGAATGCCACAGGTGCCATGGTAGTGGCACACAGGGGTATGGGCAATATGGACCTGAACATGAGACTGATCTCCACTAGCTCCACACAGGTGGCAGCGGATACCCACTCCGTCCCTGGCTGCTCACACCGTACCCGGCGCCCCATGACCCCATCGCAGCAACGCTATAATGAGGCACATGTTTCCACACGCAACATCATAGAGCGGGTGTTTGGGATGCTCAAGGCACGCTTCCGATGCCTAGACACCTCCGGCGGTGCCCTACAGTACAGCCCCCAAAAGACCTGTGGGATATTCCTGGCCTGTTGCATCCTGCACAACATGGCCAAAGACTATGGGATAGCCGTACAGGTTGAAGAGGGGGACAGCAATGGGGACGCCAGTGGCGCCGGTGTTGATGGTGATGAGCAGCCCCCCCTAGGACGGCGGGACCCCCGACTGATCCGGCAGGCCCAGCTGCACAGGGACACCATCACAGAGGAGCACTATGCAGAACACAGGTAAGTCAAGGGGACATGTGCAACCAACACTGTCCATGCGCAAACCACAAGCACACAGGGTAACACACCAGGGGTGCATGACGACCAGGGGAGTGGAAGGGTCCAGGCATACAAACACATCATCAGGGAGGGGGTGAGCACTCATATGGACACACACACACACCAGGCACAGAGCGTACATGGGCACATGCACAGCACAGCAGAACCGACATTGCTAACACACAGCACCACTGACCACCGCCACCACCTGTACTGTCCAAGTATGTGTGTCAGATGCTGGGCACCCTTGCACCTTGGTGTACAGTACAATGCAGGCATCATCATGCACACGCACCTGTGGACAGCAGTTGGGAGGGTGTGCAGGTGGTCCGTGTGTCGGCGTGGTGAGCAGAGCACCCAGCAGTGCACTGCCCACCATGACACACATTGCACACATGGCAGCAGCAGACAGGGCCCTCACTGGGAGACAGCTCAGTCATGTACCACTGTCCCACAGCCACCGCGGATGCGTGGGCGGCCCCGCCGTGACCCAACAGCACTGGCAGGCTGAGCAGGGGCCACATGGGGTGGCACTGTTGCACCACCAGGGGTCCCACTGCGCAAATGCGACCTTGCCCGCACAGGGGTCTGCAGCATGCCGAACAAACCTGCACCAGGGGTGCTCGGGATGGCCACAGCAGAACCCGGTGTCGACAGGCCTGGTGTCACACGACGCCGGAAACGGAGAGTGGAGAGTGAACTGTGTGGGGTGTGCGGTACAGGGGCACCTGACTGTGTGCCCAATGTGTCCACGACAGAGACCACTGCCTGGGTCAGCCTGTCAATGGCGGCGGTCACATCCGTCCGCATACGCACCAGCTCTGCACGGTCCAGAGCACATTCCCTGCTGTGCCGCTCCACAGCCACAGACAGTGCCTCCACGGACATTGCAACCCGCCACTGCAGCTGTACTGATTCCCACAGCAGGCGGGTGTGCTCGTCCAATGGATACTGTGCCCCAACGGCATCCTGTCCCCCAGGGTGTGGAAGGTCCTGATGCACAACACCCATTGAGGGTGGGCGCTGTTCACCAGGACCAGGAATGGGCGGATCAAAGGGCGGCGGACATGTGCCACCACTTGACACTGTACCCCCAGACCTGGTGGGTGACTGCTGCTGCTGCCCCGCCAACTGCTGTGCCCCAGGGTCCACTTGTTCCACCGCTGTGCTAGCAACAGTGCCAGACACCTGCACAGCCACTGGTGCTGCCCCACCGGTGCTGACAGGCACAGCCTGGGACTGTGCCAGCATGCTGGTACACAAGTTGGAACCTGAAAGGCCCAGGGGCACGTGCTGGCCTGCTGTGTGTCCGTCATGGGACACACACCTATCACTGCCCATTGCAGTCCTTGCATCATCAATGGTGCAGGTACGTGCTACAGCCATAGTCACAGCGTGCTGGCATGCTTGCATGCCAGACTGCTGAGACACAGGCTGTGCACCCCCGCACCCGAATCACCGACACCAGAGTTGGCGGCCCAGCGTGCATGCTGCTGCAGTGCCTGCTGGCTGGTGATAGAGGTGGATGGACCCTCCTCCATGTCCAGCAGGTCATCATCACTGCCTGGACCCACCACCACCGTCTCCTGAAGATGAACAGGATCTGTAACAGAAAGAGAGTACATGTGAGTGCATGTGAACAACCTTCCCCCCAACCCCCCCAACACCACCACCATGTCACACCATGCAGTGATGGGCTTCCACCTGTCTGGAATCCACCTCCTGGTACACCCTCAATAGCGCTCTGCTGCATTGATGCAACCAGTGTCTCCTCAGCCGGGGTCAGCTCCACACCACTGGCGGGCCCCCGCCAGTGCCAGCATGTGCCGCCCTGAAGGCTGCCACCTTCTCCTTCAACCTCCTGCGGTCTGTCCCCATCTTCTTTTTGCATTCCTGCACGGAGCACTGGTGGCTTCCGTACAAGTTCACGGCCCGAGCTACCCCCTCCCATGCAGCCGCACGGGACTGAGGGGTGCCCCTCCGTCCACTCAGTACTGGCTCCTCATCCAGGTAGGCCTGGAAGAGGGCCTCTGTCTCTTCTGGGGTAAAGTTGGGCCTCTTCCTACACCCACCGTCCTCACCCTCACCTTGGCTCTGCTCGGTCATGGTGACCTGTATGGGGGCAAGTGGACACCTGTCACTGTGCAGTCTACAGCATTTTCCCATGACCATTGTCCAGAACATCACACAGCATGCAACTCACCTCTCACCTGCAGTAACCGAATCTGGCCAGCGCAGCCCAATGTTGCACATTTATAGCGCAATGCATGCAAATTAGGAGTGGAGCAACTATAATGACATGCAAATCGCACCACTGCGCCTTTGAATGGCTGATCAGATGATTTGCATGTGTCGGCTGAATATCGCGAATTTGCGCTTTGCGCAATACGGTTGAGTCGGCTGAGCCAATGGCGCAGATCTGTGACTATGTGATACACTGCATTGCGCATGCCCAGATAGCTTATGCAGGCGTCTGCCGCGCTGCTGACGTGCTGTGCGTGATCGGCAATGCAGGCCATGGCCACCATTGTGCCAGTGGCGCTACAGCACTGGGCACTATATGGCGCTGTGGCACTACTGCGCAATAGTCCACTGTGGCACTGGTACGCAGCTGGTCAGTCGCGCAGGATGCCTATACGTCAGATGGTGCTGTGCACGGCCTTGAGTCAGTGCCCATGACCTTGTGTCCGACCTTTGCCCCCTGGCTGTTAAACGCCATGTAAGCCCTATTGCGCTGTCTGGTGACAGCGATGTGAAGAGACGGCGCTTGTTCAACAGCGATTGGAACCTGTGGTGGTCTATTGCGCAACATCTCCACGTGGGGTTACGGCGCAGCGGAGTGCCATATTGCCTGCTGTAAAGTTGGTACCATGGCTTGGAGAAGATCTGTTCTGTGGAGCCCATTGGAACTGGCCAACTTGGTGGCCCTAGTAGAGCCCCACTATGGGGCACTTTATGGTGAGGCGGCCCTCACTATTGCCCGGACACAGGTGTGGCATCAAGTGGCCACTGACCTGGTGGGGGTCTCTGGACGGTGCCAGTCAGCTGAGCTGTGCCGGCACCAGTACAGTGACCTCCGCCGGAGGGATCAGGACCTTCTGGATCGGCTGCGGTCACGTGCCAGGCAGGGCGTGGTGCCTAGGCCAGGTGGGTGTACCATCTATGCACCTGTATTCTCTGTAGGGATGTGAGTGTGTTTTGGTGGCTGTGCATAGGTGATGGCTCTGCCATGGTTGGCTGTGTCAGTGTGTGCAGCTGTGAGATGAATGGGTCTGGCTGTGTGGGCAGGCACTCTCACTGGGGCAGGGGGCAGTCTGCTTTGGAGTCACACTGATGTTTGTCTCAACATATGTCTCCCACAGGCCGGGATGTGAGGATGCAGGCCCGGGTTGAGGAGGGCCGTGCCAGGGCCCTGGTGCCAGTGGGAGTTGCACCCCAGCAGCAGCAGCAGCATCAGCGGCAGACCCAGCTGCTTGAGCAGTGTGAGTATCATTACTTCATGGATGCTATTGCATGCTGGGGAAGACCACTAGCCCTGCACAACACAACCATGCAGGAAAGGGGAGGTCATAATTCCACTACACAAGACACTAGTGAGACCCCACCTGGAGTACAGTGTACCGTTCTGGAGACCATACCTACGTAAGGACATAGACTGGGCAGAGAAGGTTCAGAGGAGGGCAACAAAGATGGTGCATGGATTGCATCACAAGTCCGATGAAGACAGGTTGAAGGAACTGAACATGTACTCCCTGGAGGAGAGGAGGGAGAGAGGGGATATGATAGAGACATACAAGTATCTTACAGGGAGGAACAGGGTGCAGGAAAACACTATTTTAAGCGAAAAGATGTTCCAGGACTAGAGGGCATGGGATGAAGTTGGAGGAGGATGATTCAGAGGAAACATGAGAAAGAATTTCTTCACAGAACGGGTGGTGGACAAGTGGAACACCCTGCCAGAGGAAGTGGTGGGGGCTGAAACAATCACGGATTTCAGAATGCACGGATAGACATAAAGGAATTCTGGAGGTCAGGGTGAGGGCAACAGACTTATAGGAAAACAAAGTGAACTTACAAGCTCAAATGGACAGACTGGGTGGGCCATAGGCCCTTATCTGCCGACACTGTCTATGTATCTATGTATGTATGCACGACACAGGTGACATGCATCACTGTCCAGTATCACAGCACGTCTGTGTATGTGTCACTGGTGGTCCATGCATGTACTGGGCACATAGCTGTGTAACTGGCATCGCACCACGTTGCCACGTCACTTGACAGCCTTGTTTGTGCTGTGATGGACATGGGCAGTGTGTGTGTGCAGTGGTGCGCGTGCTGGTGCCGCCTGTTTGTGATGGCTGTGTGCATGTTCACTGTGGGTGGGTGCATGCCATCACAGGTGCGGGACATTGGGCTATATGGCTTGCAGGTTGGGTGGTGTTCAGGGTTGTGGTCAGTCACAGCCATTGACTGTGTTCCCATTTTCCTAGGCCTCGAGGTTCTCCGGAGGATTCTGCAAGACATTCGGGGCCTGACACAGGTGTCCATTGAGAACCAGGCCATCCTTCAGTCCATCAGGCGCCATGGCCTTCGGAGGAGGCGTCACAGGACAGTGCGGAACCAGGCACAGGATGACCAGCCGGCTGGGCCTTAGGAGAAAATACCCTTCCCACTTCTCCCATCCCTACCACCCTGCCTTCCCTCTCCAAGTTGTTCATCCCTACCCCTTGAACACCCCTACCTTGTACCCGTCCCCCCTTGTAAATAGTTGTTGTTTATTGTTTTGGTTATTTAGTATTTGAAAATTTTAACATACATTTATATTTTGATATGAATACTGTGTTGGTCTCTGATTTGCAGCTGGCTATGGGTGCTCAGTTGCAGTGGTGTACATGCCATCTGGGGTGGTATGGTCCTGTGTGTGTGTGTGTGTGTGTGTGTGTGTGTGTGCATGTGTGTGCATGGGGAGGTATCTCCAGCATGGCAGTGACTTTCTGTCGGTCTTGCCGTCTGCTGCCACCCACTGCTGGGTGCACAGGTGTGTCTGGCTTGTATGTTTCTGTGCTGCACGGGGTTGACGTGTGCTGGGGGGGATGCATGGTTTCCTGCAGTGCCAGTCACTGCACATGGGTGGTGTTTTGGGGTCACGGTGCAGGGTGTGCTGTGTGTACGGGGGGCTGATGTGCACTGTGGTTGTCAACCCCCTGTGTGTGGCACTCTCAGCCTGCCAGTGGTTGTGCTGGGGTGTCATGGCTCTGCTGTGCTTTGTTGGCTTGTCCCCATGGGCCAGTAGATCATCCGTCACACCCCCAGTGATGCTGTGCTTGGGGTGTGCAGGTGTGGTGTTGGTTCTGCAGTGTGTTCCTGTGCCCATGTGTGGCATGGCTGGCGGTGGGCCCCAGCCTGCATCCCTGGATGTGCAGTTCCATTGCTCTGGGGGGCTCTGCTTGTGTTATGGCACCTCTGGACTGCTCAGCTGGGCTGCCCTGGTTGCGCTATAGCGCAACATTTCTGCTCAGCTTCTCCTTCCTGGTTGCGCTATGGCGCAGTTAGTGCGATATTCAGACATTGGCTGCTTGCGCAATTTGTTCTGCTCCATGTTTGAATATCGCACCTGTTGCGCATATGCGCAATTGGTTTGTGCTTGCTCCTGCTGTTGCGCACATTTTGGGCGCAGTTTGAATATCCAGGCCTATGTGTGTGTGTAACCCCCCTACAAATGGGGGTTCCTGAAAAGTCTTCCTCGAGCTTGCCTAAATGCTCACTGCCAGGCTGGTGTCCTGCATTTTAGCAGTTTAAATGTGATTGCCAGAGAGTGCCTGTATAGCCTCTGTGTACTGTCTCTTTAAGAGCTGCCTGGATTGCAGTCATAAGTAATCTGAGAGAGATCGCTGTTGAAAGATTTAACTTTTTGCTGAAAATCATTTAGAGTGATAATGATTAGGGCAAAAAGTTTTTCACAGTAAAAATATGCCGATTTCACGGCATTTCACGGTCCTGGTAAGGGGGGGTTAAATGTGCTGATATATATTTTTTAAACCTCAAGTCGCAGCTTAGAGCGGAGACCAGAAACAGACTTGAAACAGACTTGTCCATTGACATTGTCTGTGTTGCCTCCTACCCACTTCTGTCCAGTTTAGTCCCATTTGCTCTCTGCGATAGATGCCGAAGAAACCAGGGGTCTGAGGGCAGTCACAGTTTGAATTTGGCTGCCCTTCCCCTGCACAAAGGACTGCAATATTTGCGGTTCTTGTTTGCAGCCGCAAGTCGCAACTCAAGATGCCAAGAGCCGAAAAAGGAACCGGGGTCACAGTTTGAATACGGCTGTCCTCCCTCTGCAACAAGGACTATTTTATTTTGTTGTTGTTGTTTAAACAAATCAGACCTGCAACTGCAGGTCACAACTCAACTATTTAATTCAGGGACTCTACAAATTATAACGAGGATTAGGTACGATTGGTAATTTGGAGATTTTTCATGGGGGACATCCGATTTCATGGTAATCGTGAAATCTGTGACCCCCGTGAAAAACTTTTAGCCCCAATAATGATAATGTAGTTTGTCTAACCTGCCTTCTTTGCAGCAAGGACTGTTTTGTTTATCTCCACTATCTTGGTCCTGGACTGCGAATTGGACCAATCAGTTCTGGTGGGACCTAAAATGGAGCTGGACTACAGGAGCTATCTGGAGTCAAAATCTGTAGGAATTGTAGTTTTGGGCTTTTGGCACCTTTTTGCACCTGAAGGGGGAGCCTTTGTTGTGACTGACAGACAGCTCAGTCAACCGAACCTTTTGGATTCTGGGGAAAGTCCCAGGCTTGCTGGCAGTTGAGTCAGATCTAAGTTGGGAGCTGAAGAAGCAACAGTTTGAGACAGTCAAGCAGCCGTCTGAGTAGTTTCATGCGGAAGAACTGTGGAAAGGCCTGAGTTGTGGCCTGCATGTCTGCCTGCTGCCCCTGAGAGGGAGAGAAGGGAATTATTGAGGACTAAATCCAAGTTTGTGAGAACGAAGTAAGCCACTGATTTTTTACCAGGCTCATACCTGAAGAAGACCGAAGATTTTGCTGAATGCGATCAGCCTGTCAGGATTTCCAGCTGCTTTTGAAGCCCCGGTTTGTGCAGAGACTTTACGATCGTGACCGGAGAGTGGTTTACCTGGTACAGTAGAATTTTCTTACATGTAAATGTGCTGTGTATTGAAAGTGGGTCATGATTTGGTTCCCCACTTTGTGAACTGTGTTCTGTTTGCTGATACCGTAGAATCCTTTACATGTAAATGTGCTGCGTATTGAAAGTGGGTCGTGATTTGGTTCCCCACTGTGTGAACTGTGTTCTGCTTGCTGGAAGCTTTATCCAGCCTAATTGGACTGAATCCATGTTCAGCTCCATTCGGCCAGGGCCATGCCACACTGGCCCTGCCAGACTACCCCACTGCACAGCGAAAGCCACCAACGAGAGACCTGCCTGGGGATCAGCCCCCTGCTCCACGCTTGAACAGGAACGACGCCTTGGCGATTCGTGTGGGCCCTGCTTCTCTTGCCACTCCAGATTAACCACCTGCTGTCTCGATTTTCATCCAGCCTGTGTCCAGTCTTGGGTATCGTGAGTAATCATCAGGGTAGCTCCCTGCAATAACAGCCTAATCTAAAAGTGTGTCATCTGATTGTCTTGTTTTCTTTTCACAAACTGAGCCCTCCGGCTCCGGATTACAAATAGTGTGAGCTGTGCATGTTGTTTTTCTTCCATCACAGGGCCCCAACCAGCTGCAACGTTCCTGGCTAGCCCACTGTTCTCCATCTGGGTACCCAGGGTGTGTGACTGTTTATGAACCCTGAAGTGCATGCATAACTGTTTGATTGATACAGCCTTTAAACAAATTAACCTGATTACGCCCCTCCCTTGTTCAAGTCCCTTGAATAAATCAGATCTAACTCTTTTTTGCATTTACCCTGACTGTGGTTCCAGTTTGTGCAAGAGTACTGTACTGCTGTTATTTGCTGTGTATAACCTTGTTTTACAGGGGGTCCCCAGGGCTGAGCCAGAGGAAAGCACTGGTGGTAAGTGCAAACAGTGTGGGTACTTGTGTGGTGTATCAGGGGTATTGTGAAAGTGATTATTGTGTATTGTTCCGGCCACTAGTAAAGAAAGAGGGGGGGGTTATAGTGTCCCAGAGGGCTGTGCCCAGGTTAGCTTGACCACTACCAACCCTGACCCCCAGGTGGAGGCACCTGTTTCAGAACTCAGGCCCCTTAACCTGCTACTAGCCAAGCAGGCAGGGGTAGTAGCCCTTAGGATAGCACCACCTAGGGGTTACATGTGTGTATATGTGTATATATATATATATATATATTATTGTGGCACGGTAGTGCCACTATAGTTAGGGTTGAGTAGCCACTTCAATACAAAACCTCAAATTTTGCACCTTAATAACTTTGCCACCGTACAACGGATTTGCCCGAACTTTTGCAAGCGCAGTCTGGTACCATAGATCTCTGGATCTGGCAGTTTTGTTAAGATCGGATGTACGGTTGTGGATCTACCGAAAGCCAAAAAAAAAGACTTTTTTGCACTTTTCTTTGCTCGCGCCCACAGCCTGCACGCTTTGTCCATTCAGTCCAAAATCTTCAGGAAAGATGCAGTCTTGGTCAACGATGTGCCTTTCGAAGATTTGGTGAAAAAATATTAAACCGTTCAAATGTTATTCAAAAAACAAATTTCCCATCATAGTCAAAGGGAAATGTTAGCAAAAATCACGGAACTTTCGTGAGAGGCCGTTTTTACTGTCACAAAAGGCTTTACTTTCGTGAAGCGGCCATCTTGTTTTCAGTCAGTGACACAGAAAAATGCCTGGCGTTTAAAATTGGGACCCTCTAGGTAAACACTGATTGTTGTGTTTACCTAGTCAGGCCCTGAGGATGCTAGCCATATCTTTTTGGGGGGCTTAAACCCCCTAGAAATGCATTTTTAATTTTTTTGCAAAATACTTTCGCAAATGCGAAAGTTTTGTGAGGTTTTCTCACGAAACTTTTGTGATTTGTGAAAGTAATTTGCGAAAGTACTCCCCAAATAACTGCAAATCTTTGACACCCTCCTGCAACAAAACGGTTGGGTCTTTTGGGCTGAAATTTGCAGGGTGGCAAGCCCTGGTCCCACAGATGTGCATTTTTGAGGTTTGGTGCCAAAACAGTACAGGGGCCAAAAGTTACAGCATTCCAAAGTTCAGCAGATTTCCCATAGAATAACATTGCAGCATCCATGACGCTTTTCGGGGCCCGTATCTCGAAAACGGTTTGAGATCCGGACTTTCCGTCGCTAAATTTTTTAGTCCCCCCTTAGGGAACTACGTTCAGTAGTAGACTGGAAATCCATGAAACCCATGAAATTTTTAATTTTTTCTAGCATGTACGCTTTCTGAGATATTTGCAAATTAGTGTTCCAACTGCTCATTTTCATGTCTGTAGGTCAGTATTATGCACACAGTGTCAGCACACACAGTGCCTTTCGGTACCCGTATCTTGGAAATGATGTGAGATACTGATTCGATCGACTTTATGTTGTGAGAAATACTCATTCTCATGATTACAGCGACACTTGAATTTTTTTTTCTACACGCTATGGTTCACAAGATATTGGCAAATTAGTGTTACGTGGGTTCCTTGCCCCATGGGGCTGCTGTATGGCTCCGTGCTTATGCACTCCCACCAACACATACCATTTACTATTCATATTACACTTTCTCAAAAAGAAGGGAAATTCATTGCAAGAAACTCCATTAATGCATCAGTTAGAGTTGTTTCCACAGCGACAAAAGTTTGAAAATTCGGTGTTAGGGTTAACACCCCACCATCCCACCCCCACGACCCATCCTCAAACCCTTAACTATGCATTCCCCCCACTCTCCCCACACACACACATGTAAGACACATGCACGATTGTAAGACACTATACCAGTCAGTCACATCTGTAAGCACAATAATCACGACACTGTACTCCTTTCACATACCATAATGTAACGAAAAACACATACAGTATGATCGACTCTATACTGCCAGCAGAGTATGATGACACATTATTGCTGGCATATCTTTTTTCATAAAGTGAAACTTAGTCTGCACAGACATTCTAAATACTGCTTTTTTATTTGTTATAATTCAATGATTGGCTCGCTGCGGGTATCGCTGCTACCACACAGGCATGTGGTAGCAGTACAGACACACCTGATACATACATAGTACTCTTCACATACTGCTCAGGTGTGAAACTAGCACCATCACATGTTGTAATACTGCTGCGTTAACTGCAAATACTCGCTAGCAGCATGTTATGGTTAGTTTTGAATGTTACAACTGTTGCTGTCACATGTTGCTTGTAAACTATACTACAAAACATTACTTTTATTATTATTATTACCATTGGTTATTAGGACTGACTCACTCTGTCAGAAAGAAATATGCAAACATCCACTGACTGCTGCTAGGGTCATAAAAAACTGTTATTTCCAATACAGCTATCTATGGGTAACATACTGTGTGTTTCATCATTTCTTAACAATTGAAATATAAGAATCTGCTTAAATCTTGTTATTGATGTATGTAACAGAAAAATGCTACCTGTGGGCCATCTCCCTTGGTTGCCAGCATGCGTGTGTACCCACAAGGCGCTCTGATGGCAGCAGAACTCATACAGTTGCTGCACTATGATGATGGATGTCTTTTTGCACTGCTTGCATGTGTTTGGGGTGGGGTGGGGGGAAATGTGAGTTAGAGGTTTGAGGATGGGGTGGTGGGGTGGGGTGGTGGGGTGTTAACCCTAACACTGAATTTCCAAACTTTTGTCGTTGTGGAAACAACCCTAACTGATGCATTAATGGAGTTTTTTGCAATGAATATATAAATATACACACACACACACATACTGTATATACAGGCTATTCACATAAGCTGAAGCAAGACCTGGGCTTTCTTGTTCCTGGGCCACTGCTAGCCCACTAGAGCCAGGGTAATTAAATATACATACAGGAGTTCCAACAAGTGTTTCTGCTTCTATCAGCAGGAAGTTGACAAAGATACCTAAACAAACAAAACAGAATCTTCTGCAAACAATTATCCTATCTTCACGTCCATACATAGAAACACAGAAACATAGAATTTGATGGCAGATAAGGACCGGTTGGCCCACCTAGTCTGCCCATTTCCCTACCTAACGGATAACCTGCAGATCCTAGTTAACCAACAGCCTACTTCCTCCTACCCCCCACAATAATTGCCTTATGTTTGTCCCATGCATTCTTGAATTCCCCCACTGTTTTTGACTCCACGACCTCCTCAGGAAGGCTGTTCCATGCATCCACAACCCTCTCCATGAAAAAATACTTCCTCACATTACCTCTGAGCTGTTCCCCCTCTATCTTCAAATTGTGCCCCCTTGTTCTTGCACATCTCTTTTTCTGAAAGATGCTGCCCTCTTGGACTTTGCTAATTCCCTTGAGGTACTTGAAAGTTTCTATCATGTACCCCTCTCCCTCCTTTCCTCGTGGGTATACATATTAAGCTCCTTTAGTCTCTCTTCATATGTCTTCTGGTGCAGAACCTGCACCATTTTGGTTTCCCTCCTCTGGACAGCCTCCACCCTGTCTATATCTTTGCAGAGATGGAGTCTCCAGAACTGCACGCAGTACTCCAGACGGGGTCTCACCAACTGTCTGTACAGAGGGATAATAACGTTTTGTTTTCTACTGGTGATGCCTCTCCCTATGCATCCCAGTATCCCTCAGCCCTTCTCACTGCCTTCTCACATTGCTTACCCACTTTTAGGTAATCTGATATAACTACCCCCAGGTCCCTTTCCATTTTTGTTGTCAGTATCTCACCCTCCATTGGGTACTTTTCCCCTTGGTTTTTGTTTCCCAGGTGCATTACTTTGCACTTCTTTGCATTGAATCTAAGCTGCCTTACATTTGACCATTCCTCCAACCTTGCCAAGTCCCTTCTCATCCCTTCCACCCCACCTTGTGTATCAACCCTGTTTCTGAACTTTGTGTCATCTGCAAAGAGACATACTTTTCCTTCCAGTCTCTCTGCAACGTCACTTATCAAGACATTACAAAGGACTGGACCCAGTACTGAACCCTGCGGTACCCCACTAGTAACCCCCTTTCTTCACTGTGGACTCTGTTTACTATTACCCTCTGTGTCCTGTTGTTCAGCCAATGTTTTACCCAGGCTACCATCCTGGTACCCACTCCCAGGCTGGCTAATTTGTTTTTTAATGTTTTGTGCAGGACTGTGTCAAGTGCCTTGCTAAAAGTCTAGGTAGACCATGTCCACAGCCCCACCCCACCCCCGGTCTACTACTTTGGTCACCCAGTCAAAGAAATCAATTAGATTTGTCTGACATGCCCTTCCCGCTGTGAATCCATGCTGTCTTGGGTCCTGTGCCCCACTGGTCTCTAGGTACTCAACAGTTCTTTCCTTCAGAAGTGATTCCATCATTTTCCCTACCACTGAGGTCAAACTGACAGATCTGTAGTTTCCTGCCTCTGTCTTGTTCCCACTTTTGTGAAGGGGAATCACATCTGCCCTCCTCCAGTCCTCAGGTGCCACACCATCCTCCCATGATTTGTTAAAAATGATAGTCAATGGTGTTACTAGTTCTCCCCTTAGTTCTTTTAGAATTCTGGGGTGGATCCCATCAGGCCCCATTGCTTTGTCCACCTTCAGTTTTAGGAGTTCTTTCAGAACCCTTTCTTCTGTGAAAGGACTGATATTGATCCCCCTATCCAGAGTGCTTCTATTGACTGGATTAGGTACCCCCTCCTCTTCCTTTGTGAATACTGAGCAGAAGTATTCATTCAGTATCCCTGCTTTTTCTGTCACTCTCTGCCGGCCCACCATCCTGTGTGTGTGTGTGGGGGGGAGAATTGAGTGAAAGATAAAAAGGCAGACAGACAGAAAAGACAAGAGAGCTCTCCAGGTGATCAGTCCAGGAGAGACAGTAAGAAATTACAGACAGACAGGACAGAAGCTGCGCAGCTAAAAAGATAAAGGAAAGATGAGTATTTGAGTTTTGCTTACTTTTCAGAAAATGGTCCCTAAACTGAAGCAGTGCTTCCTATACTGACTAACCATTGCCTTGGGGAAGGCCTTATGGCAGGACCTTTTGCAGTCTATAACTCTGGGCCTTAGTTATAAATCACAAAACAATGGCAGGGGGCCAGCCTGCCACAGATGTGTAGGAAATACTGTCTCAACTGCCAGCCTCTGGCCACACCCTACGGTCGATCCACTCCATGTACCACACCCACCAGCCCAAAAGTGGTCAACAAGTCCTTTCATCAGTCTACCCATAGATCCAGGTCCTCTAACAAGCCTCAAGGTAAGTGTCGGGATGCCCCTGCCATGCCCACCTCTTCCTCTACCACAGGAAAAAAACCCAGAGGAAGAGGTGTGGTGGCTCTGGCTGCCCCTGACAGTTCAGCCTGACTCCTTGTCTGATCCACCCAACCCACAAGGCAGAAGGGGGTTGTATGGGGTCGCTTCTCCATGCACTTGGACAAGTGGAAGGAAATCACCAGAGATGCCTGGGTACTACAGCTCGTAGAGAGCAGCCACACTCGGAAACATCTGGAGTGGCCTCCAGAAAAACCTTGAGTTCTGTCTTCTTATCCTCCAGACCACATTCCAGTGCTCTCGGAGGAAATCCACTCTTTGCTTTGCAAAAGGGCCATAGAACCCATCCCAGAAACTCAACAGGGCAGGGGGTTCTACTAGGGAGCCAGTACAGGAAGAAGGCAGTCAGGCTGCAGTCTGCAAGGGCTCTGAAGGGAGCCCAACTTTTTCATCTCTGGTTCACCTTTCATATCTTTAACCTGGAGAATCAGGAGAATCCTAAACTCTGAGATTGCTTGCTATGTCCAGAGTGTTTTTAAATTAAGTTTTAATTTACTTTAGTTAGGAGTAAGCAGTAGGGTATAAGGTCAGATAGGGTTGGCAGTGATTTTAGGTTAGGAGTTAGCATTTTTTTTCATTTCTAGAGAGGACCACATCTAGTGTTGTGGAGGAATTACTGGGGAACGGAGGATTGAGGAGCCTGCTGCGGTTTCAGCTTTCTGGATTCACTGATTCCACTACTTCTCATTTTGCTTGGACTTGTTGGAGGAAGAGCCATTTGGAACTGTGAATCTATGGACTATGGACTATCGAGGAAAGTTTTTCTGGGCAGTTGAAATTTTAATGCCACCGTGATGATTTGGTTAGAAGTCAATGCAGAAACCAAAGTTAGTAGATACAGGATTGCGGGATTTTGGCTAAAGTGACCACCTTCAGTTGTTCAGTGAATTTTGTGAACTTGGCACCTAGTTGGAAGAACACTGTCCAAGTGGAAACTTAGCCATTTTCTTGCTAGTTTTCCAGGTAGCACTGGTGAGGGTTCCATGTCATAACGGCGATCGCGGAAAGGCGATCACGGTTACGGCGAGTGTACATCACCAAAACCCAATTTCGTGATGTATACTGTCAGCGTGGACAACAATGGTGCCCGAGACCTACAGGTCTCATTTTTAATGCGGGGGGCTGTTCGCCCCCCACACCTCCCCACTTAAGGATTCTCAACTCCGGGGGGGGGTGCATGTCGGGGGTCAAAAACATACAAAAATACATGCCACCTGCCAGCAAAAAAAGAAGCCCACACCGCACCATGTCAGACCCAAACCTTGTACCTTGTGCCTCCTAGCTGACCGCCCTCCCCACCACACTGACGGACCAGCTCGGCAGCTGCCTGCCACACACCCTCCCACATACCATCCCTCCCCTGCCCCCACCCTGGCACGTGTGCATGCATATACATGCTACTTCCTGTCGCGGTATTTGCCCACCCCAGTATCCGGTTACCCCCTGCTTGGTAGCCATGAACACAGGTGCCAAAACGGAGTCGCCATTTTTGTCAGTGCCCAATTTCGGTCGCCTTGTTCACTGGAAACCACTGGTGAGAGCAGTGTCGGGAGCCTTTTGGTGATGCCACTGGATCAAGGATCCTAAAGGTAAAAGCCTTCCGTGCATTTGAGAACTCAACTGCTGTAACTCTTTACCCCAGTGCTGGTGAGAGCAGTACTGAGAGTAGTAGGCTCGTTCTCATGGCGAGAAAGTTGGATCACCACTCGCGGTGTGCAGCCAAGCTATCAAAACACTGCTGGGCAATGTCAGATAAATATAGCTCTGGAGCGCTGCAGGTGCTGCAAAAGAAGTTCCACTGTTCTGAGGAGGGTTCCGGAGGGGGATGCAGTTAACAATGCTACAGCACCAGAAGGCTGGGGAAGGGTCTTCAGTCTCGAGTTCAGCTAAAGGTTGTTTTTTGTACATTGAACACAGCTGAACTCAGGCAAGTAGTTCTTTTTACAAACCATGGGCTGTAAGTTGGAGAAAACACAGTCTGAGAGTGAATTTGTGACACTGGGCAATGTTGCAGATGGTGCTGGCTGTTCACACAGCCAAGCAAACCAGTGCAAAACTCATGCTCCACTTCGTGATTCCAAGAAAACAGGGATTGTGGGCACAACAGAACACAAGTGAAAAATGGCAGAACGGTGGCATTCAGATGTGCACAGCATCACCAACTCAGAACTGGCAGTGTGAACGAGATAAGTGTCAGCAACGGCTCCTGAAATCTTCGTTTTGTGTTACACCTCTAGTGCTGGCAGTTTTAAATCTTCACTGATACCCTCAGAATAAGGTGGTGAGAGCACCATTTCATTTGGGTTATTTTCCCTCTTCAGCACTGGTGAGGGCTTTTCTAAAGAAACTGTGAATGACTGCCAAGACTGTTAAAGGCTTCTTTGGCTTTAACTTTATAATACATCATACATGCCTGCAGTTAATTATTTGCACACTGCTCCATAAAAGGAGATAAACTTTTATATTTTATCCTCCACAGCATCTTGGTGAGATTCTCCTGTATTTATGTGGGTTATTGTTTAGTGTGATTTATTGTTTTTCAATTTAATTTAATTTGGGATTGTTTTGTTTGGAGTGATCTGTGGGTTTAGATAGTGTATGAGTGTGTTTTGAGTGTGGTTACGTTGTTATTTTGTATTTATGTGAATGACAGATGCATGTTTAGGGTTAGGTTTTCATTCTGTTGCTGGTTTGGTCTTAATTTATTAACTAAGGCTGTAGCAGGGATTGTAATTAGTGTGATGTGCTGGGATTATAGACCCCTCCGTATTACTTACACGGCATCCCTGCTGCATGACTTCCACTCCTTTGCCAACTTCCCTCCTCCAGCTACAGCAGTAAGGCGCTGTCAGGAGGTAGGCATAAATACAGGGTGAGTTGGTTAGCAGCAGGGCACTGTGGGTACAGCAGAGGTGAGCAGTGCTGGGATGGCCAGTAGCAGGAGGCGCCCTGGGGCTAAACAGAGCCAGGAGAGAGGCCCGACATGTTTAGTGCCCATCCCCAGGGTTCCCACCAGACTGAGTGGGCAGGTAGCTGGTGGGCCTGCAGTCTACACCAGCCTCCTTCAGGCTGTGCTGTGCAATGCCAGATTGATGAGAAACAAGATTACAATTATGGTGGACTTGATTTCTTTGGTCGATCTGGCTTGTATCACAGAAACCTGGCTGGGTGACGATGCCGGGCCAGTTTTGGAGGTATCTGTCCCTGCCAGGTATTCTGTAGTGCACTGTCTGAGGAGGGAACACAGGGGTGGGGTTGTGGCCATTTGCTTTAGATCCAGCTTGAACTTTGCCATACACCCAGTGGGTTTGACCTTGTTCTTTGAATGTGTGGCAGTGTGTGGGGCTCCGGGTGTGGGCTGCAGGATTCTCCTTGTTTATCATCCTCTGGGGTGGGGGGAGGGGGGAGACTTCCTGCAGGAGATGGCAGATTTCATCATCGACAGAGTATTGGAGTCCCGTAGATGGTTAATTCTGGTGGAATTCAATGGTTAGGTCGACGACAAATCTTCACAATTTGGACAAGATCTCCTCCAGTTGATGACATCATTGGGTCTAGCACAAACAGTTGCTTCTGTGACCCATCACCATGGCCACACCTTGGACTTGGTTTTCTCACTGGGGCTTGAGGTAATGAACCTCAGAACTGATTGGGTCATTTGGTACGATCATTGCATGGTAGAGTTCTCATTTGGGGCCCCCCTGATAGTTCCTGATGGTCAACTATCGACCTTTAAGGGTATTGTCCCTAGAGGAACTTCTGGTGATGGTTAATTTGTCTGGAGTGAATGCTCCATGTGCGGTTGGCAAGGGAGATGTGGTGGCGGCCTATAATACAGCTGTCTCCAAAGTGCTGTGTGCCATCGTACCAGTCCATATACGACGCAGATCTTCTTGCTTGAGACCCCCATGATTTGATGGGGCTCTCAAGGAGAAGAAGAGCAAGGGTCAGAATTTGGAACATTGCTGGCAGAGGACCCAGTCTGAGGAGGACAAACTAGTCTTGAGAATTCACTATCGTGAGTATCAAGGGGCAATTGACCATAAGAAGGCAGAGTTCCTGTCCAGGAAGATTGCCACGGGGAAGAACAGACCAGCTTAGCTTTTTTAGACTAGGCAGACTACTTCATCCTGTCTGTCTGCAGCCAAAAAGGGCATTTTCTGTCACACTATGCAAAGAGTTTGCTCAGTTCTTCTCTGACAGGGTGTACGCTATCTGGTCCTGGATCTCCCCACTGGGACAAGATCAGCCCTGTGGTAGGGGGCCTGGTAGGAGCATGGGCACTCCTATTGTCTGGGAGGTGTTTTGGCCAGTGGAGGTGGCTGAGGTAATTGAGGTAATCTCGAAGCTGCGGCCCACCTTCTGTGTAGTGGACCCAGTCCCAACGTGTCTCTTAGTGGGATGTGCCAAGATGTGCCATTGTTCGCCAGGATAATCTGGTGCTCACTCTCAGAGGAGATTTTCCCTGATGCCTTGAAGGAGGTATTGGTGAAGCCACTCCTGAAGAAACCATCGCTCGACCTCAATGTCCTGGTGTATTATCATCCTATGTCCAACCTCCCATTTCTAGGGAAGGTTGTGGAGAAAGTTGTGGCACTGCAACTCAAGGCTCACCTCATGGCCTATAACATCTAAGAGTCACTCTAGTCCAGATTTAGGGCAAGGGATGGCACCGAGATGGCATTGGTTAGGGTGCAATATGACAAAGGAGACTGGTCAGTTCTTGTTCTCCTTGATCTCTCCTTAGCGTTCGACACCGTGAACCACACTGTGTTTTTGGATTGCCTTAGAGAGTATCGTGGACTTGTTGGTACGGTCATCAACTGGTTTGAGTCCTATCTCTTGGGTAGGAAGCAACGGGTAGTGACGGGAAATTCTCCTCCTATCTGAAGCTCCTACCATGTGGAGTTCCTCAAGGTTCGATCCTGTTGCCGATGTTGTTGACGATGTACATGCTGCCCCTGGCAGAGCTCATCAGATGCTACAGTCTGGGTTTTCACTGTTATTCAGATGATACCCAGCTGTATATGTCTTTTGGCCCTGGAACAAATGGCATCATTGAAGTGTTAAATAATTGCCTTGCCAAGATCTAGGACTGGATGTCCTCTAGCTGGCTGAGGCTGAACCTGGGCAAGACAGAGGTGCTGGTGATTGAGCCTGGTCACTGGCATAATGGGAATACCTCCGCGATAGCAACAGAACTTGTCCTGGGATCTACCCCATTGATGGCATCCTCTAGGGTGAAAAATCTGGGTGTCATCCTTGTTGACAGGTTGACACTTCATGCTCAGGTGTCATCTGTCATCCAAAGTGATTTTTACCACGTAAAGGAATGTCATCCAGAATAAATCCCTAGTTCTGCCCAAGGACCTGCCCTCCCTGGTACATGCCTTTGCTACATCCAGGTTGGACTACTGTATTGTTCTTTACTTCGGGATCAGTGGAAGGAACCTCTGCCGACTGCAGCTAATGCAGAACGCAGTGGCCAGCTTACTGACGGGCCTACCTAGGTCCTGTCACATGACCCCGGTCCTACGAGATCTGCATTGGCTGCCTGTCAGGTGGAGAATCATCTTCAAGGTGGGCTTGCTCACCTATAAGGCCCTATATGGCTTGGGCCCTAGCTGCCTGACTGACCTCTTTACACCTGCCATCCCGGTCCGCTCCCTCCGCTCGTCTACTAGGGGCCTCTTAGTGGTTCTAAGGGCAAGGCTGAAAACCTTAGGTGACCATTCATTCGAAGTGGCTGGCCCAGTCCCCTTGAACTCGCTCTCCAGAGCTCTTAGAGAGGCCCCATTGGTGGAGGCATATAAGAGGGGTCTAAAACATCTTTTTAAAGAAGCCTTCCCAGACTAATTGCAGCTTATTTTAATGGTGTATTTTTTTTTAACTTTTTATTTATGATTTTTATACAACATACAGTACAACTAGACATGTTACAGATGTACATTTAACAGTTGATTGGTATTTCATTTGGCACATTCTATGACAGAGCAGGAAGAGACAGAAGCTGCAAAGGGAGAAGAAGTACAAGGAATGTATATTACATATCTTTCATTCTTCTTAACTCATATCAGATTTACTTCTGTGTCATTTTATTAGTTTCAGGTAATGTTCTATTGTGTATTGAGGAAACCTACATAGAGATTCTCAAGTAACCTGTTTCATGGCACAAAGTCCAGTCTCACCCCAGCCATATGCAAAACCTAGCGCCTCCATAGAATCACAAATAGAGGCATTTTCTTGTCAATGGTCGGCGTTAAGGCTTCCATTCTGTATATGCTGATCATAAGATCCTGCCACATATGCAAGGTAACACTCTGTTGAGATAGCCATCTTTTTGTCATTACCTTTTGAGCTGCGAGAAATTAGATTTTTAGAAACTTACTTGTGAGGGGATCTCTATATTCTCTTGGCAGGTCTAAGAGAAAATAGCAAGTGTAAGTTACCTACAAGCCAGTATCTATAATTGACTGTAATGCTTGCTGCAGATCTCGAAAGAAGGGAGTTAGTAATGGGCACCCCCACAATATGTGGGCTAGTGCTGCCGGAGAGTGCCCACAGTTTCTCCAGCAGGCTGCGGTACCCTTACCTTTATATTTCACCTGAATTGCTGGGGTCCGAAAGTATCTAATGAAAACTTTCCAAGAGAACTCTTGCCAGCTGGTTGCTGCGAGGCCCCATTGTATCTTTGTTTCGGTCCAGGCCCACAATTCCTCTGGGATCTGGATCCCAAGTCACTTTCCCATAATTTTCTCGTAGAGTAGACGTCGTCTCCCTTCCAAGATAGTAGGGCTTGGTAAAGGATTGAGATAATATGGGCTGTAGGGGGGCTGCCTTCCATCGCCAATTTAAGTAGGCTTGCAATCTGTGAAGGAGGAAATTCTGCAACATTCAAATGGGGCTGGAGATTTCTAATCAAATTTCTAATTTGGAAGTACCTAAATCTGTCTTGCCAAGGTATTCCATATTTATTGACTAACACTTGAAATGCCTGAATCTCATTCCCTTCACTAAAATGCCAAATGAGGTGCAGTTTTTTTTCTTCCCATTTCTTAAACCCCATATCCCATCTGGCAGGTAGGAAGGTGTTCTGGCACGGAACAGAGAGGAGGAGATTTCTCCACTCCTTTGCCTTCTTATCTAATAGAATGCCATACCAAACATTCAGGGTGGGGAGTGTGTAGGGATTGGTGCTCCGGTCCCTAGTTGACTTTTCCTCCTGTCTAAGAAGGATACTATTCAGATTTGTGAGCTCTCCTTCCCGTAGTTCCAGTGTTTTCCATTTAGCTAGATATGTCCTGTTAATGGTGTATTTATTATTTTTTTTGTATGATCTTTTTATTCAAGTTTTATATTCCATACAGCATACACATAACAGACAAGAGACAGACACATGGTACAATCATACCATATCACATATTGATATTTGGTGGATGTGTAGATTCTATTACAATACAATATAAGCAGCATTAAGTAGATTTGTTATGCTTATATGCATGATTTCTGCCACAGCACAGGCCCATCTAAGCAGGAATCCTTGTGGCCCACCAGACTGCTAAGCCAATGGCGACTGGCATGCATCTCCCTACAGCCCAGGCCCCACCCAGGCGGCTAGTCTGTTAGACCCTCTCTGAGAACCAGTTGCTCCTCCAAACTCAGTGAGGTCATGAAAGGGGTCCAGCGGCGGAGGAAATCCTCTTCCTTGTCCCTAACTATCTGTGTTAACCTCTCCAGAGCCAAGGTTTGCAAGGACAGGCTACGCCATTGCTGGATTGTAGGTTTAATATTTGATACCCAGGTGTTTTGGATACAATGTCGTGCAAGTATAAACAAAACCCTGATCCACCTGAGCAGTGGCATCCCACTCCTCTTCTCCCTCCAGTTCCACCCCAAACAGACAGGGTAGGGGATCTGCCAGCAGGGTTCTACCCACCATCCTAGAGATCTCTAGTGCGACCTTTTCCCAAAACTGTCATAGCACAGAACATGCCCAAAAATAGTGGATGTAGGTACCTCTTTCTTTTCCACATCTGCTGCACACAGACCGCAGGGTGTACCTTATTTACTATCACAGGGGGAGTAGTAAAGTCTATGCAAGAACTTATAGAAGGCTTCTTTGAATTTATTACAGACCATTATCCCTGAATGCTGGGTGAGCACAGCCCTCCAATTCTCTTCTGTTATACATCTCCCTATGTCTCTTTCCCGTAACATTTTTGTTGTTTTTTGGGTCATATCTGGATAATCCTGTTTCCCTACTTTTGCTGCCTTCTTAATAAATCCTGTTGGATCTTTCCTAGCTTAATAGATTAAGCTTTCAACTGGGTCCAACATATGCTTCCCTGTCCCTCCCCTACCCATGCTCGCAACAAACGCTCAAAGCTGTAGGTATCTAAATAAGTGATGCCTGTCCAGATCCAGGCATTGCTGTATATTTGCAAAGGAGCTCAAGGCCCCCCCAACCATCAGGTTTCCCACACTTTTGACACCTTTCTCCTCCCATTCTCAGAAACCTGCATCTTCCATCCCTGGAAGAAAAAGGGATTCCTCGACACCAGCAGCAGAATTGTTTCTCCCTCCTGAATTTTCTTTTGTCTTTTGAGCTGTCCTCACACCTCCAAAACCGCCCCTACTAAGGGGTTACCATTTCCTACTGCTCTATATGCCTTAAGACCCCGACTGTAGAGGTAAGCCGTAAGCCAACCCGGACTATCCATCTGCTCTAAATACACCCAGCAAGCCGCCCTAGGTTGATGTACCCAGTCAGATACATACCTTTGTTGTATAGACAGATGGTAGTTACCTAAGTCTGGAAAGTTTAACCCCCTCTGGTTGTTTCTGCTTTCAACCTTTGCAAGCAAGCCCTCAGCCTTTTGTCTCGCCAAATAAAATTTGAGAACACCTTCTCCATCCTCTTAATATCCCCACTCGTGAGCCCAGTGTGCACCATCTGCATAGGGTATAAAATCCTGGGTAGGTTATTCATTTTAATCAGATTCACCCTTCCAAGCCAGGAAATGGGGAGATGTGCCCACCTCCATAGGTCTGCCTCAATTATTTTGAGTAGGGGGAGTAGTTTAGATTGTATATAGACCCCAGTGACTTACCTATCCGTATACCAAGGTATGTAAAACTTTTATGCACCACTTTCAAACCCCACCTCTCATCCTCCCCCTTCCCCAGGAAAGCAAAGCATCTCAGATTTCCCAAGGTTAATTTTATACCCTGAGAACTCAGCAAACTCCTCTACAACAGACAAAAGAGGTGGCATTGAGGTCTGAGGGTTTTTAACAAACAGGAGCATATCATCTGCATATAAAGTTATTTTATGTGGGGGACCTCTAACTCCTCTAATTCCCTCTATTTCTACACATTGACAGATCACCAGTGCCAATGGTTCCAAGGCCATTGCAAATAAGAGAGGGGATAGAGGACAGCCCTGCTTAGTACTCCTCTCCAATGTGAACTGGTCAGAGAGCACTCCATTAATCAGAGTTTGAGCCCTGAGGGCCTCATCCATGGCCTGCACCCAACTGATGTATGAGTCACCCAGACCAAACTGGGCCATCACCTCAAATAGGTATTCCCATTCCACTCTATGGAATGCCTTTTCCACATCCATAGAAACAATATAAATTTTTTCCTTCATCTGGTTTGCCCTCCATACAACATTACACAGGCGACTGACATTACGATATGACAAATGTCCCCATATAAACCCGGTTTGGCCTGGGTGAATCAGCTCAGGGAGAATTTGCTCTAGCCTAGTGTGCAAACCTTTTGCCAATATTTTTAAGTCACTGTTTAATAATGAAATTAGCCTATACGAGACACATTCTGTTACATCCTTTTCTGGCCTGGGTGTCAGGCAGATTACTACGTCATAGCAGGTGCTGGGTAACGTAGGCTTCACATCTTCTCTTTCCTTCCTAAATATCTCACTCAGCACTCCCGCTAACTGCCTCGTCAGAGCCTTATAATATTCCACAGGGAAGCCATCAGGACTGCAAGCCTTACCTCACTGTAATTTCTGTATGGCCCCCAGGATTTCCATCCTAGTGATTGGTTGGCTCAGTTGTGACCTTTTCTCTCTTGTAGCCTTTGGGAGCTCGATTTTGTTTAAAAACTCTGTGAGCAGACTTCCACTCCATCTGTGCTCTGCCCTATAAAGCTGACTATAAAAATCCCTGAAACAGTCTCTTATTTCCTTCGAGTCCCTATGAGGATTTTCCTTCCCATCCCTAATCCCTGGGATCCGCGCAGGGCACCTTCCATCTCGCATTAAACGCACAAGGAAGGGCCCAGGCTTATCGCCCCATTCAAATATCTGACTTCTGCAGAAAAACCATGTCTTCCTAGCCTCTCCCCGAACCAGAGCGTTTAGTGCCTCCCTAGTCATTGCCAAGAGTCTTTCAAGCCCTCCCTGTTCTCCTCTCGCCACCCTCTTCTCCAGTTCTTTCAGCCAAGACTCAAGTTCAAGTCTCTTTTCCCTTTTCTTCTTTCTTACCCAGGCCATATATTTATTATTTTTTAATGCTTATTTATTGCATAATTTTATTTCGTCTTTATATAACCCTTGTGTAGATTTTATTTGTATGCTGATGTGCCTATCCTGCCTGTTTTGACCGTATAAGGCACCCAGAGCCTCTGGGATAGGGCACCATATAAATAAAGCTTACCTTACTTTACCTCACTCCCATTTCTTCCTGATCCTCAAATGCACAGTGGATCTCAGACCCATTCTAGACCTCCGGGAGCTAAATTTTTCATTCAGTACAAAAAGTTCTGGATGGTGATGCTTTAGGGTCTGCTGCCCCTTCTGCACTAGGGTGACTGAATTTGCTCCCTCAACATGAAAGATGCCTACCTGCATATCCAGGTACATGCCTCCCACAGACAGTACCTAAGGCTTCAGAACATGAAAGATGCCCACCTGCACATCCAGGTACATGCCTCCCACAGACAGTACCTAAGGTTTCATTTCCAGGGGGCACACTTTCAGTTCTGGGCCCTGCCCTTTGGGTTGTCCTCGGCTCCTAGGGTGTTTACCAAATACTTGGCAGTGGTGGTAATGGCCCTCAGTTAGGAGGGATTCTATGTCTTTCCCTACCTGGATGACTGGCTTCTCAAAACCCAGTCCAGGGACCACCTGTAACAGACTCTGGAACACACCACTACCTGTTCTAGGACCTGGGTCTCACAGTCAACCTGCCCAAGTCAGTTCTGACCCCTTGACAGTGCCTTCAGTATACAGGGGCAGTCCTGGATACGGCTCAGGGTATAGTCTTCCTGCCTCAGGACAGGGCAGATCTTCTCATACCTCAAGCCCACTTACTGTACAACAGTCGCTATGTTTTGACCAGAACCTTCCTCCAGCTCTTAGGCCTGATGGCCACAGTTATAGCCACAGTGCCTCTAGCCAGACTGCACATGTGAGTACCCCAATGGACATTGAGGGACCAGTGGGACCAACGTATCAATGATCTGGAACAGCAGGTCTTGGTCTCCTCTCTGATAAAAAGGTTCTACTTTAGTGGATGGAACCCAGCAACCCGTTAAGAGGGATTCCTTTCCTCATTCCTTCTCCTCAGTAAATTCTCACAACAGATGTTTTGGGGTTGGGGTGGGGAGCTCATCTAGGGCTCCACCAAACACAAGGAACATGGTCCAAACTGGAGTCCTCTCTCTCCACATCAGTGTTCTGGAGATGCGGGCAATTCTTTATGCCTTGCCAGCCTTCCAGACTCAGCTATCCCTGGGTCTTCTGCTAGTGCAAATGGACAACATCAGTGTAGTTCACTACATCAACAAGCAGGGGGGCACTCACTTGTACCCGCTTTGCCAGGAAGTGAAGAGAGTCTGGTATTGGGCTCTTGAACACGATCTACAGCTGTTGGCCATCCATGTTCCAGGCATCCAAAACATCCTGGCAGACAGCTTAAGCCTGTCACAGTCAAAAATGCATGAGTGGGATCTGCTGACCTCAGTAGTAGACCTGTTCGACAGGTGAGGTCATCCAGAGTTGGACCTTTTTGAGTCCCCACTTAATGAAAAACTGCCTCTTTTTTGCTCGGTCAAGCTGGGCCTGGAGTTCTCTGGCGAGATGCATTGTCCCTCTCTTGGAACAGGAAGTTTCTGTATGCATTTCCTCCCTTCCCCACTTCAGAGGGTTCTGATCAAGCTCCAGTTGGAAGGGGCCAAAATGATCCTTATTGTCAAACTGATCTCATAGATTTCTTTGACTAGGTAATCAGAGTGGTGGATCAAGGGGGTGCAGTTGATGTCGTCTACCTTGACTTCAGCAAAGTTTTCAATACTGTTCTACATAGAAGATTTATTAATAAGTCGGGTAGGCTCGTGGTGGGTCAGAAGTTGGTCAACTGGGTGGCAAACTGGTTGGCAGGCAGAAAACAGAGAGTGGTGGTAAACGGTGTACAATCAGAAGAGATGCAAGTCACAAGTGGAGTACCTCAGGGATCAGTCCTGGGGCCAGTCCTCTTCAATATCTTCATCACTGACATTGCAGATGGACTGGAGGGTAAGGTTTGTCTGTTTGCAGATGACACCAAGATCTGCAACAAAGCAGATGATCCAGATGGGGTGGGCAAAATTAGAAGAGATCTGGATAAACTGGCAAAATGGTCGGAAGAGTGGCAACTAGGGTTTAACGCAAAGAAGTACAAGATCATGCACATAGGGAAGAGAAACCCTGAAGCCACCTATAGGTTGGGAGGAGAGTTGCTGGCAATCACAAGGGAAGAAAGAGACTTGGGCATCATCATCACAGATGACCTGAAATCATCCAAGCAGACCACTAAAGTAGTAGGAAAGGCTAGGGGGATGTTAGGGTATATTAGTAAGGGTATCTCAACTCATAAGAGAGAGGTAATAATCCCTCTTTACAATCTCAATCTCAATCTTTATTTATTTATATAAGGCGCCTTTCTAAAACTAAGGCGCCTGTACAATACTAGATAAAACAATTAAAAATAGAATAAACAACAATATTAAAAATCATTATATGCTTTGCTAAAGAGGTAAGTCTTTAAAGATTCTTTAAAACTTTGAACAGTCGGGCTGTCCCGCACCTGACGAGGTAGAGAATTCCACAGGGTTGGGGCCACTGGTTAGGCCCCATCTAGAGTACTGTGTGCAGTACTGGAGGCCGCACCTGGACAAGGACATTAACAAAATGGAGACAGTCCAGAGAAGGGCAACCAAAATGGTGCAGGGACTGCATCAGAAAACATATGAGGACAGATTAGTGGAGCTCAGTATGTATACCCTAGAGCAAAGGAGGGAGAGAGGTGATATGATCGAAACATTCAAATATCTTAAGGGCATTTACAAGGTGAAAGAGTTTAACAAGTTTCAATATAAGAAAAATAGCAGAACAAGAGGACACAGCATGAGATTAGAGGGAGGCCGATTAAGGGGTAATATGAGGAAGTTCTTTTTCACAGAAAGGGTAGTGGATGCATGGAATGGCCTACCTCAGGAAGTGGTGGATATGATTACAGTGCAGGGCTTCAAACAGGCATGGGATAGGTATAAGGGAGCACGACAGGTAAGTATGAATAGATAGGCCATTGACAGAGTACAGGCCTATGGCACATTCATAAGGTAGAAAAAAAATGGGCAGACTGGATGGGCCTTGCGGTCCCTTATCTGCCGTCAACTTCCATGTTTCTATGCTTCTATTGCCCCACTTTATGCCTCATCAGATCTGGTTCCCTTTGCCGCAGCAGTTGACAGTGGAACCTCCAATACCTCTACCTCTGTGCACCAACCTGCTCTCACAGAACCAAAGCACCCTAATCCATCTGGACCTCAAGTCCCTGCATCTTCTCACCTGGCTCCTGAGGACATAGCCATGGCTCAGTTTGGGATGTCACCCAAGGTGGCTGATGTCCCTGTGATGGCTAGGAAGCCTTCCACTAGGGCCACTTATTCTATGAAGTGCAAATGTTTTTCACTATGGGCTGCTTCATGTCAGCTGGATCCCTTCACTTGTTCAGTGAATCAGATTCTGGAGTACTTGCTGTCCCTTTCAGACTCTGGTCTGAAGTACTCCTCTCTTAAGGTGCACATGTCTGCCATCTCTGCCTTCCATGTTCCAACTGATGGCCGTGTGATGCCACAACTGGAGGTGTTCCATACATTTCTGAGAGGCATTCACCTAAAGCCTCCTATCCTTAATTCAGTCCCATGTTGGGACTTGAATTTTGTGTTGGAAAAACTTACTTTGGCTCTTTTTGAGCTGACCATGACAGGCGAGCTACACTTTCTGTCGTGGAAAGTGATATTTTTAGTTGCTATTACTTCTAGAATTTTAGAGCTGCAGACGCTCATGTACGAGCAGCCTTATTTGATTTTCCAGAAAGACAGGGTGTCTTTGCATACTAACCCTAAGTTTCTTCCTAAGGTGGTGTCAGAATTTACTTTAAATCTATCCACCCACCTTCCTGTTTATTACCCAGAGCATGCCAATCCTGGGGAAGCACTGGTCCACACTTTAGATGTGCATAGAATTCTATGTTACTACATACACCTTATGAAGGACTGCAGGAAGTCCTGTCAGTTGTTTGTTTCTTTCCACCTGGGAAAGGGACATTCCTGTTTCAAAATAGTACTTGTCCAAATGGTTGGCCAACTGTAGTACTTTCTTCTACAAGAAGTATGGCAAGGATCTTCCTGGCATTGTTCGTGTCCATTCCACCAGAGGCATGGCCACTTCTGTTGCCTGTTTCAGGAATGTGTCAGCTCGCTGCAGAGATCTCTGCTGCTGCTGCTACTTGGAGTACTGTCCACACCTTTGCCAAGCACTACAGTCTGGACATTGCCTCTAGGCGAAGGGCCAACTTTGGCCTAGCGGTCCTCCAGTGCCTACTTTATTAGGCTTGAGGTTTCCTCTACCCAGACTGTGCTGTCTGATGATGGAACTGCTTGAGACTCTTTCCATAGGTGTGGCCTGCTGTAAGAGATACCCTCGAAGTAAGATAGTACAGTTACCTAAGAACTTACCTAACAGTAGATCTTTGAGAGGATCTCTTGCAGCAGGTTATGCCATCCCCTCCCTCCTTCCCCCTGGGTCTAGGAGGCCCTTCCGTGTCTGTACCGCCTTCTTTATAGTCTTTTCTTTGGTGGGAACCTTTGGTTCCTCCTCGGTTCCCTTATCTGGGGCTAGGAGGCTTATGGTCTCTGGAAGGAGAACTGAGGAGGGTGTGGGGACCACCTACTAGGGTGATGTCGACATATGACATTGGAGTGGGTGGCCGCCTGGTAGACTGCTAGCTAGACAAGTTTACATGTGGTCCTAGTGCCTGGCGGTATTCCCTTTATCAATGTTTCCATCAGTTTTCCCACAATTAGACTGATTGGACTATTTCTACAGGGTGATTCCCTACTGCCCTTTTTCAATATTGGCACCACATCAGCTGTTCTCCATGCTGCCACCACCTCCCCCTGTATTGAGGTACTTATTAAATATGTGCTGGTGTATTGGTACCAGCTCATATAATGTTTCTTTGATAAGCTTTGGCCCTAGCCATCCAGCCCTGCTGCTTTGTTGACACTTAGCTTCTTGATGTTACTTCTGATTGCTTCATTAGAAATGGTAATTGTTTGGGTATCTTTTATGGTGGTCTGGATACTACTATCATTATCCTTTTGGAAAACAGAACAGAAGTAATTATTTATTTGTTCTGTGATTTCCTGGTCATTCATAATTAATTTACCATCCACTCTTAATGGTCTTATACTATTGTTTTCCCTTGTTTTGGAGTTGATGTAATTGTATAAGGGGTATTCCTGTTGGGTGCCACGCAAAAATAGGATCTCCAGGAAATGATGACCATTGACTTTAACTAATGCTTGCAGATTAATTTATATCCTGTGGAGGAGCTGCACAAATATCTCTGGGAAACCCAGCCTCTTCAGGACTCCATATAGAAAAGGCCTGCAGACCTTGTCAAAGGCCTTTTCAGTGTCAAGACTACTGAAGGGAGAGGTGTAATACATAGATGATGGAGAATATGTAAGGTATGACATGTGTGTCAATGGTGGTTCGAGCTATTACAAAACCTGTCTGATTCTTGCCAATTAGCAATGGAAGAATCTTGTCTAGGCATTTGGCAAGGACCAACATAAAAACCTTGTAATCAGTGCCAAGGACCAATATGGGTCAGCACGAGCTGCACTAGGTGGAGTTTTCATCCAGTTTAAGAATCACAGATATGGAGGCATAATCCCCAAATGGTGGGGGTGTCCTTTCCTGAAGAGTCTTGTTGAATGCCCAGTAAAGCATGGGGAGAGGTTTGTTTATTTGTTATTTAGTATAGTTTGGTGCCATAACCATCTAGCCCTGGGGCCTTCATTGTTTTGGAGAGGTTTAGTACGTTCTCAGTCTTTTGCATCAAAAATGGTCAGGCGTTCTTGATGTTCCCTAGTTAGGGAAGGGAGGTGCAAGTTATGAAGGTAAGCATTTATAGAACAACCAGGTAGCTGTAAAGAGGAAAGCTGGAATACATGGGCAACAAAATAGCAATGTAAAACAGAAAGAAGCCCAAACTCACACACCAAAAAAATGGCACTGCATAATAAATTGTACATAATAGCACCATTCCTTTTTTAAATAATTTAAAAAATAGCAGCCAAACATAGTGGTAAAAAGTACTCTCTGCATTTTGCAAAAACTGATGGAGCACACCATTATGCGAAACACTGAGTATACTTTTTTATTATTGAGTGCCATTTTTTAAAGTATGCAAGCTTGGGTTGTCTTTCAATTAATTAATTAATTAATTAATTAATTTAATATTTTGGTGACTGGGATGGGCACACTGATCCTAGGCTTGTATCCAGTGCAACCCGGAGAAGGGGTACAATTTAGATTAGTGCATAATACTTCAGAGACAGATGTTTTACAATTTGACAGCAGTGCAACAAACTGAGTAAAACATTTGTTACAGCATTGTAAGCTCATAGGAGAGCTAGTTTCTGTATCCAGTATCTAGCGGTGGGTTACAATTACATGCCAGCTGGGTAGTGCTCCTCAAAAGCGTTTAAAAGAAAGGATGGAGTGGGAAAGTTGAAGGGAGTAGGAATTTATAGCCTGCAGGGCAAAATCCTGCTCTGGAGTGTACAGAGCTTGGTAGAGGGTGTGTAATGCCTCTGTGACATCATGTAGCCAAGTACATCTGGTACCCTTTAGGAAATGCTGCACTGTAGCGTTAGTTGCTAGCCTTCTTTGACAGCTTAACTGGTACGCCAGAAGGCAGGATGCCTTGGCTCCAATTTCCTGATAGCTCTGCTTTAGATAAATGACAAAGATCTCAGTTTGATGAAGACAAAGTGCATCCCATTCTTTGCGCACCTTCTCCACCTGTAGCTAAACAGAGTGGTCTCCCTGCTGGTGTGCCTGTTGCAAGAAGTGGAGAGTCTCCTCCAACTGCTGCTGATGCTGCTAACTTTTACATTCCTGTGCAGCTGAGTATTGTATCAAGTGGTCATGAAAGACTGACTTTGCTGTGTCCCACATGATAGCATCAGAAACCCCCAATTGAGAGTTATTACATAGAATTTCATCAATTTTGGGGGGGGGGGCACTGCAGAGCAGCAAGATGGCAGCAGCAATTCACAGCAGCTCCCAAACTACAATTAGTAAAACTACTAAAAACCTGAGAATTATTCTAAACTGGCACCTAAAAAGATATAGGGAGGTCATCGGAAACTACCGGGTAAAAGATGGGACCAAAGAAAGACTCTAGGAGAGCAGCAAATAGTCTGGACCCATTCCTTTCTCCCACAAGTTTTAGTGTGGGGCCTGAGCTGCAGTGGTAACTGGAATGCTGGCACCAGCACTCCTGACCATGCAGATCCTGGCCATGTTGACCAAGATCCAAGAGACTGGGGAGGAGACTAATAAAAGACTGGCGGCTGTGGAGGCAAAGATTTCAGACACTGATTGACACATCCAGGATAATGCAAGGCCATCAAGAATCTACAGGACTTACAGGGCCAGCAGGCTGACTGTAATGCAGCCTACATCTGGGACCTTTCGTATTTGAGATCCAAGGTGGAAACACTGGAGAATGCTCAGTGCCAGGCAAATATTCGGATTGTGGGATTCCCTTCCCGATATGCTGGAGCTACAGGTCAGAGAACTGGTGGTTAAATGAATTTGCTATAGTAACTGGATTATTGCAATGTATGCCGTTTATCAGCATATCATTAGTATGGGCTGTTTGATTTGCTCCAAGGAGGGTTTTTATTGTAGCCCAGAATTTCTTAGAGGCGCTTGCTGCTCTAGTTAGCAGATCTTTGCAGAAGGAGCTTTTGGCTAAGTGAATTTGCCTTTTGCATATATTTCTCTGGGCTTGGTAGTTGCTATAATCTGCCAGGAGCCCAGTGGATTTAAAACGTCACCACGTTTTGTCCCTGTCCCTGATCAGTACGAGTAGGTCTTTCGTGAGCCATTTAGTCTGGGAGCCGCGGATCCTACGAGTGACACAGGGAGCATGGGTGTCCTGGAGTACATGAATACAGGCCAGGAAATGGTCTAACGCCATCTGGGCATTATTAGATGCGTGGATGGGAGACCAGTCAATCGGAGTGAGATCATGTAAGAAATTATCTTGGTTAAAGTTAGCCAGGTTTCGGAAGGTAATGAGTTTAGGAGGTGGAGATGATTTGTTGGTAGCATGCCAGGTGCAGTAGATTGGAGAGTGATCACTGATTGAGTCGGCTAGGGTCCCAGCACAAACTATACTATCCATGCAGTTTGTGAGGACCCAGTCAATAAGAGTACTCTGCCGAGGGAGGGGCATTATCCTAGTAGGGGCCATGATTAATTGGTAGAGGTTTCGACCTTGGACCATGGTATGTGATGACTGGCTAGATTTGCTCATCCAGTTTAGGTTCGGGTCCCCAAGAATGAGAACTTCATTTCGGCCAATGGTCTTGTCTACCTGGGATAGTAGTTCCTCCAGACCAGCTCTGCCCCCAGCTGGAGGGTTATAAGCACAGACCAGGTGAAGTTTCTTGGAGCCAAGTTGTAATATTGCATAGATCACTTCACAGCTGGAGAGGGTAGGTTGTGTATTGTGGGATATTGACAAGTGAGGTTTAAAGAAAATGGCAACTCCACCACCTCGCTTTGATGAGGGCCTATCTTGCCGAATGATGTTGTAGTTAGGTAGAGAGCAGAGTGGATCAGGGGTGGAGGGTTTTAGCCAAGTTTCGGATATGCAGAGGATATCAGGGTTATGTTGTGCAACCCATGCCTCGAGTTCAACCTTATTGCAAAGCAGGCTCCTAATATTTAGGTGAGCAATGCGGATGCCCTTTGTATCATGCCAGTTTACATCCTTACAAAATAAGTTATTTGCAGGCCCTGGGTTCTTCTCTATATCCCCGGCTAACATCAGGGTTAGATATAACAGGTACCAGAGTTTGCGGAGGATGTGGGAGGTGGGCAGGTTTGGGTTAGGTATCGGGGATTTATTCAGAGTGAAAAATAGATGGTATGTGAATTTATAATGAACAGAAGAGGGAAGGTGGCAGGAGGTTGGTCTAGTGGCGTATGCGTAAAAGATAGCCTAGAGTTGCCAGGGTAGGCATTATTAAATTTAAAATTACTGGATTTTGGGTAGTTTAGTAAAGGGAGCCATATGAGGGTAATAACTGTAAAGGCTATTAAAAGTATGACACAGGGAGTGATGGCCATATTTGGTATTCTTAAGAGTGTCATTAGAGTAGTATGTGATTGTGAAAACGATGTAAAACCAGCGTTTTGAATGTGGTTCCCAGTAAGAAGGCAAAATTTAGATCAGGTGCCCTCTAGCAATCACAAGGTATAAGCTGCTAATAGAAAAGTGAGAGATAGTTAAAATTTGGCGAGGGCATGCTAATGGGCGTGGTTTCACCCTATATAACTACAGTTGGACAAGGGTGGGTGTGGTGGGGCGGGTGGGGAGCAGTCACACAGTGACTGCGGGGGTTTCAGCGTGCAAGTTCCCAGTTAATCCCTTCCTTAGGAGCAGTCTCCTCAGCGCTGGCTTGCACAGGGCAGACAGTACAGTTTAAAATGTGCCCAGTGCGCAAGGAGCTGCTCGTAGGCTCTGCTGTTTACTTCTAAAGTCAATATTCACTTTAAAATGAAGCCTTTTGCCTTGCTGCTCGCCAGAGTAATGTAGCCCCTGCTTAAAGGAAGTCAAAATCAATATTCTACTTTAAAGTGCAGCCTTTGCCTTGCCGCTCGCCGGAGTAGTTAATCCCCTGCTTAGAGAAAGCCAACAGATACTGTTTTACTTTTAAAAATGAAGCCGTATGCCGAGCTGCTCACAGGAGTAATTAATCCCTCACTTAAAGGAGCCTTTTCTACAGAGCTACTTGCAGGCTTGAGCTATGAAGTTTTAAAATGCTGGCTTATGCAGAGCTGCTTGCAGGCTATACGCTTTAAATGTAGCCTTCAGCTTGCGGTTTAAATTACACTGTGAGCACTGAAAACTCAGGGTCTGTACTTGGAGCCCGCAGATTACCTTCCACTTAATTAATAACAGTAGTGAGTCACTTTACAGTTACTGGCGCACACTGCAGCCTTTAGGAGTGGGACAGGGGGAAAAAAAATTATACGGTACACTTAATCACAAAAGCGCTGAGAAAAGCTTGTGGTAAGATCTACAGAAGCCGTAAGTCTTTTCTGCAGAGGCTGTAAGTCTTTTCGTTTCAGAAACTGGCTCTTGCTGTTTTGCACTGGGCAGATGGGTTCCGAGGAAAAGGCGCCAAATTTGAAATCTCACACAAAGGAAAGGCTAAGCGAGGAGGCACTGTAATGGGCTGACAAAATTACCTTCAGTGCCTCGGGTGAAACGGTCCTTTGCAGGGGAGCTCCAGGGCAGGGTGTGCCATCCAGTAGCCTAGGCTACTACTGTGAGCTGTGTCTGAAGTTGAAGTTTAATACAGTTTCTTACACTTTACACATGAGTGTATGTTGTTGCAGTTTAAATTATGGTTTGTACATTAAGCCATCTGTTTTACTGCTCCATTTGAATGACCTTATTAAATTCTAATCTTCTTGACTAACATTGTAGGGGTTGCTCTAATGGTGTCTATGATCACCACTCAGTTTGTGGACATTAGCAATTCCCTAGTATTTATCCTGTTCCCATAGCACAGGTTGCCACTGCTATGGTCTATGGGTTTCTCAGGCAACTTAATTGAGCCCAGGCTATCTTATAATCACTCTGTCTACAAGTGTTTAAGTCACTCAGCCCACCACATTATGTTAATTCTTCAAGTGGACTGATATCCTGGTTTCATAGACTTTTGAGACTCTTATTTGTGGTGAAAGTGACTTAGAGCTACAGGGTAATTATTTCAAAATTTACTCCTGGGCCTGGATATTCAAACTGCGCCATTCTGAGGCGCAAGCCCTTGCGCTGCTCAAAATAGTTGTGCAGGGGTGGGGCCGGGGTGATATTCAAAGGAGTTGCGTATTGCCAACTCACTGAATCCTCTCCCAACCACAACACTGCGCGCATGGCGCCAGTGGAACTTGCGCCACCGCAAGTTGGCAGAGATGAGCATTAAACTTGCAGTGGCACTAGTACCATTGCGCCATGCGCAAATTTCCGATATTCAAAGGTGACATGCAAATGGGTCATAATTTGTAGGCGCGGGGGCCATTGCATCTGTTTATGGCCCCATTTGCATCCATTGCGTGTAGGTCGCCGATCCCGAGGACTTCGCCTGGCCACCCTGCCAGGCAGCAGCCGTCGAGGACGGCGCTTGTGCAGCCCGATTGCGGGCATTACAGGTACATGTAACACCCCCACACACATACCCGGCCCGATCACGGGCATAACATATATGAACTCCCCCAGTGCCCGATCGCGGGCAGAATGTAACCCCAACCCAAATATCTCCCTGGTGGTCCAGTGGACCGTAAAGCCGATCGCGGGCAGAATCATCACAAACTCCCCAAACATCTCCCTGGTGTCTAGTGTCCCCCCACCCACGAAGCCCTCCACCCGCTCCCCGCGCCGGCGGGCGACAGCATCCACCCGCCTGCCGCCCGCCGCCCGCCGACTGACTGGCCGGTAGGGCTGCGCCTGTGATGCAGAGCTACAGCCAATGGGCTTACAGCCCATACCGTACATGACAGTCAGATTTGTGAATCATCATTGAAATAAGTTTGTGCGGACCTGATTGCCAGGGGCTGGGCATTAAGTGTCCAAATGCAGAGAAAGAGTCATATTAAAGTCCTCAACTACCATATCATGTGCAAGTACCCGCTCCCCGCAGCGGTGGCGACAGCATCCACCGCCTGCCGCCCCCCGCCCGCCGCCCGCCGACTGACTGGCGGTAGGGCTGCCGCCCATGGTGCAGGCTACAGCCAATGGGCTTACAGCCCATCCGTACATGACAGTCCAGATTTGTGAATGATCATTCACAAATCTGGACTGTCATCATCGATATGAACTGCAAGCCATTGGCTGTGGCTCCTCTGGCGGCCGACGGTCGTCATCGGCTCGGCGGCGGCATGGAGTGGGATGCTGTCGTCCCGCCGTCTGAAGAGGCGAGCTGAAGAAAGCTTCGTGGGTGGGGACACTGAGACACCAGGGAGATGTTTGGGGGTTTGTGATGATTCTGCCCGCGATCGGGCTTTACGGTCCACTGGACCACCAGGGAGATATTTGGGTTGGGGTTGCATTCTGCCCGCGATCGGGCACTGGGGGTTCACACACGCTATGCCCACGATCGGGCTTCAGGATATGGGGGTGTGTACCTGTACTGCCCGCGATCGGGCTGTGGGAGATGTGTGGGCGGGGGAGTCGTGTTACACTATGCCCGCGATCGGGCTGGTGGGGGGGCACAGGGAAAGAGTTGGGGGCCAGCCAGGGGTGGCAGCTGCTGTGTTGCGCCCTGCAATGCAGCAGCTCACCTGTGGGTGGCCCTCAACTTAAGCCTTTTTTTTTGGGCTCAAGGTTGTGCAGGCGCAGGTTGGGGGTTGCGCATGCTCAACTCTGCACAACCTGACTGAATATCGGGTTGCGCAGGTTATGCATGGATCCTCCCCCTCCTGTTGAGCATGCATTCATTTGCATTGCTCTCTTGCGCAACCTGATGCCAGTGGCGTAACTGCCTCCTGCTGAATATCGCAGAATGGCGCATTTTGGACTTGCGCATGCGCAACCCTGTTGTGCATGGCGCAACCCTTTTGAATATCCAGGCCTTGGACTCTATATCTGGCAGTCCCCCATAGTGCATGGATTTATAGATTTAAGTATCATAGGACTGATTTGCTACAATGTATCTGTACATTCATTATGAAGGCTCGTACCTCATCTCTTCATTTTATGTATATTGCAGTTTATGCTGTGTGATCATAAAATCTTTATAAATAAGATAAAAAAAAAAGAATTTCATCAATTTTATCTTGCACAAATATTTCAATTTGGCGGACTGGAGGTGATGAGCATGTAAGTGCCATTGGGTATCAAAGCGCTGCTTTCCCAGGTCCCAGTACATAAAAACAGGAGCATGGTTGGAGATAAGAATGTCTCCAATTTCACTATCCAGAACATGGGAGTATGACTCTGCTTACATGAAGCAATAATCGATGCGTGTATTTTTTTATTTATTTATTTAGTTAGTTTTTGTTGACCAGGTAAGTGCACTAGACAAATCCTGACTATTTTCAGGCACGATCTCGGGGGAAGGGGATACAGATGAATGCCAACTGACCTTGAATCAGATTAAGCTGTTGGTGGTATTTTTAGCGAATGAGGGAAATCTGGCCAGGACACCGGGGGAAATTCCCTTACTCTTTTTTCAATAAGTGCCATGGGATCTTTAACATCCACCTGAACTACCACCAATCCAGGCAGATTGGACCTTGGTTTAACGTCTCATCTGAAAGACGGCACCTCAGAAGTGCAGCACCCCTCTCATGCTGTACTGAGAGCTCCACATGTCCACACATTCAAGCTCCCAAAGTAGCTTCTAGTAAAGTTTGCGCGGACCTGATTGCCAGGGAGGCTGGGCATTAGAAGTGTCCAAATGCAGAGAAAGAGTCATATTAAAGTCCTCAACTACCATATCATGTGCAATTAAATTTTCAAAAATTAAACTGTCAGTGGGCACATGTGCAAGCCACAGAGGAAATGACAGCCTGACACAAAAGTTCTTTAGCCATGGTTCCAAAATTTTAATATTCCACCATTCCAAGTGCTCCGGGGAGGGCATTTAAAGTGCATATTTCATTAGACAGTATTTTTTGCTTCACAAAGACACCTAGCTTGCCTCTATTGGTCGAGCAGCTGCAGAGTTATCATCAAAAGAAACTTTCCTTCAGCCATTTCTTCACAGTGCAGCAAATAGCGGTGGCAGCAGTGCCAGCTCCAATAGGGGCAACCCAACAGAGCGACATGGAGAAGATCAAGAAGATGATGCAATCCTTCATCCAAGACATCCCTCCTCTTAGAGCTTCAGTATCAAATTTGGGGCAAAGGGTTAAGGTTGTAGAATACAGGGTGGCAAGTGCCGAGATGGCCGCCCTGAGGATGGATACCTGGCTTTCTATCCAAATGGATCTGACAGCCAGACTCAAACAACAAATAAACTTTCTGTGGGCTAAAGTGGACAACCTCGAAAACTGAGGTTGTCAAAACAGTATCCATATAGTTGGTCTCTGGAGGGCACTGAAGTAAAGGATATGTGCCACTTCCTTCAAAAATGCTCCTGAAGCTACTGGACTTTTACTGAGATGTCTCTCTCTAGAACTATTGAGAGCTCAGCATAACCTTGGCCCAAAACCACAATAAGAAGCCACCTCCCCTGACCCATCCTGGCATACTTCTTGTGGTACAGCATGAAGGAGCAGATACCTGGCATACTTCTTGTGGTACAGCATGAAGGAGCAGATACCTGGCATACTTCTTGTGGTACAGCATGAAGGAGCAGATACTTCACCTGGCAAGAGAGAAGGGCATTCTGAAATGGAATGGTCACTGAATTTATCCAAGATTTTTCCAAGGAGGTAGCGGACTGGAGAAAAACATTTCCATCGGTAAGGAAGGAGTTGGTTAAGAAAAATATCCCATACTCTATGGAGATACCTAGCTACTCTGCAAGTCCATTGGGGTGGGAAATGGCTATGATTTATTCACCCAAGGGAGGCAGAACAGCTTCTTTCTAACTCCCTAATGAAACAAGGAGTTTGGTACCGTATAACTGTTCCAATGGTAATCAAGTAGAGGACTTACAGGCAGACTGGATGGGCCTAGTGGCCCTTATCTGCCGACAATTTCTATGTTTCTGTGGTTAAGGAGCAGAAAGCTTTGGGACACCCCAACTTGCAGCCCTCACCAGTTAGAGACAATTTACAACAACCATGTGAGAATGATCAGAGGGTCTCCTGGCCGACAGTTAAACCAAAGAGGTCCCAGGAATAAGGTTAGGATCAAACCCCCAAATCAACAGAGGGGAGGACACACCAGTGTAACCCCTAAATGGCACTATCCCAGGGGCTACTACCCCTGCCTGATTTTCCACTAACAGGTTGAGGGGCCTGGATCCAATGGCAGGTGCCTCCACCCAGAGGTCAGGGTTTGCAATAGTTAAACTAACTTGGTCACAGCCCTCTGGGACACTGCAACCCCCCTTTCTTCCCACTAGTGGCCCACACAATATATCAGAATTACCTTCACAGTATACACTTACCCCCAGGACTGGTTCCGCACTGGGACCTCCTGTGAAATAAGATACAGTGCAACAATTACAGTACAGTACTTTAACATAGACAAATACATCAGGCAGTATAACTTTGCTGAAACAAGCAGCTCCGATTTATTTAGGGGGATATAACAAGGACAGGGGGAAATCAGGTTAATTAGCTTATCATTCTACTCATCTACCTATGGCTCTGTGCACAGGCCTATCCCTATCAGTTACTGTCCATGGGTACCCAAGCCCTAGTGGCTAGTCCAAACTGTGGCAGCTGGTAGGGGCCCTTTCACACAGAGAAAAGAAAAATTAAACAGTCAGCAGTACAGTAATTCCATTTGGATTTAATGTGGCAATTCAACAGGGAGTGACCCTGAATTAGTACTCACGACCTCCAAACAAGATAGGGTCCTTCAATGTCAGCAGGGCTACTCTTGAGCTCCAAGTGACACCTCACACATTTATATGGTAAACAGTCACAGGCAAAAGTCACTTTATGGCAGCAGGATTCACTTGAGGTACACAAACCTCTGCACACATTTATATGGTAAAAAGAAAGCACTATACCAGGCAGGCTGCATCTGTATCCCGATCGCAATTACTGCACAATACCCGGGAGAACACACAGCAGATTCAGTTCCTGACAGACCGAGTGCAATTCAGCAATTTCTCAGTCTTCTACAGGGTGAGCCTGGTTTCAACTCTTCAGATATCCTTTGATTCTCTTCACAGGATGGATTCAGTCCTAACAAGCAGTTACACAAGCTGCAGACCGGAACTCTGGGCCTTACACGTTCCCGACTAAAACTGCACAACCGAAAAGCACAGGGCTCCTTCCCTCTTCACTACCAGAGCTCAACTGAAACTCCAACAGACAAAACCGGGCACTTCTTTTGAGTTCCTCCCAGTTCTTGACTGGATTGGCTGTCACTCACAATAGACTGCTGCTGTTGGTCCAAAAAGGCGCCGAAGTCTAAACTACATCTCTCAGAGTCACTGCCCATACAATCCTCTTGTGGCTGGCTCAGATTATGAGTCCAAGTTCTGATTCGTCCAAGGCACCATTTTAGAGCTAGCTTACCCCACACTGATTGGTCCAGTTCAGCAGTTCAAAACCAGAATGGGGAACTAGGCAGACACAGTTCTGACTGCAAAGAAAGCAGGTTAGACAAACTGTAATTTCATTATTACTCTAAATGATTTCTGGCAAACAGTTATATCTTTCAGATAGGTTCCCTTTGCACTCTAGTGACTGCAAAATGGAGTGAATTGGCAGCAGCTCAGTGGTACTCAAACAGAGAAGCACACAGTCCCCATACAAACTAATTATGTCTGCAAGCAGACAGCTCTTAAAGACAGTACCAGAGCTCTAAAACACTCACTGATAAATGGCTTAAACGCCAAACACCATTCAGGCTTGGAGCATTCAAGCAAGCTCCTGGAAGTCTTTTGGGAACCCCCATTTGCAGGGGGGTTACACCCTTCCTGGCCTGGGAAAGCTTGACGTCCGCGTCAAGCAAGTACCCCCATAAGTTTTAACTGCAACCATATACATTTGCATTAGGCTCACACATGTAATCATCAGTCAATATATCATTTTACCAAGAACACATTTCTGAAATTGCAGTACGTCACTCTTTACACAGTATTACACACACATTGTACCATAACTCAAGTTATTACCTCTTGTACATGAAACCTGAAGAGGGGCCCTTCCTATCAGTTACCTTTGGGGCTGGGACGGGGCAAGGGCACCCTATACTTAGAGAGGGCAACACAAGTAACTTGAGTTAGCACTGACGCCAGTTTGGGCAATGAGCTCGGGGACACATACACTCCTTTATGGACAACATTAAGAGGCAGGTCCACTGGCCGTGCAGGAATCATAACTGAGGTGCACCACAGGCTTTACAGCTCGACCAGTCTTTCTAGGGGAACTGTTACGGTCTCTGCACTCTGAGCCTCATTTTTTCAGCATTGTCCTCACTTGTCAGGGGAGTCTCCATGGGGTTGAGAGGCTAGAACTTGGGGCACTTTCAGCACCAGGAGTTACAGTTTCTGAGTCCACAACATTTGGCTCGCATGGAGAGCTTTCGGACACTGGCAGTGGACTGTCAGGGCACTCAAAATACTCTTATTGTTCTGGTGTATCACCAGTCTGACCCAATCCATCATTTTCCTCCCCTGAAAGCTCAAACAGTTCAACCATGCACAATGATTCCATTTCATCTGATCTGATGCTTTGACTTCACTTTCTGGGAGCATTGGCTCCAGGGACGAGCTGAGGCTTGGACAGTCCAGAAGGCCCAGCTTCATCTCCAGTATTGACTAGGGATTGCCCGAAACAATTGACTCAGTTCGTAAGAAGGATAGTATTCAAAGTCACTCTCACTTTCTTCGATATGGACTGACAGTCATGCTCAACTGGGACTTGTGGAGAGAACACTTTAACTTTGCTTCTGTAGGTGCAGACTTTCTTGATCTTTCTTAGCAGCAGCTCTAGTCCCTGGTCCAGAGGGAATCTTCTGGGGTTCAGACTCAATTAAGATTTGTCCAATGGGCGATAAATGATTTCTATGCATTGTTTTTACATCTTTTGAATTATTCTCAGGCCTTACTTTGTACACTGGCAGATCATCTAGTTTGCCCACTACAATGTGGGGAGATGGTGCCATCTGTCAGCGATCTTGTGTTTGCCATGCAGTCCCAGATTTCTTAGCAATACCCGATCTCCTCCTGGAGTTCCTGTGCTTTCACCTTTTATCATACCTTTCTTTGTTGGCCAGATTTCTTTTGGCAGCCATGGTTTGAGCCAGTTAGTACGCATGATTAGCTGGGCCTTTAACTTTGCACATACTGTAAATAGTTGTCAGCTTGAACCCCATCAGGAGAACCCCAAAACACACATCTACCGGTAGTCGAGCTTCTCTTCCAAACATCAGGCGGTAGGGGGAGAACCCAGTGGCATCACTTTTGGTGTAGTTATAAGCATGTACCAGGGTGCTAATTTGTTGGCTTCATCTAGGCTTGTCCTTTGGTGCAGGGTGCCTAGCATATCTAGCAAGCGGTTGAAACGTTCAGGCTGTGGGTCCCCTGGGGTGGTAAGGAGTGGTTCTGGACTGCCTCCCCACAGAGAAAGCATCTCTTTGATCAGACGACTCTCAAAGTCTCCCCTTGATCAGAATGGATTCTTTGTGGAGCCCCATAGTGAACAAAAAGCTTTCTACAAGTACTTGGCCACAGTGGATGCTTTCTGGTCTTTGGTGGGGAAAGCTTGGGCATATCTGGAAATGTTCAGTGACCACCAGCACATTACTGATATTTCTTTGATCTGACTCCAAACTCAGAAAATCAATACAGACCAGCTCCATGGGTGCACTGGTGGTGATGTTAACAAGGGGCAGCCCTCTGGGGCAATTTCCTCTATGCAGCGACTACAAGTTCGAATGTGTTGCTCACATCAGCCCCCATCTTAGGCAATAGAATCTGGATCTCACCAAGTCAAGTGTTCTGTCTATACCAAGGTGCCCCATGTGGTTGTGCAAGGACATCAGTACTGAGTCTCGAAAGGCAGGGCAGCACTAGTTGTTGTTTGTCTACTCGTCCCCTCTGTCTACTGTTTCTCTGTATAACAGTTTATTGATCAGTTTCAACTTAGGACCTTCTTTGTATAACAGTGCAGTTCTCAAATCAGTGGAGCGTAATTTGGACACATCTTTTCCTGCATAGGGGCTTCAAAGCTGCTTTGATCATGGGATCGCGGGATTGAGCCCGCCGAATACTGTCATTGTCCAGCTGAGGCAGTGCATCAATGTCTATTGCAGAAAAGTGGCAATAAGCAGCAGGTATGCAATTCTCAGAGGGTCCCAAGCAATCCACCATGCAGTCCACTGCGTCGTGGGACATTTGTTCCTCCTGTCAAACTTCGGAAGTGCCCGAATGTCAGGTTCTGCCATCGGACCCAATCATTCTGGGGAACAGGCCTCCGGGAGAGAGCATCAACATCTATGTGGTTCAGACCTGCTCGGTATTCGAGCATAGTCATATGTAGATAATGCAGAACTCACCTATGGCCAGTGGCATCCAACTTAGCTAGGAGGTCTGACACATAGGTCAAAGGATTATTGTCAGTTTTTACTAGTATTTTAGCCCCATACAAGTACTCATGGAATTGGTCAACAATAGCCCACTTCAAAGCTAGAACTCCAACATGTACAGGATAGTTCTTTTCAGATGGGGTCAGGCTTCTACTGGCAAAGGCCACTAGTCTCAGGCCATTCTAGGTCTCTTGGTACAACACAGCCCCCAACCCTTGCAAGCTAGCATCAGTGTGCAGGACGTAAGGTTTTCTTGGATCGGCATAGGCCAGCACTGGAGCATGGGTAAGTTGATATATGATCCATGAAAAGCAGTCTCACAATCAGGGTCCAGCGAGCCCCAAATACTTCACTCGGACAAAACACATCTTTCAGTCTTGAGGACGCTGACTTTTGGTATTTTTGTGGGTTGGGGATACCCTTGAGTAAGGTTAAGTAAAGGGCGGATCACTCTTGAATAGTCCTTGATGAAACACCGATAATAACCACAGAATCCGAGAATCTTTGCAGTTCTTTTAGATTTTGGGCTGTGGCCAGGTGGTCAAGGCCTCAACTTTACTGGGTCGGTCTCTATTCCCTCGGTGGATACTATGTGTCCCACATACTTTACTGATGTTTGAAAGAATTGACACTTATCAATGGACAGTTTAAGGCCAAAGTCCTCCAGTCGGTCCAATACCTTAAATAATCTGCTCTCATGTTCCTCCAGTGAGCTGCCAAACACAATAACATCATCTAGGTATACCAGGCACTCTAGTAAGTTCATGTCCCCACTGCACGCTCCATCAATCGTTGAAAAGTGGCTGGGGCACCTGAAATCCTTGAGGCATCCTCATGAATCCATAGAAGCCAAGCGGACAGATAAAGGCTGTCTTCTCACGGTCCTCTGGGGCCATCGGGATCTGGTAGTACCCACTGCGGAGATCCAGCACAGAGAACCACTTGCTCCCGTTTAGGCAGTCCAAAGCATCCTGAATGCGGGGCATTGTGTACTGATCAGGGATAGTCCGCCGGTTTAAGGTGTGATAATCCACGCACATCCTTACTGTCCCATTCTTTTTCCTCACTACCACAATGGGGGAAGCATAAGGGCTTCTGGATTCTTGTATTACACCAGCAGCTAACATCTCTTGCAGATGCCGTCTCACATCATCTATATCAGCAGGTGCCAGGCGTCGAGACCTCTCACGAAATGGTCTTTCGTCATGCAGCCGGATATTGTGCTCAGCTCCTTGCACGCATCCTACGTCCCATTCCTTTAAAGAAAACACCTGGTCTCTCTGGGCAAGCTTCTCACTGATCCTCACTTTCCATTCAGCTGGCAACGGGAGTCGCCAAATCAAACAAGTCAGGCGTTACTCTGTCATTCTTCCTCGAACTCTTGCTGCTGGGTAGCACTGCAGTATTTGCACAATGCACATTAGCCAGGATGCAACCTCTATTTACCGAATGTCTCTTTCAGACACATTATGAACTGGACCATTACCCTTCTGGCATAAGCATGGGCTCTAGCGGGCAAAATACTAGGCTTGACCAGCAGTCCCTCTGGCAATTTTCCATCGCCTGGTGCATCCAACATTAATATTTTATTCTTAACATCCTTTCTGATCGGACCTCTCCCTGTAAGGTACACTGGGCATTTGGCGCCAGGATCAGAGACTCAAGATCCTTCTTCCATACAATTCCAACCGGTTCCTCTGGTTCTATTTTTCAGCATCTCTCTGTGCCTCATAGGCCTTCTTAATTAAAGCGAACTCTTAAAGCTCTACTAGTCTTTGACCCTGTTTTCATAACACAACTGTGCCAGCCTTCCGAACATATGAGCATTTGTTCCAATCAACAAAGGACACCATCATACAGTCCAGTGGGGACACACTAAGGCTAGGTCTCTACTTGTTCGGCCACTCCAGCCACGGAGGTGGAGAAAGACAGCCAAATTGGATATACCCAGAATAGGGGTAGGCCTTCTCCTTAACCCCCATACATGCAGTCCTTCTAATGGTTGTAAGGGTATGTCTGACAAATGCTTCTGATACCGATCCTGGAACATAATTGTCGCTGGAGCCACTGTCTAATACAGCTCTTGTAGACACTCCATTCACCTTTACAGTGGTCTCCATGGAGGACCCACTATTCTGACCAGTCTGAGAGGCGGTAGGGGGCCTGGGCAACTGACCTTGCCACAAAAGGACGTGAATTAGCATTTTGGTGCCCTCACTGGGATCATTTCGTGCACCTCTTAACCACTGATTTGTTCTCCAGCTCTCCTTGCTAGCCTATATGCAACTTTGTCAGTGTCTTTTGGGGACCGGCATTCTCTTTTCATGTGCTCATCCTCTTCCCACAATATGTAAAACATATTTTCTGGAGTTTGAGCTGGCCGAGCGCCACACTGGGAGCCAGGGCGGGAGTATTACTAATGGAAACCTTGGTGCCATCTCTGTCTGCGTGTGATAAGCATTTGGAGACATCTCGTCAGTTTCTCCATTTCCATGGTCAAGGAATTGAGTTTGGAGCTGTTATCAGCAGGAGATACATGGGTGGGTACCCCACTCCCCATAGCAGATGCAGTGGGATATAGGTCGGGGGCCTGCTACTTGCAGGCGTGGCCTTCATAAAGGGACTGTTTTGAATTCGGATCTCTCTCAACAGTTAAGCCCCATTGTAGCACTTCTTTTCCTTGTCAGAGCACTCATTGACTGCCAACCTCTGCCCTGAACTTCACTTGATGGGCCACCCTCAGTCACTCAGGTCGTAGCCGCAGCTATTGGTGCAGGTCCCTCCAGGTAGCCTTTTCTCAACTCCTGAATTCTCTCATTAACTCATCATGGGAGGGTGGGATTCCAGTCGATTTGCCAGGCGTAACTGAAGCAACAGCAGTTCTGAGAAGGGGCAGACTTAGGATCCTGTCCAGCCTGGTTCAGGTCCAGTTCAATCGCTAGCAAACTACCCTTTCTGAGGCATTCTTGCAACAATTTTTCCAGCCGAGATACATACACAGACAACAACTCCCTTGGTACTGTTGTGCATTTCTTACTCTCCACCATAGATCCTCATCAGAATCTGGGCTCCCATACACATTCTCCAAGGCCTCAAGATAGGCCTGTGCAGTCACTTCAGGGTTACTGGCCCGATTAGCACGGATGGTAGCCAGGCAGGACCTCGGAGGCTCTCACTAACCCTCTTTCGCACGGGCTTCCCGAAAGCATTGCCATTCTAGCACTTGGGGGCAACATAGTCTATCCAGGTCTCCCAGTCATCCTCCCCTGGGGTGGGAGGGTGCCAGAGAAGATCCTCAACCTTGGTAGAGTAGTGACTAATGGCAGGTGCAAGAAAGGAGTCTGCATTGGTTCAGCCACCATTACAGGTACTGGAGCCGGAGAGGGTGTTGGGGAGGAACACCCCAGAGTGGCAAGAATAGTTTCTTCAAGTCCTCCACAGTTTTCCTTCCCCAGCAAACCATTTAGCAAATTTCTCCTCAAAAGTTTCAGACAGTGGTGGGGCTCATTCCCTCCCGGTCTTTACTTCTGTACTTAGTTATCACTCTCCAGGCAGTGAGGACTCCTCTGGGGTAATGGTCTGTGGCACTTTGGAGCTATCTATGGGATCCTTAAACTCTACTAGGGCCAGGAAAGTGTGGGTGAGCGAGATTAGCATGCCGACCCCACCACCAGAGGGTTTTGCAAACCTTCCACCTTGGAAAGTACTCCCTGCAGTGTCCGTATTGATACCCAGGGGATGTCCAGGATAAGCACAGCATTTGGGGGTCAGTCTCCTCCCCAGTACACCACTCCACCAGCCGTGCACAGCCACTTCTGCTCGAAAGTACTTTTTTTTTTTTTTTTTTTTTAACAGTGGTTCGTGAATATGGCCACTAGAGGACACACTAACCAGCGGTGAGCCTCCAAGATGTAACCCTAGATGGCGCTTATCCCAGGGGCTACTACCCCTGCCTGATTTTCCACTAACAGGTTGAGGGCCTGGATCCAATGCATGGTGCCTCCACCCAGAGGTCAGGGTTTGCAATAGTTAAACTAACTTGGTCACAGCCCTCTGGGACACTGCAACCCCTTTCTTCCCACTAGTGGCCCACACACAATATATCAGAATTACCTTCAGTATACACTTACCCCCAGGACTGGTTCCGCACTGGGACCTCCTGTGAAATAAGATACAGTGCAACAATCACAGTACAGTACTTTAACATAGACAAATACCTCAGGCAGTATAACTTTGAAGGGAAACAAGCAGCTCTTGAGTTATTCGGGGATATAACAAGGACAGGGGGAAATCAGGTTAATTAGCTTATCACTCTACTCTATCTACCTATGCTCTGTGCAAGGCCTATCCCTATCAGTAACTGTCCATGGGTACCCAAGCCCTAGTGGCTAGTCCAAACTGTGGCAGCTGGTAGGGCCTTTCACAAAGAGAAAGAAAAATTAAACAGTCAGCAGTACAGTAATTCCATTTGGATTTAATGTGGCAATTCAACAGGTAGTGACCCTGAATTAGTACTCACGAACTCTAACAAGATAGGGTCCTTCAATGTCAGCAGGGCTACTCTTGAGCTCCAAGAGACTCCTCACACATTTATATGGTAAACAGTCACAGGCAAAAGTCACTTAATGGCAGCAGGATTCACTTGAGGTACACAAACTCTGCACACATTATATGGTAAAAGAAAGCACTATACCAGGCAGGCTGCATCTGTATCCGATCACAATTACTGCACAATACCTGGAGAACACACAGCAGATTCAGTTCCTGACAGACCGAGTGCAATTTAGCAATTTCTCCAGTCTTCTACAGGGTGAGCCTGGTTTCAACTCTTCAGATATCCTTGATTCTCTTCTACAGGACGGATTCAGTCCTAACAAGCAGTTACACAAGCTGCAGACCGAACTCTGGGCCTTACACCACGTTCCGACTAAAACTGCACACCAAAAGCACAGGGCTCCTTTCCTCTTCACTACCAGAGCTCAACTGAAACTCCAACAGACAAAACCGAAAGCACTTCCTTTGAGTTACTCCCAGTTCTTGACTGATTGGCTGTCACTACAATAGACTGCTGCTGTTGGTCCAAAAGGCTACCAGTCTAAACTACATCTCCCAGAGTCACTGCCCATACAATCCTCTTGTGGCTGGCCTGGATTATGAGTCCAAGTTCTGATTCGCCCAAGGCACCATTTTAGAGCTAGCTTACTCCACTGATTGGTCCAGTTCAGCAGTTCAAAACCAGAATGGAGAACTAGGCAGACACAGTTCTGACTGCAAAGAAAGCAAGTTAGACAAACTGTAATTTCATTATTACTCTAAATGATTTCTGGCAAACAGTTACATCTTTCAGATAGGTTCCCTTTGCACTCCTAGTGACTGCAAAATGGGAGTGGAATTGGCAGCAGCTCAAGTGGTACTCAAATAGAGAAGCACACAGTCCCCCCATACAAACTAATTATGTCTGCAAGCAGACAGCTCTTAAAGAGACAGTACCAGAGGCTCTAAAAACACTCACTGATAAATGGCTTAAACGCCAAACACCATTCAGGCTTGGAACATTCAAGCAAGCTCCTGGAAGTCTTTTGGGAACCCCCATTTGCAGGGGGGTTACACCAGCATTCGAGGTTCACTGTATTCCACCCCAGAATCCTGCTCATCTTCATCAAAGACTGAATCACCAAATAAAGCTTTGAGGGACCCTCTGGGAGAAAGGGACAATTATACCCCACAGCGATTCAAGATCAGCACTACAGAGATGGACTGCACAGCTTCTATGCAGCTAGATGAAGACATCTCTCACCACCTGAGTTGGGCAAGCATTGGGGAAGGGATGGACTGCACACTGAAACACTCCCATAAAAACGGACAACTGCTACCTGTCATAGACACTATCAATGTGGACTCTGTGGAACATTGACTGGATTCTGTTATGGTCTACAACAGACTGTTGTGTCATCATGGACATTTTTAATGACATGCCTGTTTGCTTTTCTTTCTATTGTTTTCCCCCTCCCTGACACAGTGCAGATGTATATTGATCCGAGGCTATCAGATGCCATAAGTGTCTTTTCCTTTATTTAGTGCCTTATTGTGCCAGGGCACAATTATTTTAACCCCTCTGGGATTGAATGGCACAGGGGAATAGGTGAGGAGGGGACATCTGTGGGCTGGTGATGGCACAGTGCAGGGGCAGTCCAGAGGGGCATGACTGGGGCATTTGGGGGGGGTGTACAAATAGCATGGCAACCCTCAACTAACAGGTTCACAGAATGTCTGTGGAAAACATGTGGCATCCTAAGGGGTTGATGCTGGGTATGAAATAGCCCCAGTTCTCCAGTGAACTGCTTGCAGGCTTAAAGTGACATGCTTCCCACCATGCCACCTAGCTTGCAGGATTGCTGAAGTTCATCACCAGCACAAGCTATTTCCTGCCCTGTCACTCAGCCTGCAATGCCGACAAGTCACACAGCTGTAAAAGTGTGTCAGTGTGAATCAGCTGAGGTACGGGACGCGGAAGGGGGTTGGGGGCTCAAGGGAGGGACTTTTAAATGTACAACAGGAGATCCCCTCATACTAAATTGATCACACAGCAGGCTAGAGGTCACCTACTTACCCTTCTTACCCTGATATGCTTACACAATAGAATAATTGCAACAACTTGCTCTAATGGCTACAGTATTTGTGACTGCTGATGGTTCCATATACTGTAGATATTTTTCTTTAGAGCAATGGGGCTGGTCCATCTGGCAGAGCGAATGTTGCCCTGGGCAGCCACCTCCATTCCATGAAATGTAGTTGTTCCATTCCCCACAGAAACCCTCATAGGGAGGGCTCAGGACTCCACTGACAGGAGTCTGAACTCCAACTAACCTGGATTACATCATGATGTAGCCTATGGGTGACACTGGGGACAGGCACTGCAATAGTGGAGATGTTGGGGAGGCAAACCCAATAGCAGAGAACCCAATAGCGGGAAATGCAGTTCTTGGGTACACAGGAGCAAGGAGGGGAGGATAAGCTCAATTTGGGTATGTATTTCCCAGGACACTCATGGTGGAAACTAAGCTCAGCATAAAATGATTAATGAGGGAATTTTAGGTTCACTACTCTATGGCTGTACCCTCTCAGCACTACAAGCCTTTTCTCTCCCCCTGTTCATATGAGTATAGGAATGTGGTTCGCATACTTGAGAGGGCTTGATGTCATGCTGACGTGTTGGATTGGGGGAGGACGACCATGTTGTAGTAATTTGTAATATGAGTTGCCAAGACTTCCCCCCCAGTTGTTCAACTGCTTATATAGCTATCTTGCACCTGTGGTGGTGGGGGGGGGCAACAATTATTGTCCAAGAAGGGGGACCAAGTTTCATGTGGCCAGCCATGAACAACCACATGGTTGCGAAGCTCAAATGTGCGAACTACAGGGGAGAGGGCAGTGGGAAAAAAACGAATCTGGATGGAGGGGTTAAACAGGTCCTGTTTCACTACTACCACAGTCTCCTGATTGAGGAGGGGGGATTATATGTATTCACTAAGCAACATGGGTACCTCCCTGACAGCACAGCATCCATAGACATGCAGCTTGTCTGTGCTGATCCACGCATAATCTGTTTTAGTAAAGGTGTAAGGTTCACAGGTCAGGTGATCCACTGGGGGAGCTGAGACACTGCCCAGGTCTTAGCTTTAATATACAAGAGATGGCGCCTGGATAGCTCCCCAATTGGTGTCATACTTTATTTGCATGGGGGGAGGGGGACTACTAGAGAGTGGAGTGGGGTGTTATTCCTGGCTGTGACTTCACTAGAAACTCTTTAAGCAAAACAAGACAAAGAAAAAAAAGGAGAGACTATGGAGCAGGTTTTGCTGGCACCACTGGGAACTCAGATTGTTGCCCTTCTATAGCCATATATAGGGCCTGCTGCATACAGCTAAACTGATCCATCTTTCCCCTTTTTGATCTCATTATTGGACTTAAGTCCATTGACACTTAAGCTATGCAGGCCTTTAGCAACAGACCCGAGAGCAGCCGAGCCTCCTGTCTCCTGCACTCACGGGGGTCAGGTACCTTGGCCCAACCTAGGGTCAAGGGACAGTCGTCCGAGTCATAGCTATAGCTAGCATGCAACGGCCATATTAAGTGAATAGTAGTTCAGCAGCACTAGAGGCAGCAGTATCCTCCGGCAGGATGGAACTCTCTTCAGTGATACTGGCAGTGGTCCCAAAAGTCCTCCAACAAGGGTCTGCTTGTTAGTCCTGGGTGGGTCTCTCGGTTTTCCCCTCCACCTGATTAGGGAACTGGATTCTGAATAGTGGCAATGGATGGTGACGGGGGGCCACCTCTCCCCCCCCCCCTTGGGTCAGCCTCTGAACCAGTAGTTGATGCCTGGGTGCAGGACACTTTTCACTGAGATACCCCTGCAGTACATGATGATCTTTACATGAACAATGGGGTACAGAGCTGATCATCAGGCTGCACATCTATCAGTAGGAGAGATAGGTAGGGATAGAAGGGGGGGGGAGTAGGCAGTGGCAGGCTGCCCTTCACACAAACTTACCCTTCGGATCAACCTTTGGAAGTTTGCTACACTATTCTTTTTCTTTCTTTTTTTTGCTACCACTTATCTTGGAGTTTACACAGATGGTAGCAATACTTTGCGGATTAATAAACCTATATTTGTACCAAGAAGGCGTGCTACAAATGAAGTCATTATTTCTAACTATATTTTCCTCTTATTACAGCCTTCTCTTCCTTTTCATGCCTGTCATACATTCGCCTCTCTCTTTTCTCTGTTTTCACGTGGGCTGTATTGCAAAGGATCATGGCACTGGATTACAGGGGGATCTGGACCCAGTATGCCAGGTAAGGAGATGAGCTGGGGGGTTTACAGAATAAGGTGCTCACTACACAGTAGTAAATGTGGCTAACATTAACTATATATCATGGAATGTCCAGGGGTGAATCACCCAATCAAACATGATAAAATGTTGTCTTCACTCAAGCATCTAAGGTGTGATATAGACTTATAGTATATGGTTAGTGCTTATTGTGGATAAAAAGCAGTGGCTTTCGAAAAGTTGTTGTAGGGCAGTTCAAAGGTCAAGAAAAGCTGTTGTAGTATTGTTCTGATGTCACAACGATACTACAACAACTTTTTCCCCTGCTTGCCTGATTGGTCAAACAGCTTGTGGTAAAATGGAACAGATTAAAATGGCGGAAGATTAGCTTAAAGTGGTCTGGAGAGAGTGTATTCATGTAGTTTGGACACTGACTACCTTTGACTTTGTGTCAAACTATCAGTGTAACAGTTTCTTTTATTTTTCCAAACACGGTGCTGTAGATCATTGCGATCCGAGCAGGTGACACTGCATCGAGAAGCGTGATGTTGTCGGAGAGCATAGCGGGACTTCACCGTGGACCTGGAGCAGTGAACACAAACACAAGGTATGAATCCTTGTGAAATTAAAAGTTTTCTACAGTCTAGAAACCATATACTGTACAAAATAGTGTATGGGTGGCCATACACAACTAATGCTGTGTTTCTATCTGAGGGATGTGAGTCGTCATTCAGACCTCTCGAGCTTCGCTCTCGAGGTCTGTATGCCATCATCACATCCCCTCGATAGAAACACAGCCTTGTTGTGTATGGCCACCCATACACTATTCTATATATTGCAGGAAACACATCTCGTTAAGAAACAGGTGACCAAACTAACAAGGGAGTGGGTGGGAGCTGAGTTCTGCAGCTGTTTTTCAGAGAAAAAGAGGGGTTCTCCATCTTACTGAGAAAAGGTTCACCACTCCAGCTTCAGGCAGTAGAAACAGAGAGTGTAGATGGGTGCTAATACGAGGTAGAGTGCAGAAGAGGGACATTACATTAGTTAATGTTTACACACTGAATGAGGATAACCTGGACTTCTTTCATCATATTGTGCAGAAGGTGACAGATAACCTAGCTCCAGGAGGTCTCATACTCATCGGGGGGGGGTTTATTCTAGTGTGGGGCTCACTTCTGGGCAGATCTTCCAGAGAGCAGGGTCATCCAGCACTCAGCCAGGTAAGGCAGGCTCTGCAGTCATTGTGTGCACACGTAGCCCTACGTGATACTTGTCAGATACAGCACCCAACAGAGAGGAATTACACTTGTCAGTCACCTTGCTTTAGTCCTAAAGCAGGCTAGACTATTTCCTGTTGATCTCGAATTTATTTATTTATTTAAGCGTTTTACCAGGAAAGGCATACTGAGCAGTTTACTGCTCGATTCCAGATGCGTCCTGGGGAGGGGGGAACATAGCTAGACAGTTGAAGACAGTATAAACAAGTGAATACATAGTGGGAGAACACTAACATTTGATCCTGATTACTAGACAGTAGTGGGTCAGGAGAATCAGTAGGTAGCCACGGTTAATACAGCATGAGTACAATAAATTCAGTGCAGGCAACTAGGAAAATTGGACCATGTGAGAAACAGTATACAGCGAGAGAACAATAGTTAAGCACCAATTAATTGCAGTTACTAAGTGCAGACATACACTGATATTCTACTTAAAGACTGGGAAACGCCTAGACACAAGCACAGGTAGGGGCGAAATGAGCTAGGAGCATGGAGTTAACGTGCGAGAGGGTTGAGAAGTGACAAACATTAGCTGGGAGGGAGTTCCACAGTGTGGGAATGAGGTAGCTGAATGTTGACTGACCACTGGTAGTAGACCGGTATGGGACAGCTACGGACCGAGAGTCTGAGTTTCTGACAGAGTATGCTTGGGTGCTGGGGTTGGTTATGGCGTCGGTGAGGTAGGAGGGGAGACTCTGTGACCAATACTTGGCTGGGATCTCGGTGCAGTGGGTCAGTCTGCGATTGTCAAGAGAGGAGAGGTTCATTAGTTGATATAGGGCACAGTGGTGTGTGTAGTAGGGACAGTTCAGGGTGAAACAACAGAAAGAGTGGAAGAGAGGGTCCAGCCTGGCTAATGTGGTCTTAGGGCTGGCACCGTAGACTACGTCCCTGTAGTCAAGGAAGGGGAGGATCATTTTCTTCACAATGTCCATCCTGGCTGGAAGGGGGATGCTGTCACAATTCCGATAAAGTGTACCAAGCCTGGGGTGCAGTTTCTTGAGTAAGGAGTCAATATGCGAGGAAAAGTTGAGGTGCTGGTCGAGCCAGACACTGAGGTATCTGAAGGTCGTGCAGGAATCCAGGAGGGGACCCTTCCAGGGTGTGGAATAAGATCAGGGAAGGGAGCCTAGAAATTTTCTGCCTCATGCCAAAGGTTAGTGAGACTGTTTTATTGGCATTGAGGAGGAGGTGATTTGAGCAGAGCCAGTGCTGGGCTAAGATAAAGTCTTGCTGCAGTCTGGTCGTAACCTCAGAGGTTGAGGGGCCAGATGCATACAGCACGGTGTCATCTGCGTACATGTGGATGGAGGTGTGTGGGCAGGCAGAGGGCAGGTCATTCAGGAAGACCGAGAACAGGAGAGAGCCTAGGACAGAGCCTTGTGGTACTCCTGAGGTGATTGGGAGAGATGTCGAGGTGGAAGAACTGATGTGGACAGCTTGGGATCTGCCAGTGAGGTAAGAGTGGAACCAAGATGTGGCCCAGTTGGATAATCCAGCATTGACGAATTTGCTTAGGAGGAGAGAGTGTGTCACTGTATCGAATGCCTTGGCCAGGTCAATAAAGATGGCAGCTGTGATGTGGCCAGCATCCATCCCTGTGAAGATGGAATCAGTAATCCTGAGATGGGAGGTAGTGGTGGAGTGGGATTTCCTAAAACCAGACTGGTAGGGGGAGAAAAAGGAGGAGGAATCCAGAAAGGTAGATAGGCGAGAAAGAACCAGGTGCTCCTGTAGTTTGGCCAGGGTCGGTAGGAGGGAGACTGGCCGATAGTTGTTTGGGTTTGAGGCATCACCACACTTGGGAAGTGGGATTACAATGGCATGTTTCCATTCAGAGGGGACTTCGGCTAGGAAGAAGGATAAGTTAAAAAGGGAGGTCAGGGGTTGTGCTATGGCAGGGGCCGACAGGTGGAGCATTTTGGAGTTCAACCCGGTTGGACATTTGCCCTTATCTGGGTTAAAGGCAACCAGTGCATTGTATACCTCATCGGGGTGACTTGTAGGAAGGAGAAGGGGTGAGCTGCAGGTGTGCCACAAGATGGAATGATGGGGGAGGTGTGCTGAGCAGGGTGGGGGTGGACAGGAGAGTAGCATGGCTGGTTGTGAAGATAGTGTTAAACAAAGTGGCCACTGCTGTGGGGTCAGTGATGGAGAGTCCGCCAGCCTGCAGGGAAGGGGTTGGGGGCTGCAGTGGAGGGCAGAGAAGTGATTTGACCACATTCCAGAATTTTGACGGGAGATGGGAGGAGGAATTGAATGCGCCTATGGAATAGTTGGCTTTTGCGTGGCGGATTCTTTTGGTACTAGTATTGCGGAGCGCACAGTAAGTCTGGAGGTTGGCCTAAGAATTGGAGATCTTAAAGGTTTTCCAGGCCTTGTCTCAGTTTCAGAGGTGGGCTAGGATTTCAGAAGAGATCCATGGGAGGTGAGCATCTCAGACTCTGGTACGTCTGAGGGGGGCGTATCGGTCCCAGATGGCAATGAACTTGGACTTAAAGAACGACAGTGCCTTGTCTATGGAGGTGAATTGACTAATGCGGGACCAGTCAGAATTAGAAACATAGGAACACAGAAACATAAAATTTGACGGCAGATAAGGACCGCTTGGCCCACCCAGTCTGCCCATTTCCCTACCTAATGGATAAGCTGCAGATCCTAGTTAACCAGCAGCCTACTTCTTTCTACCCCCACCCCCTAGAATTGTCTTATGACTGTCCCATGCATGCTTGAATTCAACCTCTGTTTTTGACTCCACAACCTCCTCTGGAAGGCCGTTCCATGCATCCACAACCCTCTCTGTGAAAAAATACTTCCTTACATTACCTCTGAGCCACCCCCCATCTCTTCAAGTTGTGCCCCTTGTTCTGCACGCCTCTTTTTGGAAAGATGCTACCCTCTTGGACTTTGTTGATTCCCTTGAGGTACTTTGAAAGTTTCTATCATGTTCCTCCCTTTCCTTGAGGCTATATATATTAAGCTCCTTTGGTCTCTTCATATGTCTTCTGGTGCAGACCCTGCACCATTTTAGTTGCCCTCCTCTGGACAGCTTCCATCTTGTCTATGTCCTTGAGGAGACTGGGTCTCCAGAACTGCACACAGTACTCCAGATGGGGTCTCACCAGCTGTCTGTACAGAGGGATAACAACTTCCTGTTTTCTACTGGTGATGCCTCTCCCTATGCATCCCAGTATCCCCCCAGAATTGCCCAAATCATTTAATAATGAGGGGAGATCCAGAGATTTGTAGGATCTGGTCATTTGTCAGTATCAGTGGCTCAGGAGGTAGCACACTTGCCTCTGAGGCCGGGAGATCAGAGGGTTGTGGGTTCAGTTCCCACATCTGGCACTTGGGCTAATATCCCAGTACTGACACTGTAGTGCAGCATGAGAGGGGTGCTGCACTTCTGAGGTGCCATCTTTTGGATAAGACATTAGACCAAGGTCCCATCTGCTTGGATTGGTGGTAGTTCAGGGGGATGTTAAAAATCCCATGGCACTTATCGAACGAGTAGGGTATTTTATTAAAATCATAATATATACAACAAAGTAATATACAGAAAAGAAACAAATAAATCAGGAAAGTTCATACAAAAATCTTCAAAAGAGAAACTCAAAATTCTACATTGTATCCTAAAACAAAGAAACAGAATTAAATTGGTAGTAATAAAAACATATATAATGGAGAGAGAAATGGTTCAATAGAAATCCTAATTCCCCAAATATTCTGTTTGAAAAGCTTCCTTTCTCCTTCCTTATCATGATCAATATGGGCTACCACTTTGTAAATAATTCCTCAGGAGTAAGATAACGTTGTTGAAATAAAACCAACACCTAACCTGCCATACCCAATACAGTATCACAATCACTATGATATTTAAAATACTAGAATTACACCCAGCCCAGGAAGCCGGAAATAAACCAAAAATAAAGCTCTCTGATCCTACTTTATGCCTAAACTTTATTCCAAAACCGGTGACGCCACAAAAACCAAAACTGTAAAATAAAAGGACAAGAAAAATATAAATGAAGCATAGACTCTGTAAGGGCCGTATAAGAAGCCCGAAAGCAATAACGATCCATCACTTGTTTATGTTTGTGGTTACCACGCACGTTAATTTTACCATGCACCCCAACCAAGCAATATCCCACATTGCCACAGGAATACGTGTATCAACAAGGCGATTTCCAATCAGTTCCTTTTCTGTCAGTATAAACTCTGGAAAAACTTCTTCCACAAAATGTGACTCTACTATCACTGTATACAATTTTTTTCCGAGAACACTCCTTAATCATGGGTACCATAATATGCCATGTCTTAAGCATGTCAAAACACCGTGACCCATCTGAGATAATATATTTCTCTTATTTTTTGATGAAACTCCTAAAACCATTCCTGTAAAATTCTGAAAGTGAAATTCGCACTAAAGGAACCCAAAGCTGAGATGAATTAACAACTAAAGGCTTTAGATTGGTAGAAAAAAAAAGAGAATAAAAAAACACTATCGGGTGTATCATAGTAACCCCTCCCCGCCGATAATCATTCAACAAAATGTTACGTTTAACCGGGTTGAGGCGACTACCCCAAAAACAAGAGAAAAAAAGACTCAAAAGGGGCACAAAAAACTTCTAGGCAAAGGAAAAATATGTGCTACATGTAAAAACAAAGGCAATAAGCAGGTTTTAATCAAAAAAATCAGTTTCTTCTTGCCCAGAAACCATTTATTCCACTTACACACCTTTTCTCTGCCTTTATTCAGACATATTTCCCAGTTATATATAGCCACATCCGGAACACCAAAATAAATACCCAATAACTTATGCGGAGAGTCCACTAAACGAATACCCCCAATAGAGGAAGTACCCTCCAGAGATGTAACTAAGTTAAAACACACGCTTTTCCGTAAATTTAAACTGGAACCAATAACCGATAAAAAAACCGGAAGAACCTTACATAATAAACAACCCACCAGTGCAGTAGGCACTAAAACACATAAATCATCGGTAGTAACAGATTACTTTCAGAGTACTGTAATCTGAACCTGAAAGACCAAAAAGTCTGGGGGATTTATAAGTAGTCTAATAATGGGGTCCAAAGCTATTACAAACAATAGTGGGCTCAAGAGACAACCTCTGATGGACTTCGATGAATGTAACAGGGTGACCCAATCCACCCATTTACATAATGGTCTAACATACGCTAAAAGAATAACATAAAGTAAGCCAATTAATAAAAATCTGAGGAAACCCATAAGCTCGGAGGGTCAACTATATAAATTCTTGAGATACCCCATCAAAAGCTTTGGAGAGTCAAAATTAAAATAAATAGCCGTGAAGAACTCCCTTTTGTCCCTAGAAAATAATTCTCTTATTAAAAGTAAAGCATCTCGGATGGACCTACCTGAAACTGGCAATACTGAAATGGCGAAAGTAAAGAAGACAAAAATATCAAATCCTGTTCCCCAGTAATTTGGAAAAAAATTTTATAATCTGTATTTAATAGGGTGATTGGCCTTCAATTCCCTAAATCAGATTTGTCACCCTTTTTATAAAGAAACAACATCAAACCTTCGGACATCTGATCCGATAAACGATCCTCAGGTAAAAAGGCATTGAATACAGCTAATAACTGGGTCGGCATAAATTTCCATAAAGATTTATAAATTTCAGCAGACAACCCATCAGAGCCTGGAGCCACCTTATCTCTGAGACCACAAATAACTCCTTTCACTTCCTCTAATGTAAAAGGTGCTATAAGCTCTTGCTGCTGAATTGCAGTCAGGGTAGGTCATCCGATGCTTGTAATAATAGCGACATGTCAGGAGATTCAGAGACTGGATATTCAAAAGCGTGCTTCACAAATTTAGTAACACATTCCATGATGTTCAGCTGCCCTTTAACCATATGCCCTTGATCATCAAGAAGTTGAACCATCTGTTTACCACAAAATTTCTCCCTAGTAATGTCAAAAGAGTTAAATTGACACTGCTTCCCAGAAGTCCGAAATTTCTGTTCAAAAACAATAGATTTTTGTCTATCATACTGAACTTTAGTTAAGGCTGCTTTAACCTCTTTTATACGGGCAGAACAGTCAGAATGAGATAAATGGGATTCAGTAAATAATGCCAACAATTCGGCTCATAAGAGCCTAGAGGTATGATGTTTAGTATCAGCCAACAATCTGGAATAGTGTTTAAAATAGGCCACCAAATATAATTAGTATCAATCCACCAATCAATCATGGAATCATAAAGAACAACCACAGAAATGCGATCCGAAATCAAGTCCAAAAAACCTTGATGAAACTCTGGAACCAATAATAAGGATGCATTAACCCTCCAAACTCCAGGCCCCTGTGATAAAACTTCCCCCAAATGAATCCGTATCCCTAATAAATGATGACCTAAAGTAGCCATAGGCACTATTACACCAGCCACTTCCCCAATAGTAATGGAACAGAACCAAAAATCTACCCTAGAGGTTAATTTACCTTTCGAAAAGTAGGTAATAAGGACTGGGCAAATAATAGCAAATTCATCTCTTTAATAATGGTACACAAAGCTTGTGTATCACAGTAAACCTTTTAGTGGGAGGGACATCTAGACTAGAGTTAAAGTCTCCACCCCATAAAATGATCCGGTTAGTAAACAAATAAGGCTTAATTAAATGAAAAAGCTGAACCCTAGCAGCTTTCTGTTGTGGAGCGTAAATATTTATAAGCCGGTAAGGCAAATCATACCATAAAAGATCTAACAATAACACTCTTCCCGGAACTAAATCCACCAGCTTCTGCAAAATAAAATTAGATGAGGTAAAACAATATCCAATGCCAGAACAGAGGTTCTGTCCCAGGGACCAATATGAGGGCCCCAACCCCCAATCTCTCGAGGCTGTAGCAGCTTCCCCAGTAGTGTAAAGCCTAACATTTTGTAGAAAAATAAACCTCATAAGCCAAACTATGTAAAGCTGAAAAAGTAGCTGTACGTTTATACTGTGAACGAATGCTATTAACATTGAGACTAGCTAAACGTACAGAAAACATGAAAAAGTGAAAAAGGAAAAACCTTATCAAAAAGAACCAGATCATTTCTTTCTCCTAGTTCTAGCAGTTTTCTTTTTCAGGGTAATCCCAGAGTTATCAACCGGGGGTATTGGTGCAGAGGAAGTCATAGGAATAAGAGAAGGAAAAGAGTCCCCCAACTCTTCCTCATCCATAGCATCAACCCAACTCTGCAAAGGTTCATATGGATTAGACACTGGGACAGAAAGTGTAGAGACTTCCTCCACTTGTTTGGTGGAACAAAGTCGTCTAGCAACTGGCGGTGAGATCTCCAAAACTTCCCCTGTCTCCAAATCTTCACTTGCCTGGAGAGGAGGAGACCGTACAGGAGTAGGAGCTGAAACAATAGGAGAGGGAGGTAACTCATTAGGTGGTGGAGCTTCTGAGGGATCCAGATGGTTTGGGATAGCCGGGACATCAAGGGAAGCCGAAAAAGAAGGAATCTTTGACTTAGTATTGGGAATAGGGCCTGATCTGGGGGGGGGGGGTCGAGAAGAGGCGAAAGACTTAGCTATATAAGAATCATGTTCTGCATAATCAGAGGTTTTATGGGCTGCCCAAGGACAAGCCACAAAAACATGAGTAGCTTCACCACATAGGTTACAAGTGGGAGGGACAGTGCAAGATAAAACCGAATGTCCCAACATTCTACAAGATGCACATTTTAGTTGGTCACAATCAGAGCTCAAATGAGACAGCGAACTACATCTATAACAAGAACGTTGGTTGTCCTGATAAACAGGATACCACGTCCCTCCCCAAATAGAAACAATTAGGGAGATGGTGAATCCCAGCCTCAGTCATTTTAAGTTGCACATTGAATTTCCACCCTCCTGTCCAAAATCCATTATTATCAATCAATGCATGAGGTACTCCATTGACTGTACAACGTTGTTCCAACAAATATAAAATATCCAGTACATTTACTCCTTCATTCCGAAAAAGAACAGTAATGACTTTAGCAGTTGGTCTGGTAATAGGTATTACCACAAAATGTTTCCAAATAGGGTCTATACGAGCAGCATAATATGCAGACCAAAATTTATCTAGTAAAGCTGCAGAACGAAAGGAGACATCAAAGTTATGATCCCCAGAAGAGTGAATGAATGCATACACCTCAGAGGGTCGAATCCCCAAGGAGTCAATAATTAAGGATTTACCCACAAAATTACGATCTGGGGAAGGTCCATACCCTTTATAATAAATACGTGCAACAAAACGTTTCCTAACAGGGACATCTGTAGATTTAAAGAGGGAGGCATAGCTGGCTGGTTTTACAGCATGTGCCTGAGGAGGTCTGTGAACTGTATTGCCCAGAGAACCAACCGGCATATCGGCCCCTACAGTCTGAAGACACTGACCTGGCAGAGGAGTCACAGTCATAGGTTCCAAAACAGTAGCAGCAGGTGTCGCAGGTGTCAAAGAAGCTGGAGAAACCTGTCTCAATAAGGGAGACCGTAAATCAGACACAAGAACAGCCAAAACAGGGCTCCTGGCCTCGGTACTTGCAGGCGGAAATGACGCAACGGCCCGGTCCGATTCCGAAACCAGCACTCCCTCCAGAGCCTGTGAACTCAAAGGTTCCCCCAGTTGGTTCAGTCCTTTCCCCGGTAAAGGAACATGGGGGTCAGGAATCCAGGCATTCGGGGTCTTCACCCAACCTTCACTCGCTAACGCCACCTCTGGAGACCAAGTGGCAAGTCGGGCTGAAAACGGAAACGAATCATCATCCAGGGCAGTAGCCGACACACCCGCCTTGTCAGCCGGCGGGTTGTCTAGAACCTGCACATTGCATTTCTTCGATACACCAAAAGGAGCTACCTGGCAACCCTCCGGGCGTTTTCTTTTTTTATCATCCTCCGTGGACAAAAGCACAACTTGACCAGAAACCATCGTACCCTCTACAGCAGTGAGCTGAGCCGAATCCACCTCAGGTAAGAAACTACTTGGAACCTCCATGTCATCCAGTCAAACCGAAGCCTCCTTGAGAACAGCAACCAAATCCATAGAGCAGTCCTCCAACACCTCCACACTCTCCACCGACTGAGACATACTGAGCGCAGTCCAGTTGTCTCGGGGAGGGGCCCCCTACCACCAGAGTAGGGGAATTTCCCCGGTGTCCTGGCCAAATTTCCATCATTCACTAAAAAAAATACCATCAACAGCTTAATCTGGTTTAAGGTCAGTTGGCATTTATCTGTATCCCCCTCCTCCGGGTCGTACCTGAAAATAGGCAGAATTTGTCTAGTGCACTTACCCGGTCAACAAAAACTAAATTAAAAAAAAAATAAAAAAATTATGATTCTGGATGGGGGAGCTTTAGGTTTGTGAATTTTACGTATGAAGTAGATTCCGTGGTGGTCACTAATGGCATCCGGAAGGAGACCCGAGGCTAAGATCCTGTGCGGGTGTGATATGAGGGACCAATCTAAAAGTGTGTGGTTCTGTGTTTTGTGATTTAACCTAGTGGGTTCAGAGATTAGTTGAGTTAGGATTAGGGCTGTTGCCTTGTCTTGAAATTTAGAATGAGACTCAGCAGAGGTCATAGGTGCAGAGATTCATCCAATGATAGCCTTGGATCATGCACCGGTTTCTTCCCTCCACCTGACTGTAACCACACCCAAATCCCCCAGGTAGAGAATGAATCCACTCATTCTTAGGTCCTCAGAATTAGTGATTTGGCTAAAGAAAGAAATCACAACATATTTTGAACTAAATAGACAACCGGAGACATCAGAGCAGGTATTACAGGATGTGCTTACAGCATTTATCAGAGGTAGAATAGTTATTCTGCAAAACTAGCAAACAGGCTAGACGAGAAGCTGCGAGACTGCAATATTGGCTCAAGGAAGCTGAAAAGGCTCTGTATGATGCACCCACAACCACTGAGCCAGTGGGTCAAAGGTCATCCGGTTAAAATGTTAGCTCAACACCTTATTACAACAGCAGGCAGAGAAGGCTGTATTCTACTTGTGGCAGTATTACTGTGAAAGGGGAGAAAAGGCATCTCAATTGCTAACGTAAAGGTTGCATCAGCAAACAGTGAAAACGCAAGTCTCTTATATTTGCTGCAGCTCTGATGCACTTACTTCTGATCCCAAACAAATAAATTATGCTTTCAAAAAGTTCTATGAAAACTTGTTTACAACCAGACCACAGCCTCCCCTTGAAAGCATTAGTAGCTTTTTCAATGAATCTGGATTGTAGGGGATCTCCCCAGAGATGAGGGTAAAAGTTGGAAGCCCCTTCACCATATCTAAAATATCAAATGCTATCTCTACATTGGCTAAAGGCACAGCTCTGGGCCCAGATGGCCTTAGTGCCGAGATTTACCAGGTCTTTTCTGAGGAATTAGCACCTAATCTATACCAACTATTTCACGTTATATGGAATGGGGGGGCACATTCCCAAAACCATGCAGGAGGCTACCATCACGATGTTGCCTAAGCCCAATAAGGACAAAGCTGAATCTTCTAGCTACCAGACAATGTCATTAATTAATGTAGATGCCAAGGTCCTCGCTAAGGCTCTGGCTACTAGGCTGGAAAAGGTGCACCCCAACATCATTCACCCATCACAAACAGAGTTCATCAAGGGGAGACAGGGAGCAAACAATGTTAGGGCATTGGCCTACCTGATTCAGCTGCATTATTGGTAATCAATGCTGAGGAAGCCTTCGACTTGGTGGAGTGGGACTACTTATTTGAGGCCATGACACACATAGGTACTGGACCTCAATTTTCTTCTTATGTGAAAGGTCTATATTCAGACCCAAAAGCTTCAGTGTTGACAAAGGGCCTTCTGTCACCCATGTTCCTGCTCCACTAAGGGACGAGGCAAGCAAGCCCTTTGTCACCCATGCTCTTTGTGCTGGCCACGGAACCCTTAGTGGAGGCTATCAGGGTGAGTTCAGACACTGATGGTACATGAGAGGGTACTCAGCAACACTAGCTACCTCTGTATGCAGATGACCTGCTATTGACCCTGTCATGGGTCAGTCAATTAATCCTCACAACATTAGATCCAATAAGCCAGTTTAGAGCGCTCTCAGGCCTATACATAAACTGGTAAAAAAATGAGCCAATGCCGATAGTGGGCTGTTTGGAACAAACATCCACTTTATTGGCAACCAACTTATCATGGGCACGAGAAGGGGTTAGATATTTGGGAATTCAAATTTCATCATTGAAGCTGTGTAGTTTACTAAATGGAGTATTTTCAACTCCGCTATTGATCTGAACATTTAGTGGGGTGGGGATATAAAACCCTGTAATAACAGAGCACTATTTCTTACAGCTAATCTGTACAGTGGAAACCCCAGTACTTGGCTACCAATAGCTTTCTGATATTTCGACTGTTAATGATCAGAGAACCCTCTTATGAGTAACAATTGTAGAGGACTATTAAGTATTCAATTATCTGTAGTGCTGGATGTTGGTATGCCTGTACTCCTGCATCAAATGTATCTCTACTGCGTCAATTTATGTTATAATGTTTGGGGAGCCCTTATTATTAACTGAAATCAAGCAGATTACGCAGAGAATAATGGATGGGGAAGTGTGTGATATGAGAATTTAATGCACACCCAAGGGGTGGGCTGCTACATAAACCCCAAGGGCGAAGCCTGAGGGGTTTATGAAAGCATCCTACCCCGAGGGTGTGCATTTAATTCTCATATCACACACTTCCCCATCTTTTATTTTTTATAATAAACTGGCAAGTAATTTTTTCCCACCAGAGTACAGGTGTCTTTTTTTGAATGTTTAACAACTGAGAATTACTAGCTGCTTGCAGTTTTCTTTTTCACATCCATTTCTGCTGGTTCGTTTTTTTTTCTCCTGTGGCTCTGGGTGAGGGGTTGGTTGTGATGGAGAGTTGCTGTGCATGCTGGTCTTGCCTATGGGGAAAAGGGAGCGTGGTAAAAGTGCCCGTTTTTTGTTTACTGTATTAGACTTTTTTGCATTTTTGCATTTTTTAAAGTTTTTTTTACTTGCAGTATACCATTTGTGCTTAAGAAGCTGGTAGAGGTAAGAAAATTATGGCAGGAGGTCACGGAGAAAGTATTTACTTGTCGGTACTGGCAGTTGTTCGACCAGGTGACAGGAGAGCAGCTGTGGAGCTCGTGTTGCGCTCTGTTTTGCTGAGCACGTGTTCGCCGTAACAACCGTAACAACCAGCTGGTTGTTACAGCAAATATCAGCCAGGTCTCGCCATTGAAAAAATTCTTTGCCAGTTCTTATAATCTTGTCATGCCATTGTTATAACATCATTCTGTTGTTAACCCTTGTTGAGTATGTCATATCAATGGTATAACAAATTGGAATGCTCACAACAATGTTCTAACAAAACGGAATGATCACAACAATTAGTGTTCAGTAAAGTAATTTAGTAAAGTAATTTAATCTGCAATTACACAATTTTGGTAGCCCATACACTATAAAATATAATGTATGGTCTTTGTTTAACAACCGCACTGAAAACACTTCTTGAGGTTGCCATGACATCTGAAAACCTCTCGAGCTGCGCTCTCGAGGTTTACAATTATGTCATGGCAACCTCTCGAAGTGTTTACAGCATGGTTATTAACCAAAGACCATACATTATCCTCTATGTAATGCATTCTATTGGAATGTTGGGAGGTTTGAGAACAGCACAGTGAGAGACAGCACCTCTGAAAAAGATTCTAAGTTCTTGGGCACCATATCCCTTGTGGACATGATGCTCAGATTTGATTGGCTGTTATAGCTGTCAGTACGAACATACAAAATTTGCCAGCAGATAAAGGCCTAGAGGTCCATCAAGTCTGCTCGAATTTGCCGCTAGCACCCCTTATTCTGCAGCTGCCCCTCCCTTCCACCCTTCCCCTTCATTGACCCTCCCCCTTGTCCTGTCCCATCCCCTTTTGAAGCAGTCCACTGTTCTACTGCATACCACTTCTGCAGGTAACGCATTCCACCCAGCCACCACCCTCTCTGTAAAAAAGTATCTCCTCATCTCCCTCCTGAACCTTCCTCCCTCCAGTCTCATATCATGGCCCCTGGTGTCCCTCCCCTTCTTTACTTTGAACAGCCCCTCTGTACCTGTCTTGTTTATTCTTTTCATGTACTTAAAGGTTTCAATCATGTCCCCCCATCCCTTCTCTCCTCCAGTGAGTACATGTTCAACTCCCTCAAACTCCTCTTGTATGATAAGTCCCCCAGCCCCTTGATCATCTTTGTCGCCCTGCGCTGCACCCCCTCCAGTAACTTAATGTCCCTCTTCGGATATGGGCGCCAGTACTGCATGCAGTACTCCAGGTGTGGTCTAACTAATGACCTATACAGTGGCAGAATCACCTCCTCCCTCCTCGAGGATATACCCCTTGCAATACAACCCAGCATGTTGTTGGCCTTTGCAGCTGCCTTCCTACATTGTGCCGAGTTGTTCATTGACCCTGTAATGAGCACCCCCAGATCCTTCTCCTCCTCTGTCTGGGCTAGCTGCACTCTCCCCAGCTGGTAACTCCTCCTTGGGTTCTTCATCCCAAAATGCAGCACCTTGCACTTTTTGGTATTAAACCCCAGTTGCCAGGTGTCTGACCAGGTTTCAAGCTTTGCCAGATTATCCTGCAACCCCTGCCATCCCCCTAGGTCATCAATCACTGTTCCTACCTTGGTATCATCAGCAAACAGACTGATCTTACTCTTGATGTCCAATGATATGTCTGCAATGAATAACCCAAACAACACTGGTCCCAACACCGAGCCCTGTGGAACACCGCTCGTCACTACCCTTGGGTGTGAGAGCTCCCCACCCACCACCACCCTCTGTACCCACTGTAGCTGTTGCTACAGTGGGTAACTTTTCCTTTATTCTCACTGTCTCAAATACATAACCATCAAATAATACATACAGTACATATATATAAATATATATACATATGCATTCCAACTCCCAGATTTTTGGGGCACCATATCCCTTGTGGACATGGCTGTTATAGCCTTTCAGTAGAAAAGCTGTTGCTACAGTGGGTAACGTTTCCTTTATTCTCACTGGCACAAACAGATAACTGTCAAAACAACACATATATATATATATATATATATATATATATATATATATATATATATATATATATATGCCTCTTGGCTGCCTACTCTCTCACCCCAATTTCTACCCTATTACGTAATACTTCCTTATTTTTTATCATTTAGGTATGAGCTCTTACTTAGCGGAGACTATATGGGATTGTTGTCTCTTCTCATTCCAGTAAAACTTATCATTATGTACCTTTGCATGTTAATTATGTTGACCGGTATGTATAGGCCCATATTGACTGGCACCTTCACAATGTTTTTTTTTTTCTATTTTTTTGCACCGCTGTCCACCATAATTGTAATCTTATGAAGTGTACTGTATTGTATTAATGCCCAGAACCACCTTGAAAATGAGCTTGGATACATGATGGGCATGAGTGTGATATAGCAAATATTGTCACTCCTGCAGAGTGAGCTCTTGATATCTCATGATGCAGGAGTGACAATATTTGCCATAGCACACAATCTGCACATCATGTATTCGATTTATACAATAGGGCCAGGAGTTTCAGAAGTATTGTTATGTTGTCTTGTGTTCTATTCCTGTTTATGTGTTTGCTCATTCTGTGTAGGAGGTTTTCTGAATGGGCTGGCAGTGTTACAAACTCTGGGAAACAGATGAGTGTGTCTTGCAATGCTAAAAAAGTTTGTTTTAGGTAGGAGTGAGAAACAGACTACTTTGTGAAGTTGTATTTGTAACCCCTAGATGGCGCTATCCCAGGGGCTACTACCCCTGCCTGATTTGCCACTAACAGGTTGAGGGGCCTGGATCCAATGGCGGGTGCCTCCACCCAGAGGTCAGGGTTTGCAATAATTAAACTAACTTGGTCACAGCCCTCTGGGACACTGCAACCCCCCTTTCTTCCCACTAGTGGCCCACACAATATATCAGAATTACCTTCACAGTATACACTTACCCCAGGTCTGGTTCCGGCACTGGGACCTCCTGTGAAATGAGATACAGTGCAACAATCACAGTACAGTACTTTAACATAGACAAATACCTCAGGCAGTATAACTTTGCTGAAACAAGCAGCTCTGATTTATTTAGGGATATACAGGACAGGGGAAATCAGGTTAATTAGCTTATCACTCTAATAATCTATTTCATGGCTCTGTGCACAGGCTATCCCCTATCAGTTACTGTCCCTGGGTACCCAAGCCCTAGTGGCTAGTCCAAACCGTGGCAGCTGGTAGGGGCCCTTTCACACAGAGAAAGGAGAATTAAACAGTCAAAGCAGTACAGTAATTCCATTTGGATTTAATGTGGCAATTCAACAGGGAGTGACCTGAATTAGTACTCACGACCTCCAAATAAGATAGGGTCCTTCATGTTCAGCAGGGCTCACTTGAGGTACACAAACCTCTTCACACATCCATATAAAAGAAAGCACTATACCAGGCAGGCTGCATCTGTATCCCGATCGCAATTACTGCACAATACCGGAGAACACACAGCAGATTCAGTTCCTGACAGACCGAGTGCAATTTTCAGCAATTCCTCCAGTCTTCTACAGGGTGAGCCTGGTTTCTACTCTTCAGAGATCCTTTGATTCTTTTCACAGGACGATTCAGTCCTAACAAGCTGTTACACAAGCTGCAGACCGGAACTCTGGGCCTATACACGCTTTTTTGACTAAAACTGCACACTGAAAAAGCACAGGGTTCCTTCCTTCTTCACTGCCAAAGCTCAACTGGAAACTCCAACCCCACAAACCGGCACTTCCTTTGAGTTTCTCCCAGTTCTTGACTGGATTGGCTGTCACCTCACAATAGACTGCTGCTGTTGGTCCAAAAGGCACTGAAGTCTAAACTACATCTCCCAGAGTCACTGCCCATACAATCCTCTTGTGGCTGGCTCAGATTATGAGTCCAAGTTCTGATTCGTCCAAGGCACCATTTTAGAGCTAGCTTACCCCACACTGATTGGTCCAGTTCAGCAGTTCAAAACTAGAATGGGAACTAGCAGACACAGTTCTGACTGCAAAGAAAGCAGGTTAGACAAACTGTAATTTCATTATTACTCTAAATAATTTCTGGCAAACAGTTACATCTTTCAGATAGGTTCCCTTTGCACTCCTAGTGACTGCAAAAATGAAGTGAATTGGCAGCAGCTCGAGTGGTACTCAGAGAAGCACACAGTCCCCCCATACAAACTAATTATGTCTGCAAGCAGACAGCTCTTAAAGAGACAGTACCAGAGGCTCTAAAAACACTCACTGATAAATGGCTTAAATGCCAAACACCATTCAGGCTTGGAGCATTCAAGCAAGCTCCTGGAAGTCTTTTGGGAACCCCCATTTGCAGAGGGGTTACATATTCTTTAGAAGTCTGTCTGCAATCAAGCTGAGAGTATCACAGTAATGATAATGGGCTGAGAGTCAGAGTGTCAGAACAGCCAAGACTGTTTTTAGTGGTAATTGTTTTAGCTGCAGGCAGCAGTGAGGAACAGAGTGTTATGTAAAGCTGTGCTCTTTAGAATTCTGGCTGCAGTCAAGCTGAGAGTATCACAGTAATTGTAATGGGCTGAGAGTCAGAGTTTGGGGAACAAGTGAGAGTGTTTTTCAGTGGTAACTGAGTTAGCTGCAGGCAGCAGTGAGGAACAGACTGTTCTGTGATGTACTCTTTAGAATTCTGGCTGAAGTCAAGCTGAGCGTATCAGAGTAATGAGCTGGAAGTTAGAGTGGGGAATAGGTGTGTTTTGTAATGCTAACAGAGTTAGCTGTAGGCAGCAGTGAGACCTCTCATGTAGTTCTGCATTTTTGTCTATGGTAACAGCACAGGTGTTTCTTGTATGCTGAAGGATAAGCTGCCTAGAGTGATGATATTAGTGACCTTTGTGGGACCTGTGTGTGTAAATGGCTGATATCATCACAGTAGAGCAGAGGGTAAAAATATTACACTGCAGTGGATGATAACACTTTTTTTCTCACTCATTTATCACTCACTCGTATTGTATAATACAACCATTTTAGTGAATCTCCTCTGCACCCTCTCCACTCTATCAATGTCCCTCCACAAATAGGGACTCCACAAAGGAGAACAATAATTCAATATAGGACGAACATACGCCTGGTAAATAGGGAGGATACAGGCCCTATTTCTACTAGAAATAGATTTTGTTATACAATGGATAATCCTTGAGGAGTTGTTAACTATTTCAGTATAGTGGCCACTAAACTTAAGGTCATTGCTGATAAGCACACCCACGCCTCTTTCATTAGTGTCCTGCAGTTTTCTGTAGTTTAAAGTGTATCTGATTTACAAAAAAAAATGCTTTTAGAGAATACAGGGACTTCACAAGACTTATAATAGAACTGAATTAGAGTATAACTTTTGCTGGCTTGTGCATGTATATATCATCAGCTCCCATGATGCCTTGCATGAGTGGGGCCATGACCTCTGGAATTGAGACAAACAGGTTTTCACACCAGCGTAAAACAGTGAAGCAACCTCATTTGTATTTAAATTAGGATAACAGGGAGCTGCAAGAGAAGGAATCCAATGTTTATGCCAATGAATTACACAACTATACAGAAAATAGGCTTAGGAATTTCCCTTTATTTTGAAGATAGCATTGCCTAAGAAGATGCTGACTAAAGGAAAATGACATTACAAAACAAGAAAAAGTGGAAGTTCCATCACCAACAGATCATGGAGTCTCTCTTGGATACTTTTTTTATTATCATTATTACTTTAAATGTTATATGTTCCCCTTGCTCTGGAAGCATGCTTCAGTAATCCCCCTTCATAAATCTGGCCCCACTGACTCCCCTGCAAACCACTGGCCTATCTCCCCACTCCCTATTGTTTCTAAACTGGTGGAAAGGCTGGCTGCCAAACAGCTATCTGCCTGTCTCTCTAAAAACAAGCATTTGTCAATGCTGAATGTTTGCTTGCTGTCATTGGCAGTGGTAGTGTAGAAGTTACAGAGCTGCGTAATAGGACTGGCAGTGAAGTATTGAACTGAAGCCAACCCCACCAACACCCTGCAGAGAGTGACAGGCATTGGGGTGTGCCTTTGGGTCATCAGGCATAACAGCCACGCCATTTCACCACACCCCACCCTGCAGACACTGACAAGTGTCACGGTGTGCCTTGGGGTCTTTGGCCCTTATGCGCACCCCATTCCATCAGGAAATACGGTGAGATGGGTGCGGTATAGGAGAATGGGGTGAACTTTGGGGCGAAGAGTCCAAGACATACCTCGATGCCTCTCACTGGCTGCAGGATGTGGAATGGTATGAGCATTACAGGCAAGAATCCCAAGTCACACCCCTGATGCCTGTCATTCTCTACCGGGTTGGGCGTTATGGTTGGAAACCCTAATACCTCAGGCATTTGTTGGTATTTTCACTCCAAATTTTCAACATTTTTTTTTTGTGACCCCACCTCATGAACAGTGGCAATATCAGTTTGTTAGCTGAAAGCTGCTTATGCACAGTGACTAGGGCATTTAGCACCACTGGTGCAAAAACATTCCAAACAGGATGTAAAAAATGACAGCTGTACTGTTCATGGGGAGGTGTAAAAAATGGCAATGTTGCAAATCTGCAGTAAAAATATTAAAAAAACTGGTGAAGTCACAAGCGTGCATAGAAACTGTGCAACGCACACCCATAATGTAATTAGTTTGGGGATTTTTTACAGTAGATTGTCAACACAGACATTTTGGGACCTCCAATCATGAACAGTGTCACTGTGATTTTCTTTATCTTTCTAAACAATGATTTCCCACAGCGACCATGCATCTCTGCGCTGAAAGTGTGAAAACATTTCAGCCATGTTGTGAAAAATGACAGCTGTACTGTTCATAAGGAAGTGTGGAAAAATGCCACTGGTGAAAATCTGGACTGAAAATATTACAAAGTCATGAACTTACAGGTGCGTGGAAACTGCGCAATGCTCACTACGTAACACAGTCATTTTATAGACTTTTTGCCAAATTTTCAACATAGCCATTTTAAGACCTCTGCTCATGAACAGTGTAACTGTGATTTTCTTAATGTGTCCCAAACATTGCTTTTCGCACACCGACTGCACCATTTATGCGCTACATGCTGCGAAAACACATTTAGGCGACATGTGAAAAATGGCAGCTGTACTTTTCATAAGGAAGTGTAATAAAATGGCAATGTTGAAAATCTGGGTAAAATGAAAATTCGCAAACTTACAATGCGTAGGAACTGCGCAACGCACACTCGTAAAACAGTCATTTTTAGGAATTTTTTCACCAAATTTTCAACGTAGCCATTTTAAGACCTCTGCTTATGAACAGTGTCACTGTGATTTTCTTAATGTGTCCCATAATCATACATTGATTTTGCACACCGACTGCGCCATTGTGCGCTATATGGGCGAAAACATGTTTTGGGCAAGATGTGACAAATGACTGCTATACTGCTCATAAGGAAGTGTAATGGCAATGTTGAAAATCTGGATTGAAAATATTAAAAATTCGCAAACTTACGAGCGTGCGTAGGAACTGCGCAATGCACGCTCGTAAAACAGTCATTTTTAGGGATTTTTTCACCAAATTTTCAACATAGCCATTTTAAGACCTCTGCTCATGAACAGTGTCACTGTGATTTTCTTAATGTGTCCCATACATTGATTTCACACACCGACTGCGCCATTGTGCGCTACATGGGCGGAAACACGTTTTGGGTGAGGTGAAAAATGACAGCTGTACTACTCATAAAAAAGTGTGGTAAAATGGCAATGTTGAAAATCTGGGTGAAAATATTGAAAATTCGCAAACTTACAAACAACGCACGCTCGTAAAACAGTCATTTTTTGGAATTTTTCCACCAAATTTTCAAAATAGGCTTCTTGAGAGCCCACACTGGCAGTGTCGTTTCGTTAATCGGTCCCGAAAGGTGATTTTGCGCAGTGAATGTGAAATCACCCTTCGGGCCTGAATCACGCCATGACAGTGACAGCATTCATGAGAAGGGTCCTAAAACCCCATGTTGAAATTTTGGTGAAAATTCCAAAAATGCCTGAGATATGCAGCAAAGTTGAAAAACCCTATCTATCCCATTATACAGCTTACGGCATTTCCTCAGTTAGGTAGTCGACTTTGAAGAGTGCAGGCGTGTTCCCGGTCCACCGAAGATCGTTGCCCGAGGTCCAGAGGTAAGTATGGAGTGGGGGGTGTGGAAGCGAAGGAGTGCGCGGTGGGTGGGTGCGGGCTGTGGGAGGGGCAGGGAGAAGCGCCCGAGGACAGTTTTTATTTGCAGGTGTATTTCTTTACTGAGGCGATGAGGGACATTTGCCACGCTGGGGTGGGCTCCCAGCGTGGCATCTAACCTGTTTGGGGGGCTGGAGCCAGCGGGGTTGGGCACCCCCATCGGCTATACATATTTTGCCACGCTGGGGTGGGCTCCCAGCATGGCACCTGGATGCTTGGGGGAGGGAGAGACAGTGGAGCCAACGGGGGATTGGGCACCCCCATCGGGACAGCATCTGTTGCCACACTGGTGTGGGCTCCCAGCGTGACACCCTCTGGAGGGGAGAGACAGTGGAGCCAAAGGGATTGGGCACCCCATCAGGCTATACATGTGTAGCCACGCTGGGATGGGCACCCAGCATGGTATGTGGAAGGCTTTTGGGGGCGCAGCACAGCCGACGGGGGATTGGGCGCCCCGTCAGCTACACAGTGTGTGCGTGGGGGGGGCAGCACGCAGTATGCGTGTGTGTGTGTGTGTAGGGGGAGCGCGCATGAGCAGGCGATATCTTATCGCTGCTCACTGAAGCATAGCTCCCCCTTTCAACTGTACTCCACTGCATTTTAGAGCTGTCATAGACAGCTCGAGCAGGCATTGGAGAACTGCGGCTGTGCCTGCAAACACACTGCCTGAATTGGAAGAGGGCTGCCACACCTCAGAAAACTTGGATGATGGCACTATGTTTCTTGCTCATGCGTGCAAGCAAACATAAAAATCTTTCTTCTCCAAATGCCAATGTGGCTTTTCTGCATCACAGTACATCTACCTCTCTGCTCAGACTCACTGATTTTATTCTAACAGGGATATGAGTCTCCAGACCAGTGTTATTTTCTTTGATTTGGCTAAGGAGTTTGATGCTGTTGACCATTCTTTTTCTAAATAAACTCTTTGCCACCAGTCTCATCTGCTCTTCCCCTTCCCCTTCCTGGTTCTCATTTTATCTCATTGGCTGTATTCTATTTGTCTCCACTGGCATAGCTTTGAGCCTATACATATCACCATGGAGGTCCTACAAGGCTCTTTTCTAGGGCCCCTCCTTTAGTTTTTACCATTTCTGAAAATGATTTGCTACAGTCTGTAAAACTCTGTAATATTCATATGTACACTGACGACACCATCCTTTATGCATCTGGCATTGGGCATTGTCCTGCTGATCTGTCTGCTACCCTGCAATCAGACTCGACACACTGTTGAGTAGGTTTAAGGCTAATCGCTTAGCTCTCAATTAATGTGAATCTGTCTCTAAGCTTTTTGGCACCTAAAATGTCTTTTTGCCACCCTTACCATATTAATACCTTGGATAATGACTCCTTATCTTCGATGTCCAAACATAAGTATAGTATCTTTGTTTCATTCTAGACAATTCCTTTGACTTTTCCTCACATTTCTAGACACTAGTTTCCAAATCTCACAGGAAGTTTGGAGCCCTCTATCCGTTGGGAGGCTGCCTTTCCTTGGGTATACACAAATGTCTGGTTGAGCACTTAATCCTTCCAGTTATTGACATTGGGGATGTGGTTTATGATGTTGCCCAAAACGTCAGCTGACAAAACAAAACTGGATACCCTATGTAATGCACTCTGTAGGTTTATCCTTTGTGCCCCTACCCGGATGCATCATTATTCACTATTTTTTTGTTACATCTGTTTTTATCCCCATTTATCCCCAAGTGGCCCCCACTTCCAACAGTGACCCCCACCCCTGTCTCTTACCATCCTAGGCCTTACCCCAACTGCTTGCTTACCTCAGTGGGTGAGTGGGTGTCATGGGCGGTGCAGTGGAGCCTGTGGGGTCATTGGCCATCATCCTGGTGCTCATGGGGCTTTTTCCTCCTTGGTTTTCGCCCCTGTCCTGAGGTCAGAAATGCATGCCGTGGTGCAGGTGTATGACAGGAAGATGCTGTACATACTCGAGCAACTGACCCTCTAGGACAGTGGTGGGCAAACTATGGCCTGCGGGCCACATGTGGCTCTTGATGTGATTTTTGCGGCCCCCAAGATGCTCTGTAATGAAACATAGCGCTGTACCTTTAAGATTATGCCAGAAGTCATTTGATGTGCACTTCACATTGGTTTGCTGATTCTTTACTCTGGCTGAAGAATACAGTCATTGTCATGAAGGCTGCATGCTGTTTTTGTGGTGAGTAACTTATCACGACTCTTCACGCAATGCCGCAGCGCATTGACGCACATCGCTTTGCTGATTCTTTACTCTGGCTAAAGAATACAGTCATTGTCATGTAGACTGCATGCAGTTTTGGTGGTGAGTGGCTTTCATCACTGACTGGCTCAATGCCATTAACAATTCTATCAATGTTTCAGTGATTACATTTGCCTGTAACATTTCTGTGACTGGTGAATTGATTGGTGATTACAGGTTTTTAAGCTGTGCATACAGGGGGGACAGGGAGTAAATTACAAGTTTTATTTGGCTTCATTTGATTGCTACGTCAGCGCATACTTGAAAATTGGTAGTCCAGGTTCAATCAATCATTTATCATCCCCCCATTCTAATTTCATGTGTCCACTAGTTTAACTTCAACCGCCACTGCCACTGCCACTGCCACTGCCACTGCCACAGCCACAAGCTCAGGACGACACATTGCATCACTGAAGTTCTATAAAACAAAAATGGACACACTTCTGACAAGGAGCAGCAGACAGACTTTGTCTGCACCCAGTTCACCAATTGCTGCAAGTCCAGGCTTTAGCAAAAAAAAAAACTGGGGGAAGAAGGCAGAATAATACACTAAGTAAAACTAAGTAAACATTATTTAATAATGTTTTAACATTTTAATGATTAGTGACATTAAATAAAGTTTTTTGCATTATTAAATTGTGTAATTTGCATCATTTGGTTGTGAATATGGACCTGTACAATTCATCTGTGCTTATGTGGCACTCCAGATCATTGGAGGGCCGCACTTCTGGCCCTCATACAATCCCATGTTGGCTACCACTGCTCTAGGAAGCATACATTGATGCAATGCCACCCAGCCTCCACTGAGTGGCAGGCAGGCAGTGGCTTGCTATTTCCCCCCAAAGGAGGAGAGCCCCCCCCCCGAACCAGGATCACCAATGTGGCATTGTTCACTATTTGACCATGTGGGCTGGACTTCGTTGTCTGACAGACATGTACAACACCTTGATCGCTACAGATTTAAATGTTGGTTCAAGAAGCTCCCAAATTACTTATACCCTCCTCACTGCTACTGCTCTGCCCATACACCTTCTTCACTCCCACTCTGGTATCAGATTCTCTGTCCTGCAGTGCAAACTGAATTCTGGCAACTTGCTTTTAGTTACAGACTCCTCAGATCTGGAAACAGCCTCACCTTGGGTAACAGCTCACCCACCAGTACTGCCTCTGCTAAATTGCTTCTCAGGAATCAAATTGTATCCTACTGTGACTGCTCCTGATTTGCTATTAAACTGTTGTAGTCTACCGTACCCTGTGTGAACATATCTGATGAATACTGTAACCTTCCCCGATTTTGTATTCTGTGTTTACATTAAATATTTTAGTATTCTATATTTATATTGTATATTGTGTTTACTGCATTCTTGTCCCCCTTCCTCTTTCTTCAGGTCATATCTGTAAATGAGACTGCTGTATATCTCTGTACAGCTACCTGGTGGTGAAAATTTTTAAATACATGTGGATAAATCTGCCCAGCTAAATTATGTTAGTTCTGCTTATGACAGGGAAATTGCAAGAATAAACAGGTTATTCTCTCAGTTGCCCTGTCAAGTATGCAATAAGACAAAACAGGGTGGTGGTTGTCATGAGCTAATGCATCCCCAGGTATGTAGTGAGACACAAGGTGCTTGCGCCGAGTGCATTTAGCACCTGGAAGTGCATTAACCCATGACAGCCACCACCCCAGAGTGTCTTACTGCATTTATAAAATGCGTCTTCATTCAAACATATGGCATACAGAGAAAACATTTTCAAAAATGGGAAAAAAGAAAGAACAATTCTACAAAATTCATACTGTGCTGTAAAAAATGAAGAAAACCAAAAATAATCCCTGTGAGTTGTTGCCACTATATGGCACTGTTGTAATCAAATCTAGATAAACCAGTATATGCAAGTCTAATTAGAGCTACACTTTTCCAGAACCAATTTAATTTAAATTTTATTTAATTTACTAGCCTTTAGAGAGCAGTGAGGGAGTCCTGAAAGCAAGGCAAGCAAGAGGGAGAATGCAGCAGAGACGCAGAGCTGAAAGTGATAGAGAGAGAGAGAGAGAGAGAGAGATATATATAGAGAGAGAGAGAGAAAAAAAGCATGACCTGTGTGCTGCCAGTCCTATGGCAGTGAGGGTGAGTGTTACTGATTGCATGAGCGTCAGCGAGTGGAAGAAGCAGATGACTAGTGTATCTAGCAGGCAAGTGAGTTGACATTAGCATGCCAGTTACATTGGGCAGACAGGCAGAAAGAAGTGCACAGCGAGGTGACAGTTACCAATTGTATGAGTGTCGGTGATTAGAAGATGCAGCTAAAGAAATGAGATTTTTTTAACAAGTTCTCAGACAACAAATTGACTAGTGTATTTAACAGGCAAGTGAATGCGCAGGAGTGCACCAGTTACATTGGGAAGGTAGGGGCCAGGAAGCATGGCAGTCATCAGGCATGAACCAGACTTGAGCGAGCAAGGGGGTGGGGTGGGTGGGAGCTAGAAGCTCCAGAGGAAACCACCTATGGTCCTATCTCTGGCACAGCCATCGTGCTTTTGAGGCCTAAACACATGAGAAAAAAGAAACAGAAACAAGAATGGTGAGAGCCTTAATATTATCGCATTGTATCATAAACAGTATGTTGGGGTGAGGGTGAGAGACTGGGAGGCTAGAAAATGGGTAACTGTTTTACTAATAATGGGCAAAGTGGGGGGGTTCACTGTACAAAAATGTCTGTTACAAAGATTTTTAAAACATTTTGAAAGATGTACGGGTATCACACTGAACTGCATCTTGGTTGTCGGAAGGGTTCCCGACTTGGTGGTTGCTGCCCCATAAGGCACTGGATTCTGAACCCTCTTGGCCAATCAGAACACCGCACTTTCCATACCCAATTTATAACATAAAAAAAAAAAAATCCCCAAATTCCAACTGGATCTTGACTGAAAACCATTCAAACACTCACAAGCTGGCTCTGAACATTAGGTGGCAGCACTGCCATGGCAACCAGGACAAACAGCAATAGATTGATGGAAAGAACAAGGTGGAAGTACACTACTGAAACACAAATAGTATAGTACAAGCCGTTATAAAATAAAAAGATGAACAGGTATCCAGCTTAAACAAAGCCTGTACATACATACATAAGCACACTAACAGTGAAAAATGAAGGCCATTGCATAAATCAAATATGTCATGGTTTCAAGTCATGGCTATCCCACTAGTGAGATCACTGGATTCTGATAGCACTCATGAATCTGATCATTTCAGTGCAGCCATGACATGTACCCTACATATATAGAAAGAGAGCGAGAGAATATATGATGGGTTATGTGTGGTATACAAGGAAATATAGTCACCGAGTCAATTGATGGCGGGCGCACGAGCCCAAAAGGCACCGCTTCTTTATTATCTAATTATTCCCTCAATGGGTATATGGCCTTGTATTCACACACACACCATCATATGTTTTATATAATACATGTCAGTTTTTGTTGCTTTACCTACCGTGAAGGGCAGGGTTGGTTTCTTAGTGAGCCACGGTCAAGGCCATGTCAGGTCTTGCCTTTTCACTATGGGGCCCTACGTGTTTCTGTAGTGTAATGGCATTTTGGTAGGGGCTGGGCCAGTTGTCCTTTAGATCACTGGTGGTGGTCGTGGATTCCAGTGGTGCACTGGTGTGGAGCATTAGCAGTGGTGTGGTGTGGCATCAGCGGACAGGAGGATGGCTTGCAGTCAGGAGTGTCGTGTGGCTTCATGGGTGATTGTGGTCGGGAGCGGCGTCCATCATTGGTCTGGAATGGTGTTGCGATGGTAGCAGCAACATGGAGAACATATGGCAGTTGAGGAGAGAGCTGAACGTCAAGGGAAAAGCGTCAAGCAGGCATCGGGTGGGGTGGGCTCTGGGTGTGTTTCATGCAGCTGGCCCAAATTTTGTTTAGGAGTTCCAGGACTGCTGGGGTGGGAGGGTTTCTTGTGTGTTCCCTCCAACAGTTTTTTTTTTGCAGGTTCCTTAGGTGTCCGGTGGGGGGGGGGGGGTAGAGTTTTCTTCCATGGGGTAGGGTTTGTTTTTTAAACAAGTTCTTCCCTGAAGCTTTGTAGATGTCCTGGTGGGGCAAATGGAGGCTTTTCTCCCGGTTTACAGGCTGTGTACCTCTGGAGGTACCACCATCTCCAAAAGCAAATATCCCCTAATGCACTCCAATTGGTGGACTTGCTATCTACTGCACTAAAGATTGTCAGCAGCATATATGTCACAGACACAAAAATATGCTTCTCACTTGCATCCTCCATTATATATTCGCAAAAAATATCCATCCAGGCCACTTCACTTATCTATGCTGTTGCCCCATTCTGTCTTTATCCATTACCAAAGTATCCCAACCCCCTAGGCCTGCGAAATACCACTTCTGCTTAAAAAAAGCACACATTCCATAGGTTTAGATCAAACAAATTATCATTCTAGTACTGATATGCTCAGGGAATATTGAAGTTAACCCTGGCCCTCCTTCACCTCTCAATTCACCCACAGAATTCACATAAGCTCCAGGTCTAAAATTAATGCTTATTAGTGTCTGCAATCTAGTGAAAAAACGTGATCTAGTCAAAGTATGGGTGTCACACACAAACCCAGACATGCTTTAAGTCACTGAAACCTGGCTTCAGAGCTCCACCGCAGACCAACAGATCAATTCCTTTAGATTGGACAGACCAACGGGGAGGGGGGTAGTTATTTATGCCAACTCTAAATATACTGCTTCCAAACTCTATGCAACCTCTGAACCAAAGGAATCCAAATGTTTGATCATAAGACTTACCTTGCCCTTGTCAGAAGCAATCAATATTATTGGCTGTTACAGACCGCTAGCAGGGGGTACCGAACTCCTAAACACCAGGGTTCAACAAATTGGATAGCCCGACATCCCGGGCTATCAGATTTTTAACTGGGACAGGCATTTTTTAAGTCCCAACTAGTCCACAGACAAGTACTGCCAGAGCTTTAAAAAATACCTGGTGCAGTGGATGCTGTTCTCTTATTCTGCCAGCAGGGTGCGCTGAGTCCAAGTTGCCAACAACAGTCTGTCATGTGACCTACTGGAGTGCTGGGCAGGTGATCAGGTGCATCGCCGATGTGTAGGGAGCGAGCCTAGTGGCAGAAGAGCCGCCAGAGAATCCACGGAGTTACAGGGAGGAGCTGGAATAGCAGCAAGTAATTGGCAGGTCATACAGCAAATGGTATGATCTGCCAATACAGAGGACCAGAACCCTATTGGCTGTGGCAGTGAAGCTGGGGGTTTGACAGACTGTTCTCTGTCCTTGGCGCACTAACAATGGCACTTGTGGTCTGACTTGGAGAGAGAGAGAGAAGAGAGAGAGGATCACAGTCACTGTGTAGAGAGCAAATTGCCGAATTTAGCTGTAGTAGACATTCAGTCACAACTCGCTGATGCTGAGCACTGGAGCAGCACTTTATTTGTAGTACTTATTGGAGAGAAAGAAATAATTATAAGGGTAAAGGCAGGGGGAGAGAGAGAGAGGGTGTTGGTGATTGCGTGGTGGTGAGCAGCAGACGGAGACAGGCGAAGGGCGGGAGGTGGTCAGGACTCAGGCAGCCCACAGCAGGGACTCAGTATAGTACCAGACACCACCAGGAGTCTCAGGAGAGAGACCTTACTGATCACTGTGCTGTCATTGTGTGATCCTAAAAAAAATGATAACTTAAAATGTTATAACAGTTTGTGTGGAGAGGGGCAGGCAGATCAGATTGTTTTGTACTGCAGGCAGAAGACCTACATTGTGAGGGTGAGGGAAATCAATAATTCTGAATCTACAGCACTTGTGTGGCTGTGTGCAGAAATACCAACAAACAGAATAACTACCAGATAAAAATACAAGCCTCAAGCCTGCCTGGGTAAAAAAAAAGTTGAAAATGAAGACAAAAAGAAAACTACCTGAAGAGTAACTAGTAGCGTGCAAACTACTTACTGACTGAGAGGAGAAGGACAGAGGGTTGGGGTTTGGTTTTGTTGTGTGACCACAGCCTCAAAAAAGTGAAGGAAGAAAGAAGTGAGCAGAATAAAAATAAATAGGCAAACTACATTTGGTGCATTGTTCCGCTTGACTGGCTAGTAGCTTACTGCCTGCCCTGAGGGGAAAAAAGTAACTTTCAACTACCAGTATCAGCAGCAGCCAAGCCTGACCAGACAGACTAATCTCTGACCACTACCAGTACTGAGGGGGAAAGGAGGGAGAAAAATAAAAAAAAAACAGATAATAAAGTAAACTGAATTGAGCAAAATAAAAAGGCAGAGTAAGTGTATGGTTTAGTGCATTGAGCTTTCATGCATTGTGCCTTGCCCTAAGACAGACAAAATAAGGAAAACCTTTTTAGTCTAGTACTAACTATAGTACCACCACCTACAAGACCAGACCACCAGTTTGTCTCAGACCAGTAGAGGACTACAGTAGCTGAAGGCTGTAGTGTAGCTAGTAAAAAAAATATTACATGAGGTCAGAGGAACTGTGTGGTGCTATTGGGAGTGTGGAAAAAGGGGTGAAAAGGATTGATTAATTTGTTGTCTGCCCTATCTATCCACCCACTGTCCAGACCAGTCCACTTCTGCGGCAGACATAAAAACAAGCAAGCATTTGTCATACGAACATACGAAATTTGCCAGCAGATAAAGGCCTAGAGGCCTATCAAGTCTGCTCGAATGTGCAGCTAGCACCCTTTATTCTGCAGCTGCCGCTCCCTTCCACCCTTCCCCTTCATTAACCCTCCCCCTTGTCCTGTCCTATCCCCTTTTGAAGCAGTCCACTGTTGTACTGCATACCACTTCTGCAGGTAACGCATTCCACCCAGCCACCACCCTCTCTGTAAAAAAGTGTCTCCTCATCTCCCTCCTGAACCTTCCTCCCTCCAGTCTCATATCATGGCCCCTGGTGGCCCTCCCCTCCCTTACTTTGAACAGACCCTCTGTACCCGTCTTGTTTATTCCTTTCATGTATTTAAAGGTTTCAATCATGTCACCCCTGTCCCTCCTCTCCTCCAGTGAGTACATGTTCAACTCCTTCAACCTCCTCTCATATGATAAGTCCCCCAGCCCCTTGATCATCTTTGTCGCCCTGCGCTGTACCCCATCCAATAACTTAATGTCCCTCTTCAGATACGGGCGCCAGTACTGCATGCAGTACTCCAGGTGTGGTCTAACTAATGACCTATACAGTGGCAAAATCACCTCTTCCCTCCTCGAGGATATTCCCCTTGCAATACAACCCAGCATTTTGTTGGCCTTTGCAGCTGCCTTCCTACATTGTGCTGAGTTGTTCATTGACCCTGTAATGAGCACACCCAGATCCTTCTCCTCCTCTGTCTGGGCTAGCTGCATTCCCCCAGCTGGTAACTCCTCCTTGGGTTCTTCATCCCAAAATGTAGCACCTTGCACTTTTGGCATTAAACCCCAGTTGCCAGGTGTCTGACCAGGTTTCAAGCTTTGCCAGATCATCCTGCAACCCCTGCCATCCCCTAGGTCATCCACCACACGCACCTACCTTGGTATCATCAACAAACAGACTGATTCTTGCTCTTGATGTCCCATGATATGTCTGCAATGAATATCCCAAACAACACTGGTCCCAACACCAGCCCTGTGGAACACCACTCGTCACTGCCCTTGGGTGTGAGAGCTCCCCACCCACCACCACCCTCTGTTGCCTTTCCTCAAGCCGGTTCCCTACCCAGCTCACCAGCTTTGCACCCGGCCCTGTGCCTACTAACTTCCTTCCCAGCCTTCCATGTGGCACCGAGTTGAATGCCTTACTGAAGTCCAGATACAGGACATCCACTGCATGGCCCCTATCCAGTTGCCTAGTTACTCAGTCATAGAACTCGACCAGGTTGGTTTGGCAGGATCTGCCACGTGAAGCCATGCTGTCTGCTGTCCTGTAGTCCTTTGGCTCTAGGAGGGCCACCAGCCCTCCTTCAGGATAGTCTCCATTAGCTTACCCACAATGGATGTGAGGCTCACTGGTCTGTAGTTTCCAGTTCATCCTTGGGCTACTCTTGTGGAGGGCACCACATGAGCCATCCTCCAGTCCTGAGGTACACACCCCGAATGTAGTGAGGCATTAAATAGGTCTGCCAAAGGTCCTGCAAGGACCTCTGCCAGCTCCTTCTCAGCCCTTAGGGTGATGCCATCTGGGCCTGGCGCCTTGTCCACCCTCAGTGCCTTCAAACCTCCCGAACCTGCCCTCCATGATTTCCCATCTGTCACCACTTCCCTGCTTCTGCCATTTCTCCCACCTTGGGTGTCACCCCCCTCTTCTCTTTAGTAAATACTGAGCAGAAGTACTCATTTAGTGTTTCTGCCTTATCGCACCCTGCTTCCACCCCACCCCCCTCCCTTTCCTTACTTACTATGTGGTCCTTACAGCTCCTTTTCGCCTGATGTTCTTAAAGAGTCCTTCTTCCCTTCTTAATGCCTTGTGCCAGCCTGAGTTCCGTGGATGCTTTGGCTCCCCTTACTGCCCTTGTCACCTCCTTGATTCTGTCAGAGTACTCCTCCCTGTCCTCCCCTCCCTGTTTTCTTGTACTTCCTAAAGGCAGCTCTTCCTCCTTACCTTTTCCATGACCTCCTTGCTCAACCAGCTCGGTTTCTTAGCCTAGCCTTCTTGCTCTGGGCTTTGCAACAGGTTTGGTTGCCTCCACTATCCCCAGCTTTATGAGCTCCCACCTCTTGTTAGGTGTCCATACTAGACTGAATTCTGGCCAGGTACCCTTTTACACTTCCCCATCCTCCCAAAGTCGGCCTCCTGAAGTCCAGCACTCTTGTGTCAGATTCCACTCCTTCCTTGCCCATATCCAATGTGAGCCATACTGAGTGGTGGTCACTCCCGAGAGCGTGTTCCTCCACTGTAAGTTCTCTCACAAAGTCCCCATTTGCCAGCACAAGGTCAAGGGTATTCTCTAACCTGGTTGGTTCACTGACCATTTGCAGCAGGAAGCTGTCCTGGCAGGCATCCAGCAGTACCTGCTCCCTTCTGTTCCTGGTTGTTGTTGTGCTCCAGTCCACTCCTGGCATGTTGAAGTCCCCCACAATCACCACATTATCCTTCTCGCAGGTCCTCCTGATCTGTCCCGCTAGTTCCCTGTCTAACTTCTCCATCTGAGATGGTGACCTGTACACCACTCCCATTCTAAGAATCCTATTCTTGGAATCCTGGATTTGCACCCAAAGTGACTCTGTACTACCCTCCTCCCCTTCCTCCCTTACACACTTCAGTCCTTCCTTCACATATAGTGCCACCTCCCTCCTTTCCCAATCACCCTGTCCCTCTGAGAATAACTGTACCCTGGTACAGACAGGTCCCAGTCATTGTATTGGGTGGCCCATGTTTCTGTGATGGCTGTAATGTCCACCTCTCCTCTGCCATGAGAACCTGTAAGTCTGCAGTTTTCCTCCCAAGGCTCCTAGCATTAAGGGAACCACCTTCCACCCTTTTCCCTCCTCCCATCCTGCCCTCCTTTCCTAGCATCACCAACAGTACTTTCATTTGTCCTTTTGTCACTGTTATGGGGGTAACCTCATATGGTTTCCCAACCTGTGGTCTCTGCATCTCTTCCCAACTGCTGACCCCCACTCCTAGTTTAAATTCCCAACTCCTCTATGTACTCCTCCATCCTGTTTCAACACTTTCTTTCCTCCTCACTCAAGTGTAGTCTGTCCTTGGCATAGAGACTACTGTCCTCCCAGGTCCCTCCCACCCCCCCAAAAGCCCATACCCTTTAGCACAACACCAGGTTCTGAGCCATCCGTTAAATTCCTCTATTCTCAGCTTTCTTGTTGTGCTTGCCTTTGCAATGGAAGTATCTCTGAAAAAGTTACTGATCTTCCTGCCCCCTCACATAATTGTGCTAGTTCCTCAAACCTCCTCTGGACTATATCTACTGTCTTGTCAGCCAGGTCGTTTGTCCCAAGATGTATAATTAAATGCGGCTTGTCCCTACCCCTTCTAGCATATTTCAGAACAGATTGTCCCACCCTTTCCGCTGTCATTCCTGTCAATGCCGAACGTTCGCTTGCAGGTATTTGCAGTGGTATTTGGCAGTTGGACATGGCTTAAAAAAATCAGTGACAAAGAAGTACAAGCATTTGTCAGTGGTTAATGTTGCTTGCTTCTATGTGCTGTTTAGGTATTTGGAAGTCATTGGAGTGCAAATATTGAAAAATCACAAACTTACGAGCGTGTGTAGGAACTGCGCAAAGCACGCTTGTAAAACAGTCATTTTTAGGAATTTTTTCACCAAATTTTCAACATAGCCATTTTAAGAGCTCTGCTCATGAACAGTGTCACTGTGATTTTCTTAATGTGTCCCATACATTGATTTCGCACACCAACTGCGCCATTGTGCGCTTCATGGGCAGAAACACGTTTTGGGCAGGATGTGAAAAATGACAGCTGTACTGCTCATAAGGAGGTGTGGTAAAATGGCAATGTTGAAAATCTGGAGTGAAAATATTGAAAATTTGCGATTTACGTAGCGTATGGAACTGTGCAACACTACGTGAAACAGTCATGTTTAGAATTTGTTCACAAATTTTCAACATAGGCATTTTAAGACCTCTGCTAATAAACAGTGTCACTGTGCTTTTCTTAATGTGTCCCATACACTGATTTCACACACCAACTGCGCCATTGTGCGCTACATGAGCGGAAACACGTTTTGGGCAAGATGTGAAAAATGACAGCTGTACTGCTGATAAGGAGGTGTGGTAAAATGGTAATGTTGAAAATCTGGAGTAAAAATATTCAAAATTCACGAACTTATGAGCGTGCATAGGAACTGCGCAACACACACTCGAAAAATAGTCATTTTTAGGAATTTTTTCACCACATTTGCCACACAGCCATTTTAAGACCTCTGCTCATGAACAGTGTCACTGTGATTTTCTTAATGTGTCCCATACATTGATTTCGCACACCGACTGCGCTATTGTGCGCTACATGGGCGGAAACACGTTTTGGGTGAGATGTGAAAAATGACAGCTATACTACTCATAAGAAGGTGTGGTAAAATGACAATGTTGAAAATCTGGAGTGACAATATTGAAAATTCGCAAACCTACGAGCATGCCTAGGAACTGCATAACGCACGCTTGTAAAACAGTCATTTTTAGGAATTTTTTCACCAACTTTTCAACATAACCATTTTAAGACCTCTGCTAATGAACAGTGTCACCGTGATTTTCTTAATGTGTCCCATACATTGATTTCGCACACCGACTGCGCCATTGTGCGCTACATGGGCAGAAACACGTTTTGGGCAGGATGTGAAAAATGACAGCTGTACTGCTCATAAGGAGGTCTGGTAAAATGGCAATGTTGAAAATATGGAGTAAAATATTTAAATTCGTGAACTTATGAGCGTGTAGGAAGATTTCACATGGCGCGTTCGTAAAACAGTCATTTTGGCATTTTGCGCAAATTTTCCAACATGGGGTTTTGGGACCTTCTCATGAATGATGTCACTGTCATGGCGTATTCAGGCCCGAAGGGTGATTTCAGCAGTGACTGCGCGGTGACTGCAAAATCATCCTTCAGGCCCAAATAACGCCAAGACAGTGACATCACTCATGAGAAGGTCTCAAAACTCCATGTTGAAAATTTGATGCAAAAATCCAAAAATGCCTGAGATATGAATAAGTTGAAACCCCAATCTAGCCCATTATACAGCTTACCGCATTTCTCAGTTCGCTGGTCGGCTTTGAAGAGTGCAGATCGTTCCCGTCCACCGATGATCGCCACACTGAGCTCTGGAGGTAAGTATGGGATGAGGGGGTTGTGGGAGGCAGGGTGCGCAGTGGGTGGGTGCTGGTTGTGGGAGGGGGCTGGGAGAAGCGCCTGGGACTGCTTTCAATTTACAGGTTTGTAAAAAAAAAAAAAACTGACTTGAGTTGTTTACACTGGGTGGGCTCCCAGCATGGCAGAAGGATGGCTGGGGGCCGTGGAGCCGATGGGGATGGCACCCCATCCTCGCAGACAATGCGGATGTTTGCCACGCTTGGGTGGGCTCCCAGCATGGCAGAAAGATGGCTGGGGGGGCCCGTGGAGCCAACGGGGGATTGGGCACCCCTGTCAGCAGATGACGCGGATGTTTGCCACGCTGGGGTGGGCTCTCAGCATGGCAGCAAAGATTTGGGGGGCAGCGTGATGGTGCTGTGTATGACAGCGGTGGTTTCTTTGAAGAGAAGACACGCATCGCTCCACCGTCTGTCGATTGATGCAAGGACTGCCATGCATGTTCAATGGAGCAGGGATTGCAGGGGAGGGCACACCTCCAAAGTGTCCCATTCTCCCAAGGCGTTCCCTTGCGTGATGCGCTGTGTTTAGCGTAAAAGAAACAAAAGCGAAAAAAGATTGTAAGGAAAACAAAAAGAAGCCTAGCTGTCTTGAGTGTGGAGTGGGCTGCTGGGAGCAGTGGAGGGAGCGGGAGGAGAAAGGAGTAAAACGTCAAGCAGGAGTGTGGTGTGACCTGCTCCCGCCCAGTGTCCTGTGGCTGGCTGGCTAAGTTTGTGACACATAAAAAAATTAAGAAAGAAGCTTTTAAACAAAAAAAAGGATTTTACAGAATGTAAAAGAAGCCTAACTATAAACTAACTACTGTGTGAACTGTAAAGGCAAAGTGTGAACTAAAAACCAGAACTCAACTGACCCTCTTAACAGTAAAGCAGTAAGCGGAAAAAATTAAAGTGTCTAGTCACAGTAGTCAAGTGTCTGTGAGTGGTGTGAGTATCGTCGGGTGTGTCAGGTGGTTAGCAGGGGCAGTCACTCACTGTGGTGGGACACTGGGACACAGGGACAGTAAGGTCTGGGGAGTATTGTGACTGGCTGGCACTGGACAGAGTGCAGCTCAGTGTGAAAAACCGTAACCAAAAGAAAAAAGTAAGCAGTGAAGTATAAGCACTATGCATCAAAGCAACATTGTCCTGGTCCTTGCTAATACTTAATATAGCTGGCTGCTGTGCTGTTGCTATTCCCTACCATTCTTTCACGGCCTTCTTAACTGACCGGAACTCCCCTCCTAAGTTTACGCTGCTCAGTTACACCACAGCCTGTAGGACTTTAGTGTCTGATATCTGTCTGTCTCAGTGCTCTCCCTGGCTCCCATTTTCTGTCTACCACCAGTGGAAAAAAGACACAGCACACAGTAACTTTAATAGAATAACATTTTATTATTATCATCATCACACAAAAAGTAAGCAAATCACTAGAGCAGATTAGCAGAGCGAGCCAGACATAAGACATTCAATATGCAGGAGAGTAAACAGCAACAAACACTATTATCCCTCTGGTCAGCAGCAGTACCATCCTCAGGTTCTTCTAATACACAAACTACTTTTTCTGCAGAATCAGATTAAAGTAAAAAAAGAGACTGCAGCAAGTGCGTCTGCATCTGTGGTACATGATAGAACAGCTGATTTAAGCAGTGAGGCCTTAACTGAGCCCGTAGCCCCTATATCACTGCCAAAGAAACGCAGTTTAGTGCCTGATGAGGTGGTGCATGAGAAAAGAGGTAAAGACAAAAAAATATGACCAAGAAAAGAGGGCCAGGCTGTTTCAGCCTCATTGGTTGATCACTTACAAATGGTTGAGATACAATGAAAAAAAAATGATTGATGTACTGTACAGTGTGCGAAAAGCATCCCACTATTGCAACACCAGCCTTTTCAAAAAAAAAAATGTGTTTGCCACAGGCTCTAACAATTTTAGAATCGAGTCACTACGTGCACACGAAAAATCCAATCCACATGTGCTATGCAGAACCAACATATTCTGGAAAGTGGTCAGCATGCAGTCCAGTGTGATATCCATGAGTCACCACTTTATCAAGCCTATGCACAGCTGGAAGAGGCCGCAAATGTGAAAATGAGACACCTGTTTAACACAGTGCACTCCACTGCAAAATATCTGCGCCCATTTTCCGACATGGATTGGCTATGAGAATTGCAAGAGAAAAATGGGATTCAGCTTTGGCAGTGATATAGGGGCTACAGGCTCAGCTAAGGCCTTACTGCTTAAATCAGCTGTTCTAGCAAGTGCAAAGGATATGCACCTGTCATAGCAGAAGCAGACATCCAGGAAAGGAACAGCAGCAAGTGAAGAGGTGACTGCTATCTCAGTGGAAGGGAAGTAATTGCAAATCTAGGAGCTTTCATTGTTACTTCTTTGCATTGCTATTGCATTGGGGAAAGAAGAAGTAGGAGTTTTAAGAAGGTTGTGCAATAGCTACTTAAAGGATACCTAAACATCATTTTAACAACAAACTATTCAAAAATCTGACTCCGTAGGTGACTAAAGGAAAGGCTGCTGTATTCATTAATGCTAAAATTGCATTTACATAATTTACCTAAGTGTGGTTCCAGATAATTTGAAAATTGTAAAATCAGCCTTTCAATTTAAAAAAAAACTGTCTTACCTGCTTCCTAAAATGGTCGCCAAATGTGATGACATCATCAGAGCCAAAGTCAGAGAGATATATGGCTTTCTATAGTGCTAACTAGTCCTTATTCCCGTTGCATAGAATTGTTTCACCCAAATGGTCAAAACCATGCACATTATTTTGTATAATGCACATGTTAGGCTATGGTTCTGTTCATTATGTTTACTTTAACATGCTGAAAATGTGTTTTAATCCAATCGACTTTCTCTGTGGCAAACCACAGTGCAGTACAAATCTTGAATAACCTGGTGGTCTGGTGGTTATGGTGGATCCATGATGTTACAATGGGGGTGCTGGGGTGGTGTGTATGCTTAATATGCACTTTAACATTTTTATTAAACATTCATATTTTCTGCTATTATTCTTTTCTAGCACATTTTTGACAGAAACTACAAATGTAATCCATAGTTTGAATGTAAACATTTGTACAATCAATAAATCAGACTTCTTCACAAAGTGAAATGCAGCAGCAGCAGCAGCAGCAAGTACGTTACTATTTGGGGGGGGGTTGCAGCCACACCCTTCACCACCCCTAGATCCACCACTTATTTGTAGCAAAGTTCTTGTGCAGTCCAATGTTAGAGTTCATTCTTTCTTGAAGCTCAAATATATGCTTGTCTTGTCTACTTTTTTCATGGGAAATAATAATAAGAATCAGCATTTATATAGTGGTGTTCATACACATTATATCCCAAAGTGCTATACAAGCAACACTAGACTGATAATAAAGTGACTGAACGTGTAGTGGCAGGTGTTCCATACATTAATATCCACACACAGCCTTGGAGAATTGCATGAACTGGTTTTATAGGAAGGGGAATGTTGGCCAGGACAACGGGGTCAGGTAGTGAGCAAAGTGCTGGCAGCCCCACATCTTATTTCTCACAGTAATCTGCTCATATTTCTCTCCTTCTGTTCCCTTCCTTAATATAGCGGTACCTTGCCAGAGTGGCCTTCTCAGTCCCCCTCTGATATTCATTCTTCACTATTCCTCCTCACACCAAAAACTGGTGAGCTCATCACCCTTCTGCATCATTAATGCAAGTAGTACAGTCCCCGTTTTATTTTGACATATCAAATATAAACATATCTTTCCAGTAATTCAGGCTTATAGCAGCAGGGAACAAGGGGAATGATGAGCTTTCCTATCCTTAAAAGATCTAGGCTACCTTTGATTAGGCACTATTAAATGATGGGTGTGCACATCATTATGCACGTCATTTAATAGTGCCTAATCATAGGTGGCTTAGATCTTATATGGGTAGGAAAGCCTATTTTTCCACTTGTGCCATGCTGCTATCAGCCTGGCTTACCAGAAGATCATGTTTATTATTAATATGTAACTATAACACGGGAGACTGTACTAACCACATTCATGATGTGGAAGGGTGGTGAACTCACCAGTTTCTGGTGTGGAGCAGGTGAGAAGAATGAATGCCAGGGAGGGACTGAAGTGGCCATTCCAGCAGGGTGCAGCTATATTCAGGTTAGTTGAAGACTTGAAGGAGGACGCTGAACAGATCACTGTGAGATCTGAAATGTGGGGCTACCAGAATCATGAACACTACCTGACTGTGGATGAGAGTAGCCAGCGATGACAAATACTCAGAGTGGCAGGGCTGCACCTAAACTGTTACTTGAATTCAGTGTAGGGAGATTACTTGGGGGGGGGTGCTGACATATGTTTGGACAGTATTGAGGGAGTTGTGTATAGCTCATTCAAGAGTTGGAAGGGTGGTAACCAGCCAACTCACATTGTGGAGTAGAGCACAGAAAAGTACTGGAGAAGAATTGCTGGGAACTGTCCTGCGGGGTTCTGCAGATCACAGGTAAAGGAGTAGACTGACACTGGAAGTCAGGTATATTCGCTCAAGGTATTAGTATGCTTCTCCTGCTAATAATATCGTTATCCATTGTAAGTGCAGCCCTTATGAGGGCATGAACAGCAGTTTTTCTTGTAGGTCATGATGCTTATTGCTTGGTCCTCCAGGAAGACCTAGTTGTTGGTTAATGAGGTGAGAAAAAACACAACAGGGAACTGTACATACTACCATCACTGTGCAGAAGGGTGGTGATCCACTCAATATTTACTGTGGGAGCAGAAGTCAAACACTGAGAATGTGAACTGGAGAGTGATTTGGGAGGCATTTTTTAACAGTGCCAGCTGATGATACGTATCAGTACAGATGCACACCACCCTCTGAGGTACAAGATTAGAATTATGAGACTGCAAGCTCATATGCGGCCCCAGGCAGTACTAAGGACAGAGTGTGGGTGGTGGGGTGTTCAACAGAAGGCAGGCTAGGTGCAAGGGGTTCACATGGAAAAAGAAAGCATAATTTGTGGATTAACAAGAGAGCATGAGCTTTGGAATTGAACAAGATCTGTACTTTGCTGTGTGACCCTGAGCAAGTCATTGAACTTCCTTGTGCTCTCAGGCCACACCTGTAAACAAGCTTTCAGCTTAGTGTATGTCTCTCCTGGTTAACAAAAAACAAAATTCAGTGCATCATATAACCACTAGATCATCAGATATTTGAAGTGTTGTACTGTAATGCAGTTTGCCAAAGAAAAAGTCAGCTGGATTGCAAAACATTTTCTGCAAGTTAAAGTAAACAAAATGAAAAAAAATCATAGCCTAACATGTGTACTGCTCAAAATAATCCATGAGGTTGATCATTCTGGTACAACAATTCAAAATAAAGAGGGAAAAAAGATCTAGTTAGCACTATAGAAATATATGTGGATCTCTGGCTCTGACTCTAATGATGTCATCATGACTCATCACTGAACACGCTTGGCAGACATCTTAGGGAGAAGCCAAGGCTGTTTTTTGAAAGTGAAAAGCTGATGTTTACATTTTTCAAACGCTATGAAACTGCATTTATGTTATTTACATAAATGCAGTTTTAGCATACATATAAACAGCAGCCTTTACTTTACCTCAATATGAAGCCAGATTTTGGAGTTTGCAGTTTTAAAAAACTGCTTGTTTAGGTACCTTTAAAGTCTCTTTTTGAGTGTGGATAGGAAGGATAGGAATATAAAAAGCAGTTGCTCAATCTGTCTTAATGTGTACAACAAAGGGAGTAAGGGAAATAAAGAAAAGAATGTTTTGCACTGATATGGGGGGAAAGGCGAGACTTGGGGGAGTGTTTGGCATCCTGTATCTGGAAGAGTGGGGGGTCGCTGGTGGGCAACGACAGCAATGGGTAGGGTGGTAGGCTGCAACAACTGCGGTGCACCAATCTTTCTAAAAATTGCCTGGAGTGTGATAGGATGTTTAGTATGCAACCACATAGAGAAACTTAGAAAGGAGATTGAGGGTCTGCAGGAGAACTAAGACAGGCAAGGCAGATTGGGGGTGGGTTTAGCCCAATACTGGAGGAAGGAAGAAAGGGAGATGAGGGAGGGCAATTTAAGCCAACAGTGGTGAGGAGAGGGTCAGAAGAAGGGAAGCAGAGACAAAGGGGCCCAGGCCAGGAAGAACGATTGCCAGGGAAACCAGGTCAGGAGACAAAAGACAAATGGAAGGAGGAGATAGGGACTTGTGAGGGGAGGTGAAGAAGTGGCAAAAATCATGGAGTGGAAAGGAGAGAACAGGTTACTATGAAGAGAGAGGGAGCGGGCATTTGTGAAGGTCTTCAGAAAATAGTTGTGCACTGCTAGAGAGGAAGAAGGTGGAGGAGGGAAATGATGAAATTAGAGGAGTAATTGATAAATGCCTGGACCAAACTGGAGCGGGGGGAAGTTCTGCTGGGAGAATTGCAAAAGGGGGAAATAATGTGCAGGAGGAAGAAGAGGAGCCGGAAATGAGAGAGGGAGATGAATGTAAGCAAGCAGGGAGTAAGAGGGGTGGAATCTTAGTGCTGGGGGACTTAATACTAAGAGGAGTCAGGTGGAGTAGCAAGGGGGAGAGGCATAGTCACATTTGGGTGGAGGCCATGCCAGGAATGACTGCGGAAAGGGTGGGATAATCTGTTCTGGAATATGCTAGAAGGGGTAGGGACAAGCCTCATTTAATTATGCATCTTGGGACAAATGACCTGACTGACAAGACAGTAGATATAGTCCAGAGGAGGTTTGAGGAACTAGCACAATTATGTGAGGGGGCAGGAAGATCAGTAACTTTTTCAGAGCTACTTCCCGTGCCAAAGGCAAGCACAACAAGAAAGCTGAGAATAGAGGAATTTAATGGATAGCTAAGAACCTGGTGTTGTGCTAAAGGGTATGGGCTGTTGGGGGACCTGGGAGGACAGTAGTCTCTATGTTAAGGACAGACTACACTTGAGTGAGGAGGGAAAGAAAGTGTTGAAACAGAGGATGGAGGAGTACATAGAGGAAGTTAGGAATTTAAACTAGGAGTGGGGGGTGGTAATTGGGCAGGAGATATACAGAGACAACAGGTTGGGAAACCATATGAGCTTACCCCCCCCCCCACAACAGTGACAAAGGACAAATGGCAAGTACTATTGGTGATGCTAGTAAAGAAGGGCAGGATGGGGGGGGGATGGTGGAAGGTGGTTACCCTTAATGCTAGGAGCCTTGGAAGGAAAACTGCAGTTACAGGTGCTCACAGCAGAGGGAGAGGTGGACATTGCAGTCATCACAGAAACATGGGCCACCCAGTACAATGACTGGGACCTGTCTGTACCAGGTTACAGGTTATTTTGTAGGGACAGGGTGATTAGGAAAGGAGGGTGTGTGGCACTATATGTGAAGGAAGGACTGAAGAGTGTAAGGGAGGAGGGTAATACGGAGTCACTTTGGATGCAAATCCAGGATTCCAAGAACAGGATTCTTAGAATCAGAGTGGTGTACAGGCCACCATCTCAGACGGAGGAGTTAGACAGGGAACTAGCGGGACAGATCAGGAGACCCTGCAAGAAGGGTAGTGTGGTGATTGTGGGGTACTTCAACATGCCAGGAGTGGACTGGAGTACCCCAACAACCAGGAGCAGAAGGGAGCAGGTACTGCTGGATGCCTTCCAGGACAGCTTCCTGCTGCAAATGGTCAGTGAACCAACCAGGTTAGGGAATACCCTTGACCTTGTGCCGGCAAATGGGGACTTTGTGAGAGAACTTACAGTGGAGGAACCGCTCTCAGGGAGTGATCACCACTCAGTATGGCTCACATTGGATATGGGCAAGGAAGGAGTGGAATCTGGCACAAGAGTGTGGGACTTCAGGATGGCCGACTTTGAGAGGATGGGGGAAGTGGTAAAAGGGTACCTGGCAAGAATTCAATCTAGTACGGACACTAACAAGAGGTGGGAGCTCATAAAGCTGGGGATAGTGGAGGCAACCAAAATCTGCTACAAGGCCTAGAGCAAGAAGGCTAGGGCTAAGAAACTGAGCTGGTTGAGCAAGGAGGTCATGGAAAACGTAAGGAGAAAAAGAGCTGCCTTTAGGAAGTACAAGAAAACAGGGAGGGGGAGGACAGGGAGGAGTACTTGACAGAATCGAAGGAGGTGACAAGGGCAGTTAGGGGAGCCAAAGCATCTATGGAACTCAGGCTAGCACAAGGCATAAAGAAGGGGAAAGGACTTCTTTGGTACATCAGGGAGAAAAGGCTATAAGGACCACATAGTAGGATTAGGAAGGAAGGGGTTGGGTGGAAGCTTGGGTGCGATAAGGCAGAAGCACTAAATGAGTACTCCTACTCAGTATTTACTAAAGAGAAGAGGGGGATGACACCCAAGGGGGGAGAAATGGCAGAAACAGGGGGGAAGGGGTGACAGATGGGGAAATCATGGAGGGCAGAGTTCAGGAGGGTTTGAAGGCACTGAGGGTGACATCGTGCCAGGCCCAGATGGCATCCACCCCAGGGTACTGAAGGAGCAGGCAGAGGTCCTTGCAGGAACTTTGGCAGACCTATTTAATGCCTCACTACATTCGGGGTGTGTACCTCAGGACTGGTGGATGGCTCATGTGGTGCCCCTCCACAAAAGTGGCCCCAAGGATGAACCGGGAAACTACAGACCAGTGAGCCTCACAGCTGTCGTGGGTAAGCTAATGGAGACTATCCTGAAGGAAAGGCTGGGGGCCCTCCTAGAGGCCAAAGGACTACAGGACAGCAGACAGCATGGCTTCATACAGGGCAGATCCTGCCAAACCAACCTGGTGGAGTTCTATGACTGGGTAACTAGGCAACTGGACAGGGGTCATGCAGTGGATGTCCTGTATTTGGACTTCAGTAAGGCATTCGAATTGGTGTCGCATGGAAGGCTAGAAAGTAAGTTAGTAGGCACAGGGATGGGTGCAAAGCTGGTGAGATGGGCAGGAAACTGGCTTCAGGGAAGGCAACAGAGGGTGGTGGTGGGTGGGGAGCTCTCACACCCAAGGGTAATGACAAGCGGCATTCCACAGGGCTCGGTGTTGGGACCAGTGTTGTTTGGGATATTCATTGCAGACATATCATGGGGCATCAAGAGCAAGATCAGTCTGTTTGCTGATGATATCAAGGTAGGAGCAGTGGTGGATGACCTAGGGGGATGGCAGGGGTTGCAGGATGATCTGGCAAAGCTTGAAACCTGGTCAGACACCTGGCAACTGGGGGTTTAATGCCAATAAGTGCAAGGTGCTGCATTTTGGGATGAAGACCCCAAGGAGGAGTTACCAGCTGGGGGGAGTGCTGCTAGCCCAGACAGAGGAGGAGAAGGATCTGGGGGTGTTCATTACAGGGTCAATGAACAACTCAGCACAATGTAGGAAGGCGGCTGCAAAGGCCAACAAAATGCTGGGTTGTATTGCAAGGGGAATATCCTCGAGGAGGGAGGAGGGATTTGCCACTGTATAGGTCATTAGTTAGACCACACCTGGAGTACTGCATGCAGTACTGGCCCGTGATCTGAAGAGGGACATGAAGTTACTGGAGGGGGTGCAGCGCAGGGTGACAAAGATGATCAAGGGGCTGGGGACTTATCATACGAGAGGAGGTTGAGGGAGTTGAACATGTACTCACTGGAGGAGAGGAGGGACAGGGGTGCATGATTGAAACCTTTAAGTACATGAAAGGAATAAACAAGACAGGTACAGAGGGACTGTTCAAAGTAAGGGAGGAGAGGGACACCAGGGACCATGATATGAGACTGGAGGGAGGAAAGTTCAGGAGGGAGATGAGGAGACACTTTTTTACAGAGAGGATGGTGGCTGGGTGGAATGCATTACCTGCAGAAGTGGTATCCAGTAGAACAGTGGACTGCTTCAAAAGGGGATGGGACAGGACAAGGGGGAGGGTTAATGAAGGGGAAGGGTGGAAGGGAGGGGCAGCTGCAGAATAAGGGGTGCTAGCTGCACATTCTAGCAAACTTAATAGACCGCTAGGCCTTTATCTGCTGGCAAATTTTGTATGTTCGTATACCAATGATAAGCAAGCCAGGGACTTTTGCAGAGCTATATCTGCTATTCTATCAAAGACCCAGATGCAGACTCTTAAAATGCTAAATATGTTACAGTTCTTGCTGATGGCAGCCCCGATGCTGCTATAACTGATTGGGAACATGTCTTCCTGCATTTTGTAAATCCCAACACAAAAGAGATATATACATACTTGATCCAGGCTGTGCACTTGGAAGCCTCACATGCTGAGGGTGTCTTTAATGCAATAAGAACTGCATTAGATTCACTACATCTTCCTATCACTGACTTATCGAATGTGAGCAATCCAGGGCCACTTCTGATTTCTGCCAATTTTGATGGGGCAAGTGTAATGCTGGGTGAAAGGGGTGGAACCATCGCAAAGTTACAGGAACACTGTCCTCACATCATTGCCATGCACGTAAGTTGGAGCTGGCAGTTCTTGATATGATTAAAACAAACCCCTTCATATCAAAGCTTGAAAATACTCTAAAGGGCATATTTAAATTCTACCATTATAGTCCCGAAAAAATGAGAGAGCTACAAGAAATTGCACAAGTAATAGATAGTGATCTGGCACACTTTAGTGCAATTAAACAGGTGAGATGGCTGGCCAGCAGATCACATTCAATACAGGCAGTTCAGGTGAACCTACCTACAGTTGCTCAGCACTTGTAACTAAGGCCCTGTCCACACTATGCCTCTGTAACGTTACAGAGGGCTCAAACCGTTACCGCAACGGTTTGCATTTACATCTGTAATGTTACAGAAGGCGTTTTCGTAACCGTTGTTGAAACCACTTATGAGGTGGTTTGAACAGCGGTTACGAAAACGGTTGTGCCCTGTAACTTTACCAGCCATAGTGTGTGGACGCGTTGAGCGTAGCTCCAGTATTCCCCCGTGCAGCAATTTAACTGCATTGTGGGATAGGGTGCAGCTGTAACGTTACTGGGCACCCACAAATGTGGATGGGCTGTAACGGTTCCAAACCGTTATCGAGACTGTTTGCTGGCAGTGTGGACACACTGTAACGGTTCCGGTCTGTAACGGTTTGGAACCGTTACAGACTGTAAGTGGTGTAGTGTGGACAGGGCCAAAGTGCAGCTAATGGGTCAAAAGCAAAGGTGCTGTTAAGAGAGGTACAGTCTGTACACTTTGTCAAATCTCTTTATATCCTGAAAGATTTTTTGCTCATACTTAAAAATATGTCACTGCAGTTTCAGAAAGATGACTTAATAATTCTTGAAGTACCACATCTCATAGAGACCTGCTTCCTCCAGCTAATGGAACTGAAATCTAAACCAGGGAGATACATGACGGTTTTCCTGGATCATTACAAACCTCAGGACAGATGCATGGACATTGTAATTTCAAAGAAGGGAGTTGAGAAGACTGTCCTCTTTACATTTAGATGTAACCCCTTTATAAATGGGGGTTTACTAGAGCACCCCTAGCTGTCTCTTTAAGAGCTAGCAGCTTGCTGACCTAGTCAGTTCATTAAAAGGGAGGGGACTGTGGGTTCTTCTGCTCAAGTCCCGCCTGAACCGCGGGGTAGGTGCTCTATTTTTGCCATTGACAAGTAGGCAAAGTGGGCCCCTTATTGGGCTGTGGAAGTTATGTAGTATATTCTGACCAAGTATTAAGAAATGTTGTTTGTCTAACCTGTTTTCCCTTGCAGCTGGGACTTTGTGTGTTTTGGCCCTCCATTTTGTACCCGGACTGCCTATGGGGTCCAATAAGGAGCAAGGGGCACCTAAAATGGAGAATTGAGCAGCCAGTTAGGGCTGGGACTCTTTCAGGAGCCGGCTGCCAATGGGAGGTAGGAGGTATGGCCCGTGATGCTGGAAACTGAAGTCCACTTAACGACTGAGAGTTCAGTTGTCATTGTGGCCATAAGGAGAGAAGGAGCTCGGCCCTGAAGAAATGTAGTCTTTCGGCAAAGAGGAAGCGCGTGTGGAAGGCCAGGAAGTTGGGCGACAGTATCGCTGGAGGAGCCAAACAAGATCTGCTGTGGTGTGCAGGCAGAGGAGGCTGTATCCGTGACAACTACCTACCAGGCTCACCCTATAGAGGACGGGGGAATCTGCTTCATCACTCAGTCTGTCAGGAAAAGTGAAGTTGCGTTGCGTTACCTGGGTCGTACAGTGAATGCGACCGGGAATTAAAGCATCTGCTTGGTATGGTACCCCTCTGTTCTACCTATAAATGTGTGGAGAAGTGTTTGGATCACAGGCCTATGTCCTGCAGTGGTGTGAGAGGGATCTTTCTACAGGAGTTGTGATTACAAAATCAGGGTAGCTCCCTGTCAGATTGTTCTTTTGAGGGCAGGTTTGGCCAGTCTGCTCCTCTGGCCCCATGAACTGAGCCTGCTGGCTCTCCATTATCAATTTGGGTATTGAATATTTGTCATCTTCAGGGCCCCAACCGGCTGCACTGAATAGGCTAGCCCCTTATTGCTTGGATACCCAGTGACAGTGACTAATAGGGAGTTGGCCTGTGCACAGTGCTCTGAAATAGTAGAGGTTAAGCTAATCAACCAGATTCCCCTGCCCTTGTTATTCCCCCTTCAATAAATCAGATTTGTTTGTTTTGCAAAGTATACTGTCTGAACTGCGTGTTTGTGCCACCATACTGTGCATGGGTTATTGTTTTAATGCATCTTATTTTACAGGGGGTCCTCAGCACCCAGCTGATCGATCAATCCTGGGGGAAAGTGTGTGTTGCAACGGTGGTGTGGGGAACGTTCGTGAGCCACTAGTGGAAAGAAAGGGCAGTTGCAGCGACCCAGAGGGCTGTGATCAAGTCGTTCCTGACTGTTCCAACCCCGAGCTCTGGGTGAAGGCACCCGCCATTGGATCCGGGCCCCTCAACCTGTTAGTGGTCAAGCAGGCAGGCAGGGGTAGTAGCCCTTGGGATAGCGACACCTGGGGGTTACATAGAGGCAACTGCCCTGAAATAAATTTGGGGACAGATACACAACTGCATACTTTAGTAGATGCAGCAATAGGTTACATTGATACAAGATTTCAAAATTTTTCAGAGGTGCCTCTGAAATGGCTCACATGTCTGGATTTTAAACAGTTTGATCTACCTAGAGAACAACTTGTGGAGTTTGGGACCAATGAAGTGGCTAATTTGCAGCATACTTTAATTTTTTCACAGAAGAACAGCAGGAAAATATTAGATCAGAATATGCTGCATTTAAGGTACTGCTAAAATCTGCAGTTGACAAACCCTATCTGCAGGTTTTTACAAGATTGCTGAAAGAAAAACCACCCCAGATTGCTCACATTCTAGAGTTAGTGGAAATACACCTGGAAATGAGTATGTCAACTGCAAAGTGTGAACGAGTCTTCTCCACTCAGAACTTGATAAAGATAAAAATAAGGACACGTCTGGCAGATCATATGCTACAGTTGTTTCTTCAAATAGCAGTAGAGGGTACTGAACTATGTGACTTTGATCCAGATCCAGCAGTAAACCACTGGCTGCTGTCTGGTCCTGGCACTTGACATGTTTATGGGCATGCTGCTGCTGGTACAACTGATGCTGTGTCTCCAGCTAGTACTTCTGTTGTTCCATCATCATCCTGTCCTAGCACCACTACCACCAGTACACTTGATGTTAGTGATGGTGACAGTTCTGAATCTGAGTCCTCATTATCTTTGCCCTAATTATTCTCTGCTTCATTCAGGCATGTGGGACTGGACTGGAGTCGACTCTGACTGTCTGGCATGGTACCCGCACCACTTGACTCAGACTTAAATCACTCAACCCTGTAACACAAAACAAGTCATGATCTATATCTTCATTTTATTGTTTCATATAGCCTCTTTTACATCTGTTAGCGTTAGTGTTAATAATACAATGCCACAACCACTTTCTTTGTTGCTGCATAATGTTTTATAACTTCCCTATAAAATACGGCCTTTCAACCATTGGATTACCACTCACAACAGTGGGACTACCATTTTTAGACAGGTCAGTTGTCCTGGGCTACCATGTAAATTTGAAATTTTTTGATCCCTGCTAAACACCCACAGAAACTTTACTGAAGCTAGCCCAAATGAATCCATTATCCTTGGTGACGAGAACTTGGATTGGCTCACACCAAAAGCAAATACTTGAGCTGCGTATTTTGCAAACTCATCACTAAACCTATCAGAACCAATACAAAAAATATCACTAGAAGTTCTATCCTTGACTTAATTCTCCTAACAAATCACACTAAATCCTACACACAAATGTGTTCCATAATGATCTAAGTGATCATAACACAGTTGTCTGCACAAGAAGCTTAGAAAAACATCCCCCTTGCTCCAAATACATTACCAAGAGAAGTGTCCGCAAATTTAAACTAGAAAGCTTTCTAGCCGATCTCAGAAATACAAACTGGCAAAACTTCTACCTGGCCTCCTCAGTGGATGAGGCTGTCAACATCCTCAATTCAAACATTTCTAATATAGCAAATAAGCATGCCCCCCTTAGTCTATTGCAGAGTGAAAAAAATATCCTTCCCTTGGTCACTGCAGAATTAAAAGCAGCCCTTACCCAGTGAGATAAACTCTGGGCCCTAGCGAGACACTCTAAAGCCACTGAAGACTGGACAGCATTTAGAACTGCAAGGAATGCCTGTACAAAGTTCGTCAGGTTGGCCAAATGTAATTTTTATATGGAAGCCTTAGAGGGTACCAAAGGTAACTGTGCAAAAATATGGCGAACAATCAAATCTGTGGATGGCCATAAACCTCCGTCTTCAATTCCAACCAAAATCTCATCACACGGTACTACTGTTTCAGATCGTGGAACGATCTTAGAGAAACTAAATGCACATTTTACGATCATGGGCCTAGCGTTTGACTCCTCCCCGCCACTGGGCTCCTCAACTTACCCATAACAACAGATGTTCCCATGGATCCTCTGATCCAGGACTCCTTCTGTCTCTCCTCAGTCTCATTCAAACAAGTTGAAGATCTACTGAACAACTGGATACAAGAAAGAGTGCAGGAGTGGACTGAGTCTATATTCCTAAAATTAGGGTTCCCAATTCTTTTTTTTTTTATTTACATTTTTTGCCCGCACCCAACCGTTGGGTCTCTGCCCTGGTCACGGCGCCCATGTACCTCCACTACCCATATGCCTGTACTCGTCCAGTTACCCCTGACTTACCTCTCACAAGGCGGAGTCTCAGCAGTGGACCTGAGTTCCCAATTCTAACCACCCCCATTACACACATTTTCAACTTGTCAATTTTATATAACATAGTACCCACCTGTTGGAAAACAACACATATATTACTGTTATTTAAATCAGGTGACCTGTGCGACCTAAACAACTACAGACCAATTTCCATTCTACCGGTTCTGTCTAAGCTTCTAGAAAAGCTAATTAACAATCAACTAAGGGATCACCTTGAAAATACAAACCTCTTCAACCCATTACAATCAGGATTTAGGCAAAAACACAGCACAGCACAGTTTCTGCACTAGCCCTAGTAACGAATGACTGTCTCACCGCCCTCAACAATAAACCCTCCACAGGAGCCATCTTCTTAGATCTAAGTAAGGCCTTTGATATGGTTAATCATAGTTTACTATTACTCAAACTCAAAGAACATGAATAGTTTTTCAGTAAGATGGTTCTCTTGCTACCTTACTAGCAGATTACAAAGTATCGAAGCAGACGGCTCCTGTCCTCCTGGCTACCGCTCACAAGAGAAGACCCCAAAGCTCCATCCTGGGGCCATCATTATTCACTATATCTATATTAATACACTGAGTCACAACATTCTGAATTCTAAACTTCACTTCTTTGCAGATGATACTGTGCGGTATATCTAAACCCTCTTTATCTGAAACTAGTGCTAAGTTGCAGGCCAGTTTCAACCAAGTAGAATGCAAACTCCTCAGTTCCAAACTACTGCTAAATTAAAAAAAAAACAAAAGTAATGTACTTTCTCCCATCCCACTCGGCGACTCCCATATAGCAGCAAGCCAAACTGGCGCCTGTTAAAACCTCCTTTCTGAGACTCCGCCGAGACTGCTCTAACAATTTAAGTATCTCGAATCTGGTTTAGCTGTAAGCTGTCATTTGCTGTGCACTTTGAATCCCTCACAAAAACTAAAATAAGACTGGGATTTTTCTACATGAATAAATCCCTGTTCCCCACAGATACTAGGAAAAGGTTAATACAAGCCACCTTCCTCCCCCGTTGGACTACGTGGGCATTATTTACAATAGCATCCAACCTGAACATACTAGACATCCTATATCACTGTGCATTTCTCTTTATAACCAATGCACCTTTTAGAATGCATCACTACGCCTTTTACTCTGCAGTGGGCTGGTCTTTCCTTACCACAAGAAGACTGCTACATACTGGCACCTGGGCTCTCAAAGCCCTCCTGAACAAACTTCCATCATATATTACTTCCCTTTTTCATCAATCGCACAATCACTATGCCCTTAGAAAAAATGCTTTCATCCTTCTAGACGTTCCCAAATTCTGCACTCTCTATGGTAGAGCTGCAATCAGTCATGCCATTCCAACCACCTGGAATAAAATACAGGCCTCACTCAAACTCTCTGGACTAGTCTCCCTAAATTTGTTTAAATCCTTGTTCAACAAGGCCCTTATGAAAACTTGCCATTGCTAGTACACGTTGCACTTGTCTTTAATTAACATCTCCCTTTCCTTCCCTCAGTAGTCTGCTAGAATGTCAGAATGTATGGTGTGGTTAGCCCTTAAGGGCCTAAAGAAAGATAAATCTCCTGGGCCGGATGGCATTCATCCAAAGTACTATGGGAACTGGCAGACATACTGGCTGCACCCCTGGCAGAGCTTTTCAACAGGTCGCTTGAGACAGAGAGGGTACCTAGGGATTACGAGAGGCACCTGTGGTGCCAATCCATAAAAGGGGGTCGAGGGAAGTACCAGGTAACTATAGACCCATCAGTTTGACCTCGTGGTGGGAAAATAAATGGAGAGTATACTAAAGGAACGATTGGGGGTGTACTTGGAGGAGGTGGGAGGTCTGGATAGTTGGCAACATGGGTTTGTGCCAGGTAGATCGTGTCAAACCAATCTTGTGGAGTTCTACGAATGGGTAACATCAGAACTGGACAGGGAAAAGCCTGTGGATGTATTATTCTTGGACTTCAGCATGCTCACTCTTTCCCCTACAATGGTCTGGTTGAGAAACTGACGGGGTTGGGAGTAGGCCCTTTGATGGTCAGATGGATTGAAAACTGGCTAGCTGGAAGCACTCAGAGAGTAGTGGTCGGTGGGGATCTCGAACCCTAGAGAGGTCGGTAGTGGTGTACCACAGGGCTCAGTCCTGGGTCCAATCCTGTTTAATGCATACATTTTGGACATCAGGGAGGGTATAGGGTGTGAAATGAGTCTCTTTGCTGATGACTCCAAGATGGGAGCAGTAGTTGAGGGGAAGAGGGGAGGTTGGCCCTGCAATGGGACCTGGACACCATGGAAAGGTAGGCTCACACATGGAATTTAAATTTCAATATCACCAAGTGCAAGGTGTTACATCTTGGGCTGGGAAACCCTAAACACAGGTACACCCTGGGAGGGGAGGCGCTGGAGGCCACAACAGGGGAAAAAGACCTAGGGGCTTGGTGGATGCATGTATGAATAACTCTGAGCAGTGCAGGAGAGCAGCTAGCAAAGCAAACAGGATGTTGGGATGCATCATAAGGGGAGATCACCTCTAGAAGCAGGGAAGTGATTCTGCCGCTGTACAATGGATTGGTTAGACCACACCTTGAGTACTGTGTATAGTACTGGAGACCACACTTGAAGAGGGACATACAGCTCCTGCAGAGGGTACAGAGGAAGGCAACTAAGATGATACGAGGACTAGGGGATTTGACGTATAAGGACAGACTTGAAGAGCTCTGCCTGTTTTCATTGGAGGAGAGGAGAGACAGGGGGGACATGATTGAGGTCTTCAAGTACCTCAAGGGAATACATAGGGTAAACATGGAGGGGATCTTTAGACTAAAGCAGGGAGGTATCACCAGAGGGCATGGTTTGAAGTTGGAAGGTGTGAGGTGAGGGGAGAAAAGAGGAGGTTTTTCACTGAGAGGATGGTGGATCCTTGGAACATGCTGCCTGGCGAGCTGGTTCAAAGATACACAGTGGAGAACTTCATGAGAGGGTGGGACAGACACAGAAAGCAGATGTATCAGATGATGGCCTGGCCTAGGGGTGGTGGGGATGGATGATAGGGGGTTTCTGCAACACAAGGGGGGGGAGGGCCTCGGTACCCAACTTGGGATCTGAGGTTCGAGCAGACTCGATAGACCGTAAGGCCTAATCTGATGGCAATTAGTATGTTAGTATTGTCTTAGTTTTGTATCTTTTGCTTGCTTCAAATGTGTGACTGCTTCCTCAAATTGTATTCTTGGCCATTGTTTTTTTTTTCTCTCTTCCTTTCTGCCTCCACATGTATCATTGTATATAAATTATTGTATTGTATTCTGTTTCAACACTGTATATTGTTTACTGTTTTTTTTTTTTATAATATTTACTGTTTGTATAATGTTGTCCTAACAGGACATCCTTGTAAATGAGCCTGCTCAATGGAGTTTTCCTGCTAATAAACATGAACTTGGATTTATTATACCCACTTCTTCATCATTTACATACATTTATAGCAGCAGTGTTAAACAGCATTCAGTGACACAAATAGCTATAAAGTGCTATTCAGAAAAATACTAATAGTAGTGCAGATTTTCAATGTGTAAAAAAGATTATGTGGTTTACCACCAGTTGCAAGGCCTGACACTTCACTCCTCTCAAGCTTTTTCAAGGGCTGTGGAATTAAAGTTAACCTACCCATTTGATATCACAAAGCCAGATCACACAGGCTTTAGTCTCAAGCATTCTCCCTGGAACCTATGTGGAGCGATTACTTTAATGTACTGTTGATTGTGTCTTTGTACTGTGTGCCATCTAGATGGCCTGGGTCGTACCTGAAAACGGTCCTTTGGACCAGTGTACTTACCCAGTCGACAAATACATAAATAAAAACAAATAAATAGTAGCCAATCATAGTAGTGAAACTTAATTCTACCACCTATCATGTTACATCACCATCACGAAACAAGAGGCCAGCCCTGGGTCCCATAATCTTATCCTTGCCCTCATCTCCCTCCCCTCTACGCTCCCCATCTTCACAGGTGTTATTTATGCCTCCCTGTGGCTAACCCCGACTCACTTATTTTGTGCCTTTTTACTTTACCACCCCTTACCGCAAATGGTGAATTAATTATAATAGTCAGCTTCAACTTGGACTGGCTCTCCCCCTCCTCCAAAGCCTCCAGCACTAAAACTGAAACTCTCAACCTTACCCAATTAATCACAGAGCCCACCCGCTATAATCCCCGTTCCCATAACCACTCACAAATTGACTGGATTCTCTCCTCCCACCCTCATAGAATCACCACAGCTAGAGTACTATCAGGAGCCCTAAGTGACCACTGCATCACTTACTGCACCAGAAAAACTCAGCTCCCTAAATTGGCTCCCAAATACATAATAACCCATCCACTAAGCTCACTAGACACTGATGCCTTCCTGCATGATTTGAAGCATGCTAACTGGTCTCTAGTCTACTCAACTCAGGACGCTGACACATCCCTAGCTCAGTTTCTATCCACCTTCACTCTGGTATGGGATTCTCATGCCCCTCTGGTCAAAACCAGAGTCAAGAAATGTCACCATCCTCTCTTATAGCCAAATGAAAGCCTGTGACAAGGCCTGGTCACAATATAAGTCCATAATGACACCCCATACTTGTGAAAAATACGACACCATTCTTAATGCTTGCACAAAGGCCATTCGTTGAGCAAAGGCTGACTACTTTAAATCACACCTACAAAACGCTCAGCCCTCCTCCTTCTGGAAGGTGGTTCACTCTCTGATCGATCCCCCCCTGCTCAAACCACCTTGCCAGTCTTAAAACAAAATGGCCTACCTAACACTGATCCAGTCAATATTGCCGACATCCTGAATAAGTTCTTCACCACATGCCCTTCTGGATCATCCCACACCCCCCTCCCAAGACATCCCTCTGGAACCCATTACACAATACCTTCCTTTTCACACCCGTATCCACATGGGAAGTTTTGGAAGCTCTCTACTCTCTCAATGCTACTAAATCCAGCCCTGATGGGCTCCACCAGAAACTACCTTGCAGAAGCACCCACAGAAAAATGTTCAGTGAACCTAGATGCTGCACTACACAGGGTCAGTGTGCATTCTACTACTGTGCACCACACTGGGCCAATTCCCTTCCTTCGGCCATCTCCGATACCTCAACCATTGGTGCTTTCAAGCATAAACTCAGGCAGCACCTTGCCTCAGATGACAACTGAGACTGCGTTGACCATTCATGATGACCAAAACCACTTTCCTACATTTGGACCACCGTAAAGCAGAAGCATTTAGTGTTCCATCTAATCCTAGGGGCACCTAACTTCAGAGCACTTCATTATCCCCCCCATCTACCCCATCCTCTCCCCTTCCCTCCCCACTGGGCACCCATTCCACTCTCTGTCCCTGCCCTCATGCCGTCTGCTGCTCTCCTAGCCCCATTGTCTCCAACCTTCCTTAAGTGTTCTTAACCCCTTACACAGGCATACACTTCACTATGCCACAGCTGTGCCTGTTCTCCACTGTTTCTCCCCCAAGTATGCTTAACTCTCCGACGCAGGCACCTTCTCACCAATACCATAGCAGTGTCTAAATGTTACATCATAAGCTAAATGCTATCCCAATCTTGTAATTCACACCAATTTATTGTCTACCTAGCTTGTAATGTAATGTTTTGTACAAGTGCAGTTTTGTACTTGCTTGTAATGTAATGCCTTGTAATATAATGCTATGTACCTCTTTCTTGTAACTGACATGGAACCTACAAATGAGCATCAGCTCACAGGTGTTCTCCAAGATATCATTAAAATAAAAAGAAAAAAAATATCTGCCCCTGAAATCGCTACACCACTAACCCACCTACTAAACCACTGTTTCTGTTCTGGAACCGTACCCCAAGCCTGGAAAAAAGCTAGTGTAATCCCTCTATATAAAGGAGGAGACCCTCTCTACCAGGTAACTACCGTCCCATCTCCCTCCTTCCAGTCCTTGCCAAAGTACAGGAATCTCCTGTCCAATCCAGACTGAAAGAGTTCCTTACTTCATCTAGTTTCCTTTTCCCATTCCAATCCGGCTTCCGTAAGCACCATTCTACTATCTCTTCCCTTCTATGTGTCATTGAACATATTCACACTGCCATGGACCAAGGCCACTTAACTGCAGCAGTTTTTGTAGATGTTGCCAAGGTCTTTGATTCTGTCTCCCACCCCCATCTTCTTACAAACTTCGAGGCAGCCGACCTAGCCCCCCCCTCACCATTCAGTGATTCAAATCTTACCAAAGCAACAGACTACCATCTGTCCAAGTAGGTAAATTCCTCCCCCTCGCCCACTCTCCAAACTCACTGGAGTACCACAAGGATCTATCCTTGGGCCTATCTTATACTCTGTATTCATCGATGACCTCCTCTCTGCATGCTCCAGCTCCCACATGCACATGTATGCAGATGACACCATCATCTTTGCCTCCAGACCCATCCTAACTGATGTTCACACCCTTCTACAATGAGACTTCCATAGCATGCGGTATTGGTTCCATACAAACCAAATGAAAACCAATACCACCAAAAGAGTATCAGTGATCTTCCGGTCAGCACAAAAACTGGCCAGAGCACCCCCAACCCCAGCTTTCACCTCCTTGAATGGGACTCCGCTAGAAAATGTCTCATTCTACAAATACCTAGGCGTGTGGCTAGATCCCCAACTAAACTTCTCTACCCACATAGATGCCATCACCTCAAAGCTCCGCCCCAAGCTTGGTATGCTGTACTGAAACAGAGATTCCCTTCCACTCCCAGTCAGACATGAAATTGTTACTAAAATGATCACACCTGTCTTTGACTATGCAGATGCAGTATACAGCACTGCCCCTGCCTCTTCTCTATCCAGACTCGACAACCTCCGAAACATCTCCTGCTGCTTCACTACCTACTCCCCACTCAGAACACACCACTGTTCTCTGTACTCCTCCCTTAGCATCCCTCCCCTATCTCACCACCATTACATCCACTCAATATCTCTCATATCCAAATTCTGGTTCCACCTGCTACCCTCCTACCTCTCAGATATGCTATCCCCAGCTAGCTCATCCCCCTACACCCTTCTCAACAGGGATACCCACTTCTTCTCACTTCCCATACCATCCTTGTCAGCTGGTAAATCTGCCTTCTCCTACAGATTCCCTTCTATATGGAATCGACAAACTCCTCAACCAAGGAACTCTCCCTCACATTCCTTTATCAAACAGCAGATTCGTCTACTTCCCCACCCCACATGCTCCTGCCTCTCCTAACTCCACTGTCTTCCCGATCCCGACACAATTACAGGAAACTGAATGAATGCAGAGTTGATCTTATCTGTTAGCTACATCAGTCATCCAAATTGTTCTCCACTTATGTCTAGACCCTTTTATGATATGTATGACTTGTCAATCTAATCATTCAATGTAAATACATTGTGCCCTGTACTGCCTAAACTGCTCTCTGCAGTTGTATTTGTCTTTATGTATCTCCTTTGTGTGTAAACATTACCCCGTTCCTGGGTTGCACCTGGAAACGAGCCTCAGCTCAATGTGCTTTTCCTGGTTACCAAAATTTTAAATAAATAAAAACAATACAAATACAATGAGCAAAGTTAAAAGATGACCAGAGTTTGCCCTTTCAGACTCACTGCATAACCTCCATTTCTGTAATACAGTTCATTTTGAAATACTAATGATAATACTAATGACCTGGATAAAAACTTGCTGGACAACAGGATGCAAAAGGTAATAGTAAACGGAGTTCACAGTGAAGAAAGGAGGATAACTAGCGGGGTACCACAAGGCTCGGCACTGGGACCGGTCCTCTTTAATACCTTTATAAGTGACATTGGAGAGCACCTGGAAGGAAAGGGATGCCTCTTTGCAGATGACACAAAGATCTGCAACAGGGTTGATACACAAGGTGGGGTGGAAAGAATGAAAAGGGACTTGGCAAGGCTGGAGGAATGGTCAAATATGTGGCAGCTCAGATTCAATGCAAAGAAGTGCAAGGTAATGCATCTGGGAAACAAAAACCCAGGGGAAGAGTATACAATGGGGGGTGAGTTAATAACAACAACAAAAATCGAAAGAGACCTAGGAGTAATTATATCAGATGACCTAAAGGTGGGCAAACAATGTGAGAAGGCAGTAAGGAGGGCTAGGGGATACTGGGATGCACAGGAGAGGCATCAACAGTAGAAAACAGGAAGTTGTTATCCTCTCTACAGACAGTTAGTGAGACCCCATCTGGAGTACTGTGTGCAATTCTGAGACCCCATCTCCACAAAGACATAGACAGAGTGGAGGCTGTTCAGAGGAGGGCAACCAAAATGGTGCAAGGTCTGCACCAGAAGACATACGAGGAGAGACTAAAGCAGCTTAACATGTATACCCTTGAGGAAAGGAGGGAGAGGGGGACATGATAGAAACTTTCAAGTATCTCAAGGGAATTAACAAGGTACAAGAGGGTAGTATCTTTCAGAAGAAGAGATGTACAAGAACAAGGGGGCACAATTTGAAGATAGAGGGGGGACGGCTCAGAGGTAATGTTAGAAAGTATTTTTTCACAGAGAGAGTTGTGGATGCATGGAACAGCCTTCCTGAGGAGGTTGTGGAGTCAGGAACAGTGGGAAAATTCAAGAATGCATGGGACAGGCATAAGGCAATTCTAGTGGGGGGCAGGAGGAAGTAAGCTGTTGATTAACTAGAATCTGCAGCTTATCCGTCAGGTAGGGAAATGGGCAGACTGGGTGGGCCAGGCGGTCCTTATCTGCCGTCAAATTCTATGTTTCTATGAAATGTAAAGAGATAAGTTAATAGTAATGGGGGGGGGGGGAGAAAAGAGCACAAGCGCATTATGCAAATACGTTTAAACAGACTTAACATTCATATTGTGTATTTTTATCTTCCACTTTCAAACCCCCAGATGTCCCAATTAATGACCAGTCAATGTCCAATTTCTTTACTGTAAATAAACTTTTCGTTATGCATCTTCACACGCTTGATGTTTAACTTCATACTGAACCATAGTATGGAAGCCACTGTGTCCACTGTTAGGAACTCTAAATTCCAGTGACAAAGTTCCTTTGAAATCTCCACAGTGGGTTCCAACTGGATAGCTGACCATAAGATCCAGTGTGACTTGTCATCGATTAGAGACCAACTGGTCATATTCGAGGAATACAGTGTGACGATACCTGAAAGGGAAATATAAATAGCATGCAGTTGTAAATAAGGGGATTTCACACAGTAAACTTCACTACAGTTTTGTTAACAGACTTCCTTTCCACACATTAATTGACAATCTTAGTGATATGAAAAAATATAAAAATGACATGACAGAAAGTGTTACATATACAAAACTGAAACTACTCAGTATTTATTTTATTTATTTATTACATTTTGGTAGGCTCACTGAGCCTCGAAGGTCCCAGTATGCATGAGATTGAGTTATCATGGGTATATGCAAACATTCTACATAAATTGGTCAGTTTGCTGCAGGCTGGAGTGGTGTTGTGGGGGACAGCTGGAGCCAGGACAGAGGAACCTTTAGAGGTATACAGCTTTTTACGCTGACAGTTTGGTGCAGGCAGCAGCGGCGTTGTGGGGGGCAATTGGAGCTAGGACCAAGGAACCTCCAGAGGTATACAGTCTTAATTGGGAAGTATACAGGTTCAATTGGTGAGATATACAGTGAAATACAAATATTGGCTCCTATGGGGGAAATACATATATAGTTATAGTATGTATTTACAAACAGTCTTCATGGTTTTATTTTAGGTACAACAGTATCATTTCTGTATATAAGAGTGGAAAGTCAAACTTTTTAAATTTTATTTTTATTGTGAGAGAGCGCCTGCTGCAAGGCGTGCGCAGGTCATGTATGTGGAGTTGCACCTTTGGTAAACCAGTGTAGTCCAGTAAATTATGGTTCAGGAGCGAGTCCTAGAGACACTCCAATCAACTCAGCCACAAGGCTTCACTCTTGGTGGGCTTAGTAAGGAAACCACTAATTTCTCTACCACATGGGGAGTCAATAACCAGCACAAGTTTAACAGAATAACACAGCGTTATTCATAACTGACCATGTGCAAGAAAGAAGGTTAGTGCAAATGTCATCTTTAAACATGACCCTCTCAAGTGCCCTTCTAAGCAGGCCAGGTCTACACCTTACCACCTGGTACTAGGTTTTCGACAAACCCAAATGGGAGCACCTTTGATTCAGTCCTTGGGTACTGCTGGCATAGAATCGCTGCAGGCCTGTAGATGATGCTGTGGCAGTGGGTTAGCTAGCGTTGGTGCACTTTAAACAAAGCAATGTGCTCAATCCCTTAAACCCCACTGGCCGTGCAACTACTTAAATGGCAGAAAAACTCTCAAAAGGGGGCATTTGTAATCCAAATTGCAATCATGTTCTGCAAGCATGTGATTTTGTGATTGTCTCTGTATACTTGACCTGGAGCCTTGGGAAATGAGTTCATGACTCCAAGGATTGTAATTCCGATATGTATAAATAAATAAACATGGTGAAACAACAGGCACAGTCCCTTGAAACAATGCCGCACCGTGGTGTACTCATGGTTCCCAAATACAGATGACTCCTCTTGATGCAGCAAGCCACTGGATCTCTGCTCCTCCATGGCATCTACGATGCAGGCAGGCTCCCTCTCTCTGATCCATGCTTAACCAGCTACCTTTGGAATGAGCTTTAGGCTCTTCTGATCTCCCTCCACTCTTTCTGGACTGCTGAGGTCCTGATCTGACCCTCACACATCCTGGCTTCCAACCCCCTAGGTCAAAGACCAAGACCAAGGGCTGCTGATCCAGGTCCTGTAGCAGGCACTACAGCATGGTGCTGAGCTGGCACCATGCTATAGTACCTGGATCACCAGACCTTGGTCTTTTTCTCCATGCTGGATCGTAAGCATCGCCCACGTGCTGGCTTTCATGCGGTTGTCACTTTCTTCCTCTCTGGAACTCAGCAGCTCTGTTCAGTTTGCTCTCTGCTTTTCAGGCCTTGGATGGCACAAACTGCACCCACTCTTTTCCCCTTTCTTTCGCCAGAAGCCTCCCGGAGTCCATACCCCATTAAACTCTTCTTTCAGGCCCTTTAAACTATTGTTTCTTTATACACTCATGTACATACATCAGGTCTGACTTCCTGGCTGGTCCCAGCACACACTTTCCAGATCTGTCGATCCTCCCTTCGCTCTGCAATTTGCCCCTGCTTTCTGACCAGCTCACTTCTGGCTACCAAGGAACATCCATGGCTGTTAGAGGGTGGGATGCTAGGACATTTGGTGGTATCGAGGTGACAGTGGCGGAGCCAGAAGGGGGGCTGGGGGGGCGGTTGCCCCTCCTGGCTGCCCCAGTGTGAGTAGTGGCTCCCTGCTACCATCTTTATTCACTGTTTAGTGTCCACTGTGGAGTCTGTCATTGACTGAATGGCCCTTCCTGGCTCCCAAATGATCCCAAACCTGACTCTTCTACTGCACGGTGAGTAGGTAGACGAGTATAACCTTCTGCCTCTGTTCTTTTTGCTTCCATTTTGCCAATCCCACCTCCTGGCCTTGATCCTACATGTATCCAGCGGGGGTGGGGGGTGGCCAATGCTCTGTGGTCACCCACAGCGTCAATGCTGCCTCCTCTTCCCACCTGCAGGTGTCTCTCCAACAGTGGGGTGCTCCTCTCCCTTCTCCTGGGGTTGACTTGCAATGCTGCCTATGCATTATGCTGTAGATCCCATCAGTGGTGGGGGGGGGCCTGTATTCAAGGCATTAACCCAGGTCTCCCACATGCAACTGTAGTGCACCACCAGCTAGTGCCACTGGCTGGGCGGAAAGTCAGACTACAGTCTCCTAAGGAAGTCCTGTGTCCTCCCCACCCATCTTCTCCACAAGTACTACAAACTAATCTACTTTCCACTCGGTGGTGCAGTGAACACACTAAAAAAGTAACAGCATGCGTGACTTCCCCCTCTGCTCAGACTGCAAACACTATGGCTTGGCAATTTAGTTCGCTTAGCAGTCTTTTCAGTCCCATGTGATCATCATCTCTGGGTTCAGTCCATCTGACATCACTTCCTGGATTGAGGGCTGTTTCTATCACGAGATCAGCTGCTGTTTTGGTTTGTTTGCAGCTGTCATTGTGCAAGACATAACTCAAATAGCAGCAGGTAGACTTCAAAAAAAAAAACACACACACGTGCAACTTGCAGGAAAGGCATCCGGGTCCTGAGACGAAAATGCAGGAAACCAAACCACTTCAATTGCAACAGAAATAAAAGAAGCCGGGATAGCAGGAAAATGGATAAATAAAAATAAGACGAATAATCATTACATCAGTGACAGCAAAGGGACAATAAATATTTTAGAAACCGTGGCTTCTGGTGGAGAAATCTGGTACGGTTGAGAAGCCCTGGAGCTGTGTTACTGGTTTCTGGCTGTCAGCTGTGTTGAACAGCACCGAGGCGGGGGGAGGTGAGGAGCAGTCGGTGCTGGTCTTCCAGTTTTAACTGACACCGACAGTTTGCTGCAGGCCGGAGTGGCGTTGCTGGGGACAGCTGGAGTCGGGACGGAGGAGAGGGAAGGCGGCACGGCAATGACGGGTCTGTCACCGTCGCCCTGAGCAGCAACAGACTGCGGGGATCCTGGGAGAGAGCGCGCGCTGCACGGATGGAGCTCGACTCAAGCCCCCCGCCGCCGCGAGCCGAGGAGATGCAGGTGAAGGACCGCATCTTGGAGAACATCTCCCAGTCCGTTAAAAAGGTAAGTGGGACCACGGAGTCAGGGGGGGGGGAGACAGCCTTCCATCCGGGGTTCTGGGGGTACAGACTGCCCTGGATAATGTGTTAAGGAAAGACGGGAACAGAGTAGAGCTACAGTGTTGTGAAACACTGGACTGCAGGCCCAATATTCCAACGCCGAGCCTTGGAACTGACAGACAGAAAGGGACAAGTGGGCACGGAATGTCCGGGGACTCGGGCCTGCGCAGGAAGGTAAGTTCTTGCGGGAACAACTGAGTCATGCAGTTGAGAGGGAGCTGCTCATCTTTAGGTGGGAGTGACATTGGCAAGTCCATGAAAAAACTTCCCATAGGAGGTGAAAAGTTAAAATGATATAAAGACGTTGCTACGGCGGAGCCTTTGTCTTAAAATTGGTTAGCTACTGGGTCAAAAGCAATGCCTGTATGCTGCAACAACAATAACTGAAGAAAGTGAGCTGTTAAAAAAACAGAAATTTGGATACCTGTAAATTTTCTTTCTTTGACGGCTGGTCTCCAGGTTTCCTTTCTCCTGGGCTGTTCCTCCTGATGTCAGTGTCAGGCAGGCCCAGAACTGTGCAGCAGGGGGTATAACAAGCGCTCCACATCTGGAGATCTTCAGTCTACGTCCTGCCTTCGGTGAAGCAAGTACTCTGCAGCAGCGCCCTGTCACATGTGGCAGGGCTGAAGATTTGGTGACAAAAATAGGCTTCTTTTGGGATCGACGAAAACTATAAGTGACCAAAGTAGCAGCCTCTGCTGACTGCTTTGACCGGCAGTGGAATCGCACCGTAGTGTGAGAAAATGCCACTTTAGCTCCCCCAATGTATTTTCGTCCGGAAAGCGCCTCTGGGTCGTTGTTGAAGTCTTGCAATCGTCAGGGCTAACATGCGGGGGGAAAAACACAGCTTAGCGAGGCCGTTGCGAGGTGAGACCAACCTGTGTAGCTTGCAGGGCTAAGGCTGGGTCTCACTGAGGCTACCACTACTTTGGTCACTTACAGTTTTCATTGATCCCAAAAGAAGCCTATTTTTGTCACCAGATCTTCAGCCCTGCCACATGTGACAGGGCGCTGCTGCAGAGTACCTGCTTCACCGAAGGCAGGAAGTAGACTGACGATCTCCAGATTTGGATGGCTTGTTATACCCCCTGCTGCACAGTTGTGGACCTGCCTGACACTGACATCAGGAGGAACAGCCCAGGAGAAAGGAAACCTGGAGACCAGCTCAAAGAAAGAAAATTTACAGGTATCCAAATTTCTGTTTTTTAACAGCTCACTTTCTTCAATTATTGTTGTTGCAGCATACAGGCATTGCTTTTGACCCAGTAGTAGAGGGATTGGGGGATTTGGGTCTGATTGCAACTTTGCATTTTTTGCATGTTACATAGAAACATAGAACTTGATGGCAGATAAGGATCACTTGGCCCACTTAGTCTGCCCATTTTCACTACCTACTGCAATATCGCAGATCCTACTTGATCTCCAGCTTTTACCCTTTTTTTCCTATTGTTAGGGTTCGCTTGTTCCTTTCCAATGCATTCTTGAATTTCCCTACCGTTTTGCCACCACCACCTTCGGATCATCCGCTGAGAGGCTGTTCCATGCATTCACAACCCTTTCTGTGAAAAATACTTCCTCACATTATCCCTGAGTCTACCCTCCATCAACCTCATATCATAACTCCTTGTTCTTGAACTTCTTTTTTTCTGAAATATGCTACCCTCTTGTACCTTATTAATGCCCTTGAGGTATTTGAAGGTCTCTGTTATATTCTCCCTCTCTCACCTCTCTTCCATTGTATACATATTGAAGTACTCTAGTCTCTCTTTATATGTGTTGCCGTTCTCTGAAGTACCTCTACTTTGTCTTTGCAGAGGTGCGATCTCCAGAACTGGATACAGTACTCCAGATGGTGTCTCACCAATGATTTGAACAGTGGCATCACCACCTCCTTTTTTTTTTCTGCTGTGATACCTCTCCCTGTGCACCCTAGCATTCCACTAGCTCTCCCCCACAGCCTTTTCACAATAATTGGTTAACTTTAGGTCATCAGATATGCTTATCCCAGGTCCCTTTCTTGTTTGGTGGTCATCAGTACCCCCCCCCCCAAATCATGTACGCCACCACCAATGTTAGGGCTGTCTTGGAGGGATAGTCAGTCTAAACAAAGAAAACTGTATAATCACTACCACAGCCACCACCAAGTCCACTCAAGCCGGAGCTGGTGACTGGTCAGTGGTGGGGTGAGAAAGGGAAACATGGGGGAATTAAAATTAAGCCTGTGGAATCAAGGCTGTGCAGTATCAACAGATTTGCACCGCTGCAGATAGTGGGAACCCAGGTGACCCTCTCAAGGGAGATTGGATCCTGCATGCCCAATAGGTAGGTGATGTCCATGGAGGACGAGCCATGGGAGATGGGGGAGCTCCAGAGGGGGCAAGAGAGAGGTACTTGTAGAGGGGAACTTGATAGTGAAGGGAACTGGGAGGGAGGTGTGTCTAACACCTTATGGTCAAACAGTAATACACTGCTTTTCCAGGAGTGGCAGTGGACAGACTCGTGGCCAAGGTGCAGGAACTCATGGGGGGGGAGATCTGATGGTGCAGTGCGCACCTGGACACAAATGATCTGAGCACAAGAAGCATGGAAGAGGTGAAAGCAGGCTTCTGTGCATTCGGAAGGGTGGCAAAGGAAAGAGCAGGGGCAGTAACTTCAAATGTTCTACCCCAGCCAGGCCTGAACGAGATGAAACAGTTTTGTGGGTTGAAAAGAACCAACAAACGGAGCCAGTGCTCATGGGAGTAGTGCAGCCAGTAACTGAACTGTGAACGCCAAGCAACAATGCAAAAAGGCACTAGTCACCCGCCAAAATAACTTGAGACAGCTGTAATTAGTTACCACCTGTACCAATTTTCGCAGGACAGTCCTGGTTTGGGCAGCTGTGTCTTGCAAAAAACATGAAAAATACAACACATCTTGATCTTGTTGTAAAAACAATATTTTCTAACTTTTTTTCTAAATGTTGCAGAACACTGTAATACACTAACTAAAATATCTTAAAAGGACAAAAAAAAATGGAAACAACTATAACACTTAGTCTTAATTATGATTACTTAGAGAAAACAAATCTGTTGCATTGGTCTAGGTTACATATTGTCCTGCGAAAAAATCATGATTCAGTAAGAAATGTCCCACTTTGGAATTCTTAAATGGTGGTAACCCTAGCTGTAATGTCCAGTGCTGAGTCCTTTACTATAGAAGTTAGTGCCACAGCAAACAAAAAGCAGGAACAGGATGCAGAAGACAGCAGCAGAAGCCTTAACATTTTGCGTGCATGGGCCTTGTCAAGAAACTTCAAACTCTGTATAAAATATTTGCATGAGATGTCGGTTTAAAGTGTACTCTTAAAGCATCAGTGAATGACAGTGCACCATTACCAGTATACAAGAAAACATTATCAAACCACACACACAAGATAAAATTATGCATACACAGTTAAAAAAAAAAAGTACTTAGAGGGGTGAAGGGTCACTAGGAGGCACAGTCTCAAGTTGGAAGGGGGAAGGTTTAGGAGAGAGATGAGGAGGCGCTGCTTCACAGAGAGAGTAGTGGGTTGGAATGCACTGCCGGAGGAGTTAATCGCTCAAAGGACAGTGGATAGCTTTGAGCAGGTTTGGGATAGAGTCAAGGGCAGGATTAGTACAAACAAAACACAGGGAAGGACTGGGAAAGAGGAGGAAGGGAGGGGTTTGGGTGGGGTAAGCAGCTGTAGTGATATGAAACTAAGAGCTGCACAATCGGGCAGACTTGATAGACCTGTGGGCCTTTTTCTGCTGGCAGTTTCGTATGTACTATATTATACTCTGATGTTTGGTAAGCCCAGGGAGATAACACGATGTTGAGGATGGCTACCACCTGATGGAAATGGCTAGTGTGCCTGAATGCAGCAAATGCTCCCAAAGTGATTGCTGATGGCATGGTTGGAATAAGAATTGCTCCTGAAAGTTACAGAATGTCTCTCATTGGTGCTGGGAGACTGCTAGAAGCAGTTCAGTTTGCTTGGTGCAAGCCCTTCAGTTATGGTGATTATGCATTAGTTATGCATCAAAGCCAAGTCACAATGATCAGAACTCTGACATGACAATAAATAAAATATTGCTATGCAGCGAAAGTAAAGAGAACGATCGCTGAAAAAATATCAACAGCATTTACAAAAATGATACAATTTCCATTCTGTCATTTAAGCCTGGACAAAATGCTGCCCTTAATTTAAAAATCCCAAATTATTCCCTTTGGGCAAGGGTAGTTTCCTGATCTCCTCCCTTGGATCCCAAAGTGAATTTTTGTCACCCTTGTAAACATCCAGTTATGTGTACTGGGCATCAAGGTTAAATGTGGCCTGGGCAGGCTCTGTATTGTCAGTTTGTATTGCCCTCATTTGCTCACCAGTCCTTTCTTTGAACTTTTGTTTGGTATGACCAAAACAATATGCACCACAGGTGCAAACACAAAGAATATAATGTCACAATTAATGAACTTTCTAACAGAATATACTTTCGGTGACATGATTCTTAAAGGTAGTAGTACTGTTAATCACGTGGCAGTACTTACAATGACCACAGTGCTATGTGCCCTGGGGTAAGCTGGGTAACCATGTTCTAGTGCCAGGATTTGGTTGGAGACTGTATGTTTAGTTTAGTTTATTGTTCTAGGAATTACTACCTTTGAGCCAGAGGCTGTTTTACAAAGGTTCCACGTCAATTAGGTACAGTACAAAAGGTTACATAGATAACACAACAATTTGTGTTGTGTCAAGAGCAAGAAAACATATACAAATACATATCAAATCACTTGTGCAAAAGGACATGAGACATCAATAATCACATTATTATTACAAGAAAGAGGTCATGCCAGATTAGGAGAAACAAATAGGGAAAAGTCCAGAACAGAGAGGTAAGTGAATGGTGGGGAGCAGACAATAGCAGGAGAAAAGGTTTCCAAACATGTCTTTGTCAAATAACGGAACAGGGTGGGTAGTGAGAAAATAGGAGGTTTAATCAGGGCAGTCAAAGGAGCTGGAGGTGGCAAGGTGAGAGAAAAGCCTTGATTTGAAAATACCTAGAGAGGTGGAGGCAGTAATATGAGTGCTGAGGGCATTTAGCCAGCTGGGGGGCACGATAGGCAAATGATCTTTGTCCCTGAGAAGTCCGGCATTGGGGGACTTGGAGAGGCTGGTGTTCTGATCTTCTGGTAAAGCGGGTACTAGAAGGCGGGCATAACAGGTCTTGGATACAGGGTGGAGGAGGCCCAGAGTGGATTTTTTTCGCCATCAGGCAGGTAAGGTACTTTTATCTGGTTTGAGAGTTGCAACCAACCTGAGTCAGCATAGAGTTCACATGTGTGGGTACGTCGATGTGCACCAGTGAGCAGCCGACAGGCCTTATTTAGGGATGTTGTAATGCGACTAAGTGCTGTAGTAGTGGCAGATCCGTATATAACTAAGTCATAGTCAACGACTGAGTTAATAGAAGATTGGATGGCAATCCTCAGTGCAGAATGGGCAAGAAGCTGTCGGTTCCGACACAGAATCCCAATTCGCTGATTAATAGTTTTTGCTGTACTATCAATGTGAGTTGCAAAGGTTAGGCCTTGATCAAAGTTGATTCCAAGATATTTGAAAGTTGGCACTTGTTCAAGGGTATTTTCCAGGTAACATAGAAACATAGAATTTGACGGCAGATAAGGACCGCTTGGCCCACCCAGTCTGCCCATTTCCCTACCTACTGGATAAGCTGCAGATCCTAGTTAACCAGCAGCCTACTTCTTCTTACCCCCACACCCTAGAATTGCCTTATGACTGTCCCATGCATGCTTGAATTCCACCACTAATTTTGACTCCACAACCCCTCCGAAGGCCGCTCCATGCATCCACAACCTCTCTGTGAAAAATACTTCCTTAAATTACCTCTGAGCCACCCCCCATCTTCAAATTGTGCCTCTTGTTCTTGCACACCTCTTTTTGAAAGATGCTACCTTCTTGGACTTTGTTGATTCCTTGAGGTACTTGAAAGTTTCTATCATGTCCCCTCTCCCTCCTTTCCTCGAGGCTATACATATTAAGCTCCTTAAGTCTCTTCATATGTCTTCCGTGCAGACCCTGCACCATTTTAGTTGCCCTCCTCTGACAGCTTCCATCCTGTCTATGTCTTTATGGAGATTGGGTCTCCAGAACTGCACACAGTACTCCAGATGGGGTCTGACCAGCTGTCTGTACAGAGGGATAATAACTTCCTGTTTTCTACTGGTGATGCCTCTCCCTATGCATCCCAGTACCCCCCAGCCCTCCTTGCTGCCCTCTCACATTGCTTGCCCACCTTTAGGTCATCTGATATGACTCCCCCAGGTCCCTTTCCATTTTTGTTGTTGTTAGTATCTCACCCCCCATTGTGTACTCTTCCCCTGGGTTTTTGTTTCCCAGGTGCATTACCTTGCACTTCTTAGCATTGAATCTAAGCTGCCATACATTTGACCATTCCTCTAACCTTGCCAAGTCCCTTCTCATCCTTTCCACCCACCCTGTGCATCAACTCTGTTGCAGATCTTAGTGTCATCTGCAAAGAGACATACTTTTCCTTCCAGTCCTTCCGCAATGTCGCTTATAAAGACATTGAAGAGGACCGGTCCTAATACTGAACCCTGCGGTACCCCACTAGTAACCCTCCTTTCTTCTGAGTGGACTCCATTTACTATTACTCTCTGTGTCCTATTCTCCAGCCAATTCTTTACCCATGCTGTCATCTTGGGACCCACTCCCAGGCTGGCTAACTTGTATATTAATCTTTTGTGTGGGACTGTGTCAAATGCCTTGCTAAAGTCTAGGTAGGCCATGTCCACAGCCCCTCCCTGATCTACTACTTTGGTCACCCAGTCAAAGAAATCTATCAGATTCGTCTGGCATGACCTTCCCGCTGTGAATCCATGCTGCGTATGTATTAGGTATGTATTAATGGTGAGTGGGACTTGCCGTTTCTTGTTTTGCGAGTTAGAGAAGAGCATGGATTTAGTTTTTTTGTGGTTTAGAACCAGCTTATGTTCAAGGAACCACATCTCAACTTTGGAAAAAGCATGCTGAAGGTTGAGGCGTAAGAGGTTCGGATCTTTATGAGTGGCAAGAATCACGGCATCGTCGGCATAGAGGATTATTTGTTCAGGGCAGGATTTGGGGAGGGAGTTTAGGAAAAGGCTGAAAAGGAGGGGCCCAGGATGGATCCCTGGGGAACTCCTGAGTGAACCGGTTTTGAGTCTGAGAGAACTCCAGCTACTTTACAGATTGAGAGCACTGAGCAAGGTAATTTTTACCCAGTCACCAGGACCCTGTGAGAGCCCTAGGGATAGAAGTTGTTTGATAAGTAGGCCATGGTGAACTGTATCAAATGCCTTGGTTAAGTCAATGTAGACTGCTCCAGTTAGGTTTCCTTTGTCCATGGCATTGTGGATTGCTCCTGAGAATTCAAGTAGGGCAGTCGATGTGCTGTGCCCTTTCCTAAATCCATGCTTCTGAGTGCATAGGATGTTGTGCTTTTCCAGGTAGTCTGAAAGTTGGTCCGCCACCAAGCGTTCAAGGGCCTTAGAGAGAGGTGGTAGTATTGATATCGGGTGATAGTTACCAGGCAGTGACTTATCACCACTTTTGTGCACCGGAGTCACAACTGCAGCCTTCCATTTTCTAGGGAACTGGCTGTAGCAGAGGGAGAGATTGAAAATTTTTGTGAGGGGAGCAGTACTTCCTCCAGACTGAGGGACAGAAGTTTAAGGTCAATAGTGTCGCTGCTTGCTCGGGACTTAGAAATGGCCTTCTTTACATATTTATAGACTTCATGTGCCTTTACTAGTTTGAAATGGAAAGGTGGTTTGGTTGGAGAGGCAGTAGTAGAAGTAGAAATTGGAGGGTCAGCATCAGTGAAGAAATCAGATGAGAGGACACCACTAAGGTCCATGAAGGTATCATTTAGGGTGTTTGCAGTGATCTCTGGGTCTAATGTAGTGGTTCCATCCACATTCATTATTGTAGGAGAGGATTTGGACTGCTGACCCATGATATTCTTTATGTTGTCCCAGAAGGATTTCCCTTCGCCCCAGGAGTTGGAGAGGGCATTCTTGAAGTAGGAGCTCTTCATCAAGCGGATCTGTTTAGTACAGTGGTTGCGAGCCTGTTTATACTTTTGAATGTCTGACAGAGTGCCAGTAGCTCTTGCAGTGGCCCAGAGGTGATCCCTACTTTTGAGTTGTGCCAATAGCTTTGCCGTGAGCCAGGGATTTGTGAGTGCTTTGATTCTATGCTTTTTACTGGTGCATAGGTGTCACAGGCAGTGTTGAAAGTAGTAATAAAGTAATCAGGGCTAGGTCAACATCTTGAGTTTTGTAAATCAAGGACCAGTCTATCTGCCTAAAACAGGTCTTGAGATGAGTAAGGTTGCCATAAGGTAGGACTCTGCTATAGATGGTTTTGAGGCGGCTTTATAAACTTATTTGTCCAGGTACATATTATTGGAGAGTGATCACTGAGCGAGTCAGGGAGAACACTTACATTGGTTATACGGGTAGGGTGGCTGGTAAGGATCCAGTCAATGAGGGTGCTGGTTCCTGATTTATAGTTTTTCCTGGTAGGGGAGTTTACCACTTGTGTTAAATTTGTTGCTAGGATGGCATCTTTGTTTGACCCTGCATCAGGAGCAAGCCAATTTATATTAAAGTCCCCAAGGAGAAGGAGTTCGATGTCAGAAGGTTGTGTACTTACGAACTCGAGGACAGCCTGTAGGCCGGAATCAGGATCTTTTGGTGGGATATAGACAGCAGCAATCGTGGGGACTTTGTTTTGGGCACCAAGTAGTATCTTGATAGGGAGGAGTTGCACTGAGGTTTCTGTGGTGGGGTAAGAACCAGGGAGACAGGTGAGGTAGTCCTTCATGTAGATTGCACACCCACCACCCCTTTTTGAGGTCCTGTCTAGCCTGAATATCTTGTAGCCCTGTATAGAGATGGCATGATCCGGAGTATTAGGTGTCAGCCAAGTTTCGACGATGGCAAAGATATCTGGGTTGTGTTGGCTGGCAAAGATTTGAAGGGAGGCCAGTTTTGGAAGGAGACTGCAGATGTTTAAGGTAGCAATTTTGAGCCCCCCCTCCATTTTGGCAGGCTTTGTTGTACTGTAGGAGACAGGGCCAGGATTTGAGTGGACACTTCCTGATATCAAGAGGAGGAGGAGTAGGAGTTTAAGAGGCAGTTGCTGTACTTTGTAGTCAATAGAATTACACTTCTGAGGCTTATGCGGCTTGGACCAGTGCAGGCATCTAGGGACCCAGAGCAAGGAGATTGTTAGTAATAGAGGATGATATGCCCATTTATCCTTGTTGTAGCTTGTCAGTTGCACCCAGTCGCTTGCAAATAGGTACCTGGTGGTTAAGTCAAAAGCCAAAAGAATGATCAACAGCTGAGGTCCAGAGTCACTGAAATGTTAAAATTCCTGAAGGTGATTAACTTTGCCTGCACATATGCAGGATGTGAAATCCCCTTTGTCTGTATGCTTCTTTGTCATTCAAACAGGTTGCTGAAAAGCCCATATACAGGTCATGGAGCAGGTCAGACGAAAATGTGGATTGCAGCAGGACCCAGAGTCACCAAGTTTGTCAGATGTAGTTGCTTCACTTATGTTTTGCTTGGGATAGCTTCCAAAAAGTTGATTTTAAAATGAAAATAAAGATACCTGATGATGATTTTTTTGCAGAAATCCAGTCCAGGAGACTTTCACGGATGTAGTGAGCAAGAATGGTATAGTTACCACGAGCAGAAAAACATGTAAATCCACAAAAACTAAGCTACAGACACAGACAAACACAAGCAGCCACCACACAGACCCAGGGGGCGTGGCATGTCATGTTGTCCCTTGTGTTTATTGGTTTCCTATACACCATCCTGCGTGGTACTGTGACATATTCAGACAGTTTTGGCTCTGTATGTAATATGTTCCAATGTCTTCTTATAATGGCTTTTACCTGATTTGCCCTGCTGCTAAAGTTGGTTACAAAATTCATCCTTCTGTCCGACTGATTACCCTCTCTGTATTTCTCGGTACAAGGAGGTCTTCTCTGTTAGAGTCCTTGACTCTGTCATATGCCCTGTTAATGTCCACTGTACTTTGACTTGTATTTTTGAATCTGTCCCCTAGTTCCGCCACCTGTGTCTCAAAAGTTTCTGCAATATTGCATGTGCAGAGGACTCCGGAGGACGTGGCTAGTGGGGATATTTTTTATAGTGTGTTGGGGGTGGTGGTGGCTAGAACTCGGCAATAGGTCTGCGTTCCTGTCAGTGGGTTTACGGAACAAGATCATATTGACTACCTGTTCTGTATTTTTTAATGATTATTATGTCAAAAAATGAGATGGCGTCCAGGCCGTGGTTAACTACAAATCTGAGGTTCTGATTTGTGCCCTTAAGGTACCCAACAAATTGCTGAAGTTCCTCAATACCTCCCCTACCACACCGTAATCATATCATTAGTGTGTCTTCTCCATAGCTCTATTTTCTCTAATAAAGGGTTAGTATTGCCATTACAAGCAAAATTCACTTTTCATAATCCAAAATACAAGTTGGCAAAATTTGGGTGAATGTCACCCCCATTGCTGTGCCACTTGTCTGTAGATGATATTTGCCCAGCAAGAGAAATACGTTACATTCCAACACAAACCAACTGAGGTGTAACAGAAAATCAGTAGGAGGGTTAAGAAATGGAATGTAAATTCAGATAATGTTCCAGGGCTGCCTAACCATCCTGATGGGGAATATTGCTATAAAGGTATTTCACATTGAGGGTAACTAACGGATATGATTCCTCAATATGGATGTCCCTTAAAATAGCCAGTGCTTCCATGGAGTTCCTAACATATGAGCGTAGGCTGCTAACAAAGGATCGAATGTAGTAGTCCACAAACTGGAACAGAGGTTCGGTCACTGACTTAATTCCTGAAATTATGGGCAGGCCAGGTGGGGATTCAAAGTTTTTATGGATTTTAGTAAGCAGGTATATGGTAGGGTGCATAAGGTGGTCGTTAATGAGACAGTTAAAGTTATTTTGATTTATGACTCCTTGCGTGAGTGTTGCAGACAGATATCTATCTCTTAAAAACTAATGTGGAATCGTAGTAAAGTAGTCTATAAAATTTCTTATTAGACAGTTGCCTTCAGACTTCACTGGCATAAGCGTCCATATCTAATACTACCACATTTTCTGCCATATCAGTTTGTTTGATAGTGATAAGGTTATTTTTTTTAAGTCCTATAAAGTTTTGTATTCTGCCCTAATCATGTTCTTATATGGAGCCTACCGTTTTTCTTCAGTAAGTTGCTGAAGATCTCTTTTAGAGGGCTTGATAAATATACTCACTGATGTGTTCATTGGAGGCATACAGGGTCAGTTTTCCTCATAACGTTCTCCAAGGTTTGGGTACATGTGAAAAGTCCTGAGCTAAGTCCCTATGTTGGCTTCCCATCACATGTCCATCTGTTTGGTTGATGTCAGGGGTCTGGCCAGTAGACCTGTATGTAGATTGATGGACCAGAAGGCTCAGTATCCATGAACTGGCTCAAAAATAATCCATGTTGTTTTGTGTAGAAGTTCCATTGTCTAGTGATGTAGGAGGACTTTGTATTTCTGATTGATCCCTGGTAGAGGGAGTGTCACTGTCAGTGTTGCAGTTGTGTGCTTAATTGGTGAGCAGTAGTGTGGGGGTCTCCACCAGAGATGGCATTAAGGTTTTGTCATGGTGTGCTCTTTCGAAATTTAGGAGCACACATTGGCAAAATAAGGGCTCAAAATACGTGCTCCTGCCTAGAGAATCTGTGCTTCTATTCACTGAATGTTTGCTTGTTTTGTTTTTTTCAAGGTAAGCGAATTAAAATAATTTGTCCATGTTTAGGAGTGCCCTACACCCTGCCAGACACCCACGCCTGTCACCTACCCACAAAGGTACCTCATATCAAACTATGAGACATAGGAGGACTATAAATAATAATGGACCACAGAAGAACTGGTGCTGTCATGGTGCTATCCCGTTTAGATCCCAGTGAGTCCCACTTATATCATCTTTTAGGACCTGTGTGGGCTGTCTTCTGGGAGGGGCTGTATCAGCACAGTGCAAAGTCTGTGTTACACCCTCAGAAACCGGCTATATTCAAACAAAAGTAGTTAGTGTAGTGAGAAGTGTCACTGTTGTGTCAGGGACTTTCAACCCTCCTCGGCACCGACTGCATTGCATACTTGGAATAGGGCTGCCTGGCAGTGAAGTGGCCAGTGATGCCACAAAAACAAACAAAAAGAAAAGACCAGGCTTTACTTTACTTGTGGGAACAGACTGGGGTTAAGATAGAGTCCTCTCCTCTATACAAGTAGGAAAAGCAGGGGTCGAAATTAGCACCATCCCACTAGCCAAATGCTGGTAGATTTGGTATTGAGCTAGTAGGATTTTCCCTCAACTAGCCTGGCCTGTGGGCTTGTACTAGACAAGGTAACATTTCAGTAAATACATTCAGTGGGGCCAGAGGAAAATATGGTAGGGGGGGCTAGTGATTTTTCCTAGTCATTAGCCCTGCTGGATAGTGGCTGCAAAACTTAATTTCGACCCCTGGAAAAGCTCTTTAGCTGCAATACAGAAGGAGAAGGACAACGCTCATGACACAACTTTCTTGTTTGGAATGAGAAGGTACACTTAAAAACTAGCATCCCCGACTCCCCCCTGTAAAAGCCTTCTACTGACAGAAACTAGACATTTTTCAATTAAATACTGTAGTAGAACAGGAATGTCAGCCATGAACAGACATTCTCAATCTCACAACCGTCTGCTCTATCTTTTTATTTAGCCACATTATTAGTACATGACCACGACCTATTAGGGGAAAGGTAAAGGTTAAACGTGTGGGTTTACAGGGGAAAAAAAATACTTTGAAGGCACAGTTGTGGCTGTATTGCAGTGCAGAGTAGGTGAGTTGAGGGGGGGATCCGAAGCAAATCACATCACCAGCAAACTCAGGACAGATTGTTCCATCTTTCAGCAGTCGGAGATTAAAAACACCCAGCTTGCCATGCCACCACCATATCAGCTTGATACAAGTCAAGTCCGATATGGAAAATGACAGTCAACAGCTCACAAAATAAATTTGTGTAAGGTACAGTGCAGTCCGTTCATATCCATGAGGGGTCCGATAAATGGAATGGAGCAAAGCATGTTGTCCCCCCTCCCTCCCCTGCAAGTACTGAGGACCCTTTCTCCTTTGACCAGTGCCAATACAGAAATTGAAATAGGGCATAATCACAAATCTTGACTCCCTTCCATTACCAAATATGAATATCAAATATGACCAGTGCCAGTAATTACACTTACATGGGGGGCATCATCTCCTGCCTGCAATGAGTCTGCCACGTTGACTCCCGATGGGTCGTTCAGACTTCCGCCAGCCTCTTCTCAACCTACACTCAGTAATTTGCTGCTTTGCTGCGAGTGTGGTGGAAGGAATCAAAGTAAATGATGTCTCATATCCATGCCATGTCCACAAACAGCCTGTGACCACCAGCTCCATGCTACCTGCTCTGGCACCGTCGCACCGGCCAACCGAACAGCTCATGACCCAATGACTCAAGTTACTACTACTTGATCATGCCACCTGTTCTCGATGCTGCACTGCCAAAAATTACATTGGGCACCAATATTCATAGCTAGACCCACTCGCAGGCACTGCAGCGAGATAGCAGAGGATAGGAGCCTTGGAGAGCTCCCAATCAATAGGTGAGGCACATAAACAATAAATAAAATGGAGTACAATGCAGGACAAGCCAGGGTGTAATTAGTGACCCACCCAGACAGTCCCAGGCACCAATACCCCCACCCCCCCGAGCCAGCTCACCACTGCCAGATGGGACTAAAGTTCAACACAAGATTACCGAGCATAAACCATACATAAACAGTAGAAGGTTAAAAACATTTTTTTTTTTTATGCTTTTTTCTCAGCTGTCCAGAACAGGAAATGAGGAGTAGGAATGGAAAACAGGTGACTAACCCCCCCCACCCCCGCTTCAGTATCTTCGCAATTGCAAAAGGAACATTATAGCAAGCCCAATTTTGTTCCGCTGTCACTGTTACTTCAAATATCTCAGTGCAGGAGGTGACATCAAGTAATAAAAAGTTGAGTTCGCCCACCCTCAGTCAGCGCCCGCCACAATGCAAGCATATTCAAATTAACACGTTAGCTACTAGGGCACCACATAAACATAAATTAAATAAAATTCTCCACCAATTGTTTTTTTTTTTTCCTCGCAGACCAGAACAGGAGACAATGAGTATGAATGGAGAACCAAAATTGCGACTTCCACAACTTTAGGGCAAAAAAACAGTTATTTTTATGCACATCAACAAGGTATATCCTTTACTAGGAAAATCAGCCTATGGTTGGTTTGTTGTTGAAACTGGAGTGAAAGATCAAATGCTGGCTGGATCAAATCCTCTTTTCACGTTCCGTGCTCTGCTTCCCCTCGTGCTTGCCGCGTTCACTTGAGTATTACTAGGAGTTTACAGCCAATGAACAGAGTTTGCCCAACCCACAGTAGTCTGATTGACATGGAAGAAAGCCAGTTGGATTTCTGTAAAACTCCCGCTGTAAAAATGCAGACTTCCCTCTTCATTTTGCACTCAGTACTAATTGAAACAAATGCATACGACTCTCTTATTTTTGCACTCCATACTTGCACTCCGTTCTAAGAAAAAAAAGTAAAAAAACAACGAACCAGGAACTAGTTGCGATGCCCTTCATCCTCTGTGCTCCTAATTTACAGTAGGAGCTCAGATACAAGTGGAAAGGGCTTTGAAAATGTGCTCCTCAAAGTGCAGTCTGTGCTCTGAGAACTGAGCACATCCTTAATGTGACCCTTGGTCTCCACTGATCAGTGCTGTCCTCTTCTACTCATGTTGCCGAAAAAGCACTTTAAATTGAGAAGGCATGCAAATTTTATATCGAATATCCGTAGTCTGGAAAAGATTAAGGTCGTATATGGGGACACATTTAAGGTCTCTGTTCAAAACACAGTGCTGTAGGTGAAAGCTGGTAGGAAGATTATGATGTTGGTTTGTTCTTCGCTCTGCCCTTGCCTTTGTAATTCCCTCGGTGTCTCTGTTGTCTGGGTTTGTTGCAGCCTTGGCCTCTTTACCCTTCTTGTTCTCTTCTGAAGGTGTTTCTCAGGTTCCGCTGAGGACACTATTCTGGGCTGTCATCGGAGGACTAAGTGTCCTCTAAAAAAACAAAACACGATGCAACTTTGAATTCGCTGTCTGTATGGTTAACCTGGCCTGAGGTGTTTGAGTATAGACCTAGAATTAGGCTGTTTTTTAGGCTTTTTGTGCTTACAGGAAAATCAATCAATCAAATCTTTATTTATTCAGGCGATCATCATTGAGCAAGGCTCATTTACAAGATGGACCTGATAAGGTCAAGGTTCGAGTTGGTGCACAGCAATTACATCACATACTTATTGAGACAGTTATACATACAGAAAAAAAAATGATATTTATAATACAATAATATACAGAGAATTCACATGTTAAAGCTTGGCAAGAGAAAGTTAAACTAACATCTACAATATGTACAGTACATATATATCACAATGAGGGCCATGACAGTCACTCACATAATGAGTATAAGGATGGTGAAGGGAATATTGGGTGCCATATACTGGCGAAAAGAGACAGCTGTTTATGTAGTCCCGTTTGTCCTTCAGAAACTTGATTTTTTTATTTGCTTATATTTTTTTCCTCTCACACAGTGTTGTTATTTAGCTTAGTTTTTAGTTCAGCAAATTCTGGTGAGCTAGAGAACTGCTGCAAAACTGCTTCTTTCTGCTTGACCTCCACAGTCAGCAATTCCTATTGCTTTGCTGAATCTCTCACTATAACATTTATCAGTCGTGGGGAAGAAGTGAGAAGTTCCTCTTTCCGTGGGTCAAAAAATCATTCCTGCCCCTGCCAGAGAAGGGGAACTTTAAAATCCTTAACCAGTAACAACTCATCCAAGTTGACATACTCCATGAGCGTGACCTGTTGCCACACTAGACTTCTTAGTTTCAGAGTGACTCTTTTGTACTGCTAAAAGGCATCCTTAATTCATAGTGGCTCCTGGTGAGGGCTCTGGGCAACAGGTTGATTCTTAGTTGTCAAATTGCTGCATGAAACGTTAAAACCAGTTATGCTTGTATTACCAATATTGTCCTGTACCCCCTTTCCTGTGGATGTAGGCTCAGACAACATGCTGTGAGGATGGACCCCACCCATGGCTGAGAGGCGAACCTGCCAGTATACACCTGTGTGTTGCCCAACAAGGAAATGTACAGAACCAGCTGGCCTGGTGGTGCTGAGGGTTGACGTGTTGGACGCCACACCTCGCGCCATGCCGGCGACCCATGTTCGGGAACGAGTGCAGACTGCCAGGGGTCAGCAGGGGAGGAGAAGGATCACGTGTCCTAGGGACTGCTGTCCCTCTCTGGGGAGGGGGGCGACTTTCAGCTGTCTGTGCATGCCTGGACTCTAGCGGTGGCAGGGGGCCGCACACCGATGCTGCCTAATGTGGGTCGGGAGCAGGGCAGGCACTCGACAGGGTGCACGCATGGCACCGTCACTGGTGTCCTTGCATGCCCCACTCCTGAAGGGGAGGAAACCAGAGGAAAAATACACTCACGGGGGAGTCTTCAGGTCCCGCCCCTGACTAGCCACGGTGCCGGCACACTGGATCCGTTCTCGGTGGGGGTGGATGGGCCCACACTGACCTCGCGGGGGGGGGGCCCCGGGGGTATAGCTGGCGCCGGCTGGTAGCCGTTGGGTTGATGGGGCTGGGACTCCCTCCGAGTGTGAGAGCCATGGAGTGAGGAGTACAAATACCATTAAAAAAAAAAAAAAAAATGTACAGAACCAGCAAACGGGGCCACCGCTAGGTGTGAGTGGTGCAACCAGTAACCAAACTCTAAGAAATAATGCAAAAAAACAGCGCTACTCACCTACTGAAAGGACAACTCGAGATGGCTTTAAAGGAAAACTACACCCAAAACTTGAAAAAATACAGTATATGTTGTGCAGAGTGTTTTAATTTGTATGTGACTTTCTAGTGTTTTCTTCCCTCTGACTGGTATTAGGAGTTTCCCCCAAATTAGCCTGCTAGCTTTATACTAGTTTTACGACCCCTGGGGATCTTCATACCTGATAGTGTAATTGTATTTCTTGTTCCCACAGTGCATCTTGTCTCACGTGACTATGATGTAAGAGAGAGACCCAACATTCAGCACACACATGCCAAACAAACTAAATATCTTGAAAGCTTTACAAGCTGCACAAAAATTACCAGCAGCAAAGTTTTTCAGGACAGTAAAACCTTTAGGATGAGGGTGGTCACCAAGCTGAATTCTACAGATTTTAAAATATAGCCATCTCTATTGTTGTGAACTGATTGTAATGCAGTGCTTTCTGCTGGATTTATGGGCTCTGCTACATCACCATCACATGAAACAAGGTGCATTGTAGGACAAAGAAATGCAATAAAGCTATTTGATGTGGTGATCTCCAGGGGTCGTAAAACTACCCTAAAGCTAGCAGGCTAATTTAGGAAAAAATCCTAATACCAGTCAGAGGGAAGGAAACACTAGAACTTCACATACAAATTAAAACGCTCTGCACAGCATATATTTTTTCAAGTTTTGGGTGTAGTTTTCCTTTAAGGTCCAGTGCTGCGTTCTTTATTATTAAAGTTAGTGCCTGCTTTTTGCTTGCTGCAGCACTAACTTTTATAATGAAGGACTCGGCACTGGACTTTACAGCTATCTCAAGTTCTCCTTTCACTAGCTGAGTAGCACTGTTTTTTTTTGACATTGTAGTTTTGTGGATTCCAGTTAAGTGCATGGCTGAGGAAATGGTGGAGGTAAGAGGAATTTCATTTCCTTTGGGACTGAGGCCCTACGTGGAGGGGAAGGGACTATTCAAAAGAGATGTCCTGCATCCCAACAAGGCAGGCAGGAGGGTGCTTGGAGCCACATTTACATAGTACATTAGAGCTGGTTTAAACTAGGTATGGGTGGAGGAAGCTCAGTTAGGAACACAAGCAATAACAAAACCCAGGGGGGCCCTGCTGGCCTCCTGCTACCAAATATAAGTTTATACATGGTGAACACAAGGGGGAGGGGAAGGACCATATGCAGGAGGATGTTATGCAGCAATGCAGTAAAAAAAGTCTGGGAAACAAAATGCCAGAATTGTAAGCGTTTGTTACAGAAGGTAATCTGGACCGAATGCTGTCACGGAGATATGGGCAACTCCGAATCACAACTGGGATATGACCATACTGGGATATACGTTATTTAGGGAGGATAGGCTGGCGGTGGTTGTTGCACTGTATGTGAAAGAGGGCCTCAAGCATATGGAGCTAAATAATCTAGGGGTCTCGGGAGGTTTAGCGGTTCCGCAAGTAGCCGTAGGAAAAAGGAATTAAATCAGATTGGGGGTTGGGGGTTACAGACTGCAAGGCCAAGACCAGGGCTTGGACAGGGAGCTAGTAAAGGTTCTTAGGAGGGCAGCTAGGTTGGGGAGATACTGGTAGTAGGGATGTTAGCATGCCAGATGTGGATTGGAAAGTCCTGGTCACGGTGAGTGCAAGGAACCAGCTCCTATTGGAAGCATGCCATTAAATATTCCTAGCACAGCTGGTTCAGGACCCTAAAGGGGAGGGAACACTGCTGGACCTGGTGCACGGCTGCACAGTGCAGTAGTCCAGGAACCATTGGGGTCAAGTGACCACAAAATGGGGTGGATGGAGTTCCAAGTGGAAGTCAAAAGAGGAAGTGTAGCAATGTGTGTGGCATCAGGAGAGCAGACGTCAAAAGGATTTGGAAGCCACTGGGTGTAAATATGAGGGGAATAGTAGGGGTAGAAGGAGAAGAGGAGAGCTGAGAGGCATTCAAATTATGTGTAATAAAGGCTACGGACAGCTGTATTGGAAGGGCAAGAAAGGGGGAAGGGCAAGAGGCTACTGGTTTACATCAGATGTAGGCGAAGCAGTGAAAGCAAAGAGAAGGGCATTTACAAAATACAGATGTAGCCAAAAGGAGGAAGATAGGGTGTCAAGAGGAACAAGAGAGACCAGTAGGAGAGTCAGAAGTGCTAAGGCTGAGAGATGGAGCTTAGAGTAGCAAGAAGGGCGAAGCTGGGGGTTGTGGCATTTTTCCAATATGTCCGGGGGAAACGCAGAGTAAAGTAGGGCATTTTGTGGTTGAAATTGGGAAGGATGGGAGGAGGGGTATACAGGCAAGGCTGAGATACTTAAATATTTTGTTCAGTATTTACCAAAGAGGAGAAGGGGCCACTACTAGAGTGTGGGGTGGGGGGAAGGGAGCTCTGTCAGTCTAGGCCTATCATGGAAAAAGGGCATTGGATGGACTGAGGGGGGTCAGGGAAGTTAAATCAATGTGGCCAGATGGGCTGCATTCTAGGATACTCAAAGCAGCAAAGGTACTAGCATCTCTGCTGGTGGATACCTTCTGCTGCTTGCTGGACACAGGAGTGGTCCCTGGGGATTGAGGCACTGTGGATGTGATTCTTCAGCATAAAAGTGGAAGGAAGAATGAGCCAGACAACTGTAGGCCAATCAGTCTTTCATGTATAATGAGGAAGGTACTTGGCTATACTAAGGGAAAGATTGGTAGACTTTCTCAAAGTAAATACTGTAGGTTGTAGTACAATAAGTGGCATAGGTTCACCAAGAGGAGGCCCTGCAGATGAACCTAAGAGAATTCTTCATTGGGTGACTAGGGCAGCTGACAAGGGACAGGCGGTTGACATTCTATACCTGGACTTCAGTGAAGCCTTTAATTCCATCCCCAACAAGAGACTCATTTGTCTAAAAATTGAGGGACCTGGTTGTGGAAGAATGGGTAGCAGCATGGGTGGAATGTTGACTGAGGGGTAGGACTCAGAGGGTGGTGGTAAATGGTGACTTCTTTGATGTAAACGAGGTGACAAGTGGAGTACTGCGTGACTTAATTCTGTGTCCTGTTCTCTTTAACATATTCATAATCAACCGTATTGTACATCTGTCAGAAAAACGTGTTATTTATTTATTTATTTATTTATTTACGAGTTTAACCAGGAGGGCATACCGAGCAGGGATTGCTCGATTCCAGATGCGACCTGGGGGACAAGTCCCAAGACAACAGTACAATCACAGGAACAGTAGTTAAACAGCACAGTGAGGGGGCCACCCGCCATACAGACAATCGGCAGATAGATACAGGAACATAGATGGGGGAATATACACGGGATAATGTTACAGAGAAACGCAAAAAAAAAAAATACTACTACATAGTGGACACTAGCTAAAGCATGAGCAGCTTGAGGAGAAGTGGGTGCTGAGTAGGCAGTTGAGGAGGCGGGGGTTGGGTGAGTGTCTTATATAGGCTGGCAAAGCTGTGGGATACGAAATTTGAAAGCTGCCTGCCCTTTGGTTGTGCGCATGAAAGGGACGTGGAGGAGCCTGGGGTCCGTGCTTCTAAGGGAGTAAGCAGGGGGAGGCTGTGGGGAGAGGACAGAAGCCAGGTAGGGGGGAAGGGTATGGGACCAGAATTTGGCTGCGGACCTGGCACAGTGGGTTAGTCTGCGGTCTTGGAGGGACGGCAGGGCTAGGGAGCTGTATATGGTGCAGTGGTGGGTTGTTTGTGGGCAGTCCAGGATAAAGCGACCGAAAGAGTGGAAAAGGGTGTCAAGGCTGGCCAAGGCGGAGTAGGGAGCAGTAGTATAGACTATGTCGCCATAGTCGAGTATTGGGAGTATCATCCTTTGAACAATAGCTTTCCTGGCAGGAGAGGGGAGACAGCTTTTGTTCCTATAAAGGGCGCCGAGTTTAGGGAGTAGTTTATGTATGGAATCAATGTGGGTGGCGATATCAAGGTGCTGATCAAGCCAGACACCTAGGTATCTGAAACTGGTGCAAGCTTCCAGGAGGGTCCTGTCCAGGGTTTGGAAAGGGGGGCACAGAGCTTGACGAGGAAAGTCTTTGCTGTGAGTCAGAAGTTAGCGACATAGTTTTCTTAGGGTTTAGGAATAGTTGGTTTGACCAGAACCAGTCCTGGATGGCGTTGAAATCCCGCTGTAACAGATTTGCCACCTCGCTTGTGGAAGGGCCCGTGGCGTACAGCACTGTGTCATCCACATACATTTGGATGGATGAGTAGCGACAGACTGATGGGAGGTCGTTTAAGAATATGGAGAAGAGCATTGGGCCCAGGACTGAGCCTTGGGGGATGCCGGCGGTAACTGGTAGGGGGTTGGAGATGTGTGAGGCGACTTTTACAGCCTGGTGCCTACCCACCAGGTAGTCGTGGAACCAGGTGAAAGCTGGACTGGTGAGACCGGCTTCTCTTAGTTTATAAAGGAGCAGTGTGTTGAAGACCTTGGCTAAGTCTATAAAGATGGCAGAGGTGATGTAGCCTTTGTCCATGCCAGTGTGTATGTTGTCAGTGAGTCTTAGCAGGGAGGTGGTAGTAGAATGTGACTTGCGAAAACCGGATTGGTATGGGGTGAAGAAGGAGGAGGAGGTGTCCAGATAGGGAGAAAGTTGGGCGAGCACAAGATGTTCCTGTAGTTTTGCCAAGATCGGGAGTAGGGAGATGGGGCAATAGTTACCCAAGGAGGAGGAGGGGTCACCCCCTTTTGGGAGAGGTATGATGGTAGCCTGTTTCCATTCAGTTGGTAATTTGCCTAGTGAGAAGAAGAGGTTGAATACTGCGGCTAGTGGGGCGGCTATGGCTGGGGCAGACAGATGTAACATCCTGGCATCCAGGGCCGTGGGGCATTTACCTTTGTTAGGGTTCAGGGAACGGAGGGAGTTGAGTACTTCCTCTGGGGATACAGGGCGAAAGGAGAAACTATATGATCAGTAGGAGTGCTCTTGGTGGAGGGGGGGCGCGGAGTGGGTGGGTGCTGGAGGGACGATAGGAGCGAGTCAGCACAGCTGGAGAAGTAGGTGTCAAAAGCAGTGGCAACCTCACTGGGATCGGTGATAGAAGTGCCCTGTAGTGACAGTGTCGGTGGGGGCGGCTGGGTAGGAGGGAGAAAAGGGATTTGAATGATTTCCAAAAGTTTGTCAGGTGGTTTAGGTTTGCGCTGAAAGCCGATAGGAAATGGTTCTTTTTTGCCTGGCAAATGAGATTGGTACAGGAGTTGCGGAGGGCTCTGTAGCTTTGGAAGGATGCCTGGGTGCCCAGTTTCTTGTGGACTTTCCATGCATGGTCCCTGGAGTGGCATTGGCTGATGATATCAACAGTGATCCAGGGAAGGTGGGCGCCTCTGACCCTTTTTGTGCACAGAGGGGCATGATAGTCCCAGACTTTTAGAAATTTGGCCTTGAAAGTTTTGAATGCGGCATCATGGGATGAAAGACCAGTCTACTTGACCTAGGTCATGCAAGAGCAATGCTAGGTCCAGGGAATTGTATGACCTTGTGCGCAGAATCTTGGGGGGGGGGAGCGGTAGGCCTCTTAGGGAGTCTGGGAGCAGCCCGCACGTGGGATCCTGTGGGGGAGGGAGGAGAGGATCCAGTCCAGGAGAGAGTGATTTTGCGTCTTGTGGTTTAGCCGGGTGGGGTGTTCAATTTAGTTGTGTGAGATTTAGAGCCTTGATCTTGATCTTGAGGTGAGCTTTACCTGTAGCTAGCCAGTTGTGGTTAAAATCGCCGATGGCGTGGTTAATGACTTTACCGTGTCCAGGTGTGCTAGGATATCAGGTAGGGGTGTGCCGGGGGGCAGTAGGTGCCTGCAACGTACACAGGGGTGGAACACGGGAGTGAGAGTTTGATTTTAGGAGAGAGTCAGTGTGGGCTGGGAGTGAGGGAATTTGTAGTATGATAAACTGCAGCTTAGAACAGATGTACATGGCTGTTCCACCGCCTCTCTTTTTCCCTGGACAATCCTGTCTGATAATTGAGTAGCCAGGGATGGATGCTTCCACATCAGTGTGATGCGGCTTTAACCAGGTTTCAGATATGATCAGCATATCAGGGCGATGGGATAGGATGAGTGGTTGCAGCACAGTTATTTTGTTTAGTAAGCTGCAGATATTGAGGTGCAGGAGCCTGAGACCCTTGGGGAACGAGAACGGAGAGTGAGCGTTTGGTGTGGTGGGTCCAGGGTTGACGTCAACATCTCTGGCAAGGAGGAGTAGCAGTGTGATGTACTGTTTGCATTTGTGCCAGAGGTATTTGGGCCTGGTAGTAGGGGTGCGATCCGAGGCTGCGGGCGGAGGGCAGCGGAGGGCTGGGATGTGGAGAATATTATGACCTGGATTAAAAGAGGGGGGGCAGGATGGTGGCGCTAATGGGCCAATTGTGCACTATAGTGCGGTCTTGCTGCTGGAGAGAGTTTGTATAGATGGGCTGGGGGATGAAGCAGGGGGTCATAGGTGGGGCCGGTTCCCTTTTTGGGAGGTCCGCTGGGGGAAGGGATGCCAGAGGGGCAAGTGAGAGGGATAGCAGCGGCAGAAAAGGTAGCATAATTGGTAGAGATAGGAGAAAATGCTTTGGCAGCGGTATAGCAGCCACTAGTGGTAGCAGCTGATAAGCTGCAAATGGGAGAGTGAGCTGATAGTTTCTGGAACTGGAACTCATGACTCACGTGACTGAGTGTTATAAAACAAGGAGCTCACCAAGGGCGGTGGTGGGGGTGGCGGGGCTGAACACAGGCTCCGAATTCAGCGGAGCGTTCGTACCTTTGGGTCCGCTTCGGTGGTGGGGGGGCGTCCTCCGGGACATCCTCGAGTACACTGGCTGCTGGCTGGGGAGGGCTGCTTGCTGTCTGCCCTCACGACCCCGACTGTGAAAGGAAAGACAGAGGCTTTAAATAGCCGACTGAGAGTGAGGGAGGAGCAGCACGAAACAGGTAGCCTAATTGTAATGCAACATCTTAAGTAACTCTAGGACGGTATGCTGTTTGTAAGGGTCCCACAGAAAGGGAATTAAAGTACTTAAAAATACAGTTAATTCCTTGCACCACCATAAGTAAACTCTACGTCTGTTTGCTATTTATAAAGGGACCCTCAGAAAAGGGTATTAAAGTACTTAAATCCAAGTTAATGCCTGCAAATATTCTATCTGTAAGCCTGTGCCGACAGTAAATATAAAAAGTCCTTAAGGCTACAGCTTTGGAGTCCTTTCTTTGTCCTGGATTTTTGAATTCCGTTTTTGGCACCAGACTCTGAACACAGGCTCTGAATTCAGCGGAGTGTTCGTACCTTTGGGTCTGCTTCGGTGGTGGTGGTGGGGGGGGGCGTCCTCGAGTGCACTGGCTGCTGGCTAGGGAGGGCTGCTTGCTGTCTGCCCTCGCGACCCCGACTTTGGGTCCGCTTCGGTGGTGGGGGGCGGGCATCCTCGAGTGCACTGGCTGCTGGCTGGGGAGGGCTGCTTGCTGTCTGCCCTTGTGACCCCGACTTTGCGTCCGCTTCGGTGGTGGTGGTGGGCCGGTGTCCTCTAGTGCATTGGCTGCTGGCTGGGGAGGGCTGCTGGCTGTCTGCCCTCGCAACCCCGACGAAACATGCAACTAAATTTTTTTATGTATAAAATCATACAAATATTTCCTCCATTTTGGGAATGTTCGTTCAAGAGGGTGTCATATAGTATTAGTAATTTACTCTTCATTTTCGCATTTGAGGAAAAAATGAAGTAAACTTCATGACAAATTGTGTGTTCTTGCTTCACTTTTTCTTTCACACTCCTGTTGACACCTTAAACATGGATGTTACAACTACGTAAATCAGTCTGATCCCTTACAGAGTTTTTTTTTTTCCATAAAAAGGGATTATGTCTCATCATGTAACTTAAAAACAAGCATGGCAACCCATGTTTTTTGTTGTGGATTTAAATGTTTAGATGACCATTGTACTGGGCAGAAAATTATGAAATGACATGGGATTGCTGAAACACCAGGTAGTGTCCTTAAACCCAGAATGTTGAATTTCCATTATGTCCCTCCCTCTTCAGTATCAGGGTGCACCATTTCCACAAGCTAGACTTTCATACGGCTGTAGATGCTTAGGCAGAATGGTTTGTCACCATCAGTCTGTTAGATTTTGTTTGGTCAGAATAAGGCAGGTGGAAAGCTTGTAAGTGTTTCATAGGGATCAAGTGCTGTATCAGGGAATTATATAGGCAGCAACGAAAGAGCTGGTAGGGGAAAGAAAATGTCCCATTACTGTTTGTGAATAACTTCACAACAATTAAGTGGTGCAGAACACTTAATTTCTTAATCTTTTAGAATATTTGCATTTTCCTCCTGTGTTCATGGAATTCCCTCCTGTTTCAAAACACTGTTCCACCCAGACCCAGTGCTGGAAATGAAACAAATTTACTGAGGGAAACCCACCACCTTAAATGTAGGCTTGAACGTACCTGACAGGGGTCTGAGGACATGTTTTTTCATTATCTGTTGCAGTTGTATGCCTTATTTAGTTAGTTGTGTGCCTCTAGGGTGGTACATTTTACACAGGAGCTATTTTGCTCCTAGAACAGAAGCAGGCTTTTAATTTCACCCTGGACTGAGTCGCCCCCACATTTTCCCCCATTGGTTACACCCATGGTATTGGGCTCAAGGGATCCCTGTGCAAGGTTGGGCACATCCCCCTAGAGTGCTGACAGGGCCGAGGCTTTAGTCTGATAGTCTTATTCAACAGTTCACATGAAATGGGTTTGGTCCCAGATGACTGGAGAAGAGCAGATGTGTTCCCTCAGCATAAGAGTGGAAGTAGGGAGGAGGCTAGCAACTATAAGCCAGTCTGTCTTCACTTAAGTGATGGGGAAACTAATGGAGACCCTGCTAAAGGAAAGACTGGTAGAGTATCTTGAATCCAGTGGGCTACAAGACCATAGTCAGCATGGATTTACAGGGGAAAATTCATGCCAGATGATTCTGATCCATTTCTTTGACTGGTTGACCAGAGGAATAGATTGGGGAGGGCAGTGGGTGTGGCCTATCTGGAGTTCAGCAAGGCCTTCAACGCTGTACCATATGAGAAACTGATAAGAAAGTTGATCGGTCACTGGAGCCTTTTTAAAGGACCTGCTAAAAGAAATGCTAAACCTCCCTGATGATCTGGATCTATCGATGGATCGCGCTCATCGCTCCCTGTCCCCAAAGTCCCGGGATCCTAATGCTCGACCAAGGCCACTGATTGCACGCTTCACATATTACAAAACCAAGGAAGAAGTACTACATATCGTGTGGCAGCAGGGCCCTCTAACCTATCGTGGCCAAAGAATTGCACTAGACAAAGATCACACGGCATCAGTTCAGGAGGCCCGACGGGTTCTCTGGCCTATAGTGAAACTATTGCGAGCTAAGTCCATCAAGGCCCAGGTTCTTTTCCCAGCACGACTGAAGGTTACAACAGATAAAGGCACGAAGATATTCCCTGATTTACTCGAGGCCTCCCACTACTTGGAATCTCTATCTATACCTATACCAGCGATGTATAAGGAGAAGCTTGAGAAGGATCTAATTGCTTCGGCATGGCTGGTGGCTCAGAAAGGAGCGACCCTCCCAGGCTCACTGAAGAAGGTTCCCGCCTCGGATCTCCGCTCGGACATCTCCTCGCTACTTCGGAAATATGGCGACCCCTCCAAAGTAAACAAAAAAGCGCAGCACCTGAGAGAAGACCTGAATCCCACCCAGGCGGAGACAACAGGTTCATGAATGTACTGCTTAATCAAGCAATAATGCTGTTTGTACCGGCTTTTTTACACCCCTGGACCAATTGAGCCTCTCCCCTAGCGCCTCCCCCAACCCCATTCTGAACTGTGATATCTGGATTTACTTCTAATAGACTCAAGATAAGATTGTCTGGACTGTTTGCAACTGTACTTTTGCCTACCTGCTCAAGGATGGAATACTCCGAGGAAGGAAATGATATCCAACCCTCTAAAGTTGGTAGGCGGGGGGAGCGGATAATGGAGTCTAGTAAAGGGAAAACAGGCTGCATCGTTTTGGGGGAGGGATGGGCAGGGAGTGGGATACAAAAATTGGAAGGAGGGCTGGGTCCGGGGCTGGGGGCCGAAAGGAGCGAGGCTTCGCTCTTCATCAAAAATAGGTGACCCTAATGAGAACTGCCTGGGAGGGGTCTATGAGGTAGAACTAGAGACTCGTCGCTGGGACAGGGAGGGCCCCCTCTAGATCTCATCCTGAGGACTGGAGCTGTCTGAGAAGGCAGAGGGTAGACCGAGCGGGTCTGGGTCATCCCCATGAATATTGGCTGAGACACGCTGGGGGCTCGAACCTGCTAACCATTGAAGGAAATAAAAGGCTTGACCAGAGTGACATATGATATTTCCAGACCTGCTAGATATAGAGCGCGGATCCGTGATGGGTCCTGTCTAGAGGGGGGAAGACGGATTAATTTACAGCATAGAGAAATGGCTTTAAAACCTGCAGAAAATATCTTTGTCTAAGAGTCGCGTGGGGTGGGGGGGGAACGGGCTTGGCCACCTAATGAAGATCTGGTTCCTATGATGTGATGTCCTAAAAGAGAGATTTCTCCGGGACTAATAGGGTTTCTCTTTCTATATTGGAGTCCTTTGTTAGCAGCACTAGAGGCTAATGTGCACAAGTTGGTTAATAACCAGCTAAACCTAGGAAGTCAACAAAATCTAAACTCGATAAGCGAAACTGGGGGATGTTTCACCCCCCCCCCCTTGAAATGTTTTAATTCTGTTCTGTTTATAGGAAGGATGTTAACGCAACATGTTGAGTATACTTGGTTGCGGAGTTCACAAGTTTGTTTGCTTGATATATTTGTTAATTATATGGGTAACAGTTTTATTAATTATCTAAAAAACATCAGACATAACCTGATAAAATGGATTACACAGTGCAAAGTAAGTTGGCAAAATAGAAAAAAAGTCACATGAATAAACAGCTAACGAAAATCCCATCATTTAACATAAATGGATGCACAAGCCCGATTAAAGAGGAGGAAATTGCTGAAATACCTAGCACTCCAGGACTGCAGGGTTAACTTTCTCCAGGAAACACACCTCTCCCCATCAGAGATATTGAAATTGAGGTCCAGGAGATTCTCCCAGGTATTCCACTCCTCCCTTCAGAAAAGTAGAAAGAGAGGGGCTGCGATTTTACTCGCGGCATCTCTCCCCTTTGAGGTGCATGAGGTGGTGGAGGACCAGGGTGCTAGGTACATTATAGTCACAGGCAGAGTTCAAGACACCACAGTTACGTTTGCAAATGTTTATGTACCACCTGGGTCACCAGTTTCATTTTACTCTTCACTAATACAACTAATTGTAGAGAAGGCAAAGGGGGTTTTGGTTATGGGAGGGGATTGGAATTTAGTTTTTAACAGAGTGCTAGATACCACTTCCCAAATACCAACAGCGGATATGAAAAAGGCCAGCTCTGTTAGAAAAATACTAGAGCAAGGAGGGCTGAGGGACATGTGGAGAGAGAGGTATCCCAAGGCCAGGGAGTATACCTGCTACTCCCCCAGGTTCAAGGTTTTCTCCAGACTGGACACTTTTTTTACTTTCTCGCAAAGTCAGACTGAATTCCTTGAAATGTGGGTGGGGACCTATACAATTTCTGACCACAATCTAATATTTGTAGAAATAGATTTTTCTCTCCCAAAAAAAAAACCAACACATTGGAGACTGAACTGCTCACTCCTCCAAGATAAAAACGTAGTCCAAGAAATCAAGCAGCAAATCATCAGAACACTGCAGGAAAATAAAGGGGGGGGGTCACCCCCAAATAGTCTGGGACACCATTAAAGCTACGACTAGGGGAAGGCGTATAGCCATTGCGGCGGCGAGGAAGAGGGAAGCCAAGCAAAAGCAGCAAGAACTTATGCTGCATATTAAACGCTTGGAAGATGCTCAAAAGCTTAAATGGGACAAACGCAGGGATCAAGAGCTTAAAATAAAAAGGAAGGAGGGGGAAGATTTACAAAAGGCAGAGATGGAGAAGGCTTTGTACTTTCTGAGACAAAGGTTTTATGAAGGAGGCCCAAGGGCTACAAAACTATTAGCCTTTAGATTGAGGAGACATCAGGCAAATACAGCCATCACTAAAATAGTCTCTCCAACTACAAATAAAATTGGTACTAAACTGATAGACATCTCTGAAGCTTTTGTCTCATACTTTTCCAAGCACTATCAGGCTCCTGAGGAAACATCCCCTACAGAAAGACAGAGGTTTTTGGCTCCCTTTTCTCTCCCCACACTGTCACAGGAGGCAGGCCTTTCCCTGACTAGACCAATCACTCAAATTGAAATCCTAAATGCAATTAAAAAGTTAAAGTCGGGCAAATGTCCCAGGCCTGATGGGTTCAGTGCAGAATTCTATAACATTTTTAAAAAAGAGGTGTCCCCTCTCTTCCAGGAGGTTTATTCAGCCGTTTGGGAGGATGGTTCTTCTATTCCACCTTCCTGGCAATATGCTACTATCTCCCTAATCCACAAAGAGAATAAAGATCCATCTAAATGCGAATCTTACAGACCCATTTCGTTGCTCAATATTGACTATAAAATACTAACTACAATTATAGCCTCTAGATTAAACTCCCATCTACCGTTTTTGCTTAATATGGACCAAACAGGCTTTGTTTCCGGACGCCAAGCGGCAGATAGTGTCCGAACCACCCTAGACACTATTGACTCAATACACCGAGCACGTACCCCAGCATGCCTTATGAGCCTTGACGTGGAGAAAGTCTTCGATAAAGTCTCCTGGAGCTTTCTCTTTTTGGTGCTGGAGACAATGGCCTTTCCCCAACCATTTATAGACGGCATAAAATCGCTGTATACTGGTCCACAAGCATACATTCGAGTGAATGGGAGTCTGTCAGAGAGGTTTAGATTAAGCAGAGGAACTAGGCATGGCTGCCCCCTCTCTCCAATGTTATTTGCACTGTACGTAGAGCCTTTGGCAGAGGCCATACGTCAGTCAAAAAATATACAGGGTATTGAGGTGGGGGGATGGAGAGGAGAATCTCCCTATTCGTGGACGACGTGCTTTTGTCACTGGCAGACCCAGAGGCATCCATCCCTGAAGTGTGGTCGATCTTGAAGGAGTTCGGGAGGCACTCTGGATACTCCCTGAACAAAACTAAGACAGAGGTGCTATGCTTTCATTACACACCATCTCAGGAGACCTCTCGGGCGCTCCCCTTAAAGTGGGATGCTGAGAAGATGAAATACGTTGGCACGGTGATAACTAAACACCCCTCTAGGCTGTTTGAGGCCAATTATAAACCCCTAATAGAACAGATTAAAAAAGATTTCGAGAGATGGTCTCTAATCAATCTCCCAATGCACTCTAGAACCCAAATAATTACAATGAGTGTCCTCCCTAGATTCCTCTATTTATTTCAGTGCCTTCCTGTGTACATAGGAAAGTGACAATTCCTTAAATGGCGTAAATTAATAACCAACTTTATTTGGAATAGCAAAAAACCTAGGATTAATATCAAAATACTACAGACGCACACAAGAGGAGGGGGCAGATCACTACCAGATTTAGAAGATTACTACTTAGCAACTCAATTAAAGGCAGCCCTGGCCTGGACTACTCCCTCATGCTCTTCCAACTGGAAGACAATAGAACTGGGGGAGACAGAGGGAGAAGTTCCACTGGACGTGAGAATCTTACTACCCAAAAATAAGCTGGCCACAACCTCACATACACTTATGGCCGTCAGGAACACCATAGCAGCCACTCACAGGATTTGGCAGAAATATAAATTGACACGTTCCACCTGGCCTCTGGTCAGAATAGCTTGGGCCCCTTACTTCCTCCCAGCAAAGCTAGACCATGGTTTCAGGATATGGGAGAGGCTGGGCCTAATTTACCCAGAACAGCTTATACAGGGAGACCAAATCTTGACCTTTGCATCACTCAGGGAAACTTATAGGCTTGGGAGGACAGAGCACTTCAGATTCCTGCAAATTAGGGCCTATATAAAACACTGCCAAAGTCTAGACCATGCCTCATTTAGAGCAGCCCCTCTGCTAAATTGTGTCCGAGAAATTCGTGCAGGGCGAATTCAGAAGGGCCACATCTCGAATATCTACAAAGCAATATTACAAATCAAAAAAGACCCCTTAAATAAAATTAAAGCTAGGTGGGAGGAGGAAGCTGGAATGGGCATGGAGGAAGGGGACTGGAACAGAGCTTTCCAAGTCACCACCAAAACCACAAGTTCACCCTACTGGCAGGAGTTTGAATGGAGAATTAAAATAAGGTTCTTTCTCACTCCTGCTGTTCTGCATAAAAGAAATCCTGAACAGTCCCCAGAATGCTGGAGACAATGCAGGGAAAAGGAGGCGACGCATGTGCATGTCTTTTGGGAGTGCCCGAAGCTAAAAGACTACTGGTATGGGATTAGAAACATCCTAAAAGGGGTCTTTTTGTTAACACAAACCTTGGGCTTTCCAAACTTAATTTTGGGTGTCCCCACAGGCCTTGGTACCCCAGATGCTCTATATCTGAGGGCTATATTCATTGTGGCGGCACACAAAACTATAACCCGCTCCTGGCGAAAGCCATGCTCACCACTGATGCAAAGCTGGGTCAATATAGTACAAGAGATTTCTGAGATGGAGAAGTTAACCTTCAAGCTGAATCATAAAACACACATATACATAAAAAGATGGACAAGGTGGTATCTTTGGAGAGACACACACACCCAGAAATTCTCTCTTGATATAGCCTGTGGTGGGAGGAGGGGGTGAGATCAAGAGGTGGGAGGAGTGGGTTGAGGGATCATTGGTCTAGGGAAAAGAAAAGGAAAAAAAAAACCTAAGGGACTTGTGGCTATAAGAATATTTTGGCCACTGATCTTTGCATTGTAAGAAAGGGGAAAAAATGTCTTGGCAAAAAGATAAAATAACTGAATTTAAGAAAAACTGTATTGAAAAGACATGATTAAATATAGCACTGTAACCTGCTGTAATTTGACCTAATGGATTGAGAGGTCTGATGGAGATAAATGTGTTTGTACCCATTTGTTGTCAATAAACTTGAGTATAAAAAAAAAAGAAAGTTGATCAGTCTAGGACTTGGATCCAGAGTGGTGAATTGGATTAGAAACTGATTAATGGGTGGATGACAGAGGGCGGTGGTAAATGGCACTCGCTCTCATGATGGTAGAAGGGTTTGCTACTGGGACCAGTCCTCTTCAGTGTCTTCATAAGTGGCATTACAGGTAAGTGAAAGGGGAAGGTATGCCCTTTTTTTTTCTTTCAGATAATACCAAAATCTGCAATAGGGTGGAAACTTGGGAGGTGATGTTGAGAATGCACAGCAAATTTGGGAAACTTGAGTGGGCAAGGGCTTGGCATTTGAGGTTCAGTGCCAAAAAGTGCAAAATCATGCATTTGGGGCATAGGCACCTAGAAGCTGAGTATAGGATGGGGAGGGTACTGACTGTCACTATCAAAACTGATGACCCTAAAGTGTTGGCAGTGTGACAAAGCAGTGGGGAAGTCTAGTGAGATGCTGGGGTGCTAGGGAGGGGTATACCCAGCAGGAGGAGGGAGGGAGGTGATGTTGCCAGTGTATCACTCGGTGGTGAGACCCCCATCTGCAATAGTACTGTATCCAATTTTGGAGGATGCACCTCAGAAGTGACATAAACAGGGTGGAGGAAGTTCGTAGGAGGGCAACTAAGATGGTGCAGAGGTTGCACGAGAATACCTGCAAGGAGAGACTGAGGGATCTCAACATGTGCACCCTGGAAGATTGGAGAGTGAGAGGTGACATGAGAGAGTCCTACAAGTACCTCACAGAGGCGAACATGGTGTAGGAGGCGTGTCTCACGAAACAGCACCAGAACTAAGGGGCATGCAATAAAGCGGGGGTAGTTTTAAGAAGAGTGTGGACGCCTGGAACAGACTGCCAACAGAAATGGTGGAGGTGAAAACGGTGGGAAGCTTCAAGCATGTGTGGGATCATAGACCTATCGTTTTTCTACTAACTCTCCCCTACATACTAATTTGTTTCTATAAAATCCTCCAAAATTGCCTTTTACCATCATCCTTTATTGCACTACTATTCTTGTTTTGATACCAGTTCTCTAACCTTTATGTACATGTACATAAGGGGGTAAATTTAACCAGACGGGGAGGGTGGGTACATGGACAGACTGGATGGGCCGATAGGTCCTTTTCTGCTGGCAAATTTCTATATTTCTATGTTTGCATGTACAGTGTATTTAGGTGGCTCGAGGAGTGATACACTTTCGCTCCGATCACCACAACCACTGCCCTATATTTGCAGACTATGGGAACCCTGTTTATGTTAGGTGCTCCTCTGTCTGCATTATCAAATACCTTTTATTCCAAAAATGAAGGGCGTTGTCAACTGTTGCAGTACATGGTTAAATAGACTAGAGCAGAATTTGGTTTTATATAGTACCGGTCATACACTTTATCCCAAAGCCGTTTGCAAAGCAGTGATTAGAGACTGATAGTGCAGGGACTGTATCCAGCAGATGTGCAGCAGTCACAAAAAAACCGTAATGTTTTACACAGCAGTACTATAGTAAAACCTCTACTGTGAGAGAGCAAATGTTGACCTGGACACCAAGTATAGCTCTCTGTCATTTTCAGAAAGTGCCATGTGAACTTTAATTTCCACCTGAACAGCCAGTGAAGATGGGTAGAAGGGACCTTAGTTTAACATCTCAACAAGGAAGGCACCCTGGTGCAGCACTGCCGTGACGTTATTGGCCACTAGCACAAGACCCTTGCTCAGGACTTGAGCCTACAATTATCTGCTGTTCCTTGCCTAGACCCAAGGGCGCTACAAACTGAGCAACTGACTATATTTTATAAGCATCAACATATTCCTGAGTGGAGGCTGCTTTATAAACATAGAAATGTAAGAAAGAAAGAAGTCCATTAACTCACTGACTTCTCTATCCCACATCAACTCGGTGGGTAGGGAATACCCTGTCACCCCTTCCTTTTTTTTGTAATATATTTATTTTTTTAGTTCCTCTCTTTATTGTCCCTGGCTGTGCTCACCATAGAATCTGGAATCCTGCACATTGATTCCCACCCTGCATCTCTGGTATTTGACTGGAACCACTTTCAGTTCCAGATCTGCCACCAGCTTCGATCAAACTGTCAGTCCTCGGCTTGCCCCCTGCACCAGAGGCTGGGCTCCCTCTTTTAACCATAGAGCTCGGCATACTGGGGATGGAATTGATCAGCTCAGGTCGATCAACAGCTGTGGGGAGAGGGTGTGCTCAGTGGATGTGGGCTGTGATTGTACTGGCCTCGCCATACTGTTAACCAGCCAGTGAGTGTTTTCTTCCCAGTTAGTGTCCCACCCACTACCCCCTCATTATGTGTGCATGCACACAGGTGACTGGAAAAGGCACACTGAGCTGAGGCTTGTTTCCAGGTGCGACCTGGGGGAAGGGACAAAGGGGATAAAACCAAGCAGGCATTTACAATAAATGAAGTGCACTATCAGCAGTGAAGTGCAATATTTATTTATTTAGTATTTGTTTACTGAGTTAGGTGCGCTAGCCAAAGTTGACTATTTTCAGGCACGGCCTGGGAGAATACATACTTAAAATGAGATGGAAAATTAACAATACATAGTAAATTGTAGATGTAGAAAAGAATACAAATCAAGACAGTACTTTAGATAATATATATAGCTTACGCACAAGATGCCAATTAGTTCATGCAAACAGCAGCTAGGACTGGGCTAAGTGGCAGCTATGAAGACATTTTATGGCTACACAGCAGAGACCTGGACACAAATAGGGTGGCTAGCTGTGAGGCATTAAGTGGGATCAAAGCATGTGCAAGGGTCCCGGGATAGGTGGCAATATAGTTTTTTTTTTTTTTTTTGAAGATGGGGTGAGAGTTAGTCTGCCTCAGGGCAGGAAGGAGGGAGTTCCAGGTGGCCGGGGTGGTGCAGTGAAATGCTCCACAGCCTTTTGAGGTGAGACACCTTGGTACGGTAAGCAGAGATTTGGAACCAGTAGGGCTGCAAGGGAGGAAGGGGTTTGGTTACGGATCACAGAGTCTGTGAGGGTCCCTAGGGAGTAAAGTCGGTAGGCACTAAGAGAGAGCCAGCCTAGGTCGCTATACAGTGTGCAGTGGTGCTTGAGGCGGTGTGAGGAGGAGGCATACCAGCATATGTTGTTATATGCAACATCCCATTTATGGAGAACAGTCTTATAGGCCTTAGCAAAAGTGGCGACACCATATGTTAGTGCTGGAAGCAGAATACCCTTGGCAATGGCCAGTTTAGCGGATGGTGTTAGCAGGTGACTAGTCTTGTAGGCAATTCCAAGTTTGACATTTGTAGCTTTACAAGTTGACTGGATATGTAGACTAAAGTCAAGGGATTTATCAAGGAGGACTCCCAGGTATTTGAAGGATGTGACACAGTCAATGAGAGACCCCCCAGTGTCATGGACTAGGAGGGGTTCCTTACAGGCCCTGAGTTTGGGGGCAGTGCCAAATAGCATGGCTTGGGTCTTTGTAGTGTTGAGGATGCGCTTATTAGCATTGAGCCATGTTTGCACATTCCTGAAATCCGAGGAGAAGTTTTCGTTGATGGTGTTGACTTTGTCATTACTGGAGTAGAGTATGAGATCATCAGCGTAAAGTATCGCTGAGCAGTAGGGTATGGCAGAATCAATGTTGTTGATGAATAGAGAGAAAAGAAGGGTCCCAGGATGGAGCCCTGGGGTACTCCAATGTCGGCACTGGCCACATCAGAGAGAGCGGAGTTGAATTTAACAAGTTGTAATCTGTTTGATAAGTAGTTGCTAAACCAATCAACTACTGAGGCTGAGAAGTTAAGTTTTTTCAGGGTTGAGAGAAGCAAGGGATGATCAACAAGATCGAAAGCCTTGGTAAGATCAATAAGAACTGTGCCAGTGAGTAAGCCTTTGTCCATGTTGCAGAGCACATCAGTAGAGTATTTAAGAATAGCAGTTGAGGTACTTAGCCCTTTTCTGAAACCATGCTGAGTGTCTGAGAGGAGGTAGTTTGTTGTGAGATAGGCAATGGTTTGGATTGCAACAAGTTTCTCCAGTAGTTTGCTTAGCACAGAGAGTATGGCTATGGGCCTATAATTGTTAATATCCTTTGGGTCACCTTTTTTAAGGATAGGTGTAATTGGGGCAATCTTTCAGAGATCAGGGACAATGCCAGGAGAGAGAGAGACAGAGTGAAAATCTTACCCTGAGTCAAGGCTATCAGTGGAGCCGCTAGTTTCAGGAGTCATGATTTGAGTGAGTCTGAGCCAGGGCTAGTGTTGTCAGATATGTTTTGCAATAGCCTTTGGACCTCAGACCTAGATATAGCTTTAAAGTGGGGGGGGTAGACGTTTGCTAGCAGTGGTCAGCATCTGATGCAGATCCCTGGGGAATGCAGTAGGACTGGGATGCTGTGGGAGGTCAGGCGAAGGACACAGTATACCGAGACAGGTCCGTGAATAGACTGTTGAAGGCATTTGCTGTGGTGTTCTGGTCATTGCAGTGCACACCATTTAGGATCATATCCCCTGGGGTCGACAATTGGACACCCCCCAGGAAGGTCTTAAAGTGCATCCAGAATTTTCTAGGGTCACCGGCAGAGTTTGTGAGTAGTTCCTTACAGTAGATGCTCTTTGCAGTTCTAATTTGTTTCTTACAGGCGCTCCGAGAAGCCATGTAAGTATTGTAATCGACTGGTAGTCTGGACACTTTATGCTTCTTCCAGAGTTTGTCCCGGGTGCGCAGGTTTGCCAGCAGGTCCTTATGTAACCACCTTGTTTGTTTACTCCTGACCCTTCTGGTGATCTTCGGGGTATGTTTATCCTGGAGTGCGGTAAGCTTATTAATTAAGTTAGTCAAGGTATTTTGAACATCATGGGAGCGATAGATATCAGACCAGTTGATACAGGATACATCATAGAGGAAAGCTTCCATGTCCAGATTGACGAAGTTGGTAGTTGTGATGTAGTGTGGAGGGGCAGTCACTGGACTCCTTACACAGAAAGTGGGGGAGTGGTCTGTGATAACATCAGCAAGGCTGCCTACAGTTCGTACGTGGTCAAGGCGATTGATCAGGACCCAGTCTAAGAGGGTGGAGGTAGATAGAGTAGGGCAGTTCTTGTGGGTTCGGTTAGGGTCTGATGCAGGTTAGAGCTTTGCGTTAGCGTCAGTAGTGTGCTGTGAGTTGGTCCCAGTCAGTTTAGGTTAAAATCCCCCAAGAGTATGACTTCATTTTGCTTGGCATTTGCAACTGTTTGATTTAGTAGGTCCTGAAGACCTGTGATACCTCCAGTGGGCGGATTGTAGGTGCAGATAACATGGAGTTTTTTTGCACCAAAGGCGGTGGTTGTGTGTAGTGACTCACATACTGAGGGGGAGGGGCCAGTGGGAGGGCAGACCGTAACATCAAGATTGTTTTAATAGAGAAGAGCAACCCCCCTTCACGTTTAGGGGAATGCCTATCTCTCCATATCAAGAAGTAATTGGGCAAGGAACAGAAAGAGTCCGGAATGTAAGGCTTGAGCCATGTTTCAGATAGGCAGAGTAGGTCAAGATTGTACAATTTCGTCCATGCCTCGAGATCTGCAAAGTGCCTGGTAATGCTCCTAATATTCATATGTGCAGTGATAAGTCCTTTCCCTGAGAAGGCCAATAGGTCAGTGGAAGAAAGGCGGATAGAGGGACCAGGGTTTAGTTCTGCCGCCCCTGACAGTAGGATGACAAGGAGTAGAAGAAACCACAGTTTAATGGTGTGAATTGGGAGTACCAGTTGTTGCATTTTATATTTTCTGAGCATGCTAAGTGAGTAGATGCAACCTTTCAGAAGGATAAGGGCGGCGTGGGAAGTCACATGTTGTGCTTCTGCAAGTTGGTTGGAGAAAGTAAAATCTTTGTGTTTTGAGGTACTCTCTCCATGAGGGCTATAGATTGGAACAGAGGTAGATACCCCATGAAAGCATTATAGTAGCATGAGAATCGGGATTCATCCTCCTAATCTGTGCATTGCTAGGATTAGCCAGGATGGGGGCTGGTTTGTGTAATTTAGGTGTGGTTGGCAACCCATGGCATGCAGGAGAGAACTGACAGAAAGCCTTGTGTTTAAGCAAAAAACACTGAGCTGTTCAGCATAAGGATTTGTGAGAATAGCGGCCGCTGGTGGCAGAAGAAGACGACAGCTTGCAGGTGGGAAAGTCGACTGGACTCAGCCCTCAATTCTATATAAGGGAGCGGTCAGCACTAAGGGTGGTGGTGAGGCGGTGGCCGACGAGAGTAGGCGGGCAAAGAACAGTCTCTGCGCGCCACAGCCCGGTAGCACCGCAATGTGGTCTGCCTCAGCCTGGCACCTGATGGTAGGACCGGGGTGGAGGTGGGGAGGGTGCCTGCAATCTGGTCTGGCCTCGTAACCTCACAGGACCCTCGCTGGATCCTTGAACAGCTGTGGAAGTAGAGCAGGTAAGAGGTTTTTATAATCAGAGCTGCAAGGGAAGGAGTTTAAATCACACATTAAGTGCAGAAATGAAGGCCTTGATTATCGGGATATTGCTTGCAGTCCACGATGTGAAAAAACATTTACACTTGCTAGAATTAGGCAGTCTACAGTTTAAGAAGGCCCTTAATTGTTGGGATATTGTTTTGCACTTCAAGATGTGAAATACATTTACATACAGATAATACTGATTAGTCTATACATTCTAAAATTTGATAGAAACAAGTAAACGGCTTCTTATTTTAGGTTCTTAAGGCACCTTTTGTAAATGGTGTTTGGCTAGTGCCAAGATCAGTTTATACAATCCAGTCCAGCCCTCGCGACCTCACAGGACCCTCGCTTGATTCTCGAACTGCTGATGGTGGGACTCGGGGTGGGGGAGGGTGCCTGCAATCCGGTCCAGCCCTCGCGACCTCACTGGACCCTCGCTTAACAAAATAGCAGCAGGAATACATTTGAGATACATAGCAAACAGACTGTACATAGGCGACATTAAAAAAACAATGTTACAAAAGGTATATGGCAGGTGATCAAGACAGAAAACAATTAGAACGGAAGGAGCCTTGGTCGAGAAGGAGAGGATGTGGGTAGAGTGAGGGCACATACAGAAAGGGGAGAAGTGGGGTTCGAAGAGGAAGAGAAGGGAAGGTTAGAGGGGGGATTGACAGGAACAAGTAGATGGGGAGATGGACTTTAGCAGCTGCTTTAGGGTTAGTAGAGATGGGGCATGATGAAGAAGAAGGGGGGAGCCGGTTCCAAAGGGAGGGGAGCCGGCATGGGAAAGCAGCCTGGCCAGCGTTAGAGTGGGGGTTAGGGACAAAGGAGCGGGAATCTCTAGTGTGAAGGGAATAGGTGTACAGTAGCATCATTGCCAGTCCTCCTTGAGAATGCACTAGGCAGACAAGTAGTGCGTTCCCAGGGAGGACTGGATGCCTACCTCCTTCACACTAGAGATTCTGCCTGCAGTGATTACAAATATTATAATAACTTATTAAGTTGTTTGTTGCAAACTCCACATGAACACCTTTCTTGTTATTTTTTTGTGACCACTCCGAAGCGGGCAGAGCTAAAGTACTGGTAAAAATGACCAGCAGCCATTTTTATCATTTTAGAAGCTGGAGGTCTGACACTTGGTGCAGACTGCATGTTGAGTACTGCGTGCAGTTCTAGTCCCCACAGTACAGAAAAGACATTGGAGGTTTAGAGAGGTTCAGCACAGGGCAGGGCCACCAAGCTGGTTAACAGGATAGCAGTCAGAAGCTATGAGGAGAGATCCAACATACTTAAATTATTTAGTCTAGAGGAGAAAAGGCTGGGGTGGTGGGGGAGACATGATCATGGTGTTTCAGATACCAGAAGGAATTGACAGGGTGGAGCATTCACAGATGTGTGAGCTGGCAAGTGCAAGCAGAACTAGAGGGCATCCACGCAAACTATAGAGGAGGCAGGATATGGGAAAAGCATCCAAAAACTTTGCTAATGTGCACATTCCCCAGTAAGGCAAAGAATCATGGGCAGTATATGCAAATTCCCAAGAAAGGATTTGGACTGGTTCTGCTTTAAGCAGCAGAGTATGGCACCAAATAACCTCTCCCACAGTCTGCAATGACTGAAAAACAGAAGATGCAGACATGTATTTTCATCCTTCTCAGGACTCATTCATGTGTCTCATCTGTATCTCAGTCAGGGAAAGGAGGAGCTAGCCCTTTAATGGTCTTACTGGTTTTGGTCACAATGAGCCTAAAACAGGAAAGCAGTCTAAAGGACAAAGCGCCTCAGCAACTTGGTTTTATTGCTAATGCCCTTCCTAGGTAACCCTTAACCTCTGTGCTTTTGTGCTGAGTTTGTGTCTTTTGGATTGCTTTCCCATTTTGGGCTCCCTGAGAATTAGGATTTCAGCAGAGATAAATGCAGTAGGAGAAGATGACATTTGGGAGAAAGACATCCAATGTTTATGAATACTTATTTATTTGAAATTTTTTTACCAGGTAAATGTACAAAGATACAAGGATAATCTCATTTACAGATGTGACCTGAGGAAGAGGGACGTGTGTGTGTGTGTGTGTGTGTGTGTGTGTGTGTACTGCCGCGTGTTTTTTTAATTTTTTATTTTTGGGGGGGATTGAAGTTGGAAGAGAGATACAACACAAAATTTATATACACAGTACAATGAGACCAAGAAGTTCTAACAAAAATAGAAACATCGTATGTACATACAAACTGGAAAAGTAATTAACAATAAATTACAAATAAGTGCACAGCAGTTGAGCTGGTAATCAATAATAAAGAATAATTTGAGTTAAATACGGACAATGACTAAATAGTGTGTAAGCTGATTTGTGTTTAAATATTATGCTATAATACACTTTGAGCATTTATTTTTGGTGATTGTAAGAATTTTTTTTTGTCAGTGTTAGTGGCACTTTCCAGTAGAGAGCAATGGAGAAATGGCATGGAAATGACACAGCAAGTGTTTCTGGATAATGGTCAAAGTTTTTGTTATGAGCTTCCTGGACTTAGTGTTGACAAGCGGAGGCTGTTCCATTACCTGCTGGCTGGAGATTTATTCATGGAGAGACTACATGAGAATACAGAGAATACTGAGACCAGGTAAACCCACAGGCAGAGAAGTAGTACGTTTCCAAGAGGATTGGCCACAATGCTTCTGCAAGCTGCTGAACTAAATACCCCTCCCCCTTTTAATAATCCATCTGCAGTTCATTCAGTTTGGGCAGGAAATCTGCCTTAGTTGGCTCACCTTTTCCAATGAAGTGTAGAGGACTCTTACACAACACCCCAGCTTCGGTCTTGGAATGTTGAATGGCAGTTTTTCACACTCAGTTTCAAGGAATCCAAAATGTTTTTGCTCATAGCTGTGTGCTAGACTAATTGGCTCCAAGCTAAGTGTTAACAGCTGGCTGTAGCTTTAAAAAAACCTCTGGCTTTACAAAAACTGCGGTGCTAGAAAAGCATTGTCTGGCTATAATTATAAAGTTTTCCAGCAGTTTCACAGAGTTTTATTTTTTCCTGTTATCCTTAAAATGTCTAGTGTCTTCTGTAGGATACTCGGTCTGTTTAAAGCCGTACATTTTTTATTTCATTATATTGTCATCCTTAAGAGATTTGTAATCTATACTGCCACAGGAAGGGTACCTGAATCCCCGTTCTGAATATTATCCCATTTATTTTTCACGGGTAATCTTTTTGTTTGTTTGTTTCGGCAAGGCTTTCCATTCTTACGTGAAGGCATCATTACAGTCTGCTCTCTCTTTGCTCAACTGTGTATGCAGTTCCTATTAGTATATTCAAAATCTGAAGAAAATTTATGAGGTATATAATTTGGGGAGAAAATTGACCATAGAAATTAATTATGTAAGCAATAATATCTGATAGGGTGGGTGGTATTGGGGAATACTGGACCGCCCAGGGGCATAATGAGGCCTAATGCCGAAGGCGGAGGACCTTATAGCCCTTGGAAGGTCCGGTATTCCCCAATACCATCCGCCAAGGAAGGTATTATTGCACTTAGAAAATGGCACTGTAAAAAAAGTGTAATAAGAAACTGCAAGTTAAAAAGTTAGTTTAATAGATGTTTTGTAATAAAATAGTTCCTCTGCCTGGATTATGGTTAGAAACAAAGCTGGTTGTATGCAGTTACACCCCCCATAGCAGTGTGCTTATGTTTATTGAGACCCTCCCTTGCCCCCCCGTTGTTGTGAAGCAGCAGCTTTGTTTTCCTGTTCCAATTTTCTGTTTGTTGCTTTTTCTTTTTGTTCATCTCTGCCCCAGCACCAGCAATTGGAGTTTCTTTTTTGTCTCTTTAAATCGGCAGCTGTTGCCATAGCCATAGTGATCGGAATGGAAGAAATAGATTGTGAGCACGGTTGGTGGCAGAGACTACTGTAGGAGACACAGGTTTTTTTTTTTTTTTGGTGGTTTGGCTGTTTGTTTTGAAACTAAGAGAAGGAGCTAATGAAGTTATTGTCCAGAAAGATGGTGGTCTACAGTGATAATATAATAATGTTCTTTATTTGGCGCCTTTCCACAACCAAGGCACCTCACAAGCAGTTAAAATAGAGTAAATCATACATTTCACAATTTGAATAATAATATAAAATACAGAAAACCAAAAGACAAAAATTAGGGTCATACCCCACATCCTGTATTCCAGAGGTAGGTTTTAGGAGCCTGCTTAAATCCCTCCACAGTCGCACACTCCCGTAGCTGATGAGGTAGAGAATTCCAAAGGGTAGGGACTGCACGCATAAATGCTCGGGCCACAGAAGATTTTAAACAAACCCTTGGAATCCCTAACAACCCCTCGTCAGCTGAGCAGATTGATCGCCCAGGGCAGTAATGGACCAGAAGATCTTTCAAGTAGCAAGGGATGTGTCCGTGTAGGGCTTTATAAGTTAATGATGATCTGTCACTGTATCGGCAGCCAGTGCAGTTCGCGCAGTACCAGGGAAATATGGCAGGACCGAGGGGTTCCCATCAGTAACCAGGCCGCAGTGTTCTGCACCAGCTGCAGGCAGCGGATAGCCACCCCAGGTGGCCCTAGGTAAAGGGAATTGCAATAATTCAAGCGCAAGGGCACAAAGGTGTGGACCAATGTGGGGAGGTTGCCAGATGGAACGAGATGTTTGACTCTGGAGATATTCCTCAGATGGTAAAAAGAGGATTTGACAGCAGCTGACACCTGTGAACAAAGTGTCAGCCCTTCATCAAAAATTACCCCCAGGATTTGCACCCATACAGAGGTCGGGAGAGATGGACCTCGAGAAATAATACCAAGGGTGAACCCACCCCGACCCCTCTATCCGACTCCCTGGGTCCACAACCAACACCTCAGTCTTTTTCAAGTTCAACTTCAACCTGCTCGAATTCATCCAATTCTGGATTTGTGCGAGGCAATTGTTGAACACTGTGAGAGCTCTATCCTGGTCAGGTGCAAAAGAAAGGTAGAGCTGGGTATCATCAGCATAGCAGTGAAACCTCAGCCCACACCTTCTTACAATGTCTCTGAGGGGTGGCTTGTACACTGCGAACAACATGGGGGACATCACCGATCCCTGAGGGACCCCACATGACAGAGGGACTGGGTCGGAGGAATAAATCCCCGACACAACCCTCTGAGTTCTTCCAGTGAGGAGAGATGTAAACCACTTGAGGACCATACCTGACAGGCCACAGATGAACCTCAGGTGACCGAGGAGGACCCCATGGTCCACAGTGTCTAACGCTGATGAGAGATCTAGAAGAACCAAGATGGAATGTATTTTTTCCGATCTTTTACCATCAGGAGATCATTGAACACCCAAATCTGCGCTGTTTCAGTACTGTGCCTCTTTTGAAAACCGGACTGGAGAGGTTCATAGATGTCATAAATGGTTAGGTGGTTCTCCAGTTATTTGGGCACTACTTTCTCAATCACCTTCCCTATAAAGGAAAGGCTTGAGATTGGTCTGTAGTTAGCATGGCACTCAGGGTCAGAAAGAAGCTTTCTTCAGGAGGGATGTCACCACCGCCTCCTTCAGGGAGCTAGGAAACTCACCTGTTTCCAAGGAGCACCAAACTGTCCGTGCTAGGACTGGACCAGTGGTGTTGCTACAGCCCATAATCAGGTTGTTGGTCCTGGGTCCAAACTACAGCACACAGGGTGCATACCATGGAGAATCCGCATGACATCCATGAACTCCAACCGATAGAAGGTACTGCTGGAAAACTGAGGGACAGCGTCCATGCACTGATCCAAAGAAGTGCCCACAGAGTGTGCCGGCTGGAGTTCCGCCCTGATGTCAGCCACCTTAGCTGCAAAGAATTGAGCAAGCTCATCGCATTCTATTTGCGAAATCGTTTTTCGAACTTGTAGACCGACTGGGTTGCACAGTCTGTCCACAGTTAGAAAAAGCTGAGCCAGTGGGTTCTGAGTGGCCGCAATCTCCCTGGACAGGAACTCTGCCTTCTTATGGGTGATTATGGATTGATAGGCTTGATAATGGTCCATCCGTCTAAGGTGGTTGGCATCCAGGGTGGCTGTCTGCCAGCAATGCTCTAACCTTCGTCCTAGTTGCCGCATCTCCCTCAAAGTCCCATCAAACCAAGGGGACTGAGGGTGAAGGGAGAGAGAACGAACTCGGACAGAAGCAACAACATCCAGGGCCGCAGAAATGGCCGTATTATAGGTCAGCACTAAGGCTTCTGTGTCGTTGTTTGCCAATAGAAGAACTGATAGGTCAAGTACTGCCGCCAGGCCTTCTGAGCTTACATCTCGCAAATGGCGGTACCTGACCATCTCCACTGGGGTAGACCTACGGGGGGGGGGGGAGTGCAGAAATTGAACCCCACAGTGTAATGATCAGACCATCTGACTGGTTCCACCCCGAAGTCTGAGGCTTCGATCCCCAGGAGGAAGACTAAGTTAGGAGAGTGACCATGTTAATGGGTAGCAATGAAAACAATCTGTGTGAGGCCGAAAGATGTAATCAATTGGAGGAAGTGCTGACCAAATTGCGAGGGTTCATCATCGACCCAGGCGTTGAAGTCGCCCAGGACCGTCAGCCTGGGCGACTCAAACGCCATGTCAGTCACGAAGTCCGCCACTTCCTGCGGGAACCGCTTCCCATCCCCAGGTGGACGGTAGATGAGGGCGATCCTACAGCCTACACCTGCTACCACAGTACACTCAAATGATTCAGACTCCTTAACAGGTACACTTGTGAGGCCCAATTCGAACTTAAAACAGACCGCAACCCCCATCCCCCGATCCAATCTCAAGCAGTGACTCACCGAGTACCTGGCTGGAGTAGCAGCCTCCAGTAAAGGGCCAGAGTTCTCATCCAGTCAGGTCTCGGTGATACAAGCCAGGTCCATTGTTCCAACAAGATCTGCAATAATTGCAGTCTTGTTTTTAATGGACCTGATATTACAAAACACCGCTCGAGTTGGATGGACTTCCAAGGCCGCCTGGGCGACCTGCCCACCAAAACTGGAGGTGCCCTTGGGTATGGAAACCAGACATGGCACACCACGATCTGGATTCCATTTCGCCCCAGGGTGTCTTCTGGATTTTACGACCCGATGCGGTGGCTCCCGCTTATTCACCCTCCACTGTTCACATGTCGGGAGAGCGATGTCTGTTGCAGGTGAGACGGGGGCAGTTATTCCGGTATTGGAAAAAACAAAAAGGAGTAGTTTCCTGTGTTGTACATATGTGTGGGATTTTTTTTTTTTAATGCTTCTGGGATTTTTTTGTGTGAATAAAGCCAAGGAGCTTGATAACCAGGGTTGGTACCGCTAGTGGCCTGAGATGAGCGCGGACCGAGAACTTCAGGTGGGCAAAAAAAAGAGTGCAGTACTGCATGTGTGAGAACCAGTAGTTTTGTGGATGTGGGTCCCACAGCCTGAGACACACTGCTGGTACTGACATGTGACAGTATAGCTAGCTAGCTGCTAGAGGTTGGAACCTGAGTAATGTTGATGAAGAAAAAAAGAGTGCTGTTGTCACATTTTAACAAAATCTATCATTTTTGTTATTGCATTTCTTGTAGGTAGGATAAATGATGTTGGTATCTGTGGGGCTGTTTGAGCCGAGGTGACTGCTTTTTGAATGTAGTTGGGGTGAGGGGGCTGCCACTCGCTAGTGAGCAATCCAAAAGAAAAAAAAAATGAGAAATGTCTTTTTGGTGGGCACATTTGCTGTTTTTTTTTAATCTCGCTGTTTCTTGAGGCACTTGGTCATTGATTGGGGGTAGGGGGAGGTTCACATCCTTAGCTAAGTGAGAAAAAAGAAATGGCATCTGGCGAGTTTGGCAATTCAGGATGCCCAAGGACACCTTTAGTAATGGGGCACCCCAAATTGGCACTTGTTTTTCAGCAGGCTCTTGAAAAATACCTGCCCGCTTAGGTCCAGGTCCCTGTCCATGCCAATCAGAATGCAAGTATTTACTTAGCCATTTTCTAATAAATGATTTACTCTGTCTAAAAATGTATTGCATATTTAACAATTGGTTAGTCTCAGTTTAGAGCAATGTGATATGCTAATATATCTTTGTCAGTAAAAATGAACAGAGTTAAGTGGACCAATTCATTTTTGTTACAGGTGGGTTACTGGGATAGTTCAGTTGAGTGACAAGCAACATCTCATTTTCCATGTGTTCCTGGGGGGGGATTACAGAACTCTCAGTGCAGCAGGAACTCATGTGGCAGATTTGGTGTAGAATGGGATATCGTGGGGTGACTATGATACATCCACTTACTGTCATTTGCTTGGAGCCCTATCAGCATTGCTAGGAGGTGAGTGGGAGAAAATCCCTGATCTTACTTCGAGAGGGCTCTTGGAGTAGGTAATTACATATGGGACTGAAGCTGGCAAACGTCAGGACCCCACGGAAAAATTTCTAGCTAGCCGTCTCTGGCGGGGGACCGTCCCCATGTCAGGCAACGTCGGTATAAGGGGCGGTCCCCCACACCTGCCTTCCAGTTCTTTCCCGACGTTTGCTTTCGACAGTGCCTCGTGGTTAAGTTCCACTGCTCGTTAGTCCGTCGCCGATAGTTATACAGTCGTTTTTTTTGTGTGTTTTTTTTTCTAATTCATTTGTCAGGATTCTTTTACCTGCCGTGTATGTCGTCCCGAACCACGTCCGAGGACAAAAACAAGTGCGACTCGTGCCGCGCCCAACTCCCGCACAAGGACGGTCATTCTTGGTGTCTTATCTGCCTAGGCCCCGACCACCCCATGGATTCCTGTCAGCACTGCCTGAAGTTCAACACGGCTACCCACAAAAGAAGGCAGCAGTCCCTGGAGGCCCACATCCTAAAGAAGAAGATGTTCTCCATGGAAAAGGAGCTGAAAGAAGAGGAGGAGGAGGAGGACCACAATTCCCTGACGGCTGTCTAGGTGGTATCTCAGACGGCGTCGCTCCCCCTGGCTGACTCGCGACAGTTGGGAGCCTCCGGGACAAAGGAGGCAGTCGCTCCCAGTAAGGCTGCCCCTGCGCGGCCTTCTGGTTGGAGCCTCTCTGGTAAGTTGGGCGTCTGCTCCTTCGACGTCCGCCCAGAGCTGACCGCTAAGTCACTCAACACTTCGGGGCCACGTACGGCCATCAAGCCATCCATCAAGATCACCTCCCCTGCGCGGCCTTCTTTGGGCGCTGGGTCTGATCAGTCAGACGTTGGCTCCTCCGATGCCTACCCGAATCCTGCCTGTCAGATGCCCGCTGGCCTGTCCGGTGGTCGCTCGGTGACGGAGCCTATGCCGGATCCTTTGGACTTATCCGGCGCCACTGACTCCCCGCAGCCTTCACCGCTGCCATTCGAGGCCGCTGCGTCTCCCCAGCTGGACCCAGAGGATCTCTCCGGCCCTCCCCCTGATGCTGCTGGGGACTCTTTGGTGCCTCCATCAGGCCTCCCTCCCATAGGTCCGGATGGCCTGACGTCGGATGTCGGCTCCGTCGCCGGCCGATGTCCCCTTGCCATACGTCACCCTGATGCAAGACCCGACGCTCGCGGGGCCACCAGTTCCTGGCCCACCAACAGGGCCCCTTCCAGGACCTTCTACCCCGGTAGAGCCCTTGGTACCGGATCTTACGCTGTCTTATCTGGCTCCGCAGTATCTGGCACCGCGGGACCCGACGTCGCAGTATCCGACGCTGCAGTACTCGACACCGGGCTTCCCACCATCAGGCTATGGATACTCTCCCTACGGATACCCCCAGTATCTGTATCCCCTCCCCCATCCTCCTCTTCCACCACCCTCTCAGCCACCGGTGAATCTGAGGGAGACTCTGGATTTTTGGTGGGCTGAGGCCAAGGCTCAGCTCACCAGGGAGGTGGAGAGACGCCTCCCGATGACGGTCCCGGATCACGTCGCTGGGGGCGAGAGACCCCTCCCCCCAACCCCAGAGACACTGCTATGGGGTCTAAGGCTGGGGGTGGCATCTTGCCCCCTAGGGGCCTTGTTCCTCCCCCGAGTGGGGAGGGGTCTTTGTCTCCTCCTTCTTCATACTCATCGGAGGACTCTGATGACGACTGTGATCCGGACGAGCCTCGCACTCCTGACAAGCCTAGACCCAGGACTCCTCCGAAGTCCCTTCTGGAGGATCCCTCATTTATGGAGTTGTTAAGAAAAATCCAGGCTCTTCATCAGTGGAAATCTCTGGAGTTGGATCCACAGAGGCAGAAGCTAGCTGCCCATTTGTATTTGCATGAGGTCGCTCCCATGTTAGTTCCACCCTGGATCGAGCCTCACGCCAACTTCGTTTCCACTATCTGGAAACAACCGTTGGCTTTAGCTCCCCTTCTTCGGAAGGCATGTACTGTAGGCTGTATCAGGCTCCTGAGGGGGTTGACTTTCTCACATCACGCCCCAAGGCTGATCCGGTCGTGATCAACGCCGCCCATGGCCGTTCGGCTAACCTGAAACACCTGAGCTCGTCCCCACCCGATAAGGAATCCTGCCTTCTGGACCAGTATGGCAATAAGGTCTATTTTTCTTCCACTGTGGGCATTAGAGCCTTGAACTATGTGGCTTACATGGAGGATTAACAGAAGGCTATCTTTAGTGAGGTGGAAACCAAGTTGGACTCCCTTCCTCAGTCACAGACTAAACAGGAAGTGGCAGTCCTGGTCCGCTCCACACGTTCGTCCAGTAGGCACATGCTGCGCGCTACTCACGATGTGGTGGATGCTGCTGGACAAAGCTTGGCGTTCGCCGTGAGCCTGCGGTGACATGCCTGGCTTTAGGTGTCAGGTTTAGTCTCGGAAGTACAATCCGCCATCCAGGACGCCCCCTTCTGGGCTTTGGTGTTGTTCGGTGGTGATGTCAAGGACTTCATTACTGGACTGTGAGAGAAGGGCACTGCTCTCAAGAAGGTTGACTCCATGTACAGAGCCCCTCAAGCGCAGCGTTGTTCATTTCGCTGTCGCGCACGGCCTAAGGCGAAACCACAAGGAAAGTGGGCCAACAAATGCCGGGCCCCTCCGGCTGTGAGACCCCCAAATGGGCTGCGGGACCTCCAGCCATGGCGCTGCCTCACACCTCCCTCTCCCACAGCCTTTGGTCAATCCAGAGGAACTGGTAGGTGAGAGATTCTCCCTACATCTGCCGGGTTGGAAGAGGGTCACTTCTGACTCTTGGATCCTCCAGCTCATAGCAGAGGGCCAAACCATCGAGTTTCTTCAGAAACTTCCCAGAACCCCCCCCCCGGTCGTCTTACTCCCCAGAACACCTTCTCAGGGTTCAGGAAAAAATCTCTTCCCTTCTGTTGAAGGAGGCAATAGAACCCGTCCCTCCCCCTCTTTGGGGAACGAGTTTCTACTCCCATTTCTTCCTGGTCCCCAAGAAGACAGTAGACGTGAGGCCCATTCTAGATCTCGGCTCCCTGAATCAGTTTGTGGAGTACAAAATGCTCTCCCTGCAGAGTCTGCTGCCTCTCCTTCAACCGGGACAGTGGCTGTTTGCTCTGGACATGCAGGACGCATACCTGCATATCCTTATCCGCCCTTCCCACTGCACATACCTCCGGTTTGCTTTCTGGGAGGACCGCTACCAGTTCAAGGCCCTCCCATTTGGTCTTTCCTCAGCTCCCCTAGTTTTCACCAAATGGCTGTATGAGGTGGCGTCCCACCTGCGTACTCAGGGGGTTCAGGTTTTCCCGTACCTGGATGATTGGCTCCTGGCGGCCCCATCCAGGGAGGAACTCCTGCATTCCCTTTGTCTTACCAGGCAGGTTTTTACCAGCCGGGGTATTACCATCAACCAGGCAAAATCCCATTTGATCCCATTGCAACACCTCCAGTTTATCAGGGCGATTCTGGACACGACCACTGGCATGGCCTTTCTGCCTCCGGACACTCCAGGCTAAGGCAAGCAACTTGTCCTCCCACAGGCAGGTTACCGCCAGGTCGGTCCTTCGCCTCCTGGGGCTCATGGTGGCTGCAATTCTGACAATTCCGTCCACGTGGCTCCACATGAGAATCTCTCAGTGGACTCTTCGGTCTCAGTGGGATCAATTGGTTGACGACCTGGACCAAGAGGTGCTAGTCTCGACCCCGATGCTTTTGGACTTGCACTGGTGGTTGGTTCAGGAGAACCTTTGTCGGGGAGTTCCCTTCTGTCTTCCTCTTCCCTCCCAAATGCTGACAATGGACACCTCGGGTGAAGGTTGGGTAGCCCATTTGGGATCCCAGCGGACCCAGGGCTCTTAGTCCAAACTCAAGTAGATGCTTCACATCAACGTGCTCGAGCTCAGAGTGGTGTTGTACACTCTTCAAGCTCTGCACCCCTTTCTGCTTCCCGGTCATCAGGCCATCCAGACCGACAACATGAGTGTAGTCTGGTACCTCAGCAAACAGGGGGGACCTGTTTCTACCTTCTTTGTCTGGAAGCGATGCGGGTCTAGGAATGTGCAACCCTCCTCAACCTTCACCTCACGGCAGTCCACGTCCCGGGGGTAGAGAATTCATTGGCAGATCACTTGAGCCGATCCTTGGCACAACCTCACGAGTAGGAATTGGGTCAGGAAATAGCAGACAACATCTTCCTATGTTGGGGAACCCCTCAGGTCGACCTGTTCGCGTCCCCTCTAAACGCAGAACTGCCCACATTTTGCTCGCTTGTTCCAGGGCGCAGGTGACTCTGCAGAGATGCTCTGTCTCTCAACTGTAAGGGCAGATTCATCTATGCTTTTCTCCCAATTCCGTTGATTTCAAGGATCCTGCACAAGCTCCGCTCAGAGGGGGCCTGTATGATTCTCATTGCTCCCTTCTGGCCCTGGCAGGTTTGGTTCTCTCTTCTGCAACAGTACTCGGAGGAATCTCTGACTCCTCTTCCACTTTCATGACTACTGTTGACCCAGGATCGGGGATCTCTGGTCCATCCCGACCTCAAGTCCCTTCAGCTGCATGCTTGGCTCCTACAGACATAGCACAAGCCCACTTTGGGGTTTCCTCACAAGTGGCAGAGATTTTGGTGGAAGCCAGGAAGCTGTCCACTCGTTCCACTTATGCCATGAAATGGAAACGGTTCTCCATTTGGGCTTCGTCCAAAGACCTTGAGCCTTTCTCCTGTCCTGTGGGGCGGCTACTGGACTACATGTGTTATCTCTTTGACCTGGGTCTCAGTCATTCCTCTTTGAAAGTTCACATGGTGGCTCTTGCTGCTTATCATATTCCCTTTGGGGACAGAACTTTAGCTCAGCTGGAGGTCGCGAAGACCTTCCTTCGAGGGGTTCTCCATCTGAGACCCCCCATTCGGGTTCCTGCCCCACCTTGGAATTTGAATTTCATTCAGAAGAAGCTTACGCTGCCTCCCTTTGAGCCGGCAGCCTCAGCAGACCTTAAGTTCCTCTTGTGGAGGACTGTCTTCCTAGTGGTCATTACTTAATCTTGAAGAATTTCTGAGCTTCAGGCCTTTACTGTATGTGCAAAATTCCATATTTGATTTGCTGTAAGGAATGTGTGGCTCTGCACACCAATCCTAAGTTTCTACCTAAGGTAATAGCAGAATCTACGTTGAACCAGTCCACTGAACTGCCTGCATTCTTAACACAGCACTCCAATCATGGGGAGTATCTTTTACATACTCTGGACGTTCATTGGATTCTGAGATACTACACCAACAGGATGAAGGATCTCAAAAAAACTGACCAACTATTTATTTCTTTTGCCAGCAAAAGAGAGGGCAACGCTGTTTCCAAACAATGTTTGTCCAACTGGTTGGCTCATTGCATCACTTTCTGCTACGCAAGTATCACAAGACCTTGCCAGGTCAGGTCAGGGGTCACTCCACCTGGGTGTGTCGGCCTCTGCTGCTTGTTTCAAGAATGTGTCAACGGCTGACATTTGAGCAGTCGCAACTTGGACTTCTGTCCATACCTTTATGAAACACTACAGTTTGGACATTGCCTCTCGCCGTAGAGCCGACTTCGGGTTGGCTGTTCTGCAAGGGCTTCTTTCTTGAGCCCTCTTCAGCCAGAGGATCTCTGTATGAGTAGTTTCCTCCTCCCGTGTGCTGCTCTTTGTTCCAGACTGCTTGGGACTCAGTCCTATATGTAATTACCTACTGCAGGCGCCCTCTCGAAGTAAGATAGTACAGTTATGTAAGAACTTACTGTAACAGTAGATTTTTGAGAGAGGCTCTTGCAGTAGGTAATACCTTCCCGCCCTCCATCCCCCTTAGTTTTTTCAGCTTCTTTTCCAGGGAGGGAAATAACTGCTTCTCTCTCGTCTCACCTTTTTGGCCTGTGGCGGGAAAGAACTGGAAGGTGGGCTAGAAATATTTCCGTGGGGTCCTGACGCCTGCCGTCTTCAGTCCTATATGTAATTATCTACTGCAAGAACTTAGTAAGTGTACTTTCCCAGTGGCCCAGCGTGCCTCCTTTCCTCCTCCCTCCATAACACTGATGTAAAAGTAAGCCCAAGGCATGGCATGGTGGAGCTTTCTCAAGGGTGACACTGGTGAGGGCAGCCTATGTGGAACTCGAGGTAAGATAGAAACATAGAAACATAGACTTTGACGGCAGATAAGGACCACTTGGCCCACCCAGTCTGCCCATTTCCCTACCTATTGGATAAGCTTGTTGTTGCTAGCCTTGCTTGTGGAGCAGAAAGCAGCTAACTAAAAAAAGCTACATTTTCTTATTAATTTAGCACTTGTATCTTTAGCAGGAGTCGGTGTCTGTTGAGTTTGAGTGCTGGGAAGGGTTCTGTATCAGTTTGCTTTGCTAAACCAGTAGGAGGAAAGAGCTTAATTGGGGGTGTGGCTTAGACAGTATCAAAGCAAGTGACTCAAATTACAGCTTCCTGTTGCTAGCCTAACTTGTAGAGCAGAAAGCAGCTAACTAAAAGAAGCTACATTTTCTTAATTTAACTCACATATCTTTAGCAGGAGTCAGTATCTGTTGAGTTTAAGCAAACAGATACTTTATTAGAAGTAGAAGGGGCCTTATTTAGGGTTTAAAAAAAAAAGAAAAGAAAGTCAGTGTGCATTCTGTGCTGGGAAGGGTTCTGTATCAGTTTAGTTTGCTAAACCAGTAGGAGGAAAGAGCTTAATTGGGGGTGTGGCTTAGACAGTATTAAAGCAGGTGACTCAAATTACAACTTCCTTTTGCTAGCCTTGCTTGTAGAGCAGAAAGCAGCTAACTAAAAGAAGCTACATTTTCTTATTAATTTAACACATATCTTTAGCAGGAGTCAGTGTCTGTTGAGTTTAAGCATACAGGTACTGTATTAGAAGTAGAAGGGGCCTTACTTAGGATTAAAAAAAAAAGAAAAGAAAGAAAGTCAGTGTGTGTTCTGTGTTGGGAAGGGTTCTGTATCAGTTTACTTTGCTAAACCAGTAGGAGGAAAGAGCTTAATTGGGGGTGTGGCTTAGACAGTATAAAAGCAGGTGACTCAAATTACAACTTCCTGTTGCTAGCCTTGCATGTAGAGCAGAAAGCAGCTAACTAAAAGAAGCTACATTTTCTTATTAATTTAACACTTATATCTTTATCAGGAGTCAGTGTCTGTTGAATTTAAGCAAATTTAAGCCTTTTTTCTTAATAATTGCCCTCCGTCCCATCCAAAGCCAGTTCTATTTTTATAGCCACTGGATTTGACTGTCAACAGGAACTTCCTGTTTGGCAGTAGGAAGGGAAGGATCATAGAGAAACATTGGTTTTGTCAACCCTAAAGGAAAAAAGTAGCTCACTCTCCCCCAGCTGCTGGTGGTCTGACACTGAGCAAGGAAGAAGGAGGCTACTGAAGAATATAGGAAGTTACTGTCCCAGAACAGGAAGGGTGAGAGTTGTAAGGAGAGGAGAGAGCATACAGAGAAACAGGAGAGGGACACAAAATAAGACATGATAGGAGTGGTGCAGTGCAATGGCTGTGGGCGCAGTGTTCGGGAGACTTTCTGGAGGCTGCGATGCTGCCCTATTTGCAGGCACCTCTCTGGTCTGAGGGAGGAGGTTGCCAGTCTCCAGGTTGACCTGGCTAGGATTCGTGAAACCTCCTCCCCCACCCAGGGACCACCAGGGCCAATGCCACTACCTCAGAGGTTGCCAAGAAAGAGGAGAGGCTGGACCAGGGTGGGCTCAGGGAGGGAGAGGGTGGTGGAACAGAGTTGCATCCCTCCAGCTGTACCTCTCCACAATTCATTCACTCTTCTGGTGAATAGTGGTTCCTCTATGGAGGCACCTGCAGTGGAGACCAAGGAGGATGCTGGGAACCTTCACAAAGGAGACCCACAGGAGGGTGGCATGAGGTCCCACAGGGGAAGGAAACAACTCTTGGTGGGGGACTCGATCATTGTGGGGGGTAGAAATGGGGGAGAAGGAGAGGGAGGTAAGGTACCTGCCTGGCGCCACGGCTTGGAGGGACAGGAAGCGAATCCTCAGGATCGTAAAAGCAGCTGCACGATGGAGGGAGCTGGATGTTATTGTCCACCTAGGGTCAAATGACCTAGCTAGGAATGGGATCAGAACAGTGCAAGAGGAGTTTGTAGAGTTGGGGAAGGGCCTTAGACAAGTAGCGCATACAGTAACCTTCTTGGAGGTGCTGCCTGTCTATGGCAAGGGTGATGCTAGGGTCCTCCTCACCAGGGAATTCAATAAATGGTCGAAAAACTGGTGTGGAGCTCAGGGTTTTGGCTTCATTGGGGAGCCATCTGGAGGGATGCAGACCTATACTGGCGCGATGGTCTGCATCTGTCCGGGGGGGGGGAACCAAGATCCTAGGTGGGAGGTTTAAATGCTTCATTGGCAATCATTTAAACTAGCCAAGGGGGGAGGCACTGAAAAGGAGCAGGGAAATCCCAGCCTCCCCCCACAAACAACAGTAATCAGTGAGGTAAACACCAAGGTAGAGAAGTCATTAGGGAGCAGGCCAGAAGTAAATGTAAAAAAAGGCAATGGCAGTAAGGACAGGAATTTGGCTAAAAGGGGTAAGGCCATCAAAAAGTGGAGGGTGATGAGTACCAATGCCCGTAATCTGTGTAACAAGCTCCCTGAACTAGTGGCCTTTATGGAAGAAGGTTGCCTGGATATTGTGGCAGTCACAGAAACATGGTACACAGAGAACCATGACTGGGATGTCAGCATACCAGGATACACATTCTACAGGAGGGACAGGGAGGGTAAGAGGAGGAGGGGAGGAGGAGGAGTAGCTCTTTATGTAAAGGAAGGGATCAAAGCAACAGAACTAAAGAGTAAACGGGGAGCAGATGAGACACTTTGGGTCACCCTGGAGACAGGAAATGGCACCACAGTCTGCATGGGGTGTATACAGACCCTCATCTCAGGGGAGGGAATGGACAAGGAAATGATAGAAGGCTTCCTTAAAATGGCAGAAAAAGGGGAGATATTGTTGATGGGGGACCTGAATATGCCAGATGTTAACTGGAGCACCTTTGCTGCAGGCACATCCAAGAGCAGGGTCATTCTTGATGCCCTACAGGGGCATGCCTCAGACAGCTAGTACTGGAACCCACTCGGGAGGGAGCAATCTTAGACCTGGTACTTTCAAATGGGGACGGAGAAAGAATCTCAGATTTAGAAGTGGGTAGCCATCTGGGAACAAGCGACCACCAAACAGTGTGGTTCACGATAAACACAGCCATACAATCAAGCCATACAAAAGCAAGAGTATTGGACTTTAGGAGGGCTGACTTTGGGGAAAATGAGAGAGTGGCTCAGAAAAGCACTAGCAAACAGGCAAGAAGGAGGGGTGGAGGAACAATGGAGAGTATTCAAAACAGCCATCACAGAGGCAACAAGCCTTTGTGTAAAGCAAATCAACAAAACACAACAAAGGGAAAATCCACTATGGTTCTCAAAAGAGGTGGCAGGGAAGGTTAAGGAGAAAAGGATAGCATTCAGGAAATATAAGGAAACACAGAAGGAGAAGGACAGAGAACTTTATCAGTTAAAGCAGAAAGAGGCTGGGAAGACAGTCAGAATAGCAAAGGCCCAAACCGAGGAAAGGATAGCCAGCTCTGTTGAGAAGGGGGATAAGACCTTTTATAGGTATATTAGGGAGCGAATAAAGACCAAAGGAGGGATACTGAGGCTTAATAAAGGGGAGGGAATGTGGGTAGAGGGTGACAATGAAAAAGGAGAGATACTGAACGAATATTTCTGCTCAGTATTCACAGAGGAAGAGGAGGGGGAGTTACCTAAACCAAACAAGAGAAACACTCTGAAGAAGAGGGTCGATACCAGTCCATTTACAGAAGAAAGGGTTCTGAAAGAACTAATAAAATTGAAGGTGGGCAAAGCAATGGGGCCTGATGGAATCTTACCCAAGAATTATAAAAGAACTAAGGGTAGAACTAATGACACCGCTGACTACTCTCTTTAACAAATCATGGGAGGATGAGGTGGTACCTGAGGACTGGAGGAGGGCAGATGTGATTCCTCTTCACAAAAGTGGGAGCAGGACAGAGGCAGGAAACTACAGACCAGTTAGTTTGACCTCAGTGGTAGGTAAAATGATGGAATCACTTCTGAAGGAAAGAATTGTTGAGTACCTAGAGGCCAGTGAGGCACAGGACCCAAGGCAGCATGGATTCACGATGGGAAGGTCGTGTCAGATGAATCTAATAGATTTCTTTGACTGGGTGACCAAAGTAGTAGACCAGGGAGGGGCTGTGGACATGGCTTACCTAGATTTTAGCAAGGCATTTAATGCAGTCCCACACAAAAGATAAATACACAAGTTAGCCAGCCTTCAAGTGGGTCCCAAGGTGGTATCCTGGATAAAAAATTGGCTAGACAACAGGACGCAAAGGGCAGTAGTAAATGGAGTCCATAGTGAAGAAAGGAGGGTTACTAGCAGGGTACTGCAGGGTTCAGTACTGGGACCGGTCCTTTTTAATGTCTTTATAAGTGACATTGCAGAGGAACTAGAAGGAAAAGTATGTCTCTTTGCAGATGACACAAAGATCTGCAACAGGGTTGATACACCAGATGGAGTGGAAAGGATGAGAAGGGACTTGGCAAGGTTGGAGGAATGGTCAAATGTGTGGCAGCTCAGATTCAATGCAAAGAAGTGCAAGGTAATGCACCTGGGAAACAAAAACCCAGGGCAGGAGTACACAATGGGGGGTGAGATATTGACAACAGTAAAAATGGAAAGGGACCTGGGGGTAATTATATCAGATGACCTAAAGGTGGGCAAGCAATGAGAGAAGGCAGTAAGGAAGGCTGGGGGAGTATTGGGATGCATAGGGAGAGGCATCAATAGTAGAAACCAGGAAGTTGTTATCCCTCTGTACAGACAGTTGGTGAGACCCCATCTGGAGTACTGTGTGCAGTTCTGGAGACCCCATCTCTGCAAAGACATAGACAGAGTGGAGGCTGTCCAGAGGAGGGCAACCAAAATGGTGCAGGGTCTGCACCAGAAGACATACTAAGAAAGACTAAAGGAGCTTAATATGTATACCCTTGAGGAAAGGAGGGACAGAGGGGACATGATAGAAACTTTCAAGTACCTCAAGGGAATCAACAAAGTCCAAGAGGGTGGCATCTTTCAGAAAAAGAGATGTGCAAGAACAAGGGGGCACAATTTGAAGATAGAGGGGGACGGCTCAGAGGTAATGTGAGGAAGTATTTTTTCACAGAGAGGGTTGTGGATGCATGGAACAGCCTCCCTGAGGAGGTCGTGGAGTCAAGAACAGTGGGTGAATTCAAGAATGCATGGGACAGACATAAGGCAGTCCTAGTGGGGGGTAGGAGGAAGTAAGCTGTTGGTTAATTAGGATCTGCAGCTTATCTGTTAGGTAGGAAAATTGCCAGACTAGGTGGGCCAAGCGGTCCTTATCTGCCGTCACATTCTATGTTTCTGTGTAAGCTGCAGATTCTAGTTAACCAACAGCCTGCTTCCTGCAACCCCCCACTATAACTGCCTTATGTCTGTCCCATGCATGTTTGAATTCCCCCACTGTTTTAGACCCCACAACCTCTCCAGGAAGGCAGTTCCCTGCATCCACCACTCTCTCCGTGAAAATAATTTTCTCATTACCCTGAGCCACCCCCTCTAACTAGAATTGTGCTCCCTTGTTCTTACATCTCTTTTTCTGAAAGATGCTACCCTCCTGGACTTTGTTGATTCCTTGAGGTACTTAAAGTTTCTATCATGTCCTACGTCCCTTCTTTCATCAAGGTATACACATTAAGCTCTCTCAGTCTCTCTTCATATGGTTTCTGATGTGAACCCTGCACCATTTAGTTGCCCTCCTCTGGACTGCTTCCATCCTATCTAGTCTAGATGAGGTTCCGATACTGCACGCAGTACTCCAGATGGGGTCTCACCAACTGTCTGTAATGAGGCCAGCAGGAGAAGTCGGGGGGTGCACCACTGAAAGAGGAGGAAGAACAGTGTACCAGGTGAAGGGCAGTAAGAACAGCATTAAAAAGTGTAATAGGAAGGAAGCCATCTTCAGAATTTCTTAGCAAACATCTGCTAAATAAAAAAAAAAAAAAATAGAGTTTTACCAGCTGAAGAATAATCTGTTCTAGAGCAGCAGAAAGATACCACTCTTGGCACTCTTTGCCCTGAATCCTGTAAATGGAATGCCCGAACAGGTCAGCTAATGTTACTGAAGGGAACCATGCCAGAGAGGAAACAGTAGACCTCAGCCGTGTGGTCCCCCCTCCCCCCCCACCATCATGAGATGCCTTGCAGCCATCGAACGTGGCGCTACTTAAGACAGTCCAGGCCACTGACAAAAAAGTGGAAGAGTGTGCAGAAGCAAAGATGACCATTTTGGGCACAAAGATGGTAATGGTCTAGGACTAAACAATTTACAAAAGTAGCAGCTATAACTGCTGACTGAGCCCTGGCCACAGTGTCAGGGTTAGGAAAAGGAAAATAGAAATTCAGATACCCATAAATTTTCTTTTTCCGACTGCTGGTCTCTGGGCTCATAATTGCTGGGACCACGTGACAGGCAGGAAAAAAACTGACTTCTGCAGGGAGACTGCATCCTCCCACTGACTTCCTCCAGCTGCCAGTGCTTCCAAAGCAGTTGTTCCCTGTGTAACTATAAAACTTGGGAACAAACAGTAGAGAAGTTAGTCTAACTTGCAGCCCTGGGCCTGCTCTAAACATTCTGGGAGGGAAGGAGCCCGGAGACCAGCAGTCGGAGAAAGAAAATTTACAGGTATCTAAATTTCTATTTCTCTTTCCTAAAGCTAGTCTCCGGGCTCATAACTGCTGGGACATACTAAAGCAGTACATCCCCGTGCTCCCTGGGTGGGAAGAATGTTAGCAGTCTTTTACGGGTCTACCACTGCCTGGAGGACCTGACATCTGAAGGACGCCTCCGCGGAGGTGGACACATCCAATTTGTAGAACTTGGCAAAAGTGTGACTGGAAGACCAAGTGGCCGCTCTGCACAAGGCTGCCAGAGATGCTTCCCTGAAGTCCGCCCAGGATGTCGCCATAGCCCTAGTTGAGTGCGCCCTCACCAGGCCTGGTAGGGATATCCCTGCCTCCTGGTAGGCAATGGAAATGGTGGAACAAATCCACTTTGCAATGAAGTCTTTTGAGATCCTTTTGCCCATATTCTGACCTGACATGGGAATAAACTAGCTGATAGAAAGAATCCATTCTTTTGATGTACAGCTTATGAGCCCTCCTAGGGTCCAGAGTGTGAAGTTCCTTTTCTGTCTCATTCTTAGAATGGGGGTCAGAAAGATGGGAGGTTCAATTCTTGGTTGCAGTGAAACTGAGACATCACCTTTGGTCAAAAAGAAGGGTCTGTATGAAGGACCACTGAGTCCTGGTGAAAAACCGTGTATGGCTCCTTAGTTGACAGTGCCCCACTCTCACTGATGCAACGAGCTGAGGTGATAGCCGTGAGAAAAAACACCTTCATTGTTAGGCGAAGGACAGAAGCTTCTTTGAGAGGCTTGAAGGGGGATATGGTTTGGGCCTTGAGAACCAGATAGAGTCTTCATGGTGGAATGATACGTTTTATTGGAGGGCGTTGAAGTGTCGCTGCTACCAGGAATCGTCGCACGTGAGGGTGAGTGCCTAGGGATTCCCCTGAATCTGTCATCAGCAGTGCACCCAGAGCTGAAACTCGGACCCTCAAGGTTGCAGGTTGCAGGCCTTTGTCGAAGCCTTCTTTCGGAAATTGCAGAACAGTGGGGAGAGACACCGTATTGCCTGGAAGATAGATATAGATTGTATCCAGAAAAGAAATCTTTTTCACACTCTGTAGTAGACTTTTGAAGACGAGGGACACCTTGACTGAATCAACATTTTGATGACGGGGGAGAATAACCTAATTCCTTGAGAGACTCCCGCTCAATCTCCACGCCGAGAGGGACAGATTGCGCAGATTAGGGTGTAGCACTGGACCCTGGTGTAGCAGATCTGGGCTGACCTGAAAAATCAGAGGAGGTTGTATGGACATCTAGACCAATCGAGGGAACCAAGGCTGGCGTCGTCAGCATTGACAGATTAGAATCGGCTCTGCCTGATCTTGAGCAATCTTGTGTAAGACCCTCAAGATTAGAGGAATTGGGAGGGGGAAGCATGCAGGAGGTTGAAGTGACTCCAGGTGATGGAGAAGGCATCCTGTGCTACTGCCAGCTCGTCCCTGATCAGTGAGCAGAACTACGTGACTTTGCAATTTTGTCGGCGAGCGAAAAAATCTACCTGTGGGAGGCCCCATCATGCAGTAAGGATGTGGAATGTGCTGTCCTTCAGTTCCCACACTCCTGGAAGGATGTCCTTTTGACTTAGCCAGTTCTCTGTAATGTTTTCTTAACCTGGGATGTACATGGCCCTCAGGCTCCCCAGGTTGAGTTCTGCCCACTGAAACAGCTACAGAGTTTCTTGCAATGTCCGAGAGCTCGTTGTGACTCCCTGTCAATTGATACAGGCCATTGTCTGCCAGAATGAGAACATCTCGGTTGGAGATCTGTGCTTTGAATTGCTGAAGTGCCAGGTGGACTGCCTGCATGTCCAGAACATTGATGCTGTAGTGTGGCGCCAGAGACCACTTGCCCTGTGCTGAGAATTGGTCCATATGTGCTCCCCAGCCCCGAAGACTGGCATCTGTAGTCATCCATATCTGCTAGATATGTCCCAGATCGTGATCCCTCATAATGTTGGGTTGTTGCATCCACCAGTGAAGAGTTTTTTCCTGTGGTGAGATCTGTACCTGCTGGCATAAGTTGTCCCTTGACCTGGACCATTGTTGTAGGAGACTTGACTAGAGAGGACGCATATGAACTAGTGCCCAGGGTACCGAGTCCGACAAGGAGACCATTGTCCCTATTAGCTGCATGAAGGTGTGAGCCGGCAGGGATTGACCCGACTGGAATTTGCTGACGAGGGCCCTCAGATCCCTGAATTTCGACTCCGTGGGAAACACTTTGTTCTGGACTGTCTTGAAGTCCACCTGCAGATGGTTCAGGGTCTGCACCAGAATTAGGGAGTTCTTCTTCCAGTTGATCAGAAACCCTAGGGAGGAGAGAGATTGTATGACCTCTGTCACTACTTGGACTGCTTGATTGTACTGAGGTGCTTTGGTTAGAATGTCGTCCAGGTATGGGAAGAGCTGCATCCCTTGTAGTCTGAGGTGTGCGATCACGGACCTTGGAGAATACACTTGGAGCTATGGCCAGGCTGAAGGGGAGTGCTGTGAATTGGAAGTGCCGTTGCTCCACCTTGAATCTGAGAAATTTCCTGTGGGTTGGTGGTATGGGGATATGCAGATGGCATCTTGTAAATCTGTCAAGGCTAAAAAAATCCTCCTGATGGATTTCTCTGACGATGGAAGAGAGGGTCTTCATTTTGAATGTCCTTTGACGGATGAAGCCATTCAGAAATTTGAGGGCTAATACTGGCCAAAATCTTCCCAAGCATTTTGGGACTATGAAGAAGAGGGAGTAAACGTCTCTGTTCCTTTCTGCAGTGGGAACTTGTTTGATTGCTTGTGCTTGGAGAAGGCCTGTAATCACTTGTAGCATTGCCGATCTTTTTTCTTGATTGTTTGAAACTGGCAAGAGGACCATGTGGGGCTGAGGGGTCTTGATTTGAACTTGATGGAGTAGCTCTCGTGTACTGTATCTAGCACCCAGTTGTCCATGGTGGTGAGGACCCATTCCTCAACAAAGTTGGAAGGTCTGCCCCCTACCAGAGGATGGGTCTGTGTATCCTCCTTGTGACTTTTTGGTGTCCCCAGTGGTGTCTTGGGAACCACCTCTTCCTCCCTGAAAGCCACGCTGGTTGTGGAATGAAAACCAAGGTCGTCTGCCTTGAAATGTTTTAGACTGTCCCTGGAATAACTTTGCTTCTCAAAATTCTGCCTGGACCCAGAAGATCATGAACTGTTCTTGGTCCGGGATTGTGGCATTTGGACTTTTGCTGTTTTCCCTGACTCCTTGACCACTTCCTATAAAGCTGATCCAAAAAGGAGGCCTCCTTCATATGTGGCATTCACCAGGTGCATCGTCGAGGAGGTGTCCGCCTGCCATGCCCGCAGCCACAGGTTGTGACTGGCTGAGGTCTGGTAAAACATGGCTCGTGCTGCACATCTGATTGCCTCCTCCAACACATCTACAGAGTAGGCAGAGGCTAGCCCCACAAGTTGCAGATGCTGTAGAGCGGACTTGTTTTTGTCTGGCTCATCAGCAGTTGGAATGCCAGGTCAGTAACCCATGTTATTGCCACACAAGCTGAAAACAAGTTGGCTGTAGCTGCCTTGAGCAAGGTGGCGGTGGATTGGAAAGCCTTTTTGAGGGATACGTCCACCTTCCTATCCACTAGATCCCTGAGGGAGGACCCCCTGCAGGGATAACTGTTTTTTGGTAAGGTCGGAGATTAAAGCATTGATTCTGGGACATTCCAGCCATTGCTCCGAGAGCTTCTTGTCGAATTTCAGTAGCTTGTGAGGTGGCGGGGGATAGGGTAGGCACGTTTGGGCCCCTGCCATTCTTCCTTTAACAAGTCCTCGATGGCCTGAGGTTTGGGGAATGTTGTGGCCGGTTTGGCGGCCAAAATGAGTCTGAAAACAGGCTTTGGGTGCTTGTGCTCCAGAGAGGATGGGCCCAGGTGGATCGCCTCCGTCACCTGTTTGACAAAAAAATCCAAGTCATCCAGATCAAAGTTTCTGGATGGCGAGGCATCTGAGTCTGTGTCAGAGTTCGGGATTTCCCCATCTGCTGGGGATGAGAAACTGGATATCGAGGCGGATCTGTCTCATCGGCATTTCTCTTTGTGGGAATTTTGAATCTGCTCCTGGATGTGGATCTCTTCTTCTTCCTCCTGGCGTTTCATGTGGAGTGAGGACGCTCCTCGTCTGAGGAAGGGGAGGGAGTGCGCTTTCATGTGGCTTTTCTGTGAGTCCTGCATACTGGGAACTGGGGAGAGAGGTCAAAGTAAGAGGGGTTGAGGGCGAAGGCTCTATTTAGTTTTTCAATGAGGTCTGGATCGAGATCTCTGGTCGAGGGATGGCGCCCCTCTAAGATGGAAGACTGTCCAGGGCCCGTAGACTGGTGGTATGAGTCTTGTGATTTGGAGGCAGAAGCCTCCCCGACCTCTTCCAAATTTGCGGTTGAGGTACCATCACATTTGACGCAAAGAGAGACCTTGAAAGTTGCCAGCATGGGGGCTCTACATTTATAGCATTTTCAGCCCCTTGGTTTGTCTGTTTTAGAGGAGGCCATGCTTGCAGCTGTGCTAGGGGAATTGGTCCTTGGGGGCCGTAGGCAAGAAATCCCCTGAGAGTCTTTTCCGGCGTCTCCTAAAGAGAATGTGCGTGAGGGGACACTCGAAATGCAGCTCTAATCGCCGTCAATGAGCAGGGCCAGATGAAGCACGTCAGCGTGCTATAGAGGGGATGTGGTCCCTTTCCCCTGAGCCTCCTGGCGGGCTTTTGTGTCTGTGAGCGCTACCAACAAACTGGATTGTCGTGGGGAGTTCAAAATCAAAAGTCTTCAGAACAACTCCAGATGAGCCGTCGACATGCCAAATAACCAGACTGGAGGAGCAGTGTCGATGGCCTGAGCTGGGGAGGGGGCACTGATGGGGAGATGAACATGTGGCTAAAAAATGAACTGCTCTCTCTTGAAGGATGCCGCTAGTGCTCCGCTGCTCAGGAAAAATCCCCTGCTGTGCCCCGGAGAAATCTACCCTTGTACTGTCTCCACTGAGAAAACTCCGTGTAGCTCCACTGAGACACTCAGTGTGGGAAGGCAGGCGAGGGGAAGGGGAGCACATTTTTACAGCATGTACGGTTGAAACTGGGGTCCCCTGCTGATCCGATATCTGGAAAAATACTGTCGTAGTAAAAAACAGAACAAACTCACAAATCGTCGTCTTCAGCTCTGTCGCTCTGGTGACAGCGCTCCTGCAGAGGTCCCACCATGTGACAGGCAGGAAGTAAACTGGTGGCTGGAGGAAGTCATGGGAGGATGCAGTCTCCCTGCAGAAGTCAGTTTTTTTTTCTACCCGTCATGTGGTACCAGGAAGGACCTTCCGGCAGTTATAACCTCAGAGACCAGCTTTAGGAGAGAGAAACACTGTTGTGCGTAAGATTGGAAAATAATTACAGTTTTGTCAATATCAGGGTGATTGGGCTGCTTGAAGAGGTTGAAACTGGCAATCTGAAAGATTCTACTTGTAAATGGCTACAGGGATCATTAAATGTGGAATCTGGCATTCTAGGGATATGGATATGGTCTAGCTACACTTCTTGGTAGTTGCCATTTCCCTTTAAGACTGGCTAGAAATGTTTTCAAGCTGGCTCCTCCCACCCACCCAGGTGGTAACTCCTTTTGCTCCGCACCATTACATCAGATTTTCCTTTCCACTGGAAGAAGCAGGTTCCCTCCTTATCGCTGTCATGCTAAGTAGGCCCTTGCAACCTAAATCTTCGGATTTACTTCCTAAAATGTTCAAAACTTTATGTTTTCAGCTCGATCTTCGAGTGTGACTGTGATGGATCACAAGTCCGCTCCCGGGTTCTGACTGTGCACTTGCGGGCAGAAGATGTCTCGAACGGATTCGCACTTCATGTGCGCGTACTGCCTGGGGCTTGCAATTTCTATCACTCCTTTCATCCAGCCATTCTTGAGGACCATCTAGCCCAACTCAAGTTAGGCTGACCGAGCGAACGGAACCCGCCAGTCAAATACAAGAATGCCCGTTGTATGGTCTCCGTGGCTGCTGGGTCTGCTGAGCAGCTTGCGGCTTTCGAGGAAGCAGCAGCCCAAGCCACTTCCTACTCCTCTCCAGCTTCTGCCTTCGTGCAGCTCCAGCTAGGATATACCTTTACTGGGTCCTTCAGAGAACTATGCCACTCCCTGCTGACTCTCGGTCAGGGACCCTCAGGGCACAAATCTAAGTTGAAGAAAGAGTCCAAAAAAACGGTCTTGCTGATGTTTGTGGGATTGGGAAAGCTCTCTGTCCAGAGCCTCGGTTTCCTACGCTTCTCTGGATCTGACTTCGGTCAGATCCTCAGCCCAGGCTGCCGCCTCCACAGTAACCCCATTGGGCCAGTTGGCTGAGACGCTGGTTGATCTTCCGGACTAGATTTTTCTCAAGCCGGTCAACCAGTTGTGGACTGAAGAGGCCTAAACTTCCTTATCCAGGACTCTGGTCCTGACTCAGACTGTGGAAGGGATGGATCAGTCCACTGACCCGCCGCCTCTGGTCTCCGACCAAGACCTGGAGGAGCCTCGGCACTTGCCGACTCCTTCTGAGCCACGCCGCCAGTCCCCCCGGTGGTTGAGGTTAAGGTCCCAGTCTCCATCCCAAGGGTCAAGCTCATCCCGCTGGCATCTGCATTCCTACTGTCGGCAGCATAGGAAGCGGCGCCCCCACTACTGTTCATCCTCGTCCTCCTCGGGTGAGGAGAGGCTTCGGTGCAAACTGCGTCGACACTATGAGAATCTCATTGGCAACAGCTGGTGCTTATTGTAGCATTAAACTGGCTCCAGCCACTATGCCGGCCATCACCTGGCTTTTGTCGGACTGACCGACACCTTCTCCACCTCCAGGAGCTTCATAGGTAGTCCTGGCTCGACCAACCCCAGTGTCTCCACTGATTCCTGTGGAGCCGACACCCGCTCAGCTGAAGACCGGTGCTTTGACCAAGGAATCTTGGCTGGCCAAGGGGCTTCCCCATTGACTGTTGGTCACCATCACCCCAGACTATCTGCGGAGGGTCAGCATGGACTCTGGTGGTCGACCCCTCTTTGACGACTCCTCTGAGTCAGAGGGTTCTTCCTTGCACTCCCGTCCGGTCAACAAGGAGTCAGTGGGGGATCTCTCAATGAATGAATGCCCTACCTCCTTTCTGGGCCTTCTTCGCCTGATCTCTTGAGTTCACGGGTATGAAAATGAAGCCCGACCAGAAACGGACTCATTAGCTGTTAACCGAGATCCTCAACCATTGAGATACTGCAGAGGCTTTCCCAGTGGTAGAGGCCATTCTTGGTCCTGCCCTGGAGCTCTGGCAGTGCCCACACCTCTTTTCCTGCACCTTCTGCTCGGATGTCCCACAAATATGCAGTACCTGCTGGTTCCCTCTCGGGATTCACAGAACACCCCTTGGCCAAGTGGCTGATGGCCGTTACTGTATTTAGGTGCTCGGCAACACTGGGGTCATTGATAAGCCACCCCACAGAGAGTCCAAGAAGTTGGACCATGCAGTGAAAAAGGTCTATGCTGCCATCTCATCTGGTCTTCGTCAAGCAAGCTCTTCACTCCTTATGACCCACTTCTTCCATGTCCTACTGGGCACCCTGAATGAGGTGCTTCCTCATCTACCAGCAGATCTCCGGACCAGGGCCAGGCTGTTGCAAAACAACAGCTCGAGACAGCCATGGACATTGGGGACTCCTGTGCCTGCCGCAGTGGCCATGCACTGCAGGACCTGGCTGAGGATCTCGACCTTCACAGCAGATAATAAGCACAAGCTGGCAGATGTCCCTTTCCTCTGCACCGACTTATTCTGGCCTGGAGTCGAGGGCCACCTCACCCACATCGAGACATCCAGTGTCACCTTGAACTCTGTGACATCTGTCCAAAAGGACCCCAAGGAGGGCCGGGCCCAGTGGCACTGAGGGTTGAGACACTGGATGCCACACTGGTGACCCGTGTTTAGGAGCGAGCTCATGTTGCTGGGGGTTGGCCGGGAAGGAGAGGATCAAGTGTCCAGAGGATGGCTCTACTCTCCTGAGGAGGGTGGGCTCATGACACCCCGGCAGCAGCTACTCCCAATGGAGTTTGGGATCAGCCAGGGGTTACGCATGCAAGGGGGTGGAGGCATCGGCAGCTGTCCCCGAGTGGGGTGCGGGAGTGCACTCAGCTCGCATTGCGTCCGCACCTCCGGGGGACCATCATGTTGTCGCGCATGTAAAGGGGAAATGCCCCGGCTCCTGCAGGAGACAATGACATGCCAGCCCCACGCACACCATCAGACCCTGCATCCCTCTGGTACCAATATCCTCTGGCCCACACTAGACCACCAAGCTAGACTGAAGGGAGCACCCAGGTAAATGGAGGGCGGCCACGCCCTGGGTACACAAGCCAGAGAGTATATGGTGGTTCGGGGGTGCTGGGTCAGAGTTCCCTGGGGACCTGGAGCAAGGGGGGTCTCGGGCCGGACTGGACAATCAGGTGATACCTCAGGACCAGTGACCAGAGGGAAAAAGAATGGATAAACCAAAAATAAAAAAAGGACCCCAAGGGCTCCAAGCAGCAGCAGAAAAGGAAGCCCTTTTGGTCCACCTGTACGTCTGGGCCACTCCAGACAGGTCAGCAGGCCCAGGCCTGATGACCTTGGCCAAAGTCCGTGGCTGTGGTCTCGTCCGTAAGCTTTGGGGGAGGGGCTCTGGTGGCTCCTCAGCTGGACCCCTTCTCCTCGTCCAAGCCTGCTCAGTAATGGGATGAGGCGTGCCTCCCTCATGCCCGTCACACTTCCCCTGGGTCCTCCCTTGGGGGGCCAGCTCAACCACTTCCTTTCCAACTGGTTCGCTGTCACCACGGACAGGTGGGTTTTCGAGGTGGTGGGTCAGGGTCTGCCTCTGGAATTCAAGCAGTACCCTCCTTGCTGAGTCCGTGCCTTATGGGAGGACTTGATGTCTGCAGGCATTCTGTCAGCTCTCAGAGATGACATACCCCAGCTCCTCTGCAAGGAGGTTGTGGTTCCTGTCGCGGATCCCCTGGAACACCCAGGGTTTGTCTCCAGGTACTTCCTGGTGCCAAAGCGGACAGGAGGCTGGTGCCCCATTCTAGATCTGCAGGACCTGAACAAGCTTCTCAAGTTGCGCACCTTCCAGATGGTAACTCTGTCTCAGATCATACCATCTCTATGCAACTCCTACCCGGTATGCCGTTTCTATCTGACAGCTCTACCAGGTGGGCTGGGTTCGGGGAGGAATATGTCACTTGGAAGAAAGGCTATGTTTGGCTACTCTGCACAGGGGCACCCAAGTAACTCCGAACACAGGAAGCAATAACTGTAATGTCCAATACCAGAAGTGGGATTCTCAAGTGTGGCTTTTATTCACATCCAAACAGAATAATCAAAGCATAGATGGACCCCCATGGGGCTACACTCCTGGTAATGCAGATTAGATGAGACCAGAACACATCTTCTTCATTTTAGCCCTCAGACTCTGAAACACACTGGGCTCACAGCCCAAACTTGTACACTGTTCTGTGTTTTTCCCTGGCTCGGCTCCCTTGCCAGCCACTTGGACACCTTCCATATATCATGGAAACATTTACTGGTGGCTCCCTAAACCACCTAGGAGCACCTCAGCTCCATCAGGGAATCTTCCTCTTAATCCCACATCTGGGTACTTTCCTCGGGCACTGGCCAAGTACCTGAGAGAAAGCAAAAGGTATCTCGGAGCAAATCTATAGATGTGAATTTGGTTACTACTGATGGGGGTCTCCCACCTCTTGCTCCCACAATTCATACCCGGCCATACACTTTACTATGTAGATTCTTACTAAATGTCTTTTTATATTCAGTCTGCTTGTCTTGCTTCCCATTTGTGCTGGACTTGAACATACTAAAAAGTGGCTTTGTCCATTACTCTAGAGCCCCCACAGAGTTAAGTAGTCCAATCCCCACATCTTCCAACTGTACTTCTCTGTCTTTTCCTGACCCCACAATAACAGTCCCTTTAGCTTCATTCTGTTTCAGGTGAAAACACTTGGTCCTTTTTCAGAATGAACTCACCCTTTGGTTGCAGGTGTCCCACAGGCGTTTCCTCCTCAAGGAATCTTCCTTTCAGATCTTCTGGTGCCTCAGCACAACTCAAACAGGCAGCTTCTTTTCCTTAGCTGGACCTAGGGGGGTTGCCCGTGGAAAACAGGCTGACACCTTCTGAACCATTGACAGCGGTCTCCACCACTTCAGTTATCAGTTCCAGTGTTCCTCTTCAGGTGGAAACACACACCAAAAACAAAAGTAGCTCTGTAACAGAGCTTAAAGCTCTGAGGGCCTGCCCTCAGCAGAGCACCTCTGCTGCACTACAGACTGTCTCTCAGACTGAACCAGAACTGGCTTCAGATTCCTCAGCGTTCTACTCCAACCTCCAACTGCAACATTCCAGTGTGGCTTATGCAACTGCGACAGTTCTAAAATGATGTCATCCCTCAGTCTCAGCTGAGACTGAGAACAGAGTGAGACAGTGTGAAATCCGTTTAACTGGAGTTTCACAAGCTGCCTTCCCTGCCTACCAGTAGGTCTTACTGGGATTTTAGTAACCCTAGGTAACAGGGGGGTTACATCTAGAGCAAGACGTGGTTATGCTCACTGGAATTTCAGGCTGCGTTCTTTCACATCCCAATCCATCCGTTATACTGAAGGTTCCTCCGCTTCCAAGCAGAGGGAACCCTCTACGAGATCCAGACCATGCTCTTTGGCCTGTCCTCAGCCCCGAGGGTCTTCACCAAGTGCATCACAGTGGTGGCAGCTTACTTGAGGCACTGAGGGGTCTGGTTTTACCCCTACCTGGATGACTGGCTGATAGCAGGTCCCTCCAGGCAGGAGGTGGAGCAGCCCAGTGACCTGGCCCTCCAGACCTGCATCAGACTTGGCCTCCTGATCAGTGAGGCCAAGCAGGAACTCGTACCTTCACAGGTGATCCACTTCAGTGGGTGGAGTGTGACTCTTGCAGAGCCAGAGCCCAGCTCCTGACGGACAGGGCAGAGGCTCTCTCCTCCTTTGCCCGGTCATTTCATTTTGGGCAGTTGCGCCTTGCCTGGGATTTTCTGCACCTGCTGGGTCAGATGGCGGCCTGCACCAGAGTGGTCCAGTGGGCCCACTGGAGGATGCGCTCCCTGCAGTGGGAGCTGGCCAGCCAGTGGTCTCAGTGCAAGGATCACTTTGACCAGCTGGTCATTGTGACCCAGTGGATGTGAGGCGCCCTCCAGTAGTGGTTAGTCCCACAGCATCTGCAGAAAGGGATCACATTTGTCCGCCCAGAGCCGACTGTCATCCTATCAACTGATGCCACTCTCATGGGCTGGGGTGCCCACCTGGGGAAATGCAGAGTCCATGGGCTCTGGACCCTCGATATCATTATCAACCTGCTGGGGCTTCGAGCAGTCTGGCTGGCGCTGATTGCATTCGCTCCGTACATCTGGGGTCAGTGGGCCAGGTCCAGATGGACAGCACTATGACCATGTACTACCTTGACAAGCAGGGTGGGATGCACTCCCTGCCACTGTGTTACTAAGATCCCCATGTGTGGACCCTCGTGTGCAGCCTGGAGGCCTATCTCCTAGCTATCCATGTGGCAGGGGCCTCCAACCAGCTGGCGGATGCCCTCAGCCATGTGGGCGAGGCATCTGATGAGTGATCTCTCCACCAAGAGGTAGTAGACAGTCTGTTCTCCCAGTGGGGCACACCTCAGGTGGACCTGTTCACCTCCACGGAGAACTTGAAGTTGAGGCTGATTTGTGCCTGCCCCTTTAAGCAGGAAATGCTGCAGGGGATGCATTCTCGAGGCCCTGGACCCCAGGCCTCTTTTATGCCTTCCCTGCACTTCTTGATCCACAAGGTGCTTCTCAAGGCCAGGAGGGACAAGGCACAGGTGATCCTGGTGGCTCTGGACTGGCCATGTCATTTCTGGTACCCCGAGCTCCTTAACCTGTTGCTAGCCTTGCTTGTAGAGCAGAAAGCAGCTAACTAAAAGAAGATAGATTTTCTTATTAATTTAACATTTATATCTCTGCAGGAGTCAGGGTCTGTTGAGATTAAGCAGACATATACTTTATTAGAAGTAGAATGGGACTTATTTAGGGTTAAAAAAAGAAAGAAAAGAAAGTCAATGTGTGTTCTGTGCTGTGAAGGGTACTGTATCAATTTACTTTGCTTAACCAGTAGGAGGAGAGAGAGCTTAATTGGGGGTGCGGCTTAGACACTATAAAAGCAGGTGACTCAAATTACAACTTCCTGTTGCTAGCCTTTTTTCTTACTAATTTTGCGTGTGTCTGCTGTGTCCGCTGGGCACACTGGAACTGCTGGCATTAGACAAACTTGGATAAGATAATTTTCTCATATCCTCTACTTAGTAAATGTACACCGTTAATAATGGAAAAAGAACTCACTAAGTGTATGCAATGTTTGATGTATAGTGAGGGAAAGTATGGGAGCGAGTATGTATGTGCTAATTGCCATCTGATTACTACTCTTGAAGCAGAGATAGCATTTCTGCTTAATATTAAACCAGTTTCTACTGATACTAGGGAATTGGAAAGTTACATCGATCTTATGGATGAACAACTTCATTCTAATGAACAATTTCCTTCACATTTAGGTAGCATTTCTATGCCTCTTGATGAGGAGACGACTGTAATGACTAGTACTAGAATACCTGTTGCCTCTGTCCCCTCTTTTAAGGTGGATGATTATCCTCCCTCTTCTCGTGATAATGATGACTGGACCATTGTCACAAAGCCTCTTTTTAAAAAAAAAAAAAGGAGGGGTGGTCAAATACACTATAGTGCCCCTATTGAAACTCGTAATAGGTTTAAGCAATTGACTGTATCAAATAATGAAGTGCTACATGATTTATCCTGTGCATCACCCTCTGTTGATAATAATGGTTTAAAAACACTTTTCAATCAGGAGTTAATGTCCATGAATATTTGTCCTAGTAAGGCTCAAGCTACCAAATCAATACCTATTAAGTTAATCACTCCAGAGTGTGTTAAACAATCACCTGTTTCTGATTCTTGTACCCCTACTGTCTCAAAACAAGTGTTAGTCCTGGGAGATTCAATCATTAAGCACATTGACAGGGCGGTATGCAATAGTGACAAGAGCGACCACACTTGTTCTAGCTTCCGTGGGGCCAGGGTATCTGACATTACCTCCATGATGCCTAAAATTTTACAAAATGTGGGGGAAAATCCACTGGTTGTCATACATGCTGGTGTTAATGATATAAACAGCACCCCATTTAATCAGTTACAACAGGACTATGTGGCGTTATGTAAACTGTTACTTGATAGGGGATGCTGTGTATGTTTATCTACAAATTGTATGTTTATCTGAAATCTGCCTGTCTGGTAACATCTACCATGGCACTTGAAAATCAAAGCCCCTAAATGAATGGCTGAGAAAGTGGTGTTTTAAGCAAGATATACCCTGTATTACCCACTGGGAATCATTTTCAGATCGTTCTTCTTTGTTTTGCTGGGACGGTTTACATCTCAGTCGAGGGTAGTAAATACTTATGGGGAAAAGTATCACTAAAATCATAAATCATTGTTTAAACTAAAAACAGTAGGGGAGAATGGGTCTATTCCCAAGTCTCTAAATACTTACCAAAATATTATTACAACTAAATGTAAATTCCTAGCTTTGAATGCAAGATTTTTAACCCAACTCAAATGAGCAGAACTTGAAGCCAAATGTAAAACTTTAAATACAGATGTGGTGGGAGTAACTGAAACTTGGTGGGATGCATCCTCAATCTGGTCCAGAGAAATTCCAGGTTATAAATTTTATCATAAAAACAGATTAGATAAGCAAGGCGGTGGGTGGAGTTTGTATGTACATAGGAAATGATATTTCTTCTTTTGAAGTGTGTTCTACCTTTCCTTTGGAAAGTATATGGGTTAAAATCTTATTGAAGGAGCAGCCCTATATAACTATTGGTAACATCTATCGATCTCCATCTGCAAATTCAGATTACTCAACTGATATGTTTAAAGAAATTACACATTTTTCAGAATCTCAAGATACTGTAATATCTGATGACTTTAACCTCCCTCATATTAACTGGGACTCCTTCTCAGGACAGTCCTATGCCAAGAAAGGACTAATAGATGTGGTAGTTAGTACTGGATTACAACTTGTTACTGAACCCACTCGAGGTCCTAATATTTTTGGATCTATTATTTACTAACATAGAGCAACAAATTAGCAATTTACAAATTTGGGATCCACTTGGGACCAGTGATCATTCATTTATTCTTTTTGAAATTCAACAGTTTAAAAGTACACAAAGGAAGTTATATTATATAAAAAACTATAATAAAGCACATTTTTCTAAAATCAATGAATACTTACAAAATATAAACTGGGAATTTAATCTTCTTAATTGTACAACACAACAAGCTTGGGACTTTTTTAAAAACATTGTACATTATTTGGAAAATACCTTTATTCCATCTAAGAGGAAATTTAATAATAAAGGAAAAAATCCCCTTGGTTCAACAAGACAAAAATCAGATTAAAATAAAAATTAAACTTTTTAGGAAACTTAAGAATAGTTCTGTTCCATTTAAAACTACTCTATTACATAAATACAGACTATCTGTGAAAAACTTAAAAAATTCTATTAAATTGGCAAAAAATAAGCTAGAATTTAAACTAGCTCACACAAAAGACTGTCACAAATCTCTTTTCTCCTTTATAAATAGTAAAAAAGGTATATAAAGGACCATTGGTCCCATTATAACCAATGGCTCTTCTCTATCTGATATAGAAACCTTGAATCTCTTTAATAAGTACTTTTGTTCTGTCTTCTCTCAAAAATCAGCTATTAGTACATTTAAAGTTCATGTAGATTATCGTAGGTTCTATCCAACTGACATTATACAGGCTATCAAAAAACTAAAACAAAAAATACTAGTCCAGGCCCAGACAGTATTCATCCATGGTTTCTGATCGAAACCTCTATAATTATTTCTATACCTTTTGTCAGTTATCTTCAACAAATCCTTACAAGAAAGCATTTTACCAAATGATTGGCGTTCAGCAATAGTTACTCCCATATTTAAAAAAGGCAATAGAGGTTCTGTGCAAAATTATCATCCAATTAGCCTGACCTCAGTCGCTGGTAAATTAATGGAACGAGTAATAAAGTCTCTAATAGATAAAGATTGTAAAAAATTAGGAATTTATTATTCAAATCAGCATGGGTTTACTCCCAAGTATTCCTGCACCACCAATCTGATATCTTTTTACAATAATATAAGCACTCTACTAGATGTGGGTATCCCTACTGATGTAATTCTTTTTGACTTTAGTAGAGCTTTCGATAAAGTCTCACATGAAAAACTCATTACTAAAATGCACAGTCTAGGTTTGTCACCTGTTATTGTCAACTGAACTTTAAACTGGTTGACAAATCATTCTCAGAGAGTCAGAATTAATGATATCTTGTTTGATTCAGGTAGTGTGACAAGTGGTGTACCACAGGGGTTGGTCTTGGGACCAAGATTGTTTAATCTCTTTATCAGTGATTTACAAACAGGGCCAAATAACTTCATGGTTAAATTTGCAGACGATACTAAAATGGGGGGCAAGGTTAATAATCAAGAAAATATTTCTGCATTAAAGAAGGATTTGGAAAAATTAACACTTTGGGCAAATGAAAATCATATGCAGTTTAATCAAGACAAATGTTTAGTAGTGCATTTCGTGTAAATAATCCAAAACGATATATTATATAAACGGACTACCACTTCACTCATCAAATTGTGAAAAGATTTAGGGATATATGTTAATAATAAACTTACATCAAGTGATCACTGTGTTAGAACTGCTTGCATGACCAACAGACTTTTGAGGCAAATAAACGACTTTTGTTAATCGTGACTGAACAATGCCTTATTCCATTGTATAGGGCATACATTAGACCAGATTCAGACTATGGCTCCTTTCTGGAATCCAAACCAAAAAAAAGACATAGCAATTCTTGAACTGGTTCAAAGGAGAGTAACTAGAATGATTCCAAGATTAACAAACTTGGATTATCAGAGCAGATTAAAAGCTACTGGTCTCTTCTCTCTTCAAACTAGAAGATTAAGAGGTGATATGCTTATGGTTTTTAATTGAATAAATTCACCAGATCTAATGGAAAAATGTGGTCTAACACTCTCCAAAAGGAGACACGTTCCGAGACTGCATAATAAACAGCTTGAAGTAAAAACTTATAAAACCAGCAAAAGGGGAAAGTTTTTTCCAATAAGAGCATCCATTGTATGGAACACCTTGCCACAAGAATTGGTAGAGGCAACTAGTGCCACTGTCTTTAAAAACAAATTAGATGTTTGGTTGAGGGATAATAGATAATGTCCCACATAGTGTGGGGAACAGTCTCGATGGGCTCTGGCCTTCTTCTGTTCTCTCATACCAAGTAACTTCAGCAGCAGGCTTCCGAGGCATCTTCCTCTCTGCCTGGACCTGCTTTCCATCAATCAGGGGAAGGTACTCCACCCAGACCTTCAATCTCTGCACCTGACAGTCTGGTTCTTGAGCAGCTAAAGTTCCAGGCTTTGGATCTCTCCAGCAATATCCTCACTGTTGTGGAGGCATCTTGGAAGGAGTCGACCAGGAAATGCTATGCCTTCAAGTGGAAGAAGTTCTCCATTTGGTGTCAGGTCTGGTGGCTAGCATCCTTGACTACCTGTTGTCCTTTTCTATGTCCCTCTCCAAGTCGGGCCTTCGGTCAACAACCCATAAGGTGCTTAGTATCTCTGCTTGCAAGGGCGGTCAGCAGTCGATCCGTCGCAGGAGAAAGTGATCTGGTGCTTTTTCAAAGGCCTTGACCATTACTCCCTTCCAATGCGTGAACCACCACCACCTTAGGATCTGTTCCTGGTTTTGGCAAAGCTCATGGGCAAACCATTCGAACCAATGCACAGGTGTGACATGTCTCACTTGTTGTGGAAGACCGCCTTTCTGGTGGCTGTCATGTCAGTCAGAAGAGTCGGTGAGCTCCAGGCACTTTTGGTGGAGTCTCCTTACCTGGTCTACCACAGGGACAAAGTTGTTGTGCGCCCCAACCCGAAGTTCCTCCTGAAGGTTGTGTCAGAGTTTCACCCGGTGATTAATCTCCCAGTGTACTCCGCCAATCACATCTCCGAGTCCGAACACAGGCTCCATATTTTGGACCTGCGGCAAGTGCTTGCCTACTATAAGGAGCGCATGGCTGGATTTCAGGGAGAAGTTCTCCAGCTATTTGTCACCTACGCTGAAGCTGCACCTGGCAGACCAGCAGCTAAGCACACGATTAGCAGGCGGATTGTATCCTGCATTGACCTCTACTGTAGGTTGGCGGGTAGGAAGTCTCCCATAGGGCTAAAGGCTCATTCCACCCGCCATACTGCTGCCTCTGTGGCTGCTTCCAGGGACGTCCCTATCCAGGAAATCTGCAGAGCTGCTACCTGGAGGTTAGCCCACACCTTCATTTCCCATTACCACATTGACCTTGAGTCATGCAGGGATGCTGGTTTTGGGGCCTCAGTTCTCCAATCTCTGTTCCCTAAGTAGGGGGTGTTCGCCCTGCCTCCTTCTCTTTCCGGAGAACTGCTAGGAGTCTGCCAAGAAGTGTGGACAGAACATCATATCTGTGTCTCTAGAAAAACAGGTTACTCACCTGTAACAGTAGTTCTATGAGTGCTATATGATGATTATCCACATGGACCCACCCGACTTCCTCTTGCTTTGGTGCACAACACTGCTTCCATTGGGCAAGATCTGGCGTCATGGGGCGGAGCCTAGGGAGTTTCCATCCGGATGGGTGGGAGGAGCCAGCTTGAAGATGTTTCTGGCCAGTCTTAAAGGGAAAGGCAACTGCCAAGGACTGTGGATGAACATCATACACCACTCCTAGAACTACTGTTACATGTGAGTAACCTGTTTTTCTTGTCACCAAGACTTGCTGAATGACGTTGAGAAAAACCTAAAGGATGGATTCACCAGTCCGATCCTTGCTTTGCAATACTGGCTAATTGTGCGGTACTGCAGGCTGCAAGAAATAAAGGCCAGTTTAAATGGGATGGCACAACAGTGAGGATGTTCCATGGCTTGGATTTCACTACACTTATTAAGAAGGCTTTGACAGTGTGAGGAGTTGGCTCTGGGAATCGGGCATCCACAACATCTCGATGATGCCAATCACGCTGAAGATCTTGTATAGGGATTAGGACTACCTTTTTATATGAATCCCAAGTTGATAGGTTAAGTTGCTTCTTAACATTGGCAAGGAATTCACTGTGAAGGATGTGACCCTGAGCTCCAGTTGTAACTCTAATGCTGACAAAAGACTGCTCTGTTCAGGTTTGTTCCCAGTATAGACTATGTGATTGATTGCTGTTATCTCTGTGGATTGTGGAAGAATATATGGGTTAAATGTCTTTTGTTATATTGCACATGTTTAAATACTTGAATTCTGCCTGATAGTTTATTGATATAATGCAAATTTCTTTTTCTTTTTCTTTTCATTTATTAAACTCTAGGATTACAAAGTACATTTGAGCAGGAACTGCTTGTTTACAAAGGTTCCAAGTCGGAGAATGGGGGGGTAACCTACAACAATGGTAAACAATGGTAACAGTCATAACATACAGATTGCTTGTACGTAAATAGTTCAGTCAACATGTTAAAGTAGAACAACACTAGCCAGCTTCTATCAGAATCCATGGTAAAATGGTATACTTGGTAGGAAGGAGGAAGCTGGCTGGAAGGTACCATTGTGAGACAGGGATGAAAAAAGTGAGGGGGAAAGGGGCCAGTGGTATGAGTGAGTCGATAAAGAGGTGATGAGTGGGTGAGGGGGGCAATGTGAGAGGCGGAGGGGGCTGGTGCCACAAATGCAGGTCTGCGGTGGCTGATAACAGTTCCAACTAGGGTAGAGGGTGATGACCATGGCTTAGGGGAGGCAGTCACAGTGTGAGGTAGAGGGGAGGAATAGATGCAGTTACCTTTTAAAGGGGCTTAGCATTGCAGCAGCAAGAGTTACTTTGTTAAGGGTTTTGAACCACTGAGGAGCCCTGTGCCTGAAGGATCTGTGACCCAGCAAGGTCTGGCACCAGGGGACCTGGAAAGTTTGGGATTGAGAACTGCATGTTGGCAGGGTGCAGCTGTTGGTAGTAAGGAGTCTCGCCACACCTGGAGGCATAAGTTCGAGAAGAACTTTTTTCACAGTAAGACAGGTCTGGTATTGTATTATACTTATCAGAGGTAGCCATCCAGCCTTAGCGTAAAGGTCACCGGTGTGCGTTAGGCGTTCAGCCCCGGTAAGAAGTCTACAGGCCTTGCTAAGTGTCACAGATATCCTCTTAAGGGCAGTAGCGGAGGCAGAGCCATAGATTACTAGACCGTAGTTGACAATGGAGGTATCAGAGCTGTGGATAGCCAGTCTAAGGGCTTCAGAAGTCATGCAGTGTTTGTACTTGTGGAGCAGGCCAAGGCATATGTTGGCAGACTTTGCAACCTTCCCAGTGTGCTGGGAGTAAGAGAGTGAGCTGTCCAGGGTGATGATGCTGAGGTATTTTAACTCATGAACCTGATCAAGTGAGGTCCCATCTTGATTCTTGATGGTGAGGGGTAGAGGTTTATACTTGCTACATGCTTTGCAGAAAGACATAACCTTAGTTTTACTGTAGTTCATGACAAGTTTGTAAGAGCCAAACCATTTTTCCACCAGGCTGAAATCATGTTGCAGTTGATTCTCAAGTAGGTTAAAGTCCCGATTGCTAGAGAAGAGAACCGCATCATCTGTGTAGTGTAGTGTAGTATCCTCTGTTGGCAGATGCCAGGGAGGTTGTTTAGGAAGAGAGAGAAAAGAGTAATGGGCCCAGTATTGACCTCTGAGGGACACCCGAGAGGACTGGATTTTCAACTGAGGAGACTCCAGCAATTTTAACACTTTGAACTCTCTCCCCAAGGTAGCTAGCAAACCAGGGCAGTGCATCCTTGGAGAGCCCAAGATCAGTCAGTTGTCTGAGCAGTAGGGGTGGTTAACTGTATCAAAGGCCTTAGTCAGGTCAATAAATATGGCCTCCCCCCCCCACATAGTCCTTGGTCCAAGGCGTCATGGGTACAACTGGCGAATTCCAGCAATGCCGTGGTGGTACTGTGCCCTTTTCAGAAGCCATGTTGCTCGGGGCACTGAATATTGTGTTTTTCCAGGACCTCTACAAGCTGGTCAGAGACTATACCTTCAAGTGCTTTGGATAATGTGGGGAGGGTGGAGATGGGCCTATAATTGGTGTGCAGTGACTTGTCTCCACTCTTATGCACTGGTGTGATGGTAGCCTTTTTCCAGAGTGATGGGAACTAGCCATACCTTAGGGAGAGGTTGAAGATCATTGTCAGGGGTTCAAGAATCTCGTCAGGGACTAGTGTGAGCAGCTTCAAGTTGAGTGAGTCACCACTATAGCCAGTATTTCTGATAGCCTTACAAATATAGGCCCTGGCTGAGTGCATTGGGATCCTTTTGAAGAACAACTGTGGCACTGAGTGTGCTTGGGATGATGTGGCAGTGGAGGGGACGTCGAAGAAGTCAGGTGGGAGGACACTGCTCAGGTTGGAGAATGCGTTGATGAAAGTATTGGTGATGGTATCTAGGTCCAGCGTAGAAGTGCCATCAGTGTTGAGCATGGTGGGTGGAGACTTGGTGTCTTTGCCAGAGAGGTCCTTAAGGTTTTTCCAGAATTTTTTCCCATCCCCCCACAAGTTGGAGAGCGCTTCTCTAAAATATTTGCTTTTGGCCATCCGTATAGCACAGCTGCAGCTATTTGGTTGCCTGTTTGTATTTTTGAATGTCTGCTTGGGCAGCTGTGGCTCGAGCATGGTGCCAGAGGTGGTTCCTTTGTTTCAGCTGCATGATAAGCTCAGTGTTTTTCCATGGGTTAGCTCCACCTTTAACCTTCATTTTTTTTAGCGGTGCATGGATATCACAAGCCTCAGTGAATTGGCTGATAAACAGATCTAGCGCTTTGTTTACGTCCTTGAGTGAGTCTATTTTTGACCAATCTAAACTGCTTAGATGGGATTTTAGTAGCTGTAGGTGTCCCTTCTTGAGTACCATGGCTTTTATTATTTTTTTGGGGGCTTGATGTAGTTATTAGCCCAAGTGCATATGATGGGCGAATGGTCACTTAAGGAGTCAGGGAGAACCTGTACCATGGAGAGTCTTTCAGGGTGGTTGTACAGAATCCAGTCAATAAGGGTGTGTGTCCCTGTCCTGTAGTTACACCTGGTAGGAGAGGGGACTAGCTGTGTGAGATGTTGTGCTATAACTGCATCTTTGTCGATGCAGGCTTCAGGTGCAAGCCAATTGATGTTAAAATTGCCCATGATGATGGACTCATGAGTTATGGTGTAGACCCTTCAGATATTCCATGACATAATAGAAGCCGTAAGTTGGGTCCTTTGGGGGGATGTAAATGGAGACTACGGTGAGGTTTTTGTTGTGGGCCCCGAGGAGAACTTTGATAGTGAGGACCTGAGATGGTGATCCCGGTTTAGAAAGAGGGATGACATGTCCCATGAGAGTATCCCTCAGGTAGATGGCACAGCCATCTCCCTGCTTAGAGCTCCTGTCCTGCCTGAAAATTGTGTATCCGGGAATAGCAGCTGCACTATCAGGGATCTTTGGAGTTAGCCATGTTTCAATAACAGAGAGGATGTCAGGATTGTATTGCCGAATCCAGGTTTGGAGGTTATCAAGTTTGCTGAGGAGGCTGCAGATATTGGTGGATGCCAGGGTAAGAGACCCTAACTTCCGGTTCTGGTGGTAGGCAGATGGTCCTAGTGGGCCTGGGTTCGGATGAATGTTTCTGGAGAGAAGCAGTAGCAGTAGAAGAAATCTCAGAAGGGAGGTTTGAAGTGTTTTGAGGGCTTGTTTGCTGGAAATCCTTCTGCGAGCCTGTGTGTTGAGGCAGTGGTTTGAGCCTGGCTTATTACAGAGAGCTGCTAGTACATATATGTTCCCCTGAGGGCTATACCCTTGGTGCTTCAGAGTGAAGCTAGTGTGCCAGGTTGGGGAGGCGAGAGGCACAAAGTTATTAAACTGGATCCCAGTGGTCATACCTAGTGTGTAGTGCAGAGCTGGGGTTGGTATGAGCTGGCCTTGGGAATGGGGGTGGTAGTCACTTGATGGGTGGGGCAGTGCAGCACAGCTATCACAAAAAATAGCAGTGCTGGATGCAGGTTAAAAGCAGCCATGTCAAGGGGAATGTGGGAGACACAGATTGACTGAGAGCGCACTGTATGGGGAAAAAAGTAGAGAGTTGAGGAACGTTTGGGAATCAGCAGAGACCAGTAGGATGAGTGAGTTAGGGAGTGCTGCTTCTGATAGGTGAAGCAGCCCAGGAGGAGGGGCGTCAATGTATTTAAAGGAGGCCTGGGAGGGGGTGGGAGAAAAAATAGGTCTGAAAGGAGACCCGAAAAGTACACTTAGGCAGCAGTTCGTGGGCACACCAATGGCTGAGGAGCAACAGCTAAGTCATCCAATCAAGGACCACTGGCAGCAGCGGCGCACCAATCACAAGGCAGCCACAGAGTATGGAGCTCCACAGAGTGTTGGTGCTAGTACCTGCTGATGGGATCAGAGTCCGAATTCCAGGGAGGTGGGCAGTGGCAGCTGGAGGAGTCGGCGTGGCGGCCATTGAGCGCCGCTTTCGGTGAAGCGCAGAGTTTTTCTCCGGGGATACTAGTGGGGCCAGAAAGAAGAGGCAGATTAATTTAAAACACAGGAAAGTAGGGAGGGGGCTGACGGCAGTGCGTCGGCAGGGGTGCTGGAAAAATTAACTAACAAAAGAGTGAGGATGCTATGGGTGTGGTGGGAAGACAAAGGGAGTAGAAGGCGCAATTAGCTTAAAGGACAGGAGCGGGGAGTGAGCGGGGGAAGGGAGAGGTGGTAAACACTCAGAGGAAAAAAAAACATTTAAATTACAGGTAGAGAGAGAGGTTTGTGAGCCAAGGGGAAATTACGGGCGGGTGCGGTTAGAAGTAGCAGCAGCTGTTGAGAATGCAGAAGGGTTGCGAGAGAATTAAGTCGAAGTGCTGGAGGACAAAGTTAGAGAGAGAGTGAGCAGAGAGAGACCCAGAGAGAGGAGTACATATGCACAAAAGGCTAAAACAGCGGTGGTATTATAGCAAACTGAAAGGCTAGCACTAAGTAAAATGATGCAGTTAATGTCATATACAGGCTAGTATCACAGTGCAGGGTGAAAATACACTTCAAATTTGTACACGTTAACACTGTACGCTGAAAAATAGGTCTGAAAGGAGACCCGGAAAGTACACTTAGGCAGCAGTTTGTGGGCGCACCAATGGCTGAGGAGCAAGAGCTAAGTTGTCCAGCCAAGGACCACTGGCAGCAGCGCTGCACCAATCACGAGGCAGCCGCAGAGCATGGAGCTCCACAGAGTGTTGGCGCTAGTACGTGCTGATGGGATCCGAGTCCGAGTTCCAGGAAGGTGGGCAGTGGCAGCTGCAGGAGTCTGCTCAGTGGCCGTTGAGCGCTGCTTTTGGTGAAGGCGCCGAGTTTTTCTCTGGGGATCCTGCTGATGGGATCAGAGTCCGAGTTCCAGGGAGGTGGGCAGTGGTTGTTGGAGGAATCGGCGCGGTGGCCATTGAGCACTGCTTTCGGCGGTAGTACAAGTAGCACAGTTTTCTGCTCTTAGATGGAATTCAGCCCCCCCCCGTGCCCTGGCACACATGTCTGCCTTTTTCGCTGGTAGGCATGTTGGCTACATTATTTCACCTGTTTGCAGCCAGAAGAGAGCGGGGTCAGGACTTTTCCATTTGAATACAAGGCTTGAATATTTCTTTTCCTGAATGCAGGTTGAAAGCTCCAGCAGGAGAGGTGATAAGATCTGGACTGTATCACCATTACTTGCTCATGAAAAATGAGGGCGCACTGGCTAGAGGGCATGGGTAGAGACTAGTAGTTGAAGATTCACATGGACAAGAGGAAGTTCTTCATAGAGCGAGTGGCGGATGAATTGAATAGACTGCCCAGAAGAGGTGGTTGAATCTAAGACTTTGACAGAGTTTAAACTTGAATGGGACAGATATAAAGAAACAATGGGACCCACAAGCAGAAAAGGGAGACTTAAATAAGGGCATGGAGCAGCTGGCATGTTGGTTGTAGGCTGGAGTAGCATGAGGAATCAGAGACTTAAGTGGTTAAATGTTTTGTTTTTTAGTATAATGAGTCCTGCTTTCTAAATATTCCGCATATATTGAGAAACAATACTATGTCTGAAACTTCGCACCCTTTGACTTAAAGGCACTATATAATCTTTTTTCATACATTAAAAAAATGGTAACAGATCTCTAAGGAGATGCAACAGTGTCAGTACAACCACTCTGAGTTACGGGATAGATAGGCACACTTAGTGCCTCACATGTCTGATATTGCACCTGATGGAGGCCGATGATTATTCTTAAATACACACACAGTTCAGCAGAAGCATTGTATTCAGGCATTATTGTTTGTAAAATCCAGTTCAATTATTTGTGGTACAAAGAGTGTGGACCTGCTCAGAATAGAGTAGGATGTGAAATAACAAAATTGGATGAGGGGTAACTTCATTGTGAAGTTACATTGTGTCTCAAAAAACAGCAAATGGGTATTATTGTTAACATATAGATACCAATTGAGCTTAATAGTTTTTAAATATTTTTGTATTTATAGAATTAAAGGCAATCCCCTGAAGAAGCCGTTTAGAAGGTAAACGTTGGCACTTAAGTGAACCAGATCAATAAAAAAATAATTGAAGATCTACCCGCATGGTGTACTGAAGTACTCATAAGCAACCCCTTTTCTCATGCACTTTTTAGGTTGGCTGACATTATACTACCGATTTATATTAGAGGACAACAACATATTCAGTGTGTATGTAAATGTTAAATATGAGGTCACGAATATATATAAATCTATATAGATATGTTTATGTATATGTTCTGGATTAATGGAAGATATCAGAAAAATCTTCATGAGTTATATTTGACCTCTGACCTATGATCTGCAAAGTCACATGGATAAATGGATAAAGAAACCGCCAAAGGAGAAAGAGTGGGGGGACACTGGGAGAATCTTAAAGGAGCCATAGCAGAGGCAACAAGCCATTGCATTAGGCAAGTAAGCAAAACAAAAAGAAAGAAAAAAAACTGTATGGTTCTCAAAGGAAGTGGCTGAGAAGGTAAGGGGAAAAGGGTGGCATTCAGGAGGTACAAGGAAAACACAGAGGGAAGCAGACAGAGAACTTTATCTGGAAAAGCAGGGAGCCAGTATAGTGCAGTGGTTTAAGGCTCTGAGCTGCAAATCTGGGGACCTGGGTTTGAATCCCACAGCCCCCACTTGCATACTGTGTGACCCTGAGCAAGTCACTTAAATTCCCTCTGCTCCCAGGTTGCATCTGTAAACAAGCTTTTAGCTTAGTGTGTCTCACCTGGTTAAACAATTGGGGAAAAAAAAAAGGGCAGAAGGAGGTGGGGAAAGCAGTCAGGAGCGCGTTGGCGCAAACAGAAAAAAAATAGCCCAGACAATAACAAAAGGGAACAAGAACTTTTTCAGGTATGTTAGTGAAAGAAAAAAGACTAAGGGTGGGATTGCAAGACTAAAAAGGGAAGGAGGGAAGTGTGCAGAGGGGGACCAAGAAAAAGCAGAAATCCTGAACAAGTAATTTTGTTCAGTATTCACAGAAGCAGGGGAAGGAAAGGGACCAAAGTTTGGCGACAGAAGCACCACTAGCAGGGAAGTGGACACCAGTACATTTAAGAAGGAGAGAGTCTTAAATGAACTCACTAATCTGAAAGTGGACAAGGCAGTGGGGCCGGTCAGGGTATATCCCAGACTATTAAGAGAACTCAGGGAGGTGCTGGCAGCACCACTGACAACCTTCTTTCCTCAAGGGTATACATATGGAGTGGAGTATGAAGATGGCCGCCAGGCTGGGCGTGTTGCCGTCACTCGAGCTTGAACTTCTGTTTGTGTGCTAGTTTTATGATATTTTAACTTATTATCTTAGCCCATTTTAGACTTTGTGAACTCTTGGGCTTGTATTGTTTTGGCAGGACAAATCGTGGGGATTAGCGGTTTGGGGCTCTTCGGCTTTCTGTTGTCACGGACCTGCAGCGGCGTCTTTGGAGTCTCTACAAGGAACTGTTTGGCAGAGTTACGTCGGAGGATCTTTTTTTTTCGTTTCTGCCCTAACCTGCGGTAGTTTTTCGGGTTTCCCAATCGGTCTCACTTTAGCGGAGGAACGTCGGAGGGGTTTTCTTGCTTCCGCCCCCTCCCTTCAGCTTCAGTTTCTGGACGAGTCCGAGAAAGAGAGTGGGAAGCCTTCCGGCCTGAAAGATCACTTAATTTTATTTTCTGGGACTGTTTGTTGGTTTCCTCCTGGACACCGTCTGGAAGGTTTGCGGAGTTCCGGATTTGGTCTGGGTCAGACGGCTTTGGACTTTTCTGTTGGTTGCTTTCCACGATTAATTTAGCGGATTTATTTCGCTGGGATTTAGGGCCTGAAGAGCCCACTACTTCCACGTCGCTCTGAATTGTGATGAGGATTGGAATGGAGTTACATAGGATGGGTTTGCCCTCTCTTCCTTTTTACTAATATTTAATCTGACGCTATCTGACTTGGTTTAGTTTTCAGAGTGCTGAAAGGCCCTGGCTGAGCAAGGTTTAAATCTGGTTGTGTAACTCTGTCTGTTAGTTAAATTCCTGATGGGTGTCCTGACCTGGAGCTTTTGCTACCCTGCAGGGGTTTGGGGGGTATTTTTTTGGTCAGGGAGCTGGCTGGAGTACCCCACCCCCCCTTGAGTCTTCAGGACTGCCACTTTCGTGATACTCTTCAAGACCCTTTGGTAAGGGTAGTTTTGGACTCCTTTGGGGATTACCTATTCGGGAGAATTATGGGCATGAGTTAAACTGATTTTTTGACCAAAATTCTACAGACTCTCGAATCATTTTTGTGAATCTTCGGACTCTTCCTGCTTTATTCCCATTTGTTCCTGTCTGATATGGACATACTAATTTTATGGACTTTGTATTGGTTTGATTTGCTTTACTTTTGAGTTTTTCTGATTACGGCTCTTGGACACAGGGGTGAAAGGTCTTTGTGTCCTTTAGCCTTTTAGTTTTTGTTTTATTTTTCTTTTGTGAGGCTAGAACAAATTTCATCTTCCCCTAGTTGTGAGAGAACTTGTGTGGAGTTCTGTTCTTGGCCCTTTGCTGTTTATCCTATAAGGGCTAGGCAGTGAGAGTGCCTTGTCCCTTTCCTCTCCCGGTGGTGAGAGCAATCCGGGGGTTAACAGGTTAGGTTTAGATTTTCTTTTCTTTTCTTTCAAGTTTATTCTTATGTTGTTGTTTAAATTGATTTTTAATTAGTTTGTTGTGGGTTTTGGTTTTTATTTAAGTTTTAACATGTGTTGGCCTTTAGCTCCCACGGTGGTGCGCTACTCATCCTCCTCTCCCAGCCTCCACCTTTGTCCTCCTCCTCTACTTTTTGATACTTACCAGCGCTGTAGGGCTCTGGGTATTGTCCGTGGGGGGTTGTCAAACAGGGGTGGATGAATGAGCGGTCCATCGACCGGGTAGTTGTGGTCCAGGAGGCGCCCTGGGGCGAAATGGAATCCAGATCGAGGTTCTCCTTGTCTGGTAGCCATACCCAAGGGCCCCACAGAAACTAGTGGGCAGATAGGCTTGACAACCCCTGAAGTTTGTCCAACTCGGGTGGTGTTATGCAATGCCAGGTCTGTTAGGAATAAGACCGCTATTATTGCCGATCTTGTTGGTTCGGCTGACCTGGCTTGCATCACCGAGACCTGGCTGGATGAAAACTCTGGCCCCACTTTAGAGGCCATGATTCCGGCTGGGTACTCGGTGATACACCGCCCGAGATTGGACCGCAGGGGCGGGGGGGTTGCAGTCTGTTTCAAGACGGAATTGGGTCTCACGAATGTGGTAGTCGGTGAGACTGAGTCTTTCGAGTGTACAGTCGTAGCAGGTATAGGCGTTCGAATCGTCCTCATCTACCGTCCACCCGGTGATGGGAAGCGCTTCTTACGGAAGTAGCAGACTTCCTAAATGGGCATATCGTTTGAGTCCCCAGGTTGAAGGTCCTGGGTGACTTCAACGCCTGGGTCGATGATGAACTCTTAAATTTGGGTACGACTTCCTCCAATTGATGTCTTCTATGGGCCTTACACAGGTGGTTTCACTGCAACGCACAAATCTGGACATTCTTTAGATCTAGTCTTCCTTCTAGGGATTAGCCATCCGACATGGGGTGGAACCAGTCGCCTGGTCTGATCACCACATCGTGAGGTTCAATTTTGCACCCCCTAAGAAGACCAGCCCCTGGGAGATGGTCAGGTACCGCCCATTCGGAATGTTACTCCACAAGGTCTAGCGGCGGTCCTTGACCTCTCATCCTTCAGTTCAGTGAGCAGTGGTCCAGAAGCACTAGTGATAGGCCTATAATAAGGCCGTCACGGCACTAATTCCATTGCTCCCTGTTAAGTGGCCTCAGATCCCTTAAGCCCCAGAGCCCCATGGTTTGATGGGACCCTGAGGAGATCGGAGACAGAGGCGAAGGTTAAGCGTCGCTGGCGCAGGTCCGTCCTTGATGCCGACCACTCTAGATTAATGGAACATTATGTTAACTATCAATCTGCAGTCACCCATAAGAAGGCAGAATTCCTGTCCAGGGAGATTGCAGGTGCTCAGAATCGACCGGCTCAGCTGTTCCGAACTGTAGACAGACTGTGCAACCCAGCCTGCCTGCATGTTTGGAAAGCTTTTTCACAAGTAGAGTGCGATGAACTCGCTCGATACTTTGCAACTAAAGTGGCCGACATCAGGAAGAACCTGGGTCCGGCAAGCTCTATGGGTGAAGCTTCTGGTCAGCATGAGATGACAGTGCCCCATTTCTCCTGGAGTTCCTTTCGACGACCTGAGTTCGTGGACATTATGAGGATCATTCATTCTACGCGCCCTACAAGCTGTGGTTGGACCCTGGTCCGACTCCCCTTATTTTGGGTTGTTTGGAGATCATTGGTCCAGTCCTGGCGTAAATAGTCTGGTGCTCCTTGGAATCGGGTGAGTTTCCCTGTTCCTTGAAAGAGGCTGTGGTAACTCCTCTCTTGAAAAAGCTTCCTTGGACCCGGACTCTTATTCTAGCTATGACCTATCTCAACCTCCCCTTATTGGGAAGGTTATCAGAAGGTCTGGCGAATCAATGGATGACCATTTAACCATCCATAATGTCTCACGAATCCTTCCAGTCGGGCTTCCGTAAAGACATAGCACGAGACTACGCTGGTTCGGGTGTTAAATGATCTTCTGATGGCGAGGATCAGAAGAGCGCTCCATTCTCGTCTTCTTGATCTCTCTGCAGCCTTTGACACAGTGGACCACATGGTGCTGTTGGCTCGTCTGGGGCATATTTGTGGAATGTCTGGAACCATTCTGCAATGGTTCCCGTCATTCCTTACGGAAGATCACAGAGAGTTGTGTCAGGGATTTTTCCTCTGACCCAATCCCTCTGTTGTGTGAGTGCCCCAGGGATCGTGCTACTCGCCCATGTTGTTTGCAGTGTACATGCTGCCCCTCGGAGGTATCATCAGGCGATATGGGCTGAGGTTTCACTGCTATGCGGGTGACACCCAGCTCTATCTGTCCTTTGCACCCGACCAGGATGGAGCTCTCTCGGTGTTTAACAGCTGTCTGAGGGAGATCCAAGACTGGATGGATTCTAGTTGGCTAAAGTTGAACTCTGAGAAAACAGAGGTGCTGGTGGTGGATCCTGGTGGTCGGGTGGTGAGGCCGGATATCGGTGCTCCGTCTGGAATTATTCTTGGTGGAGTACCTTTGCCGTCCTCAGAACAGGTGCGTAGCCTTGGATTTATTCTTGACGATAAGCTGACTCTCAAAGCTCAGGTGTCAGCTGTTGTCAAGATTTCCTTTGATCATCTTGTTCCGTCTGACTCCCTGCCTACTTTGGTTCATGCCTTTGTATCTTCACGCTTAGACTATTGCAATGCCCTGTACTTTGGGCTTTCTGGGGTTGAAATCCGTCGCCTGCAGCTGGTGCAGAATGCTGCAGCCCAGGTTTTGACTGGGACAAGTCGTTTTGTCACATCACTCCTGTGCGCAAACTGCACTGGCTGCTGTCTATGCGATGTGGACCACCTTCAAAGTCTTTTGTTGACTTTCAAAGCCCTTCACGACCAGGGTCCAGCCTACCTGAAAGAGCTCCTGGTGCCTTACTGCCCTGACCGATCACTCCGCTCGGCCGACATGGGGTTGTTAGAGATCCCGAGAGTGAGTCTGAAATCTTCTGGCAGCAGAGCATTTTCATTTGCTGCACCCACTCTTTGGAACTCTCTACCATGTCGGCTATGGCAGTGCACCTCCGTGGAACTCTTTAAAAAAGAGCTGAAAACTTACCTGTGGAGCATGGCTTTTTAGATAATTAATTATTTATTAACGCTCTGGATTTTATTATTACATATTTTATCTTGTGGTATGCTGATTTTATGTTTATGTTTGTGTATGTAATGTTCGAATTGTTAAATTGTTCAGCACCTTGATATGTTGAAAGGTGCTATAGAAATAAAATTATTATTATTATTATTATTCAACAGTTCTTTGGAAACAGGTGTGGTACCAAAGGACTGGAGGAGAGAAAATGTAGTCCCTCACCCCAAAAGTAGGAGCAGGGAGGAGGCTGGCAATTATGGGCCAGTCAGCCTGACCTTGGTGGTGGGGAAACTAATAGAATCACTACTAAAAGAAAGGTTTGTGATATATCTCGAATCCAGTGGAGCACAAAATCCAAGACTGCATGGATTCATAGCGGGAAGATCTTGTTAAACAAATCTGATTTCTTTAGGTAACTAGGGAGGTTGATCAGGGAGGGATGGTAGATGTGGCCTACCTGGATTTCAGCAAGGTCTTCAACACTGTACACATAGGAGGCTAGTAAACAAGCTGGGCAACCTGGGAGTGTGTCCCAGAGTGGTAAACTGGGTCAAAAATTGGCAGAGTGATAGGACACAGAGGATAGTGGTGAATGGAGTTCAGTCTGAAGAGAGGGGGGGGTGACCAGCAGGGTCCTGCAAGTATCGGTGCTTGGGCCAGTCCTCTTTAATGTTTTCGTAAGCAACATTGCAGAGGGGCTGGAAGGGGAGGTGTGTCTCTTTGCAGACAACACAAAGTTCTGCAACAGGGTTTACACTCCAGGAGGGGTAGAGAAAATGAGAAGCGTCCTAAGCAAGCTTGAGGAGTGGTCAAGGGTGTGGCAGCTAAGATTCAATGCAAAGAAGTGCAAGATCATGCACTTTGGGCACAGAAATGCAGGAGGAGGAGTGCATGATGAGGGGGAGGTACTGACGGCCACCAAACAGGAAAGGAACCTGGGAGTTTTTATTTGTTTATTTAAAAGTTGGCAACCGGGAAAGGCACACTGAGCTGAAGCATTTTCAGGTGCGACCTGGGAGTACAAACAGGGTGAGACATACAGTACAAACGTAAATACAATATGCAGAATTAGTACAATAGAAAGTGATACTCAAGAAAAATATTCAGAGCAGTACAATAAAATATGATACACAAATGAGAGCAACATTTAGTAAAATCACTAATTCAGATTACAGGATAATGAGGCAGATAAAGTGCATAGGAGATAATTCAAGTGAGTCCGAGACAACCAGAAAGGAACGCACAGAGGAGGTATTTAAGGAGTAGGAGTCTGGGAGTGTGTTGGAGGGGGACTGGGGGGGGAGACTGGCATGAGCAATTTTTGCTGGGGAACAGTCATAGAAGGAATTTTAAAGTAGATGAGTGAAGGGGAGTGTTGTGTGTCCTTAGGAAGTTGATTCCAGAGGAGAGAGAAGTAAGAGAAGGTTGACTGACCTGCACTGGTGTGACGGTGGGGAAGTGAGAAACATCGAGAATCGCTAGAGTGAAGGGAATTCACGGAAGGGCTTGCCAATGCTAAGCGAGAAGGGAGTGTCGCAAACCAGTATTTGGCAATGAAGAAGAGGATGTGGACCAAGCGCCTGTGTGGTAGTGGCTTGATGGAAAGGGAGGTGTAGAGGAGGCAGTGGTGAGTGGGGGGGAGGTAGCAGAATGACAAAGAGTTTGAGAGTGTCAGGTTTTGTGAGGAAGGTTGTAGAGGCAGAGTTACCCTATGACCATAGAGGACGCCAAGTTTGGGGCATAGTTTTGTGCAAACAGCGTTGATATGGGATGAGAAATCTAGATTGCTGTCCAACCACACCCCAAGGTATTTAAATGTGGGGAATATGTCTAGGGGAGAGGTGGGAGCCATCCAGAGTGACAAATGATGGGGTGGTCTGTAGTCTAGACAACCTCTGCCTGCACCCAAAGAGCACTGAGATGGTTTACTTGGTGTTTAGTTTGAGTTGGTTTTCCTGGAACCAGTGTTGCACGTTATCAAAATCCTGTTGAAGGGGGTAAGTACATCAGTGGTGGTGAGACCTGTGGAGCAGACTGAGGGAAGGTCATTTATAAAGAGTGAAAATAGAATGGGACTGAGTATGGATCCTTTGGGGACCCTAGTTTGAATGAGGTGGGGATGAGAGGGTATTACCAACTAGAATAGATTGCTGCCAAGTCAGTGAAAATTGCAACAGTGATTTGGCCTTGATCCATGGCTGTATATATAGAATTAGTGACTCAAAGCAGGGAAAAAACAGTAGAGTGTCGTATCCTGAAACCTGACTGGAATGGTGAGAGACTGCCAGAAGCTAAGAGATATTCCAAGAGCCTGGAGTAGATCAGTGACTCTTGTAGTTTTGGCTAGAGAGGGCAGGAAAGAGAGAGGGGTCAGCAGTTGCCAGGAGAAGTGAAAGTAATTGTATCTAGTGATCTAAAGGTAACTAAACAATGTGAGAAGGCTGTGAGGAGAGCCAGTGGAATGCTGGGGTGCATAGGGAGAGGGATTTCCAGCAGAAGGAAGGAGGTGGTGATGCCACTGTATAGAACATTGGTTAGACCTTATAAGTATTGTGTCCAGTTCCTGGAGGCCACATCTCCAGAAGGACATAGAGTAGAAGCAGTTCAGAAAAGGGCAACAAAAATGGTGCAGGGGCTGTACCAAAAGTTATATGGAGGAGACTGATGGATCTCAATATGTGTTCCCTGGAGGAGAGGGGGAGGGGGGGATATATCATAGAGACATTCAAATACCTCAAGGGTGTAAATAAAGAAAAAGAGGATAGCATCTTTCAGAAAAAAAGATGTTCAAAACAAGGGACCATGATATGAAAATAGAGGGGGGTAGACTCAAGGGTAATGTGAGAAAGTATTTTTTCGTGGAAAGGGTGTTGGATCAATGGAACAGCCTCCTGGCAGGGGTTGTAGGGGCAAAAACGGTAGGGGAATTCAGAAACACATGGGACAGACATAAAGGAACTCTAGAGATAGGAAAGAGAGGGTAAGTCTCAGATCATTTAGGAACTGTGGTATATGAAACAGGTAGGGAAAATGGGCAGACTAGGTGGGCCAAATGGTCCTTATCTGCCATCAAATTCTATGTTTCTATCAACTACGCACATTATTCCCTAGTATTAAAGTACAGCCAGAAACGACAGCATTACAGCGGCAATGGCATTATGGTGAGACGTCAGTTTGGTTGCGTTGGATCATAACATGAACTTGGAACGAGGAGGGCAACAAAGATAGTGCATGGATTGCATCACAAGTCCTATGAGGACAGGTTGAAGGAACTGAACATGTACTCCCTGGAAGAGAGGAGGGAGAGAGGGGATATGATAGAGACATACAAGTATCTTACATGGAGGAACAGGGTGCAAGAATACACTATTTTTAAGCGAAAAAGATGTTCCAGGACTAGAGGCATGGGATGAAGTTGGAGGGAGGGCGATTCAGAGGAAATGTGAGGAAGCATTTCTTCACAGAACGGGTGGTGGACAAGTGGAACATCCTGCCAGAGGAAGTGGTGGGGGCTGAAACAATCACGGGATTTAAGAATGCATGGGATAGACATAAAGGAATTCTGGAGGTCGAGGTGAGGGGCAACAGACTTCTTGGAAAACATAAACTGAACTTACAAGCTCAAATGGGCAGGCTGGGTGGGCCATAGGCCCTTATCTGCCAACACTGTCTATGTATCTATGTAACGTCCGAGTGCTGTAACAGCTGATGAACATCGGTATTACAATGTGGAGCCCCTCTCCCCAAGTTCATCAGTCACTGCTCCCTGCTTCTCATATTTTTGTTGCACACTGTTTAATGTTCTTTTTCTTGCTCCACAATTTACTGTATGGCAGTTTTATTCTTGAAGCATTTTTTATAATTTGTTTATTTTGTTATTCTTATTTCTGTAATATTTGTATTATTTTTGCACATTGTATTTGTTCTGTTCTCTGCTCTTTCCCCTCCCCCCAGGACGCACCTGGAAATGAGCTGATACCAGCTCAGTATGGCTCTCCTGGTAAAATTTATGAAATAAATAAATTATCCTAAAAATCAGGATGACTGGGTTACTAAACCAGTAAATGTGTCAAAGAAGTATGAATGCCTACAAGCCATGGTGAAAATGTCTGTGAGTAGTAGAAGAGCTAAATATACCCTCTCTCACCAGTATCAGCCAAAAGACCACCTTGCAACATAGCACGTAAATTAAAACCTTGTAAAAAAAAAAAAAAAAAATTGTGATCTATGTACATACCTTGGGCCAGATATTCAAAACTTTGCCCCGGGGCGAAATTAGCACTGGCCAGCGGGCAAACTTAGCCCAGGAATAAGACAGCACTGAATATAGCAACAGGGAAGTGCAAACTGCAACTGCCTGCTCATTCAACTCCATAGCAAGCCAGTATTGCAGGAGGAGAACACTGTGTGTGATTGCACAGAGATGTCTCACATCTACTGCAAACACACCTCTCAACCCCCTGCCTCATAAATCAGGGACAAGGCTTCAAGAAATCAGGGATAGAGGTTTAAAATCAGGGACACATCTTAATATGTGATGATATCCACTCAGGAAGTTGGTAGAATAAGTGGTTTAGTGTAAAATGCATTTTCTAAGGAAGAACACGTCTGTAACATTAATGTTTGACATTATTTTATGCTGACAACCCCCACTGTTTGGTCATGGAAACAATTTTTAGGAGGGTCAGAGTAAAATTTCGAGGTACAATCAGGGATGTCCCTGAAAATCAGGGACAGTTAAGAGGTATGACTACAAACAACAATGTAAGCCACACACTGCAGAACTGTGCTATGCTGACGTGAGGTTTGCCCGTGGCTAACCTGATTGCACAGTGCTAACACATTAGCATGGTGCAAGCTGGTTAGCCCGGGGCAAATGGGAGCTATATTCAAAGCTCCCATGCAAATGAGCCTACTTAGGTAATCCATGGGCAAGCAGGTACATTTGCATCTCATTAAGTGCTGCTTAGCATACATTACCATGCAGTTTGCCCAGTGCTACTGCATGGAGCACAAAGCTCCTCCTTTTGGTCGGAATGGAAGTACAGGCTGGATGCTGCAAGCCAGGGCAAGCCGACAGCATCCCCTGTTGGTCAGAATAGAAGCACAGGCTGGAAGCAGCAGGAACTGTGTGCTGGTAGGTACAGTCAGTGCATACAACACACCCATGCATCTGTGCACGCAGGACCTGTATATTTATCTATATACATACATTTTTTATATATATATATATATATATTATATATATATATATATATATATGTATATGTATATGTATATGTATATATGTATATAGATAGATATACAGTCCCCACCGACTATAACAGGAACATTAAATAACCTAAGTAACATACAGACTACTAGATTATGTAACCTAAGTGTATCTACTGTATGTTAAATGTTCCTTTTACTGCACCTGTAATGTTATCCTCTGTTTTAATCTGCACTGTAATAACTGTCTTGATGTCTGCCCCCCCCCGCCACGTTGAGGTGCCTTTGTAAAATGAGTCTCTGGCTCAAAGGTTGTAAATCCGATTTGTAATGAATAAAGAATAAATTAATAAATATTTGCAAGCATATTCTGCCCGTTATAGGGGTTGGTCGTTGTACGCAAAGTGAACATATATTATTGATCTGGGGCAATATGGGGGAGGCAGAAGCATTGTAAAATGCTCCCTGTTGCTCAATATACAGGGATCTGTCAACAGCTTTCTCCATGCTCCTCACCGTGCAGCCTATTATCTGTTTCTACAGTGCCCTTTCTATTTTGGTATAACAGGAATCGCCCTGGTAGTCTAGTGCTCCCCTTCCCACCCAGCAGGAATCCCAACCCGTGAAATATGAAATAGACATTTCCCGGTAGTCTAGAGCCCCCACCCACCCAGACGAATCTCGACCCCCGTGAAATATAAAATAAAGACCTTTCCATGGTAGTCAGTGGTCTCCCCCATACGACCCCGTGAAATAAGAAAAACACTTTCCCTGGTAGGTCAGTGGTCCCCAACCCGCAGATCCGACCCCGTGAAATATAAAATAAAGACCTTTCCTGGTAGTCCAGTGGTCCCCCCCAGACGACCCCGTGAAATAAGAAAACACTGTTCCTAGTAGTTTAGTGGTCCCCAGCACGGATCGACCCCTGTGAGTAAGACTACCAGGGAAAAGTGGTTGTCTTATTTCACGGGGTCGGGATACATGCTGGGGCCCACTAGACTACCAGAGAAAAGTGTTTCTTATTTCACGGGGTTGGAATTGTGCTGGGGGCAATTAGACTACCAGGGAAAAGTGTTTTTCTTATTTCATTGGGGTCGGGATTTGTGCTGGGGGGCACTAGACTACCAGGGAAAGCTACGATATGATGGTGTATGGGGATCATGATTCGTGCTGGGGGGACCACTAGACTACCAGGGAAAAATGTTAATTGACATTTAACGGGGGCAGGATTCATACTGGGGGGTGGGAACGCGGGTCCACTATGTGGGGGGGGGAGGCACCACCACATTACCGTCAGCTTTCTTTTGGTGGTATCTAGTGCTGTGCTACAGGTTGCGCTAATACCTGTAGTGCGGCGTTAGCCCTTTGAATATGCCGCGCTACTGGCATTCATGGGCCCTCTCCTTACCCCGCCCCTGCATGCCATTATCTATTAGCGTCAGCGCTACCACACAGCACTGGCACTAATGGGGCTTTTGAATATTGTAGTCTCGCGCAAATCCAGCGCTATTCCAGTGCTACTGTTTGCCGCTAGGCTCAATGGTTTTGAATATCTGGTCCCTTGTGTTTTAAACTGTAATTTAGTTTTTATTAACTCACATTAATATACGTGAGTTCACTGAAAATTGAAGAATATATTGCTTTATTCCACTGAAAATGCATGTTAAGGAACAGTATACCAATACAAGGATAACTGTATCTGTCGTTTTAAGAAAAAAATTGATCAGCACATAGCATAATCAACTACGGATATAATTTTGAATGATGTTAAAAATAAAAACAAAAGCCTATAAACTATTGATTAACTTTTGTAAGAATTGTTGGTTTATTTATGCAAATGAATAAACATTTATAGCAAATTAGATTTTACTAATATTACCAATATGTATTATTATTTTTCATTTTTAATATACAGTAATTAGAACTATAAATATGCAATATGTGGAAATAATAGTAATGCTCAAATAATTAAAATGCATATTTGAAATAATTGTAACTTTTTTCCCTTCTAATTACAATCTATGAAATTAACTAATTTTGCATGTTAACAGTTATAGTTTTCATAACTGCATGCAATCAATAAGTTAAGCCATTCTCATTCATGTTGTGGAAGCCGGCATAACTTCCATCTATTTCTGGATATTTGTAACCCCTGGGTGGCGCTATCCCAAGGGAATACTACCCCTGCCTGCGTAACTAAGCACAGATTGAGGGGCCTGAGTTCTATGAACGGGTGCCTCCACCCGGAGGGTTGGTTTAAGGGTAGCGTAGCTGCTCTGAGTACAGCCTTCTGGGACACTTGTACCCCCCTCTAACTCCTCTAGTGGTCTATACTGATCAGCAATTAAACAGTTCCAATGAACACCAGAATGCAGTGTTATACCCACACTTGGCACACTTACCACCAGGGTTGGGTCAGCTGCACTGGCCCTCGAGACTCCCTACAAAACAAGACCTGCAATGGAGAAAGGCAGTAGCAACACAGTGTCCTCACCACAAAGGTACACAATAGCCAGTGTAAATGCAAAAAGATTTAGATCTGATATTTATTGGGGGACGTGAACAAGGGAGGGGCAGTAATCTGGCGTTTGATTCTGGATCTTCTCTCACCGCTTCCCTAAGCTCTGGAAAGAGCTCCCTCTGCAAATTCACCACTCCTCCTCTGCCAACTCTCTCTCCACCGCCCTGGCAAATTACTTCATGGTAAATTGCTGTTGCACCTGTGTCAGGCACTGCCCCACTCCCCCCTCCTTGCCTGACCAGCGGCACATAGCAGAAGCTACGAAGTCGGCCTATTTGGCCCAACTGACACGCTTTTGAACCTACGCACTTAAAGTTATTGTTAGTTGCTTCTTGTGAGTCTAAGTCTGCAATTGTTCAACCCGTGTAATCTCTGCTACAGTATATTCATATATGTGTATTAAGTGTATTATGTGTCTATCTGTAACCTAGTTGCTCCATGATCTCATCTGTAGCTCACACACAGTGTAACCAAAGTGTATTTTACTGTTAAATGTTCCTCAATTGATAACGTGCATGTTATCCATCCCCTGTCCCCCCCCCCCCAGGTCGCACCGGGAGACGAGCAGCTTGTTGCTCAGTGTGCCTTTCCTGGTGAAACAGTTTCAATAAATAAATAAATAATCAGGCTAAAAATGCATACCTCTAAGAGTCCCTCTAACACATTCACACACACTCTGGGTACCCAGTTGGTCTGCAGGCTAGCCTGAAGCGTTGCTTGGGATAGGCTGGCATTGCAGCTGTTGGGGCCCTTAGGAAGGAAAAAACACAACATGCACTTTAACCCACAATTTGTATTCTGAAGCCGGAGGACTCGGTTCGTAATGATCAATCAAAACAATTAAATCAGGTGATACACTTTGATTTGAGCTTTGTTGCAGGGAGCTACCCTGATGTTTACTCACGCTACCCAGACGAGGATGCAGGATGAATGAAATGAAGACCTCAGGATGATTGACTGCTGTGCCAGGAGAAGCGGGGCCCACACATCGTACTGTGGTGGTCGATCCTGTTCGATGGTGTTCAGCAGGGAGCTGAATCCCCAGGCGGGTCTTTTGTCGGATGTAATTCTGCAGCATGAAGGGCAACCTAGGCTGAGATGGTGAGGCCCAGACCAGGTGAACAGTTCGGATACAGTCCGGTAAAGTGCTGGATACAGCTTCCAGCTAGCGTGACACATTCAAGCAATGTGGGGAACCAGATGCGACCCAAGTCCAGTTGCAATCAACAGTGTCACTGTGCAAACCGTACACTCTGCAGTTGTCTCAAGTCCTGACAGGCCAGTCGCACCGAGGCAAATTGTCGGTCCGCACCAGGCGAATTTAACTTTGTCACGATTCAGGATCACAATCACAGCAAATTCGGATAAAGTCAGAGATATAATGGAGACTTCTTCACTCAGGAAGATGGTAGCAGGCAGGCCAGACACAGCCTTCCCACCAAATCCCCAACACTACTATGCAGGAGCAGCTGCTTGTATGTCTCGAGCTGTTCACTCTCTCAAATCCAACTACACACTGACTCACTGCTTCCTGATTGCCCCTGGAACACATGATGGAATCACCTTACGAATTCTTTTTCCGAGTCATTTGTGGGCCCATCTTGTGAACTGGCTATAGACTGCCTACTACCGAGTCCTGTTAAAAATGATAAAATCCAGAACAAATGGTTTGATACTGGATGTGGTCCAATAAAAGGTATCAAACCATTTGTTTTTACTAGGACCAATACGGCATTAAACATTTTGTTTGTTAAAAATAATAGACATATTTGTTAAATAAGTTATTTACTTATCACTTACTTTTTAACAACACAAACATTTCATCTGTCTCTAACATTGTATACACTGTAATGGTGAGATCATCACGGATAGTCCATTGTCCCCCTCACACTCAACCAAATACTGCTGCAATGGTGAATATATCTCTAAAAGTATAATGGCTCAACATTTAACCAAATCAGTGTTGAAATATAGAAATTATCTTTGGTGTCCAATTGCCCCTCCCAAACTCAAGTAGCATCTAACCCCTCTGCCATGCAAATACCCTCTTATGTTACCATGTCATCTCCTCAAGGCGGTGGGGAAGGTAAGCGGAATGTTGGCCTGCATGGGGGAACATCACTAGCAGAAAGAGGGAGATACTGATGCCACCCTACAAGGCAATGGTGAGACCACATTTAGAGTATGGGGTACAATTCTGGAGACCACACTTGCAAAAGGATATAAAAAGCATGGCGAACGTTCAGAGAAGGGCGACCAAGATGGTAGAAGGGTTACAGGAGAAATCGTACTAGCACAGGTGTAAAGAACTGGACCTATATATGCTCAAAACCGGGAGGGAGGGGTGGGACATGATTTGAAACTTGTAAATATGTTAAAGGGATCAATAAAGTTAGGGAAGGGAGCTTATTTAAAAGAAAGGAGGGGGTAAAAACAAGAGGGCATAGCCAAAGGATAGAGGGTGGAAGATACAGAGGAAATGTGAGGGGACACTTCTTCATGAAGAGGGTGGTGGAGCCATGGAACAATGTAGTAGGGGCTGGTACAGTGGGGGGGATTCAAGAGGGCATGGGACAGACACATGGAGTTGAGAGGAGGAGAGGAGAGAAGAGTGGGGACAGTGCTAGGGAAAATATGTGAAGAGAGAGCAAGGGCAGACTCGATGGGCCATTGTGTCCTTTTCTGCTGACAACATTCTGGATTCTGTGATTGTCATATCCACAGGCACGTAATCACTGCTTTCCTTCCTGTTAAGGTCCTGGCTACCCTACACAAAGCATGTGGCAATGTTCAAGGCTGTATGAGAATGTATTTGACTAAAAATGAACCAAGTTAGATTAAGTACTAATGAGAATAAGTACAGATATAGGGACTGTGCACATTTGGGGGAGAAGTCGCACCAAAGTCACGTACACCACCAGCGTAGCCCTCGGCTCAGACAGGTGCAGAGTAGTGCGGTATACAGAATGCATGCACTTTTAGGGGCACCTGTCCACGCCCCGCCCGGTGTGCAGGGTGGCGGGGAGGCAGAGTAGCAGACCCAGGCAGGCATCCAATCCGGATGCCCATCTTGTGTCCCATAGTGGATCACATGCGCGGTAAGGCACGGGTCAGGGTGTGTGAACAGCTACTGCTGGCAGCCAGGACCCACGTGGCTAGCCAACATCGTCCAGTGGTCCCCCTGATCAAGCACATGTGGCAAAGCGCCCCCCCGAGCACAGATGGAACTTCAGCAGTAGGACCCCTGTCCCCATCCTGTATGTTGCCCCCCACCACACATTGATGCCCTGACCCCATGGTAGCAAGAGGCATCTCCCGCCACACATCAGTGCCCCAACCCTGTGATAGCAAGAGGCATTCCCCCTCCAACATACATCTGTGCTCAGTTCCGGTGATGGCATTGGTGCCCCCCCCCCCACCTAGCATTAAGGGTGTCCCTGTCCGTGTGCTAAATAGGGGTGCTACCCATCCATCCCGATCCCTGAGCACAAAACCTCCACCCCGTCAGTGGTGGCCAGTGACCCCCACACCCTCCGTGGCACCAATGACACCACCCCCCTCTCCCCGTACCTGCCTGTTGAGGCCGCAGCCATGGATGGCCAGTGGCACATCTCTCCACCCACCTCTGCGGCCGCCGGCCATCCAACTGATGCTGGGAGTGCGCTGCTATATATAGGTAGCGTGTTGCCAGCATCATTTGGATGGCCGATGGCAGTGGAGGTGTAAGGAGGGCTGTGCCGCTGCCCGTTCAGAGCCGTGGCACTGACTGGCCGGTATGGGGGACAGTGGGGTGGGAGGTGTTGTCAGTGCTGCGGGGGGGGAGACCACTGAATACCAATGAGGGTCTGAGGGGGGTGGAGTCAGGCACAGCTGTCCTGGACAGGGTGCTTCATGATGGGGCTGTGGTTGGGTGGGGTGGTAACATACATACAGGGACGGGGCACAGTTGTGTGGTGGTGATGGGGGGTTCCTGCATACAAATGGGGACAGGGCTGTGATGTATGGGGGGTATACTGCATACAGATGGGGATGGTTCTGTGATGTTTGGAGGGTACTGCATACAGATGGGGACGGGCTGTGATGTGGGGAGGTACTACATACAGATGGTGACGTGGCTGTGAAGGGGGGTTGCAGTACACGGATGGGGCAGCTGTGTGTGTGGGGTGTGGGCTGCCATACGGGACTGGGGTGGGGAATCAGTCTTGTGGGGGGGTCTGCACTGTACTGCCGGGACTGGGCCATGTGTTCTGGTGTGTGTGGGGGGAATGTCTATACTTTTGCTGGGGCCGGGCAAAGTCCTGTTTGTGACGGGCTGGGTGCATACAGCGGTTATGGCAGGGTCCTCCCTGGTGTAACTGACACCCTTCTATGCCCCACCCCCGGTGCACAGGACTATGCACCCTAGTGAATGGCGCATAGTGCAGGCATGTCCCCGACATGCCCTCTGCCTGCCCCAGGTTTGTTGCTGACTGTGCAGCTGGGGAAACTGCGTGACTGACTTACGCTTCTTTTCGTGAATGCTACCAGGGTCCACGGGACCCTACTCCATGGCATTCACACGTATCTGTGCCTATGCGCCCGGTTTCCACGGCACGTAGGCATCGTGCATAGGGCCCATAGTTCATATTATACAAAACATTTCCATGGATTGATGTAAAAATTATTAAATTCAGTGCAGTTACATGCCATCTGATGTGCTTACTGATTTGAAAGAGACTCGGCTCCATCTCTCTGTTCACCTCTGTGAGGTACTTGTAGGTCTGTATCATGTCATCTCTCACTCTCCTGTCTTTCAGATTGTACTTCTTAAGAACCTTTGCCTCAGTGTCTCCTTGTAGGGGTTCTCGTCTAACACCAGGACCATTTTAATTGCCCTCCTCTGAATTTCCTCCACCCTGTCTGTGTTCTTTTTGAGGTGCAGCCTCCAAAACTGGACACAGTACTCTTGGTGGGGTCTTAGCGGTGAGTGATACAGTGACCACCTCTCTCCTCCTGTGGAGATGCTTTTCCCTGTGCACCCCAGCATCCCACTAGCCCTACCCACTGCTTTGTTACACTGCTCTGCCACTTTGAAGTCATCAGATATTATAACCCCAATGTCCCTTTCCCGTTTAATGACTCTCGGTACCTCCCCCCACCCTATACTTAGCTCAGTGACAGCGGTAGGGATCCAAAACTAAGGGTCCAGTTGTGGATCAAAACTCATCTTTTGGGGTCCAAAATGTAAGCCTCCAAAATGGCACCAAAATGCAGCATTTTAATACTGTTCAAAGCAGTTTCATCTGCTAGACCACCATGCCCTCACAGGCCGTGTGTGTGTGTATATATACAGTATACTTGTGTATGTACAGTGGCGTGAAAAAGTATTTGGCCCCTTCCTGATTTTCTCTATTATTGCATATTTGTCACACTGGATGTTTTCAGGTCTTTAGACAAAATATAATATTAGATAAAGGGAACCTGGTGGACAAATAACACTTTTTTTTTTACTTATTTCATTTATTTAATGAAAAAGTTAACCAACACCAACTGGCACTGTGTGAAAAGTAATTGCCCCTAGTTAAATCAACCCAATTAAAGGGATAATTAGAGTCAGCTGATTGAACACAGCCAGGCTTGATTACAGCCAGCCCTGCTTAATATAAACCTCACTTATTTTGGCCCTTATCATCAGAGTCACATTGCCAGGACAAAGATTCAACAAGCACATTATGCCATGATCAAAGTTTCCTGAAAAGATCAGAAAAACATTTGTTGCCCTCTATCAGTCTGGAAAGGGTTACAAAGCTATTTCTAAGGCTCTGGGACTCCATCAAACCACAGTGAGAGCCATAATCTCCAAATGGAGAACACTTGGAACAGTAGTGAACCTTCCAGGGTGGCGGCCTGCCAAAATTACTCCAAGGACGCAGTGTAAAATCATCCAAGAAGTCTCAAAGGATCCTAAAACAACATCCAAGAACTGCAGGCTTCTCTTGCCTCAGCTAAGGTGGTGTTCATGACTCCACAATCAGAAAGAGACTGGGCAAAAATGGGCTTCATGTGAGAGTAGCAAGGCGGAAACCACTGCTAACCAAGAAGGACATAAATGCTCGTCTCTCATTTCTAAGAAGCACCTGGATGATCCACAAGCCTTTTGGGAAAATGTTCTATGGACAGATGAGTCCAAAGTGGAACTTTTGGACAACATGGATCCCATAATGTCTCGTAAAGCAAACACAGCATTCACAGTAAGAACACCATACCAACAGTCAAACATGGTGGTGGTAGTGTGATGGTGTGGGATGCTGCTGCCTAAGGACCTGGATGACTTGCCATAATTAAAGAAATGATGAATTCTGCTCTGTGCCAGAAAAATTCTTAAGGAGAATGTCCAGTCATCCTTCCGTCAGCTGAAGCTGAAGCGTAGTTGGGTCATGCAGCAAGACAATGATCAAAACACAAAAGCAAGTCCACATCAGAATGGTGAAAAAGTAAAATTAAAAGTTTTGGGTGGCTAGAGTCAAAGTCAGACTTAAACCCAATAGAGATGCTGTGGCGGGACCCAAACGAGCAGTTCATGCTCAAAACCTACCAAATGTTACTGAATTAAAAGCAGTTCTACGAGGAAGAGTGGGTTAAAATTCCTCCACAGCGATGTCAAAGACTGATATTGAATTATAGGAAGTGTTTGGTTGCAGTCATTGCAGCTAAATGTGGGCGTAACCAGTTATTAAGTGTAAGGGGCAATTACTTTTCACACAGTGCCAATTGGTGTTGGTTAACTTTTTCATTAAATAAGTGAAATAAAAAAAAAAAACAAGTGTTATTTGTTCACTCAGGTTCCCTTTATCTAATATTACATTTTGTCTAAAGACCTGAAAACATCCAGTGTGACAAATATGCAATAATAGAGAAAATCAGGAAGGGGGCAAATACTTTTTCACACCACTGTATACACACACACACACACTGGCTTTCTAGATGGATAGTCAGAGAAGCTCAAAATCTGGGCTGCTTTTACAAATTGGTCACGACAAATGCTCACCACCTCACCGAACACTACATACCACTTTGTTTCACTCACTGAGTGGCTGCCATGTCAGAAGGGCCCAAAACACAACTGCAAACTCCTACACCCAAGCTACAGCATCTCTGGTTTTCTCATTGCATTGCAGGCATGTTGGGGCAAGCTGAGCAACGGATTTGATGTGGGAAGTTCTCGCTTCAAATCAGTTGCTCAGCTATCCCCAGCCTCCCTGCAGTGCTAGCTCACAGCAGTGCCAACTCCACGTCTTACCCACAAAACCACTCCTTACAGACCACAGGGCACAAAGGCATGCACAGCCCAAGCCGAGAACAAATTCAGCAGAACAGTGCACACTTCAGTTAGTGGTAACAGAATATTAATAGCTGCCAGCGGTAAAAAGGTATACCTTGTAAATTGAATTTCTTGCAAAAATAAGTCTTAATTCATGGTCTACACAGCAACATAGACAAGAACAACAGACATTAGCTAGGTGCCCGAGTGTCTGTTATTCCCATCTGCGTTACTGTGTGGACCTAATTTTGCAAGCAGTTCAATCTACAGATCTAAGTTTTTGTGCTATCTGCAGCTGTTAATTTTCTGTAACCACTAGAGTCTGCCCATTCGAACACTCTGAGCCTTTCTTTGTCTAGCCCTCTCTTAATCCATTCATCACCATTGGTTGGAACAGGCCTGGTCAGGACAAAGTAAACATAAGAAAAATTTCAGCAGGCAGGCAGTGGGACTGTTTTTGATACCACACAAATCTGCACCAGCCACACCAGTCTCAGCCACCCACCATCTCTAAGTCCCCATTGTAGTTCACAGCTTATACGATGCTCGAACAGCCATCATCTCCATGTTCCTAGATGTCGGACAGTCCAGGGGCAATGCTTATTTGCCTACAGAGCACCTCACTGGTTTAATACTCTTCATAGTGATATAACTACCATACCTAAATTGGGACCATTCAAATTGAAGTTATGCCAGCATCTCTTGGCCAGCAGTTCTTGTGACTGATTCACAGAGACTCCCATCTACTAGCTTTCAATCTTCTCCTCACAACTGTATAACCCTGTGTCTCCACTGTTGCCTCACTAATTCCGAAACTACCCCCCTTTTGCACTTTGACAAGGTCCCTGGGTGCCTCCCCGTCCACCTCGCCCCCTTGCCCTGCCCCTCCACACCAACCAGCCAAGGCCTATAAACTGCCACTTCCTACCTTTCTTACCCCCTGCCCATCTACCACCCTGCCCCCACATACCAGCTTGACAAGGCATATGGCTGCCACTTCCTACCTTTCTTAACCCCCGCCCATCTCACCACCCTGCCCCCACCCCCACATACCAGCTTGACAAGGCATATGGCTGCCACTTCCTGCCTTTCCTTCTCCCATCTTTATCCTTCCCCCTCTCATCTACGCTTTCCTCCTATTAGAACGATAAAACTGCATACAGATATATGTATTTGCATACTTTATTTTACCGTCTTTGGAAACATTGTACTTTGCCTGCTTTGTATGTTTTGTCTCCCCTTCCCACTGATGTGGAACCTTTGTAAATGAGGTGTTTGTGCTCAGAGGTATTGTACTCTGAGAATGAATACAAAAAAAATAAATAAAAAATAAAATCTCCAACCACCCATCCGATTTGCACCAAGGGATCACATCACTGCTCCATGCCATTCCCATGGAGCCTGCCGGCATCCATTGTCTCCCTCGGTGCTGGTTGCAGTGAAGATAGCGCTGGCCGACCACATCCAAACCACCACTGTGGCTGCCGCGCAGGGAGGAGGAGGAGAAACAGCTGAAGTGGGAAGGTTTGGGCCGGAATCCAGGGAAGGAGGCGGTACCAGGAATGTGCAACCAGGCCGTGCTAGTCAGACCCTGTACCGACTCCTCTCCCTCCAAGATGACATGCGCAGCCATTTTGCTCCAAATTGAATGGAGCATCCCTCCCCCAAAAAACAGACATGTGGTCACATCAGGGGCACGTAAGAAGAAAAGGGAACACAGTACGCATGGAGTTGACACAGCACCCAAGCAGGTCACTCAGAATGCACGTCTGGTTGGACACATGTGTTCATCAAGAGTGCATGCCCAAAAAGAAATCTTTGCATTTTTTCCCTCCTAGTGCATGTTAGCATGGTCACTGACTTAGCTCCTGGGTGTCTGTGCCCTAGGTGCATGATTTTGCACCTTTTGGCATTGAACCCCAACTGCCCTGCTCATGACCACTCCTTGAGTTTTCCAAGATCCCTTTGCATTCTCTCCAACCCATCATGAGTGTACACTCTGTTGCAGGTTTTGGTATCATCTGCAAAAAGGCATACATTCCATTCTGCAGTGTCACTTAGGAAGACATTGAAGAGTACCAGTCCCAGCATTCAGTCCTGTGGCACCCCGCAGGTTACGCTCCAATTGTTAGAGAGAGTGTCATTAACCACCACCTTCTGTCATCTACCTGTTAACTAGCTTCTGACTCATTTCACTACTGTAAACAGGAAACTATTGACAAGTATTCTAGAGTGGAAGATTTGTCTCAAGCTGAAGTTGTTTAGCAAGGGAACTCACTTGTACCACAGCAACTATCCAGTAGCAACTAAGATGATTTTGGAGGAGGGCATCAGAGATTAAAACTGACACCATGGCTGGACTTTGAACCATTTTGTTTGTCCCTAAACCCAAAAAACTTAGAAAACTTAAAGGATACCATCAGGATTATCAAACACCCACGGAACCCTGCAGTGTAGGGAAAACTGCATCAGACTCCATTTGGGTCCTGGGAAAGCTCCCATCTGGCCCACTAAGGGGGAAAAAGCTTGTATTCTCTTTTGCACCAAAAAGGTGATTCTTACCGTTTCTGAAATCTGAGCAACTATTTCAACCCACTCACATTTCTGCAGGGGAAGGGTTTGCAGCCACCTTCTTGTTATCACCTTGGATGCCGCCACCACACAGACATCTCTGAGGTAAAGAAGCTCCTTACTCTTCTCTTTTTCTAAGGGAGAGACCCAGCACCAAGTGTTGAAACAACGGACTTTCTGAAATTTGAAAAACACTTTTCATCTGAGAGGAAACAGCCTCCCAAAAAGGTTGCAGAGCAGGACAGCTCCAGAATATATGGAAGTGTGTGGCATGTTCCTCCCCACATCCCATTTGGTCTGCCGCACCAGGGTAAAAAAAATACTGTGTGTGGACCTTCCAAGCGAATTCTCGCCATTGCGGCGAGGATGCCATTTTGTGAGTTCTGTGCTAGATTTTTCCCATTCTACCCCCAACAGATGGATCTGTGAGTCCAGATGTCATTTTTCTATTATGTATTGTAGCTGAAATTTCTTAGATAAAAGAAGATGATATATGATGGTAATTGCACATTTTTGCTGAAATTCATGAAGGACAGACTCTAGGGATGGCTCCCCTTGCCCAGCCTCCAGTTCAGATTCCCCCCTCATTGGCTCTAAGTTGTGACAGTATATAATGTCTAATTTGGAAATAACAAAAACGGTAAGTAGTAGGCCATCCGAACGAGGAACAACAGTCTTCAAATGAAGGGAAGGATGAATCCCCAAAACCTGATCAGTGTATTGCAGGCCTCCCATAGACTATTGTTTGTACCAAGGGTCCAAGGTTGCAGGGATAAACCTGAAATTTTATTTATTTATGTTTTTGGTTACCAGGTAAGTGCACTGATCCTGAGGACCATTTTCAGTCACGACCCGTGCCACGAGGTGGCGATTCAGTGGTACAGAGTACATACAGTATATAATTTATACAGTTGTTTACAGAGTAGGTGTAATATATGATTTATACAGTTGTTATACATTAGAGCATAATTGAACAACAAAACAGACATTTTACATATGTCCAGCAAACATGGCAAACAAAGTACCCTAAGAAAGCAGAAGCAGTGTTTTGCATTTGTACAGTGCATGTAGGTTTCTGCTCTGGGCATAGGGGACAGGGGTGGGTAAAGAGGGCACCAGGTTTGGTAAGATTTTGGTGGCTTTCCGGGAATCCCAGCCTAACCAACGGAATCTCCACATATCCCAAGAAATATCATGAATGTGTGAAAAATGTTCCCAGGCCTCCCATGTTACCCGCATTGCATGATAGGGATTATCTAAGAGGCTTTTATTTAATGTAGTATCAAATAGCAATGCTGACAATAGAGTTTACATAGAGCATAGAAACATAGACATTGTCGGCAGATAAGGACCACTAGGCCCATCCAGTCTGTTCGTAAGCACTATCCTTCTTTGAGGCCTCTGACCCTACTTGATCAATGGCATTCTCCTCTCGTTCCCACTTCTAGAGTTCTCTTTTTTTATTTATTGAAAAGTTTCACCAGGAAGGGCACGCTGAACAACAAGTTGCTTGTCTTGCGGTGCGTTCTGGGGGAAAGGTATACAGGAGGAAGAGCATACATGAGTTACAAATTGTATACAGTCAAAATCCCTCCATAGTGCTTGCTCCCACCACCTCCTGTGGCAAACTAGTCCATGCATCTACCACTCTTTCCATGAAGAAAAACTTTCTCACATTTCCCCTTATCCTGCCACCTTCCAATTTCATATCATGCCCCCTCGTTCTTGTACTCCTCCTATATTGGAAGATGTCGCCCCCCCCCCCGCACCTTGTTTATGCCTTTAAGGTACTTGAAGGTTTCTGTCATGTCTCCCTGCTCCCTCTTGTCCTCCAGCAAGTACGTATTGAGGTCTTTAATCTCTCCTCATAAGTTTTCTGGTGCAAATCCTGTACCACCTTTGTTGCCCTTCTCTGGACTGCCTCCACCCTGTTAATGTCCTTATGAAGATGTGACTTCCAGAATTGCACACACTACTCTATGTGAGACCTCACTAGTGTTTTATTCAATGGAATCACCACCTTCCTCCTTCTGCTAGTGATACCTCTGCCTATGCACCCCAGCATGCCACTGGCCCTCTCTGCAGCCTTTGTACTCTGCTTAGACACCTTTTAGGTCCATCAGCAACCCCTCTCTCCCCCCCATTCTGTAGATCTCTCCAGGGTTCCCTGATCCCAGGTGCATTAGTTTGCACTTCTTTGAACTGAACCTTAGCTGCAACACCTCGGACCACTCTTCAAGCTTCCTCAGATACCTCCTCATTTTCTCCACCCCATCTGGAGTATCAACCCTCTTGCAGATCTTGATGTCCTCTGCAAACAGGCAGACCTTTCCCTCCAGCCCTTCTGCTGTCACTCTGATGAAGACATTGAACAGGACTGGCCCAAGTACTGATCCTCGAGGCACTCCACTGGTCACCCCCCTCTCCCCGTACTGGATCCCATTTACCACCATCCTCGACCTCCTGTCCATTAACGAGTTTCTGACCCAGTTTACTACCTTGTGGCCCATGCCAGACTACCTATCTTGTTAACCAGCCTTTTATGTAGGATGGTTTCGAAGGCTTTGCTGAAATCGAGGTAGGCGATGTCCACCACTTCCCCCTGATTTACCTCCTTCGTAACCCAGTCAAAAAAATCTATCAGATTCATTTGACCCGACCTTCCTGCTGTGAATCTATATTGCTCTGGATCTTGGGCACCGTTGGACTCCCAAGTGTCTCACTATTCTTTCTTTAAGCGGTGCCTCCATGATCTTACCCACTACCGAGGTGAGGCTGACCGGTGTATAGTTCCCTGCCTCCTCTCTGCTAACACTTTTGTGAATAGGGACTACATGTGCCCTCTTCCAGTCCTCTGGAATCCTTCCTGTGTTGAGTGACTCAGTGAACATGGCAGCCAGAGGTGCAGCTCCCTTAATATCCTCGGGTGTATGCCATCTGGCCCCATTGCTTTGTCCACCTTCAGTTTTGTGAGCTCATTCAGGACTCTCTCCACAGTAAATGTACTGGTGCCCCCCTTCGTATCTGTTGCCCAGCTGTGCTCCCTGACCCTCTCCCTCTTCAGTGAATACTGAACAGAAGTGTTTATTCAGTATTTACACCTTTTCCAGGTCTCCCTCCTTACACTCCCCTTCATCCCCTCTGAGCCTTACGATTCCCCCCTCCGGCTTTCCTTCTTTCATTTCAGTCAATCTTTATTTGATACAGCACTCCTTTTCACTGTGATTCAAGGCGCTTTTACACATGAAACAGAACAATTCAAATTTGCATATATGCAGTGGTATCCATTTCTGTCACCTTCCAGTGTGCTTGTTGCTGAGAATCCATCCAGAGTAAAGCATTTTTGACATGTGCTGCTAACCAGCATGCTTCCAGGTCTGGAGTGATGGGTTTACAGTGTGAATCTGGGTCTCCCATGTAGCAGCTCAGTGCCAGGCAAAATAATTTTTTTAAACAGTTCTATAGACTGGTTACAGGGAGCAGGAGTCCAAATCTGGCATACCATTTTAGAGCTTCTCTGATGTGGCATGCCATGTCTGACTCCTTGTGCATGATGTCTCATTGCAGTATGGTAGGTGAGGTGGGCTAAGTAAGCATTAAGCCACAACGAAGGTGGCATCTAATGCTAGATTGATGCATGGGGGGGCAGTGGCGGCCCGAGGCTGAAGGCCACCACCCGTCCCTCCATGCATCAGTCGCATTAGATGCCACCGACGGAGTGGCTTAATGCGCTTGTAACATGGGCCACGGGTCGGTGGAGGCATCTGGAGGGGGCCCAGTCTGTGAGATGGACAATGAGAGATGGAGGGGCTGCGAGAGTTGTCAACCTGTACTTCGCTGTCACACTACGGTGCATAGCACTACATACGTACAGATGTGGTCATTACCTGTTGTCCCTGGAGTCGCGCGGATCTATGCACCCAACATCACTGTCCCACTTCTGTTCAGTTCAGTGCAGCTATTCTCGTCATACCTGCCCTGGGAGGTCTCCGGTGAGGGGTTTAAGCGCCGCGAGGAGGATTCCACTCACGCTGTGCATGCCGGGGGGGGGCTTCACTTCCTCCTGCCTTCCGCACACTGCTCCGCCGCTGCCCTACTCCATCTCGGCTGTCCCTGCTGCTCCTGGGTCTGCCCTGCTGCCTCTCGCAGATATCCGCCGTGAGTACTGGTCTCCCTTGCCCATTTCCGCCCTCTGATGCCTAGTGGGGCTGGCGCTCCTCTCCCTACTGAGCTTGCTTTGCCACAGGACCCAGTGCTGCTAACCTCGGGGTCTGGCTGCTCGCGGTACTGCCTCAGCAGGCACGGCATATAACATAGGTTAATGCCCGCTCCAGCTGAGGTCCCATGACGCTCTTCCTCCTATCGGTGCAGCTGATTTGCGCTGTGAGATTAATGCCATGTTACAACATGCATTGTAACGGAGCACAGACCACTGGGAGTCTTGCACTGACCACTCTTTAATGCAATTACTGAAGTTAATGGTTACAAAAATAATGTAATAATCTGTCTCGTTGCTGGATGAATTATCAGTGCAGGAACCTTGTGGTGTGGCACCAAGATGACCTTTTTTTTTTTCTTGCTGGAAAAATGGTACAGACAAGGGGACGGTTTGAAGCAATAGTAAAAGCTTAATTGCAGTGTTTTTGAAAAACATTGATCAGGCTGTGATATACAGAGGAAGCAAAAAGGGGGCTGTGCTGTCCTTGACAGCTGGATTAATTATTGCCCAGAATTTGCTGAATCAGAGAGATGCAGTGCAGTTTAGCTAACCTCATGGTCTTGGGAAGGCAGAGCATCTGAGTGCTCAGAGTGCAGAGTTGTAAACTAGAGATCATGATTTAAATCTCACCATCAACTCTTATTCATTATGTGACATTTAGCAGGCCCCTTTACCTCACAATGCTTAAGCACCTCTCTTTCTGTGCTTGACATCCCGAAGATCTCCTTAAGCTTTCTTTTTGACACATTTCAGCATTTTACGCATATTTGGACCTATGCATAATGGTCATGCAGCCCCTACGCCAGGCGCAGCCACCCTCATAGAGGGATATGTCACTGAAACGCATCATGCGTGGCCATATGGCATGCACGTATGTGGCACATAAGCGTGCGCAGTAGACACATGTGTACGATTGCCTCTGCAGCACTGTACGGAGCCAGAAGGGCATGGACACATACTGGCATGCGTGCACCACATACATGCACATGCACAGTGTTGCGTATGTCTACCAGGTGTGCAGTTGCAGCACTACACCATGGAAAGGACTGCTATGAATTGCAAGAGCGCAGGGCTTGCATGATAGCCTGCAGCACAGTCATGGCAGAAGGCACGGAGACATGGCTGCCAGAGCCATATGACTTAGATGGGCATCGGGGGTTCCAGGGACCGAAAGGAAAGAAAGCAGAGCCCCAAACCTCCAGCCCAGTGTAAACAAGAACAACTAGTCTGGGGCATGTTGTATGAATAGTCCACCACTAGTTATACTTCTGGACTGGGTATGAGTGCCCCCCCCCCACTAGGGATGTCACGTTTGAAATTCTGATTGTAAGATAACTGTCACGTGTAATACTGTGATTATCGGTATCAGAGAAGAAGTAATTTTGTACAAAAAGAAACCTCCTCAAACTGCTGCATCAGTGAGAGTTACCGTGGAAAGGACAGCTGTTCCTCAAAATACAAAAAAATAAGATAAATTAAGTTGAAAGGTCTGAATACTGTGGTTTATTGTGAACCACAGTTATCGCGGTGTCAGAAATTGCCCACGGAATCAATACTGTGACTTGCGATGCTGCAGTATACCGTAAAACCTCGATGTGACATTTCTACCCTGTACACCTGTGTCCTTGAAGCCTGTCACACAGTACATGCTTGTCATACATAGACCTACCACAATATGCCCCAAACACCATGGCACGCAACAGCTACCTTCCCTTGCAAAGAGCACACCCCACAAGGTCCACCCCCACCACGCATGGCTGCATGCCACACAACAGGGCACCAGACTGGTGCATACAGAAACCCAGACTCCCCTCTCCCACGTGGTGGCTGGGCCACAACAGTTCCAGTGGCCCAGATAACTGTGGCTAGCAGCTTGTCATCACTGCCTGGAATAACCACCTGGACAAAGGACATGTGCGAAACTGCTTTAATGACACAGCAGAAACCACTAAACTTGCAGGGCACATACTCAGTGCTGATACCATCAGCAGATTGGAAAGACAGAAAAGGAAAATAAATGTGCTGGAAACAAATATAATCAACATAGCAGAGAAATTTCCATATAAATGTGAGTGTCCCATGCCACCAGCTTCTAGGTCCCTCGGAAGGGTGGCACGGGGACAGCCCTCTCTACCAGCACCCACAGTGTTGTACAGACCACTGCTTCTGGGAACAAAGGCCTAGCTCTCCTCCTCCTGGGAGTCCTCACTGGACTCCTTCAGTGTGGTGGCCATGCAGTCCTGCTCCACAAGCACCAGCCTACTCAGCAGTCCTCAGTAGGCCTGGAACTAGAAGAACACAGAAGATGGGTACGAGTGAGGTGCAGATGCACAGCCACGGCAGAACACTGCCGACATACAGTCTCCCTCCACCACCACAGGCACAGCACCACCTACCTTGGTGGGCTCCGACAGAGCCCAGTACCGCCCAGTCCGCCCTTATAATAGGCGTTGCTGGACCCCATCCTCCAGGACAGTCAGTCAGGAGTATTCACCCCCACTGGGCCCTTTGGGTGGCGACTGGTACCACCCTGTCTGCTCCATTCAGATCAGCACTGTCATGTCTGGCCTGCCACGGTAGTCCTGTGGAAACAAAAACAGTGGAACACTGTTAAGTGTCACACAAGTCTACAATCAAGCACACAGGAAGACATATTCCCTTGTTGAGACAGTGATAGACCTCCTGAAGATAATGCTCCAGTGCCTTGACATGACCAGTGGCTGTATGATGCATGCCCCTTGGGAAGCATGCTGAGTGTTCACTGCATGTGCCATGCTGCATAACATAGCTGTACAGCAGCATATACCCATGCCATGGGACAGGCATGGTGATAGTCCTCCAGGTGACCAGAGAGGAGGCCCTACATGGCCATGGTGTGGAGGCACTGTCAGGATAGGTGGTGAGGGATGGAAATGTGCAGGGGACATTTGGTGGCTAGGTCTGGGGGGGGGGTAGAACAGACAGGTGAGGCACTGTGATGACAGTCCACCTGAGTGCCACATGGCCATGGTACGGGGTGGTGCTGTACTGGGGAGGTTATCCATGCTTGTGTTGTACTAGTGGGGGCATAAGCATGCTTCTGTTGTTCTTGGGGGTGGAGTCCATGCTTGTGCTGTTCTGGGGGTTGTGGTTGTGTATTACTATTCTGTGCCCAGTAGTCGCCCCCTACATGTTGAGACCCATGTGCCGAGATGGTGAGTTTTTGTGGGCAGCTTTCCACCTGCCTGGACACATGTGCTTGTCTGCGTCCTTGACAGTGGTGATATGTGGCTGCCCTCCTGCCCTTTGATATCGTCCAGTTGTACTGGTGTGGATGGTATGGGGGGGTTCCTGGGTGGTGTTTGGTTGTGTTGGTGTGAGTGGTTGGGCTTCTGAGTATTGTCTGGTTGTGCTGGTGTGGGTGGTATGGTGGGCTCCTTGTTGTTGTCCAGCTGTGTTGGTGCGAGTAGAATGGGGGGGCTGAGGGCTCCTGGATGTTGTCCGGTTGTGTTGGTGTGGATGGTTATGCGGGTGTGGATGATAATGGGAGGGGCTCCTGGGTGTTGTCTGGTTGTGCTGGCATGAGTGGTATGGGGGGCTCCTGGATGGCTTCAGCCCTGAGCAGCGTGTGGGAGTTGGGGAACTAGCTAGGATAGTGTCGGCTGTGCATTTGAGGATGTCGCTGATGCAGTCTGTTCCACCACGCATGCCCCTCACCTTGAGGTTTAGCTCCTGCAGCTTTTTTGTGTGCTGCTGCTGTACCCGTAGCCTGTATCATTCCATCTGTCATACCTCAGGGGAGTAGATATGGAGGAGCCCCTCTGCACCTCTCGACATGTACCCGTTTGCCGGTCTGCATGAGGGGCTCTTGTCCCCACTGTCCCCATGCTGCTGTGTGTGCCTCTCTGTCCCCTGATGCACTGCTGTTCACTCCTGTCTGCAGACGGGCTGTGGCTGGAGGCTGCCTGATGGTGATGGATGGCCTTGCCCACAAACACTCCATGCCCCCTCTGACCATCTGGGGTTACAGTGTCTTGCGTACCGGGCTCAGACAGGTGTTCCATGTGGGCCTGTTGTGATTCATGCCTGTGTGTAAAGGGCTGCTGCATCCATGTGGGGCAGTGTCCAGCTCCTCCTTGGCCTCCAGAGTGCCTGGTGCATGGCTCTTGTCCTGCCCTAGGTCCTTCAGTCCACCTTACTCCTCTGTAAAATCCATGCACTGCTGCAAATTACCTGTGAGGTTGGAGACCAGGCATTTGTTGCTGCCCGTGGCGGTTTCAGCTCGGTATGCGGTGGTACATACACTGAGATCAGATCGAAGAAGTGGGGGATTGGCCATTTATTTGACAAGCAGCTTGGGTTTCACAGAGCTACCAGTGGGCTCTACCAGGTCCTTCGAGAGTGTGGCTGTGAATTGGGGCCCTAGTGCTGGTTACAGAATTCTCCTTATTTACTGCCCAGCTGGCGGTGAGAGGGAGTTTCTGCAGAAGGTCGGCGAGTTTACCGCTGGCCTGTTATTGGAATCCCCCAGATGGTTGATCTTGGGGGATTTCAATGCTTGGGTCAACGACAGACTCTCATTATTCGGACATTACCCCCTCCAGAGCATGGACGCTCTGGACCTGTTGCAGGTGGTCACCTCGGCGACCCACTCTCTGGGACATACTTTGGATCTGGTGTTCACACTGGGTGTTGGGATTGATGATCTCAGGGTTGATCCAGTCGTATAGTTGGATCATAGCACTATGAATTTCAGGTTTGGGGCCCCCCTGAGGGTCTATCCTCTGTACAGATGGTCAAGTACCACCCTTTGAGGAGATTGTCTCCAAGAGGACTTCAGGCAGTGCTTGACCTATCTGATGTGGAGGCTGCTTGCACAGTGGGGGTAGAGGAGGCAGTGATGGCCTATGTGGCTGCTGCCACCGCTTTTGACTCCATCGAGCCCATCTGCGTTCGGCTCTTATCTGCTCGTCAGAAGCCCCTGTGGTTTGATGGAGAGTTCCGTGAGTTAAAGATACAGGGTAGGAGGTTGAGCAATGCTGGACGAGGTTGGGACTGATGGAGGACAAATCTACTCTGAGGGCAGAGTATGATGCCTATTGTCACAAATGCACTCAGCAGGTCAGGCCCTCTGCTCCCACAGTGCCAACCTCAGAGCGCAATAGTGTGAACAGGTAACAGACAGGGTAACCCTCCTGTCTGTTTTTTAGTTCGAATCACCTTTAGTCTCAAGTTCTGGGGGATTCAAACTGTGAACCTTATGCTAGCATACCCAATAAACAGGCTCAGATATGTACCCTCTTCGGGGACTATGGTACAATCTTTCGCCAGGGGCACCCAGCCTGGCTTCCAAAATTAAACAGCTTAAGTCTATAAGAGACCTTAGGTATATTCTTACCTTTTTCCAAGTTTAGTAACACCGTCAAGCTGTTGAACAGTTTTGTCAGACTTAACTCCAATTCGTTACATGCAAAAAGAACTGACAGACACCCAGGCAGTCTTTCAATGAAAAGGTACATTACTAAAAGATGATAAAAATATAACAAATGTAAACACAGAACAATGTATCAAAGTGCTCACAATCACATAAAAGAATAAGGGAAAATTACAAAGCAAAACTCCTACCACAGTACATTTAGATCTTTGCTATCTAAGGTATTACCTCTGGAAGTGCATTTTAAAGTTAGATCAGAGAGCTGTGTCTCTCTAGAGTCCCAAGATGATTTGACATACACTTCAGACACAAGTATCAGTTTAAACTTTGTGTCCCCTTCTGTTAGTCATCTAGCTCTTCCTTTAAGAATATAAAATTACAAAAAATGATGTCCTGCCAGGAGGTATGTTAATAATGTAACACAGCAAAAACCCATTTCCCAAATTATGAGTCTTTGATCAACCAGTTCCTTTGAGTTTATAACCCTGCAGTCCGTCACCCAGGTGTGAGATGGCCAGCAGGAATCAGCTAAATGACATCCTTTCCCTAGGTAGTAAAATGTATATTTAGTTTCCAACTTCAAAAGCATGAGGTCATAAAAAGACCATAAAATGCAATTTCTCAAGGAAGTTAATTACATTACAGAGATATCCTGGTCAGTGTAATACATCCTGTGATTTCCGCTACTGACACCTTGTAATTTAAAAGGGCCATATCTCACAGACTGACATTTCATACACTGACCATTTATTTATAACAACAGTATCTTACAATAATCATAACCAGGTGGCCAAGCGTCACACCTATCAGAGGACAAGCTCTCAGAAGAAGGCAGGGTTTTTGTCAAGAGAGATTATCATGGCACAGAATAGACCGGTTCAGCTCTTCCGTATGGCAGACAGGCTGTTGTACCCGGCCTGCCTCCATATAAGTGGAGCTCATTTAAGCACACAGTGTGACGAGTTTGCTCTGTTCTTTGCCGACAAAGTGTCCACTGTCAGGATGGAGATGTCCTTCAGCGCCGCTCGGGGAGTGTGTGGGGTCCGGTTGGAGACATGCAGGTGCACTTCTCCTGTCTGGAGTGAGTTTGAACCAGTTGGGGTGGAGGAGGTGGTTGCGATTTTCCTGGGACTATGGCCTACCTATTCTGATCTGGACCGAGGTCCCACCCAGCTTTTAGTTGGATGTGTGGATGTGATTGGACTTGTGGTTGCTGAGATTGTCGAGTGTTCTCTGAGGAGTGGGGTCTTTCCGGTCTCTTTTAAAGGAGGCGTTGATGAGGCTTATTCTGAAAAAGCCATCATTGGACCCGACTGTGTCTCCAACTATGGACCAGTCTCGAACCTTCCATTTTTCAGTTCGAGGCCCGTCTTGCCAACTCGTCCACCTATGAGTGCTTCCAGTCTGGGTTTAGAGCTGGGCATAGCTCGGAGACTGCCTTGGTAAAGGTGCTTAACAACCTCCTTATTGTGAGAGATCGGGGGAGTATACGATTCTTGTTCTCCTAGATCTCTCAGCGGCATTTTACATTGTGGACCATGAGGTGCTTTTGGACCGGCTGTGGAGCTGGTGTGGGCTTACCGGCATAGTCATCAGCTAGTTTAGGTCCTGCATCATGGGGAGGGTGCAGAAGGTTACGGTGGTGTTATCTTCATCTAACCCGATGCCCCTGCACTGTGGAGTTCTGCAGGGTTCGGTATTGTCACCACTGCTGCTCACAGTGTGCATGTTACTTATGGAGACATTATCAGGTGGTATGGACTTAGTTTTCACTGCTGTGCAGATGATACTCAGTTGTACCTGTTTCATGCACCTGGCAACCAGATGGCGGTTTCCATGTTTAATACCTGCCTGGCCGAAATGCAGAACTGGATGACCCAAAACTAGCTATGACTAAATCCAGAGAAGACAGAGGTACTGGTGGTGGATCCGGGTCACCGTTGGGATCGACGAGGGTTGGGAAAAGACCCTGGCCTTGTGCTGGGGGAGTGTCCCTTTGACCCCATTGACCTGGGTCAGGTATCTGGGCATGGTTCTTGACGATAGCTTGACGCTAGATGCACAGGTGTTGGCCATCATCCAGAGTAGCTTTAACCACCTAAGGAACATTACCCGGATCTGTGCTCTGTTGCCATCGGAGGACCTGTCTACCCTAGTGCATGCATTCGTTACATCAAGACTGGACTACTGCAATGCTCTTTACGTAGGGCTATCTGGAGGCAACCTATGCCATCTGCAGCTAGTCCGGAATGCGGTGGCCAGGCTATTGACTGGTGCAAGCAGGTTTGAACATGTTATGTCTGTCCTCTGCAGCCTGCACTGATTACCGATTAGGGGAGGATTGTCTTCAAGGTTGGATTACTGACCTATAAAGCCCTACATGGCCGGAGGCCGGAGTACCTGCTAGTCCACCTGGTTCCTCATCGTCCAACTCGCCCCCTCCGTTCTGCCAACGGTTGCCTCCTTGTAGTTTTGAGAGCTAGGCTGCGGCAATCAGGAGAGCATTTTCAGTGGCTGCACCCGACCTGTGGAACTCACTACCTAGTCATCTGAGGGAGGCACCCTCGGTGGAAGTATTTAAAAAGGGCCTAAAAACTGATATATTTAATAAAGCCTATGATCTTCAGAATTAACTTTAGTAGCTGTATTGGACTGTCTGAATTGATATTGATTTTTAATTATGTTACTGAACTGAGATATGGACATGTCAAATTTTTTTTTTTTTTGCAATGCTAAAAATTTATTGGTTTCATAAAGATAAGCACAATACTAGAAAAGGCACATTAAATCAGAACAGCCTTTGGAAAACATAAGAACAATCTACAACTCATCATCCCCCCCCCCACCTCCCCCTCATTCCCAGCCCTCCCCTGGAGTGTGCCAAATAAGGAGAAACAAATGTAGCAATATAATATTGACAAAGACAACTTTGGAGAGTCATATATATATTACATCTCGTACCTCTAAGTTAGATATAAACCATATAACTTGCCCCATTTCTTATCGAAATACTTCAGGCTGTTTCAAGAGCTAGCAATCAAGCGTTCAGTTCTAAAACAAAATGACAAATCATTCAGCCATTCAGTGTATGATGTAACCAGTTGATCCATCCAGTGATTCAGCACAAGTTTTTTAACCACAATAGATATTATTGCCACGTGGAATTTACGTTCCTTGACCCTAATGTTGGAATACATACCCACTATACATATTTCAGCAGTGAAAAGTCCCTCTAACACCAGCAAGGGGTCCAACTTGGACTGTATTGCATGCCATACAGGAACAACCTTTTCACGTTGCCAGAATACTTGTACAAGGTTCCCTTCTGACTTACTACACCTGGAACAAGTGGGATCAGGAAGTCTGCCTATTTTGGCTACTGTGAAGGGGGTATAGTACATATTGTTTAGAATATGGTACTGGGTGAGTCTGAGTGTGTCCTGGGTGTGATACTGATAGAGATCTTTCCATATTTGAACCCAATTAAGGGTTAAATCAGGTAATAAGGAGTTCCAAACCTTAGAGCCTGGAAGAGGTTCTGGGAAGCTTGTTGTCAGGAGGTAGGCATATAACATGGAAATACAGTGGGATTTGAGAGAATATTCTTGCAATTGGGTCAAAATGGGCCTAGCTTGAGAAATTTGAGGGAAAACGCCAAAAGATCGGTCTATTAGATGCCTCAGCTGGAAGACCTTAAAAATGTGTGCCTGCTGGATTTTATACTTCTTAAGGAGTTCAGGAGAGGAAAGAAGGGAGTCATGGAAGAAAAGATCTTCCACTAAAGCACCTTGTATTTGAGGAAGCCAGTTGGGAGAAAGACATGTTCCACCTATCTTTATGTTTGGATTAAGAAGAGGTTGAGCAAAATCACACTTTAGGGAGATCTTAAAGTAAGCACAACATTGAGAGAAAACTAAGTGAAGTGCCGATCACCGAATTTTGTAACGGAGCTGGAAGTGTTGACCCAGATAAATAGAAGATGGTGTCAGAATCTGAACTATGTGTTCTCAACAGACGTTTTTCCAGTTGAAGCCATATGGGGATATACTCGTTATCAATGGTGGAAGGTCATCTTCCAGATTTAGAAAAATGGCTGGCCCAATAATATGAAAGGAAATTAGGAAGACAGACACCCAAGTTCTTTGGGCAGACTTAGTTTAAGGAAAGAGCATCTGGGATGTTTGTTTAAGCGAATGAACCTAAAGATAATAAAATGTATGTGTTGAAAGAAGGCTAGAGGGAGCCAGATGTTCAACATGTTTAGGGGGTAAAAAAGCTGGAGAAGGACATTCATTTTAATAATATTTATTCGACCCCATAGAGATAAAAGAAGGGCTACCCATCTCTGGAGATCCTTTTGAACAGTAGCCACCAGATCATCAAGGTTTAATTTCTTGGCTTTCATGTGGTCATTAGTTAAAATATACCATGATATTTAATTGAATGTGGTGACCACTTCATGCCGAAATGAATGAACTCTGTTTTATGAGTGAAGCAATTTAAGGGAAAAATCTCTGTTTTAGTGAGATGTAACTTATTAGACAAGCGACTAAATTGGGCTATTACTTCCAGAGTGTGTTCAAGGGAACATACAGGATGTTCCAAGTGGAGAAGAAAATCGTCCACATATACCGAAAGAGTTAAGGTTTGATTAAGCACCGGAATGTCTTGGATCTGGGGAGACGTTTTAATGTGGTGGAGTAGAGTGGAGCGAGAAGAAAAGACGCCGTTACAATATATTTTGGCTGAAGGTGAGGTGTAAACCGTTTGTATCCACTGGATGGAGAGCAAGGGGGAACCCATTTTCTTTAAAGTTGCCCAAAGAAACTCCCAGTCTACCCTGTCAAAAGCCTTTTCGGCATCTAAGAAAATCAGTGCCATGGGATTCTGAGAGGTTTGAGCAGCTTGAAAAATGTGCTTGAGTGTTCTAAGGTGGTCTGCTTAAGATCGGCCTAGAACAAACCCAACTTGTTCGGGACTCGGTAAATGAGACCAAATATTTTTAATTCGTAATGAGAAGATCTTGGTTAGTATTTTAATGTCGCAATTTAGGAGCGAGATCGGACAGTAACTTGCAGGGTCTGTGTGGGGTTTATCTGCTTTAAGTAGTAGAATTATTATGGCTTCCAATAATGATGGGTCAAGGGAATCAGCCTTAAACATATATCTGTATAGATTAAGCAGCAGTGGAGCTAATTCTTTGGAGAAGACTTTATAGAAATTGGAGGGAAACCCGTCAGGGCCAGGTGCTCTGTCCAGGGGTAAGGCTTTAATTGCTTCTTCTATATCAGCAAGAGTAATTGGAGACAACAGGGAGGCCTGGTGGTGGGGCAATAGACAGGGAAGGTCCAGAGACTCTAGGTAAGCCTGTATTGCTTGGGACAATGGTAGAAAAGTAAGCTTACTGTAAAGCGTGCGATAGAAGGTTTCGAACACTTGGGCAGTGTTCTGGGGCGTAGTTTTGGTGGAACCGTCTGGGGCTAGTATGGAGGGAATTAGCCTGGAGCTTTCCAGCTTGTGTAACCGAAGAGCTAGGAGTCTGCCCGCTTTTTCACCCTGATCTACGTATTTAGATTTTGTCTTTAGAATGGCAGACTCTGCCACCTCCCGCAACAGGTCAGCATATTCATTCCTTAGGGTTAGCTAAGTTTCCAAAGAGGCAGCAAAGGTGGCAGAAGATAGTTTTCTGCTGCTCTGATTTGGGTTAGAAGAGAAAGAGCCCTGGCTTTCCTTTGCCGGTTTCTCCTGGATGCCAACTTAATAAATTCACCTCGAAGATAACATTTAAGTGCACACCATACAAGATCCTCCCTTTGTACGGAGCCCGCATTAAGATCAATGAAAGTTTTAATAAGTGATTGTATACGAGAGACAGTAGAGCTATCTATTAGCAACTGAGTGTTTAACCTCCAAGTTGTGTCTCTCTGTAGGTCAGGATCTAGGGATAAGCCCATCCAAGCCACCGGGTGGTCAGATAAAACAATAGGTTCAATTCCGGTTTGGCAAAGGCCAGCCATGAGGGGAAGGCTGATTAATATGTAGTCCAGTCACCCGGCCTGGTGGCGCTGAGGGTTGAGGCGCTGGAGGCCACACCTCACACCACGTCGGCGACCCATGTTCGGGAACGGACACGGGCTGCCAGGGGTCGGCAGGGGCAGGGTAGGATGAAGCGTCCGGAGGACTGCTCTCCTACCCTGGGGAAGGGAGGTATCACGGCACCGATACCTGAGTGCCCTCTAGTGGAGGTTGGGGAGCAAGGTATACAGGCGTGCACATGGGGGAAGTTGGGTGCAGATGTCTCTAGGGGAGTGCGATGGGAGCGTGCACGGCCGCCTCGGCTGGCGTCATTGCACGCACCCAGCTCCCTGAGGGGTGAGAAAAATCCCAGCCCAGGCGCCACACGTGGCGCCCTCGCCGCCTTGAGTGCTCTAGGCTGGCTCCCCACCCGAACTGACATTCGTGACACAGGTAAGTGCCGCGACCCCGCCCTGGGGGGTAAGTCAGGGGGCATGGGGGAGTGCAGCTCATGTGGATGCAGGAGGCGGTGGGGGACGTGACCAGGGCTGAAGTTCAGTGCAAGACTGGCCAAAACGTATAGTGTTAAAAAAAAAATAAATATGTAGTCCAGTCTGGACCATGATTGATGAATACTGGAATAGAAGGAGAAAAGCCGGTGAGATGGGCTAAGGATCCGCCACGGATCACAAAATCTGAGCATATCTATGAAATCACACAAGGCTTTTTGGGAGGAGGAAGGGGGCTTTAATGGTAAATAAGATTAGTCTAAATCTTGAGTTGGTATATTCCAGTCACCTCCCAAAATCAAGGGAGTGGGCAAGAGGGTCGCAATCTTATTGGCTAAGTCCATAAGGAACCTTGTGTCTCCACCCACTGGACCATATCTAGAGCCTAATACCACACTGGTGTTATTAAGAGACCCTTTAACTAAGATAAACCTACTTCTTGGGTCTATATGTTCGGCTCCACCTGGAAGGATAATTTCCCTTTAAGTAAAATAGCCACCCCTCGACTCGATGATGAGCCAGCTGCTGCAAAAACCTGAGAGATACCTTGCTGGCACAGCTAGACAGCTTTACTTGCTACCAGGTGGGTTTCTTGGAGTAAGATTATATCAGCATTAATTAGGGCACAATGTTTTAGAACCTGATATCTTTTCGGTGGATCTCTAACTCCCCGAACATTCTAGGTAACAATTTTTAATGCATTATTAGCCATTGTCATCATAAGTTAGGGATACCTAATTTAGAGTAGAAAAAGAATGACAGCACCCCACGAGGCACACTCCAACCACCCCCCTTCCCAAAATGACATTAATAATGAAAAAAAGAAACATCAACCTAAGAGTGACTGTAGCATAGTCTGATATTAGAGTCGAACCTATCACCCTCTCCTTTATACTAAATTCCACTGTTAATAATAATAAGAAAATCGACCTATCATTTGGGGCCCTTCCTGAACCCACCCTCCCCAATGCCCAGCAACTATTTATATAAGACCTCCTCCGCTTTGTTGACAATCTAGATCTTATCTTAATGTTAAAACTCACCGGAGACCAATCCCACTTGGCTAAATTACTCACTATTAGAAACTGGAGCTTTAGAAATATGGTAGCTACTGATGCCCAGTACACTGAAGCTGTGAAATACAATGGAGGTAACCATATTCCAGTAAATAGGATACTGAATAGGAGAATATAGCCAACCCCCTCCCCATGAACTGGTACGCTATGCAGCTCTGCCTTGAGCCTGCGCCGCCCAGGAGCCCCCTCTTCGCACCCCCCACCACCCCCACCATCACTGCACCACTAATACTCGCTCAGTTATAAGGCTAGGTGTAGTCTAAGGGCCAGATAAGAATGTTCTTAGGACATTGACCCCATCATGAATTTAAATAGAAATGGGGTTCCAGCTAATCTGGCGAGCCAGATGCTAATCGCGGCTTTACATAGCCGCCCTTTATCACCTTATCTTGGTCTCCACATTCGAATGTAAATACAAAGGCTTAGGGTATACACAAGAGTCGGAGGTCTTAGGAAGAAACCAGTGCATTTAGGCAGTTTGAAAGGTCTTCCCCGAGTTAGTCACTGCCGAAAATTTATAACTTCAAGCAAGGTAGAAATCAAATTACCTATGAAATTAAACCGTTTCAAAATAAATAATTCTTAGTAAGAACATTACTTGCTAGGGCTGGTAGATCAAATTCCTCTGGTAGTGCGAGACAAGGGGAGCTGTAGGGGGAAGAGAGTAGAGGTGGGACTGAAACAGTCCAATCGATAAAACGGCACCCTGATACCGTAACCAAAATTATGGTTCCTCCTTCATTTTCGGAGAGTCCCCTGAGATTAACTGTGCCAGGGACTGCGGCCTAAACACCGCTAGCGAGGTTTGGGTGGCCTATCTCAGCCCATAAGCCCACTATCCGAGAGTGGGGAAAAGGTGAAAAACATCAACCAGGCAACTTATACATTTTAAACATTTAAACACCAACAGTTAGGAGAGAAGACCTCCTAAAACAGTAAATGGCCAAATGTATCTGCATATTGTTCAGCCAGTTTTGAATAGACTAGGCAGTTTGTTGGTTAGATCTGTTGTCGCTTGGTTCGGCGATTCATATGAAACCCAGGTGCCTTCTATGGAGACTTGCAACCTTGCTGGGTACAGCATCCTGAAGGGGATGCCTGCCGCGATCAGCTTACTTACTGTAGGGTGGAAAGCCGAGCGCCTCTGGCGGGTTTCAAAGGGCAAATCCTGTGTGATTCTTAATTTGTGGCTTTCCCAGGTAATTGTTTGCAGCCCTCTGACCTTCAAGAGGACGTGTTATTTTTCTATGAAGCTAAGAAACTTCAAAATGATTGGTCTGGGGGGGCTCCCTGTTGAGGTCTCGGCCTGAGAGATCGGTGAGCCCTTTCAATTTGGTAAGAAGGACTGAATGGAGAGGGGCCCACGATTTTCTGGAGGAACTTCTGAACGAAGGCAGTAACATTGGGCCTTTCCTCCGCCTCCGGTAGCCCCATTATCAAAATGTAGTTTCTTCTACTTCTCCCCTCAAGGTCTTCGGTTTTCAGTTGAAGTTTGTGGATTTGCTGGCGGAGCTGTACAAGTTCTGGTCAATTTTCTCTTGCCATGCCTCCAAGGATGATGATCGGGCCTCGGAATCACCAACTCTTCTGGTGAGGTTATTAAGATCTCCTCTGATTGATTTTATCTCTGTTGAGATGTCAATAGAGCTTCCCGGAATGGCAAGAGCTCTTGAAGAAAGCGATTCTCAGTTAGGGAGATCGCAGGTGGAACAGTAGAGCCCGGTTTGTTGGTAGCCGTTCCCTGAGCCCTTGGTTTTTTGGGCAGTTTCTCCGGGGTGGTAGGTGGCGTGTGCTTAATCGGGGCCTGTCTCATATCCATGTCCATTGCGGCGAATGAAGCCAAATGTGATGCAATCTTAAGTTTAAAATTGATCGCTGAAGACAGGAAATCTTTTTAAGGCAGATATCTTGAGAAGTTTCTCCTGATGTAAGTTGTTAAAGGTAGTGGTAAGAGGTGGAAGGCATGCAGCTCCAGACTAGTGCTGCTACTAGGATCCCTGTATCACATGATCTGACATGTCATAATTTATAATTGATTTAAAGTTAGTTATAGAAATGGTCTATTATTGTGTTTGCTGCTGTTGGTTATGCTGTGTTGATGCTTTTAATTGTACAGCACTCTGAGACCCAGGGAATGGGTGCTATATAAAAATAAAATCAATCAGTCAGTTGCTGTGGACGTCCCATGGCATGTCCGTGGTCCTGCAGCCAGTAATATCTACCTGTGTCAGGCTGCCCCCTTCCAGAAATGATGGGCCAGGGGCACTGACTTTTCCTCGGGTGGCACCAACTCCCTGTCAGGTGTGAGTTCCAGTCCAGGGTCTGTGTGGGATGCAATACAGGATGGTTAGCTTGCCTGTGTATCCTTCTGGTCAGCCTGTGTGGTTACTGGCATAGCTGGCAGTATATATGCCCCCCGTCCTTCCTTTGCAGGGACACTTTTGAGAGCGTACCTGTCGCCATGTGCTCTATCGGTGATAGACCGTGTTCCTGGATGGCTGGCCCACTGTGATCGCTTGGTAGCCACCAGCTTAGCTTGACTGCTGACTGGAGGTCACGCCACTTGTGCTTGATTACAGCCAGTGTATGTGCCTCCTAACCGGCGGCATTCGTGTCACCTGGATATCAAGCCACGGCCTGGTCTTTGTCTTTGCAGGTGCTTTCAGAGATTGTGCCCCATACAGTGTGACATAGTGCTCCATGATGTCTGCTACCATGGTTGCCCTCTAACCTGTGGAGAAGTTTGTGGACCATGACTGCCCAGTCCCCCCATATCTGTGCACATCTCTGGGACAGTGTCTGGCCACAGTTCGTTCCATTGGGGTCCGGTGACGGTTACGGTAATGCCAGTGGTGAACTTCTGTTACTGTCCTCTGGCACTGGTTCCTCCACCACATCCATGGTGGTATTCACTTCCATGGATGCACAGTCTGCGCTGTGCGCCAGAAGGGCGGTGGAGATGTCCATGTAAGGTGGGGTGAAGAGGCGTGGCCACACACTGCATGTTAGCCCTGTGTCTCCTCTTCATGGTCCTGCGTATATCTGTACACCCCGCCCACACCATTGCTTCTCTTACATGTGTGTTTCTGCATGGCGCTTCTGGCCACCTGGCTCTGAGGGGCATATGGGCCCGCTGGCGATATGACCCATATTGTTTCTTCCAGGGGATCCCTCATTATGCTTACACCTCCTGACCTACGTCCCTTCCAGAACCTGAAAAAGGTTCTTCAAGAATCAGTGTTTCTTTGCCATTAAAGTTACTGCTTGAGCATTTCTTGTTGCTTTTTCTACTCTGTCTGTGGTCTTTTGTTTAATCTGCATAGACTGGGCAAGGAGGACAGGCTACTTTGTTTCACATGTTAGTTTTATTCAACTGTTTTTCTGGTGTAGGTTAGCTTGTTAGGTTCGTATTTTTGCTTTCTGTGTCTTCGAAATAAATCTGTCATTGAGCAGCGTAGCACAGTGCCTCTGCAAGCCTTAGCTTCTGCGTACCTAATTTAAATATTTAAATTACTCCTCCATGCGCTCCGGGACAGCTCAAGCCATCAGGTGGCTGCACAAGTGTAAGCAGAATGAGGATCCCTTGGAAGAAACAATATTACTATAGTAAGTAACTTTTTCATATACAGTATATCATTGATGAAAACACATCTGGAACAGTGTGCACAGTTCTGGAGGCTGTATCTCAGAGAAGACATAGACAGGGAAGAGGCAGCCCAGAAGAGGGAAACTAAAATGGCACATGGGTTGCATGAGAAACCGTATAAAGAAAGGCTTTGTGATCTCAACATGTACACCTGTTTGGGGGGGGCATGATAGTCCTACAGATATCTCAAGGGGCCAGACAGAGTACAAATGCGTAGTCTGTGTCAAGTGAAGAATTGGCAGTACAACAAGAGGGCATGCGATGAAGCTAGAAGGGGAAAATTTAGGAGAAACGTGAGGAAATAACTATTTCACTGAAAGAGTGATGAACGCCTGGAACAGCCTGCCACTAGCTGCTGTAGGAGCGAAAACAGTGGGGGTTTCAGCATGCATGGGATAGGCATAGGGGAATACTAGTAAATAAAGGGGGGGTAGCTGGAGAACATTTAGGGTCTGTGAAGTGGAATAGGCAGGGAATAATTAGGCAGACTGGATGGCCAAGCTGTCCTGTTCTGCCGACAGATTCTGTGTTTCTAGGTAAATACAGGCAGCTATACAGGGAGAGGCAGGGGAGCAGCTGCCTACACAGTGTATACTGAGGTTACTTCATGATCAGCCAGCAGAGGGCACGTGAGTGCCACATGGCCTGTGTTCTCCATCCCTAAGAGCCAAGCACTTTACCACCTCCGTCCTTAGCTGGCCGCAGTGTGGGATTGCGGGGTTCGCCCATGAGCCCCAGTCTGTGCCACTGGGCATGCCCTACTTTGGTACTTTTTTTTTTTTTACCAAAAGTAGGGTTTGTAGTGTGTCTAACACAGGAATACATTCTGTGTTTTGTAACTTCTAAATGAGGCTTAGTTTTTCTTTTTCTTTTTCAAATGGCTATCTGCTGCAAAGCTGCCAATTGCACTTTTCTTCAGGTCATAGCTGTGGTGACCTCCCAACCCTTTCAACTGCCTTCCCCCACTGTCAGAGCAGTTAGGGATCAATGTGGAGCAGGGTTAGAGTGCTAGTGACTATCATACTGTCAACTCGGTGGACATCGATTTTTTTGTTTTTCTTCCTTAATTTTGCAATTCGCCATCCATTCGCTAGGTGCTGGGTCATGCCCCAGCAGGCCTTACAGGCAGGTGGCAATGTCCTGTAGAGGAGAGAAGCTATTACCTCCACCACAGGGATTGCTGCAGGGCTTTCCTTCATCAGCTGGAAGCACTGCTGTGCAGCTGCATTACCCCAGCATCCTCCAGTCCAGCTCCCCAAATCTGTTCCTGAACCGAGGTCACCAGCATGGGAGTGCAGTGCCCTTCCCATTGTGCAGTTGGGTGGCCTGAGATTGTTTTTAATGCAAAAAAAAAGAAAAGGAGAGACCATGTCGATGTGATACTGCCAAAATACAAGCGCCCCTTTCAGTTTCATTGAGAGTGCTTCTGACGTGCAAAAATAGAAGCAAAGAATTTGACAGCAGATAAGGACTGCTTGGCCCACCCAGCCTGCCCGTTTTTCCCTACCTACAGTATTGCCGCAGACACTACTTGATATTTGGCTCTTTTATCCCCCTTCTTCCTTTCCACTAAGATTCTCTTATGCCTATCCCATGCAGTCTTGAACTACACCACTGTTTTTTGCCCCACCACCTCCACTGGAAGGCTATTCCAGGAATCCACCACTATTTCTGTTAAGAAGTACTTCCTCACATTGCCCCTGAATCTGCCCCCCTCCAGCTTAATAGCATGTCCTCTTGTTCTTGAGCTCCTTCTTTTCTGAAAAATACTTCTCTCCAGTACCTTATTTACTCCCATGAGGTATTTAAAGGTCTCTCGTCATATCACTCCTCTCTTTCTCTTTCAGGGTGTGCATATTGATGTTCTTCAGTCTTTCCTCATAAGGCTTTTGCTGTAGATGCTGCACCATTTTAGTTGCCCTCCTCTGGACTGCCGCCACTCTGTGTCCTTCCGGAGATGTGGTTTCCAGAACTGGGCACAGTACTCTAGGTGGGGTCTTAACCAACGATCTATACAGGGGGCAACACCACCTCCCTTTTTCTGCTGGTGTTGCCACTTCATATGCACCCCACCATCCCACTAGCTCTCCCAACTGCCTTGTTGCACTGCCTGGCCACCTTTAAGTCATCTGATATGATTACCGCCAGGTCTCTTTCCTGCTTGGTGGTCATTAGTACCACTCCACCTATTTTGTACTCCACCCCTGAGTTTCTGTGCCGGAAGTGCATTATTTTGGACTTCTTCGTATTGAAACCCAGCTGTCACACCCTTGACCACTCCTTGAGTTTTCTCGGGTCTCTGCTCATCCTTTCCAACCTGCTGGGTGTCCACCCTATTGCAGATTTGGTGTCATCTGCAAAGAGGCAGACCTTCCCCTTCCAGCTCTTCTGCAGTCTCACTTATAAAGACATTAGAGAGGACCGGTCCAGGCATTGATCTCTGAGGCATCCCTCTGGTCACCCTCCCTTCCTCAGCATCAGCTCTGTTTACCGTCACTCTACGTCATGTGTCCCCTAACCAATTTCTTACCCAATTTACGACCTTTGGACCCATTCCTAAGCTACCCAGCTTGCTTACTAGTCTTCTGCGCGGGGCTGTGTCAGAACTGTTGCTGAAATCTAGGTAGTCCATGCGTACTGCTCCACCCTAATCTAATTCCTTAGTCACCCAGTCAGAGTACTCTTTCAGATTCATTTAACATGACCCCCCCATGGAGTCTTACTGTTTCAAGTCTTGTAACCCACTGGATTCAAGATATTTCACAATCCTGTCCATCAGCAGTGATTTCATTAACTTTCCTACCACCAGTGTCAGGCTGTCTGGCCTGTAATTGCCCACCTCTTCCCTGCTGCCACTTTTGTGAAGTTGAATTATGCCTGCCCTCCTCTAGTCCTCCAGAACCACATCTGTTTCTAGAGAACTATTAAATAGGACTGTCATGGGTTCAGCCATTACTTTCCTAAGCTCCCTCAGTACTGTTGGATGCACCCCATCTGGTCCCATTATTTTGTCCACTTTTAGATTAGTGAGTCCCTTCAGGACTCTGTCCTCTGAAAAAGTACTAGTGTCTGCCTCCCTCCCTCCAAAACATCTGTTACTTTTTAGTGGCCCCCAACCCTTATCCTTACTCTGTGAACACTAAACAAAAGTATTTGTTCAGGATGTTTGCCTTTTCCAGTTTCCCCTCTGCACAGTCCCCACTTTCCTTTTTAACCTTACAATCCCTACACTGGTCTTTGTCCTTTTGCTTACATACCTAAAAATGTGTTATCCCTCTTTGTTACCACCTGGGCTGTTCGCTCTTCAGTTTGCACCTTCACGTTCTTACTACTTTCCCTGTTTCCCTTGATGTACCTCCCTGTCCTCCTTTCTCTGTGTCTCCATGTATCTTCTGAATGCTACCTTTTAGCTTTTACTTCTACAACCATGCATTTCTGCTTAAAGTTGAACCAGCATAATATTTTGTGGTGATTTGCATATACAGCCCATGATGCTTTGCATTATGGGGGTATGTGTCATTTTGTATTTCTTTGAAACTTGGCTTCCCGGACAGTGCCCTTTGGGATAACCCTTGCCTCAGTGCTTTCGCACTAAGGTTCTTTGTATTTTAGCTTGTTTGTTTTTATTGGGCTCACCACAACCCAACCCAGATAGACCAACTTAGGGTAGCTGTTTCTTCCACGGGGGGTGTCATACAGACGAGGCACACTGATGAGTCCTGGTAGTATGAAACATGTGTCTGTCTTTTCTGTTGGCACCCTCTGCAGACACTCTGAGAGGCCTTTCAGAACCATGCATTTCTGCTTAAAGTTGAACTAGCATAATATTTTATGGTGATTTGCATGTACAGCCCATGATGCTTTGCAGTATGGGGGTATGTGTGATTTTGTATTTCTTTTAAATTTCGCTTCACAGCTAGTGCCCTTTGGGGTAACCCTTGCCTCAGTGCTTACACACTAAGATTCTTTGTGTTTCACTTTTTCAGCCACCTCCTTTGATAACGTCTATCCAAGTTGAGTGTGCACTGGGACAAAGGTGCTGCAGAAACTTATTCAGAGCTCATAGATAAAAAAGTTTCCAGCACATATATATGTGTCTTTGATAAAGGATCTTGCATCCGAAACATGTCAGACGTTTTTTGGGAATTGGAAACTATTATGAAGTGAATAAAACGAATTGGAAAATGTTCGTGAGTCACAGAAATTGATTTTTGGCGTTCCACTTATAGTTTTTTTTGTGTGCTGGAAACTTTTTCATCTATGATCTTTTGTTCACGATAGCGGTCTCTTTTTCCTCTTGCTTTGGCTCATTTGCTTGATGCAGAGGTTTGTCGCCATCACTCTGCCCCCTTTTAGCTTTGCCCGCTGTTCTTCCACTCACCCAGGTCAGCCTCTCCTGCCAGATCATCCTTAAGGCATTCATCTGTCTTTATAAAAATCTGTCCTACTGAAGTTGAGGACCCCTGTCCTTGTGTGTTCCAATTCCGCAGCTGTCCTTATATTGAACCACACTGTATGGTGATCACTGGTCCCCAGGTGGTCTCCCATCTTGATGTCTGCAACACTGTCCTTGTTAGTGAGTACCAGGTCCAGTATTACCCCATCACAAGTGGGTTGCTATAAGAATGCCCCCTGCAGGGAGTCTTAGCTGAAGTCGCAGCTCAGAGACTCCAATCTACGTCCGACAGATTGAAGTGTCCCACCAGCAGCACCTCTGCCTTTCTTGCCATCTTGCCAGTGGCTTTCACTAGTACCATATCTAATTCCTCCACCTGTTCTTGAGATCTGTAGATCCCGCCATTGTGAACAGTGGCTCCATTCCCCGTCTCCAAGGTGATCCACAGTACCCCCCCCTGTATTTCCTGTATCTCCATCACTTTTATGGTTTCCCTCACATAAAGTACAGCACCGCCTCCTTTCCTCTCCCTCCCCTCCCCGTCCTTCCTGGACAGAGTATAGCCGATTATGACCATGTCCCAGCCATGGTTTTCGGTGTAGTGGACACAGTATCTAGATCAGCCTCTGCCATGATTGCATCTAGGTTTGGAATGTTAATTCCTGGACTTTTAGCATTTACACACACACGGCTTTCCAGATTTTGTTAGCACTCTGCTTGTTACACCCCTCTTTTCCTTTTTGCCCTCCCTCCTTCACCCCTCTCTTTTTAATGCTCCTGTTCTCATCCCCTTTCATGTCTGTTACCCTGCTTCCTTTATTAATTTGCATGCTAGGCGTCCTCTCCTGTTTAGTCTCCCTACTCTACTTCAGCCTGTGGGGGACACCTGCCTCCCGACCTTTTCTCCTCCCTTGGCTAGTTTAAATGTTCATCCTAGTAACATTTAAACTGTCCACCACGGACTTCGGTTCTCCTCCTGGGTGATATGGAGGCCAGCACCCCTGTATAGACCCCTAACCTTCCAGATGGATCCCCAGTTCCCAATATAGCAGAACCCTCCTCTCTGCACCATGCCTTAAGCCATGAGTTAAAGCTCCTGGTGCGGAGATCCCACTCCTCCCCCATGTTGTAGACAGGCAGCACCTCCGTGAAAGTCATTGAGTGCGCTACTGAAGACCCCTCCCTGGCTCCCAAAACTCCCCCTGCACCAACCCAGCCCCATCCTTAGCCAGATCATTGGTTCCCATGTGGACAATGACATACAGCTCTTACTTCTGTCCTGCTGCCCCAGCGATCCCCAGGATTCACTTCCCCTCCTTTCCGGGCCATGATGCTGCACAAGCCGATGACTTCCCTTTCCCTTCTTCCTCTTCCCAGATCTGTCCCCCTCACAGTTGAGTCCCCCACCAAACATTGCTTTCTTCTCCTCTGGGGACCTCAGCGACCCTCCTTTGGGGGTCTCCATGCAAAGGACCCCCCACATCCTCCCTGCTGCTACCATGGATACCTCCCCTGGCGGTCTCACCCCACCAGAGTGGCATAGGAATTTCTTAGTGGTACCAGTTGAGGAATGCCCCTCTGACCCACCACCCCCAACCTTCCAGTGCCCACCATAGTCCAGCCGTTCCTCTTCTGTGCATCCTCTGTGGTAATGGTGGCAGAGTTGGTGGCCCTGCCTGGGTGAGGAGGAGGTCCTCTGAAACCTAGCCAACTTGACCTGGAGTCTAGTAACCTCCTCCCTCAACCCAGAGAGGCGCATTCAGGTGGGGCAGCATTTCAGTCTCCAGAAAGTCTCTGTGTTGGTCAATGACTGTTGGAAAGTAAGTAAAGGGGAAGGTTCCATTATGGCTAAAAAGAGTATTAAAAAAAGAAAGAGAAAGGAGCATGCATACAAGATTTTTAAGAGCACACTTATTGCACAAACAAGATGGAAGTACACTGTGGAGCTAAATATGACAAAAAAAAAAAAAGATCAAAAATGACAGAAAAAAATTGGAATTCAAAATAGCACATACAAGGGACAACCAGAAATCACTTTTTTCATACATACACAATAACAGATCTAGCAATAGAACAATTGGGCCTTTAGTTAATAACAGTGAGATCATACAGGACCCCACTCCAATTGTGGAATCTTTAAATGACTTCTTTGTAGTGGGGGGTTGCAGGAAGTAGGCTGTTGGTTAACTAGAATCTGTAGCTTATCCAGTAGGAAGGGAAATGGGCAGACTGGGTGGGCTAAGTGGTCCTTATCTGCCGTCAAAGTCTATGTTTCTGTACAGTGGCATTCTGTGAGCTCCGTACTTAGCTGCTTCCAGTCTGGTTTTGTTCTGCTTGTTTCCGTGGTGCAATCTTCTAGAGACTCCATCTCCAAAAGGACACAGACAGGATGGAGGCAGTTCAGAGGATGGCAACTAGAATGGTGCAGGGTCTGCACCAGAAGCCGTGCAAAGAGAGACTAAAGAAACTTAATATGTATACCCTCGAAGAAAGGAGGGAGAGGGGGGACATGATAGAAACATTTAAGTACCCCAAAGGAATCAACAAAGTCCAAGAGGGTAGCATCTTTCAGAAAAAGAGATGTGCAAGAAAAAGGGGGCACAATCTGAAGATAGAGGGGGGACGACTCAGGGGCGTGAGGAAGTAATTTTTTATGGAGAGGGTGGTGGATGCATGGAACGGTCTTCCTGAGGAGGTAGTGGGGTCAAAAATAGTGGGGGAATTCAAGAATACTAGGGACAGACATAATGCAATTCTACTGAGGGGTAGGAGGAAGTAGGCTGTTGGATAACCAGGATCTGCAACGTATCCAATAGATAGGGAAGTGGGCAGACTAGGTGGGTCAAGTGGCCCTTATTTGCCGTCAAAGTCTGTGATTCTGTGTTCAATGATAAGACTATGGAACTGTTCCATCTCCCCTCCTGAAAGCTGCTTCTGCCGCATTTATCCCAGGTGAAACTTGCTCCTCCTGCCCCTGGACTACGTTCCAACTCGCCTGGGTTCTGTCAGACTGTCCTTTAATGCCCCCACTACACCCACTACTCCCCCACCCTACCCTCTACCCCATACTTCCCACCCCCTGCCACATTCCCCTCTTATTTATTTCTGATCTCGGATTAACCATTTGAGCTCAGAGCTCTTTACATAGGTTCCACGTTAGTACATTTTAGAACAAGTAGGTGATTATACAGAGGATTGAAACAAACAAGGCAATAAAATTAGAATGAGAACATTTAGGTACATTTGGTCTTTGAACAAAGGATTGCAAAAAATACAGCGAAAATTAAAACTGGAAATAGGTAAACACAGTCAGATACATACAGGAACAGACTAAATAACTGTTCCCAACAGGGAGCCTGTTAGTTGTCAGCAACATGAGGGGGTTAGTGCATAGAAGTGCTGGGGACACTGGGTGGAGGGTTGAGCCCCAAGTGCAGGGTGTCCAAGAGAGAGAGCGAGAGGGAGAGAGGGAGGGAGAGAAGGAGAGAGGGAGAGATCTGTTTTGCAGTAGGGCAGATGGTAGGAGATGCCTTTGCTAGGTGCTAGCGATGGCAGACACATTGAGATTCCTGTATTAAATGGTTCTTTAGGCCCCTTTTGAAGGTCCACAGAGTGGGCATGCTAATAATGTTCTCGTGGAGGGAGTTGAACCACAATGGTGCCCTATAGGCAAACGACCTTTGTCCTTGAGATGTCTGACATTTTGGAGTCAGGAAGGACCGCAGTTCCAAATTTCGGCTGGGCCTGGGATTAGTGCTGGGAACTAGGAGTTGTTGGACCCCAGTCAGGAGCTGACCAAGGCAGCTCTTTTTGGTCAGAAGGCAGGATTGATATTTTAAGCGACCAAAGAGCGTTAGCCAGTGAGCCTTTGCATAGAGATCGCAGGTGTGGGTTAGTCGGTGTGCCCCTAAGGTAAGCCTGCAGGCATTGTTAAGGGCAGTTTTTATATGTCGGAGGGCAGTATCTGTGGCAGAGCCCTGTGTTGGCAGTCAATAGTCCACTAGGGAACCCACTGAACTATGGACTGCTATGCTGAGGGCTTCAGGGGTCAGGCTCTGCCTATGGCGATAACGTAGTCCTAAGCGTTTGTTGATTGCTTTAGCTGTGATATCTATGTGGAGGGCATAGGAGAGCGAGCTGTCAAGAATAATTCCAAGATATTTGAAGTGAAGAACACATTCAAGAGGAACACCACCCCTATCACATATTGATAGCAGGTAGTTTTTGTGCTTGTTCTTAAGGCTGGTGAACAACATGGTTTTTGTTTTCTTTTGTAGTTCAGTATCAATTTATGATTTTTGAACCACGACTCAACGCTGGTGAAGTCACGTTGTAGCTGTTGTTCAAGAGCAGTGGGGTCAGAGCCATTAGAAAAGATAACCGCATCATCCGTGTAGAGGAGGATACGGCACTGACTGGCTAGGGGAGGCAATTCAGAAATAGGCTAAAGAGGAAGGGGCCCAGTATTGACCCTTGTGGAATGCCTGAGCACACAGACTTGGTGTCAGAGAGAAAGGTATCTATCCTGACTTGCTGTGTTCGGCAGTGTAGGTAGCTGTGGAACCATGTAGCCGCCTCAGGGGCAAGGCCTATTGCAGTGAGTTGGTCAACTAGGAGGGCATGGTTGACCGTGTCAAAGGCCTTTGTTAGGTCAATATAGATAGCCCTGACTAGCTGGCCAAGGTCGAGGGATTGGTGGATGAAGCCTGTGAATTCCAGGAGGTCTGTAGTGGTTCTATGCCCAGTCCTAAAGCCATGTTGCTCTGCACATAGGAGCATGTGCTTATCCAGATAATCGACAAGTTGGTTGGCAACGATTGATTCAAGGGCTTTCGAGAGTGGTGGTGGTATAGAGATGGGTCTATAATTCCCGGGGAGGGCACGATCCCCACTCTTGTGCATGGGGGTGACTACTGTAGCCTTCCATTTTTGGGGGAGTACTGCAAGATGGAGCGAGAGGTTAAGGATATGGGTGAGAGGGGACAGGATTTCTTCAAGTGAGAGCGAGACTAGTTTCAGGTCGAGGTTATCCCCACTGAATCTCTTATACCCTCACCCCCCCCCCCAGTTCCCTACGTCTCCCTGTCACATCCCCCACCTTCTTTTTCCCCTCTAGACCCTTTCTTCTTGCTATCTGTTGCTGGTTCTTCCTCCGCACCCTGTTAGCCTGTAACCCACTACTCCTGATGAACTGGCTTTACTGGATGTATCTCTACGTTGTACCCTTATTGAAACTGACCAATGCTGTATAGCTGCTACCTTGGAGTATTCACTACCTTGTACACTGATGCACTTTAGTTATCTCTCCCTGCTCTGGGGCTGTTTCCACCAGAGTCTGTTGTACCTATGATATGGTCTTCTCTGTGTTCTCTGCCTGTCCTTTCTGTGATATGGTATGTCCTTTTGCTTGACGTTTCTTTACAGACAATGCTTGTTAGCTACTAATATTTCATCTGACCCATGTACTTGATGCCCCCCCACGCTTGACGAGGATCCTTTGTAAATGAGCTTTTAGCTCAAAGGTGGTAATTCTGATTTAACAATAAATAAAAAACAATTTTATAGGAAACACTAACTATGGAAGACCAGATGTTCACTAGAGAAGATGTCCAGGCAGTTATTAGTGGAGTAAAATCAAAATCGGCACCTGGGCTATATGGAATACACCCAGGGTTCCTTAGACAATTAGCGGAGCCTTTAAGCTTTCCCTTAAAAATACTTTTTAATAAATCATTCAACCATGGGCTTGTACTGGATGACTGGAAAAAGACCAGTATCACCCCTATCCATAAAAAGAGAAATAGTGCCCAGATGGGTAACTATAGGCCCATCAGCCTTGCTTCTGTGCCATGCAAAATCATGGAAAAACTATTAAAGGTCCATCTTGAAAATGGTATGCAGACTGAACTCTGCAAAGAAGGGTTAGTGGGAAATTCTCGAAGGAAAGACCTGTCAGTAGTGGTGTGCTGCAGGGGTCCATGCTTGGACCAGTTTTGTTCAGTTTGTATGTTGGGGACATGCACTGTGAACTACAAAATAATATTGTAAAGTTTGCCGATGATACAAAAATAAGTGCAGAGATGGACACTAAAGAGAAATACTTTGCTGGATGCCTTCCAAGGCTATCTATTGGTGCAGCTAGTTAAGGAGCTCACCAGGCAGACCACAGTCCTTGTTGTGGTGCTCAACAACTCAGAGATGGCGGGAGTAGGTGAGCTGCTGGGGAACAGCGACCATAACTCTGGTTTGAATTGGCCCTCTGGACTGGCAAGCCAAAAACGAGAACTGAAGTCCTCAACTTTAGAAGGGCTGACATCGATAGGATGAGGGAACTGGTCAGGAATAAGTTAGTAGGGGTGAAGAATAAAGGTGGAGTGGAGGAGAGATGAGGGGTAATTAAGGGGGCCATCCTCGAGGCATCTAAAGTATGCATAAGAACAGTAACAAAGAAAAACAGGTTTAAGAGACCACTGTAGTTCTCAACAAGGGTCAGGGAAGTGGTAAAGGACAAAAAAGAAGGCCTTCTATAAATACAAGAAGGTCCGGCGGTGTAGAGGGCTGAGGCGCTGGTGCCTTACCTCTACCCACGCTGGTTACCCGGGTTCGGGAACAGACTCTGGACGCCAGGGGCTGGCAGGGGAGGATCGAGCATCCGAAGGACTGCTCTCCTCTCCTGGGGTGGGTTAGGGATTGACATTGGTCGTCAGTGGTCTCTGGTGGAGACCAGGAGCACTGCACGACGGCGTAGGAGGGAAGCGTAACAAGAAAATGGAAAATGGCTCCGTGTTACGCCAGATGATGGCTGCCTGGATCACCGAGGCTGTCAAATGCCCCCGCAGCCATCTGCCTCAGCAGCACCTCAGGGCCAAGATGTTGCGATGGTCTGCCTGTCCTGCCCAGTCTGGTGCCTTCCCCCTCTGAGCGGAGGGACTCACCCGGCGAAGGGTTACCCCGGGGTGGCTGCCTTCTGAGAGGTGGAGGCTCGGGGGACAAGACAGGTCAGAAGCATCCTTGGCTTGCCCGAAAGAGTGGCTAGCACAGTAACGCGGTGGTGGGGGAGAAAAGAAATGACATAAAATAAATACAAGAAAAAGCAGGGGAGATAGAATGGGAGGATTAGCTACAAAAAAATAGGGAGGCAAAGAGGGCTGTTAGGGAAGCCAAAGCAGATGCAGAGCTGTGCATCGCAGAGGGGGTCAGGAATGGATAAAAACAGTTTTTCAGATGTATTAGTGAAAAAAGGAAAAAGGGTGGGGGAATAGTAAGGTTAGTCGAGGGGGGTAGGGTGATAGAGGAGGATGGGCAAAAGGACGCCATCCTAAATGACTACTTTTGCTCAGTTTTCACTAAGGAGGACAGCGGGTCCATGTCAGAGAGTGGCATCAAAGCAGCCACTAAGGGAATCACGGAAATGAAATGGCCATTGTTTACTAGTGAAAGAGTTCTGAAAGTGCTGGCTGCACTTAAGATAGATAAGTCCCCGGGACCAGATGGGTTGCATCCAGTGATACTTAGGGAATTAGCAGTGTAGCTGGCTGAACCACTGGTATGTCTGTTCAACATCTCACTTAAGTCTGGGGAAGTTCCAAGGAATTGGAAGGTAGCAGACATTTTACCGCTTCATAAAAGAGGGAATGAGGAGCACGAGGTAATTTCAGACCTGTCAGTTCAACCTCTATAGTAGGGAAACTGATGGAGTCACTGATCAAAGAGGACCTTATAGATTACCTGGAGAACGGCAGGTGCCAGGATAGTAAAGAGCATGCTGTCATGGCAGAAAGATCTGGTCAGAGTTACCTGATAATTTGCTTTGATTGGGTGACAAAGGAATTGGACAAGAGCTACTCTTTGAATCTGCTCTGTTGTGACTTCAGTAAGGCTTTTGACTCGGTACTTCACAAATGTTTGCTCAAGAAGATGGAAGACCTAGATGCAGCTAAACCCATAGTGAACTGGGTGGGTAAGTAGCTAGAGGGGAAGCAGTAGAGGGTGGTGGACAGTGGGTTAAATCAGAGGAGGGGGAGGTTATGAGCGGGGTTCTACAGGGATCAGTCCTGGGTCTGTTCCTGTTCAACATATTCATTAGTGACATTGGAGAAGGAATCCAGGGATGGTTGTCTCTTTGCAGATGACACAAAACTATGTGGGAGGGTGGATAGTAACGAGGAAATAAGGGAAATGCAGAGAGACCTGCAAAAGTCAGAGGTGTGGTCAAAGGTCTGGCAGTTAAAATTCAATGCTAGAAAGTGCAATGTAATGCATCTAGGGGAAAAAGAACCCCAAGACAGAGTACTGGATGGGAGGAGAGAGACTTAGCACTACAGCCGAGGAATGGGATCTGGGAGTTATCATTAACAACCCACTTGAAGAGGACAAAAAATGAGTTATAATATGCAACTGTTTATAATCTTACTATTTACAGAAATAATATCCATCAGCCTGAAAGACCCATATGTAACTGTATCTCAATAAAAAGTGATTTGAAAAACTGTATTTTGCATTGTTTTGTTTTTATGGGAAGCTCTCTTCATGGAACCTGTGATCTGGAGTTTTAACTGTGTCACAGTTTGAGCAAAGAACTCTAAGTATGGTTCTGATAGGACAATAGCTCACATTTAGCATTCTATACTCAAACCGTGATACAGTAAACACTCCAAATTACTGGCTCCATGAAGAGAACTATGCAGAATGTTGTCCATAAAAAGAAAATTGAGAAAATAGTTTTTCACATCAGTGTTTATTTTGGGACTGACAGCTCTCGGAGCACAAACCACCAGGCCTGTTTTGGGGCTCGGAAGGTTTACCTGTGTCTGACTTGGATGTGTGGATTTTTCTCTGTTTGCTTAGCAGGGTATTTCTCTATCAAATTGTTGTGTAGGGCATCTTGCTGACAGGAAGGCACTCATTGCAGCAGTGGGTCAGAGCTTTTAGCTGATTGTTTTGCGAGGGCACAGTTTAGGCCCAACCCCTTCCCACCCTCACCCCACCCACCCCTGGAAATAGTTCCTTATACCTGGGGTTCTGACATCATTTCAAGAGTGCAAGGTATGTCACTGTCATATCCTCTCTAGCACACTGCACTGACAATATAAGCATACACATTGTATATTATAAATATATATTTCTATATTACAAACTAATCGCACACAAAAAAACAAAAAAACAAATGTGGGGAGTAGAAATGTAATGGCTATGGGGCAGCAGTCTTCCGGAGTCTTCTTCTGAGGCTGAGATGCCTATTTGCAGACAACCTCTGCCCTGAGGGAGGAAGTTGCCTGCTCAGGCCACACTGGACAGTAGTACGGGACCTTCCCCAGGCCACACTGAGCAGTAGGAAGGAACCTCCCCATCCAGGAGCACCAGAGCCACCACTACCTCAGAGGTTGCAAAGAAAACACAGCAGTTGGACGACAGTGGGCTCAGGAAGGGTGAGGATGGTGGAACAGAGGCACACCCAGTCAGTTGTTCCACTCCACAATCCATATACCATTCTGGGGGAGCATAGCTCCCCTATGGATGCACCGACAGAGGAGACTAAGGAGGCTGAGGACAGCTGTCACAAGGGAGGCCCACAGGAAGGAGGCAGAGGACACCACAAGAAAAGGAAGCAGCTCCTGTTGGGGGACTCAATTATTAGGGGGATAGAACTGGGAGGAGCTGGGAAAACTGAAGTAAGGTGCCTGCCTGGTGCCATGGCTTGGAGGGACAGGAAGCGCATCCTCAGGATCACGACAACAGCTGCAAGGGATTCTGAGCTGGACGTAATTGTCCACCTAGGGACAAATGACTTGGCTCATCATGAGATTAGAGCAGTGCAGGAGGACATTGCAGAGTTGGGGAGGGGCCTAAGACAAGTAGCACACACAGTATCCTTCTCAGAGGTGCTGCCTATCAAAGGCATGGGGGAGGCGAGGGTAATTGGCACCATGCAGTTTAATGAATGGTTGAAAAAATGGTGCGGAGCACAGGGGTTTGGCTTCATTGGGGACTGGGGTTCCACCTGGAGGGACACCAGCCTATACTGGCAGGATGGTCTGCATCTGTCCAGGAAGGGAACAAGTCTTTTGAGCAATCGGTTTAAATGCTTCATTGGCAAGCTTTTAAATTAGTCAAAGGGGGAGGCACTGACAAGCAACAGGAAAATCCCAGCCTCGCCCTACAAAACAGGGTACTAAATGAGAAAAAGACCAAGGTAGAACGGTCAGTGGGGGATGCTGCAACAGAAGGTAAAGCCATCAAAAAATGGAGAGCAATGAGTACCAATGCCCGTAGTCTAGGTAACAAGCTTCCTGAATTAGTGGCCTTGATGGAGGAGGAACATCTGGATATCGTGGCAGTCACAGAAACATGGTACACACAAAACCATGACTGGGACGTAAACATTCCAGGATATACTATCTACAGGAGGGACAGGGAGGGTAAAAAGGGAGGAGGAGTAGTTCTTTACATAAGGGAAGGAATAAAAGCAACAGAACAAAAGGGTAAACAGGGAGGAGAAGAAGCACTGTGGGTAAATTTGGAGACAGGCAATGGCACCACAATCCGCACAGGGGTTGTATACAGACCCCCTTCTCAGGGGGAGGAAATGGACAAGGAAATGATAGAAAGTATACTTAGAATGGCAGAAAAAGGGGAGATATTGCTGATGGGTGATCTGAATATGCCAGATGTTAACTGGAGTGCAGTTGCAGCTGCCACTTCCAAGAGTGCAGTTATTCTAGATGCCCTACAGGGGGCATGCCTTAGACAACTAGTACTGGAGCCCACTCGAGAGGGAGCAATATTAGACTTGATACTCTCAAATGGAGGTGGAGAGAGGATCACAGATGTAGAAGTGGGTAGCCATCTGGGAACTAGCAACCATCGAACAGTATGGTTCACAATAAACACAGCAATAGAGTAAAGCCATACAAAGACAAAAGTACTGGACTTTAGGAGGGCTGACTTTGCCAAAATGGGTGAGTGCCTAAGGAATGCACTAGCAAATGGGCAGGAAGGAGGGGTGGAAGAACAATGGGGAATAATAAAAACTGCCATCACGAGGTAACAAGCCTTTGTGTGAAGCAAATAGACAAAACAAGACGATGTAAGAAACCACTGTGGTTCTCAAAGGAAGTGGCAGTGAAGGTTCAAGAGAAAAAGAAAGCATTCAGGAAGTACAAGGAATCGCAGAAGGAGCAGGACAGAGAACTGTATCAGTTAAAGCAAAAGGAGGCTGGGAAGGCAGTCAGAACAGCAAAGGTCCAAACCGAGGAAAAGATAGCCAACTCAGTTAAGAAGGGATAAAACCTTTATAGGTACATCAGGAGCGAAGGAAGACCAAGGAGGGATAGTGAGGCTTAATAAAGAGGAGGAGGGGTGGGCAGAGGAGACTGTGAAAAGGCAGAGATACTAAACAAATATTTTTGCTCAGTATTTACAAAGGAAGAGGGAGAGGTACATAAAACAAACAGTAGTAACACTCTGGATACAGAAGTTGATACCAGCCCATTTACAGAAGAAAGGGTTCTGAAAGAACTCTTAAAACTGAAGGTGGACAAAGCAATGGGGCCTGATGGGATTCATCCCAGAATTCTAAAAGAACTAAGGGTAGAACTAGTGACACCACTGACTACCCTTTTTAACAAATCATGGGAGGATGGGGTGGTACCCGAGGACTGGAGGAGGGCAGATGTGATTCCCCTTCACAAAAGTGGGAGCAAGGCAGAAGCAGGAAACTATAGACCTGTTAATTTAACCTCAGTGATAGGGAAAATGATGAAATCACTTCTAAAGGAAAGAATTGTCGAGTATCTAGAGGCCAGAGGGGCACAGGACCCTAGGCAGCATGGATTCACAGCGGGAAGGTCATACCAGACGAATCTGATAGATTTCTTTGACTGGGTGACCAAAGTAGTAGACCAGGGAGGGGCTGTGGACATGGCCTACCTAGACTTTAGCAAGGCATTTGACACAGTCCCACACAAAAGATTAATATACAAGTTAGCCAGCCTGGGAGTGGGTCCTAAGATGACAGCCTGGGTAAAGAATTGGCTGGAGAATAGGACACAGAGAGTAATAGTAAATGGAGTCCACTCAGAAGAAAGGAGGGTTACTAGTGGGGTACCGCAGGGTTCAGTATTAGGAACGGTCCTCTTCAATGTCTTTAGTGTTACATTGCAGAAGGACTGGAAGGAAAAGTATGTCTCTTTGCAGATGACACTAAGATCTGCAACAGAGTTGATGCACAGGGTGGGGTGGAAAGGATGAGAAGGGACTTGGCAAGGTTAGAGGAATGGTCAAATGTATGGCAACTTAGATTCAATGCTAAGAAGTGCAGGTAATGCACCTGGGAAACAAAACCCAGGGAAGAGTACACAATGGGGGTGAGATACTAACAACAACAAAATGGAAAGGGACCTGGGGTAGTCATATCAGATGACCCAAAGATGGGCAAGCAATGTGAGAGGGCAGCAAGGAGGGCTTGGGGGATACTGGGATGCATAGGGAGAGGCATCACCAGTAGAAAACAGGAAGTTATTATCCCTTTGTACAGACAGCTGGTGAGATCCCATCTGGAGTACTGCGTGCAGTTCTGGAGACCCAATCTCCGCAAAGACATAGACAGGATGGAAGTTGTCCTGAGGAGGGCAACTAAAATGGTGCAGGGTCTGCACCGGAAGACATATGAAGAGAGACTTAAGGAGCTTAATATGTATAGCCTCGAGGAAAGGAGGGAGAGGGAGGACATGATAGAAACTTTCAAGTACCTCAAGGGAATCAACAAAGTCCAAGAGGGTAGTATCTTTCAAAAAAAGAGGTGTGCAAGAACAAGAGGGCACAATTTGAAGATAGAGGGGGGCGGCTCAGAGGTAATTTAAGGAAGTATTTTTTCACAGAGAGGGTTGTGGATGCATGGAACGGCCTTTCGGAGGAGGTTGTGGAGTCAAAATCAGTGGTGGAATTCAAGCATGCATGGGATAGTCATAAGGCAATTGTGGGGGGTGGGGGTAAGAAGAAGTAGGCTGCTGGTTAACTAGGATCTGCAGCTTATCCAGTAGGTAGGGAAATGGGCAGACTGGGTGGGCCAAGCGGTCCTTATCTGCCGTCAAATTCTATGTTTCTATGTTTATTAAGGTACAGTTAAATATGGCTCTTTTAGAGGCAAGTTTATCACTTCTCTTACTAGGAACATTACTAACTACTGCCAATTGGCACACATTTCCTGTCCCCTTTGGACAATTGAGACAGTGCAACAAGGCCTATAGCAAGGCTAACAGGATACTGGGATGTATCGGGAGGGGTACTGATAGCAGAAGAAAGGAGGTAATACTTCCCCTCTACAGATCTGTGTGGCCTCACCTAGAGTACTGTGCCCAGTTCTGGAGTCCTCACCTCAGAAAGGATAAGGATAGGTTGAGACAGTGCAGCGCAGAATAACAAAAATTATTCTGAGCCAGCGGGGCAGATTCTATGAAGAGCACCTCAAGGCACTAAATATGTACTTACTGGAGACCAGAAAGGAGAGGTGAGATATGATGGAGATCTTCAAGTTCCTTAAAGGAATGAACAGAGTGAACTGTGGGAAACTATTTAGCCTGAATACCAATTCACGGTCATGTGGACATGAAGTGAGGGAAACTATTTAGCCTGACTACCAATTTGCGGTCACGTGGACACGAATGGAAATTAACAGGAGGTAGGTTCAGGGGTGATGTGAGGAAGTACTACTTTACAGAAAGGGTGATGGAACAGTCTGTCGGCTGAAGTGGTAGGTGCAAAAACAGTCAGGGGATTCAAGCAGGGCTGGGACATAATGAAGGGGATAGTGGTTATTGGGGGCCACAGGACCAAGGAGGAAAATGGACAGGGAAGGTTAGCACCCTGGAAGAACAGTAGGTTCCAGGTATTTTAGGGAAGTTGGGCAGACTGGATGGACCTCTGTTTTTTTTTTCTGTCATCATTGTCCATGTTTCTATGTATCAGTCCCTGGTGAATGATTTAAAGAAAACAGAACTATGGACAAACAAGAACAAAATGAAGTTCAACACAGACAAATGCATGGTACTACATTTAGGCAAAAGTAACCCCTTAAAATCTTACAAAATGTGTAATGCCACCCTCACAATGATACACAGTGAACAAGACCAGGGCATCTTAATAAATGATAACCTTACACTCTCCAATCACTGTAGGGAATTGACAAAAAAAAAGGCAAATAGGTTAATAGGGTGCATCAGGAAAGTTTTTGTATCCAGAAATGAACTATGTCCGATTCCCTTACACAGGACATACATAATACCTTATCTGGACTGTGGGTCCCTATTTTGGTCGCCCCACCTAAGGAAGGATATTGTATTGGTGGAGGGTTTCCAGAGATAGACAACAGAGTTAACACCAAGGCTAAATATGTCAGTAGGTTATCTTATACAGAGAGGCTCTGTACAGTGAAACTGTTCAGTCTGGAGGATAGGTGAAAGAGGCAACATGTTGTTATTGTTTAAGATACTTAAAAATCAGGAACTTACAAAATCAAACCAATTATTTTTAAATACTTAAAAGTTGGTCTCTGTTACCTTTGGCACTAAGCAGAGACTCTCTCAGCTAAACCCCATCCCTTCTTTCCACACTCTAGATGGGACATAACTTGATGTCTCCTCCTCGTTCAGGTACCTTGGGGTTGACTTGACTACCACCTCACCTCCCCTGCTCACATTGATACCATCCACAAAAAACTACACCCTAAACTGGGTGCTTTATACAGAAATCCTGCTTATATTCCTCTGCCAGCTCGCCTTGCCCTGGTTCAGAAAATGATCCTACCCATTTTTGACTATGGAGATGTAGTCTACTGTGCTGCTCCCAAATTTTCCCTTACTAGGTTGGACTCTTTTTCCATTTTTTTTGCTGTTTCACTCTTGACAATCCTCCTCGCACCTATCACTGCACCAGACTTGGTCCCCTGAAATTCGCTCCTGAGATCTCTCACGAAGGCCCCTATGGTAGAGGCATTCAGGAGGGGCCTAAAAACTCACTTATTTGAGTTAGCATATCCTAAAAATATAATTTAATGCTGACTGTCTGATTTTATTGATTGCTGTAATTTTATGGTACATTTTAATTTTCATGTCCCTGAACTTTATGGACGGCGCCCAGAGCCTCCGGGATTGGGTGCCAAAAAACAAATGCTTACTTACTTAACTAGTTGCTCTCTCAACCTTCCCTATCCGATAGGTGCTATATTCACTGTGCCAATTTTCTTGTCAAATTCTGGTTTCACTCCCTCCCACCCTATCTCGCCTACTCCATCTCTCTCAAACCCCTCTACATATCACTCACTCAGAAATCAGGACCACCTTACGTTAACTATCCTGCCCAGGACTACCTTGGTTGGTCAGGCTGCATTCTATGTCAGGCTGCATTCTCTCACCGTTTCCCAAAAATCTGGGATGCCCTCCCTCCTCCCATCCGTTATGCTGTCTCTCCGCATATCCTTAACTCCCTTCTCAGGGACCACTCTCCACCCCATAGATGTGTGTAATGTTTCATTTCATTTTACTATAATTATCTCTCACTTGTCAGATTAGTACCTTGCTATGTAATTTTTAAAAATGTTTTTGGACAGAGCCAACTGCTGGAACTGCACACACCCATGTGTTTGGAACTCTTGATAACCCAGCAGTAGTTTGCTTAAAAATAAGTTAATTTATCAACTAGAGCAATTTAACTTGACACTGTACCTGCACTGAACGAAGTTGAGCATATCGATACCAAAATTGGTATAATGCGGAGCAATACAAGAGGTGGCCAAGTGCCTGAAGGAGCATGACTGAAAGCTGATGAGGCCTTAAGTAGCTCAGCGCCATCAGTTTCTACCCCGACGGTCAACATGGGCAACCCACGAATGCAGCTTTGCTTCAGATGATTCAGTCCATGGACTCCAGACTGGAACCCTAGTAAGCAAAGTTACAACACTGGCTGCGACAGTGCTCGGGGTTCAAGTAGAAGCTAAGACTGCCTTCAACATAGCCAGTAAAGCTCTTACAATGACAGCAGGCCTGGTAAAAGAGAACTTGATGCTCCAATTACTACTCAAGCATTTGGAAAACCAGGTTAGAGCTACACATATCCGGATGGCTGGTATGCCGGAGGCCACCGGAGACAATGATTTTAAAACCTTCATATATCAGTAGCTAGTTGATCATCTGCACTTCCAGGATTTTAACATAAAAAAAATTTACTGAATTACTTCTCGTCAAGCCATGGGCAATGATACACCTCCCCGGACTGTGACGATTGTGCTGGCCGATGAGGTCGAATGCGACGAGATGCTGCATGCCGCCGGATGGGCCAAAAACTTGGAGTGGCAAGGCAAAATTATCCGCCTTTTCCCAAACCTTAGTTACTCCACACGATCCTGATGGAAGGCTTTGATGGAGTAAGACAGCAACTTTGTGCACTGGGAGTCCAGCTTGTGTTGATGCTCCCTGCTGGACTGAAAATTATGTATGAAGGCAGAACATGTATATCTCTACCGATCTGAAAGATGCGGGCAAAATCATAGCCCGTATTTGCTAAGAATTTGCAGGCAAAGGGTCGGATTCTGAATTGGAAGGCAGTCCCTAGGGACTGTGGCATGGACTTTGTTTAAAAGGCCAGTAAGAGATCTGGAGATACTTTTTGGTGGGGGAAGGGCCAAATGATTGTTCAAGAGGCATACAACGTTTAATATGGCAGTGTCAATGTTTATGTTCACTATTTGGTATACAGTATACAGTTGCTAACATTAGAGAAAGTCTCGTATTGTCACATTGTACTTACGTTTTGGTTAAAATAGCATCTTCCCGGCACAGCTCCCTGAGTATGGCACCTCAGGTTGAAAGTTTTTGTTAGTGCCACCATGAGATTACTGACCACTGACACTACTTACTGAGAGTTATGCTCCCGTTTACTTTTATTTTTATTAAACTGTAGAATACAATAATGTTGGCCAGCAAAATTGGCAAACTGATCTAGTTTAAACCATGTTTTTGTAACAGTGAATATTAAACAGCTTATGTAACAACTGTAGTTGAAAAAAGCATACCTGGTTTTGGTTGGGGACTGTCCTTGTTCTTGGTAGTACTAGCTCATCCTAATAATTTTATGGTGAATTACGTTATGGAATTACCCCTCATTTGATATACCACGATCTAGAATTGTTTCAGATCCTACCATTGCATAATGTTTATGTATTTTTACATGCATTGAATTCTGAATGTAATCTACTTGTTTTATTAGTGCAAACTTTTTAAAAAAAAGTTTGTTTTAAATCTCTCAGCACCCTCTTGTTATTGTTGTTTAATGTATACATTTTTAATTTTTCTCATACTGTGTATGTTTGTATTCTGCTGCCTTTATGCCCTGTTTTGACATTATTGCTGTGTTCTCCTTTTCCCATCTCCCCTCAGGACACATCTGGAAATGAGCTTGTCTGGTCAGTATGTCTTTTGTGGTAAAACTTTTAAATAAATAATAGACCAAAACACCAGGACAGCGAACCTTCGGTTCCATAAACAGCAACTTACAATACCAAAGGTCAACATCAACAGGCGAGAACATTTTTTTTACAGTAAGGGCTCTGAAAGCATGGAATTCATTAATTCAATACCTCGTTGACATTGAAGAATTTGAGTGATTTTAAAATTGAACTGGACAAGTATCTAATGTTCCCAAATGTCTGGGAATGATACACCTGCTAGGAGTGGGAGATAGTCTAGATGGGCCCAGTGTCGTGTTCTGTTTTACAAACCGAGTAGTGCCGAGTAAAACTGCCGCCCTACAGTCCCTGCACTGCGCCACTCCCAGCATTCCCATTTCCTACTTTCTCGGTGGTCCTTGGAAATACTTATGTAACCTTACCCTTGATAATTGTCCCCTTTTGTTGTTATATACTTTTGTACACCTATCACCTATTACACACCTAATTCACAGGACTTTGTGAGTGTGCTGCACCCCAAGATTAATCTTCTAATCTAGTTTCCCCCTATACTGCCTGTTACAGTTTTAAAGAGCACCTTTCATGGCACTGATGCTCACAGCCACAAAGGAAGCTTACCTGCCTCCAAGTTCACCGCTTTAAAAAACATTTTTATATGGTGCCATTTTTGAGAGTGGAGGGATAGTTTTTTTGACTCCAAGGAGCTGAGCTGCTATCCCATCCACTTCCGGTTGTAGATATGCCCCCACTCTGTTCCATGTTCTGACATCACAATGTGCTAGTGTGGGGGTGCACTGGAGTGCACCCCACGCTAGCACATTGTGATGTCAGAATGTGGAACAGAGTGGGGGCGTATCTACAAACCGGGAAGTGGATGGGATCAGTGGCTCTGGTCCTCGGAACCAAAATCCCGCCGCTCTCGAAAATGGCACCATATAAAAATGTTTTTTTAAAGTGGCGAACTTGGAGGCAGGTAAGCTTCCTTTGTGGCTGTGAGGGGGGCATGTTGCAATTCAGCATGAAAGGTGCTCTTTAAAGACAAGTTTCGATGTGCCCCAAACACTGCCTACAGATCTCTTGTTTTTCTCCCCACTTACCCTATTACTTTCACTGTGAAGAAAAATACAGATAAATATAAATGTACCTTTAAGATATAGCTAGGTGCTTACACTGCTCGCTGTCAGCAAGCCTATACTTCTAGCCAAGTGCCAGTAATATGCTGTAGCACTGCCATGTTGATTTTAAAGTTATTTAAAAAAATTAAGACTTGTTTGAAAGGTGTTAAACACACAACTTCTGTATTAGCAGGGGTTCTGACATCACTTCCCCAAATTACTAACAACATACACCTGTTCATATCCTTAAAGGCACAGCACTCCGAATAGGGGGTAGGCACATTCACAAGCTTGCACACACTAAAACAAGAACAATGGGAAAAAACATCTGAAACAGGAAGGGAGACAGACATGTGGAGAGTGGTGCAATGCACTGGCTGTGGAGCAGCAGTCTTCCGGGAGACATTCTGGAAACTGCGTTGCTGCCCTATTTTCAGGCACCTCTCTGGTCTGAGGGAGGAGGTTGCTTGACTCCATGCTGACCTGGCAGGGATTCAGGAAACCTGCTTCCCCACCCAGGGACCACCCAGGTCACTGCCATTACCTCAGAGGTTGCCAAGAAAGAGGAGTGGTTGGGCCACGGTGGGCTCAGGGAGGGTGAGGGTGGTGGAACAGAGGTGCATCCCTCCAGTTGTGCCTCTCCACAATCCATTCACCACTATGGCAGAGCATGGTTCCTCTATGGAGGCACCTACAGTGGAGACCAAGGAGGATGCTGTGCACCTCCACAGTGGAGACCCACAGGAGGGTGGCCCAGGACCCCACAGGGGAAGGAAGCAACTCCTGGTGGGGGGACTCAATTGTTAGGGGGGTAGAACTGGGGGAGGGAGGGGAAAGGGAGGTAAGGTGCCTGCCCGTCACCATGGCTTGGAGGGACAGGAAATGAATCCTCAGGATTGTGGGAACAGCTGCAAGGGGGAGTGAGCTGAATGTCATTATCCACCTAAGGACAAATGACCCGGCTGAGAATGGGATCAGAGCAGTGCAGTAGGAGTTTGTGGAGTTGGGGAGGGGCTTTAGACAAGTGGCACACACGGTAACTTTCTCGGACGTGCTACCTGTCTATGGCATGGATGAGGCTAGGGTACTCTGTACCATAGATTCAAAGACTGGTTGAAAAACTGGTACAGAGTTCAGGGATTTGGCTTCATTAGGGGCTGGGGCTCCACCTGGAGGGATGCAGGCCTATACTGGTGCGATGGTCTGCATCTGTCCAGAAAGGGAACCAGGATCCTAGGTGATAGGTTTAAATGCTTTATTGGCAAACATTTAAACTAGCCAAGGAGGGAGGCAGTGAAAAGGAGAAGGGAAATCTTGCCCCCCCAAAATCAGGGTAGTTAGTGAGGTAAACACCAAGATAGGGCAGTCGATAGGGAGAAGGGCAGGGGTAAGTGGAGAAAAAGACAAAGGCAGTAAGGACAGGGATGGGGCAAAAGGAAGTAAGGCCATAAAAAAATGGAGAGTAATGAGTACCAATGCCCATAGTCTAGGTAAAAAGCTCCCCGAAATGGTGGCCTTGATGGAAGAGGGATGCCTGGATATCGTGGCATGTCACAGAAACATGGTTCACACAGAACCATGACTGGGATGTCAACATACCAGGGTACACAATCTACAGGAGGGACAGGAAAGGTAGAAGAGGAGGAGGAGTAGCTCTCTATGTAAGGGAAGGGATAAAAGCAGTGGAACAAAAGAGTAAACAGGGAGGAGAGGAGGCACTGTGGGTCACCCTGGAGACTGGAAATGGCACCACAGTCCGCACAGGGCAGGGGTTGTATACAGACCCCTCCCCCGTCTCAGGGTGAGGAAATGATAGAAGGCATCCTTAGGATGGCAGAGAAAGGGGAAATACTGTTGATGGGGGACCTGAATATGTCAGATGTTAACTGGAGCACCTTTGCTGCAGCCACATCCAAGAGCAAGGCCATTCTTGATGCTCTACAGGGGGCATGCCTCAGACAGCTAGTTTTGGAACCCACTTGGGAGGGAGCAATCTTAGATCTGGTACTCTCACATGGGGACAGAGAGAGGATCTCAGATCTAGAAGTGGGTAGCCATCTGGGAACAAGCGACCACCAAACAGTGTGGTTCACGATAAACTTAGCTGTAGAATCAAGCCATAAAAAAGTGAAGGTACTGGATGCCTGATTTTGTCAAAATGGGAGAGTGCCTCAGAAAAGCCCTAGCAAACAGGCAAGAAGGTGGGGTGGAGCAACAATGGGAAAACATCAAAACTGCCATCACAGAGGCAACAAGCCTTTGTGTAAAGCAAATTAAATCAAAACGAAAGAAAAAAACACTATGGTTCTCAAAAGAGGTGGCGGGGTAGGTTAGGGAGAAAAAGACAGCATTCAGAAAGTATAAGGAAACACAGAAGGAGCAGGACAGAGAACTGCACCAGTTAAAGCAGGAGGAAGCGGGGAAGGCAGTCAGAATAGCAAAGGCCCAAACCAAGGAAAAGATAGCCAACTTGGTTAAGAAGGGGGTTAAAACCTTTTACATGTATATTAGGGAGCAAAGAAAGACTATGACAGGGTTACTGAGGCTGTATAAAGAGGAAGGTAGTCGGGCAGAGAGCGACAGTGAGAAAGCAGGGATACTGACCGAATACTTTTGCTCAGTATTCACAATGGAAAAGCAGGGGGAAATACCTAATCCAGTCAGTAGAAGCACTCTGGATAGGGGGGGGTTACATAGATTTTGATGGCAGATATGGACCGCTTGGCCCACCCAGTCTGCCCATTTCCCTACCTAATGGATAAGCTGCAGATCCTAGTTAACCAGCAGCCTACTTCTTCCTACCCCCACCCCCTAGAATTGCCTTATGACTGTCCCATGCATGCTTGAATTCCACCACTGTTTTTGACTCCACAACGTCCTCCGAAGGCTGTTCCATGCATCCACAACCCTCTCTGTGAAAAAAATACTCTTAAATTACCTCTGAGCCGCCTTCTATCTTCAAATTGTGCCCCCTTGTTCTTGCACACCTCTTTTTTTGAAATATGCTACCCTCTTGGACTTTGTTGATTCCCTTGAGGTACTTGAAAGTTTCTATCATGTCCCCTCTCCCTCCTTTCCTCGAGGCTATACATATTCAGCTCCTAAGTCTCTCTCATATGTCTTCCGTGCAGACCCTGCACCATTTTAGTTGCCTCCTCTGGACAGCCTCCATCCTGTCTATGTCTTTATGAGATTGGTCTCCAAACCGCACGCAGTACTCCAGATGAGGTCTCACCAACTGTCTGTACAGAGGGATAATAACTTCCTGTTTTCTACTGGTGATGCCTCTCCCATGCATCCCAGTATCCCCCCAGCCCTCCTTGTTGCCTCTCACATTGCTTGCTCACCTTTAGGTCATCTGATATGACTACCCCAAGGTCCTTTTCATTTTTGTTGTTGTTAGTGTCTCACCCCACTGTGTATTCTTCCCTGGTTTTGTTTCCAGGTGCATTACCTTGCACTTCTTAGCATTGAATCTAAGCTGCCATACATTTGACCATTCCTCTAACCTTGCCAAGTCCTTTTCATCCTTTCCACCCCACCTTGTGCATCAACTCTGTTGCAGATCTTAGTGTCATCTGCAAAAGACATACTTTTCCTTCCAGTCCTCTGCAATGTCGCTTATAAAGACATTGAAGAGGACCGTCCTAATACTGAACTCCTGCGGTACCCCTACTAGTAACCCCTTCTTCAGAGTGGACTCCATTTACTGTTACCTCTCGGTCGATTCTCCAGCCAATTCTTACCCAGGCTGTCATCTTGGGACCCACTCCAGGCTGGCTAACTTGTATATTAATCTTTTGTGTGGGACTGTGTCAAATGCCTTGCTAAAGTCTAGGTAGGCCATGTCCACAGCCCCTCCTGATCTACTACTTTGGTCACCCAGTCAAAGAAATCTATCAGATTTGTCTGGCATGACCTTCCGCTGGAATCCATGCTGCCTTGGGTCCGTGCCCTCTGGCCTCTAGGTACTTGACAGTTCTTTCCTTCAGAAGTGATTCCATCATTTTCCCTACCACTGAGGTTAAACTGACAGGTCTGTAGTTTTCTGCTTCTGCCTTGCTCCCACTTTTGTGAAGGGGAATCACATCTGCCCTTCTCCAGCCCTCTGGTACCACCCCATCCTCCCATAATTTGTTAAAGAGGGTAGCCAGTGGTGTCACTAGTTCTCCCCTTAGTTCTTTTAGAATTCTGGGATGAATCCCATCAGGCCCCATTGCTTTGTCCACCTTCAGTTTTAAGAGTTCTTTCAGAACCCTTTCTGCTGTAAATGGGTTGGTATCAACTTCTGTATCCAGAGTGTTTCTACTGTTTGTTTTAGGTACCTCCCACTTCCTTTGTAAATACTGAGCAAAAATATTTGTTTAGTATCTCTGCCTTTTCACAGTCTCCTCTGCCCACCCTCCTCCTCTTTATTAAGCCTCACTAACCCTCCCTTGGTCTTCCTTCGCCCCCTGATGTACCTATAAAGGTTTTATCCTTCTTAACTGAGTTGGCTATCTTTTCCTCGGTTTGGGCTTTGCTGTTCTGACTGCCTTCCCAGCTCTTTGCTTTAACTGATACAGTTCTCTGTCCTGCTCCTTCTGTGATTCCTTGTACTTCCTGAATGCTTTTTTTCTTGAACGCTCACTGCCACTTCCTTTGAGAACCATAGTGTTTCACATCGTCTGCTTTATTTGCTTCACCAAAGGCTTGTTACCTCTGTGATGGCAGTTTTATTTTTCCCCATTGTTCTTCCACCCTCCTTCCTGCCCATTTGCTATGCATTCCTTAGGCACTCACCCATTTTGGCAAAGTCAGCCCTCCTAAAGTCCAGTAGTTTTGCCTTGTATGGCTTGACTCTATTGCTGTGTTTACTGTGAACCATACTGTTCGATGGTTGCTAGTTCCCAGATGGCTACCCACTTCACATCTGTGATCCTCTCTTCATCTCCATTTGAGAGAACCAGGTCTAAAATGCCTCCTCCGAGTGGGCTCCAATACTAGTTGTCTAAGGCCTGCCCCTGTAGGGCATCTAGAATAACCCCACCTTTGAAGTGGCTGCTGCAACTGCACTCCAGTTAACGCCTGGCATATTCAGATCACCCATCAGCAATATCTCCTTTTCTGCCATTCTAAGTATTCTTTCTATCGCTTCCTTGTCCATTTCCTCCTGAGAAGGGGGTCTGATACAACCCCTGTGCGGATTGTGGTGCCATTGCCGTCTCCAAATTTACCCACAGTGCTTCACCTCCCTGTTTTCCTTTGTTCTGTTGCTTTGATTCCTTCCCTTATGTAAAAGCTACCTCCTCCTTTTACCATCTCTGTCCCTCCTGTAGATAGTATATCCTGGTATGTTTATGTCTCAGTCATGGTTTGTGTGTACCATGTTTCTGTGACTGCCACGATATCCAGATGTTCCTCCTCCATCAAGGCCACTAATTCAGGAAGCTTGTTACTCAGACTACGGGCATTGGTACTCATTGCTCTCCATTTTTGATGACTTTACCTTCTTTGCAGCATCCCCCACTGACCTGTCTACCTCGGTCTTTTTCTCATTTAGTACCCTGTTTCGTAGGGAGAGGCTGGGATTTTCCTGCTGCTTATCAGTGCCTCCCCCCTTGACTAGTTTAAAAACTTGCCAATGAAGCTTTTAAACCGATTGCTCAAAAGACTTGTTCCCTTCCTGGACAGATGCAGACCATCCTGCCAGTATAGGCTGGTGTCCCTCCAGGTGGAACCCCAGTCCCCAATGAAGCCAAACCCCTGTGCTCCACACCATATTTTCAACCATTCATTAAACTGCGGCAAAGTACCCCTCCACTCATGCCATTGACAGGCAGCACCTCAGAGAAGGACATTGTGTGTGCTACTTGTCTTAGGCCCCTCCCCAATTCTACAAAGTCCTTCTGCACTGCTCTAATCTCATGATTAGCCAAGTCATTTGTCCCTAGGTGGACAATGATGTCCAACTCAGACTCCCATGCAGCTGTTCTCGTGATCCTGAGGATGCGCCTCCTGTCTCTCCAAGCCATGGCACCAGGCAGGCACCTTACTTCAGTTTTCCCTGCTCCCCCCAGTTCTATCCCCCTAATAATTGGGTCCCCCACCAGGAGCTGCGTCCTTTCCTTGTGGTGTCCTCCGCCTCCTTCCTGTGCGCCTCCCTTGTGACAGTTGTCCTCAGTCTCCTTAGTCTCCTCTGTGGGTGCATCCATAGGGGAGCTATGCTCCCCCAGAATGGTGTATGGATTGTGGTGTGGAACAACTGACTGGGTGTGCCTCTGCTCCACCATCCTCACCTCCCTGAGCCCACTGTGGTCCAACTGCTGTGCTTTCTTCGCAACCTCTGAGGTAGTGGTGGTGGCTCTGGTGCTCCCTGGATGGGGAGGTTCCCTCCACCGTCTAGTGTGGCTCTGGGGAAGGTCCCCTTACTACTGTCCAGCGTGGCCTGAAGACGGGCAACTTCCTCCCTCAGGGCAGAGAGTTGTCTGCAAATAGGGCAGCATCTCAACCTCCAGAAAGACTCCTGGAAGACTGCTGCCCCACAGCCATTACATTGCACTACTCCCCACATTTTTTTTGTGTGTGTGTGTGTGTGATTGGTTTGTAATATATGTATATATGTGTGTGTGTGTGTGTGTGTGTGTATATATATACATATATATATATATATAGTACAAAGTGTATGCTTATATTGTCAGTGCAGTGTGCTAGAGAGGATATGACAGTGATATGCACCTTGCACTCTTAAGGAAATGATGTCAGAACCCCAGATATAAAGGAACTATTTCCAGGGGTGGGTGGGTGGGTGGGAAGGGGTTGGGCATAAATTGTGCCCTCACAAACAATCAGCTAAAAGCTCTGACCGACCGCCGCGATGAGTGCCTTCCTGTCAGCAAGATGCCCTACACAACAATTTGACAGAGAAAATACTCTAATCAAACAGAGAAAAGTCCACACATCCAAGTCAGACATTGGTAAACCCCACCAGCCCCAAAACAGGCCTGGTGGTTTGTGCTCTGAAAGCTGTCAGCCCCAAAATAAGTCAACTGTGCTTTAAACTCTTCCTGCACTGAAAATGTTAAGAATTGCAACAAACAAACATAAACCTAGATCCACCTCCCTCTGTTGCTTGAAAGACTGTCTTTTCCTGTTTCACACTGCAGGTTTTTCTATGACAACTCCTTAACCACAGTAACTTATTTAAAATAGTTTAACTATCACAAACCCTATGCACCAGTAAATTATTTAAAAATAGTTTCTGTCCCAAAATCCTAGTAGTCAATCCAGCTACCCCTAAGGACAACCAAAATGCAGTATTCAAACACTTGTGAAGTTACTTCCAAGATAAGCAGAGTTTGCAAGCTCCTTTTTCAACTCCTCAGCCACCTGTAATTTATTTAAAAATAGTTTAACAGTCAGAAAATCCTAGTAGACAATCTAGCTACCTCCAAGGATCTACCCAAATGCAGTATTTAAATCCTTCTGAAGTTACTCACAAGGTAAACAGAGTTTCTAGGGAAATGGATATGTTGTTCATCCACACTTATTGGCAGGTATCCTTGCCACTTTAAATCTTGCCGGAAGGTCTTCAAGCTGGCTCCTCCCACCCATCCGGGTGGTAAAACTCTCGGCTCCGCCCCATGACGCCAGATCTTCCTTACCGCTTGGAAGCTCAGGTTCCCTCCTTAACGCTCTGCGTATAAGACTGGTTCCTAATTCTTCAATTTTCCGAATTTAAAAGTTTTTTGCTTAAAAGATTCTCGGTCTTCTATCCTCGCGGCCAAGTATGGACAAATCGACCTCGTTTCCGGAGAGGTTCTTGCGGGCAGAAGATGTCTCGACGGATCCGCACTCCACGCATGCGCTCACTGTTCTAGGCCTGGAGCATGACCCGCAGGCTTGCGACCTGTGCTCTTCCTTCTCAACCCACGCCCTCGAAGACCACGCTGCCCGCTTACAAGTGGGGCATCCCGAGGCTGCTCGTGAAGTAAAAAGAGGTCCGGTCGGCGGTTCATGGGCGGCGGCTCAGTGGATCAGCTCGAGCAGATGATCGCCTCAAAGAGGAGGCGGCGCTGGCCGCTTTACCTCGGCTGCGCATTTGTCCCGCTTCTCTCAGTGCCTCTTATTCAGCTTCTTTTAAGGAGCTTTGTCTGACCCTCTCTACTAAAGGTGAGGGACCAACTTCTGCTGGACCGCTTTCGCCCAAAAAGAGAGACAAGGGTAAGTCCCACCGTTGACGCTCTTGGGAGCGGGAAAGATCCCTCTCCCCGAGTTGTCAGCCATCGACTTCGGTCGACCGCTCGGCTTCAGCCATTGGTCTCGCGGTGTCCCCGTCAGGCCAGTTGACCGAGACTCCCGTCGACGCGGTCGAGATTTTTCTTGACCCGTTGGACGGGTTGTCGGCAGGAGAAGCCGAGAATCCCCTCTGCCCGGTTCCCCCGGTGAGAGTTGAGGACCCCGTTGGCTTGTCTGTGCCTCCGGTTTCGGAGCCTTCGGTTGAACCGTCCGAACCGAGGGGAGTGCCGGTTCCCCACGACACCTCCCCACACCGTCCTCGGGAAAGCCGAGGTTCTCGGTCTCGGTCTCGGACTTCTTCACGGTCCAGCCGATCCTGCTGGTCATCCAGGCGGTCTCGGCATCACGCAAGCGGCGTTAGCTGGCCATCCTGTCCTCCTCCTCGGACAGGGAGGCTTCGACGGAAGGCGTCGATGATATGAGGACTCTCATGTGGCAACAGCTCATTCTGACTCGGGAACAAGCTGATGCTGCCGCTTCCCCAGCCATTAAGTGGCTGTCACCGGAGTGGCCGAAACAACCCCTCGTTTTACCCGAGCAGCCTGTTCCCAGGCCGGTTGTTCGGCCAAAACCAGCTGCCCCACCAATCCCGGTGGAACCTCCGCCTCCACAGCCGTTATTTGGGGCTTCGACCAAGAATTCTCAGTCGGCTCAGGGACTGCCCCATAGGCTGTCTGTCACCCTCACTCCCAATCTACCTCGGCAGGTGGAGGGTGGCTCAGGCCCGAGGCAGCTGTTTAAGGACTCTTCCGAGTCTGAAGGCGATTCCTCCCTTTTCTCCAAGCGAATGGACTTGGAGTCCTCAGGAGGACAGTCGGTGGACGATAGCCCTTCGTCCTCTACCTAGGATTGCTTCGCTCATCTCAAGTCCACCGGATGAAGCTCAACCCTGCCTCTAAGCGAGCCAGGTATCCCCTCATGGAGATTCTGGACCGAGGGTTCTCTCACGGAGGTTTTCCGTGGCCGAGGCCAGTGGGCCGGCTTGGAGCTCTGGCAGTGCTCTGCGCTCGCCAGGATGGCCAGGAAGTATGCGGTCCCACCGTTCCTTGTCTGGTTTTTTGAACACCCTCGGCCGAGGGGTTGTTACTGACAGCGCCTGCATGCCGGGAACGCTAGGATGTGGACAAACCTCCCCACAAGGAGTCCAAGAAATTGACTATGCCGGGCTGTGTCTACGCTATGGCCCTCCCTGCCTTCTCCAGGCCAGTTCGGCCGTCTCATGGCACATTTTCTCTCATGCCCTGTTGGACTGCTCTGGACGAGGTCGTTCTCATCTTACCGCTGGATCTGCAGACCACGGTTAGGCAGGTGGGACCAGGGCAGGGCAGTGGCCAAACAGCAGCTTCAGACTGTTTTGGACATCGGGACTCATGTGCCAGGTCTGTGGCGGCCGCAGTGGCTATGCGTCGTCGGGCTTGGCTGAGGATATCCACCTTCACTTCGGATACCCAGCACAAGTTGGCGGATGTCCCCTTTCTGGGGACCGACCTCTTCGGTCCTGGGGTGGAAGGTCACCTGCAGAGGATCGAGAAGTCCAATGCTACCCTTGACTCGGTCTCATCCGCTCAGAAGGACAAAGGCCGCAAACCACAGCCTAAGCCCTTTCGTCCCTCTGCGCCCGCGGCACGTCCGGCCCAGCAACGTCAGGGCCAGCAGGCTCGAGCTTGGCATCCCAAACCCAAGCCCGGGACTTCCTCCAACAGGAAGCAGGGCGGTAAAGGCCCAGGAGGTCCCTCGGCTGGTCCCTCCTCCAAGCCTGCCCAGTGACGGGTTGAGGGGTGTCGTCCCCAACCCCCTCACCTCACCCCAGGTTCCCCCCGTGGGGGGACGGCTCACTTCCTTTCCGCCTGGTCCGTTATTACCACGGACAGGTGGTGTTGAGATGGAGGGAAAAGGCTGCCTTGAATTCGAGCAGGCCCCGCCCTTCAGAGCCGCCGCCCACTCGGGATCATCGATCTGCAGCTCACTGTCGGCTCGCCGAGCCAACATCGCCTCCTCCTCCAAAAGGAGGTGATCAGGAGGTGGCGGACCCTCCTCAGACCCGGGTTTGTGTCCAGGTACTTCCTGGTTCCAATGGACGGGGCTGCCTCATTCTCGACCCACATGACCTCAAACAAGTTCCTAAGGTCTTGAACCTTCAGGATGGTCACTCTGGCTCAGATAGTACCATCCCTGAACTCGGGCGGTGGTTCTGCTCTCTGGGCCTGCAGGACGCGTTCTTTCATGTCCCTATCCATCCGTCACATCAGAGATTCCTTCGCTTTCGAGCGGAGGGATCCCTTTTCGAGTTCCGAGCCATGCCCTTCGGCCTGTCTCCAGCTCCCAGGGTCTTCACCAAGTGCATAGCAGTGGTGACAGCTTTCCTGCGGCGCCGAGGGGTTCGGGTGTACCCTTTCCTGGACGATTGGCTGATAGCAGCCCCCTCCAGACAGGAGGTGGAGCGGTCCAGAGATCTGGCCCTCCAGGTTTGCTCTCAAGTCGGCCTTCTCATCAATGAGGCCAAGTTGGAACTCGAGCCGAAGCAGGTGATTCTTTTCATCGGGGCAGAGCTCGACTCTTCGAGCCAGAGCACGGCTCCCGCGGACAGGGCCGAGGTTCTTTCCTCCTTTGCCCAATCATTTCTGGTTGGGCAATCGCGCCTGCCCGGGACTCCTGCACCTCCTGGGTCTCATGGCGGCCTGCACCAGCGTGGTCCGCTGGGCCTGGCTACATGCGCCTTCAGTGGGACTGACCAGCGAGGTCACAACGCTGCGATCCATTGGACCAGCTAGTGACGGTGACCAGGGATGTGGAACGCCTCTGTGGTGGACCGCTCCAGTTCATCTGCAGGAGGGCATCCTGCTTGTCCGCCTCGTAGCCGACGGTCTCTTTATCGACCGATGCCTCACTGATGGGTTGGGGTGCCCATCTGGGGGAACACCGGGCACACAGCCTCTGGTACCCGCGGGAGTCCCGATGCCACATCAACCTGCTGGAGCTCCGAGCGGTCCGCCTAGCTCTCACCGCCTTTGCTCCGTTTCTCCGGGGTCAAGTGGTCCGAGTCCAGACGGACAATACCATGACCATGTACTATCTAAACCGCCAGGGCGGGACGCGCTCCATGCTTCTATGCAAGGAAGCCTCCGATTTGGTCACTGTGGTGCAGCCTGAGGCGGATCTCGAGCCATTCATGTAGCAGGAGCCTCCAACACCCTGGCCGATGCCCTAGCCGGATAGGGGCTGCATCCCACGAGTGGTCTCTCCTGCCGGAGGTAGTACAAGATCTGTTCTCCCATTGGGGCACACCTAGGTGGACCTGTTTGCCTCCAGGGAGAACGCCTGGCTGAGGCTGTTCCATGCCTGCCCTCAGCAGGGCTCGCTGCAGGATGCTTTCTCAAGGCCGTGGACCCGGTTTTCTACGCCTTTTCCATTTCCTTGATCCACAAGGTGCTTCCTTGCGCGAGGGAGGACAAGGCGCAGGTGATCTGGTAGCCCCAAACTGGCCCCGCCAATGCTGGTATCCAGATCTCCTCAGCCTCAGCTCCAGGCTCCCGAGGCAGCTTCCAGCTCGCCCGGACCTGCTTTCAGTCAATCAGGGGAAGGTGTTCCATCCGGACCTTCAATCCCTGCACCTGACGGCCTGGTTCCTGAGTGGCTAGAGTGCCAGGCCTTGGGTCTTTCCGACGAGGTCCTCAATGTAGTTGAGGCGTCCGTATGAGTCGACCAGGAATGCTATGCCATCAAATGGAAGAGGTTTTCCATTTGGTGTCAGGCAAGGGCTTGACCCTTCCTCCCTTCCTTGGCAAGCATCTTGGACTATTTATGGTCCCTTCTCGGCAAGGGCTTAGGTCGACGACCCTAAGGGTGTCACTCGGCAGCCATCTCTGCTTACCGGGCACGGCCGGGAGCAGTCAGGCGCAGGAGAAGGTGGTCTGGCGCTTTTTCAAAGGCCTTGATCACATTTCCTCCGGCAGAACCCCACCTCCGTGGGATCTACTGCTGGTATTGGCAAAGCTCATGGGCAAGCCTATTCAACCAATGCACAGGTGTGAACCTCTCACCTGTCGTGGAAGACCACCTTCTTGGTGGCTATCACGCCAGCCAGAAGGATGGGAGAGCTCCAGGCGCCTGCATCGAGGTCTCCTACCTGGTCTTCCACAGGGACAAGGTTGTCCTGCGCCCCAACCCGAAATTCTTCCGGAGGTGGTGTCGGAGTTTCACCTAACCAGGTGTTGACTCTGCTGGTGTTCTACCCCAATCACACCTCGGAGGCTAATAAAGGCTCCATACTTTGGACCCTAGAAGGCTCTCGCTATTATAAGGAGCGACAGCTGAAATTCGGGAGAGGTTCGCCAGCTGTTTGTCACCACGCTGAAGCCGCACCTGGCAGACCTGCAGCCAAGTGGATTTATAAGCAGGTGGTCACTCCTGCATAGATCTCTGCATAAGTTGGCGGGCATGGAGCCTCCCAGAGGGATAAGAGCTCATTCTACCCGCCATACTGCTGCATCGGTGGCTGCTCCAGGGACGCTCCTTTCGAGGAAATCTGCAGGGCTGCTACCTGAAGTCAGCACACCTTCATCACCCATTACCACATCAACCTTGAGTCACGCCGGGATGCTGGTTTGGAGCCTCGGTTCTCCAGTCTTTATTCCAAGTAGGGGTGTGCCTTTGCCTCCTCCTCCCGGAGAACTGCTAGAGTTCAGCCACAGGATGAACAACATATCCATGTCCCTAGAAATACAGGTTACTCACCTGTAACAGGAGTTCTAGGAATGGTATATGTTGTTCATCCACACGACCTAACCGACCTCCCGGCTCACGACAATCTGAGCTCCAGCGGGCCAGATCTGGCGTCATGGGGTGGAGCCGAGTTTTACCACCCGGGTGGGTGGGAGGAGCCAGCTTGAAGACCTTCCGGCAAGATTTAAAGCAGCGAGGATACCTGCCAATAAGTGTGGATGAACAACATTTACCATTCCTAGAACTCCTGTTACAGGTGAGTAACCTGTATTTGCAAGCCCCTTCTTGGTTAAACACTAAATAAATATGTGAATAAAAAGCAATTACCAAGGGTAGTTAGTTTCACCTCCCACAGAATTAAGCAAAAGTGCACGTTTGTTGCAGATATCAAGTGCAATATAGAATTTCGCTCGCAGCTGAATAAAGAAGTAGTGTCCTTCCAGGTCAAGCAAATGTGCTTTTGCTGTTGATATTAGTCCTTTCACAGAAGAAAGGGTTCTGAAAGAAGTTCTAAAACTGAAGATGGATAAAGCAGTGGGGCCTGATGGGATTAACCCCAGAATTCTAAAAGCACTAAGGGAAGAACTAGTAACACCACTGGCTACCCTTTTTAACAAATCATGGGAGGATGGGGTGGTACCTGAGGACTGGAGGAGGGCAGATGTGATTCCCCTTCACAAAAGTGGGAGCAAGACAGAGGCAGGAAACTACAGACCTGTCAGTTTGACTCAGTGGTAGGGAAACTGATGGAATCACTTTGGAGGAAAGAATTGTTGAGTACCTGGAGGCCAGTGGGTCACAGGACCCAAGGCAGCATGGATTCACAGCAGGAACGCCATGTCAGACAAATCCGATTGATTTCTTTGACTGGGTAACCAAAGTAGTAGACCAAGGAGGGGCTGTGGACATGGCCTACCTAGACTTTAGCAAGGCATTTGACATAGTCCCGCAGAAAAGATTAATAAACAAATTATCCAGCCTGGGAGTGGGTAAAACACTAGCAGGACAACAGGAAACAGAGGGTAATAGTAAATGGAGTCCATAGTGAAGAAAGGGGGATTACGAGTCCACAATGAAGAAAGGAGGGTTACTAGTGGGGTACCGCAGGATTCAGTACTTGGGCCGGTCCTTTTTAATGTCTTTATAAGTGACATTGCAGAAGGACTGGAAGGAAAAGTATGTCTCTTTGTAGATGACACAAAGATCTGCAACAGGGTTGATACGCAAGGTGGGGTGGAAAGGATGAAAAAGGACTGGCAAGGTTGGAAGAATGGTCAAATGTATGGCAGCTTAGATTCAGTGCAAAGAAGTGCAAGTAATGCACCTGGGAAACAAAACCCAGGGAAGTAGTACACAGTGGGGTGAGAAACTGACAAACGACAAAATGGAAAGGGACCTGGGGTAGTCATATCAGATGACCAAAGGTGGGCCAGCAATGTGAGAAGGCAGTAGGTAGGGCTGAGGCGATACTGGGATGCATAGGGAGAGGCATCGCCAGCAGAAAACAGGAAGTTGTTGTCCCTCTGTACAGACAGTTTGTAAGACCACATCTGGAGTACTGTGTACAGTTCTGGAGACCCCATCTCCACAAAGACATAGACAGGGTGGAGGCTGTCCAACCAGAATGGTGCAGGGTCTGCACCAGAAGTCATATGAAGAAGACTAAAGGAGCTTAAGATGTATAGCCTCGAGGAAAGGAGGGAGATGGGGGACTTGATAGAATCTTTCGAATACCTCAAGGGAATCAAAAAAGTCCAAGAGGGTTGTATCTTTCAGAAAAAGAGATGTGCAAGAACAAGGGGGCACAATTTGAAGAAAGAGGGAGGATGGCTCAGAGGTAATGTGAGGAAGTATTTCTTCACATAGAGGGTTGTAGATGCATGGAACAGCCTTTCTGAGGAGGTCGTAGAGTCAAAAACAGTGGTAAATTCAAGAATGCATGGGACAGACATAAGGCAATTCTAGTGGGGGGTGTAGGAGGAAGTAGGCTATTGGTTAACTAGGATCTGCAGCTTATCCGTTAGGTAGGGAAATGGGCAGACTAGGTGGGCCAAGCTGTTCTTATCTGCCATCAGATTCTGTTTGTATGTTTCTATGTAATTCATCATTTTATTTGTTTAATTTATATTTTATGTTCTTTTCACCAGTGCTTTTCCCACTCCATCTGTGGGCAACTGCCCAGTCCCATTCAACACCTTCTATGGTGCTTATCACCCCACCCCACCACTGTGGCATGTCTCTTCTAATGAGGGGGACCCTTCAGAGTTGTGTTTCTGCTTGGGGAGATAACATAATGGGAAATCAATCGATGGAGTGGGCCTCAGAGTACCCACTTCATTAAGCAGTGCCCTAGGGTATTTCCTTTTTTCCCATTCCCAGCCCTCAGGAGAATGATACTCTGGGAGCTCCAAGTGCATGCACGCCAAACTTGGCAACTTGGAGCCAGTCCAGCATCCCCTGTCCTAATGTGACCCTGCTGCATTACCACCTGTGGTCACCCGTGTGGCAGTACTGCAGCAGAGAATGCAGCCCTCCCTTCTCAGAAGAGGAAAGTGTCCTCGGATATGCCCAAGCCTCCTTCCAATTGTCGACTTTTCAGTGGCCAGGGCTTGTAGCTGTACCCAGGTCACTGGCATCACAAGTGGCAGCAGTGCACATGTGCCAACAGGCAGCTGTTTAAAAACAGAATTTAATTCTGTGCTTATGATACAGTTACCTTTTTGTTGAAAAAGACCAGAAGCAGACTTTTGGAGCACTAGTGGCATGATTTTGGCAGCACACAGAAAATATTGAACATTCCTATGTGCAATTAGATAATGGGGTTACAGCTCAAATCTTTTGCCTTCTGACCCCCCCTTTTTTTTAAACCCTCTTATTTGAATAAGTGGTATTCCCTTTTCTTCTCAGGTTGCAGCTCTTAACATAGTCACAGTCCGCAGTGCGAGCAAAGTCCAACAAACTCTTCCTTTGTGACCTCTGCCAGAAATCAGATGTAGGTATCTGCTTAGCAGCAGAGCTGCTATAGGAGTATTCAGTATTGCACCACCTGGCATCCAGCTTCGGTTTGGTTGTTAGGGAGCTGTGATTTCACTGTAATGCCTGCAGTCAGTTGTTGTATTTGGTTTGACAGGTATAGTTTGTTGCCATATAATTAACGCAACTTGCAGATCTGGTTCTTTGCTACCAGCTGACTTGCTAAACATCTTTGGATTTTTTTATTCTTCCCCTCTTCCCCAAGTAAGTGCTCTTATATCTGTAATAGCAAAACCTCATGCAGGAGGGGGTTGGCACCGAAAAGTGCAAGATCTTACTTCGCGGAAGCTCTTGCAGTAGGTACTCACAGATAGGACTAAGCCACCAGGTGCTAGGACCACATGGAAAACTTTTAGCTAGCAGTGACTGACAGGGGACTGCCCATCCAATGTCACGTGGCCAAATTCAGTGTGGTGCTATATAGTGAGCGGTCCCCATGCCCGCCCTCCAGTTCTTTCCTGCTGTCAACCTGCGCACGTCGGACCTTGTGGAGAATGTTGCTTCTGTCCACTGCATCTTCGATGAGTATTTTACTCATTTTTTTCTCTGCTGTTAACTTTATTTTATTTCGTAAAGTATTATTTATTTATTTATTTATTGAAATGTTTCACCAGGAGGTCACACTGAACAACGAGTTGCTCATCTCACGGTGCAACCTGGGGGGAAGGGGTTACACTGGGTTGTGAAGGATGATGAGTTACAATTGTATGTGGGTAGTACAAACAATACAACATTGTAAGACTATGTCACAGTTGGAACACAAGTATTGTACAATAAACAGTAGTGGAACATTGAGTAAATTACAATACATGTCCAAAATCATACAAAACAACTTATAAACGTACAAAACAGTAATAATGCAACAGAACCATTATAGTGCATGAGTGTACCAGGAGCAGGCTTGAGGTAGTACGCAAGTGCTGTTGGAGTAAAAAGGATGGGGTAAGTTGTGCACACGGGTGACCCAGAAGGGCAGGTGGAGGAGAACTGAATATGAGGAGAAGGGGTAGCTATTTCTGATTCCCCTTCAGGATGTTGAGAACCCTGCCCGTGGGGGGGGTCAGGTAGGAAGGCAGAAACTGGGGATGGTATTAAGGAGGGTTAAAGCAGGAACAACTGAGGGAGAGGTACTTGTAGGGAAGAGGTAAGGGAGTAGTTGGGAGAAGGAGGCTTGATTTCAGGGAGAGGGAATTCCAGATTTTAGGGAAGCGATGGTGAAATCAGTCTGACCGATGAGGGTGGAGCAGTGAGGGACCGTCGAGGTGCGGGTGTCATTAGATCTGAGAGAGTGGGTGGGGGGAGGTGGAGAGAGAGAGATGATGAGAGATAGGAGGGGAGCACTCCGAACCAGAATTTTGAGGTTAGTTTGGCACAGTGTGTGATGCGTCTGTGAGATAGTGGAAGGAAGGTTAGAGAGCGATAGAGTTCACAATGGTGGGAGCGGGAAGGGGAGTCAAGAGCAAAGCGGCAGAAGGAGTTAAAGAGAGTGTCCAACTTGGTCAGGAAAGATTTTGGAGCAGCACCATAGACTACGTCACAGTAGTCAAAGATGGGGAGTATCATCTTCTGGACAATTTCACACCTCGCAGTCAACGGGATGCAGCTACGATTCCTGTATAAAGCACCAAGCTTGGGGCGCAGTTTCTTCAGGATAGCATCAATGTGCACAGAGACGCTGAGCTGCTGGTTCAGTCAAACCCCCCGATATCTGAAGGAGGGGGTGTCCTCCAGGATGGTTCCATCAAGGATGTGGAAGGTGGGTAGGGCCGGGAGCCTAGAGAGTCTCTGCCTGGTGCCAGAGGCTATTGAGACTATGTTCTTGGCATTTAAAAAAGCTGGTGAGAAGCAAACCAGAGCTGAACTTGGTTGAAGTCATGCTGTAAGCTGGTTTCCACAGCAGCAGGGTTTTTGCCGGAACTGTATAAAACAGTATCGTCAGCATACATGTGGAAAGACGAGGATGAGCAGGCTACGGGAAGATACTACTAACATGCCAGCAGAATAGGCCCAACAGTCTCTCGAGTCTGCTCGATTTTCAGCACCCACACTGAGGGCCAATTTTGGTGTCCCCACCCCTTGGGTTATACTGTCCTCAGTCCCTGATGTTCCACCTGTATTGGGCCTGGCCAGATTTATCCTCCCCATGTACCTGTCCCATCCCTTCTTAAACCCGTCCATAATCTCCACCTCTGTTAGTTCCCTGGGCAATGCATTCCATGGTTTCACCACCCTTTCAGTGAAATAACATCTCCTCCTCCTCTCCCCTCTGAGCCTGTCCCCTTCCAGCTTACACCTGTGACCTCTCATTGCCCCACCCTCCTTCCTTTGGAGCACCCTGACTGGGCCTCCTTTATTGATCCCTTTCATGTACTTAAAGACCTCTATCATGTCCCCCTGTCCCTCCTCTCCTCCATGGTGTACAGGTCGAGCTCCTTGAGCCTCTCCTCATAGGTCCTCTCCTTCTGGCCCCAGATCATTTTGGTGTCCCTCCTTTGGACCCTTTCTAGGAGTGTAATGTCCCTCTTTAAATGTGGTCTCCAAAACTGTACACAATACTCGAGGTGTGGCCTAACCAAGCAGTTGTACAGTGGAAGGATCACTTCCACCTTTCTGGAGGTAATCCCACTGGCGATGCATCCCAGCATCCTATTTGCCCTTGCCCTTGCCGGTGCCCTCCTACAGGTCTCTGAGTTGTTCATTTTTACATCTACCACTGCCCCCAGGTCCCTCTCACCCTCCATGACTTGAATCATGACTCCTCCCAGGGTATACCCGTGGCCTGGATTTATGACTCCCAGGTGCAGAACCTTGTACTTCCCCATATTGAATTTGAGTTTCCATTTTCCCGACCACCTTTCCAGAGCCTCCAGGTCCTCCTGCAAGGCTACCCTCCCCTCCCCTCCTCCCCATCCACTACTGCACCCAGCTTTGAGTCGTCTGCAAAGAGACTCATTTCACTCCTGATCCCCCTCCTGATGTCTGAGATATGGAGAAGAGTAGGTTACCAAGCACTGAGCCCTGAGAGACACCAGTGTTGATGGGGAATGGAGGGGAGCCAGCTGAGGAGAGGGAATCAAGAAGCAGGGGATGGGAAACAGTGTCGAAAGCTTTGGCTAGGTCGACAAAGATGGCCGAGATGATCAGGCCATCGTCCATCCTTGAAAGGATGGAATCAGTAAGCCTGAGGAGGGAGGTGGCTGTGGAGTGGTTCTTCCGAAAACCAGATTGGAAGGGGGTAAAGAAAGAGGAGTCGGAGAGGAAGGGTGATAGTTGAGAGAGAGCTAAATGATCTTACTTCGAGAGGGCTCTTGCAGTAGGTATTCACAGATAGGACTAAGCAGTCAGGCATCAGGACTCCACGGAAAACTTCTAGCTAGCAGTCTCTGGCGGGGGACTGCCCCCATGTTAGGTGACCGGCGTCAGACAACATCGGTATAAAGGGGCGGTCCCCCATGCCCACCTTTCAGTTCTTTACCGCCGTCGGCTTGTGAAAGTTCCTCGCAGTAGAACAGCGTTCGTCAGTACCTTCCTTTTTTCCTCATACCATTTGCTGTGTATGTCATCCTTGATGCCCTCCGAATCGCTTAAAAATAAGTGCGACTCACGTGGTTCCCAGCTTCCACACAAGGATGGTCACTTCTTGTGCCTCTTCTGCCTAGGCCCAGACCACAGCGTGGAGGAGTGCCAGCACTGCCAGAAATTCAGCTCAGCTACCCGCAAGCAAAAACAGCAGTCCCTGGAAGCCCATCTCCTTAAAAAGAAAATAGCATCCATGGAGATGGAGTTGAAGAAACTTAGGCAGGCGTCAACCTCCCCGGAAGGCCATAAGAAGAAGCGCGAGAAGGAGAAGCACCGGGAGCGGGATTCTTCATCCACAGCAGCCACGACTTCAGCTGGAGTCACGGCCCTACAGGTATCATCCCCTCCAGGGGATCGCTCCTCGACGGCCGTCTTGGTGGCTACCAAGAAGGCGTCACCTCTCCCATCGGACTCGCACTTGGGCCCCTTGAGAACCTCCAGGGTAAAGGAGACCTCTGCTCCCGCCAAGGCCTCTCTTTCTTCGCAGCCTTCCGGTCCGAGCTGGTCCCGTAACTTGGACACCGGTCCCACTGACACCCGCCCAGACAGGGCTGTTAAGCCACTCACCTCTTCGGGTGATCGCTCAGCCAACCACCCAACGACCCTTCCTCAGATAGGGAGTCCGATAAGTCGGATACTGGCTCGCCCAACGTCCGCCCGGACACTGCTGATAAGACGGCTGTCGGCCCCCTCGATGACCGCCCAGTAGACTTGCCGGCATCAGACCATGTTGTCACGCTTGATGCCCCAGGCTCTCTGCAACGGATACACTTGTTGTTCCCTGAGGTCCCTGCATCCACTCTGATCCCACCTGGGGATTTCGACTCTCCTTCCCTGGCTGAGACCGATGACCTAGGGATGCTGCTGTCTGGGATCCCCCTCTGACGCTGGACCCTCAGATGCCAGACCCGACACCGCCCTTCGGCTTTCCTTTGCCCATCGGAAGACCTGCTCCTCCGTTAGAACCATCTGACCTGTTCGGCGGTCCTTCTACGCTGTGCCCAATGCCCGACAGACCCAACTTTCCCACCGTCCGGTCCGCCAGCAGTGCCTTTGATAGGATCTTCTGCTCCGTCAGAGCCCCTGGCGCCAGGGTACCTGACGCCGCAATCCCCGATGCCGCAGTACTTGGCTCCACAGTGTCCAACGCTGCAGTACCCGACGCCACATTACCCAGCGCTGCAGTCCCTGACGCCTCAGTATCAGACGCCGGACTTCCTGCCGTTGGGTTATGGATACTCTTAATATGGGTACCCTCACTACCTGTATCCGAGCCTCCTTTCTCCTCCTCCTCTGCCAGCCCCCTCACAGACGCCGGCGGACCTGAAGGAGACCTTGGCCTCTTGGTGGGCTGAGGCCAAGGCTCAGCTCACCAAGGAGGTCAAGAGTCATCTTCCGACATTGGTCCCTACGCCGGACCCCCTACTTCGGAGACAGGAGACTTGCTCCCCTTTACCCGATGCCAGAGGAGAACCATCAGGCTCCCAGGGTGGGGAGGGCACGCACCCCTGGGGGCTCCCCAGAGGGGTCGTTCCTCCGCCTTCCAGAGAGGAGTCTTCTTCTTCTGCCGCAAGGCCATCTGACTCAGAATCAGAGTCAGACCACTCTGAACATGGAGACGAGCTCCGTACTCCAGAACGCCCAAGGCCGAGGGACCCTCCAAAGTCCCCTCTGGAGGACCCTTCTTTTTTCCTGGAGCTCTTGAGAAAGATCCAAGTGACATGTCAGTGGCAATCAGTGGAGTCAGAGCCACAGTGTAAGAAGCTCACTACTCATCTAGATCTGTCCGAGACCACTCCCACACTGATTCCACCTTGGATAGAGTCTCACGTTGATCTTGTTTCCACTATCTGGAAACAACCATCTGCGCTTGCGCCCCTTCTGAGGAAGACGGATAGGCTATACCAGGCTCTGGAGGGTAAAGACTTTCTTAGTCTTCACCCCAAGGCAGATTCAGTCGTGATCAGCACCACCCATGGTCACTCCACCAACCCCAAACACCTGAGCTCGTCCCCGCCTGACAAGGAATCCCAACTTCTGGATCAGTACGGGAAGAAAATTTACTCCTTTTCAACCCTAGGCATCGGGGCCCTCAACTACATTGGCCACATGGGAGATTTCCAGAAGTCCATCCTTAGCCAGGTGGAATCCAAGCTGAACTCTCTTCCTGATTGACAAACTAAGCTGGAACTGGGAGACCTGGTCCCTTCCGCTTGTTCAGCCTGTAGGCACATGCTTCATGCCACCTATGATGTGGTGAACACAGCTGGCAGGAGCTCGGCTTTCGCTGTAGGCTTACGGTGTCATTCCTGACTCTGTGTGTCAGGATTGGTCTCTGAAGTACAGTCCGCTGTACAGGGATGCTCCCTTCAGGGGTTCAGTGCTGTTCGGGGGTGATGTCAAGGACATCATAACTGAACTGCAGGAGAAGGGCACTGCACTAAAGTCGGTCCAGACTTTGTACAGGCCCCCTCAGGGGCAGCAACGTCCTTTTCGTCATCAAACCCAACAAAAACAAAAGCCCAATCAAGGAAAGCGTGCCAACAAACGTCGGGACCCTCCAGCAACCAAGACTCCCCCCAGCAAAAAGTCCGCGGGAGCCTTAGCTGCTGCGCTGCCCCACACCTCCTGACTCCCTGCCTCTCCCTCTGCCTCTGGACATTCCAGAGGAACTGGTGGGGGGGGGAATTCTCCTCCCATCTACTGGGTTGGGAGAGGATAACATTGGACGCTTGAGTGCTCCAGCTAATTTTTGCCAGACACGTCGATAGAGTTTCTACAGAAACCTCCTCGGAAACCACCCCCTCAGTCGTCTTACTCCCCACAACATCTTCCTCTGGTTCTAGAAGAAATCCTATCCCTTCTGTCGAAGGCAGTGATGGAGCAAATCCCCACTCATCTTTGGAGGATGAGTTACTATTCCCATTTCTTTCTAGTTCCAAAGAAGACCGGAGACTTGAGGCCAGTCCTAGACCTCAGCTCCCTGAACACGTTCGTGGAGTATAAACGCTTCAGAATGCTCTCCTTGCAGAGCCTTCTACCCTTACTCCGGCCGGGACAGTGGCTATGTGCTCTGGATATGCAGGGATGCGTACCTGCATATCCCATATGCCCTTCCCACCACAAATACCTCAGTTTTTGCTTTCAGGGGGACCACTACCAGTTCAAGGTCCTCCCATTTGGTCTCTCCTTGGCCCCCTGAGTATTTACCAAATACCTGTCGGTGGTAGCGGCCCACCTGCGTACCCAGGGTGTGCAGGTCTTCCCGTACCTGGATGATTGGCTCCTGGTGGCCCCATCCATGGAAGAACCTCTGCACTCCCTTTCCCTTACCCTGCAGATTTTTACCATTCTGGGTATTACAATCAACCAGGCCAAGCCCCACTTGGTCCCTTGCCAATGCCTCCAATTTATCAGGGCGATACTGGACATGGCCATAGGCAAAGCCTTTTTGCCTCCGGACAGGGTTGAGACCTTTCAGACTCAGGCTCGTCTTCTGTCCGGTCGCAGATGGGTTGGAGCCAGGTCAGTCCTCCGCCTCCTCAGGCTCATGGTGGCTGCCATTCCGACAGTTCCATTCGCTCGGCTCCATATGAAGATCTCTCAGTGGATGCTTCGGTCGCAGTGAGACCAAACCATGGATGATCTAGACCAAGAGGTGCTAGTGTCCGATCCCATGAGCAGGGACTTGCACTGGTGGATGGCTCAGGAGAACCTGTGTCTGGGAGTTCCGTTCTGCATCGCTCCTCCTTCCCAGACGCTGACAACGGATGCGTCAGGGGAGGGCTGGGGTGCCCACCTGGGGTCTCACAGGACTCAGGGTAGCTGGTCCTGTTCAAGCAGAAACTGCGCATAAATGTGCTCGAACTAAGAGCAATCCTGTATGCCCTACAGGCTCTTTTTCCCCCCTTCATTCTTCCCGGTCATCTTCTCATCTAATCAGACAACGTGTGTAGTCTGGTACCTCAACAAAGAGGGAAGAACATGTTCCTATCCCCTGTGCCAGGAGGTGATGAGAGTCTGGCATTGGGCAGCTCAGCACGACCTTCACCTGACTGCAGTTCATGTTCTGGCAGTGGAAAACATCCTGGCAGACGAACTCGGTCGATTCTCAGCCAGGGCTCACGAATGGGAGTTAGACCAACAGGTCGTAAACAACATGCAGTAGGGACACCTCAGGTAGACCTCTTTGCCGACCCTCAAAATGCAAAACTTCCCATCTTTTGCTCGCTTGCTCCAGGGCGAGACATTTTCTGGGAGGACGCTGTGTCTCTCTGCTGGAGGGACACATTCGTTTATGCCTTCTCTCCCATTCCTTTGATTCCGTGGGTCCTGAACAAACTCGGATCAGAAGGGGCTCGGATGATTCTCATTGCCCCCTTCTGGCCCAAGTAAGCTTGGTTCTGTCTTCTGCAACTGTTTTCCGAGGAACCTCCTCTTCCTCTGTCGCAGCACTTGTTGACCCAGGGGACCCTTGTTCACCCAGGCCTCAAATCCCTTCATCTCCATGCATGGCTCCTGCAGACATAGTTAAAGCCCGCTTTGGAGTCTCTCCTTTAGTAGCGGACATTTTGGTGAAAGCGAGGAAGCCTTCCACCAGGTCTACCTTTGCTATGAAGTGGAAACGGTTTTCCATCTGGGCACATTCTAAAGACTTAGAGCTTTTCTCGTGCCCAACCATCAAAGTCCTTGATTACATGCATCACTTCCTTGACCTGGTTCTCAGCCATTCCTCTTTAAAAGACCATGTGGCAGCTATCTCAGCCAACCACATTCCCTTTGGAGACAGGACCTTTGCTCAGCTGGAAGTCTCTAAGACCTTTCTTAGAGGGGTTCTCCACTTGAGACCTCCCATCCGCAATCCTGCCCCTCCATGGGACTTGAATTTTATCCTAGGGAAGCTCACACTGCCTCCCTTTGAGCCTGCAGCGGAAGCAGACTTAAAAGTTCCTTTCTTGAAAGACACTGTTCCTAGTGGTCATCGCTTCTGCTCAGCGTATTTCCGAGCTCCAAGCCTTGATGTGTAAAATCCCGTATTTGATTTTCCATAAGGAACGTGTGGCTCTACGCACCAACCTTAAGTTTCTCCCTAAGGTAGGGGCTGAATCTACGCTGAATCAATCCATTGAGTTACCGAATTTCTTTACGCAAAACTCCAATCAAGGGGAGTACCCCTTACATACTGTGGATATTCACAGAATCCTGAGATACTACACAAGTTGGACTAAGGATCTCAGGAAGGCTGATCAGCTTTTTTGTTTCTTTCGCTCACAAATGAGAAGGCAATGCTGTTTCCAAGCAATGGCTTTCCAAATGGTTTGCCAATTGTATCAATTTCTGTTACAACAAGTACATGAAGACCCTTCCAGGTCAGGTCAGCGGTCACTCCACTAGGGCAGTAGCTGCCTCTGCTGCTTGTTTCAGGAATGTGTCCATGGCAGACATCTGTGCAGTCGCAACCTGGACTTCGGTCTACACCTTTATGAAACACTACAGTTTGGACATTGCCTCTCGCCGTAGAGCAGGCTTTGGGTTGGCTGTTCTGCAGGGTCTCCTTTCATGAGACCTGCTCAGCCCTGAGGATTATGTTGTGGATGACAGTCCTCCTCCCAGTTTTCTCTTTGTTCCAGACTGCTTGGGACTCAGTCCTATCTGTGAATACCTACTGTAGGAGCCATCTTGAAATAAGATAGTACAGTTATGTAAGAACTTACCATGACAGTAGATCTTCGAGAGAGGCTCTTACAGTAGGTATTAATTTACCGCCCTCCGTCCCCCTAACATATCCTCTTCTCTCCCGTCTTGCCTCTTTTGGCCTTTGGCAGGAAAGAACTGGAAGGTGGGCTTGGGGGACCGCCCCTTTATACCGACGTCATCTGTTGTTGGTCACCTGACATGTGGGCGGTCCCCCGTCAGAGACTGCTAGCTAGAAGTATTCCATGGGGTCCTGACGCTTGACGGCTTAGTCCTATCTGTGAATACCTACTGCAAGATCCTCTCTCGAAGATCTACTGTTACGATAAGTTCTTATGTAACTGTACTTTCTTGAAGTTTGGGAAGGGTAGGAAGGAGGGAAATGGGGTTATTGTTGCCAGGAGTGGATGTGTCACCACCCTTGGAAAGAGGAAGGACTATAGCATGTTTCCAGGATGAGGGTACTTGGGCAGAAATAAAGGAGAGGTTAAGGATTAGGGAGATTGGATAAGCAATTGCAGGAGTAGAAAGGAGAGAAGTTTAGGATTGAGCTTATCTGGTGAGAAGCCTTTAGAAGGGCTGAGGAATAGGAGGGCACTAAGAGCTTTGTCAGAGGCAATAGTAAAAAAGGAAAAAGGGGGAGGAGTAGGCACTGGGGGGTTCTTGACCTTCGATGTCGGGTAGATCTGTGGGTAGGCACTCTCTGAGACGAAGGGCTGAAGTTAGTAGGTAGCAAAGGGGAGAGGGAATTTAGAAGAGACGTGGTGCATGAGGTGTAGTAGGCATTAAATTAATTGGCCATGGAGCCAGGTAAGTATTAGTATATTTGAATCGCATGTCATCTCAGACTTCTTCCGATTTCCATAAAAATAAGTGCGATTTCTGCGAGACTCAGCTCCCTCACAAGGATGGACATTCCCTCTGCCTCTTCCGTCTGGACCCAGACCACAAGACTGAGGGCTGTGAGACCTGCCAAGGTTTTAACCAGGCCACACGGAAGTGCCGTCCACAGACCTTGAAGGCCCATTTACTAAAATTAAAAATGGCATCCATGGAGAAGGAGCTGAAGAAACTCAGGAACTCATCTTCTTCCCCGAAGGACATTGCAAGAAGAAGGACAAGGAGAGACATCTGGACCGGGAGCGGTTTCCATCGAGTCCACGGCTCCTATTGGAGCCGAGGGCAGTGAGGAGCCCTCACCCGGGAGCTCCTCTTAAGGCTGCTTCAGGCTGCAGCCAAGCAGAGGGGCACTGAATCTGTTTTGGTTTTGACGGAGTCTTGGGTAATGAGATATCCACTACCCTTAGGCTCTCAAGATTAAGAGGCCTAGCTGGAATAGTGGGGCTGGTAAGTCGACAGTCAACTCCTGCGATCGCATGGCACTAGCTGATTAGTCACACATCGGACCCTCCGACGTGCACTCAACCCTGGTTCCTCCAACATCCCCAGTTCCGCAGGACGTGGAGGAGGGAAAGCGTCTGCTGTCTGGCATTGTTACATTGCTGATGCCAGATTGCCATATGCCTGTTGCTCTGCCAGACCTGAAGAAGGCCATCCCTGCCCCGCAGGGTCCCTCTAGTCCCTCTGGGCCGCCATTGGTTCCGACACCAACTCCTTCGACTGTCTGGGCCTCCAATCTCCATCAGATTCCCTTTGGGGTCTGTAATGCCACCGTCAGGGCCTACATCAGGTCCTACGATCCCTCTGTCAGGATCAATGCTGGGCGCCTCAGGTGCTCCGGCGAGCTACTGGCTACCCGGCACCTCAATGCCTTCTGAGGTATCTGTTGCCAGGTTATCTGACGCTGAGGTACCCAATGCCAGAGTTCCCTCAGTACCTGTTGTCGGATCTTCCCACACCAGGATTCCTGTCACCATTTTATCAGGTACCAGGCTATCCAACGCCGGGATATGGGCACCCGCCCTCACCCCCACCTCAACCCCAGGTGGACCTACAGGCGATGCTTCATTCCTGATGGGATGAGGAGAAGTCTCAGTTCACGTCAGAGCTCTAGAAGCGTCAGCCTCCGGTTAACCCTACGCTGACCCGCAGAGAGCCGACACCCAGGCTTTCTCTAGCGACGGTTTCTGGACCTTCAATGTCGGGTAGATCTGTGGAGCCCTTGCCCCAGCCACAGTGGCCCACAGAATTCTCGAGACCGATGGACCTCTCGAGAACTGTTGACATCGCTTTACCCAGACTCGGTACCCCCGACGATAGCCCGAAATTGGACTCTTGAGAGCGATTCAGCCCATTTGGTTTCGTACTATGAGTCACCGACTCCGAATGACCCTAAGCCGAAGTAGTCTCCCAAATCACCCAATGAGGACCCTTCCTTTCTAGAACTCCTCAGGAAGATTCAGGTGGTTTACGACTGGTGCACGGAGGATCAAGACTGCCAAAGCCAGAGACCTGCCAAGCATCTGGAGCTTTCCGATTTGTCTCTTAACACTCATTCCACCGTGAATAGGCCCTCACGAGGACTTGGCATCCACAATATGGAAACAACCCACTTCTCTAGCCCCAGTGGCCAGGAAGGTGGATAGATTATACCAGACACCAGAAGGGAAGGATCACCTTAGTGTCCAGCCTAAGGCTGATTTGTTGGTCATAGGTGCCACACATGACCGATCATCTAAACCAAAACATCTCAGTACCTCTCCCCTGATAAGGAATCTTAGGTAATGTATCAGTTCAGGAAGAAGGTATATTCCTTATCCACTGTGGCCATCAGAGCACTAAATTACGTAGCTCGCGTGGTGGGTCTACCAGAAACCCATACTGGGTCAGAGTCCAAGTTAGACAAACTTCCTGATTCAGAGCTTAAGGAAGAAATGGCGAACATGGTGAGGTCAGCTAGGTTCGCTAGCCGTCGCACCTTGAGCGACGCTCATGAAGTGGTGGATGCCGCAGCAAGGGGAATGGCAACGGCTGTCAGTCTATGGAAACACTCATGGCTTAGGATCTCCGGCCTGGCACCTGAAGTGCAATCAGCAATCCAGGATGCCCCATTTCGGGGCCCTGTTTTCTGTGGAGGGGATGTCAAAGACATAATTACAGATCTGCAGGACAAAGGCAAGTCATTGCGCTCTGTCCAGTTTATGATAAACCCCCTCAGAAGCAAAAAAAGCCCTCTCATCGGCAGCAGCATCGACAGCAAAGGCAGCAAGAGAACAGATGTCAGAAGAAACATCTGGCCCCTTCGGCAGGCATGTCTCCCCCGATGAAATCTCATAGAGCCTTGGGAACCGCTTCCTCCACCATCCCCACTGCCTCCTGACTTGCTTAGGTCCCCCTCCTCTAGACTGAGTCTTAGGGGAACCAGTAGGAGTCAGGTTTGCAAACCACCTACTGGGACGGGAAGCTATCACAGCAGACTTGTGGGTACTTTCAACTGGTGGCCCAAGGTCACACAATAGAATTCATAGAGAGACCACCGAACCATCCCCCAGGTCCCTCTTATTACCCTCCAAGTCACGTTCAGTTGGTAAAAGAGGAAATCTACTCTCTGATGCTAAAAGCAGACATAAAGCAGGTTCCTCTGGGTCAAAGAAGAAAGGGATACTACTCGCACTTCTTCCTGGTCCCCAAGAAGACGGGTGACCTCAGATCTATACTGGATCTCAGCAGCCTGAACCTCTTTGTGGAGTACAAGAGGTTCAGAATGCTATCTCTACTGAGCATCATTCCCTTGTTACACTAGGGACAATGGCTGTGTGCACTGGATATGCAGGATACCTACTTACATATTTCCATTTTTCCACCTCACCGCAGATTTCTCAGATTTTGTTTTCAGGGAGAGCATTTCCAGTTCAAAGCTCTACCCTTTGGCAGGCTCCCTAGAATCTCTGCGGTCAGTAGGAATTTTTTAAGAGAACTTGCAATTCATCATAGAACCTTCTGCGGTGTCAGCAGAATTCACTCTTTTGTGATTTTTATTAATATTTCTTGTTTTATCCATAGAATCTGTTCCCTTCCCTCTTTTTATATCCAGAACCCCCATATGCTCAGAATGTGATGTTATCATTGCTAAATTATGCATTAGCTAATGAAACGGCTGCATTCTGCAACAGAAATGAACAGTCACTTATCTACCACAGCTCCCACTGCCAGAGATGGTGGCACAGCACATCATGCATGGTGATATTTGCTCAACCTGAACTACAGCCTAATACAGTTTTCAGTCTTACATTATTGCACTAGGGCCAACTTAAACAAAACCTTGTCAATAGCACAGACCTGTTAAGTCTATACCTCACTTTGTGCAAACCTATTTGTGCTTTTAAGGTATAGAGGTGCCATCTGAAATGAATAACTGGTAAAATTAATTTAACTGTCATTTTTAAGATAAATAAAGTAATTATGTACAGAAAAGTGGAATATAATAATGTGTAGACCTGTTAAAAGAACAGACCTGTTAAATAAATAATTGCACTGTACGCATTTTTGCCAGGGTTATTGATTACATATTGTCATTGGTTGATAAAATCACCTAAAAGTTATGGAGAAATGTTGTGTGTAGGGACAGCTGTTGGGCCAGAGGGTGGCATGCTGTGTTTCCATGCCGACAAGTCAGGTTCAGAGATTAGCTCTGGGAGCTGGCTGGACAGCACAAGGATTGGTGGAACACATCACTGCTCGGAGCCTGGGAAGTTATGGTGCAGTGTTCTGTCACATGGTGGACACATTGTGATGGGCTGGAGATCTCCATCTCACAATCGGTTCACCTGCATGTCATGGCCTGATGGTGTTACGCAGTGTGTCAGAGGAAAGCAGGTTGACATGAAAAATGAGTTTTGCTATGACTCCTCTATTCCATTTTCAATGGGACCTGTATGAATGAGGATGCAAGTTCATGGAAATTAAAAAAAAATATATATATATATATATATATATATATATATATATACACACACATATATACACACACACTATCTCTGTCTCTCACCACACACACATTAGTATGTGTGTTACAGATTGCATATAAATATATAAGTGATACACAGTGGGGACCTCATGAGTGGTGTAGAAAGCACATACAAATATATAAGTGATAGACAGTGGAAACCTCATTAGTGGGATAGATAGCATGCATACAGAAATACCTTATTTATCACATAAGCTCCCCTCTGCATATGTCATTTATGCAACAGGCTAGGACCTTAAGGGAGAGATATTTGTTTTGCCTTTTTAGGCATAAAATTATTTTTATAAGTCTGTTATTTTTTGAACTAGTGTTACTGTGCTTTCCACCATCCTGATTGCTATAACCACTGCCATGAAAGTGGAGTCAGAATGACAAGCTGACACTGTGATGTGGTAGTTTGTTAGTGCCGCAGAACTTCCGCAGAAATTACAGACCACCGCCACAGAAGTTCTGCGGCAAATGGTAGTCTTGCTGCAGAACTTGGTCCCACTGTGCCGCACAAAAGTAGGGGCCCTGCCCTTTGGCCTGTCATCAGCACTCAGGGTGTTCACGAAGTGCTTAGCGGTGGTGGCAGTGGCTTTACGCAGGTGGGGCATCCATGTGTTCCCCTACCTTGATGATTGGCTTCTTTCAGCCCCATCGAAGGACAGTCTAGACAGGTCCCTATCTGTTACCTTGGACCTCTTCCAATAGGTGGGCATTTCGGTCGGCTATCCCAAATCTCACCTTAACCCTTCCCAACACCTCCAGTTTATTGGGGCAGTTTTGGACACAGTCCAGGAGAAAGTTTTCCTCACGCCAGACAGAGCGGAGACTCTCCATCATCAGGCACATCTGGTGGCTTCCCAGAGGAGGCCCTCCGCAAGATCGATCCTGCGCCTGCTATGGCTTATGGCAGCTGCTATACTCACGTTGCATCTAGCCAGACTGCTTATGCAGGTTATGCAGTGGACTTTGAGTACAGTGGGATCCGAGATCAGACGACCTGGATCACATGATCCTGGTTTCAAACCCGATGGTTCGGGACCTCTTGTGGTGACAGAACCCAGACAGCCTTCAACAGGGTGTCCAGTTTCAGTCCGATCTTCACACCCAGACCCTGATGACAGATACCTTGGGACTGGGATGGGGAACTCACTTGGGTACACACAAGACTCTAGGTTCTTTTTCTTCTAGCGAACTTTTGCTTTGTATCAATGTACTGGAGATGAGGGCTGTGCTGACTGCCTTACACGCCTTCCAGCACCTCCTTCAGCCAGTACCGCTAGTGATCCTGACAGACGTGTGTCGTCTGGTACATAAACAAGGAGGCACTCGCTTGCACCCACTCTGTCGTGAAGCGATGAGAGTATGATACTGGGCAGTACAGCACAGTCTCCACCTCATGGCGGTGCATGTACCAGGCGTCCAAAATGTCCTGGTGGCTGCACTCGGCCACACTCATGCCAGAGCCCATGGATGGGAACTGAGGCAGTCGATGGTAGACGCCATTTTCGAATGTTGAGGCCTACCAGAGCTTGATCTGTTTGCATTCCCATCCAATGCAAAACTACCAGCTTTCTGCTCTCTTGCTTCAGGGCATGGAATTTTTTGGCAAAACGTGCTGTCTCTGTGCTGGCCGTGGAGGGTCATGTACGCCTTCCCTCCCCTCCCACTACTACAGAGGGTACTGCTGAAACTTCAGGCAGAGGGCGCACACATGTTTCTGAATCATTGCTCCTTACTGGCCGGGGCAGATCTAGTTCGCTCTGCTTCAACAGCTGTCAGTGGAACCTATAGTTCCTCTGCCTATCTGCCAAGAGCTCTTGACCCAGGAACAGGGCACCCTGCTCCATCTAGGCCAGTGGTCCCTTCACCTACATGCGTGGCACGTACTGACATACCCGCTGCTCACTTAGTAGTATCCTCAAGAGTGACACAGGTTCTAGTGGAGGCCAGAAAGCCATTTGCTAGATCCACCTATACAATGAAATGGAAGAGATTTTCCATTTGGGCCACGTCCTAGGAGTGGGACCCCTTCTCCTGCCCGGTTCTGCAGGTCTTAGAGTACCTGTTGCACCTCTCCGACCTTGGCCTTAATTACACGACCCTAAAAGTCCATTTATCTGCCATTTCTGCCTACCACATCCCAGTGGATGGCAAAACCTTGGCTCAGTTGGAAGTATCCAAGACATTCTTAAAAGGGATTCATCATTTGAAACTCCCAATCTGGAGCACCGCTCCTCCCTGGGATCTGAACTTTATTTTGGAAAAAACTCACTCTGGCTCCATATGAACCAGCTGTGAGTTGTGATATGCCCTACCTTTCATATAAGGTGCTGTTTTTAGTTGCCATTACTACAGCTCGAAGGATTTCTGAGCTTCAGGCCCTGATATGTAAGGAGCCTTATTTGATTTTTCACAGAGACCGGGTGGCTCTACGTACAGATCCTAAGTTCTTACCTAAGCTGGTTTCAGAGTCCACCTTAAATCAGACCATTCAGTTGCCAGTGTACTACCCTGAGCATTCCAATTGGTGTGAAGCAATTTTACACACTCTTGATGTACATAGAATTAATTGTTACTACATGAACAGGATGAAATCAGTCCGAAAAATTGACCAGGAATTTGTTTCCTTTGCGCCCAAAAGAGAGGGCGCTGCAGTCTCAAAACAACGTTTGTCCAAATGGTTGGCAAACTGCATTACCTTTTGTTATCAGAAGTATAATGAGCCACTTCCGGGGGAAGTAAAAGGACACTCAGCCAGGGGCATGGCTGTCTCTACTGCTTGTTTCAGGAACGTCTGTGTCACAGATATCTGTGCGGCTACCACTTGGAGTTTTGTCCACACCTTCACTAGACATTACAGTTTGGACATTGCTTCTAGGTGCATAGCAGGCTTTGGCCTAGCTGTTCTTCAGGGACGAATTCATGTTTTACCTGCTGTGACGTAGAACCTTTGAAAAGGAGTCATTGACTCAAAGGCACTTTCCGAATCCTCAATAAATAAAAAAATAAACTCTTTTTCTAAGATCCCAGTTTTCTTCAGACTTGTCTGATTTTGACTGCTTGGGACTCAGTCCTATCTGTGAGTACCTACTGCAAGAGCCCTCTCGAAGTAAGATAGTACAGTTATGTAGGAACTTACCGTAACAGTTGATCTTTGAGAGAGGCTCTTGCCGTAGGTACTACTTTCCCTCCCACCTTCCCACTGAGTTTCTTCTGCTACTTCTCCTTTCATAGCTTTATAGCTCCAGGAGCCCACTTCTTCTTCCTATCGTACCTTTCTAGGTCTCTGGCAGGAGAACTGGAGGTCGGGCCTGGGGACCACTGACTATATAGCACCATGTTGATGTTGGGTGGGTGGTCCCCCGCCAAACACTGCTAGTTAAAAGTTTTCCGTGTGTTCCTAGTGCCTGGCGGCTTAGTCCTATCTGTGAATACCTACTGCAAGAGCTTCTCTCAAAGATATACTGTTACGGTAAATTCTTACCTTGTGTCTGAAGGGGGAGCTGAGTTTTCAGCTGCATTGGTGGTGGGAGAGACAGAGGCCCGACCGCATTGGTGGAATTGCAGGGGGAGCTGTGGATGGCTGCATCAGCAGCAAGAGAGGCCTGGGGTGCCTTTGGCCGCATCAGGGGGTGGGAGATCCAGGAGTCCAACAGCAGGGGAAAAAAAAAATCTGGGCTGCATTGTCAGCAGGTCTTAAAGGGAGGCCCAACAGCCAATCTGGGCCAAGGGTGCAAGATTTGAAGGAGCAGCTGGGCATAAAAGCAGTAGAGCCCTGTCACAAACAACCTCACGTCTGAAAGGGGAGCTGAGGTTTTCCCCCCTCCACCACTGACCGCTATTAAAAGCTCAAGAAAGGAGGAGCCTACATCATTACATTATAAAGGGCTCAGTGACTGGCCAGAAGAATCACTGGACTTGGCAAAAAGGGCTGAGCACTAAAATCACTTGAATGAATTGAAGCAATACTGTGACACTGGTGAGACTGTGAGAATTGAAGTAAAACTGTGACTGGTGAAACCAAATTAATCTAGCCAACTGACTAATTAGGGTTAAAAGCAGAAAGGGAAGCTGTGAACTACTGGGACGGTATACAGGGAGGAGAGAGAGAGAGAGAGAGAGAGAGAGGGAGGGAGAGAGTGCGTATGTGTATAAATATATAGAGAAAATGTGGAGAGCTAGGGAGGAACCGGGGTGGAACGGGGAAATCTCAGCAGATGGGGTAAAGGACGTCAGCAGCTGGATCCACCCTGGAGGGGATAAATTACCAGGAAGTGAGGGGGAGCATGGGATCTAGGGGAGGGAGGATAGTTGGTTGTAATAGCTGTGGAGCTGCTGTCTTCATGAACACTCTGTTCAAGCTTGGGGAATGCCCTGTCAAAAACCGAGGTGGACAGAGTGTGAGTTGGTAAGGTTAAAGAGGGTTATCGAGAGGAGAGACAGAGAAGGGCACGGATGGGAAGAGGGAGGAGAACTGAGAGGGAGGATGAGGAGGGAACAAGACGGTGGGGGGGGGGGCGCAATGGAGGGGCCAGAGCAGGCGGAGGGCAAAGAGTCTACGGGCAGAGAGGCGATGGGGAAGGATTACTCAGCAGGAGTTATACAGTGGAGTCAAACAGGTACTGGCCCCTGGCTGAGATAAGGGAAAAGGAGGGAGAAAAGAGAAAAGGGGCAGAGGGTCCGGGAGGGCCATGCTGGGGAGGAGAAAAAGAGGGTGGCAAAAGGGAAGGGCACATACAAAGAGCACAAGGAAGGACATGTGAGGGCGACACACACATATAGGGGACACAGTCAAGTAGGATTGAGGAGGATGCGCAACACCAGGGAAGGACGGAATGGAGGGCTCGGGACAAGGTAGGATGCTGGAGGAGGGAGGCAGGATTTGAGACCTGGAGACCAGAGGAGGGAAGATGGTCAAAGGAGGACAGGGTGGATAGCCGGGAGCAAGGAAAAGGGGGGCGTAAAAGAGGTGGTGGGGGGTCAAGTCGAGGAGGACAGAGAGCAGAGGAAAGAATCTACAGTGGATGGAGGGTGCATGAAAGGTCAGGACAAGGTAGACGAGGCACCCTTGAGGACAGAAAATGCGGGGGCTGAGGTAGTGTATGGGGATTCGATCATTTAGGGGATCCATTGGCAAAGGAGGAAAGTAGCTTTTAAGGGGGGGGGTCTGGTTTTTGTGACCCAGGCACGGAGGCTAGAAGTGCACTCTCCAGGATGAGGGACTGCATCAATCTGGTGGAGGAAGCCACACCTAGTATTGCATCTGGGTACAAATGACTTAGCAGGGGAAGAGGTGGAGGTGGTTCAAAGGAGGTTCAGGGTGCTGGCAGAAGGATGTGGAGGACTGTTCAGTTCCCTGGCCTTCTCGGAAGTCCAGCCAGTGCATTGTGCTAGCACAGCCAGGCAATCCAGAGTACAAGAATTTAAGTGTGGCTAAGGCAGTGGTGTAAGGAAGAAGGCTTCACATATCTGCACGATTGAGGGGATACGTGGGTGGATGAACACCTGTACGCAAGGGACAGTTTACGCATTAAGTGATGCAGGGGCTAGACTATTAAGAGCAAAGCTGCAGGGGTACATTGATGAGAGGCTGGGGAGCGACATAAATTTAAACTAGGCAGCGGAGAGTGTGGCAATAGGGGAGAAGGAGATTCTCGGAATAGCAAAGATAACCCAGCCTACACTTTCCCAAGGTGAAAAACAAGGGATAGGAGGGAAGGGGGACATAGGGGCAGGGTGGGATGGAAAGGTATACTAGCCAATGCCAGGAGCCTAGGGAATAAGATGGCAGACTTGGAGGTGGTGGTGGGAGTGGATGACCCAGGCTTGATCGCAATAACAGAAATGTGGTAGACAGATTGCCATAGCTGAGAAGTGGAGTTACAAGGGTACAGTCTTTTTAGGAGGGATAGGAAGGGGAAAAGGGAGGGGGGTAGCCCTGTACGTGAAGGATGGGATGGTAGAGGAAGGTATGGAGGAAAGGGGATCTGCTGAGATCCTTTGGGTTACCTTGGGCAGAAGGGGGGGTGGGGCAATAACGATAGTGGTGGTCTACAGACCAACTCACCAGAGTGAGGAGGTGGATAGGGAGATGGCTAGGCCCATCTGCCACATCACAAAGAAGCAGGGACTTGCTAGAATCCATGCAGGATGTGCTCCTAAATCAGCTGGTCACCGAACCTACTGGAGGGGGGGAGGCAACACTTGACGTTGTATTGACCAACGGGGACAGCGTGGGGGAGGTAGAGAATGGGGAAAACTTGGGAGACAGTGACCACTGAATGATCAGGTTTTCCATCTGGGCAGGGGTCAGAATTGGGCAGGCCAACCTCCAAGGTACTAGGCTTCTAGGCTTCAGTAGGGCAAACTTTAGGAGGATGAGTGGCATCCTAAGGAAGGAACTGGAAGTGATTCACTACCCTAGAGCAGCTGTGGGGGGTAATCAAGGGAGGAATCCTGAAGGCCACGGACTAGTGCATCCGGAAAATTAGCAAGTGCAAAAGGGGAAGAAAGCCTCTATGGTTTACAGCGGGGCTAGGGAGGCCATCCAGGAGAAAAAGACATTCAAAGCCTACAAAAGATCACGGGGTAGAGGAAAGGGCAATTTTATAAAGAAAAGCTTAGGAAAGTGGGAAAAACAATTAGGAAGGCAAAAGCATGCACAGAGGAGAAAATAGCTAGGGAAGTGAAAAGGGGAGACAATAAAATACTTAGGTATGTTAGCGACAGGAGGAAAAGTAGGCAAGGGATCCCAAGACTTAGAGGGGAGGGGGGTAAAATAGTTGAAGGGGATGAGGAAAAGATGACCCTACTCATTGAATACTTTGCATCAGTATTCACGGCAGAAAAGGGAGGTACTGGGGAGAAGGGGTATCAAGAGCAAGGAGGCGGATATGGGTCCCTTTACAGAGGTGAGGGTGATGGAGGAGCTGAGAAAAATAAAAACCTAGCAATCAAAAGCGAAACAACACTGCTTCAGGGCAAATGAATGGAGGAGCCAAAATACAAGTAATGGGATTCAAGTCGCAATAAAGAAACCTCTCGGCTACCACTCCAAAAGCACATACAAACGCCCAAATGTAGCGCGAATAAATATTTTTATTAGTTAAAAGATAAGAGTAGCACCCCCACACACAGATGGCATCTACGTACGTTTCATGTCAAATCGGACACTTTTCCAAAAACCGACAAGGCTATGGGGCTGGATCAGATACATCCAAGAGTTCTCAGGGAGTTGAGGGAGGAGCTAGCAGGACCTCTTACCAAGCTGTTTAATCTATCCCTTGAAACAGGGAGGGTCCCAGGGGACTGGAAGAGGGCAGAGGTGGTGCCACTTTACAAGGGGGGGGGGAGGAAGGAAGACCCTGGAAACTACCGCCCAATCAGCCTCACCTCCATGATAGGCAAGCTGATGGAAGCCCTCATAAAGGAGGGACTGGTAAGACGCTTGGAGGAGGAAGGGCTAAGTGATGACAACCAGCGTGGGTTCACAGGGGGTAGGTCTTGTCAGACCAACCTAGTAGAAGTCTTTGAGGGGGTAACGGAGGTGTATGGTCGGTGGGGGGAATTGGTGGATGTGGCCTGCCTGGATTTCAGCAAGGCGTTTGACTCTGTCCCCCACAGAATGTTGGTAAACAAGTTAGTTAGCTTGGGGGTGGGGGAGAAGCTTACTAAGTGGGTGGAGAATTAACTGGGAGGAAGGACTCAGAGAGTGGTAATAAATGGGAAGCACTCCAGGGAACTAGGGGTGAAGAGCGGGGTACCACAGGGATTGCTGCTTGGCCCAGTATTGTTCAATGTGTACGTGGGGGATTTAGAGGAGGGTCTAAATGGAAAGGCATGTCTGTTCGTGGATGACACAAAAGTCTGTAACAGGGTGGACACGCCAGGTGGGGTGGAGAAAATGAGGCAGGATCTAGCCAGGCTGGAGGAGTGGGCCAAAAGGTATAAATTGGAAATTGGCAAAAGTAAAATAATGCCATAGAGCAAACAATCCAAGAGCCAGTTACTGCCTAGGGGGTGAGCCACTGCAGGTCACAGCGCAAGAGAAGGACCTGGGAATTTGGATCACTGACACATTGAAGGTTAGAAACCAGTGTGAAAGAGCAGCGGGTAAGGCAACAAGAATGCTGGCGTGCACTGGGAGGGGTGGGTCACAATTAGGAGGTGGGAGGTAATCGTGCCACTGTATAAAACACTGGTTAGACTACAGCTGGAGTATGGAGTTCAGTTCTGGAGACTCCAATTGCAAGGTGACAAGGATAGGCTGGAGAGGGTCCAGAGAAGGGCGACTAAAATGATCCAGGGGTTGCAAGGGAGTCCATATGGGGAGAGGCTTGGAGAGCTTGGTCAATATACGCTGGAGATGAGAAGGGATAGGGGGGACATGGCGGAAACATTCACATAGATGGAGGGAATAAATAAGGTCAAAGGGGCTAGCTTCTTCAGACTGAGTGAAAACAAAACCAGCAGAGGTCATGCACTCAAGCTGGAAAGGGGCAGATTTCCCGGCGATGCAAGGGGGAGTTACTTCTCACAAAGGGTGGTAGAAACATGGAATAGGTTGCCGGAATGGGTAGTGGAGGTGGATACAATGGAGAAGTTCAAAGGGGCATGGGATACCTACATGGGGCTAGGGATGGGTGGTAAAAAAGAGGGAGGTGGGATATAATTTTCGGGCAGACTCGATGGGCTTGTGAATGATCCTTTTCTGCTGGCAGGTTTCCATGATTCTATGAACTGTACTTTCTTCTGCAGTAAATCAAATTTACTGGATCCTAAACAAACTTGTTTTAATATTCCAAGAATGAGCAAAATTTAGTTTTGAACAGTTTTTAATTTTTTTCAACCCACCAGACCAGCTAGGGTCTATGGTTGGAGACAAGACTAGGCAGGGACCATCTGGGCAGACTGGGTGGGCCAAGCGGTCTTTTGTTGACAAATTCTACATTTCTTTGTTTCTGTGTCTGGTATCCTCACCTAGATTTAGGTTCCGGTTAATGATACTATTCAGACCTTGCCTTAGTAAAATGGCAGATGAGATTTGGTGACAGACATGACTGCTTACTGGGTAGTGTTGGTAGTAAATTGAATTAGTTCTCCAAAATCCTGTTTAAAATATATATATATATTTTTTTACAGTTATTTTAATTGAAATGAATTCTGGGGTAGTTGATCGTGAGTTAAGGCAAGAATTCCTTGCACATATAGCAGACACGATTTCATCAAAATCTTGCCCACTATTTTAAATAAAGTGTAATTTTGTTACCAATCGCCATCCACTTGTGGCTGCTTCAGTGCTGGTTTGAGTTATGTCTGGCACCTGGTGAGTTTGTTTGATGCATGCTGTTTTTTGACACTCCTTGCAGTCATATGTACACAGCATTTTTTTCATTTTGTATTGCTAGGATGTGGTTGTACTATGGGTGGCAAGTTTGGGGGAAAGAGTGTGAATCTAACTTAGTTTGGACTTCTAGTGCTGATTTTCTTTCACTTTCTAGGGGTGTGGATGTGGTTCACTTATCCACATGATGGCAGTTCTTCCTTAAAAGACGATTCACAGGAACGGCTAAGTAAAGCTCCTCCCACCACCTGGGTCGTATATCCCTTGGCTCTGCCCCGTGATGTCAGATCTTCCTCTCCACTGGAAGAGTTTGATTTTCTCCTTTGCAGCTGTGCATTGCAGGGCCTAGTAAGTGTGCCATTGGCAAACTTAGTAACTTTCTACTTTTCTAAACCATTTTGTATATTGCTTGGTCCACTCTCGACCTCCGATCGTCCATGTGGAACATGAGGAAGAAAAACCCACACTGGGCTTCAAACAGTGCGTCACGTACCGGGAGAAGATGTTGCAGACAGACTTATGTGTCCTGCCTGTACTGTCTGGGAATGTTGCACAACATTGCTCGTTATGGCCTCTGCCAAATGATGCTCCCGTCCTCACTTGAAGATAGGAAGGCTCGACTTCTCCTTGGCTGGCCGGCCAGTCAAGACCCGAAATTGCAAGTCAGGGGTGGTTGCGGTCTCTGATGCGGCAGGGTCCGCAGTCGAGCTAGAAACATAGAAACATAGAATTTGACGGCAGATAAGGACCAAATGGCCCACCTAGTCTGCCCATTTCCCTACCTAACAGATAAGCTGCAGATCCTAGTTAACTAACAGCCTACTTCGTCCTACCCCCCACTAGAACTGCCTTATGTCTGTCCCATGCATTCTTGAATTCCCCCACTGGTTTTGACTCTATGACAGGGGTCGACTTTAGTGGTGGCATGGTGGCCTGAGGCCACCAGAATTTGAGTCGAGCCACTGTATGAATGCCAGCTGCTGGCCCACATGGCCAGCAAAACTATTTCCCCGGCATGTACTTTTACTGGTACTGTGCCTTTAAGAAATCAGCGTTATGTGCACGCACGAGTATGGGCATTTGTGCATGCACAGCTCAGGAAGGGAACACTAGATAATGGCGGCACACTTACATGCAAGTGGGAGCCCTGCACGACGTGTCACTATACCACATGATGGTTTCAGGGCCCGACCTGCATCACATGATGGTGGGGCTGTGCCTGTCAGTCGGAACAGCAATGGGGCGGGAAATGCAGGTCCAGTGGGAAGACTCATTTCGTGGTGGGCGTATCTGGAGAACCAATTAAGGTGCTACATATGGAGTTCTAAGTACAGACCCCTTCTGTCTTTGCCACCAGATCAGTCGTGATACTGCTTGGGAGAGGGTTCTTTGTGTGAGAGAGAGAAGTCTGAGGGTGTGCTGATCAGTCGGTCTGACCAACAAGTGCAAACACGAGAAAAAAAAAAACTGATTTTTTTTTAACTGTGCTTTCAGTTGGGCAAGGGTGAAAAATACTGAAGATCTGCATTAATTACAGAAACTCAGCTCGGGTTATGATGTGGCGCCGTGGGCTGGCATGCAGCTTGCTACTCTTGGCTGCAGCTACAGAATCAAATTTCTTGTTTTAAAAACTAAACTAAACTTTAAAAAAAAAAAAAAAACTGTTTTCCTACAAAGTATTGTTCTCGTTTTAAAAGTGCGAGTCAAGTCTGAGAGGCAAACAGGAGTCTCTGGTGAATGTGGGGGGAGGGGCCTTTGCAGCTGATCAGCAGATTGGAAATATAACATTTTCTTTTTAATGTAAGCAGCCTTTTTTCTTAAAATCCATCAGTCTAGAGTCAAGCAGCAGACTGTGGTGAAGGTGGGGCAGGGACCAGCATTCATTTTGCTACTCTAACAGTTAATCCAGTAGATGAAAAACAATCCAGGAAAAAAGGTTTCCTTCAGTCTAATTTTTAATTAAATCGAAAAGTCAGCACTTAGTCTGTGAGCCAAGCAGCACTGTATGTGGTGAATGTGGGGCTAGGGGTTGGTACATGGCTTGCTGCACTTGCATCTGTTGGATCTTGGTTAAAAAACCAAAACTGTCTCCTTGTTCTATTGTGATCTAAAAGACTAAGCAAGTCTATTACTAATCAGTCAAGCAGCAGTCTTAACTTTAGTAACTCTTGGTGAACGTGGGGGCAGGGGCAGGCACATAGCTTGCTGTGTACGCATCTGCAGAGTTTGATGTAAAAAAATGTGCAAGTCTCATTCTACTTCTGACCTAAAATACAAAAAAAGTCTACTACTACTACATCAGAGTCATTCAGCAGTGTAGCCTGTTAGTCTGGTGAACGTGGGGACGGGCTGGCACACAGCTTGCTGCTTCAATCTGCATCTGTCAGATCTTGACTTAAAATACTTTAGTTTACCGTTACGTCAGAGTCAAGCAGTAGACTGTGGGGGAAAAGTCAAGGACTGGCACACAGCTCAGGGGCCTTTGCAGCTATCCAATCTTTGTGAAAAATAAATAAATAAAACATAGAAACAAAGTCCTTATTTCTACTGTCGTACTCTCAGGTCAGTGACTAGCAGTCTGGGGGGAAGTCAGGGGCTGACACACGGCTAATGGGGGCTTTGTAGCTATCCAACCTTTGTGAAAAATAAATAAATAAAACATAGAAACAAAGTCCTTATTTCTACTGTCGTACTCTCAGGTCAGTGACTAGCAGTCTGGGGGGAAGTCAGGGGCTGACACACGGCTAATGGGGGCTTTGTAGCTATCCAACCTTTGTGAAGAAAAAAGTCCTTGTATCCTAATTTCTGCTGCTGTACTATCTGGTTAGTGTCTGTTAAACCTTTGTGAAAAAAATGAAACTTCATCGACCTGACTGATAAGAGTTACAGTGAGTCTTTTGCTTGTGAAGTCACATTGTAAATAAAAAACACAGAGCCAGTTTGCTTTGAAAAGGGTTTTATTACACACGGAACACATCTTGTGGTATTTTCTTTCAAATGTTGAGCCTCCTGCACAAAAAAAATGTGTCTGAATTAAGCTACTGAACAGTTCAACCAGGGGTTCAGTTTGTTGCATTGGTAGTTCCTTAAGTACTCATCCCACTTTGCCACCTTGGGACATTTCAGGGCTGCTAGTCTAAACCCTTCACAATACTTGCTGCCTCATCTCAGGGATGCAGTCCTACCCCTTTACTGCCACTTTCTGAAAGTGGCCTTCTGCCTTCCCAAGTGCGCCAGTTTACTGCAGTCGGACAAGTGAGAATGAAAAATGCAAATGCATTTGACTTCTTATTATAAGTGGGTTAAATGCATAAATGGCCAATATATAGGCTTCTATCACTCTCGTGGCATCGACATCTTGTGTTCCGCTTTAAATTTTCAAAAATATTTGTGGGCCACCATGAAGTTCTGTGGGCCACCAAATTATCGGTAGTCTCTGGCCCAATGGCCAGTAGTTTTTTCCCCCTAAAGTCGACCCCTGCTCTATGACCTCCTCAGGAAGGCTGTTCCATGCATCTACAACCCTCTCTGTGAAGAAATACTTCCTCACATTACCTCGGAGCCGTCCCCCCTCTATCTTCAAATTGTGCCCACTTGTTCTTGCACATCTCTTTTTCTGAAAGATGCTACCCTCTTGGACTTTGTTGATTCCCTTGAGGTATTTGAAAGTTTCTATCATGTTCCCCTCTCCTTCCTTTCCTCGAGGCTATACATCTTAAGCTCCTTTGTCTTTCTTCATATGTCTTCTGGTGCAGACTCTGCACCATTTTGGTTGCCCTCCTCTGGAAAGCCTCCACCCTGTCTATGTCTTTGCGGAGATGGGGTCTCCAGAACTGTACACAGTACTCCAGATGTGGTCTTACCAACTGTTTGTACAGAGGGATAACAACTTCCTGTTTTCTGCTGGTGATGCCTCTCCCTGTGCATCCCAGTATCCCCCAGCCCTCCTGACCGCCTTTCTCACATTGCTGGCCCACCTTTAGGTCATCTGATATGACTACTCCCAGGTCCCTTTCCATTTTTGTTGTTGTCATTATCTCACCCCCCCCCATTGTGTACTCTTCCCCAGGGTATTTGTTTCCCAGGTGCATTACTTTGCACTTCTTTGCATTGCATTTAAACTGCCATACATTTGACCATTCCTCCAACCTTGCCAAGTCCCTTTTCATCCTTCCCACTCCACCTTGCGCATCAAACCTGTTGCAGATCTTTGTGTCAAAGAGACACACGTTCCCTTCTAGTTCCTTTGTAATGTCACTTATAAAGACATTAAAAAGGACCAGCCCCAGTACTGAACCCTGCGGTACCCCACTAGTAACCCTCGTTTCTTCAATGTGGACTCCATTTACTATTACCCGCTGTGTCCTGTTGTCCAGCCAGTGTTTTACCCAGGCTACCACCCTGGGACCCACTCCCAGGCTGGATAATTTGTTTATTCACCTTTTGTGCAGGACTGTGTCAAATGCCTTGCTAAAGTCTAGGTAGGCCATGTCCATAGCCCCTCCCTGGTCTACTACTTTGGTCACCCAGTCAAAGAAATCAATTAGATTTGTCTGACATGACCTTCTTGCTGTGAATCCATGCTGCCTTGGGTCCTGTGCCCCACTGGCCTGTAGGAATGCAACAGTTCTTTCCTTCAGCAGTGATTCCATCATTTTCCCAACCACTGAGGTCAAACTGACAAGTCTGTAGTTTCCTGCCTCTGTCTTGCTCCCACTTTTGTGAAGGGGAATCGCATCCGCCCTCCTCCAGTCCTCAGGTACCACACCATCCTCCCATGATTTATTAAAAAGGGTAGCCAGTGGTGTTACTAGTTCTTCCCTTAGTTCTTTTAGAATTCTGGGGTGAACCCCATCAGGCCCCATTGCTTTATCCACCTTCAGTTTTAAGAGTTCTTTCAGAACCCTTTCTTCTGTGAAAGGACTAATATCAACCCCCCTATCCAGGGTGCTTCTATTGACTGTATTAGGTATCTCCCCCTGCTTTTCCATTGTGAATACTGAACAGAAGTATTCGTTTAGTATCCCTGCTTTTTCACTGTCGCGCTCTGCCCAACCACCTTCCTCTTTATTCAGCCTCAGTATCCCTGCCTTAGTCTTTCTTTGCTCCCTAATTTACCTATAAAAGGTTTTATCCCCCTCCTTAACCGAATTGGCTGTCTTTTCCTCGGTTTGGGCCTTTGCTATCCTGACTGCCTTCCCCGCTTCCTTCTGCTTTAACTGGTACAGTTCTCTGTCCTGCTCCTTCTATGTTTCCTTATACTTCCTGAATGCTGTCTCTTTCTCCCTTACCTTCTCCACTATTTCTTTTGAGAACCATAGAGGTTTCTACTTTCATTTTGATTTGTCTATTTGCTTCACACAAAGGCTTGTTGCCTCTGTGATGGTGGTTTTAATGTTTCCCCATTGTTGCCACACCCCACCTTCTTGCCTGTTTGCTAGTGCTTTTCTGAGGCACTCTCCCATTTTGACAAAATCAGCCCTCCTGAAGTCCAGTACCTTCACTTTTGTGTTGCTTGACTCTACAGCTAAGTTTATCGTGAACCACACTGTTTGGTGGTCGCTTGTTCCCAGATGGCTACCTACTTATAGATCATAGATCCTCTCTCCGTCCCCGTTTGAGAGCACCACGTCTAAGATTGCTCCCTCCCTCCTGAGTTCCAAAACTAGCTGTCTGAGGCATGCCCTCTGTAGGGCATCAAGAATGGCCCTGCTTTTGGATGTGGCTGCAGCAGAAGTGCTCCAGTTAGCATCTGGCATATTCAGGTCCCCCATCAGCAATACCTCCCATTTCTCTGCTATCCCAAGGATGCCTTCTATCATTTCCTTGTCTGTTTCCTTCCCCTTAGACGGAGGGGTCTGTATACAACCCCTGTGCTGGTTGTGGAGCTATTTCCAGTCTTCAGGGTGACCCACAGTGCCTCCTCTCCTCTCTGTTTACCCTTTAGTTGCATTGCTTTGATCCCTTCCCTTACATAGAGAGCTACCCCTCCTCCTCTTGTTCCCTCCCTGTCCCTCTTGTAGATTGTGTACCCTGGTATGTTGACATCCCAAACATGGTTCTGTGTGTACCATGTTTCTGTGACTGCCACGATATCCAGGCATCCCTCTTCCATCAAGGCCACCATTTTGGGGGTCTTTTTACCTGGACTACGGGCATTGGTACTCATTACCCTCCATTTTTTTTATGGCTTTATTTCTTTTTGTCCCATCCCTTGCCTTACAATGGAAGAGGTGGCGGCTAAGGCCCTGGTGGGCACCTTGTCGACCTCAGCGCTGCTTCCAGCTGGTGTCTACATTTGAGCATCATTCATGGGTAATTCCCATTATATGTGTTGGATGCTCGAGCCCTTTGGGGAGGGCCGTGCTTACCCTGGTAAGCAGCACAAGAGTAAGAAACACTGCCATTAGTTATGGGAACAGGAGAGATCACGCTCCTCCTGCTCCCTCGACTCTTCTTGGCCGCTCAGCATTTGTTGAGTGCTCTGCTTCTGCCAAACCCCTTTGGCCAGGGACTGGGTTGCTAACTCCATGTTAGCCCTGTCAGGATGCCGACCTTGATACTTGCTGCTCAGGCAGTCGTGATTCTTCTCGACCTGATTTACCAGTTTTCAGAGGACGTCGATGATGAGTCAGTCTACAACACCCCAGTAATCACGGGTTTCTCCCAGAAGGATGTGGAGTGGTCAGTTCCCCAGCTATCCTGCTTGGGATCAGCCTCCGTTGGAGATGGTGTAGTCAAAACTAGTACCAGTGTATTACACTGCACCCCCGGTTGCATCTCCTTGACATCGGCCCCCGGGTCGACGGTAGAGGTCGAGGGGCTCCTCGAGTTCTCGATGCTGCTTGAACAGGAGGCGTCACTGTCAGTGTTTTTCATCCTCTTCATCTTTGGACTGTGGACTGTCATTGAAGAGTCTTTGGACAACTCCGTTTCATCATCCATGCTGTCTTTGAGGATGCATATGTTCGACCAAGAACTATACGAGGAACTGATCACCAACCATGGGCCAGTGTGCTCCACCAACTGATGTCGGCATCCATGAACGTTCCAATTCTGTGTTCCGGAAGTCCGGCAGTACTGGGGAAGTGGATAAGCTCCCTGACAAGGAGTCAAAGAAGCTTAACCATGTGGCCAAGAAAGTCTGCACTTTGTCCTTTCTTGGTCTCTTTCAGGCAAGCTACGCATTGATTTTTTTGTTCAACTCTTCTTCTGCACCTCTGAGATTGCAGTGGATGTACCCCTCTCTGCACCCAGATCCCACACCTGGCATCCCCCACCAGGTCACTCAGTCTTGGGAGGCCTGCGGTTTGCCCCATCCGGCGGGGCTTCCCCCTGGGGGGGGGGAAGGGGAAGAGACCAAAATCCACCTGAGGCCCCAGATGAGGCTACAGCGTGAGCATCTTTTGGTTGGAGGTCTAGGGGCGCCACAGTGCTCGGCCCAGAGAGGGTTTCCCTTAATTGTGCCCTGGAGGCACGGATGTGCAGTGACATCAGCTTGGAATGGGCGTGCTCCCCGACCTGATCTGCAGATGTCCACCATCGCCTCCCAACTGCAGAGTAGCCCTGGCTGTTGCACACCCAGCCTCCACTGAGTGTCACTAGTTGCCGGGGAAACTGCAACCCTTCCCCCTGGGGAGGAGAGCTGTTTGTGAGACACTCATCCTACCTCCCCAGGCTGACCCTCTGACGTCCCATGCTCGCTCCTGAACATGGGTCGTCAGCACTGCAAGAGGTAATGCTACCGCTGGTCTGGCTGAGCTACACCTTAATGATGGCCCACTCTGGTCACTCCCTGCTGGGAGTGCTCAGCAATGTCCTCCCGTCCTCCCTTACCAGCCTGCCAACAGGCAGCTCCTGGTGAAGGTCATCTGAAACCAGGGTCAAGCACGGGCTAAACACCATCTTCAGATGGCCTTGGACATTGGCGACTCCTGCACCCATGCCATGACAGTGGCCACTGCAATATGTTGCAAAGCCTAGCGGAGGATCTCCACCTTCACGGCGACACTCAGCATAAGTTGGGTAATGTCCCTTTCTTGGCCTCAACCACTTTTGCTCCGGGTGGATGGGGCATCTCCAGAGAACTGAGAAGTCCAGCACCATCCTGGACTCTGTGACTTCATCCCAGGAGGACCGGAAAGGTCAAGAAGAAAAGAAGGTCTTTCAGTTATGGCCTTTTTTAGCCACAGCAGTCTCTGCAGCAACTCCAGTCGGGTCAATTCAGTCTGGCACCCCAAAGTCAAGTTGTCTGGCCAGGGACCCCAAAAAATGCAGGGTCAGTGGAAGTGGTGACCCTTTGGCTTAAGGGGCCCAGTGCTCTGTGCAGAGCTATCCTGTGATAGGTCAGGGGATGTTCACCTCCCACCTGTTCAGTACCTAACTCAGCTCTTGGTGGGGAGGTCAACTTTGACACTTCTGGCCTCACTGGTTCATCATTACTATGGACAAGTGGGTTCTTGAGGTGGTTGGCAGAGAGTTATCTTTCGATGTTTATACCCTCCTGATTCCGTGCTCCAGGGGAGTCCTTGGTGTCACAAGACACTTTGCCCACCCTCAAGGTGGACATTGTTCAGCTGCTTGCAAAAGGAGCCATAGCTTGTGTCCCAGACAGCCTGGTAAGTTAGGGGTACATATCCAGGTACTGAAGCGGATGGGGGCTGGTGCCCCATACTGGATTTTTGTGAATTGAACCAGTTTCTAAGGAAGCGCCAGATTCAGGTTACGCTGAACCAGATTATATTGCTCCTGGAGCAGAGCATGTGTTTTTGCTCTCTGGACCTCCAGGACATGTTCTTCCACATCCCAGTCTGTCCTACTGGTGGTACCTCCGGTTCCATGCAGAATGGGGTGCTCTAGCAGTTTCAGGTCTTACCATTCGGCCTATCCTTGTCATCCAGGGTCTTCACCAAATGCATAGCAGTGGTGGCAGTATTCGTGCTGTGCCAGGGCGTTAATATTTATCCCTACCTGGATGACTGGCTGATAGCTGGGTTGTCCAAAGGGAACAGTGAATCAGTCCAGGGACCTGGCCTTCCAGACCTGTAGAGACCTGGGCCTCTTGGTCAGTTCGGTCAAGTCCAAGCTAATACTCTCACAGGTGATTCACTTCATTGGAGCAGGGCTAGATGCCATATGGGACAAGGCGTGCTTCCCAGCAGACTGGAAATCGTATATTACTTCCTTTGCTGGATTATTTCAGGTTGGGTGCTTGCACCCTGTCCGAGATTTCCTGAGGCTGCTGGGATACATGGCATCTTGCACCAGTATGGTCCAGTGGACTTGCTGGCGGATGCAGCACCTGCAGTGGGAGTTATGCCGTCAGTGGTCCCAGTGCCTAGGACACCTGGACCAGCCAGTCACAGTGACCCAGCTGATGTGGGATGTCATCCAGTGGTGACAGATCCCAGAACTTCTGGAGGAAGGAATCTACCCAGGACTGACCATCTTCCTCATGATGGACGCAACTCTGGTAGCATGGGGAGCGCACCTGGGGGATCACACGACCCACTGGGTCCACCCAGAGCTGACCATCCTCTTCACGACGCACACGTCACTAGTAGGATGGGGAGCACACCTGGGGGATCGAAGGACCCACGGGTTTTGGTCACACAGGGAGTCCTGTCACCACAGCAACCTGCGTGGTGCTCCCTGCAGTGCGGCTAGCTCTGACAGAATTTGCTTCTCTAATCAGGGCTCAGGTCATGCCAGTCCAGATGGACAACACCAAGACCATGTTCTGCCTGAACAGCCAGAGTGGAACGCACACCCTCCTGTTGTTTTGGGAGACCACCCGCACCTGGACCCTCTTGTGCAGCCTGGATGTAGATCTCCTGGCATTTCACGTCACAGGAACAGACAGTCCGCTAGTAGGTGCTGTCATCTGGGAGGGCAAAATGTCGCATGAGTGGTTCCTGCATCAGGAGGTGGTGAACCGCTTGTTCTCTTTGTGGGGCACCCCTCTGGTGAACCTGTTTGCCTTCTGGGAGAACACAAACCTGAGTCTGTTCTGTGTCTTCCCCCAACAGTCCAGGACACTTGTCGGGGATGCCACTGCAAGGCCCTAGACCTGGGCCTCCTGTACACCTTTCCTCTCTTTTCCCCTGATCCACAAGGTGGTGGTCAAGGTGCCGAGGGACAAACCACAGATGATCCTCTTAGCTCTGCACTGGCCTCGCCTGTTCTAGTACTCGGATCTCCTCAGCCTCTGCAGTCGGCCTCTTTGGTGGTTGCCTCTTTGCTCAGATCTGCTGACCAGACAATAGGAGAAGGTCCTGCACCTGGATCTTCATTCTCTGCACTTCGTAGCCTGATTCCTGAACAGCTAGAGTTCCAGGCTCTGGGTTTTTCGGAGAATGTTCTCTACATTGTGGAAGGTTCTGGGAAGGAGTCACCTCGCCATTGTTATGCACTCAAATGGAAGCAGGGTTCCATTGGGTGTCAAGGCCAGGAGCTTGACCCCTGCTTGCCCTGTGGCTAGCATCTTGGAATACCTCTGACACTTGTCCCAGCTGGAACTGCATTTGATAACCCTTAAGGTGCACCTGGCAGCCATGTCTGTATACCGGGCATGGGCTGGTATGCTGACAGTGGTGCAGGAGGAGGTGGTAAGTCATTTCTTATTAAGGGTCTTGACCACTTGAAACCTCCAGTGCATGAGCCACCACCAACTTGGGACTTACTGCTGGTATTGGCAGTGCTCACGGGCAAGTCTTTTGAGCCTGTGTACAGGTGTGATATGTCACATCTGTTGTGGAAGACTGCCTTGTTGGTGGCCATCACACAGCCTGGAGGATTAGTGAGCTCCAGGCACTATCAATGGAGTCTCCTTATCTGCTCTTGCACAGGCATAGGGTAGTTCTTTTCCCCCACCTGAAGTTCCTCCCAAAGGTTGTCTTGAGTTTCACCTTAACCAGGTGATGAACCCTCTGACTTACTTTACCAACCCGTCTTTGGAGGCTGAACACAGGCACCAATATGTGGACCTGTGGTGGGTTCTCTCCTACTATGTGGAGCATATGGCTGGAGTTCGGGATCAGGCTTGCCAGCTGTTTGTTACCTACACTGAAGCCACTCCTGCCAGACCAGCAGCTAAGCTGACAGTTGGCAAGTGGATCACTTCCTGTATCCACCTCTGCCAAAAGTTGGCTAGTAGGGAGCCTCCCGTAGGTCTTAGGGCTGATTCCACCAGACATGCTGCTGCCTTGGTGGCTTCTCTCAGGGACATCCCTATCCAGTTCTGGTGGGATGCCATCTGGAAGTCAGAACACACCTTCATCTTCCATCACAGAATGGACTTTAAGTCACACTGGGATACTGCTTTTGGGGCTTTGGTTCTCCAATCTCTGTTTGCCAAGTAGGGGTGCGCCCCTTGCCCCCTCATCCCATAAAAACTGCTGGAAGTCTGCCAATGTGTTGATAAGTGAACCATATCTACACCCTTAGTAAAAGAGGTTACTCACCTGTAGTTCTAGGAGTGATATATGGGTCACATCCACACCACCCACCTGCCCTACCCTGGTAAGTAGCATATGGATCCCTGCTTCCAGTGTGCAAGATCTGACGTCACTGGACAGAGCCGAGGGATATACCGCCTGGGTGGTGGGTGGAGCTTTACTTAAAGATTTTCCTATGAATCCGTTCTTAAGGAAGAACTGCCATCGTGTGGATGGTGAACCACATAACACTCCTAGAACTTCGCAGGGCTCGAATCTAGCGGTATTCCGTTACATTTTGGGTACAAAAATTCGTACCAGAATACCAAAATTCAAGCTCTGGTGCTCTATTTCAAATACCAGTTTTTGTGTCAGTGGCATGCTTTATCGGCTCCCGACCGTGGTGGTGCTGTTTGCAATGCCAAATGAGTAAGTTTTAGCATTTCTGGGTCTCTGAATATAGCGATGTGAGCTGTATTCAGTGTAAAAATGGCAGGAATTTTATTTTTTTTTTAGCCTAGCAATGTTTTACTTGGTTACCCACCCACACAGAGAAACTTAGCTTGTAGGCATGCTGTTTTTGGCGGCAGTTTTTTGAGAGCTGGGGAAGAGGAGAAGAAGATCTGGCCACATCTAAGGTGAGAGGCTTGTTGCAGTCAGTGTTTGCTTGCCCCCCCACACCATCTGCCTGATTAGTGCTCCAAATTAATGAAGGTTCAAGATCAGAGTTTGGCTCCTCGTTAACAGCCCTGTAAACATACCTGGTTGTCATGTAGGTCCTCTCGGTCCTCCTCACTGGTTGATGCTATGGCATGGTTCCCGGATCAGCTATGAGCAATTGGACCCACTTAGTTTATTGCTGCAGCTGTTACAATTGGGCACTGCTTCTCCAAACTCCTCGTGTTTAATCGCGGCAGCCACGTGTTGTTTCTCTGCTTGCCCCTCCATTGTGGACATGCCGCAGTGATTCGATGATGAGTCTGTGGGAGGTTGTGAGCCTCCTTGGCAGCGTTCTCGCGGAAATCCCCCTTGCTGCCTTGTTTGCTTAATAACTAGTGCTTTAATGTAGACTGTAGTGCAGATCCAGAGTCTGTTTGCTAAATAGTGACCTTAGTCTGTGTGAGCCTGCCCTGCCCTGCTAAAACTCTCTCTTTCTTGCTGATGCTTTGATTAATGTGTGCTGCTGCATGAGTTGTGTCAGTGCCTGTGTGCACTGTAGAAGTCTTGGGGACCCAGTGCCTTGTTATCAGCATGATCATAAATAGTTTAGCATTCTAGATTGAAAAATGACAAGTCAGTGAGGACAGGTCGGAGGAGACTTGTCTCAAATGTCTAAGCTGCAACTCTGTATGCTATTAGGGGGGATCTGATGTTCAAATCTGTGGCAGATGAAGGCAAAAGCTTTGCACTGTGTCCCTAGTGGACCTGGTTCCCTGGCAAAACTAGTAAGGCAGACTTGGCTAGTGGGGGTGGCACAATGGCTTGCCCCCCTCCTCCGCTTACGCTGACTCCAGATGAGCCTAGCGGGAATCTGCTAGTGGCACATCATGCCAGTGGTCTGTCTGCTGTTTGCTCAGAGCCTAGATGAGTCTGCACAGCACAACTTCTTTTTGCCAAACATACTCCCTGAACAACTGGGTGGTGAAGAGTGGTCAGCGTAGTTTCCCTACCCACCATTCCCAATTAGTCTGAAGTGCTGCTCCCCAGTCAGAGTGCAAGTGCCCTAGTGGGTCTTTACCTCCACCCCCACCCATAAGACTAAAACAGTATCTGGATCTATGTTGCTGTAGGGGCAGCCCCACACCTGATTGGTTGTGTTATAAATAAGATGTAGTTACGGGCTGCAGCCATGTTTGCCCGTGCTGCTAACTGGACTTAAATTACACATCTGGTTGTGAAAAATCATCAGAAGTTGTGCACAATGGGCAAACTTGGTAAGATTATGCATGCAGGTTTGAATATCGGGCCCCCTAATGTGCTCTTGTAACACCTCACCTAAATCTAATGTGATATAAGTGGCATATAACTGGCCTCAGCCGCTGTTACAAAAAAAATTACTTGTGATAACCACTCCCCAAAAAGAGACAACACACATGTTTTTTTTAATCTTTATTTAAGTTCCCAAGGCAAATATTGATTCTGCAGTCTGGAGGTACCAGTGGCACACTCTGAAAAGCATCCAACACTAACTTCAGAGCAAATTGTTTGAGTACAAGGAAAGTGTCTGGGTGGGTTGCCTGGCAGGGTGGAATCGAAGTGACGTCAGGTCATGATGCAACAGGAAGTGTAAGAGGTGACAGACTGCAGCTGAAAACAGTCTAGAGTATGGCAGTGGGTGGGTGAAGGTGTGAGTGGCCACCACTTATGGCAGTCTGGAGGTCATTGGTCATTTGGTAGACATACACCGAGGGTCCACCAAAGTTTTGTACTAAGGTGTGTCTGGGCAAGGTGGATGGTGACATGACAGTCCTTGCAAAGGCCAGGGTGACCCAGTGCAAGGTATGTGTCAGCTCATCATCCTACCTAATACCCAGAGTCACCAATGTAGGTTCAGCCTCTGGTGGACCATGTTAGTCACCTTCAACCCTGAATGACCTCATCTTCTCATAAAAATCCATTGAATTTTGGCAGAATACCAGATTTCAAGGCGGAATACCAAAAGTCCTCATCTGGTGTTCCACCAAGAATACCATTTTTTTCTTAAATTCTACCCCTGCTACGGTTATAGGTAAGTAACCTCTCTTTCTGTGCCTTAGGCTGCAGTGACATAGGAGCTCACCATTTACAGCCTCATTATCGGCGAATTCCTACGGCAAGACCCACTGATAGTAAACAGTGAAGGAGGCACTTTGGATAGTAAGACTGCAAGTGCCTTGAATTTATATAGAAAGCAACAATCAAAAAATGTATTCAAAAACATTGTTGGTACTGTTTCAAATAGTTCAGATAGTGGCAGCTATTTGCAAACTCTAAATCCATTATCAAGGCTAAGAAGATTGAATATCCTTGGATAGTGCTTTGGCTGAGTCTTTGGATAGCCTGAAGATAGGATAATGTATTGTCTGCACAACCTTGATATATCCTGTGCATGTAATACTCGTGGATGTGTCTCTACCCAGGTAGGGTGTCCCCAGTTGAAGGGTCCTCCTTCAGGGCAAGCCTTTCTGATATTCAGATGTGAAGAATGAGTGCAGGGGAAGTGGATCATAGGTCTAATGCCCTGTCTGGATGGTCAAGGATGGAGGGGCATCATTTGCCAGGAAGATTCTTTTCCTGGTTTACCCCCTGATGTCCCACTCAGAACGATGCAGAGAAATGTGCATGTGTATCAGCATACGGATGCACCACACTTGTGTCCTTCCTACCTGCTAGTACTTGAAGCTGTATTGTCACATGTGGCCACCCAGGTGGCTGTCTTAGGCCCTGTACACATTACAACTGAAGATTTGTACCATTTTAAATAACGGATTCAAAACGTTTTCAAACTCACCACAGCAGTCCGTCCACATTATTGTCCACCGAGTTTGAACTCGATTGTAACACGGTAAACTCCCGTCTGCATCAGCAGCAAGTAACGTTTTTAAACTCGGTAATCCTCCGCGATTGTAGCACGGTTATGTTGGCACTGTAATAGAGGGAAAAACCGCACGCCTGTCCACACTACAAGGTAACACGCTTTCCTCCTTCAAACCATTTTAAAACGGACTTGAGACTAGCTCGCAGCAGGGTTTAAGCACGGTTTCTTAACATGCTTTGAAACCATGCTTAAATGTGGACGGGTGCCGTGTTTGCGCTAGTTAAAACGTTTTAAGCACCTTAAAACGTTTTAACTAGCCTGATGTGTACACGGCCTTAGACTGTGAATTGCTACCCAGCCTCCTGGAAGAGGAGAGTGTCCCACAGGATATGTAGCTTTCTTCCTGTTGTCCCTGTATGCGACCTTAGGTCACCAACATCACAAACAGTGGGTTCTATCACTATGGTTATTTCTTCTGTAAAAAAAAAAATCTAAACTTCAAAAAAGTAAGTACTGCATTCACTAGGATTACTAAGGTTAATCAGGAACAGGAATAGACCTAAATGGCCCTTCATGCCTGTTCTCCCACTACTCAGTGGATTGATCGATACTCTCATCATATAGCTGTCTAAGAGCCTTTCAAAACTATTGATGTCCTTTGCTAGGACAATTTTGCTTGGCAGTGCATTCCACTGCCTCAACACTCTGTGTGTGAAATATGATCCCCTGATGTTCACCCTATACTTTCTCCCCTGTAGCTGCATGCAGTGGCTCCTGATATTGCGCGAGTACAATTTTTAAGCACTAGTTCCATTTCAGCATGCGTGTTTTTGTCTTTGATTATACTGTAAAGTAATAGAAACATAGAATTTGACGGCAGATAAGGACCGCTTGGCCCACCTAGTCTGCCCATTTTCCTACCTAACAGATAAGCTGCAGATCCTAGTTAACCAACAGCTTACTTCCTCCATCCCCCCACTAGGACTGCCTTATGCCTGTCCCATGCATTCTTGAATTCTCCCACTCTTCTTGACTCCACGACCTCCTCAGGGAGGCTGTTCCATGCATCCACAACCCTCTCCGTGAAAAAATACTTCCTCACATTACCTCTGAGCCGTCCCACCTCTATCTTCAAATTGTGCCCCCTTGTTCTTGCACATCTCTTTTTCTGGAAGATGCTACCCTCTTGGACTTTGTTGATTCCCTTGAGGTACTTGAAAGTTTCTATCATGTCCCCTCTCTTCCCTTCTTTCCTCAAGGGTATACATATTAAGCTCCTTTAGTCTTTCTTCATATGTCTTCTGGTGCAGACCCTGCAACATTTTGGTTGCCCTCCTTTGGACAGCCTCCACTCTGTCTATGTCTTTGCGGAGGTGGGGTCTCCAGAACTGCACACAGTACTCCAGATGGGGTCTCACCAGCTGTCTGTACAGAGGGATAACAACTTCATACTAAATCCCCTCTTTTTCTCCTCTCCAGACTGTACAACCCTAAAGAATCCAGTCTAACGTGATAATCCTGCCCTTCTAGACCATGTATGCACTTAGTGAATCTCCTCCGTACATTTTTATTGATTGGATTTGTCTTTTTAGTACTGGTGCCCAGAACTGAGAGTAGTTATCCAAGTGCGGTCTGGCCAAGGATCTGTACGAGGGTATAATAACATCTTTATGTCTGCTGCAACATCTTTTAATGTTTCCTAGTACTCTAAGTGCTTTGTTGCTGATTTATTTGTTTGTTAATTGAATAAGTAATTCCTAAATCTCTTTGCTGCTCGACATTGCATAGGATGGGAGTGACCCAGTTGTTTCCTGGGGTTCTGTCAGCCAGTGTATATTACGCAACATTTATCTTTGTTGAAATTCATTCCCAGTATGTCCACTCTTGCTTATGAATGTTAAAGTATTACAAATTTTGAAAGTTTGTTAGTAGTTTACATGTTTGTTTCTTTTATTTCAAGCTGTTCACCTGTGTCAAAAGAAGGTGATTTTATAGCAGCCTACCCCTTTTGGTATTTCATAGATTGTGTGGCAGCATTTGTGGAACCATTGCATGATGAGCGTGTTTTCCACAGGTACTGTACTCAAAAAGAGCTTGGAGCCATCACATGACTGCAGCAGCTTTGGAACAAAACAATGAGTCACACAGTAGTAACATGCTAGACGCCCAAAGTGAATTACAAATAATGCAGCCCTGCCTTTTACTTAATACATTTTTACTCCTCCACAAGAAAAGTACAGGAATTTGAATTTACATAGAACCATTTATAATCTCTGTATACCAGAGTGTTTTTCAAGTCCTAACCAGATTCAGTCATTAGGTGCACACAGGGAGATTAACTTATTGAAGGTTAGAGGTGAAGAAGAAAAGGGGTCTGGGGGAGATAGAGCGAAAGATCACACAGTGTGCATGTGATGTTGGGGTGATTGAAATTTGGGTTTCTAGGATCACAGCTCCATGCGCGAACATAAAAATGTATATTATGTTGTTAGAAAAGGACCACAAGGCCCGTCAAGTCTACCCTAACCACTAGGTTATATGGCCTTCAGTGCAAAAAAAAAAAATATGAATTACAGTTCATCAACTCTCCATGTTTCAGATCCACAGAAATAACTAGGCTAAGATGTTGAGGGCCGTATCTAGGGAATCACTGAAGCTGCAGACGCAGTTGGGCTCACAGTGTGATGAAGCTCACAGGAATATGATTATGGTTACACTATTTCCAGCTGTATTTTTGCACCTTACCTGGGGGTTGTCAAGCACTCCTTCTGACAGACACTGGCCTTACTCTCTGCCTCTGGAGGACTCAGTTTTCTTCAGGAACCACCATCAGCGCCTTGTAAGTCTCCAGTGATTTATTTACCTCTGCCTGGTTTAATCTTGACAGCATAGTCCAGGGCTGCCTGCGCCTGCAGAGAAATTTGAAGAGGTAGCAGTCAGAGGTCATGTGGTCCAACTTGGTGTGGGGTTATGGCACTGTTATTCATCTTAGCAGCTCTCACACTCCCCCTCCAAACATGGAAGGAGTCACAGTGCCGCACTCATTGCATATACCCACAAATAAACAAAATGTGGATGGAAAATAAATTTTTTCAATGAAGTAGACATTATCCCATTACTTGGTTTCACACAGAAACTTAATCTTGGGGTCATAAGCTCCACTTACCTCCTCATCTTCAGACATCACCAGGTCTGTGAGCTCCCAGTTCCCTGGTGGAAGTGTCTCGGTGGAGGATTGCTCCTATGCCACCCTGGAGCAGGATAGCATATTGTCGGGTTCTGCATTCTTTAGCCAGGCTGCTGCAGCGTTCCAGGTTAGGAACGGTCATAATCATGGGACTCGAGTTTTGGTGGAATGTTAGAGGGGATAAGGGATGCCACTGGATGCCAAGAATGTGGAATGGTAACAGGGTGCAGATGGGGAGACACTGTTCTTCCAAAGATGGACCACTGATTGCTGTTCAAAAAAAAAAAAAGTAACGTCCCAGAAAGAGACTCAAAGGCAAGAGTCAGGCAGATGGAGGGTTGGGGACAGTAAAGCGCCGCTTCCCATGAGCACTGGGCATGGCATAGCGCCATGCAGCTGGTGTTATGCCTGACTAAAACCTCCATGCAAGGGTGAAGTCCTGCATATCAGCAGGTGCAAATGCCATTTACACCCACTTGTATCAGGTCAAATAATTGAACTGTGACTTTTTTGCAGGGGAGACTCCTCCCCATGGCAGTGATTAAGTCTGGAATTTATGTATGGTGGGTTTTGGTGGGATTGCAACATGGAACCTGTTTTCGCTCTGAATTTCCCCACCATGTACGACTGTGTGGGACCCAGTTTTTAACATTTCTGTTTCGGAGTCTGATTGGGTCTATTTATTTATTTATTGAATTTTGATGACTGGGTAGGCCCACTGGGTCCCGGAGGTCCCTTTTTCAGGGGGGCGACCCAGTAGTTACAGGAATAGTAAGGTACACAATTAGTACAGATATAGCTTATGGCATGCAACATGTTAACATACATATATATATAGCAATGATATATTACATAGCAGGTTACATCGATTATTAAAGTGAAACAATATAGGAGAGCCAAAGCCTTAACTGGGGCACAATTGCCCGAGTAGAATATTTTGGGAGGAGAGACAATGGAGAAGGGTTAGTGCTGCCACCTCAGGTAGTAGTGATGTAAGTGCTTAGTCCGGCGGGTGGTGTGAAAGTGTCAGGTAATGTAGCATTGGCATTCTTTTTATCCTGTTCTCCTTAGAAATGTGATAAAAGCGGCTTATTTGTAAGAAATCAGACTTGGCGCTGATCAGTGAATGATAGCCAGTTATGACCTAGCCTTTGACTATTTCATGGAAGTGTCCGAACTAGAAACAAAAATAGTTCTCTTCTACTGGTTCTTCTAAACAGTTGTGTCAGTTGGTAGAAAGTGAATCTTAGAAAGGAAAAGGATCTTATGCAGCAGACGTTTAGATGCACACAACAAATCTAATCTAATCTGGCTGCTTTTAGGATACCTCCATAAAAATGGCATAGGACAAAGTGTTATCTATGTAGTGCATAATTTATTAAATAACAACGAGCCAAAGTATGAAGTGCAGTACTGTATAACTGAAAAAAACTGTCATACCCTAACAGCCACAGGCCTCACCGCTTCGCTCAGTAGAGCTTCGTCAGAGGGTGGGTTTCTGAAACAGTAGGAGCTGTTTTAAGGGCACAGGTATAGTGCATTATTTTTATAACCTCACTGAATATTCATACATTTCAGTCTTTTTGATCCAGTTACAAACTGAAGCAATAGTTTTACAAAGTGGTAAGTGTAACATAAATAATGAAAAATCTAGGTGCAAAGCTTTCTGCAACTTATTTATTGAATTTTGCTAATCAGGTAAACCCACTGAGACAATGGAGTCCCTTTTTCAGGGGTGCAACAATTACAGTGCAGGTCAAATTAATACAGGAGGTTAGGGCAAAGAACAAGAGCCAAACATAGTAACAACCACAATATCAATTAGTTACAGTCAATTAGGTATATCAAAGCAACATATAAATTCAGGGACAAGGATGACTGTGACAAAGTGACTTACATTTAGTACAGTTCTAGGGATGTGGATATGATGTACTATCCACACTTCTAGCAGTGTTCCTTTCCCTTTAAGGCTTGTCAGAACATTTTCAAGCTGGCTCCTTTCACACACCCGGGTAGTCACTCCCTGGGCTTCGCTCTGTGATGTCTGAGCTTCCTTTCCACTGGAAGAAGAGTAGGCACTTTGCTTAAAAACTTTGCGAATTTACTTTTGTCTTCAGCACTTTATTGATGTTCATCATGGATGAACCGAAGTCGGTGCTGGACTTTAAAAAATGTGAGTGCAGGCAGAAGATGTCCCAGATGGACCCGCACACCTCGTGCGTCTACTGCCTAGGCCACGAACATGATCCCCAGGCTTGTGGCCTCTGTTGCACCTTGCATCCTTCTACTTTAGAAGATCGGCACGCTTGGCTTCTTTAGGGCACACAGATAAACAGGACAATTCCACTGGCTCGAAGGACACCCGTCAAGCGGTCTCTGCAACTGTGGGGTACGCTGAACAACTTGCGGCTTTTGAAGAGGCTGCGGCTCAGGCTGCAGAGTACGCTGCTTCGACATTTGTGCTTTTTTTTTTATGTTTTCTCTTTTTTTTGGCACCACCTTCACAGGAGCATTTAGAGATTTGTGCCAGTCCCTTCGCACCTGAAGGGCACAAAATCAAAACCTTCAAAGGAGACTAAAAAGAAGTCTCGCCATTGATTGTGGGATCATGAGTGCTCTTGGGCCTTGGATTCCCATGCTTCTCTGGCGGTTTCGACTACAGTCAGTCCTTCGGGCCAAGGCCACTGGCTCCATGGTCTCCCTGTTGGCTAGTTGGTCGAGAGACACCTGTCGACCAACCTATTGAGATTTTTCTCAAGCCGGTCGACAAGTTTTCGCCAGAAAAGGTTGACACCTCCCTCTCTAGGACTCTGGTCCTGCCTGTCACTTCTCAGCATGGGTCAGACTGGCCTGCCAAGCTGGTCCATCCTCCCTCGGGATCTGATTTCATAGTAGGATCCTCGGCTTTCACTGGTTCACTTCAAGTCCCACCATTGGCGTCCCCGACAGTCGAGGTCTCGATCATGAAGCTCGAAGTCGAGCAGCCTACGCCGGCATGTGCATTCCTGCTCTCAGTATTCGGACAAGTGGTGTTGCTGCTACTCCTCCTCTTCTTCCTCCTTGGACGAGGAGAGGCTCCATTGCAAAATGTGTCGGCACTACGAAGAGCTCATGTGGCATCAGCTCATGTTTCCTGGGGTTAAGCCAGTTCTGGCCCCCACCCTGGCTCCTCCTTGGCTCTTGCCACTCAGTCCCCAGCCTGCTCTGGCTCAGCCGATTCTGGCCTCTCTGCCCATCCAGGTGGAGCTGCTGCCTAAGCAGCTGCCAGTGGCCCCCAAAGGATACCTGTACTACTTCTGGGCTTCCTTGCTGGTTGTTGGTCACCATGACTCCCAACAGACCCCGTAGGGTCAGCATGGACTCTGGTTGTCGACCGTTTTTAGATGAATCCACAGAGTCTGAGGGCTCCCCCCTACACTCCTGTGTGTTGGACGCTGAGTTGGGAGTGGATTTGTCAGTGGAGCATGGCCCCATCTATTTTGCTGGCCTGCTGTGTTTGATCTTGGAGTCTATGGGACTCCAGATGGAGCCCATCCAGAAACAGGCTAAGTACCCTTTGACTGAGATTCTCAACTGGGGTGACTCTCCTGGGGAGGCCTTCCTAGTCACCAAGGCCATTCTTGGCCCCACTCTGGAACTTTGGCAGCACCCTGCCGCTTGCCCAGTGCCGTCAGCATAGATTGCCCGCAAGTACACTGTTCCTATCAGTTCCCTGTCAGGTTTCACCAAACATCCCTCAGCCTAGGGTCTGGTGGCCGACTTGGTCTTCTGGTGTACTGGCAATGTCAGGGAGATGGATAAGCCTTCCGACAAGGAATCCAAGAAATTGGATTATATGGGCAAAAAGGTCTATGCAGCCTCCTCTCTTGGCCTTCGGCAGGTGAGTTCGGCCCTTTTAATAGTCCACTTCGCTCATGCCTTCTTAGGCATTCTCAGTGAGGTGCTTTCCCTGCTCCTGGCTGACTTACAGACCATGGTCAAGCAGCTTCAGGACCAGAGCTGAGCAGTGGCTAAGCAGCAGCTACAGACAGCCATGGACATCGGTGACTCCTGTGCCTGGTCTGTGGCTGCTGTGGTGGCCATGCGCCGCAGGGCTTGGCTGAGGCTCTCAACCTTTATGGCAGATACCCAGCACAAGTTGGCACGTGTCCTCTTCTTGGGCACTGACTTGTTTGGGCTGGGGACGGAAGGACACCATACTCATTTTGAAAAGTCCAGTACCACCCTAGACTCTGTCTCCTCTGCCCAGAGGGATCCCAAGGGCTCTATACTCCAAAGGAAGAAACCCTTTTGGCTTCTCTGCCCCTGTGGCCAAGCCCGGCCTCCAGCTGGGCAGCAGGCCCAGGCTTGGCGTCCCCGACTGAAGTCGGTTGCTTCGATCTCCTTGCCGTCCATGTGGCTGGTGTCTGCAAACAGCTGGCAGATGCCCTCAGGCATGTGGACAGTGTCTCACGAGTGGGTTTTCTATCCGAAGGTAGTACACAGCCTGTTCTTCCAATGGGGCACCCCTCTGGTGGATCTTTTCACCTCCAGGAGAACGCAAAGCTGAGGCTGTATTGTGCCTGCCCCCCTCAGTAGGGAACGCTGCAGGGAGATGCCTTCTCGAGGCCCCGGACCCTGGGCCTTATCTATGCCTTCCCTCTGATCCACAATGTGCTGATCAAAGCCAAGAGGGACAAGGCATTTATCATCCTGGTGGCTCTGGATTGGCCCCACCAGTTCTGATACCCTGATCTCCGCAGCCTCAGCAGCAGGCTCCCATGGCGTCTTCCTCTTTGCCTGGACCTGCTGTCTTGCAATCAGGAGATGGTACTCCATCCAGACCTTCAACCCCTGCACCTGACAGCCTGGTTCCTGAGTGGTTAGAGTTCCAGGCTTTGGGTCTCTCTGAAGATGTCCTCACTGTAATTGAGGCTTCTCGGAGGAGTTGGCCTGAAAATGCTATGCCTTCAAATGGAAGAGATTCTCCATTTGGTGCCAGGACAAGGGGCTTGACCCTTTATCTTGTCCAGTGGCTAGCATTCTTGACTACCTTTGGTCCCTCGGGCCTTAGGTCGACGATCCTTGAGGTGCACCTGACAGCCATCTCTGCATATTGGGCACGGGTGGGTATGCAGTTGGTAGTGCAGGAGAAGGTGGTCTGGTGTTTTTTTTTTTCTCAAAGGCCTTGACCACATTTCCCCTCCGGTGCGTGAATCATCACCACCGCCTTGGGACTTGTTGCTGGTGTTGACAAAGCTCATGGGCAAGCTATTCAAAACAATGCACAGGTGTGAAATGTCTCGCTTGTCATGGAAGACAGCCTTCCTGGTGGCTGTCACGTCAGAAGAATCCGTGAGCTCCAGGTGCTTTCAGTGGCATCTTCTTACCTGGTCTTCAACAGGGACAAGGTTGTCCTTTGCCCCAATCCGGAGTTCCTCCCTATGGTTGTGTCTGAGTTTTACCTTAACCAGGTGATTAATATCCTGTTGTATTTCACCCAGCCACACCTCAGAGGCTGAGCACAGGCTCCATACTTTGGACCTGCGCTGAGTGCTCGCATATTACAAGAAGCGCATGGCTGGAGTTTGGCGAGAGGTTTTCCAGCTATTTATCACCTACACTGAAGCTGCACCTCGCAGACCAGTAGCTAAGCAGACAGTTGGCAGGTGGATGGTATCCTGCATTGACCTCTGCTATAGGTTGGTGGGTAGGGAGCCTTACGTAGGGCTAAGGGCTGAGTGCACTTGCCATACCGCTGCCTCAGTGGCTGCTTCCAGGGATGTCCTTATCCAAGAAATCTGCCGGGCTGCTACCTGGAAGTTAGCATACACATTCATTCCCCACTACCACATCGACCTTGAGTCACGCCGGGATTCTGGTTTTGGGGCCTCAGTTCTCCAATCTTTGCTCCCTAAATAGGGGGTGTTCACCTTGGCCCCTCCTTCCAGAGAACTGCTAGGAGTGTGCCAGAAGTGTGGATAGTACATCATATCTACGTCCCTAGAAAAATACGGTACTCACCTGTAACACTAGTTCTAGGAGTGGTATATGATGTACATCCACTGACCCACCCGACCTCCCCTGACAAGTGGCACACTGGTCTTGCTTTCAGTGGGTAAGATCCGACATCACGGGGTGGTGCCGAGGGAGTTACCACCCGGGTGGGGTCGGAGGAGCCAGCTTGAAGACAATTTGGTAAGTCTTAAAGGGAAAGGAACAGTGTCGGCAGTGTAGATGTACATCATATGCCACTCTTAGAACTACTGTTACAGGTGAGTCACCTGTTTATTTAGTTATTTATCTGAATGTTGTTAACTGTGCAGGCCCACTGAAAAAGAAATGTAAATAGGATCCTGAGAGCCAGTGAGAACAAATGAGAAGGTGGTAAGTAGCTCAGGGGGCAGTTTGCTCATGTGTTTGTTACAGGATCATAATTTCAGAAAATGACCTGGATGCTGGAAGTGTGGACTTTATACAAAGGTGCCACTGAAGAATGTCAGGTGGGAGCTAGGGATAGGGCCCTTCTGCACATGCAAGTGAAGCTTATCAGGCCTACCCTGGGTAAACATTGTCAGAAGCTGAAACATACTTTTATTGAAATATCTCTTCACCTGGAGGTAGATTCATTTTTGTTCTGTTGTTATGCTTCCCAGCAACCTTATCCATCCCAGGTTCTTGACTATCCTCTTGACTGCCCTCTTGCCCCGTGCCACTAGTTGTCCATAACAGTATGGTGATAGTGTTTACATTGTTTCTTTCTTGTGATATCACCAGTAGTATTATTGGAATTTTGTTGGCACTCCTTTTGGTTGATTGTATCCTATTTTTTTATTTATTGGAGTCTAGGATTACAGTTACCTTTGAGCCAAGGCTCTTTTACAAAGGTTCCATGTCAGAATGAGTCCAAAGAAGCAGGAGATTAATTATTACAGGATAACAGGTTGCAGTTGTTACCATCACATCACATGAGTACATACAGTTAGGTGGTACTAGGAGCATGCACAAGACAGGGATAACATTGATAACGAGAACTTGGGTGATACGCAGGTTCAAGATGCTGCCAGAGATGATTGTCAAACACACAGGTAGAGCATGTGGAAAGTGCAAGTATGAGGAGGAGGTAGGGGGTACGTAGTGGGGGGGGGGGATAGTAGGGGGGTGATGAGAGGGGACAAGTGCCAGATGGAAACAGCAGCTTAGAGAAGACGGTCACATGTGCTAGAGGCAGAGAGGAATAGGCGGAGGTTAGATTTGAATGGGCCTAGCTTAGGTAGGGAAGAGATGTCCCTGGTTAGACCGTTTAGCCAGCTGGGAGCTCTGTAGGCAAAGGATTTTTGTCCCTGCGATGTCCTATGGTCTACAGGTCCTTGGCCTCCCTGTTTTACTTGTAAATTGCTGTCAAACTTCCTTGCTGCCAACATGTTCCTTGCAGTAGTAATGCTGCTGACCTGCTTACCCATAGCATAACCACCTGAACTTACTGAGCCATTGGAGATAAAGGAGGCCATCTCCCTTGGTCCCATGCTGCCAAGGTGCACTTTACTGATCTCCCTGAACAAACCTACAGTAACCAAGTCCCCCAGTCACATGCTTCCCAGATTGTACACCTAACTATAGTGGCACGTAGGAAGTGCAATGGGTTTGCCCGACTTGGCCGTGTCTCCAGGACCACATGTCTACTTCTCCTTCCTAGGAGTAAAACCTGGAGACTGAAGCAGTACCTCAGAGCCACCAGAGGCCTTACCATAATGTTACTTCTACTGTTCGGCAGTGTCCATCCCAGCCTTGGCTCTGCAGGTAGCTTTGGGTCTGGCACCTGCAGCCAGTGAAATGACTACCTAACACAGTCTCCCTAAATATCGGCAGTCTCCTATGTAAATTTGCCCATTTTGAAGCCTAGGTCAGGTTAGTGCAGCCAGACTTTGTGTTGAACTGAAACTTAGCTCAGTCCGTACATACCTGATGCCACTGTCTCATTGCCAGGCTTCAGTATCTTTGGGGAGTATGGAATAGGCAAGTGAGGTGGGGGCTGCTCTATCTACCGCAGATAAGACCTGCAAGCCTCTAAAGTTGCGATGAAATAACTAACCAAGGCCTGTGAATGCCTAGCAGTAAAGCTTTTAATAGGGCAAGGACAAAAATCTCTTGTCATCCTGTCTGTGTATTATCCCACCAGGTAAACAGAATCCAGGCATAGAGTCACTTACTCACTACTTCACGTAACTCAGTCAGAACTGGGAATACATTGTTGCTGGTGACGTCCGGACGGATCACTCCCAAACTCCTTGCTTGTGTGAGGGATAGGGACAATCTGTGGCCAGTGGTCAGGGAAATGGGGTCCCCTGTCTGCCTGCAGAGGTACAAGGAAGCCCACAATAAGTACACCAGTAAGATTAGAAAGGCCAAATCTGGCTTCTGTAAGGACCAGCAGACCCAAAACTGGAGCAATGGCAAAAGATTCTGGGACAGTGTTTCAGAGCTCCTTGGCAAGGTGCAAAACTGCTCCTCAAATGCTTGTTGTGCAGGGTTGAGAGGTCCTTGAGCCCACCCAAATTGCCACTTACTTCAACGCAGCTTTTACTGACCTTAGTTCCATCATCCCCACTGAATCTGCCCAGATCCCCTGCAGAGAACCAGATCTTGAAGCCTCCCAGATGGTGGGCTCTGAACTAGGGTACCCCAAATTCCACTTTTAAGGTTGTTCCACTCAAAAACACTTTGAAATACATCAGTAGGGTACTTGCCAAAAGTAGGTGCAGAAGTGACTCAGTTGATATGAAACTTCTTGCCCTGGCAGTAGAGGAACTTTTCCACCCCATTTTCTGTTTGCTACTTGCGGTTCCCAAAGAAGTGGAACTCCGCACTGGTTACACCAGTTTTCAAAAGCGGAGACCTCAGTCCAGTCCGGTGGCTCTGAGGGTTGAGCTGCTGGATGCCACACCTCGCGCCACACTGGCGATCTGGATTCATATATGAGCCTGGGCGGCCAGAGGTTGGAAGTGCAGGGATAGGATTGAGCGTCCGGAGGACTGCTCTCCTATCCTGGGGAGGGATCCAGGGAACCACCACTCTGTAGTGGCCCCTGGCGATGACTGGGGGCACTACTGAAGCGATGCCAGCAAGAGGCGAGTGTGGCAGATGTCGACGCTGTGCCTGGACGTCATTGCATGCCCGCACTCCGAGGGGAAAAATCATGGGAGGGTGATCTCTACGGCAGATGGCTGCGCCTTGCACCCCGAACCTGAGAGAGGTGCCTGTCCAGGGTACAGCTTGATGTTGGCCTGGCCCTGCGTTCTGTGGGTCTGTTTGGCCCGCGCGCATGACTGGGTCTGGTGGTGCAGGCGATGGTGGCTGGAGATCACGGGGTCTGCTCCACCAAGGCCGAGAAAAAAGAAACCAAAAAAAAGTGGAGCCCTCACTAGCCTTACCAGTTATAGAACCATTTGTATTCTCTCCCCTTTCCAAGGCCCTTGAGAGAATAGCCTCTGAACAACTTGTCACAAACCTCGAACAATATAGTGTTTAGTGTGTACAGCAGCATGACTTCCAGAAGCTCCACAGCACCAGTGCGGTGCTCGTTGACTACACCAGCTATATTCATGAGGCCCTTGACAATGGTGACCTAGTTGGTGCTATATATTTTGACCTTACAAAAAAGCTTTCAGCCTGGTCAGCCATAAGCTCCTACTTGAAGCAGCAGTGCAATGAAAATGGGCTAAAATTTGAGCCCACATTTTTTTTCTTCCTAATTGATGCCAGGTGTCTTCCAGTTTATTTTGGTGGTGACATTTTCAGTTTCTGTTATCATTTAAGAATTTTATGAATGTTTTGAAATAATTATTTCTCAAGAAAAAAACATGGCCACCTAATTTTTCCATTGAAATAATATTAAGGACCTGAGAAGGGTAAGAATCCAGACAGAAATACAGATGTACCGTACACAGCGTAGAAAGCATCCAGAATACTCAAAACAACAGATCTACCAATATTTTTCATAATTGTAGCAGAAAATAAGCTTTTTGAAATCACTTTTTTCGTTGAACTGCTCCTTTAACAAACTCCCTGGCCTGGGTTCGTCACAGAACACAGTTGTCTGGTTTCACAGCTATCTTACCAATCGTTCCCAGCAGGTGAAGTGATTAATCTTTGTCTGACATCAGGGGAGTTATCTATTGTTGTGCCCCAGGGCTCCATCTTGGGCTCACTCCTGTTTGGCCTCTTCATAAATCAACTATCCAGTGCTTATCAGACAGACAACGTACTCCTTTATGCCGATGATGGTCGATGATGGTCTTCTATTCCAAAACCCTGACCTTGATAGCCTTAACGCTGCTCTCCAAAGTAACTTTAGGTCACTTGAAAGCTGATTTTTCCAACAACAGACTGATCCTTAATTGCAAAAAAAAGGACATGCTCTTCCCTAGCCTCCCACAGGAGAGAAAAAGTCCACCCTTTATTTGAAATGGCCAAGGCGAGACCTTGAACAGGTGGAAAGAAACCTTCAGATACCTTGGAGTAGCTCTGGGTGACACCTTATCTTTTGCACCTCATGTTGACAGTCAGGTGGCCATAGTTAACGAAAGATTGGGTGCCCTGTACCGTAACAGGAAAAAACTCGCTGGGGATACTAGATGCCTTATTGTGGCCAGCTGCATTCTGTCACTTATGGATTATGGGCTACCTGTCTATGCAGCTGCCTGTAACATGGTGCAAAACAGAGCAAAGCTGATCTGTAATAAGGTGTGCTTGCTTTGTACTTGGTGCAGGTAACCGCCTTAGTTGTGTTCTTTATGCACTCACTAACTGGCTACCTTTACCCAGCAGAATAAACCTCCAGACCTGTTTGCTAGCCAAAAAAAGATGCTCTTGGGTCTAACTCCTCCTACTACAACAAATTGCTTTTTCACCATCTCCAACCAGTATGACACCAGGAACATGGCCTGGAATTCCCTTAAGCTTCCTTTTCAGCGTATTTAGCTGAGCAAGCAGTCATTTGCTGTCAGGGTCGCTAACTGATTAAACAAATTGTGCTATACTCTGTTGAATCTCCTCAATTTTAATCAGTTTGAGATCTTTGTGGTCTGCCTTTGCAGTTCAATGCAATTGTAACCATTAGAGAGTTTTATTTGGTTTCTCTGTACATAAACTGTGACTTTTTTATACAATGATCTGTATGGATTTTTTTAAAACTGTATGTAACTGAAGTGCTTTTAGCCGGACTTGACTGCATTTCCTCTTGAACTGCTTATCGTACTTGTAATATTTTTTGTGACTATGTATTTGACTTGGAACCTTTGTAAATGATCACTTGTGCTCCAAGGTAATATCCAAAGTTTTCAGTAACTGAATAAATAAACTTTCCATTCATTCTGGAAACCCACGGGACTGCCATTACCATTGAGGAACATACACACCAGAGCTGGGGCATGGAGACCGAGGGTGGATCCAAGCCATGATGCATTGCTTGGAGATATATTCCCCTTAAATGCCCTTCCCTCGGGACATCAGAACACCTCTACAAATCTCCCTTTGGCCATCGAGGAGGGTTCTTTTATGTATTCTTCAGAGAAGCTTTTTCTTCCATGGGTCTGCCCGATGGCATGCCCCAGCCCCATCACTGACCTCACAGACTTACCGGTTATCCACCACTTACTCAGACCATCTAAGGTAGGTGGGCAGCCATTTTTTTTTATTTATTTCGTTGTTTAACCAGGTATAGCACACTAAGCTGAAAGCTTTTTTACAGGAGCGACCTGGGAGCACAAGGAGGTTAAGTGACTTGCTCAGGGTCACACAGTATGCAAGTGGAAGCTGTGGGATTCAAACCCAGGTCTGGTCTGCTGGATGTCACCAGATTTGCAGCTCAGAGCCTTAGACCACTGCGCTATACTGCCTCCTCCGATCGTTGAGAGCCTGCATGGGGTGCCAGCATGGAGCAGCCAGGCCTTTTTACGTTTTTTCCCCCAAGGGGCGCCACATGCATGCTGTGGTGGTCCCTCCTCTCGCATGTGCTCCCATCTGTGCTGCTGCCTGGCCTCTGCCAGGTGGCACTCCTACAGCAGAAGGCTTGTCCCCCCCCCACTCGGGGAAGGACAACAGCCCCATGGACACTCGGTCCTTCCTCCCCTGCTGATCCATGCGCATTCCTGAATGTGGGTTGCTGGCATACCAAGTGGTAGCGCTACCGTTGTGTTACTGGGCTGGCTGGAAGAGTGTGTCCTTTTGATGCTGCATCCTTCCTTGCTAGTCCGCTGTGGAATGTAACAATTTGGGATGCAAATTTTGGTCTTCTGCTCTGTAGTCATGCTTTCCTGACATGTTTGCAGTCAGGCTCGGAAACATTTTTTTCCTCTTTTTTTTTTCCTCCCCCTCCTGGTCTACCCTCCTTCCAATGAGCACCCCAGCCCTGTCGCCCCGACACCTGCTGGGACGTACCTGCCAGCTGTCTTCCCCAGGGTTTGCCCCCCGCAAGTTCGGCAGGGTTTTCCAAGACCTACCGCAGAAGGAACATACATACATATGAACAAACAAAGTCAGCTGATGAAGGTCATTTGGTCTATGTAATCTGCTTGAATTGTAGGGTCCACAGCTTGAGCTACTGTCCCTGCTCCCCCTCCCCACTCCTTGCATCCTCCCTACTCATGATCCTTACTTTCCCCCTATAACTATCGTAGCCTCTCTTGAAACTGCCCGCTGTCTTCAGCAAGACCACCTCTTCTGGCAGCACATTCCAAGTGTCCTCTACCTTCTCCATAAAGAAGTGCTTCCTGACCCCCCTCCAGCTTAAGAATGTGCACCCTCATGTTATGATTGCCACTCAGCTTAAAGAGACCCTCCTTATCCACCTTCTTTATCCCTTTCAAGTACTTGAAAGTCCCAGTCATGTCCCCCCCCCCCTTGTCCTCCAGGGAGTACATGTTCAGTGCCCTCAACCTCGCCTCGTACGCCTTACCCTGCTGACTTGCTATCACCTTTGTAGCCCTTCTCCAGACCTTCTCCAGCAGGTTAATGTCCTTTTTGAGGTGTGGGTATCAGTACTGAACTCTATGCTCTAGATGTGGCCTCACCAGTTACCTGTACAAGGGCAGTATTACCTCCTCTCTCCTACTACTGATCCCCCTAGCCATGCATCCCAGCATCTTGTTTGCCCTTGCTACTGCTTTCTTGCACTATGCGGAGTGCTTCAGGTCACTAGTGATCAACATTCCCAGGTCCTTTTCCTCCTCTGATGCAGATCAGATGCCTGGACTACACCCAGGTAGTACTCTGTCCTGGGATTCTTGGCTCCAGTATGCATAACTTTGCATTTCTTGGCATCGTAGCTAGTTGAAGAATGAATCCGGTTCTGATCAGCATGCCTAGCTGGTCGGGTGCGGGACCTGCGGCTGCTCATCGCCATCCTGCTGCCAGCTTCTTCCTCTGTTTTTTGCCCCTGGGAGACGTGATGCGCAGTGACGATGTGGTGCATGCCATGTGCCCCCACACAATGTGCACTGACATCTGCAGCGCCTCCTGACTTCCTTGGCCTGGGCTGCCTTTCCCCCAGATTCTGCTAGGGACAGGCAAGCTTCGGGCTCTGCCCCCTCCCCCACCCCCCGAGGAGAAGGAGAGTAGTCCTATGGATGCTTGATCCTCCTTCTCCCAGGTCATTGGCAGGCCAGCAAACATATTTTTAGTGTTACTTGTCCAGTGACAATTTAGCACGTTTTTAGCAAATTAGCTGGCAGTATAGCCTAGAGCTTAGAGTAATGAGCTGTGAATGAGCTTGGTACATCCAGCAGACCAAACCTGGGTCTGAGTCTCACAACCTCCACTTGCATACTGTGTGACTCTGAGCAAGTTACTTAACTGCCCAGTGCTCCCAGGTCACCCCTGAAAACAGGCACTTGTGCCTAGTGGACCTTACCTGGTTATCAAAAGACTAAAATAAAAACATTTCAAAAAATAGTTCGCAAATTTGGTTGTTCAGCAAAAAAAAAACAAAAAAAAAAAAATACTGTTATCCTGTTTTTGAAAAGAACAAAATAATTATTTGTAATTTAAATTTAGTTGGTGCTATTTTGGTACATTATACGTAAGGAATAAGCCACAGTTGACTGTGCAGCAGTAGTGCAATAACCGCACACCCTGGGTGGGTTGTGAGGCACAAGGCACAGCTAAGGGCCTTCAGCTACTCAGGAAGTGTAGTTATTGTAGCTTTGATACACACCCGGAGTGGATTATTTTACATATAACATTTGAAAACATTTCATATGTATTGTATTAGATGTATTATAAACGCATTCAGTAAACGACAGTGCAAAGTCTATATATTTTAATATATTCCTGTATAACTAGTACAGTGGGGTTGATACATCCTAGCTTGGGCTTTTAAATAATAGGACACCCTCATTTCCATCTGACAACTACAGGCCCTCTGTGCTCTGATGGCCTCTATCACACAGTGGTCTATAGGCTACTAAATGAACTTCTTGTCTAAATGGCTACACTAGCAGCCCCCTTAAGCTAAGAGCTTTTTTATATATATAATAATAGTGGAAGCTTTAGATTTGTTTGAAAGTGAGAGCTGACTGCAGTACAGTGCAGGCAGGCTCTCAGTGCTCAGTTTGTTTCTAATGTCCATTAGTTTGACCTTCACACAAGCAGAGTATGAAAGTGGCTGACTGGTGTGATGGTTATAACATTAGCTAGCAATTTAGTAATGTAGTTTTTAGTCCTTGATTCTTTTTAAAAATCTTGCTTTAGTTTAGTAAATGCTGTGATGGAGAGAGTTGCATGTGACTGTAAAGGGGGACCGGGGACACCTCTTTGAGCTGCTTAGCCTTGCCCGTTATTGTGCCCCCCACTGCTGGCTTGAACACTCACTATACTAACATGTAAACTGGATGCCACCTGGCCTGCTGTCTGCCTTCTCCTTTTCTCTAGTCTATAAAAATGGAGACCTTTGTCCAAATAGATATAACTCTTACCGTTCCCTCATTGCTGCATGCTGTCAAGCTCACTGTACTGATGGCAGAAATTTTGGCACACTGTAAAGTAGACATATGGGGTTCGATTTTTCAAAGCCCCAAGAATGCCACAAGCCCCTGGTGTGCCAGTTGTTTGGCACACGGGGTTTTCGACATTCTCCTGGCCGACGATCGGGATTTTCAGTCCTGAGCTCCAAATGCCACAAGTTAGACTAGCTTTTCCCTTGTCTAACTTGCGGCATTTAGGCAACCCTTTGTTACAGGGCTTGCGCCAAATATGTGGTGCAAGCTGCCGTAAACTGAGGGACTGTCACAGCTGCGCCCGACAATAGAAAATCGGGTGCATTGTGGTAGAAGTTTACAAGAAAGGCGTCTAAAATATGAATTTGACGTAGGGCTTGATGCAAGCCCTGCATCAGCCTTTTAAAACTGAGCTCAAAATGTCTTCCTGTTGGGAGGGGAGCTGGAAGTGAGAGGACTCCATCATGACTGGATTCAGGATTGCCAACAGAACACCCCCCTCCTAATTTTCACTAGCATCCATTAAGAGAAACGGTATGTCTTTTAAGCAACGACTCTGTTCTACCTCCTGTTCCCTGCAGTGTTGTGGTTGGCATCACTCACTGCGATAAAAAATGTGTCATTTTCTGCCACTCACACATGTGCACTGTGTAGTAATGCCCAGAGCACCCACGCATGTGTTTTAGAAGACCTATCGTCTACACCGGGGGCGGAACAAAATCTTTATCCATGCAGTTCCTGGTTGTTCCGTGGGCAGCCTGGAAATCACTTTCACTGGTCTGGGCAGCCATTTTCATTGTCCTGGGCTGCATGGAAATCAAATTCTTCCTAGTTAGGTTGGGTTATACAACTAGGGAACAACAAACAAGGTTATAGTATGCAGGTAACGTATGCTTAGCTTTGCTCTTTTTCAAATGGCAGAACTGCTTTGTAAACAGGTAGCATTCTTAGCTGCATCCTTGTTCAAAGGGCAGAACTACTTAGTAAACGTAAACTATATTGGTCTTGTCTGTCTGTTTATATAAGTTTTACAAGGAAGGCACACAGAGCTGAGGCTTTTCTTCAAGGTGTGACCTGAGGTAGAAGAACATGTAAAAACAAAGAAATGCAACAGAACGGTACACATACTGTAGTTCAAGTAGGTCATAAAATATAAAGTACAGTAAGGCAGATGTGAGGGCAGTAAACAAACTGGCCAGTATGCAATTTAAGGCAGCAATTTGCCAGGCATGTGAACATTCTAATAGGTAGGGTAGTGTAATTAAAGAATTAATTAGCAGTATAAAATTAATTAACCTTGGAGGTGATGGAAGCAACATGTTTTGTCCCTTTATTGTCAAAAGCATTTTGATATAGTCTGGATTAAAAAAATCGATTACAGAATGTGTCTGTGTCTATGTTCATGCCATCTGAACAAACCAAGGAGTGCTTGCTTGAAAGTGATTGGTATTATATTGCACAAATTCAGTCTGATGTGAGGTATGGTTTGATCTTAGTTGCAGAGTTATTTTGCTGCCTGTGAGGATGAAACCCCAGCAATAAGAAACCATGATAAAGTGCTGCAGAGGCTGTGTGAACACTTGGACCATGCATTGCTTTATGGGTAAGTGTAGCATGCTTTTGAGCTCATAGGTACATGAGGAATGAGGCTAATATCCCATAAGATAGACTTCTACAGTGAACAGTATAGAAAAAAGGTTTTCAACCCTCTGTAAATTACATGAGGGCAATAATTAGGCATTTATATCTTTAAATTGTATACATGGCCAGGCAAGTGACCATGTGGCGTCAGTGTTCTTTACTGCTAGCTGGGATATCTGAGTTCTTGAGAGGACTCGGGGCTTCTCTTGCAGCCTGGCACATCATGGAAGTGTGACGACAGTTCAGGGTAGCAGGGAGGGTGTCAGCCGCACCACATTGGTGCACCTCCTATGACCTAGTCATGGAGCAACATTGTGTTCACCGCACATGCATTTGTATGCACCTCTTCCTTGGCAGAGGACAGAAGTGCAGCTGGAGCAGCCCAAATGATACTGGGGGAAGGGGAAAGAAGATGGGTTGGAGGACTACCAAAAATACTAAGTGCACGTAACTTGGCAAGGAAATTATCCCATAGGACAAGCACTGCAGACTAAGGCTCCCTCTTCAGTTGGATTTGGACTGTAGAAGGGGTTGGGGTACACCATGTGGACATGAGAATGGGGAAGGCAGGTGATGGGGCTGGGGCTGCCAGAGAAAGGGTTACAAAATAGTAAAATAAAATAAAACACCTTGCAAGGAACTTATCAGTCCTGAAATCTAAGAGGAGACCAAACAGCACCTAATTCATAGAAGCATAGAAAATGTCAGCAGAAAAAAACATTGGTCCATCCAGTTTGCCCTGTTTTACCCTATCCTTCCCGTAGTCTAGTTGCGGTTATTGCCCTTGCCTCCACCCCTTGCCCTGTTGCCCTGCTGTTACGCCCTGTGTAACTATTAAGCCTTTTACTTGGTCCCAGCGTGTTTTAAACCATTAATGGTTCTTGCACCAACCACCTCTGTTGGTAGGCTGTTCTATGACTCAACTACTCTCTGTAAAATGAAATTTTCTCAGCTCCCTCCTGCGGCTCTGCCCTCCACTGCCAGCTTCCACTTATATCTCCATGTTCTTAATTCACTATTCCTGCTGAATATTTCCAGACTCTTGTTTGTGTTCAGAGCCTTAAGAGGATCCCCGTAGGATCTGCCCTGCTGGACCTGAATAATTTTAGTTACCAATTACTACACCGTCTCCAACCTGTCTTTGTCTTTTATTAGATGGGGACTCCAGAACTGGCCACAGTATTTCCTGTATGGCCTCACCAGTGATCTGTGGAGAGGTAATATCATATCTTCCATCCCGCTGTCGAAGCCCCTCCCAATACACCTCCTACATTTTGGTTGCCTTGCTGTATATAGGCCTTTACTTTGGCTGGATTGTTTTAGGAAATTGCTTATGATGGCTTCCAAATCCCTTTCCTCAGAGACAGTGTCCAAATTAAAGGAAAACTACACCCTCATATCTTGTAAATTGTATTTGCTTCCATGTCAACTGAGAACTCTTTCCCTATAGCTGTTAGGGATATATGTATAAACATATGAAAACACCAGCAGATACAGGCCTTACGGTCTATCGAGTCTGCTCGATTGTGCAGCTAGCCCCTTACCTTGCAGCTACCCCAGCACGTGTTTGAATTTGTTTGTTTTCACTGTTCATGCTAGTCCCCCGTAACTATTCAGGGCGTCTCCATTTTATGGTTGTTTAAATCTCATTGTCCATGAGAGCTGCATTAGTATTCCATAATTCTATTTAATTTCAGTGTGTTGCTTAATACAGCAACTGCACTGTGCACTAGCAGATCCAGCTGCGTAACAAAGCAGCCCTTACCACCCCCTGAGGCAGGCAAACAGTAGCCATCTTAAGTTTACTGTGAGTTTTAAAAAGGAGCATTTCACATTTTTCTTGTGGCATTTGCTACTCTATAAGAAGAATTCTTTATCGGCCCTCAACAGCCTTAGAGACTTCTCTTACGTCAGAGTTTCAAAGGCCAGTAGCTCTGATTAGCAGAAGTGTGCATAAAGTGTGAGGCTTTTACAAATGGTACTTGTAAAACACTTAACGGTGTGGGGCTCTTTTATTTTCATGCATTTATGAAGCAGAAGTTGGCAGAGTCCCAGAGTAAACAAAGAAAGGTAAATTCTGAATGGTGTTTCAGTACATTTACTTTAGCAAATCCACAAGTCATTTCAGGACTCTGGTCAAATAGCTCCAAACTGCATCAAACAGCAACGCCCAGTGCCACGTCAGAGAAACTCCAGCAGTTGAGTTTGTGCCAGTATATTCACTTTGAATTTATTTAAGGCTTTCAGTTGCCATAAATGGTGCATGATAAGAAGTTCACAGTCATGATGAACTGCATACAGGTTTCTAAATGAAGGAGAGTTTGATTTACAAGCTTTATAGCCACTGATCTCTCTCTCCATGGTTTATAATCTTGTAGTAAGCGCACAGATACATACACAAAACTTAGCCTTAGAATTTTGTGGTCATTCAGAGTAGTGAGCATTTATTTTTCATTTAGGGAGCTTGCACCCAGCAGCCCCTGACAAGTGCTTAAACAGCAGCAGTCTTCCATGGGGCACACTAGTCAACCAGCACTCCCACATTTACCCCTGCCCCCAGCATGTGCTCATTCAGCAAGTCACTTATGGGACACACAGGTGACTAAGGATCCTCCCCACGCCACACACATGCTGATATAGGGGCAGTGACTTAAACCCCATGTTGTCCAGTACCTTTATCCCCCCCTCCAACCACCACATACTCAAAGTGAAACAGCCACCCTTGGGACATGCAGGCAACCTAGTACCCTCACTCCCCTACACTCGTACAGCAGTTGTCACCCACGGGGCAAATGAGCCAGTAAGTGTCCTTACCCCTGGCCTACACACATGCATGCTCATAACAGTCACTTACATGACGCACAAATCAGTCAGTACTCTCACTCACCCACTACCATCACACACTCATGGTACACACAAGTCACTTACTACCCTCACCCCCCCTACACTCACACAGCAACAGTCAACAATTGGGCACACAAATCACCAAGTATCCTCACTCCTGGCCAACACACACATGCTTATAACAGTCGCTTTATGTGACACACAAGTCACTCAGTATCCTCACTTTCTTCAGTATTCAAACAACATGAAGTCTTGCTGTATTCAGACATAATGCAGTTAGCCCCAGCACTTGAACTGCCCCAGAGAGGAAAGAGTTAACTCCATGCAGAAGCATGGACCGTTGAGCTCGAGCTCGGTTTTCAAACCTCTGTCTGTGGTACTTCTCAGTGTAACTGTCAGACTCTTTGCTCTGCCTAACAGTGAAGTCGCTCTGGAGATTTCCTCTGCTCGGTTCGGTATAGTAAAGCGTTCGGTTTAAAAAACATTTCTTTATTGTTTTTTTGGATTTCCAGCCTCTGTCTACGGTACAGGTAGTGTTGTAGATAGGTAGTGACTGTGTTTTTATTTTATTTAACTGTGGAAATCGTTTGTCTCATCGGTTTCTTTCCGGTTGGTCTGGTTAGGAACCGACCTGATGAATTCTCTAATTTTAAATAATGGCTTTCTGGGATTAGTGTGGTGTTCCGGTACCAATTGGTTTCAAAAGAACCGGGCTTTTTCTTGGTTCTTTTCCAAACTTGTGAAACAGTTGTTACCGATCGGTTGGTATTACCTGGCTTGAAAGCTTCTGTAGGGTAATTTTGGTAGGTTGGCCATGTCTGAGAAACCCAAAAAGAAAACCGGTTCCACTGGGTTTCAACACTGTACTGAGTGTGGGGAGGCCTTTGCCAAGGTCGACTCCCAACTCATCTGTGTTTATTGTCTAGGGTTTGACCACCTCCAGTCAGACTGCCAAATTTGCAAAAACTTTCCCAGAACCACTCTGGAAAAAAGACAGTAGGTTGAGGAAAAGGGAGGCTGAGAAGTCCATGGATCCGGATGGCCAGCCTGGTTCGGTTGCGGACGAACCAGAGGAGGTGCCTACTAACCTGGGTGATACCTCCTTGGGCAAAAGGAGAGCCAACTCTGAGGGGTTGGTTCCGTCAAAAAGGAAACGAAAGTCTACCAGTTTGGATCCAGTACTGCACACTCCAACTGCGGATGAGATAGCCAAAGCGATTAGTATTGTCCAATTGCTTCACCCGGTTCCGTCCGAACCGGTACCACCGGTTAGGTGGTCGGTTCAGTCGCAACCGGCTCTTTCGGATTACGATCCGGATGCTTTCTATGAGGAGTGGGAGGGAGATGAAGATTATCCCGATGATGATGACGACCAGGGGGATCTGGATGTGCCTATTGAACAAGGACTCCAGGAAAGTTGATGCCATGGCCAAAAAAACTATATTTGGCATCCTCTTTGGGACTCAGACAGGCAAATTATATGACCTATACAGTCAGGTGCCAGAAGTCCAGGTGGGATACGGTTCTGAAACTGGCTCATCAGGCTTCCCCACAGCTAGCCAAAGAGCTGGAGGAGGTGGCTGCAGATAGAACTGAGGCATCCAGAGTACAATTTCACGCTGCTGTGGACTCCAACAATGTGGCATCCAGAGTCATGGCTACATCTGTGTCTCTCAGGAGGCATGCTTGGCTCAGATGTACTAGCCTATCACAGGACACCCAGTCTAAGGCTATGAATTTTCCTGAAGTTGGTAACTCTTTATTTGGGGAGCAGGCAGAGGCTTACATGAAAAAAATGGACGCATACAGGACAACTTACAGGAGTGCACAGGCCAAGGAAAGGCAAGCCACTCCTCAAAAGCAGCAGTCCAGGGGCAGGGGCAGGCCTTTTCACAGACCTTTTTACCAAGCCCAGGCCTCGTCTTCTTACCCACAAAGGATTTTTTTCCGAGGGAGGGGCAGGAGGGGGATGAGCAGGACTGCTTCCTCCTTCCAGTGTAAGGCTTCTGCCAAGCAGACACCCTGAGGTGTCAGCCCAGGTCGACTCCCCAATCCCAGTAGGAGGCAGGCTCACTTACTACTTTCAGGCCTGGAAGTCTGGTACCTCACACAAGTGGGTCCTGGAAGTAGTAAGCCAGGGACTGGCCCTCAGTTTCTAAAGGTAAAGGAAAAAGGAGGGCCAAGTCTTTTCCAGCTGCATCAGTCTCAGAAAACCTTGCCCTGGAGGCAGAGGTTTCCTCTCTCCTAGCTCTCGGAGCTGTAGAGAAGGTTCCTACTCAACATGGGGGAAAAGGCCTGTACTCCAGGTACTTCCTTACCCCAAAGAAAACAGGGGAGTTGTGACCCATCCTGGGTCTAAGGTACTTGAACAAACACATATCAAACCCAAATTCAAAATGGTAACTCTGGGAATAATCCTTCCCTCTTTAAGGCCAGGAGATTGGCTTTCATCACTGGACCTCAAGGATGCCTACTTCCATATCCCTATAAGGTGCTCCCACAGAAAATACCTCGGGTTCGAGTTGTCTTCAGTACACTATCAGTTCAAAGCCATGCCTTTTGGCCTAACATCAGCTGCAAGGGTGTTCACAAAGTGCCTTGCAGTAGTGGTGGCTTACTTCAGAAGACAGGGTATCACCATTTTCCATATCTGGATGACTGGCTGCTGGTAGGCAGTCATCAGATCAAGGTCAGAGCAGCTCTGCAAACCACCCAGGACTTGCTCAGTTCTCTGGGTTTCTTCTAAATCTGCCAAAATCAGTCCTCGAACCAGTACAGCTTCTCACCTTCATAGGGGTGGAATTGGATACTGTCCAAGCAAAAGCCTTCCTTCCTCTGGCAAGGGTGAAGGTCTTAGAAGACCTCATTTCCTCCTTTCGGCCTCAGGTTTCTCTTCCAGCAAGACAGTTCCTCCAGCTCTTGGGCCACATGGCAGCCTCCACTGCAGTGGTTCAGGGAGCCAGATTTCAGATGCCGGACATTCAGTTCCATCTAAGATCCTTTTGGTCACAGAGAAGGGACACTCTCTCCAAACTGATTCCAGTGACCCGAACTCTGGTACAAGCTCTCCAGTGGTGGCTGGACCAGGACAACCTCAGACAAGGGGTTCCATTTCTCCCTCAGGTTCTGTCAGTAGTACTTACTATGGATGCTTCTCTCCTAGGCTGGGGAGCCCACCTGGGAGCCCTAACAGCTCATGGAATCTGGTCCCCACAGGAGTCTCTTCTTCATATCAATCTCCTGGAACTCAGGGCAGTTTTCCTAGACCTTCAGACCTTCTCAGATTCAGTCACGGGCAAGGTGGTCCAAATCAGGACGGACAACACTACCACAGTGTTTTACATCAACAAGCAAGGAGGCACTTGGTCCATGGCCTTGTCCACGGAGGCCATGAAGATTTGGTCTCTGGCCTGTTCCCTTCAGACTTCCCTGGTAGTGGTTCATCTTCTAGGGGAAGACAGTGTGTTAGCAGATGCCCTGAGCAGGATTTCACAGGGACATCATGAATGGTCCCTGAGTCCTCACATTCTGAGGATCATTTTCTCCAGGTGGGGCATCCCAGAGATAGATCCGTTTGCAGCACCAGACAATCATCAACTTCCTCTCTTTTTTTGCAGACCTCCAGTCCTGGGGACTGTTCCCCAGGATGCCCTCATTCTGGACTGGAAGGGCAGGTTTCTCTATGCCTTCCCTCCTTTCCCTCTCCTGTTCAGAGTTATGATCAAGATAAGAACTCAACCCTGCACAGTGATTTTGGTGGCTCCAGATTGGGCCAGACAGCCCGAGCTTCCTCTTCTGTAGTCCTTGGCTGTGTCATGTCCCCTGTGTCTTCCCAGGAGATACAATCTTCTCTCCTCCTCCCAGGGGCGGATCTGGTTCCCCAATCTCCAGTCACTCAAACTTAAGGCCTGGCTCTTGAAGAGTTAGAATATGCAGCACTTCATCTCTCTCAGGGAGTTCTGGATTTTCTAAAGGTCTCTAGGAAAGCTTCCACTAGAAAAACTTACAATTCCAAATGGAAGAGGTTCAGTATTTGGTGCTGTTAGAAAGGCATCCTGCCTGATTCTGCAGACATTTCCACAACCTTAGACTATCTAGTTCATCTGAGTGGTCTAGGCCTTAGGTCTGCCACTTTGAAGGTTCATCTAGCAGCTGTCTCTGCATTCCTCTCAGCAGAGAAGGGCTCTTCCCTAGCAACTCATCCTGTTTTCAGAAAGTTTTTCAAAGGTCTGCTCCACATTAACCCTCCCTTTAGGGAGCCTTCTCTGCCTTGGGATCTTAATGTCTGCATTGCTCAGCTGATGCAGCCACCCTTTGAGCCTATGGCTTCGGCTGAATTGAAGTACTTGACCTGGAAAACTGTGTTTCTAGGGACATGGATATGTTGTTCATCCACACTTATTGGCAGGTTCCTTGCCGCTTTAAATCTTGCCGGAAGGTCTTCAAGCTGGTTCCTCCCACCCACCCAGGTGGTAAAACTCTCGGCCCGCCCCATTACGCCAGATCTTCCTTACTGCTTGGAAGCTCAGGTTCCTCTTAACGCTCCGCGCTTAAGACTGGTTCCTTACCTTCGGTTTTCCGAAATCAAACTTTAAGGTTTCTTGACTTTGGTCAACTATTTCCTCCAGGCTGATGGACAAATCGACTCCAGTTTTCAGAGATGCCCATGCGGCAGATGATCTCTCAGGACGGATCCGCACTCCACGTGCGTCCACTGCTTGGGCCTTGAGCAACACCCGCAGGCTTGCGACTTGTGCTCTTCTTCTTGGCCTACATCCTGGAAGACCGTATGTCTGCCTGCAACTTGGGTGACCCGAAAAGCGTTACCCTCCGGTAAAGTCGAAAGAGGCCTGGTTGACGGTTTCCGTGGCGGTGGGCTCGGTGGATCAGCTAGAGCAGGTGATCGCCCTCGAAGAGGAGGTGGCGCGGACCGCATCTTCCTCGGCCGCGGCTTTTATCCCGCTCTCCCTGGGATCCTCATATTCTGCTTCCTTTAAGGAGCTTTGTCTGTCTCTCTCCACCAAGGGAGAGGGACCTTCATCTTCTGGACCTCTCGGTCCAAAAAAGAAGAAGGACAAGGGTAAAGTCCTGTCCGTCGGCGCTCTTGGGAGGCGGAGGGTCCCCTCCCAGTGGTCAACCGCCGACTTGATCGATCCCTGACCAGAGCCACTGGCTTCATAGGTGTCCCCATCAGGTCAGTTGACCGAGACTCCGTCAGCGCAGTCAAGATCTTTCTAATTGCTGGACTGGTTGTCGACCGGTGGCTTGAAAATCCTCTCTCCCGGTTCCCCCCTGTGGTGGTTGAGATCCCATGGGCTTGCCAGTGACCCGGTTCTGGGCCTTGGGTGTTCCTTCTGAGCCCGAAGGGCGGGTTTCCTCACCCTTCCTGCACTCCTCAGAAAAGCCCGGGTTCGGACCGATCGGACTTAGGCCAGCGATCCGCCACCAGGGTGGCACCGCCCTCATCATCTTTCCCGGGCGAGGGAGGCTTCGGCACATGTCGAGGGACCTCATGGAACAGCAACCTGGCAGGAACAAGCAACGGGTTACTCCCTGGCCATTAGTGCTATCACGGGTGGGAAGCAACCCTCGCTTGCCGAGGCACCTGACTCAGGCCTGTTGCTCAGCTGAAACCAGCTGCTCCACCGATTATGGTGGAACCACCGCCTCCACAGCTGTTGTTTGGGGCTCCGACCAAGAACTCTCGGTCGGCTCAGGGTTTACCCCATAGGCTGTGGAGGGTAACCAGGCCCGAGGCAACTCTTCGCGAACTCTTCCGGAATCGACAGCGATTCTCCCTTTTCTCAGGCGTGGACTTGGGTCCTCTGGAGGTCAGTCGCTGGACGATAGCCTTGCATCCTTTCTGGGTTTGCTTAGGCTCATCTCGGAGTCCACGGGATGCAGCTCGAGCCCGTATCCAAGCAGGCCACTATCCCTCATGGAGATATGGACCGAGGATTTCTATGGAAGCCTTTCCTGTAGGCAGAGGCCATTGTGCCTGGCTTGGCTCTGGCGCCCCAGCTTCCTGCTCCTGCGCCCGGCCAGGATGGCCAGGAACGCGTCCCTACCGACCCTATCCAGTTTCTTGCAGACACCACCCACGAGGGTTGGTACCAACAAGCGTTTCCAGCGTGCTGGAAATGCAGGGCGATGGATAAACCTACGACAAGGATCCAAGAAATTGGACTGCCGGGCGAAAAGTCTATGCTCGTCCTCCTTGGCCTTCGTCAATGGCTAAGCATGTGCTTATGGCAAATTTCTCCCATGCCCTGTCCCAGGGCTCCCTGGATGAGGTAGTCCTCATCTCCGGCTGACCTGCAGACTACGGTTAGGCAGGTGTGGGACCAAGGCAGGGCAGTGGAAAGCAAGCAACTTCAGACTGCTTTGGACATTGGAGACTCATCATGCAGGTCAGTCGTGGCCACAGTGGCTATTAAGCCATCGGGCATAGCTGAATATCCACCTTCACAGCGGAAACCCAGCACAAATTGGCAGATGTCCCTTCCTGGGACAGACCTCGACCCCTGGGTGGAAGGCCAGCCCAGAGGATCGAAAAGTCAAAGCCACTTTGGACTCGGGTCTCATGCGCTCAGAGGGACAAGGGCCGCAGACCCAACCCAAGCCCTTTCGGGTCTGCCTGCTCGCACGTCCGCCCAGCAACAGGGCTAGCAGGCTCACAGCGACGTCCCAAACTTGAAGCCCGCGGCCTTCCTCCTCCAGGAAGCAGAGGAGGTAAAGGCCCAGGAGGTCCCTCGGCGGTCCCTCCTCCAAGCCTGCACTGATGACGGGTTGAGAACCGCCCCAACCTCGTCACCTCACCCCAGGACTCACCCCATGGAGGACAGCTCTGTACTTCCTTTCCGACCTGGTCTGCTATTACACAGACCGGTGGGTGCTGGAAGTGGTAGGAAGAGCCTGCCTCTGGAGTTCAGCAGGCCTGCCTTCAGAAGTAAGCCCCCCAGGGGGCCTCAGTCATGCTCGCTAATACGCTCGCCGAGCCAACATCGCTCTGCTCCTCAGAAAAGGTGATCAGAGGTGGCGACCCTCCTCAGACCCGGCTTGTGTCCAGGTACTCTGGTCCCAAAGCAGGCGGGGAGGCAGGTGCCCATTCTTCAACATGACCTAAACAAGTTCCTAAGGTTCAACCTCAGGATGAGGTCACTCTAGGCTCAGATAATACCATCCCTGGGAACGCAGCATGTGGTTCTGCTCTCTGACCTGCAGGACAGAGTTTTCACGTCCCTATCGATCCGTCTCCACCAAAGATTCCTTCGACGGAAGGATCCCCTTTGGTCCGACCATGCCCTTGACCTCCCTCCTACGGTCTTCATAAATGCATGGAAGTGGTGACAGTTCCCGTGCCAGGCCGGGTGTCTGCTTACCTGGACGATTGGCTGATAGCAGCCTCTCAGACAGGAGGTGAGCGAGTCAGAGATCTGGCCTCAAGTTTGCCTCAAATCGGCCTCCTCATCAAAAGGCCAAGTCGGAACTCGAACCCAAGCAGGTGATTCTCTTCATCGGGGCAGAGCTCGACTCTCTTCGACCCAGAGCAAGGCTCCCGGCGGACAGGGCCGAGGTTCTTTCCTCATTTGCCCGATCATTTCTGGTTGGGCAATTGCACCCTGCCCGGGACTTCCTGCGCCTCCTGGGTCTCATGGCAGCCTGCACCAGCGTGGTCCATTGGGCCCGCTGGAACATGGCGCCCCCTTCAATGGGGGCTGGCCAGCCAGTGGTCTCAATGCTGCGATCCATTGGACTAGCTAGTGACGGTGACCCAGGGGATGTCAAATGCTCTCCAGTGGTGGATCGTTCCAGCTCATCTGCAGGAGGGCATCCCATTTGTCCGCCCCGAGCCGACGGTCTCTCTATCGACCGACGCCTCTCTGATGGGTTGGGGTGCCCATCTGGGGGAGCACAGAGCGCATGGCCTCTGGTCCCCACGGGAGTCCCGATGCCATATCAACCTGCTGGAGCTCCGGAAGGTCCGCTTAGCTCTCACCGCCCGCCTCCGCTTCTACGGGGTCAAGTGTTCGGGTCCAGACTGACAATACCACCACCATGTACTACCTAAACCGCCAGGGCGGGACTCCATGCCCTTGTACAAGGAAGCTGTCCGCATTTGGTCACTCGTGCGCAGCCTGGAGGCGGATCTCCTAGCCATTCATGTGGCAGGAGCCTCCAACACCCTGGCCGATGCCCTAAGCCGGATAGGGGCTGTATCCTGCGAGTGGTCTCTCCTGCCGGAGGTAGTACAAGATCTGTTCTCCCAGTGGGGCATACCTCAGGTGGATCTGTTTGCCTCCAGGGAGAACGCGAAGCTGAGGCTGTTCCATGCCTGCCCCCCTCAGCAGGACTTGCTGCAAGGGGATGCCTTCTCGAGGCCATGGACCCCGGGCCTCTTCTACACCTTTCCCCCATTTCTCTTGATCCACAAGGTGCTTCTCAAGGTGAGGAGGGACAAGGCGCAGGTGATTCTGGTAGCCCCAGACTGGCCCCGCCAATGCTGGTATCCAGATCTCCTCAGCCTCAGCTCCAGGCTCCCTAGGCAGCTTCCAGCTTGCCCGGACCTGCTTTCAGTCAATCAGGGGAAGGTGTTCCATCCGGACCTTCAATCCCTGCACCTGACGGCCTGGTTCCTGAGCGGCTAGAGTTCCAGGCCTTGGGTCTTTCCGACGAGGTCCTCAATGTAGTTGAGGCATCCCATAAGGAGTCGACCAGGAAATGCTATGCCTTCAAATGGAAAAGGTTTTCCATTTGGTGTCAGGGCAAGGGCTGGACCCTTCCTCCTGTTCTTTGGCAAGCATTTGGACTATTTATGGTCCCTTTCGCAAGGGCTCAGGTCGACGACCTAAGGGTGCACCTGGCAGCCATCTCTCTGCTCACGGGCGCGGGCCGGGAGCAGTCGGTGGTGCAGGAGAAGATGGTCTGGCGCTTTTTCAAAGGCCTTGATCACATTTCCCCTCCGGTGCGAGAACCTCCACCTTCGTGGGATCTACTGCTGGTTTTGGCAAAGCTCATGGGCAAGCCATTCGAACTAATGCACAGGTGTGATCTCTCTCACCTGTCGTGGAAGACTGCCTTCTTGGTGGCTATTACGTCAGCCAGAAGGATGGGAGAGCTCCAGGCACTTTCCATTGAGTCTCCTTACCTGGTCTTCCACAGGGACAAGGTTGTCCTGCGCCCCTACCCGAAATTCCTTCCGAAGGTGATGCTGGAGTTTCACCTTAACCAGGTGTTGACTCTGCCGGTGTTCTACCCCACTCACACCTCGGAGGCTGAATATAGGCTCCATACTTTGGACCCTAGAAGGGCGCTCGCTTACTATAAGGAGCGCACGGCTGAAATTCGGGGAGAGGTTCGCCAGCTGTTTGTCACCTACACTGAAGCCGCACCTGGCAGACCTGCAGCCAAGCGGACGATAGGCAGGTGGGTCATCTCCTTCATAGATCTCTGCTATGTTGGCGGCATGGAGCCTCCCAGAGGATAAGAGCTCATTCACCCGCCATATTGCTGGGGCATCGGTGTGCTGCTTCCAGGGACGCCCTTATCCAGGAAATCTGCAGGGCTGCTACCTGAAGTCAGCACACACCTTCATCACCCATTACCACATCGACCTTGAGTCACGCCCGGGATGCTGGTTTTGGGGCCTCGGTTCTCCAGTCTCTTTCCCTAAGTAGGGGTGTGCACCTTTGCCTCCTCCTCCCGGAGAACTGCTAGGAGTCTGCCAATAAGTGTGGATGAACAACATATCCATGTCCCTAGAAATACAGGTTACTCACCTGTAACAGGAGATCTAGGAATGGTATATGTTGTTTATCCACACAACCCGACCTCCCGGCTTACGCACAACCTGAGCTTCCAGCGGGCCAGATCTGGCGTCATGGGGCGGAGCTGAGAGTTTTACCACCCGGGTGGGTGGGAGGAGCCAGCTTGAAGACCTTCCGGCAAGATTTAAAGCGGCAAGGAACCTGCCAATAAGTGTGGATGAACAACATACACCATTCCTAGAACTCCTGTTACAGGTGAGTAATCTGTATTTCTGGTAGCTGTTACTTCTGCCAGGTGGATTAGTGAATTACAGGCCCTGCCAGTTGAACCTGACTTCATTTCCTTCCATAGGGATAAAGTGGTCCTAAGAACTCATTGGAAGTTCTTGCCTAAAGTGGTATCGGATTTCCACCTAAACCAGTCCATATTGCTCCCTGTGTTTTTCACTGACCATTCTTCTTCAGGGGAAAGAATACTACACAGTTTGGATGTTAAAAAGGCTCTTAGCTACTACATAGAGCATACTAAGGCACACAGAAATGACTGTCTTCAATTGTTTCTCACTTTTGGTGAAGTGGGGAAAGGTAAGCCTGCAACTAAAAGATCTATTGCCAGGTGGATTGTTTCTTGTATATAATTCTGCTATGGCAAATTGGGTAGAACACCCTCTTCAGGCCTGAGGGCTCACTCCACTATGGAACAGCTGTCTCTCTAGCTGCGGCTAGAGATATTCCCTTATTAGAGATCTGTAAAGCAGCCACCTGGAAAACAGTACATACATTCACCAAGCATTACTCCTGGACATCCAGGCTAGGAGTGATGCTAGGTTTGGCACAGCAGTACTGCAGAGCCTGTTCCCAAAGTAGGTTCTGCATTCCCTCCTCCATAGGGAACTGCTTGGTAGTCTGCATTATGTCTGAATACAGCAAGACTTCATGTTGTTTGAAGAAAAAATTACTCACCATAGTAATGTTGTTTCTTCTAATGGAGTCTTGCTGTATTCAGATCCCCCACCTCCCCTCTCAGAACCTGTTTTTGGGAAGTGGGCTGGCAGGTACAGTGTTGCACCTCAGGGGTGTACCTTGTACCCTCCCTTTTGGTGGGGTAGCTGTTATGTTTGTTATTCCTATGTTCATAGCCTAAATTGTCACTACCTTGGTTTCTTCTTGGGTTCTTGACTTGAGCCTTTTGGATCCCAAAACTATTTTCTGCCTTTTGGCTATATGTTTCAAACAATTTCCATATTTTAGTGCCTAGTTAGTTAGTTGCTCATAAGAATCTGATGGTTACACTGGGAAGTACAACAGGCAGAGGTTTGAAAATCGAGCTCGAGCGCATTGTTCCATGCTTCTGCATGGAGTTAACTCTTTACTCTCCAGGGCAGTTCAAGTGCTGGGGCTAACTGCATTATGTCTGAATACAGCAAGACTCCATTAGAAGAAACGACATTACTATGGTGAGTAATTGTTTTCTTATGACACACTCATTTTGCAGCATTCACGCATGAAACACACACATCACCCAGTACCCTCACTTCTTCACCACCATCACACACAAGGTATGAAATCACCTACTTTGTTCGTACAGCAACAGTTACCCATGGGACATACAAGTCAGTCAGTACCAGTAACCCCACCACCACCAGCTTAGTCACTCTTACAGCAACAGTCACACACTTCCTCTCCCCCTTCCCCATGCATTTATACAGCAGCGGTCACCCATGGGACACAGAAATCACTCAGTACTTTCACCCCCTAACCAGGACAAAACACATTTTCATTTTTATAGTCTTTGCCTGAAGGTATGGTTTGGTTTCTCCACATAGCTGTTTAGACACCCCCCGACACAGGTCTTTCCTTTTCTCTTGGGGTTTGGCAGTCTGCCAGCGCAGACACCACTAACCTACTGACTGCAGTCCTCCATGGCTTGCTTCCTGTGGTGGACTCTGCAGGGTCTTTCTAATTCCCTGCTGAGGGTCCACATCAAGTAGACTAGCGACAGCATGGTGCAAGAGACCAGACCTTGCCTGCACGGCACATCTCCTGATGAAGACAATGCAGTTCTGAGTGCATATCTCTCCGTCTCGGCCCCACCTGGGGAGACTAACCGAGGCAGCATGGAGATAGGCAGCTGTAGCAGATAGGTCTGGCGGAGCCAGATACCTTGGGCTTTCCAGAGGGAGATCCGTCAGTAGTGAGCAAGGGGGCATAAAATGAGAGAACTAAAACAGTATGTCAGAGACTCATTGGGATATCCGCATGAGATATATTTTGATTTTCAGGGGGATCCTCAGGGAACAGAAGATACACACTCACTAATTACATCAGTTATGCATACAGATAGAAGTACACAGAAATAAAAGTCACATGGATACAAGATAACTAACTGTAAGAAGTACAGGTGAATCTCAAGTGAAAGGGTTTTGCTGAAGAGGTTAACACTGACAACGTACTTTATGTTTAGGCATGACAAAATTTGTTTGTTGTTATTGTAAAGCTTGAGGATGCATGTCAAGTGTGTAAGAAAAGACAAAAACTAAAAAATTTTTTGCGTGGAATATTTAGGCAGAATAACACATTTGTGTGGGGGGGTGCATTAGAATCCTGTGTGGTGGTGGTGTTTGGGGGGGGTGTATCATGGAATGCTCCATCAAGCAGCAGCCAGCACAGGGTACAGTGAGAGTGATGTCACCTTTAGGTGAGATGTAAATCAGGATGTTGTCTGTGTTATGGACAGAGTCCCATGCACTTGTTAACGAAGGTTCAGTATGTTACTGTAAATTCATTGCATTGATTTTATAGCTTTAAGGCCATTCAGATGTGACCTGCTATGCTGCTGTATGGAATAACAGTATTTAAACTTCTGTTTTGTTTGAGTTTTGCACTTTGCACTTAACTACAATGTGAAGTGTTATGACTATGGGTTGTGGTATCTCCTTACTCCTACTGTTTAGCTGACAACTTGATATGGGATACATTTTTTAATTTCTCAGTAGTGGTTATTTATGGATTATCCTTTGCAAGTTGTCCTGTTTAAGCAGCCGGAGGAGCTGGCCTATTTTCCCTGCCCTCTGAAGTTGTACCGCAGAACAGAGTACTGTTTGTTTTTAGGCTTCCATTGGTTAAGATGAGTACATCATGCAAATGTAATATTTGCATGTATTTCTACATTGTTGGACTTTGGCACATTCAGAATGGATTTGGTTTATGGAATTGCCAAATAAAGTGGCTTCTATTGCATTATTTGCCAAATCTGCTGAGTGAGTTTCTTCAATGTGCTTATGGACTTCTAAGTTCTCTTCATGTTTTGTCTTATAGATGTTAAACCCAGTGCCTTTATCAGATTCCCCTAAGAAGCTTCACTACCCTACTACCCCCATTACTGGGATAGGATAGATCAGCATGAACAATTCCCATGTCTGCTCTATGCAAATCTCCATTTTGCATCTGAAACTGGATACAAAACTGTATTTACTTTTGTATGAAATTGCAATGGTTATTCTTGTTTTTCTTCTTCCCTCCCTTAGATTGCAGGATATCTCATTGGGGTACTGGGTTGTAGTGATTCACTTTACCCGCAGAGAAGCCATCAAACAGATTGAAGTTCTGTCACGCCTTGCTACAAACTTGGGACGCAGTGAGTAATTGCACTTTTCAAGCTGTTTGGACAAATTGAAAAGCAGGAAGCCCATGCAATTGTTATAAATAGCCCTTTTTTTTCACTTTTTCCTCCTTATCCAGCAGGGCCATCCATGTCCCTAGAACTACTTACCGGCACCTGCTGTCCTATCTGAGGAGCCACCCAGATCTTCTTCAGGGGTATCTCAGTTGTTCTGTCCCACTGATGGAACTTTACCACTGGTGAAGCAGGATCCACACGAAAGATTTTCAGCAATACAACTGGGGCCGCCCACGCCAACATAGTCTGCTGATGCCACCAACCTTATAAATGTGTGAGCGGCCCCATTTCCTCCTCAGTTCTTTCCCGCCATCGACTCGATCACACGATCTCCACAGAAGCTCCACTGCAGTTTCGCCCCATTTTTTGCCTACGGCTTTTCTATGCTTACCCTTTTAGAATCTTTTTTTTTTTGAGATTTCTTTACCTTGTTTATGTTGAGAGTTAATCCTTCGACTGCTCTCTTTCATCCCTGCTGCTGTGGAAAGAAGATTGCCTCTTCCAACGAACACTTACTCTGTGTCTGCTGTCTTGGGCCTAGTCATGACACCTTGAACTGCTAGCTCTGCCAGAAGTTTAATCAAACCACTCTCATGCGACACAAAAAGGCTCTCAAAATATTCCTTATGGAGCAACAGGTAGCCAGTTCTGGGCAGGGGTCCTCCGGGGTCCCTCCCTCCCAGGCCACTAAGGCCTGAGTCAAGTCCCCGAGGAAAGGTCACAAAAACGACTGAGATAGGGACTGATCCCCCCCTCCCCCCGGTGGTGATCCCACTCCCCAGTGGCCTCCTCTTCATCATCTGGGGGTACTCCGTTGGCTGCACCGACACTTAAACCTGCTGTCCAGGTCTGTATTCCTACTGGACCCCTACCGACATCACCTCTGCTTGTTTTGCAAGACGGCCGGCTGTCGACCTCTGGGTCTTCGGCCCCTTCTTTGTCCACAATGGGACGGTCGTCAACGGCCCTACCATCAAGGCCTGATGTCCTTGGGCTGTGGGCTCTTCGGGCTCTCAAAGCCTGTTGGATGGGTCATCGCCTCCTGTGCCGTCGACCCCTCCTCCGTTGATGCAGCAATCCGCTGTCATCAACCTTAATGACATTTTGACCAAATTTATGACTGTTTTGTTCCACCAGTTAGGTACGTATCAGCCTGTATTACCTGCACTGTTGAGAGCACCATCATCATTGACACCACTTCGGCCTCCACAGGCTGTTCCCCTTGGGCCATCGTCAGAGCCTCTGTCATTAGACCCGGAACTGTATCAGGTCAACATCGAGGAGGAGCACCATCCTGACCTCATCCTTCCTGAGGAAGAGGAAGAGCCTCTCTCCTCTGACAGATCCACAGCTCCTTCAGTAAGTGAGGGCTGTCAAGCACATGCCTAGGTCTCCTCCAGAGGACCCTGCCTTCTTTAATGTTATGAAGCAGTTGTCGTCAGCCATGGGCTTCCATACCGAGGAGGAGGATGCCACCAGAAGAGATCTAGTGGATTTCTTAGAAATTCCAGCATCTCTTCTTAAGGTCATTCCTTCAGTCCTTCCTGCACTAAGGAATGCCACAACTGCAGCCTGGCACAGGCGTGACATGGTGCCAACCATGCCTTGCAGGGCTGATAAACTATACTGTACCCCTCAGGTCTTTCACACTGTGCTACCCAGCTGGAGACAGACTCGGTGATTATAAAGGCAGCCCATGATAGGTCCAAGGTGCCCAAACACCTTAGCTCCCTCCTCCCTGACAGAGAATCCTGTAAGATTGATCTCTAGGGCAAGAGGGTTTATGCCTTCTCTACCTTTAGGCTGAGGATTGCAAACTATCTTTCCCATATGGTTAAGTACTACAATACCCTTTGGAAGAAGGGCAATGCCATGGCTCAAGCCCTTCCTGATTGTACCCAGAAGCAAGAGGTTAGTTAGTGTCTGCAAAATGCGGAGGATATTAGCAAGCACTTCTTGCAAGTCCTCTATGATATCTCAGATACTGGTGCCAGGACTGTTGCCACCAGCATTTGCCTTTGTAGACACTCCTGGCTGAAGGTTTTGGGTTTTTTATTTCGAGTTTATTTTATTTATTTAGGGATTCAGATCAGGGTTTTCCTTCTGATGTTCAGCAGAAGGTGCTTAATGTCCTTTTTAATGGCTCCAAGTTGTTTAGTCCAGATGTGCAAGACATCATAAATGAGCTGCAGGCATTTGGCAGGGCTATCAAGTCTGTCCATTTGCTGTATCATACACAATCCAAGAGCTGACAGCACCCTTCCTTTTTGCAAGGTTTCCCACAAATCCGGAGCAGCCTCTTGGCCCCAAGGCAAATGCAGAGCCGCTGCTGACTTGCCCACTCCCTCCTCTGCTGGAGCCACAGCCAAGCATGCCAGAGTGATGGACCAGCCCCAGCTGCTGTATCCGCCTCTGCTTGACTCCTTGCCAGACCACCCTCTTCCAGCCCCCAGCCAAGAGGTGGTGATCGGAGGTCAGTTCTTCCTCCTACTCAATCAATGGAGAACCATCACGTCTGATACCTGGATTCTTCAAATCATAGAAAGGAGTCACACTCTGGAGTTCGTTGAGCTGCCACCAGAGATTCCTCCGGTACCCTATGTGACACTTAGACAGCTGGTTCTGATAACTTTGATTTTTGTAAAATAAAAATATAGTGTAATTGTCTGTCATGAGAAATGTTGTGCTCCTGGATGACCCCCCCAGGTATCGGTTCAAAAGACAGGATATATGTTAAACAGCAGATCTCTGAATGCAATTAACTTGTCAGTTTGCTTTGAAGCCAGGAGCTAACATATCCATTTTATGACATCCTCAGGAAAGTCAGCTAATTGCGCCTGATGTCATAAGGAAGTGGAATATCCATTTTATGACGTCCTCGGGGAAAGTCAGTTAATTGCACCTGGTGTCATAAAAAGTCCTTTGATGTGTTTGAGAATGGAGACTGCTCATAGATAGGAGACTGAGAAATCACAGTCTTAATTAAGAGTGTCATCATTTGGAAAATGAGTCTTGCTGGAGTCACAGAATTCAATACCTTGATGGGACTTCCTGTTTTGTGTGTATATATATATATGTGTGTGTGTATATATATATTTTTTTTTTTGTATGTATCCTGAAAGGGAGGAGCTAGATGATGACATCATGAAGAGGGTTGAAACACAGGATTTTTAAACTGTAGTCTATATTCCATTTAGAGATGCACATGTTTGGACTCCTGAAGCTATAACAACTTTCAGCACTGTAAGAATATAAGAATACATTCGCTAGGTAAGGCTAAGTATATGGCTGGTAGGAAATTGCACTTTTAAACCTGTTTATTTTTAAGTGATTTGTATGTTTTGTGATATGTGGTTTCTAGGGACATGGATATGTTGTTCATCCACACTCATTGGCAGTATCCTTGCCGCTTTAAATCTTGCCGGAAGGTCTTCAAGCTTGCTCCTCCCACCCACCCGGGTGGTATAACTCTCGGCTCCGCCCCATGGCCTAGATCTTCCTTACCGCTTAGGCTCAGGTTCCCTCCTTAGCGCTCTGCGCGTTCGACGTGTTCCTATTTCTCCGCTTATGATTTAAAATAAAATTTTGCAAAGTCTTTGGATCCCTCGCGGCTGCGATGGCCAAATCGACCTCGATTTCGGAGATGCCCATGCGGCAGAAGATGTCTCGGACGGATCCACACTCCGTGTGTGTCTACTGCTTAGGCCTTGAGCACGACCGCGGGCTTGCGACCTGTGCTCATCTTTCTCGACCTCGTCCTCGAAGACGTGCTGCCCGGTGCAACTGGGCGTCCCGAGAAGCGTTTCCCTCGGTGGTCAAGAGGAAGGCCCAGTTGGCGGTGTCTCGCGGCTGGTTGGGCGTGATCAGCTCGAGCGGATGGTCGCCTCGGAAGAGGAGGCGGCGAGGCCGATCTTTCCTCGCCGCGCATTTATCCCGCTTCTCTCTCGGGTTCTTCCCACACGGGCTTCTTTTAAGGAGCTTTGTCTGTCCCTCTCCACTAAAGGAGAAGGGCCTGCGTCTGCTGGACCTTATTCTCGGTCCAAAAAGAGGACAAGGGTAAATCCCTCCGTCGGCGCTCTTGGGAGGCGGAAGGTCCCCTCTCCCGGGCCGTCGTCCGTCGGCCGGTCGACCGGCTAGGCGGCCACTGGCCTCACCGGTGTCCCGTCAGGTCAGTTGACCGAGACTCCCACTGATGAAGTCAGAGATTTTCTCGACCCATTGGACGGGCTGTCGCCTTTAGCAGCCAGATTCCCTCTCCCCGTTCCCCGGGAGGTTGAGGATCCGTGGGCTCGTCTGTGCCTCCGGTTCGGAGCCCTCGGATGGACCTTCGAGCCTAAGAGTGCGGTTTCGCGCGACACCTCCCGCACCGACCCAGATTCCGGGACTCGGTCTCGGTCTCCGAGACCTCTTCAGCGGTCAGCCGTTTCCCACCGTCATGGCCCGGTCTCGGTCTACGGCAGCGTGGCGGCGTCGCGCCGTCCGTCCTCCTCCTCGGATGAGGAGGCTTGGCGTAAGTGCGATGCAGCCAGTGCGAGACCTTATGTTCCACAGCAACTCCTCCTGGCGGGAATAAGCCGACTCGGCGCCTTCCCGGCCATTAAGTGGCTGGCATCACGGAGCAGCCCGACACAACCCTCGACTTGTCGAGGGGCCTATACAGGCAGTTGTTCGGCCAAAACCAGCTGCTCCACACCGATTCCGGTGGAACCTCCGCCTCCACAGCCGCAATTGGGGCTCCGACCAGGATTCTCGGTCGGTAAAGGGTTGCGTTTACCCCGCTTCGACTGTCGGTTACCCTCACTCCCGACCGACCTCCGAGCGTGAATGAGAAAGTGGCTCAGAGCCAGAGGCAGCTCTTGAGGACTCTTCGAGTCCGAAGATGATTCCTCCTTCTTCTCAGCGACTGGACTTGGAGTCTCAGGAAGATCAGTCAATGGAGCGATAGCCCGTCGTCCTTCCTAGGACTGCTTGGCTCATCACGAGTCTACGGGATGGAGCTCGAACCCAGTTCCAAATGGGCCAGGTATCCCCTCACGGAGATTCTGGACGAGGGGATTCTCCGGGCGGAGCCTTTCGAGTGGCGAGGCCATAGTGGGTCCGGCACTGGAACTTTGGCAGCGCCCTGCTTCCTGCCTAAGCACCCGGCCAGGATGGCCAGGAAGTATCTGCAGTCCCCGGTTCCTTGTCCGGTTTTGAACACCCCTCTGCTGAGGGTTGGTTACCGAACAGCGTTTTCCGGTAGCGCCCGGCTAGCCCAGGATGTGGACAAACCTCCTGACAAGGAGTCCAAGAATTGGACTCGTCGGTGAGAAAAGTCTCGCTTCGTCCTCTCTCGCGCCTTACGTCAGGCCAGTTCGGCCGATCCTCACGGCACATTTTTCTCATCCCTGTTGGGCTCCTGGATGAGGTCATCCCTCATCTTCCCGCCCGATCTGCAGACTACGGTTAAGCAGGTGCGGGACCAGGGCAGAGCAGTGGCCAAACAGCAGCTCAGACTGCTTTGGATATAGGGACTCATGTGCCAGATCGGTGGCGGCGCGGTGGCTATCGTCGGTGAGCAGCTGAGGATATCCACCTTTACTTGGATACCCAGCACAAGTTGGCGGATGTTCCTTTGAGGACTGACCTCTTCGGCCCTGGGGTGGAAGGTCACCCTGCAGAGGATCAGAGAAGTCCAATGCCACCCAGGACCCAGTCTCTTCCGCTCAGAAGGACAAGGCATAAACCACAGCCTAAACCCTTCATCCTTTGACACCGTTAGCATAACGCCAGAACCACAGGCAGCCTTGTCCCAAACCCAAGCCACGGCTTCCTAACAGGAGGCAGGAGGCGGGGGTAAGCGGTATATATAAACCTGCAATGACCGGCACAGGTATACTTCATCCCATCACCTTACCCCTAGGTCCCCAGTGGAGGCAGCTCCCGCCCCGTTCCACAGGGCCCGCCGTACACGGACGGTGGTCTTGAGTGGTGGGAAGAGCCTGCCTCTGGATCGACAGGCACCACCCTTCAGAGCCGTCGCCCCTCGGGAAACCGAGATCCCAGCCTCACTGGCGGCAGTCGAGCCGACGCCGGCCTCTCCTCCTCCAGAAGGAGGTGGTAAGAGAGGTGGTGGACCCTCCTTCAGACCCAGGGTTTGTGTCAAGGTACTTCCTGGTTCCGAAGCGGACGGGGGGCTGGCGCCCCATTCTCGACCTACACGACCTAAACAAGTTCCTAAGGTCTCGAACCTTCAGGATGGTCACTCTGGCTCAATAATACCATCCTTGGAACGCGAGGCGTGGTTCTGCTCTCTGTGACTTGCAGGGCCAGCGTTTTCACGTCCCTATCCGGTCCGCCTCACCAGAGATTCCTTCGCTTCCAGCGGGAAGGATCTCTCTTCGAAGTTCCAAGCCATGCCCTTACGGCTAGTCTCCAGCTCCCAGGGTCTTCACCAAATGCATGGCAGTGGTGACAGCATTCCCTCGCGCCGAGGGGTCCGGTGTGCCTTACCTGGAGCGACTGGCTGATAGCTGCCCTCCAGGAAAAGGAGGCGGAGTGGTCAGAGATCTGGCCCTCCAGGTCTGCTCTCCAACTGGGCCTCCTTATCCAGCAGGCAAGTCAGAACTCGAGCGAAGCAGGTGATTCTATTCACCAGGCGCAGCTCGACTCTCTGAGCCAGAGCGCGGCTCCCGCGGGACAGGGCGAGTTCTTTCCTCCTTGCTCGATCATTTCTGGTTGTCAGCACTGCACCCCTGCCGGGACTTCCTGCGCCCTGGGTCCTCATGGCGGCCTGCACCAGCGTGGTCCGATGGGCTCTGGCTGGAACATGCAAGGCCCCTTCAGTGGGGACTGGCCAGCCAGTGGTCACAACGCCACGATCCCTTGGACCAGCTTGTGTCGGTGACACAGAGGATGTGAAGCTCTCCAGTGGTGGGACTGTCCAGATCATTTGCAGGAGGGCATCCTGTTCAATCCGCCCGAGCCGACGGTCTCTCTGTCGACCGATGCCTCTCTGATGGGTTAAAGTGCCCATCTGGGGAACCACCTGACTGGCCTCTGGCCCCAGCGGCAGAGAGTCCCGATGCCACATCAACCTGCTGGAGCTCCCGAGCGGTCCGCCTAGCTCTACCGCCTTTTCCGTTCCTCAGGGTCATGGTCCGAGTCCAGGCGGACAATACCGACCATGTACTTCTAAACCGCCAGGGCGGGCCAGCTCCATGCTTCTATGCAAGAGGCTCTCCGCATTTGGTCACTCGCCTGCGCAGGCCTGGAGGCGGATCGCCATTCACGTGCCGGGGCCTCCAACACCTGGCCGATGCCCTGAGCCGGATGGGTCTGCATCCCAGTGGTCTCTCCTGCCGGAGGTAGTACAGCATCATTTCTCCCTTTGGGGCACACCTCAGGTGGACCTGTTTGCCTCCATGGAGAACGCTGGTGAGTCTGTTCCATGCCCGCCCCCTCAGCAGGGGCTCGCTAGGGGATGCCTTCTCGAGGCAGTGGACCCCGGCCTCTTTACGCCTTTCCCATTCCCTTGATCCACAAGGTGCCTCAAGCGAGGAGGGACAAGGCGCAGGTGATTCTGATAGCCCCAGACTGGCCTCGCCAGTTCTGGTACCCAGATCTCCAGTCTCAGCTCCAGGACTCCACGGCAGCTTCCAGCTCGCCCGGACCTGCTCTCAGTCAATCAGGGAAGGTGTTCCATCCGGACCTTCAATCCCTGCACCTGACGGCCTGGTTCCTGGCGGCTAGAGTTCCAGGCCCTGGGTCTTCCGACCAGGTCCTCAATGTAGTTGAGGCGTCCCGTAGGAGTCGACCAGAAAATGCTATGCCTTCAAATGGAAAAGGTTTTCCATTTGGTGTCAGAACAAGGGCTTGGACCCTTCCTCCTGTTCCTTGGCAAGCATCTTGGACTATTTATGGTCCCTTTCTAGTCAAGGGCTTAGGTCGGCGGCCCTAGAGGTGCACCTGGCAGCCATCTCTGCTTACGGGCACGGGCCGGAAGCAGTCGTGGCGCAGGAGAGGTGGTCTGGCGCTTTTCAAAGGCCTTGATCACATTCCCTCCAGTCAGGAACCCCACCTCCGTGGGATCTACTGCTGGTACTGGCAAAGCTCATGGGCAAGCTATTCGAACCTCATGCACAGGTGTGCTTTCTCTCACCTGTGGAAGACCGCCTTCTTGGTGGCTATCTCGCCAGCCAGAAGGATGGAGAGGCCCAGGCGCTTTCCATCGAGTCTCCTTACCTGGTCTTCCACAGGACAGAAAGGTCCTGCGCCCCACCGAAATTCCTTCCCAAGGTGGTGTCGAGTTTCACCTTAACCAGGTTGACTCTGCCGGTGTTCTACCCCAATCACACTGAGGCCTATCATAGGCTCCATACTCTGACTCCTTGTGAAGGCCGGCTTATTATAAGGAGCGACGGGCTGAAATTGGGAGAGGTTCGCCAGCTGTTTGTCACCTACGCTGAAGCCGCATCTGGCAGACCTGCAGCCAAGCGGACGATAAGCAGGTGGGTAACCTCCTGCATAGATCTCTGCTTATAAGTTGCGGGCATGGAGCCTCCCAGAGGAATAAGAGCTCATTCTACCCGCCTATACTGCTGCAACGGTGGCTGCTTCCAGGGACGCCCTATCCAGGAAATCTGCAGGGCTGCTACCTGGAAGTCAGCAAACACCTTCATTACCCACTACCACATCGACCTTGAGTCACGCCGGATGCTGGTTTTGGGGCCTCGGGTTCTCCAGTCTCTTTTCCCAAGTAAGTATATGGGGTGTGCTCTTGCCTCTCCTCCCGGAGAACTGCTAGGAGTCTGCCAATGAGTGTGGATGAACAACATATCCATGTCCCTAGAATACAGGTTACTCACCTGTAACAGGAGTTCAGGAATGGTATATGTTGTTCATCCACCGACCACCCGACCTTCCGGCTCTGACGCGCACAACCTGAGCTTCTCAGCGGGCCAGATCTGGCGTCATGGGGCGGAGCCGAGAGTTATACCACCCGGGTGGGTGGGAGGAGCAAGCTTGAAGACCTTCCGGCCAGATTTAAAGCGGCAAGGATACTGCCAATGAGTGTGGATGAACAACATATACCATTCCTAGAACTCCTGTTACAGGTGAGTAACCTGTATTTTGTATTCGTATTTTAAATTTTTATCTAGTTTTAAGTAAACATCTCATTTTAGAGACTACTTGGTGTGCCTTTGAAATTCTTTCTTTGACAAGTAAGCATATATGGTTAAAGCTGACATTGTGCGTAAGCTTACTGGTTTGCCAAACAGGGAAAAGGTAAGAGTTTATTCTGAGGTCTTTCATAGAGTTCTTAAGGGTTCATTTGGTACACCTGGTTAGGTGCCCGTAGGCGGAAGATATCTTGCCCCCCGAAGAGCAGAATTAACTGAGCCTGTACATTGGGTACACTAGCAAGAGGTTCACAGTTTGAATCCCTCCAGAAACTTGAGACCAAAGGTTGATTCGAACCCACAAAACAGACAGGAGGGTTACCCTGTTCTGTTAACTGTTCACAATACTACACTCGGAGGTTGGCACTGTGGGAGCAGAGGGCCGGACCTGCTGAGTGGGGTTGTGACACCCTCCACCTACCCCCCAGCCCACCTGCCTGTTCTCCGGGAGGAGGAACAATCCCTTCTGTGCAAAAAAGCCATCAAGTCAGTGACCAGATGCCAGTGAAACATAGAAACATAGAAGTTGACGGCAGATAAGGACCACAAGGCCCATCCAGTCTGCCCATTTCTTTTTCTACCTTATAAATGTGCCATCGGCCTTTGCTCTGTCAGTGGCGTATCTATTCATAGTCATTTGTATTGCTCCCTTATGCCTATCCCATGCCAGTTTGAAGCCCTGCACTGTATTCATAGCCACCACTTCTTGTGGTAAGCCATTCCATGCATCCACCACCCTTTCTGTGAAAAAGAATTTCCTCACATTCCCCCTTAATCGGCCCCCCTCTGGTCTCATGCTGTGTCCTCTTGTCCTGCTATTTTTCTTATATTTAAACATGTTAGACTCTTTGACCTTATTAATGCCCTTAAGGTGTTTGAATGCCTCGATCATATCACCTCTCTCCCTCCTTTGCTCTAGGGTATACATATTGAGCTCTGTTAATCTGTCCTCATATGTCTTCTGATGCAGTCCCTGCACCATTTTGGTTGCCCTTCTCTGGACTGCCTCAATTTGGTTAATGTCCTTGTGAAGGTGTGGCCTCCAATACTGCACGCAGTACTCCAGATGGGGCCTCAACCAGTGTCTTGTAAAGAGGGATTATTACTCCTCTACTACCATGTGATACCCTACTAATACACCCCTAACACCCCCTCAGCCTTACTCTACTGCTTTAGAGGTCTGCTTGATGATTTCAGGTCATCAGTGATGATGATGTCCAAGTATCTTTCTTCCTTTGTGACTGCTAGCAACTCCCTCCCAGCCTATAGGTGGCTTCAGGGTTTCTCTTCCCTATGTGCATGATTTTGCACTTCTTTGCATTAAATCCCAGTTGCCACTCTTCTGACCATTTTGTAAGTTTATCCAGATCTCTTCTTATTCTGCCCACCCCATCTGGATCATCTACTCTGTTGCAGATCTTGGTGTCATCTGCAAACAGACAAGCCTTACCCTCTAGTCCATCTGGTAAGCACACTAATGAAGATGTTGGAAGAGGACTGGCCCCAGAACTGATCCCTGAGGTACCCCAGTTGTGACTTGCATCTCTTCTGACTGTATACCATTTACCACCACTCTCTGTTTTCTGCCCGTCAACCAGTTTGCCACATAGTTGACCAACTTCTGACCCACCCGAGCCTACCCAGCTTATTTATCAATCTTCTATGTGGAAGTGTCAAAAGCTTTGCTGAAGTCAAGGTAGGCGACATCAACTGCTCCCCCTTGGTCCACCACTCTGGTTACCCAGTCAAAGAAATCTATGAGATTAGTTTGACAGGACCTTCCTTTGTAAACCCATGCTGTCTTGGATCCTGTGCCCTATGGATTCCAGGTGTTGCACTATCCTTTCCTTAAGGAGTGCCTCCATAATCTTGTCCACTACTGAGGTAAGACTGACTGGTCTGTAGTTCCCTGCCTCCTCCCTGCTACCACTCTTGTGGAGCGGGATCACATGAGCCCTTCTCCAGTCTTCTGGGACCTCTCCTGTGCTCAGAGACTCACTAAACAGTTCTGCTAATGGCTGTGCTAGTTCCACCTTTAGCTCCTTAAGTACCCTGGGATGTATGCCATCAGGTCTCATTGCCTTATCTACTCCTGAGCTTAGCAAGCTCTTGTAGGACCCTTTCTTTTTGTGAGGGAGTAGTGCTCACCTCCCTCCCCTGTGTCCATGATGCTGAGCTGTGGGCCCTGCCCTACCTTCTCTTCAGTAAATACTGAGCAAAAGTATCTATTTAGGATAGATGCCTTTACAGGGTCCTCCTCCTCACATGCTCCCTTTTCTCCATTAAGGTTAGCAATACCCCCTCTGGACTTTCTCCTTTCACTAATGTATCTATAGAAAGTCTTGTCACCTTCTTTTACTGTTCGTGCTAGTGTTTCCTCAGTTTGGGACTTTGCCTGCCTTACTGCCTTCCCTGCTTCCCTTAGGGCAGTTTGGTAGAGATTTTGCTCCAGGTTCTTCCTGGTTCCCAAAAGAACCGGAGACCTGAGGCCAATCTTAGACATCAAGGACCTCAATCTGCATGTCCAGTACAAAAAGTTTCAAATGGCAACTCTGTCAGGTCTGCTGCCCCTTTTCAAACAGGGTGACTGGTTGTGTTCTCTGGACATGCAGGATGCGTACATGCACATCTTGGCGTTTTCACCCCACAGGAGGTTCCTCCTGTTCGTTTTCCAGGACAAGCATTACCAATTCAAAGTATTGCCCTTTGACTTGTCCTGTGCACTGCAGGTCTTTGCCAAGTGCTAAGTTGCAGTTGCTGCAGCTCTGAGAAGGTAGGGACTGTATGTTTTCCTTTATCTAGATGATTGGCTCCTAAAGGCCCCATCCAGGGAACAGCTCCTGCGGACTCTACAGAGAACTCTTTAGTTATTTCTCTCCCTGGGCATTACGGTCAATCTGCCCAAGTCGGTCCGTGTCCTGTCCCAAAGGCTGCAGTACATAGGGGTGGTTCTAGACTCAGCACAGGGAAAGGCCTTCCTGCCTCAGAACAGGGTGGAGTGCCTTATTGTCCAAGTTCAGGAGGTCAGCCAGAGCCATTATATCCCTGCAAGAGTGTACTTGAGACTGTTGGGATTGCTTGCTGTGACCATCCCCACTGTTCCACTGGCCAGGCTCCACATGCGCTTCCTCCAGTGGACTCTCTGAGTATAGTGGGACCAGCACATGGACAAATTAGATCAGTTAGTGCTGGTCTCCTCCCCCTGTTGGCAAGGTGCTCCAGTGGTGGATGGACCTCCTGAATTTGCTGCAGTGGGTCCCCCTCCAGATCTCCTCACCACAGATGGCTCCAGTTTGGGCTGGGGGCTCATCTGGGTCCCTTTTAAATGCAGAGCTCTTGGTCCCAGATCGAAACTTCCTTGCATATCGATGTTCTGGAGATGTTGGGGGTCATGTATGCCATGCAGGCCTTTCAGAACCATCTCCTCCTGGGTCAGCTGTTGATTCAGTCCGACAACCTCAGTGTCGTGTATTATATCAGCAAGTGCGGGGGGGGGGGGACCGCATTCATACCCCTATGCAGGGAGGCCATGAGAGTGTGGTACTGGGCGTTGGACCACGCGTTCTAACTCTCTCTCAGCTGTTCATGTCCCAGGAGTGCTAAGCACTCTGGTGGACAGCCTCAGTCGGACGCAGTCCAGCATGCATGAGTGGAAGCTTCTCTCATCTGTCGCAAAAGATCTGTTTGACAGATTGGGTTGTCCAGAGTTGGACCTTTTTGCATCCCCACTCAACTCAGAATTGCCCAGTTTCTGCTTGCACAATCCAGGGCCTGGAGTTTTCTGGCAAGATGCGTTGTTCTTCTCTTGGAGCGGGAGGTTCCTTATGTCTTCCCTCTGTTTTGTCTGATTTAGAGGGTGCTAATCAAACTGCAGATGGAGGGGCCAGCATAATCCTGGCAGCTCCTTTCTGGCCTCGTCCGATATGGTTTCCATTACTACAGTAGCTAGCAGAGGAACCTCCTGTCCCTCTTCCTCTTTGCAGGAATTTGCTGACGCAGGCTCAGGGGACCTTGGTACATCCCAACCTCAAGTCCCTCTATCTGCATGCTTGGCTTCTGAGGACGTATCCATCACCAGATTTGGAGGTTCCCATAGGGTGGCAGATGTTCTGATAGCCACTCAGAAGCCCTCCACTCGAGCCATTTATGCCATAAAGTGGAAGAAGTTTGCCATCTGTGCTGCCAAACATAATCTGGACCCTTTTACTTGTCTAGTGAGCCAAATTCTGGATCGCCTGATATCATTGTCTGACTCAGGTCTCTAGTACTCCTCACTTAAGGTGCATCTTTTGGCTGTCTCAGCCTTCCATGAGCCTGTGGGTGACCACACTGTGGCTCAGTTGGATGTTTTCCATACCTTCTTAAGAGACATCCTGCATCTGAAACCTCCAATCTGTTCTCCTGTCCCAGCTTGGGAGTTGAATTTTGTTTTTTAGAAGTTGACCCTGTCTCCTTTTGAGCCAGCCGCGACTTACGAGCTATGCTTCCTTTCTTGGAAAGTGTATTTTTGGTTGCTATTACTGTTTCTGCTCAAAAGATTTCCAAGCTTCAGGTCCTCTGGTGCGAGGAGCCTTATTTGATTTTTCACAGAGTCAGGGTGTCTTTGTGCACAAATCCTAAGTTTCTCCCTGTGGTGGTGTCTGAGTTTACCCTGAACCATTCTGTCCACCTTTCTGTTTATTTTCCTGAACATGCCAATCCAGGGGAAACACTGCTCCATATGGTAGATGTGCACATATCTTTGAAATGTTAACTGCTTCGGACTAAAGAATGCAGGAAGTCGAAACAGCTTTTTGTTTCTTTCGCCCCAGGCAGAGAGGGTGTTCAGGTTTCTAAACAGTGTTTGTCTAAATGGTTGGCAAATCGCATTGTGTTCTGCTGCAATAAATATGGCAAAGAGTTACCAGGAATGGTGAAAGCTCATTCCACAAGGGGCATGCCTACCTCTGTGGCTTGCTTCAGAGGGGTCTCTGCTGAGGACATTTGCGCCGCTGCCACTTGGAGTACTGTCCACACTTTCACAAAGAACTACAATTTGGGTAGTGCCTTGAGAGCCTGTGCAGGTTTTGGCAGGACTGTACTACAGGGCCTCCTGTCTTACATTTAGGGAGGGCCTTCCTCCCAGACTGTTTCTGAGCATATGTAACTGCATGGAACTTGTTTCATCTGTGGGACCTAATGACTGAGATACCCCAGAAGAAGACAGAAGTGTTACGTAAGGACTTACCGTAACAGTAGATCTTCGAGGGGATCTCGGTCATCCAGTCCGTCTTCCCTCCCTCCATCTTCCTTTTGGGGGGTGGGGGCTGTTTCTTAGAACTGGCTATCTGGTGTATCCAACTGTTCATATGGGCCTGGGCACCTCTCTCTCTCTCTCTCTCTCTCTGTCCTCAGTCCCCCATGGCTAGAGCTATGCTCCCTTTGTCTCCGGGGGAAAGAACTAGAGAGGGAGCGGGGCCACTCATGCCTTTATAGGGTTGGTGATGTCGGCAGACAATGTCAGCGTGGGTGGCCCCAGTTTTACAGCTGAAAATCTTCCGTGTGGGTCCTGCTTTACCGGTGATAAAGTTCTATCTGTGGGACTTGATGTAGTGGAGGGAAAGAACAGTTACGTAAGAACTTAGCGTAACTTTTAAGTTCTTACATAACTGTTCTTTCCCTCCACTACAACTGCCAACTTTGTCTCAGAGCACCCCCCCCCCCAGCTTTCCTTGTGTGGTAGGGCCTGACAGGGTGTCTGTGGCTGGCCCAACCGGGAGACCAAATCCAGTGTGACAGAAGGGGCTAGAGGGCCAGGTCAGATAGCAGGCCACCTTATTTGGTTGTGATTGGGGGGGCCTTTTATCTGCCATGGAAGTGCCTTTGCTTCTCTTCTTTGTTACTCATTTGGAGTCATTGAAATTGGCAAGGCCACCATATCATGATTGGTGTGCAGGACCGCAGTGTAGCCTCCTCCCATACAGTGATTTTCTTGTTTCCCTGGCAACCAAGGATAGTCTCTCAGTGAGACTCTACAACCATCCGTCCTGGAAGGCATGAATCCAAGCTGTTGATTTGCTCAACAGCAGCCCTGCCACTCATACTGTGATGTTGCATTATAAGTAACTTCTGTAACTTGATTAAAGGGTACAGTGTTATGGCCTATAAAGTTTGGAAATTATAGGTTATCTTTTGAAATTAGAGTGGAACCCTAATACAGTCATGTCTTTGACATGTGTGTTATCTGTGCCATGTGTTGGGGACAAGCTGATATATTTTTTAAAATTTACTGTGTGTTTGCAGAGGCTAGCCCACTAGACATGTGATATCTTGTTTTCAGCAGGGTTCTGCTTCTACCTAGTTTGGAAGTCTGAAGCACACTGAAGTCAAGTGACTTACTGAAGGCCATGCTGAGCCATGGTTGTGATGAGATTTGTATCTGTGAGCTTCTGTTTCACTGTTCACTGCACTAACCACTAGACCATAGTGCCTTGGCTGCATTGGGACTCTTGGAGGACCTTGGCTGCATTGAGGCTTTTGGACGCTGACTAGCACTGGGGCTCTTGAACCTTGGCTTGCAGTGGGGCTGTTGGACCTTGGCTGGCAGTGGAGCTCTTGGACCTTTAGTTAGATTGTTGGAACTTGCCTGGCACTAGGATTTTGGACCATTGCTGGCACTCTGATCTTGGACCGGACAAAGATTCACAGCGAAGTGCTAGAGTAGTCATCCAGAGTGTGGCACTGTATTTCTATAAAGTCTGCACTGGTGTTGGGCTGCTGCTGTTATTGCTTTGTGCTTTTGGTTCACTGTCCTCTGGTCCTAAGAACGTGCAAGGCAACACTCTTGTAGTCATAAGGGGCCCTCCAACCAGACCCATAAACTTAAAATAGAAGGTTTCCTCCTTTAACAAAATCTAGTTGGAACCTTTTTTCTGGAGAAGGTCTTTATATGAAGGTTCAAAAAAAGGAAAACGCCCCTTGGTGGCCCATTGATTGGTTTGTATGCTTGCCACGCAGAAGACCCAGGTTCACGCCCTGAGCCCAGGCTGTTGTACATCATGGAGTAGAGGTTAGGCTAAGTGTCTGCTTTGGATGCTATATGCCTTGGAAGGTAAGGATTCTCCAACCGGGGCAGATGCAAGACTGCCCTTCCTGCTGTCTCAGGGAGGGAGTCATGCTGGAAGGAGTGCAGCTCCCATTGGGTGCATACAGCTTCCGATGCTACCTGGGTCTTCCAGTGTCATGACATAGGGATGTAGATATCCAGGCTGAGGATTGGTGCCATGCAGGCATGGGATTAGTTGATGGGTGTTCTCAGTTGCCCCATGCTGTGCCTTAGGCCGCCATACAGGAGACACTTCAGTGAGCATGGGGAATTCTTAGGACATACGGTTGATTTGACTGGGAGATTAAAGTTAACTCCTGCCACCATGCCCATTTAATCTGCACCCCCAATAGGCTACCTGCCAGGTGCCAGAACATTAGTGCTTTTGAGGGGCTTTATCCTTCATCTAGGAAACGTGCTGCAGAGAATAAGGTGCTGACCAACTACCACATCATTTCTGAAGTGGTGGGGGACTAACTGATTGGTGATGCGTAGTATTGAAGGGGTTTCTGCAGTAGGGTGTGACAGAAGAAGGTCCTGGCCCAGTGGGACAGCAATGAATAGAACATTGTACGTATACAAAAGGATAGTGGGGTTGGGAGACTAAGTGGAAGACAATGGCCTCTTTCTGAGGTGATTATGCTGTGCACCTAATGTAAGTTTGAAGTTAAGTGCATTCCCAAAGGGTAGTAATCTATACCACAGAAATATCTCACATAGTGTTTTGCAGTTGACAGTAATGACTCTGGAGACTGAATTAACTGATGATCCCTATGGACTAGTGCTGGAGTGCAAAAGTAGAGCAGTGAAGGGGGAAGAGAGTGAATGTGGTGGTGCAAACCCCAGGGAGTAACACATTTTGTTTTTAACGCTGTGGCTTGACAAAAATTTCTTTCTGTGATTATATGATGCATCTTCTGTGTTTGTACTGTGCAGGTCGAGCTTGGTTGTATCTGGCCCTCAACGAAAATTCCTTGGAAAGCTACTTAAGACTGTTCCAGGAAAATCAGAGTCTTCTCCACAAATACTACTTTAAGTGAGTATTATCATTTCTTAGCCTTCTTTCAAAAAAACCCTACTCTGTACCTGCATTATCTTATACTCTGTGTAAGCCTGTCTGTGATACAGTAGTAGGCTCCTAATTTGTGCTTCTATTTAGTTGCATTGTAATGGATCCTTGTTCTAATGCACCTCACTCTGAGAATCCAAATATTTGTAGCTCCCTAGGCTGTTGTTCCAGTGAGGCTGTCTTTGGACTTCACAGTTTTAAATAGAATATCCAGTCCACCTTTAGAATATATATATTTGTTTTCCCAGGATAGCCCAACTAAGCTGCAATGTCTGATTTGCAGTGGAGTCCTCCTGCGCAAGTTCAGGAGGTTAGTTGAACATAAGAACATGACAGCAGATGGGGATCGCGTGATCCATCTAGTCTATCCGTTATTTGACCTACCCCCCCCTCCAAAGTATATTCCCTATTTCAATATTCCGCTATGTCTGTCCCAAGATATTTTGAACATCTTAACTGTCTTGACGTCCACGACCTCCTGCAACAGCCTGTTCCATAGCTGCACAAAAACTTCCTAATGTTGCTCCAAAATCTCCTCCCGTTAGACTTCTGTTGTGGCCGCTAGTACGTGCCTCTTTATTTTCTTGGTAGAAATTCAAATTCTGCACTGAGTTGATACCCTTTAGGTATTTTAAGATCTTACTTCGAGTGGGAGCTCTTGCAGCAGGCTGTTACTATAAAGACTATGCCGCCAGGCACTAGGACCCCACGGAAACCTTCTAGCTAGCAATCTTCAGTGGGGACCGCCCCCAACGTTGGCTCCACCCTGACGTCGGTCAGTGGTACATAAGGGGGTGGTCCCCAGCCCCACCTCAGTTGTTTTCCTGCTGTAGACCTGTCTACTTCAGCTCTTCAGTTGCCTTTTAAAACTAAACTAGCATTTTCTGTAGAATTTATAGTAAAGTGTCTTATTTTTTCAAAGAAATGTCCGCTTTTCTGTAGCTTTGATATTTCCTGCATGTCTTCTTCGCCGTTGTCGGTTTCTTCTACTGAGAAGAAGAGGACCAAGTGTGCCTGTGGTTGACAGATCCCAGCCAAGGAAAAGCACAAGGCCTGTGTCTACTGTCTGGGACTGGACCGCAACACCAAAGCCTGTCCCATCTGCAGTGGCTTTACCAGCTGGACTCGCATCCACCACCTTAAGGTATTGAAGGCACACATCATAGAGCAGCAGCTGGCCATCATGCAGAGCTCACCAGCCGAGAAGTCTGCCTCTTCTTCCCATTCTTCCAAGAACAAGGATCAGGACCAGTGCAAGTCCTGTGAGAAGGACCGGGGCAGGTCTAAGGGGCGTTCGTGCTCCTGGTCTCCGCACCACAAAAAGGCCTCCTCGGGCTCTAACTCCTGGGGTTCGGGTCATTCCTCCCTCCACTCTTGGCACTCTTCCAGGCAGCAGGACTCTTCCACTCCCGCCAAAACCCCGACGTTGGGCAATGGAAAACAGGGCTTGGGCTCTTCTACCCCAGCCTTGGTTACCTTACAGGTGAAGGCCACACCCATGCGGTTACCTTCCGCCTCAGGGGTTGGGACTTCTTCAGCTAGTGCGGGGGCCTCAGTCCACTCACGCACAGTCCCAGTGACGGTTTCTCTCGGGGCTTCGGGTAAGACCAAAGAGCACCAGGGTCAGGAGTCGGTCTGCAAACCGACCTTGGCTCACTGCACCTTGGCCTCTCCGACGCCTATGTCCAAGCCAACGATGGTCCACAGAGCAAACAGCTTCAGACCGTCGATGATCCAGGCCAAGGGACGTATGTCGGATCAGGTCTCCCTGGACCTCACTAGCTCACCAGTCCAAAGGCCTGCTACACTTGACAACCAAGGGGATTGTCTACCCCTTCCCAGAGGGATCAACCTGATCTCACTTCTTCTCCTGTCGCTCCACCCATGCTGGGTGATCAAACACCTTGGGCCCTGGTGGATACTGTGGTTCCCCAGTTTTCTAATGATGAACTGACAGAAATTTTCCAATTCTGGTGGAGCCAGGTAAAACAAGATGTCCTTCCCCCGCACCAAGCCCTGAATACGGATACAGGCAAAGACCGGAGCCGAGAGGACAAACAGTCCTCACCCGCTCCAAAATCTAAGTCTCGCTCGCACAGTCCCACTGACTCCCCTGGCAGGACTTTGCACAGGGAACGGCATCACTGACGTCTTTCCCACTCACCAAGCACTTACCGACGTCATTCCTGCTCACCGAGCACTTACCGATGTCGCTCCTCCAGTCGTAGGCAGTTCAACAGCTGATGGTCGGTTAGGCATTTTCAGCACTCCACCAGCTGTTGCCGGTCCCACAGCCGTCGCTGGTCCTCTAGTGGGCAAGGTCTTATTCCAGATCTAGATCTGCTTCCCTCTCTTCTAGGGTTTCTGATTCGAAATCCTATACTTCAGGTTCTGACCGTTCTTCTAGAGAAAGGCATGCCTCACTGGAGAAGGACACCCCTAGCTCACCTGATGATCCTACCTCTATGGACATTATGAGGCATATCCAGGCCTCCAGTGGATGGGAGATGGAGGATCTGGATCCAGAGTGCCAGAGGTTCGCCAAGTACCTGAGGCAGAAGGAGCCAAAGCCCTTGGTCGTTCTTCCTTTAATGGATACGTTCCAGAACCTCACCTGGATTACCTGGAAGCATCCCCCTACCACTCCGGCGGTCTCCAAGAAGTCTGACCTGGTGTCGAGGGATGAGTCTTTCCTGGCAGAACACCCTCAGACAGACTTGATGGTTATCATGGCTGCTCACGATAAGTCAGAGAAGCCAAAACACCTTAGTTCTTAGTCTCCCGACACAGAGTCCAGATTCCTAAACCAGGTGGGCAAGAACATTTATTCTGCCTCCACCTGTTCTGTTAGATCTTTGAACTTTCTCACACGCATGGTCCAGTACCAGAATGCAATGTAGGAGAAAGGACTAGAGGTTGCTTAGGCCTTGCCAGACTTGGCTCAGAAGACCGAGCTCCTGGATATCCTCAAGTCAGGATCAAACGTAGGCACTCATGTCCTGAGGGCCTCGTATGATACAGCAGATACAGCCTCTAGGGCAGCGGCATCTGGCATTAGCCTTAGGTGCCACACCTGGCTCAGAGTCTCTGGATTCTCACAGGATCTGCAGTCTGGTGTTTTGGATCTTCTTTTCCAAGGTTCCATATTTTTTTGGGAGTAGACGGAGAAACTGATCTCCCATCTCCAGGACTCCGGGAACTCTATCTGGTCTGTCCGAAAGTTGTACAAGGGGGACCAGAAGCCTTTTCGGAAATGGTCCTTTTGGAAATCCTTGGGGCAAAGTCTCTGCAACCAGTTCCAGCTGACGGGAGGCTTCAAGAGGAAGGCAGCAACCCAAACTCCTGGGAGCTGTGCCTTCAGAGTCCCCAAGACCTCCCAGCCCTCTCTACCTGTTCCCGTATCTGCCCAGTGACTTGTTGCCTGCCCCCCTCCTCCAGCAGAGGCCATGGGGGAGGCAGTAGGGGGTCACTTCGTTGTCTTCCTAGTGGGATAGAGCAACATCACCACAGACCTCTGGGTGTTAGATCTGATCTGGAGAGGACATACTCTAAAGTTCCTACAGATTCCTCCAGACAAGCCACCAAGGTCCTCCCAGTATCCTCCTTCTCACATATCCCTTGTAGAAGGAGAGATCCAGGCCCTTCTGCAGAAGCGGGCAATAGAGCCGGTTCCCCCGGGACAACAGGGGCAGGGCAGTTGTTCTCATTTCTTCCTGGTCCCAAAAAAGACCAGAGACCTTCAGTCCATTCTGGACCTCAGCTCTCTAAACCTTTTTTATAAGAGCACAAGTTGTTCAGAATGGTTACCCTTCCAGGCCTCACTCCCCTCTTGCTCCAAAGGGACTGGCTCTGCTCCCTAGACATGCAGGATGCCTACCTGCACATAAGGGACTTTCCTCCCCATCGGAAGTTTCTGAGGTTCCATTTCCGGGTGAGACATTACCAGTTCCGAGACTTACCGATCGGCCTCACCTCCGCTTCTCAAGTGTCTAGCGGTGGTGGCTGTGGATCTCCAATGCCAGGGACATTACATCTTCCCTTACCTAGATGACTGGCTCCTGGCAGCTCCTTCCAGGGCTCATCTACTTCACTCTCTCTCTGAGACACCTTTAAACTCTTCTGAGAGTTGGGTATCATCCTGAAACTTCCAAAGTCATCCCCATGGCCCAGTCAATGACTCCTTTGTATCAGAGCGGTCCTGGACATGGTTCAGGGCATGGCCTTTCTCTCAGAAGACAGGGGAGATCGCCTAAGGAGTTTAGCCCAAGCGGTATCCATGGCTCCCCAGGTCCCAGCCAGGACCTTCCTCAGACTTCTGGGGCACATGGCTGCGGCCATTCCTACATTTCCCTTGGCCCACCTGTACATGAGGCCCCCCCCCCCCCCCCCCAAGTGGACGCTCAGGGTGCAGTGGGACCAGAGGTCAGACGACCTAGACCAGCTGGTCAGGATATCTGACCCAGTCCGAAGGACTCTATCCTGGTGGCCAGACCCCTCCAATCTGGAATGAGGGGTCCCCTTCCAGCAGGAGCCCCCAAGATGGGTTCTGACTACAAATGCTTCCGATCTTAGTTTGGGTGCTCACCTGGAGCACAGACAGACCCAGTGGACCTGGTCTCCAGATGAGCAGATGCTCCACATCAGTGTCCTAGAGATGCGAGTGGTCCTGAATGCTTTGCAGGTGTTTCAGTCGGACCTTTTGCTAGGCCCTCTTCTCATCCAGATGGACAACATGTTGGTAATGTTTTACGTCAACAAGCAAGGGGGCACAAATTCTTACCCCCTTTGCCGGGAGGCAATGAGGGTCTGGTATTGGGCTCTGGAATACCACTTTGATCTCACCGCTGTTCATGTTCCAAGTGTTCAAAACTTCTTGGCTGACAGCCTAAGTCGGTCTTGATCCAAGGCTCATGAGTGGGAGCTCCTTCAGTCGGTGGCAGACCAACTATTCGACAGATAGGCTGTCCAGAGTTGGACCTCTTTGCAGCCCCACTCAGTGCCAGACTGCCCGGTTTCAGTTCGCTAGAGCCTGTGCCTGGTGTTTTTCTGGCTAGATGCTTTGTCCCTCTGTTGGACAGGGAGGTTTCTATACGCTTTCCCATTTTCCAGAGGGTTCTCCTGAAGTTACAGGCTGAGGGAGCAGAGATGATCCTCATCCCTCAAAACATATTTATTTAATCAAGCCTTTAATTGAAGATGTTTTAAAATAATAGCACTTTTATGATGGCTAGATAAGCTATTACTCCCATCTGTATTTTGTATGTTGTCTATGTTTTAAATCTGTTTTACTGAATTTTTAAAGTGTTTTTGTATGATATGTGTGTTTATATTGTGCAGCACCCAGAGTCCTCAGAGATGGGTGCTATATAAATAAAATATCTAAATATCTATTGAACGCCCTCGGCAGATTTGGTTCCCACTGCTTCAGCAGCTGGCAGTGGAGCCTCCAATACAGCTGCCACTGAGCGTACACTTGCTATCACATGATCAGAGCACCCTGGTTCATCCAGGCCTCAAATCCCTGCATCATTATGCATAGGTCCTGCAGACTTAATTAAGCCTTGGTGTGGGGCCTCTCAGGAGGTGGCAGATGTTCTCATTGCAGCGAGAAAGCCCTCAACTCACCCTGTCACTTGGACCCGCTTACCTGTCCAGTGAACTCTGTCTTAGAGTATCTCCTCTCCTTACCAAACCGAGGCTTGAGCTACTCCTCCATTAAGGTACATCTTTCAGCAATTTCTGTTTACCACATACCCATGGGGAGGAAACCCTCACCCAGCTGAATGTGTCCCATACTTTTTTGCGCGGCATACTGCACATTAAGCTTCCCATCAGAGATTCTGTACTGCCCTGAGATCTCCTCTTTATGCTCGAAAAACTTCTTCTTCCCCTGTTTGAGTCTGCTGCAGACTGCGAGCTTCACTTCCTTTCTTGGTAAGCATTATTTTTACTTGCTGTTACTTCTGCTCGGAGGGTTTCCGAGCTTCAGGCCCTGATGTGTAAGGAGCCTTATTTAGTTTCCATAAGGACAGGGTGTACTTATGTACTAACCCTAAGTTTTTACCCAAGGTTGTGTCCGAGTTCACACTTAATCAGGACATTAACATTAACCTGCCAGTGTATTACCCTAACCACTTGAACCAAGGGGAAACGCTCCTGCATACTCTGAATGTCCACAAGGTGCTACAGTATTATCTCAACCGTACTGCTTCATACCGTAAGACAGATCAGTTGTTTGTGGCCTTCGCGCCCTGCTGCCAAGGTGCTTCAGTGTCTAAACAGACCTCATCTAAGTGGCTGGTACATTGCATAGTTTTCTGCTATGACAAGTACAACAAACCCCTTCTGGGCTCGGTACGGGGCATTCCACCAGGGGAGTGGCTACTTCCTTTTCTTTGATGTGTAATGTCTCGATAGCAGACATTTGCGCAGCGGCTACCTGGAGCTCAGTGCATACCTTTATCAAGCACTATAGCTTGGACATTGCCTCTAGGAGAAGGGCAAGTTTTGGCCTGGCTGTCCTTCAGGGCCTTCTATCCTGATACCTTTTTCTGTCAGTTGCACTTTAGCCTCCTCCCAAATCTATCTCGATCCTTTTTTTGGGGACTGCTTGGGATTCAGTCCTTATGGTAATAGCCTGCTGCAAGAGCTCCCACTCAAAGTAAGATAGTACAGTTACGCAAGAACTTACTGTAACAGTAGATCTTTGAGAGGAGCTCTTGCAGCAGGCGCTGCTTTCTCTCCCTGGTGAGTCTCTGCATCTTTTTTACAGTAAGCTTCCACCCAGTCTGCCTGCTGGGCTTACCAGTGGGTCTCTGGTGGGTGAACTGAGGTGGGCTGGGGACACCCCCTTACGTACCATTGGCCGACGTCAGGGCGGAGATTATGTTGGGTGGCAGTCCCCGCTGAAGACTGCTAGCTAGAAGGTATCTGTGGGGTCCTAGTGCCTGGTGGCATAGTACTTATGGTAATAGCCTGCTGCAAGAGCTCCTCTCGAAGATCTACTGTTACAGTAAGTTTTACGTAACTGTACTGTTTCTATCATGTCTTCTCTGTTTTGGGGAGTACATGTTTAATTCTTTAAATCTTTTCTCATAGGGTGCATGGTGGAGGTCCCGAACCATCTTTGTAGCTCTTTTTTTTCATAGTTTCCAGACAGTCTACATCCTTTTTAAGGTGGCATCTCCAGAACTGGACACATTATTCCAGGTGTGGCCTCACTAAGGATCTGTAAAGTGGGATTATCACTTTGTGCTTTCTGCTTGTGATCCCTCTTCCGTTGCAACCGAAGATATTACTGGCTTTCTGTGCCGCCTTTTCACATTGTCTCCCTACCGTTAGGTTGTTGGATACCATGAGCTCTAGGTCCCGTTCTAGGTTCACGATGGCTAATTGTTCGCCCCCTAGATAGTAATTCTTTTCTGGGTTTCTTTTCCCTAGGTGCATGACCTTACACTTCTTGGCGTTGAACTTCAACTGCCAAGTTCTGGACCATTCTTCAGTTTTGTTATGTCTGATTCCATCGCTATGGCCCTTTCCTGTGTGTCTACCCTGTTGCAGAGATTGGTGTAATCTGCAAACGGGCATACTTTCTCCTCCAGTCCATCTGCAATTTCGCTGATGAATATGTTGAAGAGGATTGGTCCAAGCACTGAACCCTGTGGAACCCCTCTAGTTGCCATCCCCTCTCTTGACAGGGTGCTGTTCACTACAGCATTCTGGGTCCTCCCCTGAAGCCAGTTTCTCACCCAATTAACAATATTCTCTCCTACACCTGCATTTCCCAGTTTGTTAATAAGCCTCCTGTGGGGGACAGAATCAAAGGCCTTTCTAAAGTCTAGATATACAACATCTACTGGCCTGCCTTTGTCTACTACTTCTGTCACCCAGTCACAGAATTCTGTCATGTTTGACTGGCATGACCTGCCAGTTGTGAAGCCATGCTGCTTAGGGTCTAGCCTCCCACTGGTTTTCTACTGTCCTTTCCTTTAGTAACAATTCCATAATGTTCCTCACAGTTGAGGAGAGGCTGACAGGGTGGTAGTTTCCTGCCTCTTCTTTGCTTACGCTCTTCTGTAGGGTACCACAGTAGTCCTTTTCCAGTTCTCTGGTACCTGTCCGCTGTCCAGTGATTTATTAAGGAGTTTGGCCCATGGAGCAGCAAGTTCCTCCCTAAGCTCTTTCAATACCCAAACATAAATTCCGTCTGGACCCATAGCTTTGTCTGTCTTTAATTTATTTAATTCTTCTAGGACCCTCTCTTTTGTCAAGAGGCTTGTGTCTGCTTCCTGGACGTGGAGACCGGTAGCTAGTGTTGGACTCTTACCATTTTGTTCTCTTGTAAAAACGGAGCAGAAGCATTCGTTAAATACTTCTGCTTTTTGTACATTGTCCTCCACCTGCTGTCCTTCCTTGTTTCTTAGTCTGACTATTCCTCTCTGGTCTTTCTTTTTCCCCCAGACATACCTGTAGAAGGTTTTGTCACTCTTTATAATTTCTGCTGCAGTTTTTTCTTCAGTTTGTGCTTTGGCTACCCTGATTGGTTTCCCAACCTCTTTGAACTTGGTCCTGTATTTTTCTCTATCACAGTCTTTCTTTATACTGTCTGAAGGCTTTTTTCCTTTCTTTTATTTTCAATGCTACCTCTTTCATAAACCATAGTGGTTTTCTCCTTCTTTTGGTTTTACTGATTACCTTTGAGTATTTTGCTGTGACAGTGTTTAATGACATCTTCAATGCTGTCCACCTCTCCTCGACATCTCCATCTTTTATGTTTTTGTACAGCTTGAGAAGGCGGACTTCATCTTGTTGATGTTTGCATTTTTGAAGTGGAGGGTTTTTAGTTTAGTGTGGCTGGTGACTTCTTGTCTGTTGACTGTGAGCCATATTGATCTGTGATTGTTGGAGCCCGAATTGATTCCTACTTTAACGTCAGATATCCTTGTGCTGTTTGTTAGCATAAAGTCTAGGATTGTATCTTCCCTTGTTGGTGAATCTACTAGCTGTATTAGACCCACCTCTTGCAGAGCAACGAGGAATTCCTTGCTCTCTATGTTTCTGTGCTTCTTTTCTGATGAGGCTATGTAGGAGACCCAGTTCACATCAGGCAGACTGCAGTCTCCTACAGCAGTAGCCCACCTTTGTCAGTCATTGTAAGGACTGTTTCAAGAAGCTCCTTATCCCTTTCTATTTCTTGTAATTGGGGTCTGTAAACCATTTCCACTCATAATGGGGTTTTATCTCCTGTGCTGAGGGTTACCCATAGGGACTCAGTATTGTTGCTTGTTCCCTGGATCTCGGTAGCATTTATTTTATCGTTGACATAGATTGCCACACCTCCGCCCTTTTTGAATTCATGGTCCCTCCTAAACAGAGTGTAGCCTGGGATTGCAGCATCCCAGGTGTGGTTCTCTTTGAACCATGTCTCTGTGACTGCTACCCAGTCTAGCTGAGCCCCAATCATTACGGCGGTGAGGTCCGGGATTTTATTGAATAGGCTACGAACATTGATGCACATTGCACGCCATACCTGTATTTTTCTGCTGACATTTCGTGATATGCTCTCCAAGGATGGACTGGCTTGGGTATTGCTCCGTTTTGCTAGTGCAATCTGATCTTTATCCTGTCTTGGTGATATATTAGTAGGTTCTCTGTCTGGACAAGGCTGCCAGAAACAATCAGCGCAGTGGTGTGTCAGAGCAACTGTGCAGCTCCTGAAGATCCAAAAGTAGGGGAGTATGGTAAGTGGATAAACAAAAAAAAAACCTGTGTTAGAGTTCAGGTAGAAGCTGTTTGGGGAAATGTTACAACCAGCCAAAGACTTTGTGAAACAACTTTGTGTCTGAGTTGTTGCTTCTGGCTGAGAGCTTTCTATTAGCCAACCACTATTTTAGTAGTGGGTACAGCAATACAAATGCTGATTTACATACAGCAGCCAGGAATTCTAGGTAAGTGTTCCAACTGCTCCTTATGCTGAGAGAGCAGCTGTTGGCTGGGTCTGAGCAGAGTGAGCGAGGAGAGAAGCCACCTCAATGGAGAAAAGAGCCTAGACTCTGCACTCCAAGCCCTGACTGTCTCATAGTCACATGGAGTAAAGGGCTGTTATTTAATTTGTTCCTGGGATCTCCTGGGTCTTCTTCGAGGGTATCTCCATAGAGCTGTAAGACACCAGACTATTATCCATTGGTGTCAGGACCTTGGGGGAAGCATTTGCATGATGTGGTCGCCCACTTTGATGTGCCTACATGTGTGCTGTTGGCTCACAGTGTTGCTTATATAATGTGGATAATCACCAACCACTTCAGTTCTTTTTCTCCCGACATCAAGAGAGTGAACACTGGATCAGTGGATGCTGTTTTTCGATCGTCATACTTCCGTTGATAGAATTTATTTTTCTCTGGTAGCTACTCCTTTGGAACTGTCAACTGCCAGTGTATGCATTGCCAAGTAAGTCACCTTTTTGCCATTGTCACTAATCATGAGGATGTCCATGGGTGTGTGTGTGTGTGTGTGTGTGTGTGTGTGTGATATATATATGTGTGTGTGGCGTTGGGCCCTGTCCCACAACATGAAAACTGCAAAATGTGCCAGGATTTCAAGTAGGCTGCATGGAGATATAGGTAAAACATTTGAGTGTTTTTTTGGAAGAAACTGACAGAACTGCTGTAGTGCCGGCCAAGTCACTGAATTCACCAGCAATGAAATGCAGAAATCGGGTGGTGATGCATAGTGTACACAACAACGGGAGGAGGGGGGCAGCTTTCACCCAGTTGAAATCTTCATCATCATCATCAAGGGAGATCCACAGGCATAGGGACTGCTTGTTGTTGGTGAGTTGATGCCATTCCCCCACCAGTTCGTGCTCTAGATCCCCACTCTCTAAAGGGGATGTTAAGTCAAAAAATTTGTCTGGTATGCCAGTGAAACAGGCAGCCTCAGCCCCTATATGGCCAGAACCCTGCCCTGCAAAAGGCTTGGATCCAGTAGCCAAGGTACTGCAGCCTCCCACTAGCACCTCTGGAACTGTATTGTCGAGCACCATCTCATTATCTCTGTCCAAGCGAGCAGTACTGTTGACACTGGTAACGGGGTAGTCCTGTTGCTGTCAGCAGCACTGACAGTCATTGCTATTCTAGGTATAGTATTAGCAGACTTCTTTGACTTGATAAGGAGAATACTGCCTACTCTGCCGCAGTAGACACAAGTCATTCCTCAGCTGCCACCTCCAGCATTGCCTAGTGGCCCTACTGTACCTCCTGAGGACCCTCCTCCAAAGTCTGTGACTCCTTAGCCTCCACTCCTAGAGGAAGAGGAGGATGAGGAATATAGTCTTGACCTCCTGGCTGAGGAGGAGAATTGAGGAGAGGAGGATACCAATCTTTTCCATCCACTGCAGAAAGATTTGGCTGGTTTCACGAAGTCCTTAGAAAATGTAACTGTGCTCCTATGCAGGCCCCGTTCTTCTCCTCCTCAGGTTCCTACCTTCCAAGCACTAATACAGCAGATCCAGGAGATGTTGAACTGCTCCTTGGAGAAAACCAATTCTTCAAAAAAGAATCTGTGTGATTTGTTTGGGGTAGAAAGGGCCTCCTCAGTGGTTAGCAGAGTCCTAGTATCTTGCATACTGGCCCTAGGAAGGCAGACAACCAGTATCGAGCCCCTAGGGATAAAAAGTATTCTAGGGATGTGGATATGATGTTCTGTTCACACTTTCTGGCAGTGTCCTTTCCCTTTAAGACGTGCCGGAATGTCTTCAAGCTTTCTCCTCCCACCCACCTGGGTTGTAACTCCTCTAGCTCCCCCCCCCCCCCGTGACACCAGATCTTCCTTTCCACTGGAAGAAGAAGGTTCCGTCCTTACTGCTGTCATGCTGAAGAGGCCCTTTGCAATTATTTCTTTTAACTTTACTAATAAAAAAACTTGTCTTCAGGCTTTACTTCTCGCCGCCGACATGGATGACGCAAAGTCCACTCTGGGGTTGCAGAAATGCAGTTGTGGGCAGAAGATGTCTTGTACGGATCCGCACACCTGGTGCATATACTGCCTGGGCTGCAAGCACGATACCCAGGCTTGCGGCCTTTGCTGCACCTTTTATCCCTCCACTTTGGAGTATCGCTTAGCATGCCTTCTGCTTGGATGTCTGGACAATCGGGACCTGCCTGTGAAATCTAAGGACGCCTGTTGGGTGGTTTCCACAGCTGCCAGGTCTGCTGAATAGCTCACGGCATTCAAGGAGATCGCAGCACATATCTCCTCGGCTTTGGCCTTTTTGCTGTTCTCCTTGGGCTCCTCCTTTACCAGGGCATTTAAGGAACTGTGCCAGGCCCTTCCCACCGATAGGCAGGGTCCATCGGGCACAAATCTAAAAAGAGAAAAAGAGACCAAAAAGCAGTCTCGTCGTTGGTTGTGGGATCGAGAGTGCTCTCGGGCTTCTGATTCCCTAGATTTCAGCAAAGCCTTTGACACCGTCCCACATAGAAGGCTGATTAACAAGATGGATAGTCTGGGCATGGGAGACAAGGTGATGAACTGGGCTAGGAACTGGTTAACAGACAGGAGGCAGAGGGTGGTGGTAAATAGGTTACAATCTGTGGAAGGGGGGTGACCAGCAGGGTACCACAGGGGTCAGTACTAGGAGCAGTCCTGTTCAATGGCTTCATTAGTGACATTGCAGAGGGGCTGGAAGGAAAGGTCTACCAGTTTGCAGATGTCACCAAGATCTGCAACGGGGTGGATACTCCAGAATGGGTGCAGAAAATGAAGAGGGACCTGGAAAAGCTTGAAAGTTGGTTGGAGATGTGGCAACTAAGTTTTAATGCAAAGAAGTGCAAAATAATGCACTTGTTAGAGGGAACCCTGGGGAGAACTACAGGTTGGGGGGGGGGGCTGACTGTCACCAAAGAGGAAAGGGACTTAGGGGTTATCATCTATGATGACCTTAAGGGATTAAAGCAGTGCACAAAGGCAACAAGGAGGGCCAGTGGCATGCTGGGGTGCGTAGGCAGGGGTATTGCTAGCAGGAGGCGGGAGGTGGTGATGCCATTGTATAAAACTTTGGTAAGGCCTCACCTGGAATACTGCTTGCAGTTCTGGAGGCAACACCTGCGCAAGGACATAGATAAGGTGGAGACTATCCAGAGAAGTGCAACAAAGATGGTGCAGGGTTTGCACCACAAAATATATGAAGAGAGACTAAGGGACCTCAATATGTACTCACTGGAGGAGAGAGTGGGGGGATATGATTGAAACTTTCAGGTACCTCAAGGGCATAAACAAGGGGCATGTGGGGGACCTTTTCCAATCTAGGAAAAAGTACTAGAACAAGGGGGCACAATATGAAACTGGAAGGTGGTAGATTAAGAGGTAATGTGAGGAAGTTTTTCTACACAGAAAGGGTAGTCCACGCTTGGAATAGTCTGCCACTGAGGTAGTTGGGGGCAAGCACAGTGGAGGGGTTTAAGCATGCCTGGGACAGGCACAAGGGAAGCTTGAGAGGGGAGGGAATGATAAAAAGTCATTGATCACATAGGGTCAGTGTATACCATGGGCAGATGGGTTCTCTAAGTGGTCAGTCAGGTATAGGGCCTGTGGGCAGATTGGATGGGCCTAGCGGACCTCATCTGCTGACAATTTCAATTTTTCTGTTTCTCTGTTTCCTGCACTTTGCTGGAGTTGCTGACAACGGTCAGTGCTTCAGTTTTTGCCGCTGACCCCACTGTCTCCCCGTCGGGCCAGTTGGTTTGGTCGATGCCCCCAAGATTTTTCTTGAACCTGTCGATCCATTGTCTGCAGAGGAAGTTGGTACCTACCTTTCTCGGACTCCGATCTTTCCACTTTCCCAGGGAGGGACAGACCAGGGTACTGGTCTGCTCCCTCTCGACCTGGAGCACCCAGACCAGGGGAGGCCTCGGCTTTTGCTGACCCCCTCTGAGACCTGTTGCCGGTCGCGCCAGTGGTCAAGGTTGAGGTTCTGCTCTCGGAGCCCTGACTTGGGCAGCCTGCATTGATCTCAGCGCTTGAGCAAGCGGCGCCGCTGCTATTCCTTGTCCTCGTCAGGTGAGGAGAGGTACCATTGCAAATTGTGTTGGCGCTATAAGGAGCTTATGTTGCAGCAGCTCTGGCTGACCCGGATTTAGCCAATCCTGGCCACCGTGGCCCTTCCTTGGGGTGTCACTACTGGAGCTGCAGCAGACCCTGCCTTGGCAGGAGCAGAATCGTACGGTCCCAGCGCAGCCCCCTCTGGCTTCTCCTCTGATTTCCGGTTGAGTCACCTCCCAAACAGCAGATCACCGGTGCTTCGACTAAGGATGCTTGGCTAGGTAATTGTCTACCCAATCAGCTGTCGGTCACCATCACCCTGGACCACTCTCGCGGGGTTAGTGGGGACTCGGGCGTTCGATTGCTCTTCCACGATTCTTCAGAATCTGAGGGGTCCTCCTTACACTCATGACCGCTAGATATGGAGTCGACAGGGGACCTCTCAACAGATCAAGGACCCACGTCCTTCATGGGCCTTCTCCATCTCATTTCTGAATCCACGTGTCTCCAGTTGGAGCCCATTCAGAAGCAGCAGCGGTAGCCACTGACCAAGATCCTCGGCTGGGGTGACTCTCCCTTGGAAGCCTGCCTGATCCAGGATGCTGTTCTCGATCCTGCCCTGGAACTGTGGCAGCACTCGGGCTTCCTGCCCTGCGCCGTCTGCCCAGATGGCCTGCAAGTATGTAGTCCCTACACGACTCCCTGTCAGGATTCACGGAGCACCCCTCGATCGAGGGTCTTGTGGCTGACTCTGTGTTTTGGTGCACCAACATGTGGGGGATGTTGACAAACCCCCTGACAAGGAGTCTGAGAAATTGGACCATATGGCCAAAAATGTGTATGCCACCACCTCTCTCAGCCTTAGGCAAGCAAGCTCGGCCCATCTCATGGCCCACTTCTCTCATGCCCTCCCAGGTTCACTGGATGAGGTACTTCCCCGCCTGCCCACAGATCTGCAGACTATGGTCAAGCAGGTCAAGGACCAAAGCCAGGTTGTTGCTAAACAGCAGTTCCAGACTGTCATGGACCTTGGTGATTACTGCGCTCGGTCTGTGGCAGTGGCCGTTGCCATACCCTGCAGGGCTTGGCTGCACATCTCCACCTTTATAGCTGACATGCAGCACAAGTTGGAGACATTTCCTTCCTGGGGTACCGATTTGTTCCAGCACAGTGTAGAAGGCTACCTCACCTGGATTGAGAAGTCCAATGCTACCTTGGACTTGGTGACTTCTACCCAGAAGGACCTGAAGGGCTCTAAGCCTCAAGAGAAGAAGCCTTTTCAGCCCATCTTTGCTCCACAAATCTGCTCAATCCTCGGCTGGACAGCAACAGGCTTGGTGTCCCTGGCCCAAATCTGTGTCCTCAAGTCATCAGGAAGCCAGAAACTAGAGGTCTCAGCTGCCCCTTGCTGGTTCCTCCTCCACTTCCAAACCTGGCCACTGATAGGATGGGTTGTGCCTCCCCCATTCCTGTCCTGAACCCCCAGGGTCCTCCTGGGGGGGGGTTGGCTCTGCCACTTCCTTTCTGCCTGGTCCATTGTTACCATGGACAGATGGGTTCTCTTAAGGGGTCGGTCAGGTCTGCCTCTGGAGTTCAAGGCGTAACCACCCTGCCAAGCCCATGCCCCATAGGAGGGCATTGTGTCCATTGATATCCTCTCGGCCCTTTGGGACAACATTGCCCAGCTTCTCTGCAAGGAGGTCGTGGCTCCTGTCTTGTACCTCTGGAACACCCAGGGTTTGTCTCCAGGTATTTCCTGGTGCCAAAATTGATATTGGGGGTGGGGGGTGGGGTAGTGCCCTATTTTAGATCTGCATGACCTGAACAAGTTCATCAGGCCATACACCTTTAGGATGGTCACTCTGTCTCAGATCATATCATTTCTCGAGCAGAACATGTGGTTCTGGTCACTGGATGTACAGGATGTGTTCTTTCATGTCCCAATCTGTCCATCACACCAGCTGTTCCTACGCTTCTGAGTGGAGGGAACCATCTGAGTTCCAGGCCATGCCATTTGGCCTGTCCTTGGCCCCCAGGGTCTTCCTCACCAAGTGCATCGCAGTGGTGGCAGCCCACCTGAGGCGCCAGGGAGTTCAGGTATACCCGTACCTGGACAACTGGCTCATCGCAGGTCCCTTCAGACAGGAGGTCGAGTGGTCCAGGGACCTGGTCCTACAGACCTGTGCCTCTTTTGGCCTTCTGGTCAATCAGGCCAAGTTGGAACTCATGCCCTCGCAGGTGATCTCTTTCATCAGGGCAGAGTTCGACTTTTGCAGAGCCAGGGAGTGGCTCCCAGGGGACAGGGCAGAGGTTCTCTCCACTTTTGCCTGATCATTTTGGATTTGGCAGTTGGGCCTTGCTAGGGACTTCCTGCGCTTACTGGAATGCATGGTAGCCTGCACCAGGGTCTTCTATTTGGCCTGCTGGAAAATGCGTTCTCTGCAGTGCAAGCTGGCCAGCCAGTGGTCTCAACTCGGGGATTATGTCAACCTGCTGGTCACTGTGACCCAGCGGATATGGGACACCGTTTCATGGTGGTTGGTCCCAGAATATCTGCTGGAAGGTATCCCATTTGTCTGCACAGAGCTAACGGTCATCCTGACAACCGATGCCTCTCTCATGGGCTGGGTTGTCCATCTAGGGGAACACAGAGTCCACAGGCTCTGGATCCCTGAGGAGTTCCTGTGCCTCATCAACCTGCTGGAGCTTAGGACAGTTTGGCTGGCTCTGACTGCTTTTGCTCCACACCTTCAGGGTTAGTTGATCCAGGTCCAGACGGGCAACACCATGACTGTGTACTACCTCAACAAGCACAGCAGAACACATTCCCTTCCTCTGTGTAGGGAAATCTAGTGGGCAACCTATTAAAACCAATGCACAAATGTGAGATGTCAAATCTGTCATGGAAGACCGCCTTCATGGTGGTTATCATGTCAGTCAGAAGAATCAGTGAACTCCAGGCGCTTTTGGTGGATTCTCCTTACCTGGACTTCCACAGGGAGAAGGTTGTCCTTCGCTCCAACCCGAAGTTCCTCCCGAAGGTTGTGTCTGATTTATACCTTAACCAGGTGATTATTCTCCCAGTGTGTTTCACCAACTACACCTTGGAGGCTGAACACTAAGCTCCATACTCTGGACCTGCAGCGTGCACTAGCCTGTTATAAGGAACACACAGCTGGAGTTTGGGAGAGGTTCACCAGCTATTGGTCACCTATGCTGAAGTCGCACTAGGCAGACCGGCAACTAAGCAGATGATTGGCAGGTGGATTGTATCCTGCATTGACCTCTGCTATAGGTTGGCGGGTAGGGAACCTCCTGTAGGGCTAAGGGCTAATTCCACCTGTCCTACCTCTGCCACGGTGACTGCTTCCAGGGACATCCCATACAGGAAATCTGTCGGGCTGCTACCTGGAAGTCGGCACACACCTTCATTTTCCACTACCACATCGACCTTGAGTCATGCTGGAATGCTGGTTTTGGGGCCTCGGTTCTCTAATCTATGTTCCCTAAATAGGTGGTGTACACCTTGCCCCCTCCTCCCAGGAGAACTGCTAGGTGTCTGCCAGAAATTGTGGATAGAACATCATATCCATGTCACTTGAAAAACAGGTTACTCACCTGTAACAGTAGTTCTAGGAGTGGTATATGGTGTTCATCCACCCGACCTTCCCTGGCAAGTGGTGCACTGTTTTTGCTTCCAGCGGGCAAGATCTGAAGTCACGGGGCGGAGCTAGGGAGAAGCCAGCTTGAAGACGTTCTAGCACATTTTAAAAGGGAAAGGACACTGTCAGAAAGTGTGGATGAACATCATATACCACTCCTAGAACTACTGCTACAGGTGAGTAACTGGTTTTTACTTTACCCAGACATTTGCTGTTTCGGCCATGATTATGGCTGCTCATGACAGGTTGTGGGGACAGAGCATGAGCACAGACACCCTGAGGAAATGTCCAGAAAACTGGACATTATGCAGAAGCGCAGTTTTGCCTTTGTTCCCTTGATTTGCGTAATGTTAATTAGCAGGTCTCTGACAGAGTATCAAAATTGCATGTAGGGAGAGATGGGCTGTATTTTCAGCAGCATGCTTGACGAACCTGGAAAGTCTGAAGCCCATAAATTTGTGTCACAATGCTCAGAAGCTGGTAAGCGCCGACATAGTTCAGTCTATGATGCCTTGGATGCTGTGGCCATAGGCCATCGGCTCTGGCATTTGGTCTATGTTGCGGGTTTCCCCAGGATGTGCAGCAGTCATTTCAGAATTCCCCTTCAAGGGCAACAAGAAAAGCTCTTTGGTTCAGAAGTGGAAACCCATTCTCGGTGAGCTTCAGACCTCCAAGGTGTCTGTAAGAACTATTCAGTCTTTAAGGGAGGTGGTGGCTGAACCTCTGGCTATCCTGTTCAGCCAATCACTGGAAACAGGGGAGGTACCCAAAGACTGGAGGACAGCAGATGTAGTCCCCTTATACAAAAGTGGGAACAAAGAGGAAGCAGGGAACTACAGACCAGTCAGCCTCACCTCGGTAGTGGGAAAGATCATGGAAGCACTACTGAAGGAGAGATTGGTGGAACATCTGGTTGTCAATGGACTACAGGACCCAAGGCAGCATGGTTTCACCAGGGGAGGTCATGTCAGACCAACCTCATTGAATTTTTGACTGGGTGACTAGGGAGGTGGATCAGGGGAGGGCAGTGGACATGGCCTATCTGGACTTCAGCAAGGCCTTTGACACTGTGCCACATAGAAGACTATTACACAAACTGGGGAATATGGGTGTGGGCAGGACAATAGTGTGGTGGGTAGGTAACTGGCTGGGTGGCAGGACACAGAGGGTGGTGGTAAATGGCTGTCACTCCACAGAGGGAAGAGTGACCAGTGGGGTACCACAGGGATCAGTGCTGGGACCGGTCCTATTCAACATCTTCATCAGTGACATTGCACAGGATCTAGAAGGCAGAATTTCACTGTTAGCTGATGACACAAAGCTCTGTAACAGAGTAGACACACCAGAGGGTGTAGACAGAATGAGAGCGACCTGCAGAAACTTGAAGAATGGTCAAGGGTTTGGCAGTTGAAATTCAATGCAAAGTGCAAGATAATGCATATGGGGCACAAAACCCTGGCACAATATATCAGTTGGGGGTGAGGATATAGCATGCACCAAGCAGGAAAGGGATCTTGGGGTTGTCATCTCTGATGACCTCAAGGTAGGGAAACAGTGTGACAAGGCATCAGGTAAACGCAAATAGGATGCTGGGATGTATAGGCAGGGGCATCACCAGCAGGAAAAGGGAGGTCATAATTCCGCTATACAAGACACTAGTGAGGCCCCACCTGGAGTACAGTGTACAGTTCTGGAGACCATACCTACGTAAGGACATAGACAGGGTAGAGAAGGTTCAGAGGAGGGCAACAAAGATTGTGCATGGGTTGCATCACAAGTCCTATGAAGACAGGTTGAAGGAACTGAACATGTACTCCCTGGAGGAGAGGAGGGAGAGAGGGGATATGATAGAGACATACAAGTATCTTACAGGGAGGAACAGGGTGCAGGAAAGCACTATTTTTAAGCGAAAAAGATGTTTCAGGACTAGAGGGCATGGGATGAAGTTGGAGGGAGGACGATTCAGAGGAAACATGAGAAAGAATTTCTTCACAGAACGGGTGGTGGACAAGTGGAACACCCTGCCAGAGGAAGTGGTGGGAGCTGAAACAATCACGGGATTTAAGAATGCATGGGATAGACATAAAGGAATTCTAGAGGTCAGGGGTAAGGGGAAATAGACTTCTAGGAAAACAAACTGAACTTACAAGCTCAAATGGGCAGACTAGGTGGGCCATAGGCCCTTATCTGCCGACACTATCTATGTATCTATGTCTATGTATCTATGTAAGGCCAAATGACTCTCAGTGTGGTCGTGGCAGAGTCTCATTCTACAGGAACACCTGCAGCTACACTCCTCATGGTCAGGGATATGGTTATGCACCCCAGCAGCAGCAACAACAGTTCATGGCTCCACCACAGTGCCTCCAAAGGATATGGAAGAGGGGTGCCATCAGCCACCTCTTTCCACTCCTTCTGACTCTCTACCTCTTCCTCCATCCCCCTATCTGATGATTTGGGTAGGGGGCAGGATCTCATGGTTTTCTACCTCAGTGGCAGACAGTGACTGCATACAGATGGCTTGTGGGCATCATCAAGCAGAAGTAAATCCTGGAGCTGGTGTTGCAATCACTAGTGACCCTTCCAAGGCCCTATCACTATTCCCTTGAGCTCTTAATGTTCCTGTGCAAAAATGCTGTTCAGCCAGTTTCCCCAGCAAGAATAAACCAGGGGTTCTTCTCCTGGTGCCCCCCAAAATGGAAGCCTCTGGCCTTTCTTGGAGCTCAGAGGACTAAATGAGCATGTAGTGTATAAAAAGTTCTGCATGCTGTCCTTAGGCTCCCTCTTCCCTCTCCTGTCAGAATGATATTGGATGTGTATATTGGATATGCAGGATGCATACTTGCACATCAGAATCAGACACTGGAACTGTCCATTTCTCTGGTTCTGACTGGAAGTGCAACACTGCCAGTTCTTGGTTTTGCTCTTTAGATTGTAATTAGCAAATCATGTATTTACCAGATTCTTTACTGTAGGTTCTGTGGTGCTGTACTGGGAGAAATGTTATATCTTCTGTACTTGGACGATTGACTCTTGAAGAGAGTTTCATGAGCCAGGATGAAGTGCACTTTGCACTGCACCAGACAACTGCTGGACAGCCTAGGGGTGCTAGGGCATGTGGAAAGGTCCATTTCTTGTTTACTTGCCAGTGGCTCCAGTACATAGGAGCAATCCTGTATACATTACAAGTGAGGGTTGGCTTCCCAGGTATCATGGTTCCTATGGCCTGTTTGTGTATGAGTAGTCGTCAGTGGTTACTGCAAGCACCTCATAGGTGCGAGACCATATGATGCTGTTTACATTACCCTAAGGGATGCCCTGCAGTGGTGGCAGGACAGGGATCACCTTTGTGTGTTCTCCTTTTCTGCAGTGTCATATGTGGGTCATCCTCATCATGGATGCCTCCCATGTGGGATGGGGTGCCAGCTGGGCCCTCACCAGACCCAGGGGTCCTGGTCTCCTCTGGAACAAGGCCTTTACATAAACATGCTGGAAATGAGATTGGTTCTATATGGACCCTGGGCCCTGGCCACTCAGGTTTAGAGAACGTCTCTTCTGATACAGTTGGGGTTCTCAAATGGTGAGGCCAGCCTCCCCGGGGAGGCCCCAACCTGTTCCAGGGGAGGCTCAAGCAAGTCTGAAAAAGTACTGTATTTAAATTGAGTTTTATATATTTTGTGTGATGAGATGAAGCAAACTGAAAGAGGATAATAGTAGGTGAATTTTATGTATTTACAAATAGGTGAAAAGGGAAGGTGAATGAGCCAAGGCTCATTTCAGGTGTACACGGGGAAGGGGAAGGGGAAGGAGTGAATACATTTCAAAAGATAACTGCAAAACAATCAAGAAATACACAATGAACAATACTGCAAACAAATATGAACAATAAACTAATAATGAGTGCTGGTAATTGATCAATTTGCAGACTGATGGCAGAACAGCCCAAATACAAGGGTTGAGCATAGAAGAACTAAGAGCAACAGCAGGAAGAGCAAACAATCCCTGAGAAGTTGCTTAGGAGCAGGAAGGAGGGAGAGGTAAGTATGTAGGAAGGTTATTTCATATAGAGAGCAAACAGAGAAAGTAGTCTGACCCATAAAGGTACTGCAACAAAGAGGGGTAACAATGGTTCAATAATGAAATAGTAGATGTGCAAATAGGCTGGCCTGTGTGTGTGTGTGTGTGGGGGGTTACAATAGGCTGCAGTAATTGTAAATGGAGTCCATTCTGAAGAAAGGGGGGTTACTAGTGGGGTACCGCAGGGTTCAGTATTGGGTCCAGTCCTTTTTAATGTCTTCATCAGTGACATTGCAGAGGGACTGGAAGGAAAAGTATGCCTTTTTGCAGATGACACAAAAATCTGCAACAGGGTTGATACACAAGGAGGCATGGAAAGGATGAAAAGGGACTTGGCAAGGTTGGAGGAATGGTCAGAAGTATGGCAGCTAGGATTCAATGCAAAGAAGTGCAAAATAATGCACCTGGGAAACAAGAACCCAGGGGAAGAATACACAATAGATGGGGAGGTAGTAACAACAACAAAAAAGGAAAGGGACCTGGGGGTAATCATATAAGATGACCTTAAGGTTAGCAAGCAATGTGAGAAGGCAGTAGGGAGGGCTGGGGGTATACTGGGATGTATAGGGAGAGGCATCAGCAGCAGAAAACAGGAAGTTGTTATCCCTCTGTACAGACAGTTGGTGAGACCCCATCTGGAGTACTGTGTCCAGTTCTGGAGACCCCATCTCCAAAGGACATAGACAGGATAGAGGCAGTCCAGAGGAGGGCAACTAAAATGGTGCAGGGTCTGCAAGAGAAGCCGATGAGGAGAGACTAAAGGAGCTAGTATGTATACCCTTGAGGAAAGAAGGGAGAGGGGGACATGATAGAAACTTTAAGTACTCAGTGGAATCAACAAAGTCCAAGAGGGTAGCATTTTTCAGAAAAAGAGACTTGCAAGAACAAGGGGACACAATTTAAAGATAGAAGGAGGAGGCGGTTCAGGGGCAATGTGAGGAAGTATTATTTTCACAGAGAGGGTAGTGGATGCATGGAACAGCCTTCCTAAGGAGGTTGTGGGGTCTAAAACTGTGGGAGAATTCAAGAATGCATGGGACAGTCATAAGGCAATTCTTGTGGGGGGTAGGAAGAAATAGGCTGTTGGTTAACTAGGATCTGCGGCCTATCCTGTAGGTAAGGAAATGGGCAGACTAGATGGGCCTAGCGGTCCTTATCTGCCATCAAAGTCAATGTTTCTATGTAATAATTCAAATTAATAAATACAATTAACAAATATTATAACACCTTTGACCACAGGAGCTCTTTTTCAAAGGTTCTACATTAGTATAAGACAAAGAACTGAATGTGACTTGTGAGCCAAGTACTCAAAGGAGTTTCGATGTATTCATGGTGTACTGCACAAAGTACAGTATGTTATTTTTCTCTGGGGAAGCCCAAGATTATTTCAGTTTTGGGGGGAGGCTCACAATGTTTTGCATGGATTTGGGGAGGCTCACTGTGACAAAGTCTAAGAACTACTGAGTTAGACGATCAGGGTATGTTATATTACCTGAATAAATGGGAACGCACACTTCTGTCTTTTGTGCTGAATGGAAATTAGGGTTCGGGAATGGGTAGTTACCCGGGAGATGTCGCTTGCTGCTGTCCATGTTGCTGGCTCACTAAATGTCCTGGCAGATGGCTTAAGCCAGTCTGTGGTTCAGACCCACAAATGGAAGCTTAGTGAAACCATAGCAAAACAGCTGTTTGGTATGTGGAAAGGGCAACAGTTAGAACTTTCTGCATCCCCACAAAATGCGAAAATGCCACTTTTCTGCTCACTATCTCCAGAGGGTGGAATTTTTTTTAGCAAAACACATTGTCCTATTGGAAAAAGATGTTACTTCGAGGAAGACTTTTGCAGCAGGCCACACTAGTAGGACTAAGCCAGGACCACATGGAAAACTACGAGCTGGCAGTCTACCATGGGGGACCATCCATCACTGACATCAGCCACTGATGTTAGCCTAGCCTATAAAGGCAGGTGGTTCCCCCACACCTACCTCAATTCTTTTCCTTTGTTCTGTCCATGTCAAACCTTAACGGACACCACAGTTACAGTTGACCGCCATTACCGGCGCTTGCAGTGCTTTTTTATTTTCCTTAGTGTTAAACATCAAATTTTCAGTGTTTTTGTTGATGAGTTTGTCTTCTCCACCAGCCTCATCTTCCATCCGGTCCACTAAGTGTGCCTGTGTCAAACAGATCCCTGAAAAAGATAGCTACTCTGCGTGTCTCATCTACTTAGGCCCCAGCCATGACACCGAAGCCTGCCATATCTGCCAGAAATTCAGTCAGGCCACTTGGCGACGTTATCTTAAAACTCTGGAGAGCCACCTTTTTGAAGCAGAAGTTGGTCATGAAGGAAAAGAAGCTGCTGGCCAGGAACTCTTTGACCTCTCTGGCACAGTCCTCCAGGGCTTCATCTTCTTCTCAGAAATCCGGTGGGAAGCACAAGCACCAAGACCAACAACAGGACTGGGACCGATCTACTTTCCACTCGTGGTTGCCCCACAAGCCCTGGACTGCGACGGGGTCATCCTCCTGTGGGGAGTCAGACCCTTCAGCCCTGCCAGTCCTCTCTACTTCCAAGCTCCCGGTGGCTCAGCCACCTGCCCTCATTGCTGTTTTGGGTGACAGCTCCTCGGGGCAAGGGACTTTGTCTCCTGCTCCCCAGCCACTGATGTTCAGGGCATATCTTCCACAGGAGCTCAGCCAGGTGGCTTGGCTGGTGTTGGTTCATCAAGGCGTCTGTTCCTCCACCGTTGCCCCCCCCCCCCAGCCACGGCGCTGCCTTTGGGCCACCTCTGGGACCGACAGTCCTTCTAGGCAGCGCCTGCAGCAGGATACTGCCGCTTCTTCTTCTCCAGTGTCGCCTCTGCCTCTGCCAAGGGTGTCTGTTTCCCCCGAGGCACCTGCTTCTCTGGCTAGGCCTGTGTCTGCCGACCCTTTCCCTGGACTCTCCCGGCCGATGCCAGCTGGGCTGATGCCAGTACTGCCAGTGCTCCAGCCTGTGGGCCCAATGCCAGCATCACTGCTACCCACATCGCAGCCAGCGTCTGCAGGCCTGACACCAGATCTGCAGCTGGCGCCGGGTGGCACTATTCTCGGGTACCCTATGCCAGCCTACCACCGTCATATTACCGGGTGCCTTTCTATCTCTGTCCACTGGTGTGTAATCCACCCCCAGTGGACTAAAATGACTTCTTTTTAACGTGGTGATTTTTTTGTCCAGAGGCAGACCCTCGCTCCTCAAGGACTGCCTCCGGTGTCCCTCCAACATCTGCCCCGGGACCTGCCACCTCATGATCCGGGCCATGCCAAGTGAACCCTAAATGTTGGTTTCTTCTGGGTCCTGACCCGCTGTTGGCTCTGGCTCTCGCCGAGATGAACATAGGGATCATGTTGGCAGATGGGGACCACATGATCTGTCTAGTCTGCCCGTGTTTCTGCCCACCTCCCTATTTAGACTGCACCCTGATGTGTCCACAGTGTCTGTCCCATGTGAGTTTAAACTCGCACACTGTCTTGGATTCCACCACATCCTGAGGTAGGCTGTTCCATGGGTCTATGACCCTTTCTGTGAAGAAGTACTTCCTGAGGTTGCTTTTGAACCTGCCTCCCACCAGATGCAAGTTGTGCCCGTTTGTACGAGCATCCCTGTTTTGCTGGAAGAGGTTTCCTGCTTATGTTGTGTTGATTCCCTTAACGTACTGTACTTAAAAGTTTTGATCATGTCCCCTCTGTTTCTTCTCTGCTCAAAGGTGTACAGATTTAGTTCCCTGAGTCTTGCCTCATATAGCTCACGATGCAGTCCGTGCAACATCTTTGTGGCCCTTCTCCAGGCGGCCTGTCTTTTTTGAAGTGGAGCCTACCAAACTTGACCACAGTACTCTAAATGTGGCCTCACCAAGGACCTGTAGAGAGGAATGATAACCTCACTGTTTCTACTTGTAATTCCACTACCAATGCAGCCAGGGATGCCACTTGCCCTCTGTGCTGCCTTTTCACACTATTTTTCAACCTTTAAGTCATCCGGGATGATTACTCTGAGGTATCTTTCTGTCTTTGTCTGCTCTAACTGATGCCCTCCTAGTGAGTACTTTATCCATGGGTTTCTTTTTCCTATGTGCATAACCTTGCACTTCTTGGCATTAAACTTCAACTGCCAATCCCTGGACCATCCCTCAAGTTTTTTCATGTCTGCTTCCATATCTTTTGCTCCCTTGTGCGTGTCTGCTCTGTTGCAGAGTTTTGTGTCATCTACAAACAGGCAAACCTTCTCCTTCAAGTCATTTGCAATATTTCTGATGAATATGTTAAAGAGGATAGGTCCCAGCACAGACCCCTGTGGAACGCCACTGGTCACTTTGCCTTCCCCTTGATAATGATTCATTGACAAGCACTCTCTGCATCCTATATTGCAGCCAGTTGGTGGTCCAGTTCACTATCTTATGACCAGCTCCTGTATGCTCTAATTTGTTAGCTAGCCTTCTGTGGGGGGATTATGTCGAAGGCTTTGCTGAAATCCAGTTACACAATGTCCACTTCTCCCTGGTCGACTGTTCTGGTGCCCCAGTTGAAAAAGTCGATCATATTGGTTTGACAGGAGCATCCTGCTGTGAAACCATGTTGCCTGGGGTCAGTCTTTCTGCTATCCTCCAGGTACTTCGCTGTCCCCTCCTTTAGCAGTGACTCCATAATTTTTCCTACTATCATGGACAAACTGACCAGCTGGTAGTTTCCTGCCTTCTCCCTGCTTCCGCTGTTGTGTAAAGGTACTAATGTTTCCCTTTTCTAGTCCTCGGGTATTATTCCGCTTTCCAGTGACTTGCTGAAAGGCTCAGCTAGTGGTTTGGCAAGTTCTTCCCGAAACTTCTTCAGTACCCTATGGTGGATGCTATCTGGCCCCATTGCTTTATCTACCTTGAGTCTATTCAGATCTTCTGTGACCCTTTCCCTTGTGAAGGGACTTGTGTCTGCTCTCGTGGTGTTGTGTACTGATCTACTTAGTGTATGACCCTTCCCAGTCTTCTGTGGTGAAGACATAGTGAAAAAAATAATTTAGTAACTCTGCTTTGTCTTTGTCTCTGCTGTCTTGCCTTCCTTTGTTGCTAACCTGACTATTCACCCCTTACTCTTTCTCAGGGCACCATGCTCATTGTGGCAAAGTGGACCTACATTCCGCCACAGGACATCATATTTTCTGCAGCAGAACAACTGCTGATTCTGTGGCATTCCACAGCAGTGGGACATCGCAACACAAACAAGACTGGGAGATGGCGGAGTAGCAACAGGTAGGTATGTATGCTGATCTAAAACAGTCAGCATAACTGCGCTGAGTAGTCTGCCTTGTAGGAACCCTGGGACCACCATATTGCATGAGTGTGTGGCATCATTCTTGTTTTCACCCAGAACTGATATATTCACCTCTATATTCTCATCTTGTGAAAACTCCAAATTTACATAAACTGCAGAACAATATTCCTCAGTTTTATGTAAGCTGCAGAACAATATTCATCAGTTTATGTAAGCTGCGGAACAGTGTTCCTCAGTTTATGTAAGCTGTGGAACAGTATTCCTCAGTTTATGTAAGTTGCGGAACAGTATTCTTCAGTTTATGTAAACTGCGGAACAATATTCTTCAGTTTATGTAAGCTGTGGAACAGTATTTCTCTGTTTATTTAAACTGCAAACAATTATTCTTCAGTGTAAACTGCAGAATAATTAGTGGTAATCATGCAAAAGTTTACCGGTAGCGCAGTATGCCAAGTGTTGCGCAAGTGCAATACCCATTGAATAACATGTGCAGTGGTAATCACGCGAAGTTTGACCGGTAGCACGGTATACCGAGCGGTGCGTAAGCACTTAACCATTGAATAACATGTATACTGCTACTGCACAATCATGCACCGTATGTCATTGTGCAGTAGTAGTACACAACCTTTGCACAATTACCACTGTATACCGCTACCACACAGTGATGCGCGGTGGTGTATTCTGCAGTGTAATACCCATTGAATAACATGTGCAGTGGTAATTGCGCAAAGATTGACCACTAACACGGTATACCGGCGGTGTGCAAGCGTATTTCATTGAATAACATATACCGCTTCAGCACAATACATTACCCGCATGTCATTGCGACGGTAGTAATTATACAACCTTTGCACAATTACCACTACCGCAGAATGATGCGCGGTAGTGTATACCGCAGTGTACATTAAATTCCACAGAAAACAGCGGACGTGGAATTGCGGAAAATACAGGGCCTTTGCTTTTTCTTTCTTTTGTCCCTTTATATATCTGAAAAAGGTTTAGTCTTCCTTCTTGACTCCCCGTGCTAGTTTCTCCTCCGTCTGCATTTTTGATCTCCTAACTGCCTTTCCTGCCTCACTCAGCTTGTTTTTGTGTTCTTCTCTAATTCACTTTTAGTTTGTTTATATTTAGCAAAAGCCCTCTTTTTTTCCTTTGATTTTGGTTGCAACTTCCTTGGTGAACCAGAGTGGATTTTTCTGTCTTTTGGATTTGGTGATCTGCCTAGTGCATATAACTGTAGCTGTATTTAAAGTAGTTTTTAAGGCCTCCCAACAGTCTTCTACATCTTCCGAGTTTCTGCTATCTAGCATGGATGTGACGATACGTTTCATTTCAGGAAAGTTAGCGCTCCTGAAATCTAGAACCTTGGTGTGTTTGTCCGAGTTGGCTGAAGTAAATTGTTATCTGTGCAGTTATGTAGGTGTAGAAGGAGCTGTAAATTAGGGGGAGTGGCTTAGCCAGAAGGAAGCCAAGTGTTTTGGATTTAAAAACTGCCATAGATAGCTTCTGTCAGAGAACAGGCAGAGAACAGCAAGAGGAAGGAGGTGCTGTTAGAACTATACTTCTCTACTGGGACTATACTGCCCTCCTTCCCTCCCCTCCACTCAGCCAACCATAGCCAGTTCTACTTTTATAGGCACAGGATTGTACTGACAACAGGAACTTCCTGTTTGGGAGCAGGAAGGGAGTGATCACAGAGCCACAAAAGACTCACCATCCTAGAAGGAAAAGAGTAGCTCTCCGCCCCCTCCCCCTAGCTGCTGGAGGTCTGACTGAGCAAGTAAGGAGACTACTGAGAAATATAGGAACTTCCTGTCTCAGAACAGGAAGATCAGGAGCTTTAAGGGCACGGAGGCGGTAGGTAAGTAGGAAAAAACAAAAAAATATATATATATATATAAATATAAACAGAAGAAAGAGTAAATATACAAAACAACAGTTAAGGGGCCAGAAATAAGACATGATGGGAGTGGTGCAGTGCAGTGGCTGTAGAGCAGCAGTCTTCCGGGAGATATTCTTGAAGATGTTGCCCCATCTGCAGGCACCTTTCGAGGCTGAGGGAGGAGGTTGCTCATCTCCAGGCTGAGTTGGCCGGGATTTGGGGAACCTCCTCTCCCACCCAGGGATCACCAGGGCCACCGCCTCAGAGGTTGTCAAGAAAGAGGAGCGGTTGGACCACAGTGGGCTCAGAGAGGGTGAGGGTGGTGGAACAGAGGCACATCTCTTCAGTTGTACCTCTCCACAATTCCTATGCCATTCTGGCAAAGTGTGGTTCCTCTGTAGAGGCGCCCGCAGTGGAGACCAAGGAGGATGTTGGGAACCTCCACAAAGGAGACCAACAGGAGGGTGGCATGGGACCCCACAGGGGAAGGAAACAACTTCTGGTAGGGAACACCATTGTTAGTAGGGTAGAACTAGGGGAGGGAGGGGAGAGGGAGGTAAGGTGCCTGCCAGGTGCCATGGCTTGGAGGGACAGGGAGCAAATCCTCAGGATTGCGAGAGCAGTTGCACAGGGGAGGGAGCTGGATGTCAGTGTCCACCTAGGGACAAATGACCTAGCTGGGAAACGGATCATAACAGTGCAGGAGGAGTTTGTGGAGTTGAGGAGGGCCTTAGACAAGTAGCAGGCACGGTAACCTTCTTGGAGGTGCTGCCTTTCTATGGCATGGGTGAGGCTAGGGTGCTCCACACCATGGGATTCAATCAGTGGTTGAAAATCTGGTGCAGGGGTTTGGCTTCATGGGGGACTGGGGGTCCACCTGGAGTGATTCAGGCCTATACTGGTGCGATGGTCTGCTTCTGTCCAGGAGGGGACCCAGGATCATAGGTGATAGGTTTAAATGTGTCATTGGCAAGCATTTAAACTAGCCAAGGGAGGAGGCACTGGAAAGGAGCAGGGAAATCCTAGCCTCTCCCAAAAAGCAAGGTAGTTAGTGAGGTAAACACCAAGATAGAGACGTCGATAGGGAGAAGGGCAGGGTTAAATGGAGAAAAAGACAAAGGCAGTAAGGACGGGGATGGGGCAAAAAGGGGTAAGGCCATCCAAAAATGGAGGGTAATGAGTACCAATGCCCATAGTCTGGGCAACAAGCTCCCTGAACTGGTGGCCTTGACGGAAGAGGGATGCCTGGATATCGTGGCAGTCACAGAAATATGGTACACAGAGAACCATGACTGAGATGTTAACATACCAGGGTACACAACGTATAGGAGAGACAGAGAGGGTAGAAGAGAAGGAGGAGTAGCTCTCTATGTAAGGGAAAGGATAAAAGCAATGGAACAAAAGAGTAAACAGGGAGGAGAGGAGGCACTGTGGGTCACCTTGGAGACTGGAAATGGCACCACTGTCTGCACAGGGGTTGTATACAGACCCCTTCTCAGGGGGAAGAAATGGACATGGATATGATAGAAGACATCCTTAGGATGGCAGAGAAAGGGGAGATACTGTTGGTGGGGGACCTGAATATGGCAGATGTTATCCGAAGCACCTTTGCTGCAGGCACATCCAAGAGCAGGACCATTCTCGATGCCCTACAGGGGGCATGCCTCAGACAGCTAGTGTTGGAACCCACTCTGGAGGGAGCAATCTTAGACCTGGTACTCTCAAATGGGGACAGAGAGAGGATATCAGATCTAGAAGTGGGTAGCCATCGGGAACCAGTGACCACCAAACAGTGTGGTTCACGATAAACTCAGCTGCAGTCAAGCCATACAAAAGTGAGGATACTGGACTTCAGGAGGGCTGACTTTGTCAAAATGGGAGAGTGTCTCAGAAATGCACTAGCAAACGGGCAAGAAGCAGGGGTGGAGCAACAATGGGGAAACATCAAAACTGCCATCACAGAGGCAACAGGATTTGTGAAGCAAATAAACAAATCAAAATGAAAGAGAAAGCCACTATGGTTCTCAAACGAGGTGCCGAGGAAGGTTAGGGAGAAAAAGATAGCATTTAGGAAGTATAAGGAAACACAGAAGGAGCAGGAAAGAGAACTGTACCAGTTAAGGCAGAAGGAAGCAGGGAAGGCAGTCTGAATGGCAAAGGCCCAAACTGAGGAAAAGATAGCAAACTTGGATAAGAAGGGGGGATAAAACTTTTTATAGATACATTAGGGAGTGTAGAAAGACAAAGGGAGGGATAGTGAGGCTGAATAAAATGGACGGTGGGTGGACAGAGAGGGACAGTGAAAAAGCAGGGATGCAGAACGAATTCTTTTGCTCAGTATTCACAAAAAAGGAGGAAGGGGGGTACCTAATCCAGTTAATAGAAGCACTCTGGATAGGGGGTGTCGATCCCAGTCCTTTCACAGAAGAAAGGGCTCTGAAAGATCTCCTAAAACTGAAGGTGGACAAAACAATGGGGCCTGATGGGATTCTCCCCAGAATTGTAAAAGAATTAAGGGGAGAATTAGTGACACCACTGTCTACCCTTTTTAACAAATCATGGGAGGATGGTGTGGTACCTGAGGACTGGAGGAGGGTAGATGTGATTCCCCTTCACAAAAGTGGGAGCAAGGCAGAGGCAGGAAACTACAGATCTGTTAGTTTGACCTCAGTGGTAGGGAAAATGATGGAATCTCTTCTGAAAGAAAGAATTGTTGAGCACCTAGAGGCCATTGGGGCACAGGACCCAAAGCAGCATGAGTTCACAGTGGGAAGGTCATGTCAGATGAATCTAATCGATTTCTTTGACTGGATGACCAAAGTAGTAGACCAGGGAGGGGCTGTGGACATGGCCTGCCTAGACTTTAGCAATGCATTTGATACAGTCCCACACAAAAGATTAATAAACAAATTAGCCAGCCTGGGAGTGGGCCCCAGGGTGGTAGCCTGGGTAAAACACTGGCTGGACAACAGGACACAGAAGGTAATAGTAAACGAAGTCCACTCTGAAGGAAGGGGGATTAGTAGTGGGGTACCACAGGGTTCGGTACTGGGTCTAGTCCTTTTTAACGTCTTTATAAGTGACATTTATTTATTTATTTATTGATTGATTGCAGTTGTTTCACCAGGAAAGGCACACTGAGCAACGAGATGCTCATCTCCTGGTGCGACATTGCAGAGGGACTGGAAGGAAAAGTATGTCTCTTTGCAGATGACACAAAGATCTGCAACAGGGTTGATACACAATGGGGGTGGAAAGGATGAGAAGGGACTTGGCACGGTTGGAGGAATGGTCAGAAGTATGGCAGCTTGGATTCAATGCAAAGAGGTGCAAAATAATGCCCCTGGGACAAAAACAAAAACCCTGGGGAAGAGTACACAATGGGGGGGAGGCAGTAACAACAACAAAAATGGAAAGGAACTTGGGAGGGGGGTAATCATATCAGACGACCTTAAGGTTAGCAAGCAATGTGAGAAGGCTGTAGGGACGGCTAGGGGGATACTAGGATGTGTAGGAAGAGGCATCACCAGCAGAAAACAGGAAGTTGTTATCTCTCTGTACAGACAGTTGGTGAGACCCCATCTGGAGAACTGCGTCCAGTTCTGGAGACTCCCATGTCCGCAAGGACATAGACAGGATGGAGGCAGTCCGGAGGAGGGCAACTAAAATGGTGCAGGGTCTTCAAGAGAAGTCATATGAGGAGAAACTAAATGAGCTTAATATGTATACACTTGAGGAGAGGAGGGAGAGGGGGCACATGATAGAAACTTTTAAGTGTCTCAGTGGAATCAACAAAGTCCAAGAGGGTAACATCTTTCAGAAAAAGAGATGTGCAAGAACAAGGGGACACAATTTAAAGACAGAGGTGGGACGGATCAGGGGCAATGTGAGGAAGTATTTTTTCACAGAAAAGGGTGGTGGACACATAGAACCACCTTCCTGAGAAGGTTGTGGGGTCCAAAACTGTGGGAGAATTCAGGAATGCATGGGACAGATATAAGGCAATTCTTGGGGGGGAGGGGTAGGAAGAAATAGGCTGTTGGTTAACTAGGATCTGCAGCTTATCCAGTAGGTAGGGAAATTGGCAGACTACGCGAGCCAAGCGGTCCTTATCTGCTGTCAGTCTTTTTCTTTGTTTCTATGGGTTTAGTGTGACTGGCATCTTCTACCTTGTTCACAGTTAGCTGGATTGTCCTGTGGACACTGGTCGCCAGACTGACCCCTTATTGCACATCTGAGACTTTTGTGCTGTTTGTGAGCACCAAGTACAGCATTACTTTGTCTCTGGTGAGGGAGTTAACCAGCTGTTGTAAAGCGCATGCCACCGGCGTTGGACCCCAATAGCGAGACCAGTGAGGGTGACCCAGATTGTTTTGGGTCTTCCTCCTTGACTGGGGAGTCTTCGGAAGAGGAGGACCCTCCCAGGAGGTTCCTAAATCCCCGATGACCCGACGTTCATGGATGTCATGTACCACATCCAGTCCATTATGGGCTGGGAAATGGAGAAGCAGGACCCAGAGCGGTGCTGCCTGGCCATGTATTTAAGGCAGCAGGATGCCCTCCCTGTGGTGGTGCCATCCATCATTGACTCCTACGAGGATGTCACAAGGGCGGTATGGAATTGCCCTCTTCCACCCCTCCACTACTCAAGAAGGTGGACTGCCTTTACCACACCCCTGCTGGTAAACCCTTCTTAGGGAGTCACCCCAAAGCTGATTCAGTAGTAGTCATAAATGCAGCATATGACCATACCAAAAAGCCCAAGTACCTTAGTGCCATTCCCCCAAAGAAGGGAATCTTGTCAGCTGGACCACCTGGGTAAACATGCGTTTGTGTCTACTACCCTAGCAATCTTGGCCTTTAATTACCTGGCCCATATAGTCAAATATCAGAATGTCTTCTGGGACAAGGCCGGGATCTGGTGCAGGCCTTGCCAGAAGACCCCACCAAGATCCAGCTCACCCAACTCTTGAAGTCGGGCTCGGACATTGGCAACCACGTTCTCTGGGCTGCTTATGATGCCGTGGATGCCTTTGGGCATGGGGCAGCTGCTGGGGTCTGCCTCTGGCGTCATTCTTGGCTTTGGGTCTCCAATTTTGCCTTGGATGTGCAAGCCAGCATCTCGGATGCCCCATTACGGGGTTCTGTTCTTTTTAGGTGGGAAGTCCAGGACATCATCTCCATTCTGCAGTAATCGGGGTGGGCCCTTAAGTCAGTTCATTCACTCTATCACATTCAGTCTAGAGCTGGCGAACGTCAGTCCTTTTGGTCCTCTTGCAAGCAGTCTTGAAACCAGTTTGTCAAGGGCCAGAACAAACGAAAGGCCACAGTGGCCCCTGCTGTTGCTGCTGCCAGAGCCTCTCAGACACCTGCGGCCTCCCGGACAGCATCCATTCCCACCGCCTGACTCCTTAACCGATTTCCCCCCCCCCCAACCAAGGCTCTGGAGGAGGCGGTCGGGGGTTGGTTCTCCCTCCACCTGGACGGGTGGTGGGAGTGACCACAGACAATTGGGTGCTTCAGATCATAGAGCATGGGACCACGCTGCAGTTTCTAGAGTGGCCTCCAGAAAATCCTCCACTAAACTCCTCTTACCCCCTGGCCCACCTGCCCCTCATCTGAGGGGAAATTCAGGCTCTTCTCTAAAAAAGAGACATAGAGCCCATCCCTCCGGCTCAGTGGGGAAGGGGGTTTTACTCCCACGTCTTTCTCGTCCCCAGAAAGACCCAGGGATCTTTGGACCATCCTGGACCTGAGCCATCTGAATCTGTACATCAAGTACATGTGTTTCCAGATGGTTACTGTCCAGGGACTGTTACCCCTTTTGCACAGGGGGATTGGCTCTCTCGCTGGACATGCAGGATGTTTACCTGCACATTCAGATCTTCCCATCCATCATCACTTCCTCCGCTTCCACTTTCAGGGATCCCATTTTCAGTTCTGGGGCCCTCCCTTTTTGCCTTTCTTCAGCCCCCGCCCCCGGGTCTTTACCAAGTGCCTGGCAGTAGTGGTGGCAGCTTTGGGGAGGCAGGGCTTTTACATTTCCCTATCTGGATGATTGGCTGCTACAGTAGTAGCCACAAACTTTGCCAGTTATTTCTAGATATTTCGTGAAATTTCTAAAGAGTTTCTCTCTGCTGCCCCCTACTGTGGAAATGCAGAAAGCAGGAGATTTCCTTGGAAATATCACAGAAACTTCGAGAAATAGCTGGCACTGTCTGTGGCTACTATGGTAGCAGACCCCTCCAGGGACCACCTGGTTCAGACTCTGGACTACACTTTCCGACTGTTTCAGGCCTTGAGGTTACTATCAGTCGGCCAAAGTCCTGCCTCTCTCCTTGCCAGCACCTTCAATACATGGGGGCGTTCCTGGATACCAGCCAGGGCAAGGTCTTTTTGCCCATGGACAGGGCGGAGCGACTGATGGAGCAGGCGCGCCTGGTTTCCTCCAGCTGACAGATCCCTGCCCGAAGTTTCCTGTGCCTCTTAAGCCACATGGCGGCAGCTATTGCCAGGGTCCCCCTTGCCTGCCTACATATGTGGGTTCCTCGGTGGACCTTAACGGTTCAGTGGGACCAGCGCACCAATGACCTGGACCAGTTGGTCATGGTCTCCGATCTGGTACAGAAAGTTCTGTTGTGGTGGCTGGAGTTAGCCAACTTCTTTCAGGGGAGGTGGGTTCCTTTCCAGCTTTCGACCCCCCATCAGATTCTCATAACTGATGCATCCAACCTGGGATGGGGGTGCTCATCTGGCCGACCACCAGACCCATGGTACTTGGATGGAAGTGGAACAGGGTCTCCATATCAATGTCCCAGAGATGCGAGTTATTCTTTACTCTCTGCAGGCCTTTCAGACTCATCTCCTCCCCAGTCTGCTACTGATTCAGATGGATAATATGTGCGTGATGTATTACATCAACAAACGGGAAGGGGGGGAACTCACTCTTACCCGTGTTGAGAGGCAGTGAGAGCCTGGTATTGGGCCATCAAGCATGGTCTGGAGCTCTTGGATGTACACATTCCAGGCATCTAAAATATCTTGGCCGACAGTCTCAGCCGCTCCAGATCGCGGGCTCATGAGTGGGAGCTTCTAACCTTGGTGGTCGAAGATCTCATCGACAGTTTGGGTCATCCAGAGCTGGACCTGTTTGCGTCCCCACTCAATGCAAAACTGCCACTTTTCTGCTTGCTCGATCACAGGCCTAGAACTTTCTGGCAAGACGCAGGTTTATGTATGCTTTTCCTTCCTTCCTGCTACTACAGAGGGTTCTGGTCAAGTTCCAGTTGGCAGGGCAGAGATGATTCTCATAGCTCCCTCCTGGCTGCTTCAGATTTGGTTCCCCTTGCTGCAACAGCTGGCGGTATAACCTTCAGTGTCCTTGCCCCTGTGCACCGGCTTGCTCTTCCAGGGCCATGGCACTCTAGTCCATTTGGACCTCAAGTCCTTGCATCTCCCTTCGTGGCTTCTGTGGAGCTAGCTAGCACCCGCTTCTGGGTGCCCTCTAGGGTTACGGATGTCCTGGTGGCGGCTGGAAGACCCTCCACCACTTATGCTATGAAATGGAAGTGTTTCACTCTTTGGGCTGCTGCTTGCAATTTGGATCCCTTCACCTGCCCGGTGAATCAGGTGTTGGAGTAGCTTCTTTACATTTCGGACTCCAGCTTGGGATACTCCTCACTCAAGGTGCTTTTTTCTGCCATCTCTGCGTACCATGCACCTATAGAGGGTAAAGGTGTAGCCCAACTCGAGGTATCCTGCACTTTCCTGTGACGGCATTTTGCATCTGAAACCTCACATTTGGGACCCAGTCCCTCCATAGGACCTTAATTTCATGTTGGAGAAACTCACTTTACCTCCCTTTGAACTGGCTGCAAGTTGCGAGCTGCACTTTCTGTCGTGGAAAGCACTCATTTTGGTTGCTGTTACTTCTGTTCAGAGGATTTATGAGGTTCTGTGTAAGGAGCCTTATTTGTTTTTTTTACAAAGACAGGGTGTCTTTACGTACTAATTCTAAGTTTCTTCCCAAGGTGGTGTCGAAGTTTACTTTGAATCAGTCCATCCACCTTCCGGTCTATTTTCCGGAGTATTCCAATCAGAGGTAGGGTTTGCTCCATACTTTGGATGTATATAGCATTTTGCAGTACTATACAAACCGCACTAAAACTTTAATGAAATCTGACCAGTTGTTTGTTTCATTCGCTCCTAAGAGAGGGGGCGCTCCTGTTTCCGAATAGTGTTTGTCCAAGTGGTTAGCCAATTGCATTGTTTATTGCTACTGCAAGTACAACAAGGTCCTTCTGGGAGTGGTTAAGGGCCATTCCACCAGGGGTATGGCTGCCTCTATGGTTTGTTTCAGGAATGTGTCTGCTGTGGACATCTGTGTAGCTTCCACCTGGAGTTCTGTCCACACTTTCACCAAGCATTACAGTCTGGACATTGCCTCTAGGCACAGGGCCAATTTCGGCCTAGCAGTACTTCAGGGACTTCTCTCCTGAGCTTTTGGCTGCTGATCTGTCGTCCTCCCGAAGTTGTTCTCCTGGTGATACCTAATATTGCTTGGGACTCAGTCCTACCGTTGTGGCTTGCTGCAAGAGCCTTCCTCGAAGTAAGATAGTACACTTACATAAGAACTTATTGTAACAGTAGCTTTTTGAGAGAAGCTCTAGCAGCAGGCCCTGCTTTCCCTCCTTCCCCCTGCTGTTCTTTGTTTCTCTCGCACTACTTCTGCCTTTCTTTTGGCTCTTGGAAACCTCCTCTGTTCTGCATTCACTACCCACTTGAGGTCTGCAGCAGGAGGACTGAGGTAGGTGTGGGGGACCACCCACTTTTATAGGACAGGTTGACATCGGTGGGTGGTCCCCCATTGTAGTCTGCTAGCTAGAAGTTTTCTGTGTGGTGCTGGTGCCTGATGGCTTAGTCCTACCAGTGTGGCCTGCAGCAAGAGCTTTTCTCGAAGATCTACTGTTACGGTAAGTTCTTATGTGACTGTACGATTCCTTTATGTCTTTCCTCCTCTGCCTTTAATTCAGATGATCCTGATCAAGTTCAGGCAGGATCCAGCCAGAATGATCCTAATGGCACCCTTGTGGCCCAGAGAGGTCTGGTATACACTACTGTGGGAACTGGTGGATGAGGTCCCATTTCTACTGCACAGCACGGTATTGCATACAGACCTCCATTCCCTGCAGCTCCATGCCCATGCCTGGCTCCTGAGTATGTAGATGTCTCTATGAGGAGTATCTGTCAGCCGAAATCTTGGCTGTTTTGCTTTCTGCTAGGAAACATCCTACCAAGCACACCTAAACCCTGAAGTGGAAGCATTTTACTGTGTGATGCCAAGTGGCATCCCTGGACTGTTCACTTGGTCTGTGCAGAGAGCTCTGGACTATCTTCTGACTCTTCTTACAAACATACAAAGAATCCAGCAAAACGAGACCATTAGGTTGATCTAGTCTGCTTGTAATTGCAGCTTGAACTACTGACCTTGCCCCCATCCTCCCATCCTTTCCATGACCTTTACTTTTCCCTTATGTCTATCCCACTCCTTTTTGAAAATTCCCACCATTGTTAGTGAGACCACCTCTTCCAGCAGCGCATGTTGTCTGCCACCCTCTCAATGAAGAAATGCCTTCTAGATTCCCTTCCAAACGTTCCACCATCCAGTTTAAGACAGTGCCCCCTGATGTTCTGGTTGCCACTTAGCCCAAAGAGATCCTCCTTAGCCACCCTTTCTATCCTTTTCAAGTATTTGAAGGTCTCAATCATATCCCCTTCTCTCCCTCTTCTGCTCCATGGAGTACGTGTTCAGGTCTTCAAACTCTTCTCATATGTTTTCCCTTGCTGACCCGCAGTCACCTTTGTTGCCGTCCTCTGTACTTTCTCTAGGTCTTCTTCTCTTTCTTGGTCAGGGTTGCAGTACTCCTTGGTGAAGGTTCACCTGTCTGCCATTTTGGCTTTTCATACCCTGTTAGGGACAAGACTCTGGCCCAGCTGGATGTGGTTCGCAGGTTCCTAAAGGGCTTGTTACGTGTGGCCCCCTAGCATGCAAGCCTGTTCTCAAATCTCTGACAAAGCCCCTTTTGAGTCTCCCATCTTGTGTTTTTTATTTAAAATCTGGAAAAGTCCATGGGCCAAAGACCCACTTACATGAGCGTCCAGAACAGTCAACAAGAATACAATACACAACAACACACAGTATACAATACATCATTAATTAATATACATCATCGATACAATAAAGGTAACCAAATCAAATGAGGTCAGTGTCCTGGAAGACTTTATTCCTTGTGATTATTACCTCAGCCAGGTGTGCGTTTGAATTGCAGGTCTTGGTTCATGAACCCCCTTTTCTGGTGTTTCACAGGGATAGGGTGGTAGAGTTGCAGCAAAGTTTTATTCTGCTGGTGAAGTTGCCGTGAAATGGCTGAAATTCGCATTTGAGGAGTTTCGCCCTCTCCTCAGCAACTTTTGACTGTGCCCGAAATTTCAGTGCGAAAGTGCGGAAATCACCCACAAATTGCGGAATTCAAAGGCGAAATTTGACCGTTCGTGGTGAAATTCCGCAGTTTGCAGTGAAAGTCCACACTTCCCCGATTGATCCACACTTCGCAAATTGTGCTAACTTAGTGGATTAATTTGTGGAAAGAATTTAATCAACTTCGCCCATCTATTGGTGTTGCATACACCTAAATTCTTGCCTAAAGCTGGCCCACTGGCACACTACCTACCAGTCATGATGCCGATAACCTGGGTTTGGTAAGCCAGGATTATTGGAGGATGGTAGAGCTTCCCATTGGAAACCTTCCTACTCCTGAGGGAGGACTCTCAGTCTGTGCTGTAGCACTGCCACCTAAGTAACCACAGGTGGTGGCGCAAGTTCGAGCCGAACATCAAGAGTGGAGGATACCAGTGTATTCCAATACATGCTGCATGCCTCTGAGTGAGGTCCAGTTCGATGTACTAGGAGTGAGGGAGAAAAAGTAAAATGCCCCTGGCAACAGTAAGGATGCTGTCAACTTCTTGCTGCAAGCTCTGTGTACTTTATTTATTAGGCTTTCAGGATTAACACCTTTGAACCTAAGAGCTCTTTTACAAAGGTTCCATGTCATGTTAACAAAGACAGATACAAACAGAGTCAAAACCAGCAAGTACATTTTATTTATTTATTTATTAAATTTTGGTGACCGGGTAGGCCCACTAAGCCCCGAAGGTCCCTTTTTCAGAGGCGACCAGTAATAACAATACAAGTTATAAGAATGAACAAGGACATAAGGAACATTTGAGGCATTGTGAGTTACATCATGAGGTGGTTACAGTAAAGAAAAATAGTGGATACAGGCATGGCTTACAGGAACGATAAAAGAAAAGCAGTGGATGCAGGCATGGGTACAGGCATGGTTATCATCATGACATGTAAGCAATTGGTAGTACTTTGCATATAGTTTATTCCGGGGTTACATGTGGCCTCTGGCTAGCAGTCTCACATGTAGTACATTACAAAGCAAATATAGTAAAATACAGTAATCCAAGTAGGCAAAACAGAACATTGCACCAGGCTGGCGTGCTAGGACAAACCTGCTAAATTCAATTCCAAAAGTCCTGCACTCTCCACCATAATAATAACGCTGCTCGCTGATGATCCACAAAAAGTGCAAGAGTTTATTTGAAGTACCAGTGCTGTGCACGTCTTAACTAGTTTCGGACAAACAGTCCTTTATCAAAAGATATGCAGTACAAACCACACATACTATTTATATAGACTCAAACCTATGCCATCATAACTAAGTGCCGACCACAAATGAATGGTGAGGTGTGAACTATCAAATATGTAAAATGACTAACATACAAAAAGTTAAAAACAGCAGCATCTGATGTACCTGAGGGACAATGTCCCAAATATTTTAAACACTTCTGTCTAAGCATACAATATGGAAAGCATGTTAAACATCAAGCAATAAATATATGTGTTAGAAAAAGTGAATATTAAATAACAATATCCAAGACATAATATATAAAATAGGGAATATCCTTAACTTTTATTCAAGGTCTTTCATGCCTATTTCATGAAAAGCGCTTAATGCTGCGTATCAGACATGTAAGTCAAAACAGCAACACCACAGAGTATAACAGGCACGTTATATCTTTATTTAATGTAGGGTAAGATGTCATAGGTTTGAGCCTATATAAAGAGTGTATGTGGTTTGTACTGCATGTCTTTTGATAAAGGACGGTTTGTCCGAAACTAGTTAAGACGTGCACAGCACTGGCATTTCAGATAGGGAGCTGAGGCATGTGGGGTGAAGGCTAGAGCGTTGCTCATGGAGATCCACCCTTGATGCCGACTGCCTTAGATTGATGGAACATTATCGAATCTATCAATCAACAGTCTCCCATAAGAAGGCAGAGTTCCTGTCGCGGGAGATTGCTGTGGCTCAGAATCGACCGGCTCAGCTCTTCCGAACCGTCGACAGACTGTGCAGTCCAGCCTGTCTTCAGGTTCGGGGAGTATTTTCACAAGATAAGTGTGATGAGTTTGCTCTGTTCTTTGCCAATAGGGGGTGGTTGGCATCAGGGCTGAGATTCATTCAGCACATTCTATGGGGGTTGGCAGTGGTCGGTGAATGGTCACTACACCTCGGTCTTCTTGGGATCACTTTGATCCGCTGGCAATCAGTGATGTTGAGTGGATTGTCCAAAGTATGCGGCCTACTTGCTGTAGTCTCGACACAGGCCTTACACGCCTAATTTTGGGGTGTGTAGATGTCATCGGCCCTGTCTTGACAGGGATAGTCTGGTGTTCCTTAGAGTCAGGTGAGTTTCCAAATTCCCTAAAGGAGGTGGTGGTTACACCGCTCCTTAAAAAATCTTCTCTGGGCCCAAACTGCCCTGTCAACTGCAGGTCGATCTCTAACCTACCCTTTATTGGGAAGATAATGGAGAAAGTAGTTGCTTTTCAGTTGGATAACCATTTGACCATCCATGACATCTATGATTCCCTCCAGGCGGTTTTCGGAAGAGGCATAGTACGGTGACCGCTGTGGTTCGGGTGCTTGATGATCTCCTGATCGCTAGGGATTGGAAGTGTCATTCAGTCTTGGTCCTTCTCAAACTCTCTTCAGCTTTTGACACTGTGGACCATAGGGGTCTGCTTGAGTGCCTGAGAGACATCTGTGGCCTGTTGGGTATGGTCCTTAATTGGTTTAGATCTTTCCTCAGTGGCAGAACTCAGAGAGTGGTGTCGGGGATTTATTCCTCGGCCTCATTCTCTCTGCCATGTGGGGTTCCTCAGGACTCTGTGCTGTCCCCTGTGCTGTTCGCGGTGTATCTGCTGCCGTTGGGAGACATTGTAAGATGGTATGGGCTACGGTTTCACTTTTATGCAGATGACACCCAGCTCTACCTGTCTTTTGCCCCCGACCAGGATACTGCAGTCTCTGTTTTTAATAACTGCCTTGTAGAACTCCAAGACTGGATGCGGGCAAGTTAGCTAAGGTTAAATTCTGAAAAGACTGAGGTGTTGGTGGTGGTGGAGCCAGGTTGCGGGATAGAGAGGACGGGAGCGCAGTCTGCCTCCAGGTTTTGGCTTGGGGGGTAGCCAGCTTGTGTCCTCTGTTCAGGTGCGGAATCTGGGAGTGATATTCAACGAAGGCCTGACACTTTGTTCGCAAGTGTTGGCTGTAGTCAAATCCTATTTTTAACATCTGAGGAACATTGCCCAGATTAAGCACCTTATTCCGTCTCGTGATTTACGCTGATCCATGCCTTTGTGACCGCTCGTCTTGACTACTGTAACTTCCTATACCTAGGGCTTCCACAGGTTGATATCCGCCATTTGCAGCTGGTGCAGAATGCTGCGGCCAGGTTACTGGTAGGGGTTTCCCGGACCAGCCATATCACCCCTGTGCTGCGTGAACTGCACTGGCTACCTGTTCGGTGGCGGATCGCCTTCAAGGTCGGTTTACTGACCTACAAAGCCCTACATGGTCTGGGTCCTGGCTACCTACAAGAGCTCCTGGTTCCTTACTGCCCCCTCAGACCCCTCTGTTCAGCCGACGAGGGATTGCTAGAGGTTCCCAGGGTTCGGCTGAAAACATCTGCTGTGAGAGCTTTTAGTTATGCAGCCCCGAACCTGTGGAATTTTCTACCTCATCGAATTAGAGAGTGCCTGACCCTGGAGAGCTTTAAGATGGCCTTAAAAACATATTTATTTAGCCATGCTTTTGGAGACTAGTGTATTTGAATCTGTAATTTTTTACTGATTCATCTCAGATTTTATTGTTCTATTTATGTTTTTTAACTCTGTACAGCACTTTGAAATTTGTTTTGAATTGCGCTTTATAAATACATTTTATTATTATTTATTAAATAAACTTTTGCGCTTTTTGTGGATCATCAGTGAGCAGCGTTATTATTGTGGTGGAGAGTGCAGGCCTTTCGTATTAAAGTACAGTAATGCAGCCAGTGGCATTGTCGGGCTAAGACATAAACAAGCGAAGAGCAATATTGAGCACAGGCTTTGTACAAAGTATTCCAGCACACTTGCCAGCATCACGCTTTAAAAGCTCTGTCAGGACAGTGTGGGCCTACCGCACAAACCCCACCGGGGGGGGGGTGGTAAGCCATGGAGAAACACAGCTATAAATCCAGGGAAAGTGGGTGAGGAGGCTCAGTGAGGTGGCAGGACTGATGGAGTCTCAGTTGGGTGCCATTGGGATAAAGCATACTAGAAAAAAACAATAAAATTATTTTCTGAGGAGGTGTCTGATTTTACATTAAATGAGTCTGTTGGTTTGCCTGTATTCTTCTCTTACCCCAAAACCCAGGAGAAGTGCTGTTGAGCTCACTGGATGTCCACAGAATCCTTCTGTACTACTTTCACCATACCAAGGGCTGTGCCCTCTCCTCCCAGCTGTTTGTTTCCTTTGGTCCTGGCACGTTAAGTCTCTTTCCAAACAGTGTCTTTCCAAATGGATCTCCTCCTGTATCCTGTTCTGTTGCAGACAGGCAGGGTAAGACCTAGCTGGTACTGTAATGGGGCATGGCAGCCTCTGTGGCCTGTTTTAGGTCAGTTTCAACAGCTGACTTTGCAGGGCAGCTACCTGGCATATGGCTCTGTACTTTCCCTAGGTATTACAGTCTAGATCTGATCTCCTGAAGGATGGCTAGGTTTTGCCTGTCTGTCTTGCAATGCCGACTCTGCTGAGGACTCAGTCTGCTGTTTTCACCAGCCACCTGGTTGGAGTTAATACTATTTGGTAATCATCCAGTGTATTATGGCTATATGGGGCTACCCTTATCAGTTTTAATATGCTTGTGCACAATCGTATAGACAGTTATATCCCTTCTCAGACGCCTGTATTCTAGTAAAAATAAGTTCAGATCCATCAACCTGTCTTAATCCCCACATCCTGTAATCCTCATAGTTGCTTATCTTTGGATCCTTTCCAGTTCATACACATCCCTTCCACGGTATGACGACAACTGTATGCAATATTCCAGTTGAAGCATCACATATGCCATATACTGTGGTAGTATAGTTTTCCTAGATTTACTTATAAGACTCCTAATATTCCCCAGAACTGCATTAGCTGTTCTGCAGACCTTTGTGCATTGCTTAAAGGGACATAGTCAACCCCTTTAGGCCTCAAAATCTCCCTAATTTGAAAAACACATTTTATGATTGTTCAGGTTCTCTAGAGACTGCTGATGTAGCTGGTAGTTTGATTCTGGTTCTTTTTTCTTTTAAAAAGTGAAAAACTGACTGCCTGCCATACTGGTGTGACCACACTAAAACATGTGTGTTTACATTTCTTGACCAACTCCCACTGCATCTTTTCTGGACATGGGAATACCCCCAACACAGTCTAGCCACTTATTATATAGTGGGAGTAGAGGAGACTATTGTATCGTGGGTGTGTCTAATTTTCAGGAAGTATGCAGTAATAGTAGCTCAAGGAATGGAAGCAAAACAAAGCTGGGTATAACTACATTACAACGCATTGCATTTCTACTAAGCAATAAGGCAGGTAAAACAACCAGCAATTTCATTGAATTTTAGAGAAGGTAAACAATCATAAAATGCAGGTTTTTTTTTACCTATGTAACTCCCCAACAAATGGGGGTTCCTAAGTGTCTTCCTGGGCTTGCCTAATACCCACAGCCAGGCTGGTATCCTGTGTCTAAGCAATTTAAAAGTGTTTGCATGTGAGTGTCCTGTTAGCCTCCATGCCTGTTGGAGTATAATCAATGTGGGTGGGGGCTGAGTGGTTTTGGGCTCGAGTCCCGCCCGTGCTGCAATGTAACTGCTTCATTCTGCCATCGCTAATTGCGCAGAGGGAGCTTTAGTAGGAACTGTGATTGTTTGTTCAGTATTTGCTTTAGTAATAATAATATTGTAGTATGACTAACCTGCCTTCCTTTGCAGACTGGACTGTTTTACTAATCACCATCATTTTGGTTCTGGACTGCCCGTTTGGGCCAGTCAGTACCTTTGAGAGCCCTAAAATGGAGTGTGTCCCCAAGGGTTTTGTGGGAGTGAATTTCTGTAGGAATTGCAGTTTTTACAGTTTGGTGCCTAAATGGACCTGGAGGGGGAGCCCTTGCTGTGACAGATAGATGGATCAACTGACTGAATCTTTGGATTACAGAGGAAGTCCCAGTGCTGCCTGCAGCAGAGAGTCGGTGTGAAGTTAGAGTTGAGAGAGTGAACAGCTTGGGTGATTCGAGCAGCTGCTTCTGCGTTGTGCGCTGGGGAAATCGGCGAGAAGGCTGTCTGGCCTGTCTGCTTCAATCTTCCTGAGTGAAGAAGCTTGGAGTTTAAAATTGGACTTAATCCAAATTTGCAGTTATTACAATCAGAACCTGAACTATGACAGAGTGAACTTTGCCTGGTGTGGACCAAAGATTTGCCTTGTAGCGATTGGTCTGTCAGGACTTGAAATAGCTGTAGAGTGTACGGTTTGCGCAGATAACACTATTAATTGCAACTGGACTGTCTTCCGAGCTGTGGTATTTACCTATCCTTACTATAAATGTGCTGAATGCATGGAGTGGGTGGTGATTTGGTGCCCACAGTGTTGAATGTGTCCTGCTAGCTGAAAGCTGCATCCAGCAAGTTACCGGACTGCGTCCGAATGTGTTCACCTGGTCTGGGCCTCATCATCTCGGCCTAGATTGCCGCTCACGCCGCAGAGTCACATTCGATGAGACCCGCCTGGGGATTCGGCTCCCTGCTCAACACCAACTGACAGGGACGACCACCACGGTGCATTGTGTAGGCCCTGCTTCTCCTGGCAAACTAGCACTTCATCCTGAGGTCTCCATTTCATCCATCCTGCATCCTAGTCTGGATAGCGTGAGTAAACATCAGGGTAGCTCCCTGCAACAAAGCTCAAATCAAAGTTTTTCACCTGATTTAATTGTTGTTGCTAATCATTTTTGGACTGAGCCATCTGGCTCTGGAATACAAATTAAGAGGTAGAGTGCATGTTGTGTTTTTCTTTCTTCCTAGGGGCCCCAATGACCGCTGCAATGCTGGCCTGCCTCGAGCAATGCTTCAGGCTAGCCTGCACTAACAACTGGGTACACAGCGTGTGTGTGACTGTGGTAGAGGGACTCTTAAGTGCATGCCTTATAACCTGACTAATTCAGATCTAAAATCAATCACCAGATTACTGCCCCTCCCTTGTTCGTGTTGCATTTAAACTGACTGTGGTGTACCTTTGTGGTGGTGATACTGTACTGCTATTTCCTTTCTCCATTGCAGGTCTTATTTTACAGGGGGTCTCCAGGGCCAGTGCAGCTGATCTAGCCCTGGTGGTAAGTGTACCACATGTGGGGTTAACATTGCATTTTGGTGCTAATAGTGATTTTGTATTTACTGACCAGTATAGGCCACTAGAGGGGATTTGGGGGAAGGGGGTATCAGTGTCCCAGAGGGCTGTACCCTGAGCAGTTGTGCTACCATTAACCCTGTCCTCCGGGTGGAGGCACCCATTTCTAGAACTCAGGTCCCTCAACCTGTGCTAAGTCACGCAGGCAGGGGTAGTGTCCCTTGGGATAGCACCACCTAGGGGTTACACCTAGAAATAATATTACTTACTAGAAATAATATCATCCAAAAAATGTGACAGTGTTCCTTTAAGGTGCAACTGGCAAGAATATTTCCTCAGGTAGGCAGTTCATGTCAAGGAGCTGCCTGCCAGAGGAGCTAAATGACATATAGTTAGAATTTTTTGCAAAGGAGAAATTAGCTATTTAAAGTAAATTTACAAAGGTTTTTTTTTTTGTTTGTTTTTTAAGTATTTGGGCTTCATAGCCCATAACCTTAGGGTGGCGGTAGCTCATTTCTATAAAAAGTTTAATTTTTAATCCGGTCACTTTCGGGAAGGAAGGGATTGTAAATAGACTCAAAGTCACTGCCAGACAATCCCTTCCACTTCCCAGTCTGCCTGCTCCTCCCCAGTGCTCAGACATTTTGTGACTTCTAACCAAGGAGAGTGCTGTGGTGCACCCCGTTGAAGTCCATGGGGCTCATTTTCAGAACGTTTTTACAGAAGTTTAAGCAACCTTTGATAAAAAAAGAAATCCACCGCTCAATTAATAGGGTCCATATTAGTTGAGTGGTGGATTTAATTTTTATGAAAGATTGCTTAAACTTCTGTAATAACGTTTTGAAAATGATTCCCATAGACTTCAGTGGGGTGCGCGCCCTGCATGCTCCCTGGTTAGACGTCACAACTATTTACACAAATGAACTACCACTGCCCTAAGGTAATGGACTATGAAACCCATATATAAATCTTTGAAATTTACTTTAACTTACTAGTGCCACAGTCTTACTTCCATATGTCAGCCGAGTCACCAAGGTCTGTCGGAGTCCCATCCCCAGAGACTGTATTTTAATAATGCAAAGTAGGGAATGGGGCTGAATACTAATAGAGTACTAGCAAGGTGAGAGGGGGGAATCTGCCTTTACATACAATTCTGTGACTTTGCTGTCAGTTGTATATGTTAAGAGGGTAGTATTCCATTTCTCTAAAATGTGAGGACATGCTGTATACCATGTTTCAGCATGAGACTGTTTCCTAACCTTAGGAAGCCCTCACTATATTTACACCTTATGCAGTCATCTTGGCCAACGGTGACGCCCTGGAGACAGAACCTTTCCAAATTTTAGAATTTGGAATGTAGGTTCAAAGTATGCATTCATGCTCCACTTTGACCATCGCTGAAATCTGTTTCTCTGCCTGAAGAGGGCAGTTGCCCTGTAGTGAAGTCTTGTAACGACTGCTTCTCCAGTTGTTTTTTATTTTGTAGTTGTATAAAAAAGGTGTCCCCCCCCCTTGATTACTCTGCATTTTAGCTAGTTTTTTTTTTCCGTAATCTAGGTTTCTCCTGTTCCATGTTGGTTCTCAGGAACAGGAGAATTTCTTACTTGGCAATCGTGACTATTTTGACTTGTAAACCACCTTCCTTTTGCAAAATTTTGTGATTTACTATTTTTACTATCCAGTTTACAGAGAATGGAGCATTTGCACTTTCCGTTTCTGTCTGTGCCCTTTCACCTTGATTAAATGGTTCCTTTTTCAGGAGCCATAATTTGACCTTTGACACAGTTTTTTCAGTACAAGAGCAGTTTTTTACTATTGGGCTCTTATACTGTATCTTTTTCTTTTGAGGAGGAGGAATTCATTTTATTATTTTAGGGTTCTAATTGGTATGTCAGAGAGACATTGTGGACAGTCAGAAATTGTAGAAATTGTTTCCAGCTCCTGGGAAGGGAAGACTGTCACGAGTGTTGATTAAAGTGTTTAGGTCTGCTGGCACAGAGGCAGAGCATCCATCTGCAATGCCGACGATGCCCTGGGTTCAGGAACGGACTTGAGATGTTGGAGGGCTGGCCAGTGGGAGAAGGATCGAGTGTCCTAAGTGTAACCTCCCTACCAATTTGGGGTTTACTTTAATGTCTTGTGGGCCTCTAATGCCCACTATCAGGCTGGTGTCCCGTCCTAGTGTGATTCTGTGTATTTTCTTGAGAGTGCCATTTTAAGCCTCTGCGCTTGTCCCTTTAAGAGAATAGCTAATCTGTGTTTAGAAAATGGTCTGGGCTGTGTCCGAGCGATTTAGGGCTTGTGGCCAGTCAGACAGTGTGTTGTTTTACTCCACTCTGCAGTCGCTACTTGCGCAGAGGGAGCTTATGTAGGAACTGTGCTTATTCACTGTTTGCTATTATATTTGAGATAGAGATTTTTGTCTAACCTGCTTTAATTGCAGCTTGTTCATCTGGATGGAAGCTACCATATTTGGTCCTGGACGTCCAGTAATTGGACCGTTTAGACTCCAGGGACCTAAAATGGATCCTGCCCCAGGGGTCCTGTGGGAAGGAAAAACTGTAGTTTTTTGTAGTTTTACTGTTGGCACCTAAATTGGCCTGGAGGGGGAGCCCAGACTGTGACTGACAGCTCCTTCAGCCAACCGCAAGCCTGGACTTACAAGGGAAATCCCCAGAGGAACTAGAGGCAGTGGATCAGTTACAGTTGGAGGTTGAAGTATGAACAGCTCGAGCTTTCGAGCAGCTGATCCCAGAAGGCGCCATAAAGGAATCGGTGGGAAGAGGCCTAACTTGCCTTCCTGTCGCTTCTCTCCTGCTTGAGAACTGCCTTTAGCAGAAGTCGGACTTGTCTGTTTTCCAGCCTGGAACTGTGGCAGAAGCCAGAAGAAGTTTTAGTGCAATTTGCGATTTGGACCGAAGACTTGTTCTTGAAGTGATCGACCCAGCTTGTGTGTGAGATATACTCAGATTGGCAGGTTTGCTCAGTAAAGCTGCTGAATTGCAACTCGACTAAATCCGAACTGTTTTCTGAAGTAGATATTGCTGTAAATGTGCTAAATGTGTTTCGTGGGTCGAGACCTGCTCTCCCACCAAAGAACCTGTTATGCAAGCTGGAGGCTTCACCAGAAGAAGACCACGAACTTTGGCAGATGGTTCATCCTGCCTGGGGCCCTGCCACTTCGGCTTAGGCCACTACTTCATCACCAGAGACTGTCCCGGTGAGAGACCGGCTCAGGGATCCAGCTCCTGCGCAGCAACAACATGCAGGTTGCATCCACCTGGAGGAAAGGCCGTGAAGAGGAGGTGTGTCATGTCAGCCCTGTTTTCCCACGTTTTTCTGTCATCACCATGAGGTCTCCATATCGCCTGTCTTGCAGCGGATTCCTGGTAGTGAGTACAATCGGTAGCTCCCTGCAACGAAAGCTTAAATCATCTGTGGTACTATCTAATTGTCTAAATTCCTTGGGTTTACAAAAGACTGAACCAACTGGCTTGGATTACAAATAATCTGGGTGTTTTGCATGTTAACTACTTTTCTTTCCATCAAGGGCCCCAAGATCACCTGTAACGCCGGCCACCCCCGGGAACGCCTCTGGCTATCCAGACTTACCATCTTGGGTACCCAGTGTTGTGTGACTGTTAAGTTGGGACAAAAATGCATGCAATCACTAAACTAAATCAGATAGCCAATCATTTGCCTAGATTCATGCCTCTCACTTGTTCACTGCCCCTAAATAAACGTGATTGTCTTGTTTTACGCTTAACCTGCCAAGTGTGCATATTATTAGTGGTGTTAGAGTGTTAAGAATGTGTCGCTACATTGCTAACTTTATTTTACAGGGGGTTCCCAGGGAAACTGCTGAAGATCTAACCCTGGTGGTAAGTGAGAAGGGTGTATGCATATTATTACTGTTCCATATTGTTTGTGAGGTTATCAGTGTAAAAGGAACTAGGCCACTAGGGGGTTGGTGGGTGGTTATAGCTTCCCAGAGGGCTATACCAGAGCAGACAAGCAACCCCGATTCCATTTCTCTGGGTGGAGGCACCTTATTAGCAAACTCAGGCCCCTCAACCTGTGTATAGCCATACAGGCAGGGTATTAGCCCTTAGAATAGCACTACCTAGGGATTACATAAGGACAGCTCTTCTTCTCCGGGGAGGGGAAGGTAGCATGTCTGGTGTTTGCTGATCTCTGGCGGAGGCCAGAAGATAAGCTGCGGCTGGCACTGTCACATTTCCGGGGACTTGGACAGACGTTGGCATTGCCTTTGACGTCACTGCACGTCCCATCCCCTTGTGGGAGCATAGCATACAAAGTGGTCCACTGACTGGATGACGTTGGTCCCAGACCTTGCCATGCACCCCTCAGTCTTCGCCAGCAGTGCTGCTTAAGTACCGCCGGTAAGCCGGTGGCACCGCCCCGGGGGGAGGGGTAAGCTGGAGTGTCAGGATCCTCCTCTCTCTGCGTGGTACCATAGTAGCAGTTCCACCAGAAGACCAGCGGCCCCCGGCCCATGGGGGAAGCCGGGGTGCTGGGTGGGCACTTGGTGGTGCAGCATTGATGTGGGGGGGGGTCGACTGATGGGGGTCAGGTGGGCCTCCCCCCCAAAAAAATAAAGTGTTTGGGTCCACAACATGACTTTATAAATTGTAATTTTGTTATTTTCTTTGCCCAAAAATCTCATTTAAAAGGGTAAAAATTTCACAAAGAAGCGTGCCTTCTCATTCTGCCTCTGTCGCACCTAAAAATAATAAAAAAGGCTTTGAGGGTGGTCCCAACCAACGATGATGGAAAGCATTCATCTGAAGGTTCCATCTCCTCATGTACAACAGCAAATAATGTAAAAGGTGACAAGAAAAATAAAAAGATTAACCTTTACAGCCATCAGAAAGGCTTGGTACAGATGGTTCAGATATCAGGGTGTCCGAAAACAGGAACCCTGAATTCAGTGATGGCAAAAATAAAAGATCCTTAGAACAGGGACTGGAAATGGCGCCTGCCAAAAAGAAATTGAAAGAAAATAATATCACTGCCACTCCTCCTGCATGGAGAAAAAAGCAGACAGATGGCACATAAAAATGCCCTCTTCAGAGGACATATCAGAAATGTGGCAATTTTTCCAGGCAATCCAGGCCACATGAAATTTGAATAAAATACCTGCACCCTCTGCAGAAGAAGACTGTTACGTGCTTATGGAGGAAGGTGACCTCATGGAGTTAGAGGGCACACCCGAACAAGATTTTTAACCTCCTCAAAGGCAAACTGAGGACCACTTTTTTCCTCAGTTATGTATTTGTTTTTATTTATTGAATTTTGTTGACCAGGTAAGCCCACTAAGACTAGAAGTCCCTTTTTCAGGGGTGACCCGGGGGGTGGGGATACAGATGGTAACCAACTGAAACCGAACCACATTAAGCTGTTGGTGGTAATTCTAGTGAATTTTGTCAGACAAATGGTTTTTCCCTCAATGTCCCCCCTAGAAACAGGGGAGGATGAAGAGGATGCTGAATTTATGGACCTGCTGGGAGTAGCTCCACCAAGAAGGATGTTACTTCCTATATATAAACCTCTTTAAAAGTCCATAGCAGAAGTCACTGCTGCACCGACTTCAGCAGCAGCTATCGACGAATCAATTGAGAGAAACTATCAAATGGACAGACAGGGAGTGGAAATATCTGTATACCCACTCTGATCATCATGGTGTAGTCCAGGCTGCGGCTTGTGAGAGAGCAAAAATCACTCTATATTTATGTTGTTTGTTTATTTATTTATTTGTTTTTATTTTTGTTTACCGGGTAGGTGAGCTAGCCATAGAATGACTATTTTCAGTCCCGACCTGGGAGGATTACAACATGAGAAAGAACACAACAACATTGCAAGTACTGTATAGACAAAGTTGGAGAAATACATGAAAAGCAAATTACAAATTGGCTGCGAATGTATAGATGGTGAAGACAAAAATACAGGTAGAGGCAGAGTAAGCATGCAGAAACATAAAACCAGCTAACTAACCTGTGGGGAGAGCTAGGCAACAAGTTACAGTAACCTAGTGAGTACAAAGTACGTGCACAGTTTAAGCAGATACAATTTTTACATTGAAATGAGGCAGGAAAAAACAATCTTTCTTATGAGACAGTATGTGGTGCAACGCTGCCGTCCTAAGAGAAGAAAGGATAAGGCATTTACACTGGACTGAGCAATAGGGAGTGATATGGGTAGGGACGTAAAAGGCATCCATTATTGAAATAATTGGAATTGCAACCTTTGAGTCAAGGACTCCTTTGCAAAGGCTCCACATCAAAAATGAAATAACATGACAGGGTACAAGAAAGACAAGAACAGATCAATATTACAATGTTGAAAAGAGGACAAGTAACAAAATTCAAGGGCGGAGAGGTCCAGCCCGAGCCAGACAGCGGGCAGTAAACAACAACAGTTACAGTATCAAAAGACAATGATCAATAAACTACAGTCTGGTTACAATTTCTGCAGGGTCAAGCAGTGGGGGCAGACCCCAGGTCAGCGGGGAAGTAGGGGAGAGTGGTGGGTGACTTGTGTCCGCATATGCACAGCCCCCTGAAAAAGACTAAAAGATTAGGTACTGTGGTAAAGAGTGCTTATAATAGCTTCTCTGCTTATCAGGCAGGCAGCTAATTCAGCACGTTTAGCACAATACCAGAAAGCACTTTAGAACACAAGTCTGGCACTGGCAGAAAGGGCAGAAGATGGTTTGGCATTGGACCTGATTGCTACAGCAAGATCAGTCCTGGATGCCACAAAATATCACACACACTGCAGTGGACACCAGTGATGAGGCTGCCAGATTTCTGGCTCATGTATTGTCCTTAAGAAGATTTTTCTGGCTGAGGACTACCATCCTATCCCAGGATACTTGAAACAAGGTAATGGATTTCTCCTTTGAAGGAGATTCATTATTTGTTGATGAAACAGAGGCCTACATGAAAAAGAGGATGAATACAAAACCACATTCCAAAGTAGCAGTGAGATGGAAAAGGCATTTATCTGCTCCAGGTCATACAGAAGGGGAGGCAGAGGCAGGGGGTACTACCTTAAGAGTCTATGTCTCTTACACCCCTATGAGTACCAGTCACAAAAAGGTTACTGTAGGGGGAAGGGAAAAAGGGCTTCCAGGTGTAATGCTGCAGCTCCAGTGCCTAAGCCCCAGCCAAAACAAAACACCTGACAATTTTGCCCAGGTCGCTCAACTATTGCCAGTGGGAGGAAGACTGACACACTGCTTCTAGGAGTGGGAAACATTACCACAATCAAGTGGGTACTGGAGGTAGTGGGCCGGAGTTTGACTACAGTTTCAACATTTTCCAAACCTACAGAAACACAGAAGTTTTCCTGCATGCTCTCCCACAGAAAAAAAAAGTTTTCTGAAACTGGAACATACGGAACTGCCAGCAAATACATGCCATATGGTTTATCAAGTCTGCTCGAGTGTGCAACTAGCAATCCCTTATACAGCAGCTGCCACTCCCTCCCCCCTGTCATGGTGACCCTCCCCCCTCATTTTGTCCCATCCCCTTTTAAAACTGCCCTCCAACTTACAGGACACTACCTCTTCAGGCAGTGTGTTCCACATAGACACCACCCTTTTCATGAAAAAGTGCTTCCTCATTTCTCTCCTAAATCTTCCTCCTTCCAGTCTCAGACCATGTCCCCTCATGACCCTACCCCCAACTTAAAAATTCTCTCTGTACCAGTCCTGTTTATACCCTTCATGTATTTAAAGGTCTCAATCCTATCTCCCCTATCCCTCCTCTCCTCCAGGGAGTACATGTTAAGCTCCCTCAGCCTCCCCTCGTAGGGTTTGTCTTCCAATCCCATGATCATCCTTGTTGCTCTGCGCTGGACCCCTCCAGTAATCTAACATCTTTCTTTTAAGTATGAGTGCCAGTACTGCACACAGTACTCCAGGTGCCGCCTCACCAATGATCTATTCAGAGGCAGGATCACCACTACCCTCCTCCTGGAGGTGATTCCTCTAGCAATACACTCTAGCATCTTGCTGGCTTTAGCTGCTGCCTTCCTACACTGTGCTGAGTGGTTCATTTGCCATGTTATTATCACCCCAAGATCCTTCTTCTCTGTAGCAGCTGTCTGCACCCCTCCCAACTGATAACATCTCCTTTGGTTCCTTGCTCCCAGGTGCATGACTTTGCACTTCTTAGCATTGAACCCCAGCTGCCAGGTGTCTGACCAGACCTCATGTTTTGTCAGATCATCCTGCAACCTCTGCTACCCTACTGTGTCATCCACCACCGCACCGATCTTGGTGTCATCTGCAAAAAGGCTAATCTTGTTCTTAATGCCACGTGAGATATCGGTTATGAAAATGCCAAACACTGGGCCCAGTACCGAGCCCTGTGGCACCCTGCTCGTTGCAGACCTTGGAGCTGAGAGTTGCCCTCCCTCCACTACCCTCTGTTGCCTCCCTTGTAGCCAGTTCGTGATCAAATTCACCATCTTTGTCCCTCCCTGGTATCCTAACTTGCTAGTCAGCCTCCCTTGTGGCACCAAATCAAATGCCCTGTTGAAATCCAGATACAGGACATCCACGGCATGGACCTTGTCCAGTTCTCTAGTTACCTAGTCATAATAATCAACCAGGTTGGTCTGGCAGGATCTGCCAGAGACAAACCAGTGTTGCTTTCTGTCCTGGAGACCATTACCTTCTTGAAAGGTTACTAACCTCTTTTTAAGGATTGTCCCCATTAACTTTCCCACAACGGATGTAAGGCTTACCGGTCTGTAGTTGACTGGCTCATCCTTGGGTCCGCTTTGCTGGAGGGGCACCACGTGAGCCATTCTCTAGTCCTGGGGTATGCACACTGTTTCACAGTGTTTCCAGAGAGGTGTTGAACAAGTCTGCCAGTGGCTCTGCCTGGACCTCCACCAATTCCCTTAGTATCTGGGGGTGCATGCCATCTGGTCCTGGTGCCTTATCCACCCTCAGTGCCCTTAAACCTTCTAGTATCCTGGCCACTGTGATTTCCCCATCTGTCACCCCCTCCACTCCATGCCTACCCTCCCTATCCCTTGAGTCATTGACCCATCCTTTTCCTTAGTAAATATAGAAGTGTTCATTTAGCACTTCTGCCTGCTCTGCCCCTTTCTCTGCCCACCCCCGTCCTTCCTTATCCTTACTATTTGATCTTTGCAGATCCTTCTCTCTCTTATGTACCTGAAAAAGTCCTTTTCCCATCCTTGATGCCCTGTGCCAGCCTAAGCTCTTTGGAAGCCTTGGCTTCCCTGACTACTCTGGTCACCTGTCTAGATTTCTTCATGTAATCATCTCTATCCTCCCCCTGCCTGGATCTCTTGAATCTCCTGAAGGCTGCCCTTTTTGCCCTCACCTTTTCCAACACCTCCCCGCTTAACCAGCTAGGTTTCTTGGCCCTAGACCTTTTGCTTTGTGTCTTGATACAGGATCTAGTGGCTTCTGCAACTCCTAGTTTGATGACTTCCCTTTTCTGTCCAGTATTGAACAGCACTGACATTGGAGAGCACCTGGAAGGAAAGGTATGTCTCTTTGCAGATGACACAAAGATCTGCAACAGGGTTGATATACAAGGTGGGGTGGAAAGAATGAAAAGGGACTTGGCAAGGTTGGAGGAATGGTCAAATATGTGGCAGCTCAGATTCAGTGCAAAGAAGTGCAAGGTAATGCATCTGGGAAACAAAAACCCAGGGGAAGAGTACACAATGGGGGGTGAGTTAATAACAACAAAAATCGAAAGAGACCTAGGAGTAATTATATCAGATGACCTAAAGGTGGGCAAGCAATGTGAGAAGGCAGTAAGGAGGGCTGGGGGGATACTGTGATGCATAGAGAGAGACATCAACAGAAGAAAACAGGAAGTTGTTATCCCTCTGTACAGACAGTTAGTGAGACCACATCTGGAGTACTGTGTGCAATTCTGGAGACCCCATCTCCGCAAAGACATAGAGTGGAGGCTGTTCAGAGGAGGGCAACCAAATTGGTGCAGGGTCAGCACCAGAAGACATACGAGGAGAGACTAAAGCAGCTTAATATGTATACCCTTGAGGAAAGGAGGGAGAGGGGGGACATGATAGAAACTTTCAAGTATCTCAAGGGAATTAACAAAGTACAAGACGGTAGTATCTTTCAGAAGAAGAGATGTGCAAGAACAAGGGCACAATTTGAAGATAGAGGAATGGCTCAGAGGTAATGTTAGAAAGTATTTTTTCACAGAGAGGGTTGTGGATGCATGGAACAGCCTTCCTGAGGAGGTTGTGGAGTCACGAACAGTGGGAGAATTCAGGAATGCATGGGACAGGCATAAGGCAATTCTAGTGGGGGTAGGAGGAGGTAAGCTATTGATTAACTAGAATCTGCAGCTTATCCATCAGGTAGGGAAATGGGCAGACTAGGTGGGCCAAGCGGTCCTTATCTGCCATCAAATTCTATGTTTTCTATGTTTAGCATCCTCATGCGGGTGGATTTCTGCTAGGTGCCCAGCCACTATTTCCCCCATCACCCAAAGTCAGCTTGCATGAAGTCCAACACCCTGGTCCCTGTTCCTGCAGCCTCCTTGCCCATGCTGAGTGAGAACCACACTGTGGTGGTCACTCCCTGCCAGCGGTCCTCCACCCCCAGCTCTCTGACAAACTCCCCGTTTGATAGCGTGAGGTCCAGAACCTGGCTGGCTTGTTTACCATCTGTACCAAGAAGCTGACCTGAAAAACCTCAAGGAGGACTTGCTCCCTCATCCTCGAGGTGGCTGAGGTACTCCAGTCCACCCCGCCAGATTGAAGTCCCCCACAGTCACGGTGTTACCCTTCCTGCTGACCCTCCTGATCTGCTCCGCTAGTTCTCTGTCCAAGTGCTCTGGCCGAGACGGAAGCCTATATACCACCCCCATCCTAAGGGTCCTGTTTCTTGAGTCCTGGAATTGTATCCTTAGCACCTCTGTTCTACCATCCTCCTCTTCCTCCCTGGCACACCTTATCCTCTCTCTCACACACAGACCTGCTACCGTGCCCCCTTTCCCCTTTTCCCCTATCCCTGTGGTATGTTCTGTATATCGAAATTAAAAAAAACTGTTAATATCAAAAGCTGTAGAGAAAGTCCCTGCCTCCCAATGAGGCAGGAGCCTAGTCTCGGGATATTTCCTAACCCACAAGAAAAACTGGGAGCAGCAACCCATTTTGAACATAGAAATTTGCCGGCAGAAAAGGACCCCTTGGTCCATCTAGTCTGCCTGAATACCCCCCATCTAGTTCATCTTACACCCTCCGTTCCATGCTGTTTTACTTTTATTTAGCCCCATGTAGTTGTCCCAAGCCCTGTTGAATGTGCTCACTAAATCTGCCCCATCACCCATTCTGACAGCCTTCTTCATGGACCCACCACCATCTCTGTGAAGAACTGCCCCCATACATCTCCTCTGAATCTTCTCCCTCCAGCTTGAATGCGTGTTCCTTCCCTAATGGATTTATTTTCACTCATCCTGAATATGCTACCTTCCCTCACTCTGTATATTCCCTTCAGATATTTGAAGGTTTCTACCATATCCCCACTTTCCTACCTCATCTCCAGTGTGTACAAGTGTAGTTCCCCCAGCTGTTCCTTGTACAGTATGTCCTCCCTCCTCTCCTCCAGGGAGTACATGTTAAGCTGTCTCATCAACAGATCGTTGGTGAGGCCGCATCTGGAGTGCTGCGTGCAATACTGGTGCCCGTACTTAAAGAAAGATGTTAGATTACTGGACGAGGTCCAGCACAGAGCAACAAGGATGATCATGGGATTGGAAGACAAACCCTATGAGTGGAGGCTGAGGGAGCTTAACATGTACCCCCTGGAGGAGAGGAGGGATGACATACAAGGAACTTAACATGTACTCCCATGTAGCCCTTGAACCATCTTGGTTGCTGTTCTCTGGACCCATTCCAACCTGTCCCCGTCACCCTGTAAGTGTAGCCTCCAGAACTGGACCCAATATTGCAGATGTGGTCTGACCATGGTTTTTTATAGTGGCATGATCACCTCCTTTTTCCTGCTTGTGAAACCCCTTCCTAAGCATGCCAACATTCTGGTTAACTTCCCCACTGCTATATCATATTGGTTCCTAACCGTCAGATCCGAAATGGTGATCCTCAGGTCCCTTTCCTGCTTTGTAACCTCCAGTTCTCCCTCCTCCCCCAGTATTTTGCCCTTGTGTTTTTACACCCTATGTGCGTAATTTTAAATTTTTTCATGTTGAATTGCAATTGCCACCTCCTGGACCACTCCTCCAGCCTGGTCAGATCCTCCCTTATCAACCCCCCCAGTGTGCCCACCCTGTTAGATTTTCATGTCGTCTGCGACAGACATAACTTCCTATTCGAGCCCTCTGAAATGTCACTAATGTATATATTAAACAGCATGGGTCCCAACATGAACCCTGAGGAATCTCATTTGTCACCCCTCATTCCTTTGAATGCACCCCATTAACCACCACCCTTTGAGTTCTGCCCCTCTGCCAGTTCTCCACCCAGTTTGTTAATTTACTCCCCACCCCTAAGGTACGTAACTTGCTTATTAATCGTCTGTGAGGGACATTGTGGAAGGCCTTCCTGAAGTCCAGATAGGCCACGTCCATCGCCCCTCCCTGATTACATATCTCCATTAGTCCCTCAAAGAATTCAATCAGGTTGGTCTGGCATGCCTTTCACCTGTGAATCCAAGCTGGTTGTCATCTCTGACGCCTTCCTTCTCTAGGTATTGTACCAGCCTTTCCTTTATAAGTGCCTCCATCAGTTTTCCCACCATGGGGGTAAGGCTAACCAGTCAGTAGTTGTCTGGCTTATCCTTTTCTTTCCCCCTTGTGTAATGGCACATCAGCCCTTCTCCAGTCCCCCAGGACTCTCCCCTTGTCTAGAGACAGATTAAATAACTGTGTGAGTGGTGCCACAAGCTCCTCCCTTAACTCCTTGAACACCCTGGGGTGGATTGCATCAGGGCCAATTGCTTTGTCCGTCCGCAGCTTTCCTAACTCCTCTAATACCTTACCCTGTGTAAAAGGGCTTGTGTCCGTCTCCCTGCCCACCCTTCCCCTGCTTGTTAGCTCTGGTACCTTTCCTTCTTCCTCAGCCATGAGGACTGAGGTGAAGTAGTCGTTCAGCAGATTTGCTTGTTCCTCATCCCCCTCTATCAGCCTTCCCCCTTCCCTCTGAGTCTCATAATCCCCTGCTTGCTTCTCCTTCTGTCACTCACATACCTGAAAAACGTCTTGCCTCCCTCGCTATTTTCTGCTCCATATCTGCTTTAGCCCTCCTGACTATTTTACGAGCTTCCTTTAGCTTTTCCTTATAAACTTCATTTTCCACTATCCCCTGCAAAGCGTTGTAGGTCCTGAATGCCTTCCTTTTCTCTCTGACTGCATTCCTCACCTCTGTTGTTAACCAAAGTGGTTTCTTCCCTCTCTCGTGTTTGCTCATCCTCCTGATACATTGTTCTGTCGCCAGCAGAATTCCCCTTTAAATTGCCCCCACAGGTCCTCTACACCTTCTGGGTTCTCTTTCCCTTCTAGTTCCTTTTGTAAAATTTCTCTTATTTTCTTAAAATCCGCTTTCCTGAAATCCAGTATTCCAGTGGTGGACCTGCTCTTATCCGACCCCATCCGAAGGCTAAACCTTATCCTGTGGTCACTGTCTCCTAGATTTTGTCTGACCTCCGCATACTCCACACTGTCCCTATTTGTCATTACCAGGTACAGTATCTGCCCCTCCCCATGTCAGTTCTCTGACCAGCTGATGAATAAGTCCTTCCTGCATGGACTCCAACAGCTCCCTACTCTTTTCTGATGTTGCTGTTGGGATCCCCCAGTCAACATCAGGAAAATTTAGATCCCCTACCACCAGAATTTCTCCTGTGTCGGCCATCCCTTGTATTTCCCTAGCCATCTGTCTGTCCATCTCCTCCCCCTGATTTAGTGGTCTGTACACCACCCCTGTCCTTACTTCCTCCCCTGTCCTGGAGATTAGTGCCCGAGAGGTGGATAAGCAGAAAAGGGGCAAAATTCAGCAGACGGGCAGACAGCAAGGAGAACCAGGGATAAATGACAACCAAGGAAGGGGCTGGAGTAGAATAGTGAGACAGTCTAGGGAGGTCAAATCATGGAAAGCCATGTGTGCAAATGCCAGGAGCCTTAGCAACAAGATGGAAGATCTGGAGGCTGTCATGGTGCAGTCAGACCTGGACATTGTGCCATCACTGAAACCTGATGTAATATGAAACCACGACTGGGAGATGGCCATACCCTGCTACAACATATTCAGAAGAGGCAGAGCAGGCAGGAAGGGAGAGGAGTGGCACTGTATGAAAAAATGACATAAGGGCCACAGAGATCCAGGAGGAACAAAATGGGGAGAGATACTGTGGGTTAAGCTGGAAAGGAAAATGGGGACAGCCATCGCACAGGTGTGGTCTATAGACCACCAGCCCAGAGGAAGAAACAGATGGAGTTGATGCTAGCCATCAAAGGATGGCAGACAAGAGGTCGTGGTAGTACTGGTTGGAGACTTCAGTATTCCAGACGTGGACTGGAGCATCCCAGCAGCAGCATCAACTAGGAGCAGATTTATCCTGGACTCCCTTCAGGGTGCCTTCCTCAAGCAACTGGTCGTGGAACCAACTCAGCAGAAGGCAATACTGGACCTTGTGCTCACAAACAGGGACAGTGTGATGGGGGTAACAGTGGGGGAGCACCTGGGAAACAGTGACCACCAGTCATTGTGGTTTGAAATCACAGAAAGAGCAGAACCAAACCACACAAAAACACGTATCCTGGATTTTAGGGGCAGACTTTGGGAAAATGGGGAGATACTTGAAAGAGGCATTAAGGGGAATGGGACAGGAATCAGGGGTTGAGGAACAGTGGGCAGTATTTAAAATGGGGATTACAAGAACAACAGAATTATGTATTAAACAGGTTAGCAAGAGGAAAAGGAAGAGGAGACCATTATGGTTTTCCAAAGAGGTAGCAAAGAAAGTGAAAGCCAAAAAGATTGCATTCAAGCAATACAAAAAGACACAGGCAGAAGGGGATAGGGAGAAGTACCAGGAGAAGCAAAGGGAGGCAGGGAGGTCAGTAAGGGAAGCCAAAGCTCAGACAGAAGAACACATTGCAAAATCAGTGGGTAGAGAGGACAAAATCTTTTACAGGTACATAAGTGAAAAAAGAAAGACAAAGGGAGGGATAGTGAGACTGAAGGGGGAGGATGGGGACCACGTGGAGGATGACAACAGTAAAGCTGACATACTGAACAGGTATTTCTGCTCAGTCTTTCCTGAGGAAGAGGAGGGTAATGGGTCTGAAGGGAGTACAAGGGGTGAGAATGGTGCAGAAATGGACACAAGTCCCTTTACACGAGAAAGGGTCCTGAAGGAACTGGAAGTAATAAGAGTTGATAAAGCAATGGGGCCAGATGGGGTGCACCCCAGGGTCCTTAAAGAACTAAGAGAGGTGGTGGCTGAACCTCTGGCTATTCTGTTTAGCCGATCACTGGAAACAGGGAGGTACCCAAAGACTGGAGGACAGCAGATGTAGTCCCCTTATACAAAGTGGGAACAAAGGAAGCAGGGAACTACAGACCAGTCAGCCTCACCGGTAGTGGGGAAGATCATGGAAGCACTACTGAAGGAGAAATTGGTGGAACATCTGTTGTCAATGGACTACAGGACCCAAGGCAGCAGTGGTTTCACCAGGGGAGGTCATGTCAGACCAACTTCATTGAATTTTTGACTGGGTGACTAGGGAGGTGGATCAGGGAGGGCAGTGGACATGGCCTATCTGGACTTCAGCAAGGCCTTTGACACTATGCCACAGAGACTATTACACAAACTGGGGAATATGGGTGTGGGCAGGACAGTAGTGTGGTGGGTAGGTAACTGGCTGGGTGGCAGGACACAGAGGTGGTGGTAAATGGCTGTCACTCCACAGAGGAGAAGTGACCAGTGGGGTACCACAGGGATCAGTGCTGGGACTGGTCCTATTCAACATCTTCATCAGTGACATGGCAGGACCTAGAAGGCAGAATTTCACTGTTAGCTGATGACACAAAGCTCTGTAACAGAGTAGGCGCACCAGAGGTGTAGACAGAATGAGAAGCGACTGCAGAAACTTGAAGAATGGGCAGGGGTTTGGTTGAAATTCAATGCAAAAAGTGCAAGATAATGCATATAGGGCACAAAAACCTGGCACAATATATCAGTTAGGGGTGAGGATATAGCATGCACCAAGCAGGAAAGGGATCTTGGGGTTATCATCTCTGATGACCTCAAGGTAGGGAAACAGTGTGACAAGGCAGCAGGTAAAGCAACAGGATGCTGGGATGTATAGGCAGGGCATTACCAGCAGGAAAAGGGAGGTCATAATTCCGCTATACAAGACACTAGTGAGGCCCCACCTGGAGTACAGTGTACAGTTCTGGAGACCACACCTATGTAAGGACATAGACAGGGTAGAGAAGGTTCAGAGGAGGGCAGCAAAGATGGTGCATGGATTGCATCACAAGTCCTATGAAGACAGGTTGAAGGAACTGAACATGTACTCCCTGGAGGAGAGGAGGGAGAGAGGGGATTAGAGACATACAAGTATCTTACAGGGAGGAACAGGGTGCAGGAAAACACTATTTTTAAGCGAAAAAGATGTTCCAGGACTAGAGGCATGGGATGAAGTTGGAGGAGGGCGATTCAGAGGAAACATGAGAAAGAATTTCTTCACAGAACAGGTGGTGGACAAGTGGAACACCCTGCCAGAGGAAGTGGTGGGGGCTGAAACAATCACGGGATTTAAGAATGCATGGGATAGACATAAAGGAATTCTGGAGATCAGGGGTAAGGTGCAACAGACTTCTAGGAAAACAAACTGAACTTACAAGCTCAAATGGGCAGACTGGGTGGGCCATTGGCCCTTATCTGCCGACACTGTCTATGTATCTATGTCCTCTGACTTAATGTGACCCAAAGGATCTCTGCTGAGCCCTGTCCTTGCCTACTCACCATTGCTCTTATCCTGTCTCTTACATATAGGGCTACCCCTCCCCCTTTTTTTCTTTCTTGTCTCTCCTATAGAGACTATACCCCAGTGATTCTACTTCCCAACTGTGGTTACCAGTCTACCATGTTTCAGTTATTGCTGTCAGATCTGGGTCATCCATCCCCACCACTGCCTCCAGGTCTCCCCCAGTCTATTTCCCAGACTCCTAGCATTTGCCAGCAGACCCTTCCATCTATCCCCTCCTCTTCCTTTCTCCTTCCTACTGGTGTCCCCTGCCCCCAGTTGCAGGGGAGTGCGAGTTAGGTAAGTCCCACTAGCTGCTTTTCCTAGTCCTTCCCTAGTTTTGTACTCCCTCCTCCATAGTTTAAATCATCCCCCAGAATTCCATCAATGTACCCCTGCAGCTCCCCCCTTAGCAGTCTAGCTTCCTCGTCATTTATATGCAGCCTGTCCCTTCCGTACAGGTGTTTGTCTACCCATGTGTCCCCCCAGTCACCTATGCATGTGTATCCCTCCTTTCTGCACCACTGCCTTAGTCCACTGGTGGAGCTGGAGGGGGGGGCAGTCGCTCCTCCTGGCTGCCTCAGTGTGAGTAGTAGCGCCCCACTGCCATCTTTCTTCACTGTTTAGTGCCTATTGTGGTGCCTGTGATTGACTGAATGCGCACCCGGCTCCTAAATGCTCCCAAACCTGGCTCCGCCACTGTAGTGGTTAAAATCCTTGATTCTTGGCTGCCTGGCCATACTTGCACAGTGCACTGATAGGACTTCTGAAAATGCCATTGAACTGACTATCCCCTTACACCCCTTGGCTAGCTCTCTGCAGCTCCTTTGTACCTCTTCTACCTCCTCCCTGGCCAGGTCATTCGTTCTGAGGTGCAAGATTAAGTGTAGTTTACCTCCAAGTTATCTAATGTTCTCCTTGATTCTCTGTAGCACCCTGCTTGACTCCATCCCTTGGTCACAGAAAACTGATCTCCCCTTGTATGCTACCCGCTTCCTCAACCAGTGGATCCCCTTTATGATCGAGTCCCCATATACCATTGCCAATTTTGTATTCACTATCTCTGAGGATGCCTTAGTAACTCTACTCTGGATACTTTTTCTTGATCTCTTTCTTGATTTCTTTAGATTTTAGATTTCTGAACAAACACTTGAAAAAAGAAAAGATAGTCACATTAAATCTCTGCAGCAAGGACATTGGCTGTGTGAACATGGGAAAAATGGAGTCCAGCAACAATGTCAGGATACAAAAGTCCAAAAATTAATTATGCAGCAGGATAAAATAAAATGGACTGAGAACAGAAAATAAAGAACCAATGCAAAATAAACAGGTCTATTCCATAGTTAGCAGCACTAATGGAAGACTAAACAAAATTCCTCCTAGAAACAGGCTAGGGGACTGGTAGGTTCGACCTCCTACCACCAACTGATTTCTAAGTCCCATTCAGTGTATATTTATACTGTGGTTGGGTCACATGACACAGCAAACTCCTCCCCTAAAGATATTCTAGCTGTAAATTATTACAGAGGAGCTTTAAATTTTGCATCACAACATGAAATCACACATTACTAGAGCCTTTTAATGTTTTACAAAGGTTCATTTCAAATAAAACATAATGAGAACTAGAAATGCAAGATGTGGAAGATGCTAAGGCTCCTCCCAGCAGATACGGTAATAAAAACGGAGGAGAAAGGGCTGGCCGGCTGTAGTGGAAGACGTATGCTGCAGGGAGGTCCTGACCACAGCCCAAACACTAGACAAGTCTTCGGGTGAATATACATCTATTTCAGAGTTTTGCCACCAATATTTCCTTTGAAAAAACATTCTTCTAGCTTCTAGCAGCAACAAAAACTCTGTGGCTTTGTAGCTTTTTATTAGCATGCATGCATTTTATTTAATTTTCACTCTTGCAGTGCAAACAACACTAGAAACAGGCTATGTATGATGTTTCTTGTGACAACATTTGAGAACCCATAGGAAAGCAATGTACTCTTTCAGGCTTCCCTAGCACCCAGTTTTGGACTTAAAGTCTTGTATAAGGCATAAAATAAAATTCATTTTAAACCCTGCTCACCCTGAAATGAGCAGAACGCAGGCAATTTGGGCAAAGGGAGAGTCAGAAAAGAGTTTCAAGAGATAGAGGAGAATACCTACAAGTGGCCAAGATGTAGGTAGGGAAAATAATAAAGTGCAAAGCAGCAGAAAAGAAAGAAGTTAAACAGAGGAATACTGTTGCAACAGATTTTAGAGCTTTTTAAAGGGAAAGCGTCACTCAACCTCAGCCCAAAGAAGAAGCAATCTTGTTTATTATTAAATCCCTATTTTTCTTTCATTTTAACCAGTTTTGGAGATATGTTAGGACAATGAGGCTTAAACAGCAAAAGGGTGTTGGGGGGCACCAATATGACCCCGATCATAGGCTTGGATCACTGTATCTAAAAGATGCCTGTTTTCATATCCCAGTGAGATAGTCTCACAGAAAATACCTCCTATTCAGGCTGGGGAACTGCCCGGTATCAGTTAACATTTGGTCTCATTTCAACTCCCAAGGATATTTACAAAGTGCCTGGCTGTATTGGCAGCACATCTGAGAAAACAAGATTTTGTGGTTTTCCACCCATAGATGACTGTCAAGTCTCAGGGAAAATAGAACAAGAGGCAAGGTGCTCAATTTAGTTGGTAAAAAGCACCTTGGAGAACCTGGGATTCTTGATAAAACTGCAGAAGTCCCAGCTAGAGCCTGTTCAAATACGGAACTTCATAGGAGCAGAGCTAAATACCCTGCAGGGGAAAGCCTTCCTCCCACAGGCCAGAGTTACAGCTTTGATACCAACAACAGAGTCTTTCACAGCAGGTCAGCCAAAACTTGCAAGAGACTTCTTGCAGTTACTGTCACATGGCTGCATCCACAGTTGTGGGTCCCATGGGCCAGGTTCCAAATGAGAGATATCCAGTGTGACTTAAGGGACAGTTGGTCCCACAGATGGGACCCACTTTCAAAGCTAGTGCCAGTGATACAAGCGCTAGTGGAGTTATCACAATGGTGGAAGGAAGAAAGCAACCTTGGAGAGAGCATTCCCTTCCTTCAGCAATCACCAACAAATATTCTTACTACAGTTGCCTCACTCCTGGGGTGGAGGGCCCACCATGAGGACCTCACAGTGAGTGGCACATGGAGCCCACAGGAGTCGCTAGAGCACACAAACCTCCTGGAACTTACAGCAGTACTGCCTGCAATGTAGTCTTTCTCCTCCCAGCTACAAGGTCAGACTGTCCAAATCAGGACAGACAAAACCACAACAATGTACTAAATAAACAAGCAGAGAGGAGCAAGATCCTCAAAACTGTGTACAGAGGAAATGAGGATCTGGAACCTGGCATATTCCTTAGAGGCAAACATATTTGCAGTACATCTGCCAGGCAAAGACAGTGTCCTGGCAGATTCCCTAAGTAGAATCGGCCAGGGAAATCTCAAATGGGCCTTGAACCAGCAGGTTCTGGCCACAGTGTTCAGAAAGTGGGGCATTCCCAGTATAGACCTGTTTGCATCTTGGGAGAACTGACGGCTCCCACAGTTTGTTGTATACCACCAGCCAGAGCAGCAGTCCCAGAGGACGCCATGGTACTGGACTGGACGGGGAAGTTTCTCTATGCCTTTCCACCATTTCTGCTCATTAAGAAAGTACTCTTGAAACTCGGGAGGGAACCTGTAACAGTAATCATGGTAACTCCAGGTTGGGCCAGACAGGCTTGGTACTCGATGTTCATGGCCCTGTCCGGTAAAACTCCAATCAGCCTGCCACTCAGTCACCATCTTTTGACTTTGTCCCAGGGCAGAACCGCATTCCTGGATCTCAGGACCATGCGCCTGATGGCGTGGTTCTTGAGGACTTAGAATTTTTGTGATCGGAAGCTCTCAAAAGTCCTGAAGGTGCTTAGGGTTTCAAGGAGACCCGCTACTAGGAAAGCATATTCCTCTAAATGGAAAAGGTTTTCTTTCTGGTGTGCCCCTGCAAAACTAAACCCAGTGGAGGCAGGGTTACCCATAATTCTGCTATTCCTAGTCCACCTACAGTCATTAGGCCTACAGCCTGCAACTTTAAAGGTCGACTTAGGAGCATTATCAGCATACATATCAGCTGGCAAGGAGAAGTCTTTGGCCTCGCAACCCATCTTAAAAAGGAGTTTTAAGGACCTAAACCACTTGTACCCACCAGTGACGGACCCCGTCCCACCCTAGGACCTCAGCATATGCCTTGCCAGCTCATGGAAGCTCCCTTTAAGCCTATGAAAACTGCTGACATGAAGTACAGAATGTCGTATGGAAAACCGTATTCCTGGTTGCAGTGACCTCTGTTAGGAGATTAAGTGAATTGCAAGTCCTCTGCACAGAGCCAAATTACTTAAGTCCCCATAGGGATAAAATAGTTCTTAGAACCAGCAGAAAATTCCTTTCTGAGGTGGTATCTGAATTCCACCTGAATCAGTCAGTGAACCTCCCTGTACGCTATCCAGAACAGGGGAGTCCAGGTGAGGAAAATTGCATAGAGTAGACATAAAGCAAGTTTTGTCTATCTACTTGGAGCAGACAAAGGATGTCGGGTCCTGCAGCACCCAGGTTTTTGTTACGTATGTTGAGGTTGGCAAAGGCAAACCAGCTACAAGGAACTCCATATCTCACTGGATAGTCTCTTGCATTCAGTTCTGCTATGAGAAAGCTGGGAAAGTGCCACCAAAAGGCTTAAGGGTACACTCTAAAAGGGGTGCCTCTGTGGCATCCTCAAGAGGCATCTAGTTGTTTGATATTTGCAAAGCAGCTACTGTACCTGGAAAACAGTACACATCTTCACAAAGCACTACTAAATGGACATACAGTCCAGAAGGGATGCCAGCTTTGGAACTGCTGTCTTGCAGAACCTTTTTGCCAAGTTCTGGACCCAGCCTCCCAAGGTACTGCTACAGAGTCTGTGTAAAGTGTAAACATTTAAGTGTGAGATTCCTGGGATTAGAAGAAAAAAATTACTCACCGTAGTAATGTTGTTTCTTCTTAAGGGATTCCTCATTATGTTTACGCTCCCCACCCTGTCTCCACTTCCAGAACCTGAAACAGGTTCACACAAGAATCAGATCTTTTTCATTGAGGTTGCCTGAGCATTACTATTGCAGTTCCTACGATTTGTAAGTTTGTTGTTTTGGTTTGTATGACAGCTCTGTCTCCAGTCTGTTTCAATTTATTTGGTGTTTTTTAAAATAGTTTGAAAAAATTTCAAAACATATTTTTGGTAACCTTTTAGCTAGTTTCACTAGCCACTGCTGGAAACAGATCTAAGCAATGGCCAGAGTGGAGCTTGGATGCAGAGTTTGAGCCTACATTCCAAATTCTAAAATTTGCATAGGTTGTTCTGTCTCCGGGACGTCACTCTCAGCCGAGATGACTGCATAAAGTGTAAACCTAGTGAGGGATCCTGTAAGAAGAAACATTACTATGGTGAGTAATTTTTTCTTTTATGATGATGAGGGAGCTCACGTCATGGGTACCTTGTGAAATCAAGCTCATGGGTATCCATGTTTAACAGCTATGGAACAACATTAAAAAACACTCGACTGTTTAAAGCAAAACTGTATCTTTCTGAGACAAGACACAGACCAAAGTGGATGGTGAATGAAGTACTTGAATCAATCAAGGACAAAAAGGCTGCGTACAGGAAGGGCAATGTGAACTGAATCTGTGAGAACAGATAGAACTGCAGAGGCAAATGTGGAGAGAGCAAGTGCAGAATCAGAGCTGTGAGTTTGCAAGATTTGTCCAATGGTATCTCTGGGTTTGTGGTGCTGGCATCCCCGTTGGTGATCTGTTGTCTCTGTTCTCTTGACAATCTGAAAGCCTGAAAGGGAACTCCATCTAATATCTGAAGTCCCACTGAAACTGGGGTAAAGTCAACTGGTGAGAGCACTTGATAAACTTCAGACTGTCTTCTACTTCTCCCATTTGCTTTGTAAATTCCACAAGCAGTGGTGAGAGTACTGTTGGGGGTGGCATCTTTTATTAATATTGTATTTAGACATGCTCTTGTGGCAGCAGGGCTATATTATAGACTGAGACTGAATACTTATTGATTCTGGTAGCAGTATCTGGAGTCTTCTGACTATTTGTTGGTTCTGCGTTAGTTTATTGCTATTGTTATTTATTATTGTGGTTTTAATGGGGGAGGTAGGTGATAAGGGCTGGTTTAATGTGCAAGGTTAGTGGCTCGATGGTTGGTGCATGTGAATAATTATTTTATTGTATTAGGGTGGTGTGAATCTCTGGTTGTGTGCATAGGGTGAGTGATGGGAAGGTGTGGTAGTTTTAAGTTAAGGACTGCATTTGTGGGTGAAGTGGGGTATTATTTTGGGGTATTTGGATTAGTCGGTTTAGCAATGCATATGGGTTTCGAGCCCCTTAGACTTCGCTATTATCCATTCCTACTGCTGGACCTCCACTCCATTTGATGACCACCTCCTGCCAGCAGTGGTGTCCAGGCACTGTATGGAGGTGGGCATTGCGAGGAGGTGGGATGATAGATGGCAGGGTATGGGGATTGCTGATGGGGAGAGCAGTATTAGGATGGTGAGAACCAGGTGGCTTCCTGGGGCGAAATGGGACCTGAGGAGAGGCCAGATGTGTTTGGTTCCCATACCCAGGGCTCCCACTGGAATGAATGGACAGGTAGCCACTAGGCCGGCCGCTTCTGCCTGTGCCTTTTGGGTTGTGCTTTGAAGTGCCAGATCGATCAGGAACAAGACCGCATTTTTAGAGGATTTCATTTCCTTAGTCGCTCTGGCTTGCATCACAGAGACCTGCCTAAGTGATGATGCTGGCCCAGTTTTGGAGGCATTTGTCCTAGCTGAATCCTATGTGATGCATTGCCCGAGGAGCGGTTCCATGTTTGGTGGTGTGGGCATCTGTTTTAGATAGGACCGGAACTTGTTGGTGCACTCAGTGGAGTCTGCTTCATCGTTTGAATGCGTGGCTGTACATGAGGGTCCAGGTACAGGTTGCAGAATCCATCTAGTGTTCCGGTTTCCAGGGCATGAGAGGGAATTTGTGCAGGAGGTGGCGAACTTCATTGCTGAGGGAGTTTTGGAGTCACCCAGATGGTTGGTTCTGACTCAGTGCTTGGGGTGATGGTGAACTCTAGCAGTTTGGACAAGACTTTTTTTAGACGATGGGTTTGCTGGGCCTAACTTAAGTTGTTACCAGTGCAACCCACAGGCACAGTCATGCCATGGACTTAGTATTCTTGCTGGGGCTTGAGATAGACAACCTCAAGACTGATCCAATCATGTGGTCGGATCATTGCACAGTAAAGGTCTCGTCCCCCCCCCACCACCACCACAACACCGGTAGTTCTCCCCCTGTGGAGATAGTGTGCTACTGCCTTCTAAAGGTGTTGTCACCAACAGGAGTCTGGGTGTGATGGTTGCTTGTGGGGCAGGTTCGGGAGAGGTGATGATGGCTTATAACAGGGTCATTGCCTTGGCTGTCGACTCTGTCATACCAGTAAGTATCAATCAATCAATCAATCAATCAAATCTTTATTTATCCAGGCGAACATCATTGAGCAATGCTCATTTGCAAGATGGACCTGGTAGGGTCAAGATACAATTTATATGACATATAACATACAAAGAATACACAACTTTGAAAGGATAGCAAATGAATACAAAACAACAACTCAAGATATATACATGATTCATTAAGTAGCCAGCTTGTTAGTGGAGGATACTTTAGAAACTTGCACTTTTTGGTGAAGGTTAAATGTGTCAGGGGAATTATTAGAAAGTTTTTGAGCTAGGGTGATGAGCTGTATGGACATCTGGAAATATATCTACAGGAAATGATTTGTAGGAGGCAAATACCGGCTGAAGCAGTGACAGGGGGGACGAAAGGAGTGTATACAGAGTGTTGTGGCCAGGGGTGGTGAAAGGGAAGGAGTGGAAAGGGCCGTGTCAAAGAGGGATCAATAGTAGGTCAAGGGGAGGGATGGACTGGGGAAGTAAAAAACTGAAAGTATGAGGAGACTAAGTATATAATGCTTAAGAAGGAAGGATTGTAGTAAAGGTTAATGAGATGTGAAGCAACTGCTCGTAGGGTGCGAGGAGCTACTTGAATAGTCGCCCAGCTGGTAGGAAAGATGGAGGGTTAGTCTAATGTTGACGGAAGCAGTTACATTTTCTTTGAATATTTTGTTGTATAGATATTTAAAGGCTGTAATAGATATGAGCTTGTTCACTTTCAGTGTCTTTTGCATTGTGTTCCATAGGGTGGATAATACATAACTAACAGCATGTCTGCCATGTCGAGAGTGGAACTTAGGCACTTTAAGAGTAATGAAGTTCAGGCTTCTTAATGCATAATTACTTGATGAGGCTTGTGGAAAACAGTCTGAGATATATTTTGGAAGCTGCTGTGATATTGCTCTGTAAGTCCATAGTAATGCATTCCTATCCTTCTATATTGAAGTGAGGGCCAACCAACTCAGGAGTATAGCAAGCAGTGGTGAGTACTGTATGGTAAGTCTGTGATAAACCTCAGAGCTCTATGGTATAGTGTATCTAATTTGTTCAAGCATACCGTAGGGCAGTGATTGTATTGGAAGTCAGCGTAGTCTAAAACTGAGAGGAATGTGGCCTGGACCATCTTCTTTTTTGAATCACTTGAAAGGAAGTGCCTTAGTCTATAGTAAAGTCCAAGTCTTTGTCTAAGCTTTTTTAGTAGCTCTTGCAGATGTTCTAGATAGTCTAATCTACTATCTAGCCATACCCCCAGGTATTTGAATTTTGTGACATATTCAAGATTTTCACCAAGTGCAGTGGATAGTTTAGGAGATCGATTGGGATTGAGTATTTTGCCTGCACCTGTGGGGAAAGAACATTGCCTAGTTTTTGCATTCAATAGTAGTTTTTTCCAGCAGCTGGAGTTGCAGTAGGTCGAATTCTGCTTGTAGTTCTTTGCAGGCTGTTGTAGGAGAAGGGTGACTGACATACAGTACTGTATCATCAGCAAACAGGTGTACAGTGGCTTTGGTAAGATTTGTGTCAATGCTATTGATATATATGGCAAAGAGGATAGCCAAGAATAGATCCTTGTGGTACTCCTCTTGTAGTGGTCTGAGTGGGGATATACTCCTTCGGCCTTTACCTGTTGGTTCTTCCTGTAAGATGGTTGTTAAACCATCTAATGGAATTGGTGTCAAGTCCAATAGACCTTAGTGAGGAGAGGAGCAGGTCATGGTCAACCGTGTCAAAGGCCTACTTAGGTCTAAGAAGACAGCACATACACAATTTTTTTTATCCAATTCAAGTTGCCAATCATTGGTGACTTTTGCAAGAGCTGTTATGGTGCTGTGGTTTGCTCTGAAACCAGATTGTGCTCTTACCCAAGTCATGAGATCTCTGTGGTTTGATGGGGAGCTCTGGGAGATAAAGACCAGAGGTTGGAGGTTGGAGCATTATTGGAGGAGGTCTGTACAGAGGAGTACAGATTGACTATGAGAACTTGCAGTGGTGAATATCAAAGAGCAATCTCCCATAAGATGGTGGAATTCCTGTCCAGGGAGATTGCTGCTGGGAGGAACAGACTGGCTCAGCTGTTTTGGACTATACAGAGGCTGCTTCACCCTGCCTGTCTTCAGCTAGTAGAGGCAGTTTCAGCTGCCAGGTACGAAGAGTTTGCTCTGTTCTTCTCCAACAGTGTGTCCTCTGTCAGATCTGGGATTGCCACAAAGGGGCTGTAATGGCCCTACAGTGGAGAGGTTGTTGTCAGTAGGAGCACTCTTCCTGTCTGGAGTGAGTTTAGGATAGTGGAAGAGGTTAGTGAGGTAATCTTGATTCTGTGGCCCACCTTAGGAATATTGACTGGATTAAAGCTTTGATCCCACCTGATGATTTACCCTCGCTAGTCTATGCTTTTGTGACTTCCAGACTTGACTACTGTAATGCTCTATACCTCATGGTAAATGGAGGGGTCCAGCGTGATCTGTATTGGTTGTTGGTGAGGTGGCAGATTACCTTCAAGGTCGGTTTACTGATGTACAAAGCCCTATACGGACTGGGTCATAGCTATCTATGTAACCTCCTGACTCCTTATCATATCCACTGCTCTCTCCGCTCCTCCAAGGTATGCCTCATAGCGGTTCTCAGGGCATGACTTAAATCATCCGGTGATAGGGCCTTTGAGGTAACTGTCCTGGCCCTGTGGAACTCGCTTCCAAGATCCTTGAGGGAGGTCCCCTTGTTGGAGGCCTTAGAGGGGCCTGAAGTTGCACCTATTTAGGGAGGCCTTTGGACTGTAGGCAAGGCACCTGATTCACTGGCAATTTCTTTAATGTATTTTATTAATATTTATTTGATTTATTTTATTTCAAGCCTGCATTTTAGTGTTGGGTTATATAATATTCTGAGCTTTACTTAATTTTTTGGAATTGTCTCAATTATGAATTTTCCGGACCTCTGCACAGTGCCCTGAGCCCCAGGGAATGGGCGCACAACGAATAGTTTACTTACGAAAACAGTGGTAAGGTATGGATAGCACTTGCTGCCAAATCCAGTAATAAATCTTCAAATACATGAGTGAAAAGTGAAAAAATACCAAGTACTGTTGGTCCACCTAAGGAACAGGACAAGAGTGACAACAAATACAAATGATAGATGGCAGAATGCCTGAATGCATACTTCCTCCAGTTGCACAGAGGAACACCACACTTTTCTTGAGGTTATATCCTTCATTTGCAAAACATTATTAAAAATAGTAGCCCCTGAGTGTACGCCCCTCAAATCCACTGTTTCGCACAACAGTTGTGCTTTTTCAATGCTAGAATCCCACAAAAAATGTAGTATTCCTTTTTGCAACTGAAGACATGCTGCTGAGCTATTTGAGTGCCATTTCAAGTTTTCCCGTTTTGGCACCATCCTTGAGTTTGTGAGCCACCTCTAGTGTGTAAAAGCGAATGCATACTTCACTACAGTATTCCCAAAGGAAAGGGATGGAGTAATATCAGATGGTGAAATGTTATTCCAGGGTGAACAAATGGATGCTGAACAAGATACTGCATATATGAAACAGCTGAAGAAAATGAAATATTACTAAAGGTGGTACATGTAAATAAGGCAGTTAGGCCTGATTGAAAATCCCAAAGGAGCTAGCTAAGGAAATATCCATACCACTGGCAGTTGTAGTCAACAAGTTCGTCAGAACTTCATACCTGTCTAACAACTAGAGAGTGGCCCATGTGCTACCAGTATTTTAAAAAGTCTTCATGGCAGTACCAGAGAACTATAGGCCGGTAAGCTTGACTTCAATTATAGGAAAGCTGCTAGAGACAATGATAACAGAATTGTCAGACACAAAAACAGTTTATATTCTGAGGCCTAGTATGGATTCCGTAAGGGGAAATTGTGCCAAATACTGTATAACAGGAAATATTCACTGTCTTTTCGCTATTTTTGCTGATTTCATATTAGCGTGAAAATAAAAAGACGGTGAATATTAGGTGAATCACTTATACAGTAGCAGCATTGATGTCCCACCAGTGAAAAATAAGATGGCATGAACATGTTGGGTGTGCTCAAAGCACTAAATATAATGGGTATTAATTTAAGCTGTTGTACAGTATACTTTTTTTTTTATAACTAGACTTTAGGAAAGCATCTGATACTGTGCCACACAGGAGGCAATCTAGGTATAACGGGGAGGTGCTGAAATTAATTCAAAACTGGTTGCAGGATTGAAGGCAAAAAGTCATACTTCAGGATGACCAGTCGGAATGGAAATAGGTGACAGGTGGTATTCCACAAGGGTCGGGTTGGGTCTGGGGCTACGTTCCTCATTATAGTCATAAGTGAAATGGAGGTTTATTTTTCTGTACCATTATCTTGGCTAGGTTTGTTTCTTTTGTGCCATATGGTAAGCAGGATATACTGTATTTTAATCAACATTTGATGGTGCCAAATAGTTTTAAAAATCACTATTTAATTGAAATTACCTTTTTTGGCCTCAATGGCGAGTGGCAGAGCTAGCCGTGAGTAGCAGAATCACCAGGTTTGATGATGACACCAAGACGGAAAGAGTATTTACATCACAAGAAGAGATGAATGAAATGCAGAAGGGTCTAGACAGTTGTGGGAAATGGGCGACAGAGTGGCAGATGAACATCTAACACTGAGTAATGCAAGGTAATGCCTTTAGGGAAAAAGAATATGAATACAAAATACTACCTGAATGGCACGGAGATTACTGAAATCAAGCGGGGAAAAAGACTTGGGAGTACTTCTGAGCAGCAACTTTAGGTGGGAGCAGCAGCGTGAGGCAGCAGCTAGCAAGGGAAACAAAATCACAGCATCTTTCAAGAGAAACTTTGTAAGTAGCGCTAGGGTTGTGACCATATAACAATGCTCGGTCCAGCCCCATTTTGATTACAGTGTGCAGTTCTGGTCCCCACATTTGAGGAAGGATATTGACATGATAGGATACTGAGGAAAGCAGTCAAGATGATTGATGGCTTGGAGAACATGGGCTATGATGATCGTCTATCAGAACTGTTTTCTAGAAAGGAGAAGAATTGAGGGAGACATGATTACAGTATCTAAGTATCTTTCTATAAGGGATAAACACCATTAGACCAAGTGGCTGTCAAGGTCTTCGTCAGTGAGCTCAGCTGTTTTTGTACATCTAGACCCAGATATTCAAAATGGTTGCACATGGCGCAACAGTGTTGCGCCATGCGCAACCCACTATGTCGCGCTCAAAGGGAAAAGTGCGTCGCATAAATCCCGATGCGCCGGAGCGCATCAGTAACGTGTGCAGGCACAGGTGTTGGGGGGGGGGGCGTTCCCATGCATACCCTACACAGCCAGATATTCAGCCGGGATGTGCAGAGCCATGCATGCGCAACCCCTACTTGCGCCAGCACAAAGTTAAGCCCCAAAAAAGAGGAACAACTGATGGCCACCAACAGGTGAGCTGCCGCATTGCAGGGCACAACACGGCAGCTGCCACCTGTGGGTGGCCACCCGAGTTCCGGCTGCACCTGTTGGTGCCCCCCCCATGCCTGATTGCGGGCATATGTTTTAAAATAAAGTCCCCGTCCAATATCCCTGGTGATCCAGTGGACCGAATGCTGACCGATCGCGAGCATCCGCTATAATAACACCCCCACATCCAATATTTCTGGTGGTTCAGTGGACCGCTGTGTGCCCGATCGCAGGCATCAGTTATAATAACCCCCCCGTCCAGTATCCCTGGTGGTCCAGTGGACCGAATGCTGCCCGATCACGATCATCCATTATCAATCCGCCATATATCCCTGGTGGTCCAGTGGACGAATGCTGCCGATCGTGGGCATCTGTTTCTGAAAATGTCCTATTACTCTGGTGGTCTAGGATACCCACCCGCCCACTGAGTCCCACCACCCGCTCCTCCCGGTCAGCCGGCGGGCAGCACCCACCCGCCTGCCGCCCTAACTGACACCTCGGTAGGGCTGCGCCCATTGGTTCTGGCGTGAGCCAATGGGCATCCTACTGTACTACACATTCCAGATATGGAATGTCACATATCTGAATGTGTAGTATGTAGCTGCACGCCCATTGGCTCACGCTCAGAACCAGTCGGGGCGGCAGCTCTACCGAGGTGTCAGCCAGGGGCAGAAGGCGGTGGGCTGCTGCCACTGGCTAACCAGGGGGGAGGGGCGGACCCAGTGGGGAGGGGGGCACCCTAGACCACCAGGGTAATAGGACGCTTTCTGAGAAACAGATGCCCATGATTGGGCAGAATTCGTCCACTTGACCACCAGGGATATTGGATGGGGGGGGTCATTTAAACAGATGCCTGCGATCGGGCAGCATTCAGTCCACTGGACCACCAGGGATATTGGACGGGGGTTTATTATAATAGATGCCCGCGATTGGGCACATAGTGGTCCACTGGATCACCAGGGATATTGGATGGGGACTTTATTTTTTAACAAATGCCCGCGATCAGGCTACAGGAGGCGTTGGTCCCCGATGGCTGCTGCCTGGCAGGCGCCAGGCGCAAGTCGTCGGGGATCGGTGCACCTGCATGCTAATGGAATGCAATGGGGCCATAATGACATGCAAATGGCCCCATGTGCACCTTTGCATAAATTATGGCCACATTTGCATGTCACCTTTGAATATCGCAGGTGCTGTGAATGGCACAATGGCACTTGCGCTAGCACATCTCCATGCTCCACTCTGGCCACTGCGCCATGCACAGTGGGGGTGGCCAGGGTGCGATATTCAAAGCTGCTGGGCCATGGTGCAGCTCCTTTGAATATCGCCCAGGCCACACCCCTGCGCAGCCAAGTTGAGCTGAGCCCAAGCTTGCGCCACAGCCTGGCGCAGTTTGAATATCTTGGCCACATTGTCCCATGATGTAAGGGAGCACTGTCTTTGGCAGGCTAGTTCATTTTAGCTACAAGAACAGTGATGTTAAACAATGGGTGTTTAAAAAAAAAAAAAAGAATACTGATAAAAACCTGGACTGAGCCTTAGTAAAAGGAGCACTCCTTGTATTATTTCAGATGTAAACAAAAAAAGTGTTAGAACATGTTCAGAAAGGGGGAAAAGGGGTATCTTAAAAGAAAGGAGACTAGGGCAGTCTAAAATAGAGAAAAGTATAGGTTTGCTGGCCTTTCAGCACAGCAGCAATGTTACCATTCATAACACAGGTGATCCAGGATTGGGAGCGAGCCTGGGTATGCTGGGGTAGAAAGTTTAGCATCCTAGCAGACACTCCTTTCTTCGGGTAGGTGAGTGCTGGATTCCCGCCACTACATTGTGTCAGTGTCAGTGGCTCAGTAGGTAGCACACTCGCCTCTGAGGTCAGGAGATCAGAGGGCTGTGGGTTCAGTTCCCACATCTGGCACTTGGGTTAATATCCCAGTACTGACACTGTAGTGCAGCATGAGAGGGGTGCTGCACTTCTGCGGTACCGGCTTTCGGATGAGACGTTAAACTAAGGTCCCATCTGCCGGGATTGGTGGTAGTTCAGGTGGATGTTAAAGATCCCATGGCACTTATCGAAAAGAGTAGGGGAATTTCCCCGGTGTCCTGGCCAAATTTCCCTCATTCACTAAAAAAATACCACCAACAGCTTAATCTGGTTCAAGGTCAGTTGGCATTCATCTGTATCCCCCTCCCCCGGGTCGTGCCTGAAAATAGGCAGGATTTGTCTAGTGCACTTACCCGGTCAACAAAAGCTAAATAAAAAATAAATAAATAAACATTGCCCCCTGGGTGACCACAAGGAGAGGTATGGTGGGGACTGCAAGAGAGGGGAGGACTTCTCTAGCTTCGGCAGCTGTGTGCATGCGTGGCATGATGCCTCTGTGTGAGACTTCCTCAGGGTGAGAATGGAAAAACTGGGAAAACTGAGCTGTGCAGAATGACAGGCCAGCTGCACCCACTAACCCCTCTCCCACCAACCTGGGCAATCCCTGGTGATAGGAAACATAGTTCCTGAAGGATCTTACCCAGCCTTAGGGCCCCATCATGTGGGTGCAAGCCATGAGAGAAACACAAGGAATTGGGAGTCCTCAGTAGAAGATGAGGCAATGGGGTTGGGGCATGGCAGGAAGCTTGAGAGATGTCCAAGGGCCAGTTAGGTGCAAGAGCACAATGAGAATTAAAAAAAAAAAAAAAAGTATAGATCATAATTTTCACTGCTAGCCAGCTCGTTGGTGCAGCGGTAGCGCTACTACTCACAGTGCTGGCGACCTGGGTGCAGAAGCAACCCCATGTCATCGGGGGCCAGCCATGAGGATGAGGAGAAGGACTGAGTGTCCCAGAGGATGCTGTCCTCCGGGACAGGGGAGGGGAGGGTCTGTGAGCTCTGTGCAACACTGCCGACTGGGCGACCACATTTGGCAGTGCAAGCAGAGCCACGATGGGTGGACAGCTGCCTCCCGACTAAGGATGTCTGCACACTTGCATGTGACATCCATTTCAATCCTTGCCCTTGAGGTGTCTGGGGCCGGGGAGACAGGAAATGGTGCCCTCTACTACAGGATGACACCACCTCTCTCCTTGCAGGACCCGCTTCACTCACTGGGCTGCTGAGCAAAAATCCAAACTGAACTCCTCTTCAGTCTGGGGAACTCGGGAGGCTCTACCACGGGGGGGGGACTGTGGGACACTGTCAGGTTGGAGCTACGTCCCAGGGACAGTGTGTGACAGGGCTGGGGAGGAGTGGCTAATGAGAGTTGGTTGAGTGTGGAACATAAAGTACAGTGAATAAAAAATAAATAAATAAAAATCACCCTAACCCGTACCACTGCTTTAACTTCCGTGATCTGTCTTAACTTTCCCAAGTCTCACTTATGAACAAACCAGCAGATAAAGGCCTTATGGTCTATCAAGTCTGCTTTCGGTATAGCAGCCATTATGCACCCCACACACACACACTCTTATTCTACTTTTGTGTGCCTGTTGGCTGCTGCACTTAGTCATGGCTGGCTTGCAAAGCATTTTTGTGTTATAGTGTGTATAAAGGTTTTGTATAAAATCACATTCACAGCTTTCCTTTCCTAAAAAATACGTAAGGCTAGATCACATGGATAAAGACTATTTCTGGTTCAGTTGCTATTTATTTATGATTGTATGAATGAAGTACTCTGTATTCCTTGTAATCAGATGCTTTTCAGGAACACAGTAACAATGAGAAGAAATGGTTAATGGTGCAGTCTTCTCACAACTAAATAAATAACTTCATCTATGATCGTTTAATTAGTGTAGGGGGAACTGAACACATTTCCTAATCTGGAGAGCAGATTTTTTTTCATACTGATTATCATACTTGTGTATAAATAGAAGAGGGCAATTTTGACCATCTTGTCTGTCTACCCACATTAGTGGGTCAAATTTTCCCCACCACGAATAGGTAATTATCTATTTTTTTTTTTTGAAATATGTTGATGTTACTGCTCTGAACTATATCAGATGTTAATATATTCCACATTACTTACTTAAATGTTTGTTGTAATTGTTTTTAGGTAAATGTGATTTTGTATTTTGCTTTATTTTGTATTGTCTGTCTATTGTAAATGCCACAGGTATCTGTTGTAAATGGGGATTTTTCCCCAATCAGATTAACCTGTATAAAAATAAAATTTTAAACAAACAAACAAACATTCTTCCTGCTCTTTTGGTAAAGGCATTTAGTCTTCTGAGATTCTTATACTGGTCTAATTAAATTAACATTTACTGTATGTGATCCGAGTCCCAGTGGTTTGTTCTGTATTTCCAAACCAAATTCAGTCATTAATTCTGTGTCACCAACAATTTTATTCATCATTAGAAGATCCCCTCTCATGCGTCTTTTCTTGAGACAGTGGGGACCATTGCATCAGCTTGTCTTCTTATGATTTTTCCTTTAGTTCATGGATGAACTTCGTAACCCTACGCTGTACTGTCTCCTGACCATCCATATCTCTCCTTAGGTAAGCGCCCCTCAACAGTGTGCCATAGTCAGTATGTGGCCTTACATATGCCCTATATAGTGGCATTATGCAGTTTGCATTCCTATAGATAAAGGCCTTTTTTATACTGTTTATTAGGTAATTTGTTCTCTGCACCAACTTTGTACAGTGTCTGCTAAAATCCAGATCATCTATAATTATTCTAAAATCTTTTTCAGTGGTTAATTTTGAATTATTTTATTATTTAAGTGGTATTTCTGTCTAGTGCTATTCTTTCTTAAGCGGAGAATTTAACATTTTTCTGTGTTAAACATCATATTGTTTTTTTTTTTTTTGTCCATATTTCTACTTTCTCCAAATTCCTAGTGAGATTTTTTTCTGCTTAGATCATTCCCATCTGGGCCCCCCCAACTTAATATCATCACAAAATTTGACTATCCATCCATCTATGTCTTTGTCAGTATCACTAATGAATAACGAAAATAGAATTGGGACCATGACCGAGCCCAGGGGCACCTCGCTAGTAGCGCCACCCTCCTCTGAATAAACACCCTTCACCCTAACCCTCTGCTTACTGTCAACCAACCAATTATTTATCCAATCCACCACTTCTTTGTCAGACTGTAGTGTATGCAATTTATTTATCAAGACCTGATGTGGGACCTTATCAAAGCCTTTTGAAAATTCAAGTACACCACATCTATGAGAATATTGTTACTAATGTTTTTATTAATTCTTTTGTAGAAGTAAAGCCGGTTAGTGACACATGCCCTATTTTTTCTGAAACCATATTGCTTGGGGTCGTGGAAGCCATTTTTAGATGAGATTTTCTTCTAGCTTTAACTTTATTGTTTCCATTACTTTACAAAGCACTGCTGTCAAGCTAATTGGTTGATAATTTGCCACCTCTGATCTCTCCCCTTATTTAAATAACGGTATGATAGTCACTGTTACCCAATCCAAAGGAACCATCCTAGTGTTAAATGATTATATAAAAATGCTGCGAGTGCTGCTATATACTCTCTTATTTCCCTTAAAAATCTTGGATGTAGATTTGGTCCTGAAGAGGTCTTGTTGGCTTTTAATTTGGTCAAAAGATTTAGGACCTCTCTTGTAGTGCAGGGTACCAGGTTAATATGCTGCTGCTAAAACAGCACAGCAAGAACCGAGCTGTGTAAAGCACAAAACCATTTAGAGCGACAGGTGTAATGGCGGTGGTGAATTACCGCAGCCCTTGTCACTGTGCACTGAATTGAGGAAGGGATCAAGTTGCCATCAGTGTGGTGCCTGGTCGAGTCGCTCCCGTGGTGGAGTGGCTGAGGCACCAGCACCTGGCAGTGTTGGAGACCTGAGAACCGTGGTTTGTTTCCCTCCCCATGCCTCCTAGTCTTGAAACTTTTTTTTTTTTATTAAAGAAATTTTCCTCCCTTCCAAGTTTCTCCCTAGCCCCAAAGTCCACACCCCCTCAAAGTTGATTATATGATGTAGGTGTGTGTGTGTGTGTGGTGGGTTGAAGCCCACTACATTGGGGATGCTGGAGTGAAGAATCTGCAATGTTGCCCTATTACTTTTGATTGTGTGGGCGACATTTTTTGTGCCGGTTGGTGGTTTGACCAACCATATTTTGTTTTTTGACATTTTGCCTGTGGCATAGTGTATCATGCTTTTTTTTGTCTGCGGCATATTGACCCCATGCCTAGTACAGAATGTTTGATCTTACTTCGAGAGGGCTCTTGCAGTAGGTAATAACCATTAGAACTAGAGCCGCCATGCACTAGGACCACATGGAAAACTTTAGTTAGCAGTGCCTGGTGAAGGACTGCCCAACCGACGTCGCTGTGACACTGTATAGTGGGCAGTCCCCACACCCGCTCTCCAGTTATTTCCCGCCGTCGAATTGCGCACGTCGGACCTTGCGGAGAATGCTGCTTCAGTCGACTGCTATTTTCGGATGAGTATTTCACAGTTTTTTCTTTATTTTCTGTATTTCTAGAAAAGTTCATCTTTTTTGTGCATGTCTTCTCTGACGCCTTATGAGTCGCATAAGAACAAGTGCAATTCCTGCGGCGCACAACTTTCTTATAAGGACAGCCATTCCCTCTTATCTTTTCTGCCAGGGACCTGAGCACAAGACCGAGGACTGTGAGGCCTGCCAGAATTTCAAACAGACCACACGGAAACACCGTCAACAGGCCCTGGAAGCCCACGTTCTTAAACTGAAGATGGCTTCCATAGAGAAGGAGCTGCGGGGATTATCTTTCTCACTGGGTTTTTTTCTAAGTCCCACAAGAAGAAGGAGAAGCACCGGGACCACAATCGGTCTCCTTCCCACCCACGGCCTCCTTTGGGAGCTGCAGACACAGAGCAGCCTCCCGTTAACACGGGTAACGCTCAACCAGCCAAGTCTGCTTCCTCCTCTGTGAAGCAGCCCTTGGTCTCCCCCCCTCCCCCGAGCTGGTTTTATTTCAGGCAGGCATCTCTGGAGTTCTGGAGAACTCTGCTACTCTTAGACCCTTCAAACCCCTGGGTCTAAGTCTGGTGGTGCGGCTGATAAGTCTCTCCTCAGCTCCTCTGTCGACCACCCAGCCCAGGCTGATGAGCCACACACCAGCTCCTCTGGCATCTGCCCAGCTATGTGCTTTCTTTGGGCCCCGATAACAGGCCTGACATCAATCCACCAGATCAGCGCCCACTGCTGCCTTAGCCGCAGCCTTCCCCAGAGGGTTCTCCCACTTTGGATCCTTCTTCCTCACCTCCTTTAGTGGAGACTCCTGACTTGCCTAACCTTCCTGAGCTGGAGTTGGAGGAGCATCCGCCTGACACCACCCAGATGCCAGAGCCGGAATGCCCGATGCAAGACATCCCTTGGGAGCCAATGTCTTCTGCGCCACATACTCCCTCATGAGGGCCTGCTTCCACACCTCAGACCCCAGTGGAACCCTCCGCCCCTTTGGGTCTGATGCCAGAACTTTCTTCAGTGGGTCCGGTGCCAGATCTGATGTTACCAGGCCCTTCCTGTCCTCCATCAGGGCCCCTGTCAGGTCCCTCGGCCCCTCCATCCTGACCTTCACCTGGTTATCCACCGTCAGGGCCTCCATCAGGACCCTCGGCTTCGCTCGGGGCCTACGCCGGGCTTTCTCACGCCAGACTTCCCTGCGCCTCACTACCCCTCTCCAAGGTATCTGCCACAAGGGTACCAGACACCAGGATACCCCAAGCTAGGGTATCAGATGCCAGGTTATCCCACACCCAGCTGTGGTACTCTAGCTATCATTACCTGATGCCTGGTTATCACTTTCCAGGCTACCCACCCACCTAACAGCCTCCTCCATCTCAGGTAGACTTTAGAGCAGCGCTACAGTCTTGGTCGAGTGAGACCAAGACTCCACTGGTTTCTGAACTGGACCATCATCAGCCAGTCACGGTCTCCCCGCTGGTCTGACTGGAACCTATGCCCAGGTCCCTTTCACCAGTGGAATCTCATCCTTCTACTTCAGGCCAGGCCTCGCGCCCTGCCCTGGTAGTTGGCAACGATAGGAGTTTCATGGTCTCCTCTAAGGAGATCCCTCTTCCTCGAGCTCTGTACCTGGACAGAAGCTTTTCATCGGACTCTGACTCTTCTGCCTCCTCTGCTTCAGGCTTTGAGACCCCTTCCCCCGGAGGATCCCCAGCCCAAGGACTCTCTGTCTCCCCGGAGGATCCCTCTTTCACAGAGATCCTTTAGAAAATTCAAGAGGTGAATGGGTGGAAGACGGAGGACCAAGACCCTCAACGTAAGAGACTAGCAGAGCACCTAGACATGCCAGAGCTATCGCCACTTCTTATTTCTCTGTGGATAGATCCACATGAGGATTTAACCTCTACAGTTTGGCAGCAGCCTTCGTCGGTGGCTGCGGTCACCAAGATCGTCAACAGATTATATTGGGCCCCTGAGGGCCAAGACCACATTAGTTCTCATCCTAAGGCGGACTCTGTGGACGTTAATTTAGCCCATGACCGTACAGCTAAACCAAAGCATATGAGCCCCTCCCCTCCTGACAAGGAGTCGAGGCAAATAGACCTGTTTGGACATAAAGTTTATTCATTCTCCAAATTGGCCGTCAGAGTCCTGAATTATCTGGCACACATGATTGTGTACCAGAAATCTGTCCTTGGTCTGCTTACATCGGAGTTCAAGGCTTTGCCCATCTCCGAGGCTAAAACTAAGATTTCCCTAATGGTCAGGACAGCAAAAATCTGCCATCATTCCTTAAGGGCAACATATGATGCCGTAGATGCTTCTACCCAGAGCACCACCACTGCTGTTAGCATGCGTTGATTCTCCTGGCTGCGGGTATCTGGATTGGCCCAAGATGTCCATGTGGCCATTCAGGTTGCCCCCTTCCAAGGTCCAGTTCTCTTTGGGGATGACATCAAAGATATCATAACTGAGCTACAGGACAGTGGCAAGGCCTTGCGCTCTGTTCAGTCCATGTATTGTTCCAGCTCCAAGCCTAAGCAGCCTTTTTATCACCAGCAAAGGCGTCAATACAGGCAGCAGTCCGCCCGATGTCAGACCAAACGTCGAGCTCCTTTGGTAGTGGCCACCCCTTCAGCCAAGTCTCAGCGGGCTTCCAAGGTGCCTCTCCCCCATCCCCCCCTTCCACATCCTGACTTGCGGCAGGGCCTCTGCCATCAGCACCAGAGGAACCAGTAGGGGGCAGATTTGCCGAACATCTACCTGGATGGGAGGCGATCAGCACAGACTCGTGGGTCCTTAATCTAGTTGCTCAAGGCAACACATTGTAATTCTCAGAAAGACCTCCAACAAATTCTTCAGGTCTCTCTCACTACCCAAAAGGTCACATTCCTCTCATCAGAGAGGAAATACATGCTGTTCTGCAAAAATCCACCATAGCGCCCATTCCTCAGAACCAGGTGGAAAGGGGATATTACTTCCACTTATTTCTATTCTCCAAAAAAAAGACGGACCTCCGTCCAATTCTGGATCTCAGCTCACTCATTCTATATGTAGAGTGCAAAAGATTCCGCATGCTGACCCTGCCGGGTCTGTTGCCACTACTTCACCAAGGACATTGGCTCTGTGCCCTGGATATGCAAGATGCTTACCTGCATATTCCAGTCTTTCCCTTCCACCGACGCTTTCTCCAATTTACTTTCCAGGGGGAACATTTTCAGTTCAAAGCGCTCCCCTTTGACCTTTCCTCGGCTCCCAGGGTGTTCACCAAGTGCCTAGCAGTGGTGGCAGCAGTGTTACGCCACCAGGGTCTGTATGTGTTCCCGTACCTTGATGGCTGGCTTCTGTCCGCACCATCAAGGGACAGCCTGGTAGCCTGTTTGTCCATCACCCTGGACCTTTTTTGTCAGGTGGGAATTAAGGGGAACTATCCCAAGTTGCACCTTATACCTTCACAGCGCCTCCAGTTTATTGGGGTGGTGCTGGATACAGTCCAGGATCAGGCCTTCCTCCCCTTGGACAGGGCGGAGACCTTGTGACAACAGGCCAACCAAATGGCAACCAGCTGATGGACCATGGCCCGGTCTGTCTTATGCCTACTGGGTCCCATGACTGCATCTGTTCTGACTGTTCCTCTAACCAGGCTCCACATGCGAGTTACGCAGTGCACACAGAGTACAGTGGGACCAGAGATCAGATGGATCAGATGACATGGATCACAGAATCCTGATATCCAACCCCATGCGTCGGGACCTCCCAGTGGTGGCAGGATCTGAGTAATCTGTGTCGAGGGGCTCCTTTCAAGTCTCCCTCCACTACCCAGACTCTGACAATGGATGCTTCTGGCCAGGGCTGGGGAGCTCACCTGGGGGATTACTGGACACAAGGATCCTGGTCTCAGCAGGAATTCTCTCTGCACATCAGTGTGTTAGAGATGCGTGCGGTGCTGTATGCCCTTCAGGTCTTTCAGCCCCATCTCTGCTCAGGCACACTCCTTGTCCAGATGGACAATATGAGCATGGTATGATACCTGAACAAGCAGGGAGGCACATGTTCATACCCCCTTTGCAGGAAAGCGATGCAAGTGTGGTATCGGGCAGTTCAGTACAGCATCCAGCTGACAGCAGTGCACGTCTCAGGAGTTCGCAATGTCCTTGCAGACAGTTTCAGCCACACTCAGGCAGGGCACACAAGTGGGAGCTGAGACAGTCAGTAGTTGAGGATCTGTTCGATCTTTGGGGTCGTACAGAACTAGATCTGTTCGCCTCCCCACCCAACGCAAAACTACTGTTTCTGATCGCTCGGTCCCAAGCCTGGTGTTTTCTGACGAGATGCGCTGTCTCTCTGCTGGACAGGGAGGTTCTTGTACACCTTCCCTCCCTTCCCGCTTCTGCAGATGGTACTTAGGAAGCTACGGGCGGAAGGAGTTCACATGATTCTGATTGCCCCTCATTGGCCTCGCCAACTTTGGTTCCCTCTGCTCCAGCAGTTGTTGGTGGAGTTTTGGGTACCGCTACCCCTCTGCCAGGACCTGCTGACCCAGGATCAGGGCACACTGCTATATCCAGGTCTCAAGTCCCTTCACATTCATGCGTGGCATCTGCTGACATAGCTGCTGCACGCTTTGGGGTCTCTTCCATAGTTGCACAGGTCCTTACGGAGGCCCGAAAGCCATCCACAAGAACCATATATGCTATGAAATGGAAGAGGTTCTCCATTTGGGCAACATCCAAGGGCTGGGACCCTTTCTTCTGCCTGGCCCCACAGGTCATGGAGTACCTGCTACACGTCTCTGACCTTGGCCTTAGTTATTCTTCCCTGGAGGTCCATTTGTCCACCATTTCTGCCTATCATGCTCCAGTGGATGGCAAAACCCTGGCTCAGCTGGAGGTTTCCAAAACCTTTCTGAAAGGAATTCTCCATCTGAAACCCCTGGTCAGTAGCCCTATTCCTCTGTGGGATCTGAATTTTATTCTCGAAAAGCTCACTTTGCCTCCCCTTGAACTGGCCGTGAGCTGCGACCTGCGCTATCTTTCTTGGAAAGAGCTATTTTTACATGCCATTACTTCAGCCTGAAGGATTTCTGAGCTTCAGGCCCTAATGTGTAAGGAGCCTCATTTGATTTTCCACAGAGACCGGGTGTCTCTGCGTGCAAATCCTAAGCTCCTACTAAAGGTAGTTTCTGAGTTTACTTTGAATCGGATGATACACTTACCAGTGTACTGTCCTGAGCACTCTAACCAAGTGGAGGTCATTCTGCACACTCTCAATGTGCACAGAACTTTGCGTTACTATACGAACCAGACTAAATCAATCCGCAAAATGGATCAGCTTTTTGTTTCCTTTGCGCCTAAGAGAGAGGGCATTGCGGTTTTCAAACAGTGTTTGTCCAAATGCCAAAAAAAAAACTTAATTTGTGTCTCTAATTCCTCAAATTTGTTTCTTCTACTGTACTTAACTAATGACACAGGGTCCTCTTCTATGAGCCTCCTGAAGCTGTAACATACTAATTGTATAGTTTCTCTCTACAGTATTGTATAACTCACTACAGTATTTTATCATTTTCACTACTGCATTGTATAATTTGTCTTGTCCTGAATTGATATATACCTGAATTTCAGACATGGAGCCCTTGCAAAGCAGTCTCTGACTCAACACTGTAATTCTGATGTCTCTTAAATAAATAAATAAATGGTTGGCAAACTGCATTTTGTTTTGTTATAAGAACAATAACGAACCACTCCCAGGGGAAGTTAAAGGGCACTCAACCAGAGGCATGGTTACATCTGCTGCTTGTTTCAGAAATGTTTCTGCCACGGACATTTGTGCAGCAGCCACTTGGAGCTTTGTCCACACCTTCACTAAGCATTACAATTTGGACATTGGTTCTAGGTGCAGGGCAGGCTTTAGACTAGCTGTCCTTCAGAGCCTCCTGTCTTAATTCTGTACCTACTGCAGACCTTTCCTGCCTCCTATGTTTCTCAGTTTTTGTCTGACTTCCACTGCCTGAGACTCAGTCCTAATGGTTATTACCTACTGCAAGAGCCCTCTCAAAGTAAGATAGTACAGTTATGTAAGAAATCACTGTTGTCTCAAATGCACTCAGCAGGTCAGGCCCTCTGCTCCCACAGTGCCAACCCCAGAGCGCAATAGTGTGAACAGGTAACAGACAGGGTAACCCTCCTGTCTGCTTCTGGGTCCGAATCACCTTTAGTCTCAAATTCTGGGGGAATTCAAACTGTGAACCTTATGCTAGCATACCCAATGAACAGGCTCAGATATGTACCCTCTTTGGGGATTGAGGTACAATCTTTCACCAGAGGCACCCAGCCATGCTTCCAAAATGAACCCTTTTAACTCTATAAGAGACCTTAGGTATATTCGTTCCTTTTCCCAGTTTAGTAACACCATCAAGCCCTTCAAACAGCTGTCAGACTTAAACACGTATATGTCACATTCAAAAAGAACTTGGAAGACACACCCTGGCAGTATCTTAAAAAAATGTACTTTACTAAAAGATGATAAAAATATGAAAAATATAAACACAGAACAATATCTCTAAGAGCTCACAATCACATAAAAGAACAAGGGAAAATTACAAAATAAAAACTCCCACCACAATACATTTAGACTTTCGCTGTCTAAGGTATTACCTCTGGAAGTGCGTTTTAAAGTTGGATCAGAGAGCTGTGTCTCTCTAGAGTCCCAAGATGATCTGTACAAATATTTCAGACACAAATATCCATTTAAACTGTGTCTCCACACCCCTTCTGTGAGTCATCTAGCTCCTTCTTTTAGAATATAAAATTACAAAAAATGGTTTCCTCTCAGGAGGTATTTTAAATAATGTGACTTCAAAAGAAAAAAAGACATTTCCTAAATTATGACAGTCTTTAATCAAGCCTTTTCTTTGAACTGGTGGCTGGTTCCTGTTTTCTTGCGGGTGATAAGGTGTCGTGCAACTCTGCACCACCCCACACTTCTCCCACAAACATTTCATCCGGTCTGACATGAAGGAACCCCCTCGATCGGTGACAACCTCCTGCAGAAACCCAACACGGGAGAAAATCCCAAGTAAGGCATCTGCCACTTTGTCTGTCCTCAGTGAGGATAGGGTGACTGCCTCTGGATACCGGGTGGCATAATCCACCACAGTCAGGATGAACCTCTTCCCAGAGGAGCTGGGGGTATTAAAAGGTCCCATAATATCAATTCCTATCCTCTGGAATGGCTCCCCCACTATGGGCAATGGAATTAGGGTGGCAAATGGAATTAGGGTGGCTTGGGTTTTCTTACCCGCCTTCCCCATTTCTTGGTACTGGTGACAAGACCTGCAATACTTCTTCATCTGCTGGGTGAAGTTGGGCCAATAGAAATTCTGGGTCAACCGCTGCATAGTGCACGTAATTCCCAGATGACCAGACAAGGGAATATCGTGTGCAGTCTTAAGCAACTGCTCACAATACCCCTAGGGAACGACAAGCTGCCTGCCTATCACCCATCCCTCTGTCTTAGCATCCTGAGTGTACATCAGTCCATTTTCCCAATAAACTTTGTTTTCCATCACCTCCCTGTGCTCCGTCAGAGTCTGCCCAAGCTTTCAGCTTTTCTAGACTAGGGTCACTTTTCTGAGCAGCTGCAAACTCCTTACACATTCCCAAGGTATGGGACAGGTCACCTTCAGTCTCTAAACTAGGGTCCCTAGCATTAGCGTCAGGGCAATAAGTATCACTGTCATCCCTAACCCTCTGACAACAGGTCACCCCTCCTTCTTCAGAGTAACCCTCTGTAACTGTTTGGTTAACTGCTACTGGGGAAATTTCTACCCCCCGTTTCATTAGTCTCCATATCAGGGGACACATGCTGGGGAAACCAGCCTCCCAGTGGTTTCCACAATGGCTTCTATGGAGTCTGGGGAACCACAATTTCCCCATCCCTCTTGGCTACATGTAACTGCACACACCATCCCGTATTTGAGATTGTTGCCAAGGATGATGTCAGCTGCTAACATTTTGGCTACAGTCACCTGTTGCACAGTTCCCCCTGTTTCACCCCAGTCTAGCAGAACTCTAGCGAGTGGCAATGTTTTCTCCTCACCAGTGAACCCTTGTATAGTTACAAATTTATTGGGTATAAGCGGACCAGGCTCTACCAGATCCCCTTTTACCAACATCAGGGATGCCCCTGTGTCTCTTAACCCTTGTGTCTGTACACCATTCACAGTGACTGGTTGCAAGTGTTCCCTCAAGTTCACAGGCATGCTTCCAGGGACACACAAACAACCCACTTCTTTCCTAGCCCCATTTTGCGTATTTCTCATCCATTTCAGACACTGTCTGGCAATATGCCCAGTTTCTTTAGAAACCCAACATTTGTTTCTTTTCTCAGAGAAATCTTTTCTTTGAAAGCTGGGGCTAACTGGTTTCGGTGGAGACAGTGAGGGTTTTAGCTGCCCTGAAGGAACACTTTTCCCTTTCTGTGCTGCCATTTATTATTTATTTATTTGTTTTTGTTAATCAGGTAAGCACACTAGACAGCCAAGTGTCTATTTTCAGGTGCGACCCGGGAGATTACAAGGTACATTACAAGGTGCATACATGAACATCAGGCAAATACAAGTGAAGGATTACATTACATAGAATTAGCACACAGGGACTTTACAAACATCAATACCATCAGGCAAATACAAGTGAAGAATTACTATATAGTGACTAGAACACAGGGACATTGCAAACAACAGTGCCAAAAACAGGGATTACATTACAGTATTGACATTGCAGGCAGTAGGAAGAAGTACAGTGTGAATTAATCGCTCCAGGTAGCAAGTTGTAAGTCTTACAGTTAGAAGAAGGAGGGGTCACAGTTGGGATAGGGTGGGCCCAGTGCGAGATAAGGGAGTGCACGTTATAGTGCTCACCCTGTAGTGCTGGTGGGCCTAAGTGGTCAGTTTTTGTAGTTGCTGTGAGAACAAGAGGAGTATAAGCACAAATGTGCTCTACCCAAGTCATAATGTTTAGGTAGCATCTCAGTTTGTTGGGGCATCACAGGCTGAGAGGGTTTGTCTAGTGCAGAGACAGGTGGTGGCCATTTTGAGAAAGCCCCAGAGGGAGGCTTTAAAGCTCTGGTGTGAGGGAAAGGAGCGAGTGCTAGTTGGAAGAGAGTTCCAGACCCTGGGCACATTTGCAGTGAAGGCTCGGTCACCCATTTGTGTGCTAGTTTTTGATGCCAGGAGGGCATGGTAGCCACTGGATCGCAAGTTGGAGGAGGAAGTAGCTAGAACAAGAGTCTTAGCAAGTTTAAGAGGGGTGGCAGTTCTGACAATACTGTCAGTGAAGTTGCCCACGACATGCCTGCTTCATTCACTCTCAGAGCAGATCTCTTAGCATAGCGGTTCGAAAGTTCAGCAGCCTCTTGCACTGTTTTGGGATCTCGGTCCTCCAGCCAGTGTTTCAGCTCTGCTGGGCTTGCCCAAAAAAAACTGTTCTAACAATATAGCATTTTCGATTTTTTTTTTTTTTTTACAGAGTTTGCTTCAATTTCTTCCCAGCAACGTTTTAAACACTGACGTTGTTTCATGGCTAGCTCCTCGTAGCTCATTTTAGGGCTTCTCCTGAGCTTGTGGAATTTAGCTCTGTATGCTTCTGTAGTTAATCAAACTTTTTAAAAGTGCAGCTTTAAGTTTGCTGTAATCATTACTGTCCTCATTGTCCATTTGACCCAATGCATCCTGAGCTTTCCCAGTAAGTAGCGGGGATAGCTGGAAGCTCCAGGACCTTCTAGGAATATTTGCCTGAATACAAACTTTTTCAAAGGAATTTAAAAAGGCATCTATATCCTAAGACTCTTTAAATTCAGCTATCAATTTGGAATTTAATTTGTAACTTAGTCCTGTAGTTCCAGTTAAACCCAAGCCACTTACCTGCTCTGGTGCTGGTGGTTGGAGTTGTATCTTCTCCAGTTCATGTTGTCTCTGGCACTCACGCTCTTCATGGTCAGCTTCTCGACATTCTCATTCAGCTTCCCTGTGGAACTCCAGCTCCATTCTGCACAACTCAGTCTGCAGCCTCATTGCTTCTGGCTCCAGAATGCTGGTGACCTACCCTGCTGCTGTGGCCCTTGGCTTGCACTTGCCCTGCTGTCCTCCTCACTGGATCTGGACACTGCACTGGCCGCCAGCCCCTGCACACCCAATGTTTGGTCCTTTACAGTCACAGTCAGTGACTTGATGTTCTGGGCATCTGCTGCCATCAGGGCATCCATGAGGTTCTGCTTGTTGGCTTTCCCCTCATACTGGACTCCTCTGTCCTGGCATAACTGCCTCAAGTAGTCTGCAGTGTACCTGCTGTAGTTGGAAGCCATCTTCTTCCCTAACTACGGCTACTCTAATTTGCACTTTAGAAAAAAAAAATAAAACAGGTAGGAACTTTGACTGTAAGCAAAATGATGTAGTTCTGTTTCTTTTTAAAAAAAAAAAATCACTGCCTTCTTTTGCAAGTGAGCTCTACAGTATTAAGCTGACACACTGAACTGTTAAAGCTTGTGTTACCAAATTTATCCCACCGCTGCCAACCAAATCTGTCACAAACGCACTCAGCAGGTCAGGCACTCTGCTCCCACAGTGCCAACCCAGAGAGCAATAGTGTGAACAGGTAATAGACAGGGTAACCCTCCTGTCTGCATTTGGGTCCAAATCACCTTTAGTCTCAAGTTCTGAAGGGATTAAAACTGTGAACCTTATGCTAGCATACCCAATGAACAGGCTCAGACATGTACCCTCTTCGGGGATTGCAATACAATCTTTCACGTGGGGCACCCAGCCATGCTTCCAAAATGAACCCTTTTAACTCTGTAAGAGATCTTAGGTGTATTCTTACCTTTTGCCAGTTTAGTAACACCATCAAGCCCTTCAAACAGATGTCAGACTTAACCACGTATACATCACATGCAAAAAGAACTTGTAGGACACACCCAGGCAGTATCTTAAGAAAATGTACTATACTAAAAGTTGATAAAAATATAAAAAATGTAAACACAGAACAATATCTCAAAGAGCTCACAATCACATAAAAGAACAAGGGAAAATTACAAAATAAAAACTCCTACCACAATACATTTAGACCTTTGCTGTCTAAGGTATTACCTCTGGAAGTGTGTTTTAAAGTTAGATCAAAGAGCTGTGTCTCTCTAGAGTCCCAAGATGATCTATACAAATATTTCAGACACAAGTATCAGTTTAAACTCGGTCTTTCCACACCCCTTCTATGAGTCATCTAGCTCCTCCTTTTAGAATATAAAATTACAAAAAATGATTTCCTCTCAGGGGGTATTTTAAATAATGTGACTTCAGAAGAAAAAAAGACATTTCCTAAATTATGAGGGTCTTTAATCAAGCCTTTCCTTTGAACTGGTGGCTGGTTCCTGTTCTCCCAAAGAGATCAAAGGGTTTAATGACATTTTTAACACATTGCTTTTATCAGTAGGTTCTTCTAGGATATCATAAGTTTATTAGGCTTATCCTCTGGCAGATGGAGCCTTAATTAAGAACAGACAGGAAACTCTAGGTTTCCCCTTTACTGGTCAATTTCACATCCTCTGGTCAGTTTACTATCCTGTAGCTTCACTGAAACCGGAACACGAGCACCCATGGAAGCACAGGCTGTCTTGTGTGAGACAATCACATACTATATTTTTATTTTACAAATATCATACAATAATTATAACCAGCTTTCCAAGCGTCACAACCGTAACAGTAGATCTTCGAGACGGACTCTTGCAGTAGGTACTTTTTTCCCTCCCACTTTTCCCCTGCTTCTGCAGTTACTTCTTTCTGGCCTTTTTTTTGGCTGCAGGAGCTCACTCCTTTCTCCTGTCGCACCTTCTGAGGTCTCCGGCAGGAGAATGGGAGGGTGGATGTGGGGACCGCCCACTGTATAGCATCACGCTGACATCCGTAATGTGACATTGGGTGAGTGGTTCCTCGCCAGACACTGCTAGCTAATATTTTCCATGTGGTGCAAGTGCCTGGCAGCTCTAGTTCTAACGGTTATTACCTGCTGCAAGAGCCTCTCTTGAAGACCTACTGATACGGTAAGTTCTTAGTAACTGTACTTTCTGGCTCTATTACATGTCCAGTTTTTATCTGCTCTGCATTTGTTCCAAAGTTAAACACATTACAGAAATAGTCATTCGGTTAAGTTTCTTCACTTTCCACTTTTATAGGACCAATAGAATTATGTGTTCCTTTTAAATTAATGAATGCATAAAAGCTTTTCCTATTATCATTTTCATTTGTAGTACGTACTTCTGCTTTTTTACTTTCTAATTTTTTTTTTACTTTTTAAGTTTTGACGCATAGTTTGTAACTGTTTCTTGATCAGTGTCTTCTTTTATTTCATTGTATGCCTTTTTTTTGCTACTTTGATTAAGCACCTTCTGAGTATACCACATGGGTATTTTCCCTTTCTTGTAATACATGCATCTATCTGGTACGTGTTCTCTTTCCAATAAAGGCAGTCTTTTTTTTTTTTTCAATAAATCCCATATTTCCTCAACATCTTTGCTCAAAAACGATCTTTCCCTGTCCCACCTACTGAAATCTTTTTTTTTTTTATGTTAGAAAATTTTCCTTATTTAATTTTTTTATTATGGTTTTTCCATTATCTTGTCTCATGATTGTTTTAACCACAGATTTTATAATGTTGTGATCACTGTTCCCTAAAGTTTCTCTTCTTTTAATATTTTTTACTGACTCTGGAATGTTGGTAATTAAGAGGTTCAATGTATTGTCTCCCCTTGTTGGTTGGTTTATCATTTACTGTAGTCCTTAGTCAACTGGGGTGTTTAAGAATTGCTTATCCATGTTCGACTTTGGTATCATCATTTTCCAGCCTATTTGAGGGTAGTTAAAGACACCTAGAATAATTATATTGCCTTTATTTGACATGTGTTTGATTTCTTATTTTATAATGAATGAAGTCTTCATTCTCTGATGATGATGGTGGTCTAGAAACATTACCTACATAGTTTTTTTTTTTTTATTGTTTTGGTAGTCACTGTAACCCATATAGATTCAGGGTATGCGTCTTTATTATCCAAGATGTATTCGGAACTTTCAATTGCATTTTTTATATAACTAGTGCTATCCCACCTCCCTTTTTATCAGTCCTATCTTTGTAGAAAGTTTTATATCCCTCAATATTTCGGCTCCACATAGTAAGCTCATCCCACCATGTCTCGCTAATGGTACTTATGTCATCTTTTTCTTTAAGCATTATTAATTCTAGTTCTGATTTTTTTCACAATATTCAAACTTCTGGCATTTAATGATATTACTTTCAATTCATTCTATGTGTTCCTTTCCCTACTTCTCTTGTGTAAACTCTTACATTCTTCTGACTATGCGGGTGTTTTGTTACCTCTCCCCTTAAGACTTAGTTTAAATGTTTTTCAGTTACACCTTTTAGCCTGAGTCCTAACTTTCAACTGCCCAGTTTGTTCAGGTGTAAACCATCATAACTGTAATATTTGTTTTTACTTGCAAATTATTCCCAGTGCGTTATGCATGTAGCCCCCCTGCTGTAGTGTCCGTTTATTTCATTTATTTTTTTATTTGTGTTTTTTTTTTTTACCATAAAAAGCACATCAAGTTATAGCAGCTTGTTTCCAGGTATGTACTGGGGTTGGGTTACGTGATCCTGTTTTATTGACAGGGGAATGTTGACGTGGCACCGGGGGGCACTCTTTTCTTCTTCAGTATATGCCATGGGATCTTTTATCTACTCCTGGACAGAGACCAGAGATGTGCAGAAGTGGCCTTGGTTTGACATCTCATCCAAAGGACTGCACCACAATAGTGCAGCACCCCACTCATAGTGTACTACAGTGTCAGTCATGGGTATTAGCCAACTACCTGATGTGGGGTTAGAACCCATGACCTTCCAAACTTCCAGCCCCATAAGTGAGAGTGTTACTTACTGTGACACTGACTGACAAAATGCAAGGCAGTAGGCCATCCCAGAGTTGGTACAGCAGCAGTGGGTTGCTACTTTTTGGGATACTGGGTCCATAACCCCACACTGAGGCTGGCTGGCACTGGGCGGCATCTGGAGAGGGTGCGGGCTGCCTGGCATAGGTGTAGCCTTATCAGCTGACTGTGGAACAGCATTAATGTTAACTGTGAAAGCAGCACCTCAACTGCTTTCCATGGCAGAGGAAGGGTAAAGTTCTTAAAAACCCTGATCGTCAGAGTGGGAGACACAGGAACCTGGGGGGCAGAAAAACTCAAGGTTAAAAAGAAAAACAAATAAATGCATGGCAGTGTTCTCCAGTCGTTGGAGCACAGAACTGTGAAACAGGTAGTTTTGAAGTTGTTTCACAAGTAGGAATCCCACTACAAACACTGGATTATTGGATTATTGTGTATCCTTGAGTAAAATACTTGACCTCCTGGTGCTTGTGCCGCATAAGTGAAAAACTGGGTGGAGGCAGCACCCCACCAAACAAGAGTTGTGGGTCTTGATTTTCAACAGGGCATCCAGAACTTGCAACATTTGTTTACTGCAGTTACACAACTTGCGACAAAATATTAGACCACATAAAATGTGATCCAACTTATTTGCCATAGTGGTGACAGTTTGAGCACAGAAAATGAAGCATGCATCACTTTTGTGCCATGAAGCAGATAAGCTGTCACAAATGCGTCAGAATGTTTGAAAATAGCATTCTGACATTTTGGATGATGAAGGCACAGACCGAAATTAGGAATTTGGTCCACATTATCATTTTTTAAAATCCAGCCCGTTGTATCTCACTTGAAATATCCTGGGTAAATAAAGTTAATAAAACCAAAACTCTTGAAACCATATTCCTTTTAACATAAATTCAGAAGCCAGCTTTATGACACCAATGGCATCCTCTTAGCAGTTCCCTGCACCACACTGTCTCTCCCATTTTTGTGAGAGCGTCTGCAATTAAAATATACAGTTGTTTCCATTTTGGAGCAGCGATCTTGGGGAATAACATGTTTGTTGTAATGTAGCCCAATGTACTGATCATTAGTGTGCTGGGATTGTACAGAAGTGTCAATTAAGAAAACAGTGTGACTTTACTATGCGTAACAGAATCAAAAGCATTTCTCCCGCAAGCAGTTATTCAGTAGTAAATTGTTTACCATGTAGGAGCAAACCATGACAACAGTTTGCTAGCAACATGATTTTATGTAGTTGTTGGCCTAAGTTAGTTGTATAGAATTTTATAGGTCGGGCGATGTAGCTAAAAATACAGTGTGACATGGTTGTTTTAGTCCAGACTCCACTTGAAAATTGTGGTGAGTCCTGGACTTGGTAGCATATTTGATAGGGAAGGACATACTTTAGAAAGCTTTCTGGTAACTGTTTCTAAGAGAACAGTAATCACTGAGAAAGTTATAACAGACTTCTGTATAAGGGAAAAGTTGTTAATTTTAATTTCCATTTGTATCCTAGGAATGCCCTTGTATGTAGCCACGATCATCTGACCTTGTTCCTTACTCTGGTGTCTGGGCTGGAGTTTATTCGATTCAATCTGGATCTGGTAAGACAATGAGAAAAATCTTGTTACTAAAGAGAGGCTCCAGCTGTGAGTGCACCGCATACACACACACACACACACACACACACACACACCAGAGCAAAATCATAATTTGCATAGCTAAGCTCAATTATTTGTTTTTGTTGACCAGATAAGTGCACTAGAGAATTAAATGCCTATTTTCAGGCACAGCCTGGGAGGTTACATGGGTCAGGGTCAGTAAACAACAAGTTAAAGTACAGCAACAGTGAGTGACATAGATAACAGAATATTTAACGAAGGCAGTACACAGATAAGCAAAAGCAAAACAAATGTATAAAAATACAAAAAGGTCATGAATTACAAGGTCATGGAAGAGCAGGCCAAATGCTTGTATATGAAACCAGCCAATATATATAGACTAATGATATAATTGAAGGTAAAATCTTGGTAGTAATGAGCAGGTGAACATTTGTGACTGAGGTATAGCAACTAATTTAAAAAACATAGCTCTAGTTGCAGGAGCATACATGAGGCTTGAGGAGGTGGCTGCAATATTCCATTTTGAAGGTAGTAGTCTGGTACTGGCGCAGGCTAAGTGGTATCAAATTCCATAGCCTAGGGCGAACAGCTGAGAAGATGTCTCCCAGTCGAGTCCTGATTCTGGGAATGGTTAGTTTTGCATGAATAACAGACCATAGAGGAAGTTACCAGTTGGATCATGGAAAAGACTAAATAGCAAAAATGGGGACTGATTTCGCAAGACATTATAAATCACTCCTCCAAGTGCTAGGTCATGCAGTGCAGCAGATAGACGTCATCCCAGTTTGGCGTACAGGGTACAATGATGGGTATGATGGCTAAGGGACTTGGCAAATCGGCAGATGTTGTTATTATATGTAATGTCCCACTTTTGAAAATTGGTTTTGTGATGATGCATGTATTACAGATACCCCATAGCTAAGCTTAGGTAATACAACACCATGGGCTAAGGATAGGCAGGCTAAAGGGGTAAGGTTTTGCTTAAACTTATACAAAAGACTCAGTTTAGTGTTTACTGATTTATAGATTCCCATCATGTGCAGGGAGAAGTCAAGGGATGCGTAAAGTGTAACACCAAGGTATTTGAATGTAGGCACCGATATAAAGGGATTCCATCTCTACACAGTACTGTTAGTGGGGTAGTACAGCTTTTAATTTTGGGAGCAGAACCAAACAGCATGACCTGTGACTTTTCGGTACTTAAGAGGAGTTTATTAGATAGGAGCCAGTGCTGCACACCATGGATGTCAGTAGATAGACTGGTGTTAATGTGAGACATGCTGTGTAAGCTTAGTTGCAGAACAAGGTTGTCCGCATATAAGATAGGAGTGCAGTGGGTGAGAATGTCATTTATATGAAGTGAGAATAGGAAGGGTCCAAGTATGGAGCCTTGTAGCACACCCACCATGATAGGGGCAGGATCAGAGATGGTAGTTAGAACTTTTACTTGTTGACTCCCTACCATAAAGATAGTTCGTAAACCATGATAGGGCAGAGGAGGAGACCCCAAGGTTGCTTAGTGGTGCAAAGCAAGTGGTGGTCCACCGGATCAAATGCTTTTGTGAGGTCAGTTAATACTGCCCCTGTGTACTCACTCCATCCATAGCGTTAGCTACTACACAACATTATGTAGATACTGTCTTTTAATGTCTTTATAAGTGACATTGCAGAGGAACTGGAAGGAAAAGTAGGTCTCTTTGCAGATGACAAAGATTTGCAACAGGGTTGATACACCAGATGGAGTGGAAAGGATGAGAAGGGACTTGGCAAGGTTGGAGGTATGGTCAAATGTATGGCAGCTCAGATTCAATGCAAAGAAGTGCATGGTAATGCACCTGGGAAACAAAAACCCAGGACAAGAGTACACAATGGGGAGTGAGATATTGACAACAGTAAAAATGGAAAGGGACCTGGGGGGTAATTATATCAGATGACCTAAAGGTGGGCAAGCAATGTGAGAAGGCAGTAAGGAAGGCTGGGGGGATATTGGGATGCATAGGGAGAGGCATCAATAGTAGAAAACAGAAAGTTGTTATCCCTCTGTACAGACAGTAGGTGAGACCCCATCTGGAGTACTGTGTGCAGTTCTGGCTACCCCATCTCCGCAAAGACATAGAGTGGAGGCTGTCCAGAGGAGGGCAACCAAAATGGTGCAGGGTCTGCACCAGAAGACATACGAAGAAAGACTAAAGGAGCTTAATATGTATACCCTTGAGGAAAGGAGGGTGAGAGGGGACATGCTAGAAACTTTCAGGTGCCTCAAGGGAATCAACAAAGTCCAAGAGGGTGGCACCTTTCAGAAAAAGAGATGTGCAAGAACAAGGGGGCACAATTTGAAGATAGAGGAGGGACGTCTCAGAGGTAATGTGAGGAAGTATTTTTTCACAGAGAGGGTTGTGGATGCATGGAACAGCCTCCCTGAGGAGGCCGTGGAGTCAAGAAGAGTGGGGGAATTCAAGAATGCATGGGACAGACATAAGGCAGTTCTAGTGGAGGGTAGGAGAAAGTAAGCTGTTGGTTAATTAGGATCTGAAGCTTGTCTGTTAGGTAGGAAAATGGGCAGACTAGGTGGGCCAGGCGGTCCTTATCTGCCATCACATTCTATGTTTCTACGTCATAGGTGGCACTGTCATCGGTGGCATAGCACAGAAGACTAAAAGTCTGTCTAGTCTGGCCTGTTCCCATCTAGAATTCCCCAATCCTTTTTGAGCCTCTGGATCCCTGGCCCTCCTTTTTGGCTTATAATTAGCCCCTTGTACATATCCCGTTGGACCCTGAGATAGCCCTAGTGTAGTAGCATTAATCACTCTACTTGGTAGATTGTTCCCACCTATTTACCACCCTCTCTGTAAAGAAAATTCCATAAATATTTCAAGTTTCATCCTTAATTCATCATTTGCATGAAATCTGGTTCTTAGGCCAGCTTATACTGAGGATTGCAGGGGAGCCCTCTGCCAAGCAGTCCCTCGTACCCCTGACACATAGGGTCTCCCTGCGCTAGGCCTGCCCCTATGTGACACCAAGAGAGGATTGTCATATGATGCCACCCTCTGTTGAGAATATACATAGTACAGCAATTAAGTGAAGAGTATTGGGGGGGGGGGGAGTTGCAAGTGTGTATGACAAGCACTATATAAAGCCATTTCATTTTCATCCCTCGTTTACTGCAGATCAGACTCTTACAAACTAGGCATACAGTATGTACTATTTTAGAAGATCTACTCCACAACCTGTCCTGTTTGTGCAGCAGCTGTGCCGCTGCTTATGACCTGGGTTCAAGAAGGAGCCCAGGCTGCCTGAGGGCCAGCTGAGAAAGGAGGCTTGACCTCCCAGCAGACACTGGCCTCCTCCAAGGTGGGCTGTTGTTAGCATTCTGCAACATAGCACCCATGGGGATCCACAGAATACTAGATGGGAGATGTACTGTAAACAAAAAAACAAGATAAGGGCTCTTGGGGTCTTAGTAGCAGACAGCTTAAAACAGTTAACTCGATCCAACAGAGCAGTGGGAAGGCAAACAGAATGCTGGGGTGCATAGTTTCAGTTTATTAAGCAAAGCAAATGCATAAAATCAAACAGATCATGGAATTATCATAGTGTAATGTATGGCTCTTCATAATAATACTATCATATGGTACTAAAAATTTCCCATAATACCATCGTTGGAATCTAGCAAGAGCATTACGACATCTCGCAATACTATCGATGGAGCTCCAGTGATAGTATTATGGGAAGGAAGGCTCAGCTCGCACTTGAAAGTGAAATAGTGTCCTGCCTTGAGTCAGCTGCCCAAAAGACACTCTCTCCTCAACTCTCCAAACCAAAACTAAAATGTAAAACTTTCATCCATATATTACCAAAAATAACAAATAGGGGACTGTGATTTCTCGGCTACAGTACCATCTTGAGGTTCCATGGACATCTTGGAACCTCCCAAGCTTCGCTTCCAAGGTTCACATGTCCCCAGAACCTCTCGATGGTATAGCCTTGTAATACACAGTCCCCTATTTATTTATTTATCTATTTATAAAATACATTAATATAAAAAGGTATAGACATTACAGAAAGGCATTACATAATAATTACTGGTGAGCAATTTTTTTCAGTGGACTCACCTAGTTGATATTTGCCGTAATAACCAGTCGGTAATTATGGCATTAACGCGTTCTGTAAGTCAAAAGGGAGCGCTCTTTCATTGGCTTCCTGTCTGTGTGTGGGTGGTCTAAACTATTCCAAAAACATGGTAGTTCCGTAACATTCTTAGGAGCCGCCACAAAAGTACCCTCACCTTCCCATACTCCTTTATATCTGGTTGATCCGACTGTAAATCAGACTGTTAATTTTTTTAAAACATATCTGGTTGATCATTTGTTTCGCCAGCCAGCTTCATGTGATGTGACACACACACACTGTTAGCGGGAATGGGTCCATCGCTGACTGCCTTCAGGGAGAGGTTAGCGCGATTGGTATAGCATTTTGAACTTTTAACTTTAGTGGGAAAAAAATGAATTAATGTGGGAGCAGAAGAAGCTGGAAGCCCCTGTGTTATCTGCAGGCTGTTGTGTGCACGAAGGAAAGGGACTGCTGCACAGCTGGGGAATCTATAGTGGGAAGGGGTTGAAGCTGCTGCATTTAAGGGGGGGCTGGAAGCTGCTACTACTGCATTTATGGCTCATGGGTGAGGACTGCTGGAGTAGATGCCGGGGAGGGATGTTATTGAGGGGGGGAGAGTGTGTGTGTGTGTGTGTGTGTATGTGTGTGTGTGTGTGTGTGTGTGTGTGTGAGAGAGGGCTCTGGGCTGGAACAAATTGCTCACCGGCAAGTATATAAAGTAAAAGATGGGGAAGTGTGATAAGAGAATTTAATGCTTTGCCCTCGGGGTTTATGTAGCATCCCAAACCTCGGGTGTACATTAAATTCTCATATCACACATTTCCCCATCCTTTATTCTATATTTAATACAGTTAAAAAGACCCTTACAGCAAAGAAACAAGCAAGTGCAGTTCTTGTATTTTAACCAGTTTTACCTTCACCAGAATCTTATATGCAAAAGATGCTGCTGCATAATTAAAAACCTTGTATGAGAAAAGTTGTTTCCCTGTCCAGTGACTTTTATCTATCCTTTACACCCTTCCCTCCAGAAGGGGGAGTTATCCATTTAGATCTCTCCCAAATATTAGCGATCAAACATAGAAACCGAATCTGACGGCAGATAAGGGCTGCTTGGCCCACCCAGTCTGCCTATTTTTTTCCTACCTACATTCTCAATGCAGACCCTACTTGATCTACAAGTCTCCAACCCTACTGTGATTTCCTTGTGTCTTTCCCATGCATTCTTGAACCCCACCACAGTTCTCACCCCACCAACTCTACCGGAAAGCTGTTACAGGAAACCACTACTCTTTTGGTGAAGAAGTACTTCCAAACATCTTTCCTGAATCTACCCCCTTCCAACTTCATAGCATACCCCCTTGCTCCTGAGAACCTTTTTTTCTTCAGGTCACCTCCAGTGCTAGGGAGCAAGTGCTCCTGGATGTGATCCAGGAGGGTCTCCTGACACAACTGGTTAGTGTACCTACTAGGCTAAAGAACACTTTAGATCTGGTATTGTCGAATGGGGAGACAGTAAGGGAAATAAAGGTGGAGGACCTACTAGCCGACAGCGATCACCAAACGGTGTGGTTTAATATCACGATGTGCAGGGAGCCAGAGAAATCAGTTACTCCGGTGGTAAACTTCAGCGGGGCAGACTTTGGGAGGATGCAGGAAGTACTGAAAGGGAAACTGGAGGGCATAAGGCAGGAGATGGATGCCGAGCAGAAATGGGATATTATTAAACGGGATTACATAGGCAACAGAAGCCTGCACCAAGACAGAGTAAGAGGAGCAGAGCATGAAAATCATGCTGGTTGAACAGTGAGGTGGTGGAGGCGGTGAGAGCAAAACGAGAGGTGCACCAGAGGTATAGGAGGATGGGGAAGGAAGTGGACAGGGAGGAGTATGTAAGATGGTCCAGGGAGGTGACCAGAAAAGTGAGAGAAGCCAAGGCCCAGAGGGAGCTGAGATTAGTGCAGGGAATTAACGGGGAGGAGAAGGACTTTTTCAGATACATCAGGGAGAAAATGAAGTGCAAGGAGACAATAGTGAGGATAAAAAGGGGTTGGGAGTGGATGGAAAAGGGGGAGGAACAGGCAGAAGCACTGAATGAATACTTTTGCTCGGTGTTCACGGAAGAAGAGGGGGGGACCGTTACCACCATGGGCTGGCAGGGTGGGGACAGGGGGAGAGGAGGCGACAGATGGAAGAATTGAGGCAAGTAGAGTCCTAGAGGGACTTAGGGCACTTAAGGTAGACAAGGCACCAGGGCTGGATGGTATCCACCTCAGGGTGCTGAGGGAGATGGCGGAGGTGTTGGTGTACAGCACCCCACTGGAGTCTGGATGTGTGCCACTGGACTGGAGGATGGCACATGTAGTACCATTACACAAGAGCAGACCAAGGGATGAACTGGGTAATTATCGTCTGGTAAGTCTCACCTCCATAGTGTGCAAACTCCATCCTGAACCATCTGCACTCCATGTCTTCATCCCCAGTTGGCAAAAAGGATAGCTGAACAGCCAAGAAGTACTACCAAAAGTTCAGGAGACCCAGGCCCCCATACACTGTGATAGCTGGAGAACCGCTCTACCAACCTGACCAGTGCGTCTTCGACATAAAAACCTGTGTATAATAGCATTTAGATGCGTAAAATGGGCCTTGGGTATACCAGCTGGGAGGGCTGGTACAAATAAAGACATCTCAGTAGTACCATCAACTTGACTACCCCAGCCCTCCCCGTGGGGGTCAGAGGAAGGCTGATCCACCCCTCACAGTCCTGAGCAACTCTCTGCACCAGGGGTTTGTGATTTAAAGCATATAAGAAGCCAGTCTTACAGGAGATATAAATTCTAAGGTATTAAATCTTGGCAACCATTTGCAGCCCATTGAGGTGTGATATAGAGGCCAACCTCCCCTGACTCCCCACTGGGAGGAGCTCATTTTTAGTCCAGTTGACCTTATGCCCTGTTAGCCGACCAAACTCCCCCATCAGCTGATGAACTTCAGGCAGATCCTCTGCAGGGTTCTGCAAGTTTAACAATAAATCATCAGCATACGTGGCTATTTTATGTAGCAAATACTTTTCTTGATGCCAAATTGGAGGAGAAGGACCTGGGAGTGATGATCACTAGTGACCTGAAGCACTCCATGCAATACAAGAAAGCAGCAGCAAAGGCAAACAAGATGCTGGGATCCATATCTAGGGGGATCAGTAGTAGGAGAGAGGTTATACTGCTCTTGTACAGGTCACTGGTTAGGCCACATCTAGAGTATGGAGTTCAGTACTGGTGCCCACACCTCAAAAAGGACAATAACCTACTGAAGAAGGTCCAGAGGCATGCTACAAAGATGATAGCAGGTCAGCAGAGTAAGGCATACGGGGAGAGGTTGAGGGCACTGAACATGTACTCTCTGGAAGACAGGGGAGAGAGAGAGGGAGGGAGAGGGAGCGAACGAGAGAACATGATTGGGACCTTCAAATACTTGAAAGGGATAAGTAAGGTTGATAAGGAGAATCTCTTTAAACTGTGTGGCAGCGTGGCACACGAGGGGGCACAGTCTTAAGCTGGAGGGTGGGAGGTTTAGGAGGGAGGTCAGAACGCACTTCTTTACAGAGAGAGTGGTGGACATTTGGAATGCGCTGCCAGAAGAGGTAATCTTGTTGAAGACTATGGGCAGCTTTAAGAGAGGCTAGGATGAGCATGGGAGAAGGTAAGGATCATGGGTAGGGAGGAAGGAGGGTGGCCAGGGACAGTAGCTCAAGCTGTGGACCCTGCAATATGAGCAGACTTGATAGACCAAATGTCTTTCCTCTGCTGGCTTCTTCGTATGTTCGTATTTGTAAATTGTTTTATGTTTCCTGTGCAGCATAATCCCCTCCAGAGCATGTAATCTTGCAGCATTGTTATGTGTAGATATCTTACAACCTGATTTGGCTTCAGCAATAAATGCTTTCGGGATACTTCTTGGGATCTTATGTTTTGGAGACCTGTTTTTTCAAGATAATCATTTAATTTTGCTATCCTTACTTTTCCGAAGCCTCAAACCAGCACAATTTCTGTAACCTGTTTTCCTCAATCTCTGTTATTTTGCCCCAGATTCTCATTACACTTGATTAAAGCTTGGTAACTGCATATCTCTGTGATATTAGAATGCATTTTTTCGCTGTTTGGATGGGGCTAATAGCTACCACAGTGGCAAAAATGCAAAAACAACTACCTATGTTAAAACTGAACAGAGATTGCACAAAACCCTTGTTGTATTACTTGCAAGCTTCAGTATTTATAAAAAGCATAAAACATCAAGTAGAAAAAATAAATGTAAATGTTAGAGGAAAAAATATATTAAATCGACAGATGGAACAGATCAGCAATGCTCTCGATTGAAGCATGTGAGCATAAATTTCAGTGGGGGATTGATACTTTTTTTAATACTTGCGTTAGTGAGTGGGGACATTGAGATTAATCCTGGACCACCACAACAGACTAGTATTGTCAAAACAGCACATAACAATGCTAGAAGTTTAGTGGGTAAACAGGTACTATTAGAACAGTGAGTAAAAGGAGGGGATTACAATGTTGTAGGAATCTTGGAACCATGGTTAACAAAAAAATATTCGGTTACTGAATATTCCATAAAAAACAATGATCTATTTAGTATGATAGGGTGCACAGAGCGGGAGGGGTGGTATTATACATTAAAAGCAATCTAGAACAATATGAAATACTCTTTTCTGGAAATATAGAAGGTATAGAGCTGATCTTAATCTACATCATTAAATTGAAAATGTGTGTCAGGGGTAATTTATTCCCATCCTAAAGTAAAGGTCACAGCCTTTGAGACACTATCCCTGAAAATGACTTCCCTAATTGCACTGAAGCCTTGGCTACTGGAGGGCACACCTGCCCTGGAGCACCCCTGACCGTGGAGTTGTTGTCCCCAAGGCACTGAAGCCTCGGCTGCTGGAGGGCACATCAGCCCTGGAGCACCCCTGACCGTGGAGTCGTTGTCCCCAAGGCACTGAAGGTAAATTTGTCAGCCTTTTCAGCGCCTCCTTGCTTGTCCTTCCTTTGTGTGGATTTCTAATTTGGCGCCTCTTACCACGGGATTTTTGCCCGGCGTCCAACTTAGAGCAAGAACTGAAATCAGAGACCTGCACAATTTCCGATCATAGTAACTAACAGTACTGATTGTAGTTTGTGGGGCTTGGTTTATTTTAGATCTTATTTGCTCCTTTTGTAAAGCTGCAGAGTGCGCCGGTGACTCCTAGTGCCTCATCATTGAAAGTATTGCACTTTGCCTTTAACTTGGGGAAGGGAAGCCATACAGAGCGCGCTGGTAACTCCTAGTGCCTCATCAGTTACAGTACTGCATTTTGCCTTTTAATTTGGGGAAGGGAAGCCGTACAGAGCACGCTGGTAACTCCTAGTGCCTCTTCAGTTACAGTACTGCATTTTGCCTTTTAATTTGGGGAAGGGAAGCTGTACAGAGCACGCTGGTAACCAGTTCTGCATGTTGCCTTTTAATTTGGGGAAGGGAAGCCGTACAGAGAACGCTGGTAACCAGTTCTGCATTTTACCTTTTAATTTGGGGAAGGGAAGCCAACGTTTTTGGACCAGAAAGCTGACAAGCAGTTCCTCACGCACCAGGTACTCTTAACTGAATCTGCCTGCCCTGTGCAAGTAGGAGACCCGCCTTGGAGTCACTGATTTCCCTGGGTACTTGATCGAAGGAAGGTTTTTCTTGACCTGCACTGTGCTTTAATCCGAATTTACCTAGGGGCTTTATCACTAAAACTGCCTGGAATTTGTTAAGGAAACTGAAATTTACACAGATCCATAGTAGAGACTGATTGTTTATCAAGCTGTTTAGTCCTTCTGTACCTGAATGTTAGCGTTGTTCATTTGTCTGCTTAGCCCAGTTTCTGTTTCTCACTGTAATGCCCTTGAACACCAATTTTAATCTTTGCCTCCAATTTCACTGCCTACTCCACTCTCTACCCCCTTCCCCAAACTCTACAAGCACTGTGCTTTGTTTCCTCCCCCTCCCTATAAAACTGCCTGCTTACCATCTTTTTTCTCCTTTAGCCTCGGCTACTGGAGGGCACACCTGCCCTGGAGCACCCCTGACCGTGGAGTCGTTGTCCCCAAGGCACTGAAGGTAAATTCGTCAGCCTTTTCAGCGCCTCCTTGCTTGTCCTTCCTTTGTGTGGATTTTGAATTTGGCGCCTTTTACCACGGGATTTCTGCCCGGCATGCAACCTAGAGCAAGAACTGAACTCAGAGACCTGCACAATTTCCGATCATAGTAACTAACAGTACTGATTGTAGTTTGTGGGGCTTGGTTTATTTTAGCTCTTAGTTGCTCCTTTTGTAAAGCTGCAGAGCGCGCTGGTGACTCCTAGTGCCTCATCATTGAAAGTATTGCACTTTGCCTTTAGCTTGGGGAAGGGAAGCCATACAGAGCACGCTAGTAACTCCTAGTGTCTCATCAGTTACAGTACTGCAATGTGCCTTTTATTTTGGGGAAGGGAAGCTGTACAGAGCACGCTGGTAACCAGTTCTGCATTTTACCTTTTAATTTGGGGAAAGGAAGCCGTAGTTTTTGGACCAGAAAGCCGACAAGCAGTTTCTCGTGCGTCAGGCACTCTTAACTGAATCTGCCTGCCCTGTGCAAGTAGGAGACCCACCTCGGAGTCACTGATTTCTCTGGGTGCTTGATTGCTGAAAGCCCGCAGTCACTGCGTCTGCTCACCACGCCCCCACCACAGCCACCCTTGTCTGGCTTTACTTATATAGAGTGAAACCACGCCCATTAACACACCCTCTTGCGAAATTAACTATCTTCTCACTTTTCCATTAGCAGCCTATACTGTTTGACTGCTAGAGGGCGTTAAAGCAATCTTAAATTGTCACTGGTGCCCAGACTTATACCTGTAAATTTTCACTCTCACACTCTCTTACAATCCTTATGCCACTTATAACAGTCCCATAAATGGCCATTTCTCCTTGTGGTACTCTTTTAATAGTCTTTTCAGCTATCTGCCTTATTTGGCTCCATACAATTTTCTACTCAATATCCCATAATCATTACCACACATACCCTGACTTCTCCAGTCTATCCTATACACATATAACACTACACCAGCCTCTTGCCACCTTCCCTCTTAAACTCACCTATCACTTATTCTATGCTCTAAAAAAAAATCCCCGTTACCTAACCTAACCCTATCCATCTCCTACATCCGTCGTAAACTCTTACACCTGTCACATCTAACCCTGATATTATCTGGGGGATATTGAGAAAAATCCCAGACCTCCAAGTAATTTATCTTGTAAGGCTACTAACTGGCATGACTCCAAGGGTATCCGCATTTCCCACCTAAATATTAGGAGCCTGCTTCGTAACAAGGTTGAACTTGAGGCATGGGCTGCTCAGCACAACCCAGATATCATCTGTTTATCTGAAACCTGGCTAAAACCCTCCACCCCGATCATCTCTGCTCACTGCCCAACTACAACATCATTCGGCAGGATAGGCCTTTAACTAAGCGGGGAGGAAGGGGTTGCCATCTTCTTCAAACCCCACCTTCTAATATCACACATTGCTCAACCTGCCCTATCTTACTGCGAAGCAATCTGTGCTACCTTAATGCTCGGGTCAAAGAAACTTCACTTAGTTTGTGCTTACAACCCTCCAGCTGGTGGCACAGCTGGGCTGGAGGAACTTCTATCTCAGGTGGAAAAGGCCATTGGCCGTAATGAAGTCCTCATACTTGGGGACCTGAACTTAAACTGGACTAGTAAATCAAATCTGTCCTCTCATACCATCGTCCAAGGACGAAATCTCCATCAACTTATTACTGCCCCGGCTAGAACTCTTGTAGACTGGGTCCTTACAAATCACCAGGATAGCATAGCCTGTGCAGGGATCCTAGCTGACTCAATCAGTGATCACTCCCCAATCTACTGCACCTGGCGTGCTACTAGTAAACCATCTCCACCTCCTAAACTCATCACCTTCCGAAACCTGGCTAACTTTAACCAAGAAAATTTCTTACATGCTCTCACATTGATTGACTGGTCTCCCATTCACACCTCTAATAATGCACAACTGGCGTTAGACCATTTCCTTGCCAAATTTCATGTGCCCCAAGACACCCACGCTCCCTGTGTCACTCATCGGATCCGTGGATCGCAGACGAAATGGCTCTCAAAAGACCTACTTGCACGGATTAGGACCAGCGATAAAGCGTGGCGTCACTTCAAAGCCACTGGGCTACTAGCCAATTACAATAATTATAGAGCCCAGAGAAATATTTGCAAAAGGCAAATTCGATTAGCTAAAATCTCCTTCTGTAAAAATCTACTAACCAAGGCAGCGGGGGACTCGAAAAAATTCTGGGCTACCATAAAAACCCTCCTTGGTGCTAATCAGACAGCACGTACAAATGACATGCTGATTAATGGCATACATTGCAATAATCCAACAACTATAGCAAACTCTTTTAACCACCATTTTTCGGACCTCACCAGCTACCAAGCTTCATTCCCCAATGCTCATGCCTTTTCACACACTGACAACACCAAACCCCATTTCACACATTCCCCTTTCAGGTTCCGGAATATTACAAAATCTGAAGTTCTGAGGCTACTCCTCTCAGCTCCAGACCATACCAGTGCAGGGTCTGATGGACTGGAACCCAGGCTTCTAAAAATCACCGCCCCAATTATAGCCTCTCCCCTAACCAAAATCTTCAATCTATCTCTACGTCATGGCTCAGTCCCCAGCATCTGGAAAATAGCCAAGATCACACCCATTCCTAAAAAGGGTGATCCCAAATTAATCTCTAACTACCGTCCTATAGCCATCCTCTCCCTCCTTAGCAAAATCCTAGAAAAACTTGTGAACCCTTGACTACCTGCAAGTGCGACCTCTTGTCTGGCTCTCATACGGTTTCCGCAAAGAGCACAGTGCGACTACCACCCTCCTCAAACTCACTAACGATATCTTTTCTGCTATGGACTCAGGCCTCCTGACAGGTGCTATCTTCATTGATTTAACGAAAGCTTTTGACCTGGTAAACCATTCCCTCCTTCTCTAAAAACTTCACTTTCTAGGTTTCTCTACTGATGTAGGAGCCTGGTTTAACAGCTATCTGTCCGGTAGAAAGCAGACCGTTGTTTTCAATTCAGCCAAATCTGATCCCTCATCTGTCCATGTTGGAGTGCCCCAGGGCTCCATACTTGGCCCCTTGCTCTTCTCCATTTTCATAAATGACATCCCGCTGCTTGCTTCTACCTGCTCAGCCCTGCTTTATGCAGATGGCCTAGTGATTTACCACAGTGCAAGGAACACACTTGACCTCACCCAACCTCTTGACTTGGACTTCTCTGCTATTCAGTCTTGGCTAACAGAGAACAAACTCGTACTTAACATTAGCAAGACTCACTCTATGCTTTTTGGGTTGCTCACCAAACTTAAAATAAACCCTGATCCCCTAAAAATCACCTGTGCTGATGGCTCCACTCTGAGCAGCACTAAATCCTTCAAATATCTGGGCATCACTCTGGACGAATCCCTTAGCTTTGACTTACCCATAACCAACACCTGTAAATCTGTTAATGCAAGACTAGGTGGTGCCTACCGCACTAGCTATGCCCTTACCCCTTCAGCTAGACTAGCTGTGGCCAAAGGCTTTCTGCTCCCCGCCCTGGCTTATGGATCAGTCACGTATCTATCTGCCTAGAAATCTTCCCTCCACAAGTGGGACACCACCTATAACAATATCTGCCCATATGCCTCTGCATCCCCTCGTTTCACTCACCATTGCCAACTCTATTCTGACCTAAACTGACCTTGCCCCTCTGACCATCGGCTCCAATCTCTTGGGTCACTTATAGATAACACTGTCCGTACTGGTATCCCATCATCACTCGCTGGTCTCCTCCACTCTCACCCTCTCTCCTATGGGCTCCGGTCTGCGGACTTAGCTCCCTTCCACAAACTAATATGGGTTCACGAGCTTTTGCACTTACGGCCCCAAAATACTGGAACTCGTAACCTCTAAATATCTGTGGAGCACCTACCCACGCTAGCTTTAAAACACTGCACTGGGACCATCTGCAAACAATTAGCCAATGTACCTGCTTTAATCCACCTTAGTCTACATCATCCCCACCCCTTTCATTATACAACCTGCCCCTTCTTCGCCTCTGTCCCCACCTCCCTAACTATCTAGTTCTCATGTTTCTGTTTCTCTCATCCCCTACTCCTTCTCCCCTAATCCCTCACTCCCTCCTACTGTCCCTCTCTCATCTCATCCTCAGTTTGGTTCTTACTGTACTTTGCTGTGTAGAAACCTTATTTTGCAAATGCCTATCTCACTTGCTGTTGTAACTTTAGTTGTGTATTTTACCTAGGTGTTTTCCTGTTCTGCCTCTTCTGTAACATTACCTCTAATATTCCATGTGACCTACTCTTTGAATTGCCTGTTCATTTGTATGTTGTTGCCTACATCCACACTGTGCACACCAAGCTTGTGCTGCATCACATGTATGCTCACTTGCTGTTGTAACTTGGACTTCTCTGCTATTCAGTCTTGGCTAACAGAGAACAAACTCGTACTTAACATTAGCAAGACTCACTCTATGCTTTTTGAGTTGCTCACCAAACTTAAAATAAACCCTGATCCCCTAAAAATCACCTGCGCTGATGGCTCCACTCTGAGCAGCACTAAATCCTTCAAATATCTGGGCATCACTCTGGACGAATCCCTTAGCTTTGACTTACACATAACCTACTCTTTGAATTGACTGTTCATTTGTATGTTGTTGCCTACATCCACACTGTGCACACCAATCTCATGTGCTGAGACACTTGCATGCTCATTTTGTATGTTTAAACTGTCTTCTCCCAGGTCGTGCCTGAAAATAGGCATTGCTATGCCTAGCGCACTCACCCGGTTACCAAAAGCAAATAAATAAATAAATAAAATTGGACAAAAGGAGACAGTTTTAATCAGTGATTTTAACACTGCATGGGGAGCGGCCAGAGGCCTTAAACTTGAGACTGAATTTCAGTCTCTAGGTTTAACGCAGACAGTAAATACCCTGACGCGCTAAAGTACACATTCAAGCCATGGAAATATCCTAGACCTAATTTTTAAGACCAGGGGTATTAAATTACTAGACCACAAGGTTAGGGTCACCCAACTTGAGGGACCACTGCCCTATAGAATGTAATGTAGAAAGTAATCATGAAAAAGCAAATCTGATAAAAAAAATAAATACATCAGAGACTTTACAAATTTTAATAGATTGAATTTCCAACAAGAGCTAGGACAATTGAATTGGGGATGTATAAACTTAATACCAAATGTGGACATAGCAGTTTGGGATTTCACAAAAACATATATGGAGATATGTGATAAAAATGCCCAATTTAAAAAAGTTAAAGAGTGAGACCAACATCATCCATGGGTAGATGAAAAAATCAAGAAACAAATTAGATGGCGGGATAGGATACGGAAAAGTGCAAATCGATCCCTGAAGGCTGATGATTGGGAATTGTTTAAAAAAATTAGAAACAAATGTAAAGGTATGATTAAAAAAGCTAGGAAAAGATACTATCAAAATAAAATAAGTCAAACAAAAAACCCTGCCCAGTACCGGAAACTTATAAAATAACTAGAGGGAAATACCAAAAAAGAAATGGACATGAAATTACGAGATTAGCGGGGTATAGAAATGACAACCCACCAAATAACATATAGTCTAAACCAATATTTTTGTAATCTTCCAGATATAAAAAATGTAATTTTGTAGTAGATGATAACATCGATACGCAGGGAGCCTTAAATAAAGAAACACAACCTGATAAAAAAATTACCACAATTTTATTTCTGTGCTATAAAATTGAATGAGGTTCATAAACAGATGCATAAACTAAACTCACAAAAGGCCTCTGGAGTTTACCAAGTGGAAATAAAATTCTTTAAACATTCAGTAGAACAGATAACTCCTGTATTGTCCAGTTTATTTAACTCAAGCCTACAATAAAGTACATATCCTGATTTTTGGAAAAACTCTAAAATTGTACCAATTTTCTAGGGAGGGGCCAGGGATAACTTAATAAACTATCTCCCAATAGCTCTGCTGTCTACCATCTCAAAGGTTTTTGAAAGATTGGTATGTGCCCAAATCTATAAGTATCTTGAGAAATATAAATTGCTATCAGACTGTCAAGCAGGCTTCAGGGCGGGGAGGTCGACAGATACTGCCCTGACAGACTTCATTGACACAGTATCAAATGGACTGGAGTCGAGGGAGTCTGTTGGCATGGTGTTCGTCGATCTCTCAAAAGCTTTTGACTTGGTTGACTATAATGTCCTGATGAAACGGCTCTCGCTTGTTGGCATGTCTGATCCAGTAAAAACATGGATGCGTTCTTATCTGATGGAACATATGCAGCCAGTGGTGGCTCTACACCAGGGCCTGCCAGGGCACATGCCCTGGTAAAATAGTGCTATGCCCCAGTTGATGCCTCATATGGTGCAGAGCTTCACCCATAGTAACAATATATCAGTTCCCTGGCTGCCATCTGATGTGCCTAGCTGTGCCCTGGTAAACATTTGTGGCGAGAGCCGCTGCTGTATGCAGCAGGTGTGTGTGGACAGAATTCTGCCAGATAGGGAAGGGATCTTTAGGGGCGTACCCTAAGCCGCAATCTTGGGCCCCCTATTGTTCCTGATATACGTACATCCTGTGCCACAATTGATAGAAAGATGTAAGCTCTATCTATATTAGTTATTTATTGAAATGTTTCACCAGGAAACACACTGAGCAACAAGTTGCTCATCTCCTAGTGCGACCTGGGGGAGAGAGAGGTACAGAGGTGAAATGGAAATACTTACAAGGTGCAGTAAGATATCAGTTACATTCAGTGAACATACATTTGGTAATTGAAATAGATCCATGGTACATAAGACAACAGTTTCATTACAAAAAACATACAGATTGACAATTTATAGTAGGTAATTTAGAGTATTGAGAGGGGAACAAAAAGGACAAGCCAGGCATGAACTCATACTAAAAAGAATATAATAGGGATTACTGTGGTATGGACAGAGCAGGTGAGAATACAGTAGAGGTGGAGGTAACATAAAGGTGCTTAGGTATATAACAAGAACAAGTAATATATGTGGATTATTAAGTGCCGTGGGAGGGAGGTTGGGCATTTAGGTATCAAGTGCAATGGGAAGAACAAGGGTAGGTAAGTTGTGTGAAGGGGAGAGAAAGCGGGTCCCGGAGACCCAATAGGATGTTTAGAACTCAGCATAAGGTAGAGCCCGCTAGACAAGGCTAGGGGAATTGGCGCGAGCCCGGAGAAGGAGTTACGCTGGAAGGTATACAAGTGCAGTGAGTGAGAGGGGGGAGAAGGGGGAGCAGGAAAGATGAGCTCAGAGGCCCGGTCAGGATGCAGGGAGGAGTAATGGGGGAACTGAACCCTGGGGCCCCTTCAGGATGTTAAGAACCCTGCAAGGAGTAGGGAGGGCTGGAAGAGAAGGGGGGCCCTGTCAGGATACAGGGAGGAGGGAAGGGGGAGCCGAACCCTGAGGCCCCTCCGGTATGCTGAGAACCCTGCAAGGGGAAGGGATGGCTAGGAGAGTTAAGGGGAAAGAGGGAGGATGACAAACGGGGGGAGGGGCAGGAAGGTAACAAGTGCTAAGGGAAGAAAGGGGTAGGAAGAGAGGGAGGAATGGAAGGAGAGCTGTGCCTGAGGATACCCTTCAAGGTGCTGAAGAACCCTGCAAGGGTGGCTGGGGAGTCAAGAAGGGGGGGAGGAAAGGCTGAGCAAGGAGCGGGGGAGGGAGAGGAAAGGCTAAGCAAGGAGCAGGAGGGGAGAAAAGAGAGCCAAACCCTAGGGACCCCTTCACGATGCAGGGAACCCTGCAAGGGGGGGCAGGGGAGGCATGGAAAAGATAGGCGGGAGGAAGGAGTGGACTAGAATAGGGATTAGGTTGAGAGTCAAGTCAGATACAAGGACGTGATTTAAGGAGGGTCATGGCAGGAACAGTTGGATGCGAAATAGTTGTGAAGGGCAGAACTGATGGAGTAGGAGGAGGAGGAGTGGTAAACGTGATATATGCTGATGATATGGCCCTCATAGGTAGGGCCAAAGATAATATAGAAGTACAAAATATCCGACAGTCTGATTTTGACAACATGTAACGGCTACAAAACTCAAGGATGGTCCTTAGTAGGAAAAAACACAAGTAATGCTCAATACTAGATCTACAACAAATGTACAAAACAATAGTTTGAATATATACACCTTAGATAAATCTAAATTGGAAGAGGTTGCATCTTATAAGTACCTGAGAGTATATATAGACAGTAAGCTTACCTTTGAGGAACATGTGACCAGCGTTGTAGGTAAAGTCAACATCAGACTGGGGGCCCTCAGAAGGAGAGTCTCAATATTACCCAAAGAGACTAGAAATAGGGTTGTACAGCAACCACTCCTCCCTGTACTGGAGTGTGGTAGCATAACCTATCAGCATGCTACAAAGATTCTGCTGAGCACGCTGGATAAAACGTACTACAGGGTTGCTAGATGTGTCTTAAAATGCTAATACAACACACACCGTTGCAGTCTTTTGAAACGACTAAATTGGGATTCCCTTGAAATCCGGAGAAAAAAGCGGATGGGGCTAAAAGCATACACAGAATTTGGTGGTGGAAACCTGAATAAAAATAAATATGCACAAAATCCAAATAATACATATAGCCTGAGAGATCTAAAGCATAGGTGCTTAATGATCCCTTTTGAGAACAACCTGTACAGCAAAATGCAAAGAAGGTTTTATCTCTCAAAAATCTGAAAGGCTAGCCTGGTGGCGCTGAGGGTTGAGGCACTGGATGCCACACCTTGTTCCATGCTGGCGACCTGGGTTCAGGAATGGACTCAGGACACCGAGGGCTGGCAGGGGAAGGAGAGGATTGAGCATCCGTAGGACTGCTCTCCTCTCCTGGGGTGGGTTGTGGGGTAGCCTTGCTGTGTAGCAGCCCCCGGTGGAGACCGGGAGCTACATGGGAGGCGCAGTAGAGGGCAACAGGAAAAATGGGAATATGGCACTCATGCCGTCCAGATGATGGTGGCCCCACCGCCCCGCGCTGCTCAGCTGGGATGCCTCAGACGCTGCATGTCCACACCCAGCATAGATGCAAGAGAGTGCCTACATGCATTCTGGTCTCCCCTCCCGATAGCCCCTGGCGGGTAGGGCCCCCCCTTCCGGTGAACTGATATGTCCAGGACAATGGAGGCGATGGAGCAGCAGGACGGCTGACTGGGGGAAGAGGCAACGGGAAAATGGTCACCCAAAGGAGAGGACGGCTGAGTGCAGTGAGGAGGAGGAAAAGGTAGATACAAAAAAAATCTGGAATTAGTTAGACACTGAGGTCTGAAATGCTAAAAATGTACACCAATTCAAAGCAGGTGTTGATAAAGTCTGGAAAGATAAGTGTATTTGCTTAGGGCAGTATTAAGAGAATTATAAGGGCCACTGGGGGAGGGGGAGTACGTGGAGGGTGCGCTGGTTATATGAATCTTCTGCTTGTCTCTTTCAAACTGCTGTTGATTTTGTCCATATCTTGTCCCAATGTACTATCCATTTGTATGTCCTAACTAAAACATTTGTAATGTCCTTGCAGAAATTGAGGTTTACTGTGTGCTATACAATGACTGCATCTAATGTAAATCTGTTTGTGTGGAATTGATATCAATGTATGTACGAATCTTTTCCATGTAACCGCTTGCATAAACAAGACATCTTTGTAAAACGGCCTTGCAATCTTAAAAGGTATCTCCTGTCAAATAATAAAATGTTTTTATTATATCTGTCTGTCTACCTAGCTATCTAGCCATATACTCAATAGGCATGGTACCTGTTTTAACCCAGATCAGGGGTCCTGGGATATCTATGGGAAAGCCGAGCATTATTTTGTAAAAAGTTTTTTAAACAATTTCTAATTCCCTAACTTTTCGTGATAACCCCTATACTTCACAGCCATATAACAGCTGATAATTAACCCTAGTCTGAAAAGCTCTTTTCATGGCATTGAACAAATTACTTGCTAAAGTATTTGCCAATCTTATTATTCCTGTGGATGAGGATAGGTGAACCGCCCAAATAATGCATTTGTACTCCACCTATGGCAATGACTCAGCATAAGATTTTATTGTATGTATGTATTGTATATATGCATCACCTGTGCTCCTCATGTATAGAAAATGGATGCATTTCTTGACCATGTTTTGAATTGTATGTATGTATTTTTATTGCACCTCTTTATTGCTGTATGATTGTCAATACTACTACTACTGTACAACTACTGTACATCCCTCTCCCCTTTCCCCAGGACATACCGTGAGACGCGCATTGAGTTGCGCAGTGTATCTTTCCGGGTGAAACAATTCAATAAATAAATATAGCTTTTCTTTGTAGGGCTTCATGCTGTCAGTGAGAAGCCTTCATACATAGAACTAGAAGAGGAAGACTAGAATGTCAATGCCCCCTTCGAAGACACGTAATGCGCGCCACCATATTGTGGATGTCAACCCCTGGAAGCAGTCTTATTGACATCCACACCTGTTTGGTGGTGCGCTAAGTTTAAATTTCTTATTAATTGCAGTAAATTAAAAACCTGATTACTTTGTGCATTTTATTGGTGGAGCAGACTGTTTTATTCCTGGATGGTGGTTTCACTGACATGACGTACAGGCTGGAGGTAATAAACAATGCTTGAAATCAGCCCAAGCATGGGCTGTGCAGGAGAATTGGTTGCAGGGGAGGGAATCTGTTCTACAGGGCATTTGCCATGGGGTTACTTGCCAAAGGGAGTCTAACTGGAGCAGCTGGCTGTACGCTGGGCGTTTCTGTGCTGCATGCAGGGGTGTTTACTAGGTACAGGGTCTGCTGGTGGGGACTGTTACAAATACACTCCGCAGGTCAGGCCCTCTGCTCCCGCAGTGCCAACCTCAGAGTGCAATAGCGGTTTTCCAAAATGTACCCTTAGAACTCTACAAGAGATGTAGGTATTTCTTACCTTGAAGTAAGCTTAGTAACACCATCAAGCCCTTATCAGCTGTCAGCCTTAAATACAGGTTCAGCAATTACATGTAAAATAACAGAAAAGATCACAGGCAGTATTTTAAAGAAAATGTTGTTTACTAGAAAAAATGGTAAAATGGGAAAAATCAAATGCAGAGCAATTATATCACAAATCTCACAGTCATATAACAAAAAAAGGAAAGTTACAGAATACAAACTCCTACCACAAACACTTAATTCTTCTCTAAGTGTTACCTTTAAGTGCTTTTTAAGTCAGAGAACTATCTCTCTCAGAGTCCAAGAATCATTTGTCACATTTCCCAGATACAGTGTTTCATTTCAGCTCTCCCTTTTCCCACCCCCCTTTTGGTGAGATCAGCTAGATCCTCCCTTAGAATTAATTCTAACATAGTTATCTACAAGGAGGTATTTTAATAAATGTGAACATCAGCAAAAAGCCATTTCCCAAATATGACAGTATTTGATCAGTATTTCCTTTGAGGTTTACAACCCCACAATCTGTCACTAAGGTGTGAGAAAACCATGAGGAATCGGCCAAAATGACGTCCCTTCCTGCTGTCATAAAATGTATATTTGGGAACCAGTATCAAAGGCAGCAGCAGGTGATAAGGGCCATAAACTATCCCTCTGGAAGGGAAGGCATTACTTTAGGTTTTTTTCCTAGTCAGTTTAATGACATTTCACTGACACCTTGAAGGTTAAAAGCCAAACTGCTAACTTGTGTGAGACAATTACATACACAGATCATCTATTTATAATACAATATCATACCATAATAATATTAGAGGGTTTTTCCTGTGACAGGGACTGCTGACATACTGACACTGTGCTCCGAGATTGAGTGGGGATTTGATTTTCCCAGTTTCACTCCATGGTGATTTCCATTCTTTCGCCTGTAGATTACATTCTTTCCGGGATAATTTTTTCTGAAAGCCTGAATTGTTCTGTTTTACAATATAACCAATGCAGGTCTATGGCAATAATTTCATTGTAGATGGCTCCAACTCCCCGTAAAATACAGGAATCCCTGTAGTTCTGGGAGCCTTGATGACAACTTGTGTTGGCAGAATGCTTGAAATAAATATGTTTTTCCCTAATGACACTTCTCACTGTACCATGTGCCCCCCCAGGCTAACTAAATGGGCCTTAAGGGGGTTCCCAAGCACCCAGCCATGCCCTGCCTGTGATCTTTGGCAAGCCTTTTTTCTGTAGGGCCTGGATGTTGCTACTTGGGGGCACTAAATACTGTATCCCATCCCCACCCACATCAGGACCCCCATTGACAAGCCCCCTTGGGACAGGGTCAAGGAGTGGAAGATCTGCAGCAGAGAAATACTGCCCAGGGTCCCAGAGTATTACTTTTGACAGACAAGAAAAGCACTCCTCCCCTTCTCCCCCTTGTCCGCCACTGACTAGCTCTGGTTGGTGTCCATGAACATGGCAGTTTTATTAATAATTTAAAATGCTGCAGAGATTGTGTGCTGCACCAAATGTGGGTGACAATGGGCCGTGTCTGGGTCTTTACATTCACCAGTTTACCGGGTGCTTTTAAATAATAAAAAAAAAACTGCCATGTCTGTTGCTGCCAAGGGAGCACATGAGTTTATGAGTTGTGAAAAGAGAGAGATGGAATGAGGGGGGGTGCGCTATTTTATTTATTTTTTGTCTGCTAGACCTTATACAGTGTGACTGGGCTGCGCCATAGCAGCAATTCTCTAGTGAATCTTCAACTCCCCGGCCCTTTCCCTGGCAGGGAGTGTTGGAGGCAACTGCAGGGGATGGGTTGTCTATGGGGATGGTTCCTGCTGTGGGATGTGGATGGGATACAGCCAGACTATTCTTTGGGAGGATCCAGCTACCGAGGGAGTAGTTGGCAAGGAGGGATGATGGACTTGGGCCTGGTCCAGATGCAGGGATTGTTTGGGAGGGAGAGGTAGAGGCTGGTCTATGCGTACAGTGATGTTTCAGCTACAGGGAGGGTGTTAAGGAGCCTGGTCCAGCTGCAGGGACGGTAGCCAGCTAAGGCTGGAGTTGTGGTGTTCTGGGGTATATGGTGGTGAGCTTCACGTGCTCTGTGTTGACGTGTTGCCATTCTGGAACTGGAAGGAAGATGTATAGTAAGGCTGCCACTTGTGGTGTTGGTGTTCTGAGTTCCGAAGTGAGCTAGAGAGTCAGAAGATATGGCTGGGGGTGTGTGAGTGTGTGTGTGTGTCTGTGCATTGACAGCCATACATATGAAACAGTGCAATAACAGCAGCGCAACTGGCATAGCATAGTGATGGCTATGCCCATGGTGTTGCTCAATAATGACAAGCCACGTGTCACAGAACAGTGATGGCAGACCACATGGCACAGTGCGATGTCCGCTATGCACATTGTACTGCACTGTGGTAGCAGTACATGTTGCTCTGTGCTGTGCTGCGTTATACACAGTGGTGTTGCCGCATTGTGGTGTGCTCTGCCAGCACTATGCTGTGCCACATGCAGTGCAGACACCACAATATGCCGCATACAGTGCTGACACAGCACTCTGCGAGGTGGTGGGCTGCCACTTTGCAGTGCCATGTGCACTGCTAACACTGCAGGGTGCCATGTGCACTGCCGATAACACATTGTGCCATGTGCTGTACAGACATTGCATTGTGCCACATGACATGCAGACACTGCACTGTGCAGTGCTATCAGTGAGCTGTGACACATGCACCACAGGCACTTCACTGTGTCACTTGCAATGCCAACACAACACTGCCGTGTGGCATACTTGCACTATGCTGTGCCATGGTGATGCCGACACCACACTTTGCCACATGGAATACAGACAATGCACGTCACATTCAGTGCCAACATTGTGCTATGCCATGCAGTGCTCTAGATAAAAAAAAAAAAATTTAGAGCAAGTACTGTACATCTCAGTTTTGAACAGAGGTGAGCAAAACCAAATTTTGATGCATACAAATAACAAAATATGGTAAGGAATACAAATTAAAATGCTACAGAAAATTTGTTTGTGTCATTTGTCTTTATTTTGTTTTTGCAGCACATTGCCAGGTGAAATTAATAAAGAGCACAGTTGAACATTTCACAATTGACATTTTCTGGTCTGCAGGAACACTGGTAGTGCGTCATCTTGTGTCGCTGACGCCCCTGGTTTGGAAGCAAGCCAGGGATATCAGACAGCTGGCGGGGGGCGAGGATCAGCGTCTCAAGGACTGCTTTCCTTGGGGTGGGAAAGCATCTGGCATTTGAAGTACCCCCGTGGAGACTGGGGTCTGACAGACGGTGATCTAGATCTCCGGAGACATGCCAAATGTCGTGGCGCTGCACGTCACTGTGTCACTGCACTGTCCCTCAGATCATGAACCCATCTCCGTTCTGGTACAGGCCCTTCGCAGCGGACCTACCCTTGAGGGGTAAGCCGGGGTGCACTCCGGTGGTAAGTAGTGGTATAGTGACTGATGCAGTCCTCCTTACTCTACCATGACTGGCCTCTGCGTGGTGAATGAGTGCACAGCTGACGTCCTGGGTTTGGAAGTGAGCCGGTGATGTTAGAGGGCCGGCGAGGGAGAGGGGGGTCGAGGACTGGACTTCTCAGGGGAGTGGGGAAGCGTGGTGAAGCTTCCAGCATTTGACCAATTCCCCAGTGGAGACCTGGGGTCTGACAGCTGGTGATCAAGATCTTCAGTAGTCATGCCAGATATCTGACGCTCTGTGTGCCACTACGTCACTGTATGCTACGCCTCCCTAGGGGACAGAGAAAAAAAAATCTGCCTATGCAGGAGGACGTCCACCATCCACCAGACCCCATGCAGCCAACCGAGGCACTCCCCCCAGCTCATGAACCTGTCTCTGTTTGTGCAGAGGCCCCTCCCCGATGACTCGCCCTGGGGGGTAAGCCAGGGTGCACTTTGGTGGGGTGGGTAAGTCCTGGAAGATGGGGGATGGGTGGCAGGGTTGGACAGATGGTGGCCAGTTGATGATCCCCCCCCCAAAAATTAATAAAAATTGCAGAGTTGTGTTCTCCCAGTGACGTAAGGAGGTGAATAGGGGAATACATCTCCATGGGGTGTGTGTGAAATGGAAACCTCTGTGTGTGTGTGTAGGAAATACAACCCCCCCATGTGGCTTTGTACAGTGTATTTTTCTCTTTGTGGTTTTTTTTTTTGGGGGTGGTGGTTAAGCATCTTTATTTGCCCAAACAGCTGCCATAGCAAGTTGCAGGCAGGACTGCTTATGCTCATAGCTCTGGCTATGCAAAGTAGTAAGACACTGTAAGAGACAGAGTGAAGCACCCAAAACACACGTCTCCTGCAGTGTCCCTTTGTATTTCTGAAGTATCATTGTTTGGTAATATGCTTGACAGGCTCATCGTCTGTGCAGTCACTAAGACGAAAAACGGTGGCAGTACTTAATGCGTTTGTCGCTTGCCTACAGAGTTGAACTCTCCAACATGAGGGCGAGCTTCACATGTGCAAGAGACCTAAATAAACATAAACAGACACACTGTGTAATGTCACCGACCAGAAGAAATGCTACTGGATGAAGAGTTCAACTTTGGAGGCAAGCGATGATTCCTCACCCCAACTTCTGAGGGGTTATCCTGTATGCATCTCTACCATCAGTGGCAACCCTCTGCTTTGTTTTAGTTTGATGGTTGGTCCTGCCCCCAGGGGTGATCTCCTGCTGTAGGATATACTGTGGGGATTACCGAGCCGACTAGATGAAGTATGATTAACCTATGCTGCTTTTATGTATTCTGTGGGGGTTTACTAGATGTGTTAACCTTTTGTGTCTACTATTCACAGCCTTATTCATGCTGAGTTGACAGATCTCTGCTCAACCTGTATGTTAGGCAGATAATTGTACTTATATTTATTGTCTGACTGATTTGATATGAGCATCCTTTTTACTGGTGCTAGTATTTAACATACAGAGACTGGTCCCTGCTACTTGACCACTGTTGGGGTTTCCTTCTCTGTGTCCGTTATTGTGCTCTAAACTAAGGTAGTATGTTCCTCGGGCGGTAACTACACCCTCGCACTTGGGGGAACCTTCCACTAATAGTGGCAGCTGGTCAGACTCCTCTTGGTTGCCCAAAGGGTAATTATTGGGTCAGGTGTTTACTGCTCCTATTTCACCCACCCGTGGTCCCATCCACCTACTGTTAGGGCTGACCCTAGACTAAGCTCTGGGTTACCATGGGGGTCCTTGATCATTGCCTAAAAAGGGTGCCACTCATCATTCTCATATGCTCCCTTACCATTGGTCTGCTTACTGAGCCTTGGTCCTTTGGTAGCAATTCCCCTCCTGTATATACCTCTCAACCTTTTGTCCCCCAAATGTGGAACATTGCCTCTCAAAATGTGGAACAAATTAGCAAAATGTGGAACACTTAATCAAATCTTTACCTAGGAAGCTCAGAACACTGTTAAAATGTTTGCATTTATGTTCAGAAAGTCTGTTATTAATTGAATAATATATTTTTTGCATCATTTACTGTAGATTTTTGCTTTAAAATGTTAACACTGAATGTGGGACAAGTCCTCACAATATGGAACAGGGAGTTTTTGTGAAGTAAAATAAGGAACGTTCCTCGTAATGTGGTACAGTTGAGAGGTATGCTCCTGTGGGGGGCCCCTGGTTTGCACATGGCCAGCAAGCAGAGTTGGACTTCACCTTCTCCAACCTAATAGCCAGTGCTAGACAGCCTCCCCCTGACTGTTGGCTGTCTTGACCTAAGGTGCTTTCTGGGTCCTGTCATTATGGTCAGGCGATACAGCCCTAAGCCACCTGCTAGGGGTGGCCCCCCCCTCCTCTAAGGTATCTCCTCTGGCTCTTACTGGGGACCCTTGCTCTGGCAGGAGACATTGAGCCCAACCCTGGTCCTCCCCATCAAGCCTTTTCGGGACCAGACAGCTGGAAGTTGGGTAACAGGCTAAAAACAGCGCACCTAAATATACGCAGCTTGCTGCCCAACATGGCAGAACTCCTTGCCTGGGTAACTCATCATAGGCCTGACATCCTTGGAGTAGTTGATTCCTGGCTGAAACCGTCCATTCCGGACTCTGCCTGTGTGCTTCCTGGATATGATCTAGGCAGGCTGGACCGACGGGGAAAAAAGGGGGTGGCATTCTGGTCTACTTCAGGTGTCTCCTCACCTAACAGTCCTACCCTGCCAACAGCCATTGCAGTCTCCCTGTTAACTGCTACACACAATGCTGTTGCTGGGTGACACAAAGAAACTTCATATTGTATGTATGTACAATCCCCCTGCAGGGGGTTTATCGGGGTTGTCCTCCCTACTTGATTCTGTGGTATCAAAGGCTGGGCATAATGAATTGTTGATATTGGGTGACCTTATCTTAAACTGGCTTGGTGGAAACACTAAGTCGTACGAGCCTTTGCTCGTTGGCCTCTCGCTGTCACAACTCATCAAGGAACCAACTAGGTGGTCATCCACTGGTGGGTCTAACTCCCTCTTAGATTGGATATTGTCCAATAGGCCTGAGAGGATTAGCTCGACGGGTATCCTTTCTGACTCTGTCTCTGATCACTCTCCAGTGTACTGTGTATGGAAGATCTCCTCCCTGAAAATTCCTCATAAAGTCATTCAGGTTAGGGACTTCTCAAGGTCTGACCTAGGATCATTCCATGAAGATCTCCTGTATACTGACTGGTCAGAAGTGTGGAATGTGCATGACTCCTCCTCAGCCTCAGCTCCTCCCTATGGAACCACTTGAAGCTTTCCTCTGTGTGTGATTGTCCCAAGCCCCCATGATTTCATCTGGCTCCGGCTCTGGGGTGTGGCATGGTTTGTCTTACCTCCACCCTGGACTCTGCTATATGCATGGCCCTGTCCGTGGCTCCACTTTTCTAGGGTCCAACAGTTGTACATAATCAGTACTGGGGGATTCTCCTTCCGGGGGTCCTATAGTTATATATATTATACTATTAAGTCCAGAAGGTGCCCTGGGGCGAAATGGAATCCAGACAGGGGTTTCCCATGTCTGTTGCCCATACCCAAGGGCACTGCCGAATTTGGTAAGCAGACAGGTCGGATAACCTCCGATGTTTGTCCAACTCGGGTGGTGTTATGCAATGCCAGGTCAGTTAGGAATAAGACCGCTATTATTGCGGATCTTGTTTGCTCAGCTGACCTGGCTTGCATCACCGAGACCTGGCTGGATGAAAACTCTGGCCCCATATTGGAGGCCATGGTTCCGGCTGGGTATTCGGTGATACACCACCCGAGATTGGACCGCAGAGGGGGGGGGGTTGCAGTCTGTTTCAAGACTAAATTGGGCCTCACGAATGTGGTAGTAGGTGAGGCTGAATCTTTTGAGTGCACTGCTGTAGCAGGTGTAGGCGTTCGAATCGTTCTTATCTACCGTCCACCTGGAGATGGGAAACGTTTCTTACAGGAAGTAGCAGACTTCCTCATCGATATGTCGTTTGAGTCTCCCAGATTGATGGTTCTGGGTGACTTTAACGCCTGGATCGATGATGAACGCTCATAATTTGGTAACTACTTCCAACTTATGTCTTCTTTGGGCCTTACACAGGTAGTTTCCACTGCTACACATAGATCTGGGCACTCTCTGGATTTAGTCTTCCTCTTAGGGATTGATTCATCCGACGTGGGGGTGGAACCAGTCGCTTGGTCTGACCACCACACCGTGAGGTTTAATGTTTGCACCCCCCCTTAGAAGGCCTTCCCCTGTGGAGATGGTCAGGTACCGCCCATTACGAAATGTTACTTCTCAGGGCCTTGCTGCGGTCCTTGATCTCTGATCCCCCATGTTGGCTAGCAGTAATCCGGGGGAACTGGTGTCGGCTTATAAGACGGCCGTTACGATGGCCCTGGATTTTATTGCTCCTGTTCGTGAGCGCCCCTTATCCCTTCGCCCCAGGTCCCCTAGGTTTGATGGGACACTGAGGAAGTTGCAGAGACAGGGGCGAAGGTTAGAGCGGTGCTGGCGCAAGTCTGCCCTTGATGCCGACCACCTTAGACTGATGGAACATTATTTTATCTATCAATCTGCAATCACCCATAAGAAGGCAGAATTTCTGTCCAGGGAGATTGCAGTTGCACAGAATCGACCGGCTCAGCTGTTTCAGACTGTGGACAGACTGTGCAACCCAGCCTGTCTACAAGTCCGTAAAGCTTTTTCACAAATGGAGTGCGAGGAGCTCGCTTGGTTCTTTGCAAATAAGGTGGACAACATCAGGGCGGGCTTGCGTCCAGCAATCTCTAAGGGTGATGATGTGGAACAGGGCGACTTCACAATGCCTAGTTTCTCTTGGAGTTCCTTTTGCCAACCGGAGGTCGTGAATATTATGAGGATCATCCATAGTGTGCGGCCTACGAGCTGTAGTTTAGATCCTGGACCAACTCCCATAATTTTGGGTTGTCTTGAGATCATTGGCCCAGTTATGGTGCAGATAGTCTGGTGTTCCTTAGAATGAGGTGAGTTTCCTAACTCCCTGAAAGAAGCAGTGGTTACACCTCTACTGAAGAAAGTTACTTTGGATCCAGACTGTTTTTCACACTACAGACCTATCTCTAACCTTCCCTTTTTGGGGAAGGTTATTGAGAAGGTAGTGGCAGCCCAATTGGAAGACCATTTAACCATCCATAATATCTACAAATCCTTCCAGTCTGGTTTTCTAAAAGACACAGCACTGAGACTACACTGGTTCGGGTGCTTAATGATCTTCTGAGGGCGAGGGATCAGAAGAGATGTTCTATTCTAGTTCTTCTTGATCTCTCGTCAGCCTTTGATACTGTGGATCACCTGGTGTTGTTAGCATGCCTGAGGCAAATATGTGGAATGTCGAGAACTGTTTTAAAATAGTTCACTTCATTCCTTACCAGGAGATCACAGAGAGTTGTGTCGTGGGTTCATTCCTCCGCCTCAGCTTCTTTGTTGTGTGGGGTGCCTCAGGGTTCAGTGCTGTCACCCATGTTTTTTGTAGTGTATATGCTGCCCCTCGGAGACATTATAAGACGGTATGGGCAGAGGTTTCACTGCTATGCAGATGACACCCAGCTATACCTGTCTTTTGTGCCTGACCAGGATGGAGCTCTCTCTGTGTTTAATAACTGTCTGGAAGAAATCCGAGGATGGATGGATTCTAGTTGGTTGAAGTTGAACTCAGAGAAGACAGAGGTATTGGTGGTGGACCCTGGTGGTCAGATAATGAGGCCGAAAGATGGCTCGCCCTCTGGACTTTTTCTTGACGGCGTGTCACTTCCGGCCTCTGAACGGGTGTGCAACCTGGGGATTGTCCTAGACGACAGGCTGACCTTTCAATTTCAAGTGTTGGCCATTGTCAGGACTTCCTTTTATCATCTCAGGAACATTGCCAGGGTGCGTCACCTTGTTCCGTCTGACTCTTTGCCTGCGTTGGTCCACACCTTTGTGTCCTTGCGGCTGGACTACTGCAACGCCCTTTACTTTGGGCTTTCTGGGGTTGAAATCCGTCACCTTCAGCTGGTGCAGAACGCTGCAGCCAGGGTGTTGACTGGGACAAGGAGATCCAGTCATATTACCCTGGTACTGCGTGAACTGCACTGGCTTCCTATATGGTGGCAGATCACCTTTAAAGTCATTTTATTGACTTTTAAAGCCCTTCACGATCAGGGTCCGACTTATCTGAAAGAACTTCTGGTGCCTTACTGCCCCGGCCAATCACTATGCTCGGCTGACGAGGGGTTGTTAGAGATTTCAAGAGTGAGTTTAAAATATTCTGGTAACAGAGCTTTTTCTTATGCAGCTCCCACTCTTTGGAATTCTCTGCCTCGCCAGTTAAGGGAGTGCACCTCCCTGGAGGTATTTAAGAAAAATTTGAAAACCTACCTGTGACGGAGCGCCTTCTTGGATGATTAATTGATATTTGAGTATTAATATTATTTTTTGGATAGTATGGATGATTTTATTGTTGGTTTTTAATATGTGATGTTGCTATGTATTCATTGTATTTATATGTTTTATGTGATATTTTATATTGTGCATTTCGACATGTAAAGCGCTTTGATATTTTGAAAAGCGCTTTAAAAATAAAGTTATTATTATTATTTATTGTTGCCTCTAATTTTAAACACTGCACTGCTCGTTTCCTGTTGCTTAAGTCCTACTGTGAGTAACCACCTGTTCATGTAATGCTCTGACTCTGTAAACTGATTGTGTCTGTACCTGTGTTGTCCAGTGTATTTGAAATTGTATTTCCTGTACCTTCCCGGGTCATACCTGAAAATAGGCAAATGTCTTGTCTAGTGTACCTACCTAGTTAACAAAAGCTAAATAAATAAATAAATACCCCCCATCGCCAACTGCAGCCCTCCAGGGAAAGCCAACGTAAGTCCTTTGCCAGGTGATTCCTCTCCTTTTGGGTAGAATTAGCCTCATGGCCTTACCTGCTTGGCCTTGGGTGCTGCTGGGGTCGGTCTCTGCTGTCTGGGGGTTCCATGGCGGTGAGGGTCCGGCGGCTGTCATCCGGTCGGCCGAGGTGCCATTTTCTCTTTTCGGGCTAGGGCATGCAGGGGGCGTGTCAGGGCCTCACATCCCCCAAGCACATGCCCAGTTTGCCCAGAGGTTCCCAGGCAGTCACCTCCCCCAGAGGAAAGCGTCCAATGGACGTTTGTGCATCCCCTCCCAGCTGGACTCTGCTCCTGGTACCCAGGCTCAGGGCCCGAACCCAGGTCGCCATTGTGTCACGCGAACCCCTTTGCTCGGTGCCATTGAGCCAGTGTAGATTTAGTTCTAGGTGGTTATTAATCATAGTTGTTAACAGAGATGATGTTGGGCTATGATACTGGTCCTGGGTCCAGTCCTTTTCAATATGTTCATAAGCGGCATAGGAGAAAGAATACAGGGCAAGAAGTATCTATTTGAGATGATCCACCCGGTGCATTGGTAACACTACCACTTGTTATGCCAGTGGCCTGGGTTGATGAATGAGCCCGGGTCACCAGAGTGCCAGTGGGGAAGAAGATAATTGAGCATCCTATATGACACTTTCATCTGTGGAGGGATGGGGGAGAAAATCTGCCACACAACTGCCACCTATGTGACCACAGGTAGCAGTGCAGGCAGGAACACACCTGGGATGGTGAAGGTGGGTAAGACACTGATTGATTGGGGTGGGTCCTAATGTACGATGTGTGTGCATCCCAACGCAGCCAGCATCTCCCCAACTGTCACAGCATGATAGGCCCACTCTTCCAGCAGACCCTGCACCTACCGATCTGGGCTCCCTCCCTGCAGCCTTGCTGCACGCCATCTGTATTTCCATATACATACAACAAGGTTCATATACTCACTATGCTAGTAAATCGTTTAGTTCTTGAAATATTTATTTAAATGTCTCTCTCATTTAATTTGCATATCACCACCTTGTCCTTTCTTATTTCCATTGAACATTCATTACTGTGTGAAAGCTGTCATGTTCCTGCCACAGAAAGTCCATCTGAACTGTCAGCATGCCCCGCACCACCCATGTACCTACCCTTCCTACCTTCTCTGGCATGGTGTCAGCACATACCTGGGACCACACATGTACCTCCACCAACCTCACCAACCCTGGCAGTGTGTCTCCTTATACCGTATCCATGACCACCCATATACCTACCCCGACACCATCCATGTACCTCCCTCTACCCACCTAACATCCATTTGCACACTCAGTCTTTCACTCGTCACAGTTCCGTGCACATGTAGTTCCATGTACCTGTCGCGCCCCACCACCACCACCTACCACTGCACCCTCCACGTACCCACAAAACCCTTTTAGCACATGTGTTTCCATGCATTTATACCTCCATAGCCTCTGCACTGCCCCCCTGACCACGTACCATGGCACGGAGTCTCAACATACCCAGGACCGCATACATACCTCACCCACACCACTGCCCTGGTACTGTATCTCCACATACCCTGGACCACCCATGTACCTGTCACCCCTACCCAACCTACTTTGGCATGTACCTCCCCATCTCACCTACCCTGGCACGGTGAATATGTACCTCCCCACCCACGTACAATAGCAGGGTGTCTCTACATACCCTACACCACACATGTGCCTGCCATCATCCCCGCCCCACCTACTCTGGCACCCACTCATGTACCTCCCCCTCCTCACCAATCCCCAACCCTGGCAAGGTTAATGTATACCTCTCCTACCCCATCTGCAATGGCCCAGTGTCTGCATACACACATTCACACCCCATACCGGTACGATGTCTCTACATAACTGAGACCACCCATGTCACCACTCACTCACTCTCCCCACCTACCCTAGCATGGTGTCTCCACATGCCCAGGACCACCCATTTACCCCCCCCAACACACACACATATACACGTGAGCACTGCTGCTATGGTGCTGTCTTGAGTACCAGTAGAACTTCAGGCAGACAAAAAATGCCCCCCAGCTCACACACTCATGTGATACATTGGCGATCCACGAGCAGTGAGCCCACTTCCAGATTTTACACCCATAATATGGGAGCATGCTTTACGTACTTGTGCTCACTAGCCCTGATAGGCTCTGCCATTCAATTCTTTCTTTTCTAGTTCTGTGGCCTAACTGCATGCCACAGAACTAGAAAAAAGACTAGAATGGCAGTGTCTTATCAGAGCTGCCGAGTGCCAGTACATGAAGCGGACAGCCATTGTGTGGATGTCAAAACCCAGAAGCACGCTCATTGACTTTTGCAAGATCTTCACGTAGCGCTTCATTTATGTTAACATCCAAAGCTATAACCATGTTTTTATGGGAATTTCTTGTGTAGACTGTACTCTGGCAAAGAATAATGCAAACAGTGTGAGAGGTCAATGAGGCAGTGCTCTGACTAAGAAAATATGGCAGTATAGCCTAGATGGAAGGGGAAAGGGGAAATTGTTTAACCAGGAGAGGCACATTAAGCCAGAGCTTGTTTCCTGGTGTGATCTTCGAGCACAAGGAAGTTAAATGACTTGCTCAGTGTCACACAGTAATGCAAGTGGGGGCTGATGGGTTTAAGATTAGAATAACGAACTGTAATTGAGCTTGGTACATTCACAAGACGGGGGGGGATTGATTCCAACAACCTCCACTTCCATACTGTGAGACTCTGAGCAAGTCATGTAACCTCCGTAGTGCTCCCAGGTCACCACTGAAAATGGGCAGTTGTGCATAGTGGGACTTAACCCGGTTACCAAAGACTAAAAAGTTTTGTGAACTTGAGCAGGTGGTGTTACTCATGCATGCAAAAGCTAGCAATTAGACCCCAGGGTGTGATATCGGAGGGTGGGGAATGACAGTGCACCTCAGGGACAAGAATCATGGTTACAGGGACGGGTGATCATGGGTCAGGGGTGACCACTAGAGACCAGGTACATCTGTAGAAATGCAGCAGTGCGCAGTCGGAGGGTGGAGAGGACCAGTGGACACCAGGGTAATCAGTATTAAAAATGCTGTGGTGTGTAGTGACACCACTCGCCCTGTGATGCCCCGGCCCAATATGCTGAGCTACTCCTTTGTGTCTACTCTGACCCCTCTCCCACTAGACACCCATCCCAGTGCCACTGTGCCTCCCCGGTGGCTAGCAGCCCTCTCCCCACACCCCCCCTGCACCAAGCACATTATCCAGCCTTCCACCCTTACCTCAGTGGTTGTTGCACAGCTCTACTCTCACCTCCTTAGCCGGCTGCCATATGTGATGACAAGGAGCGTGCATACAGTCTACAGTACAGGGTCCCACAAGACACCAGGGCTAACTCAGAATTTCAGGCAGAGGCATCAGAGGGCACGTGCCAATACACACTTGGAACAATATCATGGTTATGGGGATGGGGGATCGCTGGTCATGGGGGGCCACTAGACACCAGTGACATCTGTAGTAATCAGAGGATGAGGGGGTACCAGTGGACACTAGGGCAATCAGTATTGAGAAATGTATATATCAGTCAAGGATTTGTACTTATCTTTTTAGAATTCTACATATGTTGTCACAAACAGTATGTGGACTACAGAAAAGGAAAAAGCTGCCATATTACTACAGATGTGCCTGGTCTTTAGTTGTCACCCCTGGCCAGTGATCACCAGTCCCGGTAACCATGACATTGTCCCTGGTGTGTATTGGGACCCCCTGTCCTCCAGTACTCCTGCCCGACATGCTTAGTTAGTCGCTGGAGTCTATGATGGGGGGGCTGAATGATGTGCTCGGTGCAGGGAGTGGGCTACTAGCCATCTGAGAGGCATCGGGACAGGTGTCTAGGGGGAGAGGAGTCACAGTGGACACAAGGGATTAACTCAGCATGTTGGGCCATGGCATTGGAGGGCCAGTGGTGCCACTACACACCGCAGCAATCAGTATTAATATGGTGGGGGATGACACTAGAGAAATTGATGACATGAGAGCACAGGACAGTTGAGGGTGGCAGAGGGTGCCATGGGACAAAGAAATCTGAATGATGATGGCAATGGCCAGAGTGTGTGGAGTGCTGCTACTGGACACCAGGGCATCCATAGGGTCAATAGACCAGGGTCCGGGAGGGATGGACAGTTGCCCACGCTAGCTTTTCAGTGTTGTGCCCTGGGGTTTGATTGCCAGCTTCATGCACACCACACCATCTGCCCAAATCTTGCATATTTTGTAAACATAACTTCTTAGCCAGAGCACTGCTCAATTGAATTCTCAACTAAATATAATAGTAATATTTTATGAAAACTTGAAATTACCTTGGATGAACTCCGTTTATTGAACTCCAGTGAGTAATTTGTATAGCCACATTTATTTCCATAGATAGACAGCGCATTGAGTACAGTTGCTGCAGTTAAAAACAAAATATGGCCATGGTAATGTAATGACAGTACACGCTGTCTGCATTATTATTTGCCCCATATATACATGGTTAGGGCTTGGGGTGTTAAAAAATGACATTTAAATGTAGAGCTCCTGGAAAATCTTGTGGATGTCAGTGAGCGCTTTCTGAGATTTGACATCCACAAGATGGCGGTGTGTTTTACTTACTGGCGTTCGGCAGAGCTGATAGGTGCTGCCGTTCTAGTCTTTCTCTTCTAGTTCTATGTCTTCACATATGTGTAATGAGCACCTCCCACTGGAGTAGTGGCACAGCTCAAATCTGCATAGAACACTGGGTATGTGACTATTCTGAAGGCTGTGATTCTCCAGTCTTTGCTGTGCCACTGGAGGGGTAGCCAGCACAGGAGGTCTCTCTGTCTGCTTCTTGATACGTCGCTTGTTGTTGTTATTTTATTGTGACTGATTTGTGGAGCTGTGAAGCAGGTTGGGGCTGCGTGTTTTCAGGGGGCACCCTTAAATTTACAAATCGTGCCTGTTAAGATGCAGCTTTCAAACTGGCTAACCTGCCTTTCCTTTCACCCCACTTTCAGTGGTGGTATGCATTAATTGGGGGCCACATGCTATTAGGGTGTTTTTTTACAGGTCTCCTGTGTTGTTTTCTAGCCAGTTGCCTTGCAAGTAAGTGAACTTTTTTAGGGCAGGTAGTCTAAGGTAAGGGATTGGTAGTACTTGCCCCCCCCCCCCAATTTCTGGTTGGTGGTTCTCCCATCTCCCTTATCTCCATTTCCGGGAGTTTTTTTTTTTCCCTCAGTTTGACAGGGCTTCTTCCTTGTGTGGAGCTGCTAGGCTGGGGGCTACCTTTTACTCTGGTGATTCTGCCTGCCTGCCTGTCTGTTGTATTATTCTCTGCCTGCCTGTTTTTTTTGTCCTCTGAGCAGATCTGTTTGTGTAGCACTTGCATTTGGGGGGTGTTTTTCCTTTAGCTCGGAGGCTCTCCTGATGTTCAGTCCTGCTGCCAGTGTGTTTTTTCCTTGGCAGGAGCACATTCTGCTCCTCACCGGCATAACTGACATGCAGCTAGCAGGTTTTCGTGCCTCTCCTTTTTCAGCACTTGTTACCCAAGAATGTTTCGTGCCCTTGCTGGCTTGGCGCATGCTCCAGTGTTGCTCTGATGTCACGTGAATGCACATGATGTCATCTCATTAACATGAGGTTCTGCACGCTCCCTCTTGTCCTGGGCGGAGTGTTGATGCTGGGATGGCCATTTACTTTAGGTAGATTGCATGTTTTTTATCTCCAGGGAGCTCTTTTTTCCTAGCCGTCAGTGATCAGCTTCTCTGATCGCAACAGCGTGACGGTCAGACATGCCGCAGTGTTCCATTCTTAAGCTGAGCGGCCTTGCAGTACTCAGGGGCTACGCTTCGGCTGATCGTGGTTTGGAGCCTGCATTCAGATCTTAACAGCAGGAGAGCAGTGGAGAGCTGTAGGGGTTCTATAGTGAGTCAGAGGTTCTTTTAATTGTTTTAATTGGTATTGTTTGCCTGGGAAGTTTTTTTTTTTTTTTTTCCTGGCACCATGACTCATCGGAGGTTTGTAACTTTCAAAAGATCCCCCCCCCACTCTTGAATCTCCCTTCCTCTTCCTCCCCCAACTCTCTTGTGTTATTTCTGCTGCAGCTCACTTTGCCTGTTTAAGGCACAATCCCTATCCCATGTACTACGTCAGTTGTTTAATTGTTCATTGTAACCCTGTGTTTTACTATTGTATGTTCACATTTTCTTCCTGACGTGGAATCTTTGTAAATGAGCTTGTAGCTCAAAGGTTGTAATCAGAGAATTCAATAAATAAATAAAAAATGTAAGACCTGCAGGAGAATGCTGAGACCCTCCCCCTTAGGATCTTATTGTCCAAATTGTGTAACGCAGTCTTACATGTCTATCTCAGTTCCATCCAGCTGAATCCCCGAGCTGGGGAGGGGGTGCACCTGGGGTACTGCTTGGCAGTGGCAGAACCAAGTTGCACAAGTCCTTTTTGCTGCTCTTAAATGAGCTACTAGGCTTTGATGTTCTACAGGACATCCCGGCCAGTACACCCCAATCCAAGGCGGTCCCCTCAGATTGTGGGGGGGGGGGGCATACAAGCACATCCTGGTGCACCAGAGCAGCTCAAGGATGCTCACCCAGATCCACAGGCAACCCCAGGCCTTGACTGTGGCAAGGGTCAAGTGGAGAAAATAGGGGGCCAAGAGGAAAATCCTTTCAAATCCCAGGAATCCCACACTATGCTTAACATATGCCATTAGCCTGGAAGGTTCAGCTACCCCAGAGAGAGTGGAAGGTGTGCTATTTATGGAACTAGGATGCACTTTCAGATCTCTGTTTCGAGGTGGCACTGTGTTCTACAGCCTGACAGATTCATTTCACCACCTGTGGAAGCAAGTCACCTTGTAGAGCTGTCTTCAACTTCTCTGCTTTATTTGCCGAAAAAAAAAAAAAAGTATTCATTTATTTTTATTCATTTCTCTGCCTCTTAGTTTACTTTGCATTGCTTATTTGCAATTTTAGTGGTTTTCTCTGGTTCCTCAGCGATTCCTGGGAACTGGAGAAACTCTTAGTTCTAGGGACATGGATATGTTGTTCATCCACACTTATTGGCAGGTATCCTTGCCGCTTTAAATCTTGCCGGAAGGTCTTCAAGCTGGCTCCTCCCACCCACCCGGGTGGCAAAACTCTCGGCTCCGCACCATGACGCTAGATCTTCCTTACCGCTTGGAAGCTCAGGTTCCCTCCTTTACACTCCACGTAAAAGACTGGTTCCTAACTCTTCGGTTTTCCTAAATTAATCTTTAAGGTTTTCTAGACTTTGGTCAACTATTTCCCTCGCGGCTGCGATGGACAAATCGACTCCTGGGTTTCGGAGATGCCCATGCGGGCAGAAGATGTCTCGGACGGATCCGCACTCCACGTGCATCTACTGCTTGGGCGTTGAGCACGACCCGCAGGCTTGCGACCTGTGCTCTTCTTTCTCGGCCTACGTCCTGGAAGACCGTGCCGCCCATCTGCAACTTAGGCGACCCGGAAAGTGTTACCCTCCGGTTAAGTCGAAAGAGGCCGGTTGGCGGTGTCCGCGGTTCGGCGGTTCAGCTAGAGCAGATGATCACCCTCGAAGAGGAGGCGGCGCGGACCGCATCTTCCTCGGCCGTGGCATTTATCCCGCTCTCCCTGGGATCCTCATATTCTGCTTCCTTTAAGGAGCTTTGTCTGTCTCTCTCCACCAAGGGAGAGGGACCTTCATCTTCTGGGCCTTCCTCTCGGCCCAAAAAGAAGAAGGACAAGGGTAAGTCCGACCGTTGACGCTCTTGGGAGCGGGAGAGGTTCCCCTTCCCGAGCAGTCGACCATCGACTTCGGTCAATCACTCGACCTGGCCACTGGCTTCACGGTGTCCCGTCAGGTCAGTTGGCCGAGACTCCCATTGACGCAGTCGAGGTTTTCTCAACCCGTTGGGCGGGTTGTCGACCAGCGAGCGAAATCCTCTCTCCCGGTTCCCCGGTGGTGGTTAGAGGATCCGTGGAACCCGACAGTGCCTCCGGTTCCAGAGCCCTTGGTGTTCCTTCCAGGCGAAGGAGGCGGGTTTCCACTCCTTCCCTGCCCTCCTCGGAAAGCCGAGGTTCACGGTCTCGGTCTCGGACTTCTTGGCGGTCAGCCGATCCTGCCACCAGAGCGGTCTGGCACCACAGTGGCGGGCGCCGCGCTCGTCTTAGATCCTCTTCCTCGGGCGAGGAGGCTTCGGCGCCAAGTTGCATTGACGATACGAGGACCTCATGTGGCAACAGCTTCTGCTGGCCGGGAACAAGCCTACGACGTTACCTTTCCCGGCCTTTAAGTGGCTGTCACCGGAGTGGCCAAAGCAACCCCTCACTTTAGCCAAGGTGCCTGTTTCCAGGCCTGTTGCTCAGCCGAAACCAGCTGCTCCACCGATTAGGGTGGAACTTCCGCCTCCACAGCCGTTGTTTGGGGCTCCGACCAAGAATTCTCGGTCGGCTTAGGGTTTGCCCCATAGACTGTCAGTCACCCTTACTCCCGATCGCCCTTGGCAGGTAGAGGGTGGCTTAGGCCCGAGGCAGCTCTTTGCGGACTCTTCTGAGTCTGATGACTATTCCTCCCTCTTCTCCAGGCGAGTGGACTTGGAGTCCTCTGGAGGTCAGTCGCTGGGCGATAGCCGCCGTCCTTTCGTTGAGGCTCATCGGAGTCCACGGGATGCAGCTTGAGCCCGTATCCAAGCGGCCAAGTATCCCTCACGGAGATACTGGACCGAGGGATTCTCCCACGGAGGCCTTTCTTGTGGCCGAGGCCATTGTGGGCCCGGCCTTGGAGCTCTGGCAGCGCCCTGCTTCCTGTCCTGCGCCTTCGGCCAGGATGGTCAGGAAGTATGCGGTCCCTACCGGTTCCCTGTCCGGTTTCTCGGAACATCCCTCAGCTGAGGGGTTAGTTACCGACAGCATTTTCCGGCGTGGACTATGCCAGGTGAAAAGTCTGTGCTGCGTCTTCCCTTAGCCTTCACCAGGCCAGCTCGGCCGTGCTTATGGCACATTTCTCCCATGCCCTGTTGGGCTCCCTGAACGAGGTAGTTCCTCATCTCCTGGCTGACCTGCAGACTACGGTTAGGCAGGTGCGGGACCAGGGCAGGGCAGTGGCAAAGCAGCAACTTCAGACTGCTTTGAACATTGGAGACTCCTGCGCCAGGTCAGTCGCGGCCGCAGTGGCTATCTTGTAGCCGGGCATGGCTGACGGATATCCACCTTCTGAGCGGGTACCCAGCACAAATTGGATGTCCCTTCCTGGGGACCGACCTCTTCGGCCCTGGTGAGAGGCCACCTCCAGAGGATCGAAAAGTCCAATGCCACCTTGGACTCGGTCTCATCCGCTCTCAGAGGGACAAGGACGCAGACGCACCCAAGCCCTTTTCGTCCGTCTGCGCCCTGGCACGTCCACAGCAACATCAGGGCCAGCAGGCTTCACGCTTGGTGTCCCAAGCCCAAGCCGTGGCTTCCTCCTCCAGGAAGCAGGGAGGTAAAGGCCAGGGGGTCCCTCGGCTGGTCCCTCCTCAAGCCTGCACAGTGACGGGTTGAGGGGTGTCGCCCCCAACCTCGTCACCTCACCCCGAGTTTCCCTCGTGGGGGGACGGCTCCGGTACTTCCTTTCCGCCTGGTCTGCTATTACCACAGACTGGTGGGTGTTGGAAGTGGTAGGAAAAGGCCTGCCCCTGGAGTTCGAGCAGGCCCTGCCCTTCAGAGCCGTCGCCCCCAGGGGGGCCTTGGGGTTCGCAGCCTCACTGTCTGCTCGTCGAGCTGACATCGCTCTGCTCCTCGAAAAAGAGGTGATCAGAGAGGTGATGGACCCTTCCTCAGACCCAGGGTTTGTGTCCAGGTACTTCCTGGTCCCAAAAGGGATGGGGGGCTGGCGCCCCATTCTCGACCTACATGACCTAAACAAGTTCCTAAGGTCTCGAACCTTCAGGATGATTACTCTGGCTCAGATAATACCATCCTTGGAACGCTGCATGTGGTTCTGCTCTCTGGACCTGCAGGACGCATTTTTCATGTCCCTATCCGTCTGTCTCACCGAAGATTCCTTCGCTTTCGAGCAGAGGGATCCCTTTATGAGTTCCTAGCCATGCCCTTCGGCCTTTCTCTTGCTCCCAGGGTCTTCACCAAATGCATGGCAGTGGTGACAGCATTCCTGAGGCGCCGAGGGGTCCGGGTGTACCCTTACCTGGATGCCTGGCTGATAGCAGCCCCCTCCAGAAAGGAGGTGGAGCGGTCCAGAGATCTGGCCCTCCAGGTCTGCTCTCAAGTCAGCCTCCTCATCAACGAGGCCAAGTCGGAACTCGAACCGAAGCAGGTGATTCTCTTCATCAGGGCAGAGCTCGACTCTCCTCGAGCCAGAGCACGGCTCCCAGTGGACAGGGCCGAGGTTCTTTCCTCCTTTGCCTGATAATTTCTGATTGGGCAATTGCGCCCTGCCCGGGACTTCCTACGCCTCCTGGGTCTCATGGCGGCCTGTACCAGCGTGGTCCGTTGGGCCCGCTGGAACATGCGCCCCCTCCAATGGGGATGGCCAGCCAGTGGTCTCAACGCTGCTATCCATTGGACCAGCGAGTGATGGTGACCCAGTGGATGTGGAACGCTCTCCAGTGGTGTATCGTTCCATCTCATGTGCAGGAGAGCATCCCGTTTGTCCGCCCCGAGCCGACGGTATCTCTATCAACTGATGCCTCTCTGATGAGTTGGGGTGCCCATCTGGGGGAATACAGAGCACACGGCCTCTGGTCCCCGCGGGAGTCCCGATATCATATCAACCTGCTGGAGCTCAAGCGGTCCGTCTAGCTCTCACCGCCTTCCTCCGTTTCTCTACGGGGTTAAGTGGTTCGGGTCCAGACGGACAATACCACGACCATGTACTACCTAAACCGCCAGGGCGGGAGGCGCTCCATGCCCTTGTGCAAGGAAGCTCTCCGCATTTGGTCCCTCGTGCGCAGCCTGGAGGCGGATCTCCTAGCCATTCACGTGGCAGGAGCCTCCAACACCCTGGCCGATGCCCTAAGCCGGATAGGGTCTGTTTCCCATGAGTGGTCTCTCCTGCCAGAGGTAGTACAAGATCTGTTCTCCCATTTGGGCACACCGCAGGTGGATCTGTTTGTCTCCAGGAGAACGCGAAGCTGAGGCTGTTCCATGCCCGGCCCCCTCAGCAGGGCTCGCTGCAAGGGGATGCCTTCTCGAGGCCGTGGACCCCGGGCCTCTTCTGCGCCTTTCCCCCATTTCCCTTGATCCACAAGGTGCTTCTCAAGGTGAGGAGGGACAAGGCGCAGGTGATTCTGGTAGCCCCAGATTGGCCCCGCCAATGCTGGTATCCAGATCTCCTCAGCCTCAGCTCCAGGCTCCCGAGGCAGCTTCCAGCTCGCCCTGGACCTGCTTTCAGTCAATCAGGGGAAGGTGTTCCATCCGGACCTTCAATCCCTGCACCTGATGGCCTGGTTCCTGAGCGGCTAGAGTTCCAGGCCTTGGGTCTTTCCGACGAGGTCCTCAATGTAGTTGAGGTGTCCCGTAAGGAGTCGACCAGGAAATGCTATGCCTTCAAATGGAAAAGGTTTTCCATTTGGTGTCAGGGCAAGAGGCCTGGACCCTTCCTCCTGTTCCTTGGCAAGCATCTTAGACTATTTATGGTCCCTTTCTCAGCAAGGGCTTAGGTCGACGACCCTAAGGATGCACCTGGCAGCCATCTCTACTTACCGGGCTTGGGCCGGGAAGCAGTCGGTGGCGCAGGAAAAGGTGGTCTGGTGCTTTTTCAAAGGCCTTGATCACATTTCCCCTCCGGTGCGAGAACCTCCACCTCCGTGGGATCTACTGCTGGTACTGGCCAAGCTCATGGGCAAAACCATTCGAACCAATGCACAGGTGTGATCTCTCTCACCTGTCGTGAAACCCGCCTTCTTGGTGGCTATTACATCAGCCAGAAGGATGGGAGGCTCCAGGCGCTTTTCATTGGAGTCTCTTCGTGGTCTTCCACAGGGACAAAGGTTGTCCTCGCCCCACCGAAATTCCTTCCGAAGGTGGTGTCAGAGTTTCACCTTAACCAGGTGTTGACTGTGCGGTGTTCTACCCAATCACACCTCGGGAGGAGATATAGGCTCCATACTCTGGACCCTAGAAGGCGCTCGCTTACTATAAGGGCCACGGCTGAGAGGTCGAGGAGAGGTTAGCCAGCCTATTTGTCACCTCGCTTGAAGCCGCACCTGGCAGACCTACAGCCAAGCGGACGATAGGCAGGTGGGTCACCTCCTGCATAAATCTCTGCTAGTTGGCAGGCATGGAGGCCTCCCAGAGGATAGGCTCATTCTGCCATACTGCTGCATTAGTAGCTGCTTCAGGGGCGTCCCTATCAGGAAATCTGCAGGGCTGCTACCTGGAAGTCAGCACACACCTTCATCACCCATTACCACATCGACCTTGAGTCACGCCGGGATGCTGGTTTTGGGGCCTTAGTTCTCAGTCTTTATTCCCTAAGTAGAGGTGTGGCCTTGCCTCCCTCCTCCCGGAGAACTGCTAGGGTCTGCCAATAGTGTGTATGAACAACATATCCATGTCCCTAGAAATACAGGTTCTAGGGGACATGGATATGTTCATCCACACTGTTAGCGATCCCCTTACTGCATACAATCTTGCAGGAAGGTCTTCACGCTCCTCCACCCACCGGGTGGTAAAACTCTCGCTCCGCCCCATGGCAAGATCTTCCTTACCGCTAGAGCTCAGGTTCCTTCTTAAGCGCTCTGCGTTTTGACTGGTTCCTGAAAGTTAGGTCTTCAAATTCATTAAAAGTATCCTTGAATCTTCGATCTTTTCTTCTTCGCTGCAGCGATGGCTTTTTCCGGCCCTGAGAGACGTACGGTTAGTTCGTCCAGGAGGGACTCTCCCTCCACATGCTCTTTTTGCCTGGAGTTGGATCATGATCCTCGGGCTTGCAATTTTTGTTCTGACCTTTTGGTCAGCTCTCCGGAGGACCGCGCAGCCCGTTCAGGGCTCGGACATCTGGTAGTTTTCTCCGCTCCGGAGTCTCCATCGGACCGGCGGGTGCCCGCTCCGACTGTTTCTCTGCAGTCTTATCCTGCCAGGCAAGGGACGGGGGTTCCCCTTCCCTCTCCTTCGGTTGCGGAGCTTATCCCGCTCTCCTTGGATTCCTTACATTCAGCTCCGTTCAGGGAGCTTCGTCATTCCCTCTCCTCCAAGGGAGAGGGAACTAGCCCTATCTCTCGGCCTATGTCTAAAGGGCCTTGGCGAGAGTCTCTTCGTCGGGGCGGGAAGTTTCCCCTCCTCATTGGCTGGCCTTCGACTTGGTCGAGGTTTGACTCCGGCCTCTGGCCTCACGGTACCCTCGTCAGGTCAGCCGGCCAAAATCCCTTCGGCGTTGTTGAGTCTCTCGACCCACTCTTTCAGGGAGTCTGCTAGGTCCGTCTTCCGCGCCTTGGCGGAAGTCAGCTGTCCTCCACTTGATCCGACAGCCCTGCGGTCCGTTCTTCCAAGCCGAGGGAGGAGGCGGGTGCTCCCGTTCTTCCCAGGCCACTTTCCCGGGATTTGGGTCTCGGTCTCTGTCTACCTGTCGGTCTAGCAGCTCACGCTGATCTCGGCGTTCTCGGTCAGGCGCGGGTTAGAGTAACAGCCGTTCTTCCTCGTCCCCTCCTCGGATGAGGAGTGGTTTCGATGCTGTTAGGCGTCGGTGTTACGAGAACTTATGTGGCGACAGCAACTGTCTGAGTTTCAGTCGACTCCGATTTATTCTCTCCAGATAGCAAGCAGTACAGTCGACAACGTTGAATCGGTCGAGGCCTTCTCTCAGGACGGTTGCTCACCTCGACCCTCGCTGCCCTCCACCTTCGGCGGGCCCAGGCTGGACCGTGGCCTATCCTTCAGGTCCTCAGTTTCCCTCCTCCTGCCCCGCCCCGGTGACGAAAAGAGCTCTTCGGGCCTCTGACAGCTACACAGACCCTTACCAGGGCCTGGAGCAGGCTCTGCCCACGTTCTGCGAGGAGGACCCCGGGTCTTCCAGGAACATTCAATGGAGCGACAGCCCGCCGTCTTCAGGGTCTACTTCAGCTCATTTCAGAGTTTACTGGAATGCAGCTTAAGCCCATCTCGATCGGGCTCCTTACCCCCCTTCTGGAGATTCTGTATCGAAGGGTTCCTCCATGGAGGCCTTCCCAGTAGCTGAGGCTATTGTGGGCCCAGCCTTGGAGCTATAGCGTGCCTACTTCTTGCCCTCGCCTTTGGCCAGGGTAGTCAGGTATCCCTATCGGTCGGTTCTCTGCCCAGTTTCTCGGGCACCCTCGGCTGAAGGGGTAATTACCGACGACATTTCCAATGTCTTGGAAGCGCGGGGATGTGGACAGACCCCCGACCAGAGTCAGAAGGATGGACTATATTGGGCGTAAGGTTTTACTACGTCCTCCCTAGGCCTCCATCAGGCCAGCTCGGTTTGCACTGATGGCACATTCTCCCACCGCACCTGCTTGGGCTCCTGGACGAGGTTCTCCCTCATCTCCCAGGTGACCTGCAGACCCACGGTTCAACAGGTCCGGGGACCAGGAGTAGAGGCGGTGGTGAGCAGCAGCTCCAGATGGCTCTGGATCTCTGGCGCTCCTGTGCAGATGTGAGCGGCGCAGTGGCCATGCGCCGCAGGAGGCGTGGCTGATTAACATATCCTTCTTCTTGGAAACCCAACGACGGGTTGGCGGACATCCCCTTCTTGGGGACTGACCTTTTCGGCCCTGGGGTGGAGGATTCATCAATGGGCCGAAGTCGATGCCACTTTGGACTCGGTCACTCTAGCCTCACGGGGTCAAGGGCAGCCATAAACGCTGCGAAACCCTTTGCCCACTGAGCCTGGGGCCCCTGCCCAGCATATGAGGGCCAGCGCTGTCATGGGCGGCCTGTTGCCAACCAGCGTCTTCCTCAAAAGGCGGAGGCAGGAAGCGAGGCTCCTCGGCTCACTCCCCCCTCTGAGCCTGCTTCAGTGGCCAGGGCCAAGGGCATTGCTCCAGTTCAATCGTCCCAGCCTGGAGTTTTCCTGTGGGAGGCGGCTCCGCACCTCGTTCTGGAGGTATTTAGGGGTGGATCCTGTCATAGTTGCGAAACGGATCCCTTTAGATTCACGTTACTTACGGGGAATTTGAGTTCACTGCCCCTGTGTGTGGTCGTCCGACCATGTGCCAAAGCTCTCTGGTTAGAGATGATCAGGAAGCGGTAGGCCCCCCAATTCAACCCTGGGTTCTTGTCCAGGTATTCCTGGTCTCTTATGGGCCGGGGCTGCGCACCATCCTCCACTGCGCCTGGATGGTCTCTCTTCAGACATTCCATCCTCAGAGCGTGGCGTGTAGTGTTTCCTGGTCTCAGGATGTACCTCTCCTCATTCCGTCCGTTTTTGGGGGGCTCCACCCACACCCCTTCTTGCCCGGGGCTGCTTGAGTTCCTAACACTTCCTTGCTTAGCAGTCTCTGCGGCATGGAAGGAGTCCCGGATCACCCCACCCCGGAGCAGACTGATCTCCGTTTGAGCCGAGTGAAACTTCTGATATCTTAGTGGTGAAGCTTCTTGGGACTAAGCTCGACTTTGAGTCCAAGCTCAGCTCCGGGCGAGCGGGCAAGGTTCTTCCTCCTTGCGGTCGGGTGGCGGAAATTAAGTCCTGCTGGGACCTCCTGCTCCTCCTGGGCCTCCAGGCGGCCTTCCCATAGTGGGAGGGCCAGCCAGAGGTCTGGCAGCTGTGTCCCGTGGACAGTTCGTGACTTACAGCCCAGGAGTTAGGGCTTAGCTCCTTGGCCGTTCTAACCCGGCAGGAGACTATTCCTTGTTAACCCTGTGTTGCGGTCTTCTCCGACCGATGCTTCTCGGATGGGTGGGTGCCCCATCTTCTTAGGGAGATACAGAGTGTGATGCTTCCTGGTCTCTTGAGTCTGATGTCCTTCCGCTCGCTGGAGACAGGCGTCGATTAACCAGCACCTGTTCTTTGCTCCGCTTGTCACAGAGGTCTAGTGGTCTAAGTCCAAGTTGGATTATTCCAAGACCATGTGCTACCTACTCCGCCAGGTTTGGTCTATCCCCTTGTCTCGGTGCAAGGAGGTTCTCCGCATTGGGCGGTTGCGCAGGTGAGGCGTCCTAGCCGTTTCATGGCAGGAGCCCAATTCCCTGGCTGCGGCCCTGAGCCGGGCATAGACTGCGCCTCATGGTGTCTCCTGCAGGGTAGCACAGGATCTTCTCCCTTTCCCTCCGGGAGAATACTGTCGAGAGTGTTTTGCCGCCCTCAGCAAGGCTTGCTGTGGGATGCCATTGGAGACCCACGGACCCGGGCCCCTCCGTTCCTCTCCCCATTTCCCTTGACCTCGGCAGGCGAGGAGAGATTGGCGCAGGTGATGCTGGTAGCCCCAGACTGGATTGCCAGTGCTGGTATCAGCTCTCCTCCAGTCTCAGCCACAGGCTCCAGAGATGGTCCTCTAGTCCACCGGTCCTGTCTTTCCCTTTTCAGGGGAAGGTTATCCATCTGGACCTTCAATCCCTGCCTGCACCGTGGCCATCCCCTGTGCACGGCTGGGGGCCCAGGCCTAGAATCTTCGGCAAGGTCTCTGTTGCTTGAGCGTCCTGCTAAGAAAGTGGCCAAGATGCGTCATCTGGGAGAAGTTTTCCTTCTTCGATGTTGGGATAAGGCGGTGCCCTTCCCGTCCTAGGCATAGCATTCCGGACCATTTGCGGTCCATCCTTAGACCAGGGCTTGATTGACAGCGACCCTCTGGGTGCTTCTGCGGTCACCACTGTCTCTCGAGCACGGGCAGGAGGTAGCTGAGTGGTCGGAGAAGGTGGTCTAACACGCCCCACCGACCATGCCTCCCCTTTGGGAGAGTATCCCCCTGTTTCTGCGGGATCCTTGCTGGTATGGGCTTAGCTCTATGGGCAAGCCATCGAACCTTGCACAGAGTGCGTTTTCCCCCCACCTGTTGTGGAAGAACACCTTCTTGGGGCCTCCGCCATCCAGAAGGCTGGGAGAGTTCAGGCGCTCATTAACCTCCCTATCCGGTCTTCCACAGGGACTAGGTTGTCCTGCGCCCCATCCGAAGTTCCTCCAGGAGGCGGTGGCGGAGTCTTCCCTTCAGGGTTTTGCCTCTGCGAGGTTTATCCGCATTACACCTCGGAGGCACGTATTCAGGTTCCGTGGGAACCGTTTCGCCCTCACCTCATCGAGAGCGTAGAGCTTAAATTCGGAGAGGTTCACCAGCTATCCCATCACCGCCGCTGAAGCATCCCCAGCAGATTGCAGCCCAGTGGAAGAGCGGCGGGCGGGTCACCCCTGCAAGGTCTCACGCTGGGCGGGCGGGCATGGGCCTCCCTGAGGGATAAGCGCTCTTTAACCCGTCCTTCCGCTGCATCGGTGGCTGCTTCAAGGACACTCCGGTCCAGGATATCCATGGGACTTCTGCCCGGAAGCAGACTACCGTTCCCCTCCACAGCGACCTTGGGTGGCATGGGGTGCTAGTCGGGGCCTCGGTTCTCAGTCTTTCTACCTAGAGTGGGTGTCGCCTTGCCTCCCTCCTCCCGGAGAACTGCTGAGTCTGCCAATAAGGGTGTGGATGAACAACATATCATCCTAGAAATACAGGTTACTCACCTGTAACAGGAGTTCTAGGAATGGTATGTGTTGTTCATCCCTTTCTGTGACCTCGGCCGGCGCACCAGCCTGGCTTCCAGCGGGCTAGATCTGTGGTGTCATGGGGGCGGGCCGAGGTTTTACCACCGGTGGGTGGGAGGAGCCAACGAAGACCTTCCGGCAAGATTTAAAGCGGCAAGGGACCTGCCAACAAGTGTGGGTGAGACAACATATACCATTCCTAGAACTCCTGTACAGACAGGTAACCTGTATTTACTCCTGTAACAAGCTGGGATGGTATTGTTCCCAACCCACCGACCTCCGGCTGGCGGCGCACAGCCTGTAGCTTCCAGCGGACAGATCCCTGGCATCATGGGCGGGCCGAGGTTTTGCCACCGGGTGGGTGGGAGGAGCCAACTTGAAGACCTTCCAGCAAGATTTAAAGCGGCAAAGATACCTGCCAATAAGTGTGGATGAACAACATATACCATTCCTAGAACTCCTGTTACCGGTGAGTAACCTGTATTTCTAGGGACATGGATATGTTGCACCATCCACCGCAATAATGAGCTATCCACTAAATCTGCAATTCTATCAGTGGTATAACTCCGGCTCCGTAACATGAATCTTCACCGGCAGGCTCAGGTTCCCTCATAACGCTCTGCGTTTGAGACTGCTTCCTTTTACCCGAATTTAAAAGTTTTTGCTAAAGACTCAGTCTTGATCCCTCGCGGCTGCGATGGACCGTCGACTCCCGGTTTTCGGAGATGCCCTGCGATCGAAGATGTACGGGATAGATCCACACTCCACGTGTGTCTACTGTTGGGCCTTGAGCCACGACCCGCGGGACTGCGACTTGTGCTCTTCCTTTTGACCCTATGTCCTAAAGACCGTGCTGCCCGATTGCATCTGGGCGTCCCGAGCGTTTCCCTCGTGTGAAGTCTAAGGAGGCCCGGTTGGCGGTGTCAGCGGCGGGCGGTTTCGGCGGATCAGCTCAAGCGGATGATGGCCCCTCAGAGAGGAAGGCGTAGCAGGCCTTATCTTCCTCGGCGGCATTTTATCCCGCTCTCTCTGGGTTCCTCCTATACAGCTACCTTTAAGGAGCTTTGTCTGTCTCTCTCCACTAAGGGAGAAGGGCCAGCGTCTGCTGGACCTTTTTCTCGGTCAAAAAAGAGGACAAAGGTAAATCCCTCCGTGTTCGGCGCTCTTGCAGGGCCCGGGGAAAGTCCCTCTCCCAGTCGTCGAGCCGTCGACTTCTGTTGACTTCTTTCGGCTCGGCCACTGGTCTCACAGGTGTCCCACGTCAGGTCAGTTACTGAGACTCCCGTCGGCAAGTGAGATTTTTCTCGATCCGTTGGACGGGTTGTCGCCTATAAAGCGAGACTCCCTCTCCGAGTTCCCCGAAGTTGAGGACCGTGGGCTTGCCTGTGCCTCCGGTTCCAGGCCTCGGATGAACCACTCCGGGCGAAAGAGTGCGGTTCCTGCGACACTTCTCCGCACCGACCTCGGAAAAGCCGAGGTTCTGGTCTGGTCTCCGGACTCTTCGCGGTCCAGCCCGATTCCGTCGTCATAAGCGGTCTCGGTCACCGGCACCACGCGTTAAGCGGCGTCGCCGCTCGTCTCGTCCTCGGACGAGGAGGCTTCAGCGTGAGATTCAAGTAAATGATGCGAGACCTCATGTGGCAGCAGTTCCTCCTGACCGGGAATAAGCCGGCTTGATACGCCAACTTCCCCAACCATTGAAGTATCTGTCACGGACGGCCGACTAACCCTCGACTTACCGAGCCTGCCCAGGCGGTTGTTGAGGCCAAAACCAGCTACTCCCGATTCGGTGGAACCTCTGCCTCCACAGCCATTATTTGGGGCTCCAACCAAGGGTTCTCGGTTGGCTAAGGGTCTACCCCATAGGCTGTCTGTTACCCTCACTCCCGACCGACCTCGGCGGGTAGAGAGGTGGCTCAGGCCAGAGGCAGCTCTTGAGGACTCGTCTGAGTCCGAGGATAAGTCCCCCTTTTTCTCCAAGCGAATAGACTTGGGTCCTCAGGAGGACAGTCAATGGGCGATTACCGTCGTCCTTCCTAGGACTGCCCGGCTCATCTCGGAGTCCACGGGATGAAGCTCGAACCCGTTCCAAAGCGGGCCAGGTATCCCTCACGGAGATTCTGGACCGAGGGTTCTGCGGAGGCCTTTCGAGTGCCGAGGCCATAGTGGAGTCCGGCCTTGGAGCTTTGGCAGGCCTGCTTCCTGTCCTCGCCTTGACCAGGATGGCCAGAAGTATCACGGTCCCTACCGGTTCCCTGTCCGGTTTGGAGCACCCCTCTGCTGGGGTTGGTTACCGACAGCGGCGTTTTCAGCGCGCCCGGCAATACCAGGGATGGACAAACCTCCCGACAAGGAATCAAGAATTGGATTATGTCGGGCGAAAGTCTATGCTGCGTCCTCTCTGCGACGTCCGTCAGGCCAGTTGGCCCGTCCTCATGGCTTTATTTTCTCATGCCTGTTGGGCTCCCTGGATGAGGTCATCCCTCATCTTCCCGCGGATCTGCAGACTACGGTCAAGCAGGTGCGGACCAGGGCAGGCAGTGGCCAAACAGCAGCTCCAGACTGCTTTAGATATTGGGGACTCATGTGCCAGGTCGGTGGCGGCCGCGGTGGCTATCGTCGGCAGGGCTTGCTGCGGATATCACCTTTACTTCAGATACCCAGCACAAGTTGGCGGATGTTCCCTTTTGGGGACTGACCTCTTCGGCCCTGGGGTGGAAGGTCACCTGCAGAGGATCGAGAAGTCCAATGCTACCTTGGACTCGGTCTCTTCACCCAGAGGACAAAGGCCGCAAACCACAGCCTAAACCCTTCTCCTTCCGCGCCCGCGGCCCGCCAGTAACGCCAGGGCCAGCAGGCTCGGCCTTGGCATCCCAAACCCAAGCCGCCGGCTTCCTCTAACAGGAGGCAGGGAGGAAAAGGCCCAGGAGGTCCCTCGGCCGGTCCCTCCTCCAAGCCTGCCCAGTGACGGGCTGAGGGGTGTCGCCCCCATCCCCGTCACCTTACCCCTGGTTCCCCCTTGGGGGACGGCTCCGACACTTCCTTTCCGCCTGGTCCACTGTTACCACGGACAGGTGGGTACTGGAGGTGGTGGGAAAAGGCCTGCCTCTGGAATTTGAGCAGGCCCGCCCTTCAGAGCAATGCGTTCCTCGGGGCCCCCGGGTCCGCAGCTCTCACTGTCGGCCGTCCGAGCCGACATCGCCTGCTCCTCCTCGAAGGAGGTGATCGGGGTGTAGCGGACCCCTCAGACCCAGGGTTTGTGTCCAGGTACTTCCTGGTTCCGAAGCGGACGGGGGCTGGCGCCCATTCTCGACCTACGGCCTAAACAAGTTCCTAAGGTCTCGAACCTTCAGGATGGTCACTCTGGCTCAGATACTAGCATCCTTGGAGCCTTAGGCGTGTGGTTCTGCTCTCTGGACTTGCAGGGCGCGTTTTCCCGTCCCTATCCGTCCGTCTCACCAGAGATTCCTTCGCTTCGAAGCGGAAGGATCCCTTTTCGAGTTCTGAGCCATGCCCTTGGCTTGTCTCCAGCTCCCGAGTCCTTCACCAAATGCATGGCAGTGGTGACAGCATTCCTCTAGCGCCGGGGTCCGGTATACACTTACCTGGATGACTGGCTGATAGCAGCTCCCTCAGGCAGGAGGTGGAGTGGTCCAGAGATCTGGCCCTCCAGGTCTGCTCTCAACTGGGCCTCCTTATCAAGGGCCAAGTCGAGACTTCGAGAGCTGAAGCAGGTGATTCTGTTCAGCCAGGCGCAGCTCGACTCTCTTGAGCCAGAGCGCGGCTCCGCGGACAGGGCGAGGTTCTTTCCTCCTTTGCCCAATCATTTCTGGTTTGGACAATTAGCTGCCGGGACTTCCCTCGCCTCCTGGGTCTCATGGCGGCCTGCACCAGGCGTGGTCGTTAGGCCCGCTGGGCGATCACCGTTCCCTTCAGTGGGGACTGCCAGTCAGTGGTCACAACACTGCGATCCTTTGGACCAGCTTGTGTGGTGACACAGGAGATGTGGGCAGCTCTCCAGTGGTGGATCGTTCCAGGTCATTTGCAGGAGGGCATCCCGTTCGTCCGCCCGAGCCGACGGTCTCTCTATTCGACCGATGCCTCTCTGATGGGTTGGGGTGCCCATCTGGGAACACGGGCTCACGGCCTCTGGTCCCAGCGAGGAGTCCGATGCTACATCAACCTGCTGGAGCTCAGGCGGTCCGCCTAGCTCTCACCGCCTTTGCTCCGTTCCTCGGGGTCAAGTGGTCCGAGTCCAGGCGGACAACACCCGCGACCATGTACTATCTAAACCGCCAGGGGCGGGGCCAGCTCCATGCTCCTATGCAAGGAAGCTCTCCGCATTTAGTCACTTCGTGCTTGCAGCCAGGAGGTGGATCTCCTAGCCATTCATGTGGCAGGGCCTCCAACACCTGGCCCGATGCCCTAAGCGGATGGAGCTGCATCCCATGAGTGGTCTCTCCTGCGGAGGTAGTACAGCATCTGTTCTCCCATTGGGGCACACCTCAGGTGGACCTGTTTGCCTCCAGGAGGCAAGCTGAGGCTGTTCCATGCCCGCCCCCCTCAGCAGGGCTCGCTGCAGGGGGATGCCTTCTCGAGGCAATGGACCCCGGGCCTCTTCTACGCCTTTCCCCCATTTCCCTTGATCCACAAGGTGCTTTTCAAGGCGAGGAGGGACAAGGCGCAGGTGATTCTGATAGCCCCAGACTGGCCTCGCCAGTTCTGGTACCCAGATCTCCTCAGTCTCAGCTCCAGGACTCCGCGGCAGATTCCAGCTCGCCTGGACCTACTCTCAGTCAATCAGGGGAAGGTGTTCCATCCGGACCTTCAATCCTTGCACCTGACGGCCTGGTTCCTGAGCCGCTAGAGTTCCAGGCCTTGGGTCTTTCCGACGAGGTCCTCAATGTAGTTGAAGCGTCCCGTAAGGAGTCGACCAGAAAATGCTATGCCTTCAAATGGAAAAGGTTTTCCATTTGGTGTCAGGGCAAGGGCTTGGACCCTTCCTCCTGTTCCTTGGCAAGCATCTTGGACTATTTATGGTCCCTTTCTAATCAAGGGCTTAGGTCGGCTGACCCTAAGGGTGCACCTGGCAGCCATCTCTGCTTACAGGCGCGGGCGGAAGCAATCGAGTGGGCAGGAGAGAAGGTTCTGGCGCTTTTTTCAAGGCCTTGATCACATTTCCCCTCCGGTCGAGAACCTCCACCTCCGTGGGATCTACTGCTGGTACTGGCAAAGCTCATGGGCAGCCATTGAACTGTGCACAGGTGTGCTCTCTCTCACCTGTCGTGGAAGACCGCCTTCTTGGTGGCTATCACGTCAGCCAGAAGGATGGGAGAGCTCCAGGCACTTTCCATCGAGGTCTCCTTACCTGGTCTTCCACAGGGACAAGGTTGTCCTCGCCCCACCGGAAATTCCTTCGAGGTGGTGTGGGAGTGTCACCTTAACCAGGTGTTGACTCTGCGGTGTTCTACCCCAATCACACCTCGGAGGCGAATATAGGCTCCATACTCTGGACCCTAGAGAGCGCCTATTACAAAAGCGCCTGGCTGAAATGGGAGAGGGTTCGCCAGCTGTTTGTCACCACGCTGAAGCCGCATCTGGCAGACCTGCAGCCAAGCGACGATAAGCAGGTGGGTCACCTCCTGCATAGATCTCTGCTATAAGTTGGCGGGCATGGGAGCCTCCCAGAGGATAAGAGCTCATTCTACCCGCCATACTGCTGCATCGGTGGCTGCTTCCAGGGACGTCCCTATCCAGGAAATCTGCAGGGCTGCTACCTGGAAGTCAGCACACACCTTCATTACCACATCGACCTTGAGTCACGCCGGGATGCTGGTTTTGGGGCCTTGGTTCTCAGTCTCTCTTTCCCAAGTAAGTATGGGGGTGTGCGTCTTGCCTCCCTCCTCCCGGAGAACTGCTAGAGTCTGCCAATAAGTGTGGATGAACAACATATCCATGTCCCTAGAAATGCAGGTTACTCACCTGTAACAGGAGTTCTAGAATGGTATATATTGTTCATCCATATTTCTCCGACCTCCGGCTCGACGCACAACCTGAGCTTCCAGCGGGCCAGATCTGGCATCATGGGGCGGAGCCGAGAGTTATACCACCCGGGTGGGTGGGAGGAGCCAGTTTGAAGACCTTCCGGCAAGATTTAAAGCGGCAAGGATACCTGCCAATAAGTGTGGATGAACAACATATACCATTCCTAGAACTCCTGTTACAGGTGAGTAACCTGTATTTTTTTCTTGGCTGTTTTTGTCTAAACCATATATTTATATTATATTTTCATATTTTTCCTCATTTCATCTGTTTTAATATTTAGTACTTCTGTTCCCCTTTGTACTGCAACCAAGCAATTTTTCTAGCTTGTGCTTCAGTTCCCCATTGTACTTGGAACCAAGCCGTTTTTCTAGCTTGCGCTTCAGTTCCCCATTGTACTTGGAACCAAGCTGTTTTTCTAGTTTGTGATTCAGTTCCCCATTGTACTGGAACCAAGCCATTTTTCTAGCTTAAGCTGAAATTGGAGGGAAACAAAAAAAAAAAAAAGTTTCTAAAAAGCAGTCAACTCGCATTTGGAACCAGACCACAAACTTAAATGTTTCCCCTTCGGGAACTGCATTTTAAGGTCTTTTTGACAGATTGGCATGTCTGACCCAAAAAGAGAATGGTATCTGTGGGCTTTAAAAATTGTTTAAGGTGTTTCAACCTCTTGGCGAAGGTGGACAGCCACGAGCTGTGTCTGAGGTGCCTAGGTCCTGACCATATTTTTACTGATTTGTGATCTTTGCAGCAAGTTTTGCACCAAAACAGTTAAAAGAGGGCCAACAATTTAGAAGATATTATGCCTTCTCAGTCTGCCTCCATGTCACCACAGCACTATGACCAGATTATTAAGCAGCAATGGGCTGGTACAGATAGGCGCAAGTGTCCATCTAAGCCAAGAATGAGGTGTTATCCTTTTTTGGAGGAGAACTCCCAGAAGTGTGATGATCCCCCTTTGGCAGACGAGGCTGTACATAATTCTGTTAAAGAATATGACCCTTCCTTTTATTCCAGTGTCTGCCCCTGAGGCTCCCGGTTTCTTTCTGGAATAAATTAACCAGGGAAACTCAGAATTTCATCTGGCAACATAAAAAAACCCAGAGTCGTTAGGTGCTTTTTGCACCCACCTAGGGAGGAGGGGGAATTAGCCCTTCCCAGTTTCTGCCCATGTTATCTGGTGGCTCGGATAGACCCAGTTTTAACCTGGGCTAAGCAGCGCATGGAGTCAAGGTGGTATGAGATGGAAAATTACTTACTGGAGGGGAGGCCCCTATTTACACTGGCTCCAGAGTATGTATGTATGGCTTCTTACAAACAGATGGGTTGTTCAGGGCCTCCATGTCCTCTCGAGAGTTAGAAAACTGACTGGCACACCTGCTGGGGTGGGACCCTTGTCACTCATATGTTATGAGACAACCTTGTTTCCGCCTATGTTAGACTTGGGTATCGCCAGGTGGGAGGCTCAGAGGATCACTAGATTTACACAACTCATAAAGAATGAGACTTGCATCTTGTTTCAGAGAGCAAAGGATAAATTTGGGTGGACCAATGCTGAATTTCTGAGATACATGCAGGTCAGACACTTTATACATTCCTCTGACAATCTCTTGTCCTTAACCCGGCCATATACTGGCTGGGGGAGCTTTTTGTATGGGTCGGTTATGATTTCAGTGAAGGTCCAGGTTGTGGCAAGTCCATACAAATTATTAATGGGGTGTTGGGGAAATTCCCTGCATAGACACAAGCTGGCTTGGGAGAGGGGGGCTGGCGTGACCATAAGAGACTCAGACTGGAACTGCAGTTTAAAATTTGGTTGGAAGGTGACCTCCTCCCCAGTGTGGCGGGAGTTCTATTGGAAAATACTTATACATTATTTCAGGGTGCCTCTGGTGTCACAATATTATGCTTGGGGGGAAGGAGAGTCTCATGTTGGAGGGAGTGTGGTGGGGAGGGAAGCCACTGGCATATTCTATGTGATTGTCTGGCACTGTCCTCCTTCTGGAGGGAAATAGTTACAGCAGTCCAGGAGATGATGGCTGTCTCTATCCCTTATACATTTCAAGACTGTGTTCTGGGACTCCCTACAGCAGTTCGGTTAAAAGGTGACACCCGTAAAGTGACACTTATTCTACTGGTGACCGGACTTAAATGCATTACTGCCAGGTGACTGAATCAGGAGTCGCCTGCCTTAAAAGACTGAATTAATAGGGTTAAAGAAGTAGTGGTGATGGAGTCCTTAACAGCTAAGTTGAGACTTCAGCATAATCATCGTGTACAGTGCTGGCAACCTTGGGAGTCTTGGCTACTACTGAAGAGGTGAATTGTGCACAGGGCCTAGATGAACTTCAGAAACTCTGACTTGGAGACAAGTCACCCCTGAGAGGTGAGACTATGGTCTTTATTCCCTGTAGTAAAGATTTAGCTTAAACTAGCTACAGTGAATCTCTCTTTTTTTTCTTATGGGCTGGTGGGTGTGATGGGGGGATGCAGGAGACAAGCGGCCAGTTGGGTTAAAGCTGAGTTTTTATAGCTCCTGTTCATATATACCATGTAGGTATTAACATTTACAAGCTTTATTTTAAATCATTGTATGTTGGTAACAGTTATGCAGTATGAACTTTATCACTGGGTACCGCAGTAGATAATGACTATGGAATAGTTGTTATGATACAGCCATTGTTTCAGTTATCAGTCTCTGTATGGGGGAATCCCCCCTCCCCCCCAATCTATCACCTTTACTGCAGTGGCACTCATATGATGAATAAAGCTGGGTTTAAAAAAAAAAATATGACCCTTCCTATCGAGGGATCCTCTGCTCTCACCAACACCCATGATAAGAAGGTGAATGCCTCTTGTAGAGGAGCATTTGCTTTGAATGGTGTAAATCTTCACACCTCAAATGCATCCTTTATTGTTTCTAGACCCTTGAACTCATGGTGTCAGCCCTGGGTGTTTGCCCGGTTTAGAAGGGGCAAGCATTTTACAGCTGATACCCATGGCATCTGCTTTTCTGGGAGATGCCACAGTGGACAATTTATGGATGTCGGCCCGTTCCACTTATCACACTGTTGCAGCCATGTGGGTGTTTGGCTCAGGCCTTGCGTCACAGATCAGGCATCAAAGGCGAGTCTGTTTAACTTGACCTTTGAAGGTGGCTTCCTCTTTGGTTCAGGTTTGGACAATATCCTGAAAAATGTCCAGGATAAGAATAGATAACACTCCGTGTCAAAACTGCAATAGAAAGCCAATTCAACATCAAGGGGGCGAGCCAGTGTGTGGCAGTATCAAGGTGGTTTTTGGCCCTTTCTGAACCTCAGAAACCAGCAAAACAAAGGCGCTTATTCTAGTTTCAAGGGCAACAGTAAGAGAGTCTCTTTCACCCGCAGACATAGTAAGGGTGCAGGCCGATGAGGTAATTCACAATGAAGGTACGCGGGCCCGTCTCTGCCTCCCTTCTCTTGGTGTTAGACTGGAGAATTTTTACCAGAGATGGGCTCAACTGATGTCAGACACATGGGTGCTGGAAATCCTGGCCTTAGGATATGCAATAGAGTTTGCAACAGTACCCACAAGAGGTTGTTTCCTGCAATCCCTTGTGCCCCAAAACCCGGTGAAGAGGCAGGCGGTAGCCCAGACCTTGGATCACTTGCTGCAGATTGAGGCGGTTGTCCTCGTACCCCCAACCCCAAAGAGAGGGTTCTGGGGTTCTACTCAGTTTATTTTGTGGTTCCCAAGAAGTCATGGGGGTTTCGACCAGTGCTGGATCTGAAGCACCTAAACAAGTTTGTTCGCCACACGACCTTTAAGGTGGAATCCTTTCGGCCAGTCATCTGGGCTGTCCAGTCAGGGGACTGTCTGGCACCCATAGATCTGAAGGATGCATATTTCCACATCCTCATTTGCCAGTCGCACCAGAGGTTTTTGAGATTTGTGATTCAGGGGCAGCATTTCCCGTAGCGGACACTTCCCCTGAGGCTGGCAACAGCTCCATGAGTATTTTCCAAAGTTTTGATCACGCTAGTGGTGCAACTGAGACAGAAAGGACATTATGTATATCCCTACCTGGATGACTAGCTCATCCAAGCATCATCAGCTCAGATGGCGAGGCGGTCAGTGTCAGGGACACTGGAGGTGCTGGAGATGCACAGTTGAGTTGTCAGCCAGGAGAAGAACTCCCTCACTATTTCTCAGACAGGGCTCCAGATAAGAAATTTGGTCATGAGTATTTTACTCCTCATTTTTAAAATGTGGTGAGCAAAACCAATTTCAGATGCGTAAACATGACTCAATACATTTGGCTCAAGAGTACATTTGTGGCAGGCAAAATCCATTCTGAAGTGATCCTGAGAGACAAACAGGTGACTGAATGCTTATTGGAATATTGAGATATTACTGAAAGATTAATAAGCAGTTACTAATGAGTAGCTTTAGTTGTGAACAGCCACTGACTAGTGAAAGACTACTAATTTTCTGTGTAGCAGTCAGATCTCCTACAGTTCAAGGTGGTACACATCTGCCCTGATATCATTGGGCCATCAGCTGTGACAAGCTGCTGTGGTAATGGGCGGGGGGGTTTACATCCGCCCAAGTTCCTCCTCTCAGCTAAAACTCTGTCTTCCCTATGCACTATTCTGTCTCCTCCCAGAGTCAAGCACGCTTGGATCTGCCCATAGACTTTCAACTATATACCAGACTCTTCAGTTCCATGCATGTTTTATCAAGTAACAACTATTTATTTATTTATGACATTTTGATAACCGGGTGAGCCCACTGAGACAAGCAGTCCATTTTTACATACAGTGCCAAGGAAGTTCATAACATTTGAGACTACATAATTCAGAAAAGATACATCAAGGAAGTCATAAAAAAACACGCTTCTGCACGGGAAAATTATTTACGAGGCACTGCGGTGGACCAGCGCAGAATCCATTATATCTTGGTTCTTTTTGGAGTACCTTTGGTCGGCTGGCCTTCATGGATGTCATGTGGATTGTCCAGAGTGTGCACCCTACATGCTGTGGTTTGGATCCGGGACCTACTTCCCTAATTTTGGGTTGTAGTGATGTAATTTGCTCGGTCCTAGCTCAAATTGTCTGGTGCTCCTTAGAGGCAGGTGAGTTTCCAAGCTCCCTGAAAGAGGCGGTGGTAACACCACTCTTGAAGAAAGCTTCTTTGGACCCAGATTGTCTTGCTAACTACAGACCAGTCTCTATCCTTCCCTTTTTGGGGAAGGTGATTGAGAAAGTAGTGGCCACACAGCTGGAGGACCACTCGACCATCCATGCAATCTATGAACCCCTCCAGTCTGGACTTCAAAAGAAGCACAGTACCGAGACAGCGCTGGTTCGGGTGTTTAGTGATCTCCTGATGGCTAGAGATGGGAGGAACTGTTCTTTCTAGGGACATGGATATGTTGTTCAATCCACACTTATTGGCAGTTTCTTTGCCGCTTTAAAATCTTGCCGGAAGGTCTTCAGGCTGGCTCCTCCCACCCACCCAGGTGATAAAACTCTCGGCTCCGCCCCATGACGCCAGATCTACCTTACCACTTGGAAGCTCAGGTTCCCTCCTTAGCGCTCTGCATTTTAGACTGGATCCTAACTCTTCGGTTCGTCCGAAATTGATTTTGAAGTTTTCTAAACTTCAGTCTTCATCTTCCCTCGCGGCTGCAATGGACAGATCTATTCCCGGCTTTCGGAGGTGCCCTTGCGGGCAGAAAATGTCCAGGACGGATCGCACTCCACGTCGTCTACCCTAGAGCCTAGATCCACGACCCGTGGGCCTACGGTTGTACCACTCTTTCTCGTAGCGTCTTGGATGATCGCGCTGCCTGATTGAAGCTCGGGCGCCCCGAGAAACATTTCCTGCCAGTAAAATCAAAAGAGGCTCGTTGGGCGGTGTCCGCGGCGGCTGGCTCGGCTGAGCAGCTCGAGCAGATGATCGCCCTCGAGGAGGAGGCGGCCCAGGCCGCATCTTCCTCCTCCTCGGCCACGGCATTTATCCCGCTCTCTCTGAGTTCCTCATATACGGCTTCGTTCAAGGAGCTTTGTCAGTCCCTTTCCACGAAGGGAGAGGGGCCATCGGGACATTCTTCTCAGCCCAAGAAGGAGGAGTCGAAGGGTAAGTCCCACCATCGGCGTTCATGGGAGCGGGAGAGGTCTCCTTCTCCAGACAGCTGACTGTCGACTTCAGTCGAAGTTGCGGCTCAGGCCGCTGACTTCTCGGTGTCCCCATCAGGCTAGCCTGTTGAGACTCCCGTCGACGCAGTCGAGATTTTTCTTGATCCGTTAGATGAGCTGTCAACTGGTGAAGCCGCCAACCCACCTTCATCGGTTCCCCCGGTGGAGGGCAAGGATCTGCCTGCGCCTTCGGGGCCGCAGTCCCCGGTTAAAGTGCCTGAGCCGAGGGAAGAGCGGGTGTCCCCCGCCTCTTCCCAGACCACCCCTTGCTCCCCCCGAGGGTCTCGGTCTCGGACTGTCTGGTTTACTGTACCTCCCTGTTGCCTAGGTTACTATGCCATTTAATAGAGATCATATGTCAGCCCCTGCTAGGAGGAGCACAGCAGGAAAAAGAGTACTTAATAATTGGAGGAGGCAGGGGATTGGAGGGTGGGCCAAAAAATGACAGTTCAGTTCTCCACTCCAGTTCAGTTCCCCACTCCACACAGAGCCTCTCCCAAAGCAAAGCAAGTTCCAGGGTTGAAATTCCAGTTAAAGGGCCGCTTCCAATCCTCCGGTGCGGTCGTTTCCATCCCCATTAATGCGGCAGTTTTAAAACAAAAAATAAGAAATGTGTCTTTTGCAGGTGGAGGGCAGAGAATTGTAAGCCCTGCTCTGCCCTCAGAACCCCGTTGTCTGTTGCGATCCCGGCGGCCATTCTCAGATTCTCCGTCCGAGTGTGTGCTGATAAAGCCAGCAGAGATTTGAATTCTGGCGCCTTTTTTCTTGAGCTGTGGTTGGCAGGAGCAACAAATTCAAAAAACGCAGCTCAGTTCCCCACTCCACACGGAGCCTCTCCCGAAGCAAAGCAAGTTCCAAGGTTGAAATTCCAGTTCAGGGGCCGCTTCCAGTCCTTTGATGCGACTATTTCAGTCCCCATTAATGCGGCAGTTTTAAAAAATTAAAAAAATAAGAAATTTGTGCAAGTCCGTTGCAGGGAAAGGGCAGAGAATTGTAAGTCCCGCTCTGCCCTCAGACGCCCATTGCCCATGGCGATCCCGGCGCTGTTCTAAACTATAGTGAGATGAATGCTTTGCGATAATAATGACCTTCAGAATGTAGTTTCTGACCCCCAAAAAGTGTTTTAAAATGTGCCAGAAGAGCCAGGTTGCAGGTGCAAATGCTGTATTTGAAGCTAACAAAAATGGAAATTGCAATACTCTCATATTACTTGTTTTCAAAATGAGTTCAGATAAATTCTGCTGAAAAATGTGACTATTTCCCTGGAAAAATTGTCTGAATGTGGAATACTCACATGTTAATCACTGAGATGTCCTGGTGTGCTTTATTTAGACTTTATATTTCTTAGCTTTCAAACAGCCTGTGCGTTTTGATGCCATCCACATTTGACTATAAAAAGTCACGCAGTTTACAAAGTATAGCATCTCAAACAGTTCATTTTCTAGGGAGAATGGGATAGTTTTGCTCTTTTTCCACAAAATGGCTTCCTGTTTCTGAAGACTTCTCATTGGAATCTTCCCCCTTCACTTTCATAGCATAGCACAGCAAGGACTGCCGAAGCACCAGCTGGTTTAACCATCACATCAGAAGCAGAACCCAGCCCCACTGCATGCTTCAGACCCCCAACAGTATTGGCAGCTGCAAACCTGACTGCATCACCTCCCAGGACCCCCGAGTCCCCTACAGGCTACATCCAACGGTCCATGCATCACTGACTGATAGTGTCGTCATGATGTGTCCCATAATCAACTGCATTGTTCCCCAAATATTATTACTCCTCTTCTGCTATTCCTCAGGACCTTACCTGGCTCAGTAGGACTCAGTCAGTACTCAGTCCTCCCCCTTGGGCTCTCAGCTCCTATTCGGTGGCCGTGTCATGCGACTCTGCCTCATCATGACCATTGCCCTCTCACAGCCTACCATCTGAGGGCAGAGACCCCTACCGCATCATGGCACAATGCCGCACCGGCCCGGAACTGACCAGTCTGATTCCTTGCTGCCACCCAATGGGATTCACATGCTCTTTTCTGCTCTCATGGCACTGAGCTGACATCTCAACCACTCCTATCCTCCACGCCAACAAAGACCACCAATAGGCGCACGAAGGGGGTGCAACTTTAATTTCCAGTGCTCGCTCGCTCTTGACCCTGTCTGAGTCTCTTCCAGTGTGACAAGCGCTCGCTCCCGATTCTGGCTGAATCCCTTCACACCGTGACTGGGGTGGGGAATCAAGGAGTCTTTTTTTTTAAGGCGGAACACAGATGTGACCAGAAGAGGGAAATAACATATGCGCACACAGTTTGCAGATGCTGGCTGGCAGTATAGCCTAGAGGTTAGAGGAATGAGGTGTGAACGAGCTTGGTACATCCAGCAGACCAGACCTGAGTTTGATTCTCACAACCTTCACTTTGCATACTGTGTGACTCTGAGCAAGTCACTTAACCGCCCAGTGCTCCCAGGTCACCCCTGAAAACATGCACTTGTGCCTAGTGGGCTTTACCCGGTTACCAAAGACTAAAATAAAATAAAAAAAAAAGATGCGTATCTGATATGCAAACCATGTTAAAAAGTATACGTAAATGCAGTTTAAGCATGCGTAAGTGAGCCCTGTACGCAGCTTTTCTGGAGCCCTGGTCTCAGAGGTTGGAATACTTGGGCACAGTGTTCAGGACAGATGAGAGGAAGGTCTTCCTCTCTCCTTCCAGATGGAGACCCTGTGCTGAGAGGCGCAGTGGCTGGGCAGCCAGCCATCAGTTTTGGCTGTCAGGTACCTCCGGTTTCTGTGGCAGATGACTGCAACAATAGAACTAGTTCTGTGGGCCCACTTGCATATGTGGTCCCTTCAGAACAGGATGTCTCTGCATAACAAATGGGACAGGCTCTTACCCAACCCTGTCACACCCCTCTTTAAAAGGGAACCTTTTAAAAAAAAAATGAAAAGCTTGCATCACTCCAGGGGTCCACCTGGAGTGATGCAAGCCTTTACTGGCATGATGGGCTGCATCTGTCCAGGAGGGGAACCAGGATCCTAGGTGATAGGTTTAAATGCTTCATTGGCAAGCTTTTAAACTAGCCAAGGGAGGCACTGGAAAGGAGCAGGAAAATCCTAGCCCCCCCAAATAATCACGGTAGTAAGTGCGGCAAACACCAACATAGAGGTGTCGATAGGGAGAAGAGCAGGGGTAAATGGAGAAAGTGACAAAGGCAAGAAGGACATGGATGGGGCAAAAGGGAGTAAGGCCATCAGGAAATGGAGGGTAATGAGTACCAATGCTCGTAGTCTGGGCAACAAGCTCCTGAGCTGATGGCCTTAATGGAAGAGGGATGCCTGGATATCGTAGCAGTCACAGAAACATGGTACATAGAGAACCATGACTGGGATGTTAACATACCAGGGTACATAACCTACAGGCGAGACAGGCAGGGGAGAAGAGGGGGAGGAGTAGCTCTCTATGTAAAGGAAGGGATAAAAGCAACTGAACAAAAGAGTAAACAGGGAGGAGAGGAGGCACTGTGGGTCACCTTGGAGACTGGAAAGAGCACCACAATCCGCACAGGGGTTGTGTACAGACCCCCATGTCAGGGGGAAGGAATGGACAAGGATATGATAGAAGGCATTCTTAGAATGGCAGAGAAAGGGGAGATACTGTTGATGGGAGACCTGAATATGCCAGATGTTAACTGGAGCACATTTGCTGCAGCCACATCCAAGAGCAGGGCCATTCTTGATGCCCTACAGGTGAGGCATTAGACAGCTAGTTTGGAACCCACTTGTGAGGAGCAATCTTAGACCTCGTACTCTCAAGCGGGGCAGTGAGAGGATCTCAGATCTAGAAGTGGGTTGCCATCTGGGACAAGTGACCATCAAACAGTGTGGTTCACGTTAAACTCAGCTACAGAGTCAAGCCATACAAAAGTGAGGGTACTGGACTTTAGGAGGGCTGACTTTGGCAAGATGGGAGAGTGCCTCAGAAAAGCAGTAGCAAACAGGCTAGAAGGAGGTGTGGAGCAACAATGGGGAATTATCAAAACTGCCATCACAGAGGCAACAAGCCTTTGTGTGAAGCAAATAAATCAAAACGAAAGAAAAAGCCACTATGGTTCTCAAAAGAGGTGGCTGTGAAAGTCAGGAAGAAAAGATAGCATTCGGAAGTATAAGGAAACACAGAAGGAGCAGGACAGAGAGCTGTACCAGTTAAGGCAGAAGGAAGCAGGGAGAAGTCAGAATAGCAAAGGCCCAAACTGAGGAAAAGATAGCCTACTCAGTTAAGAAGGGGATAAAACCTTTATAGGTACATCAGCGAGCGTAGAAAGACAAAGGAGGGATAGTGAGGCTGAATAGAATGAACGGTGGGTGGGCAGAGGGGGACAGTGAAAAAGCAGGAATACTGAACGAATATTTCTGCTCAGTATTCACAAAAGAGGAGGGGGAAGTGCCTAATCCAATTAACAGAAGCACTCTTGATAGGGGGGTTGATCCCAGTCCTTTCACAGAAGAAAGGGTTACATAGATACATAGACAGTGTCGGCAGATAAGGGCCTATGGCCTACCTAGTCTGCCCATTTGAGCTTGTAAGTTCAGTTTGTTTTCCTAGAAGTCTATTTCCCCTTACCCCTGACCTCTAGAATTCCTTTATGTCTATCCATGCATTCTTAAATCCCGTGATTGTTTCAGCCCCACCACTTCCTCTGGCAGGTGTTCCACTTGTCCACCACCCGTTCTGTGAAGAAATTCTTTCTCATGTTTCCTCTGAATCGTCCTCCCTCCAACTTCATCCCATGCCCTCTAGTCCTGAAACATCTTTTCACTTAAAATAGTGTTTCCTGCACCCTGTTCCTCCCTGTAAGATACTTGTATGTCTCTATCATATCCCTCTCTCCTCCTCTCCTCCAGGGAGTACATGTTCAGTTCCTTCAACCTGTCTTCATAGGACTTGTGATGCAACCCATGCACCATCTTTGTTGCCCTCCTCTGAACCTTCTCTACCCTGTCTATGTCCTTACGTAGGTATGGTCTCCAGAACTGTACACTGTACTCAGGTGGGGCCCTCACTAGTGTCTTGTATAGCGGAATTATGACCTCCTTTTCCTGCTGGTGATGCCCTGCCTTACATCCCAGCATCCTATTTGCTTTACCTGATGCCTTGTCACACTGTTTCCCTACCTTGAGGTCATCAGAGATGACAACCCCAAGATCCCTTTCCTGCTTGGTGCATGCTATATCCTCACCCCCCAACTGATATATTGTGCCAGGGTTTTGTGCCCCATATGCATTATCTTGCACTTCCTTGCATTGAATTTCAACTGCCAAACCCTTGACCATTCTTCAAGTTTCTGCAGGTCCCTTCTCATTCTGTCTACACCCTCTGGTGTGTCTACTCTGTTACAGAGCTTTGTGTCATCAGCGAACAGTGAAATTCTGCCTTCTATATCCTGTGCAATGTCACTGATGAAGATGTTGAATAGGACCGGTCCCAGCACTGATCCCTGTGGTACCCCACTGGTCACTCTTCCCTCTGTGGAGTGACAGCCATTTACCACCACCCTCTGTGTCCTGCCACCCAGCCAGTTACCTACCCACCATACTACTGTCCTGCCCACACCCATATTCCCCAGTTTGTGTAATAGTCTTCTATGTGGCACAGTGTCAAAGGCCTTGCTGAAGTCCAGATAGGCCATGTCCACTGCCCTCCCCTGATCCACCTCCCTAGTCACCCAGTCAAAAAATTCAATGAGGTTGGTCTGACATGACCTCCCCCTGGTGAAACCATGCTGCCTTGGGTCCTGTAGTCCATTGACAACCAGATGTTCCACCAATCTCTCCTTCAGTAGTGCTTCCATGATCTTTCCCACTACCGAGGTGAGGCTGACTGGTCTGTAGTTCCCTGCTTCCTCTTTGTTCCCACTTTTGTATAAGGGACTACATCTGCTGTCCTCCAGTCTTTGGGTACCTCCCCTGTTTCCAGTGATTGGCTGAACAGGATAGCCAGAGGTTCAGCCACCACCTCTCTTAGTTCTTTAAGGACCCTGGGGTGCACCCCATCTGGCCCCATTGCTTTATCAGCTCTTATTACTTCCAGTTCCTTCAGGACCCTTTCTCGTGTAAAGGGACTTGTGTCCATTTCTGCACCATTCTCACCCCTTGTACTCCCTTCAGACCCATTACCCCCCTCTTCCTTAGTAAAGACTGAGCAGAAATACCTGTTCAATAAGTCAGCTTTACTGTTGTCATCCTCCACGCGGCTCCCATCCTCCCCCTTCAGTCTCACTATCCCTCCCTTTGTCCTTCTTTTTTCACTTATGTACCTGTAAAAGGTTTTGTCCCCTTTAACCACTGATTTTGCAATGTGTTCTTCTGTCTGAGCTTTGGCTTCCTTGCTGACTTCCCTGCCTCCCTTTGTTTCTCCTGGTACTTCTCCCTATCCCCTTCTGCCTGTGTCTTTTTGTATTGCCTGAATGCAATCTTTTTGGCTTTCACTTTCTTTGCTACCTCTTTGGAAAACCATAATGGTCTCCTCTTTCTTTTCCTCTTGCTAACCTGCTTAATGCATAATTCTGTTGTTCTTATAATCCCCATTTTAAATACTGCCCACTGTTCCTCAATCCCTGATTCCTGTCCCATTCCCCTTAATGCTTCTTTCAAGCATCTCCCCATTTTCCCAAAGTCTGCCCCCCTAAAATCCAGGATACGTGTTCTGCAAGAACTCCTAAAACTGAAGGTGGACAAAGCAATGGGTCCTGATGGAATTCACCCCAAAATTCTAAAAGAATTAAGGGAGGAACTAGTGAAACCACTGGCTACTCTTTTTAATAAATCATGGGAGGATGGTGTGGTACCCGAGGACTGGAGGAAGGCGGATGTGATTCCCCTTCACAAAAGTGGGACCAAGACAGAGGCAGGAAACTACAGACCTGTCAGTCTGACCTCTGTGGTAGGGAAAGTGATGGAGTCACTTCTGAAGGAAAGAATGGTCGAGTACCTAGAGAGGCCAGTGGAGCACAGGACCCAAGGCAGCATGGGTTCACAGCGGGAAGGTCATGTCAGACGAATCTAATAGATTTCTTTGACTGGGTGACCAAAGTAGTAGACCAGGGAGGGGCTGTGGACATGGCCTACCTAGACTTTAGCAAGGCATTTGACACAGTCCCACACAAAGATTAATAGTCAAATTAACCAGCCTGGGAGTGGGACCCAGGGTGGTAGCCTGGTAAAACATTGGCTGGACAACAGGACACAGAAGGTAATTGTAAATGGAGTCCACTCTGAAGAAAGGGGTTACTAGTAGGGGCACCGCAGGGTTCAGTATTGGGTCCAGTCCTTTTAATATCTTCATCAGTGACATTGCAGAGGGACTGAAGGAAAAGTATGCCTTTTGCAGATGACACAAAGATCTGCAACAGGGTTGATACACAAGGAGGCGTGGAAAGGATGAAAAGGGACTTGGCAAGGTTGGAGGAATGGTCAGAAGTATGGCAGCTAGGATTCAATGCAAGAAGTGCAAAATAATGCACCTGGAAACAAGAACCCAGGGAAGAATACACAATGGGTGGGGAGGTAGTAACAACAACAAAAAGGAAAGGGACGTGGGGTAATCATATCAGATGACCTTAAGGTTAGCAAGCAATGTGAGAAGGTAGTAGGGAGGCTGGGGGTATACTGGGATGTATAGGAGAGGCATCATCAGCAGAAAACAGGAAGTTGTTATCCTCTGTACAGACAGTTGGTGAGACCCCATTTGGAGTACTGTGTCCAGTTCTGAGACCCCATCTCCGCAAGGACGAGACAGGATAGAGGCAGTCCAGAGGAGGGCAACTAAAATGGTGCAGGGTCTGCAAGAGAAAGTGATGAGGAGAGACTAAAGGAGCTTAATATGTATACCCTTGAGGAAAGAAGGAGGGGGGGACATAATAGAAACTTTTAAGTACCTCAGTGGAATCAACAAAGTCCAAGAGGGTAGCATCTTTCAGAAAAAGAGACGTGCAAGAACAAGGGGACACAATTTAAAGATAGAAGGAGGCGGTTCAGGGGCAATGTGAGGAAGTATTATTTCACAGAGAGGGTAGTGGATGCATGGAACAGCCTTCCTGAGGAGGTTGTGGGGTCTAAAACTGTGGGAGAATTAAAGAATGCATGGGACAGACATAAGGCAATTCTTGTGGGGGGTAGGAAGAAATAGGCTGTTGGTTAACTAGGATCTGCGGCCTATCCTGTAGGTAGGGAAATGGGCAGACTAGATGGGCCTAGCGGTCCTTATCTGCCGTCAAAGTCTATGTTTCTATGAAAATGTTTCCAAAACCTTCTTTTATTTCTCTGTTAACATTACCTTATGAATAACACAGATCACCTGTGGCAGCGTTCAAGGGCCACGGGCAGGCAAGGGGACATACAGAAATATAAAAAAGCTAGAAATGACTGTACTCTTATGACCCGTAACCAAAAGAATCAGTTCTATAGGGAAGCACTCACCAGCTCCTAGAAAGATGGTAGGAAGTTCTGGAGCAACATTAAAGATATAACAGGAAAGGATCCAAAACGGCCCCCATCAATGCTCAATATTGAAGGAACACCGACTATCATCCCTACAACCATTGCCAACACTTTTAATGTTGCCTTTACAGACCTCAGCAGTGTTCTACCCCCTGACTTCTTCGAAGTCTCCTCAAATACGGAGAAGGTTACTAATCCGAACGAACCACAGACCCACCCTCCTTTCTGTTTTAAAACAGTTACTGTTTGTGAAGTCAGGAAATGCATCCTAAAAGTGCTAGGAAAATCCAGATTCAGTGGGGATATGCTGTACCTGAAACTAGTTGCTCTAACTCTGGAGGAAATGTTATCTCCATTAACCTATCGCTAAGGCTAACCCAATGGCTATCCCAGTTCCCCAGTAAGTGGAATTCTGCCCTGTTGACCCCATCCATAAAAGCGGCGATAGGGCAAACCATGGGAACTACAGACCAATCTCCATCACCCCCCCAAAAAAAAAGCCTTTGAATGAATTGTTGCAGACCAGCTTATTGAGTAACTAGAAAAGTACCAGTTACAATGCCTACAACAACATGGGTTTAGAAAGGATCACAGCCCCACCACGGCACTTACTGAATTCACGGGCTTCATACACAACTCACTTGATCAAGGCTATCTAGTTGGGGCAGCATTTATTAATCTCTCCAAAGCCTTTGTTACGGTGAACCAAACTCTTCTGCTAGAACAGCTATCAGACACAGGACTATCCAGGGAAACCATAACCTGGTTCAAAAAGTTTTCTCTCAGACCGCTCACAACAGGCTAAGATCAACAACCACCTCTCTGACAGGCAGTCAGTTCTTTCAGGAGTCCCACTAGGGTCAATTCTGGATCCCCTTCTGTTCAGTATCTTCTTGAACAGATTACCTAGTTCCTGCCAAGATCATATACTGTTGTATGCAGATGACACAGTAATCTACTCAAACAACCAAGACCTGAAGCTCCTTGAGAATCAGCTTCAGCAAAACTTTGCGAAGGTGGAAGACTGGTTTAGCAAACACAAACTAACCCTTAACTATAAGAAGACCAAGGTTATGCCCTTCATTGACCAACATAACAAATTCAGATCCCTCCCACTGACAATCTGCAGCTGTGCTAGCACCCCCACTGGAACAGGTTCAACACTTTAAATATCTCGGCATGACCCTGGACAGCACACTGTCCTACTCCCATCACACTGAACATGTTGCCAAAGCTGTCAATATTTGTATTGGGCTACTGCATAGGCATAAATGGATTCTGACTACTGATGCACTAAAGCTTGCAATCCATAGTTCTGTCATATCAATAATTGATTATGGGCTTGCAATCTATGGCTCTGCCACTGAAACATCCCTACGATGTATATCCACAGCTCTGAACAAGGCCTGTAGGCTCCTCACTGGTGAAGCATGACTCACCCATACCTGCGACCTCTATGCTAAGACAAGCTGGCTCCAGTGAAAAGACAGAATTAAATACCATATGTGTCTACTAGCTAACAAGGTTAGTCTGGGACACGCCCCACCAGGGGTTCAGAACATTCTAAATCACACCTGTATGCCCCATCGCATAAGGGGCTCTTTAAATCAGATCTTCCAGGTACCCCGCTGCCGTACTACTCAGGAACAAAGATCTTTTGCCTACCATGCTCCCCTCTGGCTAAACTCTCTCCCTTATGACATCTCCTCAATCTCCAAGCTAGGCCCCTTCAAACATAAACTCCAACAATACCTTACTTCACATAACACCTGTGACTGCTTCCACTGAGCAGTGCCTCTCAACACTGTGCGCTTCATATCATCACTGCCTTCAACACACATTGTACTTATCTCTCCTGCCCCTCAACATTAGAACTTGTTGCGCCGTTCCCCTTTACTCAGTCTCTACCTCCTTCCTAGTCCCTCGCCATGCAACCCAATATCCCTTCCCCTATCTGTACATCCCCATCCTCCTTCGTCCCTCCGCCTCCCTCACCCCACTCCTTTACCACCCTTTCTGCCACCTTCCGACAAAGCCCCTGGCTGACACTTACTTTGTTTTTTTTTGTTTTTTTTTTCCTCACTTACATCCCTCCGCCCCACCTTATCTCCTTCCAATCTTCCTGTCTACCACTTGACAAGGCCACACTGGCTGATTTTCCTGTTCTTAACTGGTATTTTGTTTCTCTGCTTTACTGTATGCATGCCTGGCATACATTGTACATTGCCAGTTAAAGTTGCTCTTTTTTGTATCTCTTGTTTTACCATAATTTATTATACTCCCCTTGCTTTGTGTAACTTCCTTTGTAACTCCCTCTGACGTAGAACCTATGTAAAAGAGATTCTGCTCATAGGTGACAATCCAAGATCTTAATAAATAAAATAAAATAAATTATAACATTTACAGTTCTTTACATATGTAATATCCTTTTTTTCATAACACCTTTTACAGCAAACATTTAAGTTCGGTACATGCATTTTTTTCAACATTCTGAATTCTCAATTCCTGAACCATATCTTGACAGAAAAACAGCACTGACCTTTTCTTTTCTGGATTTGTGCATCACTTTGAACTTAAATGACTGTAGTGCCAGCTACCACCTTGTGATTGAGGGATTTGTACCCTTCATTTAATTAAGCCAAAAGAAAGTATTGTGATCTGTTATAAGCTCAAAGTTCGCTCCTAGCAGATAAATCTTACAGGACTGTATTGCCCATTTTGCCGGAAGGCATTCCTTTTCAGTAGTGATGTACTTTTGCTCTCTGTCATGTACTGTAGTTTCTTACTGATGTACAGAATGGGATGCTTTTGCCCATCTCTACTCTGACTCAGGACTGCACCTAGACCAACCTCTGATGCATCAGTCTGTAACAAAAATTGTTTCTCTAAACCTAGACTTCTTAAAACAGGGGCTGAACATAATGTAGCCTTCATGTTGCAAAACGCCTCATCACACTCTGTGGACAATTTCACATTATTTGAGTACCGTTTTATTTTCTTGAGTTCAGTGAGGGGAGTAGCTAACTTGGCAAAGTTGGGAACAAATCTCCAGTAGTAACTAGCCAGACCTAAAAATGACCTAACATGTTTTGTTGTTTTAGGGACAGGACTGTTAGCTACAACTTCTGTCTTGGAAATCTCTGGCTTTACTTCTCCATTTCCCAAAATATAGCCCAAGTATCAGGTTTCCTGTATGCCTAATGTGCACTTTGTTGGATTAATGGTCAGACTTGCAGTTTTTGTTTTTTGCTTCTGATTTTCTCTCCCAGCCTGGCCCTGGTTAGCTGTTGTCCAGCTGCCATCAAGCACCTCTGTTCCCTCAGGCCCTCACCCCTGTAACCCCCACGGCGCGGCAGCAGGGAACCCCACCCACTGACAAGAATCCAGTTTTGGGGTATTACCTCGGGAACGGAGCGCGACTGAGACAGCCATCAAACTGCAATGACCAGCCACCAGGGTCTTTTCCTCTTTTCTGTTTTTGCCCTATGCGGGAGCCAGGCTTGCAGTGACACCTGCAGCGAGCTCGCACATGCACCTGTGCACAGCCCCGCCAAGCATCTGCCTGCTCCCGCTCCACTAATGTTTCAGCAGTGTAGTGCTGAGCCCCAGCCTCTGCTAGGGGTCAGGAGTGCGCCAACCGACGGTAGCCTCCCGCCCCAGAGATGGAGAGCTATCCGTCAGATGCTTGATCCAGCTCTTCCCCGCCGACCCCTGGCAGCCCTTGCTTCTTCGTGAACGCGGGTTGCTGGAATGGCGCGAGGTGTGGCGTCCAGCGGCTCAACCCTCAGTGCCACCAGGCCGGCTAGACCTGCAATTTTGATAGATTAGATAACTGCTTGTAGGTATTCCAGGTGGCATTTCCAGTCTGGACTGTACAGTACATCATCATCCAGGTAAGCAGCACAATAACCAGTGTGAGGGGCTAGAATTACATCCTTGTACTGCTGGAATATAGCAGGTGCACCAAATGGCATGGTGGTGAACTGACAGAAACCAGCTGGAGTGGAAAGCGCAGTTTAGTTTTGGATTCTTTAGCTAAGGGTATTTGCTAGTAACCCTTGGTGAGTTTGAGGGTGCTAATGGACTTGGTGCCTCCCAATATGTCCACCAAATCATCTGTCCTGGACACAGGATATCTGTCAAACATGGACACTTGATTAACTTTCCTAAAATCAAGGCAGATTTTTGTACCTTTTTTTATTTACAGTCACTATTGTTGATGATCAAGCACTTCTCGATTCTTCAGTGATACCCAACTCTTTCATTTTTTGGGGTATTTACTTGACCACATCTCCTCTTAAGCGCCCTGGTAATCTGTATGTCTTCTGTCTGATAAGTCTTTCCTGAGATGTCATATCTTTTGAAGATTTCTTTTTTGACAAGGTCATAGTTTTCTTTACGCAGTTTCTATATTGCTGTAGGCAAGTTGGGCTTTAACTGTCAGATAAGGTACTAGCCTGATTGCCCATTGCTGTTTTGGCCATTGATGGGCTCCGGCGAACCATTTAAAAATTGTCAGGTATGTTTTGATATCATTTTAGGGGACACAGTGTTGTAAGTTTAAGTAAGTAATAAGCCACAACGGGGTGTGCATTATAGGATTTTAATGCACACCCCTGGGAAGTGCATTAAAATCGTATGATGCACACCCTGGAGGGGCTCATTATACTTATAAAATGTATGCAAGTAGTTTTTTGAGGGAAGGAAAATTAGATTCAGCACCTGACCATGCGTTAATAGAGAGTTAATGCACTATCAGATGATGTCTCTCGACCAGTGACATTTCTAGATCTTTTCTTGCTATGTTATGATGTCTTTTAAGCTGTTTGTGTTTAGTTGATCTGCTGGACCTGTACGAGGTCCTCCAGCTTTGATAGTTTGCAAGGCATCCAGCAATTGCTTCTCGGTCTCTCTTTGTGGGGTAGACCACCATTTGAAGAAGGCAGACATCCCTTCTGGTTCTGTCCCTGCCTGTTCTTCTTTCATCATGCGTGCTGGCTGACAGTCTCAGTTTGGACTTTTGTTTCTGCTTCTAGCTGAGCTGGCATTCTTCTAGTAATAACTTCTCAGCTTGCTGTTACTGGAACCATACCTTTCTTCTATGTTTCCAAGGTACCAGCTCTAATAACCTATACACAAAACTCCTGGCTTACAGTATGCATGACGTTGATCCCATTGCTAACACCATTTGTTGTCTAGGCATAGGTTAGGAAGCATAAGCACACCAGGAGAAGTTATACAATTCGTAAGTAGCATTTTATTATCAATAACAATAAAATAGAAAAAATTTAAGTTGTTCAGGATATCTCTTCATACTGGCAGTACAAACAAAAATCCCTCTGAGTCTCTCTCTAAAATCGTAGTCCCTCTGTATTCCCCTAAACAAAACATTGCTTCTGTTTATAAAATGTCTTTTCCTGGCAGTTCAAACTTCTGCATCCCATTCTTGTCAATTTCCTGTTTTCCACAAAGACTTTGTCAGTTTCTTTTCTGAGGCCAGCTTGAAGAGTACATTCAGTCTCAACAGGCGCAACAAAATAGAACAGGAAATCGAAATACATCTCAAGGTTTAACCTCCTGTATTACATACTGTCACCTTTTTAAGCAATCCAAATAGCTTTCTGCAGTAATTTCAAACAACATAACAGTAGACATTTGCAAACCACAGAGAAGCAAGGGGAGAGAGAAAAAATAGAAACAGTACGTGACGGAAAGGAGAAAACTGGGAAATTGTGGTACCACTGAAGTGGCCAATTCCTAGGTGCCACAAGAAATTTGATTGTGTAGTCAGACAGCAGGAGGCAGATAAGTGGAAGAATAGGAGAGGACAAAATAGATCCTTGCTTTTTATCTCTCTCTCTCTCTCTCTCTCTCTGCCTAACACATGGAACAAGGTCTTGCCCAACCCTGTTACAATCAGGCACTTCTATTCCTTTTTTTTTTTCAAATGTATATAAACTGTCCCAGCCTCCATTTGAATTGAACTTTTTACTTGATTGTCCATTTTATATAATGCTTTCCTGATCCTACAGCGTTTAGTGTTAAATCATTTTTCTCTTCTGGTTTCTGTCCTCACATTATTAAGGTTTTTGGTGTTATGAATGAGTAGTGCAACTATCCTTTCAGTTAAATAGAGAATAAAGGATGGGGAAGTGTGTGTTATGAGAATTTAATGCACACCCAAGGTGTGGGATGCTACATAAACCCCGAGGGCGAAGCCCGAGGGGTTTATCAAAGCATCCCACACCGAGGGTGAGCATTTAAATTCAAATATGACACACTTCACCATCTTTTATTCTCTATTTAACTGAAAGGATAGTTGCACTACTCATTCATAACACCAAAAACCTTATAATAAAAGGGCAGCAATTTTTCTCCTGCTTGAGTTTAGTGTTCTCACACACACACACACTCTGTCTCTCTTACAAACACAGACACACACACACAATCTCTGACTTCATCTGTCTTCTGCCCTCTACCTCCCTTAACATAGTTCTTTTTTGTTTCCATTTTGTTTATACTTTACAGCTCGTCTCTGACCTGATCGCGTCTACCACGCTTCCCTGGCACGCTCCCTTGTAGCTCTAGACATTTTGTCTCGAAATGGACAAACGGCAGGATCAACCAGATATTTTGCTGGGGAAAAGGCTGGATCAACCAGATACATGAAACAAATAGAAAAAAAAAGGATGGACGCGTCTTGTTTCGGAGGCTCCACGGGACGCGAGAGACGGAGCCGCCATGTTTGTAAGACAGTTTAGCCCGCCCCCACGCCGAACATTATCCAATGAGCGAGCATCATTGAATGAGTGACTTGGCGCGTGAATGTCGTAATAACCAGCCAGTTATTACGGCAAATAGCAACTGGTTCAGCCCATAGGAAAAATTGCTGACCAGTAATTATTAAATAATTCAGCGTTAGTAAGACAAGCTCTCCAATCTCCTGTCACAGTTCAAAAGTTGCTTTTAACTCCTGAATTGAATTACTGCTCAGAACATTTATAACGTTAACATCCTGAAGCAGAAACTATTTTATCCTTTTTGCATTTTGTATTATTAAATTAGTATCTGTGTTATAATAATCAGATCTAGACTATATTTTGTCCTTTACTTCCCCAACTACAACGTTATGAGCCATGGATAAATGATCACTGTCCCAATAATTAAGAATACTAAATTCTTGCACCATATAAAACTAAACCCATCAAGAAAACAGAGATCCAGAACACTTCCTCCTTGTACAGAAGGGTATGTTACGTTACCCTGTCTGTCACCACATCTGCTGCCATTCAACAATCTCAGGTCAGTTTCAGCAGCCAGTTACAGAAGCATCTCACCTCTCACCTCTCATCTGTTTTCCGGTCTTTGGAATATCTGTTCTAGTGTCATGGATACAGTTCACTATGCACACTTTGGCAGTTCCACTGGAGCAGGCTGATTCATTGGATGTCTTAAAGCTATGCTTCTCCCACCACCCAGGCAGTATTCAGTTCAGTTCAGTTCAGCTTTATTTATAGAGCGGTATTCTCACTGATCATAGCGCACATACAGTACAAACACAATAAATATCATACTAAAAGCATTAAATTAATCCAGCAATCGTACAGCAAGAATCAATAGTCTGGAAAGGCAGTGTTGAAGAGGTGCATTTTTAGAGTGGTTTTAAAGCTCTCCACGGTCAGGCATTCACATATGTGACAAGTTGGACAGTTCCACAGGGTAGGGGCCACAATGCAAAAGCCCGGGCCCCAGATGTCTTCAACCGAACTCTGGAAACCTCTGGCAATCCCTTATTGGTGGAGCGGGGAGTGGTCAGTGGGAGCAGTAGGGACGCAAGAGCTCTTGCAGGTGGCTCGGCCCCTGTCCATGTAGGGCCTTAAAGGTCAGCAAGCCGACCTTTAAGGTGACCTGCCAGTGAACTGACAGCCGATACAGTCTGCGAAGCACAGGCATGACATGACCAGACTGAGGCAGCCCCATCAGCAACCTGGCTGCCACATTCTGCACCAGCTGGAAGTGGCAGATATCAACCCCAGTAGCCCTAGGTACAGGCAGTTACAGTAGTCAAGATGAAAGGTTACAAATGCGTGGACAAGAGTAGGCAAGTAGCCTGGCGGAACAAGGTGCTTAATCCAGGCGATATTCCTCAGGTGGTAAAAAGAGGACTTGATGATAGCCAACACCTGAGAATGCAGCGTCAGCCCAGTGTCAAAAATTATGCCCAGATTCCGCACCTGTTCAGAGGTCAACAGCTGGCTAGCACCAAGGCAGAGCTAGCCGCCAGCCCCTCTACTCGACGGCCCGGGTCCACCACCAGAACCTTGGTCTTGTCTGGATTCAATTTCAGCCAGTTGGCATTCATCCAGTCCTGGATCTCGGTGAGGCAGTTGTTAAACACCAAGACTGCACTGTCCTGCTCAGGCACAAAGGACAGGTAAAGTTGGGTATCATCTGCATACCAGTGAAAACCCAACCCATACCACCTTACAATGTCTCCCAACAGCAGCATGTACACCGCAAACAACATGGGTGACAGCACAGAGCCCTGCGGAACCCCACAAGACAGAGAGAATGAGTCAGAGGAATAAATCCCAGACACCACCCTCTGAGGTTTTCCGGTGAGAAAAGAATGGAACCATCTGAGAACTGTACCAGACAGGCCACAGATCACCTACAGGTACTCCAGCAGCATCACATGGTCCACGGTGTCAAATGCTGTAGAGAGATTAAGAAATACCAAGACAGAACGGCTCTTCCAATCCCTTGCTATTAGGAGATCATTGAGCACCCGAACAAGGGCAGTCTCCATACTATGCCTCTTCCAAAATCCTGACTGGAGAGGATCATAGATATCATGGATGGTAAGATGATTCTTCAGCTGCAGTGCAACCGCCTTCTCAATAACCTTCCCCACAAAGGGGAGGTTAGAGACTGGCCTGTATTTGGCAGGACAATCCAAGTCAAGAGAAGGTTTCTTAAGGAGGGGGATCACCACCACCTCTTTCAGGGAGTCCGGAAACTCACCTGTCTCAAATGAACACTGGATAATCTCTGCTATGACTAGGCCGATGACTTCAACACACCCCACAAGACCGCGGATTGGGCCCAGATCCAAACCGCAGCAGGTCGGCCGCATACTCTGGATAATCTGCATGACATCTACAATCTCCAATTGGTCAAAGTCAGACCAGTCAAACTGAGGGACTGTAACCTGCCACTGACCACCGCTACCCCATTGGAGCATTGGATAGCCAGCTGAATCTCGGACCTGATGTTGGCCACCTTATCAGCAAAGAATCATGCAAACTCATCACTCTTTTCCTCCACCCCATGACATCAGCTGTTTCTTTCCACTGGAAAAGACGTGTCTACTCCTTTACAACTCTGCAGCGTTGGAGGAATATTCTAGTGTAACCCCTAGATGGCGCTATCCCAGGGGCTACTACCCCTGCCTGATTTGCCACTAACAGGTTGAGGGGCCTGGATCCAATGGCGGGTGCCTCCACCCAGAGGTCAGGGTTTGCAATAGTTAAACTAACTTGGTCACAGCCCTCTGGGACACTGCAACCCCCCTTTCTTCCCACTAGTGGCCCACACAATATATCAGAATTACCTTCACAGTATACACTTACCCCCAGGTCTGGTTCAGGCACTGGGACCTCCTGTGAAATGAGATACAGTGCAACAATCACAGTACAGTACTTTAACATAGACAAATACCTCAGGCAGTATAACTTTGCTGAAACAAGCAGCTCTGATTTATTTAGGGGGATATAACAAGGACAGGGGAAATCAGGTTAATTAGCTTATCACTCTAATAATCTACCTATGGCTCTGTGCACAGGCCTATCCTATCAGTTACTGTCCCTGGGTACCCAAGCCTAGTGGCTAGTCCAAACCGTGGCAGCTGGTAGGGGCCCTTTCACAGAGAAAAGGAGAATTAAACAGTCAGCAGTACAGTAATTCCATTTGGATTTAATGTGGCCATTCAACAGGAGTGACCCTGAATTAGTACTCACGACCTCCAAATAAGATAGGGTCCTTCAATGTCAGCAGGGCTCACTTGAGGTACACAAACCTCTTCACACATCCATATAAAAGAAAGCACTATACCAGGCAGGCTGCATCTGTATCCCGATCGCAATTACTGCACAATACCGGAGAACACACAGCAGATTCAGTTCTGACAGACGAGTGCAATTTTCAGCAATTCCTCCAGTCTTCTACAGGGTGAGCCTGGTTTCTACTCTTCAGAGATCCTTTGATTCTTTTCATTAGGACGGATTCAGTCCTAACAAGCAGTTACACAAGCTGCAGACCGAACTCTGGGCCTTACACACGTTGACTAAAACTGCACACTGAAAAAGCACAGGCTCCTTCCTTCTTCACTGCCAAAGCTCAACTGAAACTCCAACCGACAAAACCGGCACTTCCTTTGAGTTCTCCCAGTTCTTGACTGGATTGGCTGTCACTCACAATAGACTGCTGCTGTTGGTCCAAAAGGCACTGAAGTCTAAACTACATCTCCCAGAGTCACTGCCCATACAATCCTCTTGTGGCTGGCTCAGATTATGAGTCCAAGTTCTGATTCGTCCAAGGCACCATTTTAGAGCTAGCTTACCCCACACTGATTGGTCCAGTTCAGCAGTTCAAAACTAGAATGGGGAACTAGCAGACACAGTTCTGACTGCAAAGAAAGCAGGTTAGACAAACTGTAATTTCATTATTACTCTAAATAATTTCTGGCAAACAGTTACATCTTTCAGATAGGTTCCTTTGCACTCCTAGTGACTGCAAAATGAAGTGAATTGGCAGCAGCTTGAGTGGTACTCAATCAAAGAAACACACAGTCCCCATACAAACTAATTATGTCTGCAAGCAGACAGCTCTTAAAGAGACAGTACCAGAGGTTCTAAAACACTCACTGATAAATGGCTTAAACGCCAAACACCATTCAGGCTTGGAGCATTCAAGCAAGCTCCTGGAAGTCTTTGGGAACCCCATTTGCAGGGGTTACACCCTTCCTGGCCTGGGAAAGCTTGACGTCCGCGTGGCCAAGGCAAGTCCCATAAGTTTCAACTGCAACCATATACATTTGCATTAGGCTCGCACATGTAATCATCAGTCAGTATATCATTTTACCAAGAACACATTTCTGAAACATTGCAGTACGGTCACTCTTTACACAGTATTACATACACATTGTACCATAACTCAAGTTATTACCTCTTGTACATGAAACCTGAAGAGAGGGGCCCTTCCTATCAGTTACCTTGGGGCTGGATGGGGCAAGGGCACCATACTTAGAGGGCAACACAAGTAACTTGGAGTTAGCACTGATGCTCAGTTTGGGCAATGAGCTCGGGACACATACACTCCTTTATGGACAACATTGAGAGGCAAGTCCACAGGCCTCCCAAGTGAATCATAACTGAGGTGCACCACAGGCTTTACAGCTCGACCAGTCTTTCTAGGGGAACTGTTATAGTCTCTGCACTCTGAGCCTCATTTTCAGCATTGTCCTCACTTGTCAGGGAGTCTCCATGGGGTAGATAGGCTAGAACTTGGGGCACTTTCAGCTCCAGGAGTTACAGTTTCTGAGTCCACAACATTTGGCTCGCATGGAGAGCTTTGGACACTGGCAGTGGACTGTCAGGGCACTCAAAATACTCTTCTTGTTCGGTGTATCACCAGTCTGCCCCAATCTATCATTTTCTCCCTGAAAGCTCAAACAGTTCAACCATGCACAATGATTCCATTTCATCTGATCTGATGCTTTGCACTTCACTTTCTGGGAGCATTGGCTCCAGGGATGAAGCTGGGGCTTAGACAGTCCAGAAGGCCCAGCTTTGTCTCCAGTATTGACTAGGGGATTGCCCGAAACAATTGACTCAGTTCGTAAGAAGGATAGTATTCAAAGTCACTCTCACTTTCTTCCGATATGGACTGACAGTCATGCTCAACTGGGACTTGTGAGGGAACACTTTAACTTTGCTTCTGTAGGTGCAGACTTTCTTGATCTTTTCTTAGCAGCAGCTCTAGTCACTGGTCCAGAGGGGCATCTTCTAGGGGCTCAGACTCAATTAAGATTTGTCCAATGGGCAGTAAATGATTTCTATGCATTGTTTTACATCTTTGAATTATTCTCAGGCCTTACTTTGTACACTGGCAGATCATCTAGTTTGCCCACTACAATGTGAGGGAGATGGTGCCATCTGTCAGCAATCTTGTGCTTGCCATGCAGTCCCAGATTTCTTAGCAATACCCGATCTCCCTCCTGGAGTTCCTGTGCTTTCACCTTTTTATCATACCTTTCTTTGTTGGCCAGATTTCTTTTGGCAGCCATGGTTTGAGCCAGTTGGTACGCATGAGTTAGCGGGGCCTTTAACTTTTGCACATACTGTAAATAGTTGTCAGCTTGAACCCCATCAGGAGAGACCCCAAAACACACATCTACTGGTAGTCGAGCTTCTCTTCCAAACATCAGGCGGTAGGGGGAGAATCCAGTGGCATCACTTTGGTGCAGTTATATGCATGTACCAGGGTGCTAATTTGTTGGCTCCATCTAGGCTTGTCCTTTGGGTGCAGGGTGCCTAGCATATCTAGCAAAGTATGGTTGAAACGTTCAGGCTGTGGGTCCCCTGGGGTGGTAAGAGTGGTTCTGGACTTCGCACTCCCACAGAGAAAGCATCTCTTTGATCAGGACGACTCTCAAAGTCTCCCTTGATCAGAATGGATTCTTTGTGGAGCCCCATAGTGAACAAAAAGTTTTCTACAAGTACTTTGGCCACAGTGGATGCTTCTGGTCTTTGGTGGGAAAGCTTGGGCATATCTCATGAAATGGTCAGTGACCACCAGCACATTACTGATATTTCTTTGATCTGACTCCAACCCAGAAAATCAATACAGACCAGCTCCATGGGTGCACTGGTGGTGATGTTAACAAGGGGGGCAGCCCTCTGGGGCAAAGCTTTCCTCTGTAAGCAGCGACTACAAGTTCGAATGTGTTGCTCCACATCAGCCCCCATCTTAGGCCAATAGAATCTGGATCTCACCAAGTCAGGTGTTCTGTCTATACCAAGGTGCCCCATGTGGTTGTGCAAGGACCTCAGTACTGAGTCTCGAAAGGCAGTGGGCAGCACTAGTTGTTGTTTGTCTACTTGTCCCCCTCTGTCTACTGTTTCTCTGTATAACAGTTTATTGATCAGTTTCAACTTAGGACCTTCTTTGTATAACAGTGCAGTTCTCAAATCAGTGGAGCGTAATTTGGACACATCTTTTCCTGCATAGAGGGCTTCTAAAGCTGCTTTGATCATGGGACTGGATTGAGCCCGAGAATACTGTCATTGTCCAGCTGAGGCAGTGCACCAATGTCTATTGCAGAAAAGTGGCAATAAGCAGCAGGTATGCAATTCTCAGAGGGTCCCAAGCAATCCACCATGCAGTCCACTGCGTCCGTGGACATTTGTTCCTCCCTGTCAAACTTCCGGCAGAGTGCCCGAATGTCAGGTTCTGCCAATCGGACCCAATCATTCTGGGGAACAGGCCTCGGGAGAGCATCTGCATCTATGTGGTTCAGACCTGCTCGGTATTCGAGAGCATAGTCATATGTAGATAATGCAGAAAGCCACCTATGGCCAGTGGCATCCAACTTAGCTGAGGTCTGCACATAGGTCAAAGGATTATTGTCAGTTTTACTAGTATTTTAGCCCCATACAAGTACTCATGGAATTGGTCAACAATAGCCCACTTCAAAGCTAGGAACTCTAACTTGTACAGGATAGTTCTTTTCGGATGGGGTCAGGCTTCTACTGGCAAAGGCCACTGGTCTCAGGCCATTCTCGTGCTCTTGGTACAACACAGCCCCCAACCCTTGCAAGCTAGCATCAGTGTGCAGGACGTAAGGTTTTCTTGGATCGGCATAGCCAGCACTGGAGCATGGGTAGGTTGATATATGATCTCATGAAAAGCAGTCTCACAATCAGGAGTCAGCGGGCCCCAAATACTTCACTCGGATGAAAATACACTCTTTCAGTCTTGAGGGCGCTGACTTTTGGTATTTTGTGTGGTTGGGATACCCTTGAGTAAGGTTATAGAGCGGATCATCTTGAATAGTCCTTGATGAAGCGCCGATAATAACCACAGAATCCCAGGAATCTTTGCAGTTCTTTTAGATTTTTGGGCTGTGGCCAGGTGGTCAAGGCCTCAACTTTACTTGGGTCGGTCTCTATTCCTGGTGGATACTATGTGTCCACATACTTTACTGATGTTTGAAAGAATTGACACTTATCAATGGACAGTTTAAGGCCAAAGTCCTCCAGTCGGTCCAATACCTTAAATAATCTGCTCTCATGTTCCTCCAGTGAGCTGCCAAACACAATAACATCATCTAGGTATACCAGGCACTCTAGTAAGTTCATGTCCCCACTGCACGCTCCATCAATCGTTGAAAAGTGGCTGGGGCACCTTGAAACCTTTGAGGCATCCTCATGAATTCAGAAGCAAGCGGACAGATAAAGGTCGTCGCCTTCTCACGGTCCTCTGGGGCCATCGGGATCTGGTACACCCACTGCGGAGATCCACAGAGAACCACTTGCTCCCGTTTAGGCAGTCCAAAGCATCCTGAATGCGGGCATTGTGTACTGATCAGGATAGTCCGCGGTTTAGGTGCGATAATCCACACACATCCTTACTGTTCCATTCTTTTCCTCCACTACCACAATGGGGAAGCATAAGGGCTTCTGGATTCTTGTATTACACCAGCAGCTAACATCTCTTGCAGATGCCGTCTCACATCATCTATGTCAGCAGGTGCCAGGCGTGAGACCTCTCACAAAATGGTCTTCGTCATGCAGCCGGATATTGTGCTCAGCTCCTTGCACGCATCCTACATCCCATTCCTTTAAAGAAAACACCTGGTCTCTCTGGGCAAGCTTCTCACTGATCCTCACTTTCCATACAGCTGGCAGCGGAGTCACGAAATCAAACAAGTCAGGCGTTACTCTTGTCATTCTTCCTTGAACTCTTGCTGCTGGGTAGCACTGCAGTGTCTGCACAATGCACATTAGCCAGGATGCAACCTCTGTTTACTCGAATGTCTCTTTCAGACACATTATGAACTTAGACCATTACCTTCTGGCATAAGCATGGGCTCTAGCGGGCAAAATACTAGGCTTGGCCAGCAGTCCCTCTGGCAATTTTCCATCGCCTGGTGCATCCAACATTAATATTTTATTCTTAACATCCTTCTGATACGGACCTCTCCTGTAAGGTACACTGGGCATTTGGCGCCAGGATCAGAGACTCAGGATCCTTCTTCCATACAATTCCGCCGGTTCCTCTGGTTCTGTTTTTCAGCATCTCTCTGTGCCTCATAGGCCTTCTTAATTAAAGCGGAACTCTTAAAGCTCTACTAGTCTTTGACCCCTGTTTTCATAACACAACTGTGCCAGCCTTCCGAACATATGAGCATTTGTTCCAATCAACAAAGGGACACCATCATACAGTCCAGTGGGGGACACACTAAGGCTAGGGTCTCTACTTGTTCGGCCACCCAGCCACGGAGGTGGGGAAAGACAGCCAAATTCGGATATACCCGGAATAGGGTAGGCCTTCTCACTTAACCCCCATACATGCAGTCCTTCTAATGGTTGTAAGGGTACGTCTGACAAATGCTTCTGATACCAATCCTGGAACATAATTGTCACTTGGGAGCCACTGTCTAATACAGCTCTTGTAGACACTCCATTCACCTTTACAGTGGTCTCCATGGAGGACCCACTATTGTGGACCAGTTTGGAGAGGCGGTGGTGGGCTGGGCAACTGACCTTGCCACAAAAGGACGTGAATTAGCATTTTGGTGCCCTCACTGGGATCATGTCGTGCACCTCTTAACCACTGATTTCTTCTCCAAGCTCTCCTTGTAGCCTATATGCAACTTTGTCAGTGTCTTTTGGGGACTGGCCTTCCTTTCATGTGCCATCTTTCCCACAATTATAGCAAAACATACTTTCTGGAGTTTGAGCTGGCCGAGGCGCCACACTGGGAGCCAGGGCGGGGTATTACTAACTGGAAACCTGGGTGCCATCTCTGTCTCGCGCGTGATAAGCATTTGGAGACATCTCGTCAGTTTCTCCACTTCCATGGTCAAGGAATTGAGTTTGGAGCTGTTATCAGCAGGAGATACATGGGTGGGTACCCCACCCCATAGCAGATGCAGTCGGATATAGGTCAGGCCCATACTTGCAGGCGTGGCCTTCATAAAGGGACTGTTTTTGAATTCGGATCTCTCTAACAGTTCGCCCCATTGTGGCATATCTTTTCCTTGTCAGAGCACTCATTGACTGTCAACCTCTGCCCTGAACTTCACTTGATGGGTCACCCTCAGTCACTCGGTCGTAGCCACAGCTGTTGGTGCAGGTACCTCCGAGGTCGCCTTGTCTCAACTCCTCGAATTTCTCTCATTAACTCATCATAGGAGGGTGGGGATTCAGTCGATTTGCCAGGCGTAACTGAAGCAACAGCAGTTCTGAGAAGGGGGCAGACTTAATGATTCTGTCCAGTCTGGTTCGTCCAGTTCAATCGCTGGCAAACTACCCTTTCTGAGGCATTCTTGCAACAATTTTTCCAGCGAGACATACACAGACAACAACTCCCTTGGTACTGTTGTGCATTTCTTACTCTCCACCATAGGTCCTCATCAGAATCTGGGCTCCATACACATTCCAAGGCCTCAAGATAGGCCTGTGCAGTCGCTCAGGGTTACTGGCCGTTTAGCGCGGATGGTAGCTAGGGGCGGGACCTCGGGAGCTCTCACTAACCCTCTTTAACACCGCCTTCCGAGCATTGCCATTCTAGCACTTGGGGCAACATAGTCTATCCAGGTCTCCCAGTCATCCTCCCTTGTGGGTGGGGAGGTGCCAGAAGATCCTCAACCTTCGTAGGAGTCGTGACTAATGGCAGGTGCAGAAATAGGAGTCTGCATTGGTTCAGCCACCATTACGGCACTGGAGCAGGAGAGGGTGTTGGGGAGGAACACCCCAGGTGGCAAGAATAGTTTCTTCAAGTCCTCCACAGTTTTCCCTCTCCCAGCAACCATTCAGCAAATTTCTCCTCAAAAGTTTCAGATAGTGGTGGGGCTGATTCCCCCGGTCTTTACTGTCCTTAGTTATCACTCTCCAAGCAGTGAGGGCTCCCTCTGGGGTAATGGTCTGTGGCACTTTGGAGCTATCTATGGATCCTTAAACTCTACTAGGGCCAGGAAAGTGTGGGTGAGCAGATTAGCATGCCGACCCACCACCACAGGGTTTTGTAAACCTTCCACCTTGGAAAGTACTCCTGCACAGTGTCCATTGATACCAGGGGATGTCCAGGATAAGCATAGCATTTTGGGGTCGATCTCTCCCAGTACACCACTCCACCAGCCGGTGCACAGCCACTTCTGTCGGGTACCCATTTTTTCTTAACAGTGGTTCAAATATGGCCACTAGAGGACACACAATCCCAGCGGTGAGCCTCCAAGATGTAACCCCTAGATGGCGCTATCCCAGGGGCTACTACCCCTGCCTGATTTGCCACTAACAGGTTGAGGGGCCTGGATCCAATGGGGTGCCTCCACCCAGAGGTCAGGGTTTGCAATAGTTAAACTAACTTGGTCACAGCCTCTGGGACACTGCAACCCCTTTCTTCCCACTAGTGGCCCACACAATATATCAGAATTACCTTCACAGTATACACTTACCCCAGGTCTGGTTCCGCACTGGGACCTCCTGTGAAATGAGATACAGTGCAACAATCACAGTACAGTACTTTAACATAGACAAATACCTCAGGCAGTGTAACTTTGCTGAAACAAGCAGCTCTGATTTATTTAGGGGGATATAACAAGGACAGGGGGAAATCAGGTTAATTAGCTTATCACTCTAATAATCTCCCTATGGCTCTGTGCACAGGCCTATCCCTATCAGTTACTGTCCCTGGGTACCCAAGCCGTAGTGGCTAGTCCAAACCGTGGCAGCTGGTAGGGGCCCTTTCACACAGAGAAAAGGAGAATTAAACAGTCAGCAGTACAGTAATTCCATTTGGATTTAATGTGGCCATTCAACAGGGAGCGACCCTGAATTAGTACTCACGACCTCCAAATAAGATAGGGTCCTTCAATGTCAGCAGGGCTCACTTGAGGTACACAAACCTCTTCACACATCCATATAAAAGAAAGCACTATACCAGGCAGGCTGCATCTGTATCCCGGTCGCAATTACTGCACAATACCCGGGAGAACACACAGCAGATTCAGTTCCTGACAGACCGAGTGCAATTTTCAGCAATTCCTCCAGTCTTCTACAGGGTGAGCCTGGTTTCTACTCTTCAGAGATCCTTTGATTCTTTTCACAGGATGGATTCAGTCCAACAAGCAGTTACACAAGCTGCAGACCGAACTCGGGGCCTACACACGTTTTTTTGACTAAAACTGCACACTGAAAAAGCACAGGGCTCCTTCCTTCTTCACTGCCAAAGCTCAACTGAAACTCCAACTGACAAAACCGGCACTTCCTTTGAGTTCCTCCCAGTTCTTGACTGGATTGGCTGTCACTCACAATAGACTGCTGCTGTTGGTCCAAAAGGCACTGAAGTCTAAACTACATCTCCCAGAGTCACTGCCCATACAATCCTCTTGTGGCTGGCTCAGATTATGAGTCCAAGTTCTGATTCGTCCAAGGCACCATTTTAGAGCTAGCTTATCCCACACTGATTGGTACAGTTCAGCAGTTCAAAACTAGAATGGGGAACTAGCAGACACAGTTCTGACTGCAAAAAAGCAGGTTAGACAAACTGTAATTTCATTATTACTCTAAATAATTTCTGCAAGCGGTTACATCTTTCAGATAGGTTCCCTTTGCACTCTAGTGACTGCAAAAATGAAGTGAATTGGCAGCAGCTTGGTGGTACTCAATCAAAGAAACACACAGTCCCCATACAAACTAATTATGTCTGCAAGCAGACAGCTCTTAAAGAGACAGTACCAGAGGTTCTAAAAACACTCACTGATAAATGGCTTAAACGCCAAACACCATTCAGGCTTGGAGCATTCAAGCAAGCTCCTGGAAGTCTTTTGGGAACCCCCATTTGCAGGGGGGTTACACCAGTGTTTAGTGTTTTCGGCAGAAACTTTCAACTTATTATGTAGTCTTTGATTAGTAGTCCTCGTCTCTGGCTGTCCATTTTGATGAAGATCGAAAACATCAGGGACGGAAGAACAGAAGCCACAAGGTTTCAAGTTCTGCATTCAGTGCAGCAGAAAATGTTGGTCACAGACCACTTCTCACCCCCACCATGTGTCCTACCTCTACTGCTTGGGAGGAGAGCATGGTGTGGTGGGTTGCGGCCTTTGCCAGGTAATGATCTCAGCATTGCTGGAAGATCAACAGGCTAGACATGGCCTTGGTCAGCCTTGGAAAGGGATCTAAAGAATTGACCTAAGGGCCACAAGAAGGCCTCAGTGGCTGCCAGGTTGGCTTCTCACGTTGTGGCCCTTGAGGTGGTTGCAGCCGTAGTGAGTTCCTCTGGCCAGTGTCTTTTAGGGTTTTACTCCACCTCATGTTGGAGTCCATGACTGTGCACTTGGAGCCAGTTCAGAAAAAAGGCTAAATATACCTTCATTAACATCCTGGAGAGGGACCAGTCCCCTGGGTTGCCTTTCCTGTGACTGAGGCCATCTTGGGACTGGTCCTGGAACTTTGGCAGCATTCAGCCCAACACCTTCCATTTGTATGGTCTGCAAATGTGCAATCCCTACAAGATCCCTTTTGGGGTTCTCAGCCACCCTCTGACTAAAGGATTGGTCTCTGACTCATCCTTCTGGAAGTCCGGTGGCCAAGGGGATGTGGACAAGTCCCCGGACAGGGAGTCCAAGAAGACTGACCACACAGCGAAGAAGTTCTGTGCTGCTGCATCATTAGATCTCTGTCAGGCGAGCTACATCATGATGATGGCCAGCTTTGGCCATTCCCTGTTGGGAGTGCTGGATGATGTCCTCCTATACCTTCCTGATGACCGTCAGCATACAGTGAAATTGGACAGAGAGCAGGGCCAGTTACTGGCTAAAAACAAGATCCAAATGACTCTGGACATGTGTGACTCTTGGGCCCATGCCATGGCTGCAGCCATCACAATGCTTTGCAGTGGCTTTCCACCTTCATGGCGAATACCCAGCACAAACTGGCTGGTGTCCACTTTCTGGGCACCGACCTCATTCGCCCTGGGATGGAGGGACATCTGACTAGAATTAAAAAGTTCAGTGCCACCCTAGATTCTATGGCATCTTCCCAGAAGGACCCAAAGGCTTAGGAGGCTAAGAAAAAGACCTTCCAGTATAGTTCCTTATGCTGCAGCAGCCTCAGCAGGGGCAGTATCAGGCCTGGTGCCCAAATCCCAAGTTCAGTGGCTAGTGGCCAAACAACTAGTGGGGGCCAGGGTGGTCATGCCCTTCTAGCCCCAGTGGCCGGTGCCCCCTCCAAAGCTGCCCAATGACAGGTTAGGTGGAATCATACCCTTGCCTGTTGGATCCCTGACCCAGCTCCCTGGCTGCACTACTTCTGGTCATATCGATCTGTCATTACTGTGGACAGATGGGTACTAGAGGTGGTTGGCAGTGGGTTGCCTCTGAACTTCGAGGCTATTCTGCTGTAGTGATTTGGCACTCCTTGTGAGTCCAGGGTGTCACAGGACATGCTGTCCACCCTCAGGGACGTCACTCATCTTCTTGCAAAATGAGCGACAGTCCATGTCCCAGATGTCCTGTCAAATTAGGGGTACATGTCCAGGTATATCTTGGTCCCGAAATGGCCCCATACGGGGTCTCCATGACTTGAACCAGTTTATGCGGAAGCACAAGTTCCGGATGGTGACTCTGAGTCAAATTATACCATCCCTGGAGCAATGCATGTGGATCTGCTTTTTGAGTCTTCAGGATGTGTTCTGCCACATCCCAATCCGTCCATCCTACTGGCTGTACCTCTGGTTCTGTGCTGAAGCAGTTCAGTATCAGTTCTAGATTATTGCCTTCAGCCTGTCATCCACGCCCATGGTCTCCATCAAGTGTATGGCAGTGGTTGCAGCCTTCCTGAGGTGTAAGGGTGTCAGAATGTATCCTTGCCTGGACGACTGGCTGATAGCTGGGCCATCTAAGGAGGCCATCGAGTGATCCAAGATCTAGCCCTCCAGACCTGCAAAGACTTGGGCCTGTTGGTCTGCCCTGACAAGTCAGAAGTGATCCTTTTGCAGGTGATAAAGTTCATCGTAGCAGAATTTGACTCCCAGCGGGCCAAGGCCTGTCTCTCTCTCTAGACCAGGCTCAAGATCTTACCTCCTTTACTTGATCATTTCAGGTTGGCCTCTGGCACCCTTCCTGGGATTTCCTGTGGCTGCTGGGTTGCATGACACCCACCACCAGTGTTGTCCATGTGGCCCATTGGCAGATGCACCACCTGCAGTGGGAGCTGGCTGCTACTTGTTTCCGTGCCTAGGTCATCTAGACCATTCAGTCTTTATTACTAAGTCGATGTGGGATGCCATCCAGTGGTGGCTGGTCCTGCAGTATCTGGAGGAGGGAATCACATTTGTCTGCCCAGAGCCGTCTGTCATGCTAATGACAGACGCTTCTCTGGTGGAGTGGGGAGTAGACCTGGGAGACCACAGAGTCCATGGGTTCTGGTCACCCTGTGAGTCCTGTCACCACATCAGCCTGCTTGAGCTATGTGCAGGGCAGCTGTGTCTCACAGAATTTGCTCCACCAATCAGGTGTCAGGTTGTGCAGGTCCAGATGGACAATACCATAGCCATGTTCTGCCTCAACAGGCAGGGTGAAATACACTCCCTTCTCATGTATCGGGAGGCTTTCCGCACCTGGATACTCTTGCATAGCCTAGGTGCAGATCTCCTGGTAAGTCATGTCGTGTGAGTTCACAGTCATTTAGTAGATGCTCCCAGCCGGGTGGGAGAGACATTGCACGAGTGGTCCCTGCATCAGGAGGTGGTATGCTGTCTGTCCTGCCAGTGGGGCACTCCTCTGCTGGACCTGTTGCCTCCTGGGAGAACAGAAAGCTGAGGCTGTTTGTGTCTGCCACCTACAGTCCGAGACACTGTTGGAGGATGCCTTCGTGAAGTCCTGAACCCCAGACCTTGTGTACGCCTTCTCTCTCTCTCTCTTCCTCTTGATCCACAAGGTGGTGGGCAAGACTCAAAAGGGCAAGGTGCAGCTGATCCTGGTAGCTTCAGACTGGCCCAGACAGTTCTGGTACTCAGATCTCATCAGCAGGCCTCCGTGGTGGTTGCCTCTTCATCCGGAACTGTTGACCAGATGATAGGGGAAGGTTCTACATCCAGACCTTCAATCCTTGCCCCTGTCAGCCTGGTTCCTGAGCAACTAAAGATCTTACTTTGAGAGGGCTCTTGCAGTAGGTAACTACATATAGGACTGAAGCCGGCAGGCGTCAGGACCCCACGGAAAAATTTCTAGCTAGTAGTCTCTGACATCGATATGAAGGGGTGGTCCCTCGCGCCGCCTTCCTGTTCTTTCCTGCCGTTAGCTCATGCCAGCGTCTCATGGTAAAGTTCATCGCTTGTCAGCCTCTATCGTCGGTAGTTTTGACCGAATATTTTTCAATTTTTCTGTCCCTTGTCAGGTATTCGTTTGTGTATGTTGTCTCCTACACCCTCCGAGCACAAGAGCAAGTGCGACTCGTGCGGCGCCCAACTCCCGCACAAGGACGGCCATTCTCTTTGCCTCTTTTGCCTAGGCCCCAGCCATCCAGTGGAGAAGTGCCAGCACTGCCTCAAGTTCAACGCAGCCACCCAAAGACGGTGGCAACAGTCCCTGGAGGCCCATATTTTAAAGAAGACAATGAGCTCCATGGAAAAAGAGTTGAAAAAGCTCCAGCAGGCGTCCACTTCCCCTGAAGGCCATCGAAAGAAAAAAGACAAGGAGAAGCATCGGGACAAGGGCTCTTTATCCAGCGGCGTCTTCTTGGGAGTCGCCGTGTTGCAAATGCCCCGATGACCATTCCACAACGGCTGCCTTAGAGGCTTTGGGCAGCGGCCGGGCCCGCCTGTCTGGCTTAGGCTCCCCTTCGGCACCTCCGGGCTTTTGGAGGCCTCCGCTCCCGGTAAAGCTGCCCTGGTGTGGCCTGCTGGTGTGAGCGGCTCTGGTAAGATGGACATCAGCTCTGACACCAGCAAGGAGAAGGTCGGTAAGTCGCCCCTATTCCGCCTGACCAGGCCGGCCCTCCTTCATGGCCTGCCTCAGGCGAAGGGGCCGCTAAGTCAGACGCCGGCACCTCCGGCACCCGCCCGGATCCCGCTGATAAGTTGGACGTCGGTTCGCTTCATGACTAGCCGACGCGGACCCCCCACGCCTGCTGTTCCTGGCTCCCACAGCCTTTGCTGCCCTCCAGGGACCCTGGGTCTCCTCAGCCTGACCCCGAGGATTTTTCTCCTCCATCCCCGGGCGATGCTGAGGTTCTTGCTCCGACCTGTTAGACCATCCACCCACTGGACCGACCGATCTGACGCCGGCCCCGACGCTGGCTCCTCTGCTGCCGGCCCCGATGCTGGTCTTGCCGACACTGGGTGACACCCTGCTCCCAGATGCCGTTCCAACGCCGGGCCCTCTGCCCACCGGGCCTTCTGCTCCAGACCCGCCCATGGGGCCTCTGGCCGGGCCGTCTGCTCCGGCAGCCCCCCGGTTCTCGGGAATCCGACCTCGTCGTATCCGGGACCGCAGTATCCGATGCCCCAGTATCCGGCACGGCCTATCCAATGCCGCAGTGCCCTCAGAGATCTCAGTACCATGCCGGTTTCCCATCGGGTTACGGAGACGCCGCCACGGTATAATCCATACCCAGATCCCCTCCTCTTCCACCACCCCTTCAGCTGCCGATGGACTTGCAGGAGACTCTGGCCTCTTGGTGGGATGAGGCCAAGGCTCAGCTCACCAGAGAGGTGGAGAGTCGTCTTCCAATGACGGTGCCGGTTCCGGTTCCCCTACGTCCATGACGACAAACTCCCTCACCACCTCCGGACACCAGGGCTAAACCCTCTGGTTCCAGAGAGGGGCAGGACACGCTTCCCCAGGGGTCCGTTCCTCCCCCACGCCGGGAGAGGGAGTCTTCTTCATCACCATCTTCTTCCTCGGACACCTCTGACGGTTGTTCCGAGCAGGACGACGAGCCATGCTCTCCGTCTAAGCCCAGGCCAAAGACTCTTCCGAAGTCTCCTCTGGAAGATAGTTCTTTTATGGAGTTGCTACGTAAAATCCAGGAGGTTCATAAGTGGCATTCCTTAGAGCCAGATCCCCAGTATAAGAAATTCGCTGAGCATCTGGATCTGCGCGTGTCAGCTCCCACCTTGGTGCCACCCTGGATTAAGCCTCATGCCGATCTTGTTTCCACTATTTAGAAGCAGCCCTCGGCTTTAGCCCCACTTCCTCGGAAGTCGAACAGGCCATATAAGGCTCCAGAGGGTGTTGAATTTTTAGACTCTCACCCTCAAGCTGATTCGGTCGTGATTAGCGCTGCTCATGGTCAGTCAGCTAACCTAAGGCATTTGAGCTTGTCTCTACCTGACAAAGAATCCCATCTTCTGGACCAGTATAGTGAGAAGATCTTCGCTTCTTCCACTCTGGGTATTAGGGCCCTGAATTATGTCAGTCACATGGGGGATTACCAGAAGGCAATTCTTAGTGAGGTGGAATCCAAATTGGACACCCTTCCGGACTCTCAAGTCAAGCAGGAAGTGGCTGACCTCATCCACTTTGCACATTCAGCCAGTTGGCACATGCTTTGTGCGAATTACGATGCAGTGGACACTGCTGGTAGGAGCTCAGCTTTCGCCGTAGGCTTACGGCGTCATGCCTGGCTCCGTGTGTCAGGGTTGGTCCCGGAAGTGCAGTCTGCCATTCAGGAAGCGACAAGGACATCATCACCGATCTGCAGGAGAAGGGGATGGCACTGAAGTCTGTGGACTCCATGTATCATCCCCATCAAATACAGCACCGTCCCTTTTGCAGACGGAATCGGCCAAAGGCAGGAAAGCGGGCCGCTAAATGCCAGTCCCCTCCAGCTGCCAAGCCCCTTCCGTCCAGAAAAGCAGCGGGTGCCTCAGCTGCGAGACTGCCCCATGTCACCTGACTCCCTCCCTCTCCCACAGCCTCTGGGCTTCCTGGAGGAACCGGTAGGAGTAAGTAAAGTAAGTAAGTAAAAATGTATTTTTAAGCGCTTTTCAAAGTCAAAGCGCTGTACAAATACACAATTACAATGCATACATATAACAAAAAACAACAATAACAATATGATTACAATAAAAACAATAAAATCAATAAAAATCACTCTTAATAATAAAATTCCCTCCAACTCCCGGTCTGGGAGAGGATAACTTCAGATTCCTGGGTGCTCCAGCTAATCGCAGAAGGACACTCAGTAGAGTTTCTACAGAAACCACCTCGTCACCCTCCCCCAAGGTCGTCGTACTCTTGAGAACACCTTCTTCTGCTCCAGGAAGAGATTTCAGCACTTTTGCTGAAAGAGGCGATAGAGCCCATCCCATTTTCTCTACAGGGAACCCGTTACTATTCCCACTTCTTCCTGGTCCTGAAGAAGACAGGACATGTAAGACTGATTCTAGATCTCAGTTCCCTGAACTTATTTGTGGAGTACAAGAGGTTCAGGATGCTATCCCTGCAGAGCCTCTTGCCCCTCCTTTGGCCGGGACAGTGACTGTGCACTCTGGATATGCAGAATGCTTACCTGCACATCCCTATCCTCCCTTCTCACCGCAAATACCTTATTATTTTGCTTTCCAAGGGGACCTCCCCAGCAGATCTTGCCTCCATCAAAGGACTAAGCTTCCTTCATATCAATGCATGCAGCCTCCTGAAAAAGCTTTCATTATTACAAGCCTGGGTCGCCCATACTTTGCCAGACTTTCTCGTAATATCCGAGACATGGCTCAAACCTGCAACAACAGACAGGGAGGTAAATCTACCCAACTACCAGATATTCAGAGCAGATCGCCTGACAAGGGTGGTGAGTAGCTATTTATGTAAAGTCAAATATATCTGCATCTTGCCTTAGTGCAAAATCATTGCCTAAAGAATTGAATGTATATCCCTTAAAATAACTCTCCCCAACATGGCAGCTTTTCAACTAGTTGGTTGCTATAGGCCCCCCTCTGCTGACCATAGACTCTTAACCCATCTGGGGAACCTAATCAAATTGGCCCCTGAAGATATCATAATCCTAGGTGATCTAAACCTAAACTGGCTCTCCCAAGACAGCTGCACTTCTAGTATCATTCTGTGATACACATGGGCTTACACAACTAATAAATGAACCAACAAGAATCAATTTAAAGAATAGAAGTAGTAACTCCCTACTTGACATTATGCTGGTAAACAAACCCCACCTATTCTCACACGCTGGAGTGCTATTCAGTGATATAAGTGACCACTGTCTCATAGCAGGAATAAGATCATCCGGCAAACCAGCTAACCCAGTAAAATTCCTTCTGAGAAGATCTAAGAAAAACCTTAATATTGAGGGATATCTCCATGACCTAAGCCACTCTACATGCTGGCAGGAGTTCTACCTCATGCATTCTGTGGAAAAAGCACTTCAGGTGTTAAATAGCATAATCATAGGTGCCCTAACACTCATGCACCAATCACTAGTGTCAGAACAAAGCAAATCTTGCCGCTGGTTCTCAGCCGACCTTAAATCTGCACTGTTGGACAGAGATAAACTATGGAAACTGGCAAGGAAGACTAAGGAACCAAATGACTGGATGCTGTTCAGAAAAGCCAGAAATAGCTGCACCAAGAAAGTAAGGGATGCTAAGGCTGCTTTATATGGCTGAACTTGATGCCTCTACCACAATCCTGCTAGATTCTGGGGCACCATCAAGGGGATCTTAGGACAGGACTCTAGCACCTCTCTGCCATCTCAAGTGCACCTTAATAAGGTTGCTATCTCTGACAAATGGGAAGTACTGGATGCATTCAATAATCATTTCACTACTGCTGGCCTTGCTTTTGACACCTCTCCAGCTAATCTATTGAGGGCACAACTAAACTCCCAGTCTACTGAGGTTCAGAGGGCTGTTTCCTCCTTCCTTCAAACCGGTTTTATTGAAGCAAGTAGAGGACCTAATGCTGCATTTGGACACTAAAAAGCGAGGTGCAGACTCTCTTGACCCTGTTTTCTAAAATTGCAATTCATGTGCTTGCAGTTCCATTAACACATCTTTTAATCTATCATTAACCTCTGGCTCTATTCCTTCGATATGGAAAACAGCCCAAGTGTTTCCCCTCCTAAAATCAGGGGACCCCATGGACCTCAACAACTACAGGCCCATATCCATTCTTCCTGTGCTTTCCAAGATGCTAGAGAAATTAGGGAGCATCCAATTAAGAGACTACCTTGAAGTTAACAACCTCTTAAATCCTGCTCAATCTGGATTTAGGGCCAGGCACAGCACCATCTCTGCACTGGCCAAAGTTACAAATGACTGGCAAACTGAGCTTGACAAAAAGAGCAGTGTATGTGCTGTATTCCTTGATCTAAGCAAAGCATTTGACACCGTGGATCATGAGCTGCTACTCTCTTACTACACTCCATAGGCTTAGACCCACCTTCTCTTAAGTGGTTCAGATGTTACCTCACTGATAGAACACAGCAGGTGAAAGCTGAAGGTGACTTATCCTCATTAAAATCGCTTCTAAGAGGAGTTCCTCAAGGATCTATCCTGGGCCCCATCCTTTTTGCCATTTACATTAACAACATTGACACTAATCTCACCAAAGCCAATGTTCACCTCTTTGCAGATGACACTGTTTTATATGTCAGTAACCCATCGCCTGCAGTGGCCTGTGAAATTTTACAATCAGAATTCTCCCTCTTGCAACACCAATTACTTGAGAAAAACTCCTCCTAAATGCAAAGAGACGACAAAGCTATGTTCTTCTCCACTAATAACCATACTAACACCTCCTCACCACAGTCTTCCCCATTTATCCACCATCCTTGGAGAAAGCCTGGACTATGTAGATAAATTCAAATACTTAGGGGTGTGGATTGATAGCAGGCTTGACTACACTCATCATATTGAAGAACTTCTGAAAAACTTCGCAGAGGCTCGGCCTATTCTTCAGAATTAAACATTTTCTAACCAGAGACTCAAGGCTGAGACTAATCCAGGCCTCATTTATCTCACTTATCGACTATGCAGACTTCCTTTGTGGTCACTGTCCTATTTCCTACTTCTACAAATTGGATACCTTGTATCACAGAGCACCACGGTTTACTACAGATCTTCCATTCAACACTCATCATTGCTCTCTCTATGCTGCAGTTGGTTGGACATCCCTACACCTCAGAAGGAACAGAAATGCTGCACTATGGATATACAAAGCCTTATCTAATAAACTTCCATCCTATATTTTAGACTGCTTTACACTGGCCACAGCTAGGTCCTATGCCCTAAGAAGCAACAACTTCATCACGCTTAAGTTACCCAAAGCCTACACCCGGCATGGGAGGTCTGCAATCAGCTACTCTCTAGCATTGGCATGGAATTCTCTACAGAAGACCCTAAAGTTGACCAACTTTATGCCTCTAGCATCCTTTAAAAAGCTCTACATAAGTCTCTTACCAGAGAAATGCAATTGCTATCACAAGGCCTAGTCCAGTCACATTCACAACCCTCCCCCTTTCAGTCAGCAATTATTATTGACAGCTCTTCCATAAATCTTCCCCTTAGTTTTTCCCTCCCTCGCAACCCCCTTTTTTTGCATCTCAGCCCCCTTTCATACCTTTTTACAGCTTAGCTTCACCTGACTAAGACCTCCACACCAATTCCTGGCACTTACTTCTACCCTAACCACTCTACTACTAGTAGCCTTAGCCCTCTCTGAATCTCCACCAGCACCTCCATGTCATTCGTCCAGAGGCTGCTTATCATCATTTTTGCAGTCATAAATCATTACATCTGTTTGTCTCATGTAGTTTGCCCTGGAGCCTGTAACCACCTGTTACCATGTAGTGCGTGCTTGCTTTGGCCTCTATTGGATCTTGGACATTCTGGTTTCTTCTAGGGTACTTCAATTGTATCCTACCTTGTCCTGTTAGGTTGAATCATCCTTATCCTTCATTTGTATATATGTTTATATTACTGTATCTGTTTAAATATAAGTGTTCTGTATATGTCTGCTATTGTACCTTCAATTTGATCCTTGACCTATCAGGTCCATCTTGTAAATGAGCTTTGCTCAATGATGTCCGCCTGAATAAATAAAGATTTGATTGATTGATTGATTGGACCACTACCAGTTCAGGGCCCTCCCATTTGGTCTTTCCTCGGCTTCCCAGGTGTTCACCAAATGCCTTGTGGTGGTAGTGGCCTACCTGCGTACCCGAGGGGTGCAGGTTTTCCTGTACCTGGACGATTGGCTCCTGGCGGCCTCATCCAGGGAGGAACTCCTGCGCTTCCTATCCCTTACCCAGCAGGTCTTTGCCTGTCTAGGTATTACCATCGGCCATACCAAATCTCACTTGATCCCATCCCAGAGGCTCCAGTTTATTGGGACGATCCTGGTTATGACCTTGGGCAGGGCCTTCCTGCCACCGGACAGGGCGACCACACTCCAGGCTCAGGTCAGCCTGTTGTCCGGCCGCAGGCAGGTCAGTGTAAGGTCGGTTCTTCGCCTCCTCGGGCTTATGGCAGCTGCTATCCCAGCAGTTCCTCGCGCTCGGCTCCACATGATGGTCTCTCAGTGGACACTTCGGTCTCAATGGGATCAGTTGGTGGATGACCTGGACCAGCTTGTCCTAGTCTCCTCCCCCATGGTTTGGGACTTGCAGTGGTGGATGGTTTGAGAGAACCTTTTTCAGGGAGTTCCCTTCTGTTTTCCTCCCCCCTCCCAGACTCTGACCACAGATGCCTCGGGCGAAGGTTGGGGAGCCCATCTCGGACCTCACAGGACCCAGGGCTCCTGGTCCAAGCTCGAAAAAATGCTTCATATCAATGTGCTCAAGCTTCGGGCAGTGCTTTTTGCTCTCCAGGCTCTACATCTGCATCTTCTTCCTGGCCACTTAGCCGTACAGACGGACAATATGTGTGTGGTATGGTACATCAACAAACAGGGAGGGACTCGTTCCTACCCTCTTTGCAGGGAAGCGATGCAAGTTTGGGATTGGGCAGTACAGCACAACCTCCACCTCACGGCAATCCACGTCCCGGGGGTCGAGAACACCTTAGCAGACAAACTAAGTCGCTCGTCTGCTCAAGCTCATGAGTGGGAACTGGATCAGGGAGTCTTAGACGATCTCTTTCTACGTTGGGGAACACCACAGGTGGACCTGTTCGCCTCACCTCTAAACGCAAAGCTTCCCAACTTCTGCTCGCTTGCTCCAGAGTGTGGCATTTTGTGGAGAGACTCTCTGTCTCTAGATTGGAAGGACAGATTCATTTATGCCTTCCCCCCGATCCCTTTGATCCCAAGAGTCTTACAGAAACTCGACTCAGAAGGAACACGAATGATTCTGATCGCTCCTTTCTGGCCCAGGCAAGTTTGGTTCTCTCTTCTGCAACAATACTCAGAGGAACCTCCTCTTCCTCTCTCGTGACTTTTACTGACCCAGGATCAGGGGACCGTGGTCCATCCGGGTCTCAAGTCCCTCCAACTACACGCATGGCTCCTGCAGACATAGCTCAAGCCCGATTTGGGGTTTCACCCCGAGTGGCTGAAATCCTGGTGGAGGCTAGAAAACCCTCCACTAGGTCTACCTAGGCCATGAAATGGAAACGGTTTACAATCTGGGCTGCTTCAAACGATTTTGAGCCTTTCTCGTGCCCTGTTGGGAGGCTGCTGGACTACCTGCGCCACTTTTTTGATCTGGGTCTTAGTCAGTCGTCCCTGAAGGTACACATGGTAGCTATTTCGGCCTACCATGTCCCTTTTGCAGACAGGACGTTTGCTCAGCTGGAAGTCTCTAAGACTTTCCTCAGAGGGGTTCTCCACTTAAGACCCCCTATCCGAGTTCCCGCCCCTCCTTGGGATTTGAATTTAATTCTCGAGAAGCTTACTTTGCCTCCTTTTGAACTGGCAGCCTCAGCAGACATGAAGTTCCTTTCATGGAAAACTCTCTTCCTAGTGGCCATTACTTCTGCTCAGAGGATTTCTGAGCTCCAGGCCCTGATGTGTAAAATCTCGTACTTGATTTTTCACAAGGAACGTGTGGCTCTACGCACCAATCCTAAGTTTCTCACCAAGGTGGTAGCGGAATCTACATTGAACCAGTCCATAGAGTTTCCCGCTTTGTTTACGCAATACTCCAGTCAAGGGGAGTACCTCTCATACACTATGGACGTTCACCGAATTCTGAGATACTACATTAACAGAACAAAAGATCTCAGAAAGACTGATCAAGTTGTTTGTCTCTTTTGCCCACAAAAGAGAAGACAGTGCTGTTTCTAAGCAATGCCTGTCCAAATGGTTAGCTCATTGCATCACCTTCTGTTACGACAAGTACAACAAGACCCTTCTGGGTCAAGTGAGAGGCCGCTCCACCAGAGGAGCCGCTGCCTCGACTTCCGTCCATACCTTTACAAAACATTACAGTTTGGATATTACCTCTTGCCGTAGAGCAGGCTTTGGGCTTTCTGTCCTGCAAGGCCTCCTTTCTTAAGGCCTTCACAGCTAGAGGATCTACTTTGAGTAGCTTTCCTCCTCCCGTTTGCTTCTTCTTGTTCCAGACTACTTGGGACTCAGTCCTATATGTAATTACCTCCTGCAAGAGCCCTCTCGGAGTAAGATAGTACAGTTACGTAGGAACTTACCGTAACAGTAGATCTCTGAGAGAGGCTCTTGCAGTATAAAATCCCTTCCGCCCTCCATCCCTCTAGGCTTTTTTCAGCTCCTTTTCCATATAGAGAAATATCCGCTTCTCTCTCGTCCGGCCTCTTTCGGCCTATGGCGGGAAAGAACTGGAAGGCGGGCGTCCGGGATCGCCCCTTTATACTGACGTATCCTGACGCCGGTCACCTGACGTGGGGGCGGTCCCTCGCCAGAGACTGCTAGCTAGAAATTTTTCCGTTGGGTCCTGATGCCTGCCGGCTTCAGTCCTATATGTAATTACCTACTGCAAGAGCCTCTCTCTGAAGATCTACTGTTACGGTAAGTTCTTACGTAACTGTACTTTCCAGGCCTGGGGTCTCTTGGAAGATGTGCTCCATGTTGTGGGTCCTCCAGAAAGGAGTCGACTCACAAATGCTGTGCATTTAAATGGAAGAGGTTCTCGATGTGGTGCCATTGCAAGAAGTTTGGTCCCCTTGCCTGCCCTTTTATGAACATCTTTGAGTACCTCTGGTCCCTCTCTCAGTCGGGCCTGTGAACGAGTACACTGAAGATGCACCTGGCAGCCATCTCTGTTTACCGGGTGCTGGGTGGTAAGCTGATGGTGGCCCAGGAGAAGGTAGTTGGGCACTTTTTTGAAGACACTTACCACTTGTCCCCTCCGGTGTGTGAACCACTTCCACCTTGGAACCTACTGCTGGTGCCGACTGTGCTCATTGGCAAGCCATTTGAGTCTGTTTCAGGTGTGAGATGTCACATCTGTCGTGGAAGACGACCTTCTTGGTTGTTATCACGTCAGCTAGGAGTATTAATGAGCTCCAGGCGCTCTTGGTGGAGTCTCCTTACCTGGTCTTCCACAAAGATAAAGTTGTCCTTCAACCCCACCCGAAAGTTCCTCATGAAGGCTGTATCAGAGTTTCACCTTAACCAGGTGATTAACCTTCCGGTATACTTTAATAATCCATCTTTGGAGGACAGCTATTGGCTCCATACTTGGGACCTGCTTGAAGCGCTCACTTATCATAAGGAGTGCAACCCTGGAGTTCAGGGTGAGGCTTGCCAGCTGTTTGTGACATGGGCTGGAGTTGCCCCTGGCAGAGTGGCAGCAGAGTGGGTGATTGGTAGGTAGATTACACCCCTGCATCGACCTCTGCTATATGTTGGTTGAGAGGGAGCCTCCTAGAATGCTTAGGGCTCATTCCACCAGACATACTGCTGCTTTGGGGGCTGCCTGCAGGGACATCCCCATACAGGAGATCTGAGGGATGCTTCCTGGAGGAAAGCACACACCTTCATCTCCCATTACAGCATCAAAATCATGTCTTGTGGGGATGCTGCTTTGGGGGCCTCAGTTCTCCTATCTCTGTTCACCAAATAGGGTTGCGTGCCTTGTCCTCGTCTTCCAAAGAACTGCTAGGAGTCTGCCAAAATGTGGATAGTGAACTGTATCCATGCCCTTAGAAATATAGGTTACTCCTGTAATCATAGTTCTGGGAGTCTTATACAGTTTACATCCACATAACCCACCTGAACTCCCCTGGCAAGTGGCAGATGGATCCATGCTTCCAGCGTGCAAAGATCTGACGTCATGGGATGGAGCCAGAGGATATACCACCTGGGTTGTGGGAGGAGCTTAGCTTGAAGACATCCAACGAATCAGCTTGTTCCAGTGGAACTGCCAGAGTGTGGCTGTGAACTGTAGAAGACTCCCAGAACTACGGTTACAGGTGAGTAATCTATATATTGGTATTCTAAATGTGTCATCAGTATTTCAGTATTTATTTAGTTTTTGTTGACCAGGTAAGTGCACTAGGCAAACAAATACCTATTTTCAGACATGACCTGAGAGATTACATACAGAATACAGAGTATGATACATACAGTATATATGGCTCAAGAAAATGTAGGTAGAAAGTTGTCAGCACAGTGGACTAGAGTAGGACTAAATACATAGTAGACAGTGCAAGATTATATAAACCATAGCAATAAAAAACACATTACCTTGAGTAATGCACAGTAAATATTGAGTAAGCATTTCCTCTCTTGCCCTCTTCCTTGCATTTGAGTCACCTGCAACACTAAGGGGGATCCCTGGGAAAAAGTCCGAATTAATTTAATAATATCCTTGAGAAGGACAGTAGGAGGTTTAGAATGGCAGTTCTTGGGACAGGTAGGATATATACATATTGTCACCAGACAGGGTTCTGATGAATAAAGTATATAACACAACACATAAAAAGTAGGGATAAACCACATCTAGAATCCTGCTGTCATGCAGCACTCACTGAGCCTGCCATACCTTTTTTTTTTTTTTTTTTATTGCTGGAAATCCCTGTTGTCGATACCATTCAATATTATATTCTTTATTTTGCATTAATCATGTTTCCTGAACCAGTATTATGTCAAAAGTTCTTATTAGTTTAACCCATTCCTTGTCATTTACTACAGCTTCTAATGCTGCAAGGTTCCACAAAATAATTATGAGCAGGTTGCTTTTCCTTCCTTATAGTCAGTTTGACCCCTTTTCACTTGAATCCTCACCACTCTCAGCCACTGAATCCAAATCTATTAAGTCTACCAAGTAATTCATTCATTCATTGTATTAATCGGAAAATTAATACCAATACAAAATCCGTAACAAAAAATTTTTTACAGTATAGTAAACAAGCTAACATATTTATCCATACATATATATATAGATATTTTTTAAAAACTTGACCAAGCAGATCAGTACACCAGGAGACTTGGATAATAATAAAAAGAGGCTGGTGGATAAGATGAATACAATGGTGGACAGTAGCAGAGCCAGGTTTGGGAGCATTTGAGAGCCAGGGGGGCCATTTAGTCAATCACTGGCTCCACAGTTGGGCACTAAACAGTGAGTAAAGCTGGTGGTGGGGTGCCACTACTCACACTGGGGCAACCAGGAGGGGCATCGGCCCCCTCAGCCCCCCCCCAGTGCCGCCACTGTGGAGAGCGTGGTTTGGGACAAATCCGCCGAGGGAGTCAAGCAGGGGTGGGCCAAACATAGGGGACTGTTGAGGATAGCAGGATAGGATGACATGGGGGGGTGGGTAGGGAGAATGAGTGACCACTAGGGCAGTCACTTCATACCATAGATGGGGTCTGGCAGACTAAATGGGCCATTTGACCTTGTTCTGCCACTATTATTTCTTTTTCTATACTTTCTTCTGTTATTTTCTTTCAACTATGTTGTTTATTGATTCTGTCAAAGTGCATAACAATAGCCCACCCCTGAGTGAGGACAAACTGGTAAGACAGTGCTCTGGCAAATCACAGTAGGACTGGCAAATCGCCCATTATTTTCTGGTACAAAAAGGCAAGGCTTCCAAAAGACCTCAAGGGTCTTTTTAAAAAGTGAGGTCGCAATAGGAGCTATCATGCCTCCTCTCCCTTGGCTCGAAGAAATTAAATATTGTCTGTGGTTATAATCCCCCTACCCATGGCCTGAAAGGCTTGGAAGAGCTGCTTGACAAATCAGCTACTTACTCCGGTTATAATGAAGTTCTTATATTAGGGGACATTAATATAAACTGGTTGGGGAAAACACAAGTGTTACCCCTGACTAAACTACAGAGTTTTAACCTACACTAGCTCATCAGTGAACCTACTCGAATAGTCCCCCATTCTAAAACAAGTAGCTTGCTAGATTGGATCATGTCTAACTGCCCCGGAAATATAGTAGATGCTGGAGTCCTAGCTGACGTCATCTCTGATCACTCCCCTACTTATTGTGTCTGGGGTAAAGGCAGATTGGAACTGATGAAGCCTCGCTTCATCACTTTCCGCAATTATGCAAACCTTAACACAGAGGCTTTTCTGTCAGACATGGCCTGTATTGACTGGAGCCCTCTCTATAGTGCAACCGATGTTCATACTGCTGTAAACATTTTCTTGTCAAAATTCCTTGCATTGCAAGAATCCCATTGTCAACTTGTGACCAGGCGGGTTAGAAATAAATGGACCCGTTGGTTAAGGTCTGACTTATTATCTAAACTAAGGCTAAGGGATAAGACATGGCTTCTCTATAAAAAATCCGGTTCTCCATCTGACTTTAATGCCTACAGAGCCATGAGAAATGCATGTAAAAAAGGAAATCAAACAAGCTAAAAGTTCATACTGTAGAGACCTTCTTACTGACTCCCAGGGTGACCCTAAAAAATTCTGGTCCCATATCAAATTCTTCCTTGGATCTAGCCAGCCCTCCACCCCAAATAACTTGTCTCTAGATGGCATCCACTGCAACAATCCTCACACCATTGCAAACTTCTTCAACAGGCAATTTGCTGACCTCTCTTCTTACACTGTCTCCTTGTCCACATCACCTGTCCCTATCTCCCCTGCAAAGGTCACAGGACCTACTCTCCATTTCAAGGCTATACAAAAGAGTGAAGTTCTCCGACTTCTAAGAAACATCTCCAAGCATGCAGCAGTTGGATCTGATTACGTGGAACCAAGGCTCCTAAGACTGGCAGCCCCCTACGTTGCCTCTCCCCTGGCTAGGATCTTTACCCTCTCACCGTTTAGCAGCACTGTCCCAAAGATCTGGAAAACTGCGTATGTCACCCCGGTACACAAAAAGGCAGATCTGCTTGACACATCTAACAACAGACCCATTGCTATCCTCTCAGTTCTTAGTAAAACCACTTCCTTTCTCCAGCAACATGACCTTCTCACTGATGCTCAACATGGTTTCTGCAAGGAACATAGTACGACAGCTGCCCTCCTCAAATTCTTGTCTGACACCCTAGTGGCTATGGACTCTGGAAAGCTCACTGGGACTGTTTTCATAGATATGACTAAAGCCTTCAATCTAGTTGACCATCCCACTCTATCCTCTACCCTGGACTCTCTAGGCTTCTCACCACGTGTCGTAAAATGGTTTGACAGTTACCTGTCTGATAGGTCTCAACACGTGAAATTCAACTCTGCCCTCTCAGACAAGGTCTCCATAAATATTGGAATACCTCAAGGATCCATCTTAGGTCCTCTATTATTCTCATCTTTATCAATAGCATTACTGCAAATCTCCATAGGACTTCCTCCTTACTTTATGCAGATGACATTGTTCTTTTCTCAGGCTCTGACAGCATTGAGAAAATAAATGCTAATCTCCCTTGTGACTATCAACTTATCCAGCTATGGCTTACTGAGCACAAACTTGTTCTAAATAAAACAAAGACCCAAGCCATGCTATTCTGATCTAGTGTCAAGCTCAACCATGTCCAAACTCAACTGTCTCCTCCCTTGATGGCACATCGGTTGCAGTGGTTACCTCATTTAAATATCTAGGAGTCACCCTAGACCCATGTCTGAGTTTTGACCCTCATATTCAATCTACCTGCAAGCAGGTAAACTCTAAGCTTGGGATTGCCTTCCGGACCAGTTATGCTCTCACTCCCTCTGCTAGACTTGCAATTGCCCATGGCATATTACTTCCCTCTCTCGCCTATGGAGTCCCTGTATATGCATCAACTAGTTACTCATGTCTTCGTAAGTGGGATGTAACGTATAACAACATCTGTCGTTTTGCTTCCAGCTCCCCCAGGCTGAAACATCACTGCCTTCTTTACTCGGATCTTGGCTGGCTCCCGCCTAAAGAACTAAGGCCTTTTGCACTTGGATCCGTTACTGATAACATTATTAGGTCTCAAACACCCAAACATCTGGCCTGTCTCTTTCCCTACCAGAAAACTAACTATGCACTTCGTTCCGAAGAAAATGCTCCTGTCCTTATCCCTAGACACAGTACAAAAAAAGGCAGTAGTGCCTATGCCCACCATGCGCCCCAATTCTGGAACTCACTCCAACACTTTGTCAATCGACTTCCCATTACTCCTTTAAGAGAGAATTGAGACACCATCTCATCTCATCCCATATCTGATGCTTCAAACCGCTGAGTCCCTACCCCAAAATCCCACCCCACCCCACCCCTGCTGGCAGGGGTTGGTGGTCCACCCCTTGTTGCACTTCCTCTCAGTCTCCTCTCCTTTCAATTTCTCCCTCATCCTCTATCTCTCCCCTTCCCTCTCCAGTACATTCTTAATCTCTCCCCTCTTCTCAAACCCCCTTCAACATTGTCCATAATGCCTGTGCCGCCACCTCCCCACTCCTCCTACCTATCTCTCTAGCCCCTCTTCATCTCTCTCTGCCTATCGATATTCACACCATTAGCACATTACATTATCTCCTAAAATGTCTGTATTGCCTTAATATCGCCTGATTTATTGCCTTTTGTAACATTGTTGTTTTTCATTTTTGTCTGCGCTGTTTGCCTCCTTTTAAACTTGTTGTCAGAATATCCATTGTTATGCGAATATTTCTTCATGTAAACGTTTTGTATTCATGTATATTCTCCTTGAAGTTTTGTATTATTGTGTCTGTACTCTCCCGGGTCGTGCCTGAAAATAGTCTTTCTGGCTAGTGCACTTACCCGGTAAACAAAAAACAAATAAATAAATAAAATGTGGGTCGATCATCTTAGACTTATAAACCATCCTAACAGATAAGCCAGCTGCAAGAGTATTGCAGTGTCAGTCAACACAAGGTATTGTGCAAGCAGAAACTAGTTCAAGGTGCTCGAGAGGAGCATTCTACACCAGCAAATAAACAGGTTAACAAATGCCCAAGGCCACTAGGTGCGCCCAGAGGAGCAAAAATAGAACATTATCGATAATCTTCAGTTCCAGGAAAAATGCAGCTCCATGCTTGTGAAAGTATTGTCACTGTAGTCTACAGACTCCAAGGTGCCACTGCAAGGGAAAAGGTTTGCCGGGTACTGGAGGCTTCTAAGAGGAAGAAGAGTAGCACTGCCTTCAATCAATCAATCAAAATCTTTATTTAATCAGGCGAACATCATTGAGCATAGCTCATTTACAAGATGGACCTGAGTGGTCAAGAAGTGCAAGTGTTATTACATTGCCTTATTATACCATTATGGAACAATATATGGAGGACAAACAGAAAGGCTGTAAAACCAGTAGCACATATATAGTCCCCAAATAAGTTTTCCATGTAAAATCCTCTCACACAGTACAGAATAAACCCCACTCACAGGCATGCAGCATGTTAGATGTGAACATTTGCTAGCAGTTTAACTAAAATAAATGGGAAACGCTATGACAGGGCCCTCAAACCTCAGTTGTTGTTGGTGTCAGAGTCCTGTTCACTCCCATGCTCCATCATTGTCTGATCGACCAACTTGGCTGCATCAGAGGCATCATTAAAAATATACCTTTTGCCTCTGTAGCTGACCCCTCAGTTTGGCTAGAGACAAGAGAGGACGTACTCTGCAGACTGGCACTGTACCTTGTCAGTAGTGTTTTTTTTCCTTTCTGGGTCGTGTAGCTGAGATCTGGAAATAGGTGGATTTGGGAGTCCCTGAACAAGTACTGAACACTGATACTGGACTCTCTTTGACCTGTACCTCTGAATATATTGATTACTGAATCTGTTGTTTTTACTGTCTTTTCACGTTATTGTATGTTAAGTGCCCTGAGCCCTTGGGATAGGGTGCTATACAGATAAAACTGCCTTGCCATATATTGATTTTGAAAATGCACTTTTATTATATCGATATATTACAAAAAATTTTTTTTACTGTATTTATTTGTATTCATGTGTATTGATATATTGAAAGTGTACTGAATGGCTACACTGAATGGACTCAAAAACTTTCATTTAAAAAAATTAAGTTCCTTGCTCTTATAGTTTAAGTACTGAATCGTTTAAAACTTGGTTTTTGACTTTCTTTACTGCCTCTGGAATTTGTAAAAGCTTTCAACAAATCATTTTTGTAACCTGACAAACCATCTTGTGTATACTACACTTTTTGCATAATAAGTTAAACCTATAACCCTTAATATCTAATCCTAGGTTGTATGATATTGTTACTTATGATCACCATCTGTATATTTTTGATGTCTGTGTCCGACACTGAAGCCTTTGAAAATAGACACCTGCTTAAAGGGTTTTATGTGAAAAAAAACTAAACTAAATATGGTTAAGAATGTATTTTTGCTATGTTGCTTTGGGTTTCAGGTGGCTCACCCAAAGGATGTTTCTCCTTACGGTATGAACATGTATAAAAAAAACATTTGGGAGGAGGCTTAAGCTTTTCATCCCTACTCTCCCATAGATCTTACTTCGAGACACAGCTCTTGCAGCAGGTTACACCATTAGGACTGAAGCCGTCAGGCGCCAGGACCCCACGGAAAAATTCTAGCTAGCTAACTACAGCGGGGACCGCCCCCGACGTCGGTCCCGCCTCCGACGTCAGGCGTGGTACAAAAGGGGGTGGTCCGCCAGATTCCCCAGTTCTTTTCCGCCCGTCGACTTAGCTACCCTGACCCCTTCGGTTACCAGTCTAGCGCGCGACGCGTGAATAGTGCTTTTTGACAAATTTCTTTTTTTTTTCAAAATTCTCTTCAAGCAAGATCTTGATGTCATCACCAACTTCTGGCCATCCATCGAAGTGCGCTTGTGGAAAGCAGATCCCGTTCAAGGACCCCCACACGGCCTGCGTCCGGTGCCTGGGCCCAGACCACGATACCCGGGCCTGTCCTTCTTGCCAAGGGTTCAACAGCCGTACCCGGATCCGGCGTCAGAAGGCTTTGCAGGCGCTTCTTCTGGAGGAACAACTGAAGACCATGTCCTCCAAGGGGGAAAGCTCCAAGGTCCACAAGCACGCGGAGAAGAGAAGGGAGAAGGCCCCTTCCAGGTCCCCATCCAGGGGTTCGGAGTCCCGTAGCTCCGGTTCGAAATCTCCCCCGGCTGCAGTGAGGAAGCCTTCCTCTCAGGAAAGATCCGCCAGGCCTTCCTCCCCTTCCAGGGCCTTGGCGAAGTCCGGGGAACGACACCATCACCACCGCAAGTCGGGTTCCCGCTCCTCGGTACCCGACGTCAGGTCTTCGTCGGTGCCTCCACGCAAGACGCTGGAGCTCACGCCCTTAAAAAGGCCTGTAGCCCAGACGCCGGCTCGACAGCCGTCAGCCGTGCGCCCTGCTTCCCTGGAGCCGCCGTCGGCCCGATGACCGGCCGGCCATTGCATCCCAGCGGGCGCGGTAGGGACCGGCGCCGCCCTCCTGAGAAGAAGAGGCCTGTTGCCTCCGACCCGGCGTCGGTCAGGAGCCTCATCGGAGGAGGACCTAGAGCAGCCGAGGACCAGGCCAGGCGACTCCGGTCCTGCGGTACTCCCAGGGAACCTCGCCATTACCAGAGCCCCCTGTGGAGCCGGCGCGGGACCCGACGACCGCCCCACGGCCCCGGCGTCGTCGGGCCTCTCTCTAGCGGAGGTGAAAGATCTGTTCACCTCCTGGTGGGATACCATTAGGAAGGACATGGTTCCCCTCCTCCTCCTCCTCCTCCTACTCCGGTTCCTGCCCCCCCCTCGCCATCGGGGTCGGCAGGCCATGTTCCTCCTCCCCGGGAGCCTAGAACCCCTCCCAGGGGGAGACCTGATAAACGGAGACCTCCGTCGAAATCCTCTTCTGGATCACCCAGCCCCAAGAGATCCAGGAGACGCCGACGATCGCCTTCAACGGAGGACACGGGATCAGACTACTCCACCTCTAGATCCCCATCTCACTCTCCATCCCTTCTCCGGACCCACGTGAGATGCCTAGATCTCCTCCGATGATCCTCGTTCCTTGATATTATGAGACATATACAAGAGAACATGGGATGGGATGCTGAAGACTTAGACCCGAAAGGGGCCTCGCCAAATATCTTGGCAAAAGGACCCCAAGCCTGTGGTGGTACCACCCTTGGTTGACACTTTCGTGGAGCGTCACCAAGGCGGCGATAGCGTCCACACTCGCTCCCGGCGAGACCGAAGAAAGCTGATCGCTTGTACAAGGCTCCTAAGGACGACCAGTACTTGACGCAGCATCCTCAGGCCGATTCTCTGGTCATCACAGCCTCACATGACCGGTCACAGAGGCCACAACATTTGAGCACCCTGCCACGGACCCAGAGTCCAAACAACTGGGCGCATTGGGTAGGCGCGCGTATGCTTCCGCTACCTGCGCCATCAGATCCTTGAACTATTTAACCCACATGGTTCAGTTCCAGAACGCTTTGTGGGAACAGGGTCTGGAAGCGGCTGAAAAGATGCCCGAAGGTGAGCAGAGGGAGGAGATGCTTCAGCTCCTCCGTACGGGTTCAGACTTGGGGACCCAAGTGCTAAGAGCCGCGTATGACTCCGCAGACTCATCGGCCCGAGCAGCAGCTTCTGGCGTATGCCTCCGGAGACACTCTTGGTTGCGCGTCTCCGGTTTTACCCCGGACGTCCAAAAGAACATCTTGGACGCTCCTTTTGAGGGAGAGGTATTGTTTGGTAATCCTACAGAAAAGATCCTTACCAAACTCCAAGAGGCCGGGAAGGCGGTAAGGTCAGTTCTGGCCATGTACCGACCTAAGCTTGGTTACTTTCGTAGGAACCAAAGCCGTTTCCGTGCGCGGACGCAGAGGCAACAGACCCGCTCTGCTGCACCTCAGAGGGGCTCTGGTTTTCGTAGAGCCCAGGGCAAACACCCCGCCAGCCGAGGCCAGCGTTCTCCTAGGCAGGCCCAGCCAGCGGGTCCATCTGCCGCCACAGCCTGACTCCTTTCCGCCCCGCCCTCAGGATCAGCAGGAGTTTATAGTCGGAGTCGCGATTAACTTCCTGCCAGGATGGCAGGCCATTACCACCGACAGGTGGGTTCTTCAGTTGGTCAGTCTAGGCCACTTTATAGAATTCGCAGGAAAGCCACCCTCGAGGCCTCCTTTGCTCTCCGGTATCAGGGTCAGCACAAAGCCTTGATCTGGCAAGAAGTACTCGCGCTACTACGAAAGGGAGCGATAGAGTACGGTCCCGAGAACCAGAGAGGACTAGGATACTATTCCCACTTCTTCCTGGCTCCCAAGAAAACAGGGGACCTCCGTCCTATCCTGGACCTCAGCGACCTCAAGTGTGTCGGTCACTTACAAGAGATTCCGCATGGTGACCCTTCCGGGTCTTATCCCCATGCTCAAACAGGATGCCTTTTACGTCTCTAGACATGCAGGATGCCTACCTGCACATCCCTATAGCTCAGGCGCACATGAGATTCCCTGCGCTTGATTTCTCGACCACCACCTTCAGTTCGAGCCCTTCCTTTCGGACTGTCTTCCGCCAAGAGGTCTTTACCAAGTGCATGGCAGTTGTGCAGCGTCTCTGAGGAGACAGGGCCCTCACGTGTTCCCGATACCTGGGCGACTGGCTTCTCATGGCCGCCTCCAGAGGCGTTGCTTCTGCAATCCAGAGCACCCAGGATCTGTTCCGATCCCTGGGCATTCTCATAAATTCTGAAGTCTCTCCTGGTACCGTCGCGGGAAACTGCAGTTCATAGGAGCAGTTCTGGACACTGTCTGGAAGAGCCTTTCTTCCGGCCGACAGAGCGGGCGCATCAGATCCCTCATAAGGGACCTATCATTATGCAAGGTTGTACCTGCCAGGTCGGTCTTTGCTTGCTCGGACACATGGCTGCGGCCATTCCTACTGTCCTTCGCAAGACTCCACATGCGAATTACTCAGTGGATGCTCAAAGTGCAATGGGACCAAAGGCAAGACCACTTGCAGCATCCGTCAGACTCACGAATTCAGTGATTCAAGACTGGCAGTGGTAGCTAGCCCCAGGTCGCTCTCATCAGGCGTCCCTGCTCATTGCGCCGTCTCGGAGGTCACCTCACCACGGACGCTTCGGTCTTGGGTGGGGGCACACCTGGACGGGTAAAGTCCCAGGGCAGTGGACCCAGATGGAAGCTCACCTTCACATCAACGTGCTGGAAATGAGAGCGGTCCTCTCATGCCCTGCAGGCCTTTCAGTCAGTTATCCCACCTGCACTCTTCTACTTCAGACAGACAACACGGCGGTGATGTATACTCAACAAACAAGGAGGCGCACTCTTACCCCTTTGCAGGAGGCCATGAGAGTGTGGGATTGGGTAATCAGACACGGGCGCGAATCTGATCACTGTGCACGCTCCGAGTGGACAACACGATTGCAGACGGCCTGAGTCGTTCTCAGGCCAGAGTCCATGAATGGGAACTTCTTCAAGAGGTAGCAGAGGATCTGTTTCTTCGATGGGGAACTCCAGATCTAGACTTGTTCGCCTCCCCATCCAACGCAAAACTGCCCAATTTTTGCTCGCTAGATCCAGGGCCTGGTGTTTTCTGGCGAGACGCGTTATCCCTCTCCTGGGCGAACAGATTCCTCTACGCTTTCCCTCCTTTCCCGTTGATCCAGAGAGTTCTTCTCAAACTGCGCGAGGAGCCCACTAATGATCCTTGGTGCCCATTTTGGCTCAGACAGATTTGGTTCCCTTTGTTGATTCAACTATCTCGGAACCCCGCTCCGTGCCGCTCAGCTCCCACTTACTGTCTCAGGAGAAGGGTTCACTTGTCCACCGGACCTCGTTCCTTGAACCTGCATGCTTGGCTCCTAGAGACATAGCCATTTTGGTCACGGGGTCTGCAAGAGGTTGCAGAAGTCCTTTCTGCAGCCAGAAAGCCTGACACGCATCACGGTCGCCATGAAATGGCGCTTTGTGTATGGTCGCGAGCACGCGACCTTTCCCTAGGTTGTCCTGTGGAGTAATATTAGAATATTTGCTCTCCCTCTTTCATTCGGGTCTAGCCTACTCCTCTATTAAAGTGCCTCTGTGTCCATTTCGACCACCACCTCCTGGTGGGAATCGTACAGTGGCTCAGGTGGACACCTCTCGGGAATTTCTTAGGGAGTGTTACCTAGGCTCCTATTAGAGACCCTGTGCCTCCATGGGATTTGCTCTTTGTCCTGGAACAGCTCACGCCCCCCTTTGAACCTGCCGCGGATTGCGAGCTACGTTTTCTATCGTGGAAAACGTTGTTTTTAGTTGCTGTTACCTCGGCAAGAAGAATTTCTGAACTTCACGCTCTCATGTGCAAAGAGCCTTATTTAGTTTTCCACCGGGACAGAGTATCCCTGAGGACGAACCCTAAATTTTTGCCTAAGATGGTTTCTTCACTCACTCTGAACCAGGATATCGACCTTCGGTCTACTTCGAGCTACTCAAATAGAGGAGAGGCTCTGCTCCATACCCTGGATGTTCACCGCAGCCTGAGGTTTTACCTCAACAGAACTCAGTCCTTTCGTAGTTCTGAGCAACTTTTCATTTCCTTCTCTGAGAGAATGATGGGCCAACCCATCCAAACAGTCCCTTTCTCGCTGGCTTGTCCAGTGTATTTCTCACTGTTATGGTATCAAACAAAAGCCCCTCCCGGTACAGTCCGGGTCATTCCACTAGAGGGTGGCTAATTCCTTTGGCGCTCAAAAATGTTTCCACCTCTGCTATATGCGCTGCAGCCAGCAGAGTTCTGTGCATACCTTTATCAGGCATTATAGCTGGATACGCCTCGGCGAAGGGCTGGTTTTGGCTTGGCCGTGCTTCAGGGTCTCCTGTCCTAGGTTCAGGACCTGGTATTTATCCTTTATTTCCTCCTCCCGGATTTTCTGACAACGTTACTGCTTGGGAATCAGTCTAATGGTGTAACCTGCTGCAAGAGCTGTGTCTCGAGTAAGATAGTACAGTTACGTAAGAACTTACGTAACAGTAGATCTTCGAGAACAATCTTGCAGCAATGCTCCGCCCACCTTCCCCCTTGGAGGAGGCATGGCTCAGTCTTTCTGAGCAGGAGGTGTTATCTTTCTGTCTTCTGACGGCCGAATCCTAGGTCTCCCATTTTGATGTCAGCCTGCGGCAAGAAGTCTCCGGCGGGAGGACTGGGGAATCTGGCGGGACCGCCCCCTTTTGTACCACGCCTGACGTCGGAGGCGGGACCGACGTCGGAGGCGGTCCCCGCTGTAGTTAGCTAGCTAGAATTTTTCTGTGGGGTCCTGGCACCTGACGGCTTCAGTCCTAATGGTGTAACCTGCTGCAAGAGCTGTTCTCGAAGATCTACTGTTACGGTAAGTTCTTACGTAACTGTACTTTCCCCTGGCCCCTGCCCTAGCAGTCTGAGTCACCATGGATGCATCCTTTCTTCTGGAGGGCAGGTGAGTAGCAGTCTTAACAGCCAGTGCTTTTGCTGCTCCTTGTCTGTGGGCAAGGTTCAGACAGCCAAACAGCCCTCTTCTCCTGCCTAAAAGCAAGCACCTCACCTTCACAACACACTTGGTCCCTTGCTGACCCCAGTGTGGGATTCGGTGCTCGATTGTGAACCCTGGACTGCACTACCATCAGTACCACTGTGCCAGACCTCTTATGCTGTTTACAGTTTAAAGTACCAGTACTTGTTAGCAGGAAAAACAGAAGTCATGTAGTGTTTTAGTAATGATGTATTTCTGGCAAAACTTCAGTATTTCCATTCTTCTCTTCACTACATTTTACTCCTGAACTGATATTGGGTTTTGAAGTTTTCAAAAGTAACTTCTCTCTAGTCACACACACTGTGAATTAAATATTTTAGCGTGGTGCTATGCTAGTTATCAGAAATGTGTGCTGACATCCTCCTAATACATCACACAATATGAATCCAGTATGTAAAGTAAAACAAAATCTCGGATGGGATTTAAAAAAAAAAAGTGACAGCCATCTTTAATGACATCTAATTAAGTCAGAGCTGGCCCGTCAGCGCAATGGTAGGGTTTCCACTAGGACGCCGGTGACCCAAGTTCAGTAATGAGCTTGGGTCGTCAGAGGGCTGGCTAGGGGGAGGAAGATCGAGAATTTCATGGACTGCTCTCCTCCTCCGGGGGTTGGGGGGGCAGGAGCTGCCAGACTTCGACTGACCCCTGGTGGAGGCCAGGGATCCGACTGCCGGAGATGAGCAGTGTTGGGAGGCGCATCAAAGATGGGCAGCATCTGCACCACCATGTCATTGCATGCCACTCCTTCTCAGGGCACAAACAGCCGAAAAACCATCTGACGGGCACCATGACATCTGTCCCGCGCTGCCGACCGTAAACTCCTCACTTCCTGTACCGACCAAGTCTCTGCCGGGGGTAGGGCTCTCCAGTGGTCCCGCCCTGCGGGGCAAGCCAGGGTGCTTGTGAGTTGGGGTGGGTCAGGGGTGGTGGGGAAGTGCAGAGAACAGGACCAACATTTGGCGGTTAGATGGAGCTGAAAAAAAAAAAATGCAAAACTAAAAAAAAATTAAAAATCTAATTATGTTAGAAATACATTAATGCTGAAAAGCTGTGTTAGGAGATTTTTTTTTTTTTTATTTGCCGACAAACAAAACTACTTTACCATTTCATTTATGTAAGGGGGTATTATGTGTAATTTTGTGTGTTCATACAGTACCTTTTAACACATACCTCCTGTCAATTTTTCGGCTACTTTTATTTTATCTTAAAGGATATGCCATACCTGGATCTGGCTCCTTATATGCCTGACTATTACAAACCACAGCACCTACTAGATTTTGAAGATCGCTTCCTCAGCTCAGTACATGGCTCTGACAGCTTGTCTCTCAACTCCTTCAACTCTGTTACGTCTACTAACCTGGAGTGGGATGACAGTGCCATTGCACCATCTAGCGAAGGTATGCATTTCAACATGTACTGTATAAATGTTTAGCAAAGTGTACATGAGGAACACAGTGTTAGCCATCAGGGGAATCTATGTGTTTGGAAGGGCTCTCTATGAAGCTGGAGGAGTCTTCTTGGAATCTGTAGTGGGTAAACTAGGAAGACGCCTTTCTGAAATTCTCCATTCCTGGTCAGATGTGTATGACTAAAGAGGGACCAGGAATACACAGTGATGCTGTCATACATGGAACAATTTACTAAACATAATTCAAACAGCTCTTTTTCTTACAATTTAGTTGAATACATATACTGTTTTAAAAGGTGCTGTAGCACTGTTTCTGTACCATCAAGTTGAGCACGCCCCAAACATCTGATTACACTTGCTCACTGAGTGGAGATTATTAAAACAGAAGCACAGTGGTGCTTTTATGTTAAAATAGGTGATTATGTGTTTTAAACTAAAACCAGAAATTAGTTCTGACTTTATTGGACAATCCGGGATCCGTTGAACCCTTAAAAGCTCCTGAAGGATAGAAGGAAGTGTAGTGTTTTTTTCAGTTGGGTGAGGAGATGGAGCTATTTTAAACAAGTTTGTTGCACAGAAAAAAGTAATAGTTCGTACCTGTGGCTTTCTATAGATCAATGGAAATTTAAATTATAGTGGACAGGTGTTTTCAAAGGGCCCCAGACAGAGGCCGATGACTTGCGCTATCTCTTCAGTGCAATTGCGGTACTTGCAACAAAATGTTAGTGTGTCTAAAACATGATCTTACGTTTTGTAGCAAGAGCCTCAGTTTACGCTAAAATGGTGCATGCATCAAATTAATGCATCATTTTTTATACCATAATGCAGGGAGGCTGCTGTAGATGTGTCAAAACTTGTGTAAATATTAAAATGTTTTGGCAGATTTATTTTGATGCAGGTGTGCCCCAGAATTGAGAACTGTGCGTGTATCAGAATGTTTGAAAACTCTGCCGAAAGATGTTCCATTTTTTTTTTTTCTGGCAGCATGTCTGAGCAATAGAAACTGAGTTTAAAGTGTTTTTTTCAGTTTTTCTGCAAAACACTGACAGTTGGCAGGACTCAAATCTCAGAACATTCCAAAATGTTTTGCATTTCAGGACATGTGAGAATACATCCAGGATGTTTTTGGTTTGTTCAGAAAAACAGAGAGATGACAGCCAGGTGGCACAGCAGTAGAGCTACCACTCGCAATGCTGTCGACCCGGGTTTGGGAGCGGACTGGGTGGCTGGAGGGCCGGCTTGGGGGGGCTAAGCCGCATACCACGTTCTCCAGGGAAAGGGAGGTTATGCTCTCCAGTGCAGTGCTCCTGAGTTACCATGGGATGTCCTGTCACCAGCGAGCCAGCTAGTGCTGATATTGGGCGGTGTGCTGGACACATGGCGTGGTTGCACCACAGCGTCATTGCACACCATGCCTCCCGTCATTATGGAGAAATAATCCCACTGGACACGCTTCATGCCACTCCCATTGTGCCACTGCCACCATGTAGCAGGCCTGGGGCTTCTGCCCGGCACTGGACATGGCAGTTCCGAAGGTGTAAGGGGGAGCCCCAGAGGCCCCACCCGGGGGGGGGTATAGCTAGGGGTAAGCTGGGTAGGGGTGGCCTCGGAGCCACCACTACAGTGACTCTGTGTGCAGCAGAAGAGCTGATAAGGAGGAAAAAGCCATTCTGGCTTAAAGCATATTAAGTAAAAAATAAATAAAAATAAAGAGATGAAGATGAAAATCATTTACTAATAAAGTGGAGTAAGACCTTAATTTGTTGTATTTTCTCATATTGGTGTTGGAGAAAGGGCATCCCCACTATATGAACAACAGTTGTTACTAGTATAAGGAGGGGGTCAGCTTGGACATTTTTTTGAATTTGAGGACATTTCATTCTTTATTACTGAAGAAACTGACAGGAAATCAGACTTTTGGCCTTTGACTTCCTTTGTTCCTGTAGGTTTTCCTGCTTTGAAGACTTAATTCTCTGCTGAGCCATCACAACATGTTGCCACAGAAATTATTCTTATGTTCCAAGTAAAGGATTGTTACTTCAAGGCAGGAGAAGCAGTAGGAACAGATAAACATTTGAAGGGCCAAGAGCCTGTTTACATGCACAGTGTCTTGAGTAATAAAAAATGAAATGCCCAGAAATTAAAATTTTTTAAAAACTTTGCCTGAGTTCTGCTGTCCGCTGTGAATTTTTTGCTGGCCATCAGACAATAACTTATAGTTTTAAAAAAGTTTCTCATACTTAGGGTTATGATATCTGCTTTTTTTCTGTTACGCTCCCTTCCCCAACTCTCAGCCCTGCAGTATTTGATGATGTTATTGTAGTCCTTCTTCTCTAATTATGTCTTTCTCAGCCCTTTATGAAATGTTTTTTCTAAATAATAAGATATAAATTTGTGGCAGGAATCATTTTGTATACTGTGTTTTTAGCAGAAGGAAAACTGTTTAGACCAAACTGACATCATTCTGTTTCCACAGAATGTTGTGACTCTGACTGCTCAGCAGACAGCAACAAAAAAACCTACACTTGAATTTTTTTTTTAATAAATAATATTTTGATACATGTGTACTTAGGAGTAAGAATAACAAAAAAGTAAATGTTATATTTCTGTTGATCTTTATTCTTTTGTTCAGATGTTTGGGTTTTGTATGAGGGAGGCTACATTTGGAATGTTTACACATCTGTGTTTCTAGTTTTCAGTAAGATGGCACACTAGTTCAGAGTGGACTGAATTCCTATGAAGAGTACAACTGAAGCACGACATCTTAATTTATGTTTTTTATATAAGACTTGAAGTTTGTAATAAATGACTCTAGGTAATGTTAGTGATTTATAATAAGTTAATAGGGTCTCCACTGTATGTCTTTCTTGGCATAAGAGGCTCCTCTCGTGAAGTTTGGGCAGCCACGACAGCTCAGCTTCGCTCCACGGTCCTCTTGCTCAAACTTCACACTCGGAATTTCTTGTGGCTTAAGAGACACCCAGCAGTGGCCCTACTAACTTATGTAGTTTATATATTTAGTGTCCCCTTTTTCCTTATAACTAAGCTATAGTACCATAAAAACAGGATTGTTGTCCCTGACTTTATCTGCTTAGGCTGTTTGTCTGCATCTGATATCAAAATTCCCTTTCTATGACTTCATAATTATTCCGACAGCAACAGATTGCAGTGTTACAAGCAGAAGATCATGATGTCTGGTGTAGACAAGTAGCCCAAGCTGGGGAAGTTTAGGAACAATGATCCTGTTTTTTATGTTAAAGCAGCAGTATTTGTAGTAGTCACTGTTAGTTTTCTTCAGCAATGATGTAGTTCGGCAAAAGCATCCATATACCCATTGTCTTTTCATTGCTAAACTGAGATGTGGGATTTTGCAGCTTGTAAATGTCCCCACTCTCGCCAAACACCCACAATGAAAAAATTTAATCTTTTTCGTGGTGCTGTTCTACATGCCATCAGAAACGTGGTAGCACCATCCTAAAATATCCACAGTATGAATCTAATATGTACATCCATAAGGTGCCCTCAGTGGAAGAGTTTTAAAAATTGTGAGTGGTGACCATCTTTAATAACTTGAGTTATTAATTACAACATTAAAAATAAACACTGTTTTAAATATATCTGAGGTAATTAAAATGCATAGATGTTGAATCCAAATTTGTCAGAAATATATTGTAGCTTAAAAAAATGATGATGCAATTTTTACTAACAAATACTTCTGCTTTAATGTACATATTTATAAAGAAAAAGGAAAACTAACTGCAGAAAATAGAAAGAAAACCCAAATTGGTCCAAAATGGTTTTGACTGTAAGTGTCCTCTAGATGGCAGGGTTCTCCCAAGCCCCAGTGGTAGACTTACCGCGAACGCCTAAGCTGGCATATTCTTATATTCAGGGCCCTAATGCTCTGTGGCACTTTGTCCGATTTCTGTGGCAGGGCTCCTCAACCTGTGGCAGCATTTTTGATTTCTGTGACATGATTTATTTATTTCAGTGGCAGAATGCAGTCCTGCCATTGGCTAAAATATGATGTGATGTTATAAATGACATCACATGCCAGAAAATGTGAGAGAGGCGTCATGATAAGCGAGATAGGAAAGGGATCTGGGCACTATGGGAAAACTGTATATTAGAATGGAAATTCACCAACAACAGTGAAATCTGCAGCACTATGTATATTCTGCTGCATGATGCAAATTTTGCTGAAAATTCTGTGTTCACAGACTCGCAGAATTCCAGGGGCCTTGCTTATACTTTTATTTGCAGTCCTGTAAGTAGGGGAAGGGGTTGTAAATCAGTGCTGAGGAGTCCTGCCGCACCATCCATTCACATTCCTGATATAAGCACTCTGCGCCTGTGCTTCATGTTTTACGATGTCACTGTTTGGAGAGCGCAGGGGTACGCTCCATAGAAAGTAATAGCCACATCTTTTAACATACTATTTTTAGTATGTTAGCAGTCCATTTGGTTCAGTTCAGAGCCACTGCTCGACTAATAAGGTCTTTGTTAGTCGAGTGATGACTCTGACTTGAATCAAACAGACTGCTAACATACTAAAAATAGTATTTTACAAGATGTGGCTATTACTTTCTTTTGAATGTACCACTGTGCTGTCCAAACAGTGACATTATAAAATATGAAGGCGTGGGGGGGAGTGCTCATACCAGGCAGGGGAAGGGATGGTGCTGCAGGACTCCTCAGCACCAATTTATGATTCCTTCCCTACTTACAGGACTGCAAATATAAGAATATGCCCCTATAACTATCTCGGGGTAAGTCGATCACTGGAGCTTGAGGGGGGCGGTATTATAGAAGGTGCTCTTTAAAGCTGCAGCAAGATGGAGAGTGGTTAGAGCACTGCCTTGGAAACCAGGAGGTAACATGCTCAAACCCTGTTAGAACCAGATACTCACCGTGTGACCTTGGGGAAGTCATTTAACCTCCTAGTGCTCCAGTCCACCCAGCTGCGGAATTGAGTAGAAGCAAGACCCCACTGGAAACTAGATTTTGCATCTCAGCTGGACTATCCTGTGTAAATAAATTGTAACAAAAAAAAATCTAGCTACATTGTGGGGTGGTCTGAATCCTGGTATCTCTGGTTGACAGTGACAGTGACATACAGTACTGAGGCTTTTATAGATTACAACAGGAAGGACATTTGCTAGATGTGCCGGGTGGGCGGCAGAAGCATCTACAGTAGATAATGCTGGGCACTTCCATACCATCAGAACAGAAACTGGGATTAGCAGAGAACAGCTGCTGAGAAGCCTGCAGTATTGCAGTCCCATCACTGCAAGTAGGCATTGCTCATAAATGCAGATACAAAATCAGGAGACAATAAGCAGATTTTAAGGAACTGGAGAAAAAACCCAGAACATTTAAAACCCCTGAAATAAAGTGCTTTATGCATCCATGCTGTACATGATTCTAATTTTAAGTTTTGTTCCCCTCGTTTTGTAGATTATGATTTTGGAGATGCGTTTCCAGCAGTGCAGTCCATGCCCAGCATAGACTGGGAAGGTGGGACTCCATCCTTTGTTGCTGTTGTATATGTTATACTTCCCTGTCACAGTTTGCTGCATGCTCCACTGTAAGAACTTCTCGCAGACACTGTGGAATTCTGTCACCATGGAAAATTGTAAACAAAAAAGCATTTTTAGCAGTACTTTTCAGTTTGTGACAAGATAAATTGTGGACTTTCATTTAGGGGGTACATTGAAGTATATTACAATCCGCCGCATAGATATTTATTTTTGTTACTCAGAGTTATAACTTTAATCCTAAACTTCACTGCTGTTCAGTATTTCATTTATGTTCAGCAGTAATAACTTGAGAAGTGCTTAAAATTCATTCTTCATGGGGTTGACATTGATGCTCAGTGCCTGGAGTAGTTCTTCTAGGAATCTGTTAAAATTGACTAAAAGCTAAATCTTATTGTTTAGAACATAATCTGAACTGTAGGAAACCAGAAGAAATAATTTATTTTAAATTTAAGCCTTGAAAAATAGGCAGCAAAGAGTACATTTCTAGGACATGGATATGTTGTTCATCCACACTTATTGGCAGGTTCCTTGCGCTTTAAATCTTGCCAGAAGGTCTTCAAGCTGGCTCCTCCCACCCACCCGGTGGTAAAACTCGGCTCCGCCCCATGGCGCTAGATCTTCCTTACGCTTGAGCTCAGGTTCCCTCCTTAGCAGCGTTGCGATTAAGACTGGTTCTAATTCTTTGAACAGTTCGAAATTAAAAGTTTTTGCTAAAGACTTCGGCTTCTTCTCCTCGCTGACTCACGATGGACAAATCGACTCGGTTTTGAGGTGCCCTTGCGGCTAGAAGATGTCTAGACGGATCCGCACTCACGGCGCCTACTGCCTGGGCCTTGAGCACGACCCGCAGGCCTGCGACTTGTGCTCTTCCTTTTCGGCCTACGTCCTTGAAGACCGTGCTGCCCGATTACAACTGGGGCGCCCCGAGAAAAGAATTCCACCGGTGAAATCTAAAGAGACCCGATTAGGCGGTATCCGTGGCGGCGGGTTCGGCGGATCAGCTTAGAGCAGATGATCACCCTCAAGAGGAGGCGGCGCTGGCCGCCGACCTCGAAGGCGGTTTTTGTCCCGCTTCTCTCGGTGCCTCGTACTCAGCTTCTTTTAAGGAGCTTTGTCTGACCCTCTCACCAAAGGTGAGGTCCATCTTCTTCGGACCTTTTCCAGGTCCAAAAGAGCAAAAGTAAGTCTCTCGTTGGCGCTTGGGAGCGGGAAAGATCCCTCCCTTGTCGAGCAGTCGACTTCGGGTCGACTCTCAGTTGCCACTGGCTTGACGGGTGTCCCCTGGCCAGGCCAGTTGACCGAGACTCCTGCCACGCGGTCGAGATTTTTCTCGACCTGTTAGACGGGTTGTCGGCTGGAGAAGCTGAGAATCCCCTTCCCCGGTTCCCCCGGTGGGAGTTGAGGATCCTGTCGGCTCGTCTGTGCCTCCGGTTCCGGAGCCTTTGGTGGGATCGTCCGAGCCGAGGGGAGTGCCGATTTCCGACACTTCTCCTCGCCTTCCTCGGCCTAGTCGAGACTCGGTCTCGGTCTCGGACATCCTCGCTGTCCAACCGATCCCGCCGCCTTAGGCGGGTCTCGATCTCGCACCGCTGCAAGCGGCGCCACCGCTCTTCCTCTTCCTCGGACGAGGGAGGCTTCGCAAGTTGGCGCCGAGGTACGAGGAACTTATGTGGCAACAGCCTTTGACCGGGAATAAGCCACCCAGTCGCCTTCCCCGCCATTAGTGGCTGTCACCGAGCAGCCAAACAACCCCTCGTTGTAGTCGAGGAGCCTGTTCTCAGGCCGTTGTTCGCCAGTTCCAGCTGCCCCACCGATTCTGGTGGAACCTCCGCCCCACAGCCATTAGTTGGGGCTCCACCAAATATTCTCGGTCGGCTTTGGTTTGCCCCATAGGCTGTCTGTCACCCTCACTCCCGATAAACCTCGGCAGGTGGAGGGTGGCTCAGGGCCGAGGCAGCTCTTTGAGGACTCTTCTGAGTCTGATGATGGTTCCTTCCTCTTCTCCAAGCGCATGGACTTGGAGTCCTCGGGAGGGCAGTCAATGGACGATAGCCCTTCGTCCTTCTTAGGGTTGCTTCGACTCATCTCGGAGTCCACCGGGATGAAGCTCGAACCCGTTTCTAAACGGGCCAGGTATCCCCTCACGGAGATTCTGGACCGAGGGGATTCTCCTACGGAGGCCTTTCCGGTGGCCGAGCATAGTGGGTCCGGCCTTGGAACTTTGGCAGCGCCCTGCTTCCTGCCCTGCGCCTTCGGCCAGGTTCTAGGAAGTGCGTCCCTACCGTTCTCTGTCCGTTTGAACACCCTCGGCCGAGGGGTTGGTTACCGACAGCTGTTTTCAGCGTCCGAGAGCTTAGGATGTGGACAAACCTCCCGACAAGGAATCCAAGAAATTGGATTATGCCGGGGAAAGTCTATGCTGTGTCCTCTCTCGGCCTTCGTCAGGCCAGTTCGGCTGTCCTCATGGCACATTTTTCTCACGCCCTGTTGGGCTCCCTGGATGAGGTTGTCCCTCATCTTCCCGCAGATCTGCAGACTGCGGTCAAGCAGGTGTGGGACCAGGGCAGGGCAGTGGCTAAACAGCAGCTCCAGACTGCGTTAGACATCGAGGGACTCATGTGCCAGGTCTGTGGGCGCCGCAGTGGCTATGCGCGCGTCTGGCTTGGCTGAGGATATCCACCTTTACCTCGGATACCCAGCACAAGTTGGCGGATGTTCCCTTTTTGGGGACTGACCTCTTCGGCCCTGGGGTGGAAGGTCACCTGCAGAGGATCGAGAAGTCCAATGCTACCTTGGACTCGGTTTCTTCCGCTCAGAAGGACAAAGGCCGCAAGCCACAGCCTAAGCCCTTTCGTCCTTCTGCGCCCGCGGCGCGCCCGGCCCAGCAACGTCAGGGCCAGCAGGCTCGACCTTGGTATCCCAAGCCCAAGCCGTCGGCTTCCTCCAACAGGAAGCAGGGAGGTAAAGGCCCAGGAGGTCCCTCGGCCAGTCCCTCCTCTAAGCCTGCCCAGTGACGGGCTGAGGGGTGTCGCCCCCATCCCTGTCACCTCACCCCTGGTTCCTCCGTGGGGCGGCTCAGACACTTTCCTTTCCACCTGGTCCGCTGTTACCACGGACAGGTGGGTACTGAGGTGGTGGGAAAGGCTCACCTCTGAATTCGAGCAGGCCCGCCCTTCAGAGCCTGTCGCACCTGGGAGCCTCGGGTCTGCAGCCTCACTGGCGCCCGAGCCGACATCGCCTCCTCCTCCAAAAGGAGGTGATCACGGAGGTAGAGGACCCCCTTCAGACCCGGGTTCGTGTCCAGGTATTTCCTGGTTCGAAGCGGACGGGGCTGGCGCCCATTCTCGACCTACGACCTGAACAAGTTCCTAAGGTCTCGAACCTTCAGGATGGTCACTCTGGCACAGATAATACCATCTCTGGAACACGGCGTGTGGTTCTGCTCTTCTGGACCTACAGGACGCGTTCTTTCCGTCCCTATCCATCCGTCACATCGGAGATTCCTCCGCTTAGCGGAGGGATCCTCTTCGAGTTCCAGCCATGCCCTTCGGCTTATCTCCAGCTCCCAGGGTCTTCACCAAATGCATGGCAGTGGTGGCGGCATCCTGCAGCGCCGAGGGTCGGGTGTCCCCTTACCTGGACGATTGGCTGATAGCAGCCCCTCCAGACGGGAGGTGGGTGGTCAGAGATCTGGCCTCCAGGTTTGCTCTCAAGTCGGCCTTCTCATCAACGGCCAGTTGGAACTTGAGCCAAGCAGGTGATCCTGTTCATCGGGCAGAGCTCGACTCTCTCTGAGCCAGAGCACAGCTCCCGCAGACAGGGCCGAGGTTCTTACTTCCTTGCCCAATCATTTCTGGTTGGGCAATCGCGCCCTGCCCGGGACTTCCTGCACCTTCTGGGTCTCATGGCGACTTGTACCAGCGTGGTCCATTGGGCCCGCTGGCACATGCGCCCCCTTCAGTGGGGACTGGCCAGCCAGTGGTCACAACGCTGTGATCCTTTGGACCAGCTAGTGATAGTGACCCGGGAGATGTGGAACGCTCTCCAGTGGTGGACTGTTCCATTTCATCTGCAGGAGGGCATCCCGTTTGTCCGCCCCGAGCCGACGGTCTCTCTATCGACCGACGACTCTCTGATGGGTTGGAGTGCCCATCTGGGGGAACACAGAGTGCACGGCCTCTGGTCCCTGCGGGAGTCCCGATGTCACATCAACCTGCTGGAGCTCCGAGCGGTCTGCCTAGCTCTCACCGCCTTTGCTCCGTTTCTCCGGGGTCAAGTGGTCCGAGTCCAGACGGACAATACCACGACCATGTACTACCTGAACCGCCAGGGCGGGACGCGCTCCATGCTTCTATGCAAGGAAGCTCTCCGCCTTTGGTCACTCGTGCGCAGCCTGGAGGCGGATCTCCTAGCCATTCATGTGGCAGGAGCCTCCAACACTCCTGGCCGATGCCCTGAGGCGATAGGGGCTGCATCTCACGGTGGTCTCTCCTGCCGGTGGTAGTGCAAGATCTGTTCTCCCACTGGGGCACACCTCAGGTGGACCTGTTTGCCTCAGGAGAACGAGAGCTGAGGCTGTTTCATGCCTGCCCCTCAGCAGGGGCTCGCTGCAGGGGTGCCTTCTCGAGGCTGTGGACCCGGGCCTCTTCGCCTTTTCCCCATTTCCTTGATTCACAAGGTGCTTCTCAAAGCAAGGAGGGACAAGGCCAGGTGATCCTGATAGCCCCAGACTGGCCGCCCAGTTCCGTACCAGATCTCCTCAACCTCAGCTCCAGGCTCCCGAGGCAGCTTCCAGCTCGCCCGGACCTGCTTTCAGTCAATCAGGGGAAGGTGTTCCATCCAGACCTTCAATCCCTGCATCTGACGGCCTGGTTCTTGAGCGGCTAGAGTTCCAGGCCTTGGGTCTTTCCGACGAGGTCCTCAATGTGGTTGAGGTGTCCCGGAAGGAGTCGACCAGAAAATGCTACGCCTTCAAATGGAAGAGATTCTCCATTTGGTGTCAGGGCAAGGGCCTGGACCCTTCCTCCTTTTCTGTGACAAGCATTTTGGACTATTTATGATCCCTTTCTAGTCAAGGCTTAGGGTCGATTTCACTCTAAAGGTGCACCTGGCAGCCATCTCTGCTTACTGGCTGGCCGAAGCAGTCAGTGGCGCAAGAAAGGTGGTCGGGCGCTTTTTCAAAGGCCTTGATCACATTTCCCCTCCGGTGCGAGAACCTCCACCTCCGTAGGATCTACTGCTGGTACTGGCAAAGCTCATGGGCAAGCCATTCGAACCAATGCACAGGTGTGAACTCTCTCACCTGTCGTGGAAGACCGCCTTCTTGGTGGCTATCACGTCAGCCAGAAGGATGGGAGAGCTCCAGGCGCTTTGCATCGAGTCTCCTTACCTGGTCTTCCACAGGGACAAGGTAGTCCTGCGCCCCCACCCGAAATTCCTTCCGAAGGTGGTGTCGGAGTTTCACCTAACCAGGTGTTGACTCTGCCGGGTGTTCTACCCCAATCACACCTCGGAGGCGTAATATAGGCTCCATACTCTGACCCTAGAAGGCGCCGCTATTATAAGGAGCGGACGGCTGAAATTGGGAGAGGTTTGGCAGCTGTTTGTCTCACGCTGAAGCCGCATCTGGCAGACCTTGCAGCCAAGCGGACGATAGGCAGGTGGGTCACCTCCTGCATAGATCGCTGCTATAAGTTGGCGGGCATGGAGCCTCCCAGAGGAATAAGAGCTCATTCTACCCGCCATACTGCTGCATCGGGTGGCTGCTTCCAGGGACGCCCTTATCCAGGAATTCTGCAGGGGCTGCTACCTGGAAGTCAGCACACCTTCATTACCCATTACTACATCGACCTTGAGTCACGCTGGGATGCTGGTTTTGGGGCCTCGGTTCTCCAGTCCTTATTTCCCAAGTAAGTATTGGGGTGTGCCTTGCCTCCTCCTCCCGGAGAACTGCTAGGAGTCTGCCAATAAGTGTGGATGAACAACATATCCATGTCCCTAGAAATACAGGTTACTCACCTGTAACAGGAGTTCTAGAATGGTATATGTTGTTCATCCACACGACCCACCCGACCTCCCCGGCTTCGACGCACAACCTGAGCTTCCAGCGGCCAGATCTGGCGTCATGGGGCGGAGCCGAGAGTTTTACCACCCGGGTGGGTGGGAGAAGCCAGCTTGAAGACCTTCCGGCAAGATTTAAAGCGCAAGGAACCTGTCAATAAGTGTGGATGAACAACATATACCATTCCTAGAACTCCTGTTACAGGTGAGTAACCTGTATTTTTTAGCACATGTGCTGACACATGCTTTCTAGCATTTCTGCATAATTTTTGGTGACCAGTTACAAAAGCGGTTGCTTTTGGTGACATCATTATGTGGATAGCTTGTCAATAATTTAAACCCTGTGAACCTTTGATGACAGTTTATACAATATTTATTCAGTTTTATGTATTGTAGACCACTTAGCTTATGCCTTGAAGATGAGCAGTGTCCTTGGAACCGAGTCCATATGGCCTCCTGGTGTCCATCCTGCACCTCGGAGGTCTCATGGTGTGAATAAATAAAGTTTACTCCTAGGAGATTTGAGGGACCAGGCAAGGGACCTCAGGGATTTAGGGATGGGGGATTGGTCACTGGGGCATCCTTTGTCTCCTTAATCGGAGAGCAATTTAGTGTGTTTTGTTTTTGGTCAGAAAAATGAGTTCAAAGGACTGTCCCAATAAATACATTAAACACTTTTTTAGAACTTTCAGTACTTCCTGTGTTGAAACTGCACTTACTTGTTTTCAGTTATACAAAGGCACTGCACTGAGAGAAGACTTACTTTGTTAATTGAGAGGGCAGTGACAAAGACACCTATGAGACACATTTTTATTCTTTATATGGGGTGAAGGGAAACTGACCTCTTGCTCTGTGGGGAAATGCCTGATCAGACATTTCCATTAGGTGGAAAAGCAACCCTGCTTGCTCCTCAAGTGAAGTAGCAGGTAAGATGACAGGAGCTGGGTTAGACAGTTTCTTTTTAGTCCAGAGCATTAAGGAGAGACGCTCTTGTTCCACACATACAATGGCACAAGAGTACTCTGGCTGTGAGTCAAGTATGGGCAGAATAGGTGGTCTCATGGAGACCTACTGCACACCATAGTTGTATTGGTTCGATGTCAGTGTGGCAGAAAAGTAAAGCAAGGGCCATATCCTTTGTGTATATTTTGGCATGGTCTCAGAATTCCAGTAGGACTGCTTGCTCTCGCTCTTTCTTGTTGACTTGACAACATGGCATGCACTTGATTTTCAAGGCTCCACCCAACTACTAACCTGGTGACAAATGCTGCCAATGTCTTGGTGTTTGAAGTCTGTCTCTCATTAGGGACTGTCTGCTTCCTGCTAAAAGAACTAGAAGACATTGCAGATGTGGCACTGTGCATTCCTGCAGTTGTTTCATGGCTGTGAATCATCATGCTCTCATATGCAACATGCAATTGTGTTGCACCGTTTGTTTGATAACTTCATACATGAAATAACTTTATGACATGCACCTGCCAGTCCAGTTTCCTCTATATTCTATGTCTTTGACATTAAGATCTATAACAGGTTGTATTCCCATATGGAATGGGACGTATTCTGCACTCTGGCACAAAAATTACATTTCTGATGTATACAAAATGTCACACTTACCATAGGGCACAGAGGGTCTTTTGGCCCAAAGAGAACAACCTCCGAGGCAGTTCTTGACAGATTTCTGTGTGACATGATAAATCTGCATACATCGATGGTCTTTATCATGTGTGTGTAGCCAGTTAATATTACAAAAGGAGTCTAAAGCAACAACAGAAGGTCCAAAACAAAAAAAGTTGCCTAAGCAGGAAACCCTGCCATTATTGCTACCAGTGGATGTTATTTTTCAGGCATTGTCCACTTCTGTTGTAGCCTATTAGATAATAAAACGAGTCACAGACATAGAATGAAAGTATATTATAGCAAGTGTTTCACCGCTTCATGTTGTTTGAATTACATTTGGATTTTTACGAATATAGTTTGTTTATTGTTTTGTTTTTTTTACCTTTGTGTTTATGATTTGGGGTTTATTTTTCCTTTGGGTTAATCTACAGACTGATTTGGATCTAAAACCCAGTTCTGGTTTTGCAACCAATACTGTAGAGTCAAAGTTTTTACAGATGTGACACTGTAGCCTGAAAATATGGGTTACACTGCAGATTGCTTGACTGGGGTGAGTGACTACAGCAAGAAAGAGCCATTACATTGATTTCCCTCCTGTTAGGAACACTGTGATTCAACAATTCATTCCTAAAGGAATTTAAAATGTGCTGAACATAGTTAGAAACCTGTTGGCCTCAGAGGAAAGATCAGTGTAGGTATTGCTGGGGTTACCAGGGACGTGGTGCCTGCCTTCTGTTACAGTGCTATATCTGTGTACTACAAAACTAATATTAGTGTACTGCCAAACACCCCTCTTTGTTATTCAGACAAGGCAAGAACCACACTTGGCAGAAAAAAGAATCACTGATGGCATTAGGGCAACACCTGGCTCCGGCATCTCAGAGGTCGGGGGCACAAAACAATATTTCTATTTTACCCAGGTCTGGGGAAGAGGTGCCAGGTCTATAGTGAGTCTCCTATCTGTGGGGACCCAAAAACTCACACAGGTCACTCGGTGATGGATTGTCCGCAACGAGAAACTTGGGATTTTACTATATGGCTTTATTCCTGACAGAGTGTTAACAGAAATTATGGTGGTGTTCCCAGGGCTTGTAGCTGTACAGACACAGATGGACGATTTGTAGCAGGTAAAACATTTCACAACTCTTTCAGGCAGTACTGAGACTTCTTACAAGAACATTTCCCATGAATGTCTAGCCCTTTGTTAAGAGACCCCTGGACTTACCAGTGCATTTATAGTGGATCTTGCCACAACACTATTTTGAGCACCACTAGGTGAACTAAGTTTATTTATTTGAGTTTTTGTAACTGGGTAAGTCCACTGAGACAATTACAGTCCCTTTTTCAGGGTCGACCTGGGGTCGAGAATCAACCACGAAGGTATAAGTGCAACAAGCAATTCAGTTCTCATGGTACACGGATGGCATAAGGCAGAGTACAGGTCAAGACACAATGTTTGCAAGTACAGAAGCAATTGACAACAGATTTGACAAGTAGTGCATGAAATTGAATGCCTGATGGACTACAGACAGGGCAGTTATAGTACAATACTTCATAGTAAGCATACTAATAATATACATGGGAGTGGCTAGGACCAGAGACTTCTACACATATTAGCCTCCCATTATGCTAGGTGCCGTAGTAGTGGAGAGGGAGAAGAGTAAGGCAGGAGAAGGCAGCCGTAGGTAAGGTGGGGAGTTTCTGGGTGGGCACCCTTCAGTAAAAGCAGAACAGGTGGCAGAGGAAGACAGAAGGGCAGACAGTTGGGACTAAAATTGGGAGATGGAGGAGCAGGATAGAATGGAGGGAGGAGTTCCAGTCAATTAGGGGCGGCATAAGAAAAGGAGCATCTGGATCGGCAAGAAGCATTTTGGGGACAGTGAAGGGGAGAAGGTAGGCCGGAGTGTGCGTGGTCCTTGTTTGAGGCGGATAAGTTCCCTGAGGCAGGCAGGAGTGAATTTGTGAACAAACTTGAACATAAGGCTCAGGGTGGAGTACCTCAGTTTTGCTCCATATGAAGGCCACCCCAGCAAGGCGAGAACATCACAGTGGTGAGAACGGGTAGGTGGCCCCACAGCAAAACAACCTACCCTGTGGTATGCTTGAGAGAGGAGGGACTTGGAGGAGGAGTTAGTGTAGAAAAGGAGGGGTTCAGCATAAGATAGTATGGGAAGGAGGTATGCAGAAGTAATTTTTTGGCAAGAGTGAGGTGCCGGCCATACGATATAGGAGTCCAAGTTTCTGATTGAGATTTTTGATAGTGCTAGAGACATGGGAGTTGAACGATAGGGCAGGGTCCAAGGTAACACCTAGGTATTTGAAGGAGTGAACTACCTCTAGCGGGTCACCCTTGTTAGTATAAATACCAAGGGCAAGTGGGTTAGGCTTTTTGCATGCCGATGGGCAAAGACCATGCATTTTGTTTTCTTTGAGTTGAGAACAAGATGATTCCGTTGGAACCATGCTTCAGGGAGGTGAAGTCGGAGGCAAGGTTCCAATTGATTTGGTCAGTGTCTGGAGAGGAGTGGTAGCTGATGGCATAGTCTGCATATAGATGAACTGTGGCACTCCGCAGAGAAGTTAGGAGGATCATTGATGAAAATGAAAATAACATGGGGCCCAGAATTGAGCCTTGCGGGACACCGTGGAAACTGGTTTCTGTTCTGACTGGGAGCCATCCCACTTAACTTTCCTGGATCAATCGGACAGATAGCTCTTCATCCAATGCAACGCATTGTAGTCCAGCCAAGTAGATGTAACTGGTGGAGCAGCAGCCCATGGTTCACTAGGTCAAATGCCTTTGTGAGATCCACAAACATGGCCCCAGTGGCCTGGCCCCTATCCGTAGCATGGAAGATGTCAGATGTTACTTTTATGAGTGCAGTGAGGGTACTGTGCTTCTTTCTAAAGCCGTGTTAGCAGGGTGATAGCAGCTTGTGGGAGTCAAGTTAGTCTTGGAGATGATTATAGACTATACCCGCTTGGATTTTTGCCAGTTGAGAAAGTAGGGATATAGGTCTAAAGTTTTCTATGATGGAGTTTGGTCCTCCTTTGTGGACCGGACTACTACTGCCACCTTCCACTTATCTGGCACAGTATTTGAGAGGAAGGACCGGTTGAACAAGTTGCGGATGGGGCGAGCTAGGACAGAGGCACCCAGCTTAAGAAATTTTGTTTCCAACAAGTCATATCCAGGGGAGCCCTCAGGTTTTAGATTAGATAGAAGTTGCTGCACCTCTTTGAGTGTGGCTGTCTTCAAGTGGAATTCAGGACGACCCCCTAGATTGGGCAGGGGAGTTGTAGGAAGAGAGGGAGCCTTATGAAAGATAGAGGTGTATTTTTGGAGGTCAGTGAAGAAATTGTTAAATCCAGTGGCTATGGATAGTGGGTCATCAAGGGTGGTGCCATTGACAGAAATAGAGCTTGGGTTTTCTGCAGTCTTTCCTTTTACTAAAGGTGTTAACTTGTCTCAGAATTCCTTTGGGTGATTTAGATGCTCTGTTTGAAGAGATTTGAGATGGTATCTCTTAGCTTTTTGTATAGAGTTTTACACTGATTCCTGAACTGTCAGTAGATAAGCCAGTCTGATTGGAGTCCACTATGCTTGTAGCGTTTCCATGCTTTGCCCCATAGGGCCATGAGAGATCTGATATCCCCAGAGAGCCACGGGCTTTAACACCCTAGGTCTGCATTTCTTCTGAGGGGCTGGGTTGATTATTTTGGTGAGAGTGGAGATTAGGAAGTCCAGGGCTAGGTTTATATCAGGAAGTGTATTAATGGGGCCCTAGTCTGCAGAGTTAATGGATGATAGGAACCTTTTACGTGAACTTGGTCTTATCCCGACCAGGAAATCTTAGGAGGAGGGTTGGTATAGCTGTTACTCCACATACAGAAAGTGGGAGAGTGATCGCTCTGCAGTCAGAGAGTGTGCCAGTAGATCTGATTTTAAGTGGGCAGTTAGTGACTATCCAGTCTAGCAGGGTATGATTGCCAGATTTTGAATTGACTTGTGTATGATCATGGATTAACTGAGTGAGGTTGCCATCAGCAAGTGAAGCACGGACATTACCAATATTGGGGTGCAGCCAGTCAGTGTTGAAGTCCCCACATAGGATGAGGTCATGCTTTGGGAGGCTGCCTAAAGATTCAAGGAGAGGAGGCAGGCCAGCGGTGGCATGGTTGGGGGGAATATAGATACACCCTATGTTTATTTTTTTAACGTTTCCAAGCGTAAGGGTGACATAAATGGACTCAACGAGAGCTGGTGAGGAGGGCAGGCGTGGGGAGTACAGTGATGTTGAGGCCTGTCCTATAGTAGATCAGTACCCCTCCGCCTCTTTGCCTATCCTATCATGTCTAGAAACATAGAATTTGACGGCAGATAAGGACCGCTTGGCCCACCTGGTCTGCCCATTTCCCTACCTACTGGATAAGCTGCAGATCTTAGTTAACCAGCAGCCTACTTCTTCCTACCCCACCCCTAGAATTGCCTTATGACTGTCCCATGCATGCTTGAATTCCACCACTGTTTTTGACTCCACAACCTCCTCCGGAAGGCCGTTCCATGCATCCACGACCCTCTCTGTGAAAAAATACTTCCTTAAATTACCTCTGAGCTGCCCCCCCATCTTCAAATTGTGCCCTCTTGTTCTTGCACACCTCTTTTTTTGAAAGATGCTACTCTCTTGGACTTTGTTGATTCTCTTGAGGTACTTGAGCGTTTCTATCATGTCCCCTCTCCTCTCTCCTCGAGGCTATACATATTAAGCTCCTTTCGTCTCTCTTCATATGTCTTCCGGTGCAGACCCTGCACCATTTAGTTGCCCTCCTCTGGACAGCTTCTATCCTGTCTATGTCTTTATGGAGATTGGGTCTCCAGAACTGCACACAGTACTCCAGATGGGGTCTCACCAGCTGTCTGTACAGAGGATAATAACTTCCTGTTTTCTACTGGTGATGCCTCTCCCTATGCATCCCAGTATCCCCCAGCCCTCCTTGCTGCCCTCTCACATTGCTTGCCCACCTTTAGGGGCATCTGATATGACTACCCCCAGGTCCCTTTCCATTTTGTTGTTGTTAGTATCTCACCCCCATTGTGTACTCTTCCCTGGGTTTTGTTTCCCAGGTGCATTACCTGCACTTCTTAGCATTGAATCTAAGCTGCCATACATTTGACCATTCCTCTACCCTTGCCAAGTCCCTTCTCATCCTTTCCACCCACCCTGTGCATCAACTCTGTTGCAGATCTTTGTCATCTACAAAGAGACATACTTTTCCTTCCAGTCCTTCTGCAATGTTGAAGAGGATCGGTCCTAATACTGAACCCTGCGGTACCCCACTAGCAACCTTCCTTTCTTCTGAGTGGACTCCATTTACTGTTACTCTCTGTGTCCTATTCTCCAGCCAATTCTTTACCCAGGCTGTCATCTTGGGACCCACACCCAGGCTGGCTAACTTGTATAGTAATCTTTTGTGTGGGACTGTGTCAAATGCCTTGCTAAAGTCTAGGTAGGCCATGTCCACAGCCCCTCCCTGATCTACTGCTTTGGTCACCCAGTCAAAGAAATCTATCAGATTCATCTGGCATGACCTTCCGCTGTGAATCCATGCTGCCTAGGGTCCTGTGCCCTCTGGCCTCTAGATACTCAACAATTCTTTCCTTCCATCATTTTCACTATCACTGAGGTTAAACTAACAGGTCTGTAGTTTCCTGCTTCTGCCTTGCTCCCACTTTTGTGAAGGGGAATCACATCTGCCCTCCTCCAGTCCTCGGGTACCACCCCATCCTCCCATGATTTGTTAAAAAGGGTAGTCAGTGGTGTCACTAGTTCTACCCTTAGTTCTTTTAGAATTCTGGGATGAATCCCATCAGGCCCCATTGCTTTGTCCACCTTCAGTTTTAAGAGTTCTTTCAGAACCCTTTCTTCTGTAAATGGGCTGGTATCAACTTCTGTATCCAGAGTGTTTCTACTGTTTGTTTTATGCACCTCCCCTTCTTCATTTGTAAATACTGAGCAAAAATATTTGTTTAGTATCTCTGCCTTTTCAAAGTCTCCCTTTGCCCACCCTCCCTCCGCTTTATTAAGCCTCACTATCCCACCCTTGGTCTTCCTTCGCTCCTGATGTACCTATAAAAGTTTTATCCCCTTCTTAACTGAGTTGGGTATCTTTTCCTCGGTTTGGGCCTTTGCTTTTCTGACTGCCTTCCAGCCTCCTTTTGCTTTAACTGATACAGTTCTCTGTCCTGCTCCTTCTGTGATTCCTTGTACTTCCTGAATGCTTTCTTTTCTCTTGAACCTTCCTGCCACTTCCTTTGAGAACCATAGTGGTTTCTTACATCGTTTTGTTTTGTTTATTTGCTTCACACAAGGCTCTTATCTCTGTGATGGCAGTTTTATTATTCCCCATTGTTCTTCTACCCTCCTTCCTGCCCATTTGCTAGTGCATTCCTTAGGCACTCGACCATTTTGGCAAAGTCAGTCCTCCTAAAGTCCAGTACTTTTGTCTTTGTATGGCTTGACTCTATTGCTGTGTTTATTGTGAACCATAGTGTTCGATGGTCACTAGTTCCCAGATGGCTACCCACTTCTACATCTGTGATCCTCTCTCCATCTCCATTTGAGAGAAGCAAGTCTAATATTGCTCCCTCTCGAGTGGGCTCCAATGCTAGTTGTCTAAGGCATGCCCCCTGTAGGGCATCTAGAATAACTGCACTCTTCGATGGCAGCTGCAACTGCACTCCAGTTAACATCTGGCATATTCAGATCACCCATCAGCAATATCTCCCCTTTTCTGCCATTCTAAGTATCGTTCTATCATTTCCTTGTCCATTTCTCCCCTGAGAAGGTCTTGTATCTAACCCTGTGGGATTGTGGTGCCATTGCCTGTCTCCAAATTTACCAACAGTGCTTCTTCTCCTCCCTGTTTACCCTTTTGTTCTGTTGCTTTTATTCCTTCCCTTATGTAAAAGCTACTCCTCCTCTTTTACCCTCCCTGTCCCTCCTGTAGATAGTGTATCCTGGTATGTTTACGTCCCAGTCATGTTTTTTGTATACCATGTTTCTGTGACTGCCACGATATCCAGATGTTCCTCCTCCATCAAGGCCACTAATTCAGGAAGCTTGTTACCCAGACTACGGGCATTGGTACTCATTGCTCTCCATTTTTGATGGCTTTACCTTCTGTTGCAGCATCCCCACTGACCTGTCTACCTCGGTCTTTTCTCATTTAGTACCCTGTTTTGTAGGGAGGCTGGGATTTTCCTGCTGCTTGTCAGTGCCTCCCCTTTGACTAGTTTAAAAGCTTGCCAATGAAGCATTTAAATGCTGTAGCCTTGAAGGGACACCTCATGCTGTTTGATAGCAGGTTTTAGCCAGGATTCAGTTATGCACAGGATGTCAGGGAGACATTCGTATGGTCAGGCTTCCAATTCAGCCATTTTGGGGCGTAGGCTGCGAATATTAATGTGTACTATTTTCAGTCCTTTCATAGTAGGTACATATGCTGCAGATTGGGTAGGGGGAGAGTGAGGAGCAGGTCCAGGGTTGGTTTCAATGTCCTGAGCCTGGAGCAGCAGGAGGAGAGTAGAGACAGTTACCCAGGGCAAGGTGCCAGAAGAGAGGATACCATAGGCAGAGGTAGCATTGGGAGCAAGGAGACGTTTGTGTAGCCAGTAACCAAGCCGAGCTGTATCTTGTTTAGGCAGACAGGGGATGTAGAGAAGTATTGTCCTGGATTCTGGTACAACGTGGACTGGAGGGGGAGGTGAACATTCACCTGCAGGGTGTTGGAATGCCCCAGTTATCACCCCGTCCATATACCAGCTTAACACAATAAGCCAAGCCAGGGAGACTGACCAATATAGTCTGCCCATTATTGCAAGTTGGGCAGACTGGTCGAGGGCAGAGAGTAGGTTGTAAATTGTTGTGTTCTGTGATCCAGGCAGGGGCGAAATGCCTGGTGGGAACCGCAGAGAGAGAGAGAGGCTAAAATTACAGTTTGCGTGGCGAGGTGAATTAGGTTGATTAATCCTAGTAGACTAGGGAGTTTATATAGTTCTGAGGCAATTGTCCAGCCCAATCTAAGAAGCCCATGGTGTAGGGGTGACAGCAGGAGAGAAGAGCCAATAGAGATGCGATTTTCTGGTGGGAGGGGCAGGAATGAGTATTTAAAGGTGGCCTGGGAGGGGGAGGGGGGTGGGACAAAAGAACAGGCACGAGAGAGCTACGAGTGCCCAGTTATGAGTAATTGGAACTGCAGAGAAGCTGCCTACAAAAGGCGCATTTAATTGGGAGCTATGCTCAGCGTGGGTGGCCCAATCAGGAGCGTTCAAAATACACAGTGACCAATGACAGATCTGCCGGAGCAGCCTGGCTCCTAAATCAAAGAGCGCACTGGCTATGTGTCCTGAGTCGACCAGGCGGTTGGTCCAAAAGCGCTGATGTTGCCTGGAAAGTTAACACCTTAGATAATTCCTTGTAACCAGTTAGGTCTCCTTGAAACCAAAAAGTAGTAGTCAGTTCACTATGGCCAAAGATATACTGTACTCTTGTCTGCCATTACCTTAAGGAAAAACAGAATTCCCTAGCCACACAGGGGTGGCAAAAGACCCCCTTACAGCACAATCTTTATGCAAAAAGGTCCCAAGTACCTATATCCTAGCCATCTTGGGCTCCTAACAAGGCACCAGCCAACCCACATTTGAATAACAAATGAACCTCATACTTAACAGCAACTCATGCCCCAAGGCATTTGTTAAGAACACTTGCAATCAGCAGGTCTCACACAAAAGCCATAGCTTTCAGGTTTGTACACAAGTCTCTACATTCTGGGCATTTCTGATTGCTCTCAGTCTTTTGGGGTTGCACAAAGTACTCACTGAACCTTCAGTCCCATTCTGCCTTCTGTGAAAATCTTCACCCCCTCGGGGCTTCACAGGATCTGGTAGCTACCATGTCCCACAAAACCAGACGAAGGCTACTGTACTAAGGCAGAAAATAACAAACTGAGGGTCCTTCCCTCTAACAAGTGGCCTCTGACAGAGCACCACTTGCTTGTAGAGCTCTCAACTCCAGCTCCACACTCTGACTCACTGAAGTAAAAAAAACAGCACAGCACTGTGGCTTATGCTGCTGCGGGGGTTCTAGATTCCATGACATCATCCTCTGCCGCAGCAGAGCTGAACAGGTGGCGATGTAATGTTTTCAGAGTTTTAAACCCTCTGAAACTGCCCAGGCTGTCTGCCTGATCTAAAACTGATGGGATCCTAGTAACCCCAGGAAATGGTCGGTTACATTAGTGTCAAGTTTGACACACTGAATTGAAAATAAAATAAGTCCATTACACTAAAGATCCATCTAGTGACAAATGTCGGCATAGCATAGTATTTACAAACGTCACCATGACCACTGCCTTTAAGAGATAATTCAAGAATTCATAAAATTAAGGCACTGGCTTTGGGGGATACCAGTCTAAAAGGAAAGAATCTTAAATCACTAGGATGAAAGTTGCCGCATGAATATAGTGATCTAGTAACTTATAGTCGGAAGGTATGCATCAAGTTTGTTCCCCGCCCCGGCTTCAAACATATTTATAGCGGTTGTCTTCATGACTACCCTCTATGCTAATTGCCTGTTTTATCAGTTTACTACCCTCTAGCAGATGTGCTTCTTGATGTAGACCATGAAGTTAACACCTCTGAGCTTCAGGACATATCCCCAGGTTCTGCTGGAGCACATTAGATTAAACATTTCCATCAGTATGACCTGGTTGATACCCTGTAGTATGATAGACTGAGATCATGTCCCCTTCAGCCTCCCTTTATCCATGGTGAACATGTTTTTTTTTTCCTTTAATGTACTATGCTTTATCCCTTGCACTGCAGCCAGCCACGTCGATCCATGACTGATCAGCCCTGTCACCCGCAGTCTCCCTGACTCTTGCATCTCCAGCCTCCAGTCAGGGAGCCTGTTCCTTCTTGGAGCCTGAACTTTTGCATAGGCAGGCTCATGAAACCATCCTTCGAGCCTATATCCACTGCTCACATCAAGGTTGTAACTTGGAAGAGAGCCTTTCTGGTAGCCATTACCTCTGCCAGGGGGATTTCAGAGCTACAGGCCCTATGCACTGAGCCAAGTTACATCATCCTCTCAACGATAAAGTTGAGCTCAGGACAAATTGGAAATTTCTGCCAAAGGTGGTTTCAGAGTCCCTCTTAAACCAGTCAATTACTCTGCCTGTCTTCTTTACTGAGAAATCGACTCTTGGTGAGCAAAAGTTCCACAGCTTGGATGTCAAAAGAGATATCTTTTACTACCTAGAGCATACTAGACAATCCAGAGGCTCTTCCACTCAGTTGTTCCTCACCTACGGGTATGTAGGCAGAGGAAGTCCAGCTAACAAGATAACTATTTCCCGTGGGTTGGTCTCTTGTATTAGATTCTGCTATGAGAAAGCTGGTCACCAACCCCCAGTGAGCTCAGGGCCCACTCCACAGTGGGCACTGCAGCCTCGCTTCAGCAGCAAGGGACATTCCCTTCCTGGATGTCTGCAAGGCAGCTACCTGGAAATCTGTGTACACCTTTGTGAAACACTACAGTTGGATGTGCAGACCAGATCTGATGCCAAATTGGCAGGGCAGTTCTGTAGAGCCTCTTTCCTAAGTAGGTTCTCTGCCCACCTCCACTTGGTACTGCTCGGTAGTCTGTATAGTTACTGATGCTAAAGGACTCTTGGGGTAAGGAGAAAGATTACTCACTGTAGTAATCTTCTTTCTTCCAAAGGTCCTTTAGCATCAGTAGCCTCCACCTCCTCCCCAGTTCACCTGTTGAGAAGGGCTCTTTATCATATCTCTTACCAAATTTGGAGTTTCTTATTGATGAGTTTTAGCTCATGTTGTTGTGGTTTCTATTTCCACTTTTGTGGACATTTGCATGTATTTTGACTCTTATTGATTCTTTTTGGGGCATTTGCCTAATTTTCCTTCAAAAGATTCTGAAGCCTTCAGGCAGCTCTCATTTAGCTCACTCCACCTCTTGTGTTTGACTGACTATTGCCCAAAGCTCATTTAAATAAAATTATCTTAAAGGCATACCTCCGGAGTAGTTATACCTAGCCAGCTAACTGCTAATGTTACTGATGCTAAAGGACCCCTTGGAAGAAAGAAGATTACTGCGGTGAGTAATTTTTTCTTGCCTACTGCTGATCCCCCAGTTATGCAGCCAGACATTTTATTTGCCCATGCTGCTGCTTATCTGTACTGGGTAGAGTGCTTCAGGTCACTAGTAATTATCACTAAAAATGCCACCAACAGCTTAATCTGGTTCAAGGTCAGTTGGCATTCATCTGTATCCCCCTTCCCCAGGTCGTGCCTGAAAATAGGCGGCATTTGTCTAGTGCACTTACCTGGTCAACAACAACTAAGATAAAATAAATTAATAAAAAAAATCTTTCCCAGATCTTTCTCCTCCTCCCTTGCATATATCTGGATCCCTCCCAGGTTGTACTCTGTCCTGTGAGTCTTGGCTCCAGTGTGCATAACTTAGCATTTCTTTTTTTACATTGAAGCCAAGCTGTCAAATCCAGGACCACCTCTCAAGCTTTTTCAGTTTGTCCAGTAGGTTCTATTTACCTTTGGCTGTGTCTGCCTCTCACAGAGCTTGGTGTTGTCTGTGAATAGACACATTTTGCCATAAATGCCATCCCCAGTGTCATTGATGAAGACACTGAGCAACACCAGTCCCAGCACTGAGCCCAGCAGGACCCCACCGTGATCTTCCTGGTGCTAGATAACTCTCCACCCACCACCACCCTCTGTGTCCTGTTTGTCAGCCAGTTTTCGACTCATCTGGTCATCTCCCCAATCCTGAGATCCGCCAGCTTCCTGAGCAACATTTTGTGGGGTACATAGTCGAAGGCCTTGTTGAAGTCCAGTTAAAGGGTGTCCACCACTTGACCCCTGTGTACCACCCTAGTGACCCAATCAAAGAAATCAATAAGATTAATTTGCCACGGTCTTCCTCCCATAACCTGTGCTGCCTTACATCCTGGAGACCGTACTTCTCTAGATATTCTCCCAACCTTTCCTTAAGTATGGTTTCCATGAACTTACGTATGATTGCAATCAGGGTGACTGGTGTGTAATTCCCTGGGTCATCCTTGGGACCACTCTTATGGAGGGGCACCATATGTGCCGTTCTCCAGTCCTGCGGTACCACGCTCTACGCCAGAGAGCTACTGAACAGGCTTGCCAATGGCCTTGCAAGCTTCTCTGCCAGGTCCCTCAGCATCCTTGGTGTATGCTGTCCGGGCCTGGTGGTTTGCCCACCTTCAAAGCTAGCAGCCCTTCCCTCACTCTGTCCTCCACTATCAGCACATCTGTGCCCCTCCGCCCAACCTCTTCTCCCTCCTGTAGGCACCTGTCTGTTTTTCTCTCTCTGGTGAAGGCGGAACTGAAGAATTTGTTCAGTACCTCTGCTTTCCTCTTGTTCTGCTCCATGCACTCATTTAATTTCGAGCCTAATAATCCCTCCTTCTTGTCCCTTTTGTTTTGCTTATGTAATGAAAAAGGCCTTCTCCTCCTTCTTAATTCCCTCAGCTATCTGCAGTTTCTTCTGTGCCTTAGCATGCCAGACTACCTTACTTGCCGCACTAGCCAACTTTAGTTAATTCTCCCTATCTCGGTCTTTTGAATTTCCTGTATAACCTGTTGTCCCTTACTGCCAGGGTGACCTCAATACTGAACCAGCTTGGTGCTTTAGCCCTTGAGCCTAATGCACCCTCTGTGGCAACCATTATTCAATCCTTAATGATGGACCACCTTTGGTCCACACCCCATCTGCTCTGATGCCTGCCAGGTGCCTCCTTAGCACCTCACCCATCTTCTTGAAGTCTGCCTCCTAAAATCAGGATTTTGGTCTTAGTGGGATGTTTTCCTGCCTATATCCCACCAGAACCAGACTGTGGATGGTCACGCCCACCCAGGGGTTCCTTGACTGTTATTTCCTGTATTTCCTGTACATGCTCCCATTTGTGAGCACTAGATCAAGGATTGCCCCTCTCTGGTGGGTTCTGTGACTCCTTGGGTCAGGGCCCACTCTGCAACACTGCTGGTATCACCCAACTCCTGGCACATGTTGTGAATGGTACGCCGCTAGTCTGCCTTGGGCAGGTTGAAGTCTCCCCTTTACCACCTCTCCTTTCTCTGCAACTTTCAATATTTGTGAGCTCAGTCCCTGTCCCTTACCTCTTTCCATTGGGTGGTATGCAAACCACCCCCAGCCTCACCTTTTCCCTGTACTGGATCATAACTGAACCCACAATGCTTCCACCTCCACATGACTCCTCCCTCAGTGCATATTATACTCTCCCTGATATAAACCGCCACCCCCCTTTCCCTACTGCCCTGTCCCTCTTGTATAGATTATATCTAGGGATTGAGAGGTCCTAGTCATAGTGTGGTGTGGCTCAAGTCTTGGTTACTGCCACTATGTCCACCCTCCCTTCTGCTAATAGTGTTTGCAGGTCCTCCATCTTGTTTCCAAGAATTTGCTTGTTCACAGACACCACCTTCCACCTAGAATCTGAGCCTTCTTCCCTTCCTTCTCTTTTTTTTTGCTGATTTTTCCCCTCTGTGCCCTCGCTCCACCCCCCTCTATTAACTGTTTTGCTCGCCCTCCACTTCCACCCTCCATACTCCTTCTAGTAGTATGGGGCGGAGGTCTGTTGACCTCCTCCTCCTCCTCCTGGAACCTTTGGGCCAGCAGTCCTGCCCCCCCCCCCAAGTAGTTTACATAGAAACATAGAATTTGACGGCAGATAAGGACTGCTTGGCCCACCTAGTCTGCCCATTTCCTACCTAACAGATGAGCTGAGATCCTAGTTAACCAACAGCTTACTTCCTCTTACCCCCCCACTAGGACTGCCTTATGCCTGTCCCATGCATTCTTGAAGTCCCCCACTGTTCTTGACTCCACGACCTCCTCAGGGAGGCTGTTCCATGCATCCACAACCCTCTCAGTGAAAAAAATACTTCCTCACATTACCCCTGAGTCGTCCCCCCTTTAAATTAAGTTTATTGGTTATATACTCCACCCAGTTTATCCCTGAGTACCCTCAAGCCCTCTCTACTGAGGTGTAGCCTGTCCAGTAAAAAAAGGTTTTTGTTTTACCAGGTGTCTTCCCCCCACCCCCAGTACAGACGAACCTCTCCTCCCTGCACCATTTCCTCAGTCACTCATTGAATTTCTCTATTCCTTTCTTCCTGACTGTGCTGGCCCTTGGTACTGGTATCACCTCTGAAAAAGCCAGCTATCTTGTTTTCTCCCTGCAAGTAAATGTCTGGTCTATAAGTATGGGGTACAGGGTCACCTGAGGAGAACAGACCCTATGTCTCATTTAATAACCTTAGACTAACGTGGACTTTGTACCACAGAGACTTTGGATGTGCCTCTCTCCAAGTCTCCCTCTCCTAACTGAACGCTAAAATGACTTGACAGCATATGTTTCTCTCCTTGTTTCTGCCTCATTAAGCTGAGCCATAGCCCTATGTAAGTTGTGTCAGAATAAGAGTAGTAATATTATAATTGGAACCTGCAGTAGATGGTTCAATTCAACTGAACATGTTAACAGTGAATTATTAGCTGAAATTCTTGTGGCCTGTGAGTTGAGTGAGGTTATTCTGGTAGGAGGTTTCAATTTACTAGATACTACATGGGATAAGCTTTCTGGAAAATGTAATTTCTCCAGGACCTTTACTGATACAATTAAGCAGTGCTCTCTCCGGCAAATTGTTAGTCAACCCACCGGAGGGCACATCTCTTACATTTGTTTTTCTGTCTGATGTAATTTTATCCTCCATGTAAGGTTAAAGACCCCTGGCTAACAGTAGTGACCACTGTATGGGGATTTTAATTTACAGATTATTCCCAATAAAAGTAGTGGATGCACCAAAATATACTTACATATTGTAAAGTCAGTCTCAACAAACTACACTATGAATTGAGCAAGATTAACTGGGAGCTCAAATTGGGTTCAAAGAAACATAGAAACTGACTGCTGATTTATTTATTTGAATTTTGATGGCTGGGTAGGCCTGCTGAGATACACTATCCCTTTTTCAGGGGCGAACCAGAGTAATACATTTCCAATAACATAGGAACATCTGTGAAACAGGTTGAGATTTACAGAGAACATTAATTCTGGCTAACAAATGCTGACAGTTTAACAGAACTGTGGTGGATTATTTCAAAGATAACTAGGCTAGGTATTACAAACAATACGCAATATCTGTTACATACATACATACGTACGTACATACATACAAAGATTATCATGAAACAAATTAACTATAGTTGTAAAAGAAGTAATTACTATAGGATAAGTGAACAACTGATAGGTAGTGTGGTAGGGTTGGAGAAGGGAGAAGTGGATGTGCAAGCTTAAGTAGAGGGGGACTAGAGTGAGAGGGTGGAATTAGAAGCAATGGCATATGGGTAGGGGAAAGAAGAGTTCTTTAAAGCACTGTTTGAATTGGGGAAGGGGACGGGCAGGAGAATAGCCCAGGTGGGAGGTTATTCTATTTGTGGGGTGCTATGTAGGTGAAGGATTTCTTTCCTATGGCTAGCTGTGTCTTGGGGAGACATAGCAGTGGGAGGTGAGAGGAGAGTAGGGACCTAGGGGTGGGTTTTAAAGTGAGCAAATTACTAAGGATAGGTGGGGAGGGAAGGTAGGTGAGCTTGAAAGTAGTGCAGAGTAGGGGAAGTCAAGCTTTGCCTCAAAGGACGGCCACCCTAAGAACTTGAGGACATCACAGTGGTGCTGCGAGCTGGGGCTATTGCTGCAAAGCATGCTATTCTGTGATAGGATTGTTTTAATTTTGCTAGGGTAGATGATTTAGCTGAGTGAAGTAGAGGGGCTCCATAGAAGAGACCAGGGAGAAGAGTTGCTGAGGCAATTGTTCTTCGTGATTGGTAGGGGGCCAGGTAAGGGGCAAGTCGATAAAGTAGGCCCGGTTTTTGATGTGTAGTCTGAATAATTTTATGAGAGTGGGCATCAAAGTTTAGATTATCATCCAAGGTAATCCCTAGATATTTGAAGGAGTCTACTCCTCCAAGAGCCGTACCATCAGAGGTGTTGATTACAAAGGGTTGTTGGGTGGACATATCAAGAGAGGTGTGATGGAACAGCATTGACTTCATTTTTTTGATATTGAGGACCGAGAGGTTTTGCCTAAACCAGACTTCGAGTTGCCAAAAGTCCCTTTCAAGGTCCGATTGAATGGAGGAGATACTTCTATCAGATCTATATAGAATAGAATAATCTGAATAAAGTTGAACTGACGCACATCCACAGTAATGGGGAAGATCATTAATGAAAACGGAGAATAACAGGGAACCAGGATGGATCCCTGTGGGACCCCGTCTTTGATGTGTGTAAGGCAGGAGGTGGCTCCTGCCCATTTGACATATTGCAACTGATCGGACAGGTAGTTATTAAACTATGAGATTGTGTGAGAGTCAAGACTGAGTTTGTTTAGTTTGTTAGGAGGAGACGGTGGTTAACTAAATCAAATGCTTCCGTGAGATCCACAAATACCGCCCCAGTAGCACATCATTGATCCATGGCTTGATAGATATCTGTGGTGGCCCGTACAAGAGCAGTTTCTGTCCCATGCATTTTCTGGAAACCATGCTGTGAAATGGTAATGGCAGTTTGTCCATTCAGAGAAGGAGTATAGTTGATTGTATAGTATTCTTTCTTGAATTTTGGCTAGGGCATACAGTATGGATATGATTCTATAGTTTTTGGTGCGGTTTAACGGGCCGCTTTTGTGTATGGGGACCACTATTGCAGTTTTCCATTTGTCAGGAATGGTGTGCGAGAGGAAGGATCTATTAATTAGCTGAGCAACTGGGTAAGCAATAGCGGAGGCACCAATCTTGAAGAATTTGGGCTGAAGGGAGTCAGATCCTGGTGACCCATCAGGGTTGAGTCTGTTTAGGAGCCTGAGTGCCTCAGTGCACGAGGTGATTTTCAGGTGGAAGGGAGTGGTGTTAAGAATATTATCATTGGGGTGGGGGGTGGGCATTAGACAGGTCTTGCTTATATCTGTCTAGGTCAGTGAAAAATTGATTTATGCCAGATGCGATTTTCATGAGGGTGGACAGAACAGTACCATTGTTGATCATTGTCTGGGGGACGGTATGTTCTTTGCCCTTAAGGAGAGAGTTGACTTGTTCCCAGAAGGTTTTAGGGTTTGTGAGGTGGTTGATTTGCAGGGACTGGAAGTGGTCTCACTTAGACTTTGTGATCTTTGCTTTGGTAGCATTTCTTAACTGTCGATATGCCTGCCAATCTGAGCTGAGTCCAGACTCTTTGTAGGCATGCCAGGCCCTATCACGAGAGCGAATTAAACACCGCAGCTCCTGGGAGAGCCAGAGTGAATGGAAATCTTTAGCCCGTCTTTGTTTGAATAGGGCATGTGAGTCGAGGATGGAGGAGAAGGTTCTAATAAAGAAGTCCAGGGCTAGATTGATATCTGGGAGGGAAGTGATTGGATCCCAGGTCAAAGAGTTCAGACTTCTCAGAAACGCATCCGTGTTGATGTTAGTAAGGTTTTGGGATTTTATTGTTCTGTGGGGTGGGGTCGAGTGTGCGGGTGGTGGTTCTTCCAGATGCAGAAAGTGGGGGAGTGGTTACTTATGGCATCAGGGAAGATTCCAGCTGATTAGATGTGATGTTTGTTGTTAGTTAACACCCAGTCAATTAGACTGTCCTTTCCTGTCTTCATATTGAATCAAATCAAATTAAATTTTATTTATAAAGTGCTTTTCAAAAAACCAAAGTGTGTATACAATATAAAACAAACATTATAAACACAAACATTAAATCATAAAAACATGTAAAATAAAACGGCAGCAGTAATAAAACTAGGCATTGTCCCCAAATGCCAAGTCAAATAAATAACGTTTATAGTGAGGACTTAAAAGTCTTGGTGGACAGGCACTCTCTAATGCGACGAGGTAAAGAGTTCCACAGGATCGGGGCTACAAAGGAAAAGGCCCTCGCATCCGATGTCTGAAGACGGACCCTGGGAACCTCTAGCAATCCCTCATAGGCGGAGGGGACAGTAGGGTCAGAGGGGGTCTTGCAAGTAACCCGGTCCCTGTCCATGTAGGGTCTTATAGGTCAGCAATGCGACCTTGAAGGTGATCCTTCATCGCACTAGCAGACACGTGCAGTTTGTAGAGCACAGTGTGACATGGCTAGATCTTGACAGCCCCGTCAACAACCTGGCCACAGCGTTCTGCACCAGCTGCAAGTGACAGAGATCCACCCCCAGGTATAGAGCATTGCAGTAGTCAAGACAAGAGGACACAAAGGCGTGAACCAACGCAGGAAGGTCCTCGGGCTGAACAAGGTGCTTTATCTGGGCGATGTCCCTTAGGTGGTAGAAAGAGGACTTGACAACAGCTGACACCTGCGCTTTTAGTGTCAGCTCATCACCAAGCACAACGCCCAGGTTCCGCACCTATTCAGAAGGTCTCAACTGGTTGCCCCCTAGCACGAGGCCAGACAGCTGCCCAGGAGTCAACTTCTCTACCTGCTGACCTGGGTCCACCACCAACACCTCAGTCTTATCAGGATTTAGTCTCAACCAGTTAGCACTCATCCAGTCCTGAATCTCAGCGAGGCAGTTGTTAAAGACTGAGATTTCACTGTTCTGTTCAGGTACAAAGGACATGTACAGCTGAGTATCATCTGCATAGCAGCGAAAACTCAGCCTGTACTGCCTTATAATGTCTCCTAACGGCAACATGTACACTGTGAACAGCATGGGGGATAGCTCGGAATCCTGTGGCACCCCACAAGGCAGGGAGAAGGGGGCAGAGGAAAAAAACCTGGACACCACCCTCTGAGTCCTGCCTGTGAGGAAAGAATGGAACCATCTGAGGACTGTCCCAGACGGTTCACAGAGTAGCCGCAGGCATTCCAGCAACACACCATGATCCACGGTGTCAAATGCTGCAGAGAGATCAAGGAGGACCAAGATCGAACAACTCCTCCGATCTCTCGCTATCAGGGGATCACTAAGTACCCTAACCAATGCTGTCTCTGTACTGTGCCTCTTCCTGAAACCGGACTGCAGAGGATCATAGACTTCGTGGGGTAGTAAGAAAGTTCTCGAGCTGCAATGCGACCACCTTCTCAATAACCTTGCCCGAAAAGGGCAGGTTAGAGACAGGTCTGTAGTTTTCAAGACAGACTGGGTCACAGGAAGATTTCTTTAAGAGGGGTGTCACCACCGCCTCCTTCAGGGGGTCCAGGAACACCCCCGGTCCAGCGAGCACGAGACTATCTCAGCAAGGATCGGTCCGATGACATCCATACACCCCACAAGGAGGCACGTTGGACCAGGATCCAAACCACAGCAAGTTGATCACAAGCCCCGAACAATCTTCATGATATCCATGATCGCTGGCTGGTCAAAATCTGTCCAGACAGGCTGGGTGTCTGTGCCCTCGCAATGACTGCGGCCTTACTCGTTTGAACGAGTCAGGCAGATCTCCAACCTGATGGAGGACACCTTATCTGCAAAGAATTGAGCAAACTCATCACACTTAGATTGTGAAAAAACTCTCGGCCCTGATGGCAGGCTGGATTGCACAGCCTGTTCATGATCCGAAAGAGTTGAGCCAGTCGATTCCTTACTGCAGAAATCTCCCTGAACAGGAACTCTGCCTTCTTACGGGAGATTTCTGATTGATTGTCCGAATAATGGGTGATCAACCTAAGTCTGTCCTCCTCCAGGCCGGATTTCCGCCAACAACATTCCAACCTTCACCCAGCTCTTCTCAGCTCCCTCAAAGTCCCATCAAACCAAGGGGACCGAGGGCGGAGAGGGAGAGGGCGAACTCGGACAGGAGCTATGGAATCCAGGGCCCCCCACTACCACACTATTATAGTGCAATACTACGTCTCCAGGATCTGAGCATTCCAGTGGCCAACTCGATAGGTCCGGCACCGCCATCAGACCCTCTGGGGTAACATCCTTCAAAGAGCAGTACTGGACCATCTCCAAAGGGGCAGGTCTCACAGGGGGAGCCCCGAAACTGAACCCTATAGAGTGATGATCCAACCATTGAGTCACATGGGTTGGTCAGGGACTTGTTCTAAATTGGCGTCCATGAGCGCAGCTAGGTACTGGGTTTTACCCACTCCTAACTAATCGAGATTGAAGTCTCCACAGAGGATAATGTCCCTAAATGGCAGGGTATGTAAATTCGAGAAGAGTTCAAGGTAGGAGGAGGATGCGATGTGGGGGGTAGATAGACACAACCTATTATTAGCTTCTTGACATGTCCTAGGGTGACTGTGAGGAACAGATGTTCTATTGCGGTTTAAAATTTTATTTCTGGCAGTTCATAGGCTATTTCTGCCCTGGTGTAAATCTGAACTCTCCTACCCCTCTTTGAGGTCTGATCTTTCCTGAAGGTGGAGAAGCTGAGAAGGGCAGTTTCATGGGACAGAATTGAGGGCTTGAGCCAAGTTTCAGTAATGCAGAGGATGTCCTGCTTATAATGCTGGACCCATGTGTCAGGCTCAGCCATCTTTTTCCTTAAGCTCTGAATGTTCATGTGTGCTATTTTAAGTTCTCTTACACATGCCCAAGAGCTACATGGAGAATGGGGGAAGCTGCTGCCCCTTTTAAAGGTCCTGAATTTAGTTCAGTGTCACCAGACAGGAGTAGTAGACATGTGAGTGCATGAGTGGAAGGGGGTGGGAGGAAAGGCCTCTTGGATAGTGTCCGACTCCTGGGCGAGTGGAGGATGGTTTTATTGTGTTGAGTCTGAGCTAGAACTAATAGAGAAGAGCTCCCCTTGTGCAGGGTATAGACTGGAAAGCGAGCAGGGTGTTGCATTGATAGGCCAGTTGGCGGTGGAGACGTGGTTATTCTGTCCAGGTATTGCACATCATGCTGGAGATACAGTATGAGGGAACAGATTACAAGCAGAAAATAAGGACCACTGGGTCCACCAGTTCTGCCCATTTTCCCCTACCTGCAGCAAAAACCACAGACCCTACTGGATCTCTGGTTTTATTCTCTTTCCTATCACTAGGGTTCCCCTATGCCTATCCCATGCATTTCTGAATTCCCCCTACTGAGTTAGCCCCCCATCACCTCCACTGGGAGGCTGTTTTATGCATCCACCACCCTTTCTGTGAAGAAATACTTCCTTATGTTAACCCTTAGTCTACCCTCTTCCAGCCTCACGTCATGTCCCTTTGTTCTAGAACATCTGTTTTTCTGAAAGATGCTACCCTCCTATACCTTATTTATGCCCGTGAGACATTTGAAGGTCTCTGTCATATCCCCCCCAACTCTCTCTCTCTCTCTCTGTCTCTCTCTCTCCTCCCGCTCCTCCAGGGTATACATGTTGAGGTCCTCTAATCTCTCCTTATATGACTTTTGGTGTAGACCCTGCACCATTTTTGTTGCCCTTCTCTGAACTGCCTCTGCAGAAAGACATTAAAGAGGACCAGTCCCATCACTGATCCCAGAGGTACCCTACTGGTCACCCTCATTTCCTCGAAGTGAACCCCTTTTACCACCGCCCTCCATTGTCTATTCCCTAACCAATTTCTTATTCAGTTTACCACCTTTGGACCCTTTGGTCCAAAGGAGCCGAACAGGCTTGGCTGTGCCTCAAAACCGTTAAGCAGGTGTGTGGTAAATACATTCCTAAAGTTAAAAAAATATAATTGTAAAGGGAAAAAAACAAAATGGTTAACTAAAAAATAAAAACATTATTAAAATTAAAATATAAGGCTTTTAGGCAGTATAAAGCATCAGGGACTGATAATGCAAGGGTTAAATACAAAACCTTACTCAAGCAGTACAAAAACATTATCAGGAAAAAGAAAAGGAACCTAGAAAAAAGATTGTCTGCTGCTGCTTCCAAATCCAACAGCAGAGGTATTTTATGGGTATATCAGTTCCCTAAAAAAAAAAGGGTTCTACTGCTATTGGCCCAATCAAAGTGGGGGACAAGATTATTAATTCTCCCAAAGAGATGATCGAGGAGTTTAATAAATATTTCTCTTTTCTTTTTTCAAGAAAAGAAGCTAGGCAGACTGTATCCAATGTGGTGAATAATTCACACTGTGAATCTTCAAAATGGATAACTACCAACCGCATTGTGAATAAGATCAACAGTATCAAACCTAGTGGTGCCCCAGGTCCTGACGGTATCACTGGTAAAAGTATCAAAGTTCTATGTAATTACAGCGTAGAACCACTCAAGATTGTTTTTTGTAAATCTGTGGATGAAGACATAGTGCCAGCTCATTGGCAAGTTGCAAACATAATCCCATTCCATAAAAAGGGATCCAAAATGCAAAATGGAGACACCCAGCTATAGACCTATTAATCTCACTTCCATACTCTGTAATATGCTGGGACCTTTAATCCAAGACGAGATTCTGATATAATGGAGCAGATTATATGGTGCTGATGAAACTCAGCATGACTTCCGCAAGGCTAGATCATGTCTGATAAAACCTTTTTAGTTTTTATGAAAATGTTAGCAGGGAACTAGTCAAAAGTAATCCTGTTAACATTATTTATTTGGACTTCAAAAAGGCCTTTGACCTAGTTCCACACAACTAAACAACTTAGGTCTAAATGCTGTGCTTGTCAGATGGGTAGAGGCTTGGTTACATAACAGAGCACAAGTGCTTATTAATGAATATACATCTGCTAGTTGTAGGGTAGACAGTAGGTTCCCTCAGGGATCTTTTCTGGGCCCAGTACTGTTCTTTATTTTTATCTCAGATTTGCATAGTAACATCTCCTTCAAACAACATGAAGTCTTGCTATATTATTACATATGCAGTATAACCCCAGGTTAGAACTGCTCCGGAGGTGAAAGAGTTAAGTGCATGGAATCTTGAGCACGAGCTCAGTTGAACACTCTGTCTGTGCTGCTTCAAACCTTAACTGTAAGATTCTTTACTCCACCTCACTGAACAGTTGCTCCAGAGATTTCTCCTACTGCTCGGTTCATTTTGTCGGTTTTAAAGTGTATTTCTCGATTTTTAAACCGCATTTGTTTTAAAATCAAACCACAACCGGTCGGTTCAAGCTCTGTCTGTGGTATTGTAAGTAAATTAAGCTTTTACATTTATTCTGTGTGGAACTTGTAAACGATATTATCGGTTCAGTTTTGAACCGATCAGGTTGTTCTAAAATTACTTTAAACTTCATTAGAAGTGCGGTTCCCGATTCTTATTGGTTCTAAAAAAAAACTGATTTCATTACGGTTTTTTCCATTATCAGGTACACGGTCTGGAAACCGATAAGGGTGTCTTGTTTGGCTAAGGCGTTAACGGGCAAGTTTTCTGGTTAGGCTGGCATATGTGTGAGAAACCCAAAAGAAAAACGGGCCCACTGGGTTTCAACACTGAGATGTCTGTGGGAAAGCTTTTGCTAAGGCTGACCCACACACCACATGTGTCTATTGTCTGGGGTTTGACCACCTCAATTCAGACTGCCAGATTTGTGTCAATTTCCCTGCAGCTACCCGGGATAAGAGAGTTGGTAGGCTCAGGGAAAAGGAGGCTAAGAAGTCCGCTGATCCAGATAGCCAGCCCGGTTCAGTGCCAACCGAACCAGAGGGAGTCCCTCCTAAACAAGGCGAGTCTTCCTCGGGCCAAAGGAGAGCTGACTCGGATGAGTCGGTTCCAGTTAAAAGGACTAGGAAGTCAGCAGGTCTGGAGCCAAAAATCCCTTCTCCAACTGCTGCAGAAATAGCCAAAGCGATCAAAATTGTCCAGTCACTTTCCCCGGTTCTGACCGAGCCGTCACCATCAGGCAGGCGGTCGATTCAGTCGGTTCCTCCGGTTCAGGAGTATGATGTAGAGGATTTTTATGTACCGGAGGAGGGGGAGGAAGATTATGAAGAGAGTGAATATGATTTTGACAGTCTGGATGTGCCCATTGAACCGGACATTTCTCCAGACAGACCTATAGAAGTTTCTCCCCCTAGGCTTTCTGACTCTCCTTCTCATTTTATTTTCTATAAAAATGTGGCTGAAACCCTCCAGCTTCCTATGGGAGAAGCTGTGGATGACCAAGAAGAGCCTGACTATGTGGAAATGATGGATATCCCAGAGTCTAGAAGACTGTCTATTCCTATGCACAAATCTTTCAGGAAACAGGCAGTAAAGATTTAAAAAAACATTCTGTACTTCCTGTGGATAAGAAAATGGACAGAAGGTACACCTTGTCAGGCTCTGACACGGAGTTCCTCTCACAACAATGCAGCCATGTTGGGGTAGTGCAGGCTGCAGCCTGTGACAAGGCAAATATTCCTTTGGCTTCTCACCCCCCGGATAAGGACTCCAGGAGGATTGATGCCATGGCAAAGAAACAGTACATGGCAGCATCTTTGGGATTCAGACAGGTAAATTATATGGCTTATGTCGCAAGATATCAGAAATCCAGATGGGATACTGTTATGGTTTGGAAAGCAGCTCCTGAACAACTTGCTAGGGAGCTGGAGCAGGTGGCTGCTGATGGTATTGAGGCATCCAAGGTGCAATTCCATGCTGCAGTGGACTCTAATGATGTATCTTCCAGAGTCATGGCTACATCTGTGGCTTTTCGTGGAATGGCTTGGCTCATGTGTACTAGTCTGTCACAGGATACCCAGGCTAAGGCCATGGATTTTCCTGTTGTGGATAACTCTCTGTTTGGGGAGCAGACAGAGAATTATATGAAGCAAATGGATGAGTACAGGACTACCTACAGGAGTGCACAGGCCAAGGAAAGGCAGGCCACTCCTCAAAGGCAGTTTTCCAGGGGCAGGGGCAGGCCTCTTCACAGGCCTTTTTACCAAACCCAGGCCTCCTCTTCAGTCTATGCCCAGAGGGGGTTCTTCAGAGGGAGAGGCAGACGGGGTGCGAGCAGACCCGCTCCCACCCCTCAGCCTAAAGCTCCTGCCAAACAGGCACCCTGATGGGTTGGCCAGGGCCGATTCTCCACTACCTGTAGGGGGCAGGCTGGCTTACTTCGTCCAGGACTGGATGTCTTTAACATCAGACAAGTGGGTCCTGGAAGTAGTAAGCCAGGGACTGGCTCTCAGCTTCAAAAAATTTCCAAGGATGAGAGCCAGATCCTTTCCACCTGCAAATCCTTTAGAGGCTCTCGCCTTGGAAACAGAAGTCTCAACCCTCCTGGCTCTCAGAGCTGTGGAGAGGGTTCCTCCCCTACACCAGGGCAAAGGGTTGTATTCCAGGTACTTCCTTACCCCAAAAAAGACAGGAGAATGGCGGCCCATCCTGGATCTCAGATACTTAAACAAGCACCTTTTAAAACCAAAATTCAAAATGGTGACTCTGGGAGTTATTTTACCCTCTCTAAGGCCAGGGGACTGGCTAGCATCCCTGGACCTCAAGGATGCCTACATCCATATCCTCATCAGAAGCTCCCCCCGAAAGTAACTCAGATTCGAACTGCCCTCAGGCCCTTACCAGTTCAGAGCAATGCCCTTTGGTCTCACCTCTGCCCCAAGGGTATTCACAAAATGCCTGGCAGTAGCAGTTGCTCATTTAAGAAGGCAAAAGATTGCCATCTTTCCTTACCTGGACGACTGGCTCATAGTGGGCCAGTCCCCAGAACAAGTCAAAGTACACCTTCAAGTCACCCAGCAGCTGCTCACATCTTTAGGTTTCCTCTTAATCTTCCAAAGTCAGTTCTACAGCCTGTTCAGTTTCTCACCTTCATAGGTGCAGAACTGAACACACAACAGGCCAGAGCCTTCCTTTCTGGAAAGGGCAAAGACCCTGGTTTCTCTGGCCTCCTCCTTCACTCTGCAGGCTCTCGGCCAGCAAGGCATTTTCTGCAGCTCCTAGGGCACATGGCTGCTTCCACGGCAGTAGTGCAGGGAGCAAGATTTCAAATGAGGGACATTCAGTTCCATTTGAGAGCCTTCTGGTCTCAAAGGAGAGGTCCTCTAACCAAGTTGATCCCAGTAATCTCAACCCTGATCCAGGCCCTACAATGGTGGCAGGATCAGACCAACCTGAGACAAGGGTACTTTTATCCCGCAGTCTCATTCCTTGACCTTTACTACAGATGCATCCCTCTTGGGGTGGGGAGCCCACTTGGGCAACCTCACCACTCAGGGATTGTGGTCCCCTCAGGAATCTTTGCTCCACATCAATCTGCTGGAACTCAGAGCAGTTTTTCTAGCACTTCAAGCTTTTTCCACATCTGTTCAGAACAAAGTGGTACAAGTCAGAACAGACAACACCACTACAATGTGGTACATCAACAAGCAGGGGGGCACACGGTCTACGGCCTTATGATCAAGCAATGGAAGTTGTGGTCTCTGGCTTAGTCCCTGAACACCTCCCTTTGGCAGTTCACCTCCCAGGCAAAGACAATGTCCTGGCAGATGCTCTCAGTAGGATTTCCCAGAGCCATCACGAATGGACTCTGGATCCCTTATCCTGAAGGTGGTGTTTGCCAGGTGGGCATTCCTCAGATAGATCTTTTGCAGCCCCAGACAATCACCAACTTCCTCTTTTCTGTTGCAGGCCCCCAGTGTTGGGCTCAGTCCCTCTGGACGCCTTCCTCCTCAACTGGGAAGGGAAGTTTCTCTATGCGTTCCCCCCCTTCCCCCTCCTGTTCAAGGTGCTAGTCAAGATCATATCTCAACCTTGCAGGATGATTCTGATTGCTCCAGATTGGGCGAGACAACCCTGGTATCCACTTCTGCTATCCCTAGCAGTCCAACTTCCACTGTGACTTCACAGGAATCACAATCTGTTAACCTGTGCACAGGGGAGGGTTTGGTACCCGAATCTAAAATCTCTCAATCTCAAGGCCTGGTTCTTGAAGAGTTAGAGTTTGCCGACTTACACCTTTCTCAGGGTGTGCTCAATGTTTTGAAGGCCTCAAGGAAGCCTTCCACCAGAGCTACTTATAACTCTAAATGGAAGAGTTTTTTATATGGTGCTCTGGCAAGGTATTTTCCAGAGTCTGCCGGGCTGCCCGTAGTTCTGATTATATGGTGCATTTAAATGCTTTAGGGCTGAGAACAGCCACCCTAAAAGTACACCTGGCAGCAGTGTCTGCTTTTTATCAGCAGGTAAACCCTCTTCTCTTTCAGCTCATCTTGTGTTCTCCAAGTTTTCAAAGGGTTGCTTCACATCAACCCTCCTTTCAGGGATCCTGCTCCCGCATGGATCTTAATATTGCATTGCCCAGCTTATGCAACCTCCCTTTGAACCCATGTCTTCAGCAGAGCTTAGGTACCTGACTTGAAGACTGTATTTGTAGCTATCACTTGCTAGGCGATAAGTGAACTACAAGCATTGTCAGTGGAGCCTGATTTTATCTCCTTTCATACAGATAAAGTGGTCCTCAGGACTAATAGAAAGTTCTTGCCTAAGGTGGTCTCGGACTTTCATCTGAATCAATCTATGTTTCTTCCTGTGTATTTCACTGACCATTCCTCCTCTGGTGAGAGGAGATTGCACAGTCTAGATGTCAAAGGGCCCTTAGCTACTATATAGAGCGTACCAAGGGTCACAGGTTTGATTCCCTCCAACTCTTCCTCACTTACGGTGAGGTAGATAAAGGGAAACCTGCCACTAAAAGATCCATTGCCAGGTGGATTGTTTCTTGTATCCAATTTTGTTACCAAAAACTGGGTAAGGTTCCCCTTCAGGTCTGAGGGCTCATTCTACAAGAGGTACAGCTGCGTCCTTGGCTGCTGCTAGGACATTCCTATCTTAGAGATATGTCAAGCAGCTACTTGGAAAACAGTTCACACTTCACAAAGCATTACCCCTGACACCCAGGCTAGGAGTGATGCTCGATTTAAAACAGCTGTGCTTCAGAGCCTATTTCTAAGTAGGTTCTGCCCTCCTCCATGGAGGTACTGCTGTGTAGTTCAGATATAGATAATATAGCAAGATTTCATGTTGTTTGAAGAAAAAATTACTCACCTTAGTAATGTTGTTTCTTCTAATGTAGTCTTGCTATATTATGACCTCCCCCCACCTGCCTCTCTTAGAACCTCTTCTTCTTGTTTTTTGGGATGTGGGTGGGTAGTGACCTGTTGGCACCTAGTGTTTGCCATTTTGTTTGCTGTTATATTTCATTCTTTGGTCCCCTGACTTGAGTCTTGTTGTTGGGACCATAAAATGTGTTAGTATTTAGTAGCCAGTTGGCTAGTGTAGGTTTACAGCTTCCACACAGAACCTTTAAGTGAGTTTTGCTCGTAAAGATCTGACAGTTAAGGTTTGAAGCAGCACAGACAGAGTGTTCAACCGAGCTCGTGCGCAAGATTCCATGCACTTAACTCTTTCACCTCCGAAGCAGTTCTAACCTGGGGTTATACTGCATATGTAATAATATAGCAAGACTCCATTAGAAGAAACAACATTACTAAGGTGAGTAATTTTTTCATTTGGTGCCTGAAGTATGCTGTTGACACCAAAATAAGTGGTGTGCATGGCACTAGAACTCAGAGGAAGTCATTACAATCTGACCTGAACAGTATCTGTCAGTGGGTGGACACATGGGGTATGGTTTTTAATAATGATAAATGTGTAGTGGTCCATTTTGGGTCTAATAATCGAAAGCATCAGTATACATTTATGGGGATGATACTCCCAAGACACTGAAACTGAAAAGATCTTGGGATAATAATCGATAATAAGTAAAATTTTGATGAACAATGCAATAGTATTTTATTGAGAGGTAATAAGTGTTGTTTTAACATCAGGAGAGCCATTATGAGTAGGGGCGAGAGTGTTATCCTACCCTTGTACAGGGCCTATGTGTGCACACATATGGATTTTGGATCTCGACATTGGGCACCTTGCAAAAGAAGCTATATCAATAGCATTGAAGGAGTACAGAGGCAAATGCAAAAATCTATTAAGGGTTTGGGAAGACTGGACTATGGGAGTCGACTTAGAAAAACAAAATTAGCCACCTTGGAACTTAGAAGTCTTAGAGGTGATCTGCTTTTTATGTTTGACATAGTTAATGACCCTGAAATAATGGTGTCCGTAGACATGAGTTTCAAACAGGACATACATCAGGAGGTGTGTATTACTGGGGAGCAAGTTGGTTGGCAGTGGGGCACTGTGGGCATAGTGGAGGTGAGCGGTATTGGGGTGCTTAGGAGCAGAAGACACCTTGGGGCTAAATGGAGCCAGGAGGGAGGCCCAGTCTTATTAGCGCCCATTCCCAGGGTTCCCACCGGACCAAATGAGCAGGAAGCCAGTGGGCCTGCAGTCTCCACCAGTTCCCTTTGGGCTGTGCAATGCCAGATCAATGAGGAACAAGACCACAATTATGGCAGACTTGATTTCATCTGTCTGTCTAGCTTGCATTATGGAGACCTGGCTGGGAGATGATACCAGGCGAACTTTGGAGGTGGCTGTCCCCACTGGGTACTCTGTAGTGCACTGCCCGAGGAGGGAACGTAGGGTTGGGGGTGTGGCCATCTACTTTAGATCCAGTCTGAACTTTGCTGTACACCCAGTGGGCTCTACCTCATCCTTTGAATGTGTGGCAGTGTGTGGGGTTCCAGGTGCGGGTTGCAGGAGTCTTCTTGTTTACTGCCCTTGGGGTGGGTGGGGTTGGAGGAGAGATCTCCTGCAGGAGGTCGCAGACTTCTTCATCAACTGGGTGTTGCCTGAGTTCCCCAGCTGGTTAATTCTGGGGGACTTCAATGTGATTTTCACATCTTGGGCACAACCTCCTCCAGTTGGTGACAGCACTGGGCCTGGCATAAGCAGTTGCTTCTGCGACCCATCACCATGGCCACACTTTGGACTTGGTGTTCATGCTGAGGCTTGAGGTCATGAACCTCGGGATTGATTGGGTCGATTGGTCCAATCATTGCAGGGTTGAGTTCTTGTTTGGGCCCCCCTGACAATCCCTCCCCTATTGAGATGGTTAGCTATCATCCTTTAAGGGGATTGTCCCCAGAGGGACTTCTGGCGGTAGTAGATTTGGCTGATGTGAGAACTGCATGTGCAGTTGGTGTGGGCGAGGTGGTGGCAGCCTGTAATAAGGTCGTCTCCGCCTTTGTACCGATTCATATACGAACCAGATCTTCTCACTTGAGACCTCCATGGTTTGATGGGGCTTTCAAGGAGAAGATGATCATGGGTCGGAGGTTGGAGTGTTGCTGGTGGAGGACCTGATCCGAGGAGGACAAACTGACCTTGAAAGCTCACTATCATGAGTACCAAAGGGCAATTGACCATAAGAAGGCATAGTTCCTGTTTAGGGAGATTGCTGCAGGGAGGACCAGAATAGCTCAGCTTTTTCAGACTGTGGACAGATTACTTCATCTGGTCTGTCTGCAGCCAAAAAAAGCTTTTTCAATCGCATTATGTCATGAGTTTGCTCAGTTCTTCCCTGATAGGGTGCCCTCTGTCCGGTCCCGGATCTTCCCAGTGGTGCAGGGTCATCCCCGCAGTGGTCAGCCTGGTAGGAACATGGGTACTGCTATTGTCTGGTAAGAGTTTAGGCCAGTGGAGGTAGCCGAGGTTGTTGGGGTGATCTCAAAGCTGCAGCTCACTTTTTTGTGAACTGGACCCAGCCTCGACCCGCCTCTTAGTGGTATGCACTGAGATCATTGGTCCAGTGTTCTCCAGGATAATTTGATGTTCGCTCTCAGAGGGGATCTTACTGGATGACTTGAATGAGGAGCTGGTGAGACCCCTCCTGAAGAAACTATCACTCGACCCTGATGTCATGGCGAATTATCGACTTATCTCCAACTCCCATTTTTAAGGAAGGTTGTTGAAAAAATAGTGGCGCTGCAGCTTGTAGCACACCTCATGACCTTTGACATCTATGAGCAATTCCAGTCAGGTTTCAGGGCTAGGCATAGCACCGAAACGGCGTTGGTCAGGGTGCAAAACGACCTCCTCAGGGCAAGAGATAGAGGAGAACAGTCAGTTCTCGTTCTTCTTGATCTCGCTTCAGCATTTGACACCATGGACCACATCGTGCTTTTGGATCACCTTAGAGAGTATTGCCGACTCTCTGGTACTGTCTTCAGCTGGTTTGAGTCCTGTCTCTTGGGCAGGAAGCAATGGGTGGTGATGGGGAATTTCTCCTCCTCTCCGAAGCTCCTGCCATGTGGAGTTCCTCAAGGTTCAATCCTGTCACCAGTGTTGTTCGTGGTGTACATGCTACTTTTGGGAGAGCTCATCAGATGTTACAGTTTGGGTTTGCACTGCTATGCAGATGATACCCAGCTGTATATGTCCTTTGCCCCAGAACAAATGACCCCATGGAAGAGCTAAATAATTACCTGGCTGAGATCCAGGACTGGATGTCCTCCAGCTGTTTGAGGCTGAATCCCGACAAGACGGAGGTCCTGGTGGTTAGTATGGTCGTGGGCATGATGGGAGTGCCTCCAAGGTGGCAACAGGACTGGTCTTGGGAACCACCTTGTTAATGGCTTCCTCTAGGGTGAGAAATGTGGGCGTCTTCCTGGATGACAGGTTGACACTTGATGCTCAGGTATCATCTGTTGTCCAAAGTGGTTTTTACCACTTAAAGAATGTTGCCCGGATTAAACCTTTAGTCCCGCCCGAGGACCTGCCATCACTAGTACATGTCTTTGTTACATCCAGGTTAGACTACTGTAATGCTCTGTACTTCAGGGTCTGTGGAGGGAATGTCCACTGGCTGCAATCGGTGTAGAATGCAGTGGCTAGATTACTGACTGGCCTGCCTAGGTCATATCATGTGACCCCGGTCCTGCGAGATCTGCACTGGCTTGGCTGCTTGTCAGTTGGAGTATCATCTTCAAGGTGGGCTTGCTCACCTACAAGGCCCTATATGACTCAGACCCTGGCTACTTGACTGATCACCTTACACCTGCCATTCTGGTCCGCTGCCTCTGCTCCTCCACCAAGGGTCTCCTTGCAGTTCCGGGGGCCAGGCTGAAAACCTCTGGTGATCGAGCATTCGAGGTGGCCAGCCCAGCCCGGCCCTCTGGAGCTCACTTCCTAGTTCTGTAAGGGAGGCCCCATTGGCGGAGGCATTCAAGAGGGGTCTGAAAACTCATCTTTTTAAACAGGCATTTCTGGATTAATTGCATCTGTTTCTAAGTGTGTATTTATTAATTATTATTTATTAACGTTTATTTATTTATGCTCAAATTTTAAATTGTATTTGTATAGCCCTTTACAGCTTGATGTATGTATTGTTATTGTTTTCCCTGCCTGTTTTTAACTCCTGTAAGGTGCCCAGAGCCTCTGGGATTGGGCGATATATAAATAACTCTTACCTTACGAGATACGAGAGGTTACCCCTGCAGCACTGGGAGTTAGATTTAAAACTGAAAAAAGGAAGTACTATTTCACTCAGAGAGTGCCTGGGGTGTGGAACAGGCTTACTATAGAAGTGGATTGTTGGATGCATAGCCAATATAACCAATGACTGAGATTGCCAACATACTTTTCTGGAATGTTAAAAGTATGAACAATCCTATTAAAACAAAGAAGGTGCTCCGATAGGTTAAAAGGTTTTAAAGGTTTAGCAGTGTCAGTGGCTCAGTAGGTAGCACACTCGCCTCTGAGGCCGGGAGATCAGAGGGCTGTGGGTTCAGTTCCCACATCTGGCACTTGGGTTAATATCCCAGTACTGACACTGTAATGCAGCATGAGAGGGGTGCTGCATTTCTGAGGTGCCGTCTTTCCGATGAGACGTTAAACCGAGGTCCCATCTGCCTGGATTGGTGGTAGCTCAGGTGGATGTTAAAGATCCCATGGCACTTATCGAAAGAGTAGGGAATTTCCCGTGTCCTGGCCAAATTTCCCTCATTCACTAAAATAGCACCAACAGCTTAATCTGGTTCAAGGTCAGTTGGCATTCATCTGTATCCCCCTTCCTCGGGTCGTGCCTGAAAATAGGCAGGATTTGTCTAGTGCACTTACCCGGTCAACAAAAGCTAAATAAAATAAATAAATAAAAAAGAAAGCACGCAAGTAACGTTTCTACAAGAAACCCACCTGAACGCCTCTGCACATGAAAAGCTGGCTAGAATTTGGGTAGGCCAAGTATATTATACCTCCTACACGAGCTATGCTAGGGGTGTTACTATTTTAATGCACAAACACTTACTGTTCAAACTAAGCAAACAAATGAATGCCCCAACTGGTAGGTGTGTGTTGGTACAAGCTGGTCTTCCATAATCAACCAATGGCATTTCTTAGCTTCTGTGCACCAACCATGGTGATAGAGGATTTTTCTAGGATCTGTTTTTATTGTTAAGCTAAATGAAGGGGGACATGATATGGGGTGGTGACTTTAATATGATACTTGATGATCCCTCCTCTACCCGTCCCTGTCAATTATAAAAGGCGGCAGGAGTGGTAAAGCAACAGACGATAGACCTAGGTCTCCTACAGATCTAGAGAATTTTGCATTGCACCTTGAAATATTGCACTGTCTACTCCCCTGTTCACAGAACCCATACTCTTAATTGACTACCTCTATATCGCTAAACACCTGGTAGGGGAAGTCCACCAATGTAGCTGTCTACCTGCTGTTATTTTGGATCATGCCCCCTTAAAATCAGCTGTACACCTGGGTACAGAAAAACTACGAGGAACAAAGATTTGGTGTATGGATCCTCTTCTGCTGAATAGGGTAGAATTCTTAACGCAATTAAGATCAGAGATAAAAGAATTCTGGGTACTCGACAAAGGCAAAGTAGCTAGCGTGGGAACAGTATGGGACACACTTAAAGTTTTTGTAAGAGGCATGATGATAGTATATACTATTAAATTAAAGAATGAGAATAAAGTGCAAATCCAGTATCTACAGAAATAAATTATGAATATTGAAACCGAACTGAAAAAAGCATGATGAAGGAAACTACTTCAGCCTGACTAAGCTCAGAATAAAAGTAGTAAACTCACCTCTTAGCAGATCTAGTGAGCCCTCACCTTTCAGAAAACTAGATATTACAAATCTAGTAATAAATGTGGAAAATTGCTGGCCTTTCAGTTAAGGGAACAGACACTTAGACTTATAGGCTCTCAAATTAGTAAGGCTGGGGTGTTGGTCACTAAACAAAGATATTAATGACAAATTTGTCAAATTTTGCACCAATATATACACCTAAGGCATAGACAACCCAGTAGGTAACCTTAATACCCAATGGTATGATTTCTGTGGTCTCCTCCTTAATCTTGCGGAGTAAGATGGGGAAAACCTAAAAGACACAATAACAAAGCAAGAAATACTGACGGCCAAGGGGAAATTGACATCAAGAAAAGTCCCAGGCTCCGTTGGCTTACCTGTCAAGCTCTAGAAAAAAGACTGCAGCGGATATCCTAGGTCCTCTGATGGAAACTCTGCAGGAAGCTTTCAAGGAGGAGAGGCTCCCTAAGTCTTTTATTGAAGCAAGAGTGACAGTAATACATAAACTAGCTAAACCGAGAGAGCAAGTGGGCTTGTACCACCCTATTTCACTTCTTACTGCAGATTTTAAAACCTGCACCAAGATCCTGGCCAACAGATTAGAGGATCTTCTTCCCAAAATCATATCCCCTGATCAAGTTGGATTCGTGAGAGACAGGTAGTGAACATTGTCACAAACGCACTCAGCAGGTCAGGCCCTCTGCTCCCACAGTGTCAACCTCAGAGCACAATTGTGTGACCAGGTAACGGACAGGGTGCCCTCCTGTCTGCTTTTGGGTCTGAATCACCTTTAGTCTTAAGTTCTGGGGGGATTCAAACTGTGAACCTTATGCTGGCGTACCCAAGTGTACAGGCTCAGATAATATTCTCTTTGGGGAATGCAATATATCTTTCGCCTAAGGGCACCTAACCAGGTATCCAAAATGAACCCTTTTAACTCTATAAGAGACCTTAGGTATATTCTTACTTTTTTTACTCAAGCTCAGTAACACTATCAAGCTGTTGAACAGTTGTCAGACTTAAAAATGCAGGCACTTCACATGCAAAAATGACGGAGTCGACCCAGGCAGAATCCTAAAGAATATGTTTACTAAAAGTGGATAAAAACAGTAAGATAAACTACAGAGCAAATATCAAAGAGCATCACAATCACATGAAAGAAAAACAAGGAAAACTACAGAACAAACTCCTACCAAAATACGTTTAGACCTTTGCTATCTAAGGTATTACCTCTGGAAGTGTGTAAGTTAGATTCAGAAAGCTGTCTCTCTAGAGTCCCCAAATAATATAACATATTCCCCAGTTACAAGGATACATTTCAACCCCATCTCCCCACTCCCTTGGTGAGTCATCTAGCTCCTCCTTTTTAGAATGAACAATTCCAAACATGATTTTGTAGCAGGAGATAATGTTAAACAATGTCACATCAGAAGGAAAAGCACTTCCTAAATATGGCTCCTTAATTAAACATTTTCTCTTTGATCTTGTGTGGTTCCTATTCCCAAGGCAGATCACAGCGTTTTACGACTTTTAACACCATGTTGGTATCAATGGCCTGTTCCTCTTAAAACGTCATAAAAGTTTATTAGGCTCATTCTCTGGCAGACTCATAAAGTTACAGTTGGTTTTCAACTTCAAAGCAGCAACAGGTCGTAAAAGATAATAAAATGCCCTCTGGAAGGAAGGTAACTAATTATCTGGTTCATGGTCAGTTTACATATCCTGTAGCTTCACTGAAACCTGGTTGGGGGGGGGGGCACCCATGGAAGCACAGGCTGTCTTATGTGAGACAATCACATACTATATTTTATATTACAACTATCATACAACAATCATAACCAGCTGGCCAAGTTCACACTTTGGTGCAGGTTCTGGCCAGGGGTCAACGCAGTAACTCTGATTGCCTCGTGATGGTCTCACGTAATGCCAAGAAGGCTTTTCCGGATCGAGAGAGACCACCTTTGGCACACAGTGGGTCACATGGGCTTTGGGCCAAAATACATCAAGCTTTCTCAAGCAATATATCTCAATCCCACAGCAGCCATCCAGACTAGCAGCTGGGAATCTGACCAGAAACCTGTAGGCAGTCAGCCTGTAAGTGCAGCGGATGGATTTTCACTCGTGACGCTGGCGACCGGTTTGGGAGCAGACCGGTCACTGGAGGGTTGGCCTGGGAGAAGGCTTGAGCGTCCCAGGACAGCTTGCCTCTCTGGAGGGAGGAGGGAGGAATCAAGGTCCATAGTTTGTCTGACCCCGGTGGAGGCCCGAGGCACAGCTTGTCCTGCAGCTTGCGGGTGGGGGAGCTGTGTGGTGGACGCTGCGCTTAGCGCCTTGACGCCAGGGCTAAAACTACGATGAAGAAAATGGTAAAACACCACCGAGCAACTGGTAGATGGAGCACCAGTGCTGACCCTGACTGGCTGCCTGCCTGACCACCAAGGGACCCGACGAAGAGACATCAGGGTTTATGGGCCCGCCTGCACCTGCCTGAGGGGTATAATCATGGCTCCATGGGGAACCTCCGGGATGCAGGTAGGGCAAGTCGCTGGGTAGCACCAGGTGTCTCCTGAAGAAGTGGAGCTCTGGCATGGAGGAAGCAAAAAAAAAAAAGAAACCTGTACGCAAGGGCACCAGACAAATCTGTCTCTTCTCACCTCTTCTTTTTGGTATCGTTATGGATCCCTTTTCCTTAGCAGTAGAAGCACATACAGATATTAAAGGGATATGTACCTCTGCCCCGTTGCAGCCTCAGTGATTTTATATACAGATGACCTGTTGGTTAGGGTCACCCACCCCAAGATCTCGTTGCCTGCCCTAATGGTAGAGATTGAAGCATTTGGGGCCAAGAAAGTTACAAAGTTACTCCACAAAGTCTCTGGTGATGCCGCCTGTAGCTGAGGACACCAGAGTTGCAGTCAGTATTGTCCTTTAATTGGGTTGAGTCTGAATTTAGATATGTGGGGGTTAGTCTGACCAGAACTATACAGGGTCTTTATGAAGTCAGTTATCCACCCTTATTAGCTAGTGTTAAGGATTTACTTAACAAACAGAAGACTCTGCCCCTCTGTAGTGTGCAGGACCAGTGTGCTTAAAATGGCTGTATTGCTAGTGTTCCTCTACCTTTTCCAAGTCCTCCCAGTCTGTTTTCCCCCAGATTCTTTAAACAACTTCAGCCATATTGTACAGATTGGCTTTGGGCTAAAAAAAAAACCTAGTTACTGTAGTTAGGGTTAGCTATATCCAGCTTACTCTGCCACAGGGGAGGGGGGACCTTGGTGCTCCTCACTTTGAAAAGCACTGTTGGGTTAGGAACTGGTTGAGTGATAGAAGACAGAGGGTTGTGGTAAATGGAGCTCAATCTGAGGAAAGGAGGGTGATCAGCGGGGTTCCACAGGGATCATTCCTGTTAAATGTCTTCATAAGTGACATTGTGGAGGGGTTGGAAGGGAAGATGTGCCTCTTTGCGGATGACACTAAGTTCTGCAACAGGGTGGACACACTGGGAGGAGTGGAAACAAGCATTTGTCAGTGTTGAATGTTTGCTTGCCGGTATTGGCATTAGTAGTGCAGGAGTTAGATGCATAATAGGAATGGCGGTGAAGTATAGAAGTAACACTAACCCCCACCCCACCTGTAGAGACTGACAGGCATTGGGAGTGTGCCTTTGGCCGCCGGGCCATAACACTCGCCCCATTCCACTCTCACCACACCTGCAGACACCGACAGGTGTCAGAGTGCCTTGAGGTCTTCGGCCCTTACGCTTACCCCATTTCAAAAGGAAATAAGCTGAGATGGGTGCAGTATAAGAGAATGGGGTGAATATTAGAGCCGAAGACCCCAAGGTACACCTCAATGCCTGTCAGTGGCCTCAGGGTGGGGGTGGGGTGGACTCGATTGAGCATTATAGCTGACGACCCCAAGTCACACCCCCAATGTCTGTCAGTCTGTACAGGGTGGGCGTTATGGTTGGAAACCCTAACACCCTGGGCGCTTGTTAGTATATTTACTCCAAATTTTCAGCATGGGCTTTTGGGAGCCCACATCATGAACAGTGGCAGTATCATTTCGTTACTTAATGCCAAAAGGTGATTTCAAGACAGTGAGTGTGCTATTCGGCACCACAGGTGCAAAAGCACATTTTGGGCAGGTGTGAAAATGAAAGCTGTACTGTTCATGACGAGATGTACAAAAATGGCAATGTTGAAAATCTGGAGAGAAAATATGAAAAATTGGTGAAGTCACAAGTGTGCGTAGAAACTGCACAACGCATGCCTATAGCGCAATTATTTTGGTGATTTTTTTTTTTAACCAAATTTTCAACAAAGGCATTTTGGGACCTCTGCTCATGAACAGTGTCACTGTGATTTTGTTAATGTGTCCTGAATTGCTGATTTCGCACAGCGACCACGCCATTGTGGGCGCCTCACATGCACGAAAACACATTTCGGCAGGATGTGAAAAAATGACAGCTGTACTGTTCATAAAGAGGTGAAAAAAGGCAGTGTTTTGAAGTTTATTGTTCTAGGAATTAGTGTTGAAAATCTGGAGCGAAAATATTAAAAATTGTTGAAGTTACAAGCGTACATGGAATCTGCGCAATACACACTCGTAACACAGTCATTTTTTTTTGAATTTTTCCACCAGATTTGCAAGATAGGCTTTTTGGAACACCACCTCATGAACAGTGGTACTGTTGTTTCGTTAATCGGTCCCGACAGGTGATTCTGCGCAGTGACCGTGAAATGACCTTTCGGGACCAAATAACGAGATGACAGTGCATGTGTTTATGAGATGGGGTCCCAAGAACCTGAGGCAAAATTTTAAAAAATGGCTGAGATATCCACTTGTTGACTCCCATTTATGCCACTATGCAGCTTACCGGCATTTCTTCAGTTCAGTTCGGCTTTGAAGAGTGCAGATGTGTTCCCGCTCCACCTAAAATGGCAGCGCTGGACCTCTGGAGGTAAGTATGGGGGGTTTGGGGAGGTGGGCACAGAGGGTGGGTGCGTTGAGTGAGGGGGGCGAGCCTACAGCGGGGATGGTTTTCTTATTTCAGGTAAAGAAAAAAAAACGAACACTGTGGGATTTGCTTTTCTTTACAGGTGAAAGAAAACAAATGTTGGGCAGACTGGGGTGGCTCCCAGTGTGCCCATGACTTTTAGGGGGCAGCATGATGTTGGCTCACACTGGGTGGGCCCCAGAGTGCCACACAATGGGAGGGGCGGGAGCAGGAACATGCCAACATGGTTGGCTTTCCATTAAATGGAGGCACACTGGGGTGGGCTCCTAGTGTGCCACACAATCTTGGGGGAGCTTCAGGAACTGGAGAGACAGTGGAATCAGTCAGATGCACTGACCGGATCAGTGAATTGGACCAGACGGAGAGTCAGACTGAGAGACCCAGACTAACTGCAGCCGCCTTCTGCCTCCTCCTCTCAGTCTCGAGTGTGCTCAGCTCAGGATCGGCCAGCAGTGGGGCTCGCTCTCTACTTGTGTCTTTCTCAAATTGTGGTCTGGTATGGTCTTCTTGTAACTTCAGACAGCTCTCCTCTGACTGGCTTATGCTTACTCTGCAGCTGCTCTCCGCCTGTCCCATCTAGAACTCAACAGTCTGAGCCACAGAAAAGACAGTGGGGACAAACTTGGCAGCAGGCAGCAAAAGGACTAGAAAAATAGTAAGGTTTAGATCACAGCTCTTTTCTGAGGATTCCTTTGGCAATGCGCCTGCCACTAGTCGCCAAAGTTTCTGCCACTGACGCCACTTGCTCGCTGTGCCCTCAGTCGGTTGGGACTTGGTGTGCTCCCCTCACTGGCTCTTTCTCTGTACTGGCCCCTGCTGCAGCTGCCTTGCTGCTAGTTGCTCAGTTCTCGGTCTCTCTGATGTTCCTGCATGTAGACTGTTAACAGGTGAAGGAGGAGCTGACGCTGCAATGATGGGGCACTCCCTGATTGCAGCGGCGAATTTGTTTCAAGTTGGTGGCACACTTTAAAACTGCTGTCATAGACAGCATATTCACTACTTGATGCTGAACGGACGGGCCCAAAAAAGCACTGCTGGCATTCGCCCCAACACTAACACACCTCTGAAACCTGCTACTACCACAAGATGTTGCTTGCGCATACGTGTAAGCAAACATAAAAATGAGGAGGGACCTAGGTACACTGGAGGAATGGTCTAGAGTGTGGCAGGTGGGTGACCAAACAAAGTGTCAAGGTTGTGGTGTGAGCCAGTGGGATGGAGGGCGCATAGGGAGCAGTATCACCAGCAGAAGAAAGGAGGTCTGATTCTAGAACTCAGCTGAGTGGCTGTGTTTGAGAAGAGCTCCCAAAGCTAATTGCTTTTTGTTATAATTTTCAGTTTAAAAATTGTTTTGTTTTATGTAAATTTAGGTGATTGTGAAAGATAACCTTGTAGGCTCCAGGAAGATATAAAATTTGTGTGATAGATATTGGTTGGAAGTCAGAAGGTCTTTCTACTTTGATGTGGTTAATTTTAATACTATAGTTTAAACCCTTTCTGTATGTGCCTTTGGTGGTGTCTGATATTGAGAACCTAAGTGTCATTTGTGGGTATTCTGTCTGTTTTGGTAGGTACTTTATTTTCTCTGTTAAACAACTGAGTATACCTATTGCCTAATACTTTATAGTGCATTATATCTTTTAAGCAGTCTCTGATTTTTTCTTTTTCTCCAGTGTTTTAGAACTGTTTAGTCATTGTGGCAGAGGTGTGGTACTGTGTTCTTTCTTGTAGTTCAAGGTGCTTTTGGGACTGCTGATTTCTACTGGTTTAAAAGATTACATTTTTTTTCTGTTTTAAAAAGCTACATCAACTTGGTATGTTCTCACCTGTTTGTTGTTGCTAGTAGCAGATGTTTTTGCTTTGTGCTCTGGTTCTGTGATAGAATCGGTATTAGTAGAAGGTAGATTATTGTGATTGTAGTTACCTTTGATGGTAAGGGTAAAGAGCTGAGGTAGAAATTTATGTATTTTTGAATGTTATAGTTATTTTATAATAATGTATGGTAGAACGCTGTTAACCTTAGGAAATCATTTCCTAAGTTGTTAACCCATCGTTCTTCCATTCCAATGTTGTTAACCTGTCAATGCGACATTGTTAACTTATCGATGCATGTGCACTACACAGCCAGACAGCCTACCAGAAACGGCTGCGGCGGTGAAAGAATGACCTGGAATGGCTGTGGCGGTGACTAAAATTTAAACGGTAAGGATCCTGCTTAATTTTTTAAATTGAAATGTATGACCATACACTATAAAATATAATGTATGGTCATGCATTGGCAACCAGTTTGAATAACCAGCTCGAGGTTGCCATGGCGACATAAACCTCTCTGGTCGTCATGGCAACCTCTCGCCAGTAAACAAACCAGTTACTGATGCATGTCCATACATTATCCTCTATGTTTTGTATAACTGGAGGGTAGAAGAAGCTGGGCTTGGAGGAAGTGGGGGAATAGGTACATATATGGGAAGCAGGAGAGTGGTAAACTGCAGTAGCTGTGGGGCAACATTCTTTCTAGGGGTTATATGGAGTAAAGGGGGATGTCCTGTGTGTAGGAGCCTGGAGCTGCTAAGGGCTGAAATAAGGCTGCTCAGATGGGAACTGGCGAGGATGATGTGGGAAGTCAGAGGAGCAGAGCGGTGGAAGGAAAGGCAGAGGGGTGATGCTCAGGGGAATGACGGCATCAGGCAGGGGATGGGTGTGGGGAGGAGCACCCAATATACAGGAGTAGCTCTTCCTCTGAGCAATAGGGAGCCCAAGGTGGAGGACGGCAAGAGGTGAGGGAAAGGGGTGGGAATGTGAGAGTATCATCAGGGTGGGACATTCTAAAGTGGTGCCTTTATTGAATAGATTTGCACCACTGTCTGGAAGGAGGGAGGGGGCAGCAGGAGGTAAGGTAGGAGGTCAGATTGAGCCAGGGTTGAGAGTAGGAATACAGGGGAGGGAACTAATCAGGGTGGGCAGGAAGAGGAGGCAGGCAAAACAGAGTGGGGGGGGGGACTGAAAGCAGATACAGATAGTCAGAAGGGGAGAGGTAGATTGGGAGATGGAAAAACAGTTAAGGGGATAAATTGCAGATGTGGAGATAAGTTTAACAGGGTGCAAAGGGAGCAGTTAGGTGGGAAAGCAGCTAGTACTGAAGGTAAATAAGGAAGGACGGGGAGCACGGATGCGTGGGATAGAAGGGTGGCAATCATAGGACACTCCATAATTAGGGGTATTCACTGGAGAAGGAAAGGGGACCCAAATGCAGTCAGGGGTGTGGATTGTATGCCAGGGATGACAGCAGGGAAGGTGGGCCCAAGAATATGGCAAATAGTAAGGGAAGTTGGAGGAAAACCTAATTTAGTTATACATTTGGGAACCAATGACCTAGCTGGTGAAGGTAGTGCCAAATAGGTTCAGGGAGTTAGGGAAGATCTGCAGGGGGGAAAGAAGTTCACTGGCCTTCTCAGAGGTGTTACCAGTACCAAGGGCCATCACAGCCAGGAAAAGAAGAATAGAGGATTTCAATGACTGGCTGAGGAAATGGTGCAGGGAGGAGATGTTCATTTGTATTGGGGATTGGGAGGAGACCTGGTCAAACAAAGCACTCTTTTCACCAGACAGGCTACACCTCAGTAGGGAGAGTTTGAGGGTACTCGGGGACAAACTGGGGAAATACATAACCACTGCACTTAATTTAAACTACTGAGGGAGGACAGTGGGCGTGAAGACCCAGAGACCCGAGAGGAGGAGGAGGAGGTCAGTGAACCTCCCCCCCCCACAGTGATAGAAGAGGTCTGGAGGGAGAAGGTGGAGTGAGTGAGGAACACATAACAAGAGTACATGGAGGGGTGCACACAGAGGGGATAAATGCAAATAGAAGAATAGAGGGAAGAGAAAGAAGGTCAGATTCTAAGTGGAGGGTGGTGTCTCTGAACACAGAGTCTTGGAAACAAGATGGAAGACCTGCAGGCACTATTAGCAGACAGGAGGGTGGACATAGCTGCAGTAACCAAGACTTGGGCAACATCACACCCTGACTGGGACCTTGCGATCCCTGGATGTAAACTATACAGGAGGGACAGGGTAATCAGGAAGGGGGGAAGGGTGGCAGTTTACATCAGGGAGGGAATAACTTGCATGAGGGAGGAGTCAGAGGAAGGGGAGGTGGAAGCATTTGGATTCAGTTAAAGTCCAATAGAGGGAGAAAGGTGAGGTTGGGGGTGGTTTATAGACCACCCAGTCAGGACGAGGAGAGGGACAGGGAACTGAGCTTACAAATATCGGAAGCTGCGGGGTAAGGAGAGGTGGTAATTGTGGGGGACTTCAGCCTGCCCAAGGTGGACTGGAGCATACCATCCACGACATATGCTAGGAGTCAGGTGATCTTGGAAGGACTGCAGTGTGGGTTCCTGACTCAGGGCGTCACTGAACCAACAAGAGCTGAGGCAGTTCTTGATCTGGTGCTCACAAATGGGGTGCATGTACAGGAAATAATGGTCGGGGAGCCACTGAGAGGAAGTGACCATTGCACAGTGTGGTTCCAGTTGGATATGGGCAGGGAAAGCATCCCGACTAAGACCAAAATCTTGGATTTCAGGAAAATGGGCGAAGTGCTAAGGAGCCATATGGTGGGCATCAGAGCAGATATGAGGGTGGACCAAAGGTGGTCCATCATTAAGGAAGGAATACTGGTTGCCACAGATGAGTGCGTTAGGCTCAGGGGTAAGAACACAAGGGCCAAAGCACCCAGCTGGTTCAGTTCTGGGGTTGCCCAGGCAGTAAGGGAAAAGAGGTTGGCCTATAGAAAATTCAGGAAGACAAGTAGAGAGGTGGATAGGGGAAATTACCTAAGGTTGGCTAGTGAGACAAGTAAGAAAGTCAGGCGAGCAAAGGCACAGAAGGAGCTGCAAATAGCTGAAGGAATTAAGAAGGGGGAGATGGCTTTCTTCCATTATATAAGTGAGAAAAGGGACAAGAAGGAAGGGATTGTTGTTAGCTTAAGAAAGGAGGAGTGGATGGAGGATAATGGGGAAGCAGATATACTAAATTATTTCTGTTCTGTCTTCACCAGGGAGGACTGGCTAACCAGTGCCTTCAGGAGGGAAAAGAGGAGGGGGCTGAGGGAACACAGATGTAGTGATAGAGGAGGATAGCATGAGGGAGGGGCTGCTGGCATTCAAGGTGAACAAATCACCAGACCCGACGGAGTACATTCAAGGTACTAAAGGAACTGGCTGAGAAGCTGGCGAGGCCACTGGCAAACCTTATAATAGTTCACTGAGACAGGCATAGTACCGCAGGACTGGAGAACAGCACGATGACGAGTGCTCTTCACAAAAAGCAGTCCCAAGGATGACCCAGGGAATTACAGACCAGTCAGTCTGGCCTCCATTGTGGGCAAGCTCATGGAGACCATACTAAATGAAACATTGGTGGAATATCTAGAGGAGCATGGTCTCCAGGATGTGAGGCAGCATGAGGTCATGGGGGGGATTGTGTCAAGCAAATCTGATTGACTTCTTTGACTGTGTCACTAAGACAGTAGACGGGGGAGCAAGCGTTGGACATCCTCTGTCTTGATGTCAGCAAGGTCTTTGACTCTGTGCCCCACAAAAGGTTGATCAGGAAGTTGGTGGATCTTGGGGTTGGGGAAAAGATGGCCAGATGGGTGGAAAACTGGCTGAAGGACAGAACCCAGAGGGTGGTTGTGGGGGGAAGAGTTATCTGGCACAAGACATGTAACCAATGGGGTCCTGCAGGGCTCGGTGCTGGGGCCGGTGTTGTTCAGAATCTTCATCAGTGACATTGGAAATGGCATTAAGGACAAAATGTGCCTATTCATGGATCGACACCAAGCTCTTTGGGAGAATGAACACAGCTGAAAGGATACAGGACCCACGTGAAGATCTGGAAAAGCTAGGGAGGTGGTCCAGGATCTAGCAGCTTGCCTTCAATGCCAAGAAATGCAAAGTAGTGCATATTGGAGCCAAGAATCCCAGGACAGAGTACTACCTAGGCAGAGTCCGAGTATCTGCATTAAAGGAGGAAAAGGACCTGAGAGTGATGATCACTAGTGATCTGAAACACTCCACGCAGTGCAAGAAAGCAACAGCAAAGGCAAACAAGATGCTGGGATGCATAACTAGAGGGATCAGTAGTAGGAGAGAGGAGGTTATACTGCTCTTGTACAGGTCACTGGTAAGGCCACATCTAGAGTATGGAGTAGAGTACTGGTGCCCACACCTCAAAAAGGACATTAAACTGCTGGAGAAGGTCCAGAGGAGGGCTACAAAGATGATAGCTGGTCAGCAGGGTAAGGCATACAAGGGGAGGTTGAGGGCACTGAACATGTACTCCCTGGAAGACAGGAGAGAGATAGAGGACATGATTGGGACCTTCAAGTACTTGAAAGGGATAAATAAGGTTGATAAGGAGAGTCTCTTTAAGCTGAGTGGCAACCATAACACGAGGGGGCACAGTCTTAAGCTGGAGAGTAGGAAGTTTAGGAGGGAGGTCAAGAGGCACTTCTTCACAGAGAGGGTGGTGGACACTTGGAATGTGCTGTCAGAGGAGGTAATCTCATTGAAGACAGTGGGCAGCTTTAAGAGAGGCTGGGACAAGTATAGGGGGAGGGTAAGGGTCAAGGGTGGGAAGGATGGGAGGAGTGGGGAGAGAGGGTAGGGACAGTAGCTCAAGCTGTGGACCCTGCAACACGAGCAGACTTGATAGACTCAAATGGCCTTCTTCTACTGGCTTCTATATGTCTGCATGCGATGCCACTATACAGATCAATGGTGAGGCCCCATTTGGAATACTGTGACCAGTTCTGGAGGTCGATTCTATAAGGACATAGACAGGTGGCGCCATTCAAAGAAGGGTAACAAATATGATGCAGGGTCTGCACCAAAAAGTCATATTAGGAGAGAATGGGAAGGCTTCAATATGTATGCCCTGGAGGAGAGGAGAGACAGGGAGATATGATAGAAACCCACAGATATCTACAAGGCATAAATAGGGTACCAGAGAGTAGCATCTTTCAGAAAGGAGACGTCCAGGAACAGGGGCAAGACGTGAGGTTGGAAGGGGTAGACTTAAGGGGCTAGCGTGGAAATGTTTCTTCACGGGAAAGGGTGGTGGGTGCATGGAATAGACTCCCAGCAGAGGTGGTAGGGGCAAACACAGTGGGGAATTTAAACATGCATGGGACAAGCATAGGGGAACCCTAGCAGTAGGAACGAGGAGGTAAAGCTGGAGATCAAGTAGGGTCTGTGACTTTTACAGTAGGCAAGGAAAATGGCAGAACGGATGAGCCTAGCAGTCCTTATCTGCCATCAGTTTCTATGTTTCTGTGACACAACTAGTGGGCATGAGAGATTGGTACAATACAGAATGCAGATATAAGGGTATCCTTAAAAAAAAAAAAAAGCCATCTCAGGGAAGCAGTTACTCACTGACCTGCTCTGCGCATCTGTGGAATCAAATCAGAGGGTGTCCAACAGGAATGCTATTATTTTGCACTTACTTAAAATATGGCACAAAGTACACAGCTTAATGGGGATTACAACCCACAAGGGATGGGGCTATCCTAGATCTGGTACTGACCAACAGGGAAAGGATCACAGTTCTCCAGGTAGAAGGTTGGGGGGCCAGTGACCATTACATGGTGTGGTTCAGTTTGGCCACTAGAACTAAATCATCCCATTCCAAAGCAAAAATATGGGACTTCAGAGGGAGCTGACTTTGATAAGATGGCCAACAGAGTCGAGCTAGCCCTGGCAAGAAGAAACACAGGTGAGGGGTACAGGCAAAGTGGGCAGACATTAAGGATGTAATACTTGAAGCAACATCCCATTGTGTTAGAGAGAAAAGCAAGAGTAAAAGAAGAAGGAAACCACTTTGGTTCTCAAAAACAATAGCAGAAAAGGTCAGAGCCAAAAGGCTGGCCTTCAGGAAATGTAAGGGAATGCAGCAGGACGAAGATAGGGAGGCATACCAAAGTTCTCTAAGGGAAGCAAGGAAGGCAGTAAGGCAGGCAAAGGCCCAAACCGAGGAAACACTAGCATGAACAGTAAAAGAAGGGGGGCAAGACTTTCTATAGATACATTAGTGAAAGAAGAAAGTCCAGAGGGGGTATTGCTAAGATCAAAGGGGATAGGGAGGAGTGTGATTGGGAAGACCAAGGAAAAGCATCTGTCCTAAATAGATACTTCTGCTCAGTATTTACTGAGGAGAAGGTAGGGCAGGGCCCACAGCTCAGCACCATGGGCACGGGGTGGGGGAGAGGTGTGCACTAGTTCTTTCACAAAAGAAAGGGTTCTACAAGAGCTCTCAAGCTCAATAGAGTGGACAAGGCAACGGGACCTGATGGCATACATCCCAGGGTACAAAGAGCTAAGGGTGGAACTAGCAGAGCTATTATCAGAACTGTTTACTGAGTCTCTGAGGACAGGAGAGGTCCCAGAAGACTGGAGAAGGGTTAATGTGATTCCGCTGCACAAGAGTGGTAGCAGGGAGGAGGCAGGGAACTACAGACCAGTCAATCTTACGTCAGTAGTGGGCAAGATTATGGAGGCACTCCTTAAGAAAAGGATAGTGCAACACCTGGAATCCAGAGGAGCACAGGATCCAAGACAGCATGGGTTTTCAACAGGAAGGTCCTGTCAAACTAATCTCATAGATTTCTTTGACTGGGTAACCAGAGTGGTGGACCATGGGGGAGCAGCTGATGTTGCCTACCTTGACTTCGGCAAAGCTTTTGATACTGTTCCACATAGAAGAGGGATTAATAAGTTGGGTACGCTCGAGGTGGGTCAGAAGTTGGTCAGCTGGGTGGCAAACTGGTTGGCGGGCCGAAAACAGAAAGTGGTGGTAAATGGCATACAGTCAGAAGAGATGCAAGTCACAAGTGGGGTACCTCAGGGATCAGTCCTGGGGCCAGTCCTCTTCAATATCTTCATCAGTGACATTGCAGATGGACTGGAGGGTGAGGTTTGTCTGTTTGCAGATGACACCAAGATCTGCAACAGAGTAGATCATCCAGATGGGGTGGGCAGAATGAGAAGAGATCTGGACAAACTGGCAAAATGGTCAGAAGAGTGGCAAATGGGGTTTAACGCAAAGAATTGCAAGATCATGCACATAGGGAAGAGAAACCCTGAAGCCACCTATAGGTTGGGAGGGGAGTTGCTGGCAAACGCAAGGGAAGAAAGAGACTTGGGCATCATCATCACAGATGACCTGAAATCATCCAAGCAGACCACTAAAGCAGTAGGTAAGGCTAGAGGGATGTGGTGGTGTATTAGTAGTGGTATCGCAAGTCGTAAGAGGGAGGTAATAATCCCTCTTTACAAGACACTGGATAGGCCCCATCTGGAGTACTGTGTGCAGTACTGGAGACTGCACCTGCACAAGGACATTAACAAAATGGAGGCAGTCCAGAGAAGGGCAACCAAAATAGTGCGGGGACTGCATCAGAAAACATATGAGGACAGATTAACGGAGCTCAATATGTATACCTTGGAGCAAAATAGGAGCGAGGTGGTATAATCAAAACATTCAAACATCTTAAAAGGCATTAACAAGGTGAAAGAGTCTAACATGTTTCAGTATAAGAAAAATAGCGGACAAGAGGACACAGCATGAGATTAGAGGAAGCTGATTAAGGGTAATGTAAGGAAGCTGTTTTTCACAGAAAGGGTGGTGGATGCATGAACAGCTACCTCAGGAAGTGGTGGATATGAATACAATGCAGGATTCAAACAGGCATGGGCTAGGCATAAGGAACAATACAGATGAGTATGAATAGACAGGCCATTGACATAGTATAGCTTATGGAACATTCATAAGTGAAAAAAATGAGCAGACTGGATGGGCCTACGGTCCTTATCTGCCGTCAACCTGTGTTTCTGTATTAAATCCCAGCATACCATCCTCCCCCCCATAGGATAACCCACTGTACCCCGACTTTAAGGCTGACCCAGGGTTCAGGGTCTGAGTGTGTGAGTGTGTGGGGGGGGTATGATTACTTTTGGATCACCTCTCATGGCAGGAAACTGAGAGCATCTGAAGACCTGGTCATTCAGTCGGCCATCCTAGGAAACCATGCTTTCAAGTACACTTGGATCAGGCAGTTCCTTTCCTCAGAACTAAGTCCCACACTTACTCTTCATGAACCCTCTGATATTGCCTCTTTCTTGCATAATGAGCAGGACACAAAAGGCTTAGCATCCACTTTATAAGCACATTTTAACAGAGATTGTGTTAAATGGACTAATACTAGATAAAAATGGCCGACTATATTGGGATTGAAATTTCTCAGGAGTACTGAGACAATATATGGAGTGATGGCTGGAGAATTCCAGTGCAATGCAAATTTAAACTGGTTCAACTGTTCTCCATCCAGCAGGCATACTGCACACTGGAGAGACTCTCCAAGTTCTCAACTCAGCACTTGGGTCTCTGTCCCAGATGTAAACATCAGTTAGGGGACCTGGTGCATAAGTTGTTTTCCTGCCTCAAGTGCTGGAACCCCAGCCGATCCTGATTGGAGATCTGGATAATTTACCAGAAATGCATGCGTGGATTAGCCAGTTTGTGTATATAGCTTCGATATGTGCCAAATTAGGCATCCTCACACTTTGGAAAAATTGGGAACCCCCACACACATCAGGGCTACCTGAAACAACTTGTGGAATGCCCTACCTTAGAGAAGCTGGTATATAAAGCCAAGGGTAATCTAGTAACGTATGATAAGAAGTGGCTGGCATTTGAGGAATTTCTGAATTCCATGCCCATGCACAATAATGTTCAAGATGCTAACACCATAACATATGTGCTAACAGCCATGCAAGGGGATGGTCTCGCCAAACCAGTATCCAGCCAAGGCTTATCTGCTGTGATCCTGATACCTTGAAATACCCTAAGATAAAGTGCTTGCATTAATTTTTTGTGTTTAGAGAGTGCATTAACTGTTATGTTTTTGATATATTTGTTGTTCTCTTTCTTATTTTTATGGCACCTTTAGAGGGAGTTCTCGATCTTAATGTTTTCATGTTTCTCTGTCAGGGTTTACACCATACTGCATATAATGCTGAGCTGAATGTATTGTTATTTGTTCTTGTTGAAGTAAAACTCAATAAACTATTTTAAAAGAAAGGAAAAATACTGAGAATCAAGAGCCCTAGATCTCCCAGCAAGCCCTGAGGTGCCATTTCAATAATGATAGTGATGTCACTATATGGAATGTTTGGTGCCATTCTCCATAAAGTTTATTTTGGAGAGATGTCTTTTTTGTTAGCAATAACAACCATGACCCAAGCTAAACTGGACCCAAAGTTACAGCAACTCTGCAATCCCTGCTTTGTATCTTTTACTCGGGTTTGTCACACTCATTTTTGAACATTGCAGCAATGTACAGTGCTTTCACGTACTGACAATTTCTACCATGTTGATGCATGGCCACTCTGATCAAGAAGAGAGTTCTTTGAGTTGATACAGAGGTTAGCCACGCAAAACTGAAACCTGTGAAACAGTCCTTTTGTGCCTTCTTGGATACAGGTTTGTTAGCAAAATCATAATTGTTATGCTAACCAGGCAAGGGCTTGTCCTATAGCTTGTTACTCCAACTTAATTATGCTTTATAGACACAGGAGCATCTCCTCTCTGTGTCCATGTCTCTGTCTGTCTGTCTCTCCCTTTTTCTGGCAGCAAGTATAAACATAAAACCTACAGCAGAGCAGAAAGTGGGTAAAGCTGCTCATATTTGGTGTAAACACCATTAATTTTTATTCTAGTTTTGTCTTTGTCAATTAACAGATGGAGAGCTGACAGATACGATTAGTTGTCCTCACTCGGCAACATCGGACCTTAATGGTCATAGAACATTCACAAAGAGCCCCGACAGCGCTACAATCCATTCAATGGTGAGAAGACAGAGGATTTGTCATCAGCCGAGGTCACCCCGGTGCACACCGCCTTCCAGGAGAAAGGGGAAATGACAGCTGATAGTGGAACAGAGTACTCTGAGCACTCCATGGAGCTGGAAGTGATCAGGTCTGTATGAGAGATGGAAAGTGCAGAGATGTAAAATAATCATAAAAAAATAACTTACCTGGCCCGACAGCACAGTAGTAGTGCTGCCGCTTGCTATACTGGGTACTTGGATTCGGGAATGGACTCTGCACGCTTGTGGGCTGGCCAGGGGTGGTTAAGATTGAGCATCCCAGAGACTGTACTCCTTGGTTGGGGAATACAGATTCTAGGGACATGGATATGTTGTTCATCCACACTGTCTGGCAGGTTCCTTGCCGCTTTAAATCTTGCCGGAAGGTCTTCAAGCTGGCTCCTCCCACCCACCCGGGTGGTAAAACTCTCAGCTCCGCCCCATGACGCCAGATCTTCCTTACCTCTTGGAAGCTCAGGTTCCCTCCTTAACGCTCTGCGTATAAGACTGGTTCTAATTCTTGAAATTAAAGTTTTTGCTAAAAAGACTTGGTCTTCTCTCCCTCGTGGCTGCGATGGACAAATCGACTCGGTTTCGGAGATGCCCTTGCGACAGAAGATGTCTCTGGCGGATCCGCACTCCACGTCGTCTACTGCATAGGCCTTGAGCACGACCCGCGGAGCTTGCGACCTGTGCTCTTCTTTTAAACTCACGTCCTTGAAGCCCGTGCTGCCCGTTTACAGCTGGGACGTCCCGAGAAAAAATTTCCTCCGGTTAAGTCAAAAGAGGCCCGGTCGGCAGTGTCCGCGGCGGCGGGCTCAGCGAATCAGCTCGAGCAGATGATCGCCCTCGAAGAGGAGGCGGCGCGGGCGCTTCTACCTCGGTTGCGGCATTTGTCCCGCTTTCTCTGGGTGCCTCGTATTGGCTTCTTTTAAGGAGCTTTGTCTGACCCTCTCGACGAAAGGTGAGGGTCCAACTTCTTCTGGACCGTTTTCTCGGTCCAAAAAGAGAGACAAGAGTAAGTCTCACCGTCGACGCTCTTGGGAGCGGGAAAAATCCCCCTCCCTGATTGCCGACAGTCGACTTCGATCGACCCCTCGACCGCGCCACTGGCTTCACGGTGTCCCGCCAGGCCAGTGGACCGAGACTCCTGTCGACGCGGTCGAGATTTTTCTCGACCCGTCGGACGGGTTGTCGGCTGGAGAAGCTGAGAATCCCCTCTCCCTGGTTCCCCCGGTGGGAGTTGAGGATCCCGTCGGCTCGTCTGTGCCTCCGGTTCCGGAGCCCTGGTGGAATCGTCCAGGCGGAGTGCCGATTCCCTGCCACACCTCCCCGCACCGTCCTCGACCTAGCCAAGGTTCTCGGTCTCGGACGTCTTCGCGGTCCAGCCAATCCCGCCGTCATAGGCGGTCTCGGTCTCGGCACCGTGGCAAGCGGCGCCGCCGCTCATCCTCTTCCTCTTCCTCGGACGAGGGGAGGCTTCGGCGCAAGTTGCGTCAGAGGTATGAGGAACTCATGTGGCAACAGCTCCTTCTGACTGGGACTAAGCCGACGCCGTCGTCTTCCCCGGCCATTAAGTGGCTGTCACCGGAGCGGCTGAAACAACCCCTCGTTTTAGCTGGAGCCTGTTCCCAGGCCGGTTGTTTGGCCAATTCCAGCTGTCCCACCGATTCCGGTGGAACCTCCGCCTCCACAGCCGTTAGTTGGGGCTCCGACCAAAAATTCTTGGTCGGCTCAGGGACTGCCCCATAGGCTGTCTGTCACCCTCACTCCCGATAGACCTCGGCAGGTGGAGGGTGGCTCAGGCCCGAGACAGCTCTTTGAGGACTCTTCCGAATCCGAGGATGATTCCTCCCTTTTCTCCAAGCGAATGGACTTGGAGTCCTCAGGAGGACAGTCGGTGGACAATAGCCCTTCGTGCTTCCTAGGATTGCTTCGGCTCATCTCGGAATCCACCGGGATGAAGCTCGAACCCGTTTCTAAACGGGCCAGGTATCCCCTCACGGAGATTCTGGACCGAGGGGATTCCCCTACGGAGGCCTTTCCGGTGGCCGAGGCCATAGTGGTTCCGGCCTTGGAGCTCTGGCAGCGCTTCCTGCCCTCGCGCCTTCGGCCAGGATGGCCAGGAAGTATGCGGTCCCTACCAGTTCCCTGTCCGGTTTTTCGGAACACCCCTCTGCTGAGAATTTGGTTACCGACAGCATTTTCCGGCGTGCCGGGAACGCCAGGGATGTGGACAAACCTCCCGACAAGGAATCCAAGAAATTGGATTATGCCGGGTGAAAAGTCTATGCTGCGTCCTCTCTCGGCCTTCGTCAGGCCAGTTCGGCCGTCCTCATGGCACATTTTTCTCATGCCCTGTTGGGCTCCCTGGATGAGGTCATCCCTCATCTTCCCATGGATCTGCAGACTGCGGTCAGGCAGGTGCGGGACCAGGGCAGGGCAGTGGCCAAACAGCAGCTCCAGACTGCTTTAGATATTGGGGACTCATGTGCCAGGTCTGTGGCGGCCGCAGTGGCTATGCGTCATCGGGCTTGGCTGAGGATATCCACCTTTACTTCGGATACCCAGCACAAGTTGGCGGATGTTCCCTTTTTGGGGACTGACCTCTTCGGCCCTGGGGTGGAAAGTCACCTGCAGAGGATTGAGAAGTCCAGTGCTACCTTGGACTCGGTCTCTTCCGCTCAGAAGGACAAAGGCCGCAAACCACAACCTAAGCCCTTTCGTCCTTCTGTGCCCCGGCGCGCCCGGCCCAGCAACGTCAGGGCCAGCAGGCTTGGGCTTGGCATCCCAAACCCAAGCCCGGGGCTTCCTCCAACAGGAAGCAGGGAGGTAAAGGCCCAGGAGGTCCCTCGGCCGGTCCCTCCTCCAAGCCTGCCCAGTGACGGGCTGAGGGGTGTCGCCCCAACCCCGTCACCTCACCCCAGGTTCCCCTGGTGGGGGCGGCTCGGCACTTCCTTTCCGCCTGGTCCGTTATTACCACGGACAGGTGGGTTCTGAAGTGATGGGAAAGGCCTGCCTCTCAGAATTCGAGCAGGCCCGCCCTTCAGAGCCATCGCACCTCGGGGGGCCTCTGGGTCCGCAGCCTCACGGTCAGCTCGTCAGGCCGACATCGCTCTCCTCCTCCAAAAGGAGGTGATCAGGGAGGTAGCGGACCCTCCCTCAGACCCGGAGTTTGTGTCCAGGTACTTCCTGGTTCCAAAACGGACGGGGGGCTGGCGCCCCATTCTCAACCTACACGACCTGAACAAGTTCCTAAGGTCTCGAACCTTCAGGATGATCACTCTGGCTCAGATAATACCATCTCTGGAACACGGCGTATGGTTCTGCTCTCTGGACCTGCAGGACGCGTTCTTTCACGTCCCTATCCGTCCGTCACACCGGAGATTCCTTCACTTTCGAGCGGAGGGATCCCTCTTCGAGTTCTGAGCCATGCCCTTCTGCCTGTCTCCAGCTCCCAGGGTCTTCACCAAATGCATTGCAGTGGTGACAGCCTTCCTGCGGCGCCGAGGGGTCTGGGTATACCCTTACCTGGATGATTGGCTGATAGCAGCCCCTCAGGCAGGAGGTGGAGCGGTCCAGAGATCTGGCCCTCCAGGTTTGCTCTCAAGTCGGCCTTCTTATCAACGAGGCCAAGTCGGAACTCGAGCCGAAGCAGGTGATTCTGTTTATCGGGGCAGAGCTCGACTCTCTTCGAGCCAGAGCACGGCTCCCGGCGGACAGGGCCGAGGTTCTTACCTCCTTTGCCCAATCATTTCTGGTTGGGCAATCGCGTCCTGCCTGGGACTTCCTGCGCCTCCTGGGCCTCATGGCGGCCTGTACCAGCGTGGTCCGTTGGGCATTCTGGCACATACGCTCCCTTTAGTGGGGACTGGCCAGCCAGTGGTCACAATGCTGCGATCCATTGGACCAGCTAGTGATGGTGACCCAGAAGATGTGGAACGCTCTCCGGTGGTGGACCGTTCCATCTCATCTGCAGGAGGGCATCCGTTTGTCCGCCCGAGCCGGCGGTCTCTCTCGACCGATGCCTCTCTGATGGGTTGGGGTGCCCATCTGGGGAACACGGCGCCACGGCCTCTGGTCCCCGCGGGAGTCCCGATGCCACATCAACCTGCTGGAGCTCCGAGCGGTTCGCCTAGCTCTCACCGCCTTTGCTCCGTTTCTCCGGGGTCAGGTGGTCCGAGTCCAGGCGGACAATACCACGACCATGTACTACCTAAACCGCCAGGGCGGGACGCGTTCCATGCTTCTATGCAAGGAAGCTCTCCGCATTTGGTCACTCGTGCGCAGCCTGGAGGCGGATCTCCTAGCCATTCATGTGGCAGGAGCCTCCAACACCCTGGCCGATGCCCTGAGCCGGATAGGGGCTGCATCTCACGAGTGGTCTCTCCTGCCGGAGGTAGTACAAGATCTGTTCTCCCACTGGGGCACACCTCAGGTGGACCTGTTTGCCTCCAGGGAGAGCGCGAAGCTGAGGCTGTTTCATGCCCGCCCCCCTCAGCAGGGCTCGCTGCAGGGGGATGCCTTCTCGAGGCTGTGGACCCCGGGCCTCTTCTACGCCTTTCCCCTATTTCCCTTGATTCACAAGGTGCTTCTCAAGGCAAGGAGGGACAAGGCGCAGGTGATTCTGATAGCCCCAGACTGGCCCCGCCAGTTCTGGTACCCAGATCTCCTCAGCCTCAGCTCCAGGCTCCCGAGGCAGCTTCCAGCTCGCCCGGACCTGCTCTCAGTAAATCAGGGGAAGGTGTTCCATCTGGACCTTCAATCCCTGCACCCTGCGGCCTAGTTCCTGGCGGCTAGAGTTCCAGGCCTTGGGTCTTTCCGACGAGGTCCTCAATGTTGTTGAGGCGTCCCGTAAGTCGACCAGGAAATGGAAGAGATTTTCCATTTGGTGTCAGGGCAGGGCTTGGACCCTTCCTCCTGTCCTTTGGCTAGCATCTTGGACTATTATGGTCCTTTCTAGTCAAGGGCTTGGGTTGGCGCTAAGGGTGCACCTGGCAGCCATCTCTGCTTACCCGGGCAGGCCGAGGAGCAGTCGGTGGCGCAGGAGAAGGTGGTCTGCGCTTTTCAAAGGCCTTGATCACATTTCCCTCAGCTGCGGGAACCTCCACCTCCGTGGGATTTACTGCTGGTACTGGCAAAGCTCATGGGCAAGCCATTGAACCAATGCACAGGTGTGAACTCTCTCACCTGTCGTGGAAACCGCCTTCTTGGTGGCTATCACGTCAGCCAGAAGGATGGGAGAACTCCAGGCACTCTGCATCGAGTCTCCTTACCTGGTCTTCCACAGGGACAAGGTTGTCCTGCGCCCCATCCGAAATTCCTTCTGAAGGTGGTGTCGGAGTTTCACCTTAACCAGGTGTTTGACTCTGCGGTGTTCTACCCCAATCACACCTCGGAGGCGAATACAGGCTCCATACTTTGGACCTAGAAGAGGCTCGCTTATTATAAGGGCGCCGGCTGAAATTCAGGAGAGGTTCGCCAGTTGTTTGTCACCACGCTGAAGCCGCACCTGGCAGACCTGCAGCCAAGCGGACGATAAGCAGGTGGGTCACCTCCTGCATAGATCTCTGCTACAAGTTGGCGGGCATGGAGCCTCCCAGAGGGATAAGAGCTCATTCTACCCGTCATACTGCTGCATTGGTGGCTGCTTCCAGGGACGTCCCTATCCAGGAAATCTGCAGGGCTGCTGCCTGGAAGTCAGCACACACCTTTATTACCCATTACCACATCGACCTTGAGTCGCGCCGGGATGCTGGTTATGGGGCCTCGGTTCTCCAGTCTTTATTCCCTAAATAGGGGGTGTGCGCCTTACCTCCCTCCTCCCGGAGAACTGCTAGGAGTCTGCCAGACAGTGTGGATGAACAACATATCCATGTCCCTAGAAATACAGGTTACTCACCTGTAACAGGAGTTCTAGGAATGGTATATGTTGTTCATCCCTACGACCACCAACCTCCCGCGCTTCAACCTGAGCTTCCAGCGGGCCAGATCTGGCGTCATGGGGCGGAGCTGAGAGTTTTACCACCCGGGTGGGTGGGAGGAGCCAGCTTGAAGACCTTCCGGCAAGATTTAAAGCAGCAAGGAACCTGCCAGACAGTGTGGATGAACAACATATACCATTCCTAGAACTCCTGTTACAGGTGAGTAACCTGTATATTCTGCTTTTCATCTGTCACCTGACAGAGGACAGGAGACAGCACAGCAACACCGCAGCATGGGGAGAGGCAGTCGCTGGACTCTGGCATGCACGTGTGTGCATCACTGCATGCTGGCACCCTTGGGGAGAAAACCAGGAGCTGGAGGGAAAAACCCTGGCCTGCCATTGCGCCGGCACCCCACAGGCCCACACATGGCTGACATGGCAGGCCAACCACCACTACTGTGACCCTGGGTAAGTAGTGGATAACTGGTAAGTCCAAGAGAAGATCAGTGATGAAGCTGGGGGGGGGGGGTGCTTTTGGGGGAGAAAAAAAATAGAACTCATCAGGGTCATCTGATGGCCCAGTGCTGCTGTGCTGGAAACCTGGATTGGGAAGCAGATTCAGGATGCCATCACATCCCATCCTGGGTGAGTGGCATGCCAACCACAGGAACCCCCGACAGAGAATAAGGGAGCTTGAGCCTCCTGGGTCCTCACTGCGTATGCACAAGACCAACACTTGGTTGTGTGCACCACCATGGGAGGAGGGAGAGGGTCTAGAGCGAAAAAGGGGTAAAATCCACAATGCCATCTTGATTACAGGATTGCCGGTACTTTAGGTGGGCCCAACACTGCGCTGGAATATCTGCTGGGTAGCAGTTGTTGGACCTCAGAGGTCACCTGAATATGACCTGAGGATCAAGAAGGAGAAGTTTGGATGAGGAAAGCTTTGCAGCAGTGCTCGTTAGTCAGCAAAAACTTTCATTGTACAGTTTTTAGCATTTGTGTATTCCTGCTATAATTCAGTTTATCATCAGTATTTTTAATTTCTCACAGGTGCCTAATTTTTTTTTTATTATATTGTTTACATCCTTCTGGGGCCCCTCGAGAAGGGTCATCCTGTAGTCTGACCTCCAGCTTGTCTTCCCCGAGGTTCCCCACATATTCCCCTCCATGACTGTGAAGCTTGAACCTACCTGCCTGCCTACCATGTTCTAATACAGCACAGAAATAGCAATCGAGAGGAGTAGAGCAGATCCCTATGTTAACATTTGCAGCATTCATTTATTAAACTCAGCTGTTTCTTAGTCTCAGATTCCTGTCGTCTTCTTCGAGAGTCTCTGCAGGTAAGGTAAGTTGAACTGGGTAGTTTGGGGAGATGGGGATATGGGGATGAGAATACGGTCACAGCTTCATTGTTTGTTTTGATCAGGTGTAAGTTTATCCTGTAACTGTGATTAGCTTGGGGAAGTGTGCAGAGCATCGACCACCACCCTTAAGTTAAAGTTACCCATCTCTATTCTGTAAGTAGATAAGCTAATAATGCTGCTTTGTTAGTAAGGAATGGGAAGAAACAAAGGGTTGCTAAACCAAGTTTTGCTGTTGTAAAGTGGAAAAAATGAGACAAAAGTAATTTAATCTTGCGACTTGTCGCAGCTCTGTTAGGGCTAAACTGGGCGAGCAAACTCACAGCAGATAAAAACAAACAAGCATTTGTCAATGCCGAATGTTGCTTGCTTCTATGTGCTGTTTAATTATTTGGAAGTCATTGGAGTGCAAATATTGAAAAATTGGCGAACTACGGCGCATTAGGAACGCATAGCATACGCTTCGTAAACAATCATTGTTAGGAAATTTTTCACGAAATGTTCAACATAGCCGTTTAAGACCTCTGCTCATGAACAGTGTCAGTGTGATTTTGTTAATGTGTCCCATACATTGAGTTTGCATAACCGACCGCGCCCATTGTGCGCCACATGGGCGGAAACACGTTTTGGGCAGGATGTGAAAAATGACAGCTGTACTGCTCATAAGGAGGTGTGGTAAAATGGCAATGTTGAAAATCTGGAGTGGAAATATTGAAAATTCGCAAACCTACGAGCGTGCGTGGGAACTGTGCAATGCACACTCATAAAACAGTCATTTTTAGAAATTCTTTCACCAAATTTTCAACATTGCCATTTTAAGATCTCTGCTCATGAACAGTGACACTGTGATTTTCTTAATGTGTCCCATACACTGAGTTCGCACACCGACTGCGCCATTGTGCGCTACATGGGCGGAAACATGTTTTGTGCAGGATGTGAAAAATGACAGCTGTACTGCTCATGAGGAGGTGTGGTAAAATGGCAATGTTGAAAATCTGGAGTGAAAATATTGAAAATTTGTGAACTTACGAGCCTGTGTAGGAATCCAGATACCTGCTAAATAAAACAGTTATTTTAGAATTTTTCACCAGATTTTCAACATAGCCATTTTAAGACCTCTGCTCATGAACAGTGTCACTGTGATTTTCTTAATTTGTCCCCTACATTGATTTCGCACACCGACTGCGCCATTCTGCGCTACAAAGGTGGAAACACATTTTGGGTGAGGTGTGAACAATGACAGCTGTACTGCTCATAAGAAGATGTGGTAAAATGGCAATGTTGAAAATCTGGAGTAAAAATATTGAAATTTTGCGAACTTACGAGCCTGCGTAGGAACTGCGCAACGCACGCTCGTAAAACAGTCATTTTTTGGAATTTTTGGACCAGATTTTCAATATGGGGTTTTTGGGACCCCTTCTCATGAATGATGTCACTGTCATGGCAGTATTCGGGGCCCGAAGGGTGATTTCACAGTCACTGCACGAAATCACCCTTCGGGCCTGAATAACGCCATGACAGTGACATCATTCATGAGAAGGGGTCCTAAAAACCCCATGTTGAAAATTTGGTGCAAAAATTCCCAAAAATGCCTGAGATATGCAATAAAGTTGAACCCCCTATCTAGCCCACTATACAGCTTACCTACATTTCCTCAGTTCGCGGTCGGCTTTGAAGAGTGCAGACGTGTTCCCGGTCCACCAAAGATGCGTCGCGGAGTCGGAGGTAAGTATGGGGTGAGGGGTGTGGGGAGGCTGGGTGCGCAGTGGGTGGGTGCGGTTGTGGGGGTGGGGAGCGCGGGACTGTTTTGTTTTACAGGTTTAAAAAAAAAGACGTCATGGGACCGTTTGCCACATTGGGGTGGGCTCCCAGCATGGCACAAGGACAGGGGGCCGTCAGCCGACGGGGATTGGGCATCCCTGTCGGCCAAAGGATTGATTGCCACGCTGGGGTGGGCTCCCAGCGTGGCACCAACTCTGAGGGGGCGGCGGCGCAGCTCAGCCGGTGAGGATTGAGCACCCGTCGGCTACACAGTACGCGTGGGCGCAGACGCGCCTGCGCAGTGGGGAGGTTGTTTAATCGGTGCTCACTGAAGCGTAGTTTCCCCTTTCAACTGGTATGCCACTGCATTTTGGAGCGTGTCATAGACGGCTCCAAAATGCATTGGCTTACAGGGGCCGCGCCTGCCAGCTCACTGACTGAATTGGAGGAGGAGGTGACACACCTCCGAAATCTCCGATGGTGGCACTATGTTTCTTGCACATGCGTGCAAGCAACATAAAAAATCAGTGACTGAACAGGATTTATAATGTGCTGCATCAAGCATCATGTAATCCGGACCAGACCTTTCCTTGCAGCCAAAAGCTATCCTGCATTGTTTTTCCAACATGTCTTTCCAGTAGCCTGTGCTTCTGGCAGCAGAGGTAACCGGGCAGTTTGAAATTATGAGGGCAAAACTTCAGCTTTGTTGATTTTTCCCCTTAGTTTTTCAGGCAGTGGGGCTGTATTACTCGGTCTGAAGGGACATTTTATTACATTAATAATATGGACATTTTATTTAACGGGACTGGGATTGGAGGGCGCGGGGCACTGCTGGATGCCATATAATGTCCCTGTTGTCTAGCGGTGCCCCCGCCCTCCGATCCTAGTCCCGTACCATTAATTTTATAAAATGTCCCTTCAGTGTCCCACTAGATACTGCACTTCTCTGGACTCTGATTTGCTTGGTTTGCAGAGATAGCTGGCTTTCAGCCTTTCTTATTGGAGATGGGTTGCTGTGAATGTATGCTGCTGTGGCTCGTCTCATTACAGCAGCTGGGTACAACACTCTGCAAATTTGCTTTTCCATGGGTCTCTAGCTCCACTCAGGAGGATTGTTCCAAGCCCAGGCATAAGAAAAACTGTCAATCCCAGACACCCGAGCACTGGCCTCAGTTAAAAGCTTTGAAACCTAGTTGTACTGGTCTGCAAAATTAAATCCTACATATGCCCACCTCTGTTTCATAACTTCTAAGATGGCGCCTTGCCTGCAACAAAATAAAGAGAGACAAGACGAGGGCTGGTTTAGATTGTATGAAACTGAAATCCTGGGCTGGTTCAGATTGTATGAAACCCAAATCCTGTACCATGTTATGAATTTAAGCAGGCTTTAATGATGATCTGCAGACTGGGATTTATATGCTTGGGTTGCTTTCTCTGTACTGCCTCAACCCTTCACTGTGTACCTTGAGTTTCTTCCTTGACTTCCCTTCAGTTCTACTAGGATAGCTGTAACATTGGGTAGAAGCAGAACCGACAGAGATAATACAGTATATATCTCTGATGGGCTTTCATGATTCAGTAAATAACAAAAGCGTTTGTTTTAGTGAACCATTTTTCTTGTAAAAGGAAGTCAGGAAGTTGGAGACCATAGCTAATTGCTGGTTAAATGTCAAGCTGGTGTTCTTAATCTGGCAAAATTCCACTTAAAAGATATTGCATTTTCAGGAACAGATTATATTTGGGAAGTGAGCTGCAATTTATACTGCCTAATGCAGAACCTGAGACAAAACCTCAGGTTGAGATGCATTAGGAAAATCGTCGAGTCTTGCCAATGTTTGTGTACCTGAAGGAAACCATTAAGACAGTTCACATGCCAAACATAGAAGATCACAAATGGATTGTTTGTGTAACCCTTTCCCATCGGAAGTAAGGTTTTCAGGCCTGCTAATGTTAATATTTAGGCAGACTTTCCTTTTCATTCCTTTCTTTGGATGGATTTTGTGGTGTGACATTTGGGATCTTACTTGAGGAAGGCTGTTGCAGCAGGCCACGCTGGTAGGACTATGCCACCAGGCAGTAGGACCACACAGAAAACTTCTAGCTAGCAGTCTACTACGGGGACAGCCCCCACGGACGCCAGTCTTCTAATGTCAGTATAGGCTACATAGAGGGCGGTCCCACACCACCCCAGTTCTTTTTGGACCTGTGCATGTCGGACTTCAGTGAACATCTGACTACAGTCGACTGTAATTTGGTTTACTGCACTTTTTATTTTGTTTCTTCTTGTGTGAAACATTGAATTTTTGGTGTTTTTGACGTGTTTATATCTTCTACACCAGCCACGTCTTCCGACCACTCCATGAAGTGTGCCTGCGGCAAACAGATTTCCGAGAAGGATGGTCATTCTTCATGCCTGATCTGTCTAGGCCCCAGCCGTGACACCGAAGCCTACCAGTTTTGTCAGAAATTCAACCAGGCCACTCAGAGACATCGATTAAAAATGCTGGAGAGCCATCTTCGTAAGCAGAAGTTGCTTGCCACGGAAAAGGAGTTTCAGGCCAAGAGCTTTTTGGCCTTGGGGGCACAGTCCTCTGGGGCCTCTTCTTCTTCCCACAAGGAGAAGTCAGGGAAGCATAAACACCGAGAACGGGCCTGGTCAGCTTCACAGTCATGGTCACCCATTAAATCTTCGACCGCAATGGCGTTGTCCTCCCACAGGGGGTCGGCGCCTCCAGCCCTCACTTCCTCCGGGCTTCTGGTGGTTTGCCGCTCACTCTCATCTCCATTTCGGGTGATGGCTCTTCGGGGCAGGGGACTTTGTCTCCTGCTCCCCATCTCCTGATGCTCAGGCCCTTCTCTTCCTCAGGCTCTCATCGAGGTGACTTAGCTGGTTCTGGGCTCCCTGGGTGGCAGGTCTCGCCCATCACCCCCAGCCATGGCTCTGTGTTCATCGGCTCCCACTCTAGGACCGGCAGACGGTTCTGGTAGGCATTATCTCCTCTTCTCCAGCATCACCTCTGCCTTTGCCTAGGGGATCCCCTCCCTTAGGCACCAGCTTCCACTGTGGGACCAGTGTTGGCAGATTCTTCACCTGGGTGCTAGACCATCACCCACTGGGCTGCTGCCAGTACTATTGATGCTCCAGGCAGTGGGTTAGGCACCATCGCCGCCTCTGCAACCCTTGCCCCAGCCGATGCCTGCAGTTCTGTCACTGGATCATTTGCTAGAGCCTGACATACGCCAGTTTTTTTATTTAAATCATAATCTTTATTTCATTTTACTTACTTTACATTCGATTATGTCCAGGCAGTATATATAAAGGAATCAAGAAAATGTACTCACTGGGAATCCACGGCAACCGAACATTAAATATTCAATAGCAGACTTGTTAAGAGTTCATACCAAACTGATTAGAGACAGTTGTCCTTGAGAATCAGGGAATTCAGGGGGACCCAGTTCAGAGTAGCTCAACTCCGTAGTAGGTGCTAAATCAAATATTAGATACCAGAGAGAATAGTAAGAGATTAAATACATATCTTGAACAACAGTATGCGACTACTTATATCATCTCCAAAGCAATCAGGAGTTAGAGCGTGTGGGGGGGGGGTACCCCCATAGGATCCACGCAGGCACACCCCACAAAACCTGTTGGGACAGAATTGGGGGGGCTATGCACCTAACGCAAGTCCTTAAGCATATAATATAAAAGCCATCTGTTCCATCTATTTCTAAATTTTTCTTGTCTGTTATTTAAACTGTATGTTATTTTTTCCAGCTGATAAATTTGCTTAGTAATTGTCCACCAGTCCTTCACAGTTGGGGTTTTAGAGGTCAGCCAATTTTTTGTGATGGCCTTTTTCCCTGCTGCCAATAGTATGGCTAGAAGGTAGCGGACTCTGGGTCCCTGATGTCTTCAGGGAGCACAGACAGAATAAATACTTTCGGGGTCAATTGAATTGGCCTGTCAAATATCTCCTGAAGCTCCAACTGTAGCAAGTGAATATATGATTCCAGCTTAGGGCAGGAGTAGATTATGTGTGTGAGATGGGCCTTTCCCTCTCCACATAATCGCCAACATGCGGCAGAATATCCCGGGGAGTAATGGCTTATAACCTCGGAGAATTGAAATAATAGGCCAGAAATTTCCATGAGAATTCCCGCCATTGGTGTGAACTTGACGCAGTATGCTACTTGTCGCAAGCCTGTTCCCAGTGTTCAATTTCTGTAGGGAGACCTAGTTCTTGTTGCCATTTTGATGAAGATCAGTCAGAATTGCCAGGGGATAACATCAGAGCCCAATAGAGGCAGAGATCAAGTGTCTCTGGTTTGGGGTGGTAAGTAAAAGTGCAACCTAGCAAACAAAGGTGGCCAGTGTTCAGGGCTCACACCTCAGCAGGAAGTGACTCGTAATAATGTCTTAGTTGTAGGTACCTATAATGGTGGGTGTTAGGCAAATTAAATTTGCCTGTATTTCCTGAAAAGACCAGAGTCTTCCGAGTTGTAATTTGAAACAGGTAATTCAGGCCGTATCTTGTCCACAGTCGAAAGACGTGGTCCATTCTTCCAGGATGAAAGTCTGGGAGTACAGTGATTGGGCAGATTAGTGGCATAAAAGGGGAGATAGAAAATTGCCTCTTAATCTGATTCCAGACTGTCACTCTGTGCTGCAGCTCCAGGGGTAAACCCCGATATGCAGCTGGGCATCCTGCCCCATGATAGAGTATGGTAAAATACTCTTAAGTCTGGGACGGCTGCCTGCTGTAGGTCCGCCCAATGCGATTCAATTTCTGAGAACTGCCTTGCCATTACATGTGTGAGGTGTGCTGCTTGGTAGTACCAATAGAAATCAGGAAGGGGTAACCCTCCACGGTCCTTCGGTTTAGTAAGCATTTTCAGTCTAACTCTCGGCCTATGGCCGGCCCAAATAAATAAGAAATTGCCCTTTCCCAGTCCTGAAACACAGTGCGAGGCAGGGTGATGGGAATATTATTAAAGAGATATAGTGCCCTGGGAGAGTGACCACTCTAATAAGTTCTATCTTCCTGGAAAGGCTCAAGGGAGTACAGTCCAGCTGGCCAAGTCTTCTTTAAGACGGTGGTAAAGGGACATAGTTAGATTTATAGAGCCCCTCAGGTCCCTGGTTAGATTCATCCCTAAGTATTTTATCTTTCCTAGTTCCCATTTGCAAGGAACTGTTCTCTTATAACTGGATTGGGGAATATTGAAAGGTCAGGATCTCTGTTTTTGAGATATTAACTTTATAACCTGAGAAATGCCCAAATGTTTCTAATAATTTACTGATTTTAGGGAGCGATTTCGCTGGGTTCCGAATGTACAAAAGAACATCATCTGCGTAAAGCGCAATACGATGCTCTTCCCACCCACCTCAATCCCTGTCTGTCCTACGATTGTCTAACAAGCTGTGCTAGGGGCTCCATAAACAAGGTGAGCGAAAGGGGGACACAGGACATCCCTGTCTGGTGCCCTGTAGAGAGGGAAAGGATTTGAATGATGTCCTGAGACTATTTCGAGGCCCTCAGGCCGATTAAATATTTGCAGTTACCTGGATCAATGACATGGGAATCCCATAACCTCCAGGACTGAGTACAGAAATGGCCAATGCACTCTATCGAAGGCCTTTCAAGGCCAAGGCTCACCAAGGCCGCGAGGGTAGTCCCAGGAATTCATCCTACCTAATTAATACGGTAGGTTCTCTTTATATTATCCAGAGTTGTACCGCCTCTCACAAATCCAGTCTGGTCCCTGTGTACTATTCATGGAGCAATCGCTTCCAATTCACGAGCTATTATCCCCATAAATAGTTTATAATCGGAATTTAGGACCGATATTGGTCGATATGATTCACAAAGTTGAGGGTTTTTACCAGGCTTGGGAATAACAGAGATTGTAGCATAGGCCCAGGTGGGGGGGATCTCCAATCAGAACCGAGTTACAGGTGCTCAGAAGAGTCGGCAAGAGCAATTCTTTAGCGGCTTTATAGAATTCTGCTCCGTAGCCATCAGATCCCGGAGCTTTCATTGTTTTAGCTCGAGCTATAGCATCAACTAGCTCCTGTCTCATGATAGGGCTGAGCAACTGTTCCCCTCGCTCCGGAGAGATTTTCGGCAGGGCCAGGGGCTGTAGAAATTCTTTTAATTTTTCTGGGGTTACATGATATTCTGGGGTGTAAAGAGTTGAATAATATGCGGTGAATGCATCTGTGATATCAGTAACCTTATTCAAAGGTCTACCCCTAGTTGGGTGTGGATAGTAGTGATGGCCATAGCTTCTTTTGTTTCCTTATTTGAGAGGCTAACAGCCTAGAGGCCCTAGGTCCCACCTCATAGTATCTCTACCAGAGGAAGGTTAAGGCAATTTCTGTCTGTTGCAGTGCCAGCCTGTCCAGATCCTGTTTAACCTGATTAAGCTGCGGAAGGACAGAGTTGTCCCCCTGTTTATGTGCTGTTTGTAGGAAGCGCAATGTTTCCTCTAAAGTGGATTTATGTTGTCTACGGGCTTTAGCCTGTAACAATGTATATTTAATGAGGTGACCCCGCAGTACAGTTTTTATGGTGTCCCAGAGAATACCTGGGGGAGTTCCTGGGACTGCATTATCCGCAAGAATCTTTGATATCTTGGCAGTTAAAAATTCCTTAAAGTGTTTAGACTTTAAATGGGAGGGATTTAAACGCCACAGTGTGGTCCTTCTCTGCAGTCCCAACTTCCAGGAACTGATTATATGTGCATGATCCGACAGTGAGATATCTCCTAGTTGGGTGTCTACCAATAAGTTTAGGTGTTCTATTTGGGTAAGACATAAATCAGTTCTGGAGTGAGTGTGATGGACAGCTGAATAGTGCATGTAATCACTGGTATGGGGGTACAAATATCGCCAAGTATCGGTCCATCCCACTTCGGATAGGAATCTGCTCAGGAGCCTCTGCTGCGGGGTTTTCCTTGGGGTATTAAGGCTTGAAGAGTCCCGCTCAGGATTGGGTAAAATATTAAAATCCCCTGTGAGCAACAAAATACCTCTAGAGAACTGTGCAATTCTATCTAGCAAATCCCTTAATCTCTGTCACTGATGAGTCTGGTGGGAAGTATGCATTCGCCAAGGTGACCTCAGTTTCTGCTATTTGCCCACTAAGCAGTACCAACCGGCCATGGGGGTCTGCCAATTTAGCTTGCATTTGCCAGGGGGTATGTTGTGGGATAATTATTGCCACTCCTCTTCTCCTCCCACCCCGAAAGGTTGAACCGTAAAGCTCACCTCTTGAAATCCTCCCTAGCTTAGCATGCTCGGTGTTACTTAGACGGGTCTCTTGCAAATAGACTATATCAGCTCTACATTTTTTAATCTGCGAGAGAACCCTAGTACGCTTAATTGGGGTGGAGAGCCCATTAACATTCCAGGATAATAATCTCACAGGGGTCTCAACCATAACAAGGCAGTAATAAGATTGGGGTTTAAAATTAGTGCACCACATGGTTCCTAGGCCCCCACATATCACACCTGCTACATGGAAGCGGAAACTGGATAGACATAATCGGTAATCTGCAAATACAAAACTAATGCAGTGAAATTTTACATAAGTATCAAAACACATTTGATTGCCTTTGAACTGGCAATTCATCAAAATCAGAATAGTCAGGAAAATAATGACTAATTTAAAGCAGTGAATAAGCAGTGTAATAAACATACAATAGGTTAGAGCCAACTTGGCCGTAACCTTTACTATTAACAGTTAACTGGAAAACTTAAATTATTAACAGTAACTTCCAGAAATCAAGAGCTTCAAAGCTCTCGGAGTGAGGAATTCCTCACTGCAGAAGGGGGTGTCTACGATAGAGAGACCCCTAGGCACTTCAAATGCCTTAACAGGATGAAGGGAAGGGGGTATTGGTTAGTCACACACCCAGCATTTAGCCACATAAGGATGTGTTACACCGGGAGAGATCAGGAATAAACGTGGTGGTGTCTTGGTTAATTCCTCCAACTCCAAACATGCAGTTGCCATCATAGGTTCTAGGTTATATATGACCAATGTGGAATAGGCTTAAAAAGTGAGTAAATCCAGAATACCACCTATGAGTTAAAATATGGGAATGGGGGTGAGGTGTTATACCACCAGGATCGTTAAAAGGGTCAACAAACCACAGTGGACTATATGCAGGGCCCGATTTTCTGTGGCACATCGGAGCAAAGTTCTGCGGCAGGGTTCTCATTTGCTGCAGAACTTCCGGCACTCAGCACCAATTTCGCGTGCAATTCCTAAGCGCACATTTTACCTCAATTATTTTCCTTTTTTTTTGCCCAATCCAACACAATGTACGCCATAACACTAGTCATTTTAAGGGCATTTGTCACCAAATTTTCAATATAGCCAGTTTAAGACCTCTGCTCATGAACAGTATCACTGTGATTTTATTACTCTGTCCGAACATTGATTTCGCACACCGACCCGTGCCATCATGTGGCAGGAGCCTCCAACACTCTGGCCGATGCCCTGAGCGGATAGGGGCTGCATCTCACGAGGGTCTCTCCTGCCGTGGTAGTGCAAGATCTGTTCTCCCACTGGGGCACACTCAGGTGGACCTGTTTGCCTCCAGGAGAACGAAGCTGAGGCTGTTTCATGCCTGCCCCTCAGCAGGGGCTCGCTGCAGGGGTGCCTTCTCGAGGCTGTGGACCCGGGCTCTCTCACGCCTTTTCCCCATTTCCTTGATTCACAAGGTGCTTCTCAAAGCAAGGAGGGACAAGGCGAGGTGATCCTGATAGCCCCAGACTGGCCCGCCAGTTCTGGTACCCAGATCTCCTCAACCTCAGCTCCAGGCTCCCGAGGCAGCTTCCAGCTCGCCCGGACCTGCTTTCAGTCAATCAGGGGAAGGTGTTCCATCCAGACCTTCAATCCCTGCATCTGACGGCCTGGTTCTTGAGCGGCTAGAGTTCCAGGCCTTGGGTCTTTCCGACGAGGTCCTCAATGTGGTTGAGGTGTCCCGGAAGGAGTCGACCAGAAAATGCTACGCCTTCAAATGGAAGAGATTCTCCATTTGGTGTCAGGGCAAGGGCCTGGACCCTTCCTCCTTTCTGTGACAAGCATTTTGGACTATTTATGATCCCTTTCTAGTCAAGGCTTAGGGTCGATTTCAATCTAAAGGTGCACCTGGCAGCCATCTCTGCCACTGGCTGGCCGAAGCAGTCGGTGGCGCAGGAGAAGGTGGTCGGGCGCTTTTTCAAAGGCCTTGATCACATTTCCCCTCCGGTGCGAGAACCTCCACCTCCGTAGGATCTACTGCTGGTACTGGCAAAGCTCATGGGCAAGCCATTCGAACCAATGCACAGGTGTGAACTCTCTCACCTGTCGTGGAAGACCACCTTCTTGGTGGCTATCACGTCAGCCAGAAGGATGGGAGAGCTCCAGGTGCTTTGCATCGAGTCTCCTTACCTGGTCTTCCACAGGGACAAGGTTATCCTGCGCTTCCCACCCAAATTCCTTCCGAAGGTGGTGTGGAGTTTCACCTAACCAGGTGTTGACTCTGCCGGTGTTCTACCCCAATCACACCTCGGAGGTCGAATATAGGCTCCATACTCTGACCCTAGAAGGGCCGCTATTATAAGGAGCGGACGGCTGAAATTGGGAGAGGTTTGGCCAGCTGTTTGTCACCACGCTGAAGCCGCATCTGGCAGACCTTGCAGCCAAGCGACGATAGGCAGGTGGGTCACCTCCTGCATAGATCGCTGCATAAGTTGGCGGGCATGGAGCCCCCAGAGGAATAAGAGCTCATTCTACCCGTCATACTGCTGCATCGGTGGCTGCTTCCAGGGACGCCCTTATCCAGGAATTCTGCAGGGCTGCTACCTGGAAGTCAGACACACCTTCATTACCCATTACTACATCGACCTTGAGTCACGCTGGGATGCTGGTTTTGGGGCCTCGGTTCTCCAGTCCTTATTTCCCAAGTAAGTATTGGGGTGCGCCTGCCTCCTCCTCCCGGAGAACTGCTAGGAGTCTGCCAATAAGTGTGGATGAACAAGCATATCCATGTCCTAGAAATACAGGTTACTCACCTGTAACAGGAGTTCTAGGAATGTGTGTTCATCCATTGTTCCATCCCGACCTCCCGGCTTTGACGCACAACCTGAGCTTCCAGCGGCCAGATCTGGCGCTATGGGCAGAGCCGAGAGTTTTACCACCCGGTGGGTGGGAGAAGCTAGCTGAAGACCTTCCGGCAAGATTTAAAGCGGCAAGGAACCTGTCAATAAGTGTGGATGAACAACATATACCATTCCTAGAACTCCTGTTACAGGTGAGTAACCTGTATTTTTAGCACATGTGCTGACACATGCTTTCGCATTTCTGCATAATTTTTGGTGACCAGTTACAAAAGCGGTTGCTTTTGGTGACATCATTATGTGGATAGCTTGTCAATAATTTAAACCCTGTGAACCTTTGGATGACAGTTTATACAATATTTATTCAGTTTTTATGTATTGTAGACCACTTAGCTTATGCCTTGAAGATGAGCAGTGTCCCTTGGAACCGAGTCCATATGGCCTCCTGGTGTCCATCCTGCACCTCGGAGGTCTCATGGTGTGAATAAATAAAGTTTACTCCTAGGAGATTTGAGGGACCAGGCAAGTGACCTCAGGGATTTAGGGATGGGGGATTGGTCACTGGGGGCATCCTTTTGTCTCCCTTAATCGGAGAGCAATTTAGTGTGTTTTGTTTTTGGTCAGAAAAATGAGTTCAAAGGACTGTCCCAATAAATACATTAAACACTTTTTTTTTAGAACTTTTCAGTACTTCCTGTGTTGAAACTGCACTTACTTGTTTTCAGTTATACAAAGGCACTGCACTGAGAGAAGACTTACTTTGTTAATTGAGAGGGCAGTGACAAAGACACCTATGAGACACATTTTTTATTCTTTATATGGGGTGAAGGGAAACTGACCTCTTGTCTGTGTGGAAATGCCTGATCAGACATTTCCATTAGGTGGAAAAGCAACCCTGCTTGCTCCTCAAGTGAAGTAGCAGGTAAGATGACAGGAGCTGGGTTAGACAGTTTCTTTTAGTCCAGAGCATTATGAGAGACGCTCTTGTTCCACACATACAATGGCACAAGAGTACTCTGGCTGTGAGTCAAGTATGGGCAGAATAGGTGGTCTCATGGAGACCTACTGCACACCATAGTTGTATTGGTTCGATGTCAGTGTGGCAGAAAAGTAAAGCAAGGGCCATATCCTTTTGTGTATATTTTGGCATGGTCTCAGAATTCCAGTAGGACTGCTTGCTCTCGCTCTTTCTTGTTGACTTGACAACATGGCATGCACTTGATTTTCAAGGCTCCACCCAACTACTAACCTGGTGACAAATGCTGCCAATGTCTTGGTGTTTGAAGTCTGTCTCTCATTAGGGACTGTCTGCTTCCTGCTAAAAGAACTAGAAGACATTGCAGATGTGGCACTGTGCATTCCTGCAGTTGTTTCATGGCTGTGAATCATCATGCTCTCATATGCAACATGCAATTGTGTTGCAACTGCTTGTTTGATAACTTCATACATGAAATAACTTTTATGACATGCACCTGCCAGTCCAGTTTCCTCTATATTCTATGTCTTTGACATTAAGATCTATAACAGGTTGTATTCCCATATGGAATGGGACGTATTCTGCACCTCTGGCACAAAAATTACATTTCTGATGTATACAAAATGTCACACTTACCATAGGGCACAGAGGGTCTTTTGGCCCAAAGAGAACAACCTCCAGGCAGTTCTTGACAGATTTCTGTGTGACATGATAAATCTGCACATCGATGGTCTTTATCATGTGTGTAGCCAGTTAATATTACAAAGGAGTCTAAAGCAACAACAGAAGGTCCAAAACAAAAGTTTCAGCAGGAAACCCTGCCATTATTGCTACCAGTGGATGTTATTTTTCAGGCATTGTCCACTTCTGTTGTAGCCTATTAGATAATAAACGAGTCACAGACATAGAATGAAAGTATATTATAGCAAGTGTTTCACCGCTTCATGTTGTTTGAATTACATTTGGATTTTTACTAATATAGTTTGTTTATTGTTTTGTTTTTTACCTTTGTGTTTATGATTTGGGTTTATTTTTCCTTTGGGTTAATCTACAGACTGATTTGGATCTAAAACCCAGTTCTGGTTTTGCAACCAATACTGTAGAGTCAAAGTTTTTACAGATGTGACACTGTAGCCTAAAATATGGGTTACACTGCAGATTGCTTGACTGGGGTGAGTGACTACAGCAAGAAAGAGCCATTACATTGATTTCCCTCCTGTTAGGAACACTGTGATTCAACAATTCATTCCTAAAGGAATTTAAAATGTGCTGAACATAGTTAGAAACCTGTTGGCCTCAGAGGAAAGATCAGTGTAGGTATTGCTGGGGTTACCAGGGACGTGGTGCCTGCCTTCTGTTACAGTGCTATATCTGTGTACTACAAAACTAATATTAGTGTACTGCCAAACACCCTCTTTGTTATTCAGACAAGGCAAGAACCACATTGGCAGAAAAAGAATCACTGATGGCATTAGGGCAACACCTGGCTCCGGCATCTCAGAGGTCGGGGCACAAAACAATATTTCTATTTTACCCAGGTCTGGGAAGAGGTGCCAGGTCTATAGTGAGTCTCCTATCTGTGGGGACCCAAAACTCACACAGGTCACTCGGTGATGGATTGTCCATAGACGAGAAACTTGGGATTTTACTATATGGCTTTATTCCTGACAGAGTGTTAACAGAAATTATGGTGGTGTTCCCAGGGCTTGTAGCTGTACAGACACAGATGGACGATTTGTAGCAGGTAAAACATTTCACAACTCTTTCAGGCAGTACTGAGACTTCTTACAAGAACATTTCCTATGAATGTCTAGCCCTTTGTTAAGAGACCCTGGACTTACCAGTGCATTTATAGTGGATCTTGCCACAACACTATTTTGAGCACCACTAGGTGAACTAAGTTTATTTATTTGAGTTTTTGTAACTGGGTAAGTCCACTGAGACAATTACAGTCCCTTTTTCAGGGTCGACCTGGGGTCGAGAATCAACCACGAAGGTATAAGTGCAACAAGCAATTCAGTTCTCATGGTACACGGATGGCATAAGGCAGAGTACAGGTCAAGACACAATGTTTGCAAGTACAGAAGCAATTGACAACAGATTTGACAAGTAGTGCATGAAATTGAATGCCTGATGGACTACAGACAGGGCAGTTATAGTACAATACTTCATAGTAAGCATACTAATAATATACATGGGAGTGGCTAGGACCAGAGACTTCTACACATATTAGCCTCCCATTATGCTAGGTGCCGTAGTAGTGGAGAGGGAGAAGAGTAAGGCAGGAGAAGGCAGCCGTAGGTAAGGTGGGGAGTTTCTGGGTAGGCACCCTTCAGTAAAGCAGGAAGCAGGAGGAAGACAGAAGGGCAGACAGTTGGGACTAAAATTGTGAGATGGAGGAGCAGGATAGAATGGAGGGAGGAGTTCCAGTCAATTAGGGGCGGCATAAGAAAAGGAGCATCTGGATCGGCAAGAAGCATTTTGGGGACAGTGAGAAGGGGAGAGAGGTAGGGCGGAGTGTGCGTGGTCCTTGTTTGAGGCGGATAAGTTCCCTGAGGCAGGCAGGAGTGAATTTGTGAACAAACTTGAACATAAGGCTCAGGGTGGAGTACCTCAGTTTTGCTCCATATGAAGGCCACCCCAGCAAGGCGAGAACATCACAGTGGTGAGAACGGGTAGGTGGCCCACAGCAAAACAACCTACCCTGTGGTATGCTTGAGAGAGGAGGGACTTGGAGGAGGAGTTAGTGTAAAGAAGGAGGGGTTCAGCATAAGATAGTATGGGAAGGAGGTATGCAGAAGTAATTTTTTGGCAAGAGTGAGGTGCGGACGCATACGATATAGGAGTCCAAGTTTCTGATTGAGATTTTTGATAGTGCTAGAGACATGGGAGTTGAACGATAGGGCAGGGTCCAAGGTAACACCTAGGTATTTGAAGGAGTGAACTACCTCTAGCGGGTCACCCTTGATTAGTATAAATACCAAGGGCAAGTGGGTTAGGCTTTTTGCATGCCGATGGGCAAAGACCATGCATTTTGTTTTCTTTGAGTTGAGAACAAGATGATTCCTTGGAACCATGCTCCAGGGAGGTGAAGTCGGAGGCAAGGTTCCAATTGATTTGGTCAGTGTCTGGAGAGGGTGGTAGCTGATGGCATAGTCTGCATATAGATGAACTGTGGCACTCCCGCAGAAGTTAGGAGGATCATTGATGAAAGCGAAAATAACATGGGGCCCAGAATTGAGCCTTGCGGGACACCGTGGGAAACTGGTTTCTGTTCTGACTGGGAGCCATCCCACTTAACTTTCCTGGATCAATCGGACAGATAGCTCTTCATCCAATGCAACGCATTGTAGTCCAGCCAAGTAGATGTAACTGGTGGAGCAGCAGCCCATGGTTCACTAGGTCAAATGCCTTTGTGAGATCCACAAACATGGCCCAGTGGCCTGGCCCCTATCCGTAGCATGGAAGATGTCAGATGTTACTTTTTTGAGTGCAGTGAGGGTACTGTGCTTCTTTCTAAAGCCGTGTTAGCAGGGTGATAGCAGCTTGTGGGAGTCAAGTTAGTCTTGGAGATGATTATAGACTATACGCGCTTGGATTTTTGCCAGTTGAGAAAGTAGGGATATAGGTCTAAAGTTTTCTATGATGGAGTTTGGTCCTCCTTTGTGGACCGGGACTACTACTGCCACCTTCCACTTATCTGGCACAGTATTTGAGAGGAAGGACCGGTTGAACAAGTTGCGGATGGGGCGAGCTAGGACAGAGGCACCCAGCTTAAGAAATTTTGTTTCCAACAAGTCATATCCAGGGGAGCCCTCAGGTTTTAGATTAGATAGAAGTTGCTGCACCTCTTTGAGTGTGGCTGTCTTCAAGTGGAATTCAGGACGACCCCTAGATTGGGCAGGGAGTTGTAGGAGAGAGGGAGCCTTATGAAAGATAGAGGTGTATTTTGGAGGTCAGTGAAGAAATTGTTAAATCCAGTATGGATAGTGGGTCATCAAGGGTGGTGCCATTGACAGAAATAGAGCTTGGGTTTTCTGCAGTCTTTCCTTTTACTAAGGTGTTAACTTGTCTCCAGAATTCCTTTGGGTGATTTAGATGCTCTGTTTGAAGATTTGAGATGGTATCTCTTAGCTTTTTGTATAGAGTTTTACACTGATTCCTGAACTGTCAGTAGATAAGCCAGTCTGATTGGAGTCCACTATGCTTGTACGTTTTCCATGCTTTGCCCCATAGGGCCATGAGAGATCTGATATCCCCAGAGAGCCACGGGCTTTAACACCCTTAGGTCTGCATTTCTTCTGAGGGGCGTGCTCGTTGATTATTTTGGTGAGAGTGGAGATTAGGAAGTCCAGGGCTAGGTTTATATCAGGAAGTGTATTAATGGGGCCCTAGTCTGCAGAGTTAATGGATGATAGGAACCTTTTTACGTCGAACTTGGTCTTATCCCGGACCAGGAAATCTTAGGAGGAGGGTTGGTATAGCTGTTACTCCACATACAGAAAGTGGGAGGTGATCGCTTCTGCAGTCAGAGAGTGTGCCAGTAGATCTGATTTTAAGTGGGCAGTTAGTGACTATCCAGTCTAGCAGGGTATGATTGCCAGATTTTGAATTGACTTGTGTATGATCATGGATTAACTGAGTGAGGTTGCCATCAGCAAGTGAAGCACGGACATTACCAATATTGGGGTGCAGCCAGTCAGTGTTGAAGTCCCCACATAGGATGAGGTCATGCTTTGGGAGGCTGCCTAAAGATTCAAGGAGAGGAGGCAGGCCAGCGGTGGCATGGTTGGGGGAATATAGATACACCCTATGTTTATTTTTTTAACGTTTCCAAGCGTAAGGGTGACATAAATGGACTCAACGAGAGCTGGTGAGGAGGCAGGCGTGGGGAGTACAGTGATGTTGAGGCCTGTCCTATAGTAGATCAGTACCCCTCCGCCCTTTTGCCTATCCTATCATGTCTAGAAACATAGAATTTGACGGCAGATAAGGACCGGCTTGGCCCACCTGGTCTGCCCATTTCCCTACCTACTGGATAAGCTGCAGATCTTAGTTAACCAGCAGCCTACTTCTTCCTACCCCACCCCTAGAATTGCCTTATGACTGTCCCATGCATGCTTGAATTCCACCACTGATTTTGACTCCACAACCTCCTCCGGAAGGCCGTTCCATGCATCCACGACCCTCTCTGTGAAAAAATACTTCCTTAAATTACCTCTGAGCTGCACCCCCATCTTCAAATTGTGCCCTCTTGTTCTTGCACACCTCTTTTTTTGAAAGATGCTACCCTCTTGGACTTTGTTGATTCCCTTGAGGTACTTGAACGTTTCTATCATGTCCCCCCTCTCCCTCCTTTCCTCGAGGCTATACATATTAAGCTCCTTTCGTCTCTCTTCATATGTCTTCCGGTGCAGACCCTGCACCATTTTAGTTGCCCTCCTCTGGACAGCTTCTATCCTGTCTATGTCTTTACGGAGATTGGGTCTCCAGAACTGCACACAGTACTCCAGATGGGGTCTCACCAGCTGTCTGTACAGAGGGATAATAACTTCCTGTTTTCTACTGGTGATGCCTCTCCCTATGCATCCCAGTATCCCCCCAGCCCTCCTTGCTGCCCTCTCACATTGCTTGCCCACCTTTAGGGCATCTGATATGACTACCCCCAGGTCCCTTTCCATTTTGTTGTTGTTAGTATCTCACCCCCCATTGTGTACTCTTCCCCTGGGTTTTTGTTTCCCAGGTGCATTACCTTGCACTTCTTAGCATTGAATCTAAGCTGCCATACATTTGACCATTCCTCTACCCTTGCCAAGTCCCTTCTCATCCTTTCCACCCCACCCTGTGCATCAACTCTGTTGCAGATCTTTGTCATCTACAAAGAGACATACTTTTCCTTCCAGTCCTTCTGCAATGTTGAAGAGGATCGGTCCTAATACTGAACCCTGCGGTACCCCACTAGCAACCTTCCTTTCTTCTGAGTGGACTCCATTTACTGTTACTCTCTGTGTCCTATTCTCCAGCCAATTCTTTACCCAGGCTGTCATCTTGGGACCCACACCCAGGCTGGCTAACTTGTATAGTAATCTTTTGTGGGACTGTGTCAAATGCCTTGCTAAAGTCTAGGTAGGCCATGTCCACAGCCCCTCCCTGATCTACTGCTTTGGTCACCCAGTCAAAGAAATCTATCAGATTCATCTGGCATGACCTTCCGCTGTGAATCCATGCTGCCTAGGGTCCTGTGCCCTCTGGCCTCTAGATACTCAACAATTCTTTCCTTCCATCATTTTCACTATCACTGAGGTTAAACTAACAGGTCTGTTGTTCCTGCTTCTGCCTTGCTCCCACTTTTGTGAAGGGGAATCACATCTGCCCTCCTCCAGTCCTCGGTACCACCCCATCCTCCATGATTTGTTAAAGAGGGTAGTCAGTGGTGTCACTAGTTCTACCCTTAGTTCTTTTAGAATTCTGGGATGAATCCCATCAGCCCCATTGCTTTGTCCACCTTCAGTTTTAGAGTTCTTTCAGAACCCTTTCTTCTGTAAATGGGCTGGTATCAACTTCTGTATCCAGAGTGTTTCTACTGTTTGTTTTATGCACCTCCCTTCTTCATTTGTAAATACTGAGCAAAAATATTTGTTTAGTATCTCTGCCTTTTCAAAGTCTCCCTTTGCCCACCCTCCCTCCGCTTTATTAAGCCTCACTATCCCACCCTTGGTCTTCCTTCGCTCCCTGATGTACCTATAAAAAGTTTTATCCCCCTTCTTAACTGAGTTGGGTATCTTTTCCTCGGTTTGGGCCTTTGCTTTTCTGACTGCCTTCCCAGCCTCCTTTTGCTTTAACTGATACAGTTCTCTGTCCTGCTCCTTCTGTGATTCCTTGTACTTCCTGAATGCTTTCTTTTTCTCTTGAACCTTCACTGCCACTTCCTTTGAGAACCATAGTGGTTTCTTACATCGTTTTGTTTTGTTTATTTGCTTCACACAAAGGCTCGTTATCTCTGTGATGGCAGTTTTTATTATTCCCCATTGTTCTTCTACCCCTCCTTCCTGCCCATTTGCTAGTGCATTCCTTAGGCACTCGACCATTTTGGCAAAGTCAGTCCTCCTAAAGTCCAGTACTTTTGTCTTTGTATGGCTTGACTCTATTGCTGTGTTTATTGTGAACCATAGTGTTCGATGGTCACTAGTTCCCAGATGGCTACCCACTTCTACATCTGTGATCCTCTCTCCATCTCCATTTGAGAGAAGCAAGTCTAATATTGCTCCCTCTCGAGTGGGCTCCAATGCTAGTTGTCTAAGGCATGCCCCCTGTAGGGCATCTAGAATAACTGCACTCTTGATGGCAGCTGCAACTGCACTCCAGTTAACATCTGGCATATTCAGATCACCCATCAGCAATATCTCCCCTTTTTCTGCCATTCTAAGTATCGTTCTATCATTTCCTTGTCCATTTCTCCCCTGAGAAGGGGTCTGTATCTAACCCTGTGCGGATTGTGGTGCCATTGCCTGTCTCCAAATTTACCAACAGTGCTTCTTCTCCTCCCTGTTTACCCTTTTGTTCTGTTGCTTTTATTCCTTCCCTTATGTAAAGAGCTACCCTCCTCCTCTTTTACCTCCCTGTCCCTCCTGTAGATAGTGTATCCTGGTATGTTTACGTCCCAGTCATGTTTTTATGTATACCATGTTTCTGTGACTGCCCACGATATCCAGATGTTCCTCCTCCATCAAGGCCACTAATTCAGGAAGCTTGTTACCCAGACTACGGGCATTGGTACTCATTGCTCTCCATTTTTGATGGCTTTACCTTCTGTTGCAGCATCCCCACTGACCTGTCTACCTCGGTCTTTTTCTCATTTAGTACCCTGTTTTGTAGGGAGAGGCTGGGATTTTCCTGCTGCTTGTCAGTGCCTCCCCCTTTGACTAGTTTAAAAGCTTGCCAATGAAGCATTTAAATGCTGTAGCCTTGAAGGGACACCTCATGCTGTTTGATAGCAGGTTTTAGCCAGGATTCAGTTATGCACAGGATGTCAGGAGACATTCGTATGGTCCAGGCTTCCAATTCAGCCATTTTGGGGCGTAGGCTGCGAATATTAATGTGTACTATTTTCAGTCCTTTCATAGTAGGTACATATGCTGCAGATTGGGTAGGGGGAGAGTGAGGAGCAGGTCCAGGGTTGGTTTCAATGTCCTGAGCCTGGAGCAGCAGGAGGAGAGTAGAGACAGTTACCCAGGGCAAGGTGCCAGAAGAGAGGATACCATAGGCAGAGGTAGCATTGGGAGCAAGGAGATCGTTTGTGTAACCAGTAACCAAGCCGAGCTGTATCTTGTTTGGCAGACAGGGGATGTAGAGAAGTATTGTCCTGGATTCTGGTACAAGCGTGGACTGGAGGAGGTGAACATTCACCTGACAGGGTGTTGGAATGCCCAGTTATCACCCGTCCATATACCAGCTTAACACAATAAGCCAAGCCAGGAGACTGACCAATATAGTCTGCCCATTATTGCAAGTTGGGCAGACTGGTCGAGGACAGAGAGTAGGTTGTAAATTGTTGTGTTCTTGATCCAGGCAGGCGAAATGCCTGGTGGGAACCGAGAGAGAGAGAGGCTAAAATTACAGTTTGCTGTGCGAGGTGAATTAGGTTGATTAATCCTAGTAGACTAGGGAGTTTATATAGTTCTGAGGCAATTGTCCAGCCCAATCTAGAAGCCCATGGTGTAGGGGTGACAGCAGGAGAGAAGAGCCAATAGAATCACGATTTTTTCTGGTGGGAGGGGCAGGAATGAGTATTTAAAGGTGGCCTGGGAGGAGGTGGGACAAGAACAGGCACGAGAAGCTAATGAGTGCCCAGTTATGAGTAATTGGAACTGCAGAGAAGCTGCCTACAAAAGGCGCATTTAATTGGGAGCTATGCTCAGCGTGGGTGGCCCAATCAGGAGCGTTCAAAATACACAGTGACCAATGACAGATCTGCCGGAGCAGCCTGGCTCCTAAATCAAAGAGCGGAGTACCTTCGGCTATGTGTCCGTGAGTCGGGACCAGGCGGCTGGTCCAAAAGCGCTGATGCGTCTGGAAAAGGTTAACACCTTAGATAATTCCTTGTAACCAGTTAGGTCTCCTTGAAACCAAAAGTGAGTAGTCAGTTCACTATGGCCAAAGATATACTGTACTCTTGTCTGCCATTACCTTAAGGAAAAACAGAATTCCCTAGCCACACAGGGGTGGCAAAAGACCCCCTTACAGCACAATCTTTATGCAAAAAGGTCCCAAGTACCTATATCCTAGCCATCTTGGGCTCCTAACAAGGCACCAGCCAACCCACATTTGAATAACAAATGAACCTCATACTTAACAGCAACTCATGCCCCAAGGCATTTGTTAAGAACACTTGCAATCAGCAGGTCTCACACAAAAGCCATAGCTTTCAGGTTTGTACACACAGTCTCTACATTCTGGGCATTTCTGATTGCTCTCAGTCTTTTGGGGTTGCACCAAGTACTCACTGAACCTTCAGTCCCATTCTGCCTTCTGTGAAAATCTTCACCCCTCGGGCTTCACAGGATCTGGTAGCTACCATGTCCCACAAAACCAGACGAAGGCTACTGTACTAAGGCAGAAAATAACAAACTGAGGGTCCTTCCTCTAACAAGTGGCCTCTGACAGAGCACCACTTGCTTGTAAGAGCTCTCAACTCCAGCTCCACACTCTGACTCACTGAAGTAAAAAACAGCACAGCACTGTGGCTTATGCTGCTGCGGGGTTCTAGATTCCATGACATCATCCCTGCCGCAGCAGAGCTGAACAGGATGGCGATGTAATGTTTTACAGAGTTTTAAACCCTCTGAAACTGCCCAGGCTGTCTGCCTGATCTAAAACTGATGGGATCCTAGTAACCCCAGGAAATGGTCGGTTACATTAGTGTCAAGTTTGACACACTGAATTGAAAATAAAATAAGTCCATTACACTAAAGATCCATCTAGTGACAAATGTCGGCATAGCATAGTATTTACAACGTCACCATGACCACTGCCTTTAAGAGATAATTCAAGAATTCATAAAATTAAGGCACTGGCTTTGGGGATACCAGTCTAAAAGGAAAGAATCTTAATCACTAGGATGAAAGTTGCGCATGAATATAGTGATCTAGTAACTTATAGTCGGAAGGTATGCATCAAGTTTGTTCCCGCCCCGGCTTCAAACATATTTATAGCGGTTGTCTTCATGACTACCCTCTATGCTAATTGCCTGTTTTATCAGTTTACTACCCTCTAGCAGATGTGCTTTGATGTAGACCATGAGTTAACACCTCTGAGCTTCAGGACATATCCCCAGGTTCTGCTGGAGCACATTAGATTAAACATTTCCATCAGTATGACCTGGTTGATACCCTGTAGTATGATAGACTGAGATCATGTCCCCTCAGCCTCCCTTTATCCATGGTGAACATGTTTTTTTTTCTTTAATGTACTATGCTTTATCCCTTGCACTGCAGCCAGCCACGTCGATCCATGACTGATCAGCCCTGTCACCCGCAGTCTCCCTGACTCTTGCATCTCCAGCCTCCAGTCAGGGAGCCTGTTCCTTCTTGGAGCCTGAACTTTTGCATAGGCAGGCTCATGAAACCATCCTTCGAGCCTATATCCACTGCTCACATCAAGGTTGTAACTTGGAAGAGAGCCTTTCTGGTAGCCATTACCTCTGCCAGGGGGATTTCAGAGCTACAGGCCCTATGCACTGAGCCAAGTTACATCATCCCTCTCAACGATAAAGTTGAGCTCAGGACAAATTGGAAATTTCTGCCAAAGGTGGTTTCAGAGTCCCTCTTAAACCAGTCAATTACTCTGCCTGTCTTCTTTACTGAGAAATCGACTCTTGGTGAGCAAAAGTTCCACAGCTTGGATGTCAAAAGAGATATCTTTTACTACCTAGAGCATACTAGACAATCCAGAGGCTCTTCCATCAGTTGTTCCTCACCCACGGGTATGTAGGCAGAGGAAGTCCAGCTAACAAGATAACTATTTCCGTGGGTTGGTCTCTTGTATTAGATTCTGCTATGAGAAAGCTGGTCACCAACCCCCAGTGGGGCTCAGGGCCCACTCCACAGTGGGCACTGCAGCCTCGCCCAGCAGCAAGGGACATTCCCTTCCTGGATGTCTGCAAGGCAGCTACCTGGAAATCTGTGTACACCTTTGTGAAACACTACAGTTGGATGTGCAGACCAGATCTGATGCCAAATTGGCAGGGCAGTTCTGTAGAGCCTCTTTCCTAAGTAGGTTCTCTGCCCACCTCCCACTTGGTACTGCTCGGTAGTCTGCTAATCAGTTACTGATGCTAAAGGACTCTTGGGGTAAGGAGAAAGATTACTCACTGTAGTAATCTTCTTTCTTCCAAAGTCCTTTAGCATCAGTAGCTCCCCCTTCCTCCCCAGTTCACCTGTTGAGAAGGGCTCTTTATCATATCTCTTACCAAATTTGGAGTTTCTTATTGATGAGTTTTTAGCTCATGTTGTTGTGGTTTCTATTTCCACTTTTGTGGACATTTGCATGTATTTTGACTCTTATTGATTCTTTTTTGGGGCATTTGCCCTAATTTTCCTTCAAAAAGATTCTGAAGCCTTCAGGCAGCTCTCATTTAGCTCACTCCACCTCTTGTGTTTTGACTGACTATTGCCCAAAGCTCATTTAAATAAAATTATCTTAAAGGCATACCTCCGGAGTAGTTATACCTAGCCAGCTAACTGCTAATGTTACTGATGCTAAAGGACCCCTTGGAAGAAAGAAGATTACTGCGGTGAGTAATTTTTTCTTGCCTACTGCTGATCCCCCAGTTATGCAGCCAGACATTTTATTTGCCCATGCTGCTGCTTATCTGTACTGGGTAGAGTGCTTCAGGTCACTAGTAATTATCACTAAAATGCCACCAACAGCTTAATCTGGTTCAAGGTCAGTTGGCATTCATCTGTATCCTCTTCCCAGGTCGTGCCTGAAAATAGCGCATTTGTCTAGTGCACTTACCTGGTCAACAACAACTAAGATAAAATAAATTAATAAAAAAAATCTTTCCCAGATCTTTCTCCTCCTCCCTTGCATATATCTGGATCCCTCCCAGGTTGTACTCTGTCCTGTGAGTCTTGGCTCCAGTGTGCATAACTTAGCATTTCTTTTTTTACATTGAAGCCAAGCTGTCAAATCCAGGACCACCTCTCAAGCTTTTTCAGTTTGTCCAGTAGGTTCTATTTACCTTTGGCTGTGTCTGCCCTCTCCACAGAGCTTGGTGTTGTCTGTGAATAGACACATTTTGCCATAATGCCATCCCCAGTGTCATTGATGAAGACACTGAGCAACACCAGTCCCAGCACTGAGCCCAGCAGGACCCCACCGTGATCTTCCTGGTGCTAGATAACTCTCCACCCACCACCACCCTCTGTGTCCTGTTTGTCAGCCAGTTTTCGACTCATCTGGTCATCTCCCCATCCTGAGATCCGCCAGCTTCCTGAGCAACATTTTGTGGGTACATAGTGAAGGCCTTGTTGAAGTCCAGTTAAGGGTGTCCACCACTTGACCCCTGTGTACCACCCTAGTGACCCAATCAAAGAAATCAATAAGATTAATTTGCCACGGTCTTCCTCCCATAACCTGTGCTGCCTACATCCTGGAGACCGTACTTTTCTAGATATTCTCCCAACCTTTCCTTAAGTATGGTTTCCATGAACTTACGTATGATTGCAATCAGGGTGACTGGTGTGTAATTCCCTGGGTCATCCTTGGGACCACTCTTATGGAGGGGCACCATATGTGCCGTTCTCCAGTCCTGCGGTACCACGCTCTACGCCAGAGAGCTACTGAACAGGCTTGCCAATGGCCTTGCAAGCTTCTCTGCCAGGTCCCTCAGCATCCTTGGTGTATGCTGTCCGGGCCTGGTGGTTTGCCCACCTTCAAAGCTAGCAGCCCTTCCCTCACTCTGTCCTCCACTATCAGCACATCTGTGCCCCTCCGCCCAACCTCTTCTCCCTCCTGTAGGCACCTGTCTGTTTTTCTCTCTCTGGTGAAGGCGGAACTGAAGAATTTGTTCAGTACCTCTGCTTTCCTCTTGTTCTGCTCCATGCACTCATTTAATTTCGAGCCTAATAATCCCTCCTTCTTGTCCCTTTTGTTTTGCTTATGTAATGAAAAAGGCCTTCTCCTCCTTCTTAATTCCCTCAGCTATCTGCAGTTTCTTCTGTGCCTTAGCATGCCAGACTACCTTACTTGCCGCACTAGCCAACTTTAGTTAATTCTCCCTATCTCGGTCTTTTGAATTTCCTGTATAACCTGTTGTCCCTTACTGCCAGGGTGACCTCAATACTGAACCAGCTTGGTGCTTTAGCCCTTGAGCCTAATGCACCCTCTGTGGCAACCATTATTCAATCCTTAATGATGGACCACCTTTGGTCCACACCCCATCTGCTCTGATGCCTGCCAGGTGCCTCCTTAGCACCTCACCCATCTTCTTGAAGTCTGCCTCCTAAAATCAGGATTTTGGTCTTAGTGGGATGTTTTCCTGCCTATATCCCACCAGAACCAGACTGTGGATGGTCACGCCCACCCAGGGGTTCCTTGACTGTTATTTCCTGTATTTCCTGTACATGCTCCCATTTGTGAGCACTAGATCAAGGATTGCCCCTCTCTGGTGGGTTCTGTGACTCCTTGGGTCAGGGCCCACTCTGCAACACTGCTGGTATCACCCAACTCCTGGCACATGTTGTGAATGGTACGCCGCTAGTCTGCCTTGGGCAGGTTGAAGTCTCCCCTTTACCACCTCTCCTTTCTCTGCAACTTTCAATATTTGTGAGCTCAGTCCCTGTCCCTTACCTCTTTCCATTGGGTGGTATGCAAACCACCCCCAGCCTCACCTTTCTCCCTGTACTGGATCATAACTGAACCCACAATGCTTCCACCCTCCACATGACTCCTCCCTCGTGCATATTATACCCTCCCTGATATAAACCGCCACCCCCCTTTCCCTACTGCCCTGTCCCTCTTGTATAGATTATATCTAGGGATTGAGAGGTCCTAGTCATAGTGTGGTGTGGCTCAAGTCTTGGTTACTGCCACTATGTCCACCCTCCCTTCTGCTAATAGTGTTTGCAGGTCCTCCATCTTGTTTCCAAGAATTTGCTTGTTCACAGACACCACCTTCCACCTAGAATCTGAGCCTTCTTCCCTTCCTTCTCTTTTTTTTTGCTGATTTTTCCCCTCTGTGCCCTCGCTCCACCCCCCTCTATTAACTGTTTTGCTCGCCCTCCACTTCCACCCTCCATACTCCTTCTAGTAGTATGGGGCGGAGGTCTGTTGACCTCCTCCTCCTCCTCCTGGAACCTTTGGGCCAGCAGTCCTGCCCCCCCCCCAAGTAGTTTACATAGAAACATAGAATTTGACGGCAGATAAGGACTGCTTGGCCCACCTAGTCTGCCCATTTTCCTACCTAACAGATGAGCTGCAGATCCTAGTTAACCAACAGCTTACTTCCTCTTACCCCCCCACTAGGACTGCCTTATGCCTGTCCCATGCATTCTTGAAGTCCCCCACTGTTCTTGACTCCACGACCTCCTCAGGGAGGCTGTTCCATGCATCCACAACCCTCTCAGTGAAAAAAATACTTCCTCACATTACCCCTGAGTCGTCCCCCCTTTAAATTAAGTTTATTGGTTATATACTCCACCCAGTTTATCCCTGAGTACCCTCAAGCCCTCTCTACTGAGGTGTAGCCTGTCCAGTAAAAAAGGTTTTTTGTTTTACCAGGTGTCTTCCCCCCACCCCCAGTACAGACGAACCTCTCCTCCCTGCACCATTTCCTCAGTCACTCATTGAATTTCTCTATTCCTTTCTTCCTGACTGTGCTGGCCCTTGGTACTGGTATCACCTCTGAAAAAGCCAGCTATCTTGTTTTCTCCCTGCAAGTAAATGTCTGGTCTATAAGTATGGGGTACAGGGTCACCTGAGGAGAACAGACCCTATGTCTCATTTAATAACCTTAGACTAACGTGGACTTTGTACCACAGAGACTTTGGATGTGCCTCTCTCCAAGTCTCCCTCTCCTAACTGAACGCTAAAATGACTTGACAGCATATGTTTCTCTCCTTGTTTCTGCCTCATTAAGCTGAGCCATAGCCCTATGTAAGTTGTGTCAGAATAAGAGTAGTAATATTATAATTGGAACCTGCAGTAGATGGTTCAATTCAACTGAACATGTTAACAGTGAATTATTAGCTGAAATTCTTGTGGCCTGTGAGTTGAGTGAGGTTATTCTGGTAGGAGGTTTCAATTTACTAGATACTACATGGGATAAGCTTTCTGGAAAATGTAATTTCTCCAGGACCTTTACTGATACAATTAAGCAGTGCTCTCTCCGGCAGATTGTTAGTCAACCCACCGGGGGGCACATCTCTTACATTTGTTTTTTCTGTCTGATGTAATTTTATCCTCCGCATGTAAGGTTAAAGACCCCCTGGCTAACAGTGACCACTGTATGGGGATTTTTAATTTACAGATTATTCCCAATAAAAGTAGTGGATGCACCAAAATATACTTACATATTGTAAAGTCAGTCTCAACAAACTACACTATGAATTGAGCAAGATTAACTGGGAGCTCAAATTGGGTTCAAAGAAACATAGAAACTGACTGCTGATTTATTTATTTGAATTTTGATGGCTGGGTAGGCCTGCTGAGATACACTATCCCTTTTTCAGGGGCAACCCAGAGTAATACATTTCCAATAACATAGGAACATCTGTGAAACAGGTTGAGATTTACAGAGAACATTAATTCTGGCTAACAAATGCTGACAGTTTAACAGAACTGTGGTGGATTATTTCAAAGATAACTAGGCTAGGTATTACAAACAATACGCAATATCTGTTACATACATACATACGTACGTACATACATACAAAGATTATCATGAAACAAATTAACTATAGTTGTAAAAGAAGTAATTACTATAGGATAAGTGAACAACTGATAGGTAGTGTGGTAGGGTTGGAGAAGGGAGAAGTGGATGTGCAAGCTTAAGTAGAGGGGGACTAGAGTGAGAGGGTGGAATTAGAAGCAATGGCATATGGGTAGGGGAAAGAAGAGTTCTTTAAAGCACTGTTTGAATTGGGGAAGGGGACGGGCAGGAGAATAGCCCAGGTGGGAGGTTATTCTATTTGTGGGGTGCTATGTAGGTGAAGGATTTCTTTCCTATGGCTAGCTGTGTCTTGGGGAGACATAGCAGTGGGAGGTGAGAGGAGAGTAGGGACCTAGGGGTGGGTTTTAAAGTGAGCAAATTACTAAGGATAGGTGGGGAGGGAAGGTAGGTGAGCTTGAAAGTAGTGCAGAGTAGGGGAAGTCAAGCTTTGCCTCAAAGGACGGCCACCCTAAGAACTTGAGGACATCACAGTGGTGCTGCGAGCTGGTGCGATTGCTGCAAAGCATGCTATTCTGTGATAGGATTGTTTTAATTTTGCTAGGGTAGATGATTTAGCTGAGTGAAGTAGAGGGGCTCCATAGAAGAGACCAGGGAGAAGAGTTGCTGAGGCAATTGTTCTTCGTGATTGGTAGGGGGCCAGGTAAGGGGCAAGTCGATAAAGTAGGCCCGGTTTTTGATGTGTAGTCTGAATAATTTTATGAGAGTGGGCATCAAAGTTTAGATTATCATCCAAGGTAATCCCTAGATATTTGAAGGAGTCTACTCCTCCAAGAGCCGTACCATCAGAGGTGTTGATTACAAAGGGTTGTTGGGTGGACATATCAAGAGAGGTGTGATGGAACAGCATTGACTTCATTTTTTTGATATTGAGGACCGAGAGGTTTTGCCTAAACCAGACTTCGAGTTGCCAAAAGTCCCTTTCAAGGTCCGATTGAATGGAGGAGATACTTCTATCAGATCTATATAGAATAGAATAATCTGAATAAAGTTGAACTGACGCACATCCACAGTAATGGGGAAGATCATTAATGAAAACGGAGAATAACAGGGAACCAGGATGGATCCCTGTGGGACCCCGTCTTTGATGTGTGTAAGGCAGGAGGTGGCTCCTGCCCATTTGACATATTGCAACTGATCGGACAGGTAGTTATTAAACTATGAGATTGTGTGAGAGTCAAGACTGAGTTTGTTTAGTTTGTTAGGAGGAGACGGTGGTTAACTAAATCAAATGCTTCCGTGAGATCCACAAATACCGCCCCAGTAGCACATCATTGATCCATGGCTTGATAGATATCTGTGGTGGCCCGTACAAGAGCAGTTTCTGTCCCATGCATTTTCTGGAAACCATGCTGTGAAATGGTAATGGCAGTTTGTCCATTCAGAGAAGGAGTATAGTTGATTGTATAGTATTCTTTCTTGAATTTTGGCTAGGGCATACAGTATGGATATGATTCTATAGTTTTTGGTGCGGTTTAACGGGCCGCTTTTGTGTATGGGGACCACTATTGCAGTTTTCCATTTGTCAGGAATGGTGTGCGAGAGGAAGGATCTATTAATTAGCTGAGCAACTGGGTAAGCAATAGCGGAGGCACCAATCTTGAAGAATTTGGGCTGAAGGGAGTCAGATCCTGGTGACCCATCAGGGTTGAGTCTGTTTAGGAGCCTGAGTGCCTCAGTGCACGAGGTGATTTTCAGGTGGAAGGAGTGGTGTTAAGAATATTATCATTGGGGTGGGGGGTGGGCATTAGACAGGTCTTGCTTATATCTGTCTAGGTCAGTGAAAAATTGATTTATGCCAGATGCGATTTTCATGAGGGTGGACAGAACAGTACCATTGTTGATCATTGTCTGGGGGACGGTATGTTCTTTGCCCTTAAGGAGAGAGTTGACTTGTTCCCAGAAGGTTTTAGGGTTTGTGAGGTGGTTGATTTGCAGGGACTGGAAGTGGTCTCACTTAGACTTTGTGATCTTTGCTTTGGTAGCATTTCTTAACTGTCGATATGCCTGCCAATCTGAGCTGAGTCCAGACTCTTTGTAGGCATGCCAGGCCCTATCACGAGAGCACATTAAACACCGCAGCTCCTGGGAGAGCCAGAGTGAATGGAAATCTTTAGCCCGTCTTTGTTTGAATAGGGCATGTGAGTCGAGGATGGAGGAGAAGGTTCTAATAAAGAAGTCCAGGGCTAGATTGATATCTGGGAGGGAAGTGATTGGATCCCAGGTCAAAGAGTTCAGACTTCTCAGAAACGCATCCGTGTTGATGTTAGTAAGGTTTTGGGATTTTATTGTTCTGTGGGGTGGGGTCGAGTGTGCGGGTGGTGGTTCTTCCAGATGCAGAAAGTGGGGGAGTGGTTACTTATGGCATCAGGGAAGATTCCAGCTGATTAGATGTGATGTTTGTTGTTAGTTAACACCCAGTCAATTAGACTGTCCTTTCCTGTCTTCATATTGAATCAAATCAAATTAAATTTTATTTATAAAGTGCTTTTCAAAAAACCAAAGTGTGTATACAATATAAAACAAACATTATAAACACAAACATTAAATCATAAAAACATGTAAAATAAAACGGCAGCAGTAATAAAACTAGGCATTGTCCCCAAATGCCAAGTCAAATAAATAACGTTTATAGTGAGGACTTAAAAGTCTTGGTGGACAGGCACTCTCTAATGCGACGAGGTAAAGAGTTCCACAGGATCGGGGCTACAAAGGAAAAGGCCCTCGCATCCGATGTCTGAAGACGGACCCTGGGAACCTCTAGCAATCCCTCATAGGCGGAGGGGACAGTAGGGTCAGAGGGGGTCTTGCAAGTAACCCGGTCCCTGTCCATGTAGGGTCTTATAGGTCAGCAATGCGACCTTGAAGGTGATCCTTCATCGCACTAGCAGACAATGCAGTTTGCGCAGCACAGGTGTGACATGGCTAGATCTTGACAGCCCCGTCAACAACCTGGCCACAGCGTTCTGCACCAGCTGCAAGTGACAGAGATCCACCCCAGGTATAGAGCATTGCAGTAGTCAAGACAAGAGGACACAAAGGCGTGAACCAACGCAGGAAGGTCCTCGGGCTGAACAAGGTGCTTTATCTGGGCGATGTCCCTTAGGTGGTAGAAAGAGGACTTGACAACAGCTGACACCTGCGCTTTTAGTGTCAGCTCATCACCAAGCACAACGCCCAGGTTCCGCACCTATTCAGAAGGTCTCAACTGGTTGCCCCCTAGCACGAGGCCAGACAGCTGCCCAGGAGTCAACTTCTCTACCTGCTGACCTGGGTCCACCACCAACACCTCAGTCTTATCAGGATTTAGTCTCAACCAGTTAGCACTCATCCAGTCCTGAATCTCAGCGAGGCAGTTGTTAAAGACTGAGATTTCACTGTTCTGTTCAGGTACAAAGGACATGTACAGCTGAGTATCATCTGCATAGCAGCGAAAACTCAGCCTGTACTGCCTTATAATGTCTCCTAACGGCAACATGTACACTGTGAACAGCATGGGGGATAGCTCGGAATCCTGTGGCACCCCACAAGGCAGGGAGAAGGGGGCAGAGGAAAAAAACCTGGACACCACCCTCTGAGTCCTGCCTGTGAGGAAAGAATGGAACCATCTGAGGACTGTCCCAGACGGTTCACAGAGTAGCCGCAGGCATTCCAGCAACACACCATGATCCACGGTGTCAAATGCTGCAGAGAGATCAAGGAGGACCAAGATCGAACAACTCCTCCGATCTCTCGCTATCAGGGGATCACTAAGTACCCTAACCAATGCTGTCTCTGTACTGTGCCTCTTCCTGAAACCGGACTGCAGAGGATCATAGACTTCGTGGGTAGTAAGAAAGTTCTCGAGCTGCAATGCGACCACCTTCTCAATAACCTTGCCCGAAAAGGGCAGGTTAGAGACAGGTCTGTAGTTTTCAAGACAGACTGGGTCACAGGAAGATTTCTTTAAGAGGGGTGTCACCACCGCCTCCTTCAGGGGGTCCAGGAACACCCCCGGTCCAGCGAGCACGAGACTATCTCAGCAAGGATCGGTCCGATGACATCCATACACCCCACAAGGAGGCACGTTGGACCAGGATCCAAACCACAGCAAGTTGATCACAAGCCCCGAACAATCTTCATGATATCCATGATCGCTGGCTGGTCAAAATCTGTCCAGACAGGCTGGGTGTCTGTGCCCTCGCAATGACTGCGGCCTTACTCGTTTGAACGAGTCAGGCAGATCTCCAACCTGATGGAGGACACCTTATCTGCAAAGAATTGAGCAAACTCATCACACTTAGATTGTGAAAAAACTCTCCGGCCCTGATGGCAGGCTGGATTGCACAGCCTGTTCATGATCCGAAAGAGTTGAGCCAGTCGATTCCTTACTGCAGAAATCTCCCTGAACAGGAACTCTGCCTTCTTACGGGAGATTTCTGATTGATTGTCCGAATAATGGGTGATCAACCTAAGTCTGTCCTCCTCCAGGCCGGATTTCCGCCAACAACATTCCAACCTTCACCCAGCTCTTCTCAGCTCCCTCAAAGTCCCATCAAACCAAGGGGACCGAGGGCGGAGAGGGAGAGGGCGAACTCGGACAGGAGCTATGGAATCCAGGGCCCCCCACTACCACACTATTATAGTGCAATACTACGTCTCCAGGATCTGAGCATTCCAGTGGCCAACTCGATAGGTCCGGCACCGCCATCAGACCCTCTGGGGTAACATCCTTCAAAGAGCAGTACTGGACCATCTCCAAAGGGGCAGGTCTCACAGGGGGAGCCCCGAAACTGAACCCTATAGAGTGATGATCCAACCATTGAGTCACATGGGTTGGTCAGGGACTTGTTCTAAATTGGCGTCCATGAGCGCAGCTAGGTACTGGGTTTTACCCACTCCTAACTAATCGAGATTGAAGTCTCCACAGAGGATAATGTCCCTAAATGGCAGGGTATGTAAATTCGAGAAGAGTTCAAGGTAGGAGGAGGATGCGATGTGGGGGGTAGATAGACACAACCTATTATTAGCTTCTTGACATGTCCTAGGGTGACTGTGAGGAACAGATGTTCTATTGCGGTTTAAAATTTTATTTCTGGCAGTTCATAGGCTATTTCTGCCCTGGTGTAAATCTGAACTCTCCTACCCCTCTTTGAGGTCTGATCTTTCCTGAAGGTGGAGAAGCTGAGAAGGGCAGTTTCATGGGACAGAATTGAGGGCTTGAGCCAAGTTTCAGTAATGCAGAGGATGTCCTGCTTATAATGCTGGACCCATGTGTCAGGCTCAGCCATCTTTTTCCTTAAGCTCTGAATGTTCATGTGTGCTATTTTAAGTTCTCTTACACATGCCCAAGAGCTACATGGAGAATGGGGGAAGCTGCTGCCCCTTTTAAAGGTCCTGAATTTAGTTCAGTGTCACCAGACAGGAGTAGTAGACATGTGAGTGCATGAGTGAAGGGGGGTGGGAGGAAAGGCCTCTTGGATAGTGTCCGACTCCTGGGCGAGTGGAGGATGGTTTTATTGTGTTGAGTCTGAGCTAGAACTAATAGAGAAGAGCTCCCCTTGTGCAGGGTATAGACTGGAAAGCGAGCAGGGTGTTGCATTGATAGGCCAGTTGGCGGTGGAGACGTGGTTATTCTGTCCAGGTATTGCACATCATGCTGGAGATACAGTATGAGGGAACAGATTACAAGCAGAAAATAAGGACCACTGGGTCCACCAGTTCTGCCCATTTTCCCCTACCTGCAGCAAAAACCACAGACCCTACTGGATCTCTGGTTTTATTCTCTTTCCTATCACTAGGGTTCCCCTATGCCTATCCCATGCATTTCTGAATTCCCCCTACTGAGTTAGCCCCCCATCACCTCCACTGGGAGGCTGTTTTATGCATCCACCACCCTTTCTGTGAAGAAATACTTCCTTATGTTAACCCTTAGTCTACCCTCTTCCAGCCTCACGTCATGTCCCTTTGTTCTAGAACATCTGTTTTTCTGAAAGATGCTACCCTCCTATACCTTATTTATGCCCGTGAGACATTTGAAGGTCTCTGTCATATCCCCCCCAACTCTCTCTCTCTCTCTCTCTCTCTCTCTCTCCCGCCGCTCCTCCAGGGTATACATGTTGAGGTCCTCTAATCTCTCCTTATATGACTTTTGGTGTAGACCCTGCACCATTTTTGTTGCCCTTCTCTGAACTGCCTCTGCAGAAAGACATTAAAGAGGACCAGTCCCATCACTGATCCCAGAGGTACCCTACTGGTCACCCTCATTTCCTCGAAGTGAACCCCTTTTACCACCGCCCTCCATTGTCTATTCCCTAACCAATTTCTTATTCAGTTTACCACCTTTGGACCCTTTGGTCCAAAGGAGCCGAACAGGCTTGGCTGTGCCTCAAAACCGTTAAGCAGGTGTGTGGTAAATACATTCCTAAAGTTAAAAAAATATAATTGTAAAGGGAAAAAAACAAAATGGTTAACTAAAAAATAAAAACATTATTAAAATTAAAATATAAGGCTTTTAGGCAGTATAAAGCATCAGGGACTGATAATGCAAGGGTTAAATACAAAACCTTACTCAAGCAGTACAAAAACATTATCAGGAAAAAGAAAAGGAACCTAGAAAAAAGATTGTCTGCTGCTGCTTCCAAATCCAACAGCAGAGGTATTTTATGGGTATATCAGTTCCCTAAAAAAAAAAGGGTTCTACTGCTATTGGCCCAATCAAAGTGGGGGACAAGATTATTAATTCTCCCAAAGAGATGATCGAGGAGTTTAATAAATATTTCTCTTTTCTTTTTTCAAGAAAAGAAGCTAGGCAGACTGTATCCAATGTGGTGAATAATTCACACTGTGAATCTTCAAAATGGATAACTACCAACCGCATTGTGAATAAGATCAACAGTATCAAACCTAGTGGTGCCCCAGGTCCTGACGGTATCACTGGTAAAAGTATCAAAGTTCTATGTAATTACAGCGTAGAACCACTCAAGATTGTTTTTTGTAAATCTGTGGATGAAGACATAGTGCCAGCTCATTGGCAAGTTGCAAACATAATCCCATTCCATAAAAAGGGATCCAAAATGCAAAATGGAGACACCCAGCTATAGACCTATTAATCTCACTTCCATACTCTGTAATATGCTGGGACCTTTAATCCAAGACGAGATTCTGATATAATGGAGCAGATTATATGGTGCTGATGAAACTCAGCATGACTTCCGCAAGGCTAGATCATGTCTGATAAAACCTTTTTAGTTTTTATGAAAATGTTAGCAGGGAACTAGTCAAAAGTAATCCTGTTAACATTATTTATTTGGACTTCAAAAAGGCCTTTGACCTAGTTCCACACAACTAAACAACTTAGGTCTAAATGCTGTGCTTGTCAGATGGGTAGAGGCTTGGTTACATAACAGAGCACAAGTGCTTATTAATGAATATACATCTGCTAGTTGTAGGGTAGACAGTAGGTTCCCTCAGGGATCTTTTCTGGGCCCAGTACTGTTCTTTATTTTTATCTCAGATTTGCATAGTAACATCTCCTTCAAACAACATGAAGTCTTGCTATATTATTACATATGCAGTATAACCCCAGGTTAGAACTGCTCCGGAGGTGAAAGAGTTAAGTGCATGGAATCTTGAGCACGAGCTCAGTTGAACACTCTGTCTGTGCTGCTTCAAACCTTAACTGTAAGATTCTTTACTCCACCTCACTGAACAGTTGCTCCAGAGATTTCTCCTACTGCTCGGTTCATTTTGTCGGTTTTAAAGTGTATTTCTCGATTTTTAAACCGCATTTGTTTTAAAATCAAACCACAACCGGTCGGTTCAAGCTCTGTCTGTGGTATTGTAAGTAAATTAAGCTTTTACATTTATTCTGTGTGGAACTTGTAAACGATATTATCGGTTCAGTTTTGAACCGATCAGGTTGTTCTAAAATTACTTTAAACTTCATTAGAAGTGCGGTTCCCGATTCTTATTGGTTCTAAAAAAAAACGGATTTCATTACGGTTTTTTCCACTACCCGTGACACGGTCTGGAAACCGATAAGGGTGTCTTGTTTGGCTAAGGCGTTAACGGGCAAGTTTTCTGGTTAGGCTGGCATTATGTGTGAGAAACCCAAAAGAAAAACGGGCCCACTGGGTTTCAACACTGAGATGTCTGTGGAAAGCTTTTGCTAAGGCTGACCCACACACCACATGTGTCTATTGTCTGGGGTTTGACCACCTCAATTCAGACTGCCAGATTTGTGTCAATTTCCCTGCAGCTACCCGGGATAAGAGAGTTGGTAGGCTCAGGGAAAAGGAGGCTAAGAAGTCCGCTGATCCAGATAGCCAGCCCGGTTCGGTGCCAACCGAACCAGAGGGAGTCCCCCCTAAACAAGGTGAGTCTTCCTCGGCAAAGGAGAGCTGACTCGGATGAGTCGGTTCCAGTTAAAAGGACTAGGAAGTCAGCAGGTCTGGAGCCAAAAATCCCTTCTCCAACTGCTGCAGAAATAGCCAAAGCGATCAAAATTGTCCAGTCACTTTCCCCGGTTCTGACCGAACCGTCACCATCAGGCAGGCGGTCGATTCGGTCGGTTCCTCCGGTTCAGGAGTATGATATAGAGGATTTTTATGTACCGGAGGAGGGGGAGGAAGATTATGAAGAGAGTGAATATGATTTTGACAGTCTGGATGTGCCCATTGAACCGGACATTTCTCCAGACAGACCTATAGAAGTTTCTCCCCCTAGGCTTTCTGACTCTCCTTCTCATTTTATTTTCTATAAAAATGTGGCTGAAACCCTCCAGCTTCCTATGGGAGAAGCTGTGGATGACCAAGAAGAGCCTGACTATGTGGAAATGATGGATATCCCAGAGTCTAGAAGACTGTCTATTCCTATGCACAAATCTTTCAGGAAACAGGCAGTAAAGATTTAAAAAAACATTCTGTACTTCCTGTGGATAAGAAAATGGACAGAAGGTACACCTTGTCAGGCTCTGACACGGAGTTCCTCTCACAACAATGCAGCCATGTTGGGGTAGTGCAGGCTGCAGCCTGTGACAAGGCAAATATTCCTTTGGCTTCTCACCCCCCGGATAAGGACTCCAGGAGGATTGATGCCATGGCAAAGAAACAGTACATGGCAGCATCTTTGGGATTCAGACAGGTAAATTATATGGCTTATGTCGCAAGATATCAGAAATCCAGATGGGATACTGTTATGGTTTGGAAAGCAGCTCCTGAACAACTTGCTAGGGAGCTGGAGCAGGTGGCTGCTGATGGTATTGAGGCATCCAAGGTGCAATTCCATGCTGCAGTGGACTCTAATGATGTATCTTCCAGAGTCATGGCTACATCTGTGGCTTTTCGTGGAATGGCTTGGCTCATGTGTACTAGTCTGTCACAGGATACCCAGGCTAAGGCCATGGATTTTCCTGTTGTGGGATAACTCTCTGTTTGGGGAGCAGACAGAGAATTATATGAAGCAAATGGATGAGTACAGGACTACCTACAGGAGTGCACAGGCCAAGGAAAGGCAGGCCACTCCTCAAAGGCAGTTTTCCAGGGGCAGGGGCAGGCCTCTTCACAGACCTTTTTACCAAACCCAGGCCTCCTCTTCAGTCTATGCCCAGAGGGGGTTCTTCAGAGGGAGAGGCAGACGGGGTGCGAGCAGACCCGCTCCCACCCCTCAGCCTAAAGCTCCTGCCAAACAGGCACCCTGATGGGTTGGCCAGGGCCGATTCTCCACTACCTGTAGGGGGGCAGGCTGGCTTACTTCGTCCAGGACTGGATGTCTTTAACATCAGACAAGTGGGTCCTGGAAGTAGTAAGCCAGGGACTGGCTCTCAGCTTCAAAAAATTTCCAAGGATGAGAGCCAGATCCTTTCCACCTGCAAATCCTTTAGAGGCTCTCGCCTTGGAAACAGAAGTCTCAACCCTCCTGGCTCTCAGAGCTGTGGAGAGGGTTCCTCCCCTACACCAGGGCAAAGGGTTGTATTCCAGGTACTTCCTTACCCCAAAAAGACAGGAGAATGTAGCCCATCCTGGATCTCAGATACTTAAACAAGCACCTTTTAAAACCAAAATTCAAAATGGTGACTCTGGGAGTTATTTTACCCTCTCTAAGGCCAGGGGACTGGCTAGCATCCCTGGACCTCAAGGATGCCTACATCCATATCCTCATCAGAAGCTCCCCCCGAAAGTAACTCAGATTCGAACTGCCCTCAGGCCCTTACCAGTTCAGAGCAATGCCCTTTGGTCTCACCTCTGCCCCAAGGGTATTCACAAAATGCCTGGCAGTAGCAGTTGCTCATTTAAGAAGGCAAAAGATTGCCATCTTTCCTTACCTGGACGACTGGCTCATAGTGGGCCAGTCCCCAGAACAAGTCAAAGTACACCTTCAAGTCACCCAGCAGCTGCTCACATCTTTAGGTTTCCTCTTAATCTTCCAAAGTCAGTTCTACAGCCTGTTCAGTTTCTCACCTTCATAGGTGCAGAACTGAACACACAACAGGCCAGAGCCTTCCTTTCTGGAAAGGGCAAAGACCCTGGTTTCTCTGGCCTCCTCCTTCACTCTGCAGGCTCTCGGCCAGCAAGGCATTTTCTGCAGCTCCTAGGGCACATGGCTGCTTCCACGGCAGTAGTGCAGGGAGCAAGATTTCAAATGAGGGACATTCAGTTCCATTTGAGAGCCTTCTGGTCTCAAAGGAGAGGTCCTCTAACCAAGTTGATCCCAGTAATCTCAACCCTGATCCAGGCCCTACAATGGTGGCAGGATCAGACCAACCTGAGACAAGGGTACTTTTATCCCGCAGTCTCATTCCTTGACCCTTACTACAGATGCATCCCTCTTGGGGTGGGGAGCCCACTTGGGCAACCTCACCACTCAGGGATTGTGGTCCCCTCAGGAATCTTTGCTCCACATCAATCTGCTGGAACTCAGAGCAGTTTTTCTAGCACTTCAAGCTTTTTCCACATCTGTTCAGAACAAAGTGGTACAAGTCAGAACAGACAACACCACTACAATGTGGTACATCAACAAGCAGGGGGGCACACGGTCTACGGCCTTGTGCACCGAAGCAATGGAAGTTGTGGTCTCTGGCTTAGTCCCTGAACACCTCCCTTTGGCAGTTCACCTCCCAGGCAAAGACAATGTCCTGGCAGATGCTCTCAGTAGGATTTCCCAGAGCCATCACGAATGGACTCTGGATCCCTTATCCTGAAGGTGGTGTTTGCCAGGTGGGCATTCCTCAGATAGATCTTTTGCAGCCCCAGACAATCACCAACTTCCTCTTTTCTGTTGCAGGCCCCCAGTGTTGGGCTCAGTCCTCTGGACGCCTTCCTCCTCAACTGGGAAGGAAGTTTCTATGCCTCCCTTCCCTCCTGTTCAAGGTGCTAGTCAAGATCATATCTCAACCTTGCAGGATGATTCTGATTGCTCCAGATTGGGCGAGACAACCCTGGTATCCACTTCTGCTATCCCTAGCAGTCCAACTTCCACTGTGACTTCACAGGAATCACAATCTGTTAACCTGTGCACAGGGGAGGGTTTGGTACCCGAATCTAAAATCTCTCAATCTCAAGGCCTGGTTCTTGAAGAGTTAGAGTTTGCCGACTTACACCTTTCTCAGGGTGTGCTCAATGTTTTGAAGGCCTCAAGGAAGCCTTCCACCAGAGCTACTTATAACTCTAAATGGAAGAGTTTTTTATATGGTGCTCTGGCAAGGTATTTTCCAGAGTCTGCCGGGCTGCCCGTAGTTCTGATTATATGGTGCATTTAAATGCTTTAGGGCTGAGAACAGCCACCCTAAAAGTACACCTGGCAGCAGTGTCTGCTTTTTATCAGCAGGTAAACCCTCTTCTCTTTCAGCTCATCTTGTGTTCTCCAAGTTTTCAAAGGGTTGCTTCACATCAACCCTCCTTTCAGGGATCCTGCTCCCGCATGGATCTTAATATTGCATTGCCCAGCTTATGCAACCTCCCTTTGAACCCATGTCTTCAGCAGAGCTTAGGTACCTGACTTGAAGACTGTATTTGTAGCTATCACTTGCTAGGCGATAAGTGAACTACAAGCATTGTCAGTGGAGCCTGATTTTATCTCCTTTCATACAGATAAAGTGGTCCTCAGGACTAATAGAAAGTTCTTGCCTAAGGTGGTCTCGGACTTTCATCTGAATCAATCTATGTTTCTTCCTGTGTATTTCACTGACCATTCCTCCTCTGGTGAGAGGAGATTGCACAGTCTAGATGTCAAAGGGCCCTTAGCTACTATATAGAGCGTACCAAGGGTCACAGGTTTGATTCCCTCCAACTCTTCCTCACTTACGGTGAGGTAGATAAAGGGAAACCTGCCACTAAAAGATCCATTGCCAGGTGGATTGTTTCTTGTATCCAATTTTGTTACCAAAACTGGGTAAGGTTCCCCTTCAGGTCTGAGGGCTCATTCTACAAGAGGTACAGCTGCGTCCTTGGCTGCTGCTAGGACATTCCTATCTTAGAGATATGTCAAGCAGCTACTTGGAAAACAGTTCACACTTCACAAAGCATTACCCCTGACACCCAGGCTAGGAGTGATGCTCGATTTAAAACAGCTGTGCTTCAGAGCCTATTTCTAAGTAGGTTCTGCCCTCCTCCATGGAGGTACTGCTGTGTAGTTCAGATATAGATAATATAGCAAGATTTCATGTTGTTTGAAGAAAAAATTACTCACCTTAGTAATGTTGTTTCTTCTAATGTAGTCTTGCTATATTATGACCTCCCCCCACCTGCCTCTCTTAGAACCTCTTCTTCTTGTTTTTTGGGATGTGGGTGGGTAGTGACCTGTTGGCACCTAGTGTTTGCCATTTTGTTTGCTGTTATATTTCATTCTTTGGTCCCCTGACTTGAGTCTTGTTGTTGGGACCATAAAATGTGTTAGTATTTAGTAGCCAGTTGGCTAGTGTAGGTTTACAGCTTCCACACAGAACCTTTAAGTGAGTTTTGCTCGTAAAGATCTGACAGTTAAGGTTTGAAGCAGCACAGACAGAGTGTTCAACCGAGCTCGTGCGCAAGATTCCATGCACTTAACTCTTTCACCTCCGAAGCAGTTCTAACCTGGGGTTATACTGCATATGTAATAATATAGCAAGACTCCATTAGAAGAAACAACATTACTAAGGTGAGTAATTTTTTCATTTGGTGCCTGAAGTATGCTGTTGACACCAAAATAAGTGGTGTGCATGGCACTAGAACTCAGAGGAAGTCATTACAATCTGACCTGAACAGTATCTGTCAGTGGGTGGACACATGGGGTATGGTTTTTAATAATGATAAATGTGTAGTGGTCCATTTTGGGTCTAATAATCGAAAGCATCAGTATACATTTATGGGGATGATACTCCCAAGACACTGAAACTGAAAAGATCTTGGGATAATAATCGATAATAAGTAAAATTTTGATGAACAATGCAATAGTATTTTATTGAGAGGTAATAAGTGTTGTTTTTAACATCAGGAGAGCCATTATGAGTAGGGGCGAGAGTGTTATCCTACCCTTGTACAGGGCCTATGTGTGCACACATATGGATTTTGGATCTCGACATTGGGCACCTTGCAAAAGAAGCTATATCAATAGCATTGAAGGAGTACAGAGGCAAATGCAAAAATCTATTAAGGGTTTGGGAAGACTGGACTATGGGAGTCGACTTAGAAAAAACAAAATTAGCCACCTTGGAACTTAGAAGTCTTAGAGGTGATCTGCTTTTTATGTTTGACATAGTTAATGACCCTGAAATAATGGTGTCCGTAGACATGAGTTTCAAACAGGACATACATCAGGAGGTGTGTATTACTGGGGAGCAAGTTGGTTGGCAGTGGGGCACTGTGGGCATAGTGGAGGTGAGCGGTATTGGGGTGCTTAGGAGCAGAAGACACCTTGGGGCTAAATGGAGCCAGGAGGGAGGCCCAGTCTTATTAGCGCCCATTCCCAGGGTTCCCACCGGACCAAATGAGCAGGAAGCCAGTGGGCCTGCAGTCTCCACCAGTTCCCTTTGGGCTGTGCAATGCCAGATCAATGAGGAACAAGACCACAATTATGGCAGACTTGATTTCATCTGTCTGTCTAGCTTGCATTATGGAGACCTGGCTGGGAGATGATACCAGGCGAACTTTGGAGGTGGCTGTCCCCACTGGGTACTCTGTAGTGCACTGCCCGAGGAGGGAACGTAGGGTTGGGGGTGTGGCCATCTACTTTAGATCCAGTCTGAACTTTGCTGTACACCCAGTGGGCTCTACCTCATCCTTTGAATGTGTGGCAGTGTGTGGGGTTCCAGGTGCGGGTTGCAGGAGTCTTCTTGTTTACTGCCCTTGGGGTGGGTGGGGTTGGAGGAGAGATCTCCTGCAGGAGGTCGCAGACTTCTTCATCAACTGGGTGTTGCCTGAGTTCCCCAGCTGGTTAATTCTGGGGGACTTCAATGTGATTTTCACATCTTGGGCACAACCTCCTCCAGTTGGTGACAGCACTGGGCCTGGCATAAGCAGTTGCTTCTGCGACCCATCACCATGGCCACACTTTGGACTTGGTGTTCATGCTGAGGCTTGAGGTCATGAACCTCGGGATTGATTGGGTAGCTTGGTCCAATCATTGCAGGGTTGAGTTCTTGTTTGGGCCCCCCTGACAATCCCTCCCCTATTGAGATGGTTAGCTATCATCCTTTAAGGGGATTGTCCCCAGAGGGACTTCTGGCGGTAGTAGATTTGGCTGATGTGAGAACTGCATGTGCAGTTGGTGTGGGCGAGGTGGTGGCAGCCTGTAATAAGGTCGTCTCCGCCTTTGTACCGATTCATATACAACCCAGATCTTCTCACTTGAGACCTCCATGGTTTGATGGGGCTTTCAAGGAGAAGATGATCATGGGTCGGAGGTTGGAGTGTTGCTGGTGGAGGACCTGATCCGAGGAGGACAAACTGACCTTGAAAGCTCACTATCATGAGTACCAAAGGGCAATTGACCATAAGAAGGCATAGTTCCTGTTTAGGGAGATTGCTGCAGGGAGGACCAGAATAGCTCAGCTTTTTCAGACTGTGGACAGATTACTTCATCTGGTCTGTCTGCAGCCAAAAAAAGCTTTTTCAATCGCATTATGTCATGAGTTTGCTCAGTTCTTCCCTGATAGGGTGCCCTCTGTCCGGTCCCGGATCTTCCCAGTGGTGCAGGGTCATCCCCGCAGTGGTCAGCCTGGTAGGAACATGGGTACTGCTATTGTCTGGTAAGAGTTTAGGCCAGTGGAGGTAGCCGAGGTTGTTGGGGTGATCTCAAAGCTGCAGCTCACTTTTTTGTGAACTGGACCCAGCCTCGACCCGCCTCTTAGTGGTATGCACTGAGATCATTGGTCCAGTGTTCTCCAGGATAATTTGATGTTCGCTCTCAGAGGGGATCTTACTGGATGACTTGAATGAGGAGCTGGTGAGACCCCTCCTGAAGAAACTATCACTCGACCCTGATGTCATGGCGAATTATCGACTTATCTCCAACTCCCATTTTTAAGGAAGGTTGTTGAAAAAATAGTGGCGCTGCAGCTTGTAGCACACCTCATGACCTTTGACATCTATGAGCAATTCCAGTCAGGTTTCAGGGCTAGGCATAGCACCGAAACGGCGTTGGTCAGGGTGCAAAACGACCTCCTCAGGGCAAGAGATAGAGGAGAACAGTCAGTTCTCGTTCTTCTTGATCTCGCTTCAGCATTTGACACCATGGACCACATCGTGCTTTTGGATCACCTTAGAGAGTATTGCCGACTCGCTGGTACTGTCTTCAGCTGGTTTGAGTCCTGTCTCTTGGGCAGGAAGCAATGGGTGGTGATGGGGAATTTCTCCTCCTCTCCGAAGCTCCTGCCATGTGGAGTTCCTCAAGGTTCAATCCTGTCACCAGTGTTGTTCGTGGTGTACATGCTACTTTTGGGAGAGCTCATCAGATGTTACAGTTTGGGTTTGCACTGCTATGCAGATGATACCCAGCTGTATATGTCCTTTGCCCCAGAACAAATGACCCCATGGAAGAGCTAAATAATTACCTGGCTGAGATCCAGGACTGGATGTCCTCCAGCTGTTTGAGGCTGAATCCCGACAAGACGGAGGTCCTGGTGGTTAGTATGGTCGTGGGCATGATGGGAGTGCCTCCAAGGTGGCAACAGGACTGGTCTTGGGAACCACCTTGTTAATGGCTTCCTCTAGGGTGAGAAATGTGGGCGTCTTCCTGGATGACAGGTTGACACTTGATGCTCAGGTATCATCTGTTGTCCAAAGTGGTTTTTACCACTTAAAGAATGTTGCCCGGATTAAACCTTTAGTCCCGCCCGAGGACCTGCCATCACTAGTACATGTCTTTGTTACATCCAGGTTAGACTACTGTAATGCTCTGTACTTCAGGGTCTGTGGAGGGAATGTCCACTGGCTGCAATCGGTGTAGAATGCAGTGGCTAGATTACTGACTGGCCTGCCTAGGTCATATCATGTGACCCCGGTCCTGCGAGATCTGCACTGGCTTGGCTGCTTGTCAGTTGGAGTATCATCTTCAAGGTGGGCTTGCTCACCTACAAGGCCCTATATGACTCAGACCCTGGCTACTTGACTGATCACCTTACACCTGCCATTCTGGTCCGCTGCCTCTGCTCCTCCACCAAGGGTCTCCTTGCAGTTCCGGGGGCCAGGCTGAAAACCTCTGGTGATCGAGCATTCGAGGTGGCCAGCCCAGCCCGGCCCTCTGGAGCTCACTTCCTAGTTCTGTAAGGGAGGCCCCATTGGCGGAGGCATTCAAGAGGGGTCTGAAAACTCATCTTTTTAAACAGGCATTTCTGGATTAATTGCATCTGTTTCTAAGTGTGTATTTATTAATTATTATTTATTAACGTTTATTTATTTATGCTCAAATTTTAAATTGTATTTGTATAGCCCTTTACAGCTTGATGTATGTATTGTTATTGTTTTCCCTGCCTGTTTTTAACTCCTGTAAGGTGCCCAGAGCCTCTGGGATTGGGCGATATATAAATAACTCTTACCTTACGAGATACGAGAGGTTACCCCTGCAGCACTGGGAGTTAGATTTAAAACTGAAAAAAGGAAGTACTATTTCACTCAGAGAGTGCCTGGGGTGTGGAACAGGCTTACTATAGAAGTGGATTGTTGGATGCATAGCCAATATAACCAATGACTGAGATTGCCAACATACTTTTCTGGAATGTTAAAAGTATGAACAATCCTATTAAAACAAAGAAGGTGCTCCGATAGGTTAAAAGGTTTTAAAGGTTTAGCAGTGTCAGTGGCTCAGTAGGTAGCACACTCGCCTCTGAGGCCGGGAGATCAGAGGGCTGTGGGTTCAGTTCCCACATCTGGCACTTGGGTTAATATCCCAGTACTGACACTGTAATGCAGCATGAGAGGGTGCTGCATTTTGAGGTGCCGCCTTCGATGAGACGTTAAACCGAGGTCCCATCTGCCTGGATTGGTGGTAGCTCAGGTGGATGTTAAAGATCCCATGGCACTTATCGAAAGAGTAGGGAATTTCCCGTGTCCTGGCCAAATTTCCCTCATTCACTAAAATAGCACCAACAGCTTAATCTGGTTCAAGGTCAGTTGGCATTCATCTGTATCCCCCTCCCTCGGGTCGTGCCTGAAAATAGGCAGGATTTGTCTAGTGCACTTACCCGGTCAACAAAAGCTAAATAAAATAAATAAATAAAAAAGAAAGCACGCAAGTAACGTTTCTACAAGAAACCCACCTGAACGCCTATGCGCATGAAAAGCTGGCTAGAATTTGGGTAGGCCAAGTATATTATACCTCCTACACGAGCTATGCTAGGGGTGTTACTATTTTAATGCACAAACACTTACTGTTCAAACTAAGCAAACAAATGAATGCCCCAACTGGTAGGTGTGTGTTGGTACAAGCTGGTCTTCCATAATCAACCAATGGCATTTCTTAGCTTCTGTGCACCAACCATGGTGATAGAGGATTTTTCTAGGATCTGTTTTTATTGTTAAGCTAAATGAAGGGGGACATGATATGGGGTGGTGACTTTAATATGATACTTGATGATCCCTCCTCTACCCGTCCCTGTCAATTATAAAAGGCGGCAGGAGTGGTAAAGCAACAGACGATAGACCTAGGTCTCCTACAGATCTAGAGAATTTTGCATTGCACCTTGAAATATTGCACTGTCTACTCCCCTGTTCACAGAACCCATACTCTTAATTGACTACCTCTATATCGCTAAACACCTGGTAGGGGAAGTCCACCAATGTAGCTGTCTACCTGCTGTTATTTTGGATCATGCCCCCTTAAAATCAGCTGTACACCTGGGTACAGAAAAACTACGAGGAACAAAGATTTGGTGTATGGATCCTCTTCTGCTGAATAGGGTAGAATTCTTAACGCAATTAAGATCAGAGATAAAAGAATTCTGGGTACTCGACAAAGGCAAAGTAGCTAGCGTGGGAACAGTATGGGACACACTTAAAGTTTTTGTAAGAGGCATGATGATAGTATATACTATTAAATTAAAGAATGAGAATAAAGTGCAAATCCAGTATCTACAGAAATAAATTATGAATATTGAAACCGAACTGAAAAAAGCATGATGAAGGAAACTACTTCAGCCTGACTAAGCTCAGAATAAAAGTAGTAAACTCACCTCTTAGCAGATCTAGTGAGCCCTCACCTTTCAGAAAACTAGATATTACAAATCTAGTAATAAATGTGGAAAATTGCTGGCCTTTCAGTTAAGGGAACAGACACTTAGACTTATAGGCTCTCAAATTAGTAAGGCTGGGGTGTTGGTCACTAAACAAAGATATTAATGACAAATTTGTCAAATTTTGCACCAATATATACACCTAAGGCATAGACAACCCAGTAGGTAACCTTAATACCCAATGGTATGATTTCTGTGGTCTCCTCCTTAATCTTGCGGAGTAAGATGGGGAAAACCTAAAAGACACAATAACAAAGCAAGAAATACTGACGGCCAAGGGGAAATTGACATCAAGAAAAGTCCCAGGCCTCGTTGGCTTACCTGTCAAGCTCTAGAAAAAAGACTGCAGCGGATATCCTAGGTCCTCTGATGGAAACTCTGCAGGAAGCTTTCAAGGAGGAGAGGCTCCCTAAGTCTTTTATTGAAGCAAGAGTGACAGTAATACATAAACTAGCTAAACCGAGAGAGCAAGTGGGCTTGTACCACCCTATTTCACTGCTTACTGCAGATTTTAAAACCTGCACCAAGATCCTGGCCAACAGATTAGAGGATCTTCTTCCCAAAATCATATCCCCTGATCAAGTTGGATTCGTGAGAGACAGGTAGTGAACATTGTCACAAACGCACTCAGCAGGTCAGGCCCTCTGCTCCCACAGTGTCAACCTCAGAGCACAATTGTGTGACCAGGTAACGGACAGGGTGCCCTCCTGTCTGCTTTTGGGTCTGAATCACCTTTAGTCTTAAGTTCTGGGGGGATTCAAACTGTGAACCTTATGCTGGCGTACCCAAGTGTACAGGCTCAGATAATATTCTCTTTGGGGAATGCAATATATCTTTCGCCTAAGGGCACCTAACCAGGTATCCAAAATGAACCCTTTTAACTCTATAAGAGACCTTAGGTATATTCTTACTTTTTTTACTCAAGCTCAGTAACACTATCAAGCTGTTGAACAGTTGTCAGACTTAAAAATGCAGGCACTTCACATGCAAAAATGACGGAGTCGACCCAGGCAGAATCCTAAAGAATATGTTTACTAAAAGTGGATAAAAACAGTAAGATAAACTACAGAGCAAATATCAAAGAGCATCACAATCACATGAAAGAAAAACAAGGAAAACTACAGAACAAACTCCTACCAAAATACGTTTAGACCTTTGCTATCTAAGGTATTACCTCTGGAAGTGTGTAAGTTAGATTCAGAAAGCTGTCTCTCTAGAGTCCCCAAATAATATAACATATTCCCCAGTTACAAGGATACATTTCAACCCCATCTCCCCACTCCCTTGGTGAGTCATCTAGCTCCTCCTTTTAGAATGAACAATTCCAAACATGATTTTGTAGCAGGAGATAATGTTAAACAATGTCACATCAGAAGGAAAAGCACTTCCTAAATATGGCTAATTAAACATTTTCTTTGATCTTGTGTGGTTCCTATTCCCAAGGCAGATCACAGCTGCTATTCACTTTTAACACCATGTTGGTATCAATGGCCTGTTCCTCTTAAACGTCATAAAAGTTTATTAGGCTCATTCTCTGGCAGACTCATAAAGTTACAGTTGGTTTTCAACTTCAAAGCAGCAACAGGTCATAAAAGATAATAAAATGCCCTCTGGAAGGAAGGTAACTAATTATCTGGTTCGTGGTCAGTTTACATATCCTGTAGCTTCACTGAAACCTGGTTGGGGGGGGGGCACCCATGGAAGCACAGGCTGTCTTATGTGAGACAATCACATACTATATTTTTATATTACAACTATCATACAACAATCATAACCAGCTGGCCAAGTTCACACTTTGGTGCAGGTTCTGGCCAGGGGTCAACGCAGTAACTCTGATTGCCTCGTGATGGTCTCACGTAATGCCAAGAAGGCTTTTCCGGATCGAGAGAGACCACCTTTGGCACACAGTGGGTCACATGGGCTTTGGGCCAAAATACATCAAGCTTTCTCAACATATATCTCAATCCCACAGCAGCCATCCAGACTAGCAGCTGGGAATCTGACCAGAAACCTGTAGGCAGTCAGCCTGTAAGTGCAGCGGATGGATTTTCACTGGACGCTGGCGACCCGGGTTTGGGAGCAGACTCGGGTCACTGGAGGGCTGGCCTGGGGAGAAGGCTTGAGCGTCCCAGGACAGCTTGCCTTCTCTGGAGGGAGGGAGGGAGGGAATCAAGGTCCATAGTTTGTCTGACCCCGGGTGGAGGCCCGAGGCACAGCTTGTCCTGCAGCTTGCGGGTTGGGGGGGAGCTGTGTGGTGGACGTTGGCGCCTAGCGCCTTGACGTCAGGGCGCAAAACTACGCATGAAGAAAAAATGGTAAAACACCACCGGAGCAACTGGTAGATGGAGCACCAGTGCTGACCCTGACTGCGGCTGCCTGCCTGACCACCAAGGGACCCGACGAAAGAGACATCAGGGTTTATGGGCCCCGCCTCGTACCTGCCTGAGGGGTATAATCATGGCTCCATGGGGGAACCTCCGGGGATGCAGGTAGGGCAAGTCGCGGGGTAGCACCAGGTGTCTCCTGAAGAAGTGGAGCTCTGGCATGGGGAGGAAGCAAAAAAAAAAAAGAAACCTGTACGCAAGGGCACCAGACAAATCTGTCTCTTCTCACCTCTTCTTTTTGGTATCGTTATGGATCCCTTTTCCTTAGCAGTAGAAGCACATACAGATATTAAAGGGATATGTACCTCTGCCCCGTTGCAGCCTCAGTGATTTTATATACAGATGACCTGTTGGTTAGGGTCACCCACCCCAAGATCTCGTTGCCTGCCCTAATGGTAGAGATTGAAGCATTTGGGGCCAAAGCAAGTTACAAAGTTACTCTCACAAAGTCTCTGGTGATGCCGCTCTGTAGCTGAGGACACCAGGAGTTGCAGTCAGTATTGTCCTTTAATTGGGTTGAGTCTGAATTTAGATATGTGGGGGTTAGTCTGACCAGAACTATACAGGGTCTTTATGAAGTCAGTTATCCACCCTTATTAGCTAGTGTTAAGGATTTACTTAACAAACAGAAGACTCTGCCCCTCTGTAGTGTGCAGGACCAGTGTGCTTAAAATGGCTGTATTGCTTAGTGTTCCTCTACCTTTTCCAAGTCCTCCCAGTCTGTTTTCCCCAGATTCTTTAAACAACTTCAGCCATATTGTACAGATTGGCTTTGGCTAAAACCTAGTTACTGTAGTTAGGTTAGCTATATCCAGCTTACTCTGCCACAGGAGGGGGGGACCTTGGTGCCCTCACTTTGAAAAGCACTGTTGGGTTAGGAACTGGTTGAGTGATAGAAGACAGAGGGGTTGTGGTAAATGGAGCTCAATCTGAGGAAAGGAGGGTGATCAGAGGGGTTCCACAGGGATCATTCCTGTTAAATGTCTTCATAAGTGACATTGTGGAGGGGTTGGAAGGGAAGATGTGCCTCTTTGCGGATGACACTAAGTTCTGCAACAGGGTGGACACACTGGGAGGAGTGGAAACAAGCATTTGTCAGTGTTGAATGTTTGCTTGCCGGTATTGGCATTAGTAGTGCAGGAGTTAGATGCATAATAGGAATGGCGGTGAAGTATAGAAGTAACACCAACCCCCACCCCACCCTGCAGAGACTGACAGGCATTGGGAGTGTGCCTTTGGGTCGTCGGCCATAACACTCGCTCCATTCCACCTCACCACACCCTGCAGACACCGACAGGTGTCGCAGTGTGCCTTGAGGTCTTCGGCCCTTACGCTTACCCCATTTCAAAAGGAAATAAGCTGAGATGGGTGCAGTATAAGAGAATGGGGTGAATATTAGAGCCGAAGACCCCAAGGTACACCTCAATGCCTGTCAGTGGCCTCAGGGTGGGGGTGGGGTGGACTCGATTGAGCATTATAGCTGACGACCCCAAGTCACACCCCCAATGTCTGTCAGTCTGTACAGGGTGGGCGTTATGGTTGGAAACCCTAACACCCTGGGCGTTTGTTGGTATATTTGCTCCAAATTTTCAGCATGGGCTTTTTGGGAGCCCACATCATGAACAGTGGCAGTATCATTTCGTTACTCAATGCCAAAAGGTGATTTCGCACAGTGAGTGTGCCATTCGGCACCACAGGTGCAAAAGCACATTTTGGGCAGGTGTGAAAAATGAAAGCTGTACTGTTCATGACGAGATGTACAAAAATGGCAATGTTGAAAATCTGGAGAGAAAATATGAAAAATTGGTGAAGTCACAAGTGTGCATAGAAACTGCACAACGCATGCCTATAGCGCAATTATTTTGGTGATTTTTTTTTTTAACCAAATTTTCAACAAAGGCATTTTGGGACCTCTGCTCATGAACAGTGTCACTGTGATTTTGTTAATGTGTCCTGAACGTTGATTTCGCACAGCGACCACGCCATTGTGCGCCACATGCACGAAAACACATTTCGGGCAGGATGTGAAAAATGACAGCTGTACTGTTCATAAAGAGGTGGGAAAAAAAGGCAGTGTTTTGAAGTTTATTGTTCTAGGAATTAGTGTTGAAAATCTGGAGCGAAAATATTAAAAATTGTTGAAGTTATAGCGTACATGGAATCCATGAATACACACTGTAACACAGTCATTTTTTTGAATTTTTCCACCAGATTTGCAAGATAGGCTTTTTGGAACACCACCCATGAACAGTGGTATTGTTGTTTTAGACCGTCCCGACAGGTGATTCTGCGCAGTGACCGTGAAATGACCTTTCGGGACCAAATAACGAGATGACAGTGCATGTGTTTATGAGATGGGGTCCCAAGAACCTGAGGCAAAATTTTAAAAATGGCTGAGATATCCACTTTGTTGACTCCCATTTATGCCACTATGCAGCTTACCGGCATTTCTTCAGTTCAGTTCGGCTTTGAAGAGTGCAGATGTGTTCCCTCCACCGAAAATGGCAGCGCTGGACCTCCTGGAGGTAAGTATGGGGGGTTTGGGGAGGTGGGGTGCACAGAGGGTGGGTGCGGGTTGAGTGAGGGGGGCGAGCCTACAGCGGGGATGGTTTTCTATTTCAGGTAAAGAAAAAAAAACGAACACTGTGGGACTTGCTTTTCTTTACAGGTGAAAGAAAACAAATGTTGGGCAGACTGGGGTGGCTCCCAGTGTGCCCCATGACTTTTAGGGGCAGCATGATGTTGGCTACACTGGGGTGGGCCCCAGAGTGCCACACAATGGGAGGGGCGGGAGAGGAACATGCCAACATGGTTGGCTTTCCATTAAATGGAGGCACACTGGGGTGGGCTCCTAGTGTGCCACACAATCTTGGGGGGGGGGGGAGCTTCAGGAACTGGAGAGACAGTGGAATCAGTCAGATGCACTGACCGGATCAGTGAATTGGACCAGACGGAGAGTCAGACTGAGAGACCCAGACTAACTGCAGCCGCCTTCTGCCCTCCTCCTCTCTCAGTCTCGAGTGTGCTCAGCTCAGGATTCGTCAGGCAGTGTGGGCTCGCTCTCTTACTTGTGTCTTTCTCAAATTGTGGTCTGGTATGGTCTTCTTGTAACTTCAGACAGCTCTCCCTCTTGACTGGCTTATGCTCTTACTCTGCAGCTGCTCCTCCGCTCTGTCCCATCTAGAACTCAACAGTCTGAGCCACAGAAAAGACAGTGGGGGACAAACTTGGCAGCAGGCAGCAAAAGGACTAGAAAAAAATAGTAAGGTTTAGATCACAGCTCTTTTCTGAGGATTCCTTTTGGCAATGCCGCCTGCCACTAGCCGCCAAAGTTTCTGCCACTGACGCTCACTTGCTCGCTGTGCCCTCAGTCGGTTGGGACTTGGTGTGCTCCCCTCACTGGCTCTTTCTCTGTACTGGCCCCTGCTGCAGCTGCCTTGCTGCTAGTTGCTCAGTTCTCGGTCTCTCTGATGTTCCTGCATGTAGACTGTTAACAGGTGAAGGAGGAGCTGACGCTGCAATGATGGGGCACTCCCTGATTGCAGCGGCGAATTTGTTTCAAGTTGGTGGCACACTTTAAAACTGCTGTCATAGACAGCATATTCACTACTTGATGCTGAACGGACGGCCCAAAAGCACTGTTGCATTCACTTCTTAACACTAACACACCCTCTGAAACCTGCTACTACCACAAGATGTTGCTTGCATGACACGTAAGCAAACATAAAAATGAGGAGGGACCTAGGTACACTGGAGGAATGGTCTAGAGTGTGGCAGGTGGGTGACCAAACAAAGTGTCAAGGTTGTGGTGTGAGCCAGTGGGATGGAGGGCGCATAGGGAGCAGTATCACCAGCAGAAGAAAGGAGGTCTGATTCTAGAACTCAGCTGAGTGGCTGTGTTTGAGAAGAGCTCCCAAAGCTAATTGCTTTTTGTTATAATTTTCAGTTTAAAAATTGTTTTGTTTTATGTAAATTTAGGTGATTGTGAAAGATAACCTTGTAGGCTCCAGGAAGATATAAAATTTGTGTGATAGATATTGGTTGGAAGTCAGAAGGTCTTTCTACTTTGATGTGGTTAATTTTAATACTATAGTTTAAACCCTTTCTGTATGTGCCTTTGGTGGTGTCTGATATTGAGAACCTAAGTGTCATTTGTGGGTATTCTGTCTGTTTTGGTAGGTACTTTATTTTCTCTGTTAAACAACTGAGTATACCTATTGCCTAATACTTTATAGTGCATTATATCTTTTAGCGCAGTCTCTGATTTTTTCCTTTTTTCTCCAGTGTTTTAGAACTGTTTAGTCATTGTGGCAGAGGTGTGGTACTGTGTTCTTTCTTGTAGTTCAAGGTGCTTTTGGGACTGCTGATTTCTACTGGTTTAAAAGATTACATTTTTTTTTCTGTTTTAAAAAAGCTACATCAACTTGGTATGTTCTCACCTGTTTGTTGTTGCTAAGTAGCAGATGTTTTTGCTTTGTGCTCTGGTTCTGTGATAGAATCGGTATTAGTAGAAGGTAGATTATTGTGATTGTAGTTACCTTTTGATGGTAAGGGTAAAGAGCTGAGGTAGAAATTTATGTATTTTTGAATGTTATAGTTATTTTATAATAATGTATGGTAGAACGCTGTTAACCTTAGGAAATCATTTCCTAAGTTGTTAACCCATCGTTCTTCCATTCCAATGTTGTTAACCTGTCAATGCGACATTGTTAACTTATCGATGCATGTGCACTACACAGCCAGACAGCCTACCAGAAACGGCTGCGGCGGTGAAAGAATGACCTGGAATGGCTGTGGCGGTGACTAAAATTTAAACGGTAAGGATCCTGCTTAATTTTTTAAATTGAAATGTATGACCATACACTATAAAATATAATGTATGGTCATGCATTGGCAACCAGTTTGAATAATAGTCGAGGTTGCCATGGCTATAAAACCTCTGGTCGCCATGGCAACCTCTCGCCAGTAAACAAACCAGTTACTGATGCATGTCCATACATTATCCTCTATGTTTTGTATAACTGGAGGGTAGAAGAAGCTGGGCTTGGAGGAAGTGGGGAATAGGTACATATATGGGAAGCAGGAGAGTGGTAAACTGCAGTAGCTGTGGGCAACATTCTTTCTAGGGGTTATATGGAGTAAAGGGGATGTCCTGTGTAGGAGCCTGGAGCTGCTAAGGGCTGAAATAAGGCTGCTCAGATGGGAACTGGCGAGGATGATGTGGGAAGTCAGAGGAGCAGAGCGTGGAAGGAAAGGCAGAGGGGTGATGCTCAGGGAATGACGGCATCAGGCAGGGATGGGTGTGGGAGGAGCACCAATATACAGGAGTAGCTCTTCCTCTGAGCAATAGGGAGCCCAAGGTGGAGGACGGCAGAGGTGAGGGAAAGGGGTGGGAATGTGAGAGTATCATCAGGTGGGACATTCTAAAGTGGTGCCTTTATTGAATAGATTTGCACCACTGTCTGGAAGGAGGGAGGGGCAGCAGAGGTAAGGTAGGAGGTCAGATTGAGCTAGGGTTGAGAGTAGGAATACAGGGGAGGGAACTAATCAGGGTGGGCAGGGAAGAGGAGGCAGGCAAAACAGAGTGGGGGGGGGACTGAAAGCAGATACAGATAGTCAGAAGGGGAGAGGTAGATTGGGAGATGGAAAAACAGTTAAGGGGATAAATTGCAGATGTGGAGATAAGTTTAACAGGGTGCAAAGGGAGCAGTTAGGTGGGAAAGCAGCTAGTACTGAAGGTAAATAAGGAAGGACGGGAGCACGGATGCGTGATAGAAGGTGGCAATCATAGGACACCATAATTAGGGTATTCACTGAGAAGGAAAGGGACCCAAATGCAAGTCAGGGTGTGGATTGTATGCCAGGGATGACAGCAGGGAAGGTGGCCCAAGAATATGGCAAATAGTAAGGGAAGTTGGAGGAAAACCTAATTTAGTTATACATTTGGGAACCAATGACCTAGCTGGTGAAGGTAGTGCCAAATAGGTTCAGGAGTTAGGGAAGATCTGCAGGGGAAAGAAGTTCACTGGCCTTCTCAGAGGTGTTACCAGTACCAAGGGCCATCACAGCCAGGAAAAGAAGAATAGAGGATTTCAATGACTGGCTGAGGAAATGGTGCAGGGAGGAGATGTTCATTTGTATTGGGGATTGGGAGGAGACCTGGTCAAACAAAGCACTCTTTTCACCAGACAGGCTACACCTCAGTAGGGAGAGTTTGAGGGTACTCGGGGACAAACTGGGGAAATACATAACCACTGCACTTAATTTAAACTACTGAGGGGAGGACAGTGGGCGTGAAGACCCAGAGACTCCGAGAGGAGGAGGAGGAGGTCAGTGAACCTCCCCCCCCCACAGTGATAGAAGAGGTCTGGAGGGAGAAGGTGGAGTGAGTGAGGAACACATAACAAGAGTACATGGAGGGGTGCACACAGAGGGGATAAATGCAAATAGAAGAATAGAGGGAAGAGAAAGAAGGTCAGATTCTAAGTGGAGGGTGGTGTCTCTGAACACAGAGTCTGGAAACAAGATGGAAGACCTGCAGGCACTATTAGCAGACAGGAGGGTGGACATAGCTGCAGTAACCAAGACTTGGGCAACATCACACCCTGACTGGGACTCTATGATCCCTGGATGTAAACTATACAGGAGGGACAGGGTAATCAGGAAGGGGAGGGTGGCAGTTTACATCAGGAGGGAATAACTTGCATGAGGGAGGAGTCAGAGGAAGGGGAGGTGGAAGCATTTGGATTCAGTTAAAGTCCAATAGAGGGAGAAAGGTGAGGTTGGGGGTGGTTTATAGACCACCCAGTCAGGACGAGGAGAGGGACAGGGAACTGAGCTTACAAATATCGGAAGCTGCGGGGTAAGGAGAGGTGGTAATTGTGGGGGACTTCAGCCTGCCCAAGGTGGACTGGAGCATACCATCCACGACATATGCTAGGAGTCAGGTGATCTTGGAAGGACTGCAGTGTGGGTTCCTGACTCAGGGCGTCACTGAACCAACAAGAGCTGAGGCAGTTCTTGATCTGGTGCTCACAAATGGGGTGCATGTACAGGAAATAATGGTCGGGGAGCCACTGAGAGGAAGTGACCATTGCACAGTGTGGTTCCAGTTGGATATGGGCAGGGAAAGCATCCCGACTAAGACCAAAATCTTGGATTTCAGGAAAATGGGCGAAGTGCTAAGGAGCCATATGGTGGGCATCAGAGCAGATATGAGGGTGGACCAAAGGTGGTCCATCATTAAGGAAGGAATACTGGTTGCCACAGATGAGTGCGTTAGGCTCAGGGGTAAGAACACAAGGGCCAAAGCACCCAGCTGGTTCAGTTCTGGGGTTGCCCAGGCAGTAAGGGAAAAGAGGTTGGCCTATAGAAAATTCAGGAAGACAAGTAGAGAGGTGGATAGGGGAAATTACCTAAGGTTGGCTAGTGAGACAAGTAAGAAAGTCAGGCGAGCAAAGGCACAGAAGGAGCTGCAAATAGCTGAAGGAATTAAGAAGGGGGAGATGGCTTTCTCTTTATATAAGTGAGAAAAGGGACAAGAAGGAAGGGATTGTTGTTAGGCTTAAGAAAGGAGTGGAGTGGATGGAGGATAATGGGGGAAAGCAGATATACTAAATTAATATTTCTGTTCTGTCTTCACCAGGGAGGACGGCTAGACCAGTGCCTTCAGGAGGGAAAAGAGGAGGGGGGCTGAGGGGAACACAGATGTAGTGATAGAGGAGGATAGCATGAGGGAGGGGCTGCTGGCATTCAAGGTGAACAAATCACCAGACCCGGACGGAGTACATTCAAGGGTACTAAAGGAACTGGCTGAGAAGCTGGCAGGGCCACTGGCAAACCTTTTTAATAGTTCACTGGAGACAGGCATAGTACCGCAGGACTGGAGAACAGCACACGTAGTGCTTCTTCACAAAAGCAGTCCCAAGGATGACCCAGGGAATTACAGACCAGTCAGTCTGGCCTCCATTGTGGGCAAGCTCATGGAGACCATACTAAATGAAACATTGGTGGAATATCTAGAGGAGCATGGTCTCCAGGATGTGAGGCAGCATGAGGTCATGGGGGGGGGGAGATTGTGTCAAGCAAATCTGATTGACTCTTTGACTGTGTCACTAAGACAGTAGACGGGGAGCAAGCGTTGGACATCCTCTGTCTTGATGTCAGCAAGGTCTTTGACTCTGTGCCCCACAAAAGGTTGATCAGGAAGTTGGTGGATCTTGGGGTTGGAAAAGATGGCCAGATGGGTGGAAAACTGGCTGAAGGACAGAACCCAGAGGGTGGTTGTGGGGGGAAGAGTTATCTGGCACAAGACATGTAACCAATGGGGTCCTGCAGGGCTCGGTGCTGGGGCCAGTGTTGTTCAGAATCTTCATCAGTGACATTGGAAATGGCATTAAGGACAAAATGTGCCTATTCATGGATGACACCAAGCTCTTTGGGAGAATGAACACAGCTGAAAGGATACAGGACCCACGTGAAGATCTGGAAAAGCTAGGGAGGTGGTCCAGGATCTAGCAGCTTGCCTTCAATGCCAAGAAATGCAAAGTAGTGCATATTGGAGCCAAGAATCCCAGGACAGAGTACTACCTAGGCAGAGTCCGAGTATCTGCATTAAAGGAGGAAAAGGACCTGAGAGTGATGATCACTAGTGATCTGAAACACTCCACGACAAGAAAGCAACAGCAAAGGCAAACAAGATGCTGGGATGCATAACTAGAGGGATCAGTAGTAGGAGAGAGGAGGTTATACTGCTCTTGTACAGGTCACTGGTAAGGCCACATCTAGAGTATGGAGTAGAGTACTGGTGCCCACACCTCAAAAAGGACATTAAACTGCTGGAGAAGGTCCAGAGGAGGGCTACAAAGATGATAGCTGGTCAGCAGGGTAAGGCATACAAGGGGAGGTTGAGGGCACTGAACATGTACTCCCTGGAAGACAGGAGAGAGATAGAGGACATGATTGGGACCTTCAAGTACTTGAAAGGGATAAATAAGGTTGATAAGGAGAGTCTTTAAGCTGAGTGGCAACCATAACACAGGGGGCACAGTCTTGCTGGAGAGTAGAAGTTTAGAGGGAGGTCAAGAGGCACTTCTTCACAGAGAGGGTGGTGGACACTTGGAATGCTGTCAGGAGGAGGTAATCTCATTGAAGACAGTGGGCAGCTTTAAGAGAGGCTGGGACAAGTATAGGGGAGGTAAGGTCAAGGGTGGGAAGGATGGAGGAGTGGGGAGAGAGGGTAGGGACAGTAGCTCTAGCTGTGGACCCTGCAACACGAGCAGACTTGATAGACCAAATGGCCTTCTTCTACTGGCTTCTTCATATGTTCGTATGCGATGCCACTATACAGATCAATGGTGAGGCCCCATTTGGAATACTGTGACCAGTTCTGGAGGTCGCATCTCTATAAGGACATAGACAGGGTGGCGGCCATTCAAAGAAGGGTAACAAATATGATGCAGGGTCTGCACCAAAAGTCATATTAGGAGAGAATGGGAAGGCTTCAATATGTATGCCCTGGAGGAGAGGAGAGACAGGGGAGATATGATAGAAACCTACAGATATCTACAAGGCATAAATAGGGTACCAGAGAGTAGCATCTTTCAGAAAAGGAGACGTCCAGGAACGAGGGGGCAAGACGTGAGGTTGGAAGGGGTAGACTTAAGGGGCTAGCATGAGGAAATGTTTCTTCACGGAAAGGGTGGTGGGTGCATGGAATAGACTCCCAGCAGAGGTGGTAGGGGCAAACACAGTGGGGAATTTAAACATGCATGGGACAAGCATAGGGGAACCCTAGCAGTAGGAACGAGGAGGTAAAGCTGGAGATCAAGTAGGGTCTGTGACTTTTACAGTAGGCAAGGAAAATGGCAGAACGGATGAGCCTAGCAGTCCTTATCTGCCATCAGTTTCTATGTTTCTGTGACACAACTAGTGGGCATGAGAGATTGGTACAATACAGAATGCAGATATAAGGGTATCCTAAAAAAAAAAGCCATCTCAGGGAAGCAGTTACTCACTGACCTGCTCTGCGCATCTGTGGAATCAAATCAGAGGGTGTCCAACAGGAATGCTATTATTTTGCACTTACTTAAATATGGCACAAGCACACAGCTTAATGGGGATTACAACCCACAAGGGATGGGGCTATCCTAGATCTGGTACTGACCAACAGGGAAAGGATCACAGTTCTCCAGGTAGAAGGTTGGGGGGCCAGTGACCATTACATGGTGTGGTTCAGTTTGGCCACTAGAACTAAATCATCCCATTCCAAAGCAAAAATATGGGACTTCAGAGGGAGCTGACTTTGATAAGATGGCCAACAGAGTCGAGCTAGCCCTGGCAAGAAGAAACACAGGTGAGGGGGTACAGGCAAAGTGGGCAGACATTAAGGATGTAATACTTGAAGCAACATCCCATTGTGTTAGAGAGAAAAGCAAGAGTAAAAGAAGAAGGAAACCACTTTGGTTCTCAAAAACAATAGCAGAAAAGGTCAGAGCCAAAAGGCTGGCCTTCAGGAAATGTAAGGGAATGCAGCAGGACGAAGATAGGGAGGCATACCAAAGTTCTCTAAGGGAAGCAAGGAAGGCAGTAAGGCAGGCAAAGGCCCAAACCGAGGAAACACTAGCATGAACAGTAAAGAAGGGGGAAGACTTTCATAGATACATTAGTGAAAGAAGAAAGTCCAGAGGGGATTGCTAAGATCAAAGGATAGGGAGGAGTGTGATTGGGAAGACCAAGGAAAAGCATCTGTCCTAAATAGATACTTCTGCTCAGTATTTACTGAGGAGAAGGTAGGGCAGGGCCCACAGCTCAGCACCATGGGCACGGGGGTGGGGGAGAGGTGTGCACTAGTTCTTTCACAAAAGAAAGGGTTCTACAAGAGCTCGCCAAGCTCAATAGAGTGGACAAGGCAACGGGACCTGATGGCATACATCCCAGGGTACAAAGAGCTAAGGGTGGAACTAGCAGAGCTATTATCAGAACTGTTTACTGAGTCTCTGAGGACAGGAGAGGTCCCAGAAGACTGGAGAAGGGTTAATGTGATTCCGCTGCACAAGAGTGGTAGCAGGGAGGAGGCAGGGAACTACAGACGCAATCTTACGCCAGTAGTGGGCAAGATTATGGAGGCACTCCTTAAGAAAAGGATAGTGCAACACCTGGAATCCAGAGGAGCACAGGATCCAAGACAGCATGGGTTTTCAACAGGAAGGTCCTGTCAAACTAATCTCATAGATTTCTTTGACTGGGTAACCAGAGTGGTGGACCATGGGGAGCAGCTGATGTTGCCTACCTTGACTTCCAAGCTTTTGATACTGTTCCACATAGAAGAGGGATTAATAAGTTGGGTACGCCGAGGTGGGTCAGAAGTTGGTCAGCTGGTGGCAAACTGGTTGGCGGCCGAAAACAGAAAGTGGTGGTAAATGGCATACAGTCAGAAGAGATGCAAGTCACAAGTGGGGTACCTCAGGGATCAGTCCTGGGGCCAGTCCTCTTCAATATCTTCATCAGTGACATTGCAGATGGACTGGAGGGTGAGGTTTGTCTGTTTGCAGATGACACCAAGATCTGCAACAGAGTAGATCATCCAGATGGGGTGGGCAGAATGAGAAGAGATCTGGACAAACTGGCAAAATGGTCAGAAGAGTGGCAACTGGGGTTTAACGCAAAGAATTGCAAGATCATGCACATAGGGAAGAGAAACCCTGAAGCCACCTATAGGTTGGGAGGGGAGTTGCTGGCAAACGCAAGGGAAGAAAGAGACTTGGGCATCATCATCACAGATGACCTGAAATCATCCAAGCAGACCACTAAAGCAGTAGGTAAGGCTAGAGGGATGTGGTGGTGTATTAGTAGTGGTATCGCAAGTCGTAAGAGGGAGGTAATAATCCCTCTTTACAAGACACTGGATAGGCCCCATCTGGAGTACTTGTGCAGTACTGGAGACTGCACCTGCACAAGGACATTAACAAAATGGAGGCAGTCCAGAGAAGGGCAACCAAAATAGTGCGGGGACTGCATCAGAAAACATATGAGGACAGATTAACGGAGCTCAATATGTATACCTTGGAGCAAAATAGGGAGCGAGGTGGTATAATCAAAACATTCAAACATCTTAAAAGGCATTAACAAGGTGAAAGAGTCTAACATGTTTCAGTATAAGAAAAATAGCGGGACAAGAGGACACAGCATGAGATTAGAGGGAAGCTGATTAAGGGGTAATGTAAGGAAGCTGTTTTTCACAGAAAGGGTGGTGGATGCATGGAACGGCTACCTCAGGAAGTGGTGGATATGAATACAATGCAGGGATTCAAACAGGCATGGGCTAGGCATAAGGGAACAATACAGATGAGTATGAATAGACAGGCCATTGACATAGTATAGGCTTATGGAACATTCATAAGGTAGAAAAAATGGGCAGACTGGATGGGCCTTGCGGTCCTTATCTGCCGTCAACTTCTGTGTTTCTGTATTAAATCCCAGCATACCATCCTCCCCCCCATAGGATAACCCACTGTACCCCGACTTTAAGGCTGACCCAGGGTTCAGGGTCTGAGTGTGTGAGTGTGTGGGGGGGGTATATTTCCCTTTTGGATCACCTCTATGGCAGTAGGAAACTGAGAGCATCTGAAGACCTGGTCATTCAGTCGGCCATCCTAGGAAACCATGCTTTCAAGTACACTTGGATCAGGCAGTTCCTTTCCTCAGAACTAAGTCCCACACTTACTCTTCATGAACCCTCTGATATTGCCTCTTTCTTGCATAATGATCAGGACACAAAAGGCTTAGCATCCACTCTTTATAAGCACATTTTAACAGAGATTGTAGTTAAATGGACTAATACTAGATAAAAATGGCCGACTATATTGGGGATTGAAATTTCTCAGGAGTACTGAGACAATATATGGAGTGATGGCTGGAGAATTCCAGTGCAATGCAAATTTAAACTGGTTCAACTGTTCTCCATCCAGCAGGCATACTGCACACTGGAGAGACTCTCCAAGTTCTCAACTCAGCACTTGGGTCTCTGTCCCAGATGTAAACATCAGTTAGGGGACCTGGTGCATAAGTTGTTTTCCTGCCTCAAGTGCTGGAACCCCAGCCGATCCTGATTGGAGATCTGGATAATTTACCAGAAATGCATGCGTGGATTAGCCAGTTTGTGTATATAGCTTCGATATGTGCCAAATTAGGCATCCTCACACTTGGAAAAATTGGGAACCCCACACATCAGGGCTACCTGAAACAACTTGTGGAATGCCCTACCTTAGAGAAGCTGGTATATAAAGCCAAGGGTAATCTAGTAACGTATGATAAGAAGTGGCTGGCATTTGAGGAATTTCTGAATTCCATGCCCATGCACAATAATGTTCAAGATGCTAACACCATAACATATGTGCTAACAGCCATGCAAGGGATGGTCTCGCCAAACCAGTATCCAGCCAAGGCTTATCTGCTGTGATCCTGATACCTTTGAAATACCCTAAGATAAAGTGCTTGCATTAATTTTTTGTGTTTAGAGAGTGCATTAACTGTTATGTTTTTGATATATTTGTTGTTCTCTTTCTTATTTTTATGGCACCTTTAGAGGGAGTTCTCGATCTTAATGTTTTCATGTTTCTCTGTCAGGGTTTACACCATACTGCATATAATGCTGAGCTGAATGTATTGTTATTTGTTCTTGTTGAAGTAAAACTCAATAAACTATTTTAAAAAAAGAAAGGAAAAATACTGAGAATCAAGGGAGCCCTAGATCTCCCAGCAAGCCCTGGGGTGCCATTTCAATAATGATAGTGATGTCACTATATGGAATGTTTGGTGCCATTCTCCATAAAGTTTATTTTGGAGAGATGTCTTTTTTGTTAGCAATAACAACCATGACCCAAGCTAAACTGGACCCAAAGTTACAGCAACTCTGCAATCCCTGCTTTGTATCTTTTACTCGGGTTTGTCACACTCATTTTTGAACATTGCAGCAATGTACAGTGCTTTCACGTACTGACAATTTCTACCATGTTGATGCATGGCCACTTGATCAAGAAGAGAGTTCTTTGAGTTGAACAGAGGTTAGCCACGCAAAACTGAAACCTGTGAAACAGTCCTTTTGTGCCTTCTTGGATACAGGTTTGTTAGCAAAATCATAATTGTTATGCTAACCAGGCAAGGGCTTGTCCTATAGCTTGTTACTCCAACTTAATTATGCTTTATAGACACAGGAGCATCTCTCTCTGTGTCCATGTCTCTGTCTGTCTGTCTCTCCCTTTTTCTGGCAGCAAGTATAAACATAAAACCTACAGCAGAGCAGAAAGTGGAGTGAAGCTGCTCCTTATTTGGTGTAAACACCATTAATTTTTATTCTAGTTTTGTCTTTGTCAATTAACAGATGGAGAGCTGACAGATACGATTAGTTGTCCTCACTCGGCAACATCGGACCTTAATGGTCATAGAACATTCACAAAGAGCCCCGTACAGCGCTACAATCCATTCAATGGTGAGAAGACAGAGGATTTGTCATCAGCCGAGGTCACCCCGGTGCACACCGCCTTCCAGGAGAAAGGGGAAATGACAGCTGATAGTGGAACAGAGTACTCTGAGCACTCCATGGAGCTGGAAGTGATCAGGTCTGTATGAGAGATGGAAAGTGCAGAGATGTAAAATAATCATAAAAAAATAACTACCTGGCCCGACAGCACAGTAAGTAGTGCTGCAGCTTGCTATACTGAGGTACTTGGATTCGGAATGGACTCTGCAGCTTGTGGGCTGTGCCAGGGTTGGTTAAGATTGAGCATCCCAGAGACTGTACTCCTTGGTTGGGGAATACAGATTCTAGGGACATGGATATGTTGTTCATCCACACTGTCTGGCAGGTTCCTTGCCGCTTAAATCTTGCCGGAAGGTCTTCAAGCTGGCTCCTCCCACCCACCGGGTGGTAAAACTCTCAGCTCCCATTGGCAAGATCTTCCTTACCTCTTGGAGCTCAGGTTCCCTCCTTAACGCTCTGCGTATAAGACTGGTTCTAATTCTTGAAATTAAAGTTTTTGCTAAAAAGACTTGGTCTTCTCTCCCTCGTGGCTGCGATGGACAAATCGACTCCCGGTTTTCGGAGATGCCCTTGCGGGCAGAAGATGTCTCTGACGGATCCGCACTCCACGTGCGTCTACTGCTTAGGCCTTGAGCACGACCCGCAGGCTTGCGACCTGTGCTCTTCTTCGCCCACGCCCTTGAAGACCGCGGCTGCCTGCATAGCCGCTGGGACGCCCCGAGAAAAAATTTCCTCCGTTAAGCCAAAAGAGGCCCGGTCGGCAGTGTCCGCGCGCGGCTCAGCGGATCAGCTCGAGCAGATGATCGCCTCAAGAGGAGGCGGGCATGCGCTTCTACCTGGTTTGCGGCATTTGTCCCGCTTTCTCGCGGTGCCTCAGATTCGCTTCTTTTATGAGCTTTGTCTGACCCTCTCGACGAAAGGTGAGGGTCCATCCTTCTGGACCGCTTTTCTCGTCCAAAAGAGAGACAAGAGTAAGTCTCACCGCCGACGCCTTGGGAGCGGGAAATCCCTCCCTGTTGTCGACAGTTCGACTTCGTCGATCAAGCTTCGCCACTGGCTTCACGGTGTCCCTGCCAGGCCAGTGGACCGAGATTCTGTCGACGCGGGTCGAGATTTTTTCTAACCGCCGGACGGGTTGTCGGCTGAGAAGCTGAGAATCCCTCTCCTGGTTCCCCGTGGGAGTTGAGGATCCTGGCGGCTCGCTCTGTGCCTCCGTTCCGGAGCTCTTCGTGGAATCGCCCGAGCCGAGGGAGTGCCGATTCCCTGCAACACCTCCCCGCACCGCCCCTCGACTCCAGCTAAGGTTCTCGGTCTCGGACGCTTCGCGTCCAGCCAATCCCGCTTCGCCATAGGCGGCCCCGTCTGCACTCGCGGCAAGCGGGCGCCGCCACCATCCTTCTTCCTCTTCCTCGACGAGGGGAGGCTTCGCGCAAGTTGCGCCAGAGGTATGAGGAACTCATGTGGCAACAGCCCTTCTGACTGGGACTAAGCCGACGCCGCGCCTTCCCCGCCATTAAGTGGTTGTCACCGAGCGCTGAAACAACCCCTCGCTTTAGCTGAGGAGCCTGTTCCCAGGCCGTTGTTTGGCCATTCCAGCTGTCCCACTGATTCTCGTGGAACCTCCGCCCACAGCCGCTAGTTGGGGCTCCGACCAAAAATTCTTGGTCGGCTCAGGGACTGCCCCATAGGCTGTCTGTCACCCTCACTCCCGATAGACCTCGGCAGGTGGAGGGTGGCTCAGGCCCAGACAGCTCTTTGAGGACTCTTCGAATCTGAGGATGATTCCTCCCTTTCTCCAAGCGAATGGACTTGGAGTCCTCAGGAGGACAGTCGGTGGACAATAGCCCTTCGTGCTTCTAGGATTGCTTCGCTCATCTCGAATCCACCGGATGAAGCTCGAACCTGCTTAAACGGGCCAGGTATCCCCTCACGGAGATTCTGGACCGAGGGGATTCCCCTACGGAGGCCTTTCCGGTGGCCGAGGCCATAGTGGTTCCGGCCTTGGAGCTCTGGCAGCGCCCTGCTTCCTGCCCTGCGCCTTCGGCCAGGATGGCCAGGAAGTATGCGGTCCCTACCAGTTCCCTGTCCGGTTTTTCGGAACACCCCTCTGCTGAGAATTTGGTTACCGACAGCATTTTCCGGCGTGCCGGGAACGCCAGGGATGTGGACAAACCTCCCGACAAGGAATCCAAGAAATTGGATTATGCCGGGTGAAAAGTCTATGCTGCGTCCTCTCTCGGCCTTCGTCAGGCCAGTTCGGCCGTCCTCATGGCACATTTTTCTCATGCCCTGTTGGGCTCCCTGGATGAGGTCATCCCTCATCTTCCCATGGATCTGCAGACTGCGGTCAGGCAGGTGCGGACCAGGGCAGGGCAGTGGCCAAACAGCAGCTCCAGACTGCTTTAGATATTGGGACTCATGTGCCAGGTCTGTGGCGGCCGCAGTGGCTATGCGTCATCGGGCTTGGCTGAGGATATCCACCTTTACTTCGGATACCCAGCACAAGTTGGCGGATGTTCCCTTTTTGGGGACTGACCTCTTCGGCCCTGGGGTGGAAAGTCACCTGCAGAGGATTGAGAAGTCCAGTGCTACCTTGGACTCGGTCTCTTCCGCTCAGAAGGACAAAGGCCGCAAACCACAACCTAAGCCCTTTCGTCCTTCTGTGCCCCGGCGCCCGGCCCAGCAACGTCAGGGCCAGCAGGCTTGGGCTTGGCATCCCAAACCCAAGCCCGGAGCTTCCTCCAACAGGAAGCAGGGAGTAGGCCCAGGAGGTCCCTCGGCCGGTCCCTCCTCCAAGCCTGCCCAGTGACGGGCTGAGGGGTGTCGCCCCCAACCCCGTCACCTCACCCCAGGTTCCCCCCGTGGGGGGACGGCTCCGGCACTTCCTTTCCGCCTGGTCCGTTATTACCACGGACAGGTGGGTTCTGAGGTGGGAAAGGCCTGCCTCCAGAATCCGGCAGGCCCCGCCTTCAGAGCCATCGCACTCGGGGCCTCTTGGGTCCGCAGCTCACGGGTCAGCTCGTCAGGCCGACATCGCCTCCTCCTCCAAAGGAGGTGATCAGGAGGTAGCGGACCCTCCCTCAGACCCGGAGTTTGTGTCCAGGTACTTCCTGGTTCCAAACGGACGGGGGGCTGGCGCCCCATTCTCGACCTACACGACCTGAACAAGTTCCTAAGGTCTCGAACCTTCAGGATGGTCACTCTGGCTCAGATAATACCATCTCTGGAACACGGCGTATGGTTCTGCTCTCTGGACCTGCAGGACGCGTTCTTTCACGTCCCTATCCGTCCGTCACATCGGAGATTCCTTCACTTTCGAGCGGAGGGATCCCTCTTCGAGTTCTGAGCCATGCCCTTCTGCCTGTCTCCAGCTCCCAGGGTCTTCACCAAATGCATTGCAGTGGTGACAGCCTTCCTGCGGCGCCGAGGGGTCTGGGTATACCCTTACCTGGATGATTGGCTGATAGCAGCCCCCTCCAGACGGAGGTGGAGCGGTCCAGAGATCTGGCCCTCCAGGTTTGCTCTCAAGTCGGCCTTCTTATCAACGAGGCCAAGTCGGAACTCGAGCCGAAGCAGGTGATTCTGTTTATCGGGGCAGAGCTCGACTCTCTTCGAGCCAGAGCACGGCTCCCGGCGGACAGGGCCGAGGTTCTTACCTCCTTTGCCCAATCATTTCTGGTTGGGCAATCGCGCCCTGCCTGGGACTTCCTGCGCCTCCTGGGCCTCATGGCGGCCTGTACCAGCGTGGTCCGTTGGGCATTCTGGCACATGCGCTCCCTTTAGTGGGGACTGGCCAGCCAGTGGTCACAATGCTGCGATCCATTGGACCAGCTAGTGATGGTGACCCAGAAGATGTGGAACGCTCTCCGGTGGTGGACCGTTCCATCTCATCTGCAGGAGGGCATCCCGTTTGTCCGCCCCGAGCCGACGGTCTCTCTATCGACCGATGCCTCTCTGATGGGTTGGGGTGCCCATCTGGGGGAACACCGAGCGCACGGCCTCTGGTCCCCGCGGGAGTCCCGATGCCACATCAACCTGCTGGAGCTCCGAGCGGTTCGCCTAGCTCTCACCGCCTTTGCTCCGTTTCTCCGGGGTCAGGTGGTCCGAGTCCAGACGGACAATACCACGACCATGTACTACCTAAACCGCCAGGGCGGGACGCGTCCCATGCTTCTATGCAAGGAAGCTCTCCGCATTTGGTCACTCGTGCGCAGCCTGGAGGCGGATCTCCTAGCCATTCATGTGGCAGGAGCCTCCAAGACCCTGGCCGATGCCCTGAGCCGGATAGGGGCTGCATCTCACGAGTGGTCTCTCCTGCCGGAGGTAGTACAAGATCTGTTCTCCCACTGGGGCACACCTCAGGTGGACCTGTTTGCCTCCAGGGAGAACGCGGAGCTGAGGCTGTTTCATGCCCGCCCCCCTCAGCAGGGCTCGCTGCAGGGGGATGCCTTCTCGAGGCTGTGGACCCCGGGCCTCTTCTACGCCTTTCCCCTATTTCCCTTGATTCACAAGGTGCTTCTCAAGGCAAGGAGGGACAAGGCGCAGGTGATTCTGATAGCCCCAGACTGGCCCCGCCAGTTCTGGTACCCAGATCTCCTCAGCCTCAGCTCCAGGCTCCCGAGGCAGCTTCCAGCTCGCCCGGACCTGCTCTCAGTAAATCAGGGGAAGGTGTTCCATCTGGACCTTCAATCCCTGCACCTGACGGCCTAGTTCCTGAGCGGCTAGAGTTCCAGGCCTTGGGTCTTTCCGACGAGGTCCTCAATGTTGTTGAGGCGTCCCGTAAGGAGTCGACCAGGAAATGGAAGAGATTTTCCATTTGGTGTCAGGGCAAGGGCTTGGACCCTTCCTCCTGTCCTTTGGCTAGCATCTTGGACTATTTATGGTCCCTTTCTAGTCAAGGGCTTAGGTTGACGCCCTAAGGGTGCACCTGGCAGCCATCTCTGCTTACCGGGCGCAGGCCGGGGAGCAGTCGGTGGCGCAGGAGAAGGTGGTCTGGCGCTTTTTCAAAGGCCTTGATCACATTTCCCCTCCGGTGCGAGAACCTCCACCTCCGTGGGATTTACTGCTGGTACTGGCAAAGCTCATGGGCAAGCCATTCGAACCAATGCACAGGTGTGAACTCTCTCACCTGTCGTGGAAGACCGCCTTCTTGGTGGCTATCACGTCAGCCAGAAGGATGGGAGAACTCCAGGCACTCTGCATCGAGTCTCCTTACCTGGTCTTCCACAGGGACAAGGTTGTCCTGCGCCCCCATCCGAAATTCCTTCTGAAGGTGGTGTCGGAGTTTCACCTTAACCAGGTGTTTGACTCTGCCGGTGTTCTACCCCAATCACACCTCGGAGGCCGAATACAGGCTCCATACTTTGGACCCTAGAAGGGCGCTCGCTTATTATAAGGAGCGCACGGCTGAAATTCAGGGAGAGGTTCGCCAGTTGTTTGTCACCTACGCTGAAGCCGCACCTGGCAGACCTGCAGCCAAGCGGACGATAAGCAGGTGGGTCACCTCCTGCATAGATCTCTGCTACAAGTTGGCGGGCATGGAGCCTCCCAGAGGGATAAGAGCTCATTCTACCCGGCCATACTGCTGCATTGGTGGCTGCTTCCAGGGACGCCCCTATCCAGGAAATCTGCAGGTGCTGCCTGGAAGTCAGCACACACCTTTATTACCCATTACCACATCGACCTTGAGTCGCCGGGATGCTGGTTATGGGCCTCGTCTCCAGTCTTTATTCCCTAAATAGGGTGTGCGCCTACCTCCTCCTCCCGGAGAACTGCTAGGAGTCTGCCAGACAGTGTGGATGAACAACATATCCATGTCCCTAGAAATACAGGTTACTCACCTGTAACAGGAGTTCTAGGAATGGTATATGTTGTTCATCCCTACGACCACCAACCTCCCGGCTTGACCACACCTGAGCTTCCAGCGGGCCAGATCTGGCGTCATGGGGCGGAGCTGAGAGTTTTACCACCCGGGTGGGTGGGAGGAGCCAGCTTGAAGACCTTCCGGCAAGATTTAAAGCAGCAAGGAACCTGCCAGACAGTGTGGATGAACAACATATACCATTCCTAGAACTCCTGTTACAGGTGAGTAACCTGTATATTCTGCTTTTCATCTGTCACCTGACAGAGGACAGGAGACAGCACAGCAACCACCAGCATGGGGAGAGGCAGTCGCTGGACTCTGGCATGCACGTGTGTGCATCACTGCATGCTGGCACCCTTGGGGAGAAAACCAGGAGCTGGAGGAAAAACCCTGGCCTGCCATTGCCGGCACCCACAGGCCCACACATGGCTGACATGGCAGGCCAACCACCACTACTGTGACCCTGGGTAAGTAGTGGATAACTGGTAAGTCCAAGAGAAGATCAGTGATGAAGCTGGGGGGTGCTTTTGGGGAGAAAAAAATAGAACTCATCAGGGTCATCTGATGGCCCAGTGCTGCTGTGCTGGAAACCTGGATTGGGAAGCAGATTCAGGATGCCATCACATCCCATCCTGGGTGAGTGGCATGCCAACCACAGGAACCCCCGACAGAGAATAAGGGAGCTTGAGCCTCCTGGGTCCTCACTGCGTATGCACAAGACCAACACTTGGTTGTGTGCACCACCATGGGAGGAGGGAGAGGGTCTAGAGCGAAAAAGGGGTAAAATCCCACAATGCCATCTTGATTACAGGATTGCCGGTACTTTAGGTGGGCCCAACACTGCGCTGGAATATCTGCTGGGTAGCAGTTGTTGGACCTCAGAGGTCACCTGAATATGACCTGAGGATCAAGAAGGAGAAGTTTGGATGAGGAAAGCTTTGCAGCAGTGCTCGTTAGTCAGCAAAAACTTTCATTGTACAGTTTTTTAGCATTTGTGTATTCCTGCTATAATTCAGTTTATCATCAGTATTTTTTAATTTCTCACAGGTGCCTAATTTTTTTTTTTTATTATTATTGTTTACATCCTTCCTCGGGCCCCCTCGGAGGGGGGGGGGTCATCCTGTGGTCTGACCTCCAGCTTGTCTTCCCCCGAGGTTCCCCCACATATTCCCCCTCCATGACTGTGAAGCTTGAACCTACCTGCCTGCCTACCATGTTCTAATACAGCACAGAAATAGCAATCGAGAGGAGTAGAGCAGATCCCTATGTTAACATTTGCAGCATTCATTTATTAAACTCAGCTGTTTCTTAGTCTCAGATTCCTGTCGTCTTCTTCCGAGAGTCTCTGCAGGTAAGGTAAGTTGAACTGGGTAGTTTTGGGGAGATGGGGATATGGGGATGGGGTACGGTCACAGCTTCATTGTTTGTTTTTGATCAGGTGTAAGTTTATCCTGTAACTGTGATTAGCTTGGGGGAGAGTGTGCAGAGCATCGACCACCACCCTTAAGTTAAAGTTACCCATCTCTATTCTGTAAGTAGATAAGCTAATAATGCTGCTTTGTTAGTAAGGAATGGGGAAGGGGAAACAAAGGGTTGCTAAACCAAGTTTTGCTGTTGTAAGAAGTGGAAAAAATGAGACAAAAGTAAATTTAATCTTGCGACTTGTCGCAGCTCTGTTAGGGCTAAACTGGGCGAGCAAACTCACAGCAGATAAAAACAAACAAGCATTTGTCAATGCCGAATGTTGCTTGCTTCTATGTGCTGTTTAGTTATTTGGAAGTCATTGGAGTGCAAATATTGAAAAATTGGCGAACTACGGCGCATTAGGAACGCATAGCATACGCTTCGTAAACAATCATTGTTAGGAAATTTTTCACGAAATGTTCAACATAGCCGTTTAAGACCTCTGCTCATGAACAGTGTCAGTGTGATTTTGTTAATGTGTCCCATACATTGAGTTTGCAATAACCGACCGCGCCATTGTGCGCCACATGGGCGGAAACACGCTTGGGCAGGATGTGAAAATGACAGCTGTACTGCTCATAAGGAGGTGTGGTAAAATGGCAATGTTGAAAATCTGGAGTGGAAATATTGAAAATTCGCAAACCTCTGACGTCTTAGTAGGGAACTGTGCAATGCACACTCATAAAACAGTCATTTTAGAATTCTTTCACCAAATTTTCAACATTGCCATTTAAGATCTCTGCTCATGAACAGTGACACTGTGATTTTCTTAATGTGTCCCATACACTGAGTTCGCACACCGACTGCGCCATTGTGCGCTACATGGGCGGAAACATGTTTTGGGCAGGATGTGAAAAATGACAGCTGTACTGCTCATGAGGAGGTGTGGTAAAATGGCAATGTTGAAAATCTGGAGTGAAAATATTGAAAATTTGTGAACTTACGAGCCTGTGTAGGAATTGCAGAATGCACGCTCGTAAAACAGTTATTTTAAGGAATTTTTTCACCAGATTTTCAACATAGCCATTTTAAGACCTCTGCTCATGAACAGTGTCACTGTGATTTTCTTAATTTGTCCCCTACATTGATTTCGCACACCGACTGCGCCATTCTGCGCTACAAAGGTGGAAACACATTTTGGGTGAGGTGTGAACAATGACAGCTGTACTGCTCATAAGAAGATGTGGTAAAATGGCAATGTTGAAAATCTGGAGTAAAAATATTGAAATTTTGCGAACTTACGAGCCTGCGTAGGAACTGCGCAACGCACGCTCGTAAAACAGTCATTTTTTGGAATTTTTGGACCAGATTTTCAATATGGGGTTTTGGGACCCTTCTCATGAATGATGTCACTGTCATGGCAGATTGGGTCCGGCGGTGATTTCGCAGTCACTGCACGAAATCACCCTTCGGGCCTGAATAACGCCATGACAGTGACATCATTCATGAGAAGGGGTCCCAAAACCCCATGTTGAAAATTTGGTGCAAAAATTCCCAAAAATGCCTGAGATATGCAATAAAGTTGAACCCCCTATCTAGCCCATTATACAGCTTACCGGCATTTCCTCAGTTCGCGGTCGGCTTTGAAGAGTGCAGACGTGTTCCCGGTCCACCAAAGATCGTCGCACCGGAGTCCGGAGGTAAGTATGGGGTGAGGGTGTGTGGGGAGGCTGGTGCGCAGTGGGTGGGTGCGGTTGTGGGGGTCAACGCGCCGCGGGACTGTTTTTGTTTTACAGGTTTAAAAAAAGACGCCTATGGGGACCGCTTGCCACATTGGGGTGGGCCCAGCATGGCACAAGGACAGGATTGCCCAGCCGACGGGGATTGGGCATCCCTGTCGGCCAAAGGACTGATTGCCACGCTGGGGTGGGCTCCCAAGCGTGGCACCAACTCTGAGGGGGCGGCGGCGCAGCTCAGCGGTGAGGATTGAGCACCCGTCGGCTACACAGTACGTCGCGGGGCGCTGACGCCTCGTGTGGGGAGCTATGTTTAATGGGTGCTCACTGACCGTAGCCCCTTTCAACTCAGAGGCCACTGCATTTTGGAGCGTGTCATAGACGGCTCCAAAATGCATTGGCTTACAGGCCGCGCCTGCCAGCTCACTGACTGAATTGGAGGAGGAGGTGACACACCTCAAATCTCCGATGGTGGCACTATGTTTCTTGCACATGCGTGAAGCAACATAAAAATCAGTGACTGAACAGGATTTATAATGTGCTGCATCAAGCATCATGTAATCCGGACCAGACCTTTCCTTGCAGCCAAAAGCTATCCTGCATTGTTTTTCCAACATGTCTTTCCAGTAGCCTGTGCTTCTGGAGCAGAGGTAACGGCAGTTTGAAATTATGAGGGCAAAACTTCAGCTTTGTTGATTTTTCCCCTTAGTTTTTTTCAGGCAGTGGGGCTGTATTTTCGGTCTGAAGGGACATTTATTACATTAATAATATGGACATTTTATTTAACGGACTGGGATTGGAGGCGCGGGCACTGCTGGATGCCATATAATGTCCCTGTTGTCTAGCGGTGCCCCCGCCTCCCATCCTAGTCCCGCACTCATTAATTTTATAAAATGTCCCTTCAGTGTCCCACTAGATACTGCACTTCTCTGGACTCTGATTTGCTTGGTTTGCAGAGATAGCTGGCTTTCAGCCTTTCTTATTGGAGATGGGTTGCTGTGAATGTATGCTGCTGTGGCTCGCTCTCATTACAGCAGCTGGGTACAACACTCTGCAAATTTGCTTTTCCATGGGTCTCTAGCTCCACTCAGGAGGATTGTTCCAAGCCCAGGCATAAGAAAAACTGTCAATCCCAGACACCCGAGCACTGGCCTCAGTTAAAAGCTTTGAAACCTAGTTGTACTGGTCTGCAAAATTAAATCCTACATATGCCCACCTCTGTTTCATAACTTCTAAGATGGCGCCTTGCCTGCAACAAAATAAAGAGAGACAAGACGAGGGCTGGTTTAGATTGTATGAAACTGAAATCCTGGGCTGGTTCAGATTGTATGAAACCGAAATCCTGTACCATGTTAAGGAATTTAAGCGCAGGCTTTAATGATGATCTGCAGACTGGGATTTATATGCTTGGGTTGCTTTCTCTGTACTGCCTCAACCCTTCACTGTGTACCTTGAGTTTCTTCCTTGACTTCCCTTCAGTTCTACTAGGATAGCTGTAACATTGGGTAGAAGCAAGAACCGACAGAGATAATACAGTATATATCTCTGATGGGCTTTCATGATTCAGTAAATAACAAAAGCGTTTGTTTTAGTGAACCATTTTTCTTGTAAAAAAGGAAGTCAGGAAGTTGGAGACCATAGCTAATTGCTGGTTAAATGTCAAGCTGGTGTTCTTGTAACGCGGGCCAAAATTCCACTTAAAAAGATATTGCATTTTCAGGAACAGATTATATTTGGGAAGTGAGCTGCAAATTTATACTGCCCTAAGTGCAGAACCTGAGACAAAACCTCAGGTTGAGATGCATTAGGAAAATCGATCGAGTCTTGCCAATGTTTGTGTACCTGAAGGGAAACCATTAAGACAGTTCACATGCCAAACATAGAAGATCACAAATGGATTGTTTGTGTAACCCTTTCCCATCGGGAAGTAAGGTTTTCCAGGCCTGCTAATGTTAATATTTAGGCAGACTTTCCTTTTTCATTCCTTTCTTTGGATGGATTTTGTGGTGTGACATTTGGGATCTTACTTTGAGGAAGGCTGTTGCAGCAGGCCACGCTGGTAGGACTATGCCACCAGGCAGTAGGACCACACAGAAAACTTCTAGCTAGCAGTCTACTACGGGGGGACAGCCCCCACGGACGCCAGTCTTCTAATGTCAGTATAGGCTACATAGGAGGGCGGTCCCCCACACCACCCCAGTTCTTTTTGACCTGTGCATGTCGGACTTCAGTGAACATCGCGGCTACAGTCGACTGTAATTTCGGGTTTACTGCACTTTTTTATTTTTGTTTCTTCTTGTGTGAAACATTGAATTTTTCGGTGTTTTTTCGACGTGTTTATATCTTCTACACCAGCGACGTCTTCCGACCACTCCATGAAGTGTGCCTGCGGCAAACAGATTTCCGAGAAGGATGGTCATTCTTCATGCCTGATCTGTCTAGGCCCCAGCTGACACCGAAGCCTACCAGTTTTGTCAGAAATTCAACCAGGCCACTCAGAGACATCGATTAAAATGCTGAGAGCCATCTTCAGAAGCAGAAGTTGCTTGCCACGAAAAGGAGTTTCAGGCCAAGAGCTTTTTGGCCTTGGGGCACAGTCCTCTGGGGCCTCTTCTTCCACAAGGAGAAGTCAGGGAAGCATAAACACGAGAACGGGCCTGGTCAGCTTCACAGTCATGGTCACCCATTAAATCTTCGACCGCAATGGCGTTGTCCTCCAGAGAAATTCGGCGCCTCCAGCCCTCACTTCCTCCGGGCTTCTGGTGGTTTGCCGCTCACTCTCATCTCCATTTCGGGTGATGGCTCTTCGGGGCAGGGGACTTTGTCTCCTGCTCCCCATCTCCTGATGCTCAGGCCCTTCTCTTCCTCAGGCTCTCATCGAGGTGACTTAGCTGGTTCTGGGCTCCCTGGGTGGCAGGTCTGCGCCCATCACCCCCCCCCCCCGGGCCATGGCTCTGTGTTCATCGGCTCCCACTTCTAGGACCGACGACGGTTCTGGTAGGCATTATCTCCTCTTCTCCAGCATCACCTCTGCCTTTGCCTAGGGGATCCCCTTCCCCTTAGGCACCAGCTTCCACTGTGGGACCAGTGTTGGCAGATTCTTCACCTGGGTGCTTTAGACCATCACCCACTGGGCTGCTGCCAGTACTATTGATGCTCCAGGCAGTGGGTTAGGCACCATCGTCGCCTCTACTGCAACCCTTGCCCCAGCCGATGCCTGCAGTTCTGTCACTGGATCATTTGCTAGAGCCGCCTGACATACGCCAGTTTTTTTTATTTAAATCATAATCTTTATTTCATTTTTACTTACTTTTACATTCGATTATGTCCAGGCAGTATATATAAAGGAATCAAGAAAATGTACTCACTGGGAATCCCACGGCAACCGAACATTAAATATTCAATAGCAGACTTGTTAAGAGTTCATACCAAACTGATTAGAGACAGTTGTCCTTGAGAATCAGGGAATTCAGGGGGACCCAGTTCAGAGTAGCTCAACTCCGTAGTAGGTGCTAAATCAAATATTAGATACCAGAGAGAATAGTAAGAGATTAAATACATATCTTGAACAACAGTATGCGACTACTTATATCATCTCCAAAGCAATCAGGAGTTAGAGGTGGTGGGGGGTACCTCATAGGATCCCACGAGGCACCCCACAAAACCCGTTGGGACAGAATTGGGGGGCATGGCACCTAACGTCAAGTCCTTAAGCATATAATATAAAAGCCATCTGTTCCATCTATTTCTAAATTTTTCTTGTCTGTTATTTAAACTGTATGTTATTTTTTCCAGCTGATAAATTTGCTTAGTAATTGTCCACCAGTCCTTCACAGTTGGGGTTTTAGAGGTCAGCCAATTTTTTGTGATGGCCTTTTTCCCTGCTGCCAATAGTATGGCTAGAAGGTAGCGGACTCCTGGGTCCCTGATGTCTTCAGGGAGCACAGACAGAATAAATACTTTCGGGGTCAATTGAATTGGCCTGTCAAATATCTCCTGAAGCTCCAACTGTAGCAAGTGAATATATGATTCCAGCTTAGGGCAGGAGTAGATTATGTGTGTGAGATGGGCCTTTCCCTCTCCACATAATCGCCAACATGCGGCAGAATATCCCGGGGAGTAATGGCTTATAACCTCGGGAGAATTGAAATAACAGGCCAGAAATTTCCATGAGAATTCCCGCCATTGGTGTGAACTTGACGTGCATGCTACTTGTCGGCAAGCCTGTTCCCAGTGTTCAATTTCTGTAGGGAGACCTAGTTCTTGTTGCCATTTTTGATGAAGATCAGTCAGAATTGCCAGGGGGGATAACATCAGAGCCCAATAGAGAGCAGAGATCAAGTGTCTCTGGTTTGGGGTGGTAAGTAAAAAGTGCAACCTAGCAAACAAAGGTGGCCAGTGTTCAGGGCTACGCACCTCAGCAGGAAGTGACTCGTAATAATGTCTTAGTTGTAGGTACCTATAATGGTGGGTGTTAGGCAAATTAAATTTTGCCTGTATTTCCTGAAAAGACCAGAGTCTTCCCGAAGTTGTAATTTGAAACAGGTAATTCAGGCCGTATCTTGTCCACAGTCGAAAGACGTGGTCCATTCTTCCAGGATGAAAGTCTGGGAGTACAGTGATTGGGCAGATTAGTGGCATAAAAGGGGAGATAGAAAATTGCCTCTTAATCTGATTCCAGACTGTCACTCTGTGCTGCAGCTCCAGGGTAAACCCGATATGCAGCTGGGCATCCTGCCCCATGATAGAGTATGGTAAAATACTCTTAAGTCTGGGACGCTGCCTGCTGTAGGTCCTCAATGCGATTCAATTTCTGAGAACTGCCTTGCCATTACATGTGTGAGGTGTGCTGCTTGGTAGTACCAATAGAAATCAGGAAGGGGTAACCTCCAAGTCCTTCGGTTTAGTAAGCATTTTCAGTCTAACTCTCGGCCTATGGCCGGCCCAAATAAATAAGAAATTGCCCTTTCCCAGTCCTGAAACACAGTGCGAGGCAGGGTGATGGGAATATTATTAAAGAGATATAGTGCCCTTGGGAGAGTGACCACTCTAATAAGTTCTATCTTCCTGGAAAGGCTCAGCGGGAGTACAGTCCAGCTGGCCAAGTCTTCTTTAAGACGTGTGGTAAAAGGGACATAGTTAGATTTATAGGCGCCCCTCAGGTCCCTGGTTAGATTCATCCCTAAGTATTTTATCTTTCCTAGTTCCCATTTGCAAGGGAACTGTTCTCTTATAACTGGATTCGGGGAATATTGAAAGGTCAGGATCTCTGTTTTTGAGATATTAACTTTATAACCTGAGAAATGCCCAAATGTTTCTAATAATTTACTGATTTTAGGGAGCGATTTCGCTGGGTTCCGAATGTACAAAAGAACATCATCTGCGTAATGCGCAATACGATGCTCTTCCCCACCCACCTCAATCCCCTGTCTGTCCTGCGATTGTCTAACAAGCTGTGCTAGGGGCTCCATAAACAAGGTGAACGAAAGGGGGGACACAGGACATCCCTGTCTGGTGCCCCTGTAGAGAGGGAAAGGATTTGAATGATGTCCTGAGACTCGCACCGAGGCCCTCAGGGCCGATTAAATATTTGCAGTTACCTGGATCAATGACATGGGGAATCCCATAACCTCCAGGACTGAGTACAGAAATGGCCAATGCACTCTATCGAAGGCCTTTTCTGCGTCAAGGCTCACCAAGGCCGCAGGGTAGTCCGAGGAATTCATCCTACGAATTACGTGGTAGGTTCTCTTTATATTATCCGTAGTTGTACGGCCTCTCACAAATCCAGTCTGGTCCCTGTGTACTATCTGCGGGAGCACCGTTTCCAATCTGCGAGCTATTATCCCCATAAATAGTTTATAATCGGAATTTAGGACCGATATTGGTCGATATGATTCACAAAGTTGAGGGTTTTTACCAGGCTTGGGAATAACAGAGATTGTAGCATAGGCCCAGGTGGGGGGGATCTCCAATCAGAACCGAGTTACAGGTGCTCAGAAGAGTCGGCAAGAGCAATTCTTTAGCGGCTTTATAGAATTCTGCTCCATGAGCCATCAGATCCCGGAGCTTTCATTGTTTTAGCTCGAGCTATAGCATCAACTAGCTCCTGTCTCATGATAGGGCTGAGCAACTGTTCCCCTCGCTCCGGAGAGATTTTCGGCAGGGCCAGGGGCTGTAGAAATTCTTTTATTTTTTCTGGGGTTACATGATATTCTGGGGTGTAAAGAGTTGAATAATATGCGGTGAATGCATCTGTGATATCAGTAACCTTATTCAAAGGTCTACCCCTAGTTGGGTGTCGGATAGTAGTGATGGCCATAGCTTTCTTTTGTTTCCTTATTTGAGAGGCTAACAGCCTAGAGGCCCTAGGTCCCACCTCATAGTATCTCTACCAGAGGAAGGTTAAGGCAATTTCTGTCTGTTGCAGTGCCAGCCTGTCCAGATCCTGTTTAACCTGATTAAGCTGTGGAAGGACAGAGTTGTCCCCTGTTTATGTGCTGTTTGTAGGAAGCGCTAATGTTTCTCTAAAGTGGATTTATGTTGTCTCATGGCTTTAGCCTGTAACAATGTATATTTAATGAGGTGACCCCGCAGTACAGTTTTTATGGTGTCCCAGAGAATACCTGGGGGAGTTCCTGGGACTGCATTATCCGCAAGAATCTTTGATATCTTGGCAGTTAAAAATTCCTTAAAGTGTTTAGACTTTAAATGGGAGGGATTTAAACGCCACAGTGTGGTCCTTCTCTGCAGTCCCAACTTCCAGGAACTGATTATATGTGCATGATCCGACAGTGAGATATCTCCTAGTTGGGTGTCTACCAATAAGTTTAGGTGTTCTATTTGGGTAAGACATAAATCAGTTCTGGAGTGAGTGTGATGGACAGCTGAATAGTGCATGTAATCACTGGTATGGGGGTACAAATATCGCCAAGTATCGGGTCCATCCCACTTCGATAGAATCTGCTCAGGGCCTTCTGCTGGCGGGTTTTCCTTGGGGTATTAAGGTTGAAGAGTCCCGCCAGGATTGGGTAAAATATTAAAATCCCTCATGAGCAACAAAATACCTCTAGAGAACTGTGCAATTCTATCTAGCAAATCCTTAATCTCTGTCACTGATGAGTCTGGTGGGAAGTATGTATTCGCCAAGGTGACCTCAGTTTCTGCTATTTGCCCACTAAGCAGTACCAACCGGCCATGGGGGTCTGCCAATTTAGCTTGCATTTGCCAGGGGGTATGTTGTGGGATAATTATTGCCACTCCTCTTCTCCTCCCACCCCGAAAGGTTGAACCGTAAAGCTCACCTCTTGAAATCCTCCCTAGCTTAGCATGCTCGGTGTTACTTAGACGGGTCTCTTGCAAATAGACTATATCAGCTTTACATTTTTTAATCTGCGAGAGAACCCTAGTACGCTTAATTGGGGTGGAGAGCCCATTAACATTCCAGGATAATAATCTCACAGGGTCTCAACCATAACAAGGCAGTAATAAGATTGGGGTTTAAAATTAGTGCACCACATGGTTCCTAGGGCCCCCCACATATCACACCTGCTACATGGAAGCGAAACTGATAGACATAATCGTAATCTGCAAATACAAAACTAATGCAGTGAAATTTTACATAAGTATCAAAACACATTTGATTGCCTCTGAACTGGCAATTCATCAAAATCAGAATAGTCAGGAAAATAATGACTAATTTAAAGCAGTGAATAAGCGGTGTAATAAACATACAATAGGTTAGAGCCAACTTGGCCGTAACCTTTACTATTAACAGTTAACTGGAAAACTTAAATTATTAACAGTAACTTCCAGAAATCAAGAGCTTCCAAAGCTCTCGGGAGTGAGGAATTCCTCACTGCAGAAGGGGGGGTGTCTACGATAGAGAGACCCCTAGGCACTTCAAATGCCTTAACAGGATGAAGGGAAGGGGGTATTGGCTAGTCACACACCCAGCATTTAGCCACATAAGAGGATGTGTTACACCGCGGAGAGATCAAGGGAATAAACGTGGTGGTGTCTTGGTCGAATTCCCTCCAACTCCAAACATGCAGTTGCCATTATAGGTTCTAGGTTATATATGACCAATGTGGAATAGGCTTAAAAAAGTGAGTAAATCCAGAATACCACCTATGAGTTAAAATATGGGAATGGGGGGGGGTGAGGTGTTATACCACCAGGATCGTTAAAAGGGGTCAACAAACCACAGTGGACTATATGCAGGGCCCCGATTTTTCTGTGGCACATCGGAGCAAAGTTCTGCGGCAGGGTTCTCATTTGCTGCAGAACTTCTGCGGCACTCAGCACCAATTTCTGCGGCAATTCTGCGGCACATTTTTACCCTTAATTATTTTCCTTTTTTTTTTTTTGCCCAATCCAACACAATGTACGCTCATAACACTAGTCATTTTAAGGGCATTTGTCACCAAATTTTCAATATAGCCAGTTTAAGACCTCTGCTCATGAACAGTATCACTGTGATTTTATTACTCTGTCCGGAACATTGATTTCGCACACCGACCGTGCCATTGTGCGCTACATGTGCGAAAACACATTTTGGGTGAAATGTGAAAAATTACAGTTGTACTGTTCATAACGAGGTGTGGTAAAATGGCAATACTGAAAGTCTGGAGTGCAAATATTAAAAATGCTCGAAGTTACGAGCGTGCTAGGAACTGCACAACGCACGCTGGTAACACAATCATTTTATGGGTGCTTGTCACCAAATTTTCAACATAGCCAGTGTAAGACCTCTGCTCATGAACAGTATCACTGTGATTTTATTAATCTTTCCGGAACATTGATTTCGCACACCGACCGCGCCATTGTGCGCTACATGTGCGAAAACACATTTTGGGTGAAATGTGAAAAATGACAGTTGTACTGTTCATAAGGAGGTGTGGTAAAATGGCAATACTGAAAATCTGGAGTGAAAATATTAAAAATGCTCAAGTTACGAGCCGCACGTAGGAACTGTGCAACGACGTCAGAACAGTCGCTTTTGGGGAATATCATCAAATTTAACATAGGGTTTTTAGGAGTTTACTCATGAATTGTGACACTGTCATTTCGTTAATCATTTCGGGAAAGGCGTTCCGCGCAGTGACTGCAGAACCACCTTCCGGGGCCGATAAATGAAATAACAGTGTCACAGTTCATGAGGTGGGGCCTCAAAAACCCCATGTTGAAAATTTGGTGAAAAAATTCCCAGAAATGGCTGAGATATGCAGTAAGTTAAAAAAAAAAAATCCATTTATGCCATTATACAGCTTACCAGCATTTCTCTTCAGTTCACGGGTCGGCTTTGAAGAGTTCAGACGGTTCCCGGTCCACAGAAGATCATCGCTGGGCCCGGAGGTAAGTATGGGTTGAGGTGGGGTGAGGTGAGGTGGGAGGGTGTGGGAGGTGGGTACAGAGGGTGGGTGCGGTTGGGGAGGGGCAAAAGAATCACAGATGGAAGTTTTTTTTTTTTTTCAGGGTGTTTGGAAGCTTCACAACGAGGGGACTTTTTGCCACGCTGGGGTGGGCTCCCAGCGTGGCACCAGGCAGCTTGGGGTTGATGAAGCCAACGGGGATTGGGCACCCCTGTGCTGGCAAGGAGTTGCCACGCTGGGGTGGCTCCATGGCACAGAAACATTTGGGGGGGCAGAAACCGACGGGGATTGGGCACCCCGTCGGGCAATGAAGCATTTGCCACGCTGGGGTGGGCTCCAGCATGGCATACTGATATTTCAGAGGGGACGCTTGTTCCGTTGGCGGTCACAATTCCACGGGTGACGGCAAATTCCACGGATATTTCCGCGGTTTGCCGCACCCGCGGAATCGCGGAAAACTCGGGGCCATGACTATATTCCCTGCTGGCAGTAACATAGCACTGGGCGATACTGCTAGTTCAGTTGCATCAGCAGTCAGGAAGTAGATCGCAGTACGCGACTCTGTATACTTCCTTGAGGGGCTTATAGCCTAAATGAAATATTAACAGGCTGCAGCACAAACAACTGCCCGCATAAGTTTAGATCACAGAGACACTAAATGCTGGTTCCAAGAATGGTCTGGGAAATGGGTGGGCGGGAAATGCAATTGATGAACCAGCAATTCCCATTCTAGGGCATGCAGACAGCCCGCAGGGGACCAGGCAAGAAAACCAAATAGTGTCTCATAGCGCATCGACTGAATCCTAGTCATTCACTGGGAGTACCTGTTGAGAAAATAGAAGGTAGGAAAGGGGGGAAAAAGGGGAAAGACAAAACAAATCAGCAACTAAAAAAAAAAAAAACGCCGGGGGGCGGGGTTAGTATTACTGGAAAGGGGAATCAAGAACAAATGGTTGTGTTAAACAGGGGCTTAGGGAGTAATAATTAGTAGGTCAGACTTATCTGAAGAGTTGTTAGGTAAGAGCCAGCAGAGAGTAGGTCGGAAACGTAATAGCGAAAATGACCAGATAGTCCATTTCAGACAGTCCGGAATTAGAGTCAACGTGTTCCACTGAACTAATCAGCGAAATGTAAGATTCTTCCAAGTGTCCAGTCGAGAAGTCAGATATTTCCTTGGGCCTGCTCTCGTAGGGAGCTGACGATGCTGTGTATTGCCTCAAGCCTCTGACGCTTCCTGGTCTCGCGCCGTCCAGACAGCCAGGTCTGCTGTGATAATTTTGTAGCAAGGGTACCTTTTGGAGGACGAATGGGCGGTTTTTGGATCTCGATTTAGTATTTTTGGAGAACTTCCATTGCTTCTTCTGCCGAGGAGTAAGTGAGTTGCCTGTCCGGATGGAAAACAATCAACCTAGCCAGGTAGGGGGTCCGAAAGCGTAGGCCTGCAGATTTCGGCGCCTTTAATATGGGTATGTAAGCCTTGCGTCTGGCCATCAATTCGGGCGCATAATCATTTTCAAAGAACAGTCGCTGCCCTTAGTAGCTGACCTGACCCTTTTTCCATGCTGTATGCAGGATTAGCTCTTTTTCTTGGAAGCGAAGAAAACAAACTAATACAGCTCGGGGCCTTGCTTCAGGAGGGGGTTTTGGGCCCAGAGTGCGATGTACTCTTTCAGACTCTAGGGTGGATTGAGTTGGGACCTCAAGTAGTTGCCGCAGCAGGAGGCGAATTAACTTATAGGGATCATTTCCCTCCTCACCTTCTGGTATCCCCGAAATCCGTATGTTGTTATGGCGATTACAACTTTCAGCGTCATCAGCTCGCTCTTGTAGGGATTGCATATTCTGGTTTAGCTGTGCTATGGCCTGTTCCGCCCTGTCAATTCTAGTGTCAGATTCAGTTGTATGTTGCTCCAACTCCTCCTGTCGTTTCTCCAGCTTCCCGATATCTGTTCTAAGGGCTGCAGTAGTGGTTCTGAATTCGCTACGAAAGTCCCGAAGCTCCGAAAGGACCTGAGTCATCTGACGTTGCAATGTAGCCAAGGGGGGGCTGGCCGGATAATCCACCACTCCTACGCGAGGTCGTAGAGGCCTGTGATATTTCACTGCCTGAATCAGACAATCCACCTTCATCAGGGATTATAGAGGCCTTTTTCCCAGCTTTCTCCCCTCGCTTCATCATTATTATACCTCCAGGTATGATTTAACTTGAGGTTGTTCGTTATCCAACGGTCAAAACAGAGGTTTGTTGGCTATAGGAGGAGCGCTCCTATTCAGGCTTGCATCGGGAGGGTGACGTCACCGGAAGAGCGACATACTCCAGGTTACCCATCGTCAGCTCCTCAGCTGTTGTTCCCTGACCCAGAATCTGGTTTGCTCTTCCTACCTGTGTACAGTATTGCTCCACAGGTGGACTAGAATGCCCTATTCTAGGCGTGGTGGTTGTATGTGCAGAAGCAGACCCCTGCCCCTTAGGGCCCACCTCCGGCTTCTCCCCTTCATCCCAACCGGGAACCCCCAGCCCCGGGATATGGGCTGGGCTGACCGAACCCCATACTTCAGGGTCCTTGGCCATGCTGGATGCTTACCTGCACATGTCAGTCTTTCCTCCTCACAGGAGGTTTTTCCATTTTTTGCCTTCACAGGAGGTTTCTCTGTTTTGTCTTCCAGGGCAAACATTATCAGTTCAGTGCGCCACGAGTCTTTACCAAGTGCTTAGCAGTGGTAGCAGCAGCTCTCAGAAGGGAGGGACTGTATGTTTTCCCTTATATGGACAATTGGCTCCTAAAGGCCCCATCCAGGGAACAGCTTTTGCTGACTCTGGAGTGGACTGTTTAGCTTTTCCACTCCTTGGGCATCACTGTCAATGTGCCCAAGTCTGTTCTGGTACCATTCCAAAGGTTTCCCTCTCATCATCCCCCTTCTTGGGGCTGTTGTCTAGGAACTGGCTGTCTGGTGTATCCAGCCTTTCATATGGGTCTGGGCTCCTCTCTCTACCCTCAGCACCCCTCAGTCCCCCATGGCTAGAGTTTTGCACCCTTTGTCTCTGGGGGAAAGAACTGAGGAGGGAGCAGGGTCGCTCACGCCTTTATAGGGTTGGTGACGTCGACGGACATCGACGGCCCCAGTTGTACTGCTGAAAATCTACCGTGTGAATCCTGCTTCACCGACGGTGAAGTTCCTACAGTGTGACCTGATGACTGAGATCCCTTCGAAGATCTACTGTTACGGTAAGCTCTTACATAACTGTTCTTTATTATAACAACTGAATTTATTACTTTGATACTTGGTGTTCTGTGGGTTATACTAGTATTCTGTTTAGCTTTTTTTTTTTTTTATTTGAGCTGTTGAATTTTGTATTTGTAAACCTCCAGGGAAATATAGTGAAGTCTGCAGTATTCTAGTGAACCTGATGGTTTATAGGTTAGGGCACTGGTGCAGGCAGTATAGCTTGTGCTTAGCATGCACAGCTGTGAACCTGTCAAACTAGGGTTAAATCCCTTCTCAGTAATTTATGAGCAGACTTAAACAACAAGCTCAAAGGCACACAGTAAGTAAGTGGTTCTGTGAGAATTAGGTCAAAGAAACTGATTGTAAACTTGACCTACCACACTATATTGTAAGTAATCACTAAATATGTTTTAAATGAATATTATATATTTTTTTCTGTACTCTATGCTTTTACTATATAATACTCTTTAATGTTGAAATGGACTTTGGTCAACCAGGTAATAAACTAAGTAACATAGTAAGTGGCCCTGCAAGGATTTGAACCTGGGTCTGTTAGTTCCTAATCAGCTTAATCTGGTTCAAGGTCAGTTGTCATTCATCTGTATCCCCCTCCCCCAGGTCGTGCCTGAAAATAGGCAGGATTTGTCTAGTGCACTTACCCGGTCAACAAAAACTAAATAAATAAATAAAATAAATAAATGTGATCTAACCACAAGAATACTCTGCCTTCCCATCCAAATTAGTCCTATGCTCAGCTCTCAGTGGAGGCCAGCTCCCTTAATGAAACCACTCCAGTTTGGCATAATTTAGTACAGAGTTGCCAGTTTTTGCTCTTAGAGATCAGGGAAGCTGAGCTAACCTGTCACCCAGTCAGGAGCCCCTACAGACTGTAACAGCGATATGTCTGAGAAGCAGTGCAATTCTGCATTGTGCCTGCCTTCTGCTACTTGATCTAAAAATAGAAGCTTCAGTTGCTTCCACAGACTAAAAGACGCTTGTGTTGGGGAGGGGGGGCATGTTCAGAATGGTGCGGGGGGGGGGAGTAGTGTGGCAGCTCTGTGTACAAATTTGAAATCCCTGGCTACTCCAGTGGGTAGTCCAGAGGTCCCTCCACCATTCTCCGATTGCTGTCCCCGTAGTAAAACTATATTCCCTGGTAGTCTAGTGGTCCCTCCCCCCTCCCCCATTGTCTGATCGCTGTCATCCTAGTAAAAGTTATATTCCCTGGTAGTCCAGTGGTCCCTCCCCACTCCCCTGATGTCTGATCACCTTCCCCATAGCCAGAAATGATTTCCCTCGTAGTCCAGTGGTCCCTGCCCCCATCCTCTGATTGTCATCCCATATAACATATATTTCATTGGTGATCCAGTGGTCTCTCCCCTCTCCTACGTTCTCCGATCGCCATCCCCATGCTGTTGTTTATGTCTCTGGTGTCTAGTGGCACCCCTTCCCCACCATTAATGTCTGTACCCTGTAATAAAGAAAACTGTCCCTCATAGAAACATAGACTTTGACGGCAGATAAGGACCGCTTGGCCTACCTGGTCTGCCCAATTCACTACCTATTGGATAAGCTGTAGATCCTAGTTAACCAACAGCCTACTTCTTCCTAACCCCCACCAGAATTGCCTTATGTCTGTCCCATGCATTCTTGAATTCCCTCACTGTTTTTGACCCCACAACCTCCTCAGGAAGGCTGTTTCATGCATCCACCACCTTCTGTGTGAAAAAATACTTCCTCACATTGCCCCTGAGCCATCCTCCCTCTATCTTCAAGCAATGTTTGTTTGTTTTAAAAAAAAAATCTCATTGATAAGCCCCCCGCCTCCCACTCAGCACCCCACCCCCACCCCTAAGTACATCCCCACACACCCTCACTTACCTGAACAGGTCCCAGGTTCGAGATCTGCTCTGATCAAGACATGTCTTGCTGTGGACCCCCGACTGCAATATGAAACTAAGGCAGTCAGCGGTTCAGTGTACTTGGAAAGGGGTTTCAGCCTTTGTGCACAACTCAGCCATTTTTTTTCAAATTTTGACACCAGATTTTTGACATGGCCTTTTGGGGACCCCACCTTATGAACACTATGACTGTCATTACGCAACTCCTACCCGAAAGGTGATTTTCAGTCGGTTGGCGAACTTCACCTTTCAGGTGAAATTTGACAAATTTTCCTTACCTTGTTCATGAGGTGGGGTTATAAGAAGGTTGTGTTGAAAATTTTGGGTCAAAATTATTAAAAATGGCAAAGTTATTATGTTCATTTGCTACAGATTTGCTACGCACACTCGTAACATTGGAAATTGTTTACCCCAGATTTTCAGAATAGCCTTCTTATTACCTCACATCATGTATGTCACAGCTGTCATTTTTCAAATCCTGGCCAAAATATGTTTTCGCACCTGTGGCTCGGAATGGTGTTGCAGTTGCGCAGAATTACGTTTCGGAAGGGATTCGAAAATTTTCTGTACCGGGTACATGAGGTGGGGTAATAAGATAGCTATGTTGACAATTTGCTCACTGTTGTCCTATAAATGGAAGCGCAGGGCCCATCCACATCCACAGCTACATACATATACACATCTATGGAGGGATGGGAGCATAAGGCCCAAAGAGCCCTGCACTCCCATGGGCAAATAAGGATAATATTACTCTATTTCAAAAACTATTGATGGGTGGGACCGCAGGGCCCCATGCTCCCACAGGCAAATACAGCTTCGCTTACACTATCATAAAAAGTAAGGACATTCTTTGCAAAAAACTACATTAATGCATCAATAAGGGCTCAGAATAAAGTGACAGAAATAGGGAAATATGATGTTAGGGTTTCCAACCCTAAATTCCCTGCCCCACCCTTGAAGTAAATGAGCGGTGGAGTCTTGCTTGGGGTTGTCAACCCCAGCGCTCACTCTGTTGCATGCACTCATATAACATACATATACACCTGTCTCCATCACATCTCAGCGTGGCTAAGTGAGTAGCACATCTGCCTCTGGACCAGAAGGTCGTGGGTTCTCGTCCCACACTGGAATTGGACTTGCACCTAAAAATCGCTGGCATCCGAGTGCAGTATTGGGGGGTGCTGTACTGCTGGGGTGTGCCGTCCTTCAGATGAGACGTTAAACCAAGGTCCCTTCTGCCTATCCTGGTGTTGTCCTGGGGGGTGTCCAGGTGGAAGTAAAAGAACCCAGGGCACTTTTCGCAAAGAGCAGGGAGCATTCCTGGTGTCCTGGCCAACATTCCCCTTCCCATAAACCGGTTCATGCAATTATCCAGGCTGTGTGTGGGTGATGATGTGTGATATGGCCGCCACCACACATTCAGTCACTTCGCTACCAGTCTAGCATTGCTTGTAAAGTGCTTTGGGATACTGTGTATGAAAAGCAGTATATAAATGCTGATTCTTCTTATTCTTCTTCTCAGTTTTTCTGTTACTGCAGTGGCGTGAGCATTAGGGTTGACAACCCCAAGCAAGACTCCACTGCTTCTTTTGTTGCTTTATCCTGAATCCAGACTGATGTATTATCATAGTATTTCACATATGGTGACCACAGCGTTATGGTCTGATGAAGGGACAGTGTTCTGAAACTTTGACAAACATTGTAATGTGGCTGAAAAATAAATGCATGCAGATGAAAACTCTGTTATCTGAAACTATGGTGTGTCTCCCAGCTTAATAAACCTAAATGTAAAGTTCCCTCACTTATCCAAAACCCCATTTATCCAAACAATTTTATTGTCCCCCAGCAGATTTGGATAACTGAGGTTACACTGTATTTCCATGTGGAGTGAGCCCTTATTTTGGTTTTCGACTGTCACTTTGAAATTCAAAATCTTTATTGATTTTATACGAAACAAGCAGTTACACAACACAGTAGAAAGTTGAGACAGCGCAATCGGAAAAATGTACTTGCCCCCCCCGTAAGTGTGCCCTTGAAGGAGGATAAAAGCAGTATATGGTAGAATGGTATAGATAGGAAGAGTTAGCAGACCCATGATCTATTAATGCAGGTATAAGGCATATAGCTTGCCCCACTTTTAATCAAATAGGTTGAGTCTGTTGCAGGAGCTGGCAATCAGGTGTTCAGTTCTAAAGCATGCTGAAAGATCATTCAGCCATTCACTGTAGGATATGACTAGTTGATCCGCCCAGTGTTTGAGAACAAGTTTATTGACCACCATAAAGATTAGAGCCATGTGATATTTACGTTTCTTAACCCTGATATTAATATGCACAGAATACTACAGATCTCTGCTGTGAAGAGTTCTTCCAAGCCCAGCAAGGGGTCCATCCTGGCTTGGATTAGTTGCCATAGAGGGGCAGTTTTGTCACACTGCCAGAATATGTGCAGAAGATTTCCTTCTGCTTTACCGCATCTAGAACAAGTGGGATTGGGAAGGTGCCCAATTTTGGCCAGCCTGACAGGGGTGTAGTACATGTCATGCAGGATATGATACTGGGTGAGTCGTAACCTATCCTGAGAGACAGAAGTGTGAAGGTCTATCCAAACTTGAACTCACTCAGTGGTCAATCTGGCAACAGAGAGGACCATACGTTTGAGCCAGGTAAGGGATCAGGGTGACCAGTAGTCAGGAGATAAGCGTATAGCGGGGGTTATGGAGTGAGGCTTAGAAGATAAGTCCTGGAGGTTATCTAAAATTGGTTTGATTTTGTAAGGCTGGGGAGGAGAGACCAAGAGATTGGCCAAGCACATGTCTCAGCTGGAAGATCCTGAAGATGTGCATTACGAGCAGACACTACTTCTCCAGAATGTTTGGGGAGGAGAGGAGAGAAACGGGGAGTAAAGATCTGCCACTATGGCATTCCATAATGGAGGCAGCCACCCAGAGGTGATGTGAGAGCCATCCATCTTGATATTGGGATTGAGAATAAGAGGCTGAGCGAAGTCCCGATGTGGGGAGATTTTATAGAAGGAATAGCATTGGGAGAATACCTTTAGTGAGACCCCCGATCACTGATTGGTGGAGCGGATCAGGTAGTGCCTTCCATGGAAGATAAAAGATGACGGAGGAATAAAGATTGTGTTTCCGCAAAAGCTGAGTTTTTAATTGTAGCCAGATGGGTGTATAGTCCTCTGCAGTAGTAGAGAGCCATCTGCCAGTTCTGGCAAAGTGATTAGCCCAGTAATACGGTAGTAGAGAGTAGGATGTTTATGTAACCAGATGAAGCCAGAGACAAGGGAGTGAATGTATTGAAAAAAGGAGGGAGGGAGCCAAATATTCAGCATGTGTAAGGGATAGAAAAGCCAAGGGAGAACATTCATCTTTATAATTTTGATCTGCCCCCACAAGGATAGTGGAAGAGGTTCCCATCTTCAAAGGTCTTGTTGAAGAGAAACCACCAGATTGTCAAGATTCAACTTCCTGGTAATCAAGGGATCAGTGGATAGGAATATACCCAAATACCTGAGTGAGTAAGGAGACCATTTAATGTCGAACTGATTGAAATCGGCTCTGTGAGTGAAATGATTCAAGGGGAAGATTTCAGGTGTCACTAGGTTAAGTTTGTAGTTGGAGAGGCGGCCAAGCTGAGCTACGACCTCAAGGAGATATTTCGGAGAAGTGGTGGGGTGTTCTAGGTGAAGGAGAATGTCGTCCACTTAAGCAGAGCGGGTTAAGGTGTGATTAAACACTGAAATACCATGTATTTGGGGAGACAGGTGTATGGTGTAGGAGGGGCTCCAAGTAGAGATTGAAAAGGAAGGGTGAGGGGGGCAGCCCTGCCTCATGCCATTAACATAGAAACATAGAAGTTGATGGCAGATAAGGACCACAAGGCCCATCCAGTCTGCTCATTTCTTTTTCTACCTTATAAATGTGCCATCGGCCTTTGCTCTGTCAGTGGCCTATCTATTCATAGTCATTTGTATTGCTCCCTTATGCCTATCCCATGCCTGTTTGAAGCCCTGCACTGTATTCATAGCCACCACTTCTTGTTGTAAGCCATTCCATGCATCCACCACCCTCTCTGTGAAAAATAATTTCCTCACATTCCCCCTTAATTGGCCCCCCCTCTAATCTCATGCTGTGTCCTCTTGTCCTGCTATTTTTCTTATATTTAAACATGTTAGACTCTTTCACCTTGTTAATGCCCTTAAGGTGTTTGAATGCCTCGATCATATCACCTCTCTCCCTCCTTTGCTCAAGTGTAGACATATTGAGCTCTATTACTCTGTCCTCATATGTCTTCTGATGCAGTCCCTGCACCATTTTGGTTGCCCTTCTCTGGACTGCCTCAATTTGGTTAATGTCCTTGTGAAGGTGTGGCCTCCAGTACTGCACGCAGTACTCCAGATGTGGCCTAACCAGTGTCTTGTAAAGAGGGATTATTACCTCCCTCTTACGACTTGTGATACCCCTACTAACACCTCCCTAGCCTTACCTACTGCTTTAGAGGTCTGCTTGGATGATTTCAGGTCATCAGTGATGATGATGCCCAAGTCTCTTTCTTCCTTTGTGACTGCTAGCAACTCCCCTCCCAGCCTATAGGTGGCTTCAGGGTTTCTCTTCCCTATGTGCATGATTTTGCACTTCTTTGCAGTAAGGGGAGCCAAAGCATCTACGGAACTCAGGCTGGCACAAGGCATTAAGAAGAGAAAGAAGGACTTCTTTAAGTACATCAGGGAGAAAAGGAGCTGTAAGGACCACATAGTAAGGATAAGGAAGGAGGGGGGTTGGGTGGAAACAGGGTGCGATAAGACGGAAGCACTAAATGAGTACTTCTGCTCAGTATTTACTAAAGAGAAGAGGGGGGTGACACCCAAGGTAGGAAAAATGGTGGGGGGGGAGGTGACAGATGGGGAAATCATGGAGGGCAGAGTTCGAGAGGTTTGAAGGCACTGAGGGTGGACAAGGCACCAGGCCCAGATGGCATCCACCCAGGGTACTGAAGAGCTGGCAGAGGTCCTTGCAGGACCTTTGGCAGACCTATTTAATGCCTCACTACATTCGGGATGTGTACCTCAGGACTGGAGGATGGCTCATGTGGTGCCCCTCCACAAGAGTGGCCCCAAGGATGAACCGGAAAACTACAGACCAGTGAGCCTCACATCCATCGTGGGTAAGCTAATGGAGACTATCCTGAAGGAGAGGCTGGTGGCCCTCCTAGAGGCCAAAGGACTACAGGACAGCAGACAGCATGGCTTCCTACATGGCAGATCCTGCCAAACTAACCTGGTCGAGTTCTATGACTGGGTAACTAGGCAGCTGGACAGGGGCCATGCAGTGATGTCCTGTATCTGACTGAGTAAGGGTCTGAATGTGTGCCAAGGGAAGGCTGGAAGGAAGCAGTAGGCACAGGGTGGTGCAAAGCTGGTGAGCTGGTAGGGAACTGGCTTCAGGAAGGCAACAGAGGGTGGTGGTGGGTGGGGAGCTCTCACACCCAAGGGCAGTGACGAGCTGTGTTCCACAGGGCTCGGTGTTGGGACCAGTGTTGTTTGGGATATTCATTGCAGACATATCATGGGACATCAAGAGCAAGATCAGTCCGTTTGCTGATGATACCAAGGTAGGCGTGGTGGTGGACGACCTAGGGGGATGGCAGGGGTTGCAGGATGATCTGGCAAAGCTTGAAACCTGGTCAGACACCTGGCAACTGGGGTTTAATGCCAAAAAGTGCAAGGTGCTGCATTTTGGGATGAAGAACCCAAGGAGGAGTTACCAGCTGGGGGAGTGCAGCTAGCCCAGACAGAGGAGGAGAAGGATCTGGGTGTGCTCATTACAGGGTCAATGAACAACTCAGCACAATGTAGGAAGGCAGCTGCAAAGGCCAACAAAATGCTGGGTTGTATTGCAAGGGGTATATCCTCGAGGAGGGAGGAGGCGATTCTGCCACTGTATAGGACATTAGTTAGACCACACCTGGAGTACTGCGTGCAGTACTGGCGCCCGTATCTGAAGAGGGACATTTAGTTACTGGAGGGAGTACAGCGCAGGGCGACAAAGATGATCAAGGGGCTGGGGGACTTATCATACGAGAGGAGGTTGAAGGAGTTGAAACATGTACTCATTGGAGGAGAGGAGGGACAGGGATGACATGATTGAAACCTTTAAATAATGAAAGGAATAAACAAGACGGGTACAGAGGGCTGTTCAAAGTAAGGGGGGAGGGCCACCAGGGCCATGATATGAGACTGGAGGAGGAAGGTTCAGGAGGAGATGAGGAGACACTTTTTACAGAGAGGTGGTGGCTGGGTGGAATCGTTACCTGCAGAAGTGGCATGCAGTAGAACAGTGGACTGCTTCAAAAGGGGATGGGACCGGACAAGGGGGAGGGTTAATGAAGGGGAAGGGTGGAAGGAAGGGGCAGCTGCAGAATAAGGGGTGCTAGCTGCACATTCGAGCAGACTTGATAGACCTCTAGGCCTTTATCTGCTGGCAAATTTCGTATGTTCGTAAATCCCAGTTGCCACTCTTCTGACCATTTTGCTAGTTTATCCAGATCTCTTCTCATTCTGCCCACCCCATCTGGGTCATCTACTCTGTTGCAGATCTTGGTGTCATCTGCAAACAGACAAGCCTTACCCTGTAGTCCATCTGCAAGGTCACTAATGAAGATGTTGAAGAGGACTGGCCCCAGAACTGATCCCTGAGGTACCCCACTTGTGACTTGCATCTCTTCTGACTGTATACCATTTACCACCACTCTATATTTTCTGCCCGTCAACCAGTTTGCCACCCAGTTGACCAACTTCTGACCCACCCCGAGCCTACCCAGCTTATTTATCAATCTTCTATGTGGAACAGTGTCAAAAACTTTGCTGAAGTCAAGGTAGGCGACATCAACTGCTCCCCCTTGGTCCACCATTCTGGTTACCCAGTCAAAGAAATCTATGGGATTAGTTTGACAGGACCTTCCTTTTGTAAACCCATGCTGTCTTGGATCCTGTGCCCCTATGGATTCCAGGTGTTGCACTATCCTTTCCTTAAGGAGTGCCTCCATAATCTTGCCCACTACTGAGGTAAGACTGACTGGTCTGTAGTTCCCCACCTCCTCCCTGCTACCACTCTTGTGGAGCGGGATCACATGAGCCCTTCTCCAGTCTTCTGGGACCTCTCCTGTGCTCGGAGACTCACTAAACAGTTCTGCTAATGGCTGTGCTAGTTCCACCTTTAGCTCCTTAAGTACCCTGGTATGTATGCCATCAGGTCCCATTGCCTTATCCACCCTGAGCTTAGCAAGCTCTTGTAGGACCCTTTCTTTTGTGAAGGGAGTAGTGCTCACCTCCCTCCCCCCTGTGTCCATGATGCTGAGCTGTGGGCCCTGCCCTACCTTCTCTTCAGTAAATACTGAGCAAAAGTATCTATTTAGGATAGATGCCTTTACAGGGTCCTCCTACATGCTCCCTTTTTCTCCATTAAGCTTAGCAATACCCCTCTGGACTTTCTCCCTTTCAGTAATGTATCTATAGAAAGTCTTGTCACCTTCTTACTGTTACGTGCTAGTGTTTCCTCAGTTTGGGACTTGGCCTGCCTGCCTTCCCTGCTTCCCTTAGGGCAGTTTGGTATGCCTCCTATCTTCATCCCACTGTGTTCCCTTATATTTCTGAAGGCCAGCCTTTGGCTCTGACCTTTTCTACTGTATTTGAGAACCAAAGTGGTTTCCTTCTTCTTTTGCACTTCCTTTTCTGTCTAACATAATGGGATGTTGCTTCAAGTATTGCATCCTTAATGCTTGTCCACTTTGCCTGTACCCTCTCACCTGTGTTTCTTTTGCCAGGGCTAGCTTAACTCTGTTGGCCATCTTATCAAAGTCAGCTCTGAAGTCCCATATTTTTGCCTTGGAATGGGATGATTTAGATGTAGTAGCCAAATTGAACCATACCATGTGATGGTCACTGGCCCCCAGGTGACCTTCTACCTGGAGATCTGTGATCCCTTCCTTGTTAGTCAGTACTAGATCTAGGATAGCTCTGTCTCTTGTGGGTTGCTGTACCAGTTGTTTGAGGCCCTCCCCCTACAGGGAATCCACTATGTGTCTAGTTCTGGCAGATGTTCCTGCTGGTATTGACCAGTCTGTATCCGGCATGTTGAAGTCTCCCATTATCAGAACCTCCCCTTTAGCTGTCATGTTTTGTATATCTTCTAACAGTAATGTGTCTATGTCCTCCCCTGGTCTGAGGCCTGTAGACAATCCCAGATCTTATGGTTGTCCCATTTCCTGTTTCAGGGTGACCCACAGATCTTACTTGAGATACAGCTCTTGCAGCAGGTTACACCATTAGGACTGAAGCCCGCAGCGTCAGGACCCATGAAAATTCTAGCTAACTGTCTTCAGTGAGGACCGCCCCGGCGTCGGTCCGCCTCCGGCGTCAGGCGTGGTACATAAGGGGCGGTCCCGCCTGGATTCCCCAGTTCTTTCCCGGCCGTCGACTGTAATGTCTCGACTCTTCGGTTTACAGTCCTGCCGCGCGAGCGTAGTTCAGAGCTTCGGGAAATTTACTTTTCTTCAAGCAAGATTTTGCCGATGTCCTCTCCGACCTCGGTCACTCCTCCAAGTGTGCTTGCGGAAGCAGATCCTTCAAGGACCCCACACGGCCTGGGCTCGGTGCCTGGGCCCAGACCACGATACCCGGCCTGTTCGTTCTGCCAAGGGTTCAACAGTCGAACTAGGATCCAACGTCAGAAGGCCCTTCAGGCTTTTTTGTTGGAGGAAAAGCTGAAGACCATGTCCTCCAAGGGGAATCCTCTTCCAAATCCCACAAGCACGCGGAGAAAAGAAGGGAGGAGGCCCCTTCCAGGGCTTCGGAGCCCCGCAGCTCTGGTTCTCGGTCCGACCACTCTCCTTCCAGGGCCAGCTGTCAGCCTCCCCCGGCTGCGGTAAGGAAGCCTTCTTCTCAGGCCAAGTCCGCCAGGCCGTCGTCCTCTTCTTCATCCAAGGCCTTGGCAAAGTCCGGGGAGCGCCATCACCACCATCACAAGTCAGGTTCCCGCCCTTTGGTTCCCGATGTCCGGTCTTCGTCAGTGCCTCCTCGGAAAACCTTGGAGCTCACACCCTGAAGAGACCTGTAGACCTGATGCCGCACGACAGCCGCCGGCCGCGTACATTCCTCCTTGAGCTGCCGGTGAGCCGCCGGGAAAACCATCCCAGCGGACGCTGTAGGGGACCGACGCCTGCTCCTCCTGAGAAGAGGGTCCTGATGCCTCCAACCGGCGTCGATCAGGAGTCTTTAGAAGGAGGACTTCAACGATCCAAGACCAGACGGGCGACCCCGGCTTCACCGAAACTCCCAGGGCACCCTCGCCCTTACCCGAGGCCTGTGGAACCGACGCCGGGACCCGACGACTGCCCACCGGCGCCCGGGCCGTCATCGGGTCTTTCTTTAGCGGAAGTGAAGGATCTCTTCACTTATTGGTGGGACACCATTAAGAGGGACATGGTCCCCACCTCTCCTCCTCCTCCTCCTCCGGTTCCTGCACCCCTTCACCATCGGGGTCGGCAGGCCGTTTACCTCCCCCCCTGGGAGCCTAGATCCTCTCCCAGGGGAAGATCAGAAAAGCGGAGACCTCCATCGAAATCCTCTTCTGGGTCACCCAGCCCCAAGAGATCCAGGAGACACAGACGTTCGCCGTCGACGGAGGACACGGGATCAGTCTACTCTTCCTCTAGATCCCCATCTCCTCTCTCCATCCCTTCTCCGGACCCACGTGAGACGCCGAGATCTCCTCCGGATGACCCTTCGTTCATGGATATTATGAGAAATATCCAAGAGAACATGGGATGGGATGCAGAAGAGCTAGACCCCGAAAGGCTACGCCTCGCCAAATATCTTCGGCAGAAGGACCCCAAGCCTGTGGTGGAACCACCCTTGGTGGACACTTTCGTGGACGTCACCAAGGCAGCGTGGAAGCGTCCACATTTGCTCCCGGCGATGCCGAAAAAAGCTGATCGCTTGTACAAGGCTCCTAAGGATGACCAGTACTTGACGCAGCAGCCTCAGGCCGATTCTCTGGTCATCACAGCCTCACACATGACCGGTCACAGAGGCCGCACATTTTAGCACCCTGCCACCGACCCAGAGTCCAAGCAGCTGGACGCACTGGGCAGGCGTGCAATATGCTTCCGCTACATGCCCCATCAGATCCTTAAATTATCTGACCCACATGGTTCAATTCCAGAATGCTTTGTGGGAACAGGGTCTGAGGCGGCTCAAAAGCTGCGGAAGGTGAGCAGAAGGAGGATGCTTCAGCTCCTCCGTGCGGGTTCAGACGTGGGGACCCAAGTGCTTCAAGCTGCGTGCGACTGGGCTGGACTCATCGCCCGAGCAGCAGCTTTCGTGTATGCCTCTGGAGACACTCCTGGTTACGCCTCTGGTTTTACCCCGGACGTCCAGAAGAACATTATGGATGCTGTTCGAGGAGAAGTCTTGTTTGGTAATCCTTCCGAGAAGATCATTACCAAACTTCAAGAGGCCGGAAGGCAGTAAGGTCGGTTCAAGCCATGTACCGACCCAAGCTTGGTTCCTTCAGAGAACCAAAGCTGCTGCGGGCGGACACAGAGGCAGCAGCCCGGGCCTCACACACATCAGAGGGGCTCCGGCTTCCAGAGAGCCCAGGGAAAACAGCCCGCCAGCCGAGGTCACGTTCTCCCAGGGCCGGCCCAGCCAGCGGCCCATCTGCCGCCACAGCCTGACTCCTTTCCGGCCCCCGCCTCAGGATCAATGGGAAATCATGGTCGGGGTCGATTATAACTTCCTCCTGCGGGATGGCAGGCTATAACCACCACAGGTGGGTTCTTCAGTTGGTCAGTCTAGGCCACTTTATAGGAATTCAGAAAAGCCACCCGAGGCCTCCTTTGCTTTCCGGGTATCCGGGTCAGCACAAAATTTGATCTGGCAAGAAGTACTCGGCTCCTGCGAAAGGGAGCGATAGAGTACGTTCCGGAGAACCAAAGAGGACAAGGATATTATTCTCACTTCTTCCTGGTTCCCAAGAAACAAGGGACTCCGTCCGATTCTGGACCTCAGCGACCCTCAACGGACGGTCGCTTTATAGAGATTCCGCATGGTGACTCTTCTCGGTCTTATTCCCATGCTGAAACAGGATGCCTTTTAGCTGCCTCTAGACATGCAGGACGTATACCTGCATATCCCTATAGCTCAGGCGCACCAGAGGTTCCTGCGCCGAGTTTCTCGACCACCACTTTCAGTTCCGAGCTCTTCCGCTCGACTGTCATCCCACTAAGGGTCTTTACCAAGTGCATGGCAGTTGTGGCAGCATCTCTGAGGAGACAGGGCCACTATGTGTTCCCCTGCACCTGGACGACTGGCTTCTCATGGCAGCCCAAAGAGGCGTGTCTCCTCATAGTACAGAGCACCCAGGATCTGTTCCAATCTTGGGCATTCTCATACAATTACGAAGTCTTCTCCTGGTACCGTCGCAGAAACTGCAGTTTATAGGCGCAGTACTGGACACTGTTCAGGGAAGAGCTTTTCTTCCGGACGACAGAGCGGACCGCATCAGATCCCTCATAAGGGATTTGTCGTCGAACAAGATCGTACCTGCCAGGTCGGTCCTTCGCTTGCTCGGACACATGGCTGCGGCCATTCCTACTGTCCCTTTCGCGAGGCTCCACATGCAGGTAACCCAGTGGATGCTCAAAGTGCAATGGGACCAAAGGCAAGATCACTTGCAGCATCCGGTCAGGATCACGAACTCAGTGATCCGAGACTGGCAGTGGTGGCTAGTCCCAGGGTCGCTCTCCACGGGCGCCCGCTTGTAGCCTGCCCTCGAGGTAACCCTCACCATAGACGCTCGGGTCTTGGTGTGGGCGACACTGGAGGGTAAAGTCCCAGGGTACGTGGACCTCGATGGAAGCTCATCTCCATATCAATGTCCTAGAGATGAGGGCGGTTCTCTATGCCCTGCAGGCCTTTCAGTCAGTAATCCCACCGTGTACTCTTCTGCTTCAGACAGACAACACGGCGGTGATGTATTACCTCAACAAACAAGGAGGCGCACACTCTTACCCCCTTTACAGGGAGGCCATGAGGGTGTGGGATTGGGTAATCGGACACGGCGCAAATCTGATCACTGTGCACGTTCCCGGGGTGGACAACATGATTGCAGACGGCCTGAGTCGATCCCAGGCCAGAGTCCACGAGTGGGAACTTCTTCAAGAGGTAGCAGAGGATCTGTTTCTTTGATGGGGAATTCCAGAGCTAGACTTGTTCGCATCCCCATCCAACGCAAAACTGCCCAATTTTTGCTCGCTAGATCCAGGGCCTGGTGTTTTCTGGCGAGGGCAGCTATCCTCTCCTGGGCGAACAGATTCCTCTACGCTTTCCCTCCCTTCCCGTTGATCCAGAGAGTTCTTCTCAAACTCGCGAGGGAGCACGCACTCATGATCCTGGTGGCCCCGTTCTGGCCCAGACAGATCTGGTTCCCTTTGTTGGTGCAACTATCTTGGGAACCCCCGCTCCCGTTGTCGCTCAGCTTCCACCTCCTGTCTCAGGAGAAAGGTTCATTAGTCCATCCGGACCTACGCTCTCTGAACCTGCATGCTTGGCTCCTAGAGACATAGCCATCTTGGTCCACGGGGTCTCGCAAGAGGTTGCAGAGGTTCTTTCTGCAGTCAGAAAGCCGGCAACGCATGAGACGTACGCCATGAAATGGCGCCGTTTTTGTTTATGGTCACGAGCTCGTGATCTTTCCCCTTTAGGTTGTCCTGTGGGAGTAGTGTTGGATTACCTCCTCTCCCTTTTTCATTCAGGCTAGCTCTCCTCTATTAAGGTGCACCTCTGTGCCATTTCTGCCTATCCCTTCGGTGGAACAGCGTACTGTAGCTCAATTGGACGCCTCTCGGAATTTCTTAGGGAGTGTTACACCTTAGGCCTCCCATTAGGGACCCTGTGCCTCCATGGGATCTGCTCTTTGTCCTGGAACAGCTCACGCCCTCCCTTTGAACCTGCTGTGGATTGCGAGTTACATTTCTGTCGTGGAAACGTTATTTTAGTTGCTGTTCTTCAGCGAAGGATTTCTGAGCTCACGCCTCATGTGCAAAGAGCCTTATTTAGTTTTCCATCGACAGAGTATCCTTGAGGACTAATCCAAGTTTTACCTAAGGTGGTCTCTTCACTCTCTAAACCAAGATATTGACCTTCCGGTCTACTTCCTGAGTTATTCAAATAGAGGAGAGGCTTTGCTCCACACCCTGGATGTTCACTGCAGCCTGAGGTATTACCTCAACAGAACTAAACCCTCTCGTAGTTCTGAACAGCTTGTTCCTTCTCTGAGAGAATGATGGGCCAATCAGTATCCAAACAGTCTCTGTCTCACTGGCTTGTCCAGTGTATTTCCTACTGTTATGGTATAAAACAAAAGCCCCTCCCGGGCTCGGTCCGGGGTCATTCTACTAGGGGTGTGGCCGCATCCTTTGCAGCACTCAGAAACGTCTCCACCTCTGCTATTTGTGCTGCAGCCACTTGGAGCTCTGTGCATACCTTTATCAGGCATTATAGCCTGTACATCGCCTCTCGGCGAAGGGCTGGTTTCGGCCTTGCGGTGCTACAGGGTCTCCTGTCCTAGGTTCAGGACCTGGAATGTACTTCCTATTTTCCTCCTCCCGGAATTTCTGGCAGCGTTACTGCTTGGGAATCAGTCCTAATGGTGTAACCTGCTGCAAGAGCTGTATCTCGAAGTAAGATAGTACAGTTACGTAAGAACTTACCGTAACAGATCTTCGAGAACAACTCTTGCAGCAGGCTACCCCGCCCACCTTCCCCTTGGAGGAGGCATGGCTTTGCCTTTTCATGTTGGGATTTTTCTCCCTTATTATCTTCTGGCGGTGGTCCTCGGTCTCCCACTCTGATGTCATCCTGCGGCCAGAGTCTCCAGGAGAACTGGGAAGCACGGACCGCTTCTTATGTACCACACGCCTGACGCCGGAGGCGGACCCCACGCCGGGGTGGTTCCGCTGAAGATAGCTAGCTAGAATTTTTCTGTGGGGTACTGATGCCTGCCGGCTTCAGTCCTAATGGTGTAACCTACTGCAAGAGCTGTTCTCGAAGATCTACTGTTATGGTAAGTTCTTACGTAACTGTACTTTCTTCTGGCTCCTTACATGTATTCTGAATTTCTGCAGTATAAAGGGGGAACTGGGGAGAAAAGACCCCGTTGCAATAAATCCTGGCTGAGGGAGAGGAGTAGATAGATTGGATCCACCAAAGGAAGACAGAGTGAAAACCCATTTTCTAGAGAGTCAGCCAGAGAAACTCCCAATCCACTCTATCAAAGGCCTTTTCAGCGTCTAACGAGATTAAGGCCATTGGGATCTGGGAGGAATAGGCTGTCTGGAAAATATGGGACAGTTTCCTAAGATGATTCGCAGATGAACGCCCTGGAACAAACCCAACCTGCTCTGGACTCAGAAGGTGTTCCACACCTTCTGAATGTGGTGAGAGAGTATCTTGGTCAAGATCTTGAGGTTGCAGTTTAGGAGGGAGATTGGTCGGTAGCTGGCCGGAGATGTATGGGGTTTATCAGGTTTGAGTAGGAGAATTATTGTAGCTTCCAGTAGCAATGGATCGAGGAAGTCAGCGTTAAGCATGTATTGATAAAACTTAAGTAGTACGGTGTCTAAATCTTTAACAAAGGTTTTGTAAAAATTAGAGGGAAAATCATCGGGGCCAGGTGCTTTATCTGGGGCTAGGTCTCGTATAGGGTCTTCACTTCTTTCAGAGTAATGGAAGATGACAGGGAAAGCTGTTGATGATCGGTTAGACAGGGTAATGCAAGAGAATCAAGATAATTTCCTACGTCCCAGGAAGAAGGTGAGGAGAATCTTTTACCGTACAGAGAGCGATAGAAATTTTCAAAATCCAGGGCAATGTCCCGGGGTGCCGTTTTGGTAGAACCATCTGGGGCCTGGATAGAGGGAATAAGCCTAGAACTTTCCACTTTACGGAGACTGAGAACTAAGAGTCTACCATCTTTTTCTCCTTATCTGTATAGCTAGCTTTCATTTTCAGAAGGGCATACTTTGCCTTGCCTCTCATCAAGTCGGTATATCTATTTCTGAGGTCAAGGATTCCAGACAGGGAAGTGGAGGAGGGTAAAGATAACTTGACCGCCCTTATTTGAAATAAAAGAGATAAAGCTTCTTTTTTTGCTGTATTTTCTTTCTGGAGGCTAACTTAATAAGTTTACCGCAGAGATAGCATTTAAATGCGCACCACTCAATATCTTCTTGTGGCATAGAGCCCTTGTTAAAGTTCATAAAAGTTTGAATGGAAGATTGGATCTTAGAGATCGTGGCTTTATCTTTTAGTAATTGAGTATTCATCTTCCAGGACTTATCTGTCCGAATGTCAGGGTCAGGGGAGAGAACCATCCACCAAGTGGTCCGAGAGTACTGTTGGCTCAATTCTGGCCTGACATAAACCAGCCAGAAGAGGGATACTAATTAAAATGTAGTCCAGTCTGGACCAAGATTGGTGGAGGGCAGAATAGAAGGAGAAAAGGCGGTGGGATGGGTTAAGGATACCCCATGGATCACAAAGCCTGAGTGCATCTATAAAGTCATGTAGGGCTCTTTGAAGCGGTGAAGGGGGTTTTAATGGCCGATGGGTCCTGTCCAAGTCCTGAGTAGGGGAAATATTCCAGTCCCCCAGAATAAGAGAAGTGGGCAGGAAGGGAGCAACTTTACTGGCAAGGTCCATGAGAAATAAGGGGTTACCACCCGCTGGCCCATATATTGAACCCAGGACAACCATCATATCCATAAGGGAGCCCTTGACCAAAATGTATCTGCCCCTGGGGTCTACATTAGAGGTGTCCACCTAGAAAGGGATGTTACGCATGATTAGATGGCTACCCCTCTGCTTGAGGAGGAGTCCCCTGAAGCAAAGACTTGGGACACACTCTGCCTGTGCAACCAGACGGCCTGTTTCGCCAGCAATTGGTTTTCCTGTAATAGAATGACACCAACATTAAGTAAGGTGCATTTGTTTCAGGACTTGGTATCTCTTCGTTAGGTCTCTAACTCCCCTAACATTCCACGTGACAATTTTACAGGTGGTAATAGCCATTGCTAATGGTTAACCCGGGGAAAAGCCTAAAGCAGTGAATAAGCCAAGACCCCCTGTAGGGCACACTCCAACCTCCCCCCCCTCACCCAACCCACCCAACACATGAGTAGTCTCCAAATGACAAAACCAGTAAATGATTAACATCCATGTCTACAACAAGTACCAAATACAGCCCGGTGTCCCCCCTCCCCGGCACCCACCCTCCACCAGTTCCACAAGTGAGATCCTGCATAACGTAGAGGCTGTCTAACAATGAGTATTGTAACTTGTGGCATGTAGAACCCCATACCCACTCCCCAAATACCACCCCACAAAAAGAACCTGTACAGATGACGCACAACTCCTGGATACTGTAACCCAAGCATACCCCCACCCCTCCAAAGCCCAAGCAACCTAAGGACAGTAAAACCCAACAACTATTTACAGTGGATTTCAAAATGTAGCAGGTACTACTATATACAAACAGGTAAGAGAAGCCCAATCCCATGTGGCCCACCCACTACTAGAAGCAACAGACTGAGAAAAATACCATGGTAGTGAGGTGGGAGGCCCCCCCCGACTTTGGTACGCTATGCAGCTCTACCTTGAGCCTGCATAGTTTTCGGTTGTCATATTGGTATCGGAAAAGGTATTCCCAATACATGAACCCATTTCACTGCTTAAGATTAGGAGGCATCCTGGACTTTTTGTTCATATTTTGTCAAATCCTGATTTTTCCTGTTCTTCTACTGTTGCACCCATCATGATCACTACAGCTAAAATTCAAAATGGTGGCTAGCTGCTGCCTTCACAGCTGATGTCTGTGCCATTTCTTGGTTGGCCAGCAAAATTGCATGACCGCCTGCTGGCCCTCTGTCCCTCCCTCCTTACCTCCATAGCTCTGTGTGTATTCTGGGGTCACATGCAAACCCATCCTCCCATGGGAGCTCACTGCATTGCCACTGGGTCGGTTCCTATGCATAATCTATATGGATAGAATTAATTAAAACCAATCACTCCCCATGTATGAGCACCCACACTTAAAAATACTAAGGGTAGTAGCAAAATGGCGGCATGTGCTCTTTTCGCTCTGAGACGAGGCAGTATGTTATCTGTAATGTCCCAGGTGGGATGCTTTCATTTTTGTTCACACAAAACCTGTTTAGCCGATATATGGTTTACAGATTACAGATTAAAGTCTTACAGTTCAGATTATTAAAATATTGAAAGTGCCTGGCATGGCAAAATACCTGAAGGCTCAAATTTTAATGAGATTTACTCCCTCGGGTGCAGCTTTCCCTGGGCTTTGTAAAAAAGCAAACTGCCAGTCACAGATGTCATTCCTGGCACTCTCCCAGTGGCAAGCATAATCACTGTAACTGCTTCAAAGTTAGCGGTCAAACCAAAAATTCAACAACCTTATTCTGTTCGTGCAGGGCAGAAAGAGACTCTCAGGGTCCACAGTGCCAAGTGACAATTTAACATCCAATGAAACAAAAAAAGTGATGGCACTCACTTAGGAGTTTGTGCTCCCTGCTGCTGTGGCTATCTTGTTTGCATGTCTTGCATTGGTGAAAGAAAAGGGAAGTTGGAAATCGCAGTCTGTTTGGACCCCCTTTTCTTGTTTGATGGTGTGTGCTGTGACAATTTAGTTTTAACGTATTTTGTTCATGTTAAAGCACACTTTACTTTGGGGAAGGGCAGTAACAGCTCACAACTCAGCTCATACTCTTGCACAGAATCCCAGAACAAGAATTGACAGTGTTATGTCACCCCTAGTGGTTTCCTCATCACATTTCTCAGCTTCTCATCTGTAAACTCCCAAGTTTTTGGTTTTTTGTCCCATGGATCCAAACTAAATCAAACAGTTAAGCATAGCATTATGTCCGGAGAGCCCTTGAAATGACTTGGCAAGCTGCTTTTGTTTATTTTTGATAAGTGGGTAAGGCAAAGTCACAAATGCATTTCTCATGGATAACCTAGAGAATAGAAAAACTCCACAAACAGGTAACTTACAAAAACGTGTACATATAAAACATCAAACACAGTCGCATTTAAACTTATTCATCAAATGAAGCTTCACATTTTGCTTAAAAAAATAGCTACAACTATTAAGAACTCACTGTGGACATAAATTCCAGCTTTTAACCATCTAGTAACTAAAAGATCACTGACCAAGGGCAGATCATCTTGGAAGGGATACCAGTTTACTTGAAGCATTTGACCTACTGATATAGTTTATTTTATTTATTTATTTATTTAAACGTTGATGACCGGGAAAGGCAGCATTGAGCTGAGGTTCATTTCCAGATGCAACCTGGGGGGAGGGGTTGCAATAGGAATAATAAAATTAAAAACAAAAAGCAGTCATGGTGCAGTCTCTGCTCGACTAAGGAACCACCAAGTGCGCCATCGCTGTCTCCCCCACCTTTTCCCTGTCTGTCTATCACTGTCCGCTTAACCCTAGTTCCCTATTCATCGCCATCTTTCCTCACTATTAACTCTGTCCCTCTGCAAAGCCTCCCTGTTGATCTCTGAGCTGCATGAACCTTACCTGCTCAGCCAGCACCTTTCGATCACTTAAACTTGATCGTTTCTCTGGCGGCTCCCTCCACCCCCGCTACCTCTAAAGGACACTCTTTTATCATTTTAATTTTCACTGTCTCGCTAAACTCCCGCTTCTACACCATATCCTGCTTCCCCCCACCCCCCTGACCGAACGTATCTCTACCAACGTCACTATTCTTTTGTACTGCTATAGCCTGTTTCTGCTTAAATACCGTATACTTACAGCTGCCTCTCTCTCTCTCTACCCCAGATCGCCTCCTGGACCCAGTAGCCATGTGCCCGTTAGCACGTCTCGTGCCCAGCAGCATACCACCAGCCCACACAAACCCCACACAGAAGCCGGGTATGACTCCACTGGGCCAAGCAGGGATCACTGTAATTGGCTGACTGCCGCTCTGAGATGCTCGTCCATTGGCTGCGGTTCCAGCCACTGCATTCCCATTGGTGCCATTGATAGTGTGCTGTGCTGGGCTCGGCACCCATTCACTGCACTGCTCTCGGACAAATTTCTACGCCTGCCCCCATCCCTATTGTTTGGTAATCCTACAGAAAAGATCCTTACCAAACTCCAAGAGGCCGGGGAAGGCGGTGGGTCAATTCTGCATGTACCGACCTAAGCTTGGTTACTTTCGTAGGAACCAAAGCCCGTTTCCGTCTTGGCAGACGCAGAGGCAACAGACCCGGCTCTGCTGCACCTCAGAGGGCTCTGGTTTTCGTGAGGCCAGGGCCGACACCCGCCAGCCGAGGCCAGCGTTCTCCCTAGGCAGGCCCAGCCAGCGGGTCCATCTGCCGCCACAGCCTGACTCCTTTCCGGCCCCGCCCCTCAGGATCAGCAGGAGTTTATAGTCGGAAGTCGCATTGAACTTCCTGCCAGGATGGCAGGCCATTACCACCGACAGGTGGGTTCTTCGAGTTGGTCAGTCTAGGCCACTTTATAGAATTCAGGGAAAGCCACCCTCGAGGCCTCCTTTGCTCTCCGGTATCAGGGTCAGCACAAAGCCTTGATCTGGCAAGAAGTACTCGCGCTACTACGAAAGGGAGCGATAGAGATCGTCCCGAGAACCAGAGAGGACTAGGATACTATTCCCACTTCTTCCTGGCTCCTAAGAAAACAGGGGACCTCCGTCCTATCCTGGACCTCAGCGACCTCAAGTGTGTCGGTCACTTACAAGAGATTCCGCCATGGTGACCCTTCCGGTCTTATCCCCATGCTCAAACAGGATGCCTTTTAGCGTCTCTAGACATGCAGGATGCCTACCTGCACATCCCTATAGCTCAGGCGCACATGAGATTCCTGCGCTTGAGTTCTCGACCACCACCTTCAGTTCCGAGCCCTTCCTTCCGGACTGTCTTCCGCCTGAAGGTCTTTACCAAGTGCATGGCAGTTGTGGCAGCGTCTCTGAGGAGACAGGGCCACACGTGTTCCCGATACCTGGACGACTGGCTTCTCATGGCCGCCTCCAGAGGCGTTGCTTCTGCAATCCAGAGCACCCAGGATCTGTTCCGATCCCTGGGCATTCTCATAAATTACGAAGTCTCTCCTGGTACCGTCGCAGGAAACTGCAGTTCATAGGAGCAGTTCTGGACACTGTTGGGAAGAGCCTTTCTTCCGGCCGACAGAGCGGGCGCATCAGATCCCTCATAAGGGACCTATCATTATGCAAGGTTGTACCTGCCAGGTCGGTCTTTGCTTGCTCGGACACATGGCTGCGGCCATTCCTACTGTCCTTCGCAAGACTCACAGCGAATTACTCAGTGGATGCTCAAAGTGCAATGGGACCAAAGGCAAGACCACTTGCAGCATCCGGTCAGACTCACGAATTCAGTGATTCAAGACTGGCAGTGGTGGCTAGCCCCAGGGTCGCTCTCATCAGGCGTCCCGTTCATTGCGCCGTCCCCGGAGGTCACCCTCACCACAGACGCTTCCGGTCTTGGGTGGGGGGCACACCTGGACGGGGTAAAGTCCCAGGGTACGTGGACCCAGATGGAAGCTCACCTTCACATCAACGTGCTGGAAATGAGAGCGGTCCTCATGCCCTGCAGGCCTTTCAGTCAGTTATCCCACTGTACTCTTCTACTTCAGACAGACAACACGGCGGTGATGTAATACCTCAACAAACAAGAGGCGCACACTCTACCCCTTTGCAGGGAGGCCATGAGAGTGTGGGATTGGGTAATCAGACACGGGCGCGAATCTGATCACTGTGCACGCTCCGAGTGGACAACACGATTGCAGACGGCCTGGATGTTCTCAGGCCAGAGTCCATGAATGGAACTTCTTCAAGAGGTAGCAGAGGATCTGTTTCTCGATGGGGAACTCCAGATCTAGACTTGTTCGCCTCCCCATCCACGCAAAACTGCCCAATTTTGCTCGCTAGATCCAGGGCCTGGTGTTTTCTGGCGGGGCGCGTTATCCCTCTCCTGGGCGAACAGATTCCTCTCGCTTTCCCTCCTTTCCCGTTGATCAGAGTTCTTCTCAAACTCGCGAGAGCGCACTAATGATCCTGGTGGCCCCATTTTGGCTCAGACAGATTTGGTTCCCTTTGTTGATTCAACTATCTCGGGAACCCCGCTCCGTTGCCGCTCAGCTCCCACTTACTGTCTCAGGAGAAGGGTTCACTTGTCCACCGGACCTCGTTCCTTGAACCTGCATGCTTGGCTCCTAGAGACATAGCCATTTGCGTCACGGGGTCTCGCAGAAGGTTGCAGAAGTCCTTTCTGCAGCCAGAAAGCCTGACAACGCATCGGACGTCGCCATGAAATGGCGCTGTTTTGTGTATGGTCGCGAGCACGCACCTTTCCCTTTAGGTTGTCCTGGGAGTAATATTAGAATATTTGCTCTCCCTCTTTCATTCGGGTCTAGCCTACTCCTCTATTAAAGTGCCTCTCTGTGCCATTTCGACCACCACCTCCTGGTGGGAAGAACGTACAGTGGCTCAGGTGGACACCTCTCGGGAATTTCTTAGGGGAGTGTTACACCTTAGGCCTCCTATTAGAGACCCTGTGCCTCCATGGGATTTGCTCTTTGTCCTGGAACAGCTCACGCTCCCCCCCTTTGAACCTGCCGCGGATTGCGAGCTACGTTTTCTATCGTGGAAAACGTTGTTTTTAGTTGCTGTTACCTCGGCAAGAAGAATTTCTGAACTTCACGCTCTCATGTGCAAAGAGCCTTATTTAGTTTTCCACCGGGACAGAGTATCCCTGAGGACGAACCCTAAATTTTTGCCTAAGATGGTTTCTTCACTCACTCTGAACCAGGATATCGACCTTCCGGTCTACTTCCCGAGCTACTCAAATAGAGGAGAGGCTCTGCTCCATACCCTGGATGTTCACCGCAGCCTGAGGTTTTACCTCAACAGAACTCAGTCCTTTCGTAGTTCTGAGCAACTTTTCATTTCCTTCTCTGAGAGAATGATGGGCCAACCCGTATCCAAACAGTCCCTTTTCGCTGGCTTGTCCAGTGTATTTCTCACTGTTATGGTATCAAACAAAAGCCCCTCCCGGGTACAGTCCGGGGTCATTCCACTAGAGGGTGGCTAATTCCTTTGGCGGCTCAAAAATGTTTCCACTTCTGCTATATGCGCTGCAGCCACTTGGAGTTCTGTGCATACCTTTATCAGGCATTATAGCCTGGACATCGCCTCTCGGCGAAGGGCTGGTTTTGGCTTGGCCGTGCTTCAGGGTCTCCTGTCCTAGGTTCAGGACCTGGTATTTATCCTTTATTTTCCTCCTCCGGATTTTCTGACAACGTTACTGCAGGAATCAGTCTAATGGTGTAACCTGCTGCCAAGAGCTGTGTCTCGAGTAAGATAGTACAGTTACGTAGAACTTACGTAACAGTAGATCTTCGAGAACAGTCTTGCAGCAATGCTCCGCCCACCTTCCCCCTTGGAGGAGGCATGGCTCCAGTCTTTCTGAGCAGGAGGTGTTATCTTTCTGTCTTCTGACGGCCAGATCTAGGTCTCTCCCATTTTGATGTCAGCCTGCGGCAGAAGTCTCCGGCGGGAGAACTGGGGAATCTGGCGGGACCGCCCCCTTTTGTACCACGCCTGACGTCGGAGGCGGGACCGACGTCGGGGGCGGTCCCCGCTGTAGTTAGCTAGCTAGAATTTTTCTGTGGGGTCCTGGCACCTGACGGCTTCAGTCCTAATGGTGTAACCTGCTGCAAGAGCTGTTCTCGAAGATCTACTGTTACGGTAAGTTCTTACGTAACTGTACTTTCCCCTGGCCCCTGCCCTAGCAGTCTGAGTCACCATGGATGCATCCTTTCTTCTGGAGGGCAGGTGAGTAGCAGTCTTAACAGCCAGTGCTTTTGCTGCTCCTTGTCTGTGGGCAAGGTTCGCGACAGCCAAACAGCCCTCTTCTCCCTGCCTAAAAGCAAGCACCTCACCTTCACAACACACTTGGTCCCTTGCTGACCCCAGTGTGGGATTCGGGTGCTCGATTGTGAACCCTGGACTGCCATGCACTACCATCAGTACCACTGTGCCAGACCTCTTATGCTGTTTACAGTTTAAAGTACCAGTACTTGTTAGCAGGAAAAACAGAAGTCATGTAGTGTTTTAGTAATGATGTATTTCTGGCAAAACTTCAGTATTTCCATTCTTCTCTTCACTACATTTTACTCCTGAACTGATATTGGGTTTTGAAGTTTTCAAAAGTAACTTCTCTCTAGTCACACACACTGTGAATTAAATATTTTAGCGTGGTGCTATGCTAGTTATCAGAAATGTGTGCTGACATCCTCCTAATACATCACACAATATGAATCCAGTATGTAAAGTAAAAACAAAATCTCGGATGGGATTTAAAAAAAAAAAAAAGTGACAGCCATCTTTAATGACATCTAATTAAGTCAGAGCTGGCCCGTCAGCGCAATGGTAGGGTTTCCACTAGGACGCCGGTGACCCAAGTTCAGTAATGAGCTTGGGTCGTCAGAGGGCTGGCTAGGGGGAGGAAGATCGAGAATTTCATGGACTGCTCTCCTCCTCCGGGGTTGGGGGCAGGAGCTGCCAGACCTGACTGACCCCTGGTGGAGGCCAGGATCCGACTGCGGAGATGAGCAGTGTTGGGAGGCGCATCAAAGATGGGCAGCATCTGCACCACCATGTCATTGCATGCCACTCCTTCTCAGGGCACAAACAGCGAAAAACCATCTGGCGGGCACCATGACATCTGTCCGCTGCGACATCAAACTCCTCACTTCCTGTACCGACCAAGTCTCTGCGGGGTGGGCTCTCAGTGGTCACGCCCTGCGGGCAAGCCAGTGCTTGTGAGTTGGGGTGGGTCAGGGGTGGTGGGGGGGTGCAGGGAACAGGACCAGCATTTGGCCGGTTAGATGGAGCTGAAAAAAAAAAAATGCAAAACTAAAAAAAAATTAAAAATCTAATTATGTTAGAAATACATTAATGCTGAAAAGCTGTGTTAGGAGATTTTTTTTTTTATTATTTGCCGACAAACAAAACTACTTTACCATTTCATTTATGTAAGGGGGTATTATGTGTAATTTTGTGTGTTCATACAGTACCTTTTAACACATACCTCCTGTCAATTTTAGGCTACTTTTATTTTATCTTAAAGGATATGCCATACCTGGATCTGGCTCCTTATATGCCTGACTATTACAAACCACAGCACCTACTAGATTTTGAAGATCGCTTCCTCAGCTCAGTACATGGCTCTGACAGCTTGTCTCTCAACTCCTTCAACTCTGTTCGTCTACTAACCTGGGTGGGATGACAGTGCCATTGCACCATCTAAGCAAGGTATGCATTTCAACATGTACTGTATAAATGTTTAGCAAAGTGTACATGAGAACACAGTGTTAGCCATCAGGGAATCTATGTGTTTGGAAGGGCTCTCTATGAAGCTGGAGGAGTCTTCTTGGAATCTGTAGTGGGTAAACTAGGAAGGCGCCTTTCTGAAATTCTCCATTCCTGGTCAGATGTGTATGACTAAAGAGGGACCAGGAATACACAGTGATGCTGTCATACATGGAACAATTTACTAAACATAATTCAAACAACTCTTTTTCTTACAATTTAGTTGAATACATATACTGTTTTAAAAGGTGCTGTAGCACTGTTTCTGTACCATCAAGTTGAGCACGCCCCAAACATCTGATTACACTTGCTCACTGAGTGTGGGAGATTATTAAAACAGAAGCACAGTGGTGCTTTTATGTTAAAAATGGGTGATTATGTGTTTTAAACTAAAAACCCAGAAATTAGTTCTGACTTTATTGGACAATCCGGGATCCCATTGAACCCTTAAAAAGCTCCTGAAGGATAGAAGGAAGTGTAGTGTTTTTTTTTCAGTTGGGTGAGGAGATGGAGCTATTTTAAACAAGTTTGTTGCACAGAAAAAAGTAATAGTTCGTACCTGTGGCTTTCTATAGATCAATGGAAATTTAAATTATAGTGGACAGGTGTTTTCAAAGGGCCCCAGACAGAGCCGATGACTTGCGCTATCTCTTCAGTGCAATTGCAGTACTTGCAACAAAATGTTAGTGTGTCTAAAACATGATCTTACGTTTTGTAGCAAGAGCCTCATTCTTACTAAAATGGTGCATGCATCAAATTAATGCATCATTTTTTATACCATAATGCAGGAGGCTGCTGTAGATGTGTCAAAACTTGTGTAAATATTAAAATGTTTTGGCAGATTTATTTTGATGCAGGTGTGCCCCAGAATTGAGAACTGTGCGTGTATCAGAATGTTTGAAAACTCTGCGAAAGATGTTCCATTTTTTTTTTCTGGCAGCATGTCGAGCAATAGAAACTGAGTTTAAAGTGTTTTTCAGTTTTTCTGCAAAACACTGACAGTTGGCAGGACTCAAATCTCAGAACATTCCAAAATGTTTTGCATTTCAGGACATGTGAGAATACATCCAGGATGTTTTGGTTTGTTCAGAAAACAGAGAGATGACAGCCAGGTGGCACAGCAGTGAGCTACCACTCGCAATGCTGTCGACCGGGTTTGGGAGCGGACTGGGTGGCTGGAGGGCCGGCTTGGGGGGGCTAAGCAGCAAACCACGTTCTCCAGGGAAAGGGAGGTTATGCTCTCCAGTGCAGTGCTCCTGAGTTACCATGGGATGTCCTGTCACCAGCGACCCAGCTAGTGCTGATATTGGGCGGTGTGCTGGACACATGGCGTGGTTGCACCACAGCGTCATTGCACACCATGCCTCCCGTCATTATGGAGAAATAATCCCACTGGACACGCTTCATGCACCCTCCCATTGTGCCACTGCCACCATGCTTAGCAGGCCTGGGGCTTCTGCCCGGCACTGGACATGGCAGTTCCGAAGGTGTGAGGGGCCCAGAGCCCCACCGAGGTATAGCTAGGGGTAAGCTGGGTAGGGGTGGCCTCGGGCCACCACTACAGTGACTCTGTGTGCAGCAGAAGAGCTGATAAGGAGAAAAAGCCATTCTGGCTTAAAGCATATTAAGTAAAAAATAAATAAAAATAAAGAGATGAAGATGAAAATCATTTACTAATAAAGTGGAGTAAGACCTTAATTTGTTGTATTTTCTCATATTGGTGTTGGAGAAAGGGCATCCCCACTATATGAACAACAGTTGTTACTAGTATAAGGAGGGGGTCAGCTTGGACATTTTTTTGAATTTGAGGACATTTCATTCTTTATTACTGAAGAAACTGACAGGAAATCAGACTTTTTGGCCCTTTGACTTCCTTTGTTCCTGTAGGTTTTCCCTGCTTTGAAGACTTAATTCTCTGCTGAGCCATCACAACATGTTGCCACAGAAATTATTCTTATGTTCCAAGTAAAGGATTGTTACTTCAAGGCAGGAGAAGCAGTAGGAACAGATAAACATTTGAAGGGCCAAGAGCCTGTTTACATGCACAGTGTCTTGAGTAATAAAATGAAATGCCCAGAAATTAAAATTTTAAAAACTTTGCCTGAGTTCTGCTGTCCGCTGTGAATTTTGCTGGCCATCAGACAATAACTTATAGTTTTAAAAAAGTTTCTCATACTTAGGGTTATGATATCTGCTTTTTTTCTGTTACGCTCCCTTCCCCAACTCTCAGCCCTGCAGTATTTGATGATGTTATTGTAGTCCTTCTTCTCTAATTATGTCTTTCTCAGCCCTTTATGAAATGTTTTTTCTAAATAATAAGATATAAATTTGTAGTGGCAGGAATCATTTTTGTATACTGTGTTTTTTAGCAGAAGGAAAACTGCTTAGACCAAACTGACATCATTCTGTTTCCCACAGAATGTTGTGACTCTGACTGCTCAGCGCAGACAGCAACAAAAAACCTACACTTGAATTTTTTTTTTAATAAATAATATTTTGATACATGTGTACTTAGGAGTAAGAATAACAAAAAAGTAAATGTTATATTTCTGTTGATCTTTATTCTTTTGTTCAGATGTTTGGGTTTTGTATGAGGAGGCTACATTTGGAATGTTTACATCTGTGTTTCTAGTTTTCAGTAAGATGGCACACTAGTTCAAGTGGACTGAATTCCTATGAAGAGCACAACTGAAGCACGACATCTTAATTTATATTTTATATAAGACTTGAAGTTTGTAATAAATGACTCTAGGTAATGTTAGTGATTTATAATAAGTTAATAGGGTCTCCACTGTATGTCTTTCTTGGCATAAGGGCTCCTCTCGTGAAGTTTGGGCAGCCACGACAGCTCAGCTTCGCTCCACAGTCCTCTTGCTCAAACTTCACACTCGGAATTTCTTGTGGCTTAAGAGACACCCAGCAGTGGCCCTACTAACTTATGTAGTTTATATATTTAGTGTCCCTTTTCCTTATAACTAAGCTATAGTACCATAAAAACAGGATTGTTGTCCCTGACTTTATCTGCTTAGGCTGTTTGTCTGCATCTGATATCAAAATCCCCTTTCTATGACTTCATAATTATTCCGACAGCAACAGATTGCAGTGTTACAAGCAGAAGATCATGATGTCTGGTGTAGACAAGTAGCCCAAGCTGGGGAAGTTTAGGGAACAATGATCCTGTTTTTTTATGTTAAAGCAGCAGTATTTGTGGTAGTCACTGTTAGTTTTCTTCAGCAATGATGTAGTTCGGGCAAAAGCATCCATATACCCATTGTCTTTTCATTGCTAAACTGAGATGTGGGATTTTGCAGCTTGTAAATGTCCCCACTCTCATGCCACACCCACAATGAAAAAATTTAATCTTTTTCGTGGTGCTGTTCTACATGCCATCAGAAACGTGGTAGCACCATCCTAAAATATCCACAGTATGAATCTAATATGTACATCCATAAGGTGCCCTCAGTGGAAGAGTTTTAAAAATTGTGAGTGGTGACCATCTTTAATAACTTGAGTTATTAATTACAACATTAAAAATAAACACTGTTTTAAATATATCTGAGGTAATTAAAAATGCATAGATGTTGAATCCAAATTTGTCAGAAATATATTGTAGCTTAAAAAAAATGATGATGCAATTTTTTTTACTAACAAATACTTCTGCTTTAATGTACATATTTATAAAGAAAAAGGAAAACTAACTGCAGAAAATAAAAGAAAGAAAAACCCAAATTGGTCCAAAAATGGTTTTGACTGTAAGTGTCCCTCTAGATGGCAGGGGTTCTCCCAAGCCCCAGTGGTAGACTTACCCTGCGAACGCTAAGCTGGCATATTCTTATATTCAGGGCCCCTAATGCTCTGTGGCACTTTGTCCGATTTCTGTGGCAGGGCTCCTCAACCTGTGGCAGCATTTTTTGATTTCTGTGACATGATTTATTTATTTCAGTGGCAGAATGCAGTCCTGCCATTGGCTAAAATATGATGTGATGTTATAAATGACATCACATGCCAAGCACAGAGGAGGGGCGTCATGATAAACGAGATAGGAAAGGGATCTGGGCACTATGGGAAAACTGTATATTAGAATGGAAATTCACCAACAACAGTGAAATCTGCAGCACTATGTATATTCTGCTGCATGATGCAAATTTTGCTGAAAATTCTGTGTTCACAGACTCGCAGAATTCAAGGGGCCTTGCTTATACTTTTATTTGCAGTCCTGTAAGTAGGGGAAGGGGTTGTAAATCAGTGCTGAGGAGTCCTGCCGCACCATCCATTCACATTCCTGATATAAGCACTCTGCGCCTGTGCTTCATGTTTTACGATGTCACTGTTTGGAGAGCGCAGGGGTACGCTCCATAAAAGTAATAGCCACATCTTTTAACATACTATTTTTAGTATGTTAGCAGTCCATTAGTTCAGTTCAGGCCACTGCTCGACTAATAAGGTCTTTGTTAGTCGGTGATGACTCTGACTTGAATCAAACAGACTGCTAACATACTAAAATATTTTAGATGTGGCTATTACTACTTTTGAATGTACCACTGTGCTGTCCAAACAGTGTTTGATATAAAATTGAGAGGGGAGTGCTCATAGCAGGCAGGGAAGGGATGATGTTGCAGGACTCCTCAGCACCAATTTATGATTCCTTCCCTACTTACAGGACTGCAAATATAAGAATATGCCCTAAGGTTTATCTCGGGTAAGTCATCACTGGAGCTTGAGGGGGCGGTATTATAGAAGGTGCTCTTTAAAGCTGCAGCAAGATGGAGAGTGGTTAGAGCACTGCCTTGGAAACCAGGAGGTAACATGCTCAAACCCTGTTAGAACCAGATACTCACCGTGTGACCTTGGGGAAGTCATTTAACCTCCTAGTGCTCCAGTCCACCCAGCTGCGGAATTGAGTAGAAGCAAGACCCCACTGGAAACTAGATTTTGCATCTCAGCTGGACTATCCTGTGTAAATAAATTGTAACAAAAAAAAATCTAGCTACATTGTGGGGTGGTCTGAATCCTGGTATCTCTGGTTGACAGTGACAGTGACATACAGTACTGAGGCTTTTATAGATTACAACAGGAAGGACATTTGCTAGATGTGCGGGTGGCGGCAGAAGCATCTACAGTAGATAATGCTGGGCACTTCCATACCATCAGAACAGAAACTGGGATTAGCAGAGAACAGCTGCTGAGAAGCCTGCAGTATTGCAGTCCCATCACTGCAAGTAGGCATTGCTCATAAATGCAGATACAAAATCAGGAGACAATAAGCAGATTTTAAGGAACTGGAGAAAAAAACCCAGAACATTTAAAACCCCTGAAATAAAGTGCTTTATGCATCCATGCTGTACATGATTCTAATTTTAAGTTTTGTTCCCCTCGTTTTGTAGATTATGATTTTGGAGATGCGTTTCCAGCAGTGCAGTCCATGCCCAGCATAGACTGGGAAGGTGGGACTCCATCCTTTGTTGCTGTTGTATATGTTATACTTCCCTGTCACAGTTTGCTGCATGCTCCACTGTAAGAACTTCTACTTGAACACTGTGGAATTCTGTCACCATGGAAAATTGTAAACAAAAAAGCATTTTTAGCAGTACTTTTCAGTTTGTGACAAGATAAATTGTGGACTTTCATTTAGGGGGTACATTGAAGTATATTACAATCCGCCGCATAGATATTTATTTTTGTTACTCAGAGTTATAACTTTAATCCTAAACTTCACTGCTGTTCAGTATTTCATTTATGTCTAGCAGTAATAACTTGAGAAGTGCTTAAAATTCATTCTTTGCGCGGGGCTGACATTGATGCTCAGTGCCTGAGTAGTTCTTCTAGGAATCTGTTAAAATTGACTAAAAGCTAAATCTTATTGTTTAGAACATAATCTGAACTGTAGGGAAACCAGAAGAAATAATTTATTTTAAATTTAAGCCTTGAAAAATAGGCAGCAAAGAGTACATTTCTAGGGACATGGATATGTTGTTCATCCACACTTATTGGCAGGTTCCTTGCCGCTTTAAATCTTGCCAGAAGGTCTTCAAGCTGGCTCCTCCCACCCACCCGGGTGGTAAAACTCTCGGCTCCGCCCCATGACGCCAGATCTTCCTTACCGCTTGGAAGCTCAGGTTCCCTCCTTAACGCGTTGCGATTAAGACTGGTTCCTAATTCTTTGAACAGTTCGAAATTAAAAAGTTTTGCTAAAGACTTGGTCTTCTTCTCCTCGCTGCTCACGATGGACAAATCGACTCGGTTTTGGAGGTGCCCTTGCGGGCAGAAGATGTCTAGGACGGATCCGCACTCACGTGCGTCACTGCCTGGGCCTTGAGCACGACCCACGGCCTGCACGACTTCTGCTCTTCCTTCGCCTCGCCTTGAAGACCGTGCTGCCCGATTACAACTGGGCGCCCGAAAAGAATTCCACGGTGAAATCTAAAGAGACCCGATTGGCGGTATCCGTGGCGGCGGCGCTCGGCGGATCAGCTAGAGCAGATGATCACCCTCAAGAGAGAGGCGGCGCTGGCCGCCGACCTCGAAGGCGGTTTTTGTCCCGCTTCTCTCGGTGCCTCGTACTCAGCTTCTTTTAAGGAGCTTTGTCTGACCCTCTCGACCAAAGGTGAGGTCCATCTTCTTCGGGACCTTTTTCAGGTCAAAAGAGCAAAAGTAAGTCTCCGTTGGCGCTCTTGGGAGGCGGAAAGATCCCTCACTTGCCGACAGTCGACGATTCGAATCCACCTCTCAACTTTCGACCACTGAAAGCAGCGATTGTCCCCGTCAGGCCAGTTGACCGAACTCCTGTCGGCGGTCGAGATTTTTCTCGACCCGTTAGACGGGTTGTCGGCTGGAGAAGCTGAGAATCCCCTCTTCCCGGTTCCCCCGGTGGGAGTTGAGGATCCCGTCGGCTCGTCTGTGCCTCCGGTTCCGGAGCCTTCGGTGGGATCGTCCGAGGGCAGAAGTGCGATTCCGACACTTCTCCTCTACTCCCCCGGCCTAATCGAGACTCTCGGTCTCGGTCTCGGACATCCCGCGGTCCAACCGATCCACCGCCTTGGCGGGTCGATCTCGGCACGCGGCAAGCGCGCCACGCTCTCCTCTTCCTCGGACGAGGGAGGCTTCGCGCAAAGGCGCCGGAGGTACGAGGAACTTATGTGGCAACAGCTCTTTGACCGGGAATAAGCCACCCAGTCGCCTTCCCCGCCATTAGTGGCTGTCACGGAGCAGCGAAACAACCCTCGTTGTAGTCGAGGAGCCTGTTCTCAGGCCGGTTGTTCGGCCAGTTCCAGCTGCCCCACCGATTCTGGTGGAACCTCCGCCTCCACAGCCATTAGTTGGGGCTCCGACCAAATATTCTCGGTCGGCTTTGGGTTTGCCCCATAGGCTGTCTGTCACCCTCACTCCCGATAAACCTCGGCAGGTGGAGGGTGGCTCAGGGCCGAGGCAGCTCTTTGAGGACTCTTCTGAGTCTGATGATGGTTCCTTCCTCTTCTCCAGCGCATGGACTTGGAGTCCTCGGGAAGAGCAGTCAATGGACGATAGCCCTCGTCCTTCTTAGGGTTGCTTGACTCATCTGGAGTCCACGGGATGAAGCTCGAACCCGTTTCCTAAACGGACCCAGGTATCCCCTCACGGAGATTCTGGACCGAGGGGGATTCTCCTACGGAGGCCTTTCCGGTGGCCGAAGCCATAGTGGGTCTGGCCTTGGAACTTTGGCAGCGTCCTGCTTCCTGCCCTCGCCTTGACCAGAGTTGGCCAAGAGTATCACGGTCCCTACGGTTCCCTGTCCGGTTTTGAGACACCCTCGCGAGGGTTGGTTACCGACAAGCGTTTTCCGGCGTGCCGAGAGCGTGAGGATGTGGACAAACCTCCGACAAGAATCCAGAAATTGGATTATGCGAGGCGAAAAGTCTATGCTGTGTCCTCTCTCGCCACACGTCAGGCCAGTTCGGCTGTCCTCATGGCACATTTTCTCACGCCCTGTTGGGCTCCCTGGATGAGGTTGTCCCTCATCTTCCCGAGATCTGCAGACTGCGGTCAAACGGAATCTTGCGGGACCAGGGCAGGGCAGTGGCTAAACAGCAGCTCAGACTGCGTTAGACATCGAGGGACTCATGTGCCAGGTCTGTGGCGGCTCCGCGGTAATACATCGTCGTCTGGCTTGGCTGAGGATATACCTTACGCGGATACCCAGCACAAGTTGGCGGATGTTCCCTTTTTGGGGACTGACCTCTTCGGCCCTGGGGTGGAAGGTCACCTGCAGAGGATCGAGAAGTCCAATGCTACCTTGGACTCGGTTTCTTCCGCTCAGAAGGACAAAGGCCGCAAGCCACAGCCTAAGCCCTTTCGTCCTTCTGCGCCCGGCGGCACGCCGGCCAACAACGTCAGGGCCAGCAGGCTCGACCTTGGTATCCCAAGCCCAAGCCGTCGGCTTCCTCCAACAGGAAGCAGGGAGGTAAAGGCCCAGGAGGTCCCTCGGCCGGTCCCTCCTCCAAGCCTGCCCAGTGACGGGCTGAGGGGTGTCGCCCCCATCCCTGTCACCTCACCCCTGGTTCCCCCTGTGGGGGGACGGCTCAGACACTTCCTTTCCACCTGGTCCGCTGTTACCACGGACAGGTGGGTACTGGAGGTGGTGGGAAAAGGCCTACCTCTGGAATTCGAGCAGGCCCGCCCTTCAGAGCCGTGCGCACCTCGGGAGCCTCGGTCTGCAGCCTCACTGGCGGCTCGCGACCGACATCGCTCTCCTCCTCCAAAGGAGGTGATCACGGAGGTAGAGGACCCCCTTCAGACCCGGGTTCGTGTCCAGGTATTTCCTGGTTCCGAAGCGGACGGGCTGGCGCCCATTCTCGACCTACACGACCTGAACAAGTTCCTAAGGTCTCGAACCTTCAGGATGGTCACTCTGGCACAGATAATACCATCTCTGGAACACGGCGTGTGGTTCTGCTCTCTGGACCTACAGGACGCGTTCTTTCACGTCCCTATCCATCCGTCACCCGGAGATTCCTCCGCTTTCGGCGGAGGGATCCTCTCAGTTCAGAGCCATGCCCTTCGGCTTATCTCCAGCTCCCAGGGTCTTCACCAAATGCATGGCAGTGGTGGCGGCATTCCTGCAGCGCCGAGGGGTCGGGTGTGCCCCTTACCTGGACGATTGGCTGATAGCAGCCCCTCCAGGCGGGAGGTGGGTGGTCCAGAGATCTGGCCCTCCAGGTTTGCTCTCAAGTCGGCCTTCTCATCAACGAAGCCAAGTTGGAACTTGAGCCGAAGCAGGTGATCCTGTTCATCGGGGCAGAGCTCGACTCTCTTCGAGCCAGAGCACAGCTCCCGGCAGACAGGGCCGAGGTTCTTACTTCCTTTGCCCAATCATTTCTGGTTGGGCAATCGCGCCCTGCCCGGGACTTCCTGCACCTTCTGGGTCTCATGGCGACTTGTACCAGCGTGGTCCATTGGGCCCGCTGGCACATGCGCCCCCTTCAGTGGGGACTGGCCAGCCAGTGGTCACAACGCTGCAATCCTTTGGACCAGCTAGTGATAGTGACCCGGGAGATGTGGAACGCTCTCCAGTGGTGGACTGTTCCATTTCATCTGCAGGAGGGCATCCCGTTTGTCCGCCCCGAGCCGTCGGTCTCTCTGTCGACCGACGACTCTCTGATGGGTTGGAGTGCCCATCTGGGGGAACACAGAGTGCACGGCCTCTGGTCCCTGCGGGAGTCCCGATGTCACATCAACCTGCTGGAGCTCCGAGCGGTCTGCCTAGCTCTCACCGCCTTTGCTCCGTTTCTCCGGGGTCAAGTGGTCCGAGTCCAGACGGACAATACCACGACCATGTACTACCTGAACCGCCAGGGCGGGACGCGCCCATGCTTCTATGCAAGGAAGCTCTCCGCCTTTGGTCACCATGCGCAGCCTGGGCGGATCTCCTAGCCATTCATGTGGCAGGAGCCTCCAACACTCTGGCCGATGCCTGGGCGGATAGGGGCTGCATCTCACAGTGGTCTCTCCTGCCGGTGGTAGTGCAGATCTGTTCTCCACTGGGCACACCTCAGGTGGACCTGTTTGCCTCCAGGAGAGCGAGAGCTGAGGCTGTTTCATGCCTGCCCCTCAGCAGGGCTCGCTGCAGGGGTGCCTTCTCGAGGCTGTGGACCCGGGCCTCTTCTCGCCTTTCCCCATTTCCTTGATTCACAAGGTGCTTCTCAAAGCAAGGAGGGACAAGGCGCAGGTGATCCTGATAGCCCCAGACTGGCCCGCCAGTTCTGGTACCCAGATCTCCTCAACCTCAGCTCCAGGCTCCGAGGCAGCTTCCAGCTCGCCCGGACCTGCTTTCAGTCAATCAGGGAAGGTGTTCCATCCAGACCTTCAATCCCTGCATCTGGCGGCCCTGGTTCTGTGGCCGGCTAGAGTTCCAGGCCTTGGGTCTTTCCGACGAGGTCCTCAATGTGGTTGAGGTGTCCCGAAGAGTCGACCAGAAAATGCTCGCTTCAAATGGAAGAGATTCTCCATTTGGTGTCAGAGCAAGGGCCTGGACCCTTCCTCCTTTTCTGTGACAAGCATTTTGGACTATTTATGATCCCTTTCTAGTCAAGGGCTTAGGTCGACGACCCTAAAGGTGCACCTGGCAGCCATCTCTGCTTACCGGGCGCGGGCCGGGAAGCAGTCAGTGGCGCAAGAAAAGGTGGTCGGGCGCTTTTTCAAAGGCCTTGATCACATTTCCCCTCTGGTGCGAGAACCTCCACCTCCGTAGGATCTACTGCTGGTACTGGCAAAGCTCATGGGCAAGCCATTCGAACCAATGCACAGGTGTGAACTCTCTCACCTGTCGTGGAAGACCGCCTTCTTGGTGGCTATCACGTCAGCCAGAAGGATGGGAGAGCTCCAGGTGCTTTGCATCGAGTCTCCTTACCTGGTCTTCCACAGGGACAAAGTTGTCCGCGCTTCCCACCCAAATTCCTTCCGAAGGTGGTGTCGGAGTTTCACCTAACCAGGTGTTGACTCTGCCGGTGTTCTACCCCAATCACACCTCGGAGGCGTAATATAGGCTCCATACTCTGACCCTAGAAGGGCTCGCTATTATAAGGAGCGGACGGCTGAAATTCGGGGAGAGGTTTGCCAGCTGTTTGTCACCTACGCTGAAGCCGCATCTGGCAGACCTGCAGCCAAGCGGACGATAGGCAGGTGGGTCACCTCCTGCATAGATCGCTGCTATAAGTTGGCGGGCATGGAGCCTCCCAGAGGAATAAGAGCTCATTCTACCCGTCATACTGCTGCATCGGTGGCTGCTTCCAGGGACGTCCTTATCCAGGAATTCTGCAGGGCTGCTACCTGGAAGTCAGCACACACCTTCATTACCCATTACTACATCGACCTTGAGTCACGCTGGGATGCTGGTTTTGGGGCCTCGGTTCTCCAGTCCTTATTTCCCAAGTAAGTATTGGGGGTGTGCGCCTTGCCTCCCTCCTCCCGGAGAACTGCTAGGAGTCTGCCAATAAGTGTGGATGAACAACATATCCATGTCCTAGAAATACAGGTTACTCACCTGTAACAGGAGTTCTAGGAATGGTATATGTTGTTCATCCACCACTCCTCCCCGGCTTTGACGCACAACCTGAGCTTCCAGCGGGCCAGATCTGGCGTCATGGGGCAGAGCCGAGAGTTTTACCACCCGGGTGGGTGGGAGGAGCCAGCTTGAAGACCTTCCGGCAAGATTTAAAGCGGCAAGGAACCTGTCAATAAGTGTGGATGAACAACATATACCATTCCTAGAACTCCTGTTACAGGTGAGTAACCTGTATTTTTAGCACATGTGCTGACACATGCTTTCGCATTTCTGCATAATTTTTGGTGACCAGTTACAAAAGCGGTTGCTTTTGGTGACATCATTATGTGGATAGCTTGTCAATAATTTAAACCCTGTGAACCTTTGGATGACAGTTTATACAATATTTATTCAGTTTTTATGTATTGTAGACCACTTAGCTTATGCCTTGAAGATGAGCAGTGTCCCTTGGAACCGAGTCCATATGGCCTCCTGGTGTCCATCCTGCACCTCGGAGGTCTCATGGTGTGAATAAATAAAGTTTACTCCTAGGAGATTTGAGGGACCAGGCAAGGACCTCAGGGATTTAGGGATGGGGATTGGTCACTGGGGGCATCCTTTTGTCTCCCTTAATCGGAGAGCAATTTAGTGTGTTTTGTTTTTGGTCAGAAAAATGAGTTCAAAGGACTGTCCCAATAAATACATTAAACACTTTTTTTTTAGAACTTTTCAGTACTTCCTGTGTTGAAACTGCACTTACTTGTTTTCAGTTATACAAAGGCACTGCACTGAGAGAAGACTTACTTTTGTTAATTGAGAGGGCAGTGACAAAGACACCTATGAGACACATTTTTTATTCTTTATATGGGGTGAAGGGGAAACTGACCTCTTGCCCTGTGGGGGAAATGCCTGATCAGACATTTCCATTAGGTGGAAAAGCAACCCTGCTTGCTCCTCAAGTGAAGTAGCAGGTAAGATGACAGGAGCTGGGTTAGACAGTTTCTTTTTAGTCCAGAGCATTAAGGAGAGACGCTCTTGTTCCACACATACAATGGCACAAGAGTACTCTGGCTGTGAGTCAAGTATGGGCAGAATAGGTGGTCTCATGGAGACCTACTGCACACCATAGTTGTATTGGTTCGATGTCAGTGTGGCAGAAAAGTAAAGCAAGGGCCATATCCTTTTGTGTATATTTTTGGCATGGTCTCAGAATTCCAGTAGGACTGCTTGCTCTCGCTCTTTCTTGTTGACTTGACAACATGGCATGCACTTGATTTTCAAGGCTCCACCCAACTACTAACCTGGTGACAAATGCTGCCAATGTCTTGGTGTTTGAAGTCTGTCTCTCATTAGGGACTGTCTGCTTCCTGCTAAAAGAACTAGAAGACATTGCAGATGTGGCACTGTGCATTCCTGCAGTTGTTTCATGGCTGTGAATCATCATGCTCTCATATGCAACATGCAATTGTGTTAACTGCTTGTTTGATAACTTCATACATGAAATAACTTTATGACATGCACCTGCCAGTCCAGTTTCCTCTATATTCTATGTCTTTGACATTAAGATCTATAACAGGTTGTATTCCCATATGGAATGGGACGTATTCTGCACTCTGGCACAAAAATTACATTTCTGATGTATACAAAATGTCACACTTACCATAGGGCACAGAGGGTCTTTTTGGCCCAAAGAGAACAACCTCCGAGGCAGTTCTTGACAGATTTCTGTGTGACATGATAAATCTGCATACATCGATGGTCTTTATCATGTGTGTGTAGCCAGTTAATATTACAAAAGGAGTCTAAAGCAACAACAGAAGGTCCAAAACAAAAAAAGTTGCCTAAGCAGGAAACCCTGCCATTATTGCTACCAGTGGATGTTATTTTTCAGGCATTGTCCACTTCTGTTGTAGCCTATTAGATAATAAAACGAGTCACAGACATAGAATGAAAGTATATTATAGCAAGTGTTTCACCGCTTCATGTTGTTTGAATTACATTTGGATTTTTACGAATATAGTTTGTTTATTGTTTTGTTTTTTACCTTTGTGTTTATGATTTGAGGTTTATTTTTCCTTTGGGTTAATCTACAGACTGATTTGGATCTAAAACCCAGTTCTGGTTTTGCAACCAATACTGTAGAGTCAAAGTTTTTACAGATGTGACACTGTAGCCTGAAAATATGGGTTACACTGCAGATTGCTTGACTGGGGTGAGTGACTACAGCAAGAAAAGCCATTACATTGATTTCCCTCCTGTTAACACTGTGATTCAACAATTCATTCCTAAAGGAATTTAAAATGTGCTGAACATAGTTAGAAACCTGTTGGCCTCAGAGGAAAGATCAGTGTAGGTATTGCTGGGGTTACCAGGGACGTGGTGCCTGCCTTCTGTTACAGTGCTATATCTGTGTACTACAAAACTAATATTAGTGTACTGCCAAACACCCCTCTTTGTTATTCAGACAAGGCAAGAACCACACTTGGCAGAAAAAAGAATCACTGATGGCATTAGGGCAACACCTGGCTCCGGCATCTCAGAGGTCGGGGGCACAAAACAATATTTCTATTTTACCCAGGTCTGGGGAAGAGGTGCCAGGTCTATAGTGAGTCTCCTATCTGTGGGGACCCAAAAACTCACACAGGTCACTCGGTGATGGATTGTCCGCAACGAGAAACTTGGGATTTTACTATATGGCTTTATTCCTGACAGAGTGTTAACAGAAATTATGGTGGTGTTCCCAGGGCTTGTAGCTGTACAGACACAGATGACGCATTTGTAGCAGGTAAAAACATTTCACAACTCTTTCAGGCAGTACTGAGACTTCTTACAAGAACATTTCCCATGAATGTCTAGCCCTTTGTTAAGAGACCCCTGGACTTACCAGTGCATTTATAGTGGATCTTGCCACAACACTATTTTGAGCACCACTAGGTGAACTAAGTTTATTTATTTGAGTTTTTGTAACTGGGTAAGTCCACTGAGACAATTACAGTCCCTTTTTCAGGGTCGACCTGGGGTCGAGAATCAACCACGAAGGTATAAGTGCAACAAGCAATTCAGTTCTCATGGTACACGGATGGCATAAGGCAGAGTACAGGTCAAGACACAATGTTTGCAAGTACAGAAGCAATTGACAACAGATTTGACAAGTAGTGCATGAAATTGAATGCCTGATGGACTACAGACAGGGCAGTTATAGTACAATACTTCATAGTAAGCATACTAATAATATACATGGGAGTGGCTAGGACCAGAGACTTCTACACATATTAGCCTCCCATTATGCTAGGTGCCGTAGTAGTGGAGAGGGAGAAGAGTAAGGCAGGAGAAGGCAGCCGTAGGTAAGGTGGGGAGTTTCTGGGTAGGCACCCTTCAGTAAAAGCAGGAACAGGTGGCAGAGGAAGACAGAAGGGCAGACAGTTGGGACTAAAATTGTGAGATGGAGGAGCAGGATAGAATGGAGGGAGGGAGTTCCAGTCAATTAGGGCGGCATAAGAAAAGGAGCATCTGGATACGGCAAGAAGCATTTTGGGGACAGTGAGAAGGGGAGAGAGGTAGGGCGGAGTGTGCGTGGTCCTTGTTTGAGGCGGATAAGTTCCCTGAGGCAGGCAGGAGTGAATTTGTGAACAAACTTGAACATAAGGCTCAGGGTGGAGTACCTCAGTTTTGCTCCATATGAAGGCCACCCCAGCAAGGCGAGAACATCACAGTGGTGAGAACGGGTAGGTGGCCCCACAGCAAAACAACCTACCCTGTGGTATGCTTGAGAGAGGAGGGACTTGGAGGAGGTAGTGTAGAGAAGGAGGGGTTCAGCATAAGATAGTATGGGAAGGAGGTATGCAGAAGTAATTTTTTGGCAAGAGTGAGTGACGATACGTATATAGGAGTCCAAGTTTCTGATTGAGATTTTGATAGTGCTAGAGACATGGGAGTTGAGCGATAGGGCAGGGTCCAAGGTAACACCTAGGTATTTGAAGGAGTGAACTACCTCTAGCGGGTCACCCTTGTTAGTATAAATACCAAGGGCAAGTGGGTTAGGCTTTTTTGCATGCCGATGGGCAAAGACCATGCATTTTGTTTTCTTTGAGTTGAGAACAAGATGATTCCGTTGGAACCATGCTTCCAGGGAGGTGAAGTCGGAGGCAAGGTTCCAATTGATTTGGTCAGTGTCTGGAGAGGAGTGGTAGCTGATGGCATAGTCTGCATATAGATGAACTGTGGCACTCCCGCAGAAGTTGGGGAGGTCATTGATGAAGAGCGAAAATAACATGGGGCCCAGAATTGAGCCTTGCGGGACACCGTGGGAAACTGGTTTCTGTTCTGACTGGGAGCCATCCCACTTAACTTTCCTGGATCAATCGGACAGATAGCTCTTCATCCAATGCAACGCATTGTAGTCCAGCCAAGTAGATGTAACTGGTGGAGCAGCAGCCCATGGTTCACTAGGTCAAATGCCTTGTGAGATCACAAACATGGCCCCAGTGGCCTGGCCCCTATCCGTGAGCATGGAAGATGTCAGATGTTACTTTTATGAGTGCAGTGAGGGTACTGTGCTTCTTTCTAAAGTCACGTGTTAGCAGGGTGATAGCAGCTTGTGGGAGTCAAGTTAGTCTTGGAGATGATTATAGACTATTTTTGGATTTTGCCAGTTGGAGAAAGTAGGGATATAGGTCTAAAGTTTTCTATGATGGAGTTTGGTCCTCCTTTGTGGACCGGACTACTACTGCCACCTTCCACTTATCTGGCACAGTATTTGAGAGGAAGGACCGGTTGAACAAGTTTGGATGGGCGAAGCTAGGACAGAGGCACCCAGCTTAAGAAATTTTGTTTCCAACAAGTCATATCCAGGGGAGCCCTCAGGTTTTAGATTAGATAGAAGTTGCTGCACCTCTTTGAGTGTGGCTGTCTTCAAGTGGAATTCAGGACGACCCCCTAGATTGGGCAGGGGAGTTGTAGGAAGAGAGGGAGCCTTATGAAAGATAGAGGTGTATTTTTGGAGGTCAGTGAAGAAATTGTTAAATCCAGTGGCTATGGATAGTGGGTCATCAAGGGTGGTGCCATTGACAGAAATAGAGCTTGGGTTTTCTGCAGTCTTTCCTTTTACTAAGGTGTTAACTTGTCTCCAGAATTCCTTTGGGTGATTTAGATGCTCTGTTTGAAGAGATTTGAGATGGTATCTCTTAGCTTTTTGTATAGAGTTTTTACACTGATTCCTGAACTGTCAGTAGATAAGCCAGTCTGATTGGAGTCCACTATGCTTGTACGTTTTCCATGCTTTGCCCCATAGGGCCATGAGAGATCTGATATCCCCAGAGAGCCACGGGCTTTAACACCCTTAGGTCTGCATTTCTTCTGAGGGGCGTGCTGTTGATTATTTTGGTGAGTGGAGATTAGGAAGTCCAGGCTAGGTTTATATCAGGAAGTGTATTAATGGGGCCCTAGTCTGCAGAGTTAATGGATGATAGGAACCTTTTTACGTCGAACTTGGTCTTATCCCGGACCAGGGAAATCTTAGGAGGAGGGTTGGTATAGCTGTTACTCCACATACAGAAAGTGGGAGAGTGATCGCTTCTGCAGTCAGAGAGTGTGCCAGTAGATCTGATTTTAAGTGGGCAGTTAGTGACTATCCAGTCTAGCAGGGTATGATTGCCAGATTTTGAATTGACTTGTGTATGATCATGGATTAACTGAGTGAGGTTGCCATCAGCAAGTGAAGCACGGACATTACCAATATTGGGGTGCAGCCAGTCAGTGTTGAAGTCCCACATAGGATGAGGTCATGCTTTGGGAGGCTGCCTAAAGATTCAAGGAGAGGAGGCAGGCCAGCGGTGGCATGGTTGGGGGAATATAGATACACCCTATGTTTATTTTTTTAACGTTTCCAAGCGTAAGGGTGACATAAATGGACTCAACGAGAGCTGGTGAGGAGGCAGGCGTGGGGAGTACAGTGATGTTGAGGCCTGTCCTATAGTAGATCAGTACCCCTCCGCCCCTTTTGCCTATCCTATCATGTCTAGAAACATAGAATTTGACGGCAGATAAGGACCGCTTGGCCCACCTGGTCTGCCCATTTCCCTACCTACTGGATAAGCTGCAGATCTTAGTTAACCAGCAGCCTACTTCTTCCTACCCCCACCCCCTAGAATTGCCTTATGACTGTCCCATGCATGCTTGAATTCCACCACTGATTTTGACTCCACAACCTCCTCCGGAAGGCCGTTCCATGCATCCACGACCCTCTCTGTGAAAAAATACTTCCTTAAATTACCTCTGAGCTGCACCCCCATCTTCAAATTGTGCCTCTTGTTCTTGCACACCTCTTTTTTTGAAAGATGCTACCCTCTTGGACTTTGTTGATTCCCTTGAGGTACTTGAACGTTTCTATCATGTCCCCCCTCTCCCTCCTTTCCTCGAGGCTATACATATTAAGCTCCTTTCGTCTCTTCATATGTCTTCCGGTGCAGACCCTGCACCATTTAGATGCCCTCCTCTGGACAGCTTCTATCCTGTCTATGTCTTTGGAGATTGGGTCTCCAGAACTGCACAAGTACCCAGATGGGGTCTCACCAGCTGTCTGTACAGAGGGATAATAACTTCCTGTTTTCTACTGGTGATGCCTCTCCCTATGCATCCCAGTATCCCCCACCCTCCTTGCTGCCCTCACATTGCTTGCCCACCTTTAGGGCATCTGTATGACTACCCCCAGGTCCCTTTCCATTTTGTTGTTGTTAGTATCTCACCCCCATTGTGTACTCTTCCCTGGGTTTTGTTTCCCAGGTGCATTACCTTGCACTTCTTAGCATTGAATCTAAGCTGCCATACATTTGACCATTCCTCTACCCTTGCCAAGTCCCTTCTCATCCTTTCCACCCCACCTGTGCATCAACTCTGTTGCAGATCTTTGTCATCTACAAAGAGACATACTTTTCCTTCCAGTCCTTCTGCAATGTTGAAGAGGATCGGTCCTAATACTGAACCCTCACGGTACCCCACTAGCAACCTTCCTTTCTTCTGAGTGGACTCCATTTACTGTTACTCTCTGTGTCCTATTCTCCAGCCAATTCTTTGCAGGCTGTCATCTTGGGACCACACCCAGGCTGGCTAACTTGTATAGTAATCTTTTGTGTGGGACTGTGTCAAATGCCTTGCTAAAGTCTAGGTAGGCCATGTCCACAGCCCCTCCCTGATCTACTGCTTTGGTCACCCAGTCAAAGAAATCTATCAGATTCATCTGGCATGACCTTCCCGCTGTGAATCCATGCTGCCTAGGGTCCTGTGCCCCTCTGGCCTCTAGATACTCAACAATTCTTTCCTTCCATCATTTTCACTATCACTGAGGTTAAACTAACAGGTCTGTAGTTTCCTGCTTCTGCCTTGCTCCCACTTTTGTGAAGGGGAATCACATCTGCCCTCCTCCAGTCCTCGGGTACCACCCCATCCTCCCATGATTTGTTAAAGAGGGTAGTCAGTGGTGTCACTAGTTCTACCCTTAGTTCTTTTAGAATTCTGGGATGAATCCATCAGGCCCCATTGCTTTGTCCACCTTCAGTTTTAAGAGTTCTTTCAGAACCCTTTCTTCTGTAAATGGGCTGGTATCAACTTCTGTATCCAGAGTGTTTCTACTGTTTGTTTTATGCACTCCCCTTCTTCATTTGTAAATACTGAGCAAAAATATTTGTTTAGTATCTCTGCCTTTTCAAAGTCTCCTTTGCCCACCCTCCCTCCGCTTTATTAAGCCTCACTATCCCACCCTTGGTCTTCCTTCGCTCCCTGATGTACCTATAAAAGGTTTTATCCCCTTCTTAACTGAGTTGGGTATCTTTTCCTCGGTTTGGGCCTTTGCTTTTCTGACTGCCTTCCCAGCCTCCTTTTGCTTTAACTGATACAGTTCTCTGTCCTGCTCCTTCTGTGATTCCTTGTACTTCCTGAATGCTTTCTTTTTCTCTTGAACCTTCACTGCCACTTCCTTTGAGAACCATAGTGGTTTCTTACATCGTTTTGTTTTGTTTATTTGCTTCACACAAAGGCTCGTTATCTCTGTGATGGCAGTTTTTATTATTCCCCATTGTTCTTCTACCCTCCTTCCTGCCCATTTGCTAGTGCATTCCTTAGGCACTCGACCATTTTAGCAAAGTCAGTCCTCCTAAAGTCCAGTACTTTTGTCTTTGTATGGCTTGACTCTATTGCTGTGTTTATTGTGAACCATAGTGTTCGATGGTCACTAGTTCCCAGATGGCTACCCACTCTACATCTGTGATCTCTCTCCATCTCCATTTGAGAGAAGCAAGTCTAATATTGCTCCTCTCGAGTGGGCTCCAATGCTAGTTGTCTAAGGCATGCCCCCTGTAGGGCATCTAGAATAACTGCACTCTTGATGGCAGCTGCAACTGCACTCCAGTTAACATCTGGCATATTCAGATCACCCATCAGCAATATCTCCCTTTTTCTGCCATTCTAAGTATCGTTCTATCATTTCCTTGTCCATTTCCTCCCCTGAGAGAAGGTCTGTATCTAACCCTGTGCGGATTGTGGTGCCATTGCCTGTCTCCAAATTTACCAACAGTGCTTCTTCTCCTCCCTGTTTACCCTTTTGTTCTGTTGCTTTTATTCCTTCCCTTATGTAAAGAGCTACTCCTCCTCCTCTTTTACCCTCCCTGTCCCTCCTGTAGATAGTGTATCCTGGTATGTTTACGTCCCAGTCATGTTTTTGTGTATACCATGTTTCTGTGACTGCCACGATATCCAGATGTTCCTCCTCCATCAAGGCCACTAATTCAGGAAGCTTGTTACCCAGACTACGGGCATTGGTACTCATTGCTCTCCATTTTTGATGGCTTTACCTTCTGTTGCAGCATCCCCACTGACCTGTCTACCTCGGTCTTTTCTCATTTAGTACCCTGTTTTGTGGGAGAGGCTGGGATTTTCCTGCTGCTTGTCAGTGCCTCCCCTTTGACTAGTTTAAAGCTTGCCAATGAAGCATTTAAATGCTGTAGTCTTGAAGGGACACCTCATGCTGTTTGATAGCAGGTTTTAGCCAGGATTCAGTTATGCACAGGATGTCAGGAGACATTCGTATGGTCCAGGCTTCCAATTCAGCCATTTTGGGGCGTAGGCTGCGAATATTAATGTGTACTATTTTCAGTCCTTTCATAGTAGGTACATATGCTGCAGATTGGGTAGGGGAGAGTGAGGAGCAGGTCAGGGTTGGTTTCAATGTCCTGAGCCTGGAGCAGCAGGAGGAGAGTAGAGACAGTTACCAGGGCAAGGTGCCAGAGAGAGAGGATACCATAGGCAGAGGTAGCATTGGGAGCAAGGAGGCGTTGTGTAACCAGTAACCAAGCCGAGCTGTATCTTGTTTGGGCAGACGGGGGATGTGAGAAAGTATTGTCCTGGATTCTGGTACAAGCGTGGACTGGAGGAGGTGAACATTCACCTGCAGGGTGTTGGAATGCCCCAGTTATCACCCCGTCCATATACCAGCTTAACACAATAAGCCAAGCCAGGGAGACTGACCAATATAGTCTGCCCATTATTGCAAGTTGGGCAGACTGGTCGAGGGCAGAGAGTAGGTTGTAAATTGTTGTGTTCTGTGATCCAGGCAGGGGCGAAATGCCTGGTGGGAACCGCAGAGAGAGAGAGAGGCTAAAATTACAGTTTGCGTGGCGAGGTGAATTAGGTTGATTAATCCTAGTAGACTAGGGGAGTTTATATAGTTCTGAGGCAATTGTCCAGCCCAATCTAGAAGCCCATGGTGTAGGGGTGACAGCAGGAGAGAAGAGCCAATAGAATACGATTTTTCTGGTGGGAGGGGCAGGAATGAGTATTTAAAGGTGGCCTGGGAGAGGGTGGGACAAGAACAGGCACGAGAAGCTAATGAGTGCCCAGTTATGAGTAATTGGAACTGCAGAGAAGCTGCCTACAAAGGCGTACTTAATTGGGAGCTATGCTCAGCGTGGGTGGCCCAATCAGGAGCGTTCAAAATACACAGTGACCAATGACAGATCTGCCGGAGCAGCCTGGCTCCTAAATCAAAGAGCGCCGTACCTTCGGCTATGTGTCCGTGAGTCGGGACCAGGCGGCTGGTCCAAAAGCGCTGATGCGTCTGGAAAAGGTTAACACCTTAGATAATTCCTTGTAACCAGTTAGGTCTCCTTGAAACCAAAAGTGAGTAGTCAGTTCACTATGGCCAAAGATATACTGTACTCTTGTCTGCCATTACCTTAAGGAAAAACAGAATTCCCTAGCCACACAGGGGTGGCAAAAGACCCCCTTACAGCACAATCTTTATGCAAAAAGGTCCCAAGTACCTATATCCTAGCCATCTTGGGCTCCTAACAAGGCACCAGCCAACCCACATTTGAATAACAAATGAACCTCATACTTAACAGCAACTCATGCCCCCCAAGGCATTTGTTAAGAACACTTGCAATCAGCAGGTCTCACACAAAAGCCATAGCTTTCAGGTTTGTACACACAGTCTCTACATTCTGGGCATTTCTGATTGCTCTCAGTCTTTTGGGGGTTGCACCAAAGTACTCACTGAACCTTCAGTCCCATTCTGCCTTCTGTGAAAAATCTTCACCCCCTCGGGGCTTCACAGGATCTGGTAGCTACCATGTCCCACAAAACCAGACGAAGGCTACTGTACTAAGGCAGAAAATAACAAACTGAGGGTCCTTCCTCTAACAAGTGGCCTCTGACAGAGCACCACTTGCTTGTAGAGCTCTCAACTCCAGCTCCACACTCTGACTCACTGAAGTAAAAAAAACAGCACAGCACTGTGGCTTATGCTGCTGCGGGGGTTCTAGATTCCATGACATCATCCCCTGCCGCAGCAGAGCTGAACAGGTGGCGATGTAATGTTTTACAGAGTTTTAAACCCTCTGAAACTGCCCAGGCTGTCTGCCTGATCTAAAACTGATGGGATCCTAGTAACCCCAGGAAATGGTCGGTTACATTAGTGTCAAGTTTGACACACTGAATTGAAAATAAAATAAGTCCATTACACTAAAGATCCATCTAGTGACAAATGTCGGCATAGCATAGTATTTACAAACGTCACCATGACCACTGCCTTTAGAGATAATTCAAGAATTCATAAAATTAAGGCACTGGCTTTGGGGATACCAGTCTAAAAGGAAAGAATCTTAAATCACTAGGATGAAAGTTGCCGCATAGAATATAGTGATCTAGTAACTTATAGTCGGAAGGTATGCATCAAGTTTGTTCCCGCCCCCGGCTTCAAACATATTTATAGCGGTTGTCTTCATGACTACCCTCTATGCTAATTGCCTGTTTTATCAGTTTACTACCCTCTAGCAGATGTGCTTCTTGATGTAGACCATGAAGTTAACACCTCTGAGCTTCAGGACATATCCCCAGGTTCTGCTGGAGCACATTAGATTAAACATTTCCATCAGTATGACCTGGTTGATACCCTGTAGTATGATAGACTGAGATCATGTCCCCTTCAGCCTCCCTTTATCCATGGTGAACATGTTTTTTTTTTCTTTTAATGTACTATGCTTTATCCCTTGCACTGCAGCCAGCCACGTCGATCCATGACTGATCAGCCCTGTCACCCGCAGTCTCCCTGACTTATCTCTCGCTCCCTGTTCCCCCATTGATGACCCCCGCCCCGAAGGGCTGCTTGGAGGCTGGCCTTAGCTACCCCAACAGAGTTGAAGTGTTGCACAGGAGTAATAGCCTGGTCAGTGGTGCAGGACCTATGGCGGGCAGTGGACAGCATACCACACTGTTTGGAATTTTTTTCATTACTACAGCCCGCAGATGATGTGAAGGTGTGCTATGTGCAACAGAACTGTGACACCCCCCCATTACTGGCTCCAGGTTGCACCACCACCAGTGGTCACCCAAGTGGTGGTGGTACTGCAGTGAAGACCAGGAACCCTTTCTCCCATGAGGAGGCGAGCATCTTCTGGGATGCTGTACCATCCAAACTCAAGTTGCCGGCATCCCAAGTGGTAGCACTACCGCTGTGTCAATGGACCAGCCAGGGTGAACATGTTAAGGGCCTCCAGTCTCTTCTCATAGCCGTTATCCTGCACACCCCTGATCAGTTTGGTGGCCCTGTGTTGTGTCCTCACTACAGCCTCTATGTCCTTTATGTATGCGGATTCCAGAACTGCACATAGTGCTCCAGGTGGGGCCTGAGAAGTCTCTCATAAAGTGGCAGGATTACTTCCCCTGCTTTGCTAGCCATGCTACCCTTTAATTCACCCCAGCGTTCTTCTAGCCTTCTTGCCACCAGTCGCACTCTGCTTGTCATTCTTTAGCCCTTTGTTTTTTATGAACCCCTGGTCCTTTTCCTCTGCCACTGAAGCATTTGTTTTTGAAAACTGTTTGCAGCCAGTTTCAATTTAAAAGGATAAAAAACTGGGGGGAGTCCAAGATGGCCACCCACCAGTAAACACATATTGGCATTAGCTCCAAGCCTACCGCACAGACTTGGAGCCTAACTGACTGCCAATCCATCGCCATCCTGGCTAGTAGAAGAGGAAACACTAACAAGCAACAGCCTGACAAGTATATTCCAGCACAAGGCATGCAGGATATTACTGCTTTCTTCGACCTGCAATAAGATATGCCTCTGACAGGGGTGGCTCAGGCCACTAATCTGGGACCTGTAGCAACTCCGGGACCAGCCACTAAGCAAGCTGAGTTAACCTGGGCTCAGACGGAGAACTACTCGGACACTATCCTGCAGGAAATGAAACGGGGCTTCTCTTAGCTAAATAACAGGCTATCCAGCATTTAGCAGTTGAGTTACTTTCAAAAAAATTACAGACCCGGATGGAAGAGTGGAACAGGTGGAACAATAAATCAGCCATAATCAAGATAGTATAGTCCCCATGGAAGTTCTCCTTTCAAGACACGAGAAAATTCTAGCAGCCCTACAATCCAAAGTGGACCGCCTTGAAAACCACAGCCACTGGGAGAACATCAGAATCATCGACCTTCCAGAAGGTTTAGAGGGAGATCCACCCAGAGAAATTCTTTCGGAAGCTTTTTGTTGAGTACTTTAAATTGCAGGGTTATAATCGGAAGATGAAAATTGAGCAGGCGTCTCGAGCCCTACGAGTCGGACCTTCACGAGATTCTTGCTACTGAAGTTTCACAAGTACACAGAGAAGGAATGGATACTGTGCAAGGCCAGGAAGGATGGGGGACCCAAGTATGAAAATCATGTTCTGCAGTTTTATCCTGATATTCACGCCAGTCTCTTAATAGACACAAAGAGTTCACCAAAGTTAAAGATCTGCTTGAAAAACAGAACACCCCCTTTGCCCTTGTCATGCTGGCCAAGCTGCAGATCGTCATGAATTGTTAAGCCCGATCTTCAGGGGTGTCTTAGTCATCAGGTCACACTATAGGAACTTCACCGTTGGCGAAGCAGGATCCATGGAAGATTTTCCAGCAGTACCACTGGGGCCGCCCACACCAACGTCACCTGCCAAAATCACCAACTCTATAAAGGCGTCAGTGGCCCTGCTTCTTCCTTAGTTCTTTCTCAATGTTGGCTCTGTTTACATGGGTCTTCTTGGAAGCTTCAACTCAATTTGTGCATTTTGCGTACAAATTTTTCTTCTAACTCTAGCTTTTCAATCTCTTTTAAACAAGAGATTCCTTTACCTTATTTATGTCGAGAGTTACTCTTTCCACTTCTCTCTTCCATCACTGCCACTGTGGAAAGAAGATTGTCTCTTCAGATAACCACAGCCTCTGTGTCTGCTGTCTTGGGCCTGACCATGATGTCTCTAACTGTGAGCTCTGCCAAAAGTTTAACCAAACAACCCTTAGGCGACTCAAAAAGGCTTTGAAGTAATTCTTTGTGGGACAGCAGGTAGCCAGTTCTGGGCATGGGTTCTCCGGGGTCCCTGCTTCTCAGTTGCCGGTGGGTTCGTCATGCTCCCAGGCCTCAAAGGCCCAAGACAAGTCCTTGGGAGGGGGGATCATAAAAAAGAGTGAACAGGACCACTCCCCCTGGCAGTGTTCCCACTTGCTAATGACTTCTTATTCCTCCTCCAGGGCACTCCATTGGCTGAGGCTATACCAACATCCTCTGCTATCCAGTCATCTGCTCCTTCCAGGCCCATACCAACAACGCCTTTACCATACACAGCCTAGGAACAGTCAATGCCCACCCTTTAGCAAGGTGTCCCACAAGTCCAGAGCAGACTCCCATCCTTAGGGCAAAAGAAAACCCTCCTGTGCCTTGCCTACTCCCTCCTCCTTGGGCCCTGTACAAAGTGCCCCAGGGGCAATGGATCTGCCCCAGCTGCCAGATCTGCCTCTGACTGATTCCTTGCCAGACCCCCCTTTCTGGTCCCTGACAAAGAGGTGGTGGTTAGAGATTGGTTCTTCCTCCATCTCAATCAATGGAGAACCATTACTTCAGATGCCTGGATTCTTCAGATTATAGAAAGGGGACACACTCTGGAACTTGTGGTGATACCCCCAGAGAATCCCCCAGTACCCTTCAACTATGCCCTGGCCCATCTAATGGTTCTCTGGAAGGAGGTACATCCCTTCTGTGTAAAATAAATGCCATCGAGCCAGTGCCCAGGCACCAGAAGTAAAGGATTCTGTTTCATGTTCTTGTCCCCAAAAGAACCGGGGATCTGAGGCCTATTCTAGATCTAAAGGACCTCAGTCTTTGTATCCAGTACAAAAAATTCCTCATGGCCACTCTGCCAGGCCTGCTGCCCTTACTCAAGCAAGACAACTGTCTGCGCTCCCTGGATATGCAAGATGCTTACCTCCATATCTTGGTGTGTCCACCACACAGGAGGTTCCTCCAGTTTCTTTTTCAGGGCAAGCATTACCAATTCTAACTATTGCCCTTTGGCTTATCCTCTGTGCCTCAAGTCTTCACAAAGTGCTTAGCAGCAGTAGCTGCTGCTCTCCGGAGGGAAGGACTCTACATTTTCCCCTACCTGGATGACTTACTCCTCAAGGTTCCCTCTAGAGATCAGCTTCTCTAAACCCTGGAGAGGACCTTCCAGTTGTTTTTGTCCCTGGGTATCAACTTGCAGCCTGCCTAGGTTCACCCTGTTTCTGAAGGTGGCAGTATATAGGGGCGGTCCTGGACTCCGTGCAAGTCAGGGCCTTTCTGCCTCTAAACAGGGTGAAGTGCCTCATTGCTCAAGAGGTCACCCAGAGCCATTATGTTCCTGCAAGGGTGTACCTATGGCTGTTAGGACTTACGGTTGCAGCCATTACCACGGTCCTCTTGGCCAGACTGCTCATGTGGGTGCTCCAGTGGATACTCTGGGTGCAGTGGGATCAGTGCACGGATGACCTAGAGCAGCTGGTGCTGGTCTTCTCCCCAATCTGTAAGGTGCACCTGTGGTGGATGGACCTCCAGAACCTGTTACAAGGGTTCCATTCCAAATCTCTTCTCCCCAGCAGATCCTCACCACGGATTCCTCCAGTTCGGGCTGGGGTGCGCACCTGGGCTCCTTTCAGACTCTGAGGACATGGTCCCAGATCAAGATTTTTCTGCATGTCACTGTCCTGGGGATGCGGACAGTCCTGTATGCCATGCAGGCCTTTCAGAACCATTTCCTTCTTGTCAGCTGTTAATCCAGTCAGACAGCCTCAATGTTGTCTACTACATCAACAAGCAAGGGGGAACACATTCATACCCCCTGTGTCAGGAGGCCATGAGAGTCTGGGACTGAGCACTGGTCCACACTCTGGTTCTCTCAGCAGTCTACATCCCAGGCATGCTAAGCACTCTGGCAGACAACCTCAGCCAGACTCAGTCCAGCATGTATGAATGGAAACTTCTCTCATCTGTCACAGAAGATCTGTTTGCCAGATGGGATCATCCAGAGTTAGACCTTTGTGCATCCCCACTCAATGCAAAGTTGCCCATTTTCTGCTTGCTAGATCCAGGACTTGGAGTTTCCTGGTGAGTCAAGTTGTCCCTCTCATGGGGCAGGAGTTTCCTTTACGCCTTCCCTCCATTTCCTCTGATTCAGAGGGTGCTAATCAAGTTGCAGATGAAAGAGACCAGGTTCCAGCATGATTCTGGTCAGCCCCTTCTAGCCACAGCAGATATGGTTTCTATTACTGTAACAGTTAGCGGGGGAGCCTCTGGTCCCTCTGCCCCTCTGCAGGGATCTGCTGACACAGGCTTAGAGGACCCTGGTCCATCCGAACCTCAGGTCCCTTCATCTGCATGCCTGGATCCTGAGGACGTAGCCATTGCCCAGTATGGGGTTTCTCAGAAGGTGGCAGATGTTCTTGTGGCAGCTCGAAAGCCCTCTTCTAGAGAAGCTTATGCCATGAAGAGGAAGAGGTTTGTCATCTGGGCTGCCAACCATCATCTGGACCTGTTCACCTGTCCAGTGAGCAAGATCCTGGACTACCTGATCTCCCTGTCAGACTCAGGCCTCAAATATTCTTCCCTCAAGGTGCACCTTTTGGTTATTTCGGCCTTTCACAAGCCCATGGGTGGTCATACCATGGCTCAGTTAGATGCATCTCGTACCTTTCTCAGGCATCCTGCACCTGAAACCTCTAGTCCATTCCCCTGTCCCAGCTTGGGATATAAATTTTGTTCTGGAAAAATTTACACCTGTCTCTCTCTTTGAGCCAGCCATGACCTGAGAGCTACGATTTCTTTCTTAGAAAGCATTATTTTTGGTTGATGTTACTTCTGCTTGAAGGAATTCCAAGCTTCAGGCTATTTGGTGTGAAAAGTCTTATTTGCTTTTTCACATTGTGCACTGACCTGAATTTTTCCCTAATGTGGTGTCTGAGTTTACCCTGAACTAATCTATCCACCTACCAGTTTATCTTCAGGAACATGCCAGTCCAGAGGAAGCACTGCTTCATACCTTAGATGTGTGCAGAATGTTTAAATACTATCTGCTCCGAGCTAAGGATTGCAGAAACACAAGGCAGATTTTTGTTTCTTTTGCTCCAGGAAGAGAGGGTACTATGGTTTCCAAACAATGTTTATCCAAATGGTTGGCCCATTGTATTATGTTCTGCTACAACAAGCATGGCAAAGAGTTGCCAGGGATAGTGAAAGCCCACTCCACAAGGGGCATGGCTACCCTCTGTGGCCTGTTTCAAGGGGGTCTCAGCCACTGACATTTGCGCTGCTGCCACCTGGAGCACCGTCCATACTTTCACCAAGCACTACAGTTTGGACATTGCTTCTAGGGGCCCGAGCAGGCTTTGGCTGGACTGTTCTGCAGGACCTCGGTTTGTCTTGGTCTCAGACTGTTTTGCTGCACCTGTAACTCCTGGGACTCATTCCTGTGGTGTGATTCCTGATGACTGAGATACTTCGGTTATACAGAACAGTTACGTAAGAATCCTACCTGTAACAGTAGATCTTCGAGGGATCTCAGTCATCCGGGTCTGCTTTCTCCCACCAGCCCCCTTTTATGGGGCTTTCTTCTCAGAACTGGCTAACTGGTGTATCCAGCCTTTTACTCTGGCCTGGACACCTTTCTCTCTCTCTCTCCTCTCAGTCCCCCATGGCACAGGTTTGCTGCCTTAGTCTCCTGGGGAAAGAACTGAGGAGGAAGCAGGGCCACTCATGGCTTTATAGAGTTTGTGACATCAGCTGGTGATGTTGGCTGGGCAGCCCCAGTTGTACTGCTGGAAAATCTTCCGTGTGGATCCTGCTTCACTAACCGTGAAGTTCCTACGGTGTGACCTGATGACTGAGCTCCCCTCGAAGATCTACTGTTATGGTAAGTTCTTACATAACTGTGCTTTTTCTTTACAGATCTCAAATGGGCAATGGAATACTTAAGGGCTAATCTCAGAGACTGACTGGGACTCTAAACCTTGTTCTTTGCACATGTTATCACTATATTGGTTCTCAGCAGTCTCCCTAGTAGTAGTGCATACTCTGGGCCGACCAGGTTGTGCTGAGGGTTGAGGCACTGTACGCCACCCCTTGTGTTGTGGTCGGCAATCCGGTTCGTAACGGCTCGACTCCTCGAGGGAACGGGCCGGGGCAAGTGAGCTGCAGACTGCCACTGTAAGGGCAGCTCTGTCCTCCTGGGAGGGATTGGAGGCTCCTGTCACTGGCCGCTACCGGTGGAGGATGGATGGTGGGGCCAACCTAAGCTTGGCGTTAGCCACGGGGGGAGGGCAGGGGTTGAGCCGGCATCACGGGCGTAGGTGCACTCTCCACACATGTATGCTGTCTGTGCTGGGGCCCTGGGACCAGGGAGAAAAAACAAATAAAAAAAAGTAATGCATACTCTTGACTCTTAAAAATCCTAAATACGAACATACAAAGAAGCCAGCAGAATAAGGCCATTTGGTCTATCCAGTGTGCTCGTATTGCAGGGTCCACAGCATAAGCTACTGACCTTGTCCCCACCCCAGTGCTCCCATTGTTTCTGTCTGTTCCACCTCTGACCCTTACTTTCCTCTTAAGTCTATCCCAGCCTGTCTTGAATCTGCCCACCATCTTCATTGAGACAACCTCTTCCGTCTGCACATTCCAACTGGCCGCCACCCCCTCGGTGAAGAAATGTTTCCCAGCCTCTCTCTTAAACCCTCCCAACTTAAGACTGTGCCCCCTCGTGTTTTGATTGCCGCTTACCTTAAAGAGTCCCACATTATCCACCCTATTTAACCCCTTCCAGTACTTGAATATCTCAGTCATGACTCGTGTCTCTCTCCTCTCCTCCAGGGAGTACATGATCAGGGCATCCAACCTCTCCTTGTGATCTCTACCATGCTGACCCCTGATCTTCTTAGTTGCCCTCCTCTGGACGGCCTCCAGCAGGTTAATATCCTTTTTAAGGTGTGGGTACCAGTACTGCACTCCATACTCCACATGTGGCCTCACCAGTGACCTGTGCAGGGGCAGTATAACCTCCTCATCTTACCCCAGGAGTCCTTTAGCATCAGTAACATTAGCAGTTAGCTGTCTAGGTACAGCTGCCCTGGAGGTATGCATTTAAGAGAACTTTATTTAAATGAGCTTTGGGCAATAACCAGTCAAAAAACAGGAGGGGGAGTGAGCTGAGTGAGAGCTGCATGAATGCTTCAGAATTCTTTCTCCACTGGACTGAGCAACATTGCCCCTGAGGTGCCTCTCAGCTTTCCTTGTTGACAGCCTCCTAGCACTTATCTGGATAAAGTTTTCCTCATAAATCATTTTCTGTAGTGTGCTGAGTGAAAGTTTTACATTTTTGTTACCGCCGCACTAATTTTCTGTTTTTAGCGCTACCGTGCTATTTTTACATTATTTTTACATCAGGTGCTTAATTTCGATGGTTCTCCACTTTCTACCACAATTTGTGAAGGAACCATCAAATTCTGTACTTTTGCCTTATTCTTTACCTCAGACCTCGTGGGTTTTATCGTGAGGCAACCAACTGATTCAAATATTTGACAGTTGCTTAATACATCCCTTACATAAAACTGGACCCTAAGTTCATCTGTCATAGGACTGGCTGGTGGCATTACAACAGAAACCTGTGCGCAGTTTACTGGTATTACTAGGTTTTCTGTTAGATTGGCACTGGTATAGATCCCAGCACTACAAAAAAAAAAAATAAAAAAAAATGACTTTAAAGTAGACAAAGTTTTAACTAGGGCAGGACTGGCCAGTGGCATTTTACAGAAACCTGCACTCGGTTGTTTGTGGTCCAGATCTTGGGTTCTCTTTGTTAAATTGGCCCATAGCAAAGAAACCCAGTAAGTATTATGGCTGAGGATACATACGGTATATCAAAGGCTACTGATTAGGGGCCATTAAGAGTAATAACAGTAAATATGTAAGCAGGGGGCTGACTTAGCCTCCAGTTCCCATCCAAAATAATGTAGCTTCCAAAGGGGCTGCCCAAGTTCCTCACAAATTTCAAAATTATAAACATGAATAAAGGAAGCTCAAGCTGCTATGAAATGGCTGTAAAGAAACTCTGTCAAGAAAAATGCTCCTGTTCCTCCTGGGAAAGCCAATAGAGAGCAACAGGCATCTTAAAGACTAAAGAAAAAAACTTTTCAGCGCTGGCTGTGCAGGTAAAATTTTTGGCAAAAGTATGGCATGTCCTTCAGACTTTACAAAGTGGGGGTTTATGTTTATAGGGGCTAGTATTTACTCTTCCACAGTTCTCTTTCCTGCAGACTGTGAAGGTGATACAGTTGATGATGAACATTTTTAAGATGCCCCTGCTTACAAGGACTGCTAACACTCTTCCACAGTTCTCGCTTCAGAGACTGTGAAGATGATACAGATGATATGAGTATTTTTATGATGCCCCTGACATGACTTTGGAGGGCCTAGAACCTTATGTGTCAACTGCCCTCTCCTTGGAGCTTCCTCAGCTATCCAGGAGGTTTTCCCCTCTATGCTTTCGTTTATCCAAAACATATTGGACACTTTGGACCTCCCTTCTCTGGAGTCCATCCGAGGTGAGGATGAGGATAAAAAAAAAAAAAGGATTATAGGGAGAGGAACGGTTTTCCACCTCCTAAAAGTCTGGTCATGCCTATTTATAATGAAAAAATATAAATAAAAATACCACAAAACTGCTCAAACCCCCACTTCTGTGGCAGAGGTTTATAAGCGATCTGGAAATGATAATAAATAAATAAATATATCAATTGTTTAACAACGGTGCTGAGTGCCTCTTTGCACACCCCAGCCATGTGAGTATAGTGCAGCAGGCAGCTTGCGAGAACACTGGGGTCTCCTTGTTCTCCTTACCCTTGGACAAGGACTCCAGAAAATAGATTTCATAGCTAATCATGGGTGCTTGTCAAAATATTTTCCTACATGGCTTTTTCGGCCAATATCTATCAAAAAGAAAAAGCACTGCTGTCTGTGTGGAAGGAGTTGGTGGATACGGCATACCTTCCCCGTAAACTATGCAGTACCAGTTCCTCAGGGAAGAGGAAACAAGGATGCCGCCTCCAGAGCCATGGTCCATGCCATCTCTCGGAGATGCTTTTTCTGGCTTAAAAGTACTGGTCTACACTCAAACTCCCAATTTAAGGCCATGGACTTTCCCTGTGATCAAATCATACTTGTTCGATCCAGAACATTTGACTGCAACAGGCCTCCTTCATCCAGGGACAGCGAAACCAGCCAGCAGGCACTTGACTGGGTTCAAATCATTAACCCTCACGTGTTTAGTATATCATGCGTTGCTGAGCAAATCACGTAACTTTTACATTTCCTCAGGCTGTTTGGACACATGACTTCAATACCTGCAGTGGTCCCAGGGTTTGGATACAGGATACGACACCTGCAAGCCTCCTTATAGCTTGTTGGTCTCCAGAAGTAACACTTTTTCAAAGCTGAGGCCTCTGACAAAGCAGTGCCACTAGATGCCTCCCTCCTGTGGTTGGGAGCACATCTGTATAGTGCCTCAGTAAGGTGCACCTAGACTCTCAAGAGTCACAGTTACATGTAAATCTTCTGGAACTCAGAGCAATCTTTCTAGCTCTCAAAGCATTTGTTCTTGTCATAATAAGACAGGCTGTATAATGTCGAACAGACACCACTGCAATGTTTTTCACAAATGAGCAGAGGGGACCAGATCAGGAATATTCTGTTCTCAGGCTCTATAAATCTGGCCTCTGCCTTTTTCCTGGGAGTCAACCCTTCAGCTGTTCTCCTCCCAGGCAAACAAAATACTCTGGCAGATGCTCTAAGTCACATCAGTCAAGGCCAGAGTGAATGTACTTGACAAACAAGTACTAGCCACAGTGTTCAGGCAGTGGGGCACACCAAGTGGATTGGTTTACCTCTCCCTCAATCTTCCAGCTTCTCAGTACTATTGCAGGCCCCAGTCCCAGGGACATTTTCCCTGGATGGCTTGAGCCTAAACTAGTTAGGGAGGTTCCATATGCTTCCCTCTCTTTCCCCTGATACTAGGGTATTGCTGAAATTCAGACAACAGCCTGCATCAATGATTCTGGTGGCTCCGGATTGGCCCAGCAAGCCTGGTACCCTCTCCTTCTCTCACTGTCTGCAGCGGACCCATTCGCCTGCCACCAACTCACTCTCTGCTGACCCTTCCACAGAGAGGAGTGCATTATCCAGACATGCACTCACTGCACCGCAAGGCCTGATTCTTCAGGAGTTGGTCTCCATCCTCACAGTACTCTGAACAGGTCTTTATTCTGAGGATGGCTAAAAAAAACGAACACTAAGAACTCAGGTGGTACTTTGGATATTCCTCACCTTGCAAGCAAAGGGTCACAGGTTTGATTCCCAGGGAGGATATGTATCTGTCATCTCATTATCAAATGGAAAAGGTTTTTCTTCTGGTGCAATAGGCAAAAGGTCAAATTCTTTCGGCCTTCAGACCCTCAGCTGCTAGATTACCGGGTACACTTACAGGCACCAGGCTTGAAACTATCCTCCCTTAAGCCCACCTGGTGGCAATTTCAACCTATCTTTCAATGGGAAAGAAAAGTCAGTTTTTTCCCACGCTATATTTAAACAGTTTTTCAAAGGCCTCTTGCACATCCAGCCTCCAATCAGGGAGCCTGTTCCTTCTTGGAGCCTGAACCTTTGCATAGGCAGGCTCATGAAACCATCCTTCGAGCCTATATCCACTGCTCACATCAAGGTTGTAACTTGGAAAGAGCCTTCTGGTAGCCATTACCTCTGCCAGGGGATTTCAGAGCTACAGGCCCTATGCACTGGGCCAAGTTACATCATCCTCTCAACGATAAGTTGAGCTCAGGACAAATTGAATTTCTGCCAAAGGTGGTTTCAGAGTCCCTCTTAAACCAGTCAATTACTCTGCCTGTCTTCTTTACTGAGAAATCGACTCTTGGTGAGCAAAAGTTCCACAGCTTGGATGTCAAAGAGATATCTTTACTACCTAGAGCATACTAGACAATCCAGAGGCTCTTCCACTCAGTTGTTCCTCACCTACGGGTATGTAGGCAGAGGAAGTCCAGCTAACAAGATAACTATTTCCCGTGGGTTGGTCTCTTGTATTAGATTCTGCTATGAGAAAGCTGGTCACCAACCCCCAGTGGGGCTCAGGGCCCACTCCACAGTGGGCACTGCAGCCTCGCTTTCAGCAGCAAGGGACATTCCCTTCCTGGATGTCTGCAAGGCAGCTACCTGGAAATCTGTGTACACCTTTGTGAAACACTACAGTTGGATGTGCAGACCAGATCTGATGCCAAATTTGGCAGGGCAGTTCTGTAGAGCCTCTTTCCTAAGTAGGTTCTCTGCCCACCTCCCACTTGGTACTGCTCGGTAGTCTGCTAATGTTACTGATGCTAAAGGACTCTTGGGGTAAGGAGAAAAGATTACTCACTGTAGTAATCTTCTTTCTTCCAAAAGGTCCTTTAGCATCAGTAAGCTCCCACCCTTCCTCCCCAGTTCACCTGTTGAGAAGGGCTCTTTATCATATCTCTTACCAAATTTGGAGTTTCTTATTGATGAGTTTTTAGCTCATGTTGTTGTGGTTTCTATTTCCACTTTTGTGGACATTTGCATGTATTTTGACTCTTATTGATTCTTTTTGGGGCATTTGCCTAATTTTCCTTCAAAAGATTCACAAGCCTTCAGGCAGCTCTCATTTAGCTCACTCCACCTCTTGTGTTTGACTGACTATTGCCCAAAGCTCATTTAAATAAAATTATCTTAAAGGCATACCTCCAGATAGTTATACCTAGCCAGCTAACTGCTAATGTTACTGATGCTAAAGGACCCCTTGGAAGAAAGAAGATTACTGCGGTGAGTAATTTTTTCTTGCCTACTGCTGATCCCCCAGTTATGCAGCCAGACATTTTATTTGCCCATGCTGCTGCTTATCTGTACTGGGTAGAGTGCTTCAGGTCACTAGTAATTATCACTAAAAATGCCACCAACAGCTTAATCTGGTTCAAGGTCAGTTGGCATTCATCTGTATCCCCCTTCCCCAGGTCGTGCCTGAAAATAGGCGGCATTTGTCTAGTGCACTTACCTGGTCAACAACAACTAAGATAAAATAAATTAATAAAAAAATCTTCCCAGATCTTTCTCCTCCTCCCTTGCATATATCTGGATCCCTCCCAGGTTGTACTCTGTCCTGTGAGTCTTGGCTCCAGTGTGCATAACTTAGCATTTCTTTTTTTACATTGAAGCCAAGCTGTCAAATCCAGGACCACCTCTCAAGCTTTTTCAGTTTGTCCAGTAGGTTCTATTTACCTTTGGCTGTGTCTGCCCTCTCACAGAGCTTGGTGTTGTCTGTGAATAGACACATTTTGCCATAAATGCCATCCCCAGTGTCATTGATGAAGACACTGAGCAACACCAGTCCCAGCACTGAGCCCAGCAGGACCCCACCGGTGATCTTCCTGGTGCTAGATAACTCTCCACCCACCACCACCCTCTGTGTCCTGTTTGTCAGCCAGTTTTCGACTCATCTGGTCATCTCCCCAATCCTGAGATCCGCCAGCTTCCTGAGCAACATTTTGTGGGGTACATAGTCGAAGGCCTTGTTGAAGTCCAGTTAAAGGGTGTCCACCACTTGACCCCTGTGTACCACCCTAGTGACCCAATCAAAGAAATCAATAAGATTAATTTGCCACGGTCTTCCTCCCATAACCTGTGCTGCCTTACATCCTGGAGACCGTACTTCTCTAGATATTCTCCCAACCTTTCCTTAAGTATGGTTTCCATGAACTTACGTATGATTGCAATCAGGGTGACTGGTGTGTAATTCCCTGGGTCATCCTTGGGACCACTCTTATGGAGGGGCACCATATGTGCCGTTCTCCAGTCCTGCGGTACCACGCTCTACGCCAGAGAGCTACTGAACAGGCTTGCCAATGGCCTTGCAAGCTTCTCTGCCAGGTCCCTCAGCATCCTTGGTGTATGCTGTCCGGGCCTGGTGGTTTGCCCACCTTCAAAGCTAGCAGCCCTTCCCTCACTCTGTCCTCCACTATCAGCACATCTGTGCCCCTCCGCCCAACTCCTCTTCTCCCTCCTGTAGGCACCTGTCTGTTTTTCTCTCTCTGGTGAAGACGGAACTGAAGAATTTGTTCAGTACCTCTGCTTTCCTCTTGTTCTGCTCCATGCACTCATTTAATTTCCGAAGCCTAATAATCCCCTCCTTCTTGTCCCTTTTGTTTTTGCTTATGTAATGAAAAAAGGCCTTCTCCTCCTTCTTAATTCCCTCAGCTATCTGCAGTTTCTTCTGTGCCTTAGCATGCCAGACTACCTTACTTGCCGCACTAGCCAACTTTAGTTAATTCTCCCTATCTCGGTCTTTTTGAATTTCCTGTAGGCTAACCTGTTGTCCCTTACTGCCAGGGTGACCTCAATACTGAACCAGCATGGTGCTTTAGCCCTTGAGCCTAATGCACTCCTCTGTGGCAACCATTATTCAATCCTTAATGATGGACCACCTTTGGTCCACACCCCCATCTGCTCTGATGCCTGCCAGGTGCCTCCTTAGCACCTCACCCATCTTCTTGAAGTCTGCCCTCCTAAAATCCAGGATTTTGGTCTTAGTGGGGATGTTTTCCCTGCCTATATCCCACCAGAACCAGACTGTGTGATGGTCACGTCCACCCAGGGGTTCCTTGACTGTTATTTCCTGTATTTCCTGTACATGCTCCCCATTTGTGAGCACTAGATCAAGGATTGCCCCCTCTCTGGTGGGTTCTGTGACTCCTTGAGTCAGGAGCCCACTCTGCAACACTGCTGGTATCACCCAACTCCTGGCACATGTTGTGAATGGTACGCGCTAGTCTGCCTTGGGCAGGTTGAAGTCTCCCCCTTTTACCACCTCTCCTTTCTCTGCAACTTTCAATATTTGTGAGCTCAGTCCCCTGTCCCTTACCTCTTCCTGATTGGGTGGTATGTAAACCACCCCCAGCCTCACCTTTCTCCCTGTACTGGATCATAACTGAACCCACAATGCTTCCACCCTCCACATGACTCCTCCCTCGTGCATATTATACTCCTCCCCTGATATAAACCGGCCACCCCTTTCCCTACTGCCCTGTCCCTCTTTGTATAGATTTTATATCTAGGGATTGAGAGGTCCTAGTCATAGTGTGGTGTGGCTCAAGTCTTGTTACTGCCACTATGTCCACCCTCCCTTCTGCTAATAGTGTTTGCAGGTCCTCCATCTTGTTTCCAAGAATTTGCTTGTTCACAGACACCACCTTCCACCTAGAATCTGAGCCTTCTTCCCTTCCTTCTCTTTTTTTTTGCTAGGTTTTCCCCTCTTGCCTCGCACCCCCCCTCTATTAACTGTTTTGCTCGCCTCCACTTCCACCCTCCATACTCCTTCTAGTAGTATGGGGCTGGAGGTCTGTTGACCTCCTCCTCCTCCTCCTGAACCTTTGGGCCAGCAGTCCTGCCCCAAGTAGCTTACATAGAAACATAGAATTTGACGGCAGATAAGGACTGCTTGGCCACCTAGTCTGCCCATTTCCTACCTAACAGATGAGCTGCAGATCCTAGTTAACCAACAGCTTACTTCCTCTTACCCCCCACTAGGACTGCCTTATGCCTGTCCCATGCATTCTTGAAGTCCCCCACTGTTCTTGACTCACGACCTCCTCAGGAGGCTGTTCCATGCATCCACAACCCTCTCAGTGAAAAAAATGCTTCCTCCATTACCCTGAGTGGTCCCCCCTTTAAATTAAGTTTATTGATTATATACTCCACCCAGTTTATCCCTGAGTACCCTCAAGCCCCTCTCTACTGAGGTGTAGCCTGTCCAGTAAAAAAGTTTTTGTTTTACCAGGTGTCTTCCCCCACCCCCAGTACAGACGAACCTCTCCTCCCTGCACCATTTCCTCAGTCACTCATTGAATTTCTCTATTCCTTTCTTCCTGACTGTGCTGGGCCCTTGGTACTGGTATCACCCTCCTGAAAAAGCCAGCTATCTTGTTTTCTCCCTGCAAGTAAATGTCTGGTCTATAAGTATGGGGTACAGGGTCACCTGAGGAGAACAGACCCTATGTCTCATTTAATAACCTTAGACTAACGTGGACTTTGTACCACAGAGACTTTGGATGTCCTCTCTCCAAGTCTCCCTCTCTAACTGAGCGCTAAAATGACTTGACAGCATATACTACTCTCCTTGTTTCTGCCTCATTAAGCTGAGCCATAGCCTATGTAAGTTGTGTCAGAATAAGAGTAGTAATATTATAATTGGAACCTGCAGTAGATGGTTCAATTCAACTGAACATGTTAACAGTGAATTATTAGCTGAAATTCTTGTGGCCTGTGAGTTGAGTGAGGTTATTCTGGTAGGAGGTTTCAATTTACTAGATACTACATGGGATAAGCTTTCTGGAAAATGTAATTTCTCCAGGACCTTTACTGATACAATTAAGCAGTGCTCTCTCGACAGGTGTTAGTCAACCCACCGGGGGGCACATCTCTTACATTTGTTTTTTCTGTCTGATGTAATTTTATCCTCCGCATGTAAGGTTAAAGACCCCCTGGCTAACAGTGACCACTGTATGGGGATTTTTAATTTACAGATTATTCCCAATAAAAGTAGTGGATGCACCAAAATATACTTACATATTGTAAAGTCAGTCTCAACAAACTACACTATGAATTGAGCAAGATTAACTGGGAGCTCAAATTGGGTTCAAAGAAACATAGAAACTGACTGCTGATTTCATGATTGAAACCTTTAAATACATGAAAGGAATAAACAAGGCAGGTACAGAGGGCTGTTCAAAGTAAGGGAGGGAGGGCCACCAGGGGCCATGATATGAGACTGGAGGGAGGAAGGTTCAGGAGGAGATGAGGAGACACTTTTTACAGAGAGGGTGGTGGCTGGGTGGAATCGTTACCTGCAGAAGTGGCATGCAGTAGAACAGTGGACTGCTTCAAAAGGGATGGGACGGACAAGGGGAGGGTTAATGAAGGGAAGGGTGGAAGGGAGGGGCAGCTGCAGAATAAGGGTGCTAGCTGCACATTCGAGCAGACTTGATAGACCTCTAGGCCTTTATCTGCTGGAAATTTTGTAGTTAAATATGTTCTCAGATCCTTGCACTTCTTCTGAACCCATTTTGCTAGTTTATCGAGATCTCTTCTCATTCTGCCCACCCCATCTGGGTCATCTACTCTGTCTGCAGATCTTGGTGTCATCTGCAAACAGACAAAACCACCCTGTAGTCCATCTGCAAGGTCACTAATGAAGATGTTGAAGAGACTGGCCCCAGAACTGATCCCTAAGGGTACCCACTTGTGACTTGCATCTCTTCTGACTGTATACCATTTACCACCACTCTATATTTTCTGCCCGTCAACCAGTTTGCCACCCAGTTGACCAACTTCTGACCCACCGAGCCTACCCAGCTTATTTATCAATCTTCTATGTGGAACAGTGTCAAAACTTTGCTGAAGTCAAGGTAGGCGACATCAACTGCTCCCCTTGGTCCACCATTCTGGTTACCCAGTCAAAGAAATCTATGGGATTAGTTTGACAGGACCTTCCTTTTGTAAACCCATGTGCTGTCTTGGATCCTGTGCCCCTATGGATTCCAGGTGTTGCACTATCCTTTCCTTAAGGTGCCTCCATAATCTTGCCCACTACTGAGGGTAAGACTGACTGGTCTGTAGTTCCCCACCTCCTCCCTGCTACCACTCTTGTGGAGGCGGGATCACATAACCCTTCTCCAGTCTTCTGGGACCTCTCCTGTGCTCGAGGAGACTCACTAAACAGTTCTGCTAATGGCTGTGCTAGTTCCACCTTTAGCTCCTTAAGTACCCTGGGATGTATGCCATCAGGTCCCATTGCCTTATCCACCCTGAGCTTAGCAAGCTCTTGTAGGACCCTTTCTTTTGTGAAGGGAGTAGTGCTCACCTCCCTCCCCCCTGTGTCCATGATGCTGAGCTGTGGGCCCTGCCCTACCTTCTCTTCAGTAAATACTGAGCAAAAGTATCTATTTAGGATAGATGCCTTTACAGGGTCCTCCTCACATGCTCCCTTTTCTCCATTAAGCTTAGCAATACCCCCTCTGGACTTTCTCCTTTCAGTAATGTATCTATAGAAAGTCTTGTCACCTTCTTTTACTGTTCGTGCTAGTGTTTCCTCAGTTTGGGACTTGGCCTGCCTTACTGCCTTCCCTGCTTCCCTTAGGGCAGTTTGGTATGCCTCCCTATCTTCATCCCACTGTGTTCCCTTATATTTCCTGAAGGCCAGCCTTTTGGCTCTGACCTTTTTCTGCTACTGTATTTGAGAACCAAAGTGGTTTCCTTCTTCTTTTGCACTTCCTTTTCTGTCTAACACAATGGGATGTTGCTTCAAGTATTGCATCATAATGCTTGTCCACTTTGCCTGTACCCTCTCACCTGTGTTTCTTTTTGCCAGAGGCTAGCTTAACTCTGTTGGCCATCTTATCAAAGTCAGCTCCTCTGAAGTCCCATATTTTGCCTTGGAATGGGATGATTTAGATGTAGTAGCCAAATTGAACCATACCATGTGATGGTCACTGGCCCCCAGGTGACCTTCTACCTGGAGATCTGTGATCCCTTCCTTGTTAGTCAGTACTAGATCTAGGATAGCTCTGTCTCTTGTGGGTTGCTGTACCAGTTGTTTGAGGCCCTCCCCCTACAGGGAATCCACTATGTATCTAGTTCTGGCAGATGTTCCTGCTGGTATTGACCAGTCTGTATCCGGCATGTTGAAGTCTCCCATTATCAGAACCTCCCCTTTAGCTGTCATGTTTTGTATATCTTCTAACAGTAATGTGTCTATGTCCTCCCCCTGGTCTGGAGGCCTGTAGACAATCCCAGATCTTATGGCTGTCCCATTTCCTGTTTCCAGGGTGACCCACAGATCTTACTTCGAGATACAGCTCTTGCAGCAGGTTACACCATTAGGACTGAAGCCGGCAGGCGTCAGGACCCCACGGAAAAATTCTAGCTAGCTATCTTCAGTGGGGACCGCCCCCGACGTCGGTCCCGCCTCCGACGTCAGGCGTGGTACATAAGGGGGCGGTCCTTGAGATTCCCCAGTTCTTTCCCGCCCGTCGACTTGCATGTCTAGGCCCTTGATTTTGATCTAGCGGCAGCAGCCAGCGTGGTTCAGAGCTTTCCTTGGGGAAATTTACTTTTCTTCAAGCAAGATTCTTGCCCGATGTCCTCTCCGACCTCCGTTCACTCCTCCAAGTGTTGCTTGGGAAGCAGATCCTTCAAGGACCCCCACACACGGCCCCTCGTTCGGTGCCTGGGCCCAGACCACCATACCCGGGCCTGTTCGTTCTGCCAAGGGTTCAACAGTCGAACTAGGATCCAACGTCAGAAGGCCCTTCAGGCTTTTTTGTTGGAGGAAAAGCTGAAGACCATGTCCTCCAAGGGGGAATCCTCTTCCAAATCCCACAAGCACGCGGAGAAAAGAAGGGAGAAGGCCCCTTCCAGGGCTTCGGAGCCCCGCAGCTCGGTTCTCGGTCCGACCACTCTCCTTCCAGGGCCAGCTGTCAGCCTCCCGGCTGCAGTAAGGAAGCCTTCCTTCTCAGGCCAAGTCCAGCCAGGCCGTCGTCCTCTTCTTCATCCAAGGCCTTGGCAAAGTCCGGGGAGCGCCATCACCACCATCACAAGTCAGGTTCCCGCCCTTTGGTTCCCGATGTCCGGTCTTCGTCAGTGCCTCCTCGGAAAACCTTGGAGCTCACACCCCTGAAGAGACCTGTAGACCTGATGCCGGCACGACAGTCGTCGGCCGCGTGCCATTCCTCCCTGGAGCCGCCGTTGGCCGTCGCCGGCAAAACCATCCCAGCGGACGCTGGTAGGGGGACCGACGTCTGCTCCTCCTGAGAAGAGGGTCCTGATGCCTCCAACCGACGTCGATCAGGAGTCTTTATGAAGGAGGACTTAGCAGTCAGAGACCAGGCAGGCGACCCAGCTTCACGAAACTCCAGGGCACCCCTCGCCCTTACCCGAGGCCCCTGTGGAACCGACGCCGGGACCCGACGACTGCCCACCGGCGCCCGGGCGTCAGTCGGGTCTTTCTTTAGCGGAAGTGAAGGATCTCTTCACTTATTGGTGGGACACCATTAAGAGGGACATGGTCCCCACTCCTCCTCCTCCTCCTCCGGTTCCTGCACCCCCTTCACCATCGGGGTCGGCAGGCCGTTTACCTCCCCCCCTGGGAGCCTAGATCCTCTCCCAGGGGAAGATCAGAAAAGCGGAGACCTCCATCGAAATCCTCTTCTGGGTCACCCAGCCCCAAGAGATCCAGGAGACACAGACACTTCGCCGTCGACGGAGGACACGGGATCAGTCTACTCTTCCTCTAGATCCCCATCTCCTCTCTCCATCCCTTCTCCGGACCCACGTGAGGCAGCGAGATCTCCTCCGGATGACCGCCGTTCATGGATATCAGAGAAATATCCAAGAGAACATGGGATGGGATGCAGAAAGAGCTAGACCCGAAGGCTACGCCTCCGCCAAATATCTTCGGCAGAAGGACCCCAAGCCTGTGGTGGAACCACCTTGGTGGACACTTCGTGGGGCGTCACCAAGGCAGCGTGGAAGCGTCCACATTTGCTCCCGGCGATGCCGAAAAAAGCTGATCGCTTGTACAAGGCTCCTAAGGATGACCAGTACTTGACGCAGCAGCCTCAGGCCGATTCTCTGGTCATCACAGCCTCACATGACCGGTCACAGAGGCCGCAACATTTTAGCACCCTGCCACCGGACCCAGAGTCCAAGCAGCTGGACGCACTGGGCAGGCGCACGTATGCTTCCGCTACATGCCCCATCAGATCCTTAAATTATCTGACCCACATGGTTCAATTCCAGAATGCTTTGTGGGAACAGGGTCTGGAGGCGGCTCAAAAGCTGCGGAAGGTGAGCAGAAGGAGGAGATGCTTCAGCTCCTCCGTACGGGTTCAGACGTGGGGACCCAAGTGCTTCAAGCTGCGTACGACTCCGCGGACTCATCGGCCCGAGCAGCAGCTTCTGGCGTATGCCTCTGGAGACACTCCTGGTTGCGCGTCTCTGGTTTTACCCCGGACGTCAGAAGAACATTATGGATGCTCCGTTGAGGAGAGAGTCTTGTTTGGTAATCCTTCCGAGAAGATCATTACCAAACTTCAAGAGGCCGGGAAGGCAGTAAGGTCGGTTCAAGCCGTATACCGACCCAAGCTTAGGTTCCTTCGTAGGAACCAAAGCCGTTCGTGCAGGCGGACACAGAGGCAGCAGCCCGCCCGCCACACATCAGAGGCGCTCAAGCTCCGCAGAGCCCAGGGAAACAGCCCGCCAGCCGAGGTCACGTTCTCCTAGGCCGGCCCAGCCAGCGGGCCCATCTGCCGCCACAGCCTGACTCCTTTCCGGCCCCGCCCTCAGGATCAATGGGAAATCATGGTCGGGGTCGGTGCATAACTTCCTGCCGGGATGGCAGGCTATAACCACCGACAGGTGGGTTCTTCAGTTGGTCAGTCTAGGCCACTTTATAGGGATCGCAGAAAAGCCACCCTCGAGGCCTCCTTTGCTTTCCGGTATCCGGGTCAGCACAAAAATTTGATCTGGCAAGAAGTACTCGCGCTCCTGCGAAAGGGAGCGATAGAGTACGTTCCGGAGAACCAAAGAGGACAAGGATATTATTCTCACTTCTTCCTGGTTCCCAAGAAAACAAGGGACCTCCGTCCGATTCTGGACCTCAGCGACCTCAACGTGCCGGTCGCCTACAAGAGATTCCGCATGGTGACTCTTCCGGGTCTTATTCCCATGCTGAAACAGGATGCCTTTTTAGCGTCTCTAGACATGCAGGACGCATACCTGCATATCCCTATAGCTCAGGCGCACCAGAGGTTCCTGCGCTTCGAGTTTCTCGACCACCACTTTCAGTTCCGAGCTCTTCCGTTCGGACTGTCATCCGCACTAAGGGTCTTTACCAAGTGCATGGCAGTTGTGGCAGCATCTCTGAGGAGACAGGGCCACTATGTGTTCCCGTACCTGGACGACTGGCTTCTCATGGCAGCCTCCAAAGAGGCGTTGTCTCTCACAGTACAGAGCACCCAGGATCTGTTCCAATCTCTGGGCATTCTCATAAATTACGAGAAGTCTCTCCTGGTACCGTCGCAGAAACTGCAGTTTATAGGCGCAGTACTGGACACTGTTCAGGGAAGAGCTTTTCTTCCGGACGACAGAGCGGACCGCATCAGATCCCTCATAAGGGATTTGTCGTCGAACAAGATCGTACCTGCCAGGTCGGTCCTTCGCTTGCTCGGACACATGGCTGCGGCCATTCCTACTGTCCCTTTCGCGAGGCTCCACATGCAGGTAACTCAGTGGATGCTCAAAGTGCAATGGGACCAAAGGCAAGATCACTTGCAGCATCCGGTCAGGATCACGAACTCAGTGATCCGAGACTGGCAGTGGTGGCTAGTCCCAGGGTCGCTCTCCACGGGCGTCCCGTTTGTAGCGCCGTCCCCGGAGGTAACCCTCACCATAGACGCCTCGGGTCTTGGGTGGGGCGCACACCTGGACGGGGTAAAGTCCCAGGGTACGTGGACCCCGTTGGAAGCTCATCTCCATATCAATGTCCTAGAGATGAGGGCGGTTCTCTATGCCCTGCAGGCCTTTCAGTCAGTAATCCCACCGTGTACTCTTCTGCTTCAGACAGACAACACGGCGGTGATGTATTACCTCAACAAACAAGGAGGCGCACACTCTTACCCCCTTTGCAGGGAGGCCATGAGGGTGTGGGATTGGGTAATCGGACACGGCGCAAATCTGATCACTGTGCACGTCCTGGGGTGGACAACATGATTGCAGACGGCCTGAGTCGATCCCAGGCCAGAGTCCACGAGTGGGAACTTCTTCAAGAGGTAGCAGAGGATCTGTTTCTTTGATGGGGAATTCCAGAGCTAGACTTGTTCGCATCCCCATCCAACGCAAAACTGCCCAATTTTTGCTCGCTAGATCCAGGGCCTGGTGTTTTCTGGCGAGACGCGTTATCCCTCTCCTGGGCGAACAGATTCCTCTACGCTTTCCCTCCCTTCCCGTTGATCCAGAGAGTTCTTCTCAAACTGCGGGGGAGCACGCACTCATGATCCTGGTGGCCCCGTTCTGGCCCAGACAGATCTGGTTCCCTTTGTTGGTGCAACTATCTTGGGAACCCCCGCTCCCGTTGCCGCTCAGCTTCCACCTCCTGTCTCAGGAGAAAGGTTCATTAGTCCATCCGGACCTACGCTCTCTGAACCTGCATGCTTGGCTCCTAGAGACATAGCCATCTTGCGTCACGGGGTCTCGCAAGAGGTTGCAGAGGTTCTTTCTGCAGTCAGAAAGCCGGCAACGCATGAGACGTACGCCATGAAATGGCGCCGTTTTTGTTTATGGTCACGAGCTCGTGATCTTTCCCCTTTAGGTTGTCCTGTGGGAGTAGTGTTGGATTACCTCCTCTCCCTTTTTCATTCAGGCCTAGCCTACTCCTCTATTAAGGTGCACCTCTGTGCCATTTCTGCCTATCCCTTCCCGGTGGAACAGCGTACTGTAGCTCAATTGGACGCCTCTCGGGAATTTCTTAGGGGAGTGTTACACCTTAGGCCTCCCATTAGGGACCCTGTGCCTCCATGGGATCTGCTCTTTGTCCTGGAACAGCTCACGCTCCCTCCCTTTGAACCTGCTGTGGATTGCGAGTTACATTTTCTGTCGTGGAAAACGTTATTTTTAGTTGCTGTTACTCCAGCGAGAAGGATTTCTGAGCTTCACGCTCTCATGTGCAAAGAGCCTTATTTAGTTTTCCATCGGGACAGAGTATCCTTGAGGACGAATCCTAAGTTTTTACCTAAGGTGGTCTCTTCACTCTCTCTAAACCAAGATATTGACCTTCCGGTCTACTTCCTGAGTTATTCAAATAGAGGAGAGGCTTTGCTCCACACCCTGGATGTTCACTGCAGCCTGAGGTATTACCTCAACAGAACTAAACCCTCTCGTAGTTCTGAACAGCTTTTCGTTTCCTTCTCTGAGAGAATGATGGGCCAATCAGTATCCAAACAGTCTCTGTCTCACTGGCTTGTCCAGTGTATTTCCTACTGTTATGGTATAAAACAAAAGCCTCCGGGCTCGGTCGAGGGTCATTCTACTAGGGTGTGGCCGCATCCTTTGCAGCACTCAAGCGTCTCTCCACCTCTGCTATTTGTGCTGCAGCCACTTGGAGCTCTGTGCATACCTTTATCAGGCATTATAGCCTGTACATGGCCTCTCGGCGAAGGGCTGGTTTCGCCTTGCGGGTGCTACAGGGTCTCCTGTCCTAGGTTCAGGACCTGGAATGTACTTCCTATTTTCCTCCTCCGAATTTCTGGCAGCGTTACTGCTTGGGAATCAGTCCTAATGGTGTAACCTGCTGCAAGAGCTGTATCTCAGTAAGATAGTACAGTTACGTAAGAACTTACCGTAACAGTATCTCGAGAACAACTCTTGCAGCAGGCTAACCCGCCCACCTTCCCCTTGAGGAGGCATGGCTTTGCCTTTTCATGTTGGGATTTTTCTCCCTTATTATCTTCTGGCGGTGGTTCTCGGTCTCCACTCTGATGTCATCCTGCGGCCAGGAGTCTCCGCGGAGAACTGGGGAATCAGCGGACCGCTTCTTATGTACCACACGCCTGACGCCGGAGGCGGACCCCACGCCGGGGTGGTTCCGCTGAAGATAGCTAGCTAGAATTTTTCTGGGGTACTGACGCCTGCCGGCTTCAGTCCTAATGGTGTAACCTACTGCAAGAGCTGTTCTCGAAGATCTACTGTTATGGTAAGTTCTTACGTAACTGTACTTTCTTCTGGCTCCTTACATGTATTCTGAATTTCTGCAGTATAAAGGGGAACTGGGAGAAAAGACCCCGTTGCAATAAATCCTGGCTGAGGAGAGGTAGATAGATTGGATCCACCAAAGGAGACAGAGTGAAAACCCATTTTCTAGAGAGTCAGCCAGAGAAACTCCCAATCCACTCTATCAAAGGCCTTTTCAGCGTCTAACGAGATTAAGGCCATTGGGATCTGGGAGGAATAGGCTGTCTGGAAAATATGGGACAGTTCCTAAGATGATTGCAGATGAGCAGCCCTGGAACAAACCCAACCTGCTCTGGACTCAGAAGGTGTTCCACACCTTCTGAATGTGGTGAGAGAGTATCTTGGTCAAGATCTTGAGGTTGCAGTTTAGGAGGGAGATTGGTCGGTAGCTGGCCGGAGATGTATGGGGTTTATCAGGTTTGAGTAGGAGAATTATTGTAGCTTCCAGTAGCAATGGATCGAGGAAGTCAGCGTTAAGCATGTATTGATAAAACTTAAGTAGTACGGTGTCTAAATCTTTAACAAAGGTTTTGTAAAAATTAGAGGGAAAATCATCGGGGCCAGGTGCTTTATCTGGGGCTAGGTCTCGTATAGGGTCTTCACTTCTTTCAGAGTAATGGAAGATGACAGGGAAAGCTGTTGATGATCGGTTAGACAGGGTAATGCAAGAGAATCAAGATAATTTCCTCGTCCCAGGAAGAAGGTGAGGAGAATCTTTACCGTACAGAGGCGATAGAAATTTTCAAAATCAGGGCAATGTCCGGGGTGCCGTTTTGGTAGAACCATCTGGGGCCTGGATAGAGGGAATAAGCCTAGAACTTTCCACTTTACGGAGACTGAGAACTAAGAGTCTACCATCTTTTTCTCCTTATCTGTATAGCTAGCTTTCATTTTCAGAAGGGCATACTTTGCCTTGCCTCTCATCAAGTCGGCATATCTATTTCTGAGGTCAAGGATTCCAGACAGGGAAGTGGAGGAGGGTAAAGATAACTTGACCGCCCTTATTTGAAATAAAAGAGATAAAGCTTCTTTTTTTGCTGTATTTTCTTTCTGGAGGCTAACTTAATAAGTTTACCGAAGAGATAGCATTTAAATGCGCACCACTCAATATCTTCTTGTGGCATAGAGCCCTTGTTAAAGTTCATAAAAGTTTGAATGGAAGATTGGATCTTAGAGATCGTGGCTTTATCTTTTAGTAATTGAGTATTCATCTTCCAGGACTTATCTGTCCGAATGTCAGGGTCAGGAGAGAACCATCCACCAAGTGGTCGAGAGTACTGTTGGCTCAATTCTGGCCTGACATAAACCAGCCAGAAGAGGGATACTAATTAAAATGTAGTCCAGTCTGGACCAAGATTGGTGGAGGGCAGAATAGAAGGAGAAAAGCGGTGGGATGGGTTAAGGATACCCCATGGATCACAAAGCCTGAGTGCATCTATAAAGTCATGTAGGGCTCTTTGAAGCGGTGAAGGGGTTTTAATGGCCGATGGGTCCTGTCCAAGTCCTGAGTAGGGAAATATTCCAGTCCCAGAATAAGAGAAGTGGGCAGGAAGGGAGCAACTTTACTGGCAAGGTCCATGAGAAATAAGGGGTTACCACCGCTGGCCCATATATTGAACCCAGGACAACCATCATATCCATAAAGGAGCCCTTGACCAAAATGTATCTGCCCCTGGGTCTACATTAGAGGTGTCCACCTAGAAAGGGATGGTACGCATGATTAGATGGCTACCCCTCTGCTTGAGGAGGAGTCCCCTGAAGCAAAGACTTGGGACACACTCTGCCTGTGCAACCAGGCAGCCTGTTTGCCAGCAATTGGTTTTCCTGTAATAGAATGACACCAACATTAAGTAAGGTGCATTTGTTTCAGGACTTGGTATCTCTTCGTTAGGTCTCTAACTCCCCTAACATTCCAGGACAATTTTACAGGTGGTAATAGCCATTGCTAATGGTTAACCAGGGAAAAGCCTAAAGCAGTGAATAAGCCAAGACCCCTGTAGGCACACTCCAACCTCCCCTCACCCAACCCACCCAACACATGAGTAGTCTCCGTAAATGACAAAACCAGTAAATGATTAACATCCATGTCTACAACAAGTACCAAATACAGCCCGTGTCCCCTCCCGCACCCACCCTCCACCAGTTCCACAAGTGAGATCCTGCATAACGTAGAGGCTGTCTAACAATGAGTATTGTAAATTGTGGCATGTAGAACCCATACCCACTCCCCAAATACCACCCCACAAAAAGAACCTGTACAGATGACGCACAACTCCTGGATACTGTAACCCAAGCATACCCCCACCCTCCAAAGCCCAAGCAACCTAAGGACAGTAAAACCCAACAACTATTTACAGTGGATTTCAAAATATAGCAGGTACTACTATATACAAACAGGTAAGAGAAGCCCAATCCCATGTGGCCCACCCACTACTAGAAGCAACAGACTGAGAAAAATACCATGGTAGTGAGGTGGGAGGCCCCCCCCGACTTTGGTACGCTATGCAGCTCTACCTTGAGCCTGCATAGTTTTCGGTTGTCATATTGGTATCGGAAAAGGGTATTCCCAATACATGAACCCCATTTCACTGCTTAAGATTAGGAGGCATCCTGGACTTTTTGTTCATATTTTGTCAAATCCCTGATTTTTCCCTGTTCTTCTACTGTTCGCACCCCATCATGATCACTACAGCTAAAATTCAAAATGGTGGCTAGCTGCTGCCTTCACAGCTGATGTCTGTGCCATTTCTTGGTTGGCCAGCAAAATTGCATGACCGCCTGCTGGCCCTCTGTCCCTCCCTCCTTACCTCCATAGCTCTAGTGTGGTATTCTGGGGTCACATGCAAACCCCATCCTCCCATGGGGAGCTCACTGCATTGCCACTGGGTCGGTTCCTATGCATAATCTATATGGATAGAATTAATTAAAACCAATCACTCCCCCCCCCATGTATGAGCACCCACACTTAAAAATACTAAGGGTAGTAGCAAAATGGCGGCATGTGCTCTTTTACAGCTCTGAGGCGAGGCAGTATGTTATCTGTAATGTCCCAGGTGGGATGCTTTCATTTTGTTCACACAAAACCTGTTTAGCCGATATATGGTTTACAGATTACAGATTAAAGTCTTACAGTTCAGATTATTAAAATATTGAAGAAGTGCCTGGCATGGCAAAATACCTGAAGGCTCAAATTTTAATGAGATTTACTCCCTCGGTGCAGCTTTCCTGGGCTTTGTAAAAGCAAACTGCCAGTCACAGATGTCATTCCTGGCACTCTCCCAGTGGCAAGCATAATCACTGTAACTGCTTCAAAGTTAGCGGTCAAACCAAAAATTCAACAACCTTATTCTGTTAATTGCAGGGCAGAAAGAGACTCTCAGGGTCCACAGTGCCAAGTGACAATTTAACATCCAATGAAACAAAAAAAGTGATGGCACTCACTTAGGAGTTTGTGCTCCCTGCTGCTGTGGCTATCTTGTTTGCATGTCTTGCATTGGTGAAAGAAAAGGGAAGTTGGAAATCACAGTCTGTTTGGACCCCCTTTTCTTGTTTGATGGTGTGTGCTGTGACAATTTAGTTTTAACGTATTTTGTTCATGTTAAAGCACACTTTACTTTGGGGAAGGGCAGTAACAGCTCACAACTCAGCTCATACTCTTGCACAGAATCCCAGAACAAGAATTGACCGTGTTATGTCACCCCCTAGTGGTTTCCTCATCACATTTCTCAGCTTCTCATCTGTAAACTCCCAAGTTTTTTGTTTTTTGTCCCATGGATCCAAACTAAATCAAACAGTTAAGCATAGCATTATGTCCGGAGAGCCCTTGAAATGACTTGGCAAGCTGCTTTTGTTTATTTTTGATAAGTGGGTAAGGCAAAGTCACAAATGCATTTCTCATGGATAACCTAGAATAGAAAAACTCCACAAACAGGTAACTTACAAAACGTGTACATATAAAACATCAAACACAGTCGCATTTAAACTTATTCATCAAATGAAGCTTCACATTTTGCTTAAAAAATAGCTACAACTATTAAGAACTCACTGTGGACATAAATTCCAGCTTTTAACCATCTAGTAACTAAAGATCACTGACCAAGGGCAGATCATCTTGGAAGGATACCAGTTTACTTGAAGCATTTGACCTACTGATATAGTTTATTTTATTTATTTATTTATTTAAACGTTGATGACCGGGAAAGGCAGCATTGAGCTGAGGTTCATTTCCAGATGCAACCTGGGGGGAGGGGTTGCAATAGGAATAATAAAAATAAAAACAAAAAGCAGTCATGGTGCAGTCTCTGCTCGACTAAGGAACCACCAAGTGCGCCATCGCTGTCTCCCCCACCTTTTCCCTGTCTGTCTATCACTGTCCGCTTAACCCTAGTTCCCTATTCATCGCCATCTTTCCTCACTATTAACTCTGTCCCTCTGCAAAGCCTCCCTGTTGATCTCTGAGCTGCATGAACCTTACCTGCTCAGCTGTGCACCTTCGATCACTTAAACTTGATCGCTTCTCTGCGGCCCTCCACCCCCGCTACCTCTAAAGGACACTCTTTTTATCATTTTAATTTTCACTGTCTCGCTAAACTCCCGCTTCTACCATATCCTGCTTCCCCCACCCCTGACCGAGCGTATCTCTACCAACGTCACTATTCTTTTTGTACTGCTATAGCCTGTTTCTGCTTAAATACCGTATACTTACAGCTGTCTCTCTCTCTCTCTCTACCCCAGATCGCACTCCTGGACCGGCTAGCCATGTGCCCGTTGTACGGCTCGTGCCGACATACCACCAGCCGCCACAAAACCCACACAGAAGCGGTAGGACTCCACTGGGCCGGGGAAGCAGGGATCGACTGTAATTGGCTGACCGCGCTCTGAGATGCTCGTCCATTGGCTGCCGGTTCCAGCCACTGCATTCCCATTGGTGCCATTGATAGTGTGCTGTGCTGGGCTCGGCACCCATTCACTTGCACTGCTCTCGGACAAATTTTTACGCCTGCCCCCATCCCCCCCCGACCTTTATTAAATGGGCTGTTCACTCCGCCCCTGCACATAGGACCCGCCCCCTAACCTACCTTCCATCCTGTTCCCACAGCCTATACTCTCCCCCTCCTCCTAGGCTCTGCTTGACTGCCTTATCTGCAGGACTAAGCATACCCTTTCAAAACCCCCAAATCTCTTTCAGTTACCCTCTACTTCATTTCTTTTTGTTTGCCCCCACCCTCTGCCTGACACTCCTTGTACACAGCGCTATGCTGTCTTCGCCAACAATGCCTTCCCTTGGAAACTTCCTCTTGTCTTTTCTGCTCCTCTCCTGCTTCTATCCACTGTGCCAACTTTCTCTCTCCTCCTACCCCTCGCAACCTCCCACTGCAATCATCATAACCTGCTACCTGCAACATGAAGCCATGGAAAATCTTCCTTACCCTTACCTGAGGTACCCCCTTACTAAGGACCGGGTGCAAATGGCTGCTTACCCCGCTGGAAAGATGATACATCAACACCTGTCACTAGCCTCTGTTGGGACCCTAGACAACTACACTGTCTCTAAACCAGTAAAAAACAGAGGAAAATTGTGACATACTATGAGCTTCCGGTGCTATCCCTAAAACTCCTGCTCCTCCTCCTTCTTATGTCAGGTGGGGTCCACCCAAACCCTGGCCCTGTCTCAAACAGGTTAACAAAGCCAGCAAAAGCTGGTAAGGGGCTCTCTATTGCTACCCTAAATATTTGCAGCCTCCTTCCTAAGCTGGCATCCCTTCAAGCCTTTGTTGATCAAAACAATCCTGACATATTAGCTATTGTTGAGACCTGACTATCGCCAAGCACTCCAGATCATGCAGTCTTGCTCCAAGGCTACAAGCTCTTCAGACTCGACCGGTCAAAAAAAAGGGGGGAGGGCTGTGCTATCTACATTAAGGATAACCTCTCTAGTCACCCTGCCAGTTTCTCCTCCGCAAATACTCTAGTGCAACTTCTCCCTGTCAAGCTACTTCTTGGTGCCCAAAACAAAGTGCTAACCTTGGCTGCAGTCTATATCCCTCCTAAAGACCCTCGATCCGGTCTCCAGACAGGTCTTGAATTTGTAAGATTGCAACCTCCTGACACTGAGCTCCTCCTACTTGGTGATTTCAATATCAATTGGCTCAGCTCTGATATCGGATCCAGCAAGGATGCTATCCTAGCAGCCAACCTAATGCAGATGGTCAGCTCCCCGACTAGAAAAAAAACTACAACACTGGAACCTGCACTCTTATTGACTGGATACTTACTAGTCACCCGGACCAGATAAAAAACACCACTGTTCTCTCCGATTCTCTCAGTGACCACTCCCCTGTGATCTGTACCTGGACAAATAAATTCCTTAAACCGCCTCCCAAAACCATCTTGAGTAGAGTGCTACCACAAGGAAATCTCACTAAACTCAAGACCTGTCTCCTACAACAAGACTGGTCTCCAATCTACAATACACTAGATGTTGATGTTGCCCTTGAATTCTTTATTACAACTTTCAACACTGCTTGTGACACTTAAGCACTATTAAGAAAGCGTAAAATCAAAGCTCTCTCTAATCCTTGGCTTACAGCCAAACTACTGACTTAGCTCAAAACTCGTGACCATCTTTGGGCCATAGCCAGGGCCACAGGCTCCTTGACAGATACGCAGAAGTATAAACGGGCATGCAATCTATGCACCTCACAAATCAAGCAAATGAAGAGTTCCTATTTCAAGAATGTCCTAGAAACCACCTGGGGTGATGGGAGATCCTTCTGGGACAACATCCGAAATATTACAGGCAAACAATCCAAATCCTCTCCTACGATAATAAATGTTGATGGCTCCACTACCCTTGACCCAAAGGTTATGGCTGATGCCCTAAATAAAACCTTCACAGACCTCAGTGGGGTCCTCCTGCCAGACAACTTCTCAGACCTGTCCTGGCCAAAACTCGCATCCCACATCACCTCACCTCACCTGACCAACCGCTATTTCACTTTAAAATAGTTAAGGCACATGAAGCCTACAAATACATAAAAAAGGCTTGCTCTAAATCAAGAACTAGCAGTAACACAATTGATCTAAAAATTCTGTCTCTCACATTGGAAGAAGTGATCCACCCTCTCACCAAAATTCTCAATCCCTCCCTCTGCCAAAGTCAATTTCCTAGCAAATGGAAGTACGCTATAGTTACATCAGTGCTCAAAGGGGGTGACAAATCCACACCAGGGAACTATTGGCCTATATCAATACTTCCACCCCTCTCCAAAGCCCTTGAATGGATCGTGACTGATCAACTCTCAGACTACCTGCAAAAGTATAACTTACTCTGCATGCAACAACACGGATTTAGGAAAGGACGCAGTACGTCGATGGCCCTACTAGATTTCTCAGGAGAAGTTCACAATGCCATGGATAAGGGATACCAGACCAGAGCTGTTTTCATTGACCTCACAAAAGCCTTTGATACTGTTCACCATGGCTTATTAATCTCACTTCTGCTCAATATTGGGCTAGCTGAGAGACCAGGTGCCTGGGTAAAAAGTTACCTGGCACAACGATTACAAACAGTAAAAATCTCTGATGTTCTCTCCGACCCTAAACCGGTCCTTCTCTGCTGTCCCCAAGGGATCAATCATAGGCCCTCTCCTTTTCAGCCTATTCCTAAACTCACTCCCCGAATCCTGCCCAGAAAAAAATAATACTATATGCTGATGATGCTGTAATTCTCTCCTCTCATAAGGATCCCAAACCACTACATCAGAGCTTGCAACTTGCTTTCTCTTGTGTTGAAAAGTGGTTCCTTGATCGCAATCTGGTCCTAAATCACAAAAAAACAAAAAACGTGGTTTTCATCAGTCATCAAAACAGAAAAAGGCTTATTCCACTCACAATAAAAAGTTGCCCTGGAAATACACTTGAACAAGTGAATACTTTAAAATACCTTGGCATCACATTTGACCAATGTCTTACCTTTGCGACACACATTGATAACACAGCAAAAACAGTGAACCAACGCATTGGAATACTGTAGCGGAACTGTCAATTCTTTAACTAAGCTGCCTTGAGGATTGCGGTACAAAGCTCCGTCATCTCAATCATAGACTATGGTCTAATTATCTATGGCTCTGCTACTACCACCGCACTAAGTCGCATCTCAACAGCCCTAAACAAGGCCTGTCGACTCCTCACTGGAGCGCAGAGACAGACCCACACCTGTGAGCTCTAAACGGAAACCGGCTGGTTACAACTCTCAAATCGCCTAATGTATCTCACATACTTGATGTCAAAAAAATAAATCTTGGGACTCACTCCGCCGTGTATCCAAGATCTACTCTGCCTGAATAACGACACTCGTCTCACCAGAAGATCTGAGCACCAACTTTTTCAGGTTCCCAGATGCCGGACTGCTCAGGGACAAAGATCATTTGCCTATCGTGACCCTACCTGGTACATTGCCCTTACCCACTCAATCCTCCACATCACTGGGAGCTTTCAAATCTATGCTTTACTCTCACCTCACAGCCTCCAGCACCTGTGACTGCTCTGACTAAAGACTCTACCCTCTGACTGCACTTTCATCTGTTCCATCAATCGCCAAGACCCGTCACTTGACAAAGAAACTCGGAGTACCACTAACTGGTCCTGTCTGCTACTGAACTTATTTTCTCTCCCCCTATCTCCTCATACTTTTCCATCCTTATTCTTTTCCTTAAATTGCGTCTGAGTTTCATTCTTTCCTGTAATTGAATGTTACTGTTTTATTGCAGCCTTTTTAAACTGCTTGCCAATTGTTTGTAACATTGTCTTGTTGTTTATGTACTTTTATGACGTGGAACCTTTGTAAAAGAGCCTTTGGCTCAAAGGTATTAATTCCTAGAGCAATAAACTAAACTAAACTAAATAGTTACAAGACCCAGTTACAGTGGACAACGGCCAGGTACAGGTGCACAAGATATGAAGCACAAAAAGCAACATAGTTGCATTAAGTAGGACAGATAAAGGGCAGACAGTACACAAAGCATATAATTATCCAGGCATCTAATCACAGGGGCAAAGTACACAACTCAACAACTGGGAGCCTTCGGGAGTGCAAGGAGAATGGGTTACTGGGTACTGACAACTAGAGGAGGGGATAAGGAGCATTGTGAGCACAGGGGAGTGAGGAGAAGTCTGAGGAATCTTTTGAGCGAGGTGAAGGAGGAGGACATAGGGAGGTCAGTGGGGAGTTTATTCCAGAGACGAGGAAAACGATAGGAGAAAGCAGATTGGTCAGCTGCAGAATGGGGGTGAGGGATAGAAAAGGTGCATGGGTCTCTGTGGTGCAGGGAGTAGGTTGAGGTTGCCGCTTGGGAAAGGAGAGAGGAGAGGTAGGTGGGAAGGGTGCCAAACCAGAACTTTGCAAAAAAGGTAGCGCAGTAAACCATTCTCCTGTATGATAAAGGCGCTGTGGAGAGGGCGGAATAATGGAGACAGTGGTGGGTGGGTGGGGGGGCGGTGTAGAACGGCAGAAAGAGTTTAGGAAGGGTGTCCAGTCTGGCCAAGGGGCGATAGTGGGGTTGTACCATATACCATATTGGCGTAATCAAAGATGGGTAGGATCATTTTGGATACCAGTTCATAGCAGGTGGGGAGGGGGAGGCTGTCTTTGTGTTGATAGAGTACCACCAGTTTGGGATGTAGTTTAGTGCAGATGGTATCGACATGAGTAGAGAAATCCAGTTGGCAATCCAACCATACCCCCAAATATTTACAAGCTGGAACATTCTCTGGGGGAGCCATCCAGAGTGGTGAAGACAAGAGGAGATTGGAGGGTGGTCAGTTTTTGTCGAGAGCCGAAGGTCATGGCCACTGTTTTTTTTTAGCATTCAGTTTAAGTTGGTATGCCTAGAACCAAGATTGTACTCTGGTGAAGTCCTCCTATGGGGGGACTGTACACAGGCGGTAGAGGGACCGGAGGAGAAGATAATAGCATTATCAGCATACATATGCATATTGGAAGAGTTGCAGATGGAGGGAAGATTGTTTATAAAAAGGGAGAAAAGGATGGGACCAAGGATGGAGCCTTGGGGGGACACCAGAAAGGATAGAGAGAGGGGAGGACAGAACATAGTTTATTTGTACAGATTGCTACCTGTTGTGTAGATGTGAGCAGAACCAGTTAACTGGAGATTCTGCAAAGCCAGCTGATTGTAAGATTTTGTAGCAGGAGGGGATGGGAGACTGAATTGAAAGCCTTCACAAGTTCTAACAAGATGGCATCTATAACGTGGCTCTGGTTCATTGCTGAAAAAATGGAGTCAGTAGCCCATAACAGGGAGGAGACTGTAGAGTGTTTTTTCCTAAAACCAGACTGCATGGGTGATAGTGTATTGGAAGTGGCAAGGAACTCAAACAGCCTAGAGCTAATAAGTGATTCTTGGAGTTTGGTGAGAGAGGGCAGGAGTGAGATGAGCCTGTAGTTCCCAGGAGCAGAAAGGTCACCACCCTCGTGAAGAGGTAACACCTTGGCGGATTTCCAGGCCTTCGGAATGGAGGAAGTAGAGAGAGGTTGAGGTTGAGAATGTGGCTTAGTGGAGCGGCTATAGCTGGGGCTGAGATATGGAGAAACCTGGGGTGGAGACCGTCGGGGCTGGACTTGGTAGGGTTAAGGGTGAGGATGGCTGTGTAAACTTCGAGGGTGGAGAGTGGGAGGAATTGGAAATTTGCAGGTTGAGCTCTTGTGACTGGTGGAGGCATGGGGATACGGGGTATGGGAGGGGGGCTGTCTGGAAGGGCACGTGTGACAAAGAAATTATTGAAAATCTCTGCAGCTGAAGCTGGGTCAGAGATTGAAGATCCATATTGAGAACAGGGGAAGCTTGTTGAACCGGAGGGTCGAGCAGAGAGTGGAGTACTTTCCAAAAAGAAGCAGGTATGTGTTTATCTTGCTGCAGGTGATGCCTGAAATATTTAGCTTTAGATAGGTGGATGGCCTTAGTGCAGTTATTCCCAAGGGTTTTGTAAGCTTGGAGGTCTGTCTGGGTCAAGGACTCTTTATAGCGGTACCAAACTTTGACCCTGGCTCTGCACATGGCTAGCAGGTCTGTGGTTATCCAAGGGTGATGATGCCACTTAACTCTGGATTTTTTTAGGGAGGGGAAAGGTGATCCCAGATGTGGAGGAGAAGAGAGATAGGGCAGAATCAACATCAGTGGCTGAGAAAATGGGGTTCCAGTCTGCCTTAGTGAGATCTTGTTGTAGGGCAGTTATTTTTATGTTGTGGAGTGGGCAGAACCATATGATTTAGGGGCAGCATATTGTAGGTGAATCTTTGGTACGCAGAATGTGATGCAGTGATCACTGAGAGCATCTGGTAGTATCCCTGCTGCAGAGATACGTTGGGGTTGGGAGGACAACACCCAATGAAGTAGTGAGTGGTTGTGGGAGCGAAGGTTTATGCAGGTGGGTTTGTGGATTAATTGAGTGAGATTGAGAGCTTCAGTTTTGAGTAGGGTAGACTTAGAGGAGTGGGAGAGCTAGCCAAGGTTAAAGTCCTCTAGAAGCAGCAACTCACCATTTAGCTGTGTGGGAGGAGATAGAAGTAATGATGGAGACTAAGGAATCGGGAGTAGTTTTAGGTGCAGCATAAAGTGCACCAATGTAAAGCAGGGCAGAGGAGGGGAGGGATAAAAGTGCGGTTATTACATCCTGAGAGGAGGTACGGGTCTCTTTGAAGGTAATGGAGCAGGAGAGCGATTGTTTGACGTACAGAGCAACAACTCCACCACGCTTGCCTTGGTCGTGGCAGAATAAGTTGAAATCTGGGATGGAGAAGGCAGAATCGGGGATTCGGGCTGAGAGCCAGGTTTCTGTGACACAGACAATATCATGTGGGTGCTGGGTGATCCAAACTTTAAGGGCATCCAGTTTGGGGAGGAGGCTGCGAGCATTTAGACGAAAGGTGTGATGGCCTTTTGGCATGGAAAAGAAGTTCAGGGCAGGACCAGAGTAGGTTTGGGCCAAAGCTGTGGGGATAGAGAAGAGGGTCAGGGTTGAGCTGAACACCACCAGAGAGAAGTAATTGGAATAGGAAAAGGGGAAGGTGGGGAGGGTACCTATGCCTTCTAGGGTTATGGGGTGAGGGTGGAGTACATGGGGAAGTGCAGCGAAACATGGCCTCTAGGATTAGGAGACAAGAAGGGAGAAGCCATGGGTAGATGTGGGGAGAAGAGGAGGAGAGGGGGGAGATTGGGGAGAAAGGCAAGCAAGGGAGAACAGAAGGATGGGGTTGGGGGGGACTGAGTTTGATGGGGGAGGAGAGGGGAAGTATAGGTAGGGTGGTGAAGGGGTGACTGCTGGGAGAAGGATTGATGAAATAGGGAAGAGACTGGGGTGGAAGTATAGGAAGAGGGCAGAGGAGCAAGGGGAGGAGATAAAAGGTTCAGAAGGGTGGTAGAGACATGGTATAGGACAAGGGGGAGAGTAGGAGCAGGATTTCTAGAAATAAATAAATCTGAGCCAAACTAAAGGAAGGGAAACAGACGTGAAACAGGGTCAGAGTTGGACGGGGCAGGTAGGGTGAAATTTGAGAAACAGGAGGCCTTTTAGCCAACCACTGTACCGGAGGTAGAGGCAGATGCTGTTTGCAACAGCTGGGCAGGAGGCTGCAACTATGAGTAGGAGGTAGTTAATCTATCTGGAAAGCACACGCTGCAAAATAAGAGCCAGGTGCAGCAAATAAGGGGAGGTGCAAACACGAGGAGGACGTGTAAATATGAGGACCCCACCCCCAATTGAGGGGGAAGGTGGGAGGGATATTCTTTTAGCGCGAATCACAGCACCTGGCTGGTTCTCAAGAAAACTATCAGCCAAGCTGGGATATCTGTACCTGCAGGGATTTCTCGAGTTGTGGCAGGTACAGTAGCAGCAGTCGGAGGAGGAGGAGGAGGGGGGCGCGGGAGCCTTCTGAGGTTCCCTTCCCAACCCGTCTTTCAGGATACTGCTTGTGGGACGAACCTGGGCAGAACTGAAATAATGAAGAGAGGATTATGTAAATGGAGCCTAGCAGTGATTCACCCGCTGGGAGCGCATCCCCGGGGTCTCCAGGGATGCACTGTACAAATTGCAGGGGGGAGCAAGGGTGTCGAATTTCCAGCCAGAGGTGAGTCCAAAAACACCCTAAACCATGGGCCCTTGCTTGAGGAATTACCCCCTAAGTAAAGCCTCCTTATTCGGTAAAAGCACAATAGGAGCTCATACCTCACAGTAGTGACTCGAACCATGGGCCGGAAATTACTGGATTTACCCTCCAACTGTATAAACATAAGGCAAACAGGCTACTCACAGTGTTATATACACTCTATAAACTTTTTTTTCATTACATGCATCTACTTAATTACCCAATGGATATAACTACACATTTCAAATTTCATAGATTGCGTTCAAGTTTAGCAGGCTCACATAATTCGGTTGTACACACACATGTAAATACAATAAATGGCCCAAATAAGTGTAGCTGTACAGTTTCTGCATAACAGAAATCCTCCCAGGTTACTCTGTCTAGACCTAACATTCACACTCAAGGTACGGATGTGGATTTCCGTAGCCAAGACGCTAGACCCTTCTGGAAGTAGGCAGGCTATCTTACCGGAGCAGTTTATTTTATCAGTGCACCCCTACAATTAATTAACAATAACACCCTAAACCCACATCAGTTTCCAGTGTACTGGACTAGACAGATAGTATCCTAACAGTGTCTTAATCACAAACGGACCACTAATTCTAAGTCCTGGGTGGTCTCGGATTTAGCAGTAGAATACAGAAATAGCATATTCAGTGCCCTGGCATTGCCATTTTTCGATGTCTACCAAAGATTTTATAGGGCAGCGCATTGTCCCAGTGCTTCCCAAGAAAGACGATCCACATGATTATTTATGTAAGTCACAATGATGTCATCTACATTGTGCATTGCGGATAATCTTGTGGGTAACTGTGATGCAGTAGTACTCTTGTGTCTGTAATCTGTAAATATTTATTGTTAAAATCTCATTGAGGCCTCACTGTCTTGCATGGGGTACTTGGCCAAGTGATAGCATATTACTTGGTAGAAGTCTTTTTTCTATCCCTCTGCAGATGTTGTCAGATTGTGATGGGCATTGCACACCGTCAGGTACATATAACAGCATGCAAGTGAAAAGAGCAAGTGCTAATGAAAAAATTCATACTGCAGAAAAATGGAAAATCTTCATGGAGGATATCTCCTACATTGGGTCACAGGTTTGGAACTGTAAGCCATCAGCATCCTAACCATTCGGAAACTTTTGTTTAGCTAGGGACCACCCACAATGACATGTGTCGGCATCTATAAAATGCAGACGGACCCCTAACTCCTCAGTCGTTTCCTTCACTGTCGACACACTGGTTGGACCTGCAGAAAAACAATGCCATTGCTTTTTTACTTTGCTGTTGCTGTTTTTGTTTTTCTGACTTGTTTAATTTTTGTTGACGTTGTCCCTGTATGCCACCATCGAAAGAGCCTTTGTTTAGGTTTTGTACCTGGGTGGGTTACAAGATCTATAAGGATGACAAACCCTATGTGTGTGCTTGTTGCTTTGGCCTGTCCCACAACATGAGGGCCTGCAGGATCTGACAGGGATTTAACCAGGTCACAAGGAAATGGCAGAAGGCCTTGGGGACTTTCATTGTCCTAAAAGCAATGGAGGCTCAGGCGGAGGCTGTGGCATCCAGGTCTGCTTTTCCTTCTGATGATGCTGCTCTGGGTAAGGAAGTGCCCCAGTGGTCGTCAAGTTCATCGCAGCCAGGGTCGGTGAGGACGATTAAGAAATCCGACTAGGAGGACAAATTGTCGTTAACACCCTCCTCCTCTTCCAGTCACCTTAAACTCATGCTTCCCTAGTGAGGTCAAGATCACCATTGAAGCTCAGTAATTCCTCATCGATGTCTGCTCCAGAGGTGTTGACTACAGTTGGGGGTGGGGTGGGGGAGGCGACTGTCAGTGAGACTCAAGGTTGGGGCCAGACTCTAGCGCTGCCGTATCTACTACAGACTGTGCAGCTTTTTTTGTACTTTATTTTTTTAGTTTTGTTATCAGTCAGATGACAATAAACATCACATATGGCAAACAGACCATTCAGTTCTACACATCTAGGACCATAGGTCCATATTCAAAGGTTAACACATGCATTTACCACATTTAGGTACATCATCAGGGGTTAACTTTTCAGTCTTTCCTGAAATATTCTCTAAATTTACTGCTTTTAAAGCCCATGAGCAACATGGCTGATTCCTATAATGTAGAGATTGTCCAGCAATTTCAGTCTAAAGAGCAGTGTCCCATTGTTATGGGATTATTTGTTGCCATGCATAAGTCTTAATTAGACATATAGTTTCTAAATAGTAATGCAGTAGCAATAGTATGCTAAAGAAAAAAATTCCAGCTTTAAATTCAGTTCTTTATCACCTTGAATTATGAAGTAGAAAATACAATTTGCACACAACCATTGACAGTTTAAAAGCTGAATAACAAAAACGAAAAGGGGGGGAATGAGCCCAAATGAGTTACAGCCCAGCCAAAATTACAGGTCCCCAGAGATCAAAACCAGTATAACACTGTTCTCCAAAGTGGAGTAACATCTTCTATGAAATCAGCAGTGTGTCCTTAGTAGTCGGAACTATCAATAGTCAAGGCCTGAAACCTCCAATTCAAGTGCCCCCTTGCTACTCATAATCTGAACCTCCTCCCTCGGCTTGCATATCTCTAGCCTCAGCCCTTCATCTGTCAGCCCACTTACCCACTTTGACCTGGTCTGAAAAAACGTAGACTTTACCCTGGTGTGTTATCTGAAGTCAAGCAGGATAAATGATCGTACGAGGCACTCCTGTATCTCTTAATACTCTTCTCACCCCGTCAAATCTCTTCCGCTGCTGTCTGATAGCATAGCTGATGTCTGGGAAGATATAAACCTGATGGTCATCTTGATGCAATGGGCGTGCTCTCCATGCATACCGAAGGATCTGGTCTCGGGCTCCCACCCCTGAGGTCACCACCATCAGTATCCTAGGTTCCTCGGAATTCTGCGGGTGGCCCCTGGGAGTGATCCTATAAACTTTCTTCACCTTCCATTTAAACTCTTCATCCTCTGGGCTTAATTTAGCTGTAAGCCAGTCCTGAATAAACATCATGGGGTGATCTCCTTCAACCCGCTTGGGGAGACCAATAATCCAGATGTTGGCAGAGCGCACCTGGTTTTCCACCGATTACAGTCTGGTACGAAGGTACTGGGATTCTTTTACCATGAGCATTGTAACACTTGTAAAGGCATCAGTTTAGAAACAGAGAATTTGACGTCAGATAAGGACCGCTTGGCCCACCCAGTCTGCCCATTTCCCTACCTAATGGATAAGCTGCAGATCCTAGTTAACCAGCAGCCTACTTCTTCCTGCCACCACTCCCTAGAATTGCCTTATGACTGTCCCATGCATGCTTGAATTCCACCACTGTTTTTGACTCCACAACCTCCTCTGGAAGGCCGTTCCATGCATCCACAACCCTCTCTGTGAAAAAAAAATACTTCCTTAAATTACCTCTGGCTGCCCCCCATCTTCAAATTGTACTTTTGCTGTTGTGCACCTTTTTTTTGAAAGATGCTACCCTCTTGGACTTTGTAGATTCCTTGAGGTACTTGAAAGTTTCTGTCATGTCCCCCCTCTCCCTCTTTTCCTCGGGGCTATACATATTAAGCTCCTTAAGTCTCTCTTCATATGTCTTCTGGTGCAGACCCTGCACCATTTTAGATGCCCTCCTCTGGACAACTTCCATCCTGTCTATGTCTTTGTGGGTCTCCAGAACTGCACACAGTACTCCAGATGGGGTCTGACCAGCTGTCTGTACAGAGGGATAATAACTTTCTATTTTCTACTGGTGATGCCTCTCCCTATGCATCCCAGTATCCCCCCAGCCCTCCTTGCTGCCTTCTCACATTGCTTGCCCACCTTTAGGTCATCTGATATGACTACCCCTAGGTCCCTTTCCATTTTTGTTGTTGTTAGTATCTCACCCCCATTGTGTACTCTTCCCTGGGTTTTGTTTCCCAGGTGCATTACCTTGCACTTCTTAGCACTGAATCTAAGCTGCCATACATTTCACCATTCCTCTAACCTTGCCAAGTCCCTTCTCATCCTTTCCACCCCACTTTGTGCATCAACTCTGTTGCAGATCTTTGTGTCATCTGCAAAGAGACATACTTTTCCTTCCAGTCCCTCTGCAATGTTGCTTATAAAGACATTGAAGAGGACCAGTCCTAATTCTGAACCCTGCGGTACCCCACTAATAACCCCACTTTCTTCAGAGTGGACTCCATTTACTATTACTCTCTGTGTCCTATTCTCCCTCCAGTTCTTTATGCAAGCTGTCATCTTGGGACCCACTCCCAGGCTGGCTAACTAGAATATTAATATTTTGTGTGGGACTGTGTCAAATGCCTTGCTAAAGTCTAGGTAGGCCATGTCCACAGCCCCTCCCTGATCTACTACTTTGGTCACCCAGTCAAAGAAATCTATCAGATTCGTCTGGCATGACCTTCCCGCTGTGAATCCATGTTGCCTTGGGTCCTGTGCCCCTCTGGCCTCCAGATACTCGACAGTTCTTTCCTTCAGAAGTGATTCCATCATTTTCCCTACCACTGAGGTTAAACTAACAGGTCTGTAGTTTCCTGCTTCTGCCTTGCTCCCACTTTTGTGAAGGGGAATCACATCTGCCCTCCTCCAGTCCTCGGGTACCACCCCATCCTCCCATGATTTGTTAAAGAGGGTAGTCAGTGGTGTCACTAGTTCTACCCTTAGTTCTTTTAGAATTCTGGGATGAATCCCATCAGGCCCCGTTGCTTTGTCCACCTTCAGTTTTAAGAGTTCTTTCAGAACCCTTTCTTCTGTAAATGGGCTGGTATCAACTTCTGTATCCAGAGTTTGCTTCCGAATCTCTGCCATCTCATTTTTAATTCCATCAACTGTCGTTTCAAGCACCACAACACGATTGTTAAAATCGTCCACCTTCTGGTTCAAAGTGGTGACCGAAGAAATCAAATGCTGCAATTTTGTCCCTAAGGATGTTATAGTCTCTGTAGAGCCAGACCCTTTTTCAGCCTGTGGGATAGTTTCAGGCCTAGAGAGACCACCAATATTTCTGCTTTTTTCGGCTCCTCCTGTGGCACGATCCTTGTTTGGGTAACCCATCTTTAACAACTCAAAGTTGCTCTATCCACTGGTGTGCTTCAAAAGGCGATTTAGAAATCCGAAAGTATAGGGGTTTGTTTGATTTTGAATTGAATTAAGAGAGCTACAGATTTCTGCTACTTCCTGTCTCAGACTCAACAGCGTCCCCTCTTTGCAGCTTTTGTTGACATGTTCCATCCTGATGACACCTGTAATCAGGATCCCTCCACCAGGTGTCATCGACTCACAGGTTATGCTGCGGTCGGTTTCAGAGATGTTAATGCGCCTTTTTCCATCACTGCAAGTGACAGTGTCAGTTCTGTCGACAGGGCCCCTCACGTTGGCACGGTTGTCATCGATGAAACCAAAAGGCATACCTACTGCACTGACGGTACTGCCCCTTTCACCAGCTCTGTCAGTTGCTCGCATTGTCGTAAGAGACAACAATGAAGTGGAATACAATCATGATCTTTTAGAAATGTTGGAGGATGTAGAAGATGAAGATGGGGAAGAGGAACCCTCTGATGGAGGCTTCCCTTCCAGCTCAACCTTACTTGCATGCATTGAGGACTCTGTGGTATATAACCCCAGCTCTCCTCCAGAGGATCCCTCCTTCTAAACTTTGTTTAAACAAATACAGGATGTGATAGGATTTTAGGGTGACGTAGAAGACTCTAGTTAAAGAAACTTAGTGGTATTCTTGGTGTTATCGGCTGCTCCCACTGTTGTGTTGCCCTCCGTTTACCCTGCATTGGAAGATGCTATATTTTCTGCATGGCACACAGGCCTGACATGCTGCCAGCAGTCCCAAGAATGGCTGACAAACAGTATCCTGCTCCATCTGTCAAGCCCTGTTATGCTTCTCAGCCTGAAACAGACTGTGTTTTTCAGGGCTGCCCATGGTTGCTCTAGGGACCCTAGAGTGATGAGCACTCTGCCTCCTGACAATGAGTCCAGAAAATTGGATCTGATGGGTAAGAGGATTTACAATTCTTCCACTTTGGGTTTGCGTATTGCAAACTACCAGGCTTATATTATCAACTATCAGAGTAGCCTTTGAAAGTTGACAACGGCCACAGCACAAATACTGCCTGATAGCCCTGCCAAGACAGAATTGCTGAAGGCTGCCTCTACTGGCCTTGATACTGGCAAACACTTACTAAGGTCAGCATTATGATTCCTCAGATGCTGCTGCAAGATCAGCTGCCTCTGGTATCTGCCTTAGGAGGTGCCCTGGTGCAGACTGCAGGATTTGCTTCTGATGTGCAACATGCTGTGCTCAGTGCCCCCTTTAGAAATGCCAAGCTGTCTGGCTAGGATGTGGATAATGCATTAAAGGACTTACAGGCCTCCAAAATGACTCTAAAGGTCTGTAAAATCCCTGACCCCTCAGAATACATACAGGGGTTGTGGTAGGGGTGCTTTGTGGAAGCCTGCCAGCCAAGGAGGCTGTGGCTACCATCAGCCCTACTGTAGCAGAGGTCGGGGTCCACCAGTTGCACCTACTGCCCAGGGTGACCACTCCAAGGCCCCCAAAGCTTCTGGTTCAGACGGCCCCGCTGCCCCCTGCACCTTCTGACTCCCCACTTCCTCCACCTGCAAGGCTGTTGCCAGGGTTCATGTGGGAGGAAGAATCTCTATCCATCTACAAATGTGGAGGAAGATTACCTCAGACAAGCTGATCCTGGAGCTAGTGGAAAGTGGGCATGCACTAGAACTGCTCTCATAACCTCCAGTGCATCCTCCACCCCATTTGTATTACCTTCTGGGTCACCTGTCCCTATTGAGGAAAGAAGTTCAAGCTGTTCTTCAGAAAGAAAGCCATAGACCCTGTTCTTCCCAAAGAAAGGAACAGGGTGTTTTACTGAAAATAAGTTTTGATAACCGAAAAGCCACAGGAGAATTGCATCCCATGTTGAGCATGAGAGCTCTGAACAAATTCATTGAATACAAAATATTTTGAATGATGTTTCTTCAGGCTCTCATTCCCATTCCCATTCTGCAGAGAGGAGACTGGTTTTGTCCTCTGCATATGAAGGATGCTTACCTTCGTATCAGTATCAGAACATGCCACAGGCAGTACCTCAAATTCACTCTGGAAGACTGCCATTATCAGTTCTAAGTCTTGCCCTTTGGCTTAGCCTCGGCACCAAGGGTATTTACCAATGCTTTACAGTTGTGTCAGCACTCTCTGAAGGGAAAGGCTTCATGTCTTCCCCTATCTGTACACTTGGCTCCTACAGTGCCTGTCCAGGGAAGTGATCCAATACTCACTGTCTCAGATGCTGCAGTTATTCGAGGACCTGGGTATCACAGTCAGTGCAGCAAAATCTGTTCTTTCTCCATGCCAGTGACTCAAGTAAAATGAATCGGTACTGGAGACGGCAGTGAGCAGTGTCTTCTTGCCCCAGGACTGAGCAGAGGTCCTGATTACTCAGGCCCATCTCATATACAGGAGTCACTATGTGTCAGCCAGGACTGTGCTCTGCCTTCATGTATCTTATGGTAGCCACCATTGTAACCATCCCATTAGCATGCCTGCATATAAGAATCCCACAATAGATTCTTTGGTTGCAGTTGGAGCATATAAGTCGTCACATTCGCCCCTAAGAAAGTCTCCACTGTGGTGGATGGAACCCCTGCACTTGCTACAGGGTGTCCCCTTCCTTTCCTCAACTCCAGAGCACATCCTCTTGATGGATGTCTCTGGGAAGTGATGGGGTTCCCACTTGGGCTGCACCAAAACCAGGAAGTGGACAGACCAGGATTCGGATCTTCACATCAGTGTTCTGGAGATGAGGGCTGATCTTCTTGGGCTCCAGGCCTTCGAAGAGCATCTCTCTCCAGGTCCCCTGTTGATATGAACAGATGACATCAGTGTGATGCACTATATCAACAAGCAAGGGGTCACTCACTCATACCCTCTCTGCAGGGAAGCTATGAGAGTGTGGCACCGGGCACTCTCTCACTGCCTGCAGTTCATAACCATTTTTCTCCAAGGAGTTCAAAACAACTTAAAGACAGGCTAAGTCGGTCCCAGTGTTGGGAACATGAGTGGGAACTGCTTACCTCCATGGTGGATGGTGGACTACCTCTTTGTAAGATGAGAGCGTCCAGAGTTTAACCTTTTTTTTTTTTTGCATCCATACACAGTGCAGAACTGCCACATTCTAGGGACCTGGATATGTTGTTCATTCACACTCCCCTTAAGGATCGCCGGAAGGTCTTCAAGCTGGCTCCTCCCACCCACCCAGGTGGTATAACCCTCGGCTCCACTTCAGGATGCCAGATCTTTTTTCCGTTGGAAGATTCAGGTTGCCTCCTCTTTGCTGTCACTTTTTGTAGGCCCTGGCTTCAAAACCTTCGGTTATTCCAAAACTTCGACTCGTTCGAGCTAGCGACGGTGATTCTCATCATTCCATCATGGAAGATAAATCTTCCCCTGGATTTCACTGGCGCCCGTGCAGCCAAAAAATGTCATGGACTGATCTACATACCGCGTGCATTTACTGTCTGGTTGTCGGCCATGACACCAAGACTTGTGAGATGTGTCTTGCTTTTCACCCGAACGTCCTCGGCGATCATCTCACATGCCTCAAATTGGGCAGGCCCAAAAAACGGAATCCTCTGGTGAAATCTTAAGAGGCCCGGTGGGCGGTCTCCGCAACTGCAGGATCTGCCGAACAGCTGGAACGCATGCAGGCCTTCGAAGAAGAAGCGGCATGGGCCACAGAGTCTTCCTCTCAGTTGTTTTTCGTTCCTCTCAACTTGGACTCTACCTTTTTGGGTTCCTTCTGAGAGTCGTGCCACTCTCTCCCCACTAAGGGTGAGGGACCTGCAGGCTCTCGCTCCTCTTGGTCCCATAAGAGGGATAAGGATCCGAATCCATCTTCGTCTTGACGAAGACGCTCTTGGGATCATGAGCAATCTCTGTCCCAAGAGCCAGCAGTATCGACTTCAGTCAAAAATCCTTCCTTGGCCGCTGGCTTCTCGGTCTGGCCAGTCTACTAAGGTCTCGATCGATGCAGCTGAGATCGTTCTCAATTCCATTGATCCGTTGTCACCCTTTCTGATCGATGACTGTCTCAGTAGGACCCTGGTCCTGTCTTTTCCTGACGAGGAGACCCAACCAGCTGGGGATCCCATTGAGGAACCGGTCCCTGATCCTGGGAAGCCACCAGTCCCACCGGTGTCTCCCAAGCGACCGACTCAGCCAGTCTGATCCAGGTCGAGATCTCGGACCCCTCAACAGACAGGCCAAGGAAGGCGCACAAGTGCTCCAAAAAGGGGCGACACCATCTGTCATGCTCGTCCTCCTCGGATGAGGAGAGGCTTCAGCGACAGCTCCGACGACACTACGAGGATCTGATGTGGCAGCAGCTGATCCTGTCCAGGCAGAAGCCGAGCATGGTCTCTACTCTGACCATTACTTGGCTTTCACCTCCTAGGCCGAAGCCAACTTCTTTGGAACCAGTGAAATTGGGTCCCCCACCCGTGGAGCTGGCTAAACCCGCTCTGGTTCAGCTGATAGTAGTCTCTCCACCGATTGTGGTGGAGCCACTGCCTAAACAGCCTTTGGGAGGGGCTCCTCCGAAGGAAGCTCAGTCAACCCCGAGGCTTCCTGACAGGATCTCAATCACCCTCACGCCTGATCACCCCAGGCACATTGAGGGCGACCTTGGTGGCTGACTGGTATATCCAGATACCTTGGATTCAGACGACACCGACCTTCACTCTCACCAGCTGGATGATGAGTCGGATGGTGATCTGTCGATGGAGGAAGACTCTTCATCCTTTCAAGGGATTCTCCGCCTTATCTCTGAATCCACAAGGATGCCCCTGGAACCAATCTGGAAACAGGCGGAGTTCCCTCTCACTGACATTCTCAAGAGAGGGGATACCCCAATGGAAGCCTTTCCTGCGGCCAAAGCCTATGTTGGCCCGGCCTTGGAGCTTTGGCAGCATCCTGCCTCCTGCCCAGCTCCGTCTGCCCGGATGGCCTGCAAGTTTGTGGTACCCATTGGGTCCCTCTCAGGGTTCACAGAACATCCCTTGGCCGAGAGCCTTGTGACTGCCTCTGTGTTCAGACGTACAGGCAGTTCTGCCAACACCGATAGACCCCCCCAGACGAGTCCAAGAAACTGGACCACTCTGCCAGGAAGGTCTATGCGGCCTCCTCTTTAGGCCTCTGTCAGGCAAGCTCAGCCGTCGTCATGGCACACTTCTCCCATGCCCCTCTAGGGTCCTTGGAAGAAATTCTCCCACATCTCCCCGCGGAGCTTCAGACTACAGTCAAGCAGGTCTGGGACCAAGGCCATGCCGTTGCCAAGCAGCAGCTTCAGATGGCTCTGGACACTGGGGACTCATGCGCCTGTTTGGTGGCAGCCGTGGTTGCCACATGCCACAGGGCTTGGCTGAAGCTTTCCACCTTCACGCCAGATACCCAGCACAAACTTGCTGATGTTCCTTTCCTGGGCACCGATCTCTTCGCTCCAGGTGTGGATAGTCACCTTCAGCGAATCGAACAGTCCAGTGCCACCTTGGACTTGGCTACTTCTGCTCAAAGCGCTCCTGGTCCTAAGAAGCAGCAGCAGAAGATGATGCCTTTTCGACACTCTGCTCCTGCGACCCAGCAGTCCTCCTTTCAGGGAGGACAGCATCACCAGGTGCAGGCTTGGCACCCCTGGCCCAAGCCCGGACTTCCCCAGGCCCGCAGAGGAGGTCAGGGTTCAGCCCAGTGACGGGATAGACCACCCCTGTTCCCGTCACGCCAGCTCTAGGTCCTCCCATGGAGGGTCGGCTTTGCCACTTCCTTTCTGCCTGGTCCATTGTTACCACAGACAGGTGGGTCTTAGAAGTGGTCAGCCAGGGTCTGCCTCTATAGTTCGAGCAGTACCCACCCAGCTGAGCCCGCGCCCCATGAGAGGAGAGAGTATCAGACAACACTCAGTCGGCTCTGAGAGACGACATAGCCCAGCTCCTCCTCAAGGAGGCAGTAGTTTGAGTGGCAGATCCTCCAGTCAAACCAGGGTTAACTTCCAGGTACTTCCTGGTCCTGAAGCAGACCGGGGGCTGGTGCCCCATTCTAGATCTGCAGGCTGTGCACTTTTCTGCTGGTAACTCTGTCCTAGATCATACCATCCATAGAGCAAAACATGTGGTTCTGCTCACTGGATCTTCAGGACGCATTCTTTCATGTGTCAATCCGTCCATCTCACCAGCGGTTCCTCTGCTTCAGAGCAGAGGGAACCCTTTACGAGTTCCAAGCCATGCCATTCAGCCTGTGATCAGCACCACGGGTCTTCACCAAATGCATGGCAGTGGTAGCAGCCCACTTCAGGCATCGAGGGGTCAGGGTATACCCTTACCTCGACGATTGGCTCTTAGCAGGTTCCACCCAGCAAGAGGTGGAGAGGTCCAGGGACCTGGCCCTCCAGACCTGCTCTCAACGTGGCCTCCTGATCAACAAGACCAAGTTGGAGCTCATGCCTTCTCAAGTGATGTGCTTCATTGGGGCAGAGCTCGACTCTTGCCGAGCCAGAGCTCGGCTCCCGGTGGACAGGGCGGAGGTTCTCTCCTCCTTTGCTCAGTTATTTCTGGTTGGGCAGTTGCGCCCTGCCCGGGACTTTCTGCACTTTCTGTGTTACATGGCGGCCGGCACCACCATGGTCTGTTGGGCCAGGTGGCATATGTGCCCCCTTCAGTGGGAGCTGGCTGCCCAGTGGACTCAGTGCCTTGGTCATTTCGACCAGCTGTTCACTGTGACCCAGAAGATGTGGGACGCTCTCCAGTGGTGAACCATCCTGACCGGTTGAAGGAAGGGAATCCTGTTTTTCTGCCCCGAGCCGACGGTCATCCTCACAACCGATGCCTCTCTCATGGACTGGAGAGCCCAAATGCAGGACAACAGGGTCCACAGGTTCTGGACTCCCAAGGAATCCCGTTACCACATCAACCTGGTGGAGCTCAGAGCAGACTGGCACTGACAGCATTTGCTCAGCAGCTTCGGGGTCAAGTGGTTATAGTCCAGATGGACAATACCACGACCATGTACCACCTCAACAAGCAGGGCAGCACGCACTCCCGACTGCTGTGCAGGGAAGCGCTCCACATCTGGACATTTGTGAGCCGACTGGAGGCAGATCTCCTAGCCATTCATGTGGCAGGAGCCTCAAATCAACTGGCGGATGCCCTCAGCCGCATAAGCGAGACATCCCACGAGTGGTTTCTCCATCCAGAGGTAGCTCACAGCCTGTTCTCCCACTGGGGCAAACCAATGGTGAAGCTGTTTGCCTTCAGGGGAAACACCAAGCTGAGGCTGTTTCATGCTCGCCCCCTCAGTGGGGATCGCTGCAGGGGGATGCCTTCTCATGGCCTGGACCCCAGGCCTCTTCTATGCCTTCTCTCAATTCACAGGGTGCTCCTCAAGATGAGGAGGGACAAGGCGCAGGTGAATCTGGAAGCCCCAGACTGGCCACGCCAGTTCTGGTATCCAGATCTCCTCAACCTCAGCAACAGATTCCTGAGGCATCTTCTAGCACGACCAGACCTGATCTCTGTCAGTCAGGGGAAGGTCCTCCATCTGGACCTTCACTCCCTTTACCTGACAGCCTGGTACCTGAGCGGCTAGAGTTCCAGGCTTTGGGTCTTTCTGAGGATGTACTTACAGTAGTGGAAGCATTCAGAAAGGAGTCAACCAGAAATTGCTATGCCTTCAAATGGAAAAGATTTTCCATTTGGTGTCAGGGGGGCAAGGGCCTGGACCCTCTGTCCTGTACTGTGGTTAGCATTTTAGACTAACTTTGGTCTCTGTCCAAAGGAGGTCTTCGACCCTTAAGGTGCACCTGGCAGCATCTCTGCTTACCGAGCATGGGTCGATCAGTAGATGGTGGCACATGAGAAGGTGGTCTGATGCTTTTTCAAAGGCCTTGATCACATATCCCCTATGGTGCATGACCCTCCACCTCCATGGGATTTACTGCTGGTCTTGGCAAAGCTCATGGGCAAGCCATTTGAACCGATGCACAAGTGTGAGATGTCACACTTGTCATGGAAGACGGCCTTCCTGGTGGCTGTCGTCTGCCAGAAGGACAGGGGAGCTCCAGGTGCTCTCGGTGGACTCCCCTTATTTGGTCTTCCACAGGGACAAGGTTGTCCTGCGCCCCCACTCGAAATTCCTCCCGAAGGTGGTGTCAGAGTTTCACCTTAACCAGGTGTTGACTTCGCCTGTGTTTTACCCGAACTTCACCTCAGATGCCGAGTACAGGTTCTATACTCTGGATCTGAGATGAGCTCTCTCCTATTGTAAGGAGAGGACAGCGGAAATTCTGGGCAATGTTCGGCAGCTGTTTGTCTCCTACGCTGAAGCCGCTTCTGGCAGACCTGTAGCAAAATGGATGATCACAAGATGGATTACATCATGCATTGATCTCTGTTATAGGTTGGCGGGCTAGGAGCCTCCCAGAGGGATAAGAGCTCATTCTACTTGCCATACTGCTGCATCCGTGGCTGCTTCCAGGGAAATCCCTATCCAGGAAATCTGTCAGGCTGCTACCTGGAAGACAGCAAACACCTTCATCACCCATTACCACATTGACCATGAGTCATGCCGGGATGCTGGTTTTGAGGCCTCAGTTCTCCAGTGTCTGTTTCCCAAGTAGGGGGTGTGCGCCTTGTCTCCCTCCTCTCAGAGAACTGCTAGGAATCTGCCAAGAAGTGTGCATGAATAACATATCCAGGTTCCTAGAAAAACAAGTTACTCACCTGTAACAGTAGTTAAAGGAGTGTTATGTGTTATTCATCCACACGGACCCACCCGACCTCCCTGTCTTTGACACACACACCTGGCTTCCAGTGAGCCAAGATCTGGTGTCATGGGGTGCAGCTGAGGGTTATACCACCCGCATGGGTGGGGGGAGCCATCTTGAAGACCTTCCGGCGATCCTTAAAGGGGAAAGGGACATGCCAAGAAGTGTGGATGAACAACATACACCACTTCTAGAACTACTGTTACAGGTGAGTAACCTGTTTTTTCTGCTCACTCGTGCCAGGACCTGGTGTTTTGTGGTGAGACACATTGTCTCTCTCCTGCAGGGGAGGCTGCTTTACTCATTTTCTGTGATCCCCCTCATTCAGAGGGGCCTATCAGAGGTTATGGCGGAGGGGGCAACCCTGATACTGATAGCCCCCTCTGGGCTTGCAAAATATGGGTTCCACTTCTGCAGTATCTGACAGTGGAACAACCAATTCAGCCGCCCCTTTGTCGGGGGCTGCTGTTTCAGGATAGAAGGGCCCTGGACTTCGGGTCCATCCACATGTACGTTTGGCTCTTAAGAATGTAGTCATTGCACATTTTGGATTCCCCCAAGTGGCTGATGTCTTGCTGGCAGCTATAAAAACATTCACTAGACATGCATATCCACTGAAGTGGAAACGTTTCACTGTTTGGTGTGATTCCTGCTCTGAGGAACCTTTTAAGTGTGCTGTTAATACTACAGTTACCTACCTGCTGTCCCTGTCAGACTCTGGTCTGCAGTACTCCTCTATTAAGGTACATTTGACTGCTGCATCAGCTTTCTGTGCCTCTGCTGATAGATGCACGGTGATGCAACTAGAAATGTCCTCTGCATTCCTTAAGGGCATTTTACACATGCGCCCCCCCTAATTCACAAACCAGTTCTGCCATGGGACCTTAATTTTATACTCGAGAAGTTGACTTTGGCTCCTCTTCTGTGGTGATTTGCATATGTAGCCCATGATGCTTTGCATTGTGGGGGCATGTGTGATTTTGTATTTTCTTGAAACTTGGCTTCCCAGCCAAATGCCCTTTGGGGTAACCCTTGCCTCAGTGTTTGCGCACAGTGGTTCTTTGTCTTTTAAATGTTTTTTTATTTTAATGGGTTCACCACAATATATCCAAGGCACACTGCCTCTAGGGTAGCTGGTCCATTCCACTGGGGTGTCAAACAGACGAGGCATACTGATGAGTCCTGGTAGGACGAAACACGTGTCTATGTTTTCTGTTAGCACCCTTTGCAAACTGTGTGAGAGGCCTTTCGGCACCATGGAATTCTGCTTAAAGTTGGACCAGCATAACATTCTGTGGTGATTTGCATATGTAGCCCATGATGCTTTGCATTGTGGGGGCATGTGTGATTTTGTATTTTCTTGAAACTTGGCTTCCCAGCCAAATGCCCTTTGGGGTAACCCTTGCCTCAGTGTTTGCGCACAGAGGTTCTTTGTCTTTTGGCTCCTCTTGCCCACTGCAGCTTGTGAACTACACTTCCTTTCTTGCAAGGTGCTTTTTCTTATTGCTTTTGCTACAGCCAGATATATTTCTGAGTTTCAGGCACTTATGAGTATCCACCCCTACCCGAGTTTTCATAAGGATAGGGAGGCATTAAGCATGAATCTTCATTGCATACCGAAGGTGGTTTCTGACTTTACCTTGAATTAGACCATTAACCTACCAGTGTATTATCCTGAGCGTGGTAACAAAGGTGAGGAGTTAAACCATACCCTTAATGTACACAGAACCCTAAGATCTTACTTTGAGAGGGCTCTTGCAGTAGGTAATTACATCTGGGACTAATGCCGGCAGGCGTCGGGACCCCACGGAAAAATTTCTAGCTAGCAGTCACTGGTGGGGGACCGACCCACATCAGGTGACCAACGTCATGCGATGTCAGTGTAAAGGGGCATTCCCTACGCCCGCCTTCCAGTTCTTTCCCGCCATTTGCTCGTGTCAGACGCCTCACGGTTAAGTTCAACGCACGCCAGTCTGTCTGTAGTTTTACTGTCGTTTTTTAGATTTATTCATCAGAAAGTTTGTCTTTTCGGTGGTATATGTTGTCCCCTACACCTTCCGAGCACAAAAATAAGTGCAACTCGTGCAGTGCCCAACTCCCGCACAAGGACGACCACTCCCAGTGTCTCTTGTGTCTGGGCATGGACCATCAGGTGGAGAAGTGCCAGCATTGCCTGAAATTCAGCGCCGCCACCCACAGATGGAGGAAGCAGTACCTGGAGGCCCACATCCTTAAGAAGAAAATGTCCTCCATGGAGAAGGAGTTGAAAAAGCTTCATCAGGCTTCCACTTCCCCTGAGGGCCATCGGAATAAAAAGGACAAGGAGAAGCACTGGGACCAGGGCTCCTCTTCCACCGCGACTTTGGCTGGAGTCGCCGTGCTTCAGGTATCGCTCTGCAACGGCCATCTTGGAAGCTTCCAAGATGGTGTCAGCCCACCGGTTGGGCTTGTGCTCGGGCCCTTCGGGCACCTCCGGGCGAAAGGAGGCTTCCACTCCCAGTAAGGCTGCCGCCGTGCGGCTTACTGGTGCGAGTGGCTTCGGTAAGCCGGACGTCAGCTCCTCCGACACCCGCCCGGAGAAGGCTGCTAAGTCGCTCGACCCTTCAGGGCGGTGCACGGCCCATCTTCCGCCCGGCCAGGCCACTCCTCCTTCGCGACCTGCCTCGAGCGATGGGTCCGCTAAGTCGGACATAGGCTCCTCTGACGGCCGCCCAGACCCCACCAATAAGTTGGACTTCAGGTTGCCTGACGCCCATGCGGTGGCAGAGCCGATGCCAGACCTCCTTCGTTCGTCGTTCCCGGCTCCTCGCAGCCTTCGCTGCCCTCCGGGGACCCTGGGTCTTCTCATCCTGACCCCGGGGATTTCTCTCCTCCCTCCCTGGGCAGTGCCGGGGATCCTTCTGCACCCCCGTCAGGCCTCCCTGCTGCTCCGCATGACCTGACGTCGGTTCCCCGGGCGCCGGCTCTGACGCTGGTCCTTCTGACACCAGGCTAAATCCCTCTCCCAGACACTGCCCCTATGCCGGGCCCACCGGGCCTCCGGTCCCTGGCCGCCTGCAGGGCGCCCTGCCAGGCCGTCTGCTCCGGCAGACACCCCGGCCCCAGGGTATCCGACCCCATCATATCTGACGCCATTAAACCCTGGTCCGCAGTATCCGGCACCCCAGGACCCGACGCCGGCCTATCTGACGCCACAGTACATGGTGCCTCATTACCCGACGCCGGGTTTTCCGCCGTCTGGTCACGGATACTCACCCTACGGATACCTTCAGTATCTGTATCCCCCCCCCTCCTCCACCACCCCCCAGCCGCCAGTGGATTTGAAGGAGACTCTGGCCTCCTGGTGGGCTGAGGCCAAAGCTCAGCTTACCAGAGAGGTGAAGTCATCTCCCGGCGATGGTTCCGGTTCCCATACGTCCGAGATGTGAGACCTCTCCTCCGGACACCAGGGGTGAGCCCTCTGGTTCCAGGGTAGGGAGGACATGCTTCCCCAAGGGCTTCCCAAAGGGTCCGTTCCTCCCCCATGCTGGGAGAGGGAATCTTCTTCTTCCTTCTTTTCTTCCTCGGACGACTCCGAAGGTTGTTCTGACCCGGATGACAAGCCATGCTGTCCGACCAAGCCCAGGCCTAGGACTCCTCCGAAGTCTCCTCTGGAGGATCTTTCCTTCATGGAGTTGCCATGCAAAATCCAGGAAGTTCATAAGTGGCGTTCCTTGGAGCCGGATCCACAGCGTAAAAAACTCGCTGAGCACCTGGATCTGCCCGAGACCGCTCTGACCTTGGTGGCACCCTGGATTAAGCCTCATGCTTATCTTGTTTCCACTATTTGGAAGCAGCCATCGGCATTAGCCCGTCTTCCTCGGAAGTCAAACAGGCTATATCAGACTCCCAAGGGTGTTGATTTTCTTGATTCTCACCCTCGAGCTGACTCGGTTGTGATTAGCGCTGCTCAAGGTCGGTCAGCTAACACGAAGCATTTCAGCTTGTCTCCACCTGACAAAGAATCTTGTCTTCTGGACCAGTATGGTAAGAAGATCTTTGCTTCTTCCACTCTGGGTATTAGGGCACTGAACTATATCGGTCACATGGGAGATTACCAGAAAGCCATTCTTAGTGATGTGGACTCCAAATTGGACTCCCTTCCTGACTCTCAGGTTAAACAGGATGTGGCTGACACTGTCTGCTCTGCACATTCTGCCAGTCGGCACATGCTTCGTGCCATGTACGATGCAGTGGACACTGCTGGTAGGAGTTCAGCTTTCACCATATGTTTACTGCGTCATGCCTGGCTCCGTGTGTCAGGGTTGGTCCCAGAAGTGCAGTCCGCTATTCAGGAAGCGCTCTTCCGTGGTTCGGTGCTGTTTGGTGGTGATGTCAAGGACATTATCACCGATCTGCAGGAGAAGAGGACTGCACTGAAGTCGGTGGACTCCACGTACAATCCCCCTCAAACACAGCATCGTCCCTTTCGCAGCCGAAATTGGCAAAAGGTGAAACCCCAGGGAAAGTGGGCCAATAAACGCCAGGCCCCTCCAGCTGCCAAGCCCCCACCGCCAAAAAAAGCACCGAGGACTTCAGCCGCAATGCTGCCCCACACCACCTGACTCCTTTACTCTCACACAGCCTCTGGGGTCTCCAGAGGAACCGGAAGGAGGAAGGTTTTCCCTCCACCTCCCGGGATGGGAGAGGATAACTTCAGATTCCTCGCTGCTCCAGCTGATTGCAGTAGGACACTCAATAGAGTTTCTTCGGAAACCTCCTAGAACCCCCCCCCCACCCAAGGTCGTTCTACTCTCTGGAGCATCTTCTTCTGGTTCAGGAAGCAATTTCAGCACTTCTGCTGAAGGAGGTGACAGAGCCCGTCCCCCTTCCTCTTCAGGAAACGGGTTACTATTCACACTTCTTCCTGATCCCGAAGAAGTCATGGGATGTGAGGCCAATTCTCAGCCTCAGTTCCCTGAACTTGTTCATGGAGTACAAGAGGTTCAGGATGCTTTCCCTGCAGAGTCTGCTGCTCCTTCTCTAGCCGGGACAGTGGCTGTGCGCTCTGGATATGCAGGATGCTTACCTGCGCATCCCTATCTGCCCTTCCCACTGCAAATACCTGCATTTTGCATTCCAGGGGGACCACTGCCAGTCAAAGGCCCTCTCATTTGGTCTTTCCTCGGTGCCCTGAGTGTTCACCAAATGCTTTTCAGTGGTGGCGGCCTACCTGCATACCCAGGGGGTACAGGTTTTCCCATACCTGGACAGTTGGCTCCTGGCGGCCCCGTCCAGGGAGGAACTCCTGCACTTCCTTTTCCTTACCCAGAGGGTTTTTACCTGTCTGGGTATTACCATCAACCACTCCAAGTCCCACTTGATCCCATCCCAGAGGCTCCAATTTATCGGGAGCAATCCTGGACATGACCTCTGGCAAGGCCTTCCTGTCACCAGACAGGGCGGCCACACTCCAGGCCCAGGTCAGCCTGTTGTCCAACCACAAGCGGGTCAGTGCCAGGTCGATCCTTCGCCTCCTCGGGCTCATGGCGGCTGTGATCCTGACAGTCCCTTGTGCTCGGCTCCACATGAGGTTCTCTCAGTGGACGCTTCGGTCTCAGTGGAATCAGTTGGTGGATGACCTAGATCAGCTCGTTCTGGTCTCCACTGCTATAGCTCTGGACTTGCAGTGGTGGATGGTTCGGGAGAACCTTTGCCGGGGAGTTCCATTCTGTCTTTCTCCCCCCTCCCAGATGCTGACTATAGACGCCTTGAGCGAGGATTGGGGAGCCCATCTCAGGCCTCACAGAACCCAGGGCTCCTGGTCCAAGCTTGAGAAAGCTCTTCACATCAGTGTGCTTGAGCTTCGGTCAGTGCTGTACGCTCTTCAGGCTCTGCATCTGCATCTGCTTTCCGGTCACTTGGCTGTACGGACGAACAATATGTATGTGGTCTGGTGCATCAACAAGCAGGGAGGAACTCCTTCCTTCCCTCTTTGCAGTGAGGTGATGCGAGTTTGGGATTGGGCAGTGCAGCACAATCTTCACCTCACGGCAGTTCACGTCCTGGGGGTCAAGAACACTTTGGCAGACAGACTCAGTCTGTCATCTGCTCAAGCTCATGAATGGGAACTGGATCAGGGGGTCGCAGACGATATCTTCCTATGTTGGGGGACACCACAGGTAGACCTGTTCGCATCCCCTCAAAACACAAAACTTCCCGACTTCTGCTCGCTCGTTCCAGGGCACGGCATTTTTTGGTGAGATGCTCTGTCTCTAGATTGGATGAGCATATTTGTCTGTGCTTTCCCCCCTGTCCCATTAATTCTGAGGGTCTTACAGAAACTCAGTTCAGAAGGAGCTCGAATTATTCTGATCGCTCCTTTCTGGCCCAGGCAAGTTTGCTTCTCTCTTCTGCAACAGTACTCAGAGGAACCTCCTCTTGCCCTGTCACAACTGTTCCTGACCCAGGATCAGGGGACCCTGGTTCATCCAGGCTTCAAGTCCCTTCAGTTGCACGCGTGGCTTCTGCAAACATAGCTCAAGCCCGATTTGGGGTCCCCCAAGTAGCTGAGATTCTGGGGGAGGCCAGGAAACCCTCCACCAGATCTACTTATGCTATGAAATGGAAACGATTCACTAATGGGCCGGCTCCAAATATTTCAAGCCCTTCTCGTGCTCTGTTGAGCGGCTTCTGGATTACCTGCAACACCTCTTTGATATAGGTCTCAGTCATTCATCCTTAAAGGTGTACGTGGAGGCCATTTAGGCTTACCATGTCCTTTTTGCAGACAGGACGTTTGCTCAGCTGGAGGTCTCCAAGAACTTTCTTAGAGGAGTCCTCCGCTTGCACCCCTCTATTCAGGTTCCTGCCCCTCCTTGGGGTCTGAATTTTATTCTGGAGAAGCTTACTCTGCTCCCTTTCGAGCCTGCAGCCTCAGCAAACCTAAAGTTCCTTTCTTGGAAGGCTCTCTTCTTAGTGGCCATCACTTCTGCTTGAAGGATTTCCAAGCTCCAGGCCCTGATGTGTAAAATCCTGTACTTGATTTTTCACAAGGAATGTGTGGCTCTGTGTACCAACCCTAAGTTTCTCCCTAAGGTGGTAGCGGAATCTACGCTGAATCAATCCATAGAGTTGCCTGCCTTCTTTACGCAGCACTCTAATCATGGAGAGTACCTCCTGCATACTTTGAATGTTCACCGAATTCTGAGATACTACACCAACAGGATGAAGGATCTCAGAAAGACTGATCAACTGTTGGTCTCTTTTGCTGCTAAAAGACAAGGCAATGCTGTTTCTAAGCAACACCTGTCGAAATGGTTGGCTCATTGTATCATTTTCTGTTACGACAGGTACAACAAGAACTTGTCAGGTCAAGTCAGAGGCCACTGCACCAGAGGGGTTGCTGCCTCTGCAGCTTGTTTCAAGAATGTGTCAGCGGCTGACATTTGTGCAGCTGCCACTTGGACTTCTGTCCATACCTTTACGAAACATTACAGTTTGGACATTGCCTCTCGCCGTAGAGCAGGCTTCGGGTTGGCTGTTATAACTGAACTTACAAGCTCAAATGGGCAGACTGGGTGGGCCATAGGCCCTTATCTGCCGACACTGTCTATGTATCTATGTATGCAAGGCCTCCTTTCCTAAGGCCTTCACAGCCAGAGGGTCTACTCCTGAGTAGTTTCCTCCTCCCGTTTGCTTCTCCTTGTTCCAGACTGCTTGGGACTCAGTCCTACTGTATATGTAATTACCTACTGCAAGAGCCCTCTCAAAGTAAGATAGTACAGTTACATAAGCACTTACCGTAACAGTAGATCTTCGAGAGAGGCTCTTGCAGTAGGTAATACCTTCCCACCCTCCATCCCCCTAAACTTTTTCAGCTCCTTTTCCAGGATGGGAGATGTCCACTTCTCTCTTGTCTTGCCTTTTGGCCTTTGGCGGGAAAGAACTGGAAGGCGGGCGTGGGGGACCGCCCCTTTATACTGACATCGCATGACGTCAGTCACCTGACATGGGGGCGGTCCCCCACCAGAGATTGCTAGCCAGAAACAGGTACCGATGCTCGCCGCATCAGTCCCATATGTAATTACCTACTGCAAGAGCCTCTCTTGAAGATCTACTGTTACCGTAAGTTCTTGCGTAACTGTACTTTCTAGGGACATGGATATGATGCACTATCCACACTCTAGCAGTCATTCTTTCCCCTTTAAATCTGCTGGATGTCTTCTAGCAAAGTTTCTCCCAACCACCTTGACATCGGATCTTTTTTCCCGCTGGAAGAGTCAGGACTCCTCCTTTGCAGCTATGTGAGTGGTGCAGGCCTAGTCTGTGAGCCATTAGCAAACTCGTTTTTCTTGCTTCTTGAGAGTATACTTCTCAGTTCTTCATCATCATTTAATAGTCATTATGGACTGAGAGGAATCTGAATCAGGTCCAGGATTTAAACGTTGCGTACAGTGGAACCAGAAGATATCGAGGATAGACCAGCACACTTCATGCATCTACTGCCTCAGGGCAGAGCACAACATTACCACCTGTGTACTGTGCAAAACTTTGCTGCCTTTGTCTCTGGAAGATCACTACGCCATCTTCTCCTTCCCATCACAGCAGCAAGAAAATGCCAGGAAGTCACACTGTCGATCATGGAATCTGGAATGAGCTTGCTCTTCCCGCTCCAGGAATTCCCTTGATTGCTCGATGGCCATTGAGTGCTTGGCTTTGGCCAAGCCTGTGTTGATTGACGGCCAGGCCACTAGCTCCACAGTATCCCCTTTGGACTTTTTGGCCATGACACAGGCTGACCAGGCGGTCGAGATTTTTCTTGACCAATTCGATCCATTGTTGTAAAGGACCGAGGAAGACTTGATCTCTAAGAGTCCAGTCATTTCGACTGTCCCTCTGAGCAGGGTTAGGGGAAGCCAGTGGACCTGGCTGTCTCTTCCCAGGAGCTGCCTCCATAAAGGATCATGCAGCAGGAGCTGGTCTGTTCGATCTGCACAGTCCCTCCACCTGCGTCCCCTCTCTGCTCACAACCTAGTTGTCGGTTTTGGTCAAGATCTTGGTCAAAGGACACCTCAACTTCCGTTCTCGTTTCTCAGGAGATGCTGTTGCAGGCATTCTTCTTCTTCATTGACCAGTGAAGAGTGGCTCCATCGCACGCTGTAATGGCACTGTGAGGACCTGCTCTGGCAACAGTGGGCTTTGGTTGGGCAGGGTAGGGCCCTACACCCGACCCCGATACTTCCTTGGTCACCACTGGTCCAGCCCGTCCCGGTCCTGCCAAGATGGGTGTCACTGACAGCCGCCTCTCCCCTGATCAGGGTGGAAGGGTGGAACTGCCACTATGGCAGACATTGCAGGGAGCCCCCACCAAAGACTTGCATCTGGTTTCCGGTTTGCCAGGTCATTGTCCGTGAAGATTTCCAACTTGGATGACTCCCAAGTGGTGTATGGCAAGAAACTGCCAAGGGCTGTGTTTGAGAAATCCTCTTATGACTCCCAGCGGGTCCTTCATGCAATCCTTGAGGACCCCTGGCTTCGACTGGGATTTGGCCGAAGAACTAACCACTGACCATGGGCCTTTTGGGGCTATGCTCAGCCTAATATCCGAGTCCACGAAGCTCTCTGTGGAACTTGTTCAGAAGAGGGTTAAATACCCCCTCACTGAAATTTTGGACGGGGCAGATATCTGAGGGTCTCTTTCCCAATGGCCGAGGCCACCCTGGGACCAGCTGTGGAGCTTTGGCAGCATCCACCCTCCTGTGTAGCACCCTCTGCCTGTATGGTCTGCAAGCATGCAGTCCCTACCGGTGCTTTGTCCAGTTTCTCGGACCACCCCTCCGCCAAGGGATTGGTGGCTGACTTTGTTTTCTGGAAGACCAGCAATGTTGGGGACATGGATAAGCCCCAAGACAAGGAGTTCAAAAAGCTTGACCACACAGCAAAGAAGGTGTATGCTGCATCCTACCTGGGTCTCTATCAGGCGAGTTATGTCTTGGTGATGGCCAACTTTGGTCACTGCCTGCTGGGAGTCCTTGACCATGCCCTCCCTCAACCTGTCTGCTGAATTGCAGACAGCAGTTAAGATGGTCAGAGACCAGCATCAAACACTGGCTTAACACCAGTTTCAGATGGCCTTGGCGACTTGTGCACCCATTTCATAACAGCGGCCATCGCGATGCATCACAGGGCCTGAATGAAGATTCCCACCTTCACGGCAGACACCCAGCACTAGTTGGCTGATGTCCCTTTCTTGGGCACCAGCCTCTTCAGCCCATGGGTGGAGGGGCACCTCACTAGGATTGAGAAGTCCAATGCCACCCTGGATTCAGTGACCTGGGAGCAGAAAGGCCAGAAGCTAAAGAAGAAACCCTTTCAGTCACAGCATCGTAGGCAGCAGCAACCCCATGTAGGGCACTTTAAGACTTGGCACCCCATGCCTAAGTTTACTGGCAAGGGCTCCAAAAATAGCGGGGGTAGGGGTGGTGGTACCTTTCCGGCAGCAAGCACCAGCACCCCCGCCAAATCTACCCTGTGATTGGGGGGTGTTTACCTTCCACCCACCACCTCCCTGTGTGTGTGAGGGGGGGGTTGGCTTTGCCATTTCTGGCATACCTGGTCCATCATTACCTTGGACAAATGGGTGCCGGAAGTGGTGGTCAGAGGGTTGTCTCTTGATTTCAAGACTGTTCTGCCTTCCCGACCCCACACCCTAGGAGAGTCCATGGTGTCACAGGACACACTCTCTGCCCTCAGGGAGGACATTGCTCAGCTCCTCGACAAAGGAGCCATAGCCCATGTTGCAGGTACTATGGCAGGGCAGGGTTTCATGTCCAGGTACTTCCTGGTCCTGAAACGGATTGGGGGGGGGGGGCTAGTGACCCATACTGAATCTTCAAAACCTGAACCAGATCATGAAGAAGCGCAAATTCCAGATGGTCACTCTGAACCAGATCATGCCATCCTTGGAGCAGGGCTTGTGGTTCTGCTCCCTGGACCTCCAGGATGCCTTCTTCCACATTCCAGTCCATCCATCCCACTCCAGTACCTACAGTTCCACACAGAGGGGGTTCTCTACAAGTTCCAGGTCATGCCTTTCGGCTTCCCATCGACGCCTAGGGTGTTCACCAAGTGCATGGCAGTGGTGCTGCATTCCTGAGATACTGAGGGGTCCGAGTCTCTCTCTGTCTTGACAGCTGGCTTATATCCAGGCTGTCCAAGGAGGCTGTGGAGCAGTCAAGGGACCTGGCCCTCCAGACCTGCCAAGACTTGGGCCTTCTGGTCAACTCGGCCATGTCCAAATTCAACCCCTCACAGATGATGTTCTCCATGTTCGGAGGCCTCCCAGAAAGAGTCGACCTGTCAATCCTGTACCTTCAAATGAGAATGATTTTCCATTTGGTGCCAGGGCTGGGAGCTGGACCCCCTGGCCTGTCCCTTGGCAAGCATTCTAGACTACCTATAGTTCCTTTCTCAATCAGGACTGAAGTCGACAACCCTCAAGGTGCATCTGGCAGCCAACTTTGCATACTGGGCATGGGCTTCACACTTGTCGTGGCAGACCACCTTCTTGGTGGCTGTCACTTCCGTCAGAAGATCAGCGAGCTCCAGGTGCTCTTGGTGTAGTCTCTGTATCTGGTGTTCCACAAGGACAAGGTAGTCCTCTGCCCTAACCCAAAGTTCCTCTCAAATGTTACATTGGAGTTTCACCTTAATCAGGTGATTAACCTCCCGGTATTCTTCACCAATCCAACCTTGGAGGCTGAGCACAGGCTCCACTTATTGGACCTGAAGCGAGCACTCACTTATTACATGGAGCGCACGACTGGAGTTCAGGGAGAGGTTCATCAGCTATTTGTGACATACACTGAAGCTGCATTTGGCAGACTGGTAGCTAAGCAGACTTTTGGCAGGTGGATAGTTTCCTGCATCAAGCTCTGCTGTAGGTTGTCTGGTAGGGAGCCTCCTGTAGGGCTAAGAACTTATTCCACCAGACATCCTTCTGCTTCAGTGGCTGCTTCCAGGGATGTCCCTATCAGGAAATCTGCTGGGCTGCTACCTGGAAGTCAGTACACACCTTAATTTCCCACTACTACATTGACCTTGAATCATGCCGGGATGTTGGTTTTGGAACCTTGGTTCTCCAGTCCTTATATGCCAAGTAGAGATGTGCACCTTGCCCCCTCCCCCTCTAAGAACTGCAAGGTGTTTTCCAGAGTGTGGATAGTGCACTATATCCACATCCCTAGAAATGAGGGTTACTCACCTGTAACTGTAGATCTTCCACGGAATGACCTCTTGCTGTAAGTCATTGCTTCTGGGAGTTCCCGGTAGGTGGCGATCTAACACGGTAGTTTTCCTGTAGCAGTCTCCACACCAGACACCACCCACATAACCTCACTTCCTGGGCTGTGCCTATAAAAGTGGATGGTCCCTGGTAATCTCTGTTCATTTTCCTGATGGCTTCAGCTCTAACAGCAACTCAGTCTTCTGCCAGCAGTCTACAACGTGGATTGAACCCAGAGCTTGGGGTGCCTGGGCTTAATACACGGCACCATATTCCTATACTCAAACAAGAGTTCTAAGGATGGATGACTCAAGGAGCTCTCTTAACTGGCTCCGACAACATTGAGTCCTTTTCAAGAAGCATCGGAGTGGAAGACATACCTTCATCATAAGTCCTACCTGACTGCCTTTCAAATGTCATGTATGCTAAACATATATTATCAAAGAGACTTTGTTTGTCAACGGCGGACAAATACCCCATAGACAGCAGGCATTTCTACATCATCTTCATCACAGAACAGACTACAGAGGTTTACACTATATTCCCGTCGACGGAGGCCTCCGACAACACTCTGCAGAGGCTCACACTATGTTCCCATCGACGGATGCATAATCCTCGTCGACGGAGGCCTCCTGCATATTTCTCGTCGATGGGAGGTTCATTCCCCTGTCGACGGAGGCCTCCTGCATGACCCCTGTCGACGGACCCTTCATCCACCGTTGACTGAGGCCTCCTTCTTGATTGCTCATCGACTGAGTAGTCATCCACCGTCGACGGAGGCCTCCTACATGATTCTCATCAATGGACCACTCATGTCCCATCGACGGAGGCCTCCTACATATTTCTCATTGATGGGAGGTTCATTCCCCGTCGATGGAGGCCTCCTGCATTATCCCTGTCGATGGACCCTTCATCCACTGTCGATGGAGCCCTCCTTCATGATTTCTCAACAACGGCATATTCATCCACCATCAGTGGAGGCCTCCTACATGATTCTTATTGATGGACCTCTCATGCCCTTTCAACGGAGGCCTCCTACATACTTCTCATCGACAGTAGGTTCATTCCACGTCGACTGAGGCCTCCTACATATTTCTCATTGACGGGAGGATCATTCCCCGACAACGGAGGCCTCCTACATACTTCTCGTTGACGGGAGCCTCCTGCATAATCCCCGTTGATGGAGGCCTCCTTCATAATTTCTCATCGACGGAATATTTATCCACCATCGACAGAGGCCTACTACATACTTCTCGTCGATGGGAGGTTCATTCCCCATCAACAGGGCCTCCTGCATGATCCTGTTGACAGACCATTCATCCACCATCGTCGGAAACTTCCTTCATGATTTCTCATCGACGGAATATTTATCCACCGTTGACGGAGGCCTCCTACATGATTCTCATTGATGGACCACTCATGCCCCGTCGATGGAGTCCTCCTACATACTTCTCGTCAACGGGAGGTTCATTCCCCACAGACAGAGGTCTCCTCCAAGACTTTAAGCAGTGGCTTCATTTAAGAACAAGCCTGTCTCATCGACGGGCGTAACACCCCCTGACAATGAGGCACATTTATCTTCATCTATTGTCGATGAGACACATTCCACCATCGACAGGACATGCTCCCCTTCTTTCATCGTTGATGGCAGATGACCCACTGTTGATGGCGCATGATTTCTACTAATCATCATAGACAGCTTTCATTCTACCATCTATGGGGCATGATATTCCTTCTACACCATCGGCAGGGATGATCCCACCATCAGTGGCCAACATTCCACCATTAACAGACTATGCATTACTATATATATATATGTATATATATATATATATATTATTAATGGGAGACATGTTCCATCAACAGAACATTAACATGGTTACATATTCTCATTAACAGGGTGTACCTCTTCGACGGATGTCTCTGGGCTGCCTCCTCCATCAATGAGGGTACAGGGCTTTTTCACACTCATTTATGGAGCAGAAAACCCTCCAGTCGACGACAATGACAATGTATACAACTATGAGGCTATTTATCAAAAAAAAAAACATATGGCAAACCCCTACTATTCAAGGGGCTGTTTTCATCGACATCAACTTCATATTTTACAACAATTAACATATCAGATTCTTTGGCGTCTGTCACTCGGGACCCACAACTGACTAAAAATGCATCATACTATCACCTATGCCTTGCAGATAACCTCACCAATATTATAGAGGCACACCTCAGGGCGGAAGGTAACATGTTTATCATGTTCCTATATACAGGTTTAATAGAGGTATCACTGTTACAGGCCATTATGGTCACTTCATCGAGATGCCTCTCGGCCTGTTGTGCGCCAGACCTTCGTGTCCCTCCCACGAACAGAACCTGCTACTACTCACATGCTGAGAAACAATCGATATATCCTGATAATATTATAATATGGATCATAATATTCTTACCCAGCTTCTACTGCTACAAGCGGTCCTCACCTGGCCCTTGATAAAGGCCACAGAAACAATGGTGAGTACATATATATATTATAAACCTTATAAACTCTGCAAGACTTATACATTTTCTGATCCACGCTACTTGGACAACAAAATGTGTGCATGTCACACACCTTATGACTTTTCTCACATTAACATGTTTGGAATCTCAAAGATGAGATCTAATGACTCATAATTTGCAATTATCCAGATCATTATTTAAACTTCTATTCACCTGACAGCACAAATAAAGGGCCCACCATACTAACATTTCAGGTTTACACCTAACAAGGCTGCAGACCCTGCCATACTTGGGACCCTCTTGCAAAAGAGATTACTAAATGCACGATGGAACTGACTACATCACTCTGTTGCATTCTATGTCTTTACCCTAAAACGGGTACAATATTGACTACAACAATACTACTGACTCTTAAGAACCACTGGATTCCATTATGAAAGAGATACATTGTTTCAATTCACATCATCGTTTGATATTTATGTAGCCTATTTATTCCAAAAATGGATACATTTCTGTAATGACCTGACAGACGTGGCAAAAACCTGTATGAACTTGCTACATTGTAGCTCTACAAAATAATAACATTGTATTATTTGGGGTACTGTTCTTTTCCAGTGCATGCCGCTGAGACCTACCAATTACTCCATTATATGGCTGAATTTCTACTAATTTATTACAGTATCTGATATGTCATACCCCTAATCGAGTTTACATCTGCTTAAGTCATCTGGCGATGCCCAGTAATAGCCAGTTTGGCTTGTTTTTCAGCCATAGCCCTATAATCAACACTATAATGGAGTAATTACAGATAGAATACAAAAAAATAAATTCTCTTTATATGCTGATATACTGCACTCAGCATCTACCGGTCCTAAGACCATACTATATGTACAGCAGAATGCCATATCTGGCCACCCCACTGCCATATAACTGCTTGGGAATCTCCCAGAAGTAATGACTTCCTGCAAGAGACCATTCCATGGAAGATAGATCAGTTATGCAAAGACTTTTGCATTAACAGTAGATCTTTTAGGAATGTCTCTTGCTGTAAGTAGCTTCCCTCCCTCTGACCCCCTGCTATTATGTAACAGGGAAAACGATGTAGGGTCGGGAGGCTTTGGTACCTGGGTCCCTCGCCAGCACGAGCTGAAACCGGCAGGGAATGGAGGTTACCAGGGACTACCCACTTTTATAGGCACAGCCCAGGAAGTGAGGTCATGTGGGTGGAGACTGCTAGAGGAAAACTGCAGTGTTAGAGTGCCACCTATTGGGAACTCCCAGAAGTAATGACTTACTGCAAGAGACATTCCTAGAAGATCTACTGTTACAGCAAAAGTCTTTGAGTAACTGATCTTTCTAGGAGTAGTATATGGTGCACATCCACACAGCCCACCTGATTTCCCCAAGCACATGGCACATGGACCCCTGCTTCCAGCGTGCAAGATCTAACGTCACGGGGCAGAACTGAATAATGTATTACTTGTGTAGGTGGGAGTCGCTTAGCTTGAAGACATCTGGCAGACTTAAAGGGGAAAGAAATTATGCCAGAATGCAGATGTGCACCATATACCACTCCTAGAACTATGATTACAGGTGAGTAACTCTCATTTTCTACCTAGAGCACCCAATGGGCTGCAGAAAGTCCTCTCAGCTGTTTTTCTCTTTCACCCATGGGAGAGAGGGTGTTCCAGTGAATAAGCTGTGCTTATCCAAATGGCTGGCTAACTGCATTACATTCTGTTACAGCAAGTATGGTAAGGAACTTCCTGATGATGTGCATGGACACTGTACTTGGTAGTATGACCACCTGTTTCTAGGGTCTGTCTGCTCCTGACATTTGTTCTGCTGCCACATAGAGCACTGTCCACACTTTCACTAAACTTTTCAGTCTGGACATTACTTCCTATAGACGTGCTGCTTTGGACCTCTTGCCCTGATCACATGCCAGACTTTGCCAGCCTCTCTGGGGACTTTGTACTGCTTGGAAATCCTTCCAAAGGTGTTGCCCAATGGAGGAGATATCTTTGATGAACATAGAGCAGTTGCTTACATGTAACAGTATCTTCAAGAGAATCTTCTCTATTGGGCCACAGTGCACCCACCCTCTTTCCTCCTTTTGTGAGGTACCAGCTGGCTGGCTGCCCCACTGCCCTTTGCAGAAGATATGGTTATTTGTGCTGTATATGTGTGCTTTCTGTCACCAGTCCCAGCCTCTCCTTGTGTGCCTGTTTCTGGTGTGGTCTCCTGATTCCTCTTGGTAAGTGGCCCTCCGAGCTTATCTCCAGCGGGTAACTGAGGAGTGAGGGGCCTGCCCGTGTTTTATAGGTGCTGATGTTGCACATCGTCATGGACAGCCCCCCAGCTAAGCAAAAGTTTCTGAAAGCTACTGACGCCGACTGTTTACGGTTCCAAAGGTGTGACCCAATGCAGAAGATTCTCTCAAAGATCTGCTGTTAGTGGTAAATAACTGCTCTTTTCTTTTCCTGCATTACAGTAAAGTGTTGAAACATATAGGCTCTTTAACTGACTGAAAAAAGTTCTTTCATTGTAAGTTAAACTGTATGATCAGGATTCAGACTGCTGCATTTCTTTCTACAGGTTAGCAAAAAAGAAGAAAGTACCCAAAAAGAAGAGACCAAAAGTAGAGGAAGGGGCAGACAGCATGACATGCACTGTGGTGGAACCTACAGAGCAAAGGAAAGAAGCAGCAGGTGGGGAACCAGAACTCCGAAGTGACCCTGTGAATGGGCAGAATGGTGGGACAAGTTCAGAAAACTTGGAGCAAAGTACCACTGAGAGCTGCAGTGGTCAGGAGAAAACTGCTGCTGAGAGTAAGCCATCAGTAGGAGTAGACCACACTGAACTGAGCCAGTTGGGGCTCTGTATTCCAGCAATGAAAGATACCTCCATGGACAGAGTTGGGCAGCCACTGAGTGAGGTTATAGATAAACTGAATGGAGCACTGGATCCCAACAGCTGGAAGCACGAGGGAGAACACCACCCTGACCAGTCCTTTCGGACCAGCATCCCAGGGGAGACCCCTGATAGACATCCGTATCGGGACTTTGGTGAGGGAATTCCGGCCCCCTTGGACTTCTACCGCTTTACCCCAGAGAGTCCAAGCTCTCCTGCAGCAGGTGGTGGCTACCATGACCCTTCAGGGAATGGTCAACCGCCACATGTTCCTGGTAGCTCTGAAGCTACTAGCCAAGCAGCGGAAGGCACGGGACAAACAATTAAAGCAGTAGAGGAAACCTTAGTTGCAGAGTGCACTGAAAGAACTGAAATTAAACTGATGAATACTTCTGAGGTAGATTCTGTCCGCAAACTTTCAGAAGCAGAACTTAGGGTCTCATTACCAAACGCTGAGGATTCTGGGATAGAGGAGGAGCAGAGTAGCCCATCAGAAATGACACACCCTTCAGAATTCAGGTAAGAAAACATCCACCACTTTGGAGAAAGCTGATGTGACAGCACTAAATGGCACAGCTCATAATATACTAGACTTTGACTGCTGGAGAGTTGTGTGATGAAACTGCAATGGTCTTGTCTCTGTTCCCAGTGTAGAATTGTTTGTCCATGATGCAGTGATATTTGATAGCTGGCAAAAGTCTGCTCAAAAAGAGGCCAGGTACTGAATTCAGGTTTGATTTATTAACAATCATTCAAGAAGAAGAAACATGAAAACTGAATTACACCATCACCAAGTGGAAGTGGGACAACTGAGTCTGTTGTATTGACAGAGCTGTTTGGGAAAGCTGCAGCTGCCCACACTTCCATCTAAATGGAGGAATTCCGTTTTCACCTTTGAATAGCACTGCATTTGATGTCACAAATAAAAAGAGCTTGGCATCTTTTCTTTTTCATTTCTCCTTTACTTTTGGAAGTTATACCAGTAATGTGCTTTTTGCTGACAGGGAGCCAGTGCCACAGTTATTGGGGTGTGGGGGCAAAGGGACATGGCCCCCATAGTTCTGTGGTGAGCACTGATTGCACACAATGCCTATTTACAGGTGGTATGGGGTGGTGTCCATTAAAAAGGCTCCCTATAGCTTTTGAAGCACTTGAATTGTGTAAAAATTACATAAAACACAGAATACAGGAGAGACGGGAGGGGATAAGAGGGGCCGGAGTAGCTCTCTATGTAAGGGGAAGGGATAAAAGCAACTGAACAAAGGAGTAAACAGGGAGGTGAGGAGAGGAGGCACTGTGGGTCACCTTAGAGACTGGGAATGGCACCACAGTCCACACAGGGGTTGTATACAGGCCCCCATGTCAGGGGGAGGGAATGGACAAGGATATGATAGAAGGCATACTTAGGATGTCAGAGAAAGGGGAGACACTGTTGATGGGGGACCTTAATATGCCAGATATTAACTGGAGCACCTTTGCTGCAGCCACATCCAAAAGCAGGACATTCTCGTTGCCCTTCAGGTGGCATGCCTCAGACAGCTAGTTTTGGAACCTACTCATGAGGGAGCAATCTTAGACCTTGTACTCTCAAATGGGGACAGTGAGAGGATCTCAGATCTAGAAGTGGGTAGCCATTTGGGAACAAGTAACCATCAAACAGTGTGGTTCACTATAAACTCGGCTACAGAGTCAAGCCATACAAAAGTGAGGGTTCTGGACTTCAGGAGGGCTGACTTTGTCAAGATGGGAGAGTGCCTTAGAAAAGCACTAGCAAACAGGCTAGAAGGAGGGGTGGAGCAACAGTGGGGAAATATCAAAACCACCATCACAGAGGCAACAAGCCTTTGTGTGAAGCAAATAAACAAATCAAAACGAAAGAAAAAGCCACTGTGGTTCTCGAAAGAGGTGGCGGTGAAGGTTAGGGAGAAAAAGATAGCATTTAGGAAGTATAAGGAAACACAAAAGAGCAGGAAAGAGAACTGTACCAGTTAAGGTAGAAGGAAGCAGGGAGGGTAGTCAGAATAGGAAAGGCCCAAACTAAGGAAAAGATAGCCAACTCAGTTAAGAAGGGGGATAAAACCTTTTATAGGTATATCAAAGAGCATAGAAAGACAAAGGGAAGGATAGTGAGGCTGAAAAGAATGGATGGTGGGTGGGCAGAGAGGGACAGTGAAAAAGCAGGGGTACTAAATGAATATTTCTGTTCAGTATTCACAAAAGAGGAGGTGGGGGAGGTGCCTAATCCAGTTAACAGAAGCACTCTGGATGGGGGGTCGATCCCAGTCCTTTCACAGAAGAAAGAGTTCTGAAAGAACTCCTAAAACTGAAGGTGGACAAAGCAATGAGGCCAGATGGAATTCACCCCAGAATTCTGAAAGAATTAAGCAGAGAACTAGTGACACCACTGACTACCCTTTTTAACAAATCATGGGAGGATGGTGTAGTACCTGAGGACTGGAGGAAGGCAGATGTGATTCTCCTTCACAAAAGCGGGACCAAGACAGAGGCAGGAAACTACAGACCTGTCAGTTTGACCTCCGTGGTAGGGAAAGTGATGGAATCACTTCTGAAGGAAAGAACTGTTGAGTACCTGGAGGCCAGTGGGGCACAGGACCCAAGGCAGCATGGGTTCACAGCGGGAAGGTCATGTCCAATGAATCTAATTGATTTCTTTGACTGGGTGACCAAAGTAGTAGACCAGGGAGGGATTGTGGACATGGCCTACCTAGACTTCAGCAAGGCATTTGACACAGTCCCACACAAAAGATTAATAGTCAAATTAAGCAGCCTGGGAGTGGGTCCCAGGGTGGTAGCCTGTGTATAACATTGGCTGGACAACAGGACACAGAAGGTAATTGTAAATGGAGTCCACTCTGAAGAAAGAGGGATTACAAGTGGGGTACCGCAGGGTTCAGTACTGGGTCCAGTCCTTTTTAATGTCTTTATAAGTGACATTGCAAAGGGACTGGAAGAAAAAGTATACCTCTTTGCAGATGACACAAAGATCTGCAACAGGGTTGATACACAAGAAGGTGTGGAAAGGATGAGAAGGGACTTGGCAAGGTTGGAGGAATGGTCAGAAGTATGGCAGCTTGGATTCAATGCAAAGAAGTGCAAAATAATGCACCTGGGAAACAAAAACCCAGGGGAAGATTACACAGTGAGGGGGAAGGTAGTAACAACCACAAAAATGGAAAGGGACCTGGGGGTAATCATATCAGATGACCTTAAGGTTGGCAAGCAATGTGAGAAGGCAGTAGGGAGAGCTGGGGGATACTGGGATGTATAGGGGGAGGCTTCACCAGCAGAAAACAGGAAGTTGTTTTTCCCCTGTACAGACAGTTGGTGAGACCCCATCTGGAGTACTGCGTCCAATTCTGAAGACCCCATCTCCGCAAGGACATTGACAGGATGGAGGCATTTCAGAGGAGGGCAACTAAAATGGTGCAGGGTCTGTAAGAGAAGCCATACGAGGAGAGACTAAAGGAGCTTAATATATATATATATACCCTTGAGGAAAGGGGGGGCATGATAGAAATGTTTAAGTACCTCAGTGGAATCAACAAAGTCCAAGAAGGTAGCATCTTTCAGAAAAAGAGATGTGCAAGAACAAGGGGACACAGTTTGAAGATAGAGGGGGGATGGCTCAGGGGCAATGTGAGGAAGTATTTTTTCACAGAGGTGGATGCATGGAACAGCCTTCCTGAGGAGGTTTTGGGGTCTAAAACTGTGCGAGAATTCAAGAATGCATGGGACAGACATGAGGCAATTTTTGTGGGGATTAAGAAAAATAGGTTGTTGGTTAAATAGGATCTGCAGCTTATCCTCTAGGTAGGGGAAATGGTCAGACTGGGTGGGTCAAGCAGTCCTTATCTGCCGTCATAGTCTTTGTGTGGTGTGTTGTAAATTATGAGATTTTGTTTTACACACATGAGGTGTATAATGCCACATAAACCACAAGTGCGAAGCATGAGTGGGTTGTGGTGGTATTACACACCAAGGGTGAGTAAAAAGCTGAATAATGTACAACACACCATAGTTTATTTTATACAATTGCTGGTTCACTGCTTTCATTTTTATTTTTTTTTGAACTTTCTATTTTTTCCCTCCTACCTCTCACCATCTCTGACCCTTCGGGGGCACCTGGAAGTCATCCCTCTGCCAATCTCCTTACCTATGACTGACCTTGAACCCCATGGAGCTGTGGCTATCCCCGGGCAGGAAATGATGTGGCGCCCGTACACCCCTTGCACATCTGGTTGCTTCAGCCTAGGTGGCCTAAGTGGGTGGTGGCACATCAAGGGCACGCTCCTGGTACCCCATCTTCCCAGAGAAGGAAGGCTTTTTCCTCCGGTGTTTCTCCCTCGCGTGGTGTGCACCCTTGACGTCAAGGTGCTGTGCGCCGATGTCCACCATGCGTTTTGGCCAGCCCCTCCTGCAAGCAGGACTTGCTGTACCCCGAGCCTCTGCTCGGGGTCAGGCAAGCTGCGGGCCTTGGCCCTCCTCCCCAAAGAAGGCGAGCAGTTGTGGGACGCTCAAGCTTTCTTCCCTGGCTGGCTCTCCAGCTACACGAGTCCACCCCCAAATGCGGGTCACCGGCATCACAAGTGGAAATCCAACCGCTGAGCCGATGGGCCAGCTTGGTTCACTGCTTTCAGCTGATGGCTTTCACTCTCACTGTTTGATTGTTGATTGCTGTCATCTCCATGTCTCTGTTTTATATATGTACACACACACAGGTTTTCAGTATTACTTTAGAGCAGGGGTTCTCAAATGGTGAGGCCAGCCTCCCTTGGGAGGCCCCAACCTGTTCCAAGGGAGGCTCAAGCAAGTCTTGAAAAAGTGTTATACTTCAAGTTTTGAACTTTATACATTTTGAGTGAAGGGATAAGGCAAACTGAGAGAGGATAATAGGTGAATTTATGTATTCACAAGTCTGTGACCAGGGAAGGTACTGTACACTGAGCCATGGCTTATTTCAGGTGTACCCAGGAAGGGTAGTGAGAAAATACAATTCAAAATGTAACTGCAAAACACTTAAGCAATACAAAATGAATAAAAGTGCAAACAAATTAAGAAAAATAAACTAACTATGCAGAAACAATTGATCAATTAGACTGGCAGCAGAACTGTTCAAATACAAGAATTAACCATACAGGCACTAGGAATAAGAGCAGGAGGGAGCAAAATGATCCCTGAGAGTTGCTTAAGAGGAGGAGAGAGGCAGAGGTTGGCAGGATTGTTATTCCAGTTAAAGGGGAAACAGAAAAAGCAGTCACCCATGAAGGTATGGCAGTAAGGTAACAATGGTTCAAGAGTCAAAATATTGGAGCAAGTAGGTTGTCCTGTTTGGGGGTGGGTTACAATAAGCTTAATAACATGAGAGCCAGCTATGCAAAGAGGTTTCAATTTATTCCTGATGTACTGTGAAAAGTAGGCTATTTTTCTGTGGGGAGGCCCAAAAATAATTCAGTATTTGGGGGGAGGCTCAAGATCTTTTCCATGGCTTAGGGGAGGCTCATTATGACAAAGTCTGAGAACTGTTGCTTTAGAGAAATTATATTAAGCTAAAATGACTGAAATGAGTGATGCTAGATTGGCGTGGGGGGGGGGTCGAGACAGCAACTCTGTGTTACCTATGTACCATGCCTTTATTTATATCCAACCCTCCCCCCGGACGCATCTGGAAATGAGCGGTTTGCTCAGTATGCCTTTTCTGGTGAGACTTTTAACTAAATAAATAAAAATAAATTTGATGGCACAGTAGGCTGTTGTGCCAATGGCCTCATATTTAGAAGCGGTCTTGGGCAGTTGGAATCGGGTTGGCCAGGGCTGGGGAAAGAATGCCCATGGCAGTATGATACAGCCTGAGGTAGGTGGTGTTATGACCCACTGCCAAAATGATTTCTCTGGTGGGCCTGGGAGGCATGTCTCTTCCACAAGGGCAGGATTTGTGCGTGCAAGGCACAGTGGCTACCGGGCATCAGTGGGGCAGTGGTGGGAGGACAAGACAAAGGAGGAAAAATGTTGGCTGGACAACAGCATGAAGCAACCAGTACCCTTCGACCCTGGTCCTCTGAGTATCCCCAGGTTCAGGTTGAAAGTAAGTAGGGGAGAGCAAGTTACCACTGCACTCTAAAACACTGCAACCACATTTACTGTGAAAATTTTCTCAAATCTTTATTATCAAAATTAAAATGCAGTACTAGTGTGGTGCTGGAGCACAAATTAGCTAATTACACCAGTCGCCCCCTGAATGTAAGTAGGGGTGTTGGGACTGCTAGGTGATTAACTTGCCTAATGGGTGGTGCCCAGCCTCAGGAGGATAAATGTAACTAAGTAGAGAATAATACATAGGTGACTGTGTGGTACAGATTTTTTTTTACACAATCAAGGTTTATGAGGTAATCACACACACTGTGGGGGTGTAACAAACATAGAAATATAGAATTTGACGGCAGATAAGGACCGCTTGGCCCACCCAGTCTGCCCATTTCCCTTCCTAATGGATAAGCTGCAGATCCTAGTTAACCAGCAGCCTACTTCTTTCTACTTCCCACCCCCTATAATTGCCTTATGACTGTCCCATGCATTCTTGAATTCAACCACTATTTTTGACTCCACAACCTCCTCCGGAAGGTTGTTCCATGCATCCACAACCCTCTCTGTGAAAAAATACTTCCTTACATTACCTCTGAGCCGCCTCCACTCTATCTTCAAATTGTGTCCCCTTGTTCTTGCACACCTCTTTTTTTGAAAGATGCTACCTTCTTGGACTTTGTTGATTCCCTTGAGGTACTTGAAAGTTTCTGTCATGTCCCCCCCCCCCCACTTTCCTTGAGGCTATACATACTTAAGCACCTTTTGTCTCTCTTCATATGTCTTCTGGTGCAGACCTTGCACCATTTTAATTGTCCTCCTCTGGACAGCTTCCATCTTGTCTATGTCCTTGCGCAGTTTGGGTCTCCAGAACTGCACACAGTACTCCAGATGGGGTCTCACCAGCTGTCTGTACAGAGGGATAACAACTTCCTGATCTTACTTCGAGATACAGCTCTTGCAGCAGGTTACACCATTAGGACCGAAGCGCCAGGCCCAGGCATGGAAAAATTCTAGCTAGCTAACTACAGCCGGGGACCTTGCGTCGGTCCGCCTCCGGCGATCAGGCGTGGGTACAAAGGCGGTCCCGCCAGATTCCCCAGTTCTTTTCCTGCCGTCGACTTAGCTACCTGACCCTTCGGTTACCAGTCTAGCGCCACGCTGACGACCAGTTCTTTTCTTTCGATAAAATTTTCAGAAATCTTCAGAATCCTCTTCAAGCAAGATCTTGATGTCATCACCAACCGGGCCATCCTTGATGCGGAAAAGCAGATCCCGTTCAAGGACCCCCACCACGGCCTCGTCCGGTTGCCTAGGCCCAGACCCGCGATACCGGGCCTGTCCTTCTTGCCAAGGGTTCAATAGCCGTACCGGATCCGGCGTCAGAGGGCTTTGCAGGCGTTTCTTCTGGAGGAACAACTGAAGACCATGTCCTCAAGGGGAAGCTCCAGGGTCCACAAGCACGCGAGAAGAGAAGGGAGAAGGCCCTTCCAGGTCCCCTTCTAGGGGTTCGGAGTCCCGTAGCTCGGTTCAAATCTCCCGGCTGCAATCAAGAAACCTTCATCTCAGGAGAAATCCGCCAGGCCTTCTCCCTTCCAGGGCCTTGGCGAAGTCCGGGGAACGACACCATCACCACCGCAAGTCGGGTTCCCGCTCCTCGGTACCCGACGTCAGGTCTTCGTCGGTGCCTCCACTTAAGACGTTGGAGCTCACGCCTTTAAAAAGGCCTGTAGCCCAGACGCCGGCTCGACAGCTGTCAGCCGTGCGCCCTTCTTCCCTGGAGCCGCCGTCGGCCCGACGACCGACGCCGGCCATTACATCCCAGCGGACGCCGGGGGGAGCCGGCGCCCCCCTCCTGAAAAGAAGGCCTGTTGCCTCCGACCGACATCGGTCAGGAGCCTCTATCGGAGGAGGACCTAGAGCAGCCCGAGGACCAGGCAGGCGGCCCGGTCCCGTAGGTACTCCCAGGGATCCTCGCCATTACCAGAGCCCCCTGTGGAGCCGGCGCGGGACCCGGCGACCGCCCACCGGGCACCCGGCCGTGCTGCGGGCCTCTCTCTAGTGGAGGTGAAAGATCTGTTCACCTACTGGTGGGATACCATTAAAAAAGACATGGTTCCCCCTCCTCCTCCTCCCTCCTCCTCCTCCTCCGGTTCCTGCCCCCCCCTCGCCATCGGGGTCGGCAGGCCGTGTTCCTCCTCCCCGGGAGCCTAGGAACCTCCCAGGGGGAGATCTGATAAACGGAGACCTCCGTCGAAATCCTCTTCTGGATCACCCAGCCCCAAGAGATCCAGGAGACGCCGACGTTCGCCTTCAACGGAGGACACGGGATCAGACTACTCCACCTCTAGATCCCCATCTCCACTCTCCATCCCTTCTCCGGACCCACGTGAGATGCCTAGATCTCCTCCGGATGATCCCTCGTTCCTTGATATTATGAGACATATACAAGAGAACATGGGATGGGATGCTGAAGACTTAGACCCGAAGAGTGCGACTCGCCAAATATCTTCGCCAAAGGACTCCAAGCCTGTGGTGGTACCACCCTTGGTTGACACTTTCGTGGACGTCACCAAGGCCCGTGGAAGCGTCCACACTCGCTCCCGGCGAGACCGAAGAAAGCTGATCGCTTGTACAAGGCTCCTAAGGACGACCAGTACTTGACGCAGCATCCTCAGGCCATTCTCTGGTCATCACAGCCTCACATGACCGGTCACAGAGGCCACAACATTTGAGCACCCATGCCACGGACCCAGAGTCCAAACAACTGGATGCATTGGGTGAGGCGACGCGTTCGCTACCCGCCATCAGATCCCTGGAACTATTTAACCCACATGGTTCAGTTCCAGAACGCTTTGTGGGAACAGGGTCTGGAAGCGGCTGAAAAGATGCCCGAAGGTGAGCAGAAGGAGGAGATGCTTCAGCTCCTCCGTACAGGTTCAGACGTGGGGACCCAAGTGCTAAGAGCCGCGTATGACTCCGCGGACTCATCGGCCCGAGCAGCAGCTTCCAGCGTTTGCCTCCGGAGACACTCTTGGTTGCGCGTCTCCAGTTTTACCCCGGACGTCCAAAAGAACATCTTGGACGCCCCTTTTGAGGGAGAAGTATTGTTTGGTAATCCTACAGAAAAGATCCTTACTAAACTCCAAGAGGCCGGAAGGCGGTAAGGTCGGTTCAGGCCATGTACTGACTTGCTTGTTCCTTTCATAGAACCAAAGCTGCTGCAGCCGGACGCAGAGGCAACAGACCCACCCGCTGCACCTCAGAGGGGCTCTGGTTTTCGAGCCCCCAGGGCAAACACCCCGCCCAGCCGAGGCCAGCGCTCTCCCAGGCAGGCCCAGCCAGCGGTCCATCTGCCGCCACAGCCTGACTCCTTGCCGCCCCGCCCCAGGATCAACGGAGTTTATAGTCGGGGTCGATTATGAACTTCCTGCCGGGATGGCAGGCCATTACCACCACAGGTGGGTTCTTCAATTGGTCAGTCTAGGCCACTTTATAGAATTCGTGAGGAAAGCCACCCCCGAGGCCTCCTTTGCTCTCCGCATTATCAGCACAAAGCCTTGATCTGGCAAGAAGTACTCGCTACTACTAAAAGGGAGCGATAGAGGCCCCAGAGAACCAGAGAGACTAGGATACTATTCCCACTTCTTCCTGGTTCCCAAGAAAACAGGGGACCTCCGTCCAATTTGGACCTCAGCGACCTCAATGTGTCGGTCACTTAAGAGATTCCGCATGGTGACCCTTCCAGGTCTTATCCCCATGCTCAAACAGGGACGCCTTTTGCGTCTCTAGACATGCAGGATGCCTACCTGCACATCCCTATGGCTCAGGCGCACGGAGGTTCCTGCGCTCGAGTTTCTCGACCACCACCTTCAGTTCCGAGCCTTCCTTTCGGACTGTCTTCCGCACCGAGGTCTTTACCAAGTGCATGGCAGTCGTGGGCGCCTCTGAGGAGACAGGGCCACTATGTGTTCCGCTACCTGGACGACTGGCTTCTGCTTGCGCCTCCGAGAGACGTTGCTTCTTGCAATCAAGAGCACCCAGGATCTGTTCCGATCCCTGGCATCCTCATAAATTACGAAGTCTCTCCTGGCACCGCACGGAAACTGCAGTTCATAGGAGCAGTTCTGGACACTGTTCGGGAAGAGCCTTCTTCCGGCCGACAGAGCGGAGCGCATCAGATCCCTCATAAGGGACCTATCACTAAGCAAGGTTGTACCTGCCAGGTCGGTCCTTTGCTTGCTTTCGACACATGGCTGCGGCCATTCCTGTACTGTCCCTTCGCAAGACTCCACATGCGCATTACCCAGTGGATGCTCAAAGTGCAATGGGACCAAAGGCAAGACCACTTGCAGCATCCGGTCAGACTCACAATTCAGTGATTCAAGACTGGCAGTGGTGGCTAGCCCCAGGTCGCCTCATCAGGCGTCCCATTCATTGCGCCGTCCCGGAGTCACATACACCACAGACGCTCGGTCTTGGGTGGGGGCACACCTGGACGGGTAAAGTCCCAGGTACGTGGACCCAGATGGAAGCTCACCTTCACATCAACGTGCTGGAAATGAGAGCGGTCCTCATGCCCTGCAGGCCTTTCTAGTCAGTTATCCCACCGTACTTTTCTACTTCAGACAGACAACAGGCGGTGATGTATTACCTCAACAAACAAGGAGGCGACACTCTTACCCCCTTTGCAGGGAGGCTATGAGAGTGTGGGATTGGGTAATCAGACACGGCGAATCTGATCACTGTGCACGCCTCCGGAGTGGACAACACGGTTGCAGACGGCCTGAGTTGTTCTCAGGCCAGAGTCCACGAATGGGAACTCCTTCAAGAGGTAGCAGAGGATCTGTTTCTTCGATGGGGAACTCCAGATCTGGACTTGTTCGCCTCCCCATCCAGCATAAAACTGCCCAATTTTTGCTCGCTAGATCCAGGGCCTGGTGTTTTCTGGCGAGACGCTATCCTCTCCTGGGCCAACAGATTCCTACGCTTCCCTCCTTTCCGTTGATCCAGAGAGTTCTTCTCAAACTGCGAGGGAGCACATAATAATGATCCTAGTGGCCCCATTTTGGCCCAGACAGATTTGGTTCCTTTGTTGATTCAACTATCTCGAACCCCGCTCCCGCTGCCGCTCAGCTCCCACTTACTGTCTCAGGAGAAGGGTTCACTTGTCCACCCGGACTCTCGCCTTGAACCTGCATGCTTGGCTCCTAGAGACATAGCCATTTTTAGCGCCACGGGTCTCGCAAGAGGTTGCAGAAGTCCTTTCTGCAGCCAGAAAGCCGGGTAACGATAAGGACGCACGCCATGAAATGGCGCTCTTGTATGGTCGCAGCACAGCCCACCTTCCCTTTAGGTTGTCCTGTGGGAGTAATATTAGAATATTTGCTCTCCCCTTTCATTCGGGTCTAGCCTACCTCTATTAAAGTGCACCTCTGTGCCATTTCGCTTACCACCTCCGGAAATCGTACAGTGGCTCAGGTGGACGCTCTCGGAATTTCTTAGGGAGTGTTGCACCTTAGGCCTCCTATTAGAGACCCTGTGCCTCCATGGGATTTGCTTTTGTCCTTGAACAGCTCACGCTTCCCCTTGAACCTGCTGCGGATTGCAGCTCACGTTTTCTGTCGTGGAAAGCGTTGTTTTTAGTTGCTGTTACCTCGGCAAGAAGAATTTCTGAACTTCACGCCTCATGTGCAAAGAGCCTTATTTAGTTTTCCACGGGACTGAGTATCCCTGAGGACTAACCCCAAATTCTTGCCTAAGGTGGTTTCTTCACTCACCTGAACCAGGATATCGACCTTCCGGTCTACTTCCGAACTACTCTAATAGAGGAGAGGCTCTGCTCCATACCCTGGATGTTCACGCAGCCTGAGGTTTTACCTCAACAGAACTCAGTCCTTCGTAGTTCTGAGCAGCTTTTCATTTCCTTTCTGAGAGAATGATGGGCCTATCAGTATCCAAACAGTCCCTTTCTCGCTGGCTTGTCCAGTGTATTTCTCACTGTTATGGTATCAAACAAAAGCCCCTCCCGGGTACAGTCCGGGGTCATTCCACTAGAGGGGTGGCTACTTCCTTTGCAGCGCTCAAAAATGTTTCTACTTCTGCTATATGCGCTGCAGCCACTTGGAGTTCTGTGCATACCTTTATCAGGCATTATAGCCTGGACATCGCCTCTCGGCGAAGGGCTGGTTTTGGTTTGGCCGTACTTCAGGGTCTCCTGTCCTAGGTTCAGGACCTGGTTTTTATCCTTTAATTTCCTCCTCCCGGATTTTCTGACAGCGTTACTGCTTGGGAATCAGTCCTAATGGTGTAACCTGCTGCAAGAGCTGTGTCTCGAAGTAAGATAGTACAGTTACGTAAGAACTTACCGTAACAGTAGATCTTCGAGAACAGCTCTTGCAGCAGGTACCTTCCCGCCCACCTTCCCCTTGGAGGAAGCATGGCTCAGTCTTTCTGAGCAGGAATTATCTTTCCTGTCTTCTGGCGATCCTAGGTCTCCCATTTTGATGTCAGCCTGCGGCAAAGAGTCTCAGGCGGGAGAACTGGGGAATCTGGCGGGACCGCCCCTTTTGTTCCACACGCCTGGCGCCGGAGGCGGGACCGACGCTGCAGGTCCCCGCCGTAGTTAGCTAGCTAGAATTTTACCAGGTCCTGGCACCTGGCGGCTTCGGTCCTAATGGTGTAACCTGCTGCAAGAGCTGTTCTCGAAGATCTACTGTTACGGTAAGTTCTTACGTAACTGTACTTTTTCTACTGGTGATGCCTCTCCCTGTGCATCCCAGTATCCCCCCAGCCCTCCTTAATGTCCTCTCACATTGCTTGCCCACCTTTAAGTCATCTGATATGACTACCCCCAGGTCCCTTTCCATTTTTGTTGTTGTTAGTATCTCACCCCCCATTGTGTACTCTTCCCCTGGGTTTTTGTTTCCCATGTGCATTACCTTGCACTTCTTAGCATTAAATCAAAAAAAAAACATCCATAGACACAGAGTTTCTTTTTTTTTTCTTGTTTTTATGTCATAAAGCGTTTTACCTTGGCTGTCTACACCGGTGGGCTCTCAGCCCTGTCCCCTCGTCTTCCGTCTGGTACTCACCTCCCCTGATGTGTCCACAGTCCCCCACAGATTGCTTCCTGTAGTGGGATCGAAAAGGTGAGGGCTGTTTCCCTCCCAGTGACTTGCATTCAGAATTGGGTCAGTCGTCCAGGTGATGGCACGGGGTGGAGGTGGGGGGGGCAGGGCTTCATGAAATCTGCGCTGACCATTTTCCATTCCCCCCTCTTGGGTCCCAAACTGCCACGGCACATAAGCATGTGCGCATGGAGGCACACACATGCTATGGAACTGCAGCCCCACCCTTCAGTATCACTCAAGCTTCCAGTGATACAGCCAGGCCTCCATATGGGGTCAGCCATGGACAGAGTCAGCATGCCTCCCCACCCTGGGAGAGGAGAGCCATCTGATGGACAGTTAGTTCTCCCCTCCAGTTGACCCCCAGTAACTTAAGCTGATACCCAGACTTAGGTCGCCAGTTTGGTGGGAGGTAATGCACACAACACTTCAGCCCTCCATGCCACTGGGCCAGCCACACAGTCTGTGTTTTATTTTTTTATAATTACTGATGCAAGTAGTCTGTGACAACGAAAGTCACTGGACATTGAAACTCAGAGGTAAAAAGTAGTCTTTTTAACAGAGCGTTAAATTTGACCACAGCGCTTAGTTGTTTTTTTTTTATAGTACACACACACGCACACACATGTGTGTGTGTGTGTGTATATATAGATATAAAATTTATTTTATTTATTGAAACATTTCTCCTGGAAGGGCGCACTGAACAACAAGTTGCTCATCTCACGGTGCATCCTGGGGGAAGAGGTCAAGGGAGAATACATGAACACAATACATACATAAACAATTTTCCAGTTTACAACAATATGAACACTAGTTACAAGTAAGTGTAACATAAGTGTACATACAGCAGTGAATTTGCAGTAACAGAGGCAGTGGCAACTACCAAAATAATACAACAACGCTATTAAGTGCTGCACAAGTGCAAAATGTAAGGACAGCAGTTTAGGACCAGATAAATACCAAAAGAATTAGTTGCATGAACAATTGACAGAGAGGAAGTTGTGCAGAGCTGAAGTTAGGGAGGAACGAGAGGAGGATTGGCGGATTTAGTACGGAAACCAGTTCCACAGTTTTGGGAAGTGGTACGAGAAGACAGCCTGGTCTACAGTGGCAGACCGGCGGGGGATTACCAAGGACCTGGAGTCATGGGATCTAAGTGAGTGAGCAGAGGAAGGGAGGGCCACTAGAGACAAAGACAGATAGGATGGGAGTGAGCCGAACCACAATTTTGAGATGAATTTGGCACAGTGGTGGAGACTTCTCTTTTCAAGTGAGGGAAATGCCAGGGAGTTGACAGTGGTGAGTGACAGGAAGAGTGTCAAGAGTGAAGCAGCAGAAGGAGTTGAAAAGGGTATCCAGCCTGGCTAAGGAGTGGCACTGTAGACTACGTCACAGAAGTAAACAAGCATTTGTCAATGCCGAAAGTTCGCTTGCAGGTATTTGCAGTGGTATTTGGCACTTGGACATGGCTTACAAAAATCAGTGACAAAGAAGTACAAGCATTTGTCAGTGCTGAATGTTGCTTGCTTCTCTGTGCTGTTTAGGTATTTGGAAGTCATTGGAGTGCAAATATTGAAAATTTGTGAACTTACGAGCATGCGTAGGAACTGTGCAACGCACGCTCGAAAAACAGTCATTTTTAGGAATTTTTTCACCAAATTTTCAACATAGCCTTTTTAAGACCTCTGTTCATGAACAGTGTCACTGTGATTTTCTTAATGTGTCCCATACATTGAGTTCGCACACCGACTGCGCCATTGTGCACTACATGGGCGGAAACATGTTTTGGGCAGGATGTGAAAAGTGACAGCTGTACTGCTCATAAGGAGGTGTGGTAAAATGGCAATGTTGAAAATCTGGAGTGAAAATATTGAAAATCAGAACTTACGAGCGCGCATGAACCGCGCGAACCGATCATCAAAACAGTCATCATTTTTAGGAATTTTTCCACCAGATTTTCAACATAGCCATTTTAAGATCTCGCTCATGAACAGTGACACTGTGATTTTCTTAATGTGTCCCATACATTGAGTTCGCACACACCGACTGTGCCATTATGCGCTACATGGGTGGAAACACGTTTTGGGCAAGATGTGAAAATGACAGCTGCACTGCTCATAAGGAGGTGTGGTAAATAGCAATTTTGAAAATCTGGAGTGAAAATATTGAAAATTCTGAACTTACGAGGCATAGGAACTGCACAACACACACTCAATAAAACAGTCATTTTGAGAATTTTCTGAAATTTTCAACACAGCCATTTAAGACCTCTGCTCATGAACAGTGTCACTGTGATTTTTAATGTGTCCCATACATTGAGTTCGGGTGACAATCGACTGTGCCATTGTGTGCCATAGGACGGAAACACGCTTTTGGACAGGATGTGAAAATGACAGCTGTACTGCTCATGAGGAGGTGTGTAAAATGGCAGTGTTGAAAATCTGGAAGAAATATTGAAAAGTCAAACTTCTGGTCTTATGAACTCTTGAGCCTATGCCTTCGTAAAGCAGGTCATTGTGAATTTTGAATTTTCCACAAATTTTCAAAATAGGCTTTTGAGAGCCCACCCTATGAACACTGTCAGTGTCGTTTGTTAATCATTCCGGAAGGTGATTTACAGTAACTGCGAATCGCCTTGAGGCCCAATAACGCTTAACAGTGACAGCATTCATGAGAAGGGTCCCAAAACCCATGTTGGAAAATTTGGTAAAAATTCCAAAAAAATGCCTGAGATATGCAATAAAGTTGAAAAACCTCTGTATCCCATTATAGCCACGGGCATTTCTCAGTTCGAGTCGGCTTTGATGAGTGCAGACGTGTTCCCGGTCCACCGACGATCATCGCGCCGAGCTCGGAGGTAAGTATGGAGTGAGGGGTGTGTGGGGAGGCAGGGCGCGCAGTGGGTGGGTGTGGGTTGTGGGAGGGAGGTGGGGAGACAGCGATGGAACGTTTTCTTATTTACAGGTTGGTTTTTTTTTTGTTGTTTTTTTTTATTCAGATGACGCGGGACATTTGCCACGCTGGGGTGGGCTCCCAGCGTGGCAGCAGGGAAAGCTGTTTGGGGGGACGTGTTATGGTTCCTATATAAAGCGTCAAGCTTGAGGTGCAGCTCTTTCAGAGAAGGTGAGATGTTGATCAAGCCAAACACCCAGATATCTGAATGAGAAGGTATCCTCAATAGCAGTCCCATCAAGGGTATGGAAGGAGGGCAGGGAGGGGAGCCTTGAGAGTCTCTGCCTAGTGCCGAAGGTCATGGAGACTGTCTTCTTGGCATTTAGAAAAAGTTGATCATCACAAAACCAGTGCTGGACATTATTGAAGTCCAGCTAAAGTCTGTTTGCAGCATCAGAGGGGGACTGGACAGAGGTATAAAGGACCATAGCATCTGTGTACATATGTATGGAGGTAGACGTACAGACAGATGGGAGGTCATTTAGAAATATGGAGAACAGGATAGAACCAAACACGGACCCCTGAGGGATGCCTCTGCTAATAGGGAGGGGATATGAAATCTGCGATTCTGACTGACTGGGTATGGCCTACAGGGGTAGACTCTGAACCAGTTGGTGGTTGAGTCGGTCAGGCCTGCTGAGGAGAGGCGGTTTAGGAACAGGGTGTGGGAAACCATGTCGAAAGCCTTGGCAAGGTCGACAAAAATGGCAGATATAATTTGGCCAATGTCCATCCCTGAGAGGATTGAGTCAGTAAACCTAATCAGATAGGTAGTAGTGGAATAGTGTTTCTGAATGCCAGATTGGAATGGAGTGAAAAAGTTAGAGTTTGAGAGATAAGGTGAGAGTTGGGTGAGAACCAAGTGTTCTTGCAGTTTGGCCAGGGTGGGAAGGAGGGATATGGGTCAGTAGTTACTCGGTGAAGAGGTATCTCTGCCCTTAGGTAGAGGAAGAACAATGGCATGTTTCCAAGTGGATGGGATGACTGCCATTTCAAATGAGAGGTTGAAGAGATCAGACAATGGGACAGAGATAGCCGAGGCCGAAAGGTATAGCATCTTGGGGTCCAAGCCATCAGTTGAGCTGCCTGCGGATGGGTTTAGGGCATATAAAGCCTCCAGCATATCAGAAGGGGCAATTTTAGAGAAGGAAAAGTTATTTTACTGAGAGGGTGAGCATGGTGAGGTGACAGGGGTAGCTAGGCTAGGAGACGGTAGGGAAGATAGGAGAGCAGAAACACAAGAGGTGAAGTAAGTGTTAAATTCAGAAGTAACACTAAAGTGGTCAGTAATGAGGGAGTTGTTTATGTTGAGGAGGAGGAGGAGGAGGAGGAGGGTGGGGGGAGAAGAAAGAGTGAATGACTTTCCAAAATTTTGAGAGATTGTTTATGTTAGATTGAAAGGTAGAACTGAAGTAGTTAGCTTTGGCCAATCGAGTGGCTTTCGTGTACTTGTTGCGAAGAAAGGGGTATGCCTCGTAGTCTTTGGCAAGCTTAGAGGCTTTGTGTTGCCACCAAGCTTGGTCCCACGCCATTTGGCAAGCTACGAGTTCAGGTGAGATCCAGGGTAGGTGGTTTCCAACAAACTCTGACCCATCGAAGTGGAGCGTGCTGGTTCCAGGTATTTAGAAACTTGCCTTTAAAGTATTCTGCGGCTTCATCTAACAAGTTTGCAGAGGCTACGAGGGTCCAGTTTGTACGAGCTAGGTCATGGAGGATAGGGTCACGGTTCAGAGATTTGTAAGAGCGAATTAGTAATGTTTTATGAGGGGCCTTGATTTTGAGAATTTTACACACCAGAAAGGTCATACGGTGGTCACTTAGGGCATCTGGAAGTCCTCTGGATTTAATGACCTTGTGAGGGTGCAGTGTGAGGGCCCAGACTATTGGTTGCTCATTTTATGGTTCATCTTAGTTGGCTCAGTGATGAGCTGGGATAGGTTAAGGGCATTGATATAATTTCGCACCTTGTTCAGGGTGGGGGATGACCAGTTTAGGTTGAAATCACCCATAATATAAGCTTCACCGAAGAGGTATAGGTTGTTATGGAGCTAATGAGGTCTTTGACGATTGTGGAGTTAATGCCTGGGCAACAACAGGCACTTGTCACGAATATGGGGATGGAGAAAGGTAGGGATAGCTGTAAGCCGAGCACCTCATAGGCTTTAGGGACTGAAATGGAAAGAGTGGTGGTAAATTGGATAGTTGAGGAGACATAGATAGCAACTCCTCTGCCTCTTCCAGACCAGTTCTGATGGGATATGGTATATCCTGGGTTGGAGATGGAGTGGTCACCTATATTTTTTTGTTAAGCTAGGTTTCGGGCAGGATGATTGTGTCGGGGCCGAGCGAAGCAATCAGAGGCTGGAGCAGGTCAACCTTAGGGAGAAGGCTGTATGTTCAGGTGGAGGATTTTTAGTCCATGGGGAGGTATAGTAAGACCCAAAGGAGAAGTTCCTGAAATAGAGGATGGTGACGCAGTGGTGCTTGGAGGGCAAGGACCAGGGTTGGGGTTTATGTCACCAGCAAACAAGAGCAGGAGAACGATAATAAGAAAGTGGAGTTTTACACTCTTGAACATGGAGCAGCGTGGGACCGGCTGGAGATGTGGGGGGAGGGGTGAGTGGAGGGGCTGATAATCTTTCTTGCTCTATGACATGGTCTTACTGAAGATATCATGTTTATCTTCAGGGAGGCCAATGGTATCATGATATCTCACGAGTGGCAATGTCATAAGTGAGGTATCTTGATGTCATTGACCTCCAGTGAAGATAAATATATCTTCAGTCAGGCCGTGTCCTGTTCTGTTCTGTTTATACAGCATGTTTTAGGATTTTGTACTGGTATTGGAAAACTGTTATATTGGCGCAGTGTTTTTTCTCAGGTACACATTGTAAAAACAGTGACTTTTTTATAGCTATAATAGCCCTCAGTGTAGCTTTGTAGCCCCTTTTGTGGCAACAAAGTATCAAAATCCCTAGTAGCCCATTTAGTTAAAAATAGTTGTTCAAGCCCTTTGGGGGGCTTGTTTTTACTGTCGATCTCTGCTTGTTAGTACATTGAAGGATGCGGTGAGCTGGAGGAATGCGAGCCGTCACATGTACTGAACAGTGTGTATGCTCTGTGATGCAGATGTTCAACGACGCAATGACAGTTGGGGGGTACAGTGGTTTGATTTTTTTAATTTGTAAGTTAAACAGAGGAAGAATGCATAAATATTAAATAAAACACCTAGAAAGGTGTCACGGGCCAGACATTGTAGCAGCAGTGAGAAATGTGTGGTGTGAACATGCTGTCCACCGTTCAGCTGAGATTGGAATTTTGGTGAGAGGAACCGCGACTGCAACTTCATTGTTGCCAAGAGCCCTACCTTGGTAGGCAAGTAAGTGTCTTTAATAATTAAACAAAAAAAGAAATGAATTTAATTCAAGCAAGTGACTGGGGGGGGGGGGGCTGCAGCTTGCACAGTTAGTGCTGCACAGCACCTTGCAGTTGCCACAGCCACGTGGTTCAAATAGAAATACATTCACTTTCCTGGAACTTTGTCAGCTGAGGCACAATGACAGGTGCAATTTTCCAAAATTCGATGACGTACTGGTACATAAAAGATATCAGTATGATGTATAGGATCATGCAAGCTATCACTATGACATATAGGAAGATGGAGATATATTTGATATCTTTTCTGTCTGCCTCAGATAGTACTTTTTATCTCTGTTGATATCCTAAAACATATGTTGTATAAATATATGTATATATGTTTTGACCCCATGTGATTTCATGTGCAGTTGCTCTCCCCTCTCATTTGCCACCGCTGAACTGTCACTCTGTCAGCGGTGCGGGAGAGGCAGAACAAAGAGCCCTCTCTGTACAAATAAGCCCCAGGAGCCAGGGTGAAAATGAAAGTAAACATCCTTGCCCACTGCTGCCTACTCCTCTGAATTGGTGGGAGAGTGTGTTTTACTTACAGTGAGATAGCAAGTTTGAGAGTGGTATTGAAATAGTGACAGCACAAGTGAAAGACAGCACGCGCGTATGGCACGAGAACGATCTTTACTGCTCTGAAGCGCGATTGCTAGAAAACGCCATAATAACCGGGTCTGATATCATACTCAATTATTATGGCGTTTGATTGGAACTATTTATCCAATCATTAAAGGAGGGTCACCAGTAACTATAAAAAGATATACAATTTTGTTACAGTTGCTTGCTTGTAACTGGCTTTTTTTTCCTCAGAGTGGATAATAACCTTCTGCTGATGCTGATGATTCATGTCTTCCGAGAGAATGAAGAACAGCTCTACAAGGTAAGTGTGGACCTCAGAAAGTTGAGAGTTCTTTATCTTGAAAGATTTTTTTTGTAATGATTGCCTTATCGCTTTGTCTTCCTTCATTTCCAAGTTAAGAGCAGCAGTTGACTTAAAAATCATTGGTCTAGAATAGCCGCATGCACACACATCTGCTGCTAGATTTACATTGACTGTTCATGGCTGCTGTGGGAGCTGCTCCCAAGAGCTGAAGATGTCATTGATAGTACACCACTGGAAAGGTAAAGAAAGGGGTCTAGTGTTTAGAGCACTGAACTGTGAAATGCAGTCATATCAATTCCTGCCACAGCTGCAGGTTGACTGTGTGACTTTCAGAAAGTGTTTTGTCCTACCTGTGCTTCTGCACTACTAGCAGCACCCTACTATACAATGGGTGTGGATGCTGTATCCCACTGAAAATACAGCAGGGTGTGACAGTGAGCTGGGCTATCCTGGGTAAACAAGTTATAAAGATCTGCTCCTTTTCAGCATGTGCAGCATAAGCATACCAATCTGGAATTGTGTTCCTAGTCTTCCCCTGGTTGTTCATCTCCTTTAGGCCATTCATGTGGTTCTCTTTCTGCCCAGTGGATTCACTCCTATGTGGGAGCTGCCCACTGTCAGGCACCAGTTTGCCCCTGACTCCAGCTGTGGGCCTGTCCCTTCCAGGGAGTTGGGAGGCCCTCCTCTCTGCAACCACTTGAGTGGAGAGAGAAGCCCCTTGTGGTCTACAGCCAGGGCTGCATGATACCCTGCTGCCATGGAGGGTCAGCTAGAATGGATTGGGCATGAAAGCAGTCATTTAGAGCTTACCCAGATTGGGCCCCCCATGAACAACTACACTTGTGGCTGGCCTGGGAAGAGTGTCCAACAGCACTTGGTCATCCTTGCAGTCAATGGAACCACCACCACTGAGAGCTGCTGCTAGAGTGATGCTTCTTTCCCCTAGGAGGAGAGCATCCGCTCAAATGCTCTAAGCCCTCTGGAGTCTGCTTCTGACAACTGACATCTCAGGCTCAAGGCACAAATCAGGTTTCCAGTGTGACAGAGTGCCCCCACCCCCTACCACCGCTCAGCGCTAGCTGGCATGACTTTTATTTATATGCATAGTCCAGCTAAGAGGCATCATCCCGTTTCCAGTGTGGTGCCCTGTTTACACCCAAATGATGTCTCTGCACGTGCTCCATCATGGAATCTGTCCAAACTGTGAATTGTAGGAAATTTTATTCCACCTGTGGCAGAAAAACAAATATAAATATTGGTCAGGAATCAAAAACACTGTAGATGTTTTCAGACTTAGTATAAACGCTTTCCACTGCCTGCAGCTTTCAGGGCTGTTGTGCTCATAGACTCGGGGGAGGGTGCACTTGCCCCTGTTCCTGTTCTTATCCAGGTAGTGCTTTTTAGACTGAAGTTGACTGTAAAGTGTAATTTAGGGTCTCCCCTCCAACCAAATTTTGTGTCCCCCATCCCCTGGAAATCCTCTTCTCATGATGTACCTGGTTGGTTTTGCTCCTGAACTTTTTTCTTTTGAAAATACCTAACACCCTTTGTGGCCAGCCATCCAGGACTTCCTCTCTGAACAATGCACCATAGCAAGTGTGGTCACACTAGAAAACACATCAGGCTGGTGCAGCACTCCTAAGAGTTGTAGCGGCTCACAGCATCTGGCAAATATAAAGGTGTATATTGTTAGGGTTAGCCCAGTGGTAGGACTACTGCTTGTGATATTGGCGACCCAAGTTCAGGAACGAGCCTGGGTCATCAGGGGCTGGCCAGGGAACATGGGTTGAGTGTTCCAGTGGATGCTCTCCTCTGGGTGGTGGTTTATCTGTTCCCCATTGCATTAGCGTCACCTAGGGGAACCTAGGCAGTGTAGGTCAGACAGGGACAGCGACAGTAGAGGTAGGGGAGACGCAAGGGCCTTAGCACATCTGTTGCACACAGTGCTGCTCATTCGCAGCCTGGTGTCTCAAGGAAGGTAAAAGAAGGGAGAATGACTCCTCCAGTGTGCTGTAGGATGACACTGCCACACTTTGATCGAGCCTGCCCAGCACAAGGAATCCTCCCTACCTCCGGATTCTGATCAGTGCGATTTAGTGGTGTCCCACCCCTACTCCCCTCAAGCCTACCATGGGAAGGTCTTTCTCCATGGGACAAGTAAGTGGTGTTTTTTCTGAGAAACTGGATCGCCGAGTCTTGATGGTAGCCTGGTCGATGGCTGCCAGGCTGGAGACTGAAGAAGAATTTGAAAAAAAGGTACATATTGTCTCAGCTTTTTTGAACTCCTTATTCCTTGAATTTGGGTTCTAGACACTATGAGGTTTAGTATGAAGGAGTAAGGCTTTCATTAATAATAATTTGCTACCTCTGACATTAGGTAGGCTTTATTCCTGTTTCACAGATACTGTCTTCTCTTCTTCTTCACACAGATGATCCGTATGAGCACTGGCCACATGGAGGGGAACCAGCAGCTGCTCTATGTGCTGCTGACGGACTGTTACATATATCTGCTCAGGAAAGGTACCCCACATTGTTTCCATTTTCATGGTCAACATTGTACTTACATACTTTTTGTCACATGGTGATTATCTTTTTAGAAAGAAAGTGACAGGTCTATACTTGCGCAGCACCTCCCTTCTTCCATATGTAAATTATAGAATATGGCTAAGCCCCCCCACCCACACATAATACGTTCTTGCCATGAGATGCAGTTTCATTTTGCTTTAGAGACTGGCATATCCTGTGAAAATGTTATGGTACGTCACCCACTGCAACGATGTCTGGGACCTACAATCCTCTGCACATGACCATCGAGAAGATGGCCACCAGGCTGAGCTGCCGTCTGTATGAGCTCGATTTGAGCTTGCTAATACCCTCCGTTTTGTGCTTCGCATTTAATATTTAGCAATGGAGAATCCAAGGATCACACTGAAAGCAAGAATGCAGCTTTCAGTGTAAAAGATTGTTGTTCTAACAATAAAATAGGTTCAACTTGTAAGTAGGTGTTGGTGTCCAGTAGTCAGGTCGGAGGCTTAGGACTCATGAGTAGATGGGGTCAGGGAAGTAAATACCTATTTTTTTTTCATGGTCTGTTATATTACGTTGCATCATATCTTTATACCTTCTTTAATGCTGTATGTCAATTTTCTTGCATCATCTGTTTTTTTTCTGTGTTATTGCATTGTTCTGTATTGCTTGTGGCAATCCCGGGTCGACCCTGAAAAAGGGACTTGTAATTGTCTCAGTGGACTTACCTTGTTACCAAAACTCAAATAAATAAATAAGTGAGTTAATATTAGGAGTGTAGTTTTTATTATTTTTTAGTCAGATCCCATAGTGTGCTGTCCTGAGGAGAGTCTACATCTGTGGATTTATGTTCTGGTATTTTCTTGGTGTTATACACTTATTCTAGACTGTTACACATTTATACTGGACTAGCCGCTGCATCCGCAGTGAGGACTTGTTGTAGTTGTATGAAAGAGGACACAAGGTGGAGTAATGTGCTGTGACTGTGTTTGGAGCCTGGAGGTTTGACAAAGAGTGTTTAAGGAGCTGACTGCAGTCTGTATCTGGTGTGCTGCGGCCAGTATATGAGAGGTAGGGAGCTGCTGTTTTGAGTCAAGCAAGGAGCAGCTGGAGTGCCTGGCTGTTGTTTGGAGTCGGGCAAGGAGCAACTGGACTGCATGGCCATTGTTTGGAGTCGGGCAAGGAGCAACTGGAGTGCCTGGCCATTGTTTGGAGTGGGGCAGGAGCATCTGGAGGGCCTGGCCATTGTTTGGAGTCGGGCAAGGAGCAACTGGAGTGCCTGGCCATTGTTTGGAGTGGGGCAAGGAGCATCTGAATGGCCTGGCCATTGTTTGAAGTCGGGCAAGGAAAACAGGAGTGCCTAAGAGACTCCTGTATCCTGTGATTGCAGGACGAAGAACAGTATCCTACGATTGCAGGATGAAGAACTGTATTGCTGAACTCATCCAGAGGTGTCTTGGGGTTCGCGGTGCTGGTGAGCCCTGGCAATGGCTGATGCTCCTGATGGTTGTAAGGTCTAAAAGTGAAGTTCTAATAACGTCTGCTCCCACTGGACTCCGGGAAAGATCAAGTGGTGAGAGCACTGATTATACTGCAGACTGTCTTCTCCTCTTTGTTTCGAAAATTTCCTAAGCAGTGGTGAGAGCACTGCTGGGGAAGGGACCTCTTTTATTAGTATCGTAGTGGGACAAGCTCTGGTGGCAGCAAAGCTAACTGATTTTCATAAACTGAGACTTCATTACTTACTTCATAGAACTCTCTCCACAAGAAGCACATTATCTGGATTTTCATGACCATCTGGTTTTGTGTTATTTTACTGCTGCTGTTACTTGTTATCGTGGTTTCACCCATGTTGTTCGTGGTGTACATGCTCCACCTGGGAGACAGCATTAGACATTACAGCATGGGGTTTCACTGCTATGCAGATGATACCCAGCTTTATTTGTCATTTGCGCCTGAGACGCAGGATGTGGTTGCAGTACTGAATTCTTGTTTGGCCAAGATCCAGGACTCGATTCCTCTAGCTGGCTGAGGCTTAACCTGGACAAGATTGAGGTGCTAGTAACTGAGCCTGGTAGTTGGCAGGGGGTAGAGGTGGCAGGAGAGGTGGCTAGCTTGATGCTTGGTCCCTCTCCTCTTACTGCCTCTGCCAGGTGAAGAATCGGGATAATTCTGGATGATGGATTGATGCTGGAGGCAGAGGGTGGTGTTGGTTGTCCGGGGTCACCCGGATTAAAGCCTTGATCCCACCTAATTTATTTTTATTTAGTTTTTGTTGACCGGCTAAGTGCACTAGACAAATCCTGCCTATTTTCAGGCACGACCCAGGGGAGGGGGATACAGATGAATGCCAACTGACGTTGAACCAGATTAAGCTGTTGGCGATATTTTTAGTGAATGAGGGAAATTTGGCCAGGACACCGGGGAAATTCCCCTACTCTTTTCAATAAGTGTCATGGGATCTTTAACATCCACCTGAACTACCACCAATCCAGGCAGATGGGACCTCGGTTTAACGTCTCATCCGAAAGACGGCACCTCAGAAGTACAGCACCCCCTCTCATGCTGCACTACAGTGTCAGTACAGGGATATTAACCCAAGTGCCAGATGTGGGAACTGAACCCACAGCCCTCTGATCTCCCGGCCTCAGGCGTGTGCTATCTACTGAGCCACTGACACTGCAATGACTTGCTCTCACTAGTCCATGATTCTGTGACTTCCAGACTTGACTGTTGCAACACGGTGTACCGTGGGGTGAATGGAAGAATCCTTCATCCCTGTAGCTGGTGCAGAATGTGGCAGCCAAGTTGTTGACAGGTCTTCCGAGGTCTTATCATATGATCTCTATCCTGCGTGATCTGCATTGGCTGCTGGCGAGTTGGTGAACTACCTTCAAGTGTCGGTTTTCTGACCTATAAAGGCCTATACGGACTGGGCCATAGCTATCTGTGTAACCTCCTGCCTCCTTATCATACCCACCGCTCTCTCCGCTCTTTCAAGGTGGGCCTCCTAGTGGTTCCCATGGCACAGCTGAAATCGTATGGTGACAGGGCCTTTGAAGTAGCTGGCTCAGCCCTGTAGAACTCACTTACTTGCTTCCAAGATTCTTGAAGTAGGGAGGCCTTTCGACTATAGGCAATGCACGTGATACACTAGCTGTTTCCGGAATGTGTTTTATTAATATTTATTTGCTTATTTAATTTAAATGAATTTAATTCTGTATTTTAGTCTGGGTTATATTTATTATGAGTTTTATTTCATTTTTTGAACTTCTTTGATTATGAATTGCTCTGACTTAAGTACAGCGCTCTGAGACCCATAAATAAATAAATAATGTTTATTTATTTACTTACACCTGTCCTGTTACATTCTTGCATTTCAACCTGCAACTCAGAGCTTGATGACAGCCATGACTGGGATGTGGCCATACCAGGCTACTCTCTGTTCAGTAGAGACCGGGAACGGAGGAGTGGTTGTACTGTCTGTGAGGGATGGGAGTCAAGGCTAAAGAAGTGCAGGGGCACCCGGAGGAAAAGTAAGGACTAGAAGTGATGTGGGTCATCCTGGAGACTGCTACTAAGGCAACTATCCATACAGGAGTAATATACAGACCTCCAGCACAGGGAGCAAAGCTGGATAAGGCACTTGGGGAAGACATCATCAGGATGGCAAATAAGGGGGAGGTGCTGCTAGTTGGGGATTTCTGTCTGCCAGATGTGGATTGGAACCTTCCAGCTGCATCTTCGACAAGGAGCAGGGCCGTCCTTGACTCCCTGCAAGGAGCCTTTTTCAGGCATCTAGTCAATGAACCCATTAGGCATGGGACAGTGCTGAACCTGGTGCTTACAAACAAAGACAATATTGCAAATGTCACAGCTGGCAGTCTACAGTGTGGTTTAACGTTAAGATTGGAGCAGAGCAAACCATGTGAGGACGAGGGTCCTGGACTTTAAGAGAGCGGATTTTAAGGAAATGGGAACCTGTTTCAGAAATTGCCTATTGGGGAGGGAATGGCAGGGAGGGGTAGAGGAACAGTGGGGAAGAACAAGGAAAGACATAATTAAGGCAGCCAGCCTCTACTTGAAGAAGTGAGTGAATTTAGAAGGAAAAAGAGACTGTTGCGTTACGCTAGGGAAGTGGCCACAATGGTGACGAAAACAAGGGTGGCATTCAGGAGGTATTAGGAAACACAGAGGGAGGAAGTCCGGGAGGTGTACCAGGTAAAACAGAGGGAAGCAGGTACGGCATTGAGGAAAGCTAAGGTAAGACTTTCTTCAGGTACATAAGTGAGAAGAGGAAAGCAAAGGGAGGAAAGGTGAGGATAAGGAGGGCAACAGAGGGAGACTGTGCAGAAGAGGACCAAGAAAAAGCAGACATCCTGAAAAGTTATTCTGCGTAGTCTTCACACGGGGTGGGAGGGGGGCAGCTCGTGATTAGCAGGAACAAAGGGGGAAGGGAGGCGGACTCAAGTCTGTTTTCAGAAGAAAGAGTCCTGAAGGGACATGCAGCTCTGAAAGTGGACAAGGCTATAGGACCGGACGAGATACACCCAAGGGTACTGAAAGAACTCAGGGATGTGCTGGCTGCCCCACTGATGGCCGTATTTAACAGCTCACTGGAATCGGGCATGATTCTGGAGGACTGGAGGAGAGCAGACGTGGTCCCTCTACCTAAGGGCAGAAGCACGAAAGAGGCTAGTAACTAGCAATGGTGGAGAAATTAATGGAAACAATGTTAAAGGAAAGGTTGGTAGAGTATCTTGAGTCCAGTGGGCTGCAAGACCAAAGGCAGCATGTATTCAAGGTGGGGAATGGGGGGGTCACACCAGGTGGCAGACGAATCTGATTGAGTTCTTTTGACTTGGTGGACAGGGAACTAGATCAGGTGAGGGCAGTGGACATGGCCTGTCTGGAACTTAGCAAGGCCTTCAATGATGTGCCACACAGGAGACTGATTAAGAAATTTAACAGCCGAGGGGTAGGATCCGTAATGATGAATTGGGTTAGAAACTGGTTAACAAATAGCAACAGAGGGTGGCAGTTAACGGTACTAACTCTAATAATGGGAGAGGGACTAGCGGGATGCTGCAGGGCTCAGTACTGGGAACGGACATCTTCAGTGTCTTCCTAGGTGGCATTGTAGATGAACTGGAAGGAAAGGTATGCCCCTTTTTTTTTTTTTTCGTTGACCAGGAAAGGAGGGCTAGACAATTCTGCCTATTTTCAGCCTCGTCCCGGGGGAGGGGGGAGATACAGATGGTAACCAACTGAAATTGAACCAGATTATGCTGTTGGTGGTATTTTTAGTGAATTGGGGAAATTTGGCTAGGACACTGAGGAAATTCTCCTATTCTTTTCGAGAAGTCCACCTGAACAACCACAAGAACAGGCAGACAGGACCTGTTTTAACGTCTCATCCAAAAGATTTGTGGATGATAACCGAAATCTGTAACAGGGTGAACATTAAGGAAGGAATAAAAAGAATGTGTAGGGGTCTTGGGGAAACACAAGGAGTGGTCATGAGCATGGCAATTGGCATTCAATGCCAAGAAGTGCAAAATCATGCACCTAGGGCTTAGGAAGCCAAGAAGTGAGTATAAGATGAGGCAGTACTGTCAGTCACTGTGCAGGAAGGGAACCTTGGGTTATCATATCTGATGGCTTCAAAGTGGCAGGCAGTGTGACAAAGTAGTGGTTAGGCCAGTGGGATGCATAGGAAGAAGTATCTTCAAGCCAGCCCAGTGGTGAAGAGGACTGAGGTGCCTTACCTTTTCCATGCCAGCGATCTGGGTTCGGGAATGAACACGGGTCGCTCGGGGCTCAGCCAGGAGAGGGAGGATTGAGTGTCTATAGGACTGCTCTCCTCTCTCAGGGAGGGGGGACTTTGTGACTCAACAATCAACTTCCACCTGGAGGAATCCCAGTGGTGCTGTGTGCGAGTCACAAAATGGGGAGGGGCTCACACTTAGAGCACTGGAGACATCTCTATAGAAGTGGAGCATGCACAACATGCTCATTGCACGTTCTGTGGAGCCCAGGGGAAAGAAACAGGAAGAAAATGGATGACGGGGTCCATGAAGCCCTGCTGGCCAGGCCTTTGGCATGCCTGTTCTCTCTGGGTCTGGGACAGTCTGAACTTGTGCTCCGGGTGGGGGAGAATGGGGGCTTCCTTCCTGGCCCCGCTGTGGAGGGCAATCCATGGGGGATCATGGTCCCGGACACCGGAGGATGATCGGGATGGCTGCGGCTGACAGGGAGGTGGCAGAACAGCTGCCCGTACCTGCCAAGGAGGATAAACACCTCTACAGCAAAAATAAGAGGCATCTTCAGCAGGAAGAGGGAGGTGGTGTTACCACTGTATCGCTCGCTGGTGGGACCCCACCTGGAGTATTGTATCCACTTCTGGAGGCCGCAACCCTGAAGGACATGGACAAAGTGGAGGCAGTCCAGAGAAGGGCAGCTAAAATGGTGTAGGGTTTGCACCAAAAGCCCTATGAGGAGAGACTGAGGGATCTCAACATGCACACCTTGGAAGACAGGAGAGTGAGAAGAGACACACTAGAGACCTACAGGTACCTCATGGGGGTGAACAGGGTGCAAAAGGGGAGTCTCTTTCAAATGAAGAAGAGCATCAGAACCAGAGGATGTGCAAAGAAGCTGGGGGTGGAGTTTAGGAGGGATGTGAGGAAGTAGTACTTCACTGAAAGAGTGGTAACCACCTGGAACAGACAGCTATCAGAAGTGAAGGAGGCAAAAACAGTAGGGGGCTTCAAGCATACATGGGATAGACATAGTGGAATATGAGCAAATGGACAGGGAGGTGGAAGGGTCGCCAGAGACAAGTTAGGGCCTGTGGAGACAGACTAGGCAGTGACCATCTGAGCAGACTGGGTGGGCCAAGCAGTCCTGAGCTGCCAACAAATTCTGTGTTTCTAGGGGGAAGCCTTTCCTGACGGAGTCCCATTTACAACCTAACCAGTTCTCTGCAAGGTCTTCAGTAGTGCACAGTGTGTTATGTGACAGTGCCATGTTTCCTGTTTAAAAGTTTAGAAATAATACCGGTATTACAGGGCCACAGTAGCACCCCTATAGTTAGGGTTCAGTAGGGTGTTTAATGTTAAATATATTTATAAGTGCTATATTTATAAAACAGGTTGCAAAAACAGCAGTCAGGTTGAGAACTGCCCCTTGGTGTCTGGTTATTTCAGCTTAACTGGACAGTTTGGACTTTCGAGCTTGCGTTAGATTTTACATTAGTTTCTGATTTTTAAAAAAAGTCTTTAAAGACTACTTGAAGTGTTCAGTCATACTGAGATATACAGATTTCTTGGGTGTTTAAAGGCTCTTGCCTTCGCCTCATACTGTACAACACACTGAAGAATCCAGTTCATATATGTATCCAGTAGATACAGAATAATGCCTAAGTGTGGTATACAAGGAAATAAACCCATTGAGGGGGCTAACAAGATCATTAAAATGACAAGCCCGAAGGACAAGTGGTCTTAATGATCTCATTAGCCCTATAGATAGGTTTATACCCTGAGTATAGCTCACATGCCCATCGTTGTTTTATATAATACATTAAGATGGTGTTATTATGTTTTGTTTTTAAACATAGTTTTTTGCCTGCTCCATGCCAGGCAGGGACCTCCTTCCACCTCAGCCTGCTTGCCCTTATACCGTCCAGCCAAGAAACTGCCACCTATTCAGTCGGGACCATCAGCCCACCTACGATGCACCACTGTGCTGCCTCCCTGGCTTGCCTCCTCCCCTCCCCATGACCGGGTACTGCTTCAACTCCATAATATTTCTTCCCCACTGTCCACTTCCCCACCCAAGGCAGAGGTGAAGACTGACGGCATCCCCCAGTGGAAGGTGGCTCGGTTCTGGCGTTGGACATGGTGGGCAGACTGAGGCTTCATCCTCCCTGCCTGTACCTCAGTTTCCTGTTTTTCTTTGCCTGCCTACCCTTCTAGGAACACAATGGGATTGGTGCGCTGGCAGAGCCGGGCCAGCCAATCCCTGCACTCTGTCCGTGGGTCACTCTGTATTAGTTGCTGAACCCCTGCACCACCACCCGTGGTCACCCAGGTGACGGTAATGCAGCAGGTTGCAGCACCTTCCCTGAAGGAGAAGAGCATCCTCTGAAACACTCAATCCTACCCCCCCTTCCGGCTGACCCTCCATTGGCCCAGGCTCATTCGGGTGTTATTGCCTTTTGACAGTATTTGCAATCGTTTCCGGATTGTGTGTGTGTGTGTTTTGTCCTAGTGTTTTTCTGTACTGTAGTGTTGGTTCTGTTTCTTTTTCCATAGTTTAGGATTCACCTATATAAGAAGGTATGGCTGTGGCGGTCCATCATTTAGTTTGTCTTGGTTCTGTATATGGTTGGGACTGGAGTTTGGCTTGTGATCAGGTCCAGCAGGTAGTTTGCACTCAGGACTGGTATGTGTGTGCGGTCGGGATCACTGTGTTTTGTTCAGTCGGGAGCAGCAGCTGAAGGAGTTTGGAGTTGGTGGTAGCAGTATGGAGAGTATGGTATCTGAGAAGCAAGTTCAAGCATTGAGGGATATGACTGTTTGGTGAGAGACTGGGAATCATTAGGTTACTGTGACACTATAGTTAATGGGTTTTTTTTTGTTTGGTCTGGAAAGGGAATTTGTATGTTTGGGATTCTTTTAGTATCCTGTAGTAAGTATGTTAATTCGTTTGGGGTTGGTGTAATTGGTTGCTAAGTTTGTTAATATGTAAATTGGCTTAATTGGTAATTTTATTTTTTGGTCATTGTGATGTTGTTCTATGGGGGGGGGGTTAAGAAATGGTTTGAAAGATTCCTAGTCTCTTATTGGCTGAGCACCGCACCTAGGTGTGCAATTGCATGCCAACAGAAACAGGGTAAAAACAAGTTGCAGTTCCACCTACCTCAGTGCCAACTGGTATCAGTGTGCCCTGAATCAAATTTTAAAAGTCTAACTAGCAGCCTTTTTTTTTTTTTTTTCTTACTGAGCGATCATATTAGCTTCCTCCACTGCACACATTGCAGTCTGGAGCGCTACCTTCTGTGGTGCACACACACACTGCAGTCTCAATGGTAAACTGCAGCAAACTGGACTGTATTTTATAAAAGCAACAACCTTTTGCAACACCCACCAGTTTTTCTTTCCTTTTTTTATAAATGTTGCAACATAAACAGTACCACTGCTGACAGTGCTTCAGTCATGTGCTTATATTCCTAGCATTACAGTACTGGACAGTCACGCTATATTCCAAACCATGACCATTCCCTTTTTTAAAAAAAAAAAAACACAGCTACCAAATCGGGTAGGAGAACTGAGGAAACCACAAAATATATAACTCTCCAGTCACCGGCATCATTCATTCTGTCCCCCAGACCATGTCACGGTCGTCAGTTCTTGTGTCTTCCAAACTGCTCTGCTAAAATAACTGGGCTGTCCAAAGCAGCAACAACTCACGGGTCTGATCTGAACAGGTTGGGGGAAAGAAGCAGAAACAACACCACAAGCCAACAGCAAGCGCTTCTCAGAGCTCATGTCTTGTGTGCTGGCGGTTGGAAAGTGGGCGGTTTGGGATGACATAAAAGAAACAAACCTGAAAGAAAAGCAGTCTCAAAAACAGCACTGACCTCTACTGGCAAGTGTACCAGTAGAGGGACTACTTTACAAACTGATTTTCTTTATTCAGTTGTACTCATTTTAAAGTATGTTTTTTTCTATTAAAACTTAAACAGACAAACATTTTCTAAGCACAATAATACCCTACAAGGTGGGTGGTATGGGCTGTACTGGCCCGTCCAGGGGCTATAAGGCCCTCCTCCAACTATGGTGTTGGGTGTCATTACTCCCTTGGGTGTCCCCGTATAGCCCATAATGCCCACCCTGGAAGGTGTTTGAAGACTACTGCTAGTATACTCAAATGAAGATAATTTATTATTTTTTTAACCAGGAGTAGCACACTAAGCTGAAAGCTTTTTTACAGGAGCAATCTGGGAGCACAGGGAAGTTAAGTGACTTGCTCAGGGTCACAAAGTATGCAGGTGGAAGCTGTGGGATTCAAACCCAGGTCTGGTCTGCTGGATGTCACCAGATTTGCAGCTCAGAGCCTTAAACCACTGTGCTATACTGTCTCCCTATGTCTAGTGAGATCACAATGGCTTCTGCAACACTCAGAACAGAGCAGTAGAATCAAACCGAAACAGTCTTGTTAAAAAAAAAATAAATAAAAAGAACTAATTTAAACTTAATTTTCTAGGGACATGGATATGTTGTTCAACCCACACTGATTGGCAGGTTCCTTGCCGCTTTAAATCTTGCCGGAAGGTCTTCAAGCTGGCTCCTCCCACCCACCCGGGTGGTAAAACTCTCGGCTCTGCCCATGACGCCAGATCTTCCTTACCGCTTGGAAGCTCAGGTTCCCTCCTTAGCACTCTGCGTTTTAGACTGGATCCTAACTCTTCGGTTCGTCCGAAACTAGTTTTAAGTTTCTAAACTTCGGTCTTCATCATCCCTCATGGCTGCGATGGACAGATCGATTCCCGGCTTTCAGAGGTGCCCTTGCGTGCAGAAAATGTCCAGGACGGATCTGCACACCACGTGCGTCTACTGCCTAGGCCTAGATCACGACCCGCAGGCCTCCGATTTGTGCCGCTCTGTTTCGGCCACCGTCCTGGAGGATCACGCTGCCCGATTGAAGCTCGGGTGCCCTGAGAAGCGTTATATGCTGGTAAAATCCAAAGAGGCTCGTTGGGCGGTGTCTGCGGCGGCTGGCTCGGCTGAACAGCTCGAGCATATGATCACACTTGAGGAGGAGGTGGCCCAGGCTGCATCTTCCTCCTCCTCGGCCGCGGCATTTATCCCGCTCTCTTTGAGTTCCTCGTACTCGGCTTCATTCAAGGAGCTTTGTCAGTCCCTTTCCACGAAGGGAGAGGGGCCATCGGGACATTCCTCTCGACCCAGGAAGAAAGAGTCGAAGGGTAAGTCCCACCGTCGGCGTTCATGGGAGCGGAAGAGGTCTCCTACCCTGGACAGCCAACCGTCAACTTCGGTCGAAGTTGTGGCTCAGGCCACTGGCTTCATGGTGTCCCCGTCAGGCCTGCCTGACGAGACTTCCATCGACGCAGTCGAGATTTTCCTCGACCCATCGGACGGGTTGTCGACTGGTGAAGCCAACAACCCACCTTCGCTGGTTCCCTTGGTGGAGACCGAGGATCTGCCTGCGCCTTCGGGGCGGCAGTCCCCGGCTAAAGTGCCCGAGCCGAGGGAAGAGCGGATGTCCCCGCCCTTCCCAGACCCACCCTCGGTCACCCCGAGGGTCTTGGTCTCAGACTTCATCTCGGTCAAGCCGTTCCCGCCGACACTGGCGGTTTCGGTCTCGTAACCGAAGTAAGCGGCGACACCATTCCTCCTCGTCCTCCTCCTCCTCGGATGAGGGAGAAGCTGGCATGAAATTGCGTCGGCGTTACGAGGAGCTTATGTGGCAGCAGTTACTGTTGTCTGGGACTAAATCAACTCCGATTCAGCCCCCGGCCATCAAGTGGCTGTCACCCAAACGACCGAAGCAACTGCTCGCCCCAGTCAAGATGCCCATTCCTGGGCTGATTGTTCGACCGAAACCAGCTGCTCCACCGATTGTGGTGGAACCTCCGCCTCCACAACCGAAGTCTGGGGCACCAACCAAGGATTCTCGGTCGGGTCACGGCCTGCCCCACAGGTTGTTGGTCACCCTCACTCCTGATCGTCCTCGGCAGGTGGAGGGTGGCTCAGGGCCGAGGCAGCTCTTCGCAGACTCTTCTGAGTCCGATGACGACTCCTCCCTGTTCTCCATGCAGGTCGACCTGGAGTCCTCCGGGGCCAGTCATTGGAGCGATAGCCCATCGTCCTTCTTGGGTCTGCTTGACTCATCTCGGAGTCCACCGGGATGCAGCTCGAGCCCATGTCCCAAGCAGGCCGTGTCCTGACAGAGATACTGGACCAGGGTTCCCACAGAGGTCTTTCGGTGGCTGAGGCCATTGTCGGCACAGCCTTGGAGCTTTGGCAGCGGCCTGCTTCCTGTGCTGCGCCTTCGGCCAGGATGGCCAGGAAGTATGCGGTCCCTACTGGCTGTTTGCCCGGTTTCTCGGAGCACCCCTCTGCCGAGGGGTTAGTCACAGACAGCGTCTTCTGGCATTCCGGAAACGCTCGGGATGTGGATAAGCCCCCCGACAAAGAGTCCAAAAAGCTGGACTTTGCCGGGCGCAAGGTGTACGATGCGTCCTCCTTCGGCCTTCGACAGGCCAGCTCGGCCGTGCTGATGGCACACTTCTCCCACACCCTCATGAGCTCCCTGGATGAGGTTGTCCCTCATCTCCCGGCCGACCTGCAGACCACGGTCTGTCAGGTGCGGGACCAGGGTAGGGCGGTGGCGAAGCAGCAGCTTCAGACTGCTCTGGACATAGGTGATTCCTGTGCCAGGTCAGTAGCGGCCGCGGTGGGCATGCGCTGCAGGCGTGGCTGAGTATATCCATCTTCATGGCGGATACCCAGCACAAGTTGGCGGACGTCCCCTTCTTGGGGACTGACCTCTTCGACCCTAGAGTGGAGGGACTCCTCCAGCGGATCGAAAAGTCCAGTGCCACTCTGGACTCAGTCACCTCCGCCCAGAGGGACAAAGGCTACCGTCATCAACAGCATGAGTCCTTTCGTTCTTCGGCCCCTGCAGCACGACCGGCCCAACAGCTCCAGCAACAGGGCCAGCAGGCTCGCGCTTGGCGTCCAAAACCCAAGCTGGCGGCTTCCTGCAACAGGAAGCAAGGAGGTAAAGGCCCAGGAGGTCCTCGGCGGGTCCCTCCTCCAAGCCTTCCCAGAGGCGGGTTGAGGGTGCCGCCCCCAGCCTCGTCACTCCCCCCTGGGTTCCCCCCGTGGGGGGACGGCTCCGCCACTTCCTTTCCGCCTGGTCCGCTATCACCACGGACCGCTGGGAGTTGGAGGTGGTAGGAAAGGGCCTGCCTCTGGAGTTCGAGCAGACCCCACCCTTTCGAGCCGTCGCCCCTCGGGGGGGCCCAGGGTCCGCAGCCTCACTGTCAGCCCACCAAGCCGATATTGCCCTGCTCCTCGAAAAAGAGGTGATCAGGAAGGTGGCGGATCCTCCTCCAGACCCGGGGTTTGTGTCCAGGTATTTCCTGGTCCCAAAACGGATGGGGGGCTGGCGCCGCTTCCTCGACCTGCACGACCTGAACAGGTTCCTATGGTCTCGGACCTTCAGGATGGTCACTCTGGCTCAGATAATCCCATCCTTGGAACAAGGCATGTGGTTCTGTTCCCTGGACCTCCAGGACACGTTCTGTCACGTCCCAATCCGTCCGTCTCATCAGAGATTCCTCCACTTCAGGGCGGAGGGATCCCTTTACGAGTTCCGAGCCATGCCCTTTGGCCTCTCTCTCTAGCGCCCAGGGTCTTCACCAAATGCATGGCAGTGGTGACAGCATTCCTGCAGCGCCGAAGGGTCCGGGTGTACCCCTACCTGGACGACTGGCTGATTGCAGCCCCCTCCAGAGCGGAGGTGGAGTGGTCCAGAGATCTGGCCCTCCAGGTTTGCTCTCAGATTGGCCTCCTCATCAACGAGGCCAAGTCGGAACTCGTGCCGAAGCAGGTGATACTCTTCATCGGGGCAGAGCTCGACTCTCTTCGAGCCAGAGCTTGGCTCCCGGCGGACAGGGCCGAGGTTCTTTCCTCCTTTGCCCAGTCATTTCTGGTTGGGCAATCGCGACCTGCCTGGGAATTCCTGCACATCCTTGGCCTTATGGCATCCTGCACCAGCGTGGTCCGTTGGGCTCATTGGTACATGCGTCCCCTTCAGTGGGGACTGGCCAGCCAGTGGTCACAATGCTGCGATCCGTTGGACCAGCCCGTGACAGTGACCCAGGAGATGTGGAGCGCTCTCCAGTGGTGGACCGTTCCGGCACATCTGCAGGAGGGCATCCCGTTCCTCCGCCCCGAGCCAACGGTCTCCCTATCGACCGATCCATCTCTGATGGGTTGGGGTGCCCATCTGGGGGAGCACAGGGCGCATGGCCTCTGGTCCCCTCGAGTCCCGATGCCATATCAACCTGCTGGAGCTCCGGGCGGTCCGCCTTGCTCTCACCACCTTCGCTCCGTTTCTACAAGGTCAAGTGGTTCAGGTCCAGACGGACAATACCACGACCATGTACTACCTAAACCGCCAGGGCGGGATGCGCTCCATGCTGTTATGCAAGGAAGCTCTCCGCATATGGTCCCTCGTGCGCAGCCTGGAGGCGGATCTCCTAGCCATTCACATGGCAGGAGCCTCCAACACCCTGGCCGATGCCCTAAACCAGATAGGGGCTGCGTCTCACGAGTGGTCTCTCCTGCCGGAGGTAGTATAAGATCTGTTCTCCCACGGGGGCATGCCTCAGGTGGACCTGTTTGCCTCCAGGGAGAATGCGAAGCTGAGACTGTTCCATGCCCGGCCCCCTCAGCAGGGCTCACTGCAGGTGGATGCCTTCTCGAGGCTGTGGACCTCGGGCCTCTTCTACGCCTTTTCCCCATTTCCCTTGATCCACAAGGTGCTTCTCAAGGCGAGGAGGGACAAGTGATGAGGTGATTCTGGTAGTCCCAGACTGGCCCCGCGTTCTGGTATCCAGATCTCCTCAGTCTCAGCTCAGGCTCCCGAGGCAGCTTCCAGCCCGCTCGGACCTGATCTCAGTCAACCAGGGAAAGGTATTCCATCCGGACCTTCAATCCCTGCACCTGATGGCCTGGTTCCTGAGCGGCTAGAGTTCCAGGCCTTGGGTCTTTCCGACGAGGTCCTCAACGTCGTTGAGGCGTCCCGAAAGGAGTCGACCAGGACATGCTATGCCTTCAAATGGAAGAGATTTTCCATTTGGTGTCAGGGGAAGGGCTTGGGCCCTTCTGCCTGTCCCTTGGCAAGCATTCTGGACTGCCTGTGGTCCCTTTCTCAGCAAGGGCTTCGGTCGACGACCCTTAAGGTGCACCTGGCAGCCATCTCTGCTTACCGGGCGCGGGCCGGGAAGCTTTCGGTGGCGCCGGAGAAGGTGGTCTGGCGCTTTTTCAAACGCCTTGATCACATTTCCCCTCCAGTGCGGGAACCTTCACCTCCGTGGGATCTACTGCTGGTATTGGCCAAGCTCATGGGCAAGCCATTCGAACCAATGCACAGGTGCGATATCTGCCACTTGTCGTGGAAGACCGCCTTCTTGGTGGCTGTCACGTCAGCCAGAAGGGTGGGAGAGCTCCAGGTGCTTTCCATCGAGTCTCCTTATCTGGTCTTCCACAGGGACAAGATTGTCCTGCACCCTCACGCGAAGTTCCTTCCGAAGGTGGTGTCGGAGTTTCACCTTAACCAGGTGTTGACTCTGCCGGTGTTCTACCCCAATCACACCTCGGAGGCCGAATATAGGCTCCATACTCTGGACCCTAGAAGAGCGCTCGCTTATTATAAGGATTGGATGGCTGAAGTTCGGGGAGAAGTTCGCCAGCTGTTTGTCACCTACGCTGAAGCCGCACCTGGCAGACCTGCAGCCAAGCAGACGATAAGCAGGTGGGTCACCTCCTGCATAGATCTCTGCTATAGGTTGGCGGGCATGGAGCCTCCCAGAGGGATAAGAGCTCATTCTACCTGCCATATCGCTGCATCTGTGGCTGCTTCCAGGTATGTCCCTATCCAGGATATCTGCAGGGCTGCTACCTGGAAGTCGGCATATACCTTCATTACCCACTACCACATCGACCTTGAGTCACGCCGGGATGCTGGTTTTGGGGCCTCGGTTCTCCAGTCCTTATTCCCTAAGTAGGGGATGTGCGCTTTGCCTCCCTTCTCCCGGAGAATTGCTAGGAGTCTGCCAATAAGTGTGGATTGAACAATATATCCATGTCCCTAAAAATACAGGTTACTCACCTGTAACAGCAGATCTTACTTCGAGAGGGCTCTTGCAGTAGGTAATTACATATAGGACTGACGTCAGCAGGCGGCAGGACCCCACGGAAAAAATTTCTAGCTAGTAGTCCCTGGCAAGGGACCGCCCCCACGTTAGGTGACCGGCGTCAGACGACGTCGGTATAAAGGGGTGGTCCCGGACGCCCGCCTTCCAGTTCTTTCCCGCCGTTAGCTCGTGCAGCGCCTCGCGGAAAAGTTCGTGCTTAGCAAAGCCCTGTTCTTTCGTCAGTTTTTACCGAAAACTTTTCAGTATTTTTCTTCACATCGTCAGGTTAACGTCGGTGTATGACGTCCCCTTCCAAAAATAAATGCGACTCGTTGGTGCCTAACTGCCACACAGGACGGCCACTCTCTCTCTTTTTTGTCTAGGCCCCGACCACATTTGCCGACAAGTGTCCGCATTGCCTGCACTTCAACGCGGCTACCGCGAGCGATGCCAACAGGTCCCTGGAAGCCCATCTGCTCAAAAGATGTCTTCAATGGAAAGAATTGAAGAAGCTCAGGCAGGCGTCGACCTCTGCTGAAGGACACCACAAGCGGGACAAAGAAAGGCACAGGGAGAAGCCTTCTCATCCGTAACTCCGGCGAGTCGCGGTTCAAATAACGTCCCTCGGGGATATCCGATGGCAGTCTCAAGGTTTTGAGGCGCGCCACACCCGTCGAGCTCGCGTTGGTCCTGTGGCGCCTCCGGGCTAAAAGAGGCATCTGCCCCCAGTATCGCCGCAGGTTTGCGGCCTACTGGCGCAGGCACCTCCGATAAGCCGGACGTCGGCTCCTCCGACGTCCGCCGGGAGAAGACCGCTAAGATGCCCGACCCTGCAGGGCGGCGCACGGTTGCGTCCCCGTCGGACTGTGTCGTTTCCCACCCTCTGCCCGCCTTCGACAAGGGACCCCATAAGCCGGATACCGGCTCCTCTGGTGCCCGCCGGGATCCAGCCCCTAAGTCGCACGTCGGCTCCTCCGACATGCGCTGGGCGTCGGAACCTGTGACAGACCCTCCATCTTCTGTCATCTCAGGTTCCCCGCAGCCTTCGCTGCCGTCCGAGGCCGGTCGCCCCGGCTGACGCGGGATTTTTCCTCCTGTCCCCGGCAAGGCTGGGATATTCTCCCACCGTCAGACCCTCCTCCTACAGAAACGGATCTGACGCCGGACCCCTGGACGCTGGCCCCGACACTGGTTCCGACGCCGGCTGGGGACTTCCCCCCTCTGTCGGGCCTCTCAATGTCGACCCGCCCGTGGGGCTTCCTACTGGGCCGTTTGCTCCAGCAGCTCCTCCAGTACCCGGGTATCCACCATCCTATCAGACGCCGTCTTACCCGGGTCTGCAGTATCCAGCACCGCAGTACCCGACGCCGGCTCCACCGACGCAGCAGTACCTGACGCCGCAATACCCGGCACCGGTTTTCCTGCAGCCGGGATACGGATACTCGTCTTATGGATATAATCCGTATAGTTATCCCCCTCCTCCTCCTCCACTGCCCCCAAGGCCGCCGGTGGATCTGCAGGAGACTCTGGCCTCCTTGTGGGCTGAGGCCAAGGCTCAGCTCACCAAGGAGTCGAGAGCCGCCTCACGGCGATGGTGCCCCCGGCCCCCGAGATGGCACACTCCCTCTCCGCCTCCGGATTCCAGAGCTCTTCCCTCTGGATCCAGAGAGGGGCAGGACACGCGCCCAGGGATCCCCCCTAAGGAACCCGTTCCTCCCCCAGACGGGTCAGGGAGTCTTGCTCTGCTTCTAATTCTTCTTCATCTTTGCTCTCGGATTCATCGGATTCCTCCGACGGATGCTCCGAGAGAGACGACGAGCCTCGCTCTCCATCCAAGCCCCGGCCGAGGACTCCTCCGAAGTCTCCTCCAGAGGATCCTTCCTTCACGGAGTTGCTCAGGAAGATCCAGGAAGTACATCAGTGGCATTCTCTGGAACCAGATCCTCAGCGAGTCAAACTCATCGAACATCTGGACCTGCCTCTTACGGCTCCTACTTTATTGCCACCCTGGATCGAGCCTCACGCCCACCTTGTTTCCACTATTTGGAAACAACCGTTGACTTTAGCCCCGCTTCCTCAGAAGTCCAACAGGCTATACCAGACTCCGGAGGGTGTAGATTTTTTGGATTCTCGACCCCGTGCAGACTCGGTCATGATTAGCGCCACTCACGGCCGGTCAGCACACCCCAAACATTTAAGCTCGTCTCCTCCGGATATGGAATCTCATCTTCTGGACCAGTACGGAAGAAAAATGTATGCTTCTTCCACACTGGGAATTCGGGCCCTGAATTATGTAGCACATATGGGGGATTACCAGAAGGCTATCCTTGCCCAGGCGGAATCTAAGATTGACTCCTTACCTGACTCCCAAGTCAAGCAGGAGTTAGCTGACCTAGTCCGTTCTGCTCGTTCGGCCAGTCGTCACATCCTGAGGACGACTTACGACGCAGTGGACACTGCCGGGCGGAGCTCCGCGTGCGCCGTAAGTCTTCGGCGTCACACCTGGCTCCGCGTGTCAGGTTTGGTCCTGGAGGTGCAGTCATCAATCCAGGAAGCACCTTTCAGGGGTTCAGTGCTTTTCGGCGGTGATGTCAAGGACATCATCACCGATTTGCAGGAGAAGGGGACGGCTCTGAAATCTGTGGATTCCATGTACCGTCCCCATCACCCGCAGCGCCGTCCTTTTCGCATGAGCCGGCGGTCTCACGCGAAACCCCAAGGAAGGCGGCGCTAAATACCCGGTCCCCGCGGCTGCCAGGCCCCGCGCTACAAAAGCAGCAGGTGCCCCAGCTACGGCGCTGCCCCACACCACCTGACTCCTCCCTCTTCCCACCGCCTCCGGATTCCTGGAGGAACCAGTAGGAGGGAGATTCTCTTCACCTTCCAGGTTGGGAGAGGATAATAACGGACTCATGGGTGCTTCAGATTATTGCGGAGGGGCACTCCAGTTTTTCTAGAAACCTCCACGCCACCCCCTCTGAAGTCCTCTTACGCAAGGGACCATCTTCCTTTGGTCAGGGAAGAAATATCTGCCCTTCTCGCGAAGCAGGCCATAGAACCCATTCCTCCTCACCTTCAGGGGACGGGTTACTATTCCCATTTCTTCCTGGTCCCAAAGAAGACAGGAGATCTCAGACCCATTCTTGATCTCGGCTCCCTGAACTTCTACGTGGAATACAAGAAGTTCAGGATACTCTCCCTTCAAACTCTTCTGCCCCTTCTTCGGCCGGGTCAATGGCTTTGTGCGCTGGATATGCAGGACGCATATCTGCACATCCCCATTCGTCCCTCGCATCGCAAGTACCTCCAGTTTGCTTTCCAAGGGGACCACTACCAATTCAGGCACTTCGTTTGGTCTTTCCTCGGCTCCCTGAGTTTTTACCAAATGCCTGGCGGTGGTAGTGGCCCACCTGCGTACTATGGGAGTTCAGGTGTTTCCCTACCTGGACGACTGGCTCCTGGCGCCTCGTCCAGGGAGGAGCTCCTCCTGCATTTTCTCTCCCTCACCCAGCAGGTTTTCAGTTGCCTGTATTACCATCAACCATTCCAAGTCTCATCTGGACCCTCCCAGAGACTTCAGTTCATCGGGCTATCTCGATACGTATTAGTGAGCAAGGCCTTCCTTCCTCCGGACAAGCGGCCTCCTCCAGTCTGCAATTTCCTGCTATCAGAGCTAGGAAGGTTCTGGCGAGACGGTGGTTCTCCGTCTCTTGGGGCTCATGGCGGCCACCATCCTGATTTGTTCTCAGTGGACTCTGCTTCCAGTGGGATCAACCCAGAGACCTAATCTAGATCATCTGGTTCTGATCTCCCTCACGATGGCAAGACACTTGCAGTGTGGTGGATGGTTCAAGAGAACCTGTTTCGGGGGGTCCCCTTCTGTCATCCTCCCCCCTACCAGACTCTGACCGTGGACGCTTTAGGCGAAGGTTGGGGAGACCATCCCGGTCCTCACTGAACCCAGGGTTTATGGTCCAGATTGGAGTTAGCTCTCCACATCAGTGTGCTCAAGCTACGAGCAGTACTTTTTGCTCTCCAAGCCCTTCACCAATACATCCTTCCCGGTCACCTAGCTGTCCAGATGGACAACATGTGCGTGGCGTGGTACATCAACAAGCAGGGAGGGACCCGATCCTACCCGCTGTGCAGGGGAAGCAGTGAGGGTTTGGAACTGGGCAACGCTTCACAACCTTCACCTCATGGCGATCCATGTTCCAGGAGTCTACAATACCTTGGCAAACAAGCTGTCGCTCCTCTGCTCTGCCACGCGAGTGGGAGTTGGACCAAAAGGTTCTAGACGACATCTTCCAGCTTTGGGGGACTCCACAGGTAGACCTGTTCGCCTCTTCCCAAAACGCAAAACTTCCCACCTTTTGCTTGCTCGCTCCAGAGCAAGGTGCTTTTTGGAGCGACGCTCTGTCTCTAAACTGGAAGGGCAGATTCGTCTATGCTTTTCCCCCAATTCCTCTGGTCCCGCGTGTACTGCAGAAACTAACAAAGGAAGGAAGCGACTATGATTCTGATCTCTCCTTTCTGGCCCAGGCAAATCTGGTTCTCTCTTCTACAACAGTACTCAGAGGTTCCTCCTCTTCCTCTTCCTTTATCTCGAGGATTGCTGACCCAGGATCAGGGGACCCTGGTCCATCCAGGACTCAAGTCCCTGCAACTTCATGCATGGCTCCTGCAGACCTAGCTCAATCCCACTTTGGCGTCTCTCCAAAGGTGGCGGAAATTTTGGTGGAGGTTAGGAAACCCTCCACGAGGTCCACTTACGCCATGAAATGGAAGAGATTTTCTATTTGGGCCGCCTCTAGGAATGTGGAGCCATTCTCCTGTTCAGTGGCTGTTCTGCTGGAATATTTACGTCATCTTTTCGACCTGGGTCTCAGTCATTCCTCCTTGAAAGTACACATGGCTGCTATCTCAGCGTACCATGTTCCTTTTGCAGATAAAGCCTTTGCCCAATTAGAGGTATCGAAGACTTTTCTTAGAGGGGTCCTTCATCTCAGGCCCCCTGTCCGGACTCCTGCTCCCCCTTGGGATTTGAACTTTGTTCTCGAGAAACTTACCCTTCCCGCCTTCGAGCCTGCGGCCTCTGCAGACCTGAAGTTTCTATCATGGAAGACGCTCTTCTTGGTGGCCATTACTTCCGCTCAAAGAATTTCCGAGCTCCAGGCCCTTATGTGTAAAATTCCTTATTTGATTTTTCACAAAGAACGAGTCGCTCTTCGCATGAACCCTAAGTTTCTACCTAAAGTGGTAGCGGATTCTACCTTAAATCAGTCTATAGAGTTACCTGCCTTTTTCATGCAGTACTCCAACCAAGGGGAATATTTACTCCATACCATGGATGTTCACTGGATTCTGAGATACTACACCGATAGGACTAAGGATCTCAGAAAAACTGACCAGCTGTTCATTTCTTTTGCTCACAAAAGAGAAGGCAATGCTGTTACTAAGCAATGCCTGTCGAAATGGTTGGCTCATAGCATCACTTTCTGTTATGACAAGTACAACAAGACCCTTCCGGGTCAAGTCAGAGGTCACTCCACTCGGGGAGTTGCAGCCTCTACGGCTTGTTTCAAGACTGTGTCTGCGGCAGATATCTGTGCTGCCGCCACCTGGACTTCCGTCCATACTTTTACGAAACAATACAGTTTGGACATTGCCTCGCCGTAGAGCAGGCTTCGGGTTAGCGTTTGTGCTACTTCTTGGAGTAGTTCCTCCTCCCGGTGCCTTTCATTTGTTCCAGACTGCTTGGGATTCTGTCCTATATGTAATTACCTACTGCAAGAGCCCTCTCGAAGTAAGATAGTACAGTTAAGTAAGCACTTACCGTAACAGTAGATCTTCGGGAGAGGCTCTTGCAGTAGGTAATACCTTCCCGCCCTCCACCCCCCTAGGCTTTTTCAGCTCCTTTTTCATTGAAGGAAATATCTGCTTCTCTCTCGTCCGGGCCTTCCGGGCCTGTGGCGGGAAAGAACTGGAAGGCGGGCATCCGGGACCGCCCCTTTATACCGACGTCGTCTGACGCCGGTCACCTGATGTGGGGCGGTCCCTCGCCAGGGACTGCTAGCTAGAAATTTTTTCCGTGGGGTCCTGCCGCCTGCCGACGTCAGTCCTATATGTAATTACCTACTGCAAGAGCCTCTCTCGAAGATCTACTGTTACGGTAAGTTCTTACATAACTGCACTTTCTAGGAATGGTATATGTTGTTATCCACACGACCCACCCGACCTCCCCAGCTTTGACACACAACCTGGCTTCCAGCGGGCTAGATCTGGCGTCATGGGGCGGAGCCGAGAGTTTTACCACCCTTGTGGGTGGGAGGAGCCAGCTTGGAGACCTTCCGGCAAGATTTAAAGCGGCAAGGAACCTGCCAATATGTGTGGATGAACAACATATACCATTCCTAGAACTCCTGTTACAGGTGAGTAACCTGTATTTTTTGTACATTGTATAAACTGGACACATAACAGCCTAACTTAAAATGTGCCATTTATCATCACTTGTGAGGGGCAGGACTTTTATAAGTCACTTGTGGCTTTGCCACTGGTAAGTTATAATCCTACCCCCTCACTCCTAAAGATAAATAGCACATTTTGAATTAGCATATTCTATATCCCCATATAAATTAGACTTTAAATATCTGAGAATCCATTTCTGCAGCAGTAATTGAATCAAATTGGGTACTGAGAGAATTCTCCAACTCTAGCTTTTATTCATCAGCACTTTATCGCTTGATTACCCCACACTCCATCCCTGTTTTATTTGCTTGTTAGTAGTTACCCAAACAGAAAATCATCTGTTGGTTTTGCCACTAAGAAATGACGACTTATCCTTAACTCAGTGATCCTTCTGGTGAAATAATGAAAGGGGAATGTGCATGTGAAAAGCCTCACACACATTGTGTCGGGTGGCCACCCCTGATCAGCACTTTTTATGTTTGCTTGCATGCATGTGCAAGAAACATAGTGCCATCATACGAGTTTTCTAGAGGTGTGTCAGCCTCTTCCAATTCAGTCAGTGTGTTTGCAGGTGCAGTCGCAGTGCGCCAATCACTGCTGCAGCTGTCTATGACAGCAGGAAAATGCAGTGGCATACAGTTGAAAGGGAGAGCTCTGCTTCAGTGAGCAGAGCTCTCCCCACACACACACACACACACAAGCACACATATTGCGTGCGGATGCACTCTCCCCCCCCCCGACGCACACACTGTGTGGCCTACGGGGGTTCTCAATCCCCCGTCGGCCCACGCCCTCCCCAACAACAGTTGTCCAGGTGCCACGCTGGGAGACCACCCCAAGCGTGGCAAGAACTATCTCATAGCCATGGTGCCCAATCCCCATCGTCCACACACCCCAAAAAAAAGCTTTCCATGTGCCGCTGGGGCCCACCCCAAGCGTGGCCAAGCAGTATATGGCCGACGGGGTGCCTAACTCCGCCAGCTCCAGCCCCTCCAAACAGCTTTTTCCAGCTGCCATGCTGAGAGCCCACCCCAGCATGGCAAATGTCCCGGCCATCTAAAAACCTGTAAAGAAGAAAACCTCCTCGCAGTCTCCCTGCCCCCCACAACCCGCACCCACCCACTGCTCACCCTGCTTCTCTACCCCCCCCTCACCCCATACTTACCTCTGGAGCTTGGCGCGACGATCATCGGTGGACCGGGAACACATCTGCACTCTTTTCAAAGTCGACCACGAACTGAGGAAATGCCAGTAAGCTGTATAATGGAATAAATAGGTTTTTTTGAACTTTGTTGCATATCTCAGGCATTTTTGGGCCCAAATTTTCAACATGGGTTTTTTGGCACCCCTCCTCATGAATTATTGCACTGTCATGGCGTTAATCGGGCCCGAAGGGTGATTTCGCAGTCACTGCGCGAAATCACCTTTCGGGATCCATTAACAAAACGACACTGCCAGTGTTCATAAGGTGGGCTCTCAAAAAGCCTATGTTGAAAATTTATTAAAATTCCTAAAAGTACTGTTTCACGGTGCGTTGTGCAGTTCATGCGCGGCTAAATGGATTAAATTTTCAATATTTTCACCGAGATTTTCAACATACTGCCATTTTACCACACCTCCTTATGACCAGTACAGCTGTCATTTTCACATCTCACCCAAACGTGTTTCCGTACTTCATGAAGCATAAATGGCTTAGTCGGTGTGCGTAAATCAATGTATGGGACACATTAAGAAAATCACAGTGACACCGTTCATGAGCAGAGGTCTAAAAGGCTATGTTGAAAATTTGGTGAAAAATTCCTAAAAATGACTGTTTTACGAGTGGTTGCAGAGTTCTACGATGCTCGTAAGTTCAGAAATTTTCAATATTTTCACTCCAGATTTTCAACATTGCCATTTTACCACACCTCCTTATGAGCAGTACAGCTGTCATTTTTCACACCTCCCACAACGTGTTTCACTTCATCGCATACAATGGCGCATAGTCGGTGTGCGTAAATCAATGTATGGGACATATTAAGAAAATCACAGTGACACTGGTCATGAGCAGAGGTGTTAAAATGGCTATGTTGAAAAATTTGGTGAAAAAATTCCCAAAAATGACTGTTTTAGGAAGCGCCGTTTAGTTCTCACACATTGGCAAGTTTCGCGTTGTAATATTTGCACCAGATTTTCATCAGTGCCATTTTACCACACTTCCTTATAGGCAGTACAGCTACCATTTTTCACATCTCGCCCAAAATGTGTTTCCGCACATGTAGCGCACAATGGTATAGTCAGTGTGCGAAAACAATGTTTGGGACAGATTAAGAAAATCACAGTGACACTGGTCATGAGCAGAGGTCTTAAAATGGCTATGTTGAAAATTTGGTGACAAAACTCCATAAAATGACTGTGTTACGAGTGAGCATTGCACAGTTTCCACGCACCCTTGTAAGTTCATGAATTTGTAATATTTTCAGTCCAGATTTTCACAAGTGGCATTTTTCCATACCTCCTTAGGAACAGTACAGCTGTCATTTTCCACAACATGGCTGAAATGTGTTTACACTTTCAGGCGCAGAAATACGTGGTCGCTGTGGGAAATCATTGTTCGGGACAGATAAAGAAAATCACACTGACACTGTTCATGATTGGAGGTCCCAAAATGTCTGTGTTAACAATCTGCTGTAAAAATCCCCAACTAGTTACATTATGGGTGTGCGTTGCACAGTTTCTATGCACGCTCGTGACTTCACCAGTTTTTTTAAGATTTTCACAGCAGATTTTCAACATTGCCATTTTTTACACCTCTCCATGAACAGTACCACTGTCATTTTTCACATCCTGTTCGGAATATGTTTTTGCACCTGTGGTGCCAAATGCCGTAGTCACTGTGCAAAAGCAGTTTTCGGCTAGCAAACTGATATTGCCACTGTTCATGAGGTGGGGGTCACAAAAAAACCATGTTGAAAATTTGGAGTGAAAATACCAACGAATGCCTGAGGCATTAGGGTTTCCGACCATAACAACCCCATCCTGTAGAGAATGACAGACATCAGGGGTGTGACTTGCGATTCTTGCCTGTAATGCTCATACCATTCCACCCCCATCCACACCCTGCAGCCAGTGAGAGGCATCAAGGTGTGCCTCGGACTCTTCGGGCCCAAACTTCACCCCATTCTCCTATACCGCACCCATCTCACCGTATTTCCTGATGGAATGGGGTGCGCATAAGGGCCAAAGACCCCAAGGCACAGTGACACTTGTCAGTGTCTACAGGGTAGGGTGTGGTGAAATGGCGTAGTCATTATGCCTGACGACCCAAAGGCACACCCCAATGCCTGTCACTCTCTGCAGGGTGGTGGTGGGGTTGGCTTCAGTTCAGTACTTCGCTGCCATTCCTATTATGCAGCTCTGTAACTTCTACACTACCAAAACATTCAGCATTGACAAATGCTTGTTTTTTCTTGTTACTTATAGTTAATAGTCTTTTCTCTGGAGGTGCCCTCTTCAGTAGCCACCACCCAGCCCCATACTCGGACCTCCTTAGCTTCCCGAGGCAAGGCTCACCTAGATGGGGGCTGGGGGAGTGATCCAGGAGAGAACTTGGTCCTCTGATGAGAACCTCAAGGGTAGTGTGCTCCCTTATCATACTGCACTCTGGGATTTGTTTTTCTGTGTTCAAGTTCCTTCCCCTCTATAGAACACTGTCACACTTGAGGGACCAATGCAAAAATGCACAGCACAGGTCCCCTGTCAGCATCCTTCTACATGGTACTCTTCCTGCACTGCCACCTGTAGTCACCCTCGAGCCTCCTCTCCCTTCCCAGCCCACAGACGCCATGAGCTTGTTCCCAAACCCTGGTCGCCGATGTCATGAGTAGCAGTCCTTCCACTGCGCCGAAAGGCTAGCTGGCAATTCACACTTCTAGCGCTAAAACAACATTTTTACTTATGGGGTTTCTAAATAAAGCTGGTTGATTCTGCCTTCCCACCCAGGCGTTGATTGTAAACAAAGCAGTGGACTGGCATCCCACAGTCCACTGCAGCTGACATCACATCTGGGAAGCAGCCAGGTTGGGGGTTCACTATTCTAATAATAGCATCTGAGATGTAAATAGTACAGTATATTGAATCCCCCACAGCTGTCCCCAGCCGTGATGTCTGCCACGATGGATTGTGGGATGCTGCTCCATCACTGGGTTGGGAAGTCAGGATCAATCAAATTTATTCAGAAGCCATGAGCGTCAAACTTTTGTTTTAGCACTAAAAATGCTGATTGGGGGGCCACCAACCCCACACAGTGGTGCTTTTCACATGGATATTCCCCTTTAAACCTGTTTTCCACACCTAAATTAGATATATTTAGGTTGTAAAGTGATTTTTTTGTGCATGAATCTGAAGATGTGTAAGTATATAAGTTGAAAAGTTGTAGAAAGGCGTTATATGGTGAAAAACATTTGTCAGCTTTTGTTTTCTTATTTAGGAGAAGCCGACAAGCCTTACACAGTGGAGGAGACAGTATCCTACAGTGAGCTTGACTACATTTCAGTGAGTTGAAACCAGCTGAGTGTATGTGTGTTTGTGCACCTTGCTATATGGGATGCGCTTGATGAGTTGTATCCAGAGTGCTATATCTGTACATAGTACTGTAGTAATCTTAGAACATTTATAACATGGTTGTGTTGAGAGGTAATGAAGCCTAGCGGAGTGTAGAGCTGTGAATCTTAACCCGTCAAGCCAGTTGTGGCCTTTTTAAACGTACATATAAAGTGTGTGTGTATATATATATTTTATATATATATATATATATATTCTTTACAAAAAAACTGTGTTATTGCAACAGTTTAGGGTTTTACAGTGACAAAGTGAGGCAATTAGCCATTGATTTACCACCTTGCCCCCGACCACCCGCCCCACCAACAGGCATCAGGGTGTGCGTTAGGGTCATTGGCCCTAACTCTCCCCCCATTCCATGTGTAAATAAGCTGAGATGGTGCAGTATAGGAGAATGGGGTGAGAGTTAGGACTGACGACCCCAACGCACACCCCGATGCCTGTTGGTGGGAGCGGGGTGGGCATGGGGTACAAGGAGTGGTAACCCTAACAGTGAATTTCCTAGCTTTTGTCGCTGTAAAAAACCCAAATTGTTGCATTAATGCATTTTTTTGCAAAGAATTTCCTTACTTTTTGAGCAAGCATAGTAAAGTACAGTGTTGCACAAGTTGGTGGGACCTGCGCTCACACCAACTTGCAAATTTCTGCCTAACATAATAGTACAAGTACTGAATATCATATATATTGGTGGGAGCGCAAAACGAACCAAATTTTCATTCGTTGGAGTGGCATAATTCTGCACCTGTTTACATTTTACACACCTAACCACTGAAAATTACTTCCGTGGCAGTAAGGCCAGCTACCCTGTAAATGTCAAGCCACTACCACAATGCAGAACGCTATCCGCAAAACGTAAATTGCGTCACGCAATATCTCTGCAGCAAAATAATTTTCCGACACCTAAACACTGTAATTCACAACTACAGGATATCCCTTCAACACCCTTCAAATTTCAAGTTAAAAGACCAAACCGTTTCAAAGATATTTAATTTTAAAGTTCTAGGGACATGGATATGTTGTTCATCCACACTCATTGGCAGTATCCTTGCCGCTTTAAATCTTGCCGGAAGGTCTTCAAGCTTGCTCCTCCCACCCACCCGGGTGGTATAACTCTCGGCTCCGCCCCATGACGCCAGATCTTCCTTACCGCTTGGAAGCTCAGGTTCCCTCCTTAACGCTCTGCGTTTGCGACTGGTTCCTATTTCTCCGTTTCGCGGTTAAAATAAAATTTTGCAAAAGACTTCAGTCTTCTATCCCTCAGCGCTGCGATGGACAAATCGACTCCCAGATTTCGAGATGCCCATGCGGGCAGAAGATGTCTCGGACGGATCCACACTCCCGCGTGTGTCTACTGCTTAGGCCTTGAGCACGACCCGCAGGCTTGCGACCTGTGCTCATCTTTCTCGGCCTACGTCCTCGAAGACCGTGCTGCCCGATTGCAACTGGGCCGTCCCGAGAAGCGTTTCCCTCCGGTGAAGTCCAAGGAGGCCCGGTTGGCGGTGTCCGCGGCGGCGGGCTCGGCGGATCGGCTCGAGCGGATGGTCGCCCTCGAAGAGGAGGCGGCGCGGGCCGTATCTTCCTCGGCCGCGGCATTTATCCCGCTCTCTCTGGGTTCTTCCTACACGGCTTCTTTTAAGGAGCTTTGTCTGTCCCTCTCCACTAAAGGAGAAGGGCCTGCGTCTGCTGGACCTTATTCTCGGTCCAAAAAGAGGGACAGGGGTAAGTCCCTCCGTCGACGCTCTTGGGAGCGGGAAAGGTCCCTCTCCCCGGGCCGTCGACCGTCGGCTTCGGGCCGATCGCTGCTTCGCCACTGGCCTCACGGTGTCCCCTGCCAGGTCAGTTGACCGAGACTCCACTGATGAAGTCGAGATTTTTCTCGACCCATTGGACTGGCTGTCGCCTTTAGCAGCCGAGATTCCCCTCTCCCCGGTTCCCCCGGGAGGAGTTGAGGATCCCGTGGGCTCGCCTGTGCCTCCGGTTCCGGAGCCCTCGGATGGACCTTCCGAGCCGAAGGGAGTGCCGGTTCCGGCCGACACCTCCCCGCACCGACCCCGGAAATTCCGGGAGTCTCGGTCTCGGACCTCTTCGCGGTCCAGCCGTTCCCACCGTCATAGGCGGTCTCGGTCTCGGCACCGTGGTAAGCGGCGTCGCCGCTGCCCCGCCCTCCTCCCTCGGATGAGGGAGGCTTTGGCGCAAATTACGCCGGACGGCACGAGGACCTTATGCTGCAACAGCAGCCCTGGTCGAAATAAGCGACCGCGCCTTCGCCATTAGTGGCTGTCACCGGAACGGCCGACACAACCCCTCGACTTGTCCGAGGAGCCTATACCCAGGCCGGTTGTTCGGCCAAAACCAGCTGCTCCACCGATTCCGGTGGAACCTCCGCCTCCACAGCCACCAATTGGGGCTCCGACCAAGGATTCTCGGTCGGCTAAGGGTTTACCCCATCGGCTGTCAGTTACCCTCACTCCCGACCGACCTCGGCAGGTGAAGGGTGGCTCAGGCCAGAGGCAGCTCTTGAGGACTCTTCGAGTCGAAGATGATTCCTCCTTCTTCTCCAGCGACTGGACTTGGAGTCTTCAGGAGGTCAGTCAATGGACGATAGCCCGTCGTCCTTCCTAGGACTGCTTCGGCTCATCTCGGAGTCTACCGGGATGGAGCTCGAACCCGTTTCCAAACGGGCCAGGTATCCCCTCACGGAGATTCTGGACCGAGGGGATTCTCCGACGGAGGCCTTTCCGGTGGCCGAGGCCATAGTGGGTCCGGCACTGGAACTTTGGCAGCGCCCTGCTTCCTGCCCTGCGCCTTCGGCCAGGATGGCCAGGAAGTATGCGGTCCCTACCGGTTCCTTGTCCGGTTTTTCGGAACACCCCTCTGCTGAGGGGTTGGTTACCGACAGCGTTTTCCGGCGCGCCGGCAACGCCAGGGATGTGGACAAACCTCCTGACAAGGAGTCCAAGAAATTGGACTATGTCGGGGCGAAAGTCTACGCTATGCCTCTCGGCCTCGTCAGGCCAGTTCGGCCGCCCTCATGGCACATTTTCTCATGCCCTGTTGGGCTCCTGGATGAGGTCATCCTCATCTTCCGCCCGATCTGCAGACTACGGTTAAGCAGGTGCGGGACCAGGGCAGGGCAGTGGCCAAACAGCAGCTCCAGACTGCTTTGGATATAGGGACTCATGCCAGATCGGTGGCGGCCGCAGTGGCTATGCGTCGGCGGGCTTGGCTGAGGATATCCACCTTTACTTCGGATACCCAGCACAAGTTGGCGGATGTTCCCTTTTTGGGGACTGACCTCTTCGGCCCTGGGGTGGAAGGTCACCTGCAGAGGATCGAGAAGTCCAATGCCACCTTGGACTCGGTCTCTTCCGCTCAGAAGGACAAAGGCCGCAAACCACAGCCTAAGCCCTTTCATCCTTCTGTGCCCCCGGCGCGCCCGGCCCAGCAACGTCAGGGCCAGCAGGCTCGGCCTTAGCATCCCAAACCCAAGCCGCCGGCTTCCTCTAACAGGAGGCAGGGAGGAAAGGGCCCAGGAGGTCCCTCGGCGGTCCCTCCTCCAAGCCTGCCCAGTGACGGGCTGAGGGTGTCAGCCCCCATCCCGTCACCTCCCTGGGTCCCCCCGTGGGGGGACGGCTCCGGCACTTCCGTTCCGCCTGGTCCGCTGTTACCACGGACAGGTGGGTCTTGGAGGTGGTGGGAAGAGGCCTGCCTCTGGAATTCGAGCAGGCACCACCCTTCAGAGCCGTCGCCCCTCGGGGGGCTTCGGGATCCCCAGCCTCACTGGCGGCTCGTCGAGCCGACATCGCTCTCCTCCTCCAGAAGGAGGTGGTAAGAGAGGTGGTGGACCCTTCTTCAGACCCAGGGTTTGTGTCCAGGTACTTCCTGGTTCCGAAACGGACGGGGGGCTGGCGCCCCATTCTCGACCTACACGACCTAAACAAGTTCCTAAGGTCTCGAACCTTCAGGATGGTCACTCTGGCTCAGATAATACCATCCTTGGAACGCGGCGTGTGGTTCTGCTCTCTGGACTTGCAGGAGGCGTTTTTTCACGTCCCTATCCGTCCGTGTCTCCAGAGATTCCTTCGCTTCCGAGCGGAGGGATCCCTCTTCGAGTTCCAAGCCATGCCCTTCGGCTTGTCTCCAGCTCCCAGGGTCTTCACCAAATGCATGGCAGTGGTGACAGCATTCCTGCGGCGCCGAGGGGTCCGGGTGTACCCTTACCTGGACGACTGGCTGATAGCAGCTCCCTCCAGGGAGGAGGCGGAGTGGTCCAGAGATCTGGCCCTCCAGGTCTGCTCTCAACTGGGCCTCCTTATCAACGAGGCCAAGTCGGAACTCGAGCCGAAGCAGGTGATTCTATTCATCCGGGCGCAGCTCGACTCTCTTGAGCCAGGCGGCTCAGCGGACAGGGCCGAGGTTCTTTCCTCCTTTGCCCGATCATTTCTGGTTGGGCAATTCGCCCTGCCGGGACTTCCTGCGCCTCCTGGGTCTCATGGCGGCCTGCACCAGCGTGGTCCGTTGGGCCCGCTGGAACATGCGTCCCCTTCAGTGGGGACTGGCCAGCCAGTGGTCACAACGCTGCGATCCCTTGGACCAGCTTGTGTCGGTGACACAGGGGATGTGGAACGCTCTCCAGTGGTGGACCGTTCCAGATCATTTGCAGGAGGGCATCCCGTTCGTCCGCCCCGAGCCGACGGTCTCTCTATCGACCGATGCCTCTCTGATGGGTTGGGGTGCCCATCTGGGGGAACACCGGGCTCATGGCCTCTGGTCCCCGCGGGAGTCCCGATGCCACATCAACCTGCTGGAGCTCCGAGCGGTCCGCCTAGCTCTCACCGCCTTTGCTCTGTTCCTCCGGGGTCAAGTGGTCCGAGTCCAGACGGACAATACCACGACCATGTACTATCTGAACCGCCAGGGCGGGCGCCAGCTCCATGCTTCTATGCAAGGAAGCTCTCCGCGTTTGGTCACTCGTCGCAGCCTGGGCGGATCTCCTAGCCATTCACGTGGCAGGGCCTCCAACACCCTGGCCGATGCCCTGGGCGGATAGGGGCTGCATCCCACAGTGGTCTCTCCTGCCGGAGGTAGTACAGCATCTGTTCTCCCTTTGGGGCCTCCTCAGGTGGACCTGTTTGCCTCCATGGAGAACGCGAAGCTGAGTCTGTTCCATGCCCGCCCCCCTCAGCAGGGCTCGCTGCAGAGGGATGCCTTCTCGAGGCAATGGACCCCGGGCCTCTTTTACGCCTTTCCCCCATTTCCCTTGATCCACAAGGTGCTTCTCAAGGCGAGGAGGGACAAGGCGCAGGTGATTCTGATAGCCCCAGACTGGCCTCGCCAGTTCTGGTACCCAGATCTCCTCAGTCTCAGCTCCAGGATTCCGCGGCAGCTTCCAGCTCGCCCGGACCTGCTCTCAGTCAATCAGGGGAAGGTGTTCCATCCGGACCTTCAATCCCTGCACCTGACGGCCTGGTTCCTGAGCGGCTAGAGTTCCAGGCCTTGGGTCTTTCCGACGAGGTCCTCAATGTAGTTGAGGCGTCCGTATGAGTCGACCAGAAAATGCTATGCCTTCAAATGGAAAAAGGTTTTCCATTTGGTGTCAGAAGCAAGGCTTGGACCCTTCCTCCTGTTCCTTGGCAAGCATCTTGGACTATTTATGGTCCCTTTCTAGTCAAGGGCTTAGGTCGGCGACCCTAAGGGTGCACCTGGCAGCCATCTCTGCTTACGGGCGGCGGGCGGGAAGCAGTCGATGGCGCAGGAGAAGGTGGTCTGGCGCTTTTCAAAGGCCTTGATCACATTTCCTCAGTCGGGAACCCCACCTCCGTGGGATCTACTGCTGGTACTGGCAAAGCTCATGGGCAAGCCATTGAACCTATGCAGGTGTGCTCTCTCTCACCTGTGGTAGAGACAGCCGCCTTCTTGGTGGCTATCCGTCAGCCAGAAGGATGGGAGAGCTCTAGGGCGCTTTCATCGAGTCTCCTTACCTGGTCTTCCACAGGGACAAGGTTGTCCTCGCCCCACCCGAAATTCCTTCCAAGGTGGTGTCGGGGTTTCACCTTAACCAGGTGTTGACTCTGCCGGTGTTCTACCCCAATCACACCTCGAGGCCAATATAGGCTCCATACTCTGGACCCTAGAAGGCGCTCGCTTATTATAAGGAGCTGACGGTTGAAATTGGGAGAGGTTCGCCAGCTTGTTTGTCACCTCACGCTGAAGCAGATCTGGCAGACCTGCAGCCAAGCGGACGATAAGCAGGTGGGTAACCTCCTGCATAGATCTCTGCTATAAGTTGGCGGGCATGGAGCCTCCCAGAGGATAAGAGCTCATTCTACCCGCCATACTGCTGCAGCGGTGGCTGCTTCCAGGGACGTCCCTATCCAGGAAATCTGCAGGGCTGCTACCTGGAAGTCAGCAAACACCTTCATTACCCACTACCACATCGACCTTGAGTCACGCCGGGATGCTGGTTTTGGGGCCTCGGTTCTCCAGTCTCTCTTTCCCAAGTAAGTATATGGGGTGTGCGTCTTGCCTCCTTCCTCCCGGAGAACTGCTAGGAGTCTGCCAATGAGTGTGGATGAACAACATATCCATGTCCTAGAAATACAGGTTACTCACCTGTAACAGGAGTTCTAGGAATGGTATATATTGTTCATCCCTACATTCCCGACCTCGGCCGGCGCACAACCCTGAGCTTCCAGCGGGCCAGATCTGGCGTCATGGGGCGGAGCCGAGAGTTATACCACCCGGGTGGGTGGGAGGAGCAAGCTTGAAGACCTTCCGGCAAGATTTAAAGCGGCAAGGATACTGCCAATGAGTGTGGATGAACAACATATACCATTCCTAGAACTCCTGTTACAGGTGAGTAACCTGTATTTTTTGCACCTATAAAAATTCTTTGATCACGAGAATCGGTTGAGACCTCACGATCAAAGATCATAGTTGATCATGAGGGGACAGACGTGTGGTCATGAAATTTGGGCTATCTGGTCCCTCCCAGAGACATCTGGTCCAGCAAAAATCTGTCCATCTCGTCCCGCCCTCACGAACGAAGCTCGTGATCAAAGAAATCTTGCAACCAAAGAATTTGCAGGCTCGCGATCAAAGAATTTAAAAACATTAAAACTCCATTTTTTGACACAACTACATTAAACCACTGGCATGGCTCGATAGAGGAAGCCCTAGAGCAAAACCCATCCTAGTTTTACTTCATAAGTCACCCTGGGCTGAAATATTTGTTTTTCAACCCAAAATCTGGCCATGTAGCACAATGGCGCAGTCGGTGTCTTGAAATCAATGTCACGGACATAAAGAAAATCACAGTGACACCGTTCATGAGCAGAGGTCTTAAAAGGCTATGTTGAAAATTTGGTGAAAAAATTCCTAAAAATGACTGTTTTCTGAGTGCGTGCTGCAGAGTTCTACTATGCTCGTAAGTTCGCAAATTTTCAATATTTTCACTCCAGATTTTCAACATTGCCATTTTACCACAACTCCTTATGAGCAGTGCAGCTTTTCACACCGCCTGAACGTGAAACACCAGTATGTAGCTTAATACAATGGCGCAGTCGGTGTGCGAAATCAATGTATGGGACACATTAAGAAAATCCCTCCTTCGCGAATGAAGATCGTGATCAAAGAATCTCGCGATCAACAAATTTGCAGGCTCGCGATCAAAGATCGTTAGCGAGCCACGATCAAAGAATTTAACAGTTTAAAACTCCATTTTTGTTTTATGTATTATTTCTTTCGAGCTCCCAGCTTCTGCCATCAGCTGTCCCCCAGCGAGCCCTCCCCCGAAGGTTAGACCCCCTCCCTTATGCACCCCATGACTTACCCTTCGTGGCAGGGTGGTGAGGAGCGACTCAACTCACCCCAAACAGATCCATGCCAGGGAGGTGCCTTCTCGGAGGTGGCACGCTGCGGGGACCACGTCATCCAGCTGGAGCTTTTTTCCGCTTTTCTCCCCTTGTGAGGAGGTAGGGCAGCACAAGGCGTGAGGCGGCGCATGCTACCGCCGATGCTCTCACCAAGCGCCTGCCTGTCTCCTCCCCTTCAGTTGTAGCAGGTCGGCACTGCCCCCAGCAGCCGCTAGGGGCCAGTGGAGCGCCGACAGCTAATGTCCCCCCACCCCGGAGAAGGAGAGCAGTCCAATGGACGCTCGATCCTTGTCCTCCCCGCCAACCCATGACGACCCGTGCTCATTCCCGAACATGGGTCACCGTCGTGGCTTGAGGTAAGACGTCCAGCGCCTCAGTCCTCAATGCCACTGAGCCAGCTAAAACTCCATTTTTTGACACAACTACATTAAACCACAGGCATGGCTCGATAGAGGGAAGCCCCCGAGCAAAACTCGTCCAAGTTTTACTTCAGAAGTCACCCCTGGGCTGAGATATTTGCTTTTTCTTCCAACCCCAAACTGAAAACAAGATGGCGGCCGTCGCGATAAATAAATTTCTCGCGATCAAAGAATCTTTGATCACGAGTCTGCAAATTCTTTGATCGTGAGGAGTGACCAGATGGCCCAAACCCCATTCTTCTTTCACAAAACAACCATATAAATTTTTCCATAGACTTATAATGGGAGCTAAAAAGTTTAATAACTTTTGAATGGATTAATATTTTTTCACCAAACAAAAATTGGCATGTTCCTTGACCCAAGTTCTCTCTACATGCCAAGATTCAGACTGGCATGCTACATGGTGGCCACGCAGCACCATGGACAAAATCCGGAAAACTGCCCTCAAAACTGGCGAACAGTGCATTTTTCAGTGATTCACTGTACACAAACTGTAAGTCTGACCAAATCGCAATTTGGCAGATCAAGAGATCTACCATGCCCTACTGCGCATACCAAATTTCATGCAAATCCGTTGAACGGGTCCAGCGTTATTAATGTGTAAATTTCAAGTTTAAAATTAAGTGCCTTCATAATCCTAACTATAGGGCGCGGTGGCGCCCCTATAGCATATATACAAAACCGAACATACTCCCATAATGCAAAGCATCATGGGATATATATGCAAATCACTACAAAATATTATGCTGGTTCAACTTTAAGCAGAAATGCATAGTGACGAAAGGCCTCTCACACAGACTGCAAAGGGTGCCAACAGAAGACACAGACATGTGTTTCGTTCTACCAGGACTCATCAGTGTGCCTCGTTGGTAGGACACCCCAGTGGAATGAACCAGCTACCCTAAGATGGTCTATCTGGGTTGGGTTGTGGTGAGCCCAATAAAAACAAAAAACAAGCTAAGCGACAAAGAACCTTAGTGCGCAAGCACTGAGGCAAGGGTTACCCCAAAGGGCAGTGGCCAGAAAGTCATGTTTTAAAGAAATACAAAATCACACATACTCCCATAATGCAAAGCATCATATATATATATATATATATATATATATATATATATATATATATATATATATAGAGAGAGACACAAAGGTGTGTGTATGTGTGTGTAGTATATATATATATATATATATATATATGTGGTGTGTGTGTGTGTGTGTGTGTATATATATATATTTGCACACACACACACACACAAAATGTGTGTGTATATATATAGATCTTACTTCGAGGAGAAGCTGTTGCAGCAGGTTTCACATTGAGGACTGGCGCCACATGGCGGTGGTTCTGGCAACTTTTTCTCTAGTAGTACAGACGTGGGAATGCCCCCCGCCAACGTCGGCTCCACCTCCAACGTCGCCCTACATAAGGGAGGAGTTCCCCACATGCTCCAGTTCTTTCCCGCCGCACAGTCAGGGTTAATTAAGTCGGCTTCAGCTTAGTACCGATCGCTCTTTCTCCACCGGATTTTCTTGTTTTTTCAATCTGTTTGGCTTCTGTGTCATTGCATCCTAATAAGTGCGCTTGTGGGCGACAAATTCCCGCTAAGGACGGTCACTCGTGGTGCCTTTATTGTCTGGGGCCCGGCCACAACACCAACGCCTGCCCCCACTTTCAGGCCTTCAACTTGCGGATGCGAATCAGGTGCCAGAAGTCACTCGCAGCCTTCATCGCTGAGATAAAATTAGCCGCCATGGAACGGGCCTCCTCCTCAGGAGAATCTGATCATCCACAGCCTACAAGCATCAGGAGCAAGACAGGAGAAGGTCTCTCTCAAAACTCCGGTCTTCGGGATCGAAGTCCGGGTCGTCGGGGCACAATTCCCGCCTCACGGCCCTCAAGCCTTCGTCTGCTGTCTCCAAGCCTGCTTCTCTTCCTCCGCTGAAAAGTTCTCAGCCCACCGAGAAATCGAAGGGCACAGGTAAGGTCTCCTCTTTCTCAGTCTCTTCTTCGAAGGTCAACACCCGGGAGTTGAGCAAGGCCTCCGGGTCTTCAGGTGGCAGGGCTTCCCCTTTGCCTCCCAAATCGAAGGACACCGACCAATGCTAGCCTCCGGCTGCTGACCGGCGTTCGGCCGAGAAGTCCTCAACCATAAGGCCGACCGTCCACAAAACTCCGCCACCGAGCGTTCGTTGGCCCTCAAAGAGAGCGGGCGCCATACCCTCGCCTGCCCGTGACTCCTGCGGCCCCGGTCCCGGCAACAGTTGTTCTGCTGCTGGTTGTAGTCCATCCTACGCCAGTCCTTTCGGCGACACCCGACAACAGCTCCGACACCCCTTCTCCGCAGTCGCCGATCCAACCGATGCCAGACCCTGGGGACGGTGGTGCTGACGCCGCCCCGACGTCCCCCCTTAGGCCGATGCCAGTTGGCAAGGATACGGACCCGACGCCGGTCTCCCCGGATGGCGGGGCCGATGCTGGTGCAGGCACGGGTGCTCCTCCACCTACACCTGAATCCCCCAGATTACACCTTTCTCAGGTGAAGGAGCTCTTCACCCACTGGTGGGATACAGTTAAAAAAGACCTGTCAGCGGGTGTGCCTCCACCCACTCCGGTGCCAATTCCAGACCCACTTGAACCGGGGAATGGGGGGTGGAAGAGGTTACCCCTCCTAAGAAACGCACAAAGAAATCTAGGAGGGATAGGTCTAGTAGCTCTTCCCGCTCTCCCTCGTCGCCTCCGGACAAGAGGCACAAAAGGAAGAGGCGTAGCCCCTCCCCCTCTTGCTCTCTGGACTCCTACATAGACTTGGATTCTTCTTCCTCCAACGCCTACTCATAGTCAGACCTAGGGGACACGGAGGGTCTACCTAAATCCCCTCCAGATGATCCCAGCTTCATGGAGGTAATGAGGCACATCCAGGCCAACATGGGTTGGGACACTGAGGCCCTGGACCCCGAGCGACTGCAGCTGGCTAAATACCTCCGCAAAAAAGACCCAAAGCCGGTGGTCATCCCTCCCATGGTCGACACCTTTGAGGATGTCACCTGGGTGACCTGGAAGCGTCCTCATTCCTCCTCTGCCATGCCCGAGAAGGCTCACCTGCTGTACCGGGCGCCTGCGGACCACCGCTTTCTGGCCGAACCACCTGTTGCGGAATCTGTGGTGATTTTGGTGGCTCATGATCGTTCGCAGAGGCCCAAACATCTGAGCACCCAGCCGCCTGACAGGGAGTCTAAGCAGCTGGATTCTGTGAGCCATAAGGTGTACTCTGCTGCGACCTGCAGCATCAGGAGTCTCAACTTCCTGACGCATATGATCCAATTCCAGAATGCCCTTTGGGAACAAGGATTGGACATTGTGCAGAGCATGCCCGATTGTCCTCAGCGGACAGAGCTTGCCAAGTTGTTGCAGACTGGCTCAGACGTGGGTACCCATGTTCTGCGGTTGGCTCTTGACTCTGCGGACACTTCCTCCAGGGCGGCCGCCACTGGCATTTGCCTCTGACGCCATGCGTGGCTTCGGGTTTCTGGGTTCGATCCAGACATCCAAACCAACCTTCTGGATGCTCCCTTTAAAGGCTCTGTGCTCTTTGGCGAGGACACGGAGCAGATCATCACCAGGCTGCAGGACTCCGGAAAGGCTGTCTGTTCCGTGCAGTCCATGTACCGTCCGAAACAGGGGCGAGCTCGCAAGCCTCATTTTGTAGCCTTTGGGGATATCAGCCACAGCAACCTTGTTTTCAACATACGCTGGCGAGGCCTTTGGTTGTAGAGGCTGAGCCCCAGAGCAATGCGACTTCCGCTTCTGGGCCATCTGAAGCAGCCGCTGCTGCCCTCCCTCCCCCACCAAACGCTTGACTATCCAGGCGTTCCCCCTCCTCCGGTCTCTCAACCAGAGGAGCCGGTCAGAGGCCGATTTTCACTCTACACGGATGCGTGGGGTCAAGTGTCCTCCAACCAGTGGGTACTGGAGCTCATGGAGTTCGGGCACTCCATAGAGTTCGAATCCATCCCTCCGGACAGACCATCACCTCCATCCTGATACCCAAGGAAGCACGGAGCTCTAATCCAGCGGGAGATCTCTTCCCTGCTGGACAAAAGGGCCATCGAGCTGGTTTTACCAGCCGAGTCAGGGAAAGGGTTCTTTTCCCACTTCTTCCTGGTTCTGAAGAAGTCCGGGGATCTCAGACCCATTCTGGACCTCAGTGATCTAAAACTGTGGGTCTCCTACAAGAGATTCCAGATGGTTTCTCTGCCTACTCTCCTCCCTCTTATATCGGCAGGAGATTGGCTGGCATCTCTGGACATGCAGGATGCTTACTTGCATATTCCCATTGCAAGAAGCCATCGAAGGTTCCTAAGGTTCGGGTTCGAAGACGAGGACTATGAGTTCTGAGTCCTCCCCTTCGGTCTTTCCTCGGCCCCCAGGGTCTTCACCAAGTGCCTGGCTGTCGTGGCCTCAGCACTCCGAAGACGGGGCCATTTTGTGTTTCCTTACCTGGATGACTGGCTCCTCCTGGCCCCCTCCAGATCTCACCTGTTGGAAACTATCAGGGATTCCATCTCTCTTTTCCAGAGTCTCGGAATCACCATCAACAAGGACAAGTCTCATCTGTCCCCTACACAGAATCTCCAATTCATCAGAGCTATTCTGGACACCACTCTCGGGAAGGTTTTTTTTCCCCTCCGACAGAGCGGATCACATTCGGATCATTGCGTCCCAGATCTCATCAGCCTCAAAGGTGCCAGCTCGGCTCCTCCTCAAGCTACTGGGCCACATGGCCGCGGCCATAGTCTCTGTCCCTCTGGCGCGTCTGCACATGAGGACCATTCAGTGGTCCTTGAGAGTCCAGTGGGTTCAAACTTCAGACAGCCTCGACGCCTTGATCAGGATATCTGAGCCAGTCCGCCGAGAGCTTCGCTGGTGGATGTTGTCCTAAAATCTGCTGAAGGGCATTCCCTTCCTTTCCGGGGCACTGTCCCAGTCTCTGACCCTGGACACCTCGTCCCAGGGATGGGGCGCACACTTAGGGAACCATCGTACCCAGGGTTCCTGGTCTGGCACGGAAGCAAACCTGCACATCAGTGTCCTGGAAATGAGAGCTGTGCTCTATGCACTCCAAGCCCTAGCCTCGGTCTTAGTGCCAGGCCATCTCTTGGTGCAGACAGACAACACCTCAATGATGTTCTACATCAACAAACAGGGCAGCACACATTCCTATCCCCTTTGCAGGGAAGCCATGCGGGTTTGGGATTGGGCCCTGCAGCATCATCTGTTTCTGACAGCAGTGCATGTCCCGGGGCTTCAAAACGTGCTAGCCAACACGCTCATCAGAGTAAGAGTGCAAGCCCATGAATGGGAATTGCTTCAAGAGGTTGCAGATTGCATCTTCCGTCTATGGTGGATGCCAGAGGTAGACCTTTTCACGTCATAATCCAATGCAAAACTGCCCAATTTCTGCTCACTAGGTCCAGAGCCTGGAGCTTTTTGGCAAGACGCGTTGTCCCTCTGTTGGAGCGGGAAGTTCCTGTATGCCTTCCCTCTGTTTCCCCTCTTTCAGAAGGTCCTTCTCAAGGCTCAGTCGGAACCTTCCACCATTATCTTGAATGCTCTGCTATGGCCTCATCAAATTTGTTTTCCCTTACTACAGTGTCTAGCGGCAGAGTCACCGATGCCTCTTCATGTCTCCTCGCACCTACTGTCGCAGGACAGGGGGTCCCTGTTACACCCGAACTTACATTCTCTTCACCTGCACGCCTGGCTCCTCAGGATTTAGCTAAGGTTAGTTTCGGGGTGTCTGATCAGGTTGCTCAGGTGTTGGTCGAGGCACGAAAACCTGCCACCAGGGCTACTTACACTATGAAGTGGAAACGCTTTTGCATTTGGGCCACAGCCAAGTGAGTGGATCCATTGGTCTGTCCAGTTAATACTGTCCTAGATTACTTGCTTTCTCTTTACGAGAAAGGCCTCAGCTATTCCTCCATCAAGGTACACCTGGCCGCCACCTCCACTTACCATTTATCTGTTTCGGGTAAGACAGTGGCTCAGATGGAGGTTTCTAAAGCCTTTTTGCATGGTATTCTCCACATCAGACCTCCCATCAGGGACCCTGTTCCTCCTTGGGATCTCCTGTTTGTCCTGAAGAAGTTTTCTCTTCCCCCGTTCGAGCCGGCTATGAAGTCAGAGCTCCGTTTCCTTTCCTGGAAAACTCTGCTTTTGGTAGCAGTTACTTTGGTGAGGCGCATTTCAGAACTTCAGGCACTCATATGTAAGGAACTCTACCTTGTTTTCCACAAGGACAGGGTTGATCTCCGCACCAGTCTGAAGTTCTTACCGAAAGTGGTTTCAGAGCTCACTTTGAATCAGTCGGTTCAGCTCCCGGTCTATTACCCAGAGCATTCCAACAGGGGAGAGGCCCTGCTTCATTCCTTGGACGTTCACAGGGCTCTCAGATGTTACCTAGCTAGAACAAAGGCGGACAGGAAGTCTGATCAGCTCTTTGTGTCCTTTGCCCAACGGTCCGTAGGTCGCCTGGTCACCAAACAGACGCTTTCGCGTTGGTTGGTTCACTGCATTTCCTACTGTTATGAGAAGCATAATAGGTCGATATCTGGGCCAATTAAAGCTCACTCTACCAGGGCTATTGCTACTTCCTTTGCAGTGCTGAAGAGGGTACCGATGGCAGATATCTGTGCTCCCGCTAACTGGAGTTCTGTCCATACCTTCGTCAGGCACTATAGCCTTGACATCATTTTCAGACGCAGAGCAGGGTTTGGCCTCGCGGTTCTGCAAGGCCTGGTTTCCTGAGGGATCTTCCCTTCTCTTGCTGTGCTTTTCCTGCTGTTTTTCCCCTCTCCCAGGGGTTGTTATAAGTTTATACTGCATGGGACTCGGTCCTCAATGTGAAACCTGCTGCAAGAGCTTCTCCTCGAAGTAAGACAGTACAGTTACGTAAGAAATTACCGTAACAGTAGATCTTTGAGAGAAGCTCTTGCAGAAGTTATATTTCCTGCCCACCTTCCCCCAGGGATCAGGCTCTTTTCAGGCCGGTATTTTTTTATCTTTGACGGGTTGTCCGTTGACAATCAGTTTTCATCCTGCCTGTTGTTTCTTGCCTGACGGGGTGAGGGCGGTTAAGAACTGAGACACGTGGGGAACTCCTCCCTTATATAGGGCGACGCCGGGGTGGAGCCAGAATGTCAAGGGGGCAAGTTCCTATTACTGGTACTACTAGAGAAAGTTGCCGGAACTGCCGCCAGTCCCTTCTGTGTTAAACCTGCTGCAAGAGCTTCTCTCGAAGATCTACTTCTTACGGTAAGTTCTTACGTAACTGTACTATATACACACACATACACACGGACACACATTGGGGGGGGGGGGTTGATAGTGTCCATATATGATTCTGAAGAGGTTTAACTTGAAAGGAAAAAAATAGTACAATAGCTTGTTATTGGCATTGTTTTCATGCCTGAAACACACTCGGTTCAAGTGAATGGAGCACCTGTGTTTAAGTGTTATCCACACCAATATGGCATCCCATGCAGTTTTGAAATAGCTTTCAAAGCATGAACTTTGTTGAGTGATCTCACATAATTCAGTTCTGTATTTAAGGTAATAACACACACACTCAAGAAAGCCCTAGAGGGCAGGTACAGCAATATCATTCATTACAATGTAACAGGGCAGATGAGACTTTATACAGGTACACTAGAATTTCTGTAACATGTATAAATGCAGGTGCATCAGAGAAAATGATAATTGTTTCTCAATAAATTTGCTGTATTTAAATTGTTTGCCTTTTTGGGAAAAACATTGAAAAACAGTATTTAGACACAATTCAGCTTATATTATATGCAATAGATTTTCTGCATTTCTAGTCCTTTAATTCTTCATTACTAGGTTCATTTACATGGAAACAGTCAGGAAAGGCACAATCCTGTTTCTGAGGTCTCTCATTGTTTAGTATTTTTCCCCTAGTTCTTTGACCAGCTCCCTTCTGCTGGTCCACACCAGACCCATGACCCTCCTTCTCTCCAGACTTACCCTTGCCTTGATCTTCCTTGGGTTGCTTCCCATGATGGGGCCAGCAGTAAGACCCCAATCTCTTGGTGGAGACTGAATGCATGTGGAGGGGGAGCAGAAGCCGATGGTGTGGGGCCTGTGGGGGATCAGCACTGTCTTGCATTGGTTGGGACTTTTTTTGCCTTTCTTATTCATCTGCTTGGGATGCCAGCAGAGATGGTGCACAAGCACACACATGCAGGTGGGCAGCTTGCAGCCCAAATGGCATCCCTTCCCACAGCACCATCATTCAGTTCCATCTGTGGTCACCCACTTGGCACTGGCACAGCATCATCCGACACACACCCTTCCCGGATGAGGATAGTGTCTGCTGGGATGCTCATCTCTCCTCCCCTGGCTGGCCCACGACTGCCCTGGCTTGTTTCCGAACACAGGTCTCCAGCGTTGTACTCTATAGCACTACTGCTGCACAGATAGGATGACTCCGGTTTGTGATATCTAAAGTAAGTCCACAGCAACAGTGATGCCACAAACTGAAAATTATGACTTCAGCAAAGTATTAAGTAATAGAAACATTGATGAACCCCAGAGGGCAAAGATCCTGTTCCATGCAAATGAATCAAATAATGAAAACAAAGGGAAGAGAGTCTACCCTTCGGTGCAGTGATAGCACTACCGCTCGTGATGTCAGCAACCCGACTTTGGGAATGAGCCCAGGCCAGAGAGGCAAAGGATTGAGTGTCCCTGAGGATGCTTTCCTTCCTCGGGGAGGGTGGGTGCCTTCTGCCACTGCTAACCTGCCTCCTTGGATGCAGGGAACATTAGGGCTTGGCAAGACTCTGGGTGGGAGGAACCACGCTGGTTGTGGGTGACGTCATGCTTACATGTGTGCACCCTTGCAGCCCTTGCATGCCTGGTTCCTGAAGACTGTTGGGAGAAAACATGAAAAAGGATGGACCCTATGCCCAAAAGACAAAAGCCTCCCAGCACCACTAAGTCCCCTTCCTCATCACAGATGCCTCCTGATGAAACAAAGACTAGTTCAGGGGTAAGCCCCCTCCAGCAAGGCAAAAATATTCCAGCACCACAACAAGACACACGGTTTGCAGTGTAAGACTTATTTATTCACAAAAATGCATATTACCTCTTACAAACAGGGAGCACCAGAGGGATCCACAACCTCCAACGGTTACTCCCTGAGGACGCCTGTATGGAGTAACCGTTGGAGGTTGTGGGTCCCTCTGGTGCTCCCTCTTTGTAAGAGGTAATATGCACTTTTGTGAATAAATAAGCCTTACACTGCTACCTGTGTGACTTGTGCTTTGGTGGGTGGTGCTAGAATATTTTTGCCTTGATACAGTTTTTTTCCTTAGCACACCCTTCCATGGGGTGGTCTTTATCTGTTTTTTATTTGTAAGCCCTCTCCACCATGACCCCGCCTGGGGGCCCAAGCTGTGGTTCTGTGGAGGATGGCACTGAGGTGAGATGTGAGAGATGACTGGCAGTAGCCATGTGGGCCTGGAGGGTAATTGGGGGTAGAGTACCGGGGGGCATAAACAGAAAAAAAAAATCGAGTGGAATGCAGACTATATATAAAATACAAGCTGACTAAATATTATGTGTTTCAATGTTACCTTTCAAAGTTTTCTCAGATATGACAATTTACAAGAACACCAATTTCTGCCAGCCTGTCTACACAGAGGTAGGCTACCACTTGTGATGTCATCAACACAGGTTCTGGAACGAGCCTGATTTGTCAGGGGCCAGCTGGGGGATAAGGATTGAGCATCCCAAAGGTTGCTCACGTCCTCTGGGAAGGGTTCCTGCCTCCACTGCAATGCTGCCACCTAAGTGACCATGGGTGGCAGCGCAGGGATAGGCCGGCAAGGAAGGGAGGTTGTCAGCTGGGTGCATGGCTAACCTGCACCCCTAGCATTTTGTCTACCTAAGGGATGAAAACCTGGAAGGAAAAAGGCCCCAGTGCTCAGGGCGAAGGACCCTGGTCCATCCGGGCCCCGTATGTCCATCATGCTGCTGCCTGATGAGACTCGAGATTTGCAGGGGTATATCCTTGTCTGCCTCCAACCCTGTTGAGGAGGCACGCCACGGCTCTGTGGAGAGGCAGAAGTAGTGTTGCAGGTGCAGGTGAGCCTGCCTGTGCCGTAGGGCTGTGAAGAGAGTGAGCACTGGAGACAGAAGGGAGAATACAGCTGTAAGTGCAAAAAAAGGACACTACCCATTTCTGTTATTAATTAAATATCCCACAAACCTTAAGAAAGAAAGTCTCATCTCTGGCACACTTTTGACAATTTTCTTTGTGGTTTAAATGAGGGAAAGGATCAGATTTTGGTTCAGAAGACTTGGCAGCCCAGTCCATTCCACTTCCAAATTCAGAGCCCACTCCACAAGAGTGGTAGCAGGGAGGAGGCAGGGAACTACAGACCAGTCAGTCTTACCTCAGTAGTGGGCAAGATTATGGAGGCACTCCTTAAGGAAAGGATAGTGCAACACCTGGAATCCATAGGACCACAGGATCCAAGACAGCATGGGTTTACAAAAGGAAGGTCCTGTCAAACTAATCTCATAGATTTCTTTGACTGGGTAACCAGAGTGGTGGACCAAGGGGGAGCAGTTGCTGTCGCCTACCTTGACTTCAGCAAAACTTTCAATACTGTTCCACATAGAAGATTGATTAATAAGCTGGGTAGGCTCAAGGTGGGTCAGAATTTGGTCAACTGGGTGGCAAACTGTTTGACGGGCAGAAAACAGAGAGTGGTGGTAAACAGTATACAGTCAGAAGAGATGCAAGTCACAAGTGGGGTACCTCAGGGATCAGTCTTGGGTCCAGTCCTCTTCAATATCTTCATCAGTGACATTGCAGATGGACTGGAGGGTAAGGTTTGTCTGTTTGCAGATGACACCAAGATCTGCAACAGAGTAGATGATCCAGATGGGGTGGGCAGAATGAGAAGAGATCTGGATAAACTAGCAAAATGGTCGGAAGAGTGGCAACTGGGGTTTAACGCAATGAAGTGCAAGATCATGCACATAGGGAACAGAAACCCTGAAGCCACCTGTAGGCTGGAGGGGGGAGTTGCTGGCAGTCACAAGGAAAGAAAGAGACTTGGGCATCATCATCACCGATGACCTGAAATCATCCAAGCAGACCACTAAAGCAGTAAGTAAGGCTAGGGGGATGTTGGGGTGAATTAGTAGAGGTATCACAAGTCGGAAGAGGGAGATAATAATCCCTCTTTACAGGACACTGGTTAGGCCCCATCTGGAGTACTGCATGCAATATTGGAGGCCACACCTTCACAAGGATATTAATCAAATGGAGGCAGTCCAGAGAAGGGCAACCAAAATGATGCAGGGACTGCATCAGAAAACATATGAGGACAGCCAGCCCAGTGGCGCTGAGGGTTGAGCCGCTGGATGCCACACCTCGCTCCACGCTGGCGACCCAGGTTCGGGAACGAGCCAGGGCCATCAGGGGTCGGCGGCGGAGGAGAAGGATTGAGCATTCACAGGACTGCTCTCCTTCTCCGGGGAGGGGAGTGGACTGCTGCCGGTGCTCAGGCGGTCCCTGGCGATGGCTGGGGATCGCTGAGCTTGGGTAGGATGTATGGGGCTCATACTGTGGCAGGATGCCAGGATCAGGGGCATCAGGGCCGCGCGCATGGGTCCTTGGGCATCGATTGCATGCCATGGAGCGACGGGAGGGAGAACAAAAAGGAAATACGGGCGCTAGGCGGCGGCTGTGGCCGTCCCTTGCGAGGAAGACCGGTCGGCTCAGTGGATCTGCCAGCACTGGATCCTGTTCAGGGGTTGAGCTCAGGGGAGCTCCACCCCGCCCGTGGGGGGCAAGCCCAGGGTAGCTGGGACCCACAAGGAGCGCCGGAGATGGAGGCCGGAGACCTGAAGGGGATGCCAGAAGCAGCAAGGTAGGCAGTCAGGTGGCTCAAGGAGGAAAAATAGCCAAAAAAAAAAAGAAAACATATGAGGACAGATAAACGGAGCTTAATATGTATACCCTAGCACAAAGGAGGGAGAGAGGTGATATGATCAAAACATTCAAACACCTTAAGGGCATTAACAAGGTGAAAGAGTCTAACATGTTTCAATATAAGAAAAACAGCAGGACAAGAGGACACAGCATGAGATTAGAGGGAGGCCGATTAAGGGGTAATGTGAGGAAGTTTTTTTTTTTTTACAGAAAGGGTGGTGGATGCATGGAACGGCATACCTCAGGAAGTAGTGGAGATGAATACAGTGCAGGGTTTTAATCAGGCATGGGATAGGCATAAGGGAGCAATACAGATGAGTATGAATAGATAGGCCATTGACAGAGCAAAGACCGATTGCACGTTCATAAGGTAGAAAAAGAAATGGGCATACTGGATGGGCCTTGCGGTCCTTACGTGCCATCAACTTCTATGTTTCCTCACTTTGCAACATTTTGTGATGCCACTGTGGACAAATGCGGTCTAGTGGTAAGAGCACTTGGCCTTTGAGAAAGGATTGTAGAATCCAAAACGTGTCAGGCGATAGTGTCAGTATGTGTATTTTGCACTCAATAAATAAATCACGAATCGGTATTTAAATGGCTTCAAACTGAGTGCCATATGTGAATTTTGGTGGTGAGTGCTTAGCTCATTTATGTTCAGTGGTAAGAGCACCAGCTTGGGAACCAAGAGATCCCAGGTTCAAACCTCACCAGAGGCAAAATCTCACTATGTGACATTGAGCAAGTTACTTAACCTCTTAGTACTTCAGTCCACCCAGTAGTAGAAATGGGTTGAAGCAGGACCCCACTGGAAATGCAATGGAACATCTTAGCTGGGCTCTCCTGGGTAAACAAGTTGTAAATTAAAAAAGTGTTTAGAAAGTGCTGGAGCACTTTCCATTGAAATCATTTGGGATTTGTATTATAAAGGCAGTTTTATTGACAATTAAAGCCACCACTCCACTAATAAGATTCCTGTTAGTTGAGCAGTAACGTTGGTTTTAACAAAACAGTCTCTAACATAGAAAAAAATCATGATTTTAAAAGGGACTGCCTTTCACTTTAATAGAGAGTGCTGCAGCACACTCCAGACACTTGTGCTACAGAATGTTACTGTGTGGCAGCGGGGCTGTGATTCTGGAAGTGGAGAGGCTCAGGCTGCCTTCTTTTAGGAGCTAAAATACAGTCCCTTCACTACCTTAAAACACACAAAGAAACATTTCCAAATAACTGCCTGTTTTACCTGACCAGATAGACCCCTGAGCCTTCATCTGCTGGCATCTTTCACATGTTCGCATGGTGTTAAAGGAAAACTACACCCTTATACCTTGTAAATGTTGTTTGTTTCCATGTCAAAAGGCATATCTTGTCCTGTAGCTGTTGGGGATATATTTGTTTGCCTTAGTTTATTTTCACTGTTCATACTACTAGTCCCCTGTAACTATCTTTCATGTTTGTTAAAATCTCATTGTCTGTGAGAGCAGCATTAGCATATGAGAACATGTCACAACACTCATTTATACCATGTATCTCTATGCTGAAAGTACAGATATCCTGAAAAAACTCTCTGGAAACACAAAAATTGATTACAATTTAAAGGGAAGACCACTGCATTACAATTTAAGACAGTTTGCAAAGTGAACTGAAGTTAAATGTGGTATTCTAGGGACGTGGATATGATGTACATTCCATCTGGCAGTGTTCCTTTCCCTTTAAGTCCTGCCAGAACATCATCTGCTGGAAGAAGAAGTTTTCTTCCTTATTGCTCTGTGCTGAGTTTGCCCTTTGCTTTCAGAAACTTCTTTTTAACTTTAGTCCTCAAGCGATTTTCCAATCTTTCGTTATGGACGACTTGAAGTCAGCGTCCGGTTTCAAGAAGTGGGACTGCGGGCAGGACCCACAGACCTTGTGCTTCTACTGCCTAGGCCATGATCACAATCCCCAGGCTTGTGGCCTGTGCCGCACTTTGCATCCAAGCACTTTGGAGGACCAGCATGTTCAACTCCTTCTTGGGTGACTGGATGAGCAGAACCCTCCCGATCGATCGAAAGACGCCCGTTGGGCAGTCTCCAAGGCTGCAGGGTTCACAGAGCAACTTGCGGCGTTCGAGTAGGTGGCAGCACAGGTCGTGGATCATGCTTGTTCAGCTTCAGCTTTTTGTGGAGGGGTTGTGGGATAACAGATGGACCAGACACCAAACTTCAAGTTCAGCACACAATCTCGTTGTGATGTTTGTTCAAAATACAGAAGATAACCTTAAGCAGTGGCATATCCCTTCTTCAGTACCTCAGTTTACAGAAACAGACTATGTCTGTCCTTCCTCTGCACCTAGCCAGCACCTACTGACACTGTTCTCTGATCTAACTTAGCAGTTGAGATTCAGCCTGCACCCCTATGCGGGCCTTGTTTGCTTGGGTAGTGGGGGCTCAAATAAAAAAATAAGAAAGCAAGCTAAAAACAAAGAACCTCAGTGCAGAAGCACTGAAACAAGGGTTACCCCAAAGGGCATTGACAATAAGCTAAGTTTCAAAGAAACACAACATCACACATACTTCCCTAATGCAAAGCATCATGAGATATATGTAAATCACCATGACATTTCAGACTTGTTCAACTTGCAGCAATTTACATGCATTTTAAATAGCACAACTAACTTAATTTCTATAATAGTCACCTAGTACTTTTTACCATTATCAAAAACACCTAGTGCCATGGTATTTTCAACATTTACAGGTTTCATAAACGTAAGGTATATACATCGAGGTATTTTATGATATAGTGCTATTACATACTAAATCCAACAATGACAAACACAACCTGTTTTACATACACTTGGAGGTCACCACAATAACCTCCCTGTACGAGGACCTGAGAGGGAAAAGGAAAATTAAAGAAGACACTATAGCATAGTCAAGAAAGGGAAGGGGTGCCCATAGGTGTCCAACCTTATGGACTAGAAATTGTAAAGAATAGATTAGGCTAAGAAATAGAAGAACTGTTGCAACAGATTTAAGAAAAGGTCGGTCTTCAAGAGTGGCAGGAGCTCCCTGTCACATATCCCCCACCTTAAGAGGGAAGCAGTTATTGCAGACTTCTTACCACCTTCCTGTCCCAGGAAGGGACGGCGCTTCCACCCATCTATCTTCAGAAGCTGTGTCTCAGGGTTCCTATTAACAATAAACATTCTATCATAAACATAGTGGATATCATCATTCTTTACCCTGAGGCATTAACACATTTCTCAACAGAGACTAACGGTACCTTCCCTGAACTATCTCCTTTTAGGGAAAGTACCTCATAGTTTACTGACTGAAAATCTGGACAACTGTGCCTTAGACCCCTTCCCAAGCTTCTGAAATGCTCTAGTACTGTCTCTGGTTCTCCCTCGGCCAGGTTATTTGTTCCTAAGTGGACAATGACATCTCACTCTCCTTCCCTTGCTGCTTTCCCCATGATCCTTAGGATCCTCTTTCTGTCCATGTTAGCAGTGGCACCTGGTAGGCACCTAACCTCCCTGTCCTCCTCCTCCCCAGTGCCTAGCTGTATTCCCTTCATGATAGAGTCCCCCATCCGGATTTGCTTCTTCCTCCTCCAGGGTCCTCTGCTCCCCCCACTGAAGTAACCACCTCGATCAACCTCCTCATCCGTCCTTCCCACTGCCTCGGGTGATTCAGACTGGCAGTCCCTCTCAGCCAGAATGGCATAAGAATTTTGTAGTGGGGTAGGTTTTGGAATATGCCTTTTCTCAACCACCCTAACCCTTCCTGAGCCCACTGTTGTCTACATGCCCTGTCTTTCTGGCATCCTTTGGAGCAATGAGGTTGGACTGAGTGGTCTCTGGATGGGGTTGAAGGCCGTTCTGACCCAGGACATCTCTGCTCTGAGTCTGGTGACCTCATCCCTCAGTCCAGAGAGGCGCACACAGCTAGAGCAGCACCTGAATATGGCTGTCCCACAACCACTGCATTGCACCACTCCCCACATCCTACGTTACCTCTTTCTTGTTCTTTCCTTAATTAGAGTCCTTCTTTATTTCCAGTTAGATCCCCCTGTACTTAATCTGTTTTTTTTTTTGTTTTGTTTTGTTTTTTACACCATCTTTCCTTGGCTTGTAACCTGTAGCTGTTGCTAACTTTTTTTTTTCTTTCTTTCTCTGTTATTGTTTGTATTTCCCCCCTCTCTCTTCCTGTCTTTGCGGTATGTCCTGCCTTTTCGTGTCCCGTCTATAATAAACACTGAGCCAGGGGTGGAAGGGAAGTTCGGGGACCTTCTGGTGCCTCCTGCTGTACGAGGGGAAAGAAAAAAATGATCCTGCACAGTTAATTTAAACCTGGTTCCCCTGTAAGGTAAGCCTTTCCTGTTTTCACAGGCTGCACTGCTCCTCCTACGACCGCTCAGCTCAGTCGTACTCCGCGTGCTCCGCTCACTGCTCCACCACCTCTGTGGAACTGAGTGCCGATCAGCTACCTGTAGGAAAGGAGATGAAAATGGCAACAAATGTAATCCTGTTTACTTTCAGAGGTCCTCCTCTCCTAGGGGACTCTGATTGCCCGTTAGGTTTAGGATAGTGGAAGAAGATTTAATACCGCTCCCCCGATCGCTTTTATACAATGCGGAGCTACACCGACACCCAGGGAGTGATAACCAGTTTACAAATCATACCTTTCACAAGTGGTTTCAAATTCTCAAGCATTCTGCCCTCACTTCATTTTGGTTTTTGATCACCTCCTTGCAGGAAGCACGAAGTTCTGGCCCGCCATACTTGATCACACATATTGGCAGTTGGAAAGGAGAAGTTTATACCTTCCGGCACATTGCCAGCAAAAGGGTATAATAGTGGACTTCTTGGTCCTAAAGGATAAGTTTAGCCTAAGACAGATTTTTTTTAAGATACCTTCAGCTGAAATCATATATAATGCAACCAAAAAAAGCAGTTCCTAAGGACTGTCCAATCCCATTCTTGATATCCCTCATAATACAAACCCTCACCTTGAGATCAGTTGACTCACTTATCTCACAAATTTACACAGCATTGATGGCCCTGACATGGCAGTTGACAGACTACATCAGGAAACAATGGGAACAAGATTTGGGGATTGAAGTTTCACCCTGTGAATGGGATAAATTCACTACATACACACACAAGCCCACATTTGCATGGAAAGAATACTCATGAAAAGACTTTATTCAATACTTCTGCACCCCTGGGCAGCAGGTAGAATATCTGACCCTTTTTGGGGATCGCTGTTGGAGGCGGTGCGGTCACCTCCATGCCTCATATGCCCACATCTTTTGGCTGTGCCCCATATTACAACCATACTGAGACCAATTATTAGTAGAACTATGATCCCTTTTTGATCCATCGTTTACCTTAGGGCCAACCATTTTATTATTCCTGGACTTGCCAGATGGCTTCCGGTACCTCCCTACTAAAAAAAACTGCTATATATTTGTATGCTAGCTGCCTACAAAATGATAACAAAGAATTGGAGTATTGTGACTGTTCCTACAATAGGGCTTTGGGAAGACATTGTAATTCAATATGCGAAATGGAGAAATTCACTGCAAAGGTCTCGCAAGCCATACCTAAATTTGAGTTGCTATGGAGAAGATGGAACATGTACATCATGGCCAGAAAAAAAGGTTTTGTACCTTGAACACAGGTTAAACCGGATTAAGACCAGGCTAATACTGCTTCATAGATGGGTACTTACAGGGATATAATGAGAAAATATGTCTGACTAGGTTTCTATGAAATTATGGTACTATGGTAATACGTCTAAGATAGCAATAAATACAGTGTCTTAGCACTGATGTTTAACCTACAGCTGTAAGATCTGTTGTTGTCGCTGTTTGTTGTAAAGTGAAAAACTCTGTTCTATTTAATAAACAGAAGTTAGAAAAAAAAGAAACTAAGAAAAAGTCTTGTCGACGATTGTGGGATCACCAGAGCTCTTGGGCCTTGGATTCTCGCGGTTCTTTGAAAGTTTCGACTACGGTCAGTCCTTCGGTCTGGGCCAAAGGCTTGCCAGTCTCCCCGTTGGGCAAGTCATCTGAGATGCCTGTCAACCAGTCTGTTGAGATTTTTCTCGAGCCGGTCGGCGTGTTGTTGCAGGATGAGATGGATACTTCACTCTCTAAGACTCCAGTCCTACTTGTTAACTCTCAGGGAGGGTCAGACCAGAACGCTGATCCAGTTCTTAACCCTCAGGATCTTGGTACATCAGAGGATCCTCGGCTTTCGCTGCTCCCCTCCCCTTCTTGCTGATGGCTTCTCCGACGGTTGAGATCGAGATCCCATAGTCTGGAGTCGAGCAGCCCTCGCCAAAATCGGCGTTCCAGCTCTCGGCACTTGGGCAAGTGGCGCCACCACTGTTCTTCCTCCTCTTCATCGTCGAGTAAGGAGAGGCTCCAACACAAAATGCGCCGGCACTACGAAGAGCTTATGTGACAGCAACTCATGCTATCCTGTTGAAAGTGGCCAGCAGCCAAGGTTTAGTGACCAGTGACCAAACTTTTATCAACAATATGTAATTGGCTAACCAAAAGGTTGAGGAGATAGAAAGGTGTAAAATGGCTAGTGTAGAGGCAGAGATATTTTGTACAAAACCTTCCTTCAACCACAGGTCATAACCAAAATAAGGTTCAGTTGCTTCAAACCACTGCAGCTTAGATACAGTTCCTCATTTTATAATTTCTTGTGTTTTAAAAAGAATGTGTAACAGAGAGTTGATAGGAAACAGTTATGTCCTTGTTTTGGCCACTGTCTAGTCAGCAAGTTATTTAAAGTGAATGTGAAGTCCCCTCATATGTTTTCTGTATCCTAAAGCGAGTTATTTTTGATGAATGTAAAATCCCCTGATCACATGTTTTTCCGTCTAAGAATAGAAACATAGAAACATAGACTTTGACAGCAGATAACGACCACTTGGCCCACCCAGTCTGCCCATTTCCCTACCTACTGGATAAGGTGAGATTCTAGTTAACCAACAGCCTACTTCCTGCCACCCCCCACTACAATTGCCTTGTGTCTGTCCCATGCATGTTTGAATTCCCTCACTGTTTTAGCCCCAACAGCCTCCCCAGGAAGACAGAATGACCGCGTCTCGGCAAAGTGTCAAATGTATCTTATGACTGCGGTATCTCTTGGCCACTGTACTTTTACACCATTATCTCATGACCCTGCTCTCTTGCTTTTTATGGTCAGAGTGTCTAAACTGTAAAATTTCTCTTGTTTTTCAATTCTTGTCAAACACTGTATAAATATCAGACAGACTGTATGTCCAGTGTGTCCAAGGGGAGTAGCAAACGTGGCTGCCATAGATACTTGGGTCACCCAGAGGAATGAGGAGTGTTGCTTCATTCCCTCTGAACACCTGTAGCCCTGGTGGTAATAAGCCATCAGCTGTTTAGATTTGATCATGTTAGAGGTAAAACTGTTAGGGCTTATTCGATATTAATAAATTGCAACTAATTTAAAACAACATTTGGTATCAGGTGGCTTTATTGGATTACCAGGGACCACTAGCCAAGAACCTTGTGTTTTACAATCCAGAGTTAAGCCGATTCCATCCCCTACCCCAGCTGTCCCGTGGCTCCCGCCACCTAAGCCCTAGCCTGCTCTGGCTCAGCCTATTCTGGCTTCTCCACCCATCCAGGTGGAGCTGCCTCCTAAGCAGCCGAAGGAGGGTATCCCTCCTAAGGATGCTCATACTGCTTCTGGGCTTCCATGTCAGCTGTTGGTCACCATTACTCCTGATAGACCCCGTCAGGTCAGCAGGGACTCGGGTGGTCGACCACTTTTTGGCAAAACTTCAGAGTCTGAGGACTCCTCCCTACATTCCCAGTTGTTGGATGCCACGTCGGGGGAGGATTTGTCTATGGATCATGGTCCCACTTCCTTCCAGGTCTTGCTCTGTTTGATCTCTGATTCTACGGGGATCCAGTTGAAACCCATCCAAAAACAGGCCAAGTACCCCTTGACCAAGATTCTTGACTGGGGTGACTTCCCTGGAATAGCTTTTCTGGTTGCCGAGGCCATTCTTGGCCTCACTGTGGGGCTTTGGCAGCACCTTGCTTCCTGCCCTGTGCCATCGGCCTGGATGGGCAGCAAGTATGTTGTCCCAGCGGGTTCCCTGTTGGGTTTCACCGAGCATCCCTCGGCCGACGGTCTGGTGGGCGACTCAGTCTTTCCGCGTACTGGCAACATCAGGGACGTGGATAAGCCTCTTGACAAAGAATCCAAGAAATCAGATCACATGGCCAAAAAGGTCTATGAGGCCTCTTCTCTTGGCCTTCAGCAGGCGAGTTTGGTTCTTTTGATGGCCCATTTCACTCATGCCCTTTCAGGTTCTCTTGATGTGTTACTTCCTCAACTCCCGGCTGATTTACAGACTACGGTCAAGCAAGTCTGGGACCAGGGCCAAACAGTGGCAAGACAGCAGTTCCAGACGGCCATAGACATCAGCAATTTCTGCGTCCGATCCATGGCTGCTACAGTGGCCATGCGCTGCAGGGCTTGGCTGTGGATTTCTACCTTCATGGTAGATACCCAGCATAAATTGGCAGATGTCCCCTTCTTGGGCACCGACCTGTTTAGGCTGGGGGTGGAAGGACACCTCACTAGAACTGAGAAGTACGGTGCCACCCTGGACTCTTTCACCTCCACCCAGAGGGATCCCAAGGGCTCCAAGCTTCAGAGGAAGAAACATAGATATAGAAACATAGAATTTGATGGCAGATAAGGACTGCTTAGCCCACCTCATCTGCCCATTTCCCTACCTAATGGATAAGCTACAGATCCTAGTTAACCAACAGCCTACTTCCTCCTACCCCCCCACTAGAATTGCCTTATGTCTGTCCCATGCATTCTTGAAGTTCCCCACTGTTTTTGATTCCATAACCTCCTCCGGAAGGCTGTTCCATGTATCCACATCCATCTCCATGAAAAATACTTCCTCACATTACCTCTGAGCCGTCCCCATCTTCAAATTGTGCCCTGTTTTTGCACATCTCTTTTTCTGAAAGATGCTACCCTCTTGGACTTTGTTGATTCCCTTGAGGTACTTGAAAGTTTCTATCATGTTCCCCCTCTCCCTCTTTTCCTCGAGGGTATACATATTAAGCTCCTTTAGTCTCTCTCTGTATGTCTTCTGGTGCAGACCCTGCAGCATTTTGATTGCCCTCCTCTGGACAGCCTTCACCCTGTCTATCAATCAATCAAAGTCTTTATTTAACCAGGCGATCACCGTTGAGCAAGCTCATTTCGAGGTGGACCTGGGTTTGTTAACAAGGAACAAGGGACAATATACATGGGATGCAACACACAAGAAAATAGTAATAATACAAATAAAATGAGATACAATAATACAGTATATACAAAGTATCAGCAGGTAGCATTGACAGTAGTATATGTTTGGAACAGAAGATACAGCTAGTTTTGGGTAGGACACAATTTTTCATAAAAGTAAAGAAATAAACATATCAGGTGCACTGAACACAAATAAAACCTAATATGAAAAGATATATAGTGATATGGTATGGAGAATTTAGAGCTGGAACCAGAGTCAAAGGAATGTGGAAGGGACAGATATGGGGCAGAAAAAGGGGAGAGGGAAGAGTCGATTTATAGATGTGATCAGTCTTTTAACAGTAGTAATTGGAGTGTGCTTGGACTTATAGGAGTCACTATTTAGGGTAGACAAGCACAGGACTCCTTATTATGATGTAGAAATAGAGATTTAAAAGCTGCTAGTCTGATGGGGTGAGTTAATATCTTATCTTTGCAGAAATGGGGTCTCCAGAACTGCACGGAGTACTCCAGATGGGGTCTCACCAGCTGTCTGTACAAAGGGGTAACAACTTCCTGTTTTCTACTGGTGATGCCTCTCCCTGTGCATCCCAGTATCCCCCAAGCCCTCCTTACTGCCTTCTCACATTGCTTGCCCACCTTTAGGTCATCTGATATAACTACCCCCAGGTCCCTTTCCATTTTTGTTGTCAGCATCTCACCCCCCATTGTGTACTCTTCCCCTGGGTTTTGTTTCCCAGGTGCATTACTTGCACTTCTTTGTGCTGAATCTAGCTGCCATACATTTGACCATTCCTCCAACCTTGCCAAGTCCCTTCTCGTCCTTTTCCACCCCTCCTTGTGTATCAACTCTGTTGCAGATCTTTGTGTCATCTGCAAGAGACATACTTTTCCTTCAGTCCCTCTGCAATGTCATATAAAGGCATTAAAAGGACCAGATTCAGTACTGAACCCCTCACCCACTGTAACCCCCCTTTCTTCACTGTGGACTCGTTTACTATTACCCTCTGTGTCCTGTTGTCCAGCCAATATTTTACCCAAGCTACCACCCTGGGACCCACTCTCAGGCTGGCTAATTTGTTTATTAATCTTTCATGTGGGACTATGTCAAATGCCTTGCTAAAGTCTAGGTAGGCCATGTCCACAGCCCCTCCCTGGTCTACTACTTTGGTCACCCAGTCAAAGAAATCAATTAGATTCGTCTGGCATGACCTTCCCTCTGTGAATCCATGCTGCCTTGGGTCCTGTGCCCCACTGGCCTCTAGGTACTCAACAGTTCTTTCCTTCAGAAGTGATTCCATCATTTTCCCTACCACTGAGGTCAAACTGACAGGTCTGTAGTTTCCTGCCTCTTTCTTGCTCCCACTTTTGTGAAGGAGAATTACATCTGCCCCCTCCAGTCCTCAGGTACCACACCATCCTCCCATGATTTGTTAAAAAGGGTAGTCAGTGATGTTACTAGTTCTCCCCTTAGTTCTTTTAGAACACTGGGGTGAATCCCATCAGGCCCCATTGCTTCGTCTGCCTTCAGTTTTAGGAGTTCTTTCAGAACCCTTTCTTCTGTGAAAGGACTGATATCGACCCTCCTATCCAGAGTGCTTCTATTGACTGGATTAGGTACCTCCCCCTCCTCTTCATTTGTGAATACTGAGCAGAAGTATGTGTTTAGTATCCCTGCTTTTTCACTGTCCCTCTCTGCCCACCCACTCTCCTCTTTATTTAGCCTCAGTCTCCCTTCCTTGTCTTTCTTTGCTCCCTAATGTACCTATAAAAGGTGTTATCCCCCTTCTTAACCGAATTGGCTATCTTTTCTTAGGTTTGGGCCTTTGCTGTTCTAACTGCCTTCCCCGCTTCCTTCTGCTTTAACTGGTACAGTTCTCTGTCCTGCTCCTTCTGTGTCCTTTTTGGGCCCTCTCTGCTTCTGTGGCCAAGCCATCCCAGCACCCAGTAGGGCAGCAGGCACAGGCTTGGCATTCTCGACTGAAGTCAGTTGCTTCGGTTGTCTACAAACCAGGGGGTTGAGGTCCCCCTGCTTTCTCAGGTGGTCCCTCCTCCTCCAAGTCTGCCTAGTTGTGGGATGGGGGGTGCCTCCTCCATGCCCATCCTGTCTCCCCGGGGTCCTCCCATGGGAGTCTGGCTCTGCCGCTTCCTTTCTGCCTTGTCTGCTGTCACCACGGACAGGTGGGTCCTCGAAGTAGTCGGCAAGGGTCTGCCTCTAGAGTTTGTCACTTCCCAGCCTTGCAGGCCCGCCCTTGGTGTCTGCAGACATGATGTCCACCCGCCCGGGGAGAACATTTGTACACAGCTCCTCCAGGAAGAGGTAGTGGCTCAAGTCCTGGGACCCTCCAGTAAGCCTAGGGTTTATCTCCAGGTACGTCCTGGCTACAAAGCAGACAGGGGCTGGCGCCCCACCTTACAGCTGCACGACCTGAACAAGTTCCTTCCATTGCACACCTTCAGGATGGTCACTCTGTCTCAGATCATTCCATCCGTGGAGCAGAACATGTGGTTCTGCTCCCTAGATCTTCAGGACTCGTTTTTTGCACGTTCCCATCCGTCTGTCCCAGTGCCAGTTCCTTCAGTCTGGGTAGAGGGGAAACTCAACAAGTTCAGGCCATGCTGTTCGGCCTCTTCTCGGCTCCAAAGGTTGTCACCAAAAGTATTGCAGTGGTGGTAGCCTACTTGAGAAGCCGAGGGGTCCAGGTGTACCACTACCTGGACAATTGGCTAATAGCAGGTTCCTTCAGAGAGGAGGTGGAGCGGTCCAGGGATCTGGTCCTCCAGACCTGCTTGTCCCTCAGACTCCTGGTGAATGAGATCAAGTCGGCACTCATACCTTCACAGGTGATATACTTCATTGAGGCAGAGCTCAACTCTTGAAGAGCCAGAGCTCAGCTCCCAGCAGACTTGGTGGAGGTTCTCTTCTCCTTTGCCTGATCATTTCGGGTTGGGCAGTTGCACCCTGCTTAGGATTTCCTGCACCATCTGGGATTCATGGCAGCATGCACCAGCGTGGTCTGTTGGACCAGGTGGAGAATGCGTTCTCTGCAGTGGAAGCTAGCCTATTAATGGTCTCAAGGCAAGGGCCACTTCAATCAGTGGGTCACTGTGATCAAGTTGATGTGGGACACCCTCCAGTGGTGGTTAGTCCCGGCTCATCTGCAGGAAGGAATCCCATGTGTCCACCCAGAGCCAATGGTCGCCATCACAACCAAAGCCTCCTTGTTGGGCTGGGGTGCCCACCTCAGGAAGCATAGAGTCCATGGACTATGGACCCCCGAGGAGTCCTGATGCCATGTCAACCTGCTGGAACTTCGGGCAGTTTGGCTGGCACTGACTGCCTTTGCACCACACATTCGGGGTCAGGTTGTTCAGGTCCAGACGTACAACACCACGACCATGTACTACCTCAACAAACAGGGCAGGGTGCACTCTCTTCTTCTATGCAGGGAAGCAGTCCACATCTGGACCCTCGTGGTCAGCCTGAACGCTGATCTCCTGGCCATCCATGTGGCCAGCATATCCAGTCAGCTGATGGACACCCTTAGCTGGGTGGGCAAGGCATCTCACAAGTGGTCTCTGTATCTGGAGGTAAAGCACAGTCTGTTCTCCCGGTGGGGCACCCCTCTGGTGGATCTGTTTGCCTTCAGAGAAAATGCAAAGCTGAGGTTGTATTGTGCCCGCCTGCCCACCCCCACCCCCCAAGCAGGGAATGCTGCAGGAGGATGCCTTCTGAAGGCCCTAGACCCTGGACCGCATGTATGCCTTCCCTCCATGTCCGCTGATCCGCAAGGTGCTGATCAAGGCCAGGAAGGACAAGGCACAGATGATCCTGGTGACTCTGGACTGGCGCCACCAGTTCCAGTACCCCAATCTCCTCAGCCTCAGCTGAAGGCTCCTGTGGCGTCTTCCTCTACACCTGGACCTGCTCTCTTGCAGTCAGGAGGAGGTGCTCCATCCAGACCTACAATCCCTGCACCTGACAGCCTGGTTCCTGAGTGGCTAGAGTTCCAGACTTTGGGTCTCTCCGAATATGTCCTGCCATGATCAAGGCTTCTCAGAAGGAGTCGACCCAAAGATGCTATGCCTTCAAATGGAAAAGGTTCTACATTTGGTGCTAGGGCAAGGGGCTAGACCCCTTATCTTGCCTGGTGGCTAGCATTCTTGACTGCCTTAGGTCCCTCTCTCAGTCGGGCCCTCCAGTCGACGACTCTTAAGGTGCACCTGGCAGCCATCTCTGCATACTGGGTACGGGCTGGTGTGCCATCAGTGGCGCAGGAGAAGGTGGTCTGGTCTTTTTTTTTTTTTTTGCATAATCTTTTTATTAAAACGTTTTGCATATATACAACAAATTACTAAAAGTTATCCAGGAAAGAAAACCCCCCTGGGAAACCACGGGAAATATAAATAGTTACACAATATTTAGAGTCCTTAGTTCTGCTGCCTCTTCTGATGTGATGTCTGTTCAAATCCTGTGGACCCCATATAATTCTAAAATGGGTGATTTAATGAAGGGCGCAACCCAGAAGAATTCACACTTGTAGACAGCTGATCTGTATTTCAAATATCTGAATCCTTAATTTTTAAATATTGGCCCAATTCCTCTATGTTTCGCCAATACATAATTAGCTTCATCAGGAGGTGCTTTTTAAAAAAACATTCTTTCATAAATCTCTGTACATGTTGTTCACTTTGAATTTGCCAAGAACAATGTATTTTCTTGTTAATAATCTGATTTTTCAGCACATCTTAATTCATATTATTTCTATAAAACCCCTTCTACCGTCGACTCTGGACTTTTCTCATCTCGTCCTTACTGCAGCTCGCATTGTTCTAAAAAATTTTTAGAACAATGCAAGCTACAACAGAAACGAAGATAAAGAAAAAACAAATCGACAATGAAAAGGAGGTTATTTATTCTTGTTAAATTCCAGAAGTGGATTGTACATCATATCTACATCCCTAGAAAACAGGTTTCACCTCTAACAGTAGTTCTAGAGTGGTATGATGTTCATCCACACTGACCCACCCATCCTCCCCTGGCAAGTGGCACACCAATTCTTGCTTCCAGCGGGTAAGCTCTGATGTCACGCGGCAGTGCCAAGGGAATTACCACCCAGGTGGGTGGGAGGAGCCAGCTTGAAAACGTTCTGGCAGGGATTAAAGGGAAAAGGAACACTGCCAGAAGTGTGGATGTACATCATAAACCACTCCTAGAACTACTGTTACAGGTGAGTAACCTGTTTTTTCACACGTCGCTGCAACTTGTTTTTTCCCATTGTAATTAGACAGGCATACTGTGGTGTCTAAAGGGTAGTTACACATCATGTTCTCATATGCTAATGAAGCTCTCAAGGACAACGAGATTTGAACAACTAGAAAATGGAGACCCCCAGGATGGTTACAGGGATTAATAGGAACAGTGAAAATAAAGTTACAGGGATTAGTATGAACAGTGAAAATAAACTAAATCAATCGCGTATATCCCTAACAGTTACACGAAGAGTTGTCTGTTGACCTGGAAACAAAATTTACATGATATGAGGGTGTAAATTTCTTTTTAACACTTTCTTTCAGAAGGTTTGGTGGCATTTTGTTAGTAAATGATACTGGTGCTATTTAAATGCATACACAGTGTTGGGTTAGTGCGAGTTATAAGGATGATTCCAGTGGAACAGTAAGAAAGGTTTTGTTTCTCAAAGTGGCAGTGTGCATTTCCTGTATAGGGTTTGTTTAGGTAATGGTATGTGGTAGACTGTTCTGGTTCTTCTTCTCAGACATCTGACTAAGAAACGGTGCTTCTTCTCTTTAAAGCATGGAATCATTTTACCTCTCTGCCTCTCTCACCCTTTTTGGTAGTCAAGCCACTGACCAGAACCCCTTTACCACAAGACGTGTGGGCCAGTGACTTCCTTCAGACTAAACAGCATGTTTCATGTAGGAACCAGCTGTCATGGGGTTCTGGATACACACTATGCCTACTTCCAGCAGGGCAAAGACATCAATTCTGTGGAATGCCCACTCTTTACTGACTGGGAGAGAAAGTTGTCACCTACTTCCATAACCATTTGAAAGTCAGTACTTCAATAGAACCGCTTCAAGCAACTGGTTTTATTTATTTAGTTAGTTATATAATTCATTGTTTATGCTCCTGGTCTCCTATATGGCCCCCATCTTTCTAGGTTGGGCCCAGCCCTGTCCCCCATGTCCCTGGCACTTTTCCCTCTCCTTCCAACCTCACAGGCATACCCCCCAGAGTGGAGCCAGGCCAAAAGATTTCAAGGCCCACTAGGCACAAGTGCCTGTTTTCAGGGGCAACCTGGGAGCACTGGGGCAATTAATTGATTTGCTTAGAGTCAAACAGTATGCAAGAGGAGGTTGTGGGAATTAAACCAAAGTCTGCTGGATGTACCAAGCTCATTCACGGTGCGTTACGCTAACCTCTAGGCTATACCCAAGGAGAACAGAGACAGGAGAACCTGGGGAAGAGAGGCCGGCCAGTAGTGGGAGGCATGCCTGGATTCATTCTTCGTGCTCCAGGGCAGTTTTCCTATGTTTGGTCTTCTCCTGCAGGATGTCTGCTTGCCTGGGACTCTGAGCGTGAGCACGAAAGTGTGCCACAGGGAGTCTGAGCGATGTCTCCCCCCACCGTGGTGTCCCTTCTGCATTACCACCTGTGGTCACCCAGGTAGCAGTGTTGCAGCCGGGATCCTGTTCCTCCATCCCCAAAGGAGAGCATTCTTTGGGACGCTCAAGTCTCCTTCCCCATGGCCAGTCCCCAACGACTTGAGCTCATTCCTGAACTCCAGTCGCCAGCATTGTGAGGAATAGCTCTACTGCTGTGGTGACATGACTGCTTCAAGTAACTGATTATCAACAGAAAACCCAGCGCCAGACTGGTTTAAATAGATAATGGCTGCAGAAAAAAGGCCCATAGGCCCCTCAAGTCTGCCCACCCTACCTCACTGCTCTGCACTGACCTTAATGCCAACCTTCTTGACATTTTGTAATCCTTGTATTTTTTATCCGTTTTTTTCTGCACTAGGTTGGCTTGGATTACCAGACAGTAATGCTGGTCTGCACAAATCGGCGGAGGCAGTTCATGCTCGACACTGCAGATACATCCCTCACTGAGTAAGTGAAGTTCTCTGGGTAAAGCATGTTGTTTGACTTAAGCTCTTGTGCCTTGATCTCAAATAGCAGCAGTAAAGAAGAGGAAGAGCAAAGGGACTGGACTGCACTAGTACTGTTCATCTCTCTGTAAGGCTGTTGGGTGGAATGCTGACATGGCCCCTTTGATACCTGAGTTTGCTCATGATGTTAACAAGCAAGGCAGATGGGTCATTACGAACAGACTAGTTGCTCTCTGACCTTGAAGGAGAAACTATGAATAAGCAGGAAGCTTCTTACTGGTACTGTTGTGCTAGCACTCACCACTATGGCAATAGCTGGCATTGTCAGGGTATTTTTATTTTTTTTTTATTTAAAAATGTGTTAACCAGATAAATACACTGAGCAATTCTGCCTGTTTTAAGGAACTGTACTGAGGGTGGGGAACTGCTAGCCGCGTCACAACCAGCGCACTATTAGTTTATAACTTACTACTCAAGGGGGAGTATGGATATTGGCAAACTATAGCATTGTTTACAGTCATTTTATGATGTGAACTAAAATCAAAGGAAGTGAATGTCAAACAGTCCACATTTGACCAGAATGATAATTCAAGCCCAGACTAAGGCATGAATTACAGTGTACCACACCAGCCACAATTAAACAGTGTTTTTTTGTTGTTAAATATTTTAGGTTTTTCCTGGCTATTTTGAAGTCTGCCATGATTAAAGGATGTAGAGAGCCACCCTATCCCAGCATCCTGACAGATGCCACCATGGAGAAACTTGCACTGGCCAAGTTTGTTGCACAGGAGTCAAAATGCGAGGTATGGTATATTGACATTTACTGGTAGCTGTCCTTCAGGTTATTTCATTTTATCATTGCTGTTCTGCTGTAATCCTAATTATCTGCAAATACAAGAAACGTCCACCACTCAGAATTACACTTGATCCATTACAAAGTCATCAACAGTTGCCATCAGCTCAAAGTCCAATGTTTTGCCTTGCTTGGTTTCTTCAGGGAACAGCAGTCCTTATAAAAAATATCAATAGTGTATAGTGGAGTGTTGTCCTGTATAGAATTCCATCCCTTTCAAAAGGATGTTCTACCATAGTTCCAAGGTCATGGAATGTGATTCTACCCTACTGTGGTACAACAGCATTCTAGAATCTATAGAGACTGCATGAATCTTTTTCATTTTGAAAGCAAAAGAACTCACAAAACACATTTTTCACACAGTACTAGACATTATAAAAAATACAGAATGAGCAACTCTATTCACAACCAGTGTGTTTTCCCCCTTCGGGGTTCTGATTCCCATGGACCTCTTGAGCTTCGCTCTGGAGGTCAGAGGGAATCAGAAAACCCTCTGTGGCAGAACACACTGGTTCTGCATAGTTGCCCATCCAGTATTCTGTATATCTTAATCAGTCTTCTTTAAGCTTCACCACTTGCGAGGGTTAATAGGTCACTGACCACTCATGAAGATAAAAATGGTATCCTGTAAACGTGTATGTATGTAAATGCCTATGTAAGGTTAAAGCAGCTCTGTAAACCAACCCGGGTCGCCCCTGAAAAAGGGACTCTCGAGGCCCAGAGGGCCTACCCGGTCACCAAAATTGAATAAATAAATAAATCTGATTGCCAACTATCAGAAATCCCCTGTATATCTGTGAGACAAATATTCGTTCCTTGTAGTCGCAAGCAGCTGGCCGCGTGTCTATTAAGTGAAGTGTTTCAAGTCTGTTTCTTCCTCATTGCCCAGAGCAACTATCTGTCTGCATGGTGCAGGAATATTCTTTAAAATCACTCACATTTGTAAACAGACTGTTACATCAAAACATAGACAGTGATGGCAGAAAAGACAGATTCAAACCCTAGGAGTCTCTCATTATGCTTAACTAGTGGAGCATGCTACCTGGTATTGTAGCCCTGGAGCGCATGGAATTTATGTAAATTATGGCATGTGGAATGTTATTCAAACTGGAGACTCATGGAGGCGCTGTGCTCTGCTGCCCAATGGCTGATCTTTTTCTCTGCCTGAGAAGCAAGTCACCTTGTGAGCTTTCTCCTGCTCCATTCCATTTTTATGTTGCTTGCACGCATGTGCAAGAAACATAGTGCCATCATCCGAGTTTTCGGAGGTGTGTCAGCCCGTCTTCCAATGCAGTCAGTGTGTTTGCAGGCGCGGCCCCAGTTCCCCAATCACTGCTGCAGCTGTCTATGACAAGCTGAAAATGCAGTGGCATACAGTTCAAAGGGAGAGCTCCGCTTCAGTGAGCAGAGCTCCCCACACACACTGCGTGCAAGCATGCATATGCGTGCTGATCGCTCCCCACGCACACACTATATGGCTGGGTGCCCAATCCCCGCCGGCTCCATGCCCCCAACAGCTGTCAGGTGCCACGCTGGGAGCCCACCCAGCGTGGCAAAAACTCGTTATAGCCAAGGTGCCCAATCCTCGGCCGGCTCCAAGGCTGCATGCCCCCCCAAAAGATCTTCTGGTGCCACGCCTGGGAGCCCACCCCAGCATGGCAAATCTTGTTTTGGCCTACGGAGTGCCCAATCCCCGGCCGGCTCCACATCCCCCGAATGGCTTTTCCTGCTGCCTGCCCCGGCTGCCTTCGTAAAAAAAAACTGTGAATAAAAAACAGTCCCTTGTAGTCTCCCTGCCCTCCCACAACCCGCACCCACCCACTCGCACCCTGCCTCCCCACAACCCCCTCACCCCATGCCCCTCCAGACTCGTGACGATCATGCAGTCGGACGAGGAACACGTCTGCACTCTTCAAAGCCGACCACGAACTGAGGAAATGCCGGTAAGCTGTATAATGGGATAGATAGGGTTTTTTCAACTTTATTGCATATCTCAGGCATTTTTTGGAATTTTTGCACCAAATTTTCAACATGGGGTTTTGGGGACCCCTCCTCATGAATGCTGTCACTGTCATGGCATTATTTGGCCCGAAGGGTGATTTCGCAGTCACTGAGCGAAATCACCTTTCCGAACGATTAACGAAACGACACTGCCAGTGTTCATAAGGTGGGCTCTCAAAAAGCCCATTTTGAAAATTTGGTGGAAAAATTCCTAAAATGACTGTTTCTGGCGTGAGTGCGCAATATGCACTCTCGCAGCGCCGTGAGTTCGCGAATTTTCAATATTTTCACTCCAGATTTTTCAACATTGCCATTTTACCATACCTCCTTATGAGCAGTACAGCTGTAATTTTTCACATCCTGCCCAAAATGTTTTCCGCCATGTAGCACAATGGCGCAAGTCGGTGTGAACTCAATGTATGGGACACATTAAGAAAATCACAGTGACACTGTTCATGAGCAGAGGTCTTAAAATGGCTGTGTTGAAAATTTGGTGAAAAAATTCCTAAAAATGACTGTTTTACGAGTGTGCGTTGCGCAGTCCTACGCACGCTCGTAAGTTTGCGAATTTTCAATATTTTCACTCCAGATTTTCAACATTGCCATTTTACCACACCTCCTTATGAGCAGTACAGCTGTCATTTTTCACATCCTGCCCAAAACGTGTTTCCGCCCATGTAGCGCACAATGGCGCAGTCGGTGTGTGAACTCAATGTATGGGACACATTAAGAAAATCACAGTGACACTGTTCATGAGCAGAGGTCTTAAAATGGCTATGTTAAAAATTTGGTAACAAAAGTCTATAAAATGACTGTTACGAGCGAGCATTGCGCAGTTTCCACGCACCCTCGAAGTTCATGAATTAGTAATATTTTCAGTCCAGATTTTCAACACTGGTATTTTTCCACACCTCCTTATGAACAGTACAACTGTCATTTTTCACACCATGGTCAAAATGTGTTTTCGCACTTCCGGCGCAGAAATGCATAGTCGCTGTGGGAAATCACTGTTCGGGACAGATTAAGAAAATCACAGTGACAGTGTTCATGCGCGGATGTCCCAAAATGCCTGTGTTGGCAATCTGCTGTAAAAAATCCCCAAACTAATTACATTACAGGTATGCGTTGCGCAGTTTCTGCGCACACTCGTGACTTCAGTTTTTTTATATTTTCATTGCAGATTTTCAACATTGCCATTTTTTACACTTCCCCACGAACAGTACAGCTGTCATTTTTCACATCCTGTTCGAAATGTGTTTTCGCACCTGTGGTGCCAAATGGCATAGTCGCTGTGCAAAATCAGCTTTCGGCTAACGAACTGATATTGCCACTGTTCTTAAGGTGGGGGTCACAAAAAAACCATGTTGAAAATTTGCAGTGAAAATACCAATGAACGCCTGAAGCGTTAGGGTTTTTGACCATAACACCCCACCCTGTAGAGACTGACAGGCATCAGGGGTGTGACTTGGGATTGTCGCCTGTAATGCTCATACCATTCCACCTCCACCCACACCCTGCTGCCAGTGAGAGGTATCGAGGTGTGCCTTGGACTCTTCGGCCCCAAAGTTCACCCCATTCTCCTATACTGCACCCATCTCACCGTATTTCCCGATGGAATGGGGTGAGCATAAGGCCCAAAGACCCCAAGGCACACTATGACACTTGTCGATGTCTGCAGGACAGGTTGTGGTGAAATGGCGTGGCCGATATGCCTGACAACCCAAAGGCACACCCCAATGCCTGTCAGTCTCTGCAGGGTGGTGGTGGGGTTGACTTCAGTTAAATACTTCACTGCCATTCCTATTATGCATATTTCTCAATCCTACACTACCAATGCCAATGCCAGCAAGCAAACATTCGGCATTGACAAATGCTTGTTGCTTTTGTTTTCCGGAGTTCAGTTCACGGCTGTAATTATTTGTTTCCTGTGCTCTGCTACCAGACTTCTATCTGTGAGTTTATTTAATTTTGAGTTTTATTTTATGCTTCTCCGGTCCAGTTGTGGTTCCCAGGGACCAGAGAAACCACATTTCTTTTTGATTCACGGTCGAGTTAACCATGTTTTTGCCTTTTCTGTCAGCAATCATAGTTTGCTACAGTCTGTCTCTGTCTCTCTCTCTCTCTCTGTCTCTGTCTCTCTCTCTCTCTCTCTCTCTCTCTCTCTCTCTCTGTCTGTCTCTCTGTCTCTCTCTCTCTCCCTCTCTCTCTGTACTCTGGCAAGACAAGCTGATTGTTTTCAATGCTTTCAAAAATGTGTGTGTAGGAGAAGGGCTTTTTTTCTTAATTTAGCTGGGAACCACTTTTTTTCTGGTGGTCTGTCATGTTTGGTTTGTTGGACAGGCTCATATAGGACTCAGAAGTCAATAATAAAAAAAAGAGTCTGCCTCAACTCTCTGCAAGGACAGTTAGCCTTGAGTAGTTTCCACAAACTCCTGGGTCCTCTAAGTTTTGTCCTTCTGTTTGTGTATGTACAATTGCCAAAGTTGCCTTAGAGAGTTAAAAAATAAATAAAAAAAAAGACTGAAGTATCTTGACATGGCTTCCCAGTCTGCCGCTATGTCAACTAAGCTTGCTGATGAGGGTCCTTCCTCTCATTCTAAACACAAGGAAAAGACCCCCAAAAGTTTCGTCTGACTCGAAGCCTAAAGGGAATCCTGAGGTGTCTAAACATAAAAGTCTTCAGAGCAGGTTCCTAATTTGGTGCCTGAAAAAAAAAAAAAAAAACATTTCGCTGTCCCTCCTGCCAAAGAAGCAAAGGAGCCATCAGTGGACACAAATAAATTCCCTCTGCAGAGGACATAGCTGAATTTTGCCAAATTTTCAAGATTTTCCAGGCCATGGATTCCCTCATGAATGTACCCCCCCCCAGCACCTGCCCCTCCTCTGGTCCCCCAAGGACCAAGAAGCTGAGTTTTTCTATGAGGAAGAGGAGGATGGTGGGGAACCCATGGGGCCTGAGAGTCCCTCAGAACAGGAATTTGGTTCCCCTTCACTTGGGACAGAGGATTTTTACTTGCATTTGCTTTTCTAAGCAAATGGTTTACAGTCTCGACCTCTCCATCCAAGAAAATGAGGAGGGTGAGGAAGAACTTGACTATGTAGATATAATGGAGTTACCCCCCACTAAGAAGTTGGTCCCCAGGAGTTGACAAGTTGAGAATAAGTACCAGCTGGTCAGACACGATGATGAGTACCTCTGTGTGCACCCAGACCTTGAGGGGGTAGTCCAGGCAGCTGCTTGTGACAAAGCTAGGTTGCCCTCACTGGCCAGCTCTGGAGAAAGACTCCAAGAGGCTGGACAGTACAAGTAAGAAAGTATATATATCTGCCTCATTTCTGTTCGGTAGGTTACTTACATAGTTTACACTGCCCAGTACCAGAAAGCACCCTGGAACTCTGTGCTAGCCTGATTGAGAAAATATCAGGTGACGTAGCACAGGATTTGGTAGATTCAACAAAAACAGCCATTGATGCTACCAAGTACCTGTTCCACAGGGCAGTGGACGTTTGTGGCATCACCTCTAGGGTTATGTCCCGTGCCATTAAAGGTTTCCTTGGCTAAGGACCACTAACCTGTCTCAAGATACCCAGACAAAAGCCATGGATTTGTTTGTGTTAAAACAGTTCCCTATTTGGTGACAAGATACAGGCTTATATGAAAAGGTGAATGAGTACAACAGCACCTACAAAAGCAATGCTCAGAAAGAGAGGGCCTCTGCTTCCTATAGGCCCCAGGGAAGGGGAGGTAGAGGTAGGGGGTTTCCCCTCACCCTTTCTATCCCTTGCCCATGCCCTAAGACTACTCTCAAATCGGAGGTATCCTTAGCGGCAGGGCAGAAGAAGTGCCAAACGTACTGATCCAACTCTAGCCCCTAAGGCACAACCCCAAAAAATCCCTACGAGTCTGCACAGGTCACCCGTCCATTTCCAGTAGGCAGAAGGCTAGTTCATTCTTCCATCAACGGAAAACATCACCACAGACAAGTGGGTATTGGACGTAGTGAGTCAGGGGCTTATTCTGCAATTTAACAGGTTATCCAAACTGCAGACTCCAAGTATCTTCAAATCCCACACTCCAACTGAGAGGATTCTCCTGAAGTTGTAGGTCAGAAAGCTGCTGCAAGCAAATACAGCAGAGAGGGTTCCTCCCCCTCAGTGGGGGAAGGGCCTCTACTTGAGATATATCCTCACTCGAAAGAAGAATGGGGAGTGGCGACCCATTTTGGAATCCAGGTTCCTGAACAAGCACCTGCTAAAACCCAAGTTCCGGATGATCACTTTATCCGTGGCGATTCCCTTCCTGCAGCATGGGATCCAGCTGGATTCTCTGGACCTGTAGGATGCGTACTTCCACATTCCAGTCAGGCACAAGCACAGAAAATATCTAAGGTTCAGACTGCCAACTGGTCATTACCAATTTGTAGTCCTTCCCTTCGGTCTCTTCTGCTCCCAAAGTGTTCACAAAGTGCATGGCCGTGCTGGCGGCACATCTCCACAGCCAGGGGGTAATGGTTTTTCTCTATCTAGACAACTGGCTAGTCACAGGGAAATCACATCAGCAGGCCAGGGACTCTCTCCAGCTGACTCAGAACCCCTTGGAGTATCTGAGATTTCACACAAATGCGCAGAAATCCCAAATAGAACTGGTGCAGCTGTTGGAATTCATAGGATCAGGTTGGATACCCTCCAAGGCAAGGCATTCTTTTCACAGGAGAATTTAGAAAATCTCCTAAACCTAGCAAACTCTTTTGTCCTGGGTCAGTCTAGGCCAGCAAGACATTTTCTTTGGCACTTGGGCCATATGGCGTCCACCACAAATGTGGTTTCAGATGCCACTTTCCAAATGAGAGACATTCAGTATCATCTGAGAACACACTAGTTTCAGAAAAGACACCCTCTCTCAAAGCTACCAGTCACAAAGACCCTGTTACAAGCTCGTAGTTAGTAGAAAGATAGGGACAACTTCAGAGAGGGGATCCTCTTCCAGTCGCAAACCCCGACAGTGATTCTGACAACAGATGCCTCCCTTTTAGGCTGGGGAGCACATCTAGGCGACCAGACAGTAAGTGGTGTATGGTCCCCCTTAAGAGTCCATACAGCATATTAACCTCCTGGAGCTAAAGGAGATCTTCTTCACCCTACAGTCGTTTGCCCCCCAGGTAAAGGGCTAGTTGGTCCAAATCAGGACAGACAGTACCACTATAATGTATTACATCAACAACCAGGGAGGCACAAGGTTTTCAAAGCTGTGGATGGAAGCAATGAGGATCTGGAATCTGGCTTACTCTTTGGAGGTGCAGTTTTCAGCATTTCGTCTTTCAGGAAAGAACAACGTCCTGGCAGACTCTTTCAGCAGGATCAGCCATGGGCATCATGAATGCTCTTTGAACAAGCAGGTGCTTGCCATAATTTTGAGGAGATGGGGTGCACCAGAAATAGACCTCTTTGTAGCTGAAGAGAATCACTAACTTCCTCTGTTTTGTCGCAGACCTCTAGCAGTAGGCTTAGTTCCCATGGATGCCTTGACCCTGGACTAGCTGGGGAGGTTCATGTATGCCTTCCCTCCATTTCCTTTCTGGCTAGGAGTTCTCCTGAAAATGAGGAGCCAGTCTGCAACTGTGATATTAGTGGCCCCAGACTGGGCCAGCCAGTCCTGGTACTTTCTGTGCCTGGCCCTCTCCATCAAACAGCCAATCCGCCTCCCTCAGGGACACAACCTTTGTACTATGTCTCAGGGCAGGATTACCTTTCTGAACATCAAGTTACTGCACCTCTAAGTGTAGTTCTTGAGCTAGAGTGCTCTGGTTTTCAATTTTCAGAAGAGGTCCTCAGGCTTTCCAGGAAGCACGTTACCAGTGTGCTCCTAAGCAGCTCAGTCCTTTTCAAGCTAATTTTGCCTACTCTCCTTGACAACCTGGTTCATTTGCAGGCATTGAGCCTGAGAACCTCAACCGTAAAAGTGCATCTGGCAGCTGTTTCCATTTATATTTCGGCAGGTAATGAGATAATGGCTTCACACCCCATTTTCAGGAAATTCTTTTAGGGTCTACTGCACCTGTATCCTTCTCTGAAGGAACCTGTCCCTCCATGGGATTTAAATCTGTGCGTATCCAAGCTAATTGAACCTCCTGTTGAGCCCATGGCTACTACAGACCTACATTATTGTCACCTGGAAGTCATTCTTCCTGGTAACTACAGCATCTGCCAGGGAGAGTGTCCAAGCTACAGGCTCTCTGCACAGATCGTAACTACATCATATTCCACAGAGTCAAGGTAGTTCTCAGGACTAACAGGAAATTTCTTCCCAAAGTATTGTCCGAGTTTCACATAAACCAGTCTATCACTCTCCTAGTTTTCTTCACAGCTAAACCCAGTCCTGGTGAACAGAGGCTCCGCAGCCTGGACGTTAAGAAGGCATTTAGTCACTATATGGATCGCACTAAGGATCTCTGATTTAACCATTCACAGCTGTTCCTCACATACGGTGAGGTGGGCAGGAGTAGGCCAGCATCTAAAAGGACCTTTCCTCACTGGATAGCCTCTTGCATCCAGTTCTGTTACAGTAAGGCTGGTAACTAAGCAGCCACCACGAGGCCTTGGGGCACACTGCACTCGTGGCACTGCTGCCTCGGTAGCAGCTGCTAGGGACATTCCATTAATGGAAATTTGTAAAGCAGCTACATTGAAAACTGTACACACCTTTACAAAGCACTATTGTCTGGATATGCAGTCCAGTGGGGATGCCAGGTTTGGCACTGCGGTCTTGCAGAACCTTTCCCACAAGTAGATTCTGTACCTGGCCACCCAGTGTATTACTTTGTAGTCTGTACTAGTTAAGTATAATGATAGATTCCTGGGGTTTGAAGAAAAAAGTACTTAGCATAGTAATATTGTTTCTTCCAAGAGATCCCTTCATTATGCTTAACTCTCCGACCCTGTCTCCCTTCCAGAACTGGGAAAATGTTCTACAAGAATCGGTGTCCTTTCGTTTGTTAAGATTTACTGCATGAGCATTTCTCGTTATTCATACACAGTCAGTTGGCTATAGTTTTGTTTTAATCTGCCATAGTTGGGTCTGACATACAATCTTTTTACTATTTATGATAGGTTAGGATAGTAGGTTCGTAGTTTTTGCATCTAGGGCTTCGAAAAAGATCTGCAGCTGGGTAGCAGAGCTCAACGCCACTGCGAGTCTCCAGTTTGAATAACGTTCCATGTGCCATCATTTACATAAATTCCATGCACTCCAGGGCAGCAAGACCAGGTGAGATGCTGCACTAGTTAAGCATAATGAGGGATCCCTTGGAAGAAACAATATTACTATGGTAAGTAATTTTTTGTTGTCCATTCTGTCTGCCCCTATTATCTTATCATACTAAGGATCTGTTGTCTTTTTGGGATCTTCGCTTACACTGTTCCTGTCTTTGTTATCTGTGTTGCCTCCCCCACTTCCCACTGAGAAGCTAGTATTCCCTTGATGCAGTCCTAGCCGTGTTTAAAGCAATTTATGGTTTTGGCACCCCCACCTCTGCCAACAGACCATTCCATGGCTCAACCAATCTTTCTGTAAAATAATACTTCCTCACATCCTTTTTAAACCGTCTGCCTGTTAACCTCCACTCGTGACCCCTTGTCCTATCTTCTTTGTTCCTGGTAAATAGTTCCTGGCAGTCCATCTAGTTAATTCCTTTCAGGAACTTGGTCTCTATCATATCCCCCCTTTTCCTTCTGGTTTTGACTGAATACATGTTCAGTGCCTTTATGGGCAGACTGGGTGGGCCAAGTGGCTCTTACCTGCCATCACATTCTGTGTTTGACTGATCTTCATTGGATCTGCCCTCCTGGCCCTGAATCACCTCAGTCATCCTACGCTATATCTTCTCTAGCCTGTCCCCGTCCATTTTTAGGTGAGGACTCCAGAACTGGGCACAGTACTTCAGGTGTGGCCTCACCAGAAACCTATAAAGTGGTAACAGTACATCTTGCCTTCTACTGTCAGACCCTCTCCATTCCATTCAATGTTCCACTAGTTAAAATGTGCTACTCTATTTTATGAAAAGGTTACTTAAACGCTCAGTGCGCTATTGTATTTTATGAGAAGAAAAGTTACTTAAACGCTCTAATTGGTCCACAAGTCCAGTTTGTAAAAATAAGAATTTGGTCTGCTAGTGCGTGGGGGAAAAAGGGTGTTCTTGTTGAATTAGCAAGGCTGCTACTGTCCCAGCATGTTCAGCCCAGTGTTTCTAAGCACACTGAGCGCTTCTATCCACTAGTTAAGTAGTGTCGCTGCAGAGGGTGAGTTATGGCTAAAGCAGTCATGTCTCACTTTGAACATGACATCACAGCGTGAGTCTGCAATCCGACTAACCAATCCATTTGTTGCTAGGCAGTGGCATGGCATTACCCTGTGATTGTCAGGCACAGAGCACTGTGTCTGACAACAGTGAGGGCATGCTACTTGCTGTCAAGGCAGTCTGCAGTTTTACATGTTTGAGAGAGAAGTGTGGATCATGAAGCATCACAAATATGTGCTAGGACAGGGGTAGTTACAAATGGGGGAAGGTTGTAATATTGCACTAACAGGCAGAAACTGAGACTTTACAAAAAAAAATACCCGTGTCTGACAGTCACAGGGTGATGCCAGCTTGTTGCCTAGCAATAATCACAGAGTCAGACTGGCCCACAGGATATCTGGAAATTTCCAGGTGGGCCCCTCTCTGTTGAGTACCGGGCCACCTTCTAAACTCCGAATATCTTTGTATTTGTCATCTATTTTCTAATTAAATCCAGTATTGTGGGCCCTGCAAACACAGAACTAGTGTATGAGACTAAACTGGAATATTGCTATGATTGTGTCACCCTGGGACTCCCCAGTTGATTTTCCAGGTGGGCCCCAGTATCTATGTTCCAGGTGGGTTCGCTGTACCCCAGTCTGACCCTGAATAACTAGCTTGGTTAGTTGAAGAACACACGCACAGTGTTTTCATGGCACTTCTCGAAAGGAGGAAGGGGATTTCCCTGTTGTCCAAGGCCAAATTTCCCCCATTCACTAACGCACAAGGAGTTTTTTTGCCCTCAAAGTTGCCTTGGAGGCAGGTCTGCCTCTGAGGCTACCTTTAAGGGCAGTAAACTTCCTTGTGTGTGTTGCATCCTGGCGGGCTCAACTGTACGTGATCCAAAAATTTAGAAATCTCCTATTCAGCAGTTAGAGCAAACAGAAACTTAAAGGTTACTGGTCCATCCAGCCATTGTATTTTAATCCCAAGGCCGGATAAGTTTTTATAAGATGCTGTTTCTTTGCCATGCCCACCTTGATAAAGTGAAGTTTGTTGGGATGGTACTATGCTATCAAGCAGCATAAACACGAGCTTGTTGCACCTAGACATATCGGCAGTCTAGGGCTGCCCCACACCATAGCCATGGGGTTCAGACATGAACATTACCCTTTAAATTAATGACTGTCCTCTAAAATGATGTTTAATAATGTTTAGAATGTTTACTTTCTTGTTTCTGCCTTGTCCTGTTGTGCTATGAAAAAGTTGCAAGTTGAATGGTTTTTATGACTTGTAACTTGACGACACTTGGTTTGCAAGGACGTCTTTTTTAAACAAGAAATAAGAGATTTTAACTGAATTGATCCTTGGAAAACAGAAGTCCCAGGATAGCTTGATACCTTTAATTGGACCAACATATATCTTGTACGAAGATGGTATAGCGCACGAGCTTTCGGGGCCAAATATGTCCCTTCTTCAGCCAGATAGCAAACTGAGCAAAAGAAGCTGAAGTTAGATACATTGCAATGAATTGTTTCAAAATAACTTATGACAGGAGAGTGAGAAGACTTAAAGGGTATCACTCAGCACAAAGGCCCCCTTCCCCAAGTCAGGTGTGGGGCTGATCCCAACGTGCACTTTGTGTGCAAAACCATTTTGGTTTATTTACTGTTTACTGTAGTATAGTACATAGTATCAGCCTAATTTTGCTTCGTTCTAGACTGACATATTCTGTTACTACAAATCCTAGAACAGCCTGCAGCTGACACGAGAGCAGTAGGCAGCAGTGGGAGATTGAGCAGCCTGCAATGTACGCAAGAGCTTTTACAATCTCCAGTCGAATGTTTTCTGGCCTGCTTTTCTCCAGGGGCTAAGTACAGCACTCTGCGACTGAAGTCTAACATGCACTGCAGGCTATTAAATCTCCCACTGCTGCCTACTGCTTTGATGTCAGCTGTAGGGGATTCTAGGATTTGTAGTAACAGAAGATGTCAGCCTAGAACTATGTAAACTTTGGTCTGATACATAGGTGATATGACATAGCCTGACTGAAGATATGTTTATCTTCATGAGAGGCCACTGATACTTTATCTCATGAGTCGCAAAGCCACAAGTGAGATATCTTAATAGCAGTGGCCTCGAATGAAGAGAAATATGATATCTTTAGTCAGGTCATGTCATGTTCTGTATATTCAACATAATGTGTGAGGACCAAAGTGCCACTGAACAAAGGGGTAGCTAGCTAGCTACAATAAGTGAAATAGACTGCATTTTTAATCTTCCCCTCTAGATGTTGCTAGAGCACATTGTGGTCAGTGAACAGACACCGAGGTGAGAGGTCTGATCTATGGAGTTGATGATTGCTGTCTCACCGCCACTCCCAAAACTTGGGGTTTTATTTAACTCTAAGAATTGATTAACGTTTTGCTCATAAAAGTTCTAAAACACTGTGAAAATGCATAGCACTTGCCTCACTGTGTTTCATAAACATAACACTTCTAGAAAACCTATGTAAATGCTTTCTGTAGTTAGTATTGTCCCAAGAAAAAACTGCTGATCAATTATTTAAAGCCCTGAAACTCACTATAAATACCACAGAAACCAATTGTTTTTTCTTTAAGCAAATGCCTTCACTTGAATAGTACGATGTGCCTCCGGACCAAAACCCAATGCAAGCCAAAGTCAAACCACAGCTTCTCTTTGTACTCCATGACACATTCCCTACAAGATAGTTAGCTACCACCTTTTATAATACTCCATCCCTCCAGCTTCTGCAGCATTTCTGCCACATGATATTTACTCCCTCTCGTGTCCGTTGCAGTGCAACTTTGTCCCCGATTACAGCATAATACTCCCATGGTCTCCCAGAAATTAGGAAAAGTTGAAAATTATTTTAAAAAATAAAACTCGACTCCTGATCCTGTTGAGCTGCATGAACAGCGGTGCATATACTGACCCTCTCATGAAAGGCTCCTCTGGCAGTTGCTTCCTTCAGCCTCCATTCCGGTCAGTAGTACACAAACAGTCTTGCAAGTGCTACTTGGAGAACTTGTCACTTGTAGGTGTAGCGATGGCACTCCTGCCGAACCTTGCTGTAAACCACCACGAAGTGTCCACCTGGCATTCCTGCTAGCAGTGTAGGCTGCTGTCAACCCTGTCTGTCTCCTTAACTTCCTATTGCCACCTCTCCCCTGTAACCTTATGAACCCCGGCCGGAGTTCACCAGTGTTTCATGCTACCACAATACAAATGCTAAAAATGACGACCAGACTACAAAAGTTAAAAGAAAAAAAAAAGTAGTAGTGAATGGCGTAAACGACGATGACACAGTACCTGTTCCTATGTCGATCAGGCAATTGTCTCTGCTAGACATACATGGGAGTCTCTCTGTTATGAAAGTAAATAAGTAAAAACAGGAACATGCTATTACTAAAACCATATCCTCAGTTGGGGAAGGGGTATCTCCTAAATATTCTACCTAGCAACATGGAACTATTTTTTAATGGCGTAAGAATAAATTAAAGAAAAAATATTTAAACTACAAAAAAAGTTTCTTTTTTTTTACTTTACAAAAAGTATAGGGGGACATTGTATAACCGCAATAAACCACTCCAGGGTGTGGGTTATGCTGGAATTTATCCACGGCTGACCTGGATTTGACCACTCGGCCTACAGCCTCATGGCCAAACCATGCCAGCCATGGGTAGATCCCCACATAACCCACACCCTGTCGTGGTTTATTGCTTAAGTCCACATTGTTTGGTTGACATATATAGGATCCTTTTGTTTTTACTGTGCTGTTCTGTCCTGTTTCAGTGGTGGTCTGTGTGCATATGTTGGTGCAAGTCTTAGATCTTGTATTGTTGCATGCCTGTGTTTCTCTTGTTTCTCAGTTATTTGATCTGCTGGGCATTTGCTATGAATTATTATGTTAGAAAGGTTAGGGGGTTGCCTTAAGGCAATGACAGATGGTTCAGAGAAAATGTCTCGTGCTTCATCTTTAATCAGAATGGGTTATAGTTATTAATTTGCTGAAGGGTTACCTTGGGGCTGTATATCACAGCTAGGGGTGCAATCAGTTTTTTTTTTTTTGTTTTCTTTCGCTTGTAGTTCAGTTGAGTTTGTCATGGTATTTGAATAGCGCGTTCCATTTCACTGTAAACTTGTCTTGGGGAGCAGCCCTGCTCCATGAAGGAATTGCAAGTGAGGTGAACAGTCTATTTCTTGTTATCTCATCTGAGCAGATCTGATGGGATCCAGTTGCCTAACTGTAGATCACAGAATCTTCTTCAGTGTATCTCTTTCATCAGGCCACACCTATGGAGCATATAGCAGGCAGTCATTAGAACCACCCAGAAACTTTTGCAAGCAGTCTGCTAGGGGCCACACAAGACGACGCCAGGTGTCAACGTACATACATAAATGTGGGCAGCTCCTACTCTCCTAAGTTCTTTTCCTGTAGTCAATCTGTACTCGTCGGACCACTGTGGAAACATTGCTGCTTTTGCCACCATTTTTATTCTTTACGTCGATAAAGTACTCACTCTTATAGGGCTTTTTTTGGTGACCTGTATGTCGTTGAAAGAGCTGTCAAAACTGTTCCGTTATTGTGAATGCAGACATAACATCTACAGTGGTGACTCCCACAACGTTTGTGTCTGTTGCCTAGGCTGGACCACAGTGTGAAAGCCTGCAGTATCTGCTTCGGGTTCAACACCGTGGCAACTTGGGCAGTTGTGTTGCCGACCATGTCCACCAATTTGTGAGTTTCCAAGTCCCAAGACAAGGCCTGAGGCAGTGGGAGTCACAGACACAAGCACCAGGATAAGGGCAGGGAGAATACCTCCCCATTGCACTCTAGGTAGCCCTCTACTCTTTGGATACGACTTCTTCTACAGCGTTGTCTGCTTTGGCGATGACGTTCCCACTTCCCAACAGCATGGGGGTCTGGGGCAGGCTCTGCTAGGCCTCTTAATAATAATAATAATAATAATAATAATAAGCTTTATTTCACATAAGCACCTTTCAAATACCAAGACGCTTTACAAAAGATTAAGACAGCAAGCGTAAAATCAATAAATACCATATAGAACAATAACAATAGTCTGACGAGGATCACTCATTCAGTGCCATTAAAGGGTCTGGCACCATAAAAAAGTTTTTAAGGCCTGTTTAAAACCTCCCATGGTCGTGCACTCCCGCAGCCGACTGGGTAGAGAATTCCAGATGGTAGGAGCCATGTACATAAATGCACGGGCCTCAGAAGACTTCAAAGACACCCTCGGAATCTCCAGCAACCCCTCGTCAGCTGAAAGGAGCTGTCGCTTGGGCATTAGGAAACAAGAAGCTCTTTCAAATAGTCAGGGCCAAGTCCATGTAGGGCTTTATAAGTCAGTAAACCAACTTTAAAGGTGATCCGCCACTGAATCGGCAGCCAGTGCAGACTGCGCAGCACAGCTGGTACACTGCCATTGACGGTGGTGCCTCTGCCTTCCCAATCAACTCCTACATCTTCTTCTGCAGCATCGTTTGGTTCGACGATGATGTCTTCCCACCCCTCCACCCCCTCTGACAACATTGGGGTCTGGGGCAGTCTTTATCTGGCCACTTATGGCTGGTACATTGACTTTAATGGTGGCACCTCTGCCTCCCCTGTCGACCCTTCTTTTCGACTGATACTACCATGTTGACCATGGCACCCCTGCCTCCCTCGTTGCTTCTTATTACTGCTGGTACCTTGACAGTGACCTCTCTGCCTCCCCGGTCGACTCTTCCCATCACGCCCATCGCCAGCGTGGGCGTTGACATAGAGGCGGTTCTCTTATCTTTCTCTGGGATAAGGCGCCTATTTCCTTGCCCACCAGCTCCAGGGGACCTGTCTGGGGCCTACCACTCAACCCCGTCAATGCCGCAAGGCTTGCCCTTCCATCAGCAGTCCCCAGCATTGCTGTTGATAATGTTAGCACACCTTTTACCTCCCATGGACATGATCGATAATGCATTTGAGTATCTTCCTGATTTAATCATGCAGAATGACGATGGGGAGCCTGAGGATTATGTGGACAGCCCCTGTGACCTGGGTACTAGTTCCACAGTTTCCACTTGGCAGTGAGGACTCTGTACTTAACACTCCAAGGTACCCTCCAGAGGACCCTGCCTTCCTGACCATTCTGCAGCAGGTGCAGGCTGCCATGGGCTTGATTTGGAGGAACAGGATACAACTAAAAGGAACCTTATAGATTTCCTTGAGTTTCCAGAGTCTCCTGCTATTGTGGTGCCACCTCTGCTGCCTGCTTTAGAGGATGCTACATATGCTACTCTGATCAGACAACATTCCGGTGGTCCAGGAAGGCTGACAAACTGTACTTGCCTCCTACTAGGAAACCCTTTTTATGCCACCCATCCTGAGGCTGATCAGTGGTGAGTCATTTTGCCCATGACAGATCCAGGGTATCTAAACACTTGAGTTCCCTCCCCCTGACAAGTCTAGGAGGCTGGATGTTCTAGGAGAAAGAACTTATACCTCAGCATCTTTGGGCCTGTATATAGCCAACTACTAGGCTCGTGTATTGAAGCAGCAAACTGCTCTCTGGAAAAAGGCCAAAATGGCTGCACAGGCCTTACCAGAGGATGCCGCTATGCAGGATCACATTAAAGCTTTCACTGCAGGGGCTGAGGTGGGTACCTGCTCCGCACTGCTTACGATGCTTCGGATGCCTCTGCTAGAGCTACAGCCTCAGGCATCTGTCTCCGGGGATATGCTTAGTTCAGGGTGGCAGGCTTTGTTACTGATGTGCAACAGTCCTTTTTTAATGCACCATTCAGAGGCTACAGCTTGTTTGGCCCTGATGTTCAGAACACTTTGTCCACCCTTCAGGTCTCTCATAGGACTCTGAAGTCTGTACATTTCCTCTACCATACCCAGCCAAGGGATAGGGTAGGGTTCCTTTTCATCCGGCTGCTGTCTGGCAACGCCCACCCACCAGACAGCAGGGCAAAGGCAAGGGAGCAGCAGTCTTACCAGTTCCCAGTATTACTTCTGGTGCCCAAAGAGCACCCAGAGGTGGTGGTGGTGCAGGAGGAGCCATCCCCCTCTGGCTCCGCATGACTCGCTATACAAGCCCCACCCTCCTTTACCTCCAAGGGTAGGGAGATACCTCTCCCTTCACTAAGATCATTTGAGGGTGGTGACTACTGATGTTTGGCTTCTAGAGACCATAGAACAGGGTCATGCTCCGGGGGGTCTAGATATCCCTCCAGATCCCACTGGTGACTTCCTATCCTCCAGCATATTTGCCTCTGCTTCTGGAGGAAGTCCTCCCATTGCTTCAAGTGACAGAGTAGGGGAGAAGCAGGACCCAGCAACCTAGGACAGCTCTCCTTCCTCGGGGAGGGGTTAGGTGGCGTGCTGCTTGCCTACCACCCGGCGGTGGCTGGGTGGCAGCCACATGCATGTCACCACATAGGGAAGGGAACCCACATTCAGGCCATCAGGGCCCTCTCCAGGGAAGCAGAGCTTGGACATTGCACTTCCATAGGCCTAGGGAGAAAACCAGGAGAAACACCACCCCAGGCTGCAGAATAAACGACCGACCCCCATGGGCACAACCTCAAGTCCTGTAGCAGAGGACGACAGTGAAGGTAAGAGGAACTGGATGATGGAGCTGGGGGGATCGGTCTGAACAGGGCCGCTGGGGAGAACCAGGAGATAAGTAGGGGGGAAAAAAGATGGGGTTGTCCAGAGTTGGACCTTTCTGCCTTCCCATGCAGTGCAAAAACAGCCACTTTTTTTTGCTAGCTCGTTCCAGAGTCTGGAGTTTTCTGGTGAGAAGTGTTGTCCTTCTCTTGGAAAGGGAGGCTCCTTTATGCCTTTCCTCCCTTCCCTCTAATTCAGAGAGTGTTATTCAAACTCCAGATGGAAGGGGCCACTCTGATGCTCATTGCCGTCCTCTGTCTTGGCAGATATGGTTCCCTTTACTGCAACAACTAGCAGGGAATCTCCAGTGCTCCTGCCGCTGTGCAAGGGTCTGCTGTCACAGGAACAGGGAACCCTGGACAATCCAGATCTGAAATCTCTCCATCTGCATGCATGGTTCCTGAAGACATAGCCATTGCCCGTTTTGGAGTTTCCCAAAAAGTGGCTGATGTTCTGGTGGCTGCTAGGAGAAGTGGATGCAGTTTGCTTTATGGGCCACTTCTTATCAGCTGGATCCGTTCACCTGTCAAGTTAGTCAGGTTCTAGAATACCTGTTGTACCTTTCGGACTCGGGCACACAGTATTCATCTCTTAAAGTGCACCTGGCTGCTATATCAGCATTCATGTGCCTATTGACGGCTGTACGGTTGCCAAGCTGGAAGTGGCCAGAGATTCCTGTGGGATATTCTTTATCTGAAGACCCCCATCCATAATCCAGTGCCTGTTCAAGACCTGAATTTCATTTTGGAAAACCCTATTTTGGCTCCTCTTAAGCCAGCTGTGACTTATGGCTTACACTTTCTCACTTGGAAAGCATTATTTTTGGCTGCAGTCACTTCTGCTCGAAGGGTTTCAGAGCTTCAGGCTCTAATGTGTGAGCCTCCTTATTTGCCTTTCCTCAAAACAGGGGTGTCTTTGTGTACTAATGCTAAGTTTCTGCCTGAAGTGGTTTCTGGGTTTACTTTAAATTTTGTATTTTTTATTTTAGTCTTTGGTAACCGGGTAAGGCCCATTAGGCACAAGTGCCTGTTTTCAGGGGTGACCTGGGAGCACTGGGCAGTAAAGTGACTTGCTCAGAGTCACACAGTATGCAGGTGGAAGCTGTGGGATTCAAGCCCAGGTCTGGTCTGCTGGATGTCACCAGATTTGCAGCTCAGAGCCTTAAACCACTGTGCTATACTGCCTCCCTATGTCTAGTGAGATCACAGTGGCTTCTGCAACACTCAGAACAGAGCAGTAGAATCAAACTGAAACAGTCTTGTTAAAAAAAAATAATAAAAAGAACTAATTTAAACTTAATTTTCTAGGGACATGGATATGTTGTTCAATCCACACTGATTGGCAGGTTCCTTGCCGCTTTTAAGTGACTTGCTCAAAGTCACACAGTATGCAAGTGGAGGCTGTGAGAATCAAACTCGGGTCTGCCCTGCTGGATGTATCAAGCTCGTTCACTCCTCGTTCCTCTAACCTGTAGGCTATACTGCCAGCTTAGTGAAGGTGTGGACAGTACTCTTAAGTGGTAGCTGCACAAATCACTGCAGCTGACACATTTTAGAAACATGCAGTAGAAGTGGCCATGCCTATGGGGTAGTGAAGGTGAAGGCTAAATCAAATCATCCACCTACCATAGAAACATAGATTTTGACGGCAGATAAGGACCGCTTGGCCCACCCAGTCTGCCCATTTCCCTACCTATTGGATAAGCTGCAGATCCTAGTTAACCAGCAGCCTACTTCTTCCTACCCCCACCCCCTAGAATTGCCTTATGACTGTCCCATGCATGCTTGAATTCCCCCACTGTTTTTGACTCCACAACCTCGTCCGGAAGGCCATTCCATGCATCCACAACCCTCTCTGTGAAAAAATACTTCCTTAAATTACCTCTGAGCTGCCCCCCCTTCTATCTTCAAATTGTGCCCCCTTGTTCTTGCACACCTCTTTTTTTTGAAAGATGCTACCCTCTTGGACTTTGTTGATTCCCTTGAGATACTTGAAAGTTTCTATCATGTCCCCCCTCTCTCTCCTTTCCTCGAGGCTATACATATTCAGCTCCTTAAGTCTCTCTTCATATGTCTTCCGGTGCAGGCCCTGCACCATTTTAGTTGCCCTCCTCTGGACAGCCTCCATCCTGTCTATATCCTTGCAGAGTTGGGTCTCCAGAACTGCAGCAGTACTCCAGATGGGGTCTCACCAACTGTCTGTACAGAGGGATAAAACTTCCTGTTTTCTGCTGGTGATGCCTCTCCTATGCATCCCAGTATCCCCCAGCCCTCCTTGCTGCCCTCTCACATTGTTTGCCCACCTTTAGGTCATCTGATATGACTACCCCAGGTCCCTTTCCATTTTGTTGTTGTTAGTATCTCACCCCTCATTGTGTACTCTTCCCTGGGTTTTGTTTCCCAGGTGCATTACCTTGCACTTCTTAGCATTGACTCTAAGCTGCCATACATTTGACCATTCCTCTAACCTTGCCAAGTCCTTCTCATCCTTTCCACCCCACCTTGTGCATCAACTCTGTTGCAGATCTTTGTGTCATCTGCAAAGAGACATTTTTTCCTTCCAGTCCCTCTGCAATATCGCTTATAAAGACATTGAAGAGGACCGGTCCTAATACTGAACCTCGGTACCCTGCTAGTAACCCCTCTTCTTCAGAGTGGACTCCATTTACTATTACTCTATGTGTCCTATTCTCCAGCCAATTCTTTACCAGGCTGTCATCTTGGGACCACTCCCAGGATGGCTAACTTGTATATTAATCTTTTGTGTGGGACTGTGTCAAATGCCTTGCTAAAGTCTAGGTAGGCCATGTCCACAGCCCCTCCCTGATCTACTACTTTGTCACCCAGTCAAAGAAATCTATCAGATTTGTCTGGCATGATCTTCCGCTGTGAATCCATGCTGCCTTGGGTCCTGAGCCCCTCTGACCTCTAGATACTCAACAGTTCTTTCCTTCAGAAGTGATTCCATCATTTTCCCTACCACTGAGGGTTAAACTAACAGGTTTGTAGTTTTCTGCTTCTGCCTTGCTCCCACTTTTGTGAAGGGGAATCACATCTGCCTTCTCCAGTCCTCGGTACCACCCCATCCTCCCATGATTTGTTAAAGAGGGTAGTCAGTGGTGTCACTAGTTCTACCCTTGTTCTTTTAGAATTCTGGGATGAATCCCATCAGGCCCCATTGCTTTGTCAACCTTCAGTTTTAAGAGTTCTTCAGAACCCTTTCTTCTGTAAATGGGCTGGTAACAACTTCTGTATCCTGAGTGTTTCTGCTGTTTGTTTTAGGTACCTCCCCACTTCCTTTGTAAATACTGAGCAAAATATTTGTTTAGTATCTCTGCCTTTCACAGTCACCCTCTGCCCACCCTCCCTCCTCTTTATTAAGCCTCACTAGCCCTCCCTTGGTCTTCCTTCGCCCCTGATGTACCTATAAAGGTTTTATCCCCTTCTTAACAGAGTTGGCTATCTTTTCCTCGGTTTGGGCCTTTGCTGTTCTGACTGCCTTCCCAGCTTCCTTTGCTTTAGCTGATACAGTTCCCTGTCCTGCTCCTTCTGTGATTCCTTGTACTTCCTGAATGCTTTCTTTCCTCTTGAACCTTCACTGCCACTTCCTTTGAGAACCATAGTGGTTTCTTACATCGTTTGTTTTGTTAATTTGCTTCACATAAAGGCTTGTTACCTCTGTGATGGCAGTTTTATTATTCCCCATTGTTCTTCCACCCCTCATTCCTGCCCATTTGCTAGTGCATTCCTTAGGCACTCACCCATTTTAGGCAAAGTCAGCCCTCCTAAAGTCCAGTACTTTTGCCTTTGTATGGCTTGACTCTATTGCTGTGTTTATTAGAACCATACTGTTCGATGGTCGCTAGTTCCCAGATGGCTACCCACTTCTACATCTGTGATTCTCTCTTCATCTCCATTTGAGAGAACCAGGTCTAAGATTGCTCCCTCTCGAGTGGGGTCCAATACTAGTTGTCTAAGGCATGCCCCTTGTAGGGCATCTAGAATAACCCCACTCTTTGAAGTGGCTGCTGCAACTGCATTCCAGTTAACATCTGGCATATTCAGATCACCCATCAGCAATATCTCCCCTTTTTCTGCCATTCTAAGTATTCTTTCTATCATTTCCTTGTCCATTTCCTCCCCCTGAGAAGGGGGTCTGTATACAACCCCTGTGCGGATTGTGGTGCCATTGCCGGTCTCCAAATTTACCCACAGTGCTTCTTCTCCTCCCTGTTTTCCCTTTTGTTCTGTTGCCTTGATTCCTTCCCTTATGTAAAGAGCTACTCCTCCTCCTCTTTTACCCTCCCTGTCCCTCCTGTAGATAGTGTATCCTGGTATGTTTATGTCCCAGTCATGGTTTTGTGTGTACCATGTTTCTGTGACTGCCACGATATCCAGATGTTCCTCCTCCATCAAGGCCACTAATTCAGGAAGCTTGTTACTCAGACTACAGGCATTGGTACTCATTGCTCTCCATTTTTTGATGGCTTTACCTTCTTTTGCAGCATCCCCCACTGACCTGTCTACCTCGGTCTTTTTCTCATTTAGTACCCTGTTTTGTAGGGAGAGGCTGGGATTTTCCTGCTGTTTATCAGTGCCAGTTTCTTTTCCAGAGCCTGCCCATCCAGGAGAAGCAGTGCTTCATTCTTTGGTTGGGCACAGAATACTCATATACTATACACACCATACCAGAGACTGCAGAAAGTCTTTGCAGCGTTTTGTTTCTTTGCCCCTGGGAAAGAGTGCAATCCAGTTTCCAAACAGTGCACACCTAAATGGCTAGCAAACTGTATTACTTTCTGTTACAGGAAGTATGGTAAGGAACTTCCTTTTTTTTTTTCCTCTTTTTTTTTTTTTCCTTTTCATTCAGTTATTTATGCTCCCTGAGCCCTGGCAGGGGCTTTGGCCCTCCAGAGGAGGGACACACTCTCTGGTCTCCACAGCACTCGCTGACCCCAGAGATTCCCATGGCAGGGCCGGGGAGGTGGCGCCCTCTCCCCAGAGACCCAATCCAGAAGCCAGGGTTAGCCCTCGGCACAGCGGACCATCATGGAGCCCTGCCAGGCTCTTTTTTCCTTCCTGTTTCTCCAGTCCCCCCTCCCTACCACCATAACTACGTCAGAGCACGCCTCCAGACCTGTATTGCCTTCCAGTCACCACTGGAGGGCAGTCGGTGAGCAGGACGAAGTGGGACCCTCCCCCCGAGAGAGGAGAGCGGTCCTCCGGACCCTCGATCCTCTCTTCCCCCCTGCCGATCCCCGATGGCCCAGACCCGTTCCTAAACTCTGGTCACCGGTGTGGTGTGAAGTGTGACGTCCAGTGCCTCAACCATCGGCCCCACCTGGCCGGCTGGTAAGGAACTTCCTGGTGTTGTTCATGGTCACTCCCCCATAGGCATGGCACTTCTGTTGCTTGTTTCTAAAATGTGTCTGCTGCAGTGATCTGTGCAGCTACCACTTGGAGTACTGTCCATACCTTCACTAAACACTACTGTCTGCACATTGTCTCTTGCAGATGAGCTGGCTTTGGCCTTGCTGTACTTCAAGGCCTTCTTTCCTACACCTGTAGGCTCCAGCCACCCAGACTGTTAGCTTCCTGTACTTCTTGGTACGCGTTCCCCAGGTGCCCCATGAAAGTGATTTGCTCGAAGAAGATAGAACAGTTATGTACTTACCATAATAGTAGATCTTCTAGAGAATTTCTTTCATCAGGCCGTGCTGTCCCATCCTCCATCCTGGGTCTGCAGCTATAACTGTGCTGCCCCTATCTTTTCCAGCCCTGTACCTTGCCTGGCTTGCTGGGGGCTGCATTCTCTCATGGTTCCTCACGGGAGGTCCTCCCAAGCCTGATCTCCCAGCAGGAACTGAGAGAGGGGGCGTCAAATTATGTGTGCATGCGACGCCTGGCGTTGCTGCTGAGTGTAGCCCCTAGTGGACTGCTTGCAAAAGTTTCCATGTTGTCCTAATGCCTGGCAGCTATATGTTCCGTAGGCGTGGCCTGATGAAAGAGATTCTCTCGAAGATCTACTGTTAGGATACGTACACAACTGTTCTTTTTGTGTGTGCTGTGGATGAAAGCTAAAATTATGCAGGTATTTGCGTCTGTCAATGGCTTTTGTGTAAACAGCAGTTTGTATATGTTCATCAGTAGTGATTTTGTCTTTGGTATCCAGGAAATTTATGCTGGTGGTGGACTATTCAATGGTGCATTTTATAGAAGACTGAGATTTGTTGAACTCCTGCAGGAACTTTTTAAGTGAGAGTTACCTTCTGTCAGAATGAGGAATTTGTCATCTATACATCAGAGGTAGACTAATGGTTTATAAGGATGGTGTTAAAAAAAAAAAAAAAGTTTCTTTTAGACTGACCATGAAGATTGGCATATTGTGGTGCCATATTTTTGATCATTGCTCTCTGCATGATCAGTAACAAGAGCCAGCCATTAGATGTGAAGTTGTTGCGTGTCATAATAAATTTTATTAAGGTGCTGATGGTGGTTCCTGGAATCTCTCTTGTGGATGTGTTGTCCTGTACAAATCTTTGACACACTGATGTGTCATCTTCATGTGGAATGTTAATGTAGAAAACAAAAACTATGTACTACCAGGATTCAGTTGTGATCTCCAAACACATTACCAAAAAGCTTTCAAAGCTACTCTATCATAAAAGAGAAGAAAACTTCAAGAACTACAAGACGTAGGCTACAACAGCACTTTGACTAGTCCAGATGAAGTAAACCGCAGCACCAACAATGTGGAATAGGACAGTGCACTGCAACAACTATAGGTGACCGACCTATCAAAAAAATAACTTACACCAGCTGAAACATCTGTATTATCCAAGGGCTTAACTTTCTTCCCCACACAGGAATTAGATAAAGTTAGATCCTGCGGAGACTTGGAGGAATACTTTAGACAAGTGTAACCCCTCACCCCTGCCTTTTTACTAAAACGACAGGTGGCATGCTGTTGGCGTTGGCAGCAAATCCTGGTGGGGACCTGGGTTCGGGGAGGATGAGGTTACCTGGCACAAGGGACCTAGGTTTGGCTACTCTGCACAGGGGCACCCAAGTAAATCCAACTACAGGAAGCAATAACTGTAATGTCAGAACCAGAGATTGGGATTTTTCAATGTGGCGTTATTCAAAACTAGCTGAAACATGACAAAGCATTGATGGTCCCAAGGGCTACCTCTGAATATGCAGATAGAGACTACAAAGCGTCCATTTGAAGAATGAACACATTTCTACTATGGTTTGGCCTGACCCACCAGGCACTCGGCCCAGACTTGCATGCGCTTTGACATTAGCCCGACTGGCCCGGCTCCCCTGCCGGCCACTTGACTGACAGTCCATTTGAAGAATGAACCCAAACTTTACTTGGAGAGACTCCCATCAAACAAGGAGTATATTTCCCAAACTGTGGCTCCCCACACCACTTAGAGTCTGCGACTCTAGAGATTTTCAAGTTGGACCCACGTCTGGGTACCCTCATCACTGGCCAGGCGCATGAGGCAGTAGCAAATCACAGAAGAAACCTGAGGTGGACCTGGTCACAAAGATGGGGTGTCCCACCTCCAGCTTCCACAGCCCATACCCGCCATTTCTCTGGACAAACAGAAACTTAAACTTTGAAAATGTAGATTAAACGGTGGATGACCTGAAGCACCCTCTACAGCATTACTTGAAATCCATTAAAACTTTAGACTTTTGACTGCTCCATTTGTTTGTCCTAGTAAATAGTCCTCCCAAATAGCAGTCCACATCCCAACTTTCTTTATATTTCCAAACTGATGAAACAATTTGTTTGCCTTCAAATGGAGCAAAACACTCACCCTTTGTTGCAGGTGCCCCAGGTAAGTACCACTTCTTTCACTGTTATACAAAAACAGAAACTGTAAACAGGCAGCTTTCTTCTATAGTGGAAAATAGGGGATTGCCCCTGGAATCCACAGAGGGACTTTTCTTCCACCCCCCCGGAGGGAGGGGGCACTGAGACCTGGACAGCGTCTCCACCACTTTCAAAAGGTAAACAGGAACACACTTCCTTCTCCAACAGAAGGTAAACAGAAACTGAACTTGAAAACTCCCAGAGTTCTAACTCACTCCCTGAGTTGCAGATTCCAATATGGCTTATGCAGCTGCGACAGTTCTATGGTGATGTCATCTCTCAAGTCTCAGCTGTGTCTGAGAACAGAGTGAGACGGTGTGAAACCCATTTAACTGGAGTTTCACAAGCTGCCTTCCCTGCCTACCATTAGGTCTTACTGGGATTCTAGTAACCCCGGGTAACAAGGGGGTTACACAAGACTTCACCTAAAGAAATACATGTTTGATGACAGCAACACGTGAACAATGCACTATGACAGCATAAAGAAATCATCAGAATGGACCCCTCAGAGTGGACTCAACACCAAATTATACAATGGGGTCAGAGAATCGGAGACTCTAATTGGCAGACTGGCACCTTTCTGCTGTGGTAAATCCTGGCATAACCCACGCAAAAGGTACCAATCAGCCGCATCTGGAATCCCTACTTTCTCAAGTCAGTCCAACCACCTGAATATGAAAGGTGAAAAACCACCATATGGACTCTCCACTGTGCCATGAGTCAAAAGCGGGAGTTTCAAACAAGCAAACCAGGCCTTACCAGAGGATGCCCCTATGCAGGATCTCATTAAAGCTTTCACTGCAGGGGCTGAGGTGCCCCCGCCCCTTCCAGTTCAGGGCTTACCATACCTCATTCCTGCTCCCCTGTTTCCTGATGTCTTCACCCTCTGGTCCCAGGACTGCTGAAGATGGGACTGGTAGGGCACTCACAGCAATTCAAGGGCTCACCTCAACCATCACTGGCTGCTGCACACTCACTCCTTCTCACCTCCATTTCCATGACCACTGATCCGCGCCGCTGAAACTTGCTTCCTCCTTCATTTCAGTCACCAGCTGCCCCATTTAACTTAATGATTAATGCACCATTTAACTGCAGAATTCCTCCAGACCGCAAAATCCACACTAAACCGGGGCGAAAACACAGACGCTCATGACGGCAATCTCTGTCTGTTTAAAAGAAAATAAATAAAGACAGAAGCCTCGCAAGCTCTCTCTTCAAAACTATGTGTTTGTACGTTGACACCTGCAATAGAAGCTGGGCAGTACCCCTCCAACAAATGTCTTCTACCTTCCATTCACGCTGACGAATGGCAGGATCTCCCTAGCAACAACAAACTATTTTTTCCAGCACAGCAATAAAATCAATAAAAATAATTAAAATATATATATATATACACACATATTTTTCTTTCTTTTTTTTATCACCAAAAAGGGGAACGGTGACAACTCCAAATTAGATGCCTACTTTGGCTGCTTCCCTAAAAGAGTCAATTCCCAGATCCTCAGTAAACAGCAGAAACTCTTGTATAATAAATATCACATCACCAGAAAAGAGGGCAATACAAACACTGAAAAACAATCTTAACATCATAATAAAACAATCTGAAAAGGAAGGAGCTGTAGTTGTGATGAATATAGAGGACTACATCAAAAATGCACACAGACCGCTGTCAGACACATTACAGAGAACTCACAGAGGATCCCAGTAAACAATATACAGAACAACTTAAACTAATCATTAAATCTCTACCAGACAACTTCCAAGAATAGCTAAATGAACTAATTCCAAACAGACCAACATCAGGAACATTATAGATGCTGCCTAAGATACACAGACTTGAAAATCCATGTCAACACATCATCTCTGGAATTTGCACACTCACTGAGGACATTTTGGGACTTAGAATCCATTTTTTTTATATTTATAATAAGTAAGACTTAAGTAAGCGCTAAGCAGAGACTCTCTCAGCTCCCTCCCCTGCCCTCCTTCCACACCGTTGATGGGACAGCTATTGAGGACACCTCCTCCTTTAGGTATCTAGGGGTCTGGCTAGACCAACACCTCAGCTTCTCTGGACATGTTGACGCCATCCTGAAGAAGTTGCACCCCAGACTTGGTGCATTATACAGGAAGTGTAGCTGCCTCCTAATACCAGCCAGGTGTTTCAGAAGATACTACCCATCTTTGACTACTGTGATGTAGTCTACAGTGCCGCTCCCAAGACCTCCTTAACCAGATTGGATTCTCTCTTTAACTCCTCCTGTTGTTTCACTCTTGATGCCTCCCCTTTCACTCACCACTGTTCTCTCTACCACTCCCTGGCTTACTCCTCCGTAGAAAACTGCCACCTCCTACACTGCGCTAAATTCATGTCTAAATTTTGGTTTGACTCGCTTCCCCCATATCTCTCCTCCTCCCTTACTATTCTCGCCCCACCAGCCCACTCCTTTAGGTCATATGATTCTCGACTGCTAGCAGTTCCACATCAGTCCACCACGGTTGGACAGATGGCCTTCTTGTATCGCCTCCCTAAATTATGGAATACCCTTCCTCCACAGATTCGTCACTTCTCTTCACACTCTATTTTGCTAGCCCTACAAAACTTTCTAGCGGTAAACTGTACCTGCAGCTAGTCCTTATTTCCTCCTGTTCAAGCTGGCCCACTGCTTTCTATCTCCTACTTGGCTAGCTGTTCATATACAGGATGCACCTTTGTTTCATTACTATGCTTAACTGGTCTCCTTAATATTGTGCATCATTGTTTTCTACACAGCACTTCAGTATTCAGTCATGTATACCCTGCACTCTGTTATCGAATTTCAGTGTGATAATGTCCTTTGGTTTTATTGAGGTCAATGTATATACTGTTGTTGTATGTTGTATGTACACCATTAATCTGTTCACTTAATTTGTCAACTGTTATGTTACACTGTGTATGTACTTTATTATGTTGGTTTTCCCTCATGACCCTCCCCCCAGGACGCACCGTGAGATGAGCAACTTGAAGTTCAGTGGGCCATTCCTGGTAAAACATTTCAATACATAAATAAATTTATTTAAGCTCAGTCCAGCTAGGGCTTGGTGGTGGCGTATCGCCATCTGGGGCCCCTTCTCCCCGATCAGGGATCACTGTGCATGGCCGTGAAGCGGGGTTTTGTCCATTAAGAAGCTAGGTTGTCCTGTCCCCACTCCCAAGGGCACCAGCTAACAGGACCAATGTCCAAGCAGTAAGCTGTGGTGTGACACGGCTTCCGCCATTCGCCTAATGATTCCCTCCCCTCCTGAAATCACCCACTAGTTGGCGCAGTGCCTGTCCCACCCCAGGAGAGGAGAGTTGCCAATCGGGGCAGTCGACACAAGGGAAGAAAGAGACTTGGGCATCATCATCACAGATGATCTGAAATCATCCAAGCAGACCACTGAAGCAGTAAGTAAAGCTACAGGGATGTTGGGGTGTATTAGTAGGGGTATCACAAGTGGTAAGAGGGAGGTAATAATCCCTCTTTACAAGACACTGGTTAGGCCCTATCTTGGAGTACTGCGAGCAGTACTGGAGGCCGCACCTGCACAAGGGCATTAACAAAATGGAGGCAGTCCAGAGAAGGGCAACCAAAATGGTGCAGGGACTACATCAGAAAACATATGAGGACAGATTAACAGAGCTCAGTATGTATTCCCTAGAGCAAAGGAGGGAGAGAGGTGATGTGATTGAAACATTCAAACATCTTAAGGGCATTAACAAGGTGAAAGAGTCTAACATGTTTCAATATAAGAAAAATAGCAGGATAAGAGGACATAGCATGAGATTAGAGGGAGGCCGATTAAGTGGTAATGTGAGGAAGTTCTTTTTCACAGAAAGGGTGGTGGATGCATGGAACGGCCTACCTCAGGAAGTGGTGGATGTGAATACAGTGCAGGGCTTCAGACAGGCATGGGATAGGCATAAGGGAGCAATACAGATAAGTATGAATAGATGGGCTATTGTCGGAGTAAAGGGCTATGGCTCATTCATAAGGTAGAAACAATGGGTAGACTGGATGGGCCTTGCCGCCCTTTTCTGCTGTCAGCTTCTATGTTTCTATGTAATCCAGCCCCCGCCCCCAGCTGACCGCCGCATCTCGGCTCATTCCCGAATCTGAGTCACCAGTGTAGCACGAGGTGTGGCTTCCAGCGTCAACCTCAGCGCCACCAGGCCAGCCGATTCAGAATCCATTTTAAAACCACTAGTGACAGCTACCAGCAGTTTCATTCAGAACACCACAGATTTTCTCAGGAAACAGAAGCAAACTGAACAATTACCACCCAGTACTGTCCTAGCCACAGTGGATATCAGTGCCCTCTACACTAATATCCCACATGAAGATGGCATATCAGCATGTCAAGAGATTTTTACAGGGCAACACATCCACAAGAGACATTTCAGAACTCACCATCAGCACTTTAAAGCAGCAATATTTGTTAATCGGCCAAAAAAGTCACCATACGGTTATTTTGGCCAAAATGTATTTCTTACATCCTAAGATTTGTGCTCTGTATTTTAAGTGTTCTCAGCTATCCACAGCTTTTTACAGCCGGTTTTGCAATTAATTATTCACATCATTAAAAATGGCCGACAGTCATACTTCCACTGAGGTTACCTGTTGAATATACATGATAGATTCATACTGTGGATGTATTAGGGTGATTCTGCCACACGTTTCTGATGGTAAACAGCACAACGCAGTACCAAGATATTTAATTTATTTTTAGTGCTGTGGATATGGTTCACTTATCCACACTCTAAGTTCCACTGGAGCGCGTTGATTAACCGGGTGTCTTTAATAAGCTCCTCCCACCACCCAGGTGTCTATATCTCCCAACTCCATCCCGTAACGTCAGACTTTTCTTTATGCTGGAAGAACAGGTCACCACCTTCGCACTCTGCTTAGGACTTTCTCTGTGCCGTTGGTGAACTGTTACTTTCAAAGTTTTCAAAGCAAAATTGTTCTTTTTCGTGGTTCTTTTGACTCCGGCTCTGAACCCGCAAAGAATCACAAGAAACCTGGATTCAGATTTTTGTGTTCGGTACCACCAGAAGACGTCAGTTACTGATCTGCATGACATGTGCGTGTACTGTCTGGACGGGCAACACAATGTGGCCTGGTGCAGTCTTTGCCTTTCTGTGCTTCCTGGGTCCCTTGAGGATCAGAAGCTGTGGCTTACGCTGGGTCAGCCTTTGGAAAGAGAACCGAAGGATTGCCCTAAGGGTAGTAGAAAGGTCTCGGCAGTTGCCGGGTCTGCAGCACAGCTTGCAGCCCTTGAGGTGGAAGCAGTAGCAACCGTAGCAGGCACCTCCTCGGCCTCAGTGCTATTCCCACCAGGAGCCAGCACCGGAGAGACCTTCATGGACCAGTTCTGGGATATGTGCAGGTCCCACCAGACCATGGGGGAGAGCCCTGCCCACTGTGGCTCTCAGTCCAAGACCAAAACCAAGAAATCTTCTCACCACCATTACTGGCCATGGGACAGAGAGAGAGATTGCAGTCCTCCCAGTCCCTCAGTTCACCTGACTGCTCAGTGGCTGTCGAGCACCCTCTGCTGTCAGGCAGGTTGAAGGCTCCTCGGCCCCGCCATTGAGCCAGTTGACCAACCTGTTGAGATTTTTCTTGATCCAGTCAATCTGTTGTTGAACGAGGCAGAGGAATTAGCCTAGAAGAGCTCAGTGCTCCCAGTCCTCACTCAGAAGGATGTGGATCGATTGGTGACCCTAGTTGACCTTGTTTGGGACAAGCCTCTACCTGGGGTCGGGTCTTTGCCCTTGTTGTTGAATGTGGGCTGACACGTTATTTGTGGCCAACATCCTGAAGAGCCCACCTGCAGTTGACTGGGTGGTCAGTGACTGAGGTCTCAGTCGAGGCATTTGTGCTGCCAATCCTGCTTGACCGGGATGCATCACATTGCAGCACTCCTTCTTATCCTCGGGTGAGGAGAGGCACCAGCAGAAAATGCGTTGGTGCTATAAGGAATTTTTCTGTCAGTAATGGGCCATCGCGGGGCAGGATAGCGCTCTACACCAGGGACCTAAGGTCCCCTGGCAGCTGCCAGTGGTTCCCCCGTTGGGTCAGGTTCCCCAGGTGCTCTCCACACCTGCTTCTCCACCGATCACAATGGAACCACCATCCCTACAGCCACCAGTCGGTGTTCCAACTAAGGAGGCTACCTGTTCGGGTCCTGGCATGGACCCTTCAAATTCAGTGAGACCAATGCACAGATGACCTGGAGCAGCTGGTGCTGGTCTCCTGTCCAGTCTGCGGGGTGCTTCAGTGGTGGATGGATCCCCAAAACCTCTTAAGAGGGGTCCCATTCCTGATCGCCTCTCCCCAGCAGATTTGCATCACGGATGCCTCCGGCTTGGGCTGGGGTGCCCACCTGGGTCCCTTCCAGACTCAGGGGACGTGGTCCCAGATTGAGACATCCCTCCACATAAACAAACGTCCTTGAGATGTGGGTGGTCCTGTATGCCATGCAGGCTTTCCAAAACTACCTTCCTCCGGGTCAGTTGTTGATCCAGTCAGACAATCTCAGTGTTGTCTACTACATCAGCAAGCGGGGGAATGCACTCGTACCATGTGCAGGGAGGCCATGAGAGTCTGGTACTGGGCTCTGGACCTGTTGGCAGTCCATGTCCCAGGCGTGCTGAACACCCTGGCAGACAGCCTCAGCAGGTCTCAGTCCAGGATGCATGAATTGGAGCTTCTCTCATCTGCTGCAGAAGAGCTATTCAACAGATGGGGTCGTCCAGACTTGGACCTTGTTGAGTCCCCATTTAATGCAAAACTGCCCCGTTTCTGCTCGTTAGATCCAGGGCGTGGAGTTTTCTGGTGAGACACGTTGTCCCTATCCTGGAGCGGGAGGTTCCTTTATGCCTTGCCCCCTGTTCCCTCCGATTCAGAGGGTACTGATCAAACTGCAAGTGGAGGGAGCCTGCATGATCCTGGTCGCACCCTACTGGCCTCAGCAGATATGGTTTCCATTACTGCAACAGTTAATAGAGGATCCTCCGGTGCCCCTGCCCCTTTGCAGGGATCTGCTGATTCAGGCTTGGGGGACCCTGGTCCATCCCAACCTCTAGTCTCTTTGTTTGCACGCCTGGCTTCTGAGGACATAGCCATCGCCCAGTTTGGAGTATCTTAGAGGATAGCAGAAGTCCTTATGGCAGCTTGGAAACCCTCCACTACAGCCACATATGCCATGAAGTGGAAGAGGTTTGCCATCTGAGCTGTCGAGCATCATCTGGACCCTTTTTCCTGTCTGGTGAGCCAGATCCTGGACTACCTGATCTCCCTGCTGGACTCAGGTCTTCAGTACTCCTCCCTCAAAGGTGCACCTTTTGGCTATTTCAGCCTTTCAGTAGCCCGTGGGTGAACGTACCGTGGCTCAGTTAGAGGTGTCCCGTACTTTTCTCAGGGGCATCCTGCACCTGAAACCTCCTATCTGTTCCCCTATCCCGGCTTGGGATTTAAATTTTGTTTTAGAGAAATTGACCCTGTCTCCATTTGAGCAAGCCGCAACTTGCAAGCTACGCTTTCTTTCTTGGAAAGTGTTATTTTTTGGTTGCTATTACCTCTGCTCGAAGAATTTCTGAGTTTCGGGCTCTTTGGTGTTAAGAGCCTTATTTGAGTTTTCACCAAAACAAAGGGTGTCTTTGCGTACAAATCCTAAGTTTCTCCCTAATGTGGTGTCTGAGTTTACCCTCAACCAATCTATCCACCTACCTGTTTATTTTCTGGAGTGTGCCAATCCAGGGAAAGCTGTGCTCCATATATTAGACATGCGCAGAATTTTGAAATCTTATCTGCTCTGAACTAAGGACTACAGATAGACAAAGCAACATTTTGTTTCTTTTGCCCCAGGAGGAAGGGCATTCGAGTTTCTAAACAACGTGTGTCCAAATGGTTGGCACATTGTATTGTGTTCTGCTACAACAGGCATGGCAAGGAATTACCAGGGGCGGTGAAAGCCCACTCCACAAGGGGCATGGCTACCTTTGTGGCCTGTTTCAAAGGGATCTCAGATGCTGACATATGCGCTGCTGCCACCTGGAGTACTGTCCATACTTTCACCAAGCACTACAGTCTGGACATTGCGTCTAGAGCCCGAGCAGGATTTGGCCAGGCTGTTCCTCAGGGCCTTTTGTCCTAAACTTCACTTTACCTTCCTCCTAGACTGTTCTGCTGCATTTCTAACTGCTTGGGATTCATTCCTACGGTGTGCCCTTATGACTGAGATACCCCCAAAGAAGATCGTAAGAACTTACCGTAACAGTAGATCTTCGAGGGGATCTCAGTCATCAGATCTGACTTCCCTGCCACCTTCCCCATGTTTGGGGTTCATGTCTCAGACTGGCTGTCTGGTGTATCCAGCCACTTATTCAGGCCTGGGCACCTTTCTCTCTCCCCTCGGTCCTCCATGGCATGGGTATGCTCCCTTAGTCTCCGGGGGAAAGAACTGAGGAGGAAGTGGGGCTGCTAATGCCTTTATAGGGTTGATGATGTCAGCAGGTGACATCGACGTGGGCTGCCACAGTTGTACTGCTGGAAAATCTTTCATGTGGATCCCGTTTCATCAACAGTGAAGTTCCTACAGTGTGGCCTGATGACTGAGATCTCCTCGAAGGTCTACTGGTACGGTAGGTTCTTACATAACTATACTTTCTAGGAGTGGTACATGATTCACATCCACACAACCCACTCTGCCTCACCTGGCAAGCGTCACACAGATTCCTGCTTCCAGTGTGTGAGATATGATGTCATGAGGCAGAGTCAGGGATATATCCACCCGGCTGGTGGGAGGAGCTTAGCTTAAAGATTTCTGACCAATCATCGCATTCCAGTGGAATTAGCAGAATATGGATGTGAACCATATACCACTCCCAGAACTATGGTTACAAGTGAGTAACGTATTCTTTCATGGTGGTCAAGGCCTAGGAGCGGGAATTTTTAAAAACTTCAGAATCCCATATCATATATCAGGAATTAAAGAAAATGAAAACAAAAATGAATATCTTGATATTTTTCACACAAATGTTATTCAATCAATCAGTCAATCAAAATCTTTATTTATTCAGGCGAGGCATCGTTGAGCAAGCTCATTTGCAAGATGGACCTGATACATAGACATACAAATTAAGTGCAGTACACTCCAAACAATGTAAAGAACTATACAGATTCAAACAACACAAGGAACACATAGGCACAATAAACTATTTAGTACATAGACATTGTTAAATAAATGAATTCAGGATGGTACTGGCTATGGGACCACCCTGGGTACAGGGCGGATATGGCCGTACCATGGACTGAAGGGAGGCACAAGAGGTTGTCAAGTCTGCCCACTGGGGGGTCGGGCGGGCAGGTGATACAGGGCAGTAGTGGTGGTATGGCCACATTCTTAAAAAAAAAAAAAACTATATAGTTACTAACAAATACTGCTGCTTTGATAAAATTCATTCTGACCACACAACTTCACATTTAATGGCAGGCACTTGTTAATGATCACGGGAACAGCAATGGGCACAAAAATTGCATTACACTATGCCAGTCTTTTCATGGCCAGTCTAGAAGATTTTTTTAAACACCACTCCTTTAAACTTTAATCTATCTCCAATATACAGTATATAGATGATATATTCCTCATTTGGACAGAAGGTGAACACTTCCTTTAAAAGTTCCATCAGGATTTCAACAACTTTCACCCCTCTGTGAAACTCACTATTGAATACTCCACCAGCATAAATTTCCTGGATACCAAAGTCAGAATCACTAGTGATGGACATATACAAACAGCTGTTTGCAGAAAACCCACTGACAGACACCGATACCTACATAGTTCCAGCTTCCACCCACAGCACACACAAACATCTGTGATCTACAGTCAGGAAGTTTGATACCATCGGATCTGCTCAGATGCTATAAAAAGAAACAGATAGCTTACCTCACTTTGTAATTCCTTCATCGAGCAGGGCCAGTCCCCAAAACAAGTTGGCGGAGAAATGGAACATGGTATACTAATACCACAAGAAAATCTGCTGAAATATAGACAAAAAAAATTAAACTGATTGCATCCCTAGTTGTTACATGCAACACCATGCTAACACCCCTTCAGCAAATGACTAAAGAACTACAGCCCATGGCAAGTGAATATGAAAGACTTGGATGCATTTTTCCTGAACCACTTGTCATTGCCTACAAGCAGCCCCCTAACCTTTCTAACATAATAATTTGTGGCAAACTCGAAACAGATCTAAATAACTGTGAAATGAGAGGAATACCATGCAATAATACAAGATGTAAGACCTGTACCCACACATGCACACAGACCACCATCGAAACAGAACAGTAAAAATAAATGGATCCTACACATGCCAATCAAACAATGTGGACTTAATTCAGTACAAAAGGTGAACAAATGGATGCTGTATAGGGGAAACAAGGCAACCGTGGAAAACCAGGATGAACCACCTCCGACACACAATAGTAAACCAGGTTAACTTATTTTTTTTTTTTTTTTTTATTTGTTTAAAAGTTTTACCAGGAAGGCATACTGAGCAGATAAGCTGCTTGGTTCCAGATGCATTGGGGGGGGGGCTGAGAGACAGCACAAATAATATACAGCATACAGTGATGAGCAGTACATTGTACACAGGCTTGGATACATTATAAATAATATACAGCATATAGTGAAAGAACAGTACGTTGTACACAGGAACATTAGAAATTATGGTACTATGCACATAGGATTAGGAAATTACTTATGATATAATACAGTCTCAGATGAGTAACGGTGAGTCTAAGTACCCAGCCAGAAGTTTGTCTGGCAGCAGGAGGTGACACCTCTGCCAATCAGGATAGTACAGTAAGTGCTTAGGCCTGGGTCAGGGAAAATGGGGAATTAGGGGCATGAGAATGTGGAGCTGAAGTGGGCATTGATGAGGGAGTTGAGGTAGTGTGCATTGGAGGTGTGACGAATGGCTGAGGGGAGCGAGTTCCACAATTTAGGTATGCGGTGGGAGAAGGCTGCTTGACCTGAAGTGGTGGTCTTACGCAGGATAGCAAAGGAGCGGGTGTCATAGTGCCTGAGGCCATGCGTTTGGGGGGGGGGGGCAAGGATAAGGCTGAGTAGAGATACGGAGGCAGGGACTGTATCCAGACTTGGCCATGAGCCTGGTACAGTGGGAAAGCCTTCTGTTCTGAAGAGGAATTGAGGCACAAAAATTGGTAGAGGACACAGTGGGTACTGGGAGGACAGTCAAGGGTGAAACGGCAGAAGGAGTGGAAGAGAATATCCAGTTTGATTAGTCTGGTTAGGGAAGTTTTGGGAGCGGTACTGTAGACTACGTCGCCATAGTCAAAAACTGGGACAATCATTTTCTGTACTATTGCACGGCGAGCCAGCAGTGGGATACATCCACAGTTGCAATACAGGGCACCCAGCTTGGGGTGCAGCTTATTGTGGATGATATCAATATGTACAGAAAAGTTGAGGTGTTGGTCAAGCCAGACCCCGAGGTAACTAAAGGAGGTGTAGTTCTCCAACTTAGTCCCATCCAGGGTGTGGAAGGTGGGGAGATTGGGGAGCCGAGAGAGTCTCTGCCTAGTGCAGAAGGTCATGGAGACAGTCTTCTTGGCGTTCAGGAAGAGTTGATTTGAACGAAGCCATAGCTGGACATCATCGAAGTCGCGCTGCAGTCTGGCTACCACATCAAAAGTAGTGGGGCCGGATGCAAACAGGACTGTGTCGTCCTCATACATGTCAATGGAAGTGCGGGGCAAGCTGTGGGCAAATCATTGAGAAAGATGGAGAACAGTAGCGGGCCAAGGACCGAGCCTTGGGGGACACCAGTCAAGATCGGGAGGGATGAAGAGATGGAGTTTCCAATCCTGACAGATTTGTAGGAAGGACACAGATAGGAGTGGAACAAACTGGTGGCCTCCTAGATAGCCCAGTGAGGGAGAGCTTGGTAAGAGGAGGTGAGATACAGTGTCAAAAGCCTTCATAGGTCAACAGAGATGGCTGGAGGTGGTGGCCTTGATCCATATTGGTGAGGACAGAATCGGTGAGCCTTAGGAGTGAAGTGGTGGAGTGGGACTTCTGAAACCCAGATTGGTAAGGTGTGAAGAAAGAGGTGGAGTTGAGGAAGGAGGAGAGTTGGGAGAGGGCTAACTGTTCTTGGCGTTTTGCTAGGATGGGGAGGAGGGAGATGGGGTGGTAATTTCCGGGGAGGAGGGGTGGCCACCTTTCAGTAGGGGGATGACTGTGGCATGTTTCCGTTCAGCTGGGATAGAAGCTAGAGAGAAGGAAAGGTTGAAAAGCGAGGCCAGGGGGAGGCAATGCAGGGGCTGCCAGGAGAAGTAGCTTGGAGTCCAGCCCTGTGGGACATTTCCCCTTGGATAGGTTTAGGGCAAGTAGTGCTTTGTAAACATCGGCAGGGGTCACGTGGAGGAAGGAAAAAGCAGGGGAGGAGGCTTGGGCAGGACGGAACGTGGCAGGGAGAGTTGCTGAGGCAGGTGGAAGAGAGGAGAGAAGAGATACAGTTAGTGAAGGAGTTAACTCTGTAGCCACTGCGAGCGGATCGGTTACCGTGGTACTGCCTGCATGTAGGACAGGGGTTGGGGGTTGGGACGGTGGGGAGCAAAGCGATTGTACCACCTTCTAGAATTTAGAGGGGTGATTAATGCTGGAATGGAAGTTAGATTTGAAATAATATGCTTTTGCCTGGCGTATTTGTCTTGTGCACGCATTACGAAGAGCACGGTACTTCTGGTAGGCTGAGGTGGAGCTGGTAGCTTTGTGGGACTTCCAAGCCTGGTCCCTGGTCCTGAGACTGGCCATGACATCAGCAGTGATCCAGGGCAGGTGAGACCCCCGCACCCACGTGCGTCTGAGTGGGACATAGGGGTCCCAGACCAATAGGAACTTGGTCTTGAAATAGTCCAGGGTAGAATTGATAGAGGTGGCATGAGGAATGAAGGAACAGTCTACTTTAGCCAGGTCAGTTAGGAGGGAAGTGTGATCAAGGGATTTGAAGGACCGTACCAGTAAGATTTGGGGGGTGCCTTGGGTCTATGGACTTTTCTAACAGTGTGTATTAGATGATGATCGCTTAGGGAGTTGGGTAAGAGACCTGCAGCTGTTATCCGATGAGGGTGGGAGGTGAGTGACTAGTCTATTAGAAAGTGATTTAGGGTTTTTGAATTTAGGCGGGTGGGTTCTATAATCAGTTGGGTCAGGTTTAGTGCGGCTTTCATTTCGAATTCTAGAGCTAGAGGTGGAGAGCTAGTTTATATTGAAGTCACCGAGGACATGGAGCTCCTCTCCCGACGCGAGAGAATTTAGGGCTGCTAGGAGGTCATTGATTGCAGTTACAGGGGAGTTAGGGGGGCAGTAGGAGCCTGCGACAAAAATGGGGTTGGACTGGGGGAGAGTGATTTTTACCATCAGTGAGTCACAGGTCTGCGTGTGAGGATGGACAAGCAGCACTGGGGAGAATTGGAGGCAGGAGGTGATGTACATGGCAATGCCACCACCTCTTTTGTTGCTGGTCCGATCTTGCCTGATGACTATAACCAGGTATTGAGATGCAAGTGTCCTGGATGTGCAGTTTTAGCCATGTCTCTGTAATAATCAAAACGTCTGGTTTTAGGGATAAGGCAATCAGCTGGAGCAGCAACATTTTTGTGGGGAGGCTCTTGATGTTTAGGTGGGCTAGCTTTAGGCCCCGTGATAGTTGTAGGGGAGGGGAAGGGGCTGGGCCAGGGTTAGGCTCTATATCCACTGCTATCAGTAGCAGGATTGTTACCAGGGACCTGGATATAGCTAACAGTATCTTATGGTGGTGGAAGGAGGAGTGGTGGGGCACTGCTGGGGTAGCCTGCTGGGGGTACTTTAGCACTAGCTGACCAGCATGGAAACTGGGAGGTAGAGTGGAAGGGACAGTTATACAGGTGTTTGGGGGTTTAGTGTGGGGCAGGGCAAGGGAGGAGGTGGCTGAGGGGTAAGAGGAGGACAGCATAGGGTGGTTTATGGAGTAACAGGACAGAGGCTTACATAGAAACATAGAAGTTGATGGCAGATAAGGACCGCAAGGCCCATCCAGTCTGCCCATTTCTTTTTCTACCTTATGAATGAGCCATTGGCCTTTGATCTGTCAATGGCCTATCTATTCATACTCATCTGTATTGCTCTCTTATGCCTATCCCATGCCTGTTTGAAGCCCTGCACTGTATTCATATCCTCCACTTCCAGAGGTAGGCCGTTCCATGCATCCACCACCCTTTCTGTGAAAAAGAACTTCCTCACATTACCCCTTAATCAGCCTCCCTCTAATCTCATGCTGTGTCCTCTTGTCCTGCTATTTTTCTTATATTGAAACATGTTAGACTCTTTCACCTTGTTAATGCCCTTAACGTGTTTGAATGTTTCGATCATATCACCGCTCTCCCTCCTCTGCTCCAGGGTATACATATTGAGCTCCGTTAATCTGTTCTCATATGTTTTCTGATGCAGTCCCTGCACCATTTTGGTTGCCCTTTTCTGGGCTGCCTCAATTTGGTTAATGTCCTTGTGAAGGTGTGGCCTCCAGTACTGCACGCAGTACTCCAGATGGGGCCTAACCAGTGTCTTGTAAAGAGGGATTATTACCTCCCTCTTCCGACTTGTGATACCCCTACTAATACACCCCAACATCCCTCTAGCCTTACCTACTGCTTTAGTGGTCTGCCTGGATGATTTCAGGTCATCGGCGATGATGACGCCCACATCTCTTTCTTCCCTTGTGACTGCCAGCAACTCCCCTCCCAGCCTCTAGGTGGCTTCAGGGTTTCTCTTCCCTAAGTGCATGATCTTGCACTTCTTTGCGTTAAACCCCAGTTGCCACTATTCTGACCATTTTGCTAGTTTATCCAGATCTCTTCTCATTCTGCCCACCCCATCTGGATCATCTACTCTGTTGCAGATCTTGGTATCAGGCTTGGGGAAGGACGAGGGTGGAAGAGACACAGCAGGCATGTAGAGTGCGATGAGAGCAAGTGAAATGAGGAGCATAATGACGTTAAGACAGTGTTTACGGAAAGATTGTACCATGAGACGATGAGAGATTGGGAATAGGATGTTGCGTAATGCACTACTCAGCAGGAATACCAGAGCAGCTACTAGTGGTGAACCACAATAAGCTGCAGGTGGGGAAAATAGGCGGAGAGTTTATTTTCACCAATCACGAAGGTATAGTGATTACTTTCGCATAGGCTATAAGAAAAGCGTTGGCCAAGAGTGGGCATGGGGGTGGGGTGGTGGGGTAGGCGCGCGACAGCCTCGGCGGGCAACCACACAGATGTAGAAAATGCGCCTTGAGCAAAGCAGAGCCTGAGTCAACAGTCGACGCCTACAGCAGCTCGGGGAGAGCAGGACTCCGGTTGCTGATTTCTTCAGGTGCCCTCACGACCGCACCGGCAGCTTCTTACAGTAGCTCGGGGGAGGGTAGGACTTCGGTTGCTGATTTCTTCAGGCGCCCTCACAACCACAACGGCAGCTTCTTACAGCAGCTCGGGGGAGGGCAGGACTTTGGTTGCTGATTTCTTTAGGTGCCCTCACGATCGTGCCGGCAGCTTCTTACAGCAGCTCGGGGGAAGGCAGGATTTCGGTTGCTGATTTCTTCAGGTGCCCTCATGACTGCATTGGCAGCTTCTTACAGCAGCTCGGGAACGGCAGCGCACACCAGTAGGAAAGCATTTTTCCTAACCAGACTATTGCATCTCGGGCCATTCTGTCCTAATACTAAGAGGCAACTTCGAAAACACAGTGGAGAAAATGACATGGGAATTAAAATATATCAAACAATTTAAGAGTAATGGATTCAGTCAGGATGTTGGATTGCCCCCTCCCCCCTGCACTTTTTTTTTTTTTACTTACTGTGCTTTTTCTTCTGACGGCTTCAATCAGTCAATTAAACTTTATTTAACCAGGCAGTTACATCGTTGAGCAAGCTCATTTTCAAGATGGTCCTGGACACAAAGGACAATTTGTTTACAGTAGACAACACTTCATAATACAGTAAGAGTCAATTACAGGTTATTTTAGTATACAAAGTCAGTATTTGATTGTAATAGAACATGTAAGGTAAGTGCAAGTACAGACATTTAAAGTGTAACGTAACGGGTTATAGATTGTAGAGTACAAAGCAGGAGAGGACATAGAGGAGGGAAGGGATAAGAAGGTGTAGGTTTATCCCCATCAGCTGCCATACCACTGCCGACAGACCCGGCTTTTCCCGAGTGCAGTGCCCCCTGGATTGCACCTCATGGCAGAGCCTTCAGAGCCTCCCCCGGTGCGACTCTGTCAGTGCTCATTAACGGATGCGTGGGGGGACCTTAAGTCCACTACGGAGCAGGAGGCATTACTCAGCATGTCAGGCATTTTCTCTTTGTAAGGGGGGGCATGTCAGTGCGGCCGCTGCAACGCAACCACGTCATGCATCTGACATGCCGCCACGGGGCTGCTCTCACAGGTGCGCCGGTTGCGGTGCATCCATGGTCACCCAGGAGCACGGACGGAGTCACACACCACCCCTTCCCCCCGCAGAGGTGGAGAGCATCCTATGGCTGCTCAATCCACTGCCGCCCCCAGCTGGTCCTTGAGCATCCCGGGTCCGTTCCTGAACCCGGGTCGCCCGCACCACAGCAATAAATCTTTCCACTGTGCCAATGGGCTGGCTCCCCCTGCATTTTTTTGTATCCCGTGTTATTATTATCCTGTATTCCTGTCATGATACCTTTCAGATTCAAGGGCTTCATTCAGCCTGTCTTAATGAATATCAGCATTTCCTGCACATACAAATCAGTGTCAGTGGCTCAGTAAATGGCATGCTTGCCTTTGGTGCTAGAAGATCAGAATGTTGGCGTTCTATCCACACATAATGTCATGATGGCCAACTTCGGGCACTCCCTGTTGGGAGTTGTTGATGAGATTGTCCCTTATCTCCCTGCTGACCAGCAGTTGCCAGTGAAGGTAGTCCGGGACCAAGGTCAATCAATGACGAAGCACCAGCTCCAGACATCCTTGGATATGGGCAGTTCCTGTGCTTGCGCCATGGCAGAGGTCGTCTCCATGTCGCACAGGGTCTGGCTGCATCTCTGCACATTTACGGCGGACACCCAGCACAAGCTGGCTGATGGCCCTTTTCTGGGCAGTGACCTCTTTGGCTCTGAGGTGGAAGGACATTTCATGCGTATAGAGAAGTCCAGCGCCACCCTCGACTCTGTGGCATTGTCCCAGAAGGACCAGAAACAGAAGCCAAAGAAAAAGGCTTTCCAGTACCCGTTCTTTTAACTGCAGCCTCCTCAACAGCAGCCCCAGCAGGGGCAGTATTAGGCCTGGTATGTGAAACTCAAGTTCGCTGGCCAGGGCTCCAAGCCAGGGGTGGTGGTGCCCCTCTGGCCCCAGCAGCCGGTGCCCCTGAAAATGTTGCACAGTAATGGGTTGAGGAGTGGCATCCTTCCACACGTCTTGTCCCTGTCTGCACTCCCAGTCATGTTGGCTATGCCACTTCTTGCCACATTGGTCCTTTATCACAGCGGACACGTGGGTATCAGAGGTGGTAGGCAGGGGGATTCCTCTGGATTTTGAGGCTCTTCCACCTTGCCAACTCCACGCTCCCTGGAGTCCAGGGTGTCACAAGACATGCTGTCTGCCCTTCAGTAGGACATCGCTCAGATTTTAATGAAAGGAGCCCTAGCTCGTGTCACAGATTTCCTAGCCAGTCAGGGTTAACGTGTCCAGGTACTTCCTGGTTCTGAAATGGACGAGTGGCTGGCACCCCTTGATCCTCTTTCCTGCCCTGCAGTTAGCATCTTGGAGTACCTGTGGTCCTTCTATCAGGCAGGCCTGCAGGCGACGACCCTTGAGGTGCACCTAGCAGCCATCTCTGCTTACCGGGCGTGGGCTGGTACGTCAGTGGTGGCCCTGGAGAAGGTGGTTCAGTGTTTTTGCAAGGGCCTGGACTACATGTCCTTTCCGGTATGTGAACCACAACCATGGGATCTACTGCTGGTGCTGGCAGGGCTCATGAGCAGGCTGTTTGAGCCTATGCACAGGTGTGAGATTTCACACCTGTCACGGAAGATGGCCTTCCTGGCAGCTATGACATCAGCCAGAATGATTAGTGGGCTCCAGGCACTCTCGGTGGAGTCTACATAACTGATCTTCCACAAGGACAAGGTCATCCTTTGCTCCCACCCAGAGTTCCTCCCTAAGGTGGTATCAGAGTTTCACCTTAACCAGGTGATAAGCCTTCCAGTATGTTTTACCAGCCCATCTTCAGCTGCTGACTGCAGGCTCCATACTTTGCACCTACAGATGGTGCACTCTTACTAAAAGGAACGCATGGCTGGAGTTTGGGGGTGAGGCTCGTAAGCTGTTTTTAACATATGCCGCAGCTGTGCCTGGTAGATCGGCAGCCAAGCATGTGATTGGCAGATGGATGACATCCTGCATCGACCTCTGCTATAGGTTGTCTGGTAGGGAGTCTTCCGTAGGGCTATGGGCTCATTCTGCCAGGCATACCACTACCTTGATGGCTGCCTCCAGGGACATTCCCATCCAGGAAATCTGCAGGGATGTTACCTGGAGGAAAGCACACCGCTTCATATCCCACCACACCACCGACCTAGATTCCCGTTGGGATGCTACATTTTGGGCCTCGGTACTCCAGTCTTTGTTTGCCAAGTAGGGGTATGCGCCTTGCCCCCTTCTCCCAGAGAACTGTTAGGAGTCTGCCAGAATGTGAATAGTGACCTGTATCCACACCCCCTAGAATGATGGGTTACTCACCTGTAACTATTGTTCTAGGAGTGGTATAGAGTTCACATCCACACAACCCACCCAACGTCCCCTGGCAAGTGGCACATGGATCACTGCTTCAAGCGTGCAAAGATCTGACCTCACAGATGGAGTCAGGGGATATAACACCTGGGTAGTGGAATGATTATGCCAGAGTGTAGATGTGAACTGTATACCACTCCTAGAACAACGGTTACAGATGAGTAACCTGTCTTTATTGTATTCATCAAAATTTTAAAAGGCTGAAGACAAAACAATTTGCTTACCTAGAGAATCACAGGCTACCCTGAGTAGTGGGATGGCTGAGAAATCCCTAAAAATTGGTAAATGTTTGAAAAGCATACTTACTGATCCCTGTTTATGAGATGGGGGTGCTGGCCTGATTGACCTAGAGTCCCTTTTGTGTGTTAGTAGTTCTGCATGTAAATATAGACAATGAGGAATAGATTCACTTTTCAAGAGTTCACCTTGTGTGTCTCTTTTGTGAGAGGACCACAGACTGAAGCGGAGTTGTTATAACACCCTAAGGCGGGCACCCCAAGGACTCGAGAAAACAGGCTTGAACAGTGCAGAGATGCCTCAGCGTCCATATTATTGAAGTGGTAAAAGCAGGACAGGGTGTGCGTTATTGTGGGATGACGGCATGCCCCAGGAAGTGAGGCACAGGGCAACTCCACGTGTCTTTCTCACCAGAGATGTATCATTATCCCATGATTACGCACACCCTGGAGTGCCTTATTGCGATTATAAACTGGTTCCTTTGATTTTCATTTTGAAAACTGAATAATGAAATTCAGAAAGTTAAATAATCCAGACCTATGCTATTGCGCTGGAAAAGCGCACAGTCGTGTTATCACATCTGACAATCACAGGTTCTAGTTTATTTTATCCATTTAATAATATTTATTATACATCTGATTTATGAAATATTAACAAATGTCAAAAAAATTAAAAAAAAAAAAGTTTACCCACCTGTCAAAATGAAAACAGTCCACGTTTACAGAACAAGCACATGTTCTTGAAGTGTTTAGAGGTCATCGCAGGTATATAAATCTTGCTTCTGATTGGTTGGTAGGGGCAGCCAGTTAAAGATGGTCATGCTTATGCTCTTTCTTTATTGCAACACCACATTTGTTAGCTTTCTTTTAGTTCTGTTTGGATGTACTTAGCTTTATAGTTTTTTCCATTGTAAATTTAACCTCTGTATGGTTTTTTCCTGCTGTACTATGTTAACCTGTTGACTTCTGCTATCCTCCGTTGGGCCCACATGGAAATGAGATGCTGCAACTCATGGGGTTATCCCATCTGAAGTAATTTCTAATAAATAAGAGGCATTTGGCCAATCCCAGTGATGTGGCTTTATTGGGTTCTGACTGTGCCTGCCAATCTGGCATGAGCTATTGAGAATGAATTTATGCTCTGGTTTTGAACTTATGTCTTACAGTCCAAGGATGTGGTCGTCCACCATTACAGTCTTGTTCACTGGGAGGACCCCATGGATATAACTTTAGGACCCCAAAGTGGCCTGTATCGGCCTGCTGAAAATACTGTCACTAAGGAAGGAGTTCTATACTACAAGGCTGGGATCTCTTACCTGGGAAGGGAACACTGGAAGCCGTGCTTCGTTGTGCTAAGGTAATGCCTATTTTTCACAGCTGGTTGCAGGTTGTGGTGGAGGAAGCTAAGCTTGCATTACAGGAATTGTTTATAATTTCCTCTCCTTCAGTAAAGCTTGTGAAAGCAGTCTGTTTGGTATTTGCTTCAGGCTGAGATCTTTTTTTTTTCCCCATATAGATTTTTAATCCAGTGTGTCCCCGCCCCCCCACATCGAGCTTAGTCCTAGTTGTACTCCTAACCTCACATCCAGCACACCACTCACTGCTCCATGGGTCCCCCACCCATGGCAATGCCTTCCCAGAATGGCTCCTTCCTGTCTGATACCATCCAGTTTTGGAGTGGTGGCACAGATGCTGGTTTTCAAGAGTGCACGGGGCATCATGTATGTGGCTGGCATTTTTTTTTTTTTTAGTTTTTCTTCCCTGATCTCAAGTGTGCTTCTGGCAGCCTCTTTCAGGGAAGCAATGAGAGGTTCCTTTTTAAGAGTTTCCTTTTTTAGAAGGGGAGGAAGGAGGGAGGGAGGAATTTTGTTCAAAGTGCTGAACGTAGGCAGTATAACCTAGAGGTTAGAGTAACGAGCTGTGAATGAGCTTGGTACATCCAGCAGACCTGGGTTTGTTTCCCACAACCTCCACTTGCATACTCTGTGATTTTGGGCAAGTCACTTAATCTCCCCAGTGCTTTCAGATCATCCCTGAAAACAGGCAGGTGTGTCTAGTGAGCCTTACCTGGTTAACAAAGAATTAATAACGAACAACAAATATAAATTAGAAAGCAATTCACCCTCTAATCCAGAATATACCCCAAAGTTGACTCGGGTCAGTTGCAGACCTTCAACTATTAAGCCCTTGGGGTCATTTTTTTTCTTCTTTTGTGGCTGGCAGTTTGATGCACAGTGATCCTGGATCCTTAAAAAGATGAGTCAGAGGTTTCCTGGGTTGCTGCTTTCAGTCTAAGCGGTGTAATCACATGGTGTTCAGTTCTGCACTTCCCCTGATTAAAACGATGTATGACATGTGTTGGTATGTATGATAACGTGGCATGGTGGATACTAGACTGCTGGGATGCAAAACTATGTCCGTGCCATTCTGGAAAGTGCTTGGGCAAATATGCTAATTCAATGAGAAAACGGATAGGCTTCATAGAGTTCTAATACCCACACACAGTAGTTCCACAGCTAATCTCACCACTTGCTCGCAGTGTGTGAAGATCGATAAATCTTTGTCCAACATTAGAGGAGTATCTGCTGATCTCCCCCAGGGGGCTCCATTTTGGGCCCACTCCTATTTGGCCGCTTAGTAAATCAACTGCCCGGTGCCTGTCCAACAGCCAGTGTACTCCTCTATGCCAATGTGGCAATCATCTATTCCACAACACTGACCTTGAGAGCCTTACTGCTGCTCTTCAGAGTAACTTTAGGTCCCTTGAAAGCTGGTTCTAGGGACTTGGATATGCTGCACTGTCCACGTTTCTGGCAGTCTCAGTTTGGAGGGTTAAACTTGCCAGACATCTTGAAGCTAAACCTTTCCCACCCACCTGGGTGGTATACTCCTCGGGTCTACTCCATGATGTCATATCTTCTTTTCCGCTGGAAGTATCAGGTCTCCTCCTTCACAGCTCCATGCACAGTGTAGGTCTTTACTAAGTGCGCCATTGGCAAACTGTTTGTTTTTTATTTAGTGAGTATATTCTCAGTTCTGCTCCAGTCGCTCGACATCCATGATGGAACACAAAGAATTCAAATCGGGTCCAGGCTTCAAGTGTTGTGTCCAGTGCAACCAGAAGATGTCATAGACGGATCCACCCACCTCATGCATCTACTGCCTCAGGGCTTAGCACAGTGTCACCACCTGCATCCTCTGTAAAACTTTACTCCCTTTGTCCCTCATAGACCACTATACCCGTCTTGTCCTCTGCCAGCTGAACGGGACCCTCCAGTGAAATCTAAGGTCACCCGTAAGTCCATCTCCGTGACTGCAGGATCAGCAGCCCAGCTCGCAGTAATGGAAGAAGTGGCAGCAAAAGCTGTGGCAGACGCCTTGTCGGTCTTAGCTCTGCTCCCAGCTGGGGCCAGTGTCAGGGCATCCTTCTCTGGAACCTTTCTAGACATGTGCAAGTCCCTTCAGACCTTCAGAGAGAGACCCTCCCACTATAGCAATGAGAAGTCGAAGAAATCCTGTCAGTCATGGAACTGGTAATGAACCCACTCCTCCTGCTCCCCCGACTCCCTCGACTGCTCAGTAGCTGTTGAGTGCTCGGCTTCGGCTGAGCTCACCTTGGTTAAGGGTCAGACCGCTAGCTCCATGGTACCCCCATCAGCCTATTGGCCTTGACACAGGCCGACCAGGTGGTGGAGACTTTTCTCTACCCTGACGACTTCTTGTCAGAAGGAATTAAGGAAGACTCAATCTGTCAGACCCTGGTCCTTTTGTCCCTCACTCAGGAGGGTCAGGAGCAGTCAGTGGACCTGGCTACCTGACTGTCTCCTCCTAAGAACTGCCTCCCTTCAGGGTCACGCTGTAGGTTCCCATCCATGTAGTCTACACGGCCCCCTTCTCCTGCCTCTCTTCACCAGGGACAGTCGTGTCATCAGTCGAAAGTCCACACCACTGTCGTGGGATTCCTCGTACTCCCAATCTCAATCATCTGGGAGGCATCGCCACAGGAGGTTCTGTCGCAGGATGAGGCAGCACTATGAAGACATGCTGTGGCAGCAGTGGGCCTTGGTTGGGCAGGGTAGGGCTCTAACCAAGACCTCGGCAATCCCCCAGTCACTACTAATCCAGCCCATTCCATTTTTGCTGAGACAAGTGTCACTGACACCCATCTCTCCCCCGATTTGGGTGGACCTGCCGCCACGACAGCTGTTACAGAGAGCCACTACAAAGAACTCCTGTCTGGCTACCGGCTTGCCAGGCTGGTTATCCATGGAGATCACACACTTGGATGAACCCCGAGTGGTGCACGGCGAGAACAGCTGAGGACTGTGCTTGAAGAATCCTCATATGATCCTGATGGGTTCTCCATGCAGTCCTCTAGGACCCATGGGTTCAGCTGTGAATTGGTCAAGGAATTGGCTACTGACCATGGCTGGTGTCTTTTGAGGCTCTTCTCTGATTGATATCTGAATCCATGAAGGTCTCTCTGAAACCAGTTCAGAAAAAGGGCTAAATATCCCTTTACTGAAATTCTGGACAGGGACGACTCCCCGGGGATCATCTTCCCAATGTCCAAGGCCATCTTGGGACCGGCTCTGGAGCTTTGGCAGAATCCTGTTTGGCACCCTCAGCCCGTATGGTCCACAAGTATGCAGTCCCTACTAGCACCTTGTCCAGTTTCTCAGACCAGCCCTCGGCAGCTGAGGGGTTGATGGCTGACTCAGTCTTCAGGAAAACTGGCAATAATGGGGACATGGACAAGCCCCCCGACAAGGAGTCCAAAAAGCTAGACCATGCAATGAAAAAAGTGTATGTTGCATCCTCCCTTGGTCTCTATCAGGCAAGCTATGCCCTGATGATGGCCGACTTCAGTCACTTCCTGATGGGAGTGCTAGTCCATGTCCTCCCTCACCTACCTGCTGCTTTGCAGATGGCGGTGAAGATGTTCAGAGACCAGAGTCAAACACTGGCTAAACCCCAGCTTCAGTTGGCCTTGGATATCGGCGACTCTTGCGCCCATTCCATGACAGCAGCCATTCCGATGCATCGCAGGGCCTGGTTGCAAATCTCCACCTTTATGGTGGTTACCCAGCACATATTGACCGATGTTCCCTTCTTGGGCCCTGACCTTTTTGGCCCAGGAGCGGAGGGGCATCTCACAAGGATTGAGAAGTCCAGCACCACCTTAGACTCAGTGACATACTTGCAGAAGGACCAGAAAAGGCAGAAGAAGAAAAAGAAGCCCTTTCAGTTTCGGCTCTTCCAATCACAGCAGCCAAAGCAGCAGCGGCCCCAGCAAGGGTAGTCTCAAGCTTGGCAGCCCAAGACCAAGTTCACTGGTCAGGGCACCAAAAAGAGTGGTGGTGGGGTAGTGGTGCCCCTCCAGCAGCAGGTGCCCCCTCCAAAGCTGCCCAGTGGTGGGTCAGGGGTGTCTACCTCCCATCCAGCCCCTGCCTCACCTCCCCATGGGGGAGTGGGCTTCATCATTTATGGCACAACTGATCCATCATTACTTTGGACAAATGGGTGTTAGAAGTGGTGGGCAGAAGGTTGCCTTTCGACTTTGTGGTTGGGTTCGTGGGGTAAGGTAATGAAAGCATACATGGTACTCAGAGATTTGTTCAACACACAAATTCTGTGTGATGTTTATTTTTGTAAAAATAATATAGAGCAAATTATGCTATACAAAAATAAAAACAAATCAATAATAAAGTAATACTGTCTAAAACCTCAGACTATAAACAAAGAAATCAAATAAAGAAATAAATAAGCTCTCCTCGAGCTTCAGAATCACTTCCCTCCAGTGATTCTGCCACAGTGTAGAATACTTTAACCAGTACAATTTTCTACCAACTTCTGTGCTCTCAGACCAACCTCTCAGGACACTCTCCCAGGATGATCTGACTAACCTTAGCTCAGTGGCAGCTTTTATAATGCAGTCCTCCTATGACACTGGTGTCAGCTGATCCGCCCCTTTTCTAATACAGGGGACTATTATGGCTAGTACAAACATATGGGGGATCAGACTGACTGTATATACAGAGGGAAACATACTATCATAAGGTGTTATTTCATTCTGCCTTTAACACTCTGTCACAGAAGCTGTTGAGAAAGACATCTTAATTACTTGTAAACAAGAGAACTCCGCCCCTTTTCAGCTGTGTGACAGCTGGGGAGTTTCTTACATAACAGCCTCCCCAAGGGGCTGCTGCCTCCTAGAAGTTAATTTTTTTTTCCCAAGAAGGCTTAGCCCAGGTAAGAGCACTCTCTGCATAAAGTACTAAAGGAAACACTCCTATATTTTAGGTTTTGCACATTAGATCTTCGAGAGGTCTCTTGCAGTAGGTATTTACATATAGGACTGACCCGCCAGGCGTCAGGACCCCACGGAAAAATTTCTAACTAGCAGTCTCTGGCAGGGGATCTCCCCCACGTCAGGTGACCGACGTCATGTGACGTCCGTATAAAGGGGCAATCCCCCACGCCCGCCTTCCAGTTCTTTCCCGCCATCAACTTGTGAAAGTTCCTCGTGGTAGAGTTCATCGCTCGTCAGTCTTCCGTCGGTTCAGTTTTCAAACTTTTAGATCGATTTTTTCAATATTTTCTCTCGTATTACACAGTGTATGTCGTCCCCAACACCTTCCGAATCGCATGAAAATAAGTGTGACTCATGCAGTTCCCAACTGCTACATAAGGACGGCCACTCCCTGTGCCTCTTCTGCGTAGGCCCAGATCATCCTGTGGAGAAGTTCCAGCACTGCCAGGAATTTAATTCAGCTACCCGAAAACGGAGGCAACAGTCCCTGGAGGCCCATATTTTAAAGAAAAAAATGGCATCCAAGGAGAAGGAGTTGAAAAAGTTAAGGCAGGCTTCCACTTCCCCCGAAGGCCACAAAAAAAAGAAGGAGAAGCACTGGGACCGGGTTTCAACCTCCATGGCCTCCGTGACTCCAGCTGGAGTCACGGTTCTGAAGGTAATGTCCCCTTTAGGGGAGCACTCCACAACGACTGTCTTGGCAGTGTCCAAGAAGGCGTCGCCTCTCCTGTCAGGCTTGCGCTCTGGACCCTCGGTACTTCAGGGGTAAAGGAGGCCTCCGCTCCCGACATCCGCCCAGACAAGACTGGTAAGCCACGTGCTCCTTCGGGAGGATGCACAGTCGTTAATTCGTCCAACGAGGCTGCATCTCCAGCGCGGCCTTCTTCGAGCAAGGGATCTGATAAGTCGGATGCCGGATCCTCCGATGCCCGCCCGGATCCGGCTGATAAGCCAGATATCGGCCCCTCCAATGACTGCCCAGCCAAGGAGCCTGCTTCGGACCCCTTCGACCAGTCTGATACCCCAGGCTTCCCGCAATGCTTGGTGTTGCCCTCTGAGGTCCCTGCATCTCCTCTACTGAACCCCGGGGATTCCACCCCTTCCTTCCCAGTCGTCAGAGAGGACCTGGACATGCTGTCATCAGGGTACCCTCCTACTGGGCCAGATACCCTGACGCTAGCCCCTCAGACACTAGCTCCGACGCCGGCTTGCCCGATGCCAGCCGACGTCCCCCTACTGGATGGCGCTCCCACGCCGGGCCCAGTGCCCGCGGGGCCACTTTTACCTGGCCCACCAGCTGGGCCTCTGCCAGGTCCCTCTGCTTCGTCAGAGTCCTTGGTATCCGACACCACTAAACCTGGTGCCATCTTACCTGGCACCACAGTATCCGATGCCACAGTACCCAATGCTCCTTTACCCGATGCTGCAGTACCTGGCGCCTCAACACCCGATGCTGGGCTTCCCACCATCAGGTTCTGGATACACGATATACAGATACCCTCAGTATCCGTATCGACCTCCTCCGCCACCCATACCCCAGACACCAACGGACTTGAAGGAGACTCTAGCTGCCTGGTGGGCTGAGGCCAAGCCTTAGCTCACCAGAGAGGTAGAGAGCCGTCTACCGGCGCCGGACCCTGTGCAGGGTCCCCTACGCCAGAGACGGAAGACTTCCTCCCCCTTACCCGACACCAGAGGTGAACCCTCAGGTGCTAGGGGCGGGGAGGACACGCGTCCCAGAGGGCTTCCCAAAGGGACCGTACCTCCCCCGTGTCTGGAGGAGTCTTCCTCTCGGAGACCTCTGACTCTGACCCGGATGATGAGCCCCGTACTCCAGACCGACACAGGCCAAGGTCTCCTCCAGAGGATCCTTCTTTTCTGGAGCTACTGAGAAAGATCCAGAAAGTTCATCAGTGGCAATCTCTGGAGCCAGATCGACAGCGTAAAAAGCTTGCTGCCCACTTGGATCTGTCCGAGACCGCTCCTACATTGATTTCACCCTGGATAGAGCCTCACGTGGACCTTGTTTCCACTATTTGAAAACAGCCATCCGCGTTAGCCCCCCTTCCGAGGAAGGCAGATCGGCTATACCAGGCTCCTGAGAGTAGATTCTTTGAATCTACACCCCAAAGCGGGCTTGATCGTGATTAACGCCGCTCACGGCCGCTCCGCTAATCCCAAACATCTCAGCTCATCTCCGCCTGACAAGGAGTCTCGGCTTCTGGACCAATATGGGAGGAAGGTCTATGCATCTTCTACCCTGGGTATTATGGCCCTGAATTATGTAGCTCATATGGGGGATTACCAGAAGACCATCCTTAGTCAGGTAGAATCAAAGATAGACTTCCTTCCTGAATCTCAGACAAAACAGGAAGTGGCAGATCTTGTCCTTTCTGCTGATTCGGCCAGTCGGCACGTGCTTCATGCCACTTATGATGCAGTGGATGCAGCTGGATGGAGCTCGACTTTCCCTGTGGGTATTTGGCATCATGCCTGGCTCCGAGTGTCAGGATTGGTCCCTGAAGTGCAATCTGCTATTCAGGATGTGCCCTTCAGGGGTTCGGTGCTGTTCGGTGGCAATGTCAAGGACATCATAACCGACCTGCAAGAGAAGTGCACTGCACTCAAGTCCGTGGACTCTTTGTACAGACCCCCTCGGGACAGCGGCGCCCTTTTCGTCGACGTAACCGACAAAAACAAAAACCACAGGGCAAGAGAGCCAACAACCGTCGGGCTACTCCAGCAACCAAGACTCCTCAGACCTCCTGACTCCTTGCTTCCCCCACGGCCTCTGGACACACCAGAGGAACCAGTAGGAGGGAGGTTCTCCTTCCATCTACCAGGTTGGGAGAGGATAACGTTGGATGCTTGGGTGCTCCAGCTGGTTGCAGCAGGACACTCAATAGAGTTTCTTCAGAAACCACCCCAAAGACCACCCTGCCAGTTGTCTTGCTCCCCGGAACATCTTTCTTTGATCCTAGAAGAAATCTCCTCCCTTCTTTCGAAGGCGCGATAGAACCAGTTCCTAACCACCTTTGGGAGACTGGTTACTATTCCCATTTCTTTCTAGTTCCAAAGAAAACAGGCGATGTGAGTCTTATTTTAAACCTCAGTTCCCTGAACATGTTCGTGGAGTACAAACGCTTCAGAATGCTCACCCTGCAGGGCCTTCTGCCTCTTCTTCGGCAGGGACTGTGGCTGTGCGCTTTGGATATGCAGGATGCTTACCTGCATATCCTCATACACCCTTCCCACCACAAATTTCTTCGATTTTCTTTTCAGGGGGACCACTACCAATTCAGTGCCATCCCATTTGGTCTTTCCTCAGTCCCCCGAGTATTTACCAAGTGCCTCTCTGTGGTGGCAGCCCACCTGCGTACGCAGAGAGTGCAGGTATTCCCGTACCTGGACGATTGGCTCCTGGCGGCCCCATCCAGGGAGGAACTTCTGCACTCCCTTTCCCTTACCCTGCAGGTTTTCACCAACCTGGTATCACCATCAACCAGGCAAAGTCCCATTTGGTCCCTTGCCAAAGACTCCAATTTATAGGGGCGATCCTGGACATGACCATCGGCAAAGCCTTTTTGCCTCCAGACAGGGTGGACACCCTTCAGACTCAGGCCCATCTTCTGTCCAGTTGCAGAAGGGTCAGAGCCAGGTCAGTCCTTCGCCTCCTCGGGCTAATGGCAGCTGCCATTCCGACAGTCCCTCACGCTCGGCTCCATATGAGGATTTCTCAGTGGACTTTTCGGTCTCAATGGGACCAAACACTGGACAACCTAGACCAGGAGGTACTAGTTTGTGATCTCATGATCAGGGACTTGCAATGGTGGATGGTACAAGAGAACCTTTGCCGGGGGGTTCACTTCAGTATCGAACCCCCCCCCCCCAAGACGTTGACAACAGATGCCTCAAGAGAGGGCTGGGGAACCACCTCTGGTCTCACAAGACTCAAGGCAGCAGGTCCAGGTTTGAGCAAAATCTACACATAAATGTGCTCGAACTCAGAGCAGTCCTGTATGCCCCCCAGGCCCTGCACTCCTCCATACTTCCTGGTCATCTACTCATACAGACAGACAACATGTGTGTGGTCTGGTACATCAACAAGCAGGGAGGAACACGTTTCTACCCTCTATGCAGGGAAGCGATGAGAGTGTAGAGCTGGGCCACCCAGTACAACCTTTACCTGACAGCCATTCACGTTCCAGGAATAGAAAACACACTGGCAGACCACCTTAGTCGGTCCTCAGCCAGGGCCCACGAATGGGAACTGGATCATGAGGTAGTAGACGACAACTTCCTGCTTTGGGGAAGCCCTCAGGTAGACCTGTTCGCATCTCCTCAAAACGCAAAACTTCCCGCCTTATGCCCGCTTGCTCCAGGGTGAGACATTTTCTGGCGGGACGCCCTGTCTCTCAATTGGAAGGACAGATTCGTCTATGCCTTCCCTCCTATTCCCTTAATTCAGAGGATCCTGAACAAGCTCAGAGCAGAGGGGGCACGAATTATCCTCATCGCTCCATTCTGGCCTAGGCAAATTTGGTTCTCTCTTCTGCAACAATTTTCAGAGGACCCTCCGCTTCCTCTTCCTCTGTCGCAACTCTTGTTGACCCAGGATCAGGGGACCCTTGTCCATCCAGGTCTCAAATCTCTTCATTTGCATGCATGGCTCCTGCAGACGTAGCTAAGGCCTGTTTCGGGGTGTCTCTGCTTGTATCAGACATTTTGGTTTAGGCCAGAAAACCTTCCACCAGGTCCACCTACGCCATGAAGTGGAAACGATTCAGTATTTGGGCCACGTCAAAGGACTTTGAACCTTTCGCTTGCCCAGTTGACAGAGTCCTGGACTACATGCGTCATCTCTTCGATCTGGGTCTCAGCCATTCCTCTTTAAAGGTCCAAATGGCAGCGATTTTAGCCTACCATGCCACTTTAGAGACAGGACTTTCGCTCAGGTGAAAGTCTCTAAGACATTCCTCAGAGGGATCCTCCGTTTGAGACCCCCCATCCACATTCCTGCTCCTCCTTGGGACTTGAATTTTGTTCTCGAGAAGCTTACTTTGCCCCCTTTCGAGCCGGCAGGCTCAGCAGATTTAAAGTTCCTCTCTTGGAAGACTCTCTTCCTGGTGGCCATTACTTCTGCTCGACGAATTTCCGAGCTTCAGGCTTTGATGTGCAAAATCCCATATTTGATTTTTCACAAGGACTGTGTGGCTCTGCGCACCAGCCCTAAGTTTCTCCCTAAGGTGGTGGCAGAATCTACGATGAATCAATCCATTGAGCTACCTGCTTTCTTTACGCAACACTCTAATTAAGGGGAGTACCTCTTGCATACTTTGGATGTTCACAGGATACTGAGATTGTACATCACCAGGACTAAGGATCTCAGGAAATCTGATCAACTTTTTGTCTGTCTTGCTCACAAAAGAGAGGGCAATGCCGTTTCCAAGCAATGCCTATCTCAATGGTTGGCTCATTTGTATCACTTTCTATTATGACAAGTACAACAAGACCAGGGGTCAACCTTAACCTTTTTTTGCACTAGCCAGCAGGGCAAGTTGATTCAAAATTGCACTAGCCCGCAGATGGTTGCACGAGCCCTTAATTATAATGGTAAATTTTGATCACTTATACAGGAAACAGTGCAAGCAAAGATGAGAAATATTCTGATTATTATACATTTATCCTGCTCCCACATTGCTTCCAGCTCCCCAGCAGAAAAAAAAGACTGCAATGCCATCACTGACAGCGAGCCCCCCCTTTGTTTTGTATCGTAACCTCCTCTCTTCTTCTTTCTGCCCCCCCACACCAAACAGAGGGAGGCTATCATAACAGTAAATGTCCAATCAAGCAGTCCTAGCTCTGTGCACACAATAGCTGACATCATCATGCACCTCACCACACTGTCACCACCGCCCACGGGGCAATGAACAGAGTCAGGCAGAGAAATACACTCGGTCTCCACCCTATAGTCAACTGGAGACCTGCACTTTTTAAAGTTTTTGTACAGTCTCAAGTGAGCCAGGAACACATCTAAGATTTCTTTGGGGTGGGGGCTAGACAAGTGGCTTGGGAAATGGAAAACTATTGACATTTTTAATTTTAAAAGCATTGATTTTAATATGCTCTGCCCCAACAATAACAGATTTTTCTTTAACATTGTCCTTTCATCAGCCATGGGGAAATGGTACACAGGCATATCACTATACTATTTCTTTTTCTGTATAGGATGATCTATGCACCCCAGGAATGCCGATTTCAAGGTTTCAAATTATGTATTTTATCAAGGTTTATTTTTGTACCATACATGATCCAAAGCTTTGTTTTTAGGCTGAAAGGACATGCTGAGTGGGATAAGGGTGGAACTGTATGGATGGTGATGGCTGGCATGGTCCATTTAGAAGAGCTGGGGACTAGGGTTGTCAGAAGTTCTGGGTTCTAGTTCTAGTCTAGAACTTTTGAAAAAGTTCTAGGGTTCTGATCTTTTTTAGAACTCGAACCCTGTTTTTTAATTGTGCTGCCAGTAATGAAGATAGTAATGAAATACATGTAAAGGAAAAACTGTTTAATATAAGGGGGAGAGAAATGATCATGTGTGACATTGATAGGAATACAACTATGTTTATCTGTGGTTTCTTCTGTTTGCTAAAGCCAGCAACTTAATACGTGACAAGCCCACCCACACACCCACATGTTAAACGTTTTCCTGCTGCAGCTGCATCATAGTTCCTTAGTGAAAGAAAGAGGCACATTAGCCATTTATGTACTCAGTTATATATACTCGTCATGAATTATTAGAGAAAATAACTGATATTACCTAATTTCAGCTGTTTGCTGCTTTGTGTTTTAGATGAGTAAATCAAAAGTTGCTATGTTTAAAAGTAAGCTTTTATAACAAAGTCAAGCCAAGGTACTGCAGCCGCAGCACATGGAACTGTTGCAAAACATTATGTAATAACGTAGTCAGTCAAGACACTTAAATAAAAAAATATGCCAGTCATTGTTGCTGGCAAAAAATGCATGCAGTTTTCAAAGATCATACATATACCAACATTCTTGTTGGCAAATTGAAGTAATACATAAAACTTTCTAAGATGATGCATTTTTCCAGCTGATACGTCAATAAAATCTGTATTTCAGTCACATAAATAAAAAAGTGGTTTCCTCACCACCTACTAACTTAAGGAACATTTAATGTAGCTGCAGCAGTTGGCATGTGATGTTTAAGGGACAGTATCTGTCAACCCCATTATGTATCAAATTATCACTACTTGTAAAGCAAAAACACTTTATGATAGGTCACATTCTGTGAAAACTGCTGATGCAGATTTTCTTTATTTCTGATTCCTTTATTCTTTAAAGGGACAGGACACTTGTGCTAGGTGGCAGCAGTTTGCAATGTACTTAATAAGGAAAAAAAAGTGTGTATGTATGTATGTGTGTGTGTATATATATATATATATATATATTTATAGTAGGTTCCACAGTGGGCAATCGGTACAGCCCTCCCATACCATCGGTCTGTCAGAAAAAATTACTCACCATGGTAATGTTGTTTCTTCTAATGGAGTCTTGCTGTAGTATGACTATTGCAGTTAGGTCCTGCCTTTCAACTGCCCTGGAGAACAAAGAGTTAACTTTCCATGGCCAGCATGGAATGTTCCGAGCGAGCTCGGTTGAAGCGCCTGTCCGCTGTTGTTTAAACTCCAACCGTCAGATCTTTACGAGCAATACTCACTAGAAATTCTGTGTGGAAACTGTAAAACTCACACTAGCCAACTGGCAACTAAATTTATTAAGAAAGGGTTTTTTGGTTTTAAAGCAAAGGCTCAAGTCAGGAAAGCCAAAAAACAAAACACAACACACACCCAAAGTAAAGGAGGGTGAAAAAGGGGGCACCTCTAGGGTGCCAACACTTTCCCCTGCTCACCCACATCCCAAAAACCAGGTTCTGAGAGGGGAGGCAGGGGGGGAGGTCAGAATACAGCAAGACTCCATTAGAAGAAACAACATTACTAAGGTGAGTAATTTTTTCTTCAAACAACATGAAGTCTTGCTATATTCTGACTATTGCAGACTACCAAGCAGTACCTCCATGGAGGAGGGACAGAACCTACTTTGGGAATAGGCTCTGAAGTACTGCTGTGCCAAACCGAGCATCACTCCTAGCCTGGATATCCAGAGAGTAATGCTTGGTGAATGTATGGACTGTTTTCCAGGTGGCTGTTTGACAAATTTCTAAGATAGGAATATCCCTGGCAGCAGCCAGGGAAGCAGCTGTACCTCTAGTAGAGTGAGATCTCAGGCCTGAGGGTGGGGTTCTACCCAGCTTTTCATAGCAGAATTGTATACAAGAGACAATCCACCTGGCAATAGATCTCTTAGTAGCAGGTTTGCCCTTACTGACCTCTCCATACGTGAGGAACAACTGGAGGGACTCAAACCTGTGACCCTTGGTGTGCTCTATGTAGTAGCTGAGGGCCCTCTTAACATCCAAGCTGTGCAACCTCCTCTCTCCAGAGGAGGAATGGTCAGTGAAGAAAACGGGGAGAGACATAGACTGATTAAGGTGGAAATCTGAAACCACCTTAGGCAAAAAACTTCCTGTTAGTTCTTAGGACCACTTTATCTCTATGGAAAGAGATGAAATCAGGCTCCACTGACAGGGCTTGCGATTCACTGATACACCTGGCAGAGGTAATGGCTACCAGAAACACAGTTTTCCAAGTCAAGTACTTAAGCTCTGCAGAGGACAAAGGCTCAAAGGGTGGTTGCATAAGCTGAGCAATGCAAACATTAAGGTCCCAAGCAGGAGCAGGGTCCCTAAAGGGGGGACTGCTGTGCAGCAACCCCTTGAAGAACTTGCAAAACACAGGATGGGCTGACAGAGGAGAGGGCTTGCCTACTGACAAGAAGGCAGAAACAGCTGCCAGATGCACTTTAAGTGTAGCCGTCCTAAATCCTAAGCTATTAAGATGAACCATATAGTCCAGGACTGTAGGCAACCCAGCAGATTCTGGAGAAATATGCTTATTAGAGCACCAAATAGTGAACCTTTTCCATTTGGAGTTGTAAGTCTTTCTGGTAGAAGGCTTTTGAGAAGCCTTAAGGATATCCAGAACCCCTTGAGAGAGGTGCAGATCAGCAGACTCTAACTCTTCAACAGCCAGGCCTTGAGATTGAGAGATTTGAGGTTCGGATACCAAATCCTCCCCTGAGAGGATGTCAACAGGTTGTAATTCCTGGGAAGAGACAGGGGAAGGTGGACTGCTAAGGACAGCAACAGTGGGTACCAGAGCTGTCTGGCCCAGTCTGGAGCAATCAGAATCACTTTGCATGGTTGAGACCTGATCTTGACTAACACTCTGAACAGGAGAGGGAAGGGGGGAAAAGCATACAGAAATCTCCCTTCCCAATTCAGAATCAGAGCATCCAGGGGGACCGAGCCCAAGACTGGGGGTCTGCAACAAGAGAGAGGAAATTGGTGATTGTCTGAGGCTGCAAAAAGATCTATCGGTGGAGTGCCCCATCTCGAGAAAATCACTTTCAAAACTAGGGGATCTAGGGACCATTCGTGATGGCCCTGGGATATCCTGCTGAGAGCATCTGCTAGGACATTGTCCTTCCCTGGGAGGTGAACTGCTATCAGAGAGGTTTGCAGGGAATAGGCCAGGGACCACAACTTTGTTGCTTCTGTGCACAAGGCCGTAGACCGAGTGCCTCCTTGCTTGTTGATGTACCACATTGTGGTGGTATTGTCTGTTCTGATCTGGACCACCTTGTTCTGTACAGATTTGGAAAAGGCTTGCAGTGCCAGAAACACTGCTCTGAGTTCCAAGAGATTGATGTGAAGCAGAGATTCTTGAGGTGACCACAGCCCGTGGGTGGTAAGATCCCCCAGGTGGGCTCCCTAGCCCAGCAGGGAGGCATCTGTGGTGAGTATCACTGAATGAGACTGAGTGACAAAAGGAACTCCTTGTCTCAAATTGTCCTGATCCTGCCACCATTGCAAAGCCTGGATCAGGGTTCAAGTCACTGGGACTAGTTTGGTAAGGGAATCCTTTCTTTGGGACCAGAAGGTTCTTAAGTGGAACTGAATGTCCCTCTTCTGAAATCTTGCTCCCTGGACCACTGCTGTAGAGGCTGCCATGTGGCCCAGGAGCTGCAGGAAGTGCCTTGCCGGTCGAGACACCTGAAGGGTGAATGAAGAGGCCAGTTCCATAAGGGTCCTTGCCCTGTCCAGGAGAAGGAAGGCTCTTGCCCTTATTGTATCCAGCTCCGCCCCTATGAAGGTGAGGAGCTGTACTGGCTCGAGAACTGACTTTGGAAGGTTGAGGAGGAATCCTAAGGAAGTGAGCACTTATTGAGTTATTTGCAGATGTGACTTGACTTGGTCTGGAGACTGACCCACTATGAGCCAGTCCAAGTATGGAAAGATGGAGATCTTTTTTCTCCTTAGGAAAGCAACCACTACTGCCAGGCACTTTGTGGACACCCTTGGGGTTGATGTTAGGCCAAAGGGCATTGCTCTGAATTGATAGTGGCCTGAGGGCAACTCAAATCTGAGGTACTTTCTGTGGGAGCACCTGATGGGAATGTGAAAATAGGCATCTTTGAGGTCCAGGGGGGCTAGCCAGTCCCCTGGCCTTAGAGAGGGCAGAATTATTCCCAGAGTCACCATTTTGAACTTTGGTTTTAAAAGGTGCTTGTTCAGATATCTTAGATCCAGGATGGGCCGCCATTCTCCTGTTTTTTGGGGGGTTAGGAAGTACCTGGAGTACAATCCTTAGCCCTTGTATAGGGTTGGAACCCTTTCTATGGCTCTGAGAGCCAGGAGGAAAGAAACCTCTGCCTCCAGGGCAAGGGTCTCTGATGGATTTGCAGGTGGAAAGGATCTGGTTCTCATCTTGGGAAATTTTTTGAAGCTGAGAACCAGTCCCTGGCTTACTACTTCCAGGACCCACTTGTCTGATGTCAGAGACTTCCAGTCCTGGACAAAGTAAGCCAGCCTGCCCCCTACAGGTAGTGGAGAATCTGCCCGGGCAGACCCATCGGGGTATCTGCTTGGCAGGAGCTTTAGGCTGAGGGGTGGAAGCAGGCCTGCTCATTCCCAGTCTTTCTCTCCCTCTGAAGAACCCCCTCTGAGCATAAGCAGAAGAGGAGGCCTGGGCTTGGTAAAAAGGCATTTGAAAGGGCCTGCCCCTGCCCCTGGAGTGCTGTCTCTGAGGAGTGGCTTGCCTTTCTTTGGCCTGAGCACTCCTGTAGGTGGTCCTGTACTGTCCATTTTTTCATGTACTCTTCTGTCTGCTCCCAAACAGAGAATTACCAATGACAGGGAAATCCATGGCCTTAGCCTGGGTATCCTGTGATAGGCTAGTACATCTGAGCCAAGCCATCCTCCGAAGGGCCACAGATGTAGCCATGACTCTAGATGAAACATCATTGGAGTTCACAGCAGCATGAAATTGCACCTTGGATGCCTCAGTCCCATCCGCAGCCACCTGCTCCAGCTGCTTGGCAAGCTGGTCAGGGGCCTGTTTAGCCAGAGCCAGCACAGTGTCCCACCTGGACTTCTGGTATCTAGCTGTGTAGGCCATATAATTAGCCTGCCTGAGTCCCAAAGATGCTGGCATGTACTGTTTCTTTGCCATAGCATCAATCCTCCTGGAGTCCTTATCTGGGGGGTGTGATGCAAAGGGAATATTTGCCTTATCACAGGCAGCAGCCTGCACTACCCCAACATGGCTGCATTGCTGAGAAAGGAACTCCGTGTCCGAGCCTGAAAGGGTATACCTCTTGTCCATTCGTCTGTCCACAGGAGGTATGGAGTTAGGAGTCTTTAGAATTTTAAATGTCTGTTTCCCAAAAGATTTATGGAGGGGAATATACAGTCTCCTGGACTCTGGGATGTCCATCATTTCGATAAAATCAAGCTCCTCCTGATCCTCCACTGCTTCTTCCATTGGAGGCTGGAGGGTTTCAGCCACTTTCTTGTAAAACATAAAGTGGAAAGGGGACTCAGAAAGCCTAGGAGGAGAAACACCTGAAGGTCTGTCTGGGGAGATGTCCGGGTCAATAGGCACATCCAGACTTTCATAATCACCATCAGCATCATTATCCTCATACTCTCCCTCCTCCTCATCCTCCAATTAATAAAATTCTTCTAAAGTATAATCCGGAACCGGGGGAACCGACCGAACCGAGCCCCTGCCAGATGGTGCCGGTTTGGTCGGAACTGAAGTTAGCGATTGAACTATCCATATCACTTTGGCTATTTCATCAGCGGTCGGAGAAAGAATTTGTGGATCCGAACCGGATGATTTTTCTCTTCTCTTTCTTTTAACCAGAACCGACTCCTCAGAATCGGCTCTCCTTTTGCCCGAAGAAGTTTTGCCCTGGTCAGAGGGCACTCCTTCTGGTTCGGTCGGAACCGAACCAGGCTGCCCATCCAGGTCAGCGGACTTCTCGGCCTCCCTTTCCCTCAGTCTGCCTACTCTCTTATCCAGGGTAGCTTTGGGAAAACTTTTACAAATGTGGCAGTCTGAATCGAGATGGTCAAACCCCAGACAATAAACACAGGTGGTGTGGGGATCAACCTTAGCAAAGGCTGCCCCACACACACTGCAGTGTTGAAACCCAGTGGGCCCGTTTTTTTTCTTGGGTTTCTCAGACATGCCAATCCTATCCAAAACTTACCCTTTTTTCGCAACTGCGCTAGGCAAGACACCTTATCGTTCCTGACCGTTGTTGGAGTCTTGGGGAAAAAAACGTAATTAAATTTTTTTTTTTTTTTTAGAACCGATACGGACCGGTTACTACACTCTAATAAATTCAAAACTTTTTTAAGACCAATCTGATTGGTTCAAACCGAATCGATCCCAAATTTACAAGTTCCACACAGAACTTAAATGTAAAACCTATCTAGTACTCACGGTACCACAGACAGAAACTTAAACCAACAGATTCGGTAGCAGAAATTCGGTAGAAATCGAGTGGAAAAAAACGACACTTTAACTGACTTTTTCGAACCGAGCAAAGGAGAAATCTCCGGAGCGACTGTTCAGTGAGGCGGAATAAAGAATCTGACAGTTGGAGTTTAAACAACAGCAGACAGGGGCTTCAACCGAGCTCGCGCTGAACGTTCCATGCTGGCCATAGAAAGTTAGCTCTTTGTTCTCCAGGGCAGTTGAAAGGCAGGACCTAACTGCAATAGTCAGAATACAGCAAGACTTCATGTTGTTTAAATCATCTTTTTCCTCACCATCCCCTGCCGATCACGAATCTGTAAACAAAAGGACTAAAACAACGCCCACCTTTCACCCCAGCACCCATTCCACTTTTCTTCCACCATCCTCATCTATGCAGTAGCACCCATACCACCCTTACACCCATGTGTTAAAACCAACCCACAACCCTCACCCCCCTCAAACACATATTCCACCCTCCTCCCTCACCCAAATGTTTAAACTACCCCCACACTTAGTCATGAACTACCATTCATGTCACCCTTCTCGCTCCCCACCCATGTTAAAACCCACTCCCCAACCATCACCCATGTACCAACAACTATGCCATGTTCTCCTCCTGCATCCATGAATTAAATCAATCCTCAACCTCACCCATGCACTAGCATCCATGCCATCTTTTCCTCTTGCATCCATGTTAAACCAACCTCCAGCCCTTTCCCCCCCTCCAGCACCCATTCTACCCTCCTCCCCTCTCAAATGCTAAACTACCACATGCTTACTCAAGAAAAATGAAACTTGCCTCCAAATGAGCCATACTTAACTGTTCCTTAATAAACAACACTTATGTGAAAACTGTCTTTTCAAATGCTTTCTTCTTATGGACAACATTCTGTACAGTCCTCTTCATGGAACCAGTAATTTGAGAGTTGTTGCTATTATGCCATGGTCTGTGTACAACAGAATGTTAAACACGAGCTATTGTGGTATGAAACCTATGCTTACAGAATATGTGCTCAACTATGACATAGGTAAAACTCCAGATGACTCTGTTTCCCAGAAGAGACTTGTAACAGAATGCTGCCCACAGAAACATAACAATACAAAATACAGTTTTTCCCATAATTTTTTATTCAGTAAGATAAGTTACACATGGATCATTTTGGTTTATGGCTAACATTTCTGTAATTGAAAAAATAATAAACAGCTACCAATTAGAACTCATTGTTTTGTCCTCTTTAAAATTGAAAAATAGACCGCCCCCGGTCCCAGCCCATACTGATGCACCACAAAGTCACAGAAGGTAAATCCAAAAATATATGTTTGCACTTTAACTATAAATAATATGACACGGAAATGATTGACATGACAGTGTCCCTTTTATGCCAAAAATGGGCCGGTTCCCACTGACTTTAAAATTGCCCTGTATATAAAACTTGTTGACTTTAGACCGTAGCTACAAAGCAGTTTGCCATGAAATGGTGAAAGTTTTGTGGGATATATAGTCCAAGGTAGTAGATCAAGAAAGGAGAGAGACAACCAAAGTCATCACAGTCTATAAAAGTTTCCTTTTTGGTGCAGAGAGACTCTGTCCCACACAGTATTTACCAGCCACCACCATCTGAGTTGTCATCACCATCAACATCCACAACATCAATCACTTCAGGATCAGTTTGTATACTCTTGTAGGGATACAAAAATCTTGACTTATTACCTTTAATGAAAGTTAACGTGTGTACATTTTCTGGCAGCAACCTATTTCTGCTGTCTGTCACAATATTGCCAGCTGTACTAAACATGCGTCCTGAAGAGACACTTGTTGCAGGACAACCAAGATATTTACAGGCTTCATCATACAGCTCTGTCCAAATCGACTATTTTGATCTGCAGTATTCAAAAGGGCATGCATCAATAGGAATAGGTAGTTCTTGCAGGTAACTGTCTACCATGATGGACAGAGACCGCTCAGAAGAGGAATCAGCATAAGCTGGTATGGCAGCAATTTGGGAAAGGTTTTGCCACAGATTTAGCTTGCTACTGAGGGCTGAAGAAGTGACAGTTGTGGAACAACTACTGTTAATGTTTGGTGACTTTTCCAGTTCTGTATCCCTTTGTGAAGATGAACCTGCATGTTGTGGTGAAGACAACCTGAGGGTACTGTGCGTGTCTGTGTTTGACTCCTGTGAGTGCTGCAGCTCATCTAGCAACAGACATTTGTACTGCTCTGTATCACCTGTTTTTGGAAGATGTTTAGCCTTGAACCTGGGATCTAAGAGAGTTGCAAGGATGTAGTGTTTTGATTTTGTCATTGCAACTAATTTGTCATTGGTTTTGAAGCGCTCGCTCATTCTCTATGAGATTCCCATGATACAGACGACATGTTGTCTGAGCTTCAGATCTGTCTTTTTCTGTTTGTAGATTTAGAACACTAAGATGACATGAAATCAGCATTATGAGGGATAACTTGACTCACAGATGCGCTTTCAGAAGACATGTCCCTTGTAGCTGTCTCAAACGGACCTAGGATGTTGCACACTGTTCATTAATTTCCACTGCAGCACAGACAGCATAATGCCATCTCCAAAATTGTAACTGGAGCAACACTCATGTACAGCTTGCTTTTGCTCCAAGAGGCGCTGCAGCATATAAAGCGTTGAGTTCCAATGAGTGGAAACATTTTGAATCAGCTTTTGCTGGGGCAGTTTGTGTTTTTTTTGCAGTTCGGACAATGTCCGTATAGCCTTGGTTGAATGTGAAAAGTGAGTCACAATTTTTTGCAAACAGCAATCATACTATCCACTTGTGTTTCATTGCTGAGAAATCCCGTGACAATTAAATGTAAGCAATGTGCAAAGCAAGAAGCATGCATAAATCCTCCATCCTGTACTGCTTTCAAGATGTTGGCTCCTTTGTCACTTACTATGAAGCCACATTTTAGACCGTGAGAATAAACCCATTCATCAAGGAGGTCATTTAGTTCCTGCAAAATGTTTGCAACTGTATGATTTTGCCCAAATTTCTTTATATGCAGCAGCGCCATCTTCTGGGGTGTCTTTGTTTTGAAGAACCACAAGAAAACGTGATCCAATGAGCGGTAAGGGACATGTAATTTATGTTTTGAGTGCTGGTCCAGATATCTGTTGTGACATGAATAACCCCACCCTCTGCAGTTTTAAGTGCAAGCATCACTATCGCTTTTAAAGCCTGATAAATGTTTGGTATTTCAACATAGGAAAAGTACTTTTGATGAGGAACATTGTAACGAGGCTGTGCTAGTTTCAAGAGTTCCCTAAAATCCTCATGATCTACCAAAGAGTATGAGAGAAGGGCTCCAGCTAACAGTTCACCAATTTTGTGATTAAGATGAAGGGTCTTTGGATGATTTTTAGTAAAGGTATTCTTCCTTTCAAATGCCTGAGACAGTGTTAGCTGTTTACAACATGTCCCTGCTGGTTTATTATACACCGTGCTTCGATGGGCAGATGGACGCTGGGATGGTGGACTAGGACTTATACATTCAGTGCCATCACTGGATGTGCAACTGCTACTAATGGTGCTGGCATTGGTGGTAACAGTGATCCTAGGGCTGGCAGTGGTTCTGTCCGCATCAAGTTCAGACAATTCAGTATCCATTTCAGATTCCTGACCCTTCTCATGTGCGGTCTGGAAGATGGAGGACATGGGTTTGGGACGATCAAGCAAAACTTGAATGCTTTTTCAGATGGTGTTTAAAAGCTGTAGTGCCAAGGCATGACACAACTTTACCACGGCTTACACTCTGTTTACACAGGGAACAAATTGCTCTGCATGGATCAGTTTTACTGACCGAGAAATAATTCCACACCTCAGATGTAATAGATTTTGTTCGAGTGCTAGGAAGATAGCTAAAGACTGTTTGCATCTTTTCACCTGTCCTAACAGAACCCGGGACATGCTCCTTGGTGCTAGAAGAGTGGGCAGAAGACTCTGATGGATTTTCATTGCTGGCCGACAGAGAAGTGGTGGATTCAATGGATATGTCCTTTTCATTGCCAACAGTGCTGGATGTATTTGCAAGTGCACTACCTGATTCATTGTCAGCAGACTTGCTCATTTCACTTTGTTGAGGAAGTAATGATACGTCGCAAGACACAACGGTGTCGGACTGAGACAAAGAGCTAATGTCTGAGTCAGAGAGGGACTCACTGTCACTTGCATTATTACTGCTAGTCACAGGGATTTTAACAGCATGAATGGCATACCTTATGGTGCCTCTCCATGTGACCCCAGCAGCTGCACAGGTTTTCTTAAAAGGTCCCCCTTTACCACACTTTGCTGTTGCTCTTTTGCTGTTTGTTGAATTTTTATCACATGAAACATTTTGGTTATTTTTGCTAGCACCAGGATTACCACTACCGTCAACTCCTGCACCAGATGCTTCATCTATGTTGGTGTCAGCCATAACAGTACCAGAACACACCCACGTAATTCCTGTGTAAGAAAGCAATGTGATCTGTGATCGCTGGCTACAACTCCAAAATTTTATTTTGATTGTGTGACACTGTGATGCAGTGGACTGAAAGTAATTGAAGAATATGACAGTTTGCAGCTAAAGGATCCCAGGTTCAAGGCTTACAGAATGATTGGGCTGCTGGGCATAGGCATACACATAGCAGTCAAGGGGCGCACAGCAGCAGGGTGATGGGCTGACCACAAGAGACGGAGTTACACACACAAACCGAGGAAAGAGATTTTCTAGGGACAGACCAAGGAAAGAAATTTTCTGTCTCTCCTCCCAACAGGGAAATATATTATTTGGCTTCTGTCATGTATTTAAGGATAATGCCACCACACAACTGGCCACTGGGCTTCACACGGTAACACACACTGGGTAAGGTACAATGCAGTCAAGGGGCGCACAGCAGCGGGGTGATGGGCTGACCACAAGAGACAGAGTTACACACACGGACCGAGGAAAGAGATTTTTCTGTCTCTCCTCCCATCGGGCAAATATATTTTTTGGCTTCTGTCGGGTATTTAAGGATAATGCCACCACACACCTGGCCACTGGGCTTCACATGGTAACACACACTGGGTAAGGTACAGTGCAGTCAAGGGGCGCACAGCAGCAGGGTGATGGGCTGACCACAAGAGACGGAGTTACACACACAAACCAAGGAAAGAGATTTTCTAGGGACAGACCAAGGAAAGAAATTTTCTGTCTCTCCTCCCAACAGGGAAATATATTATTTGGCTTCTGTCATGTATTTAAGGATAATGCACCACACAACTGGCCACTGGGCTTCACACGGTAACACACACAGGGTAAGGTACAGTGCAGTCAAGGGGGCACATAGTAGCAGGGTGATGGGCTGACCACAAGAGACCGAGTTATGCACACAAACCGACGAAAGAGATTTTTCTGTCTCTCCTCCCAACAGAGAAATATATTTTTAGGCTTCTTTCGTGTATTTAAGGATAATGCCACCATTCAACTGGCCACTGGGCTTCACACAGTAACAGACACTGGGTAAGGTACAGTGCAGTCAAGGGGCGCACAGCAGCAGGGTGATGGGCTGACCACAAGAGACGGAGTTACATACACAAACCGAGGAAAGAAATTTTCTAGGGACATGGCTATGTTGTTCATCCACACTGTCTGGCAGGTTCCTTGCCACTTTAAATCGTGCCAGAAGGTCTTCAAGCTGGCTCCTCCCACCCACCGGGGTGGTAAAACTCTCGGCTCCACCGCATGACGCAGATCTTCCTTACCGCTTGGAAGCTCAGGTTCCCTCCTTAACGTTCTGCGTATAGAGTGGATCCTAACTCTTCGGTTCACCTGAAAATAATTGTAAAGTTTTCCAGACTTCGGTCTAATTCTTCCTTTGCGGCTGCGATGGACAAATCGACTCCCGGTTTTCGGCGGTGCCCATGCAGGCAGAACATGTCCAGGACGGAGCCGCACTCCACGTGCGTCTACTGCCTCGGGCTTGACCACGACCTGTAGGCCTCGCGAGTAGCAGGTCTTTTTCGGCCAATATCCTTGAAGACTCGGCTGCCCGGCTGCAACTTGGTGCCCCGGAAACGTTATCCGCGCGGTGAAGTCCAAGGAGGCCCATTGGGCGGTGTTCATGTGGCTGGCTCGGGCTGAGCACCTGAGCAGATGATCGCACTGGAGAGGATATGCCCAGGCCGCATCCTCATCTCTCCTCAGTTGTGGCATTTATCCCGCCTCTTTGGGATCCTTCTACACAGCTTCTTTTGGAGCTTGGCCAATCCTCTCCACAAGGGTGAGGGGTCATCGACACTCTTTCTCGGTCAACAAAGAAGGACTTGAAGGGTAAGTCCCACCGTCGGCGTCATCGGAGCGGAGAGGTCCCTTCCCGGACAGTCAACACTGACTTCAGTCGAGGTTGCGAGCTAAGGCTGCTGGCTTCACGGTGTCCCCGTCAGGTCAGCCGGCCAAGACACCCGCCGATGCGGTCAAGATTTTTCTCGACCCGTCGTACGGGCTGTCAACTGGTGAAGCCGACAACCCTTCATTACCGGTTCCCCGGTGGAAACCGAGGACTTGCCTGCACCTCCTGTGCCAGAGTCCCCGGTCAAGGCTCCTGAGCCAAGGGAGGAGCAGGTGTCCCCCGCTCCTTCCCAGACCTACCCTCAGAAACACCGAGGGTCTCGGTCTCGGACCTCATCTCGGTCCAGACGATCCCGCCGACACCGGTGGTCTCGGCTCCGAGGAAAGCAGCTGTGCCGCTTGTCCTTGTCTTCCTCCTCAGAAGAGGAGAGGCTTTGGCGCAAATTACATCAACGCTACGAGGACTTAATGTGGTAGCAGCTCTTTTTGTCCGGGAACAAGTGAAGCTCGTCGCCTTCGGCCATTAAGTGGCTGTCACCCGAAGACCAAAACAACCCCTCGCAGTGGTTGAGGTGCCCAAGCCTGGGCCAGTTGTTTGGCTGAAACCAGGTGCCCCACAGATTGTGGTGGAACCTCCGCCTCCACAACCGAAATCAGGGGCTCCGACCAAGGATTCTCGGTCGGGTCAGGGTCTGCCCCACCGGTTGTCGGTCACCCTCACTCCTGACCGTCCTCAGCAGGTGGAGGGTGGCTTAGGCCCCAGGCAGCTCTTCGCAGACTCCTCGGAGTCTGACGACAACTCCTCCGTGTTTTCAGGCCCCTTGACCTGGAGTCCTCTGGGGGGGGGGGTAGTCAATGGACGAGAGCCCATCATCGTTCATGGGTCTGCTTTGGCTCATCTCGGAGTCCACCGGGATGCAGCTTGAGCCCGTATCCAAGCGGGCCGAGTATCCCCTCACAGAGATACTGGACCGAGGGGATTCTCCCACAGAGGCCTTTCCTGGTGGCTAAAGCCATTGTTGGCCCAGCCTTGGAGTTTTGGCAGCGGCCAGCTTCCTGTCCTGCGCCTTCGGCCAGGATGGCCAGGAAGTATGCGGTCCCTACCGGCTCTCAGTCCGGTTTTTCAGAACACCCCTCTGCGGAGGGGTTGGTCACTGATAGCATTTTCCAGCGCTCCGGGAATGCTAGGGATGTGGATAAGACCCCTGACAAGGAGTCCAAAAGCTGGACTATGCCGGGCGCAGGGTATGCGCTGCGTCGGCCTCTGTCAGGCCAGTTCAGCTGTACTGATGGCGCACTTCTCCCATGCTTTCATGGGCTCCCTGGATGAGGTGATCCCTCATCTCCCAGCTGACCTGCAGACTACGGTCAAGCAGGTGCGGGATCAGGGAAGGGCAGTGGCGAAACAGCAGCTCCAAATGGCTCTAGATATCGGAGACTCCTGTGCCCTGTCAGTAGCGGCCACAGTGGCCATGCGTCGCAGAGCCTGGCTGAAGATATCCACCTTTACGGCGGATACCCAGCACAAGTTGGCGGACGTCCCCTTCTTGGGGACCGGCCTGTTCGGCCCTGGAGTGGAAGGCCACCTCTAGAGGATCGAAAAGTCCAACGCCACCTTGGACTCGGTCATGTCCGCTCAGAAGGACAAGGGCCATCGTCAGCAACATAAGTCCTTTCAACCTTCTGCCCCTGCAGCACATACGGTCCAGCAACACCAGCATCAGGGCCAGCAGGCTCGCACTTGGCACCCCAAAGCCAAGCATGCAGCTTCCTCCAACAGGAAGCAGGGAGGAAAAACCCCAGGAGGTCCCTCGGCCGGTCCTTCCTCCAAGCCTGCCCAGTGACTGGTTGAGGGGTGTCGCCCCCAGCCTTGTCGCTTCCCCCTGGGTTCCCCTCATGGGGAGACGGCTCTGCTACTTCCTTCTGCCTGGTCCACTATCACCACGGACCGTTGGGTGTTGGAGGTGGTAGGAAGGGGTCTGCCTCTGGAGTTTGAGCAGGCCCCGCCCTTCCGAGCCGTCGTCCCACGGGGGGGCTACGGGGTCCGCAGCCTCTCTCTCTCGGCTCATCTTGCCGACATTGCCCTGCTCCTCAAAAAGGAGGTGATCAGGAAGGTGGCGGATCCTCCACCAGACCCAGGGTTTGTGTCCAGGTACTTTCTGGTCCCGAAACGGATGGGGGCTGTCGCCCCCATTCTGGACCTGCACGACCTGAACAGGTTCCTAAGGTCTCGAACCTTCAGGATGGTCACTCTGGCTCAGATCATTCCATCCTTGGAACGAGGCATGTGGTTCTGTTCTCTGGACCTCCAGGACGCGTTCTTTCACGTCCCAATCCGTCCGTCCCACCAGCGATTCCTCCATTTCAGGGCAGAGGGGGGCCCTCTACGAGTTCGGGGCCATGCCTTTCGGCCTTTCTCTATCTCCCAGGGTCTTCACCAAATACATGGCAGTGGTGACAGCATTCCTGCAGCGCTGAAGGGTCCGGGTGTACCTCTACCTGGACGACTGGCTGATTGCGGCCTCCTCCAGAATGGAGGTGGAGCAGTCCATGGATCTGGCCCTCCAGATTTGCTCTCAAGTTGGCCTCCTTATCAACGAGGCCAAGTAAGAACTCGTGCCAAAGCAGGTGATCCACTCATCGGGGCAGAGCTCGACTCTCATCGAGCCAGAGCACGCCTCCCGCGACAGGGCCGAGGTTCTTTCTCCTTTGCCCAATCATTTCAGATTGGGCAATTGCACCCTGCCCGGACTTCCTGGGCCTCATGGCGGCCTGCACCAGCGTGGTCCGTTGGGCCCGTTGGCACATGCATCCCCTACAATGGGGACTGGCCAGCCAATGGTCACAGCGCTCCGGTCCTTTGGATCAGCCAGTGATAGTGACCCAGGAGATGTGGAGCGCTCTCCAGTGGTGGATCGTTCCAGCTCATCTGCAGGAGGGCATCCTGTTCGTCTGCCCCGAGCTGACGGTCTCTCTATCGACCGACGCCTCTCTGATGGGTTGGGGTGCCCATCTGGGGGAGCACAGAGCGCACGGCCTCTGGTCCCCTCGGGAGTCCCGATGCCACGTCAACCTGCTAGAGCTTCAAGTGGTTCGTCTAGCCCTCACAGCCTTCGCTCCGTTTGTACGGGGTCAAGTGGTCCAGGTCCAGACGGACAGTACCATGACCATGTACTACCTAAACCACCAGGGCAGGACGCGCTGCATGCCTCTGTGCAGGGAAGCTCTCCGCACTTGGTCCCTCATGCGCAGCCTGAAGGCGGATCTCCTTGCCATCCATGTGGCAGGAGCCTCCAACATTCTGGCCTATGCGCTCCTATGAGCTGCGTCCCACGAGTGGTCTGTCCTGCCAGAGGTAGTACAAGATCTGTTCTCCCACTGGGGCATGCCTCAGGTGGACCTGTTTGCCTCCAGGGAGAATGCGAAGCTGAGACTGTTTCCTGCCCGCTCCTCTCAGCATGACTCGCTGCAGGGGGATGCCTTCTCGAGGCCGTGGACCCCGGGCCTCTTCTACACCTTTCCCCCATTTCCCTTGATCTACAAGGTGCTTCTCAAGGTGAGGAGGGACAAGGCACAGGTGATTCTGGTAGCCCCAGACTAGCTCCGCCAGTTCTGGTATCCAGATCTCCTCAGTCTCAGCTCCAGGCTTCCGAGGCGACTTCCAGCCCGCCCAGACCTGATCTCAGTCAACCAGGGGAAGGTAATCCATCCGGACCTTCAATCCCTGCACCTGATGGCCTGGTTCCTGAGCGGCTAGAGTTCCAGGCCTTGGGTCTTTCCAGTTAGGTCCTTAACATTGTTGAGGCTTCCCGTAAGGAGTCGGCCAGAAAATGCTACGCCTTTAAATGGAAGAGATTCTCCATTTGGTGTCAGGGCAAGGGCCTGGACCCTTCCTCCTGCACCTTGGCAAGCATTCTGGACTACCTGTGGTCCCCTTCTCAGCAAGGGCTTCGGTCGACGACCCTTAAGGTGCACCTGGCAGCCATCTCTGCTTACCAGGCGTGGGCCGGGAAGCAGTCGGTGGTGCAGGAGAAGGTGGTCGGCTGCCAAAGGCCTTGATCACATATCCTCCGGTGCGAGAACCTCCACCTCTGTGGGATCTACTGCTGGTATTGGCTAAGCTCATGGGCAAGCCATTCAAACCGATGCACAGGTGTGACTTCTCTCATCTGTCGTGGAAGACTGCCTTCTTGGTGGCTATCACGTCAGCCAGAAGGATGGGAGAGCTCCAGGCGCTTTCCATCGAGTCTCCTTATCTGGTCTTCCACAGGGACAAGGTTGTCCTGTGCCCCCACCCGAAATTCCTTCCGAAGGTGGTGTCGGAGTTTCATCTTAACCAAGTGTTGACTCTGCCGGTGTTCTACCCCAGTCACACATCAGAGGCTGAATATAGGCTCCATACTCTGGACCCTAGAAGAGCGCTCGCTTATTATAAGGAGCGAACGGCTGAAGTTCGGGGAGAGGTTCGCCAGCTGTTTGTCACCTACGCTGAAGCCGCACCTGGCAGACCTGCAGCCAAGCAGATGATAGGCAGGTGGGTCACCTCCTGCATAGATCTCTGCTATAGGTTGGCGGGCATGGAGCCTCCCAGAGGGATAAGAGCTCATTCTACCCGCCATACCGCTGTATCGGTGGCTGCTTCCAGGGACGTCCCTATCCAGGAAATCTGCAGGGCTGCTACCTGGAAGTCAGCACACACCTTCATTACTCATTACCACATCGACCTTGAGTCACGCTAGGATGCTGGTTTTGGGGCCTCGGTTCTCCAGTCATTATTCCCTAAGTAGGGGGTGTGTGCCTTGCCTCCCTCCTCCTCCCAGAGAACTGATAGGAGTTTGCCAGACGGTGTGGATGAACAACATATCCATGTCCCTAGAAATACAGGTTACTCACCTGTAACAGGAGTTCTAGGAATGGTATATGTTGTTCATCCACACAACCCACCCGGCCTCCCCGGCTTCGACGCACAACCTGGCTTCCAGTGGGCTAGATCTGGCGTCATGGGGTGGAGCCGAGAGTTTTACCATCCAGGTGGGTGGGAGGAGCCAGCTTGAAGATCTTCTGGCAAGATTTAAAGCGGCAAGAAACCTGCCAGACAGTGTGAATGAACAACATATACCATTCCTAGAACTCCTGTTACAGGTGAGTTACCTGTATTTTCTGTCTCTCCTTCCAACAGGGATATATATATTTTGGCTTCTGTCATGTATTTAAGGATAATGCCACCACACAACTGGCCACTGGGCTTCACACGGTACCGCAGTAAGGTACAGTGCAGTCAAGGAGCGTACAGCAGTAGGGTGATGGGCTGACCACAAGAGACAGAGTTACACACACAAACCAATGAAAGAGATTTTTCTGTCTCTCCTCCCAACAGGGAAATATATTTTTAGGCTTCTGTCGTGTATTTAAGGATAATGCCACCACACAACTGGCCACTGGGCTTCACACGGTAACACACACTGGATAAGGTACAGTGCAGTTAAGGGGCGCACAGCAGCAGGGTGATGGGCTGACCACAAGAGACAGAGTTACACACACAAACCGATGAAAAAGATTTTTCTGTCTCTCCTCCCAACAGGGAAATATATTTTTAGGCTTCTGTCGTGTATTTAGCAGCAGCATGCTGATGGGCTGCCCACAGGAGATGCTCTCTCTCCTCCCAGTAGTACCACTATAAAACTCACATTGGCTGGGCGGTAATGATTAGGGTACAGTCACTGCAGTCAAAGGGAAGGGAACACAGCAGGGTCCTCCCTCCTGATACTTGCAGGCTTTGAACAGTTCAGTTCAATAAAAGTGTATCTGTTCATTCATTCACGCTTTGTTTTGTTTTTTGGTTTTTACTGTTTTTTGTCAAAATCTGATTTTCTTCACCCCTTCCCTAGTCAGGATGCTTTGTGTCTCCAGACAAAGATGAGTACTAGTACTAGACTAGTTATAGTTAATCTTTCTTAAACAGCTCAGGAGGCAAAGGAAAGTTATAGTAGCGAATTAGCAGCTAAAACTAAGCAGCACTCCAAATTAATGCAGGCAGTCAGCTGAAGAATAGATCCCTCTCTGTGTCCCACCCGAGAGAGTAGACCCAACCGTTTTCTCCTACCTGCCCTTTCCTTCCTCAATCCCCTGTCCCCCCAAAACCTTTTCACCCCGTCCCCCGCCCACACTTTAGCTTTATTTTTATTTTTTTTACTCTAGCTGGAGGCAAAGCAAGTCGTCAGTTCACTAAACTTTTTAAAAAAAGTTCACAAGTCGCAACGCTAGCAGGCTCAGCGGACCTCCTTCCATCTCAGAGACTGAATGTGAAGAATGTAGCCACGTGTGACTGCTGTGCTGGTCTGACCGCACCATGTGACCGCAGAGCAGTTGGTCAGGTGGTGATGGTGACTGCGAGCAGGAGTGCGCTTGCACAATCTCATCACATTGCCACACACACACACACACAACAACAGTAACTGCAGCTGGAACCGGGATGGGATTGGGAAGAGAACAGAAGTGGAACTGAAGTCGGGACTCTCGGGAGCTGACAGTTTTGCATACCAGCAATAAAACATAAGATTTTTTCACTCGGGGACCAATTTGCATTCGAGACTTAGATTTTTACAAAGATTCGAACCCTTTTGTGAACCCTCTAGTGTTCAAGTTCTACATTAGAACTCGAACACCAGGGTTCGAGATGGGTTCAGATCTTATTTGAACTAGTTCTGACATCCCTACTGGGGACCCCCCTATACTTGCCAGTAATGGCAGCTATGGATCTGTGGATGGTCACTTCAGAGTCTGGTCTGCAGTGGTGTCCAGGGAAAGAACAAAGTTAAGAGATTTGAAGGGGAGAGGGAAGTTATGGTGAGGCTAGGATAAAACCCACCACCTGCAGAGCCGATCCTGTATACTTCTTTGCATTTTGTCACTGAAATGTTGGATACAAACACTCAAAATGTAGAGAAATGAGGGGCACTGGTCTTAATAATATTGGACAAATTGTTAGACATAGACACATTCAGAAAACTGGAACCTAGTGACTTAACAGCACTCTACCCTTAGTCACACCCTGGACACTAGCTGAAAGTCTTAACAGTGGCGTGATAATGACTCACATTGAGTCTTTTGTGGGATCCCTCTCTTGAACTGTCAGATAATTACAGCTCTTAATGAGCTGTTAATCACACCTGGCCATCTGGAAATTGAGAGAGATTAGCATGAGGACTAGAGAATGCTAAAGTAGAGACTTTTTTAACTTCATTAACAGCCATGAAAATCTACATTAGTCAAGATGTGCAAGTAGAGAGTTAGCTGCACTAGCCTGGTCAATTTGCACTAGTAAAACAATGTTAAGATCGACCCCTGAACAAGACCCTGCAGGGTCAAGTCAGAGGCCACTCCACCAGAGGAGTAGCTGCCTCTGCAGCTTGTTGCAAAAATGTGTCAGCTGCAGAAATCTGTGCAGCCGCAACTTGGACCTGCATACCTTTACGAAACACTACAGTTTGGATATTGCCTCTCGCTGTAGAGGAGGCTTGGGGTTGGCTGTGCTTCAAGGTCTTCTTTCATAAGACCCGTTCAGCCGGAGGTTCCATACCATGGATCGCTTTCCTCCTCCCGAGTGCTTTTTCTTGTTCCAGACTGCTTGAGATTCAGTCCTATATGTAAATACCTACTGCAAGAGCCCTCTTGAAGTAAGAGTACAGTTACGCAAGAACTTGCCGTAATAGTAGATCTTCGGGAGAGGCTCTTGCAGTAGGTATTGCCTTCCTGCCCTCCATCCCCCTTAGTCTTTGTAGCTTCTTTTCCAGGAAGGGAAATATCCACTTCTCTCTCATCTTGCCTCATAGAAACATAGACTTTGACGGCAGATAAGGACTGCTTGGCCCATCTAGTCTGCCCATTTCCCTACCTACAGGATAGGCCGTAGATCCTAGTTAACCAACAGCCTATTTCTTCCTAACCCCCACAAGAATTGCCTTGTCTGTCCCATGCATTCTTGAATTCTCCCACAGTTTTAGACCCCACAACCTCCTCAGGAAGGCTGTTCCATGCATCCACTACCTCTCTGTGAAAAATACTTCCTCACATTGCCCCTGAAACGCCTCCTCTATCTTTAAATTGTGTCCCCTTGTTCTTGCAAGTCTCTTTTCTGAAAGATGCTACCTCTTGGACTTTGTTGATTCCACTGAGGTACTTAAACGCTTCTATCATGTCCCCTCTCCTTCTTTCCTCAAGGGTATACATATTAAGGCCCTTGTCTCTCCTCATACGGCTTCTCCTGCAGACCCTGCACCATTTTAGTTGCCTCCTCTGGACTACCTCTATCCTGTCTATGTCCTTGGCGGAGATGGGGTCTCCGGAACTGGACACAGTACTCAGATGGGGTCTTACCAACTGTCTGTACAGAGGGATAACAACTTCCTGTTTTCTGCTGCTGATGCCTCTCCCTATACTTCCCAGTATACCCCCAGCCCTCCCTACTGCCTTCTCACATTGCTTGCTAACCTTAAGGTCATCTGATATGATTACCCCCAGGTCCCTTTCCTTTTTTTGTTGTTGTTACTACCTCCCCACCCATTGTGTATTCTTCCCCTGGGTTCTTGTTTCCCAGGCGCATTATTTTGCACTTCTTTGCATTGAATCCTAGCTGCCATACTTCTGACCATTCCTCCAACCTTGCCAAGTCCCTTTTCATCCTTTCCACGCCTCCTTGTGTATCAACCCTGTTGCAGATCTTTGTGTCATCTGCAAAAAGCCTCTTTAGGCTCTTGGCGGGAAAGAACTGGAAGGCGGGTGTGGGGGACCGCCCCTTTATACTGACGTTGCATGACGTCGGTCACCTGACGTGGGGGCGGTCCCCCGCCAGAGACTGCTAGCTAGAAATTTTTCCGTGGGGTCCTGACGCCTGGCGGGTCAGTCCTATATGTAAATACCTACTGCAAAAGCCTCCCCTCGAAGATCTACTGTTACGGTAAGTTCTTACGTAACTGTACTTTACGTCTTCTTTGGAGTGTTTATATACAAAATGCTTTAAAAAGACAAATCTCATGTCTGTATTCAACGCACCTGATGGCTACAACCAGTCGCTGTACCTCCTACACTGCTGCTAGGAAGCGAGACCACAGAGCTCCCTTAATGCTACCCTTGCAGACCAAAAAGAACATAAAAACAATCGACTGCTAAACATTTCTTGAAACAGAGTGCAGCTTTTCAAAGTGGACATTCACTTACTGCCTTTCACTCCAGGGCACTTTCATTAGCACAAACGTGCATCGGGGCACATTTTTACATTTTAAATAGCACAACAGAGCCCACAAAGACATCGCTCTATCTTTAACTAATCATAGAAGCATAGAAACATAGAATTTGATGGCAGATAAGGACCAATTGGCCCACCCAGTCTGTCCATTTCCCTACCTAATGGATAAGCTGCAGATTCTAGTTAACCAGCAGCCTACTTTTTCCTACCCCCAACCCCTAGAATTGCCTTATGACTGTCCCATGCATGCTTGAATTCCACCACTGTTTTTGACTCCACAACCTCCTCCGGAAGGCCGTTCCATGCATCCACAACCATCTCTGTGAAAAAATACTTCCTTACATTACCTCTGAGCCACCCGCTAAGGAAATATAACACAGTACACAAGAACGCATACCAACTCTGTGCAGATTATTTCTGCTAATAAATATTATTTATTCATTATTCTTTATGTCAGTTTACTGTTCTAATGCTCGTTCTCATAAGGGCTTATGGCAGGGGTGGAAAAGGAATACAAAGAGGGAATAGACAAGGGAGAAGAGGTACTATTATGGGTGGTCTACCCATAGTAGCAGAAAAATGAAAATTAGTTTTTCAGAAAAGTTTAGAAATGTTGCTGCAGTAGACTGGAGGGGTACAAAGAGAAATGCCATAGCCTTATATCTAACAGGGGGGTAATCCAAACCATCACAGACTTAGAGACTCTCCTACCGTACCGATCCCACACACCAAGGAAGTCCGTGATGTCGTTGGACATGCTGTCCACCCTCAGGAAAAACGTTGGTCGGGTCCTCGAAACAGAAACCATAGCCCCTGTCCCAGACTCCTTGGCAGGTCAGGATTTTTTGTCCAGGTACTTTCTGGTTCCAAAACAGATGGGGGACTGATGTCCCATACTGGATCTTCACGATCTGAACCAGTTTCTGAAGAAGCACAAATTCAGGATGGTCACTATGAACCAGAGAATCCCATCTCTGGAGCAGGACATGTTGTTCTGGTCCCTGGACTTCCAGGATGCCTTCTTCCACATTCCAGTCCATCCATCCCACTGGCAGTATCTCTGGTTCTACACAGAAGGGTTCTATACCAGTTCCAGGTCATGCCTTTCGGCCTCTCATCGACTGTCAGGGTGTGGCCTGACTCCTTGTGGACAGGGCATCAGATCTTACATCCTTTGCCCAATCATTTCAGGTTTGGCACTCATACCCTGCCCAGGACTTCCTGTGGCTGCTGGGGTACATGGCATCCTGCACCAGCATGGTCAGATGGGCTTGCTGGCAGATGTGTCACCTGCAGTGGGAGCTGGGCCACCAGCAGTCTCAGTGCCTAGGTCTCCTGGACCAACCAGTCACAGTGACCCAGCTGATGTGGAATGCCATCTGTTGGTAACTCATCCCAGAACACCTGGAGGAAGGAGTCAGCAGATACCCTGATAACCAACGTGTCTCTGGTGGGATGGGGCGCACACCTGGGAAACCACAGGACCAACAAGTTCTGAACTCCTAGCGTATTCCATCACCACAACATCCTGCTGGAACTCCATGCAGTATGCCTTGCTCTAATGGAATTTGCACCATTTGCCCAGGATCAGTTCATGCAGGGTCAGACTGACAACACCACGACCTTGTATTACCTGAACAAGCAGGGTGGCACGCACTCCCTTCTTCTGTGTCAGGAGGCCCTCCACAGCTGGACCCTCGTGTGGAGCTTGGATGCAGATCTCCTAGTGATTCATTTGGCAGGAGCCTCCAACCTGCTCGTGTACTCCTCAGCCAGGTGGACAAGGTGTCATAGGAGTGGTCTCTGCATCAGGAGATGGTGAAACACCTGTTATTCCTGTGGGGCACTCTGGTTAATCGCTTCGCCTTCTGGAAGACTGCAAAGCTGAGGCTGTTCTGTGCCTTCCCCCACAGTGTGGGAAACTGATGGGGGAGTCCTTTGCGAGACCCTGGACCCCAGGCCTCCTCTATGCCTTCCCTCCCTTTCTCATGATCCACAGAGTGTTGGTCAAGCTACAGAGGGGCAAGCCACAGATGATCCTTATAGCCCCAGACAGGCTCTGCCAGTTTTGGTATTGGATCTCCTCAGTCTCAGCAGCAGGACTCTGTGTTGGTTACCACTGCATCCAGATCTGCTCTCTTGTCACAAGGGGAAGATCCTGCATTTGTATCTTCAATCCCTGCACCTCACAACCTGGCTTCTGAGCTGTTAGAGTTCCAGTCATTTGGTCTCTTGGAAGATGTGCTCCACATTGTAGAGGCTTCCGAGAAAGAGTCAACCCGCCAGTGGTATGCCTTTAAACAGAAGTGATATTACATTTGATATCATTTGGTGCAGGAAAAGGTGGTTGGGCGCTTCATGAATGACATTGACCACCTGTCCCCCACCAGTGCATGAACCACCACCACCTTGGGACTTGTTGCCGGTGTTGGCAGTGCTCATGTGCAAGCCATGTGAGCCGATGCACAGGTGTGAGATGTCACACCTGCCGTGAAAGACTGCCTTCTTGGTGGCAGTCACCGCCGCCAGAAGGATCATTGAGCTCCAGGTTCTCTTGGTAGAGTCTCCATTCTTGGTGTTTAAAAGACAAGTTAGTCCTCCACCCCCACCTGAAGGTTGTTTTGGAGTTCCACCTTAATCAGGTGGTAAATCTCCCAGTGTACTTCACCAGTCCAACCTCAGAGTGCATGGCTAGAATTTGGTAAGAGGTTCGTCAGACCTTCATAACATGCGTTGAAGCCGTAGCTGGCAGACCGGCAGCTAAGTGGATGATTGGCAGGTGGATTGTCTCCTACATCGATCTCTGCTACATGTTGGCTAGTAGGGAGCTAGACATACTGCTGCCTTAGTGGCTGCTTCCAGGGATATCCCTATCCAGGAAATCTGCAATGCTGCTACCTTGAAGTCAGCACACACCTTCAGCTCCCATTACAGCATCAACCGTAATTCACACTGGGATATTGCTTTTGGGACCTTGGCTCCCCAATCCATGTTTGCTAAGTATGGGTGTGTGCCTTGCCCCCGCCTCCTCCCAGAAAACTGCTAGGAGTGTGCCAGGAGTGTGGATAGTACACCATATCCACATCCCTAGAAATGAAGGTTACTCACCTATAACCATAGTTCTAGGAGTGGTATGTGGTGCACATACACACAACCCACCCGACCTCCCCTTGCAAGTGGTACAAGAATCCTTGCTTTCAGCATGCAAGATCTGACGTCACGGGGCGGAGCCGAGGAGTATACCTGGATGGATGGGAGGAGCTTAGCTTAAAGATGTCCGACAAGTTTAACTCTTGAAAGGAAGTCTGCCAGAAATGTAGATTTGCACCATATATATATATCACTCCTAGAACTATGGTTACAAGTGAGTAACCCTCATTTCTCCAGCAAAAAACTGGCTATCAGTTATAAAAAAAAAAAAAATACAATGCCCTTCTGTAGCCTCCCACAGAAGAGGTAAGTTCCACCATTTGTCATCCGAAACTGTCAAGGACAAAACCTTAAACAGGTGGAGGCCTTTAAATATCTTAGAGTAACTTTGGATATCTGGTGGCCATTGTTAACATAGGGTTGGGTACCCTGTACCATAACCGGAACAGTCTCACTGGGGATGCTAGACGCCTTGCTGTGGCCAGCTCCATTCTGTCACTTACAGATTATGAGCTCCCGGTCTACATAGCTGCCTGCAACACGGTACTAAATAGACTAAAGCTGATCTGCAATAAGGCATGTTGCTTTGTACTTAGTGCAGATAACCGCACTCATAGTTATACCTTTTACACTCACTAACTGGCTACCTTTACCAAGCAGAATAAAGCTCTAGACCTGTTTGCTAGCCAGAAAGGTGCCCCTGGGCCTAACACCCCCTGCCTTATCAAATTCCTTCACCACCAACTCTAACCAATAGAACACCAGGAACATTGCCAAGAATGCCCTTAAGCCTCCTTTCTGACTGACTCAGCTGGGCAAGCGGTCATTTGCTGTCAGAGCCGCTGCCTACTTAAATGAACTGCCTGATGCATTGCTGAATCTCTGAAAGTTTGATCAGTTTAAGAAATCTGTGCTGTCTGCCTTTGCAGTCCAATGCAATTGTAACCATTAAACAGTTTTATTCAGTTTCGCTCTCTATGTAAGCTGTGACTTTTTATACAACGAGCCATAAAGATTTTTTTCAAAACCGTATGTAATTGTTCTGTTTTAAGTATTTTGAGCCTGACACAATTGCATTTTTATTTAGTTGTTTAACCAGGTATAGCACACTAAGCTGAAAGCTTTTTTACAGGAGCGACCTGGGAGCACAAGGAGGTTAAGTGACTTGCTCAGGGTCACACAGTATGCAAGTGGAAGCTGTGGGATTCAAACCCAGGTCTGGTCTGTTGGATTTCACCAGATTTGCAGCTCAGAGCCTTAGACCACTGCGCTATACTGCCTCCAAGTTTCCTTGGGAACTGCTTACTGTACTTGTAATGTTTTTTTTTGGAACTATGTGTTCCACTTAGAACCTTTGTAAATGAGTACTTGTGCTCAAAGGTAATCTCTGAAAATTTTCAATAACAATAAAATAAAATATGGAGGTCTTAAAGTGTGAGGTACTTGGGTCTTTGCACTAAATAAATAACAGCAGCAGGAATGGGATGGACTAGTAACCCAAGCTGAAAAAGCAGATTGGAATAAAAATATTTTTATTTTACTCTTAAAACAATTAATTCTTTAGACAGTATTCATGTCTAATGAGAGACACTCAGTCCTTTTCTCCGTCAGCCCCCAGTATCCCAGGCTATCTCCTGAACCTGGGTTGCTGAAGTTGCAAGTGATATCTCTGCTGCTCCACCAATGGGCCAACCCCATATCAGTGTTTCAAACAGCATAATTTAGTAGAGAGTTCTGGTCTGCTTTCTAATGCTTTCAAAAGAATCGTGGACAGGTTCTTTTGCTCCCCTACACCTACAGTATATGATGATGCAGTTAAAGAAATATTGATGGGACATGGAATCTTTCTCCAGCTGTGAACAATAAGCTGTTTTCTATTAGCTAAAGCCAAGCTGTTTTAAAATCCTTGTGCAGCCCCTCTGCATGGCTGCTCATGTTTGATGAACTCAGGAATGGCTAACATGGAGGCAGTGGGGCAACTGAGCGAAGCCGTTGGGTTCCGTTTGATGAGATGAATTTGAGTCTGGATTTTACAGAAACTTTGGTGTAACCCCCCACCCCCACCGGCACCCCTTGTTTAACCAGCAAGGCTTCTCCTCTCACCACAAACGTCTGGGGCAACAGAGAGGGTGGGGGTTTACATATCAAAAAAAAAAAAACAGAGATGGTGGCCACCATTAGGCTAGGTGGGCCAGACTGCTATACTGAAACAGTCGACCAAGTGTGGCAACTACCTGGCACACACCTGGTTGGGACCAATTACCATGGCCAGCGACCCAGGTCCCTGGGAGAAAATGTTTGCCCACAATTATGCTAGGTTTGCACTTCTGGACAGGGGCACCCAAGTAAATCCAGACACATGGAAGCAATAACAATATTGTCCAAACCAGGTTGAGATTCTATAGTGTGGCTTATATTCATGTAACAAAGTAGGAATAGTACAAAGCGAAGATGGACCCCCATGGGGCTACACACATACTGGTATTGCAGATTTTCTAGGGTACAGAAGTTCCTGAATTCCCATTTAGTATAGGGTGAAGAAACACAAACATAGTGAACACTCTGATTCTGAAACTGAAGATTGGCACATACAGCCGGACTAGTACTGTTCCCATTTCCCACAGGAATGAAAGTGGCACCCATGACCACACTGAGCACATCCAGGCTCAACTCTTCCAGAACCCACTATACTGGGATAAACTGAAGAAACAGATATTCCAAACCCACATCCCAGGGTAATTACTTCCATTAGGCATTGGCCAGATGCACTAAATGAAAATGTACTGGTGCCCAAAATGAACCCAGAGAGGTAAACTGGTTACTCCAGATGGGGGGGGTCTCCCACCTTTTGCTCCCAAGTTTATACTCTGCCATTCATCTGGTTAATAACACCCTCACAGACGAAATTGTAGTTGTTATCTTAAAATGTTTCTCACACTTAAACTACTGACACACCTCTGGGTGTCGAGGTTAAAAGTTCTGTACTTAGTCACATTCTTGGACTCCAACGTAGGCAGACAACATTTACTTAGAACTGGGTGACACAGTGTCCCGTTATCAGAGAAATTCACCCCAAGGTATTACAGATGCCTCTGGGCTTACACAGAAAAAGGGTTGTACTCACAACAAATGAAGATGTACAAGGCAGCTTCACCAAACAAATGGATCAAGGGGATTGCCGCTGAATCCTGAAGTTCGCCCATCCCTCCTGGGATGGGGCAGGGAAAACCTTCTGGCACAGGTCTCCACCACTTCAGACAACTGTCTTCTTTGTTCTTCTAGGGTGAGAACAAACTACCACAAAACAAAAAGGAGTAGCTCTTTGTCAGAGCTAATCTGAGGAGCTGCCCAGCAGCTGCAGCCTCCTCTTCGAACTCCACTCTACTACCAACTGAACATTCCAATTCACTCCAAAGCCTGCTGAGACTGTGGCTTATGCTGCTGCGAGTGTTCTATGATTACATCATCACTCCACCTCAGCTGAGACTGAAGACAGAGTGTGACAGTGTAATCCCCATTTACCTGGCATTTCACAAGCTGCTTTCCCTGCCTGCCCCTGATTCTAACTGGGATTCTAGTAACCCCGGGGGACAAGGGGGTTACATTGGGATGACATGTCCTAGAAATTGTTGCAACTTGTTTACTTCGAGGATGGCTTGTTTTCTGTTTGTAAGTACTGTAGTTACAGAGCAGATGTGTGGATAATAGGGTTGCCACCTGTCAGTTTTTTTCACATGATAATCTAGTTTTCTGGGTCTTTGTTCAGTTATCTTGTTTTGCGAAGAGATAGTCAGGTTTTGGAGCCATTTTGAGTGCTCACATACTCTTAAATTCTGTTATATCATTCATTGTTTCAGCTGCTTGTCCAGGTTACAAACAAGTTCTGCTGGCAGCGAAACCCTTTCTTTGTAAAAGCAGTCAGCATGGAAGGTGCAGTGTACGGCCATTAAGACAGCACAGCAGCAAAGCTGGGCAGAAAGTCTGACCCTACGTTTGCAACAGCAAAACATTCAGTTATCTTCAACTTTCAATTTGCTGTTAAACCGTTCCATAGCTACCCGAATTGAAATGTTTTAAATTATTTTTTCCTCAAGAAAAAAGTATGGTCCCTCCTTTTGGCTTTGAAATAGTGGTGTGGACATGAAAAAGAATTGGTTCCAGAAAAAAAAATAGTACACATTATAGGAAACAAACAATTTGTTTATTATATATCCTTATATACTATTGATAGTAATTCCATTGTTCCCCCTCCAATCACATCTGTAAATGAGATTTCCTTTGTCTCTGTATGTTTGCCGGGTAAAACCATTTCAGTAAAGAAATAGGAAGAACCTAGAAAAGCAAATGCAACAGTTGCAGTATGTTATAATTTTTTGTGTTGCACTGTTACTTTAAGTACTGTCTTTCACTGATCCATTAAAGTCTTCACTGACATAACCAAGCTTTGGAGGAGGAGCAATGCACAATCAATCATGAAAAGGGGTGGTACTATGGGTGGAGTTTAGGGTATGATTTAGTATCTATTTTTTTGCCTCATGCAAAGGTGGCAGCCCTAGTAATCTTCATTTATTTCACTATGACAGATTAACATTAGCTACAAACTGAAGGTGGAATGGACAGCTAGGATTAGTGGTTATGGGAGGACTCAAGACTCAGATCTTCTTAATGGTGCTGATAAAGGCAGATTGTCAATGGGGTAACGGTGGAGCCCACATCAGGACTTGATTTGGAAAGACTGTAAATGTGGTACTATGTAGCTATGAAACAAAGAAAACCATGTCTGTGTTTATCGTTACGATTTCTGTGTCATTGTAAATGAGCCATTTAATAAATACATGAAGTTTAAAAAAAATCAGTCATCATAATGTGAAATACTTTGGGTAGGGATCATGAATGATGTGAAATAAAACTTTCAGAGCGATACTAGGTGAGTCGGTCTTTGTGGCACCAGCAAACTCAGTGAACACTGGGGGATGCATCCTACTCATAGGGGGCCATCCAGGTCTAGTGTAGACCATCTGTCTTTGAAATGTATATTTTTTCTAACGCATTGATTTCTTGCCCTGTGCTCTGTTGAAGCAGCTCATAAGGTACATTGCTGGGATTGGCAAAGACTTCCAAAATGACATCATAATGTCATGAGGTTACTTATGAAGGTATAACCCAATCAGTCGGAGGCCAGTGACAGAATTGGTATGGGACTCCCAGAGATTAATGATGGTCATCAAGGTTGTCTCTTCCATCGGGCCACACCTTTGAAAACTGTAAGCCTTTGGTGTCTGGACTACTTGGAAACGTTTGCTAGCTTGGGGCATCCCACAATGATGTGCAGCATTGGTGCTTATATAGCATGAGTAGCCCCCATTACTTTTCACTTCTTTCTTCTGCCGTCGACAGGTTGTCGGACTTGGCGAGAAACAGTGCTGTTGTTTCTTCTATTTTTGTTTTTCTAATTTAACTTAACTTGTTGACATTGTCCCTTTATGCCACCATGAGAACAGCCTTCATTTAGGTTTTGGACCTGCATTTACAAGATCTATAAGGATGACATTCACACTGTTTGTGTTTGCTGTTTGGGCTTTTCCCACAATGTACCGGCCTGCAAGATCTGCCAGGGATTTAACCAGGTCACAAGTAGACACCGGAGAAGGCTTTAGAAACCTTCATTGCTGTGAAGGCCATGGAAGCTCAAGCCAAGGCTGTGAGCTCCAAGTCAGCTTCTCCCTCACACTCGACCGCCACTGTGAAGGAAACTCACAGGCATTTGTCAGGGCTGCGGTCATCGTGAGCTTTGGACAAGGGAAAGGATAAGTCTTCATTGAAGTCCTCCCCCCAGCCATCACCACATGTAAAAGAATTAAACTCCTGCTTCACTGGTGAGGTTGAGGTTTCCTTTAAGGGAGGATAAGTTCTCATCGTCGTCCACTCTGATGGCATTGAATACAGCCCCCTGACCATTGGTTTGTTTTTTTTCCCAACTATTTTTCTGGCCCTCCGGCTCGGAACTCTCTCGGGCCACTGCACTCGCTGACTCGCTCTACCGCCCACTGTGTTCCCCTACATCTTCAATTTCATCACGGTTCCCCAGGATGAGGGATGGCAACCCGTGGAAACCGCAGGGGACAGTGACGGGGAACCAGCATTGGGCGGGTGGCGGTGGTACTGGCAGGGCCGTCGCCTGTCCAAGCCGAAAGGGTATTTCTGGATGTTTACACCCTCAACGTTGGACGTGCAGTGCCACCCAGCCAGCAACGTGGGTGCTCCCACCCACGTCCGGAAGGCAGCTGCCCAACATCTTCCCCTCACTTTTGAGCCCCTGTGCATCGCAGTGTCACCGGTCTCCATCAGGGGCCCCTGCTGCGCCAGGCTACCCTGGATCCCTCCTGCCGACCCATGGCAGTCCGAGCTCGTTCCCAAACCCGGGTCGCCGGCATGGCGCGAGGTGTGGCGTCCAGCGCCTCAATCCTCAGCGCCACTGGGCTGGCATTCCCCTGACCATTGTTGAGACACCAAGGTCAGGGTCTGGCTCTGGTGCTGCCATACCTGCTGTGGATGGTATGAAGACCCTGTCGTGAGGCTGTATCCCTTCGATGTAGGAAATCCCAAACTTTTACTGAGCGCCATCAAATCCAAGGTTGTTGCCTCACAGGTCACACACTTTCTTCAACAAACCAAACAGCTTACCCCTTACAGCATGGTTTCAGGAGAGGACACAGCACCACTACAGCCCTTGTAAAACTGACAAATGATATTAGAACTGTCATGGACAGAGGGATGCTCACAGGAGCAATATTTGTAGACTTAACCAAAGCATTCGACCTGGTTGATAAATCTCTGCTGCTTGATAATCTGACTGCCATCAGTTTCTCGCCTCTCTCGCTGTTCTGGGTTCAAAGCTACCTGGCTGACAGATGACAGTATGTCGAAATAAGTGAATCCATATCTGATCGTGCCTCCATAGAGGTCGGAGTGCCCCAGGGGTCCATCCTCGGGCCACTCTTATTCTCTCTATTTATCAACAATCTGCCCAAGTGTCTTGGCTCATGCAGTGCACCCTTGTATGCAGATGATATGGTCCTATACACCAGTGCAGCTGACATGAACACTAACCTCAACCTGGATTTTTTCACCATCCATTCTTGGCTATCGCACAGCAAACTCCTTCTCACCACCAAAAACAACAGTCTCCATGCTCTTTGGCTCAGCACCCAGACTCTCAGCCTGTCCTTCTTCGCTCTTTATCAAGGGGCCTGGAGGCCCCTCCCTTGACATGGTGGAATGTTATGCTCTGTTTTAATCTGCACTGTAATAACTGTCTTGATGTCTGCCCCCCCCCCCCGAAACGAGGTGCCTTTGTAAATGAGTGTCTGACTCAAAGGTTGTAAACCCGATTTGTAATGAATAAATAAATGAATAAATAAATCATTCAAGTACCTGGGCATCCCTCTTGACCCTTCTCTTGATTTCAGTCTCTATAAATCAACTGTATGTAAATCGATCAATATTAATCTGGGCATTGCATATAAAACACATCACAACCTTACCACCGCTGTGAGACTCGCCATCGTTCAGGATGTACTAAGGCCGGGCCTCACATATGAACTCCTATGCTTCATGGGTGCATCTAAAACTGCTCTAAACAAATGGGATACCTGCTACAACAGCTTCTGTCGCTTTGCTCTATCCAGGCCAAAGTGCACACATCGCTGTGTGCTCTATGCCGACCTTGGGAGGCTCTCCCCCTCCTCTTACCAGTCTTATGCCACGGGGTGTTTCATCAACAAATTAATTAGAGAGGGCCTCCCTGAAACTACTGCTTGCTGGTTCAGACCTTCTTCACATATCTACTCCCTGCGATCAGTAGACGACTCTTTACCGGAAACTTCCAAATGCAATACCAGGATGGGTGAGACTGCCTTTGCGGTATCTGGACCAAAACCGTGGAACTGTTTCCCGAACAAGCTTAAAAGCACTCAGTCCCACCAGATCCTTAAAAACAGCCTCAAAAGACATCTACAAATCAAAGACAAGTGCTTTTGTTCCTAAATGACACTTAGTCCTAAATCAGGCCCTATGTCTCCCCTTTGTCCCTTCAGCACTTCTAGAGCTCTCCTGCCCCAGCTCACTGCCCTAAGATCCTAAATACTGAGGTGTTGCCTCCTTCCCCCATTAGTCCTCTGGGGGATGTTTCTCCCCTCTTTGTGCCCATTATATGCCCTCAGTACTTACATGGGATTGGTTCTGTCTTCTGTAATGAATGCCTGTCTGACATCCTGTACTCTATGTAATACTTGTTCTTGGGTCTACCCATTGTATGCTTTGTGATAATCCTGTAACCCACTGATTTTTGTTGTGTTAGTTGCTGACTGTAACCTCTCATGTTATGATATGATGTGCTGACTTTGTAACTCTTCCGGGTCGTGCCTGAAACTGGACGATGCTTGTTATCTAGTGCGCTTACCTGGAAAACAAAAACGAAATAAATAAAAATAAATAAAATCATTCTCCGAACTAATCAGATTAATGTCGCTTCCATCGACTGTAACTAATATCCTGTCAGCTGGGCCTCCCATGTCGGTACCATCGTCGTCCATGGGATTTAAAAGCACACCGATTCTTCTTCCATCACCTCTGTCAATTGCCCCCATCATTATTCCAGATGAGGTGAAATATAATCCTAATCTCCTTAATATGACTGAGGATTTGGAAGAGGAGGAGAGGGATCGTGATCACTGTGAGATGGGTTTGCCTTCTAGCTCTACCCTTTCCTCGTGCAGTGGGGTCTCTGAGATAGATAGGTAGGTAGAGAGACAGACAGGCCCACAGACACAGAGACTCACTCCCAGGTCTGCTACCGAACATCCCTCATTTCAGGCTTTGCTCAGACAAATCCAGAATGTTATGGACTTGGAAGCTGAGGAAGAAGACTCTAGTAAAATAAATGTAATGGAGTACTTGGAGGTTCCAGCTACACCATCTATTGTAGTACCTTCTGTATATTCTGCATTAGAGGATGCTACCTCTGCTGCATGACATAGGCCTAAGCCTAATACCCTGCCTGCAGTTCCTAGAAAGGCTGAGAAACAGTACCTTGCTCTGTCTTTTAAGCCTTATTATGCTTCACAACTTGAAACTGATTCACTGGTTATCATGTCTGCTCATGATCGTGCTAGGGCTCCTAGACAAGGCAAAAAATGGTGTGTTCCTTTACCGCTAACGTTCCACCATGAAGAAGCATATAACTATATATTAAGAGCTTGGAAAACATTCTGTTTTTTGCATATACATGGAAATGACCGAATGACAGGAACAACTGGTCAAAAACTACTTGCCAATGTTTCATGAGGCACACTGCTCACTTTTTCATGGCACCGTTCAACTTGAACAAAACCTCTCAAATATTGCTTACTGAAAATCTTCCAAAGACTTAATTATAGGGCATTGTGCAGTATATTAAATGTTGGCAATTACTGTCTTTTTTTGTAAAGCGTGATTTCCCCATCCCTATAATTAAGCCCTTGAAATATATTTTCTAGCTTTCCCCTCCTTCCCTCTTACTGTACGTTATAGCAGCTTTCATTTTCTATTTATCGCAGTTAACTTTTTCGCACTTTGTGCTCCCCCTGTATCTCCAACATTGGCTTTTATTGAAAGGTTTATTTCCCTGCCCCTATAATTAAGTCTTTGGAAGAGTCTTGTCATTTTTTCTTTCATTCTCTCATTTCCATGAATGTGCAATAAAACTGGACTTTTTTACGATATAGTTCTGTGCTCCTACATGGCGGAACATTAGCGGTAAGGGAGTGCACAGGTTTTGTTGCTTCCTCTTACTGATGCAGCCCTATCTTCCTTGGTGCTAGCCTTTTGTTTGTCAGGGCTTCTATGCAGGAGTACTTTGCCTCCTGACAAGAAAGTCCAGGGGGCTGAATGTTACAGACAAATGAACACATGCCTCTGCATCCTTGGGCCTAAGAATTCCAAATTGCAAGGCATACATGATTAAGTATCTTAAGTCTTGAAAAGATGGCTGCCGGGCTGGGTGGGCTGCAAGTCGCTGTCTACAACTGAGTTTTATTTTTCATTTGAACTGCCTCTTATTCGTTTATTTTGTTGTTTGTCTGTTCTCTCTGCTTGTTCTTACACTGCATAGTTTAGATTTATCAGTTAGTTAGGGATTTGGAGTGAGGTAGCTAGTTTTCTGCACATTACCAGGATTTTTGGATCAACCTTGCAGTGTACATGAAGGACGCTCGAACAGTCCTGCTACGCCCGGATACAAAAGGGGGACTTGCGTCATTTAAATTTGGCCGCTTAACCCTGCGTAACATATGTTGGCATGGATACAATATAAATTAATTTGTTTTTATCTGTTTGAGATATCTGAAGCTGTGGAGAGGGAGTGAGATTTGCTGGGAGGAGGCTGTGTTGCGGAGTGGGGTTTGTCCATTGTAGGATCCTCCTGCGTTTTGGACTGGCCAACTGTGTGATCTTTCCGGCCGCCTGCGTGATCTAGCATGATTATTGGAGAAGAGCCTGAGTTGTGGGCTTTGAATCTGACTTCGGTGGGGTTGGCTGTTGGTGTTGTGGGCGGGCCTGACATCGTCCGGTGACCAATAGCTGGATTTGCTGCCACACAGAGGGACCGGGCTGTAGATCCGCCAGGGAGCTGGTTGATGAGCCTGTAGCTCTCCTAGATCCTGGGGCTTGGCTACTGAGTGGTCATTGCTCAGGAACCAAAGTGGTGCAGTGAATATCTCCGGCGGCTGTCTCTGCGGATGGAGTTTTGCAAACCCTTGCTTTCTTCTGACTGCTGACCCAGATTTCGTCTGTTTTCGATCAAATTGGATTCTCTGTTTGGATTGCCTGTACTTTCTGGATTACCCCTTATTTTGTTCCGGAATTACGGCTAGACTTTGCATTTTAGACAGTGAGAGTGTCCTTTTTTTTCGTGGTTTCCCTGGTGGTGCGAGGACCTGGGCGTCCACACTTCATTTACTTTCTGTTAATTTCTGAAAGAAGATTTTTGGATTTTTAACCGTTTTGATTTTAAACGAGCAGACTTTGGATTTTCAATTCTGGGCAGTGAGAGTGCCCTGACTTCTACTCCCAGGCTGTGAGAGGGCCTGGGGGGATTCATAACTCTATGTTCTGCAGATCTAGTGAGAGGGAATTGCAGGAGATTTTATTTTACCTTATTTGCTGTTATTATTTTTCCATTTGTGTCTTCCGTGAGCCAAGTGTTGGATTGAACTATCCATGTAGCATGGGAAAGATTTTATTTTTAACTGTGTTTTTATTATTTGTTTTGGGTGGGTATTTTTATTTATTTCGTTTACGTGTTTGGGTCGGGTATTTTTTTTTTGGTTTATTATTATTACTGTTTGGTGGTCTCTTCTTGGGTCAGGCGCTTGTGTTTTGTGTATTTTGATTTTTGGTTAGTCTGTGGAATATGTAGGCCTTTCCCCCTGGTCATGTGCTATTCATCCTCTGCCCTCCGCCTCTTCTCCCCCCACCTCTGATGTTGTCAACTTACCAGCACTGTTGAGCACTGGGTATTGTCGTGGGAGGGTGGGGGTGGGGATGGACATCAGAATGACCAGGTCTCTCACATCGGGGTAGTTAGGCCTAGAAGACGCCCTGGGGCGAAATAGAGCCTGGAACATGGTTCATCATGTCTAGTCCCCATACCCAAGGGCACCACCATTTTTGGTGGGCAAGTAGCCAGGGCCGCCCTTGAAACCCGTCCAACTCGAGCAGTGTTATGCAATGCCAGATCTCTTGAGAATAAGACTGCAATTATTGCAGATGTTGTTGGAACAACTGATCTGGCTTGCATCACCGAATCCTGGCTGGATGAAAATGCTGACCCCACGCTGGAAGCTGCAGTTCCAGATGGGTACTCTGTGATACACTGCTCGAGATTGGATGGGGGGGGCAGCCTGTTTCAAGACCGAGTTGGGCCTCACGAGTGTACCAGTTGAGGAGACTGAATCCTTTGAGTGTACTGTGGTAGCAGGTGTAGGTTGTAGGATAGCTGTTGTCTGCCATCCACCTGGGGGTGAAAAGCGATTCCTACAGGAAGTAGCGGATTTCGTGGTCGACATGGCGTTGGAGTCACCCAGACTGATGGTTCTGGGCGACTTTAACGCCTGTGTTGATGACGAACTCTCACAATTTGTACAGCACTTCCTCCAGCTGATGACATCACTGGGCCTTACACAGATTGTTACCTCTGCTACCCATAAACATGGTCACTCTCTTGATTTGGTTTTCCTCCTGGGGATTGAGGCCTCCGATTTGGGGGTTGAACCTGTCAGCTGGTCCGATCACTACATCGTGAGGTTCAACATTTGTGCCCTCCTCTGTAGGCCTGCCCCGTGGAGATGATCAGTTACCACCCTTTAAGGGATGTGAGCCCTGAAGGCCTAGCAGTGGTGATTGACCTCTCGGAGTTTCCTGTGGCCAGCTTGAGTCCAGAGACTTTAGTCTTGGCCTTTAATAAGGCCATCTCTGTGGCCCTGGACTTGATTTCTCCTGTCTGTGTTCGTCCTCTCCCCCTTCGCCCTCGGACACCTTGGTTTAATGGGTCCTTGAGAGAGTCGTGGCGACTAAGACGAAGGTTAGAGCGGTACTGGCGGAAATACGCCTTGGAAGTTGACCACCTTAGAGTGGTAGAGCATTATCAGGCCTACCAATCAGCAAGCTCCCATAAGAAGACAGAATTCCTGTCCGGCGAGATTGCTACCGCTCAGAACCGACCAGCTCAACTCTTCCGAACCGTGGACAGGCTGTGCAACCCAACCTGTCTGCAGCTCCAAAGAGCTTTTTCGCAAGTGGAGTGCGATGAGCTTGCTCGATTCTTTCCGAATAAGGTGGCCGACATCAGGTCAGAGATCCTCCTGACTCACTCTGTGGGGGATGCTGTTGATCGGTGCTCAGTCACTTCACCTCGTGCTTCCTGGAGTACCTTTGACCTGCCGAAGTTCGGGGATGTCATGCGGATTGTCCAGAGTATGCAGCCTACATGCTGTAGTTTGGATCTGGGCCCAACTTCCCTGATTATGAGTTGTTGTGATATTATCGGCCTGGTCCTGGTACAGATAGTCCGGTGCTCCCTTGATTCGGGTGAGTTCCCAAGCTCCCTGAAGGAGGCTGTGGTAACACCCCTCCTGAAGAAAGCTTCTTTGGACCCGGACTCTCTGGCCAACTACAGACCAATCTCAAACCTCCCCTTCATAGGGAAGGTTATTGAGAAAGTAGTGGTGGTACAGTTGGAGAGCCACTTGACCATCCATAACATCTATGAACCTCTCCAGTCCAGTTTTCAAAAGAGGCACAGTACTGAGACTGCGTGGGTTCGGGTGCTCAGTGATCTCCTGATGGCAAGAGATCGGAGAAGCCATTCTATCTTGATCCTCCTTGATCTCTCTCTCTTCAGCCTTTGACACTGTAGACCATGGGGTGCTGCTTGGGCGCTTGAGGTCCATCTGTGGCCTGATATGTACAGTCCTCAGTTAGTTTACATCCTTTCTCACTGGCAGAACTTAGAGAGTGGTGTCTGGGATTTTTTTCCTTGGACCCACTTTCTCTGTCATGTGAGGTCCCTCAGGGCTCAGTGCTGTCCCCCATGTTGTTTGCCATGTATATGCTGCCCCTCAGAGACATTGTAAGACGGTATGGACTGCTATGCTAATGTTACCCAGCTGTACCTGTCTTTTGCACCTGACCAGAATAGTGCTCTCTCGATATTTAACAACTGCCTTGCTGAAATCCAGGTTTGGATAATTTCGAGCTGGCTAAAGTTGAACGCGGGAAAGACAGAGGTGATGGTTGTGGATCCGGTTTGCCGGATAGAGGGGATGAGGGCTGGTCAGCCCTCTGGACTTTGTTTGGGGGCTCCCAGATCCTTACCTCTGAATGGGTGCAAGACCTGGGGGTGGTGCTTGACGACGGGCTGACTCTACAATCTCAGGTGTCGGCAGTCGTCAAATCTTCCTTTTACCATCTTAGCAACAGCACCAGGATCAAGCACCCTGTTCTGTCCGGGGATCTGCCCATGTTGGTCCACGCCTTTGTGACCTCGTGCCTCGGTTATTGCAACTCCCTGTACTTAGGGCTTCCTGGGGTTGATATCCACTGCCTGCAGCTAGTGCAGAACGCTGCAGCATGATTGTTGACGGGGACTTCTCAATTCTGTCATATCACCCCTGTGCTGCGCGATCTGCATTGCCTGCCGATTCGGTGGCAAATCAAATCACCTTTAAAGTTGGTTTACTGACTTACAAAGCCCTACATGGACTTGGCCCCTGACTACCTGAAAGAGCTTCTTGTTCCCTATTGCCCTGAGCGACAGCTCCATTCGGCTGACGGGTTGCTGGAGATTCTGACAATGTCTTTGAAATCTTCTGGGGCCCTTGCATTTATGTACGCAGCCCCTACCCTTTGGAATTCTCTACCCCGTCAGCTGTGGGAGTGCACAACTATGGGGGGGATTCAAACAGGCGTTGAAAACGTTTCTATGGCGTCAGGCCTTTAGTGGCATGGAATGAAGGGACCTGTCAGACTATTTATTATTGTGCCTGCTGATTTTATTACTACTGTTTTAATCTTTTTGTAAAGCGCCTTGGTATTTTGAAAGGTGCTTAAGTGAAATAAAGTTATTATTATTATTATTATTAAAATAGCCTGTGGAAAGCTCTGTCTACCATTCAGGCTCTACCTGATTGTCCTACCAAGGCTGAATTGCTTAAGGCTGCTTCACCTGCTGTGTATACTGGAAAGCATCTGTTATTCTACGCATAGGATGTCTCTGATGTTTCTACCAAGGCTGCTTCCTCCAGCATGTGCCTTTGGAGATATTATTGGCTCAGGGTTCTTGGATTTGCTACTGTTTTACAACAGGCAGTGTGAATGCTTCTTTCAGAGGTTCCAGGCTTTTGGGGAGTGATGTTGAAAATGCTCTACATGAACTTAAATTGTACAAGATGACTTTAAGGTTAGTCAAATCCCTGAACTCTCAACCTGCCATTGGGTATGGTAGAGGCTCATTTCATATGCCTGCAGCCCGGGGTGGTTGTGCCTCCCGTCAACAGTCCCATGGTCAAGATGGTCCCCTGTCAAGGCCCCCCCCCCCAAAATGCACATACGAAGACACCCAAAGGCTATGTCGGTCCAAGGCGGCCATGCTGCCCCTGAGTACCTTCCTGATGCACCATTTTCTCCCCCTCCACCGTTGCTTCCTGGGGTGCAGGTGAGGGAAAGGATCTCCCTTCATCTGTCAAAATAGAGGGGATCACAATAGGCGAGTGGGCCCTGGAAATAGTGGAAAAGGGGCATGCTCTGGAGTTACTGTCCACCCCTCCAGTTCATCCTCCACCTCATTCTCATTATCCTCCAGGCCGCTTGTCCCTTCTGATAGATGAGGTTCAGTCACTCATTCAAAAGTGAGTTATCGAATCCGTTCCTGCCCAGGAAAGGAACAAAGAGTTCTATTTAAGATGCTTCCTGGTTCCCAAATGGACATGAGATCTATATCTTGTACTGGTCCTCAGAAACCTAAACCAGTTCATCAGATACAAAATGTTTTTTGAATGGTGTCTCTTCATGCTCTCCTCCCCCATTTGCAAAAAGGGGATTAGCTTTGTACCCTGGACATGAAGGACACATACCTTTATGTCAAGATTTACAAGTGCCACAGGCAATACCTCAGCTTTATGCTGGAGGGCAGCCATTATCAGTTCAGAGTCTTGCCCTTTGGCTCATTTTCGGCACCATAGATATTTACCAAATGCTGTGCAGTTGTGGCAGCAGCCCTTTGGAGGGAAGGGCTTTATGTCGTCCTGTACCTGGACAGCTGGCTCCTGAAGGCCCTCTTCAGGAAAGTGGTTCAGTACCCATTCTCCAGAACAAAACAGTTGTTTGAAGAACTGGGTGTTATGGTAAATGTACCGATCTCCATACTAGTTCCTTGCTGGCGCCTCCAGTATATTAGTGCGGTGCTGGATACAGCAGGGGGCAGTGCCTTCCTACCTGCAGACAGGGCGGAGGCCCTTGTTGCCCAGGCCTGACCGATACACAAGAATCATTACATGGCCATTCAGATGATGCTATATCTCTTGGATCTCATGGTTGCTGCCATAGTGATGGTTCCCTTTGTCCTTCTCCATATGCACGTACCGCAGTGGATTCTTTGGGTGCAGTGGGATCAACTGATGGACTATCTGGAACATGTGATTCTCATCATGTCCCCTCTCCGAAATGCTCTAGTCTGGTGGATAGTCTTCCAGCACCTGTTACAGCTGTTCCATTCTTCTCCCCAACTCCAGTGCACATCCTCACTATGGGTGCCTCAGGTCGAGCTGGGATGCCCATCTCTGTTCCTTTCAGACCCAAGGAGGGTCCTGGACCAACCTGGATTCAGATCTCCTTATAAATATATTAGAGATACATGCTGTTCTGCTTGGTCTCCAGACCTTTGAAGAACACCTCAGCCAGGGTGCCCAGCTGATCAGGACAGACAGTGTCAGTGTAATGCACTACATATACAAGCAAGGGAACACTCACTCTTAACACCCTTTCAGGGAAGCGATGAGAGTGTAGTACCAGGTGATGTCTCTTGGGCTTCAGGTATTAGCCGTATTTTCCCAGGTGTCCAAAATGTCTTGGCAGACAGGCTAAACTGGTATCTGTCCCTGATACATGAATGAAAACTGCTGGCGTCCATGGTAAATTACATCTTCAAAAGATGGGTTCATCCAGAGTTGGACCTTTTTATGTCCCCACACTACACAAAACTGCCACGTTTCTGCTCGATCGTTCCATGGCCTGGAGTTTTTGGCAACGTATTGTCCCTCTCCTGGAAAAGAAGGTTCCTTTATGTATTTCCTCCAGTCCCTCTTATTCAGAGGGTTCTGTTCAAACTGCAGGCAGAGCATGCCACCCTAATACTGGTGACCCCCTTCTGGCCTCTGAACAATTGAAAGACACCCCATGACTGGATGTGCACCATAAAATATACAACTCAAGGCAAAAAACATGGCACCATCCACCAGTACACTTATAAGAAACAGGCTCACGCCAAATAAAGGTGCACAAACAATTTATTTAAGGCCTGTGAATTCAATACTTCACATGGGAACACCAGCAGGAGCTCCACATACCAACCTCCTTTGACCGGTTTCGCCCAGGGCATCATCAGGGAGTGGTAACTTCAATGGATATCAACAGTTTTAAAGTGCCATCTTAAATTGATACACACACACAAATATGGGATTCATGTATAAATATACAATTGTTCTTATACCAAAAATGCCATTTAAATGTGTGTGTACACCCACCGTTGGTGTTAAAGCGTGATAAACAAAATATATTAAAAATAAAAAAAAACAGTGTATTTCATAAAGGTGACCAGCCAGTCAGAGCTGAGAAAAAAATCACTAACAACATAATGCATCAGTTCATAAACCATCAACTTATTTATAGCTAAATCAATTTAAATCCTAATAATTCACATAAAAATTGTGTTTACTCGATGAATAGAATGCATAAAATTAGGTGTTATAGACATTCAATGCTATATATGGGGGGGAGTGGGTATAAGAGAAAGGGGAATATTTCAAGAAGCCAAAGATATCTGAAATATAATACTTCAATAATTCTCGTAAATAAAGATATAAAAAAAAATGAAATACTACAAATATAGACAAATTCAATAACTTATGTATTATATAAGTATGAGCGAATTAAATCATTCTTCCTAGTCTATATTTCATAGTTTCCCATACATGATTAAATCATCATTGTTTAAATAAAACAAAAAGATAAATCGATAGCATCATTGAGGCCAGGATGCCTCAAACCCCCTAATGTATATATTCAAAAGGTTTCTTTCCTGGATAACAATAAATCCAGGTTCCCACCTCTAGGACCCCTCTTCACCTTCTTAATTAATGTGAATTTATGTTCCACAGCATTGATTTCTTTAGAAAGATGGCTGTACAGAGCATTCCCTACATCCATGCTACGAATCTCACTAAAATGTTCCACTATCCCAGATTTCAAAGCACGGCTAGGCTTCCCCACATGGAACGCTTGACAAGTGCATATTGCCAAGTGTACCACATAACTGGTGCCGCAGTTGATAAATTCATTAATGACAAAAGTTTTGATATTGCTAACAGAAAAAAAATGTTTTAGATTTGTTAACATGAATGCAGTGTGTGCACCTGCCACAGGTATAGCAGCCCTTTGGGGCTGCTGGCAGCTAGTTCAGAGAACTTTATTTTTTCTACTGGTAGATAGCTCTATACCAGTAAATCTGTTAAATTGCTACCCCTCCTATATGTAACCTGTGGTGACCGGGAAGCAACACTGCTCAATGCAGGTTCTCTTTCCAAAATATGCCAAACCCTGTCTAGACACTGTCTGACTAATGACTTCTTGCAAAATGTGTTGTAATGAATAAAGTCCTGTCCTGCCCCATTGTGTTCCTACTCTGATACTGTAACATCTCTGTTCTGGGCATAGATTCTACCAATTCCGTGGTCTGGCTAATGATATTTTTACCATAATCCCTGTTGATAAATCATTGTTCCAAATCCTTGCTCCTTATTTCAGACATTTGAGGCTGCGAACAATTTATTTTCACCCGAGTAAACTGCGATTTAGGTATGTTGCTGATGGTGTGGGGGGTGTGGGGTGACAACTGCTTGCCAACAGAAGACTATTACAGTAAGTAGATTTCCTATCTAAATCAGTTTCCACTGTAAGAAAGACAGAGATGTACGTTTCTGGTGATTGCAATTTTTTTTAAGGCGTGTACTTCGTTTTAATAAATGTAACATTGTTTAATATTGTGGCTGCTGCATAGTGCTGTGTCACTAGAACATACAAAATTTGGAACTGTAACACACAATAATGAATGAGATATTTTTAAATTTTACTACAACCTACTTGTGAATTCGGAAAAGTCCTCATAACTTGCTAGTTTTGTGGGTATTTGCAGAGCAATGCATTGTGGGAACAGTTATTAACATAATCTCTAATATTGCCGATCACAAACTGAACTCAGTGATTGTGGCCAAAAACAGCCTCAGCGATTATATTAAGCCCTCAATAACTTTGTACTGTTCTGTCGTCCAACGGAGATCAGCAGTTTCTCTCCTCAGGTACTTTTTAGGCATTTTCACGGTCGGGAACTCAAGAACTTGCCGTGTTGCTGCCAGAAGTGAAATAATTGAAATCCACTGAGCCGGTCATAGTAAAATGACTGAGGTGAAAGGGGCTGCAGCTTACAGCATTTTGAACATCAAGTGGCCCACTGAGGTGATGGGGTACATAACTTTCTTGTTTTGGTATATTGTCATGCCCAGACAGTGTATTAATTCCTTCTCCTGTTTGTGCTGTAGGACATTTTGGAGAGCTGTCTCCAGCCACAAAACCTGGGTTTGGGGAAAGCGGGCATGTCTCAGTTTTGTTCTGTTTGAATGTCTCTCCTGCATTTTCACTTGGGGGCATAATTTCAGGCTGTGAGCTTTTTTTCTGGGGAGAACTTTACCACTATCGTAATGCTGCAATTCAGGATTGCGGCCGATACAATTATGACCGCTAGGCGGGTGGGTGGGAAGTAACTAGTTGACATAGTACTCTGCTGACTGTTCTAGTGTGGACATTCATATAGTACTGCAAAATGAAGCGGGCATTACTAGGGAATTAATGCCCACTTCATTTTGCATCACGAGTTGTGTTTCGGCGTATCAGAATGCTGCATTCATGTATCAAAACAATTGCCATGTTACAGTAGGATGTAGTACACTGAAGAACTCAAGGGTTCTGCTGTCAATCAATGTCTTATCAAATGATGCCTTTAGAAATGTATCAATTGCAGCTTTAAATTCCATAGTGGGGGCAGATTTCAGACCAGCATAGAAATTGGTGTCCGACAACTGTTTAAATAGCTCTTGTTTGTATATATAACTATTGCCCCCTTTGTCGTCCGGTTTCAGTATCACATGGGGGTTGTCTCTGAGTTCTTTAATAGCCTTAAACTCTTCTGCAGTAGTATTGACAAAGTCAATAGAAGTTAAATCAGACTGACGATGCTCAAGTTCCTTTAATAGGGACTTTTCAAAAGTCATACAGTAGTTGTTGCAGTATAACGGGGAACAAAGGTGGAAGGCCTCCTAATTTGCAACAGATGGTTCAGACACATTATCACTTATTAAATCATTAACACCATCAGTATGCAATCTTTTAGCAAAATTATTTTTTAAATTCAGTTTTCTTGTGAATTTATTGATGTCAATGAATAAATCAAAAGTGGGGATAAAAGTTGAACCTTTTCTGAGAACAGACATTTGAGCTGATGTTAATGTAATACAGGGTTTTATTTAACTCTAAAAATTGATTAGCGTTTTGCTCATAAACGTGCTAAACCATTGTAAAAATGCATAGCACTTGCTTCATTATGTTTAACAAACATAATACTTCTAGAAAACCTATATAAATACTTTCTGTACAGTTAGTATTGTCCCAGGAAAAAAACTGCTAATCAATCATTTAAAACCCTGTAATAGAAGATAAATTAAATACCTTCCTTTCTTGCTCCATAGGACTTCTTCCCCTTCGTGGTGCTCTGTGTAGATTGTACCTGGGGTTGGCGTTGATAACTCTGTCTCTGTTTTGGCTTGGTTCCGATTCTGTTTGCTTCTATGGCATCTGAACCCTCATCTCATTCTTTCTGTTGTTGCCCTTCCACAATTTGGAACTGGACCATATGTGGGCTGCGCCTCGGTGTAGACGTGTTGTTCTGTGCCGCTTGTCTTGCTGCTTCTAAGTTCCTCTTCCTCTAAAAAATCTTCGGAGGAGTCTGTATTTGACTCTGAAGTGAAGTGATCCCTTCTCCCCCCAGGAGTCCTTTAGCACTAGTAACAATAACAGTAAGCTGACCAGGTTGAACTGCCTCAGAGGTGAAGCCATGAATATTCAGTAAAATAGAGTGGCCAGTCAGAATCAAGCAGGAAGTTGTGCTGAGTGCAAAGAACCTAAAGGGCTTCAGAGTTTTTTCTCCCGACTGACTGAGAAACACTGCCTCTGAAGTGCTCTTTCTCATTCTTGAGAAACATAAGTTTTGTGCCTAAATCTTTATTTTTGTGCTGAGTTTGTAAGTATTTTACATATTATTATCATTTTAAGGGATTTTTAGCGGTTCCTTGCTAGTTCCCAGGAACCACACTTTCCCCTTTTTTTCCTCTGTTCCTTTTAAATTTTCTGAGGTAAAAATATATTGCATTTTGAGTATTTCAATGGTTTTCAAGGTCTTTTTAATAGAGACTCCCTTATTTTACTGGGAACCGCTATTTTTTCTCTATTTCTATTGAGTTTTGTTGCTTTACATCACATTCTTTACTACTAGGGAACCAACTGCATTTACAGTTTTTCCATTTTGGGAACCAATGTTTTTCAGCTTTTTGACACAACGTTATGTCAGAAAAGCCAAAAAAGAGGACTGGACCCACAGGTTTTAAAAATTGTATTAAGTGTGGAATGTTTACAGTGCTTGAGTCCAGAACATTTTGTTCTAAATTCTGCTCAAAAACTATTAAAAAGAGGGCCAAAAGACTAGAAGAGATGGCCTCTAATAATGCTTCTCCTGTGAAGGAGGGGTCCACTGCCCTGCATAAGCCTAAAAATAAGGACCCCTCAGAAAATAAGTCTGATAAACAAAACAATAAAAATGATGACATGCCAAAAAGGAGAAATGGTGAACCGACCACTGAGTCTGTTCCAGCAAAAAAATGATGTAAAGACAAGCATCCCACTGCCCCTACCACGTCAAGGCATAGGGAAACAACAGTGGCAAAAAAGCATAAAGACAAAAAAAAGAATAAAGAGGGTCAGTCACCCACTGAGGTCTCTGACCCTAATAAAGATTTACCCCTGTAAAAGAAATGACAAAGGCATGGCACATATATCAAACTTTACAGAGTATGTAGGGCTTTTTCTATGCTCCCTCTACTCCTGTTAACCCTAGCAGCTCTGTCCCAACCTTTGGGACATCCTGCTACTGTGTTCAGGTGGATGATGATGATAATGATTAAGATAACAATGAGGACCAGCCTCTGGTGCTGCATATTTTGCCTGCCCTGTGCTTTGGTACCTCTCCAGATGGTCAGGAGGACCTTTCCTCCCTCCTGACCTTCTTACAGCACATGGTGGACACCCTGGATCTCCCTGCTCAGGAGTCCACCAAGGATGATGATGATGAAGACTATAAAAATATGATGGATCTTCCTCCTGTGAAAAAGATTGTGCTTCCTATATACAAATCCTTCAAGAAACCCACTATGAAGCTCCTGCGGGCCCCTATTTTCCTGTCAGAAGTGGACAAGAAAGTGGACAGAAAATATCCTCTGGCTAAAAATGAGGCCAATTTTCTTTATACTTATCCCAGCCACAAAGGGGTGGTTCACGCCGCAGCCTGTGATAAAGCTAAGGTCCCTCTCACCTCTATGCCTCCTGAAAAGGAGTCATGAAAATTAGATGCTATGGCTAAAAAACCACCAGGGCCACAGCCGTTGCCTCAGAGGTTGCCAAGAAAGAGGAGCGGTTGGACCACAGTGGGCTCAGGGAGGGTGAGGGTGGTGAAACAGAGGTGCATCCCTCCAGTTATACCTCTCCACAGTTAGTATGCTATTCTGACAAAGTGTGGTTCCTTTGTGGAGGCACCCGCAGTGAAGACCAAGGAGGATGCTGGGAACCTCCACAAAAGAGACCCACAGGAGGGTAGCATGGGACCCCATAGGGTAAGGAAACAACTCCTGGTTGGGGACTCCATTGTTAGGAGGGTAGAACCGCGGGAGGAAGGGGAGAGGGAGGTAAGGTGCCTGCCTGGCACCATGGCTTGGAGGGACAGGGAGTGAATCCTCAGGATCACCGGAGCAGCTGCACGGGGAGGGAGCTGGATGTCATTGTCCACCTAGGGACAAATGACCTGGCTAAGAAAGCGATCAGAGCAGTGCAGGAAGAGTTTGTGGAGTTGGGGAGGGCCTTAGACAAGTAGCACGCACGGTAACCACCTTGGAGGTGCTGCCTGTCTGTGGCATGGGTGAGGCTAGGGTGCTCCACCCCATGGTATTCAATCTGTGGTTGAAAAACTGGTGCAGAGCTCAGGGGTTTGGCTTTATTGGGGACTAGGCGTCCACTTGGAGTGATGCAGGCCTATACTGGCGCAAAGGTCTGCATCTGTCCAAGAGTGGAACCAGGATCCTAGGTGATAGGTTTAAATGCTTCATTGGCAAGCATTTAAACTAGCCAAGGGAGGCACTGGAAAGGAGCTGGGAAATCTCAAAAAAAAAAAAAAAAACTGTAGGTAGTAAGTGAGGTAAACACCAAGACAGAGAGACGTCGATAGAGAAGAGCAGGGTAAATGGAGAAAACCACAAAGCAATAAGGACAGGGATGGGGCAAAAGGGTAAGGCCATCAAGAAATGGAGGGTAATGAGTACCGATGCCCGTGGTCTGGGCAACAAGCTCCCTGAACTGGCAGCCTTGATGGAAGAGGGATGCCTGGATATTGTGGCAGTCACAGAAACATGGTACACAGAGAACCATGACTGGGATGTTAACATACCAGGGTGCACAACCTACAGGAGAGACAGAAAGGGGAGAAGAGGGGGAGGAGTAGCTCTCTATGTAAGGGAAGGGATAAAATTAACTGAACAAAAGAGTAAACGGGGAGGAGAGGAGGCACTGTGGGTCACCTTAGACACTGGAAATGGCACCACAGTCCACACAGGGGTTGTATACAGACCCCCATCTCAGGGGGAGGGAATGGATAAGGATATGATAGAAAGCGTCTTTAGGATGGTAGAAAAAGGGGAGTTACTGTTGATGGGGGACCTGAATATGCAGATGTTAACTGGAGCACCTTTGCTGCAGCCACATCCAAGAGCCAGAGCCATTCTCGATGCCCTACAGGGGGCATGCCTCAGACAGCTAGTTTTGGAACCCACTCATGAGGGAGCAATCTTAGACCTCGTACTCTCAAATGGGGACAGCGGGAGGATCTCAGATCTAGTAGTGGGTAGCCATCTGGGAACAAGTGACCACCAAACAGTGTGGTTTATGATAAACTCGGCTACAGAGTCAAGCCATACAAAAGAGAGGGTACTGGACTTCAGGAGGGCTGACTTTGGCAAGATGGGAGAGTGCCTTAGAAAAGCACTAGCAAACAGGCTAGAAGGAGGGGTGGAGCAACAATGGGGAAACATCAAAACTGCCATCACAGAGGCAACAAGCCTTTGTGTGAAGCAAATAAACAAATCAAAATGAAAGAAAAAGTCACTGTGGTTCTCAAAAGAGGTGGCGGGGAAGGTTAGGGAGAAAAAGATAGCATTTAGGAACTATAAGGAAACACAGAAGGAACAGGAGAGAGAACTGTACCAGTTAAGGCAGAAGGAAGCAGGGAAGGAAGTCAGAATGGCAAAGGCTCAAACTGAGGAAAAGATGGCCAACTCGGTTAAGGAGGATAAAATCTTTTATAGGTACATCAGGGAGTGTAGAAAGACAGAGGAAGGGATAGTGAGGCTGAATAGAATGGACGGTGGGTGGGCAGTGAAAAAGCAGGGATACCGAACGAATACTTCTGCTCAGTGTTCACAATAGAGGAGGGGGAGGTACCTAATCCAGTTAACAGAAGCACTCTGAATAGGGGGGTCGTTCCCAGTCCTTTCGAAGAAGAAAGGGTTCTGAAAGAACTCCTAAAACTGAAGGTGGACAGAGCAATGGGGCCTGACAGGATTCACCCCAGAATTCTAAAAGAATTAAGGGGAGAACTAGTGACACCACTGACTACCCTTTTTAACAAATCATGGGAGGATGGTGTGGTACCTGAGAACTGGAGGAAGGCAGATGTGATTCCCCTTCACAAAAGTGGGAGCAAGACAGAGGCAGGAAACTACAGACCTGTTAGTCTGACCTCTGTGGTAGGGAACGTGATGGAATCGCTTCTGAAGGAAAGAATTGTTGAGTACCTAGAGGCCAGTGGGGCACAGGACCCAAGGCTGCATGAGTTCACAGCGGGAAGATCATGTCAGACGAATCTAATTGATTTCTTTGACTGTGTGACCAAAGAAGTAGACCAGGGTGGGGCTGTGAACATGGGCTACATAAACTTTAGCAAGGCATTTGACACAGTCCCACACAAAAGATTAATAAACAAATTAACCAGCCTAGGAATGGGTCCCAGGGTGGTAGCCTGGGTAAAACATTGGCTGGACAACAGGACACGGAAGGTAATTGTAAACGGTGTCCTCTCTGAAGAAAAGGAGGTTACTAGTGGGGTACTGCAGGGTTCAGTACTGGGTCCAGTGCTTTTTAATGTCTTTATAAGTGACATTGCAGAGGGACTGGAAGGAAAAGTATGCCTCTTTGCAGATGACACAAAGATCTGCAACAGGGTTGATACACAAGGAGGCGTGGAAAGGATGAGAAGGACTTGGCAAGGTTGGAGGAATGGTCAGAAGTATGGCAGCTTGGATTCAGTGTAAAAGTATAAAATAATGCACCTGGGAAACAAAACCCAGGGAAGAGTCACGTAATGGGGTGGGGGGTATTAACAACAACAAAAATGGAAAGGGACCGGGGGTAATCATAGAGATGACCTTAAGGCTGGCAAGCAATGTGAGAAGGCAGTAGGAGGGCTGGGGATACTGGGATGTATTAGGGAGGCATCACCGGCAGAAAACAGGAAGTTGTTATCCCTCTATATAGACAGTTGGTGAGACACCATCTGGAGTACTGCGTCCAGTTCTGGAGACCCCATCTCTGCAAGGACATAGAATGAAGGCAGTCCAGAGGAGGGCAACTAAAATGGTGCAGGGTCTGCAAGAGAAGTCATACGAGGAGAGACTAAAGGAGCTTAATATGTATACCCTTGAGGAAAGGAGGGAGAGTGGGGACATGATAGAAACTTTTAAGTACCTCAGTGGAATCAACAAAGTCCAAGAGGGTAGCATCTTTCAGAGCAAAAGAGATGTGCAAGAACAAGGGGACACAATTTGAAGCTAGGGGGGATGCTCAGGGGCAATGTGAGGAAGTATTGTTTCACAGAGAGGGTGGTGGATGCATGGAACAGCCTTTCTGAGGAGGTTGTGGGGTCTAAAACTGTGGGAGAATTCAAGAATGCATGGGACAGACATAAGGCAATTCTTGTGGGGGGGGTAGGAAGAAATAGGCTGTTGGTTAACTAGGATCTGCAGCTTATCCTGTAGGTAAGGAAATGGGCAGACTAGGTGGGCCAAGCGGTCCTTATCTGCCGTCAAAGTCTTATGTTTCTATGTTTATACCATAGCCTCTTACTTAGCTTACTCTGCTAGGTACCAGAAGGCTCTTTGGAGTTCTGTCCAGGCCATTCTGTTATACAAATCTGACAGGATGTTCCAGGACATTCCTGAAACAGTAAAATCTTGTCTGGAAGCCACAAAATAACAGTTTTATATGGCTGCAGACCCTAATGACACAGCATCAAGGGTTATGGCTCAGGCTGTATCTCTCAGACGTTTTGCCTGGCTACAAACAACTAATTTATCACAGGACACCCAGTCCAAAGCTATGGACTTCCCCTGTGAAAATAATTCCCTTTTCCGGGACAGAACTGAAGCATACATGAAAGAGGTGGAGGAGAACAAGTCCACCTGTGAAAGTAATGCAGCCATGCAGAAAGCCTCTACATCCCACAAGTCTCAACCTAGGGGTAACAGAGGGAAGGGCTACTTCCCCAGAGCATTCTATCCTATGCCATTGCCTTTGGATTTCTCTCAAATGAGAGGTTATTTCAGGGGAAGAGGCAGGAGGGATCAGAGGAGAGCTGCCACCACTCCTGTCCCTGTCACACAGTCTGAATCCTTACTTCTGCAGTCAGGTCACCCCCCTCCCCTCCAGTAAGGGGGCAGGCTCTCCCACTATCTGCAAGCTTGTACCCACATCACCACAGACAAGTGGGTCTTGGAGGTAGTGGAAAAAGGTCTACCCTACAGTTCAAGCAGTTTCCTGCCCTTCAGGGTCTGACTCTGTCAAAACCCCTATCCCCAACAGAAAGATACCTGTTGGAGCTTGAGGAAAAGACTCTAGTATCAGCCAAAGTGGTGGAGAGGGTTCCCCTTTCACAGCATGGAAAAGATACCTACTCCAGATACTTCGTGTCACTAAAGAAAACGGGGAGTGGCGACCTATTTTAGACCTCAGATATCTAAACAGGCACCCACTCAAACCAAAATTCAAGATGATTACCCTTCAAATGGTAATACACTTTCTGCAGCAGGGAGACTGTCTAGCCTCCCTGGATCTCAAGGATGCCTATTTTCACATACCAATAAGACGGGCCCACAGAAAGTTTCTGAGGTTCAGGCTGCATTCAGGCCATTACCAGTTTGCAGCCATGCCCTTTGGCCTCACCTCTGCTCTCAGAGTATTCATGAAGTGCCTGTCTGTAGCAGCAGCCCACTTGAGAAAGCAGGGCATCTCAGTCTTTCCATACCTGGATGACTGGCTCATAGCAGGCAGAACTCCTCAGCAAGTCAAGAGAGGCTCTGAACCGCACAAGACAAACTTTTTCCTCTCTGGGGTTTCTAATCAACGGAAGGAAATCCCATCTGGAACCCTCTCAGCTCTTCAACTTCATAGGAGCAGGCTTGGATACTCAGCAGTCAAAAGTCTTTCTTCCTCAGGACAGAATTGAAAACTTTCTGACTGCAGCAAATTATGTTCTGCTAGGCCATCCAAGGGCTGCAAGGCATTTTCTACAGCTCCTGGGCCACATGGCTTCCATGACAGCTGTGGTCCCGGAGTAAGGTTTCAAATGAGGGGCATTCAATATCATTTGCGAGCCCACTGGTCACAAAAGAAAAATTCTCTGTCCAAGCTAGCACCAGTGACAGAAACACTGCTTCAAGCTCTAGACTGGTGGAAGGAGGAGGAAACCTCTCTGTGGGCATTCCCTTTCAGCTCTTCAGTCAGTGGCACTTGGATACTAAAGGAGTCCAAAAGCCACATAAATCTTCTGGAACTCAGAGCTGTGTACTTGGCACTGAAAGCTTTTGCCCCTCAGGTCAACAGACACACTGTTCAGATTAGAACAGACAACACCACTGCTATGTTTTACATAAACAAGCAGGGTGGCAAGAGGTCTATTGCCCTGTGCACAGATGCCATGAGAATCTGGTCCCTGGCCTAGTCCCTGGACTTGAGTCTCTCTGTCATACATTTCCCAGGCAAGGACAATACCCTGGCAGATGCTCTGAGCCACATCAGCCAAGGTCACAACAAATGGATTCTGAACAGACAAGTCCTTGCCACAGTCTTCAGGAGGTGGGGTACACCAGTGTTGGACCTGTTTGCACCCCACCTCAACTTCTAGCTTCCTCTGTACTGCTGCGGACCCCCAGCAATGGGCACTCTTCCAGCAGATGCACTAGGTTGGAACTGGACAGGGAAGTTTCTGTATACTTTCCCTCCATTTCCCCTGTTACACAGAGTGCTACTGAAGCTCAGGGATTAGCCTGCAACCATGAACCTCATAGCTCCAGACTGGCCAAGGCAAGCCTGGTATCCTGTCCTGCTGGCCATGTCCTACAAGAAGCCAATTCAGCTTCCTCTGACTCAATATCTCCTCACCCTTCCACAAGTAGGGGTGAATTATCCAGACCTGGAATCCCTTCACCTCAAAGCCTGGTTCTTGAGGAGCTAGAATTCCCAGATACACAGTATTCAGAACAAGTTCTGAAAATTCTTCGTATGACTAAAAAGCCAAGCGCAAAAAAAAAAAAACCTATGCAGCTAAATGGAAAAGATGTTCAATGTGGTGCAAAGGAAAAAGAATAGACCCTCTGAAGGCCTCTATCCCTTCCCTTTTGGACTATTGAGTTCATCTGCAATCATCAGGCCACAAGGCCTCATCCTTGAGGCTTCACTTAGCTGCAATTTCAGCCTACCTTTCCGCTAAGTAAGAAAAGTCTGTCATTTTTAGACCCATTTTCAAAAAGTTCTTCAAGGACCTCCTTCATTTGCAGCCACCAATTAGGGAACCTGTTCCCCCCTCCTTGGGACCTTAACCTGTGCATTGCTAGGTTCATGGAGCCCCCCCTTCGAGCTCATGGCTACAGCTCACATTGAGTACATTAGCTGGAAAACAGTATTCCTAGTGGCTATCACTTCTGCAAGAAGGATTTCAGAACTGCAAGCACTCTGTACTGAGCCTAACTGGATGGTCCTCCATAGGGACAAAGTAGAGCTCAGAACAAATAGGAAATTCCTTCCCAAGGTGATCTCTGAGTTCCACCTTAACCAGTCTATTACTCTCCCTGTCTTTTTCACTGACACTTCCACTCCAGGGGAATTGTATTGTAGTGTATCAGTTAAAGCAGAAGGAAGCGGAGAAGGCAGTCAGAATAGTGAAGGCCCAAACCGAGGAAAAGATAGCCAACTCAGTTAAGAAGGGGGATAAAACCTTTTATAGGTACATCAGGGAGCGAAGGAAGACCAAGGGAGGGATAGTGAGGCTTAATAAAGGGGAGGAGGTGGGCAGAGGGTGACAGTGAAAAGGCAGAGTTACTGAACGAATACTAAAAGAAGAAGAGGAAGGTACCTAAACCAAACAATAGAAGCACTCTGGGCAGGGGGTTGACACCAGTCCATTCACAGAAGAAGGGGTCCTGAAAGAACTCCTCAAACTCAAGGTGGACAAAGCAGTGGGGCCTGACGGGATTCCCCCAGAATTCTAAAAGAATTAAGGGGAGACCTAGTGACACCACTGACTACCCTTTTTAACAAATCATGGGAGGATGGTGAGGTACCTGAGGACTGGAGGAGGGCGGATGTGATTCCCCTTCACAAAAGTGGGAGCAAGACAGAGGCAGGAAACTACAGACCTGTCAAGTCTGACCTCTGTGGTAGGGATATGATGGAATCACTTCTGAAAGAAAGAATTGTTGAGTTCCTAGAGGCCAGCGGGGCACAGGACCCAAGACAACATGGATCCACAGCGGGAATGTTATGTCAGACGAATCTTACAGATTTCTTTGACTGGGTGACCAAAGTAGTAGACAAGGGAGGAGCTGTGGATATGGCCTACCTAGACTTTAGCAAGGCATTTGACACAGTCTCACACAAAAGATTAGTAAACAAGTTAGCCAGCCTGGGAGTGTGTCCCAGGGTGGTAGCCTGGGCAACAAATTGGCTGGACAACAGGATGCAGAGGGTAATAGTAAATGGAGTACACTCTGAAGAAAGAGTGGTTACTAGTGCGGTACCACAAGGTTCAGTACTGGGACCAGTCCTCTTTAATGTCTTTATAGGAGACATTGCGGAGGGGCTGGAAGGAAAGGTATGCCTCTTTGCAGATGACACAAAGATTTGCAACAGGGTTTGTTACACAAGGAGGTGGAAAGGATGAGCAGGGACTTGGCAAGGTTGGAGGAATGGTCAAAAGTACAGCAGCTTAGATTCAAGTGCAAAGTAATGCACCTGAGAAACAAAAATGCAGGGAAACAGTACACAATGGAGGGGGGGTACTAACAACAACAGAAATGGAGAGGGACTTGGGGGTAGTCATATCAGGCGACCTTAAGGTAGGCAAGCAATGTGAGAAGGCAGTAAGGAGGGTTTGGGGATACTGGGATGCATAGGGAGAGGCATCACCAGTAGAAAACAGGAAGTTGTTGTCCCTCTGTACAGACAGTTGGTGAGACGTCATCTGGAGTACTGCATGTAGTTCTGGAAACCCTATCTCAGCAAGGACATAGACAGGATGGAGGTGGTCCAGAAGAGGGCAACTAAAATGGTGCAGGGTCTGCAACAGAAGCCATATGAAGAGGGACTAAAGGAGCTTAATATGTATACCCTTGAGGAAAGGAGGGAGAGGGGGGACATGATAGAAACTTTCAAGTACCTCAAGGGAATCAGCAAAGTCCAAGAGGGGAGCATCTTTCAGAAAAAAAGATGTGCAAAACCAAGGGGGCACAATTTGATGATAGAAGGGGGATGGCTCAGGGGCAACATGAGGAAATATATTTTCATGGAGAGGGTGGACGCATGGAACTGCCTTCCTGAGGAGGTTGTGGGGTCAAAAACAGTGGAGGAATTCAAGAATGCATGGGACAGACATAAGGCAATTATAGTGGGGGTAGGAGGAAGTAGGCTGTTGGTTAACTAGAATATGCAGCTTATCCTGGGTCTAGCGGTCCTTCTCTACCATCAAAGTCTTTCTATGTATTATTTATTGTTCGGAAAATACCTTTGAGCAAAAGCTCATTTATAGAGGTTCCATGTCAAACAACACATTACAGACATTACAAATATACGAAACAAGCAAGGTACATCACGCTTTAGAGCTAACCTTATATCAAGAGTCAGAAAATTAACATGTACGTATCAACTGCGTGATAGGTGTTACAGGTAGCAGCCAAATGGACTACCTTGTCATAAAGGAGAACGGGTGGTCAGTGTGGACAGAGCACCCATAGATGGGAGGACTTGTAAGCAGGGGCTACAAGGTGCTTATTCAACTGTGACCCAGGGAGCTAGCATCCCGAGGGTTAGGGCTAGTATGAGGCAGTGGGGGGGGGAGTGGGGAACCAACTAGTGGTGGAGTCTGGGGGGGCAGGTAGTAGTAGGGGTGCAGACAGATAGGAGAAGAGAAAGAAGGGGCTGGGTGGTTCTTCAGGGTTAAATTGATTCTTGGAGTCCGTGGATGAGACTGACACATGGTGTTGGGCGTGAATGGCACAGCAAAAGGGGGCTTGGAAGTCAGCACCTGGCAACAGGAACTTTACTGACACTCACAAGTGCTCTTGCTAACTAAGAACTGTTTCAATTCAGATTTGAATGCCGTCCGGCCCGGTGGCACTGATGGTGGGGGCACTAGACGCCATGCCTCGCACTACACAGGCGACCTGGATTCGGGAATGGACTTGGGCCACCGGTGGTTGGCATGGGAGAGGAAGGATTGAGCATCTGACGACTGCTCTCCTTCCTCTGGGATGGGTTGGGGACATGTAACACTCTGTAGCGGCGCCTGGTGGAGGCCAGCTGCTGATGTGACGGCATAGCATGGGAGGGCGGCGGCAGGCGTCAACCTCCGTGCTCTGGCGCCATTACGTCGGCTCCCAAGGGGAACAAAAGTGGCGGAAAATTATGGGCGATCTTCACAGCTGATGGCTGTGCCCTGTACCCCAGAGCTGAGAGGGCACCTAACCAGGGTGTGAGGAGCGATGAGCTAGCCCTGTTGTGTGGGTTCGTGTGGCCGCATGTAAGGACCGGCCTCGGGGTAAGGCCGGAGGTCGGAGATCGTGGGAGCCACCCACTGTGGAAAAGAATAAAAAAAAAGATTTGAATTGCAGCAGGTTCGCAGCATTGGGTGAGGCCACGGGGAAAGAAGGCATCACAGCCTAGATGTCAGGAGAGCTCCGTCCTGTTACTTGGAGCATACCAAACAGGTTAGAAGCTCCTCTACTTAGCTTTTCCTCACCTGTGGTGAGATGGGTAAGGGAAAACCAGCTATCAAGAGAACTATCTGTTACTGGATAGTTTCTTGTATTCACTTCTGTTATGCCAAGGCTGGCAAACAGCCCCCTCAGGGCCCACTCTAATAGAAGCACTGCTGCCTCTGTGGCAGCTGCAAGGGTCATCCCCTTGCTAGAGATCTGCAAAGTTGGTACGTGGAAGACTGTACACACATTCATAAAACATTACTGCCTGGATGTACAGTCAAGGTCTGATGCCAAATTTGTCAGGGCGGTCCTGCAGAGTTTCTTCCCTAAGTAGGTTCTGTACCCGCCTCCCAACTGTACTTCTGTGTAGTCTGCTGTTGTTACTGATGCTAAAGGACTCCTGGGGTGAGAAGAAAAATTACTCACCCTAGTAATTCTGTTTCTTCCAAGGGATCCTTTCGCATCAGTAACCTCCCACCCTGCCTCCCCAGGCACCTACATTAAGAGGGCTCTGCTTCTGTATCTTTCTGCCAAATTTGTTCAGTTTTTTGGATTGTTTTTAGAGCATGTTAATGGTTAATTATAGTCTTTTTATAGTTCATGCTGTTGCATGGTTTTAAAGCCTGTTGGCACAGTCCTGTTAGTCATTGTTTTCCTTTCATCTTCGAAAAAATTCTGAAGCCCTGTGGACTTTTTGCATGATTGGCCACTTTATTTTAATGAATATTCATGGCTCCACCTCCAAGGCAGTTCAACCCGGTCAACTTACTGCTGTTGTTACTGATGCTAAAGGACCCCTTGCAAGAAACAGAATTACTACAGTGAGTAATTTTTTTCTTGTTGTTTCTGGTCCCATGACATCAGTCCCAGAGGATGTCTGTTGCAACATAGAGGGTCTGGTAGCATTCGCATTAGATGAATCCGATTTAATTGGCTCATTAGTGGGGCAGGCAGAACCATCATTTTGTTGTTTGTGGCTGTTATTATTATTGCTTCCTTTCTTTTTATACTTTTTATTGTTTTTCTTCTTATAGTTATTATTTTTCTCCCATTGTCGGCCCCCCTCTCTTGTTTTCCAAGTAAACACTCGGTTTAACAAATAATCATTTTTGTCCTGTTCGAACTTTGTCATCTTTATAGCTTTGAGTTTCTGATCTTCCGCCGAAATTGTTTGCATAAGTTCAGCTTCAGAATCTTTGAAATCTGGATGTTTAAAAACAGACACTCTATCTTCACAGTCTTTCACCCATTGTTCAAGTTCTTCCCGGTGTGCAAGATAATCACGGATCAGGCAGTTCACGAATAACATTGAACCCACCTGCATTTGTGCCTTCCAGTCATTAATCAGCACCGGTCAATCCTCTCCATAGCCTGGCCACTTGAGAATTCTTAAACTATGAGGCGTCCTGTCCACTTTCACATATTCCTCTAAAGTGATTCTGTGCCAGTTATTGCATCGGGCTTTCAGAGCAGCAGCCTCCAGTTGTTGAAAAGCAGTCATGATGTCAGGTGCTGTCTGTTGCTGAACAGCCATATCTGCATTCTCAGCTCTTCGGCATTCTCAGTTCTTGTTCCGACTGTCAGGGACTCAGCCCCGGACGGGTCTTCACCCACATCACCAAATAACACAGCAGTGAGTGCCCCGCCAGTGTCCCCCAAATGGACATCCGTAAAAATAGCGGACTTGCCAGCCCCCATTTGGTGGATAGCCAAAAATTTGGAACTAAGGTATCAAATCCGGAGACCAAGATAAAGGGAGTAATCACCACCACAAGGGTAAAAATTAAGTAAAATTCAAGCACTCCCACCTGTTCAAGTGCACTGGTTGTTATGGGCAAACTTGTATATTAAACCATCTAAACAACCGAAAGACGTCCCATGACTGGATGTGCATGGTAAAACATAAAACTCAAGGCAAAAAAATAACACCATCCACCAGTACATTTACAAGAAACAGGCTCACACCAAATAAAGGTGCATAAACAATTTATTTGAGGTCTGTGAATTCAATATCTTACATGGGGACACCAGCAGGAGCTTGGTGTTGGTGTGAGGAGCTCCTGCTGGTGTCCCCATGTAAGGTATTGAATTCACAGACCTCAAATAAATTGTTTATGCACCTTTATTTGGTGTGAGCCTGTTTCTTATAAGTGTACTGGTGGATAACGCTATGTTTTTTTCCCCCTTTTGGCCTCACCAGCTCTGGTTTCCACTTCTGCAGCTCTCTCTTTGTTTGGATCTTCTGTTGCAGGAGTCCCTGGTCATTCCTGACCTGCAGTCCCTCCACCTGCATGCACGGCTTCTGAAGACATAGCCATGGCCTCTTATGGTGCCCCCCCACCAATGTCTTGCTTGCTGTTAAAAAGCCTACCACAAGACACACCTAGAATTTAAAAACACGCTTCTCCATGTGGTATGCTTCCTGTTCAGAGGACCCATTTACAGGGTACATGTCCTGTCAGTACTGTACTGGCCTACGTTCTGTATCATACTCTGGTCTTCAGTACTCATCCATTGACATGTACTTGGCTGCCATTTTGGCTTTCCATACCCGTGTTGATGGATGCATGGTGGCACAGCTGGAAGTGTCCCATATATTCCTAAAGGTCCTGGAATTTTCGTGGATTAAAGGCACTTGCATTTAAATATTCCATGTTCCTGAGTGCTCACTTCTTTTGTTTTATGTATTCAGTTTGAGGATTGCACCTCACGCTGTGAGCACCCGCTTGAGATATTGCGCTGTTTGACTTTTTGTTTGTTCCTAAAGGATATTCTGCATATGCTTCCCCGATTTGCAAACCGGTTCCACCTTGGGACCTCAGTTTCATACTTGAGAAATTGACACTGGCTGTGTTTGAGCCTGCCGTGACCTGTGAGATGCGTTTCCATCCATGGAAAACACTTCTGTTAGGATTTCCAATCTTCAGGCTTTGATGCATGAGCCTCCTTATTTGATTTTCCACAAACATGGGGTGTCCTTGTGAACCAGTCCATACTTCTATCTAAGGTGGTCTCTTATTTCACATTGAATCATACCATAAATCTTCCTGTGTATTATCCAGAGCATTTTTTTTTTTTTTTACAACTCTCTTTATCCTCCTGCAGTGAGTCACCCTCGTCATCCACCAACCCATCCGGTCTTTAGGTCCTTTGGGGTCTTGAGGTGCTATACGCATCCTGGCAGATCCCCTGAGCCGGTATGGAGGCACCATCCTCGGTGACCCCCGTTGTTTCCTCCATTACTCCCCATGATGTGACCTGTTCCTGAGACCCCCGGAAGCGGTGACGCATGCGCGTGGAGACACACATGCGCACCGCAGCTCCAGTGCCAGGTCTCTTCTGCCCTCCCTCGGCCTATTGCTGGTGCTTCTCGGAACAGCTTGATCCCTGTGGCCTCCACCAGGGGGAGGCCAAGCTCCGAGACAGCTGAGAAATCCCTCCTGAAGCGGAGAGCTGCCAGGGGGCAGCCTGGCTCACATCCTCCTTCCCCCCCTCCGCCGACCTCCAATGACCCTGGCTCATTCCCGAACCTGGGTTGCCAATGTGGCACAAGGTGTGGTGTCCAGTGCCTCAACCCTCTGTGCCACCAGGCCGGCATCCAGAGCATCTTAACAAGGGTGAGGCATTACTCCATGCACTTGATGTACATAAAATACTGCATTTTTAATTTTATCTCACCAAGGACTGCAGAAGGTCTCTTTTCTGAGGTGTCTGCTGGCAGGATGCATAGGGAGAGGCATCACCAGTAGAAAACAGGAAGTTGTTATCCCTCAGTACAGACAGTTGGTAAGACCGCATCTGGAGTACTGCATGCAGTTCTGGAGACCCCATCTCCGCAAGGACATAGACAGGATGGAGGCGGTCCAGAGGAGGGCAACTAAAATGGTGCAGGCTCTGCACCAGAAGCCATATGAAGAGAGACTAAAGGGAGCTTAATATGTATACCCTCCAAGAAAGGATGGAGAGGAGGGACATGATAGAACCTTTCAAGTACCTTAAGGGAATCAACAAAGTCCAAGAGGGTAGCATCTTTCAGAAAAAGAGATGTGCAAGAACAAGGGGGGCACAATTTGAAGATAGAGGGCGGATGGCTCAGGGGCAACGTGAGGAAGTATTTTTTTTTCAAGGAGAGGGTGGTGGACGCGTGGAACAGCCTTCCTGAGGAGGTAGTGGCATCAAAATCAATGGGGGAATTTAAGAATGCATGAAACAGACAAAAGGCATTTCTAGTGGGGGGTAGGAGAAAGTAGGCTGTTGGTTAACTAGGATCTGCAGCCTATCCAATAGGTAGGGAAATGGGCAGACTGAGTGGGCCAAGCAGTCCTTATCTGTCGTCAAAGTCTATGTTTCTATGTCAGTCCTCTCAGTTCGTCTTGTTCACCCCTGGGAAAAAGGGCACCCTTGTGACTTAACATTGCCTATCCAAATGGCTGGTTCACAGTACTGAGTTTTGGTTTGGGAGGTATGTAAGGAACTTCCTTGCGCTGTGCGCATCCACTGTACACATGGTATGGCCATTTCTGTTGCATTTTTTCAGAATGTTTTGGCAGCTGACCTACGTTCTGCTGTCACATGGAACACTGTGTGTACTTTCACTAAGCCCTACAGTCTTGACCTCGTCTCTTGTAGACATACTGGCTTTGGACTTGCAGTATTTCAAGGCATTCTGTCCTGATTGCATATAAGAGTTTGCCATCCTCCCTGGGTTCCTTGTGTCCTGCTTGGGAGTCATTCCAAAGGTATGGCCCAATGGGGAAGATATCCTCGAAGATGACAGAATAAGTTACTTACCTTAACAGTAGATCTTCGAGAGGCTCTCCTCCATTTGGCCACAGCACACCCTTTCTCCTTCCCACTTTTCTGAGCTATCTACTGGCAAGTTTGTACACTGCCTCGTTTGGAGGTGCCCATGAGTGCCATACGTATGTATCCTGTTTGCCAGTCCCATGCTTCTCCTTGTGTGCTTGATATCCTGGTTCCTCATAGTAAGAGGCCCTCTGAGTTTGTCTCCAGTGCTGAATTGTGGAGCAGTGGGGCTGCCTATGTTATTTACTGTAGGTGCCGATGTACATCATTGTGGGCAGTTCCCAGCTAGCAATGGTTTCCGAGTGGTCTTGATGCTGACAGCGTATAGTTCAAAAGATATGCCCCAAGGGAGGAGATCCTCTTGATCTATTACTAGAGTAACTGTTCTTTTCTAGGGCCCCCAGAGTAATAAGGCCATTTTTCATGGAGCAATGCATTGCAGCTTCTCTCTGGCATTCACAAAACTGCATTCCATGCCAGTGCATAGTCTGAATAGCAGAATTTAGTGTGTTCAGCAGCTTAGTGTGCCACCCAGTTCCCCCTAGGGTACATTATATTAGGCACTATTCATTGGTTCCCTCTTAAATGCTAAATTGGTGCAGTAAATGGATAGTATCTCACAGTTTGCTCAGCGGAAGCCACTGGGGCCATAGCGTAAGGGAGGTTATCCTGCCCCTGTATAGGTTATTGGTCAGGCCCCACCTGGAGTACTGCAAGCAGTACTGGTGCCCATTCCTGAAGAAGGACATCAGATTGTTGGGATTGTTGGAGGGGGTGCAGCAAAGAGCCACAAAGATGATCCAGGGATTGGAGAGCAAGCCCTACGAGGACAGGCTGGGAGAGCTGAATGTGTATTCACTGGAGGGAGGAGGGATGGGGATATGATCGAGACCTTTAAGTATCTGAAGGGATAAAAAGACCAAAACAGAAGAGGTTTTCCAGATGGGGGGACACAGGAGGGCATGGACTGAGATTGGAGGGGGGAAGATTCAGGAGGGAGATGAGACATTTTTTCACCGGAAGTGTGGTGGACAAATGGAAAACATCACCAGGCGACATAGTATCCTGTAAGAAAATTGTGGGCAGTTACAAGAGGGGTTGGGATAGGGGAAGGGATACTGAGAAGAGGGGGGCAAGAGGGGCAGCTGCGAGATGAGGTGCTAGCTGCACATTCGAGCAGACTCGATAGACCGGGAGGCCTCTTTCTGCTGGCAGTTTCGTATGCTCATAATTTACAACAAAAGAGGTCCTCTGCACCATGTAGGAATAAAACTGCTCACCTCAGTTGAAGCTCAATAAGGTGCCAAAATTTATTTGCGCAAAACAGCAAAGGAATAACAGTAGCAGTTGTCCATGGAAATAGCCTGTCATTTTGCACAGTAGATATTAATGAACATGACGTTTGTCCTGTAACATAGTCATTTGCGTGCCATTGTAAGGAGGGGGAATGGAGGTTGGTGGGGTTTGGTTGGTGATTCCCTTCCCCCACTCACCGGCATTAGTTCATTAGTGCTGATACCATTCGCTTTAAAAGACAGTTTTTTATTAATTGTACCTGCACTCATTTATTTTGTATACGTTGTTTGTAGCACTGTTCTTCACCACAAGTTACCTGAGTTTGCTCAGAAACCCAGGTCACCTGCTTGGTAGAACAGTGTGCTACCCATGACCCACCAGGCAGCCCAAGCAAATATTCTAGCAAATTTCTATTAGCTTGTATGAAGGCCCTTGAAAATCTGAAAAGGGCAACTGGATTTTCCTACCGTTAAATAAATGGAAGTATCCCTACCAAGATATTGATACACGTAGCATTATTTTATATCTTGACTCAACCTGTGGGGCTGGGATGCAAGCTCACAGCAATCTAGACTGGAAGTTTAAGAACTGAGGATTACGCCACTCCTCAGGTCGGAGTCTTCTATCTGACATAAAAAAGTCCTGCCCCACACTGTACACAGAGACTTTAAAGCAGATTTTTTTGGTTTTTTTGTATGACATTTGTGTTGCTCATTGAACAGACAACTTCATAAACAGCAAAGCCATGATTCCAACAGTGTTACAAGCTTTTGTTTCAGTGACTCGATAATGTGCTCTGCATTTTGCCATTTTTTCCTTCTCTTTGCAAGCATGTGCCATCCCATATTTGTGTGAAGAAGAGTTAAAAGGCATGCCACAGTGCAAACAGGCAGTCAAAAAAGCTGCAGAACCTAGGTTCAGTTGTCGGTATCATAGGGGTGCCTTTACAGAGAGGCTTGTGGAGAAGTGAAATGCGCTGCCAGAAGTGGTCACCGCAGAGTCCGTGGCCAGCTTCGTACACCCTTTAATTAAGCACAGAGAAAAAGTCCAAACCAGTGGAGGGAGGGTAGGCAGTTGAGGGAAGGGGATGAGTGGACTTGGGAGGGGGGTGTAGAAATAGTCAGGGCCACTGGTAGAATAGCTCTGATCTAGCATTATGCTGTGTGTGGATGCAGGCAGGTACTAGGCAGACTTGCTGGGCCATTGGGCCTTTTTTCTGCTGTCAACATCTGTTTCTATGTGAGGTTTACTTTTTTAATTTTTAGTTTGTTTGCCTAGAATGACCAAACTGACATGCAGTACTGTATCTTGTTATCAGTGGGGTTCTGCTTTGTACCCCTTTTTACAACTGGGTAGTCCAAAATACTGAGTGCTAAAGGGCTCTGCTAGATTAGAACCTGGGTCTCCCATTTCCCAAGCCTGTGCTTTTAGCCGTAGACCACATTGTCTTTCAATGTTGTTATGTCAGTTTACTTACTCTTCTTTTTCCATGCAGCAATGGGATCCTGTATCAGTACCCAGACAGAACAGATGTCATCCCACTACTGTCGGTGAACATGGGGTGAGTGTTCCTGTGCAGTCATTCACAGATGCTGTATAACCACAGAGAAGATGCTACAGAGTATAGAAAATCAGTGTGCTCTTTGCATTTACAGTACCTATAAGTTAACAGTGAAAATGGACATGTTCTTGTCCATTCCAGGTCAGAACAGTGTGGCGGATGTCGGAGGTCAAACACAACAGAACGTCCACACGCCTTCCACGTGATCCTGACAGACCGTCCACCCCTACAGCTGAGTGCTGCAAATGAAGTGGAAATGGCAGACTGGATGCAGTACTTGTGCCAGGCCGTCTCTAAGGGGGTGAGTATATCGTGACAAAAAATGGCAGCAGTTTGCACCAAAGGAAGCAGTGGGTATTGGTTAGAGCATAGAGCTGTAACCCTGGAGACAAAGGTTTGAATCCCATTCACTGAGGCTTACTGCATGGCCTTGAGCAGGTTGCTGAACCTCCATGTGCTTAACACCTGTCTCTTGTTTTCTCTAGCCTTAACCCCCTACCCCCATCTCAGTTACTGCTTACAAGTGCCTAACAGGTGTTGCAACTGTTCGTGCAGTATAAAAAAATACTTTTTTAACAATTCATTTACCCAGTATAGCCCAGCTGAGATGCAGTAACTAGTTTTTGGTGGGGTCTTACTTCTACCTATTTTACAACCAGGTGGACTGAATTACAGATGGGTTAAATGACTTCCTCCAAGGTCACACAAAAAGCAACTGGTTTTGATGAGATCTGGATGTGAATCATAGTTCTGCACTTTAACCACTGGGCTCCCTTTCCCTCTGTTTGATTTAAAGTGTCTTCCTCAGTTTTGCTTCCTTTACCAGGGCCACCTTGGAGACGAGCCAAGAGTCCTAATCAGTGTTATTCAGTGGTCAAATAAGGTGTCAGCATGGCCTAGCTGGTAGTACGTCTGTCTCTAGTCCAGAAGGTCATGGATTCTAGTCCTGCACCAGGACTGGGCTCATATCTTAAGTGCTGGCACCTTAGCCAGCATGTCGATGCAGTGCTAGTATAACCCCTTGTAAGGTCAGAACCTGGAATCTGGAACGAGCCAGGACCATTGGGGTCCAGCCAGGGGGAAGTTGAATTGTGTATCCCACTGGACACTCTCATCTTGCTCTGGGGTGGGTGGGTGACAGAGGCCACCATGCGAGCGCCCACCTGGGTGATCACAGGCAGCTCTGCTGGGGAGTTTGAATATTGGCTGCTGCCGCACAAGCACGTAGGTGTGCTTGCATATGGATGCTCACCCTTACCCGCTGACATCTTAGGGGGTATGGGACCAGAAAAGCTGAAAAAACCCTATTGCAGCAAGATGGCCAGTGATCCCTCGAAAGCTCTGCACCATCCACTTGTCTTCCCCTCCGACACCTGAATTTGATTTCCATGAAGGCTTCAGGGCATCCCCGAGGCCCAGTCAGGGAGGCACCCCAGGAGTCGCCAAGGAGTGGAGGTAAGTCTAAGGGACGAAAAGTGATGGGGCCAGGAATTGCTGTGATAGGAGCCAGCTGGTGACAAGGGCAGGAAAAAAAATGCTGATGTGGATGGATTTTAATATGTCTTTAGGGCATAAAGTAGATTAGTACTACTGTGAATGTATAATGGCTGAGAAACTAATGTATATTAATACTGCCATCGAGGCAACACTTACAGTTGTAAGAGTGGTCTCACATGCATTCTTAGGGTATGACAACCGCAAACCAAAGGTGAGTGGTTATGATACCCCAAGGACATAAGTAAGATCACGCTTAGAATCATTCGTGTGTTCTTGTCTGTGGTATTAATAAATTATTGATTATCGATCAATAATATATTAAAATGTTAAAAAACCTGCTCCAGACGTACCCGTTTCCATGGCAGCTGTGTGTGAGACATTCTTCACAGAATAGGAGTGTCTCACGGACAGAAGAAGGGAGTTCTTCGATTGGTTAGGAGTGCTGCCTCGATCTGTAGTAGGCTATAATATGATATTCTTTGAGGATATCTCCTTCACTGAGCCACACCTTTGGAACTGAAAGCCATCAGCATCAGGACCACTTGGAAACTTTTTCTAGCTGGGGGACACTCACAGAAACGTGCAGCATTGCCACCTATATAACATGGGCAGCCCTGACACTCCTTAGTTCTTTCTCCCAACATTGATCATCCTCATCGGACCTGCTAAGAAACAACGTCAAAATAGCCATTGCTGTTTTTTGTTAGTTTTGATTGTTTGTATACTCTGTATGCCACAGAAGGGAAGCACCAAGGGAGGTAGACAGTGAAAATGTCGACCTCTCGCACAGTGACAGCACAATACTGACGCAGGTATTGTGCCTCACGAAGGACGAAAGTGTTTTTCTGTTGGGGTGTTCTGCCCCCCGCACCTTACCAGACTTAAAATTATCAACTCCAGGTTGAAGTTGGTCCGGGGAAGGGGCAGAACACTGGGGGATGGTGACACTCGGAAATGGACCATTACAGCGACTGTCACTGTACTGGCCTTTTTTCGAGTGTAGCTGTCAGGGTGTCAAGCTGGAGGGGGGCACTGCCACAGAAGAACAGAGAACCTTTGTTCCAGTATTGTTCTTGTGGCTACAAAATCTACAAGGACAACACTCACACTATTTGTGTGTGTTGTTTGGGCCCATCTCACAACATGAGTGCCTGTGAGATTGACTATAAGGTGACGCCAGTGGAAGGCCTCAGAAACCCTCCTAGCATTAAAGGCCATGGAAAGAGTTACGGGTTTCGCTCCTGCTTCTCCTTTGCAATCGATCAGGAAACAATCATTGAAGTCAAAAGACAAAGAAAAGTTGTCATCAAGGCCCTTCTCTTGTAACAGCCATATGCAGAAGCACAAAGATAAGTCTGCTTTGCCGCTGAGGTTGAGGTCACCATTGAAGTCAGGTACATCCTCGTTGGTGCCTGCTCCTGCGGCATTGACTACTGCCACCCCTGACCGTCAGTGAGACATCAAAGTCAGGGCTTGGCTCAGGTACTGCCTTACCTATTGTGGATGGTACGGTGCTGCGATTGTCAAGGTCTGAGACTCTGAAACAGGCAAACCCGGACCCCTTTCAGGGTGCCATTGACTCCCAGGCTGTGCTGGAATTGTTTTCAGATACGATGCTTCACTTTCTACCTTCACTGCCACGAGCGGTAGGCCTGCCATCAATAAGGCCTCCTGAACCATGGCCTTCGTCGAGGGATTCCAGAAGCATGCCAGCAATTCCTTCCCTTCACCCACCGTCTATATTGCTGGATCCTTCTATGCCCTTGTCGCCATTTCTGATGATGCTAACGAGGTGAAATATAATCCTGGCCTCATGGACATTCAGAAGTATTTGGAGGAAGAATACATGGGTGAGGAGCAGTTTGAAGAATGTAATTTCCCTTCTAGCTGCACTCTGTCGTCCTGCAGTGAGGAGTGTGTAGTTTATACAGGTCTCCCCCCGAGGATCGATCTTTACAGGCTATGCTTCAGCAAATGCAATCTGCCATTGGTTTTGCTGTTGAGGAGGAAGATTCCATTAAAAGGAATCTCGTGGAATTTTTGAGGTTCCTTTCACACCTTCCATCCTCCTTTGTACCCTACACTAGAGGATGCTACCTTTGTTGTTTGGTATAGGCACAGTACCCTGCCTGCAGTTCCAATAAAGGCTGATAAACCCTACCCTGCTCCGTCTGTTAAGCCTTATTATACTACACATCTTGAAACTGACTCGGTAGTCATTATGACTGCTCATGATCGTTCTAGGGCCCCTAGGCACATAAGTGCTTTGCGTCCTGATAAAGAATCTAGGGGTTTGGAAATAATGAGCAACTGCAGTTATGCCTTAGCATTCTTAGTCTTGCAGATTGCTAATTACCAGGCCTATGTGGTAAAATATCAGAATAGCGTATGGAAGTCTGCAGGTACTGCAGCACAGGCTTTACCTGATGGCGTTGCCAAGACTGACTTGATTTAAACCATGTCAGCTGGTTCCGAAGTTGTCAGACATCTACTGCCTTCAGCATATGATGTATTGGATGCTTCTGCCAGGGTGTCATGCCAGACTCAGAGTAGTTGGTTTTGTTAGTGATGTGCAACAGGCTGTTTTGAATGCTCCTTTCAGGGGCTCCAAACTATTTGATAATGATGTTGAAAATGCACTTTGTGGTCACTAATAAATAAATTTCCCACTGTATTCAAGGATAGAAACTATTGCTATGAATATGTTGCCCAGATATTTATATCTATTTCAATGCCTCCCAACGTTTATCCCTAAAACGCAGTTTCTTGTATGGCAAAAAACAATCACAAAGTTTGTTTGGAACAACAAGAAACCTAGAGTAAAAGCTCACATACTTTGTCTGAGCAAAGCGAAGGGAGGTGGAGCACTCCCAGATCTCGAGGATTACTATCTAGCGGCACAAATTAAAAGGGCCTTGCTGTGGTTCACCCCCGCCTATAACTCCAACTGGAAGGAGATAGAAGGGGCGGAGGAGGAAGAGCGAGGACCCCCATTAGGGGTACGTACTATTCAAGTGGGGATATTGGGGAACTTCCCATCCCCCTATTTAACCTCGGTGGAAGACACCTTAAGGGCAACACATAGAGCCTGGCAGAAATATAAGATAAAAACCTTTCTCTGGCCCCTTTTTAGACTCTCATGGGATACGGCATTTGCACCGTCTCGATTTGACCACACGTTTAGAACATGGGAGAGAATGGGCCTAATATATATCAAACAATTCATGGTCGGGGATGAGATCATGGACTTTAGGTCTCTTAAGAACAGCTTTGGTTTACGTAGTGCGGACCATTACCGTTATCTACAAGCCAGAGACTATATTCATTGTTGTAGTAGGGCAAATCCACAAACAGAGAGGACAGCCTCCTTTGTGGAGAGCCTGTATACCATTTTGTCTTCACAGAAGACTTCGGGCCTTATTTCTGTGTTATATAAAGCTCTTATGGACCTTAAAAAAGACCATCTAGAAAAAATTAAACATAGATGGGGGGAAGAGGGAGAAACTGAACCCGGAGCAATTAACTGGGAAACAGTATTTAAATTAGCATCCAAGACGACTAGTTCTCCCTTCTGGCAGGAATATAGCTGGAAGGTAAGAATGCGTTTTTTTCTCTCCCCTCTCACACTTCACCGGAGGAGCCCAGAAAGGGATTCCTCCTGCTGGAGAATGTGTGGGGAATCGACAGCGACCTACCTCCATATCTTGTGGTTTTGTCCACGGCTTGACCCCTTCTGGAGGGACATCTCTCGGGCACTTTCTAAGATTTTTGGGTTGGCTGTCCCCTTGAAGTGGTCCTGCCTCATACTGGGGGAGTACCCCCAAAACATGTCTGGAGCAGACTCATTATATCTTTGGACCCTCCTTCTGGCGGCAGCCCATAAGGCTATTACTAAAAGGTGGCTGAGACACGATGTACCCACTATAGATACTTGGACTCAGATTGTACAGGAAATTGCAGAAATGGAGGAGTTGACATTTAAGATAAATCATAGGTTACCAGTTTATACATGGAGGTGGACTAGATGGGTGCTTTGGCAGGGCACAACAGCTGACTAGTGTCCCTCCTGGCTCCTCTGAAAGCCCGCCTCTGGGGTAGATCCCAGACTAAACATAGTAGTGGATGAATGGCTTAATAGGAGGGGGCCCCATCTTATTGAGGGATGGGAGAAGTGAGTAGGGGTCTTACTGGAACTGGCCTGGAGATTCATATTTATTGGATTCAATTTTTAAACAATGAAAAAATGTATTATAGGGGGAATGTGAAAACTATGTACATTATATGATTATTCTGTATCACTATATGGAACCTGCCTGATAGATATGTATTAATTGTACCCGCTGGTTGTTAATAAACTTAAATTTAAAAAAAAGAAAATGCACTTTGTGAATTTTAGTCCTCCAAAATAACTTTTAGGGTCCATGAGGTCCATGAAGTCCCTTTATCCTCCACCAGAGGGCACAGTAGGGGATCTTTTCTTAGGCCTGCTGTCAGAGGTAACCATACATACTCTCAGCAGACCTTTGAAAATCACTCCCTTCATAAGGGGGCGTGGCAAGAGACAGATCACATATACTCATATACTGTACACCAATTTGTGATTCATTTCTTTCCACATCCTCTGCAAAACCAATGAGTTCATGAGTCAGTGAATTTAAAATTAAAGTGTAAAAAATATATGTGACTAGACAGACAATACACAGTGATTTATCCAAACTTTCACATATTGCAAAAGTCTTTTAGGGTTGTCATAGAGAGCTGTCAATATGTCTCGGGTGGAAGGCTGCAAATTGCGCTCATTCTGCTACTTTCATTTTTTATTTTTAATTACAAAAGGTATGTATTTATTGTTAACCTGAGATCAGAAGTGTAGATACTAAGAAAAAAGATATAGTAAGAGGAACAGCGAATCTGGGTACTGTAGTCCTGGCTACTTAAGATGATGGCACTGTGGGCTAATTTGGAGCAGACACAAACGTATGGGGTGTGGTAGTGAAAGGAAGGGGTAGGGGTTGGAGGGTGAGGGGGAAGGGAGAAAGTAGGGGTGTAAAGGTATAGTTAATATGTAAGTAACATGACAAGGATCAGCCATATGCTGTCATCCTGGGTAAAGAGGGAAACGGCACCTAGGAGAGAGAATAAAAAGAAAATAACTATTTACATTACAGTGCATCATCGAACAGAATCAAACCCAATACATTCCATGTAGGAAAGGTTTCAGGTCCCACTTATCATTTAGACCTGCTGGCTTCACACTTTTTAATGTAAATATCCAGAAGCTTTCTATTTTTCAGCAAGTCATTTTTCCTGTCACTGCCTTTCGGTGAAGCCCCTACATGCTCGATACCCATGAATCTCAACTAATCGGCACATGAACCATGCTTTTGTACAAAATGTGCACCTGCAGGTGTGTCTCATCTTTGATTAGCTATGGACCTAACATGTTCCTGAATATGTTGTCTTAGGGGGTGTATGGTCTTCCCTACATACACCAGGTTGCAGGGACACTCATAAACCACGAATGGGGTGTCAGACGTGATACACCCTGCAGGATTGTCACATAATTTCTTTCATCTCCAGGAAACGCAAAAAGTCCACCTTGCTGTGCATGTCTACATATATTGCAGCGCATACACTAGGTCTCTGTGTTAGCCAGGTTGTCCTGGGTTCAGATTGTATCCTAGGGAGATGGCTATGCACAAGCAGATCCTTTAAATTTGTAGACCTTTTGAAAGATACCCTAGGTTTGTTCCCTACTGCAGCGGCTACCTCCTTGTCACTCATAAGGACTGACCAATTCCGATGTACCATGTTACCAATCCTGCCTGCCATATCATTAAATTCAGTGACAAATGTGACAGATTCTGATATGTCCCCATAGCAACTTGTTAGCATCTCTTTCGTATATATCAGTTCCTTCCTATCTAGGTTTAGACCCCTTTCTCTGGCAGTGTTAAGGAAACCCTCCTCTGCAGGTAACGGTAAACATTCTTTTTAAAGTTGGAGAGATTACTTTTAAAAGAGATTATGCTAACATACAACATAGAAACATCAGAACAATATACTGAAAACAATCAGGCACCCAGAGGTCTCCGCGCCACAGTTGCACCATCTAGTGGACTGGATTCCTTTGAATTTAAGGAAGAGTGGATCCAACTGGCAAATGAATGTAATGTGGGTTTTGTTAAACTCATTTTAAAATCTTGTGCATAGTCGTCTTCCTAAAATATAATCCAAACCTAGGACAACCTGGCTACCACAGAGACCTAGTGTTTTTTTTTAAGTGAATGCTCTGCAATATATGTAGACATGCACAACAAGGTGGACTTTTTGTACTTCCTGGAGATGAAAGAAATAATGTGACAATTCTGCAATGTATCACGTGACACCCCATTCACGATTTATGAACTCTGGTGTCCTTGCAACTTGGTGTATATAGGGAAGACCATACGCCCCCTGAAACAGTGTATTCAGGAACATGTTAGGTCCATAGCTAATCAAAGATTAGACATACCTGTAGGTGCACATTTTGTACAAAAGCATGGTTCATGTGCTGATTCGTTGAGATTCATGGGTATCGAGCACGGGGCTTCATCGAAAAGTGATGACAGGAAAAATGACTTGCTGAAAAAAGAAAGCTACTGGATATTTACATTAAAAAGTGTGAAGCCAGCAGGTCTAAACGATAAGTGGGACCGGAAACCTTTCCTTCGTTGAATGTATTGTGTTTAATTCTGTTCGATGATGCAATGAAATGTAAATATTTATTTTCTTTTTATTCCCTCTCCTAGACGCCATTTCCCTCTTTACCCAGGAGGATAGCATGCAGCTAATCCTTGTCATTTTCCTTACCCATTAACGATACCTTCACCCTGCCTTCTTCCTCCCTTTACCCTCTCCCTCCAACCCCTACCCATTCCTTTCACTACTACACCCCATATGTGTGTCTACTCCAAGTTAACCCACAGTGCCATCATCCCAAGTAGCCAGGATTGCAGTACCCAGATTCACTGTACCTCTCACCACATCTTTTTTCACAGTTAGTATCTATACTTCTGATCTCAGGTTAACAATAAATACATACCTTTTGGAATTAAAAATTGAAAGTAAAAGTAGTAGAATGAGCGCAATTTGCAACCTTCCACCCAAGACATAGTGACAGCTCTCACAAAAGGTTGATGAACAAACTGAACTGTCTGGGAGTGGGTCCTAAAATAGTGAGACTGGCAAAAAGTTGGCTTAGTGGTAGAAGCCAGAGGGTGGTAGTAGATGGGGTTCACTCGGGGGAGGGCAGGGTGGCATAGGGGTCAGTATTGGGCCCGGACCTCTTTTTTTTTTTTTTTTTGTAGACTCTTTTTCTGCACTCCCTACCTCCAGACTCTCTCCAGCGTGGGCATCTGGGTCTTGGTTCCCATCCTGCCTGAAGCCTGACGCACTCAATCTCGGCTCTGGACTTCCCCCAGCACCTGCGTGGTATGCCTGAGCCCCCCAGTTCTACATCCTCCGAGGGAAGGACCGCCATCACCTCTGGTGCCCTATCTGAGAGGATTGGAGGGGCAGCCCACAGGAGAGCAGGCGTCTTGACCTTGGCAGGTGGGCGATGGGGCCGAAGCCACTGGCCTCGCCTTCGCCTACTGGAGGGGTAGGGATTTTCCAACTTTCTTTCCCTCAACAAGGGTAGTGCAGTGCCGCCTAGCCCACTATGTGTGCTCTCCCGCACACATCCAGAGGGCGGCCACCCAACATTGCTACCCATTGTTTTGAGTCCCACAGTTGTGCTACACCCAGCCATCGCCAGGTGCCGTTACCAGCAAAGGACTGTCCCCTGACCCACCCCAGGAGAGGAGAGCAGTCTACGGACACTCGATCCTCTCCTCCCCTGCTGACCCCCGACGCTCCAGGCTCATTCCCGAACCCAGGTTGCCGGCGTGGTGCGAGGTGTGGCGTCCAACGCCTCAACCCTCCATACCACCAGGCCAACTTGGCCCAGTCCTCTTTAATATCTACATTGGAGACATTGTGGTAGGATTGGAAGGGAAGATATGCCTATTTGCAGATGATACAAAACTGTGTAATAGGGTGGACACACCAGAGGTGGTGGAAAGGATGGAGGAGGACTTGAGAAAGTTAGAGGACTGGTCAAGAACTTTGCAATTAAGATTCAGCGCAAAGAAGTGCAGAATCATACCCTTATGGCATAAGAACCCACAGTCCACATATGAACTGGGTGTGGGGGAGGGTAGTCACAGTAACAGAGCAGGAGAGGGACCCTGGGGGTTATCATCTCAGATGACCTAAAGGTGGCAAAACAATGCAATAAGGCAGTGGGAAAGGCAAATCATATGTTGGGCTGTATAGGGAGGGGTATAATCAGTAGGCAGAGGGAAGTGATACTGCCCCTATATAAATCACTGGTGAGATCCCACCTCGAGTACCGTTATAGTTCTGGAGGCCTCATCTATGTAAGGATATAGACAGGATGGAGGGGGTACAAAGGAGGGCAAAAGGAAAGGCTGAGGGATCTAAATCTATATTCCCTGGAGATCAGGAGAGAGAGGGGAGACATGATTGAGACATTCAGATACCTAAAGGGAATAAACAAGGTACAGGAAGGGAGCATCTTTCAAAGAAAAAGGTGTCCAGAAACTAGAGGTCATAATATGGGGTTTGTAGGGGGAAGGATCAGAGGGAACAGGAGAAAGTATTTCTTCACATAAAGGGTAGTGACCCCCTGGAACAGCCTCCTAGTGGAGATGGTATGGGCTAAAATGGTAACAGAATTTAAGAAAATGTGGGATGGATACATGGGTATCATAAAAACCGGTAGGGAAGGTAACCCGGAGCCCGAACAGGGGCTGTAGACACCATTAGTAGGGGAAGGGGGCAAGTGGGCAGAGGCTGGAGACCATGTAGGGTCTGCAGCTTTATATTGGGCAGGGAAAATGGGCAGACTGGATGGGCCTGGTGTTCCTTATCTGCTGTCAACCTCTGTGTTCCTATATTCTCTGTGATAACCTTAGAAGATTTTTGCAATATGTGAAAGTCTGGATAAAGCACTGTTTATTGTCTGTCTTTTCATGTATATTTTTTTACAGTTTAAGTTTAAATTAATTGACTCATTGGTTTTGCACAGGATGTGGAAAGAAATTAATCACAAATTGATTGGTGTATATAAGCATACATGTGCTGTCTCTTGCCACGCCCCTGATGAAGGGAGTGATTCCCAAAGCACCAGGACAACTTAGTGGCTAACAGTTTTTCCGAACTATATCCCAAATGTGGAGCAAAATTGCAATAAAGCTGCTGTCTTACACACAAATTCACCTTTTTGGGGAGTCTCATTTGAGTGCAGTTACAACTTTTGGATTTGCTTGGCTAATACAGATTTGCAGTCTGTTACAACGTGCATCTACTCTGCACCATAGCTGACAGACAAAAAGCCCTTTTGGATCAATTACTCCCTAGTTCCAAAGTCTACAGGAGAGTTCAGTCCTGTGCTGGACCCCAAAGGTCTTAATCTGTACATCGAATAAAAAAAGTTATGAGTGACGTCTCTCCAAGCCCTTATTCCCCATTTGCAGACAGGGGACTGGCTCTGTTTCCTGGACATGAAGGACGCATACCTTCTTATTAGTATCAGACAGTGCCGCAGACAATACTTGCGCTTCATGCTGGAGGGCAGGCTGTATTAGTTCCAAGTGTTGCCCTTTGGCTTGTCATTGGCACTCTCAGTATTTACCAAATGCTTAGCAGTGCTTGCAGCAGCAGCCATTCATAGGGAAGGGCTTTATGTCTTCCCTTATTTAGACGATCAGCTTCTGAAGGCCAGTTTCAGGGAATCTGTTCTTCACACCCTTTCCCGAACAACACAGCTGTTCCAGGTGCTTTCCATGCCCCTATTGATGGGCATATGGTTGCCCAACTGGAGGTCTCCCGTGCCTTTCTGAGAGGTAGGCAAGGCAAAAATCCCGGAGGCTCTGGGCGCTGGACAAATTTTTGAACAAGATTTAAAAACACAAACACAAAAACAACACAGAATGTTATACAAAGTAAGAATAAATAAATCTAATAAAATTACATGTAACCTCCCATTCGTAATATGGTCCCACCTTGGGACCCGAATTGTGTGCTTGAAAAATGTTGTTTGGCTTCTTTTGAGCCAACCGAGAGTTGTGGCTTTCGCTTTTTTTCATGAAAAGCATTACTTTTAGTTGCAATTGCTTCTACTCAAAAGGATTTCGGAGCTAGAGCTTCTAAAGTGTAACTTTCCTTTTTTGATTTTCCACAAAGGCAGAGTGTCTTTGTGTACTAATCCTAAGTTTTTGCCAAAGGTGGTGTGTGAGTTTACACTAGATCAACACCTTCCTGTTTATTATCCTGAGCATGCCAATCAGGGTGAGGCATTGCTCCATTCTTTGGATGTACATAGAATCCTAGGATACTACAGTATATTGCTCACACCAAGGACTGCAGAAAGTCCTTTCAACTATTTAATTTGTCCCTGGGGGAAAAGGGAACCCTTGTGTAAAAACCATGCATGTCCATTGTCCAAATAGCTAGCACATTGTATTACATTTCTGTTATAGGAAGTACAGTAAGGAACTTCCTGGGTGGTGCAGTTTGTGGTCATTCTGCCAGGGGTATGGCCACCTCTGTTTCTTGTTTCAGAAATGTTTCTGCAACTGACATTTGCACTGCAGTCACTTGGAGCCCTGTCCACAACTTTACTAAACATTACAGTCTGGACATTGTTTCTTGTAGACTAGCAGTTTTAGGCCTTGCTGTTTGTTCTACAGGGCCTGCTGTCTTGAACCAGGCTGCACCAACCTCCCAATTAGCTTTTGGGACTCGTTCCAGAGGTGTGGCCTAAGGGAAGAGATACCCTCGAAGAAGTTAAGAACAGTTACGTACTTACCGTAATAGTAGATCTTCGAGAGAATCTCTTAACTTAGGCCATGCAGGCCCTCCTGCCTGCTGCATTTTATGACCTGTAAGGGAATACTGCACCTGATTCTGCCTTGGAAATTTCAATGGCTTCTACATCCAGCACCTTCACTTGCCTAATACAAGAGGTGCTGGTATGATATCCTAGTTCCCCAAGCAAAGATGTCCTCCGAGCCCAATCTGCAGTGGAGAGCTGAGGAGAGATGGGGCCACCCACATGTATGTAGACGCTGACGCGTGGCGTTGTCATGGGTGGCCTCCAGCTAGCAAAGGTTTCCATGTGGTCGTAGCACTGACACGGGTATAGTTCCAAAGGTGTGGCCTAAGGGAAGACATTCTCTTGAAGATCTACTGTTACAGTAAGTATGTAACTTCTGTTATCGTCATGTCCCCGCTTCGATGAGCACAACTTTAGTGGATGGACCACAGCAAAAGTACGCAAAGGCGTTCCATTCTTATTGTAACTCCTGCACACGATGACTCACGCTCCAGTTTGGGTGCTCATCTCAGCTCCTTCCAGACACAAGGGCCCTGGAACATAATGTAGGCTGTACTACTAATATAAAAGTTAGGAAATGAGAGATGCCCTATACAGCCTCTGCACTTTTCATAATAATCTCTGTCCTGGTCCTCTGTTAATCCAGATGGACAATGTAAGTGTTGTGCACTACATAAACAAAGGGGGGGAGGGCACTCACTCCTGTTGCCTGTGCAGAGAAGCAGTCAGAGTGTGGTAATGGCAGTGTCTCACAGCCTTCTGCTGTTGGCCATGTTTCTCCCATGTCACCAAAATATCTTGGCAGAGACGCTAAGCAGATCTCAGTTCCTGATTCACAAATGGGAACTGCTGACCTCCATGGAACATGACCTCTTTGCAAGATGAGGTCATCCAGAGTTGGACCTTTTTGCGTCCCCACTCGACACAGAACTGCTGCATTTTTGCTCACTTGCTCATTCCAGGGCCTGGAGTTTTTTGGCACAACATGTTGTCCTTCTCTTGGAAAGGAAAATTCCTGTATGCACCCCTACCCCCGCACCTCATATTCCTCTTATACAGAGGTTCTGCTCGAGCTAAGTGTGGAGAGTGCCACTCTGATCCTCATAGCTCTTCTATGGCCTTGCCAGATATGCTTTCCACTCCGACATCTGGCACGATAGAGCATCCTGTTCCTCTGCCCCTTGTCACAGGACCAGAGTCTCTGGTCCATCTGGACCTAAATTCCCTACATCTGTATAAATGGCTCCTTGAAAAGTAATCATCACATGTTTTGGGGTATTGCCTAAGGTTGCTGATGTCTTGCTTGCAGCTAGAAAGCCTTCAATCAGACATATATGTATTCCTTGAAATAGAAATGTTTCACTTTGCAGGCTGCCTTTCAGAATACGGACCCTTTTATGTGTTCTGTGAATTTTGTTTTGAAATACTTGCCCTCATTATCTGATTCAGGTATGCAGTATTCCTCTACACGTGCAGTTGGCTGTCATATTCGCATTTCACACCCTTGTTGATGGCCGTACAGTTGTGCAGTTAGAAATGTCCTGTATTTTTCTGAGCGGTACCCTTCATATGAAACCTCCTATCCCTAATCCAGTCCCCCGTTGGACCCTGAATTTCATACTTGAAAAATTAACCTTGGCTCCTTTTTAGCCTGCCGCGACATTTGGCCTATGTTTCCTCTCATCGAAAACATTATTTTTAGTTGCCATGATCTCAGATCATAAAATTTCCAAGCTTCAGGTGCCAATGAATGAGCCTCCTTATTTGATTTTTCACAGTCTCTTTACATTCCAATCCAAGTTTTACCAAAGGTGGTATTGGTCTTTACAAAGAACCAAATAATCCATCTTCTTTTTTTATTACCCTATGCATGCAATACAGGTGATGCTTTGCTCCATACTCTTGATGTACATAGAACACCAAGATACTATTTTAATTGCACTTAGAGCTAAAGAAAGACTTCTCAGCTTTTTGTTTGTCACCTCTTGGAAAGAGGGCGCACCTGTATCCAAACGGTGCCTGCCCAAATGGCTGGCTAACTGTATCAATTTTTGTTATAGGATGTACAGTAAGGAACTTCCTGGTGCTGTTCGTCTGTTGCTTGCTCGCCAGAATGTCCCTGCAGCTGACATGTGCTGCAGCCACATGGAACACTGTACATGCCTTCATGAAGCACTGCAGTCTGGACATCGTCTCTTGTAGACATGCTGACTTCAGACTTGCTGTACTGCAAGACCTTCTGTCCAGTCACATATCAGACTATACCATCCTCCCTTGGTGCTTTGTACTGCTTGGGAATCATTCCAAAGGTGTGACCCAATGGAGGAGATAGCCCCAATGAAGATAGAACAGTTAACATAAGAAATTACCATCACAGTAGGACTTTGAGAGAATCTCTTTCATTGGGTCTTAGCCTACCCTCCTCCATCCTTCCCCCTTTTTTATTCTGAGGAATAAACTGGATGCTGTGCCTAAGGCCTTACTCCATGCATTCTGTTTCAAGTTCCATGCCTCTCTGTTTGCCAGGTACTGGTTTTGGTATCCTGGTTCCTCATGGTAAGAGGCCCTCTGAAGTTCGTTAGCGGCAAGGAACTGAGGAGTGTTGGGGCCGTCCATGTTTTATAGGCAGCAACGCTGCACCTCATTGTGGGTGGATTATAGCTGGCAAAAGTTTGCGAGTGGTCGGGACGCAGACTGCTTACACTTTCAAAGGTGTGGCCCATGTTTCTCACAAAGATCTACTGTTACGGTAAGTTCTAATGTAATTGTTCTTTGTTTAGGATATATGTTAAAGTTGGTCAAATCACAGCCGGCCTGGTGCTGAGGGTTGAGGTGCTGAATGCAACACCTCGCACCACGCCAGCAACCTGAGTTTGGGAACGAGCTCAGGTCATCGGGAGTCGGGGGTGGCCGAGAGATGGATTGAGCAGCCATAAGGCAGCTCTCCCCTCCCAGGTGGGGACCAAGCTGCGCCCACTGCAAGGCTGCCCCCCGGGTGGAGGCCCAGAGGAAGTGCAGTCGGGAGCGACTAGCGTAGGGAGGGTGCTGCGGGTCGCCAAGTGCCTCCACACGCATGCGGGCAACTGCAGCAAGGGACTGGGAGAAAATTAGTAAAAATGGAGCAGGCAGACTCTGTGACATCCACGCAGCACCAGGGATGGCCCCCTGGAGTTTAGATGTTGATCTCTTGGGGGGGGTGAGGGGAGGGAATGTCGATGCCCTTCACCTCGGCCCTGCTACAGGGGGCAACTCATGGGGGATTGCCGGGAGGGTTGGAGATGGGAAATGCGGAAGGTCCTGAGACTGAGCCCCTCCGAGGGGGGGGGGGCCAGAGCTGCCTGCCAACTTCACCACGTACCCCTTTCGCCAAAGTAGGTAGGTGGTGGCAACAGGGGTCAAGCAGCTAGATTAAAAGAAAAAAATTGGTCAAATCACAACAGTATATATTATGTAATGCCAGATCTTACTTCGAGAAACAGCTCTTGCAGCAGGTTACACCATTAGGAATGAAGCCGGCGGGCACCAGGACCCCACGGAAATTTTCTAGCTAGCAATATCCAGCAGGGACCGCCTCCAACGTCGGCCCCGCCCCCAATGTCAGGCATCATACAAAAGAGGGTGGTCCCCCAGAATCCCCAGTTCTTTTCCTGCTGTCGACTCGCCAGCATTGGCCTCACAGACACCTGTTTTCAGCGAACGACAACTTGAACTTCCAGCATTTAATTACTAAATGTCGGCATCTCCTGCTCCTTCCACAGAAGGACACCCCCCAAGTGTGCCTGAGGCAAACAGATCCCCTTCAAGGATCTTCATTTGGCCTGTCTGCAATGCCTAGGCCCAGAGTACAACACCAAGGTCTGCTCCTTCTGTCAGCAGTTCAATAGCTGCACCAGGATCCGCTGTCAGAAGGCACTCCAGGGGTTCCTCTTAGAAGAAAAATTAAAAAGTATGGATACAGACCCTACCTCCAGAGGTGAGTCTACCTCCAAGGCCCATAAACACCGGGAGAAACAGCGGGAGAAGGCCAGGTCCAGATCCCCGAACTGTGCCTCGGACTCGCGCACCAGCTCAGGTCCACACGCTCAGACCGCTCACCCTCCAGGGCTTGCTCATAGCCCCCTCCTGTTAAAGTTAGGACTTCGAGCAGTTCTTCGGCTTCTCTCCTTCCTCTTAAGACTTCCAGGACTTCGGACCCTTCTCCAGCACCATCCCGGGCTTCCACGAAGTCTGCTGACCGTCATCGGTCCAAGTCCTCTTCCAAGTCTACCTCTGCTTCCTCGGACAGACGCCGGGAGCCCGACACCAGGTCAGCTTCCCAGCCTCCTAGGGGACCGGATCCCCCTCCCAGGAAGACTAAGGACCTGACATCCCTTAAGCGGATGCTGGACCCTAAATGGGCTGCCGACCCTTCTACGGCCAAACACCTGTCGGACCAGACATCCGTTCAGCATCCGTCGGTCAAGCGTCCTACTGAGCTGACAACTGCCCTCCACTGGTGGATACCGGTCACCGGGGTTCTTCTGAGGAGGACCTGATGTTGCCTGATGACCAGGCAGGCGACAATGAGGATGCCAGGCTTCCACAGGAGCCTTCGCCCGAACCGGTGACTGCCGACCACGTCAATACCGGCGACAGACCAACCCGATGCCAGGACTGTCTCTGCAGGAATATTCAAGAGGTAAAAGACTCTTTACCTTCTGGTGGGACATGATTAAAAGGGACGTGGTCCCAGTAAACCATCTCCAGGGTCCAGCAAGAAGACCCTGACCCCAAGAAGCCTACGCCACCTCCTGGGGCAGATCCAGAGACAGGAGAAGGCCCCCCTCAAGGTCTTCCAGTCCCAAGCCACCCAGAGGAAGAATGTCCACTTCGCAGGGGATGACTCTAAGCCAGACTCTTCGGACACCTCCAGGTCTTCTTCTCCGATAAGTATCCCATCACCAGACCCACAAGACCTCCCCAGGTGACCTCTGGATGATCCTTCCTTTTCTGAGATCATGAGGCACATCCAGGTTAACATGGGATGGGAAACTGAAGACCTAGACCCCAAGCAACAGCACCTAGCTCGTTACCTTCAGCAGAAAGATCCTAAGCCTGTGGTGGTGCCAACCCTTGGTGGACACCTTCGCGGACATCACCAAGGCTGCGTGGAAACGTCCGCATTCCACTCCTGTCACACCGAAGAAGATTGACCACCTATACAGGGCCCCTGTGGAGGACCCCTATCTGGCACATCAACCCCTGGCTGACTCACTGGTCATCACGACTGGTCTCAACGACCGCAGCATTTGAGCACACAACCTCCGGACCAGGAATCCAAGCAATTGGATTTACTGGGTAGGCGCATGTACACGGCTCCGACATGCTCCATCAGGTCACTGAACTATCTGACACACATGGATCAGTTTCAGAACGCCCTATGGGAACAGGGTCAAGACCTAGTCAAAGCACTTCCGGATGGTGAACAGAAGGAGGAGCTTTTGAACTTCCTTCACACTGGGTCAGACGTGGGGACCCAAGTCTTGAGAGCCGCCTACGATTCAGCGGACTCTGCAGCCAGGGGAGCAGCTTCAGGCGTCTGTCTCACATTGCGGTCTCTGATTCACATTGATGTTGCTGGGTATACCTTCTGCTGCATTATTATAAGGTGTGCCTACAGGTGTGAGCTAACAGATTACTGTTGTAATCTTCTGATTCAAATTGTCTTTTGCACGGTTTATCTTCTGTTACTGCTTTATTTTTCTCTGTAGCAAAGTGTTTCTTACAGGGTATATCTTCTGTGAAATTATTACAGGTGGTGCTTAAATTTTTATCGTTAGGCTAAGCAAAATTACTGTTTGCCCCTATTTTATTTATTTCTTTCTTGCTGAAAAGGTTTTTTTTTTGTCTCAGAGGTGTTAGTCTCCTTCTCAAAATGAAGACAGGGAGAGTGAGAAAGCAGCCACAGCTTCCTTGAATCAAGGAGGTTATTTTCTAGACTTCACTGAACTGAATTATTACTTTTTGGACCTGTGTAAGTAACTAGTATTGATTCTGTTTTTGGGGTGGACTTTTCTTAGTTTTAACTTTAATTTGCCTGGGAGGAACTGTAGCTGGGAGATATTTGCAGTCAGTTGTGACTAGACCTGTTATTTAGCCTTTGTGAAATAGGTGTCTGAAAGGAAGGAAGGCACTCCCTGGGGTGGAGGGTAAGAGTTGTAGGTGATTGTTTCTGGACAACATAGGTTTACTCGCACCCAATCTTCCCCTCACCCCACCCACCCCAAGTGCATAACTTCCTTTATAGCAGGGTCTCTGACATCACTCTCAAAACAATATACACTTGTTCATATGCTTAAAGGCACAGCACACTGAATAGGGGTAGAGACACTCACCAGCTTGCACACACTAAACAAGAACAAAAACAAAAAGCATCGGTAACAGGAAGGGACACAGACATGTGGGAGTGGTGCAGTGCACTGGCTGTGGAGCAGCAGTCTTCGGGAGACATTCTGAAACTGCTGTTGCTCCTATTTGCAGGCACCTCTGGTCTGAGGGAGGAGGTTGTCTGCCTCCATGCTCACCTGGCAAGGATTTGGGAAACCTGCTTCTCCACCCAGGGACCACCCAGACCACCGCCACTACCTCAGAGGTTGCCAAGAAAGAGGAGTGGTTGGACCACGGCGGGCTCAGGGAGGGTGAGGGTGGTGGAACAGAGGCGCATACCTCCAGTTGTGCCTCTCCACAATTCATTCGCCACTCTGGCAGAGCATGGTTCTTCTATGGAGGCACCGGCAGTGGAGACCAAGGAGGATGCTGGGAACCTCCACAATGGAGACCCACAGGAGCGTGGCCCAGGACCCCACAGGGGAAGGAAACAACTCCTAGTGGGGGACTCAGTTGTTGGGGGGGTAGAACTGGGGGAGGGAGGGGAAAGGGAGGTAAGGTGCCTGCCCAGGGCTAAGGCTTGGAGGGACAGGAATTGAATCCTCAGGATTGTGGTAGCAGTGGCAAGGGGGAGGGAGCTGGATATCATTATCCACCTAGGGATGAATGACCTGGCTGAGAATGGGATCAGAGCAGTGCGACAGGAGTTTGTGGAGTTGGGGAGGGGCCTTAGACAAGTAGCACACACCGTAACTTTCTCAGAAGTGCTACCTGTCTTTGTCATGGATGAGGCTAGGGCACTCCGCACCATGGGATTCAATGACTGGTTGAAAAGCTGGTGCAGAGCTCAGGGATTTGGCTTTATTGGGGACTGGGGCTCCACCTGGAGGGATGTAGGCCTATACAGGTGCGATGGTCTGCATCTATCCTGGAGGGGAACCCAGGATCCTAGGTGATAGGTTTAAATGCTTCAGTGGCAAGCATTTAAAGTAGCAAAGGGGGGAGGCACTGAAGAGGAGAAAGGAAATCCTAGCCCCCCCCCAAAAAAAAAAAAATCAGGGTAATTAGGGAAGGAAACACCAAAATAGAGCAGTTGATGGGGAGAAGGGCTGGGGTAAATGGAGAAAAAGACAAAGGCAGTAGGGACAGGGATGGAAATAAAGCCATAAAAAAAATGGAGGGTAATGAGTACCAGTGCCCGTATTCTAGGTAAAAAGCTCCCTGAAATGGTGGCCTTGATGGAAGAGGGATGCCTGGATATTGTGGCAGTCACAGAAACATGGTACACAGAGAACCATGACTGAGATGTCAACATACCAGGGTACACAATCTACAGGAGGGACAGGGAGGGAAGAAGAGGAGGAGGAGGAGCTCTCTATGTGGGAAGGGGATAAAGAGCAGAATTAAAGGTAAACAGGGATGAGATCACCCTGAGACTGGAAATGGCTCCAGTCCGCACAGGGGTTGTATACAGACCCCGTCTCAGGAGAGGAAATGGACAAGGAAATGATAGAAGGCATCCTTGGATGGCAGAGAAAGGGAGATACTGCTGATGGGGGACCTGAATATGCCAGATGTTGACTGGAGCACCTTGCTGCAGCCACATCCAAGAGCAGGGCTATTCTCGATGCCCACAGGGGCATGCCCTCAGACAGCTAGTTTTGGAACCCACTGGAGAGAGAACATCTTAGACCGTACTCTCAAATGAGGATGGAGAGAGGATCTCTGATCTTAAGTGGGTAGCCATCTGGGAACAAGCAACCTCCAAACAGTGTGGTTCACCATAAACTTAGCTGTAGAGTCAAGCCACACAAAAGTGAAGGTACTGGACCAGGAGGGCTGATTTTGTCAAAATTGGAGAGTGCCTCAGAAAAGCACTGCAAACAGGCAAGAAGGTGGGGTTGAGCAACAATGGGAAAATATCAAAACCGCCATCACAGATGTAAAAAGTCTTTGTGTGAAGCAAATAAACAAATCAAAATGAAAGAAAAAAACACTATGGTTCTCAAAAGAAGTGGTGGGGGAGGTAAGGGAAAAAAGATAGCATTCAGGAAGTATAAGGAAACACAGAAGGACAGGACAGAGAACTGTACCATAGAAGCAGAAGGAAGCAGGTAAGCTGTCAGAGTAGCAAAGGCCCAAACCGAGAAAGATAGCTAACTCGGTTATAAGGGGATAAAACCTTTATAGGTACATTAGGGAGCAAAGAAAGACTAAGGCAGGGATACTGAGGCTGAACAAAGAGGAAGGTGGTTGGGCAGAGGCGACAGTGAAAAAGTTAGGGGTACTGAAATCGAATACTTCTGCTCAGTATTCACAATGGAAAAAGCAGGGAAATACCTAATCCGTCAATAGAAGTACTCTGGATAGAGGGGTTGATATTAGTCCTTTCACAGAAGAAAGGGTCTGAAAGAACTTTAAACTGAAGGTGGATAAAGAATGGGGCCTGATGGGATTCACCCAGAATTTTAAAAGAACTATGGGAAGAACTAGTAACACCAATTGACTACCCTTTAATAAATCATGGGAGGATGGGGTGGTACCTGAGGACTGGAGGAGGCGGATGTGATTCCCCTCACAAAAGTGGGAGCAAGACAGAGGCAGGAAACTCAGACCTGTCAGTTTGACTCAGTGGTGGGGAAAATGATGGAATCACTTCGAAGGAAAGAATTGTTGTATGCACCAGAGGCCAGTGGGGCAAAGGACCCAAGGCAGCATGACTACAGTGGAAGGTCAGTCAGACAAATCTAATTGATTTCTTTGACTGGATGACTCAAAAAGTAGACCAGGGAGGGCTGTGGACATGACCTGCATAGACTTTAGCAAGACATTTGACACAGTCTTGCACAAAAGATTAATAAACAAATTAGCCAACCTAGAGTCGTCCTAGGGTGGTAGCCTGGAGTAAAACACGGTTGACAACAGGTCACTGGCGGGTAGTAGTAAATGGAGTCCACAGTGAAGAAAAGAAGGGTTACTAGTGGGGTACTGCAGGGTTCTAGTACTTGGGCGGTCCATTTTAATGTCTTTATAAGGACATTGCAGAGGGACTGAAGGGAAAGTATGTCTCTTGCAGAGGACACAAAGATCTGCAACAGGGTTGATGCACAAGGTGGGTGGAAAGGATGAAAAAGGGACTTGCAAGGTTGGAGGAATGGTCAAATGTATGGCAGTTTAGATTCAATGCAAAGAAGTGCAAAGTAATGCACCTGGGAAACAAAAACCCAGGGAAGGAGTACACAATGAGGGGTGAGATACTGACAACAACAAAAGTGGAAAGGGACCTGGGGTAGTCACATCAGACAACCTAAAGGTGGGCCAGCAATGTGAGAAGGCAGTAAGGAGGGTTAGGGGATACTGGGATGCATAGGGAGAGGCATCACCAGTAGAAAACAGGAAGTTGTTGGCCCTCTGTACAGACAGTTGGTAAGACCACATCTGAGTACTGTGTACAGTTCTGGAGACACCATCTCCGAAATACATAGACAGGGTGGAGGCTGTCCAGAGGAGGGTAACAAGAATGATGCAGGGTCTGCATCAGAAGACATATTAAGAAAGACTAAAGGAACTAAAGATGTATAGCCTTGAGGAAAGGAGGAGAGTGGGGATATGATAGAAACTTTCAAATACCTCAAGGAATCAACAAAGTCCAAGAGGGTAGCATCTTTCAGAAAAAGAGATGGGCAAAACAAGGGAGGCACAATTTGAAGATAGAGGGGGGATGGCTCAGAGGTAATGTGAGGAAGTATTTCTTCAAAGAGGGGGTTGTGGATACATGGAACATCCTTCCTGAGGAGGTCGTAGAGTTAAAAACAGTGGGGGAATTCAAAAATGCATGGGATAGACATGAGGCAATGCTAGTGAGGGGTAGGAGGAAGTAGCCTGTTGGTTAACTAGGATCTGCAGCTTATCCGTTAGGTAGGGAAATGGGCAGACTAGGTGGGCCAAGCGGTCCTTATCTGCCGTCAAATTCTATGTTGCTATGTTTCTGTATCCGGAGACTCTCTTGGCTCCACGTCTCCGGATTTATCCTGGACGTCCCCTGTAACGGCAAGGTCCTGTTTGGTGAGGATTCCAGAAGGTGATCGCCAAGTTACAGGACGCCGGGAAGGCAGTGAGGACTGTACAGGCCCAAATCTGGTTCCTTTCGTTGGAACCAGAATCGTTTTCGTGGCCAACAACAAAGGCAACAGCCAGCAGCAAAGGGACACCTTCAACCGTAAGGCCCAGCCTAAATCTTCCCCAGGCCAAGGTCAGAGAGATACCAAACCGACCCAGCCTTCGGGAGGCAACACCGCCACAGCATGACTCCTTCCTGGCCCCCGCCCTTCCTCCGGATCAACGGGAAGAAAAGGTCGAGGGTCGCATCTCTCACTACCTTTCCGGCTGGCAGATGATAACTGCTGACCAGTGGGTCCTACAATTGGTAGAGAGAGGACACTCTATCGAATTCCTCGACCATCCACCTTCAAGGCCTCCTCTGCTTACTCGTTACTTGGAACAGCATGCCCTGCTCATTCAGGAGGAAGTGTTAGCGTTTCTGGACAAGGAAGTCATAGAACACGTTCCGTGGAACCAGTGAGGTGCAGGATATTATTCCCACTTCTTTCTGGTTCCCAAAAAGACAGGGGACCTTCGTCCGATTCTGGAGCTCAGCGACCTCAACACTTCGGTGGTTTACAAATGCTTCTGCATGGTGACTTTTCCAGGACTAATTCCCATGTCAAGCAGGGCGCCTTCTTAGCATCACTGGACATGCAGGATGCATACCTGCACATTCCGATAGCTCGGGTGCACAGAAAATTCTTGCGCTTTAAGTTTCTAGGTCACCATTATCAGTTCTGAGCCCTGCCTTTCGGGCTGTCCTCAGCACCTTGGGTATTCACGAAGTGCATAGCAGTCGTAGCGGCAGCTCTCAGGAGACAATGCCACTTTGTGTTCCCCTACCTGGATGACTGGCTCCTCATGGCCCCCTCTTGGGAGGCTCTGATGTCCGCGATCCACTGTACTTGTTCCCTCTTCGGGTCCTTGGGCATCACCATCAATCGGGAGAAGTCACACCTGATTCTGTCTCAGAGAGACTGCAGTTCATAGGCACAGTCCTGGACACCGTCCATGGGAAAGCTTTTTTGCCCCAGGACAGAGCGGAGCACATCAGATCCCTCATAAGGGATATCTTGGTGAAAAAGACTGTCCCAGCAAGACTGGTCCTTTGCCTGCTGGGTTGCATGGCTGTGGCCATTGCAACAGTCCCTTTAGCCCGTCTCCACATGGGGGTGACCCAGTGGATGTTACGAGTGCAGTGGGATCAGAAGCAAGACCATCTGCAGCATCCAATCAGAATCACGAACACCGTCATCTGGGATTGGCAATGGTGGCTCGACCCAGAGCACCTGTCGTTGGGAGTCCCCTTTGTTGCACCGACTCCAGTCGTGACACTCTCTACGGACGCTTCGGGGTCCATTTGGGGAGCACACCTCAGCGGTCTCAGGGCTCGTGGACGACCCAGGAAGCTCATCTTCACATAAACATTTTGGAGATGAGAGCGGTCCTTAATGCCTTGCAGACTTTCCAATCGGAGATTCCACCGGGTACTCTTCTGCTACAAACAGACAATACCGCGGTGATGTATTACCTCAACAAACAAGGAGGCACTCATTCCTACCCTCTTTGCAGGGAGGCCATGAGGGTGTATGATCGGATACTTCAACACAGCGCAAACCTTATTGCTGTACATGTTCCAGGAGTGGACAGCGTTATCGCAGACAGTCTGAGCCGCCCTCAGGCCAGAGTCCATGAATGGGAACTACTCCAAGAGGTCGTAGAGGATCTGTTTCGCAGATGGGGGACACCAGAGTTCGATCTTTTCACGTCCCCATTCAACACAAAACTTCCCAATTTCTGCTCGCTAGATCCAGGGACTGGTGTTTTCTGGTGAGACACGTCCTTTTCCTGGATGGGCAGATTCCTCTATGCATTTGCTCCCTTCCCGTTGATCCAGAGGGTTCTTCTGAAACTCTGCAGAGAGCAGGCAACGTTGATCTTAATCGCGCCCTTTTGGCTCAGGCAGATCTGGTTCCCTCTGTTGTACCAACTTTCTCAGGAATCGCCGGTGCCTCTACCCATTAGCTCTCACTTACTGTCCCAGGAGGTGGGATCATTGGTCCAGCCAGATATTCGCTGTCTGAACCTGCATGCCTAGCTCCTAGGAACATAGCAGTCATGCGCTACGGGGTCTCACAAGAGGTAGCAGATGTTCTAGCGGCTGCTAGAAAACTGGACAATCATGCCACGTACGCCATGAAATGGCACAGATTTTGTCTCTGGGCTCAAGCAAGGGGACTTTCCCCACTGGATTGTTCTGAAGGTTCGGCATTAGACTACCTCCTGTCCCGATTTCAGGCAGGCTTGGCCTACTCCTCGATAAAAGTACACCTCTGTGCCATCTCGGCCTGTCACATACCTATAGATCTACGGTCCATATCCCAGTTGGAAACCACATGAGTCTTTTTGAGAGGCGTTCTCCACCTTAGACCTCCGATTAAGGATCCCATTCCTCCGTGGGACCTACCCTTCGTCCTGGAGCAGCTTACGCTGTCTCCTTTTGAACCAGCCTGCAGATTGCGAGCTACGTCTTCTGGCATGGAAGATGTTATTTTTAGTTGCTGTTACTTCGGCCAGAAGGATTTCTGAGCTACACGCACTTATGTGCAAAGAACCTTATTTAGTTTTTCACCAGGACAGGGTATCCCTAAGGACAAATCCAAAATCTCTGCCTAAGGTGGTCTCAGCCCTTACCCTAAATCAGGATATCGACCTACCAGTGTACTTTCCAAAATACTCCAATAGAGGAGAGACTTTGCTGCATACTCTCAATGTGCATAGGAGTCTTAAGATACTACCTGACCAGAACCAGGCAACACCGTAAATCTGATCAGCATTTTGTCTCCTTCGCCCATAGGATGCTGGGTGCTGTGGTCTCCAAACAATCTCTTTCAAGATGGCTCATGCATTGCATCACGTTCTGTTACCAAAAACGTAACAAACCTCTACCAGGCTCAGTAAGGGGCCATTCCACAAGGGGGGTGGCCACCTCCTTTGCTGCTTTAAAGAACGTGTCCACCTCAGCCATCTCCACAGCAGCTACTTGGAGCACCGTGCACACCTTCATCAGGCATTATAGCCTGGACGCTGCTTCACAGCGAAGAGCTGGTTTTGGTCTAGCAGTCCTTCAGGGACTACTGACCTAGGCCTGGGTTCAACTTGCGATCTCTACCTAGCCTCCTCCCATTTAAGTTGGATTTCCAGAATTGCTTGGGAATCAGTCCTAATGGTGTAACCTGCTGCAAGAGCTGTTTCTCGAAGTAAGATAGTACAGTTATGTAAGAACTTACCATAATAGTAGATCTTCGAGAACAGCTCTTGCAGCAGGTAGTTTCCCTCCCACCATCCCCTCTGGAGGTAGAGTTGTTCCTTAAGTCACTACCTGGGATTAGGTGTTTGTAACACCGCTTTGGATGCCTTCTTTGAAGGCGGATCCTCAAGCTCCACTTCTGATGTCATCTAGCTTCCGGGAGTCTCCGGAGGGAGAACTGGGGAATCTTGGGGACAGCCCCTTTTTTGTATGATGCCTGACGTCGGGGGCGGTCCCCGCTGGATACTGCTAGCTAGAAAATTTCCATGGGGTCCTGGTGCCTGCTGGCTTCAGTCCTAATGGTGTAACCTGCTGCAAGAGCTGTTCTCGAGGATCTACTGTTACGGTAAGTTCTTATTTAAGTATACTTTTTGTTAAAAAAAAAATCAGTAAAGTATATTTGAAAAAAAAATCTGTCGGTCATGAATGAGTTACATTTATGCTCTTTGCTGTTATTTTTTTTCTTTACAGGTAGTCCCACAGGGAGTGGCCCCCTCACCTTGTATCCCCTGCTGCCTTGTGCTGACAGACAGGAGAATATTTACATGCCACGAGGACTGCCAGACTAGTTTCTTCCGGTTGCTGGGTAGTGCTGAGCTGGCTGATGTTACTGCTGTATCCATAAAAACTGGAAAGGAGTACTGTATATTGGTGACTACAAATATTTTCTATACTTTCATGTTTATTATTTTCACAGAAGGTACAGCAGGCAGTATGAAAGGACACATATATAGCAACATAAACACAAGCAGTAACTTAGGCAAGTTGTAAATATTCTGACCAATCCATACCTTAATACAGTAAAAAGGTTAATACTAATTCTAATTCACTGATGATTCTCTACATATATATGATCATTTCTGGTAGTCAGGCGGCCACATTCTAGGAGGAGTATCTGAGAGGTCTCCCCTTTCTTCCCCCCCTTCCCATCTAGGGCACAAAATCGTCCCTCCTCTGCATTATATATAACACCCATTTATTCCAAATATTTGTATAATGTGGTTGTTTGTTATGTAACTCATTCTCTCCCGGTGGTTATTTTGGATCGGGTTCAGCAATGGACGGTTCCAGTGCCATATGGCGGCTATGGGACTGAAGGAGTTCTAGCTGTAATTTTTTCCATTTTATAAATACCTAAGACTGTATACTGCCATTGGAAGACAGATGGGGCAGAGTGAGTTGACCTTAACTTCATAACACTCTCTGGGGCTGCCAGTAGACTAATACTAAGTAGGATCCTACAAAGCTTTTAATTAGAAGGGTTGGTAGTTTATGATAAGGATGGATTGTGTGATTATGTTATTATTGCTCAACAGTTGTTCTGATTCCATCTGCAATATATCCCGAAACCTCTTCAGTGCTTGACAGATCCACAATGCAGGGGTACGATGGGCTGGGTTAGTCCCACATTTCCTCCAGCATGCCCCTTTCACGTCTCTATGTACTTCCTCTGAATTGCTGCAGTTCAGAAGAACCTTGCATGTAAAAGCCAGCACAGAGGTATTCTGGTGGTGCACCAGTAGAACAAGCTCAGAGTCAATGGAAAACTGTGAGCTACTACTTCTAATGCAGCCCCTCCACCATTTTAGATTCCCTCCTCTCGACAGCCTCCGCCCTATGTCCTTCCTGAGATAAGTACTCTGTCCAGTTCTCAAGACCATGTCTCATGAAGGACATAGACAGTGTGGAAGCTGTCCAGAGAGGGCAGCTAAAATGGTGCAGGGACTGCATCAGAAACTTTATGAAGAGAGACTGAAAGACCTCAGTATGTATACCCTGGAAGAGATGGAGTTGAACAAGGTACAGGAGGGTGTATCTTTCAGAGGAGAAGGTGCACAAGAACAAGGGGACATGCAATGATGCTAGATGGGAAACATTTAGGAGGGATGCAAGGAAGCATTTCTTCATTGAAAGAGTTGTAGATGCCTGGAACAATCTTCTAGCAGAAGTAGTAGAAGTGAAAACAGTTGTGGACTTCAAGCATGCAGGGGATAAGCACAAGGGAATCTTAGCGGGGAAGTTGGGGGGGTAGCCAGAGAACAGGTAGGGTCTGTCGTGACAGTATAGGCAGGAATAAATAGGCAGACTGGGTGGGCTAAGTGATTCTTATCTGCTGTCAAATTCTGTTTTTATGTTTCACTTACCCTTCACTACTTGCATTTTTGTAAAGATAAGGTCATATCCACACAGAAATAAGATGGTATGTCCTTTTATTAAGATCAAATGCACAGTTTTCCATTGACTCTGAGTTCAGAAGATCAAGTGATCTTCCAAGAATCAGTCTTCACCTTTCAGTCGCACTAATAAGTCTTAGCTAGAGGCTCTAGGACTCTGCGGGAGCAAAGTCTTTTGTAGCTGTGGGAGGAGACCAGGATCAGTGCCGGCACTGCCTACGAGGCCAATGTAGTGACATCATGCACGTGAGCTAGCCAGTAACCAACACTGTTCTCCCCCTCCTCAGTTCTGTATTTCCCACCATTGGGTGTGCACTGTGAGAGCAGCCTCATTCGTTTAACTGCATCATATCAGTTATCTTCTCAGTTCGATGCCACTTTAGTGTTGTTCGACGCCAAATATCCTTTTTTTTTTTTTTTAGTTAATGGTATTGTTTTTTCTCCCACATCGCTTCCTTTGTTAGGTCGGCGCCAAACCCTTTTCTCCTTGTTTTATTGTTTTAACCATCAGTATGCCACATTCTAAGGGGAAGAAGAAAAAGGCAGCACCCACATGCATCAGTGCCCCTGCGGGGTTTTGTCACTGTCAAGCAATTGCATCTTGAAGTGTTGGACCTGCCTTGGACTGGACTATGATATGGATAGGTGCCATGCCTGCTTCTTGATGGATTGCTGCACCTCAGAATTTCATGCGCTGAAGTGGAGTCATTCACCCCTCATTTTTGGAGGCAGGCCTTATACCAGAGACGCCAAGGTAAGGTCTCTGTGTCCTTCCCCTGGGCCCCTTCCCAATACCTCTGGTACTGAGGAAGTCCAGAGTCTTCCTGCGCTAGCCACGCCAAGACGTCGGAGGTCCGGCGGTGGGAGGACTCTGGTGGAGAGTCGGCTTCCTCTGGGGGGCTGGCTGAGCACCCCCGGTCCGTCGGCCCTTCAGAGCAGTAGATGCCCCCAGTAATGGGGCTATAGCTATACACTCTTTCTACACCAATGAGCACTTCAGTGTCATGGCCTGGTGTCGCCCCAGCTTCTGGTATTGCACCCAGTACCAGTGAGCAGGGTGGCGCCAGTCATGAGACCAGGCCTCTTTCTGGTACTGTATGTGGTGCCAGAAAAGGGGTGGATTCTGGAGTCGACCCAACACTGAGCCTGAGGTAGTGGTGGTCATCTCCTCCCTTTAGCGCCCTGGTGGCCTGGGGGAAGATGACAATGCTTACCTTGAGCTTGGAGAAGGGGACGATGTTGAAGGAACCCACCCTGCACCTGGTTCCAAGCCAAACACTGGGGACGGTGTCGCCACTGGTGTTTTCCCTAGGCTTAGCACCGGGAGCAGTGCTGCGACCTGTTCTGGTGCTGCCCATGGCACCGGGTAGGTTTCTGGTGCCTTGTAGTGCTGGGTCCTGGGGCCGACTCCGGGGTGACCCTAATACAGTACTGGCATTAGGCTTGGCTCAGGAGGGCAGTACCACACTTCATGGGAGGGCTGCAGCATGATGCTGGGCCTGCGGCTGACCCTGGGGCTGGAGTTGGAGACAGCGCCAGCCTGGGTTCTAGTCATGGCCCGATGGCAGGTTTATCTCTGGAAACAGCTGACAGTGTCACTGGTGGAGATTGGGGCCACACTGTGGGACCTGTACAGCTCTGCTGTCCCCACCTTGGGCATTTCCCTTTATGGCACTGTATGGGTCAGCCCCAGTGATTAGCCACCACCACACTGGTGAGTGTGCCAGGCTCTCCCTCCCAGAGAGGTTCCTTGAGCACTCTTGCAGCCCTGGCAGAGAACCTGGAGCCACTGGCCTTTTTCATCCCTCCCCCTCTTCTACCTCCCCTCCCTAATCTGCCAGGTATTATGGGTCTTCTGGGGCCATGACTTGGCAGCAGTACAGCAGAAGGGCTGGTGTCTTCCACCAGTATTACCTTAAGTCTGACCAGGCCCAGTTCAGGCCCGTGGCCCGAGCACCACCATTGTCTGAGTCCAGGTCCTCCTCTCCTACATCCTCCTCTGAAGAAGAGGATTTTTCTATTCACATGTCCACAGATGATGACTACTCTGCATAATAGCGGTTCCTGACAGAGATGTTGTAAGAGCTGACTGTGGGGTCCTGCATTGGTCACAATACTGCTACCATGGCATTGAGATTTGTTGGGGATTTTTATCGATGACTCATTCATCCCTTCTTGGTTTGGCCTTTTCAGGAGGTATCCAGGAACGTCTGGCTCCATCCTTTCGCCCCTTCTCCAACCACTAAGGATGTCTAGCACAAATATTGCGCTGCCACTGGGTCTGCAGGAGCCATACCTCACCCCACCTCAGGGATTTTGTCACTGCAGACCCCCTCTGGGCCTAAATGCCCTGTGCATGACCACTCCCCCTCCCGCCCCAACTCTGACTCTGCAGATAGGGATGCTTTGGGGGAGGAGATTTTTTCAGTGGCATACACTGTGATGTGCATTGCTGCATATTGGGCAGCTTACAACACACGCCTGAGAACAAAGCTAGGCCAGGTCCTAGCTTACATGACAGACCGCGAGTCAACCAGGTGGGCCATTTGTCTTTCTGCTCAGGGTCTGGAGCTGGCAAGGCACCAAGCAAGGGCATCATACAATGCCAGTGAGGTAGCTACCAGTCTGGTAGGAACAGACATCTGCATTTAGTAAATGGCATATCTTTTCTTTTCCCGGTTGGCACCTCTGGCCCAGCGTAGGGTGCTTAACTCACACTTCCAAGGGAATCGTGTCTTTTCCTGTAGGGTCATACGTGAGTTGTTGGTGCTCCCTCCTGTTCCAAACCCATGGGAGCCTCCCTCTGCCCTGACCAGTCTCAGGTCCTGCCAGACCTGTGAGGAGTCTCTGCCCTCCAGTGGGTATCCACCACAGAGGGCACCCAAGTAGGAGGTTGGGCCTCCGAGACACTCACCCTGTTGTGCCTGTGCACATTGGCATCCTTCTTGCCACTCCATTCAGAAGCTCTCCCTCTCTCAGAGGTTCAGCTTTTTTCCTTCAAAACCATAAAATTGGCAAATGGGCCCCCTTGCCCTCTTCCTGCCCCAAAAAAATGGAGGGGGGGACTTTTTAGGTGATTTTTGCTCCCCGAAAACTCTCTTCTTCTGCCTGTCAGGGATAGCCCTAGGGCATAACTCTGTTGCTACCTTGTAGTTTCTCATCCTGTCCATCCCTCTAAGCTTCTACTATGTAGCAGTGTCTGTCTCTTGGACACAATGTGGTTGTTAACCTTACTGTGTTACAAGGAGAGACAATAGGATTTTTTGTGCTATACTTCCTAACCTGTTGGGCTTTGTGCTTTTTCAAAGTTCAGCTTTGGAAACACTTGCTTTCACTTCCTCCTTTTCAAGTTCTTTTTTCCTTTCTTCACTCCTTTGGAGTGGCACGAAGGTAGTTTCTATGGGAGTGGATATGGTTCACTTATCCACACTCCGGCAGTTCCACTGGAATGGTCTGATTGGCTGGATGTCTTTAAGCTAAGCTCCTCCCACCATCCAGGCGGTATTTCCCCGACTCCGCCCAGTGACGTCAGATCTCTCTTTCTGCTGGAAGAACAGGTCAGCTCCTTCACGGCTCCCGTTTAGGTTTTCTGGTGCCCCTCTGGCACACTATTTTCAAAGTTTTCAAGTTACTTCAGTTGATTCTCCGGGTTCCTTTGACTCCCTTTACCAATAAATGATGGAACAACAGAAGCCAGGATTTCAATTTTGTGTGTGGTGCTGGCAGAAGACATCGGTCACAGACCCACACGACATGTGCGTATACTGCCTGGGTGGGCAACACAGTGTGGCCACCTGCAGGCTATGCTTAAGCATGCTTTTTAAGCCAGCCCACCGGCACAGCGGTAAGGTTTCCGCTTGCGACACTGATGCCCTGGGTTCGGAAACAGACCCAAGGAGTCGGAGGACCAGCTGGGGAGGAAGATTGAGCGTCCTACGGACTGCTCTCCTCCTCCAGGGGGAGGGTGGGGAAACGCCCAGCACATGACTGACCCCTGGCAGAGGCTTGGGGGAGCAGCAGCCAGAGCCCAAGCTGTAGGGAAGCATGTCGGATGTTGGCGTTTCGGCACCCCACGTCATTGCACGCCACGCCTTCCTTAGGGAACAAGCATCAAAAAAGTGCTGGCCCCATGAATCACGCCCTTCTTCACTGGTCCCGCCCCGCCTGCCCACGGCACTCAGTTGATGACTAAGTTTAGTGTTCCGTTGGGACTGGCCCAACCCCGCAGTCCCAGCCTGGAGGGGCAAGCCAGGGAGGAATACCTGTAACGGGGTCCGCTGGGAACCTGGTTTAGAACTCTTGGGGGGGGGCGCACCCGCTTGATGACCCCACACTGGGTGACAAGTCCCAGTGGGATGAGTGGGGGGGGATCAAGGGAGTGTGGGCTGAGCAACAGGGGTCTGGCACACACACACACACACACAAAAGCATGCTTCCTGAGTCCCTCGAGGACAGGAAGCTCCAACTCTTAGTGGATTTACCTTCAGAACAGGATGCAAAGGACTGCCCTAAGGGCCACAAGGAGGCCTGGTCTGCACCCGGGTCAGCTGAATAGCTTACGGCCCATGAGGCGGAAGCAGCAGCTGCCGCAGCAGGCATCTCCTTGGTATTGACGCTGTTCCCTGGGGCCAGAGTCAGAGGGTCATTCAACAGAGAATTCTGGGAGATGTGTCTGGCCCTCCAGATTTTGGAGGAGAGCCCCCCCACCATGGTACTAAGAGCAAGCATCATCAGCACCAGTCGTGGGACCAGGAGCAAGCAATGTCCTCCCTGTCCCTCGACTTCCCCGACAGCTATCGAGCACCCCTGGGCTTGAGGGCAGGTCGAGGGCCTTTTGGTTTCCCTGTCGAGCCATTCGACTTCGACTCTGGTCGAGCAGGCCGCCAAAATATTTCTCAAGCCTGTCGATCAGTTGTCAGACAAGGTCAAGGATTTGATCTCTCAGACCCCTGTGCTCTCAGTCCTCTCCCAGGAGAACTTGATCCCGTCAGTGTCCCTGTCCGGCCCTCGACATGAGCAGCCTCCACTGGATGTTGGGTCTTCTGTGCCTGTGTTATTGAATGTGGGCCAGCATGTGATGTACAGCAATCTGCCAGAAGGCCCTTCTCACCATCAACCAGCTGGTCACGGTCAAGATCATGGTCGAGGCGTTCCCACTTGACCGGGAGGCATTGCCATCCGCGTTCCTCATCCTCCTAATCCTCTGGTGAGGAGAGACACTGTCGTAAGATAAGCCGGTGCTGCATGGAGCTACTCTGGCAACAGTGGGCCATTGCAGGGCAGGCTTGGGCTCTACCCCTGGGACCTTTGGTCTCCTGGCCATCGCCAGTGGTACCACTGCCGGTCCACACCACATAGGCACACCCGCAACTGCTTCTTCACCTCTTCGAATGGAGCTGCCACCACTGCTGCCGAAGGTGGGCAGTCTGACTAAGGAGGCTGGACGCTTAGCCATTGGCTTGCCAGGCCGGTTGTCAGTGAGGATCACCCTGGGAGAGGATACCTGGGTGGTCTGTGGTGAGAAACGGTCAAGGTCTGTCCTTGAGGAGTCCTTGAACAACTCTGGTCTTGAGTCCATGACCTCCTCTGGGACTTCCCTCCTCGACTGCGGCTTGGTCAAGGAACTTACCACTGAGCATGGCCCGGTGTCTTTCAGGGCACTTCTCCGACTAATTTTGGAGTCCACGTCAGTCCCGCTTGAGCCAGTCCAAAAGAGGGCTAAGTATCCTCTCATGGGCATTTTGGACCTGGACGAATCCCCTGAGGTTAACTTCCCTGTGGCTGAGGCCCTTTTGGGACTGGCCCTGCAGCTTTGGCAGCATCCAGCATCCTACCCGGCACCCTCTGCCCACAGGATCTGCTAGTATGCAGTCCCCACGAGTTCCCTTTTGGGGTTTTCTGACCACCCCTTTGCAGAGGGGTTGGTCATGGATTCGGTGTTCCACAGATCTGCACACCAGGGGTACGTGGAAGGCCTCTGGACAAGGAGTCCAGTAAGACTGACCACGCCGCTAAAAATATGTACAGTGCAGTGTTTCTTGGTCCGCTTCAGGCTGGCTTTGCTGTGATAATGGGCAACTTCTGTCACTCCCTGATGGGATTTTTTGATGTAGTCCTCCCTCACCTCCCTGTTGAACAACAGTTGACAGTGCAGCTCATCAGAGACTAGGGTCGGTCACTGGCTAAACACCAGCTCCAGACAGCCTTGGACATGGGCAACTCCTGTGACTTTGCTGTGGCAGCGGCTGTCTCAATGCATCACAGGGCCTGACTGCATTTGTCCACTTAATGTCAGGCACCTAGCATAGGCTGGCTGATGTCTGTTTTATGAGCACTGACCTATTTGTCCCTGGGGTGGAAAGATATCTCACCTACATCCAGAAGTCCACTGCCGCCCTTGTTTCTGTGACGTCCCAGAAAGACCAAAAAAAATTGGTCTTAAGAAACGGGATTTCCAGTACCGGTCCTTTCAGTCACAGCTTCCTCAGCAGCAGCCACAACAGGTGCAATTCCAGGCCTGGCACCCAAAAACCACGTGTAAGGGCCAGGGTCCAAAAACGTTGTGAGGCAAGGGTAGTGGTGCCCCTCTGGCTGCAGCCGCTGGTGCCTCTACGAAACATAGGAACATACGAAAAAAAAAAGGCAGCAAAAGAAGGCCAAATTGGTCTATCGCGTCTGCTTGATAAGTGATGCAGGGTTCGTGGCTTATGCCAGTGACCATGGCCCACCCCACCCCGTGTCATCCGATCCCTCCCTTCTTCCCCTCCTCGGTCCCGTGGGTTCCCTATATGTTTGTCCGAGGCCCTTTTAAAGGCCTCCACCATCTTTAATGAGACCACTTCTTCTGGCAGCTCATTCCATGCAGCTATCGCCCTCTCCATGTAAAAATGCTTCGTAACATCCCTCCTTAACCTCCTCCCCCCTATCAACTTTATACCCATCTTGCCCCCTCATGGTTCTGTTTTCACTCATTTTAAAGAGACCTTCTCTCTCCACTCTGTTCATCCCCTTCAAGTATTTGAAGGTCTCTATCTTATCACCCTTCTCTCCCCTCTCCTCCAGGGAGTACATCCTTAGGGCTCCCAGCCTCTGTTGGTAGGACCTATTTTGTTGCCCCTTGATCATCTTGGTTGCTCTCCTTTGAACCCCCTCCAGGATGCTGATGTCTTTCTTAAGGTATGGATGCCAATACCTCCCCCCATATTCTAAGTGTGGTCTTACCATTGACCTGTATAATGGCAAAATGATCTCGCTCTGCCTGCTACTGAATCTCCTTGCAGTACACCGCAGCATTCCAGTGGCACTACGCCGGACTCCAGGGATCTATTGAACAGAACAGCCAGCTGCCCCAACAGTTTTTCCGCCAGCTCTTTCAGCACCCTAGGGTGTATGCCATCTGGTCCCCAAGATTTGTCCACTTTCAGTGCCAGCAGCCCCTCCCTCACTCTTTCAGTCTCTAAGGATGCTGCCAAAGCTCCAGGCTCTACAAAAGCTGCCCAATGACAGGTCAGGGCCGTCATCGCTCCACCCGTCCCAACCCTGCCTGCTCTCCTGATCAGAGGCTGACTGTGTCACTTCTTGCCACGTTGGTCCACTATTACAGTGGACAAGTGGGTGTTGGATATAACGGGCAGAGGATTGCCTCTGGATTTTGAAGCTGTCCCACCTTACTGTCTCCACATGCATTGATAATCCAGGGTGTCACAGGACACGCTGTCCACCCTTTGAGTGGACATTGCTCAGCTTCTTGCAGAAGAAGCAATAGCCTGTGTCCCAGATGCTCTGGCCAGTCAGGGTTACATGTCCATGTACTTCCTGGTCTCAAAATGGACAGGAGGCTGGCGCCCCATACTGATTCTGCACGATCTGATAGACATAGGTGCAGGTGCATTTCAGGAATGCTTCCAGGGTGCCTGAAGCACTATGGAAGGAAATTTCAGCATTAAAAGATCTACAGAATATGCAGAATGTGGTTGTAAAACAATATGACAAGGGTAGGAATGCCATACTTATGGGGGAGAAGTGTTATGTTAATAACGTTTCAGAGTTACTGAATGCCAGTGATCATTATGAAAAACTGAGATGTGACCCTACCTCAAAATACATGTTAGAACTGTACTCATTACTTAGTTGATGAGGCATATGCTAAGGGATGGATCACTGGGGACGAAGCGTAATAGTAATTGACATAGAAGTTGACGGCAGATAAGTGTAACCCCTAGGTGGCGCTGTTCTAAGGGCTACTACCCCTGCCTGTATGACTATACACATGTTAAGTGGTCTTAGTTCACTATTAAGGTGCCTCCACACGGAGAAATGGTATTGGGGTTGCTTATCTGCTCTAGCATAGCCCTCTGAGAAGCTATAACCACCCACCAACCCTCCTAGTGGCCCAGTACCTAAAGCAGTAGTAAATTCACAAATAGTATAGAACTGTAATAATATGCACACACCCTTCACACTTACCATCAGGGTTGGATGTGCTGCAGTTTCCCTGAGGACCCCCTGTAAAATAAGGTTAGCAATGCAACAATACACTATTAACACTGTAACCCAACTAATAATATGCACACTAGCCAGGTTAAAAGTGAAGAAAGACAATCAGTTTATTTAGGGGCAGTGAACAAGGGAGGAGCATGAATTTAGTCAAATGATTTGAGATCTGATTTGATTCAAGATTGGCATGCACATTTAGTCCCAACATGACAGTGTCACAACACTGGGTACCCAGAATAGTATGTCTGGCTAGCCAGAGACGTTGCCCGGGGGTGGCAGGCGTTGCAGCTGATGTTGGGGCCCTTGGTGGAAAGAAAAGCAGTTAGCATGCAAAACACCCAGATTATTTGTAATCCGATCCGGCTGACTCAGTCCTTTGTAAACCCAAGAAAGTGAAACAATTAGATGGTACCACAAATGATTTAAGCACTCATTGCAGGGGAGCTACTCTGATTGTACTCAAGCTACCAGGAATCTGTTGTAAGGCAGGCAATATGGAGACCTTGTGATGGCAGAAAAGCATGGGGAAACAGGGCCGACAAAACACACCTCCTCTTCACGGCCTTTACTCCAGGTGGCCACAACGTACGTGTTGTTACTGTGCAGGGGCTGGATCCCTAAGCCAGTCTCTCGCCGTGACAGTCTGTGGTGATGGAGTAGCATCCTAGGCCAAAGTGGCAGGGCCCAGGCAGGATGAGCAGTCTGACGAAGTTCGTGATCTTCTGCTGGGGGAAGCCTCCAGCTGGCATAACAGGTTAGAAACATAGAATTTGACGGCAGATAAGGACCGCTTGGCCCACCTAATCTGACCATTTCCCTACCTAACGGATAAGCTGCAGATCCTAGTTAACCAACAGCCTACTTCCTCTTACCCCACCACTAGAATTGCCTTATGCCTGTCCCATGCATTCTTGAATTCCCCCACTGTTTTTTACTCTATGACCTCCTCAGGAAGGCTGTTCCATGCATCTACAACATTCTCTGTGAAGAATACTTCCTCACATTACCTCTGAGCCGTCCCCCCTCTATCTTCAAATTGTGCCCCCTTGTTCTTACACATCTCTTTTTCTGAAAGATGCTGCCCTCTTGGTGGAGAAGCAAGTCTTGACCCACGAAACACATTCAGCACATTTAAATCAACAGCTGCCTCAGAAATCAGTTTGGGTATAGTCCGGTTGCAATTCAGCAGCTTTAGTGAGCAAATCTTTCGATTCGAGTATATCTCGCACATAAGCTGGGCCAATCGCTTCAGGAGCAAGTCTTTGGTCCAAATCGTAAGTTGCAGTTCTCAAGCAGGAGAAAAGTAGCAGGAAGGCATGTTAGGACTCTTCCCACTGATTCCCATATGCTTCTTCTGGGAGCAGCTGCACAAAAGCTCGAGCTGTTCACACTTCAACCTCCAACTCTAACTGATCCACTGTCTCTTGTTCCTCTGGGGATTTCCCTTGTACATCCAGGCTTGCAATTGGCTGAAGAAGCTGTCAGTTACAGTAAGGTCTCCCCCTCCAGGCCAAATTGGCGGCAACTTCAAAACTATAAAAAGTATTTTTCCTTCCCACAAGACCCCTGGGACAGGATCCATTTTAGGTTCCTGGAGTCTAATTGGTCCAATTACTGGAAGTTCCGGACCTAACATGGTGGCTCCCATCCAAATGAATGATCTGCAGATAAAGCAGGTTAGACAAACTTCTCTCTCTCTCTAATATAACAGTTCACAAACAGTAAATAAGCACAGTTCCTTCATAATCTCCCTCTGCGCAGGTAGCGACTGCAGAATAGAGCAAATCAGAGCACTGTCTGGCCGGTCACAAGCTCTAAATCACTTGGATCCAGCACAGACCATTCACTGCACACAAATTAGCTATTCTCTTAAAGGGACAGGCGCGGAGGCTTAATATGGCACTCTCACGTAAATAACAAGATCACACTAGGACGGGACACCAGCCTGACAGTGGGCATTATAGAGCCCAGGAAGACATTATAGTAAACCCCAAATTGGTAGGGGGAGTTACATAAGGGTACTCAGGCCCACATAATTTATTAAACCTAATTTCCTTATTGTCCCTACATTTTACAGCATGCTAAAGGTCCATAAACATTTAATAAAGCCACCGATTGTGCCCGATTGTGTCAGAGATTGAGTTACTGACATATAATTTGGGGAAATTCATTGACTACTTTTTGAAGCAATTTGTAGGAATGTTAAAATCACACATTTATTTATTTAGTTTTTGTTTACAGGGTAGGTGCACTAGCCAAAAAGAACTATTTTCAAGCACGACCCGGGAGAGTACAGAGACAAACTTCAAAATAACGTTATGGTACAAAATACAAGTTACAAGTAGATGTTTGAAGCAACTAACAGCAGTAAGATGACAAAAATGGAGGTTGTAAGAACACTGCGCTAGGGCTATAACTAAATACTGGACTCAGTCCCTTCCGCCATACCTCGACTCCGCCCTCTCAATCCAGCCACTGCCAGCCTACTCCCTCAGGAGCGCCGATTCCAGGCTCTTTCACGTCCCATTTATGGGCTCATCCAAAGGACAAGCCGCTTTCAAATACCGTATGCCCAAACTTTGAAACACTTTGCCTACCGACATTAGACATACCTCAAACTCTCAGCATCTCAACTTCCTCCTCAGTGCCCACTTTTCCACCAGCTGTATATGCACCTAGCTCTAGCAAGTAACCTATTCTCCCGGGACATGCTCTTATCTGCTCGCCTGGCCTCTCTAATGGGTCCTGACCTGTATGTGCCCATACACATGGGCCCATGCTGCGGACCCCTCCCAGCCATGTCTCCATTACATCGGACCCATGGCCTTAGTGTCACCCGTAACTCTGCTAGTACACTCCCCAAAGGCCGTCACCACACTCAGCTGAGGGGCAACCGCAGTCCCTGTATTAAATGTAGTATAACTATTGCAAGTTTTGTCATTACTGTAATTATGCTCTCTGAACAATTATAAGTGTTCAAATGTATGAAATGTATTCTGCTGCCTCTGTAATACTCTTGTCAACTTTCTGTTCCCAATCCCCCTTCCCCCAGGACGCATCTGGAATTGAGCGGTACCCCGCTCAGCTTGCTCTCCTGGTTAAACTCATAAATAAATTACAGCATTTAAAACATGTGACAGTTACATTTAAGGCGAAATATATAGTGACTAAGCAATGTTCAAACCAAACGAGGGATAAAGTGCTGTGAGAGCAATAGCAGCCAGGCAGAAATAGGTATGGGGGAGCTAGAGAGAAAGAGGAGGAAGTAGGAAGGCAAGAGGTGGAGTGTATATGTAGAGAATACTGCAAGTTAATTTGCAGGGTGTAGTAGGGCGAGCTGAAAGCTAAAGATTAAGTAGAGAAAGCAAACAAGTTACCCAGAAGGGTGCATCAGGAAATGGTAGATGAAATGCAGAAGTTAAAAAGTGAAAATGAAAGAAAGTGCTGCATGTTGGAGTGGAACCCAGGAGCCCAGGAGACCACAGGGGGAAGGGTGTAGTTGGAGAGTAAAGGGCCAGGGTGGTTTAAAACAGGAGCATTTGTAGGAGAAGAGATAGTGGCGTAGTTCTCTCTTATATGCGATGTGGTATACAGCTTGGTGTAGAGTTAGTGGGAGTGAGTTCCAGAAATTGGGAGCATGACAGACAAAGGCACTTCACCTTTTGTGGTACGGTGTCTCGGGATGAGAACAGGGACATTGTCTGCAGAGCGTAGTCCATAGCTGGTTTTCTGGTATTGAAAGAGACAGGCCAGGGGTTTAGGTACACAGGATCTGATAATGTTACCAGTAATGGACCCGAGTGCATAAGACCTTAATTCTTGGGGTGGAAGCCGTCCTAGATCAGCGTAGAGAAGACAGTGATGTTTCAGCCGGGGGAGCAGGATGCAAAGCGGCAGATGTTATTATAGGTGACATCCCACTATTGTAGACTTGAATTGCAGACAGAAACATACATAGCAACCCCATAGGTGAGAGAGGGAAGTAATATTCCACGGGCAATGGCAGTTCTAGCTGAGGGGGTGAGCGCATCAATAGTACAGTAGGTGATGCCAAGTTTGGAGTTTACCTGCTTACAGGTAGTTTAGATGTGGAGATCGAAGCTCAGAGATAGGTCAAGAGTGACACTTAGATATTTGAAGGAGTTACCACCCCGACAGATGTACCATCAACGGAGGAGATGTTAAAGTGTGTCTGGGAATGTTTGAGTTTGAGACTGGAGCCAAATGACATTGCTTGGGTCTTAGAATTATTTAGAAAAAGTTTGTGATTTGCGAGCTACTGTTGAATATGCTGAAAGTCATTAGAGAGCCAAGAGTTAATGTCCTCAATGCTATTGGAACTGGTATACAGTACAATGTCATCCACATATAATAGGGAGAAAGTACTGAGGAGGTTTGAGGTGATGTTATTGATGAAAATTGAAAAAAGTAGAGGATCTAGGACTGACTCTTGTAGTACACCAATGTTGATAGTGACCTTGTCAGAGAAGGTGGAATTAAATTTCACATATTGAGACCTATCCGACAGATAGCTATCAAACCATTTCACAATATTTGGCTGGGAACCTAGAGAGTTTAGGGTGGAGGTGAGGATGGACTGGTCTGCCAGATCAAACGCCTTAGTCACGTCAATTAAAATGGTCCCAGTGAGCATGCCAAAGTCCATGGCCACTAGGGTGTCGGATGTGAGTTTGAGTAGGGCAGTAGTGGTACTATGTCCCTTGCTGAAACAATGTTGAGCATCAGTTAAGAGATCGCACCATGTATGCCTTGCAAATGTTAGACAAACTGATTTGGCGTAATAGTTATCCATGGGTAACGATTGATGTTGTAAGCCTTTATACATCAAATCAGCATCGTGATGGCTTGGAGTCGGTGAATCATTCCTTTCAAAACTATCAGTGGGAGACTTAATACCTAAAAGTTTTTTAGGTGCAGGCACTGGGATTTGTGCTAGAGGATAATTATTTTATTTTTGATAAACAATTTTTCAGACAAAAATGTGGCACGGTTATGGGAACCTCTATGGCTCCCTCTTATGCTAACCTGATAATGGTAAATGGGTAGTTTGATTCTGACTCTCTTTTTTTCTTTAAAAAAGTGAAAAAATAGACTGCCAACCATACTGGTGTTACCACGCAAACACAGATTTGTTTTGCATTCCTTGATCAACTCCCACTGCATCTTTCCTGCACTTGGGAACACCCACAACACAGTCTAGCCCCTCATGATGCAGTAGGAGTTTAGGAGGCTACTGCCTCATGAGTGACTGCACTGTTTGGGCGAGTTTCTAATGCTCAGGATGTATGCAGTAAAAACAGATCCAGGATTGTAAATGAAACACATTTTTTTATAAATATAACATTATCATGCATTTCAGTACTACTAAACAAGGAGACAGACAAAACAAACTGCAGCATCAGTGAATTTTAGAGAAGGTAAGCAATCATAAAATGTAGGTTTTTAAAGGGACACTGTCAACCTTTTTAGCATCTTATTATTTCTAGGTAGAAACCCACATTTTATGATTGCTTACCTTCTCTAAAATTCATTGATGTTGTTGGTTGTTTAATCTGCCTCCTTGCTCATTAGAGCTGAAATGCATGGGAATGTATATTTATACACAGCCTTGTTTTGCTCCAAATTGTTTACCTAAGCTTACTGCATACTTCCTGAACATTAGAAACATCCTCAAACAGTACAGCCACTTGTGATAAAATAGTCTCATCTACTCCCACTGCATAATGAGTAGCTAGATAGTGTTGGGGGTGTTACTGAGTCCAGGAAAGATGCAGTTGAAGTTAGTCAAGAAATGTAAACAAACATGTTTTGGTGTGGTAACACCAATATGATTTACACTCAATTTTTTACTTTTAAAAGGAGTCTGAATCAAACAAACAGCTACATCAGCAGTCTCTACAGAATGAGAACAATCCTAAAATCTGTTTTTTAAACCAGGGACACTTTGAGGCCAAATGGGGTTGACAGTGCCCCTTTAACTAGAAATAATATAATGAAAAACCGGTTGACAGTGTCCTTTTAAACCAAGAGCATCTTTTAAAAAAGCTAAACATTTTAGTGATTTGTTAACAAGCAGCCACTACAGACCAACCAAAAACAAAATACGGAAAACTGGGTACCAAAGAGGCCATGAGGATTTTTTAGATGTGGCTATTGTAATATGTGTAAGTATGCCAGTGAGGGAGATGTATATGTACACCATAACAGTTCAAGAAGGGTAGTGATTAAGAACTTTATATCTTGCAGCACATCATTTGCAGTGTACATCATTCGGTGTAGCTGCCTTAGACATTATGTGGGTAGAACAGTTAGACCTATTAAAACCCCTGTCCGAGAGCATGTTAGGGCAGTCATTAAACAGTGACTGTAGCCCCTAGGCGCACATTTTTCTCTGGCACATAATTCAGACCCTTCCTGTCTTAAATTCACGGCCCTAGAAACAGTAGAAAGACGTGAGGATAGACTCAACAGACAATCAAAAAGAAACATGCTGGATAGTTTCATTGGACACAGTACAGCCATGAAGGTTTAATAAGAAGTAGATTACACACCTTATATTAAAAATACATAAAATCCTATTGAATCTTCCTCTAAGTTTCAAACAAGCTGGAACATTGCATCTAGAAAATTGCTTGGTGACTTAGTCACCTGTGTCAGTTTTAATTTGTTTGTCTTTTTTGTGTATGTCTATAACTGTTATAGTGAAACAGTATCAGTTTACTTTAGAAATAATGATTTAGTTGTTAGTCCTGATAGATCAATGACTTAACATGAAGTAATATTTAAGATATATAAAATATCGATACATCTCTGAATGGATTCTTATGTTGCGTCTCAGTTTGACATTGTTCCTTTACTTGAACTTGGATCTTGTTTGCATGGCATATCTCTTTGCCTTTCTTTCCCTTCCCCTTTTGCCCCTACCTTTTTTCCCCTTACTCCTTCTTCCCTTTCTATCCCCCTTCCTCACTTTCTTCCTCCCACTTACTTCCTGCCCAATTCTGGTATTCAAGTCCTTTTCTTCCCCACCCCATCATACCTGTCCTTCCTGCTATTTCTTGCTTTATTCTTTTCTTTTTTTCTGCTTTTCATTCTTTGTCTTTATACTATTTTTTGTGCTGTGCTATTAATTAGTAATTGTGCCACATTTTGTAAGATACATATTTATTGTATAATGTACACTATCATATGGTGTGGAATGGAGTGATATCACTTTAAAAAGGTGCTTTAACTTGGGGACTGGGTTGGAGTATGGGGATACGCCCCGTGACGAATACCTAATTGTTGGGCTGCTGGGATTTGTTCCTCCAGCCAGGAGTTCATATGATGCACAGAATGCTGTAATAAAAGCTTACTTCATGCAGTAAGTAGGGGTCTGTTATTTGAATGGTAACCTAGAGTGCTGAAACTTTTGTCTTCTGCATAGTCTGAACCAGTTCATGCAGAAACGCAAGATCTTACTTCGAGAGGGTTCTTGCAGTAGGTCTTCACATATAGGACTGCCCCACTGGCGTCAGGACCTCACGGCAAACTTTTAGCTAGCAATCATCAGTGGGGACCGTTCCCTGCCATCACGTGGCGGACGTCAGACTGACTATAAAGGACAGTCGCCGCCTTCCAGTTCTTTACCGTCATGGTATGGTCCGACAATGTGGTAGAACAGTTTTCCAGTCGCCGCCATTTTCTAATAAGCGAATTTCTTTTTTTTCAAATTCTAACTCACGATGCATTCGGGAAACCTTTCGGTGGGGGTTCTCTTCCACCCTCCGTCTTACTCTCAGATTCTCACCTCGGATGCCTCATACTTGGGATGGGGAGCTCATCTGGGGAGACCACAGAACTCAAGGCTCCTAGTCTCCCATGGAGGAGAACCTTCACATCAGTATTCTGTAGATGAGAGCGGTGCTCTATGCTCTTCAGGTCTTCCAGTCGCTCCTAGCTCTGGGAACACGTCTCATCCAGACAGTCAACATGGCCACTGTCTGGTATCTAAACAAACAGGGAGGCACCCGGTCGTATCCTCTACGCAGAGAGGCGATGCGGGTGTAGTACTGGGCGATACAGCATGGCCTATCCTTGACAGCAGTCCATGTGCCAGGTGTTCACAACATTCTGGCGGACAGTCTCAGCCGATCAGTCGCCAAGGCTCATGAGTGGGAACCAAAGCAGGCAGTAGTAGAAGACCTGCATCTTCTATGGGGTCGGCCAGACCTAGATTTATTCGCCTCCCCATCCAGTGCAAAACTACCCAGCTTTTGCTCGCTCATTCCCGGGCATAGTGCTTTTTGGCAAGATGCACTGTCTCTGTCTTGGACGGGGAGATTTCTGTACGCTTTCCCTCCCTTTCCTGTTCGCAGAAGGTTCTGCTGAAGCTACAAGCAGAGGGGGCTGACATGATTTTCATTGCCCCACTGTGGCCTCGGCAGATATGGTTCCCATTGCTGCAGCAACTGGCACTAGAACCCCCAGTACCTCTCCCATGACCTTCTGTCCCAGGAGCAGAGCACCCTGGTTCATCCGAGTCTCAAGTCTCTCCATCTTCATGCGTGGCACCTGTGGACTTAGCGATTTCTCGCTATCGGGTCTCCTCAGGAGTCACTCAGGACTTAGTGGAGGCCAGGAAACTCTCCACTAGATCAACTTATGCCATGAAATGGAAGAGTTTTTCTCTCTGGGCCTCAACGAAAGGTCTAAACCCTTTTTCTTGCTTGGCCTCCCAGGTTTTAAGAGTACCTCTTGCATCTGCCAGAGTTGAGCTTCAGCTATTCCTCCCTGAAGGTCCACCTCTCTACAGTTTCAGAATATCACCTGCTGGTGGAGGGTAAAACCCTAGTTCAGCTAGAGGTTTCCAAGACTTTCTTGAAGGGGATCCTTCATATCAAACCTCCAGTCCAGAAACCTGTTCCTCCCTGGGATCTCAACTTTATGTTAGAAAAGCTTACTTTGCCCCCCTTTGAACCGGCAGCAAGCTGTGATATGCGTTATTTAGCGTGGAAAATGCTATTTTTAGTTGCTTTCACTTCAGCTCGACGAGTTTCAGAGCTTCAGGCTCTAGTTTGTAGAGGGCCTTATTTAATTTTCTACAGAGACCGGGTGTTTCTACGGACTAATCCTTCGTTTCTTCTGAAAGTGGTTTTGGAATTGACCCTTAACCAGAGTTTTGAACTGCCAGTGTTCTTTCCAGAGCACTCCAACAGGGGGGGAGTACCTCCTGCACATTCTCGATGTGCACAGGATTTTGAGGTATTATACCTCTCGGACTAAGGAGGTTCGAAAGTCGAACCAGCACTTTGTAGCCTTTGCCTCTCAGTGCCAGGGCAAGGCTATTACGAAACAGACTATGTCTAGGTGGCTGGCTAATTGTATGTGTTACACTTACCAGAGGTACGAGAAACCCCTTCCGGGGACAGTTAAGGGCCACTCCACCAGGAGTGTGGCCACTTCTACTGCCTTTGTCAGGAATGTGTCCACTGCAGACATCTGTGCAGCAGCCACTTGGTCTTTCGTCTATACCTTCACTAAGCATTACAGTCTGGACATTGCCTCTAAGCGTCGGACTGGCTTCGGTCTTGCAGTTCTGCAGGGTCTTCTGTCTTGAACAGACCTTTAGTTGGCAGACATTTTCCTCCTCCCGGAACCTCATCTCCAACTCTTTCTTTTGTGTTAGACTGCTTGGTATTCAATCCTGTATGTGAAGACCTACTGCAGGAACCCTCTCGAAGTAAGATATAGCAGTTAGCAAGAACTTACTGTAACAGTAGTTCTTCGAGAGAGGTTCCTGCAGTAGGTCTAGTTTCCCAACCACCTTTCCCCCAGCTCCTGCGTTTTTGTTCTTTATTCCCTGTCCAGGTCTCTGGCTCTGCCAGGCACAGGGTACCAGAGTCTGTCACTCCTCTTTTCCTGCTCCTTTATGTAGGTCTCCAGTGGAAAAGAACTGGAGGCGGTGAGGACCGCCTTTTATAGTCAGCAGATGGGGGCGTGATGATTGCTAGCTACAAGTTTGCAACAGTCCTGACACAGGGGCACAGTCCTATATGTGAAGACCTACTGCAGGAACCTCTCTCGAAGATCTTCTGTTACGATAAGTTCTTGTGTAACTGCTATTTTCAGATGGTCACTCTGAATCACATTATTATAGCACTGGAGCAGAATATGTGGCTTTGCTCCCTAGACCTCCAGGATGCATTCTTCCACATTCCTGTCCATCTGTCCATCCCACAGCCGCTACCTTCAGTTATGAGTGGAAGGGGTCCTGTACCAGTTCCGGGTCATGTTCTTTGGTCTTTCCTCGGCACCCAGGGTCTTCACCAAATGCATGGCAGTGGTGGTGACCCACCTGCGGAACCTTGAGGTCAGGCTGTATCCCTGTCTGGATGACTGGCTGTTAGCTCATCCCTCCAGAAAGGCCGCAGAGAGGTCCAGAGATCTGGCTCTGCAGACTTGCCAAGACTTGGGCCTGTTGGTCAACCTGGACATGTCCAAACTGGTACTGAAGCAGGTGATGAGGTTCACTATGGCAGAACTAGACTCTCTGGTGGCCAAGGTCCGCCTCCCTGTGGACTAGGCACTGGATCTTACCTCCTATACCCGATCATTTCAGGTTGGGATCTCATACCTTTTCTGGGATTTCCTGAGGCTGCTGGGGTACATGGCATCCTACATCAGCATGGCTTGTTGGGCCTGCTGGCAGGTGCACCACCTTCAGTGGGAGTTGGGCCATCACAGGTCCCAGTGCCTAGGCCACTTGGACCAGCTGGTCACAGTGACCCAGCCGATGTGGGATGCCATCCAGTGGTGGCTGATTCTAGAATACCTGGAGAAATGAGTCCCATTTGTCCATCCAGAACCATCACGTTTATGATGGACGCATCTGTGGTGGAGTGGGAAGCGCACCTGGGAGACCACAGAGCCCACAGGTTTCGGTCTCCCAGGGAGTCTCCTCACCACATATACCTGCTGGAGCTCTCTGCAGTGCATTTGGCAGTGAAGGAATTCACTCACCTAGTTGTGTCAGGTCATGCAGGTCCAGATGGACAACAGTACAACCATGATCTTACTTCGAGAAACAGCTCTTGCAGCAGATTACACCATTAGGACTGAAGCCGGCAGGCACCAGGACCCCACAGAAATTTTCTAGCTAGCAGCATTCAGCAGGGATCGCCTCCGACGTCGGTCCTGCCCCCAACGTCAGGCATAGTACATAAGGAGGCGGTCCCCCAGAATCCCCAGTTCTTTTCCCGCCGCCAACTCACCAGCATCGGCCTCTCGGTCTCTACCTAGCGCACGACGACTAAGAACTTCTCTGAGTAGTTTCTACAAAACTAATGTCCTCTCCAGCTCCTTCTTCTGAGGGACACTTTTCCAAGTGTGCCTGCGGAAAACAGATCCCCTTCAAGGATCCTCATTCATCCTGCCTGCGGTGCTTAGGCCCGGACCACGACACCAAGGCCTGCTCCTTCTGTCAAGGGTTCAACAGCCGCACCAGAAACCGCCATCAGAAGGCACTTCAGGTGTACCTTTTAGAAGAGAAACTTAGCAGGATGGACAAAGAACCTTCCTCCGGGGTGATTCTTCATCGAAGGCCCATAAACACCGGGACAAACACCGGGAGAAGGCAAGGTCCAGATCCCCGAACTGGGCCTCGGACTCGCGTAACTCAGGCTCCACCCGATCTGACCGCTCTCCCTCCAGGGCTCGTTCTCAGCCCCCTCCAGTTAAGGTCAAGGCTACGGGCGGTTCTTCGACTTTGCTTCATCCCATTAAGACTTCGAGGCCCTCGGCTTCCTCCATTCCCTCTTGGGCCTCTTCCGAACCCCACAAGTCTTCCTCTTCTGCCCGACGTCCGGACCCCGACTCCAGATCGGTCTCCTAGCCTCCCAGGGGTCCAGATCCACCACTCAGGAAGATGAAAGACCTGACGTCCCTAAAGCGGACGACGGACCCGACGTCGGTAAGCACCGAGAAGTTGGCCGGGTGTTCGCCAGAGCCGAGGACATCGACCCAAGCACCAGGCGCCAATGGCATTCGCCGGACCCAAAGTCATCGGCCAAGTGGACCGACATCGGCCTCATGCCTCACTGAGCCAAAGACAGCCCCCCAGTCACCGGGGGACACCGGTCGCAGGGACTCCACAGAGGAGGACATGACATTGCCTGAAGACCAGGTGGGCGACACAGGGGATGCCGGCTTCTAAGGGGACCTTCACCCACCCCGGAGACACCTACGTACCCGTCGTCGGGCATGAACATACAAGAGGTAAAGGATCTCTTTACTTTCTGGTGGGACACTATCCGAAAAGACGTGATTCCTGTAAAACCTCCTCCTCCTACTCCTTCACCTCCTACGCCCCCTTCACCACCACAGGGGCCAGCAGGACGACCACCAACCCCTGAGGAGCAGACTCAACCTCCTTGGGGTAGATCCAAGGATCGGAGAAGGCCTCCCTCAAGATCTCCATCAGGGTCTCCCAGCCCCAAGCAACCCAGACATCATCGGTACGCTCCGTCAGGGGAGGACTTCAGATCGGACACCTTGGAATTCTCCAGATCTCCTCCTCCACTCAGCATCCCATCACCTGACCCACACGACCTACCCAGGTCACCTCCGGATGATCCCTCCTTCTCTGAGATCATGAGGCGCATCCAGGACAACATGGGATGGGATGCTGAAGACCTCGATCTCAAGAGACAGCGCCTTGCCCGTTATCTTCGGCAGAAAGATCCAAAGCCTGTGGTAGTGCCACCCTTGGTGGACACCTTCGCGGATGTCGCCAAGGCTGCGTGGAAGCGTCTGCACTCCACCCCCACTGTGCCGAAGAAAGCTGACCGCCTGTACAAGGCCCCGGAAGAGGACCAGTACTTGGCTCAACAACCTCTGGCTGACTCCCTGGTCATTACGGCCTCGCATGACCGGTCCCAAAGACCGCAGCATATGAGCACACAGCCACTGGACCAGGAATCCAAACAGCTGGATGCCCTGGGGAGGCGCATGTATGCGACTCCTACATGCTCCATCAGGTCCCTGAACTACCTGTCTCACATGGTACAGTTTCAGAATGCCCTGTGGGAACAGGGCCAGGACATTGTCAACAAATTACCGGATGGCGACCAGAAGACGGAACTCCTTAACCTCCTCCGCACAGGGTCTGATGTGGGAACCCAAGTGCTACGAGCCGCATACGATTCTGTGGACTCATCTGCCAGAGCTGCAACTTCAGGCATCTGTCTCAGGAGACACTCTTGGCTCTGTGTCTCCGGCTTACCCAGACATACAGAAGAACATTCTCGACGTCCCATACAATGGCGAAGTACCATTTGGTGAACCCTCGGAGAAGGTAATCACCCCAAGCTCCAGGACGCTGAGAAGGCAGTCAGATCTGTGCAGGCCATGTACAGATCAAGGCCTGGTTCCTTTCGTAGGAACCAGAGCCATTTTCGCAGCCGGCAACAACGGCAGCAGCCACGTTCTGGACAGCAACAAAGGGGCACTTTTCAGCGTAAAACCCAGGCTAAGTCTTCCCCAGGCAGAGGCCAGCATTACACCAAACTGGCCCCGCCTGCAGGGACCAGTGCTGCCACAGCATGACTCCTTCCTGGCCCCCGGCCCTCCTCTGGATCAATGGGCACAAAAGGTTGGGGGTCGCATCGCTCGCCACTTTTCAGAGTGGCAGTCGATTACCGCCGACCGGTGGGTTCTCCAATTGGTCAAGAAAGGCCACTTCATAGAATTTCTCGACCACCCACCGTCAAGATCTTCCCTGCTTTTCCGGTATTCGGGTCTGCACGCCCTGCTCATACAGCAGGAGGTGCTCACACTTCTCGGAAAAGAAGCTATAGAGCACGTACCACGGAACCAAAGAGGTGCAGGTTATTATTCTCACTTCTTTCTGGTTCCCAAGAAGACAGGGGACCTCCGTCCGATACTGGATCTCAGTGACCTCAATGCTTCGGTCCTTTACAAACGCTTCCGCATGGTGACCCTCGCAGGTCTGATACCCATGCTCAAGCAGGGCGCCTTTCTAGCGTCCTTGGACATGCAGGATGCTTACCTGTATATACCCATCGCTCTAGCACACAGGAAGTTTTTGCACTTCGAGTTTCAGGGTCACCATTATCAGTTCCAAGCCCTCCCCTTTTGACAGTCATCGGCACCTCGGGTATTCACGAAGTGTATGATGGTAGTAGCGGCGACTCTGAGGAGACAAGGCCACTACATGTTCCCCTACTTGGATGACTGGCTTCTCATGGTGACCTCTCGGGAAGCCCTGATGTCCACCATTCATTGTACTCAGTTTCTGTTCAAGACGTTGGGCATAATTATCACTCAAGAGAAGTCATGCCAGGTTCTGTCACAGATTCTGCAGTTCACAGGCGCAGTTCTGGACACCGTCCAGGGGAAAGCTTTCCTACCCCAGGACCGAGCGGAACACATCAGATCCCTCATCAGGGACATCTTGGCAAAGAAGACCATCCTAGCCAGACTGGTCCTTTGCCTGCTCGGACACATGGCTGTGATCATTGCAACAGTCCCGCTAGCCCGTCTCCACATGCAGGTGACCCAGTGGATGTTACGGGTCCAGTGGGATCAAAATCAAGACCATCTGCAGCTCCCAATTTGGATCACGAAGGCTGTAATTCGGGATTGGCAATGGTGGCTAGATTCGAAGAACCTCTCGGTGGGGGTCCCTTTCACTGCGCCATCTCCGATTGTGACGCTCTCCACAGACACCTCAGGGCTCGGATGGGGAGCACACCTCGACGGTGTCTGGTCTCAGGGCCTGTGGACAGCCCAAGAGGCTCATCTCCACATAAATATCCGGGAAATGAGAGCAGTTCTTTACGCCCTGCAGGCTTTCCAGTCGGAGATTCCACCGGGTACTCTTCTATACAAACAGACAATTCCGCGGTGATGTATTACCTCAACAAACAAAGAGGCACCCATTCCTACCTGCTTTGCAGGGTGGCCATGAGGTTGTGGGATTGGGTTTTACAACACGGCGCAAACCTCATTGCTGTTCATGTACCAGGGGTGGACAACGTCATCGCAGACAGCCTGAGTCGCTCTCAGGCCAGAGTCCACGAGTGGGAACTACTCCAGGAGGTAGTAGAGGATCTGTTTCGCAGATGGGGTACACCAGAGTTGGACCTTTTCGTGTCCCCATCCAACACAAAACTGACCAATTTCTGCTCGCTAGATCCAGGGCCTGGTGTTTTCTGGCAGATGCGTTGTCCCTCTCCTGGGCGGGCAGATTCCTCTATGCCTTTCCCCTTTCCGTTGATCCAGAGGGTCCTTTTGAAACTTCGTAGAGAGCAAGCGACGCTGATAATTATCGCGCCGTTTTGGCCCAGGCAGATCTGGTTACCTCTACTACATCAGCTGTCCCGGGAACCTCCAGTGCCTCTGCCAATCAGCTCTCACTTGCTGTCTCAGAAGGCAGGCTCCATGGTCCATCCGGACCTTCGTTCGCTGAACCTGCACGCTTGGCTTCTAGAGACATAGCCATTATGCGATACAGGGTCTCGCAAGAGTTAGCAGATGTTCTAGCGGCGGCTAGAAAACCAGCCACTCATGCTGCTTACGCCATGAAATGACGCAGATTTTGCCTCTGAGCTCAAGCACGGGGGTTTTCGCCAATGGATTGTCCAGAACGGGTCGGTCTTGGACTACCTCCTGTCTCTTTTTCAGACAGGCTTGGCCTACTCCTCGATAAAAGTACACCTTTATGCCATCTCAGCCTATCACACTCTTATAGGTCAACGTCCTGTGTCTCAGTTGAACACGGCAAGAACCTTCCTGAGAGGTGTCCTCCACCTTAGACCTCCGATCAAAGATCCTATTCCGCCTTGGGATTTACCCTTTGTCCTGGAGCAGCTTACACTGCCACTTTTTGAACCAGCCGCGGATTGCAAGCTACGTCTCCTTACATGGAAGACGTTATTTTTAGTTGCCGTTACTTCCGCCAGAAGAATTTCGAAGCTTCATGCACTGATGTGCAAAGAACCTTATTTGGTTTTCCACCAGGACAGGGTATCCTTACGGACCAATCCGAAGTTTCTGCCTAAGGTGGTCTCAGCTCTCACTCTTAATCAGGACATCAATCTACCAGTGTACTTCCCTAAGTATTCAAATCGGGAAGAGGCCCTGTTGCACACTTTAGATGTGCATAGGTGTCTTTGATACTACCTGACCAGAACCAAACACCACCGAAAATCGGATCAGCTTTTTGTCTCCTTCGACCACAGCATGATGGGAGCTCCCGTTTCCAAACAGTCACTGTCCAGGTGGCTCATACATTGTATCACGTTCTGTTACCAGAAGCGCAACAAACCCTTACTGGGCGCAGTTAAGGGTCATTCCACAAGGGGGGTGGCTACCTGTTTTGAGGCCTTAAAGAACGTGTCCACCTCAGCCATCTGTGCAGCAGCTACTTGGAGCACTGTGCACACCTTCATCAGGCATTATAGCCTGGACGTTGCATCGAGACGAAGAGCAGGTTTTGGTCTAGCAGTCCTTCAAGGACTTCTGTCCTAGGCTTAGGTTCTACTAAGGATTTCTACCTTCCCTCTTCCCAGTGGTGGGATTTCCAATATTGCTTGGGAATCAGTCCTAATGGTGTAACCTGCTGCAAGAGCTGTTTCTCAAAGTAAGATAGTATAGTTACGTAAGAACTTACCGTAACAGTAGATTTTTGAGAACAGCTCTTGCAGCAGGTACTTTCCCTCCCACCATCCCCGCTGGAGGTAGATTCCTTGTTCCGATATCCTTCTCCTAGGAGCAGGTGTTCTCAACACCACTCTGATTACTATTTGATGGCAGATCCTCAGTCTTCTCTTCTGATGTCATCCAGCGGCCGGGAGTCTCCGGCGGAAGAACTGGGAATTCTGGGGGACCGCCTCCTTATGTACTATGCCTGACGTCGGGGATGGGACTGACGTCGGAGGCGGTCCCCGCTGAATGCTGCTAGCTAGAAAATTTCCGTGGGGTCCTGGCACCTGTCGGCTTCAGTCCTAATGGTGTAACCTGCTGCAAGAGCTGTGCTCGAAGATCTACTGTTACGGTAAGTTCTTACGTAACTGTACTTTCTACCTGAACAGGCAGGGCAGAACTCACTCTCTTCCCTCGTGTCAAGAGGCACTCTCCTTACCTAGACACTCGTGCGCAGCCTGGGTGCAGATCTCCTGGCGAACAATATCACTGGAGAAAACAACAGCTGGCGGATGCTCTCAGCTGTGTAGGAGAGACACCGCATGATTGGTCCCTGCATCAGTAAGTGGTAAACCACCTGTTCTTCCAGTGGGGTACACCCTTGCTGGACCTGTTTGCCTCCTGGGAGAACACTAAACTGAGGCTGTTTTGTGCTGCCCCCGACAATCCAGAACACTTCTCTGAGATGCCTTTGTGAGAACCTCATGCCAGGCCTCATATACACCTTCCCTTCCTTCCCATTAATCCATAAGGTGGTGGTCAAGGCCCAGAAGGACATGGCATGGCTTTGATAGCTCCAGACTGGCCATGGCAGTTCTGGTACCAGGCTCTCCTCAGCCTCACCAGCAGGCCCCCTGTGGAGACTGCCTCTCCTCACGGACCTGCTGACTGGATGACAGGGAATGGTCCTGCACCCGGATCTTCAGTCCCTGCATATCATGGCCTGTTTTCTGAGCAGCTAGAGTTTCAGGCCTTGAGTCTCATGGAGGATGTCTTCCACATTGTGGAGGCCTCCAAGAAAGTGTTAACTCGCAGGTGATACGCCTCTAAATAGAAGAGATTTTCCATTTTTTGCCAGGGCATGGGGCTTGATCCCCTTGTCTGCCCCATGGCTAGTATCCTGGACTACTTCTGGTTGTTTTCCCAGCTAGGACTGCAGGCATCAGCCCTTGCAGCCAACTCTACTTACCAGGTGCAGGCTGGTACACAAACAGTGGCCCAGGAGAAGGTGGTTGGGTGCTTTTTCAAAAGTCTGGACCACCTGTCCCCCTCCAGTGCATGAACCATCTCCACTATGGGACTTACTGCTGGTACTAGTGGTGCTCATGGGCAAGCTTTTTGAGCCAATGCACAGGTGTGAGGTGTCACACCTGTCATGGAAGATGGCCTTCCTGGTGGCTATTATGTCAGCCAGAAGGACCGGGGGAGCTCCAGGCGCTCTCAGTGGAGTTTCTTTACCTAGTCTTCCACAAGGACAAAGTTGTTCTTCGCCTCAGCCCGAAGTTCCTCATGATGGTTGTATCGGAGTTTCACCTTAACCAGGTGATAAACATATTGGTGTATTTCACCAGCCCTTCTTCGGAGACCGTTCTGCAGAGGGCGGTCTCTTATTACATAGAGCGCACGGCTGGTGTTCAGGGACAGGCTTACTAGCTGTTTGTCACTTACGCTGATGCTGCACCTGGCATATCAGCAGCAAAGCAGACAACTGCCAGGTGGATCACATCCTGCATCGACCTCTGCTATAGGTTGGGTGGTAGGGAGCGTCCTGTAGGGCTTAGGACTCATTCCATTGGACATACTGCTGCTTTGGTGGCTGTTTCCAAGGATATCCCTCTCCAGGAAATATGCAAGGTTGCTACCTGGAAGTCGGCACACAGCTTCATTTCCCACTTCTGCATTGACCTTGAGTCACGCTGGAATGCTGATTTTCGGACCTCGGTTCCGCAGTCTCCTGTTCACCAAGTAGGGGTGCGTGCCTTGCCCCCTTCTTCCCGGAGAACTGCTTGGAGTCTGCCAAAGTATGGATAAATGAACCATGTCCATGTCCCCAGAAAAATAGATTACTCATCTGTAACTGCAGTTCTAGGAGTGGTATATGGTTCACATCCACATGACTCACCCAGCCTCCCCTGGCAAGTGGCACATGGTTTCCTGCTTCAAGTGTGCAAGATCTGACATTGCAGGGCAGAATCCAGGGATATACCACCCAGGTGGTGGGAGGAGCTTAGCTTAAAGGCGTCTAGCCAATCAGACTGTTCCAGTGGAACTGCCAGAGTGTAGATATGAACCATCTTCCACTCCTAGAACTATGGTTACAGGTGAGTAGCCTGTTTATTTATGCTCCCAGACTCTGTCCCTTCGTACCTGCTACCTGCTTCTCTGGAGCACATTGGGTTCATACCCTGCCAAATTCTTTGTCCACTTTAGGAGTACAAGGAGTTTTTAGATGGCATTTTATCATCTTAATTACGCAGAGGTCCCTCAGGCCTCAGTGTGCTAGCAAGCGCTATATGCCAGGGCTGCTGCCCACTCCTCACCACTTCTCTGTCCAGGTAGTTGAGTCAGGCTCTGGCTGCAGTACCCACTACCCTTGTGCCACCCTTAGGCCCAACCTATAGTTCTCCTAAGTTGGTAGTTGGGTTTTATTTTTTTTTATGGTTTTTATATCCTTTTCCTGTCTCTTTGGGCAAGGAGTCTATAGCCCTCTCTGTTTTCTGTCCCACTTGTTTCCTCCTCCTGACATACAGAACCGAGTGGGGGGGGTGTCTGTTACTGGCTTGCTTACGTGAGTGACATCAGTACATCAGCCTCATGGATGGCACTGGCAGTGATGTCGATCCCCTCCCAGAATTGCAAAAGACTTTGCCCCCGTAGAGTCCTAACACATCTGTCTAAGATCCATTAATATGACTGAATGGTGAAGGTGCAGTGTGTACGTAATTTTCATTTTCTGTGCGACCTCACACAAAGGAGGCAGTATAGCGCAGTGGTTTAAGGCTCTGAACTGCAAACCTGGAGACCTGGGTTTGAATCCCACAGCCTCCACTTGCATATTGTGTAATTCTGAGCAAGTCACTTAACTTCCTTGTGCTCCCAGGTCGCACCTGTAAACAAGCTTTGAGCTTAGTGTGTCTCTCCTGAATAGTTCTCCTGTCTCTGCTTCCCATTTATTTTTAATATGTTCCACCAAGGTGTTTTGTATTTGTTGCAAGGATGCGTATAGAAATGAGATGAAAAGCTGAACCAAATTGCTAAGTGTACCGAAATAAAGAGATAAACTTCTGTGACTCTGCATCATTTTTGTCCTGACTAACCAAAACTGATCTTAGACGTGTACATTTGTGACCAAATTCTGTATGTAGTGTGAAGAGAGTTCGATTGAATTTATCTCAGAATTGCATTCTCAACACCTATGATCCGGGGTGAAAGGGTGTCATAAGGAAGAGAACGAAACTGAGAAAAAGCTGATTTAATCTGCAGATGAGAAGCGTATTGGCACCAAGTCTTCAAAGTGGTGGAAGTGAAAGCATTATATCTACTGTAAAGGGAGGGATTCAGATTAGAGCAGTTTAGCAAAAAGTGTTTTGGCCAATGGCTGTAGGTCATGATCTGTTAATTCGATCAGGTTGCAGTGTGCTATGTGTCGTTGAGAGAGCGGATACTGCAACTATTTTAAACAGGTTGTTTCTCTCTACAGTGTGCCCTTGCCCGTTATCTCTAGTGTAAAATTGATAATATGGCCTAGAGGTTAAAGTAATATTCTGTGAATGTGCTTGATACATGCAGTAGACCTGGATTTGATTTCCACAACCACCGCTTGCATACTGTGTGACCCTGACAGAGTCACCATACCTGGGGTTAGGGTCTAAATCCCGACTGTTTAAATCCCATATTTTTAATCCCGAAATTAATAATACCAACGCGCTTTAAAGACCGAACGTCAGCATCCCAACAGTCTTAACACTTGCACATCATTTAACATTCTTACAGTACCACAGCATCACGACAGTCTAATACAGTCATTAACTTTATCTTAATTTTCTTGTGTTTGAAAGAATATAGTTTCCATCAGAGAGCAACTCGGATTGCCATCAGAGCAAAACCAAGAGCAAAAGTAAACGGTTGTTTTAATGAATATATACCCCTCTGCTTCTCTACTGCAAACCCCAGGCTGTAACCCAAGGATTTGTACGGTGAACCCCATACTTGTGACACTATTCAGCGTAAAATTGTACAGTATATCTGCCCTGGTATTATCCATAATAGCCCCCGATGAAACATTTTTAAAATCATTACACTTAATACACACTGCATCAAAATTTAAAATACACGCTATGTAGAATAACGCCATAACAACACCACTAACAGCCATGATAGTATAGTGCTCACGTCAAGCACATATACACTGAGACAAGCAAAATAACCTGCCCCAGTCTTATTCCGGTCTGACTCAGGTCAGACTCCTTCGCTCCCACTTTGCCTCCCCCACTTAGCCGCTGCCATGCATACGTTGTTTGAAAGTACTTATGCAAGCACAGTTCTGAAAAGTGCAGCCAAGCTGGATGGTTGAAGGTGCTTTAGTGCCCAGGATCGAATATAGGCTAGTGTATCCCAAAGCCTGCCACACTCCAGTCAGACTCCCTTGCTCCCACTTTGCCTGCCCCCACTTAGCCACTGCGGCGCAGATGCTGCCATATCTACCCGAGAATGGCTTTTGTTAGCAAATACCCCCTCCTCCTACCAAAGCTGCCACCAGTGGGAATTAGAAGTTAGGAGATGTTAATGGGCTGCAGGTAAGCTAAATTTAGAGCGGGCTGCAAACCATGACGTGTGTGTGGTTGCTAGGGGCAACAGAACACATACAGCTTATGGGAGCACTTCCAATATTAAATGTAGCAGCAGACAGTTTACGCTTACAGTAGAACAGACACAGTCAATTCAATCAGTCACCAGTTCCTGTGGGCTTTAAAACAGCAGACCTTACTTTATGCAGGGCAGTCGCTGTTATGTAGCAGCCACAGAAGACAGTTTGAAAGTATTATGCAGGCACAGTTCTGAAAAGTGCAGCCAAGCCGGATGGTTGAAGGTGCTTTAGTGCCCAGGATCGAATACAGTCCTGAAGTCTACCACATGCCCGTCAGTCTCCTTCGCTCCCACTTTGCCTCCCCCACTTAGCCGCCGTGGTGCAAATGTTTATGTAAATTAGATGCTGAACTGCAGTTATATGTAATGTCCCTATAGTCTAACAGTGGGAGGAAGATCTGACAGTCCGGGTTTTTCGGTATTTCAGTACGCGGTGTTATTTCAGTCGGGCTATCAATACAATCAGGATTTTAGTGATGAGATATTTATTGTCGGGCTTTGGGATGTCGGGATTTCGGATGATCCCCCCAAGTGCTCCCAGGAAGCCTCTGAAAACAGGCCTAGTGGGCCTTCCCTGGTTACCAAAGAATAAAAAATAACTTCAGCGTAAATGGAGGATCAATTCATGAAAGTGATTAGGATCCAGAAACCCTCTGTTGCGGATCTTGACAGTATAAAAGCAAGGGCTCCCCAGATGTACTAGGATTCCTGTATTTTACAAGGATTTGAAGACATCTTCAGGGAAGTTCTTCTGATAGACGTGCATTGGTTATACATGAAAACAGATCAATTTGACTTCTCTAGGAAATAATGTAATCTACAGGAAAACACAGGAATATCGTCCTGACATTACAGGGAAAATGCCAAATTGGTCTGGGAGCACTGAGGAGCACTTGCCCTTTTGAAGTCCCCCACTGACGACTTATTGTTGCACCGAGAGCCCATTCCTGGTGTTGATAGATACCCTTCTCCCTCTGGTTTTGACACTGGGAGTGCCCCTCACCCAGTGTCATTGATGCCAGCCAGCGCTGCCTGATTCTTAATTACAGTACCATGATCCCATCTCAGGTAACCCTAATGTTTACTAGCCAGCAACGCTTAATTTCTGAGAGTCCATCATTGATGTCACTGAACCCCCGCCCACCACTTTCTACCACACCAGTATCCCATCCCAGGGTTGCTTAAGGCACACACACATACACACACGTTCTGACACTTGGAGCACATTTCTGGTGTTGCTCAACACATGCCTCCAAAGTAAGCTAAGCTCTTTCACTTCAAACACCCTACCACTTATTGTAGCACTGAGAGTCCATTCTTGGTGCCAAAAGACACCCCAACCAACAAAAAAGAATAATTATCACCTTCCTTCCCTTCCAGACAACAGCCAGCTCAATTCCTCTGCTTATCTTCTCAGTTAATCACCCTGTGAATCCCATTATTGCAATCACACCTGGAAATAAACTTCAGCTAAATGTGCCTTTCTCAGCCAAAAATTTGAAGTAAACCACGATGTAATGATTACATCACAATTTATGATGAAATAAGATGGTGGCTGGCCAAAGAGGTGAGTGGTGAAGTTGTGCTAATTGTCTTTTGAGATGGTTTAGGGCAACTGGATACTAGAGAACACTTGGGCTGTATGAGAAAGGGTGGTGCCACTAGACACCTTAGATTGCTTGGCATGGGATGGGAAGAAGGAGAAGGTTTAAGCTGGACACTAGGGGTTGCTTGTCAGCAGGACAGGGTGAGGGAAGGGGTACCGTTGGGCACCAGGAAAGGACTGTCTGGCATGATGCAGGGTGATGGGGGGGGGGTACCACAGGACACCAGGGTGGGACTGGCTGGCATGGGGCAGGATGAGAGAGGGGGTGCCACTAAACATAGTGGATTGCTTTGTATGGGAATATAGAGGTGGGAGGCACTGTATTTATGGGACTGCTTGACATCGGAACTGAGAGTGAAGGAGTTTTCATGGGACTTAAGGGTCTGACACAGGGATAAGTTGGGGGTGCCACTGGATGCCAGGGACTGCTTGGCATGGTGTGGGATAAGGGAAAGCTGTTACTGGATATCAGGGACTGCTTGGCATGGGGCAGGATAGGGGAAGGTGTGCCAGTGGATGCAATGGAGTGAAGGAGGGAGTGTCCCACAGGACTGTCGCCTCAGGGGTAGGAGGTCAGCTGACTCTTGCTGTGACAGTGCCTCCTGGGGGAACACAGGGAGCAGTGGCATGCAGAGTTACAGGAGAGGGGAGATGCACTTGCCAAAGCTCCTCCACCAGATTCGGTCTGTGGAACTGCCCACCCCGAAGGCCCTCACCGTCAGGGGGTCAATCCTGGCAGCAGGAGGTAAGCTGGTCTCTTGAGTTTCGAATTGACTGATGGGCTGAGTAGTGGGACCCAAATAGAGTTTGGGGCTGGAGAGGAGAAACAGTGATTAAAAACAAAGGTTAAAGCACGGAACCACAAAAGTTAGGAACTGCAAAATGATAAAAAGTTTTGAATCTTGGTGAAAGTGGGTGTGATGTTACATAGCAATTGAGGGTTGGAAGGAACTATATGTTTATTGAGTGCCTGTGCCACCCATACCCCTGGCTTGTAAGATGAATAGATATGTTTTGCAAATGTGTGCTAATTTATTGAGATTTCCCCTTCCCACTCCACTACCCAGGGTACCCTGTGATTCTCTTGGTAAGCTGACATGTACACAGCTTTCCCTAGCAGGCCTGGGGCCAGATTCACAAAAGCTTGCAAAGGCATGCAAACTTTTGCATTGCGCTTTGCGGTTGCCCAGGTGTCAAAAATTGCTATTCACAGCTGGACAGCGTACCGTGCTCTCTGACTGTGAATGGGGGTAGTCCAAGACAGCGATAACCCCAGTACTTCCAGCGCTGCTCCAGTAGCACCACCCCAACATGCAGCTAGGAGCATAGGCCCGCAAGGAATAGCACAGGGGGAGCTATTTCCTATTCACAATGGCAGCCATGCAGATGAGCCCAGTGGGTATGCAAGGTGCAAGCTGGCCATTTGCATGGCCATTATGGGCCCGTTCCCATAGGCTGCGAGGAGCGTAGTACGGCACACCCTGGCCGCTGTTCGCCAATCACCAGCCCAATCTAAAGTAAGATATTTCCTAGTGTTCTAGCCCCCCCAACCCCCGCCGCCAGTCACTGGCCCAATCTAAATAGATATATTCCCTAGTGGTTCTAGGATCGTGGATATGTTGTTCATCCACACTTTTTGGCATGTCCCTTTCCCTTTCAGGATCACTGGAAGTCTTCAAGCTGGCTCCTCCCTCCCACCCAGATGGTATAACCCTCGGCTCCACCCCATGACACCAGATCTTCCTTTCCGCTGGAAGATTCAGGTTTCCTGCTTCATGCTCCTGTATTTTGTAGGCCCTGGCTTCTAAACCTTCGGTTAGTCCGAAACTTTGTCTAGTTCGCATTAGCGACCGCGACTCCTCTACTTTGATTATGGAAAACAAGCCTTCTCCTGGATTTCGCCAGTGTTCATGCGGCCAGAAAATGTCACACACCAGTACCCACACCGCGTGCGTATACTGCTTGGGTGTCGGCCATGACACCTCGAAGTGCAACTTCTGTCTTGCATTTCACCCTAACATCCTCAACGACCATCTCGAATGCCTGAAGTTGGGGAGGCCAGAAAAACGGAACCCTCCAGTGAAATCAAAGGAGGCTCAGTGGGCAGTTTCTGCAGCCGCAGGATCTGCCAAGCAATTGGAATGCATCCAAGCCTTCGAGGAGGAAGCAGCTCGGGCCGCAGAATCTTCCTCTCAGAGCTTCTTCATTCCACTCAACCTGGGCTCCACCTTCTCGGGTTCTTTCCGAGAGTTGTGCCAGTCTCTCCCGACTAAGGGAGAGAGTGCTGTGGGCACGCACTCCTCTCGGTCCTGTAAGCAGGAAAAGGACCCAGGATTGTCTTCGTCTCAGTAAAGACGTTCTTGGGATTGGGAGAGATCTAGGTCCCAGGAACCGGCAGTCTCGACTTCAGCCAAAATTGCCTTTTCGGCCACTGGCTTCTCGGCTTTGCCGTCTGGCCAGTCGATCGAAGTGTCGATCGACGAGGTCAAAATAGTCATTGACCCAATCGACCCATTGTCGCCAACTCCAGTCAACGATTCTCTCAGTTGGACTCCGGTCCTTTCTTTCCCTGACAAGGAGACACAGCCCGCTGGGAATCCCGTTGAGGAAGTGGTCCCCGACCCCGGGAAATCACCAGTCCCGCTGGTGTCTCCTGAGCGACCGAATCGGTCCGTCCGATCTCGATCGAGGTCTAGGACCCCCTCAACCGACAGGCCGAGGAATAGCCACAAGTGCTCGAAAAAGAGGCGACGCCATCGGTCGTCCTCGTCCTCCTCCTCCTCAGATGAGGAGAGGCTCTGACGGAAACTCCGGCGCTACAAGGACCTCATGTGGCAACAGATGATTTTTTCTGGGCACAAGCCAACCCCGCTTCTACCTCTGTCATTACTTGGCTTTCGGCCCCAGGCTAAAGCCAACTCCTTTGAGCTGATTAAGCCGGTTCCCTCGCCCGCGGAGCTGGCGAAACCTCCGATTCGGCCTATACTGGTCCCTCCACTGATTGTAGTGGAACCGCCGCCCAAGCAGCCTGTGGGAGGGGCTCCTTCCAAGAGAGATAGACCAGACACCGGGCTTCCAGGCTCTTGGTCACTGTTTCCGGACCCCTTTTGGCTGGTCGGCTGTGACCTAGGTCGACCATTGTATCCGATCCTCAGATTCGATGAGACTGCCCACATTCTCATCCTGGGATGATGAATTGGCTGGTGGGATAGAGACGGAAGAAGGTCCTTCGTCTTTTCAGGGCATTTTTAATCTCGTCTCTGAGTCTACAGGGATGCCCCTTGAACCTATCCAGAAAAAGGCGGAGTACCCTATCACAGACATCCTCAAGAGAGGGGATACCCCCAAGGAGGCCTTTCCGGAGGCCGAGGTCATAGGTGGCCCAGCTCTAGAACTTTGGCAGCACCCTGCCTCTTGTCCAGCTCCATCTGCCCGCATGGCCCGCTGCGGTGCCCATGGGGTCCCTAGCGGAGTTCACAGAGCACCCTTCGGCTGAGAGCCTGGTGACTGCCATTGTGTTCAGGCATACTGGTGGTTCTGCCAACACTGACCAACCTCTCGAGAAGGAATCCAAAAACTTTGATAATTCGGCTTGAAAGGTCTGTGTGGCCTCATCTTTAGGCCTCCATCAGGCAAGTTCGGCTGTCATCATGGCACACTTCTTCCATGCCCTCTTGGGGTCTTTGGACGAAGTTCTCCCACACCTCCCCACAGACATGCAGACCACGGTCGAGCACGTCCGGGATCAGGGTCTGGCTGTTGCCAAACAGCAGCATCAGATAGCCCTGGACATTGGGGATTCTTGTGCCCACTCGATGGCATCCACAGTTGCCTGTCGCCGCAGGGCTTGCTTGAGACTCTCCTCTTTCCCACGGGTACTCAGCACAAACTAGCTGATGTGCCTTTCCTGGGCACAGACCTGTTCGGCCCAGGTGTGGCTGGTCACCTTCAGCGTATTGAGCAGTCCAATGCCACCTTGGATGCTACTTCTGCTAAAAGTTCTTCAAGTAAGAAGCAGCAGCAGGCTCAAGTTTGGCGCCCCCGGCCCAAGCCAGTGTCCTCCCAGGTCCATAAAGGAGGCCGAGGTTCAGGTCCTGGATCCTCCTCCTCCAAGCCTGCTCAGTGACGTGCCGGGGGCTGCCACACCCTCTCCCATCACAGCAGCTCTGGGTCCTCCCATGGGGGCCGGCCCCGCCACTTCCTTTCTGCCTGGTCCACTATCACCACGGACAGGTGGGTGTTGGAGGTGGTTGGTCAGGGACTGCCTCTGGAATTCGAGCAGTACCCTCCAAGCCAAGGGAGGAAAGAGTATCTGTCCATACTCAGTCGGCTCTCCGAGACAACATTGCTCAGCTCCTCCTCAAGGAGGCAGTAGCTCCAGTGGTGGATTCTCCAGCAGACCCAGGCTTTGTCTCCAGGCACTTCCTGGTGCCCAAGCGGACGGGGCTGGTGCCCCATTCTAGATCTGCAGGACCTGAATCAGTATCTCAGGTCACACACCTTTCGTATGGTCACTCTGTCCCAGATCATACCATCCTTGGAGCGAAATATGTGGTTCTGTTCACTGGATCTGCAGGATGTGTTCTTTCATGTCCCAATCCGTCCGTCTCATTGGCAGTTCCTCCACTTCAGAGTTGAAGGGACCCTATACTAGTTCCGAGCCATGCCATTCAGCCTGTCATCGGCCCCATGGGTCTTCACCAAATGCATCACAATAGTGGCAGCCCATCTCAGGCATCGGGGGTCAGAATTTACCTCTACCTCAATGATTTGCTCTTAGCAGGTCCCACCCAGCAGGAGGCGGAGAGGTCCAGGGACCTGGCCCTCCAGATCTGCTTCCAACTCGGCCTCTTGATCAATGAAGCCAGGTCAGAACTCTTGCCTTCTCAGGTGATGTGCTTCACTGGGGTAGAGCTCGACTCTCATCAAGCCAGAGCTCGGATCCCGGCGGACAGGGCAGAGGTTCTCTCCTCCTTTGCCCAATCATTTCTGGTTGGGCAATTGCGCCCTGCCCGGGACTTTCTGCGCCTTCTGGGTTACATGGCGGTGTGCACCTCTGTGGTCCATTGGGCCCGGTGGCACGTGCGCCCCCTCCAATGGGAGCTGGCCGCCCACTGGACTCAGCGCCACTGTCATTTCAACCAGCTGATCGCTGTAACCCAGAAGATATGGGACACTCTCCAATGGTGGACCGCCCCAGACCGGTTGCAGGAAGGGATCCCGTTTGTACACCCTGAGCTGACGGCCGTCCTCACGACCGATGCCTCTCTCGTGGGCTGAGGAGCCCACAAAGGGCCCATGGGTTCTGGACCCCCGAGGAGTCCCGATACCACATCAACCTGTTGGAGCTCAGAGCAGTCAGACTGGCACTGTCAGCTTTCGCTCCTCAGCTCCGGGGTCAAGTGGTTGAAGTCCAGATGGACAATACCATAACCATGTACTACCTCAACAAACAGGGCAACACGCACTCCCGTCTGCTTTGCAGGGAGGTGCTCTGCATCTGGACCCTCGCCAGCCATCTAGAGGCGGATCTCCTAGCCATTCATCTGGCGGATGCTCTCAGCCGCTTAGGCGACACACCCCACAAGTGGTCTCTTCATCCAGAGGTAGCTTACAGCCTGTTCTCCCACTGGGACAAACCGATGGTGGACCTGTTTGCCTCCAGGGAAAACACCAAGCTGAGACTGTTTCATGCCCGCCCCCACCTCAGCAGAACTCGCTTCAGGGGGATGCCTTCTCGAGGCCGTGGAACCCTGGCCTCTTCTACGTCTTCCCTCCATCCTCAAGGTGCTCCTCAAGGTGAGGAGGGACAAGGCAAAGGTGATTCTGGTAGCCTCAAACTGGCCACGCCAGTTCTAGTATCCAGATCTCCTCAGCCTCAGCAGCTTCCAGCATGCCTGGACCTGATCTCTTTCAATCAGGGGAAGGTATACCATCCGGACCTTCAATCCCTGCACCTCACAGCCTGGTTCCTGAGTGGCTAGAGTTCCAGTCTTTGGGTCTTTCTGAGGATGCCCTCACCGTGGTGGAGGCATCCAGAAAGGAATTGACCAGGAAATGTTTTGCCTTCAAATGGAAAAGATTTTCCATTTGGTGTCAGGGCAAGGGCCTCGACCCTCTATCCTGTCCGGTGGCTAACATTCTCGACTACCTTTGGTCTTTGTCCAAAGGGGGTCTTCAGTCATCAACCCTTAGGGTGCACCTGGCAGCCATCTCTGCTTACCGGACGCAGGCCAGTCAGCCGAGGTTGGCGGAGGAGACAGTGGTTGGGCGCTTTTTCAAAGGCCTGGATCACATATCCCCTCCGGTGCGTGAACCTCCACCTCCGTGGGATCTACTGCTGGTACTGGCAGAGCTCATGGGCAAGCCATTCAAACCAGTGTACAAGTTTGTGTTGTCACACTTGTCGTAGAAGACAGCCTTCCTGGTGGCTATCACGTCTGCCAGAAGGACAGGGGAGCTACAGGTGCTTTTGGTAGACTCTCCTTATCTGGTCTTCCACAGGGACGTGGTTGTCCTACACCCCCACCTGAAATTCCTTCCGAAGGTGGTGTCAGAGTTTCACCTTAACCAGGTGTTAATTCTGCCAGTATACTACCCTAATTACACCTCGGAGGCTGAATACAGGCTCCATACCCTGAACCTGAGACGAGCCCTCTCCTATTATAAGGAGACGACGGCGGAAATTCGGGGAGAGGTTCGCCAGCTGTTTGTCACCCACGCTGAAGCCGCTTCTGGCAGACCTGCAGCAAAACAGCCTATTGCAAGGTGGATTACATTTTGCATAAGTTGGCGGGCATGGAGCCTCCCAGAGGGATAAGAGCTCATTCTGCCCGCCATACCGCTGCATCGGTGGCTACTTCCAGGGACATCCCTATCCAGGAAATCTGTGGGCTGCTACCTGGAAGTCAGCAAACACCTTCATTACCCATTACCACATCGACCTTGAGTCCTGCCGGGATGCTGGTTTTGGGGCCTCAGTTCTCCGATCTCTGTTTCCCAAGTGAGTATTTTGTGGGGGTCTGCACCTTGCGTCCCTTCTCCCAGAGAACTGCTAGGAGTCTGCCAATAAGTGTGGTTGAACAACATATCCACAATCCTAGAAAAACAGATTACTCACCTGTAACAGTTGTTGTAGGAGTGGTATATGTTGTTCACCCACATAGACCCACCTAACCTCCCTGGCTGCAGACGCACAAACCTGGCTTCCAGCGGGCTAAGATCTGGTGTCATGGGGCGGAGCCAAGGGTTATGCCACCCGGGTGGGTGGTAGGAGCCAGCTTGAAGGCTTCTGGCAATCCTTAAAGGGAAAGGGATATGCCAATAAGTGTGGATGAACAACATATACCACTCCTAGAGCTACTGTTATAGGTGAGTAACCTGTTCCCCCCCCCTCCATCGCTGGCTCCATCTAAATAAATATATTCCTTGGTGGTCTAGTGCCCTCCCCCTCGCTGATCACTGGCCCGATCTAAATAAATACATTCCCTGGTGATCTAGTGGTCCCCTTCCTCAACAATCATCAGCCCGATCTAAATAAATACATTCCCTGGTGGTCTAGTGGTCCCCTCTCTCGACAATCGATATCCTGATCTAAATAAATACATTCCCTGGTGGTCTAGTGGTCCCCTCTCTCAGCGATCGATATCCTGATCTAAATAAATACATTCCCTGGTGATCTAGTGGTCTCCTCCCTCACCGATTACCAGCCCGATGTAAATAAATACATTGCCTGGTGGTCTAGAGGTTCCCCCCTTCCCCGATTGCTGGCCCCATCTAAATAAATGCATTCCCTGGTGGTCTAGTGGTCCCCCCCACTGATCACCAGCCCCATCTAAATAAATACATTCGCTGGTGGTCTAGTGGCCCCCTTTCTTGCTGATCGCTGGCCTGATCTAAATAAATACATTCCCTGGTGGTCTAGTGGGCCCATCCCAATCTAAATAAATACATTCCCTGGTGGTCTAGTGGTCCCCTTCCTCACCAGTCACCGGCCCGATGTAAATAAATGCATTTCCTGGTGGTCTAGTGGTCCCCCATCGCCAGTGAGCCGGCCTGATCTAAATGAATACATTCCCTGGTGGTCTAGCAGTCCCCTGCTGCCCATGCCGATCACTGGCCCGATATCAAAACTTAAAGATTTCCCTGGTGTCTACCTCCCACCCAAAGCCCTGCCCAAAATAGAAATAAAATTCCCTTGTGGCTAGCGGTCCCTCACCCCATCATCCGCACAATACATATAATAAATTACCCTGATGGCTAGCGGTCCCTCCCCCCACCCGATCACCTGTCCAAGAGAGGACCAAGTTTTCCCTGGTGTCCATTGTGACCCCCCCTCCAATCCCGATCCCTTGTGCAGTAAATGAAAACATTTCCCTGGTGTTGTACCAGACCCCTTCCCTATCCCCGATCCCCTGTATAGTGAATTAGACCTAGCCACCAGGGAACCTTTTTATGTTTGCTTGCACGCATGTGCAAGAAACATAGTGCCATCATCCGAGATTTCGGAGGTGTGTCACCCCCTCTTCCAATTCAGTCAGTGTGTTGGCAGGCGCGGCCCCTGTAAGCCAATGCATGCTGGCGCTGTCTATGACAAGCTCCAAAATGCAGTGGCATACAGTTGAAAGGGGGAGCTACGCTTCAGTGAGCAGCGATAAGATATCACGCACTCATGTGCGCCCGCACGCACACACACTATAGCCGACGGGGTGCCCAATCCCCGTCAGCTGTGCTAGCCTCCCGCCTCAAAGCCTTCCAAATGCCACGCTGGGTGCCCACCCCAGCGTGGCAACTCATGATATAGCCGGCGGGGGTGCACAACTCTGTCGGCTCCACTGTCCTCACCCCCCGAGTATAGTGCCACGCTGGGAGCTCACCTCAGCGTGGCAATAGATGCTTTGGCCGACAGGTGCCCAACCCCGCCGCTGAACGCCCCTCCAATCGCCTCTGTGCCACGCTGGGAGCCCACCCCAGTGGCAAACGCCCCGCTGCCTTTGGAAAAAAAAGAAAACCTGTAAAGAAAAAAGCGTCCCATGTAGTCTCCCTGGCTCCTCCCACAACCCGCACTCCACCCACCTGCGCACCCTTCCTCCCCACACCCTCTCACCCCATACTTACCTCCAGAGCTCGCGCGACGATCTTCGTGTACCGAACACGCCTGCACTCTTCAAAGCCGACTCGCGAACTGAGGAAATGCTGGTAAGCTGTATAATGGGCTAGATAGGGTTTTTCAACTTTGTTGCATATCTCAGGCATTTTTGAATGTTTGCACCAAATTTTCAACATGGGGTTTTTGGGACCCTTCTCATGAGTGATGTCACTGTCATATAAGATTCGGTTCTCAAGGGTGCCAAGAGTCACTGCACGAAATCACCTTCGGGACCGAGTAATGAAATGACACTGCTAGTGTTCATAAGGTAGGCTCTCAAGAAGCCTATTTTGAAAATTTGGTGGAAAATTCCAAATAATCCACTGTTTTACGAGCTGCGCGCTATGCAGTTCCAACGCACGCGTAAGTTCGCGAATTTTCAATATTTTCACTCCAGATTTTCAACATTGCCATTTTACCACACCTCTTATGAGCAGTACAGCTGTCATTTTTCACATCTCCCAAAATGTGTTTCACTCATGTAGCGTATAATGGCGGATCGATGTGCAGAAATCAATGTATGGGACACATTAAGAAATCACAGTGACACTGTTCATGAGCAGAGGTCTTAAAATGGCTATGTTGAAAAATTTGTGAAAAAATTTCACAATGTCTGTTTTGACGAGCTATGCTATGGTTCCTATGCATGCTCGTAAGTTTGCTAATTTAATATTTTCACTCCAGATTTTCAACATTGCCATTTTATTACATTTCCTTATGAATAGTACAGCTGCCATTTTTCATATGCCGCCCAAAATGTGTTTTCACACATCAATCAATCAATCAATCAAAATCTTTATTTATTCAGGCGAACATCATTGAGCATAGCTCATTTACAAGATGGACCTGAGTGGTCATAACAAAAAAGGTTACAGAGTGTATACAAAAAACATGATATTGAAATAGCACAAATACAAACATTTATGAGTGAGATAGATATACAATTATTTACATATATACAAGGCAAAGGACAGTAAACCAAAACCTAATAAAGGTGAGAAACAAACAGTCTGGTGGGGATAAGGCTCATAATGGTACATGGGTGGCAAATATGTTTGTGGTTTGATGTGGAAAGGACCAGAGCAACGTATAGAAGAATAGGGATGAGATTTAGAAGGGGGGAGAGAGGGGTGGGGTGGGGTGGAGGACTAGGCCTTATGGAAGCAATTGCATGAATCTGGGATTAGGCTGGTGTACAGCTTTTGAAGGATGTAAGGGGATCAGTGTTTCCATTTTCAATGTCTTTTGGATAGAATTCCAGATAAGTGCCAGGAATAACTGATTGCAGCTCTTCCATACCGGTGCGGGTGATAGGAATCTTCAGCAGGATCAGTTTGTTGATCCTCAAGGTGTAGGGCCTGGATGTGATCTGGTTGAAGCAATCTGAGATGTAGGAAGGAGTTTGTTTGTCAGAGCTTGTAGATCCAGATAGCAGCATTTTTCTTCTTCTATGTTGCAGGGATGTCCAGCTGACTGCATTGTAGAGAGAGCAATGATGGGTGCTAGAGGGAAGGTCAGTAATGAATCTAATAGCTCTATGATACAGGGTGTCTAGTTTGTTTAGATGGGAGAGGAGCAATGACCGTAGAGGAAGTCAGCATAATCAATGAGGGACATGAATGATGCAAGGATTAATCTTTGTTTGGAATCTTTGGTCAGGTAGTGTTTGATTCTATAGAATAGACCAAGTCTTTGTCTTAGCTTTTCAGGAGCTCTTCAAGGTATAGTCTAGTTTATTGTCTATCCATACTCCTAGGTATTTGAATTTGTCAACATATTCCAGATTTTCACCAAGGATGGTAGAGAGTTGTGGGAGGGTGAATGATGAGATAGTGGAAGAACAGTTCTTGTGGGCAAAGAACATAGCTTTGGTTTTCTTAGCATTTAGTAATAATTTCTTTTTAATAGGTTATGCTGGAGGAGGAGAATTGAGACTGTAGGAGCTCACAGGCTTTTGATGGTGAGGATGCTCACATAAAGTACAGTGTCATCCATAAAAGGTGGATATTAGAAAGAGAGATTGGAGTCAATATTGTTGATGTAAATGGCAAAAGGATGGGACCCAGGATGGAGCCTTGTGGTACACCTCTTAGGGAGTGGCTTAGGGTAGATAGATCACCATCATTCTTTACCAGTTGTAGCCTTCAGAGAGATAGCATCTGAACCATTTAATAGAGAGTGAGTCAAGGCCTATGGAGTTTAGTGAGGTGATTAGAAGATCATGATCCACAGTGTCAAAGGCTTTGCTTAGATCCAGAAACACAGCACAGGTATTATTCTTTTGTCAAGGGCAGTCTGCCAGTCATTTGTGACTTTTGCTAGAGCAGAGATGGTGCTATGTATTGATCTAAACCCAGATTGAGCTGGATTTAGGAGATTGTTGGTATCAAGGTAGGCAGTTAACTGAGAGTTTACCAGCTTCTCAAGCATCTTGGATAGTATTGGTAAGATTGAGATGGGCCTATAATTATTGAGGTCCATGGGATCACCTGCCTTAGTAGAGGAAACACTTGAGCTGTTTTCCATATTGAGGGATAGTACCAGTGACTAGTGATAGATTGAAGAGATGGGTGAGGGGGTTAAGCATATACAGTGCTACTTTTAGAAAGTAGGGATCCAGGAGTCTGCACCTGCGCTTTTGGTGGTATCTAGTTGGAGTAGGAGGTCTTCTACTTCTTTAAACAATATTGTTTGAATGAGAATGTGGAAGCAACCTTTTGATTCTCAGTAGATTGTAGGTTTAGAGATGATCTTAATAGGTTTGCAGGAGGAGTCAAAGCCAGGCCAGCTGTAGTGAAATGTCATTGAAGGCATTCAAGATATTTTGCTTGTCGTGATTTCAATATTATTTAATTGAATTTTGGATGGTAAGACAAGGGTAGAGGTTTGACCTAGGATGCCTTTTATGGTACCCCAGAACCTGGAAGGGTTGTTATAGGAGGCATCTAGTTCAGCTGTGTAGAAGGTTGCCTTGGCTTTTCTTACTTGTTTTGTGCAGGAGTTTCTGGCTTTTCTGAATTGGAGCCAGTCATTTGGGTCCTTTGTCTTTCTTGCCCTTTTCCAGAGTTTGTCTGCAAAAGCAGTCGGATTTGTTGTCGGCGAGAACCAGCGACAGGATTTGAGTTTGGTTCTGACACTGGTGAGGGGTGCATGTGAATTGAGGGCACATATGATTATATCATTTAGGATTTGAAGAGCTGACTCTGTTGAGGCTGTGAGATAGAATTCTTGCTAGCGTGTGGTGTGGCACAGATCATGGAGATATCCTGTAATGTTAAAGTTCTTTTGACCTTCGGGAGGAATTTTGCAGGATTGGGTGGCTTGATTGTTGCTCTAATGGCAGCTATGGGGCAGTGGTCACTTATGTCACTGAGAAGTACTCCTGCATAGGGATAATGATGAGGTTTATTTACCAATATAATATCCAGGAGTGTGCTGTTGAGAGTATTCTTTGGGTTGATCCTTGTTGGTTCTTTGATTAATTGAGCGCATGTAGCGCATGTACACATGTAGCGCACAATGGTGCTGTTGGTGTGCGAAAGCAATGTTTGGGACAAGATAAGAAAATCACAGTTACACTGTTCATGAGCAGAGGTCTTAAAATGGCTATGTTGAAAATTTGGTGACAAAAGTCCATAAAATGACTGTGTTACGAGTGAGCATTGCGCAGTTTCCACGCACCCTCGTAAGTTCATGACTTTGTAATATTTTAAGTCCAGATTTTCACCAGTGGCATTTTCCACACTGCCTTATTTACAGTACAGCTGTCATTTTTCACAACATGGTCAAGTGTATTTTCACACTTTCAGCGCAGAGATGCGTATCGCTGTGGGAAATCATTGTTCGGGATAGATAAAGAAAATTACAGTGACACTGTTCATGATCGGAGGCACCAAATGCCTGAGTTGACAATCTGCTGTAAAAATCCCCTAACCTAATTATATACGGTGTGCGTTGTACAGTTTCTATGTACGCCGTGATTTCACCATTTTTTTAAATATTTTTACTGCAGATTTGTAACATTGCCATTTTTACACCTCCCCATGAGCAGTACAGCTGTAATTTTTACATCCTGTTTGAATGTTTTTGCACTCTAGAAAGCAATGTCAGAGTCGCTGTGCATAAGCAGCTTTGGTTGAAACTGATATTCCCCTGTTCATGAGGGTCACAAAACACATGTTGAACATTTGGAGGAAAATACCAACGAATGCCTGAGGTATTAGGGTTTCCAAACCACAGCGCCCAACCCTGTAGAGAATGACAGGCATCAGGGGTGTGACTTGGGATTCTTGCCTGTAATGCTCATACCATTGCACACCCTGCAGCCAGTGAGAGGCATTGAGGTATGCCTTGGACACTTTGGCCCCAAAGTTCACCCCATTCTCCTATATCTCCTATATCGCACCCATCTCACTGTATTTCCTAATGGAATGGGGTGCGCATAAGGGCCAAAGACCCCAAGGAACACCGTGACACTTGCCAGTGTCTGCAGGGTGGGGTGTACTGAAATGGCGTGGCCGTTATGCCTGACGACCCAAAGGCACACCCCAATGCCTGTCACTCTCTGCAGGGTTGTGGTGGGGTTGGCTTCAGTTCAGTACTTCACTGCCATTCCTATTACGCAGCTCTGTAACTTCTACAGTACCACTGCCAATGCCAGCAAGCAAACATTTGGCATTGACAAATGCTTGTTTTTATATATTGGGCAAGGGATCAGGTTGAGGGAGGGACCGCTAGCCACCAGAGTAACTCATTATATGTATTGTGCAGGTGATCAGGTGGGGCGAGGGACCACTAGCACGAGGGAGATCAATACTTAGGGTTGTTTCTGTGTTGGGGGTGGCAATCAGCAGGAGGAGGGACCACTAGTATCAGGGAATTTGATTGTTTTTATACTTATTTGGCTGGCTATCAGCGTATGGGGGCTACCACTAGCACCAGGGAAGAAAATAATTTTTACTTATCAGGGCCGACAGTCAGTGGTGGGGAGGCACTGCAGTAACTCTGCCAACCATTAGTGTTCACAGAGGATTAAAGCAAAGGTCTCGGTCGTGAGTATTGCTCTGCACAAGGGGGCCTGCAAGGACCTTACGTAGAGCAAATATTTTATAATCAGATGCACCGATATTCAAGTCCGCTTCCCTTCGCTTTGCATTGCAGCCCCCTCCATACTTTTCTTCAGCTCAAACCCAGTTTGAGGGTACAAACCGGGCTTTTGTGAATACCACTTTACTGCAAAACCCTGTTTGGACCGCATAAAAAACAGGTTTGCGCTAGGGCAACGTTTTGTGAATCTGGCCCCTGTACCTTGAGTTTGAATGATTATTCTAAGCAGCATTGGTGTTGCCCTAACTTGGCACCTTCTTTCAGAGCATTGGTGTGTGAATACATTTTCTTGTCTTAAAAGACAGTCCTGAACTACATCATGGCTGTAGTTAATTAAGAGTCCCACGAAAGTGAGAAATGGCAGTGTGGTAACTGGATCATTTATGTGGATCCCTGATATACATGAGTATGACATTGTACTCAAGTGTAACAGAAAGTTCAGGCCACCATTTTCAATGTGTAATAGACCGTATCCTGTTATTTATTTTTATATAATTAACGGGTTCCGTTTTTTCCTATTGAAAAAAGGGTGTATAGTCAACAATGTAACACCTGAGTAGGTGTTTGAATTCCCACGCGCCTTTTTCAGTTGGAAAATGCTTGAGACACAATGCAGCTCGAGACTGTCACAACAGTGTCCTCGTGAATTCAGTCAGCCAAACACTCACCTCCTGAGCTGCTGTGAAACCACAAGATATTTCTCTCTTCCTACTACCTCAATAAAATTAAACAAAGCTTTTTATCGCCGTTTCCTCCTCTGCAGGTTACTAGACTCGACTCCACTGCTAAGCAACACCTAGCAACGCCCATAGCAACCTAAAAAAAAAGCAACCCGGAGATTGAATCGACTTTTTTTTTTTTCTTTGCCAGTAAAGTTACTTATATCCCACTGTAACACTCTTACAACCTACATTTTACCAAATGAAGAAAATCACAGACAAGGCAAAACTCTGTGTTTCATTAATTTTCATACCTCTCAATGGAAAACAGAACCCTTCAATTATATAAAATAAAATATGGGGTGCAGTGTATTTATTCAATTTAACACACACTCTTGTTGGAGGCTAGCATAAAACCGGCTCGCCCTCGGGTTTATGTGCCATCCAACAACTTGTGTGTGTTAAATCTCGTCACACACTGCACCCCATACTTTATCCTATATTTTATTTATTTAGGGATTCGGATCATACCTTTGAGCTCAGAGCTCTTTTACAAAGGTTCCACGTCAAACAGTGACAATGACAACAATAAAAAACAGTTTATATACAATACACAAATAGCAGGTTGCTAGAATACAATAAGGTTACAATGTCATTCATAGTACCAGTGGTGATAGTACAGCGTCAAGAGCATTCAACTAGGGTAAAGGACAGTGTTTATATGTAGCGGAGATAAAGAGGTATGACACCTAGTGTGTGAGTCCGAGGAGATGTCAAGGTGAGGGGAGGGGGAGACTGGGGGGGAATTATAATACACTGAATTACATATACCCTCTTAATGCAAGGCCTCACTGGTAATTGTGCAAATATAAGTAGTACTGTTTAGAAATATCCATGATGCCTTGCATTATGAGGGGATATGTAATTCTGTGTCTCTTTAAAAATGCTGATAAGCATTTTACTTAGGTCAGTTATATAGTTGAGAAGTTCTGTTATCTGATTCTTTCTAAGATTCAAGGCAAACAGTGTACAAGCAACACATGCAGGAAGCAATTAGTGACAAGTAACTCCAGTATATAAATGTTATGTGATACGCTATCACTGAAAGGCCTGCTCAAGCAATTGTTTTTAGTTCTATCCTAAAATGTCTCTGAGTGGGGGGGTTATATAAGAATTATTTAGATGTGAAAGTTTTAGAAACATAAAAACTGAATTAATGGTAGAAGGAGACTGAAGGTCCATCAAGTCTGCCCTTAATATATTATCTCACTTACCTGCTGTACTGGTGGGTGGTTTCACTCTTGCCCCTGCTTCCCCACCACTCAACCCCATTTTGCCCCCGACTATGAGTCATCTTGCCCTGTCCCAGTTGTGTATAAACCCATTTAGGGTAGCTGCCCCTGTCACTTCCACCGGCTCTCTTCCTCGGTTCCACCACCCTCTCAGTGAAGTAGAACTTCCTCACATTTCTCTTGAACTTGTCCTCCACTGGCCTGCAGGCATGCCCCTTAGTGACTGCATCTCTATTGCATACAAATAGATCCTCGCTGTTCACCTTGTTTGTACCCCTGAAGACTTAGTTGTTTCTGTCATACCCCCTCTCTCACACCTGGCCTTAAGCGAGCACATATTTAGGGCCACCGGCTGATCCTCATAGGATCTATCCTGCTGGTCCTGGCTCATCTTGGTGATCTCTCTCTACACCGACTCCAGTCTATCTGTATCCCTCCTCGGTTGAGGACTCCAGAACTGCACAGTACTCCGACTGAGGCCTCACCAGGGATCTGTACAGTGGAAGAATCACCTCGCTTCTCCTACTCGTATTAATGGTATGGAAACTCGTACTTTGAAGTCTGGCTTCTGTGCTGGGAACAGATGAAATGCTCTTCCAAGTTAGTGACCTGAGTCATGGAACTATAGAAGGCACATTACAGTCTAGAACCTTAGCAGTTTTACCTTTCCATGAACCAGTGCTGAAAATTATTGCATTGTGAGACACTGTATATGTGTGTGTGTGTGTGTGTGTGTGTGTGTGTGTGTGTGTGTGTGTGTGTGTGTGTGTGTGTGTGTATATATATTATATATTCACACACTTATAAGAGTGAGTTCTGATAACTCAATTGGATTTTTGTGTCTGCAGGAATTTGCACAAGATCGGAAACACTACTTGCCACCTTGGGTGCTGTACTTCAGCTGCACTTCTGAACTGGAGAGATTCCTCGGTGCTTTCAGTATTGCATGGAGAAACATTTTCCAGGTACAGGGATGTATGTAAAAAGATGGCCATGAGAACCAACTAAAATGTTTGTATATTCAAAATACTTTTACATTTGCCAGGTTTGTTACATGCCTGAGCTCCACTGTTGAGATGGATGGTACAGTATACTTTCACAGACAAGGTGCCAGATTATTACTTTATAGTACTCTGTAAGAAAATACCTGGAATGTGCTCATTTATATTGGATTTTTCTTTATCTTTTTACTCCCAACCCCTATCCCTAGTCCGCTGCCGTTGTTGTGGCGGCCTCCTGTCCAGACTTCCACAAGCTACTCCCGTAACCTTATTCCCTCCTTACTTCCTCAGACCTAACCTCTGCAACTTACCACATGCAGAACTAGTGTGATGACCAGCAGGGTTGGCATGGCAAGCAGTGTAAGGTCTAGAAGGCCAGTGTGGTGTGAACAGATGACAATTCTTTATTAAGCTGTACTGCAGTGATCTTTTCCACTTACAGGTCCGTCCCACATTCTGTTCTGTGTTTGTGCATCTCTCTGTGTCACACATAAACTGTAAAGCATCAATCCTGGTGCAAGGCATCGTAGGTATGTAAATTCTTGTACAGGGCTGGCTGACAAAACTTCACCAGAATAGACATCGCCTTTTAAATAGGCTTCAACATCTACTCCCATACTGGCTGAGAATTCTTTCTAGTCCCTTAGTAGAGACAGCCCTGACACAGGCATCCTCAAGGGGGAAGGTGGACATCTGCAGGGTCACACGAATGCAGGAATCCATTATTAAGGAAAGGCTGGTGGATAGGGTGTGACCTTCCTGTACCTTAGGTGCCCCAGGGCAGGCACTTTTGTATTTTTGTATTTATTCGTTTCACCAGGAAAAGGCTTAATTGAGCAAGCTCATTTACAAGGAGGTCCTGGGTCGGACAGCATACATAAATGAAGCAATAAGATACAAGATAAATGCAAAATTTAGAGCATCTGCATACAGTGATACAGACAAGGAATATTAAAACACTGTTAGAAATTCACTAAAATTCAAACTGCTGTCAGGGATACTCAGTATGAGCAACCCCACATGAGCGGTAACCAAACTTGAGGAGGACGAGAGTAAATTAAGCATAGTGGAGTAGGTCTCGGTGCATATTTCTTCACTGAGGGCCTTAAAGTCACTAAGGCTGACCAGGGAAGTAAGTCTCAAACAGGCTTGCATCGAGTTCCATGATGTGGGAATAACACAGGTGATTGTTGATCTTCCAAGCTGTGTAGCATGTCTCGGGATGTCCAGGAGGACGTAGATCTTACTTCGAGATACAGCTCTTGCAGCAGGTTACACCATTAGGACTGAAGCCGTCAGGCGCCAGGACCCCACGGAAATTTTCTAGCTAGCAGTCTTCAGCGGGGACCACCTCCGACGTCGGTCCCGCCCCCAACATCAGGCGTAGTACATAAGGAGGCGGTCCCCCCACAATCCCAGTCTTTTCTGCCGGCCGACATCGCAAGCATCAGCCTCTCTGTCTTTTCTTAGCTGCATGGCGACTTAGAACCACGGTTCTCTCTTCTTATACAGATTTGGAATTTATCTGATGTCCTTCCAAACACCTCTCTGAAGGTCACCCATCGAAGTGAGCTCAGCAAACAGATCCTCCTTCAGGATCCTCGCCTCTGCCTGTGTATGCTGTCTAGGACCGGAACACGCACATCAAGGCCTGCTCCTTCTGCCAGGGCTTCAACAGTCGCATTCAGGATCCGCCACCAGAAGGCCCTTCAAACGCTTCTTTGGAGGAGAAACTAAAGGCCATGGATAGGGAACCTTCTCCAGGGGAGTCGCTGGGAAGACCCACAAACACCGGAAAAGCACGGGAGAAGGAAAGACCCAGGTCCCCGGTGAGGGCCTCGGACTCCCGAAGCTCCGGCTCGCGGTCAGACCGCTCTCCCTCCAGGGCTCAATCTCAGCCTCCCCCGGTTCAGGTCAGATCCTCCAGCGGCTCCTCCTCTCTGCAGCCTCTCAAGACTTCCAGGCCGTCGGCTGCATCCACTCCTTCTAAGGCCTCTTCCAAGTCTGGGGAGCGCCACAAATCCTCCTCCCGCCATCGGGACTCCGACGCCAGATAGGTGTCCCAGCCTCCACGTGGGTCGGACCCGGTCCCTGTAAGACTAAGGAGCTGACGTCCCTAAAACGGATGCCAGACCCGACGTCGGCCAAGCATCACCGGCACTCCCAGGAGCCGATGACAGCAAGACACCCGTCGCCGGCCAGGCGTTCGCCTCCCAGGGCGTCAGCCAGAGGACCGACGTCGACTACCCCAGAGAGGAGGACTGCACCACCGTTGCTGGCTGACGTCGGTCGGAAGGAATTATCGGAAGAGGATACCACTCAGCCCGAGGACCAGACGGGCGACACTGGAGTCGTCGGACTCCCACGGGAACCTTCCCCGGTGAGGGAGACCCCCGGGGGCCCGACCCCCGCGACAGGCCACCGGCGCCCAGCCCGACGTCGGGCTTGAATTTGGCAGAGGTAAGGAGCTTTACCTTCTGGTGGACACCATCAGGAAGGATGTGGTCTCCATGCACCCTCCTCCTACTCCGGCTCCGCCTCCACCCACTCATTCACCGCCTACGCCTCCTCCGCCCAAGGGGCCCGTAGGACGGTCACCAACCCCCAAGGAGCCAACACCTCCTCCTAGGGGCAGATCCTCAGATAGGAGAAGACCTCCCTCAAGATCCACTTCAGGGTCACCTAGCCCTAAGAGACCCAGACGACGCCGGTACACCACGTCTGTGGAGGATTCCAGATCTGACACCTCAGGGTGCTCCAGATCTCCTTCTCCCATCAGCATTCCCTCCCCAGACCCACATGACCTACCCAGGTCTCCTCCAGATGAGCCCTCCTTATGGAGATCATGAGGCACATTCAGGAGAATATGGGGTGGGATGTCAAGAGCCCGACCCTGAGAGACAGCGCCTGTCTGCTACCTTGGCAGAAAGACCCAAAGCCTGTGGTAGTGCCACCCTTGGTGGACACCTTTGTGGATGTCACCAAGGCTGCGTGAAAGCGCCCGCATTCGACTCCGGCAGTGCCGAAGAAGGCTGACAGCCTATACAAGGCCCCGAGGGAGGACCAGTATCTGGCGAACCATCCTCTGGCCAATTCCCTGGTCATCACTGCCTCGCATGACCTGTCTCAGAGACCTCAGCACTTGAGCACACAGCCACCGGACCCAGAATCCAAGCAATTGGATGTCCTGGGTAGGCGCACATACGCGGCTGCAACTTGCACCATCAGGTCACTGAATTACCTCACCCACATGGTTCAATTCCAGAATGCACTGTGGGAACAGGGACAAGATCTGGTCGAGAAGATGCCCAACGGTGGTCAAAAGGAGGAGCTCTTGACCCTCCTCCATACGAGTTCAGATGTGGGGACCCAGGTGCTCAGAGCCGCATATGACTCTGCGGACTCTTCGGCCAGAGCTGCAGCCTCAGGCGTGCGTCTCCGGAGACACTCTTGGCTCCGTGTCTCTGGTTTTACCCCGGACGTCCAGAAGAACATTCTAGACGTCCCTTACAATGGTGAAGTCCTGTTTGGTGAAGACTCCGAGAGGGTGATCATCAAACTTCAGGATGCAGGGAAGGCAGTTAGATCTGTCCAGGCAATGTACAGATCTCGACCTAGTTCCTTTCGTAGGAACCAGAGTCGCTTTCGTAGCCAGACACAGAGGCAACAACCACGTTCCAGCCAACAGCAGAGGGGCCCTTTTACCCGAAAAGCCCAGGCCAAGTCATCCCCAGGCAGAGGCCAACGAGCCGCAAAGTCGGCCCAGCCTGCGGGATCAAACGCTGCCACAGCATGACTCCTTCCCGGCCCCCGCCCCTCCTCAAGGTAAACGGGAAATGAGGGTCGGGAGTCGCATCGAAAGTCACCTGCCAGGGTGGCAGTCGATCACCACTGACAGGTGGGTGCTGCAATTGGTCGAAAAAGGCCACTATATAGAATTTGTAGGCAGCCCACCTACAAGACCTCCCCTGCTTTCCCACTACTCGGGTCAGCACGCCCTGCTCATACAGCAGGAAGTGCTCACGCTTCTGGACAAGGAAGCCTTGGAGCACGTTCCAGAGAACCAGAGAGGGCTAGGGTATTATTCTCACTTCTTCCTGGTTCCAAAGAAAACAGGGGACCTCTGTCCAATTCTGGACCTCAGCGACCTCAATCTGTCGGTCGCTTACAAACGCTTCCGCATGGTGACCCTTCCGGGACTAATTCCCATGCTGAAACGGGGCACCTTTCTGGCGTCTTTGGATATGCAGGATGCTTACCTGCACATTCCCATTGCTCAAGCGCACAGGAGGTTCCTGCACTTCGAGTTTCAGAGCCGCCATTATCAGTTCCGAGCTCTTCCCTTCGGACTGTCATCGGCACCTTGCATTTTTACGAAGTGCATGGCGGTCGTAGCGGGGTCTCTGAGGAGACAAGGCCACTACGTGTTCCCTTACCTGGACGACTGGCTTCTCATGGCCCCCTCCCAGGAGGCACTGATGATGGCTATTCACCGCACCCAGTCCCTTTTCCAATCACTGGGTATCCTCATCAATTACGAGAACTCACTCCTGGTACCATCCCAGAAACTGCAGTTTATCGGAGCAGTTCTGGACACTGTCAGAGGGAAAGCCTTTCTCCCCTCAGACAGAGCGGAACACGTCAGATCCCTCATCAGGGACCTGTTGGTGAGGAAGACCGTCCCGGCAAGACTGGTCCTTTGCCTGCTTGGACATATGGCTGCGGCCATTGCAACAGTCCCGATGGCACGACTCCACATGCGGGTAACCCAGTGGATGCTAAGGGTGCAATGGGACCAAAGGCAAAACCATCTGCAGCAGCCAATTCGAATCATGAATGCCGCGATTCGGGATTGGCAGTGGTGGCTAGATCCAGAGAATCTCTCTCGTGGTTCCTTCACAGCGCCTTCTCCGACTGTGACTCTCTCTCCACAGACGCCTCAGGTCTCGGGTGGGGAGCACACCTAGACGGGGTGAGGTCTCAGGGCACATGGACAGCCCAGGAATCTCATCTCCACATCAACATTTTGGAGATGAGGGTGGTTCTTTACGCTCTGCAAGCCTTCCAGTCGGAGATTCCACCGGGTACTCTTCTGTTACAAACAGATAATACCGCGGTGATGTATTACCTCAACAAACAAGGAGGCACTCACTCCTACCCACTTTGCAGGGAGGCCATGAGAGTATGGGAGTGGGTAGTGCAGCATGGCGCAAACCTAATTGCAGTACACGTCCCAGGAGTGAACAATACTGTCGCAGACAGTCTGAGTCACTCTCAGGCCAGAGTCCACGAGTGGGAACTTCTACAGGAGGTGGCAGAGGATCTGTTTCACAGATGGGGCACTCCAGAGTTAGACCTTTTCGCATCCCCATCCAACACAAAACTGCCCAATTTTTGCTCACTAGATCCAGGGCCTGGTGTTTTCTGGCGAGACGCGTTGTCCCTCTCCTGGGCGGGCAGATTCCTCTATGCCTTCCCTCCTTTCCCGTTGATCCAGAGAGTTCTATTAAAACTTTGCAGGGAGCAAGCAACGCTCATTTTGATAGTGCCTTTCTGGCCCAGACAAATTTGGTTCCCGCTTCTGCGTCCGCTATCCCGGGAACCTCCACTTCCTTTGCCAATCAGCTCCCATCTGCTGTCTCAGGAGGAGGGTTCATTAGTCCATCCAGACTTACGTTCCTTGAACCTGCATGCTTGGCTCCTTGAGACATAGCCATGTTGCAATACGGGGTCTCGCAAGAAGTGGCAGATGTACTTTCTGCCGCCAGAAAGCTGGCAACCCATGCAACGTACGCCATGAAATGGCACAGATTTTGCTAGTGGGCTCGAGCGCGCATTTCCTCGCCATTAGAATGTCCTGAAAAGCTGGTTTTGGATTACCTGCTTTCCCTTTTTCATTCCAGATTGGCTTACTCCTCGATTAAGGTGCACCTTTGTGCAATTTCGGCTTATCATGCCCCCATAGGCCATCGGATGGTGGCCCAATTGGACACCACTCGGGCCTTTTTAGGTGGAGTCCTCCACCTTAGGCCACCCATTAAGGATCCGATTCCTCCTTAGGACTTGCCCTTCGTCCTGGAGCAGCTTACGCTGCCACCTTTTGAACCAGCTGCGGATTGCGAGCTACGTTTTCTGTCGTGGAAAACGTAATTTTTAGTTGCGGTTACTTCGGCAAGAAGGATCTCCGAATTGCACGCACTAATGTGCAAAGAGCCTTATTTAGTTTTCCATCAGGACAGGGTATCCCTGAGGACAAATCCAAAGTTTCTGTCTAAGGTGGTTTCAGCACTCACCCTTAATCAGGATATTGACTTACCAGTATATTTCCCAAGGTACACCAACTGAGGAGAAGCCCTTCTGCAAACCCTTGACGTGCATCGGTGCCTCAGATATTATCTGACCAGAACCAAACAGTTTTGAAAGGCGGATCAACTGTTTGTCTCCTTTGCTATTAGAATGAAAGGAGCTCCTGTCTCCTGTCTTGAGGTGGCTCATCCAGTGCATCACTTTCTGTTATGACAAGCGCAACAAACCCTTACCGGGCGCGTTCAAGGGTCATTGCACGAGAGGGGTGGCCACTTCTTTTCTTGACGTTAAACGTCTCCACCTCAGACTATTTGCGCAGTAGCACTGGAGCTCTGTGCATACCTTTTATTAGGCATTACAGCCTGGACATTGCATCGAGGCGAGAGCAGGGTTCAGCCTAGCTGGCCTTCAGGGACTTCTGTCCTAGGCTCCAGTTGTATGGAAACTTCTACCTTCTCCTCCCTTTGGCATTAGATTGCCACTACTGCTTGGAAATCAGTCCTAATGGTATAACCTGCTGCAAGAGCTGTATCTCGAAGTAAGATAGTACAGTTATGTAAGAACTTACCGTAACAGTAGATCTTCGAGAACAGCTCTTGCAGCAGGTACCTTCCCGCCCACCATCCCCCTTCTTGTGGAGGTAGGTCGTAGCCAGACATCCATCTTACGGGATGGGAAGTTCTGTTTTTAATCTTAGCCATCTGGTGGTGGATCCTCGGTCTCCTTTTCTGATGTCATCCAGCGGCCCGGAGTCTCCGGCGGGAGAACTGGGGATTGTGGGGGGACCGCCTCCTTATGTACTATACCTGACGTCGGGCCGACGACCGTAGGCAGTCCCTTGAAGATTGCTAGCTAGAAAATTTCCGTGGAGTCCTGGCGCCTGACGGCTTCAGTCCTAATGGTGTAACCTGCTGCAAGAGCTGTTCTCGAAGATCTACTGTTACGGTAAGTTCTTACGTAACTGTACTTTATTTTTTCTGAGGTAGTAGCTGCTGTGGTATGTGCGGAAGAGTTCTGTGATGTAGCATGGGAGTTTGTTTAGTAGCACCTTGTATGCCCAGATAAATGTATTAATCTTCTAGTGGCTAACGAAAGACCAGTCAACTGTAACGTACAGTGCTGAGTCCTAGGCGCTGAATCTGTGATAAACCCGAGTGCCCTATGGTGGAGCACATCTAATTTGGAAAGACCAGCAGCAGAACAACAGCTGTAAATTAAGTCTGCATAACCAACAGTAGGTAGGAAGGCAACCTGGACCAGACATTTCCGTGCATCAGGTAGAAAACAGCGCTTGTTTCTGTAATAGAAGCCAAGTCTGGCCTGCAGTTTTTTTCTGCATAATGTCTCAGTGTGGGTAGAGAAGGACAGTTTGTTATCAAGCCATACATTAAGGTATTTCTATTTATCTGCTACCTCGGGTAAAGTGTGCTGTCGGCTGGGGCTAAGGCACAGAGTAAGGTGGCACTATTTGAGGCGAAGAACATTACCTTGGTCTTGCAGGTATTTAGAAGCAACTTAGAGGAAAAAGATTGATTTGTAGTTTATTGAAGCAGTTTGCAGGTCAGAGCAGACAGTGCCAATGTTAGGCCTTGAGATATTCAGGGCATTGTCACCTGCATAAAAATGTAAACTGGCATCACTGATGTTCTTACCTGAGTTATTGATATACAACATGAAAAGTAATGGGCCAAGGACAGACCCTTGGGGGATACCCCTAATTAGGGGAGTGCAGGCGGAGTAAAGATCTTCTGCTCTGACTTGTTGCAGCCACCCAGTTAAGTAGTTGGAAAACCAGCATAGGGGAGTGGAGCCAATTCCTATATTATCCAGTTTTTGGATGAAGATTTTGTGATCAGCAGTATCAAAGGCCTTACTCAGACTGAGGAAAATCGCTCCCAAAATTTGTTTATGGTCCATGACCCCTTACCATTCACTACTGACTGTATTAGCCAAGGCATAAGTATTGCTGTACTTAGGTCTAAAATTGGATTGAAGGGGTGTTATGAAATTTGAATGCTCCAAGAAAACTCTCAGTTGGGCAGTAACTAGTTTTTTTTCTGGAATTTAGCGAAAATGGGAAGAATGGATATAGGTCTGTAATTGTTCAGGTTACAAGTATCTCCAGATTTGAAAAAAGGGTGTAATGTGTGCTGTTTTCCAGAGCAGGAGGAGGTCATTACTGGATAGTACCAGATTAAACATTTGGGTAATGGGTGCTGTAAGCTGTCCGAAGCCAATTCTAAGAAAAATAGGGTTCAGACCATCAACATCTGTGGTTTTTTTAGGTACAGTATCTAAACCTAAAATGAGTTGCTCCACCTGTTTAAAAGTGATGGGTTAGAAGGTAAATTAGCCAAATGGCCATGCGATTCTACAGTATCCTATAGAGAGAGGGAGGGGGGAAGCTGCAGCTGGGGACTTTTCTAAGGCTGGTCCAGCTGATGCAAAATGGGAATTGGTTTCTTCCAAGATGATTTGTTTATCAAGTATCAGTTTATTATCTACTAAGATTTTCTGCGGTAGAGAGGGAGCAGATGAGAGACCTTCAATTGATTTGACAGTTTTCCAAACTTTGGCTGCATCGTATTTGGTTTTGCCCAGGGGAATTTAAGTAGTAATTGGCCTTGGTTGCCCTGAGTTTAGTGCAAGAATTTCTTATTTGCCTGAAAATGGCCCAGTATGTGACTGATTTTGTACACCTGGCAGTAGTCCACGTTATGTCCCTTTTCCTTAGGGCTTCTTTTAGCTCCCTGCTAAACCATGGGCAGCATACCTTTTTAACTCGGCGTTGGACCATAAATGTGTGCTTATTGATGACCCCAACAGCAAACTGTTAAAAATTGCTGTTGCCTCGTAGACTCTAGGGGCAAGGTAGAATTGCTGCCAGTTTACAGTGGTCAATTCATTTAGGTAAGTCACGATACTGAAACTGGAAACATTTCTTTTTAGTATGAATTTGAGTTGGACCAATGGAATTTTTGACCCCCCCCCAGATCATGTGACCACATTGTGATTACTGATGTCTTTGTGAAAAATGGCTGAGTGGGTGAATCTGTGAGGCCTGTTGGTTAAGATCAGGTCTAGTAAGGAGTCATTAGAAGGGTTATTTGGAGAAAGCCTTGTCAGTTCAATTATTAGTTGTACAAAAACAAGTTCATAATAATGCCTTTTCAGATCAGTAGATTTGTGGGATAGCCAATCCGTTTAGATCTCCAAATACTAGACTTTCATTTGGGTAGGAGCTTACAATGCTGGTGATGTGTTGCAGAAGATCTGTGCCGCATTTGGGTGGTCTGTGGCATCAAATCACATTTATGGATTCGTTGAGGGACAGGGGCATCTTGAATGCCAGACATTCAAACTCATCTGGTACCAAGCAGGAGCTGACTGTGTCCAGATTAAACCTTTCGTTGATATATAGGACCAGGCCACCACCCCAGGAGGGTCTGTCCAGATGGCATAGGTTAAAGGAGGGAAAGGCTATCTCATGTGAAAGCACAGATCCATTTAGCCAGGTTTCAGTGAGTATGAAAATGTTTAGTATGCACAACCCAGACTTTTACATCATCCAAATTTTATTTTTTGTTTTTTGTTTTTGTTTTTTTGTTAGCAAATTATGCACATTTAAAGACAACCTTTTGTAGGGGAGAGTACTTGGGAGGGTGGGCCTGGGTTTAGCTCCAAATTACCAGAATACATTAGCAGGATTAAAATCATATGTTTACACGAATGAGGGTTGACACTAGACCTGTGATTCATGGATTTAGATTTTTGGCTAAATACTGGTGGCAGTGGCAGGGGCACAAAAATCTACCACCTAAAGTAAGATGCATATATTATGAGAATAGCTCTCATGTGGTAATGGGATTGTCAGAGGTTAGTTGTAAGGCCAAACACATGGTTCTAGGGATGTGGATATGTTGTTCAATCCACACTTTCTGGCAGGTTCCTTGCCGCTTTAAATCTTGCCGGAAGGTCTTCAAGCTGGCTCCTCCCACCCACCTGGGTGGCAAAACCCTCGGCTCCGCCCCATGGCGCCAGATCTTCCTTACCGCTTGGAAGCTCAGGTTCCCTCCTTAGTGCTCTGCGTTTTAGGCCTGGATCCACACTCTTCGGAATTTCCGAAACTTATTTTAAAATTTACAAGACTGTGGTCTTCGTCTTCCCTCGCGGCTGCGATGGACAAATTGACTCCCGGCTTCCGTCAGTGCCCGTGTGGGCAGAAGATGTCTCGGACCGATCCGCACTCCACATGCGTCTACTGCCTGGGGTTTGGTCATGACTTGCAGGCTTGCGAATTGTGCAAGTCCTTTTCGGCTTCGGTCTTGGAGAACTGTGCTGCCAGAATTCTTCTCGGGCGATTCGAAAAATGGTATCCGCCGGTCAAGTCTAAGGAGGCCCGTTGGGTGGTGTCCGCAGCAGCGGGCTCTGCTTAGCAGTTGGAGCAGATGATCGCCCTTGAGGAGGAGGCGGCCCAGGCCGCTTTTTCTTCCTTCTCGGCCACGGCATTTATCCTGCTTTCCTTGGGCTCCTCCTACACGGCTTCGTCTAAGGAGCTTTGCCAGTCCCTCTCCACCAAGGGAGAAGGGTCATCGGGACATTCCAGTCAGTCCAAGAAGAAGGACTCTAAGGGTAAGTCCCACTGTCGACGTTCGCGGGAGTAGGAGAGATCCCCTTCACCGGACCGTCGACTCTCAACTTCGGTCGAGGTTGCAGCTGCAGCCGCTGGCTTAACGGTGCCTGTGTCAGGTCAGCTGGCCGAGACATTCGTCAACGCGGTCGAGATTTTTCTCGACCTGTCGGACGGTTTATCGGCTGGAGAAGCCGACAACCCTACTTTACCGGTTCCCCCAGTGGAAACCAAGGACTTGCCTGTGCCTCGTGTGCCAGAGTCCCCGGTTAAGGTCCCTGTACCGAGGGAGGAGCGGGTTTCCCCTGTCCCCTCTCTGACCCACCCTCGGAACCCCTGATGGTCTCGGTCTCGGTCCTCTTCCAGGTCCAGCCGGTCCCGCCGATGTCGGCGGTCTCGGTCTCGGCACCATGGAAAGCAGCGTCACCGCTCATCCTCATCGTCCTTTTCAGAGCATAGGCTCTGGTGCAAGTTGCGTCATCGCTACGAGGAGTTAATGTGGCAGCAGTTCTTATTGTCCAGGAATAAACCAACTCCGTCCCCTTCTCCAGCCATTAAGTGGCTGTCACCAGAGCGGACGAAACAACCCCTCGTAGTGGTCGAGGAGCCGACCCCTGCACCGGTTGTTCGGCCAAAGCCAGCTGCTCCACCCATTGTGGTGGAACCTCCGCCTCCACAACCGAAGACTGGGGCCCTGACCAAGGATTCTCAGTTGGATCAGGGCTTGCCCCACAGGTTGTCGGTCACCTTCACTCCTGATCGACCTCGGCAGGTGGAGGGTGGCTCAGGCGCCTGGCAGCTGTTTGCAGACTCCTCGGAGTCTGACAACGACTCCTCCTTGTTCTCCAGGCCGCTTGACCTGGAGTCTGCGGGGGGTCAGTCGGTGGATGAGAGCCCATCCTCGTTTTTAGGTTTGCTTCGGCTCATCTCGGAGTCCACCGGGATGCAGCGCAAACCCATTTCAAAACGGGCCAAGTATCCCCTCACAGAGATACTGGACTGAGGGGATAACCCTATGGAGGCCTTTCCTGTAGCCGAAGCCATTGTTGGCCCAGCCCTGGAGTTGTGGCAGCGGCTAGTATCTTGTCCTGCGCCTTTGGCTAGGGTGGCTCGAAAGTACGCAGTCCCCAACGGCTCACTCTCCGGTTTCTCGGAGCACCCCTCTGCGGAGTGGTTAGTGACTGATAGCATTTTCTGGCACTCCGGGAACGCTCGAGACATGGACAAACCGCCCGATAAGGAATCCAAAAAACTGGATTACACGGGGCGGAAGGTTTACGCTGCTTTCTCCCTAGGCCTTCGTCAGGCTAGCTCAGCCGCTCTGATGGCACATTTCTCACACGCCCTTATGGGTTCCCTGGATGAGGTGATTCCTCATCTCCTGGCTGACCTTCAGACGACGGTCAAGCAGGTCTGGTATCAGGGAAGGGCGGTGGCAAAACAGCAGCTCCAAACTTCATTGGACATAGGTGATTCTTGTGCCTGATCAGTAGCAGCCGCAGTGGCCGTGCGCCGCAGAGCTTGGCTGTGGATCTCCACCTTCACGGCGGACATCCTCACAAGCTGGTAGACGTTCCCTTCCTGGGCACCGACTTGTTCGGGCCAGGGGTGTAAGGCCATCTCCAGAGCATCGAGAAGTCCAGTGCCACCTTGGACTCGGTCACGTCTGCCCAGAAAGACAAAGGCCGCCAGCAGCAACGTAAGCTCTTTCACCCTTCTGCCTCTGCGGCACGTCCGGCCCAACAGCACCAGCACCAGGGCCAGCAGGCACACACTTGGTGCCCTAAGGTCAAGTCTGCTGCTTCCTCCAGTAAGAAGCCTGGAGGCAAGGGTCTTTACGGGTTGAGGGGTGTCACCCCCAACCTCGTCACTCCTCCCCGGGTTCTCCCCATGGGGGGACGGCTCCGCCACTTCTTTTCTGCCTGGTCTGCTATCACCACGGACCGCTGGGTGCTAGAAGTGGTAGGCAGGGGTGTGCCTCTGGAATTCAAGCAGTTCCCTCCCTATCGAGCCGTCGCCTCACGGGGGGGGGGGCAACGGGTTCCGCAGCCTCTCTGTTGGCTCGTTGAGCCGACATTGCTCTGCTCCTCCAGCAGGAGGTGATCAGTGGGATGGTGGACCCTCCTCCAGACTAAGGTTTTGTGTCCAGGTACTTCCTGGTCCCAAAACGGACGGGGCGCTAGCGCCTCATTCTCGACCTGCACTACCTGAACAAGTTCCTAAGGCAGCGCACCTTCAGGTTGGTCAGTCTGGCTCAGATAATTCCATCCTTGGAATTAGGCATGTGGTTTTGTTCTCTGGACCTTCAGGACGCGTTCTTTCACGTCCCAGTCCGTCCGTCTCATCAGCGATTCCTCCGCTTCCGAGCAGAGGGATCTCTTTACGAGTTCCAGGCCATGCCCTTCGACCTCTCTCCAGCTCCCAGGGTCTTCACCAAATGCATGGCAGTGGTGACAGCATTCCTGCGGCGCCGAGGGGTCCGGGTGTACCCTTATCTGGATGACTGGCTGATTGCAGCCTCCTCCAGGTTGGAGGTGGAGCGGTCCAGGGATCTGGCCCTCCAGGTCTGCTCTCAGATTGGCCTCCTCATCAACGAGGCCAAGTCGGAACTCGTGCCATCGCAGGTGATTCAGTTAATCGGGCAGAGCTCGACTCTCTCTCAAGCCAGAGCCCGCTTCCGGTGGACAGGGCCGAGGTCCTTTCCTCCTTTGCCCAATAATTTCTGGTTGGGCAGTTGCGCCCTGCCCTGAACTTCCTGCGCCTTCTGGGCCTCATGGCAGCCTGCACCAGCTTGGTACATTGGGCCCGCTGGCATATGCGTCCCCTGCAATGGGGGCTGGCCCGCCAATGGTCACAGCACTCCGGTCCTCTGAACCAGCCAGTGACGGTGACCCAGGAGATGTGGGACGGCCTACAGTGGTGACTCATTCCAGCTCATCTGCAGGAGGGTATCCCATTTGTCCGCCCCGAGCTGACGGTCACTCTGACGACCGACACCTCTCTGATGGGTTGGGGTACCCATCTGGGGGAGCTCAGCGCCCACGGCCTCTGGTCCCCTCAGGAGTCTCGATGCCACATCAACCTGCTGGAGCTCCGAGCAGTGTGTCTAGCCCTCACCGCCTTCACTCTGTTTGTATGGGGTCAAGTGGTTCAGGTCCAGACGGACAACACCACGATCATGTACTACCTCAACCGACAGGGCGGGATGCACTCCTTGCCTCTGTGCAAGGAGGCTCTCCGCACTTGATCTCTCGTAATCAGCCTGGAGGCGGATCTCCTAGCCATCCATGTGGCAAGAGCCTCCAACAGTTTGGCCGATGCCCTCAGCCAGATAGGCGCTGCATCTCACGAGTGGTCTGTCCTGCCGGAGGTAGTACAAGATCTGTTCTCCCATTGGGGCACCCCTCAGGTGGACCTGTTCACCTCCAGGGAGAATGCGAAGCTGAGGCTGTTTCATGCCCACCCCCTCAGCAGGACTTGCTGCAGGGGGATGCCTTCTCGAGGCCGTGGACCCGGGCCTCTTCTGCACCTTCCTTCCATTTCCCTTGATCCACAAGGTGTTTCTCAAGGCAAAGAGGGACAAGGCGCAGGTGATTCTGGTAGCCATAGACTGGCCCCGCCAGTTCTGGTACCCAGATCTCCTCAGCCTCAGCTCCAGGCTCCCGAGGCTGCTTCTAGCCCACCCGGACCTGATCTCGTCAACAGGGGGAATGTTCTCCATCTGGACCTTCAGTCCCTGCACCTGACGGCCTGGTTCCTGAGCGACTAGAATTCCAGGCCTTGGGTCTTTCCGACAAGGTCCTCAGTGTCGTTGAGGCGTCCCGTAAGGAGTCGACCAGAAAATACTGCACTTTCAAATGGAAAAGATTCTCCATTTGGTGTCAGGACAAGGGGTTGAACCCTTCTTCCTGTTCCTTGGCTAGCATCCTGGACTATCTGTGGTCCCTTTCTCAGCTAGGACTTCGGTCGATGACCCTTAAGGTGCACCTGGCAGCCATCTCTGCTTAGCGGGCGCGGGCCAGCAAGCACTCGGTGGCACAGGAGAAGGTGGTTGGGCGCTTTTTCAAAGGCCTTGATCACATATCCCCTCCGGTGTGAGAACCTCCACCTCCATGGGATCTACTGCTGGTATTGGCTAAGCTCATGGGCAAGCCATTTAAATCGATGCACAGGTGCAATATCTCCCACCTGTCATGGAAGACCGCCTTCTTGGTGGCTATTACGTTAGCCAGAAGGATGGGAGAGCGCCAGGCGCTTTCCATCTAGTCTCTTTATCTGGTCTTCCACAGGGACAAGGTTGTCCTGCGCCCCTATCCGAAATTCCTTCCTAAGGTGGTGTCGGAGTTTCACCTTAACCAGGTGTTGACTCTGCCGGTGTTCTACCCCAGTCACACCTCGGAGGCTGAATATAGGCTTCATACTCTGGACCCTAGAAGAACACTCGCTTATTATAAGGAGCGGACGGCTGAAGTTTGAGGAGAGGTTCGCCAGCTGTTTGTCACTACGCTGAAGCCACACCTGGCAGACCTGCAGCCAAGCTGATGATAAGCAGGTGGGTCACCTCCTGCATAGATCTCTGCTATAGGTTGGTGGGCATGGAGCCTCCCAAAGGGATAAGAGCTCATTCTACCCGCCATACCGCTGCTTGGGTGGCTGCTTCTAGGGACATCCCTATCCAGGAAATCTGCAGGGCTGCTACCTGGAAGTCAGCACACACCTTTATTTCCCATTACCACACTGACCTTGAGTCATGCCGGTCCGCTGGTTTTGGGACCTTGGTTCTCCAGTCCTTATTTCCTAAGTATGGGGTGCACGCCTTGCCTCCCTCCTCCCAGAGAACTGCTAGGAGTCTGTCAGACAGTGTGGATTGAACAACATATCCACGTCCCTAGAAATACAGGTTACTCACCTGTAACAGGAGTTCTAGGAGTGGTATATGTTGTTCATCCACACGACGACCCACCCGACCTCCCTGGCTTCGATGTGCAACCTGGCTTCCAGCGGGCTAGATCTGGTGTCATGGGGCGGAGCCGAGGGTTTTACCACCCGGGTGGGTGGGAGGAGCCAGCCTGAAGACCTTCTGGCAAGATTTAAAGTGGCAAGGAACCTGCCAGACAGTGTGGATGAACAACATATACCACTCCTAGAACTCCTGTTACAGGTGAGTAACCTGTATTTTTAGGGCACCAGAGAAAGCTAAGAACCCCTGTGAGGTTCTGATAAGTCGGTTTTGGAGGCTTGTGGGAAGTGCTGCCAAAGAGTAGTGATATGTTCAGGCAACTGAAGAGGGTCAGTAACACCCACACTATGGCAAGAAATATTACACCAGATTGGGGAGTAGAAAAATAAGCTAACTGGAGCAGTACCAAATAGGCTATACAGCTGCAGTAAAGTGAGAGTAGCTCTGGCTCAACTAGGTTGCTTATAAAGAGTACAGAGCAAGCATAATATAGAAACATAGACTTTGACGGCAGATAAGGACCGCTAGGCCCATCTAGTCTGCCCATTTCCCTACCTACAGGATAGGCCGCAGATCCTAGTTAACCAACAGCCTATTTCTTCCTACCCCCCACAAGAATTGCCTTATGTCTGTCCCATGCATTCTTGAATTATCCCACAGTTTTAGACCCCACAACCTCCTCAGGAAGGCTGTTCCATGCATCCACTACCCTCTCTGTGAAATAATACTTCCTCACATTGCCCTGACACGCCCTCCTTCTATCTTTAAATTGTGTCCCCTTGTTCTTGCAAGTCTCTTTTCTGAAAAATGCTACCCTCTTGGACTTTGTTGATTCCACTGAGGTGCTTAAAGTTTATATCATGTCCCCTCTCCCTTCTTTCCTCAAGGGTATCATATTAAGCTCCTTTAGTCTCTCCTCATACGGCTTCACTTGCAGACCCTGCACCATTTTAGTTGCCTCCTCTGGACTGCCTCTATCCTGTCTATGCCCTTAGGAGATGGGGTCTCCAGAACTGGACACAGTACTCAGATGGGGTCTCACCAACTGTCTGTACAGAGGATAACAACTTCCTGTTTTCTGCTGCTGATGCCTCTACCTATACATCCCAGTATACCCCCAGCCCTCCCTACTGCTCTCTCAAATTGTTTGCAACCTTAAGGTCATCTGATATGATTACCCCCAGGTCCCTTTCCTTTTGTTGTTGTTACTACCTCCCACCCATTGTGTATTCTTCCCGGGTTCTTGTTTCCCAGGTGCATTATTTTGCACTTCTTTGCATTGAATCCTAGCTGCCATGCTTCTGACCATTCCTCCAACCTTGCCAAGTCCCTTTTCATCCTTTCCACGCCTCCTTGTGTATCAACCCTGTTGCAGATTTTGTGTCATCTGCAAAAGGCATACTTTTCTTCCAGTCCCTCTGCAATGTCACTGATGAAGACATTAAAAGGACTGGACCCAATACTGAACCCTCACGGTACCCACTAGTAACCCCTTTCTTCAGGAATGGACTCCATTTACAAATTACCTTCTGTGTCCTGTTGTCCAGCCAATGTTTACCCAGGCTACCACCCTGGGTCCCACTCCCAGGCTGGTTAATTTGACTATTAATCTTTTGTGGGACTGTGTCAAATGCCTTGCTAAAAGTCTGGTAGGCCATGTCCACAGCCCTCCCTGGTCTACTACTTTGGTCACCCAGTCAAAGAAATCTATTAGATTAGTCTGACATGACCTTCCGCTGTGAACCCATGCTGCCTTGGGTCCTGTGCTCCACTGGCCTCTAGGTACTCGACTATTCTTTCCTTCAGAAGTGACTCCATCACTTTCCCTACAACAGAGGTCAGACTGACAGGTCTGTAGTTTCGCCTCTGTCTTGGACCCACTTTTGTGAAGGGAATCACATCCGCCTTCCCTCCAGTCCTCGGGTACCATACCATCCTCCCATGATTTATTAAAAAGAGTAGCCAGTGGTTTCACTAGTTCCTCCCTTAATTCTTTTAGAATTCTGAAGGTGAATTCCATCAGGACCCATTGTTGTCCACCTTCAGTTTTAGGAGTTCTTGCAGAACCCTTTCTTCTGTGAAAGGACTGGGATCGACCCCCTATCAAGAGTGCTTCTGTTAATTGGATTAGGCACTTCCCCTCCTCTTTGTGAATACTGAGCAGAAATATTCGTTCAGTATTCCTGCTTTTCACTGTCCCCTCTGCCCACCCACTGTTCATTCTATTCAGCCTCACTATCCCTCCTTTGTCTTTCTCATGCAGCTGATATACCTATAAAAGGTTTATCCCTTCTTAACTGAGCTGGCTGTCTTTTCCTCAGTTTGGGCCTTTGCTATTCTTGACTTCCCTCCTGCTTCCTTCTGCCTTAACTGGTACAGCTCTCTGTCCTGCTCCTTCTGTGTTTCCTTATACTCCGGAATGCTGTCTTTTTCTTCCTGACTTTCACAGCCACCTCTTTTGAGAACCATAGTGGCTTTTTCTTTCATTTTGATTTGTTCATTTGCTTCACACAAAGGCTTGTTGCCTCTGTGATGGCAGTTTTGATAATTCCCCATTGTTGCTCCACACTTCCTTCTAGCCTGTTTGCTAGTGCTTTTCTGAGGCACTCTCCCATCTTGCCAGTCAGCCCTCCTAAAGTCCAGTACCCTCACTTTTGTATGGCTTGACTCTGTAGCTGAGTTTAACGTGAACCACACTGTTTGATGGTCACTTGTCCCCAGATGGCAACCCACTTCTAGATCTGAGATCCTCTCACTGCCCCCGTTTGAGAGTACGAGGTCTTAAGATTGCTCCCTCACAAGTGGGTTCCGAAACTAGCTGTCTAATGCCTGCCACCTGTAGGGCATCAAGAATGGCCCTGTTCTTGGATGTGGCTGCAGCAAATGTGCTCCAGTTAACATCTGGCATATTCAGGTCTCCCATCAACAGTATCTCCCTTTCTCTGCCATTCTAAGAATGCCTTCTATCATATCCTTGTCCATTCCTTCCCGACATGGGGTCTGTACACAACCCTGTGCGGATTGTGGTGCCCTTTCCAGTCTCAAGGTGACCCACAGTGCCTCCTCTCCTCCCTGTTTACTCTTTTGTTTAGTTGCTTTTATCCCTTCCTTTACATGAGAGCTACTCCTCCCCCTCTTCTCCCCTGCCTGTCTCTCCTGTAGGTTATGTACCCTGGTATGTTAACATCCCAGTCATGGTTCTCTGTGTACCATGTTTCTGTGACTGCTACGATATCCAGGCATCCCTCTTCCATTAAGGCCATCAGCTCAGGGAGCTTGTTGCCCAGACTACGGGCATTGGTACTCATTACCCTCCATTTCCTGATGGCCTTACTCCCTTTTGCCCCATCCCTGTCCTTCTTGCCTTTGTCACTTTCTTCATTTATCCCTGCCCTTCTCCCTATCGACACCTCTATGTTGGTGTTTGCCGCACTTACCACCGTGATTATATAGAACCAGAAGCACAGGCTCTCTTAAAGGGACACTGTCAGCTCGTCCCCTGATTTAAAAAACTGTATGTTCTAGGGGTGTGGATATGGTTCATTTACCCACACTCTTGCAGTGCCACTGGAATGCGATGAATTGGTGGAACAAAGCTCCTTCCACCACTCAGGCAGATATATCCTCTGACTCTGCTTGTGTTGTCAGATCTTCCCTTTCCATTGGAAGAACAGGTCACCTCCTTTGCACTCTGCTTAGGATTTTCTCTGTGCCATTGGTGAACCTTTCTTTTTTAAGTTTTTGAAATTTTTGAAGTTATTTCAGTGCAGTTTTGCAGTCCTGGTTCTTCTGACTCTGTCTTCTGACCAGGGTGGGACAAATCAGGTATCCAGGTGGCCAGTGGCTACTTAAAAAAAACTGGTTTGGCTACCAGATTTTCAAAGTTATTGTCCAACTTGGCTACCTGCCTACATAGTGATGTTGATCCCTTAAAAAAGGATGATCACTACAGATATTGGTTTGGCTATCAGATTTTGAATGCTAGTGGCCAAATTGACCACCAGCTCAAAAACTGATTTGTCCCACCCTGCTTCGGACCAGTGACAGAACACAAAAAGCTGGGACTTAAATTCTGTGTTTGTTGCCACCAAAAGATATTTGTTTGTCAGTGATCCGCATGACATGGAGGCAGTATAGCGCAGTGGTTTAAGGCTCTGAGCTACAAACCTAGAGACCTGGGTTTGAATCCCACAGCCCCCACTTGCATACTGTGTGACCCTGGGCAAGTCATTTAACTCCTTGTGTTCCCAGGTCACGCCTGTAAACAAGCTTCAGCTTAGTGTGCCTCTCCTGGTTAAATAACAAAAAAAACATGTGCAGGTGCTACCTAGGCAGGCAGCACAGTGTAACCAGGTGCGGTCTCTGCCTTTCCATGCTTACTGAGTCTCTCAAGGACAGGAAGCTGCACCTCATGCTGGGTTAGTCTTCAGAACAGGATCTGAAGGATCGCCCTAAGGGTCACAAAAAGGACTTAGCTGTGGCCAGCTCTGCTGCTAAACTTACAGCCCTTAAGACAGAAGCAGCAGCACCTCCTCAGCCTTGGTGCTGTTCCTGCCTGGGGCCAGTGTCAGGGGGACTTTCACGGACCAGTTCCGTGACACATGCAGTTCCCTTCAGACTATGGGGGAAGAGCCCTGCCCTCAATGGCTCTAAATCCAAAACCAAATCTTCACACTGTCATCACCGGTTGTGGGACAGGGGGAGATCAGTCTTCCCAGTCCCTTAACTCGCCTGGCTGCTCAACAGCTGTCAAGCGCCCCTCGACTGAGGGTCTGGTCAGGCAGGTTGATGGCTCTTTGGCTTCGCCATTAAGTGAGATGACCTTGGCTTAGGTCAACCAAACCATCGAGATTTTTCTCGACCAGGTCAACCAGTTGTCAGATGAGGCTGAGGAATCGGCCTTGCAGACTACAGTGTTCCAAGTCCTCACTCAGGAGAACGTGGATCAATCGGTGGCCCTGGTTGATCTTTCCAGGGACCAACCTTCACCAGGGTCAGTTCTTCGCCATTGTTGCTGTATGCTGGTAGGCGCATAATGTACGGCCAGCCTCAGGAAGACCCCTCTCACTGTCGATTGGTGGTTGACAGTCAACGTCATGGTTGAGATGTTTGCACTTTCGATTCTGCTCAACTGGGAGACACCGCTGTTGACACTCTTCCTCCTCATCTTCAGATGAGGAGAGGCACCAGTGGAAAATGCGCCAGTGCTACGAGGAGTTCCTCTGGCTGTTGTGGGCCATCACGGGGCAAGGTGAGGCTCTACCCTGGGGACCTTTGGTCCCCTAGCAGCTGCTAGTGATTGCCCCACTGGTCCAGATACTGCAGGTGCTTCCCACACCTGCTTCTCCACCGATTACAGTGGAGCCACTGTCTGGACAGCCACCAGTCAGTGCTTTGACCAAGGAGGCCCGCCATTTGACTCCCGGCTTGCCAGACCGGTTGTTGGTAAGGATTCCCAGGAGGTCCGTAGTAAACAACGGCCAAGGGCCATCTTCCAGGAGTCATCGGATGACTCTGATCAGGGGTCCATGGCTTCCTCAGGAACTCAGCTGTTTGACCGGGCTTGGTCAAGGAACCTTCTGCCAAGCATGGGCCAGTGTCCTTCGGTGGGCTGCTCTGCCTTATCCCTTTGTCCACATCAGTCCCACTGGAGTCAGTCCAGACGAGGGCTAAGTACCTAAGACTGGGAGGAATCCCCGGGAGTTGCCATCTTGAAACCAGCTCTGGCAGCATCCAACATCCTGCCCAGCACAGCCCGCATGATCCGCAAGTACGTGGTCCCACTGTGCTCCCTTTCAGGATTTTCCGACCTCCCTTTGGCCAAAGGTCTGGTCACGGATTTGGTGCTCCATAAGTTCGGACACCAGGGGAATGTGGACACTTCTCAGGGCAAGGTGTCCCTTAAGATTGACCATGCCACAAAAAAGGTGTATGCTGCAGCTATTTTGGGTCTCTGTCAGACTAACCATGCTGTTGTGATGGCTAATTATGGTCATTCCCTGATGGAAATCTTTGATGCAATCCTTCCCCACCTCCATGCAGTGCAGTGGGCGGCAGTGGAGTTCATCAGAGACCACTGTCAATCTGGGGGCTAAACACCAGCTCCAGATAGCCTTGGACATGTGTGACTGTTGTGCCCATGTGATGGCAGCGGCCGTCTCCATGTATGGCAGGGTCTGGCTGCATTTGTCCACCTTTAGGTCAGACACCCAACAGAAGTTGGCCAATGTCCTTTTCCTGGGCACTGACCTCTTTGGCCCCGGGGGGTGTAAGGATATCTCACTAGGATTGAAAAATCCATTGCCACGCTTGACTCTGTGACTTCACCCCAGAAGGACCAGAAAAAGAAGCCAAAGAAACAGGCTTTAAAGTTCCAGTCCTTTCAGTCATAGCCTACATGGCAGCATCCCCAGCTGGGGCAGTTTCAGGCCTGGTGCCTGCAAAGATCCAGAGCACAAGGTACTAGAAATGGGGGGATAAGGGGCAGGGGTAGTGGTAGTGGTGACCCTCCAGCAGCAGTTGCCGGTGTCCTGCAAAAGCTGCTCCATGACGAGTTGAAAGGTGTCATCCCTCCACCTGTCCTGTCCCTGACTGCACTTCTCATCATACATAGAAACATAGAAAACATAGAAGTTGACGGCAGATAAGGACCGCAAGGCCCATCCAGTCTGCCCATTTCTTTTTCTACCTTATAAATGTGCCATCGGCCTTTGCTCTGTCAGTGACCTATCTATTCATAGTCATTTGTATTGCTCCCTTATGCCTATCCCATGCCTGTTTGAAGCCCTGCACTGTATTCATAGCCACCACTTCTTGTGGTAAGCCATTCCATGCATCTACCACCCTTTCTGTGAAAAGAATTTCCTCACATTCCCCTTAATCGGCCTCCCTCTAATCTCATGCTGTGTCCTCTTGTCCTGCTATTTTCTTATATTTAAACATGTTAGACTCTTTCACCTTGTTTATGCCCTTAAGGTGTTTAAATGTCTCGATCATATCACCTCTCTCCCTCCTTTGCTCAAGGGTATACATATTGAGCTCCGTTAATCTGTCCTCATATGTCTTCTGATGCAGTCCCTGCACCATTTTGGTTGCCCTTCTCTGGACTGCCTCAATTTGGTTAATGTCCTTGTGAAGGTGTGGCCTCCAATACTGCATAATTACTCCAGATGGGGCCTAACCAATGTCTTGTACAGAGGTTATTACCTCCCTCTTACGACTTGTGATACCCCTACTAATACACCCTAACACCCCTAGCCTTACCTACTGCTTTAGAGGTCTGCTTGGATGATTTTAGGTCATCAGTGATGATGATGCCCAAGTCTCTTTCTTCCTTTGTGACTGCTAGCAACTCCTCCCAGCCTATAAGTGGCTTCAGGGTTTCTCTTCCCTATGTGCATGATTTTGCACTTCTTTGCATTAAATCCCAGTTGCCACTCTTCTGACCATTCTGCTAGTTTATCCAGATCTCTTCTCATTCTGCCCACCCCATCTGGATCATCTACTCTGTTGCAGATCTTGGTGTCATCTGCAAACAGACAAGCCTTACCCTCTAGTCCATCTACTTGAGTCACTAATGAAGATGTTGAATAGGACTGGCCCCAGGACTGATCCCTGAGGTACCCCACTTGTGACTTGCATCTCTTCTGACTGTATACCATTTACCACCACTCTCTGTTTTCTGCCAGTCAACCAGTTTGCCACCCAGTTGACCAACTTCACCACCCCGAGCCTACCCAGCTTATTTATCAATCTTCTATGTGGAACAGTGTCAAAAGCTTTGCTGAAGTCAAGGTGAGCGACATCAACTGGCTCCCCTGGTCCACCACTCTGGTTACCCAGTCAAAGAAATCTATGAGATTAGTTTGACAGGACCTTCCTTTGTAAACCCATGCTGTCTTGGATCCTGTGCCCCTATGGATTCCAGGTGTTGCACTATCCTTTCCTTAAGGAGTGCCTCCATAATCTTGCCCACTACTGAGGTAAGGCTGACTGGTCTGTAGTTCCCCGCCTCCTCCCTGCTACCACTCTTGTGGAGTGGGATCACATACGCTGGTTACATCACTTCTTGCCACGTTGGCCCACTATCACAGCAGACAAGTGGGTGCTGGACATAGTCGGCATAGGACTGTGTCTGGATTTCAAGGATCTCCTGCCATACTGCCTCTGTGCACCTCGAAAGTCCGGGTTGGGCATTGCTCAGCTTCTTGTGAAAGAGGAAATATCCTGTGTCCCAGACACCTTGGCCAGTAAGGGTTATGTATCCAGGTACTTCCTGGTCCCGAAACGGACTGGGGACTGGTGCCCCATACTGGACCTACATGATCTCAAACATTACGTGCAGAAGCGCAAGTTCCGGATGGTCACTCTGAGCCAGATTATGCCATTCCTCGAGCAGAATATGTGGTGTTGCTCCCTGGACCTCCAGGGTGTGTTCTTCCATATTCCTTTCTACAGGTCCCACTGCCGGTACCTCCGTTTCTGAGCAGAAGGGGTCCTGTACCAGTTCCAAGTCATACCCTGCAGCCTCTCCTCAGCTCCAGTGGTCTTTACCTAGTGTGTGGCAGTGGTGGCGGCCCACCTGTGGCACCTAGGGGTCAGGGTATATCCCTACCTGGATTACTGGCTGGTAACTGGTCCATCCAGAGAGACCATGGCGAGATGCATAGACCTGGCTGTCCAGATCTGCTGAGACTTGGGCCTGTTGGTCAACCCAAACAAGTCCGAACTAGTGCCAAATAAGGTGCTCAAGCTCATGGGGACAGATGTCTACTCCCTGCGGACCAAAGCCCAACTCCCAGTGGATCGGGCATAGGATCACACCTCCTTTGCCTGATCATTTCAGGTTGGGCTCTTGCGCCCTGCCTGAGATTTCCTATGGCTGTTGGAGTACGTGGGACTTGCATCATCGTGGTCCGCTGCTGCCCACTGGTGGATGAGCCACCTTCAGTGGGAGCTGGACTGTCAGTGGGACACCATCCAGTGGTGGCTGGTCCTGAAATACCTGAAGAAAGGAATCATGTTTGTCCACCCAGAGCCGACCATCACATTGACGACAGACGCGTCTCTGGTAGGGTGGGGATCACACCTGGGAGACCACACGGCCCACGGGTTTTGATCACTCAGGGAGTCCTGTCACCACATCAGCCTGCTGGAGTTCTGTGCTGTGTGCTTGGCTCGGATGAAATTTGCTCTGCTAGCCAGGGGTCAGGTCATTGAGGTCCAGATGGTCAACATCACTGCCACATTTCACCTGAACAGACAGGGCGGCACACACTCCCTTCCTTTGTGTTAGGATGCATGCTGCACCTAGACTCTCATGTGCAACCTGGGTGCTAATCTCCTGGCAATTCATGTCACAAGGGAGAACAGTCAACTAGCAGACACTCTCAGCCAGGTAGGAGAGACGTTGCACGAGTGGTCTCTGAATCAGGAGGTAGTGAACTGCCTGATCTTACGTAGAGTTGGAGCTCTTGCAGCAGGCTATACCATAAGGACTATACTTCCAGGCAGTAGGACCCCACAGAAAAACTTAGCTAGCAGTACCCAGCGGGGACCACCCCCTGACGTTAAACCGTCTCCGACGTCCACCAATGGTATAAAGGGCCCCACCTCAGTTCTTTCCCCGCAGTCGACCCATGCACATCAGCTCCACAGACACCTCCTGCTACCAGTTGACTGCCATTTTTCGACCTTTTCATTCACTTGTGACCTTTTCTAGCAAAAACAGGTTTGTCGTGCATGTCTTCTCGTCTTCCACTTCTCAGTGACGGAAGTCCAAGTGCATGTGTGGGAAGCAAATCCTGTCCAAGAATGGCTTTGGCCTGCCCGCACTGCCGCAGCTTCAGTTGCCGGACCCACATCCGTCATCTGAAGGCACTGAAGAGCCATCTCTTGGAATAACAGCTGGCCACCATGCAAAAGACCCCATCAGGCCTAGGATCCTACACTCCCTCAGCCTCTGGGACTTCCCGTAAGGAGAAAAGGACCAGCGGGAAATACCACCATCGCGATAAGGACAGCCCCAGATTGGATTCCTGCTCCAGATCTCACACAGGAAGATGTCCAGTTCGAGTACCCAGTCCCACAGGAGGTCGGACTCTGCCATCCCCCACCACCCCGGTAACTCAAGCTCCCTCTGGGTTACCGAATTTGAACCTCTCGCCCTGGTGAGGACATCAGGCAGAGGATCTTCGGGGCAAGGGCCTTCGGCCCCACCCTTGAGTCTTAGGCCCTACAGCCACTCCTCTGGGCCTAATCCAGGGGATCCAGCCGGGCTATCTGCAGGCAACAGACTTGGTTCTGCCGTCCGCCAAGCTGGAACATCCTCCTCTTTGTCGGTCCGTCCTTCAGGTTCCGATGACAGGAAATGGCACCAGGAGCAAGATCCACCCTATGACATCCGCTCCCCCAAGCACCAGATGACAGATTCCTGGTGTTCGACCCCATCGTCCTTGGCGTCTTCGCCTTTGGGGTCTTATAAGGCTGTGCCCCCACCGCCTGCCTCTCCCAAGCCGCCACCAGTAGGGCAGCTGCTGACCAAGGAGTTGCCACCCCCAACGCCAGATCTGCAAGTGTCAGGCAACTAGACGCCAGACTAATCCACTGACATAGCGTCAGGTTCACAGCCACCTACAGGACCGTCGTTTGACACATCCGAGTCCCAAGAGCGACCGTTCGCTCCTGACCAGCCGTCAGGCCAGACGCCTGAGATGCCTGTCGCACCACCTCAGATGCCAGGCCTCTCGGCACCGGCTATGGTCTCCCTCTCAGACATCAAGGATTTGTTTAGTTCCTGGTGGAACACAGTTAAAGGGGACCTCATCCCTAAGGAGCCCCTCACACCACTGCCAAGCCCCGCCCTGGTGGGCTTGCTGCAGCAGACGGCGAATCCACCTTCTCCGCCCAGGAAGCCAACACTTCCCCTGTTGAACCTTTCACCACCGTCGGATGTTGGGTCTCCAAGGCATCATGGACATAGATACTCGTCCAGGTCTTCTTCCAGACACCGCCGCCACTCCCGCAGCAGATGGTACCGCCACTTGCACTTGAGGTCTTCCTGCTCAGTTTCTTCTGACAGGAGTTCAGATACTTCTTCCTCTCTCCCCCCTCCCCCACACTGATGCTTGTAGGGACACTCTCCGGTCTCCCACGGGCGACCCTACTTTTCTAGACATCATGCATCACATACAGTTCTTGAATCAATGGGAAACAGAGGATTTGGACCCGGAAAGGAAGAGGCTGTCCCATTTTTGGGGGGATGAAGGAACCCAAACCTTTAGTTGTGCACTCCTTGGTGGCTCCTTTTCAGGATGTCACCAAGCTGGCATGGAGACACCCTTCAACAGAGTCCGTTATCCCCAGAAAGGTGGAAGGCAGTATCGAACCCCTATCAATGAACCGTTCCTAGGGAAACATCCTAAGGCAGACTCTGTAGTCCTGACGGCAGCCCATGGCAGGACTAAGCAGCCACGTCACATGAGTTCACAACCGCGCAATAAGGAATCCAAGTGCCTGGACCAATTCAGATGCAAGGTGTGCTGTTCAACCACCCGCACTATACGTTCACTAAATTTTTTTTTGGCACATATGGTGCAATACCAGAAGTCTCTTTGGAACAAGACAATCGAATTAGCATGAAGGCAGCCTGACTCCAACAATAAGTCGGAACTGCTGTACGTCTTGCAGTCCAGCCTTAATGTTGGCAAGCATGTGCTGAGATCCTCTTACGACTCAGCCGACACAGCAGCCAGGGCAGCCACCACTGGTGTCTGCATGAGGAGGTACTCCTGGCTTCGCATCTCACGGTTTCGGCAGGACCTCCAGGATGCTATCCTGGATGCCCCTTTCCATGGGTCTGTGTTCTTTGGTCCAGCTATTGAGAAAATGTTCACAGACCCTCAAGATTCGGGCAAAGTGGTCCAATCAGTACACCAGATGTACAGATCCAAACCAACCCCAGGGAGATGAAAGCCTTTTCATCGCCAAGGGGGACAAAAGCCTAAGGGACAGCAGCAGAGAGGCCCCTTCCAACATAAAGCTGCCTCTCAGCACAGTAGCACACAGGGAGCTCGGAACTCTTAAGTCCTCCCAGGTCTCCCTGCCTACACCTGGATCCAATGGCTGACTCCTTGCCTGACTCCCCGCCTCCAGCAGAATCCTAGGGGGAAGTGGCAGGGGGTCGGTTCTTGCTGAATCTCAAAGGATGGTCCACCATCACAGCAGATGCATGGGTGTTCCAACTGCTAGAGCAGGGTCATGTGCTCGAATTCCTCCAAATTCCCCTGGACAGTCCCATGATGCAGTCCACCTACTCCCCCTCCCATGCTGCACTCATCCAGGAGGAGGTTCAGACCCTTCTTGACAAGAAGGCAATAGAGCCCATCCTGCCCTCACAATGGAGGACAGGGTTCTACTCCCTCTTCTCTCTTCTCCTTGGTTCCCAAAAAGACAGGGGACCTATGCCTGATCCTGGACTTGAGCCTCCTGAACAATTATATAGAGTACAGGAGGTTCAGGATGGTGACCCTGCCAGGAATCATTCCCAGCAAGGGGATTGGCTCCGATCCCTAGACATGCAAGATGCCTAACTCGACATCATGGTGCTTCCAGCCCACAGGAGGTTCCTAAGGTTCACCTTTCAAGGGCAGCTTTACTAGTTTCGGGCACTGTCCTTCGGCCTCTCCTCGGCCCCACGGAGTGTTCACAAAGTACCTAGCCATGGTGGCCACAGCCTTCAGGTGGCAGGAGCACTTCATTTACTCCATCTTGATAATTGACTCCTAACAGCAGCCGCAAGAGATCAGCTACTGGCCACTCTGGAGGATACCTTTCATCTGTTCAGGTCCCTAGGGGTTACTCTGAACATACCAAAGTCATCCCCTCAGCTATGCCAGAGATTGCAGTACATAGGGGTAATCCTGGACATGGTGCAGGGAAAGGCTTTCCTCCCACCAGACAGGGCAGTGCACCTTCAGTCGTTGGCCCACAAAGTCTCTGTTTCGCACCAGGTACCAGCTCAGAACTTGCTACGGTTCCTAGGCCACATGACAGCCACCATTGTGACAGTTCCCTCAGCACGCCTCTTTATGAGGGTCCACCAGTGGACCCTCAGGTTGCAGTGGGATCAAAGGATGGACGATCTTGACCAGCTGGTCCTGATCTCCAGAGCTGTGGTCCAAACTCTCATGGTGGCTCTCACCCCAAAATCTGGAGCTGGGAACCCCCTATCAGAGAGATCCCCCTTCCCAGACCTTGACAACAGATGCTTCGGGCCTGGGATGAGGAGCCCACTTCCGAGATCGACAAACACAAGGGACGTGGTCGTCGTTAGAACTGTCTCTCCACATCAGTGTCCTAGAAATGAGAGCAATTCTGTACACTGTACTGGCTTTCCAACCGGACTTCTGTCTGGGCCCCCTGTTGATTCAGACTGACAACGTGTCGGTCGTCTCCTACATCAACAAGCAAGGGGGGAACCACTCTAACCCTTTCTGTTTTAGATGCCATGTGAGTATGGTTCTGGGCCATAGAGCACAGCTTGTCCCTCACCGCGGTCCATGTTCCAGGAGTCCAAAACACCTTGGCTGATGTTCTAAGCAGGTCATGGTCAAGGGCCCATGAGTGGGAACTCCTTCAGTCCGTGATGGAGGACCTCTTCCAACAATCAGGCCTTCCAGAGTTGAACCTCTTCGTATCCCCATGCAATGCAGAACTGCCCAATGTTTGCTCGCTCGATCCAGGGCCTGGTGTTTTCTGGTGAGACGTATTGTCCCTCTGTTGGACAGGGAGGTTTCTGTATGCCTCTCCTCCATTTCCTCTCCTTTAGAGGGCCCTGCTCAAGCTCCAAGCCGATGGTGCTGATAAGATCCTTATAGCCCCGGTTTGGCCATGAAAGATTTGGTTCCCCCGTTACAGCAGCTAGCGGTGGAGCCACCAGTTCTGCCCTGCCCTTGTCCTCCCACTTACTGTTGCAAAAGCAGGGCACGCTGGTTCACCCGGACCTCCGGTCCCTACATCTGCATGCGTGGCTCCTACAGACGTAGCCACATCCCGATTTGGAGTTTCTCATAGGGTGGCTGAGGTCTTGGTGGCAGCCAGAAACACGTCCACCCAAGCTACTTAAACCATAAAATGGAAACAGTTTGGCTTGTGGGCTGCTAACCGTGGGCTGGACCATTCCACTGCCTTGTGAAAGCTGTCCTAGAGTACCTCCTCTCCCTTTCAGACTTGGGCCTCCACTGTTCCTCCATTAAGGTGCACCTCTCTGCAATAGCCTATCATGCACCAGTGGAGGGCAAATACCTTGCCCAGTTGGACCTGTCCCATACGTTTTTATGGGGCATGCTGCATCTAAAACCTCCCATCAAGGACCCTATTCCCTCATGGGATCTTTTGTTTCTGTTAGAAAAACTTGTGTTACCTCCCTTTGAACTAGCCGCAGACTGCGAGCTGCACTTTCTGTCATGGAAAGCGTTGTTTTAGTTGCAGTTACTCCTGCCCAGAGGATTTCCGAGCTTCAGGCCCTGATGTCAAAAGAGCGTTATTTAGTTTTCCACAAGGACAGGGTGTCCTTGAGAACGAACCCTAAGTTTCTTCCAAAGGTGGTGTCTGAGTTCACCCTTAGTCAGGACATCCACCTACCTGTTTACTACCCAGAGTATTCTAATCGAGGGGAGGCCCTTCTTCATACTCTGGATGTGCATAGGGTGATTCTTTACTACATCAACCGCACCCGGGACGTACTACATCGACCGCACCCGAGACATATGTAAGTCTGACCAACTTTTTGTTTCCTTTGTCCCAAGAACCCTTGTGGCTCCGGTAGCAAAGCAGACTCTTTCTAGATGGTTGATGAACTGCATCACCTTCTGCTACAACCAATATGACAAACCCTTACCGGGCTCGGTCAAAGGTCACTCCACCGAGGGTGTTTCCGCTTCCTTCGTGGCAATTCACAATGTCTCACACAGCAGACATCTGCATGGCCCAGGACCCGGTACATTGCCCTCCACAGGGCATGGCCTCCGCATTGCCTGCATGAATATCTGCAGTCTGCCTAAAAAGACTGCTGCACTCCAATGCTGGGTCTCCCAACATAAGCCCAACATCCTTGCCATAGTGGAAACTTGGCTCTCACTATTGACCCCGGACTCGACGGTCTCCCTCCCTGGCTTCTCCCTCTTCAGAGAAGATCGTGTGGGTAAGGGGGGGGAGGGGCTGCGCTGTCTACCTAACGAACTCCCTCCTGGGTCATGCCCTGCATACCCCGAAGCTCGATCATGGGGCCCAAGCAATCACCTTAAAATCTCCCCTGACCCAGGCTGTGGCCCTCTTTACCTCACAACGACATATGTACCCCCCACGAGAACAAAATCAAGCTATCCGCTCCCTCACTGAGTACCTCACTTCCCTGCCACACAAGGCGGAACAGCTCATAGTGGGTGATCTCAACATCAACTGGCTCAGTGCTACCTCAGCACAAATCAAAGATACCTTCACAGCCCTTGATCTATCCCAACTAGTGACTCAACCCACCAGATTTAACCAATCAAGTGGGACTAGCACGCTTCTTGACATTGTGCTCTCCAACCGCCCTCACAAAATAAAGGATATTAATGTATTACCCAACTCCCTCAGTGACCACTCGCCAATTCTTTGCCACTGGTCCACTTCCGCCAAAACTACGCGGCACCCACCCCCTGTCGCCGTTTTCGCCCCGGAGGTCTACGCAAACTTAAGTGTCACCTTGCACAACTTGATTGGTCCCCAATCTCCCTTGCAACGGATATAGACGTCGCCCTTGCTTTCCTCACCAATGCCTTCTGCAAGGCCTGTGATGTTTTTGCCCCTGTCACCTGCACCCGTACCAAGAGACACTCAGCTGCCTGGATAACACCCTCCCCGATCCAACTGCTGAAGCAACGTGATAATCTATGGCACATTGCTGTCAATACTGGCAAACTAGCTGACAGGCAGGCCTATAACGCAGCTCGCAACCAGTGCACCTGGGCCATAAGAAAAGCCAAAGCCAGCCACTACCAATCCACCTTGACATCTACTTGGGGCAATGCCCGCACCTTCTGGAATAACGTGAAAGAGTTAAACGGGACAACCTGCTCCACCCCTCCCTCTCAGATGATCATAAATGGCGCTGTTAAGGCGGACCCTTCCCGTAGTGCCAACTGCCTTAATGAAACCTTCACTGATCTAAGCTCAGTTCTCGGCCCACTTCTTTGACCCCATACCGGTATGCAACAATCCAGCTATTGTCTGCCCCCACTTCTCTTTAGGACTATCTCCCCACAGGATCTAGCCAATCCTCCAAACGCCCTTTCTTCCCATAACCCGGTGATGAACCCCTCGACTCCTGGATACTCCGCCTAACATTGGATGTCATGCTAGTCCCCCTCACTGACCTCCTCAATCGATCCCTGTGTCTCGGCCAATTCCCGAAGGCATGGAAACAGGCCGAAATCATCCCTATACTTAAGAATGGAGACCGTACTGTACCAAATAACTACAGACCTATCTCCATCCTCTCCCACCTCTCCAAAGCGCTCGAAAAAATAGTATCCACACAACTTGTAACTTATCTATCCAGCCACAACATTCTGTGCCCTGAACAGCATGGCTTCCGCCCAGGTCACAGCACCACCACAGCTCTACTGGAATTCTCCCACCATATACACTCTGCTTTAGATGCCAGGGAATTGGCTGGGGCAGTATTCATTGACCTGTCCAAGGCCTTTGACACTGTGAACCACCCACTATTGCTTGACACCCTCTGTAAAGTAGGGCTGTCATCTGGCCTGTTAGCCTGGTTCTCCAGCTACCTTTATGGTAGATCCCAACGCGTCAAGCTAACTGGTTGCCTATCCTCGGCTCTGCCTGTCCTCTCGGGAGTCCCTCAAGGCTCCATTCTGGGACCCACATTATTCAGACTCTTCCTGAATACCCTTCCCAGCTCTTGTGCAGGAAAGCTGCTATATATGCAGATGATGCAGTCCTGCTCTCCTCGCATCCCAATCCGGCCACTCTCCAGAACAGCCTACAATACTTCTTCAGCCAAGCTGAAAAATGGTTCCTCGACCACCGCCTGGTCCTGAATCTCAAGAAAACAAAGTCAGTGATCTTTACACACCACCAAAGTAGCTCCAAAAATGCCCCCTCTCCATACTCCCAACACCCTCCATCTCCTTGAGCAGGTGTCAACATACAAATATCTGGGCATCACCTTTGATTCGGCCTTCTCCTTCCATGCCCATATCAGTGCCCTATCCTCTGCCATGAACACCCGGTTAGGCTCCTCTATAAGTCACAAGACTGCCTCTAAGCTTTGCCTACGGTTCAGCCATCACTTCCTCCATCCTGTCACTAGTTGACTATGGCCCCCCCATATCTGAACGCCGCTGGCTCCACTACCCTCACCAAAGTTCAGACCTCCATCAACAAAGCCTGCAGGCTCCTGGCCAGTGCCCCCAAGCGGAACCCACACATGCCGGCTCTATACCACCACGAACATACTCAATCTGGAAGAACGTCTGCAATATCACACTGGTATACTAGCAAAAAAGTCTCTTCTTGGACTGTGTCCCCCTGGTGTCACTGCTCAACTCCAGCCTGCTTCCCACTCAACCGCCACCCGTACCGCCTGCAAGGCCGCCTTCCAGATGCCTAGAGCCAGGACCTCCCTTGCCCAAAGGTCCTTTTATTACAGAGCACCGTCCTGGTATAACTCCCTCCCCAAGCACATTTCAAACACCCCTAAAATTGGTCAGTTCAAAGCTGCCCTACGCAACCACCTACTTGGCACTCGGAAGTGTATGTGCCTACGGTAAGGCCTGCCGCTATTCTCCAGGCTCGATAGCCTGCCCCACTCCATTTTCCTCTGGCTATTGCCTGCATGACCTACCAGGTCCTAACAGTGTTTCTGCTCTGTACTATGGTAAACTGCAAATGCTTTATGCTATGTATAATGTACTTTGGTTAAATACCTATGTCTTATGCTATGTATAATGTATGTATTGCACCTGTATTGTTCCACCCTGTCTCGACGCACTATTTGTTGTTCCCCTCCCTGTGACGAGGTGCCTTTGTAAATGAGTCTGTGACTCAAAGGTTGTAAATCCGATTTATGAACTAAATAAATAAATAAAATAAAATCCAGCGGGGGCCGCCCCCGACGTTGGATCCGCCCCGATGTCAGGCATCATACAAAAGGGGGCGGTCCCCCAGGATCCCCAATTCTTTTCCTGCCGTCGACTCGCCAGCATTGGCCTCACGGTCCCGCTCCAGCGAACGACGACTAGAACTTCCAGCTTTACTCTAAATGTCGGCATCTCCTACTCCTTCCTCAGAAGGACACCCCTCCAAGTGTGCCTGCAGCAAACAGATACCTTTTAAGGATCTGCACTCATCCTGATTGTGGTGCATAGGCCAGAACACGACACCAAGGGCTGCCCCTTTTGCCAGCGGTTCAACAGTCGCACCAGGATCCGCCGCCAGAAGGCACTTCAAGGGTTCCTCTTGGAAGAACAATTAAAACTTATGGAGAAAGACCCTGCCTCCAGAGGTGAGTCCACCTCTAAGACCCATAAGCACCGGGAGAAGGCCAGGTCCAGATCCCCGAACCGGGCCTTGGACTCGCGTACTAGCTCCGGCTCTAGGCGTTCAGACCGCTTTTCCTCCAGGGCTCGCTCTCAGCCTCCTCCCGTGAAGGTTAGGACTTCTGGCAGCTCTTCGGCTTCCTTACATCCCATTAAGACAGGACCTCGGACCCTTCGCCAGTGCCCTTCCGGGCTTCCACGAAGTCTTATTACTGTCACTGGTCAAAGTCCTTTTCCAAAGTCACCCATACCTCAGATAAACACCGGGAGCCTGACGCCAGATCTCCATCCCAGCCTCGTAGGGGATCAGACCCCCCTCCCAGGAAGACTAAGGACCTGACGTCCCTTAAATGGACGACTGACACAAAACAGGCTGCCGACCCATCACTGGTTAAGCGCCCATCGGACCAAATGTTGGGCAAACACCCGGCGTCGGCCTCACATTCTAAGGAGCCGACGACTGCCTCTCCGTCACCAGTGGACACCGGTCGCCAGTAGTCTACGCAGGAATATCCATTGCCTGATGACCAGGCAGGTGACAATGAGGAAGCCAGGCTTCCGCAGGAGCCTTCGCCTGACCTGGTGATGCCCGGGAACCCGACGCCCGATACCGGCGACAGGCCAACCCCGACGCCAGGACCATCGTCCGGTATGAATATTCAGGAGGTTAAAGACCTCTTCATTTTTTGGTGGGACACAATCAAGAGGGATGTGGTCCCGGTAAAAACTCCTCCTCTTCCTCCTACTCCTCCTCCTCCTCCTCCACCACAGGGGCCAGTAGAAAGATCACCAACCCCCAAGAAGCCTACCCCGCCTCCTAGGGGCAGGTCCAAAGAAAGGAGAAGTCCCCCTTCAAGATCTCCCTCAGGGTCTCCCAGTCCCAAGTGACCGAGACGTTGACGGTCCTCTCCGCAGGGGGACAACTGTAGACCTGACACCTCAGATACCTCCAGGTCTCCTTCTCCGATCAGCATCCCATCGCCTAACCCACGAGACCTCCCCAGGTCACCTCCAGATGATCCATCTTTCTCCGAAATCATGAGGCACATCCAGGAGAACATGGGATGGGAAACGGAAGATTTAGACCCCGAACGACAGCGCCTAGCCCGTTATCTTCGGCAGAATGACCCTAGGCCTGTGGTGGTCCCACCCTTGGTGGACACCTTTGCGGACGTTACCAAGGCAGAGTGGAAACATCCGCACTCCAGCCCCGCGGTGCTGAAGAAGGCTGATCACCTGTACAGGGCCCCTGCAGGGGGCCCGTACTTTGCGCAACAACCCTTGGCTGATTCCCTGGTCATTACGGCCTCCCATGATAGATCTCAACGACCACAACATTTGAATACACAACCCCCGGAACAGGAGTCAAAGCAATTGGACTCACTGGGTAGGCGCATGTACGCAGCTGCTATACGCTCCATTAGGTCACTGAACTATCTGACACACATGGTTCAGTTTCAGAATGCCCTGTGGGAACAGGGTCAAGACCTAGTTAAAATACTTCCGGATGGCAAACAGAGGGAGGAGCTTCTCAACCTCCTCCGCACTGGGTCAGACGTGGGGACCCAGGTTTTGAGAGCCGCCTACGACTCGGCGGACTCCGCAGCAAGGGGAGCAGCCTCAGGCGTCTGTCTCAGGAGACATTCATGGCTTCGTGTCTCTGGATTTACCCCAGACGTCCAGAAAAAACATCCTGGACGTTCCCTATAACAGCGAAGTCCTATTTGGTGAAGATTCCGAAAAGGTGATCACTAAATTACAGGATGCCGGGAAGGCAGTAAGGACTGTACAGGCCATGTATAGACCCAAATCTGGTTCCTTTCATAGGGAACCAGAACCGTTTTCGCGGCCAACAACAATGGCAGCAGCCACGTTCTGGCCAGCAGCAACGGGGTGCTTTCCACCATAAGGCCCAACCTAAGTCTTCCCTAGGCCGAGGTCAGAGGTATACCAAACCGGACCAGCATGACTCTTTTCCGGCCCCCCCCCTCCCCTGGATCAACAGGCAGAAAAGGTCGGGGGTCATATCGCTCGCCACTTATCAGGATGGCAGTCGATAACCACCAACCAGTTTGTTCTTCAACAGGTCAAGAGGGGACACTTTATAGAATTCCTCGACCACCCACCGTCAAGACCTCCCCTGCTTTCCCGTTATTCGGGTCGGCACGCACTGCTCACACAGCAGGAAGTGCTCACGCTTCTGAGAAAGGAGGCTATAGAGCACGTACTGAGGAGCCGGAGACGTGCAGGTTACTATTCTCACTTCTTTCTGGTTGCCAGAAAGACAGGGGACCTCCATCCAATTATGGATCTCAGCGATCTCAACGCTTCGGTCCTTTACAAATGCTTCCGCATGGTGACCCTTCCCAGTTTGATACCCATGCTCAAGCAGGGCGCTTTCCTAGCGTCTTTGGACATGCAGGATACCTACCTGCACATGCCCATAGCTCGAGCGCACAGGAAGTTCTTGTGCTTCGAGTTTCTCGGTCGCCATTATCAGTTCTGAGCCCTCCCCTTCGGACTGTCCTCTGCACCTCGGGTATTTACGAAGTGCATGGCAGTCGTAGCGGCAGCTCTAAGGAGACAAGGCCACTACGTGTTCCCATACCTGGATGACTGGCTCCTTATGGCCCCCTCTCGGGAGGCTCTGATGTCCGCAATCCACTGTACTCAGTCCCTGTTCGGGGTGTTGGGCATCATCATCAGTCAGGAGAAGTCACACCTGGTTCCGTCACAGAATCTGCAGTTCATAGGTGCAGTTCTGGACACTGTCCAGGGGAGAGCTTTTCTGCCCCAGGACAGAGCGGAACACATCAGATCCCTCATCAGAGACATCTTGGCAAAGAAGACAGTCCCAGCCAGACTGGTCCTTTGCCTGCTCAGACACATGGCTGCGGCCATTGCGACAGTCCCGCTAGCCCATCTTCACATGTGGGTGACCCAGTGAAAGTTACGGGTACAGTGGGATCAGAAGCAAAACCATTTGCAGCTTCCAGTTCGGATCACGAAAGCTGTCATCCAGGATTGGCAATGGTGGCTATATTCAAAGCACCTGTCGGCGGGGGTCCCCTTCATTGCGCCGTCTCCGATTGTGACACTCTCCACGGACGCCTCAGGGTTCGGTTCGGGAGCACACCTCGACGGGGTCAGGGCTCATGGACGCCCCAGGAAGCTCGTCTCCACATAAATATTTTGGAAATGAGAGCAGTTCTTTATGCCTTGCAGGCCTTCCAGTTGGAGATCCCACCGGGTACTCTGCTGTTCCAAACAAACAATACTGTGGTGATGTATTACCTCAACAAACAAGGAGGCACCCATTCCTACCCACTTTGCAGGGAGGCCATGAGGGTGTGGGATTGGGTCCTGCAACACGGCGCAAACCTCATTGCTGTTCATGTCCCAGGAGTGGACATCGTCATCACAGACAGTCTGAGTCGCTCTCAGGCCAGAGTCCACGAGTGGAAACTACTCCAGGAGGTCGTAGAGGATCTGTTTCACAGATGGGGCACTCCAGAGTTAGAACTTTTCGCGTCCCCATCCAATGCAAAACTGCCCAGTTTTTGCATGGTAGATCGAGGGCCTGGAGTTTTCTGGCAAGATGCGTTATCCCTCTCCTGGACGGGCAGATTTCTCAACGCATTTCCTCCCTTCCCATTGATCCAGAGGGTCCTTTTGAAACTCCACAGAGAGCAGGCGATGCTGATACTAATCACGCCCTTTTGGCCCAGACAGATTTGGTTCCCTCTGCTACATCAGCTGCCCCAGGAACCTCCGGTGCCTCTGCCAATCAGCTGTCACTTATTGTACCAGGAGGCAGGTTCTTTGGTCCATCCGGACCTTTGCTCTCTAAACCTGCACGCCTGGCTCCTAGAGACATAGCTATCATGCCGTACGGGGTCTCGCAAGAGGTAGCAGATGTTCTAGCGGCTGCTAGAAAACTGGCCACTCACGCCACATACGCCATGATATGGCGCAGATTTTGTCTCTGGGCTCAAGCACAAGGGCTTTCCCTGATGGATTGTCTGGAAAGGTCGGTTCTTGACTACTTTCTGTCTCTTTTCCAGGCAGTCTTGGCCTACTCCTCTATTAAAGTACACCTCTTTGCCATCTCAGCCTATCATACACCTATAGGCCTATGGCCCTTAGCTCAGTTGGACACTGCACAAGCCTTCCTGAGAGGCGTTCTCCACCTTAGACCTCCGATTAAGGATCCTATTCCTCCATGGGATTTTCCCTCTGTCCTGGAGCAGCTCACGCTGCCACCTTTTGAACCAGCCACGGATTGCGAGCTACGTCTCCTGACATGGAAGACGTTATTTTTAGTTGCTGTTACTTCAGCCAGAAGGATTTCTGAGCTTCACGCGCTTATGTGCAAAGAACCTTATTTGGTTTTTCACCAGGACAGGGTGTGCCTGAGGACAAATCCAAAGTTTCTACCCAAGATGGTCTCAGCTCTCACCCTCAATCAGGACATCGACCTGCCAGTGTATTTTCCTAAATACTCGAATAGGGGAGAGGCCCTGCTGCACACTCTAGATGTGCATAGGTGTCTATGATACTACCTGACCAGAACCAGGCACCACCGTAAATCTGATCAGTTTTTCGTCTCCTTCGTCCATAGGATGATAGGAGCTTCGATTTCTAAACAATCACTGTCCAGGTGGCTCATCCATTGTATCACGTTCTGTTACCAGAAACATAACAAACCCCTACCGGGCTCGGTTAAGGGACATTCCACAAGGGGGGTGGCTACCTCCTTTGCGGCTATGAAGAACGTGTCCACTTCAGCCATCTGCGCAGCAGCTACTTGGAGCACTGTGCACACCTTTATCAGGCATCATAGCCTGAACGTTGCTTCATGGTGAAGACCTGGTTTTAGTCTAGCAGTCCTTCAGGGACTCCTATCCTAGGCTTCGGTCCAACTCGCGATCTCTACCTAGCCTTCTCCCACCTGCGAGGGATTTCCAGTATTGCTTGGGAATCTGTCCTAATGGTGTAACCTGCTGCAAGAGCTGTTTCATGAAGTAAGATAGTACAGTTACGTAAGAACTTACCATAACAGTAGATCTTCGAGAACAGCTCTTACAGCAGGTAGTTTCCCCTCCCACCATCCCCTCTGGAGGAAGAGTTGTTCCATTATCTCTTTACCTAGGATTCAGTGTTTCTAACACCACTCTGAATACCTTTTTGATGGCAGATCCTCAGTCTCAACTTCTGATGTCATCTAGCGGCCGGGAGTCTCTGGCGGAAGAACTGGGGATTCTGGGGGACCGCCTCCTTTTGTATGATGCCTGACGTCGGGGGGAGGGCCGACGGGGGCAGTCCCCACTGGATACTGCTAGCTAGAAGATTTCCATGGGGTCCTGGCGCCTGCCGGCTTCAGTCCTAATGGTGTAACCTGCTGCAAGAGCTGTTCTCAAAGATCTACTGTTACGGTAAGTTCTTACGTAACTGTACTTTACCTTCATTCATAAGGTTTTTTTAATTTTATGATGTTTTAGTAAAATTTTACCCTTAACCATTTTCTTAGCGCAGCCTTCCACCTGTGGTGTCGGGCCTCATTATGCCCCTGGGCAATCCACTGTTGCCCTGTATCAACCATCCTATCAGGTATTATTGCTTGCGCAGCTGATGGACATAGAAACATAGACTTTGACGGCAGATAAGGACCACTTGGCCCACCCAGCCTGCCCATTTCCCTACCTACTGGATAAGCTGCAGATTCTAGTTAACCAACAGCCTATTTCCTGCAGCCCCCCACTATAATTGCCTTATGTCTGTCCCATGCATGTTTGAATTCCTCCACTGTTTTAGACCCCACAACCTCTCCAGGAAGGCGGTTCCATGCGTCCACCACTGTCCGTGAAAAAGAATTTCCTCTTAAGGAACAAATATCCTGTTTTCATGCATATTAGTAATAAATAATGGGGAGAAGATATCTAGAGCAAATGTGAAATATATGCCGAGTTTTTAAATATTATGTTTTTCAAAGTTCTTCTTGAAGTATTGGTTACTTTTAATTTGGATCTATGTTTTACCCATATTTATTTATCTTCTACCTGGCTTTGCATTAAAATGTATTTTACCAGCATCCCTTAGCATAAGCAGTGAATATATTTTCACAGATTCTCAAAGGGGTTAAATCTTTGGAAATGTATATTATATTGAACATTGACCACCAGTTCCCATGGTTCTTTAAATTGAATCTACAGCTACAGTTAGAACAAATATTATGCTTCTGCTTATCATCCACCTTTGTTGTGTTTCAGGTGGACCTCCCTCGGAGACAGATCCAGGACCACACCCTCCAGAAGAAGTGTGAGGATGCCGTGTGTCTGATACACAGTGCCTGGCAGCGCAGTGATAGCTTGTGTCGGGGACGGTCAGCCCGCGATCCATGGTGTTGATGATCGGGGGTAGAGAGTTCATTTTCCTCAAGCAGAGAGCCTCCCTTATGCTGGAAACCATCTAGTTACCACAAATCTAGCTGAAATCCATCAGTCTGCATCTATATGAAACTCTGCAGTGCTGGATCACTGATCACAGTATACATCAGTGAGACGTAACGGTGACTTGGCCCTTGGAGAGTAACTGGTATACATAACTGATGCTCTAGTTCAGATTCATGGGTTTCCTACTCAGTCATATTCAAGACAGCATTTTACACAGTGTTAAATTTCCAGAAAGCTTGAAAGCACCACTCTCATGGCTCAGTGAGAGAAGGAGACTGTCCTCATGACAAGGCCTGCCCGTAACTGCACCAGAGGGGTTCCTTTGTCTCTGAGCACTGATCATTAATTTTTATATGAAACAATTTTATGCACATACTGTAAGTGGATTGTAAGAAATAATATTTATAAGGGGATATTATATAATCCCTTGGTTGTCTGACCATAACTAACGGTACTGACTAGTATGGGGTATTAAAAATACTTTGCAAGTTCAAGATATTGCACCAATAAAAAGGAACTCTTCATGCATCATATTACTTTGTCCATTGGAAAATCTTATTTCATATTAGAGGGAAATTGTTTTCTAGTCACAGTTTTTCTGCAGGTGTGAACTGTACGTAAATACTTGTGGTCCCATCTTTCAGTGGTACCACAATCATAGCTACGGCACTATTTTTTTTTTGTTTTTTTTTATGTGTGTAAACTTTTTGCCTCTAGAGTTGACAAAGTTTAAAGCAGGTGTTCATGTTATGGTGAAACTGCTGTACAGTGTAAGCCATTTATGGCGGACTACTTCATGCAGTCACTTTTTGTCTACGGTATGCAATGTCCACCGTTGATGGTGAGGGGGCATCATGACATAACATTATGGTGATCGCAGTGCTGTTCTGTGCTTAGGAAATGTACAGTACTTTGATAATACAGGGGTAATTATAGTACAGTAGTTTGAGTACTTTTCAGCAGGGTAACAGACAAACAGTGTGCTTGTTTTTTTCTGGAATTTGTTTGTGCTTGTGCTTGACTTTATATTGCTTCCAGGTGCTTCTGCACTTACAGTCAGAGGGAGGGGTGGTGGTTAAAACTATTTATTGAAGATTTGAAGGGTACGGGGTTAGTGGTTAGAAGCAGTCTGTCTTGGTTAACATCACTCTGTATTGAAGAAGATGTCAATGGTTGTCTTCCTTCCAGCTGCAGACATGTATGGACGGAAGCTTCTCCCTATGCTATCCATTAGCTTTCAGTCCGGCTTTACATCAAAGCGCTGCTCCTTAGCTCTTTGAAGAGGCTGTAGATCTGTCAGAAAGCAAGATCTCCTCCACCTCTTCGAAGTGTAAGAAGAAGAGAATGAACATCCACAGTGGTCACAGGGCTTGGTTCGGGTTCTTCTGAGTCTTCTTCTTCCATGCAGTCGGGCTGGCTGGTGCTGCCACTTGGCTGAAGAACATCTATAAGATGGGCAATGTCATCTTTCATTAGCATCATCAAGTTGCAGATGGAGGGGGCCACCGTGATTCTGGTGGCTCCATTCTGGCCTCACCAGATATGGTTCCCTCTCCTTCAGCAAATGACGACGGAACCTCCAGTCCCTCTTCCTCTTTGCAAGAACATGCTTACCCAGGTTGAGGGGACCATGGTCCATCTCAACCTCAGGTCCCTCCATCTGCATGCCTGGCTCCTGAAAACATAGCCATTGCCAGGTTTGGGGTCTCTAATAGGGTAGCGGACATCCTAGTGGCCACCTGAAAGCCTTCCACTCAAGCCACATATTTATTTATTCAGTTTTCAAATTAATATCTTTGAGCTATACGCTCGTTTACAGAGGTTCCACGTCAACAGCAAGCAACACAAATGCAGCAAAACAATACAGACAGTGGTTACAAAATTACATTGGATACAGAAATGATGTTCAACTCTTTTGTAACTAAAATTACAAAATTCAGTCACATTAAGCAATAAGTACATTGTAAGGGGTGAACAAAGTGGAAAGGTAGCTTACTGTGGAGAGAGAAACTGGTAGCAGCAGAGGCTGGGTGCTGAGAGAGTGCTGAGTAGGTGAGGAAGGTATAAAGGAGAATAGGTGGAGAAAACAGGAGCAGCCATAGGGCCTTGTCATTGGTTTGCTGGAAGGGGAAAATTCCATGGGGTTTTGGAATGGGAGGATATGGTGAAGGGAGGAGGGAAGCAGATTAGGTGGGGGTGGTGGGAAATGGTTGCAGAATGGAATGGAGGATGAAGGCAGAGTGGGACGGTAGAGGAGAGGGGAAAATAAGGCAGTTTGATAGGGGAGATTGTAAGTGCTATAATGAACAGAAAGAAGACAGGAGTTGACCTGTGCAATTTAGAAGTTAAAATCACACCCACTAAGTGTTGCTAGGTGGGTACAAAGTTTAGTTTTGAAGGGGCCAAGTTTAGATTCTGACAGCAGGTCTTCATGTAGCGAGTTGAGCCAAGCGGGTGCCCAGTACTCAAAAGACCGCTGACCCTGGGAGGTGCTGCAGAAAGGGACTTTTAGTGACTGGCTGTTAGTCCCTCTGGTAAGTCTAGCCTTATTGGTGGGGCAAAGGAGACTCTGAACGCCCAGTGGTGTTAGATTGGGGGGGTTTAGCCAGTAGGCAGACCTGATATTGAGTTCTACAATGCAGATTTAACCACCCAGACTAGGAACAGAGATTGTAGGTGTGTTTAAGGTGTGGTGCATGTAGGACAAGCCTACAGGCTTTGTTTAAGGTCAGCTTTATTCTCCTTGGAGCTGTGTCAGTTGCCGCACTATAGACTATGAGCCCGTAGTCAATCACGGATAAGACCGAGCTGCACACAGCAAGTTTTAATGCCTCATCAGGCAAATAGTTGGCCAGTTTTGAGATTTGCAGCTTTGGCTACAAGGTCAATATGCTGTGAAAATGTGAGGGAACAGTCTAGAGTGACCCCAAGACATTTGAAACTTTGGACCATTTCTAGTGAGGCATTTTGGTTGTTTACTGTTTTTAGTAGATGGCATCTCTGCTGATTGTGAGAAGAGCCAAACAGCATTGTGTTGGTCTTCTTATAATTAAGTAAGAGCTTTGAATTGAACCAGGCCTCAACTAAACAGAAATTAATGTGCATTTGCTTTTCCAGTGCGTCTGTGTCTGTGTGGCTGGTGTAGAGTAGCACATCATCAGCGTACAGTAGGACCTTATCCTGGCACACTAGAGGGAGGTGGTTTAGGAACAGGCTAAAGAGTAGGGGGCCCAAGATTGAACCTTGGGGGACCCCTGTGTTGGCATTCAGACTTTCAGAGAGGGTATCAACAATTTTTATTTGTGTTCTACTGGACAGGTAGCTCTGAAACCACCCCATTGATTCAGGTGATAACCCAGTGCAGGTTAGTTGGTTCAGCAGCAGTTCATGATTGACTGGGCCGAAGGCCTTGATGAGGTCTATGTAGGTTGCCCCCACCATAAGCCCCCAATCAAGTGCAGCATAAATGTAGCCTGTGAACTCCACCAGCACTGTTGTTGTAGTACCATGTTGTTTTCTGCAGCCATGCTGTTCCGGGCATTGCAACTGGTATTTGTCGAGGTAGTCGACAAGCTGGTCATAGACATACGCTCTAGCACTTTTGAGAATGGGCTGAGTATGGAGATCGGACAGTAGTTGTGACTAGCCCTGTCACCACTTTTAAAAACAGGTGACCACCGCCGCTTTCCATACCTGTGGGAACTTACCGGTTATAAGCAAGAGATTTATAATTCTGGCAAGGGGTGACAGTAAGTCATCAAGTGTGAGAGCAATGAGCTTGAGGTCGTGTGTGTCACCACTCATTCTGGTTTCACCTAAAACTTGTAAAAGGTATTTTCTGGCTTTGGTTTGAGATCATTTTGAAGTAGAAAGGTGGGGCAGTGCCAGTATGGGTATTCTGCCTGTTATTCAGATTTGTGCCACTTGGAGGGGGGGGTCTAGGAAATCAGGGAGAAGTACACCACTTAAGTCAGTAAATGCCTTATTAAAGGTATTTGCTATGATTTTGAGGACCTGGGTTGTGATTTCTTCAAGATTTAGCAAGGTTGGAGGTGTCTTGTTTGGTTTCCCTGTTAGGGTCCTGATATTGTCCCAGAACTTGTGGCTGTGCCCCCAGGAGTTAGCTCGTTTTTGAGGAAACGGCTTTTCGCTTGACGAATAGCCCAGGCACATCTATTTCGGGCGGTTTTATACTTCTGATTAAATGTTTGAAAGCCAGTGCTTCTAGCTTTGTGCCAGAGGTTGTCTCTTTGCTTCATAAGTTCGATGAGGGATGTAGTGATCCAGGACTTACAAGCCCCAGAAACTTTCCGCTTAGAGTAGGGAGCATATATGTTGCATGCCGCATTGAAGGTCTTGATGAAATGGTCAAGTGCTTCATCAGTGTCATTTGCAGCATATAGGTCTGTCCCATCTTGCTGACTGAGGTGTGCTTTAAGTGAGGCAAATTGCCCTTTCTTTAGCACTCTAGATGTGAGTGTTTTAGCTGGGGTTCTGGGGACTTTTTCAACCAGATACAGAGGATAGGGGAGTGATCGCTGATGGAGTCAGGGAGGATGGCTGAGCGGGTTAATCTCTCTGGCCGGTTGGTAATCCAGTCTAGCAGCGTACTGGGTCCAGTACGATAATTTGTTTGTGTGAGAGAGTCCACTAATTGGGCCATGTATATTGAGGAGATTGCATTCTTGTAGGGTGCTGCCTTGGGATAGCCAGTTTATATTGAAATCCCCTAACACTAGTACCTCCGAGCAGTGGTGCAGGTCAGAGAGGTAGTCTATGAGTACTTTAAATGTGCTAGACTGCTCCTTTGGGGGAATGTAGACAAAGACAAATGTTAATCCTTTATCCCGAGCACCTAGTGGTAGTTTCATTGCCAGTACTTATACATTATTGCTAGTAGCAAGGTGAGGTAGGACTCGACCCTGAATGGTGTCCTTGATATATATGACACATCCACCACCTTACTTACCAATCCTGTCCAACCTAAAAGAGGTGTACCCCTCCAGCTGGATAGCCATATCTGTAACCCTCAGTGTGTGAGCTATGTTTCAACCACTGAGAGCACGTCTGGTTTATGAGGGGCTACTCGAACTTGTAGCGAGTCAAACTTAGCCTTGAGACTGCAGATGTTAATGGAGGCTACTGTTATACAACTGTGCTTCTTTAAGGGTTCAGGTGTTTGTGGAGTGGGTCCAGGGTCAGGATGGCCATTGCCTGACAGTAGCAGTAGTAGCCATGTCAATCTTATTGCTTGCCATTTTAGTTGTATTAGCGCCTGCATGTGGTTTTGGACTTTTGCACATTCTTTTCTGTTTTTGTTAGAGATTGTGGTCATATTTAAAGGGATAAGTGGTGTAGTCTTGAGTTAACTTCATACCAAAGACTGAAAACACTGGAGTGGATATGATTTTATGGCACCGTTGATGGTGTGTCAGTGTGCCATTTATTTTGTTTCCAGTAAGATTGGATTTACTATGAGTGAGGGGTGGACTTACTGGGACTAGTGTGAAAATGAGGCAAATGTAAAGTGGGCCCATGGTCCAGGAGGATTGGGTTATATATCCATGAGGACTAGGGTTGTCTGCAGCTACTTTGTCCTGTTAGGACCAGGGGTGGCAACAAGTGCAGTACCAGCTGTGGCCTCAGGATTAGAGTTTGGGAGGCTTATACGGGGTTGGGGGTGGAGGATGAGAGGTCTGTTATCACCCTTTCAATGTGTAAGGAAAATAAGGGAAATAGATGTAGCAGGAATTAGAAGCACTGCTGGAATAGCGCAGTGGTTAGGGTCTCTGCCTCTAGTGCAGTGGGTCAGGGGTTCAAATCCTGCAACAGTAAATTGCTCACCTTAGTAATATTGTTTCTTCCAATGTATTCTTCCATATTCATAACTCTCTGTAGTCTGCCTGCTCAATAGAACTGCCCAGAGCAAATGGAACTATATGCTAATGATGGAATCATTATTTGCTCGTGACAAACATTCAAAGTGCTGCCCTCATCTACTGCACATTCCATCAACATCTCAGATTTCTAGGACTACCTACAAGGCAATCTGTTCTAAACTATCTAACTATGATGGCTACCTAATGCAGCTTGACTATATATTGTATACTAAAGCTGATAATATCAGCACTAATAATGATAATAATAATGATTATATTACCAGATACCCTCCTGAACTGCCAGAATCATCTGGAAAAAGAAAGGATAACTTAAAATCCCACAGGGTTAAAATATGTATGCCTGTGTTTGGGACTAGCAACCAAAAAGACTCATTAGACCATGCAGAGGCTCTGGTTCTGGAAGGGGAGGCAGGGAGGGAGAGTTATGAATATGAAAGAATACATTGGAAGAAACAATATTACTAAGATAAGTAATTTTTTCTTCTAACCCCATGTATTCTTCATATTCGTAACTCTAGGAAGACTTCAAAGCAGTACCTTTGGAGGTGGACAGAGAACCTATTTAGGAAAGAGACTCTGCAGATCTTCTGTGCTAAACCTGGCATCACGTCTGGACTGTATGTCCAAACTGTATTGTTTAGTAAAGGTGTGTACTGTTCTCCAGGTAGCTGCTTTACAGTTTTCCACTAAGGGAATATCTCTTGAGGCTGCTATAGAAGCAGCTGTGCCCCTGTAGAATGGGCCCTTAGGCCTGCTGGGGCCTGTTTTCCAGATTTTGAATAGCAAAACTGAATGCATTGAACTATCTAGCAAGAGATGGATCTCTTGGAAGCTGCAGTGCCTTTTCCCACATCCCCATAAGTGAGAAAAAGTTGCTGTTTATCACCTCTATGATCCTTGGTGTGGGTCAGATAGTAACTCAATGCCCTTTTTACATCCAGACTATGGAGTCTGCGCTCCCCTGAACTGGTATGTTCTGTAAAGAAGACTGGCAGTCCTATGGACTGATTTAAATGTTAATCAGAAACCACCTTAGGAAGAAACCTCCTATTGGTTCGAAGCACTACCTTATTATGAAAGGATAAATAATCCTTTTGAAGACATAGTGCCTGCAATTCACTTATTCTCCTAGCAGAAGTAACTGCAACCGAAACCACAGTTTTCCATGTGACATATTGTAGATGAGCAGAGGATATTGGCTCAAAGGGAAGTTTCATAAGCTGAGCAATGCAAATGTTCAGGTCCCACACAGGGCCTGGCTCTTTAACAGAAGAATGCAAATGACATAACCATTTAAAGAACTTTTTGAAAATGGGATTAGATGCAATGGAAACATTTTTCCCAGCAGAAATAAAAACTGAAATTGATGCCAAATGCACCTTTAAGGATGTGTATTTCAGTCCCTGTGAGTGTAAATCAGTGAGGTACTCCATCAGAACTAGGATTTCTGCCAGATAAGGAGAAATCTGTGTGGTATCACACCAGATTGAAAACCTTTTCCATTTTGCATTGTAAGTTTTCTTAATAGAAGGCTTTCTATATCATTTTAGTATATCCAGAACAGCTTGATAAAGCTGTAGATTTATTTATTTATTTATTTTTATCATCTGTATTTCTACTTCTCCTGTACGACCCTCATCTGACTGGCTCCCCCAGCTCCATCCCCTTGAATTACCGGGGCTTACCTTACGCCTGGTCTGGGAGCGGTGCCTGCGGAGAGTCGGTCGCCATCCTGCCGCCAGTGTCCTTTTTCCTCCGTTTTCTTCCCTGTTCGAGAGCCCCAGGAGAAGGTCACATGCGTGTGGAGTGCCTTGCATGCCTACAGCCCGTTAATGACCCTCCCCACCCGCCCCATTGGCCAATCGCCTGGCACCCTGCTTGCACAGCCCCTCGGCCTCCACCAGAGGGCAGCCGTTAGCGAGGGATGCCATCCCACCTCCCCGGTTAGGAGAGATTCCAATCAGCAGCTCCATCCAGCTCCGCCCTCCCCCCCCGCATGCCAACCTCCGGTGACCCAGGCTCGCTCCCGAACCCGGGTCACTGGCGTGCCGCAAGGTGAGACGTCCAGCGCCTCAGCCCTCTGCACCACCGGGCCGGCAGCAAGAAAGCTGTAGATTTGAAAATTCTAGATCCTCAAGAGCCAGGCCTTGAGCATGAGAGACTTGAGGTATGGGTACAAGAGCTTCCCTTGATGGGAAGTCAGTAGATTGTACCTCCTGGATGGGAGAATTGGTTTGGACACTGACATGGACAACAGAAGGGGATACCATGGCTACCTGGCCCAATCTGGTTCTATCAGAATCATGAATGCAGGCTGTGACTTGAGTCTGATCAGGACTCTGAAGATGAGAGGAAAAGGGGGTTGGGAAGGCATACAGGTGTCTTCTTGACCAATCTAGGTCTAGGGCATCCAGTGGAATTGTACTCTTGGCTGGTGGCCTGCAACAAAACAGGGGCAGTAGGTGATTCTCATGAGAGGCAAAGAGAGCTAACTTTGGAGTGCCCCATCTTCTGAACACTGAATCTAGTACCTGTCCGTTCAGAGACCATTCGTGATGTGCCTGGTTGATCCTGCTTAAGGCGTCTGCCAGGGTATTGTCCTTTCCTGGTACATGAATGGCCTGCAGGGAAGCTTTTAGTGAGTAGGCCAATTCCCAAATTCTCATGGCCTCTGTGCACAGAGGATCTGACCTTGTTCCCCCTTGCTTGTTTATGTAGAACATTGTTGTGGTGCTGTCTGTTCTGACCTGCACCACTTTGCCCTGTATAAGTTGAGATAAACTTTTGATGGCCAGAAACACTGCTCGGAGCTCAAGCAGATTTATGTGAAGGAGAGACTCCACACTTGACCAAGTGCCATGGGTAGTGTGCTGTCCTATATGAGCACTCCATCCTAACAGAGAAGCATCTGTTGTAAGGATAACTGAAGGATTTTCCCTCCGAAAGGGAACTCCTGCTCTTAGGTGGCGGGTATCCATCCACCACTGTAGGGACTGAAGCACAAATTCTATTACTGGAATCAGTTTTTGAAATTTTTTCTTTCCTTTGGCACCATTGTGCTCTGAGATGAAACTGGAGATCCCTCATTCGAAGTCTTGCTCCCAAGATAACTCCTGTTGCTGCAGCCATGTGCCCCAATATCTGCAAGTATCTCCTTGCTGGACATGGCTTCCCAGCTTGAATGAGGTAATCAGTTGCAGGATACTCTGAACCCTTTCTTCTGGAAAAAAGGCTCTTCCCTTTAAAGTATCTAGTTCTACTCCAATAAAATGCAGGACTTGTACTGGTGTGAGAATGGACTTTTCCTGGTTCAGCAGGAAGCCTAGGGATTGTAACAGGTTTGTTGTTATTGTGAGGTGCTCTTTCACCTGATGTGATGACTTTCCCATGACTAGCCAGTCATCGAGATATGGAAAAACTGAAATTGCCAACCTTCAAAGGTATGCTACTACCACTGCCAGGCATTTTGTAAATACCCTTGGTGCTGAGGTGAGACCGAAGGGCAAGGCTGCAAACTGGTAGTGACCTGAAGGGAGTCTGAACCTGAGATATTTTCTGTGAGACTCCCTTATGGGGATGTAGAAATTGGCATCCTTTAAATCCAGAGATGCCAGCCAATCTTCCAGTTGAATGACTGGTAAGATCAGAGACAGAGTTACCATTTTGAATCTTGGTTTTACAAGATACTTGTTCAAGTGCCTGAAGTTTAGTATAGGCCGCCACTCCCCATTTTTCTTTTTGGTGAGGAAGTACCGAAAATAAAAGGCTCTTCCTCTTTGAAGTTTTGGTACATGCTCCACTGCTTTTATGTGGAGCAAGGTTTGAACCTCTTTTTCCAAAAGCTGTTTCTCTATGAGAGAAGCTGGTTTGAACAGCCTTGACTTTAGAGGAGGAAGAGACTTGAAGCTCAGGGACAATCCCTGACTCATTAGTTCTAAAACCCACTTGTCTGTGGTAATGGCCTGCCAGGCCTAGAAAAAGTGAGTCAATCTGCCCCCTACTGGTACTAGGGAGGCGGCCTTGACAATGAAGTCAGGGATTTTGTTTAGGCTATGCCTGAGCCTGGGTGGAGTGGGAACCTTTCCTGGAACCCCTCCTACCTCTGGCCCTGTAATACCTAGTCTGCTGTAGGTAGGGCTGTAACTGTAGGACAGCTTGAGCCTGATAGAAGGACGTGCTATATGAGAATCTTCCTCTGCCTCCCCTTCCATAAGGCCTGTATGAGGTGGAAGGCCTTTCTTTGGAAAAGTTGCTCTTATAGGTGGCTTTATACTCATCCACCTTTTTCATGTACTCTTCAGTATGTTTACCAAAGAGGGAATGATCCTGAACAGGTAAATCCATGGCCTTAGTCTGGGTATCCTGTACTAAATTTGTAGCCCTTAGCCAAGCAAACCTTGTCAGGGCTATAGTCAGAGCCATCCACCTAGCAGCATTATCATTGGCATCTGCTGTCATTTGGAACTGGTATTTGAATGCTTCCAGTCCAAATCTGGCTGTTTCTGCTAAGTCATTAGAGATAGGGGAGGGAACCTTCTCTGATATTGCCAAAACCGACTGCTACAGTGTTTTCTGGTACTGTGCAGCATAGGCCTGGTAATTAGCTTGTCTGATCCCCAGGGAGGCAGCTAAATACCCTTTATTTGACATACTGTCTGTTTTCCTTGAATCCTTCTCAGGTGGGTGAGAGGAAAGAGGAACCCTCGCCTTCTCACAGGCTGCCTGCTGGACTATACCCTGATGATCAGGGTGAGAGTAAAGGAATTCAGCTCCATGTCTGTCCAGCTGATACTTCTTGTCCACCTTCTTATACAGAGGCGAGACAGATTTGGGGTTCTGCAGGATAGTAAATAAATCTTTTTTAAAGAATTTGTTTATAGGGAGAAGAATTTTCTTAGTGGGTGTTAACCCCATCATCTCCATGTATTTGGCCTCCTCTTCATCTTCTGTAACCTCAGTGGTAGCCAGATCAAGGGCATCCACTGTTTTCCTTACAAAGGGAAAATGAGAGGAGAAATCCTCAGGCCTTGGAGGAGAACTAAATTCTTGCTCTGGTGAGATCTCCAGTTCAATGGCTCACCATCATCAGCCTCTGGTAAATCATAGTCCCCAAAGTCCATATCCTGGGAGGGGAGGTCAGAGAAAGGAATACACTTCTGAACCCTTGGAGGATGGAGGGTTGGAAAAGGTATAAAACCCTGAATTTGTCTGAATGACCTTCATGGCTTTGGCAATCTCCTCAGCAGCTGGCAGACTGTGAGGCACAGAAGAATCCCCTTTTGGTTTTTCCTGGGTTTAGACGTGCTTGACCTTTTTGGTTTTCTTGGAGGGGACCGGGGAGTCAGCCGACCCACTCAACCTCTTTAAGGTGCCTGAATCACCCTTTCCAGGGATGTGTAAGGAAAAAAACAATGATTTCACCCACAGGTTTTGAAGGTGCTGGCTGGTCAGAGCCCAAAGCACCTTTATCCAGTCTCTTCTGCAACATTTCTAATCTTTTTTTCCACAGTCTTTTGTGGAAAAGATTTACAAATTTCACAGTTGGAAGACAAATGTTCGGTTCCCAGGCAGACAACACAACATTCATGTTTGTCTGCTCTGGCAAACACATCCCCACATTTGATACAGTTTTTAAAACCTGGGGGACCAGTCTTTTTCTTAGGTTTTTTCTGACAACTCCATTTCCAGGAGAAAAAACACAACCGGAAACAGAAATCTTTTTTTATTTTTTTTGCAGTCAGTTCAGGAACCATTAAGTTCCTAAAAATGAACCATTAGTTTTTAAATTTGAAACCGGGTTAGCGATTCATAGCAACTGGATTAATGGTTGAAAAGAAACCAGGTCAATGGTTTCAAAATATATTCATAAACAATTTAAACAGTAAAATATAAACAGAAATATAGCGGAAAAATTCCGCAACTAAAGATAAACTGCTCGGTTCCTCAACGGTTATCCCAAACCGTGAAGAGCCGAGCAAACAACACTAAAAACTAAATAAAACTAACTAAAGTTAATGTTAGAATAAAAATACAATAAATGAAGGCAGCAATAAGAATATTGAGTATAATTTAAATTATACCTCATAATTAGCCAACGAACGACCTGAGGGAAGTCTCCTGGGCGTCTTAACTTGTGAGGTGGAGTAAGAAATCTGAGACGTTGATGGAACGTACAGCAGATGAGGGCAGCAGTTTGAATGTTTGTCACAAGCCAATGATGATTCTATCATTAGCATATAGTTCCATTTGCTCTGGGCAGTTCTACCAGAGAGTTATAAATATGAAGAATACATGGGGTTAGAATAGGTGATTCTGGAGGGCTTCACTAGAGGGCGGATGAAAAATCAGGGCTTTGTGAATGCTAGTAGAAGTGGGAAAATTATGCTTATATTAAATTAAATTATGCATAAAATGTGGTGTGGCTAAGATGAGGTATAAGGAGTGGAAAGTTAAACAAAAGTGTGGCCGATGGGATGGCTTAGAGGTTAGAGTCCCCAACTACAGTGCGAAGGGTTAGGGGTTTGAATCCCAATAATGGATTCTTGGAGGAGGTAGATAAAGTTCACTCTGGATATGGTTGAAAGGTAAGGTATGAGAGAGGAGGGCTCAGAAATAGCTAGAAAGGAGTTAAATTATACTAGGTGATTAGGGGCTCAGCAGTGACCCCCTAGTGATCATGCAGTATAACGAACAATACAGAAACTAGGAAGATTGCTTCGTGAGGAGACAGGTCATGTGATATGTCATGTACCTAGAGCCCGCCGAGGGTGAAACAGTCGCTGCGTAGGCGGCAATGGGCTAACACAGTTCACAGGTGTTGGCTGTAGTTACCTTGTGCAGTGCTGCAGGGAGCTCTGTGGACTGGAAAAAGGAGGCTTGTGAAGAGCTAACAGCCTGCAGGGAAGAAGCAATACACAGGTTAGATAGGGAGGGGACAAAGACGAAAGGAATCCAGAGACAGACCGGGGGGGGCCTTGGAGAAGCTGAGCATGTGAAGTGTGGTTCACCAGCAATGGCTTCTGTAACAGGATGCCGGGGAAGCAGAAATTACATCAGTACAAAATGGCAGGGCTAACACTACTAACAATTCAGTGGGACTAAGCAGCAGAGAAAGCAGTCTTAAATTACCTTTCAAAAAGAACACTACACACAGTGAAATCAAAGCAAGCAGCCCTTAAGGCAGTTTTCTGTGCACCAGTGCCGTGCACTCATAGACTTGCATTGAAAGCAGCTGAAATTTTGGCTTGCTCTCAAACTGTTGCCTACTGCCAGCACTTTCCCTGGCTTGCTTGTACTGTGTGGGGTTATCTAGAGTGTTAGAGCCGATTCCAATGTTAAAAAAAAGTCTGTACTGTTAATTTTTTGATTTGTCTGCTCTGCTCTGCCACCTTAGTGCCCTCCTTTTCCCTTGCCTCCTCTCTTCTGGGCTCGAACCGCCCACCCCCCTTGCTCCATATCCCCATTTTTTCTCTTTTTTCCTCCTGAGCACTCTGCCCCCCCGTGAAGACTTTTTCCTTGCTGTCACTGTCTTGCCCCTCCCCTCTGGCACCAGACCAAGCACCTCGCTATGCCTTTCTCTGGTTGCTGAACCCTCCCAGCTACGCCTGTAATTTCTCTGTTTTCAGCTCCATGCCCCCCGATTTAGCCCCCCGTGTCACTCTTCTTTGTCCTCGCTCTAATCACCTCTACTCTCTCCTTCCTCCTGCAGACTAGACCTTGCCCCTGACCGAGCTCCAATCTGCCCTCCGCCGGTGAGGCCACGGCCCTGGAACCAGCTGCTCGGGTGCTTTTCTCCAGCCTGACCCAGAGAACCATGCAGCCGGGTAAGGACTCTAGACAAACCGGGGAAGCAGCGAGTTGCCGCCATTGGCCAATCGCTCTCTGTGGTCCACTCCTTATTGGACTGTGCCTTATTGCTTCTAATTTTCTGTGCACCAGGGCCATGCGCCCATAGACTTGCAGTGAAAGCAGACAAAATTTTACCCGCCCCCGCTCCCCCACCTCCAACCTTAATTAAATAGACCTTCGCCACACCCACAGCCATATAGACCCTCCCTCACTAGCTCCCACTGCTCCAGCTCTTGGCCCTTCCCCCTTCCCCTTGCCTGCACCCCTTCCCTGACCACTGCCTACCCAGGCCCTTCCTGTTTTAATCTTGTTCTCACTCGTAGATGCTCTCAGTTTACCGTGCTCTCCTCCCTCTCTAATATCACCCTCCTTCTCTCCGCCCTCTCCCACTCCTCATCCCTCCCAGAGCCTGTTTCCCTTCCGCTCCACAAACCTTCCAACTGATCTCTGCATATCGCTACCCTGGCACCTCTCTGGGGATCACAAACCTGGACCTCATGCGACAGCCTCCAGCAAAAAAACTGCCACTTGCAGTCTGGACGCCAACACTGGCCTACCTTGCTACTTCCGTGCTGAACTATCGCATCCACACCATGGCATGTCCCTGCCATAAAAGAAAACATAAGCTGTCCCTCAGGGAACTACGTCTCTGCATCCTGAAGCTTCTGCTACTTCTCCTGCTGTTATCGGGAAATATCCACCTGAACCCTGGCCCGTACACCAGCAAGGTCTCGCCCAAACACAACTCATCTGGCACTCTTTCAGTGATGTGCCTGAATATCTGCAGCCTACTCCACAAGACTGATTCCCTGCAAGCCTTGCTAGCCAACATAATCCTGACATTTTGACAGTTGTTGAAACCTGGCTCACCCCCCTGGTTCCCGACCAGGCAGTTACCATCACAGGATACAATGTCTTTAGGCTCGATCACAAATCAAAAAGAGGTGGAGGTTGTGCCCTATACCTGAAAGACACTATCCTGGGCCACCAAACTGAACCTGCCCTTGTGAACTGCCCTGCGTAGATTCTCCCTATCAGAATCCTACTAGATGCTCATAATAAGGCTCTCACAGTCGTTACAGTATATATTGCTCCAAAGGAGCAAGATACAGGCCTAACTGCTGTTTTGGACCTTGTCAGATCACAACGACCTGACTCTGAAACCATCCTCCTGGGAGACTTCAATAGCAACTGGCTCTCGGTCGAGGTGGGTACTTTCAAGGACTCTGTCTTATCGGCCAACCTAACACACATGCTGGACTCCCCAACCAGAAAGAACTGTAAAACAGGGACTAGCACCCTGCTCGACTGGATCCTGACTAGCCACCCCTCTCGGATCTCAAACTCTGCCTTCCTTCTGGATTCACTCTGTGACCATTCCCCCATCAGCTGTACCTGGTCTAATAAATTCCACAAAACACTCCCCAAAATCATCTACAGCAGAGTCCTCCCCCGTGGCCAGTTAACTCACCTCAAATCCCACCTCCTCCAACAAGACTGGACTCCTATCTTCCTGGCGTCAGATACAAACCTGGCTCTGGACCACTTCATCCACATCTTTAATAAAGCCTGTAATCTATTTGCACCCCTAAAAAAGCACAAAAACCCTCTGCAACCCTTGGCTAACTGGTGACCTCCTTAAAAGCTAAAATCCAGGGACCACCTATGGGAACTGGCTAGATCCACTGGGAAACAAGGTGACATCCAAAATTATAAACGATCATGAAACGACTACACAAAAACCATCCAGTCACAGAAAGCTGACTACTACAAAAAAGCACTCACTGGCTCCTGGGGAAATGGGAGAGACTTCTGGAACAATCTAAAAGAAATCACCGGGAAACAATCTAAATCCATGCCGGCCATGCTAAAGGTGAATGGGAATACCACACTTGATCCAAAAACCATCGCTGATACTTTCAACACTACTTTCACTGATCTTAGTAGTGTCCTTCCCCCTAATTTCTTTAATGATGACGCTCCCAAAACCTCCAACTCCGCAACTCCCAGCAGTCACCCTCCCTTCTACTTTAAAGTAGTACATAAGAAAGTTGTTTGTAAGTACATCACCAAAGCCATCAGTAAATCCAGATCTAGCAATGATACACTCGACCTCAAGCTGCTGTCCCTCACCCTAGAAGAGGTGCTGGGGCCTCTTACCAAGATTTTTAACCTCTCCCTTACACTCAACCAATTCCCATAAAAATGGAAGTCAGCCACTGTCACCCCAATACACAAAAGTGGTGATAAGACTGACCATGGGAACTACTGCCCGATCTCAATCTTGCCAACCCTCTCAAAAGCCCTGGAACACATAGTATTGGACCAGCTTACCGAATACCTGGACAAGTACAACATCCTCTGTAGCCAACAACATGGTTTCAGGAAAGGCCATAGCACTACTTCCACATTACTTGAAGTCACCGGGGCAATCCATAGCTCCCTGGACAAAGGACAACTCACTGGCGCTATCTATATTGACCTAACCAAGGCATTTGATACTGTCCACCACCGCTTTCTTCTTGCCCAGCTTCAAAAGGCTGGGCTCTCCCCCGGTTCTATATCTTGATTCAAAAGCTACCTTGCAAACAGGTCAAAATGTGTAAAAATTGCGGATGTACTCTCTGAAGCCAAACCTGTTTGCTCCGGTGTCCTACAGGGATCCATCCTGGGACCACTCCTCTTCAGCCTGTTCCTAAATACACTGCCAACCTCCTGCTCTCAAATCATACTCTACCCCGATGATGCGTAATCCTAGCCTCACACCAGGATCCAAACCAGCTGCAAGGCAACCTCCAGCATTGCTTCTCCACTATTGAGAACTGGTTCTGTCAACACAAACTGATCCTCAATCAGAAAAAAAAAACTAAGACCATGATCTTTAGTAGCTCCCACAATAAACATAAACTCCATCACCTCTCCATATATACCAGTCATGGCGGCCTACTTGAACAGGTCCAAACTTTTAAATACCTTAGGATCACCCTAGACTCACACCTCTCCTACACTGACCACATCAACAACGTCGCCAGAGCTGCGTACTCCAGACTAGGCCTGCTGTTCCGCCACAGGAGACACCTTCCCCCTACAGCCTTGGCTGCTGCTGTCCAGTGCTCCATTGTTGCCACCATTGACTATGGCCTCATTATCTATGATCTACGGCTCAGCTACTGTTACCGCACTCAAACGGGTAACCACCTCCCTCAACAAGGCTTGTCGGCTCATCACTGGTGCTCAACGTCATACACACACCTGTGACCTCTACTCCCAAACCAGCTGGCTGCAACTTAACAAGCGTATTAAATACCAAACTTGCATAGTGGCTAAAAAAATTCTGATGGGCCTAGCCCTACCCGATGTTGTTACTCTCCTACAACCTAAAAAAAGCAGCTGGTGCACCCGGGGGTCCAAACCGCAGCAGTTCCAAATCCCCTACTGCCGCACAACCCATGGTCAAAGAGTTTTTGCCTACCGGGCCGCTAGCTGTCTAAATGGACTCTCTAGTGATATCACCACCGCCCCCACGCTCGGTGCCTTCAAAACCAGGCTCCGCCACTCACTTATTGTTTCCAGCACCTGTGACTGTAATGTCTAGCAATGAAATCTCCACAGTCTGGCCTCCCGGATTATGAACAGATCCCTACACCGTGGCTCCCATTGTTCTGTCTACATCTACGAGAGCCGCAGCCTCGTAGCACTTGCAGACACCACCCTGCCCAACTCCTGCACTTCTAGTGTTCTCTGACAATGCCCCCAGCCTGCATCCCCCTCCTCCTCCTCCACCACCCTACCATTTCTTCTCTCTACCCCTCCAAAACTCCCATTGCTGTCCCCACACCCTTCCTCTGCCCCACCCCCTCTATTCCTTTTCTTTTCATTTTTCTTCATTAAAGATTCATCAATGTATGTTTCTTGTATGCAATTTTGTATGTACATCCATTTACTGTTTTGCCTGTAATGTTTTGTCTAACTGTACCTCATGATGTGGAACCTTTGTAAAAGAGCCTTGGCTCAAAGGTATTTGTAATCCTAGAACTCAATAAATAAATAAATAAGGTGCCTCCTTGCAGGGAGTCGATACAGGTAAAAGATTGTCACAGACAAAACCTATTGAATGAGGTTAGCCTACTAAAAGTTCAGATATTTTCTTTTATAACACAGTTCACATTTGTTGGCTGTAGTTACCTTGTGCAGTGTTACAGGGAGCTCTGTGGGCTGGGAAGAGGAGGCTTGTGAAGAGCTAACAGCCTTGTGCAGTGTTGCAGGGAGCTCTGTGGGCTGGGAAGAAGAGACTTGTGAAGAGCTAACAGCCTTGTGCAGTGCTGCAGAGAGCTATGTTGCTTGGGAAGAGGAGGTTATGAATGTGCCATGAAGTGGAAGCAGTTTGCCATCTGGGCTGCCAAACATTGCTTGGACCCTTTTACCTGCTCGGTAAATCATATCCTGGACTACCGGATCTCACTTTCCGACTCAGGCCTCCAGTACTCTTCCCTCAAGGTCCACCTTTCGGCTGTTTCTGCTTTTCATGAACCCATGGGTGATCACACAGTTGGTTCAGCTGGATGTCTCCCGTACCTTTCTAAAGGACATCCTGCATCTGAAACCCCCAATCCATTCCTCTGTCCCTGCTTGGGACTTAGACTTCGTTTTGGAAAATTTTACCCGGTCTCCTTTTGAGCCAATCGCGCCTTCCAATTTGAGCTTTCTCTTTTGGAAAGCGTTGTTTTTAATCGCAATTACTTCTGCGCAAAGAATTTCAGAACTTTAAGCCCTCTAGTACGAGGAGCCCTATTTGATTTTTCAGAAAGATAGGATGTCTTTGCTCACAAATCCTAAGTTTTTCCCTAAGGTGGTTTCAGAGTTTATTCTCAATCAGTCTATCCACCTTCCAGTTTATTTTCCTGAGCGTGCCAATCCAGGGGAAGCACTGCTCCATATGCTAGATATGCACAGTACTTTGAAATACTATCTGCTTCGGACTAAGGAGTCCAGAAAGTCAAAGCAGTTTGTTTCCTTCACCCCAGGTAGAGAGGGCGTTTCAGTTTCTAAGCAATGTTTATTCAAATGGTTGGCAAATTGCATTGTGTTCTTTTTTTTATACTTACTTTATTGAAGGACATTAACATTCATTTGAACGCTGTCTTTTTTTTTTAACTGTTACAATATACAGTCATTCTAAAAATGAAAATTAAAACATCATAGAAATTAATTCTCTAACTTAATCTAACTTAGAGCAGGATAGTAACAAACCTTGGAACATAAGGTACTACCAATACCAATATTTGTATTTCATTCTTAATCTTTGGTTTAGATCTATATACATAGACTGAAACAGAAGATCTGAGGGGAAGAATGATTATTGTAACAAATCCATGTTTTCATTCCCTTAAGCAATTATCTGTACTCTCCATCCACCAGGCCCAACATTGTTCCCTGTCAGCTATTTAGGTCAATCATGTAAACTAAGCTCTATCTGCCTATTAAAGTTGATCCTGGTATAGCTCCCACCGTGACCATTGTGATATATAATTTTCCATCTTTCCCTGGAGTTTAAAAGAAATTTGCTCATTATGCTGGATGTGCAATATGATTGCTTTCCAATCAGATACCATCGGGGAGTTGTGAGGAGCCATTTTTGGGTTATAGATTTATAAACTGAGTTTAATAATATGGCCCATAAGTATAAGCTGGCTTTGTCTCTAGTCTCCACCGGTGGAATCCCCAGGATTAAGTTAACACCCTTAAGTTCACTCTGTCTGTTCAGTATTGATTTTATATGCGATATTACCTGAAACCAAAAAGGCCGATAGTCCCGGACAATCCAGGAAAATATGTTTATGTGAGGCTCTTGCCTCTCCACATTCCCTCCAACACCTGGAGACAGTCCCCGGATTTCTTAGAGCTACTACCGAGGGAACTAAAAAGAACCTTGCCCTAACCTTCCACGTGAACTCCCTCCAAATAGGGGAGGAGTTAGTTTTCCATGTGTTTCCCCAAATCTTAAGCCACTCTTTACTAGATATGGGATGTGCAGATTCCTGTTCCCATCTGGATTGAACTGCCGTCATGGCACATGCAGTTTGTTGTGTAAGTGACTTATAGATATTGCCTTTTCCCCAGAAGCGAGGTCCAGATTTGTTGAAAAGGGGTACCATCCTCCCCCAGGTGAGAGCCTCGCTCTGTTTTCCTGATTTGTGTTTGGATATAGTCTCTAATTTGATAACAGTATAACCTATCCTTTTCTGTCCAGGAGTATAGCCTCTGGGCTTCCAAGAAGTCTATAGTCTCATTACCTTTTAGTAACTGCCATGGGGCTTCCAATCCCTTAATGGACTGATTCTTGTACCATTTGTTTTGCATCGGTGTATCAAGGGGGGGGGTTAATATGAACCAACTATACTTCCATAGATGCAGTTGGACGGTCTTGTGTTTCATGCCAATTGCCAGCCCTTTAGTATAGTGGTAGTTGCCAGCAGGGTTTCCTGGCTAACTTTGTTGAGATGAGATAGGGAGAATAGACAGGCCGGAAGTGGGGTAGAGACAGGTCTGGATAGATCAATTTGCTTCCAGACTGCCTGGTATGCTTTAGTACCCCACAGTAGTGCCAAACGCATCTGGGCCGAGATCCAGTAGTTTTGGAGAGGGGGGAGAGCTACTCCCCCTAAACTTTTGGGCAGAAACAGCTTAGAAAGGTTCATTCTTGGCTTCCTTTGATTCCATTGATATGTGTTTAGGGTTTTTTGCCAGGAACGGAGCTCTGTTGGAGATAGGGCACATGGCACACATTGAAATAAGTACAAGAATCTCGGTAAGGCATTGATCTTCAGCGATAAGGTTCTTGTATAAAAAGAGGATGGCAAAAGATCCCATCTTCTCAAGTCCTGTTTAATAGTATTAACCAGAGGGTGATAATTTAGTTTAAAAAGTAACTCCGAGTCTTTCGGAATCTGCACACCCAAATATTTTATGTATGTTCTATCCCATTTAATTGAGTACTGTTTTTTAAGACTTGGTGAGGGGTTATAATCAAAGGTCAGGGCTTCCGATTTGTTTATGTTTAAGGTGAAACCGGAAAGGTTGGAAAATTTACATATATGCTGAAAGAGGGCCTGTAAGGAGGTGTCTGGATCAGCCAAGTACATAAGAATATCTTCGGCAAATAGAGCCAATCTCTTTTCTGAGCCTGCTGTCTCAATGCCCTTGATATCCTGAGTTTGGCGTAAGTATTGGGCCAGTGGTTCAAAATAATAAGCGAATAAGAGTGGGGAGAGGGGGCATCCCTCTCCGGTTCCTCTAGAAAGGGAATATTTCTCAGATGTGTGACCGTTTGTTCTAATGTATCCTATAGGGTTTGTTAAAATTTGAATATGGTATCTATGAATTGGTGTAGGAAATCAAATCTAGTCAATACCCCTCTCAAAAAATCCCATGACACCATATCGAATGCTTTTTCTGCGTCCAATCCCAATACAACTGCAGGAATGTTTTGAGCACGAAAATGTTCAACAATATAAACCGTACATCTAACATTATCCTGGGCTTGGCGCCCTGGGACAAAACCGCATTGGTCCGTGTGTATTGTGGATGGTGTGAGTTGTTTAAGTCTCTGTGCATAAATGGATGCAAAGATTTTGTAGTCTGTGTTCAATATGGATATGGGTCGAAATGAGGAGCAATCCGAGAGGTCTTTACCCTGTTTCAGTATTACCGAGACTATAGCCTCATTCCAGGATGGAGGGATTATTCCTCCTTCTGTATTCATGTAAGTGAACAGCATGTTCAGTATCGGAGTGAGAGTCTTGGTGAAAACTTTATAAAACTGTCCCAGGAGACCATCAGATCCAGGACACTTGCCAGGTTTTAGATTTCCAATTGTTGTAATTTCCTTAGAGGATATGGGGGCCACTAAACTAAGGGATTTTTTTCAGGTTATAGTGGGAAGAGCAAGGGGCGTCAAAAATTCCCAAATACTGTCGTCAGAAGGAGATGATTTCTTCGAATATAGTGTTATATAGAATTGGCGGAAGGCCTCAATATCTGCAGTATTATTTTTAAGGACGCCACTAGTGGGGTGTCTAATTTTTAGTATAGAGGATTTGGCTCTCAGGGCCTGCAGCTGGCCTGCAATTAACCTCACAGATCTAGGTCCCCCATCATAATATGTATGCCTTAAGAACAAGAGTTTCTGCTCAGTAGCATAGTATAGGATGTTATTTAAATCTTTTTTAAGTGAGGTAAGCTCTCGTGATCTTGCCTTACAGTGTTTCACACGCTGAAGACCCTCTATCACCTCTATTTGAGTTTCTAAGGTGAGTCTACCGGATTCCCTTTGTTTCTTTTGATATGATGAGATCCCTATTAGTTTCCTCCTCACTATTGCTTTAATGGTGTCCCAGATCATGGTCATTGAGGAGTCCTGTGTATCATTGTCTAATAAGGCCTGGGTTATCGTTTCCGTAATCGATTCCCGCACCTCCGGGTTTCTTAGGAGGGATAGGTTCAGTCGACAGAAGGTCTTCCTTCGGGTGATCTGCGTTGGAAGTTTACAAAAAATGGCATGATCTGAGAGATAAAAGGTCCCTTGCCACGTGCTTTGCGCCGTATCCAATTGTTCCCTTGGGGCTAGCAGAAAATCTAGGCAAGAGTACGAGTCATGTGCCTGTGAGTAAAAGGTATGTCTTCTAGAGGGGCCATTTATATATTGCTGTATGTCATCGTAACCAATTTTCTGTAACAACTTTCTGACATTTCTAGTTTTATTTATTCGTCCCTTGGCGGATTGATCTCTGCCTTCCCCAGTGATATTAAGGTTTAAGTCTCCCCCACAGATCACCCTTCCCTCTGCCCATTCCATTGACTTATTAAAAAGGTTTCTATACAGTGTGAAATCTGACATTGGGGGTATATAAATAGAAGCCAATGTAGCCATCTGGCCATCTAACAGGCCCTTTATGAAAACAAAATGCCCCTCTTTATCTATAATTTGGTCCTTTAGTTCAAAATGTACCCCTTGTTTTATCATTATGACGGTCCCTCTCCTTCTCCCACCCCGATATGAGGAGGCCACCACCTGGGTAAATCCCAGACGCTCAAATTTTTTATGTTCGCTTTAGGAAAGATATGTTTCTGGTAGTAAAACATTAGCTCCCTCCCTCCTCATGTACTGTAGAATTTTACTTCTCTTAACGGGGTTAGTGATACCATGGCACATTATAAGTGCATATGTCATAAGGTTGTGCCATATTAGGTAAGGTCATCTACTCCCATTTTGTAAAAAGACACAGTTAGCACGTTTGTTCCCCCAGTGGTGGCTTCCTCCATTCCGAAACACACTGGTACAGTAGGTAGTTATCCTTATTTAAGAGTTCCAATCATCCTGCTAAATATAAAACAAACTGTAAAGCCAACATGGCTATTTATTAACTTGTAAACAAATGAAATATATGCTTCCAAGGTTGTGGGCTAGATTACCTTTCTAGCCCCTGTGTTCTCCAAAAAAAGGAGAACAAGGAGGAATGTGTGTGCCTCCATTACCAGAGGACCTCCTCTAGAGCCTTGATAACAGTGGGCTCCCTATTTGTATGTGAGGATTACGGACTGATAGATCATCAGTAAGCCCCGTTTCCAGCCAACTATGAAAAAATTAGTCTTACTGTGAAGACAACAGTATGTCCTGAATAACACAGGACAAAGTGAGTTCTGATCTAGTGTTAATCCCCATTGTAACTCGTCTGATCTGCCCTCAGTAACATGAAAGGGTATCAAAGGCTTAATAAATAGCATTTCAGAGCGACAATCATCAGTGGGGACCTCGCATTAATCAGTATCTACTAAGGGTAAGAGAAAAAGATCCAGTTAAACATTATTAATACAGGTTTCAGATCCTTAGTAGTTTAACAGGGTGACTTGCATATAACTGCATGCTTACAAGTTGTGACTAACTGGAGAGTCAAAGTCCCCTTATCCTTTCTTCTTTATTTGTTCAGCGGGTGTGTTTATATGCTTCTTGGCGCGGCAACTCCCCCCCCCTTCCATGCAATCCCCAGTCCTTTATTGAATACTGAGAAGTTGAGTAATTAATCAATACTTATCCGAGGGATGGCGTTGCCAGTCTGGGGTTCTTCAGCGGTTGCTCGAGAGTCAATAGGTTGGTTACAGCAAAATAGTCACATGGATCCGTTTTTTCTTTCAGGTATCTGCTTGAGTTTGATCTGCCTTTCTGTTCAGGATGCTTTGGATTCTGCGCATTGCTTCCACGTGTGGCATTGGTTTGTTTCCCCGTCTTCCTGTACATGGTGTGCTGTCTGAATGGTCCCCAGTTCTCTGCATCTTGGTTCCTGCTTTCCTGTACAGGTATGCCCCTCTCCTTGAGTGCATCCTCAAATGTTGAGTAGAGTTTCCCTCCATCTTCCCAAAACACTCTGTCGGGAGGGATAGGGGTTATGGAAATGAATGGACCTCTCTCGCAGCACTTTCAGGATGGGAAGGTATTTGATTCTCTCTGACTGCACTTCTTGTGGGTAATCGTGATCGAGAAACAGCCGATTTGCAAGGTATTTAACTTCTTTTTTGCTCCAAGCACGCCTCAATATTTCTTCTTTTGCACTGAATGAGTTAAGCTTAAATACGATGGACTGTGGGCGAGCCACAGGGTTGGTAGTTTTTTTTTGTAGAGATCTGAGCGCCCTTTCCACTTGGAAACTAAGGGTAGGTAGAAGATCCAGCACGTCTTGCAACAGGTTCTCAATAAACGGTGCCATTGGGGTTGTCTCCATATTCTCAGGGAGGCCATATAGTCGGAGGTTCTCACATCGAGACCGACTCTCCAGGTCTAAGCATTTAGCCTGTAAGGCTTCGGTTGGGTATAGCAAGGTTTGAATAACCTCCGTGAGTTGCGCTGTCATGTCCTCCGCTTCCGAGACCCGTTCCTCAACTGCTCCGATTCGGTTTTCAAAAGTGGCCAGTTGATTTTGCATTGTTCAAAATACTTGTTTGGTTTCCTTCCTGGATTCTTTGAGTTCCTGTAATAGTGTTTCGAACCTGGAGCGCAACGACTGCTGACACTCCCCATCCGTATCATACTCGGTTGCCTGGGAGTTAGCCGGAGAGGATGGTCTGTTAGGTAGGCCCATCTTTAATCTGGTGGCATCTTTCGTGTTGTTTTTGTGATTGGGTTGATTTTTACCTCAGTTGTTGGTGGGAGATTCTCCTCCTAAGTTTTTAGACATTTTTAAAGATCAACAAGTGAGTTTTAGGAGGTTTTGTTAGTCGGCTGGGATAGGAACTCTGTAAGTTAAGCTTGCTTCAGCTCCATGACGTCACCGGAAGTCAAATTGCATTGTGTTCTGCTACAACAAGTACGGAAAAGAACTGGCTGGTGCTGTCAGAGCTCATTCCACCAGAGGAATGGCTTCCTCGATGGCTTGTTTCCGAGGGGGTCTCAGCTGCTGACATTTGTGAGGCTGCCACCTGAAGCAGAGTCCATACTTTCACTAATCACTACAGTCTGGACATTGCCTCTAGAGCCCATGCAGAATTTGGCACGGCTGTGTTACAGGGACTCCTGTCTCAAGTTTATGGCGCGCCCTCCTCCTAGACTGTCTGTTATGCACTTGTAACTGCTTGGGATTTGTTCCTACGGTGTTACCTGAAGACTGAGATACCCCTAAAGAAGACAGAACAGTTACTTAAGAATCGTGATAGTAGATCTTTGAGGAGATCTCAGTCATCAGGTATATTTTCCCTCCCACCATCCCCCTTCTTGGGGCTCCTGTCTAGGAACTGGCTGTCTGGTGTATCCAGCCTTTCATTTAGGTCTGAGCACTTCTCTGTTTCCTTGGTTGCCCATGGCAAGAGCCTAGCATCCTTAGTCTCCGGGGGAAAGAACTGAGGAGGGAACGGGGCCACTCACAACTATATAGGGTAGGTGACAGCATGGGCGGCCCCAGTTGAACTGCTGAAAATATTCTGGGTGGATTCATCTTCACCGACAGTGAAGGTTCCTGCAGTGTTAACTGACAACCGAGATCCCCTCAAAGATCTGCTGTAACGGTAAATTCTTACGTAACTGTTCTGTTCTGTTTTCATTGAGGGTATTTCTTGCGTCAGGCCACACCTATGAAATTATAGCGGCCAGACACTAGGACTACACCAAAATCTTTCTAGCTAGCAATTTACAAGAGGCCACCCATGACATTGTCAGATGCAGGAGACATCCCTCCCTTATAAACATGGGCAGCCCCACGGCCTCCTTAGTTCTTTTCCTGCCATCGCACATAGGACTCCACGAAGACACCACCACTTCAGACGAGCGCCAAATTTCTTTATTTTGATTTTCCTTTCTTTTCTTACCTTAGTTTTAGTAATTACTTTATTTTAAAGTGAATTTGTTTTTTCGTTTATGCTGACTGACCCAGACAAACTCATTCTATACTGCGGGTGCAGCCAGAAGATCTTTGATAAGGACGACCATGATACCTGCATCCACTGGCTAGGCCCAGACCATGATGCTAAGGGCTGTGAAGTCTGCCGCGGATTCAACCAGGCTACCCATCGGCACCGCCAGAAGGCCCTAGAAAGCTTCCTGCTGAAACAGAAGGTCGCCCAAATGAAGAAAGCACTCCAGGTCAGAAGCTCTTCCACTTCCCTGGCCCCGTCCATGGGCTTCCACTCTTCTAAGACCTGGGACAATTCAGCTGGGAAACACAAGGATCGAAGCAAGGAGAGATCCTCCCCATCTTGCTTGCAGTTACCGCTTTGAGCGACAGCAGCAGTGGGGTCGTCGTCTGCTTCAGCGGCGGCCCCCTCTGCCACCCACACCCTCTCCTCTATAGGGTCAGCTCTGGCAGCACCTCCTGCCAGTCTTACTCTGACTGGTGATGGCTCCTTAGTGTCAGGCCTTCTCACGCCCCCCACCGAGTTTCCAGCCCCTGCTGTTCCTGCCCTATTCTCCACGGGCCACCAAACAGGGAGCTTCCCGGTTCGGCTTCATCCGGCGTTGGCATGTCATTATCAGGGTCCCTCCTCCCCCAACAACGTCTTCAGCCTTTACCTCATCCTTTGCTTTGACATTGGGGATTCAACCTCCCCGTCATCCCCCCAGGCCACCACGTCAACATCGGGGTCTTAGCCTACCCCGACAATATCCCAAGCTGTCCCGTCAACACCAGGGCCTCAGTCCCTCCTGTTGACACCTCAGGCCGTACCGCTGGGACCCCAAGCTCTCCTGCCAGATCTGGAAGGCATTCCGACGCCGGGCACTATTGATGTCCCAGACATGCTATACTTCTTCTGGGAGTTCATGCACTGCATTGCTCCCCCTGTGCTGGCGACTCCAGGACCTGCTCAAACTACACCCGAGCTGATGCCTTCCACGGCATCGCACTTGGCTTGTCCTCGATCCTTGACACCGTTGGTGCCCCTTTCAGAATCAGGCAATGAGGATGAATACAATCCTGATCTCCTTCCTTGGGAGAATGAGGACAAAGATGAGAATGAGGTAGAGAGGGCTGGTAGCTCCTCCCCCTCTACCTCCACTGTTTCATCAGGGGGTGAGGACTCCACCAAATAAATCCTGAGATCCTCCCCCTACCGATGACCTCTATTTCATCTCAGTGATAAGGCAGCTACAAACTGCCGTGGGGTTTGATGCTAAGGAACAGGATATCACTAGGAGAAATCTGAATACTTGGAGCTGCCACATTCTCCACCTCTAATCATTCCTCCACTAATAGCGGCTTTTGAGGATGCCACCATGGCTACCTGGTACAGACCGAATTTGATTCCTGCCTGCCCAGAAAGGTGGACAAATTGCACCAGGCTCTCTCAGGAAAACCATATTTTGCAGAGCAAGCACAGGTGAATTCTGTGGTGATAAATGCTGCCCATGATAGGACCAAGAGGCCTAAACACCTCAGTTCTCTTTCCCCTGATAAGGAGTCCAGAAAACTGGATTTTATGGGCAAAAGGTTCTTTGCCTGTGCTACAGTCTATCAGGGAGATGACATACATTGCCCATATGGTCAAATTTCAGCATACTCTCTGGAAAAAGGCCAAAGCTGCAGCTCAGGCCCTTCCAGAGGGTCCCCAGAGGCAGAAACTCCTCAAGGCCCTACAGTCTGGGGCAGATGTGGGTAAACACCTTTTAAGGGCTGCCTTTGATGCCGCCATCATCTCTGGTAGAGCTGCTGCAGTTGGCTTCTGCCTGACAAGGCATTCTTGTCTCAGGGTGTCTGGGTTTGCCACTGATGTACAACAGTCCATCCTGAATGCCCCCTTCAGAGGCTACTAGCTCTTTGGGGTGGATGTGCAGGACATACTTTCTAACCTGCAGGCCTCAGGGAAAGTTCACTCTTTATATCACACCCAGCCAAAAAGTGGCCAGAAGGTGCCCTTTCGTCAGGCCTTTCATAAGCCTAAGCAGGGCACCAAACCCAAGGGTAGGCACCGAGCAGCAACAGCCCTGCCTACCCCTACCTTCATTACTGGGAAGGACCCTGGAGGAGGTCGTGTGGCCCCATCAGCAGATGCTACCTCAGCATGACTCCTTGCCACCCCCCCACCCTCCAGGATTGCAGGAAGCAGTGATAGGGGGTCGTTTCTCCCTCTACCTGGACAGGTGGAAGAAAAGTACAGATGCTTGGCTCCTGCAGCTCATAGAACAAGGCTACAGTCTAGAACTTCTGGAGTGGCCTCCAGATCTACCTTCAGTTCATTCAAGGTACCCTCCAGATCACATCCAGTGCTGCTGAAGGAAATTCACACGTTGCTGCAAAAAAGGGCCATAGAACCTGTTCCCGAGGATCAGAGAAATGGGGTTCCATTCCCACTTCCTTCTAGTGCCCAGATCCACAGGGGATTTATGGCCCATCCTAGATCTGAGAAACCTGAATTTCTTTATACAGTGCAAGAAGTTCAGGATGGTGACCCTTCATGGCCTGCTGCCCCTGCTACACCAGAAAGACTGGATATACTCCCTGAACTTGCGGAATGCATACCCTGCACATCAGGGTCTGTGCTTCCCACCAGCAGTACCTTAGGTTCCAGTTCCATTATTGCCCTTTAGTTTGTCCTCTGCACTATGAGTCTTTACCAAATGCTTGGCTGTAGTGGCAGTGGTAGCAGCGGCCCTCGGGAGGGAGGGAGGGGCTGCACGTCTTCCCTTACGTAGATGACTGGTTGCTCAAGGTACAGTCCAGGGAGCAACTGCTCCAGACCCTAGAGTGTACCAGACAGATGTTCTGTGCCCTGGGGGTCGCAGTCAATCTGCCCAAGTCAGCTTGACCCCTTGCCAGTGCCTCCAGTACATCGGAGCAGTCCTGGACACAGCTCAGTGCTTTGCACTCTTGAAGCAGGACAGGGCAGACAACTTGATGGCTCAGGCCCAGCTGCTTTACAATAGCAGATATGTCACAGCCAGAACGTTCCTGAGGCTCCTGGACCTGATGGCTGCAGCCGTTTGTCATGGTACTTTTGGCCAAGTTGCACATGTGGAACCCCCAGTGGACATTGAGGGTCCAGTGGGACCAACGCACTGACAGGCTGGAACAGCAAGGTCTAGTCTCCTCTCCAGTCAAAAAGGTGCTGCTATGGTGAATGAAACCCAGCTACCTATTGAAAGGGGTTCCCTTCCTCATTTCTTCCCCTCAGCAGATTCTCCCCACAGATGTTCATAGTTGGGCTGGGGGGGGGGTTCGTCTGGGCCTCATCAGACTCAAAGGATGTGGTCCAGAGTGGAGACTGCCCTTCACAATCACCGTCCTAGAGACGAGGGACATCATGTATGCTTTACAAGCCTTCCAGGCCCATCTGTTTCCATGCCATCTGCTGGTGCAGATGGACAATATCAGTTTAGTGCACTACATCAACAAATGTGGGGACCCATTCATACCCTCTTTGTTGGGAAACAATGAAGGTCTGGTACTGGACTCTAGAACATGGTCTAGAACTGTCAGCCATCCATGTTCCAGGCATCTGAAATGTCCTGATGTACAAGATCAGCCGATTGCAGTCTCAGGTGCATGAGTGGGAGCTGCTGATCTTGATTATAGAAGATCTGTTCGACTGGTGGGGTCATACAGAGTTGGACCTTTTTGTGTCCCTACACAACGCAAAACTGCTGTGTTTCTGCTCACTCAATCCAGGGCATGGAGTTTTCTGGCAAGGCACATTGTCCCTTTCATGGAAAGGGAGGCTCCTCTACCCCTGTCCTCCCTTCCCTCTAATTCAGAGACTGCTCATCAAGCTTCAGTTGGAAGGGGCCACTCTGATCCTCATTGCCCCCTTCTGGCATTGTCAGATCTGGTTCCCCTTGCTGTAGCAGCTGGTGTGGAACCTCCAGTGCCCCTGTCTCTGTGCAAAGGCTTGCTCTCACAAGAGCAGGGCACCCTGGTCCATCCAGACCTCAAATCACTGCACCTCCATGCATGGCTCCTGAAGACAAGCCCATCACTGCACCTCCATGCATGGTTCCTGAAGACAAGTCCAGGCTAGATTTGGGGTATCCTAACTGGCTGCTAGGAAGCCCTCCATCAGGGTCACTTTACTTATTCTGTGAAGTGGAAACGCTTTGCTCTGTGGGTGGATTCACTTGCCCAGTGAATTGGATTCTGGATTACTTGCTGTCCTTTACAAATTCTGTCTGTGACTGGGGTGAATAAGGCCCTGTCCCATTTGTTATGCAGAAAGCGTTAAGTGCAAGGATCTGTTCTATCCTCTTCTCTTCTGTCTCTTGTCTGTCTGGTTGCACAACCAACTTTTCCTGTGAGACCTAGGAACTGATCACTGCAACGGTCTCACGATTCTCCACCTCTCACTAGCTATCTGCCTTCATTTGCTGTTTCTGTCTGTATTCCTCCCCCTTGCATATCTGCAGGTATAAAAATATATGTAAATCTTTATGTGGAAATGTCACTGATACTGGGATCCCTTTGTTTAAAACTGTATATAGTTATACTGTTAAAATGATTGCAAAAAGCTATTTGGAACTCAAGGGGTTAACCTGAGAAGCTAGTTTGTAAACTCTCTGAGATGCAATAAACAAGAGGCCAGTTCTGGGTCATTATGTTCTTTTTGCTGCACCTGCAAGAACATTGGAAACTTACAAGAACATTGTATGAGAAGCATGCTGTTTTCTTAACGAGTTTCCCAGGCACAGACTTATAAAAAGAGCAGCAGTGCTTGTGCAAGAGAGAGACAGAAATTTGAAATTAAGAAAAAAACTCAGAAGGACACTGTTTTCTCTGTACTGCCATTTTAAATAGTTATACTGAACGATTTTTAATTTTTTATTTTACTGTTAATAAAACACTATTTGTGAATTTTGAACATGCTCCTGGTTTTCCTATGCTTCCTGATCTGTGCCTTGATGACAGATAGTGTTATCATAATTGTGATTTACGCCGTGCATACTCTAAGTCAGGAGTTTTGTGCGTGGGTACTAGATCGGGTACCAGGGAAGCACAGAAGAAAGGTATGGATTCTGCAGCAGCAAGTCCAGGAGTGATTTCCAGAAGAATGGCAGCCAAACTAGCAGAGCTCCACGATCCAGAAGTCCAGGAAAGAAAGACGATGCCTGAAGAAACCTTGGCAATGAAAGACTGATGGACATAAGGGGCGAACATATGAAAATGCTGAAACTAAACTGATCACTGATAGTAATTTTCTTTCAGAACAAGCTAACGATGTTTCTTGCCAAGGCTATTTTAAGCAGCTGGGGGTGAAACCAAAACAGGGTGAACCTATGCTTAAAAAAATGTAATGGGCTACTGTACAGAGTTTGGGTTAAACCTCAGACACGGGACCAGATAGAACAATTGGTTATACCACAAAAGTGTAGATCTGAGTTGTTACAGACAGCACATGATAGTTCTATGGCTGGCCACTCGGTGAAGGATCGCACCCTTGCCAGATTGCTGTACAGATTATAGGGGCCTGGAATTCACGAAGATGTTGCTACCTATTGCAGTTCTTATGCTGAGTGTCAGAAAGTAGCCCCAGTGACTAAAAAAGACAAGGTGCCCCTACCCTTGATAGATGTGCCTTTTGAGAGAATTGCAATTGATGTGGTTGGCCCCTTAGACAAAAGTAAAAAGGGTAATCAATTCATTTTGGTGCTATGTGACTATGCTACTCGATACCCAGAGGCAGTTCCAATTCATTCTGTCACAGCCCCAAAAGTGGCAGCAGAGCTTGCCAAAATCTTCAGCAAGGTGGGCACACTTAGAGCTTATTGCTGATTAGAGTAGTAATTTTGGTGCTGCATTACCGAAGGAGCTGAACCAACTACTAGGTGTCACTGCCATAAGAACCTCCCCTTATCACCCTCAGACAGGTGGTCTTGTGGAGTGTTTTAATCAAACCCTAAAACACATGTTAAAAAGGTTTGTAAAAGGGGAAGGGAAAGACTGGGACCAATACTTACATTACCTGCTTTTTGTTTACAGAGAAGTGCCACAAACCTCAACAGGTTTTTCACCATTTGAAATGCTGTATGGTAAACAACTTAGAGGGCCACTAGATGTAATAAAAGAAACATGGGAAGATAACCCCGGTCAGAAACAATCTGTTACATCTTATATGTGTACCCTGAGAAAGAAGCTGGCAAAATAAGTTGAAATTGCCCATAGTAATCAGGAGGAGGCCCAAAACCAGTAGAAGGTGTATTATGACCATAGGGTAAAAGAAAGTTTTTGAGCCAGGTGAAAAGGTCTTGCTACTGTTACCCACTACAGAAAATAACTGTTAATGAAGTGGCAAGGGCCTTATAAAATGCTTAGACGTACTGGCACAGTTAACTATGAGATTGAGACCCCCGATAGGAAAATAGGAAAAATCCTACCTCAATATACCATGCTAACCTCCTCAAGAAATGGGTTGAAAAAAACACCAAAAGCTGTTTTGCTGGTTTTACCAGAAACTGATAAAGAAGATATTGATGTAGCTTATGACAGACTGGAACAAACTGTAACTGCTGATGCTGTAAAGGTGAATGTTTCCTCAACCTCTGAACAAACCGCAGAAATTTGCAACTTGCTAAAGACATTAAACAGTACTTTTACCACAGTACCAGGCTGAGCAAAAGGGGTTGAGCATGTAATAGTGACAAGGAATGCTCACCCTGTTAGACAAAAGACATGCAGATTACCCGAGTGGTTAAGAGCAGACGTGGTTAAGGAAATACGAAAAATGAAAGGATTGGGTAGAAGAGTTGAGAAGTGCTTCATCATCACCAATGCTGATTGTAAACAAAAAAGAAGGGGGTGTAAGAATCTGCCTTGATTTTAGGAAACTTAATCAAGTGTCAGAATTTGAGTTATCCTATGCCCAGAACAGCTGATTTGGTGGACAGACTGGGGAGTGCCAAGTATATCAGTATCCTTGATCTTACCAAGGGTTACTGGCAAATCCGCCTAGCTAAAGAATCCAGAGACAAAACTGCATTTGCCACTCCTATAGGATTCTACCAGTTCACCACCATGCCGTTTGGTTTACATGGCACACTCACTACATTCCAACAGTACATGGATGTAATTTTATCCCCTCACACTGGTAATTGTGCTGCGTACCTTAGTGATGTTGTGGTGTACAGTCCAGACTGGAAAAGCCACCTGGAACACCTACGATCAGTTATCCAATCAATCAAAAAGGCAGGTCTGACAATTAATCCTACCAAGTGTGCATTGGGTATTCAGGAAACCAGATATTTGGGCTATGTTTTGGGAAATGGAGAAGTCAAGACAGTGGTTTCCAAGACAGAAGCTGTAGCTAACAGCCCTGTCCCCAAAACCAAGAAACATGTTGGGTCACTCTTAGGGCTGGCTGGTTATTATCAGAGATTTGTTCCCAACTTTGCAGAGTTAGCTACTGCCCTCACAGAACTCACGAAAAAATGGTACCCAAATAATGTGAAATGGTCCCCAGAGTGTGATGAAGTTTTTCTGGTCATTAAGGCTGCATTATGTTCAGCCCCAGTTTTAAGAAGCCCAGACTTTGAGAAACAATGTCTGTTACAGACTGATGCATTAGAGGTAGGCCTAAGTGCAGTCTTGAGTCAGCATATAGATGGGAAAGAACATCATGTTCTATACATAAGTAGGAAATTGCATGACAGAGAGGTATTCCACCATTGAAAAGGAATGCCTTGCAGCAAAGTGGGCCATGGAGTCCCTTACGTTTTACTTACTAGGAGCTGATTTTGTACTTGTAACATATCACACTCCTCTCTGTTGGCTTAACCAAATGAAGGATAAAAATTCTAGAATCACTCTGTACTTAGCATTACAGCCATTTAAATTTAAAGTGATGCATGAATCTGGGAAAGAGTATGTCAGTGCTGATTCTCTGTCAAGATATGGATCAGGAATTGATAATTCCGAAAGTTGAAAAAAATGTGAGTTGAAACTTCTCTGTTTGCTATAATGCATATGCACTGAACTGTAATGATTATAAGCCATGGTAATGTTAAAGGAGAATTTAAAGAATATTTTGGAAACCTGTTTTTTTTTTTTTTTTTTTTTTAAACGAGTTTCCTCTTAAAGAGGGGGGTATGTGACAGGGTTGAATAAGGCCCTGTCCCATTTATTCAGAAAGAGTTAAATGCAAGGATCTGTTCAATCCTCTCCTTTTCTGTCTCTTGTCTGTCTGGTTGTGCAACCAACTTTTTCTGTTGAGACCTAGGAACTAATCACTCCAATGGTCTCGCGATTCTCCACCTCTCGCTAGCTGTCTGCCTTCACTTGTGGTTTCTGTCTTGTCTTCCTCCCCCCTTGCATAGCTGCAGATATAAAAATATATGTGAATCTTTATGTGGAAATGACACTGATACTGGGATCCATTTGTTTAAAACTGTATATAGTTATACTGTTGATATGATTGCAAAAAGCTATTTGGAACTCAAGGGGTTAACCTGAGAAGCTAGTTTGCAAACTCTCTGAAATGCTGTAAACAAGAGGCCAGTTCTGGGTCATTTTGTTCTTTTTGCTGCACCTGCAAGAACATTGGAAACTTACAAGAACACTGTGTGAGAAGCATGCTGTTTTCTTAACGAGTTTAGAAACATAGAATTTGATGGCAGATAAAGACCACTTTACCAGGCACAGACTTATAAAAAGAGCAGCAATGCTTGTGCAAGACAGAGACAGAGATTTGAAATTAAAAAACAACTCAGAAGAAATACACTGTTTTCTCTGTGCTGCCATTGTAAATGGTTATACTGAACACTTTTTGATTTTTGATTTTGCTGTTATTAACCCTTAGGCTGCTGACAGAATTAAAACATATAGGAATTTTGGACTGATGTATCAGTCCACGGACCTGCAAAGGTTAACAATAAAACGCTGTTTGCGAATTTTGAACATGCTCCTAGTTTTCCTATGCTTCCTGACCTGTGCCTCGATGACACTGACTTGCAGTACTCCTCCATTAAGGTGCACCTGTCAGCACACATATTGTGAACTGGACTCTGCACCAACATGTTTCTTGATAAGATGTGTTGGTTCTGTTGTCCCAGTGTTCGCTGGAACAGTCAGGTGTTCATTGACAAAAGGGGTATTTCCAGATGCCTTGTAAGATGCTGTGGTGAGGCCTATTCTGAAGAAGCCATCTCTCGACCCTGATGTTCTGGCGAATTACCGTTCCATCTCCAACCTTCCCTTTTTGGGTAAGGTTGTTGAGAAAATTGTGGCGCAGCACCTTGAAGAGCACCTCATGACCGTTGATATCTATGAGCCACTCCAGTCAGGTTTCAGAGCCAAGCATAGCACTGAAATGGCGTTAGGGTGCGTAATGATCTCCTCAGGGCGAGAGACAGAGGAGAACAGTCAGTTCTTGTTCTTCTGGATCTCTCCTCAGCTTTTGACACTGTAGATCACATGGTGCTGCATGATCACCTCAGAGAGTATAGTGGACTCACCAGCACTGTTATCCACTGGTTTGAGTCCTTTCAGGCAGGAAGCAACAGGTGGTAATCTGGAAGTTCTCTTCCACCCCAAACCTCCTGCCTTGCGGAGTGCCTCAGAGGTCTATCTTGTCACCCATGTTATTTGCAGTGAACTTGCTGCCCCTGGGTGAACTCATTAGGCATTACAGTGTGGGTTTTCACTGCTATGCAGATGACATCCAACTATATATGTCTTTTGCCCCCGGAACATCGGACGCCATGAAAGTGCTGAACAGCTGCCTGGCAGAGATCAATGACTGGATGTCTTCCAGCTGGTTGCGACTGAACCCGGACAAGATGGAGGTACTAGTGATTGAGCTGGGTTGAGGGAGTGTCACCGAAGCTTGGATACCAGGTCTACATCTGGGTCCAATGCCACTGGTGGCCTCCACTAAAGTGTGAGGTCTTAGCATGATCCTTGATGACAGACTGACATTTGAGTCTCAGGTGTCAGCTGTCATCCAAAGTGGTTTCTACCACTTGAGGAATATCACCAGGATCAAACCCCTGGTTCCACCAGAAGACCTTCCCACTCTGGTGCATTCCATCATGACCAACGGGCTTGACTACTGTAATGCTCTTTACTTTGTGGTCTCTGGAGGTACCCTCCGCTGACTGCAGCTGGTCCAGAATGCTGCCACTAGGTTGCTGTCTGGCCTTTCGAGGTCTAGTCATGTGACCACAGTGTTGCGTTCTTTGCACTGGCTGCCTGTCAGGTGGAGGGTTATCTTCATGGTGAATCTTCTCACCTATAAGGCCCTACACACTGGCTATCTGGCTGAGCTCCTAACACCCTGCACCTCAATCCACTCCCTCTGCTCCTCAACTAGGGGCCTCTTTGAGGTTCCCAGGACCAGGCTGAGAACATACAGTGACAGGGCTTTTAGTGTTGCCTGTCCGGTCCTGTGGAACACTCTACCTCCATCTCTTAGGGAGGCCCCATCGGTCAACATTTTCAAAAGGGGTCTCAAGGCTTATCTTTTTGCCCTGGCCTTCCCGAGTGAAGTAGTCTGACCAGTGTTGTTTTATTAAGCTGCTGATCTGATTTTATGACTTTTGTGCTAGTATTGTTATGTGTTATTTTACCTGTTTCATTTACTTGCTCTGTCTTGGTTTTTAATGTGAAGTGCCCAGAGCCTCCGGGATTGGGTGCTGTACAAATAACATTTGCCTTACCTTGCCATTTCAGCCTTCCATGTGCCTGTTGATCGCCGTATGGTGGCACAACTAGAGGTGTCCCATACCTTTTTGAGAGGCATTCTCCATCTGAAGCCTCCCATTCGCAATCCAGTCCTGCCTTGGGATTTGAATTTTGTGTTGGAGAAACTAACTTTGGCTCCTTTTGAGCCAGTCGCATCATGCGAGCTGCACTTTCTGTCATGGAAAGCGTTATTACTTCTGCTCGAAGGATTTCTGAGCTTCAGGTTGTGTTGTGTGAGCCTCTCTCTATTTTATTTTCCAGAAAGACAGGTGTGTTTGCATAAGAATCCTAAGTTCCTTCCTAAGCTGGTGTCTGAGTTTGCCTTAAATCAAACTATTTACCTGCCTAGTATCCAGAGCATGCCAATCCAGGGAAAGCACCATTGCTCCATACATTAGATGTGCATAGAACCCTGCATTACTATACACACCATATAAAGGACTGTAGGAAGTCCTCACAGCTGTTTGTTTCTTTCACCCCAGGAAAGAGGGCATACTGGTTTATAAACAGTGCTTGTCCAAATGGGTTGGCTAACTGTATTACTTTTTGTTATATGAAGTATGGTAAGGAACTTCTGGCATTGTTTGTGGTCATTCAGCCACAGGCATGGACACTTCAGTTGCTTATTTCAGGGATGTTTCAACTGCAGAGATCTGTGCTGCTGCATACTTGGAGTATGGTCCACACTTTCATTAAACACTACAGTCTGGACAATGCCTCTAGAAGAAGGGCAGGCTTCAGCCTGGCTGTGCTTCAAGGCCTCCTGTTATAGGTCTATAACCTTCAGCCACCCAGACTGGCTCTGTGTCAGAACTGCTTGAGATTCATTCCATAGGTGTGGTCTCATGCAAGAGATACCCTCGAGGATCTCTTGCATGAAGTCGTGCTGTCCCCACTCCCCCCATCCCCCTTGGCCTTAGGGCATTCTGTCTCTGTCTCTTTTTCTGCAGGACAGTTCTTCTGTTTCAGCTTTTCATGGTGGGAACCTCTGGCTCCCCTCAGTTCTCCATCAGGAGATCATCTGTATATGGTCTCCAGTGGGAGAACTGAGGAGGGTGTGGGGCCGCCCACGGTTATATGGGAGGGACATCTCCATCTGATGTCATTGTAGATGGCCCCTTATGGACTGCTACCTAGAAAAGTTTCTGTGCGGTCCTAGTGCCCGGCAGTTGTAGTTTCATAGGTATGGCCTGATGCAAGAGATCCTCTCAAAGACCTGCTGTTACGACATGTTCTTATGTAACTGTACTTTCTTGCAGTTTATTGAATTTTGGACTTAAATTGCAATGTTGAAATTCTCAAGGAAAGATAAACATGCTGACAGTTTGGTAGGCGGACTAGGATTTGGCCAAATCAATACAGTGAGGTGAAGAGGGTACAGTGTGACTCTGCCTTCATCTGATTCACGTTCCTGTTTTGGTTTCCGGGCGTACATGTGTACACTTAAAGAGCTGCTGATGCCTCAAAGAAAACTTTGAGAAACATAATATTTAGGTACGATTTAACTTTCATTCTGTGTGTATTATATAGATTTCTCCTCCTTATTATTTATTACTGAGGAAATTTGCATGAAAACATGCTCTGTATCTGCAAGAGTTCATCTGCCTCTTTAGCTTACTCCCTACTTCATGTCATAATCCTCTCTTGTGACATCACAATCTGTTGCCATGGGAGTAACTGTGATATCACAAGCAGAGCATTATGACCCCAGGTAGAGAGAAAGCAACAGTGATAGATGAACTCTTCAGGATCAAAGATCCTGTTTTCATGCAAATGACCTCAATAATAAATAATGGGGAATAATGGGGAGGAGAAATACAGAACTAGTGTGAAATATAAGCATAACTGTGTCTAAATATTATGTTTTATTAAAATTCTCCCAATGGGTTTCTTGACTTCTGGTCTGGTCGACTTCCTGTATGGCAGCTTAGCTTTTCAGCTCCGCTACAACCCGACCTAAATCTGTTATAATCCATAAATAAGAAAACCCATCCTGTCATTCAAACATAGAATAACGGACTACCTGATGCCGGCTAAACACAAAATGAAAAAAAAAAACTGCCCAGGCAGGACGAGTAAACAACAGAAGACGCTGACAGAGTTAGGCCCACATGCACTGGTGCAGCCAACGATGGAAGTACTGCATAATGATGTGGAAGAGGCAAGCCAAGGAGAGGAAGATTATACTATAACATCTAAATAACTTTGCTCTACTTTAAAACAAATGAATGAAACATTACTGCACCTGGATAAAAACGTCTCTAGTGAAAAACAAGATAATCTTCCCTTGTCAATCTTCACCATTCATTACTTCCTGGGTGTAAGCCGGAGGCGCGCACCCGCCACGGGAGCTTTTTTTTTTTTTAAAAAAAGTCTAGCTAACGGCACCGCCCTCGAGAGTGGCGTCATGCGGCGGTAGTTAGTTGCGACCGACTCCTCCTCCAACTCAGTTCTGTTTCTCCCGCCGTCGAGGCAGCACCTGTTCGCGGTAGCTCAGTTAAAAGTGCGTATTCGGCCGACTCCCTTTTCTACACTCGACGCCTACGGTAAGACTGTTCCTTTTTTCCTTGTACGGCACCAGGTGTATTTCCGACTGTGTTTAACCTTGTTTATTTCGCGTTATGTCCGGTTCTGGAGCGAAACGTTCTTCTAAGACGGGCCGTGCCCCTATGCGTCGGTGCTCCTGCGGCCGGCATTTCTCCATCTTGGACCGGCATGACGTTTGCCTTCGTTGCCTGGGACCCAACCATGACATGGATTTGTGCGACGCCTGTTTCTCCATGGACCGCCGTGTCCTAGAAGTCCGCGCGTTCAAGCTCGGCAAGACCCCGCCGACCTTCGGGGGACGACGTCGCTCAAGGGACGCCCAGGTAAGGTCTCTTGGCCCATCCCGGGCCCCTCCGAGCCTATCACGGTCCGAGGAGGAGGGTCTCTCGTCTTCTCTTGCGGGGAGGCCCTTCGCGGTGTCGGGGGCGTCGTGGTCCCTCCGGGATAGCGATGCCGACACCGCCTCGGCAGTCACCTCTTGGAGGTGCAGGCTCCCGTGTCGAGGCCCTCGTCTGTTGGGCCTGGCTCGGTGGACCCTCGACGCCGCCTCCGCGCCATTTCGGATCGGCGCGTTCGCGGTGCTGGTGATCGATCTGGCGCCGTCTCCGGTGCTGTTTCGGATCGGCGCGCCAGTGATAGGCGGCGCCGTTCGTAGCGCTACTTTGGATCCGGCGTCGTTCGCCAGCGCCGTTGGCGGTCCGTTTTGGCCTTCGGCGCCGTTTGCGGTGCCGATGGACATGGCGGCGCCACCGGCGGTCACCGCTTCACCTCCCGGCGCGCCCGGTGGCTCGTATTTCCCCTCAGGCGGTGCGGGCCTGCGAGGCAGCTGGGGGTGTAGAGTTAGGCCTTCCTGCTGCGGCGTGGGGGCAGCGGCATCGCGCTTGGTACCGGGGCGTTCGTGGCCCGTGGCCTCGGGGACCCCTGGGGTGGCCAGCATCGAGGTCCTGCTGGTCTCGTCCTCCTCGGAGGACGATGACTCTGATGTGGACCCATCCTGGCACCCCCATTCTTCGGAATCTGGGTCCTCGGTGGCTAGGGGTACCAGGCGGCGCAGCGGGCCCCTCCCTCTGTCCCCCTTGCCGTCGTCTCCTGAGGGTTCCTCGGCTGGGGGTGGCCGAGGCCCGGGGGCAGACGTGGGGGTGACGGAGGGGGAGGCTCCCCTCTCTGGAGGCCCGGTGACAGCTACCCCCCAGGGTGCTGTTGCCTCCTCTAGGGACAGAGGGACGTTGCAGTCGAGGAGGAGGGCCCTCTCGGAATCCGAGGGGTTGAGGGGCAGGTGGCCTGCTGCCCGGTCTTCCTTGGTCACCTCAGGGGGGGTGGCCAGAAGCCGCAGTGCAGAGCCCCACCCTCCCCCAGGGTTCTAGGGTGTCCTCTGGCGGCGTGTGTGCGGACTGCCCTTCTGGATCCATGCAGTCCCGGCGTCGTCACAGGGGAGTTTCTCCCCCAGGGCTCTTCCAGGCTCCGCTTCCCCAGGGTTCCGTTCTGCGGCCTGGTTTGATATCCGGGATCCCTCCTACTAGGGCTCCCTTCCCCGGATTCCAGAGCCCTCGCAGAGAGCAGTTGCCTCCTCGGAGGTGCCCCTCTCCCATCTCTCTGCCTTCACCACCCCCGCTCCCGGGCCATGTCGGTCCTCTGGGTCCGTTATCCTGGGAGCAGTTCAGAGGTTCTGCGGCGGCCTTCCCCTCATATGTTAGATACATGCATGAGCGGGTCTTTCGACTCTCCCCACCGCCGCAGGAATCCTCTGGACATTCCAGTTCCCCATCATCCTCGTCTCCCTCCTCTGAGGGAGAGGAACCCCCTGCTCATCTGTCCTCCGATGCTGATTTCACAGAATATCAGCGTTTCCTCTCGAGGATGGTGAGGGATCTCCAGATTTCCTACGTTCGGAGAGACAATACCAAACAGGAGACGCGTGAATTCCTTGGTGAATTCAGTGCCCAGCATCTGGTGGTACCTTCCTGGCCTATCCCCTTCCAGGAGGCGTCTATCCGGTCCTGGCAGTTCCCTGCCGCTTCTTCTCCAGCCAGCCGGACTGCCAGTGTAGGTATTGTGCCCCCTCTGAGTCTCTAGGTTCCCTTCCCAACCCGTCCTCAGGTTTGGTATACCTGGATACTCCTTCTGGGCGCCGTTGCCTGGCGCCGACCGCCCACCGGATTCGGACTCTCTCCAGTTCGACCGGTGGGGAAAGAATGTTCTCTTCTTCGTGCGAGTGCTTGTATTGCATCACATCAGGCTCACCACGCTGCCTACAGCCGGCATCTGTGGTCGATGATGTCCCGCTGCTGGCATCTATGCCTGACATGGAGCAAACCAGACAAGCCGTTGCCCTCTCATGATGGGCCTGGAGCTGGCAAGACACAAGCAGGCGTCTTATGGCGCCAATGAGGTGGCTTCAGGCTTGCGGGGACAGCGATCTGCATCAGGCCGGACGGCATGCCCTGTCTTTCCAGGTTGTCACCCTGGCCTGGCGTAGGGTGATGCGCTCCGCTTCCGGGGACCCGTCTTTTCTCATCCAGAGCTAGGAGACTTTTACGGGCTCCATCCGTCTCCTGATCCTCGGGAGGCACCTCCTAGCTCTTCTCCACTAGGCTTTCTGAATAAGCCAGGGTCTTCTCCTCCTGTTTCTCACCAACAGAAGGCTGGGGGTCTTGTTCCCTCAGGGTATGGCCTCTTCCCCCTCCAGGGGAAGAGGAGCTTGGTACTCACCCAGGAAGTAATGAATGGTGAAGATTGACAAGGGAAGATAGGAAAATTACATACCTACCGTAATTCTTGATCTTCTCTTGTATCTTCACCATTCATTACTTACACCCGCCCACCATCCCCTCAGTGGCCTCTTCCTGTGGCTTCTCCACCTCCCGTCTCCTTCCTCTCTCTGCATATAAAAAAAAAAAAAATTTTCTTAAAATATAGGGAAAGTTCCTTAATTTTTCCAAAAAAAAAAAAAATCTTTCTTTGGGGGGGTTTCTAATTTTTCAGAAAAATTACTTACTCTAAGATTCATGGGCCATCTAGTGGATTGCATTGGCGATCAAACTGCACAACTATCTCTTGCCATTCTTCTGGCAAGATACCTCTAGGAGTTTTGGCCTGGCTCAGGCTATTCAGATTTGATCCTGCAATTCCGTTTTCCAGATAGTTGCCTGAAATCAATACCCCCTATTCTTGCCTTGCAGAGCAGAGGAGCAGACACGTCTAATCCTTTTTCTTTTGCAAAAAAAAAAAAAATTAAAAATAAATATTAAATGCTGAGGAATCTCTTCGACTGTTATAGGCATCTTGGTATCGGGGTCATGCATCTAGTCCAAAAACATTTTACCTAAAAAAAAAAAAAAAAAAGGAAAAATAAACAGGAAGGCAATGAGAAGGTAGGCTATCCTTCTGCTAGTTGCTAGAGGTTTTCCTTTTAAATGTCCTCCTGGACAATTTTGCAGAAGAGCAGTGCTGACCATATCCGATCCCAGCCTGCCTAAGCCTTAGCCTGCCTTGGCCAGTCAGTCTGAGTCCCATTTCTATCTTAAGGCGCCTGAAAGGCTTACATTTTCCATTTCTAAACCCTGAGCAGCGCTCTCATGCTGCCTGGGTTTATTCTCCCTCCTCGGGTTCCCTCCAGTTTAAGGCCTTCCGCAGCCAGGAGCCCGAGGTAGGTATCAAGAACAATGGCATGTTGAAAGATGAGGACTCTGCCCTCCTGGGTCTGTCTAGCAGGTTCGGTGAACCTTCTCTTCAGCTCTATCTCCGGGGATTCTTGCTTCCCCTTTAGTCGAGCCTTCAGCTGTAAGCTAACTATGCTCGTTGGGCATTCTGGTCCTTTCAACATCCCATCTCCCTCTTCTCTTTCTTCTTCTTCTTCTATTTTCTCATTTCCTTTCTTATCTCTCCTCCCAGAGTCGCCAGGTAATGAGGCCCTGCAGCCCTAGGCTAGGGATACTCTTATCTCCTCTGTCCTTCCTCCATCGGCTTATTTCTTTTCAGTTCATTCTTCCTTGCTTTGCTATCCCTTGGCTATCTTGCCTCGCTATCTATATTCTCTGCTTTCTCTTTTGCCTCTCCGGCTCACAGAACTGAGTTGGAGGAGGAGTCGGTGCTACTGAGGCCACCCTAAGCATGCATGTAGCGTCACTCTCGAGGCCGTGCCATTAGCTAGACTTTTAAAAAAAAAAGCTCCTGTGGCGGGTGCGCGCCTCCGGCTTACACCCAGGAAGTAATGAATGGTGAAGATACAAGAGAAGATCAAGAATTACGGTAGGTACGTAATTTTCCTTTCTGGACTTAGCACAAAGAACAACAAGTTTAGAGACCACGATGTCAGACTATACTCTCACTAGAGATGCCCACAACACTGCGCTGCTTCGATCTTCACCAGAGAGCAAATAAATTAGAACAAAAGCTGGAGGAACTTGAAAATAGAAATCGCAGCAACAATATCTGAATACATGGTTTACTGTAAGGTACAGAGTCCAAAAACATGGTGGAATTCATGAGTTCTTTTTTTACATGAGATACTGAACCTACCACAAGATAAAGAACTAAATACAATTTGGGCCCACAGATCCTTAATCCCTCACCATAGGGACTTGAAGGCAAGACCATGCTCCATAGTGATAGCTTTTTTAGACTACAGGGTAAAAGAAGAGATTTTAATGTTAGCCTGGGGGAAAAAAGTAATCCACTTTGGAGATGTCCATTTGTACTTTGATCAGGACTGTACTCCCCAACTACTAAATAAAAGAAGGCAGGTCCTGGCGGTTGTGAAGCTGTTGCAACAGAAGAACCATAAGGCTTTCATGGAATACCCTGCTAGGCTAAAGATAATGACGGAGAAAGGCCCAATTTGTTTTCAAGAACTAGAAGCGGCAGAGGAGTTTCTACATACATTGGATATTAACATACCCCGTTTATCTATGGAACAAAATTGGAGACAACTACACAATAATAACTGGACAATTGTTGGCCCCAAAGGTCAAGGGACGAGGGAAAAGGGGGACACTTCCGCTCTGTGGAACAAGATTGGAACAAAAAGACCCATGGATAGAAGCTCAGAACAGCAGGTGATTCGAGAGGAGCCGGGCATTTTGGTTTCACAGCTGCAAGATGTGCTGGAAGAGGAGGGAGGCACCTGAAATGGCAGTCGTTTTCTGGGGCTTAAGCAATTAGGACTAGGTGGTGGACTAGGACTATTATTACTGGAACGGCAAGTTGCTGATGAAGCTAAAGGAACTTATTTTTTTTTAAACTGTTCCAGATCAAATATATAATTTGGGTTTAATATATTTTAAAAATCTGGGAATGGTCTAACAAACGGATGTATATTTGGAAGGGGCTGGGAGGGGGAGCGATTGGTGTCGGGGCACTGCGGAGGCTCTCACCCCAGGGAGGCTGGTGATTGAAGCATGGTGGTGCAAGCCACTAGGAGTCAAATAGCTTTGGGAGACAAATACTATAGCAGGGAGCAGTGTGCTCAATGGGGAGTGAGCTGTAATCTATGACCATAACTCTAGCTCAGAGGATCAGGGAATAAATAGACCATGCAGAGGCCTAAACATAAAAAATGAAAACTAAAATCATAATGGATGGGTTGGTTCGCACTGAGGGCCTGATAGCTCTCGAGACGACTGGGACCCACCGAACTCGAAACCAGGCAAGATGCTGCTACAGTCAGCCCAAACAAAGGAGGCTCATTCTCCCCATGGGTAAACTTTCTCTAGCACGAATAAAGGAACGCAAAGGGTCTCTCTAGATGGTATACGGATACTGGCTTCTGGTGCTGTGGCCTACCGTGTGGAAGACACATGGCTTGCTCGGGGGGGGGCGCCCAGTGATGTCAGTCAGGGGCTGACCTGCTTTCCTAGCCCATACCTACTCAAAGTGAAAGAGTATATGCAGCCTAAAACAGGTCGACGGTTGTCTGTCTATGGGATAAGGGAACAAGTACTATCTGCTGTGTGTTGCGTTCTGTTTTATTGATCCCACTTACTTTGCTAGCACCCCTTAAGTTGCTAATTTGTGGGGGGTTACTCCTTTATTGTTTTTCTTTGCAGCTTATCGCAACACATCAAAGGTCAAGGGCGGGGCTTCCACCCCCCCCCTTGATAGTTTCATAAGCTGAGCACCACTTACAAGCGGCTCAGGTGAGGCTTCTGGTACAGGGCAAGTGTACCTCACCTTACTCTCCACTTTCAATTAAGATCTACAGGAAGGAGGTATGAGGGTAACTAGAGATTCGTCATTATGAATCTCCTACCTTGGAAGTCAGCTATCTTTTGTTTAAAATGTTGGATAGGAGCCACGTTGGCTGATAGTGTTATTGGAAATGTTAAGGATTTAACTTTATTGTACCAGGTCATTCTTATCATCCTGAATGTACAAATGATGTTTATGCAAATGACTTTAGTCGGTTTGGGAAACAGATTAATAAGGCACTCAGGTAATGGCTTTGAGAAAGCCTGCTTTTATCTTATTTTCAGGAGTGATGGCTGGGACAGGCTCGCAGCTGTTCTGTTCTTTTAATGTGAACGGCCTCACCAACCCTGTTAAATGCAGCAAAGTTATGAGTTTTATAAAGAAAACCTCAGCTGACTTTATTTTTTTTTTACAAGAAACGCACTTGTCAAAGCAAGAACATGCCAAATTGCTGAAATTTGGGTTTGGGGACATGGTGGCATCTTCATATAAAAAAGGCAGAAGAAGGGGGACAGTGATTCTGGTTCCAGCCAAAACCCATTTTGAAAGATGGATATATTGACAGATAAGGATGGTTGCTATGCTCTGATGAAAGGTAGATTGGGAGAGGTGATGGTCACCTTGGCCTCTGTGTATTTTCCACAGGGCTCTAGATATCAAGAATATAGGACCTTTTTGACTACCCTACTGAGCTGGGCCGAGGGTACCATAATATGTGGGGGGGAATCTTAATTTGGCACTGGACCCTGCTCTAGATACTACATCACAAATACCAAGAGCAGTACATGGACAGCGAGGAAGGTGCAGAAATTGGTGAGGGAACTGGGTTTCCAAGATGTGTGGAGGTATTTTAATGGTAAAGGGAGGAACTACACTTTTTTTTTTGGCTGCTCACCAGATGTATTCCAGGCTACATTATTTTCTGGTTCCCAGGGAAGATATGCATAGAGTAAAAGAGTGTTGGGTGGGAGACATGGGTCTTTCTGACCACGCCTCTCTTTTTATGAGGACTGACATAGGAGAGGTCAAGAGAAATACTTTTTGGCGCCTCAGTATATCGTTGCTGAATGATTAAGAGGTTAAGGAGAGTATTAAGGAAACGTTTGATAATTATATGGCTGAAAATCTACCCCAAGACACGTCTCAGGCAATAAGGTGGGATGCCGTAAAAGCAGTTTTAAGAGGGAAATTCATTTCGATAGCATCCAAAAAGAAAAAGGAAAGGGAGGCTAAAAAGCTAATGTTATCCACACAAATTAAGAACCTGGAAGATCTCCAGAAAGGTAAAATAGACCAAACAAGGACTAAACAGCTGAAGACACTTAAAAAAGAGCTAAATGATATTTTAGACTACCAGGTCGAACAAAAGCTATGTTTTTTAAGACAACAATTCTATGAGGGGGGGGATTGAAATCATTAAAATTATTGGCTAGTAGGCTTCATGCGCAGAGGGCTAAGGCCACAATAATGTCAATATGGCACCCACAGAGAAAAGAAATGGTCCATGGGGTAAGGGAGATAACAAATGCTTTCAAATTATTCTATGGTAAACTATATGCACCAGATAAGACACCGTGTGCATAAAGAGTAGAAGCTTTTTTGGAGGGACTAGCGTTACCGGGGTTATCGGAGGAACAGGGCAGGTCATTGCTAGCCCCTATTATGGAATCAGAGGTAAACTCAGAAATTTCAAGACTTAAAGCGGGTAAATGCCCGGGTCCAGATGGGTTACCACTGGAGTTTTATAAGACATTTAGAGGGATGGTACTCCCAAGCCTCTTGGGCTTATACAAAGCTGTGCTTAGTGAAGATGAGCAAATACCCCCTCATGGGACAGGGCTGTGATCTCTGTGCTCCCCAAACCGGGAAAGGACCCTACTAAATGTGCCTCGTATCGACCAATTTCATTACTAAATACTGACTATAAAATTTTTACTTCCATCTTAGCTAAAAGAATACAACAATACCTACCTGATCTAATTGGAATAGACCAGGCGGGTTTTGTCCCAGAACGTCAGGTGCAGGATAGCCTGAGAAGAACAACTCATGTTATAGATCAGATTAACTATACAAAGACCCCCTCCCTTCTTATGAGTTTAGATGCCGAAAAGGTATTTGATAAAGTATCTTGGGCCTTTCTAGGCCAGGTCCTTTCCCAGTTTGGTTTCCCTCAGCAATTTTTGAAGGCTCTGTTTAAGATATATAAGTCCCCCTCGGCTTATATACATGCGAATGGTCATGTCTCAGAAGCTGTCCATCTGGGAAGAGGAACAAGACAGGGATGCCCTCTCTCGACACTATTATTTGCCTTTTACATAGAACCCCTAGCTCAGAGTATAAGACAGAATGGAGGTGTCAGGGGGATCTTAATGGGGGAGGGGGGGAGGAACAGAAATTAGCTTTATATGCCAATGATGTCCTACTATATTTATCAGACCCAGATAGTTCACTACCAGAAGTGTTTGGACAGATAGAGGAATATGCCTCACTCTCAGGTTTTACATTGAACAAGAGTAAGACTGAGGTCCTTAGTTTCTTTTATACCCCATCTGCTGACATTAAGCAGAGATACCCAATGAAATGGGACATGGAAGCTATCAAGTACCTGGGAATCAAGATAAGTAAAAATACGGCCAGCCTGTTCGAATTTAATTATCCCCCACTAGTGCAACAATTAAAGGCAGACTTTAAAAGATGGACATTGCTTCCCCTAACTTTACATGCCAAAAATCAAGCATTAAAAATGAATGCCCTACCCAGGCTGCTCTATTTATTTCAATGTGTCCCTTGTGTTGTCTCTCAGAGGGATCTTGAATCCTGGCAAAAAAATGTTTAGAAGTTTTTTATGGGGAGCAATGCGATCAGGGTTAAAAAAAATGATTTCTTCCCAAAAACCAAGGGGGCCTGGCTTTCCCCCACTTACAGAGTATTAGACAGCATCACAAATGAGGACTGCATTATTGTGGGGTAATCAGGCATACACCTCCCATTGGAAAAAGCTGGACCTAGTGGAGGTTAGAGAGGTCCCCTTACAAGTGGCCTTGTTTGCAGAGGGGAGGTTGCAGGGAACTACGATTTACTCAGGGACGGCAGCGGTTTTAGAGAGTTGGAGAAGGGGCATTGATAGAGGTAATACCAAACAACAAATATGGAAATATACATGGTGGGCCTTTGATCCCAACTTTGCACCAGCTAAACTAGATAACTGGTTCCTAAGACATGCAAGAAAAGGATTTCAGGCACCATATCAACTTTTCCACGGATCCTCCCTGATGTCCTTCGAGATGGTACAATTGAAATTTCGTATAGCCCCACAAGATAGAATAAGATACTACCAGTTAAGGGACTATATAAATGATCAGTTGAGTAAGGGAAATGGGGTGAGAGACCAGGAGGGAAGGGATATACCATTCCAACAGATTTGGAATGCAACAAATGCTAAACATATGATCACTATGTTATATAGAAATTATTTAAACGACCTCAGTACCTCTTCACAGTGTATCAAGGAAAGATGGGAGAGAGACATGAACACCTCTATTACAGACCGACAGTGGTCCCAGGTATGGAGGAGCACTTGGGGTACCATGTCCTCCCCAGTGTGGAAGGAGTTCAGTTGGAGGGTGAGGACCCATTTCTTCCTGGTTCCTGTACAGCTGGGTCATTCCATCCCGGGGATGGGCACAGAGTGTTGGAGGCAATGTGGAGAGGGGAGTGTGTCCCAGGCACATGTCTTCTGGGCTTGCCCGAAGATCGTCTCCTTCTGGGAGGGAGTCAGGTGACACATTTCCAGAATTTTGGAAGTCCAGACACCTCTGGGACCTGAACATATGGTATTGGGTATTGTTCTACAAGAAATAAAAGGGAGAGAGGCAAAGTATCTGTGGTTAATACTTGTAATTGCAATGTTGAAATCTATTACCAAGAGGTGGCGAGAGAGAGGCAGTCCGGATTTGAGGGAATGGGCCAAATTAATAGAAAATATAATGGATATGGAGAAAATCACCTTTTCTCTCAGGCAACTAAACCAGGAATACCAGAATAGATGGACAAGATGGCTTTTATATGAGGGAAAGGAAGAATGGCAGATCTAATAGAGATATGAGATTGAAAATCATGATTCTAAAAGAATGGTAAGAGGTAATGGAACAAGCCCAGAGGGAGCAAGAGAGGAACAATGGTTAGAGACGGGGAAAACTTGATCCTAATGGGGGGGGGGGGTTCCCATAAAATCTGGCGTTTTTTGTGAGACTGATAGGATGATTGAGAGTTATGTCAAGTAATAACCTGGTAATTAGTTATTGTTAATGGTTATTAGTGAAAAAGAAAGATATGTTCATGTCATTTAATATTTTAGTAGTGAGAGAGGAATGATGGGACATTTATTCTTTTATGGATTTCTAGCTTGTCATCCTACCTAAATATGTAACAACTGTGTAAAATGTATGTATAATGGGATGTACTTGGAAACTGTGAGATATATCTATATTATCTCTAATAAAGCAAGTATATAAAAAAAATTCTCCCAATGGCGCCAGCTGCTCTTTAAGGACTAAAAATTTGTGTTGAAGCGGACTGTCAGAAAACATTTTCTGCCACCGAGACTGAAACAGTAGGTGTGAGAAATGATGTAAATTTACCTATTCATCTAAGTGGGGGGTTAACTACAATGCTTGTTTTTTAGTAGCGGGGTAGGGTTTTTTTGTGTGCCATAAATCTTCTAATTGAAGCTGTGGCTTCTATTACAATGTGTCTGTTTGAAGCCGTGGCTTCAGTAAGAGGATGTAAGAGGATTTTTCAAGAGGGGGTGGGACAGGTACAGGGGAAGGGTTCTGGAAGCAAAATCCAATGCAGCAAGAATATCCGGAACTGGGAAGGGAGAAGCCAGAGAAGGCGAGGGGGACAGCAAGGTCAGCACCCAGGTTGGGGGCTGACCAAACGAGCAAACACGAAAGACCGTTAGGCCTATTCTGCTGGAATTTTAGTATGTTAGTATGATTTCTTCTATTCACACCAGCCTCCCAGAAATGCATCTGAATGGTCGGGCAGTGTTAGAGCAGGGGCTCTTTTTATTTATTTATTAAATGGTGTTACCCAGCAGGTACTGAGAGTGAGAGTGAGAGTGTAGGTGAGCATGGATTGGGGTCAGAACTCGGGAGAAGAGAGAGTGAGTGGAGCTGGGTCATGTCCTTACCTTGTCGCAGGCTATGCAGTCAGTCTAACTAGTTTACTGAGACAGTATCTATGCCAGGCACATAGAAAGATAAATCAACCAATTTCTTCTTAAAATGCTTCTGTTACACTTACACAATTTTGTGTGAAAGTGCCCAAGAGAGAGCATGGCGGGAGGATGGGTGGGGAGAGTGCAGCAAAGTGAGTTTGATCATGGTCGGGCATTGTTAGAATGGAGGCATTTTTTTTTTAATTGTTTATTAAATAGTGTTGTCCAGCAGGTATTGAAAGAAAGAGAGCAAGCATGGATTGGGGTCAAAACTCGGGAGAAGAGAGAGCCAATGTGGATTGGGAGAAGATAGTGTGAGTGGAGCTGGGTCAGGCAGAAAGCGAGAGTGGGTATTGTGTGTGCAGTGGATTACTAAGGGTTGATCAGAGTGTACAAGGTAAACCAAGTTACCACAAACCTGTAAATACAAAAATAAACTTGATACATACTGGTAACTTGTATTACATATGATTCTGTGTAGAGGGATTTCTTTTTTCAAAATTTTATTGAGATGAACTACATAATAAACATCATTAAAAATATCACTGATATATCAATACAACATAACAAGATCATTTAAAGCTGCATTAACAATTCATAAATGGATAACTATACAGTTAAATCTTCAATGAATAACTATGAGTCCGTTAACAATTACCACCGAGGAAAATCATAAATACTTAAGGGATTTTGCTCCACAAATTATTTTAATCAAGGTTCCCCTGGTATCCTGTGTAGAGGGATACCCAAAAATGCCAAACCAAGCACAAGACCATGCGGTAAGCTTATTTCGCCCTGTAGTACAAGCTGCAGATTCTGTTAGAGGGTGCCTTGTATTACAAACATCAAGCTCTGGATGCGGCTTCTAGTAGAGGGAAGCTTTAATTGGAAGTTATACAGTACATTGTTTAATTCTGAATGGATTTTGATTCAAATGCTTGAGAAGTTTAGATATTCCTTCTTCTTAGAAACTTGAATGTGCTTCTGAAGGAGTTGGTGACAGTGATCCCTGTCACAATCGCACTTTGCAGGTCAGGCCCTCTGCTCCCACAGTGCCAACCTCAGAGTGCAATAATGTGAACAGGTAACAGACAGGGTAACCCTCCTGTCTGCTTTGGGTCCAAATCACCTTTAGCCTCGAGTTTGGGAGGGATTCAAACTGTGAACCTTATGCTAACATACCCAAATGTACAGGGTCAGATATGTACCCTCTTCGGGACTGCAGTACAATCGTTCGCCAGTGGCACCCAGCCAGGCTTCCAAAAATGAACCCTTTTAAAACTCTATATGAGACCCAGGTATTCCTTAACTTTTGTCCAGCTTAGTAACACCATGCAAGCCCTTACAGCTGTTAGACTTAATATCAGTTCAGCAATGACATGCAAAAATGACTGAGGAGAGACAGGCAGTATCTTAAAGAAAATTTTTACTAAAATTGTAAAATAAGTAAAATAAAATACAGAACAAATAGCATGAGCTCACAATCACAAAAGAAAATGGGAAAATTACAGAACACAGACTCCTACCACAATACTTAAGATCTTTGCTAAGTATTACCTTTTTAAGTGCATCTCCCCTCCCCTTCCGTGATGTCAGTTACACCCTCCCTTGGAGTTAATTCATAACAAAATTATCTACAAGGATGTATTTTAAATAATGTGAACATCAGCAAAAACCATTTGCCACATATGACATCCTTTGATCAAGCGTCCCTCCTTGATGTCCCTCTGCTGATTTCCTGTTGCTAGTGTGATCTCAGGTTTTATGACTTGTGACAAAGTTCTGTGACCAAACTGGCCTTTTCCTGCAGGAACCATAACAGTTTACAAGGCTTGTATCCTGGCAGCTGGTTTGAAAGTTCTAATTAAGACAAAAACAGGAAATCTTTAGTCAGGTTTCTCTGGTCTGTTTAATGACATCCTCACTGACACTTTGAAAGTTAAAGGCCAAGTCTCTCATACTGCTGACTGGGGGGGGGGGCAATTTCATACACAGACTGTTTATTTATTTTACAGATATCATTTAATAATCATAAGCAAGGGGGCAGAGTGTCACAATCCCTACTTGATGATCTGCCACACCTACATGCTTACATCCAAAACCTGCAAAACACCTGACCAACATTTCTGAAAACACGCTGATAAAATGGGTGAAGTATATTTAAACATTTACCTTCAGATAATCAAAAATCATTGCAACCCAAGTAAAACAAAAGTGCCATACGAACATACTTAGGGTAAAGATTCTACAAGACAGCAGTGCCAAAGCTGGTATCCTTTCTGGACTGTATGTCCAGACAATAGTGCTTTGTGAAAGTGCATACTGTTTTCTAGGGAGCTGGTATACAGATTTTCTGCAAGGAGATACTGCTTGATGCTGGCATTGAGGCAAAGGTGCCGCACTTGGAGTGCACCCTGAGGCCTTCAGGTGGCAGCTTACCAGCTTTGCCGTAACCGAACTGTATGCAGGAGACTATCCAACGAGAAATTGCTCTCTTGGATGCTGGTTTACCTTTACCCACTTTACCATAGGTGAGAAATAATTAAGTATTAGTGGACCTTACCTCTTTTGTACGGTCCAGGTAGTAGCTCAGCACTCTCGTTAACATCCAAACTGTGGAACTTTTGTTCTCCTGAACTGGATTTTGCTGTAAAGAACACTGGAAGTGTAATTGGTTCAGATGAAATTTGGACACCACTTTAGGGAGGAATTTTCTGTTAGTGGAAAATGATATACTTACAATCTGTGCAGAGGGCTTGCAGCTTGCTGTCCTTTCTGGTAGTTATCAAAACCACTAGGAAAACTGCTTTCCAGGTGACATACTTCAAATCAGCAGTTGTCTTGGGCTCGAAAGGAGTCTCCCCGAGCCGAGCAATGCACAGATTCAGGTCCCATGATGGGACTGGATCCCTTACTGGAGGGTACAGGTGAATAAGGCTTTTAAATGACTTTTTGAAAATGGGTTGTTTACTCACCTGTCCTTGCCAGCTGAAGCATATGCTGACAGTGCTGCTAAATGCACCTTCAGGGTTGAAGGCTTGAGACCCAAGGACTGTAGGTGGAACCATGTAGTCCAAGACTGTAGGGAGATCTGCCTGCAGTGGGCTGAGCTGCCTAGAGGAACACCACAGGGAAAATCTTTTCCACTTAGAGGCATGGGTTTTCCTGGTTGCTGGCTTTCTGGAAACCTTAAGCACTTCCAAAACTTTTTCAGAGAGGCTTAGTTCAGACAACTGTAATTCTTCAAGTACCATGCACAGAGACACAGAGTTCTCAGATCTGGAAATGTTATCCTGCCCTAGGACAAAGTCAGCAGATTGTACCTCAGGGGAAGGATGATAGGGTGTGTGATGCAGAGGAACAGGAGAAGTGAGTACCAAGTCTACCTGACCCAATCTGGAGCTATTAAGATCATCATTGTAGACTCTTCTCTCAGTTCCAGCAGTACCGTCAATAAGAGTGGAAACTGAGGAAAAGCATGAAGAAACTTTCCTGCCCAACCGAGGATCAGGCAAGGCAAGGCAAATTTTATTTATGGGTTGCCCATTCCCTGAGACTCTGGATGCCTAACAATACATATCAAAAGATAAAACAAATAAAACACACTAAAATTACGGAATAAATAAAGTTCAGAATTACAGCTTTAAAATAAATTTCTGATAATCCAAACGGTTGGACTGGAATAATTAGTCCGTAAAAGTCGGGCTAAAGAGGTTGGCCTTCAGTGTCAACTTGAAAACCCTGATTGAGGAAGCCTCCCAGACTGCAGCCAGAAGCAAGTTCCACAGGGTCAACCCAGTGATTTCTTTTTTCTCTATCTCCCTGGTTTCTCGTTTGCTCGTAATGTAGGTTCTCCACTAGAGGTCTCCCGAACCACATTGATAACCTACAGATCTGTCTCTGACCCAGCACTCATCCAAGTTCCCCTCCCCTGGTAGCTGATTCTCTGGCTGGCTGATCTGTTTTTTCTCCTTATTTTCTGGGATTAATTTATTTTTTGCCCTGTTTTTCCTGCATCTTGTTCATCTCCTCCTTCTCCCCTGATTCCCTTGCTCCTAATCACTCATTTCCCCCCTATTTGCACTCTATCCTCTCTCTTTCCTCCACTCTCTCTATTTCTGTCTTGCCTCCCTCATTACCCTTCCCATTCTTCCTATCTCCATGAATTCTGGGGATATATTTCCCCTCCTGCCATTATTTGTCATCATGTTTTTGCTGGTATTTTTAACAGGTCCAACTGATTATTCCTTCTCTCGCCATGTATACTCACTTGATAACTTCTGATAACTCCAATTTACTATCTGACCCCAACCCTAATCTATCACCTCTGTCGGGTCCGAATTATAAACACCTAGGGGTATTACTTAGTTATATCTTGCGTAGGTACTCTATCTCCTGTGGGCGTGCTTCTCAGGCTTTATTGACTGCATCATTATGGATCATTACCCTGTCGCTTACCCTTGCTGGGGACATCGAGATGAATCCTGGTCCGACTATAGCTTATAACACCACCTAGCCTCACCCATCCAACTGCCTGCCCCAGTCATCCAGTTTTGCCTTTGCTCACCTTAACATTAGGAGCCTTACTGTCAACTTCTCAGAACTGTGAAAAGGCAGCAATACTAAACAAATATTTTTGCTCAGTATTTACAAAGGAAGAGGGGGAGGTACCTAAAACAAACAGTAGAAACACTCTGGATACAGAAGTTGATACCATCTCATTTACAGAAGAAAGGGTTCTGAAAGAACTGATAAAATTGAAGGTGGACAAAGCAATGGGGCCTGATGGGATTCATCCCAGAATTCTAAAAGAACTAAGGGTAGAACTAGTGACACCACTGACTACCCTCTTTAACAAATCATGGGAGGATGGGGTGGTACCCGAGGACTGGAGGAGGGCAGATGTGATTTCCCTTCACAAAAGTGGGAGCAAGGCAGCAGCAGGAAACTACAGACCTGTTAGTTTAACCTCAGTGGTAGGTAAAATGATGGAATCACTTCTGAAGGAAAGAATTGTTGAGTATCTAGAGGCCAGAGGGGCACAGGACCCAAGGCAGCATGGATTCACAGTGGGAAGGTCATGCCAGACAAATCTGATAGATTTCTTTGACTGGGTGACCAAAGTAGTAGATCAGGGAGGGGCTGTGGACATGGCCTACCTAGACTTTAGCAAGGCATTTGACACAGTCCCACACAAAAGATTAATATACAAGTTAGCTAGCCTGGGTGGGTAAAGAGTTGGCTGGAGAATAGGACACAGAGGTAATAGTAAATGGAGTCCACTCTGAAGAAAAGCGGGGTTACTGGTAGGGTACTGCAGGGTTCAGTATTAGGACCGGTCCTCTTCAATGTCTTTATAGCGACATTGCAGAGAGACTGGAAGGAAAAGTATGTCTCTTTGCAGATAGCGCAAAGATCTGCAACAGACGATACACAGTGGGAGGAAAGGATGAGAAGGGACTTGGCAAGGTTAGAGGAATGGTCAAATGTATGGCAGCTTAGATTCAATGCTAAAGTGCAGAGTAATGTACCTGAAACAAAACCAGGAGAAGAGTACACAATGGGGGTGAGATATCTAACAACAAAAAATGGAAAGGGACCTGGGGTAGTCATATCAGATGACCTAAAGATGGGCAAGCAATGTGAGAGGGCAGCAAGGAGGGCTGGGGGATACTGGGATGCATAGGGAGAGCATCACCAGTAGAAAACAGAAGTTATTATCCCTCTGTACAGACAGCTGGTGAGACCCCATCTGGAGTACTGTGTGCAGTTCTGGAGACCCAATCTCCGCAAAGACATAGACAGGATGGAAGCTGTCCAGAGGAGGGCAACTAAAATGGTGCAGGGTCTAAACCGGAAGACATATGAAGAGAGACTTAAGGAGCTTGATATGTACAGCCTCGAGGAAAGGAGGGAGAGGGGGGACATGATAGAAACTTTCAAGTACCTCAAGGAAATCAACAAAGTCCAAGAGGGTAGCATCTTTCAAAAAAAGAGGTGTGCAAGAACAAGGGGGCACAATTTGAAGATGAGGGGGCAGCTCAGAGGTAATTTAAGGAGTATTTTTTCAAGAGAGGGTTGTGGATGCATGGAACGGCCTTCGGAGGAGGTTGTGGAGTCAAAAACAGTGGTGGAATTCAAGCATGCATGGGGCAGTCATAAGACAATTATAGGGGGTGGGGGTAGGAAGAAGTAGGCTGCTGGTTAACTAGGATCTGCAGCTTATCCATTAGGTAGGGAAATGGGAAGACTGGGTGGGCCAAGCAGTCCTTATCTGCCGTCAAATTCTATGTTTCTATGTTTACTTGAGGCTTGGGTTTGTTCAAATAAACCTGACATTCTTGCCTTATCCAAAACATGGCTGAAGCCCTCCATTGCTGACTCCCTCTGCTCCCTTCCGGGCTATAATATGCTTAGGGAAGATCGTGCCACCTCCAAAAGAGGTGGGGGCCTGGCACTATACTTGAAGTCTCACCTCAATGTGACTGTCTTACATAGTCCCCCTTTGGCTAATTGTGAAGTGCTTCATTCCCTTCTGTTGCTTGGGGGTGCTAAGAAAATACACATCTTCTGCATTTATATGCCTCCCAGAACCGCTAGGCCAGGTCTGGAGGAATTTATCGATCTATTGCCATCAGTGACAGGGAAAAATGAAGTAATCTGCTTGGGAGATTTCAATCAGGAATGGGCCAGGCCTAGTTCCTCCCTCCTATCCACCATTACTGGCAAGGCGAACCTCACCCAACTTATCCAGGCCCCCACAAGGATCTCCTGTCATGGTTCCTACTCCACCCTCTTACATTGGATCCTGACAAATAGGAAGGTGAATTTCCCTTTGGCTGGAGTTCTACTTGACTCCATAAGTGATCACTGTCCAGTGTACTGTGTTTGGGACATCACCTCCCCCTCATTCCCCTCTAAAGTCTTATCTTTTTCCAACCTCTCTAGGCTCAACCACAATGCGTTCCTACAGGATTTAAAAATGGTTGTCTGGTCTCCCCTCTACATAACCAATGATATCAACATAGCAGCTGAATATTTTAACACTGCGCTACTCTCTCTTCAACACCAACATATCCCGGTCGCCACGCGCAGGGTAAAAGTGAAAGTCACCAAATGGCTCAAGCGTCCCCTTCTCCAGCTGCTAAAATGTAGGGGTAAATTCTGGGCAATGTGGAAGTCTTCTTCCCTTCAAGCTGACTCTGAGGCCTACAGATCCCTTTGCAACACATGTAAAAAGGAGATTCGATCAGCAAAGAGCATATACTACCGTAACCTGTTCAGATCCTCTGCCTCTAACCCTAAACTTTACTGGTCACAAATTAAGGAAATCCTCGTGAACAACAAGCCAATGTCTCCAAATGAAATGCTAGTCAACAGTACCCACTGCAATAACCCTGTCACCACAGTGAATGCCTTTAACTCGCTCTTTTCCTCTCTTCCCACCCCCTTCCCCTCATCACTCAACATTTCTCTTGTGTCCTCAACCCCACTGGCCACTGCTTCCCCTGCTCTTGTGCTGACTCTGGTCACACGTCAGGAGGTCCTTACGCTACCAAAATTGTTGCCTGCTAATGGCAGTGCTGGACCTGATGGTATTCATCCTAGGATCCTTAGGCAGTTTGCTTCGTGTCTGGTGGCTCCTGTGACCCGGCTTTTCAACCTCTCGATCTGCTCTGCCTCCGTCTCCTTGGTCTGGAAAGTTGCCAGAACCCTTCCAGTGTTTAAGAAAGGAGACGTCAAAATCTTACTGAACTACCGCCCATATCACTCCTGCCCATGCTCAGTAAATTGCTTGAAAAACTGATTCACCGACAGGTCTCTGCACACCTCCACAATTCCAACCTTCAAACTCCAGTACAACAGCTTTACAGAATGAGCACAGCACAATTATTGCTCTCACCCAGTTTAACAATGATGTCAAATGCAACATGGACAAGGGCTTACTTACTGGAGCAGTGTTCGTAGACCTCTCTAAAGCATTTGACATGGTGCATCACCCCCTTCTTCTGGCTAAACTGTGTTCACTCGGTGCCTCTGACACTACCCTATCCTGGTTTGGAAGCTACCTAGAAAATCGATCTCAGGCTGCCTCTTTCTGTAAGGTTCTCTCCTCCCATGCTTCTATCTCCTGTGGTGTTCCACGGGGATTGATTCTTGGTCCTCTTCTCTTTTCTCTTTTCCTAAACGATATCCCCACTCTGCCTACACACTGCAGTATTATCATGTACGCAGATGACTTGGTGCTTTACTCTGCCTCCAAGTCTATTGTTGACATCAATCTGCGTCTCTCATCTGCCTTTCAGACCCTACAAGCCTGGTTTTCCTCTGACTTCCAAATCCTGAACTTATCCAAGACCCAGGCCATGCTCTTTGGGTCCACTAGAAAGGTACCTGCTGAGTCCCCCAAACTCCTGGTCCACTGCTGCGATCTGACCGCTGTCGATAACACCTTATCATTCAAATATCTTGGGGTTACTCTGGACCTGGTACTTGATTTTGCTGCTGTCTACAATGAGGTATGCCGATCAGTCAACGCCAAGATTGGTGTGGCTTACAGAGTGCGTCACTCTCTCACTCCAGCTGCTAGGATCTCAGTAGCGATAGGTGTTTTACTCCCACAACTGCTATATGCCCTCCCTGTACTCTCTCATGCCAATGCTGGGGTTCTTCGCCAATGGGACATATCTTACAACAATATCTGTAGATTCGCCTTATCGGCTCCTTGCCTAACCCATCACTGCCAACTCTATTCTGCTTTAAACTGGCTGTCTCCCAAAGCCCTATGCTATTATACTCTTGGGTGTTTTGTTGACTCCCTATCCAGAACCCCCCGCCCCTCCTCTCTGGGTGACCTGCTTATCCCTGTCTCTCACTCTTGCTCCCTTAGGTCTTCCACCTCCCCCTTGCTCACTGTTCAGCCCTGCTCCACTAAAATGGGTGAGCAAGCTTTTTCATATTTTGCACCTCGGTTCTGGAACTCACTCCCTCTCCATGTTAAGACCTCCTCATCTCACCTTACATTTAAGCATGCTCTGTTCTCTCACTTTTATGCTCTTGGAACATGTGAATGCACTTAACTGCTGCTTGTCTCTCAACTCTGTCCAATCAGCTGTATACATGCCCTTTGTTTACGTAAGCCTTATGTGTACTAGTGTATACCTGTCTTTTCTCCCTTAGCTAGGCAATATGACCTGTTTATTTGCCATTATGCCATCATTGTGCTATTATGCAAGTTGTATTCAACCATAACTTCTCAATTCCTGATGTTATCTCCGTGCTGTTAAGTCCTGCAATCTGCTTCTGCTGATGTATTTGTTGCTTTGACAGTTAACTTACTTTATGTACCTGATTGTTGTTCACTACTGTATTTTTCAACTTGTACTCTCCTGGGTCGTGCCTGAAAATAGGCAGGTTTTTTGCCTAGTGCACTTACCAGGTTACCAAAAACTAATAAATAAATAAAAGCACAGTCACGGCCGGCCTGGTGGTGCTGAAGGTTGAGGCACTGGACGCCACACCTCGTACTACGCCGGCAACCTGGGTTTGGGAACGGGCCCAGGTCATCGGGGGTCGGCAGGGGAGAGAGAGGATTGAGCATCCGGAGGACAGCTCTCCTCTCTTGGGAAGGAGGGGGGTCATGGTTTGGCATTTGCCTGGCCTCTGGCGGAAGCCGGGGCACAGCAAGCACTGAACAGACGCTGAGGGAGGGGGAATGGTGACGCGGTGCTGCCTTGGCATCTGGGTGCGTGCCCCTCCCCCACGAACAGGGAAAAATGCCCTGCAGGCTCCAAGGAGGCAGAGCGTCAAGGTAGTCCTCTCATAGCCCCCACCTGCCTGGCTTTATGGTCTCCAACGCAACAGAATGTATGGTGTGTATTCCACCCCACCTCGTCCCCGCCCAGGGGGTAGATCCGACGCTCCATGAAGGTCGACCGAGAAGCCAGGTAAGGTGGCAGAGGTGGGGGACAGGCCTCGATGATGCTCCCAAAGATGCAGTGCCTGTGGGGATGGGAGGAGTATAAAACAGAAATTAAAAAAAAAAAAGGCACGGTCACTCTCGCTGTCTAGAGCTGAACCCTTGGAACGTCCAGGAGGCCCCTCGAAGAGGAGCGGAGAGAGCGAGCAGAGGTCACAGATGTCATGAGCTCTGACAGGTATCCAGGATCCAGTCCATATAGGGCCTTATAGGTGAGCAAGCCCACCTTGAAAAGGACCCTCCACCTGACAGGCAGTCAGTGCAGAGCACGTAGGACCGGGGTTACATGACTGGACCTAGGCCCGTCAGCAACTGGGCCGCCATGTTCTGCACCAGCTGCAGTCTGTGGAGGGTCCTTCCCATGACCCCAAAGTATAGAGAGTTGCAGTAGTCGAGCCTAGAGGTAAAAAAGGTGTGTACCAGAGTCTGCAGGTCCTCAGGCAGAACCAGGGGCCTAATCCTGGCAATGTTCCGCAAGTGGAAAAAACACTTTTGACAACAGACGATACCTGATCTTTGAAGGTCAGCCTGCTGTCCAGGAGCATGCCAAGATTACGCACCCTTGGGGATGCTACCAATGGAATGGGTCCCAGGAAGAGACCTGTGCTAGCTCCAGGTGGCAACCCATCATGCCCGTGACCAGGTTCGATCACCAGCACCTCAGTCTTATCCGGGTTTAGTCACAGCCAGCTGGAAGCTATCCAGTCATTGATTTTTGCCAGACAGATATTAAGCACGTCGACAGCATTGGATGTTCCGAGTGTGAAAGACAGGTACAGTTGGGTGTCATCTGCATAGCAGTGAAGCTCCATGGCACACTGTACTTCCGAATGATCTCACCCAGGGGAAGCATGTACACTGCGAACAATATCGGTGACAAGATCAAGCCCTGTGTTACTCCACATGACGGGCATTTTGGAGGAGGAGAAATTCCCCATCACTACCCGCTGCACCCTATCAGATAGATAGGACTCAAACCATCTGATGACAACACCCGCGAGTCCACAAAACTCACAGAGCTGATCGAGATGCATGATGTGGTCCACAGTGTCAAATGCTGAAGAGAGATGGAGAAGCACAAGAATTGACTTATCTCTTCTATCTCTAGCCCTGAGCAGGTCATTATGCACCCTAACTAGTGCTGTTCCTGTGCTGTGTCTAGCCTGAAAACCAGACTGAAATGACTCATAGATGTCAAAGAAAACAAGGCGATCCTCGAGCTGTTGTACCACAAGTTTCTCAACAACCTTACTCAAAAATGGCAGGTTGCAGATCAGACGGTAATTCGCTAGGATGTCTGGGTCAAGGGAAGGTTTCTTAAGGAGGGCTTACCAGCGCTTCTTTCAAAGTGACTGGGAGCACCCCGTCCACCATCGAACACCTGGCTGTCCCGGCGAACACCGGGCCTACAGCCTTGGTGCATCCCATTGAGAAACGCGTCAGGGCTGGGTCCAGTTCACAATATGTGTACTTCATCTCTAAGATCACCCCAGTGAGCTTAGACACCTCCAGTGGCCAAAACTCTTCCCAGACAGGTGGAGTGTCTCTGCTCCTCCCAGTCCTGCTCCTGTGAGGTGATAACCTACCCGACGAGATCCCTGACTGGATAGCTGACACTCTGTCAGAGGAAAGCAGAGCAAACTCTTCACATAGAGTGGATGAAAAGATCTTTCTCAGCTGAAGATGGGCAGGATGGAGAAGCCTATCTACAGTCTGCAAAAGCTGAGACAGTCTGTTTCTCCCTGCAGCAATTTCCCTGGACTAGAATTCTGCTTTTTTACAGTAAGTTGGCCCCTGGTACTCAACATAGTGAGCACGCAGGGCCAGTTTGTTGGCCTCCAACTAGGTCTTCCTCCAGCAACGCTCCAACTTTTGACCATTGATCTTCATCTCCTTGAGATCCCCATCAAACCAAGGGGATCTCAAGTGAGAAGATCTGGGTTGTATATATTTTTTTGTTAGTATTTTTTACCTGTGTGGCCTCATCGGTCTGCATTTCACATCCCTGCATCTGTCCATCTCTGGCTGCCGGCCGGTCCTGCCCTGGCCCCCAGTGAAGCCCCCACCGCCATCTACCCCCGTGGCTTGCCCCCCTTGGTGGGGCGGCAGGGAGTCCCCCTTACTCCCCACCAACACAGGATCCAGTATTGTGCAGTGGTGCCCCCAGGTCCAGGCAGTCCCCCTCAGATGGCAATCAGGCCATTACGCCGCCGCGACCGAGCACCACGCTTTCCCCTGTTCAGCTTGATGTGGGCTGAGGTCAATGGAGGGAGAGCGCACGTGTCTGCACACGCTCCCCCCCTGGTACCATGCCCCAAGCTCACCCCTACTGTGCAGTGCTAGTACACCACCCCCCAGCCTCTGCCAGAGGTCGCTAGTGTGCTGCCAGCTAGAAGCCCCCCAACCCCGGAGAGGGAGAGCAGTCCACAGACACTCAATCCCTCTCCACCCCTGCCGACCCCTGGAGACCCGAGTCCGTTCCCGAACCTGGGTCGCCAGTGTGGAGCGAGGTGCGGCATCCAGCGCCTCAACCCTCAGCGCCATTGGGCCAGCATCTGGGTCATACATGAACTGGAGTGATGGCATCCAGTGCTTCAGAGACCAACCTATTATAAGTGGCCACCGCCTCACTGGTGCCAATTACACATGCCGTGTCTACTCTAGATAGGTCAGCTAATGCCAGTAGTCCCTCTGGGTACATCAGGGCATCCTCTGGGACTGTCCCCACCAAGGAGGGGTCTGCAGTAGAACAAGGTGGAGGGGGGTTGGTAGTTTTCCCAGGATGCAAACAGATCTGTCTTTGTGTGAAGCAAATAAACAAAACAAAATGATGTAAGAAACCACTATGGTTCTCAAAGGAGGTGGCAGGGAAGGTTCAAGAGAAAAAGAAAGCATTCAGGAAGTACAAGGAATCACAGAATGAGCAGGACAGAGAATTGTATCAGTTAAAGCAAAAGGAAGCTAGAAGGCAGTCAGACAGCGAAGGCCCAAACCGAGGAAAAGATAGCCAAAGCAGTTAAGAAGGGGGATAAAACCTTTTATAGGTACATTAGGGAGCAAAGGAAGACCAAGGGAGGGATAGTGAGGCTTAATAAAGGGGAGGGGGGTGGGCAGAGGGTGACTGTGAAAAGGCAGAGATACTAAACAAATATTGTTGCTCAGTATTCACAAATGAAGAGGGGGAGGTACCTAAACCAAACAAAAGAAACACTCTGGATACGGAAGTTGATACCAGCCCATTCATGGAAGAAAGGGTTCTGAAAGAACTCTTAAAACTGAAGGAGGACAAAGCAATGGGGCCTGATGGGATTCATCCCAGAATTCTAAAAGAACTAAGGGTAGAACTAGTGACATCACTGACTACCCTCTTTAACAAATCATGGGAGGATGGGGTGGTACCTGAGGACTGGAGGAGGGCAGATGTGATTCCACTTCACAAAAGTGGAAGCAGGGGAGAAGCAGGAAACTACAGACCTGTTAGTTTAACCTCAGTGATAGGGAAAATGATGGAATCACTTCTGGAGGAAAGAATCGTCGAGTACCTAGAAGCCAGAGGGGCACAGGAACCAAGGCAGCAAGGATTCGCAGCAGGAAGGTCATGTCAGATGAATCTAATAGATTTCTTTGACTGGGTGACCAAAGTAGTAGATCAGGGAGGGGCTGCGGACATGGCCTACCTAGACTTTAGCAAGGCATTTGGCACAGTCCCACACAAAGATTAATATACAAGTTAGCCAGCCTGGGAGTGGGTCCCAAGATGGTAGTCTGGGTAAAGAATTGACTGGAGAACAGGACACAGAGAGTAATAGTAAACAGAGTCAACTCTGAAGAAAGGGGGGGGGGTACCGTAGGGCTCAGTACTAGGACCGGTCCTCTTCAATGTCTTTATAAGTGACATTGCAGAGAGACTGGAAGGAAATGTATGTCTCTTTACAGGCGACACAAAGATCTGCAACAGAGTTGATACACAAAGTGGAGTGGAAAGGATGAGAAGGGACTTGGCAAAGTTGGAGGAATGGTCAAATGTATGGCAGCTTAGATTCAATGCTAAGAAGTGCAAGGTAATGCACCCGGGAAACAAAAACCCAAGGGAAGAGTACACAATGGGGGGTGAGATACTGACAACAACAAAAATGGAAAGGGACCTGGGGGTAGTCATATCAGATGACCTAAAGGTGGGCAAGCAATGTGGGAGGGCAGTAAGGTGGGCTGGGGGGATACTGGGATGCATAGGGAGAGGCATCACCAGTAGAAAACAGGAAGTTGTTATCCCTCTGTACAGACAGCTGGTGAGACCCCATCTGGAGTACTGCATGTGGTTCTGGAGACCAGATCTCCGCAAAGACATAAACAGGATGGAGGCAGTCCAGAGGAGGGCAACTAAAATGGTGCAGGGTCTGCACCGGAAGACACATGAAGAGAGACTTAAGGAGCTTAATATGTATAGCCTGGAGGAAAGGAGGGAGGCGAGACATGATAGAAACTTTCAAGTACCTCAGGGGAATCAACAAAGTCCAAGAGGGTAGCATCTTTCAGAAAAAGAGGCATGCAAGAACAAGGGGCACAATCTGAAGATGGGGGCGGCTCAGAGGTAATGTAGGAAGTATTTTTCACACAGAGGGCTGTAAATGCATGGAACGACCTTCCGGAGGAGGTTGTGGAGTCAAAAACAGTGGTGGAATTCAAGAATGCATGGGACAGTCATAAGGCAATTCTAGGGGGTGGAGGTAGGAAGAAGTAGGCTGTTGGGTAACTAGGATTTGCAGCTTATCCATTAGGTAGGGAAATGGGCCAACTGGGTGGGCCAAGCGGTCCTTATCTGCCGTCAAATTCTATGTTTCTCTGTCTGTGGTATACCCCACCTTCTGAACACTGCATCCATCACCTGCTTGTTTAGGGTCCTTTCGTGGTGTCCCTGGCTGATTCTGCTCAGAGAATCTGCCAAGTCATTATCTTTCTCTCACAGGTGTACCACTGATAGTTGCACCTATAGGGAATAGGCTAGGTTCCAGATCTTCACTGCTTCTGTGCACAGTTTTGAAGATCTTGTTCCTCCCTGTTCGTTGATATACTACATGGTAGTGGAGGTGGTGTCTGTCCTGACTTGGACAGACTGACCCTTGATGTGGGAAGAAAAGGCTTGCATTGCCAGATACACTGCCCTGAGCTCCAGGAGGTTTATGTGCTCCTGAGGCTCCAGTGGACTGCACACCCTGCTTATGGTGAGATCCTCCAGATGGGCACCCCAGCCCAGGAGGGAGACATCTGTAGACAGCACAACTGTGGGTGATTGCTGGAGGAAGGGAACCCCCTCTCTGAAGTTGCCTTCTTCCTTTCACCACTCCAGTGCCCTTAAGAAGCACTTTAACATGGGGACTAGTTTTGAGAGGGGGTCACACGTGTGAGACCAATGGGACCTGAAGTGGTACTGGCTATCACTGATTTGGAATCTGGCACCTGGTACTACTGCTGTAGATTTGGCCATGTGCCCAGCAACTGGAGGAAGTCTCCTGCAGGTCTGGGTTGTCCTGCCTTGAAGGACCTTGCAAGCACTATCAGGTTTGGCATTCTCTTAAGGAAAGAATTACTTCTCTTGGTGGGCTTCCAGCTCTGCACCTATGAAGTCCAGAACCTGAACAAGTTCTGTCTGGGACTTTTTAACATTTATTAGGAAGCCCAGGTCCTCCAGGGTGTGCTGGATGAGACGAAGGGAGGACTTGGCCTCCCGGTGTGACCTTTTTGAGACTAAGCAGTCATATAGGTAGGGAAAGACCACCACCCCTTGCCTCCTCAAATGTGCTGCTACTATGGCTAAACATGTTGTGAACACTGTGGGAGCTGAAGACCAGCCGAAAGATAGGGCTGCAAACTGGTAGTGGCAGTTCCCTACTTTGAATCTGAGGTACTTTCTGTGAGTGGGCCTGACTGGAATGTGAAAATAGGTGTCTTTCAGATCCAGTGACCCCAACTAGTCTCCTTGTTGCAGTGATAGGATTACAGTTCTCAGAGTTACCATCTGGAACTCTTTCTTTTTTAGGTGTTCGGGTATCTCGGGTCAAAAATGGGTCACCACTCCCCATTTTTCTTGTGGGTCAGGAAGTATCTCGAGTAAAGCCCCTTCCCCCACTGAGGGGGAAGAATTTCTCCACTGCATTTGCTTGAACAATGTCAACTTCTGTAATCTCCAACTCCAACAGAAGCTTTTCTGTTGGAGTATGAGGTGTGAAGATTTTGTGAGTCTACAGTTCTGGAGTTGTTTTTGAACTGCAGAGTCAGACCATGACTCACTGTTTGCAGGACCCACCTGTCTGTGATAATTCTTTCCTATGCCTGGAAACAGTGAATCATCCTTCCTCCCACTGGCAATGGTTAGACAACCTGCACAGACTTGTCAGGGGTTCTGTTTTGCCTGAGCTTTGGGGGCTGGTGTTGCAGCTGCACATCTAGGACCCCTTCTGCCCCTGCCTCTGAAGAATCCTCTCTGAGAGGCAAAATCATATGTAAGGTAAGCATGAGGGTAGCAACCCTGGCCCCCTACTTCCCCTTCCATAATGTCTGTGAGAAGTTGAGGCCTTTTCCTTTTCAGTATTGCTTTTGTAGGTGGGCTTGTATTCATCCACCTTCTTCATGTAAGCCTTGTCACCAAATAAAGAATTTCTCTCACAAGGCAAATCCATTGCTTTTGTTTGAGTGCCCTGAGAGAGTTTTGTGGTTCTGAGCCATGGAGATCTTCTTAGGGACACCGCATGTGCCATAACCTTACAAGCAGTGTCATTGGCATCTGCTGCCATGTGGAACTGGTACTTGGTGACATCCATGGCAGTTTTTGCTGTGTTAAATCAGCTTTTTCACTCCTTGCCAACATAGAGCTCCAAAGGGCCTTCTGGTACTGAGCTGTGTAGGCCATGTGTGCTGCCTGTCTTAACAGCAGTGAAGCTAACATATAGACTTTTTTGTCCAGTTTCCTGGAATCCGTATCCAGGGACTGATAAGAAAGGGGCACTTTGGCCTTGTCACAGGCAGCAATCTGCACCACTCCATCATGATCAGGGTGGGAGTACAGGTGCTCAGCGCCCTGCTTGTCTAACTAATATTTCTTCAGTATTTTCTTGTCAATGCCAGCAGCTGAGGTGGGTGCTGCCAGCACTTTACAGGTGTCCTTTTTGAGGGATTTTTGAATGGGTAAAAGCAGCCTCTTAATGGGGGTTAAGCCCATCATGTCCAAAAACCTCACTTCATCCTCATCTTTACCAGTCTCCTGCTTTGAGATGTTGAAGTTATTGACCATTTACCACATAAAGGAATAGTGTGAGGTGTAATCATCTGAGGGGTGAAGAGGGGAACCAGACTCCTGTTCACTGGAACCATCATGCTCTGTAAGTTCTCTTTCTTCCTTCTCATAGTAGAATTCATCTGCCTCCTTTACAGGCACTGGGATAGATACTGGAACCTATGGAGAGGGGGCAGGCATATTAATAAAGGTCCTCATAGCCTGGAAGACCTGAAGGAATTGCCATGCCTTAATAATGTCCTCTAATGAGGGCATCTTATTTTTGTCCTCTGGTGTCTCCTTCTTCAGGAGGAGGGACAGTGACATGTTTTTCTTCTTGTTTTTTTCTTAGCAGACACCACCTCTGGTGTCTGCTCAGAAGCTCTTTTATTTTTACTGAATTTGGGGTTCCCCTTTCAGACACCCTGACCTCTGAACCATCTTTAGCAGCCTTATCCTTCTGCTTACTTTAAGGGGCTGGACGCTCATCTGAGCCTTTAGGTGATGTGCAGGCAGACTGAGGAGCCATAAGTAGAGTCGGGGGTTTGTCCGTGACCTGAACCAAACCCGAACTATTCAATTTTCACCTGATCCGAACCGAACTTGAACTCTAAAAAACAAACAGATGAACAGAAACCGAACACGAACCCAGACCGTGTGAGATGAGGAGAACCCACATGGAGGCAGTAGGGTGAATTCATTAGAACTTGAACTGATAAATTACACAAAAAACCTTGAACAGAAGTGAGCTCTCAAACTCAGACTTCTACTTATAATCGAGCTAGACGAACTCAAATACCCACACCAGAACCAGAACCAACTAGAACCTTAAAACGCTATCGAACCCTGGCTCTAGCCATAAAGTCCTCTAATTTCTTTGCATTTTTCTTTACTGTTTTAGAGCAAAATCTGATGCAAAGCTCACAATTCATAAAACTGTGATCCAGAACCAGGCATCTCAAACACAACTCATGGCAGTCTGCCTTAGCCAGGAGTTGGAAAAAAGGTTGCCATTTTAAAGCTTGTAGGTCCTGTCCTCTCTTTGGGTCTGTTAGTCATGCCAAATTCTGACGACCTTTAGAGCACTTTGGTTCCCCAATACAAAAAAAAAAAAAGAATTGTGGATCAGTTCCTTATTTAAAAGGGCACCGCTGCAAAGTAACTACAAAAACTATAAAAACTATACACATATTTTTTGAGTGTTTAAGACAGATAACACTGTTTCCTGAGAGCAGGAACTGCATCACAAATAAGGCCTTTCTCCGGTTCCTGGGAACCAATGAGGAACTGGAAAAAAAAGTAAATAAGACAACAAGAACACTAAAAATGCACCTTAACTAATGTATCATTATCGGAAACTAAAGTTACTTTTCTTAAAGATAAGGGAAAAATAAACCATCAAACGGCACTGAAAATCTTTCAGGAATGTATCTTCACTATTAACACTAATGAGTCTGTGCCAGAGGAACTAGGACCCCGTGGAAGCCAGAACTTTTCAGGAGGGTTAGCGCCAAGGCAAGCCATGCATGTGCATGGCGCCACGAGAGTGGCTCATGGCGCCAGGCTTTCCTCAGCACCAGCCCCAAACTGCCTCAGTTCCTTTTATCCCCACTGTCAAGTGCACTTCAGTAATGACATTGCTCGCTCTTCGGGAATCAGAACTTCACGTCTGTATAACAGCTGCTTCAGTTCTCTCACTTTTTAGTTGTTTAAAGCTAGAGTTTGTTATTTTTGTACCAGTTTAGTAATTTTATATAAATTTTCTGTCAGTTTTCGCTCAGCTCTACCGAGCTTTTGTCAAGACGTCTCTGCAGGATTATGGTAGGGAGCTGTCGGGCAGGCTGCTCCAGCGGCGGGGCCATGTCCGGTCCACTTTCCTGCAATGGAAGGGTTTTGACCATGGACGGTCCTGTGCTAGGGGGAAGGGTGGTCCTCTGGAGCATTAATGAGCGGGCTGATTCCGGTCAGGTTCTTGGCACTGCTCAGCCTCGAGTTCTTCCTCTTGCCTTTTAGGGACAGAAAGAAATGGTAGCACTTGAGGCCACCTTCTGGGAAGTCTTCCACGAGACCCTTGGTTCCTGGGGCTGTGGCTCTTTCAGTACCATCTGCATGGTCCTGGGCCTTGGCGCTGGGATACTGATGCCTCAGGCCTGGAGTCCCCCTCTGTCCTTAGTGGAGTCCCCAGTGGGCAGTCTTCCCTGGGCAGCTCTTCGGAGCAACTGGTGTAGCATCAGGCTGGGGTGTCAGCACTTGTGGGTCCGGTCCCCAGCCCTTGGTGGTTGGTGGCACTGAACCCGCAGGCAAGACCCCACAAGCCAGGTTGAGCATTTGGCTCTGACAACAACCTTCTGCTCTTGCAGGTGACCACGCTGCCAACTCCTGCCCTGCTGGCCGCACTCCTACCTTGTGTCTCTTGGTAGGACAGGCTGGGTACCACTCTGGTCACCTCGGTGCCAGCTGGGTCAGTGGTACACTGGGGCTGAGGTTGGTGCCGAATTCGGCCTTCAAAGCCTATCTTGGTGCTGTTCTACCCCTGGGTGTCAGATCAACTCTTGCCAGTGCCCCTCTGGTGTCAGGTTTTCTCTCCTTCCTTGGTGCCGGTCCAGTGCCCAGTGCTCTGTTTGGCCTGGTGCTGTGTTGGCCCAGCACCATGTTTGGACTGGCACCGGGTTTGGACCGATGCCGTGCTGGCCTGGTGCAGTGTTTGGACCAGTGCTGTGTTTGGCTTGGCGCCATATTGGCCCGATGCCGTGTTTGACCCTGCGCTGTGTTTGGCCCGGTACTGTGTCTGCCGTGGCACAATGTCAAGAGTCTTGTCTGGGCCTGGTGTTGCCTGGCGGCGGTCTGGCGCCGCATCTGCTATTTCTCCTCTGGTTCTGATGCCATATCTGCCAGTGCTCTGGTACTGTGTCCAACCCCTATCAGGCACCTTACCTTCTCTAAGGTTCTTGGCTTGGGCCCCCCTTAATCTCCCTCTGAGAGGATCTTTTGGACTATGAGTCTAATCCCATCCTCATCTTCCTGAGGATGGCTATAACTTCCTGGCTTGATGTGTCGGGACAACAGCCCTTCTGCTATGCCTCGGATGTTGCCTCTTCTGGTTTTTCTAGCTCCTGCCTTTTTTCCCTTATTCTGTCCCTTTGTAGCTCACTTGCCCCTGGCTTTAAAAAAAAAAAAAAAAGGAGTTCTGCTTTTGCATACTGTGGTCTTACCAGTTGTGAACTCTTCTTTTACTCCAGGGTTGCTTTCCCTCCATTTTCTCTCTCTTAAACTCTGGGTATGGTGCCCTGAATTTCTCCTGTGCAATGAGGAATTAGGGTTCCAGGTTGCCTCAGTCCCTTCTTTTGCTGCTTGCAGAGTCTGGGGATCTCAGCTCTGACCCTTTCTGCAACTGCTGTTCATAGTCTCTACCTGTGATTACAGCTCAGCCCTCCTTCCAGAGGGCATTATGTGGGTGCTCCTGTAGATAGATTTCAGAGCTCAGTCTCTTTAGGCCTACTCCATGCAATTCAGGCTGCCTCTGACAGCAGGTGGTCAAGCCCCTAGTTCTATCACTCGCTTGGTAGTCCATGGAGGTCAGTCTCCTCCACATTTTTCCCTTCCCAACCAGAGCTTCGGGTGACATTCTCTTCGGATGCCTCCTTGCTGGGGTAAGTACCCACCATCAGGGCTCCAAACTCAAGGTGTTTGGAACCTGATTCTGACTCCCCTACTCTTCATTATTTTGAAGGTGTGATCTCTTTCGTGTGGCCCCTGAGCCTTGGTGGATCTTCTCAACCACAAAATAGTCCTGCAGCAGTCTGGGACATGTTACATAAGCAAACAGTGAAAAGCATACTCTTACCTCTTCTGCTGAGAAGTTTTGAGAGTGTGGGAAAAGGGCCTGGAGCAGAGGATCATACTCCAGGCCTTCTTCTGCCAGGAGTCATGAATACTCTAGTAGATGAGCTCGGCCGACCTCAGGCACATCCTTATGCATGGCTTCATCAGATCGCTAGTTCATAGTGGGGCACCCTAGATGTGGGCCCTTCGCACACCCACTCTATGCCAAACTGCCTTGTTACTACTCCAAAAGTGTAGGACAGGGCATTTTCTGCCTCGATGCATTAGACTGCTATGGCAATCTTCTGTGCACATTCCCTCCTATCCCCGCCCCCCAGTGCAGAGGATATTGCTTGAGCTACAGGTACGTGGTGCAAGATCATTCTGATCGCATCCTTATGACCTCTACACATATGGTTCTCTGTTGAACAGACTATCAGTCAGTAAACAGAGGATCCTTCTTCTCAGGTTGGACAGTTGGCTGAAGGTTCCCCTAATCCATCCCAACCTGCGCTCCCTTCACCTTCAAGCCTGACTCCTGAAGAGAAGAAAGTGAATAGGTGCAAGGTATTTCAGTATGTCTCTGAAGTACTTCTGCCTGTACCTTCCACTAAGAAGACTTTCTCAGCCACATGGAAGAGTTTCCATCTGGTGTGCCAGAATTCACTTAGAACCCTTCTGGTGTATAACCGTCTGTGTTCTAGAGCTCTTGCTGGACCTTTCTGATGTTGGATTGCAGAATTCCACACTCAGGGCCTGCTTGTGTGTTATGTCTGCATGCCTTGAGCCCTTGGTCTCTCTATCTGTCTCAATTACTTCCTTGTAGGTTCCTTTAGGGCATTTTTTTCACACAAGACCCCTTTACCAGAAGCTGTTGTTTGTTTGTGATATCAGCTTTGTGTTGTCCATGCTCCCCTGCAAGCCCTTCAGCCTCTTGTGACATGTGAGCTAGGAGGCTTACTTGGAAAGCACCTTTCCAGTAGCTATCTCTTCTGCTTGCACAGCATACCTCTCAACCTTTTGTTCCCCAAATGTGGAACATTGCCTGTCAAAATGTGGAACAAATGGGCAAAATGTGGAACACTTAATCAAATCTTTACCTAAGGAGCTCAAAACACTGTTAAAATGTTGCATTTATGTTCAGAAAGTCTGTTATTAATTGAATAATTTATTTTTTTCATCATTTACTATGGATTTTTGCTTTAAAATGTTGACTTTGAATGTGGAACAAGTCCTCACAATGTGGAACAGGGAGCTTTTTTGAAGTACAATGAGGAACGTTCCTCATAATGTGGTACAGTTGAGAGGTATGTTGCACAGTATCTGTATCGATGCTTGATTGTAGATCCCCCATATGCCATTTTCCACAGGGACAAGGTAGTGCTCCACACACTATAAGTTCCTTCCTATACCTACCTTCTCGCTGGTTTCCAGGATGATGGAGAGCGCTCTCTCCATTCTCTGTTTTGGGAGTGGGGGCCTCAGCTTTATCTGGGCAGATCCAGGTTTTTAAGCTATCCAGATAGCTTTTGGTCTCCTCGCTCTCATTTTACAGTTCAGCCTTTTTCAGTTGGGTGCATTTCTGCCTGCATGGCAATCTGCACCTCTGCTATGTCATGGCACAACTCATGCTGAAAGGTCAGGTACCTGTCCTTTTCACCCTGCAGCTGACACACCCTTGTCACGGGTTCACTTGTGCCTGTCAGTGATGCCTTGCAGAGCTGTAACTTGCACCACAGTGTGCTCTTGTTACGCTCTCTGCCCTAGTTGTCACTGCAAGGCAGTATTCCATTTTTGGCAAGCCTGATCTGGATGGACTCCAGTCTAGAGTGAGCTCTTGGCTCCTACCTTCCTAGCCAGAGGGTTTTATCTAAGCTTGGTACTCTGACCCTTTAGTGTGAATTAATGGTGAAGATACATTCCTGGAAGATATGACAATTCCGTACTTACTGTAATTCTTGATCATCTACGAATATCTTCACCATTAATTCACATGCCGTCCCCCATCATCCCCTGAGCTCACTCCAGTATGTTATTGGCCTTCTCCATTGTTCAAGGCTTGAACTGTGAAGACACTGTATTACCCACATGCTGACCACTCTGACACAGGTCATTAGGGTTCCTTATGCCCTTACGATAGAGTATAACCACTAGTTAAGTTATTTTACACCTCTTCGGTGGAAAAGGAACTGAGGCAGTGGGGGGCTGGTGCTGAGGTAGGCATAGTGCCACGAGCCACTCTCGTGGCACCACACATGTGCATGACTTTCTTCAGTACCAACTCTCCTGAAATATTCTGGCTCCCACGGGGTCCTTGTGCCTCTGGCACAGACCCATTAGCGTGAATTAATGATGAAGATATTCCTAAAAGATCAAGAATTTACATTAGGTATGTAATTTACATTTGTGGAGACAACTTCGGGGTGACTTCTTCCTCAGGCAGAGAAATAAATCTGATGTTAGAGGACAGAGGTGAGCGTGACCACACTGCAAGGTTCTGAATTTCATTGTAAAATTCCCTCATTAGCATAACATTCTAAGCTCCAGGGCAGCTCATGCCATGGGAATGATTGTAGTTGTTAAGCACAATGAGGGAGGAAGTACAAAATAGGGAGTGGGATTTAAAAAGGTGCAGCTAAGCACTGACATAGGTAATTATTAGGCTGAAACAAAGCCCTTGGTGAAGAAAAGTAGGTGCACGTCAGCTAAGGGTGGTGTGCCAAAAGGTCTAACCAGCTTTGGAACAAGAACAGGATAGAGCAAAATGAAGTTTTAGTAGACGTCTGAGGGAGAAGTAAGACATTATATAGTTCTTCAGGAGTCAAGTTAACTGGGCAAGAGGTGTTACCCCTTATGTAGAGGGGAAGATTTTTGGCCATTTTCCAAGACTGAGGAACAGCAGTAAGGTTAAAAGAGAGGTTAAGAAGATGGGTAAGAGGAATATCTATAGCAGGAGCAGATAGATGTGGAAGTTTAGGGTCTAGATCATCAGGGCTGTGATCACTCAGGTTGAGGAAGAAGGGAGCTTGAAGAATCTTCTGAGGGGTAATAGGTGAGAAAGGGGAATTGAGTGAATATATGGGGCAGGAGATTGAGGAAGAAGGGGAAATGCATAGAACTGGGAGAGAAGTGAAAGGACACAGTTGAAAATTTGTCAAAACAGGCAACTTGAAGTGGTTGGAAGTAGGGGAACTACCATCCAGAAGGACTGGGGTGGATAGAAACATAGAAACATAGAATTTGACAGCAGATAAGGACTGCTTGGCCCACCCAGTCTGCCCATTTCCCTACCTGATGGATAAGCTGTAGATCCTAGTTAACCAGCAGCCTACTTCTTCCTACCCCCACCCCCTAGAATTGCCTTATGACTGTCCCATGCATGCTTGAATTCCACCACTGTTTTGACTCCACAACCTCCTCTGGAAGGCTATTCCATACATCCACAACCCTCTCTGTGAAAAAATACTTCCTTGACATTACCTCCTGGGCGCCCCTTCTGTCTTCAAATTGTGCCCCTTGTTCTTGCACCTCTTTTTGAAAGATGCTACCCTCTTGGACTTTGTTGATTCCCTAGGGTACTTGAAAGTTTCTATCATGTCCCCCTCTCCTCCTTTCCTCGAGGCTATACATATTAAGCTCCTTAAGTCTCTCTTCATATGTCTTCCGGTTGCAGACCCTGCACCATTTTGAATTACCCTCCTCTAGACAGCTTCCATCCTGTCTATGTCTTTCTTGGAGATTGGGTCTCCAGAACTGCACGCAGTACTCAGATGTGGTCTCACCAGCTGTCTGTACAGAGGGATAATAACTTCTTGTTTTCTACTGGTGATGCCTCTCCTATGCATCCCAGTATCCCCCCAGCCCTCCTTGCTGCCCTCTCACATTGCTTGCCCACCTTTAGGTCATCTGATATGACTACCCCCAGGTCCCTTTCCATTTTTGTTGTTGTTAGTATCTCACCCCCAAATTGTGTACTCTTCCCCTGGGTTTTTGTTTCCCAGGTGCATTACCTTGCACTTCTTAGCATTGAATCTAAGCTGCCATACATTTGACCATTCCTCTAACCTTGCCAAGTCCCTTCTCATCCTTTCCACCCTCCTTGTGCATCAACTCTGTTGCAGATCTTTGTGTCATCTGCAAAGAGACATACTTTCCTTCAGTCCCTCTGCAATGTAAGCTATAAAGACATTGAAGAGGACGATCCTAATACTGAACCTCGGGACCCCACTACTAACCCCTTTTTCAGAGTGGATTCCATTTACTATTACTCTCTGTGTCCTATTCTCCAGCCAATTCTTTACCCAGGCTGTCATCTTGGGACCCACTCCCAGGCTGGCTAACTTGTATATTAATCTTTTGTGTGGGATTGTGTCAAATGCCTTGCTAAAGTCTATTGAGGCCATTCCACAGCCCTCCTGATCTACTACTTTGGTCACCCAGTCAAGAAATCTATCAGATTTGTCTGGCATGATCTTCCCGCTGTGAATCCATGCTGCCTTGGGTCCAGTGCCCTCTGGCCTCCAGATACTCAACAATTCTTTCCTTCAGAGTGATTCCATCATTTTCCCTACCACTGAGGTTAAACTAACAGGTCTGTAGTTTCCTGCTTCTGCCTTGCTCCCACTTTTGTGAAGGGAATTACATCTGCCCTCCTCCAGTCCTCAGGTACCACCTCCATCCTCCCATGATTTGTTAAAGAGGGTAGTCAGTGGTGTCACTAGTTCTACCCTTAGTTCTTTTAGAATTCTGGGATGAATCCCATCAGGCCCCATTGCTTTGTCCACCTTCAGTTTTAAGAGTTCTTTGAACCCTTTCTTCTGTAAATGGGCTGGTATCAACTTCTGTATCCAGAGTGTTTCTACTGTTTGTTTTAGGTACCTCCCTTCTTCCTTTGTAAATACTGAGCAAAATATTTGTTTAGTATCTCTGCCTTTCACAGTCACCCTCTGCCCACCCCTCCCTTTATTAAGCCTCACTATCCCTCCCTTGGTCTTCCTTCATTCCCTGATGTACCTATAAAAGGTTTTATCCCCCTTCTTAACTGAGTTGGCTATCTTTTCCTCGGTTTGGGCCTTTGCTGTTCTGACTGCCTTTCCAGCTTCCTTTTGCTTTAACTGATACAGTTCTCTGTCCCGTTCCTTCTGCGATTCCTTGTACTTCCTGAATGCTTTCTTTTTCTCTTGAACCTTCACTGCCACTTCCTTTGAGAACCATAGTGGTTTCTTACCTCATTTCATTTTGTTTATTTGCTTTACACAAAGGCTTGTTACCTCTGTGATGGCAGTTTTTATTATTCCCCATTGTTCTTTCACCTCCTTCCTGCCCATTTGCTAGTGCATTCCTTAGGCACTCACCCATTTAGCAAAGTCAGCCCTCCTAAAATCCAGTACCTTTGTCTTTGTGTGGCCTGACTCTTTGCTGTGTTTTTGTGAACCATACTGTTCGATGGTCGCTAGTTCCAAGATGGCTACCCACTTCTACATCTGTGATCCTCTCTTCATCTCCATTTGAGAGAACCAGGTCTAAGATTGCTCCCTCTCGAGTGGGCTCCAATACTAATTGTCTAAGGCATGCCCCCTGTAGGGCATCTAGAATAACCCCACTCTTAGAAGTGGCTGCTGCAACTGCACTCCAGTTAACATCTGGCATATTTAGATCACCCATCAGCAATATCTCCCCTTTATCTGCCATTCTAAGTATACTTTCTATCATTTCCTTGTCCATTTCCTCCCCCTGAGAGGGAGGTCTGTATACAACCCCTGTGAGATTGTGGTGCCATTTCCTGCCTCCAAATTGACCCACAGTGCTTCTTCTCCTCCCTGTTTACCCTTTTGTTCTATTGCTTTGATTACTTTTCTTATGTAGAGAGCTACTCCTCCTCCTCTTTTACCCTCCCTGTCCCTCCTATAGATAGTGTATCCTGGTATGTTTACGTCCCAGTCATGGTTCTGTGTGTACCATGCTTCTGTGACTGCCATGATATCCAGATCTTCCTCCTCCATCAAGGCCACTAATTCAGGAAGCTTGTTACCCAGACTACGGGCATTGGTACTCATTGCTCTCCATTTTTTGATGGCTTTACCTTCTGTAGTGGCATCCCCCACTGACCTTTCTACCTTGGTCTTTTTCTCATTTAGTACCCTGTTTTGTAGGTGGAAGCTGAGATTTTCCTGCTGCTTATCAGTGCCTCCCCCCTTGACTAGTTTAAAGGCTTGCCAATGAAGCATTTAAACCGATTGCCCAAAAGACTTGTTCCCTTCCTGGACAGATGCAGACCATCCTGCCAGTATAGGCTGGTGTCCCTCCAGGTGGAACCCCAGTCCCCAATGAAGCCAAACCCCTGTGCTCCACACCATTTTTTCAACCATTTGTTAAACTGCATGGTGCAAAGTACCCTCGCCTCACCCATGCCACTGACAGGCAGCACCTCTGAGAAGGATACTGTGTGTGCTACTTGTCTTAAGCCCCTCCCAACTCTACAAAGTCCTTCTGCACTGCTCTAATCTCATGATGAGCTAAGTCATTTGTCCCTAGGTGGACAATGACATCCAGCTCGAACTCCCGTGCAACTGTTCCCGTGATCCCTAAGGATCGCTTCCTGTCCCTCAAGTCATGGCACCAGGCAGGCACCTTACTTCAGTTTTCCCTGCTCCCCAGTTCTATCCCTAATAATTGAGTCCCCCACCAGGAGCTGCTTTCTTTCCCTGTGGTGCCCTCTGCCTCCTTCCTGAGGGCCTCCCTTGTGACAGTTGTCTGCACCCTCCTTGGTCTCCTCTGTGGGTGCATCCATAGGGGAACTATGCTCCCCCAGAATGGTGTATGGATTGTGGAGTGGAACAACTGACTGGGTGTGCCTCTGTTCCACCACCCTTACCCTCCCTGAGCCCACTGTGGTCCAGCTGCTGTGCTTTCTTCGCAACCTCTGAGGTAGTGGTGGTGGTTCTGGTGGTCCCTGGATGGGAGAGGTTCCCTTGCCACTGTCCAGTGCGGCCTGAAGACGGGCAGCTTCCTCCCTCAGGGCAGATAGTTGTCTGCAAACAGGGCAGCATCTCAGCCTCCAGAAAGACTCCCGGAAGACTGCTGCCCCACATCCATTACATTGTACTACTCCCCAAATAACTGTCTACCTTTTTTTTTTTTTTTAATTTTTTTTTGTGTGTGTGTGTGATTGGTGCGTTATATAGAAATATATGTATTTATATAATGTGTATGCTTATATTGTCAGTGCAGTGTGCTAGACAGGATATGCCAGTGATATGTACCTTGCCCTCTTGAGGAAATGATGTCAGAACCCCAGGTATAAATGAACTATTTCCAGGGGTGGGTGAGGGGTGGGAAGGGGTTAGGCCTAAACTGTGCCCTCACGAAACAATCAGCTAAATGCTCTGACCTACCGATGTGATGAGTGCCTTCCTGTCAGCAAGATGCATACACGACAATTTGTAATACTGCTTCAAACCAATTTGACAGAGAAAATACCCTGCTAATCAAACAGAGAAAAATCCAAACATCCAAGTCAGACACAGGTAAACCTCCCCAGCCCCAAAAGAGCCTGGTGACTTGTGCTCTGAAAGTAGTCAGCCCCAAAACCACGCCAGCCGTGCAGAAGGCAGACGAGACAACAGTATTCAGCCTATGTGGGTTTAAACTCTTCCTGCACTGAAAACCTTAACACTTGTAACAAAAAGTAAAGCAAACTCCACCTCCCTCTGTTGATTGAAAGACTGCCTTTTCTGATAATTCTAAGTTCCTTATTTCACCCTTCAGTTAGAAGTATCCTCCACCTGAAGAATATTAACTTTCCTAAGGAATCTGCTTCAAACCAAAGACAATTGTAAATTATAAGGTTCACCTCCCTCTGTTGTGAGCACTACTAGCTTTCTTGCAAATCTTAAGTCCAGTGTTGCAGCTTGCAGCCAGAGGTAGCTTCACCTGAAGACTATGAGGTTATCTGATGAGCCTGCTAAAATTAGTACTTTTATCAAGGTTTGTAAGATTCTTCCAGAGCTATTGGCTGTTAAGTAGCTGTGATGTAAGCACTTCCTGACACAGTCTGGCTTGGCCTTATAAGGCACACTGAGGTAAACAAAAGAAAAAACAGTTTCCACCCCCTAGGCACTGTCTGGGTCCAATACACAGCCTGTAACCTGCTCTCAATTCAGGGCTTATGACAAATTGTTAGCCCAGTGAATACTCACAGTATTATAAATATTGCAATGCAAACAGTCAATCACTAACTCCAATCAAGTCAAAAGGGCAGAAACACAGAAAACAGTAAAATCTTAACAATGGTAACAAGTAAAGCAAACTCCACCTCCCTCTGTTGCTTGAAAGACTGCCTTTTCTAATAATTCTAAGTTCCTTATTTCACCCTTCAGTTAGAAGTACCCTCCACCTGAAGAATATTAACTTTCCTAAGGAATCTGCTTCAAACCAAAGACAATTGTGAATTGTAAGGTTCACCTCCCTCTGTTGTGGGCACTACTCACTTTCTTGAAAATCTTAAGTCCAGTGTTGCAGCTTGCAGCCAGAGGTAGCTTCACCTGAAGACAGTGATGACTGAGAAAGAGGGGGGTCGAAGTGAGAGTGAATCACCTTCCAGAACTTAGCTGGGGATTTAAGGTTTTTCATAAGGTTGGAGGCTAAATAGCCAGCTCTGACCTCACTGATGGCCTTAGTGCAAAGTTTCTTAGCCACCTGTAACTCTGAAGGTCCACAGGGGAGAACGACATCTTAAAGAAATACAAGGCAGAGTCATGCACCCTGCAGAGGTTGATGAGTTCTGCTGAGATCCAGGGAAGGTGAGACCATCTTAGAAAAACTTTCTAAATGAGGCATGTTCATCCAGGTGCAACTGAATTTAGAATGGAACAAGGAATAATCTTTGTCTATGGTAGTGGCCATTGATAGGGAGGACCTATCAATAATGGAGCTGATCAAGGACAAGGAGTTCCAGTTGAGAGAACTAAATGACCTGGACCTGATAAAATTGGGGGTGACACATTTTCTGAACGCAGTAGTTAATGCTGAGATCACAGTATGATCACAGTAGATCATACTGTGATCACCAAAGGCATCTGGGAGAGTACCAGCAGCAGCAATAATATGGTGGGGATGGGAAGAGAGGACCAGTTGATAAGCATGTGGTTTGAGGAGTGGAGATGCGGACAAGTGGGCTAATTTAAGAGCTGAATGAGGTGTGGTGTTTTTCAAAATTTTTAGGTGGTAGGTTTAGCAGAAGGGGACAGCCACTTGATATTGAAATCCCCTAGAAGAAACAATTCCATGGAAGAGGGCTGAGAGGCCAGCAAAGTAATAGCATCAGGCAGTAAAGAAGGATTAGCTGTATGGGAGACATTAACACCAATGACAAAAATGGGAAGAGATGAGGGAAAGTAGAGCCTGCACATAATATATTTGTGTGAAAAGGTGACCACTCCAGTAAAGACTATGTCACACACAGATGAGACACTGATGAATGTAGAGTGCAACATCACCTCCACACTTGCCCCACTCCTGTCAGTGAAGGCCATAATTGGCAGTAGTGACATAATCATCAACAATTCTAGTCTTGGAGCCAGGAATCAGTGATCCTCAGGATGACAGGTTGGTAGTGGGTGACCCACAGCCTAAGTTGCTCAACCTTAAGTAGAATACAGCTAGCAGTAAGGTGGCAAATTCTCAGACCTTTAGGGATGGAAGAGAGCCATCTAGGGTTTAGCTCCATGTCACCACACAGCAACAAGGTAACAAGAGGCAGAGTGGAATATAATTTTCATTGGTTGGGGAGGGAGGAAGGGTACCTGTGGGAAGAGAGAAAGGAGATCGTCCTGCAGAGGACTTCAGGGTTGAGAGAGGGAGAGGATAGGAGGCTTAGATGGATAGGGAAATGGAATTAAGCAATGAGAGGGTTAGAACTGTTAGAGAAGGAAGGGGGTGGGAGGTGGAAAGGAGAAAGGAGAGGGGAAAAGAGGTACAGTAAGGAGAATTAAGAATGAAAGTAGGAGAATACTGGGAAAAGATACAAATCTCAGTTGTAAACCATTTATATTCAGAAGATGTGGAGCGGGGTGTATGGGAGTTTAAAGAAAACACTCATTATTGTGGAAATACCACCCCCACACTCTTACCCCCGATTAGACTTTTCAAGGATAAATGATATTTCTTTATGGATTGGGAACTTACTTTTTTTTAACTTTGTACTCCTCTTGATCTCCCAATATGGCACGATCCAGGCACCACGATATTCAATGCCGGTGCCCAGGTCACACCTAAACTGGGCTGGTGCCAATGTCAAGCAGTATGAATCACTGCTGGCTGCCCTTGGCTTTACACAGCTCACCTGAGAACCCTCATGAACGATCCCCACATGGTGGTAGTAGTTCACTCCTGGACTGGATCCTCACAAATCAGCCCAACAGGATCTCCGCATCTGGGATCCTCCCTAATTCTTTATCTGACCATTTCCCCACTTTCTACGTTTGAAGAGTCTCCTCCCCTGAAGTGCCTCACAAAATTATACAAGTGAGAGACTACTCCCATTTCAACGCTGAACTCTTTCTTCATAACCTTGCTCTCGTTGACTGGTTCCTGGTACTCTCTGCTATGCAGGCCCCTGCTGCTCTCGACCACCTCCTCCGTGTCCACCACCCTCTGCAGGACATGCATGCCCCTCATATCAGAAAGAGAGTTAGAGGTACCATCACAAAATGGCTGCATGGTGACCTGCTCCATCTTTTGAAAGCCAGAGATATGCTCTGGGGCAGATTTAAAATCTCAAACAACCTATCTGATTACCACGAATATCGGCGACTATGAAATCACTGTAAAAAAGCCATAAGAGCTGCTACTGTAAGAACGAGTACTGCAAGAATGCCCTGTTATTCTCCACCAGGGATTCATGGAACTTTTGGTGCACTGTCAAATCTGTTGTTGGTGGTTTTAGCAGGTGTGACACTGTGGATATGATTGTTGGCGGCAAAAATTGCAACAATGCTGCTACCATTGCCAATGCCTTTAATAGTCAATTCTCCGATCTTTTGGCTTATACCTCCCTGTTCTCCAATGGCAATGCCCTGACATCTGCCCCCATTTGTAGCACCCTTCTGGTACCCCAATCTGCCCTCCTCTCTGTCTTAAAACTGTCACAGTGAGGGAAATTCACAGACTTCTTGCTGGCCTCTCACCCTACATGAGCGCTGGTCACGTCGGCCTTGAACCTAAATTCCTCAAGATAGGTGCCCCTTCGCTTGCTCTACCCATCTCCCATGTTCTTAACTTGTCCCTCACCATTGGAATTGTCCCACCTATCTGGAAAGTAGCCACAGTGATGCCTGTATTCAAACAGGGTGATTGGAAATGTATAGAAAATTACCGTCCCATAGCTACCTTGTCTGCTGTTAGCAAGATACTGGAAAAGGTGGTGGAGAAGCAGCTGTCAGACTACTTGACTAACTATGATTTATTATCCCCTGAACAGTACAGATTTCATAAAGGTCACAGTACTGACACAGCCCTTGCTCAGGTGACCTCTGAAATTAGGACAGCTATGGACCACAGCAAGTTATCAGGGGCTATCTTTGTCAGCCTCTCCAAGGCCTTCGATCTTGTAGATCACACCCTACTCTGCACCAAGCTTCGCTCCCTTGGTGTGTCTGACCCAGCCTTAAAGTGGTTCTCCAACTACCTTACTGGCAGGCTGCAGCTCATTAAGTATAACAGGGCTCTCTCTGCACCTGTTCCTGTTATGGTCGGTGTCCCTCAAGGGTCCATCTTAGGCCCTATCCTTTTCTCTCTTTTCATTAATGACTTCCCTTTGGTCCCTACCTATAGTAACACTACCCTATATGCCGATGATATGATTCTTCTGTCCAGCTCGACTGATATCCATGCTATAAATCACCATCTGCAAGATGATTTCAACAAGCTGCAACACTGGCTATTGGCAAACAAGCTTGTGCTAAGCCTAAAGAAAACAAAGCTCATGCTCTTTGGTTCCTCAGCCAAGATTAAGCACTGTCCTGCCTCACTAAAGGTTCTGAGTCTTGATGGGGACCCAGTTGCCATCTCATACTCCTTTAAATACCTCGGAGTCACACTTGACCCCCAGTTAGACCTCTTTCTACATATTCAAAATGTGTGCCAGGCAACAAACATCAAACTTGGCCTTGCATATAGGGCTTGGGGGTCCCTTACTGCAGCTGCATGAATTGCCCTTGCCAAAGGAATACTTCTTCCCTCTCTCAGTTATGGGCTGATGTGCTTTCCCCTTGCTACAAAAGCTAGCCTTGCTAAATGTGATGTGGCCTGTAACAATATATCTTACTTTGAGAGGTCTCTTGCAGTAGGTAATTACATATAGGACTGAAGCTGGCAGCCGTCAGGACCCCAAGGAAAAATTTCTAGCTAGCAATCTCTGGCGGGGGACCATCCCCATGTCAGGTGACCGGCATCAGGCGATGTCAGTATAAAGAGGCGGTCCTCCACGCCCGCCTTCCAGTTCTTTCTCGCCGTCAACTTGTGAAAGTGCCTCATGGTTAAGTTCCTCTGCTCGTCAGTCTATCGTCGGTCTTGTTTACCGAGTTTTTTTGCCATTTTTTAGATTTTTCTATAAAAATTGCCATGTATGTTGTCCTCTACTCCCTCCGACTCGCATAAGAACAAGTGCGACTCGTGTGGATCACAGCTCCTGCATAAGGACGGTCAGTCCCTGTACCTCTTCTGCCTAGGCCCAGATCACCCCATGGAGAGGTGCCAGCACTGCCAGCAATTCAATGCTGCCACCTGTAAACGGAGGCAGAAGTCTCTGTAGGCCCATGTTTTAAAGAAGAGAATGGCCTCCATGGAGAAGGAGCTGAAGAAGCTTAGGCAGGCCTCCACTTTGGACGAGGAACACCGTAAAAAGAAGGAGAAGCACCGGGACTGGGACTCCACCTCCACGGCTACCGTGACTCTGGCTGGAGTCGCTGTACTCCAGGTAACATCACCCCCCGGGGGACCGACCCTCGATGGCCATCTTGTAGGTTTCCAAGAAGGTGTCGTCCCTAATGTCAGGCTTGTGCTCGGGCCTTAGGTGCCTCGGGACAAAGAGGTGACCGCCCGGGAGGCCACTGCCACGGCCCTCTGGGTGAGCGGGTCCAATGGCGGCAGGGGCCTCGATGTCCGCTCAGACAGGACTGGTAAGATGCCGGCTCCTTTGGGGGGGGGCGCATGGTCCCACCAAAGCCCGCCAAGGTCGCTTCCCCTACGTGGCCTTCCTTGGGCGCAGGATCTGATAGGTCAGACGCCAACGCCTACTCTGCTAGCCCCCAGGGATTTCAGTCCTCCTTCCCCTGGCGATACAGAGGATGTGGACATGCTGATGTCAGGGCTCCCTCCCGTAGGACTGGACCCTCTGAGGCCAGACCCACAGACGCTGGCTCTGATGCCGGCCTATCCGACGCTGGATGACATCCCTTCACCAGACACCGTTCCAACAGCGGGCTCGACACCTGTGGGGCCACCTGTACCTGGCCCTCCTGCTGGGCCTCTCCCAGAGCCATCTGCTCCCGCAGAGCCCCTGGTTTCAAGTACCAACCCAATCTTATCCAGGGGCCGTCCTGCCGGGCATAGTATCCTCTTGCCCGCAGTACCAGCCACGCCGGTATACTGGATGCCACAGCACCCGATGCCTCAATACCCACGCTGGGCTTCCAACCATCAGGTTATGGATAATCGCCCTACAGATACCCTCAGTATCCATATCCCCCTCCTCCTCCACCACCCCCCAGCTGCTGGTGGATTTGAAGGAGACTCTGGCTACCTGGTGGGCTGAGGCCAAGGATCAACTCATAAGGGAGATGGAGAGCCATCTGCCAGCACTGGACCCTGCACAGGATCCCCTGCGCCAGAGGCAAGAGACTTCCTCCCCCCTACCCGACACCAGAGGTGAACCATCAGGCTCCAGTGGTGGGGAGGATACGCTTCCCTGAGGTTTGCCCAAGGGGTCCGTTCCTCCCCCGCTGCAGGAGAAGTCTTCCTCTTCTTCTTCTTCTTTGGAGACCTCGACTCAGACTGAGGGGGGGTGCTCCGATCCTGATGAGCCATGTACTCCAGACCATTCCAGGCCAAGGACTCCTCCGAAGTCTCCTCTGGAAGATCCTTCCTTTCTGGAGTTACTGAGAAAGATCCAGGAGGTCAACCAGTGGCAATCTCTGGAGTCAGATCCACAGCGGAAGAAGCTTGCTGCCCACTTGGATCTGCCCGAAGCTGCTCTGACATTGGGTCCATCCTGGATTAAGCCTCACGCCGACCTTGTTTCCACTATTTGGAAACAACCGTTCGAGTTAGCCCCTCCTTCTGAGGAAGGTGGATAGGCTATACCAGGCTCCTGAGGGTGTGGATTCCTTGAATACACACCCCAAAGCCGACTTAGTTGTGATTAGTGCTGCTCACGGCCGGTCAGCGAATCATAAACATCTCAGCTCGTCTCCACCAGACAAGGAATCCCGTCTTCTGGACCAGTACGGGAAGAAGGTGTACACAACTTCCACACTGGGGATTAGGGCCCTGAACTATGTCACGCATATGGAGGACTACCAGAAGACCATCCTGAGTCAGGTGGAATCCAAATTGGACTCCCTTCCTGAGTCTCAGACCAAACAGGAAGTGGCTGATTTTGTCCGGCTGCTCGTTCAGCCAGTCGGCACATGCTTCATGCCACATACGATGCAGTGGATGCAGCAGGTCGGAGCTTGGCTTTCGCCGTAGGTCTTCAGTGTCATGCCTGGCTCCGGGTGTCAGGATTGGTCCTTGAAGTGCAATCCGCTATTCAGAATGCGCCCTTCAGGGATTCTGTGCTGTTCGGGGGAGATCTCAAGGACATTATCACTGACCTGCAAGAGAAGGGCACTGCACTCAAGTTTATTGACTCTTTGTACAGGCCCCCTCAGGGACAATGTTGCCCTTTTCACAGACATTCTCGGCCTAAAGCAAAACCTCAGGGCAAGTGGGCCAACAAACGTCGGGCCCCTCGGGCTGCCAAGCCCCCCGCCCAAAAAAGTGGCGGGAGCTTCAGCCGCGGCATTGCCCAATACCTCCTGACTCCTTTCCTCTCCCACAGCCTCTGGATCCCCCAGAGGAACCAGTAGGAGGGAGGTTCTCCTTCCATCTTCCGGGTTGGGAGAGGATTACATCAGATGCTTGGGTGCTCCAACTGATAGCAGCAGGACACTCAATTGAGTTTCTTCAGAAACCACCCAGAAAACCACCCCCCAAGTCATTTTACTCTCCTCCTCTGGTCCTAGAAGAAATTTCCTCCCTTCCGTCAAAGGCAGCGATAGAGCCTGTCCTGACCCACCTTTGGGGGACAGGTTACTATTCCCATTTCTTCCTAGTTCCAAAGAAAATGGGAGACGTGAGGCCTATTTTAGACCTCAGCTCCCTGAACATGTTCGTGGAGTACAAACATTTCAGAATGCTCTCCCTGTACAGCCTTCTGCCGCTCCTTCAGCAGGGCAGTGGCTGTGTGCTTTGGATATGCAGGATGCATACCTGCATATCCCCATCTGCCCTTCCCACCGCAAATTCCTTAGGTTTTCATTCCAGGGGGACCACTACCAATTCAAGGCCCTCCCATTTGGTCTTTCCTTAGCTCCCCGAGTGTTCACCAAATGTCTTTCAGTGGTAGCGGCCCACCTGCATATCCAGGGGGTGCAGGTATTCCTGTACCTGGATCACTGGCTCCTGGTGGCCCCTTCCAGGGAGGAACTTCTGCTTTCTCTTTCCCTCACCCTGTAGGTTTTCACCAGCCTGGGTATCACTATCAACCAGGCCAAGTCCCATCTGGTCCCCTGTCAAAGACTCCAGTTCATAGGGGCGATCCTGGACACAACGATTGACAAAGCCTTTCTGTCTCTGGACAGGGTGGACACCCTCCAGACTCATGCAGGTCTGTTGTCCAGTTGCAGAAGGGTCTGCACCAGGTCAGTCCTTCACCTTCTCAGGCTCATGGCGGCTGCTATTCCGACAGTTCTTCGTGCTCGGCTCCATATGAGGATCTCTCAATGGATGCTTCTGTCTCAGTGGACCAGACATTGGACGACCTAGACCAGGAAGTTCTGGTCTCTGATCCCATGGTTCAGGAATTGCAATGGTGGATGGTGCAAGAGAACATTTGCTGGGGTGTTCCCTTTTGCTTCGAACCCCCATCCCAAACATTAACAACAGATGCCTCAGAAGCGGGCTGGGGAGCCCATCTAGGGTCTCACAGGACTCAGGGCTCCTGGTCCAGACTCAAGCAGACTCTTCATATAAATGTGCTTGAGCTCAGGACTGTTTTGTATGCTCTCCAGGCTCTGAACTCTTGTGTTCTTCCCGACCATCTGACAATCCAGACAGACGGTATGTGCGTAGTCTAGTACATCAACAAGCAGGGAGGAACTCTTTCCGACCCTCTGTGCAGGGAAGCAATGAGAGTTTGGAATTGGCCGATTCAGCACAACCTTCACCTCACAGCAGTTCATGTGCCGGGAGTCGAAAACACACTGGCAGATCACCTCAGTCGTCGTCACCTAAAGCACACAAATGGGAACTGGATCAAGAGGTAGTAGACGATATCTTCCTGTGCTGGGGAACCCCTCAGGTAGACCTGTTTGCATCCACTCAAACTGTAAAACTTTCCACCTTCTGCTCGCTCGCTCCAGTGTGAGGCATTTTCTGTCGGGACGCGCTGTCTCTCGACTGGAAGGACAGATTCGTCTATGCCTTCCCTCCAATTCCCTTAATTCCAAGGGTCTTACACAAATTCAGTTCAGAAGGAGCCTGGGTGATCCTCATTGCTCCATTCTAGCCCAGGCAAGTTTGGTTCTCTCTTCTGCAACAGTTTTCAGAGGAACCTCTGCTTTTTCTTCCTCTGTCACAGCATTTGCTGACCCAGGATCAGGGGACCCTGGTTCATCCAGGTCTCAAATCCCTTCAGTTGCATGCATGGCTCCTGCAGACATAGCCCAAGCCCGGTTCAGGGTTTCTCTGCTCATCGCAGATATTCTGGTGGAGGCCAGAAAGCCATCCACTAGGTCCATGTATGCCATGAAGTGGAAACGTTTTTCGATTTGGGCCTCTGCGAAGGACTTCGAGCCTTTCTCTTGCCCTGTCGAGAGAGTCCTGGACTATATGCGTCATCTCTTTGACCTGGGTCTCAGTCATTCCTCTTTGAAGGTCTACATGGCAGCTATCTCGGTCTATCATGTCCCTTTTGGAGACAGGTCTTTCACACAGTTGGAAGTCTCTAAAACTTTCCTCAGAGGGGTCCTCCATTTAAGACCCCCAATCTGCATTCCTGCTCCTCCTTGGGATTTGAACTTTGTTCTCGAGAAGTTTACTCTGCCTCCCTTTGAACTGGCAGCTTCAGCAGACTTGAAGTTCCTTTCTTGGAAGACTCTCTTTCTAGTGGCCGTTACTTCAGCTCGTTGAATTTCCGAGTTTCAGGCCTTGATGTGCAAAATCCCTTACTTGATTTTCCACAAGGAACATGTGGCTCTGCGGACCAACCCTAAGTTTCTCCCTAAGGTGGTGGCAGAATCTACGCTGAATCAATACATTGAGCTACCTGCTTTCTTTATGCAACACTCCAATCAAGGGGAGTATCTCCTGCATACTTTGGCTGTTCATAGAATGCTGAGATACTACACCACTCGGACTAAGGATCTCAGGAAATCTGATCAGTTTTTGTCTCTTTTGCACACAAAAGAGAGGGCAATGCTGCTTCAAAGCAATGCCTATCCAAATGGTTGGCTCACTGTATCACTTTCTGGTACGACAAGTACAACAAGACCCTGCTGGGACAGGTCAGAGGTCACTCCACCAGAGAAATAGCTGCCTCTGCAGCTTGTTTCAAGAATGTGTCAGCGGTAGATATCTGCGCAGCCGCAACTTGGATTTCTGTCCATGCATTTATGAAACACTACAGTTTGGACAGTGCCTCTCGCCGTAGAGCAGACTTCGGGTTGGCTGTTCTGAAAGGTCTTCTCTCTTAAGACCCTTACAGCTGGAGGTACTATTGGTTGGTAGTTTTCCTCCTCCCAAGTGCTTTTCTTTGTTCCAGACTGCTTGGGATTCAGTCCTATATGTAATTACCTTCTGCAAGAGCCCTCTCGAAGCAAGGTAGTACAGTTACGTAAGAACTTACCGTAACAGTAGATCTTCGAGAGAGGCTTTTGCAGTAGGTAATGCCTTCCCGCCCTCCATCCCCCTTTAGCTTTTTCAGCTCCTTTTCCAGGGAGGGAAATATCTGCTTCTCTCTCTCATCTTGCCTTTTTGGCCTTTGACAGGAAAGAACTGGAAGGTGGGCATGGGGGACCGCCCCTTTATAATGACGCCGCCTGATGCCAGTCACCTGACAAGGGGGCGGTCTCCTGCCAGAGACTGCTAGCTAGAAATATTTAATTGGGGTCCTGACGCCTGCTGGCTTCAGTCTTATATGTAATTACCTACTGCAAGAGCCTCTCTCGAAGATCTACTGTTACGGTAAGTTCTTACGTAACTGTACTTTGCCGCTTTGCCCTCGCTGCCCCTCATCTCATCCATCACTGTGAGCTTTATGACAAACTCAACTGGTTGTCCCTGAGTAACTACTGCTCCTATTTCTTGGGCTGTTTCATCAACAGAATTGTCTGAAATGCCATCCCTCCTGCCCTGTTTAAACTCCTTCAGCCAGCACAGCCAATGTACCAGCTCAGATCATTAGAGTCACCATCCCTCCTTGTCTCTAAAATGCGTACTCTCTCTCTGGTGAACGTGCCTTTGCTATCTGTGTCCCTCGTCTCTGGAACTCCTTACCAGTCCTCATCAGATGTGCCTCCGCCCATCCCTGGTTTAAGAGGTCCCTATGGGATTATCTGCAATCTGCCTCAACTTGCTACTGTCCCAAGACTCCCTTGGGACTCAGTTGAAGCCTGCCTTAGCCTACAGCTGTCCCTAGGTTGCCTGGCATCTCCCTCCTAGTCTTGATGTGCTCTACCCTATACCATGACTACCAGGCCCCTACCAAACCATGAAGGGTGACCATCGACCCTTATCCATCCTTGTACTCTAAGAACTTACTGTTCCTAGTAAAGGAGTCACTGAACCCTGTCCTACTTCTACAGCTCTAGCATTCCTACCATGAAGATGTATATTGAATTGTCCTTACCACTGAACATATGTTTCTTGCCATAAAATGTTTATTACCTTTTACTGTTTGACTGTCCTTACTGCTGTGTATATTACCGTTTACTGTTTGATTGTCCTTACAGTTGTGCAAATTACCTTTTACTGTTTGATTGTCCTTACCGCTGTGCATATTACCTTTTACTGTTTGATTGTCCTTACTGCTGTGCATATTACCTTTTATTGTTTGATTGTCCTTACCACTGTGCACATTATCTTTTACTGTTTGATTGTCGTTACCACTGTGCATGTGTACTTGTTTATGTGGTTCACCGCCTGTACATCGCTTCCTTGTTATTGTTATACTGTTCGTACACTTTCCTTGTAATCTCCCGGGTCGCACCTGAAAACAGGCATTCTTTGTCTAATGTGCTTACTCGGTAAACAAAAGCTAAATAAATAAATATTGGGAGATCGATAGGAATACAGAGTTAGAAAATGTATGTTCCCAATCCATAAAAAAAAAATGCCATTATCCTTGAAAAATCCTAATGGGGGAGGGGGTAAGGGTGTGGGGGAAGGTTAAATTTCTATGATAATGAGTGTTTCTCTTTAACAGAGTAGCAAGATGCCTTTTCTCAGAAAAGGCAAGAAAACAATGCATTACAGGATAGCACAGCAGTAAGACAACACCCTATAAGGGTGAAGGCTGACTTGAGTTCAGGGGAGTAAAGTAGACCAAGGGATGGAAACACAGTATAGAGATAAACTGAATGCTAAAATGCTAATATTATTCTATTGATAGGATTGATGTACAAAATAACAGTTAGATAAAGGCAGGACTAAAGCAATAGGGGAACTACACCTGTACTGAGTGCAATATTTAGCAGCAGCAGATGGGATACCAAGGAAGCACACAGGTCAACCCAGGCAGTGCAGCACAACCGACAAGCAGGGCAGCAGTCTAGGGACATCAGAGGTCAGTTGTGCAGCATATCATGTATTAACACAGCCACCACAGGTGGATACCCTTATGCTGCAGCCCTTAGGTTGAGGATAGCTTGACTGTGGGAAGCAAAAAAGGGCTAGAAGTCCCACTTCCCAAATCAGCTGGCAGCAAATCCCTTTGATGGGCAGCTGCTACTGTCTCGTGAAAGTCTGCATGCTCTGGGAGTTTCTGCTGGGTCTAGGAGAGCAAATGGGGAGCACTGGATGGCTCATGACTTCTCAAAGCAAGCTGAAGTCTAGGAACAGAAGCAGATGCAACACAAAGGCAGCAGAGTTAGAACTCGGAAGTTCAAAGTCCCACCTCCTCTCTCGAATTAGCCAGTCGGCTAGCGGCAATTCCTCCCTAGAACTTGCCATTCTCTGGGAGTTCGGCTGGCTCCAGTCAGGCATAGGGGGATTCTCAAGTGACTGACAACCCAACACAGCATTTACAAATCCCGGAATTGCTGCAGGTGCAGCACAAAGGCAGCCAAGTTAGAAGTAGGCAGTCCAGCCTTTTCATAAATCATAAAATGAAATGGGTGACCATATAAATGGATTTGGAAAAACACTGAACAGCAGGAATCAACATGGGGTGTGGAAAGGCATGCAGAATTAAGTTTGTGGAAAAGGATTTTTAAACATGAACTGCTGCTTTCAAACAGTAATCAGCATTTGTTTCAATAGTGCCATAACAACTTGCCAAAGACCAGAAGTGCTAAGCACAATCACTACACCAAGTAGGACTGGATGACTTGGCAAATTGGCAGGAGTTAATAGAGCTTGTTACCTCTAGTTTACTAGATTTTCTTCAAGGATATCTTCTACAGTGAGTCACATCATTGGAACTGTGAGCTGTTGGCATTAGGGCAACATGGAAACTTTTGCCTAGCCAGGGTGCCCACATTGAAGTATATTGGCATTTCCTATTATAATATGGATGGCCCTATATTTCCTTAGTACTTTTTCCGTCATCCTCATGCTCATCAGACTACTGGAAGAAACAACAACACTGCTTTATTCTTTCTGTTGCATGCTGCCCTCGAAAGCGCTGTTCTGGCTCTGTTTTTGCTGCGTAAAATTTACAAGGGCAACCAACAACATGGTGTGTGTTTGCTTTCTGGGCTTCTTCCATGACATTAAGGCCTGTATTATCTGCTAGGGCTTCAATCAGGCCACCAAGAAATCCTGATAAAAAGTGTTAAGAACTTTTTTGTCCAAAAAGAAAATGTCTCAAAGAAAAAAAAGAGCTGTACTACGGCTTCTCCTACACACTTGACCAATGACACAAGCCATCAGTTTCCCAGGAGGCAGTCTGCAGCTTTCCTTAAGCATTCAACGTCAAAGAAAAAAATTCCTCTTCATCAACAAAGAAGGATAGGTTGACAAAACCTTCATTGTCTAATTGGCACTATTCTAAGCACAAAGAAAAGGTGATGGCTTATTCAATTAAAAAAACAAACAAACAAACAAAAAAAATCCTAGTTTCCCTGTCGCTCGAGATTGATGGACTGTAAGTTGTAGTCAAAGGTCACATCAGCATCCTCAACTTCTTCAGCCCCCCTCCCCTGCCTGACCATCCGTGTGATGTCAAGACTGGAACATGGCTGTGGCACACCTACTAACAGCTGCGTACAGTCTCCATTGATGAGACCTGTTCTCTCGATGCCTGTTGACCTGACCCCTGTTATGGGCATTGTCACCTTCCAGGTCATGCTAGCAGCAATGTTGGGAGTTATTCCACCACGTGTTTCCTGGACTACCGCCTACAGTTACCAAATCATTATTGTCTGTATCTTGTCCGTCGACACTATCGGTGGCAACTATGCCCCAAGTGGTTCTGGTCATCAACTGCCCTCTCAGCTGCCATCAATGCCTGTGCTGCCTGCAGAGCCTCCTGTGCCTCACCCCATGGATGAAGAGTAGAACCCTGACCTCTTAGAAATAGAGGGGGGTTTTGAGGTGAATAGGAGCAAATGTTTCTTACCCGAGGAAGACGTTAAGCTCCTCATCCATGCTTTCCCAGGTCCCCTTCTGAAGAGCTCTCATTTCAGGCTCTTCTCGGGTCCATGCAGGACTCTGTGAGGTTTGAGGCTGAAGAAGTAGATGACTCCACAAATGAAATCTGTATGATTTCATGGTGATGCCTGGCTATCACTCCATTGTGATTCCTTTCCATTTTTCCTGCCCTGAAGGATGACACAATGGCTGCCTAGTGCATGCCTAGTACTTTGCATGCTGTACCCAAATAGGCAGATAAGCAGTATCCTGCCTGTAGATCTAAGGCCGATTACACTTCAGCCTGAGACTGATTCAGTGGTGACTGTGGCAGCACATGACAGATTCAGAGTTCTTAGGCACAGAAGAGCTCTGCCATTAGATGAAGAGCCCAGAAAGATGGATATTGTAGGCAAGAAGACTTACAGTATGCTTCTACCTTGTTGGGTTTAATTTGCATTTTTTATCAGGTTTCCTTGATTAAGTATTTGGCTTGTCTTATACCTTTAGCGCTGGCTGTGTTTACATCGAGCAGTGTGGAATCCATTCTGGAGGGTATTTGGTTTGCCTACCCCCTTACCCAATCCAATTGTTCCTCCCTTGTTCACTGTCAGCTTCCCTTGTGGGATGTGCATCCCGGAGGGGTGAAGAGGGAAAGGTGTAATTACTCCCACAATCTCTCTCCCCCTTATCCACCAGTCTTGGCACTCCCTCACTTACTACTCAATGAACAAATCCATCAAATTGTTTCAGTGGTAAAATGTTTGTGTGTAAGTATATTATTTATGTCTACGAGTATTTCACGTAGGAGTGTTTGTTTCTTTATATACTTTATTTTTCATGTTTGTTGTATGTAATGGCATTTATGTACTTAGTCCTTTTCTGGTTGACTTGCTTCCTATCTGTACCACTAAATATTTGATTAGTTTATGTGTATTAGATGCATGTCCATGCTTGCTCTTTGTATATGTACTTTGATTATTATTCATATGTATCCCTGTCTCCTCTTCCCCTAGGACGCATCTGGAAACAAGCTAGTGTACTCGGTATGTCTTTCCTGGTGAAATATTTTAAAATAAATATCAGAATAGCCTGTTGAAATCCATTCTAACCTCTGCAGACAAACTGCATGTAAGGTTAGTTAAAACAGAACTTTCCAAAATCCTTGCAGGCAGCAAGTACTGACACTGGTAAACACCTGTTTAGAGCTATGTGTGATGTATCTGATGCCTCAGGCAGAGCTGCTGCTTCAGGCATTGGTCTCCGCTGTTATTTCTGGCTCAGGGTGGCGGGTTTGCTTCTGATGTACAGCAGGCCATGCTTAATTCCATTTTCAAGGGCCAAAAACATTTTAGTTGTGATGTGGAAAGATACAACAAAACAGAAGCTCATACTCACTTCTCAGAAGGAAATAGAAGGGAAAGGATCAGATTTGTTACAGTACCATAGATTCTTGTTGTTTTTACATTGTTTCTTGTGGATTTTACTTGGTAGAAGGTTATTTCTTTTCTTTCTTACTACTTCTAAGGGGCTAGCAGGGTATTGTTTTGGGGCTGTTGGAATTTTGAAACCTGTTTTGGTAGCTATAAGTGGGCTCATTTATTTGATGTTTCACTGTGTAGCAGGTTGCATTTGTAGAGGCCTATTTTTTCTGATTTAAAACCCATTTGGTGTGATTTAACTGGGGCTGTTTCTTTGAATCAGAGACCTATATCTTCTAATTTCAACTATTTTGAGGTGTTGTTGGTGAAGCTGTTTGAATTGGAGACCTGTTTCTTTTGGTAGCAAACCTATTTTGGGGGCTTGGGTAGAATTGTGATTCATTTTGCTGGTTTCACTAGCTGCAAAGGTTAGTGCATAGTGGGGAAGGGTGCTAATGGTCTGACCAGGGGCCCAGCTACCTGATTGTTTCTGGAAGACTTGGGCTGGTCCCACCCCTCACCCCACCCACCCGGCCCATGATTTCCTTTATACCAGGTGTTCTGACATCACTTCTCAAATGGACAAAGGATATGCACCTGTCATAGCAGAAGCAGACATCCAGGAAAGGAACAGCAGCAGTGAAGAGAGGTGACTGCTATCTCAGTAGAAGGAAGTAACTGCAAATCTAGGAGCTTTCATTGTTACTTCTTTGCATTGCTATTGCATTGTGGAAAGGAGGAGTAGGAGTTTGAAGAAGGTTGTGCAATAACTACTTAAAGTATCTTTTTGAGTTTGGATAGGAAGGTTAGGAATATAAAAAGCAGTTGCTCAATCTATCTAAACATGTACAACAAAGGGGGTAAAAGAAATTAAGAAAAGAATGTTTTGCACTGATAGAGGGATAGAGGGGAGACTTGGGGGAGTGTTTGGTATCCTGCATCTGGAAGGGTGGGGGGTCGCTGGTGGGCAACGACAGCAATGGGTAGGGTGGTAGGCTGCAACAACTGCAGTGCACCAATCTTTCTAAAAATTGCCTGGAGTGTGGGAGGATGTTTAGTGTGCAACCACATAGAGAAACTCAGAAAGGAGATTGAGGGTCTGCAGGAGGAACTAAGACAGGTAAGGTAGACTGGGGTGGGTTTGCCCAATACTGGAGGGAGGAAGAATGGGAGATGAGGGAGGGCGATTTAAGCCAACAATGGTGAGGAGAAGGTCAGAAGAAGGGAAGTAGGGACAAGGGGGCCCAGGCCAGGAAGAACGATTGCCAGGGAAACCAGGTCAGGAGACAAAAGACAAATGGAAGGAGGAGATAGGGACTTGTGAGGGGAGGTGAAGAAGTGGCAAAAGTCATAGAGTGGAAAGGGGAGAACAGGTTACTATGAAGATAGAGGGCGCGGGCATTTGTGAAGGGTCTTCAGAAAATAGTTTTGCACTGCTAGAGAGGAAGAAGGTGGAGGAGGGAAATGATGAAATTAGAGGAGTATTTGATAAATGCCTGGACCAAACTGAAGGGTGGGGGGGAGTTCTGCCTGGAGAATTGCAACAGGGGCAAAAGGGGGAAATAATGTGCAGGAGGAAGAAGAGGAGCCGGAAATTAGAGAGGGAGATGAATGGAAGCAAGCAGGAGTAAGAGGGTGGAATCTTAGTGCTGGGGGACCCAATACTAAGAGGAGTCAGGTGGAGTAGCAAGGGGGAGAGGCATAGTCGCATTTGGGTGGAGGCCATGCCAGGAATGACAGCGGAAAGGGTAGGACAATCTGTTCTGAAACATGCTAGAAGGGGTAGGGACAAACCTCATTTAATTATACGTCTTGGGACGAACAACCTGGCTGACAAAACAGTAGATATAGTCCAGAGGAGGTTTGAGGAACTAGGACAATTATGTGAGGGGGCAGGGAGATCAGTAACTTTTTTGGAGATACTTCCAGTGCCCAAGGCAAGCACAACAAGAAAGCTGAGAATAGAGGAATTTAATAGATGGCTAGAACCTGGTGTTGTGCTAAGGGTCATGGGCTGTTGGGGGTGGGTGGGACCTGGGAGGACAGTAGTCTCTCATGCCAAGGACAGACTACACTTGAGTGAGGAGGAAAGAAAGTGTTGAAACAGAGGATGGAGGAGTACATAGAGGAAGTAGGGAATTTAAACTAGGAGTGGGGGGTGGCAATTGGACAAGAGACATGCAGAGACCACAGGTTGGGAAACCATATGAGCTTTCCCCCCATAACAGTGACAAAGGACAAATGGCAAGTACTATTGGTGATGCTAGTAAAGGAGGGCAGGATGGGAGGGGGGAAAAGGTGGAAGGTGATTACCCTTAGTGCTAGGAGCCTTGGGAGGAAAACTGCAGAGTTACAGGTGCTCATGGCAGAGGGAGAGGTGGACATTGCAGCCATCACAGAAACATGGGCCACCCAATACAATGACTGGGACCTGTCTGTACCAGGGTACAGGTTATTTCGTAGGGACAGGGTGATTGGGAAAGGAGGGGGTGTGGCACTATATGTGAAGGAAAGACTGAAGTGTGTAAGGGAGGAAGGGAGGAGGGAGTATGGAGTCAATTTGAAGCAAATCCAGGATTCCAAGAATAGATCTTAGAATGGGAGTGGTGTACAGGCTGCCATCTCAGACAGAGGAGTTAGACGGGAACTAGCGGACAGATCAGGAGGACCTGCAGGAAAGCAGTGGTGATTGTTGGGGACTTCAGCATGCCAGGAGTGGACTGGAGTACCCCAACAACCAGGAACAGAAGGGAGCGGGTACTGCTGGATGCCTTTCAGGACAGCTTCCTGCTGCAAATGGTCGGTGAACCAACCAGGTTAGGGAATACCCTTGACCATGTGCTGGCAAATGGGGACTTTGTGAGAGAACTTACAGTGGAGGAACGCTGTCAGGGAGTGACCACCACTCAGTATGGCTCACATTGGATATGGGCAAGGAAGGAGTGGAATCTGGCACAAGAGTGCTGGACTTCAGGAGGCCAACTTTGGGAGGATGGGGAAGTGGTAAAGGGTACCTGGCCAGAATTCAGTCTAGTATGGACACTAACCAGAGGTGGGAGCTCATAAAGCTGGGGATAGTGGAGGCAACCAAACTCTGCTGCAAGGCCCAGAGCAAGAAGGCTAGGGCTAGGAAACCGAGCTGGTTGAGCAAGGAGGTCATGGAAAAGGTAAGGAGGAAAACAGCTGCCTTTAGGAAGTACAAGAAAACAGGAGGAGGACGAGGGGCAGTACTTGACAGAGGAGTAAAGGAGGTGACAAGGGCGAGTAAGGAGCCAAGGCATCTACGGAACTCAGGCTGGCACAAGGCATTAAGAAGGGGAGAAGTGCTCTTTAGGTACATCAGGAGAAAAGGGAACTGTAAGGACCACACAGTAAGGATTAGAAGGGGGCTGGGTGGAAGTAGGGTGCGAGCAAAGCAGAAGCACTAAATGAGCACTGCTGCCTCAGTATTTACTAAAGAGAAGAGGGGTGTGACACCCAAGGGGGGAAATGGCAGAAACAGGGGTGACAGATGGGGAAATCATGGGAGGGCAGAGTTCGGGAGGGTTTGAAGGCACTGAGGTGGATAAGGCGCCAGGCCCAGATGGCATCCACCCCAGGGTACTGAAGGAGCTGGCAGAGGTCCTTACAGGACCTTTGGCAGACCTATTTAATGCCTCACTACATTCAGGGTGTGTGCCTCAGGACTGGAGGATGGCTCATGTGGTGCCCCTCCAGAAGAGTGGCCCCAAGGATGAACCGGGAAACTACAGACCAGTGAATCTCACATCCATCGTGGGTAAGATAATGGAGACTATCCTGAAGGAAAGGCTGGTGGCCCTCCTAGAGGCCAAAGGACAGCAGACAGCATGGCTTCATACAGGGCAGATCCTGCAAAACCAGCCTGGTGGAGGTCTATGACTGGGTAACTAGGCAACTGGACAGGGGCCATGCAGTGGATGTCCTGTATCTGGACTTCAGTAAGGCATTCGACTCGGTGCCACATGGAAGGCTGGGAAGTAAGTTAGTAGGCACAGGGGCGGGTGCAAAGCTGGTGAGATGGTAGGAACTGGCTCAGGAAGGCAACAGAGGGTGGTGGTGGTGGGGAGCTCTCACACCCAAGGGTAGTGACGAATGGTGTTCCACAGGGCTCGGTGTTGGGACCAGTGTTGTTTGGGATATTCATTGCAGACATATCGTTGGACATCAAGAGCAAGATCAGTCTGTTTGCTGATGATACCAAGGTAGGAGCAGTGGCGGATGACCTAGGGGGTGGCAGGGGTTGCAGGATGATCTGGCAAAGCTTGAAACCTGGTCAGACACCTGGCAACTAGGGTTTAATGCCAAAAAGTGCAAGGTGCTGCATTTTGGGTTGAAGAACCCAAGGAGGAGTTACCAGCTGGGTGGAGTGCAGCTAGCCCAGACATAGAAGGATCTGGGGGTGCTCATTACAGGGTCAATGAACAACTCAGCACAATGTAAGAAGGCAGCTGCAAAGGCCAACAAAATGCTGAGTTGTATTGTGAGGGTATATCCTCAAGGAGGGAGGAGGTGATTCTGCCACTGTATAGGTCATTAGTTAGACCACACCTGGAGTACTGCATGCAGTACTGGTGCCCGTATCTGAAGAAGGACATTAAGTTACTGGAGGGGGTGCAGCGCAGGGTGACAAAGATGATCAATGGGCTGGGGACTTATCATCGAGAGGAGGCTGAGGGTGTTGAACATGTACTCACTGGAGAAGAGAAGGGACGGGGGGATATGATTGAAACCTTTAAGTACATGAAAGGAATAAACAAGACAGGTACAAAGGGGCTGTTCAAAGTAAGGGAAGGGAGGGACACCAGAGGCCGTGATATGAGACTGGAGGGAGGAAGGTTCAGGATGGAGATGAGGAGACACTTTTTTACAGAGAAGGTGGTGGTTGGGTGGAATGCGTTACCTGCAGAAATGGTATCCAGTAGAACAGTGGACTGCTTCAAAAGGGGATGGGACGGGACAAGGGCAAGGGTGGAAGGGAGGGACAGCTGCATAATAAGAGGTGCTAGCTGCACATTCGAGCAGACTTGCTAGACCGCTAGGCCTTTATCTGCTGGCAAATTTTGTATGTTCGTATGGTGCAGGCACTGTGGTGCATGACTCAGCAGCCAGGCTGATCCACAAGCAAGAACAAGGCCACACTCAAACCTGGAGAAAATACTGGAGTTCACAAAAAGACTGCACATCTAGTCATCAGGTAGGACTTCAGTGGCTTTACTTGTCACATCAGTATACTGCTCAGTGTTCAAATCTTAGTGTCCAGGTAATGCAGTCCACAACCATGCAAAAAGGGGAAAAAACCTTCAGAGCTTCCTTCAGTGTACTTTCGCCCTGTTGCTTCGGTCTCGGGGTGTCCATGAGGAAGGTCAAAGGACCAAAGTGCCAGGGTGAGGAGGCTCTGCAGGGTTTTTCCATTTTTAACTGGTTGTGTTCTGCATTAGATGGGCACCAAGCTTTGAACACTGAGCAGTACACTGATGTGACTTAAATTAAGCCATTTAAGGATGCACAGTCATTTGCAGTCTCCAGTATTTTCCCCAGATTAGAGTGCGGCCTTATTTGTCCTTCTTATGATGTGGAAAACACACTGTGTGATCTACAGTCCTTTAAAATGACTTTGAGATCACTTAAATCCCTCAACCCCAAACTTCAGAAGGGTAGAGGTTGAGGACATGAGTTCTACAAACCTTATGGGAGGCCTGCTTGTGGAAGAGACAGAGGTCAGGCCCTCCCAGGTCCCTCCACCTCAGGAGGGCATTCCAAAAGGTGATCTGGCTCCATTGGTCAGCATCCTGCCCCCCCAGCTCCTTCTGACTTCCTGTTGCCTCCTGCTCCACCCATGGTACAGGGGTTCAGATGTGGGGGCAGAATCTCCCTTTGTTTACCACAGCAGAGATGAATGGGTACTTGAAATCACAGGAAGGGCCATGCGCTGGAGTTGATGTCTGCCACTGTCTTGTGTACATCCACCATGCCCTTGTCATTACCTGCCAGGTCACTTGATCCTTTTGTAGACAGAAGTAGAATCCATATTCGGAAGAAAGCAATCAAACCAGTTTCTGTGCACAAACAGAAGCTGTTCTACTCAAAATACTTCTTAGTCCCAAAGTGGACAGAAGATCAGAGGCCTATCCCGGATCTTAAAGAACTGAATGAAACATTTTTCAGATGACTCCTCACAGACCCATATCATTCTACTGCAGCAGTGGGTTTGGATGTGCACTCTGGATATGAAAGATGTTTACCTGCATGTCAAAATCCAGTGCCATCACAAAAAGTACCTTACATTTCTGGTGGCAGGCAACCACTGCCAAGTTTGTGTATTATCCTTTGGCTTATGCTCAGCACCGCAGGTCTTTAACAAATGTTTTGCAGTGGTAGCACCAACACTTAGAAGGGAATATTTGCATGTCTTCCCTTACTTGGACAACTGGCTCCTGAAAAAGCCATTCAGGGAGGTGGTGGCATAACCCTTTCCAGAACCCAGTAACAGTTTCACCAGCCGGGGCTTACAGTCAATACCCCCAAATCAGTCTTGACCCCTTGTCAATGTCTGCGGTATAAAGGAGCAGTGTTAGACACCACTGTGGCTCAACAGAGCAGAAACACTGATGTCCCAAGCCTGCACTGTCTGTTGCCATGCCCAGGTAACTGCCTGGTCCATGCTCTGCCTACTGGGGATGATGGTGACCTCAATCATCTTTTCTGGCACACCTCAGCATGTGAGTTCTGCAGTGGACTCTGCTTGTGCAGTGGAACCAGCTATCAGACAGCCTGGATCAACCAGTCCTGCTAACACAGTCCCTAAGAAGGACACTTGCTTGGTGGATGGAATGCCTTCATCTACTGAAAAGGCACCCTATTTTCAAGTCTATCACCTCTGCAAATCCTGACCACAGACACAGCCTGTTCAGATTGGGGTGTTCATCTGGGTCCCCACAGGATGCAGGGATTGTGATCCCCAAGGGACACCTCCCTCCACATAAATGTCCTGGAGATAAGGGCTGCATACTTGGCCTTTGTGCCCTCTCAGATTATCTTAGGAATGGTTCACTTCTGACTTAGATGGATGTCAGTGTCATGCACTACATCAACAAGCAAATGTGGCACCCACTCATACCCACTATGCAAAGAGACAATAAAAGTGTGGCACTGGACCATGGATCACATGATACTGCTTTCTGTCATTTATCTCCCTGGCATCCAAAACATCATGGCAGACAGGCACAGTCAGTCTCAGGTTCTGACATACAAAAGGGAACTGCTCAACCCAGTAGTAAACACCCTAGTCGAAAACACGGGCTGTCCAGAGTTGCACCTTTTTGCCTCCCCCTCAATACAAAACTGCAGCTTTTTTGCTGTGTTGCTCCAGGGCCTAGAGTTTTTTTTGCAAGATGCTTTGTCCCTCTGCTGGAAAATAATTGCCCTATATGCCTTTGCACCAATTTCTTTGATTCACAGGGTCCTTATCTGGAACTGATCACCCTGATATTAGTGACCCCACACTGGCCTCAGCAGGTTTTGTTCCAGATGTTACAACAAATAGCAATGGAACCCCCACTATCTCTACTTGTGTGCAGGGGACTTCTGTCACAAGACCAGGGCAGCATGGTTCATCTGGACCTCAGATCCTTGAACTTGCATGCATGGCTCCTGAGGGACACTCTGCAAGAAAAAAAAGAGACCACACACGGAAATGGGTGCTCACAGTAAGGTGAAAATAAACTGGAACACTCACCACCCAAGGATGCTACTTACACAAAAGGAGGAATGGGGGACAAGGGGCACAGGAAGGGGGTTGGGGTGACGAGACAGAATGAAAGTATAGAAAATTAGATCTTCCAGGATATCTCTGTCTTCAGGTCACACCTATGGAACTTAGGCATCAGAGGTCAATATCCCATGGAAGTTTTTGTCTGCAGCAGCCTGATAGGGGCCACCCATGCCAACACCAGGCTCCAACGTCACACACCCTATATAAGTGTAGGTGGCTACACTCCCTTCTCAGCTCTTTTCCACCATCAACCATTTGCGCACGGACTCCACAGAAGCTTCTTCGCTCAGTTTGACCACCAAAACTACTTACCCTTTTTTATTTATTTTTTTTTACTTACCTTTGAATCACTTTAGCTTAAAGTGATTCTTTTGTCCTTTTTATGTCAAGAACTAATCCTTTGTTGATTCTTTTCCGTTGCTGCCATTGCAGAAAGAAGATTTCTTCAACTGATGAACATGAGGTCTATGCCTGCTGTCTTCGGCCTAGCCACAACATTATTGCTTGTGATTCCTGCCTGAAGTTCAACCTCACCACCCAGTGCTGATGCAAGAAAGCCCTGCAGAAGTTTCTCATGAAGCAACAGGCAGCTAGCGGAGAGTAGGGGCCTTCCGGAGCCTCCCCCCAGTTGCCGGTGTCTTCTTTGGGTTCTCAGGCAACCAAGACCCAGAAGAAATCCTCAGGGAAACATTCTCGATGAGACGAGGATCAGCCTAAGGACTGTTCCCCCCTCAGCGATCCTGGTCTCTGCTGATTTCTCCTCTCCAAGGATCGCTTCATTGACCACTTTGGAATCGGCACCTCGCCCCATGCAGGCCTATGCTTTGATCAGGCCCTCCACGAAGGACTCTTCTCCCAGCCATCACAGGGCTGTGGAGTGGCCATCAGCCCAGCCCTGCTGTTGAAACCCCTCGAACCTCTAGGTCCTCAGGTGCATGGCCCAACTGCTTCCACTATTGCTAGTGGTTCATCGCTAGAGCTGTGCCACGCACCACCTCTATTCTGTGTCGATGACCATTCCTTTTCCTGCCATTGACCTTAATGCTGTTCTTTCCTCTATTACCGCATCTCTCATTCAACAGTTTGTTCCACGGCTGGGGCTGTCATCACCCGCACCATCGGGTGCTGCTTCGGCGTCAACACCAGTTCGACCCGTTCGGCTTACGCGTTTCAGAGAGCAGTTGAAACTCTAACCGTTGGCTCCTGTTTCACAGCAGCCCGATGCCAAAGAGGAATACCATCCTGACCTCATCCACCCTGAGGAAGAGGATGAGGAGGAAGACATTGAAGTGTAACCTCAGATAGGTTCATTGTCTCCTCCAGGAGTGAGGACTCAGTTAAGCACACCCCTAGGTCCCCCCTCGGAGGACCACTCTTTCTTCAACATTATGAAGTAGCTCTCTTCTACTATAGTGTTTCAGACTGAGGAAGAGGATGAAACCTGGAGGAATCTGGTGGATTTCTTGGAGATCCCAGAATCTCTACCCAAAGTCATTCCTCCTCTGCTGCCAGCACAGAATGATGCTGCCACTGCGGCCTGGCGCTGGCCCAACATGGTACCATCCATGCCCAGAAAGGCTGACAAGCTTTACCAGGCACCTCATGGGTTGCCCTTTTATGCCACCCAGCAGGAAACCAACTCAGTGATTATCAATGCAGCTCATAAAAGAACTAAGGTCCCTAAGCACCTTAGTTCCCTCCCTGACTGGGAATCTATTAGGCTAGACCTCTGAGGCAAGAGGACTTTTGCCTCTGCCATTCTGGGCCTTAGGACTGCCAGTTACTTGGCTCATCTTGTTAAGTACCAGAATACCCTCTGGAAGAAGGGCAAAGCTGCTGCTCAGGCTCTCCCTCAGGGTTCCCTGAGACAACAGCTTCTCAAAGTGCTCCAGGCCTTGGAAGATGCCAATAAGCATCTCCTCAGAGCCAGCCTATGATATTGCTGATACTACAGCCAGGGCAGCTGCCTCTGGAATTTGCCTCAGAAGGCACTCCTTGCTTAGAGTCTCTGGCTTTGCTAATGACATCCAGCAAAAGGTGTTGAATGCCCCTTTTGTGGGTCACAAACTTTTTGGAACAGATGTGCAGGCTGCAGCCCTCAGGCGTGAAGGTCTTTGTGTGTTCCATACCTTGACGACTGGTTACTGAAAGCCCTTTTTAACAAATCATGGCAGGATACTGTGGTGCCTAAGGACTGGAGGAGGGTGGATGTTGATTTCCCTTCACAAAAGTCAGAGCAAGGCAGAGGCAGGAAACTACAGGCCTGTTAGTTTGACCTCAGCAGTAGGGAAAATTATAGAATCACTTCTGAAAGAAAGAATTGTTGAGTACCTAGAGGCCAGCAGGGCACAGGACCCAAGGCAGCATGGATTCACAGCAGGAAAGTCATGTCAGACAAATCTAACAGATTTCTTTGACTAGGTGACCAATGTAGTAGACCAGGGACAGGCTGTGGATATGGCCTACCTAGACTTTAGCAAGGCATTTAACACAGTCCCTTAGTCCTGTATTGCACATATTCTACAATTTTAGCATCATGCTCAATGTTTAATGTAAATTTCTGAATGTTTATTTAGTTGTATATCTTGAATGCCTCTGTATTACCTTGAATCATTGTTTAATTAATTGTACCTTGTATTATTTCTGTATTTATCAGTTGTATTGTGTTCACAATTGTCTTCCGGTTCGTCACTGAAAAAGGGACTGCATGGTCTCAGTGGCTTACCCGGTTACCAAAATTCAAATAAAAAATTAATAAACAAGTTAGCCAGCCTGGGAGTGGGTCCCAGGGTGGTAGCCTGAGTAACAAACTGGCTGGACAACAGGATGCAGAGGGTAATAGTAAATGGAGTACACTCTGAAGAAAGGGGGGTTACTAGTGGGGTACCGCTGGGTTCAGTACTGGGACCAGTCCTCTTTAATGTCTTTATAGGTGACATTGCGGAGGGGCTGGAAGTAAAAGTATGCCTCTTTGCAGACGAAACAAAGATCTGCAACAGGGTTGATACACAAGGGAGGGTGGAAAGGATGAGAAGGGACTTGGTAAGATTAGAGGAATGATCAAAAGTATGGCAGCTTAGATTCAATGCAAAGAAGTGCAAAGTAATGCACCTGGGAAAAAAAAACCCAGGGGAAGAGTACACAATGGGGAGAAGGTACTAACAACAATGAAAATGGAAAGGGACCTGGGGTAGTCATATCAGATGACCTTAAAGTAGGCAAGCAATGTGAGAATGCAGTAAGGAGGGCTAGGGGGATACTGGGATGCATAGGGAGAGGCATCATCAGTAGAAACAGGAAGTTGTTATCCCTCTGTACAGACAGTTGGAGAGACGCCATCTGGAGTGCTGCGTCCAGTTCTAGAGACCCCATCTCCGCAAGGACATAGACAGGATGGAGGCAGTCCAGAGGAGGGCAACTAAAATGGTGCAGGGCCTGCACCAGAAGACATATAAAAAGAGACTAAAAGAGCGTAATGTGTATACCCTTGAGGAAAGGAGGGAGGGGGGGACATGATAAAAACTTTCAAGTACCTCAAGGGAATCAACAAAGTCCATGAGGGTAGCATCTTTCAGAAAAAGAGATGTGCAAGAACAAGTGGGCACAATTTGAAGATAGAGGGTGGATGGCTCAGGGGCAACATGAGGAAGTATTTTTTCATGGAGAGGGTGGTGGATGCATGGACCAGCCTTCCTGAGGAGGTCATGGGGTCGAAAACATTGGGGGAATTCAAGAATGCATGGGAAAGACATAGAGCAATTCTGGTGGGGGGGTAGGAGGAAGTAGGCTGTTGGTTAACTAGGGTCTGCAGTTTATCCAGTAGGTAGGGAAATGAGCATACTAGGTGGGCCCAGCGGTCCTTATCTACCATCAAAGTCTATGTTTCAGTCCAGAGAGCTCCTGTTGTTCACTCTAGAATGCTTCCTGCTGCAGCGGTTGGATTTCCACTTATGACGCCGGCGACCCAGGTTCGGGAATGGACCCGGGTCGTCGGAGGGCCGGCCGGGAGAGAAGGATGGAGCATCCCATGGATGGCTCTCCTTCTCCAGGGGGGAAGGTGGGATAGTGTCCAGCGCAATGAGGACTCAGTGAAGCCCTCCCTGGGGCTTCAATTAGCCTGCCATCGCCACACTCCCCAACCAGATACAATCCCGCGGCTCAGATACGGGGGTCCAGTGCTGTGGCCCCGCCCTCCAGAAGGCAAGCCGGGGGTAACTGGGGGGAAGCGACAATGGATGGCAGGTGGAAGTCCCAGAGGCTGTGACCAGGGCGGAAGAACCGACAGAAGGGCTCACCAGGATAAAGAACAGAAAATATTAAAAAAAAAAAAAAAAAAAGAATGCATCCTGCAGTTGTTCCAGTCCTCGGACAACACTGTCAGTTGGCCCAAGTCTGTGTTGACTCCATACCAGTGGTTACAGTGCTTAGGGGCAGTTCTGGACTCTACTCAGGGCAAGGCCTTCCTCCCCCATAACAAGGAGGACTGCCTCATTGCCCAGGCCTAAGAGGTGGCTCAGAGCTTGCATGTCCAGGCCAGGACATTTTTGAGGCTTCTAGGCCTAATGGCTGCAGACATCATTTCAGTCCCTCTGGCCATGCATGTGAGGATCCCACAGTGGACATTCAGAGTCCAATGGGATCAGCGCTCAGATGATCTCGATCAGCTGGTCCTTGTCTCCTCCCCAGTCTGCAGAGTGCTTCACTGGTGGATGGACCCAACCAATCTCTTAAAAGGGGTTCCCTTCCTTATTCTCAGTCCTCAGCAAATCCTCACCATGGATGCTTTGGGGTCTGGGATGGGGTACCCACTTCAGTCCTTATCAGACCCAGAACCTCTGGGCCCAGTGGGAGGCTCACCTCCACATAAATGTCTTAGAAATGAAGCAGTTCTATATGCCTTACAGGCTTTCCAGAACAATCTCTCCCCATGCCCTCTGCTGAAGCAGTGGGACAACCTCAGTGTGATCTATTACATCAACAAGCAAGGAGGTACTCATTCCTACCACCTGTGCCAGGAGGCGATGAGGGTCTGGTATCGGGCCATATAGCATGGTCTAGAACTGTCAGCCATCCATGTGCCAGGCACCCAAAATGCCTTGGCAGACAGCCATAGCAGGTCACAGTCCAAAATGCATGAGTGGGAGCTGCTGACCGCAGTTGCAGAAGACCTGTTTAACAGATGGGGTTGTCCAGAGTTGGACCTTTTTGCCTCCCCACTCAATGCAAAACTGTCATGTTTCTGCTTGCTAGATCCAGGGCCTGGAGTTTTCTGGTGAGACGTGTTGTCCCTCTTCTGGAAAGAGAAGTTTCTTTATGCCTTCCCTTCCTTTCCCGATTCACAGGGTGCTAATCAAGCTACAGATGAAGGGTGCCACTCTCATTCTGGTGGCTCCATTCTGGCCTTAGCAGATATGTTTCCATTACTGCAACAACTGGCTGTGTAACCTCCAGTTCCCCTGCCTTTCTGCTGGGACCTGTTGACTCAGGCTCAGGGGACCCTATTCCATCCAGACCACAGATCCCTCCACCTGTATGCATGGCTACTGAGGACATAGCCATTGCTCGGTTTGGTGTGTCTCAGAAGGTGGCTGATGACATAGTGGCCACCAGGAAACCTATCAGGGCCACTTACTCTATGAAATGGAAGCAGTTTGCTATCTGGGCCACTTCTCATAGTTTGAACCCTTTCACCTGTCCAGTGAACCAGGTTCTGGAGTATCTCCTAACCTTGGCTGATGCTGGCCTCTAATATTCTTCTTGTAAAGTGCACCTGTCAACTATTTCAGCCTTCCATGTGCACCTTGATGGCTGTACTGTGGCACAGCTGAATATAGCCCATACTTTTCTGGGAGGCATTCTCCACTTGACGCCTCCTATCTATAATCTGGTTCTGACTTGGGACCTGAATTTCATTCTAGAGAAGCTGGCCCTGCCTCCTTTTGAGCCAGCCCTGTCTGACGTCAGCGTGGGTGGCCCCTAATAGACTGCTGCAGAAAAAAAGCTTCCATGGGATCCTGACGCCTAATGACTAAGTTCCGTAGGTGTTTACGTAACTGTTCTTTTTGTATATGGGAAGGGAGAAAGAAAAGGGAAAAGGGAAATTGTTTAACCAGGAAAGGCACACTAAGCTGAAGTTTGTTTCCAGGTGTGACCTGGTAACACAAGGAAGTTGTGCAACTTGCTCAGGGTCACACAGCAAGTGGGGCTGTGGGATTCAAACTCAAGTCTCCAGATTTGCAGCTCAGTTCCCTAAACTAAAGCGCGATACTGCCTCCTGCAGAAAAAAGTTGGGGAAGGGAAAAGAAATAAAAAGGGAAGTGGAGGGGATGAAAAAAGGGGGAAGATGGAAGGGGAACGACAATGTGGAAGGTGGGGAGACTGAGTAAAGGGAAAAGTACCCTAATATTGGTTGTGCTGTCTCACTACAATTTTATATAATTGAAAAGTATAATACATTGCATATAACCTGTATCAAGTGCAAAAAGATGTTAAGACATATTGGAATGATATAATACCGGTATAAATAAAGCATGCAAGATATTAAATTGAATGCAAACCATAAATGATTGGTAAAAAAAAATTCAAGTAAGAACAGCAGATCATATTGGAGCAGACAGGGAGGAAGGTGTTACAAACAGTACACTTTATGGCAACAACATGATTGCTTTCATTTACAGATGTATAATTCTAAAGTGTGTAAAAAAACACAAGATTTTGTTTTAAAAAAATCATGCTTATAAACAAATAAGAATTATAAAAGGAAAGTTATCAAAGGCTATCACAGGCAGCACAAGGAAAATGTATTGCAAAATGTGTATAACTTGAAAAAAATGCTGCAAAGAAGTCAGTGCTTGCAAGTTGCAAACCCAGAATGGGGTTTGTTGTGAGTTTCCAAGGAAAAACGTGAGGTCATCAACATCAAATGGCAACATATATAAAAGGGACGCAGAAACAGTCCTCCAGCCCCTCTGAGCAGCCACACACACTATGAAGCTTGGATTTAGAGTTCCCTTAATTTATACAGGGTCCTGTATTCCCAGCATGGTACAATTGTATTGATTCTAGCAGATTTAAAAGCTAAGTCTACTACTTTGTCATTTCTACACAGCAACTTCAGAAAGCAGGTGATAGAAAAGCATAGCAAAGCACAAATTAAAAAAAAACTCAAAAGAGTTCATTTGATGTCTCTCAGGGAGGCAGGGGACTGCTCTGTGATTGTGTGAAAAAATTGGCTTGTTTTAAAGCTGTTTATGCGTTCTATGCACTAATTATGGCTACCATTGGTAGTGTGAGTACACAGGAGTTTGTGGTCACTTTATCAGTGATTTAACGTAATATTAAGAAACATACACTTTAAAATATTTATGTACTTTATTGTATTTTTTGGTCTGAAACAGGCTTTAATTTCAGCATGAGTTGATGAAAATGTATATATTAACATACCATACTAAAATGGTGATTTAAGGTACTTAGAATTCCCAGGTCATCTAATGACATCTAACAATTCACTTATTTCTTATATAAAATGTATATGTGAACTACATTTTTTTTTTATCCATAAGGAAATATTCAAAAGAAACAAAATTGGTCCCCTGAAGAAGCCTGCTGTAACTGGGTGAAACATTGGCAACAGACAAAAAGAAAAAAATTACTCACCTTAGTAATCCTGTTTCTTCTAAGGGGAATCTTACTGTATTCTGACTTATGCAGTATGGTCTCACCATAGGACTGCCCTGGAGCCAAAATGGTTAATAGAACCTATGCAAATGATGGAATGCTAGGCTTGAGCTCAGTTTTTAAATCAGTGTCCCTGGTAAACAACTCTGAACTGTCAGATTCTTACGAAGCATGCACTAAGCAGTTTCCAACTAATGGAATGACAATAATAATAGTAATAATAACAACAACCCTCCCTAACAAGTAATCAAGGGGAAAAATGAGGGAATTGCCCCTTCTTTCAAAAGAACTTCAAAAGTGGTATCACTTAAGACTCAAGTCACAGATGTACAAAAACGAGAACAGTATATACTCCCAGGTTTGCAACAACTCTACCACAGCTGTAGTGCAGTGACCATAGGTTTCTAGCAGGGGAGGAAGGGAGGGAGCTCAGAATACAATAAGATTCCCTTAGAAGAAACAAGATTACTAAGGTGAGTAATTTCTTCTTCAAACCCCAGGAAATCTCACTGTATTCTGACTTATGCAGATTACCAATTTATGCAGATTACCAAGCAGTGCCTTTGGAGGTGGGCCTATAACCTATTTAGGAAACAAGCTCTGCAAGACTGCTGTGCCAAACCTGGCATCACCTCTGGCCTGGACATCCAAACAATAATGTTTTGTGAATGTGTGGACTATCTTCCAAGTTGCAGCTTTGCAGATGTCCACTAGGGGAATATCTCTAGCAGCTGCTAGAGAGTCTGCAGTACTTCTAGTTGAATGAGCCCAGAGGCCTGCAGGTGGTTCCCTACCCACCTTGCTATAGCAGAACTAAATATAGGCTATAATCCATTGAGCAATGGATCGTTTTGTGGCAGGTTTTCCTTTTCTCACTCTCCATAAGTGAGGAAGAGCTGGGTTTGATCCTGTCTGTGACCTTTTATGTGGTCAAGATAGTAGCTGACTGCCCTTTTCACATCCAGGCTGTGCAAGCTATGCTCACCTGAAGTGGAATGATCTGTGAAGAAACCTGGCAAGGTAATAGACTGGTTAAGGTGGAAACCTGATACCACCTTTGGCAAAAACTTTGTTAGTTTTGAGAACGATCTTGTCTCTATGGACTGCAATATAACCAGGTTCTGTAGACAGTGCCTGAAGTTCACTGATCCTTCTGGCGGAGGTAATTGCCACCAGAAGCATTGTTTTCCAAGTCACATATTTGAGATCTGCTGTAGACATGGGCTCAAATGGGGGCTGCATAAACTGAGCAATGCAGATATTCAGATTCCACATGGGGGTAGGTTCCCTGTGTGGTGGATGCAAGTATAATAACCCTTTCAAAAATTTCTTGAAGACTGGCTTCGAAGCCGAAAGAAGAAGAAGCCTTACCTGCTGGTAAATAAGCTGAAACAGCTGCCAAGTGCACCCTCAAGGTGGAAATAGTTAAGCCTGTGGAATGCAAATGGGCCATATAGTCCAGGACTATAGAATTGCTAGCTTGGGCATGGTCCAAGCCCTTACCATGACACCAAAAAGAAAATATTTTCCATTTAGAGGCATAGATTTTCTTGGTAGAAGGCTTTCTGGAAACTCTCAGTATATCCATAACTCCCTCTGAGAGGTGTAAGTCTGCATACTCTAAGGCCTCAAGAGCCATGCTTTGAGTCTGAGGGATAGCAAGTTGGGATAAATGATTATTCCCTGTGAGGAGGACAGTAGATTGTACCTCCTGGGGAGACTGATTGGCTTTGTTGCTGACAATGATAGGAGCATGGAGTACTAAGGCTGTCTGGCCCAATCTGGGGCAATGAGAATCATTGAGGCTGGTTCAAGCATGCATGGGACAGTCATAAGGAAATTCTAGGAGGTGGGGGTAGGAAGAAGTAGGCTGCTGGTTAACTAGGATCTGCAGCTTATCCATTAGGTAGGGAAATGGGCAGACTGGGTGGGCCAAGCAGTCCTTATCTGCCGTCAAAATCTATGTTCCTATGTTTCTATGGTTGGAGCCTGAGCTTGTTTAGCACTTTCAGTAACAGAGGGAAAGGAGGAAAAGCATATAGAAACCTCCCTTTCAAGTCCAGCAGAAGTGCATACTGAGGAATTGTGCCCTTGATGGGGGGCCTGCAGCAATATTGTGGGAGCTGGCGATTGTCTGGGGCTGCAAACAGATCCACTTCTGGGGTACCCCATCTCTTGAAAATGGTCTGCAAGACCTGTTTGTTCAGTGACCACTCATGGTGGTTATGATTTATTCTGCTGAGGGCATCCGTCAAGACATTGTCCTTGCCCAGAAGGTGGACAGCTGAGAGAGACACATTTAGGGAGTATGCCAGGGCCCAAATTCTCATTGCTTCTGTGCAAAGAGGGGTTGACCTTGTGTCCCCTTGCTTGTTTATGTAGTACATGGTGGTTGTGTCTGTTCTGACCTGAACCACCTTTCCTCTTATCTGATTGACAAATGACTGAAGAGCCAGAAGAACTGCTCTGAGTTCTAACAGGTTAATATGCAGGAGAGATTCCTGCTTTCCCCATATGCCATGTGCAGTATGATCCCCCAGATGTGCTCCCCACCCTAGGAGGGATGCATCTGTTGTGAGCACCAGAGAAGGGACCTGCTGCAGGAAGGGCACCCCATGTCTGAGGTTGCTCCTTTCCTGCCACCACTGCAGGGCTTGGAGAAGAGTGACTGTGACTGGAACCAACTTTGAAAGAGAGTCTTTCCTTTGGGACCAGTGTTCCCTTAAGTGAAATTGTATGACCTTCATCTGGAACCTGGCTCTTAACACAGTTGCTGTGGAGGCTGCCATGTGGCCTAACATCTGCAGAAAGTGCCTTGCTGTTCTGGAGACATGAAGTGTGAAGGAATCGGCTACCTGAATAAGGTTGTCCAACCTGTCTTGAGGTAGGTAAGCCATTTCTGTTTTTGTATCCATTTCTGCCCCTATAAACCTGAGCAGCTGAACTGGTTCTAGGACAGACTTTTTGTGGTTCACTAAAAACCCCAGGGAGGAGAGAGTGTCTTGTGTTACTGACAAAACCTTCCTTACTTGCTGGTATGACTGGCCCACTATGAGCCAGTCGTCCAGGTAGGGGAACACTGACACCCCTTGTCCCCTTAGGTGTGCCACTACCACAGCTAGACATTTCATGAAAACCCTTGGAGCAGATGTCAGTCTGAAAGGCATTGCCCTGAATTGGTAATGACCTGATGGCAACCTGAACCTGAGGTACTTTCTGTGTGACCTTCTGATTGGGATGTGAAAGTAGGCGTCCTTCAGATCCAAGGATGCTAGCCAGTCTCCCTGTCTTAGGGTAGGTAGTATGATAGCCAGGGTGACCATCTTGAATTTTGGCTTTGCCAGGTGCTTGTTTAAGTATCTGAGATCTAGAATGGGTCACCACTCACCTGTTTTCTTTATTGTGAGGAAGTACCTTGAATACAGTCCCTTTCCTATTTGGGTGTAAGGGACTGGTTCCACTGCCTTCAGCAGCAGAAGGCTTGAAACTTCCTTTTCCAGCAGGGCTGTTTCTGATGGGGAAGAGGGTTTTAAGGCCCTTGACCTCAGCTTTGGCATAGCTTTGAAGCAGAGGACAAGTCCATGGCCCACTGCTTCCAGGACCCACTTGTCTGTGGTGATATTTTCCCACTCCTGGAAGTAGTGAGCCAACCTGCCCCCTACTGGAATTGAGGAAGAGATCCAAACAGTCCCTTCAGGGAGTCTGTTTGGACTGTGCTATTGGCTGGACATTGGGACTAGTGCGGCCACTGCCCCTCCTGCCCCTGCCTCTGAAATATCCCCCAGGCTGGTACTGGGGAAAAACCTGAGGCTGGAAAAAAGGCCTGTAAGGAGTTCTACCTCTGCCACCCCTTGCATTGTGCTTCTGGGCATCAGCAGCCCTCTTTTTAGCTGCTGCACTTTTGTAGGCAGCCTTGTACTCATCCATTTTTTTCATGTATGCCTCTGTTTGTTCCCCAAACAGACACAGGGTCACAAAGACAATCCACGGCTTTGTTCTGAGTATCCTGTGTCAGGTTTGTAGTCCTGAGCCAGGCGAATCTCCTTAGTGACACAGAAGATGCCATTTACCTGGATGCAGTGTCATTAGCATCCACTGCCATCCTAAATTTTTTTTCTGAAGCTTCAGTGCCCCTTTTTGCAGCTTCCTCCAGGTCAGCAGCCATGGGAGGAGGGCTGACTTGGCAATCTCTAGCACCGTGGACCACATATTTTTCTGGTACCTGGCTATATAGGCCATATAAGATGCCTGCCTAATAGCCAGGGAAGATCCTTGATAAACTTTCTTTGCGATGGAATCCACCCTCCCAGAATCCTTGTCTGGAGGGTGGGAGGCCAGAGGGATGCCAGCTTTATCACAAGCTGCAGCCTGTACCATGCCTTCATGGCTGGGATGCCCAAAAAGAAAATCAGCCCCAGCCTTGGCTACCCAGTACTTTCTGTCCACCTTTCTGTCTATGGGTGGGACAGAAGTAGGAGTTTGCAGCACCTTCATGATCTGCTTCCTTAAGGATTTGTGAAGAGGGCCGAGCAACCTTTTTGATGGTGGGACATCCATCATTTCTTTATAATCCTCTTCCTCCTCATCCTATATATCTTCCTGGGATGGGAGGTCGAAGGACTGAGCCACTTGCTTCATAAAAGCAAAATATGAGGTAAAATCCTCTGTTCTCTTATCAGGGGAATCTGGTCTTTGAATATCAGGGGAAATGCCTGGGTCAATAGGTTCCCCATAATCCTCATCTTCATCATCAGGCTCAATTCCCAACTCATCATCCCCAAAAGGATCCCCACCTTGATCTATTAGACCGGGAATTGCTTATGAACGGGAGTTTGGGTAACCGGTTGCTTCCCAACCAGAACCAGGGACTGAAGAGACTGAATTATTCTGATTGCGTTAGCGATCACTTCAGCAGAAGAAACTGCGGTTTGCTTCAGTTGCAGTTCCTGTTGCTTTTCCTTTTTCTTCTTTTTAGCAGTGACGGCCAGTTCAGCAGCCTTAACCACAGTAATTTTTTTGGTAGCGCTATCGCCCCTGTCACAGGGCAGCCCCTCCAGTTCATCTGGTTGCTCAACGGCCGGGTTAGCCACCTTTTCAGCCATTTTTTCCCTCACTCTTTTTAACCTCCTATGAGGAAAATTGGCACAGATCTCACAGTCTGTCTGTAAGTGGTCAGACCCGAGACAGAACAAGCAAACAAGACGAGGATCTGGTTTTGCGAACAGTTCCCCGCACTCAGTACAGTGCTGGAAACCAGTGGGTCCTGTTCTCTTTTTATGTTTGCTTGCGCGCATGTGCAAGAAACATCTTGTGAGTGTACAACTCTTGGAGGTGTGTGTGTGCCCTGCCCAATGTAGTGCTTGCTTGAGCGGGCATGTCTCGGTTGCGCCAATGGATGGGCGAGCTGTGGATGACAGCATCTTGGCTGCAGTGGTTTTCACTTCAAAAGAAAGACCCGCTGCAGTCAGGAGCGGCATGCTGTCTCTACACAGCATATTAAGGGTACACTGTTCTGCGGTGCTTGCATAGTTAGCATATTTACGCTGTGGTGCTGTCCGTTCATCATCCCATTCTGTTGTTCTCATGCCTAGTACACATTTCTTTCTTGCCTTCGTTCAGATCTGTTGCATAGCGGGTGTTGTGATGACACAATACATGCCTTGCTGTGAGTCCTCTAATGAGAGAGACATAGTGGGCGCTTTCAGAGGCAGCATGTAGATGACTTTCATGCCTGCAGTTCACTGTATTTCATTTCGGTACGGTTTGTGGTGGCGACATTTTCAGCAGAGCCATGTGGGTGCGTGGCCCCCCCAGACCCTCTTGAGAGGCATCATGCAGGGTTGTTGGCTGTGCATCATTTCCCTATGGTTTGTTGCAGTGACATTTTGAACAGAAGTATTGTGGTGCGTGCCGCCCCCCCCGGCAGGCATCATGTGGGACATTTTGAGCAGAACTACAGGGGTGCTTGGCGACCCCCCCTCCGGCCGCCAGACATCATGCAGGGTTATTGGGTGCACATCATTTTACTATGGGGTTGCTGAGATTACATTTTCAGCAGAAGTACACACATGCGTGCCCCCTCCCCTTGACAGGCATCATGTAGGACATTTTGAGTACAGCTACACGGTCGCGTGGCGCTCCCCCGCTTCAGAGGGATCATGTAGGGTTGTTCACTGTAGATTGTTTCACCATGGTTTGTCACGGTGACATTTCCAGCAGAACTAGACAAGTGCGTCCCGCCCCCCCCCATTCAGAGGCGTCATGTAGGGTTGGTGACAGGTGTGGTTTTGCAAAAATAGCTACTGCAATCTTTGGATTGGCAAGTGTGGCGTTCGCTCCAGAGACAAACTGTTTGATTATGTTGTGCCTTGGCGTCAGTGCCCATTTTGTCATTGTGGTGATCCATGTGTACGATATGAAGGCCTCCCGTGCTTTTCGTAGCCAGAGAAACTCATACGTAGACTGCTGGAAGTGGGAGGCTGCCAGTACGATGACTTGCGTCAAGTAGAGGTTGTTGTGCAGGACAGAAAATGTGAAAAGAAAGGTTTACAACACCTTTTCACACTGTGACACTGTGATATGGTGTAGGCGTGCAGCGTTGTGTGTGTAGGCAGGGAGTGATTAACATGTGAGAGCACATAATAGTTATTTACATCTGTCTGCAATTAACAAGCGCTAGGGACATTCATCCTGTCTGCTAGATATGTTGATGGTGTCCTGTGCTGCCCCTTGTTTTTCATTGCATGTGCAGAATGCCAATCTCAGCATTTTGGCAAGCACAGCAGGCATGGCCAGATTAATGGATGTGGGGGTCCTACTCCAAGTCATATTTTGTGGCTCGGGGGGCCCCGAAATGCCAACATTCCACTCTTCTGCAGTAACGACCAGGGTACTCAAGCAGGATGTGGTTTATAATGCTAAGTGTTATGCCACATGACTTGACAGGTCACATGCCCTTGATTATAAACAACACAATTCAGAATGACCAATTACTGCACAAAGAAACATTTTAGCAGTACAATATTAACATTTTGTAAATTTTCACTTTTTAGTTACCTTTAACTCATCTTGTTTTTCCCTTGCCACTACTGTACCTTGTAACTATTTTTGTTATTAATAATTATGGATCCTCTTTTCTTCCCTCCCCTGAGACACACCTGGACATTAGGCTTCAATTAGTGTGTCCTGCCTTCCCAGATATCAAATTCAAATTCCCCATAAATAAATTAATAAAAATGGAGATTGTAGCTGCCACAATCTCCCTGCACATGCCTAATTGAATACCTATTCTCTCTGCCAAAATCAAAACACTGAATCATGTATTGAAGCAGTTAGTGGGGCTCACAGCTCCCTCCCATTATTTCCCCACTCAAGACTCCTTCGAGCTCCAAACCGGAGACATGCTCAAGCTCCTTCCCTCCGTAATGCATCTGCCACAATCACCCTCTGTGCAGCTATCTTTTTCCTCAATTCTGTCTGTTCTCCCACTGTCTCCTCTCCTCAATCTCCATTGTCATTTATAGTTTTGTTGTCAACCTAAAAGTTGCTTTGCTGCCAATGCTGAGTTGCCACATCCTTGTCCCTACTCCAAGTGATTGATGCCAAAGCAGCTAAACCAAGTTGTGCCAAAAAGACTGAGCCTTAAGAACCCTGCAGGACCTACGGGTGTTGACTGCAGTCACTTCAGAAATTAAGTTTCCTAGAGCAACCTGCTGCAGCTTCCCAGTAATGTATATGACTCAAATCAAACCAAGACAAAACAGTGCCAGCAAGAGCAAGTCGCACAAGTTAGTTCCCCTCAGGTGACTTATTAGCATCCCATGGTCCACTCAGTGCCAAACTCAAATCTTATTAAAGACTCAGTACACTACTCAGGTTACTGAACACTCACAGACAGACCATGACCGGCAACCACAGCTTAGTTTGTTCTCCAGTGCAATAAAACTAGTTATTTCTGCAGCACAAATGACTTGGACACTGCAGCATGCAGACGACTAGTCAACGCAACATACCTGGTGTGGCCTGACTGATGTGAATGTGACTGTGATGAGTCCAGTCTGTCTTCTTGATTGTTTCCTCAAGATCACACAGGCAGTGGTGACACAACTCAGCCTTGCAGCGTGGCCTGGCATGGGAGGACTCCTCATAGTCGTAGCAGGACCAAAGGCCAAACTAGCAGCAGCACTGACTGACCCTGGCTAGTGGCTACACTGAAAACACCAGCAGCACGTGACGCTGCACTGAAGCCAAATCTGACTCCAGGTGATCTGCCGTGGCCTGCTCAGACTCTCTCTCTACTTTTGTGTCTTTAGACAGAGACTCTTCTTCTTTGATAGACGAGACCAACCACCGGCACCGACAACTGACCGCCACAGCTCTTTCTTGTTCTCCTCCTCTACTCCTCATTACTGCCCAGCCACATGTCCTGATGCCATGCACATGCACACACTGATTCCCGCTCCCCAGTAGCCATACCTCCAGAGGACCTCTGATGGATATGATTTGTTGTGTGTGGTGGGGTCAGGGTGGATCAGAGATGAAACTGGAGCACCGTCAGAGAAACTGATAGGCTCACTTGCTCAGAGCAGCTGCGGGGGTTGTCATCATTCACCAGGCTGACTCAGTGAGGTGGGGGGGGCTAACTGACTCCAAGGAGGGGGCTGCTTTTTGGGCAATTCGGCCTGTCAGCAGTTGTCCAGTACGCCCAGAATTAAAGAAAGTAACTGTAAATAAATTAACAGTGGGGGCCCTCCTGAACCTCAGGGCCCTACACCATGGCGTAATTTGCATACAGATTAATCCAGCCATGACAGCAGGCCAGAGACTGATTGTACACAGCTATGTGCAATTAAATAGGCATGATGGCCATCTAGACTGACTAATACATATTGTCATGGTTTAGTGGGCTGCTTATTTTGTTGCCTTGTATTTCTGATACAACAAAGTTAGTATCTTAGCAAGCAGAGAACAAAAACTTCACAGTCATTATGCACATTTGTTTGTGACTAAAGAGTCACCTTGGCCGTTCATGCTATGCGACACATATGTAAATCGCGTTATGACTTCAACATTTTGTGCATTCATCTATGTGACATAGCAAGCTGCCTATTTCAGCAATATATGTGATTCCTGTATTGATAACAATATCTTGACTAGGTATATTGTATATTGCGGTCCATTCAGCCAGTGAATTTCCATTGCTGTAAATAAGTAACTGAACTAGGCAACTGGACCAGATAGACATATCATGGCAGTAAATAATATAATGGTACTACTTTCTAAGCTCTACTGTGCAAAGTAATGCACGGACCAATGTATTTAATTCAATTAATACAGTAAATTTCTAGTGATATAAGTGAGCTTGTCAAGTATGTCTCTTAAAGAGGTAAAGTAATTGTAGCATGACAGAGGTGCTCCATTCATGAGCTGCCCTCTTTCGGAACAGACGTTGAACCGAGGCCCTCTTTGCCTGGATTTCTGGCAGCTCCAGTGGATGATACAGATTCCATGACACTTGCCGAAAAGAGTAGGGGAATGCCCCAGGTGCCCTGCCCAAATGTCTTTCATTCCCTGAAAATACCACTAACACTTACATGTGCTTCAAGGTCAGTTGGCATTCCTCTGTATTCACCTCTGCTCGATCCTGCTTGACATTAAAGCCTAATGATAGTATTTTTGTCTAAATGCATAAATTGTGTGCTCGCAGTTGCGCCATCAAATCTTGCAACAGTTCTTAGTACCCCTGTGTTGACATATTTCTTAGTGTCTCAGTCTTGATTTTATAGCTGGGCATCTTATTGTGTCATGGAGGGTCGCAGTCTTTTATTGATTCAACATATAAGAATGCTATGATGTTTGATTCTTTTATGCAACTGTTATGATATTGTATTGCTAGACAAATGCAGTCTGCTAGCATGCTCATTCTTGCAGTTTCTCACTAATTACTATGAGGTGCATGGAATGCCCTATTAAATGCCTGCATTCGTTCACTAGTGAAATATCAGTTGTGGTGCTCCGCCACAGTCTGTGCATAAGCACCAGTAGCGATTGTCATTTTTTGCTGTCATTTTTTTTGTGTTGCGCTCGGAAGGCCATTTCAGTACAGTCCTGATAGTGAAACCTTTGTGCAGTGCAGACTTTGCTAAGAGCGCTGGCAAGGGTTACTTTGCCAACGAAGTCTTGTGAAGGCGTTAAGCACGAAAGGTGAAAGCAACATTGTATTCGCAGAATAGCACTAAACCACAAAGTGTGTGTATAGATTCGATCTGTGACCATAAGGAACTTAAGCTGACTTCATCAGGAGCACACAGTAGTTGTCCAGTGTGTTGTGGCACACAGAGGCAGGTTGCTACATTTGCAGCTTCCACTCTGAAGCCACGTTACTACATTGTTGTCTAAACCAGAGTACCACTTACATTAATGGATGCTAGTATGTGCCAACGTTAACCTGACATCTTCAAAAAAGAAAACACAAAACATATACTGCTACCACGCACATATTTGAAATGCAGACATGATTTTTGAAGTGCGGTACCTTGGAAAACACACATACAGTGCCTATATATCAAACGCTTTGGTGTTGTTACCTTCAGTCTGATGCATTCTCACAGCCTTCAATTTCTATAAGCCTGCATGCTGAGCAGTTTGTGGAGGCATATAATCTTTCCCACATGTATTGATCCAAGTCATTGTATGGAACTCCATACAGCGCTGTTTACTGATGTCAGTTGCAAATGTACAGACATCGCTTTGAATTCTGTAAGTATGCAATACCATTCTGCATGAGAATGTGTGAGGAGTATGCCTTGCCTGAGCTTGCAGATGACATCTGTTGAGAAGTGTTTCCCTTGCTGTGGGAGTTCTGCTTAAGCAATTGCATGCCCAGTGTTATGCCTCCGTTCTGTTGCTGCAATCTACCCTGTGTAAGCTTTGAAAAGAGCTATTGCTGTACACATTATTAAGTCTGGCACGGTATATAGGCTTCGGAAGGGATGATCAAACTGTCAGAAGCCCAGCTGACAAGGAACCTTTCATTTCTATGGATATTTATGGCCAAGCACTCTGTAGTGTAGCGCTTGATTAAAGGCGACGACATCCGTGATCATAGCAGCATTATTGCTATGACAGGTTAATATGGCTCAAGTTGATTTGGTTTTCGTTTGTCTCCCTTTCTGCCTCCCCCACCCACACCCCCTTAGCCCTGCCTAGCAATAGGCAGAATCTGGCTAGTGCCTGTGCTTTGGCAACAAATACTGAATAAGTACATGGAATACATATTTTTGCCAATAAAGCCTTATACACCATTTTGTGCCTTGCTGGCACTGCTACTAGATTGAGTAATTTAATCTATGCATGTACAACTGCGATGCATATGATGTGATTGACCTTGTGTGTTCATGTTTCCCATGAACATTTGTTGTATGCATGTAAGTACATTCATGTATGCCTTCAAAGGGTGCATATGAAGTTTGTTCATTCTGTGGCCTTATTTTGCATGGCTCATTTTATTTAGTTCAGTTGCTTTGCTGCAGTTAGACTGTGCATAACACCTGTAGCATTGTCCCTCCCTCCCCTCGTGTTCCCGAACCTTCATACACACCATGTAGAGTTCTTGAAAGGCCTGCTCTCCCATACATGCTGAATTCATGTTGGCTGGTCGCAAGATTTCGTCACCCTCGCAAGCCAAAAAAAATCTGCATCTTATGCAATGCAGTCTCATCATGCTTTGCCTTGCTGCCATCTTCCTGGTTCCTTTTGTTTGCATTGATTTGCTACCTCTTTAATATATTGAGCAATCCTGTGCTTCTCCTAGTTACAGAACACCCAGATCTAGACTGCTGCTCACAGCAGTGAGCCCCTAAAATGAGTCACGCCAAGCATAGCTTGATGCATAGGGCACTGCATGTTGACAAAGGTTTACAAAAACGTTGGGCACTGTGACATTGTTATATGCTGTCATGTTGCAGCACTGTGTATGTAGGCAGGCAGTTATTAAAATGTTTGACGGCAAGCATGTTTTATGATAGGGGACATAAATGAAGGCAACAGAATACAATGCCATTGCATGCAGTAACCAATGCCACATGTGTGCATGTATAACCATGAGCAAAGGCGATGGCAACTCCATTCGCTGCTAGGACATCTGTCATTATTATAGCATTATTGCTATAGCAGTGTTATCCTCACTTGGTACTCATCTGTATCCCACTGCCCTAAGTCGTGGCTGAAAATAGGCAGAATTTGTCTAGCACTCTTAGCCTGGCAACAAAAATGTAACGCAGTCATGAAACATGCATGCATTAGGCAATATGAAATGTATGGATGTGTGCCCATGGGCGAACAGGACTATAACTGCATTGGCAGCTAGAACATCTGTCATTGTAAGAGCATTATTTCCATAGCACTGTCATGGTGAGTCAATATTCATCTGCATCTTGGTCTCCTGGTGCATGGCTCAAAATAGGCAGAATCTGTCTAGTACACTTAGTCTGCCAAGGTAAATGTAATACATTCATCAAATGCATTATTTCTTGACGGTTGGGTGGGCAGACATCTAGAACGCTGGGTAAAGCCACAGGATTGCAGCTGGTAAATATGCCTACAGGTTTAACAACTTACATATTGCCATAACAGTGTCTTAGTCAGTCGATATTCAGCTGTATCCCGGCCCCCTGCCCCGTGACTGAAAATAGGCAAAATCTGTGTAGTGCACATAGACTGGCAACCTAAATGTAATACAGTCATGAAATGCATTATTTGTTGCCTGTCGGGTAGGCAGATATCTACTATGCTGGGTAAATCTGCAGCATGGCAGTTGGTAAATGTGCATACATTTTTAGCAAGTCACATGCTGTCAAGCTACATAAACAGTGATCCTAAGCCAAGATTTACACTTAAGGTGCTCAATTATCTGCGTTCCATGAGCACCTCCCCTTCAAGAAATGTCTGCGTTCAAACAGTGCCTTCCCTGCAAGAAATGTGATCATGTTCGGTCTTGCTGACATTTCGGGCTGCACGTGCATTCGAGCCGGAAAATTAAGTGACATGTAGGCTTCCTGCTTATTTCCCTACATGAACATCCTGGAGTGCATGTGCGTGCTTTGCGTGCAGCTTGAAAGGGAACACCTACAGTTTGTTTTCAGTATGATATTATTTGAAATGACTTATTTGCCTTCCATCAAGTGTGCATACTTTGTTTACCCTCTGTGCGAAACATACATAAGTAAATAAAGTAGATGTTTCGCGGCTCATACAGTCGGCAACAATCTTCAATGCGGACTACATTGCTAGGAAGACTGCTTTGACCATTACCTATGTTTCACAGCACTGACATGGTACTAAGCTGCATTTCAGAAAACAAATTCTCACATGCACAGTGTGTTTCTGTGAGCTAAGGCAGTTGAGAACACTAGCTAGTTGAATAGCTTTCTTAGCATCATGCAATATGCGATTGCATGACTATGGAACAGGAATTGTGCTGCATACATGTGCAGGCAATAGCTATGATTCATTATGCTATGCTGCCTAGGAAACCTCAATGGTGCGTTTATGAAATGGCACACTAACTCCATGAAATGCCACAGTAATTATATGAGCAGGTCGATAGGTAAGCATGTGCATTTGCAACACTGGTCAGCCTCTTACCATTGCAAAGACTTTGGTGCGTTTTGTCTTTGGATACATGCCCGGTGCCTCCACCACTACAACTACTATCAGTGCCACTATAACACTGATCAAAACAACAGGTATATTGTCAGCAATAAAACCTTATATTTCATTTTGTGGTTTGCTTATACTACTGCTACATGAAGAATGTCGATCTACAGTGCATCTAATGTACCCCACTGGTTGTGTTCATGGTTCTGTATGAGCATCCCTTGCAGTTCTCTGCATGCATTCAGAGGCAGCGTCAAAGGGAGCATATACAGTTTGTTCACAATTTACCCTCATTTCAAATGCCTTATTAGTTTCCCATCGATTTGGGTACTGCGCTTACTCTGTCAACAAAAGCTAAATAAATAAATACAATCTTCTCAGAGGTCCCTGCAGTCTATTGCACATACATACTGTATGTAACACCTAAGAATGATCTCAAATATTTGCCCTGTTTGTTTTGTTGCACCTCTGGTCCATGCTCCTGATGATGTTTTTAATTAATGAGATTTCATATATACAAGTCTCTTATGTTGCCTTGCACAGTTTGCCGTAAGTCTTTGCATTCTACCACAACACAGCAATTTAATTTCACACATATATGCTGTTTGCCTTGATGAATACATTCTTACAACTCTCACATGCTGCTAATATTTTCTTCCCTTTTCTAAGCAACATTAGATGTTCACATTGCCCATGGGCATTATCAATCTGAATGGCAAAAGCGAAGGTGCTACAGGAACCCTGTAATTAGCATTTCGTTTGTGGCTGTGTCATTGTCTGGCAACAGTGAGAAATCTAACTCTTAACTAATGAAAGAAGCTAGCATCAAAGAACAGACAGCAGTTGTTTACCTCTCTCTGCAGCTAAAGGGCACCCGGACCATTCATTCTGTCTGCCACATATCTTTATGGTTTCCTGTAGTAACTCTTTCCTTTGATTGCGTCTCTGAAATGACAAAGTCAGCATCTTGGGAAGTACAACAGAACAGAGACTACTTATGCCGCCTCCCTACAATTAAAAACACAGCATGGCCATTTACCCGCAGTAATACATGTGTTTATGGTTTATTGTAGTCCTTATTTTTTGCTCATTGTATTTATGATATTCCAAAGTCAGTATCTGTGCAAGCAGGGTAAAAAAAAACGGTGCTCATGATGCACAGGTGTGTGCAATTAAACAGGCACCTTGGCTATTCATGCTGTCGCACAGATATTTCATGGTTTGCTGAAGTCATCATTTCCTTTCTTCATGTTTGTAAAATAACAGAATGCCTATTTCAGCAATATACCTGAATACTCTCTTGTTGACAATGTGTTGCCTAGGTATACTGTATACTACATCTATTTGTCCAGTGAATATGCTTTATTATGAATAGTTATCTGACCTACGTGAGTGAAGCAGATAAAGAACTGCCATGAATGTAGATACCGCAGTGCTGCAACTTCAACAGTTGTACTATCCAAAGTACTACAGGCCCGAATATATTTAATTAAGTCACTGCATTACTATTGATATAAGTGAGACTGTCAAGTATGTACCTTACGCAGATGAACTAATGTGCTGCAAATAAATCAACACTATATAATAATTTTTACATATTGTGAAAAAAGGAATATGGCAGCATGTTTGCTGTCTTGCTGCTATTGCATTTGCTTTGCATCTGCAAACAATAGCATGCTCAGAAATATGATAATATTAAAGTGACGTCCTGGTAGCCAGGATGCACTGAACAAAGCCCTATGTGGATTGTCATGTTTCCTGCACTTTTGAAAAAATTACATGTGTGATATTACATTGCACATTGCGAAAACGTGTAAGGCTACCATGTGCAAATGCAGTTTACACCTATGCACACCCGTTCACCTTTCTGTGCCATGCAAACAATTGAAAACAAGCAGAAACATATATTTCAAGGAATCTAATGTTTTGTGTTCATTGTATGATGCTTGCCTATTATATGTAGTTCATATTGTTATTATGTGACAGTTCAATTAATGTGATTATTCCATTGCATTAGACAGATTAAAAAACCCACCTAGTATGCTAATTTATAGCCAACACTGTCTGTCTATTAATATCTACTCCTCATATCCAAACATAGCATTATGCATCTTTCCTTCATTGATACTGCTTTGCAGGGTATATATACAAATGAACACTGCTTGCGACATGCTGTTCTGGTGTTTAAATCGGTTTCTTCAATGGTCTTTCCATAGGGGGGGCAAACCTTTCACAGTTTGAACACTGCTTTAAATGTCATTGAATATGTCCACTGTTACATGATGCTTCATTTTGTTGCCAGCATACAACACTGGTCATCAAGTTATCACTGCATGGTCACTCAACGATTAGATAAAAAATGCATTAAATAGCCTACTTGTTTTATTTCTTCACAGCACTAGGTAACAAAGACATTCAACATCAACATTCCTGAATGTTGTTGCTAATTAGGCCATGCTTATATGCTTTCTGCTGCGCATACATTGATGCATGTCACATTACCAAGGTTTCAAATATTTACTTTATTTTCCCTGTTGTAACTTTTGCTTGTCATGATGTTTTCAAGTAATAGTGTATGTCATGTCGAAATTTGCTACCCTATCCTGCAGAAATGGCAATAAATTTCTGCGCTGTGTGAGAAGACACCAATTGAAATGTATGGGTGTTTCCCCTTTGCCTTGCTGTATTATTGGTTGTGCAAGTATTTCTATTTTGATGAGTTTTTTCTACACCGCGTAAATGCAGTAGACAAATTGTGCCTACTTCGAGGCATCCCCCAGGGCAGGGGATACAGATGAATGCTAACAGCCCTTGACTGACATTAACCTGTCGCTGGTATTTTTTACTGAATGACAGACATTTGGATAGCACACCGGGTAAATTGTCCTAGTCTTCTCAATAAGTCCCATATGATCTTTGCCACTCAGCTGAACTGCCATCAATCCAGGCAGATAGGGCTTTACTTTAACGTCTCATGCGAAAGAGGGCACTGCAGCAGACAAATTCTGCCCACTTCCAGGCATGACTCAGGCCAGGGGATATAGATGAATGCTAACAGGGCTTCACTTGTACATCTCATGTGACAGACAACACTTCAGAAGTGCACCACATCTCTTATGCTGCAGTCTACTGTCAGTCCTCCAATATTAACGCACCTGGCTGATGCCAGAACTAAGCCCACAGTGCTCTGATTTCCTGGCCTCAGAGCTGAATGTGCTGCCTAGTAAGGCAGTACCAGACAGCAGTAGTACAGTAAGGTTAAGAGTTGTTCATGAATACAATTTGCTGTAGCACACCTGTTCAGTTCCCTGTTCTCTGGCATCAGAATGCAGCTGCAAATAAGCTTTGCTGAGAGCCTGCCACACCACATTAAACAATTGCAAAAAAAAAATATCAAGCACACTATGAACAGACAAACCCTCCTAAAAAGACACTATAATGTTGCCTAGTGACAGTGTCAGCTATGCTCAATACATGCTGATAGCACGATACAAACGGCAGGCCGAAATCAATGCTATTCGCCATTCAGCCATATCATTATACTGAATATTCATCTTTCCATTCTGTGAGTGTTTGGCCAATCTGCTTACCACAGCATCTTGTTTGCTGTTCTTTGCAGTGATTTACTACTATTATGTTACATAGCAGTCTCTACAATATAATGCTTGCCTACGATATGTACTACACATCTTTCGGATATTAGCAGTGATGCTTGAAATGTTGGCAGCCAATATAAGACAGTGAGTGAAGGGAATCACGTATGCAGGTGCAGACCTAGGCTTAATTCTGACAGAAGTAAAGCCCATGCTATATAACAATAGTTAGACATTGTTAAAAAAAAAGAAACCACCACAAAACCATGTTGTTTCTCTTAATAATATTGCATGCATATTATATGCACAAATAATGGCATGCTCAAAGATATCAGTATATTGAATGTCCGTCTTGCTGCTCATGTCAGCAGTCTGCAAACCCCGGTCCTGTGCTGTGACGGATCCTGTGCCTTACAACACAATAACGTTTATTATGTTAGATAGCATCTTCGTTGGCAGCATAACAGCAATGTGTGAGCCTATGAACTGCAAAGCTGAAAACCTGTGTTTCACCCACGTACCCTATGACATCATGCTGTCTGCACCTGTGCCCTACAATACATGTATGGACAAACTTTTACTTTTCTTTGCTATTCATCATTACACACAAATCTATGCTGCTGTATGTTCAGGCATATGATTGTTTGAATGTTCTTCTTTGTAGGCAGTCAGTGTGTGGGGAACATGTCTGCATACTGCAATGTTTCCTGCTTGTGGCAATCATTGTCTTTTATTATATTATTTGACAGAATGTAACCCTTGGCTGCCTACAATAGAATGTTTTGCGGTAATATGTAATAAATATCTGATTATCTATTGCTACTAATACTTGAAACATTGGCAACTACTATAACACAATGGTTGCAATCAATGATCTGCAAAGATAGACAGCAATGAATGAATCTGGCAGGATCACAATCCATAGTCTGTGCCTCTAAGCAACTAATTGATCGTCAGTGCACAGTGCATTGCAACACTCAACAGCCTTTCAATGTAGCCTGTTATTCCTGATTCAGCAATCTGCAAAAAAAAGGAACACGCTGCAATGTTTTTTCTTTCTGATGCCATGCTTCTCTATTATCTTTAATAGCTTATTTTGCCCTGCAACACTTCCATTGCCATGACTGACCGCTTCCATGATGCAGATCCACGACTTCAAATAGCATGCGTCTTCTTAGGAAGTACTGAGCATATAGTAATAGTTACCTCTTATATGCAAAGACAACATTATGCATGTTTCCTGTATGAATACTACTATGCATAACACACATCGAAATGAATGCTACCATAAGGTATTGCATGATATGATTTGATAGTCTTACTTCAACGTTCTTGCTGTGCAAAACAAAACAAGTTACATACTGTCAGATCTCTTTAATTGAGATTTAATATTTATATTTTTCCACTGTGCTACATTTGGTTGATCACACAACAGACCTTTCATGAATCTCTAGCCAAAACTGTCACTGTCATTATATTACAGGGCTACATTAAATAACATACTCGCTTTCTTTTGTTTTTCACAGCAATACCTGACAAGGACAGCAGTTCAGTGCCTGCCTCCTTCTTATTGTATGACTTATACTACTGCAATGTTGTTTTCTTATAATTCTGTTCCTCTTCTTTTGTCTTATATGATATCAATGCATTTCGGTCGACCAAACAAAGTCGCTCCTGTTGTGCATGAAATGTGTGTCATCCTTGTAACTGTATGCATATCAATACATCAGTACGTCTCAGGAACTACAGCACATAATATTTATTTCCCTACCCAGGAAACATGAAGTCTGTGTACATGCACAGTTATTGACTTACTGATGAAACTAGTTTAATGCAGTGCAATCAACCAGCCAGATAGACCAAAGCCTTTGAAATTTGCCGTGCCTGTTTTAGTTAAAGCAATACTTAGAAACAATCACCAACCTAGGAGACAGCTGCTAAGATGTCATTAGCAGCAAGACTGTAGCACCTTTTGCTGCTTTCAAATGCGTGCCACTAACAGTCATGCAAATCAAAGTCATTCGAGTGTAGTATGACAAGTACAACAATTGTTAACATTGCACATAAATACGGTCATAGTATGTCCTGCATTTACTTATCGAATACCCTGCCTGTTCCATGCATCTTTGCTATTTACTCATAAGCGTCTTTCTGAAGATACTTATTATTTTCGAGCAATTACTGTTTCAGTGCGTAATTGTACTTCGGCATCCACCAGTACGTTGTTTCGTCATGCAATTTGACTTTTTTAAAGCTGTTTCTTATAAAAACTACTCCTTTGAAGACAACAACTGAAACATTACTACTGCATTTCAAGGTAGGATTTGTTAGTCGTATTATTTTGCAGGCCATTACATGCTGCTATCAACCAATCTATTTTTGTATGCTGTTTGGTAATACTGTATGCCATACTCTTACGGTCGAAAACACTATGAGATAGTATGTGCAGACTGTGATGGACGGCACTATGAGGAACAACAGTTGTAACAGCAGAACAATTCTGAAGTATGAATACCATGGCTGTTGTTGTTCCCTCGTATGCATAGGTTTGATGAGTTTTCTACTATAAGAAGTCTCAGAGAAAACTATGCTTGTTAAAGCAGCATGAAATGTCTAACAAACTGTTAGCTATGTAGAATATATCTAAAGCCAGAGTGCATGTACTTCTGCGATATGATGCAATTCAAAACCATTACAGTTTCTGCGCTATATGCAACAATACCATTGAGTCTGTGTTCCTATGCATGTCATATTGTATACAGCTTCCGACACAACGTGTTCACTTCAATAAGCAGGCTTTTTCTGCTAGGTTTAAAAGAGCAGCATAACTCCCACCCATGCACAGACAAATAATGCTATTCATACATCAGGATGTTGCCACTTCTTGCTGTGCTATATGTTACTACACTCCACATCATACTATTCACACATTTACTTTGATTTGTTTACTTGACCTGCTGTTAAAACAGTTTCAGTGACTGCAAGCAGTCGTACTGTGTATACATATAGCACAACTGTTAAAAGTAACAATATCATTTCCATTGTAATTCATGCATGATGATATTGCATATGCTGACATAGACAGCATGAACACGGGACAAAGAGCCGCAAATAAAATGCTACGTCTGCAAGGCAACCCATATCAGTAGAAACTCAAAAGGCTGAATATGTTTACCCTTCAGGAAAGAAAGAACAGGCGGGCATGATATAAATAGTCAAGTGGGTCAAGTCTGTTAAGACAGTCTAATAGAAAAGCACAGATAACAGTAAGATGTGCTACAGCAAGGAGGCACACTTTGAACATAGACAGAGGATGGCTCAAAGCCACCGGCAGAAATTATTTTCCACGCACAGCGTAGTCCATGCATGGAATCAGCTTCTTGAGACGGTCATGAAGTCTAAAACAGTGACAAATGTTTAGTAGGCAGGAAACAAACACACACAAATTATAGTGACAGTTATGACAACCTAGATTGTTGGGTCACTATAATGCCTGACTTAGCAATACATACCACATCAACAGACTAGATGGACCTAGTGATCCTTCTCTGTCATCAAGATGTATGTTTCTATGTGTGTTTTTCTAGGACAGTTTTTCACTTGTTTTCCATATTAACAGCCATTCTAGATAAGTTCATTGGAATAAGAAGCTATGCAGAGACCAGTGTTTCAGTTTATTGTGCCAGCTTCTGTATGACAACAATGTCTTGTAGTGTCTTAAATACATATGTCTTGGCAGACCACTATCACTTTAAGTCATCATTTTCTTTAATGCCATATGTTGCTATTGAGCAGGTATTACTACCAACTACCCCACTGTTTCCCTACAGAAGCCTTCATTACATTGAAAGCAAACGTTAACAGTCTTTTCTGCAGTATATGAATGTTTACACAGTTGCAAGTCCATTCATGCAAATAAACATAGTATGCTGTAGTACAGGCACTACATCTGATATATTCCTGCAAGATCATTCATATTTCATGCTTTGCAAGCCTACATCTACCTTCTTTGACTACCACCCAGAAAAGTGTATGTCTCTGTATTGCTGTGTATGTGTGTCTGTATGATGTATGTATACATTACGTCATGCATTAGAACGGATGCACTTTTGTATGCTGTTTAATAATGATTAATGGATGTCATAGGCACTAGGTTCCAGGCACTGCATATTTATTTCCTGCATGTTTCTGATCATCCTCCCTGTCCCATGCTCATATGTGGCATGCGGGCAACAAAGTCTTCAAAAGAGGGTTAAGTCAATTAAGCCACAGGCTAGTTGTCTATGTGAGGAGTAGCTATCAAACTTTGTACACCTGCTAATATAATTGCAGTGGTGCCTCTTTCAATTTTCTTGTCATTTACCCAGACTGAGCGTATTGCTTAGCTAACAAATGCTGTCATCGAATGTATTGTTAGCCACGTAGCAAGGTATCTTATTACTAGGCATCACAGTATTATCGGCTACTCTTATGCAGAAATAACCATTTCCAACACTGAAAATGCATTAATAAATATGCTTTCATTTGTAAAAAAATGTTGATAGCATCCCACAAAGTGACAACATGAGCCATCAAAGTTCCAAGCCCACGTGCTGTTTGTGAGGTCCTGATAAACAACAAGTCGAATGCAACCATCAATGGTTAACAATGTAGTTACATGCCATATTATCAAAAGCTTTTTATAAATAAAAGTATATCCATTAATGCATGTCTATTGATGGAAATAGTGACTTCTCGATGCCACTAGCGGATAATACTGTCATTTGTTGTACCAATTAATAATGTGCTAGTGCGGCAGCTGTCCGGACCCTACTTTCATTCAAGTATTTGTACATTGCCTTCGTCAGGTACTCAGTCTATGCCAGGCCATTCCATCTTGTTTTCACACTATCACATTTTATTGCAAGTATTTAAAAACAGGAAGTCTATGCCTACTTTTTAAAGACTGTTCAGTGACATGCATTAACTGTAGCGCTCTGCTTAAGGTGTGATCACATTCGCCCAATACATTGCATGTCACATTTTAAGCCTCTCACCCAGGCGTCTTTGACCTTTGAAGTGCAATCCCTGGCTTTATTATTCTGCTGTGCTGAATAGTAAAGCTATTTTAATTTATCTAAGTCTTCTTTCGTGTGAATACATTCCATGCAAATGAGGCTAATTTATCAGATTGATAAGGTAAGAGAATGACGCTTGCAGGAATACCTGTGTACTGTCAATGATCTCAATTTCACCAGACCTATCAAAATGATGTCCTGGCCTGGCCTGCATATTTCAAGCAATACAATAAAACATACTTCTTGCCTTGCATTTCCTGTTTCTGACTTGCCAGACAGGCTTACTAGCCCTCGTTTACTGTCACGGGCTTGTACCACAGGCTGCTTTATACACCAAGCACCTCAAAATGAGTGCATGCTACTGGCAATATGAAAATGTTGCACAGAAACAAAATCACTGTATTGTTCAGACAATTCAGTTCCCCTGCAGCACACCATACGGCGAAACAATTGTCACAGTACAGTACCAGGCATAATCTGTCACTGCTGTGCCTTTTGTTCTTCTTTTGCTGTCATCCATTGCATTGCATTTCATTCTATGGAGACCAGTTGAAAACCTATTTGCTCAAGGAAGACTGCAATTGATCTTTCAAGGTGCACACTTTATTATATGCATCTAAAAGCACAATAGTTGTCACTTTACCATTTAATGTAACTACAAATAAGTTCAGTAAAGGGACGTCACTGCCTACTCTTCCAAATGAATGCCCGTGCCTCATAGGTGCAGTAAACTGTGACAGAGCAGTAAACACAGGGTAGACAGCCAAAAAAGGCGGATACTGCAGTGGTGAACTAGCAGGATGTCCAGAAACCTCATGTCAATGTTCACATAATAGAGAGTTAAATATGAAAGGGGCAGATTACATAGACGCACTCTTTATCTACCAACAAAATTAGCACGTCTATCTATTCCTGCAACAGAACATTACACTTCTGTCACAAGCATGTAACTATTAATGTTCATTCGACACAAGCCACGCAGCCAGCCAGATTCAAACCTGTCTAGGAAGCATGATGCTGTGTTTATAGGGATGTACTTCCTAATGCAGAAACAAAATACAGAAGTACAGACAAAGCTGACCCACAAAGTATGTTCACCAGTATTGCCAAACATTTCCATCAGCATAACAGCAGTCCATATATCGTGGAATTTTCTAATGCAGTTCAACTTATGCCGCTGTTATTGAACAGCACATTGCACAATCAAATTACTTCAGGCATACTATGCTACTGTTACCTTATGTGGCAATGTTCAGGGCTGTGAACAATTATGTCTAAATGTTTCACTTGTAAATGACTTTTAGCAATCGCAGCACTCCATTTATGAATGCAGTTATAATTGCGTTCGTTGCAATAGCTTCCCCCCCCTTTGCCCCTGTATGACTGCTATGTTTGATACTTCAGTGCGCAACTTGCACACAGGTATATAACATTTAGAAAACAAGCTTGGTAAATGTTGCAGTGCTATATGTATAATATTGTAACACTCCTGTATACCAGTCATCAATTTGCCACATATGCTGACAGCTTGACAATCGCAGCTGGCACAGCAGCGGCATACTGAAGATGCATACAAAAGGTACACATGCCACAGACATATACAGTTCCTCATTGTTAGCCATGTAAGAGAAGACTTGTGCAGAAGCGACTGCAGTATATACCTGCATGGCTGTCAGACTGCGACTCTAATCTCCAAATATGTAGGAGTTTGCTTTCCGCAATCTCATTATGGTACAACTTACTCTAGTAATCTACTAATATTTCAATACCTCCAGCCCTTTACTATGCCCCACCCTCCCAAAAAATCCCTCATATACAGCATGATTGCTATCTCGGCTTTTACTCCATCTCAAGTTCCATGACACCCCCCCATATAATTTAATCGTACCGCCCGTTTCCAACATTTTTTCTCCCGGTCTGTACCCAAATAACAAAACAAAAGTAACATTTAGGCAGTAAGTCATTCCCAGTATAGTAGCATAGTGTATTGCTTGCGATACCCAAGCAATGACATCGGTATGCCTTTATGGCACTTAGGACGATGCTACCCATATCAAGCCATCATAGCCTGTGAATAAAGGAGAGGGACCAACTACAGGAACGCACAAACACTCCTAATGAAACAATCAATTCCTGCAAAATGAATTATGAAACATATACATACAGAATATGGTGAAGCAAGATTGCTCAGTTGAGCTTCCTACCAATTGGCAGGCTTCTGCTATGTCCCTCGCCCCCTAGGAAATATGACATGCTGCCCCTGTCCACTGCTTGCCCATCTTCACTGCCAAGACTGCCACTTTCAAATAATTTGATAATGTCTGCCTTGCCAACATTTCATCAATCTAGCTTCAGCCACACACAAAAAACTAAAATCTACACACCAAATAATCCCACTGTGCTACCTATGCCGTTGCTTGCGATATGCCGTAATAATGCCGGCATTTGTTTGCAGCGCGTATGATGGGCCTACAGATCTGAGGCCATCATACTGACTGATTGAGCAGGGCAGAACAGCTATGTGGCCAGACAGACCCCCAGCATGAGACATTCTCTTTTCCTTAACTGAATTATGATGTTCACACAGGCAATATTGCCACACAACATTCTACAGTTCACAATTACAACAATACCTGGCAATCTGAGTGAAACCTGACATCAAGGAATACCGTTTAAAACCTCCTAATAATAACATTTTTGTTTACATAAATAAATTGCGTCCTCGCACACCCACAGAACCAAATACTACAATTTTTGTTACTATCGCTTTCTTTAAATGTTCGCTTCTCTTCCTCGGTTGTTCTTCTCCCTGCCACCGTTACTATGTCATACAATTGTTGCAATCTAATACTAATGCAAAATGTAAGAATGCTACTATGTCCAATTGTTTCATGGAAGTGTTATAGTATTGTGCTGCTAGAAAAGTTCCACATGCTACAATGTTCAGTATTGCATTATCTAACTAATATCTATCAAGTACATGTACCGCCCTACAAGAATTGCAGCAGCCAACTAGTTCAATCTAAATTACATTCGTACCTTACAGTCAATCGACATGTGGCAGCACCAAATGCCATTTGTCTGACATATTTTCCCTGCTGCCATTTGCAAATCGATTTAGCTATGCTGTGAATAACACCCACTTTGTGGAGGGCAGACATTTAAGACACACCTTTGCAGGTTACGTTTTGAACAAATTCTTAGCCTCTACAAACGACACCAGAAAGCAGCAATATTTCCCCAGGAATAGCTGCAGAAAACACAGCGTGTGTATAGTTGTGTGCTGAACCCATATGAAAGTTACCTCATGTCGGCACAAACCCAGGTGCCCCGTCTGCTGTACTACAGAAAGCCAGAGCACTGCATCTGCGGCTCACATTTGTTTGCCACCCTGCAGCACTGCTTCCTAACAGATAGCACTAATTATATTTATGTATCCCAATCTCTGGCAACGTTTATGTGACATCTTAAGACAAGAAAGGTACAACCAAATACTGCCCCTATCAAGATAATTCAAATCCAACATAGTTTTATAACTGCAGTACCTTATGCAACACATGTACAATGCCTATGTGTCCACCGTTTTGCTCTTTTGGCCTTCAATGCTATGCATGCTTGCAATGTTACATCTTAATAAGCGTGCATATTCCACACATTGCTGAGGTATATAATCTTGTACTGAGTCATTCAATGAAGGCACGGCATAGAAGCCACTAAACAGCTGTTTGCCCATCCCAGCTGCAATTGTACATACATGCCTTTAATTCCTACGACATCCAATTGCACTGCTGTGGGCATTGTGAAAGCCACATGCCTCCCATGTCCTCCCAAGTCGCTCCTACTCAGACACTTGTAACTTGCTGTGTGCCTCCTACTTACACAATTGCATGCCAACATTTATGTCCTGCATTGCACCACTAAGCTGCATACTACCTTACTATTTAAAAGAGGTTTCTGCAAATAGATTATTAACCGTAATCTGATGGGTAGGCAACTATACTAGTGGTTACATTGCTAGACAGCCAGCTTATAAAAAGCCCTATATTTATTTATATAATAATGGCCAAGCAGTTGCTGGTGCACTTCATTAAGCAGTGCCAAATGTATCATTATAACAGCATTACCCACATGTCAGCTTGATTACATTCCAGTTCTTTGCCTATTGATCAGTATCCCATGCCCTCACCTGTTGCCTTCAAATAGGCACAATCTGCCCACTGTACTTACTTTGGTAACACAAATTAAACACATAACATTAAGTACTTGCTTAGGCAGAAATCCCTAACAGTAGCTCCATTGCCATAAGCACAGCTTTACCAGTTGCAACTAAGCTGCATTCGTAAACAAACATTTTGCTTAGTCTGACACCCCTGATTACACAATGCCCGTTTCATACGGCAAAGTACCCTTAAATCTGACATTGAATATTTCTTCCGTTATACAGTGATACATTTTCTGTGCAACTCAGAACACCTTACAGTAATTTACAAGTTTGTCACATGTCCCCTCTTGCTGAGCTATAACCTGCAGCTTTAGCAACACATAGGCAAACAATAAATGAGCTCTCCAAAGTCATCCTTCTCTGCCCTAAAGCTCTCTGTTTCCATGTTCCACTGTATGTTTTTGAGCAGCACTATCTTTGCTATGGTTTCTTCCATTAACACCCATGCTAGATACTCAGATGTGGGAAACAAGCTACAGGCACATCACTGTTTTGCTTTATGATGCCAACATCTGTATGACAACAACGTGATGTAGGTTGCTAGGTCAGCATCTATTAACAAACCACTATCATTTTAAGTAGACATTGCCTTTACTGTCATACTTTACTATTAAGCAGGCATTGTTAACAGGTGCCTCATTGCTGTCATGCACAAGAGTCAATTACATTCAAAATAAAAGCAGGCACTGTATTGCGCAGAATACTCATGGTCACACAAGTGCAACTTCTGTCATGTCAATGAAGCCTATTAGCGGTGTCGTATTACTGGAAGTCATTGAGATTTCATGCATTGCAAGTCTACATCTGTGCTCTTTCAGTACTACCTGCAAAACTGTATGTACTCATATTTCTGCATATCTGTATGTCTATAATGTACAGTATGTAGAAATCTAGATTTAGTAGTTGCCGTATTGGTCCTTGCAAGAATAGATCCAGAAGCAAATGATTTGATACCTTTTACTGGACCAACATAGATGTAACAACAAAACCACAGTGCTGTAGGTTTCAGACCAACCACTCCGTCTCCAGAGGCTAATAACAGTTGCTTAGAAAATACAATACCTATAACAGCTACATCATGCAGGGAAAACCAGGGCAAATCCCCATTGGTTTAAAATACTCATTCAATAAATACAGAAGATGATGAAAAGAGAAAGAGAGACAGACATCTCATTAAAGCTACGTATTGCCCCCCCCCAATGGTGATGTGGGGTAGACTGGCATGCATTGCTTGTATGAAGAGGAGGAAATAAATTACATTTTTATCTCTTTCCCAGATTCCTTAGCCACTTGTGATACATGAAAGAGTTACACCCTCACTGTATATTGACATATTTACATATCAGGCTACATGATCTTAACTTCTTGAGGTATCTCAACTCCAATTTTTGGTTTGCCACTAATACTGTCACTCTATATTTCCATTACCATTTATGCAGTCCTGTCAGTACGGTACCCGTTTTTGACATTTCTTGGGCCTTATACCTAGCTTGACAGCACAGCTAGGTTTTCCACATCATGCACTCTGCACTGATGTTTTTAAGACACCTTTACTGGTCAATGCTTGTGTATTATGCAGGCATTGAAACTTCTTGGAGCCCTAAGACAATCTTAGTTTGTCTTTCATCTGGCTGGAGGGTGCCTTTCAGTAATCACATCCTTATACTAACTGTGACACTACTGGCTTGATTTAAGATTCATCTGCTTCAGCAGTATTATCTTATGTCGACTACATTTATATGCAGTAGGATTCTTTGTATGTGTGTTCCTGCAAGTACCTGTGACCCAGGAACCCTCTTAGCCGAAGGCAGTATACTACTGTTTGCAGTCGTTGTCAGAATAGTTCATTTTATTTCCACTACTGGCAAACAGGCAGACTAAGCATTATTTTCAAAAAGCATTGAATGACAGCCACTCATTATGGTGCTCTGGTTAAGCTGTACTGGAAACATGCCCTGTACTGCATTCAGTTTAAAATGCAATCCCAAGGCTTGCTATTTTGCTGTTCTACTTAGTAAGCCTGCTGTGATGTTGCACAACACTTCCGCAACATGCACAGATGACATACAAACAAGACTATTTTATAGCATTAATAAGCTATGAAAAAGTGCACGTCTAGGAATACCAGTGTAATATGATTCATCTGCAGAATGCCACATAGCAATGCTTCACTGCAACATATTGAATTTTGCTACTTCAGTTGCCTGCAATACAATCAGATCACAATCCTCAGTCCACATAACATGAATTTAATTACCACAGATTCTCAGGCACTGTAAGCCACATAGCAAGGGCTGTGCTACATGTCAATCTGTTCCATGGCAAGGACTGTGCTACATGCTAACCTGTTCCAGTAACGCATCAACTACAAAGTTCCTTGCCCTGAAATCATAATGTTCTCAGAGCAACAGTTTCCAGTGTCAGGTTTTATAATAATGCCCTTGCATTCACCTCAGGCCTTAACCAATAATTATTTTACAAATTATCCAAAAACCCTAAATAGCCACATGTCATATGACTGTATGCTTCTCAACTTCAAGTATAATCAATACTGGCACAACCTGCCCCATATACAGCTGCATAAAAAATATATCTTGTATTGACACCTATGCAGTCATTATAGATAGTCCACATTGCCATGCCTATTAAGCCTCATGATCTAAGCATCAACAAAAATATCTCAGGTACTTCACCAGCTACTAAAAGTACTTGCGACACACAAACAATGTAAGCAAATAAACAATGCTTACCATAGCACATCGTTATACTTATACTGCATTATCACCCTTACTATTTCACATGCCCTTCATGCATACCAACATTTATTTACTACATCACTATCTGACATTATTTCTCTATACAACATGTTTACGAACATCATTGTATCTGACATCTGTTTTCTATGCCCCCTACTGAAACCTCATTACATTGCTGGTTTCTCCTGTGCTTTCAGAAACCTCAGTTTCAGCTTGACAAACCATGCACAATTCTCTCCCTCAATGCTTTTTACCTCTATAGTCACATACTATAGTTCAAGCTACGTGCCTTCTTACATTGCCAGATAAGCCAGTTTAAATTACCAACCCTATTACTTGCAATTACTGACAGTAATTGCACAGCAATACTTCTACTCCCGCGTGAACAAGTGGTTCTTCTGTTCTGCACTTCCAACTCTCACTCAGTCTCCCTTTTGATGTCCACCTTTCTTTCTCAGCTACCTTGCACCCTCAAACTGCTGTTAGCATGCATACACTCTGCAACTTCAACCTTTGCCTTCCCCAAAAGTCAGGTCTCGGCATTCTACACCATATAGTTTCAATCTACGAAGCCCATTCCAACACTGCATTCAAAGAACATTCCTGCAAATGGCAAGCTCTTTCCATGACTCAAGCCTATTGACCCTTCCATCTCGTGCATGCACACCATCCTTTGCTCCTCTCTTACAGACATCAATCACTGTCACACAACTTAATTCACTATTGACATTTAGACTCTGTTTCTCTTTCTAGCAACAAACTACAGATTTAATAGTCATCTTGCCACACTCCCACAATCTAAACTGTCAGAAGATACTACATATTTCTAGTGTCTCTGCTGAGACAATGATTCTAGATACATCACATGCGTAACTTTTGAATGCCTCATTCTATGACTATCAAACATGCTCACCTCATGTCCTATCATCGTTTGCAATACCGAGCCAATTTACATACTGCCAGTACATTCTATCTTGCAACTTTCAAAAAGACATCTTATTGCTATGCAGCACCATGCCATTCACAGTTTACAACATTTTCCTTACTTCCTCCTGCATCCACTCACATGCCCTCACCAATTGATTGTAGCCATCAATATCTAGCACCATTCAAGGCCTCCTAATATGCACACATAAAATGTAATACAAATGTTTTCCCACGCATTGTAAGACATGTCACCTAGGCCTCATCTTAGCTCTGTTGAACAGCCACAGTACACAGCCTGACATTTAAAACAACCTCTTTGCAACCATTTTTTCCTCTGAACTTTAAAGCTGTATCCATTTTACATCGCATTTTGTCCATTCCACTGTCTTTGACATGTAATCAACATTAATGCTGGCCAGAACTACAAGTAGGCATGTCCCATCTCAATGCCATGTACAATCACATATGATAATAATGATAATTACAAAACCAACAATACCACCACACATCTGATTATAGTGGTGCGCCACTACTATCGCAGTGTACTTGGCCAAACCACATTAACACATTCACAATGCATTAACACCTGCTCTCCCTCTTTCAACCCATGTTACCATAATCACACCCTAATTACACTTCTCAACTTTAATACCGTATTATGCTAACAACTTCTTTATTCTCTCCACAGACCTGCAGCTGACCACCTGCTTACAACCCATTCCAGCCTTACCTCTCCAGTTCAGCAGTTACCACAATTGCTACATCAGGTCCACACAGACAGGCAAATATATCACTCTCAACTTTCACAAACATCTTTAGCACATGCACAGTCTACTGCGAACCTCCCTCTCTTCTCCTATTTTATCAGTACCATGTACTACTTACGTTTCTCAACAGTCATGGTCTATAAGACTAACAATCTTCTTATTCTTTCTACAGACCTACTAGCCAACAACCGCCTACAGCAGCTTCCATCCTTTGCTCAGCGCTTTCCCAATCTCGTCACTTCTTGCGCCACCTACCCATACAAGGTGAGTATGCATCGTGACAACCCATTCATCCAATCCATCCTCCTCCATGTCAGCTTTTAAATCCTGCACTCTGCACAACCCCTGCTCTCATTACATCTGCATCACAACTGCCACATAACTACCAGCATAGTCCCACCTACATCTCCACTATTACATCACTCATATATTCCTCCATACCAGTCCTGCCCCACTCACCAGTTTTACCATTCATTATCGACATAATCTATACCTTGCGCACACATACCTCAGCCACCACCACTGCCATTTCATCATCATGAACTACAGTCACCTACAAGCTGACTACAGTCAGTCACATGTCATCGTCCCTTTACCATCACGTGGTAAACAGTGCTTAGCTATGAGCACAACAGCCCTGCTATACAACAGCTACAGTGAAGCTACTTCATGGTCAACACATGACATGAACACTATTCTACAATTGGGCGATTCTTTATATCACTTCATCAGAACATTTACCACCCATTGACATTGACTACCCCACATTCCAGGCAACACTTGCACTGAATCTCACTACCTATTCTTCTCTACTGCTCTGTATACAACAGTATCGCATAGCAATATTCAAATCACATCAGGCATACCATATCTTTGACTCACATAGTTGAGACATTCATGGATTACCTCACCCATTCGGCAAATCTACTATGCTAACATTCTCTACTGTTACATCCCTCCAAGCCCACATTCTTAAGCTAGCTCTTGCTAATAATCCCCCCAATGTCCAATCCATCCCTTTTGAGCTCATGCCACTCACCTCCAGCACTGCATCCTCTTCTCCAGCACCACACCACACTCACCAGCTCTCTCATGATCCAGAATCACAAATATTCACCCTGAATTGTTACACCACCACTAGACCATCAGTTATACGGAACACATCCAGTGACAATACCACATCACCTACCCTATTACACCACTCTTCTGCTCCACCACTTCCATACATCCCTACATCTCCACTACCATCCACTCCCATCCCTGTCCCTCTCACTCCAACTGCCCTACCCTATGCTACCGCACCCTTCCACTCACATTCAATAAACACCTACCCTCAGCCTCCCCCACACACCACTCACTCTGCCCCTTGCCCTTTAATACCTCCTCATTCAGCCTTAACAGCAAGCATGCCACAAACACAATCCGCCCATGCCAGCACTCCACACACCACTAGCCATGCAAGCGCACTCACTACCATTATACAGTCAGCACCAGAACTGCCCATCCACAGTCCACACCCCAAATCACTATATACTACTACACAGTTTTCCATACCACTGCCAGGCCAACAACCACTAGACACTTTTTTAACATGCCTGTGCATAGTCGTATATACTCACACGACTCCATTCACTACGTGGACTCCACATATCATAGACACAATAGTACGCACTGCCCAACTCCTCACTACACTGTGTGCTCCAGCACACCCCACCCCACATACGATCCACAGCATTCCATCATATCTGTCCTACTACCACCATTCTCTATCCATTTTACATGCTACACCAAAACGCCTAAATTTTTCAACTGCAAAATCACAACAAAACCTGCGCTTCCTGCAACAAAGCACAACAACTTCTCCATATTGTTACATACATTCAAACACTACCTGTGCTGTCCTGCTCTACACTAACAATACTTACTGTGTCATCTTAATTGCCTCCCTCCCTGATCAGCATCGGTCATCTGCTGTTACCATTAAAACTTTTCCTTCCATCGATCTACAACTTCTTCATGCCATTCACCTCACTATCCCACATACTGCCACTACTTGCTGCAATATTGTTCCCATTAGATTACGAACTCTCAAAGCTCCATACTTCCATAAAATACTTTGTACCAAAACACCCACTGCCACTCACAAACCTAGGCTTTATGCCATCACACTCTCACTTATACCACAAACAAACACACCTATCACTTCCACTGCTACTACACTGCCTTCCTCATCTCTCACTGCAGAAGTTACACCTCATACTTAAGACATGCTCTCTCACATTTTGCAACATGCTGCTGCTGCAGCCAGCACTGCCTCACTGCCAATACAAATACTCATACTAATACAACTTCTCCATGATGATGTGGAAAATGGCCCAACTCATGCATGCACCACTTGTAACCAACTTCTCTACAGCCACTCTTTGACAGCCATACCCACATCCATCCTGTCCAATCCTACATTTCTACTCTGCCAGCAACATGACAAGACATCACACATCTGTCGCACTTGTTTACGATACATAAAACTGCACAAAATTCCACCCGTATCTATTGCTAACCACATGACATTCCCTGCCATTCCACCTCAACTCAAATTGTATGAGCTTGAAGAATGCCTTGTATCACCTCGTATTCCATTCATGCAAATCAGACAATCACCAAAAGGAAATCAGTTCAGCATGAAGGGTGCTGTAGTTAATGTTCCTGCTGATGTTAACACCACTGTCACCCTTTTGCCACGTCAGGCGCATGACACAGCTACTATACCAGTTAAGCTGAAACGTAAATTGCACTACCACTCACATACACACTCTCAAAATGTTCACCCCCAACAAAGTTAAAGAGGCTGCCCATTGGCTGGCTAATAACAGTCCTTTATTCAGACAACATGGAGTTACATACAATGACAGCTGGACATACAATGATCCCTCGCAAGCTGCCACCAGTAACTCTGACTCTGACAGTTCCTCCACTTCAAGTGCTGCCAGTGCTGAAGAAACACCTTCCCATTACCCCCCAGGACACCTTGACACTCTGTTAACCACCCCTCTGTCTACTGTCATATTACTGAATACAATCCTATCAGTTGCTCCAGCACAGTTTAGTATTCCTAGGGGACTATTTGAAGACAAAGACTCTGAATTTTTAGCTTTTCCTACCATTTTTGGCGGTCAAGGTAGCACCACATATGCTGCACGGCCAATTCGAGTTCCATACAGTGACATATGTAAATGTGAACTAAGAGCACAAGACCATCGAGTAGCACAATCCATTCCCAATCTTTTCTACAAAGTTAAAAAACTACAAATTCAGCAACTGCAAGGAAAACTTAGTATCTCTCTTAGAAAACGGCGGTGACAAGGTAAAACTATTACTGCTGGCGATCTTAAATGTGGAGGAACAGAAGCCATGCTCCAATACAATGAAGGATACCATATATTGAAAACATTACGGGGCTCTCCACCTTACTAGGAACATACTAAGAGAAATGTCTTTGCCATGATATGGCAGCTTGGCATCCCTACCTTTTACATGTCACTATCTAGTGCTGAAGCGCACTGGATACATTTATTGAGAATACTTGGTAAGGTACTACACTCACGAACATACACTGATGAGGAACTACAAAACATGACATGGGAACAAAAATGCCAACTAACACAGTCTGATCCTGTGACTTGTGCATGCCACTTTGACTACCAAGTTCATCACTTGTTCTCTACTGTTCTATACAGCTCACATTATCCTTTAGGCCAACTTACTGATCACTTCTACCGTGCTGGATTTCAACACCGTGGCTCCCCACACATACATGCCTTGCTATGGATTGACAATCCACCACAATACAATACCTCTTCAAATGCAGACATCATTGCATTCATTGACAAATACATTGCTTGTTTGCAACAACCTACTGAGCCACTACACACTTTAACCAAGCTTCAAGTTCATCGCCACTCACGCACATGCAAAACAAAGCATTCTACATGCCGTTTCCACTTCCCACAATATCCTGTGCCTCACACAGAAATACTCCTCCCCTTTTCTAAGACAGACAATTTGCAACAAAACACCTACAGACCAATGCATGATCACATCAAGGCTACACTCAGTGACCTTCTACCGCCTTCTATCACAACCTTCACTGACTTCCTACAGCTTCTACGCATTTCTTATGCAGACCACATCCTTGCCATACGCTCACATTTACAACGTCCAACTATACTTTTAAAGAGACCCCCATCACAGACTACAGTTAATGCTTACAATCCAATCATACTAACCACTTGGTGAGCCAACATGGGCATTCAATTCATCTTAGATCCATACACCTGTGCCATGTATGTCATCTCATACCTCTCCAAATCACAAAGAGGAATGAGTGCACTCCTTCAGCAAGCAACTAAGGAAGCGGCAACAAACCCTGACATCAAACAACATTTACGCCACATAGGTAACACATTTCTTTTTTTTTGCTACTTAATTTTTATTGATGTGCAGAAAATACATCAGCTTGACATAACAGCAGTTAATCTGTTACCATAATCAACAAGGAGTACAAATCGTATTAATGATCTTATATGCCCAGAGGAGTTCTTATAATATCCATTTTCTTTTTTGTATGGCCTGTGAACAGAGTCTCTAGATACGGACCATAAATGTCCATATTGGTATAGTCCAAAAACATTCTACAGTTCTTTTTCTTTTGTTCTCACATATTTTAAATTATCCTCGTTGTTGCTTATTTAACTCCATTCTTAGCCCAAACTCCTGTGCCTGTAACAATACACCTTCCAGAGTAAAAAATAACTGGAAATACATTTAATAGGTCGTGGCCATAGGCCATGTGATTAACCAACACTATTTCAGAACAAGAAAATTAAATAGTATAACTAATTAATTAACTAAATAAATAGCTAGCTAACTAACTGATGGTGCGTGTGTGTCAAACTCATCTATTTTATGTTAATGCTTCTTTGCCCCTTCTACCCTTCTTATACGGACTTAGATCTGGGAGGGGGAACCTTTCTCGTACCAGTCTTTCCACACCATCCCAAATCTCTCCACATTAAACCTCAAAGCTGCTGTAATTTTTTCCATCTGTTCAATCTCACTGACCTTGTCTCTCCAGGTCTGAAGAGAGGTGGGTCTGTGGAGCACCAGCGAATTGTGATGCTTTTTAAAGCAGCCAGTCTAAAGGAGTGATATAGTTTCCTCTGAGGCCTAGAAAGTTTAAACTGTTCCTTGTTTTGGTAACACATTTCTGAATGCAACTAAAATAAGTGCCCAGGAGGCAGCATTCCTTGCTTTACAGCTGCCACTCTACCGCTCTTCACGGTCATTTAAATTCATTAACACTACTAATGCTGCAATGAGAACTTTGCTTATTAAAGACATGAACACCATTAATCGTATGCCCAATGATGCCACTGACATTGAATGTGATAACACCATCTTACAATACCCAAAAAGACCAGCTTGCCTTGAAGACTGCACATTAGCTGACTATGCCGCATTCTATGACCATCGCTTACAGTCATACACACATGATGCACACCATGAGTCATCCCCAATACACAATGATGATCATTGTCCCATTGATTCCCACACTGATGAAACCCACTGTATCCACCGCCAGCCACGAAAAGCAAAAATTTTACGTTACTGTCAATTCAGCAAAACTACAGATACTGAAAATTACTACCGTGAGCTGCTGTTCCTATTCCACCCTTGGAGACATGAACACTCCATCAAGCAAAACACTGACACATATTGCCAGACATATCTGCAACACAAGCATGCCATAGACTTACAGATTGTGCAATATAACAAAACAATTGACATATTGGACATAGAGCTGCAAATCACAAACAATATCACCATTGACACTGACAATGCCACTTTAGATTTACAAACCAATGCCACTACAATTGCCACCATTCGTGACACTTATGAAATCTCCTTAGATATTGGTCTACCTCCATCAAGCCATGCCATGGAAACACTCACAACACTGATTGATCAAACAGAGTACTTACATTTAATGCATTCTCTCAATCCACTACAACTCCAATTTGTGTACCACTATTTATACTACTTCAAAACATCAACAATACCATGCTACTCCTTCTGTTCTGGAGGAGCAGGAGTTGGCAAAAGTCATGTCCTGACAGCCCTGTACAAGACACCGTTATGACACTTCAACACACTTCCCGGTGAAAACCCTGACACGTGTCACATTGTCATTGGTGTTCCAACTGGCAAAGCAGTACACAACGTCCATGGCCATACCATTCATAGCCTGTTCTCTATCCCTGCTTTCCAAGCCCTCATCTACAAACCACTAACATCTGAACACCACCATGCACTGCAATGCAAATTGCAGTCCTTCAAGGTACTAAACATTGATGAAATCTCCATGGTTGGTAACAACATGTTTAAGTTCATTAACAATAGGCTGCAAGAAATTAAAGGCTCATAGCAACTCTTTGGCGGCATATCCATTATTGCTGTAGGTGACCTCTTCCAATTTAAGCCAGTCTTTGATGGCTACATATTCCAAGACTTGCAGTACGACTATGGCCCCATTGCAACAAAACTATGGCAGCAGCACTTTCACCTCTTTGAACTACAAACCATTATGAGACAAAAGGATGACACCGCATTTGTTGAACTCCTTAATCGCCTTCGAGAAGGCCATCATACCATTGCAGACATCCTCACTATTGCAGCTAGACAGATGCCACCCCCCACACATGTTATATAACATACCTCACATCATGCTAACTAACCATGAAGTCAACATCATGAATCGTCAAGTGTTTGAATCCCACTCACACAGCAACATTGCATGCTCCGTCACAGCTGAAGACACCATCACTGGAGATATCCACTTCCACATTAGAAGTGCAATCCTTCAGCGCATACCAAACAACCCTACCAAGACCATGGGCCTCTTTACAACCCTTCATCTAGCTACATCACTACAATATGACCTCACAACCAACACTGATGTACAAGACGGGTTGACTGATGGTGCAACTGGAACTCTACTTTACATTGCTATGCTACCTAATAATCACCCACACATACTATGGCTACAATTTGATGACCCAACCATAGGCACAACACATCAGCAACAGAACCAGCATTTATACACCACCCACATTCCCACTCATTGGACTCCAATGACAAAACTCTCTGCTAGATTCCAATATGGCAAAAAGCCATTCAACTTTATCAGAACCCAATTTCCTGTCCGCCCTGCAACAGTACGCACAATTCACCGCATTTAAGGGCAAACCTTGCAATCTGTATACATTCACTTTAACAACACAACAATGGACCATATTCACTGTGTAGCACTTAGCAGAGCCACAAACATTAATAATGTATTCATAGAGAACTTCAATGTAAGAAAAATCTCTGTCAACAAGTATGTCGCATTAGAAATGCACCGCTTACGTACCACTATGTCTCTCCAATCAAGCATTCCAATACTGCAACACACTGACCGCACCTTTACAATCATCAGCCATAACATACGGTCTCTGCCACTCCACTTCACTTCAATGTCCGCAGACAATAACTTCACTAATGCTGACATCATCTGCATTATTGAACCTAATATCACACACTCCTATCATCCACACCATTTCAGCATGCCATCATTCCAGACATACTTCTTAGACAAATTCAACTCCAATACACACCATGGACTTGCAATCTATGTAAAATAACACCATACTGTGCAAATCCTGTTCCACTCCAATCATGCCATTGATATTGCCCTTATCACGCTGGCCACCATTTCATTAACTCCAACTGTCATAGTCATTTACAAACCCCCTAAAACATCACTCCAACTTCTGCTACAGGAATTTACTCTCCTACGTGATAAGCTGTCATCACCACTCATCATTCTTGGAGATTTCAATGTTGACTACCTTACAAACCCAACTGCAAAAAGAACTTTACAAGCCTTCATGCAGGACAATCTCAAGTGTGCCCAATTCATTACTAGTCCAACAACTAACTATAATTCACTTTTGGATCATTTATATTCAGACATGGCAATACCTCATTGTGGAACTCTAGAATAATTTTTCAGTGACCACAAACCTATCTGGCTGACAAATCCCTGCCCTGCAAGACACTTAACCATTCTGTTTCTCTCCTGCATACAGATGATGACTATCAAAAATCTGTGTGATGCCTCTGCAAAACTGAAGCCCACCACTGCCTTGCACATCCACCTGATTCATAAGTCTCCCATGACAAGTTACACAACAACAAGGGATGAACACAAGAAGCAATTTCACATTGCTATTGCTGACAAGGAAGACTGCATTAAGGCCACTGTATGTCAGCCTTCCACCTACAATTTCCTCATCAAAGACAAGGCATATATCAATCGAAACTTCATCTTTAAGAATGACACCATCCTCATTACTGCTCAAAGTACCATCACTCGAGCACAACGCATCACTGTTCCCCTTGACATTGTAAATAATGCTCTTGCTCTGCTTCAGGCTACAACTGCACCCCCTCTCCAATTAATACAGCCATGGACTCACCACTCAGAAGCATCATCTCTGTTATTGCAACAGTTATTGATGTAAGTAGTAAACAACATCGCCACCACATCACATCACCTCACCTCTTCACATTCCTGTCACATCTCTCTCCTTTTACATTCCACTTCACCCTTTCACGCCTCTTCATTCTACATTACTCTTCTACTCATCCTTTCTACCCATCACTGCCTGACTCTTCAACCATCTGGCAGCCAAATACTGCCTCTAACAGTCCCACAAACTACCATACATACACCATTCACACACATCAGTCATAGCCACCACCATCACACACCCCTACACATCATCCCTCTACCTAACCCTGCCTCTCCTTCTACTCTCCACTCATCTTGCTCTCCTCCATCTACATATTCTTTTACTACCCTCCCCAACACACTCATACCCTGCACACATCTCACCCAAAATATTACTACTCTCCACTACTCCATCCCACCCTCTCTGACTTCTCACATCCCACACCCCACCCAACAACCACTCCTCCCATAACCTCATTACTTCACATAATACCCTGCTCACTTTCAGCCACATCCTCACATCACCCCATCTCGCATCTACCCCAACATACACTAGTGCACCACACTGACAACATCACATGTCCTCTTCACCTTTCATATTTCTCTCACATCCACACAGACCGACACCCCTGCCACTGCTACTCTCCATAATACCCCACTCATACTCACCACCACATGATTCACTCCTCGCACTCTTTCTCACAACAACCATTGCTTTCACTCTCACCTTTCAGTACTCTCTCTCTCCACATAACCTTCCACATACACCACATCCTTATTATGCCTTCTTCTCCCAACAGAACCAAGGACCTAAAGCAGTCATTGTTGCAGGACAACACACCCTAATATGGACAATAACTGCAGAAGACAACTCCGGAGCCATTGATATCACGCTCTGGAGAGACCATGCAGCCAGTTCATTTGACGTTGGTGACATATTACATATCACCAATGCCTACATTACAACCTTCAATGACCGCAGGACACTGAACAGCAGCAAAACTACAACCATACAGGTTAATCCTACTACTCTCACCTGCTCATGCATACACCATCTCACATTACACAACTCATCACCAGCTCACATACAGCTACACCCAATCTCCCAATCCTAGTACCTACACCTATCAACATCCTCTACCTTACATAACCATCACTTTGCTGGTCCACACTCACAAGTATCATTTGCACTACTGCACTTACTGATGCCCATTGCATGCAACAACAAAAGCACAGTCGCAGGACAACACAGCCACCCCACTATTCATTCACCACACAATCATACCAACATCCACGACATTCCATGCAGTAATGACATACACTCGGCATGCTTCCTCCATGTAACCTACAGCTACAGCACTGTTAGGCTGCATTACCCACATCAAGCCTATACTGACACAGCCACTGCAGTGCCTCACCCTCATGCTACATGACACCATCACTCCGCACCACTCTTACCACAGACCATCTACACACAGCTACGCCAACACTACTCTCTGACCCCTACTCATGCAAAAACCTCAACAACCCTTCTACCGCGCCACCAATTAAACATGCTGAAACTTCTTTATATATACTACAACAACACCTACACCTGTTACAACACTCACATTCAACTACCACCTATCACAACTCAACTATTATATCACCACACCCCTCTACCACAACTCCTCTTGCACAGCATACCATCCTATCATCCAATATACCTCCCACTTACATGCCGGACCCCTCTCTCATCGCCTCCTCACACTCACTCAACCATCTCTGCATTCCCAATATCACACCAACTCATCACGTCTTCTCCTCACAGATTGCTGACCCTATTGAAATCCACAAAACTGACCGTCTTGTTGGCATAGACCATGTTGGCGACACAACCATTACTGTCTCACTTCAGCAAGATCCTGAGACCCTCAGATCCATTCAGATGCCACTCCAGGTCTTTGCAGATGCTCTTCACATCCAACAAACTGCAACTCTACTTGATGATATCATTGACATGTTCTCCCTGCATGCTACAATGACAATCATGGCCAACCAGATTACTGCCATCACAATTCTGCAGCCTGCAGACAATGACACCGACCTTGATGACATATTCCAAGAAGACCTTCAACCTGAAGACCTGCAACCCAGTACATCACAATTGTCACCACTGCTACCCAGTACATCAGAACTCTCACCCCCCCATCCAGCAATCACTGAGCCATCACAACCACAGCCAGAACCACGACACTCCACCGCTGACCACAACACACAAGTGACTCTTCCATCACAATATGGCCTACGCAAAGACAGAAAAACTGCTCTGTCCAAATACTACTCCTAGCTATGCCCAGTGCCCTGCACCTCACACTATGTCCTTCTGTCCCCCAACATTGTTGTACATCCTCATTGGTTCCACCCATTGTATACTCACATGACATTGTATACTGTCCTTCACTAACATGCTATGCCTCAATCTACTGCCTCTGTGTCCTTCTTTCCCCAGCCTCAGGAGTTTACCTTGTCGCTGGTGGTTGGGCTTACCTGCTAACTTCTACCCATAAGTTAGCAGAACCAAAAACTCCTACCTCATGCCTGTCACTGCTAATGCCAGCAAGCAAACATCTGGCATTGACAAATGCTTGTTTGGTTTCTGTGACATAACCCAGATACCACACAAAATAAAGCATTAGTATTTTTTTTTCTTTTTTCAGTTGTTAAACCGGATACAAGAAACCAGGAATTACCCTGGAATTTTAAATAATAACAAGCCCAGGAATTACCCCGGTTGAATTTGACCCACTAACCAGGAGTTACCCTGGTAAATTCAACTAAAAACTAACCAACTACACCTAGTCAAAACAGAAATTTAAACTTTAAAATATACAAAACAGATGTTTTCGGGGGCGTGGCCTGACCAGGCAGAAGATGGCAGCATAGTTCAGAATCTCTGCAGGAATTACTACAATCTAACCTTATCCAGCCTTCACCAGACCTTTCTTTGGTACCAACTCCTGTGACCATCCTGTAATCTTACTGCTTAACACAGTTTGTCAGTCATTTTTGATTCATCATCTACTTATATTCAGTTATTCTACACTGTACTGCAGCATACTAGGCCTCATCCTTCAGCATTATGGCAGATCTCCAAGTACAGCAAAGCTCACTTGCTAGAGTGGAAGTAATGTTTTCTAAACTGATGGCTGAGATTAATGATCTAAAAACCTCCGCCCAACAGAATGTGACCACTCTTGAAACTTTTAGCCAGAAAATTGCATTTAATGAGAAAGCAATGACCTGTAACACCGCTACTATTAATGACCTCCAGGCAACTGTCCACAATCAAGATCGAATTTTTAAATCCCTACAAGCCAAAACTGGTAATACTGAAAACTGTAATCGTCACAACAATTTACAATTTTTTGGCTTCCCTGAAGGTGTAGAATTAGGAGACATTACTGCACTTTTATTACATGTGCTGCCTGCAATGCTTAAACTGCCTCCTGACGTAAGATTAATCATGGAGCGGTCTCACCGCACTCTGGATCCCAGGCCAACATCAGACCAGCGACCAAGGCCTATCATTGCTCACTTCTTGAACTATTCCCACACAGAATTACTGAAACGAGCCAGAGAAATGGGGAAACTTCAGTGGCAAGAGTTTAATATTTCCATCTACAGAGACTTTTCAAAAGATTTAACCATCAGAAGGAAGGCCTACAATCCTCCACCAAAGAAGCATTAAATTTGCTCTACGTTACCCCGCGACACTATGCCTTTTCTCAGGCTCTTCTTTCAAGGACTTTGAAACCCCTGATGCCTTAGCCAACTATCTGGAGGTCTCTCTCTGCAGTCTTACCCTGGGAGGTTCAGCAGCAATTGGCAACCTGAACACAGCTTTGGTATCCACACGGAGGGTGAACAACGAGGTACAGGAACGTGGGGAAAGTGTTGCAGAACTCACAGCCCCAAGCAGCAATGCCGCAGCTGATTTGACCCCAAGGCAATCAACACGGCTGCAAGAGAAGCTTCTGTTGGGGCATTATTCTTTAAGACTTTCATGCTATTCTAGCAAGGTTTTACCCCAAACACCCCAAGCTGCAGCATCTCACCTTCAAATCAACTCCTCTATTCCCTCAAGCAATAAGTTTGCTCTCTTGGAGGATGACATGTGCTCCTCGTAAGAGGATCTTTCCCAGCAAATTTCAGATGAGCATCCCTCTAATTTGGGCCCTGTGGCTCAGGGATGTATTTCTGATGATACTTCATGGGCAGAAGTTGTTGCAAGTTCCCCACTCAAATCTTCAGATCCGCCCAAAAAGAAACGTAGGGCAAAGACCAAAAGCAAGAACATCAATAGTCAAAATCCTGCTAATAAATTTAAAGTGTCATGAGCTTATATGGTCAGTAATGTGGTCACAGTTGCTATGTCTTGGTAGGTTTTGCTTCCAGGATACTTAAAGGGAGTGCCAGTACACTTTTCCTACCTAGCCGCTCGCTCTACAGTCTATGCTACCTGGTTGCTTTCACTCCCAGTGGGTGCAGAAAGCAAAGGCTGTACATCGCGGTGTGATCAATTTTACTTTTTGCTGTAGTGTTTAAATGAGCAGCTTAAAGGTCTTCAAGGGAACTTTGGTATATCAGCAATTCTTTTCTAACCCATTATTTTAGTGTTAGATGTTATACATTACCTCACTAAACAGGCTCTCTGTATCTAGTCTTTTACTCGCCAGTTTAGCAGTGCATCAGGTTTATAGTCTTTTGACTGTTCAGTTGCATATCTTCAATCGGTATGCATTCTGATTATTGCCTTTTCTTTTTTCATATGTGAATTATTATATATTATAAGGCAACTTACCCCTTCCCTCTCCTGATGACAGGTTCTTAAGTATTATTGGTAACTACATTTAATCTATCTCCTTTCCTACACTCCATTATTCTTACTACCTCTTGTTTACAATATGGAACTATCATTAGCACTCAAAGAGGTGGGCTATGTTTGGTGTACTGTTGCAAAGGATTGTCAATCTACATCTTCCTTATGTTCCTTATTTTACTCAAAGCCTACAGATATTATAGAAATCCACTGCTGTGTGGGCCCTCCTGTTTTGGGGCTCACTGGGCCTAGTCTTCTAGACCTAGTCACTCCCATATAACACCTATTTAGGCGATTTTCGAGTAATCAGAGCTGATCTTTACTATGACTATCTCTTCTGTCTACAGTTATCACCGAAGCCTATACCTCTCCACATAATCCCGATTTGCATTTGGCTCAGGGCGTAAGGGCTTAAATTGACCTCCCCATTCTTCTTTCCCCCTCAATATTGTATTTATTATGTACTTATTCTGTTGCACTGCAAAGTATACTCAGTGTCACTCTAATGTGGTAATGATCTACTTTTCCTTTTATATTTGTTCATTTGCATTCCACCTGACTCCCTGAATTCCTTGCTCTATGTCTAGGCTGTACTGGCATCTCGTATATGGATCTTTAATTTACTGTTATTTTGAGTTGGTATATCTTGTACTATTACTACTAATGTTTATAAATAAGTTCTGGTGTTTAGCTTTATCCTTAAACCATGTCATGTTAGCTTAGAATTAAGCTGAAGGTTATTACAGTTCCCTGCCTTTCTTGGTCTTATTCCCTTTCAGTTTAGCTTATCAGGAATACTTACTTTATTATATTACTGGGATCAGACTTAGGTTTGGGCCAATATTTATAACCGGTCCTCCCTAGTCTCCTTCCTACATCGACGCCCCAGAGTGTGGTGAGAGAGTCTCTTAGCCAGTTGGCTGACTCATATATCCTCACACCCATAAAACGTTTTCTTTGTTATTTAGCGTACTAGTATTGTTGTTGTTGTTAATGACTTTTCTCCTTCCCCAACTCTGTTCTAACTTTAATAAGATATCTGTGCTACTCATGTATCATACATCTCACTTTTTTTGGCTTAAATGTTCCTGCCACTCTCTGCATATACGTAAACTCTCTATATTGTATTCTAATCATCCTCTGCTTCATTTATTTGGCCCTTCACACTCCAGTGATTATTCCCTTTCTTTAACACTAACAATATGAATGACATACTTTTATATACATGGAATGTGAAGGGACTTAATTCTCCTTGTAAGCGGAAGAACATTCTTTCACATCTCAAAAAACATAAAACACAAATTGCTTTCCTTCAAGAAACAAAATTATTAGCAGAGGATGTTCATAGACTTAAAAAAAGATTGGGTCGGTCAGATCTATGAATCATCCTATACCTCAAAAAAAAGAGGAGTTGCTATTCTTATTCATAAGAGTCTCAAATGGTCCCTTGTAAACTCTGTTTCTGATACTGACAGCAGATGGGTGATGGTCAAACTGAATACCAACTCTGGTCCTCTTCTGCTTGTTAATGTGTATGCGCCCAACTCTGATTCCCCGGAGTTTTTTCATAATTTAGCTCAACAGATTCTATCCTTTAACATTGATAATACACCAGTTATTCTTGGAGGGGATCTTAACTTAGCTTTAGAAGCCAGCATTGACAGAAGTACCCCCACTACAGAGGCCCACCCTAGAAGTATTAAAGCCCTCTCATTATTAATGCAAGATGTTGGATTAGCTGATGTATGGTGCCTCCTTCACCCCCTGTGATCGAGAATTTACTTTTTATTCCTCTCTACATAAGACATACAGTAGAATTGACTACTAGTTAGCCTCTCCTGTTATAATGGAAAAAACTATTGATTCATCCATCTCTCCCATCATAATCTCGATCATTTCCCTGTCAAATTGCAACTTTTGTGGGGCTTATTAGCACCTAAATCTTCTTATTGGCGGCTGGACCCTCTCCTTTTCAAGGATCCCAATTTCTTACCCATGATCAAAGCACAAATTCAGGACTTCCTCTTTCACAATACCCTAACCGAATCTTGTATGTCCTCTGTATTGGAAGCTCTTAAAGCTACGATTCGAGGGAAAATTATCAGTTATGCTGCACATAGGAAAAGAGTAAGGGAACAACAGCTGGCTGACTTGGAAAAATTTTTTAAGGCTAAAAAGAATTTATACTTTTCTTCTAATAAGCATTGTCCTGATTCTCAACTTTATCTTGAAATTCTTCAACTTAGAGTTAAAATGAAAGAATTAATTTCTCATAAAACCGAACTGGCCTTGTTTAAACTTAAATATATGTTTTGGGAACACGGCGATAAAAATGGCAAACTCTTCTCTTACCAGGTCAAAGCACAACAAATGGAACGACACATCCTAAACCTAAAAGATGAACAGGGTACGATTCACTCCGACAACCTCTCTATAAATCGTGTCATGAAAACCTTTTGTCAAAAACTATACTCTAACACAAATCCTCCAACTACTTTACAAATTCAACAGTTCCTTAAATCGTTACATCTTCCTCATCTTTCTACTCTTGAAACAAATTCTTTAGATGAACCCTTCTCACTTCAGGAAATCCAGAAAGCTTTGTCTTCCTTGAAATCTGACAGATCCCCTGGGGGTGACGGATTCCCTATCGATTTCTATAAAATGTTTTCCGACACCTTATGTACCCTTCTTCTTAATGTTTATTAAGAAGCTTCCAATACTGGCAAGCTTCCCCCATCTTGCACCGAAGCAATCATAACCCTAATCCTTAAGAAAGAAAAAGACCCTACTCACCCCGCAAGTTACAGGCCCATCTCTTTATTAAGCATGGATGAGAAGATATTTGCTAAACTACTAACTTCTCGACTTGAATTCTTGATTCCCAAGCTAACTCATTGTTCATAAGCTGGTTTTATTAAACATAGATCTGGTTCTGATCACCTACATTCCTTATTTAATTTAATTCACAAAGCCAAATCCCTCAAGACACCAGCTGCAGCCATAGCTATTGATTTTGAGAAGGACTTTGATTCCTTAAACTGGGACTACCTTCATCAAGTTTTATCTTATTTCAGTCTTTCTCATACCTTTTGCTCCTGAATCAATCTATTATATAACTTCCCTGTTGCTAAAGTACTTACTAATTCCACTCTTTCCTCTTACTTTCACATAGCAAGGGAAACTAGACAAGGCTGTTCCCTGTCACCTTCCCTGTTTATTTCAGCCATGGAACCCCTGACTGTTTGTTTACATCAATCTTCTGGCATTATGGGCATATTTATTTATTTATTTATTTAAACAGCAGTTTGGAAAACCTTTGTGCCATAGGCTCATTTACAAAGGTACCTTGTCACAGTAAGACAAAAGAAAATACACAGTATAACAGTACAACACAGTATAACAGTGACTTAAGACATAGATACAAACAAGCTGGTACAGGTAGGATTGATGCAAACAATACCAGAGTTATGTTCACATATCTGTGAGCAATTCAAGATATGTTTCTCTCTCCTTCGCGGATTACCTCTTAATCTTACTTGAAAACCTGAATGAGGCTGGGCCCCTGTTGGTTGATTTGCTTAATAATTTTACTAAAATTTCTGGTTTTGCTTTTAATTACAGCAAATCACAAACTGTGCCCCTTAACGACCACTGTAAGGCCTTTATGAACATTCCTCTTGGATTCTGCTGGTCACCACAGCGTATAACATATCTAGGAATGAAAATTACCAGTAACTTAGGGAAGATATGGGACATTAACTTTAACCCCTTATTTGATAACATCAAAACAATTCTGGACAGATGCAAGCTTCTTAATCTCTCTTTCATGGGGAAAATTGCAGCCATTAAGATGTTCATTTCTCCCAAGATATGTTACCTCTTTGCCAGTATTCCTTTACTCTTACCATCCTCCTTTTTTTGCTAAAATTGATAAATTAATAGGTAACTTTATCTGGGATAGGAAACCACCGAGATTTAACCGCAACAAACTTCGATCACATTGGAAAAAAGGGGGATTCGGACTCCCTTGGTTCAAAGGCTACCTCTGGGCTTTCTGAATGGCCCAAACCATTAAATGGTTTCAGAAACCCTCCCCTGCAATGGAATCTGCATTGTGCCCAGGAGGAGTTTTCACTTCCTTCATTTTTAATCCCATTTCCTCTGAACTAAAGTCTCACTCGACTATATCATCCTCTGTTCTTTATTGGAAACTAACCCACAAATTCCTGAAATCCAATCCAACACCCAGGTTTTATGCCCCCTTATGGGGCACTCCACTGCTTACTCTAGAAGATCACCCAATTTTCTGTTGTACATGGAGGAACAAAGGCATTTTCTTTCTCGGAGATATATTTGACCAGAATTCATTCACTCTTAGATCATTCTCAGACTTGCAGGTCACATGGAAACTTCCTAGACAGGACTTCTGGAAGTTTTTACAAATTCGGGCAGCTTATAACTCTCTCTCTCTCTCTAGTTTAGTGTATAGGCATACTCTTCTAAACCCATACATCTCACACTGGACTAATTTATCAGTAAAATTAAATAGCTCCATTTACAAAGACATTATTGATAATCTACCTGATCAATCTATACAGGCCAAAAATAAATGGAGTACTCTTCTTAACTACAATATTTCAGATGCACAATGGAGTAATTGTTGGTGTATTGCACATAATACCTTTAAAGATGCCTGTAGTTCTTTAATACAAACTAAAATCCTACATCTTTAGTATAGAACCCCCTCTGTGCTTCAACGAATGGGCCTATTAAATAATAATAATTGTTGGCGCTGCAATTTGGCCAACAGGGATCTACTTCATATCTTGTGGTCTTGAGCTCCCATTAATAAGCTCTGGCATAAAGTCTGTTTACTTGCCTCTCGAGTAACAGGACAAAAACTACCTTTTGACTCCAAGCTATTCCTTCTAGGCATCCTTCTCCCCAATAGCTCTCTCCTCTCACATGCACATTTTAGATGGCTAAACATACTTTCTCTTCTGGTCAAACATCTGATTGTTATGAAATGAAAATCAACTCTGGTGCCTTCTCTTTCAGATGTTCTTCAAAGCCTCTCTCAGTATGCCTCCCTAGACCGATTATCTCATGTTACTCATAACTGACTCACTGTATATGACAGATGTTGGCAGGATTACTTCAAGTACATTGAACCTAGTTCTCCTAGACCCTAATTCTTAGGGATATTTAGCCCTCCTTCTTATTTTGTTCTCAGATTAGGTTTTTCTCGAAACTCTTGTGCACAGATTTCTCCTCTTTTTTCTCTTCTTCCCTGTTTTCTCCCTCTCCCCTTCCCTTCTTCCATGCTTTTTTCTCTCTTCTTTCTTTCCTTGCACACTTTTCTCTTACCTTCACCTCTCCATTACTGAACATTGTTCATATTACCACATTTATCACTTTTTGCAATTTACTGAATGCCTTTCCATAGCCTGCCCTAGCATGTATTTCATACATGGTTGCTATTTCTGATCCTATAATACCCTATTGATTGTAACCCTTCTGCTCTCCACTTACATCCTGTCTAGGTTTGTATTTTATTGTCAATACTTGTATATAAGGCTTCTCCAATATGTTTACCCCTAAATACTGTGTTTTGTTAAGTGATATTTTATACCTTACATGGAGGATAGTCTTCTATTGTATTAGATGTGTGCTTTCTTATGTACTTGAATTTCAATAAAAAGATAAAGTGAAAAAAAAATATACAAAACAAAGACTAAAAGGGAGACTGTCGGTTTCTTCTCGGTTAAGAAACTGGGAAGAAAACGACTACTTACCCCTCTAAACTAGAAATCTAAACAATTACTACCTGAAAACCAAGGACAGTGAAAAGAATACCAAATAAATAAGTTTTACTGATAAAATAACTGAGAAAATAAAGTTTCTTCAAGCTATGAAGGAGAGCTCTCCGGAGACATCTTACTGAGGCAAACGGAGTAAAAAATCTGACGGTTTAGAGTTGTTTACCAGGGACAATGATTTGAAACCCGAGCTCAAGACTAGCATTCCATCATTTGTATAGGTTCTATTAGCCATTTTGGCTCCGGGGCAGTCCTATGGTGAGACCATATTGCATAAGTCAGAAAACAGTAATATTTCCTGGGGTTTGAACAAGCATTTGTCAATGCCGAATGTTGTCTTGTTGGCATTGACATTGGTAGTGCAGAATTTAGAGAGATGCATAATAAGAATGGCAGTAAAGTATTGAACTGACGCCAACCCCACCCTGCAGAGACTGATGGGCACTGGGGTGTGCCTTTGGGTCGTTGGCCATAACACTCATGCCATTTCACCTCACCCTACCCTGCAGACACCGACACGTGTCATGGTGTGCCTTGGGGTCTTCAGGCCTTACACTAACCCCATGCCATATGGAAATATTCTGAGGTGGGTGCACTATAGGAGAATGGATGAACTTTGGGGCCAAAGAGTCCAAGGCACACCTTGGTGCCTGTCAGTGGGTGCAGGCTGGGGTGGAATGGTGTGAGCATTACAGCCGAAAATCCCAAGTCACACCCCTGATGCCTATCAGTCTCTACAAAGTGGAGCGTCACAGTTAGAAACCCTAACACCCCAGGCGTTTGTTGGTTATTTTCACTCTAAATTTTCAACATGGACTTTTTGTGACCCCACCTCATGATCAGTGTTCATTAGCTGAAAGGTGATCTTGCACAGTGACTGCGCCATTTGGCGCCACAGGTGCGAAAATACATTTCGGCCAGGATGTGAAAAATTACAGCTGTATTGTTCATGAAAAGGTGTAAAAAAATGGTAATATTGAAAATCTGGGGTGAAAATATGGAAAAGTGGTGAAGTCACGAACGTTCGTAGAAACTGGGCAACAGATGCCCGTAATGCAATTATTTTGGGGATTTTTTTAACCGAATTTTCAACACAGGCATTTTGGTACCTCCACTGATGAACATGACGGCTGTACTATTCATAAGGAGGTGTGAAGAAATGGCAACGTTGAAAATCTGGAGTGAAAATCTTTAAAAAAATCTCAAAGTTACAAGCGTGCATGGAAACTGCAAAATGCACACTCGTAACACAGTCATTTTTTGGAATTTTGTCACCAAATTTTCAACATAGGCATTTTGAGACCTCCGCTCATGAACAGTGTCACTGTGATTTTCTTAATCTGTCCCGAACATTGATTTCCCACAGCGACCACGCCATTGTGCACCAGATGTGTGGAAACACATTTTGGGCAGGATATGAAAAGCGACAGCTGTACTGTTCATAGATGTGGTATAAACAAATGGCAATGTTGAAAATCTGGAATAAAAATATTAAAATTCTCAAAATTCTGAATTGCGTGGAAACTGCATAGCCTGCGCTCATAACACATTACTTTTTGAATTTTTCACCAAATTTTCAACATAGGCATTTTGGGACCTCTGCTCATGAACAGTGACACTGCAATTTTTTACTCTGTCCCAAACATTGATTTCCCACAGCGACTGTGCCATAGTGCGTCAGATGTGCGAAAACACATTTCAGACAAGATGTGAAAAATGACAGCTGTACTGTTCATAAGGAGGTGTGAAAAAATGGCAATGTTGAAAATCTGGAGTGAAAATATAAAAAATTCTTGAAGTTACGAGTGTGCGTGGAAACTGCGCAATGCACACTCATAACAGAGTCATTTTTTGGCTCCCAGTGTGCCACACAATCTTGGGGGTTGGGGTTTACACATGCTGATAGGGGAGTTGGGCACCCCTGAAGTCAGCTTGCTAGTGATTGCAAGAGGTGGACGGCGGATCCGCCGCCATATTTATTATTATGTTACACCAGGCAAGGCACGTAGCGGAGGCGTGTCATCGGTGCCGCTGCATGACAAGCTTGACTCTGATTGCAGCAGTGAAATTGTTTCAAGTTGGTGGCACTGAAATACCCTTGTATCACCGTTAGCTTGCGCTCTAATTGGTGAATGAGGGACGCACCTTCTAAAGCATGCCCTGCATTCGCCAAAACTGACACACCTCTGCATTCCTCCTACTGATCTCCTACTGCCACAATATGTTGCTTGCGCATGTACAAGACAACATAAAAAGAAATAAAAATTGATTTAATAAGAAATCTGGATATGTTTTTTGTTTGACCGACACACACGTACACAGTTTTGCTAGTGATTACAGTCGTTCGTGGGGCTGCTTCACCTATAATATTTTAATAACATACTGACCATTACCTGCAAGACACTTTTTTTTTTTTTGTAACCCCCCTATAAATGGAGGTTCCTGAAAAGTCTTCCACAAGCTCGCCTAATTGCTCACTGCCTGGTTGGTATTCAGCACTAAAGCCGTTTAAATGTTGTTGCCAGTGAGCGCCTTTGAAGTCTCCACATACTGTCTCTTTAAGTGCTGCTTGATTGCAGATAAAATTATTCTAAATGGGGGGTCTGAGTGTTTCCCTGCTCGAGTCCCACCCGGTCTGCTGAATAATCGCTCCGTTTCTGCTATTGCTAACTGTGCAGAGGGAGCCCTGCTGAAAGATGTAACTAATTGCTGGTAATCATTTAGAGTAGTGATGAAAATGTAGTTTGTTCTAACCTGCCTTTCTTTGCAGCAAGGACTGTTTCTGTTTAACTCCACCATATTGGTCCTGAACTGCCGGATTGGACCAATCAGTACTTTAGGACTCTAAAGTGGAACCTGTTAAAGTGGGACTGTGTGGTGTCAGACTCTGGGAATTGTGGTTTTAGATTATTGGTGCCTTTTTGCACTAACAGGGGGAGCATGTTGTGACTGACAGCAGAACCGACCAATTGAACCTTTTGGATCTAAATTAAATCCTCCAAGCTGTCTGCTGGCAAGGCAGATCTAAGTTGGAAGCTAAGAGAGCAGCAGCTTGTGATAACCGAGTAGCCGTTTGCACAGTAGTTCATGTGGGAGAAGTGTGAAAGGCCTGATTTCTGGCCAGTGGCCTGTTTTCTTCCTGAAAGGGAAGCAGGAGTGTTTCAGGACTGATTCTGCCATTGTGCGAACAGAGAAATTACTTAAGTGAAACCAGGCTCAACCTGTAGAAGACCGAAGATTTTGCTAAATGTGATCGGCCTGTCAGGAACTTCAGCTACCTTTGAGCTCCTGGGTTTGAGCAGTGACTTTGCAATCGGGATCGGGGAGCAGTTTGCCTGGTACAGTAACCCTTTTACATATAAATGTGCTGTATACTTAAAGGGGGTTGCGATCTGGTTTTCCCCCAGCTTGAACTGTGTGCTGCTGGCTTTTACATATAAATGTGCTGTGTACTTAAAGGGGGTCGCGATCTAGTTCCCCCTTGTGTGAACTGTGTGGTGACTGCTGGAAGCTGGATCCAGCACAACGAACTGCTTTGCTGTTTCTCCACATGGCTGGGCCTTGCCATGAGGGTCCTCCCAGATTGCCCTATTGCACAGAGAAGAGCCATCGATGAGAGACCTGCACTGGGATCAGCCCTCTGCTTCTCCTGGTGCCTCGCAGAGATCACCTGCTGTCTCAGTTTTTGTCCCTCCTGTGTCCAGTCTTGGGGAATTGTGAGTAACCACCAGGTTAGCTCCCTGCAACATAAAGCTAAATCTAAAATGTGTCACCTGATTGCTTTGCTGTTTTGTTTTCACGAACTGAGCCATCTGGTTCCAGATTACAAATTGTGGGTGTGCATGTTATTTTTTCCATCACAGGGCCCCGATCAGCTGCGACACCGGCCTACCCTGGGCAACAACTTTGGCTAGCCCATCTGCCTTCCACCTGAGTACCCAGTGTGTGTGTGTGCATGACTGAGAGAGGGGATTTTGTACTGCATGCATAACAGTGTGATTACTGTAGTTTGTAAGCTAATTAACCTGATTGCGCTTTTCCTTGTTGAACTACCCCTGAATAAATCAGATCTACTTTTTCTGCTTTTTAAACAGTCTGTGGATCCCGTTTATGCCTGAAGTATTGTGTTGCATGCCATTTGCTCTGTTTAACCTTGTTTTGCAGGGGGTCCCCAGGGTCGAGTTGGAGAAACCAATCCTGGTGGTAAGTGCCAAAAAAGTGGATACAAGCAAAGCCTATCAGGGGTATTGTGAAAGTAATTACTGTGTTTTGTGTGGGCCACTAGCGGGGAAATGGGGGGGTCACAGTGTCCCGGAGGGCTGTGGCCTGGCTAATTTGACCATTACCAAACCTGACCTCTGGGTGGAGGCACCCGTTACCGGACCTAGGCCCCTTAACCCGCTGCTAGCCAAGCGGGCAGGGGTAGTAGCCCTTGGGATAGCACCACCTAGGGGTTACATCTTTGTTTCTGAACAATGCCTGTCCAGTTGACTGGCATCTTGTGTAACGTTTCATTATCAGATACATAGTAAGGAGCCTCCAGGTTCTATCAATGGGCATTCCACACAAGGTGTTCCTGCCGCTGTGGCTTGCTTTGGTGATGTTTCCATAGCAGACATTTACACCACAGTCACCTGGAGTATTGTCCATACGTTCACTAAACAGAATGGAGTTTTATCTCGCAGTGCTTCAAGGTCTGCTATCTTGATCATCTTGTGGGATCTCAAGCCATCATCTCATTTGTACTTCTTGGAAATTGTTCCAATGTTGTGGCTCACTGGAGAAGATATACTCAAAGAAGATAATTCGGTTACTTACCACCTAACAGTAGATCATCTAGAGAATCTTCTCTAGTGAGCCACAGTTCACCCACTCTTTGGCCCTGTCAGTCTCTGGGGTAAGGACAGATAGTTCCTAGCTCAAATTTTTTTGGGGGGCTTCCATGATTATTATTCCTATCCACCGTCTCTCTGGCAGCCTTAGTGCTGAATCTGGTCTCTCAGTCCCTGCTGGTTTAGATATCCTCCAAGCATGCCTCCAACGGGGAATGGAGGAGGTATGGGACTGCCCACATTATATAGACAACACCAATGTATGCCAGTATGGGCAGCCCCAATTAGGCAAAAGTTTCCATGTGGTCCTTATGTGATGGCTTGCAATTCCAATGATGTGACTCACTGGAAAAGAATATCTCGAAGACCTACTGCTACTGGTAAGTAGCTGAACTTTCATATCTTTTCTGAGCCAATAGCAACTGAAAGGTGTTCTCAGCTAATCACTGTGCAGTGCCCATTGTGAAATGCACTGCAACAGACTGTCCTCTTTTCCTGTTAGGTTAGTGTGTAAAGATGAGGCACTCTGATGAGTCCTGAGAAGAACAAAACGTGCCTGTGTCTTCTGTTAGCCATCGCAGATTGTGTGAGAGGTCATTTTGCACCATACAAGCCCGCTTAAAAGAAGAACCAGTCTAAATTATTTCATGATAATTTGCAGATGTGTGACAACCCCGGCCCCTCAGCCTTTATTACTTGCCTTTACCATTGCTTCCAGGGTGGGATGGTGGGGGGTGTGCTGAGGTCATGAGTTCAGGATGTATTTAGGACATTGACAACAGCTTGTTGCTGGGGCAGAAAACTGCAATAACAGGAAACAAGTATTTACATTTCAGAAACAGGCTGAAGACAGTTAACCCTTTAGTGCAACTTCAAGAAAATAAGGATCAGGTAGTAACCCCTCTATCTATAGGGGGTTACACTCTTCAGGACCTAAACACTTAATGTCCTCGTCAAGCCAAGCATTACCATGATTATGCAGATCAGCAACAGTAGATGTTACTTCGAAGACAGCACTTGCAGCAAGCTACACCACAAGGACTGAAGCCAGCAGGTGCCAGGACCTCACAGAAAACTTCTAGCTAGCAGTCTATAGCTGGGGACCACCCCTGATGTCAGAGTGCCCCTGACATGTACTATGAAATAAAAAGGGAGATCCCCCAGCCCTACCTCAGTTCTTTTCCCACCGTAAACCCGCGCACATCGGTTCCATGGATGCCTTTTGGTCAACCGCCATTTTACCACGATCTACCTACGTTTTTTTATTTTAATTTCTAATCTAAAATTTCAACTTTTTCTTGCAGGTTTTCTTCTCCCTTCTCTACAGAGCGGCAGCGGATGCAGTGTGCTTGTGCAAGCAACTGCCTTCCAACGATGGCCACTTTCCTGCCTTTTCTGCTTAGGTCCGGTCCACTACTTTGAGGCCTGCCAGCACTGCCAGGACTTCTACCAGAGACCTCATATCCACTGCCCGATGACCTGGAGATTTTTTCTGCTTCAGCAGACTCTTGCATCGATGGAGAAGGAGTTCCAGGGCAACAGCTACTCTTCCACCCTCTGGGGCCTTGACTTCATAGGCTTTAAGAGGAGAATAAGTCCAGCAGCAAGCTCATGCACCAAGACAAGTATGGGGAGAAAAGCCAATCTGCTTCCCACTCCTGGTCCCCACTCCACTCGGCGACCAACTTAAGGTCTTCCTCCTATGGGAGGTTTACCTTCCTTTCCCCAGCAGCCCTCTCCTCCTTCTGGCTCTTGGTGGTGAATCCTCCCACCATCCACACAGTGATCCTCAGGTGGTGGTTCTTTGGGGTGACGGATTTTGTCCTCAGCCTCTCAGCCCCTGTTCCTTAGGTCCCTACTCCCAGCGGGTCCTAACACAGGAGGCTTGGTCAGGTCCTCTTAGTTGGACGGTGGGTCTTTGCCCGTCACCCCTCCCAACCTGCGCATCTGCTACATCGGTCCCGACATCAGGGTCCGACTACAATTAGCGATGCCTGAGGCATGCTGTCACCACCTCAGAGAGAGTGACAGCTCTGTTCCCTTTGGGAGTACACTCCATCCCGACAGGCTTCTGCTTCTGAGCTGATGCCAACTGTTTTCTCCATCCGGCATCAGCCTATGCCTGTCAGGTCAATGCCATTTACCCTGGTGATAACAGTTGCCCCAGATAGTCCTCTGCCTCCGGCCAGACTGTTGCCACTCAGCCACCACCAGAGAGACTGATGTCAGGCTCTCCATGTTTGTCTCAGCTGACGTCCAACATTCATGTATCCTCTGAGCTGACGCCGGTGCACCCGGTGACTCAGTCTTCATCGACCGGGTTATTAGCTGAAGTCCAATGTCTCTGTGCCCTTTGGAGCCAAGGCTGGTTCCTCGATGTTTCAGCCATTGATGACCAGGTTACTGCAGCCTCTGAACCTGACGCTGGGGTTCTCACAGAAGGCATCGCCAATGCCAGTCCCGGGTGCCCCTCTCCAGTCCTCACCTCTGGGGCTTAGCTCTCCTTTTGTCTCTTGGTGGGTTTGTGTCAGGATACTTCACAGAGACCTCCTTCTCCCCCTCTTAAGTAACCGGGCGATGGGGACAAAGCTGAGGGGTCACCTAGGAGATCGCTTGCACCTCCTCCAAGAGCATCTCTTCCTTATCCTAAGAAGGTGAGATCCTGGGATTTGGACCCCGAGTGACGTTAGTTGTTAGCATGCTTCCATAGGAAGGAACCCCTCCTAGGGATGGTGACCCCTCTTTCAGACTCCTTCATGGCTGCCAATTTCTTGGCATGGATGCACCCCTCTCCTCCTACTCCTTGAAGAGGTCTGAGAAGGCCGATCACCCATACAGGGCACCTCGGGACGAGCCTTTTTATGCAGAGCATCAAGGGGTAGACTCTTTGGTCATTAATGTGATCCATTATTGCTCTATATGTCCAAGGCCTCTTAGTACCTTCCCACCACCTCTGCCACCGTGGTCAGTCATTGCCTGAACTTCCTCGTCCACATATCAGAATGCCCTGTGGGAAAATGCTATGGAGTGGGTTCAAGCTCTGCCAGATGCTCCTCACATGGCAGAACCATTCCATGCTCTCTAATGGGCTCGTATGCACACCCTCAGGTCCTCCAATCTGCTTACAATGCAGCCTATTTGGCAGGGGGAACAACAGCCATGGCATTCTGTACCACATGATACTCCTGGCTCCGAGTTTCAGGACTTGCCTTTGACGTGCTGTCCTATATCCTGGATGCCCTCCTACATGGGGCTGGGCTTTTCAGCATGAATTCCAAGAGCATCTTTCTCGCCCTCAGGAGTCAAGCAAGGCTATTTGCTCAGCCCATTCCTTGTTTTGCTCCCAGCAGATGCCTACGTGGTGTCGGCCTTTTCACCGGTCCTCCAGCCAACACTCCAAGGACTGGCACCCCAGAATGGGGTTCAAATGCAAGGCCGCTTCTCAAACCTTCAGAAGTTCAACCCCTGGGGCCCAAGAACTTCCCAGGCTGCTTTGCCTGTCCCCAGCAACTCAGCCTGTCTTCTTACCCACCCCCTCCCCTGGCAGAGATCCTGAGGGAGTCGGTGGAAAGTTTTCTTTCCTTATACCAGGGGAGCTGGTACAGGATAACCTCAGAGCAATGGTTTCTCTAGTTAGGGGACAGAGGGCATTCTTTGGAGCTACTAGACATGCCTTCAGGAAACTGTCACTTTTCTTCCTACTACGCAGGGAACCTTCGTCCTTCCTGGATCTCAGTATCTTGAACTAGTCCATATGGTTCAGACGCTTCAGGAGGGTCTCCCTCTTTGGCCTACTTCCCCTGCTCCATTAAGGGGGTTGGCAATGCGCCCTGGTCCCGCAGGATGCTTGTCTCCACATCCTGGTATACCAGCCCCACAGTGGGTTTTTCCTCTTCTGCTTCTGAGGAGACCTTTATTGTTTCAGGCAACACTATTTGGCCTGCCCTGAGCCCCAAGTATCCTTGCAAGGTGCCTTGCAGTAGTTGCTGCAACTACAGGGGTCCTTGGATATTATGTCTTCCCCTCTTTGGATGACTGGCTGTTGGCAGCCCTCACCAAGAATCAACTGATCAGAATTTCGGAAGTCACATTCTTCCTGTTATGGGACCTGGGAAACAAGTTGATCCTTCCCAATTCCTTTCCTTGGCCCCATCAGAGATTTCTGTATGAATGGGCCATGTGGCACATGGATCTCGGCACAGCCTTCCTGCCTCCAGACAGGGCAGACGGTCTTTTGGCACATACTCAGCTGGGCTCCTTGTCTTGTCAAGTCTGAGTCAGATCATTCCTAAGGTTGTTGGGACACATGGCTGTGGCTCTTGCAACAGCTCCGCTAGTCAGCCTCCTTATGCGAGTGTCCCATCGGAGTCTATGAATTCTATGGGGTCAGCGTGCAGGTGTTTGGGAGTTGCTGTTGCCAGCCTCCTCTTCGATGCATCAGACTTTGGCATGATGGTTGAACCCTCCCAATCTTCTCAATGGGGTCAGTTTGTGGATGGAGTCCCCTTGCAGGGGTCTTATGATGGATGTGTCTGGCCTGCGCTGGGGAGCCCATCTGGCAGCTCATAGAGAAGGTTCAGAGGAGGGCAACAAAGATGGTGCATGGATTGCATCACAAGTCCTATGAAGACAGGTTGAAGGAACTGAACATGTACTCCCTGGAGGAGAGGAGGGAGAGAGGGGATATGATAGAGACATACAAGTATCTTACAGGGAGGAACAGGGTGCAGGAAAACACTATTTGTAAGCGAAAATATGTTTCAGGACCAGAGGGCATGGGATGACGTTGGAGGAGGACGATTCAGAGGAAACATGAGAAAGAATTTCTTCACAGAACGGTGGTGGACAAGTGGAACACCCTGCCAGAGGAAGTGGTGGGGGCTGAAACAATCACGGGATTTAAGAATGCATGGGATAGACATAAAGGAATTCTAGAGGTCAGGGGTAAGGGGAAATAGACTTCTAAGAAAACAAACTGAACTTACAAGCTCAAATGGGCAGACTAGGTGGGCCATAGGCCCTTATCTGCCGACACTGTCTATGTATCTATGTATCTATGTATCAGGCTTAGGGGATCTGGTCTCCACAGGGGCAACATCTCCACATCTATGTCTTGGAGATGAGGATGATCCTTTATGCCCTACAGGCCTTTCAGCCTTTCCTGCTCCTGGGCCCTTTCCTAGTCAAGATGGACAATAGTTCAGTGGTTGGCTGCATACTTAGGCAGGGGGAAGACTTTCTCTTAACCCCTCTGCAGAGACGACATGAGAATCTGGTATTGGACTTTTGAGTACCACCCGGAACTGACTGCCGTCCCTGTTCTAGGCATCCAAACCATCTTGGCTAACAGCCTAGCAGGTCTCGGCCCCAGGCTCACAAGTGGGAACTTCTTTCCTCAGTAGTTAAAGATCTCTTCAACAGGTGAAGTCATCCTGAGTTAGACCTTTTTTCCATATCCACTCAACAGAAAGCTGCCCTGGTATTTTCTGGCGAGACTTGTTGTCCCTCTTCTGGACAGGGAGGTTTCTGTGGGCTTTCCCTTCCTTTCCATTGTTTCAGAGGGTTCTTCTCTAGGTGCAGTTGGAGGGCACTGAAATACCTTTGATGCTCCCCCTGTTGGTTATGCCCAGTTTGTTTTCCTTTTCTACAGCAGCTGGCAGTAGAACCCTCTATACCTCTGCCCCTGGGCTCAGTCATGCTCCTCCAGGAGCTGGGCAGTCTTGTCCACCCTGACCTCAAGTCTTTGCATCTTCATTCATGACCCCTGCTGATTTAGCAGTTGCCCACCTTGGGGTCTCCTCTTGGGTGGCAGAGGTCCTAGTGTCTGCTAGGAAGCCTTCGCCCAGGGCCACATGAAGTGGCACCAGTTCTGTACTTGGCTACCGCTCATCTCGCAGGTCCCCTACCCTGTTCAGTGTCTCTCTCTGGAGTACCCTTTTTGCTTATCAGACTCAGGCTTGGGCTATTCATTCCTAGAGGTGGATCTTTCTGCCATTCCAGTGCACCATGCACCTGCCAAGGGCTAGACTCTTGCCCTATTGCACATTCTCCGCACTTTTGCATGGGGTATTCTCCATTGAAATCCCATCATTAAGGGCAATTTTCCTTCTTGGGATCTTTTTTCCTTTTTGGGAAAGCTTGCTTTGCCTACTTTTGAGACAGTTACAAGTTGCAAGCTATGCTTCTGGTTGTGGGAAGCATTATTTTTTAGTTTATATTTCTTCTGCTTGAAGAATTTCTGAGCTCTAGGCTCTGATATCTCAGAATCCTTGAGTGGTTTTCTTCTAGGACAGGGTGTCCTTGAGGTCGCTTCCTAGGTTCTTGCCTGAGGTGTTGTCTGCGCTTACCCTACACCATCCTTCCAGGGTATCTCCCAGAGTATTCAAACCAAGGAGACACCTTCTTCATACTCTGGATGTTCACAGGGTGCTACATTATTATTGAGATGGCACCTGCGTTGCATGAACTTCCTATTGGTTGGGGTTTTTATTCACCCCAGATCTCTAGGGGCTCCTGTTTTGATACAGTGTTGGTCTCAGTGGTTAGCCAGCTGTGTTGTTCATTGCTACCGGAGGTACAACAAGCCTTTATCAGGATCGGTTAACGTTCAAGAGGCATGGTTGCCTTCTTTGTCTCTTTTGCTTCCTTCAGGAATGTGCCTGAGGCAAGCCTTTGTGTAGCAGTCTCTTGGCACTCTGTTCGTACTTTTATCGGGCACTGCAGTTCAGACCTTGTCTTTAAATGCAGAGTGGGCTTCAGACTAGCTGTCCTGCAGGCCTCCTCTCTTGAGTTCCTCCTGATGACTTCTGCCTCCTCGGCTCTCTGAGGTCACTTTGGACACTGCTTGGGACTTAGTCCTTATGGTGAAGCCTGCTGCAAGAGCTATCCTCAAAGTAAGATAGTACATTATGTAAGAACTTACCATAACAATAGATCTTAGAGAGAAGCTCTTGCAGCAGGCACTGCTTTCCTGCCCTCCTTCCCCCTGGGAACCATTTCCTTTTCTCCTTTACATGAGCATTTCCTCTAGTTTGAGGCATTCCTTGGTTCTTTCATACCTGTGCTTGCAGGGGTCTCCGGCGGGAGAACTGAGGTAGAGCTGGTGGACCGCCCCTTTTATACCATAGTCAGCATCAGGGGGTGGTCCCCAGCCATAGACTGCTAGTTAGAATTTTTCTGTGAAGTCCTGGTGCCTGCCAACTTCAGTCCTTATGGTGTAGCCTGCTGCAAGAGCTTCTCTTGAAGATCTACTGTTACGGTGAAGTGCTTACATAACTGTACTTTATAATAGCAGCTAATGCAATAACATTTCATCATTTGCTGGCCCGGTGGCACTGAGGTTTGGGGTGCTGGACACCACACCTTGCACCATGCCGGCGACCTGGGTTTGGGAACGAGTCTGGGTCATCGGGGGTTGGCAGGGGAGGAGAAGGATTGAGCGTCCTTAGGACTGCTCTCCTTCTCTGGGGAGGGGTGGTGAGTTGCCATTGGTGTGCTGGTGGCTTCTAGCAGTGGCTGGAGGCGATTGCAGGACATTGGCAAAAAGACTTGGGGGACGTACTGGGGCTGATGCCTGGAACGGAGTTCATGCGGTAGCGCGCACACTCCTGACAATTGGCATCATTGCATGCCACAGACATCAGGGGAGAACAAGGGAAAAGGGCACCAGTCGCGGAGGCATGATGGCCGTCTCCATGGAGGGACTTGCTAGGCGCCGAGAGTACGTGGCAGTACTGGATCCTGACCTGGTGGTAGAGCGTAGGGCATCTCTCCACCTCCCCGCCATGGGGGGCAAGCCACGGGGGTAGCTGTGGAACCCGAACAATGGAGCTGAAGAGTCACCGGGGATGGTGGCCGGAGACCTCAGGAGGAGGATGCCTGACATGTGAAAGGTAAGCAGACTGGTGGCCCAGGGGGAAAAAGTAATAATAAAAAAAAACCCAACACATTTCATCATTTGGAAACATGCTTGGAGAGAACAAAGTCTATAGTTAAGCACATTAAGTTCCAGGTCCCAAATGGAGCTGTTGATGCACAGAATAGGTTGCAGTAACACCTAGGCGGTACGGTTTGCAGTACCCACTACCCACAGCCACTCAGAAATTGTCCTGCTAGCACCTACACAGCTTAAACTGCTAAGGGAAAGGGGTTCACTTCATACAATACCAGTTCAGGACAGGCGTGCCCTCAAGTGTTGATTTCAGATTTATGAACACAAAAGCTGCTGCCATTCTTGGATGCTCAACAAACAGGTTGCTCTCCTTCTGAGACAGAAATTGTTGGGTGCTCTTCTTCAGAGATGCAGAAATGGTCTGGTGCTGTCCTGAGATGCAGAAATTGTTGGGTGCTGTTCTTCTGAGATGTGTAACTGGTCTTATTACCATCGACGACTACTAGGTGGAATATCGATGGGCATAAGGAAGCCACCACAAGCTGTACCAGTCCTCCCTTGGAAAGGTCCAGGCTCATTGTCTGCTTCAGTTACCACTTTGATTTTGGCTGCAGGCACATCAATGATGATGATCTGAGGGTCATTATGCAGTAACGTTGCAAATTGTCTAAGAGTCAAGTTCAACAACACCTGACAAGCTGGTAGAGCTCCTGTCCAGCTCTCTACCAAACTCCCTTGGAACTTACGCAGGTCCCTACTTTGAAAAATTGTCCCTGGTGCCTAAATACAAGTCATTGTGCAGTTCGGACATCATGATTCTACAAGTCCAACCCAACAGCAATACGAAAACTTCCCTAACTGTTACATGCTGAGATGTCACTGATCGGACCCAGGGCCCAAAAGGATGCAACAAGGGGTGACAGCAGGAACCCCTGATTGATAGATCTTTGATCCCTTAGATCCATTTCAGACCTCTTTAAGTCAGCAAATGGGCATGCAAAATTAGCAGAGTCTATTGTCCCACAAACACACAGAGCATTCCAGCAAGGTTGGAAATGTCCCCAAACAGCAGCACGTTGCTTGGGTCGAACCCAGACGGAATTAACGCAATATCTTCTTTGAGGATATTTTTTTCATTCATCATCAAAACACATTTTGGCCAGGATTTGAAAAATGACAGCTGTCACGTTTGTGAGGTGGTATGAAAAAATGGTTATGTTGAAAATTTGGGGTCAAAATATTTAAAATTACCAAAGTTACAAGCGAGTGTAAAAAATTGTTAACATATGTGCATAACTTTGCAATTTTTACATATTTTGGCCACAGTTTTCACCATAGCCTTCTTATGACCCCACCTGATGAACAAGGGCTGTGAAAATTTTCAAATCCTGCCCAAAAGGTGATTTTGCAATGCAACTGTGAAATCACCTTTTGGGCCTGATTTGCATAATTCCACCACCATTGGTCATGAGGTGGGGTCCAAAAAGGCCATGTTGAAAAATTGGGGCCAAAATATGCGAACATGACAAAACTATGCATCAAAGTTCAAAACCACATTGAAATTACATTGACAGAGATAGAATGGAAAGGTAGAGTAGCACAGATCTATGAGATGGAACAACTGACAGCAAGACTGAGACTCACATTGGAGAAATTCACAGAGAATTGGAGGTGCTGGGTTACATACAGGGAAACAGACACAGGAGAAGGGGCAATTGAGGGGGAAGGGGACTAGTGACCAAAACAAAGGAAGAGGGGTTGGGAAGAGAAGAACACGCAACAAATAAAAACACAGGACAACTAGATGGTTAGTTCACACCTTTATTAACAAGGACAATGTCATTAAAAGCACAGGTGAAGGAATTAGAAAGAAGGCAAGCACAGTTTGTTGATATAATCAGTTTATTGTTACAGTAAACAGTTTTATGTTTGATGTTCATAGAAGTTAAAGCATATTAAGTAGGGATAGACGACCACTGAAGTGAGCAATGGAGATGAAAGAGGCAAATGTGAGTAAAAGCACAGTAACAAGTTTGTGGTTGGTAACCTGATGATGATGTTATCCCTCACACATACATTTCCGGGTTAAGACATCTATTTGACCCGTGAAAAAATGGAGACCTGAGGGATTATGGTAGGACATGTCACATGTGACACTTGGACAGCAGGTTCTGATTAACCTATGCTTTTTGTAATATAAAAATGTGTTATTGAATGTCTCTCATGAGAGATGCTGACAGTCTGTGGAATGACAACCCCCCCAGGTTTTAGCTAATAGATGTTACCTGGAAGGCCAAGAGATAATTACAGGCTAGAAGCTACCTAACTGCCAAGATAGATCATAAACTCTTATAACGTTTAGAGGAAGAAGTGTAGGTTATGACGCTTTATTGCAAAGTCATAAAATATGCTTTGATGTACTGGAAAGAGGAAGCTGCTCATAAGATCAAAGAAAGTCATTTGAAGAAAATGAGTTGTGCTGAGGTTACAGAATTTAATACTTGGATACGACATCCTGTTTTGCATAGATACATTTTTTTATATTCTGACAGGGAGGAGCTAGGTGACATCATGCAAAGAGGTTGGCAAAGCCAGTTTTTAAACAGTATTCTGTTTTCCATTTACACACAAATGTTTGGACTCTGAAAAAGAAACATCTACAGCACTGTGAGATAACAATACCTTAGAAAAGACAATTCTAAGAGTACTGGGGTAGGAGATTTTGTCTGCATTTTTAAACCTGTTTTGTTTAAGTGATTTATACGTTTTGTGATATATGGTTATATACTTACATTTTACATTTTTTTATCTATTTTGAAGTAAACCTCTACTTCAGAGACTACTTGGTGTGCCTTTGAATTTCTTTTTCTTGACAAGTGAAGCATACTTGGTTAAAGCTGACACTGCACAAAGCTTACTGGTTTTTACCAAACTGGGAAAAGGTAAGAATTTATTCTGAGGTCTTTAATAGAGTTTTAAGGGTTCTTTTTGTACACCTGGTTAGGAGCCCATAGGCAAAAGATATCTGGCCCTCAGAAGAGCAGAATTATCTGAGCATGTACACTGGGTACACTAACAAGAGGTTCACAGTTTGAATCCCTCCAAGACTTGAGACCAAAGGTTGATTCAAACCCACAAAACAGACAGGAGGGTTACCCTGTTTCGGTTAACTGTTCACAAGACTGCACTCGGAGGTTGGCACTTTGGGAGTAGAGGGCTGAGTGGGCTGACCTGCTGAGTGGGTTTGTGACAAAAGAACAGGTGGAGGAATTAGAAAGAAGGCAAGCACAGTTTGTTGATGTAATCAGTTTATTGTTACAGTAAACAGTTTTATGTTTGATGTTCATAGAAGTTAAAGCATATTAAGCAGGGGTAGACGACCACTGAAGTGAGCAATGGAGATGAAAGCGGCAAATGTGAGTAAAAACATAGTAACAAGTTTGCGGTTGGTAACCTGATGATGATGTTATCCCTCACACATACATTTCCAGGTTGAGACATTCATTTGACCCATGAAAAAATGGAGACCTGAGGGATTATGGTAGGACATGTCACACATTACAGAACAGCAGGTAGGATCGTTCCTATTTCTCGTCTGTAGCATAAGCTAGAGGGGAAGGATACTAAAGTGACCCAGCGGCAAACAGGTAAGCCAAAACCCAAAAGGTAAGACTGCGGAAGGGGAAGGGCAATCTTGTGAATTTTGTTTACTGCTTACATGTTTGCATCTCTCTCTCTCTCTCTAATCATAATTAAAACATTGTTGAAAAACAGAATGAAGATTTTAAGATAAATCAAAACAACAATGTAAAAAAAGTGGTACTGTAATATACTGAAAAGACGCCAGTGCGGGCGTACGTCATGTAAAAATGGTTTTGCTTTTGAATATTAATAAATAAATGAGTTACAAAAAAGTAAATTACATTGATCCGCACTTACCTTAGTTTCTGATGTTGCAGTCAGCGGTTCCAGCAGCAAGATGTGTCTTTGATCAGAGAGTGGATCTTTGTCCTTGGATATGTTCAGGTGAGTGAGAGGGTGTGGGGGGTGTTGGGTGGTGGGTGCTGGGGGTGTGTGTGAAGGGGCAGATTGGCGTGGGAACATTTTCTGTTTTGCAGGTTTAAAAAAAACTTGAGGGGTGGTTATCTTTATTTCAGGGATATTCCAACACTGGGATCGGGCACCCCAGTGTCAGGCTTGTGCTCGGCAGCACTATGGGTGGGCACCCGGTGAAGCCACCTACATAAAAGGAACAGGGGTGAGTGGCCTGGAGGGAGTGCAAGAGAAGCGGTACTGAGGGTGGGTACCACAGTCTGCTTATATATTAAAAATACATACATTAATATTGGGAAGGGCAGGTGAGCAACCTGGAGGGGACGGGGAGAAAGAAGCAGAATCAGAGGTGGGTACCCCAGTCTGCTTAATAGATAGATAGATAGATAGATAGATAGATAGATAGATAGATAGATAGATATGGCATGATCACTCTCAGGCTCCTAATGCTGAAAGCTGATCAGCTGCTTGCTGACCACCTTCATACAAATGAAACGACTAAAGCCCCTTCTGACAGGAGCAGCCTCTGTCCTTTCAACTGTACAACGTTTCTGCCCAGCAAGCAACAAGTGGTGACACAACCACAGTGTGTGGTCATTGGTCTAGACTGCTGAACCCCTTCCAGCTTGAGCTGCAGTGGGCTCGGCAGTGACACACCTCTTAAATGCCATTTTCTGTAACAAAACACTTCTTGCGGATGCACAAGCAAATGTAACAATACTACAGCATCGCATGCAAACACAGGTTTAAACCAGTTAGTTCAATGTTAAAAACTCAATCAAAATAATTACAAAATAAATAGCTATAAGTAAATATGAAAAAACAATAAGATAAAATAAAATAAACTAAACAGCCAGTCAACTAAAGTGTACCAAAAGCTGCCATAAAGAGATGGGACTTCAGACCCCTTTTGAAGGCTTCCACTGAGGGGCCTCCCTCAGAGATCTGGGAGGCGTGTTCCACAGGTCAAGTCAGCAACATCAAAGGCCCTCTTACCTGAGATTTCAACCGAACCCTGGGAACAGCAAAGAGGTCCACCTCAGAGGAATGGAGAAGGCAGGAGGTATGGTAAGGCAACAGAAGGTCCTGCAGGTAGCTATGACCCAGACCGTGTAAGGTGTTGTAGGTCAGCAAGCTGACCTTAAAGGAAATCCACCACCTCACTGGCAGCCAGTACAGATCACACAGGACTAGGATTGTATGGCCTGGGTAGACCTATCAGCAACCTGGATGCAGCATTCTGCACCAGCTGCAGGTGATGTAGGATCCCTCCATTCAGCCCAGGGTAAAGGGCACTGCAATAATTGAGTCTGAATGTCACAAAAGCATGTATTAGTGAGGCAGGTTGCTGGGTAGGATAAGAGATTTAATCAGATCAATATTCCTGAGATGGTATAAACTATTTTGAACCACAAAAAGCACCTGAGCCTGCAATCTCAGTTTGCTGTCCAGAACAACACTCAGATACTTCAACTTTACTGAAGTGACAAGAGAAAAAGAAGAACCAAGTTCTAGTCTGGTCTCCTCTACCCACACCTCAGTTCCCTGCCAGCAACCAGGCTCAATCACCAATACTTCTGCCTTATCTGGATTAAGCTTCAACCAGTTGGAGGACATCCAGTCCTGAATCTCAGCTAGACAGGAGTTCATGACAGAGATCCCACCCTGTGTCCCTGGTGCAGATGACACAGTGAAAACACACCCTGCAACATCTAATGATATCCCCAAGGGGCAGTATGTACACCACAAATACTATAGGTGAGAAGACCAAACTCTGGGGAACTCCACAGGACAGGAGCATCAGGCAGGAGGAATAATTTCCCATTACCATCCTTTGTATCCTACTTGTAAGAAAGGACTCAACTCAGTTGATGACAGTACCAGCGAGTCCACAGAGCTCCTGCAGGTGATCCAGCAACACCCCATAGTCCACGGTGTCAAATGCTGATGGGAGATCAAATAAAACAAGAATTGTTCATTCGCCTCTATCTCAGCCTGAGGAGCTCATTCTGCACCCTGACTAGTGCCGTCTCCATACTATGCCTGGACCAGAAACCAGACTAGAGTGGCTCATAGATGTCAAAGGCAGTGAGATGTGCCTTGAGCTGAATGGCCACTGCTTTCTCAATAACCTTCCCCAGAAAGGGGACATTAGAGACAGGTCTATAATTCATGAGGCAGTCCTAGTCCAAAGATGGCTTCTTCATAAGGGGTTTCATCAATGCCTCTTTACGAGTACTGGAGAAATACCCCTTTTGAGAGGGAGCACCAGATTATCTCAGCGAACACTGGATCCAGGGACTTCACACATCCCATTAAGAGATTTGTTGGGCCCAGGACCAGTTCACAACATGTAGACCATAGGTTCGAGATTGTCTCCCTGACCTCTTCCAGCTCCACAAGCTAAACTCACACCAGATATGAGGATTGCTTCTATTGACCCCAGATCCAACACCGCATGCCCAATGAGACTCCCCTGGGGAGATACCCGCCCTGATGGAAGATACCTTGTCAGAAAAGAACAGAGCAAACTCATTGCATTTAGCAACAGACAGTGCTCACAGACTGGAGACAGGGACTATATCTGTGTCAGAGCTAGGACCACATGGAAACCTTTGCAAGCCAGGGGCCACACACAATGATGTCATGCAACAGCATCTACATAAACGTGGGTGGCCCTGTCTCTCCTCAGTTCTTTTCCTGCCATCAATCATACTGGTTGGACCTACTCATGGAAACGTCTACTACTAGCAGCCATCATTTTTCTCTTAGATAACTATCACTATTTTAGTGATCTTTGGCTCCTGCATGCTGCTGAAAGAACTGTCAACTTTATTTTAGTATCGTGATTGCAGAGAAAATATTTATAAAAACAATACCCATGAAGTGTGTGTCTTCAGTTTAAGCCTTCCCACAATGTGAAATTGTGCAAAATCTGCAAAGGCTTTAACTCTGTGTAAGCACCTTTCCTGGGGTGGTAAAGACCTCTCTTTCTTCACCTTGACAACACAGATGGCATTTGGCATTTGGGCACCAGACAATCTACACACTTCTTTGTCTAGGGTATTTTTCTGGGTCTAGTCATGGGAAAAAAGGGGCTGCACAAAAAACATTTGTATTTTTACCAGGAACCAGGGTGGGCTATGGCACTTGGGGTTACAAGAAATCACACATCTTTGAATAGAAGCTGCTGACCTCAGTAGCAGAAGATCTCTTCACAAGGTGGGATTGCCCAGGGTTGGACCTTTTTGCATCCCCACACAATGCAGAACTGCTGCATTTTTGCTTGTTTGCTCCAGGGCTTGGAGTTTTCTGGTGAGGCACATTGTCTCTCTTTCAGAAAGGGAGGTTTCTGTATGCCTTTCCTCTAATACAGAGAGTGTTACTCAAACTACAGGTGGAGGGACCAACTCTCATCCTAATTGCTCCTCTCTGGCCTCAACAGATCTGGTACGCACTGCTACAATAGCTAGCAGTGGAACCCCCAGTACCCATAACGCTGTGTAAGTGGGCCTATTGTCACAGGACAGGGGGTCTCTGGTCCATCTGGACCTGAAATTCCATCATCTACATGCATGGCTCCTGAAGACATAGTCATAGCAAAGTTTAGGATATCCTCTAAAGTGGCTGATGTTCTGGTGGCTGCTAGAAACCCCTCTACCAGAGATACTTACTCTTTAAAGTGGAGTGGTTTACATTGTGGCCCACCTCCAAGCACTTGGATCCCTTTACTTGTCCAGTTAATGTGGTGTTGGAATACCTGCTGTCCCTATCAGACATAGGGCTACAGCATTCCTCCCTCAAGGTGCATTTGTCTGCCATTTCAGGCTTTCATGCCCCTGTAGATGGGCTATAGTTGCTCAAGTATAAGTTTCCCAGACTTCTTTTAGAGTTATACCATACTTGAAACCTCCAATTAGGCATGCAATCCTAGCCTGGAACTTAAATTTTACATACTAACATATTAAAATGCCAGTAGAATAGGCCTAATGGTCTTTCGTGTCTACTCATTTGGTCAGCACCCACCCTGGGAGCTGACCTTGCTGCCCCCCTCTCCCTCTCTGGCTTCTCCCTTCCCAGTCCTGGATATTCTCGCTGCACTGGGTTTTGCTTCCAGAACCCTTCCTCTGTACCTGTCCCACCCCATCTTTAGCCCCTCCACCGTTTCTGCCTCCACCAGCCCCCTGGGCAGTGCATTCCATGGCTCCATCACCCTCTCAGTGAAGTAGCACCTCCTCCTTTCTCCCCTGAATCTTCTCCCCTCCAGCTTCCACCCATGCCCTCTAGTTGCCCTCCCTCCTTCCTTCAGAGCATCGGAAAAGTTTACTTTGGCTTCTTTTGAGCCTGCTGTGAGTTGCAGCCTAAGCTTTTTTCATGGAAAGCGTTTTGGTTGCCATTACTTCTGCTCATAGAATTCTCAGAGCTACAGGCTGTAATGTGTGAGCCCCCATACTTTATTTTTCACAAAGTCAAGGTGTCTTTGTGTACAAATCCTATGTACAAATCCTAAGATCTTCAAGGATATCATTTTCATCAAGCCACACTTTTTGAACTATCCCCATGTCTTTCATGGAAAGCATTTTGGTTGCCATTACTTCTGCTCAAAAAATTCTCAGAGCTACAGGCTGTAATGTGTGAGCCCCCATACTTGATTTTTCACAAAGACAAGGTGTCTTTATGTACAAATCCTAAGATCTTCAAGGATATCATTTTCATCAAGCCACACCTTTTGAACTATCCCCACGTCAGTGCTAGGACCACACAGAAACTTTAAAAGGCAGGGGCCACCCATGACAGTGTCATGTGTCAGCATCTACATAAATGTGGGTGGCCCATCCTTTCCTTAGTTCTTTTCCTGCTGTCAATCAGACTCAGCAAAGCTGCCAACGGAAATGCCGCTGTAAAAAATTGCCATTTTAGTTTCATTTGTTTCTTTATACCTAGAGTAATCACTTTTATAGTGACTTTCGGTGACCTGTATACCACTGAAAGAACCATCCAAGCTTTTTCAGTACTGCGAGTGCAGAAAGAAAATCTACAAGGACGACACCCATGAAGTGTGTGTCTGCTCACTAGGCCTCTCTCATAATGTGAAGGCCTGTGAGATCTGCTGAGGATTCAACTCCACTACCAGGTGATGCAGGAAAGGGCTTTGGAGAAAGTTCTCCTTAAGAAGACTGTAGCAGCAATGGGGCAGCAGCTACATGGCAAAAGTGTGTCACCTTCCCCATTGACTAAATTGCACTCATTTAAGTCCCAGGAAAAATCTTCATTAGGGAGCCACAAACACACACACCAGACTTCCCCAGTGAGATCCTGCGGACTACAGGTATAACCCCAACTACAACAATGTTCTCTCCAGCAGTGGCACTGACCAACCGTTGACCAGAAATGAAGGTTGGGGCTTGGCATAGGCACTACCAGACCTATTATGGCCAGTACATCATCACTGGAGACTCAACCTCTGCCATTGACTACTGCAGTCATGACCACTACTGAAAGTGGATTGATGCACAAGCAGTACTCCTATCATTCTCTGACATGGTACAGTGTCTACTGCCAGGCCTACTTCCTACAGTGGGCCCATCGGCGGGGACTCCTACAGCTACCCTGTCAATGTTGCGACTTAAAACTTTGCAGGATAGACCTCTTTAGCCGCCAATGACATTGCCAGTGCAATCTATTATTCTTGTCAATAAGGCATAAGATGACTAAGGTGAATTTAATCCTGACCTCATAATGGAGGAGGAGGAAGACTTTTCTGAGGATATTCAGTATGTACATGGCACCAGCTCCATGGTCTCCTAATGTAGTGAGGACTCTGTAGTGTATACACCCAGATCACCTCCAGAGGACCCCTCATTTTTTGTCATGATGCAGCAAATGCAAGCTACCAGGGGCTTTATCTTAGAGGAGCAGGACTCTACTAAGAAGAACCTGCTGGAGTTTCTAGAGATGCCAGTCTCTCCTTCTGCTAGTCCTCCCATTTCCAGCTTTGGAGGATGCTACTTATGCAGCCCGGTATAAGTCAAGCAACATGCCAGCTGTGCCTAGAAAGGCAGACAAAATATATTCTGTCCCCTCTGGAAAACCTTATTATGCCAACCATCCTGAAACTGATACAGTGATGATTACAGCTGCCCACGATAGATCCAGGATGCCTAGACACCCAAGTTCCCATCCTCCTTATAAGGAATCCGGGAGGATGGATGTCCTGGACAAACACACCTCTGCCTCTGCCTCTGCCTCACTGGGCCTGTGCATTGCCAGTTTCCAGGCCCATATGATAAAATATCAGAATACCCTATGGAGGAAGGCTAAGGCTGCTGCACAGGCCTTGCCTGAGGGTTCTATTAAATAAGAGTTAATAAAAACTCTTAAAGATGGTACTTACGTGGGTAAACACTTCATCTGCACAGCATATGATATCTGTGATACCTCTGCCAGGGCTGTGAGCTCTGGCATCTGTCTCAGACACTACTCTTGGGTCAGTGTAGCAGGTTTTGCCACTGATATGCAGCAAACAGTTCTCAATGGTCCATTTTGGGGACAGAAACTCTTTAACCATGATGTGGAAGAAGCTTTGAGAAACCTTCAGGCATCTGGCAAGACTCTCAAGTCAGTCAAGTCCCTGTACCATACCCAAGGTATGGGTATGGTCAGGGGTAATTTTCACCCATCTGCTGCCAAAGGACACCATCAAACCTATGGATAGCAGAGTAGAGAAACAAAGAAACATAGAATGTGATGGAAGATAAGGACCACCTGGCTCACCTAGTCTGCCCATTTCCCTACCTACCTCAACTGCAGATCCTAATTGATCTGCAGAGGTACAGGGCCTTACCAGTTCCCATCACAAACCCAGGTGCACATTCAAAAGCATCCTAAGGTGCTGGAACTGGTGACTCTGCACCCACTCCCGGCTAAGCATGACTCTATATATAACGCAACCACCAATACCTCCACAGGTGGTTGTAAAGGTTGCCTGTCCCTCCACCTGGATCAGTGGAGGACAGTGACTACAGACAAATGGGTTCTGGAGATTATAGAGAAGGGTCATGCTTTTGGACAGCCCTCCAGATCACCTACCAATTGTGACAACATACCCACCAGAGCACATATCTCTTTTGCTAGAGGAAGTACAGACCCTGCTTCAAAAACGGACCCTAGAACCTGCACCTCCTACACAGAGGCACAAAGGTTTTTACTCCAGCTGCTTCCTCATCCCAAAGTGGACAGGCGATCTGAGGCCTGTTATAGATCTTGGGGATCTCAACTTCTTTATAGAATACAACAGATTTTAGATGGTCTCTTTGTAGGTTTTCCTTCCCCTGCCGCAAACAGAGGATTGGATATGCTCCCATGATATGAAGTGTGCTTCCCCTCAGAAAACCTCACAGGAAATATTTGAGGTACCTGTTCCAGGGAGAGCATTACCAGTTCAGATTGTTACCCTTTGGCTTCTCTTCTGTGCCATGGGTCTTTGCCAAGTGCTTGACAGTGGTGACAGCAGCCTTTCACAGGGAAGATCTATATGGCATTCCTTACCTGGATGACTGGCTATTGAAAGTCCACTCCAGGGACCAATTACTGCAGACTTTAGCTTAAACCAGGCAAATGTTCGATGCTATGGGAGTGACAGTCAACATACCAAAGTCAGTACTGACACCCTGCCAATGCCTACAGTACATAGAGACAGTCTTGCATATGGCCCAGGGTTCTGCATTTCTGCCACTGCATAGAACAGAATGACTGATTGTACAAGCAAAATTGGTACACAACAGCTGTTTGTCTCAGCAAGGACATTTTTATGCCTTCTGGGACTTATGACGGTTGTCATTGTCACAATGCCATTGGCCAGGCTGCAAATGCAGATCCCACAGTGGACTCAGAGTACAGTGAGACCACTTAACAGACAATCTAGAACAAGTGGTTCTAGTAATGTCTCCCTTTCACAAAGTGTTAAAGTGGTGGGTGGAATGCAGCAGCTTGCTCAAAGGTGTTACATTCTTGATTTCTGCTCCACATCAGATCCTCACCATGGATACCTCGGGATCCCAATGGGGATCCTACCTAAGACCTTTTCAGACACAAGGCACGTGGAACCAGGTGGAGTGCACTTTGCATATCAATGTCCTGGAAATGAGAGCAGTTCTATAGGGGTGTAGCAGGGCTGAATAAGGTCCTGTCCCATTTGTTATGTAGAAATTATTAAATGTAAGGATCTGTTCTGTCCTGTCCTTTTCTGTCCCTTGTCTGTCTGATTATGCAACCAAATGTTCTTGTGAGACCTAGTAACTGATCACTCTGACAGTCTTGCAATTCTCCACCTCACGCTATCTCTCTAACTTCACTTGCTGTTTCTGTCTTTTCTTCCCCCTTGTGCATCTGTGGTTATAAAAATATATGTGACTTGTTATGTGAAACTAGGATCCCTTGGTTTGAAAATGTTTGTAGTCATACTGTTGAAATGATTGCAAAAAGCTATTTGGAATTTAGGGAGTTAGCCCGAGATGCAGTTTGAGCTCCTCTCAGGCTTGTTTGCTGCAGAATGCATACCTTTCTTCTATGCTTCCCTGGTACCAGGTCTAGTACCCATGCTCAAAACTCCTGACTTAAAGTATGCACAGCACAAATCTCACTTCGTGTGACACCATTTGTCACTGAGGCACATGTCAGGAAGCATATGAAAACCAGGAACAGTTATAAAATTCACAAGTAGCACTGTTTTATTATCAATAACAGTAAAATGAAAAACAAAAATTGTTCAGTATAACTATTTACCAGAGGCAGTACAAACAGAGAAAACAAAGTCCTTTGTGTGAGGGTATCTCTAATTCTAAGTTTCAGTCTCTTTGTCTGTAGCAAAAGTGTTGCTGCTCTTTTTATAAGTCTTTGCCTATGAACTCATTAAGAGAACATCCTGTTGTCACAAATGCACTCAGCAGGTCAGGCCCTCTGCTCCCACAGTGCCAACCTCAGAGCGCAAGAGTGTGAACAGGTAACAAACATGGTAACCCTACTGCCTGCTTGTGGGTCCGAATCACCTTTAATCTCAAGTTCTGGGGGAATCAAACTGTGAACCTTATGGTAGCATACCCAATGTACAGGCACAGATTCGTACCCTCTTCTGGGATTGCTGTACAATCTTACGCCGGGGCACCCAGCCAGGCTTCCAAAATGAACCCTTAAAACTCTATAAAAGATATTAGGTATATTATTACCTTTTCCCAGTTTAGTAACACCATCAAGCTTTTGAACAGTTTTGTCAGTCTTAACCCTCTATAAGTCACGTGCAAAAAAAGAACTTGGAAGACCCAGGCAGTATCTTTCAAATATAGATTTTAATCAAAATGGATAAAAATATGAAAAATGTAAACACAGAACAATAAAGCAAAGTGCATACAATCACTTAAAAGAAAACAAGGAAAAGTACAAAACAAAAACTCCTACCACAATACATTTAGACTTGTTCTGTCTAATGTATTACCTCTATAGTGCTTATAGTTATATCAGACAGCTATGTCTGTCTAGAGTCCCAAGATGGTATGTCACAAAGATCAGACACCAGTATTCAGTTTAAAACTCTGTGTGTCCACACCCCTTCTATGAGTCATCTAGCTCCTCCTTTTAGAACCAAAAAAATACAAACGTGATTCCCTGTCAGGAGATATTTTAAATAATGCGACTTCTGCAAAAACTAATTTCCCAAATTATGACAGTCTTTAATCAAGCATTTCCTTTGAACTGGAGACTGGTTTCTTATTTTCCCAGGGAACATCAAAGGTTTTTACAACTCTGCCATATGTCACCTAGGTGCAAATATAGCCATGTCCTGTCCTGTAATAAAATGCATATTTAGCTTCCCAACTTCAGAGGCAGGAGGTCATAAAAGGCCATAAAATGCAACTTCTCGAGGAAGTTAATTACACTACAGAGATCTCCTGGTCATTTTAATAAATCCTGTTATCTTCACTGAAACCTGGGAGGGGGAGCACCCATGGAAACAAAGGATGTCTTTTGTGAGACTATCACATACTATATTTTTATATTACAAATATCATTCAGTAATCATAATCAGCTGGCCAAGTGTCACACCTGTTTCTCACAAAATGTATCAAGAGTTCTTGTCAGTTTCTCTGCAGAGCAGGCTTGCAAATAGAACAATGTCCCAAGCCAGCCTCCTGCTGACAGCTCTGCAAAAGAGTGCAAACAAGTCGGTGGCCCCTGCCCGTCCCTCTACCATGGGGAGTAGAGACAGCTGGCAAGGAGCAACTGGGCAAATAGCTGGGTCCCTCCTCACCCTTTTTCTCCCTTGCTGCAGTTGCACCTTCTGCCTGCTCCTCTTCTGTTTCAACAATCACATTGGGGGAGGGTTCTCGTACTGGTTCTGGCTGTTTCACATTCTCTGGGGTCCACTCTGAGGTCTGCTTCTCTAATGACAGACTTTCCACAAGACCAGGCTCCAGGCTTCCTTGCGACCATACCAAGGATGGGCCTTCTGAAGTGCTGAGGGGGTATACTCAATGGAAAATGGGAGAAGCCCAGTCAAATATGCTTCTGAGGGTGAGCTGGAGCAAAGACTGCACACTGGTAAATGGGCCATTCCCTCTCCCTTATAGCCACATCTAACACATAGCTCCTTCGCCTGCCCTTTCCCTGCAATGTTCCATAGCCAAGACAACGATGATAAAGGGACCATTGATAGAGGTTCCTCAGAGGGAGGTGTATCTTTGGCTCTGATCCCCTGCCCAGCCATCCGAGAAAATGGGTCCATACCTGCCAGGCCCAAGTACCTTCCAGGATCAATGGGGTCAACAATTGTTACACAACTCCCCTCAGCTCTGATGCTTCTTGCACAATCCTCCTCCTCTGTTCGCTCCTGCTCTCTCCACAACATGGAGGTGCCTCCTTCACGAGTTTTCCCTCAGCTTTCCCTCTAGCCAATCAGAAGGTAGGCTGGATCACATGACCATCAAACCATGCGAGCTTACACTTGAGAGCAGGACTGTGGCCCACCACCTGGCCCACCACACCCAGGATGGAATTTTAAGTGTGTCACATGGCCTACCTAGCCCAGGCTGGACCCATCAGCCCTCCGATCTGGGACATGGGGCTCTGGAGGGTGTGAGGGGTCCCCAAAAACATCCTGGACGAGCCCTCAATTGTAGCCACCCCACTGCTCCGAATGTCTAGGGGCTCCCAATGTTGCAAGAAGGGAAGGGGGCCTATCCCGAAGGAACCCAGACCAGAACATCAACAACCTCAATCTCAGATCTCAGATTTAGAAGTGGGTAGCCATCTGGGAACAAGCAACCACCAAACAGTGTGGTTCACAATGAACACAGCCATACAATCAAGCAATACAAAAGCAAGAGTATTGGACTTTAGGAGGGCTGACTTTGGAAAAATGAGAGAGTGCCTCAGAAAAACACTAGCAAACAGGCAAGAAGCAGGTGTGGAGGAACAATGGGGAGTAATCAAAACAGCCATCACAGAGGCAACAAGCCTTTGTATAAAGCTAATCAACAAAACACAATGAAGGAAAAAAAACGCTATGGTTCTCAAAAGAGATGGCAGGGCAGGTTAAGGAGAAAAGGACAGCATTCAGGAAATATAAGGAAACACAGAAGGAGCAGGACAGAGAAATTTATCAGTTAAAGCAGAAAGAGGCTGGCAAGGCAGTCAGAATAGCAAAGGCCCAAACCGAGGAAAGGATAGCCAACTCTGTTAAGAAGGGGGATAGGACCTTTTATAGGTACATTAGGGAGTAAAGAAAGACCAAAGGAGGGATACTGAGGCTTAATAAAGGGGAGGAGATGTGGGTAGAGGGTGACAGTGAAAAAGCAGGGATACTGAATGAATATTTCTGTTCAGTATTCACAAAGGAAGAGGAGGGGGAGGTACCTAAACCAAACAGGAGAAACACTCTGAAGATGGGGGTTGATACCAGTCCATTTACAGAACAAAGGGTTCTGAAAGAACTAATAAAATTGAAGGTGGACAAAGCAATGGGGCCTGATGGGATTCACCCAAGAATTCTAAAAGAATTAAGGGTAGAACTAGTGACAAGGCTGACTACTCTCTTTAACAAATCATGGGAAGATGGGGTGGTACCTGAGGACTGGAGGAAGGCGGATGTGATTCCTCTTCACAAAAGTGGGAGCAAGACAGAGGCAGGAAACTACAGACCAGTTAGTTTGACCTCAGTGGTAGGGAAAATGATGGAATCACTTCTGAAGGAAAGAATTGTTGAGTACCTAGAGGCCAGTGGGGCACAAGACCCAAGGCAGCATGGATTCAGGATGGGAAGGTCGTGTCGGACGAATCTAATAGATTTCTTTGACTGGGTGACCAAAGTAGTAGACCAGGGAGGGGCAGTGGATATGGCCTACCTAGATTTTAGCAAGGCATTTGATACAGTCCCACACAAAAGATTAATACACAAGTTAGCCAGCCTTGGAGTGGGTCCCAAGATGGTAGCCTGGATAAAAAATTGGCTAGACAACAGGACACAAAGGGTAGTAGTAAATGGAGTCCACAGTGAAGAAAGGAGGGTTACTAGCAGGGTACCGCAAGGTTCAGTACTGGGACCAGTCCTTTTTAATGTCTTTATAAGTGACATTGCAGAGGAACTGGAAGGAAAAGTATGTCTCTTTGCAGACGACACAAAGATCTGCAACAGGGTCGACACACAAGATGGAGTGGAAAGGATAAGAAGGGACTTGGCAAGACTGGAGGAATGGTGAAGTGTATGGCAGTTTAGATTCAATGCAAAGAAGTGCAAGGTAATGCACCTGGGAAACAAAAACCCAGGGGAAGAGTACACAATGGGGGTGAGATGCTGACAACAGTAACAATGGAAAGGGACCTGGGGGTAATTATATCAGATGACCTAAAGGTGGGCAAGCAATGTGAGAAGACAGTAAGGAAGACTGGGGGGATACTGGGATGCATAGGGAGAGGCATCAATAGTAGAAAACAGGAAGTTGTTATCCCTCTGTACAGACAGTTGGTGAGACCCCACCTGGAGTACTGTGTGCAGTTCTGGAGACCCCATCTCTGCAAAGACATAGACAGAGTGGAGGCTGTCCACAGGAGGGCAACCAAAATGTTGCAGGGTCTGCACCAGAAGACATACGAAGAAAGACTAACGGAGCTTAATATGCATACCCTTGAGGAAAGAAGGGAGAGAGGGGACATGATAGAAACTTTCAAGTACCTCAAGGGAATCAACAAAGTCCAAGAGGGTAGCATCTTTCAGAAAAAGAGATGTGCAAGAACAAGGGGGCACAATTTGAAGATAGAGGGGGAACGGCTCAGAGGTAATGTGAGGAAGTATTTTTTCACGGAGAGGGTTGTGGATGCATGGAACAGCCTCACTGAGGAGGTCGTGGAGTCAAGAACAGTGGGGGAATTCAAGAATGCATGGGACAGACATAAGGCAGTTCTAGTGGGGGGTAGGAGGAAGTAAGCTGTTGGTTAACTAGGATCTGCAGCTTATCTGTTAGGTAGGAAAATGGGCAGACTAGGTGGGCCAAGCGGTCCTTATCTGCCATCAAATTCTATGTTTCTTTGTAACCATGAAGCAATAAGATGGTTTTCTCTTACCATGACCTACTGCAGATAAAATGGAAACTGCTACCCCTCGCTACTTCTTTGGAAACTCAGGCTGGAATACAGGAAACCTCTTCTTTTCTCTCTCCCTGGAAGTCCCCGTCAGCATCCCAGCCCAGGAAGCACAGTTTTCAAGAGGGCTGAAGCTTTAACCTCCCCACAAAGAAGTCTGGTTAAAAATTCATTAAAGACTCAGCATTTCATCAATCCATTAAAACTTTAGAAGACTCTCTCAAGAACTCGAAATTAAGCAACCAAACCAATTTATTGCTCCTGGGATACCAATGATTTGCCAGGACCCAGGGGTTCCCATTGCTTTCTTAAAAACATGTTCGCCATCCAGCTCCATGGAGCACAACTATTCACATATTGGGGCACATAATGTACACTGGGAGACAGGATGTCTTCAGGCAGCTGATGAAACCTTGGATGATATACTCGAAACCTTCCCAGAACCTGCACCAGACCCTCAGATCCAAACCTCTACCCTCTGGCACAGGTAAGTTGATTACTGACTTATCCCTTTCCTTTTCTATCTCCCTGGTCAGTCTCTAGCCTTGTGCAAAAGCGAGGTTCTTCTCCCACCTAATCCCTTGCCACAGGATCGCAGGACTATTCCCTCCCTGACCAGTCCTTTTTTTTTTTTTTTTTCTTTAACCGCATTTTCCCCTGGGCATAGCCGCCCAACCACTGGTCTCCTTTCTCCGGCTACAGGGAGCGGGGTCTCAGTAATACCTCTAACCTACATCCCTTTCAGCCATCACTCCTGTGCTTGATTTAAGCTTACCAGGTCCAGAGCACTACCCAAGGCCTGTCCTTTGACCTGTGGCCCACTTGAGCAGCTTGTGTCTGGTGCCCCAGGACCTGCCCCTCGAAGCAGGCACCTTGACTGGATGGGAAACCTCCAGCATGCCCCTTCACATACTTGGACAACCCTCCCACATCAGGAAATGAGAGGGAAGCTGCCACCACCCCTCCCCTGGAGGAATCCTGCGACAAAACCTCCAGCTCTGGTGGACCAAACCTACTTCCTTTGGGCCTGGGACCATACCAAACAATTTCCTCAGGCACTCTCACTACCCCTTCTCCCACTAGCACCCCATTTACCCCACTCAATGCTGGCAAACTGTCTGCATCCCTCCCCATGAAGCACCCAGCTGGAAATCATGGCTCTACCTCCCATTTATGAGGGGAGTGGGTCCCCCCTCAAATCATGCCCGACCCGGACTGATAAGCTCTCCCCGCCTGCTTGTCCTGCCATCTCCCAGCCAGCCTCCCATCTCCCCTCGAACCACCTGTGCTGACTCCTTTTAAGGACCATGAGACTGCCCCTAGTGGCAATCTGATAATACAGCCCAGAATTGTGCCTCCCCCCAAATACCTATCAAACCCTTAAACAGGGGAAGAGGCACAAGAGCAGGATCCCTAAAGGTAAGCGTAAGCCCCTCTCAAAGAGAGGGGGCTTATATATGTAAGTGAGAAGAAAAAGGTCAGAGGAGGGATTGTAAGGTTAAAAAGGTATGAGGGGTTATAGTGCAGAGGGGGACCAAGGAAAAGGCAGACATCCTAAACAAATGTTTTGTTAGTGTTCACAGCTGAGAGAGAAGGGGAGAAGCCACAAAAGAAGTAAAAGGAGCTCTGAAGGAAGGGAGGTGAACACTAGTTCTTTTTCAGAAGAGAGACTCCTAAATGGACTCACTAATCTAAAAGCAGACAAAGCAATGGGACCAGATGTGGTACGTTCTAGGGTAGTGAAGGAGTTCAGGGAGGTACTGGCTGCACCTCTGACAGTCCTGTTCAGTAGCTCACTCAAAACAGTTGTGGTTCCAGAGGACTGGAGGAGGGCCAATGTAGTCCGGCTTCACAAAAGTGGTAGCAGGGAGGAGGCTAGCAATTATGGACCAGTGAGCCTGACATCAGTTGCAGGAAAGCTAATGGAATCACTGCTAAAGGAGAGGATAGCAGAATACATACCTCTCAACGGTCCCTGATTTTCAGGGACACCACTGATTTTGCCTCAAAAGTTTACTCTGTCACTCCTAAAAGTGTTTCCGTGACCAGACAGTGTGGGTTGTAAGCACAAAATAATGTCAAACATTAAAGTTACAGACTTGCTCTTCTTTATAAAATGCATTTTACACTAAGCCCCTTATTCTACCAGCTTTCTGGGTGGATATCTCTAATTCTGAAGATGTGTCCCTGATGTTGGTCCTTTGTCCCTGATTTTTTAAGCCTTGTCCCTGGTTTATGAGGCGGGAGGTTGAGAAGTATGATGGAATATCTTTAATCAGATGAGTTACAAGACCCAAGACTGAAAGGATTCATGGGTGGGAGGTCTTGTCTGGGAAATCTGATAGATTTCTTTGATTGGGTGACCAAGGAATTAGATCAGGGTGGAGAATGGATGTGGCCTACCTAGATTTCCAGATGGCATTCGACATAGTTCCACACAGAAGACTGTTAAGCAAGCTGAGTAGCCTAGGAGTGGGTAATAATGTAGTAAACTGGATAAGAAATTGGTTAGGGATAGGTGGCAGAGAGTGGTGGTAAACGGAGTTCACTCCAAGGAGGGGAGGGTGACCAGCAGGGTGCCTCAGGGATTGGTGCTAGGACTGGTCCTTTTTAATGTCTTTATAAGTGACATTGCAGAGGAGCTGGAGGGGAAGGTCTGCCTCTTTATGGATGACACCAAGATCTGCAATAGGGTGGCTACACTGGGGGGTAGCAGAGGATGATCAGAGACCTGACAAAACATGAGGATTGGTCCCAAGTATGGCAGCTGAGTTTTAATGCAAGAAGTGCAAAATAATGCACTTGGGGCACAGAAACCCAGGGGCAGAGTACACAATGGGGGTTATTGACAGCCACCAACCAGGGGAGAGACCTGGTGGTAATAATTTCTGATGACCTAAAGGTAGCCAGGAATGCAACAGAGCAGCTGGAAGGGCTAGTGGGATGCTGGAGTGCATAGGGAGAGGTATTAGCAGAAGAAGCAAGGTAGTGATGCTTCTGTATAGATCACTGGTAAAACTTCACATAGAATATTGTGTCCAGATCTGGAAGCCACATCTCCAGAAGGACATAGATAGAGTGGAGGTGGTCCAGAGGAGGGCAACTAAAACATGAGGGATCTGCATCAAAAGTCCTAAAAGGAGAGACTAAAGGAACGCAGCAGGGCCAGGAAGGAGGCAGCGTGCTACACCTCCTCCTGGAGACCCAATCCAGAAACCGAGGTTGGTCCTCTGGTGCGGCGGCCATCATTGCGCACCAGCCAGGACTTTCCTCCTTTTTCCATTTTTCTCCCTCTCCCCTTCCCACTGATGCAAGCACATCAGAAACGTGCTCCCCGACCCATACTGCCCTCGAGCCATCGCCAGTGGGCAGTCAGCGAGAGGGACGACACACTAACCTCTCCCTGAAACAGGAGAGCAGTCCTCTGGATGCTCGATCCTCTCTCCCCCCTGCCAACCCCCTGCGTTCCGAGCTCATTCCCGAACCTGGGTTGCCAGTGTGGCGCGAGATGTGGTGTCCAGTGCCTCAACCCTCAGTGCCACTCTGCTGGCTCTCTTTAGTGATTCTTGAGGTATTTTCTAAAATGTTTACTGTTTTTTTTGTGGTTCCCTTCAGTTCCAGGGAACCACAAATTCCATTTTACTTGTGGTTCTTTCAGCGGTTCCTGCTATTTTTCTGAGGAAAAAAATAATCGCACCTGTGGTAAAATGACCACGGCTTTATTTTAAAATGTTTCTAAACATTAGCAGTTCCCTTTTCTCTTAGGGAACCGCATTTTTTCTTACTAAAACTTTTTTGTCATTTGGGAACTGTTTTATCGCGGTTCCATTCAGTAAAGGAACCAACTGTTTTTACTTCAATTCCTGGTAGGGAATAATGTTTTTGGTGTTTTTTCTGACAAATTGGCATGTCAGAAAGACCCAAGAAGAGAAATGGACCTACAGGTTTTGAAAATTGTTTAAAGTGCAGCAAGACAGTGGCTAAGGCAGACAGCCATGATCTTTGTTTAAGTTGTTTAGGTCCAGACCATAACTGTGAGCTCGGTTCTAAATTTTGTTCAAAAACAGTAAAAAAAAAGAGGGCTAAGAGATTGGAAATAATGGCCTCTCAGTCTGCCTCCTCCTCTAACAAAAATGCTGAAGAGGGGTGGTCTTCTCAAAACAAAGCTAAATATGAGTCCACTAAGGACCCCCTTGAGAACAAGTCTGCTAAAAATAATAATAATGACCAAGCTAAAAAAAAGACCAAGTGAGCAGGTTTCTGATTTGATGCCTGCTGAAAAAAACACTAAAAGAGAAACATATCACTGCCCCTTCCGCTGAAAGGCAAAGGGAGATGCCAGTGACACAAAAAGATACATCCTCTGCTGAAGAAATGGCTAAAGCTTGGCATATATATCAGACATTACAGACTATGGGCAAGTTCTTTAATTCCCCTTCTGATCCTACTGCCTCTCATACTTTAGAACCTGGCTTTGCCCAGGGCTTTTATTACATTGAGGAAAATAATGAGGATGAACCAGAGGGTGAACCTATAGAACCAGACGTATCCCCTGACCAAGAGTTTGGCAATTCTTCTAATGGCCAGGAAGATTTTTCTTCTCATTTCACTTTTGTGCCGCATATGTTGGACACCCTGGACATTGCTACCCAGGAGACCACTGATCAAGAAGAGGATGCAGACTATCTAGAGATGATGGGTCTCCCTCCTACTAAAAAGCTGTTTTTGCCCATTCATAAATCCCTTCGTAAGGCAACCTTTAAGTTCTCCAGAACCCCACCACTGTGCCTGGAGTAGATAAAAAAAAATGGAAAGAAATACCAGTTAGAGAAATCTAACGCAGAATTCCTTTCTGTGCACCAAGACCATGAAAGATGGTACAGGCTGCAGCTTGTGACAAAGCTAGAGTGCCACTTTCCTCTCAACCTCCTGAAAAGGAGTCTAGAAAACTGGACTCACTGGGCAAGAAATCTTATACCACAGCCTCCTTGCTGCTTCGCATTGCCACTTACATGGCCTATGCAGATAAATATCAAAAGGCTCAATGGAACTTTGTTTTAGCCATAAGTCAACAGGCCCCAGACAGAATGGCCCAAGACCTGACAGAGACTGTAAAGACAGCCTTGGAGGCTACCAAATACCAGTTCCATATGGCTGTGGACACTAATGACACTGCTTCTAGAGATATGGCACAGGCCAACTCCCTGAGGTGTTATGCTTGGTTGAGAACTACTAACCTCTCGCAGGACACTCAGACCAAGGCCATGGACTTTCCCTGTGAGAGCAGTTCTCTCTTCGGGGACAAAACTGAAGCTTATACTGTATGAAACAGGTGGAAGAATAAAAAAGCACCTGGCAAAGCAATGCTGCTAAAGAGAAGGCCTCTACTTCCCAAAGATCTCAAAACAGGGGAAACAGAGACAGGAGCTATTATACTGAAGCCTTCCACCCTATGCCAATGCCCCCACATTACTCTCAGATGAGAAGTTATTTCAGAGGGAGAGGAAGGAGAGGTCAGAGGAGGACCAACTCCTCTCCGTCTCTCAGCATCCAGTCCAAGCAAACTTCCTGACTGCAATGTCCAGGCTGCCTCCCCTCTCCCTGTAGGTGGCAGGCTGACCTATTACCTCCACCAATGGCACCTCATAACAACAGAAAAATGGGTGCTAGAGGTAGTGGGTCAGCGGCTTACCCTGCAGTCCAAAAATGTTCCCTCCTTGCAGGGCTCCAAACTTTGCAAACCCTTAACCCCAACAGAAAAGCTCTTGTTGGAGCTAGAGATAAAAACACTTCTGGCTGCAAAAGCAGTGGAAAGAGTCCCCTTCCCCCAGTGGGGAAAAGGCCTCTATTCTAGGTATTTTCTCACACAAAACAAAAATAGGGAATGGCAACCCATTCTGGACTTAAGGTACCTGAACAAGCATTTGCTGAAACCCAAGTTCAAAATGGTCACCCTGACTCTGGTGTTCCATTCCTTACAGCAGCGAGACTGGCTAGCCTCCCTAGACATCAAGGATGCCTATTTTCATATCCCCTTAAGGCCATCCCACAGAAAGTTTCTCAGATTCAGGCTGCCATCAGGCCATTACCAGTTTCCAGTCCTAACATTTTGGTCTCACTTCAGCTCCCAGGATCTTTACAAAGTGCCTGGCAATTATGGCAGCTCACTTAAGGAGACAAGAAGTGTCAGTCTTTCCATGCCTGAACAACTGGCTGATAATGGACAAGTCACCAGACAAAGTCAGGGAAGCTCTCATACTAACAATAAGTACTCTAGAGTCCCTGGGGTTCATCATCAACAAAGAGAAGTCCCATTTCAAGCCAGTTAAGGTTCTAGACTTTATTGTAGCAGAACTAGATACCATCCAAGGGAAGGCTATGCTTCCTGTGGACAGAGTTCAGAACTTCCTCGACTGGGCAAATTCCTTTGTCTTGGGCCAGCCAGGGTCAGCCAGACATTTCCTCAGACTACGAGGCCACATGGCTTCCATGACAGCCGTGTTCCCAGGTGCCAGATTCCAGATGAGGTACACCCAGTATCACCTGAGGGTTCACTGGTCCCAGAAGAGGGATTCCCTCTAGAAGCTAATTCCAATCTCAAGAACCTTGCTTCAGGCTGTAGACTGGTGGAAGGAAAGGGACAACCTAAGTTTAGGTCTCCTATCAGCAAAGGCATCCCTCCAGGATTCATACCACAGATGCCTCCCTGCTAGGATAGAAAGCTCATCTGGAGAACCAGTCTGTAAGTGGGGCTTGGTCTCCCAGGGAGTCAGGACACAATATCAACCTTCTCGAACTAAGAGTTGTGTACCTAGCTATCAAGGCATTCACCCCACAGCTAAAGGGTCACTTTGTCCAGAACAGACAACACCACTGCCATGTTCTAAATCAACAAACAGGGTGGCACAATGTCCACCAACCTCTGTATGGAAGCCATGAAAATTTGGTTCCTGGCCTACTCCCTGGACATGCACCTGTCTGCCACTGAATGCATGACAAGGCGTCAACAACTTTTTTTCGATGTGACATGACAGTGACGGATTTATGTTGATTGCAAGTTGCGGTCAGCATAAATCTGTCTGGAAACTGTTTTTTTGGGGGGACTTTGCACCCTGAATCCCCCATGCAGGGGGCCCTGCTCCCCGCACCTCCTGTAACTAAAGATTATTAACTCCAGGTTGGAGTTGATTTGGGGAGGGGGCAAACCCCAGAGAAAGCAGTGCTGGGGTCCCGCGGGTACATTACAGCAGCAACAGTGACTTGCTGCTGTAACGTACTTTGCTATAAAGCTGTCGCTGCAGCATCAGCATATGTCTGCCATTCACCTCCCAGGCAAGGACAATGTATTGGCAGACTCTCTGAGTCGTATCAATCAGGGCCATCATGAGTGGACCCTAAACAGACAAGTCCTGGGCACAGTATTCAGGAGGTGGGGCATCCCAAAAGTAGACCTCTTCGCCTCCAAACTCAACCATCAGCTTCTGCTTTATTGTTGCAGACCCCCAGCTCTGGGTACATTGCCACATAGAAACATATGTAACCCCCTGCAAATGGGGGTTCCCAAAAGTTTTCCAGGAGCTTGCTATAATGCTCCAAGCCTGGATGGTGTTCAGCGTCTAAGCCATTTGTCTGTGAGTGCTTTTAGAGCCTCTGGTACTGTCTCTTTAAGAGCTGTCTGCCTGCAGACATAATTAATTGGGATGGGGGTCTGTGTGTTTCCCTGCTTGAGTCCCACTCGAGCTGCTGCCAAATCGCTCCATTTCTACTGTCACTAAGTGGGCAGAGTGAGCACTTTTCAAAGATGTAACTGTTTGCCAGAAATCATTTAGAGTAATAACAAAAATGCAGTTTGTCTAACCTGCTTTTCTTTGCTGTCAGAACTGTGTTTGCCTAGCCCTCCGTTCTGATTTTGAACTGCTGAACTGGACCAATCAGTGTGGGGGGACCTTTGATATGGAGCCTGCTGCTGGCAAATCAGAACTTGGACTCTCATTGTGGAGCCAGCCACCTACAGTATGTACTGTATGGTCAATGCTTCTGGGAATTGTAGTCTGGACTCCGGTGCCTTTTTTCCACCAACAGGGGGAGATTACTATGAGTGACAGCCAAACCAGCTAACTGAACTGGGAGGAACTCAAAGGAAATGCCCAGCTCTGTCTACTGGAAAGATCAGATGAGTTTGGGCAACGATGAGACAGGGAACTGTGTGCTTCTTTGGTGTGTAGTTTTAGCGCAGGAATCACGTGTAAGGCCCTAAGTTTCAGTCTGCAGCTTGTGCAAGCACCTGTTCAGACGGAATCCAACCTGTGAAGAGAATCAAGGAGATCTGAAGAGTAGAAACCAGGCTCACCCTGTAGAAGACTGCAGAAATTGCTGAATCGTGCTCGGTCTGTCAGAAACTGAAGCTGCTGTGTGTTCTCCCGGGTATCGTGCAGTAATTGCGGGCAGGATCGAGAAGCAGCCTACCTGGTATAGTACTTACCTTTTACATATAAATGTGTGTAGTGCTTGTGGGGAATCGCGTTTCAAATCCCCTGTACAGTGAATTGAGTGCATGAAGCTGGAAGTAAACCCCAGCTTAATCTAGACTACATCTATTTGCTCTAAACTGCAGTGGGGTCCAGTCACAAGGACCTTTTCCACATGTTCTGCTCCTCCTAGCAATCCAGGACAATCTGCTTTCCATCCAGTTCCCAGAACTGAGTCTGTGAGTACAAAGCAGGGTAGCTCCCTGCCATCTGTTTATCAAATTGCAAGTATGTCATCTATTTGTTGCTGTTTCATTTCTTCACGAACTGAGCCATCCAGCTCCGGATTACAATTGGGTATTGTGCAAGTGTTTTTCCCATCACAGGGCCCCATCCAGCTGCACCAATTCTGGCTAGCCCCCCATCCTGAGTAGCCAGGGAAAGTGACAATTTGGGACTCTGAACATGCGCACAGTACTGTGATTATTAAGGTGTCTAAACTAATTAACCTGATTTTCCCCTGTCCTTGTTATATTCCCCTAAATAAATCAGATCTGTTTGTTTCAGCAAAGTTACACTGTCTGAGGTATTCATTTATGTTAAAGTGTTGTACTGTGGCTTTTGCATTGTATCATCTTGTTTTACAGGGGTCCCCAGAATCAAGCTGATCGAACCAGTCCAGGGGGTAAGTGTATACTGTGAAGGTACTTCTGATATATTGTGTGGGCCACTAGAGGGCTGTGACCAAGTCATACCAGACTGTCTTAACCCTGACCTCCGGGTGGAGGCACCCGCCATTGGACCTAGGCCCCTTAACCTGTTAGCAGTTACGCAGGCAGGGGTAGTAGCCCTTGGGATAGCGCCACCTGGGAGTTACATCTTGGAGGCTCACCGATGGGATTAGCATCCTCTAGTGGCCACATTTACGAATTACTGTTAAAAAATAAATGGGTACCCCAACAGAAGTGGCTGTTTACCAGTTGGTGAAGTGGTGTACTGGGGAGGAGATCGACCTCCAAAACCTTATACTTATCCTGGATATCCCACTGGGTACCAGTATGGACACTATAGAGGGAGTACTTACCAAGGTCGAATGTTTACGAGACCCTGTGGTAGAGGGGCGATAGGCTGATCTGCTCGCCCAAACTTTTATGGCCCTAATAGAGTGTAAGGACCCTGTAGACAGTTCTAAAATGCCACAGACTGTTACCCCAGGGGAAACCCTCACTGTCTGGAGAGTGATAACTAGGGACAGTAAAGACCCCAAGGAGAATGAGCCTCCCCCATTATCTGAAACATTTGAGGAGAAATTTGCTAAATTGTTGTTGGGGGAAGGGAAAACTGTGGAGGATTTAAAGAAACTATTATGGTTTTGAATACTACCCTTCTTACGAACTGAGTCAATTGTTTCGGGGCAATCCCCTAGTCAATCCTGGAGATGAAGCTGGGCCTTCTGGACTGTCTAAGCCCCAAGCTTTGTCCCTGGAGCCAATGCTCCCAGAAAGTGAAGTGCAAAGCATTAAGTCAGATGATATGGAATCATTGTGTATGGTTGAACTGTTTGAGCATTCAGAGGAGAAAAATGATGGACTGGAACAGACTGGTGACATACCAGAAAAAGAAGAGTATGTTGAGTGCCCTGATAATTCACTGTCAGTGTCAGAAAGCTCTCCATGTGAGCCAAGTGTTGTGGACTCAGAGATTGTAACTCCTGGAGCTGAAAGTGCCCCAAGTTCTAGCCTCTCTACCCCAATGGAGACTCCCCTGACAAGTGAGAACAATGCTGAAAATGAGGCTCAGAGTGCAGAGACTGTAACAGTTCCCCCTAGAAAGACAGGTCAAGCTGTAAAGCCTGTGGTGCACCTCAGTTATGATTCTCCTGGGAGGCCTGTGGACATGCCTCTCAATGTTGTCCATAAAGGAGTGTATGTGTCCCCGAGCTCATTACCCAAACTGAACATCAGTGCTAACTCTCAGTTACTTGTGTTGCCCTCTAGGTATGGTGTCCCTGTCCCATCCAGACCCAAGGTAGCTGATAGGTAAGGGCCCCCTCTCTTCAGGTTTCATGTACAAGAGGTAATAACCTGAGTTATGGTACAATGTGTGTGTAATACTGTGTAAAGAGTGATGTATTGCAAAATTTCAGAAATGTGTTACTGGTAAAGTGATATATTGACTGATGATTACATGTATGATCCTAATGTGATCCTGATGCAAATGTATATGGTTGCAATTGAAACTTATGGGGCTACTTGCTTGACGCAGACACCAAGCTTTTTCCAGGCCGGGAAGGGTTTAACCCCCCTGCAAATCGGGGTTCCCAAAAGTCTTCCAGGAGCTTGCTTGAATGCTCCAAGCCTGGATGGTGTTCGGCGTCTAAGCCTTTTATCTGTGAGTGCTTTTAGAGCCTCTGGTACTGTCTCTTTAAGAGCTGTCTGCCTGCAGACATAATTAATTTGGATGGGGGTCTGTGTGTGTTTCCCTGCTGGAGTCCCGCTCGGGCTGCTGCCAAATCGCTCCGTTTCTGCCATCACTAAGTGGGCAGAGTGAGCACTTTTCAAAGATGTAACTGTTTGCCAGACATCATTTAGAGTAATAACGAAAATACAGTTTGTCTAACCTGCTTTTCTTTGCAGTCAGAACTGTGTTTACCTAGTCCCCCATTCTGGCTCTGAACTGCTGAACTGGACCAATCAGTGTGGGGGGACCTTTGAAATGGAGCCTGCTGCTGGCAAATCAGAACTTGGACTCTCATTGTGGAGCCAGCCACCTATGTACTGTATGGCCAATGCTTCTGGGAATTGTAGTTTGGACTTCGGCACCTTTTTTCCACCAACAGGGGGAGTTTACTGTAAGTGACAGCCAGACCAGCCAACTGAACTGGGAGGAACTCAAAGGAAATGCCCGGCTCTGTCTACTGGAAAGATCAGATGAGTTTGGGCAGTGAAGAGACAAGGAGCTGTGAGCTTCTGCACTGTATAGTTCCACACAGTAAGCACGTGTAAGGCCCTACGTTTCGATCTGCAGCTTGTGCAAGCACCTGTTCGGACTGAATCCGACCTGTGAGGAGAATCAAGGAGATCTGAAGAGTAGAAACCAGGCTCACCCTGTAGAAGACTGGAGAAATTGTTGAATCGCGCTCGGTCTGTCAGGAACTGAATCTGATGTGTGTTCTCCCAGGTATTGTGCAGTAATTGCGATCGGGATCGAGAAGCAGCCTGCCTGGTATAGTACTTTCCTTTTACATATAAATGTGTGTAGTGCTTTTGGGGAATCATGTTTCAAATCCCCTGTACAGTGAATTGAGTGCATGAAGCTGGAAGTAAACCCCAGCTTAATCCAGACTACACCTATTTGCTCTAAACTGCAGTGGGGTCCAGTCACAAGGACCTTTTCCACATGTTCTGCTCCTCCTGGCAATCCAGGACAATCTGCTTTTCATCCAGTTCCCAGCATTGAGTCTGTGAGTACAAAGCAGGGTAGCTCCCTGCCATCTGTTTATCAAATTGCAAATGTGTCATCTATTTGTTGCTGTTTCATTTCTTCACGAACTGAGCCATCCAGCTCCGGATTACAATTAGGTATTGTGCAAGTGTTTTTCCATCACAGGGCTCCATCCAGCTGCACCGATCCTGGCTAGCACCCCCCAATCCTGGGTACCCAGTGAAAGTGACAATTTGGGACTTCGAACATGTGCACAGTACTGTGATTATTAAGGTGTCTATACTAATTAACCTGATTTTCCCCTGTCCTTGTTATATTCCCCAAAATAAATCAGATCTATTTATTTCAGCTAAGTTACACTGTCTGAGGAATTTATTTATGTTAAAGTGTTGTACAGTGGCTTTTGCATTGTATCATCTTGTTTTACAGGGGGTCCCCAGAGTCAAACTGATTGAACCAGTCCTGGGGGTAAGTGTATACTGTGAAGGTACTTCTGATATATTGTGTGTGCCACTAGTGGGAAGAAAGGGGGGTTGCAGTGACCCAGAGGGCTGTGACCAAGTCATACCAGACTGTCTTAACCCCGACCTCTGAGTGGAGGCACCCGCCATTGGACCTAGGCCCCTTAACCTGTTAGCAGTTACACAGGCAGGGGTAGTAGCCCTTAGGATAGCACCACCTGGGGGTTACACTTTGTACACTGGCAGATCATCTAGTTTGCCCACTACAATGTGAGGGAGATGGTGCCATCTGTCAGTAATCTTGTGTTCACCATGCAGTCCCAGATTTCTTAGCAATACCCGATCTCCCTCCTGGAGTTCCTGTGCTTTCACCTTTTTATCATACCTTTCTTTGTTGGCCAGATTTCTTTTGGCAGCCATGGTTTGAGCCAGTTGGTACGCATGACTTAGCTGGGCCTTTAACTTTTGCACATACTGTCAGCTCAAACCCCATCAGGAGAGACCCCAAAACACACATCTACCGGCAATCGAGCTTCTCTTCCAAACATCAGGCGGTAGGGGGAGAACCCAGTGGCATCATTTTTGGTGCAGTTGTAGGCATGTACCAGGGTGCTAATTTGTTGGCTCCATCTAGGCTTGTCCTTTGGGTGGAGGGTGCCTAGCATATCTAGCAAAGTATGGTTGAAACGTTCAGGCTGTGGGTCCCCCTTGGGGTAGTAAGGGGTGGTTCTGGACTTTCGAACTCCCCACAGAGAAAGCATCTCTTTGATCAGACGACTCTCAAAGTCTCTTCCTTGATCAGAATGGATTCTTTGTGGAGCCCCATAGTGAACAAAAAGTTTTCTACAAGTACCTTTGCCACAGTGGATGCCTTCTGATCCTTGGTGGGGAAAGCTTGGGCATATCTCGTAAAATGATCAGTGACCACCAGCACATTACTAATATTTCTTTGATCTGACTCCAAACTTAGAAAATCAATAAAGACCAGCTCCATAGGTGCACTGGTTGTGATGTTAATAAGGGGGGCAGCCCTCTGGGGCAAAGCTTTCCTCTGTAAGCAGTGACTACAAGTTCGAGTGTGTTGCTCCACATCAGCTCCCATCTTAGGCCATTAGAATCTGGATCTCACCAAGTCAAGTGTTCTGTCTACACCAAGGTGCCCCATGTGGTTGTGTAAGGACCTTAGTACTGAGTCTCGAAAGGCAGTGGGCAGCACTAGTTGTTGTTTGTCTACTTGTTCCCCTCTGTCTACTGTTTCTCTGTATAAACAGTCTATTGATCAGTTTCAACTTAGAACCTTCTTTGTATAACAATGCAGTTCTCAAATCAGTGGAACGTAATTTGGACACATCTTTCCCTGCATAGAGGGCTTCTAAAGCTGATTTGATCATGGGATCGCGGGATTGAGCCCGCCGAATACTGTCATTGTCCAGCTGAGGCAGTGCACCAATGTCTAGTGCAGAAAAGTGGCAATAAGCAGCAGGTATGCAATTCTCAGAGGGTCCCAAACAATCTACCATACAGTCCACTGCATCCGTGGACATTTGTTCCTCCCTGTCAAACTTCTGGCAGAGTGCTCGAATAACAGGTTCTGACAGTCTGACCCAGTCATTCTTGGGAACAGGCCTCCAGGAGAGAGCATCAGCATCTATGTTTTTCAGGCCTGCTCTGTATTCAACAGCATACATATGTAAATAATGCAGAAAGCCACTTATGGCCAGTGGCATCCAACTTAGCTGAAGTCTGCACATAGGTCAAAGGATTATTGTCAGTTTTTACTAGCATCTTAGCCTCATATAAGTACTCGTGGAATTGGTCAACAATAGCCCACTTCAAAGCTAGGAACTCTAACTTATGTACAGGATAGTTCTTTTCGGATGGGGTCAGGCTTCTACTGGCAAAGGCCACTGGTCTCAGGCCATTCTCATGCTCTTGGTACAACACAGCCCCCAACCCTTGCAAGCTAGCATCAGTGTGCAGGACATAAGGTTTTGTTGGATCAGCATAGGCCAACACTGGAGCGTGGGTAAGTTGATATATGATCTCATAAAAAGCAGTCTCACAATCAGGAGTCCAGTGGGCCCCAAATACTTCACTTGGACGAAAATACACTCTTTCAGTCTTGAGAGACGCTAACTTTTTGTATTTTTTGTGGGTTGGGGGTTACCCTTGAGTAAGGCTAAGTAAAGGGTGGATCAGTCTTGAATAGTCCTTGATGAAACACCGATAATAACCACAGAATCCCATGAATCTTTGCAGTTCATTTAGATTTTTGGGCTGTGGCCAGGTGGTCAAGGCCTTGACTTTATTTGAGTCGGTCTCTATTCCCTCAGTGGATACTATGTATCCCACACACTTTACTGATGTTTGAAAGAATTGACACTTATCAATGGACAGTTTAAGGCCAAAGTCTTCCAGTCAGTCCAACACCTTGAATAATCTGCTTTCATGTTCCTCCAGTGAGCTGCCAAACACAATAACATCATCTAGGTATACCAGGCACTCTAGTAAGTTCATGCCCCCACTGCATGCTCCATCAATCGTTGAAAAGTGGCTGGGGCACCTGAAATCCCTTGAGGCATCCTCATGAAGTCATAGAAGCCAAGCGGACAGATAAAGGCTGTCTTCTCATGGTCCTCTGGGGCCATCGGGATCTGGTAGTACCCACTGCGGAGATCCAGCACAGAGAACCACTTGCTCCCGTTTAGGCAGTCCAAAGCATCCTGAATGCCGGGCATTGTGTGCTGATCAGGGATAGTCCGCCGGTTTAAAGTGCGATAATCCACGTACATCCTTACTGTCCCATTCTTTTTTCTCACTACCACAATGGGGGAAGCATAGGGGCTTCTGGATTCTTGTATTACACCAGCAGCTAGCATCTCTTGCAGATGCCGTCTCGCACCATCTATATCAGCAGGTGCCAGGCATCAAGACCTCTCAGGAAATGGCCTTTCATCATGCAGCCGGATACGGTGCTCAGCTCCTTGCACACATCCTATGTACCATTCCTTTAAAGAAAACACCTGGTCTCTCTGCGCAAGCTTCTCACTGATCCTCACTTTCCATTCAGCTGGCAACGGGGAGTCACCGAAATCAAACAAGTCAGGCGTTACTATGTCATTCTTCCCCGAACTCTTGCTACTGGGTAGCACTGCAGTGTCTACACAATCCACATTAGCCAGGGTGCAACCTCTATTTACTCGAATCTCTGTCAGACACACTATGAACTTGAACCATTACCCTTCTGGCATAAGCATGGGTTCTAGCAGGCAAAATACTAGGCTTCATCAGCAGTCCCTCTGGCAATTTTCCATCACCTGGTGCATCCAACATTAATATTTTATTCTTGACATCCTTTCTGATACAGACCTCTCCCTGTAAGGTACACTGGGCATTTGGCACCTGGATCAGAGACTCAGGATCCTTTTTCCAGACAACTCCAGCCAGTTCCTCTGGTTCCACTTTGTCAGCATCTCTTTGTGCCTCATAGGCCTTCTTGATCAAGGCCGGAATTCTTAAAGCTCTACTAGTCCTTGACCCCTGTTTTTCATAACACAGCTGTGCCAGCCATCCAAACATATGTGCATTAGTCCCAATTAGTAAAGGAACCCCATCATACAGTCCAGTAGGGGACACACTAAGGTCAGGGTCTCTACTTGCTCTGCCACCCCAGCCACGGGATTGGGAAAAAGACAGCCAAATCGGATATATCCCGGTAAGGCAGGCCATCTCACTTAACCCCCAGACATACAGCCCCTCCAACGGTTGTAAGGGTACATCAGACAAATGCTTCTGATACCAGTCTTGGAACATAATTGTCACTTGGGAGCCACTGTCTAATACAGCTCTTGTAGTCACTCCATTCACCTTTACAGTGGTCTCCATGGAGGACCCACTATCCTGGACCAGTCTGGAGAGGCGGTAGTAGGGGCCTGGGCAAATGACCTTGCCACAAAGGGACGTGAGTTAACATTTTTGGGACCTTCACCTGGTCATTTCATGCACCTCTAACCACTGTTTTGTGCTCCAAAGCTCTCCTTGTAGCCTCACCACTCTCTCCAAGTCTTTCCAAGACTGGCATTCCCTCTTCATGTGCCCATCCTTCCCACAATTATGGCAAAATATGTGTGAGTTTTTGGGTGACGAAGCATCATTGGGGGCTGCATTGGTACTGTCAATAGAAAACCTTGGTGCCACCTCAGCCGACGGTGGGGTGGACATTTGGAGACATCTCTTCAGTTCCCTCACTTCTCTGGTCAAGGCATCAAGTTTTGAACTGTTGTCAACATGAGGTGCCTGGGTGGGCACCCCCACCCCCATAGCAGAAGCAGTCGGACAAGTGTCAGTGCCCATACTCATAGGAGCGGCCTTCATGATGAGACTGTCCGTTGCTTTTCTAATCTCCCTCAGCAGTTCACCCCATGGTGGCACACCCTTTTCCTTCTCAGAACACTCTTTAACTGCCAGCCCTTGCCCCTGAACTTCACTTGACGGGTCACCCTCAGTCATTCGGGTCATAGCAGCAGCTATTGGTGCAAGTTCCTCCCGGGGTCGCCTTTTCTCAACTCCTCGAATTTCTCTCATTAGCTCATCATAGGGGGGTGGGGATTCCAGTTGACTGGCCAGGCATAACTGAAGCAAGAGCAGTTCTGAGAAATGGGCAGACTTAAGGATCCTATCCAGCCTGGTTCGGTCTAATTCATTCGCTGGCAAACTACCCTTTCTGAGGCATTCTTGCAACAATTTTTCCAGCCGAGATACATACACAGACAACAACTCCCCTTGATACTGTTGTGCATTTCTTACTCTCCACCACAGGTCCTCATCGGAATCTGGGCTCCCATACACATTCTCCAAGGCCTCAAGATAGTCCTGTGCAGTCGCTTCAGGGTTACTGGCCCGTTTGGCATGGACGGTAGCCAGGGCACGACCTCGGAGGCTCTCACTTACCCTTTTTCGCTTTTCTGCTTCTAAGCATTGCCATTCTAGCACTTGAGGGGCAACATAGTCTATCCAGATCTCCCAGTCATCCTCCTCTTGTGGGTTGGGGAGGGTGCCGGAGAAAATTTTCAACCTGTGGTAAGAGTCGTGACTATTGGCAGGTACAGACATAGGGGCTTGCACTGGCACAGAAGGAGGGGCAATAACGGGTGCTGGAGGGGGAGAGGGTGTTGGTGGAGGAACGTTCTCAGGTGGCAATAATAGTTTCTTTAAATCCTCCACAGTTTTCCCTTCCTCCAGCAACAATTTAGCAAATTTCTCCTCAAAAGTTTCAGATAGTGGGGGGGGTTCTCCCGGGGTCTTACTAGTGTTTAGTTATCACTTTCCAGGCAGTGAGGGCCTTCTGGGGTGATGGTCTGTGGCACTTTAGAACTGTCCATAGGGTTCTTACACTCTATTAGAGCCATGAAAGTTTGGGCGAGCAGATCAGCCAGCCGCACCACCACCACAGGTTTTGTAAACATTTGACCTTGGAAAGTATTCCTTACAGTGTCCGGACTGGTACCCAGCGAGATATCCAAGACAAGTACAGCATTTGGGGGGTCAATCTCCTGCCCAGTACACCACTTCACCAACTGGTGTACAGACGCTTCTGTTGGGGTACCTATTTATTTTTAACAGTAATTCGTAAATGTGGCCACTAGAGGACACACAATCCCAGCGGTGAGCCTCCAAGATGTAACCCCCAGGTGGCACTATCCCAAGGGCTACTACCCCTGCCTGCATAACTGCTAACAGGTTAAGGAGCCTAGGTCCAATGGCGGGTGCCTCCACTCAGAGGTCGGGGTTAAGACCATCTGGTATGACTTGGTCATAGCCCTCTGGGTCACTGCAACCCCCCTTTCTTCCCACTAGTGGCCCACACAATATATCAGAAGTACCTTCACAGTATACACTTACCCCCAGGACTGGTTCAACCAGCTTGACTCTGGGAACCACCTGTAAAACAAGATGATACAATGCAAAAGCCACTGTACAACACTTTAACATAAATGAATACCTCAGACAGTGTAACTTTGCTGAAACAAACAGATCTGATTTATTTAGGGGAATATAATAAGGATGGGGAAAATCGGGTTAATTAGTTTAGACACCTTAATAATCACAGTACTGTGCGCATGTTCAGAGTCCCAAATTGTCACTTTCACTGGGTACCCAGGATGGAAGCGGGGGCTAGCCAGGATCGGTGCAGCTGGATGGGGCCCTGTGATGGAAAAACACTTGTACAATACCCAATTGTAATCCAGAGCTGGATGGCTCAGTTCGTGAAGAAATGAAACAGCAACAAATAGATGACACACTTGCAATTTGATAAACAGATGCAAGGAGCTACCCTGCTTTGTACTTACAGACTCAATGCTGGGAACTGGATGGAAAGCAGATTGTCCTGGATTGCCAGGAGGAGTAGAACATGTGGAAAAGGTCCTTGTGACTGGACCCCACTGCAGTTTAGAGCAAATAGATGTAGTCTGGATTAAACTGGGGTTTACTTCCAGCTTCATGCACTCAATTCACAGTACAGGGGATTTGAAACATGATTCCCCACAAGCACTACACACATTTATATGTAAAAGGAAAGTACTATACCAGGCAGGCTGCTTCTCGATCCCGATCGCAATTACTGCAGAATACCCGGGTGAACACACAGTAGATTCAGTTCCTGACAGACCGAGCGCGTTTCAACAATTTCTCCAGTCTTCTGCAGGGTGAGCCTGGTTTCTGCTCTTCAGATCTCCTTGAGTCTCTTCACAGGTTGGATTCAGTCTGAACAGGTGCTTGCACAAGCTGCAGACTGAAACTTAGGGCCTTACATGTGATTCCCACGCTAAAACTACACACCGAAGAGGCACACAGTTCCCTGTCTCTTCACTGCTCAAACTGATCTGATCTTTCCAGAAGACAGAGCCGGGCATTTTCTTTGAGTTCCTCACAGTTCAATTGGCTGGTTTGGCTGTCACTCACAATCAAGACTCCCCCTGTTGGTGCAAAAAGGGGCCGAAGTCCAAACTACAATTCCCAGAAGCATTGGCCATACAGTACATAGGTGGCTGGCTCCACAATGAGAGTCCAAGTTCTGATTTGCCAGCAGCAGGCTCCATTTCAAAGGTCCCCCCACACTGATTGGTCCAGTTCAGCAGTTCAACCAGAATGGAGGGCTAGGCAAACACAGTTCTGACTGCAAAGAAAAGCAGGTTAGACAAACTGCATTTTCGTTATTACTCTAAATGATTTCTGGCAAACAGTTACATCTTTGAAAAGTGCTTACTCTGCCCACTTAGTGACGGCAGAAACAGAGCGATTTGGCAGCAGCTTGAGTGGGACTCAAGCAGGGAAACACACAGTCCTCCCCCATAGAAACTAATTATGTCTGCAAGCAGACAGCTCTTAAAGTGACAGTAAAAGAGGCTCTAAAAGCACTCACAGATAAATGGCTTAAATGCCAAACACCATATAGGCTTGGAGCATTCAAGCAAGCTCCTGGAAGACTTTTTCGGAACCCCCATTTGCAGGGGGGTTACACCTCTGCTCATACATCCAGTAGTCAACTAACGGTTCACACACAAACCCCTGTGCTGGCACTGTCTGATATCTGATCTCATTTCTTATCTCACAGGTAGCCATAGTAACTGTGAGGCTCTCTTCAATACTCTCCTTACCCTTATTGATGACTCATAGTACCTTACCAACACAGCAAGTAAGCAAAAGTAGAAGAAAGATGAGACCATTATGGCTCTCGAAAGAGGCAGCGGAAAAGGTACAAGCTAAAAGAGTAGCATTCAGAAGGTATAAGGCCCAGGTATAAGAAGACCCAGAGAGAGGAGGATATGAAAGTGTATCAGGTTAAAGAGACAGAGGCAGGCAAAGCAGTAAGGAGTGCAAAGGTACAAACTAAGGAAAGAATAGCTCAGGGACAGGCTGGCTCAGGAGCATCAAAAGGGGACAATACGTTTTTTAGGTATGTTAGCGAAAAAAAAGGATGACAAAGGGAGGGATTGTACGGTTAGAGTGAGGGAGAGAATGTATGGAGGGGGATCAAGAAATAGCAGACATCTTGAACAAATACTTCTGCTCAGTGTTTACAGTAGAAGGGGATGGGGAGGGACTACAAAAAGGTGCCAGGAGCTTTGATGGGAGAGAATTGGACACTAGTCTGTTTTCTGTGGAGAGAGTCCAGAAAACACCCACTAACCTGAAGACAGACAGAGCTATGGGTCCAGAAAGATTCCATCCAAGGGTGTTCAGGGAGTTCAGGGAGCTACTAGCTACACCTCTGAGAGACCTTTTTAACAGATCACTGGAGACCAGCGTGGTCCTAGAGGAGTGGAGAAGGGCAGATGTAGTCCCACTTCACAAAAGTGGTAGCAAGGAAGAGGCGAGCAATTATAGGCCTGCCTGCCTGACATCAGTAGTGGGTAATTTAATGGAAGCACTATTAAAAGAAAGGATTGTAGAATATCTTGTGTCCAGTGGATTACAGGACCCAAGGTCAGCTTGGTTTCACAAACAAATCTTATAGATTTCTTTGACTGGGTGACCAAGGAGCTGGATCAGAGAGGAGTGGTGGTCATGGTCTACCAGGATTTCAGCAAGGCTTTTGACACCGTTCAACACAGGAGACTGGTAAGCAAGTTGGGTAACTTGGGGGTGGGTAATAAGGTGGTAACCTGGGTAAGAAACTTGTTAGTAGCTAGGACACAGAAGGTAATGGTAAATGGAGTGCGCTCCAAGAAAGACAGGGTGACCAGTGGGGTACCTCAGGGATCAGTGCTGGGACCAGTCCTCTTAATGTCTTTATAAGTGCCATAGCAGAGGAACTAGAAGGGAAGGTCTGCCTCTTTGCAGATGACACCAAGATCTGAAACAGAGTGAACACTCAGGGGAGGGGGAAGGGGTAGGAAAGGATACACAGGGATCAGAAAAGACTGGAAGAGTGGTCAAGAGTATGGCAGCTGAGTTTTAATGCAAGAAAGTGCAAAATAATGCACCTGGGTCATAGAAATCTGGAAGCAGAATACAGAATGGATGGGGGGGTGATACTGACAAAGACCAAGTAGGAAGGAGACCTAAGAGTAATCATACTGGATGACCTAAAGGTGGCCAGACAGTGTGACAGGCAGTCAGTAGGGCTAGGGGGATGCTGGGGTGCATAAGAAGGGGTGTAGCGAGCAGGAAGAGGGATGTGGTAATACCCCTATATAGATAGCTGGTATGACCCCACCTTAAATACTGTGTCCAGTTCTGGAGATCACATCTCAGGGAGGACATAGACAGAGTGGAGGCAGTCCAGAGGAAGGCAACTAAAATGGTGCAGGATCTGTATCAAACGCCATAGGAGTAAAGGCTAAAGGAGCTAAATATGTACACCGTAAGGGGGAGGGATATGATAGAAACCTTTATGTACCTCATGGGGGTTAATAAGGTTCAGCAGGGGGGTATTTTCCAGAGAAAAAGGTTCTCTAGAACAAGAGGGCAGGCTATGAAGCTGGAGGGGAGTAAATTCAGGAGGGATATGAGGATGTACTTCTTCACAGAAAGGGTGGTAGATGCCTGTAGCAGCCTTCCAGCAGAGGTAATAGGGGTGAAAACAGTGGTGGAGTTCCAAAATGCCTGGGACAGGCACAAGGAAATTGTAGGAGTGTAAGTGTGTGTGGGGGGATTGTGCAGCAGGTCAAGTAGGGACTCGCGCAAAAAATGAATGTTAAAATAAAAGAGCCAGGGTCCTTATCTGCTATCATAGTCTGTGTCTCTATGTAATGGCCTACCTGGATTTCAGCAATGCTTTCGCCACCGTTCCATATAGAAGACTGGTAAGCAAACTGGGTAACTTGAGGGTGGCTAATCAGATGGTAACTGGGTAAGAAACTGGTTAGCGTATAGGAGACAGAGGGTAGTGGTAATGGAGTTCACTTTGAGGAAGGGAGGGTGACCAGCAGGGTATCTCATGGTTCAGTGCTGGGACAGGTCCTCTTCAATGTCTATATAAGTAACATAGTAGAGGGACTGGAAGGGAAGATCTGACTCTCTGTGGATGACACCAAGATCTGCAACAGAGTGGACACTGGAGGGGATGGAAAGGATGGCCAAGGATCTGAAAAGACTTGAAGAGTGGCAAGGCTATGGCAGCTGGGTTTTAATGCAATCAAGTGCAAAATAATGCACTTTGGCCATAGAAACCCGAGAGTGGAGTACAAAAAGGGGGGGGGATACTGACAAAGACCAAGCAGGAAACAGACCTAGGGATAATCATATCAGAGGACTTAAAGGTGGCCAGGCAGTGTGTCAAGGCAGTAGGAAGGGCTAGTGGGGTGCTGGGGTGCATAGAAAGGGGTATCATCAGCAGGAAGAGGGAGGTAGTGCTGACCCTATATAGACTGCTGGTAAGACTCCATCTTGAGTACTGCATCCAGTTCTACAGACCACTTTTCAGGAAAGACATAGACAGAGTGGATGTGGTCCAGAGAAGGGCTACCAAAATCGTGCAGAGTCTGTATCAAAAGCCCTTTGAGGAGAAGCTAAAGGAGCTAAATACGTATACTGTGGCAGAGAGGAGGAAGGGGAGATATGACAAGAGACTTTTAAATACCTAATGAGGGTTAATAAGATGCAGGAGGTGGGTATTTTTCAGAGAAAAAGGTGCTCTCGAACAAGGAGGCATGCTATAAAGCTGGAGGAGAGATTCAGGGGGGATGTGAGGAAGTACTTCTTCACAGAAAAGGTGGTGGATACCTGGAACAGCCTTCCAGCAGAAGTAGTAGGGGTAAACATAGTGCTGGGGTGCAGAAATGCCTGGGAAAGGCACAGGGGAATCATATGGGTACGGAAGTGAGGGCGGGGAGAAGAGATTGCGCTGTAGATCAAGTAGACTCTGCAGCAAAAAATGAAGGTTAAACAAATGGGCAGACTAGGTGTGCCCAGTGACCCGAATTTATTTATTTATTTATTTATTTACTGAGATCTAGGAGTACACATTTGAGCTGGAAGCTTGTTTACAAAGGTTCCAAGTCAGTAGAAAATAAAAAAATACAGACAATTCAAACAGAAGCATATGACAATAGTTGAATTTCGAAAAATGGGACTGTACAAAAACAGAAGTGCAGTGAAAATCTTAAACAGGTAATAATACAGGTGAGTATAGGGTTGCATACAATGTGAGAATAGAGCTGCAGTACTTAAACTACTAAGCAGAATAGCATTTTATTGTCAAAGGATAGGGAGGGACAGGGTGGGAGGAGAGATGTATTTTATTTGTATTGTTTTTATTTATTATATCTTGTATTACAATACCTTTGAGAAATAATCTCTTTTACAAAGGTTCCACGTCAAAATGAACATACACAGGTAAAAGAGAACATACAGAGTAAAGATATAATCACATTTCAGGGGTATAAAACATAAATGTGCATAGAGCAAAAATTGTCAGTGAGCAACAAGTTAAACTTACAAATAGTACAGGGATACAAACTACGAGAATCAGCCAAAAATGGCCTTGTCAATATTGTAACATCATTGCAGGGGCTCAGGAAAGCGATAGGAGGAGGGAGAGAGAGGGCATGAGGAGTGGGACAGGAGAGAAATGAGAGGGATAGGGGGTGGTGGGAGTAGAGAGGAAAGGAGTGGTGTATTGATGGCAATGTGAAGTGCAGGGTAAACATGGCTAAAGGTAGGGGAAGGCCTCGGAGAAAATGGATGGAAATACTGTAAGCGCATCAAGGAGTAAAAAGCCGTCACAGTCTATGGTTCTGTGAGTGATGATACTTGAAAGGGGCATTCAGGGGAACGGGACAGGAACCAGGGGTTGAGGAACAGTGGGCAGTATTTAAAATGGGGATTACAAGAACAACAGAATTATGCATTAAGCAGGTTAGCAAGAGGAAAAGGAAGAGGAGACCATTATGGTTTTCCAAAGAGGTAGCAAAGAAAGTGAAAGCCAAAAAGATTGCATTCAGGCAGTACAAAAAGACACAGGCAGAAGGGGATAGGGAGAAGTACCAGGAGAAGCAAAGGGAGGCAGGGAGGTCAGTAAGGAAGCCAAAGCTCAGACAGAAGAACACATTGCAAAATCAGTGGGTAGAGGGGACAAAACCTTTTACAGGTACATAAGTGAAAAAAGAAAGGCAAAGGGAGGGATAGTGAGACGGAAAGGGGAGGATGGGGGCCGGGTGGAGGATGACAACAGGAAAAGCTGACATATTGAACAAGTATTTCTGCTCAGTCTTTACTGAGGAAGAGGAGGGTAATGGGTCTGAAGGGAGTACAAGGGGTGAGAATGGTGCAGAAATGGACACAAGTCCCTTTACACAAGAAAGGGTCCTGAAGGAACTGGAAGTAATAAGAGTTGATAAAGCAATGGGGCCAGATGGGGTGCACCCCAGGGTCCTTAAAGAACTAATAGAGGTGGTGGCTGAACCTCTGGCTATCCTGTTTAGCCAATCACTGGAAACAGGGAGGTACCCAAGACTGGAGGACAGCTGATGTAGTCCACTTATACAAAAGTGGGAACAAAGAGAGCGAGGAACTACAGACCAGTCAGCTCTCCTCGTAGTAGGGAAGATTATGGAAGCACTACTGAAGGAGAGATTGGTGGAACATCTGATTGTCAGTGACTACAGGACCCAAGGCCGCATGGTTTCACCAGGGGAGGTCGCTGTCAGACCAACCTCGTTGGAATTTTTTGACTGGGTGACTAGGAGGTGGATCGGGAGGGCAGTGGACATGGCCTATCTGGACTTCAGCAAGGCCTTTGACACTGTGCCACATAGAAGACTATTACACAAACTGAGGAATATGGGTGTGGGCAGGACAGTAGTGTGGTGGGTAGGTAACTGGCTGGGTGGCAGGACACAGAGGGTGGTGGAAAATGGCTGTCACTCCACAGAGGGAAGAGTGACCAGTGGGTACCACAGGGATCAGTGCTGGGACGGTCCTATTCAACATCTTCATCAGTGACATTGCACAAGACCTAGAAGGCAGAATTTCACTGTTCGCTGATGACACAAAGGTCTGTAACAGAGTAGACACACCAGAGGGTGTAGACAGAATGAGAGCGACCTGCAGAAACTTGAAGAATGGTCAGGGGTTTGGCAGTTAAAATTCAATGCAAAGAAGTGCAAGATAATGCATATGGGGAACAAAAACCCTGGCACAATATATCAGTTGGGGGGTGAGGATATAGCATGCACCAAGCAGGAAAGGAATCTTGGGGTTATCATCTCTGATGACCTCAAAGTAGGGAAACAGTGTGACAAGGCAGCATGTAAAGCAAATAGGATGCTGGGATGCATAGGCAGTGGTATCACCAGCAGGAAAAGGGAGGTCATAATTCCACTATACAAGACACTAGTGAGGCCCCACCTGGAGTACAGTGTACAGTTCTGGAGACCTTACCTACGTAAGGACATAGACAGGGTAGAGAAGGTTCAGAGGAGGGCAACAAAGATGGTGCATGGATGGCATCACAAGTCCTATGAGGACAGGTTGAAGGAACTGAACATGTAATCCCTGGAGGAGAGGAGGGAGAGAGGGGATATGATAGAGACATACAAATATCTTACAGGGAGGAACAGGGTGCAGGAATACTCCATTTTTAAGCAAAAAAGATGTTCCAGGACTAGAGGGCATGGGATGAAGTTGGAGGGAGGACGATTCAGAGGAAACGTGAGGAAGAATTTCTTCACAGAACAGGTGGAGGACAAGTGGAACACCCTGCCAGAGGAAGTGGTGGGGGCTGAGACAATCACGGGATTTAAGAATGCATGGGATAGACATAAAGGAATTCTGGAGGTCAGGGGTAAGGGGCAACAGACTTCTAGGAAAACATAAACTGAGCTTACAAGCTCAAATGGGCAGGCTGGGTGGGCCATAGGCCCTTATCTGCCGACACTGTCTATGTATCTGCGTATGATGGAGAACAAGTTTCTTGACCTCCCTGTGTTTAAGCTTCTTAAGCTTCTTGGTCTCTCTGCGTCTGTAATTTGCCCCCCTTAGTTTCTTTAACCTCCCTCACTCTTATTTTAATTATCTGTGTGCCTAGTTGCCTAGTGACTGCTGCTGCTCATCTTGGCTTGTAAAACTCTTTGGGGTACTGTATATATGAAAGGCACAGTATAAAACCAAACTGCTTTACATAGATACATAGACGTTGTTGACAGATAAGGACCACTCGGCCCACCCAGTCTGCCTTCTCAGTCCCTACCTACTATGAGGCCCAATGCCCAAAATGAACTCTGGAGCTCCAATAATCTCTCCAGGCTGATCTTTGGTCAATTGATTGGTCCCCCCATCTCTACAGCCCGTAATATAAATTCTGCCCTTCAGTACTTTCAGTCTAAATTCTTGGCTGTATGGGATAGTCATGCACCCCTGCACAGAACCAGAGTGCAGGGTTCACACCTTCCCTGGATATCGGCTGAGGTACTTACTTGTCTCCGCCTCAGAGACCTTGTCTGGCATATTTTTAAAATCACTGACTGCCAATCTTCATTGGCCCACTACAGAAGCCTTCGTAACACCTGTACTAAAGCTGTCAGACTTGCGAAGTCTGAGTATTTTGGCTCCACACTCCAAAACAACATAAATAACCCCTCCACTTTTTGGAGGGTTATCCATTCCCTTTTCTCCCCTCAAACCCGGCCTCCCCCTCCCACTTTGAAAATTGATGAGTCTGTTATCTCTGTCCTTTCTGCTGTTGTTAATTCTTTTAATTCTTACTTTACTACTTGTGCCCCTTCCTCTGCCATCCCCCCTTCCCTCTTCACACCTTCTCTTCTTCCTTCATTTTCTTTTCTCTTCTATCACTCCTACCCTTTCCCTTAAGGCCCTGCTTCCCTAAATCCACTAAAGGGTGGTAGTCCTGATGGTCTTGACACTAAGCTTCTCCTTCGCTCAGTACCTGCTATTACTCTTCACATTACCTTACTTCTAAATCTCTCCTTCTCCTCTTCTACTGTACCTGACATCTGGAAACAGGTTATTTGTCATACTGGTATGTGCAGTGCAGCTTTAAGAAATGTTAGACAGTACAGCTTTAAGAAATGTACTTCCTGTGAGCCTGGGAGTCTTCCTGTGTGTATGTGTTGAGATCAATGTCCTCGCTTTATCTGTGCTGAATGGAAGTAAACAGAGAAGGCCTAGATTTCTGTGTGGCATGTTTTTCTTATTACTAAGACCCTGATGCGTTTAAGGTACTTATTTATGGCCACCAAATACAACAAACTGACGACAAAAGGTTGCTGAAAATTTTCATTGCTCCAGCTTACTGAATTACACCATTTTGTGACTTTCTGCATTGGAGGCAAGTAAGCAATTTAGAACTGGGGAGCTTTATGGCAACTTCAGCCAGCTTTGACATTTTTACAGGAACAGACTGGGATACATGGTCCAGACAGTTTGATCTGTGGTTATTAATTAATCTTGCCATAAAATCTGCAAATGCTGAGTGACAGGATATACTTATTCAAGTTGCTTTTTGTACTTTCTTGGGGAGTGAAACCTTCAAAACTTTTATGCAGTCCGTGTGCACTGGACCAGCCAGAGGATTTGTCATATCAAGAGCTAAAGGCTAAATTGAATGTACAGATCAAACGCTTAGCTCTCACGAGTGAGTGGAGCAGGGAGCATCCAGTAGCGGCTCTAGCCACAAATGGTTACCAGGGCACAGCCGGGGCACAACAGATGGCAGCCAGGGCACTGATATATTGTTGCTATGGGGGAAGCTCTGCACCATAAGGGGCACCAACTGGGGCACAGCATTTCTTTACCGGGGCATGTGCCCTGGCGGGCCCTGGTGTAGAGCCGCCACTGGGAGCATCTTAAATCTAATTTAACTGATAAGCTGGTTATGGGGTTGAATAATAAATATCGTATTCAGCAATTACTTTCTGTAAGTGTCAATAAGTCTGCTGATGAACTTTTACAGTTGGCACAGATGTATGAGAATGCAGAAAATGAAGCACATGCTAAGATGAACACTAAAAATGAGGTACAAGTAACTGCAGTAAACCCCAAATTGAAACAACTCAAACCTAAGTCTAAGCCACTGTTTTCAAAGAAAAATTCAACCACTCCACCCAAACTGCATGAGCAGTACAAATGTGCATCATGTGGGTCTTCTCAGCATAGCAGGGACCAGTACAAATTCAGAGAAGTCTAGTGTCATGCATGTAAATGTCGGAGTCATATTGCTAAGGTTTGCTGAAGCAGGACAAATGCAGTGGTCAGTTCAGAGAGCACAGTCAGTGCAATGGTTCCTCTTGCACCACAAATGCAGACTAAAGATGTTCCTCCTTTCTATGTGTTACTTCAGTTGCCACAACTGAGGCGTCAGTTGCGTTTAATGGTAAATTCTGCTTCCCCAGTTACTTTTATTAACCATCAAACATGGTCTGATCTGGATAAGCCAACATTGTCTCCTTGTAATAAGTTGCTGCATGCATTTGAAGGGCAACCAATTCAGCCACTGGGCTTGTTTGCTACTTTAGTATGCAGGACTGATTCTCCTAGTACACCTTTAACTTTTTTGGTTTCAAAAAAGGGTGTTAATATTTTGGGCAGAGACGCTCAGGTTCTTCTAAACATTCATATTGATTCAGCAGATTTTGGCCTACTTGCTGCCGTCCAGGTACCACAAAGCAGTAATCCGCCCAAGCTTGGGGAGATTTTAGACATGTATCCAGAGTTGTGGAAAGGCCTGGGATGTTGCACAATAGCTAAAGCCAAGCTAGTAACAAAGCCTAATGCAGTCCCTAAGTTTTATAAACCACAGAAATTTCCTTTTGCCTTAAAACCGGTGGTTGGGGCAGAATTGGTTAGACTGGAAAAAGCAGGTGTGCTGGAAAAGGTTTCAAGTTCAGATTGGGCTACTCCAATTGTGGTGGTACCTAAACCAGGTGGTAAGGGGTATGTGGAGATTTTTAAAGTGACACTTAATCCAGTATTTAGCACAGATGTATTTCCATTGCCCTTACCAGAGGAACTTTTTCACAGACTGAATGATGGTGTGGGGTTCTCTAAACTGGACCTCGCTGATGCATACCTTCAAGAGGAGCTGGATACAGACTCTCAGAAATTGGTAGTGATTAATATATACCAAGGACTGTACAAGTACAAACGGTTATGTTTTGGCCTTAGTTCCGCACTGGCTATTTTTCAAAAGTGATTGAGCAAACGGTGGGTGATATACCAAGTGTTGCTTGTTATTTGGCTGACATCATTGTCATGGGCAAGACAGAAGCAAAACTTTTACTTAACTTAACAAAAGATTTTAGAGAGACTTCAACAGAGTGGATTCAGACTCAGGAGAGAAAAATGCCAATTTTGTCAACCAAGTGTCACGTACTTAGGTCACACAATTGACAAAGATGGAATTTGTCTGAATGATGAAAAAGTGGAAGCCATTGTGCACATGCCTGAACCACAGAATGTTTCAGAGTTTTGCTTATTCTTGGGTATGGTGCGCTACTATGACCATTTCATACCTGTCTTAGCCACTAAATGTTCTATCCCAAATGAACTGTTACATAAAGGTACTCTGTGGAAGTGGACCAAGGGCCACAGTAAGGCAGTTCAAGCCATCAAGCTCTCTCTAACTGACGTGAATAATTTAACTCATTATGACCCTAACTTACCTATCACATTGGCCTGTGATGCTAGTCCTGTGGGTATAGGATCTTTCCTTTTCCATACAGATCCAGAAGGAGTAGAGAAGCTGATAGCCCATGCTTTACGCAAACTCACTGCAGCTGAAAGGAATTATGTCCAGATTCGGAGAGAGGCATTAGTGATTGTGTTTGGAGTCCAGAAATTTCGCCAATATTTGCCAGGTCACAAGCTTCACCTGAAGATGGATCACAAGCCACTAGTGACAATTTTCAGTCCAGAAAAAGGAATTCCAGAGACAGTTGCTAGCCGATTTCAACGATGGGCATTAATCTTGTCTGCCTATAATTTCAAGATTACATACCAACCAGCGGACCAGCATGGAAATGCGGATGCCTTGTCGAGGTTGCCAATATCCAGAGAAATGGAGTTCGATGTGGGACTTAAAGAGGAGCCATTAGTATGCCAGGTGAGGTCAGATAGTTTTCCAGTGCAGTTTAAAGATATGGATGACTCTAATGTTGTGTGTGCAATGGAGCTACAACAGTTAGATCAGCTTCCAGTACTAGCCAAGGACATTGCAAAAGCGATTAGTCAAGATGTAATTTTGAAACAAGTGTATCAGTATATGCCTGAGGGTTGACGGCAAGGCACTACTTGCTCGGCTGAACTACAACCTTACTATACAAAGAGACAGCAATTGCCATTGCTGAGGGGTGTCTTCTATGGGGACTGCGTGTCATAGTACCCCAATGTTATCACTCAAATGCGGTGACTCTTTTGCATGCGGGCCATCCAAGCATTGCTAAAATGAAATCCCTAGCCAGATTTCACGTATGGTGGCCTTCCATTGACAGAGACATATACCAGGTTGTGCAAAGATGCAAAGGTTGTGCTGTATAGATTAGAAATCCGGCAAGAGCTCCAGTTCACCACTTGGAATGACTTGAAAAACACTGGCAAAGGTTGCAAATTGATTTCACAGGACTGTATTTAAATTCCATGTGGTTACTTTTAACTGATGTGTAACCCCCCTACAAATGGGGGTTCCCAAAAAGTCTTCCTTGAGCTTGCCTAAATGCTCACTGCCAGGCTGGTGTCCTGTGTTTTAGCAGTTTAAATATGATTGCCAGAGAGTGCCTGTATAGCCTCTGTGCACTGTCTCTTTAAGAGCTGACTGGATTGCAGTCATAAGTAATCTGAGAGGGAGTTCTGTTGAAAAATGTAATTATTTGCTGAAAATCATTTAGAGTGATAGTTGATAATGTAGTTTGTCTAACCTGCCTTCTTTGCAGCAAGGACTATTTTGTTGATCTCCACTATCTTGGCCCAGGACTGCCAAATTGGAATTGGACCAATTAATACTGGTGGGACCTAAAATGGAGCTGGACTACAGGAGCTGTCTGGAGTCAAAATCTGTAGGAATTGTAGTTTTGGGCTTTTGGCACCTTTTTGCACCTGAAGGGGGAGCCTTTGTTGTGACTGACAGACTGATCAACCAACCAAACCTTTTGGATTCTAGGGAAAGTCCCAGGCTTGCTAGCAGTTGAGCCAGATCTAAGTTGGGACCTGAAGAAGCTACACCTTGAGACAGTCAAGCAGCCATCTGAGTAGCTTCACACAGGAGAACTGTGGAAAGGCCTGAGTTGTGGCCTGCATGTCTGCCTGCTGCCCCGAGAAGGAGAAAAGAGAATAATTTCGGACTAAATCCGAGTTTGTGAGAACGAAGTAAGCCACTGATTTTTACAAGGCTCATACCTGAAAAAGACCGAAGATTTTGCTGAATGCAATCAGCCTGTCAGGATTTCCAGCTGCTTTTGAATCCCCGGTTTGTGCAGAAACTCTGTGATCGTGACCAGAGAGCGGTTTGCTTGGTACAGTAGAATTTCCTTACATGTAAATGTGCTGTGAGTTGTTAGCGGGTCGTGATTTGGTTCCCCACTGTGTGAACTGCGTTCTGCTTGCGGGAAGCTGTATCCAGCCCAAAATGGACTGTATCTGAATTTGCCTCCATTTGGCCAGGGCCTTGTCATGCTGGCCCAGCCAGACTACCTGCTGCACAGAGAAAGCCATCGACGAGAGACCTGCCTGGGTATCAGCCCCCTGCTATGCACTTGAACAGGAACAATGCCTCAGTGATTCATGTGATCCCTGCTTCTCCTGGCACTCCAGATTAACCATCTGCTGTCTCGATTTTCATCCAGTCTTGGGTATCGTGGGTAATCGTCAGGGTAGCTCCCTGCAACAACAGCCTAATCTAAAAGTGTGCCATCTGATTGTCTTGTTTTCTTTTCACGAACTGAGCCCTTCGGCTCCGGATTACAAATAGTGTGTGTTGTGCATGTTGTTTTCTTCCATCACAGGGCCCCAACTAGCTGCAATGTTCCTGGCTAGCCCACTGTTCTCCATCTGGGTACCTATAGTGTGTGACTGTTTATGGACCCTGAAGTGCATGCAAAACTGTTTGATTGATACAGCCTTTAAGCAAATTAACCTGATTACACCCCTCCCTTGTTCAAATCCCTTAAATAAATCAGATCTAACTCTTTTTTTGCATTTACCCTGAGCGTGGTTCCAGTTTGTGCAAGAGTACTGTACTGCTGTTATTTGCTGTGTATAACCTTGTTTTACAGGGGGTCCCCAGGGCCGGGCCAGAGGAATGCCTTGGTGGTAAGTGCAAACAGTGTAGGTACTTCTGTGGTGTATTGTGAAAGTGATTATTGTGTATTGTTCTGGCCACAAGTAAGGAAAGAGGTGGGGTTACAGTTCCCCCGGAGGGCTGTCCCCAGGTTAGCTTGACCACTACCAACCCTGACCTCCGGGTGAAGGCACCCATTTCAGAACTCAGGCCCCTTAACCTGCTACTAGCCAAGCAGGCAGGGGTAGTAGCCCTTGGGATAGCGCCACCTAGGGGTTACATTTTGGAGGCTCACCGCTGAGATTTTGTGCCTTCTAGTGGCCAAAAATTACAAATTATTGTTAAAGATTAATGGCTACCCCAGTAGAAATGGCTGTACACTAGTTGGTGAGGTGGTGTACTGGGCAGGAGATAGAGGGCCAAAATGCTCTACTTATACTGGATATTCCCCTGGGTACCAGTAAAGACACTGTAGAGGGAGCACTCTCCAAAGTTGAACGTTTAAAAAACCCTGTGGTGGTGGGTCGACAGGCTGATTTGATCGCCCAAACTTTCATTGCCTTGGTAGAGTGTAGTGACCTCGTGGACAGCTCTAAAGTGCCACAGACTATTGCCCCAGAAGAGGTTCCAGCTGCCTGGAGGGTGATAACAAAAGACAGTAAAGATCCCAGGGAGGATGCGCTCCCACCATTATCTGAGACTTTTGAGGAGAAATTTGCTAAGTTGTTGCTGGAGGAAGGGAAAACCATAGAGGACTTTAAGAAACTATTCTTGCCAACTGGAGGTGTTCCTTCCCCAATACCCCCTTCCCACTCCAGCACCTGTTACTGCCCCACCTTCTGTGCCCGTGCCAATGCTGGTCCCTATGTCTGTACCTGCCATTAGTCATGACTGCAACTGAAGGCTGAGAATCTTCTTGGGCACCCTCTCCACCCCCCAAGGGGAGGATGACTGGGAGACCTGGGTAGACTATGTTGCCCCTCTAGAACTTGAATGGCAATGCTCAGAAGCAGAGAAATGAAAGAGGTTGAGTGAGAGCCTCCAAGGTCCTGCCCTGGCTACCATCCATGTCAAGTGGGCCAATAACCCCGGAGCAACTGCACAGAACTATCTTGATGTAGTGGAGAATGTGTATGGGAGCCTGGATTCAGATGAGGATCTGTGGTGGAGACTAAGAACTGCTCAGCAGTACCCAGGGGAGCCATTGTCTGTGTATGTACCTTGGTTTGAAAAGTTGCTACAAGAGTGCCTCAGAAAGGATAATTTGCCATCAAATGAATTAGATTGAACTAGGCTGGACTGGATCCTTAAGTCTGCTGTTTTAAGAATTGTTACTGCTTCAGTTGCGTCTTGCCACATGACTGGAATCACCCCCCTCCTATGATGAGCTAATGAAAGAAATTCGGGGGGAGGTTATGCAAAGGAGACCCCATGGGGGAATTGCACCCATATCTGCTGCTGCTGCGCAAGTGGCTGAGAGTGATCAACCAAGTGAGGCTCAGGGGCAAAAGTCGACTCTTAACGAGCACTGTGAGAATGCAGAGGACTTCCTGCCCTGGGCCCAGCATTGGAAAGATGAGCTACTAAAGGAAGTCCAAGAGTTGAAGATGGGTGCCTCTGCAAATGTTTCCCCCATGGAACAAGATTTTGGTCCTTTTCAGGACATGACTGCCATGGGTGGGGGGTGCACCCTCAGGCATCCGCTACTGGGGGTGGCTCCAAGGCTGAGATCACCAGATTGACTGCCACTCTAAAGGAACTGCTAAGACACGTTGCACCACTCTCACTGCTGCAAGAAGATACTAGACCCCAATCTCTTACTACTGCTTCAGTTCCTCATACGATGTCCTCTCCCAGGATGACCCAGGAGTCTATCATTTGTCACAACTGTGGAAAGGATGGCCATATGAAAAGAGAATGCCGGTCTCAGAAGGACTGAGAAAGAGTAGTAAACAGACTTCAAGGGGAACTCCGAAAAGCAAATCGATGGCCAAGGGTTGCCCGAAATGACCACAGTGAGGGTTCAAGAAACCCTAACTCAAATTTCTTTGTGGCTAAATCATCTGTCCAGGCCTCTGCTACTGCCTCTCTAGACTGGTCCAGAATAGTGGGCCCTTCAATGGAGACTCCGGTGACTGTGAATGGTATTCATACTCGGGCTGTGCTTGACAGTGGGTTGCAAGTGACCATTGAATTCCAGGACTAATATGACAAACGATTATCTAATGTGCCTTTGCAATCCCTGGAAGGTGTACATGTGTGGGGCCTGAGTGAGAAGTCTTATCCTTACCTAGGGTATGTCCGCCTCTGGTTGTGTTTTCTTGCAACTGTAACTGGCGTAGAGGAGCGAATAGAGACATTGGCCCTAGTGTCCCCCCCCACTGAACTGTATGATAGGGTCCTCCTGTTAATTGGGACAAACGCCCATATGTTTGGGAGACTAGGGCAACTCTGTCACGAGAAAAAAGGGCGACGGACTGGGAGGGCCCTGAGAATTCCAGCTCTGATCAAGAGGGCCTATGATTTGCAACAGAAACCAGAGGAAGAAGACCAGGATGAACCTGTGGGGATTGTGTGGAAGAAGGATCCTGATTCAATGGTACTGGCCCCTAACGCCCAGTGTACCATTCAAGGGGAGGTCCGCCTCTGGAAAGATGTCAAGAACAAAATACTGATGTTGGATGCGCCAGGCGATGGAAAATTGACAGAAGGATTATTAGTCAAGCCCAGCATCTTACCTGCTCGTGCCCATGCCTATGCACAATGAGTGATGGTCCAGATTCACAATGTGTCAGATTGGGAGATCCGGGTGAACAGAGGGTGCACCCTAGCTATGGTACACTGCACAGACACTGCACTATTACCCAGCAACTAGCACCCTGGTGAGAAGGAAAGAGTGACACCAGACTTGTTTGACTTTGGTGACTACCCATTACCAACTGAATGAAAGGTTAGAATTAGCAAGAGACTTGCCCAGAGACCAAGTGTTTTCGTTGAAGGAAAGGGATGTGGGACGTGTCCAGGGTGCGGAGCATCACATACGCCTGCACGATGAATGGCCATTTCGAGAGAGGTCCCGACGCCTAGCCCCAGCAGACGTAGATGATGTGAGAAGACACCTGCAGGAAATGCTCGCTGCTGGCGTGATACAAGGATCCAGGAGCCCATACGCCTCTCCTATTGTGGCTGTGTGTAAGAAGAATGGGTCTGTGAGGATGTGTGTTGATTATCGAACCCTGAACCGGCGGACCATCCCAGACCAATACACAATGTCTCGTATACAAGATGCCCTAGACTGCTTGAATGGGAGCAAATGGTTCTTGGTGTTGGATCTTCGCAGCAGATACTACCAGATCCTGATGGCCCCTGAAGACCGTGAGAAAACAGCCTTTATCTGTCCAGTGGGGTTCTATGAGTTTCTAAGGATGCCATGGGATATCGGGTGCCCCGGTCACCTTTCAATGACTGATGGAAAGTGCGCTGGGAGATATGAATTTGCTGGAATGCCTGGTGTACCTGGACGATGTCATTGTGTTTGGAAGTATTTTAGAGGAGCATGAGAACTGACTGTTTAAAGTCCGAGACCGACTGGAAGACTTCAGCCTCAAGCTGTCCATTGACAAGTGCCAGTTTTTCCAAACCTCCGTGAAGTATGTGGGGCACATAGTATCTACAAAATGGATAGAGACTGATCCCAGTAAGGCTGAAGCACTGACTACTTAGCCCCAGCCCCATAATCTGAAAGAACTACAACATTTCCTGGGGTTCTGTGGCTACTACCACGGGTTCATAAAAGAGTATCCCAAGGTGATTCGCCCACTCTTGAACCTTACTCAGGGTTATCCTCCAACCAATTGTAAATATAAAAAGGCTGTTAAAGAACCAGAAAAAGTATACTTCCACCAAGGTGAACTCTTCGGGCCCTGCTGGACACCTGACTGTGAAGCAGCCTTCCACGAGATCATATACCAGCTCACCCACGCTCCCATCCTCGCCTATGCTGATCCCACCAAACCCTATGTGCTGCATATGGACGCTAGTTTGCAGGGTCTAGGAGCGGTACTGTATCAAGACCATGAGGATGGCCTGAGATCAGTAGCTTTTGCCAGTAGGAACTTGACTCCATCTGAACTAAACTACCCTGTGCATAAGTTGAAGTTCCTTGTGCTAAAATGGGCCATCATTGACCAGTTTCATGAATACCTCTATGGGGCAAAGATATTGGTGAAGACTGACAATGACCTGTTGACCTATGTACAGACTTCAGCTAAGTTAGATGCCACTGGACACCGGTGGCTTTCTGCATTATCAATCTATGATTATGCTGTCGAATACAGACTGGGCCTGAACCATACTGATGTTGACACCTTATTATGAAGGCCCACTTCCAAGAGGGTGAGGCTGTCTGAACCTGACATTTGAGCATTGTGCCAAAAGTTTGATAGAGATGAACAGATGTCTGCGGACACAGTGGACTGTTTAGTAGATTGCTTGGGCCCTTCTAACACCTCATACCAGCTGCTTATTACCACTTTTCTGCTCTAAATATTAGTGCACTACCTCAATTTGACAATGACAGCATTCAGTGGGCTCAATCCCAAGATCCTATGATTCAGCCAGCACTTGTTGCCCTGCATGCGGGGAAAGATGTGTCTAAGTTATGTTCCACTGACTTGCGAACTGCTTTATTGTTTAAAGAAGGCCCCAGATTGAAGCTGCTCAATCAGTTGTTGTATAGAGAGACAGTAGATCATATTGGCAAAGTAGACAAGCAACAATTGGTCCTGCCCACGGCCTTTAAAGATTTGGTTCTGAGGTCCTTCCACAATCACATGGGGCACCTCGGTATTGACAGAACCCTTGACCTGGTACGATCTCGATTCTACAGGCCCAAAATGGGGGCCGATGTTGAGCACCATGTCAAGACTTGCAGTCGTTGCCTGCAAAGAAAAGCTCTGCCTCAGAGGGCTGCCCCCCTTGTTAATATTACTACCAGCACCCCCATGGAACTAGTCTGCATAGATTTCTTGTGTTTAGAACCTGATCAGTGGAACATTGGCAATGTGTTAGTGGTTACGGATCATTTCACATGGTATGCACAAGCTTTTCCCACCAAAGATCAAAAGGCATCTACCCTGGCCAAGTTGCTAGTGGATCATTTCTTCATCCACTATGGTGCCCCCCCAGTCGATCCACTCTGACCAGGGCAGAGACTTTGAGAGTCGACTAATCAAAGAAATGCTCTCTCTATGGGGGTGCGAAAGTCAAGAACCACCCCCTATCAACCGCAGGGAGACCCTCAACCAGAACGTTTTAACCACACCCTTCTAGACATGCTGGGCACACTCCACCCAAAAGACAAGCATAAATGGAACCAGCAGATTAGCACCTTGGTACACGCATACAATTGCATGAAAAATTATGCTACTGGGTTCTCCCCCTACTGCCTCATGTTTGGGAGAGAGGCCCGGCTACCAGTTGATGTCTGTTTTGGGGTCTCTCCAGATGGGGTCTGAGCCGAAAATTATTTGCAATATGTACAAAAACTGAAAGCTCAATTGAACCATGCCTATCAACTGGCCCAGACAATGGCTGCCAAGAGAAATCTAGCCAACAAAGAGAAGCATGATAAAAAAGTAAAGGCTCAAGAGCTTCGACCTGGAGACCGTGTGTTGTTACACAATTTGGGACTGCATGGTAAACACAAAATTGCTGATCGGTGGCACCATCTTCCCCATGTAGTAGTTGGAAAGTTGGATGATTTACCTGTGTTCAAGGTGCGCCCAGAGAACAACTCCAAAGCTGTCAAGACTATGCAGCGTAACCACTTGCTACCTATCGGCCAAGTCATGACTGAGGCTGAACCCCCAGAAATTGAGCCCCCTGGGCCGATGACTCGTGCTGCTGCAAGAAAGAGACAGAGTCAACCTACCCCAGTGGTCGTAGATTTAAGGTTTCCTCCACAGCAGGCCCAGAATGATAGTGACTGTCAGTCCACTTCTGATGACAGTGAGTGCGACCCCTCTTATGAACTGAGTCGGCTGTTTCGAGGTAACCCCATGATTAATTGTTGGGATGAAGCTGGGCCTTCTGGACTGCCTAACCCCCAAACTTTGTCCTTAGAGCCAATGCTCCCTGAAGTCTGAAGATGCTGAGTCTCTGTGTATTGTGGAACTGCATGATTTGCCTGAGGGAGGGGCTGATGTAATGAGTCTTTCTGGTGACACACCAGAATTTGAAGAACACCATGAGAGTGCTGCCAACCCCCCTTCAGTGCCTCAAAGTTTGATTGTGCCTGAGCCTTCCCAAAATGAGCCAAGTGTTGTAGAAACAGAGCATGCAGAGCAAGGAGCCGACAGTGCCCCAAGTTTGGATGTTCCCATCCTGGCAGAGGCACCCCTCACAAGTGATGAGAGTCCCCAGACCAGTGCTGAGAGTACAGAGACTGTAATTGTCCCCCTTCAGAAAGACTGGCCAAGTTGTCAAGCCAGTAGTACGCTTCAGTTATGATTCTCCCGGGAGGCCAGTGGATTTGCCTCTCAATGTGGTCCACAAAGGGGGTTTATGTTTCTCAGAGTTCACTGCCTAAACTGAGCCTAAGTGCCAATTCCAGGTTGATTGTTCTGCCTTCTAGGTATGGTGCCCCTGCCCCAACTAGCCCCAAGTTAGCTGATAGGGAAGGGCCCCCTCTTACATTGTTCAATGTACAAGAAGCTATTACATGATTCCGCATAGTAATGTGTAAATTACCTGTGTGAAATATGCATGATGTATTGTCAGACTGGATATATATTGTGAAGTGTAGAGAATATGTATAGTAAAGGTATAAGTTTACGCTGACTGATGTATCAGATGTCACTTGCATAACATGCTAATGGTATAAATGTCTCGTATAGTTTGCAATTGCAATATTGTGATGGTATAGACTTGACGCGGATGCCAAGTTTTCTCCAGGCAGGGAAGGGTGTAACCCCCCCTACAAATGGGGGTTCCCAAAAAGTCTTCCTTGAGCTTGCCTAAATGCTCACTGCCAGGCTGGTGTCCTGCATTTTAGCAGTTTAAATGTGATTGCCAGAGAGTGCCTGTATAGCCTCTGTGCACTGTCTCTTTAAGAGCTGCCTGGATTGCAGTCATAAGTAATCTGAGAGGGAGCTCTGTTGAAAGATGTAACTATTTGCTGAAAATCATTTAGACTGATAATGTAGTTTGTCTAACCTGCCTTCTTTGCAGCAAGGACTGTTTTGTTTATCTCCACTATATTGGTCCTGGACTGCCGAATTGGACCAATCAGTTCTGGTGGGACCTAAAATGGAGCCAGATTACAGGAGCTGTCTGGAGTCAAAATCTGTAGGAATTGCAGTTTTGGGCTTTTGGTGCCTTTTTGCACCTGAAGGGGAAGCTCTTGTTGTGACTGACAGACAGATCAGCCAACTGAACCTTTCGGATTCTAGGGAAAGTCCCAGGCTCGCTAGCAGTTGAGTCAGATCTAAGTTGGGAGCTGAAGAAGCAACAGCTTGAGACAGTCAAGCAGGTGTCTGAGTAGTTTCACGCGGGAGAACTGTGGAAAGACCTGAGTTGTAGCCTGCATGTCTGCCTGCTACCCCGAGAGGGAGAAAAGAGAATAATTTCGGACTAAATCCGAGTTTGTGAGAACAAAGTAAGCCACTGATTTTTACCAGGCTCATACCTGAAGAAGACCAAAGATTTTGCTGAATGCGATCGGCCTGTCAGGAATTCCAGCTGCTTTTGAATCCCCGGTTTGTGCAGAGACTCTGCGATCATGACCGGAGAGCGGTTTGCCTGGTACAGTAGAATTTCCTTACATGTATATGTGCTGTGAGTTGTTAGTGGGTCATGATTTGGTTCCCCACTCTGTGAACTGCGTTCTGCTTGCTGGAAGCTGTATCCAGCCCCAAACTGACTGTATCCAAATTTGTCTCCATTTGGCCGGGGCCTTGCCACACTGGCCCAGCCAGGCTACCCACTGCACAGAGAAAGCCATCAATGAAAGACCTGCCTGGGGATTAGCCCCCTGCTCCACGTTTGAACAGGAATGACTCCTTGGCGATTCGTGTGGGCCCTGCTTCTCCTGGCACTCCAGGTTAACCACCTGCTATCTCGATTTTCATCCAGCCTGTGTCCAGTCTTGGGTACTGTGAGTAATCATCAGGGTAGCTCCCTGCAACAACAGCCTAATCTAAGAGTGTGTCATCTGATTGTCTTGTTGTTTTCTTTTCACAAACTGAGCCATCCGGCTCCGGATTACAAATAGCGTGTGTTGTGCATGTTGTTTTCTTTCATCACAGGGCCCCAACCAGCTGCAACATTCCTGGCTAGCCCACCATTCTCCATCTGGGTACACAGAGTGTGTGACTGTTTATGGACCCTGAAGTGCATGCATAACTGTTTGATTGATGCAGCCTTTAAGCAAATTAACCTGATTATGCCCCTTCTTTGTTCAAGTCCCTTAAATAAATCAGATCTAACTCTTTTTTGCATTTACCCTGACTGTGGTTCCAGTTTGTGCAAGAGTACTGTACTGCTGTTATTTGCTGTGTATAACCTTGTTTTATAGGGGGTCTCCAGGGCGGGGCCAGAGGAACGCCCTGGTGGTAAGTGCAAACAGTGTGGGTACTTGTGTGGTGTATCAGGGGTATTGTGAAAGTGATTATCTTGTATTTTTCCGGCCACTAGTAAGGAAAGAGGGGGGTTACAGTGTCCCAGAGGGCTGTGCCCAGGTTAGCTTGACCAGCTACCAACCCTGACCTCCGGGTAGAGGCACCCGTTTCAGAACTCAGGCCCCTTAACCTGCTGCTAACCAAGCTGGCAGGGGTAGTAGCCCTTGGGAGATCTCCACCTAGGGGTTACAGATGCTTATATTAAATGACCAGAAATTCATCAAATGTTTTCGACAACTACTGAGAGTACCATTAAAGTATTGAAATCTATCTTTGCTACCATGGTTTTCCGCAAGTGATTGTCTCGGATAACAGACCACAGTTCAAGTCTGTTGAAATTTCCAGTTTTTTGCCAGCAACGTGGTATCCACCATATTTTCTCATCTCCCTACCATCCAAGTTCAAATGGTGAAGTGGAACGCCTGGTTCAAACTTTTAAAAAGAGTATGGACAAAGCTAATCCTACTACAGCGACGGCAATACAAATAGTCCTTTTGGCCTTTCTTGCGATGTATGGAACAACACCACATTGTGTCACAGAAATATCCCCTGCAGAATTGTTGTTTGGATGTCAGATTTGAACTCAATTGGACCTTCTTCACCCTCTAGGCTATAAGTCAGTAACTGAAATGCTTCCTAAGACCAGATCTTTCAAACCCAGTGATCTTATGTGGGTAAGGATGTATGCAGGCCCGAAGAGATGGATAGAAGGCGTGGTAGAAAAAAAGTTCAGAAATGTTGTCTATAGTGTTCGACTGACTAACCAGAGGAGAGTGAAAAAACATGTGGACTAATTACATACTAGAACTGAGACACAACAAAAAAGGGATACCCAGAGTTGGGGTAGTCATCCAGCATTATTTCTTCCAGAACAGGAACAGGAAGAGATAGTGGAACCACAGCATTTGCAACAAGATGTGGCTGATGCTAATCAGATTCCAGAGCAACAGCCTTTGGTCCTACTATGTCAGTCAGAATGTACAAGACGTCCACCAAAGAGGATGGACTTGTAGAGATATAGTCTAATGGCATAGACTAACTAAAGGGACATTGCAGTAATAACTTTAATACCTTCATTCTATTTTCTGAATTATTGACTTACGTACTTTCTAGCTAAGTCTGGAGGGATTGTTATGTGTAGTGCTGCTTAAAGAAATGTTAGACAGTACAGCTTTAAGAAATGTACTTCCTGTGAGCTTGTGAATCTTCCTGTGTGTGTGTGTGTGTGAGATCAATGTTCCCCCTGTATCTGTGCTGAATGGAAGTAAACAGAGAAGGCCTAGATTTCTGTGTGGCATGTTTTTCTTGTTACCAAGACCCTGATGTGTTTAAGGTACTTATTTTCGGCCTCCAAATACAATACATACCTATTCACAAAGGTGGTGATCCCACTTCTCCTGGTAACTACCATCCTATTTCTCTCCTTCCAACCTTGACTAAGCTACAGGAATGCATTGCTCTATCCCAGCTTACTTCCTTTTTTGACAACGTTGCTTTTTTCACTCCCTTCCAGTCTGGGTTTAGGAAATCCCACTTCACTTCTACCTCACCCCACGACCCACACCCTCAGTACCATAACATTAATGTCTTCCCCAAGGAGAGCATTCTTTGGGACATGCAGTACTCTTCCTTCCAAGCCACAGCATGCATTCCAGGCTTGGGATGCAAACCCAGATTGTTGGCATGGAAAGCAGCTCCCCCCCCCCATCGCTGCACTGTCAGGCCAGCTGGTGTACTATATGTTTTCAGTATTTTATTACACTGATGTGGTGCAGGGATCGCTTGGAGGAAGGGGTTACTAAAATTAGCCAGTGAACTCAACTAATTAGAATGTTGCTGGTGAGAATCTGTATATAATAATTGAGAACCCTGTGGTTCAAGAGTGTGTGGGAAATGGCAGCTGTCCAGCAGACTTGTTAATTGTTGCTATTAGTCCTTAGTAACCCATGACAAAGGGTTGTAGTCTACAGCTAATTGATGTGCAAATAGATCAGGCCCTGCTGGGAATGGAGGCAACAAGAGGCAGGCAGACCAGACTGCAACTGCAGGAGGTATTTGTTCACTTGGTGACAGTCTGGCACTTTTATCATTTTTGTCCATTGTATTATTGTAGCAGAGGGAATCCTTGGCCACTGGGAAGATGGATAATATCAAACCTAAGTAGATTTAGTTAAAAGCCCTATGTCCCCCACAGATGAATCTGTAGGGAGGGTTGATTTTTTTTAATAAAGTGTCTAGCAACATTAATCTTTTATTATTATAACATGCATTTGTAAAAAAATGCTGTTGGCTTAAATAAAAATAATGTTGAAATATTCTGATGTGTTTTTTTTTTCTTCGCACTACAGCCTCTTCCTAGAGTTCTCAGAGTAGTGATTTTCTATGGGTAAATGCAATGCAGAAATTCTTGGGGGAATAAGGAGCAGGTTAAGGGAGATGATCCCCTCACTGTACATTAGTTAGACCACACCTGGAGTATTGTGTCCAGTTCTGGCCATCGCAGTAAGTAAATGTATTTCTTAAGTGCCCAATCGCGGAGGCTCTAACAGGTCACAACAAGTCAGTAAATTCAATAAATAAATATCAATAAAATAGCAGTATATCAATAATAGATGACCTATTGCTGACTTCCAAAAGCTTTTCTAAATAGATAAGCCTTCAGACCCCGCTTGAAAGCCTCCACCAATGGAGCCTCCCTCAAAGATCTTGGTAGCAAGTTCCACAGGGCCAGGTCGGCCATCTCAAATGCGCAGTCTCCCAATGTTTTCAGCCAGGCCCTGGGAACTGCCAGGAGGTCCTCGGTGGAGGAGTGGAGTCAGCATACAGGGTGGACAGGTCACCCGGGTAAACAGATCCTGAGCAGTATAGGGCCTTATAGGTGAGCAAGCCCACCTTGAAGGCAATCCTCCACCTTACTGGCAGCCAGGGCAGGTTATGCAGGACCAGGGCCACATGGCAGGACCTTGGAAGGCCTGTCAGCAACCTGGCCGCTACGTTCTGCATCAGCTGCAGGTGATTGAGAATCCGCCAACTGACCGCAAAGTATAGAGTGTTACAGTAGTCTAGCCGTAACATAACAAAGGCATGCACCATTGAGGGCAGGTCACCAGGCAGAATTAAGGCTTTGATCTGGGCAACATTCCTTGAGTAGTAAAAACTAGTCCAGACAATGGATGACACCTGAGCCTCAAGTGTCAATCCATTGTCAAGGATGATGCCCAGATGTTTCACCTTAGTGGAAGCTACCAATTGGATGGGGCCCAAAAATAGCCCTGTTCCCAATCCAGCAGCAACCACGTTACACCGACGACCTAGCTCAGTCACTAGTACCTCCGTCTTGTTCGGTTTAGTCTCAGCCAGTTAGAGGACATGCAGTCTTGGATCTCAGACACACATTTGTTAAGCACTGCCATAGCATCACTTATCCCGGGAGCAAAGGACAAATACAGTTGTAACTCCCCTACAAATGGGGGTTCCTAAAAAGTCTTCTTTGAGCTTGCCTAAATGCTCACTGCCAGGCTGGTGTCCTGCGTTTTAGCAGTTTAAATGTGATTACCAGAGCTTGTATAGCCTCTGTGTACTGTCTCTTTAAGAGTTGCCTAATTGCAGCAATAATAATCTGAGATGGAGCTCTGTTGAAAGAGGTGACTCTTTGCTGACAGCCATTTAGAATGATAATGTAGTTTGTCTAACCTGCTTTCTTTGTAGCAAGGACTGTTTTGTTTGTCTCCACTATCTTGGTTCTGGACTGCAAATTGGACCAATCTTCAGTTCTGGTGGGACCTAAAATGTAGCCGGACTACAGGAGCTGTCTGAATTCAAAATCTTAGTTTCTGTGGTTTGAGTTTTCGCGCCTTTTTGCAACTGAAGGGGGATCTCTAGCTTTGACTGACAGCCAAATCAGCCAACCAATTCTTTTGGATCTTGGGGAAGTTCCGGGCTGCTTGCAGTTTTCAATTAGAACTAAGCTGGAAGCTGGGGAAGAAGTAATTCTGAAGTGATTCTGCGAGCAATCCTGAGTGGATTCGCATGAGAGAACTATGAAAAGGCTGAGAGTTTGGCCTCCATGTCTGTCTGCTGCTCCTGAGAGGGAGAGAAGAGAATTATTTTCTACTAAATCCAAGTTTGTGTGACTAAAGTAAGCTACTGAAGTGGGCCAGGCTCAACCTAAGAAGACCGAAGATTTTGATGAATGCGATCGGTCTGTCAGGAGTTCCCGCTACCCCTAAGCTCCCGGTGTGTGCAGAGACTTTGCGATTGTGCCCGGGGAGCGCTTTGCCTGGTACAGTAGAATTCCCGTACATATAAATGTACTATGAGCTGCTAGTGGGTTGTGAGTTAGTTCCCCACTGTGTGAACTGTGTTCCGCTTGCTGGAAGCTGTATCCAGCCCAAAACGGACTGCTTACGAACTTGTCTCCATGCGGTCTGGGTATTGCCAGACTGGCCCAGCCAGACTACCGACTGCACAGAGAAGCCATCGACGAGAGACCTGCCTGGGGATCAGCCCCCTGCTCCACGCATGAACAGGAACGAAGCCTCTGAGACTTGTGTGGGCCCTGCTTCTCCTGGCATTCCAGATCAACCACCTGCAGTCTCGATTTTCATCCAGCCTGTGTCCAGTCTTGGGTATCGTGAGTAAATACCAGGGTAGCTCCCTACAACAACAGCTAAATTTGAATGTGTCATCTGATTGTCTTGTTGTTTTGTTTCCTTTACGAACTGAGCCCTCTGGCTCTGGATTACAAATATTGTGTACTGTGCATGTTGTGTTTTCCATCACAGGGCCGCAACCAGCTGCAACCCCGGGCAACTGTCCTGGCTAGCCAATCTCTTCTCTACCTGGGTACCCAGAGGTGGACTGTATTGGGGGGTGGGGGACTCAAAGTGCATGCATAACTGCTTGATTGATATAACCTTTAAGCTAATTAACGTGATTTTGCCCCTCCATTGTTCAAGACCCCTGAATAAATCAGATCTAACTTTTTCTGCATGTAATCTGACTGTGGTTCCAGTCTGTGCTCAAAGTACTGTACTGTTGCTATTTGCTGTGCTTAACCTTGTTTTACAGGGGGTCCTCAGGGTTGAGCCAGAGGAACCAGCCCTGATGGTAAGTGCAAACAGCGTGGGTACTTGTGTGGTATACTGGGGTATTGTGAAAGTGATTATTGTACAGTGTTCAGGCCACTAAAGGGGAAAGAGGGGGGGTTACAGCATCCCGGAGGGCTGTACCCAGGTTAGCCTGACCACTACCAACCCTGACCTCTGGGTGGAGGCACCCGTTTCAGAACTCAGGCCCCTTAACCTGCTACTAGCCAAGCAGGCAGGGGTAGTAGCCCGTGGGATAGCGCCACCTAGGGGTTACACAGTTGGGTATCATTTACATAGCAGTGAAAGCCCAAGCTGTAGTGTCTAATAATCTCACCCAGGGGAAGCATGTACACATTGAACAATGTAGGCGACAGGATCGAACCCTGGGGATCTCCATAAGGCAGGGGCTTCGGGCAGGAGGAGAAATTCCTTATCACTACCTATTGCATCCTGTCCATGAGGAAGGACTCAAACCAGTTGATAACAATACTGGTAAGTCCACAGATCTCCCTGAGGCGACCCAGTAGCACTGTGTGGTCCACAGTGTCGAATGCTGAGGAGAAATCAAGGAGAATGAGAACTGACCAGTCTACTCTCTCTCTCTCTCTCTCGCCCTGAGGAGATCATTTTGCACCCTGAATAATGCCGTTTCAGTGCTATACCTTGACCAAAATCCACACTAGAATGGTTCATAGACGTCCTAGGTTGCAAGGTGCGCCTTGAGGTGCAGAGCCACCACTTTCTCAACAACCCTCCCCAGAAATGGAAGGTTAGAGACTGGTTGATAATTTGCCAAGACATCAGGGTCGAGTGATGGTTTCTTCAGGAGGGGTTTCACCAATGCCTCTGTAACCCCTTTGTTACCCGGGGTTACTAGAATCCTAGTAAGACCTAGTGGTAGGCAGGGAAGGCAGCATGTGAAACTCCAGTTAAATGGGTTTCACACTGTCTCACTCTGTCCTCAGTCACAGCTGAGACTTGAGAGATGACATCATAATAGAACTGTCGCAGCTGCATGAGCCACATTTAGAATCTTCAGCTCAGAGAGTGAAGTTTAGAACTTTGGGAAATTCAAAGTCAGTCTTCAGTTTGTCCTTAAGCAAACAGTGAGAAATCAGTGAGTTGTCTGTTTGCCTCCACACAGAAGGAACTGTTCCTGTATTTACCTTTTAAAGTGGTGGAGACCGCTCCCGGTTCTCAGTGCCCCCCCCTCTGGGAGGGGAGGAAAGTTCTCTGTGGGTTCCAGGGGCAATCCCCTTCTCCCACCCTGGGAAGAAAGCTGCCTGTTTTAATTTAAGTTCAGTCTGTTCATGTATAACAGCAAAGGTTACAGTACTTCACCTGTGGGGCACCTGCAACGAATGGGTGAGTGTTTGGCTCCATTGGAAGGGGCAAACAACTTCTTTTCTTTAGTTGGATTTCAAGTAAATGTGGACAGCTATTCGGGAGGACTATGTCAACTAGGACAAACAAATAGAGCAGTCATCTGTTTAAAGTGTTAATGGATTTAAAGTTCGCTGTAGAGGGGGTGCTTCAGGTCATCCACCGTTCAATCTACATTTTAAAGTCTAAAGTTCTTTGTGTCCAGAGAAATGGCCGGGTATGGGCTGTGGGAGCTGGAGGTGGGAAAACCCCCCATCTTTAGTAACCAGGTCCACCTCTACGGATTTCTTCTGTGTTTTTGCTACTTGCCTCATGTGCTTGGCCAGTGATGGAGTGGGTACCCAGACGTGGGTCGCAACCTGAAAATCTCTCTAGGAGTCGCAGACTCTAAGTGGTGTGGGGAGCCACAGGATGGGAAAATTACTCCTTGTTGGATGGGAGTCTCCTTGTTTGATGGGAGTTTTGATTGGAAGTGTGAAAACAAATCTCTCTAGGAGTCGCAGACTTCAAGTGGTTTGGGGAGCCACAGTTTGGGAGCCTCCTTGTTTGATGGGATGTCTTTCCAAGTAAAGTTTGGGTTCATTCGCCAAGTGGACCATCAGTCGAGTGGCCGGCAGGGGAGCCCGGCCAGTTGGGCTAAGTATCCAATGCGCATGCAAAGTCCGGGCTGAGTGCCTGGTGGGTCCAAAGTCAGACATCTGTAGTAATGTGTTCATTCCTCAAATGGACCACTGTGTTTAACCTCTAATCTGCATTACAGTTACGTAGCCCTTGGGGGGACCATGCAGTGCTTTGTTTATGTTCAGTGAGTTAATAAATAAAGCCACACTGAGAAATCCCAATTCTGGTTCTGGACATTACAGTTATTGCTTCCTGTAGTTGGATTTACTTGGGTGCCCCTGTGCAGAGTAGCCAAACCTAGGTCTCTTGTGCCAGATAACCTCATCCTTCCCTGAACCCGTAGACACATATGTATATCCATGTTACAAAAATGGAGCATATGGGTTACATGTCTTTCAGGGCACTGGGAGAAAAACCCTCCAAAATGAGCACCGGACAATCTTGGCGAGCACTGGACCAGCGGACTCAACACATGCCATTAAGATACGAGTCGGGCCCAGGTCCAGTTCACAAAAAGTGGGCCGCAGCTTCGAGATTACCTCAATGATCTCTGCCACTCCCACCAGCCTAAACTCATCCCAGACAATAGGAGTGCCTCTGAACATGCAAGGCCCACCACTGAGAAGCTGGTCATGCTCCACTGGAGAGATCTCGGTCCTAAGGGAGGATACCCTGTCAGAGAAGAACTGAACAAACTCCCTGCACTGGGCAACTGAAACTGCTCTGTTCTGCTGCAGACAGGCAGGGCGAAGTAGCTTGTCTACAGTCTGAAAGAGCAGAGCTGGTCTATTCTTCCCTGCAGCAATCTCTCTGGACAGGAACTCTGCCTTTTTGTGGTTGATTGCCGTTTGATATTCACCATAGTGAATTCTCAAATCCAGTTTGTCTTCCCCTGACTGAGTCCTCTTCCAGCAAGACTCCAACTTCCGACCCTGGTCTTCATCTCCTTGAGAGCCCCATCAAACGTTGGGGATTTCAAACAAGAAAACCTGGGTCATATATGGTTTGGTGCGACAGCATCGAGTGCCTTGGAGACAGCACCATTATACGCTGCCACCACCTCGCCCACACTTGCTGCACACGCAGCACTCGCACTAGAAAAGTCCACTACCACCAGCAGTCCCTTTAGGGACAGCTCCCTCAATGGGCAGTAACGGACCATCTCGACAGGGAAGGGACTAACAGATGGGTCCTGAATGAGAACTCCATTGTGCAATGATCGGACCAAGAGACCAGATCATTCTTGAGATCAGTGTCCTCAAGCCCCAGTGAGACTACTAAGTCCAAGGCGTGGTCATGGCTGCGGGTCGCAGAAGCAACAGCTTGTGCAAAGCCCAGCCAGTACAGAAAGGACACTGAAGACATTGAGAGGGCCCTGCACAGGGTCACCAACCTATCAGTGGCTAAAGAGGCAAGAGCTCTGAGTAAGGACTGGACATATTTTTATTATTCAGCTTAGAAAAGAACATACTAAGAAGGGATGTGCTTACAGTTATCAAAATACAGCACTAACAGGGCTAGGCAGGGTGGAGTATACAATGATGTTTGAGTTGATGAGTGCAATCAGGATTAGAGGGCATTCCTCAAACTGAGAAAGGGCAGAATAAGGAGAAACATGAAAAAATATTACCTCACATGGAGGGTGGTTACATGTGGAATACCCTATCCAGTGAGATGGTGGAAGCTAGTACTTTTCAGGTTTTCATCTCAGGACTAAACAGTTCCTTAAGGAAAATGGCATTAAGGGTTACATGGCATGAGTAGGTATAACATTCCAGCTGATAAGCCTGGATGTATGTTCATACTCAATGTGGGTGTAATCTTTGCTGGAAGGGCACACAAGACACTCCCCAAGTCCCTTTTATCATCACAGTACTGTGGTACTATAATGATATGATGTTTTAGTCTGTAACCTGAGGAAAAATCAAGTGTATGTATTGTTTGAAAAAGGTGGCTGATTAGAGCTGCCATCTTTGGATAAGGCCAAAGCCAAATTCTAAACCACTCCCCTAACTCTGATGAACAACTCTGAGACTTGTAGGAGGGCAGCAGCCAAGGCCAACAGGATGCTGGGATGCATCGCTAGGGGGATCACCTCAGAAGGAGGGAAGTGATACTCCCTCTGTATAACTGCTTGGTGAGGCCGCACCTTGAGTACTGCGTGCAGTTTTGGAGGCCACACTTAAAGAGGGTCATTAAACTCCTGGAGAGGGTCCAGAGGAGGGCAACAAAATGATTTGGGGCTTGGGGACAGGACCTATGAGGAGAGGCTCAAGAGCTAAATATGTACACATTGGAAAAGAGAAGGGACCGGGGACATGATAGAGGTCTTCAGGTACATGAAGAGGGTAAATAGGGAGGAACAGTCAGGGTGCTTCAAGGAAAGAGGAGGGGCCACTAGAGGGCATGGGTGGAAGCTGGAGGGGGGGGAAGATTCAGGGGAGAAAGGAGGAGGTGCTACTTCACTGAGAGGGTGGTGGAGCCATGGAATGTGCTGCCTAGGGGGCTGGTGGAGGCAGAGGCAGTGAAGGGGTTCAAGAGGGGGTTGGACAGGTACAGGGGAAGGGTTCTGGAAACAAAATCCAATGCAGCAAGAATATCTGGAACTGGGAAGGGAGAAGCCAGAGAAGGCGAGGGGGGCAGCAAGGTCAGCACCCAGGGTGGGGGCTGACCAAATGAGCAGACATGAAAGACCGTTAGGCCTATTCTGCTGGCATTTTAGTATGTTAGTATGAAACTCCACCCCCAAGCCCCACACCTTTTAACACTGAAGAGTAAACTGCACCTCTCCCACTGCCATTTGTTATGTTCAAAGAGCAGTAAAAGACAGGAAGGGCAGTGATGTGCTGTCAAATTTTTAACAACAGGCTGTCATGATTTAACAACTGGATCTCTACCCTTCTTGGCCCATTCATTTTAATGGGGCGCAAAATTTACTAACCACCTCTATAGAGCCTGTGGCAGCTTTCCAACACATTACTGGAAAAGGGTCTTACCAATGTTACGTATTCCAAGAATCAGTCTTTACCACTGATTCCCACTTATGGGTCCAGGTTGGAGGCACTAGAACCCTGCTGGAGCGAAGCTTTTGCCAGGGGGGGCTGGCCATGGCAACAGGCATGGTGCCTGTATACCCCCATGAGAAGAAGAAGAAGAATCAGCATTTATATAGCACTTTTCATACACAGTGTATCCCAAAATGCTTTACAAGCAATGCTAGACTGGTAGTGAAGTGACTGAATGTGTAGTGGTGGCCATATCGCACATTAACACCCACACACAAGCTGGCCCGGTGGCGCTGAGGGTTGAGGCTCTGGACACCACACCTCGTGCCACACTGACGACCCGAGTTCGGAAGCGAGTGCAGGTGTCAGCAGGGAGGGAGATGGATCGAGCACCCGCAGGGCTGCTCTCCTCTCCCAGGGGGAGGGCATGGGATTGCCCAGCACTCTGGCAACCTCTGGTGGAGACCGGGGGCACCACAGAGTGTCAGAGCTGCATGTAATGGAGCGTGGCTGACGCAGGCAGGGTTGCCGTGCACCATAGCGTCAGACATGCACCATGCACGGAGGGGGGAGGGAGCTCCAGGCACCTACAGGAGGAGAAGAAGAGAAATACCCCTCCAGCTCAGATAGGCGATGGCCCTGCCAGTGCCACTGCCACACATCCAATGCTGGTTCCCCACCACTGCTCCCTGCAGTCTCCCTGGGTTGCCACTCCCCTAACCCGGGGAACCGAGATGAACTTGAAGATGGCGGGGTAACACAGCGGGCAGTAGAGCGAGTCGGCGAGAGCAGTGGCCTGAGAGAGTTCTGAGCTGGACAACCAGAAAGAAAATGGCAAAAAAAAAAACACCCACACACAGCCTGGACAATTGCATTAACCGGTTTATGGGAAGGGGAATGTTGACCAGGACACCGGGAATGTCCCCTACTCTTTGTGTAGAGTGCCCTGGGTTCTTTTACTTCCACCTGGACACCCATCAGGACCGCACTAGGATAAGTAGAAGGGACCTCAGTTTTTTTTTTTTGCAGGACCCCCGTCACCATGTCGGCCCTGGCCATGGCCCCTGGTAGCCTCAGCCACCATCTATGGCTGCCGGGGTCCCCCAGTCACCCCCGGCTTGCCCCCGGAAGGCGGGGCTGTCGTGGCCACGGAACCAGTATCTAGTCGGGGGACCCACAGCGATGGTGGCTGCTCGAGGTCTTCCGGGAGTGGCTTTATTAAGACGTGTGGCCTCGCCGCCCATGTTTTTCTTTACTTTTTCCCCTCACGGAGGCGGGGACGTGCAATGATGCCAGCGTCCGCCCCGCCTCCCAGAGATTGAGCGTCGGCAGCGTGAGATCTCCCGGCCTCTACCAGGAGTCCTCAGTGCTCTGAGTGCTTCCCTCACCCTCCCCCCGGAGAAGGAGAGCAGTTCATAGGATGCTCCATCCTTCTCCCCCCAGCCGGGCCTCTGGCGACCAGGTCTGTTCCCGACCCAGGTCACCAGCTGATAGCCCACCGCTGCGCCAATGGGCCGGCTCAAAGGGACCTCAATTTAATGTCTCATCTCGAAGGACAGCACACCCCAGCAGTATAGCACCCCCCTAATACTGCACTCGGATACCAGCGTTTTAGGTGCAAGTCCAATCCTGGTGTGGGACGAGAACCCATAACCTTCTGGTCCAGAGGTGGATGTGCTACCAACTGAGCCACGCTGACACCTATGTGGTGCCACATGCCGGCCAATAACCATTGCTGGCTGTCTCACTAACCTCAGTTCCATTCCTACTACCATTGAGTGCACGCTGTGGGAGAACAGTGCCTCAGTTCGCCTTGTCACCACTTATTTTTCCATTGCATCACTGTAATTTCCTTTCAATTGCAGTGTCGCCTGTCTTTATTATTTTACCATGATGCCAAAGTATTACAAAAGAGGAATTAAATTGTCAAGGAAAGTCCGACAGCCACACATTATGCTTTATATCCCCTCTGGGAAATCAATGGCTGCTCTGAACCGACATCAGACTTGTGCAGCCTATCTTGGACCAGAGTATGCTATGGATGTGTGCAATGCCTGCTTATCCATAGACTGCTATACCTTTGAGAACCGTGTGTTGAGGAGGGGTCGCCCAATCCCCACCTTTGGAGGCAGGCCTCACACAAGTACATCCAAGCACAGATCTCTGGACCTTTCCCCTAGGCCTCTTCCTGGGACCTATAGTTCCATGGAAATATGGAGTTCTCCACAACCTCGCAATGCTGAGGCATCAGAGACTCTGGTGGATGGATCTAGTGGGCAGTCAACTGTGAACCCTCCAAAGTATGCATGCCCTGAGTGGCAGACATCCCCAGTAGTGAGGCCGTAGCTACAGTACATGCTTGGTCTACCCTGCTGGACACCTTGACGTTATCCTCTGGTGCTGTCTGTGCTGTTGTCACTATTCGAAGTGAAGATGCAGCAGGTGGCATCGAGGACAACAACAAGGCCCCTTGTGACACTGTTTGCAGTGTCAGGAGAGGGATCAGCACTGAGACTGTTGTCTGCACTGTTTCCACTTTGGGTATTGTCACAGTCCATGGTGTTGAAACAACATCAAAGAAGGTGATGACTCCGGAGGCATCGATGGCCATGGCGTTGCTCCTGGGTCTAGTTTTGGGCAAGATGCTGACCATGATGTCATCCTGGAGATCATCCTCAACTCTGGTGTCATTCATGACATCAAGGAGGTTGATGGTTCTGGATACAGCATTGAAGTTGGCACCAAGCATGGTGTCGAGGGTGGTGTTGATCATGGTGATGGGGATGACCCTGTCTCCAAGGTTGTCACCAGTCCTGAGCACTGATTCTTGGTTGGATGGTGGCCCAGAAATGGAGTTTTCTTTGGAGTCATTGGATGTCACTACCACCAGTGAGGAAGGGTTGCCTTGTGGGACCTGTATGGCTCTGCTCTTCTCACCTGGGGGGGTTTCTACTAATGGACACTAATCGAGTCACTCCTTGGATGTTGAAGGACATCCTCCAGGTGACTCTGCTAGGCCCTCCCCTTGAGTGATGCCCCCTACACAGTTCTGCAATCCAGACAAGGTCCCAAAGATCCAGAGTCTCAACCCCTTTTAGAGGGGCCTTGTCAATTTCTTTTTTTTTCCATTCAACTTTTATTGAAGTTTACAATACAGAGAACAAAACCACAATAGGCTTAAGATATTGAGTGTACACTTATAACAAAATGTATAATGGTTCATTCCCCTTGCCCCTCCCTCCCCCACCCACCGAACCCTCCCCAAGATCTCAGCGCAGCATTATACCAACAAAGTTGCAGTGTACACTGTGGACAATATCTGCTTCAGATTTGTAAAGCATATAAGGTTTGAAAGGGGCCCCAAATCTTGTTGAATTTATCAATTTTATTTGAAAGACTTGCAATAGTCCTCTCCGTTCTGAGGTTAGTAAGGAGTTCCTGGAGCCACTCCAAATAATTTAAATTATCAGAATCTTTCCAGTGTCTAAGGACCACTTTTTTAACAGACAAAGAAATCAAAGCCATGTGATACTTTCTACACACCACAGAAATAGATGAGAAGTCCCCCAATAAACATACTTCGGGTGTGAACAAATCTGAAAGCCCTAAAAGTGGGTCAACTCTATGTTTAATAGTGGCCCATAGTGACGCCACTCTAGGACACTCCCAAAAGATGTGAAGAAGGTCTCCAGACTGTGACTTGCAACTTGTACAGAGCGGAGAGGAAAGAACACCCAGTTTGGCAAGTTTCTGTGGGGAATAATAAATATTATGTAAGATTTTAAATTGCATTAACCTAAGTCTATCCTGTAACAAGAATTTATGACAATTATGCCAGAGGAGGGACCAATCAAACTCCTTACCTGGAAAGAGAGAATGCCAATAAGCTTCCAGGGTATAGTTGTCAGGTTATGCCCACGTAAATAAATGGCTGTATAGTTTGGAAACAGCATGGGGCGAACCAGCCAATTCAGCTAAAGTAGGTTGAAACTGGATATGAGTTCTGGGAGGTGGAATAACTCCAAATACTTGCAACAGGAGATGCCGAAACTGGTAGATCTTGAAAATGCTTTTACCAGGTATCCAGAACTTGCGCATGATACCTTCTGAAGAGGACCACTGCATATCAGCTGTAATGAAGTCTTCCAGCTGACAATTTCCTAACTGAGGAAGCCAAAAGGGTAACAGTGGTTTATTGTTTATTTGTAAATTGGGATTACCACTTATGGGTTGGGACAAATCCTTAATATTATCATATTTGAGAAAAGCACACAGTTGAGTATGAGCCTTAATCGAAACTGCAATGGAAGAGTTACAGAATGTTTCGGGAAGAGATCGTGGTTTGGTATATAGCATCGCACTGGGAAGGTATCCATGCTTTTTAATAAGGGCTACTTCCACCTTTAACTATACCGGGATATAACCAGAACAAGCTGATAATTGATCCATTACCAGCCACATAAGATATTTATTGGCCTGACTGGCCCAATAATACAATCCAAGATGTGGAAGCCTTAAGCCTTCTCTTCCCTTAGGTGCAGCCAACTTATGGAATGCCATCCTCAATTTCTTATACCCCCATATAAAATTGGAAAACATACTTTTTAAACCAAGACATCGGAAGCCCAATATTTAACATATTAAGGGGGTTAAAAAGACAGGGAAAAACATTCATTTTAATCAACTTAATCCTGCCCCATAAAGAGAGAGGAAGGAGGGACCACCTGCGAAGATCTTGGTCTATCTTATGAACCAATGAATCTAAATTTAACGGCTTAAGTCAAAGCATGTTTCGTGTCAGAATGATTCCAAGATATTTAATAGAATCAGACTTCCACACCAGCCCAAATGTGGTAATTTCTTGCTTATAGACTCTATGATTGAGAGGAAAAACCAGGGTTTTACCTATATTAAGTTTATAATTAGAAACCTTACTAAACTCCTCTATTATCTTGAGAATCGGGGGAATGGATGTAGCTGGGCTGGTTATTTGCAGGAGAAGGTCGTCTGCATATGCCACAACCTTAACTTCATGACCATATAGGGAAATACCTGAGATATCCTTAGCTTTCGTCAGCCTCTGAATAAGGGGCTCTAGATATATGTTAAAAAGCAGTGGGGATAAGGGACACCCTTGCCTGGGTCCCACGAATAATTTAATCGGATCGGAAATCATCCCATTGCAGGAAATCCTAGCAGAGGGTAGTAAATATAATGAATGAACCCAGTTCCGAAATTCCCTGGGAAAACTAAATGCCTCCATCGCTGCAAACAGATAGTTCCAATAGACCCTGTCGAAGACCTTCTCGGCATCCAGGGAAACCAAAGCCATCGGGAGAGCAGCATCCCTGGAGGCCAAGAAGACATGAGCCAGAGTTCTCAGGTGGTTGGCTGATGATCTACCTTTCATAAAACCAACCTGCTCCTCCCCTATTATAGAAGAAGAGCTAAGCTCATCCGATCAGCAAGCAATTTGGCTAAAATTTTGATATCATGATTAAGTAGGGAAGTCGGTCTATAGCTAGAAACCTGGTCGCATGGCTTGTCTGGCTTGGGCAATAACACAATCAATGTTTCAAAAAGGGAGGCATCGGTCGCTTGACCAGAGAGAAGAAAACGGAAAAGCGGAAATAAAATGGGAATTAGTTGCTTGGAAAAAACTTTGTTAAAATTAGAGGTAAACCCATCTGGGCCAGGGGTTTTATTAGATGGAAGGGAATTAATTGGTTTGCTGGCCAAGGCACCTAGCTTCACCTGAGCTCTTTCCTTCTAAGACTGCTTGAAAGGCAGAGTAGAGAAACTTACCAGAGCAAGGGAGAAGGATTAAGACTTAGTTTGGCTAAGCAGATTTACTGTGTGGTGGTGTTTTTATTTTTTACTCACAGGGATTGCTACTGTTTGTTGCTAACATTTCATTGCTTTATTTTTTCTGATTCAAATTGTTGTTGCTGGTATACCTTCTTCTGCATTATTACAAAGTGTACCTACAGGTGTGTGCTAACAGATTACTGCTGTAATCTTCTGATTCAAATTGTCTTTGCAAGGTATATCTTCTGTTACTGCTTTATTTTTCTGGAGCAAAGTGTTTCTTACAGGGTATATCTTCTCTGAAATTATTACAGGTGGTGCTTTACAGGTTTTACAGTTTTATCTAACATTAGGATAAGCTTTCAGGGTTACTGCATTTGTTGTTGACTGATTGTTTCTGCTCTTACCTCCTTGTTCTTTACGTCCGTGGTTCTTCTTTTAGCAGGGGAAGGCCCAGCCACCCACCCCATCCCCAACCACCCCACGCTACACTCCTTTTATAGGGTACCACAGCTGTGACATTTCCTGTGGCAGAGCAGGAAGAGGCGATCAGTGGGCCTCCACAAGGTGATCTCATTTACAGGGCACTAGTAATTTAACTTGTTATAACAAGTTAAACAAAGCACAATTAAACCATTACTTGCATTTTTTTTTCCTTTTTTCCTTCTAATTACTCTGACTAGGTTACAAACCCAGCAACTTATTTGGAATGGATTTCATTAACTGCAGGTACTGTGGAACAATTTTCAGAAGGACAGTCTTACAGGATTTAGGACACTGTCCTACATGCTGGGCCTTTGGAGATCTTAGGTCTCAGCTCCGGCAGCATGGGCAGAGATTGCACGCCTCAAATTTCATATTGAAGAGGAATACATTATAAGAACCACCGCCATTTCCCCAGCATCCAACAGAAAACCTCGACCGCAGAGGGTAGTTGGTCCAGGAGGTTGGCAGGTGGTTAGAGGAGCAAATCAGGTGCCCCATCACTCTCTGCTCTCAACACATTACTCCAAAACCATATAAACACTACAAACAGGTATCTGCCTCTATCTCTGAAATCAAATAAAGAGGCAGAAGACACTGCAGAGCAGGACACTGCATGCACAGGAGCTACCACAACAATACTCACCCAAATCAGGAACCAAAACTAAACAAGCACAAAGGAAATCCAAAAACTCTGATCATAGGAGACTCCCATGATTCGGGAGTTGATACCCATCTCCAGCTAGGGTGATGGTCAGATGTCTCCCAGGTACATCAGCATGGAGAGACACTGACCGCATTGCTAAAATTGTTCACAAAGCAGGAGAAAACATTGATGTCCTAGTACACATAGGGATCAATGATCTCGCCAGCCGGTCAGTTGTGGAGACCAAGGAACACCTGACTAAGCTGGGTGACAAACTATCATCTATTTTGTCCGGCATCTCCTTCTCTGAGATCCTGCCAGTCTGGGAGAAGGGAGCAGATGGACGGAAGGTCAGAGAAGGGGAGATAGGGGAGCTAAACACGTGGCTCAAGGACTGGTGCCAGGAAAAAGGACACAGATTTGTAGGAACTGGCAACAGTTCTGGGAGGCGAAAGTTCTTTAAATTTGATGGACTGCATCTGACTAAAGAGGAGTCAGTGCATTGGGGCAGAAGCTTGACGTCTTTACAGAATATTTAAACTAGCAAATGGGAGAGGGTGCAGCACCCATCACGCGAATGGGAAGAACACCCCTCCCCTCAGCTAGTGGTCAAACAGGAATTCAGCGTGGTTTGCTGCTCATTTGCATCACCAGGTAAGAAAAAGGTTTGTCTCCCCATACGATGCATAGGGTAATGCCAAACTTCACCCAACAACTAACACACCAAAATCTGGCCAATGGAAAATCATGTACAAATGCTCACAGCCTGGGAAATAAGATCCCAGACCTGCAGGCAATAATGTCAGAGGCTAAACTGGACATAGTAGCAATTAGTGAGACGTGGTTTACCAGTAACCACACTTGGAGACTTCAGTACCTGGCTATGTATTGTTCAGAAGAGACCAAGGTGCAAAAGGGGGAGGAGTGGCCTGTATGTTAATGAAAATATCAAAGCTACAGAAATTCAGAATACATAAGGAGCCAGAAGAACTGTGGGTCACCCTGGAAACAGGAAATGGGACAGCCATAAGAACTGGGGTTGTCTACAGGCCCCCAGACCAGAGGGAGGACATAGACACATTACTGTTAGAAGATATACAAAACATGACAGCTAAAGGGAGGTTCTGATAATGGGAGACTTCAACATGCCAGATACAGATTGGTCAATACCAGCAGGAACATCTGCCAGAACTAGGCTCATAGTGGATTCCTGCAGGGGAGGCCTCAAACAACTGGTACAGCAACCCACAAGAGACAGGGCTATCCCTAGATCTAGTACTGACTAACAAAGAAGGGATCACAGATCTCCAGGTAGAAGGTCACCAGGCCAGTGACCATCACATGGTATGGTTCAATTTACTACTACATCTAAATCATCCCATTCCACGGCAAAAATATGGGACTCAGAGGAGCTGACTTGATAAGATGGCCAACAGAGTTAAGCTAGCCCTGGCAAAAAAGAAACACAGGTGAGGAGGTACAGGCAAAGTGGGCAAGCATTAAAGATACAATACTTGCAGCAACATCCCATTGTGTTAGACAGAAAAGGAAGTGCAAAAGAAGGGAAACCACTTTGGTTCTCAAACACAGTAGCAGAAAAGGTCAGAGCCAAAAGGCTGGCCTTCAGGAAATATAAGGGAACGCAGCGGATGAAGATAGGGAGGCATACCAAACTTCCCTAAGGGAAGCAGGGAAGGCAGTAAGGCAGGCAAAGTCCCAAACTGAGGAAACACTAGCACGAACAGTAAAAGAAGGTGACAAGACTTTCTATAGATACATTAGTGAAAGGAGAAAGTCCAGAGGGGTATTGCTAAGCTTAATGGAGAAAAGGGAGCATGTGAGGAGGAGGACTCGTAAAGGCATCTATCCTAAATAGATACTTTGCTCAGTATTTACTGAAGAGAAGGTAGGCCAGGCCCACAGCTCAGCATCATGGACACAGGGGAGGGAGGTGAGCACTACTCCCTCACAAAAGAAAGGGTCCTACAAGAGCTTGCTAAGCTCAGGGTGGATAAGGCAATGGGACCTGATGGCATACATCCCAGGGTACTTAAGGAGCTAAAGGAGGAACTAGCAGAGCCATTAGCAGAATTGTTTTAGTGAGTCTCTGAGCACAGGAGAGGTCCCAGAAGACTGGAGAAGGGTTATGTGATCCCGCCTCCACAAGAGTGGTAGCAGGAGGAGGCGAGGAACCACAGACCGGTCAGTCTTACCTCAGTAGTGGGCAAGATTATGTGAGGCACCTTAAGGAAAGGATAGTGCAACACCTGGAATCCATAGAGCACAGGATCCAAGACAGCATGGGTTTACAAAGGAAGGTCCTGTCAAACTAATCTCATAGATTTTTGACTGGGCAACCAGAGTGGTGGACCAAGGGAGCAGTTGATGTCGCCACCTTGACTTCAGCAAAGCTTTGACACTGTTCCACATAGAAGATTGATAAATAAGCTAGGTAGGCTCGGGTGGCTGAAGTTGGTCAACTGGGTGGCAAACTGGTTGACTGGCAGAAAACAGAGAGTGGTGGTAAATGGTATACAGTCAGAAGAGATGCAAGTCACAAGTAGGGTGCCTCAGGGATCAGTCCTGCGCCAGTCCTATTCAACATCTTCATTAGCGACCCCAGATGGACTAGAGGGTAAGGCTTTGTCTGTTTGCAGATGACACCAAGATCTGCAACAGAGTAGATGATCCAGATGGGTGGGCAGAATGAGAAGAGATCTGGATAAACTAGCAAAATGGTCAGAAGAGTGGCAACTGGGATTTAATGCAAAGAAGTGCAAAATCATGCACATAGGGAAGAGAAACCCTAAGCCACTTATAGGCTGGGAGGAGTTATAGCAGTCACAAAGGAAGAAAGAGACTTGGGCATCATCATCACTGATGACCTAAAATCATCCAAGCTGACCCTAAAGCAGTAGGTAAGGCTAGGGGTGTTAGGGTGTATTAGTAGGGGCATCACGAGTCGTAAGAGGGAGGTAATAATCCTCTGTACAAGACATTGGTTAGGCCCCATCTGGAGTACTCAGGCAGTATTGGAGGCCACACCTTCACAAGGACATTAACCAAATTGAGGCAGTCCAGAGAAGGGCAACCAAAATGGTGCAGGGACTGCATCAGAAGACATATGAGGACAGATTAACGGAGCTCAATATGTATACCCTTGAGCAAAGGAGGGAGAGAGGTGATATGATTGAGACATTTAAACACCTTAAGGGCATAAACAAGGTGAAAGAGTCTAACATGTTTAAATATAAGAAAAATAGCAGGACAAGAGGACACAGCATGAGATTAGAGGAGGCCGATTAAGGGGGAATGTGAGGAAATTCTTTTTCACAGAAAGGGTGGTAGATGCATGGAATGGCTTACCACAAGAAGTGGTGGCTATGAATACAGTGCAGGGCTTCAAACAGGCATGGATAGGCATAGGAGCAATACAAATGACTATGAATAGATAGGTCACTGACAGAGCAAAAGTCGATGGCACATTTATAAGGTAGAAAAAGAAATGGGCAGACTGGATGGGCCTTGCTGTCCTTATCTGCCGTCAACTTCTATGTTTCTATGTTTCTTTCTATTTAATCTTCAGAGATAGCAGAAGTTAACGTAGCTTGCTGAAGCTCGGTAAGGGTAAGTAAATGTAGGTCCCTCAAATATGCCTGTAAGTCCTCCTCCGAGGGGGTTGACATGGGACCATATAAATCCTGGAAGTAACTAGTAAATTCATTTACTATCTCTGAAGGTGAAGTTCTAAGGGAGTCACCCTCTAAAGAGCGAACTGCAGCAATAAATCTGGCGGTCTTCTGTTGTTTGACACGCATGGCTAACATCCGCCCAGCCTTCTCCCCTTGGTCAGTGTAGACTGCATTCGTTCTTAAGATAGCGAATTCAACTTGCTCCCTTAACAGGCCAAGGTAAGCATCCCTCAGTCTGACTAAGTCCTGCCTAAAAGTCTCCGAGGAGGCTGGGGAAAGACTGGCTTCCATGCTCCTAATTTGAGACAACAGACGAGAAGTTTTGTTTTCCCGTTCTTTTTTCCTTTTAGATGTTACGCCAATTATAATCCCCCTCAAAAAGGCTTTAAGAGCCCCCCATTCCATATCGGGTCGTCTTATAGAATTATTATTTAAGGCCACAAACTGCTGTATTTGAGATGCTATGTATTCAACCTTATCTGGTTCTTTCAGAATTTGATTATTGAGCTTCCACCTACTTCCCTTCTGGGGCAAGGACACAACTAACAGCCGACAAGTGATTGCAGAATGACCTGAAGGTGGGCCCGAGACAATATTAGAATCCACTACTCCCAGTAGAAGATTTTGAGAAATCAAAATGTAGTCGATCCGAGAGGAGGTGCCATATACTGGTGAAACAAATGTGTATTCCCTATGGTTAGGGTGAAGCACACGCCATACATCGCACAAGCCAGTGGAGTCCAATAGGTCCCTGAAGGCCCGTTGAGCGGGCGAAAGGCCTTGATGACATCGACCCAACCTATCTACGGTCTGGTCAAACACCAAATTGAGGTCACACCCTATTTTCATGGGGAGATCAGAAAATGAATACAAAACTTCCAATAATTTAACAAACAAAAAAAAACAGAGTATCCATGTTAGGGCCATAGACACTACCCAGGACAATGTCAAAAGTATGTAGTTTGCCCTTTACAAATAGAAACCTACCACAAGGGTCGGAAATAATTTTGAGAGGTTGAAAGGGGATGGATCTGTGTAAAAGGATCATGACCCCTCTACTTTGGGTAGTACCTTGTGCCGCAAAAATCTGCCCCACTTGTTGACGCCTCATCTTGTCTGCTTCAGTATTAAGTAAATGCATCTCCTGTAATAACATAATTTCTGCTTTAAGATGATTTAAATATTTCAGAATTTTATATTATTTGATCTTATGTCTTGCCCCTTTAACATTCCAAGTGATATACTGGATATCCCTAACCATCACCCTTTGGAGACTTAAAGTACTTCATAACAAACCACCTAAGCTTACTTATGATCTTACTAGTACCGTTTGTTGAGTATATGCTGCGCTTACCCACCCACCTCCCAGCCCAACCCAATCCCCCCAGAAACCGAATATAAAACCCCAAAAGTAACCCCAACCGCATTGGATAAAGCCCAACCCCTCCCAATCCCACCCCATATCGCCTGGTACATGATAAACAGCTCACCTATACCTCCCCCTACCGCCCCTCCCCCCGCTCCCAACATTTAGTTTAGCTATAACAATAAAACAAACCTTTCTGATCTAATAAAGTAGTGAATAACTTTGAATGAAACAATATTTGTATAAAGTACCTCAGTACCCAAATATGTGAAACATAACACATATTCAAGTCAGCGAGCCATACGGCTAGAAGAAAACAGTTAAACATAAACACTGTCCCATTCACGGGGTAGAAATCCAACAAGATGGGAGAAGGCGTGTACCTAAATGCTATTAGTCAAACGAAAACAAGAGCGAAGTATTTATTTAGAGACTTCTAATCCACCCTTCTCCCTTCAAAATAATCTCCCTTCATAGAATAACAAACTGAGTAAAACTTGTATTAATTACCCCCTACAATCAGTATTTCCCTCAATTCAATAATGGGCAAAATATATTTCCCAGTGTAAACCCAGTGTGAGACCAGTTTATGGAATACTACATCACAGACAGTCTTTGGCGCCATCTAGCGATAAAAAGTCCATGCTGCAAGTTAAGATTGGCTTACAAAATGAGCAGTAATGAGTCGCTGATGGAGAAAGTAGTGTTGTCCCACATTTCTAAATTCTCTCAAGCAATTCTGAAGTAAACGCAGAATCAAAAAGTTTAAAAATCAAAACTTTAAGCACTTTGTGCGAACCGCGCACAGATCTTCCTCAAAAACTTAAACCCAGTCCCACATTCACATTCAGTAATAAGGAAAGCCCTCAGGGGGTAGAGTGGTCTGCCAGGAAAGCAATTACTGCCTATTATCACTTCAATGTCTTAGTAGTACCAACATAACAGAGGTCGCAGCACTCTCCAGGTAAACGGTCCCTCAGACCAGCCAGCTTCGTAGATGCTATGTACAGTCTATCAGGGAAAACCCAGCCAAACCCCCTACAAATGCCAGAGTCTTTTAAAAAAAAAAAAAGAAACATTGACAGGCATCCCACTCTATTATACGGATTCCCAGTCAGTCACATCCAACCCCTACCTCAGGGGATACAAAATAAATCTGGGAAAGCAGCCTTAAGATCGGCAGCCGCGAACTCTGCATCCTCATATACAGACCAGGAGCCTGCCACAAGCACTTGCAATCTCGCTGGATTACTCATCTTAAATTTGATGGCTGCTGCTATTAGCTTCGTGGGTATTGCATGGTAAGTGGCTCGTTTCTGGTGCACTGACAGAGGTAGGTCTTGTGTGACCCTAATCCTAGATCTTTCCAATGTGAGATCTTTAATTTCCCGCACTTTGGGTAAAAAATGCTGCCTCTCCTGGTAATTCAGAAATCGAAAGATAAAGGATCTAGGGGCCGCTCCTTGTGGTGGCATTGGATGGAGCACTCTGTGGGCTCTTTCAATTATATAATTGGAGTCAAACGGAAATGGATCTGCTATTCTCTAACAAATTTCCTGGCAAATTTGATCAGGTCTGCACCTTCTTCCCGTTTTGGCAAGCCTATTAATACCGCATTATTGCGGCGGCTACGGCCCTCCAAGTCTTCGACCTTATTCTCCATCTTGGCTAGTCGTTGCTGCACGGCCACCAACTCTGGACTGAATTGATCTTGTTTGTGCTCTAACGAACATATACGAGCCTCATTGTCAGATGTCCGCTGTGATAGGGATTCCACAGTATTAGATATACTTTTAATGTCCCCCAGAATCGACTGAAGTTCAGATTTGCAAGGCTGAAATTCTTCGAGAAATTTGGCGAGGGTAAGAGGCTCCGAATCTGCGTTCCCGGCGCCAGTAGTCTGTGACTGTAGTACAGTAGAGGCCTTGGTCTTCTTCGGGGCCTTCTCGGGAGATGCAGGAGGGGTATGTTTGGGAAGGCTTTTCTTCATTTCTATCTCTATTTACCCCCCACGGCGTAAACACTGGATTGAAGAGAAGATTCGCAAGGCAGATAGGATAGTTCACTGCTACAGAAACATAATTAAAACAGTATATAACAGAGCGGAGGAGAGGAGCTCATGCAGGAGAGTGTTACTCGGTGCCCTGCATCACGTGACTCCAGCCTTGTTGATTTCTTGAAAGGCTGCCCTCGTTGATAGGCCCAGAGGGGCCTCTTATGTAGGAACAGCACCTGGCATGTGTCAGTGTCTTAGATGATTGGTACAGGGAATCAGGCAGGACCCAGTCCATGCCCTTCTTTCCAGTACCAACTCTGACCAGAGTTAGTGCCTCATCTCCATCAATGTCCTCCAGTGAGGACGAGGACAACAAATCATCTGTCCACCTTCCTTCTGCTTCTAAGTACGACCTGTACCAGCAATTCCTGATGGAGATGATTCAGATGCTTAAACTCAAAGCCCATACAAGCCATGATCCGACAGCCTTGCCATTAGGACTTCTTGGAATTCCCAAAATCAACACTAAAGTCATTCCTCCTTGGCCTAGGGTCATGGAGGAAGCATCTAGGGCAACATGGAGGTATCCCTTCTCCAATCCACTCATCCCCAAGAACCTCCTCATATGCCATTGGGCACCCTAGGGTCCGCAAGTGAGGTGCTTACACCCTCCTCAGGACTTGATGTACTGAAGATCCCATCAAGGCCATGGTTCCTCTTGCATGACCAACCATTGGAGGCAGATTCTGCTCAGATGGACACTCATTAGAGGAAAGCTTTTTCTTCAGCACGCACCCTAATGTGCATCTGTGCACATCAGGTACATGTGGCGACCCATAACCATCGCCTGTGATTGCAGATACACAGCCTGTTAGCTACACTGTCACCAAGCAAGACAGTCATGAAGGCCATTGACCTTTCTACCCAGGGTCTAGATGTAGGATGGCAGGGTCTAGCTGTAGGATGGCACCAGTCGAAGGCATCTTACAACTCCAATGAGGTAACCTTCAGACTGGTAGGAACCACAGTCTGCATAAGGCAGATAGCATGGCTTTGCTCTCCCATCTGGCACCTTTGGCCTGATGCAAAGTGCTTAACTCACACTTCCAGGTGGCTCATTTCTACTTCCCTAGGGTCAGGTGGGAACGGTCAGGAATAAGTCTCAGATCTTGCCAGACCTGTAAGGAGCCCCTTCCCTCAGGTGTTCTTCCTCACACAGAAGGCTGAGGGTTTCTGTTACCTTCAGGGTGAGCCAGCTTCTCCCTCAGAAAGGGGGGGAAGCTTGGTGCTCAGACTCACAAATGGGAATCATTGGTGAAGATTGATTCTTGGAAGATATGAAAGTTACGTACTTAGCGTAACTGTTGATCTTCCAGAATATCGTCACCATTAATTACCACACCTGCCCACTATCCCCCCACTCTAGAAGAGCCTCTGGGCAGCTCACCCTTGTAGTGCTGACTGGCACCATCTAGTGCCATGGCATCTTCCTAGCTGTACTCCCTATGAAGTAGTTTTGTGTTTTTTTATTTGGGATTCATTGCTGGATTCACACTCCCACCCAAAAAAACCCTCAAAACTGAAGTAAGGGCTCCTTTTAAGGGCACTCATACCACAAAAAAAAGAAATGTGAGAGTAGGCAGCTCCCTTCCTCCTTTTAATGTTTCCTTGCACCTGTGCAAGGAACGTCTTGTGGTGGAACAACATTTCAGAGGTGTGTCAGGGACGAGTCCAATGCTGTGCAAATCTACAGTGGGCTCGTCCCTCACAGACCAATGACCACTGAAGCCGAGTGTGACGGTGATCGGAATTTCACAGCAGGAAGCATCTTGTAGTTGAAAGAAATGATACACTGCAATGAGAGAAAGCACTTCATTACATTCATTTATATAACGCCAACTGGCAAGCAATGTGCGGGTCCACCCCATTACCATTCTCCCTCGTATTGCTGGCTGAGTTGGTCCACCTCCCCGTCTGTGTTCCTCATCCTATTCCTCCCCTTTGACCCTGGTTTCCCTTTCCTGGTACATTATTTTTTGCTCCACCTCAGCCTTCTGTGGCCTTTTTGCTCTGCTCTGGGCTGCCACTCCTTCACTGTCGGTGCTTCTGGGTTGTGTGCATGCCCTGCTCGAAGCCCCCCTTGGGCTCCATTTTCCTCCCATTCCTGCCCTTCACCACTTGTAGTTGTCTCCTGGTCTGCTTTCTTCGTCCTCTGTCCTGACTCCTACTTGGACACATCTTTCTGGCAAGGCAAGGCAAATTTTATTTTTCGCGCGCCCAATCCCGGAGGCTCTGGTCACCGTACAATAAAAGCACACTATCAGTACAATAACACAATATAAAAAAGCAATAAAAATAGCAGCATAAATAGGTATAATAAATAAACATCTCTATTAAACTGAAACTCGGAGAGAGGAGCAGGGTACCCAGGGAGGACTAATACATACTGTAAGGTCTGGGAAGGCCTAATTAAACAGGAAGGCCTTGAGGCAGGCCTTAAAAACCTCAACTGAAGGGGCCTCCCGAATAGATGGAGGAAGCAAATTCTATAGGACGGAGCTGGCGACACTAAATGCTCTGTCACTGGCAGTTTTAAGCCTTGTCATTTCTGCCTTCTGTACTGTTCCCCTGTCCATTTGGTGGTGCACGTGCCATTCCGGTCCTCCATGCTGCTCTCATCCTTTCCACTGCTTTCCTCTTAACTGCCTAATTGTTTCCTCTCCCTCTTGTGCCCATGCTGTGGCAATTTTTGGCCAATCAGTCCCAACCCCACCAATAATTACAAAAATAAAAAAAATATAAGTAGCATTAATCCAGGCTAAGAACAGATCCATGCCTATTCTGCTACCAGCGCCATTGGTCTTATCAGGTCATCCCTCCTGGAACAACACCCAGTTAGTAATGTGCATAAAAGAGAATATAGCTAGATGTCTGATTCCAGCAAAGTATGACTCTGCATGCAATTGAATTATGACTATTGGCTAACTGAAGTTATTTTTTTCACTTTATCTTTTTATTGAAATTCGAGTATATAAGAAAGCACACATCTTACATAGATACATAGATACATAGACAGTGTCGGCAGATAAGGGCCTATGGCCCACCCAGTCTTCCCATTTGAGCTTGTAAGTTGTAAGTTCAGTTTGTTTTCCTAGAAGTCTTATACAAATAAATATTATTTATTATGATAAATGTGGTAATATGAACAATGTTCAGTAATGGAGAGGTGAAGATAAGAGAAAAATGTGCAAGGAAAGAAAGAAGAGAGAGAAAAAAGCAAGGAAGGGAGGAAGGAGAGAGGGAGAAAACATGGAAGAAGGGGAAAAAAGAGGAGAAATATGTGCATAATAATTAGGGTCTTATACAATAGAAGATTATCCTCCATGTAAGGTATAAAATATCACTTAACAAAACACAATATTTAGGGTAAACATATTGGAGAAGCTTTATATACATGTACTGATAATAAAACACAAACCAAGAGAAGATGTAAGTGGAGAGCAGAAGGGTTACAATCAATAAGGTATTATAAGATCAGAAATAGCAACCATGTACGAAATACATGCTAGGGCAGGCTATGGCAAGGCATTCAGTAAATTGCAAAAAGTGATAAATGTGGTAATATGAACAATGTTCAGTAATGGAGAGGTGAAGATAAGAGAAAAATGTGCAAGGAAAGAAAGAAGAGAGAGAAAAAAGGAAGGAAGGAAGGAGAGAGGGAGAAAACATGGAAGAAGGGGAAAAAAGAGGAGAAATATGTGCATAAAAGTTTCGAGAAAACCTAATCTGAGAGCAAAATATGAAGGAAGGCTAAATATCCCTAAGAATTAGGGTCTAGAAGAACTAGGTTCACGCACTTGAAGTAATCTTGGCAACATCTGTCATATACAGTGAGTCGGTTATGAGTAACATGAGATAATTGATCTAGAGATGCATACTGAGAGAGGCTTTGAAGAACATCTGAAAGAGAAGGCACCAGAGTTGATTTCCATTTCATAAGAATCAGATCTTTGACCAGAAGAAAAAGTATATTTAGCCTTCTAAAATGTGCATGTGAGAGGAGAGAGAGAGCTATTGTGGATAAGGATGCCTAGAAGAAATAGCTTGGGGTCAAAAGGTAGTTTTTGTCCTGTTACTCTGAAGGCAAGTAAACAGACTTTATGTTAGAGCTTATTAATGGGAGTACAAGACCACAAGATATGAAGTAGATCCCCGTTGGCCAAATTGCAGCGCCAGCAATTATTATTATTTAATAGGCCCATGCATTGAAGCACAGAGGGGGTTCTATACTAAAGATGTAGGATTTTAGTTTGTGTTAAAGAACTGTAGGCATCTTTAAAGGTATTATGTGCAATACGCCAACAATTACTCCATTGTGCGCCTGAATATTGTAGTTAAGAAGAGTACTCTTTATTTTGGCCTGTATAGACTGATCAGGTAGATTATCAATAATGTCTTTGTAAATGGAGCTATTTAATTTTACTGATAAATGAGTCCAGTGCGAGATGTATGGGTTTAGAAGAGCATGCCTATACACTAAACCAGAGAGAGAGTTATAAGCTCCCCGAATTTGTAAAAACTTACAGAAGTCCTGTTTAGGAAGTTTCCATGTGACCTGCAAGTCTGAGAATGATCTAAGAGTGAGTGAATTCTGGTCCAAGATATCTCCGAGAAAGAAAATGCCTTTGTTCTTCCATGTACGACAGAAAATTGGGTGATCTTCTAAAGTGAGCACTGGATTGTCCCTTAAGGGGGCATAAAACCAGGGTGTTGGATTGGATTTCAGGAATTTGTGGGTTAGTTTCCAATAAAGAACAGAGGATGATATAGTTGGGTCAGATTTTAGTTTAGAGGAAACGGGATTAAAAATGAAGGAAGTGAGAACTCCTCCCAGGCACAATGCGGATTCCATTGCAGCCCATAGTGGTGAGTGAGGGAAGGGTTTCTGAAACCATTTAATGGTTTGGGCAATTTTGAAAGCCCAGAGGTAGTCTTTGAACCAGGGTCCTAATCCTCTTTTTCCAATGTGATCAAGTTTTTGCATTTAATGGTGGTTTCCATCCCAGATAAAGTTACCTATTTTATCAATTTAGCAAAAAAGGAGGATGGTAAGACTAAAGGAATATTGGCAAAGAGGTAAAGAATCTTGGGAGAAATGGACATCTTAATGGCTGCAATTTTCCCCATGAAAGAGAGATTAAGAAGCTTCCATCTCTCCAGGATTGTTTTGATGTTATCCAATAAGAGGTTAAAGTTAATGTCCCATATCTTCCCTAAGTTACTAGTAATTTTGATTCCTAGATATGTTATACCCTGTGGTGACCAGCGGAATCCAAGAGGTATGTTCATAAAGGCTTTACAGTGGTCGTTAAGGGGCATAGTTTGTGATTTGCCATAATTCAAAGCAAGGCCAGATATTTTAGTAAAATTATTGAGCAAATCAACCAACAGAGGCCCAACCCCATTCAGGTTTTCGAGTAAGATTAAGAAGTCATCCGTGTAGGAGAGAGAAACATATCTTGAATTGCTCACAGGTATACCCATAATGCCAGAAGATTGACGTAAACAAGCAGTCAGGGGTTCCATGGCTAAAATAAACAGGGAAGGTGACAGTGGACAGCCTTGTATAGTTCCCCTTGCTATATGAAAGTAAGAGGAACGGGTGGAATTAGTAAGTACTTTAGCAACAGGGGAGTTATATAATAGCTTGATCCAGGAACAAAAGGTATGAGAAAGACCGAAATAAGATAAAACTTGATGAAGGTAGTCCCAGTTTAAGGAATCAAAGGCCTTCTCGAAATCAATAGTTATGGCTGCAGCTGGTGTCGTGAGGGATTTGGCTTTGTAAATTAAATTAAATAAGGAACTTAGGTGATCAGAACCAGATCTATGTTAAATAAAACCAGCTTGCGAACAATGAGTTAGCTTGGGAATCAAGGATTCAAGTCGAGAAGTTAGTAGTTTAGCACATATCTTCCCATCCATGTTTAATAAAGAGGTGGGCCTGTAACTTGTGAAGTGAGTACAGAATTTTTCTTTCTTAGGGATTAGGGTTATGATTGCTTCAGTGCAAGATGGGGGAAGTTTGCCAGTACTGGAAGCTTCTTGATAAACATTAAGAAGAAGGGGACATAAGGTGTCGGAAAACATTTTATAGAAATCAACAGGGAATCCGTCACCCCCAAGGGATTTGCCGGATTTCAAGGAAGACAAAGCTTTCTGGATTTCCTGAAGTGAGAAGGGTTCATCTAAAGAATTTGTTTCAAGAGTAGAAAGATGAGGACGATGTAACGATTTAAAGAACTGTTGAATTTGTAAAGTAGATGGAGGATTTGTGTTAGAGTATAGTTTTTGATAAAAGGTTTTCATGATACGGTTTATAGAGGGGTTGTCGGAGTGACAAATACCCTGTTCATCTTTTAGGTTTAGAATATGTTGTTCCATTTGTTGTGCTTTGAGCTGGTAAGCGAGGAGTTTCCCATTTTTTGTTGCCGTGTTCCCAAAACTTATATTTAAGTTTAAAGAAGGCCAGTTCGGTTTTACGAGAAATTAATTCATTAATTTTAACTCTAAGTTGAAGAATTTCAAGATGAAGTTGAGATTCCAGACAGTGCTTATTAGAAGAAAAGTATAAATTCTCTTTAGCCTTAAGAGATTTTTCCAAGTCAGCTAGCTGTTGTTCCCTTAGTCTTTTCTTATGTGCAGCATAACTGATAATTTTCCCTCGAATCATAGCTTTAAGAGCTTTCCATACAGAGGACATAGAAGATTCGGTTGGGGTATTGTGAAAGAGGAAGTCCTGAATTTGTGCTTTGATCATGGGTCAGAAATTGGGATCCTTGAGAAGGAAGGGTCCAGCCACCAGTAAGAAGATTTAGGTGCTAATGGACCCCACAAAAGTTGCAATTTGACAGGGGAATGGCCCGAGATTATGATGGGAGAGATGGATGAAACAATAGTTTTTCCATTATAACAGGAGAGGCTAACCAGTAGTCAGTTCTACTGTATGTCTTATGTAGAGAGGAGTAAAAAGTAAATTCTTGATCACGGAGGTGAAGGAGGTGCCATACATCAGCTAATCCACCATCTTGCATTAGTAATAAGAGGGCTTTAATACTTCTAGGGTGGGCCTCTGTAGTGGGGCTACTTCTGTCAATGCTGACTTCTAAAGCTAAGTTAAGATCCCCTCCAAGAATAACTGGTGTATTATCAGTGTTAAAGGATAGAATCTGTTGAGCTAAATTATGAAAAAACTCCAGGGAATCGGAGTTGGGTTCATAGACATTAAGAAGTAGAAGAGGACCAGAGTTGGTATTCAGTTTGACCATCACCCTTCTGCCATCAGTATCAGAAACGGAGTTTACAAGGGACCATTTGAGACTCTTATGAATAAGAATAGCAACTCCTCTTTTTTTTTTGAGGTATAGGATGATTCGTAGATCTGACCGACCCAATCTTTTTTAAGTCTATGAACATCCTCTGCTAATAATTTTGTTTCTTGAAGGAAAGCAATTTGTGTTTTATGTTTTTGAGATGTGAAGAATTTGCTTCAGCTACAAGAGGAATTAAGTCCCTTCACATTCCATGTATATAAAAAATCGTCACTCATATTTTTAGTGTTAAAGAAAGGAATAATTGCTGGAGTGTGAAGGACAAATCAATGAACAGAGAATGATTAGAATACAACATGCTGTGAGCTTACATATATGCAGAGAATGGCAGAAACATTCAAGCCAAAAGTGAGATAAATACACATGAGTAGCACAGATATCTTATTAAAGTTAGAATAGAGATGAGAAGAGAAAAGTCATTAACAACAATACTAGTCAGCTAAATAACAAAGCGTTTTATGGGTGTGAGGAGATATGAGTCAGCCAACTGGCTAAGAGACTCTCTCACTACACTCTGGGGCGTCGATGTAGGGAGGAGACTAGAGAGGACCGGTTATAAATATTGGCCCAAACCTAAGTCTGATCCCAGTAATATAATAAAGTAAGTATTTCTGATAAGCTAAACTGAAAGGGAATAATACCAAGAAAGGCAGGGAACTGTAATAACCTCAGCTTAATTCTAAGCTCACATGACAAGGTATAAGGATAAAGCTAAACACCAGAACTCATTTATAAACATTAGTAGTAATAGTACAAGGTTTACCAACTCAAAATAACAGCAAATTAAAGAACCATGTACGAGATGCCAGTACAGCCTAGACATAGAGCAAGGAATTCAAGGAGCCGGGTGGAATGCAAATGAACAAATATAAAAGGAAAAGTAGATCATTACCACATTAGAGTGACTCTGAATATACTTTGCAGTGCAACAGAATAAGTACATAATAAATACAATAATGAGGGGGAAAGAAGAAAGGGAAGGTCAATTTAAGCCCTTACGCCCTGAGCCAAATGCAAATCGGGATTATGTGGAGAGGTATAGGCTTTGGTGATAACTGTAGACAGAAGAGATAGTTATAGTAAAGATTTGCTCCGATTACTCGAAAATCGTCTAAATAGGTGTTATATGGGGTGACTAGGTCTAGAAGACTAGGCCCAGTGAGCTCCAAAACAGGAGGACCACACAGCAGTGGATTTCTATAATATCTTTAGGCTTGAGGTAAAATAAGGAGCATAAGGAAGATGTGAATTGACAATCCTTTGCAACAGTACACCAAACATAGCCCACCTCTTTGAGTGCTAATGATAGTTCCATATTATAAACAGGAGGTAGTAAGAATAATGGAGCGTAGGGAAGGAGATAGATTATATGTAGTTGCCAATAGTACTTAAGAACCTGTCATCAGGAGAGGGAAGGGATAATTGCCTTGTATATATAATAATTCACATATGAGAAAAGAAAAGGCAATAATCAGGATAGATACTGATTGAAGATATGCAACTGATGCAGTGCTAAACTGGAGAGTAAGGCTAGATACAGAGAGCCTGTTTAGTGAGGTAATGTATAAGATCTAACACTAAAATAATGGGTTAGAAAAGCATTGCTGATATACCAAAGTTCCCTTGAAGACCTTTAAACTGCTCATTTAAACACTGCAACAAAAAGTAAATTGATTCCGCCGCAATGTACAGCCTTTGCTTTCTGCACCCGCTGGGAGCGAAAGCAACCAGGTAGCATAGACTGTAGAGCAGGAGGCTAGGCAGAAAAAGTGCACTGGCACTCCCTTTAAGTATCCTGGAAGCAAAACCTACCAAGATATAACAACTGTGACCATATTACTGACCATATAAGCTCATGACACCTTAGATTTATTAGCAGGATTGTGACTACTGAAGTTCTTGCCCTACATTTCTTTTTGGGTGGCTCTAAAGATTTGAGGGGAGAACTTGCAACAAGTTCTGCCCATGAAGTATCGGCAGAAATACATCCCTGAGGCACAGGGCCCAAATTAGAGGGATGTCTGTCTGAAATTTGCTGGGAAAAATCGTCCTGTGAGGAGCCAGGGCCGGATTAGCCATAGGGCAGAAGGGGCAATTGCCCTGGGCCCCCTAGTTTGAGGAGCCACTGATTTCCTCTTTTTTATTTTATTTTTTATTTATTTTTTCTTCTTTCCTGACCACAATACTTTCACTGTGTCCAGTAAACCTGGGGGGTCGACAGTCCTTGTCCACCAGCGCTGACCGTTTTCCCTGCTGCCTCCCTCAACCATCCAAACAGCTCAGGTGTTTTTGTTTCCCCACTGACTTCTCTTCGTGGTGATGCTAGCCAGTGAAATGGCTCCAAATGAAGTCAGTTGATGATTTGCACCCCTCCCCACACCCAGACCAGAACATTTATATCCCCTGCCCTCAGGTGGTCCATGCATCATACACCGTGCCATGTGTCACTGCGTGGTGGTCCTGTCATGTTCTGCTCACTTGAAGTCCCATCTGAATAATAGAAAATGGCGCCATGCACCACCACACAGACTCATTCCCTAAGACAGCTGAAAATCCATCCTCCTGTCATCGACGATAGAGAGAGAGTGCACCTGCGGCCTGTCACTAAGCCCACTGTCTGACCTGGCCATGACCGTCACATTGACTCAGTCTAGTCCAGTGACTCGGGTCTCAAGGTCCAGTCTGAAAATATTTAATTTAATAACGCCCCCCCCCCAAAAAAATAAACACTAAGCGTCAACAGCAGCTTAATTGTACCAGCCAGCCCCAAGGCAGTGCAGAAAGGAATGCGCCTGCCATCTCATGTCTGAGAAACTGAGAGAGCCTGTCGTCGAGTTACAGTAGTAGGAGCCACCAGCAAGGAGTGTGAGCAGTATTTCCCTTCTTCTTCTTTCTTCTGTCAGGTAAGAAAAATAACAATGCTCCCGTTGAACAACTGACTGCAACTGAATATAACTACTTCTGCTTGTGTGTTAGTAACACAAGTGTGCTAGTTACTTAAAAACATTCTAAATAAAATGATGTGAGAAGATGAGCATGCTGTATAAGAAACATTATCCTCTTCTCAAGTGTATGATTCTCTTCTCACTTTATTTTATTTAGAATTCTAATAGTAAGAGGGTGTGAGAGAAATTCGGGCTCTCTCAATGCACCAGCCAGCTCTTCCCACTTCTTTCCCCAGTGCTTTGTTTGTGATCATGCCACCAGTCAGTGAAGTTTTGTAGGGCAGTCAGCCAAAGTTACTCAGGTCTTACTCTCTTGCTGTGGTCAGTACTGTGTGACACCAGCAAACATTCACAGTAGCTCAGTAGCTACAGCAGGTTTGTATCTGGGTTACCTTCCTTGTCCCTCACAGCACCCACTGCTATCTGCTGCCTGACACAACACCAGGTACACCAGCCCACTGATCCAAGGATGGCCAACACATTTAAATGGCAGGCTGTCCAGAGTGGGCAAGAGGGAGAGCAGTGGGGGCTAATCCAACAGCACTTTAACAGCAATCTGCAGTCCTTGGTAGTTGGTAGACAGGAGTAGTGAAAAGCTGGAGGAAGCTGAATCGGATGTACTGAGCATCAAACTAGAGTCCTGGGGGGAGGTAGATCTGGTACTGCCAGAAACTTTCAAGAATAGTGACCTATTACTTCTTATGCAGTATGTGAAGTATTTAATCTTTTCCCTTTTTCTAATCAGAAGATCCATACCTGATATTTTTGTGTGCTGTGAGGAGTAAGGTTTATCTCCTTGAACAGCGTGCATCTGCAATATTTGATAACTTCTTTGACCTAAATAATTGAGATGTGCTAGGGTTCTGGGAACGTGGATAATTTTAATATTCATAACACAGCGTCACTCCCTGCCTCACATGCTGCAGACCATGCTCATCTAGGTACACTACCAACCTTTCCTTTAGTATGGTCTCCATGAGTTTGCACATGACAAAGGTCAGACTTTCTGGTCTGTAATTCCCTGGGGGGTCATCTTTGGGACCACTCTTATGGAGGTCAGGATTGTTCACCACACACTTAAGGGCAGGCTGGCTGCGGCAGTGAGATGTTGGTGTGGAGAGGCCAGTAACACATTGTTTTGCTTGGGTGCTGACACTCAGAGTGAATGTACTCCAGTCATCCAACATCAAACAATACCTATTTAACCCCCCAAGAATGGCATTCAGAGTAGCTGGAAAGCCCTCCAAATGCATTTTAAGGCATCAAAAATCACTCAGCTTTTGGGGACCTAGGTGGCCCCTGAACCCCTGGCCTATTGGTAAAGTCACAGGGGGCCCCACAATTTAAAATTGCCTAAGGCACCACAACTTGTTAATCCAGCCCTGCGAGGACCGCATGTCATCCTCCAAGAGAGCAAACTTATTGCTCAAGGGAATAGAGGGGTTGATTTGAAGGTGAGAGGCTGCAGCTTGGGGTTTTTGGGGTGAAACCTCGCTAGAACAGCATGAAAGTCTTGAAGACTAATGCCCCGACAGAAGCTTCTCTTGCAGCCGTGTTGATTGTCTTGGGGTCAAATCAGTTGCGGCATTGCTGCTTGGGGCTGCGAGTTCTGCAACACTTTCCCCACGTTCCTGTACCTCGTCATCCACCCTCTGTGCGGATACCAAAGCTGTGTTCGGGTTGCCAGTTGCTGCTGAACCTCCCAGGGTAAGATTACAGAGAGAGACATCCAGATAGTTGGCTAAGGCGTCAGGGGTTTCAAAATCCTTGAAGGAAGAGCCTGAGAAAAGACGTAGTGTTGCGGGGTAACGTAGAGCAAATGTAATGCTTCTTTGGTGGAGGATTTGTTTAACTGTATTGTAGGCCTTCCTTCTGATGGTTAAATCTTTTGAAAAGTCTCTGTAGATGGAAATATTAAACTCTTGCCACTGAAGTTTCTTCATTTCTCTGGCTCATTTCAGTATTTTTTATTTTATTTTATTAAACTCTAGGATTACAAGTACCTTTGAGCAGGAGCTGCTCATTTACAAAGGTTTCACGTCAAAGGATGGGGGAAACTTACATACAAAGGTTGGTAATGGTAAACAGGCATAGTACAGACGTGGTTGACATTGTTTTGCGTCTGTAAAACACTTTAGAGATAAAGGATATTACTAGAGAGCATACATAAAAAAGGCAGATAGATGATGAAACAGAGTGGGGGAATTAAGAAGCAAGGGGACTAATAGCCTGATATGGAATAGGAGGGTGTCAAAGAGAATTCTATTATTAATTCTGTATGGGAATAGTTCAAGAAGCGAGCAATGACAGGCCTTGGTCGCTGGTCTGACGTTGGCCTGGGATCCAGAGCGCGGTGAGACCGCTCAATGATTAACGTTAGGTCAGGAGGAAGTTTAAGCATTGTAAGCAGCACATGTAATAAAAGCGCAGTAGTGTCTCCTAATTCTACACCTTCAGGGAAGCCAAAAAATCGTAAACTGTTGCGACGATTACGATTTTCAATATCGTCAATTTTGGCTTGTGGGGATTTAATAGCTCGATCTTGATTGCGGACAGTAGCCTGGAGGTCATGAATAGTAGTGGTGTTACAGGCCATTGCTTTCTCATTAAATGCAATTTTCTAGCTAAAAGTTTCAAGAGTGGTCGCATTCTGTTGGGTGGAGGTTTTTAAATCATTAATCTCTGCCATCAGTTTAGAAAACATTTACTCCACTCTAGCAAGTGAGCTTTGCTGTACTTGGAGAGCTGCCATAATGCTGAAGGATGAGGCCTAGTATGCTGCAGCACAGCGCAGAATAATTGAATATAAGTAGATGATGGATCAAAAATGACTTACAAACTGTGTCAGGCAGTAAGATTACAGGATGGTGACAGGAGTTGGTACCACAGAAAGGTCTGGTGAAGGCTGGATAAGGTTAGATTGCAGTCATTTCTGCAGAGATTCTGAATGATGCTGCCATCTTCTGCCTGGTCAGGTCACCCCGGCTAACTGAAGTTATGAAAGGAGATTCCTTGTGAAGTACCTCAGCTGTCACTCATTTCTTAATCATATTTGGAGCTGTTTATAGCTGACGTTGGAAGTTTATTTAGTACTGCATGTGTGTTACTCACTGACTGTTGTTCCCTAAACGGAGTTCTTGGAACCACGTAGTGAGCCAGAAGTTATTCAGAAAAAGAATTTGGTAACATGTGCCATCATTTTAGCAGAATAAACCTCTTCCCGTTGTAAATGGCTTTTAAAATGCATAGAAAAGTGGTACCTCTTAGTTGCAATGGGAAATAAGATACATTTCTTGAGTGTCATGGCTAAAAGTGTCACCTGTTCAATGTTATCAGAATAGCTTTGTTTATCTAGGAGGACAAGGCAATATGCTCTTTCTCCTGTATAACTCACAGCTGCCTTCAGTCTCCCAGAGATTGCTGCAGGTACAGGAGTCTTGACACAGGGCGTAGGGGGGATAGGCCACTCACAAATGATCGTTTATTGTATCTGGGTGACTGTGCTTTAATTCCTAACAAGTATGGAAGAGTTGCTTCCTGTTGTGTTTGAAAGATAGACGGAGACTGTTCTCACAAATAGGAATAGTAAGTCATTACAACCACGTAGAATGAAATGTATTTTAAAGTCACCAGTACTTTGCATCGTTTTCTAACACCAGACTACCATTTCTTAGCTGTATAGTTGCAAAGGACAGGACGGAACTGAAATCTACAAAGTACAAAGTGGTCTTAGCCAGCAAAACATTTTGTTAGCTCAAGTGACCTTTGTGTAACCTCTAAGAAGTGCCACCATGTCAAAGTCCTTCACCATAAGTGTATCTGCCTGGGACTGTGCTCACATAGTTCTGGCCATTCTTGGGAGATCGGCAGAGTTCAGTGGCAATGGGTCCTTTTATATCGGGGCCAGTAGCGCTTGACTGTGGCGTTCCTCTCAGAGATCAGTCCTTTCGCAGTGCTATGCACCACATATTTATTTATTTATTTATTTAGTTTTTGGTGACCAGGTAAGTGCACTAGGCAGATTCTGCCTATTTTCAGGCAAATGCCAACTGACCTTGAACCAGAGTAAGCTGTTGGTTGTATTTTTAGTGTATGAGGGAAATCTGGCCAGGGCACCGGGGAAATTTCCCTACTCTTTTCGAGAAGTGCCATGGGATTTTTAACATCCACCTAAACTACCACCAGAACAGGCAGATGGGACCTCGGTTTAATGTCTCATCCGAATGACAGCACCTCAGGAGTGCAGCACCCCCTCATGCTGCACTACAGTGTCAGTATTGGGATATTAACCCAAGTGCCTGGTGTGGGGATAGAACCCACAGCCTTCTGATCTCCTGGCCTCACAGACGAGTGTGCTACCTGCTGAGCCACTGACACTGATGAGGCCTTTGGTGGAAACCATTACATAGTAACTTGGTGCCATACTAAGTTATGGTCAGAAGGGACACTAGGTCCATCATGTCCCCACACCCGTGCTTCATAAACAAGGATGGAAAAAATATACTGCACAAACATGTACTAATGCATATGGCTTCTGTACCCATTGTACTATTTTTCCCAGCCTAACATGAAATCTTGTACTGTCTTCATCTCCACTGTCTTTGCTGGAAGACTGCTTCATAGTACTGTGATGACAGAAGGCACTTAGAGTCCATTCCATCCACTCCTCCTGCAGCATGGCAGTAACTTCAACTAATTTGAGTATGGACAGACATCAAGGCTTGTCAGCTAGAATGCTACCCTACTCAGGCTGTGTATTATTTTATGCCATTTTTCTCAAGGGATCTGCTTGTCTATATGTTTCTGACTCTTCCCCCCAATTACCAGGTTGAGATATGTGATCCAGGCACCATGGCCATTGAAAGTACTTGGTATCACTGTTATTGTATTTATTTATTTATTTTTTAATTTTTATTTTATTTATTGGATCATCGGTTTACAGACCTTTGAGTCATAGACTCATTTACAAAGGCACCTCGTCAAGACAGCAATACATCACAGCAAACAAAACAGTACAGTACATAACACTTAGATTAAAAAAGCAACCAGTGTTACAGGCATTCACTGGTGGTACACACTTGGTAATAGGTAGATCACAGTAGTCATAATATAGTTACACGAGTACTACGTCAGGTAGCAACCATAGATATTTCATTAAATTAGTCAGCAGATGTTGCATGAGACCCCAGGTATATACAGCAAAAGTAGACAGGGCAGACCCAGCCTGGGGGTGAAGGTAAGGGGCAGGAGGTGGATTATGTGCAGTTGCAGCAGTGAGTGCTTGTCAGATGGCTTCTGAGGGAGACCTTGAAAGGACCAAGCTTAGTGGAGTCAGCTATATTGGTTGGGAGGGAACTGAACCAGGAGAGATCCCAATAGCAAAAGGATCTTTGGGACAATGAGGGAGGTTTTTACAGTGCTGCGGGTGGAGACTGAGGGGGGAGCACGCTGCAGAGATGAGTGACCGGGGAGAGCCTAGCAGCGTCTTTTTGACAAGAAGGCAGGTTTGGAAGCAGAGTCTTTCTTCAAGGTTGAGCAAGTTGGTAGTGGAGTACAGCAGGCACGTATGGGTGCGCCTAGGGGCTCCCAGCATTAGCCTGCAGGCCTTGTTTATAGAGAACTGGATTCTTGCAAGCTCAGTGTTGTCGGCTGCAGCCTAGATGGGCAGCCCATAGTCGATTAGCGACAGGACAGAGGAGGTGATTGCCAATCTAAGGGCCTCTTGTGGTAGGCAGTCCCTATGGTGATATAACAATCTGATCCTAACATTGATGGCAGCAGAAAGGGCATTGATATGGGAATGGAAGGAGAGTGCCGAATCAAAGGTAATGCCCAGATACTTGTAGGAGGAAACCTGCTCAATGGGGTTTAGTGTGCTAGGCAGTATCACAAGAGGGGCACCACTGGCTTTGCTTTGGCGATGCGAGAAGAGCATAGCTTTGGTCTTTTTTAAGTTCAGGACTAGCCTTCATGATGTGAACCAATGCTCAGCTCTATCAAAAGCTTGTTGGAGGGTGGCCTGGAGTGTGTTGGGGTTGGGGTCAGCGGCTAGATAGATGGGTTAGATAGACACCAGGCTGTACCTCTCCTTCACATCTGGCCAGGCCCAGGGCACTTACTCTGTATGATTACTGGAATGGTCTTTGGAATAAGAGAAAGACTGGATAGCCTCCAACTAGTTTTCCCTTTATCTGTGCAACATAGATCTGTTACAGTTAAGATCAGATCAACAGGTGCCTGTGTTATAGAGCAGCCTTAGTCTCCCTGTCATTGATGGAGTTCAACTTGAAGAAGAGCAGATGGTAGCAGCCTGGGAATAGCCCTTGATGAATGGCTTTACCTGGTGTCTCAGTTATCAGCAATAGTCAGGAACTGCTTTTATTATCGAAGAAACAAGGACAGGAAGTGCCTTTTTCTAAAGCCTGGAGATCTGGGAGCACTACTGAAGGAATCAATCTTCCCACATTTTGCTTACTGCATTGCACTGTACAGGTCCCTACCTTGTGCTAAGATTCAACAGCTGCAGCTACTGCAGAATGCAGCAGCTCATTTGCTGAGCTCATTGAAGAGGTCCGACTACATCATCCCAGTGCGGCAGATACTGCACTGGTTTCCTGTTTGTCAGAGAATTGACTTCAGGGTTACTAATCTGCTATTTAAAGCCCTAAATGATCTGGGTCTGACCCACCTCTGCCAGGCTCCAGCCTCCAGCTTCACTATCCTGGCAGAGATCTCAGTGCCATGGGCCGGGGGCTTCTTAAGACCCAGCCAAGAAATGTCTCCTGGCACACGTGTAACCCCCCCTACAAATGGGGGTTCCCAAAAAGTCTTCCTGGAGCTTGCCTAAATGCTCACTGCCAGGCTGGTTTCCTGCGTTTTAGCAGTTTAAATGTGATTACCAGAGCATGTATAGCCTCTGTGTACTGTCTCTTTAAGAGCTGCCTAATTGCAGCATGAGTAATCTGAGAGGCAGCTCTGTTGAAAGAGGTAACTATTTGCTGAAAATCATTTACAGTGATAATGATAATGTAGTTTGTCTAACCTGCTTTCTTTGTAGCAAGGACTGTTTTGTTTGTCTCCACTATCTTGGTCCTGGACTGCAAATTGGACCAAACAGTTCTGGTGGGACCTAAAATGTAGCCGGACTACAGGAGCTGTCTGAATTCAAAATCTTAGTTACTGTGGTTTGAGTTTTCGCGCCTTTTTGCAACTGAAGGGGGATCTCTAGCTTTGACTGACAGCCAAATTAGCCAACCAATTCTTTTGGATCTTGGGGAAGTCCCAGGCTGCTTGCAGTTTTTCAGTTAGAACTAAGTTGGAAGCTGAGCAAGAAGGAGCTGAAGTGTTTCTGAGCAGCAGTCGTGAGTGGATTCGCATGGGAGAACTCTGAAAAGGCTACGTTTTTGGCCTGCATGCCTGTGTTCTGCTCCTGAGAGGGAGGGAAGAGAATTATTTTGGACTAATTCCAAGTTTGTGTGACTAAAGTAAGCTACTGAAGTGGGCCAGGCTCAACCTGAAGAAGACCGAATATTTTTGCTGAATGTGATTGGCCATTCAGGAGTTCCAGCTACCCCTAAGCTCCCGGTGTGTGTGCAGAGACTTTGCGATTATGCCCGGGGAGCGCTTTTCCTGGTACAGTAGAATTCCCATACATGTAAATGTGCTATGACCTGCTAGTGGGTTGTAAATTAGTTCCCCACTGTGTGAACTGTGCTCTGTTTGCTGGAAGCTGTATCCAGCCCAAAACGGACTGCTACCGAACTTGTCTCCATACGGTCTGGGCTTTGGCAGACTGGCCCAGCCAGACTACCCACTGCACAGAGAAGCCATCGACGAGAGACCTGCCTGGGGGGCAGCCCCCCTGCTCCACTCTTTAACAGGAACGATGCCTCTGTGACTTGTGTGGGCCCTGCTTCTCCTGGCATTCCAGATCAACCACCTGCAGTCTCGATTTTCGTCCAGCATGTGTCCAGTCTTGGGTATCATGAGTAAATACCAGGGTAGCTCCCTACAACAACAGCTTAATCTGAGTGTGTCATCTGATTGTCTTGTTGTTTCGTTTCCTTTACGAACTGAGCCCTCTGGCTCCAGATTACAAATATTGTGTACTGTGCATGTTGTGTTTTCCATCACAGGGCCCCAACCAGCTGCAACCCTGGGCAACTGTCCTGGCTAGCCCATCTCTCTTCTGTACCTAGGTACCCAGAGGTGGACTGTGTGGGGGGACTCAAAGCATATGCTTAAATGCTTGATTGATATAACATTTAAGCTAATTAACCTGCTTTTGCCCCTCCCTTGTCCAAGTCCCCTGAATAAATCAGATCTAACTTTTTCTGCATGTAATCTGACTGTGGTTCCAGTTTGTGCTCAAAGTACTGTACTGTTGCTATTTGCTGTGCTTAACCTTGTTTTACACGGGGTCACCAGGGTCGAGCCAGAGGAACCAGCCCTAGTGGTAAGTGCAAACAGTGTGGGTACTTGTGTGGTGTACCAGGGGTATTGTGAAAGTGATTATTGTACAGTGTTCAGGCCACTAGGGGGGAAAGAAGGGGGTTACAGTGTCCCGGAGGGCTGTGCCCAGGTTAGCTTGACCGCTACCAACCCTGACCTCCGGGTGGAGGCACCCGTTTCAGAACTCAGGCCCCTTAACCTGCTACTAGCCAAGCAGGCAGGGGTAGTAGCCCTTGGGATAGCGCCACCTAGGGGTTACATCTTGGAGGCTCACCGCTTGGATTTTGTGTTTTCTAGTGGCCAAAACTGCGAATTATTGTCAAACATAAATGGCTACCCCAACAGAAGTGGCTGTACACCTGTCAAAGGGTCTCCAAAGATCCCATCTTTCATCTAATGGATGTTGTTGTAGTAGCCAGAAACCCCCCCCCTTTTTCCTTCGTGTGTCTAACCCTTGTATTTTTCTTTGTGTTGTTCTGCATAGACTGACCACCTATGCTATATTTGTTGTTTGAGTCTAGTTTTGTCCCCGGTTTCTGGCTATCCTCAAGAAAATCTGTTAGGTCATTTCATTGAGGCTAGAGTTTAAATGGATATGGCCCCTTTAAATGGCCATAATGTTAAAAACATCTGCAATGTCCTTTATTTTGCTCAAAATAGACCCCAACAACACTTCTATCCTCCAGAGCAGCTTTTCCTGGAGTTTTTGCATGAAAGAATCTGGTATTTAGGTTCTTCGCTTTTGCGCGACGTCTTTTACGAGCTGCATGAACGTGCGCACTGTCATGCAGCTTGCAAACGCCGCGAACAGTAAACAAAGTCATTTTGCGCGTTCCTAAACAAGAGTAGGAATGCGGTTGCCTTTTCCATAGTGCTAAAGCGTTATATTTATTTAGAAACAATAAAAGAATGAGCTTTATGTAGAAACAGTCAAAAGGCTATAGGTCAATATGTAACACCGAGTGTTTTGTTTATTTTAGTTGCTGATAAAAATATTAAAGTCCTGTGCTAGTCAACCTTTTCTTTACACTAAAAGAATGATACAGAGCTAAACCAGATAGAAAGTGTAAGTAGATGTGTGCAGAGAAACTGTTAATATGCTGCATTACCTGGTTGGCATTGTAAGTCCTTTTGTATGCCTTTTTTTCTTAGGAGCCAGCCGGCCATTGTGTTGCTATTTTTATACATAAAAGGGAGGGACTTACTCGGAAAACATACCAAAAGAAGGCTTAATGGCTTAAATTTAATATTAATATGCTCACACCTCCTATAGGAGTTTAAAATACATCAGAATGGAAATTCATTATGTTTAAAATATATAAATAAGTTGTTTAAAAGAGGAATCTTTTAGTTCATTCGATTGATGGGTAATTCACCCAATGAGGGCTCAGTATCGGGTATATAATTTCAGCAATAGCAAGTAAAGAGTCAGTAGCAGTCGGGATGGTGACGTGTATACATCCAGAACTAGTGCTCTAGTTTAATGTGGATACTACTACTCATGGTTGATGCCTTCGTGTTTGTATTCTTTTATTTTGTTCTTTATTGTCTGCCGGAATAAGTCTGCCTTTAATTTTCGCGTGATATATTATGTTTGGAACTTGATGAATAAAACTGCCTGAAGTTCATCCTGAAGAATACAGACTGTGTCAGAGTCCTTCTGTAACCCACCTAGTGTCCTCTTACACTGGTGTGAGAAGTGGGATACCTGGCTGAATACAACTGGGTGAGTCTGTTTGAGACTCTAGTGGACTCTGCATGCAGAAGAAGCAAGTGGATGTTGATACCTTTCCTGGAATTATTACTCGTTCAGTGTCTGCAGCCTTTCAACTACCTTTATTGGCTGGAATGGAGTCTGTTGTGAGGAAGAAGGAAGGGAAACCTATTTCCAAGGTGGAAGTAGATCCAGAAAAGCAAGCGAGTGGAGGAGGTATGGAGGAGGAGGTACCCCCTTTAGAGACTCATGAACTGGTAAGGTGGTTATGCATGCACCAGATGGAAATGGAAAAGCAAAGAGAAAGAGATAAAAAGGAATACGAGGCGAGATGGACTGATACCCTGAGGGCGATACAGGCTCTGGGTGTTAGCAGGCCGCCAGATCCACCAGCTGGGGGTATAAAGACATTAAACTGGTAAAATTATCAGACACTGATGACATTGAAGCTTACATTATGACTTTTGAAAGGGTTGCCACAGCCTGTGCGTGGCCCAGGATCAGTGGGTAGATCGGCTTGGCCCCTTACCTAACTGGAAAAGCTCAGCTTGCATACAGTCATGTAGAGGTAGCACACGCTAATAATTACGATCAGGTGAAGGCTGCAATTCTAAAACGCTATGACATAAACACCGAGACTTACCGGCAGCGGTTTCGCACTTATAAATATCAGAACGCAGATAACCCTCAAGACGCTTATATACGTCTAAAGGACTTATGCTTCAAGTGGCTACAGCCAACCACCAGGACACTTGACCAAATCCTAGAGACTGTTATTTTAGAACAGTTTATTAAGATCCTCCCACAAGATGTGCAACTGTGGGTAAAAGAACACCGACCTGAGACCTCTGATACAGCGATTCGGCTTGCAGAAGATTTTGTTGCTGCTAGACCTACACGATCAAAGGGGACATTACCACACGTCCATCCACCTACTGTCTCTAGACAAACTGTACCCTTCTCTTCGCCAAAGAACCAGCCCATGGTGCCCAAAACATGCCCAAGGGTGCAAAGGGGGTATAATCCAGACATCATCAGCCATGAGTGTGGCAGTAAGGGACACGTGGCACGGTTTTGTCCCAAAAGGAAATCAGAGCCCACACATTTGGTATTGGCCAATTGGGGGCATTATATAATGCCAGTTCAAATTGGACAAGTCATCGTTTACGGTCTCCTTGATTCAGGGAGCAGACAGACCCTTTTTCAAAGTAACCTATTAGATCCATCTATTAGAACTGGGCCCCAGACTACTTGTGTGACTTGTATACATGGGGACTCTCATCATTACCCTCTTTATGACTTAGATTTAACAATACAAGGACATACTTATAATATCCCGGTAGGGGTTGTCCCCACCCTTCCGGTCCCTGTGCTAATTGGACATGATTATCCTGACTTTCAGTCCCTAATCTCTACCACTGCAGTTGCCATGGTAACCAGATCCCAGACTAGAGAAAGTCTGGAACAAGTCTTCCCTTTTTCCGCTGATCTATTTGAGGAGACAAGAAAGGCCAAGAAGTCTAAGGCACAAAGAAGAAGGGACAAGAAGCAACGGAACCAGGAACACAAAAAGGAACTTGATAGAAATAACGATTCCTTGGTATCAAGTAGTGACTTTAAAACTGCACAACAACAAGACCCTAGTTTAAAAAGTTATATTTCACAAATGACTGAGGATGAAGAAGGTTCAGGTTCAGATAGATATAAAATATATAATGGTTTGTTGTACCGCAAGTGTGTAAACCCAAAAAGTGGGGAAATAGTAGAACAGTTAATGGTACCCCAAGGATATAGACAACAACTGTTGGACTTGGCTCATAATATACCTTTAGCTGGACATTTAGGTAGGGACCGCACATTAAGCCGTCTACTATATAGGTTTTTTTGGCCTGGTATACACGAACAGGTGGCAGACTTCTGCAAAAGTTGCGAAGAATGCCAAAAAGTAGCTAGGGTAGATAGAAGTGATAAGGTACCCCTGTTGCCTTTACCATTGATAACTACCCCTTTTGAATGAATAGCGATGGATATAGTTGGGCCATTACCCAAAAGTTCAAAGGGTAACCAATGTATTTTAGTGGTATGTGATTACGCTACCAAGTACCCAGAGGCTATTCCTCTATGCAATATCACTGCCTCTAAAATAGCAGAAGAACTTGGCAAACTTTTTAGTAGGACAGGCATACCAAAAGAAATTTTGACTGACAGGGGCAGTAACTTTTGCTCTCTCCTGCTAAAAAGATTGCACCACACCCTAGGTGTTACTGCCATTCATACCACTCCTTATCACCCACAGACAGACGGTCTGGTGGAACGCTTCAACCAGACCCTCAAGAAAATGCTACAGAAATTTTGTCAAGAAGAGGGCCGTAAATGGGATGTACTACTACCCTACCTGATGTTTGCATATAGGGAGGTACCTCAAGCTTCCACAGGGTTCTCTCCATTCGAGTTACTATATGGACATAACCCTTGAGGTCCACTAGACTTAATAAAAGAAAAATGGGAAAATGGGCAAACAGCTCAGGACCAGGACCCTAGTGATTACATCTGTCAGCGTAGAAAAAAACTAACTAAATACATAGAACTTGCTCATCAAGTTAACAGTAAACAACAGGGAAAACAAAAATGCCATTATGACAAAGGTACAAAGATCAAAGAATTTCAAGAAGGTGAAAAGGTGTTGTTATTACTACCATCATCAGATAATAAAGTTATATATGAAATGGCAAGGCCTGTACACAGTGGTTAGATGAACAGGCCCTGTGACTTACCAAATCAAATTACCAGATAAGAAAAAGAAGCATAATATATTTCATGCAAATCTGTTGAAAAAATAGGTGGAAAGGCAAGATCTCCCTGTATATTTCATACATCCGGAAACACCTATTAGTGAACTAGATTTAGTTTACCAACGTTTAGAAATAAAGGGTGGCCTCAGTGACCTTAACGTAAATGGTGAATTGACTAATGAACAAAGGGCTGAACTATACACTATGTTACAGCCTTATACTAGCTATTTCTCGGGAATACCTGGCAAAGTTGCAAATGTAAACCATAAAATAAATACTGGCCAAAGGGAACCCATAAGGGTAAGACCTTATAGAATTCCAGAGAGGTTAAGATCTGAAGTGGAAAACGAACTAACAAAGATGCAAGAGATGGGTATCATTGAACCCTCAGATAGTGAATGGAATTTCCCTATGGTAATCGTAAGAAAAAAGGAAGGTGGGGTCCGGATCTGTTTAGACTTTAGAAAACTAAACGAGATATCTAAGTTGATAGTTATCTGATTCCACGCATTGATGACATCCTTGACCATCTGGGAAAAGCACAGTACATCTCAACCCTTGACCTTACCAAGGGATACTGGCAAATTCCTTTAAATCCCAATGATAAGGAAAAAACAGCCTTTAGCAGACTGCTAGGCCTCTACCAATTTACTGTCATGTCATTTGGGCTACATGGGGCCCCAGCAACATTTCAACGTCTCATGGACAAACTTCTCTTACCACATTCAACATAGAGTGCAGCTTATATGGATGATGTGGTAATTTTCAGCAATACATGGACCGACCATTTATTTCACCTAGCAACTATATTAAAAGTCATTACCTCTGCAGGGCTGACTTTTAATCCAACAAAATGCTATTTGGCCATGAAAGAGACTGAATATTTAGGCTTTCAAATAGGTGGGGGCCTGATAAGACCTATAAAGTCCAAAATTGAGGCCGTAGCAAATAGCCCAAGACCAATAACTAAAAAGGATGTAAGGTCCTTTTTAGGACTCACCAGTTATTATAGACGATTTATTCCAAATTTTTCTATGATTGCTCACTCACTCACCGAACTAACAAAGAAACGTCAACCTGAAAAGGTAATGTGGACGTCAGATTGCGAAAACGCATTTATAACAATTAAGGCAACATTGTGCTCATATCCAGTTTTACGTACACCAGATTTTACATTGCCATTTATACTACAAACAGATGCTTCAAACTCAGGCATAGGGGCTGTATTATCACAGATCATAGAGGGGGAAGAACATCCTATAATTTATATCAGCAGGAAGCTACATGAAAGAGAAACCAAATATTCCACCATTGAAAAGAATGTTTGGCAGTACGCTGGGCCATAGAGTCATTAAGATTTTATTTGTGGGGGTTTGAGTTTGAATTATGGACAGACCATAACCCCCTTTGTTGGCTTAATGTTATGAAGGACCGGAACCCCCGTATAATGAGATGGTACCTAACGCTACAGCCATACTGCTTTAAAATAAAGCATAGGAAAGGTAATGAACATAAAAATGCAGATTTTATGTCAAGATATGGATATAACCATACTACAGCAGACCTTGGGGTGAAGTAAAATATAAATTAAGATTGCTTAGTATTTAAATATATTTAGATTATTTTAAAACAACAAACAATGTTTGTTGCTTTAATATACATAAGGGACCCCGAGGTGTAGCCTGAGGAGAGGGTGGGCTTTGGCTCCATCTCTTCTAGTAAAGAGATCTGCACATAATGGTGTAAACAGAAAACTCTGATAAATCAGTATCTTCTGTTATTTTAAGGTGGGAGGAGACTGTCAAAGGGTCTCCAAAGATCCCATCTTTCATCTAATGGATGTTGTTGTAGTAGCCAGACCCCCCTTTTTTCCTTCTTGTGTCTAACCCTTGTATTTTTCTTTGTGTTGTTCTGCATAGACTGGCCACCTATGCTATATTCGTTGTTTGAGTCTAGTTTTGTCTTTTTGTCTCCACCCCCCCGTTTCTGGCTATCCTCAAGAAAATCTGTTAGGTCATTTCATTGAGGCTAGAGTTTAAATGGATATGGCCCCTTTAAATGGCCATAATGTTAAAAACATCTGCAACGTCTTTTATTTTGCTCAAAATAGACCCCAACAACACTTCTATCCTCCAGAGCAGCTTTCCCTTGAGTTTCTGCATGAAATAATCTGGTATTTATGGTTCTTCGCTTTTGCGCGGCGTCTTTTGAGCTGCATGACGTGCACACTGTCGTGCAGCTCATAAACACACCGAACAGTAAACAAAGTCATTTTGCGCGTTCCTAAACAAGAGTAGGAATGTGGTTGCCTTTTCCATAGCGCTAAAGCGTTATATTTATTTAGAAACAATAAAAGAATGAGCTTTATGTAGAAACAGTCAAAAGGCTGTAAGTCAATATGTAACACCGAGTGTTTTGTTTATTTTAGTTGCTGATAAAAATATTAAAGTCCTGTGCTAGTCAGCCTTTTCTTTACACTAAAAGAATGATATAGAGCTAAACCAGATAGAAAGTGTAAGTAGGTGTGTGCAGAGAAACTGTTAATATGCTGCATTACCTGGTTGGCATTGTAAGTCCTTTTGTATGCCTTTTTTTCTTAGGAGCCAGCCGGCCATTGTGTTGCTATTTTTATACATAAAGGGGAGGGACTTACTCGAAAAACATACCAAAAGAAGGCTTAAAGGCTTAAATTTAATATTAATATGCTCACACCTCCTATGGGAGTTTAAAATACATCAGAATGGAAATTCATTATGTTTAAAATATATAAATAAGTTGTTTAAAAGAGGAATCTTTTAGTTCATTTGATTGATGGGTAATTCACCCAATGAGAGCTCAGTATCGGGTATATAATTTCAGCAATAGCAAGTAAAGAGTCAGTAGCAGTCGGGATGGTGACGTGTATACATCCAGAACTAGTGCTCTAGTTTAATGTGGATACTACTACTCATGGTTGATGCCGTCGTGTTTGTATTCTTTTATTTTGTTCTTTATTGTCTGCCGGAATAAGTCCGCCTTTAATTTTCGCTTGATATATTATATTTGGAACTTGATGAATAAAACTGCCTGAAGTTCATCCTGAAGAATACAGACTGTGTCAGAGTCCTTCTGTAACCCACCTAGTGTCCTCTTACAACACCAGTTGGTGGGGTGGTGTACTGGGCAGGAGATCAACCCCCAAAGTGCTATACTTATCCTGGATATTCCCCTTGGTACCAATAAGGACACTGTAGAGGCAGTACTTTCCAAGGCTGAATGTTTACAAAACCCTGTGGTGGTGGGTCGACAGGCTAATCTGCTCGCACAGTTTCATGGCGTTAGTAGAGTGTAAGGACCCAGTAGACAGTTCCAAAGTGCCACAGACTATCACCTCCCCAAGGAGCCCTCACTGCCTGGAGAGTGATAACTAAAGACAGTAAAGACCCCAGGGAGAATGAGCCCCCCCCCCACTATCTGAGACTTTTGTGGAGAAATTTGCTAAGTTGTTGCTGGAGGAAGGGAAAACTGTGGAGGACTTAAAGAAACTATTCCTGGCACCGGGGGGTGTTCCTCCCCCAACACCCCCTCCCGCACCCGTTATTGCCCCTTCTTCTGTGCCCGTGCCATTGCTGGCTCCTCTGTCTGTATCTGCCATTAGTCATGACTCTTACCGAAGGTTGAGAATCTTCCCCATCACCCTCCCCACCCCCCAAGGGGAGGATGATTGGGAGACCTGGATAGATTGTGTTGCCCCTTTTGGTACCTGAATGGCAGTGTGCAGAGGCTGAGAAATGGGAAAGGATCGTAGCACCACCTAGGGGTTACACATGTATGACCATGAAAAGGAGCAGTGTCCTGTTTGAACAGGACACTCATCTGCAGGGCACTCTACAGTATGTTCAATGGTTGCGATCACCCCCTCTGCCTCCGATCCTGTGTTGCACACTTAACTATATGAGCAACTAGGTCAGGGACATGCAGCTGCATGACACACAGTCAGATGTGCATGCTGTTGGGGGCCATGCAAGGACTGGTAGTGTTGCGCTACTTAGGGGGCATAACACTGTCAGTCCCTGCATGGCCCCAACAGTGCAGAGACCGGCAGTGCTAGGCCACCTAGGGGACTGTTGCAACACCTCCCACCCAGCTACGAATGAGTTAGCTGCAGGGCTTATTGCACTATTACGGTGTTTGTAATATATACTTAACTGGATACATCAGTCCATGGAGAACAGCCATATTACACTTCCCCTGCTCCATGCGGAGCAAAGGATCCACTGCATAGCTGATTTGGGCATACATCTTGATGTCTGATGTTCAGCACATCTCTGCACTCATGGATGGCTATGGGCAGAGGCTGTGAATGCTGCAGACAGGCATTTAGGTGCTGAGCAATGTGGCTGGTACAAGCACAAATTGTGCATATCACCAGCCACTCTGTGAAATGCATGTTTATACTAAAATTTGTGGAGGAAAGGGCATTTTGTGTTGTGGCCTGGTCCTCTGAAACTCCCCCCTTCCCCCTTTTGAATGATCACAAGAGAAAGCCACTTGAAGGCTAATGTTAAAAAGTGGTTCCAGCCGGCCCAGTGGCACAGAGGGCTGAGGTGCTGGCGCCTTACCTTGCACCATGCCGGAGACCCGGGTTCGGGAACGGACTCGGGGCACCGGGGGTCGGCAAGGGGAGGAGAGGATTGAGCATCCTGAGGACTGCTCTCCTCTCCTGGGGTGGGTTAGGGAGATTGCCTCACTCTGTAGTGGCCCCTGGTGGAGACTGGGAGCACTACAGATGTGGCGTGCTGCTTGGGGAGCCAGGAAAACTACAAAAAATGTCGTCCTGATCGACCAGATGATGGCTGTCTGGACTCTTGCATCCACAGAGCCCCCAAACAGTTGAGGCTGATCTCAGAAGCACCCAGGGCCAAGAAAGGTGAGCTGAGAAGGCATGTTTGACCTGGAAGGAGATAACCCATCTGATGAAGGGATACGTCAGATTATCCTGGGGCTGGCTGTAATATGAGGCCAGGAGTGGTGATGGGAGCTTCAAAGGGGATGTGGGGCTTGACAGAGCCTGAAGGAGTGGCCGGTCGGAAGCAGGGGCGATAAACAGATGATGCAAAAAAAAAAAAAAGTGGTTCCATTGTCTGGCCTATCATGCCCTGACCCATCATCTCAATGCTCATATACAAATAGAATCTGTCGGCAGAAGAAAAGGCCCCTTGGCCCATCCTAGCTGTCCATTCGTATCTAACCAATGTTGAATGAGTGAGCCCCAGTGGCTGTCACCCCTCTCTTCCCCCTCCCTTTCTGATGCAGTGTTTATCAAGCTTTGTATCTGTCCAGCCCTTGCTTGAACCCCCAACCCGGTTGGTTTGGCATAGACCACCTCTTCCAGGAGCTTATTCCACTCCTCCCCCACCCTCTCACTGAAAAAGTACTTCCTGCTATCTCTCTCTTGAATTTGCCCCCTGCCTGTGTCTTAGAGTTACCCTGGTGTTTGTGTTCCCACTCAGTCTGAAACATTCCCCGCCATCCACTTTTTTATCTCATGGAGGTAGATTCTAAGCCATGTCCCCTATCTCCCTTCTCACTTCAAGCGTGTACAGTGGCATCAGCTGTGATGCAACACAGTGACTTACAGTAAATGATGTAACAGAATACTGCTTGACACAAGGGCTTCATTGCCATTGAATTATACTGTTCCCTGCAGCATACTGCAGCATTTTGCAATGATGCTGCAACGTAATGCATTGTATCCTGGCTGGCACTGCTGTACAAGTCCATATCTGCCAACCTCTCATCTGTGGGGGCAAAGGGCATTTTGTGTGGTAGAGCTGGTATATTTTATTGGAGGCGGTACAGCATAGTGGTTAATGACATTTAGCTGCAAACCTGGAGACCTGGGTTTGAATCCTATTAGCCCCAACTTGTATACTGTGTGACCCTGACCAAGTTACTTAACGTCCTTGTGCTCCCAGGTCGCACCTGGAAACAAGCTCCATCTTAGTGTGCCTCTCCTGGTTAAAAGATTTCTGCTTTCCTTTTTCGTTAATAATATGTGAGTTCTCAGGTTATTTGCAGTTGACCTTTTATGTTACTGTGTTTGCTGTATTTATTATATTCATGTATATATGTGTTTTATATAGTTTGGTCTGAAGCTCACTTGCATACTGTATGACCCTGAGCAAATCACTTAACCTCCATGTGCTCCTGGGATGCACATGGAGGCAAGCTTCGATTCAGCATGCTTTTCTGTGCCCCAAATTCCAAAGTAAGAAAATAAAAATAAAATTCTGTAAAGCAGCCTGGTTTGTAAAAGGTGCTAGACAAAACTAAAAATGTAACATAACGCACGATAAGTGAAACAACTAGTGAAGTAAGAAAAAGTAAAGTGCACATTGAATCTGTTCATGAAATTGAGCTAGGGAATCTATCTTGCTTACTGAATGGGACCCATGTGTGAATACCTCACAGTTTTTTATTTATTTTTATTTTTATTTAAACATTTGGTGATCGGGAAAGGCACACTGAGCCAGGGCTCGTCTTCAGGTGCGACTCAGTGGAAGGGTACAAGGAAATACAGGACTATATAAGGCAGAACATCAACAAGAACTGAATTAATATCGGCAATGTATACAAATATATACAATATGTACCATATATACAGAACAAACACTGTGTACAACAGCTTTCAATATACACAATGGCGACACATACAGAATATTGCATGTACAAGAGTGCCAAGAACTGTGCTCAACACGATTAGCACAGACATGCCTAGTTCACTGGGACACTTGAAGAACAGGCAGTAACTCATCATGAGAGACAAGGGAGACACATTTAGTCCCGTGGGGGGGTAGTGGGAGCAGGTTGGGTAGGGAAGGAGGTGGAGTGACAATTTGATAGAGGGATGAGAGGAGGCGTTACGCAGGAGAGTGGACTGAGAGTTCCATAAGTAGGGGAGACAATAGTGGAAAGCTGATTTGCCCATGTTAGAAGAGGGGGTATGGAGAGAAAAAGAACGAGAATCCCTGGAGTGCAGTGGGTATGACGAGGCTGGGGCAGGAGAGAGGAGGGAAGAGATACAGAAGGGGAGTAGACTGAACCTGTATTTGGAAATAAAGGATAGGGAGTGAACACAATTTCTCTGAAAGAGTGGCAAAAGGTTTAAGGATAGAAGGGAGCAGTGGTGAGTTCGGTAAGGAAGGTTTGAGGCGAAATTACAGAAAGCATAATAGAGGGAGTCAATCCGAGAGATGGCGGTGGAGTTGGCAGTGCCGTAGACAACATTGGCATAATCAATGACAGGTAGGATCATTTTGGTTAGAAGTTCCCTGCGTACATGAAGAGGGAGTGTGTCTTTATTACGATATAAAACACCAAGCTTGGGACGTAGTTTGGAGGTCAGGTAGTCGATGTGTGTGGCAAAACTTAACTGTAGATCAAGCCAGACTCTTAGTTATTTGCATGAGAGGACAGTCTTTAAGGGGGAACTGTCGAGGGAAATAATCGGAGAGATGTTTGTAGCCTTGGCTAGCCTTTGAGTGTCCCAAAGATCATTGAGACAGTTTTAAAGGTATTCAGCTTTAATTGTTCTGCCTGAAACCATGACTGAACAAAACTGAAATTATGTTGCAACACCGAATGTATGGTGGCTGGGTCAGTGCCGGATGCATATAAAATTGTGTCGTCCACATACATTTGCAATAGTGATGCAGAACAGGCAGATGAGTGTTTGTTAATAAAGATAGAAAACAGGATGGGGCCGAGAATAGAACCTTGGGGAATGCCAGATGAGATAGGGAGAGGGAAGGAGGTGAAGTTAGCAATTTTAACGGACTGGAATCTGTCGGTAAAGTAGGATTTAAACCACTGAATGGTGGGCGGGGCAAGCCCAGCGTCCACAAGAGTGTCCAGGAGGAGAGTGTAGGATACTGAATCAAATGCCTTCGCCAGGTTGATGAAGACTGCTGCAGTGAGATGCCCTTTATCTGCCACAGACTGGATATGGCTTGTGACCTGAAGGAGAGAGAACAAGGTAGAATGGTTCTTCCTAAAACCAGATTGGTACTGGGAGAGGAAATTTTTGGTGTGCAGGAAGTTAGTCAGTCTAGTTTGCACCAGCAGTTCCAGGAGTTTGGTTAGAGCGGTTGAGGAGGGAGATTGGGCGATAGTTCCCAGGGAATGTAGGGTCACCTCTTTGTGGAGAGGTACAATGCATGCAGATTTCCATGCTTTCAGGATAACTCCCAAGGAGAAGGACAAGTTTATAATATGAACAAGAAGAAGAGCTATGGCAGGAGCGGAAAGGTGTAGGAGGCAGGGATGTAGGCTGTCTGGGCTGGATTTGGTTGTGTTAAGGGATAGCAAGGCACTTAGTACCTCATTTGTGGAGGCAGGGGCTGAAAGGAGGTTTAATCCTGGCATAAGCTTAGAGGAGGAATGAGGGGCAGAAGATGAAGTAGGTGAGGTGGGAGCGGGCGCAGCACGGGTGGTGAAGAAGGAATTTAGGGTATCCGCCACCTGAGTGGGTTCCTGAAGTTCGATGTTATTATGTATTAGGGTAGGGGTGCCTGATTGTTGTGGTGGGCTGACGATAGAGTGAACAATGTTCCAAAATGAGGATGAGTGTGCAGTTCTTAGCCAGTTTTTAAACTAGTCTGCCTTAGCTTGTCAGATAGCTTTTACACAAGCATTTCTAGCGAGTTATATAATTGCCTTGAGTGAGGGGATTGAGAGGGCTTGAAAGCAGACCAAGCTCTGTCTTGGGCCTTGCACATAGTGATTATTGGGGCAGTGATCCAGGGACGATATCTCTTCCTGACTCTGGTTCTTTTGATAGGGGCATGGTGGTCCCAGACAACCTTGAAGATTGCAATGAAGTGTGCCATGGCATTGTCAACCAAGGAGGTGGGGAAGATAGGTGCCCAGTTAGCATTGTGAAGGTCTGATAGTAGGGAGTTAATGTCAATGGCAGAGAGAGGACGGGTTTCAATATATTTAGGGGCTGAATTGGGAACATGTACTTTTCTTATGCAGTAGGTGATGCAGTGATCACTTAATGCTGGATCGAGGACACCGCCTTGGACATACAGTGAGGGTGGGAAGAGAGGACCCAGTCTAAGAGGGAGTGGTTTGCAGAGTGGGTATTGTATCTAGTGGGTTCAGAAATCAACTGAGAAAGATTTAGTGATTCTGTTTTGGAGATCGCTGATTTGGATGAAGGTGCCAGCCAATCAAGGTTGTAATCCCTCAGTAGGATTAATTCACCTGATTGTGCAAGTGGGGGGATGGCCGAGATGCAGGAAGTTAATGTCTCTTGGTTCAGTTGAGGAGAAGTGTAAACAACCCCAACGAAGATAGGGAGGGTATGAGGAAGAGAGAATTTCACCAGGATTTGTTCGTGGGATTTTAGACGTGATTCCTGATGGCAGATTGAGAAGGAGAGGCCTTGTCTGATGATCGTGGCTATGCCGCCTGCTCTCTTGCTGCGATCCTGCCTAATGATTAGGTTACCCAGAATATGAATAGATGTGCTGGGTGTCTTGGCCGAGAGCCAGATTCTGGTAAGGCATAGGATATCTGGGGAATTGTGGTTTAACCAACAGTTGAGAGTGTCCAGTTTGGGGAGGAGGCTCCTAATGTTCATGTGCATTATTTTCAGACCCTGGATTTCTGCGAGGCAGCTGTTAAAGACTGAGAGAGCACTATCCTGGTTGGGAGCGAAAGACAGGTAGAGCTGGGTATCATCTGCGTAGCAGTGAAACCTCAGCCCATACCATCTTACAATGTCTCCTAGAGGCAGCATATACACCGTGAACAACATTGGGAAAGCACCGAGCCCTGAGGGACCCTGCAAGACAGGGAGACTGAGTCTGAGGAAACAACCCAGACCCCACCCTCTGAGATCTGCCAGAGAGGAAAGATTAGAACCACCTGAGGACTGGAACAGCCAGGCCACAGATGACCCTGAGGCGCTCAAGCAACACCCCATGGTCCACAGTGTCAAAAGCTGATGAGAGATCAAGAAGCACCAAGATGGAGTGGCGCTTCTGATCTCTAGCCATCAGGAGATCATTAAGCACCTGAACCAGAGCTGTCTTGGTACTATGCCTCTTCTGAAAACCAGACTGGAGAGGATCATAGATATCATGGATGGTAATGTGGTTCTGCAGCTGCAGCGCGACAACTTTCTCAATCACCTTCCCCATAAATGGAAGGCTAGAGATGGGTCTGTAGTTAGCCAAGCATGATATACATAGTACAAGTACAATACAAGCCAGGGGATCTGGTGAGTAATGTGACAAAAAACATGAGAACAGAGCATATTTTAATTATGAGTAGCAAAAGGAGAACTCTCCCTCTCTGCCCTCTGCTTAGCGCAGATAACATTTGTTATAGCTCAGTTTGACTTTACTGGTCAACCTTTTGAAATAAATAAATGGATAGCTGGATGGATGGATGGATGGATGAATGGATAGATGGATAGATGACTGACTCACATACCATAGCATAGCAGGTATGCTGTCTCTACGGTGACACCGGCGCAGTGAAACCCCCACAGCGAAACCCCAACCACGCCTATATCAACAGCGATGGGGATTTCACTTCGATGGACTTTGCAGAAATACATCCCTGAGGCACAGGGCCCAAATTAGAGGGATGTCCGTGTGAAATTTGCTGGGAAAGATCCTCCTGCGAGGAGTGCATGTCACCCTCCAAGAGAGCAAACTTATTGCTCAAGGGAATAGAGGGGTTGATTTGAAGGCGAGAGGCTGCAGCTTGGGGTGTTTGGGGTGAAACCTCGCTAGAACAGCATGAAAGTCTTGAAGACTAATGCCCCAACAGAAGCTTCTCTTGCAGCCGTGTTGATTGCCTTGGGGTCAAATCAGCTGCGGCATTGCTGCCTGGGGCTGCAAGTTCTGCAACACTTTCCCCACGTTCCTGTACCTCATCGTCCACCCTCCATGCGGATACCAAAGCTGTGTTTGGGTTGCCAATTGCTGCTGAACCTCCCAGGGTAAGATTACAGAGAGAGACCTCCAGATAGTTGGCTAAGGCGTCAGGGGTTTCACAATCCTTGAAGGAAGAGCCTGAGAAAAGGCGTAGTGTTGCGGGGTAATGTAGAGCAAATGTAATGCTTCTTTGGCGGAGGATTTGTTTAAGTGTATTGTAGGTCTTCCTTTTGATGGTTACATCTTTTGAAAAGTCCCTGTGGATGGAAATATTAAACTCTTGCCACTGAAGTTTCCCCATTTCTCTGGCTCGTTTCAGTATTTTTCATTTTATTTTATTAAACTCTAGGATTACAAGTACCTTTGAGCAGGAGCTGCTCATTTACAAAGGTTCCATGTCAAAGGATGGGGGAAACTTACATACAAAGGTCGGTAATGGTAAACAGGCATAGTACAGACATGGTTGACATTGTTTTGCGGCTGTAAAACACTTTAGAGATAAAGGATATTACTAGAGAGCATACATAAAAAAGGCAGATAGATGATGTAACAGAGTGGGGGAATTAAGAAGCAAGGGGACTAATAGCCTGATATTGAAAAGGAGGGTGTCAGAGAGAATTCTGTTATTAATTCTGTATGGGAATAGTTCAAGAAGCGAGCAATGATAGACCTTGGTCGCTGGTCTGACGTTGACCTGGGACCCAGAGTGCTGTGAGACTGCTCAATGATTAACATTAGGTCAGGAGGCAGTTTAAGCATTGTAGGCAGCACGTAATAAAAGCGCAGTAGTGTCTCCTGATTCTACACCTTCAGGGAAGCCAAAAAATCATAAATTGTTGCGATGATTACGGTTTTCAATATTGTCAATTTTGGCTTGTAGGGATTTAATAGTTCGATTTTGATTGAGGACAGTAGCCAGGAGGTCATGACTAGTAGTGGTGTTACAGGCAGTTGCTTTCTCATTAAATGCAATTTTCTGGCTAAAAGTTTCAAGAGTGGTCGCATTCTGTTGGGTGGAGGTTTTTAGATCATTAATCTCAGCTATCAGTTTAGAAAACATTACTTCCAGCCGGCTCGTTGGCGCAGCGGTTGGATCTCTGCCTGTGACGCCGGCGACCCGGGTTTGGGAACGGACTCGGGTTGCCGGAGGGCCGGCCGGGGGGAGGAGGATAGAGCGTCCAGGGACAGCTCTCCTTCTCCGGGGGGTGGGCAGGGTTGCATACCTGCGTAGGCTGACTCCTGGCGGAGGCTGGGAGTGCAGCATACAGGCGGGGCACGGTGTGCTAGGGGGCGGTGGCAGACGTCAGCGTATGCCTTGATGTCAGATGTCACTCCCCACAGGAAAAGGGGAAAATCGGCTCACTGCCCGCCAAGATGACGGCTCTCCATTCCCGGAGTGCCCCCAGTGCCTGGCCATGGCCTCCTGTTCCTCAGCAGCATCCCCGGACCCTAATGGAAGTGTGTGCTGGGGTCCTTCCCTCCCCCGGTGCCCTTCCCCCTCGGAGGAGGGGGACCTGCCCGGTGATGGGGTACACCGGGATATCCCGGGGTCAGCTGCGATCTGAGGACCTGAGGAGGGCTGGCTAAGGTCAGTGGGGATGAAGGGAACTTGTAGAGCCTGAAGGAGTGAGGGACAGTGAAGCGCAGGAGGGGGGTATAAACACATAATGCAAAAAAAAGAAAACATTACTTCCACTCTAGCAAGTGAGCTTTGCTGTGCTTGGAGATCTGCCATAATGCTGAAGGGTGAGGCCTAGTATGCTGCAGTACAATGTAGAATAATTGAATATAAGTAGATGACGAATCAAAAATGACTTACAAACTGTGTCAGGCAGTAAGATTACAGGATGGGTCACAGCAGTTGGTACCAAAGAAAGGTCTGGTGAAGATTTGATGAGGTTAGATTGCAGTCATTCCTGCAGAGATTCTGAACTATGCTGCCATCTTCTGCTTGGTCAGGCCACGCCCCCCCCCGGCTAACTGAAGTTATGAAAAGAGATTTCTTTTGAAGCACCTCAGCTGTCTTAGTCATTTCTTAATCATATTTGGAGCTGTTTATAGCTGACGTTGGAAGTTTATTTAGTACTGCATGTGTTTAGTTACTCACTGACTGTTGTTCCCTAAAGGGAGTTCTTGGAACCACGTAGTGAGCCAGAAGTTATTCAGAAAAATAATTTGCTAACATGTGCCATCATTTTAGCAGAATAAACCTCTTCCCATTGTAAAAAGGCTTTTAAAATGTATAGAAAGGTGGTACCTCTTAGTTGCAATGGGAAATAAGATACATTTCTTGAGTGTCATGGCTAAAAGTGTCGCCTGTTCAATGTTATCAGAATAGCTTTGTTTATCTAGGACAACAAGGCAATATGCTCTTTCTCCTGTATAACTCACAGCTGCCTTCAGTCTCCTAGTGATTGCAGCAGGTACAGGAGTCTTGACACAGGGAGTAGGGGGGGGATAGGCCACTCACAAATGATCTTTTATTGTATCTGGGTGACTGTGCTTTTATTCCTAACAAGTATGGAAGAGTTGCTTCCTGTTGTGTTTGAAAGATAGACGGAGACTGTTCTCACAAATAGGAATATTAAGTAATTACAACCACGTAGAGTGAAATGCATTTTAAAGTCACCAGTACTTTGCATCGTTTTCTAACACCAGACTACCATTTCTTAGCTGTATAGTTGCAAAGGACAGGACGGAACTGAAATCTACAGAGTAGTCTTAGCCAGCAAAACATTTTGTTAGCTCAAGTGACCTTTGTGTAACCTCTAAGAAGTGCCACCATGACAAAGTCCTTCACCATAAGTGTATCTGCCTGGGACTGTGCTCACAAAGTTCTGGTCATTCTTGGGAGATCAGCAGAGTTCAGTGGCAATGGGTCCTTTTGTATCGGGGCCAGTAGTGCTTGACTGTGGCGCTCCTCTCAGAGATCAGTCCTTTCGCAGTGCTATGCACCACATATATGAGGCCTTTGGTGGAAACCATTACATAGTAACTTGGTGCCATACTAAGTTATGGGCAGAAGGGACACTAGGTCCATCATGTCCCACACCCGTGCTTCATAAACAAGGATGGAAAAAATATTCTGCACAAACATGTACTAATGCATATGGCTTCTGTACCCATTGTACTATTTTTCCCAGCCTAACATGAAATCTTGTACTGTCTTCATCTCCACCGTCTTTGCTGATAGACTGTTCCATAGTACTGTGATGACAGAAGGCATTTAGAGTCCATTCCATCCACTCCTCCTGCAGCATGGCAGTAACTTCAACTAATTTGAGTATGGACAGACATCAAGGCTTGTTGGCTAGAATGCTACCCTACTCAGGCTGTGTATTACTTTATGCCATTTTTCTCAAGGGATCTGCTTGTCTATATGTTTCTGACTCTTCCCCCCAATTACCAGGTTGAGATATGTGATCCAGGCACCATGGCCATTGAAAGTACTTGGTATCACTGTTATTTTATTTATTTTTTAATTTTTATTTTATTTTATTTATTAGATCATCGGTTTACAGACCTTTGAGTCATAGACTCATTTACAAAGGCACCTCGCCAAGACAGCAATACATCACAGCAAACAAAACAGTACAGTACATAACACTTAGATTAAAAAAGCAACCAGTGTTACAGGCATTCACTGGTGGTACACGCTTGGTAATAGGTAGATCACAGTAGTCATAATATAGGTACACGAGTACCACGCCAGGTAGCAACCAGAGATATTTTATTACATTAGTCAGCAGATATTGCATGAGACCCCAGGTATATACAGCAAAAGTAGACAGGGCAGACCCAGCCTAGGGGTGAAGGTAAGGGGCAGGTGGGGGATTATGTACAGTTGCAGCAGTGAGTGCTTGTCAGATGGCTTCTGAGGGAGACCTTGAAAGGACCAAGCTTAATGGAGTCCGCTATATTGCCTGGGAGGGAATTGAACCAGGAGGGAGCCCGATAGCAAAAGGATCTCTGGGCCATAGAGGTCCTTACCCTTGGGACAATAAGGGAGGTTTTTACAGTGCTGCGGGTGGAGACTGAGGGGGAAGCACGCTGCAGGGAGGTGGCGACCGGGGGGAGGCCTAGCAGCGTCATTTTGACAAGAAGGCAGGTTTGGAAGCGGAGTCTTTCTTCAAGGTTGAGCAAGTTGGTGGTGAAGTACAGCAGGCATGTTTGGGTGCGCCTAGGGGCTCCCAGCATTATCCTGCAGGCCTTGTTTATAGAGAGCTGGATTCTTGCAAGTGCAGTGTTGTCGGCTGCAGCATAGATGGGCAGCCCATAGTCGATTAGCGACAGGACAGAGGAGGTGATTGCCAATCTAAGGGCCTCTTGTGGTAGGCAGTCCCTATGGTGATATAACAATCTGATCCTGACATTGATGGCAGCAGAAAGGGCATTGATATAGGAATGGAAGGAGAGTGCCGAATCAAAGGTAATGCCCAGATACTTGTAGGAGGAAACCTGCTCAATGGGGTTTAGTGTGCTAGGCAGTATCACAAGAGGGGCACCACTGGCTTTGCTTTGGCGATGCGAGAAGAGCATAGCTTTGGTCTTTTTTAGGTTCAGGACTAGCCTTCATGATGTGAACCAATGCTAAGCTCTATCAAAAGCTTGTTGGAGGGTGGCCTGGAGTGTGTTGGGGTTGGGTCAGCGGCCAGATAGATGGGTTAGATAGACACCAGGCTGTACCTTTCCTTCACATCTGGCCAGGCCCAGGGCACTTACTCTGTGTGATTACCAGAATGGTCTTTGGAATAAGTGAAAGACTGGATAGCCTCCAACTAGTTTTCCCTTTATCTGTGCAAAATAGATCTGTTACAGTTAAGATCAGATCAACAGGTGCCTGCGCTATAGAGCAGCCTTAGTCTCCCTGTCATTGATGGAGTTCAACTTGAAGAAGAGCAGATGGTAGCAGCCTGGGAATAGCCCTTGATGAATGGCTTTACCTGGTGTCTCAGTTATCAGCAATAGTCAGGAACTGCTTTTATTACCGAAGAAACAAAGACAGGCAGTGCCTTTTTCTAAAGCCTCTAGATCTGGGAGCACCACTGAAGGAATCAATCTGCCCCCATTTTGCTTACCGCATTGCACTGTACAGGTGCCTACCCTGTGCTAAGATTCAACAGCTGCAGCTAGTGCAGAATGCGGCAGCTCATTTGCTGAGCTCATTGAAGAGGTCTGACTACATCATCCCAGTGTGGCAGAAACTGCACTGGTTTCCTGTTTGTCAGAGAATTGACTTCAGGGTTACTAATCTGCTATTTAAAGCCCCAAATGATCTGGCTCTGACCTACCTCTGCCAGGCTCCAGCCTCCAGCCTCCAGCTTCACTATCCTGGCAGAGATCTCAGTGCCATGGGCCGGGGGCTTCTTAAGGCCCAGTCAAGAAATGTCTCCTGGCACATGTGTAACCCCCCTACAAATGGGGGTTCCTAAAAAGTCTTCCTGGAGCTTGCCTAAATGCTCACTGCCAGGCTGATGTCCTGCATTTTAGCAGTTTAAATGTGATTACCAGAGCATGTATAGCCTCTGTGTACTGTCTCTTTAAGAGCTGCCTAATTGCAGCATGAGTAATCTGAGATGGAGCTCTGTTGAAAGATGTAACTATTTGCTGAAAATCATTTACAGTGATAATGATAATGTAGTTTGTCTAACCTGCTTTCTTTGTAGCAAGGACTGTTTTGTTTTTCTCCACTATCTTAGTCCTGGACTGCAAATTGGACCAAACAGTTCTGGTGGGACCTAAAATGTATCCGGACTACAGGAGCTGCCTGAATTCAAAATCTTAGGAACTGTGGTTTGAGTTTTTGCGCCTTTTTTGCAACTGAAGGGGGAGCTCTAGCTTTGACTGACAGCCAAATCAGCCAACCAATTCTTTTGGATCTTGGGGAAGTCCCAGGCTGCTTGCAGTTTTTCAGTTAGAACTAAGCTGGAAGCTGAGCAAGAAGGAGCTGAAGTGTTTCTGAGCAGCAATCGTGACTGGATTCGCATGGGAGAACTCTGAAAAGGCTAAGTTTTTGGCCTGCATGCCGATGTGCTTCTCCTGAGAGGGAGAGAAGAGAATTATTTTGGACTAAATCCAAGTTTGTGTGACTAAAGTAAGCTACTGAAGTGGGCCAGGCTCAACCTGAAGAAGAACGAATATTTTTGCTGAATGCAATCGGCCTGTCAGGAGTTCCAGCTACCCCTAAGCTCCCGGTGTGTGCAAAGACTTTGCGATTGTGCCCGGGGAGCGCTTTGCCTGGTATAGTAGAATTCCCCATACATGTAAATGTGTTATGAGCTGCTAGTGGGTTGTGAGTTAGTTCCCCACTGTGTGAAATGTGTTCTGCTTGCTGGAAGCTTTATCCAGCCCAAAATGGACTGCTACCGAACTTGTGTACATGCGGTCTCGGCTTTGGCAGACTGGCCCAGCCAGACTACCCACTGCACAGAGAAGCCATCGACTAGAGACCCGCCTGAGGATCAGCCCCCTGCTCCACGCTTGAACAGGAACGACGCCTCTGTGACTTGTGTGGGCCCTGCTTCTCCTGGCATTCCAGATCAACCACCTGCAGTCTCGATTTTCGTCCAGCCTGTGTCCAGTCTTGGGTATTGTGAGTAAATACCAGGGTAGCTCCCTACAACAACAACAGCTTAATCTGAGTGTGTCATCTGATTGTCTTGTTTCGTTTCCTTTACGAACTGAGCCCTCTGGCTCCAGATTACAAATATTGTGTACTGTGCATGTTGTGTTTTCCATCACAGGGCTCCAACCAGCTGCAACCCCAGGCAACTGTCCTGGCTAGCCCATCTCTCCTCTACCTGGGTACCTAGAGGTGGACTGTGTGGGGGGACTCAAAGTGCATACATAACTGCTTGATTGATGTAACATTTAAGCTGATTAACCTGATTTTGCCCCTCCCTTGTTCAAGTCCCCTGAATAAATCAGATCTAACTTTTTTCTGCATGTAATCTGACTGTGGTTCCAGTTTGTGCTCAAAGTACTGTACTGTTGCTATTTGCTGTGCTTAACATTATTTTACAGGGGGTCCCCAGGGTTGAACCAGAGGAACCAGCCCTGGTGGTAAATGCACACAGTGTGGGTACTTGTGTAGTGTACCAGGGGTATTGTGAAAGTGATTATTGTACAGTGTTCAGGCCACTAGAGGGGAAAGAGGGGGGTTACAGTGTCCCGGAGGGTTGTGCCCAGGTTAGCTTGACCACTACCAACCCTGACCTCTGGGTGGAGGCACCCGGTTCAGAACTCAGGCCCCTTAACCTGCTACTAGCCAAGCAGACAAGGGTAGTAGCCCTTGGGATAGCACCAACTAGGGATTACACATGTATGGCCATGAAAAGCAGCAGTGTCCTGTCTGAACAGGACACTCATCTGCAGGGCACTCTACAGTATGCCTAATGGTTGTGATCACCCCCTCTGCTTCTGATCCTGTGTTGCACACATAACTACATGAGCAGCTAGGTCAGGGACATGCAGCTGCATGACACACAGTCGGATGTGCATGAAGTTGGGGGCCATGCAGGGACTGGTAGTGTTGCGCTACTTAGGGGCATAACACTGCCAGTCCCTGCATGGCCCCAACAGTGCAGGGACCGGCAGTTCTAGGCCACCTAGGGGGCAGCTGCAACACCTCCCGACCAGCTACTAATGAGTTAGCTGCAGGGCTTATTGCACTATTATGGTGTTTGTAATATATACTTAACTGGATACATCAGTCCATGGAGAACTGCCATATTACACTTCCCCTGCTCCATGCAGAGCAAAGGATCCACTGCATAGCTGATTTGGGCATACATCTGGATGCCTGATGTTCAGCACATCTCTGCACTCATGGATAGCTATGGGCAGAGGCTGTGGATGCTGCAGACAGGCATGTAGGTGCTGAGCAATGTGGCCGGTACAAGCACAAATTGTGCATATCACCAGCTACTCTGTGAAATGCATGTTTATACTAAATATCTGTGGAGGAAAGGGCATTTTGTGTTGTGACCTGGTCCTCTGAAACTCCCCCCTTCCTCCTTTTGAATGATCACAAGAGAAAGCCACTTGAAGGCTAATGTTAAAAAGTGGTTCCAGCCAGTCCAGTAGCACAGAGGGCTGAGGTGCTGGCGCCTTATCTTGCACCATGCCGGAGACCCGGGTTCGGGAACGGACTCGGGCGCCAGGGGTTGGCAGGGGAAGGAGAGGATTGAGCATCCAGCGGACTGCTCTCCTCTCCTGGGGTGGGTTAGGGAGATTGCCTCACTCTATAGTGGCCCTGGTGAGACTGGGAGCACTACAGATGTGGCGTGCTGCTTGGGGAGCCAGGAAAACTACAAAAAATGTCGTCCTGATCGACCGGATGATGGCTGTCTGGACTCTTGCATCCACAGAGCCCCCGAACAGCTGAGGCTGACCTCAGCAGCATCCAGGGCCAAGAAAGGTGAGCTGAGAAGGCATGTTTGCCCTGGAAGGAGAGAACCCATCCGATGATACGTCGGGTTACCCTGGGGCTGGCTGCAATATGAGGCCGGGAGTGACGATGGGAGGTTCAAAGGGGATGAGGGGCTTGACAGAGCCTGATGGAGTGGCCGGTCGGAAGCAGGGGCGAGAAAAAGATTATGCAAAAAAAAAAAGTGGTTCCACAGTCTGGCGTACCATGCCCTGACCCATCATCTCAACTCTCATATACAAATAGAATCTGTCGGCAGAAGAAAAGGCCCCTTGGCCCATCCTAGCTGTCCATTCGTATCTAACCAATGTTGAATGAGTGAGCCCCAGTAGCTGTCACCCCTCTCTTCCCCCTCCCTTTCTGATGCAGTGTTTATCAAGCTTTGTATCTGTCCAGCCCATGCTTGAACCCCCACCCCGGCTGGTTTGCATAGACCACCTCTTCCAGGAGCTTATTCCACCCCTCCCGAACCCTCTCACTGAAAAAGTACTTCCTGCTATCTCTCTCTTGAATTTGCCCCCTGCCTGTGTGTTAGAGTTACCCTGGCGTTTGTGTTCCCACTCAGTCTGAAACATTCCCCGCCATCCACTTTTTTATCTCGTGGAGGTAGATTTTAAGCCATGTCCCCTATCTCCCTTCTCACTTCAAGCATGTACAGTGGCATCAGCTGTGATGTAACACAGTGACTTACAATAAATGATGTAACAGAATACTGCTTGACACAAGGGCTTCATTGCCATTGAATTATACTGTTCCCTGCAGCATACTGCAGCATTTTGCAATAATGCCACAACGTAATGCATTGTATCCTGGCTGGCACTGCTGTACAAGTTCATATCTGCCAACCTCTCATCTGTGGGGGCAAAGGGCATTTTGTGTGGTAGAGCTGGTATATTTTATTGGAGGCAGTACAGCATAGTGGTTAATGGCATTTAGCTGCAAACCTGGAGACCTGGGTTTGAATCCCGTTAGCCCCAACTTGTATACTGTGTGACCCTGACCAAGTCACTTAACGTCCTTGTGCTCCCAGGTTGCACCTGAAAACAAGCTCCAGCTTAGTGTGCCTCTCCTGGTTAAAAGATTTCTGCTTTCCTTTTCCTTTAATAATATGTGAGTTCTCGGGTTATTTACATTTGACCTTTTATGTTACTGTGTTTGCTGTATTTATTATATTCATGTATATATGTGTCTTATATAGTTTGGTCTGAAGCTCACTTGCATACTGTATAACCCTGAGCAAATCACTTAACCTCCATATGCTCCTGGGATGCACATGGAGGCAAGCTTCAATTCAGCATGCCTTTCTGTGCCCCAAATTCCAAAGTAAGAAAATAAAAATAAAATCCTGTAAAGCAGCCTAGTTTGTAAAACGTGCTAGACAAAACTAAAAATCTAACATAACCCACGATAAGTGAAACAACTAGTGAAGTAAGAAAAAGTAAAGTGCACATTGAATCTGTTCATAAAATTGAGCTAGGGAATCTATCTTGCTTACTGAATGGGACCCATGTGTGAATATCTCACAGTTTTTTATTTATTTTTATTTTTATTTAAACATTTGGTGATTGGGAAAGGCACACTGAGCTAGGGCTCGTCTTCAGGTGTGACTCAGTGGAAGAGTACAAGGAAATACAGGGCTATATAAGGCAGAACATCAACAAGAACTGTATCAATATAGGCAATGTATACAAATATATACAATATGTACCATATATACAGAATAAACAGTGGCCCGGATATTCAGAAGGGTTGCGCGTAGGCGCAACACTGTTCGCCATCGCAACCCAATCTTGACGCGATATTCAAACAGTAATTGAGCCTGGCACAAATCCTGGCGCTGCCGGAGCGCATTAGTACTGTATGCAGTGCAGCTGAGCCGCGTGCTACTGCATACTCCGCACATCCCAATATTCAGCCTGGGACGTGCTGAGTCCATGCATCGCAACCTACTTGCGCGCACACAGGTGAGCCAAAAAGGAACAACGGCTGGCCACCCCACAGGTGAGTTGTCGTTGACAGGCGCAACACGGCTAGCTGCCACGAGCTCGGCTGCACCTCGTGGTGGCGCCCCCCCCCCATGCCCGATCACAGGCATATGTTGAATAAAATATTCGTCCAATATCCCTGGTGGTCCAGTGGACCGCTTCACGCCTGATCGCGGGCTTAAGTATTGAAATATACATCCAATATCCCTGGTGGTCTAGTGGACCGCTTCACGCCTGATCATTGGCTTAAGTATAATAATAAACGTCCCATATCCCTGGTGGTCCAGTGGACCGCTCACAGCCCCATCGTGGGCATATGTTCTATTTAAATGTCCAATATCCCTGGTGGTCCAGTGAACTGCTCGCAGCCCGATCGTGGGCATATGTTCTATTTAAATGTCCAATGTCCCTGGTGGTCCAGTGGACCGCTCGCAGCCCGATCGCGGGCATGTGTTCTATTTGAATGTCCAATATCCCTGGTGGTCCAGTGGACCGCTCTCAGCCTGATCACGGGCATATGTTCTATTTAAATGTCCAATCATGAAGATTGTCCAGGTCTTGCGACTGACTTACCTTAGTATGGATCCTGGTCCTACACGCCTCCTTGTGGGGTGTATGGATGTGATCGGACCAGTCCTTGCTGATCCATTCACATATCTGGACTGTGTAGTATGGTACGGGCTGCACGCCCATTGGCCCATGCTGTGGACCAATGGGCGTACAGCCCTACCGTAAGGTGTCAGTTGGTGGGCGGCAGCGGGTGGGGAGCTGCCACCGCTTGCTGACGAGGGACGGGCGCTGGGGCTCAGTGGGCGGGTGGGGAGGGGTACCGCTAGACCACCAGGGATGGGTTGGTGTGGCATTTATATTTTACTGACGCCGCAATGAATGCGGAGCGATCCACAGGACCACCAGGGATATTGGACATTTAAATAGAACATATGCCCGCGATCGGGCTGCGAGCGGTCCAGTGGACCACCAGGATATGGGACGTTTATTATTATACTTAAGCCCGTGATCGGGCATGAAACGGTCCACTGGATCACCAGTGATATTGGACGTATATTTCAATACTTAAGTCCGAGATCGGGCATGAAGTGGTCCACTGGACCACCAGGGATATTGGACGAGTATTTGTATACTTAAGCCCGTGATCGGGCTGCAAGTGGTCCACTGGACCACCAGGGATGTAGAGACGGTGTTTAATTCTACATATGCCGTGATTGGGCAGTGGGGCACATTGCAGCTGTGCAGGGGAAGCGTCGGTCCCGGCGGTTGCAACTGGCTGGCGCCAGGCGCCAAGTCACCGTGATATGTGATGCGATTGCAAATGGGGCCATATTGACATGCAAATGGCCCCATTTGCGCCTTGCATGCATTATGGCCTCATTTGCATGTGCACTTTTGAATATCATGGTTGTTGCGCCTAGCACAATGGAACTTGCGCTAGTGCATCCCCCTGCTCCCTCTGGCCACTTGCACTGGCGCAGTGCCACTGCACCATGCGCACTGTGGGGTGGCCAGGATGCGATATTCAGCGATGTTGTGCCATGGCACAGCTCCACTGAATATCACCCTGTCAACGCCCCTGCGCAGCCCATTTGTGCTGTGCCATGGCTTGCGCCACAGCCTGGCACAGTCTGAATATCCGGGCCCCTGTGTACAACACCTTTCAATATATACAATGGAGACACATACAGAATATTGCATGTACAAGAGTGCCAAGAACCGTGCTCAACACGATTAGCACACGCATGCCTAGTTCACTGGGATACTTGAAGAACAGGCAGTAACTCATCATGAGAGACAAGGGAGACACATTTAGTTCGTGGGGATAGTGGGAGCAGGTTGGGTAAAGAAGGAGGTGGAGTAACAATTTGATAGAGGAATGAGAGAATGTGTTACGCAGGAGAGTGGACTGAGAGTTCATAAGTAGGGGAGACAATAGTGGAAAGCTGATTTGCCCATATTAGAAGAGGGGGTATGGAGAGAAAAAGAACGAGAATCCCTGGAGTGCAGTGGGTATGACAAGGCTGGGGCAGAAGAGAGGAGTGAAGAGATGCAGGAGGGGAGTGGACTGAACCTGTATTTGGACATAAAGGATAGGGAGTGAACAAAACTTCTCTGAGCGAGTGGCGAAAGGTTTAAGGAGGATAGAAGGGAGCAGTGGTGAGTTCGGTAAGGAGAGTTTGAGGCGAAATTACAGAAAGCATAACAGAGGGAGTCAATCTGAGAGATGGCGGTGGAGTTGGCAGTGCCGTAGACAACATTGGCATACTCAATGACAGGTAGGATCATTTTGGTTAGACGTTCCCTGCAGACATGGAGAGGGAGTGTGTCTTTATTATGATATAGAACACCAAGCTTGGGATGGAGTTTGGAGGTCAGGTAGTCGATGTGTGTGGCAAAACTTAACTGTAGATCAAGCCAGACCCCTAGGTATTTGTATGAGAGGACACTCTTTAAGGGGGAACTGTCAAGGGAAATAATCGGAGAGATGTTTGTAGCCTTGGCTAGCCTTTGAGTGGTCCCAAAGATCACTGAGACAGTTTTAGAGGTATTCAACTTTAATTGTTTTGCCTGAAACCATGACTGAACAGAACTGAAATTATGTTGCAACACCGAATGTATGGTGGCAGGGTCAGTGCCGGATGCATATAAAATGGTATCGTCCGCATACATGTGCAATAGTGATGCAGAACAGGCAGATGAGTGTTTGTTAATAAAGATAGAAAACAGGATGGGACCGAGAATAGAACCTTGGGGAATGCCAGATGAGATAGGGAGAGGGAAGGAGGTGAAGTTAGCAATTTTAACGGACAGGAATCTGTCGGTAAAGTAGGATCTAAACCACTGAATGGTGAGCAGGGCAAGCCCAGCATCCACAAGAGTGTCCAGGAGGAGAGTGTGGGATACTGAATCAAATGCCTTCGCCAAGTTGATGAAGACTGCTGCAGTGAGATACCCTTTATCTGCCACAGACTGGATATGGCTTGTGACCTGGAGGAGAGAGGATAAGGTAGAATGGTTCTTCCTAAAAACCAGATTGGTACTGAGGAGAGGAAATTTGTGGTGTGCAGGAAGTTAGTCAGTCTAGTTTGCACCAGCAGTTCCAGGAGTTTGGATAGAGCAGGGAGGAAGGAGATTGGGCGATAGTTCCCAGGGAACGTAGGGTCACCTCCTTTGTGGAGAGGTACAATGCATGCAGATTTCCATGCTTTCGGGATAACTCCCAAGGAGAAGGACAAGTTTATAATATGAGCAAGAAGAAGAGCTATGACAGGGGCAGAAAGGTGTAGGAGGCTGGGATGTAGGCCTTCTGGGCTGGATTTGGTTGTGTTAAGGGATAGCAAGACACTTAGTACCTCATTTGTGGAGGCAGGGGCTGAAAGGAGGTTTACTCCTGGCATAAGCTTAGAGGAGGAATGAGAGGCAGAAGATGAAGTAGGTGAGGTGGGAGCAGGCACGGCGTGGGTGGTGAAGAAGGAATTTAGGGTATCCGCCACCTGAGTGGGTTCCTGAAGTTCGATGTTATTATGTATTAGGGTAGGGGTGCCTGATTGTTGTGGTGGGCTGACGATAGAGTGAACAATGTTCCAAAATGAGGATGAGTGTGCAGTTCTTAGCCGGTTTTTAAGCTAGTCTGCCTTAGCTTGCCAGATAGCTTTTACACAAGCATTTCTAGCTGAGTTATACAATTGCTTTGAGTGAGGGAATTGAGAGGGGTTGAAAGCAGACCAAGCTCTGTCTTGGGCCTTGCACATAGTGATTATTGGGGCAGTGATCCAGGGATGATATCTCTACCTGACCCTGGCTCTTTTGATAGGGGCATGGTGGTTCCAGACACTCTTGAAGATTGCAATGAAGTGTGCCATGGCATTGTCAACCAAGGAGGTGGAGAAGATAGGTGCCCAGTTAGCATTGTGAAGGTCTGATAGTAGGGAGTTAATGTCAATGGCAGAGAGAGGACGGGTTTCAATATATTTAGGGGCTGAGCTGGGAAGATGTACTTTTCTTATGCAGTAGGTGATGCAGTGATCACTTAGTGCTGGATCGAGGACACCTGCCTTGGACATACAGTGAGGGTGGGAAGAGAGGACCCAGTCTAAGAGGGAGTGGTTTGCAGAGTGGGCATTGTATCTAGTGGGTTCAGAAATCAGCTGAGAAAGATTTAGTGATTCTGTTTTGGAGATCGCTGACTTGGATGAAGGTGCCAGCCAATCAAGGTTGTAATCCCTCAGTAGGATTAATTCACCTGATTGTGCAAGTGGAGGATGGTCGAGATGCAGGAAGTTAATGTCTCTTGGTTCAGTTGAGGAGAAGTGTAAACAACTAGCGAAGATAGGGAGGGTATGAGGAAGAGAATTTCACCAGGATTTGTTCGTAGGATTTTAGGCGTGATTCCTGATGGCAGATTGAGAAGGAGAGGCCTTGTCTGATGATCTGGCTATGCCGCCTGCTCTCTTGCTGCGATCCTGCCTAATGATTAGGTTACCCAGAATATGAATAGATGTGCTGGGTGTCTTGGCGAGAGCCAGATTCTGGTAAGGCATAGGATATCTGGGAATTGTGGTTTAACCAACAGTTGAGAGTGTCCAGTTTGGGGAGGAGGCTCCTAATGTTCATGTGCATTATTTTCAGACCCTGGATTTCTGCGAGGCAGCTGTCAAAGACCGAGAGAGCACTATCCTGGTTGGGAGCGAAAGACAGGTAGAGCTGGGTATCATCTCCGTAGCAGTGAAACATCAGCCCATACCATCTTACAATGTCTCCTAGAGGCAGCATATACACTGTGAACAACATTGGGGAAAGCACCGAGCCCTGAGGGACCCTGCAAGACAGGGAGACTGAGTCTGAGGAACGACCCAAACACCACCCTCTGAGACCTGCCAGAGAGAAAGATTAGAACCACCTGAGGACTGGACCAGCCAGGCCACAGATGACCTCAGGCGCAACACCCCATGGTCCACAGTGTCAAAGCTGATGAGAGATCAAGAAGCACCAAGATGGAGTGGCGCTTCTGATCTCTAGCCATCAGGAGATCATTAAGCACCCGAACCAGAGCTGTCTTGGTACTATGCCTCTTCTGAAAACCAGACTGGAGAGGATCATAGATATCATGGATGGTAATGTGGTTCTCCAGCTGCAGCGCGACAACTTTCTCAATCACCTTCCCTAAAAAGGGAAGGTTAGAGATGGGTCTGTAGTTAGCCAAGCATGATATACATAGTACAAGTACAATACAAGCCAGGGGATCTGGTGAGTAATGTGACAAAAAACATGAGAACAGAGCATATTTTAGTTATGAGGAGCAAAGGAGAACTCTCCCTCTCTGCCCTCTGCTTAGCGCAGATAACATTTGTTATAGCTCAGTTTGACTTTACTGGTCAACCTTTTGAAATAAATAAATGGATAGCTGGATGGATGGATGGATGGATGAATGGATAGATGGATAGATGACTGACTCACATACCATAGCATAGCAGGTATGCTGTCTCTACGGTGACACCGGCGCAGTGAAACCCCGAAAAGCGAAACCCCAACCACGCCTATATCAACAGCGATGGGGATTTCACTTCGATGGACTTTGCAGAAATACATCCCTGAGGCACAGGGCCCAAATTAGAGGGATGTCCGTGTGAAATTTGCTGGGAAAGATCCTCCTGCGAGGAGCGCATGTCATCCTCCAAGAGAGCAAACTTATTGCTCAAGGGAATAGAGGGGTTGATTTGAAGGTGAGAGGCTGCAGCTTGGGGTGTTTGGGGTGAAACCTCGCTAGAACAGCATGAAAGTCTTGAAGACTAATGCCCCGACAGAAGCTTCTCTTGCAGCCGTGTTGATTGCCTTGGGGTCAAATCAGTTGTGGCTTTGCTGCTTGGGGCTACAAGTTCTGCAACACTTTCCCCACGTTCCTGTACCTCATCGTCCACCCTCCGTGCGGATACCAAAGCTGTGTTTGGGTTGCCAATTGCTGTTGAACCTCCCAGGATAAGATTACAGAAAGAGACCTCCAGATAGTTGGCTAAGGCATCAGGGGTTTCAAAATCCTTGAAGGAAGAGCCTGAGAAAAGGCGTAGTGTTGCGGGGTAACGTAGAGCATATGTAATGCTTCTTTGGTGGAGGATTTGTTTAAGTGTATTGTAGACCTTCCTTCTGATGGTTAAATCTTTTGAAAAGTCTCTGTAGATGGAAATATTAAACTCTTGCCACTGAAGTTTCCCCATTTCTCTGGCTCGTTTCAGTATTTTTTATTTTATTTTATTAAACTCTAGGATTACAAGTACCTTTGAGCAGGAGCTGCTCATTTACAAAGGTTCCACGTCAAAGCATGGGGGAAACTTACGTACAAAGGTTGGTAATGGTAAACAGGCATAGTACAGACATGGTTGACATTGTTTTGCAGCTGTAAAAGACTTTAGAGATAAAGGATATTACTAGAGAGCATACATAAAAAAGGCAGATAGATGATGTAACAGAGCGGGGGAATTAAGAAGCAAGGGGACTAATAGCCTGATATTGAATAGGAGGGTGCCAGAGATAATTATATTATTAATTCTGTATGGGAATAGTTCAGAAGCGAGCAATGATGGGCCTTGGTCGCAGGTCTGACGTTGGCCTGGGACCCAGAGTGTGGTGAGACCGCTCAATGATTAACGTTAGGTCAGGAGGCAGTTTAAGCATTGTAGGCAGCACATGTAATAAAAGCGCAGTAGTGTCTCCTGATTCTACACCTTCAGGAAGCCAAAAATCATAAATTGTTGCGATGATTACGGTTTTCAATATTGTCAATTTTGGCTTGTAAGGATTTAATAGTTTGATCTTGATTGCGGACAGTAGCCTGGAGGTTATGAATAGTAGTGGTGTTACAGACCATTGCTTTCTCATTAAATGCAATTTTCTAGCTAAAAGTTTCAAGAGTGGTCGCATTCTGTTGGGTGGAAGTTTTTAGATCATTAATCTCAGCTATCAGTTTAGAAAACATTACTTCCACTCTAGCAAGTGAGCTTTGCTGTGCTTGGAGATCTGCCATAATGCTGAAGGATGAGGCCTATTATGCTGCAGTACAGTGTAAAATATAGAGAATAATGGATTGGCAAGTGTGTGTTATGAATATTTTTTTCACACCCAAGGTGTGTGATGACTCATAAACCTCGAGAGCGAAGCTCGAGAGGTTTATGTAGTCATCACACACCAAGGGTGTGAAAAAAATATTCATAAGCACACATTTGACAATCTTTTATTTTTTATAATTACTGGTACTTTTTACTGTTACACCGGATGAACGAGCAGTCGGTCAGTTGCAGTTGGTTCCCAATGTGACCGACTGCCGAAGCACTGCCCTAAGCGTGAGTACTGCAGGATCAACCGGATAGTGTATGGGGTTATTTTTTTGGTTCCAAAGGCAGGATCAACCACATAAATATATTTTAAAAGTAATACATTACTTGTGCGAGGGCTAGCAAGCAGACAGTCGGCACAGGTGCTTCAGTCCGATCAAAATGGAGTTGCCATATTGAAAATGTTGAGCGTCCCGCCCACTGACAAACTAAGGGCCAATAAGGTGGCGCGCTAGGTTTGAAAGACAAGCAACACAGGGGAAGTGTACAGATTTTTAAAGCAAAATACCGTAATAACTCGTTTTCGGGTTATTACGGCATTTTGCAGAACCTGAAAACAGGTTGATAAAGGGGGTCATCAGTAATTATAATTGAATATAAGTAGATGATGGATCAAAAATGACTTACAAACTGTGTCAGGCAGTAAGATTACAGGATGGTCACAGGAGCTGGTACCAAAGAAAGATCTGGTGAAGGCTTGATGAGGTTAGATTGCAGTCATTCCTGCAGAGATTCTGAACTATGCTGCCATCTCCTGCCTGGTCAGGCCACGCCCCCCGGCTAACTGAAGTTATGAAAGGAGATTCCTTTTGAAGCACCTCAGCTGTCTTAGTCATTTCTTAGTCATATTTGGAGCTGTTTATAGCTGACGTTGGAAGTTTATTTAGTACTGCATGTGTTTTACTCACTGACCGTTGTTCCCTAAATGGAGTTCTTGGAACCACGTAGTGAGCCAGAAGTTATTCAGAACAAGAATTTGGTAACGTGCCATCATTTTAGCAGAATAAACCTCCTCCTGTTGTAAAAGGCTTTTAAAATGCATAGAAAGGTGGTACCTCTTAGTTGCAATGAGAAATAAGATACATTTCTTGAGTGTCATGGCTAAAAGTGTTGCCTGTTCAATGTTATCAGAATAGCTTTGTTTATCTAGGACAACAAGGCAATATGCTCTTTCTAGAACTGGGGAGGGGCCTAAGACAAGTAGCACACACAGTATCCTTCTCAGAGGTGCTGCCTGTCAATGGCATGAGTGAGGCAAGGGTACTTTGCACCATGCAGTTTAATGAATGGTTGAAAAAATGGTGTGGAGCACAGGGGTTTGGCTTCATTGGGGACTGGGGTTCCACCTGGAGGACACCAGCCTATACTGGCAGGATGGTCTGCATCTGTCCAGGAAGGGAACAAGTCTTTGAGCAATTGGTTTAAATGCTTCATTGGCAAGCTTTTAAACTAGTCAAGGGGGGGAGGCACTGATAAGCAGCAGAAAAATCCCAGCCTCTCCCTACAAAACAGGGTACTAAATGAGAAAAAGACTGAGGTACAAAGGTCAGTGGGGATGCTGCAACAGAAGGTAAAGCCATCAAAAAATGGAAAGCAATGAGTACCAATGCCCGTAGTCTGAGTAACAAACTTCCTGAATTAGTGGCCTTGATGGAGGAGGAACATCTGGATATCATGGTAGTCACAGAAACATGGTTCGCACAAAACCATGACTGGGACGTAAACATACCAGGATACACTATCTACAGGAGGGAAAAAGAGGAGGAGGAGTAGCTCTTTACATAAGGGAAGGAATCAAAGCAACAGAACAAAAGGGAAAACAGGGAGGAGAAGAAGCACTGTGGGTAAATTTGGAGACCGGCAATGGCACCACAATCCGCACAGGGGTTGTATACAGACCCCTTCTCAGGGAGGAAATGGACAAAATGATAGAAAGTATACTTAGTATGGCAGAAAAGGGGAGATATTGCTGATGGCGATCTGAATATGCCAGATGTTAGCTGGAGTGCAGTTGCAGCAGCCACTAAGAGTGGGGTTATTCTAGATGCCTACAGGGGGCATGCCTTAGACAACTAGTATTGGAGCCACTCGAGGAGCAATGTTAGACCTGGTTCTCTCAAATGGAGATGAAGAGAGATCACAGATGTAGAAGTGGTGAGCCATCTGGGAACTAGCGACCATCGAACAGTATGGTTCACAATAAACACAGCAATAGAGGTCAAACCATAAAAAGGCAAAGGTACTGGACTTTAGGAGGCTGACTTTGCCAAAATGGGTGAGTGCCTAAGGAATGCACTAGCAAATGGGCAGGAAGGAGGGTGGAAGAACAATGGGGAATAATAAAACTGCCATCACAGAGGTAACAAGCCTTTGTGTGACAAATAAACAAAACTACGATGTAAGAAACCACTATGGTTCTCAAAGGAAGTGGCAGTGAAGGTTCAAGAAAAAGAAAGCTTTCAGGAAGTACAAGGAATCACAGAAAGAACAGGACAGAGAACTGTATCAGTTAAAGCAAAAGGAAGCTGGGAAGGCAGTCAGAACAGCAAAGGCCCAAACCGAGGAAAAGATAGCCAACTCAGTTAAGAAGGGGGATAAAACCTTTTATAGGTACATCAGGGAGCGAAGGAAGACCAAAGGAGGGATAGTGAGGCTTAATAAAGGGGGAAGGGTGGGCAGAGGGTGACTGTGAAAAGGCAGAGATACTAAACAAATATTTTTGCTCAGTATTTACAAAGGAAGAGGGGGAAGTACCTAAAACAAACAGTAGAAACACTCTGGATACAGAAGTTGATACCAGCCCATTTACAGAAGAAAGGGTTCTGAAAAGAACTCTTAAAACTGAAGGTGGACAAAGCAATGGGGCCTGATGGATTCATCCCAGAATTCTAAAAGAACTAAGAGTAGAATTAGTGACACCACTGACTACCCTGTTTAACAAATCATGGGAGGATGGTGTGGTACCCGAGGACTGGAGGAGGGCAGATGTGATTCCCTTCACAAAAGTGGAGGAAGGCAGAAGCAGGAAACTACAGACCTGTTAGTTTAACCTCAGTGGTAGGAAAATGATGGAATCACTTCTGAAGGAAAGAATTGTGCAGTATCTAGAGGCCAGAGGGGCACAGGACCCAAGGCAGCATGGATTCACAGCAGGAAGGTCATGCCAGACAAATCTGATAGATTTCTTTGACTGGGTGACCAAAGTAGTAGATCGGGAGGGGCTGTGGACATGGCCTACCTAGACTTTAGCAAGGCATTTGACACAGTCCCACATAAAAGATTAATATACAAGTTAGCTAGCCTGGGAGTGGGTCCCAAGATGACAGCCTGGGTAAAAATTGGCTGAGAATAGGACACAGAGAGTAATAGTAAATGGAGTCCACTCTGAAGAAAGGGGGCTACTAGTGAGTACCCATGAGGGTTCAGTATTAGGACGGTCCTCTTCAATGTCTTTATAAGTGACATTGCAGAGGACTGGAAGGAAAAGTATGTCTCTTTGCAGATGACAAAAGATCTGCAACAGAGTTGATGCACAAGGTGGGGTGGAAAGGATGAAAAGGGACTTGGAGGTTAGAGGAATGGTCAAATGTATGGCAGCTTAGATTCAATGCTAAGAAGTGCAAGGTAATGCACCTGGGAAACAAAACCAGGGAAAGAGTACACAATGGGGGTGAGATACTAACAACAACAAAATGGAAAGGGACCTGGGGTAGTCATATCAGATGACCTAAGGTGGGCAAGCAATGAGAGGGCAGCAAGGAGGGCTGGGGGATACTGGGATGCCTTAGGGAGAGGCATCACCAGTAGAAAACAGGAGATTATTATCCCTCTGTACAGACAGCTGGTCAGACCCCATCTGGAGTACTCGTGCAGTCCTGGAGACCCAGTCTTCGCAAAGACATAGACAGGATGGAAGCTGTCCAGAGGAGGGCAACTAAAATGGTGCAGGGTCTGCACTGGAAGACATATGAAGAGAGACTTAAGGAGCTTAATATGTAGCCTCCGAGGAAAGGAGGAGAGGGGACATGATAGAAACTTTCAAGTACCTCAAGGAATCAACAAAGGCCAAGAGGGTAGCATCTTTCAAAAAAAAGAGGTTTGCAAGAACAAGGGGCACAATTTGAAGATGGGGGCAGCTCAGGAGTAATTTAAGGAAGTATTTTTCCACAGAGAGGTTGTGGATGCATGGAAGGCCTTCCGGAGGAGGTCGTGGAGTCAAAAACAGTGGTGGAATTCAAGCATGCGTGGGACAGTCATAAGGTAATTCTAGGGGGTTGGGGTAGGAAGAAGTAGGCAGCTGGTTAACTAGGATCTGCAGCTTATCCAGTAGGCAGGGAAATGGGCAGACTAGGTGGGCCAAGCGGTCCTTATCTGCCGTCAGATTCTATGTTTCTGTATAACTCACAGCTGTCTTTAGTCTCCTAGTGATTGCTGCAGGTACAGGAGTCTTGACACAGGGAGTAGGGGGGATAGGCCACTCACAAATGATCTTTTATTGTATCTGGGTGACTGTGCTTTTATTCCTAACAAGTATGGAAGAGTTGCTTCCTGTTGTGTTTGAAAGATAGACGGAGACTGTTCTCACAAATAGGAATATTAAGTAATTACAACCACGTAGAGTGAAATGCATTTTAAAGTCACCAGTACTTTGCATCGTTTTATAACACCAGACTACCATTTCTTAGCTGTATAGTTGCAAAGGACAGGACGGAACTGAAATCAACAAAGTACAGACTGGTCTTAGCCAGCAAAACATTTTGTTAGCTCAAGTGACCTTTGTGTAACCTCTAAGAAGTGCCACCATGACACAGTCCTTCACCATACGTGTATCTGCCTGGGACTGCTCACATACTGTAGTTCTGGTCATTCTTGGGAGATCAGCAGAGTTCAGTGGCAATGGGTCCTTTTATATTGGGGCCAGTAGCGCTTGACTGTGACGTTCCTCTCAGAGATCAGTCCTTCGCCAGTGCTATGTACCACATATATGAGGCCTTTGGTGGATATCATTACATAGTAACTTGGTACCATAGTAAGTTATGGTCAGAAGGACACTAGGTCCATCATGTCCCCACACCCGTGCTTCATAAACAAGGATGGAAAAAATATACTGCACAAACATGTACTAATGCACATGGCTTTTGTACCCATTGTACTATTTTTCCCAGCCTAACATGAAATCTTGTACTGTCTTCATCTCCACTGTCTTTGCTGGTAGACTGTTCCATAGAACTGTGATGACAGAAGGCATTTAGAGTCCATTCCATCCACTCCTCCTGCAGCACGGCAGTAACTTCAACTAATTTGAGTATGGACAGACATCAAGGCTTGTCAGCTAGAATGCTACCCTACTCAGGCTGTGGACCAAACAGTTTTGGTGGGACCTAAAATGTAGCCGGACTACAGGAGCTGTCTGAATTCAAAATCTTTGGAACTATGGTTTGAGTTTTTGCGCCTTTTTTGCAACTGAAGGGGGAGCTCCAGCTTTGACTGACAGCCAAATCAGCCAACCAGTTCTTTTGGATCTTGGGGAAGTCCCGGGCTGCTTGCAGTGTTTCAGTTAGAACTAAGCTGGAAGCTGAGCAAGAAGGAGCTGAAGTGTTTCTGAGCAGCAATCGTGAGTGGATTTGCATGGGAGAACTCTGAAAAGGCTAAGTTTTTGGCCTGCATGCTGGTGTGCTGCTCCTGAGAGGGAGAGAAGAGAATTATTTTGGACTAAATCCAAGTTTGTGTGACTAAAGTAAGCTACTGAAGTGGGCCAGGCTCAACCTGAAGAAGACCAAATATTTTTGCTGAATGTGATCGGCCTGTCAGGAGTTCCAGCTACCCCTAAGCTCCCGGTGTGTGCAGAGACTTTGTGATTGTGCCTGGGGAGCGCTTTGCCTGGTACAGTAGAATTCCCGTACATGTAAATGTGCTATGAGCTGCTAGTGGGTTGTGAGTTAGTTCCCCACTGTGTGAACTGTGTTCTGCTTGCTGGTAGCTGTATCCAGCCCAAAACGGACTGCTACCGAACTTGTCTCCATGCGGTCTGGGCTTTGCCAGACTGGCCCAGCCAGACTACCCACTGCACAGAGAAGCCATCGACGAGAGACCTGCCTGGGGATCAGCCCCCCTGCTCCACACTTGAACAGGAACGACGCCTCTGCGACTTGTGTGGGACCTGCTTCTCCTGGCATTCCAGATCAACCACCTGCAGTCTCGATTTTCGTCCAGCATGTGTCCAGTCTTGGGTATCGTGAGTAAATACCAGGATAGCATCCTACAACAACAGCTTAATCTGAGTGTATCATCTGATTGTCTTGTTGTTTCGTTTCCTTTACGAATTGAGCCCTCTGGCTCCAGATTACAAATATTGTGTACTGTGCATGTTGTGTTTTCCATCACAGGGCCCCAACCAGCTGCAACCCGGGCAACTGTCCTGGCTAGCCCATCTCTTCTCTACCTGGGTACCCAGAGGTGGACTGTGTGGGAGACTCAAAGCGCATGCATAACTGCTTGATTGATATAATGTTTAAGCTAATTAACCTGATTTTGCCCCTCCCTTGTTCAAGTCCCCTGAATAAATCAAATCTAACTTTTTCTGCATGTAATCTGACTGTGGTTCCAGTTTGTGCTCAAAGTACTGTACTGTTGCTATTTGATGTGCTTAACCTTGTTTTACATGGGCTCCCAGGGTCGAGCCAGAGGAACCAGCCCTGGTGGTAAGTGCAAACAGTGTGGGTACTTGTGTAGTGTACCAGGGGTATTGTGAAAGTGATTATTGTACAGTGTTCAGGCCACTAGAGGGGAAAGAGGGGGGTTACAGTGTCCTGGAGGGCTGTGCCCAAGTTATCTTGACCACTACGAACCCTGACCTCCGGGTGGAGGCACACCTTTCAGAACTCAGGCCCTTTAACCTGCTACTAGCCAAGCAGGCAAGGGTAGTAGCCCTTGGGATAGCACCACCTAGGGGTTACACATGTATGGTCATGAAAAGCAGCAGTGTCCTGTCTGAACAGGACACTCATCTGCAGGGCACTCTACAGTATGATCAATGGTTGTGATCACCCCCTCTGCCTCCGATCCTGTGTTGCACACATAACTACCTGAGCAGCTAGGTCAGGGACATGCAGCTGCATGACACACAGTCGGATGTGCGTGCTATTGGGGGTCATGCAGGGACTGGTAGTGTTGCGCTACTTAGGGGGCATAACACTGCCAGTCCCTGCATGGCCCCAACAGTGCAGGGACCAGCAGTGCTAGGCCACCTAGGGGGCTGTTGCAACACCTCCTGCCCAGCTTCGAACGAGTTAGCTGCAGAGCTTATTGCACTATTACGGTGTTTGTAATATATACTTAACTGGATACATCAGTCCATGGAGAACTGCCATATTACACTTCCCCTGCTCCATGCGGAGCAAAGGATCCACTGCATAGCTGATTTGGGCATACATCTGGATGCCTGATGTTCAGCACATCTCTGCACTCATGGATAGCTATGGGCAGAGGCTGTGGATGCTGCAGACAGGCATTTAGGTGCTGAGCAATGTGGCCGGTACAAGCACAAATTATGCATATCACTAGCCACTCTGTGAAATGCATGTTTATACTAAAATCTGTGGAGGAAAGGGCATTTTGTGTTGTGGACTGGTCCTCTGAAACTCCCCCCTTCCCCCTTTTGAATGATCACAAGAGAAAGCCACCTGAAGGCTAATGTTAAAAAGTGGTTCCAGCCAGCCCAGTAGCACAGAGGGCTGAGGTGCTGGCGCCTTATCTTGCACCATGCCGGAGACCCAGGTTCGGGAACGGACTTGGGGCACCAGGGGTTGGCAGGGGGAGGAGAGGATTGAGCATCCAGAGGACTGCTCTCCTCTCCTGGGGTGGGTTAGGGAGATTGCCTCACTCTATAGTGGCCCCTGCTGGAGACTGGGAGCACTACAGATGTGGCGTGCTGCTTGGGAAGCCAGGAAAACTACAAAAAATGTTGTCCTGATCGACCGGATGATGGTTGTCTGGATTCTTGCATCCACAGAGCCCCCGAACAGCTGAGGCTGACCAAAGCAGTGCCCAGGGCCAAGAAAGGGGAGCTGAGAAGGCATTTTTGCCCTGGAAGGAGAGAACCCATCTGATGAAGGGATATGTCAGGTTATCCTGGGGCTGGCTGCAATATGAGGCCAGGAGTGGCGACAGGAGGTTCAAAGGGGATGTGGGGCTTGACAGAGCCTGAAGGAGAGGCCGGTCAGAAGCAGGGGCGATAAACAGATTATGCAAAAAAAAAAATGGTTCCACAGTCTGGCCTACCATGCCCTGACCCATCATATCAACTCTCATATACAAATAGAATCTGTCGTCAGAAGAAAAGGCCCCTTGGCCCATCCTAGCTGTCCATTCATATCTAACCAATGTTGAATGAGTGAGCCCCAGTAGCTGTCACCCCTCTCTTCCCCCCTCCTTTTCTGATGCAGTGTTTATCAAGCTTTGTATCTGTCCAGCCCTTGCTTGAACCCCCACTCCGGTTGGTTTCGCATAGACCACCTCTTCCAGGAGCTTATTCCACCCCTCCTGCACCCTCTTACTGAAAAAGTACTTCCTGCTATCTCTCTCTTGAATTTGCCCCCTCCCTGTGTCTTAGAGTTACCCTGGTGTTTGTGTTCCCACTCAGTCTGAAACATTCCCCGCCATCCGCTTTTTTATCTCGTGGAGGTAGATTTTAAACCATGTCCCCTATCTCCCTTCTCACTTCAAGCGTGTACAGTGGCATCAGCTGTGATGCAACACAGTGACTTACAGTAAATTATGTAACAGAATACTGCTTGACACAAGGGCTTCATTGCCATTGAATTATACTGTTCCCTGCAGCATACTGCAGCATTTTGCAATAATGCCACAACGTAATGCATTGTATCCTGGCTGGCACTGCTGTACAAGTTCATATCTGCCAACCTCTCATCTGTGGGGGCAAAGGGCATTTTGTGTGGTAGAGCTGGTATATTTTATTGGAGGCGGTACAGCATAGTGGTTAATGACATTTAGCTGCAAACCTGGAGACCTGGGTTTGAATCCTATTAGCCCCAACTTGTATACTGTGTGACCCTGACCAAGTTACTTAACGTCCTTGTGCTCCCAGGTCGCACCTGGAAACAAGCTCCATCTTAGTGTGCCTCTCCTGGTTAAAAGATTTCTGCTTTCCTTTTCCTTTAATAATATGTGAGTTCTCAGGTTATTTGCATTTGACCTTTTATGTTACTGTGTTTGCTGTATTTGTTATATTCATGTATATATGTGTTTTATATAGTTTGGTCTGAAGCTCACTTGCATACTGTATAACCCTGAGCAAATCACTTAACCTCCATATGCTCCTGGGATGCACATGGAGGCAAGCTTCGATTCAGCATGCTTTTCTGTGCCCCAAATTCCAAAGTAAGAAAATAAAAATAAAATTCTGTAAAGCAGCCTGGTTTGTAAAGGTGCTAGACAAAACTAAAAATGTAACATAACGCACGATAAGTGAAACAACTAGTGAAGTAAGAAAAAGTAAAGTGCACATTGAATCTGTTCATGAAATTGAGCTAGGGAATCTATCTTGCTTACTGAATGAGCCCTTGTGTGAATACCTCACAGTTTTTTTATTTATTTTTATTTAAACATTTGGTGACCAGGAAAGGCACATTGAGCCAGGGCTCGTCTTCAGGTGCGACTCAGTGGAAGGGTACAAGGAAATACAGGGCTATATAAGGCAGAACATCAACAAGAACTGCATTAATATCGGCAATGTATACAAATATATACAATATGTACCATATATACAGAATAAACACTGTGTACAACAGCTTTCAATATACACAATGGCGACACATACAGAATATTGCATGTACAAGAGTGCCAAGAACCGTGCTCAACACGATTAGCACAGACATGCCTAGTTCACTGGGATACTTGAAGAACAGGCAGTAACTCATCATGAGAGACAAGGGAGACACATTTAGTCCCGGTGGGGGTAGTGGGAGCAGGTTGGGTAGGGAAGGAGGTGGAGTGACAATTTGATAGAGGGATGAGAGGAGGCGTTACGCAGGAGAGTGGACTGAGAGTCCCATAAGTAGGGGAGACAATAGTGGAAAGCTGATTTGCCCATGTTAGAAGAGGGGGTATGGAGAGAAAAAGAGTGAGAATCCCTGGAGTGCAGTGGGTATGTCAAGGCTGGGGCAGGAGAGAGGAAGGAAGAGATACAGGAGGGGAGTAGACTGAACCTGTATTTGGAAATAAAGGATAGGGAGTGAACAAAACTTCTCTGAGCGAGTGGTAAAAGGTTTCAGGAGGATAGAAGGGAGCAGTGGTGAGTTCGGTAAGGAGGGTTTGAGGCAAAATTACAGAAAGCATAATAGAGGGAGTCAATCCAAGAGATGGCGATGGAGTTGGCAGTGCCGTAGACAAAATTGGCGTAATCAATGACAGGTAGGATCATTTTGGTTAGAAGTTCCCTGCGGACATGGAGAGGGAGTGTGTCTTTATTACGATATAGAACACCAAGCATGGGACGGAGTTTGGAGGTCAGGTAGTCGATGTGTGTGGCAAAACTTAACTGTAGATCAAGCCAGACCCCTAGGTATTTGTATGAGAGGACAGTCTTTAAGGGGGAACTGTTGAGGGAAATAATCGGAGAGATGTTTGTAGCTTTGGCTAGCCTTTGAGCGGTCCCAAAGATCACTGAGACAGTTTTAGAGGTATTCAACTTTAATTGTTTTGCCTGAAACCATGACTGAACAGAATTGAAATTATGTTGCAACACCGAATGTATGGTGGCAGGGTCAGTGACAGATGCATATAAAATGGTGTCGTCCGCATACATGTGCAATAATGATGCAGAACAGGCAGATGAGTGTTTGTTAATAAAGATAGAAAACAGGATGGGGCCGAGAATAGAACCTTGGGGAATGCCAGATGAGATAGGGAGAGGGAAGGAGGTGAAGTTAGCAATTTTAACGGACTGGAATCTGTTGGTAAAATAGGATTTAAACCACTGAATGGTGGTCCGGGCAAGCCCAGCGTCCACAAGCGTGTCCAGGAGGAGAGTGTGGGATAACAAATCAATCGCCTTCACCAGGTTGATGAAGACTGCTGCAGTGAGATGTCCTTTATCTGCTACAGACTGGATATGGCTTGTGACCTGGAGGAGAGAGGATAAGGTAGAATGGTTCTTCCTAAAACCAGATTGGTACTGGGAGAGGAAATTTGTGGTGTGCAGGAAGTTAGTCAGTCTAGTTTGCACCAGCAGTTCCAGGAGTTTGGATAGAGCAGGGAGGAGGGAGATTGGGCGATAGTTCCCAGGGACGTAGGGTCACCTCTTTGTGGAGAGGTACAATGCATGCAGATTTCCATGCTTTCAGGATAACTCCCAAGGAGAAGGACAAGTTTATAATATGAGCAAGAAGAAGAGCTATGGCAGGGGCGGAAAGGTGTAGGAGGCTGGGATGTAGGCTGTCTGGGCTGGATTTGGTTGTGTTAAGGGATAGCAAGGCACTTAGTACCTCATTTGTGGAGGCAGGGGCTGAAAGGAGGTTTAATCCTGGCATAAGCTTAGAGGAGGAATGAGGGGCAGAAGATGAAGTAGGTGAGGTGGGAGCGGGCGCAGCACGGGTGGTGAAGAAGGAATTTAGGGTATCCGCCACCTGAGTGGGTTCCCGAAGTTCAATGTTATTATGTATTAGGGTAGGGGTGCCTGATTGTTGGGGTGGGCTGACGATAGAGTAAACAATGTTCCAAAATGAGGATGAGTGTGCAGTACATAGCCGGTTTTTAAACTAATCTGCCTTAGCTTGCCAGATAGTTTTTACACAAGCATTTCTAGCCGAGTTATATAATTGCCTTGAGTGAGAGGATTGAGAGGGCTTGAAAGCAGACCAAGCTCTGTCTTGGGCCTTGCACAAAGTGATTATTGGGGCAGTGATCCAGGGACGATATCTCTTCTTGACCCTGGCTCTTTTGATAGGTGCATGGTGGTCTCAGACACTCTTGAAGATTGCAATGAAGTGTGCCATGGCATTGTCAACCAAGGAGGTGGGGAAGATAGGTGCCCAGTTAGCATTGTGAAGGTCTGATAGTAGGGAGTTAATGTCAATGGCAGAGAGAGGACAGGTTTCAATATATTTAGGGGCTGAATTGGGAAGATGTACTTTTCTTATGCAGTAGGTGATGCAGTGATCACTTAGTGCTGGATCAAGGACACCGCCTTGGACATACAGTGAGGGTGGGAAGAGAGGACCCAGTCTAAGAGGGAGTGGTTTGCAGAGCGGGTATTGTATCTAGTGGGTTCAGAAATCAGCTGAGAAAGTTTTAGTGATTCTGTTTTGGAGATTGCTGATTTGGATGAAGGTGCCAGCCAATCAAAGTTGAAATCCCCAGTAGGATTAATTCACCTGATTGTGCAAGTGGGGGGATGTCTGAGATGCAGGAAATTAATGTCTCTCGGTTTAGTCAAGGAGAAGCGTAAACAACCCCAATGAAGATAGGGAGGGTATGAGGAAGAGAGAATTTCACCAGGATTTGTTCGTGGGATTTTAGACATGATTCCTGATGGCAGATTGAGAAGGAGAGGCCTTGTCTGATGATCATGGCTATGCCGCCCTCTCTTGCCGCGGTCCTGCCTAATGATTAGGTAACCCAGAATATGAATAGATGTGCTGGGTGTCTTGGCCGAGAGCCAGATTCTGGTAAGGCATAGGATATCTGGGGAATTGTGGTTTAACCAACAGTTGAGAGTGTCCAGTTTGGGGAGGAGGCTCCTAATGTTCATGTGCATTATTTTCAGACCCTGGATTTCTGCGAGGCAGCTGTTAAAGACTGAGAGAGCACTATCCTGGTTGGGAGCGAAAGACAGGTAGAGCTGGGTATCATCTGCGTAGCAGTGAAACCTCAGCCCATACCATCTTACAATGTCTCCTAGAGGCAGCATATACACCGTGAACAACATTGGGAAAGCACCGAGCCCTGAGGGACCCTGCAAGACAGGGAGACTGAGTCTGAGGAAAACAACCCAGACCCCACCCTCTGAGACCTGCCAGAGAGGAAAGATTAGAACCACCTGAGGACTGGACCAGCCAGCCCACAGATGACCCTCAGGCGCTCAAGCAACACCCATGGTCCACAGTGTCAAAAGCTGATGAGAGATCAAGAAGCACCAAGATGGAGTGGCGCTTCTGATCTCTAGCCATCAGGAGATCATTAAGCACCTGAACCAGAGCTGTCTTGGTACTATGCCTCTTCTGAAAACCAGACTGGAGAGGATCATAGATATCATGGATGGTAATGTGGTTCTGCAGCTGCAGCGCGACAACTTTCTCAATCACCTTCCCAAAAAGGGAAGGTTAGAGATGGGTCTGTAGTTAGCCAAGCATGATATACATAGCGCAAGTACAATACAAGCCAGGGGATCTGGTGAGTAATGTGACAAAAAACATAAGAACAGAGCATATTTTAGTTATGAGTAGCCAAATGAGAACTCTCCTTCTCTGTCCTCTGCTTAGCGCAGATAACATTTGTTATAGCTCAGTTTGACTTTACTGGTCAACCTTTTGAATAAATAAATGGATAGCTGGATGGATGGATGGATGGATGAATGGATAGATGGCTGACTCACATACCATAGCATAGTAGGTATGCTGTCTCTACGGTGACACCGGCACAGTGAAACCCCCACAGCGAAACCCCAACCACGCCTATATCGACAGCGATGTGGATTTCACTTGATGGACTCGGTGACGAGTGTATATCTAACTCCACCTGTCTGGCAACATGGAGTTAGATATCTAAATTAGGGGGGCGCAGGGGGAGCCCTCCGCATTGGGCATCACGGTGTTGCCGGTCATTGCAGGGATGCATCGGTGTTATAGCTGTTGATGGGTTTCCGATACTGTCAAGGACGTCACTGTGGGGATGTTGCGTCAGTGTCATACATCCAGCATAGCATGGCACAGCACAGCAGAGCACAACACACACACACACACACACACACACACACACAGCACAGCCATAGGTGGCCTTGGTGGGAATTGGTTGTCCCAGGTAAAACAATGAAATTAACATGCAAAAGAGTTTGATATACGAAGAAAGAAATCAAGATAACCAATACACCACATGCAAAACAAAATGGTTATATTAAATGCATGCCGAAATTAGAAAATAGAGTTACAAATCTACGTTTCGACCGTAGATCTTCTTCAGGAAATATCTAAAAGAGAAAAAAACAAAGTTAGTATAGAGGAAAGGTAAAATGAGGGTTATATATATGTGGGGAAAGAAAAAAAGGGAGGCTCAGGGAGAAGAAGTGATAAATGGCAAGATTAAGAGAGAACCTGCGAAACAAAAAGGTGATGATGGGAAAGATAAAGCATAATAGGAGTGGAAGAGCTAGAGAAGTCCCCAGGTGGGGACTAATTAACAGGGCCTAGTAAGAAGGCTGAAAGGTGACAAATGTGTGGGAAGGAGACAGAGATGGAGACTTATGGTGAAAATGAAAAAGAAATTAAATGAGTACAAAAACAAATAGAGTTTAGGGAAAATAAGGGGTGGCTGAAAGATGTTAGCAGAAAATAAGTCTATCATTTAAACCAGAGGGCTGCTGGGAGCCAAGGCGCATGATCAGCTTGGCTTCCATGTTTTCTCTGTGGCCAGAAGCCCTGCTGAAGGACACAAACAGAACGGTCATATATACTACATGCAGCCTAGTATAATACAAGCATTTGTCAATGCTGAATGTTGATTGCATTGGTCTATTGAGCTCGCTCAGTGGCCCTGTGTCATTCGCTCGTTCTGTTTCTCCCGGTGCTGCAGGCTACATCTTTGTATGGGGCTCCTGGCTGCATTGGCAGGTTTTTTCTGCCCACAAAGAAATCTGCAGCTGTCCTGACAGAACTGTGTTGAGGTGGGTCACTCGCCCTCTGTCAGTTGCTCATTCTGTTTCTGCTGGTACTGCGGGCTGCCCTTTTGTACTGGGCTCCCGCCTCTGTTGGCGGCTTTTTCTGCCCACAAAGAAATGTAGAGCAGTCCTGACACAGGTCCATTGAGCTACCTCACTCTCCCTCTCTCGCTCTTTCCATTTCTGCAGGCTGGCCTTTTATACAGGGCTTCTGCCTGCGTTGCCGCCTTTTTCTGCACACAAAGCAATCCACAGCAGTCACAATAGAGGTCTGTTGAGCTCGCTCGCTCCCCCTCTCTTACTCGCTCATTGTGTTTGTCCCAGCGCTTCTGGCTGCCCTTTTGTACTGGACTTCTGCCTGCATTGGCACCTTTTTCTGGCCACAAAGAAATCTGCAGCTGTCCCAACACAGTTCCATTGAGGTCGCTCTCTCCGCCTGTCTCACTCTCTCATTCTGTTTCTCCTGGTGTTGCAGGCTGCTGTTTTGTACTGGGCTCCTGCCTGCATTGCTGCCTTTTCCTGCCCACAAAGAAATCCACAGCAGTCATGATAGAGCTCCATTGAGCTTTCTTACTGCCCCTCTCACTCGCTCATTGTGTTTCTCCCGGTGCTGCAGGCTGCCCTTTTGTACTGGGCTTCTGCCTGTGTTGGCACCTTTTTCTGCCCACAAAGAAATCCGTAGCTGTCCCAACAGAGCTCTGTTGAGGTCGCTCACTCCTCCTGTCTCACTCGCTCATTCTGTTTCTCCTAGTGTTGCAGGCTGCCATTTTGTAGTGGTCTCCTGCCTCTGTTGGCACCTTTTTGCCCACAAACAAATCTGCGGCAGTCCGACAGAGCTCCGTTGAGCTCGCTCAGTCCCCCTCTCTCACTCGCTCATGCCGTTTCTGTCGGTGCTGCAGGCTGCCCTTTTCTACTGGGCTCCTGCCTGCATTGCTGCCTTCTTCTGGGCACAAAGAAATCTGCAACAGTCATGATAGAGCTCCATTGAGCTCGCTCACTCACTTCCCCTCTCTCACTTGTTCATTCTGTTTCTCCCGCCGCTGCAGGCTGCTGTTTTGTACTGGGCCCTTGAGTGCATTGCTGCTTTTTTCTGCCCACAAAGAAATCTGCAGCAGTCCCAATAGAGCTCCATTGACCTCACTCACTCCCCCTCCCTCACTTGCTCATTCTGGGTTCCTGCCTGCGCTGGCGGCTTTGTCTGCCCACAAAGAGATGTGCAGCAGTCCCAACACAGCTTTGTTGAGGTTGCTCACTCGCCCTCTGTCACTCACTTGTTCCGTTTCTGTGGGGGCTGCAGGCTGGCCTTTTGTACTGGGCTTCTGCCTGCATTGCCGCCTTTTTCTGCCCACAAAGAAATCCGCAGCAGTGATGACAGACCTCCATTGAGCTTGCTCACTCCCCCTCTGTTTCTGCCGGCACTGCCGGCTGCCCTTTTGTACTGGCCTCCTGGCTGCGTTGGCACCTTTTCCTGCCCACAAAGAAATCTGCAGCTGCCCCGACGGTGCTCCATTGAGGTCACTCACTCTCCCTGTCTCACTCACTCATTCTGTTTCTCATGGTGCTACAGGCTGGCCTTTTGTACTGGGCTTCTGCCTCCATTGGCATTTTGTTCTGCCCACAAAGAAATCTGTGGCAGTTTCGACAGAGCTCCATTGGCCTCACTCACTCCCCCTGTCTCACTTGCTCATTCCATTTCTGCCTGCGGTGCAAGCTGCCCTTTGGTACTGGGCTCCTGACTGCATTGCCACCCTTTTCTGCCCACAAATAAATCTGCAACAGTCATGATAGAGCTCCGTTGAGCTCACTCACTCAATCCCCCTCTCTCACTTGTTCATTCTGTTTCCTCCCGCTGCTGCAGGTTGCTCCTTTGTCCTGGCCCCCGCGCACATTGCCGCCTTTCTGCCCACAAAGAAATCCTGCAGCAGTCCCAACTGAGCTCCATTGAGCTCACTCACTCCCTCCCTCACTCACTCGCTCTGTGTCTCCCACTGCTGCAGGCTGCCCTTTATACTGGGTTCCTGCCTGCATTGCCGCTTCTTTTTCTGCCCACAAACACATCTGCAGCAGTCCCAAGAGAGCTCCGTTGAGCTCGCTCACTCCCCCTCTCACAGTCGCTCGTTCCATTTCTGCCGGCGCTGCAGGCTGTCCTTTTGTACTGGGCTCCTGCCTGCATTGCCGCCTTTTCCTGGCCACAAAGAAATCTGCAGCAATCACGATACACCTCCGTTGAGCTTGCTCACTCCCCCTCTCTCAATTGCTCATTCTGTTTGTCCCGGTGCTGCAGGCTGCTCTTTTGTAATGGGCTCCTGCCTGCGTTGCCACCTTTTCCTGCCCACAAAGGAATCCGCAGCTGTCCTGACAGAGCTCTGTTGAGGTCACTCGCTCACTCCCCCATCTCACTCGCTCATTCTGTTTCTTCTGGCACTGCAGGCTTCCCTTTTGTACTGGGCTCCTGCCTCTGTCGGCATTTTTGTCTGCCCACAAAGAAATCTGCAGCAGTCCTGACACAGCTCAGTTGGCCTCACTCACTCCCCCGTCTCACTTGCTCATTCCGTTTCTGCCCGCGGTGCAAGCTGCCCTTTGGTACTGGGCTCCTGACTTCATGCTGACACCCTTTTCTGCCCACAAAGAAATCTGCAGCAGTCACGATAAAGCTCCGTTGAGCTCGCTCATTCACTCCCCCTCTCTCACTTGTTCGTTCTGTTTCTCCCGCCGCTGCAAGTTGCCCTTTTGTACTGGCCCCTGCGTGTATTGCTGTCTTTTTCTGCCCACAAAGAAATCCGCAGCAGTCCCAACTGAGCTCCATTGATCTCAATCTCTCTCCCTCCCTCACTCGCTCATTCTGTGTCTCTCGCTGCTGTAGGCTGCCCTTTTGTACTGGGTTCCTGCCGGCATTGCCAGCTTTTTCTGCCCACAAACACATCTGCAGCAGTCCCGAGAGAGCTCCGTTGAGCTTGCTCTCTTCCCCTCTCTCAGTGACTCGTTCTGTTTCTGCCGGCGCTGCAGGCTGTCCTTTTGTACTGGGCTCCTGCCTGCTTTTCCTGGCCACAAAGAAATCTGCAGCAGTCATGATACACCTCCGTTGAGCTCGCTAACTCCCCCTCTCTCAGTTGCTCATTCTGTTTGTCCCAGTGCTGCAGGCTGCTCTTTTATAATGGGCTCCTGCCTGCATTGCCGCCTTTTTCTGGCCACAAAGAAATCCGCAGCAGTCATGATACACCTCCGTTGAGCTCGCTCTCTCCCCCTCTGTCACTTGCTCGTTCTGTTTGTCCCGGTGCTGCAGGCTGCTCTTTTGTAATGGGCTCCTGCCTGCGTTGCCACCTTTTTCTGGCCACAAAGGAATCCACAGCTGTCCCGACAGAGCTCTGTTGAGGTCACTCGCTCACTCCCCCATCTCACTCGCTCATTCTGTTTCTTCTGGTGCTGCAGGCTGCCCTTTTGTACTGGGCTCTTGCCTCTGTCGGCATTTTTGTCTGCCCACAAAGAAATCTGCAGCAGTCCCGACACAGCTCCATTGGCCTCACTCACTCCCCCTGTCTCACTTACTCATTCCGTTTCTGCCAGCGCAGCGGCTGCCCTTCTGTACTGGGCTCCTGCCAGCGTAGCCACCCTTATATGCCCACAAAGAAATCCACAGCAGTAACGATAGAGCTCTGTTGAGCTTGCTCAGTCCCCCTCTCTCGCTTGCTCGTTCTGTTTGTCCCACCACTGCAGGCTGCCCTTTTGTACTCAGGCCCTGCATGCATTGCTGCCTTTACCTGCCCACAAACAACACAGTCATTTTACGGAGTTTCATCACAACATTTTTAATATAGGCATTTTAGGACCTCTGCTCATGAACAATATCAGTGTGATTTTCTTAATATGTCCTGAACACCGATTTCCCACAGCAACCGCGCTATTGTGCGCCGGAAGAGCGAAAGCACATTTCGGCCAGGATGTGAAAAATTACAGCTGCACTGTTCATAAGGAGGTGTGGCAAAATGGCCATGCTGAAAATTTGGAGTGAAAATATTGCAAAGTTGCGAAGGTATGAGTGTGCGTGGAAACTGCGCAATGCACATTCGTAACACACTCATTTTATTTTATTTATTTAGCTTTTGTTTACCAGGTAGGTACACTAGACAAGTAATATGCCTATTTTCAGGAATGACCCGGGAGAGTACAAACATACAGGATACATACAAGGCAACTTAGGTGGAACAACTTATTACAGGAGGTACTAACAATTGGAGAAAAACAAATGCACAAGCAGCAATTACACCACATAATAGGATTACATGGATTGACATTAGTGACAGCAGAATTCATCTGAAAACATTTCATTTTATGGAATTTCATCACCTAATTTTCAACATAGGCATTTTAGGACCTCTGCTAATGAACAGTGTCACTGTCATTTTCATAATGTGTCCCGAACACGGAGTTCCCACAGCGACCACACTATTCTACGCCGGGAACTGCGAAAACACATTTCGGCTAGGATGTGAAAAATGACAGCTGTACTGTTCATAAGGAAGTGCAAAAGAATGGCAATGTTGAAAATCTAGAGTGAAAATATTAGAATTTGCGGTTACTTAGTATGCGTCCAACTGTACAACGCACACTCGTAACACAGTCATTTTATGGAGTATCGTCACCAAATTTTCAACATAGGCATTTAGGACCTCTTCTCATGAACAGTGCCACTGTCAGTTTCTTAATCTGTGCGGAACACTGATTTCCCTACACCGACTGGCGCTATTCTGCCAGAAGTGCGAAAATACATTTCAGCCAGGGTTTGAAAATGACGGCTGTACTGTTCACAAGAAGGGTCTGGAAAAATGCCAATGTTCATGAAATCTAGGAATGAAAATATTGTAATTCGCAAAGTTACGGCGTGCGGAAAACTGCGCTAACGATAAACAGAACAGTCAATTTTTGATTTTTCTCACCAAATTTGTAACAGGCTTTTTGAGCACCCACCATGAACACTGGCACTGTCATTTTGTTAATCGTGTCCTGAAAGGTGATTCCACAGTGACCACGAAATCACCTTTTGGGGCGATTAACGCCATGACAGTGATAGAATTCATGAGGAGGGGTCCTAAAACCCCATGTTGAAAATTTGGTGCCAAAATTCCAAAAAATGACTGAGATATGCATCAAAGTTGAAAAAACCCTATTTATTCCATTATACGGCTTACCGGCATTTCCTCAGTTCGCAGTCAGCTTTGAAGAGTGCAGACGTGTTCCCAGTCCACCGAAGATCGTCGTGCTGGACTCCGGAGGTACGTGTGGGGGGGTGTGGGGAGGCAGGGTGCGCAGTGGGTGGTCGCGGGTTTCAGGGGAGGCAGGGAGACGCCGTGGGACTGTTTCCTTTTGCAGGTTGCAAAAAAAGACATCGCGGGCGTTTTCATTTTGCAGGGGGCACATGCACGTTGGTGGTCTCCCAGTGCCAGCGGAGTCTTCCTTTTGGGATGGGGCAGCTGTAGCTGATGGGGATTGGACACCTTCGGCACACAACAAAAGCAGGAGGGACAATGCCAACGGGATTGGGGTCCCCATCGCAACTAAACACGGTGGGTGCATACTGCCGAGGGAATTCCCCCTTGGCAGCTGAGGTTAATATTGTTTGTGAACACAGCAGCAAGCTGCCGCCATGTTCACAAACAAAAGATCCCGCCCTGCAATGACTGGTCATTCCATCACTGCAGCGAATGGCTGACGCTGCAATGACGAGGCGGACCCTGATTGCAGCAGCTGATTTTTTACAAGTTGGTGGCACACTGGCTGAACTAGTGTCAGCAGCAGCGTGCCACGGCATTGGAGGAAGCAGGACAAGCCTTTACAGGCTGTGGGGGCATTGGCCACAACAGTGCCGAGCCTCCACAGCCTGCTTGTGGAGAAACCTGCCACAACATGTTTCTTGCACATGCGTACAATCAACATAAAAAGTTCCAGGCTGCCATGTGATGGATGGAAGGTTAATAATTAAAAACCTTACAGAACACTGATCATAGAATCCTGCTTTCCGATTCATTCGCTAGTGATCCGTATGTGAACAGTAATGAACGACTAGCACAAAAAGAATGCGGGACCCACTGCATGAATGCAGTGCTTAAACTGTTTTAAAATTACACCCTTGAGAGGTTTATAATAGCAATATGGCCCACCATATTTGGTCTTGTATATGCGATAATGCCCATGGGAGGATAACTCCCTCCCCCATTATCTGACGCATAAGGCTGTCTATGACAAGTCTTATTGATTGAGTCCGTTTTAGGGCCTCACGCATTTTAAAAGAATAAGGAGCATGGCAGGGAGAGACTGTGCAGAAGAGGATTGGGAAGAAGCAGATATCCTGAACAGGTGCTTCTGCTCAGTTTTCACAGTGGAGGGAGAGCGGGACAGACCACCAAGAAGCAGAAAGAACAGTAGAGGGAGGGGCTTTGCCAAGTGATCCCCGGGCCACACCAAAAATTTGACAAACCCAGCTCTTATGATCATGGGCAGTTCAAAAACAAGCTACTTGAGCATAATGCATGTGTTTCTGTCCCTTCGTTGTAGCTGCAACAGTGGGAAAAATGCTGTCAAAACATGCTTTAACAGATTAAGATCACTCCCACTGACATTCTTCTGCTGAGAGCCTTCTGTATATTCCTTACCATCTTCACCAATGCAGAGGAGCTGCTGTGCCACGACACAAAACCCGACTGAAATTCGTTCAAGATTTTTTTTTATATTCTTTGTTTTTCCCCCTTGTCACCGCAGCCTCACCGCTCCCTCAGGGTCACCCGAGGCATCCAGAGCTGGGCTAGGCCTACTCCTGAACCTCCACCTGGTGCTGTCCTCCAAGCTACCTTGGCTTACCTGGCCCCCTTGCAGGGAATGAGAGAGCAGCTCCTCATTCCACTTCCCCTACCCACTAATTGTCTTCGTCTGGTGGCATCCAGGATTGTCAGGTTTCAGTCCTGTCTACGGCAAGGTGCCGGGGCCCATCATCAGCCTTGGCTGCGGGGTTTTCCACTGCAGTTACTCCCCCATATACAATTTATCTTTATTAGTGAGGGGGCAGGACCATAATGCACTACTGCCAGAGTTATGAGTGAGCTATGAAAGTCCTACCATCTCACAAATGGAAATACATTGCATATTTTCAGTCAAGCTGTCATATATTTGATTTATACAACATCAGTTCATCACTTAGACTTTTTAAGTCGGATGTCTCTCTATGGATTTAACTTTTTCTCTTTAAGTTTGGTACCTGGTATCAGGGCACGACAAGGCTATTATGTCATCAGCATTTTGGCAAACCTGCAAAGCACTGCAGCAGGTGAGGATTTCTTTAGTATCCTTCACTTGAGATTCAACTGACACAATACACCACGTAAGGAAACATTTAGCATTGACAAATGCATGGTCTTCCTGGATTCAAGTCTCCACCACTCATTCACACTAATGGGAGGACGCAGGAGGTGCTAGGACCCTGTGGGAGCCATAAATCTTCAGGAGGGCCGGCTCCTGAATAGGACGGCGCATACAGGGCACCGCGAGGCTAGCTCGCACCGTATAGGCTATCTCAGTGTCGACCCTCCAACTGCCTCAGTTCCTTTTCTCCCACCTTCAAGTGCACTTTGATGATGACATCGCTCACCTGCTGGGAGTCTAGTCTTCGTCTATATGACAACAGCTATATAGCCATTCAGTATTCTCTTAACTTACTATTTTAGTGTTCTTTTATTTAAAAAAAAAAAAAGAAAATGAAGAAGAAGGAGAAGAAGTTATTCTCATCCTGCCATCAACTGAGTCAACCTTTGATGGTAGCGGTGACGGTAGAGAGACTTTGTTTGAAAGCAGTGATAGCAGTGGGGCTGTGTCCGGTCCACCCCCCTTTTCAGAGGAGGGGGTCCAACCACGGACAGTCCAGTGCTCAGGGGGAGGACACTCCACCTGTAGCACAAATTTAGTGGTTCCGGGACCTGGCTCCGCTTGACCTTGAGCTCTTCTTCCTCCTGTAGTGGAAGAAGAAACAGCACCTCTCGAGGTCGCCATCTGGTTGTATGTCTGCATGTTGATCATTGCTGGTTGAGAGTGGTAAGCCTGAACTGACTCTGGTGGGTTCCCTGTGGCTCCGCTCCTAACAGCCATGATCTTTAACACCGGTTCCCATCTCTGTCCTCGATGGGGTTCCGGTGAGCAGTTTCACCTCTGGGCTGCTCTTTTAGAGCAGGGGGTACAGCATCTGCCCAGTTGTCCTGGCTAGTGGTCCTGGGTCTGGGGCCTTTGGACCTTGGGGCCGCTGGGCTGCAGCTGGGTCTGCCAGGCTAGAATGTGCGTGGTGCCCTCTCTGGTGCTAATGCCATCGACGTTGACCCCTCGTGCCTACCCCCTCTTCTTTTTCTCTGTGGGGGCCGGCATGGGTTCCGCTTCTTTCTTCCCCTTACTTCAGGTCTTGGTCCAGTAGTGATTCTGGCACCGTGTGTTGTGCCTGCTCCATGTGGTGCCGTGTCTGGAGCCAGCGCTCTCAGTGCTGCTGCTTCATGTGGCGCAGTGTGGTGTGGCATTACCTTACGGCACCTGTGCCATTGGTGGCATCGGCAGTGCCGGATGCCAGTGGAACCGGCTGCGCAGCATCAGCGGCGCCAGTGCTAATACAGTACTTGTGTGGTATTGGTACCGCGGATGGTGCTGAACTCCTTCCTGATCCAGGTGGTGGCATCTCCTTGGTCCTGACTTGCCCTTGAAGGCTATTTTGGGGTAGAAGTGGATCTGGATGAGTCTCTTCCTCTTCTGCTTTGTTGAAGACGCAGTGGATGACTCATTTCATGGGCTGGAATGCAAACCCTCTGTATCAGTGTGATGGAAGATCTTTCTAGTTCCTTTTCCTCAGGGATATGGGGTCCACCATAACATTTCAGTATTCATCTGTGGACCAAAGCAGGGATATGGGGTCCACCATAACATTTCAGTATTCATCTGTGGACCAAAGCAGACTCCTACATTCCTCAGTACAAGTACACCCTGTGGAACACACTTAATGCAGTGGTCAAGAGCCTCCTGAAATCTAACACTCCATTGTTAGGTGCATATAGCTCTATAATCAGCTAAAGCTTTTATGGACACCTACATCACTGCCTCTAGGGCAGCTGTTGCTGGCAGCAGGTGGTTAACGTCTCCTTGACTGCTTATTTGTTCGGCTAAAGGCTACTCAGAATAATAGGGCTGCCATTTCAACCACACGACATCCTCGTGACAAGCAGTTCTGTCAAAGTAGTGGCCTAGGTGCCCTTTTCAGGAACCAACCCCTCAGCCACTAAGAGAATGCAGTAGAGGGCACAGGATCTGAAATTGCCCTATATTAACCTCTGTGGATCCAGTCCAGACCCCACCCCAGCTGTCTGGGGGGGGGGGTGCCTCTAATTCGGTTTTACAACCAGTGAAAGTCCATTACAGCGGACCTATAGGTCATCAGGATTGTCCAAGAGGGATACTCTCCCAATTTTGCAGCTTTCCCCAGACCTTCCACCCAGACAGCAGCCAGTCTGTTAATAATAATAATAATAAAATTTATTTGATTAAGCGCCTTTCAAATATTTCAAGGCGCTTTACAGTCTTCATACATTTATCATAATCAAAGACAACTATAACAATACAACAGATAAATAAATAAAACTATTTAAAATACAACAGGGAAGGCCTGAATCCATAAAAATGATTTTAAGGCCTTCTTAAACCCATCCACAGTTGAACTTTCTCTGAGCTGGCGGGGCAGAGAATTCCAAAGGGTGGGAGCCACAAAGCCAAACACACGGGATCTAGAGGACTTCAAATTCACCTTCGGAATCTCCAGCAACCCCTCGTCAGCCGAGCAGAGCTGTCTCAGAGGGGCGTAAGGCACCAGAAGCTCTTTCAGGTAGTCAGGACCTAAGCCGTGTAGGGCTTTGTAGGTCAAAAGACCCACTTTAAAGGTGATCCGCCACTGTATAGGCAGCCAGTGCAGAGTGCGCAGCACAGGGGTGATGTGAGATCTTCTAGACACCCCAGTAAACAAACGTGCTGCAGCATTCTGCACTAGCTGCAAGCGGCGGATTTCGACCCCAGCAAGCCCTAGGTACAGGGAGTTGCAGTAATCAAGACGTGATGTCACCAAGGCGTGGACCAAAACCGGCAAATCGCCAGGTGAAACCAGGTGCCTAATCCTGGAGATGTTTCTAAGATGGAAAAATGAAGTCTTGACTACTGCAGACACCTGATAACGGAGGGTCAAACCAGTGTCAAGCTCCACACCCAGGTTACGCACCCGTTCAGAGGTGGGGATCTGGTCTACCCCAAGAACTAATCCAGAGGGGGACCCTATCCCCTGACCCTCAGCCCTGTGACCAGGGTCCACCACCATAACCTCGGTCTTTCCCGGGTTCAACTTTAATCCACTGATATTCATCCAGTCTTGGATATCAGCGAGGCAGTTATTCAGCACCGAGATAGCACTAACCTGGTCGGGTGCAAAAGACAGGTAGAGCTGGGTATCATCGGCATAACAATGAAACCTCAGCTCATACCGTCTTACAATGTCCCCGAGGGGTAGCATATATACTGCGAACAACATGGGAGAGAGCACCGAACCCTGAGGTACCCCACAAGAAAGAGAGACAGCCCCGGATGAATGTAAACTGGAAACCACTCTCTGAGTTCTCCCCAGGAGGTAAGATGAAAACCATCTGAGGACAACACCTGAGAGCCCACAGATGGACCTCAGACGGTCGAGCAAAACCCCATGGTCCACAGTATCAAAAGCTGATGATAGATCAAGGAGAACCAAGATAGAACGGTGTCTCCGATCTCTCGCCATCAGGAGATCATTGAGCACCCCGAACCAGAGCGGTCTCGGTGCTATGCCTCTTACGAAAACCCGACTGGAGAGGTTCGTATAAACTATGGATGGTCAAATGGTTGTCAAGTTGAGCCGCCACAACCTTTTCAATAACCTTCCCCAAAAAAGGGAGGTTAGAGATTGGATGGTAGTTGGCGAAATCATTCGGGTCTAAGGAAGCTTTCTTCAGGCCTCTCTGTTGGCCTCTCAGTCACACACTCTCTGCTTCTGAGATATGGGGCCTCTGCAGGTACTAGGCAGTAAAAATCATTCCACAGTGGAACAATGCACAGATTCCTATTTCCATTGCTTCTTGCACCCATTTGTTGACCTGGGAAGGTTAAACAAGTTCCTGTTCAGGGAACAGTTCCCTAAATCTTGGCGCGTCCAAGTATTCACTTCCTGGACATTTGGTTCCTAGCCAGCCCTTCCAGTTAAGAGACATAGGAAGCAGTCGCTGCAGCTTCTCAGTTGTTCTCTCCAGGTGCGGGGAAGATGCCAGTTCATCTTCCCAACAGCTTCTCTTCTTATGAGTTGTTTTGCTTGTTAAAAATCATGAAACCAGAATGAGTTTTTACTCATCTTTATTGTGCAGCCATCTTAAACACACTGCTCCAGCCAAGCAAACTTCCCATAACACCCCACACTCTAGCGGCTGTCTACAAATCATCAGCTTCTTACATTTACTTTAGGGTCCGTCAAATAAGTATGTAAAATTCCTATAACATCACATCTTCCTCACTTAAAGAAAAGTTCTATATTAATTTCAAACTAAATTATTGGATTGCTGTAACTTGGCTGAATTATTATCATTATTATTTTAACTTCTTACAAACTGAGGTTTCAAATTAAACTAAACCTAATCTTGAGAGGTTAACAAAAGCAAATAAATAATCTTGAGAGGAGAGGTCACTAGTACTTCACTCTCTAGTGAGTCTTTACCACTCACTCCACTGTACTTACCTAACAAGTTTCAATCAGTCTCTCTGGATGTCTAATTTCTCTTTTAAGGTTACCACCTACTCGTTTTTTGACCGAATGATTTGATTTTCTAGGTCCAGATTCGGTCCTCCTGTTTTCACCATTGCAAATTCGGTTATATGGTGGGTCAAGCAGCACCTGTTAGATTCCCCACTAACTGTTTCATTTTCTTCTCATCTGACTGTAAGCAAGTGTCTGACATTTTAGTGCACTTGCTTGCTTGCAGTGCATGCTAATCAGGAAGTGCCTTCAAGGGCAGGGCACTTAAAGAGCCAAATGTGTCCCTGTCTGCTCAGTTGTCACCTCTAACTTCACACCAGCAAATTGGAAGATTATTCACGGGAAGGGTAAACAATACTACCTTAATTAACACCTTCATTTTTCTGAACCAGACAGACACCACATTAGGGTAGTTTCCTGTCCCAGTATGGACTGTACAAGGTGTTTCAGAAACTTTACCTGCTAATGCAGTTTTATTCAGAGGTAGTACTTTTGCAGTCATTTTGAATGCTCAAATGCTTCTAAAACAGATTCTGTTAAATTCTTCACCATTTTACTTGCATGGTCAGATTACAAACAAATTCTGATGTCATGCAGACCTTTGTTTGTACACCAGTCTGTCTGAGAGGTGTAAAGTAGGGCTAATCAAATTAATCCTTTCCAGGCTGCATTGTGCGCATAGTCTTTGACTGCTGTGATAAGGAATACTTTTATACCTTTAAATGTTCACCATTTTTTCTTCTAGGGTCTGTCCTATATTTTAATATTTGTTACCCCTTTTGTTGTTAAATTAATAATCTAATATTTCATTTCTAACAATACTATGCCTCTCTCTCCTCAGTAGTTATTGTTGTCAATTTTCATACTACTTGGATATTCCAGAAAGACCAATCCAGGCCTTTCAGATGAACAGCACAGAATAATGTGGCTAATGTCATGCTAACCTACAGAAATGAGAAAAGGAAGAGAGAGAGCATTAGCTGATGAGATGACAGGAACACAATCTAGATTTGATGACACAGTAAATTTAGGCAATTTATCAACATTTTTTCAAAACATTATTATTTTTTTTACCAGAAGAGACGCATTAAGCTAAAGCTTGTTTACAGGTGCAACCTGAGAGCACAAGGGAATTAAATGATTTGTGTAGGGTCACAAAGTATGCACGTTTGGGCTGTAGGATTCAAACCCTGGTCTCCAGAATTGCAGCTTAGAGCTTTAAACCACTGCGCTATACTGCCTCCACACTATATATCACATATCATGCTATCTACTATGTATGACTGACATGGAAAACCAAATAGGGTATTTAACAGCATAGAATAGTTCTTACCACTTTTAAAAACTTCTCTGACATTACAAATAGCTTTAGAGTAGGAGCAATGGGAGGGACAGTAGCACATCTTAAAATGGCAGATGATGTTTGTAATTACATCTCGTCCACCATCACTGGTGTAGTTCATTTATTTATTTATTGAAAGAGTTTTCCCTGAAAAGGCCACCTGATCCAAACTAGCCAGTTGTCAGAGGTATCCTTATAGTCACTCGATTTGTCAGCTAAGCTGTGTTCACAGGATGGAAAGTCCCCTGAACCCCCATCTCTAACCCCACCAAATGTTAACACACACTGAAATTTAAAATATTTAAATATAAATCAAATAAACCAAAAATAATAATCATGATGTAATTTAAAGAAGTTGTACACAATGTTATATCAGCAGCATTTCTGAATAAATCAAGTGAATCAGAGTCCAAGCAATGTCCTCATTAGTCATAAAAGGGGCGGGGTTAAGGGTAGAGTTTGGGGGTGTGGTTTAGTATTCGGTTTCCATCTCATCCAAAGGTGGCAGCCCTATTCTCTTTTGGGTCTCGCTTCCTTCTCTGGTGACTTTTCAGTGGATGCATACTGCTCAGAATCGTCCTTGCTTTCAGTCTCTTTGGTGTTGTCTTGACTGACTACTGTGAAAGTTGGTAAGTCAACTTCAGTGAAATTGGCATCTTCAACCTTTGGCAGAAGTCTTAAATCCACACGATTCCGTCTCACCTCCGTTCCTCTTTCTTTTTCAATTTGATATGACCTTGGTGCAATTTGTGCTTGTATAGTGCCCCTTTTCAACCACATTCCTTTGTCATAGTATCTAAGGTGCACTTGATCTCCAGGCCTTAAATCAGGTAAGTTTCTTGCTCTCCTGTCATGTAACTGTTTTTGCTTTTTCTTTTGTTTTTCTTTGCTTTGTTTCAGCTATTCTGAGTCATGAGTCTTCAGAAGCTCTTCATGTATTGGCAGATTTGTCCTGATCCTCCTTCCCATAAGCATTTGCGCTGGAGAAAGCCCATTCTGTAATGGTGCACTTCTGTAGATCAGTAGGCTTTCGTAAAAAAATTATTTTTCATCATGTGTTTTCTTCATGAGACTTTTCACAGTTTTTACTGAGCTCCCTGCCAGTCCATTTGATCTTGGAAAATTGGGACTAGAAGTACTGTGTATGAGTTCCCATTCATAGGCAAACTGTTTAAACTCGGCAGTGGAAAACTGTGGACCATTATCGGTGAACACTTCGTTTGGAACGCCATGTCTTGCAAAGATTGACTTCATGCAGGTGATTACAGCTTTATTGGTAGTTGTAGGCAGTATTGCTACCTCTGGATAATTTGAGTAATAATCTGTTACAACTAAATGGGTTTTCCCATTACAATCAAACAAGTCGGCACCTACTTTCTGATATGGTCTGCCTGGCACTGGATGAGGACATAACGGCTGGCTTGGCTGCTTTGGTCTGTAGGTGAGACACAATTCACAGGTTGCAGTTGCCTGGGCAATATCTTAATTCATTCTCGGCCAATACATTACCTCTCTGGCTCTTCGCTTGCATTTTTCTTCTCCTAAGTGCCCTTCATGTATTTTGCGTAGCATTTCTTTGCACAGTTTTCCTGGCATAACAAATTTGTTGCCCTTAAAAATAATGCTATTGACAACAGATAGGTCACTTCTACACATCCAAAAATCATGAATAGACAACAGACAGGCACTTTTCTCCTTCGGTCAACCTTTTAATATAGTATTTCTCAGGATTCTCATTGTTTCATCTGCCTCTGTTTCTCTTCTGATCTGCTCTTGTCTTTCATTGGACACAGGAAGAAAGGTCACGATCATGTCAACATATGCCTTTATTTCTCTGTCTGTTTGACTTTCCAGGCTTTCACTCTTGTCTACAGCACATGAAAGTGTCGGCAGCATACATGTACTTTCCAGGACTATAGATCAACTGAACATTGTACTTTTGTAATCTAATTAGCGTTCTCTGTATTCTCATTGGACAGTCATTTAGAGACTTGGCCATTATAGCTACTAGAGGCTTGTGGTTTGTTTCCACTGTGAAGGCTTGACCATACACTACTGATGAAATCGCTCACAAGCGTAAGTTATTGCTAGTAACTCTTTTTCTATTTGGGCATACCTTATCTTGGCACTCGTCAAGGCTCTGGAAGCGTATGCTACAGGTTGCCAGATTCCTTCATAATTTTGCAGAAGTACTGAGCCCAAGCCAAACTGTGAAGCATTAGCTGATATTCTTGTTTCTTTATCAGGATCATAGAATCTTAACACTGGCTGTTCTGTAATAGCCTTCTTCAGATCTTTCCAGCTTTGCTCCTGTTCATGTGACCACATCCATTCATTTTTCTGCTCCAGCAGCCATCTGAGTGGGGCTGATCATGCTGAAAGTGGAGGGATAAACTTCCCTAGGTAGTTAATCATCCCTAAGAACCTCCTGACATCATCTTTGCAGCTGGGCTTTTGCATATTTACTATTGCAGATGTCTTCTTAGGGTCAGGTTTAATGCCCTGATCTGTAACAATATCACCCACAAAAGTCAGTGCTTTTACACAAAACTCACATTTTTCTTTGTTGAGTTTAAGATTTGCTTTTCTTGTCAGATCCAGCACTTGTCTCAATCTGAAGTCATGTTCATCTTTTGTGGAACCCCACACAATGATGTCATCTATCATGGTTTCAACACCTGGAATGTGCTCAAAAATCATATGAATTCTTTTATGGTAAACTTCTGGAGTGGACAATATCCCATACGGCAGACGAAGAAATCTGTATCTTCCTTCTGGAGTATGAAACGTACTTAACTTTGAACTAGCCTTATCTAGCTTCATTTGCCAAAATCCAGAAGAAGCATCCAGTTTGCTAAACCATTTAGCACCAGCAAACTGTGACGTTATCTCTTCTCTGCTAGGTAACTTGAAATGCTCCCTTTTTATAGCTCTGTTTAAGTCTCTGGGGTCAAGACATATTCTGAGATGGCCATTTTGTCTTCTCAACTATGAGTAAAGAACCCACCCAGTCTGTAGGTTCATCAATTCTCTTGATTACACCTGTGGCTTCCATGTGGTTCAGCTCTGCTTTCAGTTTGTCCCTCAGTGTGAATGACACTTTCCTGCAGTGGTGTATTATGGGTGGCACTTGGTCATCTATGTTTATTTTGTGCTCCCCAGGCAAACATCCCAGACCTTTGAACACATCACTGTGCTCTGTAAATAATGATTCACATTTAGCTTCAGCTTGTGATGTCATGACAAACACTCTTCTCACTAAATTGAGTTGCTCACTGGCACTTATGCCTAGAATTGGTTGCATATCCTTCTCTACAATTAACAGAGACACCTTGAACTGCTGGCCTTTGTGCTTCAAAGCTACCATACAGCTCCCTTTTACTGGAATATTCTCTCCTGTATAACCAGTTACTTTTATCTTGGCTGGATGAATTTTAGATTTTACATGCAGAGTTTCATAGTCTTGCAATGAAATCAGGTTCACCTGTGCTCCTGTGTCAAGCTTGAATGGTATGATAGTCTCATTCACAGTTAAAGGTACAATCCATTCCTTTTTTTAAGAAACACACAGCTCAATGGAATCTACAAAGAACTCTTCCGACTCATCTTCTTCGACAGTGTGAACTTTATTTTGTTCACTTTTCGTTTTGCAGCATTTAGCAAAATGGTTATTTTTGCCACACTTACTGCAGGACTTCCCATAGGCAGGACACGCTTTGGGTTTATGGTTATTTCCACATCTACCACATGTTTTCTGATTAGGCTGCTGCTCCTTCTGCTGCTTTGTTTTTGAAAAATATTTCTTGTTTATCTCAAGCTTCTTTAGTGCATGCACAGCGCCCTCGTTCTCTTTGTTCAACTCTTTAGCCTGTGATTTGGTAGTTTCAACAGCTCTACACATGTTTGTAGCTTTGTCCAAAGTTAAATCTTGCTCTCTAAGCAGTCTTTCTCTGAGCCCATTGTCTGTGATTCTGCTTATAATTCTATCCTTAATCAATGATTCTTTCAGATCTCTAAACCTGCATGTTTTGCACAGCAAATGTAACTCTGTTAAATACTGATCAAAGCTATCACCCTTTTTCTTGTTGCATGTGAAAAGCTTGTATCTCTCGTAGGTTACGTTTCTTTTTGGTACAAAGTACTCTTCAAATTTTTTCATAATTACATCAAGATCCATGTTTTCGCCCTCATTGAACTGGAAACTGTTGTAAATGTCTAACACATCTTCCCCGACTACATGTAGAAAGATCGAGACCTTTGTTTTGCCATCTTCGCTTTCAGCGCCACTAGCAGTTAAATAAATGTTAAACCTTTGTTTAAATCTCTTCCAATTTTTAGCTACATTTCCAGACAATAGCATACCTGACAGAGGATTTAGTTTATCCATCTTTTTTTTTTCTCTCGGTTTTTTCACCAGCCTGTCTTCTTCTAGAGTTGTTTTTTTATGTTCTTTTCCGTCTTTTCAGGGTTTGATATCCGCTTCTGACATCATGTTTTGCTTGTTAATAATCATGAAATCAGCATGAGTTTTTACTCATCTTTATAGTACAGCCATCTTAAACACACTGCTGCAGCCAAGCAAACTTCCCATAACACCCCACACTCTAGGGGCTGTCTACAAATCATCAGCTTCTTACATTTACCTTAGGGACCATCAAATACATATTTAAAATCCTAAAACATCACAGGAGCCCTCCTGGATACCTTCAAGGTGTCAACTTACTTCCAGAGGATGGGAGAAACAACATCTTTAGATGGCTTGTTACAATACAGAAAACAACTCTATTTGGCCTCCTTTTTGATTGAGCAGATGCAGGGACTCAGGTAATCCTCTGCAGCCAGCAGTGGTCTCCGACTGCGCATCCAAATCCTCCATACAAAATGACAGAGCCTCGGACAAAATCCATGGGGGACTCACTGTCTAGGCCTCCACACTCAAGTGTGGAGCCAGAAGCATCCTCATTTTGTCATAAATTTCTTAGAGATGCGCGTTATCTTATAAGCAAAGTCCTGGAGTATGCCCCCTGCCACAAAGTGTTCCTACTTCAAAAGGATGACAACGCTGTGATGTATAGCATCAGCAAACAGGTTGGGGTGCCCCCCTACCCTCTCTGCAATAGGGCCATGAGGTTGTGAGTGTGGTATCTCGAGTATGATGCATCAGTTCAGATTTCGTGCAGTCGCTTTTGATGAATTGGGCAGTTTGGACCTGGTCCTTTTGTGTCCCCTCTCAATGCAAAACTGCCTCTGTCCTGCTTCAAAACTCCTGACCCTGGTGTTTTCTGTCAGAATGGGTTCACTGCAATATTCAAGATGCTCCCTGTATGTTTTCCTCCTTTTCCCTTAATTCAGAGGGTGCTGATCAAGTTGTATGCACAGCGGGCAGGATGATTCTCATAGTCCCAGACTGGCCTCAGCAGATTGATTTGTACTGATCTACAGTCTGTCAGAAGTTCTCCAGAGGTGGCTGCCTCTACTAGCAGACCCTCTGACACAGGGACTTTAGTCCATCCTAGCCTGCGCTCCCGTCATCTCCATGCTGGGCCTGGTGGAAATGGAAGTTGGTAAGCCCTGTTTTTTCCCAGACCATTGCAGATGTCTTCTAAGTCATGCATAGGCCTTCCACCAGGAAGGCTTACGTGGCTAAGTGGAAACCCTTCTCCATCTGGTGGGCAAGTCCCACCTGGACCCTTCGGTTACCCACCAAGTAAGGTGTTGGAGTGTGTTGGACCTGTCGATCGCAGGTCGGCCATACTCGGCAGTGAAGGTACACCTCTGCACATTTTCGGTCTATCTTGAGCCAGCAGACGTCTTGTCACTGGCTCAATTACCGTTAGTCAAGTTTTGCTTTGTTAACTCCAGAAGGAAGGGGAGTGCTCCCTTCACTCTCTGGATGTTAGGACGGTGCTGCGATTCTTCATTGACAGAATGAAGAGATACACATCTGAACAACTACTGTATCTTCAGCATACCTCGGCTGGGTCAACCTCTTGCCATGAGATGTTTTTGGCTTGGTTAGCAGCATGTCTTTGACACTACTAATTCATGTCACAGGCCAAATTGAAAGGCCGGGTTCACACCACTCTATCGGAGCAGTTGTACCTTCCTGGTGGAGATCTGTAAGGTACCCATTGCAGTCATCTGCAAGGCGGTGAGTTGGAGCTCAGTGCATGCCTTTGTAAAGCACTTATGTTCTGGATGTCCATACCAGACTGCTCTCTTCTTTTGCAGGACAGTCCTTTTGGTCTTCCATTCTAAGTGAGCTCTGTCTCCGACTGCCCTACTTGGGGTGGGTTGATTTTTAGCTCGGTACTCTCCCATTAGTGTGAATGAGTGGTGGAGATGTGAGTTCAGGAAGATATGGAAATTACGTACTTACTGTAATTCTTGATCTTCTTGGATGGAGTCTCCACCACTCATTCACATGCCTACCCACCATCCCCTGAGCTCACTCGTTCTGTTTTTTGATCTTCACTACCTTGTTGTTCGGGCTGTGAAGACATTGTTCAATTGACCCTTCTTACAGGGGTCATCTGGGCCTTCACATGCCCAGAGGTTAGGGTCAGTTTTTCTTTCATTAGTTATGCTGCACCTCCTTGGTCAAAAAGGTATTGAGGCAGTTGGAGGGTCAATGCTGAGATAGCCTATACAGCATGAGCTAGCCTCGTGACACCGTGCATGCGCGGTTCTATCCTGGCACCAGCCCTCCTGAAGATTTTTGGCTCCCGCAGGGTCCTAGCACCTCTGGCGTACTCCCATTAGTGTGAATGAGGGATGGAGACTCTGTTCAAGAAGATCAAGAATTACGGTAAGTACGTCATTTCCATTTCTTTCTTGTCCTTCTTCTCTCTGCCCAGGTATTTGCCTATTAGTTGCTAAATGCATTCGGTGCCTTTGGACACTATTCAGTCTTTCTCCATTTGCAGTTGCACTGTCTGTGGAAGAGCACTGTGTACTGGACTGGATCTAGTACATTAGCTCTTACACAGGGTACCTCCCTGGTGTTTCAGGTGAAGCAGGTCCTTTTCTCTGATTATGGTTCCTTCTGGCTATACCAGACTATCTTTTTGGTTGGTACTCCCTTCTTCTTCTCTTGTGCCAGCTGGGCTGTTAGCCCGCTACTCCAGGGTGCCTGGGGAGATGAATTCATCTCGACTGCTTTGGGGTATTCGGCCTTACAGTTTCACACACACTTGAAATTCCTTTCCTTTTTTCCTCTGATGAGAAAAAAGGGGACATATTTTGACTAAGCTAGTCAGTCAAACCTCTATCAGGTTGCAACGGATTTGGTTTTTCCAGCGTCTCTGTAATTCATTCCTATTTTCATAAACTGTACCATCTCAGTTGCAAGCTAATCCCAATTCTGGGCATCCCCCTTGCATTTCCACCATAGCTACATGCTTCACGTCTGTTGCCTTTTAAGATCAGTGTCCATCTCCCATCTGGCTAGTGGTGTGAGGCTCTGGTTCCATACCCAGCTACCTCTTTAGGGCACCTAGTGTGCCCTATTGTCCTTTATTTAAAGGTTGGTAGTTGGGTTTTAGTTTGTTGTTTATGTATTCCTATATCCTTGCCCTACACCTTTGGGTTAGGAAAATTCTTAGCCCTCTCATATTTCTCCCCACTTTGTTTCTCTCCTAGTGAACAGACCTGAGGTTAGTTACGGCAATGGTTATTGACTGTGGATCATTTTGTCATTGACACCAGATGGGGGTGTGTGCAGGTACAATGCTTAGTAGCTGTGGACGGCCTCCTGGTAAAAGCTTTTCTCCTGCAGGGTTTTAGTGCCTCTGGCTCAGACCCATAAGTGGTAATCAATGATGAAGATATTCCAGAAGATGAATGGTTTGATAAGTATGTAGCTTTCCTTATTTTCCTTTTATTTATTTTTTTTGCTTGGCTAATTTTGCAAGTTAATGTCTGTATAATAACAGACTTTTCATATTGCAGCCCAAAAGTATGGCAAAAACAACGAACAATTAGAAAGCATTGATTTAAAGAACAGAAAGTCAGCCAAGCACAGCTTAAAAACAGTAGTACTTTAGTGGAAAACTAAATGACTGGATAAGGACCCTAAAAATGAATGTTCTTGTGTAAAACCTTCTTGTGTTCTTGTGACCTGTAACCTCCCTTAGAGCTCCACTTTTTGGCACCGGTTTCCCCCACTCTCACCCCTTACCCCCCACACTGCCTCACCCACCCCTCCCTCTCTAATGGCACTTTCAGACATGGGGCCTCCAGCCCATCCACCTCGCACTTTTGCCACCCACCTCTACCCGCCGACAATGGCCCTTTAGTCTGCCTACTTCTTCCTGACTCCCTCCTACCCTATACTAACTATATACTGTTCACCCTGAAACTTGTCTGAAGCTGGCTTATGTTGTCTCTCTCCATTTTTGGCTGCATAATGAATGCTTAGACATCTTTTGTGTTTTTATGACTGTAACCATTGTTGACCTTTGTATGTATGTTACCCTACATCCTTTGACGTGGAACCTTTGTAAATGAGCAGTTCCTGCTCAAATGTATTTGTAATCCTAGAGTTTAATAAAAAAAAAAAAAACACAGACCAGTGGCAACTCTATGGCATAAACATTTGCTATAAAAATGAATGCTCGCCTAAGTACTTTGGACTTTGTATGCATGTAGACTGTGGTACACAGTCTTAGATTTTATTGCCTGTTTTGATAAGCGAATACTGTACTACAGATGGGAAGCTGGTAGTTCTTTCTGTTCATCTTTGTTTTCAGAGCTATATAAAGGCTCAGCCTTATTTACTCAAGTAGTTAGCTTTTTTTTTTTTCAAGTGTTAGAGAAAGAGCCCCGCCAAGGGAGTAAGCTTTGTGAATGCTGGGAAAGGAAGTAAATGTCTTAGGTAATGATTTTTTTTTCAGCTTAGACAGAAACAAAATGGGTGGAGGTTTTAACTTTTATAACAAATATACAATAAACCTGCTTTTATAGCAAAGATAAAGTTAGATCCGCTGGGTGCTGCTGGGAGACCTGAAATAGAGGAGAGAACAAGATACAGTATCTAGCCTACACTGTATAAAAGTATTTTAAGGTATTTTTGCTGGGAAGTGCTTTTCAGCCAGTGTTTTGGGGCAGTTGCTTAAATTCTTTAAATTTCATTTACATTTAGTAGTCAGTGTGGGGAAAGTGGTATAGGTAGAATATTGCAGCCCTTGTGGGTTGGGTGGTTACTTATGACAACCTGTGAAACAGGTGTGTGATTTGGGGAGAAGCTGAATTAGGCTTACAGGAGACTGGAGATTTAAAGGGGAACAGTCAGCACTAAGTCGGGCTACAACAGTGGGAGATTTAATAGCCTGCAGTGCATATTAGAGTTTTTATAAGCTCTGATCTTCTGTGTGCTGGCCCCATTGTTCTCATAGGGCCAAGTACAGCCACACAGGATGTTACTTAGCACTGGGAGAACAGCAGGTCTGGCAAACATCTGATTTGAGGTTATAAAGTCTCTAACATGCACTGCAGGCTACTGACTCTCCCACTGCTGCAGCCCTCCTCTGATATCAGCTGCAGATGATAATGGGATTTCTGGCTAAAGCAAATGTCAGCTTAGAAGTCAGCAGAATCAGCCTGATACAATATACTATATTGCAGAAAACAGTGAGTAACAACCAGTGTTCTAGGGATGTGGATATGATGTTCTAGCCATACTTTCTAGCAGTTACCTTTCCCTTTAATTCTGGCCAGAACATCTTAAGGCTGGCTCCTCCCACCCACCCATGTGTTAACTCCCTCAGCTCCATCCCTTAATGACAGAGCTTCCTTTCTGCTTGGAAGAAGCTGGTTCCCTCCTTACTACTCTTGCGCTGCGTAGGCCCTTGTGACTTAAATCTTTGGATTTACTTCCTAAAAATTTCAAAACTTTGTCTTCAGCCCAATCATCAATTGCAACCGCAGTGGATGACAAGAAGTCTGCTCCCGGGTTCCACCGGTGTCTTTGTGGGAACAAGATGTCCCGAATGTATTTGCACACCACATTCGTCTATTGCCTGGGGCACAAGCACAATACCCAGGCCTGCGACATTTGTCGAACTTTCCATCCTATCATTCTGGAGGACCTTCTAGTCTGACTTAAGTTAGGCTGACTGAGCGAACAGAACCCTCTGGTCAAATCCAAAGATGCCGTTGGGTGGTCTCCGTGGCTGCAGGGGTCCACCAATCAGCTCATGGTGTTTGAGGTGGCAGCAGTCCAGGCCACAGCCCACATCTCCTTGGTTTCTGCCTTCATGCTGCTCTAGCTGGGCACCACTTTTATGGGATCCTACAAAGAATTGTGCCAGGCTCTGCTGACCCTTGGTCAGGGCCCCTCCGGGCACAAATCTAAGTCAAAGAAAGAGACCAAAAAACGGTCTCACCGTCAATTGTGGAATCAGGAGCACTCTCAGTCAACAGCTTCAGATTCCTGCAATTCTCCAAATTCAGTTTTGGTTGAACCCTCAGCCCAGGTCACCGACTCCATGATAACCTCATCGGGCTAGTTGGCCCAGATGCTGGTTGATCTTCCGGCTGATAATTTTCTCAAGCTGGTCAGCCAGTTGTCAACTGAGAAGGCTGACACTTCACTTTCCAGGACTCTGGCCCTGAATCAGACTGTTGGAGGGATGGATCAGTTCTCTGACCTGCCACCTCTGGTTGCCAAGACCTGGAGGAGCCTCAGCGTTCACTGACTCCCTCCGAGTTCTGCTGCTGGTCCCCCTGGTGATCTCAGTCATTGTCTCAGCCTTATTCCCAGAGGTCGAGCGGTTCCCACTGACATCTGCGCTCCTGCTCTCGATGCTCCAAGAAATGGCACTGCTGCTACTCTTCTTCCTCATTCTCTTCGGGTGAGGAGAGGCTTCAGCACAAATTAAGTCGATGCTATGAGAATCTCATGCGGCAACAGTTGGTGTTCACTGGTATGAAGCCAGTTCCAGCTCCGATGCTGATCACCACCTGGCTCTTGCCCGACAGACGATGCCTTCTCCACCTCAGGAGTCACCTAACATGGTCCTGACTCAGCCGCTCCTGACATCTTCACCGATTCTCGTGGAGCTGCCACCTGTTCAGCTGAAAACTGGCGCTCCAACCAAGAAGTCTCGGCTAGCCAAGAGGCTCCCCCATCGGTTGTCAGTCACCCCTGACCATCTGTGGAGGGTCAGCGGGGACTCTGGTGGTTGAGTCCTCTTTAACAACTCCTTGGAGTTGAAGGGTTCCTACTTGCACTCCTGTCCAGTTGACATGGAGTCGGTGGGATATCTCTCAGTGGACGAAGGCCCTCCTTCCTTTAAGGGCCTTCTCCGCTTGATCTTGGAGTCCATGGGTATGAAAATGGAGCCTGTCCAGACATGGGCTCGATACCCTTTGACTGAGATCCTTGACTGGGGAGATGCTCCTGGGGAGGCCTTCCCAGTGGCAGAGGCCATCCTTGGCCCTGCCTTGGAGCTTTGGCATCACCCCACTTTTTGCCCTGCACTCTCTGCCCAGATGGCCTGCAAATATGCAATACCTACTGGTTCCCTGTCAGGATTCACAGAACACCCCTCAGCCGAGTGGACATCTCTGTGTTCAGGCGCTCTGGCAACACTGGGGATGTTGACAAGATGTTGAACCATGTGGCTGCCTCCTCACTTGGTCTTTGCCAGGTGAGCTTGGCCCTCCTTATGGCCCACTTCTCACATGCCCTTCTGGGCGCCTTGGAGAGGTGCTTCCTCATCTGCCAGAGGACCTCCAGACCATGGCCAAACAGGTCCTGGACCAGGGCCAGGCTGTAGCTAAGCAGCAGCTCCAGACAGCAATTAACATTGGGGACTCCTGTGCCCACTCTGTGGTGGCGACAGTGGCCATGTGCCGCAGGGCTTGGCTGAGGATCTCAACAAGCTGGCAGATGTTCCTTTCCTTGGCAATAACTTGTTCCAGCCCGGAGTTAAGGGCCACCTCACCTCTACTGAGAAGTCCAATGCCACCTTGGACTCCCTGACATCTGCCCAAAAGCACCCCAAGGGCTCCAAGCAGCAGCAGGAAAGAATGCCCTTTCGATCCACCTCTACTCCTGCAGCCAAGCCAGCCCAGCCCCAGGCTGGTCAGCAGGTCTGGACATTACAGAAATGGGTGTGCTGCAATTGCCGAATCAGGCAGTGCAATTGATGAAGGGCAGCCAGCCCATACACAGCACAGAAAAGCAAAAGGTTGCAAATGCACACAGTTACCTCTTTAGCATAAAATGCAGGTCCAGTCCAGGTAAGGTAAAGTAAAGTTGCTTTATTGCCAATACAAAAACTAAACCAAATGTCCACAGTTGGAGCTTACTACCTGCCCTAGTGCTTTGACTCGCAATGAGTCTTCCTCAGGGGGTGGAGTTTAGTGGAATCACACGACCCCTAAATACTAGGTCCAATCAAACAATTTAAATCACATGTTATTTCAAACACAAAGGTGCACCATTTCTAAAACAAAAAATAAATGTGATCCCCATCAGTGTCACTAGAGGGTGCTGCTAATTAAGTACCACCACACATTTCTGTAAAGAGTTACATCATTAGTACAACACAATATTCTTAAGATAAATTATGCTTCTTTAAACATCTCATTTTCCAAGGATTTCAGGAAAGAATAAGATAAAGAAAGAGATAAAGATGGGGAAAAGGGTTCAAACCACCTGTTTTTTCAAGGCATCATTTTTATTCACATGGCTGCTTCATTACAGGACCTCCATGTAATTAAGTTACATAAGAACATCCTTTTGAAGGTTCAAACCACAATGAAAGAGACCTGAAAGAGAGTGAAAGAAAAACTTTTAAAACATTTCTTATTCTGAGATTTAAATCAAGTTAACATTTCAGTTTACTATCAATGAATTCATATTTCGCATTCTAGTATCTTATTTTACTTATTTATTTCTGGGAAAGGGTTTGCGGTCCCATTTATCATTCAGACCAGAGGGTTTTACATTTCTGAGTCTATAAATCCACATACTCTCCCTTTGTAACAGGAGATTGTGTCTTTCACCTCCATTTTTCATGGGCGGAATATATTCCAGTCCCAAAAACCTTAGCTCATCTGCTTTTGAACCGTGTCTTTGAGTAAAGTGTACTCCAACAGGTGTATCCTGTGTGTTACTTAAAATAGAATGTATATGTTCCTGTATCCTCTGTTTAAGGGGTCTGACTGTTTTTCCTGCATATAAAAGCTTGCAAGGGCACCAAAGAGCATAGACAACATATGGGGTGTCACACGTTATCAGCTCTCTGATCTCGACCTTTATGTTTTCAAATTTAGGGTGTGTTAGAGTCTTACTCGGTGTCCCATACTTGCAAATGTTACACCGGCTGCATCTATAGAACCCACAGCTTCTAGTGGGGGAGCCAAGTGCTTAGTGTTACAGTAGATTTGAGAATTCTGCTGTGCACTGGTTTGTCTTTCAGATTATTCCCTCTACTGAAAGTAACTCTGGGTTTAACCCCTACTGCCAGTCCCACTTCTGCATCTCCTAGTAGGATGGGCCAGTTTCTGTGCAGTATGTTCCCTATTCCGCCGACCTCATGATTGAACTCTGTAAAAAAAGTGCAAGGTTGCAAGTCATGTCTATCCATGTTTCTTTCTGTTCCTGTAAGTAAAACCTTCCTGTCTATTTTGGATACTTTCTCTTTAGTTTTCATCAGTAAATCCCTGCTATAACCTCTTTATTCAAATCTTGTCATCAATTCTTTAATCTGTCCTGTAAACTCACTTTTCAGAACTGCAATTTCTATGCATTCTATAACTGCCCATACAATATTGAATCCTTAAGGCTACGAGGGTGGTCACTTGAGGCTAACAGGAGGGAATTCATTGCAGTGGGCTTCCTGAAACATGTAGTGTCCATTCTAGATTTTTGATTAATACTCTGTAACCCCTAGGCGGTGCTACTCCAAGGGTTACTACCCCTGCCTGTATGGGTATGCCCGGGTTGAGGGGCCTAGGTTCTCTAACAAGGTGCCTCCACCCAGAGTAGTGGTATTGGGGATGTTTGTCTATTCTGCTTTAGCCCTCTGGAAAGCTATATAACCACCCACCGACTCTCCTAGTGGCCTAGTACCTGACACAATAGGGAATTCACAGTCAGTATGAAACAGTAATGATATGCACACACCCTCCACACTTACCACCAGGGTTGGACTTGCAGTAACTTCCCTGGAGACCCCCTGCAAAGTAAGGTTAGCAATACAATAGTGCACTCTTAACACTGTAGCCCCACTAATAATATACATACTAGCCAGGTGAAAAAAGACAATCAGGTTTATTTAGGTGCAGTGAACAAGGAAGGGGGCATGAATCTAGTCAAATGATAAATCTGACTTTGTTCAGTGATTGCATGTACTTTATGTCCCAGACTGACAGTCACACAACCCTGGGTACCCAGGATGGTAAGTCTGGCTAGCCAGAGGCATTGCCTGGGGGTGGCCGGTGTTGCAGCTGATGTTGGGGCCCTTGGTGGAAAGAAAAGCAGTTAACATGCAAAACAGCCAGGTTATTCATAATCTGAGCTGGTTGGCTCAGTCCTTTGTAAACCCAAGAAATTGAAACAATTAGATGGTACCACAGATGATTTAAACACTTGTTGCAGGGAACTACTCTGATTGTATTCAAGAAATAAAGTTAGGATGAACTCCACAAGATAAAATCTTCAAAAGTTTATTTTCAATGTGTCAGACACCTTCCAGTGGCTATGTTTCATGGTGACAGCCACTTCATCAGGCCCACAGTATTCTAAAATCGTATTGTTTGTAGTATAAAATCACATAAACAGAGTTTACTTCTCCTTCATCCTTCCTTTCAGGATAATATTCCTAAATTAAATTTCTTGGCTATATTCTGCTTTCATGGCATAGAGTAAATACATCCACTCGTGTAATACAGTACTCCCAGGACAACGTCTGTGGTTCTCTGTAACCCTGTTTATAACAATCTTGTCAACCAGACTTGAGAGATAAACTTGGGAAGCAGACCACGCAGCGGATCTCTTGTATGGTGTGGTATGGATCACACCATACATGAGATCTGCTGCGTCAGACTCCTGCTGGCAAATGGCACTGGGCATAATCCTTCCTCATACTCCTGGTACAGTACAGCACCAAGTCCCTTTAAATTGGCATCAGTGTGTAACACATGAGGCTTGGTGGGATCTGCATAAGCAAGAACAGGGGCATGAGTAAGTTGATGAACGATATAAAAGGCCACCTCACACTCTTAAGAGTCCACCTTGTCCCGAAAAGTTAATTTGCTCAAAAATAGACTTTCTCTTCCTCTTTAACAGCATTCCTTTGTATGTTCAGTTTGTTGATGGATAACCTTGAGTTAGGCTAAGCAAAGGGCGGATGACTTTAGTATAATCTTTCACGAATCAATGATAGTAGCCGCAGAACCCCAAGAATCTTTGCAGTTCCTTAAGATTGTTAGGCTGTGGCCAGGTGGTCAAGGCGTCTACTTTGCTTGAATCTGTTTGAATTCCTTTAGATGACACAATGTAGCAGACATATTTTATAGATTGCTGGAAGAATTGATACTTGTCAATAGATAGTTTTAAACCAAAATCCTCCAGCGGGTCCAGAACCTTAAACAGATGTGTCTCATGCTCTTTGAGGGTCCTGCCAAACACAATAACATCATCCAGGTAGACAAGGCATTCTAGTAGATTCATGTCCCCCACAACTCGCTCCATCAACCTTTGAAAAGTGGCAGGTGCTCCTGAAATGCCCTGAGGCATGTTTAGAAATTCGTAAAAACCCAGAGGGCAGATGAATGCTGTTTTTTCTCTATTTTCGGGGGCCATCAGGATCTGGTAATACCCACTCTGGAGGTCTAGCACAGAGAACCACTGGCTCCCATTAAGGCAGTCAAGGGCATCCTGGATGTGTGGCATAGTGTATTGGTCAGGTATAGTTCTTTAATTCAGAATCCAGTAGTCTACACACATCCTTCGGAGCTGTTTTTCTTCCGGACTACCACAATAGGAGAGGTGTACGGACTGCAAGACTCTTGTACAATTCCAGCTGCTAGCATCTCCTGAAGGTGGCATCAGACATTGTCAGTGTCTGCTGGTGCTAGGCGACGAGATCTTTCATGGAAAGACCATTCATCGTGAAGTCTAATGTAATGTTCGGCCCCAGTGATGCATCCCACATCCCATTCTTTCAAAGAAAATACCTTGCTTCGCTGGGACAGTTTTTGGCTGATCTTTACTCTCCACTCTTCAGGAATAGGGGATTCTCCAAAGTCGAACAGGTCAGGAGTTACCTCGTCATCCTCTTCAGTGCATTTCTTTCTAGGCAGCACAGCAGTATTTGCACAGTACACAGTGGCCAAGGTGCAACCTTGATTTACTCTGATACCCCGGTCAGACAGATTTTGGACTTGTACCACTACCTGCTGAGCATAAGCGTGAGCTCACGCCAGCAGGATGCTAGGCTTAACCAATAGTCCCTCAGGCAGTTTCCCCTCCTCTGGGGCATCCAGCATGATAATTTTATTCTTACCATCTTTCCTAATCCGTACCTCACCACTGATGGTACACTGAGCATTGGGAGGCAACACAAGTGATTCCAGATCTTTCTTCCACACTACTCCCACCGGTTCATCTTTCTCAACTTCTTTGGCTTGCATCTGTAAATCATATGCTCTGCGCACCATGGCAGGGATGTGCAAAGCCCACCAAGTCCTGTTTTCTTGCTTCTCTTGACAAAGCTGGGCTAGCCGACGGAACATATGAGCATTAGTACTGATTAACTATGGGATACCATCATACATTCCAGTCGGTGGTCATACCAGGGCCAGGGTCTCTACTGGTTCATTCATGCCAGCAACAGCAGTAGGGAAAGATAACCACAGTCGTACATAACCCTGGTAAAGGTAGGATTTGTCACTCAACCCCCGCACATGAAGTCCATCAAGGGGTAGGAGAAGAAGATCAGACAAGTGTTGGTCGTACTAGTCTTTGAACACAATAGTGACCTATGAGCCACTGTCTAGCACAGCTCGAGTTGAGATGCCATTAACAGTTACTGTTTTTTTTTCCCCCAGAAGAGATACACTAAGCTGAAAGCTTGTTTCCAGGTGCGACCTGGGAGCACAAGGAAGTTAAGTGACTTGCTCAGGGTCACACAGTATGCAAGTGGGGGCTGTAAGATTCAAACCCAGGTCTCCACATTTGCAACCTGTTGTTTCCATGGAGGGACCCACCATCTCGGACCAATCTGGAGATGCTGGTTTGTTGGAATGGTCCGCAGCAGTTTTGGAGAAAAAGGATTTTCTTGGTGGGCTGGCTTGTGGCTTTATATTGCTTTGCTGGACCAGGCTGAGTAGCTTGGTAGTGACCCACCGTAGATATTCTGGAGCATTGCAAACTCGTCTGGTGTGCCCATTTTCTCCGCACCGGTCACAAAACACCTTGCCTCTGGGGTCAGTGGGATGGGCCGGGTCTTCATGAGGTTTGTAGTGATTTGAGGGTGGAGCCCTACCCTCTTCTTTTGGTTTAGATTCAGGCTCAGCTCCTCCGTAGCCCCTCCAAAGGGCGGACAATTGGGTGGCATAAATGAGATCCCTCACCATAGCTCGCAATTCCCTCATCTCTTCTACCATGGTGGGGTCAGCTCGAGGTTCAGCAGCAAGGGCACTGGCGCCCGTACCCACAGGTGGGGTCTCACAACTAGGCTCAGTCTTGGTGGGGCAAAAGCCAGGATTTTTAACGGGCTTGGCCGCAGCTTGCAGGCTGGCTTTTAGTTCTTTCAATTCTTTTAATAGTTCACTGACTTGTTGTGACTCAGAGTGGTCCTCTTTCTCAATAGTTCTGTCGGGGGTTGTGGCAGTTCTTGCAACCCCCGCATATGGTTCCTAACCATCTTCATCATTTTCTGCTTCCCGAATTTCCTTCATTAACCAACAGTATTTGGGAGGGTTAGCTTTACGGTCTTGAAATTTCAACTTCAGCATGAGCACACTTGAATAACGGGCAGACTTAAGGATGAGTTCCAGCCTGACATGATTCAGTTCACTAGCTGAGATACCCCTTTAACGATGTGCCCTTTGCAAGGGTCCTTCTTCCCAGGTCATGAAAGCAGACAGTCTCTCATTCTTCCACTGTTTAGTAGACCTGAATTTCCACATCAAATCCTCTCCGGATTCAGCACTACCAAATGCCCCTTGTAAAGTGCATAAGTACTCGGCTGCAGAGGCCTCTGGGTTAGCAGACTGAAGGAACTGGATGGCTTCCAGTGCAGGGTCTCTCAAACTTTCCATCAGTCTCCTGCATTTCTCCCTTCAGAACACTGCCACTCTTGTACCAGGGGGGTGGCATAGTCCATCCAGGTTTCCAAGTCATTTTCCCCCACAGGCACAGGAACAGCACCTGAAAACAGCCTGAGTCTGCAGTAAGAGTTCAGGTGCACTCAGGGTATCACAGTGGGGGACACTACAATGTTATATGCCCTAGGGGAAGCTGGGGAGGCCAAAGTAGACTGAATGTGTGTGGCCTCCTCAGAGTCCTATAAAACCTTCCACAAATCCTTACCTGTCAGCCCTTCAGCAGCTAAAAGTCTCACTAATTTGTCTTTAAATCCTTCCACCCTTTGGGACCCCCCCCGGGGAGGATGGGTCGCTGTGTAGTTGAATGACCCTCCACCCCATCAGGGACCCCTCTGACATGATAAAAAGTGGGTACTGTCTCAGGGTCTATGGGGAGGCTACATGAAATGAGAGCCACTAGGGTTTGTGTAAACAGGTTTGAGTCCCGCCCCCGCACTTCAACCTTTCCCAGGCATTTAACCTTCCCCAGGGTTTCCTCTATAGTGCCATTAGAAGTCCCTACCGGGATATCTAGTAGCAATAAAGCATTGCAGGGGTCGACCCCTTCAGCCTCACTCCAGCCCATCATGTGGTGCACAACCAGCTTATGGCGAGAAATTTTCCATTTGGGCGTAGTAAGTGCCTCCATTTCAAATTCTTCTTCAAATTTACACTTGACTGAAATTCTAACTTTTGGCCACTAGGGGTGCTAATCCCAGCAGTGCCTCCAAGATATAACCTCTAGGCGGTGCTATTTCAAGGGTTACTACCTCTGCCTGAATGGCTATGCCCAGGTTGAGGGGTCTGGGTTCTCTAGCAAGGTGTCTCCACCCGGAGTAGTGGTACTGGGGATGTTTGCCTATTCTGCTATAGCCCTCTGGGAAGCTATAACCACCCACCGACCTTCCTAGTGGCTACCTGACAAAATAGGGTATTCACAGTCAGTATGAAACAGTAATGATATGCACACACCCTCCACACTTACCACCAGGGTTGGACTTGCAGTAACTTCCCTGGAGACCCCCTCCAAAGTAAGGTTAGCAATACAATAGCACAGTCTTAACACTGTAACCCAACTAATAATATGCACACTAGCCAGGTTAAATGTGAAAAAGACAATCAGGTTTATTTAGGGGCAGTGAATAAGGAAGGGCGTGAATCTAGTCAAACGATTAGAAATCTGACTTTGTTCAGTGATTGCATGCACTTTATGTCCAAGACTGACAGTCACACAACACTGGGTACCCAAGATGGTAGGTCTGGCTAGCCAGAGGCATTGCCCGGGGTGGCCGGCATTGCAGCTGATGTTGGGGCCCTTGGTGGAAAGAAAAGCAGTTAACACGCAAAACAACCAGGTTATTCGTAATCCGAGCCAGTTGACTCAGTCCCTTGTAAACCCAAGAAACTGAAACAATTAGATGGTACCGCAGATGATTTAATCACTCGTTGCAGGGAGCTACCATGATTGTACTAATGCTACCAGGATTCTGCTGCAGGCCTGGTGATATGGAGACCTTGTTTTGGTGACCGTTGAGCATTGGGAAACAGGGCCGACATGACACACCTCCTCTTCATAGCCTTTCCTCCAGGTGGCCGCAACCTACGAGTTGTTGCTGCGCAGGGGCTGGATCCCTGGTCCCTTACCGGAACAGTCTCTGGTGCAAGAGTTGCGGCCTTTGCCGGGTTGGCAAGGCCCAGGCAGGATGAGCAGTCTGGCAAAGTTCGTAGGTTTTGCTGGTGTAGCCTCCAGCTGGCGTAACAGATCTGGCGGTAGGCAAGCAGGTCTTGGCCCACATAACACATTCAGCACACTCAAAATACACAGCTTTCTCTTGGAGCATTTCCGATTTAATCCGGTTGCAATTCAGCAGCTTTACTGAGCAAACCTTTCGATCTGAGCACTTCTCGCACACACACTGGGCTGATCGCTTCAGGAGGAAGTCTTCGATCCAAGGTACAAGTGGCACTGATATCCTTCTTTTGTTCTTCTGCCACAGTTCCAGGCTGGACTCGGACAAGTCCGACTTCTGCTGTAAATCAGTTCAGTGCAGGAGAAAGTGACAGGGAGGCAAGTTGGGCCTCTTCCTGCTGAGTTTCAGAGACAAAGGTAGGATTACCAGTTCTGGGAGCTTGTGATAAGCAAACATTACTGATCCATTAGTTTCCCCATGCTGAGTAAGGTAAGTAATTAGTCTGTGGATTTTATTCTCCTAACTTGCTAATGTGCAGCCTTCCAGTACTGGAAAAACTTGTTCTCTATGAAGTCAGCAGTTTGTTGGTAGAAAATCTCTGTAAGGTGGAGGAGGTATTTTATTTCACTACAGCTGGACTCTGACTGGCAAAAGGGTAAGCAGCAAGGTTTTTACAGCTTCCGTTTTCAAATATGAAAGTTGTTGACATTGTTAAACCCTATTTATTTTCATCTAATTTTTCTAGTGTAAGAAAATATATTGTTATGCTGTATTTTTTTCTTTGAAGTGAAATAGAGCTTGTGTGGCTTTCATTCAGTGTGCACTTTTGTTGTCTGTGTACTAAATTTCCATGTGAATTAATCTGCATGTTCTCAGCATACCTCTCAAGTGTCCCTCATTATGAGGGACATCCCTCATTTTACCCCTCAAAATTGCCCTGTCCCTCATCCATCACTCATGGAAAAGGTGCTGCACACATAGAAAATGTGCTGTAAATTCTGCATTTAAAGCATAAATTAGTAATATTATAAGATGCTAAATAAGCAAAAAAAACGTTGTATAAGTAAAGGCAATGGTTTATTCATTGTTCTGAGCTTGTATTTCCATGTTTGAGGATGTGTCCCTCATTCCTCACCATGAGACGAGCAACTTGTTGTTCAGCATGCAGCATGCCCTCCTGGTGAAACATTTCAATAAATAAATACGTGTTGAGCGTGCATGTCCCTCATTTTAGTGACAAAAGGTTGAGAGGTATGCTTCTCAGTGTGTTAATAATTTCTTGTGGTAGGAGGGAACCATGGAGTGCAGATTGGCGCTGGATGTGACACTTTGCTTCCCCCCTCCTGCTCTTCCTCCCACCTCCCATTAAATGACAACTACAACCTCACATATTGTAAATGGTATTTGTTTACATTGCCACCATTCAGTTCCATTTTATTCCAAGAATGGAGCAGCATACAATTAGGAGAGCTGGCAGTACACAAAACATTACTCCCAGCTCTCTGTCTAATGATGCACCCAATCTTGGAATAAAATCTCTGTTACCAAACTGCTGATAAAGCGCAGTGCCCTAAACATTACATGCAGTTCTGCGCTTGGTAGCCCAAAAATAAAATGCACTTTTGAAGCAACCAGAAGTGAGCATCTTGAATCCTTTCTGTGCCTTGTGTGCTTGTGTGTGCTGCATGTCTGTCTCCTGAATTAGAATAACAAAACAAGTAGCAGGAGGGGAGGGGTGCGAAATACCCCATTTTACCTTCCATCAGTTTCAAAAACTTCTGAGGAGTGGTAGAGCAGGATTTTTCCTGTAAATGACTTTCAGTTTGTGTGTTTTTTTGTGGGGTTTTATGGTTATTTAGACTTGCTGCATAGAGATGCATATTGTAAGTGGTCTCAGTGTCAGCCCGTTCAAACTGCTAATGCAGCTCTTTGGAACAAACTGACATTTCAATAATCAGAAAATGGAGGCACCCAGGGTAGTTACAGAGGACTGCTGCTAACAGAAAAAATAAACTAAAAGTTTCTGTATCCAACAGCCTTAGAACTGGAGTAGGGCTGCAAGTTCAGGTCTCCAAAATAATCTGAAATAATGCAATCTGATTCTTAACCAGGACTGTTAAAACTGTTGCTGGAAAAACTATTTTATTAAAAATCACCCTCTTCATTAGGAAAACATTCCAAACGTATGCTTTTATCGTTTTTGTTTTGGAATAATTTTTATAATAGCAATAATGCACTCATAAGAATTAGAGTAACAGTCAGTTACTTAACTCCATAGTGGCAATATGGTACTCGGCTGCCCTTCATGTCACATCACACCCATAGTGGAGGATTACCAGACTGTTACTCTAACCCCTGGTCATGTCTTGTGTGTGGAAGGTCATGTACACAAATGCCCACAGCTTGGGTGATAAAAATCCCGACTGGATGATAAAGGAGGCGGATGGGGGGGGGGGCAGCAGATGTCGCCTACCTCGATTTTCAGCAGGGGCTTCAAAACTGTTCCACGTGAAGGAGTGGTAAATAAGTAGAGAAGCCTGGGCTTGGGCCACAAGGTTGTGAACTGGGTTAAAAACTGGTTGGGGGACAGGAAACAGAGGGTGGTGGTAAATGGGGTACAATCTGAGGAGAGGGGGTGACCAGTGGGGTACCTCAAGGATCAGTCCTTATTCCAGTCATTTTTAATATCTTCATTGGTGATATTCAGAAGGACACAAGGGGTAGGTTTGTCTATTTGCTAATGACACCAATATATGTAACAAGATGGGCACCCACCATTGGGTGGATACAATGAGGAGGGACCTAGGAAGCTGTCAAAATGGTTCAGATTGTGGCAACTAGAATTCTATGTGAAGAAGTTCAAGTTCATGTCCCTGGTGTGCAGGAAACTTCAGGTAAGCTATAGGAAGTTGGGGGGGGTAGTTAGTAACGGTTACAAAGAAGGACAGGGATTTGGGGAATAATCATTTCATATGATCGAAATGTGGCCATACTGTGTACCAAGGTTGGTGGATTGGATCAGTGGTATACTGGGACGGATAGGATTCTAGGAAGGGGTATTACTAGCGGAAGAAAGGAGGTGGTAATGCCACTAACCCAAACCCTAGTTAGGCCTCTCCTGGAGTTCTGTGTACAGGTCTGGAGGCCACATCTTTGGAAAGATGTGGACAGTGTAGAGAATCGTAGAATCATAGAATCATTTTGGCAGAAAAGGACCCATTGGTCCAGCTAGTCTGTCCCGCCCCCCCCTTGCTCCATCACTTACCCCCCCTTTCCAGCCCAATATGTCTGTCCCATGCCCTCTCTTCTTGACTCCCTCCATCATATCAGCCATCACCACCTCTTCTGGCAGTTTGGTCCAGGCCTCCACCACCCTCTCGGTGAAGAACTTTCCCCTTACATTCCCTTTGTATCTTCCATGATCTAACTTTAGACAATGCCCTCTTGTTTTTGCCCCACTCCATTCCTTTACCCTGTTGATCCCTTTTACGTATTTAAAAGTTTCAGTCATGTCCCCCCCTTCCTCCTGGTCTCCAGCATGTACAGATCCAGCTCCGTACACCTCTGTACGTTGTTATCCCTCTGTACAGACAGTTGGTGACACCCCATCTGGAGTACTGCGTCCAGTTCTGGAGACCCCATCTCCACAAGGACATGGACAGGATAGAGGCAGTCCAGAGGAGGGCAACTAAAATGGTGCAGGGTCTGCAACAGAAGCCAGTCATGAGGAGAGACTAAAGGAGCTTAATATGTATACCCTTGAGGAAAGAAGGAGAGGGGGACATGATAGAAACTTTAAGTACCTCACTGGAATCAACAAAGTCCAAGAGGGTAGCATCTTTCAGAAAAAGAGACGCAAGAACAAGGGACACAATTTAAAGATAGAGGGGGCAGTTCCGGGCAATGTGAGGAAGTATTTTTCACAGAGAGGGTAGTGGATGCATGGAACAGCCTTCCTGAGGAGGTTGTGGGGTCTAAAACTGTGGGAGAATTCAAGAATGCATGGGACAGACATAAGGCAATTCTTGTGGGGGGTAGGAAGAAATAGGCTGTTGGTTAACTAGGATCTGCGGCCTATCCTGTAGGTTGGGAAATGGGCAGACTAGGTGGGCCAAGCAGTCCTTATCTGCCGTCAAAGTCTATGTTTCTATATTCCTTCTGGGAGCAGCTGCTTGAAAGCTCGGCTGTTCACACTTCAGCCTCCAACTCTAACTGATCCACTGCCTCTTGGCACACTGGGAATTTTCCTTGTTAATTCAGGAGTTTGGTTGGCTGAAGGAGCTGTCAGTTACAGTTAGGGCTCCCCACCAGGTCAATTTGGCATCAACTGAAAAATTACAAAACTACAGAATTTCCTTCCCACAGAACACTGGGGTTCAGATCCATTTTAAGTCCCCAGTGGTTCTGTTGGTCCAATTACTGGAAGTCCCGGACCTAACATGGTGGCTCCCATCCAGATAAGCAGGCTGCAAATAAAGCAGGTTGGACAAACTTCTCTATTTCAAATATAACAGTGCACAAACAGTAAATAAGCACAGTTCCTACACAGGCTCCATCTGCGCAAATAGCGATTGCAGATTTGAGCAAAACAGAGCACTGTCTGGCCAGTTGCAAGCCCTAAATCACTTGGACCCAGCACAGACCATTTACTTAACACTGGTTAGCTATTCTATTAAAGAGACAGGCGCAGAGGCTAAAGAGGGCAGTCTTACACAAATTAACAAACTACTTAAAGACAGGACACCAGCCTGACAGTGGGCATCTGGGGAGCCCAGGAAGACATTAAGGTAAATCCCCAAATTGGAGGGGGGGGTTACAACTTAATGTAAGGTCAAGGGCATTAATGGTGCAGGGGTCAGTATTGTAAGTGAATTTTAAATTAAGGTTGTTGGTGTTCAGCCATCTCATGAATTCAGGTATAGTTTCATCATCCCCTTCCCAGACACAAAGCACATCGTCAATAAAGCAATGCCAATGTCTGATGTGCCTGAGAAAGGGATTGTATTCAGTAAATACCACATGTTCCTCCCAGTGGCCAAGGAATAAGTTAGCACAACTTGGTGCCATTGCGGCACCCATGGCTGTTCCACATCTTTGTAAGTAGTATTCTCCCTGAAATTCAAAATAATTATGGTATAACAAAAATTCTGCGGCCTCAGGGATAAATTCATGTGGTATTCTATCTGTTTCAGAAAGTCTCTCCATCTAAAATGTTATGGCTTCAAGTCCTTGATGGTACTGGACTGAAGTGTAAAGAGAGTCCACATCTAACCTAATCCATTTAAAATTTTCTTTCCACTCTAACTCCTGTACTTTGTTTAATATATCTTTACTGTCCTTGATGTATGAAGGAAGTTTTGACACATCAGACATTAGGATTGCTTTACTGACGATGTGCTTTGTGTCTGGGAAGCGGATGATGAAACTATACCTGAAGTCATGAGATGGCTGAACACCAACAACCTTAATTTAAAATTCACTCACAATACTGACCCCTGCACCATTAATTTTCTAGACCTTACATTAAGTGTTAATCAAGAATCTAGAATAGACACTACATGTTTCAGGAAGCCCACTGCAACAAATTCCCTCCTGTTAGCCTCAAGTGCCCGCCCTCGTAGCCTTATGGATTCAATACCGAATGGGCAGCTATTAAGACTGCATAGAAATTGCAGTTCTGAGAGTGAGTTTACAAAAGAGATTTAAGAAATGATGATAAGATTTTAAGAAAGAGGCTATAGCAGGAATTTAGTGATGAAAACTAAAGAGAAAGTGTCCAAAATAGACAGGAAGGTTTAACTTACAGGAACAGAAAGAAACATGGATAGACATGACTTGCAACCTTGTACTTTCTTTACAGAGTTCAGTCATGTGGCCGGCGGAATAGGGAACATACTGCACAGAAACTGTCTCATCCTACTAGGAGATGTGGAAGTGGGACTGGCAGTAGGGTTTAAACCCAGAGTTGCTTTCAGTAGAGGGAATAATCTGAAAGACAAACCAGTGCACAGCAGAATCCCCACATCTACTGTAACACTAAGCACTTGGCTCCACACTAGAAGCTGTGGGTTCTATAGATGCGGCCGGTGTAACATTTGCAAATATGGGACACCGAGTAAGTCTCTAACATGCCCTAAATTTGAAAACGTAAAGGTTGAGATCAGACAGCTGATAACGTGTGACACCCCATATGTTGTCTATGCACTTTGGTGCCCTTGCAAGCTTTTACTGTATATGTAGGAAAAACAGTCAGGCCTCTTAACCAGAGGATACAGGAACATATACATTCTATTTTAAGTAACAGACAGGATACACCTGTTGGAGTACACTTTACTCAAAGACACGGTTCAAAAGCAGATGGGCTAAGGTTTTTGGGACTGGAATGTATTCCGACCATGAAAAATGGAGGTGAACGATCCAATCTCCTGTTACAAAGGGAGAGTATGTGGATTTATAGACTCAGAAATGTAAAACCCTCTGGTTTGAATGATAAATAGGACCGTAAACCCTTTCTCAGAAAGAAATAAGTAAAATAAGATACTAGAATGCAAAATATGAATGCATTAATAGTAAACCGAAATGTTAACTTGATTTAATTTTCAGAATAAGAAATGTTGTTTTAAAAGATTTTCTTTCACCCTCTTTCAGTTCTCTTTCATTTTGCTATATACCAACAAGAAACCGCACCTCCTGATGACACATTTGTGAGTGCGAAACCGGTAGAGGTTGTTAGCAGCGTCCCTGATACGTGTCTGCACTAAGGCGGTGTTTTGTAATATTTTGGTTATTAAAGCTACTTTTTGAAAGCTAGTGGTGCAGTTTCTTGTTGGTATATATTGAACTTTTTGACTAACGCAAACTCCTTATCCTGCTGAGCTGTTTTGTTTTGAGTTCTCTTTCATTTTGGTTTGAACCTTCAAAAGGATGTTCTTATGTAACTTAATTACATGGCGGTCCTGTAATGAAGCAGCCATGTGCATAAAAATGATGCCTTTACAAAACAGAAGGTTTGAGCCCTTTTCCCCATCTTTATCTCTTTCTTTATCTTATTCTTTCCTGAAATCCTTATAAAATGAAAGGTTTAAAGAAGCATAATTTATCTTAAGAATATTGTGTTGTACTAATGATGTAACTCTTTACAGAAATGTGTGGTGGTGCTTAATTAGCAGCGCCCTCTAGTGACACTGATGGGGATCACATTTATTTTTTGTTTTAGACATGGTGCACCTTTGTGTCTGAAATAACGTGATTTAAATTGTTTGATTGGACCTAGTATTTAGGGGTTGTGTGATTCCACTAAACTCCGCCCCCTGAGGAAGACTCATTGCAGTCGAAGCACTGGGGCAGGTAGTAAGCTCCAACTGTGGACGTTTTGTCTAGTTTTTGTATTGGCAATAAAGTAACTTTACTTTACTTTACCTTACCTGGACTGAACCTGTATTTTATGCTAAAGAGGTAGTTGTGTGCATTTGCAACCTGAGCCAGAAGAACTGTGGGTCACCCTGGAAACAGGAAATGGGACAGCCACATGAACTGGGGTTGTGTACAGACCTCCAGACCAGGGGGAGGACATAGACCCATTACAGTTAGAAGATATACAAAACATGACAGCTAAAGGGGAGGTTCTGATAATGGGAGACTTCAACATGCCAGATACAAATTGGTCAATACCAGCAGGAACATCTGCCAGAACTAGACACATGGTGGATTCCCTGCAGGGGGAGAGACTCAGACAACTGGTACAATAACCCACAAGAGACAGGGCTATCCTAGATCTAGTACTGACTAACAGGGAAAGGATCACAGATCTCCAGGTAGAAGGTCACTTGGGAGCCAATGACCATCACATGGTATGGTTCAATTTGGCCACTAGAACTAAATCATCCCATTCCAAAGCAAAACTATGGGACTTCAGAGGAGCTGACTTTGATAAGATGGCCAACAGAGTTAAGCTAGCCCTGGCAAAAAGAAATACAGGTGAGGGGGTACAGGCAAAGTGGGCAAGCATTAAAGATGCAATACTTGAAGCAACATCCCATTGTGTTAGAGAAAAAAGGAAGTGCAAAAGAAGAAGGAAACCACTTTGGTTCTCAAAAACAGTAGCAGAAAAGGTCAGAGCCAAAAGGCTGACCATCAGGAAATATAAGGGAATGCAGCAGGATGAAGATAGGGAGGCATACCAAACTTCCCTAAGGGAAGCAGTGAAGGCAGTAAGGCAGGCAAAGGCCCAAACCGATTAAACACTAGCACAAACAGTAAAAGAAGGTGACAAGACTTCCTATAGATAATCAAAGAGGATAAGGGGGCATGTGAGGAGGAGGACCATGTAAAAGTATCTATCCTAAATAGATACTTCTGCTCAGTATTTACTGAAGAGAAGGTAGGGCAAGGCCCACAGCTCAGCACCATGGACACAGGGGGAGGGAGGTGTGCACTAGTCCTTTCACAAAAGAAAGGGTCCTACAAGAGCTCGATAAGCTCACAGTGGACAAGGCAATGGGACCTGATGGCATACATCCCAGGGTACTAAAAGAGCTAAGGGTGGAACTAGCAGAGCCGTTATCAAAACTGTTTAGTGAGTCTCTGAGCACAGGAGTGGTCCCAGCAGACTGGAGAAGGGCTCACGTGATCCCGCTCCACAAGAGTGGTAGCAGGAAGGAGGCAGGGAACTACAGACCAGTCAGTCTTACCTAAGTAGTGGGCAAGATTATGGAGACTCTCCTTAAGGAAAGGATAGTGCAATACCTGGAATCCATAGGAGCACAGGATCCAAGACAGCATGGGTTTACAAAAGGAAAGTCCTGTCAAACTAATCTCATAGATTTCTTTGACTGGGTAACCAGAGTGGTGGACCAAGAGGGAGCAGTTGATGTCGCCTACCTTGACTTCAGCAAAACTTTTGATACTGTTCCACATAGAAGATTGATTAATAAGCTGGGTAGGCTCAGAGTGTGTCAGAAGTTGGTCAACTGGGTGGCAAACTGGTTGACGGGCAGAAAACAGAGAGTGGTGGTAAACGGTATACAGTCAGAAGAGATGCAAGTCACAAGTGGGGAACCTCAGTGATCAGTCCTGGGGCCAGTCCTCTTCAATATCTTCATCAGTGACATTGCAGATGGACTAGAGGGTAAGGTTTGTCTGTTTGCAGATGACACCAAGATCTGCAACAGAGTAGATGATCCAGATGGGGTGGGCAGAATGAGAAGGGATCTGGATAAACTAGCAAAATGGTCAGAAGAGTGCCAACTAGAGTTTATCGCAAAGAAGTGCAAGATCATGCACATAGGGAAGAGAAACCCAGAAGCCACCTATAGGCCTGGAGGGGAGTTGCTGGCAGTCACAAGGGAAGAAAGAGACTTGGGTGTCATCATCACCGATGACCTGAAATCATCCAAGCAGACCACTAAAGCAGATAGATAAGGCTAGAGGGATGTTGAGGTGTATTAGTAGGGGTATCATAAGTCGGAAGAGGTAGGTAGGTATTAATCCCTCTTTACAAGACACTGGTTAGGCCCCATCTGGAGTACTGCGTGCAGTACTGGAGGCCACACCTTCACAAGGACATTAACCAAATTGAGGCAGTCCAGAGAAGGGCAACCAAAATGGTGCAGGGACTGCATCAGAAAACATATGAGGACAGATTAAGGGAGCTCAATATATATACCCTAGAGCAAAGGAGGGAGAGAGGTGATATGATCGAAACATTCAAACACCTTAGGGGCATTAACAAGGTGAAAGAGTCTAACATGTTTCAATATAAGAAAAATAGCAGGACAAGATAATGCAGCATGAGATTAGAGGGAGGCCAATTAAGGGGTAATGTGAGGAAGTTCTTTTTCACAGAAAGGGTGGTGGATGCATGGAACAGCCTGCCTCATGAAGTGATGGATATGAATACAGTGCAGGGCTTCAAACAGGCAGGGGATAGGTATAAGGGAGCAATACAGATGCGTATGAATAGATAGGCCATTGATAGAACAAAGGCTGATGGCACATTCATAAGGCAGAAAAATAAATGGGCAGACTGGATGGGCCTTGCGGTCCTTATCGGCTGTCAACTTCTATGTGTCTATGTTTCTTTTTTTGAAATTCAACTTTATTAGTTTAAGAGTTATAACAAGTCAGTCAATCCAAACGGAACTATACATGGAGTAGGAGAAAAACAAAACAAAACAAAAAAAAAAGTGTCTATGTTGCTGTGTTTTGCTTTTCTGTGCTGTGTATGGGCTGGCTGCCCTTTAGCATTTGCACCACCTGATTCACCAATTGCAGCACACCCATTCTGTAATGTTTGTGACTGTGCCTGGGTGCTGCAGATAGTGAGCACCCGTTATCCATGGATGTATTGGGTTTTTATCACAGAACCGGAGGACTTACATTGGGTAACCGAGGAATTTGCTGCCAAAATGGTATTTACCTAAAATGCAGCAGTCGGAAGCAAGTACTTCAGTAACAAGTGATATTTTCAGTTATTCTTGGGAGGAAGCTGATGACCCAGATCTATGCCGATGGAGAGTGAGAGAAAAACTCCAAGAAGGAGAAGTTGGAACAGCAGCTGCGGCTAAAATTAGTCAAACAGTGAAAACTGCACTGAAATGCATCGGGGCTTCCACAGTGGTGCTTATTAAATGTGAACATAGTTGTGATATGTGTTTATGTCGTCTTCTTTTGTGAGCGCAACCTTTTTGGAAATTTCCCTTAAGTAACACTGAGATCGAAGTACTACAAAAAGGGCTTAACTTTATTCCTACCCCACCTGTTAATGACGTTAATATTTTTGTGGACTTGCACAAGTTTTTTAGAAACTAAAACTCAGAATTTATTTCCAGTAAAATAACAACTTACAAACAATTGGGGGGGGGGGAGCATTAATTTGGAAGAGACTACAACACCTGAAGACTTGGGCTTTATAATTAGAGCCTGATGACCAATGACTCTCTCATGGGTTGGGATGCCCACTTGGGGGAACACAAAGTCCATGGGCCCGATGCCACATCAACCTGCTGGAGCTCTGAGCAGTTCAGCTGGCACTGACTGCCTTTGCTCCTCGCATTTAGGGTCAGGTGGTCCAGGTCCATACAGACAACACCATGACCATGTACTACCTCAACAAGCAGGGTGGAATGCACTCCCTGCTGCTGTGCAAGGAAGCTCTCCCTATGGAGACCCTCATACACAGCCTGGAGGCCAATTTCCTAGCCATTTATGTGGCAGGGGCCTCCAACCAGCTGGCAGACACCCTCAGTCTTGTGGGCGAGGCATCTCATGAGTAGTCTCTCCACCCACTGGTAGTACACAGTCTGTTCTTCCAGTGGGGCACCCCTCAGGTGGACCTGTTCACCTCCAGGGAGAACACAAAGCTGAGGCTGTTTTGTGCCCATCCCTCTCAGCAGAGAACACTGCAGGGAGATGTATTCTCAAGGCCCTGGACCCCTGGCCTCTTCTATGCCTTCCCTCCACTTCCCTTGATCCACAAGGTGTTTCTCAAGGCCAGGAGGGACAAGGTACAGGTGATCCTGGTGTCTCCAGACTGGCCGCACCAGTTTTGGTACCCCAATCTCCTCAGGCTCAGCAGCAGGCTACCGAGGCATCTTCCTCGCCACCCAGACCTGCTCTCCATCAATCAGTGGAAGGTACTCCACCCGGACCTTCAATCCCTGCACCTGACAGCCTGATTCCTGAGTGACTACAGTTCCAGGCTTTGGGTCTCTCTGGAGATATCCTCGTTGTTGTGGAGGTATCTAGGAAGGAGTCAACCAGGAAATGCTATGCCTTCAAGTCGAAGAGATTCTCCATTTGGTGCCAGGGCAAGGGGTTGGACCCCTTGTCTTGTCCAGTGGCTAGTATCCTTGACTACCTGTGGTCCCTCTCTAAGTTGGGCCTTCAGACGATGTCCCTAAAGGTGTGCCTGGCAGCCATCTCTGCTTACCGGGCGTGGGCCGGTCAGCAGTCAGTGGTGCATGGAAAGGTGGTCTGGGGCTTTTTTAAAGGCCTTGATCACATTTTCCCTCCAGTGCATGAACCACCATTTGACCCAATGCACAGGTGTGAAATGTCTCAGACCGCCTTTTTGGTGGTTATCACATCAGTCAGAAGGATCAGTGAACTCCAGACACTTTTGGTAGAGTCTCCTTGCCTGATCTTCCACAGGAACAAGGTTGTCCTTTGCCCCAGCCTGAAGTTCCTCCCGAAGATTGTATCAGAGTTTCAACTTAACCAGGTGATTAATCTCCCAGTGTACTTCACCAATCACACCTCGGAGACCGAACACAGGCTTCATACTTTGGACCTGAGGCGAGCGCTCACTTATTACAAAGAGTGCACAGCTGGAGTTCGGGGAGAGGTTCACCAGCTGTTTGTCACCTACGCTGAAGCTACACCTGGCAGACCGGCAGCCAAGTGGATGATTGGCAGGTGGATTGTATCCTGCTTCGACCTCTGCTATAGGTTGGCGTGTAGGGAGCCTCCCATAGGACTAAGGGCTCATTCCACCCATCATACTGCTACCTCGGTGACTGCTTCTAGGGAAGTCCCTATCCAGGATATCTGCAGGGCTGCTACCTGGAGATCAGCACACACCTTCATTTCCCATTACCACATTGACCTTGAGTCACGCCAGGATGCTGGTTTTAGGGCCTCAGTTCTCCAATCTCTGTTCCTGAAGTAGCGGGGTTGTGCCTTGCCTCCCTCCTCCATGAGAACTGCTAGGAATCTGCCAGAAAGTGTGACTAGAACATCATACCCACGTCCCTAGAAAAACAGGTTACTCACCTGTAACAGTAGTTCTAGGAGTGGTATATGATGTTCATCCACACAGACCCACCTGACCACCCCTGGCTTTAGTACACAACATTGCTTCCACCGGGCAAGATCTGGTGTCTGGGGGTGAAGCTGAGGGGGTTTACCACCCAGGTGGGTGGGAGGAGCCAGCTTGAAGACTTTCTGGCCAGAATTAAAGGGAAAGGCAATTGCCAGAAAGTGTGGATGAACATCATATACCACTCCTAGAACTACGGTCACAGGTGAGAAATCTGTTTGTTTGTTTGTTTGTTTGTTTGCACACAAACTATAAATTGGGACCAGCTCCACACTTGGGCGTTGGTTTCTTACTGCTGACTCTTACCCTTTAAAGAGCAGCTCTGCACTTCAGCATTTCCTTTCATAGATAAGATGGTTCAGCTGTTACAGCTTACTAGAGAACACATTTCTTTTCACTTTTAATGTTCCTTTCCAAGATTAACATCACATCTTGGTAGTCCATCTAAAAAATAGAGAATACTGGATGGGCAACTATGTAGAACCAGTGTGTTCTACCACAGAGGATTCTGATTCCCTCTGACCTAGAGAGCGAAACTCGAGAGGTCCATGGGAATCAGAACCCCGAGGTGGCAAAACACACTGGTTGTGCATAGAGTTGCTCATCCTGTATTTTTTATAGCATATAGTACTGGGTGAAAACTGTGTTTTGTGAGTTCTTTTGCATTCAAAATGAAACTGACTCATGTAGTCTCTAGAGGTTCTAGAATGCTGTTCTACCACAGTACGGTAGAACAGCATTCCATGACCTTGGAACCATGGTAGAACAGCATTTTGAAAGGGATGGAATTCTATACAGCACAACATTCCACTATACACTATAAATCTGTATAGAAAACATTTGAAAACATTTGTCTCTCTCCTGTTAACCTCACAATACCTTTGTTTATTACATCATAGTGCTCACCACGGCAACAGACTGTCAAAACAGCTGTAGGGCCAGATATTCAAAGCTTTGCACCTGTTGCAAATCCGTAGCGCTGGAATAGCATTGGAATTGCACCAGGCTGCAGTATTCAAAACCCCCATTAGTGCCGGTGCTGTTTGGTAGTGCTGAGGCTAAAAAATAATAGTATGCAGAGGTAGGGGTTAGGGGCCTTGTGAATGCTGGCAGCGCAGCATGTTCAAAGGTAGTAGCTGCTGTAGGCATTAAGCGTGACCTGTGGCGCAAGACTAATCATCATGACAAAAAGTCAGCGGTAATGCAGCAGTGCCCCACACACACACACTCATATCGTGGGACCCCAAAGCCACAGTGAAATACCTGATGTTCCTGGTAGTCCAATTGCCCCCCCCCAGCACGCCCCTGACACCCAGAGCCGCGTAAAATACTTATTTGCCCTGGTAGTCCAGTGGTTCCTCCACCCCAGCATGACTTCGACCCCATTTCTACAATGCATACATATTTCCCTGGTAGTCTAGTGGTCCCTCCAAGCCCTAGCACTCACATCCATGAAAATAAATATCAATTCCTTTCCCTGCTAGTCTAGCGGTCTCTCACTCCCAAGCACATATCCGCACCCGTAGAATTTAAATAACAAGTTTTTTCTCGGTAGTCTAGCTGTCCCAGTCTCTCTAGCCATGCATCCTGGACCCCCTAGAAAATATATATCATTTCTTTCTCTGGTAGTTCACGGTTCTCCACCCCTGCTACATCCCAACCCTACAGAATTTAAATAACAGTTTTCTTTCTCTGGTAGTCTAGCGGACTCCAACCCTGAAGCATTATCCTGACCCCCATAGAAAATTATATATCAATTCTTTTCCTGGTAGTCTAGCTGTCCTCTGAGTCCAAGTTATATTCCTACTTCATAGAATATAAATATCAGTTCCCTTCCCGGTAGTCTATGTCCTCACTCCAGCAGGATATTCACATTCTATTAGGCTCAGAGAATAGAGCTGTTTCTTCATCATCGCAGCTGGTTCGCTGACTGAGGTAGGAAGGAGTGCTCTTTCCTACCTCAGTCAGGCGGCCAGCCGTGGTGGTGAGAGGAGGGCTGAGCCGGTCGCCGGCTCTGTTCTCTGAATTTAATGGGATGAGCATGGTGTCACTGCCAGGTGGGGGGGGACTGCTAGACTACCAGGGAAAGGAATTGATATTTATATTCTACGGGATCGGGATATGTGCTTGGGGGTTGGAGTACCGCTAGACTACCAGGGAAAGAAAATCATATTTATTGTCAAGGGGCTCGGGATACGTGCTTGGGGGTGGGGGGACCTCTAGACTACCAGGGAAAGGAAATTATATTTCTTTTCTATGGGGGTTGGGATACATGTTTGGGGTGGGGGGACCGCTAGACTACCAGGAAAATTTATTTTATTTCACATTAGACGGAGGTCGGGATACGTGCTTTGGGTGGGGGGACTGCTAGACTACCAGGGAAATTTATTTAATTTCACATTAGACGGAGGTCGGATATGTGCTTGGGGATGGGGGACCACTAGACTACTAGGAAAGGAAATTATATTTCTTTTCCACGGGGTCAGGATACGTGCTTGGGGTGGGGGAACCACTAGACTACCAGGAAAGGAAATCATATTTATCGTCAAGGGGTCAGGATATGTGCTTGGGGGTGGGGGACCGCTAGACTACCAGGGAAATTTATTTTATTTCTCATTAGACGGAGGTTGGGAGTCATGCAGGGGGTGGGGACCACTAAACTACCAGGGTTTAAAGTGAATTGTGGGGCTACTGGGGGTCGGGGAGCATGCTGGGGGGACACTAGCCTACCAGGGTGTAACAGGCACACAATGGAACAGGGACATTGAGGGCAGAAAAGGACTGCCTGGCACAGCCAGTCTGCCCTGTTCCCTATCTACTGGATATGTTGCATATCCTAGTTCCTAGTGACCCTACAGCCTATGGCCACCTGCCCCCACCAGGTTTGCCTTATGCCTGTGTCATGCATTGTGTCCCCCCACTGTGTTTCACCCACTACTGCAGTGGGGAACCTATGTTGTTGGGGGAGGCATCCTCCAGGGCATGATTGGCTACGGGCAGTATGTCTGTGTTTAGCTATCGATCTGTATATGTATGTATATACAAGGGATATGCAATGGAAGCAAGTATAATAAATGATTTATCTGCACAAGAGCAGTTTGACCTCGGGAAAGCTCACGAGTGGCGTAGGCCACGATGGAGGTGTCTGAGGTCAACTGCTCGAGTGCAGATAAATCATTTATTACACAAGTTTTCTATTGCATATTCCATTTATGCAATTCTTTTGTTTTTGCTTTTGTATGAGGCATTTGTTAGTCAAAAAAGTGAATAAAAATGGAATTTTCTGCCATTTTTTGCTGATTATAGAAAATCTAAAAGGAATCTAGAAATGAAACACCTCTCATTTTGTATACATTTTCATGCTGAACAGCTTTTATGCTCAAAGTACCTACTATCATTTTTTGGTTTTAAGTTATTTGCATTTGTTTGATGAAAAAGTACATAAAAATTTAATTTTCTGCTGTTTTTCGCTAATTCTGAAAAAAGTAAAAAATATCTATAAATGAAACACCACTCATTTTGTAGATATTTCTGTGCTGAATAAACTTTCTGCTCACAGTACCATGCTATCATTTTTCCTTTTAAAGTTATGTATATTTGTTTGTGGACAAAATGAAAAAAATATGAATTTTCTGCTGTGTTTTTGCTAATTATCAAAAAATCTAAAAGGTATCAATAAATAAAACAGCACTCATTTTGTAGATATTTCCATGCTGAACAACTTCCCTGCTCACAGAACCATGCTGTCATTTTTCATTTTAAAGTTATTCTCATTTGAATATGGTTAATACTGCTACTGAGGTTGAACATTCTAAATGACATAAGCACTGTATAGATAAATGGCTGATGACATAAGCAGTGTGTGGATAAACAGCTGATAACATAAGCACCGTATACATAAATGAAATTTACGTACACAGTTACTCAGATAAACAGATTTACCGCACTCTGTTTATCTCCACCCCATTGCATAAATATATATATATATATATATGTGTGTGTGTATATACACACACACACACACACACACCACACACACACACACACACACACACATATACAGGTCCTGCTTGCACAGCTGCATGGGTGTGTTGTATGCACTGACTGTGCCTGGCAACACACAGTTCCTGCTGTTTCCAGCCTGTGCTTCTATTCCAACCAACAGGGGATGCTGTGGGCATGCCTTGGCCTGCAGTGTCCAGCCTGTACTTCCATTCCGACCAAAAAGGGGAGCTTTGTGCTCCATGCAGTAGCACCGGGCAAACTGCATGGTAATATATGCTAAGCAGCACCTAATGAGATGCAAATATGCCTGTTTGCCCACAGATTACCTAAGTAGGCTCATTTGCATGGGAGCTTTGAATATAGCTCCCATTTGCCCTGACTAACCAGTTTGCACCGGGCCAATGTGTTAGCACTGTGCAGTCGGGTTAGCCCCGGGCAAACCTTACTTCAGCATAGCACAGTTCTGCAGTGTGTGGCTTACATCGTTGTTTGCATTCATACCTCTCAACTGTCCCTGATTTTCAGGGACATCCCTGATTTTACCTCAACCTTTTACTCTATCCATTCTAAAAATTGTGTTTACATGACCAAACAGTGGGGTTGTCAGCATAAAATAATGTCAAACATTAATGTTACAGACGTGTTCTTCCTTAGAAAATGCATTTTACACTAAACCACTTATTCTACCAGCTTCCTGAGTGGATATCATCACTTTTTAAGATGTGTCCCTGATTTTAAATCTCTGCCCCTGTTTCTTTTAAGCCTTGTGTAATGCCCCAAAGTTGGGGCATCCCAGAAAAATAAAAATAAATAGATCAATATGGGGTTTACAGGTGCCCACGGTGCCTGCTACAGGTGTAGACCACAGGGTATAGATAAAAATGGGCCCCTTAAATGTTAATTCTCCTCCCTATAGTGGAAAAACACTGTAAATAATAAGGAAAAGTGTCCTGTGCACTTAAAACCTTGTAGAAAAATAGATTTTGAAGCAGCTCTCATAACAATGGTCTGGATGGAATGCTGTGCTGAGCTGCTCATGCACAGCATTCCACTCCAGCCATTCTAGAACCCTGTGGGTTCAAGTTTAAAGTTTAACGGTTTTTTTGGGCAGTTGATCCTGGGCAGCTGTAGAGGAGAGAGGACACAGTAAGTCAAAGGGACAGTTTAGGGCTTAGCTTGTGTTGAAGCCAACCCTGAGGGCTTAGCTGTGTGCCTGCTCTGCCTTCCCTGCCAGAAGACTCCTGTTTCGGGTTTCTGTAAGTTATGGTTGGTGGTGCCATCAAGCACCACGAAGAAAGAAAACGCTCTATTTATTATTTTGGGCTTAAGAGCCCGTTGTTTATTTGTTTTGCCCCCGCTTATCCTAAAAGTAAAATTTTCGGTCTCTTTCGGCGCCTTTGCAAGTTCCGGGTATCGCCGCTTTCCTGTCGGCCTTCCCAAGGCCCCCGGATGTCCTTCCTGCCGCCTGCAGCATTCCCTCCCACTGCCAGAGCACCTCCCACCTCCCGCTTGCCTCCTTGAACAACTCCTGCTGGTGTGGTGAGTTGGCGGAAGCACCTGCATTGTGCTGTCCGCCAAAAGAAAAACAGACTTTTTTTATTTATTTAATGATGCGCAACAGCGCAGAAGAGGAGCGGCTGAGCAGCAAGGGAAGGCTGGGGTCAGAAGGACCCAGATTAATTATTAAAAGGGGCGGGTGTAGCGATGCCCACGGGGAGGGGCCAAGGAAGCAAGGCCAAGTAAGGGCCTCAACTATTCAGCAGGGGGCTGAGTCGGAGGAGGGGTAGAGATACCCTGAGTGGCAGCTGGCTCTCTGAACCTTAGGATTTAAAGGGGCCCTGCCATTCCTGAGCACAATATGGGTGACCAGGGAGGTGGATCAGGGGAGGGCAGTGGACATGGCCTATCTGGACTTCAGCAAGGCCTTTGACACTGTGCCACATAGAAGACTATTACACAAACTGAGGAATATGGGTGTGGGCAGGACAGTAGTGTGGTGGGTAGGTAACTGGCTGGGTGGCAGGACACAGAGGGTGGTGGTAAATGGCTGTCACTCCACAGAGGGAAGAATGGCCAGTGGGTACCACAGGGATCAGTGCTGGGACCGTTCTATTCAACATCTTCATCAGTGACATTGCATGGGACCTAGAAGGCAGAATTTCACTGTTCGCTGATGACACAAAGCTCTGTAACAGAGTAGACACACCAGAGGGTGTAGACAGAATGAGAAGGGACCTGCAGAAACTTGAAGAATGGTCAGGGGTTTGGCAGTTGAAATTCAATGCAAAGCAGTGCAAGATAATGCATATGGGGCACAAAAACCCTGGCACAATCTATCAGTTGGGGGGTGAGGATATAGCATGCACCAAGCAGGAAAGAGATCTTGGGGTTGTCATCTCTGATGACCTCAAGGTAGGGAAACAGTGTGACAAGGCAGCAGGTAAAGCAAATAGGATGCTGGGATGTATAGGCAGGGGCATCACCAGCAGGAAAAGGGAGGTCATAATTCCGCTATACAAGACACTAGTGAGGCCCCACCTGGAGTACAGTGTACAGTTCTGGAGACCATACCTACGTAAAGACATAGACAGGGTAGAGAAGGTTCAGAGGAGGGCAACAAAGATGGTGCATGGATTGCATCACAAGTCCTATGAAGACAGGTTGAAGGAACTGAACATGTACTCCCTGGAGGAGAGGAGGGAGACAGGGGATATGATAGAGACATACAAGTATCTTACAGGGAGGAACAGGGTGCAGGAATACACTATTTTTAAGCGAAAAAGATGTTCCAGGACTAGAGGCATGGGATGAAGTTGGAGGGAGGACGATTCAGAGGAAACATGAGAAAGAATTTCTTCACAGAACGGGTGGTGGACAAGTGGAACACCCTGCCAGAGGAAGTGGTGGGGGCTGAAACAATCACGGGATTTAAGAATGCATGGGATAGACATAAAGGAATTCTGGAGGTCAGGGGTAAGGTGAAACAGACTTCTAGGAAAACAAACTGAACTTACAAGCTCAAATGGGCAGACTGGGTGGGCCATAGTCCCTTATCTGCCGACACTGTCTATGTATCTATGCAATATAAAAAAAATTAAAAGGCGCAATCCAGGCCCAGTGTTAGAAAGGGCACCATGCCCAGTTAAGAGAGGAGCATCAGGCCTAATTTAAAAGGGCATCAGGCCCACAGTTTAAAGAGGGCAGCAGGCCCAGCTTGAAGGGATGGCTACCAGGCCCAGCATAAAGTGGGCTACTAGGCCCAGAATAGAGAGGGCACCAGGCCCATAAGTTTAAAGCAGGGCACCAGGCTCATTTCAGAGGGTGCTAGGCCCACAGTATTTAGGACGCCAGGCCCCAAGTAATAAAGGGCACTAGGCCAAGGTAAAGGTAGGGCACCAGGCTAGAGGTAAAGCAGGGTGTCCTGGCCTAGTGAGTAAGGGCAAGCCAGCCCAGTAGTAGTAAGGGCAGCCCCAGCCTAGTGATTATGGGCAAGCCAGCCCAGTAGTAGTAAGGGCAGCCCGGCCTAGGGAGTTAGGGCAAGCCAGCCCAGTAGTAGTAAGGGCAGCCCCGGCCTAGTGAGTAAGGGCAAGCCAGCCCAGTAGTGGTAAGGGCAGCCCCGGCCTAGTGAGTAAGGGCAAGCCAGCCCAGTAGTAGTAAGGGCAGTCCCAGCGTAGTGAGTTAGGGCAAGCCAGCCCAGTGGTAGTAAGGGAGCCCCGGCCTAGGTAGTAAGGGCAAGCCAGCCTAGAAGTAAGTAGGGCATATAGGCCCTATAGCAAATAAGGCATTCAGGCCTCTAATGTTCAGGGCAACTAGTATAGGGCAAGTGGTACCCCCTTTTTTAGGGACTGGGGCATTCATAGCAAAACGTGCAGGGGTAGCCAGATCCTATTTCAGTAGGCCCTACAGCCAAGAAAGGGTCCATTTAAGGGTGCTTAGCTCATAATATGCTACAAAGTAACTGTAACGTCTGTACTACTCATGCCACCGTTTATTTCTGAAGCATCTGAAAGACTGTGAAATTGCTAGAAGCACCAAGACTGCATTGTGACATTAGGATTGTGGTTATTTGCCCCTGGTTGTATGAATTATTGCCGCATGCATCTGAACTGTTGCCCTGTACATGTGAACTATTGCCCTAAGCATCTGAACTATTGCCCTAGGCATCTGAACTATTGCCCTGTGCATATGAACCATTGCCCCAAGCATCTGAACTATTGCTCTGTGCATCTGCACTATTGCCCTGTGCATCTGAACTATTGCCCCAGGCATCTGAACCATCGCCCTGTGCATCTGAACTATTGCCCTAGGTATAGAACAATTGCCCCACAAGTAAATAATTGCTCCAAAATTGATAATTTGCCCATTCTCGTGGTAAATTATCTGGTCATTGCGCAGTTCTCTTGGCATTGCAAGAAGGTGTATCATATAGCTATATTGTTGCCAGTGTATGGGGATAGTCTCAATCTTCTACCCCATTGATGTTCCATGGTGTGGTCTGCTATTCTACAAATCCAGAATCAGTCTCTACCCCGGGAGAAGATGCCTTCACCATCATTCTTCACCAGAAAAGTGTCCGACTATCAGATCATCTGCTCCGTCCATGTCATCTGTTGAAGTCGAGTTCATCGCCGTTCGCACAAGTTGTACCCGCCGTTTCTTTTGTTCTACAGTTTGAAGTTACGTTTGCTGAAGTTCAAATGCATCACGACCGCCGTGCTAGTGTCGTTTGGTTTGGTTCCTGTTCCGGATGTCCCGAAGTTGGTCGCCCCTCCGCAGAAGAGAGTGTGCATGCCCTGGAAGAACCTGGTCTGTGCCCCCTGGTCGTTCGCCGCAAGTCGAGTCCGTCGAAGCCCAGTTCGGGACACGTCCGCCATTTCCTCTTATTTTGTTCCAGTTCCTTGTGACAAGATTGTAGAATCAACCATCTTCACTACAGATCTTTCTGGTTCCTGGTTCTATCGGAGATCCATCTTCACCTCAGATCCTTCAGAGTCGTGCTGACCCTTGGAGTGCTGCAGCATTGTCCAGGTCATGGTAGTCTTGAGTGGATTCGTTGCCACGCATCTCCTGGTTTCTCTTCTTCCCTGGCAGCCCTAGAAGTGGGTTTTGGCCAAAGAATCCTTTGCATCCAGTGTGGAGTCTGACAACCCGTCCGGGGGTTTATTCCAGGAACCAGTTTCTCTGGTTCTTTCTTTCCGGCAGCCTTGGAGAGAGTGGGCTTTTGTCGAGAAACATATGGTCTGTTTACCAAACCTCTCACCACCCCAGTGGCCTTAACTAGGTCCCTGCTGGGAATTGTATTTAGTGTTCGACAGTTCTGTTTGCTTCCCTTATAGCTACCAACGAAGAATGACAGTGTGCACTAAGACGTCTGACATTTGGACTTTGTGATAACTCTGTGGTCACTGTAAAACCAAATATTGTATTGTGGGTAGTGAATAACACCTGATTTTTCGCCTAAGTTTTAGTTATACTCATAGGTTACTGTTGAAGAATTGTAGAAGTATAGTGGCAGTAGGCCAAGATACATGTTCTAATATTGTTTGTAATCATTTTAGCGGTCATAGATAAAAGTTTTCTGTCATCTTTACCACCCTGTTGTTTTGGGTGTCCACTCCCTCTCTTGTGACTGTGTCTCCCTACCCACTGGTACTAAATAAATGCCCTGTGGGCACTGAATCTCTTGGACGGCTCCTGCTTCTCCTTGTCTGGGTAACTGTTATCTTATCCACTATAATTTGGACCTTGGTGTCCCACTCACTCATTTTATTCCATCTTTATCTTGGGACCACCGCAGACCATCACACTTGTCCCTGATTTATGAGGCAAGGGATTGAGAGGTGTGTTTGCAGTAGATGTGAGACATCTCTGTGCAAACACACACAATGTTCTCCACCTGCAACACTGGCTTGCTACAGAGTCTAATGAGCTGCAGTTGCAGTTTGCACTTCCCTGTTGCTATATTAGGTGCTGTCTTATTCCTGGGCTGTTTTTGCCCTGCACTCCCAGACTGGTTTGCCCGGCTTCCTTAGACTGCTATATTCAGCAGGATTAGCACCAGGCTATTTTCTTTTCAATATAGCTTGCTTTGTGCTCTGTGCTAAGTTTGCCCGCTGGGCAGTGCTAATTTAGCCCCGGGGCAAAGTTTTGAATATCTGGCCCATAGTGTGGTTAGCAGGGGAGAATCAGATATATTTTGAAACACTCAGTGAAATAAGTGCTGCATTACTGACAATGTTTAGTAGCCCAATAGCAAGGGAAAGTAAAAAAAAAAAAACAGGAACTTGAAAATAATAAAGTTAAAACATAATGGGTCAGATATTCAAAGCTTTGCTCCTGGGCTAAATTAGCACTGCCTGGCGGGCAAACTTAGCCCGGAGCACAAAGCAAGCTATATTCAGAAGGAATAGCCCAGGGCAAACAGCTTCTGAATGTAACATGGGAATGAGGCCGGGCAAACTGGGCTGGGAGTGCAGGGCAAACATAGCCCTGGAATAAGACAGCTCTGAATATAGTGACTAGGAAGTGCAGACCACAACAGCAACACAGTGCACAGCAATGTGAAGGTAGCTAGAGGTGACTTGTGTGGTCAATGTGTGTTCCAACAAATGCGTAGACCCAGTAGAGCTGCAAGGAGCAGTCTATAGAAAGGTACAGTGTGCAAAACAGTATAATATTCCCCAAACCATTTGCGCGGAGCTAATGCGTTTGCACGGGATTAGCGCGGAGCTAAGATATTTGCCCGGTGCAAACACGTTTGTCCGGTGCTAAACATTGCCATATTCAAAAGTGACATGCAAATGAGCCTACTCAGGTAGTCTCTGGGCAAACATCCAGATTAGCATCTCATTATGCCCTGATTTGCATGCAGTTTGCCCAGCGTTACTGCAGGGTCCCACAGAGCCACCTGTAGGTCAGTCTGGAAGTACAGGGGCTGGCCAAGTCTGACCACAGCTCCACCTGTAGGTCTGTTTGGCAGTGCATGATGATAGCTGCAGGCTACATGTACACAGTACAGCATAGCACAGCATATTGTACCCCAGGGGACAACACAGCATAGGCACAGGTGGTGGTGGTGGTGGTGCTGCATGCAACTATAACACCATAGGGCATGCTACAGTGCACAGCAGACACTACAGTAGCAAGGGGGCCAGTGGTGTGTGGGACACAGCACTGCCTATGTTGTGTAGGGCAGTGACGCTGACTGCGCTGTACACAGTGACAGGCCCAACTTGCAGGTGTTTCCTGACAGTGGACATTACTGTTACACTGTTGTGTGATCCACAGATGCTGCACCTGCGGCATGGGATGCACACAGTGACATATACATGGCTGGCTGTGTGTGCTGTGGCATCTGTACAGCTGTGCTGTATGTGGCTGGGGGGGCACGTAGGATCCGACAGGCACACAGGCAGTGGGGTATTCCCATTACTGGTCCATGTGCACTGTGTGCTGTGTCCCAGTCCAGTGGCCACACCTGGGCTGTGGTGAGGTCTGGCCACCCGTACACCCTCCCCTCAATGGCCACCATGCCCACAGTGCTGCCTGTGTGTGCTGGCATGTGTTGGGTACCACAGCTGTATGGTCTGCAGGTGTGTGCTGTATGGCCACACTTCCATGATCTCTCCTGTGGGCCCGATCGCCCTTACTGACTGTGCATGGCTGGGACCTGTGGCAGCTGTTGGCATCATGGTAGTGTCATCAGTGAGCAGCATGTGTCCTCCATGTCTGGCAGTTTCTAAGTGTCATACTCATATGTTTGGGTCACGCTAGCAGCGCTAATGCCACGCTAACACTGCACAAAGCAACAATGTCGCGCAAAACTGTTTGCCCAGGGTTAAGACCAGCTTTTCCTGGGTGGTAATTTGTGCCACACTATGGGTCGCACTAAGTTGCGCTAAACACCTTAGCGCAGCGCTAGTCGCTGAATATCTCATTGCGCCTGTATTCATGCTCACTTTGCCCCTTGCATGCAATTATGGTTTGCCCAGCGCTATTGTGGATTGCCCTGCTATTTGGCCTTTTGAATATAGCAGACCCGTGCTAAACCCGTGCAAACATTTTTTGCCCGGCGCAAAGCTTTGAATATCTGGTCCAATTGGTGTACAACTAGTGTTTTTAAGCTTGTTATTAAAACAGAGAGTTGCTCTTTAAGGGGCTAGTTAGCTGGCGGCTCTGTGCTGGGAGACCTGAAAGAGAGGAGAGAACACAGCAGTTAGCATACACCGAATAAGGTCTTTTTTTAGTACTTAAAGTGGTAGTGTGGGTGGGTAAGTAGTGATAAAATGCTTTTTTCAGTGTTTTATTTCAGTGGTTTCTTACTTTGTAGTGGAGGAGGTCACAGTCTAAACAAAGGCCCAGTAGGAGTGCTTCTGTGTATTTATTTAAAAAGATTTACCAGGAAAGATGTACTGAGCTGGTAACAGCTAATTTCCAGATGTGTCCTGGGCTGGGGGATGCTCAGGGCTTGGAAGCAAAGGGGAATCTTCCTGGTTTGTGAGGCAGTAAAGAATATATAAGGGCACTTTCCACGAACACAGTTTTGTAGTGATAGTGCCACTCGATAACGTGCAACGAGGTTAAGTGCCAAAGGGACTTAATCAGAGAGGAAACATAGAAACATAGACTTTGATGGCAGATAAGGACAGCTTGGCCCACCTAGTCTGACCATTTTCCTACATACAGGATAAGCTGCAGATCCTAGATAACCAACAGCCTATTTCTTCCTACCCCCCACAAGAATTGCCTTATGTCTGTCCCATGCATTCTTGAATTCTCCGACAGTTTTAGACCCCACATCCTCCTCAGAAAGGCTGTTCCATGTGTCCACCACCCTCTCTGTGAAAAAATTCTTCCTCACATTGCCCCTGAGCCGTCCGCCCTCTATCTTCAAATTGTGTCCCCTTGTTCTTGCACATCTCTTTTTCTGAAAGATGCTACCCTCTTGGACTTTGTTGATTCCACTGAGGTACTTAAATGTTTCTATCATATCCCCCCTCTATCCCCCCTCTCCCTCCTTTCCTCAAGGGTATACATATTAAGCTCCTTTAGTCTCTCCTCATATGGCTTCTCTTGCAGATCCTGCACCATTTTAGTTGCCCTTCTCTGGACTGCCTGCATCCTGTCCGTGTCCTTGCAGAGATGGGGTCTCCAGAACTGGACGCAGTACTCCAGATGGGTTCTCACTAACTGTCTATACAGAGGGATAACAACTTCCTGTTTTCTGCTGGTGATGCCTCTCCCTGTATATCCCAGTATCCCCCCAGCCCTCCTTACTGCCTTCTCACATTGCTTGCTAACCTTAAGGTCATCTAATATGATTACCCCCAGGTCCCTTTCCATTTTTGTTGTTGTTAGTACCTCCCCCCCCCATTGTGTAATCTTCCCCTGGGTTTTGTTCCCCAGGTGCATTATGTTGCACTTCTGTGCATTGAATCCAAGTTGCCATACTCTGACCATTCCTCCAACCTTGCCAAGTCCTTCTCATCCTTTCCACGCCCCCTTGTGCATCAACCCTGTTGCAGATCTTTGTGTCATCTGCAAGAGGCATACTTTTCCTTCCAGTCCTCTGCAATGTCACTTAAAAAGACATTAAAAGGACTGGACCCAGTACTGAACCCTGCAGTACCCCACTAGTACCCCCTCTTCTTCACTTGTGGACTCCATTTACAATTATCTTCTGTATCCTGTTGTCCAGCCATTGTTTTACCCAGGCTACCACCCTGGGACCCACTCCCAGGCTGGTTAATTTGATTATTAATTTTTTGTGTGGGACTGTGTCAAATGCCTTGTTAAAGTCTAGGTAGGCCATGTCCACAGCCCCTCCCTGGTCTACTACTTTGGTCACCCAGTCAAAGAAATCTATTAGATTCATCTGGCATGACCTTCCTGCTGTGAATCCATGCTGCTTTGGGTCCTGTGCCCCACTGGCCTCTAGGTACTCAACAGTTCTTTACTTCAGAAGTGATTCCATCACTTTCCCTACCATAGAGGTCAAACTAGAGGGAATGGGGAAGAAGGCATGCAACTGCGCAATTAAAGAGACACAGAATAAACAGGAACTGAGGTAAACAGATTACAGTGCATACATTGCCTGTTTATAATCCATCTGTTTGCAGCAGGCATACACATCACAACCATGTTTGGGCAGGCTGGCAGATGGGAGGGAGAGCTTATCAACTACAAAGGGTATGGTGCTTGTTTTAGAATCTGCTCTGGATGCATGGAGGGTGCCTGTGACAGGGTAGAATAGGATCCAGTCCCACTTGTTATGGAGAAAGTCTTTAAATGCAAGGATCTGTTCTTTCCTTTTCCTGTCTCTTGTCTGCCTGGTTGCGCAACAAAGTTTTCCTGTGAGACCTAGGATTTGATCACCCTGACAATCTTGCAATTATTTGGCTTTCACTGTCTCATAGTCTTCCCTTGCTGTTTGTCTTTTTCTTCCTTGCATATCTGCCGATATAAAAAATATATGCAAATCAGTATGTGGAAATGTAACTGATATTGAGATCCTTTTGTTTAGAAATTAAATAGTGTTACTGTTGAAATGTAAATAACTATAGTTTGAGATGATTGCAAAAAGCTATTAAAAACTCAAGGGGTTACCTGAGTGCAATTTTTAAGCCTTTTGCAGAAGAGTTATGGAAAAGGGGGCTCTCTTCTGGGACACTGTGTCTATCAGCATCTGGCTGATACTTACAAGGACATTTTAGAAAAAACAGGATGCTTGTTAAGAAGGGGGTTGTTGCAAGGACCTATAAAAAGACAGAGCTGCAATTGCTTGCAAGATGGACACACAGAGATTGAAGGAAAACTCTGATGAATCTGCTGTTTATTCTTCCTTTGTAAATAGTTATTCTGAACAAGTTTATTATTTTATGTTACTGCTAGTGTAAATAAATATTTTTGCAAATTTTACAACTGCTCCTGGTTTTTCCTGTGCTTCCTGACCTGTGCCTTGATGACAGTGCCCAGTGTTCAGGAGAAGTGGGGACCTTGCCAATGAGACTGCTGCCCTCAGGGCTGAAATATCCTCATGGCAGGGCCCTACAGGGGCTGCAGCTCCACTACCCCCTAGAGGGTCAGTGTGGGTGAATGGATTGTGTTGTGAAGGGTTGGGGAGAAGGTTTGGAAGTGCACTGAGTGGGGATGGGAGACTTCCAGGGTGGCAACCAGGAACCAGTTTGCACTTCTTGCAGAATCGATTCAGCCCACTGACCCCAAGGGTGAACAGACACTGGGAAGCAAAGATGAGGTGGCTATACTTGGTAACAGGACACCAAAGGTGATGGGGCATGGTAGGAGGAAGAGGAGCTGGGAGACTACACAATATAAGGTACAGGGAGGTTGGTATGTGCCTCCAACTGGGAGGAGTGATCTGTGTGGTGTATGCTGGGAGCAAAAGTGAACAGGGTTCTGCCCCAGCTGGAGAAGCTCGTCAAGCAGGGATGGGGAAGCTGGAATAAGTGATTGGTAGTGATTAATCTTGGAACCAAGGATCTGGTAGGATGCTGTGGAGAGAGAGAGAGAGAGAGAGAGAGAGACAAAGCAGTGGGGAAGAGGGTAGTCACAAATGAAAAGCTTGTATTAATGGAAGACTTCAATCAACCTAATAGATATGAAACTGGGAAATCGCATTGGCCAAAAGTGCAAGGACCAGCCACTGGTAGAGGTAATGGAAGAGGCTGTACTACCCCAGTGGGTTAGGATACCTACCAGGGAAGGGGTTATACAAGACTCAGTGCTCTCCAGTGGGGACAACATAGGAAAGGTCAGAATAGAAGAGCACCTCTGGAGCAGTGACCACGACTCAATCTGGTTTAGAATTATGCTGGAAACCCAATGCTTAGATTCAAGGAAAATGGCCCTGGATCACAGAAGGGCAGATTTAGGAATGGTGAGGAAGTTAATTCAGAAGAAACTTATAGAGGTGAGGGAAGTGGGAGGGTTGAGGACAAGTGGGAAAATTATAAAGCACAGAATTACTGCAGCAACTAGATCCTGTTTGTGGTAGGTAGGAAAGAAAAAGAAATAAAAGGCCACTTCGGTTCTCAAGGAAAGTGGTGGAGACAATAAGGATAAAGAGGACAGATTTCAAGGGGGGAGGGGGACTAGCAAATGTTAAATAGGGTTGTGGAGAAAGCAAGGAAGGCTAACAGAGAGAAAAGCAAAAGTAGAGGTTGAGGTGAAAATAGTAGCGGGTGTAAAGAAAGGGAACAACACTTTCTTCTGCTATATTAAGGAACTGCAGAGGACAAAAGGGGGAACTTATCAGATTGAACAAAGGAGGGGAACTGGAGGAAGACAACAGGAAGATGGTAGATATTCTAAATGAATACTTCTGCTCAGTCTTCACAAAGATGAAGGACAGACTGCTCCCAGACTGTTGGACTCTAGCCAGTCAGGAGGGGACAAGGATCAGAGATGGGAGGGATAGCAGTGTATAGGGTGTTCAAGGGGCTTGGGACCCTGAAGGACCCTGAGGGTGGAATAGTCACCAGGCCCATGGCAGTGCCAGAAGGCTGCAGGGAAAGCAAACAGGACATTGGGGTCATATGGAGGAGGGCTACTAGCAGAAGGAAGGAGGAGGTGATTCTGCCTCTGTACAGATCCTTGGTGAGACTTCACCTGGAATACTGTATGCAGTTCTGGAGCCCACACTTGAAGAAAGTTAGGGACTTCTTCAAATCTGTTCAGTGAGGGCTATGAAGATGATTCAGAGGTAGCAGGGAATGATGTACTAGGAGAGGCTGGAGAGTCTCAGTATGTACACATCAGAAGCCAGGAGGGGGAGGCAGAACATGATGGAGACCTTGAAAGTACCAAAAAGGCGTTAATAAAGTGGACATCAGGGTCCTGTTTGCAAGGGTATTTGAGGGTATGGCAGCTGGGTTTCAATGCAAAAAAGGACAAAATTATGCACCTAGGTCACAGAAACCCAGAGACAGTGTATAAAATGGGGAGAGAGATATTGAAAGTCACAAGGCAGGAAAGGGACCATGGGGTTATCATAGCTGATGATCTCAAGGTGGCGAGGCAGCGTGACAAGGTAGTAGGCAGGGCCAGCGGAAGGCTGGGGTGCACAGGAAGGGGAATCACCAACAGAAAGAGGGAGGTGGGGTTACCACTATATCGATCTCTTGAGACCCCACCTGGAGTACTGTGTTCAGTTCTTGAGACCACATCTCAGGAAGGACATCAGACAGCACAGAGGCTGTTCAGAGGAGGGCAACCAAAATGGATCAGGAGGTTGTAATAAGCCCTATGAGAACAGTCTGTGTGATCTCAGTATGTACACTCTGGAAGAGAGGAAAGAGAGGGGGACATGATACAGACCTATAAGTACCTCATTTGGGTTAACATGATACAGGAGGGGAGTATTTTTTAGAAGAGAAGGTACATAAAGATGAGGGAGCATACAGTGAAGCTGGAAGGAGGGACTTTAGGAGGGATGTGAGGAAGCACTTCTTCACTAAAAGGGAGGTGGACACCTGGAACAATCTACCAGTGAAGGTGGTGGGGGGTGGAAACAGTGTTGAGCTTCAAGCATGCATGGGATTTTTTAATTTTTTTTTTAAATTGCATAGATTACAGGATAAGTTCTATGAGAAGCAAGTCTCGTTTAAATAACGTCCCAAGTTGATAACAATAAGTACGTAAACTAAATATACACAAGATCAATTAAAACAAGGACTGAGTGTCCCTGTGGAAATAGTATAGGCACAAAGGAATCTTGGTAGGGAAAGTGAAGGGGAGGCAGTAGCCAGAGATCAGGTAGGTACTGTGATGGCAGTATAGGCAGGGACAATCTGAGCAGACCTGGTGGGGCAAGCGGTCTTTCTCTATCAACACATTCTATGTTTCTAATTTGACAAGAGACCATGGATGGAACTGGTGAGAAAAGCTTCAGGAGGGGTGTAAAGTGGAATGCATTATCAGAAGAAGTGGTCAGCATACAGTCCGCCACCATCTTCAAAAACAGGTGGCATAGGCACAGGGGAATGGTTCAAACCAGAGGAGGGAGGGAAAATTGGCAGTTGAGGGAAGAAGATGAGTGAACTAGGGAGGGGGGCGTTGAAATACTGTCAGGGCCATCAGTAGACTAGCGCCAGTCCAGCATTAGGCTGGGTGCGGCTGCAGGCAAGTACTGGGCAGACTTAATGGGTAATCGGGCCTTTTCTGCCATCAGCATCTATGTTTTTATGTAATAGATATCGTAGTCCTCCTGAATAAACTATTATTACGATCAATACCTGCCATGTAGAGCTTTCTGAAATCTTGTTGCTACAGTATAAACTTAACTCTTATAAATCATTAGTTGTGGTCTGTGTTTATAGATCAAGATCACCAAGTGCTGATCCGGACAGTTTTGATTATTTAAAAGACATTGGCTTAATTGAATTCAAAAGTAGGGAGAATAATACTGATTGACTTCACTGTACATTAGAAAATTCCATCTTTAATGTTTGATAAATGAAAACCTGTGACTTCATCCTTTAATTTACACATCCCAGGAGATGCACATTTGAATATGGTTGCTGCAAATCATTCCACTTTAGACTTAATTTTTACAACAAATACATAGGTACCAATATTGGGATCCTAAGGCAGATTTTCTGAATGACCATTCACTTGTTTAAGCCATTTGTAAGATAAAACAAAAGAAACCCTAGAAACATAGACACATAGAAATTGACGGTAGATAAGGACCGCTTGGCCCACCTAGTTTGCCCATGTTCCCTACCTACTGTAATACTGCAGATCTCTGGCTATACCCTCCCTTTCCTAACCAGTACACTCCCTTTAAAATTATTGTTTTCTCACTCTTTCAGGAATTTCAATGAACAGTCCTTCAAAATGGAAATACAGACTGGGATTAATCTCTGATATTATTTCTGCTTGTGACTACTTTAAGACTGCATTTTTGAAACTATTTAGTTCCCATACTCTAATTAGTATAAAACAAGCATTTGTCAATGCCGAATGTTTGCTTGCTGGCATTGGCAGTGGTAGCGTAGAAGTTACAGAGCTGCGTAATAGGAATGGCAGTGAAGTATTGAACTGAAGACAACCCCACCACCACTCTGCAGAAAGTGACAGGCATTGGGGTGTGCCTTTGGGTTGTCAGGCATAACGGCCATGCCATTTCACCACACCCCATCCTGCAGACACTGACAAGTGTCACGGTGTTCCTTGGAGTCTTTGGCCCTTATCGCACCCCATTCCATTAGAATCTACGGTGAGATGGAGTGCGATATAGGAGAATGGGATGAACTTTGGGGCGAAGAGTCCAAGGCATACTCGGTGCCTCTCACTGGCTGCAGGGTGTGGAATGGTATAAGCATTACAGGCAAAATCCCAAGTCACACCCTGATGCCTGTCATTCTCTACAGGGTTGGGCATTATGGTTGGAAACCCTAATACTTCAGGCATTCGTTGGTATTTTCACTCCAAATTTTCAACATGTTTTTGTGACCCCACCTCATGAACAGGGGAATATCAGTTCGTTAGCTGAAAGCTGCTTATGCTAGCGACTACGGCATTTAGCACCACAGGCGCCAAAAACATTCGAACAGGATGTAAAAAATGACAGCTGTACTGTTCATGGGGAGGTGTAAAAAATGTCAATGTTGCAAATCTGCAGTAAAAATATTTAAAAATGGTGAAGTGACGAGCGTACATAGAAACTGTGCAACGCACACCCGTAATATAATTAGGTTGGGGATTTTTTACAGCAGATTGTCAACTCAGGCATTTTGGTGTCTCCGATCATGAACAGTGTCACTGTGATTTTCTTTATCTGTCCCGAACAATGATTTCCCACAGGGACCACGCATCACTGCGCTGAAAGTGTGAAAACACACTTCGGCCATGTTGTGAAAAATGACAGCTGTACTGTTCATAAGGAAGTGTGGAAAAAATGCCACTGGTGAAAATCTGGACTGAAAATATTACAAAGTCATGAACTTACGAGGGTGCGTGGAAACTGCGCAATGCTCACTCATAACACAGTCATTTTATGGACTTTTGTCACCAGATTTTCAACATAGCCATTTTAAGACCTCTGCTCATGAACAGTGTAACTGTGATTTTCTTAATCTGTCCCAAACATTGCTTTCACACACCAACAGCACCATTGTGCGCTACATGTGCAAAAACACATTTTGGGTGACATATGGAAAATGGCAGCTGTACTGTTCATAAGGAAGTGTAATAAAATGGCAATGTGGAAAATCTGGAGCGAAAATATTAAATTCGCAAACTTACGAAAGCATGCATAGAACCGCGCGAACGACGCCAGAAACAGTCATTTTAGGAATTTTTCACCAAATTTTAACATAGCCATTTTAAGACCTCTGCTCATGAACAGTGTCACTGTGGATTTTCTTAATGTGTCCCATACATTGATTTTGCACATCGACTGCGCCTAATGTGCGCTTACATGGCGGAAACACATTTTGGCCAAGATGTGAAAAATGACAGCTGTACTGCTCATAAGGAGGTGTGGTAAAATGGCAATGTTGAAAATCTGGAGTGAAAATATTGAAAATTCGTGAACTTACGAGCGTGCGTAGGAACTGCACAATGCACGCTCGTAAAACAGTCATTTTTAGGAATTTTTCCACCAAATTTTCAACATAGTCTTTTGGGAGCCCACCTTATGAACAGTGGCAGTGTCGTTTCATTAATCATTCCGGAAAGGTGATTTCGCACAGTGGCTGTGAAATCACCCTTCGGCCCGAGTAACGCCATGACAGTGCAAGAATTCATGAGGAGGGGTCCCAAAAACCCACGCTGAAAATTTGGTGCAAAATTCCAAAATGCCTGAGATATGCAATAAAGTTGAAAACCCCTATCTATCCCATTATACAGCTTACCGCATTTCTCAGTTCGATGGTCGGCTTTGAAGAGCTCAGAGCGTGTTCCCGGTCCACCGAAGATCGTGCTGCCGGAGTCCGGAGGTAAGTATGGGGTGGGGTGTGGGGAAGCAGGGTGCGCAGTGGTGGGCGCCGGGTGGGGGCAGACACAGCGATGGACCATTTTGATTTTCAGGTGTTTTTTTTTTTTATGAGGACGGCGCTTGGGACATTTGCTACGCTGGGGTGGGCTTAGCGTGGCAGAACGACTGGAAGTGATTGGCCCGATGGGGGATTAGGCACCCGTCGGCCATGGCATCTGTTGCCACGCTGGGTGGGCTCCCAGCATGGCACCCTGTACTCGGGGTGGGAGATAGTGAAGCCGATGGGATTGGGCACCCCGTCGGCCATTACACCATTTGCCATGCTGGGGTGGGCTCCCAGCATGGCACCTGAACTCTTTAGAGGTGGAGCCGAAGGATTGGGCACCGTCCCGGCCCTTGAGTGTGGGCATGGGGGGCAGCCGCAGTAGTGGTGTGTGTGTGTGCGTGTGTGTGTGTGTGTGTGTGTAGGGGAGCTGCGCATGAGCAAGTGATATCTTATCGCTGCTCACTGAAGCATAGCTCCCCTTTCAACTGCTACGCCACTGCATTTTGGAGCTGTCATAGACAGCTCCAGCATGCGATGGCAGACTGGGGCCGCGCCTGCCAACACACTGATTGAATTGGAAGAGGGGGTGACACACCTCCGAAAACTCGGATGATGGCACTATGTTTCTTGCACATGCGTGCAAGCAAACGTAAAAAGAGAGGTACTCATTACCCATGTATACATTCCAGTCTAACTGACTTGTTTAAGTAATGTGGCAGAGCTTGTCATTACTACAAACAAACAAAAACTGGCCCCTTCTGGGATGAGCGCGGGAGGAAGCTGAGAAATCTCTGTACAGAACAGAATCATATCTAATATAACATTTTTAACTGTAAATGAAAAAGTCTACAACAGGCTATGGAGGTGGCAGACACCTTAAATGATTATTTTTCCAACACTGGTTCTGATACAAAAAGCTAAGCAAACAGCAAGAAATATGACATACCTGGGATTTGAACCTAGGCAGCCGGAAATGCCATTCTAAGGTGCTACCTGCTACGCCACCAAGGCAACTTGCAGCCTGGGACTCCCAAATGCTCCTTACTTTGTCTCTAATGCACAGTCTGGTGCTACACAGATAATTAAATTTTTATTCACAAGAGTGCAGTGTGTGTTTATATATGGAACCCAAACAAACAGAAGAGAGAGAGAAAGAAATACCTTAGCTAGGATTTAAACCCAGGCCATCCAGAATACTTTACAGAAAGAAAGTTTTTGGGAGGTTGTAGAGACTAGAATGTGGGAGGAAGGATGGAGTGAGGTAGACTGGAATGCAGAATGCTGAACTGGAAGACTGCAGAACTTGAGAAAGTGAGATCACCCCTACTTTGCCGTTAACCTGGGTGATTTTTTTCCCTCAGTCCTAGACCTAATGAAACTGAACTCAGTATTCTGCTGTTAGGTGCTTCCATCTCAGCCAGCCCCTAACTCAGATATTTAAGCAATATACCACGACAGGGTGTGGGTGATGCTAGAATTTACCCATATCTGGTGTGGTTCGGTCACCAGACTGCAGGCAGAGTGAGTAAACTACACCAGAAGTGGGTAAATCATAGCATCACCCACACCTTGGAGTGGTGTATAGTGATTGTACAATGTCCCCCTGTATTTTTTTATTAAAAAAAAATAAGGAAAAGCACAGTTTAAGAGGCACTTTCAATGATTTTTTTTTTAACTTTATTCTTACGACACAAAATGTAGTTCCTTGTTGCTAGGCAGAATATTGAAGATGCAAGATACACTCCCCAACTGAGACACATGCTGACCAGAATTTTATATATATATATATATATATATATATATATATATATAAAACTGACCTAGTTGGGACAAAAGAGGCATAATGTAGATGTGACAGGCAGAAGCTGTGGGAGAGTGAGGGGAGAAATGGAAGTGGTGGGGGGAGAGAGAGAGAGAGATAGGCAGCTTGGCTGGCAGTGTCATTTACTGCTGTTATCAGTGGATCTGAATCGGGAGCTGACTATTTTTTCTGTAAATAATATGGACAGTGTGTGCTTGGCTTGACATTCTTTTTTCTTTTTTTTTTTTTTAACACACTGTCTGACAGGCCCCAGTGGATGGCTCTTACCATACCTTTAGAGAGCGTTGTGCGACTAGGGATGTTGTGGTATTTGTTTCTGGGTTTGGTGTGGCGTTACCGGTTCTGGTTTTACTTTAGTTTTGCAGTCAGGAGAATGCTATGGTTTCACTTGAGGTATTTTTGGTTTTAATCATACAGTTATGAATAACTCGAATGGCAATTAGATGTTGTTGGGGATCGGGAAATGTGGAGAGACAGCTGCCATGTTCGGCATGTGATGGTAGGTACAATGCTATTGCAATCACTATAATCTCCTCATCCAAAAAAAAAGAAAGAAAGAAAAATGACAGTAAAAGTTTTAGAAATCAGGGTTGCAAACCGGAGCCACGACATTGGTCAGGCGCTTATGCAAATCTGGGGATATGCATAGGCGAATGGCCAGTGTAGCAGCTCCACTTTTTGATAGTGATTTGTAAATCTTCTAGGCATACTTTTTTATTTAGAAACACATTTAGTTTACGAGCTTCCCACTCAAAGTGTTTTTTCTTTTTTTTTTCTCCCCTTCTGTTTATCCCTCCCTACTGCCTGCTGGCCCCGACCCTTCGGGGCATCCAAGGAGTCATCCTCCTACCACACACCCACCAGGACTCACCCCTCATTCCTCCATGGAGCTTCGGTTTTCCCCCTGAGTGGGGACGAGGCGGGGTATTCACCCCATAATCCTTCATCTCGTCAGGTCGAGGTGGTGGTCCTGGTGAGCGGGCACATTGGAGGCATGCTCTGGCAAACCCGTCTTCCCTGTGCCAGCAGGTGTTTTTCTGCTTTTCTTCCCTCCCCTGCAGTGTGTGACCCCTGATGTCATGGCGCCAAGCGCACTCGTCCACACTGTGAGGCGGCCGCTCCGTCCCCTGTAATTGGGGCTTGCAGTACTCTGAGCCTCCACTCGGAGTCAGGCAAGTGCACGGGCTGTGGCTGCTGTCATCGGACGCTCAAGCCTATCTCCCCCCGGCCGACCCACCAGCGACCCGAGTCCGCTCCTGAACCTGGGTCACCGGCGCGGAGCGAGGTGTGGCATCCAGCACCTCAACCCTCAGCGCCACTGGGCCAGCTCTTTCTTTTTTTTTTTGATGGGGAGTGTGACAGGGTTGAATAAGGCCCTGCCCCATTTGTTATGCAGAATGAATTTAAATGCAAGGATCTATTCTGTCCTCTCCTTTTCTGTCTCTTGTCTGTCTGGTTGCACAACCAAATTTTCTTGTGAGACCTAGGAACTGATCACTCTGACGGTTTCGCAATTGTCCACCTCTTGCTATCTGTCTGCCTTCCCTTGCTATTTCTGTCTTTTCTTCCCCTTGCATATTTGCAGTTATAAAAAAAAACATATGTGAATCTCTGTATAAAACTGTATGTGAAACTGGGATCCCTTTGTTTAAAATGGTATATAGTGATACTGTTGAAATGATTGCAAAAAACTATTTGGAACTCAAGGGGTTAAACTGATGCTGGTATGCAAACTTTACAGAGCTGTGAACAAGAGGTCAATTCTGGGTCACAATGTTCTTTTTGCTGCACCTGCAAGAACATTGGAAACTGACAAGAACATTCTGTGAAAAGATACTGTCTCCTTAATGAGCTCCTTGCAAAGACTTGTTATAAAAAGAGCAGCAATGTTTTGCAAGAGAGAGAGAGAGAGAGAGAGACTGAGATTTGAAACTGAGAAGAAATACTTAGAAGGAGGACTGTTTTCTCTGTACTGCCTTTGTAAATAGTTATACTGAATATTTGTTATTTTGCTGTTATTGAGAAAAATAAAACGCTATTTGCAAATTTTGAAGCTGCTCCTGGTTTTTCTATGCTTCCTGACCTGTGCCTTGATGACAGAGAGATTACAAGGATTGTTAGAGAACAACTACATTCAAGGAGTGTGTGAGCATGTAGGAGCGAGCTGTATAGACTGAAGGGGCTTTTCTGTTTTCTGTTTTCGGGGGGCTCGGAGTGATTCTAGTGGGACTGAGTGGTGGCTGGCACCTCTTCCAGTTGGGTCATACTGTGATTTACATGTTGTAAATCTTGCCAGCCAGCCAATCAGGAGCCAGCATTTTTAAAGCCATTGTATAATTATATTTAACCTTTAGCTTACATCTGGCACTGTTCATACCTGCTAGAAAACAGTGAAAGTTGTCCATGTCCCCAAAAAGGGCAGTCCAAAGCTCATTTCCCAAATACTGTCCCATTGCTCTTCTGCCTGTCCTGAGTTAACTACTTGAAAAGGTGGTAGCCAACCAGCTTACCGATTACCTCCAAAATATATCCTTCTCACCCCGTTAACATGGCTTTCAAAAAGGGCACAACACCACCACCACCTTAGTCTATCTCACTAATGACATTAAGGTTTCAACAGACAAAGGCTCTCTCACTGGTGCAGTTTTCACTGACCTTTCCAAAGCCTTTGATTCAGTGGATCATGCCCTCCTCTGTCTCAAGCTAACCGAACCTGGCCTCTCTTCCTATACCTCTGCCTAGTTCTCTAGCTTCCTGCTTGACATGCATCAATTTGTCAAATTTGGCAATGCTCCTGCACTGTTGTCCCTATTAACCGAGGAGTCCCCAGGGCTCCATTCTTGGTCCACTTCTTTATTCCATAGTCATTAAATAATCTCCCCCATGCCTCATCAGTCTGTTCTACAAATATGTATGTAGACGAATTTGCTCTGTACTTTAGCTCCCCCCACCCATCCCAACTAGATACCAACTTGGCCAATACTTCTCACTAGTACTGAACTGGCTGGTCAGCAACAAGCTTTTCCTCAGTGCCACTAAGACCCAAACCATGATCTTTGGGTCAAAGGCTCACTGATTCTCATGTGCCAACCCACTTACCATCACCTGCTGGCTCTCTTCTCTCTGTTACAGAGGAATTCAAATGTCTTGGCATCACCCTTGATTCAACCCACGACTACTCCACCCACATCATCGCCACATGAAGGCTAGGAACTCCAAGGTAGGCATGGCTTATAGGATCAACAACACTGCCACTCCCAAGGCCAGACTAGGAATATCCCAGGGAATCCTTCCTCTCTGCCTGCAGTACAGCTCCCTTATTTACACAGCTGTCCCCAAAACAATCCTTCACAAATGGGATGCGGCCTACAACAATAAGGAGAAGGGGACATTGTTAACCAGTAAAGGCACACTAAGCTGAAGCTTGTTTCCAGATGCTACCTTGGAGCACAGGGAAGTTAAGTGACTCGGTCACACAGTGTGCAAGTGGGGACTGTGGGATTCAAACCCAGGTCTCCAGGTTTGCAGCTCACTGCCCTAAACCATAGTGCTGTACTGCATCAATATTTAACAGGTTGCCTCTTCCTCCCCATGCCTTACCCATCACTGCTTGTTATATACAACACTGGGTTGGCTCTTCCCCTTTGCTGCACGTTCCAATTTGTTTGTCTTATACATGACTTAGGTCCACCACTCCTGATGCCTCAGTCTCTCTGTTACAAAGTGGCTGCCCCTCCTACTCCTTCAGATCTGTGGTCCTGTCCACCTTCATTATTCCCAACTGTGCCACCAAAATGGGAGAATAGGCCTGCTCATCCTTTGCCTCTAGGCACTGGAACTCCTTTTTCACCACCATACATAACTGCCCCACTAAATTCACCTTCGTAAGGGCAGTACAGAATGGATTTAGTTTTACACTCTACTATTGCACTTTGCCCAGACATTGATCTAAGGGTTCTCATTATATCATGTCACTGTTTTGATCCCACTGCTTAGTTTATTGACTTGTGTAACGTTTGTTGTACCTGACTCTAAGCCCTTTGAAAATAGGCTCTGCCTAAAGAGTTTTGTGTAAAATAAAAACTAAAACTAACTAAACTATTGTCCTTCTGCATTGTACTTTTCTATGTTGTCATACTTTCCCTTAATGTAATCATGTTGTTGCCTTAATCTTGGTATTTCACACATATTTGCTATATTAGTCTAACTGTTTTGTCAACTGTTGTTACCGCTGATCTTGCCTGGCCTTTGTATTGTTGCTGCTAATTGCGCACTGTCTTCTACTGTGCTCTCCTGGGGTGTACCTGAAAATGGGCATTCATTTACCTAGAGTGCCCTGCCCAGTTAACAACAAATAGATAGATAGACAGACAGACAGAGACAGGCAGGCAGGCAGATTGTGAAGGATAGGAGACCTTGCTACTACATGTTAACTACAGTATTTAAATTATCAGCTTTATATGGTACTGTTACTCTACAGTACTGCAGTACTCTCAGCTGAGCCAGCTGTAATGCTTGACAAGGTCTACGCTTGCCCACAAAGGACAACCACTTATGATGGACAAAAATATCACACACAGAGTAGTCTGTCATTGGTGGCTTGTAGTGCATTTGATCACAGCAGAGTGTATGGGATTTAAGATCTTCCGGTTCTTCTCTCTTGTTTGTTCTTAAATCTCACTTAAAATCAATGAGTGACAGAGCTTTTTCTGTTGCTGCCCCTCAATTGTGAAACAGCCTTCTCTTGTACATTCAGAGAGCCCCCTCAGTGTATAGTTTTAAAAATAAGTTAAAACATGTTTTTTTAACCAGGCTTTCCAGGTGACATTTTTAGAGAATATACAATCTTAAATAAACAATTTTAAAGGCACTGTTAATATAATTAATGAATAGTTTTTGTAGGGTTTTTATTTGATATTTGATATGTAATTATTTATGCTTTGAAGTTTATATACAGTATGTGGATTTTTCTTTTTGAGTTGGTTTTGTCATTTTCTTTTAGTGATGCACTGCACCTTGGTTTAAGAAAGGCATATTTAAAGAGCTGGACCACTAGAATAATGGCAGCATTACCCCTCACTATGCCTGTGACCTCAAGTTGGAAGTTAGCTCAACTCATAAGTGGTCATTTGGGGAGAATGAGGACTGAGCATCCAACAGACTGCTCTCCTCCTTTGGGGAAGGGGGGCTTGCATGGCCCACCATCTGACTACCACTAAGCAAAGGCTGGGTTGCAGCATGGCTAGGCCAACAGACTGAGGGAGCATGGGGCCACTGCTGACACTAGTGCAGACTATACACGCATAGGAGCACACCTTGCAATTTACACCATGGCTGCATCCATGGGATAAAAGTGGGATAATGAATAGTTACTGGCTAGGCAGATGACACACTGCTTACACCCCCCCCCCCCCCACCAATCAATTGTCTGGCCTCCTCTCCTGGCTTCCGGTCTGCTCCCAGGCTTCATCTCCACCATAGTCAGCAGAATAATGGGGATGAAGCTGTCACAGGGAGCTGAAGACAGGCCCCATCTGGGGGGCTCAATCCCAGGGGGCAACACGCAACGGTGTTCTGTGGATGACCTGAGGAGTCCCAGTATGTCCACGTAAAAGGTGCCCTGACAGATGGGAGGTGGTGCTAGCAGAGGCCAAAGAAAGTCATGGCCAGGTGGGCCTGGGGCAAAAATAGAGTTAAAAAGGCATATTTAAATATCTATCTATCTATCTATCTATCTATCTATCTATCTATCTATCTATCTATCTATTTAATAAAGATTCAGTTATCAGAAACACTACCTCAAACCTTTGTAATTTGACCACAGATCAGGAGCATGAACTCTGCTTCATATTTATTAGGTAATTTTATTTTTCATGACTTTACAGTAAAGGAAGTCTATCTTTCTGTATCCATCAGTCATAGAAACATAGAAACATAGACTTTGACGGCAGATAAGGACCGCTTGGCCCATCTAGTCTGCCCATTTCCCTACCTAGAGGATAAGCTGCAGATCCTATTTAACCAACAGCCTATTTCTTCCTACCACCCACAAAAATTGCCTTATGTCTGTCCCATGCATTCTCGAATTCTCCCACAGTTTTAGACCCCACATCCTCCTCAGGAAGGCTGTTCCATGCGTCCACCACCCTCTCTGTGAAAAAATACTTCCTCACATTGCCTCTGAGCCGTCCCCCCTCTATCTTCAGATTGTGTCCCCTTGTTCTTGCACATCTCTTTTTCTGAAAGATGCTACCCTCTTGGACTTTGTTAATTCCACTGAGGTACTTAAACGTTTCTATCATGTCCCCCTCCCTCCTTTCCTCAAGGGTATACATATTAAGCTCCTTTAGTCTCTCCTCGTATGGCTTCTCTTGCAGACCCTGCACCATTTTAGTTGCCCTCCTCTGAACTGCCTCCATCCTGTCTATGTCCTTGCGGAGATGGGGTCTCCAGAACTGGATGCAGTACTCCAGATGGGGTCTCACCAACTGTCTGTACAGGGGGATAATAACTTCCTGTTTTCTGCTGGTGATACCTCTCCCTATACATCCCAGTATCCCCCCAGCCCTCCCTACCGCCTTCTCACATTGCTTGCCAACCTTAAGGTCATCTGTTATGATTACCCCCAGGTCCCTTTCCATTTTTGTTGTTGTTACTACCTCCCCCATTGTGTAATTTTCCCTGGGTTTTTGTTTCCCAGGTGCATTACTTTGCACTTCTTTGCATTGAATCCAAGCTGCCATACTTCTGACCATTCCTCCAACCTTGCCAAGTCCCTTCTCATCCTTTCCATGCCTCCTTATGTATCAACCCTGTTGCAGATCTTTGTGTCATCTGCAAAGAGGCATACTTTTCCTTCCAGTCCCTCTGCAATTTCTCTTATAAAGACATTAAAAAGGACTGGACCCAGTACTGAACCCTGTGGTACCCCACTAGTAACCCCCCTTTCTTCAGAGTGGACCCCATTTACAATTACCTTCTGTGTCCTGTTGTTCAGCCAATGTTTTACCCAGGCTACCACCCTGGGACCTACTCTCAGGCTGGTTAATCTGACTACTAATCTTTTGTGTGGGACTGTGTCAAATGCCTTGCTAAAGTCTAGGTAGGCCAGTCCCCAGAAAGGAGCAGGGCTCTAGGGCATTAATCCTAAGCTGTTAAAAATAGCAGCCTTAGAACCAGGGGTGTCATTAAGGGGTGGCCAGGGGTTGCAGTTGAGACCCCTATGATGTCTTTTGCAACCCCTATGAACCCCTAAAACAAAACTTCCCTAAGGTTTGCTCATATAAAATTTGGTGGGTATGGAAGCATTGCTACCCATATCATTCTGTAGAAATGAGACACTGAAACCCCTATGATTACTGTGAAATGACACCACTGCTTTAGAACTAACCAATCCAAATATGTTAAACTGTTTGCAAGGTGGCATTGCTCCCATACAGTAAGCAGCATAATACAAGTTCATGCATTAACTGTGTCTCTGTGGCTGTGTGGACTCCAACAAGGTCCAGGGGAAGGGGTGTTATCCCACCAGCATATTGAAGCACATGGCTCTTGCTATCCATTGATGACGCACATGCCAACAAGGGGCCATTTTTGCTCTGCTATGTCGCACTACCATCACTGAGAAAAATCTTCTATTTTAACAGTTAAAAATAGCAACTCAGTATGCAGAAAGTAACACAGAAACACAGAATTTGATGACAGATGAGGACTGCTTGGTGGCCTTGGCCCACCCAGCCTTCACATTTTTCCCTACCCACATTATCACCACAGACCCTACTTGATCGACAGCTCTTTCTCCCCCCCTCCACTTACACCATGTTTTCTTTGTGCCTCTCCCATGCTTCTTGAATGCCACCTTTTTCATCCCCACCACCTCTGCTGTAAGGCTGTTCCAGGAATCCACCACTCTTTCTGTGAAGAAGTATAGTACTTTGTCACATCTCTCCTGAATCTACCCCCTCTAGCTTCATAGCGTGCCTCCTTGTTCATGAGCACTTTTTTTCTGAAAAATACTTCTGTCTTGTACCTTATTTACCCCCGTGAGGTATTTAGAGGTCTTTATCACATCCTCCCTCTCCCACCTCTCTTCCAGTGTGAGCATATAGAGGTCCTTTAGTCTCTCCTAATGTATATATTTATTTGTTAACCGGGTGGGTACACTGGTCCCAGGGACCGTTTTTAGGCACGACTCAGGCCATAGATATGGCACACATACACAGTCACAGAAAAGTAGATACAAGCAGTGAATGTATAAGGATTCATGGTAAAACAAAATGCATACCATCGTAGGGCTTTTGATATAGACCCTGCACCATTTAGTTGCCCTCTTCTCGACCATCCCCACTCTGTTTATGTCCTTTTGGAGATGTCTTCTCCAGAACTGGACACAGTACTTGGGGGGGGGGGTCATTTTACCAGCAATCTATACAGAGGCAATGCCACCTTCCTTTTTTGCCACTGATACCCCTCCCTGTGTACCCCAGCATCCCGTTAGCCCTCCCTACTGCCTTGTCTCACTGCCTGCCTACCTTTAGGTCATCAGATATGATTACCTCCAAGTCTCTTTCCTGCTTGGTAGCCATCAATACCCCTCCAACCATTTTGTACTCTGACCCTGAGTTTCTGTGCCCTAAGTGCATTATTTTGCACTTTTTTTGCATTGAAACTCAGCTGCCACAACCTTGACAGCTCCTCTAGTTTTCTCAGATTTGTGCTCATCCTATCTGTGGTAATCATATCTGATGACCTAAAGGTAACCAAACAATGTGAGAAGGCTGTGGGGAGAGCCAGTGGGATGCTAGGGTGCATAGGGAGAGGTATCATTAGCAAAAAAAAAGGTGGTGGTTATGCCACAGTACATATCACTAGTGAGATTTCATCTGGAGTACTGTGTCCAGTTCTGGAGGCCGCATCTCCAAAAGGACATAGACAAAATAGAGGCAGTTTAGAAAAGGGCAACAAAGATGGTGCAAGGACTGTACCAAAAGTCACATGAGGAAAGACTAGAGGACCTCAATATGTATTCCCTGGAGGAGAGAGAAGGGGATATGATAGAGACATTCAAGTACCCCAGGGGTATAAACAAGGTACAGGAGGGTAGCATTTTTCAGAAAAGAAAGTGCACAAGAACAAGGGGGCATGATATGAGGCTAGAGGAGGGTAGGCTCAAGGGCAACATGAGGAAGTACATTTTCACAGAAGCAGTAGTGGATGCTTAGAACAGCCTCCCTGTGAAGGTGGTGGGCATAGAGTTCAATATATATATAGAGAGCGGCTAGAGTGCAGACTCCAATGTCAGCACACTGTTCAGACAACAATCAAGTAACGCACTGCTTATACAAGCAAAGGACAAACAAACATACCTTGGTTTTGTCACCACAATGTGCATCTATTTCATTTCCCTGCTGTCAATGGTGCTTCTTACCCAACTAGATCAGCAGATTGCTGTCAGAACAGTGTGCTGGTGCTGCTGTCTAAGTTTCAAGATGGGTTCGTGCTGTCTGCCAGCACCGCAATCCTCCCCTAATATGGTGGATGCACAGTTTCAACTGAGCCATTGGAATACACACTCTAGCCTCTCTATATATATATATATATTGAACTCTATGGTGGTGGGGGCAATAATGGTAGGGGAATTCAATAATGCATGGGATAGACATAAGAGTACTCTTGCAATATGGAAGAGAGGGTAAGCCTGCAGACCAGCTAGGGTCTGCGGTATTGCTATAGGTAGGGAAAAGGGGCAGACTAGGTGGGCCACATGATCCTTATCTGCTGTCACCTTCTATGTTTCTATGTATCCTTTCCACCCCCTGTAGTGTCCACCCTATTGCAGATTTTGGTGTCATCGGCAAAGAGGCAGACCTTCCCTTCCAGCTCCTCTGCAATGTCATTTATAAAGACATTAAAGGGTACTGGTCCCAGCACTGATCCCTGAGGCACCCCACTGGTCACCCTCCATTCCTCAGACTGAACTCCATTTACCACCATCCCTCTGCTGCCTATTCTTAACCAATTTCTTACCCAGTTTACCACCTTTGAACCTGCTCCTAAGCTACCCATCTTGCTTACTAGCCTCCTATGTGGAATGGTGTTGAAAGTCTTACTGAAATCTAGGTGGGTTACATCCACCGCTCCACCCTGATCTAATTCCTTGGTCACCCAGTCAAAAAAATCTATCAGATTCATTTGACATGACCCCCCCATGAATCCATGCTATCTCAGGTCTTGAAACCCACTAGATTCAAGATATTCCACAGTTCTTTCCTTCAGCAGTGATTCCATTAACTTTCCCACCACCGATGTCAGGTTTACTGGCCTATATTTGCCTACCTCCTCCCTGCTACCACTTTTTTTTTAATTCATCTTTATTAAACAACTTGCGTCCATTGAGCATTACACAAAAGAACGAAGTGCAAAATTTTGGCAACTGCTGCACTATAAGTGTCATAAAATAATATTTTACGTGAAAAAACAAAATGAAAAAATGGCTCCACAACCCAGTGAAAATCTGAGGAGTATATCTTTATTAATGGGCATAAAGGTTGCACTAAAGCAGCTTTTTGAAAGCTTTAAGCAGCTTTATAGGAAAGCTTTAATGTACCTGACAAAGCCTATGGCTGCTTGAAACCAATGTACTTGTTATTGTCCTCACTATGTTCTGTATTGTTTCCCCGATGTGGAACCTTTGTAAAAGAGCCTTGGCTCAAAGGTGTCTTCCGAAATAATAATAAACTAAACTATAATAAACTATAAACTAAAGGTGCCTCACTTCTAATTGGTATACCGGAGAATGGGAGCAGACTGTTCCTTGGAACACCCTCCTCCCCCCCTCCCCGCAGTAAAATTAATTTGAGCTTGCATATAAAATGTCTCTATGAAGAGTCCAGCGGGCCCATCTCCTCACAAAAGTGGGGAGTCTCAAATTTATCTTAAAAGTCAGCTGTTCTGTATTTTGTATATCAAGGACTATGTTCAGCCATTGCTGAAACGTTGGGCGTTTCCCCGATGTGGGGGGGAAATGCTACAAGTCTCGATGGCTGAGCGGAACCTGAGGGTGGTGGTGGATGTCAAGATGAACAACTCTGAGACTTGTAGGAGGGCAGCAGCCAAGGCCAACAGGATGCTGGGATGCATCGCTAGGAGGATCACCTCCAGAAGGAGGGAAGTGATACTCCCTCTGTATAACTGCTTGGTGAGGCCGCACCTTGAGTACTGCGTGCAGTTTTGGAGGCCACACTTAAAGAGGGAAATTAACCTCCTGGAGAGGGTCCAGAGGAGGGTAACCAAAATGATTTGGGGTTTGGGGGACAGGACCTATGAGGAGAGGCTCAAAGAGCTAAATATGTACACATTGGAAGAGAGAAGGGACCGGGGGGACATGATAGAGGTCTTCAGGTACATGAAGAGGGTAAATAGGGGAGGAACAGTCAGGGTTTTTCAAAGGAAGGAGGAGGGGGCCACTAGAGGGCATGGGTGGAAGCTGGAGGGGGGAAGATTCAGGGGAGAAAGGAGGAGGTGCTACTTCACTGAGAGGGTGGTGGAGCCATGGAATGCGCTGCCTAGGGGGCTGGTGGAGGCAGAGACAGTGGAGGGGTTCAGAGGGGGTGGGACGGGTACAGGGGAAGGGTTCTGGAAGCAAAATCCAATGCAGCAAGAATATCCGGAACTGGGAAGGAGAAGCCAGAGAAGGCGAGGTAGCAAGGTCAGCACCCAGGTGGGGGGCTGACCAAACGAGCAGACACGAAAGACCGTTAGGCCTATTCTGCTGGCATTTTAGTATGTTAGTTCTTCTTTGAGACAGTTTCATGTTACAGCTTTATGTGAAGCGGATGATTAAAATATTCCAAAGGTACGTCTGATCTCGGCCCATGATCTCAGGTGGTGGAAGGCTCAAAACTATGTGTGAAATATCGAGTGGGATGTTAATGGAAAATAGTTCTTGTAGTGTATTAAGAATCCGTTGCCAATCTGCTACCACATTTGTGAAGTAGGCCTACATCTGCCTTCCTCTAGTCCTCCAGAACCACTCCTGTTTTCTTGGAGCTGTTAAATGGGACTGTCAGAGGTGCAATCAGTATCTTCCTGAGATCCTTCAATACCCTTGGATACACCCCATCTGGCCCCATTGCTTTGTCCACTTTCAGATTAACAAGTTCCTTCAGGACTCTCTCCCACAAAAATGGACCATTGTCCACCCCCTCCCTCCAGTGCTCCTGTTACTTTTTTGCATCCTCTCTCCTTCTCTTTCCTCTGTGAACACTGAAAAAAATGTATGCCTTTTCCTGCACCCCCCTTCCTTTTTTAACCTTATGATCCCACCCCGGTCTTCCTCCTGTCACTTACATACCAAAAAACTGTCTTGTCCCCCTTCATCACCACCTAGGCTATTTTCTGTTCAGTTTGCACGTCTACATTCTTTACTGCTCTTCCTGCTTCCTGCTGTTTCCCCTGATACACCTCCGTATCCTCCTCCCTCTGTGTCTCCTTATACCTTCTGAATGCTATCCTTTTAGCTTTTACCTTTTCCACCACCTCTTTCGAGAACCATAGCAGTCTCTTTTTCCTTTTGCTTTTGCTCACTTTCTTGACGCAGAGGTTTGTTGCCTTCACTGTGGCCCTTTTGAGCTTTGCCCAGTGTTTCTCCACCCCGTTCAGGTCACCCCCCCCCCAGGTCATCCATCAGGTCTTCACCCATCTTTTTAAAATCTGATCTTCTGAGGTCCAGGACCCTAGCCCTTGTGTGGTGTGATTCCACAGCTGTCCTTATCTTGAACCACACTGTATGGTGATCGCTGTTTCCCACCTTGATCTCTGCAACACTGTCCTTGTTAATGAGTACCAGGTCCAGTATTGCCCCATCATGAGTGAGTTCACTGACTAGTTACCTGAAGAACACCCCCTGCAGGGAGTCCTGGATGTCCCTGCTTCTAGCTGAAGGCACAGCTTGGAGGTTCCAGTCTACATCCAGAAGATTGAAGTTCCCCACCAGCAGCACCTCCCCCTTTTCTGCCATCTTGCCAGTGTCTTCCTCCAGTACCTTATTTAACTTCAGCTCCTGTGCTGGAGGTCTGTAGATCCTGTCAGTGTGTATAGAGGCTCCCTTACTCGTCTCTCTATGGTTACCCACAGCACCCCTGCTCCCCCAAGATTCCCTGTATCTCTATTGCTTTTTATGCCTTCCCTCACATAAAGCACCATGCCCCCTTCTTTCTTTCCTACTCTGTCCCTCCTGAATAGAGTATAGCCTGGTACGGCTATGTCCCAGTCATGGTTTTCAGTGCACCATGACTTGGTAATGGCCACAATATCCAGGTTGGCCTCTGCCATGATGGCCTTTAGGTCCAGAATCTTATTTCCTAGACTTCTAGCATTCGCACACATGACATTCCAGAATTTGTTTCCGCTCTGCTTGGTACCCCTTTTTTTTCTTTTTTACTCTCTCTCCTTCCTCCTTCTCTTTTTAATGCTTTGGTTCCCACCCCCCTTCATTTTTTACCACCTGTTTTCTTTATTTCTTTTCTTACTTTTTCTCCCCATGGCTCCCATTCATCTCCTCCTTCCAGGCATCCTCTTGCTCCAGCCGCCATCCATCCGCACCCATCTCCCATTCGGGCCACCACTTTATTACCCACTCGACTTACCCCCCAACTCCCCACCAGGACTGGATTCAGTACAGGTGTTGCCCTCAGAGACGGTATGGTAGGTGGATGGCTATCAAGCCTCTCTACCTGGCTGCCAGTTTTTTCTTTTTCCTGTCGGGGCAGAGTGTGCAATGCCAACAGTGGGCGTGCCATGTGCATCCACACTAAGCGTGCCCATGGGCTGCCCTCTGTGCTCCATCAGGCGAGTCAGGCATGCCAAACATCCAGCTCCGGCTAGGTGTCAGGCAAATGCCAGCCGCTGTTCCCCACCCTCCCTGGGACAGAAGAGCAGTCCTCTGGACGCTCGATCCTCTCCCACCCTTGCCAACCCCCGACGACCTGCTCACACCATGAACATGGGTCGCCAGCATGGCAGGAGGTAAGGCATCGCTGCCTAAGCCCTCCATGCCACCAGGCCAGCACCTGCTTCCTTTATTAATTTCCACCCTAGGGGATTCCATTCCCCTCAGGTTCTCCCTACTTTCTACTTCAGCCTGTGAGGAAAGGGGCATTTACTGCCTCCCTGATTTCTCCCACCACAACTTTTGGCTAGTTTAACTGTTCATCAAGGTAACAACTAAACCATCAACTGAGGACTGCAGTTCCTTTCCCGGATGGATGCAGGCTGTCACCCCTGTAAAGGCCCTTATCTCTCCTGGTGGATCTCCCATCCCCAGTATTGCCAAATCCTCCTCTTTACACCATTCCTTCAACCATGAGTTGAAGGTCTTGATGTAGAGATCCCTCCTATCCTCCCCCCGTCGTAGGCAGACAGCACCTCAGTGAAAGTCACTGAGCATGCTACCTGTATAAGACCCCTCCCCAGTTCCTTAAACTCCACCTGCACTATCCCAGTCCCATCCCTAGCCAGGCCATTAGTCCCCTGGTGGACAATGACATTCAGCTCTGCCTCCTGTCCTGCTGCCCAAGCAATCCTCTGGATCTGCTTCCCATCCCTCCGGGCTGTGGTGCCTAGCAGGCCCCTCTGTCTCATAGTACTGCTTCCATTACACTTCTCCATTAGAAGAAATATACATAGTGTTGACATTAGATATGATACCTTCCAGAAATTTGAGTAAGTAACACAGGTATTATTCCGACCTTATGTCCCAAAAGTCTCATGAAATGTAACAGTTCCGTATATAAATGTCCCAGATAGAGTCTAAAAGACCGCAGGAGATAAAGCCATGCTACAGTCAAGAAAGACTTTGAAGGGCATCAACATCTCCAGTGGTTGGGAGTTACAATACTTACAGACCCTGCTTCAAAGTCACAAGAGCAACACCAAATTAGTCCTTCCTCTTCCTGTGAAGATCAGTCATCATACTCCACTTCTCACTGGTGCTGTTTTAATTTGGTGGCAAAAGCTCCAGCCGCCTTTAGGTTAACATAAATGTAAATTTTGTCATCCACGGTGAACTGGAGTTACACTGGGAAGCAGACGGGGCAAGTGATGCCCATTTCCTTCACTTTTGCAGGTACCCTCTCAAATGTTTCATGGTGCATCCAAGTGGCATATGAGTAATTCAGAAAGAAAAGGATGTTATTGTCCTCAGTCCTCACTGGGGCCTGATCTTGGGACATTTTCAATAACGTGCCATAGAGACCATGACCATCATGATGGTATTGGGGTCCTCCTCGGTTAATCGTGCCTATCAGGGAGAAATCAGATGTGCCTTAGTAATAGAAAAAGCATGCACCAGTCACTAAGATTCCAGGAGACACCCCTTCAAAAGTGTTAAGATGTCAAGGTCCTCTCTTGTTTCTTCTGGGACTCCCAGGACCCGAACATGTGCGGCCCAAACTGCATTTTGTAATTGCTCAAGTTGGCTCTTTAGCAAACTCTTGTCCTTGACTGTCATGGCAGTGGATGTCAGTGCCTTCCCTGTCAATTTCCCAGTTCCTCTACACTGGATGCCAAGCTATCCACGTTTTGCTCAACTATGACCAACCATTCTGAGTAGGAGTCTCATTTTTTATCACTGCGCTGCACCAACTGAGTATGAACCGTAATAATTCATTGTAGAGATTCCAGCATGGCGGGAAAATACTCTGTCATCAGCAATGGTTGCGGGGAGCAGTAGTCTTGGAAGGTCCCAGTTGGGCTGAGTCTAGTTTAGCAACATTTTTTGATTTACCCATACTTGAAAAGTTAATAAAGTCCTGTAGCACTCTAAAATCCTTCAGACTGGAGTGTTTTTGAAGTTAGTCTCCAAAAAAGCAAGTAATGTACTGGTAGTATAACCTAGAGGTTACAATAACAGTCTGTGAGCTTGGTACATGCAGCAGACGTGGGTTTGATTCCCACAACCTCCACTTGCATACTGTGAGACCTTGAACAAGTCATTTAACCTCCCCCATGCATCCATGTTGCCCTTGAAATGGCCTTGTGCCTAGCAGGCCTTACATAGTTACCAAAGAAAAAAAAATCCACTAAAATGACCACATGTGCAAGAACTCAAAAGTGCGTTTCACTTCTGGGCTGCAAACTTGCCCCGATTCACTAAACTTGATAAATTCATTGAATGGGCAAATGCTCTCTGACGTGTCTACCTTTAAATACTTGGGCTTAATATTGGACCAAACATTGTCTTATAAAAACCATATAAACCATATTATTTCCCAAACTCACATAAAATTAACAGCTCAGTTTAAAACACTAGACTATTTGAATTATATATAATTTCCAAAACCATTGTTCTTTCAATTGTTACTTCCCACTATTGAATATGGCAATGTGGCATTTAAAATGTTACTAAAATGGTCTTAGCAAAGTTAGCCCTACTTTATTGTCATTTATGTAGATTTGCTGCTGGATCACACTGTGATACCCATCACTGTATGTTGTATAATAGAAACATAGAAACACAGACTTTGACGGCAGATAAGGACCGCTTGTCCCACCTAGTCTGCCCATTTTCCTACCTACAGGATAAGGTGCAAATCCTAGTTAACCAACAGCCTATTTCTTCCTACCTCCCACAAAAATTGCCTTATGTCTGTCCCATGCATTCTTGAATTCTCCTACAGTTTTAGACCCCACAACCTCCTCAGGAAGGCTGTTTCATGTGTCCACCACCCTCTCTGTGAAAAAATACTTCCTCACATTGCCCTGAACTGCCCCCTCTATCTTCAAATAGTGTCCCTTGTTCTTGCATCATCTTTTTCTGAAAGATGCTACCCTCTTGGACTTTGTTGATTCCAGTGAGGTACTTAAAAGTTTCTATCATGTCCCCCTCTCCCTTCTTTCCTCAAGGGTATCATATTAAGCTCCTTTAGTCTCCTCGTGCGGGCTTCTCTTGCAGACCCTGCACCATTTTAGTTGGCCTCTTCTGGACTCTCTATCCTGTCTATGTCCTTGCAGAGATGGGGTCTCTAGAACTGGATGCAGTACTCCAGATGGGGTCTCAACAACTGTTTGTACAGAGGATAACAACTTCTTGTTTTCTGCTGGTGATGCCTCTCCTTACACATCCCAAGTATCCCCAGCCCTCCCTACGCTTCTCACATTGCTTGCTAACCTTAAGGTCATCTGATATGATTATCCTCAGGTCCCTTTCCATTTCTGTTGTTGTTACTACCTCCCTCCCCCACTGTGTAATGTTCCCCTGGGTTTTTGTTTCCCAGGTGCATTATTTTGAACTTCTTTGCATTGAATCCAAGCTGCCATACTTCTGACCATTCCTCTAACCTTGCCAAGTCCTTTCTCATCCTTTCCACACCTCCTTGTATATCAACCCTGTTGCAGATCTTTGTGTCATCTGCAAAGAGGCATACTTTTCCTTCCAGTCCCTCTGCAATGTCACTTATAAAGACATTAGAAAGGACTGGATCCAGTACTGAACCCTGCGGTACCCCACTAGTAACCCCTCTTTCTTCAGAGTGGGCTCCATTTACAATTACCTTCTGTGTCCTGTTGTCCAGCCAATGTTTTACCCAGGCTACCACCCTGGGACCCAATCCCAGGCTGGTTAATTTGACGATTATTAATCTTTTGTGTGGGATTATGTCAAAGGCCTTGCTAAAGTCTAGATAGGCCATGTCCACAGTCCCTCCCTGGTGTACTACTTTGGTCATCCAGTCAAAGAAATCAATTAGATTCGTCTGACATGACCTTTCCACTGTGAACCCATGCCGCCTTGGGTCCTGTGCCCCACTGGCCTCAAGGTACTCAACAATTCTTTCCTTCAGAAGTGATTCCATCACTTTCCCTACCACGGAAGTCAAACCAACAGGTCTGTAGTTTCCTGCCTCTGTCTTGGTCCCACTTTTGTGAAGGGGAATCACATCTGCCTTCCTCCAGACTTCAGGTACCACACCATCCTCCCATGATTTGTTAAAAAGGGTAGTCAGTGGTTTCACTAGTTCTCCCCTTAATTCTTTTTGAATTCTGGGGTGAATTCTGTCAGGCCCCATTGCTTTGTCCACCTTCAGTTTTAGGAGTTCTTTCAGAAACCTTTCTTCTGTGGAAGGACTGGGATCGACCCCCCTATCCAGAGTGCTTCTGTTAATTGGATTGGGCACTTCCCCCTCCTCCTCTTTTGTGAATACTAAGCAGACATAATTATTCAGTATCCCTGCTTTTTCACTGTCCCTCTCTGCCCACCCACTGTCCATTCTATTCAGCCTCACTATCCCTCCCTTTGTCTTTCTATGCTCCCTGATGTACCTATAAAAGGTTTTATCCCCCTTCTTAACCGAGCTGGCTATCTTTTCCTCAGTTTGGGCCTTTGCTATTCTGACTTCCCTCCCTGCTTCCTTCTGCCTTAACTGGTACAGCTCTCTGTCCTGCTCCTTCTGTGTTTCCTTATACTTCCTGAATGCTATCTTTTTCTCCCTGACCTTCCCCGCCATCTCTTTTGAGAACCATAGCGGCTTTTTCTTTCACTTTGATTTGTTTATTTGCTTCACACAAAGGCTTGTTGCCTCTGTGATGGCAGTTTTGATGTTTCCCCATTGTTGCTCCACCCGTCCTTCTAGCCTGTTTGCTAGTGCTTTTCTAAGGCACTCTCCCATATTGCCAAAGTCAGCCCTCCTGAAGTCCAGTATCCTCACTTTTGTCTGGCTTGACTCTGTAGCTGAGTTTATAGTGAACCATGCTGTTTGGTGGTCACTTGTTCTCAGATGGCTACCCACTTCTAGATCCGAGATCCTCTCACTGTCCCCATTTGAGAGTACAAGGTCTAAGATTGCTCCCTCCTGAGTGGGTTCCAACACTAGCTGTCTGAGGCATGCCCTCTGTAGGGCATATGGCCCTGCTCTTGGATGTGGCTGCAGCAAAGGTGCTCCAGTTAACATCTGGCATATTCAGGTTCCCATCAACAGTATCTCCCCTTTCTTTGCCATCCTAAGAATGCCTTCTATTATATCCTTGTCCATTCCTCCCCCTGAGATGAGGGTCTGTATACAACCCCTGTGCGGATTGTGGTGCCATTTCCAGTCTCTAAGGTGACCCACAGTGCCTCCTCTCCTCCATGTTTACTCTTTTGTTCCATTGCTTTTTTCCCTTCCCTTACATAGAGAGCTACTCCTCCCCCTCTTCTACCCTCCCTTTCTCTCCTGTAGGTTGTGTACCCTGGTATGCTAATGTCCCAGTCATGGACCGGTTCTCTGTGTACCATGTTTCTGTGACTACCGCAATAACCAGGCATCCCTCTTCCATCAAGGCCACCAGTTCAGGGAGCTTGTTGCCCAGACTACGGGCATTGGTACTCATTACCCTCCATTTCTTGATGGCCTTACTCATTTTTGCCCCATCCCTGTCCTTACTGCCTTTGTTGTTTTCTCCATTTACCCCTGCCCTTCTCCCTATCAATGTCTCTAGCTTGGTGTTTACCTCACTAACTACCCTGATTTGGGGGCTAGGATTTCTCTGTTCCTTTCCAGTGCCTCCCTCCTTGGCTAGTTTAAATGCTTGCCAATGAAGCATTTAAACCTATCACCTAGGATCCTGGTTCTCCTCCTGGACAGATGCAGACCATCACTCCAGTATAGACCTGCATCACTCCAGGTGGACCCCCAGTCCCCAATGAAGCCAAACCCCTGAGCTTTGCACCAGTTTTTCAACCACTGATTGTATCCCATGGTGTGGAGCACCCTAGCCTCACCCATGCCATAGACAGGCAGCACCTCCAAGAAGGTTATCATGCATGCTACTTGTCTAAGGCCCCTCCCCAACTCCACAAACTCCTCCTGCACTGTTCTGATCCTTTTCCCAGCCAGATCATTTGTCCCTAGGTGGATAATGACATCCAGTCAACAGTGCAGAGCCTGCAAGGTGGGCGGCGAGTCACCCTGCATGGCTGGGGTATGTCCTTAGTTTCTCACCCCAGGGGTCCTTTAGTATGCTTGACAAGTGCAGAATGCCAACTGGGTTTAGCTGCCCCAGAGGTGGAGTTAATTTTAATGAAAAAAATGAATTAACCAATCAGGAAAGAGAGGCTGTGCTGCCTGTAGCCTGGCTAGAAACATAGAAACATAGAATTTGATGGCAGATAAGGACCACTTGGCCCAACCAGTCTGCCCATTTCCCTAACTAATGGATAAGCTGCAGATCCTAATTAACCAACGCCTACTTCCTCCTACCCCAACCCCTAGAATTGCCTTATGTCTGTCCCATGCATTCTTGAATTCCTCCACTGTTTTTGACTCCATAAGCTCCTCAGGAAGGCTGTTCCATGCATCCACAACCCTCTCCATGAAAAAATTCGTCCTCACATTACCTCTGAGCCAAGGGCACCAGAACTATTTCTCTGCTGACTGAGCAACACTGCCCCCGGAGCTCTCTCTTACCATTATGCTTGAAGCAAGGTTTACTTTCTTTATAAGTGTTTATTTTTCCCTTATTTGTGCTGCCTTTAGTGGTTTTAACAGGTATTTCTTACATTTTACTTGTTTTTTCACGGTTCCCTTTGGTTCCAGAGAACCGCAAACTCCGTTTTGTTTTGCGATTACCTTTGTGGTTCTGGCTCTTTTTCTGAGGTAAAAAATACTCACGTCTGTAGTAAATAGCTGTGGGTTTTATTTTAAAATGTTTTTAAAGCTTAGCAGTTCCCATTTTTCTTAGGGAACCGCATTTTTTCTTACTAAAGCTTTACTTTCTTTTATCTCGGAACTGTTTTATTGTGGTTCCATTTTGCAAGGGAATCGACCGATTCAGCTTCAGTTTCCAAAAGTAAATAATGATTTCTAAGGTTTTCAGACAAATTGGCACGTCAGAAAAACCAAAAAAGAAGACTGGACCAACAGGTTTTAAAAATTGTTTAAAGTGCTTTAAAATAATGGCCAAGACAGACGGCCACAATCTTTGTTTAACTTGTTTAGGTCCAGACCATAACTGTGAGCTTTGCTCTAAATTTTGTTCAAAAACAGTTAAAAAGATAAGAAATAATGGCTTCTCAGTCTGCTTCCCCTCTACTAAAAGTACTGAAGAGGTGTCTTCCTCCCAACATAAAACTAAAGACAAGTCCTCTAAGTACCTCCTTGAGAATAAGTCTGATAAAAGTAATAATAATGACCAAGCCAAAAAAAGACAAAATGAGCAGGTTCCTGATTCAGTGCCTGCTAATAAGAAACAAAAAAAAAACATACCACTGCCCCCACTGAAAGGCAAAGGGAGACACCAGTGGCACAAAAATATACACCCTCTGCTGAAGAAATGGCTAAGGCTTGGCATATATACCCGGACTTTACAGACTATGGGCCACTTCTTTAATGCCCCATCTGACCCTGATGTTACTAATTTCTCTGACCCTGGGCTCACCCAGGGCTTTTATTAGAAACATAGAAACATAGAATTTGACAGCAGATAAGGACCGCTTGGCCCACCTAGTCTGCCAATTTTCCTACCTAACAGATAAGCTGCAGATCCTAGTTAACCAACAGCTTACTTCCTCCTATCATCCACTAGGACTGCCTTATGTCTATCCCATGCATTCTTGAAGTCCCCCACTGTTCTTGATTCCACGACCTCCTCAGGGAGGTTGTTCCATGCATCCACAACCCTCTCTGTGAAAAAATACTTCCTCACATTACCTCTGAGCCATCCCCCCTTCTATCTTCAAATTCTGCCCCCTTGTTCTTGCACAACTCTTTTTTCTGAAAGATGCTACCCTCTTGGACTTTGTTGATTCCCTTGAAGTATTTGAAAGTTTCTATCATGTCCCTTCTCTCCCTTCTTTCCTCAAGGGTATGCATATTAAGCTCCTTTAGTCTTTCTTCATATGTCTTCTGGTGCAGACCCTGCACCATTTTGGTTGCCCTTTTCTGGATAGCCTCCACTCTGTCTATGTCTTTGTGGAGATGGGGTCTCCAGAACTGCACACAGTACTCCAGATGGGGTCTCACCAACTGTCTGTACAGAGGGATAACAACTTCCTGTTTTCTACTATTGATGCATCTCCCTATGCATCCCAGTATCCCCCAGCCTTCCTTATTGCCCTCTCACATATTGCTTGCCCACCTTTAGGTCATCTGATATAATTACCCCAGGTCCCTTTCCATTTTTACTGTTGTCAGTATCTCACCCCCCATTGTGCACTCTTCCCCTGGGTTTTTGTTTCCCAGGTGCATTACCTTGCACTTCTTTGCATTGAATCTGAGCTGCCATACATTTGACTATTCCTCCAACCTTGCCAAGTCCTTTCTCATCCTTTCCACTGCATCCTGTGTATCAACCCTGTTATGGTGAAGGTGATGAAGATGAACCAGAGTGTGAACCTATAGAACCAGATGTATCCCCTGACCAAGAGTTTAACCAATCCTCTAATGGCCAGGAGGATTTTTCTTCTCATTTTACTTTTGTACAGCATATGGTGGACACCCTGGACCTTGCTACCCAGGAGACCTCTGACCAAGAAGAGGAGCAAGACTTTCTGGAAATTAGGTCCTCCTCCTACTAAAAAGCTGCTCTTGCCTATTTATCAGTCTCTTTGTAGGGCAACCTTTAAGCTACTCCAGAACCCTACATCTGTACCTGGGGTAGATAAGAAAGTTGAGAAAAAGTACCAGTTAGAGAGATCCAATGCTGAATTTCTTTACATGCATCCAGACCGTGAAGGAGTGGTACAGGCTGCAGCTTGGGACAAAGCCAAAGTGCCTCTTTCCTCTCAACCTCCTGAAAAAGAGTGTAGAAAACTGGATTCAATGGACAAGAAATCTTATTCCACAGTCTCCTTGCTGCTTCACCTCTCTACATACATGGCCTATGCAGCTAAATATCAAAAGGCTCTCTGGAACTCTGTCTTAGCCATAAGTCAATAGGCCCCAGACAGAATGATCCAAGACCTGGCAGAAACTGTTCAGACTGCCTTAGAGGCTACCAAATACCAGTTTCACATGGCGGTAGACACTAATGACACCACCTTCAGGGTCATGGCCGAGGCCGTTTCCCTAAGGCGTTATGATTGACTGAGGACCACCAATCTCTCCCAGGACATTCGGACCAAAGCTATGGATTTCCCCTGTGAGAACAACTCTCTCTTTGGGGACAAAACTGAAGCTTACATGAAAAGGGGGAGGAAAATAAAAACACCTAACAAAGCAATGCTGCTAAGGAAAAGGCCTCTACTTCCCAAAGGTCTTAGAACAGGGGAAACAGAGAAAGGGGCTATTTCCCTAGGGCTTTATACCCTATGTCTATTCCCCTGGATTAATCTCAAATGGGAGGCTATTTCAGAGGTAGAGAAAGGAGAAGTCAGAGAAGGACCAACTCCTCTCCTCCCAGCACCCAGTCTAAATAGACCTCCTGACTGCAATGTCCAGGTCACCTCCCCCAGTAGGAGGCAGGCTGACCCACTACCTCCACCAAAGGCACCTCATAACCACAGACAAATGGGTGCTAGACGTGGTGGGTCAAGGGCTTATCCTGCAGTTCAAAAAGTTTCTCTCCCTGCAAGGTCCCAAACTGTTCAAACCCCTAACCCCAACAGAGAAATTGTTGTTGGAGTTGGAGGTAAAAGCACTTCTAGTTGCAAAATCAATGGCGAGAATCCCCTTCCCCCAGTGGGGAAGAGGCCTCTATGCCAGGTATTTTCTCACTCAAAAGAAAAATGGGAAATGGTGACCCATTCAGGACCTAAGGTACATGAACAGGCACTTGTTGAAACCAAAATTCAAAATGGTCTCCCTGACACTGGTGATCCATTCTCTGCAGAAGGGAGACTGGCTAGCCTCCCTGGACCTCAAGAACACCTGTTTCCGCATCCATATAGGGCCATCCCACAGAAAGTTTCTCTGGTTCAGGCTGACATCCAGCCATTACCAGTTTGCAGCCCTGCCATTCAGACTCAGGGTCTTTACAAAGTGTCTTTCAGTTCTAGCAGCTCACTTAAGGAGGCAACAGGAGTCTGTCTTCCCATACCTGGACTGGCTCATTGTGGACGAGTCACCAGACAAGGTCAGGGAAGCTCTCAGACTTACACAGAGTACTCTGGAATCCCTGGGCTTCATCAACAACAAGGAGAAGTCCCACTTCAAACCAGTTCAAGTACTGGTCTTTATTGGAGCAGAGCTCGATGCTACCCAAGGGAAGGCCATGCTTCCTGTAGACAAGGTGCAAACCTTCCTCAACCTGGCAAACCCTTCACAGTGGGCCAGCCAAGGCCTGCCAGACATTTCCTCAGACTGCTGGGCCATATGGCTTCCATGACAGCTGTAGTCCCAGGCGCCAGGTTTCAAATGAGAGACATCCAGTGTCACTTGAGGGCTCACTGAATCCATAAAAAAGACTCTCTCAAAGCTGATCCCAGTCTCAGAAACTTTACTTCAGGCCTTAGACTGGTGGAAGGAAAGGGAAAACCTCAGGCAAGGGGTACCCTTCCAGGAAATGCAACCCTCCAGGGTTCTTACCACAGATGCCTCCCTCTTAGGACGGGGAGCTCATCTGTAGGAACAGTCCATAAGCAGTACTTGGACCCCAAGAGAGTCTACTTACCACATCAATCTCCTCGAACTCAGAGCCATGTACCTAGCTATCAAGGCCTTCGCTCCACAGCGAAAGGGCCACTCTGTTCAGGTCAGAACAGACAACACCACTGCCACGTTCTACATCAACAAACAGGGTGGCACAAGGTCCACCAAGCTCTGCACAAAGGCCATGAAGATCTGGTTCCTGGCCTACTCCCTGTACATGCACCTGTCTGCCATCCACCTTCTGGGCAAGGACAATGTGGTGGCAGAGTCCCTGAGTCGCATCAGTCAGGGCCACCATGAATGGACCCTAAACAGACAAGTACTCAGCACAGTATTCAGGAGGTGGGGCACTTCAGAGGTAGGCCTCTTCGCCTCTAGCCTCAGCCATCAGCTTCCACTTTACTGTTGCATACCCCCAGATCTGGGTACACTCCAGTAGATGCTCTAACCCTAGACTGGGCAGGGAGGTTCCTTTATGCCTTCCCTCCCTTCCCATTGATACACAGAACTCTCTTGATGCTCAGGGATCAGTCAGCCACCATGATTCTGGTGGCTCTGGATTGGGCAAGGCAACCTTGGTATTTCTTGCTCTTTGCCCTCTCAGCCAGGAAACCCATTTGTCTGCCACTGAGCCATAGTCTCCTGACACTGCCTCAGACAGAGGTGGCATACCTCAGCATAGAGTCTCTTCACCTCAAGGCTTGGTTCTTGAAGAGTTAGAGTACCATGATTCTCAGTATTCTGAACAGGTCCTCAAAATCCTTTGCATGGCTAAAAAAACTAGCACTAAGAAAACCTATGCTTCCAAGTGGAAAAGATTTTCATTATGGTGTAGAGATAAGCAGATAGACCCTCTCAGGGCCACTCCGCCCATTCTGCTAGACTACCTGGTACACCCTTCAGTCATCAGGCTCTAGGGCCTCATTCCTCAAGGTGCACTTAACAGCCATATCAGCCTATCTCTCTGCTGGAAAAAGAGAAATCTGTGATTCCCATTCCATCTTCAAAACGTTTTTCAAAGGCCTCCTACACCTTCAACCCCTGCTAAGGGAGCATGTCCATCCCTGGGATTTGAACCTTTGCATAGCCAAGCTCATGGAGCCTCCCTTTGAGCCCATGGCTACTGCTCACTTGAAGAACGTCACCTGGAAAACTGTCTTTCTAGTTGCTGTTACCTCTTCCAGGAGGATTTCAGAGCTGAAGGCCCTTTGTTCTGAACTTAACGACATCATTGCCCACAGGGACAAGATAGTCCTTAGAACAAATAGGAAAGTTCCTGCCCAAGGTGGTCTCTGACTTTCACCTTAACCAGTCCATCATGCTCCCTGTCTTTGTCACAGAAAAATCCACACCAGGTGAACACAAGCTTGAATGTCAAAAGGGCTCCGACTTACTACCTGGAGCATACCAAGCAGTTCAGAGACTCTCATGCTCAGCTCTTCCTCACCTATGGTGAGATAGGCAGGGGGGCGACCAGCCACCAAGAGGACTCTTTCTCGCTGGATAGTCTCTTGCATTCAGTTCTGTTACAGCAAAGCTGGCAAACAGCCCCCTCAGGGCCCACTCCACTAGGGGCACTGCTGCCACAGTGACAGCTGCAAGAGATATTCCCTTGCTTGATGTCTGCAAAGCAGCCACATGGATGACTGTACACACCTTCACAAAGCATTACTGCCTGGATGTACAGTCCAGATAAGATGCTAAATTTGACACAACGGTTCTGCAGAGCCTCTTTCCTGAGTAAGTTCTGTACCTGCCTCCCAACTGTACTGCTTTGTAATCTGCATTTGTCAAGCATACTAAAGGACCCTTGGGGTGAGAAGAAACAAAATTACTCACCGTAGTAATATTGTTTCTTCCAAGATGTCCTTTAGTATGCTTGACCTCCCACCCAACCATCCTCCCCTACATTACTTGACTGAGGATGGCTCTGCATCCCTCTTCTTTTGCCAAATTTTTAACTGTGTTGCTGTTCACGAGTGCAGAGTTTTTTCACAGGTGTGTGTGTCGTTTCTATTTGTTACATAGCTTTCAGTAATTTTTATTCCTGCAGTGACAGTTCATACTTGGGGGCCTCATTCCGCCTCTTACAGGTTTGAATAATTCTGTTGCCCTCTATCCAGACTATAGGCAGAACAACCTCTATCTCTTTCCTGATTGGCTAATTCATTTTGTTCATTAACACTAACTATACCTCCAGGGCAGCTGAACCCAGCTGGCATTCTGCACTTGTCAAGCATACTAAAGGACACATTGGAAGAAATAATATTACTACGCTGAGTAATTTGTTTTCTCCCCTCCCACTGGATGCAGGCTCGCCCATAAGGACCAAGGTGCGTGGGCACGCAGAAAGTGTGCCGCGTTGATCCCCATCCTTGCCCCTCCTTCTCAGGCATCCTCAGCCACACTGCCACCCGGCAGAAGTGTGACAAGAATGGCAACCCACCCTCCCCAGAGGACAGCATCATCTGGGACACTTGATCCTCTTCTCCCTGGCCAACTTCAACCAACACTCACTCCCAAACCTTGGTCACCAGCATTGTGAGTGGTTGCACTACCACTGCACTGACAGACCGGCCTGCATTTGTAGTATTAATAATTAGATCCTGGTTGTTAACTACCGTGCAGTGAATGACAACCCCAAATCAGACCCAGTCGAGGCCTGAGCCCTAGTGGCTGTTGCCACATTTAATGAAATAATGAACTAAAAATAAACACAAGGGATGACCTTCCATCCCTACCTTCACAAAGGAAAAAGGGGGAACAGCATAAGAGGAACCCATGCTAAATGTAAAAACCATTGAAGGAGACCCTAGTCACCAAACAACAGAATATAAGTACCTGAGTGTAGTGTTTGACCAGCGTCTAACCTTCGACTCCGATACAGGTAAAATTACAAAAAAAGTAATTTGTGTGTCAGACACAAGATACTAGCTTTCTCTACCACAAGATGATGCAGCATGGTCATAAGCTAATCAACTTATTTTCCTGCATAGATTATGGTTGCATGGTTTATTGATTTGCTAATAAAAGGTTTCCACAAAACCGATGTCACCTATAATAGGCTGGCAAGATTTTCCCTCCTTTGTGGCACGGAAACCCACCATTGCGCTATGTATCAAAACTTAAGGTAGCTCTCCCCTGAAAAGCGATACAGGAAGATCTGGCTATCAGCCCTATTTTTTGTATTGAAAAATGAAATTCCCTAACACCTTATAGGTGTCCTGGAACAACCTCAGCACCAACATGGACTGAAAAACCATACTGCAAGAGTTGAACCAAAATTGTAACATGGCATAAAAAAAGAAAAACAAAATGAAGCACTCACATAGGTACAAACACACCATGTGGTATAGTAGAAACCGTGATCTAATACCATAATAGATCATAGCTTGTAATGCAATACCTTGGCAATCCACTACAGGCAAGAAGCAGTACACAAGTGAAAGCAATATGCAAATAATTTGCAGTTTGTAGTTGTCCCAACCTGTATTTGCTAAGGTTTTTCCTGGCACAGAATTTTTGACATTTTCAAGATTGTTCTATGTTGTAACTGCGACAGACGTGCATGAGTTACTAAAGACTGTACATTTAAACTCCACATATACTGTTAATTGTGCTGCAACAATATTTCTGTAGAAGTGAACAGTTACATACTGTTACCAACCCTTCTGATCTACCGCTTTCTAAGCAACTGTGGGTGCAATGCATTATGGATGACTGAATAATATTATCTGTCCTAGCCTTTTCTTGGTGAATACACAGTGGTAAAGATGAGCATACAGCGTCTATAACCGAAAGCAAAAATAACAGACACTGAGATAAACAAAGCAAAATCAAAGAGAGAGGATACTTCTATGGGTGAAAAGAAAAATAAATTGAGAGAAACAAAAAGAAATCAAAGAAACAGACTAACTATACTAGTCAAAACAAGTATTTGAAAGGTGAAAGCAGTAAGCGTTATGTTGTTCTATGTCCTGCTGAGTTAGATAGTTTAGAGGGAAAAAAAGTGAAAATAATATTCCGCAAAACAGTAGTTGTTCAATAAAGTGTTTTTCAGATTGGCTTAATTCAGTGCATGTGGAAAAACGGTGCTTGAGCTACTAGGATTTCTTGACAGCCACCTATTGGTCTGCAAAGGAACTGCAGCAAGAAAACTAAAATGTACCATAGCACACTCCCATCATGCAGTGCAGCCCATATCTTCTAATACACAGAGAAGAAAATCAAAGCACCTAGAATCATACCTCTCAACCTTTTGTCCCCCAGATGTGGAACATTGCCTCTCCAAATGTGGAACAAATGAGCAAAATGTGGAACACTTATTCAAATCTTTACCTGGGAGGCTCAGAACACTGTTAAAAGGTTTGCATTTGTGTTCAGAAAGTCTGTTATTAATTGAATAATATATTTTTTGCATCATTTACTATAGGTTTTTGCTTTAAACTGTTAATACTGAATGTGGAACAAGTCCTCAGAATGTGGAACAGGGAGCTTTTGTGAAGTAAAATGAGGAACGTTCCTTGTAATGTGGTACGGTTGAGAGGTATGCCTAGAATAGAAAGTGAATTGCAAGTTTTTGAAAAGTTGTAAAATATGTTTTGATGTTAAAAAGCTTAAAGCTTGTAATGAAAGTTATTTTAACAAAAGTGAAATAGCAGCCACAATATTTCCAATAGGTGTGTTCCAATTGTTTTGAAGTATATGTAAATTATGTTTAACAGCTTAACATACAGTATTCTGAAAGTAAATCAGTGTTATTGTACTCATTTATTCAAAGCCTATTAGTCATATATACATTGTCATGTTACAAACGGATTAAGCCACTCAAAAGGATGGGTGTACAGTAGAATTAATTCATGGTTGGTTGGTTGGACCCACAAGGCCAAAGACCCCCCCCCAACCATGGATTCATTCCACAGTAGACCCATCCTTTCTCGTGGCTTAATCCTTACTTAATCAATTCCTATACTGAAATGAGCTTCCAGTGTAGAGCCTCTAGTTCCTGGAATAATGTGCCTCTTGCACATCACTCCTTAAAATTGGCCACAAGTGGTTTTTGTGCTTGCATACTAAAATGCCAGCAGAATAGGCCTAACGGTCTTTCGCGTCTGCTCGTTTGGTCAGCCTCCACCCTGGGAGCTGACCTTGCTGCCTCACCTTCTCTGGCTTCTCCTTCCCAGTTCGGATATTCTCGCTGCATTGGATTTTGCTTCCAGAACCCTTCCCCTGTACCTGTCCCACCACTCTTGAACCCCTCCACAGTCTCTGCCTCCACCAGCCCCCTAGGCAGTGCATTCCATGGCTCCACCACCCTCTCAGTAAGTAGCACCTCCTCCTTTCTCCCCTGAATCTTCCCCTCCAGCTTCCACCCATGCCTCTAGTGTCCCCTCCTCCTTCCTTCAAGCACCCTGACTGTTCCTCTCTATTTACCCCTTCATGTACCTGAAGACCTCTATCATGTCCCCCGGTCCCTCTCTCTCTTCCAATGTGTACATATTTAGCTCTTAGAGCCTCCTCATAGGTCCTGTCCTCCAAGCCCCAAATCATTTTGGTTGCCCTCCTCTGGACCCTCTCCAGGAGTTTAATGTCCCTCTTTAAGTGTGGCCTCCAAAACTGCATGCAGTACTCAAGTGCAGCCTCCTAGCAGTTATACAGAGGAGTATCACTTCCCTTCCTCTAGAGGTGATCCCCCTAACGATGCATCCCAGCATCCCATTGGCCTTGGCTGCTGCCCTCCTACAAGCCTCTGAGTTGTGCATCTTGACATCCACCACCACCCCAGGTCCCTCTCAGCCATCGAGACTTGTAGCATAGCATTGTAGCACAAGTTAAATACTAGATGCCAATACAATACAAGAATGTGTGTAACACTGCTACCCCCAAAAATTGTATGGCATTTATTTGCAGTCTTGTGGCACAGATTAGCTTCTGTCTGTAACCTAGGTACTTGCACTTTATCTTATCTACTATGCATTGTATTTGACATATTTCTGTGTATTTCTATACCATAACTTTGCAACTCAACCTTTTGCAGTAAAACAGGTCTACCGTGAAAATAGGATACATTTCTCGTCCCAATGGTGGTGTATTACTGTATAAAAAGAAATGTTTCCTACTACTACGTTGTGGCTTGCTATTGTTAGTCCAAGTGCCTTTCATTATGTAGCAGTATGTGCCCAGTCCCACAACCTCTGAGTGACAGTTACCAAGGCAGCAGGAGCAGCTCCAAAGATTCTGGGTAGCTACCTGAGTCTAAGCGCACTATTGCAACATAATAAAAGGCACCTGGACTAGAAACATAGACTGTGACAGCAGATAAGGGTGGTTGGGCCCACTTAGTTCGCCTGTTTTTTAACCTTTTTTTGGTGCAGACTCTTCTTGATCTACAGCAAAGTCTATCCCCCCTTCCTTACCCCTTGGATTCCCCTGTGCCTGTCCCAGTTTTTTTTTAACCCCACCACTATTTTCACCCCCGCTACCTCTGCTGGAATACCCCCTGTCCTGTACCTTATTAACCCCTGAGAGGTATTTAAAGGTCTCTATCATATCCCCCCTCTCCCTCCTCTCCTCCAGGGTGTACATATTGAGCTCATTTTGCCTCTCCTCATAGGGCTTTGATGCAGATCCTACACCATTTTGGTAGCCCTCCACTGGACCGCCTCTACTCTGTCTATGTCCTTCCTGAGATGTGGTCTCCAGAACTGTACACAAAGTGGGGTCTTGCCAGTGCTCTACATAGGGGCAGCACCACCTCTGTCTTCTTGCTGGTGATACCCTTTCCTATGCACCTCAGCATACCACTAGCCCTTCCAACTGCTCTGTCGCACTGCCTGGCCACGTTTAGGTCATCTGATATGATTGCCCCAGGTCTTTTTTTTGCTTGGTGTTTGTCAGTATCACACCACCCATTTTTTACTCCGGTCCTGGATTTCTATGGCCCAAGTGCATTATTTTACACTTTTTGCATTAAAGGTGACAGGCAAAGGTTCTTAGTACAGAGCTGTCCCTGTAATATCATGTATCTTTCCCACTGCGGTCCTCATAGGGCAGATTATTGAAATTTAATTTCCAGCCTGTCATTAGTATTTTTAATTTGCAGAGTTTTGGCAAATGCGGAAGCAGAGGGGGCTCCATGAGAAGCCTAACTGAGCGCTGCTAAGTATTACGGGAAAACTTCCCATTTTTAGTGACATAGATCCCGCTATTGCTGCATTGAACACAGCAGGGAGCAGGCATTTGTTTTATGTTTTTATAGCGCTGGCCTAAAGGTTCATGCTGAAAAGTATATGTACAGGTAGTATTAGATGTCGGCTACCTGTACGTATACTTTCAACATTAACCCTAGACGATGACGCTCATGAAACTTAAAAGAAATCCCTGCCCTGTTGTTCAATACAGCAATAGCGAGATCTATGTCACTAAAATGAGAAGTTTTCATACTGCAACGGCACTGGGCTGGCTATCAGGGCCTTTGCTGTAATACAGGCAAATACCAATGACAGGCTGGCTGGTGCAATAATCAACCTATGTCGACAATGGAAAGGTACCTGATATTATAGAGACAGCCCCGTCCCGAGAACCTTGCTTGTCACCTTCAAAACTCAGATGCCATACCCTTGACCACTTTTCCAGTCTTTTCAGATTCCTGCCCATATCCCCCGAGTGTCCACTCTGTTGCAGATCTTGGTGTCATCTGCAAGAGGCAGACCTTCCTTCCAGTTCCTCCACTATGTCACTTATAAAGACACTGAAAAGACCTGTCCTAGCACTAAACCTTGAGGTACCACGATGATCGCCCTCCCTTCCTTAGAGCAAACTCTGTTTACTGCTATGTTCTATCTGCTATCACTTAACCTCTTTCTTACTCAGGTTACCCCCTTATTACCTACCCCCAAGTTACCCAACTTGCTTACCAGTCTCCTATGTTGTCAGCGTGGCTCAGTTGGTAGCACATCTGTCTCTGGACCAGAAGGTCGTGGGTTCTCATCCCACACTGAGATTGGACTGGTACCTAAAATGCTAGCACCCGAGTGTAGTATTAGGGGGGTGCTGTACTGCTGGGATGTGCCATCCTTTGGATGAGACATTAAACCGAGGTCCCATCTACCCATTCTGGTGCTGTCCAGGTGGAAGTGAAATAACCCAGGGCATTGTTTGCAAAGAGTAGGGGATATTCTGGTGTCCTGGCCAACATTATTCTTCCCATAAAACCAGTTCATGCAACTGGCCAGGCTGAGTGTTGGTGTTGATGTGTGATATAGCCACAACTATGCATTCAGTCACTTCACTATCAGCCTAGCATTGCTCGTAAAGTGCTTTGGGATACACTGTGTATGAAAAGCACTATATAAATGCTGATTCTTCTTCTATGTGGAAGCTCAAAGGGTATAACCCTTAATTAAATTTAAAGAGCAATAGTCAAAACAATCTATCACATTCATTTAGCATTACCTTCCCCCTATAAAACCATGCTGACTTGGATCCCGTATTCCACTGGATACAAAATATTCTACAATCCTTTTGTTTAGTAAGGGTCAAGTGGTACACTTTGTGTTTTTCCTTTTTTTTTAGATCAGCTTACTATTGTTTTCTTTAATATGTTTGCACTATGTGATTTTCAATATATCTATTCAATAAAATTATTTATAAAAAAAAACACAATCCTTTCCTTTAGTAGTGTTCCCATTAACTTACCCACTCCTGATGTCAGGCTGACAGGCTTATAATTGCCAGCCTCTTCCTCACTACTGCTTTTATGAAGTGGGACTACATCTGCTCTTCACCAGTCCTCTGGGACCATGCTGGTCTCCAGTGATCTGTTTAGTAGGTCTATCAGCGGTGCAGGCTTGCAGCTAGTACTTCCCTCAGCACCCTTGGATATACCCCATCTGGCCTCATAGCTTCATCTGTCTTCAGGATAGTGAGTGCTTTCTGGACTCTCTCCTAAGAAAATGGACTGGTGTCCATTCCCCTCCTTCAAAGCTCCTGGTGCCGTGTTGTGGTCCTTTGCCTCCCCCTTCTACTGGAAACACTGAGCGGAAGTATTTGTTCAATATGTTTGCCTTTTCTTGGCCCCCCTTGATACAGTCCCTCCCTGTACAATCCCTCCCTTTGTCTTCCATTTTTCACTAACATAACTAAAAATGTCTTGTCCCGGTTTGATACTGCCTAAGCCATTCTCTTCTCAGTTTGTGCCTTTGCAGTCCTTACTGCTTTGCCTGCTTCCTTCTGTCTTCCCTGATATGCTTCCCTATCCTCCTCTCTCTGGGTCTCCTAATACCTTCCTCACAGAGGTGATTACTGTCTGGGATACAGCAGTGGCAATCTTTGTCATTTCAAAATACCAAGGCACAGTGTGGACATAGCTTAGGCTCAAATGTACTATAAAATACATAAAACAACAAAAAAATATACAGTTAATAACACTGCATGCATGGTAACAATCAGTTGCAGAAACAACTATTGATAATGCTAAATTAATAATGTATTGATGAACCAAAACAAGAGAGAGGGAGGGAGGGAGAGAGAAAGAGAAATCTACACTTTCTCAGTTCAGAGAATAAAAAGATGGAGGACATTTTTTGTATGGCCTGATGTTACTCTGAACTCTTAATACCAGACAACATAGTAGGTGAAATGACAGATTACCACTGCTGTATCCCAGACAGCAATCATCTCTGTGACCTTAATCCCACTGAACGTTACGTTTACAAAACAAACAGCATGCTGTATCCTGTTTAATCAAGGGCATGGGCATTTGTTTGATAAAATTAAAAGTGTTTTTTTTGTCTTAGGCACATTCACCAGAACTGTCATGGTCTGACAGCCTTGTTTGTACCTATGCTTCATGTCCTGGGTTTATCATCTTGCCATGTAGCACACTCACCTCTGAGGCTGTGAGCTCAGAGGACTGTGGGTTCAGTTCCCACATCTGACACTTAGGTTAATATCCCAGTACTGACACTGTAGTGCAGCATGAGAGGGGTGCTGCACTTCTGAGGTGCCGTCTTTCAGATGAGACGTTAAACCGAGGTCCCATCTGCCTGGATTGGTGGTAGTTCAGGTGGATGTTAAAGATCCCATGGCACTTCTCGAAAGAGTAGGGAGTTTTATTAGCACAATAAACATAAAGAACAACACTTGATCACAAAAAAAGATTACTGAATTACAGAATAACAAATCATATGTTCCTTCCTAAATCCATATTGAACTCTCATTTACATTACAGCATTCCATGTTACATACAAGACCTACTCCTTTATTTATATTTAATAAAATGAAAAAACCTTTCCACAGTTTTTCACTGCTCCTGTGCCATTCTTAACATATCTGCAGCATAGATTTTTCCAACTCTTTAACTATTAACCTACTAAAACAGATATATGACATTTTCTTTTGATATAGAACCCATTGTGTTCTAGCTTGCCATAAAAAATATTTCAGACATCCTAAAAATAAAGTCAGAGTCCCGTTATGTAAACCAAATGAGCCTATTGGGCTCACTCCAAGGATTAAAAATTCATATGTCATGTTTTTTAGCCACTTAAACTTCCATATCTCCGCTAAATAATCCCACAATCCCAAAGCATAAGAACATTCTAAAAAGAAATGATCCATGGATTCCTCCTTATTTATACACTCAATGTAGGGACATAATCTTTCTTGTGCAGCTTTATATTTAGCATTACCCCTAACATTCAGCCTTCCGTAAAATATTAGCCACTGCACTTCCCATTGATTTCTAGGCAACCTTGGATCATTTAATTGTGCCAAAATTCTGGGGTTTAGATTTAATGGACATTTTTTAAAGTCAGGTTCTTGTGGGTATAATTTTTGCATTAAATGGTTGTACAACTCCCTTGTATTAAATGTTAGAGCATCGTTCTTCTGTACTTCCCATTTATACAATTTTTGAGCAGTAGGCCTGAAATGCTCTGGAATCTGTAAATATTTATTAAGTTTTGGAGCTAGTAAAGACCAAGTCTTAAAATATTTCCCCATAATTTTTAAATTCCATGAATTATCCTTTCTTGAGTCTGCCTTTAAACCTTCCTTAATCGAGTTGGATATAAAAAAAACATGAGCGTATACCACTGGGTCAATCATCCCTAAACCACCCTGCTTTGTTTTTAGATATGTAAAACCTCTTTTTATCAGATTTAAGCGGTTGCCCCACAACATCTGAAAAAAAAGGCTATATAACTTAGTTTCAAATTCTACCGGTAATGGAAATATCATTGCCACAAATTGTATACTAGGTAAAAGGAATTGTTTTATTACTTGAACTCTTTTGATTTTAGTCATCCTCCATTGCTTCCATCTTTTTACTTTTGTCTCAGTTTTCTTAAGTACCTTCTCCCAGTTATCCCTAGGTATGTTCTGGGGACCAAAGGTAATCCCCAGAATTCGAAGTGGGTGTCTAGAGAAGTGAATCCCCTCTAACCATATGTCTGAAATGCTACTTGCCCCAATAATCAGTCCTTTTGTTTTGTTAATGTTCAGTTTAGCATTAGAAACTGAGGCGAAATCCTGAAAAGCATTCATAAAACCCTTAATTTCTGTATTGTCCTCCAAATAGATCACAAGATCATCAGCATAAGCTTGAATAATCAACTGTACAAGATTGCTTTCCTTATGATAAATTCCTTCCATTTTGGGATGCCAAACTGTTTGTAAAAAGGGTCTATTGCAAATGTATATAACGGGGGCTTAAAGGGCACCCTTGTCTGACACCAGTGATTAAATGAAACCCTTCTGCCATGCGTACCATTCAAAAGGAATACCAACCCAGTATTATATAATTTCTCTATTAAAGTAACCAGTTTATACTGAACCCCATAATACCTTAATGTTAAGAAAAGAAATGGCAAATGAACCCTGTCAAATGCTTTGTCAAGATCTGCTGCAACCAAACAGCCTGTTAACCCCATCTCGGAGGTATAATCAATAACATCTCTTATTAACATGATAGCAGACTGTATTTTTGTCTCCGTAAACCACAATACTGAAAAGGTGAAATAGTTTGCTCTGCATATTTTTTAAGTCTTTCTGTTAATATTTTGGCAAATATTTTGTAATCTGTATTAAGCAGGGTGATTGGCCTCCAATTAGCCATGTCTTGCTTGTCACCCGATTTGAAAATATAGGCTAGTAACCCATCCGAAAATGAGGGGTAGATAATATTTTTGTCCAAAAAATATTGGAACAATAGACCTAGACATTGGCTCAATTCTTCCGGGAAAGTTTTATACAAATTATGTGAGAGTCCATCTAAGCCTGGGGGTATATTTAATTTTAATGACCTAATGGTCTTCACAATTTCTTCCTGAGAAATCCTGTCCCATTTTTCTGTTTTTTGGGCCCATTTTAAAGGAATGGGCAACTTTTCCAAGTATGCCTCAATGTTATGATTAGAAATACTGTTTTTTGAGTTTAGTGAATTGAAATGTTCCTTTATTACCTCCCTTAAGTCCTTATCTGTGGTTACAACCCTCCCGTCTGATCTTTTTAATTCTTTCAATCCCAATAAATCTCTTATTTCTTTGCACATTTCAAAGGGGTCCCCTATAGGTGATTTTTTAACTCTGTTCATTAATATGGCCTGCATTGTTTTGCTTCTGTCATACTGATACTCCTTCATTTTATTTTCAATAAAGAGATTTGATCTGAGTAGTCCCCTTAGTAGTATAAGCAATGGACAAAAGTCTTTGAAGTTGCTGTCTCAAACTAAGGTAATTTAAAATTTGCCATTTTAATCCTTCTCCCAGAATTTTAAACAGGTTTCTTAAGTCTGATTTTGTATCCAGCCACCATTGACATATATCTGTATATAAAAAGCTACTGACAGTCTGGCCTTCAACAAATTCCTGGTTCCTGTTTGAATATAGTTCAGTTCCAGCAAAGCACTATTCAGTTTCCATCTATTATACCTTAGTTCTTGCTTTTCTAGAATGGAGAAGGTACTTAAAAATAAATGGTCTGAGAATTCACAAGGGAATATCTTAAACGATTCTATTTGGACATTAGAAGAAACAAACATATGATCAATTAATGAAAAGGATTTCCCTTTTTTAAAGGAAAATTTGTTATTGATAAAGGAGTTGTTACAACTGACTAACCTAGCCTCTTTAATAATTTTACTTAGAGCGTTAGAATCACAATAAACTTTTTTTCCATCTTGTTTCTTTGTAAGATCTGGGACTATGCAATTAAAGTCCCCCATAGTACTCTCATTGTCGTGAATAGAGAGGCTGCACCAACTTTAAACAGTTCACTCTACCAGATTTGGTTTGAGGATTATATATATTTATGAAACGAAAACACACACCTCCCCACTTCCGTCTAAAATTAAAACTTCCCAGGTATTAGATCTATCAGATTGTGCAATTGAAATGCAAAGGAGTTAAACAGAATCCCTAACCCATCTGCAGCATCCTCCCCGAAAGACCAATAGGATGGGCCCCAAAGCCACTCTTTTTTAAATGAAGCCCTCTGTTCAAGTGAGAACATCCATGTCTCCTGCAAAAACCAAATTGACAGAGGAAAGCTATGTAAATAATGAAACAAGGCCTGCCTCTTTGCTTTATTTAATAAGCTATGTGTGTTCAAGGAACCCCAGAAACACTTCATTGTCTTTTAATACATTCCACACCCTTTACTTTTTCCTTTTTTTCTTTTTTTTATCTTTGTAGTTATCCATAACCTGAGATTTAGATGAAATAGAGGATATTTGAATCAGAATCATCCCCTCCGTGTTTCCCAAGATGTAAACAATGCTGCATAAGTATTACCAGTCTCCACTTGAACATTGGGGGTTAGGATGAAGATTTCTAGCCGATCTTCTCTGTGGGATGGTTACAAAGGATTCATTTGATTTTTTGGACATTTCTATTTTCCCTGTATTCTCATCAGAAAAACAGACAGGGGGAATACTTAAAATATTGGGGGGGCCCATTTCTTCCTTTTTGAGTGGTCTTTTGCTTGTATCATCAGTCTGCATTTTTGTCTTACTGTCAGGATATTTTTTTCCCTCTGTTACAGTCTTTATTGAGGTAGAGCCTTTTCCCCTTCCCACTGTTTTACCAATTTCAGGTTTATAATCTGAAGGACTTAGAGTAGAAAGTGAAACATCCTTTATAGAAAGGGATTGTACCATGGCATCTTGAGCCTTCTGAATATATCCCTCTGACCCAGTGCTGTTGGATGAGTTATGTGCAGCCCAAGGACAGAACTTGAAAGCGTGACCTTTGCTTCACACAAATCGCAACAGGACTGGTTGCCACAAAACATAGTTACATGCCCAACCTCTCCACAGTTGTCGCATCTGGGTTGGTCACAGACACTAGAAAGGTGGGTTTTTGCTCCACATTTATAACAGGCCCGAGGCTGTCCGCTGTAAAAACATACTCCCCTGTCTTTCCCTAACAAAAAGGAGTTTGGAATATGTTCAATTCCGGCTTCATTTTGACTTAACTTTACTTTGTATTTCCAGCCTCCTGTCCAAAACTGTTCTGCATCCAGAATGGGCTCAGGTTCACTTAAAACTTCACATCTCTTTTTAGCAAAATGTGATATCCTCAACCCAAACCCCTTCATTCCTGAACATTACACGTTACAAATTTAATCAAAGGTTTGGACAGTGGTATGACAATGAAGGGGTCCATATTGGGAATATTTAACTTGCCATATCTTAACCTAAAAGGTTCAAGGGCTTGCTGAGACCTGAAGCTGATATAGTAATTATCTTCTCCGAGATGTTTATAAAGCATAGACATCTTTGGGAGAAAAATGTAAGAATCTTTTAAAGAACTTTCCCACATAGTGTCTATCAGGACGTTCTTCCAGCCCACCTTTATATCATAACGCACTGCATTCCGTCTTGGTGCAGCTTCTCTTTGTACATTTGAAAAAGTTCCGACATTAAAGGCTTCTTCTCGGAGTTTTTTTGTGGGGTACTAGCAAATCCATGGAAACTTCTTTAGACAATGAAACCTTGTGGAACCAACTAAATCATTAGAAATACACATTTTCCTGTTTCCCTCATTCAGTGCTTTCCCTTGCTGCGCTATCCTTGGAGCCCAGTCAGGAGAATTCTGTGAGAAAAGGTAACTGAGGGCTCCATGTAGGATCAGGCTGCCACCCACCTGAATCAGACCTAACCCAACCAGCCCACTCAAAGCTTTTTCAGGAGACCATAATGTTTGTTCCTTTCTTGGCTCTGATTTTGTTACTAAACCCAAAGAGTTAGCTTTTTCATCATCATGTTTTTTATTTTTCCCCTCAGAAAAAACAAATTCTGTGACCCCTGCTTGTGAACCTGCACCAGATTGGTATACTATGTTTTTATCCTCCAAAACTTCCCCCTGTGCAAAGTTTTTATCAAGCACAAAACCTTTATATTTATCCAAAGTCACTGTAAAGTCAGTTTTAGGCACATAAGAAGTGCTACAACTCTTTCCTTCTGAGTCTGTATTGTTGGCTTGTTTTACCTTCAAATCAGTAGGCTGGGGAGACAAACTTCGCAGATTACAGAAGCCAACATTAAGTTCCACCTTTTTCTGTTCATTCATCTTGCTAGAAGTGCTGTCCTCTTTCTGAAACGACCATGGCCAAACTGAGATAGGCAAAACTTTAGTTTTACACTCCATTTCTTCAGCACAAGCAGGTTTAGCAAGCAAATCTTCCTTTGCAGACAAAAACACAGTACCTGTTTGAAAACTGGCGCCTTTGACTTTAAACTCCTTCTCATTGGTCAGAGACCTATACTCAGACAGTTCCAATCCCTGCTGTCCTTCTTCATTTTCCATTAACCCTTCTTCAACCGCTGTATCTTCCATCATGTCCTCCATTTCCTCCATTGTTTTGTTACCAACGTTTAACGTAGTTTCAGGGTTCAAACCCTGCAGCTTCCAAGAAGAGTTTTCTCCCCCAACATTCTGTGTTTTAGGCACATTTAAAATCTCCTCCACATTTATAGAAGACGCCATATCAGGCAATAAATCTTCACTTATCTTGACCATTTCCTCAGAACGTTCCTGTTGTAAATCTTCTGTTGGGGACTCAGTATCAGAAACAATTTTAGACAAAGCTCCGGCTGCAGCCTCTAGCACAACTGGAGTGGGAGACGAGGCAACCTCTCCCACTCTGCAGACGTCCTCCTCCATCCTAGAAATCCTCACAGTGGCCATTTTGCAAATGACCAGTCCCCTACTGGCAGCAAGGCAGCAGCCAGGTAGGGGAATTTCCCCGGTGTCCTGGCCAAATTTCCCTCATTCATTAAAATACCGCCAACAGCTTAATCTGGTTCAAGGTCAATTGGCATTCATATGTATCCCCCTCCCCCGGGTCATGCCTGAAAATAGGCAGGATTTGTCCAGTGCACTTACCTGGACAACAAAAACTAAATAAAATAAATAAATATAGAGTGTGTAAATTGGGGAGGGGTGGTCCCCTCAATATAACTGTTCATGGTCCTGAGCAATCCCATCCACCACAGGGCAAAATAGTAAAATATTAAAATGTCAATCAGTATTCTAAATTACTAGATGAAACTCACTCAGTTTAGAACAAGCAGAGCAATACAAATGATCATTGTAATATATGTTTAGCTGTACAGTTACCGTCTCTTAAAACCATAAACACTGAAGGAACTGTAACTATAAACATCTTAGAAATCATTTTGAAGATTCCTTTTTTAAAATGGAACTGGAATTTAAAATCAAAATATAATATATGGTTAATGCTTGTTTTGTATCAGAATTGGCCCCTTTAAAAATGCTACTGTGTGCACATTCTAAAAAACATTGCTGTGCATGTTTGAAATCAAATTCGGCCATGTCCCTGCTCGCGTTGTCTCTTGCCACACGTCAACACACTTGCGCTCACAAAAGAAAGAAATTTAAGTAAAAGTCATGGCACCCACAGTCTTTTCAAAAGCCATAAAAAAGTAACAGATTAATTTAAAACCATAAACTATAACTAATAAAAATATGGAAAACCATACAAAACTTGCCATGTGTTTCCATCTTGGGGTTGAGATAACAGTATGGACTTCCTGAGCTTCAAACACAGGTCATTATGTATAGTTGCCCATACATCACTCTATATGTTTAAATTTTTCAGAAAATTAGAGAAACCCCTTTGTGAGAAATGGACTGTGCCAACTGAACACAGAAACTCAGAAATTTAGAACTGTTTGCATTAGCCACGATCTTTTGGTTGAATAAATAAATATGCTTTTAGTGGTGCTCAATAATCCTATATAAGGATCTATAGGGACTGATGCACAAATGGCAGGATCAATTAACTACGGGGGGAGAAAACCACCTAACAGTCGTAAAATCCATATGCACTCTGAACAAAATAGGTTCAACACCTTATTTTTTTAAACGATTAGTTTTTATTTTATACAGTAGGGTTCTTCAAAATGCTTTCCTTTATATATACTATAGTATTGCAGCATAAGTTTTGAAAAAGTACTTATCCAGGCACCCAGCCGTGTGTTTGCAGTCCTTGAACATTCTTGGCTCAATTGCCTAATCCAAAGTGTAATTGCACTTTGCATTCACTTGTTTCCTTCGGAGTGCCATGGTGCACTTTTAACATAGATGGCCATTCACTACGCAGTTCCCACTTGTGGTTATAAGAGTATCTAGCATGTTTAGACATAAATAATCCAGATTGGCTAAGAATGACATCATGAATTATATTAACATTTAAAGTTCTTAACTTTTGTTTTGGAAATATGTAATGACTCTTCCGGGGTGGCCAAAAGACTTGCAGACTAGATGGGTAGCTAGGCATTTCACTGCCAAAATGTTTTGCTTCTAAGTTATAGCCGTGCATCAGATGACCCTTATAGTTTCCTTTGTTAATGTTCCGTAGTGAAAAGAAGGGTGCTGCAATACAGTATACACCCCTATAGTTACTTTATACTGGACACTGCAACATGTTGTCTGAGATGCAGTAACACCTTATACTGCTGCCTCAGCTGCCTCTCATCTGGTCCATGTATTAGTTTTCTAGCACCCCTGCTTCCAAAAACTGGATTGCCCCTCTGCTGTCCAGTCTGGATATACCAGCACAAGGTCTATTTTTTTAAAAATTTGTTTCTGTTGACCGGGATTGGCATTTTTCCTATTTTCAGCCTTATCCTGGTGTGGAGAGTGGGGGGGAATACAGATGGAAACCAACTGAAATTGAATCCGATTAAGCTGTTGGTGGAATTATTTAGGGAATGGGGGAAATTTGGCACAGGCTAAATTCCCCTACTCTTTTCGAGAAATGCTGTGGGATCTTTAATATCCACCTTAACAACCATCAGAACAGCCAGACGGGACCTCGGTTTAATGTCTCAGCTGACAGACAGCACCTCAGGAGTGCAGCACACACCTCATGCTGCACTACAGTGTCAATACTAGGCTTTACCCCAGGTTCCTGGTGTGTGGCTAGAACCCATAACCTTCTGATCATTCAGCCTCAGAGGCAAGACTGCAACCTGCTGAGCCACTGACACTGTTGCACATTTTCAGCCCTCTGCCCAAATATTCACTGTTTGACCTTTTGCAGCTCATTTGACTACTGATGGTTTCAGTATCCATCTGAATGGACTCACCCCCAACTTAACATTCCGTGTTCCCTACTTATAGACCAGGGTGGCCTCTAACTACTTGCTTCATTTATAGGCTGGTGCTTGAAACTGAGTGCTCTCAACCTACCCTGATTGCTACTATCCTCTATATCTCATTAAGTCACAGACAGCACCTTTTCTTCAGAAAAAAATGACTTGCTTCAGGTTTGTGGAAAGTGTGCCCTTGGCATATCTCTCCTAAAGCAGAGTCTGGCTGTGAAGCCCCAATTCATCTCTCACCTCTTCCTCTAACTTACTGCAACTGTATTACCTGAGGGAGAAGTAGTGCAAACAGGTTACCTCCTTATTTGCCAGTTTTGCTGACTTCTGCTGAGTATGCAGCAACCTCTGATAGGGGCAGAGCTAGCCATCAGCATGAGTGCACGTATCTTTGGCAGTTCCTGCTGCAAGCTTTTCTTTATTTGAGTAGAGGAGGACTACAGTCAAAATTTACCAAAATTATGATGTGCAGAGTGTTTTGAAATTTTGTGTGTAGTCCTACTGTGCTCTTTCCTTTGTTTGCTGTTAGGATTTTTTATTAAATTTGCCTAATTGTTTTATGGCCACATGGGATCTTCAGGTATGTTTGCTTTATGTCCTTTCCATTTTTCTTTACTACCTCCTCTCACATGTGACAGTGATACATCAGAGACCACTGATCCTTTGAGTTCTTGTTTACTATTTACTCTGCAATAGCACTATGCCTGTTATCCTGTCCTCCAATGAGTAACTCTTTCTAATCCAGTCTTTTTGTTTTCAAGGTGTATGCCTTGGTTTATTGAGCAGGAGTGAATGTTTTGTTTTTAAAGTGTTTTTTTCTTCAGCAACCCACACAGAGCCATACAAGCACACAAATTATCCAATCTCTTCCAATGATATAATTAATGAAGACTCTAGATATTGTCTTAGAAAAATAGCCCACTCACTTATCACTCTGGTGTTTGCCAAACTGTGAATGTAGCCTTTATTAGTACTCATTTGATAAAGAGAGGCACTTGATTTAAAACAGTAAACCAGCCCTTACTGACTTAATTATCTCCAATACATCACTTGCAGATGGGACAGGAGGCATTGTAGGAAAAGGAGAGGCAATAAAATATCCCAGCATGGAGAGCCTCAGGGACCATAAAACGAGTAGGCAAATTTACAAAAAAATCCTAACAGCAAACAAAGGCAAGAACACACTTGACTATGACTACACACACAAATCAAAACATCTGTACAACATACTTTTTTTTTTTTGCAAACTTGGACTATAGTTCACCTTTAAACATATGCACATTTTACAATTTTAAACTGCAAAACATGAATTGATCAGTAGATCTTGGTGCCAAGACCCAAAACAGCAATGGGGAGATATAAAGGAACTACAACTTGACCACCAGCAATGGATTTTTCCAAATAGAGACCACCGCCAGGAGGCCAGCAATCAGCAGAAAAGCAACCTGAAACCATGACTGGCAGCCAGAAGATGGACATAAAAACTTATTGAAAACTCTTTGTAAATCAGTACAAAACAGTGGGGAAAATGGATGATTTTACATCTTGGTTAGTGTCAGTAGGACAATTAGTGGTGGTAGGCTGTCAGAAATAGTAGGAAAACGTTCAGGCCATGCTGAGAGAGCAATGGAATCTTAGAATAAACTGGTGCAAAAGAATGCACAGCTTAGACCAGAACACAAAGAGAATGCCATTTGGGAGTGGAATTTACAAATTGTTGGTCTGCCAGAAGGGTGTGAGTCAGAGGATCCCATCCTGTTTTATGAAGAGTGGCTGTCAAGTTTGTTAAAATGGGAGCTGCCTTCAATGCCAGGGTTCCATCCATCATGGGTAAGCTGATGGAAGCCATCCTGAAGGAGAGGCTGGTGTCCCTTCTGGAGGCCAATGGGCTACAGGATGGTAGGCAACATGGGTTTGTCACTAGCAGATCCTGCCAGAAAAACCTGGTGGATTACTATGATTGGGTAACTAGACAGTTGAACGAGGGTCATGAAGTAGACATTCTATACCTAGACTTCAGTTAGACATTCGACTCAGTGCCACATGGGGGACTAGGTAGTAAGCTGGGGGCATGGGGCGGGGGGTGAAGATAGTTGGTTGGATAGTAAACTGGCTGCAAGGAAGACAGCAGATTGTGATTGTGGGTGGGGAGCTGTCATCCCCTAGAGTGGTGACAAGCGGAGTACTGCAGGGCTCAGTACTGGAATCAGTGTTGTTTGAGATATTCATTGCAGACATCTTGGTGGATATCAAGAGCAAAATCAGTCTGTTTGCTGATGACACCAAGATGGGAGCAGTGGTGAATGACCTAGGAGGATGGCAGGGGTTGTAGGATGACCTGCCAAAGCTGGAAACCAGGTTGGACACCTGGCAGCTGGGGTTCAATGCCAAAAAGTGCAAGGTGCTACACTTTGGTGCGAAAAACCCAAGGAGGAGCTACCAGCTTGGGGGGGGGGTACAGCTAGCTGAGACAGAGGAGGAGAAGGATCTGGGGGTACTCATTACGGGATCAATGAATAGCTCAGCACAATATAGAAAGGCTGCTGCAAAGGTCAACAAAATGCTGTGTTGTACTGCCAGAGGTATATCCTCAGGGAGAGGGAAAGTGATTCTGCTATTGTAGGTCAATGGTTAGGCCACACCTAGAGTACTGCATGCAGTTCTGGCACCCATACCTGAAGAGGGACATTAAGTTACTGGAGGGAGTGCAGTGCAGGGCAACAAAGATGATCCATGGACTGGAGGACTTACCCTTCGAAAGCAAGCTGAGGTAATTGAACATGTACCAGCTGGAAGAGAGGAGGGACAGGGGAGATATGATTGAAACCTTCAAGTACATGAATGGAATAAACAAGACCAGTCTGGATGGGCTGTTCAAATTAAGGAAGGGAGGGACACTCAAGGCCATGATCTGAGATTGGAGGGGGGGGGAAGGTTCAGGAGGGAGATGAGAAGACACTTTTTTATGGAGAGGGTGGTGGCCAGGTGGAACCTATTACCAGCGGAGGTGGTATCCTGTAGTACAGTGGGCTGCATCAAAAGGGGCTGGGACAGGGCACGAGGTAGGGTCACGGGAGGCGTGGGAGTGGCTGATGCAGAATAAGGGCTGCTAGCTGCACAATTGAGCAGACTTGATAGACCATTTGGCCTTTATCTGCTGGCAATTTTGTATGTTCGTATATTTGCAGATAGAGCTGTCAATGTAAAACCCCCATAAAACTGCTGAGAATTCTTATGCCCTGAGAACTGCATTGGTGTTTTTTTCCCCAGGATAGCACTAAGAGATGGAGTGCTGCATTTGGTGAGATGGCAGTCTGAGCTCCTAGCCAGGGATGCTATAATCCACCTCTACCTCGACCTAGTCTTTGCTACACAGTTGTGGAGAAAGGAGCCAGGCAACATTTAAAAGCTTTGGGCCTCCCTTTTTGCACTCCCATTGCCTGCTCATTTGAGGATGGAAACTGGGGAGAAAAACATATATCCATACCAAATCTCAAGATATCCATAAATTGCTGGACAAACTTGAAAATGAATTTCAGTTCAACAGGGAGGAGGATTGAGCTTTGGACTCTGCAGAATTCAGACCTGAAATGGGGTCAGGGCAGTGATCTGGTTTAATTACCAGTTTTGGGCTGCATACTGGTGGAACAATTTGTCAGTCCTGGGTGTTAATGTTACTGGATCAGGACGTTTTCGTGCACATGACTATACTACACTGTTTAATTTCTTTGGGCTGTTGATTAGATTAAAATGAATGCCAGAAGGTTTGTGACACATGTGGCGTGAGGGTAGCATGATGATGAAGTTTATAGCTGCTGCCTTTCCTCTGTTCTTTCCATCTTTGACAACCCTGTGATGTTTAGGAGTGTGGGCACTCTGGGGATATAATTTTATCGCACTGGGGTTCCTCACCACCATTTTCTCCTCAAATTCACTTGTGACACTTGAACTGTTTTACTTGCAGACTGTGAAGGCTGGCTGGTAAAATTTCCCAGAGTAAATCAAAAGGGTGGGGGTTGCTTTCAGGGTAGACAGTAGTGCTTTTACAGTACAAAGAACAAACTTCAACCAGGGTAGAGCACCCACAGAAAAACAGAGACTGAAGTCAGAACAAAGGTATTTTTACTTTTCCTTTACTGTACCCAAAAGTGTGCTACATGTTATGTAGGTGCAATATACCCACCTCGGAGCATCAGGGAACCAAAGACACCAAAAAACACCCCCACAGAGGCCTAATATTTCACCATGTCCACTGCCATTCTTCCTCAGAGGTGAAGGTTATTCCATGCAGTTTTTATTTGAACTATATTGACTAAAAGGCATACATCTTTTTGGGAGGGATAGCCCTTTAAATATTGTCATATATAAGACCATAGTTAATGGAGGCACCTTCACCTCTGACGAATCCTGGCAGTGGGTTGGACAAAATGCTAAGCCTTTCTGAGGGCCTTGTTTAGTATCTTTGATTCCCTGGTTACTCTGAGTGTGTATATTGCACTTGCACAGCATGTTGCACACCTTTGGACACAATAAAAGTAATAAAAATACCTTTATGTAAAATATCTCTGTTTTGACTCCTCTTTGTTTTTCTGTAGATGCTATCTGGCTACATTGAATCACAGTCTCCAGGAGTCAGAGCCTCCTGAAGTTTGTTCTCATCCTCAGGGGCTCCACTACCCTGACCAGCTTAGTGTCATCAGTGAACTGAAGTGCCGCCCTATTGGAGACCACAGCTTCCCGATGTTTAATGAAGATGTTAAACAGCAGTGGCCCTAGCACTTTTCAGTGAGAGACATCACTAAGTACACCTCTCCAACAAATTAATGCCTGTCCACCGCCACCCTCTGCTTCCTGCCCCTAAGCCAGTTATCGATCCACTTTGAGTATATTTCAAGTGTACTGCACTGGTGTATTTTGCACAGACATTTTTCTTGTGCCACAATATCAAAGATCTTGCTGAAGTCCAGACAGACTACATACATGGTCCTGCTTCAGTCCACGTACCTAGTCACCCATTCAAAAAGATAATCATGTTAATTTGGCACAATCTGCCCCTCATAAAGCTATGCTGAGAGGGGACAACGACCTTGGCTGTAGTCTACACTTGATAAAGACTTCAAGGACCTTGTCCAGCACTGATACACTGACTAGCCCGTAGTTACCTAGGTCTGACTGTTTCCCCCCTTCTTAAAGATGGGGACCACATTTGCCACTTTCCAGTCCTCCAACACCACTCCAGTCTGTACAGACTTCTGAAAGATTACACAAAGCAGACCTAGCAATTGTTCCCTGAGATGCACAGTGATTCTGGCGTGTATCCTATCTGCCCCTTGGGACTTACTCAGCTTGATCTTTGCCAGGTAGTCAGCTACCAGAGCATGCAAGCTGTCCACTGGACACATTGTGAAGGCCATAGGCCCTCCCAATGAGCACCCCCCCTTCATCTGGGGGAACTTTGGTGTAACTGAAATCAAGTATTCATTCAGTATCTTAATCACTGCCTTGAGTCCCTTACACAGTGCTCCTTTCCCATGTATTCAGGGGCCCATTCCCCTCCTTTATCTTCAGGAAGAAAGACTGGGTGTTGTCCACAGCTCCTGCTTCTATCCGGGCTTCTAGTCCATCCTTGGTTTGCTTACTTCTGATCTTGCAGTCCCTTAGGGCTGCTCTGTACTCACCTTCGACCTGGAGGCAACCTGTCTCTTTCCAGACGTCATAGACCTTCTTGTTCAGAATCAGTTGCCTTAGGTCCATGTTGAGTGAAGGGACATTTATTGGCCCTTTTTTCCTTTATTGCTTACAGGGATGGGGATCTCAGCTGCTACAGCCGCTGCTTCAAGTACCTTCTTCAATGAACCCCACATGTTTTAAATGTTTATTTTTACAGTTATGGTGTCTGCACTTGGAGCACAGAAAGCCAGGGGCAGAGAACAAAATGTGAGGAGTGGTACTGATGAACACAAAGCAAGAAAGAGCCCTGGGGGTAATCATACTGGATGATCTAAAGGTGGCCAGGCAGTGCAACAAGGCATTCGTGAGGGCTAGTGGGATAGTGGGCTGCATAGGGAGGGATATCTCCAGCAGAAAGAGTGAGATGGTATTGCCTCTGTATAGATTGCTAGTAAGACCCACCTACAGTACTGTGTCCAGTTCTTGAGACCACAACTCCAGAAGTGCATAGACAGAGTGGAGAAAGACCAGAGGAGGGCAACTAAAATGGTGCAGGGTCTGCATCACAAGACCTATGAGGAGAGACCTAAGAACCTAAATATGTACACCCTGGAAGAGAGGAGGGAAAGGGGGGATATAATAGAGACCTTTAATTACCTCACTAGACTCTCTAGGCATTCCTCCCTTCCTTTCACTCCCTGAATGGGACTATAATTGAGGATGTTACTTCCTTTAGGTATTGTGGGGTCTGGCTTGACCAACACCTTGATCTTTCTGGGCATGCGGATGCCATTCACAAGAAATTGTACCCCAAGCTTGGTGCATTATATAGGAACCGTGGGTGTATTCCCCTGCTGGCCTGCCATGAGCTTGTCCAGAAATGATCCTCCCTATCTTCGACTATGGAGACATAATCTACTATGCTGCTCCCAAGTCCTCCCTAACCAGACTGGATACACTCTTTTACTCATTCTGTCAGTTCACTCCAGACTGTCCACCCTGGACTCATCACTATGACCTCTACAAATCCCTCTCCTTTCCCTCTCTAGAAGACAGGTGCCTTGCCCACTGTGCTAGCTTTGTAGCTAAATATTGGTTCAGGTCCCTACCCTCTTACCTTACCAGTATTCTCTCCCTCCACTTACCAACCCCCTACTCCCTTCGTAGCTCTGATCATTGGACCTTTGCTCTCCCCCCAGGTCTACAACCCGCTGGCCAGGCCATCTTCTCATATCACTTCCCTAAACTCTGGAATGCCTTTCCCCTAGCCATCTGCAATGCCCCCACCCCACATTCCCTGTCCTCCCTCCTCCATAATTTCATCTCCCCTTCCTGCAGCAGCTCTTAACTTATTCATCCCGTCCCCTATCCCCTATTGTGATGAAATTGCTCTGCTGCCTGTATGCTTCAGGTTTCTTCCTCTACTTATTGCAATTTACCCTAGTAATCACTTAATGTACTCCTGAGTCTACCTGTATCATTATTCTTGTAAATAGTGACTGCCTGAATGTAACATACAACACCCTGAATGCACTTTGTACTTGTCTTCATACTGCTGTAATTGCTTGATGTATTCTTGCCCATACCTGTATCGTCTAATTTGTATTCTGTTATTTTCCTGTATGTAACATGTTACCACATGTTACGTGTCTGAACTCGATATCTGTATTATTTGTATCTCCCCCTTCCCTTCCCCCCCCAGGACACCTGGAAATGAGCAGTTCTGTTCAGTATGCCTTTCCTGGTAAACTTTTCAATAAATAATCCTCACAGGCATTAATAAGGTAGAGGAGGGAAGTATTTTTCAGAATAAAAGGTGCTCAAGTATAAGGGGGCACGATAAGAAGCTGGAGAGGGGTAGATTCAGGAACAATGTGAGGTAGTACTTCTTCACAGTAAGAGTGGTGATTCCTGGAACAGTCTTCCAGTGAAGGTGGTGGGGGCGAAAACAGCGGTGGGGGTCCAGAATGCATGGGATAGGCATAATGGAATCTTAGGGAAGGGAAGGGAAGGGTGGTGGGTGAATGGGCTGTAGATCAAGTAGGATCTGTGCTAATACTATAGGCAGGAAAAAATTGGAAGACTAGATGGGCCAAGAGTTCCTTATCGGCTGGCAAATTCTTTGTTTCTGTGTGTCTCTTATTGTTTGAAGAATGCATTATGGAGTTCTTTGGGTGAGGGAACAATGAAGTGAAACTTCAATGAACCCCACATGTGTTCTACATTACCTGCCTCATACAGCTGCTTTAGACCCTTGGACACTGGGCTCTTCATATTGGTGAAGTCCACCTTCCTGAAATTCTGGTTTCTGGTGGCTGAAGCCGGGCTCATCTTCCCTGTCACCACAGAGCAGGTTCCAGTTATGGGCACTTCATCCCACCAGTGCGGCGACATTCATACTGGAGATGGCCCTGTCCCCACTTTTGAGAACAAGAGCAAGGGTGGTTTTGCCATTGTCATGTTTTTACTATTTTAGCTCAGCAGTCTTTTCGCTCCCCTCCTTGGGAAAAAGGTATTGAGGTGGGGCTGAACTAGCAGTCTACCGCTCACTTTAGAGGTGACCCAGAGTCCACAATACACTCAGGTTACTCGGGCTGGTCACAGGAGGGATGATTAAGCATCCCAGGGGACTACTCTCCCCCCAGTGGGGAGGGGGGACACTGCATCCCACTGCCTGCCTGTCATCTAGTGAAGACTAGGTGGCAGCACAGTGGGAACGCTTACTCAGGGGAAGGACGTCCTCTGACGCTGATAGCATGTGTGTGTGTCTCCATGCATCATTGCAGGCTGGCAGCAGTCAGGGTGAAAATTGGGTGGAAAGCCCACCGAGCCAGCAGGATAACACTGGCATCATTGTAGGCCCCGGACCACTGAGCACATCACCCACCCACCAGAAGGTGGTCCTGTGTTACTCACGGAGATTGTGGGTGTCTGGACTGGAGTGTGCCAGCAGATGGGCTAGCTGGATGGCTAGGGAGATAAACAAAGGATTAAAAAGAAGACAAGCGGCACCGCTTTATATGTTATGGGCATGGGCAGTGCACTGTACATCAGTGCCTGGCTCCAGTGGCTCTGGCACCAAATGTTCATAGTCCCTGTGGTCCTAGTGCCTCCTGCTCTAAGACCAGAAAGTGTGGCTTTATTTTAATTTTTGCTTTTTGTTGATCGGGAAAGGAGGGCTAGACAGTTCTGCTTCTTTTCAGTCTCACCCAGGGGGTGCACGGGTTGGGGCAGGGGGTTGAGATATAGACGCAAATGGACTGCTATTGAACCAGATTAAGCTGTTTGTGGTATATGAGTGAATGGGGGAAATCTATCCAGGACACTAGGGAACTTCCCATCTCTTTATGAGCAGTGCCATGGGATCTTAAAGCAGCAGTGCATGATAGCAGCGGAACAGATAAGGGAAGTAAGGAGTATTTGCACCCATTTTTGCATGATTTACTACTACTTTCTGATTTTAAGAATTTATGTCCCACCCTGCACATTTAAAATATATTTGCTACAAATCCTCCTCCCCCTCCAAAAAAAATAGGCACCTATGCTAGGCTTGGCCCCATGCTGTAAAAGAGTGGAAGCAGTAGGAGTGGCGATAGGAAACAGCATCAGTATCAGTGTGACTCTGCAGTATTGTGCAGTACAGCACAGGAGGTGGTGTCAGGCATTGCTGTCTGGTATACCAGAAGGGTTGTTGTAACCTGACAAAATAAGGTCACAACACTATGTAGCATCAGAAGGGTATTTTAAAGACCCTGGCAGTACCAGTCAAAGAGAGCTAGTCAATGCAGTGCGTTTGTGACTTGGTTTAGAGGCAGAGATCCAAGACTGATCTGCAGATGGAATTTCTACGATTCAGATGAAAATACTACCAGGTTGAAGAAGCTAGCAGTAAATACCTCCCAGTCCCAAAATTTACCTGGACCCCTGCATGACAGCAGTAACAATTTTGACCTATACTTTTTTATTTTATTTTAGATTGCCACCTACCTCCAGACTTGTATGATACCCTTTTTGCATGTGTTTAGTCTGTTTTACAACTCTTTTTTTTTACAATTAAAGTAATAAATGGAACACTCCTTTTATTATGGCTTTGACCAGGTTTCCATCAGTATTCTGCATTGTATTTGATCACCCAGCATTTGAGATCACTTTTCTTGTGATTATAATGAACTAGCATGCAGCAGGCCCTGCCCCCTGACCTTATGGGGCAGCACATGTATAAAAACAGCTGAGAATACTGATGAAAACCTGGTTTGAGCCATAGTAAAAAGGAGCACTCCTTCTATTATTTCAATTGTGAAAATGCAAAAGCAAACTGAAAATGGGAAAAGAAGGGTATCCGACAAGTCAGGAGATGAGGTTCAATTATAAACAGAATAAAAAGGCATAGGCCAAAATTTTCACTGCTATCATGTACTGCTGCTTTAATGTCCACCTGAACAACCACCAGGAAAGGCAGACAGGGCCTCAGTTTAATGTTTCCTCTTAATGAAGGCACCTCAGGAGTGCAGAACCCCCTCATACTACACTTCAGTGTCAGCACTGAGATTTACTCCAAGTTCCTGGGGTCTGGCTATAACCCACAACCTTCTGATCTCCTGACTTCAGAGGTGTGTGTGCAACCTGGTGATACACAGAGAAGATACACAAGAAAATCAAGAGTTACTGTTAAGAACATTCATTTCACTGTGTTAAAATGTTGAAGTCCAGAAATATTGTTCAAGACAAATTATGTTTATCAATATTTCTAGAGATCTAATTTGTGAATTTCAGTAGAGCTGTACTTGTAGACTGCCCAAGCAAGAAGGTATATTGCAAGTGCTGACACTTCAAATTTTTTTAAAGAAGTGTCTACGTTGCACTGAATGGCATGTGTTCTTGCACTGGCTGTTGCAAGAAATAAGTGTAATTACTAATAGCACCCAATCACATCACACTGTGACCTTCTATCAACTCTTACACCAAGTCAGGCCATGTTGAGTCAGTATAGTCTGTCTTGCAACATCTATTCCCAGTGTTGGCAGTGATGTAATCACTGCCCCTGCTTGCTGTAATGGGTGTCTAGAGAAAGCCAACCATGATTACTGAGGCTTCTCTCCAAGGTCTCTGTAAACAGTATTGACTTTGCAAACATTAACACAAATCTAGATGGCTTTCCAGACAGTATTACAGATCCCCTACACTACACAGCCTTTGCTCATTTTTCCACCTCCCAGAACTTCTCAGATCAGTGTTATGCCTTTTTTATCAGCTGATCTAAGGTGTTGGGGTGGGTGTGGTTACAATGCAAGAGCTCCAAAACAGCTCTGGAGAAATGAGTAGGCAACTTCATTTTACAATTTATTTGTTTTTGAGTGAGCTTTTCATAACTTTTACTGCTGCGTGAATCACTCTTATAACATGCGACACATACAGTAAAGTAAAAACAACTGCACTGACTTCTCACTAACACGCTTTTCAAGTTTTTGCAATGCCCCACTGCACAAAACACACAAACATACAATCACATGATAAATGTAAACAAACTTTGAAATATGGGTTTGACCTGCTGAAAAGCAGAACTCAGCACTTCCATTAAGTTGCTTGCACCAAACTGTATTCAATCAAGAGTCAAGAATTCCACCTGCTTTTTACTAGCCCCACAAAAACTCAAGCCGATCTAAACTAAATTGATGGACTGGCAAAATCAGTGTGAGGAATGATGTGAGAACCCCGAGCTGGCAAAGAAAAGAAGAACTTGGCCTCCCCAGTGGCCCATCATGCAACATGTCTTATGCCCATGGTTTGGGAGCGGATCTGGGAGCTGGGACCTGCAGCTGAGGTGACAAGGGTAGCACTGCAGCACTCCCAGGTGGGGACAGATGATGCAAGGTCCCGCTATCGTAATGACCCTTGTGGCGGGCTGGTCAGCTGGCTTCCTCTGCAGGGGTGCTCATTTATGTGAGGCATGGCAGGGCACAGCCCAGCATTAGTGGAAGATGGGTGGATTTGGGAACGGGAATAAAAGTTGGAAAACACCATGTTCTTTGGTTGCCTGTATGACAGCTGCTGATTCTCTTGGGCCCCACTCCGTGTGGATCCCCAATAGTCCATCAGTAGACGGAGCAGCTGACAGGGTTGGGTGGTTGCAAGAAGAGCCTGAGGGTCAAGTGAAGGTAGGGGTCTGAAGGGAAAAAAACTCTGGCAAAAAAAAATTAAACAAACTCAGTTTCTACCCATGTCTGCAGTTACATACAGACGAAACACACACACACACACACACACACACACACACACATTTGCATACAATCATACACACATAAATATATACATACTGTACTATTATGTGGTGGTCTTATTTTGGTATCCTTATTTTCCCAGGTTCCCCATCTACCGCCCACAATACTCATGGTTGCCACAACTAGTACCATATTGTGATAACAGAAAAGACTTAAGGTCCATCTTGCCCACCCTCCCACTGCACGTAAGTGACTAGATCTAGTCTGAGTATGGAGAGACCGCTAACTTTAACAGCTGGAATGTGCCCCATCTCATGCTGGGCAACTCTTAATACCAGTCTCCCTCAATTATCTTTTTATTTATTTTTTATATTCTTTGTTGACCAGGTAGGTACATTGGCATCAGGTGCCTTTTTCAGGCATGACCTAGGTACTATAAGTACATTATATTAAGCAGTAAGATAATGATACAGTAGAATGAAACAATGGGAAAAAATAAATACTGTACATCATATGGTACAGTAAAATGTTGCATGTTTACATGGTGCAGGAGAGGAATATATAACAAATGTTATGACACGATTTTGTATGTTTACATAGTGCAGGAGAGGTATATATATAAACACTCAGTTCCCTGGGGCTACTAGAATCCCATCAGTATTAGACCAGGTAGGTCTCTGAGCAGCAGTAGGGAGTTTTTAGAAACTCTCTACCACATTACCTCAATGTTTGAGTAGCTAGGCTAGGCAGAGAATTAGTGATGTCATTTAGAACTGTCAGCAGCATAAGCCTTTTAGCTCAGCTGCAGGCGAAGCAGTTTAGAATCCTTGGGGGGTTGAGAGTGTGTGTTCCAGTTTGGAGAGTGAAGAGGAAGGAGCTCTCTGTCCAGAAGAGGGCAAGAGGTGCCAGCCAGCCTCCCTGGGCTGGGTGAAGGATCTCTGATCATCATTTTTCTCACCCTAGTGTGTGGAACAACAGTGTTGCCTTAAAAAGTGGTGGATACCTGTGCCAGTGGAACCCCAGTGGGTTAATTTTCACTCAAACTGTGAGAAGGGACTGAGAAATCAGTGGTTCTAAGGGGCAACCCCCTGATGGACTGAAGATTATCACAGCTGCCAAGAGGAAAGAGACTAAAAGAGTTTCTGTAAAAGTTATGGATTTTGAGGAAGGAGCTTTTCCTGAAGTGTTATCAACTGCTTGTAGCAAAGGGAACACCAAACTGGGAGAACACTGAGCATTTGAGAGAGACTATTGGATTGTCTGGTGTTGTATGTGCCCTTAAAATGGCTAGATTACGGACACTCAGGACCCAGTTTACCACAGATATGTGCTGTTAAAGTATAATGAAGATAGGGAGGCCTTTAGCAATCCAGGAGGGGTTGAAGGATCCAGTTTGGTGTGTCCTAAATGTAATGGCAGAGTCAGACTGAGGCCAGGGTGGGCAGAACCTCACTTACAGTCACAGTTTAGAGCTACAGTCACAGTTTAGAGCTAACTGGTTACCAGATAGGCACAGCTGCCTGAAGATGTTAACAATAGTCTATCTCATCAGGAGTTTCAAGTTAAGTGTGGCAATTCCCACTAAATATATATATACACACACACACACATATATACTTGGTCAGAAATCCAAAGATTCCTAAGAAAAGGGGTTGATAGTTCGTTTGCAGGAAAAGTTCTTGTTGGAATATATAGTACTGCCTGTGTTTCTGTATGGAAAAAATGTTTCTTCAACTGCAAGTTGTATCATCTATCCTGGATAGTACAAACTTACGGGACCACCCTATTTCTGCTTAATATCTTGTCAGAAATAAAGCCATACCATACAATACCAATTGTATGGTTGTGGACAGTCCATCTGTGAGTCCAAGTGAAATGTTTTGGGGCCCCCTTCAGATAGGAGACACAGCACAGCCCTGGCACCTCTCTCCAGGACTTGGAGTAAATATAAATGTCTAAAAGTGGACAAAGATCCTTTGCTTATATTGCTCCATTCATTTGGAATGAAATTCCTCAAGATATTAGGTGGTTGTGTTCTGTCAAAAAGTTTGCCGATGCATTAAGGATGTATTTCGAATCTCAATTTAATTGTAACTGTTTTTTATGAATTTTTTTTTTATGAATTTTATATGTAACAAAGACATTTTTGTCTGCAATTTGCTGCATTGTATATGTATGTTTGATTATGTATTGTCTGTATGCAATATATGTGGGTCGCACCTGTAAAAGGAACTTGTTACCAGTGTGCTTACCCGTTAAGTGAATAAACAAACAAACAAACAAACAAACTTTGTGCCCTAAACCCCCAACCTTTTACATAGATACATAGATACATAGACAGTGTCGGCAGATAAGGGTCTATGGCCCACCCAGTCTGCCCATTTGAGCTTGTAAGTTCAGTTTATGTTTTCCTAGATGTCTGTTGCCCCTTACCCCTGACCTCCACAATTCCTTTATGTCTATCCCATGCATTCTTAAATCCCGTGATTGTTTCAGCCCCCACCACTTCCTCTGGCAGGGTGTTCCACTTGTCCACCACCCATTCTGTGAAGAAATTCTTCCTCATGTTTCCTCTGAATCGCCCTCCTCCAACTTCATCCCATGCCCTCTAGTCCTGGAACATCTTTTTCGCTTAAAATAATGTATTCCTGCACCCTGTTCCTCCCTGTAAGATACTTGTATGTCTCTATCATATCCCATCTCTCCTCCTCTCCTCCAGGAGTACATGTTCAGTTCCTTCAACCTGTCTTCATAGGACTTGTGATGCAATCCATGCACCATCTTTGTTGCCCTCCTCTGAACCTTCTCTACCCTGTCTATGTCCTTCGTAGGTATGGTCTCCAGAACTGTACACTGTACTCCAGGTGGGGCCTCACTAGTGTCTTGTATAGCGGAATTATGACCTCCTTTTCCTGCTGGTGATGCCCTGCCTATACATCCCAGCATCCTATTTGCTTTACCTGCTGCCTTGTCACACTGTTTCCTACTTTGAGGTCATCAGAGATGATAACCCCAAGATCCCTTTCCTGCTTGGTGCATGCTATATCCTCACCCCCAACTGATATATATTGTGCCAGGGTTTTTGTGCCCCATATGCATTATCTTGCACTTCCTTGCATTGAATTTCAACTGCCAAACCCTGACCATTCTTCAAGTTTCTGCAGGTCCCTTCTCATTCTGTCTATACCCTCTGGTGTGTCTACTCTGTTACAGAGCTTTGTGTCATCAGTGAACAGTGAAATTCTGCCTTCTAGGTCCCGAGAATGTCACTGATGAAGATGTTGAATAGGACCAGTCCCAGCACTGATCCGTGTGGTACCCCACTGGTCACTCTTCCCTCTGTGGAGTGACAGCCATTTACCACCATCCTCTGTGTCCTGCCACCCAGCCAGTTACCTACCCACCACACTACTGTCCTGCCCACACCCATATTCCCCAGTTTGTGTAATAGTCTTCTATGTGGCACAGTGTCAAAGGCCTTGCTGAAGTCCAGATAGGCCATGTCCACTGCCCTCCCCTGATCCACCTCCCTAGTCACCCAGTCAAATAATTCAATGAGGTTGGTCTGACATGACCTCCCCCTGGTGAAACCATGCTGCCTTGTGTCCTGTAGTCCATTGACAACCAGATGTTCCACCAATCTCTCCTTCAGTAGTGCTTCCATGATCTTCCCCACCACCGAGGTGAGGCTGACTGGTCTGTAGTTCCCTGCTTCCTCTTTGTTCCCACTTTTGTATAAGGGACTACATCTGCTGTCCTCCAGTCTTTGGGTACCTTCCTGTTTCCAGTGATCGCTAAACAGGATAACCAGAGGTTCAGCCACCATCTCTTAGTTCTTTAAGGACCCTGGGTGCACCCCATCTGGCCCCATTGCTTTATCAACTCTTATTACTTCCAGTTCCTTCAGGACCCTTTCTCGTGTAAAGGGACTTGTGTCCATTTCTGCACCATTCTCACCCCTTGTAATCCCTTCAGACCCATTACCCTCCTCTTCCTCAGTAAAGACTGAACAGAAATACCTGTTCAATATGACAGCTTTACTGTTGTCATCCTCCACGTGGCCCCCATCCTCCCCCTTCAGTCTCACTATCCCTCCCTTTGTCTTTCTTTTTTCACTTATGTTCCTGTAAAAGGTTTTGTCCCCTCTACCCACTGATTTTGCAATGCGTTCTTCTGTCTGAGCTTTGGCTTCCCTTACTGACCTCCCTGCCTCCCTTTGCTTCTCCTGGTACTTCTCCCTATCCCCTTCTGCCTGTGTCTTTTTGTATTGCCTGAATGCAATCTTTTGGCTTTCACTTTCTTTTGCTACCTCTTTGGAAACCATAATGGTCTCTTCCTTTTCCTCTTGCTAACCTGCTTAATGCATAATTCTGTTGTTCTTGTAATCCCCATTTTAAATACTGCCCACTGTTCCTCAACCCCTGATTCCTGTCCCATTCCCTTAATGCCTCTTTCAAGTATCTTCCCATTTTCCCAAAGTCTTCCCCCTTAAAATCCAGGATACGTGTTTTTGTGTGGTTTGGTTCTGCTCTTTCTGTGATTTCAAACCGCAATGACTGGTGGTCACTGTTCCCCAGGTGCTCCCCCACTGTTACACCCATCACACTGTCCCTGTTTGTGAGCACAAGGTCCAGTATTGCCTGCTGCCGAGTTGGTCCCATGACCAGTTGCTTGAGGAAGGCACCCTGAAGGGAGTCCAGGATAAATCTGCTCCTAGTTGATGCTGCTGCTGGGACGCTCCAGTCCACGTCTGGAATATTGAAGTCTCCAACCAGTACTACCTCATCTCTTGTCTGCCATCCTTTGATGGCTAGCATTAGCTCCCTGTTTCTTCCTCCTGGGCTGGTGGTCTATAGACCACACCTGTGCGGATGGCTGTCCCCATTTTCCTTTCCAGCTTAACCCACAGTATCTCTCCCCCATTTTGTTCCTCCTGGATCTCTGTGGCCCTTATGTCATTTTTCACATACAGTGCCACTCCTCCTCCCTTCCTGCCTGCTCTGCCTCTTCTGAATATGTTGTAGCCAGGTATGGCCATCTCCCAGTCATGGTTATCATTACACCAGGTTTCAGTGATGGCCACAATGTCCAGGTCTGACTGCACCATGACAGCCTCCAGATCTTCCATCTTGTTGCTAAGGCTCCTGGCATTTGCACACATGGCTTTCAATGATTTGACCTCCCTAAACTGTTTTGCTGTTCTACTCCAGCTCCTTTCTTGGTTGTCCTTTATCCCTGGTTCTCCTTGCTGTCTGCCCTTCTGCTGAATTTTGCCCCTTTCTGCCTATCCACCTCTTGGGCACTAATCTCCATCTTTGCACACTGCTTTGCAGAGATAGCCACCCTCTGGTTCACTGGTTCCACTGCTAGCTGTGGGGTGAGCAAGTAGGTACCTCCTTGCTGGCCTGCCACACCTTTTGCTAGTTTAAATGCTTGTCAATGTAGCATTTAAACTTATCATTGAGTGCTTGATTCCCTCCAGGATGGATGCAGGCCATCAGGCTTGAACAAACCTCCATCCCTCCAGGTGGTCCCCAGTCACCAATGAGTCCAAACCCTTCCTCACAGCACCAGTTCTTCAACCATGAGTTAAAGTTCCTGGTGCATGCACTCCTATGCTCTCCCTTGCCTCTCACAGGAAGTACTTCTGAGAAAGTGAAAGAAGTAGCTACTGTTGAGACCCTCCCAATTTCCTAAACTCTTCCTGAACTTCTTTTGGCTCCCCATTTGCCAGGTCATTAGTACCTAGGTGAATAATGACATCCAGCTGACCCTCCCATTTTGCCTTCCCAGTGATCCTCAAGATCTTCGTTCCATCCCTCCATGCCATGGCACCTGGTAGGCACCTCACCTCCCTGTCCTCCCCCTCCTGTGTTCCTAGCTGGATCCCTCTTATGATGGAGTCCCCAACTAGGATTTGTTTCCTCCTCCTCTGGGGTCCACTGCTTTCCCCACTGAGGTCACCTCCTTGGCTAACCTCCACATCTGTTACTTCCACTTTTAGATGCCTGAGCCAAGCACTTACCCTAATGCCAGGGGTGATACTTATTTTCTGCCAACTTATGGTTTGTTGCCTTGTCTGTGTAACAAGTAGGGGGTCCAGGTTGCAAGATTCTGCTCTTGACCAAGGTAAGGGTTGCAAAACTGGGGGCTCATCCGAAGATCTTGGAGGAGAGGACAAAGTTGCTATGCCAGTGCAAGTGCAGAGGGTATGCCTGTGGTCTTTCTGTCTCGTGCTGGTGCACCATACCAGGAATCTTTGTGAGGAAAAGTTAAGTTGTGCCAAGGAAAATGCCATCCAAACATTTGCTACATTGTGAGTTTCTGTGGAAAAAATGTGCTGCTTTGAGCTGTTTTGTTGAGAATTTGATGCAAAAGACTGTTTTAATGAGCATGGGAACCCTGTTAAAAAGTGCTTAAAAGACTGTTAAATTGTCAAAATTGCAAAGTTCCCTGTGATTTTGGGCAAAAGAACATTTCTTTCTGTGGATTACAAATGTTTTCAAATGCTTGTGGATTACAGTGTTGGAGTCGCTAAAGAAATTGTGCAAACATGTACTTAAATTGCAGAGAAAGCGCTGACGAACTGTGAAAATCCAAGAATGAGGAAAAAAATTGTTTTTGCAGTTTAAAATTGTTCCCCAGCTCAAGGATCACAGTGTGTGAGAAGGACAGAGAGCTTCCAGCTCATTTGCATGGCACTGAGTGATTGGCCCTGGTGCGCAAGCCCCAACCCCTGGCTAGAGCTCTGTGGACTTGCTCAGTGTTTGAGGAGGAAGAGAAAGTGAGAGTGTGTGTGTGTGTGTGCGAGGCATCATGCTGAGCAGTAGTGGCTTGGCTGAATTTGGACTTTTTTTTCGATAGAAATAACTAAACAAAGTGTAAAAACTTTTAAATCGGGCTTCTCCCATATAGCGATCGCTCCGGTAGCTACCGCTGGTGTGTGAGTTGTGGAAATTATTGGGTGGGACTGCCTGGAAGCAAAGAAAGTGCCATTGAGTCGGTGACAGGCCGCAGCATCAGGAGGGAACCAGCTACTTCTGTAAGTACTCCAGTTAATGTCTGGCAGACAAGCAAAATACTCTGGGCAGTTAGTGTTTGAGCAAAGCAGACAAAGTTGTGAACAGAGAGCAAGGACTGAACTAGTAGCTGTATCTTGTGCAAGCAACCAAGCTGTGTTAACTAATCCAGTACTGAACAAGGTCGCTAAGTGTGTGTATGTTAAGAATTTAAAGACTGAGCGGAGTAAACAGGATTCTGAGTCAAATAACAAATGTCTGAGCATGGAGCAAGCAGCGTACCTGCTTCAATAAAGTCCTCTCTGAGCCCCTACCGGTGACCTCCGGAGTGCCTCAGGGCTCAGTACTGGGTCCCCTCCTCTTCTCCCTCTTCGACAATCAACTACCAATGGTTACTACCAGCTGTAGAGCCACCATGTATGCAGATGATCTGGTAAATCCTGGCTCACTCTCAAAATGCCACTACCCTAATCCAGAACCTGACTGATGATTTTAACAGTGTATTGTCTTGGGTTACTAGCCACAAGCTGGTCCTGAACCTGAAAAAGACACAGGCTATGCTCTTTGGCTCAATGGCTAAAATCAAAGCCTCATCGGCCCACTTACACATCACCAGCGCAGATGGATCCTCACTACCCATAGTGAGCTCCATCAAATATCTGGGGGTAACACTCGACCCCCAACTTGACATGGGTAATCATATCCTTAACATCTGCAGGGTGGCTAACTGCAAACTGTATAGGGCTAGGTACAATCTTATGCTGGCAGCCAGACTTGCCCTTGTGAAGGGTGTGCTTCTTCCCTCCCTCAGCTATGGGCTGCACCTATTTGCTAGCTCCCCAAAGACACATCTCATCTGGTGGTACATGGCCTAGAATAACATTTGTTGTTTTGCCTTGGCTGCCCCCCGACTCACCCACCGTTGTAAGCTATATGAGAAACTCTGCTGGCTCTCCCCAGCTAGATACCTTGATTTCGGTTTGGGATGCCTCACCGGGAAAGTGATCAGAACTGGCACCCCCCAGGGGCTGGCCTGGCTTCTGCCTAAACTGAATCCCAGCCCCCGACCATCTTAGGTCTCTCACATCAGGAAGGCTCAAAATCCCTCCCACCCGGACCCTCATGGGGGATCGGGACTTTGCCATAAGTGCGCCCAGACTCTGGAATTCGCTGCCTGTGGATATCCGATCTGCCCCCTCCTATCTGAGTTTTTGAAATTCCCTGTGGGGTTTCCTAAAACTAGCTTCAGTGTGTGACTTCCCCAAACCTCCCTAGAGTAAAGTGTCAAACTGTTTGGTCATAACCTCCCCAGGATGTCTCCACTGATTTCTGGAGATATTTGCCGACTGTATCAATGACTTCTGACTACTCCTGCCTAAAAACCTTGGGCATTTTTAAACCCAATATTGCTCCACGGTCATAGGCTGACCATGACAATTGCACCTTGGTCAAAGGTAGAAACTCGTACTCCCAAGTGTCCTGTTTCTGTCTAACATGTGTATATTTTAGATAAATGTGATGAGCTGTAAATATCTGTCTCGATCCAGCTAGCCAAGGGAGTGTATACTACAAAGTTATAAGTTATATTATGACCAATCCATTCCTTGAACTATGCTCCACTCCTATGTATGATGACCTGTATACATCTGTCAGTGAACTACCTAGTCTAGAGTGTATAATCTGAAATGTGCTTACTACTATATGTTTCCCCTAAAATCAAATGTATGTATTTCCCACATGTTTGTTTACTGTGACAAAAACTGTACTCTCTCTTTGCCATGTTTCCTTGACTGTTGTTCTCCATGTTGTATTCCCCCAGGTTGTTCCTGAAAATAGGCATAATATTTGTCTAGTGTACTTACCCGGTAAACAAAAGCTAAATAAATATTTAAGAGAAAACTGAGAGAAAAACAGTGAGTCTGTTGGTGATGAAGAGAGAAAGTCAGCAGCCAGGCAGGGGGCCGGGGGCCTAGATGAAAAGCAATGTAAACAAACTGAGAAGCGCCATGATAGAGCAGGGCCCTGATAGCAAAACCCACCAGAGTGTTACCATAGTTTGGAATTGGAAAAAAAAAATACCGAGCAGCAGATTTCAGCACAGAAAAGAGAGAGAGAGACATTTTCTTTTAAAAATTCAAACCAAGTGTGCCAGTGTGCAGTAAAGCAGATCAGTTATCTTGGACTTGAGTGTTGTTTTGCAGAACAGTATGGCTAGTAAAAGGAAAGGGTATCCACTCCATACCAGGATCTGGATAACCCAGCAAGAGAGAGATTTGCAAGAGTTTGAACAGCTTTATGGATGTGAAGGAGCTCCAGCTATGCTGTCCTACCGAATTTTCCTGTGAATGTGTGTGTAGTTCGCATGAAAACAGGGAGAGATGTTCTGATGATTCCTCATTGCAAGGACTGTAGAAAACAGTATGGCATGCGCATGGACATTGATACTGTACAAGCAGATACTAAAACCATATGTCTGGCTCCTATGTGGATGCTTGGTGAGGACCCAACCTGTACACAACAGATGACAGCTGCATGCAGGCAGGAAGAAACAGAGGAGTTTGTGAGAGAATTCTTTGAGGATGTGACCGAAAGAGACTCACAGTGGAAAGCAGAGACAGACCATTCAGCCTCGGAAATGGTTGAGAGGGACCAGTCAGAATTGAGACTGTGGATCCATGGGCAGCAGGCCCTAGTCCAAGCTTGATTGGTGAGGATGAGATTGAAGAAGCCCTACAATGGGAAGGGACTGCCTCAGAAATTAGGAATGGACTGTGTCAGGGGCTGAACCGCCTATCAGCTGTTGGTCAGAGCAAGCAGAAAAAGAAGAATGTGAACCGCTCAGTAAGGCAACAGGTAGTGAGACTGGGCTACCAGTGGTTCTAACAGCAGGTGAGCCATTACAGACTGTGCAGGGCTCAAGAGAAATGGTAATGGGTACAGGGATGGACTGCCATTTCCCTGTTTGGAACAGACAAGACTGGCTTGACCAGACCTGGACTCCCCCAAATCAGGCCTCTGACCTAAGTCTACCTAAGAGTAGTAAAGAGGAATGCCTGATCAGATGCAGGGTTGAGAAAGAATTTGGACAAAGTATCCATTTTTCAAAAGACGGATGTGGGAAGACACTGAGGATCACAGAGAAGAATGGTTGCTGGAAGAAGCCAGAGCTACCATTAACTCTGGCATGTGTATGTTTATGGGGATCAGAATTTGCCAAGACAAGTTAAAGTTGTGGAAGCTGATTCACACCCTCCATCTTGATTCCATCAGAGTGACTAATAGAAATTGCAGTGAGACAGTCCACACTGTGGGGAGTTTGCCAGCTGCTATAATATTGCAGACTATACTGTTTTTGTATATTTTTTCTGTTTATGCTTTAAAAAGGGCTACATGCAGAGGAACTTGATTATATTTCAGAGTTCCAACTGGCCAGAACTAAGGGTTGCCAAAAGATGCCCATGTTTTTTAAAGGGTTATAAGCAGAAGAAACTGGTATCCTGTGATGTGAGAAAGGCTTACTTGCCAGGAAGCTGAAAATTACAACTCAAAGCCAGGGTATCATAAAATGACAGGAATGGAATGTCCCTGGTTAGCTAATTATAGGGAACCAAGTGCAATAAAATCTCAGGATGGGAGAAAACCATCTTCCCCTATCATAAATTTAAACTTCAAAGGAAAAGTGCTTTAGATTTCCAGGAACTGTAATTTTTCTGAGGTGGCAGGAAGGATGAGGGAAGATCAAAGGATATTGGAATTAATAATATGGTACACTGAAAAATCTTGGGCAGAGCAGGAGAGATCACTTCTGACCTAAAAAGATAAGGTCTGAACCTAGGGTATTTAAAGACCTCAGAGCATGGCATGGGATATACTTTTTCACAGGACACTCTTCCTGTGACACACCAAGCATGACTACACAGAGACAGACTAAGAACCAGTGAAAGCTACAGAAGGACTGAAACTTTTGCAAAAACTAATTTATTTCTGGACTTTGATCATCCACAAACCAGGTAGAAAACTAGATAGCTAAATTTTACAGCGCCCTTTTGCATGTATATTTCCACCTTTATTTTTGTTATTCTGGAACCAAATTTCTAAACCTTTTGTTTGTAAAGTTTGTATGATAAATATTTAGATTTAGTAAAAGCATTTTAGCTTTTAAAACTGCCTGTGAGTGATTTTTGTGTGTGTAGAAGTAAAAAGGTTTAGTCAATTCTAAGACCAGTTTGTAGTTGCTAAAGTGCTACAATTCACTGCCAAGACTAGGATCCTGGAAAAGGGGATCTGGGTGCCTTAAGTAAGGGAGATACACAAGTCTCAGGAGGAGTCTGTAAGGGGGAACTAGGTGCTGCCCACCCCGTGAGAGTGGACATAATCAGGTTAACGAAAGCAAACCCTGAAGAGCTCGTAACACCTGGGTCTTCCCTCCAGTACTGCAATCGTAGAGGGTGCTAACCTGTCTACAGACTTTTTTTTTCAAAGATAGTTTATTAAATGGTTCAGGATGTACAAATACATAGTACAGCATAGCGATAGAATTGATTAATGAATTACAGAGCGTCTGTTTTACATTGCAAACATATATCATGTCACTATACTTAGAAGTTGATAACAGATCCATATTGGGTAGAGTAAAACAGACATTATAGAGATCCACTATTTGAGTATGCAAAAGGTGAATAAAACCATATATCAAGGTTCTTAATAGGTAGTGGGAATTGCAGACACAAAATCAAAGATATCACATGCACACACAAATGGTACGGTGTCCTATATACCACCAAACATTCAAGCATTAGGCCCAGAACCAAGCTGCCCATACTTATATTGGTCCATAAGGCCTTGTGAATTGTTGTACTGTGTATATTATACATATTATACAGGGAACCATCCCTCCTTCACCGCTGCTATAAGAGGGATCAACATACTTTGGAATTTATGAATAAGACCCAAGGTGCTCAATTGTGCTTTCTCAAGAGCCATGCATGACAGCAAATTATTGGACCATCTACTCACCGTGGGGGGGGGATGGGGACATCCAGGACTGGACCACAGTCATCCTGGCATTTATTAGTGCTATACTCCACAGGGGGCTACTTAAGCACCTATTAATGTGCTTGGGTCCATGCCAAGTAGGAGCTCAAGTGGGGACTTTGAGGGCACATGCCCCAACACCTGGGACATAATTCTATGTACATCATGCCAGAATGGGGCAACCTTTGTGCATGTCAGAGCCAGTTGAAGAAAGTCTCCAACTTACACATTGCACTTAGGGCACCACTTTGATTTGGTATTGTCTATAGTATGGAGCATTACTGGTGTTATGTATGCCCAATGAAGGAAACAAAGTTGTATTTGCCTAAGCTTATTGCTAACTGAGCAATGTACATAGTGGGAACATGCCAGTCTCCATGTGTGGGAGTCTATTGATAATAAAAGGCCATCAGCCCAACATTGCCTACTAATTATAGACATATCCTCGCCTCCACCCACAATTGTACGATAGTAAATGGAGAGTGATTTACATCCCAGTTGGGGTCTGTACAATTCCTCTTCAAATGGTGAGGGCAGTGCCCACCTCTGTGCCACGGTTAAGGATACCCCAAATAGTTGATGAATACAGAGGTATACAAAGAAATCCCCAGGGTGAAGTCCCCACCTCTCACATAGGGTCAGGAAACTACAGAGCATTCCCCCCTCGTATAACTGTGTCACACTGAGAAGGCCCTGTCACTTCCAATGCCATAGCCGCTGTGTAAGCTGGATGGAACATGTTCCCTTCTTCCTAACAGCATGTATTATGCTTGAGTGCTGTGAAAGACCTTCCTGCCAGCCAATATAACGGAGTACCTGCATCCAAAGCCCCATAGTGTTGTTAGAGAAAGGATTAGGCACTGGATATGCATTCTGAGATGCAAGGCTCACACTCAGTAAGTCATTTTTGAAGTTACCCTCCAACATTTCTTCCTCAAGCTTCAACCAGGCAGCAGCTTCTATGCCAGTTTCCTGTGGGAGAAAGGCTAACTGGGCAGCCCAATAGTAGGCCCTAAAGTCTGGTAGACCCACACCACCTTCCCTAGGGGGCTGAAACAGCACTGCCCTATGGATTCTTGTGCTCCCCCCTCCAAAGAAACTGGTGTAACACCGCATACTGCCCCCTGAAATGGCACTGTGGCACTCTGATTGGAAGAGACTGATACAGATACAGGCATCGTGGAAGAATAGGCACTTTTATGATGCTGATTCTGCCCAACAGTGATATAGGGAGAGCAGACCACCGCATGCAGTCCTCAGAAATTTGAGTAAGTAATGGCTTGTAGTTAAGGGCAAAGAGGTGATCCACCCTAGCCGATATCTGAATACCCAAATATTTTATCTGTGCAATAAGCTGCAGACCCCTTAAATTAGCAATTAACTGTGCTCTATCCTGCGTGCCAATGGGCAGCAGCTCACTCTTTGTCCAATTCAACTTGTGACCAGACAAATCTCCAAACTCCCTCATAAGCTCATGGACCACAGGGGAGATCCCGTGCAGGGTTTTGTAAGTATAACAGTTGATCGTCTGCGTACATATAAATCTTGTGCTCAAACCCCTCCATAAAACCAGCAATGCCAGGGTGTGCCCTTAATACTGCAGCCAAGGGCTCCAAGGATAGCACATTTAACAGAAAGGATAGAGGGCATCCCTGGCGAGTGCCTTGTTATAAAAAAAAAGGGTTAGAAAGGTTGCCATTGACTGCACTTGAGCTAAGGGGCTAATGTATAATGTGCACACCCAATGGCAAAAATTCAAGCCTAATCCCACCCTCCCCAAGGTTTTGAAAAGATAGCCCCACTCCACACGGTCGAAGGCTTTTTCTGCATCCAACGCTACAACGGCAGACCCTTGCGCATTTTTCATTCACCCCCCACCTATAAATAATGTTGAGGGTTCTTCTGATATTGTGCCTACCCTGGCGGCCTTTTACAATGCTCGTCTGGTCTTGGTGAATAAGTTGTGGTAACAACGGTTCTAATCGAGTAGCCATCACTTTAGCCAATATTTTATAATCCGCTGTTAACAAAGAGATGGGCCAATAGGAAGCACATTTGGTCATGTCTTTCCCAGGTTTGGGCAGGATTGTAATCACTGCAGACCGTGTGGAGGGGGGCATGTCAAACAGAGGGTCCAACAGTAAGGAGCTAAACGTTTTAAAAAAATGTATAGGAATACCATATGGTCCAGTGGCTTTCCCTCCTTTCAAGGCACAAATTGCCTTTTGTACTTCCTGCCTAGACAGGGGAGCATCTAACAATTTAGAATTGTCATCTGTCAGTTTATTCAAAGGGGCATGTTGAAAAAGGAGTTTAGATCTTCACTAGAGGGGTGGCACTCTGACGTATATAGCTCTTTGTAGAAAGTTACAAAGGCTTGACCAATACCCTCTGTATCATATGTTATGTCCCCTTTCAAGTCAGCTATCCCTTCCTCTCTCCTCTCAGCCTCTCTACATTTAATTTGCCAAGCAAGCAGTTTGCCCCCTTGGTCTCCATCAAAATAAATACCCGCATTGGCCAATAAAATTGAGCTCTCCAGCTTAGCACTGTTTAGGACATTAAATTGGTATTTGAGCTGCAGGATAATATATCTTCTTGGAGGGCCTATTTTTATGAGCCACCTCACAGGCTAAAATCTTAGTCCACAGGAAGGTCAATGCCCTCTCCTCCCCATTTTTACAGTGAGCTGCAAAAGTGATGGTCTTCCCCCTAATATATGCTTTTAGGGCTTCCCACCTAATCCCATATGATGTGTCCCCCCTCCGGCATTAAAGGACAGATACTCTTGTATGCTCCCCCGCAATTGTTCAACATAGGCCGGATCCTTTAAAAGGAGTGCCAAGCCGCCAGCCATGAGGAGCTATAGAGGAACCCTGGATGCTGAGAGATAAGTAGTGGGGAACATGATCAGATATCAATATTGAAAGGTATTCCACCGCTCTAATCCCCAGCAGCAGATAATTGGAAACCAAGAGCCTATCTATACTGGCATAGGATTGATGGGCATGGGAAAAAAACTGTAGTCCCTGGCCGTTGGGTGAAAATGACGCCAAGCGTCTAACAAGCCCAAATCCCCTTGAAGCTGTTCCAATGCATTCCTGGACATCGAGACAACAGTAGTCTTAGAGCGATCCAGTATAGTGTCTAACACACAGTTATAATCCCCAACAAGTACCCATGCCTCATCCCATCACGACATGTCTAATGCTAACTTTTGAAAGAATCCTGGGTCTTCAATATTGGGAGCATAAACTGAACCCAGTAGAAGTGTACTTCCCCCAGGTATATGCACCTTTGCAAGCGCATACCGACCTGCTGTATCCACCAGTTAGTCCATTAATTCTACTGAACAGCCCTTAGGTAGCCAAATAGAAGCGCCCCTGGCCTTAGACGAGTATGACGAAGATATCCAGGTACCCCCCATAAAGGCAGCAGTCCTATCTGCTTCAGTCACAGAGAAGTGTTTCTTGTAGCAATATTATTTGTCCCCTTATCCTGTGCACTTCTGACATGATTTTTCTACGCTTGAGAATTTTTAAACCATTTATGTTCCACGTGACAATCTTAATATCAGATGCCATAATAATTACCCAAGTAATGCAGATCTCAACTAAATTCTAATAAGTACAAACCCTGAATCAAAGGTTTTGACATGTGACAGAACTCAAATCCCAAACAACACCCCACCACCCTCTCCACCAAACCCCTGTATAACCCCCATCGGAGATATACATAAGGGAGCTACAGGGAGCTAACATCATCTCTTTGTGAAAGTACAAGACAGAGAAATACGAGTCCCCAAGAGTGGCGCCAGCTAACCTTCCAGCTCCAACCATTAAGACTAATAAAAAAAAAAAACAAGTAGACAAAACTCCCCAGTATTGCGGCGATTGTCGCCTCTCCCAATCTCCTCCACCCCCACCCTCACCACAACTCCACAGAGAAACCCTTCAAAAGTTTCTCCATCACCTCCCCCCAATGCCACAAGGCAGAGAAATTTCTACCCAAGGCCCCACTACTAACAGTTGGCAGAGAAATATGATTTCCATCCTTAATATAATGTGGGGGCACCACCAAACTTTGTACCATACATACGTAAAGTTGCGAAAAGTAACATAAGTAATTACAAACTTGCAAAGAATTATTATTTTAAACATTAAAACAGAAAACAATGCAAGATTGAGAGCCAGTTTTTAGAAGTGAATTAAGGCACTGTCTGTCCAAGAGCATGAAACCGGGAACCGGTTTGTCTGTCCCTTTAAGTTCTACGACTGGCAAAAAAAACGCAAAGAGGTCAGGAGGACAGTCGGGCAAAACCCTCCATAAGCAAATAGGCAACAATAGCCCTTTACAGCTACACATCACCAAGCGCTAAAATAAAGTAAACAGCTTAACATAAACAGCTGCATCCAACCAAGCGAGATCCTCATCTATCAATTGGGAGCTAAGGACATAAGATCCCCAAGATAGAGGAGAAGAAAAAAGCAAAGTTAATACTTAGCTAGTTCAGGTGTCTCCATCTTGCACTCTATCTCTCCTGGTCTCCTCTTCAGCTACTCAGTTGTCTGCAGCCTTAGGGCAAGTAAAAAAGTGTGGCTTTTGGCCTGGTCAATCAATCTGCAGTCGTGCGGGATACCGAAAAGTAAAGGCCCAACCCATGGCATGCAGCTTGCTTTTTATTTGGGAGAATTTCTGCCTTTTCACCTGCAGATCTCTGCTGAAGTCCTGGTATATGTGAACTTTGCCATTTCCAAATGATATAGGGCCTACTTGTTTAGCTTTTTGGAGGATTTTCTCTTTATTCTGGTAGTGGAGATATTTAATTAGGCAATGTCTCACCCTCTCCCCCGGTTTAGGTGGGGGCCCCACTCGATGGGCTCATTCAATTTCAAATGAGCCATACTCTTCTGGGAGCCCGAGCTGTTTCACTAACCATTTTTGAAGGCCTTGTGCTACATCTCTGGCCTCAGACCCCACAAGCAAACCAATTATTCGAATGTTAGATCTCTGTGATCTATTCTCTTGATCGTTGATCTTAGCCAGCAGTTCCTCCAAGGATGCCCTAAGACCATTTCTCTCCCCCGATACAGCCGTCAAGGTGTCTTCCAAGGTGCTCACTCGTTGCTCCAACTCAGTGATCTGGGTAGTGTGCTCAGCGGTCATTTCAGATAACCCAGTTACAACTCCTTGAAGATGGGTAAGCTGTGCAGTTATATTAATAAAACCAGCTTTCATCTCTTGCTGCATTTGTAGTAAGGTAGTAGAGACACCCGCCAAAGACTTAGATAGCACCTCCATTTCCAATCGCTCGTTAACCCCAGCAGTTTCCGAGCTTAAGGCCTGCGATTTGTGAGCGGCCCCAGAGTCCCTGCCCAATCGAGTAGATGCTGCCGTGTCGAACTGCAGCTTCCCCTGGCAATTTTTCTATTTTCCTGACGCCATAGATCTTAGATTTGATAGACAATAGTTTCTTGAAAGTTTAATTAGGCAAATTGCAACTTTGAAGGCAGTTTTAAACTCGATGCCCCGAGGAGCTAACTAGCATACGTCTGCCATGTCGCGCTGCTAGCCACGCCCCCCAACCTGGCTACAGACTTGAGGCTGCATCTTACCCTTACCTGGATTTTAAAGAGGAAGCCCTGGGATCTCATGGTGAGTGTTCAGTTGTGAACACAGTGAGCACTATAGGAGAACACGAAAAGGGTATTCCTGTTCCTTTCTGTCACGGATTGCACTTAGGGGTGGGCACGGTGAGCTCAGTGAATCTGGCCCCCAGAAGTGGGTTCATGACACACACCACTAGGACTGTCTGCTCTGATAAAACAATCATCTATGGTCCTCATCCCAAGTGGTACTACAGCTGCGTACCAACACCAGAAGATGCCAGCTTTGAAAAGAAAGCAACACCAGAAGATGTCCAGCATGGTGGGTCCACCACCCAACTCTGCAGGCAATCAACCGAAGAAAGAAGATCCGAAGATGGAGTACAGCATCCCCACTGGGAGAAATGAGACAGTGTCCCCCCTGGGAGCAATGAGGGATGTTGTGCCTGCAGCTTTCTTCCTTGATCAGCAGCAACCAGGTCCAGAGGTGGCATGGAAAAGCTTGTTCCAAAGATTTGTCTTCAGCTGGCGGACAGAAGAGATCCAGCCCAGATCCACAGAGGTGATGCAGAACTGTCAACTTGCACTTCAGAAATGGTAGGATTAAGTTTTCCTCTTACTTTCTGTGTTTATGAACAGCCCACTGAAGAAGAGGTATCCCTGTTTTATTGGTCCAATGGACATCTGGATCTGGACTAAGGTTTCCAGCAGGCCTCGAGCCTATGGCAAAAACAGTTCTGACTTGGCTTCATCCTACAGTGACTTTTCTTGAATGTGAGTGCCTCGTGCACTAGAAATATAGAAGTTGATGGCAGATAAGGACTGCAAGGCCCATCCAGTCTGCCCATTTCTTTTTCTACCTTATGAATGTGCCATCGGCATTTGCTCTGTCAATGGCCTATCTATTCATACTCATCTGTATTGCTCCCCTATGCCTATCCCATGCCTGTTTGAAGCCCTGCACTGTATTCATATCCACCACTTCCTGAGGTAGGCCGTTCCATGCATCCACCACCCTTTCTGTGAAAAAGAACTTCCTCACATTACCCCTTAATCGGCCTCCTTCTAATCTCATGCTGTGTCCTCTTGTCCTGCTACTTTTCTTATATTGAAACATGTTAGGCTCTTTCACCTTGTTAATGTCCTTAAGGTGTTTGAATGTTTCGATCATATCACCTCTCTCCCTCCTTTGTTCTAGGATATACATATTGAGCTCCGTTACTCTGTCCTCATGCGTTGTCTGATGCAGTCACTGCACCATTTTGGTTGCCCTTCTCTGGACTACCTCAATTTGGTTAATGTCCTTGTGAAGGTGTGGCCTCCAGTACTGCATGCAGTACTCCAGATGGGGCCTAACCAGTGTCTTGTAAAGAGGGATTATTACCTCCCTCTTCCGACTTGTGATACCCCTACTAATACACCCCAACATCCCCCTAGCCTTACCTATTGCTTTAGTGGTCTGCTTGGATGACTTCAGGTCATCTGTGATGATGATGCCCAAGTCTCTTTCTTCCCTTGTGACTGCCAGCAGCTCCCCTCCCAGCCTACAGGTGGCTTCAGGGTTTATCTTCCCTATGTGCATGATCTTGCACTTCTTTGCATTAAACCCCAGTTGCCACTTTTCTGACAATTTTGCCAGTTTATCCAGATCTCTTCTCATTCTGCCCACCCCATCTGGATCATCTACTCTGTTGCAGATCTTGGTGATATCTGCAAACAGACAAACCTTACCCTCCAGTCCATCTGCAATGTCACTGATGAAGATATTGAAGAGGACTGGCCCCAGGACTGATCCCTGAGGTACCACACTTGTGACTTGCATCTCTTCTGACTGTATGCCATTTACCGCCACTCTCTGTTTTCTGCCTGTCAACCAGTTTGCCACCAAGTGGACTAACTTTTGACCCACCCCAAGCCTACCCAGCTTATTAATCAATTTTCTATGTGGAACAGTATTGAAAGTTTCACTGAAGTCAAGGTAGGTGACATCAACTGCTCCCCCTTGGTCCACCACTCTGGTTACCCAGTCAAAGAAATATATGAGATTAGTTTGACAGGACCTTCCTTTTGTAAATCCATGCTGTCTTGGATCCTGTGCTCCCCTTTAGTTTAGACATTGTAGGATACTCCCCCCAAAATGTTTTGCATGTGTCATTTTCGTACTTTTATACTGCCTTTTGTAGAAAACCCTTTAAAAATGTTTTTGGGATTGGATTGTATCTTGATGGTGGGAGGTTCGATTACTGTTTTCTTGTAGGTTGTTTCTTGTTTGCAGGATGTTTTCTTTACAAGATCGCCTGGAAGAAGAAAAGAAGACAAAAAGAGGATGTTTGGACTCAGCGGAGTCTTCCTTTTTGAGTGTTTTGAAATGTTTTAACTAGGAAATGTTGAACATTTTTGCTTTTCAGGTTTAAAGTGTGTAGTGCTGAGGTTTGGGAAATGCATAACAATGCCATATGTATGTTTCTAAAGCAGTATACAGTGTAAAAGGTGAAATGTGTGTGGGTATATGTTACCCCTAAGGTAGCGTAGGTTAGATAGCTTTTCCCTAGTGGGCTAGGGACATAGACAGGTTGGCGGTCCTAACTCGAGTATGGGACATCAGTGCTGTTTTGTTAGGGCATGCTTCAGGTAGTTCCTGTAAGCCATTGAAAAAGAGTCCCAAGCTAGTTTGTCAGGTAGAGCTGAAGTTACTTCAGCAGGCCTCTGTTCTCTGGGTAACCTGCTTATGCCTCAGCATGGGTAGGGGGGAACCTGGCCACATCTCCCTGTAGGGCGCCTGGAGGTTGGATTGCCTGTGTTGCATTCCAAAGCCCTTTCTAAGGACAGCAAGATTTGTCTGTCTGTGGTGAGTGTAACCACCCAGTCCCCTGTGGTTACTAGAATCCCATCAATATTAGACCAGGTAGGTCTCTGGGCAGCAGTAAGGAGTATTTAGAAACTCTCAACCACATTACCTCATTGTTTATCTAGCTAGGCTAGGCAGAGAATAAGCAATATAATTTAGAACTGTTGCAGCATAAGCCTTTTAGCTCAGCTACAGGGGAAGCAGTTTAGAATCTTGGGGAGTCAGAGTGTGTGTTCCAGTTTGGAGAGTGAAGAGGAAGGAGCTCTCTGTCCAGCAGAGGGCAAGAGGTACCTGCAAGCCTCCCTGGACTGGGTGAAGGACTCCTGGTCTTCATTTTCCTCACCCTAGTGTGTGGAACAACAGTGTTGCCTTAAAAAGTGGTGGAGATCTGTGCCAGTGGGACTCCAGTGGGTTAATTTTCACTCAAAATGTGAAAAGGGACTGAGAAATCAGTGGTTCTAAGGGGCAACCCCCTGATGGACTGAAGAGTGTCACAGCTGCCCAGAGAAAAGAAACTAAAATAGTTTCAGTAAAAGCTATGGACTTTGAGGAAGGAACATTTCCTGAAGTGTTGTCAACTGCCTGTAACAAAGAGAATACCAAAACGTGAGTACAGTGAGCATTTGAGAGGGAGTTTTGGGTTGTCTGGTGTTGTATGTGCTCTTAAAATGGCTAGATTATGAACACTCAGGACCCAGTTCACCACAGAGATGTGCTGTTAAAGTATAATGAAGACAAGGATGCCTTTAACAATCCAGGAGGGGCTGAAGGATCCAGTTTGGTGTGTCCTAAATATAATAAAAAGAAAACACAAATTGCACATACCCCAATAATGCAAAGCATAATGGGAAGCATTTGCAAATGCTCATGAATTCATTTTTACTGGTTCAACTTTAAGTAGAATTGCATGGTGCCAAAAAGCCTCAGAATGCAATCAGCAAAGGCTGAGAACAGCAGACACACACACGTGTTTCGTCCTTATTTGGACTCATCAGTGTGCCATGTCTGTAACTCAGCCCAGGGAGAGGGAGCCAGCCACCCTGTAGAGGATCGTATTTGGTTGGGTCATGGGCAGTCCAAAGTAGAGAGAGAAGAGAACTACAAAAGAACCCCAGAGCAAATGCACTGGGGCATGGGTTATCCTGGAGGATACTGGCCATACAGCCAAGTTTTAAAGAAAACACAAATTGCACATACCCCAATAATGCAAAGCATCATGGGAAGCATATACAAATGTAATGGCAGAGTCTGACTGCGGCCAAGGTGGGCAGAACCGAACTTATAGTCACAGTTCAGAGCTAACTGGGTACTAGATAGGCACAGCTGCTTGAAGATGTTAACAATGGTCCATCTCGTCAGGAGTTTCAAGTTAAGTGTGTGGCAATTCCCACTATATATACACTTGGTCACAAATCCAGAGATCCCTAAGAAAAGGGGTGGATAGTTCGTTTGTAGGAAAAGTTCACGTTGCAATGTATACTACTGCCTGTGTTTCTGTGTGGAAAAATGTTTCTTCAACTGTAAGTTGTGTCATTTGTCGTGGACAGTACACACCTGGGGGACTACCCTATTTCTGCTTAACATCTTGTTAGAAATAAAGCCATACAATACAATACCAATTGTATGGTTGTGGACAGTCCATCTGTGAGTCCGAGTGAAATGTCATGAGGCCCCCTCAGATAGAAGACACAGCAAAATAGCCCTGGCACCTCTCTCCTGCACTTGAAGTAAAAGTAAATTTTATTTCGTGCACTAGCCCCCCCCCCCGACCTTTTAGATGCCTGAGCCAAGTATTTACCCTAATGCCAGGGGTGATACTTATTTTCTGCCAACTTGTGGTTTGTTGCCTTGTCTGTGTAACAAGTGTGTGGGGGGGGCCCTGGTTGCAAGATGTCACTCTTGAGCGGGGTAAGGGTTGCATATATGACAAATGTTATGACACGATTTTGTATGTCTACATAATGCAGAAGAGGAATATATGACAAACGTTATGACACGATTTTGCATGTTTACATAATGCAGGAGAAGAATATATGACAAACGTTATGACACGATTTTGCATGTCTTCATAAAGCAGGAGAGGTATATACAAAAAACGTTATGACACGATTTTGCATGTTTCATAGTGCAGGTGCAGGAGAGGTATATATGAAACACATTTTGTGTAGTTAGTTGTACAGAGGCGACTGAGCTAGTTATAGTTTAGTGCAGGAAGTGAAGTCTCATGAAAGAGCATGCTCTAAGTTTTAGGAGATCACTTGGGATGCCAGCGACCTGGGTTTGGGAACGAGCCTGGGCCATTGGGAGCCGGCCTGGGGAGGAGGACTGAGTGTTTCCCATGGATGCTCTTCTTCTCCTGGGAGAGAGGGTCACTGCTCACTGCCCTTGCTGTAACACTGCCACCTGGGTGATCATGGGTGGCAGTGCAGCTGAGGGTGCTAGGGAGGGGAGACACTAGCTGGAGGCCAGCGCATTATGCATGCTCAGTGTGTGCATGCCCCTTGGCCCCCCCCTAGTGGGCATGCATCTCAGGCAAGGAGAAACATTATGAAAAATACCCTAGCCAGGCAGGATGACTCCAACCACAGCTCACAGGTTCTGCACCATCAACTGCGGCACCACTCCACCAGTGCTGGCTTGAGTTGCCTCAAAGGGGCAGAGAAGCTCCCTAGGAAAGAGCCCTGCTGTTGGGGGTAAGTTATGGGGAAGGACAGTGGAAGTGAGTAAGTCCCAGAGAAGATAGGTGATGGGGCTGAGGCTGGAGGAAGGACAAAGAGCGCAGGCTAAAGGCGGAAGGCTTGATAAACATACAATATAAAAAAATGTTTAGCAGCCGATCCTTCATTTTGAGTATGAAAGCTTTAGGAGAGGAGGACAGTCTGATAGGAGTAGGCATAGAGTTGCAGAGCGAGGCAGCTTAGTAGCGGAAGGATTTCTGACATATCCCTGTTCGTATAAGCGGGGTGATTAATTAAACTGTTTGATGTGGAGTGGGAGTGTGGGAAGTTAATGGATATGAGCAGTTCGGTGACACACTGAGGCATGTTTCCATGCAGAGTCTTGTATACAAGGCTGGCAAGTTTATGTTGGGCTCTATGTTCTGGTTTCAACCAGCTGAACTGTTCAAGATTGGTACACTAATGGGACCTGGGGCCTAGGGAAGTGGCAAATCTGGCTACCTGTGGTATAGGGCTTTTTTTTCCCCCCCAGTTTTTGAGGTGGCGTTTGTCATTACAGCTCTGTAATCTGTTAGTGGGAGAAGGCTGCTTTTTGCAATCCTTACTCTAGTGTCCCATTAGGTGTCTCTGGGTCTGGTAAAGCAGCCCCTGTTTCTGACAGATGGCCTTGACAGTGCTGTTCAGATGGTTGTTGAATGAGAGGCAGGGATCAAGTGTTACAGTCAAGTATCTTAATTCGGTAACTGTTTTGAGTTAGGTACCAACCAGAGTAGAGATGTTAAGGTCCTGAGAGTGGCATTTGATTTTGGGACCTGAACCAAGCAGTATTGCTTACGGCTTGGGAATGTTTAGCACCAGTTTTTCTTTAAGAAACCAACATTAAAGAGAGTGGAAATTGCGCTCTCGGGCTTTGTTAATTTGAGCCATGCCTCTTCCATAAACATAGACAACTGCGTCATCTGTGTAAAGAAGGGATTTAGCAGATGTACAGGTCCTAGGCAGGTTATCGATGAAGATCGTGAATAAGAGGGGTTCTAGTATAGATCCCTGTGGAACATCTTGGGTGATGGTGCAGGCCCCAGATTTAATTTTATTGAGCTTGATTGCTTGAGACCTATTTTGTAGGTAGCTCAAGAACCATTAAGTCGCTGCTGGGCCCAGCCTCAAGATATTAAAGAGCTAGTGGAACCAAAACAGACAGACTGAGAAATTACATAAATTTTAAGAAGTAATCAGTTGTAACTTTTTATTTCTAAAGCATTTTTATTTTCCCTTTGCTCATCAGAAAGTTTTCTATGTGATAATATTGTTCTGGATGTGTGGAATGGCTCTCAGCCTGGCAGCTGACATATCTGTCTCTATTCCCTGCACTACATCATCAGCATTGTGATCTCACTGACAGTGACATCACAGGTGACTGGCCTGGCAGGTACTAAGTGGCTGTTCCTAAGCAGCAGTGATGTCACAGTCAGTGACACTACAGTGCTGATGTGATGTAATGTAAATGGGGGGGGGGGGGCAGAGAACTAGATAGGTCAGCAGCCAGGCAGAGTGCTGTTCCATATAGCACACCTATTAACACCAGGTACACAATCTTCTAATTAACCAAAGGGAAAAGAAAAAGAACCTCAGATGTAAAAGATAATAGATGACTGCTTTAAAAAAATTATATTAGTTTGGGGGCAGTACACTAGCTCTTTAAGTCTTTGTAATAGCTGACTGTGGTCTTCCAGGTCTAGGGGGTAATCATATCAGATGACCTTAAGGTTAGCAAGCAATGTGAGAAGGCAGTAGGGAGGGCTGGGGGTATACTGGGATGCATAGGGAAGGCATCAGCAGCAGAAAACAGGAAGTTGTTATCCCTCTGTACAGACAGTTGGTGAGACCCCATCTGGAGTACTGTGTCCAGTTCTGGAGACCCCATCTCTGCAAGGACATAGACAGGATAGAGACAGTCTAGAGGAGGGCAACTAAAATGGTGCAGGGTCTGCAAGAGAAGCCATATGAGGAGAGACTAAAGGAGCTTAATATGTATACCCTTGAGGAAAGAAGGGAGAGGGGGGACATGATAGAAACTTTAAGTACCTCAGTGGAATCAACAAAGTCCAAGAGGGTAGCATCTTTCAGAAAAAGAGACATGCAAGAACAAGGGACACAATTTAAAGATGGGGGGCAGTTCAGGGCAATGTGAGAAGTATTATTTCACAGAGAGGGTAGTGGATGCATGGAACAGCCTTCCTGAGGAGGTGTGGGGTCTAAAACTGTGGGAGAATTCAAGAATGCATGGGACAGACATAAGGCAATTCTTGTGGGGGGTAGGAAGAAATAGGCTGTTGGTTAACTAGGATCTGCGGCCTATCCTGTAGGTAGGGAAATGGGCAGACTAGATGGGCCAAGAGGTCCTTATCTGCCGTCAAAGTCTATGTTTCTATGTTTATGTTTTTACTCTGAAAGCCTGAACAGTGTTAGCCTCCATAACCACAGTGAGTTGGCAATCCCCATTTTAATCACTCTCGCTGTGAAGTAATACGTTCAAATGTTCCTCTTGTTCACCCCCCTCCAAAGTTTGAAGACAGGTCTTCTACTTCTATGTGCACTCATCAGCTCAGATATCTGTGTTGGCTCCATGTTGACTCTCCCCTTTAGTATTTGGAAACCGTGATCATCTCCCCTCTCAGCCTTCTCTTTTCCAGGCTAAATAATTTGAGTATGTCTGATTTCTTTTCATAGATCCTGCCTTCTAAGCCACTGATCAGCTTGGTGGCCCTGTGATGGAGCCTCTCGATCTCTTCAATATCCTTTCTGTACTGCGGTGACCAGAACTGAAGGCTGTACTCCGAGTGTGGTCGACCCAAGGCCTTGTACAGGGGGAGGATCACCTCCCTTGATCTGCTACTTCCCCCCCTCCTAATGCATCCCAGCATTACATTTGATTTCCTGACTGTATCAGCATGCTACCTGTCTGGCTTTTGGTCACTGGACACATTTACCCTAAGATTAATTTCCTTCACTGTGCTGTTCACTCTTGCACCACACAGGGTGTATATGTGAATCAAATTCCTTACTCCTAGATGCAGTACCTTGCAGTTCCCCACATTAAATTGAAGCCCCAATTTCTTGGCCAACACCCCCATGGGTGCAGGTCCCCCTGTAGCTGATCCCCTTATTATTTCCACTTCTCTTTCCAATTGAGTGTCATCAGCAAACTTAAACAAACTGCAGCTAAACCTACTTTCAGATCTTTAATAAATATGTTACAGAGCAACGGACCCAGCATTGATCTCTGGGTACTCCCCTCAGCACATCCCTCTACTCTGAATGGTGACCATCTACCTCCACTCTGCTTCCTGCCTGCCAGCCAATTAGTATCAGGGAAGGAATCTGGTAACTTGTGCTTCAGGAACCAATAAAGACTACTGCAGTATATACAGTCTAAATAAATAAATTTATTGACAAAGTAAGCACAAAAGCAAAACAGTGCAAGTGAGGCCACCAAACAAAAGCTCTGGCACTTTGCCCTACCTAAGGTCTTTATTGGGGGGTGAGCCAGTTAGCTATCACCCTCCTGTACTCCATATTCTGCTACTTTCTCTATGAGTTTTTCAAGTGGTATGTGTCAAAGGCCTTGATGAAGTCCAGATAGACTACATCCAGTGCCCGGCCTCATCCACTTTCCTTATTACTGCCTTCAAGAAGGCACTCCGGTTGGTTTGGCAGGATCTACCTTTTGTGAAACCATGCTGTGTGTTATAGAACAGCCAATTTTGATACATGTGCTGAACCATGACATCTTTTATAACTGACTCAGACATGTTGCTAAGCACAAAGGCGAGGCTTGTAGGTCTGTAGTTACCTGGGTCTGACCTTGCCCCCTTCTTGAATAGGGGGATGAAACTGAAAGCTGTCAGTTCCCTGGTACTATCCCTGTCTTTAAGGAGTCCCGAAAGATGCCTGTATTAGCGAGAGTCCAGCCATAACCCCATTTAATTCTGCTATTACCCTTGGTTGGACACCATCAGCTGTGGGTTCTATCCCCACAACAGGCACTTGGGTTAAATCCCAATACTGACACTGTAGTGCATCATGGGGGGGGGGCTGCGCTCCTGAGGTGCCGTCTTTCGGATTAGATGTTAAACTGAGGTGCCATCTGCCTGTTCTGGTGGTAGTTCAGGTGGATGTTAAAGATTCCATGGCACTTCTCGAAAAGAGTAGGGGAATATTTTATTAAGAGAACAAAAACAAATATCATACAGAATATACATTTCCACACTTCTAATTTTAAAGTAAATAAAAAGAAAGTAAGTAACATACAGTCAAAAAAGCAGATAGTATTACTTCATACCAATAACGAAAAAAACAAAACAGTCAATAAACAGTAAACCTATTCCTGTATTACTAACTGAAAAAAAGGAGAGTGCCTAACACGTATAGTCCTCAAAGTAAAATAAATAACAGGCCAAAGATTCCCAACCATAAAAATCAGGCATCCATTGACAGGCTAAACCTGAAAGTATGCATGGCAGAAAGACAGTAAACTATCCCTTAACCTACCCAGTGCCCTTCCAATACTGTTTGCATAGATTATCTCCAAAATGTGTATATTCATACTGATAGACTTTATCCACTTCATTCTGTAACATAAATACAATATCATTCAAGGTTACCACTTTCCCCTGTTAAAAAGCACGGCAGCGGGCCTTCCAAATAACCCATTTGGTGCAAGCCAGTATCACATACACCGTATTCTGGTTCCATTTGAACCATGTCACGGTAAGTTGACCGTACACCAATATTTCATATGTCATCTGTCTAAAACATTCCATATTCCAAAAGGCAACTAACATTGCCCAAAAGAGTTTAATGTACACACACTCAAAAAATAAATGTTGCATGGCTTCTGATTAACACACTCTGTGACCAGGCATATCCGTTCCCCCATTTCTCTATGTTTGTGGTTGGCTCTGACATTTAATTTCCCATGCCCGCATAACCACGTAGTGTCCTTCATTTTGGGAGGTATACGTTTCTCTAACATAGCCAAAATGTATTTATCCTGTACGTATGGACCAGTGACAAACACAGGGTCCTCAAAATAGCATTTCTGAATAACCTCAGAGTAAAACTGTTTCTGTGGTATATCCTGAAACCAAAGGGGGTCTATTTTCCACAGTCAGACATATTTCAAACAGGCCTGTACATGTTCTGGCAGGCGTTTTCCCCCCACCCCCCATGTCCCTAGTCCCCATGCCCTTACGAAAACTGTCTGCCATTGTTTTGCTGTTGAGGTCCATAACCCAGCAGTCTCACTAAAGAGGGGCTTAATGTTTCTATAAAAATAGATACTGAAGAAGAAGAATACAATAGGCTGTATCATGTAAAGACGCCCTTCTTGCCATGTTCTGTAAGTGTGACACCGTTTCACCAGGTTCAGTCTGCTGCCCCATACTAACTGGAAAAATAGGCTTAACAGTTTGATATGCATAGTAAAAGGCAATGAAAATATGTGAGCTACGTGTAAAAAGCTAGGGACAATAACCTGTGTACACTAGACTTTTTAAACAGTTTTAAGCAAGTTAAAATGGTTTGAGAAGCACTAACATGGTTTGAGGCCACATTACAGCATGATTGAAACTGTTTATAAAAACCCTGCTAAAACCCTGCTAGGTACTTAGTCTTTAGCCTGGTTTTAAAAATGGTTTAAGCTAAACATGGTTTGACTTACTAGTGTGCACGCACTGCTTGGTGATGGGCTTCTAGTTGTGATATGTAAAATATTGGAATTACTTGGGCTGCCAGGATACACAGCCGTCTGTGGCATAGCACAGTTGTAGGCATAGTAAGGTTCACAACCCCAAAAAGTACCCAGTGTGGACAGAAACCGGGTTGAAGAACCATGTTTTAACACAGTTTCATCACAATGTGGATGCTCTAACACAATAAAACTTCAACCAGTTTATAAAACGGTTTTCAACTTGCTTCCACAAGTGTGTACAGGGCCTGAAAGTCCTTACTAAAGAAATCCATTTTTGTCTTGTCATATTCCAAGACTTCCATCTCTGCACTTTCAGGTGAGCTATAGCCAGCTTGTGCTCCCAATTTCGTTGTGCAGCAAGACGCTCCCCAAAATACAAACCCAAGATTTTCACACTCTGTTTTGTGACAGGAATAACATAATCTATGGCAGTGGTTCTCAAATGGTGAGACCAGCCTCCAAAGGGAGGCCCAAATTGTTCCAGGGAGGCCCAGTCAAGTCTGAGAATGTACAGTATTTAAATATTAAGTTTTGGCTGTTTTGAGCGAAAGGATAAAACAAATTAAATCTGGATAATTGTAGGTGAATTTCTTTACTTATGCACAAATATTTGACCAGAAAGTCCCCATTGAGCCAAAGCTTGTTTACAGGTGTGTATTTATTTGTAAATTATTGCCTGGGGAAGGCATGCTGAGTCAAGGCTTGTTTCTACAATAGGTATGTATATGCAAATTAGTGACTTGTAAAGGCACACTGAGTCAAGGCTCATTTCTATAGTAGGCATTCATATGTAAATTAGAGACTGGGAAAGGCACAGATATCCGATGCATGTTTTCAGGTGTGACCTGAGGTAAGGGTACAGGAAGTTGCTTAACAACAGGGTAAGAGAGGGAGAGATGAATTGGCTAGGTTGGTTGTTCCAGACAAAGTAACAAGGACCCAAGAGTCAGAAAAAAGGAGTAACAAGTATAACCTGAGGTGCCGGGTTAGGAGTGGAGAGCAATGAGTTGAATAAAAAGAGAATATACTCAGTAAATTTTATTAGTTTCACTTTATTCCTGGTGTACTGTGCAAAGCAGATTTTTTTTTTTCTGTGGGAAGGCCCAAGATTTTTTTCCAAATTTGAGGAAGGCTCGAAATCTTTTTCATGGCTTGGGGAGGCTCACTATCACAAAGTGTGAGAACTAATGATCTATGGGGATCTCTGCCTTTCCAAGTGCTAAGGCCTGGCACTTACTTTTATTGAGACCAGTTCCGGTCAATGCTGTATGTTGATCAAAGGTATTAAGGGCTTGCTCGCCTGAGGCTAAATCAGCTACTATCACTATCATCTGCATAGGCAGACACTTTACTCATCCAGCATCAGACTGGCTAGTGATAGCGAGTATCTGAGTATCATCCGCTATTTCCCTTAATAGGGGGGTCCAAACTAAAAATATACAATAAAGGGCTCAAGGGGCAACCCTGTCTAACCCGTCTCACATACATGGAAGGACGTAAATGTCCATTCACTAGTGTAAGAACTAGTGCTTCATCACGTAACAACGTATTAAACCAATGAATGCATCTGGAATACCAAAATGTTGTAAGGTTTGCCAAAGGTATTCCTGATGTACTGAATCAAAAGCAGCTTCCTGATCTATCGTCAGTAAGTAGCCATCTAGAGTTAAATCCAAGACCTGTTCCACTAACTCCCTGACAAAAATCAGATTCTGCATAATGTTGCAACCAGGAATCGCACAGGTCAGAGCTTCTAACAGCAGGGTCTTAGCAACCCTAGCCAGGCGTACTGTAATCATCTTCTTTAAAATCTTGTAGTCAGAAGTCAACAAACTTAAAGGTCTCCAATTTTTAAATCCATGGGGTCCCCCCTCTTAACAAAAAAAACATTACCCCCTCCTGCATACTGTGTCCCAATTAACCTGCATGTTGTGCAGTTATGAAGACTTCTTGCAGGGACTTCTGGTGATGTCACCCTGTTAATGGCCACTTGATTTTCTAGCTTGGCATCTTGCAATGCTATAAACCTCAGGATTTACCAGTTCTAACTCATATTTTCTGTCTTGAAATACATACTGAGGATTGGCAAAATACAGAAATAAAGGAGGAAGCAATAGGTTCCAACTTCTACAAAAAGACAAGGAACTACCAGACATAGAAGGCTCGGACTCAGAGGCCTCAGAAGCCTCCCGCATTTCCATTCATTCAAAGGCCCGAGCTGACCCGACTCAGGGCAGTCACGCCCAGGAAAACCCAAATCAACGGAGGCAAAACTAGACAAAATCCTGGAGGAGCTGACTGACATAAAAGCAGAATTTTGGTCTTTTCAAGGCACTCTATTAACCTTCCGTGTAGACCTAGAAACACTGGAGGGCAGGGTGGATACCTTGGACACAATTAGAACTGAGCATGAAAAAAAAATTGGAGAAGCTATAAATTTCTGTGGACTTACTCTTAAAAGTATGCCAACTAACTATCGATTGCCAGGAAGACGCAGAAAATCGACAGCACAGACAAAACATATGATTCTATTCTGTCCCTGAGAACAGCGAGGGCTCGAACATAATGGACTTTATGCCTGCTCTGCTACACACTTCCTAGCTTTGGATAAGGATTTCCCACTAGAGCGTGAGCGAGTTCACTGAGCGCTGGGCCCAAAATCCTCAGACCCAAACTCCAGGCCATGCTCAGTCACAGTCCGATTTCTTCATTACCAGACCAAGGAAAAGATTCTTAAACAAGTATGATCCCAGGGAAAAGTATTCTTTGGCACAGATTGAATTTACCTAGACAATGACTATGTGCCCTACATGATGAAAAAATGCAGGGAATACATACCCCTCTTACCTATACTGAGGCAGAACAAAATAAAATTCAGGACACCATATCCATCTAGGTTGATTGTGCAGTACCCTACAGGCCAACAAAGTTATGACAATGCAGCAACAGCTTACACAGCGTTTAAGAAACAAGGACTGTCTTTACCTTCAAGACTGAATCCAGCACAACTCTTGACCACTCATAGAACACAGGAAAGCTCCTTTTCAATGGCTCAGAGGGCTCAGCATCAAACCATGTCCTCGGTCAAAAACATGTTGGTCCAGCTCACAGCATTGGATGCATAACTGATGATAGAGGACAGCTTATGATTATACCAGATGGCAGACAGTAAGTCCCTAGGCAGAATGTGGGGGTGTTGTCTCACCTGCTTGGGCGTGGGGGTTTGGGGCCACTGGGCCTAATGCTTCAGCCTGGATGGATGGATCTGGGGGCCCATGGGGGACATAAAGGCCTTGTGACTTTGGTCATATAAAGGATGAAGTGAGGGGGGCATGAGGGGCCCCGGCCTGAAGTAACCGACATATCTTGGAATGGGGTGATCTGGTGGGGGGGATGGAGGGAGGGAGAGCATACAAAATCCCGAGCGGAGGTGGGTAGTGCTGCTGAGGAATCAGCGCACTGTCCATGGGACCTGGGAATCAGGAGGGTCTCCGTTAAATAGAAGCAACCTTATTACCGAAACTCCAATCTCTGTCTCCCCCCAACCCCTGAGTGATGTCCTGTGCTTGATGTTGTGGTGGGAAATAACTGGGGAAGTAAACAATAGGCTCAGTGACACCAACCTTGCAACTTCTTCAGACCGTAGATAAAAGGGGCACCCCGCTAGATAGGGCTCTGCCAGATAAATTCCTACGAGACCACCATGAGGCAGAGAGACAAAAAATTCTGGGGGAGCTTGGTGGAGAAGGCTGGGGCTACTGAGTGCTACCCTTGCACTACAGAAGAGATTCCAGAAATGTTGGGTCTGTTCCTGAGTGGGTCTGGTGGGTCTGCACTCTGGGGCAGGGTGCTGGGGTGCTACCTTCCCCCTTGGGGGGCATGGGCTCATGGGTGGGCATGGGGGGTGTTGAACCTCAGGGTGTGTTGGGGTGGGATGGGGCCTCCACACCACAGGGACTGAGGAAGCTGGATCTGGAATAAGGGAGAAAGTCGATTTGTTGGAGCGGAAGGAGACATGGATATACCAGAGACACAGAGACTGAGAACTCTGGCACACAGAGACAAAAAATAGTATTGGGTTATCCACACTATAAAATTGCAGCCATACACCCATAGATCAGATGCCACATCAGAAGGTGGAGGGTGCCAGTTCCTAAAAATTTCAGATTGCCCTCCTCTCTAATATATAATTCTACATAGTAAGGTGTGACAGCATGACAAGAGCAGCTAACAGAAAATGTCACACTTTGTACAGGAGTATACCATCAAACCCTCAACCCCATTTCTTCCCTATCTTTGTATTATTTTGTTCATTACCACGCAGCCCCTTTTTCTGGGTCAATGGAACCCAGAGGGAGAAATCTCCTATGATGGAGACAATCTTCCCTCCGGGTGGTACTTTCCACTCAGCCCAGGCCCCCCAGCTAGTATAGGCCTGCCCATGGAAGTCAACATTTATTTTATTCACCTGTTATACAGTTCTTCTCTTAAAAACCAATTACCTGAGCCCAGACCAAGTTGGTCAGACACAGAAGTAGTTCACATAGGCCCGTTTGAAAGCCTGTACCTTAATTTAAGGGGCTTGTTTAAAACCACAACCCATATTAACGTACAGGATACAGGATCTACTTACCTAGGTTGTAAAGTTTATAGCATACTAGATATTATTTGAAACAACCAACAACGCTATAGAAGGATTAAAAGCCGGTGCATGGGGAAAAGGTGGGAGAAGTGGCCCGGTTGGGACTAAAGAGGGAGATGAGGGAAGAGAGGTTGGGGAATTCAAATCTGTAACCCATATTAACGTACAGGATACAGAATCTACTTACCTAGGTTGTAAAGTTTATAGCATACTAGATATTATTTGTTACAACCAACAACACTGTAGAAGGATTAAAAGCCGGCGCATGGGGAAAAGGTGGGAGAAGTGGCCCGGTTGGGACCAGAGGGGGAGATGAGGGAAGAGAGGCTGGGGAATTCAAATCTGGATCAGCCAGTTCCCTAATGGCTAATAGATTCAAAATAATATTTCATAATGTAAATGGCCTGTCTGGACCAATCAAGAGAGATATAGAACTATGATGGCTTTAAGGAAATTAGGGCCTGATATTTTGCTACTACAAGAAACGCACCTATCCTCCACTGAACATAAGAAACTCAAGAGATTTGGCTTTTCACAAAATGTAGAATCCTCCTACCAGAATGGTGGATGCAGGGGAACGGCGGTGCTGGTGCCCAGATCCTCTCCGTTTATTTTAACAGACTCCTATATAGACAAGGAGGGCAGGCCAGCAATGGCCATGGGCAGCATAGAAAATCAAAAATACATGATAGGCAGCATATACATCCCACCTGGTAGCGACGCATCATCGATCCAACACCTAGTGGACACAATCCTTGTGCATTCACAAGACATACAAATTTTGGGGGTTGATCTTAATTGCCAGCTAAATCCCAACCCAGATACCTCAGCCTCACGTCCATCCCCCATGACAACGGACCAAAGACACCTATGGAAATTACTAAAGGAGGTGGTCTTGTGGATGTTTGGAGACACTTGAACCCCTCCTCCAGGAGATTTACATTTTATTCTCATGCGCACCGTCATTACTCCTGATTAGACTATTTCTGCATGGGTAAAGAAAACATAGAAGACATCAGGCATTCGGATATCAAAAATATATATTTATCGGACCATGCCCCAATAACCTTAGAGTTAACGATGAATAGACAACCTAAAAATACTCATTGGAGGCTTAACAATTCATTGTTAAAAGACCCTATGTTTAAAGACTTATTAAAAGAAAAGATCCCAGAGATCCTAAGAGATAATACTTCCCCGTAGATGACTCCACAGATCCTATGGGATACAGTAAAAGTAGTACTAAGGGCATATATAATTACATATGTCGCACAAAAGAAGCAACAAAAGGAGGCAAAATTACTTACACTACAAGTTGCAATTCTTGCAGCTGGGTCACAAGCAGGGGGATAATACACTAGAGACTCAGATCAAACAGACCCAACAAGAAATCCAGAAGATTTTAACAGAAAAGACAGAACAGGCCTTGCTTTGGCTCAGACAAAAATATTATGAGGGAGGAGCTCATGCTTCACGGATCTTGGCTCCCACCCTAGGAATCAAACTCAGCAAGCCCACGTCTCCAAAATTAAAGACCCACAGATGAGGAGAATGGCAGTCCTGACCTCACAGATACAAAAAGTTTTTCTCCAGTACTATATAGATCTGCCTGCAGACCCTGATCTGCCCACACTCCCTCAGATTACTGCCTTTTTTTCTAAGCTAAACCTGCCCCACCTGACAGAGCACCAGGCCACAGCCCTGTCTCACCCCATCTCGGCCCCTGAAATACTCTCAATAATCCAGAACCTCAAAAATAGGAAGGCGCCCAGTCCGGATGGGTATGGGGCTGGGTTCTACAAAGCTGGATGGCATCTAATTAAATCCTGCCTCCATCCCGCACTTAGGGAAGGCCATTCAACTGGTGAATACCCCAGGTCATGGTCACTAGCCGCAGTATCAGCAATTTTAAAACCTGGTAAACCTCCCCATCTTTGCGAATCATACAGACCTATTTTGGTATTGAATCAAGATTATAAAATATATACCAATGTCCTAGTCCACTGCCTAGATGATATCATACCCACGTTAGTGCATCCAGATCAATCCGGTTTTGTGAAGACCCGACAAACTACAGATAATATTAAAAGGACATTGTACCTGATCTCCCAAGCCACAGTAGCTAACACCCCCTTAATGATATTGATCCTCGATGCACAAAAAGCATTCAACAGGGTCTCCTGGCTATTTCTAGAATATACCCTTCAGAAGTTCGGCTTCCAAGATGATTTTCTTAAAGTTATCACAGGCCTCTATTCCCACCCGATAGTTACAATTAAAATAAATGGATCACACTCAGAAAAGATTTACCCTGCATAGAGGCACCAGACAGGGCTGTCTGCTATCCCCATACCTGTTCAGCCTATATGCAGAACCGATAGCCCAACATCTCCATCAGGAGACACAGAGTAAAGGATTTCATATAGGAGAAGAAGAACATAAAGTAGCATACTATGTGGATGACCTTTTCCTATACCTTAGTGACACAGACTCCTCACTTTCAGCCCTCGAAAATAGTTTATTAGAAATAGAAAAGCTATTGGGGTATAAATTAAATACAAACAAAACAGAAGTCCTTGCTTTACAAGGCACTCCCTCACCACACATACAACAGAAATACCCATACAAGTGGGACAAACCGTCCCTCCGATACTTAGGGATACACTTGGCTGCCAATCCACAAAAGTTGATTTCCTTAAACTACAACTCCCTATTTCTAAAAGTGGGGGAAGATCTCAGATGTTGGATGCATCTCCCACTCCCCCTAATCAATCGTATTCAAATGGTCCAAATGAATGTCCTACCCAGGATACTCTATCTCATGCAAAATATCCCATATGTGCTGCCCAGGGCAGAGATACTTAGATGGAACAAAATGATATCCTCCTCCCTATGGCAGGGGAAACAACCAAGAATTGCACTGGACAGACTGACACAGGCCAAGGAAAAGGGAGGCTTGGCCTTCCCCAACATTTAGAATTATGCCTGGGCTGCCATGCTAATGCACTTCACTCAGTGGGCCCGACACCTGAAGTGTGCACCCTTATGGGTCTCAGTGGAGAGGTTCTCCTCCTCTATACCTTTGGACCGCACAACAATATACCAACCCCGTGGACAACTCCCCAGACAAAATCAGTCTTTCTATGCCAACAATATCCTATAGGCCTGGAAGGCATACCTTAGAATACCAACCAATATCCAAGGGGCAAAATGGTTGAGTATACCTTCCCTAGACCATACATTTCTCCTGGCCCACTTGGACCATGGCTTTTCCCAGTGGCACCTACATGGCCTGATATACACCCATCAGTTTTACAATGGAGGCCTTCTTAAACCATTCCAACAGCTAAAACAGGAATATGGCCTTAGGCAATGGGATTTGTATAGGTACCTGCAGATTGCCCACTTTTTGGCCAAACCCCTAGGCTGAGAAGTTAATAACCTACAGCTCCCTCCAGCTATGAATTTACTGTACTTACCCAGGTCCAAGAAGAAGTCCAACCAAGACATTTAATATCCAGATTTTAATAAATCACTAAGGGACTCCCCTAATGTAAATCAAAGCAGAGTATGTGAGATTTGGGAAGCTGACTTGGTAACAATAATCCCACTGGGGGATTGGGAGGGAATCTGGCGCAACCAGCACCATGTAACAGGCTCCTACACCTGGCGGGCGTTTGGGTGGAAAGTAGTGGCAATGTTCGTTAGAACCCCCCAAATTACAGCAAAATTCCATCCCTCAGGAAGGACCACCTGTTGGAGAGAGTGCGGCGTGGAGGTTGCCACACATGCACATATTTTTTGGTACTGCCCAGTGCTGGCCCAGTTTTGGGATGGAGTGACACAAACTATTTACGATTTTTTCCCACTTTGGGAGATCTCTCACCAGAATTGGCCTTGCTTCTGCATTACCCAAAACATTTTAAAGCCAAACACCACAGGTATCTAATTAACATCCTGCTGACTGCAGTTATGAAAGCCATTACTAGAAAATAGTTAAATGCTGACCCTTCCTCTAAAGCTCAATGGGGGATATAACAAAATGGAATGCATGATGGCAAAACTCAAAGACCAGACTCACTCTCTTCTAAACAGATGGACAACCTGGCTACTCTATATAGTGGAACACAGACCAGAATGTCTCCCTTAGGTTGAAGGAAGGGATTATCTAAAAGAGAGGATGGGACCTGTTGGCTGTTTTGGATCTGGAGGGGCTTGTGCCTTCCTTAGCTATCCACTCGCTCAAGGACACCTCCTCAAGATACCCCCAGATTTGGCTGAGGGGACCCCAAACCCCTAGGGATGGGCCTGCTTTGCCACCCGAACCCTGCCACTCAGACTATAAGAAGTTGACACATTTACTATGATTAGATGCCTCAGTTTTATATCAAACAATTAAATGGAAAAATAGGTTGTAGTAGTGTTGTATAAGACTTGGCAATGAGATGTAAAAAATGTATATATTGAACTTATACCTGTACCCTGTATGGAAAAACTTTTTATTTACTAATAAAAACTAAAGTTAAAAAAAAAAGGACTTCTTGCAACATATGTACTAGATAGTCTGAAAAGAGCTTGTAAAATTCATTTGGAATGCCATCTAGTCCCGGCGCAGTATTCATGGACAAGGACTTGATGGCATTCTCAATTTTAGACCGCTGAAAAGGTTCACAAAGCTGTTGTTGGTCTACTGGTAACACTTAGGGAAGGATACCATCTGTCAAGAGAGTGTCAGGACTAGGCATTCCAATATCATGAAATTTATGATTAATGTGGCATTGCACCGTGGTCCTAATAGAATCCATATCGGTAATAATGTTGCCCGTCTGGTCCTTTAATGCTGTCATTACCCTATTATGTAGTCTATCTGTGTGACTGTCAAAAGGGTTAACATGAAATTTAGAACCCTGAGTACCAGATTTTAGTTCCATTATTAAGGATTGCTCTCGATTATACTGAAACTGGAACATTTTCTCCTTAACGTCTGTCAACTTTGTAGACAAATCTGTCCCTGTTTCCCTTATTTGTGTGTGTAAACACAGGAATCATGCACACCAGCCCAAGTATGTACTATATTGTGACCTAGCCAATTTCTGCGAAATATGTGTTAAAAGATGTTTAAGGTCTCTTTTTGTGTCCTCCCACCACTCCAAGGGGCAGTCATATAAACTCGAACTGATCTCTTAGCCTGCAATAATTCAACAACTTCTTGTTTAACCTTATCATCATTAAATACAGTCATATTCATTCGCCAACATCCACGCCTCATCTGGGCATGTTTAGCCAAAGCCATCGGGACCCATACGGCAGCATGGTTTGATGATTCCAAAGGCAAAGTCTGTACTGCCATAATGGGTGTTCTATTGGGCACAAACCAGAAGTCTATCCTGGATGAGAGCACACCTCTTTAATAGGTATGCTCGGGTGTAGTGCCTAGTATGTCATATACATCCTGATAACCGGATCTCTGAAGAATAGTGTTGAGCAAATTTGTGTCGCAATATATTTTCTCTGTTATCCTCCCCCAATCCCTTTTGGCCAATCCACAGTTAAAATACCCCCCCCCCCCATAAAGTGAGTTTGGAGCTATGGAGATATGTTTCCAGTTAATGGAGCAGTTTTGTTCCGTCCGTCTTTCCTTGTGGTGCATAAACATTAATAAGTCACAGGGGTTTCTGTGCATACATGACATCCAAAATAATGGCTGTATCAGGACAGATGTCAACCACTTTTACAACTATAAATAAGGAACCCTTAAAAAGGACATCTAAACCAGAACACATCTCCTCCCCAACTGACCACAAGGATGGCCCCCTCTCTCCATTCTTTTTGTGCCTGTGTGATCTCTGCAATGGTATGTAATCGAGTATCCTGTAAAAAAAATATATCCCCTTGTATGCCATGCAATATTGAGAAAGTGACCTGTCTCCTAGCCCCAGCTTTAATACTGTTAACATTATAGGTAATGATATTAAGGTCAGCCAGTCTCATGAAAAGAAAGTTGAGAAGGGAAAACATAATTAGGAATATAAATTTATCAGGTCTTTTTAGTTTTCTTTATTTTTTTGAATTTCTTTGTGCCTGGCACAGAAATATCCACTTGGGTTTCTGCTTGAGATGAGGCCACCAAAGAGACCTCTGAATCTCCGTCCAATTCGACCCACTCCTCATCCTGTAGTACAGTGTACTGGTTTTGCATCTCGATTGTCCCCCCCCCCAAGCACAGTGGGGCAAGGAGGCTTAGGTGCAGCTTTGGATCATGTAACCATTTTAAAAGTACTCCCTTTTAGAGTCATGGGGGGCATTAGAGGTCCCACTGTTGACTCTCATTGAGATGACTGAGGAGTGGTACCAGTGGTCTCCACAAGTGGATCCTATAAATCTAGTACGTTTGTGGGCACTATGTTGGCTACAAGGTCAGGTTGCACTTTGCATTCCTGTTCAGTAATGTCTGACGCAGCGGGGTTCTGAGGGGGTGATGTAGCAGGGGTAGCCGTGTGCTCCTGTACTAAGGTTCCCCCAATGTCACTGGCTTCCTGTCCACCCAGTCTGGAGGAACCAGGCACCACTGGGTCAGTAGCCAGTTTTAAATGGTCTTTTTGTGCCATGGTCACATACAGATCTTGTTCAGCCCATAAGACTGTGTCTAGACTATTGTGAGAGGCCCAAGTGCAAGTGCAGAAGGTATATCCCTGTTCCTCACAGAGATTGCACCTCATGGGGCTAGGACACTGCACACTAGTGTGATCCACAATCCCACACAGACAACACTTCAGTTTCTCGCAGGCATTACTCAGGTGGCCAGTATCACTGCATCTATAGCAGGCCTGGGGCTGTCCAGCATAGAATACCACCCCTCTGTCCCTCCCCAAGAAAAAACAGTTGGGCAGATGCTGTACTTCGTCATTGAGTTTCTTCAGAGTAACCTTGTAATGCCAACCCCCAGTCCAAAAATGCTCGTCGTCCAAAATTGGCTCTGGATACTCATTAATATTGCACCTTTGTTTCAGCCAATAAATAATATCAGCCACGTTGACCCCCTCATTGCGGAACAACACTGTGATCTGCTTGAAGGAAGGCTTTGTCAGGGGAATAGTGACAAAAGGACGCCACAGACGGGTATTTTTGAGGAGCTGATACTGTTTCCAGAAATGTTCCAAACCTGCAGGATGTTTAAAACTAATATCAAACAGAGAATCACCAGGGATGTGAATCAACGCATATATCTCATATGTGTAGAATTTCATGCTGTCCTTAATTAAGGAGCGGCCAACAAACAATCTGTCCGGGAGTTCTGCAAGACCACCCCGGTACTTTAAGTGAACTGCATTTCTTTGCTTAGCTGGCTCAGATGCCAATCTGACATTTTCAGAAAATAACCGTTCCCTGGCATTATGCCCTACGTTGGCAGGGTGGGGTTGGCTGAGTTCAGCTGCCCCATCGTGTCCTACATGCCCCTCACACAGTCAGCCGTTTGAAGACCTGGATCCACAGTAGACTTAGTTGTATTAACTGGGCTCTGGACATTATCAGCTATTTCCTGGGCCACATGAGCACCCTCTTCCCCTTCCATTTCCATAATCCATTGCAAAAGGCCCTGTGGTGCAGGTGTGTCCTGTTGTCCAGTCGATTGTTCAGTACCACCAATGGGCTGTCCCAGAGGAATTTGGGAAGGTGTTGTTGCTGTTTGTAAAGGCTGTGAACCTTCCCCCTCAGTGGTTGCCAAAGAGCATTCTATGGGGGTTTCAGATGTACCAGGGTAATTTGCTTCCCAGTTTTGCCCATTTGAAGACTTCAAACAACCAGCATCCTCCAATGCTGTGGCTACCCAAGGGAGGTCCCCTTACTCAGGCCTTCAGGAGACAAGTTTCCTGTGCCCCTCCTTGTAGCCATAAAAGCTGCTTTAGCACCTCACATGTTTGCCGCTACTCTCCCATACGGACATTTCTTCAGCCTTTTTTGGCACCTCCTGTTGTGCCAATTGTAAACTTAGCTTGTCTGAAAATATTGCCAGTCCCAGACTCTGTAGGGCTGGGTTCAGAGGGAACCCCATAAGACCCTTATGATGCCTATGTCTGAATCACATTCTCCCCATTTACAGTAACGGAGGGAGTAAATCCCACTGTATGTTCAGTACCAAAAGAGGATACGGTACCTGTTGTTTCAGACTGCTGATGTTTGTTAGCCCGCTCATCCATTTTCTTTGAGTCCATACTGAGGGCCTGGTAATCCACTGCCATCTCCTTGGGGGGAGCATCAGTCATCTGCTGCGTAGCACCTATTGGTTCGCCATCATTCTTCCTCCGTAGTGCTAGTGCTTCCTGTAAGTTCCTTCTACGTTCCACATAGCGTCAGTCTTCCTCCACAAGCAAAGCTTCCAATTCAGCTGCTGTATTGTGCTGCATGTCATCAGGCATTATGTCTCCATGCCACCTTTGTTTGCTCGGAAAAACCAAGCAGTTCACTCCAGGTAGATAATCCTGAAATCTTCCTTCCTCTCCTATCTGTTGACCTGTTTTTTGTTTGGTCTCCATGGGCTCCGAGGCTGGGGCGGAGACCCGCTCCCCAACCTCCCCAACATCTGCACAGCTCAAGGTGGAGAAAATAGTGGACATCCAACTACAGCCGCAGCGCCCTCTACCAGACAGTAGGTGAATTTTTATTCATATCACAAAAGAACATATAAACAAATTAGTATTACTTCATACAAAATCAGAAACGGAAAAAAAAACAGAAACTCAAGAGTATTACTTCATACTTCAAAAAACAGGAATATACAAACCTAAAATGGAAAAATCATAAATGCAAAGGCATAGTAAGTCATACATAGACCCCAGTCAGAAAATAACATTTACTGAAAAAGTACCACCCTCACCCACCCTACTAAAAGAGTAGGGGGATTTTTCCATATCACCAAGAACATATAAATAAATTAGCATAACTTCATACCACACACAAAAACCAAAAACCATAAACCCAAGAAAGTATAGTTATCCTTCAACCTTAACATAGTACAATACTGAATGTATACCCCTCCCCCTCCCTACCAAAGAAGTAGAGGAATGATGATATTTATCATATCCAGTCTATAGAGTGCCATCTTGATATAAAGACTTTTGAATCCACACTAATTTTCTCCATAATTTCTGATTAATAATCGAGTTTTCTATTATATAAAACAATTCACTGATGAAAAATGCAATTGTAGTATTGCGAGGCGACAACGTACAAACCAAATATGAAATTTAAAACTAAGAACAGCCACATTATCGCTCTGTCATGTTTTGTCCATAAAAAAGGTAAAATACCTAGACAGAGAATTTCCATTGTTAAATGACAAAATGGTGAAGTAGGCCACATCCTATACAGTGTCTGCCAAAATTTGTGAATAAAAGGACAATCCAAAAATAAATGCAACATTGTTTCCACTGTACATACACAAGTATCTCTTGGGCAATATCTATCCGTTATTGGCCTATACCATAAATTCCCCTTCACGTTCAATTTCCCATGCAGGGACAGCCATAGAACATCTCACATATGGTTTGGTGTCCTCAGAGATTCTAACATGCTCCCTATTGACTCCTTATCTTGTGGAGAATACGTATCAAAATGAGCAGTTTCCTGAAAAAATTTTAACACTATTTCCCCATAGAGCTCCTTTCTACTCAGGTTAATCACATGTTCCTTCGCTATACCCCATACCTTAATTTTCCCAAAGCAAACTCTAAAAACCCTGGGGAGACCCTGTAAAGATTTTTGACGTGGTAATTGTGAATGTTCAGGCCATGCCAAAAAAAATCTCACCCAAAGAATCTAATACCCAAGGGATCTAAAAGTTTAAAACCTGGGTTAAAATTGGTTTTATGTTGGCATATACAAACATTTTGAAAAAGAACACAATCGGTCAAATCATTTTTAAACCTCCATTTCTCTTTTCTCTGAGCAGATGGCACCATTTGATTGGGTTTAGTTTGCTCCCCCATATGCAAGAAAAAGAAACAAGCATACATTTTTGTCTCTAATTGGGGGAGGAGGGCAAAAAACTGTACTTAAGTATAAAAATTCTGGAAGCAGATATGTTTTAACTATTTACACTCTTTTTAACTTTGATAATCGTCATTTATTCCACCCAGCTACTTTAATCAGAATGGCTTGAAGTTTAGTATTCCAGTTTATAAAGTTTAAATCTCCTTCACCAAACAGTAACCGCAATATGAGATACGGCTCTTTAACCACTGGAATACCTATGATGTGCGTTTCTTGCACATCCTCTGTTTGAATAGGAATACATTTGCGTTTATCTAAATTAATACTTGCTCCTGTATGGATCATAAATCCATGCAAAACCTGTCCCAAATTATGGGCAGATGGAAGATCTGCAAAAATAAAACAAATATCATCTGCATACACGATGCACTTAATATCAGGTCCCATACTGGAGAATGATACGCCCTGTATGCCCATCTCCATATTCACCCACCATATTAAAGGATCCAGTGTGAAAATATACAACAGCAGGTTCAGGGGGCAGCCTTGCCTAACACCTCTTGTAATGTTACACTTCTGCCCAAGCCACCCATTACAATAAGATTGTGCTGTTGCCTTCACATAACAAGTCCGGATCCACTGTACAAAAGTAGGTGATATCCCATAACTGCCCAGACAATCCCAAAGATACTCATGTTGTATTTTGTCAAAGGCTTTGGCCTGATCTAGACTAACCAGTAACCCTGTCACTTCTCCCGTCCCTCCCCTCTGTAAGATTTCCCTTAACAAAATAAGACCATCAGATATCTTTCATCCAGGAATCGAACATGTTAAAGCTGGATGGATTAACTCAGGGGCACATAGTAATAACCTATTGTTCAACAGTTTTGATAATAATTTAAAATCTGTATTCAGGAGAGTAATTGGATACCAATTATGTAGGTCTGTCCTGTCCCCTTTTTATACATAAACAGAACCAAGCCTTCTGTCATACTATCTGATAAAATACCTGAGTCCAGTGCCTCCTGTAGAACCCCCAGTAAATTTATGCAGTAATACCGAAAATCTAAGTTTATAAAACTCATAGGGAATCCCATCCTTCCCAGGGGAAGTGCCCAGTCTTGTCTGTGCAAATGTAGCCTGTACTTCTAATGGTGTAATCTGAGAAATTAAAAGACCTAAATGGGTTTGGGAAGTCTGTGGAAATGATCCCAGTCCTAGCCAATCTCCATGTGTCCCTGTGGGTTCAACAGAGGGACAAAAGAAACTGTGTACATGCTCATCTATTGCATGCATGATATCTAACTTTGACGTGCACATCTTCCCCTGTTGGTTCTGGATTGAAGTAATGTGTTTTTGCTGTCTTTGTTGAGCACAGAATTGAAATGAAGCCATAAAATTCTTGCCCCCTTGTGTCCCAAACCTTCATTCTTTATCTAAAAGTTTAATCTGTCATATTGGGTGTCATTAAGCCAATCCCTAATCTTAGCTAATTCTGGGAGAACAGACCCATCACCCTGAGCCGCCTGTGAGAGTAAATCTTGAAACTGTGCCCTATACTGTTTATATTTATCAATTTTACTTCTACCATTAATGTTCCCTATGTGTTGAAAATAATGCTTAATGTCTAATTTCATGTCCTCCCACCATTCCTGCAGCATGTCATATAAACAAGTAACTGATTTCCGAGCTGTCAGTAATGAAATCGGATCTTGCTCCACTGTTGGAAGAGACAACAATTCTAAATTCAGTTTCCAGTACCCCAGGCCCTGATGCATCGTCTCATGGCTAGAAACCATTACTTCTATGATCGCATGATCTAATGCTGAGACTGGCATTGTTGTAGTTTTTAATACCTGTAATGTCTCTGACAAAAAACCAAAATCTATCCTTGTGGCCTGAGTGCCATGGAAAATTTTTTTCTCTGGTGTTCCTAAAAGGGCCATCACATCAACCAGTCCTGTTTGTATCAGGAGGTCATTCAAACAGTTGGCATCACAATAAAGCTTCCTAGTCTGTAAGCCCCTGTCTGTCCTATACCTGCTACAATTAAAATCACCCCCCAGAAAAACAAATTTTGATGTAACTAAATAGGCTGCAAGGCCCGAAATATCTCAGTTCTCTTGGTCTTAATCTGAGGAGTATACACATTAATTAGATGACAATGTAAACCACTAAGAACCACATCGACCAGTAGTACCCGGCCTGGTACTATATCTACCAACTGTACCACATGAGCTGTTAGATTATTTAAACCATTAGTTCTCACACTTTGTGATAGTGAGCCTCCCCCAAGCCATGAAAAAGATTTCGAGCCTTCCTCAAATTTGGAAAAAAATCTTGGGTCTCCCCACAGAAAAAAAAATCTACTTTGCACAGTACACTAGGAATAAAGTGAAACTAATAAGGTTGACTGAGTACATTCTCTTTTTATTCAACTTATTGCTCTCCACCCCTAACCGGCAGCCCAGGTTATACTTGTCACTCCTTTTTTCTGACTCTTGGATCCTTGTTACTCTGTCTGGAACAACCAACCTAGCCAAATCATCTCTCCCTCTCTTACCCTGTTGTTAAGCAACTTCCTGTACCCTTACCTCAGCTCACACCTGAAAACATGCATCGGATCTCTGTGCCTTTCCCTGTCACTAATTTACATATGAATACCTACTGTAGAAATGAGCCTTGACTCAGTGTGCCTTTACAAGTCACTAATTTGCATATACATACCTATTGTAGAAACAAGCCTTGACTCAGCATGCCTTCCCCAGGCAATAATTTACATATAAATACACACCTGTAAACAAGTTTTGGCTCAATGGGGACTTTCTGGTCAAATAGCTGTGCATAAGTAAAGAAATTCACCTGCAATTATCCAGATTTAATTTATTTTATCCTTTCGCACAAAACAGCCCAAACTTAATATTTAAATACTATACATTCTCAGACTTGACTGGGCCTCCCCGGAACAATTTGGGGCCTCCCTTGGGAGGCTAGCCTCACCATTTGAGAACCACTGATGTAAACAAATCCCTACTGCACTGCACAATTCTTCTCCTAATGACCAGTAGGGGACCCCCATTTCCACCCCACTGAAGCTTGATCCATCTCTGTCACAGTATGGAGACGAGTGTCTTGCAGGAATACCACATCTTGTCTGCCTTGTTCAAAAAGAGAATAAATCAACAATCTCTTCCTCTCTAACTGGATGCTGTTAATGTTTAGTGAAGCTACAGTAAAATTATAAATACCAGTCATAAACAGGAGAGAAAAACAGAACAAAATAGCAAACATAATAGAAACTTATTACACTAGTCCCGAAACCCTTCTACTTTTTCTTTACCCATTTCCTGGATCCCAAATGGGATTTCTTTTTTTTTAACCAGATGCGAGCCATCCAAAGATTGTTCCATATCAGAAACCCCCTCAGGTTGGGAGGATTGGACTGATGTAGAGTCGGATTCTATCCCTGCATCCACTGCCTCATTGCGTAAAACCATATACTGGTTCTGTAATGGAATATCTGCTGTTTCTGTAACTGTTTTAGTAATTTTCTTTATTCGGGTACTCCTATATCTGGTAGCAACCTTCATAAAGACCTGTTCAGGGGTAATGGCTGGGAGCATGGAAGAAGAGGTGGAAGCTATATCCTGTCTAGGAGTGTTAGGTTCCACCAAGGCAGGGCCCTCAGAAGGTTCTTCAACAGCTCAGTGACCCATCTCTACACCCTGTGTAGGGGTTTCTGGATGCTCAGGTGGAATACTGGGTGGAGTGTGACCCTGGTGGGGGGAGGGGGTTTCAGTCGTTGTGCTGCTTTTACGGTAGTATTTATATAAAAGTCCTGGATACAAAAATCCCCATTGGTGGTGTTTTGGGCTGCCCAAGAACACTCCATAAAGGAATGATTTTCCTCACAAAAGGAGCATTTTGGAGGATGATGACAATCAGACACTAAATGCCCCAGTTCGCCACATTGTGCGCATTTTAAGGTGTCACATATCCTGCTAAGGTGTCGTCCTGATCCACACTTATAACAGTGACGAGGTTGTCCTGGATAGAATATAAACCCCTTGTCTCTCCCGAGATAAAAACAACTAGGGAGATGCTGCAACCCATCCTCAGATTGTGTCAAATTGACCTTATACCGCCATCCCCCATTCCAAAAGCCTTCCATGTCAAGGACAGGCTCTGGATTCCCTTGGATCTTGCACTTTTTCTCTAACCAGTATATGTCCACGACGTTCACCCCTTCGTTCCAAAATAATACTGTGATGACTTTAAAAGGTTGTTTCGTGAGGGGAAGAGCCTGAAAATGTGACCATGCAGGGTTTGTTTTAATTAAAGCATATTTCATCCAAAATTTGTTTAACAAATCAGATGTTCTAAAGCTGATATCATATGTATTGTCCCCAGGTGTGTGTATGAAAGTGTACACTTCATTCGGGGAAAACCCCAGCATTTGCCTAAGTAAGACCTTCCCCACAAAAAAACGGTCAGGCATGTAATCTGTAGGCCCCAAAAACCTTAGTCTCACTGCATTTCTGTGTTTTGCCAGTGAGACTGGTTTATGGAATAAACTTACAAAAGTTGGTGCAGAAGCGGCTAAATTAGGCTGCTCCCCTTTCAGATTTGGGGGAGATAAAGGCGCTCGCAAAACCTGTGCAGGTATTTGGTTTTCCCCAATAGTGGGGACCATCAAGAAAATATCTTGTGATAGGCCCTCCAGGGGTGAAAACGAGACAGAACTCTGTAACACTGTGTCTGTCTGTTTACCACACTCCTCTGAGCTGATGTTAAGCACAATGTCAGGAGTATTTATTCGTATTGGAGGTTCCTCCATGTTTATAGGGTTCAACCCTTGGTCAAGCCCCAGATTCACGGGATTACTTTACCCCATTACTTCACTCTCAAGCCCAGATACCCCTGGAACTGGGATCAAAGGGTCAGCCACCCACTGTCCTGAATCTAACTGCATCCAGCAAGCTCCTTCTAGAGCAATTTTAGGGGACCATGAAGGTTGGACATGTCCTGCCGGTAATATAGGGGTCTGAGGAGAGAGACTTTCTTCAGCACTATGGGAGATAGTAGCGATAAAGAATTTTGTTCCAGTACCTTCAGCTGTAGCTGGAGACTCCAACTCCGGTCGTTTCCTGTTTTTTAACTCATCCTCGTCTTGGACCTCAGCAAGCTGAAACGCTGCTGCAGCCTCTTCCATAAGCCATTGTTTATCTTCCAAGATAAGCCTGATGTTCCATTCTTCCTTCTGTTCCACATCTAAAGGAGCATCCTTGTCCTCTTGTATTGTACTCTCTCATTGAGAATCCAGCAATAGTAGGCCCTCTGATGTCTTTTCTCTACTGATGCTCACAGCATTGTCGGACATCAATTTGAGGTGCGGGGAAATCAGGTACATATTGCTGGCCACCTCCTGGGTGCATTGCAGCCGTACCAGTATCCCCACTGTGTGCTTGTAGCTGTCAAGCCAGTGCTCGACCTCCTCAACTCTCCTCCTCCATGTAAGCACTGCACTCTTCCAACTCCACAGCGCCACCTGTCGGCAAGAGTAGGTGAATTTCCCCCAGTGCCCTGGCCAAATTTCCCCCCTTTCACGAAAAATACCACCAACAGCTTAATCTGGTTTAAGATCAGTTGGCATTCATCTGTATTCCCCTCCCCCGTGTTGTGCCTGAAAATAGGCAGAATTTGTCTAGTACACTTACCCGGTCAACAAAAACTAACTAAATAAATCAGGATCTTTGGATTTTCTCTGGTTGACACACCCTCCAGATACTTTGTAACTTATTCTGGCATGCTAAGAACTGCCTCCTGTTTGTTCTGCACCAATCCTATAACTCCCACCTCCAGCTGGCCATGCCCCTGCTTTCTGGCTGAACACTGACACAAAAAACGTCAGTGTTGGGGCTGACAGTATAGCCTAGAGGTTAGAGTAACAAGCTGTGAATGAGCTTGATACATCCAGCAGACCTGAGTTTCATTCCCACAACTTCCACTTGCATACTGTGTGAGTCTAAATAAGTCACTTAACCTCCCTAGTGCTCCAGTGTCGCCCCTCAAAACAGCACTTATGCCTAATGGGCCTTACCTGGTTAACCAAAGAATAAAAAAAAAACAAGTAGTTATTCAATGCCTGTACTCTCCCCTTGCCTTGCTCAGTGATCAGCACCCCCACCTTATCCCTCTCCTTTTGTTCCCTATGCAGAAGAGGGTTGGTGCTCCCTGATATCTGGACTTACTACAAGACTGATCAGTTGCACATTCTACTGCACTAGTACCTGGCGGGGGGGGGGGCTGCAGTGGCTCGAGCTGGAGTGGTGTATCCTGCCCTTTGATTATATGACCAGGCATGTCTTTGGGGTCCTAGGTTTGGGTGATGCCAGCACACCACAACCCCTGGATCAAGAGAGTCCAGAGGGTGTGGAAGAAAGCAGACTCTGACCTGAATCTTGCACCATACGTGCAATATGTTTGCCCGACTGCATAGCTAGAAACCTTTGTCCCAGTGAGACTGGATCACAGATACAGGGAATGGTTCAGGAAAAACCTGCTTTACATTTATTCTTCTTGGAGGATGTTTTGAAACCTGTTGAAGAAATGCAACAACAATATGGACTGGAGTGCCAGGACTTTTACCGGTACCTGCAGTACACTCACAGCAGAAGGCAACCAAAGACCCCACCAAGATACATCCACTCTTGGCCCTTCCAATAACACACATACAGATGTAAAATACTAAAAATTGCATGTCTTTATTGTACAAGGCCTTACAAGACACTCAGCAGTATGATACAAGCTACATAGCCAAAAAGTGAGAAGGGGTATTACAGTTGGTGATTGATCAGGCAGCATGAAATGGGCTGCTATGAGGCCAGTAGGATTATGAGTTCCCACATCTGGTGTGAGTATTCAGGGAAGCCTATTATATGACTCTTCTGAACTCCAACCATCACAGCCAAGTTCCAGACAGTAGGGAGTGGAGACTGTGGGAGGGAAAGCAACGCCACATATTTGCACATAATGTAGGCATGTCCGGTCCTTTTGGGCTTCTTCCAAGACCTGGAAGTAGCATTCAGGGAGGTGCTTCACGTACCGATTCACCTCACTCCAGATATATACAGTACCTGCTATACCAATATCCTAGATGCTGCAAAAATTAACATATTACATACATTATAGATGTTTTGTTAACAGCTGCCAAGAAGTGCATCACAAAAAATGGTTACCTAACCAACAAATCACAATGACAGAATGGAGGGGAATGGTAAACTTGATTTACGCTATGGAAAAGATTGCTTTTGGGCTCAATGACAGATCAGAAGTATTCACATCTAGATGGAAAGCCTATGCCCTTTACATGATGTAGAATGATCCCACCTTCATGCCCTGAGCGGAGAGAGAAAGGAGGGAGAATGGACTTGGGAGGAGATAACAAAAGGCAATGCAGGTGCCTGGGGTTCCCAGTTGCTGCAACCCACAAGTCTGTGTCACATCTCAACAGATACTTTCTTCTTATCTAGCCTTCAAGTGTGGGTATTGCCCCCTCCTCTCCATGGCCTCTATCTGTAGTTGTACATAGTCTGCCTTGGAAATTCAGTATATCTCTGAACTGTTGTACTTGCTTGTGCCGCTGATCATCAGCTCTCAGCATATAATCTTCTGAACTTGTCACTGTGTTTACAACTTCTATTTGAGATTGTTATTGTGTTGTACTGATGTTTATACCCTGGACTTTGTCTCCCAGTTATTACATTTTGCCTTTTTTTCCTTTGGGTATTTCTATGCTTAGCGATATACAGCTGTATATGTCACCCAGTATTCTGTATAATGTTTCTGTTGACCTCCTATTTTGTGATTCTCCCTGGTCATGCCTGAAAATAGGTGAATGTCTAGTGCACTTACCTGGTTAATAAAAAAACAAATAACATTCAGAATGGTTTCTAGTGAAAAGTGCTTGCTCTGCCTTTCAGGAAGTATAGATATACTGCATATTACCTTACTATTGTTAAATAAATTAAGTCAGACAATCCTCTCTGGTAAAAAGTATGATATGTAAAGGATAGGGCAGTATGTTGCCTTGTCACTGTAAAAGTCCTGCCTTCCAGATCAGCCTTGGCTTGGAAATTTGTGGCCCTGAATTACTTTTGTAATGCCTTATATCTCTACTTCAATTGCTCAGTCACCATAATCCTTACACTTACCATACAATCTCTTTTCTGTCTTAAAGAGCAACTCTTTATTATAATAAAAAGCTTAAAAACACTAGATTTACACCAGTCAGGGCCGAGACCAAGGGGTTGCAAGAGCGGAGGTTGCAGTAGGGCCCACACTGTTAGGGGGCCCACTACCTCAGCAGTGAGCATTAAGAAAACCTTTTCTAACAGGCAAAATGGCAAGTTTTTCTTTGGAAATTGCTTGTCCATTTGAAACTGGGTGTCAGCAGTGGTGTCAGAAGATTCCAGCTCCAGTTTCATGTGGTTGGGGGGAGTACAGAATAAAGAAGCAATAGGGCCCATTACTCAAAACATCTCATGTTGGTGCTCATGTCCCCAGGAGGAGCAGGAACAAACTACATTGTTCAGTTTCTTGATCATGGTGCCAGCGAGGGGGATGGCAGCAGCATGGACAAACTAGGTATGCTCAGCAGGACTGATACAAAAAAACTTATGCTATAAAAATGTCATATGCGCTAATAGTTATTTTACATTTATTGGTTGAGAAGTGGGCCCCACACAAATATTTTGCAGGGGGGCCCTTACAGTTGTTGGCACAGCCCTGACACCAATTATGTTTCAGCTTCACTGTTTTCTAGTTTTGTTATTTGTTTTTAGTCTCCCCTGCTGTTGGTCCCCTAAATATCTTACATAATGCAACAATTATTTGACTGAGTCTTTCAAAATGTATCTAATTCTCTGCTGCTAACCACACAACTACTGTTTGTAACATCACAGCCTGTCATCATGGTGAGCACTATGATGTCATATATAAAGGCAGTGTGAGGTTAACAAGGGAGAGGCAAATGTTTTCTAAAGAATTTTTAGATAGACTGCCGAGATGTAAATCATGGAGAGGAACATTAAATTATAAAAAAGTATTCTCTAGTAAATTGTAATAGCTAAAACATCTTACTTATGAAAGCACATGCTGAAGTTTAGAGTTGCTCTTTAACTTTTCCTGAAGCTCTCTGGACAACCAGGAAAGCCACTACCTAGCCATTTTTCCCTTGCTGCACATGTGGACACATCTAGCCACTGCCTCCATTATTGTTTTGCTCCCGGGCCTCCTATTTGGCATTAGCACTCCCACTTAGTGGTGTAGTAGTCACATCAGCCACAAATGTTACTGCTCTGACCATGTCATCCCCACTACCGTAACAGGTCAAGAACCACATCCCGTCTTGTTCGATGCCTGACATGCTGAAGAAGGAAACAGTCCTTCACAACTGACAAGAAAAAATTCCTGTTTTTTTCTGGGGTACTTTCCACTTCCCAGTCAATGCTGGGTACTTTGAACCCCCTCCCCGAACCACAGGCCCCATAGTTGTCCTTTTAATTTAATTTGCCAATTCCAAGACCTGCTCTACGGTGCTATGTGGCAGCCTGCAACACACTCCCAGAATTGTCTTTGTGGATACTAATTACAGACACAGGCTTACTATAGGGTATCCAGGTACCCATCCCATTTCACTCAGGATTTTTTGGTGCTTCAGTTCCTTTCTTGACATAGAAATTGGAGTGAGTCTGGATCTTGACTCATTAAGGCCGGATGAGATTTTGTCGTAAACCTCCACAAAATCTCAACCTGCTATGTTACTGGCTCTCAGTGTGTGACACTGCTTGTAAGCTCAAGAGGATGCCTTCACAGGAGACATTGCAGAAGAGATGGAGGAGAAGGTATGCCTTTTTGCATATGACAACAAAATCTGCAATAGGATGGAAATTCAGGAGGGGACGCAGAGAATGTGTAGGAATCTAGGGAAACTTGAAAAGTGATCAAAGACATGACAATTGGGGTTCAGTGAAATACAAAATCACACATACCCCCATAATGCAAAGCATCGTGGGCTGTATATGCAAATCACCACTTAATATGCTGGTTCAACTTTAAGCAGAAATGCATGGTGCTGAAAGGCCTCTCACACAGTTTGCAAAGGGTGCCAATTGAGGTTCAATGCCAAAAAGTGTAAAATCCCCGGTGCTGAGTATAGAATGGGGAGAGGGTACTGACAGTCACTAGACAGGAAAGGAACCTCAGGGTGACTATATCAGAGGACCTCAAGTGGCAGTGCAGTGTGACAAAGCCATGGGCAAGACTAGTGGGATGCTGGGATGCTTAGGCAGGGGTATCTCCAGCAGAAGGTGGGGGTGCCACTGTATCACTTCCTGGTATGCCCCCAGCTGGAGTACTTTGTCCAGTTTTGGAGGCCACACCTCAGAAAGGACACTGACAGGGAAGAGTCAGTCCAAAGGAGGGCAACTAAAATGGTGCACAGTTTACAATGGAAATACACCCTGGAAGACAGGAGAGAGAGAGAGAGAGGTGACATGACTGAGACTTACAAGTACCTCACAGGGGTGAACAGGGTGCAGATGGGGAGCTCTTTCAAATGAGGATGAGCACCAGGACTGGGGAGCATGCAATGAAGCTCAAAGTTTGGAGGGGGAGCTCAGGAGAGATGTGAGGAAACATTTCTTCACTGAAAGGGTGGTAGACACCTAGAATGGACTGTCAACTGAAATGGTGGAGGTCAAAATGGTAGGGGGCTTCAAGCATGTACGGCATAAACAGAAGGAGTATATTAAGCAGAGGCAGGGAGGGAGAGGGTCTTCAGAGACCAGATAGAGCCTGCAGACATAGAATAGGTGGGGAAAACATGGGCACATTGGACGGTCCAAGTGGTCCTTTTCTGCCAACAAATTGTATGTTTCTATGCTGCCTTGAGTTTCAGTTAGTTAATGAAGGGGAAAAGCTCCCCCTCCCCACTGACCACACCTTGCCACCTGTGACAACCACCCCAGCCACTCCCAACCAACCCTGACCACTGAGCCATCCCTGACCTCCCATCCTTGCCAACCCCAACCTACACACCAATACTAGCTACTACTACAAGCCCGATGGTTGAACACGCATGAGATGATGTAAGAGTCAGGGTCAAGAATCAACCTTAGAAAGCAACCCCTCTCACCCTCCCTGTACCCCAGCTGTTTCCTTACTCCAGTCGGAAGGGTGGGTGCATGCAGCAGTGTTTAGAGCTGATGCCAGTGCCAGTGTTGCTCTCTGGTTGGCTGGCAGGGAATGTGCAAATGCGAGGTGGCCTGCACATTCCTCTCCGGGAGCAGAGTGTTTCTCCTCTGCAACGCACCTGTCCATGAGTATTTTGTCACTAGGAGAAAAAGATACAAGGGTCTCTTAGCAGTACGCCCCTCTCCCAGAGCCTTAACCTTCTCCCTGGAAGGGCCTTGCATGTAATTTTTTTTTTGTTTTTCTACAACATATATACCCAGGACAGCCCAGTTGAAACACAATATGACATTCCTAGAGAGGTCCAGCTTCTACCAAGTTTACAGTTGGGTGGACTGGAGTACTGGGGATTTAATGGCTTACTCTGGGTCCCACTAAGTGACTCTAATAAGATTTGATCCTGCGCTCTAACTACACTAGATCACACTTCCTCCAAGGCATGCAGGGCTTTTTACTGATATCTTCATGGACATTTTACTGTTCTGCAGTTTTCCGTACACCGAGTTCATGAAAGGGCTCAGGTCACTAGTACCTCAATGTGACAGGGTTGAATAAGGCCTTGTCCAATTTTTTTATGCAGAAAGAGTTTAAACGCAAGAATCTGTTTTATCCTCTCCTTTTTTTTGTCTCTTTTCTGTCTGGTTGCACATCCAAATTTTCTTGTGAGATCTAGGAACTGATCACTCCGACATTTTCACAATTCTCTGCCTCTCACTATCTCTCTTCCTTCACTTGCTGTTCTGTCTTTTCTTCCCCCTTGCATATCTGCAGATATAAAACAGATGTGAAGCTTTATGTGGAAATGTCACTGATACTGGAATCCCTTTGTTTAAAACTGTATATAGTTATACTGTTGAAATTATTGCACAAAGCTATTTGGAACTCAAGGGGCTAACCTGAAATGCAGTTTTTAAGCCTTTTGCAGAGATGTCAACAAGAGGTCAGTTCTAGAAACATAGAAACATAGAATTTGACGGCAGATAAGGACTGCTTGGCCCACCCAGTCTGCCCATTTCCCTACCTACTGGATAAGCTGCAGATCCTAGTTAACCAGCAGCCTACTTCTTCTTAACCCCACCCCCCATAATTGCCTTATGACTGTCCCATGCATGCTTGAATTCCACCACTGATTTTGACTCCACAACCTCCTCCGGAAGGCCGTTCCATGCATCCACAACCCTCTCTGTGAAAAAATACTTCCTTAAATTACCTCTGAGCCGCCCCTCTATCTTCAAATTGTGCCCTCTTGTTCTTGCACACCTCTTTTTTTGAAAGATGCTACCCTCTTGGACTTTGTTGATTCCCTTGAGGTACTTGAAAGTTTCTATCATGTCCCCCCTCTCCCTCCTTTCCCCGAGGCTATACATATTAAGCTCCTTAAGTCTCTCTTCATATGTCTTCCGGTGCAGACCCTGCACCATTTTAGTTGCCCTCCTCTGGACAGCTTCCATCCTGTCTATGTCTCTTGCGGAGATTGGGTCTCCAGAACTGCACACAGTACTCCAGATGGGGTCTCACCAGCTGTCTGTACAGAGGGATAATAACTTCCTGTTTTCTACTGGTGATGCCTCTCCATGCATCCCAGTAACCCCCAGCCCTCCTTGCTGCCCTCTCACATTGCTTGCCCACCTTTAGGTCATCTGATATGACTACCCCAGGTCCCTTTCCATTTTGTTGTTGTTAGTATCTCACCCCCATTGTGTACTCTTCCCCTGGGTTTTTGTTTCCCATGTGCATTACCTTGCACTTCTTAGCATTGAATCTAAGCTGCCATACATTTGACCATTCCTCTAACCTTGCCAAGTCCCTTCTCATCCTTTCCACCCCACCCTGTGCATCAACTCTGTTGCAGATCTTAGTGTCATCTGCAAAGAGACATACTTTTCCTTCCAGTCCTTCTGCAATGTCGCTTATAAAGACATTGAAGAGGACCAGTCCTAATACTGAACCCTGCGGTACCCCACTAGTAACCCTCCTTTCTTCTGAGTGGACTCCATTTACTATTACTCTCTGTGTCCTATTCTCCAGCCAATTCTTTACCCAGGCTGTCATCTTGGGACCCACTCCCAGGCTGGCTAACTTGTATATTAATCTTTTGTGTGGGACTGTGTCAAATGCCTTGCTAAAGTCTAGGTAGGCCATGTCCACAGCCCCTCCCCTGATCTACTACTTTGGTCACCCAGTCAAAGAAATCTATCAGATTTGTCTGGCATGACCTTCCCGCTGTGAATCCATGCTGCCTAGGGTCCTGTGCCCCTCTGGCCTCTAGATACTCGACAATTCTTTCCTTCAGAAGTGATTCCACAATTTTCCCTATCACTGAGGTTAAACTAACAGGTCTGTAGTTTCCTGCTTCTGCCTTGCTCCCACTTTTGTGAAGGGGAATCACATCTGCCCTCCTCCAGTCCTCGGGTACCACCCCATCCTCCCATGATTTGTTAAAAGGATAGTCAGTGGTGTCACTAGTTCTACCCTTAGCTCTTTTAGAATTCTGGGATGAATCCCATCAGGCCCCATTGCTTTGTCCACCTTCAGTTTTAAGAGTTCTTTCAGAACCCTTTCTTTTTGTAAATGGGCTGGTATCAACTTCTGTATCCAGAGTGTTACTACTGTTTGTTTTATGTACCTCCCTCTTCATTTGTAAATACTGAGCAAAAATATTTGTTTAGTATCTCTGCCTTTTCACAGTCTCCCTCTGCCCACCCTCCTTCCCTTTATTAAGCCTCACTATCCTCCCTGGTCTTCCTTTGCTCCCTGATGTACCTATAAAGGTTTTATCCCCTTCTTAACTGAGTTGGCTATCTTTTCCTCGGTTTGGGCCTTTGCTGTTCTGACTGCCTTCCCAGCCTCCTTTTGCTTTAACTGATACAGTTCTCTGTCCTGCTCCTTCTGCGATTCCTTGTACTTCCTGAATGCTTTCTTTTTCTCTTGAACCTTCACTGCCACTTCCTTTGAGAACCATAGTGGTTTCTTACATCGTCGTTTTGTTTATTTGCTTCACACAAAGGCTCGTTACCTCTGTGATGGCAGTTTTTATTATTCCCCATTGTTCTTCCACCCCTCCTTCCTGCCCATTTGCTAGTGCATTCCTTAGGCACTCACCCATTTTGGCAAAGTCAGCCCTCCTAAAGTCCATATGGCTTGACTCTATTGCTGTTCTGGGTCATTATGTTCTTTTTGCTTCACCTGCAAGATCACTGGAAACTGACAAGAACATTCCGTGAAAAAAACACTACGTCTCCTTAACGGGCTCCCTGCAAAGACTGGTTATAAAAAGAACAGCAATGTTTTACGAGAGAGAGAGAGACTGAGATTTAAAATTGTGAAGAAACACTCAGCAGGAGGACCTTGTTTTCTCTGTTTGTACTGCCTTTGTAAATAGTTATACTGAACACATTTTTATTTTTCTGTTATTACTAATAATAAAACACTCATTGTGAATTTTACAACTGCTCCTGGTCATCCTAGGCTTCCTGACCTGTGCCTCAATGACAGATAGTACCAGCCTAAGTGGGATTTAGGCCGTGCATACTCTAAGCCAGGAGTTTTGTGCAAGGGTACTAGACCTAGTACCAGGGAAAAGTAGCAAAAGGGTATGGCCTCTGCAGCAGCAAGCCCAGAAGTCATTACCTGAAGAATGGCAGTCAAACCAGAAGCAGGGAAAAAAAGTCCAAACTGAGACTATACAGCCTTCACCTGTCTCAGAGAAATCCTTATGAAATGGCTCCAACCAGAGGGCAAAACACTCCCACAGATCATCGAAACATTTGTAATGGAGCAGTTTATTAACATCCTATCCACAGACATACATCTTTGGGTAAAAGAACACCGACCAGAAAGTGGGGAAAGGCTGTATATTTGGCTGAAGACTACCAAATGGCCAGACATACACCACAGCAGCAAGGTAACAGCCAAGCACCGGTAAGAACCCCTTTTTCCCATTTAAACTCTAACTCTGATAAGAACCCTGGTGGGGGTAACACATCTGCATCCAAAGACTTTATTTACTATAACTGTAATAAACCAGGCCATATTGCAAGAAATTGCCATAGTAAGAAGAGTGACACTGCAGCAGATTTGTCCTCAGCAAACTGGGCCAAGTACTTAACAGATGTGAAGGTGGGAGATAAGACTGTGAAGGGACTTATAGATTCGGGAAGCAGACAGACCTTAGTGCATATGAAGTGCTGGGAAAACAATGTCCAAAAGGACGAGGTATTGGTGTCATTTGCATTCACGGGGACACTTGATACTATTCCACCACCCAAGTGACTCTGAATATTAAGGGTGTGAGTGTGTCACACCAAATGAAAGTGAAGGTAGTATCTAAGTTAATTCTACCTGTGATTATTGGAAATGACCTTCCAGGATTTACTGAGTTAATCACAGAGTGAGTAAATACTGATGCTTCAGCAGCTGTGGTGACAAGAGCTCAGGCAAAGAAAATCTTAGATGGTGGGGACTCTTTTCCTTTCGCCGATTTTGATTTAGACTGGTTTGAGCACAGCTGAGAGATCCAAAAATCCAGGAAAGAAAGATGACACCTAAAGAAATAGTGGCAACAAAAGACTGATGGACATAAGGTGTTAACATATGAAAATGCTGAAACTAAACTGATCACTGATTGTGATTTTCTTTCAGAACAAGCTAACAATGTTTCTCTCCAGGGTTATTTTAAGCAGCTGGGGGTGAAACCAAAACAGGATGAACCTATGTTTAAAAAATGTAATGGGGAACTGTACAAAGTTTGGGTTAAACCTCAGACACAGGACCAGATAGAACAATTAGTTATACCACAAAAGTATAGATCTGAGTTGTTACAGATAGCACATGATAGTCCTATGGCTGGTCACTCGAGGAGGAATCGCACCCTTGCCAGATTGCTGTACAGATTTTACTGACCTGGAATTCATGAGGATGTTGCTACCTATTGCAGTTCTTGTGCTGCGTGTCAGAAAGTAGCCCCAGTGACTAAAAAAGACAGGGTGCCCCTACCCTTGACAGATGCGCCTTTTGAGAGAATTGTAATGGATGTGGCCCCTTAGACAAAAGTAAAAAAGGGTAATCGATTCATTTTGGTACTATGTGACTATGCTACTCGATACCCAGAGGCAGTTCCAATGCGTACTGTCACAGCCCCAAAAGTGGCAGCAGAGCTTGCCAAAATTTTCAGCAGGGTGGGTATATCTAAAAAGATTATTACTGATCAGGGTAGTAATTTTGGTGCTGCATTACTGAAGGAGCTGTACCGACTACTATTTATTTATTTATTAAGCATCAGTTTACAACCTTTGAGCCAGAGGCTCGTTTACAAAGGTACCTCGTCACAGAGAGGACAATACAGTGATAACAACTTGGTACAGAGAAATAGTGTACAGTTTTTTTGAGGAAACAGGAGGACAAATGAGATCAACAATTTACCACATACAGGATTGGTGAAGTTAACATCGTTCAGGGAAATAACTAGAACATCAAAAAAAAAACATAGGATATCAATACAGTGTGTTTTAGCGGAGTCAACAGTGAGGTAACAGGAACCAAGGGTAGAGAAGGTAGAGGATTTGAGCAGACAACAGGGGCTTTGTCAGAGAGTGAGCAAGATAGCTTAGTAACAGCAACAGCTGCGAGTAGTGAAAAGGTGGTTCCGGAGGGTAGTTTTACAGCAAGAGATTGTGGGGGTGTCTGAGATACTGGCAGGGAGGGAATTGTACCAAGAAGGGGCACGGTAGAGGAAAGCCCATTGTCCATGAGAGGTCCTGCCCTAGGTACCTTCAACTTGGTTTTACAGGAGGACCGTGTTGAAGCTAGGTGCAAGCATTTGGTGATAACGGCAGTCAAACCAGGAGGAGAGAGCCCAAGGAGAGTTTTTTTGTAAGGATGCAGGTTTGATACTTAAGACGCTCATCAAGATTGAGCAGATTTGCCTGGGAATAAAGATGGCAGGTATGTGTAAGTCTGGGAGCACCTAAGATTAGTCGACAGGCCTTATTTAAGGTGAGGTGGATTTTGTTTAGTGAGGTCTGGTCAGCAGCCCGTGAGACTGGTAAGCCATAGTCAGCAAGTGACAGAATGAAGGACATAACCAGCCTGAGGCATCCGAGGAGAGAGTGTTTGTGGCGGAAAAGGATTCCCAGCCTAATATTGGTGGTGGAGGCTAAGGCGGAGATATGGGAATGGAACGTGAGGGCAGGGTCAAAGGTTATCCCAAGGTATTTGTATGTGTAAACTTGTTCGAGTGGGAACATAGAGCTGGCAAAGACTTGAAGCTGGAAATTACTAGCTTTGATTTGGGGGTGGGAGAAGATCATAGATTTGGTCTTTTTAAGATTGATAACCAGTCTATGTTCTTTAAACCAGGCTTCCACTTCTTTATAGGATAATTGCAGGGAATCTTGGAGGGTGGTGGGGTTACAGTCAGAAGCGAAGATAACAGCATCATCTGCATAAAGGAGGAGTTTACCAGTACAGGCACCTGGCAGGGTGCTGAGATAAAGAGAAAAGAGCAGGGGCCCAAGAATAGAGCCCTGGGGAACCCCAGATCGGATAGGGCAGAGGTCAGAGAGGGTGCCATTGATTTTTACACGCTGGGACCGGGCAGACAGATAGCTAGAGCACCATGAGACAGGTTCTGCAGCAAAGCCAGCGTGGCTGAGTGCATCCAGCAGGAGAGGAAGGGATACGGTGTCAAAGACTTTTGACAGATCGATGAACACTGCACCAGCAAGAGAGTCCGAGTCCAGGGAGGAATGGAGGAAGTTAGAAAACTCGATGAGGGCGGTATTGGTGCTGTGCCCAGCACGGAAGCCATGTTGTTCAGGGCAGAGGATACTGTATTTGGTAAAAAACTCAGATATTTGGGAGGATACTACTTTCTCTAAGGCTTTTGAGAGTGGTGAGAGGATTGAGATGGGACGACAATTACCGGAAAGGGCCCTATCACCACCCTTATGTATGGGAGTGACAGTGGCAATTTTCCAGGCTGATGGAAATTGCCCTAGACAGAGTGATTTGTTGAAGAGGCTAGTGATTGGGGCGATGACCTGGTCCAATGCCAGGCTGAGGAGTCTGGGGTCCAATGAGTTACTGCCAGTGGTGTTGCTTCTTAGGGCCTTGGTCAGATATGGTCTGACTTCATTGACAGTAACCCGGTGGAAGTGGAAAGATGCGTGTGAGGGAGCAGGGTCAGGAGAGTGGGGGGTCAAAAAAGTTGCTAGGGAGTACAGAGCTAAGGTCAGTAAAGGATTTATTGAGATGGTTAGCAATGAGGGTAGGATCAGTGGAGATAATACCCTCAATATTGATTTGGGAAGGCGGAGGAGAGCGTGTACCACCATTTAGTTGTTTGATGTTATCCCAGAAGGTTCTAGCATTCCCCCAGGACGAGGTGAGTGAGGCCCGATAATGATCGGCCTTTGCTTTGCGTATGGCCCAGGTACATTTATTTTGGCAGCAGCATATGCCTGTCTGTCGGCAGGGCAGCCAATTTCCATGGCTAGGTGCCACAGGTTATCCCTGTGCCTAAGGAGTTGGAGTAGGGAAGGAGTGACCCAGGGAGTATGCCGTACCTTGGAACGAAGTTTGGTTAGGGGTGCGAAGATATCACAAGCTTTGTTAAACATTAAGGTGAAGAAGGCCAGGGCTGAATCAAGGTTGGGGGTGGTCTCAATGGGAGACCAGTCAACTTGAGCTAGAAGTTGCTTCAGGCCTCTCAGCCCACCTGGTCACAACCGCCGCTGTAGGGTGGCCTGAGCAGTGGGTTTGGTTAGGGACATAATCCAACAGAAAAGAACAGGGGAGTGGTCACTGATTCCATCTGGAAGGACTTGTAGATTTCAAACTTGGTTAGGTCGGTTGGTGAGGACTACATCCAGAAGAGTGCTCGACCCCTTTGTGGGGTTCACTCTTGTTGGTTGGGTAACAAGTTGCGTTAGGTCAATAGCAGTAAAGGAGTCACAGGTGGAGGAGGATGTGGGGCTAAGCCAGTTGATGTTTAGATCACCCATGAGAATATGCACAGGGGAATGTGGTAGAGAGGTGAGATACTCTATTAGAGGGGCCAGGGCCTGAGTTTGATTTTTTTGGGGAATATAGGCGGAGGTTAGAAAGAGGGGGCCTTTAGAGGGGCCGGGGGTAAGTTTTAGGGTAAGGGCCTGGGCCCTGAGGTTAAGGACAGGGGCTGGGAGGGCTACTCCAGGAAGGGAGTCTTTGATATAAATAGCACAGCCTCCAGCTCATCTCCTACACGGTCTTCTTGAAAGAGGGAGTAGCCAGGGAGTGAGACAAGGGAGTCAGGGATAGAGTCAGATAACCAGGTTTCGACTAGGGAGATGATGTCAGGTTTGTGGACAGTGACCCAACATTGGAGCGAGTCAAATTTATTCAGGAGACTGCAGATATTCATAGAAGCAATAAGAAGCCCAGGGGATCTAGTCAAGGAGTTATTGTGGGTTGGGCCAGAGTTGGGATGAATGTTCCCTGACAAGAGTAGGAGGAGAAGTACAGCCCTGATCAGGGGGGTGTGGAAGGCATTTTTGCGTCGAGCGAGATAGTAGGAGTGGGAGAGCTTAGGGACACAAGGGGTGGGCAAAGAGGTACAGGATGGGCAGGCTAGTACAATAAGTTGCCCGCAGGCGCAAAGGGGGGAAGCTAGGTGGGGACTGGGGGAAGGTATGAAAGGTTGGGGTGCAAGGAGATAGTAGAGAAGGAGGGAGTGAGGCGACCCTGGGGCCCCAGAGTAGGGGACTGTGGAGCCATGGGGACACCTGGGTTAGAAGGAGGCCACGTGAGAAGGAGGAGGGAGAGGCATGACAAGAGAAGGTGGGCAGTCATCTTAGGATGGTCTACAGAGAGCAGTAATGAGATGGGTAGAAGAGGGTGAAAGGTCTACCCATAAGTGTAGTTGCCACTTTGGTACAGTGGTAGAGCCCCTGCCTCCAGTGCACAGGGTACCAGGTTCAATGCTTGCCTAGGGAGATAGAAAAGGTCCCAGGACGGTGGCTGCAGCAGCACTCAGAAAATATTTTAGCAGACTATGAGGGTTAGAGGCTTTTAGAGTCTTAAAACCTATCACAAACAATAGTGTGATGTGATAGCTGAGTGGTGTTACTGCCATAAGAACCTCCCCGTATTACCCTCAGACAGACGGTCTTGTTGAGCATTTTAATCAAACTCTAAAATGCATGTTAAAAAGGTTTATAAAAGGGGAAGGGAAAGACTGGGACCAATACTTACCTTACCTGCGTTTTGCTTAGACAGAAGTGTCATAGGCATCAACAGTTTTTTCACCATTTGAAATGCTGTATGGTAGACAACCTAGAGGGCCACTAGAGGTAATAAAAGAAACATGTGAAGATAACCCCCACCCAAAACAATCTATTAGGGTAGGACTCAGAGGGTGGTGTCTAGGATTTTTTCCTCTACATCATTCCCCCTATCCTGTGGGGTACCACAGGGCTCCATTTTGGCATCCATGTTGTTTGCTGTGTACATGCTGCCATTGGAATCGATCATTAGGCGGTACGGTTTGAGTTTTCACTGTTATGCAGATGATACTCAACTGTACATGTCCTTTGTACCTGGCCAAGATGCCGTTCTCTCGGTTTTTAATAACTGTCTTGCCGAAATCCAGGACTGGATGAATGTGAGTTGGCTGCGGTTGAATCCAAGAAAAACTGAGGTGTTGGTCGTGGACCCAGGTCGCTGGGAGGCGGGTTTGTTGGCTGGATCTCCCTCGGGCTTATGGCTCAGGGGTGTCCAGCTAACTACCTCAGATCAGGTGCGAAATCTGGGCGTTGTTTTTGACAACTGTTTGACACTTAAATCACAGGTGTTGGCAGTTGTCAAAGCCTCTTTTTACCACCTGAGGAACATTGCCCAGGTGAAGCACCTGGTTCCTCCCGATGATCTTCCTACTTTGGTCCACGCCTTCGTTACCTCCCGTCTTGACTACTGCAATTCCCTGTATCTTGGGCTACCGGGGGTTGATATTCGCCGCTTGCAGCTAGTGCAGAACGCGACAGCCAGACTATTGGCTGGTTCTTCTAGGACCAGTCATATAATGCCTGTGCTTAGCGGACTGCACTGGCTGCCAATATGCTGGCGTATCACCTTCAAGGTCGGTTTGCTGACCTATAAGGCCCTACATGATCAGGGACCTAGCTACCTGAAAGATCTTCTTCAGCCCTACTGTCCCCCCCCGATCTCTCTGATCCACTGACGAGGGATTGCTAGAGATTCCCAGGGTTCGTTTGAAGACCTCTGGGGCCAGATCTTTTAGTTTTGTGGCCCCGACCCTGTGGAATTCTCTACCTCGTCACGTACGAGATTGCCCGACCGTAGAAACTTTTAAGGGAGCACTTAAAACATATCTTTTTAAACAAGCATATAATGATTTTTAAGTATTATTAGTGTGGTTAATTTATTGTTTTTATTAATATTGTTTTATTATGTGATATACAGGTGCCTTGGTTTTTAGAAAGGCGCCTTTTTATAAATAAAGTTTTGATTGATTGATTGATACATCTTATATGTGTGCCCTGAGAATGAAACTGGCAAAATATGTTGAAATCACCCATAGTAATCAGGAAGAGGCCCCAACCCAGCAGAAGATGTATTACAACCATGGGGTAAAAGAAAAGGTTTTTGAGCCAGGTGAAAATGTCTTGCTACTGTTACCCATTACCGAAAATAAACAGTTAATGAAGTGGCAAGGGCCTTATAAAGTGCTTAGAAAATGGCCTAATTAAATCCTGGACTCTGATTGGCTGATAGCCCTGGCAACATTGGCATCTATCAGGCAACAGAGCCCAGGTTTTAAAAGTGCCAGTGACATTGACCACAACACCAGTATCATGAGGTACAGTGCATTTTGAAATGCCACAGCCACCATGTTCCTTCTCCTATTAACGGATGTGTATGGAACACCTGACACTTCAAAGTTACCCCTCCCCGTGTACCAGAATCATACATTCACAACAAAAATGCATACCAATGTAAACTGGAAACCTATTGGGTCACAGCAAAGTGTTTTACTGTTACAAACCATCTCCTGTCCCCTGCTCCCGCAAAGCTGGCTGATAAACTAGGTACTCCTACCCGGCAGCACGTCTCCATCTATGGGGAGCAAAACCAGGAGACTCCCGTAACTGTCCCCAGGCCCGATTCTCATGACCCATACATTTGTAAACCATCTACCCTGTACAGTGCCCCATGTACAAATGTACCATCATTCGTTTACCCCCCCCAAAAAGCCTGCATTGATTTTAATTTACTCATTTACTTTTTCCTGACACCACTGAATCCTAAGGACCACGTATACCTCCTTGGCAACTAAACAGTGTGGCTGTGCAGTTTCACCTCTGCTTGTCTCCCAGTCGTATAATTTCACAAACTAAAACCTGCTCTGAACCCAGTTCCTCTCACATAAATAAAGGCAAAACACATAACAAAAATGTACCTCACTAGCAAAGCATTACTTCTCGATGCACAACCCTGAATGCAAACTGTGCAACATCACTCTCTCCTCGGGTGTTACATAGCATGACTGCTCACTGCGACAACGGCACAAGGTAACAAAACTTTTAAAACTATATTTTCTTCTTGATGTGGTAGTGTGGGGGGGTATGTAAAAGACAATGGCTGGGGGGGTAACAGAAGATGCAACAGCACCGAAATAGAGGGACTACTTTTCCCCCAAAACTTTTTTTTGTAATGTTTATATTTGTTTTCAAAGTCAATTTGTCTGTTGTTTTATTACTTAATTAAAATGGGCACAGTTGCCCATTTTCTAAGCGCAATAATACCCTCCAGGGTGGGCGGTATTGGGCAATACTGGAACTTCCAGGGGCTATTAGCCCTCCACCTGTGGTGTTGGGCATCATTACGCCCCTGGGAGGTCTGGTATTGCCCAATACTGCCCACTCTCTCGGGTACTATTGCTGACTTAGACATACTGGCACAGTTAACTATGAGATTGAGACCCCTGATAGCAAACATCCTACTAAGATATACCATGCTAACCTCCTCAAGAAATGGGTTGAAAAAATGCCAAAAGCTGTTTTGCTAGTTTTACCAGAAACTGATGAAGATATTGCTGTAGCTTATGACAGACTGGTACAAACTGTAACTACTGATGCTGTAAAGGTGAATGTTTCCTTAACCTCCGAACAAACTGCAGACATTTGTAACTTGCTAAAGACATTAAACAGTACTTTTACCACAGTGCCAGGCTGAGTAAAAGGGGTCAAGCACGTAATAGTGACAAGGAATGCTCACCCTATTAGACAAAAGACATACAGATTACCAGAGTGGTTAAGAGCAGACGTGGTTAAGGAAATACAAAAAATGAAAGAATTGGGTATCATAGAAGTGTTGAGAAGTGCTTGGTCATCACCAATGGTGATTGTAAACAAAAAAGAAGGGGGTGTAAGAATCTACCTTGATTTTAGGAAACTTAATCAGGTGTCAGAATTTGACAGTTATCCTATGCCCAGAATAGATGATTTGGTGGACAGACTGGGGAGTGTCAAGTATATCAGTACCCTCAATCTCACCAACAGTTACTGGCAAATCCCCCTAGCTAAAGAATCCAGAGACAAAACTGCATTTGCCACTCCTATAGGATTCTATCAGTTCACCACCATGCTGTTTGGTTTCCATGGTGCACCTGCTACATTCCAGTGGTACATGGATGTAATTTTATCCCCTCACACTGGTTATTGTGTTGCATACCTGGATATCGTGGTGTACAATCTGGACTGGAAAAGTCACCTGGAACACCTATAAGAAGTTATCCAATCGATCAAAAAGGCAGGTCTCACGATCCTACCAAGTGTGCATTGGGCATACAGGAAACCAGATATGTGGGCTATGTTTTGGGAAATGGAGATGTCAAGCCAGAGGTTTCCAAGATAGAAGCTGTAGCTAACAGCCCTGTCCCCAAAACCAAGAAACATGTCAGGTCATTTTTAGGGCTGGCTGGTTATTATTGGAGATTTGTTCCCAGCTTTGCTGAGTTAGCTACTCCTCTCACTGAACTTAGAAAGAAACAGTTCCCGAATAATGTGAAATGGACCCCAGAATGTGATGAGGCTTTTTGAGCCATTAAGGCTGGATTATGTTCAGCCCCTGCTTTAAGAAGCCCAGACTTTGAGAAACAATTTCTGTTACAGACTGACACATCAGAGGTAGGCCTAGGTGCAGTCTTGAGTCAGCACATAGATGGGAAAGAACATCCTATTCTATACATGAGTAGGAAACTGCACGACAAAGAGAAAAGGTACTCCACCATTGAAAAGGAATGCCTTGCAGCAAAGTGGGCCATGGAGCTCCTTAAGTTTTACTTACTAGGAGATGACTTTGTACTTGTAACAGACCACAATCCTTTCTGTTGGCTTAACCAAATGTAGGATAAAAATTATAGACTCACATGGTGGTACTTGGCACTACAGCCATTTAAATTTAAAGTGATGCACAAATCTGGTAAAGAGAATGTCAATGCTGATTTTCTGTCAAAATATGGATCAGGGATTGAGAATTCGGAAGGTTGAAAAAAACCAAAATGTGTGAGTTAAAACTTCTCTGTTTGCTATGCTGCATCTGCACTGAACTGTAAAAGTTATAAGCTAATTCTAGAAGATAATTAAAATAAAGTTTTGGAAACCTGTTTTTGTAAAACATGTTCCCTCTTAAAGAGGGGGGTATGTGACAGGGCTGAATAAGGTCCGGTCCCATTTGTTATGCAGAAAGAGTTTAAATGCAAGGATCTGCTCTATCCTCTCCTTTTCTGTCTCTTCTCTGTCTGGTTGCGCAACCAAATTTTCTAATGAGACCTAGGAACTGATCACTCTGATGGTTTCGTAATTCTCAGCCTCTCGCCATCTCTTTGTCTTCACTTGCTGTTCTGTCTTTTCTTCCCCCTTGCATATCTGCGGGTATAAAAATATATGTGAAAGTTTATGTGGAAATGTCACTGATACTAGGATCCCTTTGTTTAAATTGTATACACTGTATAGTTATACTGTTGAAATGATTGCAAAAAGCTATTTGGAACTCAAGGGGTTAACCTGAAATGCAGTTCTTAAGTTTTTTGCAGAGATGTCAACAAGAGTTCAATTCTGGGTCATTATGTTCTTTTTGCTGCACCTGCAAGAACACTGGAAACTGACAAGAACATTCTTTGAAAAAATACTGTCTCCTTAACGAGCTCCCTGCAAGGACTGGTTATAAAAAGAGCAGCAATGTTTTGCAAGAGAGAGAAAGACTGAGATTTGAAAATGAGAAGAAACATGCAGATAGAGGACTTTGTTTTCTCTGTTTGTACTGCCTTTGTAAATAGTTCTACTGAACAAAGTTTTATTTTTTATTTTGCTGTTATTACTAATAATAAAACACTCATTGCAAATTTTACAACTGCTCCTGGTCATCCTGTGCTTCCTGACCTGTGCCTTGATGAAAACTCAGTAGCCAAGCTGGGGAAGCACTACCCTTGGTAGTGCATCCTAGCCTGGGGACAAAGCCATCATGTCCATAAAGTCAGTAGACGCTTGTATCTCCCCCCTCCCTCACAATTACCATCAAAGTAGATTTCAGGCTAATGAAACCTGTAAAAATATAGTTTAGTGTTCCGTTTAGATTCATTTTGAATTCTGTGCCCCACAAAATTTTCGTGGCATGGCAAACTTACAAAATAAATAAAGTGCAAAATAGCTAGGGTGATACTAGTTAGCTGGAGAGGGGCAAATGATGGCCTCTAGGATGACAGTGCTAGTATTCTTGAGCTCCATGACTCCTGCCTGCTCACATACCAGACATGGTTCTAGCAGAGAAGAACACTTTCCTACCAGCCCCCCACTATGGGGAGGTGGGAAACTGTGGAGGACCCCAGAGTACGGAAAATGGTCATTGGGGCTAGGCGGTAACCAGTACTGGAGTAGGTATGTCTGCCCAGAAGAATAAACAGCATTTTTTTGTTAATTCTTGTTACTAATTTTAAAGACCAGCTTAAAAACTTAAAGACACAGCAATCCTTATACATATTATTAGTTCAACCACATTTCTTACATTAGGGTACTTGACAGAAATTTCCCAGGACATAGCATCACATGGGAGAGGGTAATGATAGTAGGCTGTATGTGGTTCCGCAGTGTGTACACAACCCTAAGTGTCAAAGTTGTACACCAGCGTCCCGAGGACCCCTGTGCACATGCACAAAAGGGACACACATTCCTTCCATGCTAGGTCCTCTTAGCTGGTCACACAGCTATGTGCACAGATGATCCAGTGGCGTGTCAGAGGTGTGCCTGCACTACACTCCATGTGCAAAAGCGCATAGTGCCAGGCATGGGAAAACGCTGGTTACAGCAGCAGGGAACCTCCCATAACCATTGTGCATCCCCACCAAAGTCACCCACTGGCTGTTGCGGGACCAGAAATCCCCCCATGGTGATGCCCCAGCCCTTCTAACTGCATGGTAGGGCTGGGGGCATTCCTGCAAGCAGTCACCCATACTGTTCAAATTCTGGGACCAATGGCTGTCCAGAATCAATGCTTGTGCAGAGCGGGGGATCCACTATGGGTCCCAGGACAGGCATCCAATTGGATGGCTGCCGGTGTCCTCCACTCTGCACCCATCTGCCCCCGTGATACTGTGCACCAGGGGTTGGGACCACACCCAGGTGGCCAGCGATCATGAATGATGGCCAATGCATGCCTGTATGCAGGTGTGGAGCTGCAAGGACCAGGTATGCGCCTCTCATGTGTACCCAGACTTGCTTCGTCTATAGCCGCCTATGCTAGTGTAACCCCTGGGTGGCGCTATCCCCAGTGGCACACCCTGCCTACTACCCTGGACATAGGCTAAGGGGAGTTTGGGTTCACTAACTGATAACCATATTTTAAAACCTTTGAGCAGTGCCTCCACTCAGGGTGCTTTACTTGGGTAAGCTGGTAATAGGTATAGCCCCCTGCGATGCTATGCCACCCACGATAATCACTTACCTTCACCAGGCAGGCCCCAATAAACATTTCCCCACACTTTAACATTTTACATTTAAAGACTCTCTCTGATAATATGCTCACACCAAATATTTCAACAACAATAACAAGATATTTATTTAGGGGTATAAGGAGTTAGGAATGGGGATGTGGAGTAGAGGTTATTTGATTACTATTTACATATGTACAGGCTTGATCAGGTGTTTTGCTGGTGAACCCTCCAGCTGGGTGGCTACATGCTAACAGGCAAAAAGACAGTCGCATTTATCAGTTCGACACACGATACCCAGAGCCCTGGCTAGCTAGCTGTTGACAAATCAGATGGTACATAAACAATTATTTGATTACCCACACTGGCACCAGTCCCAGAACACTGTGAAACCCCGCAATCTCATACCATACTGGTTAACCAGATACCACAGTCCTAGATGTTGCAGGCCTGGTGGACATTGCAGCTGGTCGGGGTGGCTGGCTAGTGATTTAAGGGAGGGGGCAACTTGGAGAAAGATTCCTGCAATGTACAACAAAGGCAGGGATTGCCCCACATTTAGCAGAATTAGTAGGGACTGACCCTGCTGGTCACAAAGAGCCAGGGATTGCCCTGCACATCACAGAAAGACAGGGATTGCCCTAAATTTACAGATTTATGTACATTCCAGGATAAGTTACTTGGATTTAACATCCTGAACTTTCAGCACAATATCTGAAAGTCCCATCCATAGTAATTAGCAGGTGATACTTTTATCAAGTATGCAAAATTCAATTGAAGCAAGGTCACATCCAGTACTTTTATATACCAAAAGGCATCCATCCCGCATAGGCAGACAATGACACTTTTATCAAGCATCCAGTATTTAGTTATATGAGGTCACATCCAGTACATTTAAACACCAGAAACAGCATTCATAGACAAAAGTCTCATCCAGCACGTCTAGACAATTTTACACTTATGGCAAGTGCTCTCAGACGAAATCCGGGTAAGACACAGGTAAATTCTCTTCAGAATAACTTAGACATAATATGCTTTAGGGCCTCCTGTCCCATGAGGTGGCAGACGTGGCTTGGCAGTCAGTTCCATGAAGGCAGGACTCTAACCCATAGGGCAACAACAAGTTACAACACATTTATATGATTCACCATCCAGGCATCTCGCTGCACCTGCGATTTAGCCACTTTGGCCACAGACAAGATGCATCCATTTTAACTTTGAACTAGGCAGTCTCTGATGGGGTTAGTAGCCCAGACTTGATAATTTAGGGTTCTATGTCATAACGGTGAAAGCCTAAAGGCGATCGCCATTATGTAGAAGTCATGAGTGCCGAAAATTTATTTCGGCACTCTGACAACCCGGCGAACAGCAAAAGGGCAACTTCGTTTTTTAATGTTCTTAATGTTTTTTGTGGGGGGCTTTGCTCCCCACTCCCCCCTACTAATGGATTATCAACTCCATGGTGGTGCATGCTGGGTTATGTATGAAAACATAAAAAAAAAGGTTTGGGCCGGGCACAACAAAAACACACCAGCGCCTGGACCCAAACCCAGTACCCTGCCGACTGACACCAGCAACCCATCCACCATGCCACAGGGTCGGCTCAGCAACCCATCTGTTGCTATAGTCGCCCACCCACCCCCCATCTGGCGCCCTACTCCTCCCCGTGAACCGCCCCTGAAATGCGCTGGGAGTGGGTCGCCGTTATTGTAGGCGCCATTTCCCCAGTGCTCTTATCACGGGATGTAACAACTGCCCCCTGATGAGTGAAGGGCTTAAATAAGTGGCACAGGCCTGGTGGCATGGCAGGGCCCTGAGCCCCCACCCCTGTGGGGGGCTCCCAGCAGGCTGGAGCCTGCTCTCCTCTTCTCACTCTGGCTGATCGCAAGAAAACTGGTAAACACTGTCTCTTATAGGGCTCCTAGTTCGACTCATGATTGGCAGCAGAGATGGGGTGACAGGTCTCTGAATGGCTGAGGGACCTGTCAATCAGAACACTCAAGGCATAATTGGATGGGTGAATTAGCACCTAAAATGATGTCCCTTTAAGTCCCCATGAGCACTTGGGTGGTTACCCATGAGGTGTAGTGAATGTCCCACAAGTCCTGGCTTTTTTTATTCCTGGCTTTCCACTGGCTGTGGCTCTTTGCAATGGCTGATTAACCCACTGTCCCTTATAGCAGATCAGATAGAGTCCTGACAAATGTCCTGGTGCAGCCAGAAAGAAATAATTATTTGCCCCATTGCCCCACAGTTTTACAGCTCAGAGGCTGTACTTGCAGTCACTGCACAGATGAAGAATGTGGCTCCTTTAGTTTTCTTGTCGCTACTGCACTTAGTAAAGCTCCCCCTGCAGCAGCCGACAGGCTGACATACAAGAGTCCCAAAGCACTGGTTAATCCAGGGAAAAGGTATTTATCTTTAATTTAAAACAGTCTCCCCTGCAGTACAATACATCCCCAATATGCAGCAACAAGTTTCAATTTAAAAAACTGTTAATTTCTTCCTTTTTTAGGCCGGAGCCATTTAGGGCTACCCTGGAGGCAGCCAAACACAAATTATGAAATATACAGATGACTTGGGCCCTTTTCAGGCATATTTCAATGAGCCCCAGTCAAACTCTTTTAACTGGGCATCTAAGCAGCCTCCCAGCAAGCTGTCCGTAGTCACCAGGTCCCAATTAGGTGGAAGGGATCCCGGGACCCACAGCACAGTCCCCGAGGCGACTGCAAACCGAGTGGTTCAATTTTGAGGGCAAAATCGTGCCATTTTGAGTCCCGCTGCCCTGGAGGCAGCACTTTTACAGTGGGCACTTTACGGTGCAATTCTTGCTGCCCTGGAGGCAGCACTTTTACTATGGGCGCTCGCGAGTGGCGTTCAAGCCCCAAGGGGCTGGATTTTGATTTGGGCTGCATAGCAGGGTACTGGAGGAGCAAACAAGACCTAGGGCACCAGAAAAAAATTGGTAGCCAAATCGGGAGAAGCCCGGGAGACAGCAGGAGGAGAACAGAAGGGTAGGGCTAAGGTAAGCCCAGGCCTGCATTTTTAGGAACCCCCACTTGCAAGGGGGTTACACTAGTAAGATATTGTATATAACAACACGAGCAGAATAAACATCTTAACAAAATGCCCTGCTAGGCTGCCTATATGGCCCAGCGTCAACACATTGCACTGCCATGCCGATGACCCCGACTCAGGAGCAAACTCTGTGTGTCTCAATGGGGGGCAGGCCAAGCCAAAACAGGTACCACCTGGCAATGCATCCCAGCCAGGGAGGGCTGGTGGCAGGTTCCGCAACTGTCCTTATCTTTGTGGCTGGGCCAGGGAGCTTTATCCTACCACAGCAGTAAGGTGTGTGTACGCACGCAGCTGATTCAGGCATCACCCACATCTAAGGAGGGTGGGAGAAAAACCCATCTGCTGTTTATGAAATGGCTAGGATTCCTTGGCCTGGTCAGGGTGTAGCCCCACAGAAGACTGACAGCCGGCTAGGAAATAAAATATATAGAGTAAAAAAATGTCCCACTTTATTACTATTGAGACCAGAACTGGTCTTTGTTACCTTCCTTCCCAGCTTGGAATGTAAGCAAAAACCAGGCAACTAAACTGACACGTACTGTGTTGAGACATTAGTGGCTAATGTGTGAGCAGTGAAGGCGGTGGTGTTTTAGTATCCAGGAGCATTATTTAGAGCTCAGACATGCGTAATAAACCCTGCAAGGAGCCCTCACTAAGTGTGACTATGTAATTCTCAAAGCAGCTCCATGCCCCAAGAATGGGAAAGGCATAGTGATACAATGTACTTCTACCTGGTTACGGGAGTGCACCTCCGTGGAGATATTTAAGAAAGACCTGAAATCATATTTATGGAAAATGGCCTTCTTGGAAAGCTAAGTTAATTGTAATATGATTGGAATTTTATTGTAATTTATTATGTTTTTATGACGTATTTTTATATGTTTTTGAAGTCTTGTACTGAAATTTGAATTTATGATTTTAACTTGCTCAGCGCCTTGATATATTCAAAGGCGCTATATAAATAAAATTATTATTATTATTGTATTATTATTTATTATTATTATTATTATTACCCTTCAAGGGTGGATTCGGGGGAACTGATGGCATAAGTGCTCCTACCCCAATGTGTTTACATCACAACTACTGAACAGTAATGAACAGGGAGACATCGCTCTTTCCATTTAGGAAACAGTGTTAGGGTGAAATTGAGAGCTCAGATTACATTTTTGTAAACAGGATAAGCATAGCCTTCCCCCTTCTAACTGGAATGGTCTCCCTTTTCTGTGAATCTATAGTGGCCCTGTTTACAGACACAGCTATGTAACCCAAGTACTTGATAACTACCTTGCAGTTTGGCTCACTTAGTAAAATACACGGACGGGTTCCTAGACTCTTCCCAGATGAAAACATTTCCAAGTGGCTTCTTAGCTATATCTTGCACTTTGGAAAGATAGGATTTTCGTTTTAAACCTCTACGTAGAACTTAGTTTTATAACATTGTCCAGGAACTAAGCTTTGGTAGGGTTGGAGTCATCACCTAGCAACTATAGACTAGTCCGTCTCACATCAGTGGTGGGGAAATTAATTTTTATTTATTTGTTTAACCAGGAGTGGCACACCAAGCTGAAAGCTTTTTTACAGGCGTGATCTGGGAGCACAGGGAAGTTAAGTGACTTGCTCAGGGTCACACAGTATGCAAGTGGAAGCTGTGGGATTCAAACCCAGGTCTGGTCTGCTGGATGTCACCAGATTTGCAGCTCAGAGCCTTAAACCACTGTGTTATACTGCCTCACTAATGGAAACACTGGTGAAAGAATGGCTAGTGAAATATCTTGAATCCAACAGATTACAAGCCCAAAGGCAGCATGGATTCATGGGGTGGGGTGGAGGGGGAGTCATTCAGGGTCATCCCTGAAGAAGGGACTTTGGGTTCCAGTGAGCCTACCTGCTTAACAAAATTCAATAAATAAATAAATGCCGGATGATTCTAACTTGATTTCATTGACTGGGTGACCAAATAGATCAAGGAAGGGCAGTGGACGTGACATTGGACTTCAGCAAGGCCTCTGACACGGTTTCACATAGGAGACTGATAAAGAAATCAGATAGCCTAGGGATGGGATCCAAAGTGGTAAACTGGATACAAAAAAATTGGTTAATGGATAAGTGACAGAAGGCGATAGTAAACAGCACTGACTCTAATGAGGGGAAAGTGACCAGCTGGGTGCCGCAGAGCTCAGTACTGGGACCGGTGATGGTCCTCTTTGGTGTTTTTAGGAAGGTATGCCTTTTTGCAGATGACACCGAAATCTATAACAGGGTGGCTACTCAGGAGGGGGTGGAGAGGTTGAGTAGGGGCTTTAGAAAACTTGAAGAGTGCTCAAGGTATGGCAGCTGGTGTTCAATACCAAAAATTACAAAAGCATGCACCTAGGGCATACAAACGCAGCAGCCTAGTATAAAATGGGGCGGGGGAGCTATATTATCTGATGACTGCACCAAGCTCATTCACAGATCATTGCTCTAACCCATAGGCTATACAGCCAGACCAAGATTGATGCCTTCTAGCCCTGCCTCCCAAAAGAAGTGAGGCCCGTCAACTCTAGGACGGAGTGGGGGAAGGGGACGGTCCATGTTCTTGCAGCCCAATAAACAAAAGCCTGAAGATAATTCCAAAATCCAGGTCTTCCACACTGCCACAAGGCAGTTCTGAGGGCTTTGTATAATTCTTTCAGACTGCCAGTAGACATTAACAACAGTAGTAGTCTCAGTGCAGCACATGCTTTGTATATATCAGTGTTGTGGCTCAACAGGTAGCTTGCTCACCTCTGGGGCTGGAAGATTGGAAGGTCCTGGGTTCTAGTCCCACATCAGATACTTGGGGTAGTACCCATAAGTGAGAATCTAGTGTATTACGAGAGGCACACTGCACTGTTGTAGTGCCATCCTTCAGATAAGACATTAAACTGAGGTCCCTTTTTTCTTATCTATGGTCATTGTCCAGGTGGAAGTAAAAGATCCCATGGCACTTATTGGATTAGAGGAATTTTATTTATGAAAAAATAATACAGAACTTACAGGTATCATACAAAGATCAACGAAAATTCACTTTAGACAGGCAAAGAAGGAAACCGGAAAAGAATGAACAGAAATACCATATATCATGAAGGGATTCAGCTCTTCAAAAATCACAACCATGTGCAAAAAGAACCTCATATTTACAGTATTCATGTACCGTTCTCCCAAGGCATATCAACAGCTGGACAGGGCAAGGCTAGCACTTCAGATGCATACATTTTCTTTACTGCTGTTTGTAACATGGCACAAAAGTAGATTGTGAAATCCAGTAATGAGATTGGTCCAAAGGCATCAGCTGACGAAAACCCAGCAGATATTAACCCAGCAGTAGAGCCTGCTCTTGCAGTACCTGTGTAAACCAGGGTGACCGGGCAGCACTGAAATGAAAGAATATCGGTAGTACGTTTTGAAACAGAGGTAGAGACACAGTTTGTGTCGGCATGTATTCGTGCCTGTAGATGGCGCACGTCATGCAACACTGAGACAATCAGTGTCAGGAGGTCGGGGAGTGCTGTAGTACTGTGGGGTATATGGGACAGAAGCGTGGCGAGTGGCAGAAGTGAAGAAGGCACAGAAATGGCTGAACCCACGAACAGGTGCGTCTCAGATGAGTCACATATACGTCAGCATGATGTATTAGGGCTAGTAAAATGACTCGGGGAGCAGCAAATGACTTTCAGACAATACAATACAGCTATCTTGGAACATGTTGGCACGAGTACAGAAAAAAAAGAGATCTGTCCCAGAATGCAGCAGTATTATGTATCTCACCGCTCTAAGAACGAAGAGATATACAGCGAAACTGCTGCATGGTGAAAGCAAAGTGAGCTTGCCACAAATAATATTTACAACATGCCATACATATTTGTAAAGTACTTTACATATATTCCACCCAAGTGACTGTAAAAAGGCATAAGAACACATTCTGATATGAAACATGGGCAAATAAAGGTTCTTTCCACAGTTCAAGAAGAGCAGGAGAGTTTTCCTGGTGTCATGGTCAACATTCCCCCTGTCAATAAAACAGTTCCATGTACCCACCCCCCAGGAAGCACCTGGAAACAGGCTGTCACATCTTAGCGTGTCTTTCCTGGTCAAAAATTACAAACAAATAAATAAACGTCTCTGTGACTCAGTTGCACGGCAGTTCCCATCCCTTTCTCCACATGGCTCCAACTGCATTAGCCACCATGCAGGAAGAGACTTGTTTGTGACCCCGCTGTGTATAGCATGATGAGACCTAAAACAAGAGACTGGTGCTATGTGGTTATTGCAGCCACTTAACAACAATCCTGTGTGACTGCATATGGGGCCCTCTATCTCAAAACGCTTCACAAAGCAATCATATACAGGTAATGCTGGGCCTGTGTTCAGGCAAACAGAGTTGTCATTATGCATTAAAGCAATATCCCATATACAATACCGAATAATAATAATAATGTTTATTTATAAGGCGCCTTATCTAATACCAAGCTGCCTAACAATATAAAAACAAATCAAAATCATACAAACATCAATTCAATTAAAATCAAATAACAATAAATCAGTCAATTAACTGAGAAGGCTTGGTGCCACAAAAAGGGTTTTAAGCCCTGCTTAAATCCCTCCACAATTGAGCACTCCTGCAACCGACGGGGTAGAGAATTCCAAAGGGTGGGGGCTGCATACGCAAAGGATCTTGCACCAGATGATTTTAAATTCACCCTTGGGATCTCTAGCAACCCCTCATCGGCTGAGTGGAGTGATCGACCAGGGCAGTAAGGGACCAGGAGCTCTTTCAGATTGTCCGGGCCCTGTCCATGTAGAGCTTTGAAAGTCAGTAAACCGACTTTAAAGGTGATCTGCCAGTGCAGTTCGCGCAGCACCGGTGAAATATGACAGGATCGAGCAGATCTTGTCAAAAGCCGGGCCGCTGCATTCTGCACCAGCTGCAAGCAACAGATTTCTACCCCAGAAAGCCCTGGGTAGAAGGAGTTGCAATAATCCAAGCGCGAGGACACAAAGGCATGGACCAGAGTAGGAAGGTCATCAGACGGAACCAGATGCCTAATCCTGGCGATATTCCTAAGATGATAAAAGGACGTTTTGACGACAGCCGACACCTGAGAATGCAGGGTCAGTCCATCATTAAAAATTACCCCCAGGTTACGTACCCATTCAGAGGTTGGGAGTGAGATGCCGCCAAGAAAAATTCCAGATGGCGTACCAACTCCAACCCGCCTATCTGACGACCTGGGTCCACAACCAATACCTCAATTTTTTCCGAGTTCAACTTCAGCCAGCTGGAATCCATCCACTCCTGGATTTCTCTCAGTCAGTTATTAAAGACCGAGAGAGCTCCATCCTGTTCGAGTGCGAAAGAAAGGTAAAGCTGGGTATCATCTGCATAGCAGTGAAAACCTCAGCCCATACCTTCTTACAATGTCTCCGAGGGGTAGCATGGACACCGCGAACAACATGGGTGACAACACTGAACCCCGAGGCACACCACATGACAGAGGAGTTGGGCCTGAAGAATAAACCCCAGACACCACTCTCTGTGTTCTACCCATGAGGAAAGATGTAAACCACCTGAGGACTGTTCCTGACAGTCCACAGATATGCATCAGGTGTCCTAGCAACACCCCATGATCCACGGTGTCAAAAGCTGAAGAGAGATCCAGAAGGACCTAGATGGTACAGTTCTTCCGATCTCTTGCCGTCAGGAGATCATTGAGCACCCGAACCAGCGCTGTCTCGGTACTGTGTCTCTTACGAAAACTGGACTGGAGTGATTCATAGATGTCATGGATGGTCAAATGGTTTTCCAGCTGAACTGCCACTACTTTCTCAATCACCTTCCTTAAAAAAGGAAGGTTAGAGATAGGTCTGTAGTTTGCAAGGCAGCCGTAGGTAGCTTTCTTTAAGAGTGGTGTCACCACTGCCTCTTTCAGGGAGCTAGGAAACTCTCCAGATTCCAAGGAGCACCAGACTATCTGAGCAAGGACCGGACCGATGACATCAGTACAACCCAAAATTAGGGAGGTTGGTCCAGGGTCCAAACTACAGCACGTAGGGCACACACTCTGGATAATCCAAATGACATCCATGAACTCCAGTCGACTGAAGGTATGCCAGGAAGGCCGAGGTACAGTGACCCCGTACTGATCAGAAGCAACACCCAAAGAGTGTGCTGGCTGGAGTACCGCCTTGATGTCAACCACCTTATTTGCAAAGAATTGAGCAAGCTCATCGCACTCTAATTGCGAAAAAACTTTCCAAACATGTAGACAGGCTGGGTTGCACAGTCTGTCCACAGTTCGGAAGAGATGAGCTGGTCAATTCTGAGCAGCAGCAATCTCCCAGGACAGGAATTATGCCTTCTTACAGGTGATTGCAGATTGATAGACTTGATAATGGTCCATCAATCTAAGGTGGTCGGAATCAAAGGCGGACTTGCGCCAGCAACGCTCTAACCTTTGTCCTAGTCTCCGCATCTCCTTCAAAGTCCCATCAAACCATGGGGACCTGGGGTGAAGGGAGAGAGGGTGAACACAGACTGGAGCAATGAAATCCAGAGCCGCCGAGACCGCTGAATTGTAAGCCGTCACGAGGGTCTCTGGGTCATTGCTTGCCAACGAGAGGAACGAGAGATCAAGTACCACCGCATACTTGCAAAGGACCATTAATTGAGGGGGGTGCTGTCCAGAATACCAGACAATTGCCTACTCTTTCCAAAAGGTGCCACGGGATCTTTAATGCCCTCCAGGAGAATCACCAAAGATGGGTAGAAGGGAGATTTTTCTAAGTGTCTTATTTGAAGGATGGCACTTCCCTACAGGTCAGCTGGCATTCTATATATGCCGCAGTGTAGCATCAGCATCGATTATAAGCTAACTTGAACCCACAACCTTTTGGCTCAGAGATGAGAATGTTACCAAGTGACCCACTGACACCACAAGAGAGCAAGGCAAAAAACAAAGGTTCGTTACAGGGGCATGTACCTGCCTAGGAATAGGCTAACGACCAGAAACCTCGGCATCCATAGAGGTGTACCCCATAATTATCATTTTGGAACTGATCCTGGTGTCCCACCATAGTCTTCTATGGGAGTACCACAAAACTTTTATTATCCAGATCTCAAATATAAACCGCAGCCTGGAAAGAGTTAAGGGTGCAACCACATTCAATTTACTTGGCGGGGGCTGAGCTGCATTTCAAAACACAGCCACCCAAAGCAAACCAGGGGTGTAAGTGCAGAACAGACAGTTGAAAAGCAGGTGGTGAGAAGACAAGAAAATAAAAGGACAAACTATATGCTACCTCTGTCCAAGTCTGTTGCTAGTTTTTCTTTCTTTCCATCAGTTGGGAAGGAAATGACTAGTCTGCCTTGTTTATGCCCAGGGGTTTAAACAGACAATAAAAATATGCCCACCAGGACCATATTTGTTGCTCCATGTGGCACAACAAACACAACCTTTGTACACCATTTACCACTAGTGACTGCCTCCACCCATGCACTGGTAAATACAGTTACCGTACATTGCTCCCTCAGACACCCACATATTACCCGATGCCTGTAATGTTGTATGGCCCTTGGGATGCAAGAGTAATCTCAGTGGCCACCCCTTCTAGTTTTGACTCACAGGAATTAAATTATAGAAAAGATTATCTGGTTCTGTGATGTGTTTCATGGAAGAATAGCAGCAGGGCACAGCCTTGTTGCCCCCCCCCCCCAAAAAAAAAAAAAAAATTGTACACCATGGACTACGTGCATTATGTCTTCTTAAGTTACACTCCCGTTTATGCCAGTGTGCCGCGATCTGCTAAATGTCTTGGCATCTCCGCCCCCTCGACTACCTTGTTTATCACAGCTCCTTCTTGCCTTTCAGCCGGTCCAGTGACCTTTTCCCTACTTTTCGCTCAGCCAATGGTTGCCCGCCTATCTCTCAAAGGTGCCGGTGATTGGTTGCCTCTGGGATTGGAGGACCTCTGCCCACTGAGCTGCTGTCCATGGAATATAAGTGGGAGGCGGGGATTGCGGGTTCTGGGTTACTGGTGTTATGTACAGGGAATAAGCAGTAAGAGAATCTGGGGCTGAGACTACAGGGCATGAGGATAGGGGGAGGAGAGACGGATGAAACGAGGAACCCGGCACGAAACGCGGCTGAAGAGTACGTGCAATGAGACCCGCAGCAGCGACAGCCTTTCCTCCCGCCGCGTGGTATCAGCCCGATCGGTGCCCATCGGGATGAACTGAATCTTAGCCACTGCCCTTCTTCCGTTTTCAGAAGGACTTCTGCACCCGAAGCACACAGAGCCACTTGGCATCCTACTTAAGGCGTTAAGAGTTGACCAGACCCTACTGATTACTAGACAATGCTCCGGGAGTCTCTTCTGCCTTTTGCCCGGGTGACCTCCAGCGTGCCCGATGTTCCGTCAGTTGCTGTGCTCGCTCACCTTTTTACACTGTGCGGGGCTCTTGGAGATTTGAATTGCAGCTTTCCCTTAAGTTTTTAACGTCCAGGTACCAGAACTGCACAAAGCACATTTTCGTGCGATCTGAAAGTTTAACTAAACTTTAAAAAAAATACCCCCCAACCCCAGCTGTGGATGTGCACTCCTGCTTTTTGTTGACTCTCTTTTTGTCTTACTTTAAAAGAGATGCTCTTGGACCAGTCGGCTGTTGCACCCAGCTCCAGCGCTACCGTCTGCTCAGTCCCGATCCCGGGTCCATCCCGGGCGAAACCCATCATGCCAGGCTCCCTGCCTGTCGCCGTCGACTTCCTGCTTGGCTCAGCTGCCTGCTGCCTGGCTTGCGTGTTCACCAACCCGCTGGAGGTTGTGAAGACCCGGCTGCAGCTGCAGGGTGAGCTGCGGGCACCGGGCTCATACCCGCGGCACTACAGTGGCGTGCTGCCGGCCCTGCTGGCCGTAAGCCAGGCTGACGGGCTCCGCGGGTTGCAGAAGGGACTCACAGCGGGTCTGCTGTACCAGGGACTCATGAATGGGGTGCGCTTCGGCGTCTACTCGTCCGCCGAGGCCGCCGGGGTGACCCAGAAGACCGGAGGAAGCATCGCTGCAGGTGCTGTGGCAGGAGCCCTGGGAGCCTTTGTGGCCAGCCCTACCTACTTGGTGAGTGCGCTTTGTATTTGATGTACTGTCCGATTTCTTCAGTTTCGTTTGCCAGTGGTGGAAGTGGGATGGGTATTACTGGGGACCTTGCTGAAGTCATTCGTTTTCAGACTTTCATTTATTTATTTCGCAAGGAAAAGGCTCCCTTGAGCAAGCTCATTTCAAGTTCAAGTTTATTGTAGGAAGACTCCGTTGAACAAGCTCATTCACAAGGAGGTCATTTGACACAGACAGGTAGTTACAGATTACATAATCGGAAAAAAACTACAAATTCAAGTACAGAATTATGGGCAAGCATTAACATGTTGCATGACAATGACATATGAAAAATATAAGTACAGGAAAAAAGGTACAAAGTGCCTGTTTCAGAGTATCAATGCAGCTAATTTCTAGGTAAGTAAGAGGAAGCAGTGGGCTAGGGTTAGGGCAGTGAGCTAGGATTTAGAAGCAGCTGTACATATCTTTTATTTTTGCTGCAGCCAACCTTTTAAATAGGCTGACAGGGATAGTACCAGGAAGCTTCAGTATGCCTTGGAGCTGGTTCCAGATAGTTGGGAGTACGTTCAATATGGCCCGCTTGCCGAGTGAGGTGCGAGTTCTTGGTACATTGAGGAGGAGGAGGTCATTTTTCCTAAGAGGGTAGGCGCTATGGGAAATATGGAAAAGGGTTGTGAGACAGTTCAGGAGCTTGTTCAGGAGTAACTTAAGAGTCCAGATACCAGCATGAAGCGTGCGTCTAGTTGAGAGTGCTGTCCAGCCAGCGGCTAGGTACAAATCGCAATGATGGGTTCGGTAGGGTAGGTTTGTCATGCACCATATGGCGCAGTAGTAGAGGACGTCTGGTTTGTTGAGTCCTGAGGCCGCTGCGGAGGAATAGATTAGATCGCCATAGTCGAGTATATTCCATAGTCGAATATATTCTTCCATGCAACACATAATTTACAAGGAGGTCCTGGGTAGGCCAGCATGCAGAGTTAAAAACCATGAATTAGAAGATTGAGGTATAAATACACAGTTAACCTCACAAAGAATACAGCTCGAAAACAAAAGAGTTCAGTTTACATTCAGATGCCTGAGTACCATATCTATTTAGACAAGCTATATGAGAAAGAAAAATAGCCAGTTGTATGAGTTACAGAGCATGGAGCTATAAAGACATAGTTCAGCTCACAAAGAATTACAGAGTGCATTTAGTGCCTCTTTGTCATAACTGTTTTACACAAACTATAGGAAGAGGAAAATAGCAGAATATATACTAAGTATCTCTTTTAATACTATAGCCTCTGCAACTCTACAAGATGAGAACTAATTTGTTATATTGAGTCTCCCCAAGCCATGGAAAAGATCTTGAGCCTCCCCCAGATACTGAAATAATCTCAGTTCTCCCCATACAAAAATAGCATACTTTGCATAGTACACCAGGAATAAAGTGAAACTCCATTGAGTAGTTAGTAAACCTCCCCCAGCCAGATTGCTGGTTCTGCTATTTTTTTTCCCCCTCCTCCTCCAGTTCCCCTGGCCCACCATCCCACTAGCTCCTCCAGCCCCGTCACCTGACATCTCGTGGGCTTGCCTTCCAACTCCAGCCTCCACATGTTGTCTCCCTGCCCGGGGCTAGGGGCGGCGGAGCCTCGCCCTGCACCAGCCAAACCAGGTCTCAGCTGGAGGAGTGCCACGTCTTCAGTGTGGGGCCTGCGAGGTGCCGGTGATCATCTCTGCCGAGGCCCTGTATCTTTTTCCATTTTTTTTCTGGGTCCCACCCATATGGCCGCTGGCAGCGAAGGGTGTGCATGTGCACGCATGGAACCATGCATGGTGTACGGCACCCACTGGTGTCCATCCCTCCTGCTAGCTGTTCCTAGCTGCGCCACCACCTGTGGGACCCCAGGTGCCAGTGGAACAGCGGAGCCAGCATCCCTCCCTCCCTCGAGGAGGAGAGCATCCTCCTGGGCGCTCGATCCTCCTCCTCCCCCCTGGCTGGACCTAGCATCTTGCGCTCATTCCCGAACGCGGGTTGCCAACATCGCGAGCGGTAACCCTACCTTTCCACCAATGGTCCGGCTTAGTTCTGCTATTTTGACTCTAAAACCATTGACACCCCTTGCTGCAGTACCTTCCTGGGTTGGACTGTTTTCTTTGTCTATTTTCTCTCTATTTGGAATAACCTTCCTACCCACCTTTGCCTCTCTCCCTCTTACACTACTCTTGAGCAGCGTCTCAGGGATCATTTTGCTCCCTCCTGCTCTTGCTCCTAGTACCTCTGTGTTTAGCCCTTTGTATTTCTCTAAGTTTTGTACTGTTTATAAGTTTGCCTGTAGCTGACTCAGTATCTCCTTGTCTTCAGATAGACACTGTATATCAAACTTTACACTGTCTGTAAAATATTAATTACTACATGTGTGAGTTTATACCGCATATGATGCTTATATCTGTATCCCCCGCCCCAGACGCATCTGGAAATGAGCTTTTGCTCAGTATGCCTTTCCTGGTAAAACATTTTAAATACATTTGGGCTGCTCTACCATCAGTCCCGTTGGTCGGTTGTTGCATCTCATTATTTGTTCATTGTTCCTACGTGTATACACTACTGTTCATTTTGTATTACCTTCTGAATTGTATTCACTCCCTACCCTTCCCCGTGTACACCTGGAATGAACCTTTGCTCAGTGTGTCTTTCCTGGTCAATGATTTGTAAATAAATGAATAAATTCACCTACTGTCATCCTCTTTTAATTTGCCTCATCCCTTCGAGTAAAATATCTAAAACTCAAAATTTAAATATAGTAGTTTTTCAGACTTGCTTGAGCCTCCCCTGTAACAGGCTGGAGCCTCCCCAGGGAAGCTTACCTCCCCATTTGAGAAACGCTGCTCTAAATGGCTGCTGAAATGGAAACTCGGTTGACTTCTTATTTGGGCCAGGTAAAGTTTCAGTAGGTGGCCTGCTCGATTACCTTAAAATCTTTTAGTAAAAAAAAAAGGTATTTTTTCAATGAAATGTACGTTTGGGTTACCTATCAAAGTTTTGGCTAGTTCAAGTTTTGGTCAGTAGCCAAATGACTACCAAAAAAATACAAAAAACAGTACACCAATCTTATTAGGAAGGGGCATTTTTAGAGAGGGACTGAGGGCAGTACCATAAAATGTTGCATAATTTACATTTTATCCATATCTCTCGCATTTTCCTCATTTTACCCCTGAGAAAGTGTTTTGTCCCACATTTGGAAGGTACTGTCCACACCGAGATGCTGTTAATTTAAATTCTAAAGTAGTATTTATTTTTTGTTTTTCGTGTAGCTTTTTGCCCACACTCCTGGCAGCTTTCCTTTCCAACAGCTCACCCAGTCACCTACCCTCGTCTCAGGGTCTTACCCAGATATACACCCATGGTGAGGTCAGAGAAGGGAGGTCTGTCCACTCCGCCCTGAAGCACAATCAAGAACCCCTCCTAGCCCTGTAGGTGGTGCGGGGGATGTGGCGACCAGATGATCATTACTTTGCTACCATTTTTCTATGTGTGGTTCCCCCTGGCACCGAATCACGTTCAGTGATACACATGCTCATGCATGCACACTTTACAGGCATTTATGTCGGGTCCCTTTCCTATGGTGCTCGTCTAGTCACACCACCCAGTCTCTTGTTAGGTGATGATGGTGTGCCAAGACATCGAACCCTGCTCTCCGAATGAGAAGAGCAGCCATAGGGACACTCAATTCTCCCCCATCTCCTGAGCGACCCTGGTCCATTATGGAACCTGAGTCACCGGTGTGGCATGAGATAAGGCATCCACCACCTCAGCCCTCTGTACCCTGTGGCTGACTAAAGCGATATTTAACATTCTGTGATGCTCAAGCAAAATGTAACTTTGAAGCATTGGTTCCTATGGTATTTTGACATCGTATCTTCATGTTGGATGATACATCCGTCATTTTGTGGACCAGTGTGTTTTTTTAGTTGTTTAACCAGGAGTAGCACACTAAGCTGAAAGCTTTTTTACTGGAGCGACCTGGGAACACAAGGAAGTTAAGTGACTTGCTCAGGGTCACACAGTATGCAAGTGGAAGCTGTGGGATTCAAACCCAGGTCTGGTCTGCTGGATGTCACCAGATTTGCAGCTCAGAGCCTTAGACGACTACACTATACTGCCTTCTTCACCACAGTGCCCCTCATTTTGAGTACGTGTCCCTCATTTCAGTGACAAAAGGTTGAATGGTATATTTAACTGTTTCACATTTATGCATTAAGGGGCTACTTACTTACTTAGCAGCTAACTTTTCCTCACTTTTTCCTGAACTGAGATTATTGTTTTAATTTTGGTCCTAGAGCTGAAATTCCTGCCCCCCCCCCCACTGCTTACAACACTAGGTTTGTTTGCTTCACGTGCAAATTTGAAAACCATTTAGTAAATGAAAGGCTAACATTCCTTACCATGATAGCTCCAGGGTGGTAGGATATCGTAAGAGCCTCATGATGTCCTGCTGCAATTGGTCATCAATTGGTGAGTGAGATATTTCATTATCCAAAAGGCTTATAGAGCAGAATCTCAGTCCAGTAATTCACAAAAGAAGGACAAGCCATATGCATTGCTTCTAGAATTCATTCAGCTTCAAATGTTCAAGTCCAAGGTGTTGGGTAGCACCAGGCAAGTATCTTCTGAGGCTGAGGTTGTTGACTTTAGATGATAAAGAGGATTGCCCTGAAGGTGCTATTTTACAGGTCTGGGGATGTGGCATACTGGTGTGAACCGTGGCGCTAGCCTACAACAAAAGGGGATGCTTCTGGTATGTAGATAGGATCTATGGCTGCAATAGCAGGTGTGGCCGATGGTTTGGATAGGGGGGTTTGAGGTGGATGAAGGGTGGGGGTGTGTCACATTAGCACCCAGATGCAAGGCTGCTTGTACCAACATTGCTTTGACATTTGTATTGGTCTTGCACATAGCCAGTGGTAATGCAATGGAATACTATATATAATTTTATAGAGGCCTGGTCATGCCCCTGTAGTTAAGGGTTGAGTAGCCTGTTTAATGTTAAATGTCAAATTGTGCACTTTAATAACTTTGCAACTGATAAATGGATTTGCACAAAATTTGGTATATGTTGTCCTGTGGGGTAGATCTCTTGACGTGGCAAGTTTTGTTTTGGTTGGATGTGTGGATTCTGAGATCCGGATAGTGTAAACATTCACCCCTTTTTACAGTTTTTTTACTCTTCGGCTTATTTTTTTTTTTTTGTAACCAGGAGAGCCACACTGAGCTAAAGCTTGTTTACAGGTGCGACCTGGGAGCACAAGGAAGTTAAGTGACTTGTTTAGGGTCACAAAGTGTGCAAGTGGGATTCAAACCTAGGTCTTCAGGTTTGCAGCTCAGAGCCTTAAAACGCTATGCTATACTGCCTGCCTTGCGCCCAGACGGTGTGGAATTTTGATGTTATTTTTTTATGGAAGAAAGAACTTGGATAACAGAACTGCCAGTGTTTGATTGGTGCAAAAATATTAATCTGTTTCAAAATTATTCAGGTTTTAAGTTCCCATGATTTCCTATAGGAAGTTCATTTTTCAGGATAGAGGTAAAATTTCGACAAAGAAATTGACCGGGGGACTTATTCTTGTGAGATCCTGTCCTTATTTGTTTTTTCCTATATAGATTTTATGACCGATTTCCCCTCCCTTTTTTGCCCCACCTCATGTGTGTGTGGAGGCACGCACAACCTGTGTATGGTGCCTGTCGGACCTCCTCCCGATAGCAGCAGAACTATGGGAGGTGGAGACAGCGGTCCTCCCCAGGAGAGGAGAGCTGCCATTACGGGTGCTCGATCCAGCTCCCCCCAGTTGGCTCCCCAACGACTCTGGCTCGTTTCTGAACCCAGGTGGCTGGCGTGGCGTGAGGTAAGGCATCCAGTGCCTCAGTCCTCTGGGCTGACCTCTGTTCCTTATTTGTGAGGAAAAAAATCCTTTTTCACAAGCTGCCATCTTGTTTTTGTTTTTCCCACCAACTAAAAAGCGTGGAAATAACACAGAAATGGGTCATTTTACAAAACAAACACCAGAACTTGGCTAAATGGGCCCCGTTTTGCTAGAGTCTGGTGTTTGTTTTCATAATTAGACCCAGAAATACCTGTTCTGGGCACCCCAAATCCTGGGTGCCCAGCTTAGTGAGAGGAGCGCTTCCCCCTCATTCTCTGTATAAGAACCAGAGATTTTCTTGAGTTCTGCAGCCACAACTGAACTTGTGCTGCCAGCTGCAGTGTGAGCCCCCTTGGCCTGGTGTCTAGATGCACCCCTTGCTCCCTGATCACTGCCCCCCCATATAATATTATCTGATGTGTAGTGGCACCTCTCACCCTCATCACCATCCCCATCCCCATAATGTTTATCTTACTCCCTGGTGTCTAGTGGCACCCCCCACTCTCTGTTTGCCTTTATCTTTTTTATTTTTTTTTTATTTTACATTTATATAATCCGACACGAGATGCCCACCCTGGTGTTGGATTCCCCCCACAGCCTGTTTGTTTCATTAATGGTGCGGTGGACACTGAGTGCCCAATCCCCGTGTCAGAATTACAAGCCCCCCCAGTTGTGTGGGACATTGGAGAGCCCACCCTCAGTGTCCCGAAGTATAAATATAAATATATACACACAGTATATATCCTGTAAAAAAAGAAAACCGTCCTCTGTCTCTTTTTTTGTTTGCTTACCCTGTAAAAAAGAAAATGGTCCCTTGTCATCCCCCTCCCTACCCAGCCACCACCCCATCCCACCCCTTACCCTGTACTTACCACCAGAGGTGGTAGGCTGTCATCTTCTGTGGACGGGACACGTCTGCATTCTTTAAAGCCGAACCACGAACTGAGGAATCGAGATAAGTGCTGTATAATGTATTTCAATGACATTTTGAACTTATGTTCATAACTTGTTGGAATTTTTTCAACAAATTTTCAACATAGCCTTTTTGGGACCCCACCTCATGAACACTGGCACTGTCATTTCATTAATTGGGCCCAGAAGGTGATATAATCATTTTTTTTATTCTGTGTTGACTGGATAGGCACACTGGCACCAGGTGCCTTTTTTCAGGTAAGACCTGGGTACTACAAGTACAGTGCGGCAAGCAGCAAAAATATGATACAGTACATGATGCTGTAACAGAACAATGTGAATAGGATACATTAGAGGTACCAAAACATAACACAATTGTGCAAATTTAACAAAATGCAAACAGACATGTACAGTATGTAACAACACTAAAATATAGCAAAAAGAACAGTGATGAAACTGGGCTGGTTATCGAACATAGCGAGGCGGGAGTTAAGTAACCCAAGCACATGCAGTAAGGTTCAGCAAATGAATTTTCATTTTAAGCACAAAGGCTTTAGGAGAGGTTGCCAATCTGATGACCGAGGGCATTGAGTCCCAGAGGGAGGCAACACGGTAGCTGAAGGCTCTCTGACCCATGCCTGTTTGAATAAATGGGATCATGAGGGAACTGCCCGCAGCAGAGCGGGAGTGTGCAAGGTTAACAGGCATGAGTAACTCAGTGAAGTAGTGCGGCATGCTTTCGAACAGAACCGTGTACACAAAGCTGGCTAGAGTAAATTGTACTCAAGTTCATGTTGTAGCCAGCCGAGCTGCTTGAGACTGGTATAATGGTGGGACCTTGAGGCCATGGAGATAGCGCATCTAGCCAATTTGTGCTACATGACTTTTTTTCTTGCGCAGACAGCCTTAAGGGTGGCATCCGTTACTAAGACACAATAATCCAGTAGCAACTATGAGTAGCAAGCAATGAGCTAAACACTTGAGCTGTAAGGCGGGGGGATGCATGAGGTGATCCACCCCCTAAATGTTCTCAATAGGGTTGCAAGTATGAATTGTACCCCCCACCCCAAGAGTCACATTACTGCTATTATGGAATGCTGTAAGGTTTTCTGGCATTATTTCAGAGTTTAAAATATAAATATAGCTGCCCTCATGGCCCAGTGGCAGTGTGTGCTGCTGTGGGGGCAGCCCAGGTTCAGTAGTGGGCTTGGGTCACGACATTGGGACCAGGCTTGGGTAGCTGCACCTCTGTCGGGAAGGTTTGGCTGCCAGTTTCATCACCACAGTGCCCTGTGTTTTTATTTTATTCTTTGGTAACCAGGTAAGCTCACTAGGCACACGTGCCTGTTTTCAGGGGTGACCCGGGAGCACTGGATGGTTATGTGACTTGCTCAGAGTCCCACAGTACGCAAGTGGAGGTTGTGGGAATCCAACCCAGGTCTGCTGGGTGTACCAAGCTCATTCACAGCTCATTACTATACCCTCTAGGCTATACTGCCAGGGAGACAATACTGCCAAGGAGCTTGTCTCTGACCGCAGGGATGCTGAGACATCCAAGGCTGACATAGGCACCACTCATGGGATGGAGTGAAGGAAGTGACTTCAGGAAGAGAACCAGGGCAAAAAGTAACGTGCATGGAGCTGCCTAAATGACAGTCGTCTGTACCCTGAGGGCCTTCTCTGTGCAGATTCCTTCAAGCTGAAACAGCAGGGGTGCAGCTGACATGGCTGAGGGGGTTGACCTGCAAACAGCCCACAGGAGGAGGTGATGGCTTATGCACCAAAAAGAGTGACTGACGGAAAGAAAACAATAACCAAAATCAGCCCTCAGAGCGGGTGCTGAAAATCAAGCAGGCTCAAGAGACCGTTAGGCCTATTCTGCTGGCATGTTAGTATGTTAGTATATTAAAACAAACAAACAAAAAATAACACAGAAACCTTTCTGCTGGTTTTGTGCACACCACAGCTTCAGGAAAGAGCAGGGGGCATGACCCATGTGTGTACCACGTGGTTATTCACATGGGGTCCCAGACAATCAGAAGGCAGCATTCCCAGTTCAATTTTATGATGGTAGTTCAGGGACTATATTCAGTGTCTATATGGGCAGCTGATAAGTGTGCTAATTCCACACACACACACACACCCTGTATTATGTTAGAACCTGTATCATTGAGAGAGGACATGTTGGTCAGGACATCAACGATAATTCCAGTACCCTTTCAAAAAGTGCCATGAGATTATTAATGTCCTCCTGGGCAGCCACCAGAGATGGACAGAGGTGTTCTTGGTGTAACTCTGAAGGACAGTATCTCCAACAGAGTGCATCATCTGCATTAGCCCAAGTGCTGTACCTTGAGTGGGACTTGAACCCATAAACTTCTGATTATCCTTGGCCCTAAGATCAGAGTGCTGCCAACTGAGTCGCTGGCAGTGACTGAACATGTTTCTGCAGACATCTGCAGACACATGGATTTTGTTACAAAAAGTGGCCATGCGCTCCCAGATTGTTGCTTTAGAGAAATCCAATAGAATTGCTAAGTCAGCACATACCGCACACACAGCTATTGTAGGGACTCCGCATGGATGGCTAGCTTCTGTTCTGGCTGGAAAACTTGCTCCAGGATTTAGCCTCCTCCAGATAGTTGTAGACTGAAGAATTTTGTTGGGCTTGACTATGGTCTTGTTCCTGCAAAATTAGAGAAATAAGGGATCTTGCTTTCCCACAAAAACAGATCTATAAATATTTGTTTTGTGGCCCACGGATAGAAGTGAAATGATCAACCTTGGCACCACATCAAGGGATCTTGGGTGCATAATGTTAACCAGAAAACAAAAAGCACAAATCAGGTGATCATGAAAGAAATCAAGATAGATGTCAGTCTGATGAGGCGTGAAAAATTATGCCTACCCACAGCTTGTTTTGCAGTTAGCCTATCCTATTCATTTTGTGTAACAAAAGTTTTACCAGACAAATACACTAGGGTTTGATTTCCCCGTTTGCAAGCATGGTCTGCATTAAAGTACAAGAGGCAGACAGTAGCAAGTTCCAAAATTACATAAGCATTCATCTGAAACATTAAAATGACTTGTACAAACACTGTCATCACATATTTATGTATATTCTTCAGGTGGTTTGAGATACTTTTACATTAAGTGGAAGCGCATTCCAGTCATAAGGTACTTTTATTTGAGATAGAACTACGACCTAGATTATTATTGCACCTTCGAACTAAAATAACATATTTGTCCTAAACCTTAAGGCACATCATGTTGAGTATGGAATAAAATTATCCAGTACTTTTTTTTTTTTTACATTGTTTGTTGCATTTTGTGTAAACAAAATATGGCAAAACACTGCGTCCAAGAAATGGCAGTTATGGACTTGATATGCTTCACATATGATTAATGCAGGAATAATGTGTCACAGTCCTTAGAAGTATAACAGCGAGGGGTTCAGTTAATAAGAAAAAACATGTTGGCACAGTTGAAGCTTAATTGCAGGCAACGCTGCAAATTATATCAAATAAACTTCCAGCAGTGGCCCCACAAGCAGTTCAGTGAGACGGTCAGCTCTGTGACCAAGCATAAGAGACAATCCCACTTCAAAGGTCAAGGATCGAATAACATTTTAGAGTATGGACAACATCCATATACTATTAGTTGGCATACTGGTAATGCACAGAACTACTGTAGGGGTATGTGTGTGCTAGAATTTAGTACTTAGTTTAATGTCATGTTGTACTGTACAGGTATTAACGCTAGGGCAAGCCTATGTCACAGTTTGCTGAGATTAGGTGCAATCTGGTAAATGGGATGCAAGAGCAGCAGCAGAAGATAAAATGGAGATCTGCACAACGAAAATGGAGGTTTGCATTCATAAATAAACAAACAAACAAAAAAAAATTTGGTTAGAAGATTCAGTCAGTCCAGTAGTATGCATCATAGGGGACTATAAGGGCCACCTTAGAGATGCACACAAATATTATTTGGCTGTTGTTGCAGAATGCCAGAAATGTGCTACTGTGGCACTGTCTGTACCAGAAGACATCCAGCTACCAAGAGTGGCATGCAGAACTTATGTTTGCACTCAAAACAGAAAAGTCCGTGGCCAGTATGAATGACAAGACTCGAAGGTTACGAAAACAATTGGGAAAAGTCGCACGGTTCTTATGACCATAGACTAGCAATCAGTATATGGTCACAAGTGTTATTACTTGAACCCAAGGACACTGCATTTTGGGGGCCTAGTATATGAATTGTCTCATGGCTATCTATGTCTTAAAAAAAAAAAAAAAAAAAAAAATGCAAAATGATAAATGGTCACAGTTGACGATACCAGAGGGACTGGAAGGAAAAGTATGTCTCTTTGCAGATGACACAAAGATCTGCAACAGAGCTGATGCACAAGGTGGGGTGGAAAGGATGAGAAGGGACTTGGCAAGGTTAGAGGAATGGTCAAATGTATGGCAGCTTAGATTCAATGCTAAGAAGTGCATGGTAATGCACCTGGGAAACAAAAACCCAGGGGAAGAGTACACAATGGGGGGTGAGATACTAACAACAACAAAAATGGAAAGGGACCTGGGGGTAGTCATATCAGATGACCTAAAGGTGGGCAAGCAATGTGAGAGGTCAGCAAGGAGGGCTTGGGGGATACTGGGATGCATAGGGAGAGGCATCACCAGTAGAAAACAGGAAGTTATTATCCCTCTGTACAGACAGCTGGTGAGACCCCATCTGGAGTATTGCATGCAGTTCTGGAGACCCAATCTCCACAAAGACATAGACAGGATGGAAGCTGTCCAGAGGAGGGTTAAAATGGCAGGGTCTGCACCAGAAGACGATGAAGAGAGACTTAAGGAGCTTAATATGTATAGCCTCGAGGAAAGGAGGGAGAGGGGGACATGATAGAAACTTTCAAGTACCTCAAGGAATCAACAAAGTCCAAGAGGAGCAACTTTCAAACAAGAGGTGTGAAAGAACAAGGGGGCACAATTTAAAGATAGAGGGGGGTCGGCTCAGAGGTAATTTAAGGAAGTATCTTTTCACAGAGAGGGTTGTGGATGCATGGAACGGCCTTCCGGAGGAGGTTGTGGAGTCAAAAACAGTGGTGGAATTCAAGCATGCATGGGACAGTCATAAGGCAATTCTGGGGGGGGGCAGAAAGAAGTAGGCTGCTGGTTAACTAGGATCTGCAGCTTATCCATTAGGCAGGGAAATGGGCAGACTGGGTGGGCCAAGTGGTCCTTATCTGCCGTCAAATTCTATGTTTCTTTGTTTCTATCAGTACGTTTCAACAAAAGGAATATCCACTTTAATGCAGTATGCTAGTGCTCGACATATGGGTTTTCTATTAATTATGAAAATCCTAAATAAAGTGATATTTAAAAAAAAAAAAAAGTAAGTGCACAAAACACTACTACTGGCACTGAGAGCATAGATAAAACTCAGACTCAAACTGTGCAGACTGGAAAACACATTTCTTTTTTTTTTTTTTTTTCACTGTTATGGGCCTTCCACAAAACTCTGGTGTGGACTGCATGTAGCCTCCAAGCTATCTAGATTCACCCTCTGAGTGTATGAAAAAACCTATAGGAGGGGGTTAAGCAGTGCACTGTTCCATTAAATGCCTGGAACAGGCTCCCAGTGGAAGCGGTGAAGGCTAAAATGGTGGGGGGCTTCAAGCATGTACAGGCTAAACATAGAGGTATATTAGAAAATTGGCAGGGAGGAGGGAGGGTCGCCGGAGCAGGAAGAAATTTATAGAGCATCCCCGCACCAACAAAAAAAATTCTGGATTAAAAAACACATGAATTGTCTGTTTCCCTTTAAGAGATCTGCATGCAGAGCAGAACTGGTGCTGCGAGATGATTAATAAAAGTTCATCTGAAATGCAGACCAACCTCACTCTGTTGCTGAGTCACCTTAGCCGAGCTTGGCCTTGTTTGGTGTGACTCATTTCTAGCTTTCCGGACTTGGGTTGCACAGTAAGTGTCACATTTATCTAGAAATCTGAGCACTCCAGTTTTACACGTAGGATGTTTTTGTGTTGTCTGACACTAGGTGACATTCACATTATACAGTCGTGTCTTTTTTTTTTTTTGCTACCAGAGACAACAGATCTGCTACTTGCCAGCATTAGTTATAATAACCCCCACCCAGCTGTGACAGACTTTGTTAAATTTAATTAGCAGATTAGATTTAGTCATCGTTCTCTTGATCAAAAGTAGCTGTGATACTGTTTTTCACCTGGATTTTTTTCAATCTTTAAATTATATTTGGGCTACCAGGTTTTGTGCTGGACTAGCATGGTATGTAGCAAAGCTGGTTACCAGAAATATTTACCCAAATGGCTTAACAACTGGTGTAGTTAGTTCCCATTTGACCAATGCAGACCTTCATCGGTGGGCCCTCCCACTCATGACATTTGACACTAAAAAGGTTTCTAGGTGTCAGAGCACCTCCGGTGAAAATATTGACTTTGGCTCTCTGCCAGTAATGCTGTTGGAAACCGTTTCCATGGCAGCACTATCCTTTTTTCATAGGTACCTTTCAGGCTGACATTCTTGGGTGCCAAGAAAGGGGGAGGGTGATTAATTGCCCAGAGTTTGTTTATTGGAAGATAAAAGATGAGAATAGGTAAGAGTTTCTCCAAGAATCATGAACTTCTTGATTACTAGCTCTCTTCCTTCTTGAACCTTGTTACTGACCATCCACTGTTGTTTTGCCAATTACCACCCCTGACCTTCCTTCTGTCAGTCTTTCTTGTTATGTTTGAATATTCCTCACATTTCTCTATGTAACCTTTCTATCTTATTAACCCTTTCACTCCACAGGTCGGGTCCATGGTTTCTGCACTTATTATATATCTTACTGCCATTATCTGTATAATGCTTGCCATTATTTTTTGTTGTTTCTACCCATTGTATTTTTTGTAGCACTTCTGTATCGTTCCTCTATTTGTATTATTGTACCCATGTTGCTGTTGTTGAACTGTTCTCCTTTTGTTGTACTCTCCCGGGTCGTGCCTGAAAATAGTCATTTTATGGCTAGTGCACCTACCCGGTTAACAAAAACTAAATAAATAAAATATTCCATTCACAAATGGTAAAACCTGTGGCTATGAAGATAAATGCTTCGGCATCACACAGTCCTGCTTGAAGCAGAGCCTGCCTAAATGCTTTCATGGTGATCTGCATGTGCTGTGCATTATGCTTTGCCATTGGGGGATGTGTAATTTTCCATTTCTTCGAAACTTGGCCTTTTTTTGCCATTGTCCTTCCAGTGTGTCCCGGGAGAGTGCCTGCTGTAGGGAACTGTGAAAAAACTGAACTCCCCATCAGAGACGACAAACCTCTGACACCTGTCCCTGTGTCTAGCTGGTCTAATCCATGCTGATCTGGGTATGAAAGACAAACCATCGGTTCCTTGCTGTGAAATTGCCTGTGCATAAGTAAATGTGCCCAACTGGCAGTTTGTGGGTGTCTGATCATGCCACCACTACAGTGTTTTGACATATTATGATTTGCTGTCCTCAGCAATTTGCAGATGGTTTTTTGACGTGTTTTTCTTGCAGTCCTTAAAGGAGAACTGCACTGAACCTGTAAGGCATTTTCCCCCTGCAGAAGCTAATTTTTAAATACTGGACCAAATTCTGTCACTATTCCATCTCTGGAGGCTTTTTTAGTTACCCTTGTGGGTGTTTTTCTTTTTTTTTTTAATACTCTGTTTATTACTTACCATATTCAGAAATAAACATGACAATACAAGTTTCGAATGCCAGACATCGATATTGGTACAAGATCCATCCAGTGGAATAGAATACAAAAATCTATGCATTTCTGATTATGAGTCAGGGGTGGGGGGTAATAATGATTATAAAAAAAGAAAAAATTTCTGTGCTCCCAGCTGCACCCTACAAGAATGGTGGTCAGTCCAAAACTAGGTTATACAAAAATTACATAAATTCAACAACCAGTGCTGAGTGTGACCCTGACTCAAACATGTTAACAGTCACAGCATGGGTAATGCTTTTTCATCAGCAACTGCATCCAGTTATATTAAAACGAACTATAAATCCTAAACTCAGCATTGAAATCTAACATAGAAACTGAGGATTAGAACACTGTAATGCAACTATTCCAATGTATATGTAACCCCCCTGCAAATGGGGGTTCCCAAAAGACTTCCAGGAGCTTGCTTGAATGCTCCAAGCCTGAATGGTGTTTGGCGTTTAAGCCATTTATCAGTGAGTGTTTTTAGAACCTCTGGTACTGTCTCTTTAAGAGCTGTCTGCTTGCAGACATAATTAGTTTGTATGGGGGACTGTGTGTTTCTTTGAGTACCACCTGAGCTGCTGCCAATTCACTCCATTTTGCAGTCACTAGGAGTGCAAAGGAACCTATCTGAAAGATGTAACTGTTTGCCAGAAACCATTTAGAGTAATAATGAAATTACAGTTTGTCTAACCTGCTTTCTTTGCAGTCAGAACTGTGTCTGCCTAGTTCCCCATTCTGGTTTTGAACTGCTGAACTGGACCAATCAGTGTGGGGTAAGCTAGCTCTAAATGGTGCCTTGGACTAATCAGAACTTGACTCATAATCTGAGCCAGCCACAAGAGGATTGTATGGGCAGTGACTCTGGGAGATGTAGTTTAGACTTCGCGCCTTTTTGGACCAACAGGAGCAGTCTATTGTGAGTGACAACCAATCCAGTCAAGAACTGGGAGGAACTCAAAGGAAGTGCACGGTTTTGTCTGAGTTTTTCAGTTTAGCTCTGACAGTGAAAAGGAAGGAGCCCTGTGCTTTTCAGTGTGCAGTTTTAGTCGGAAACGTGTAAGGCCCAGAGTTCCGTCTGCAGCTTGTGTAACTGCTTGTTAGGACTGAATCCGTCCTGTGAAGAGAATCAAAGGATATCTGAAGAGTAGAAACCAGGCTCACCCTGTAGAAGACTGGAGAAATAGCTGAATTGCACTCGGTCTGTCAGGAACTGAATCTGCTGTGTGTTCTCCTGGTATTGTGCAGTAATTACGATCGGATAGAGAAGCAGCCTGCCTGGTATAGTACTTTCTGTTTTACCATATAAATGTGTGAAGAGGCTTGTGTACCTCAAGTGAATCCTGCTACCATTAAAGGACTTTGCCTGCTGCAGTTTGCCATATAAATGTGTGAGGAGTCTCGTGGAGCTCAGGAGTAGCCCTGCTGACATTGAAGGACCCTATCTTGTTTGGAGGTCATGAGTACTAATTCAGGGTCGCCCCTGTTGAATTGCCACATTGAATCCAAATGGAATAACTGTACTGCTGACTGTTTAACTAATTTTTCTTTTCCTCGGTGAAAGGGCCCCTACCAGCTGCCACGGTTTGGACTAGCCACTAGGGCTTGGGTACCCAGGGACAGTAACTGGTAGGATAGGCCTGTGCACAGAGCCATAGGTAAATGAGTAAGTATAAGCTAATTAACCTGATTTCCCCTGTCCTTGTTATATTCCCCTAAATAAATCAGAGCTGCTTGTTTCAGCAAAGTTATACTGCCTGAGGTATTTGTCTATGTTAAAATATTGTACTGTGATTGTTGCACTGTATCTTATTTTACAGGGGTCCCAGTGCCTGAACCAGTCCTGGGGGTAAGTGTATACTGTGAAGGTAATTCTGATATACTGTGTGGGCCACTAGTGGGAAGAAAGGGGTGTTGCAGTGTCCCAGAGGGCTGTGACCAAGTAAGTTTAACTATTGCAAACCCTGACCTCTGGGTGGAGGCACCTGCCATTGGATCCAGGCCCCTCAGCCTGTTAGTGGCAAATCAGGCAGGGGTAGTAGCCCCTGGGATAGCGCCATCTAGGGGTTACATATATAAAGATTTTAATCTTAGTCTGTAAACTTGAAGGATTCATACTCCGATTTCAGTCCAGCACATCACGTTGAGGAATAAGTCCCAAAAATAGAAAGAGTATAAATATACGTGTAGTGCTGTCCTTCGGATTGAACTAAATAGTCCCCCCTCCCCAAGTCCAAATGTACAAAACCTAGCCGGACAGACTGCAGTCCTTCAGGCTGAAACAGCAGTACTTTAAAAAAAAAAAAAAATCAAAGAAAGTCCTTTAGGAGCACCTCTTTCATCCGAAAGGGACCATCTCTCGACTAAGAAAACCCAGTGGCTTACTATCTTCAGATGTCTTCCTCTTCCAAGCTTGGATCCACTATAGAACGATCCTTGTAAGCCTCAAATTATTTTTGAATTTATTCTACCCTTCTGCCAGCTTCCTTGGGGTCTGTAAATTGAAAGGTGTGTCCCCTATAGTAGATTTGCAGGCGGGTCAGCATGAGCAGCAAGTGTACCACTCATAAGGTGCATAGTTTAGCCTGAACACCGTCAAACTTCTTTCGCCTTGCCTGAGTGGCATAGGAGAGGTCTGGGAACAGATGTAAAGTATGCCCGTTAAAGTTCAGTTGCTGTACTCCACGGGCTGCTTGCAAAAGCCACTCCTTAGCCACTACACCATCCGTGATGAGCAGAACTGTTCTGGAAAGATCCTTCTGCACTTCAGCCGATCAGGGAGAAATCCGAGAAGCTTTAAGAAAATGCTACTCAAAGTCAGGTTCCATCTGAAGGACTTTGGGTAGCCGGGTTTTTAGAAAAGTTAAGAGGTCTAGCTCCTCTGACCTCTCCCGACAGTCCGACCCAAGCCTTTGCAAAATTGTCTCTACTTTCCCATCAATGGCCTGCATAGAAAGCTGCAAGGCCTTCCACGGCAGCTCCACATAGCTGACTGCACCTGCTGAAGTAGAGGCCTGTTGCTCAGCTGGCGGCTGAGATTTTGAGCTGGTCAAACCGCCCTTATTTGACCGCCCCACAACAGTATTAGGTACCAGTCTGCTCAGCATGAAATCGAGAATCAAACGCTGGGTAGGAATAAACGCAAATTCCACTTGTAGATAGTTCAAATATAGAAATTCTGTCTTTAGCTGCAGAGCTGCGAGAAAAAAATGTCTGCGCTGTAGGTGTGCTTCACAGCATGCCCCCTCCCCCTTGGGTGTTTCTGATTTACACACAGGTAGTAAGTACCATATTAGAATTGTAATGGCAGTGGAAACCCAGGCTACTAAAGCACTGTTTACCATGGCACTAGGGGTAATACCCACAAGTAACACAGTAGTGCAATACGAGAGCGGTGGGTACTGCGCTGGTGAGGTGCAGTCCTTTTCATGAGATGTAAAACCAACGTTCCTTCTTTCCACATCTGTTTACTGTCCAGGTAGAAGTAAAAAGATCCCATGGCACTTATCGAAGAAGAGTAAGGGAGGTTCCTGGGGTCATGGCCAAACAATCCCCTGTCAATAAAGCGGGTCCATGAAACGCACCTATCCCCAGGCCCCCAGGACACACGTGAAACAAGCTATCATAGCTAAGTGTGCCTTTCCTGGTCAAAAATTACAAATAAATAAAAACAAATAAAGATGGGCAGGATGGTCGCACCACAATGATAATAGTACAGTTGAAAGAGGGTCTGTGGTTTGCTGTTTTCAGCCTTTGCAGATTGTAAGGCCTTTTTTTGCACTATATAGCCCTGCTTAATTAATTAATTAATTTAAATGTTTCATCAGGAAGACACACTAAGCGACAAGTCACTCGTCTCCTGTGTGGAAGGGGTACAATTGGAATGAGACATTAAACATTCAAGTTACATGATCAACATTAATATACAGTTGTAAGGCAGTGTTACAAACAGTGTTGCACATAACATGTAGAAAGAGTGGACAGTAAGTGCTGGGTTAATAAGTAAACAAGTGCTTATGTGAAAAAAAAGGGGGAAGGGGAGGGAGGGATGAGGTGGGAAGAGGGGGAAGATTAGTGTCCCTGGAGACCCCTTCAGGATGCGAGGAACCGTGCAAGGAGACTGGGGGACCAGAGAGAAGGGGATAAGGCAGTGTCCCAGAGAGACCCCTTTAAGATGGTGGGGGGAAGTGAGTAGATGAGAGTTACAAGCCCCTTGGAGGGGTAGGAGAGGGACCCATGGAGAGCATTCTGTGAGAGATCAAGGGAGGCCAGTAAAGGGGAGCAGTTATGGGGAGGAGGGCTAGAGATTTGGGAGTTGGATGGTGAGGGTAGGAGGGTTAGGATTTGTCCAGGGCGTAAGGAAAATATACCCTAATATCTTGTAAATTTTATATGTTTCTGTGTCAACAGACATCTCTTTTCCTGTAGCTATTGGGTGTACACGTGTTTGCTTTAGTTTTCACTGTTCATGCTAGTCCCTGGTAACTATCCTGAGTGTCTGCATTTTATGGTTGTTGAAATCTCACTGTTCACGAGAGCTGTGTTAGCATATGAGAACGTGATGTGGCAGCAACCGTTTATACCATGCATCTCTGTGCTGAAAGTGTAAATATCCTGAAAAAAACTATCTGGAAACACACAAATTGAATGCAGCATAAAGGGAAAAACCTTGCATTACAACTCAGTTTGCAGAGCTAAGCGAAGGTAAATGTGGTATTTCACACTTTGATGCAGGTTGTTTTTGTTGAACTCTAATTAAGCAGACAGGCATACTGTAGAGTCTAACGGGTTCTGACTCATCAAGTTCTCATATGCTACTACAGCCCTCGGGGGACAATGACATTTCAACAGCCAGAAAATGGAGACACCCAGGATAGTTACAGGGATTAGTATGAACAGTGAAAACAAACTAAATCAATCACGTATATCCCTAACTGCTACACAAAAAGAGTTGTCTGTTGACATCGAAACAAAATTTACAAGACATGAGGGTGTAGTTTTCCTTTACATCTGAGCCTGGCTGTCTTCATGGTATTTGGGGGAGATATAATGTTGCATTTCTTCGAAATTTGGCTTTGTCAGTTCTCTTCCAGGTTAACCATGTTTCAGTGTTTTTCTCTGAGGTTCTTGTTGTTTAACTTGCTTTCCTGTATTGCTGTCACCATGACCCAAACATTGACATCATGTGGCTGGATTCCAATCCTTTTGGGGTCACACTACAGTCACCAAACACTGAGACCTAACAAGGGTGACAGACATGATGGTCTGCTGTTTCCAGTATTTGCAGATTGAACACAAGGCCTTTTGGACAACATATGTCCTGCTAAAAGCTGAGCCAGCTTAATTGCTTGAATGCGATTTGCATATACTGCCCATGATGCCTTGCACGGGGTATTATCATTTTGTGTTTCTGAGGACCCAGTCTAACATTCAACAAACAGAGGGATGTTTCTTTGGATGGTGTGAAGAGCTTCCACTGCACCCGAGGGCAACAAGGACTTCCCTGTCTTGAGGGTCTGCTGTAGGCAGTTATTTTTGTGACATCAATCAATCAGTTTTTATCTTACCAGGAATAACACCATTGAGCAGGCTCATTTACAAGGTGGTCCTTAATGGAAGCACCGTGATAAGGGCTTTTCAAATATATACTGTACATTGAATGTGGTAATGGAAAACATTTCTAACATGTAGGGTCAGATGCACAAGAAAAAACAGTATAAAAAGGTATAAGCCATAGCAGTTTAAAGGATATATACATATCCAATACATAACATACTTCACCAAACTTGGTACAGATCGTAAGTGCTATATAGGCAATACAGCAAAGAGCAGGCATCCTTCAGGGAGAAGAGAGTAAGGATTATTAGTAACAGTTACAATTTTCCTGCATGGAATGGTCCAACATAGATTTAAGGGTTGCAGACAGAATATTTTGGTACGCTTCAGTGATCTTTGGAGGGTATTCCAGATAGTTGGGAGAGTGTGGCTGATTGCTGATTCACCATAGCAGGATCTTATCCTAGGTATGTCAAGCTAAATATAGGACTATCTCCTCAGCGAGTAAACTCCTGGGGTACACTTAAAAAATTCTATGATATAGGGCGGGAGTTTTTTCTGTGATGGCTCTATAAGCCCAAAACGAGGCATTTTTTTTAGTCCCCTTGTGTGAAGCGAGGACCAACCAAGTTGGGCATAAAGAGTACAATGGTGGGTTCTAAAGTGGGCACTGGTGATAAATGTTAGCGTTTTATGATATAGTGTGTCAAGCTTGGCATGGGCTGCTTTGGGACCGCGGCTGTAAAGAAAGTCTGTGTAATCAATGAGGGGAAGGAAAGTGGTCTGGACCAGCCTTAATTTTGCTTCTTGGTTAAAGAAATGCTTAATTAAAAAAAAAAAAAGTCCTAGTCTCTGTCTTAGTTTTTTGGACAATTCCTTAATATGAGTTTCAAAGGATAACCGAGACTCAAGCCAGTAATGCAAATATTTAAGTTTGTCCACTAACTCGAGTGACTCACTGATAAGGGTCTTTATCTGGTATTTGGGGCCGGAGGTAAACACGTTTGCAGGTTGGGCATGAGGAGAAAGAATCATAACTTTGTTTTGCATTAAGCAATAGTTTCAGATGAAATAGATTCTGTTTTAGCAAGTTCGTACAGGCGAGCGCAGGGGAAGGCCTGGCGACATACAACACCGTGTTGTCAGCAAAGAGATGGATGTTTGCCGTCCTGATATTAGAGTCAGTGTTGTTGATGTAGAGTACAAATAGTAAGGGCCCCAATATGGATCCCTACGACACTCCTCTTGGCAGGGTTTTAAGGGGGGAGAGGTCACATTGCACTTTAATTTGCTGGTGTCTACGTGTGAGGTAGCATGTGAACCATTGCATAGGGGTGGCTTCGAAGACCGATGTCTTTTAACATATGTAATAGTATTACGTGATCCATGATGTCAAAAACCTTACTCAGATCCAAGAAGACTGCACTGATATATTTATTGTCAAGCGCAGTTTGCCTGTCATTTGTCACCTTAGCCAAGGCGGATACCATGCTATGTTTAGACCTAAAGCCAGATTGTAGGTGATTAAGAATGTTAGAAGTATCTAGATGCTGTCTTGGCTGTGTATTAACTAACTTTTCAAGTAGTTTAGATAAAATGGGTAACACTGATATGGGCCGATAGTTATTAAGATCGCAGGGATCTCCAGGCTTAAAGAGAAGGATCATGTGTTCTATTTTCAAAGAGGAAGGAAGGACCCCTTGTGTGAGGGACAGGTTAAACAAGTGAGTGAGTGGATGCTGTTAGGAAGTGATGTCCCACTTTAAGCAATAGGGGGTTCAAGTTGGCAAGCACCAGCATTTCTTTTGGTATCTAATGAGATTAAAAGGTCCTCGACTTGTTTGAATGATACAGAGCAGAAGCTAAACCTTGGAGGTTGTCGGATGTCCGGTAGGGTTGCTGGGGGTGGGGGTCGGGGGATCAGTAGGGAGGGGCTGGATGGGAAGACTACTTGCAAGAGATGAGTTAAAGGCAAGACCAGCAGTGGTGAAATGGTTATTTAGCTGCTCTAATATATGGTATTTGTCTGAAAAGGTGTTTCCACCAGAGACGATCTTGGTAGGCTGGGATGGAGATGAACTGTGAGTGAGTAGTGAAGATGAACTGTGCCCTTCAATTTCCCTTAAGATCTGCCAGAATTTAGCAGCATTGTTTTTGGAGGAATCCAGTGTTTTCTGGAAATACTCTGTTAGTAGACCTTATGAGTTTCGTACATTGATTCCTGGCTGCCCTAAACTCTGACCAGTCGGACACTAACTTGGTTTTACGGACCCTCTTCCACAGCACATCTCTAGTCTGTAAAGATGATCTTAATATAATAGAGAACCAGGGACAGGTCCTTTTCCTTATTCTGACTTTCACTAATGGAACGTGTCTATTGATCACATTCGGAATGGAATTCTGGAGGAGGATACAGGCCTCTGTGACTGTGGGGGCAAGGTAAAATTCTTGCCATTTTATCTGGCTCAGCCTGGTTGGGAAGTCAGTGCAATTAAAGTTGCGGAGATTCCTTTTGTATACGAAACTGGAAGTTGACAGGAGCTTTGGTATAGCTGTCACTAATGCTATGGCCCTGTCACTGATATCATTGTGAAACACCCTGGTATGCAAGATTTTGTAGGGTTTATTTATGAGAATTAAGTCAAGGAGGGCACTAAGTGCCAGATTTTTACTATTAGGATGGGTGTGCTCAGAGACGAGTTGTGTCAGGTCAGCGACATCACTCAGTTCTTTAAAGGGTTTAGACATGAGATGTATAGTCTCATTTTGTTGCTCCCAGTGGAGTATGGGATGTGGCATGTACCACAGACCAACCAGATCTTGTGCCCTGGAAGTGTAGATTTTGTAAATCTGGTAACATGAAGATTATTATTGAAAGTTGAGGGTTAAAGTCGAATGTCTAGGCACTGTTGGAATTTATATGTCTACATAAATGTCTGTGCAATTTAAACGAATTGGAATCGGTCAACTGAATATTTTATCATTATGTATGACATACATGGTTTTATTGTAATATGGATGTTTTCATAATTGTAATGGTTTACAGCTCTGGTAACACCATTTTATTTTCGCCAGTTCGTAATTGGTCCAGTTTTCAAAGAACCCCACTTAACACCACGAGTCAGTGCCCCCTGCTCACTGTTTATCTCGTTAAAAGATTTGTAGATGGCAGGGTGTTCGACGTATAGAGGATTGTGTGTGAGCAGTCGTACACAACAAGGATATTCTTGTATCGAGAGGTTTCCTTGGTAACAGATGACCTCGAGAGCGAAGCTATAGAGGTGTTCCGTTAGAAAGGGAACTTTTGAGATGCAAGAATATCTTTGTTTACGTGTGACTGCTCATACACAATCTTAAATAGTGTATGGGCAGTCACAGCATAGAAAATCACACAAAACCTGCTAGTGAAGACAACAGGGAATAGACATTTTAACATTTTATTTTTATTTTTAACCGACAGTGTGCTGCAGATGTTTCTGCAAGTTCAAGTTAAAAAAAAAAAACTTTCAGCTTAATTGGATAGAAGAAAGCAACTATGTGGCAGCATTCCAAGTTGCTGTGCTGCAGTAGTGACATCACTACTGCAGCAGAATAACATAATGTCACTACTGCAGCAGAACAAGCATATTCCAGGCATGGAATTCCATGCATAACAGCATTCCACCATACACTATAAGGTTGTTTCATTACTTTATGTAAATTACAATTATTAAAACACATCCCATTATGATCAGTAGCTAATAACCTTTCACCGCCTTGGTCTCTGAAACCAAGCAAACTAAAAGTGTTTACATTGGAATATACAGAGGTATTTTTTTGGGGGCAGCAGGATCACCTTTGCTTTATGGACTAAAGAGAGAATTTCATGAAAAAAGACTCTGACATTTTTTTTGTGTTGAAAAGCAGTTTAAAATGTCAATGTACTCCCCCTTCCTTGAGACATATTATTTGTGTTGAAAAGCAATTTAAAACTTCAATGTACATCCCTGGGGGGGGGGAGGATTTCTACACACACAGATTCTTCTAACGGTTAGATTGCGCACAAATTTAGTTCCACTTACTCGTGCATGTTGTCTTCATATTCAGGATTTTTATTTAAAAAAATTGAAAGATGTCTTACAACCGACTGAGAGTTAGCTTATTTACAGTGGTCGCCTGTAAATGGTTATTAAAAAGAAATAAAAAAAAATTAATATAAATTATGCACACCAAATATTCCAATCAGTTGTACACGTCAACTCAGCACACTTATCTTTATATTCAAGATTCAAAATTTTTGCTTTAAAAACAGGAACTATGTCTTACAACCAGCTGAGTGTTAGCTCATTTACAACGGTCTCCTTTAAACAGTTACTGTTAAAAAGAAATAATACAAAACTATTACCAATACGAAAATTACAAATGCAAATTAAGCACACTAGATATACAACAAAATATTAACAGGCCGTCTTAAAGTGCATGGCAGTAATTACAGAGTACTGGATTGTTGTCATAGTACCAGTTTTCTAGAGAAATTGAGGAGACTGGAGACCCATTTACAGAACATAGATCATATGGGTTTATACAAAATACCTTTTAATCATTTTTGGTAGTTGGTGTATTTACATTTTAGGTGTATTTACTCTTCCCTTTTTACAGCAGTTTGGGGCAGCTAAAATGCTAGCGTTATGCAGCTGGCTGAATGGTGTGAACATGCTCAGAGCCAAAGTGCTTTGTGAATGCTAAGCTGCTTGGACAGTGGGGAGCTAAAACACTGTGGCCCGGATATTCAAACTGCGCCAGGCTGTGGCGCAAGCCTGGGCGCAGCTCAACTTTGTTGCGCAGGGGTGTGGCCTGGGCGATAGTCAACGGAGCTGCGCTGTAGACGCAGCAGTTTTGAATATCGCACCTCATTACCCTCTACACTGTGCATGGCGAGTGGCACTGGGCGCCAGTGCAAGTGGCCAGAGGGAGCATGGAGATGAGCCTAGCAAGTGCCATTGGCGCCATGCATAGCACCTGCGATATTCAAAAGGGGACATGCAAATGAGGCAATAATTTATACAAGGCGCACATGGGGCCATTTGCATGTCATTATGGCCCCATTTGCATCCCATTAGCATGCAAGTGCACCGATCCCCGACGACTTGTGCCTGGCGCCCTGCCAGGTAACAGCCGTCGGAGACTGACGCCCCCTGCAGCCTGATCGCGGGAATTTGTCTATAAGAAAACCCCCCTCTAATATCCGTTGTGGTCCACTGGACTGCTATGTGCCCGATTGCGGGCATCGGTATAATATAACCCCCCTCTTCCAATATCCGTGGTGGTCCAGTGAACCGCACTCTGCCTGATCGCGGGCATCTTTTTAAATCACCCCCCCGGCATTATCCCTGGTGGTCCAGTGGACCACACTCTGCCCGATCGTGGGCATCTGTAAAACATAGAACAGTCCTCTTACCCTGGTGGTCTAGTGTTCCCCCCCCCACCTGCCCACTGGGCCCCACTTCTCCCCCGGTCAGCCGCCTGCCGCCCGCTGCCCTCCGACTGACCGCTCGGTAGAGCTGCGCCCATTCTTCTAGCGTGAGCCAATGGGCATGCAGCTACATACTACTCAGTCCAGAAATGTGAATGATTTCATTTACATATCTGAACTGAGTAGTACGGTGTGGGCTGCATGCCCATTGGCTCACGCTGTGAACTAGTGGGCATGCAGCCCTACCGAGCTGTCAGTCGGTGGGGTGGCAGGCAGGTGGGGTGCAGCTGCCCGCCGGCTGACCTGGGGGGAGCGGGGCGGTGGGGCTCAGTGGGCAGGTGGGATGGGGGGTACACTAGACCACCAGGGTAAGAGGACTGTTCTGTGTTTTACAGATGCCTGTGATCGGACAGAGTGCAGTCCACTGGACCACCGGGGATATTGGCGGGAGGGGTGTGTGATTTAAACAGATGTCCGCGATCGGGCACATAGGGGTCCACTGGACCACCAGGGATATTGGAGGGGGGGGTGTCTTACACGGATGCCTGTAATGGGGCATGGGCTTCACCGCCAGGTGCAGCAGGAATTGGTGGCCACCCACAGGTGGCAGCTGCTGTGTTGCGCCTGCAATGTGGCAGTTCACCTGTGGGTGGCCATCATTTGTTCCTTTTTTGGCTTAACTTTGTGCAGGCGCAGGTAGGGTTAAGATGCATGACTCTGCACATCCCAGGCTGAATATCGGCTGTGCAGGTTATGCATGGGCACAACCCCCTACCTGTGCCTGCATGCATTACTGATGCGCTCCGGTGCATCAGGATTTGTGCGGCGCACTTTTCCCTTTTGAATATTGCACCGGGGGTGCATGGTGCAACACTGTTGTGCCATGCACAGCCCTTTTGAATATCTGGGCCTGTACATGTATTCAGTCTTCCATGTAGACTTTTTCCACTGCATGTTGCATTTTTGGTTACATGTTTCCTGTGGTAAAGTAATACTCAACCGTCTCTGTCAGCACTGGATACCACAGTCCTAGGCAGTAGTGCACCACTGTAAGGGGAGCTCCAGCCTACAATGCATCAGATACCACGTCTTAGGCAGTAGTGCACCACTGTAAGGGGAGCTCCAGCCTACGATGCACCGGATACCACAATCCTAGGCAGTATTGCACCAATGGAAGGGGAACTCCAGCCTACGATGCACTGGATACCACAGTCCTAGGCAGTAGTGCACCACTGTAAAGGGAACTCCAGCCTATGATGCACTGGATACCACAATCCTTGGTAGTAGTGCACCACTGTAAGGGGAGCTCCAGCCTATGATGCACCAGATACCCCAGTCCTAGTCAGTAGTGCACCACTGTAAGTGTGGATGCACCAGAAAATGCAGTTGGTTCAGCACTCTTCAGGGGTTCAGATGTCTCACAACTGGAGAATATGAAAAGTGGCTGAAAGATGTGCTGCTAGCTTGTTGGTAAAGCTGCTGCCCACTACACTGGCAACCTGGGTTTGGGAGTAGACGCTGGATTCATGGGGTCATCTGGTGGCAAGATGATTGAGCATCCCAAGGACTGTCTTCTTTCCCAGTTTTTTTTTGGGGGGGGCGCCTGACTGAACCTAAGACTGCCACTAAAGGGAGGTTTGGTAGCAGTGCAGTGTATGTGATGTAGTCAGGGCCGTTGACCGACATAATGCGTGCTTCCATGATGTCATTAAACGTTGATGGCTGAAGGGAGAAAATCGTGAGGAAAAACCACTGACTGAAGTGGGATGACAGCTCAGTCTGCTGAAGGTCCTGCACTCACTAACTGAGCACCTCCGCGAAGCATGTTTGGATTGTGCTGTGGAGGTGTCTGGCCAGTCCCGACGGCCACACCACAAGGGGCAATCCGTAGGGAGCATCAGGAAGGAGGGGTAAGTCCCAGAGATGGTGGGATGACAGGGATGGGTGGACCAAAGCCTGAAAGAGCCAGTCTGAATATGGGGGATAAAAGCTTTTTTTTTGGGAGAGAGAGAGACATATATGCCAGAGACCAGGCATGGAGTTCAGAATTGGAAATGGAACCAAACCTTTGTAAGTTTCCCCACTATGTGCCCCTCCAGGGGGGTGTTTTGATGGAGGAGGTGAGTATCTTTATAGGCATGCTGCCTACTCATTTGTAGACGGTAACAGGTGCTTTTCTCTTTTTGCACACCAGGAAGCAGTACAGCACTGATCCAAGGCAGCCATCCAAGGGAAGGAAGGTGTATGCTCGGACACAAGTCTCCTGCTTGAAATTGCAGCACACAACTGCCTGCCTAACAAGTTGCCAATTACTTGGAATGTCAGTGTGGGTTAAAATTTTAAAATGAATGAGTGAACACATTTCTTTTCATCAACAGGCTAGGACTACTAAGCCGTAGGCCTATTTACAGAATCGTCCTGTATCATGAAGCAAGTTACAATATAACAAATAGGTCAAATACCACACAAAAGGATGGCATACACTCTATACATCATCAAAACATTCCGTCCAGTGTCGTGTCACATATAAATGGAGTCCATTTGCTTACAGAGTTTTTTTTTTTTTTCTTTTAATGGTCTTTGGGTAGGGATTAACCTCAGATGAGGTGGAAGACTGTTCCAGGAGGAAGCTGCCACATATGAAAAAATTATTTTGCCATACTGTATATAGATCTTGGGCACTTTTAAGGCCTGCCCTGCAGTGTCCCATAAAAATGCTGAAAATGTTGAATTAATAAATCAGTACGGTAACTGGGAACAGCATGACTCATACACGTATACAGGAAGTTATATCATAAAGTATCCCTCTGTACTGTCAGAGTGGGGCATTCTAATGTTTCTAATAGATGGCAGTGATGAGTTTCACTTTCACTGGGGGTGGGGGGGCAGCCCTCAGTGCCTAGCTGAAATCTACCAACTTTGTAATATACTCTGTCAAGCTTCGAGAGAGTCGTTTTATTTGCAGACTGATATATTAACCCACCATAGTTGATTTGAGGCAGGAGAAAAGCAAGGACACTTCCCTTGGGGCATCTCTTTTCGTGGAATTGTGCAGCAGTAGGCTGGGAGGGGTATAAGCAGAGTGAGGCTGGGCTGGTGGTGGGAAGGAAAGAATTGTAGGTGTTGGCTCAGGTTTTGGGTGGGGGGGGGGATCACTGAACAAGGCACCTAAACATCTCCCTTAATAAAATGGGTCCATGTAATCCACCTCTCAGGACACACCTGGAAATGAGCAATTACAGCTTGGTGAGTCTTTCCCGACCAAAAATGACAAAATAAAACATTGCGCTTACAAACTGAGCTGCATTACATTTGGTTCTGTGGTTTTGTCACCCAAGGAACTCGCAAGGCAACATTTCAAAAGATGGCTCTGCATTCATATCATAAAAGCAGTGATTGGTTGTTTAGTATTGTGTTGAACTTTGACGTTAATAAAATATATTTGGAAAAACCCGTCGGTATGTTTTGTTTACGTACCAGCCACAGCCACACCCACTAGCATCACTTGATCTGAAAAGTTGCAATGCTGCCCTAAATCAGTTTGTATAGGATGTTTCATCTGCTATTGAAGCCAGACTGGCTGCTTTGATCTTCAGTACTCCTGTCAGCACAGGAGTAATCTGCAACCCTCGTTGAAAGGCTGGGTTCTGTCAATAGCTCTCCTTTCATATGTCGTATCCTAATGATATGGATAAATGAAGAGACCCACACGCTAGAGGTGTGGCCACACCCTTGTGTTTGTATTTTAAGGCACATAGTACAGAAAATGCACAATACCGTAACAAAGCATGTGTCCCCTCCCTGTTTGTCAGTTGACTATATTGTAAAAATGGTTCTCCAAACTTTCAACTATGGGGATTGGTCTGTAGCAATCATTCTCAAGCCCCAACTTCTTGTGTCCTTTAAGGGCCTCAGAGTGCAGCCACCAGAACTTACTGGGGTCTCGCTCCTTATTTTATTTTACCCTAAACCCCCTGATATGATCAGTTTCTTTTCACACAGTATACAGTCAGTCATCCAGGAAGTCATTAATGTATTTTCACTTGAAATGCATCTCCCAATGTTTTATTTTTTTTATATATAAAGGTAAATAATTGTCTGTTCCATTACCTTTGTAATTAGGTTTCTAAGAGCTCTGTGGCCACAGAAAATTGTCCTGGTGGCATGCAGCACGGGGGGGTCATTTAAAAAACGCTGGTCTGTAGCGTGGTCCCTAATCATAGAAACATAGAAACATAGACTTTGACGGCAGATAAGGACTGCTTGGCCCATCTAGTCTGCCCATTTGCCTACCTACAGGATAGGCCGCAGATCCTAGTTAACCAACAGCCTATTTCTTCCTACCCCCCACAAGAATTGCCTTATGTCTGTCCCACGCATTCTTGAATTCTCCCACAGTTTTAGACCCCATAACCTCCTCAGGAAGGCTGTTCCATGCATCCACTACCCTCTCTGTGAAATAATACTTCCTCACATTGCCCCTGAACTGCCCTCCTTCTATCTTTAAATTGTGTCCCCTTGTTCTTGCATGTCTCTTTTTCTGAAACATGCTACCCTCTTGGACTTTGTTGATTCCACTGAGGTACTTAAAAGTTTCTATCATGTCCCCCCTCTCCCTTCTTTCCTCAAGGGTATAACATATTAAGCTCCTTTAGTCTCTCCTCATACAGCTTCTCTTGCAGACTACGGCTTCTCTTGCAGACAAATCCCCCCCTCTCCTTGCCAGACTGAATCCGCTTTTTCCACTTCTTTGTGCCAATTTGCTGTGGATTGCCCTTCCCATACTCATCACTGTATTTTGTACTCCTCTGTAACTCTCCCGTACCTAGAGAACTGACATCTGTCCCACTGTAACACCCTCACTGTCAAATTCTGGAGTGGCACCCTCCCTTTCCATCTGAGCTGCCTCCTTGTTTGCACTTTCCTCTCTTCATGCTCCCGTAGCAACTCTGACTCTCGCTGTTTCTCCATCCCCTTCTCCAGGATCTCTGCTATGTAGGCAGTGTTCTCCCAGAGACTTCCCATCTCTGGTCTAACGGCACCCTTTCCTCTTGCTCCACTTCCTCCTCTGCCCAGAAGTTCCTTCTGTATGATCTTTGCTTTTGTTCACTCCCAAATCTGATTTTTCTCCTAACACACCTCCCATCCTTCATGTAGCTCTGTGCTGCTGACCTTTCCAGGTTAAGTCCTCTCGTCTGCGATGCTTCACATCAGAGGTCATAGATGTAGCTTATTCCATTTTGTGCTGTATAAAGTGTTATACTGAATATGGTTTCCATTTTTGTGAAACATGTAACTCTATTTAATGCTGCTACATAATGTTTTTAATAATGTCCAATTGTACTGAATTGTTTACAGTGCTCCTGTAAAGAGCCCCTGACACCGGTGTGACAACTTTAAAAAAATGTAACGTTTAGCACAAGTGAGCTTATATTTTAATATTGTTTCTGTATTTCTCATTCTTCTTTATTCCAGAGGACATTTGTGTGTAAACAGAATCACTGCCCTATCTGTTCAAACCACATGAAGTCTTGCTGTATTCTGACTATTGCAGTCAGCCCCAGCACTCGAACTGCCCCGGGGAGAAGAGGATTAATTTTCTATGCAGAGCATAGAACATTGAGCTCGAGCTTGGTTCAAACCTCCGTCTGCTGCACTCTGAAGCACAACCATCAGATTCTTTACTCCACCTAACTTGAACGGTTGCTCCGGAGATTTCTTCTTTGCTCGCGGTTCGAAAGTGGGTTAAAGTCCTCAGTTTTACCGATTATTTTTTCGCAAGTTTCAGTTTAGATCTCTGTCTGTGGTACAGTAAGTACTAGGTAGTGAACTAGACATAGTAATTTGTGGAAATTGTAAAAATTTTTTTTTTTTTTTGACCGGTTCGGCTGAACTGGCCACTTAGTGAATTACATATTCTGTCTTTGTTTCTAAACTTGCAGTATGGTTACCAGTACTTATCGGTTTTAATAAAAACGCATTTTCTTGTGGTTTTTTCCAATACCTGTGACATGGTTAGAAACCGATATGGGTGTCTTGCCTGGTTGTTTGCCATAAAAAGGGTAAGTTTGTGGTTAGGATGGCTATGTCTGAAAAACCCAAAAGAAAAACCGGGCCCACTAGGTTTCAACACTGCAGTGTGTGTGGGGCAGTCTTTGCTAATGCTGATCCCCACACCACCTGTGTTTATTGTCTGGAGTTTGACCACATCGATTCAGACTGCCAAATCTGTAAAAAAAATTTCCCTAAATCTACCCTGGAAAAAAGATTAGGTAGGTTTAGGGATAAGGAGGCCAAGAAGTCCGCTGACCCAGATGGCCAGCCTGGTTCGGTTCCGACCGAACCTGAGGGAGTGCCCTCTGACCAGAGTGATACTTCTTCGGCAAGAGGAGAGCCGGTCCTGAGGGATCGGTTCCTACAAAAAGACAAAGAAAATAAAAATCGTCCAGTTTGGATCCAGAGACCCATTTTCCGACCACCGAAGAGATTGCCAAAGCGATAAGGATTGTAGAAGTGCTTTGCCCGGTTCAGTCTGATCCGGCGCCTTCTGACAGGTGCTCGGTTCGGTCGGTTCCTCCGGTTCAAGGTTATGCCTCTGAAGATTTTTATGAACTGGATTTGGAAGGGGATGATGATGATGATGATGTAGAAGGTCTGGATGAGCCCATTGAACCAGACATCTCCCCAGGCAGGCCTTCTGGTATTTCCCCTCCTAGGCTTTCTGAGTCCCCTTCCCACTACATGTTTTACAGGAAAGTGGCAGAAACCCTCCAGCTCCCTGTGGAAGAATCCATAGAGGAACAAGAGGAACCTAATTATGTGGAGATGATGGACATCCCAGAGTCCAAGAGACTTGTCTATTCCCCTTCATAAGTCTTTTGGGAAACGGACACAAAAGATTTTAAAAACTCCAAATTCTGTACCTCCTATCGACAGAAGGATGGACAAAAGGTACACCTTATCAGGTACAGAGTACTTGTATCAACTATGCAGCCATGTTGAGGTTGTGCAGGCTGCAGCCTGTGATAAGGCTAATATACCCTTGGCTTCACACACCCCAGATAAAGACTCTAGGAAGCTGGATGCCATGGAAAAGAAACAGTACCTGGCATCCGCCTTGGGACTCAGGCAGGCTAATTATATGACCAGTGCAGCCAGGTGCCAGAAGTCCAGGTGGGACACTACTGGCACTGGCTAAGCAGGCCTCCCCCCAGCTAACCTCGGAGCTGGAGGGGGTGGCTGCTGATGGGATTGAGGCATCCAAGGTACAGTTCCATGCTGCTGTGGACTCCAATGATGTGTCATCTAGAGTCATGGCTACATCTGTGGCTCTTTGGAGAATGGCTTGCCTCAGATGTACTAGCCTCTCACAGGACACCCAGGTTAAGGCCATGGATTTCCCTGTAGTGAGTAATTCTCTGTTTGGGGAGCAGACAGAGAATTACATGAAAAAGATGGATGAGCATAGGACCACCTATAGGAGTGCACAGGCCAAGGAAAGGCAGGCAACTCCTCAAAGGCAGTAAGCTAGGGGCAGGGGCAGGCCTTTTCATATACCTTTCTACCAAGCACAGGCCTCTTCTCTTTTTCCTCAGAGGGGGCTCTTTAGAGGGAGAGGCAGAAGGAGATGAGCAGGGCTGCATCCACCCCTCAACCTAGTGCTCCTGCCAAGCAGACACCCTGATGTGTCAGCCCGGGTCAACTCCCCCATTCCTGTACGAGGCTGGCTTGCTTACTTCGTCCAGGACTGGATGTCTGTTACCTCAGACAGGGGGGTCCTGGAGGTGGTAAGCCAGGGTCTGGTTCTCAGCTTCAAGAAATTTCCAAAGCTGAGGGCCAGATCTTTTCCACCTGCAGGCATCTCTGAAACCATTGCCGGCAGAGGTTTAATCTCTACTGGCTCTAAAAGCTGTAGAGAGAGTTCCTACATTGCACAGGGGCAAAGGTCTGCACTCCAGGTACTTCCTTACCCCAAAAAAGACGGGAGTGGCGACCCATCCTAGACTTAAGATACCTGAACAAACATCTTTTTAAACCAAAATTCAAAATGGTGACTCTGGGAATAATCCTTCCCTCTCTAAGGCCAAGGGACTGGCTAGCCTCCCTGGACTTAAAAGATGCCTGCTTTCACATTCCTATCAGGTGCTCCCACAGAAAGTACCTCGGGTTTGAATTGCCTTCAGGCCATTATCAGTTCAAAGCTATGCCCTTCGGCCTGACATCATCTCCAAGGGTATTCACAAAATGCCTAGCAGTAGTAGTGGCCTTTTTAAGAAGGAAGAATATTTCCATATCTGGATGACTGGCTCATTGTGGGTCAGTCCCCAGACCAAGTCAAGTCAGACCTGCAAGTGCTCACTTCCCTAGGATTCCTTCTCAATCTTCCCAAGTCAGTTCTCGAGCCTGTACAGCTCCTCACATTCATAGGTGCAGAGTCTGATACAGTCAAAGCAAGAGCTTTTCTTCCCCTGGAAAGGGCAAAGGCTATTGTAGAGCTGGCTTCTTCATTCCACCTTCTGGTCTCTCGGCCAGCAAGGCACTTCCTTCAGCTTCTGGGCCACATGGCAGCTTCTACAGCAGTGGTCCAAGGGGCCAGATTTCAGATGAGGGACATTCAGTTTGACCTGAGGGCCTTTTGGTCTCAGAAGAAAGATTCTCTAACCAAACTAGTTCCAGTGACTCAGACGCTGATCCAGGCTCTCCAATGGTGGCAGGATCAGGGCAACCTTAGACAAGGAGTCCCATTCGTCACTCAGTCTCACTCTGTGGTCCTAACCATGAATGCTTCTCTGTTGGGGTGGGGAGCCCATCTGGGGGCTCTCACAGCCCAGGGACTGTGGTCCCCTCAGGAATCCCTTCTTCATATCAATCTCTTGGAACTCAGGGTGGTCTTTCTGGCCCTGCAAGCTTTCTCTCAGTCAATGCAGAACAAGGAGGTTCAGGTCAGGACAACCACCACCACCGCCACCATGTGGTACTTCAACAAGCAGGGAGGCACTCAGTCCATGGCCTTGTGCATGGAAGCCATGAAATTGTGGTCCCTAGTTTATTCTCTGTGGACCTTTCTGATAGCAGTCCACCTTCCAGGGAAGGACAGTGTGCTAGCAGATGCATTGAGCAGGATCTCCCAGGGCCATCACGAATGGTCCCTGGACCCTCCAGTGTTGAAAGTGATTTTTTCAAAGTGGGGCACTCTAGAGACCGATCTCTTTGCAGCCCCAGACAATCACCAACTTCCTCTGTTTTGTTGCAGACCCCCAGTCTTGGGCTCAGTCCCTCTGGATGCTCTGATTTTGAACTGGGAGGGGAAATTTCTATATGCCTTCCCTCCCTTTCCTCTGCTGTTCAAGGTTCTGGTCAAGATAAGATCACAACCCTGCAAAGTGATTCTGATTGTTACAGACTGGGCCAGGCAGCCTTAGTACCCCCTGTTGCTGTCCCTAGCAGTCCATCTTCCCCTGTCTCTTCCCAGGAATTACAACCTGTTAACCTCCTCTCAGGGGAGGATTTGGTACCCCAATTTTCGATCTCTCAATCTCAAGGCATGGCTCTTGAAGAGTTAGAGTATGCAGATTTGCATCTCTCCCAAGGGGTTCTGGATATTCTCAAAGCCTCTCGAAAGCCTGCCACTAGAAAACCTTACAATTCCAAATGGAAAAGATTCAGCATTTGGTGTTCCAAGAAGCATATATCCCCAGACACTGCTGAATTGTCTACAGTTCTGGATTATATGGTTCATCTTAATAGCCTAGGCCTCAGACCAGCTACTCTCAAAGTACATTTGTCAGCTGTTTCTGCTTTTGTCATTGGGAAAGCCTTCCTCACTGTCATCTCACCCTGTATTCTGTAAATCTTTCAAGGGATTGCTTCATTCCAGTCCCCCCTTTTAGGGATCCTACCCTTGCTTGTGATCTTAATGTTTGCGTTGCTTAGCTTATGCAACCTCCTTTTGAGCATTTGTCTTCAGCAGAGCTTAAGTACTTGACTTGGAAAACTGTGTTCCTGGTAGCTATTACCTCTGCCACGCGTATCAGTGAATTGCAAGCTGTGTCAGTGGAGCCTGATTTTATCTCATTCCATAAAGAGAAGGTGGTCCTTAGAACTAACAGGAGGTTTTTACCTAAAGTGGTTTCAGATTTTCATCTGAAATAATCTGTCTCTCGCTGTATTCTTCACTGATCACTCTTCTTCAGGAGAAAGAAGTTTACACAGTTTGGATGTTAAAAGAGCCTTTATTTACTACATTGAGCGTACTAAGGCTCACAGGTTTGACTCCCACCAGTTGTTTCTCAATTATGGGGAAGGGCAAACCTGCCACTAAGAGAACTATTGGCAGGTGGATTGTCTCTTGTACTCAATTCTGCTATGAGAAGCTAGGCAAAATACCTCCCTCAGGTCTGAGGGCTCATTTGACTGGAGGTACAGCTGCTTCCCTGGCTGCAGCCAGGGATATTACTTTGAGAGAGAGATGTAAAGCAGCCACCTGGGAAACAGTCCATACATTTACCAAAGATTACTCCCTGGACATCCAGGTTAGGAGTAATGCTCGGTTTGGTACTGCAGTACTGCAGAGACTATTCCCAAGGTAGGTTTGATCCCCTCCTCCATGGAGATACTGCTTGGTAGTCTGCAATAGTCAGAATACAGCAAGACTTCATGTGGTTTGAAGACAAAATTATTCACCTTAGTAATTATGTTTCTTCTAATGGAGTCTTTCTGTATTCTGACCTCCCTCCCTGCCTCCCCTCTCAGAACCTGGTTTTGGGAAGTGGGCTGGCAGGTGCAGTGTTGCACCCCAGTGGTGCATTTGGGCACTCCCTCTTTTTAGAGAGGGGGAGTGGGTTATATTATTAATTTAACGGTCTTAAGTTGTTCACTACCTGGTTTTTGAGTTTGGATTTCTTGACTTGAGTCTTTTGGGGAGCCAAAATATTTGGTTGCCATTTGGCTAGTAAAAATTTTACAATTTCCACATAGTAGTTTGTTAGTATTAGCTCATAAGAATCTGATGGTTGTGCTTCAGCATGCAGCAGACGGAGGTTTGAACTGAGCTCGAGCTCAACGTTTTATGCTCTGCATAGAAAATGAATCCTCTTCTCTCCGGGGCAGTTCGAGTGCTGGGGCTAACTGCAATAGTCAGAATACAGCAAGACTCCATTAGAAGAAACATAATTACTAAGGTGAGTAATTTTTTCTTTTGGTTGGTGCCCTACATATATCACAGTCTGTTGCTGTGGGGATAAGTATGATGCCATAAATGGGGGATTATTTTATTTATTTATTTAAAAGCTGGTAACCAGAAAAAGCACCATGATCAGGTGCAACCCGGATTATGATGTCATAAGTAGGATAGCAGAAAGAGTAGATAAAGTCTAAGCAACAGTAAGCCTCTTTCATAAATTTGTCCTCTGTAATAAAGAAAAAAGGTAAATAATTATAGAAAACACATTAAATGTAAACTGAACTGTCTAAATCTCACATTTTTTCCAAGTTTTTCTAATGGTGTCGGGGCTCTTTAATTATCCACCCACTTTGTTGCAAGAAACATTTGGCGGATAACTGAGGGTTGCGGATAATTGAGTTCAAGTAACAAATGCGCCATTCTGATTCTTTGTATGTTCATTTTTATATTTAAATTAATGCTGTCTGGAAGTGATTGATCCCTAGTTGCTTGGTACTCCGAAATTGTATCTCAAGTCTTGTCCTGTACAGTAGATCCAGCTCGGCCTGCCTCTCATCATAACTCGATCTGGTCATGCCCCTCACCAGCTGTGCTGTCCCACTTTACCCTCTCTTCCTTGCAATCTTCCCTTCTGATGGGGCGGCAGGCATTGCCTGCTAGACTCCAGATATGGCCTGCTAATGAACCAGCACAACAGCATCACTACACCTCTAGCTCGAACAAAATTCCTTCTAATACTGCTCAGAATCTGGTACACTTCCTCACAGCCCCTTTACACTGGGCCCCTGTGTCTGAGGTTGTTAGTTATTATTGCCCCTAGATCCACCTCTTTATCTAGTCTCTCTGCCATCGAGGAAGTAAGTTCCTTTATGATTCCCCCTTCAGAAAAAAAATGTACCTCTATGCATTCCTCCACATGAAATTTCACTTGAGATGCTGTTTCCCAGTTTGCTAGTTGCTCCAGACCTGAGTGCATCTTTCTGACTCTGCGTCTACGCAGTGCTTATTGTATAATATTCTTTTTCTTTTCTTTCTTTCTTACAAACTGTTTGGCTCAGATAAATAAACTGAAGAGAACAACAAGGGAAGGAATCTAGCACCAAACCACACTAAGCCTAAAATGAGACATCAGTGCTTCTAAATGAAACTTTGCATTAGATGTGCATTATTTTTTCTTAATTATTAAATATGATTTATTATGTCTGTTTTCTGAAATATGTATGTATTAACAGATTATTTAAACATTGTTTTAATAATAGTTTGTGTGCTTCTCTTTAAAACTTTCTATCTTTATTTTATGCTGTAAAAACATACATCAGTTACATAGTCCTCAACCATGGCCTGTCTCTGGTTGACTTTATAACATGTACCACGTTTGATGTACATCCCGTTAAATTTCACTGTACAATGTCCTCGTTTGTTTTTAACCTAATGTATGTTAATCCACTGCCCTCGTGTAACTTGGACGAGGAGCCTTTGTAAAACGGTCTGTGACTCAAAGATTATTTCCGATGATCAAAGAAAGAAAATTAATAAATTTACTATATGTTCAAGACTAGTTTTGAATTAATTTTTTTATCCATGTATGTATACATTGGGCACAAAAAAATAAATAATCTAATGAGTTCAAGCATTGCTGGGACAGATAAAAGGGCTTAATAGCTTCTCAGCAGTAAGGCAGGGAGGTTATTTTTTTTTGGGGGGGGGACGAAAACCCTGTTTGGACAGTAGGTCATGGGGTAGAATAAGGTAAAACTGGGCAGACTGGATGAACCAGTAGTCTTTATCTGTTCACATTGTCTATTTTTCTATTTGTGAATATTGATTGACAAAGCAATAAAATATTTATTACAAAGAAAGAAAAAAAGATGCTTATTATTGTGGAGTACAGTCTCATCTTGCACGCCATAGGTTGACACATCAACTCCTTGGAATCCCATCCATCTGTATGATTGTGTAGGAGGATCATGTTAAAATTGACTGAGTGCTTCCTGCCTGTTTTAATCCAGAAAGTTGTATGCCAGATGTATATGTCAGATAATCAAATATAACATTTTAAAACAAATCTTTTCTTTTTTTCTATCGCATCTATCGCAGAAATTTCAGGTTGGCATGTTTTGGACCAATAAGCTGGTCTTTCTTGGGGAAGACTGTTTGTCTGAAATTCCGTACCAGAAATATTTACATTAATGGTAATACTAGCATTTTTTTTTTTTTTTAGACACTTGCTGTTTATATTCGACTTTGACACCCAAGCACAGTATAATATCACAATAATTTAAGAGCGGAAGGTCCATCATAAGCATGGATGACATAGAATGCTGTGCAAACATACTACACTTGTGGGGATTTCCGACCCACTCCATAGCCCAGGGTACCCTGTTATGCCCTTGGTAAGCACACATTTGTCTAAGCTTACCATGAAAGCCTGTCCTCTCCAGGTCCAGCTGTCTTCTGGTAGGCTATTCCATAGGTTAGCCATCCTCTGGGTTAAAAAGTACTACCTAACGGTATTCCTGAATTGACCACCTCTTGAGCTTCAGGGTGTGTCCCTGTGTTCTGCTGGAAGACTCCAGATCAAACATCTACGTCTATATTTATCGATACAGTTAGGCACTTGAATATGTGGAAGACTGATATCATGTCCCCTCACTTTTCACTGGGGGAGAATGTTAAGGGCATCAGTCTCTCCTGGTAGCCTTTGTCCCCTATATCTCTGATTATTTTGGTGGCTCTGTGTTGCACCCTCTGGACTGCCCCACTGTTCTTTTTGCATTGAGGAGAAAAAGCTTCATACAGTACACCAGGAGGGGCCTTGTAAAATGGCAGGATCTACCCCTGCTGTGCCAGTTGACTGCTTTTAATGGACCCGACTCTCTGCTGCCCTCTGACAGTGTGCAAGCACTGCTTGACTTGCGTTATACCCTTGTCTGTTATGACCATTTAGTCCTTTTCCTCTTCCACTACAGCAACAGGAGCCCTACACCCTGTGTAGAGCTGCCTCTGTTTTCCTCCTCGTGTAGCAGCTTGATTTTTGGCTACACTGAATCTAAGTCTTCAGGAGTCCAATCAATTGCCCAGTTTGTTCAGGTCCTTCTGAAATTTATCCCTGTCCTCAAGGGCGTTCACCAGTCTGGCTAGCTTGGTGTCCTTAGCGGACCTAAGCAGCCTCCTGGATACCCCAGCTTCCAGATCAATGATGAAAAGGTTGAACAGCAGTAACCATTGCACCAGTTCCTGAGGGAAGCTGCTGAGAACTCTGCTCCACTCAGAGTGATGCCCATTGACCACATCCCTCTACTTCCTCCCACCAAGCCAGTTACCGATATACCTTATGTTTGTCTCTTGTGTACTGCACTGTGTAATTCACCCAGAATCTTGTCATATACCTCTGTATCGGAGGCCTTGCTGAAGACCAGAAAGACTATGTCCACAGCCGTGTCACTGGCCACCCCTGCAAAGAGGGTGATCAGTGTTATTTGGCACAATCTGCCAATCATAAAGTCATAGGCGTAGAGTTTTGGGGGCTTCCAGGCTGGAGCCCGGAAAGCTGAGCACCCCTCTTCCCAGATAGGGTAGTCTAAAAATAGGTGAACTGTTTAGGCAGTTTTGAGCCTGAGACCCCCCCCCCCAGGAAAAACTAAACTCTACGCCCATGCATAAAGTCATAGTGAGAGGGGGTGAGAACCTTGACATCAACCAAGTACTGCATTCTTTTGCCCATGATAATGGCTTTTTATAACTTGACCAGCATTAATGTCTGGCTGAGTGGCCTGTAGTTGCCTGAATCCAGCCTTGCCCCCTTCCTGAAGAAAGGGATCAAACTGTCCACTTTCTAGTCCTCCAGCACCATAAGTCTGGACAGACTCGCATTACAAACATGCTCACAGTAAGCATGATTTTTGATTTTTATGTGTGTGAACTGTTCCTTTAATTCTGTCCCAGACCTGATGCCAGTCTACAAAATAACATCTCTCCATTTGCCTTTCTGAAGAGCAATCCTGCCCTGATAATTGACTGTTCTTGTAGCAAGTGAGATGGCCAGATTTGTTTTGAGTTTTCTACAATGTAGTAACAGTACCAATTGTCATACTTAATCTAGTCATTTGGTGCTTAGGAATTTGGGTTTATTTAGTGTCTTATATACAGACTTTGTCCCGAACTTCTTTACAGTCCAGGAGAGGGAGGGTAGAGAATGTTGCTGCCATTAGGAGCACAGAGCTGGATGAGAGCGAGATTAGAGAGGTTAAAGCGCAGGGAGGTGAAGTGATTTGTTCAGGGTCTCATAATGAGGAAGTGGTGGTGGTGGGATTCAAACTTGTCTTCCAAGTTCACTGCTGTGCACTTGGATCACCAGAACACAGTTTCTTTATGTTGCTCATTTGTCAGAAGCTCAAAAAAGGAGCATGTTTTTACAGTATCTTTTATTTATTTATTTATTTTTTTTGACAGATTTATTGTGGTGCTGCCCAGTAATCTAGTGATGGCGTGTTGTGCGACCATGCGTACAGTCTGGTTCCAGGAACAAGCCCCAGTGTTCTGTGATCATGTGGCCATGGTTGAGGAGCACTGCTAGTTGTAATGTGTCCTCAGCCCAGGATGGTGGTACTGCAGTCCGTGGCTAAGGGTTAGCTGCATGCAGGAGAGGCAGTCAGTACAGTTGTGGGGCACCTGCTGTAGGAGGGGGTGAAATAAAGGGGTAAACACCCCATAACTGCCTAAATAACAGCTGCTGAAATGCTCCGATTCTGCACCCTAGAAAAATATGGCTGAATAGCAGTGTCGGGGATTGGGGGGTTGGGGTCACCGTCGGCTAGATAAGGAAAGACGTCCATGGGGTGGAGTAAACAGTAAATCATAAAACAGATTCATACTCAACTCCATAATGTAAAGCATCATGAGCTGCATATGCAAATCACCATTGAGATGTATGTATGTAAATCTTAAAACTGTAAATTGTCATAAATAGCATATATATCCCATTATGCTTTGATTTATGGGGTATCTGATTTTGTATTTCTTTGAAACCTGGCTTTGTTGCCAGTGCCCTTTTTGGGTAACCCTTATCTCAGTGCTTCTGTGCTGAGGTTCTTTGTCTTTTTAGCATGAGACAAATTGATTTCTAGAAAGGTAGATATAAGTGCAACTCAGTAAGAAGCATGCTGGATCTCTAGTCCGTTTACAAAATGTGTAAGGCATCCAGCCTGTTTTGAGCCCTATTTTAACTTTGACCCTCGCAACACTGTTGGCTGTTAACAGAACAAGTTATGTAACACGTGCCCGGCACGCTTGCTGCCACCAGCAAGCTGCCTGACATTGTATACACACTTCTGTTATTCTCCAGCTTGATCTGGGACAGCTGGTCAGTGTCTAAAATAAAACTTGGTGTTGAAATTATTCACTGCCTCCTGCGTTTGTAGGAGAACTGACATTGTTTGTTTTGTTGAATTTTGTTGACCTGGTAAGCCCACTGGGCCTAGAAGTCCCTTTTTCAGGGGCGACCGGGGTGGAGGGGGGATACAGATGGTAAGCAACTGAAATTGAACCAGATTAAGCTGTTGGTTTTTGCCTGTATATTCTCTTCACACCCAGCACACACAGTTCATCTGAGCAGCATGATTATACTTTGACCAAAGGTAACTGTCTGCCAGGGTCCTATCCGTACCCACAAGGTTCACAATTTCCCATCTTTTGTCTACAGTACTAACTTTCAGGTGGAGCAGCTTGGGATTGACGGCATCAAGGGTGGGTGACACTGGACTTCCATTTGTTAACGGAATAAATATGAAAACAAATCGGAGAATGGGTATTGTGGGGAACTGTGAAGCTCTGTTGTCCTCACTTCCCCATTTGGCTATTGCCAGTTATTTAAAGGCATACAGCATCTTCATGTCTTGGAAATATTGTTTGTTTTCATTGTCAACAGATACTTCTAGTTGTGTAGCTGTTGGAGATGTATGTGTTGTATGTGTTTGCTTCAGTTTTTTGTCACTGTTCATACCAGCCCCTGTAACTAGCTTGGGGGTCTACATTTTGTGGTTGTTGAAATCTCATTGTCCCTGGAAGCTGCATTTAGCATATGAGAACTTGACACCAAAGCCCCCATTTTCACTATGTACCTCTGTACAGAAACTAAACATAACCTAAAAAACTCTAGAAACACACAGATTGAATGCAATTTAAAGGAAAAACCCTGCATTATCTCTTAAGACAGTTTGCAGAGCTAATTGAAGGTAGATGGGGTACTTCACACCTTGCTGCAACTTGTTTTGTTGAATTCTAAGTAAGCAGGTAGGCATGCTGTGAGCCTAAAGGGTGCTGACACATCGTGTTCCCATATGCTAATGCACCTGTCCGGCACAATGAAATTTAACTACCAGAAGATGATGAGGGAAATGCAATAAGCAGATGTCCCCAGGCAATTTCATATATCGGTTCCAAAGTGCTTTTTTACCTAAGTTACTTCGTTACTGCCGCATGATAAATTGAGAGGGGCAGGTTTCAGAAACTGAAGGCCAAACCAACTGGTACACGCCGTGTAGGGGAGAATAGTGTTCATGGCTAGATTTCTATTCGGAATTCAAATGAAGGCCCAGTCCATCAGGCTATGGCCTGGCTACTCCCATGCCTGACCTCACCTTCAGGAGTTCTTAGCTGATTGGCACAGACCCTGATGTTTTATACTGTATTACTGTGTGAGACCTGGTAGTTCAGCAGGAGACAGTAAGCGGGAGTCATGCTGGCGCTCACCCTTAGTGGGGAAAAAAAAGATATTCTTTTTTTATATTAGCGATTCTTCAAGTGATTTGGCGCAATTTGCTGGCGTGAAAAACTTTTTTAGCATGCTCCTTATAAGGTGGCACTTGTGAAGCAGCCTAAAGCTGACTGTTAGCTGTGGCTGAAACTCCACCCCTGCTGTACAGCCTATGTCACTGCCCAATGCATAGCATGGAAGGACAACATGAGCAGGCTGGAAGGCACTGAAGTCAGCCAGGAACAACTGGCCTTAAGTGTGAAGTCTTAACGCGACAAAAATGCCAGTGTTGAGGCGTGGTCTTTCGTATTCTCATTGTGACCGAGGACTTAAAGACGTGTGTGTGTGTGTGTTTTTTTTTTTTTTTTTTATTTAAGTTTCACTCCTCATCTGTGTGTGTTACTGTCAGCAGCGTTGGAAATCAAGGCCTAGCTGTACATAGGTAACGGCAATTTTCTTCATTTTATAGCAAGACAGGGAAGGTTTATTGTTTGCACAAGCTAGCATGTGTCCTCTCTGTCAGTTGAGGCAAGGTGGGAGAGGCAGGCTCAAAGAAAGAAGTATGCAAACGTGTTTCGGGGTTGGGGCCTGATTGTGTTCAACTTCTGCAAATTAATGTGTGAACTGCACTGCACTGAAAGAAAAGCTGAAGAAAACTAAGAAAGAGACTAGGGAGCGAGTCAAAAAACTGAAGGTGTTCCCGACCATACAGAAGAATAAAAGCTGGGGTGAGACCAAACCTAAGAGAAGCGTCCTGCAAAACAAAAACTCCATCCTATAGTGATGAGGAACCTAGCTGCATTTCTGCAGATACAAATGAACACTTAATTTGCAAAAACTTAATGCGGTCCCATTGGGGTTGGGGTAGAATGAAAAAAGTTGAAGTGTTCTGCAGTGTGTGTGTGTGTGTGTGTGTGTGTGTGTGTGTGTGTAAGATGATTATATTTTTTATTGGGGTGTGGAAAGTATCAAAGACTAGCACAATGTTGTACTAGTTTGATTTCTAGGTAACTCTGTCCCCAAGTTGCAGTCCTGCAAAAAAGAAGCAGTTTAGTGCCTTTCGCAACTCCTGCAGATCAGTAACTGCCTTAACTTGGGCATGGGCTATGCAAATTTGCAGCCTATCGCCCTGCAAGCAGTTCTAAGTTAAATAAGTGGCAATAATTAAAATAAGGTGGCACAAAAATAAATTTGGCACAGGTGATGGCACAAAAAAATAAATTAAATAAAAACCCAGAGCCAGCCCTGAGTAAGATTGGGGTACAGCTAGCTTTTCATCCTCTGAAGGTTTAAGAATGGAGCAACCACTTTGTCTGTGGAGCCACACCAGGTTGTAGACTGATTTACATTACTGCTCTCCTGCTTTTACTAGCCTGGAAGAATTTTGCAATCTGTATAACACTGGAAGTGTGCATGTAAGAAAACAGCAGTGTTTACAAGAAACCCGCACTCCTCAGATGCTGTCAAATGCTTTATTCCAATACAATTAAAACGCTGCCATGCAGCAACAAGAAAAGTTGCTCATTGTGAACCCTGACTGATTTTTGTGCATTAGCACGTCATCAGAGGGATGTAAGAAAACAGCTTACAGATTATTCTCTCTTTCTGTTTGTAGGTTAAAACTCATCTCCAGGCTCAGTCTGCGGCAGCCATTGCTGTTGGTCACCAGCACAATCACCAGGTACAGTATGTGAACAACACTTGCTCAGTACACACTGGGGCTTTATGTGAGATAAAAATGCCAGGACAGGAATTTCTCAGTCAGAAATCGCATTGTAGGCTGTTTGCATCAAGGGTTCGGCAGTAAAAAAAAACAAAAAAAAAATCTGTGTTAAAGGGATAGATAGTCAATGGCTTCATGGCTAGAGTTTATTTGTTGTGTAGAACGGCAGTTTTCATAATCATTATAGTCACGTGCATCAATTTTATATCTGTAGCATGACTGCAGTAAGAATTTTTGAAATAACACTTAAACATGAGAAGTTGAGAAGTAAATTATAAAACCTACAGTAAGCAATCTGCTGTTTTGTGTCCGCAGCTCTGTTCCCAATTTTCATCTCCCACGTAAGGAAAAACATCCAGAAATTTCTGTCCAGAGCCTCTTTGGGTGATCACAGTGGCTGATTTGGGGGGCGATATTAGAAATATCTTCCCACTGAGAGCAGTAGAACAGCTGTTTTATAGTCTGTTTTTTTGTTAAAGGAAAGCTGTCTAAAACATGGGCTCCCGCCCCGAAAAACTTACCCTCCAGTTACTCTTTTTACAGTAAGAGTGGCGTTTTTCAATACTATTGAACCAGGCAGTGAGGCGCCGCACATTTTCAGCAAATGGAGCCTCCCCTGCATCCGCCAAACTTCTGGGTCTCTGACTTTTCTGAATTAAAATACAGTAAGTTGCTGCATGAGAAAAATGCTGCCCTTACTGTAAAAAGCTAAACTAGAGGGTAAGCTTTTTGAGGGTGGGAGTCCATGTTTTAGACAGCTTTCCTTTAAAGAGTTAATAGTGCCAAAAGTAGCAGACAGGAAAATGTTAGAAATTTTAAGTAGTAGTCAGTTGTAACTCTTTATTTCTAAAGTACGTTTAGTTTTCTTTTTGCTCTTTACAAAGTCCCATGTGATAGTATTATCCGGGGTATGTGGAATAGCGCTCTACCTGGCAGAAAACGTATCTAGTTCTGTTCCGCCCACAATGTCATCAGCAGTGTGTTCTCATGGACTGTGACATCACAGGTGACTGATCTGGCAGCTACTGAGTGGCTTTCTGTCTGTGTCAGTAAGGTCACACTGCTGATTATGTAGTGGGAGGAACAGAGCTGTATATGTCTGCTGCCGGGCAGAGTACTTACTGTTCTACACATCACACCTTTTAACATCTGATTAAAACCTTCTAGTTAACAAAATGGAAAAGAAAAAAAGTACCTCCGATATAAAAGGTAATAGTTGACTGCTTTTAACAGCGTCTGTTAGCTTTAGGCAGTATGCTAGCTCTTTTAGTTTACAACAGCATGCAGATTTTGTATTTTACTTCTCGACGAGTGGAGCAGTATATTTTTCATAGTAAAAATTTCTGCCTTTTGGGATTTTTTTTTTTTTTAATAGTTTCATGACATATATGGGGTTGCTGTAAAACATGGTCAGAGAATGGTGCATGGCTCAGTATTGAAAATAAATTTGTCAGCTCGGTGGCGCTGAGGGTTGAGGTGCTGGATGCCACACCTCACGCCACGCTGACAACCTGAGGTTGAGAGCGACCTGGAGCGGTGGGTCGGATTGGGGTGATTGAGCGTCCCAGGGACTGCTCTCCGGGAGGGTGGGGAGAAACGACCGTGGTTGTGCTGGCTCCTGGCTGTAGCTGGGGGTTATTGCATGCCATGGTATAGCTGAGTGGCAGGCACGGGCCAACATCAGATGTGCAGTGCCAGGAAGCACGCACTGCATCGTCATTACGTCACTGCACTAGGGAAGGGGGATCCAGAACAGGGAAACAGCAGCCTAATCCTCTGGCACTCGTGATGGCTGGCCCATGGCGCTGCACCAGATGCTCCCAGGGTGCTCCCTCTAAGCCTGACTCCCAAAGGGTCTTCCGTGATGGGGTGAGTGATGTGGTGAGCTCGGGGATGGTGCCTGGTGCGGTGCTACTGAGATCGACTGGATAATAAGGGGAACCATAGGACCACCCCAGCCATGGAGTAATGCAGGAGGAAAAATATACAACAAAAAAAAAAAAAGGAAAGAAAATATATGTAACCCCTCACCCCTGCCTTTTTAGCAAAACGACAGGTGGCATGCTGTTGAAGCTGACAGCAGTACCTGGTGGGGACCTGGGTTCGGGGAGGATGAGGTTACTCGGCACAGGGGGGAACTAGGTTTGGCTACTCTGGAAAGGGGCACCCAAGTAAATCCGAACACAGGAAGCAATAACTGTAATGTCCAGAACCAGGAATGGGATTCTTCAGTGTGGCTTTTATTCACATACTAGCTGGACAAACAAAGCATAGACGGACCCCCATGGGGCTACATTTCCTGGTAATGCAGACTAGAGACTACAGAACACTTTATCACCATTTTCAGCCCTCAGGCTCTGAACCCACCAGGCACACAGCCCGAACTTGCATGCAGCTTTGGGTACACAGCCTGACTTGTACATACTTGGGTTTTTCCCCACTGGCCCGGCTCCCCTGCCGGCCACTGGATCCGCGGTCCATTGGAAGAATGAACCAGTTATTCTGTCGTGGCTCCCCACACCACCTAGAGTCTGCGACTCCTAGAGAGAATTTTTCCTTGTCGTGGCTCCCCACACCACCTAGAGTCTGCGACTCCTAGAGAGAATTTTTCCTTGTCGTGGCTCCCCACACCACCTAGAGTCTGCGACTCCTAGAGAGAATTTTTCCTTGTCATGGCTCCCCACAACACCTAGAGTCTGCGACTCCTAGAGAGAATTTTCCCTTGCTATCCCACGTCTAGGTACTTCCCCCATCACTGGCCAAGTGCATGAGGCAAAGTAGCAACCACAGAAGAAATCTGGTCACTAAAGATGGGGGGGGTCTGCCCACCTCCAGCTCCCACAGCCCATACCTGGCCATTTCCCTGGGAAAACTGAACCATTCCTTTGCTGAACTTCTAAATGTAGATTAAAGGGTAGATGTATGTCGCATCTCCTCTACATATTATTTGAATCACACAACACTCTAGGATTTGACATTACTTTACTTGTTTGGCCCATTTCTCTAGGCTTCCCAATATGTAGCTCAATCCCTAGATTTTCACACAAGTCCCAGGGTGAAGAAAACAATTTGCCCTTTTAGCCAAAGCAGACACTCACCCTTTAGTTGCAGGTGCCCACAGGCGACTCACAAATCTTCCATATTCCAAAATAAATCCTGGATTAAAACAGGCAGCTTTTCTTCCACTTAGCAGAATTAAGGGGATTGCCCCAGGAATCTGCTGGGAATCTTCCCCCGGAGGGAGGGGGCACTGAGACCTGAACAGCGGTCTCCACCACTTGAGTATAAACTTCACTCCTTCAAGCCAAACTGCAGACTGTCTCTTCACTTACTAAAGACAAACTGGACTCTCTCCTAACGTTCTATCTAACTCCCTTTGCTGCAGATTCCAATGTGGCTTATGCAGCTGCGAAAGTTCTATTGGTGATGTCATCCCTCAGTCTCAGCTGAGACTGAGAACAGAGTGAGACAGTGTGAAACCCATTTAACTGGAGTTTCACAAGCTGCCTTCCCTGCCTATCACTAGGTCTTACTGGGATTCTAGTAACCCCGTGTAACAAGGGGGTTACATATATTTCTGTAATTTATTTTTATACAGTAAATACACATTTGGACCAAAGACTGTTTTCAAGTGTATCCATATTAAACTCAAACTGTTAGCAACATACACATTTATGCAACTTGCAGCCTCGTTTAAAAACTATTAAAATCAAACTTGAATTAATCTAATATAGCTGGAACAGATTCAAAGTTGATTCCGCTCTAGTTTCCAGGCTTAACCTGTTCCATACTACAGGTCAGCTAAAACTCATCTCTCTCTCTCTCTCTGGTTGATGTTTTTAGCACTTTCATTTGCAACCCTTTGGCCTTTGTATTCCTCATGTCATAGTGCTGAACTTTAACTTGAACAAAATGTAGTATATTTTATTGTTTGGCTACAAGCAAATTTCAGACACATACAATACAAAAAATTGTTAAAATGTTTACGTGCAAGATCATGTCACAGAATAAATACTGAGATACTATCAATTCAGTACAAAGCTAAAACCGTTCATACAGCCACGTTGGCATAAAGCCCACAAGGACGTCCTTTTCCACAGTTAATTCTAGCGTTATGATCGAATCGTATTTCTTAATCATTTTATAATTATAATGTTCATTACAGCAGATAATTTTTAATGTTCATTACTGCAGATACTAAATTTTGTTGTAAATGAAGATTCTTGTACAAGGCAATGTTTACCATCTGATTTTGAAACTTCGTGGAGCATTGCAATCCATTTTTGCTCTCTTCTGACTCCTCAAGGAACCCAGTGTAGTTGTTTGTACAGGTCACAATTTCTGTGAGAAACAAACTGAGCCAGTTTGTTACAAACTCCATCCAACTTTATCAAGTCTGTTTTTTTTACATTCATATAGGCAAAACTGACTTTTTTCAATGCTTGGCAATGTTAAGTTTATGCTATTTTTAATTTGGTCTCTTTTGTCAGACAACTGGAAATTCTCCTAAGTGATCCCTTTTTTATTTATGTCTTGGCCAAGGTTTGCAACGTTTTGTGAAAATTTCAAACCATGGTCAAAAACCACTCCCAGCTACTTCTGTACAAAAACATTATCTAACCTAAGCCCATTTAAATCCTTTATTACCAGATGTTCAAGTTAGTAATAATTTTTGGTGATCTTTGTCCCAGATTTCATGCACTGTGTGACGGTTGGGATAAGACCCTGTCCCATAGCCAGCCCGGTGGTGCTGAGTGTTGAGGCGCTGGATGCCACACCTCGCGCCACACCGTTGACACGGGGTTTGGGAACGGACTCGGGTCATTGAGGTTCGACAGGGGAAGGAAGGTATCGAGCGTCCGAGGAGTGCTCTTCCCTTCCCAGGGGAGGGTTCTGGGCATGCCTCACTCCAGAGTGGCCCCTAGTAGAGACTGGGGGCCCGGAAGGTAGTGCAGCTTGATGTAGTGTCGGGGTGGAGTGGCAGCGGATGGCTGCACGTCAGGTGCGCTGCCTTCATTGCATGACCACGCTCTGGGGAGTAACTTATGAAATACCCTGGTGGTCTAGTGGAGGTGAAGGGGCCCAGGGCCCCCAGTGACCTGCCCGCTTCCTGATGCCAGACTGCCTCCTCGGGTCTCCTCTCCCCTACCGGATTCCATGGCTGTCCCGCTGATAATCAGAAAAGCTGCTGAGGGTGGGTGGGCACTCCCCCGAGGGGGTGGTGATCTAGGGGGGCTGGACAGACTGTGGGAGCCGGAGGAGACCGAGAATGGGGTTTCAGGCAGGGAGTAGAGACAGTTGTTGAGAGGGTACCCTAGAGAAAAACCCTAGACAACCAGAGAATAAAGAGACGACAAAAAAAAAAAAGACCCTGTCCCATTTGTAATGCAGAGAGAGAGAAAGTTAAAAGCAAGGATCTATTTTGTCCACTTCTATTTTGCCAGTTCTCTCTTGCCTTTCTGATTGCACAATCAAATTTTCCTTGTGGCACTTAGGAATTGGCTATTTCTGTGTTCCCGCAATTTCCCCCGCTACCTCCCTTCCTTCACTTGCTGTTTCTATTCCTTCTTTCTCCCCTTGTGTAACCCCCCTGCAAATGGGGGTTCCCAAAAGACTTCCAGGAGCTTGCTTGAATGCTCCAAGCCTGAATGGTGTTTGGCGTTTAAGCCATTTATCAGTGAGTGTTTTTAGAGCCTCTGGTACTGTCTCTTTAAGAGCTGTCTGCTTGCAGACATAATTAGTTTGTATGGGGACTGTGTGCTTCTCTGTTTGAGTACCACTCGAGCTGCTGCCAATTCACTCCATTTTGCAGTCACTAGGAGTGCAAGGGAACCTATCTGAAAGATGTAACTGTTTGCCAGAAATCATTTACAGTAATAATGAAATTACAGTTTGTCTAACCTGCTTTCTTTGCAGTCAGAACTGTGTCTGCCTAGTTCCCCATTCTGGTTTTGAACTGCTGAACTGGACCAATCAGTGTGGGGTAAGCTAGCTCTAAAATGGTGCCTTGGATGAATCAGAACTTGGACTCATAATCTGAGCCAGACACAAGAGGATTGTATAGGCAGTGACTCTGGGAGATGTAGTTTAGACTTCGGCGCCTTTTTGGACCAACAGCAGCAGTCTATTGTGAGTGACAGCCAATCCAGTCAAGAACTGGGAGGAACTCAAAGGAAGTGCCCGGTTTTGTCTGTTGGAGTTTCAGTTTAGCTCTGGCAGTGAAGGGAAGAAACCCTGTGCTCCTTCAGTGCACAGTTTCAGTCAAAAACGTGTGTAAGGCCCAGAGTTCCGTCTGCAGCTTGTGTAACTGCTTGTTAGGACTGAATCTGTCCTGTGAAAAGAATCAAAGGATCTCTGAAGAGTAGAAACCAGGCTCACCCTGTAGAAGACTGGAGAAATTGTTGAATTGCACTCGGTCTGTCAGGAACTGAATCTGCTGTGTGTTCTCCGGGTATTGTGCAGTAATTGCGATCGGGATAGAAGCAGCCTGCCTGGTATAGTACTTTCTTTTTACCATATAAATGTGTGAAGAGTCTCGTGGAGCTCAAGAGTAGCCCTGCTGACGTTGAAGGACCCTATCTTGTTTGGAGGTCGTGAGTACTAATTCAGAGTCGCTCCTGTTGAATTGCCACATTAAATCCAAATGGAATCACTGTACTGCTGACTGTTTAAACTAATTTTTCTTTTCACTGTGTGAAAGGGCCCCACCAGCTGCCACGGTTTGGACTAGCCACTAGGGCTTGGGTACCCAGGACAGTAACTGGTAGGGATAGGCCTAATGCACAGAGCCATAGGTAGATAGTAAAGTGATAAGCTAATTAACCTGATTTCCCTGTCCTTGTTATATCCCCTAAATAAATCAGAGCTGCTTGTTTCAGCAAAGTTATACTGCTTGAGGTATTTGTCTATGTTAAAGTACTGTACTGTGATTGTTGCACTGTATCTTATTTCACAGGAGGTCCCAGTGCGGAACTAGTCCTGGGGGTAAGTGTATACTGTGAAGGTAATTCTGATATATTGTGTGGGCCACTAGTGGGAAGAAAGGGGGGTTGCAGTGTCCCAGAGGGCTGTGACCAAGTAAGTTTAACTATTGCAAACCCTGACCTCTGGGTGGAGGCACCCGCCATTGGATCCAGGCCCCTCAACCTGTTAGTGGCAAATCAGGCAGGGGTAGTAGCCCCTGGGATAGCGCCATCTAGGGGTTACACTTGCTTCTATGAGGTTAAAAAAATATATGTGAATCTTTATGTGAAACTGATATCCCTTTGTTTGCAAATGTATATGTAAGGATTAACCCATGAGGGAGCCGTGGGTTACTGGGGAATTAATCCACAACTGGGGGGGGGGGGCGCTGTTGTACAAGTGCCGACAGCCACCCAGCCATGGATTAATTTGCCCAATAACCCACGGCTCACGAGTGGGTTAATCAGCTTATAACATAGCCAGGAAAAATGGGGACTGTTCGGTGCATTTACCAACACCAAACAGACAATGCAATTTCCCCTACCCATGTTCTAAGTGTGAAACTTGCGCCCAGGAGAATTGCTATGTCAAGTTCTTTACTCACCACGTAGCAGCATTTCTCAAGTACAACTCCTACCACGAGCCACAGCAGTGCTCGGATCCATCTCCGACACTCGCTGTGCTGATGGTAGGCGGAGGAAGTGTGCTCCGCTCTGCCTGTTTAAATGAAGTTTGATATCGAAGACAGTGGATGCCAGGGAGGTTCAAAGACTGAGCAGGGAGGACAACAACCAGTCAGGGAGCAAAAGGACATTTTAAAGGCTGAACCTAGCAATACAGTAAACCCCGATGCTGTTTTCTCCAAAGCTAAGGTGACTGCACACGTTAACTGTTGAAATATATAATTGATTTTGCATGTCGTGCACAGACATGTTCAAAGGAGTGCCACTGTCTGATTATAACATGGCCAGGGAATGTGTCCACTCCCCTAGCTCTCTGATGGCTTTCTGCAGTGTTCTGCGCCTCATCCCGACCCTCTACCCAGTCACTGTGGGCTCGTGCCCGGAGATCCATGGGCGTGGTGGGTGGAAGGGACACAGTGAACAGAGAGACTGAAAGACTCACATTTTCAACATTCAGGAGTCTGTTTCCCAATGCACTGTTCAGCTGTGGCTGCTGACTACTGCAAGAGCAACTGTGGATTAATTGAGAATTAATTCATGGTCACCTGATGGTTCCTGACGAATGGGAGAGGTCCATCTTCCCTAGCCATGTTATAAAGGTGTATTGTTGAAATGATTACAGACAGCTACTTGGGTTTGTTAGAGAAGTTACCAGTTTTGAAAACAGCGGGTTGAGCTTGAAAAACGTTTTGACCTCTCCTAAGTATGTTAACAGAATTGGCTGCAGGAAATCAGCCCTGGGACAGGATGTCTTAATTGGTTGCACTTATTAAGAAGACTAATGTACTCTACTCTTCTGGCTGGTCACAGGGAGGTCCATGAAATAAGTCCTGTTGCATTTTATGAAAAACAGGAGATGAAACTTAAAAGAACAGGATGTAGAGGTTAAACTGCCAGGCAGAGACATCTCATATAAACAGAAATTTTTTTCTAGAGAGAGAGACTGAGATTTTAGAGAGGGACTCTGAAGACGGATTTTTGTTTGCACTGCCTTTTTGAAGAGATTTTTCTTTATTTTGTTGTTACTGATGATAATAGAAGCTACTTGTGAATTTTATTACTTCTCCTGGTTTACCTATGCCTCGATGAGTAACTGCATTTTTTTTTAATGCACATTACAAGTATTGACCTGATAAACTACACCTGGATAGCCTTAAAATCATCTTCTGATTTCATTTCCAGTACTTCCTTAGATTCCCCAGCAGCCACTAGGACCGTATCATTGGTGTACATACTGATCCATGTGTGGGACAGGACATTCAGGGGATCATTACTAAAAATTGTAAATAGGAGGGGACCCATGATAGAACTCTGGGTGCCCTCCTAAGAAGATATAGTGTATGGTGGAACGTTGTTCTGCATGGTAATCCAATCGGGTTGGTGTGTCACAGTAGCTACAGTACATCATGTAGAGAATAGTGGCTGGGCAACCCTGCTCAACCAGTCTGTGCTGCCAGAGGAGCTCTGATTACATCGGACCTCGAGAGCGAAGCTTGTGAGGTCTGATGTAATCTGAAGCCCGAGGTGGCAGCACAGGTTAGTTGGGCATGTGGTTGCTTAACCCATATTTTTATAGTGTATAGTTTTGTTTTATTTTATTATTTTTATTTTTTTAAACAAAGGGTTTTCACAGTGCTTCACAGCAGCAGCAAACATGCTGGGGGTTTCACTTTAGAACCTGAACTGATTGCTGTGCGCGCTGCAGCGCTGTGAAAAACACCAGCTGCCTCAAGGATTTCTGATCAGCTGGAATGTTGTTGTACCACTGAAGGGTACAGCTGTGTTCTATGACCTTTGAACTGTGCTATAACAAAGTTTCGGCTGGCATGGAAAATTCACGCAGAACAAATCTTCACTGTTATGTTGCTGTGTTGCAGTAGTGATGTCACAACTGCAGCACAACAACCTAGAATGATGCCGCACAGCTCCTTTTCTCTCTCCAGTCAAGCTGGAAGCTAATTTTTTTTCTTTTTTTTTTTTTAACTTGAACTTATAGAAAAAGTTGCAGCACATTGAATCAGTAATTTGAACCTACTATCAGTTCTCAAGTGCCTCCCCTGAGCCTGAAAGGAAGTGGAGTATCTGAAATGGGCATGGAAGCCCATGCACTGTAAAAGATAATGTATGGGCGTACATACACAGATAAGCATGTGTTTTCATCTCAAGTTTTCTGTGGCAACCAGTGACCCTCTCAAGCTTTGTTCTCGAGGTTCCTGGTTGCCATAGATACCTCTTGATGCAGATACAGGCTTGTTGTGTATGGCTGCCTATACATTATCCACTCTGGCTAGTATTAGATAATGTTTCTTTTACCTGAGCTAATTTTCTCTGCAGTAAGTATGACTTGGACCTCCTCAAGGACTGTGGACGTACACTGGTCTTTATTAGTCTGTCCAGAAGAATGGAGTGTTACGAGGCCAAAGGCCTTTGTCAAGTTCTTGATCGCTGCCCGTTTTTTTTTTTTTCCCCTTTATCCAGGGATTCAACAGTCATGTTTCTGAAATCCACCAGGGCAGTTTCCATACAGAGATGGGACCAAAATCCACACTGGAATTTTGTAATCAAATTATTTATGGGCTGGCTGTGTAGACTAGTAGTTGGAGGAATGAGCTGTAAATGAGCTTGGTACATCCAGCAGACCTGGGTTTGATTCTCACAACTTCCACTTACGTATTGCATGAGCCTGAGCAAGTCACTTAACCTCTCCAGTGCTCCCATGTTGCCCCATAGAACAGCCGTGCCTAATGGGCCTTACCCAGTTACTAAAAGGAAAAAAAAAAAATTTACCTCTACAGGCTCAAGCAGTTGGCCATGTACTAGCCGTTCCTGCACCTTTGAGCAGGTAGACAGTAGTAATGTAGGCAGATAGTTTGAAGGTTCTTGATAGTTTCCTCCCTTTGGAATAGGAGTTTTCTCACTTTGGAATAAGGATTATTTTATTTATTTTATTTACCTTGTTCCCAAAAAGAAGGGAATGTTCTGTATTTGCACAAACAATTTGGTAAGTCTTGCACAATTGGAAAACATTTTTAGGGGCACAAAATTGCTTACCCAGAATTTCTAGGGCCTCACCAAAAACTATGCAAGGGTAATTCTGGTGATATCCTCAAGCCTTGTAGTTTCTTTCCCCTTCGCCCCTGGAATCTCCCTCTCACTCCCACTTCAGAGGAGCTTTCAAAACATATTTGCTGGCCTCCTCAGCCCGTAACTGTACAAGAAGGGGAGGCAGTTGCTGGTAAGGCTCTGCTCCTTTAAGCCCCATTTACACTGATCTAGCTGTTCCACAATGGTGTGGCTCACACCAGTGTCCGTCTGCACCTGGTTATTTTTGAAGCCGATGGTGTACACCACTTAAAAAGGCTCATTCACATGACCGACTGTGAGTCATTGTTAGTGTGAACCTTACCGTTTTGGCGATTTTCCGTTGTGTGGTGTTGCCATTACGATCCCTCTGTCCCTAGGTTTGTGGAGCGGTTTTGGTGGTTTCCTGTGCTGTCTGAACATCCACACCACCTGCATCACCACAGATCCTCCAACTGCCTGCATTACCACAATTCTCAACCCAATACTGACTGGAACAACACTCAAATCACCTGAAAGATAAAGGGCAGCGACACTGATGCCATGTGAATGTGGCTTCATTAGAATTTTTCAGAACGATTAAAAATAAGCCGCTGTGGCAAGGTGCAGTGTGAACGATCCTAAAGATGCCAGCTTCCATACTGTTGTCTTGGGAACCACATTGTGGGACCCGTTCTGCAAGGAATGCCTTGGTGCATTGTGGTGCTGAATTACCCCCAGGCAGTGATGTGTGAAGTGGCCACTGTTTAATCTACACTTGGAAAACCCCCCACACCAGTTCAGCTCCCCTGACTGGGAGAGAAGAGCGGAGGCACACCAGTTTTATGCCTGAACAGTTTATACTCGCTAATATGTACCAGTGTGGGTTTCCAAACCACCTACACATGTGTACAACTGGCCAGCATAAACAAGACTATAGAAATGCTGGCTGTTGCAGTTGATCCCTGATTTTACTTGGCTTCCTGAGAAGCTACAAACTGGTTACTTGCTGTCCTCCTGAAGTAACTTGTTCTGCTGTAATGACTTAAGTTATGTTTATAGCTTGTTTGTATGTTACCGGATTAATTATTTTGCTTCATGAGTGATTGCTTTCTCTGTATTGCTGGAGACTGGCTCTTGGGCCACTATCCATGCAAAGGTTGTATGCAGAGCTCCAGCACAGGGAGAGGAGATGGATAAGGCACTGGGGGGAAGCCATCATTAGGATGATAAGTAAGGGGATGTGCTGCTAGTTGGTTACATCAGTCTGCTACATGTGGATTGGAGCCTTACAGCTGCATCTTCTGCAAGGAGCAGGGCCTACTTGTCAATTACTGTAACCATGTGTGCTGTTGTTCCATGGATCTTTGTTGCACTCTCCCGGGTCGTGCCTGAAAATAGTCATTTCATGGCTAGTGCGCCTACCCGGAAAACAAAAACTAAATAAAAGATAAATAACATCCTTGACTGCCTGCAAGGGACTTTTCTCAGGCAGCTAGTCTGAGAACCCAGTAGGGATGGGATGGTGCTGGACCTGGTGCTTACAAACAGGGACAACATTGTGGATATCACAGTGGGCAGTCCCCTAGGTGCCAGTGATCTCCGTACAGCATGGTTTAACATTAGTTTGGGGAACAGAGTCTAACCACATCAGGACGAGGGTCCTGCACATTAGAAGGGTGGATTGTTATGTAACCAGAGTCTGCCTAGAAGGGGGAAGGGGGTTGCCAGGGAGGGCTAGAGGCACATTGGTGGAAAAATATGGGAGGGCATAATTAAGGCAGCCATCCTTTTCATGAAGGAAGTGAGTAAAAGCAGAAGGAAAAAGATACCATTATGGTTCTGTAGTAAAGTGGCCAAGGTGGTGAAGGAAAAAAGGTAGCATTAAGGAGGTATAAGGAAAACCAGAGGGAGGAGAACAAGGAGGTATACGAAGTAAAACAGAGAGAACCGGGAAAGGTGGTGAGGAGAGCAAAAGCACAGACAGAGGAAAGGGTAGCCAAAGGGGATAAGACCTTCTTCAGATATGTAAGTGAGAAGAAGAAAACAAGGGGAGGTATAGTGAGGATAAGGAGGGTGGCAGGGAGAAACCGTGCAGACGTGGACCAAGAAAAAGCAGCCATTCTGACCAGGTAGTTCTGCTGTCTTCACAGTGGGGGCAGACTGACTGGGAGCAGCAGGAACAAAGTGGGAGGGGGATACAAGCCCATTTTCAAAGGAAAGTGGGAAAGAGTCAGGAAGGGACTTGCAGCTCTGAAAGTGGACAAGGCTATTGGACAGGATGGCATATACCCAAGGGTACTAAAGAAACTCAGGGAGTTGCTAGCTGACCCACTTATGGCCTTATTCAGTAGTTCACTGGAAACGGACATGGTTTGGAGGACTGGAGGAGAGCAGACATGGTCCCGTTACATCAGAGTGGCAGCAAGGAGGGGGCTAGCAGCTGTAGGCCAGTCTCACTGCAGTGGTGAGGAAATTAATAGAATCATTGATAAAGGAAAGGCTGGTAAAGTATCTTGAATCCAGTGAATTTCAAGACCGCAAGCAGCATGGGGGGGGGGGGATAGATCATGGGAGGGCAGTGGATGTGACCTGTTTGAATTTTAACAAGGCCTTCAGTGCTGTGCCACACGGGAGACAGATTAAGAAGCTGAGCTAGGCATCAGAGGGTGGGGGTTAACGGCACTCGCACTAATGATGGGAGACTGACTACTGGGGTACTGCAGGTCTCGGTACTGGGACCACTCCTCTTCAGTGTCCTAATAAGTGAAGCTGCAGAAGAACTGGAAGGAAAGGTATGCCTTTTTACAGATTATATAAAAATCTGTAAAATAGGGTGGACACTCAGTAGGGGGGTGGGGAGAATGCACAGCAATCTTGGGGAAACCTGAGGCATGGTAAAGAACATGGCAGTTGGGGTTCAATGTCCAAAACCGCAGAATCGTACACCTAGGGCATAGGAACCTAGGATCTGAGCATGGGGGGTACTGACAGACCTGAAGTAGTAAAGGGACCTTGCAGTTACCATAACTGATGACTTCAAAGTGGCAGGGCAGTGTGACAGAGCAGTGGGTAGGGTTAGTGGGATGCTGGGGTGTATAGGGACGGATATCTCCAGCAGGAGGAGGAGGGAGATGGTGTTGCCACTGTATCGCTTGCTGGTGAGACCCCACCTGGAGTATTGTCGAGTTGTGGAGGCCACACCTCAGAAAGGACATAGGCTGTCCAGAGGAGGGCAAATAAAGAGCAGGGGCTGCACCAAAAGTCCTACAAGGAGAGGCTGAGAGATCTCAACATGTACACCTTGGAAGAGAGGAGAGCGAGAGGGGACATGATAGAGACAAGTATCTCACAGGAGCGAACAGGGTGCAGGGGGGTTCTGTCAAATGAAAAAGAAGACCAGGTGGCATGTGATGAAGCTGGAGGTGGGGGGAAGTTTAAGAAGGATGCAAGGGAGTGCTACACACTGAGGGTGGTAGATGCTTGGAACAAACTGCCAGTGGATGTGGTGGAGGCAAAAACAGTGGAGGGCCTCAGAAATGCGTGGGATGGACATGGGGAATATTGGTAAATAGGCAGGGAGGAGGGAGCGTTGCCGGAGACTAGTTAAGGTCTGCAGAGATGGACTAGGCAGGAAACATCTGGGAAGACTGGGTGGGTTAAGCGGTCCTTTTCTGCTGACAGATTGTGTTTTTGTAGTTGCCCTATTACATCAGTATGCTGGGGATATCGCTCTGTCTTTTTCTCTCTGTTGTTATTGTCACAATGGATATGTTTTAAGGTTACTGCCATCACAGTGGAATACTGCATCATTAGAGAGCAGCTTTCACAGTGCTGATGACATCACAATACAGAGTGCAGCACCGAAGCCAGCTGTTAAAATCAAACACAAACTGCAAAATCTTCAAACTGCAGATTTAAAAGCTGCAGCTTGTAAACCACTGTTGTTGTTCTACTGCGCCCCCATAGTTAGAGTTGAACAGGGTGTTAAGTGTTAAACCCCTAACTTTGTACCATAATAGCTTTGGCACTGTTTGATGAAACCAGCTGAAATTTTGCATATGTTGTCTAGGAGGCAAGATGCAAATCTGTGTAAAGTTTTGTGACGGCAACTTGCGCAGTTTCTGAGATCCGCATATGTCATTTTTCTATAGATGTTTAATTTCTTTTCCTATACTTAACATGGGATTTGTTTTTTGCTCTCATCTATAGTCTACACAGAATGGAATTGTTTCCCTAAACTTTCAGGGTACAGGCATGATTTCCTAAGGTCCATCTTCTTCCAAGTTGTGTACTGGGTGTGCTTTGAAACAACTGAGAAGCTTCGTGGGATATACTATATTGGACTAGATATCTTTAACTAATCTCTCTCTGCTTACATCTGAGAGAAGTTTTCCTTACTTTTACATTGGTATTGCTTTGTGTTTAATTATTTTAGTTTTAATTCAGGAAGGGGTTTTCAAAACTGCTTATCTTGTCAGCATCTTCAGAAGGGCTGAAATAACTGCATATTTGATTTTCCTTTGTGGCTACAAACCACCAGGCTGTTTTGGGGCTGGAGAGGTTTACCTGTGTCTGACTTGGATGTCTGGATTTTTCTCTGTTTGATTAGCAGGGTATTTTCTCTGTCAAATTGTTGTGTAGGGCATCTTGCTGACAGGAAGGCACTCATCGCAGCGGTGGGTGAGAACTTTTAGCTGATTGCTTTGTGAGGGCACAGTTTAGGCCCAACCCTTACCCCACCACCCCTGAAATAGTTCCTTATACCTGAGGTTCTGACATCATTCTCAAGAGTGCAAGGTGCATATCACTGTCATATCCTCTAGCACACTGCACTGACAATATACATACACATTGTATAATATATATATATTTCTATATAACAAACCAATCACACACACACACACACACACACACACACACACACACACAAAAAGTAGATAAACATGTGGGAGTAGTGCAATGTAATGGCTGTGGGGCAGCAGTCTTCTGGGAGTCTTTCTGGAAGCTGAGATGCTGCCCTGTTGCAGACAACCTCTGCCCTGAGGAGGAAGTTGCCCGTCTTCAGGCCACACTGGACAGTAGTAAGGGAACCTTCCCCCAGGCCACACTGGACGGTAGGAAGGGAACCTCCCCCATCCAGGGAGCACCAGAGCCACCACCACTGCCTCAGAGGTTGCGAAGAAAGCACAGCAGTTGGACCACAGTGGGCTCAGGGAGGGTGAGGATGGTGGAACAGAGGCACACCCAGTCAGTTGTTCCACTCCACAATCCATACACCATTCTGGGGGGGCATAGCTCCCCTATGGATGCACCCGCAGAGGAGACTAAGGAGGCTGAGGACACCACAAGGAAAGGAAGCAGTTTGGGGGGCTCAATTATTAGGGAGATAGAACTGGGGGGAGCAGGGAAAACTGAAGTAAGGTGCCTGCCTGGTGCCATGGCTTGGAGGGACAGGAAGCACATCCTCAGGATCACGAGAACAGCTGCAAGGGAGTCTGAGCTGGACGTAATTGTCCACCTAGGGACAGATGACTTGGCTCATCATGAGATTAGAGCAGTGCAGGAGGACATTGTAGAGTTGGGAGGGGCCTAAGAGTAGCACACACAGTATCCTTCTCAGAGGTGCTGCCTGTCAATGGCATGGGGAGGCGAGGTAATTAGCACCATGCAGTTTAATGAATGGTTGAAAAAATGGTGTGGAGCACAGGGTTTGGCTTCACTGGGGACTGGGGTTCCACCTGGAGGGACACCAGCCTATACTGGCAGGATGGTCTGTATCTGTCCAGGAAGGGAACAAGTCTTTTGAGCAATCGGTTTAAATGCTTCATTGACAAGCTTTTAAACTAGTCAAAGGGAGGCACTGATAAGCAGCAGGAAAATCTCAGCCTCCCCTACAAAACAGGGTACTAAATGAGAAAGACCAAGGTAGAAAGGTCAGTGGGGATGCTGCAACAGAAGGTAAAGCCATCAAAAATGGAGAGCAATGAGTACCAATGCCGTAGTCTGGGTAACAAGCTTCCTGAATTAGTGGCCTTGATGGAGGAGGAACATCTGGATATTATGGCAGTCACAGAAACATGGTACACAAAAACCATGACTGGGACGTAAACATACCAGGATACACTATCTACAGGAGGGACTGGGAGGGTAAAAGAGGAGGAGAAGTAGCTCTTTACATAAGGGAAGGAATAAAAGCAACAGAACAAAAGGGTAAACAAGGAGGAGAAGAAGCACTGTGGGTAAATTTGAGACAGGCAATGGCACCACAATCCGGACAGGGTTGATACAGACTCCCTTCTCAGGGGAGGAAATGGACAAGGAAATGATAGAAAGTATACTTAGAATGGCAGAAAAAGGGAGATATTGCTGATGGGTGATCTGAATATGCCAGATGTTAATTGGAGTGCAGTTGCAGCAGCCACTTCGAAGAGTGGGGTTATTCTAGATGCCCTACAGGGGGCATGCCTTAGACAACTAGTATTGGAGCCCACTCGAGAGGAAGCAATATTAGACCTAGTTTTCTCAAATGGAGATGGAGAGAGGATCACGGGTGTAGAAGTGGGTAGCCATCTGGGAACTAGCGACCATCGAACAGTATGGTTCACAATAAACACAGCAATAGAGTCAAGCCATACAAAGGCAAAAGTACTGGACTTTAGGAGGGCTGCTTTGCCAAAATGGGTGAGTGCCTAAGGAATGCACTAGCAAATGGGCAGGAAGGAGGGGTGGAAGAACAATGGAGAATAATAAAAACTGCCATCACAGAGGTAACGAGCCTTGTGTGAAGCAAATAAACAAAACAAAACGATGTAAGAAACCACTATGGTTCTCAAAGGAAGTGGCAGTGAAGGTTCAAGAGAAAAAGAAAGCATTCAGGAAGTACAAGGAATCTAGAAGGAGCAGGACAGGGAACTGTATCTGTTAAAGCAAAAGGAGGCTGGAAGGCAGTTAGAACAGCAAAGGCCCAAACCGAGGAAAAGATAACCAACTCAGTTAAGAAGGGGGATAAAACCTTTTATAGGTACATCAGGGAGCGAAGGAAGACCAAGGGAGGGATAGTGAGGCTTAATAAAGGGAGGGAGGGTGGGCAGAGGGTGACTGTGAAAAGGCAGAGATACTAAACAAATATTTTTGCTCAGTATTTACAAATGAAGAGGAGGAGGTACCTAAAATAAACAGTAGAAACACTCTGGATACAGAAGTTGATATCAGCCCATTTACAGAAGAAAGGGTTCTGAAAGAACTCTTACAACTGAAGGTGGACAAAGCAATGGGGCCTGATGGGATTCATCCCAGAATTCTAAAAGAACTAAGGGTAGAACTAGTGACACCATTGACTACTCTTTTTAACAAATCATGGGAGGATGGGGTGGTACCCGAGGACTGGAGGAGGGCAGATGTGATTCCTCTTCACAAAAGTGGGAGCAAGGCAGAAGCAGGAAACTACAGACCTGTTAGTTTAACCTCAGTGATAGGGAAAATGATGGAATCACTTCTGAAGGAAAGAATTGTCGAAGATCTAGAGGCCAGAGGGGCACAGGACCCTAGGCAGCATGGATTCACAGCGGGAAGGTCATGCCAGACGAATCTGATAGATTTTGACTGGGTGACCAAAGTAGTAGATCAGGAGGGCTGTGGACATGGCCTACCTAGACTTTAGCAAGGCATTTGACACAGTCCCACACAAAAGATTAATATACAAGTTAGCCAGCCTGGGAGTGGGTCCCAATATGACAGCCTGGGTAAAGAATTGGCTGGAGAATAGGACACAGAGAGTAATAGTAAATGGAGTCCACTCAGAAGAAAGGAGGTTACTAGTGGGGTACCACAGGGTTCAGTATTTGGACCGGTCCTCTTCAGTGTCTTTATAGGCGACATTGCAGAGGGACTGGAAGGAAAAGTATGTCTCTTTGCAGATGACACAAAGATCTGCAACAGAGTTGATGCACAGGGTGGGGTTGAAAGGATGAGAAGGGACTTGGCAAGGTTAGAGGAATGGTCAAATGTATGGCAGCTTAGATTCAATGCTAAGAAGTGCAAGGTAATGCACCTGGGAAACAAAAACCCAGGGGAAGAGTACACAATGGGGGCTGAGATACTAACAACAAAAATGGAAAGGGACCTGGGGGTAGTCATATCAGATGACCTAAAGGTGGGCAAGCAATGTGAGAGGGCAGCAAGGAGGGCTGGGGGGATACTGGGATACATAGGGAGAGGCATCACCAGTAGAAAACCGGAAGTTATTATCCCTCTGTACAGACAGCTGGTGAGACCCCATCTGGAGTACTGTGTGCAGTTCTGGAGACCCAGTCTTTGCAACGACATAGACAGGATGGAAGCTGTCCAGAGGAGGGTAACTAAAATGGTGCAGGGCCTGCACCGGAAGACATATGAAGAGAGACGAAAGGAGCTTAATATGTATAGCCTCGAGGAAAGGAGGGAGAGGGGGGACATGTTAGAAACGTTCAAGTACCTCAAGGGAATCAAGCAAAGTCCAAGAGGGTAACATCTTTCAAAAAAAGAGGTGTGCAAGAACAAGAGGGCACAATTTGAAGATAGAGGGGGTGGCTCAGAGGTAATTTAAGGAAGTATTTTTTCACAGAGAAAGTTGTGGATGCATGGAACGGCCTTCCGGAGGAGGTTGTGGAGTCAAAATCAGTGGTGGAATTCAAGCATGCATGGGACAGTCATAAGGCCATTCTAGGGGGTGGGGGTAGGAAGAAGTAGGCTGCTGGTTAACTAGGATCTGCAGCTTATCCAGTAGGTAGGGAAATGGGCAGACTGGGTGGGCCAAGCGGTCCTTATCTGCCGTCAAATTCTATGTTTCTATGTAGTGCCTTTGAAAGGTTTGGTGAAAAAATATTAAAGGCTCCACAGTTATAAGGCTTTAAAGTTTTGTATTTTTCTGTTCCGAGCTTGCTCAGTAGGGTTCTTGGGATAACGATGTGATACAACGCCAAAAATTCTGTGTCGCAGGACCATTTTTTGGTTTCTCACCACTTACTTCTCACAACACAAAGCATTTTTTTGTGCTGAAAGACCCGTCACCTTATTTCTTTTCTCCTTGAACTAATAAGCAAGGACAGTACATAAAAATTCCATAATTTTATTTTTTTCATATTTAATAAATTTTATTGTCATGTTTACATCATGTCATGGTACAATAGTATTATCATGTCATCATGAAGACAGTATATCTCTTATAAGCAACAAATTCCCCCATGCCTTAAACCAGATACATTTAATATGATTATGCACAAGGGAGTAACAATGAATTCAAGAAGAATTACACTTCTGAATAATAAAATAAAAGTTATTACAAAACTAAGGTAGATAGCCAGGATTCTAAAGGGCTCCAACGACATACATAATTTGCAAAAGCATTCCTCGTAGACGCTAGCATTTTTTCAGTCCATAGCACCTGAAGTATCTCTCGGTACCATTGTATAACGGAGAGCATAGTTTGATCTAACCTATGTCTTAATATTATTTTTTTGACCACCATAGTAATCAAAAGAAAATGAAAATATTTATTCTCCGTTTAAAGTATGATCGATGGGGCCCAAAATGCAATTATGTTTGGAAAAAAATGTCTTAATTATCGTACTAGAATCTAATAAACTCTTTACTTTTTCCCATAAAGGTTGTACTTTAAGACAATCTCATAAAATTTGGATCAATGTTTCACAATCTTGAGTACATCTGGTACAAACCAAATAATTAAAAAGGCCCCATTTATGTAATTTAAAAGGAGTATTATAAATTGCATGTACAATGTTATATTGAGTTAAACGATGGCTATCAAATGTAATAAATCTGTGAATATTTGACGAAATGGAGTGCCATTGAGATTCAGATATTGATAAATTCAAAGTATGGGACCAATACTGTGAGGAAAAACTGTATCTAGAAGTCCATAATTGTTGCAGTTCTTTGTATAATTTAGAAATTGCATGTTTTTCTGCTGACGGTTTGAAAAAATTAGGTAAGATAGTAGACTAGCCTGTATTTAAGCTGGGTTTACCTAATGTAGCAAAAAGCATGTGTCAGATCTGTGATGCAACAATCAGTCTTTATTAGTTAAGTTGAACTTCTCTTTCAAGTTTGAGAAAGATGTCCACTGCTGTCCATAAACAAATTGTATAGGACTTATAGTACTGCAAGTTTGTCAACTATTGTTACACAAAATTTCCCCTTTAATTTTAAAGTTGGGGTTAAGCCAAAGAGGCTGTTCCCAAGGGTTTAATAAAGGAATTGTAATGCTTCTCTGTAAGTGTTCAGATACCATTAGTGAAATGCCTATTGGTGATTCTTTAAGTTGTAAAGGAAGAGCAGAAAATTTAAGATAAAATAATGTTCAAGGTTATATGTTGTATCTTAAACATAAATCTTTTTCAGTTTTTAGCCAGAGTGGGGTGTAAGAGGACAACTGAGCTGGGTTCTGTGCTGCCCATCTGAAATATGTAGAACATTGTGTAGCATGATAACCATAAAAATCGAGAGCAGCTAAACCTCCAGAATATTTAGGTGCTGCAAGTCTAAGATAGCGTACTTTAGGTTTATGACCACTCCATAAAAATTGTGTGAGCAATTTGTGAAGTTTAGACAACCAACTGGATGATAGATGAACTGTTAACATTGTCCTTGGGTAAAGTATTCTTGGCATGATACTCCTTTTTATCAAGGCCAATCTTCCTTTTAGTGACATTGGTAACTTATTCCATCTAAGTCTGTTTTTATTGACCTTAATGGGTCTGTAAGATTTTTATGAATCATTGTAGATTTAGATATTGAAATAGAAATTCCAAGATATTTTAACTCTTTAGTGACTTCAGTCGAACTTAGACATGTTAGATCACCCTGAGTAGTGTACTTATTTAGCAGTAAGATTTGAGTTTTGTCGCTGTTTAGTTTATATTTTGATGTAGAACTAAATCTTGCTATCTCATCTAGCAAACGTAACAGAGATGTGTCTGGATTCTGCAAATGCACCCCCACTTTAAGTTATCGACTCCTTCAATTACCTTGATGGGGGAAGCTTGCCAGTATTGGAAGCTTCTTGATGAACATTAAGAAGGGGACATAAGGTGTTGGAAAACATTTTATAGAAATCGACAGGGAATCCGTCACCTCCTGGGGATTTGCTGGATTTCAAGGAAGACGAAGCTTTCTGGATTTCCTGAAGCAAGAACAAATTCATCTAAAGAATTTGTTTCAAGAGTAGAAAGATGAGGAAGATGTAACGATTTAAGGAACTGTTGAATTTGTAAAGTAGTTGGAGGATTTGCGTTAGAGTATAGTTTTTGATAAAAGGTTTTCATGATACGATTTATAGAGGGGTTATAGGAGTGAATCGTACCCTGTTCATCTTTTAGGCTTAGGATGTGTCATTTCATTTGTTGTGCTTTGAGCTGGTAAAAGAGGAGTTTCCTGTTTTTATCGCCGTGTTCCCAAAACTTTTATTTAAATTTAAACAAGGCCAGTTTGGTTTTATAAGAAATTGATTCATTAATTTTAACTCTTAAGTTGAAGAATTTCAAGATGAAGTTGAGAATCAGGACAGTGCTTATTAGAAGAAAAGTATAAATTCTCTTTAGCCTTAAGAGATTTTTCCAAGTCAGCCAGCTATTGTTCCCTTACTCTTTTCCTATGTGCAGCATAACTGATAATTTTCCCTCGAATCGTAGCTTTAAGAGCTTCCCATACAGAGGACATAGAAGATTCGGTTGGGGTATTGTGAAAGAGGAAGTCCTGAATTTGTGCTTTGATCATGGGTAAGAAATTGGGATCCTTGAGAAGGAGAGGGTCCAGCGACCAGTAAGAAGATTTAGGTGCTAATGGGCCCCACAAAAGTTGCAATTTGACAGGGAAATGGTCTGAGGTTATGATGGGAGAGATGGACGAATCAATAGTTTTTTTTCCCATTATAACAGGAGAGGCTAACCAGTAGTCAGTTCTACTGTATGTTTTATGTAGAGAGGAGTAAAAAGTAAATTCTCGATCACGGGGGTGAAGGAGGCGCCATACACAGCTAGCCCAACATCTTGTATTAGTAATTAGAGGGCTTTAATACTTCCAGGGTGGGCCTCTGTAGTGGGGCTACTTCTATCAGTGCTGGCTTCTAAAGCTAAGATCCCCTCCAAGAATAGCTGGTGTATTGTCAGTGTTAAAAGATAGAATCTATTGAGCCAAATTATGAAAAAACTCTGGGGAATTGGAGTTTGTGCATAGACATTAACAAGCAGAAGAGGACCAGAGTTGGTATTCGGTTTGACCATCACCCATCTGCTGTCAGTATTGGAAACAAAGTTTACAAGGGATCATTTGAGACTCTTATGAATAAGAATAGCAACTCCTCTTTTTTTGAGGTATAGGATGATTCGTAGATCTGACCGACCCAATCTTTAAGTTTATGAACATCCTCTGCTAATAGTCAAACTAGGTTTTTCTTAAATGTGTCAGTTGTGTTATAGGCAACTACACTTTCAGGTAGACTTTTCCAAGTAGATACCACCCTCTGATTTCACCATGCTCCTTTTCTTCTGTCTTATGTAGCTCTCATTCAAGTTGTAAATTGTGCAGTCTACTGTCCCTTGTTAATTCTCTTTTCTAACCCAATACATTCCCATAAGTCTTCATTTTTGTGGTCTTTGTAAACAAGGCATAGATCCCCTCAATCTCATGTATTCCCAGGAATACATGATCAGGTTTTACTCTTCTGTTGTCTTATGTCAATTCATTCATACCTGTGACCATCCTGGTAGCTTTCCTCAGCACTCCCTCAAGCTTTTTTATGTTTCTGCTGGTCTGAGGGACCAAAACCACCCACAGTATTCCGGGTGGGGTCTAACCAGGGCACCATACAATGGCATAATCACATCTCTTGACCTACTTGATATGTTTTGGTTTATACAGCCCAGAATTCTGTTGCATTTGTTGGTAATTTCATTACAGTGGTTGCCAAATGTTAGATCCTTACTTATTAGGATTCCTATGTCATTTTCTATGTACGTTTTCTGTATTTCTTTGCCCATTAAAAAATAACTAGCTGTTTTGTTTTTGGCTCCGAAATGCACCAGGGGTTAACAATTTTTAAAATTACACGCTAGTCCAAGGACAAGTGGCCAAGCCAAAAATGGTAGTCCCAGTGTTGCAAGTGGTAGTCCATGTTCGGAAGGCTATAATTTAAGGAAAACTTGGAAAAAAGTTTGTAGCAACAAAATACGTGGCCTAGGGGGTTGTATTATGAATACTATGTAGCTGTAGATATTGGAAAACAGGAAAAAATTATGCATTTTCTGTTAAATTAATATAGGTGGATGTGGAAGTGTGAGACAAGTGCCAATCTTAGAACAAAGCTCAACAAACTAACATGCATACTAGTATGTCAGGATAATAATTTAGAACTATGTATGTATTTACTGTTTTGTGATGCTAATAAAATCTATTCTGTAAAATCACTGTGTGGTGTGTTTATTTTGTGGTGGTATGGGTAGTCTTGAATGGAAGGAAAAGGGAACAGACACTAATGAAAAATTGTCTTTAAGTAACAGGCTGCTAAACTAAGCAAGACAGGAGGCAGTCAGAGTGGAATGGGATTGGGATAAAGAAATAGCAACTAGACTTAGTTATGTTGGTAACAGTTGAAGTTGTTAACCTTGTTCTGCAGTTTAGTTCACTTTTCAAATCCCAACCCTCTCTCTTCCCTCCCCTTTCTTAAATATTTATCTCCTTAGAGCAGCCTGTTACTATTTTGTTTTTTTGTTTTTTTTTTGCCAAATGCTGAGCTGTGGGTAACACAGTGCCACTTACTTTTCTTAGGGTAACACGACAAAACCCAGTCCTTTCTTCCCCTATGTGACTCTCTCTTCAATTCCCAGTCTTTTTGGGTTGGGGGCAATTTGCTCTGTTTAGTCAGTTATGTTTGTTGAAGTTGTTGCCTTTTTCTGCACTTACTTAGTTTGCAAATCTCAACCCTCTCTCTTCCCTCCCTTTCTTTAATATTTATCCCCTTAGAGCTGCCTGTTATTTTTTTATTTTTTTTTTAATTTGCTCAGTTCTGAAACTTCTGGCTTTAACCTGGCTCTGCTTGTTTTCCTTCTCTCTCCTCCTTTACTGCTGCTCGGTGTCCTTCTCTTCTATATCTGTCCTGACAGTCCCGATCCTTGCCCAATCCAACACCAACAAACTTTCTTCCTTTTTTGGTCAGTCCTTTAGTTATTTATTTATTTATTTATTTATTTATTTTTGGAGGGGCCAGATTTATTTAAGGTAAAAAAACAAAAACAAAACTTAATGGCAGTCTGAGTCTGCACAGTGTGCTCTGCACTAGGCTGACGGGTAGATTACCGTGCCCCATGCCTCCCGCCCTTCCTTCTCCCAGCTCACTACCATCACTCCGGGCACCCTCTGGCTCCCAGTCAATATTTCTTCCCATGCCACCCTGAAATGCTTTTTTCTCCTTTCTACAAAAGTTCCCTTCCCTAGTAAAATGTGCAAAAACAAATGAAATGTTTTTTGTTTTGCTTTTCAGCTTTCCGCAGTACACACTGAAACACACAATCGGTTGCACATTCTCTCCATAGTAGTTGGAATGCAGTGAAAGTGTGCCTCTGACCCCCAAGTCACTGCTAAGGCCAACAGGTCTCACTTACCCTTGTCGGTATGACCTGCCATTCTGACTGCTGTGCACCTCCCTGCTCAGTGCTCTGTGGTCTGATGACTCTGGTTCCTCCTCTCTTTGCCGGCAACTCACTCCCCATATTCCCTGCTTGCGCTGTCTCTCTCATATTGACGGCGCGATCTTCTGGTCTCATCACGTGGATCAGCACCCAGCGATCTGGTGGGTAACATGACCACCAGGACGACTGGACCTCGCAACCCACCAGCGCACCCTGCTGGAAAGGTTAAGAAACTGCTTTTTTGGTTTTTAAAACCATACTTGTCCGCGGACAAGTAACTCTCAAGAAAGTGCTTGTCCCAGAGTTTAAAATGATAGCCCGGGACATCGGGCTATGGGATTTGACAAGCCTTGAAATGCACAACCTTGCATTCTCGATATTAAATGCAAGTTTATTTCTTTCGGACCGCATTTCCAGTTTTGCTAATTCTTGTTTGAATTTGTTGATAGCATCCTCATTTTCAACTATCGCTGTCACATTAGTATCATCTGCAAACCTGCATAATCAGGTATTATTATTGCACTGCATTGGCAACATGTATACACTAAAGAGTGCTGGCCCCAGTGCAGAACAATGTGGTACCCCGCTTGTCATACTTTTCCAATTTGACAGTATACCCTTAATGCTTACCCTTTGTTTCCTCTTGCTTAGCCAAGAAGTTATCCAGCCTATGATATACTAATTTCCATTTGTTTTAATTTACTTATTAATTCTGGGTGTGGAACACTGTTAAGTGCATTTGAGTAGTCAAAGCAGATGTCATCAACTGGTAACCCGCAGTCCAGTGCCCTGCTTATTGACTCAAAGAAATACAGTAAATTTGTCAGGCATTCCCCCTTTGAACCCATGTTGTGTATGGTCACAAGCCCACAATGATAAATCTAGCATTTAAATCACTAATTGAATGACAGCAGGTAAGGCAGTGTTCTTCGCAATAAGTATAGCCACCTCCGCTCTCTTCTTATTCTTCCCTGTTCCAAAAACCTGCCCCACACAGCCATGTCTCAAAAATAGCAGATCTCCTGTAAGTAAATGAGTTTCTTGTGTAAAAAAAAAAAAAAAAAAAAAAATAAAATAAAATTCCATTATTTTAAAAATCAAACACCAGAACCTAGCTAAACAGTACCTATTCAGCTAGATTCTGATGTTTGTTTCTCTAATTAATGGCCTTAAATACCTTTTCTGGGAAACCCAAACTGAGTGCCCATTTAGTGAGAGGAGCCATCTACCTGTGTTCTATGTATGAGAAAAGCAGGACTTTCCTGAGTTCTGCAGCTGCAGCTCGTGCTGCTGGCTGCTCTGAGAGCACTGATCCGCCATTTCTCTGGTGTCAAGTGGGGCCCCTACCCTCCCATTACGATCCTCATATTTTATATAATGTTTCCCTGATGTCTAGTGGAACCCCCCACTCTCTGATCAACATCCCCTTAGTATTAAACTGTTTCCCTGGTGTCTAAGAGGCACCCCCCACCTTCTGATCACCGTCCCCTTACTATTAAATTGTTCCCTGATGTCTAGTGGTGCCCCCACCCTCTGATCACAGTCCCCTTATGTGTATACTGTTTACCTGGTGTCTAGTGGTGCCCCCACCCTCTGATCGCTGTCCCCTTATGTATATACTGTTTCCCTGGTGTCTAGTGGCTACCTCCACCCTCCAATCGCCATCCCCTTATATCTTATAATGTTTCCCTGGTGTCTAGAGGGACCTCTCCCCTCCGATCACCATCTCGGAAATGTCAGCTGTAATAAAGAAAACCGTCCCTCGATGTTTTGCCTTTAAACTTATAAAAAAGAAAACAGTCCCTTGCCAGTCCTACCCCTCCCAACCCAACCTTCCACTGAGCACCCACCACTACACACCCTCACTCACCTGAACAGGTTCCAAGGTGAAGATCCACTCTTCGATCAATGACACGTCTTGGTGCTGGAACCACCAACTGCAATATGAGAAACTAAGGTAAGTGCGATTCAGTGTATTTCAATGGGGTTTTCAAATTTGATACATAACTTTGTCATTTTTGCATATTTTGACACCAGATTTTCAACATGATCTTTTTGGGACCCTACCTCATGACCAATGGTGGTGGAATTATGCACATCAGGCCCGAATGGTGATGTCGCAGTCGCGTGGCGAAATCACCCTTAAAGGCTGGTTGAAAATTTTCAACACCTTTGTTCATGGTAGGGATCATAAGAAGGCTATGTTGAAAACTATGGTCAAATAGAGTGTTATAAAAAGAGAAAAAAAAGGGTGGGGGGGCAAAAGTATACGCGTACCTTGACATTTTTCAATGCTTGTTCATGGCTTTGGAATTTTTAAATATTTTGACCCCAGATTTTTAGCATAGCCATTTTTTAACACCACCTCACAAATGTGACAGCTGTTATTTTTTTAAATCCCGGCCAAAATGTGTTTTCGCACCTGTGGTTTGGAATGACATTTTGGTAGCACGGAAAGACATTTTGGCAGGGATTTGAAAATCTTCACCTACCAGATTTGAGGTGGGTAATAAGAAGGCTATGCTGAAAATATGGTGTACAAATATGGTAAAATGCCCAGGTTATGAGTGGTCATTGCAGTATTTCAATGTTTACTCATAATTTCACTAAATATTTTGACTTCAAACTTTCAACATAGCCATTTTTCCACACCACCTCATAAAAGTGACACATGTCACGTTTTAAAATCCTGGACGAGATGCGTTGTCGGAGTTCTGGTGCAAAATGACATTTCGTCCAATATACTACAAATGGTACATGTCATGTTTATAAGGTGAATCATAAAACGAGTATGTTGAAAATTTTGGTTTGCAGTGTATTTGCTTCCATTAGGGGACATTATAAGGCGGTACGGATTGAGTTTTCATTGCTATGCCGATGATTGATTCTCAACTGTACATGTCTTTTGTACCCGATCAGGAATTGGACTCTGCTATGGTGTTTAATAACTGCCTACTGGGGATTCACAACTGAATGAGTGCTAGTTGGCTTTGGTTGAACTCGGGGGACAAGGCATTAGTTGTGGACCCTGGTTATAAGATGATAGAGGCATGGGTGGGAAAACCGCCAGAATTAAATCTTGATGGGACCCCCGCTTATTGCCTCTAGCCAGGTGTGAAACCTGGGCATTGTATTTGATGAAGGCCTGAGCCTGAGGGCGTAGGTTTAGGCTGTAGTCAAATCTTCCTATTACCATCTAAGGAGCATAGCCCGGGTGAAACACCTGGTCCCACCCGAAGATCTTCTGACCTTGGTTCACGCCTTTGTCACCAGTCGTTTTGATTACTGCAACGCCCTCTACCTAGGGCTACCGGGGGTAGATATCCGCCGCTTACAGCTAGTGCAGAACGTGACGGCCAGGTTGATGACTGACTGGAGCTTCTAGATCCAGTCATATTACACCTGTGCTGCGTGAACTGCACTGGTTGCCAATACAGTGGTGGATTGCCTTAAGGGTCGCATTGCTGACCTATAAGGCCCTACATGAGTAGGGACCCCACTACCTGAAAGAGCTCCTGTGCCCATACTGTCCCTCCCGCTCACTCCGATCTTCTGGCGAGGGATTGCTAGACATTCCCAGGGTATCCCTTGAAACAATGGGGGGGAGATCTTTTGCTTTTATGGTCCCTACCCTTTGGAATTCTCTACCACGCCAGATACGAGGAAGCCAGACTGTAGAAGGTTTTAAAAAAATTGTTAGACATATTTATTTAGCCAGGCATTCTCAGGAATGTATTGAGTACTAGTATACATGGATGTGTTTTAATATGTTTTTTATATTTGTTGTTCTTATAAACTGTGAGTTTTAATGTATATTGTAAAGGTGCCCTGAGCATTGGAAGGTCACCTCAAAAATGTTGATTGATTGATTGAGATATAGAGGGTTCCTGCAGTAGGTCTTCACATATAGGACTGTGCCCCCTGACGCAGGACTGTGTGGCAAATTTCTAGCTAGCAATCATTAGCGAGGGACCACCCCCCCAGCGTCACCTGATCAGGCGTCAGCATGACAGTATATAGGAAGCGGTCTCCACACCTGCCGTCCAGTTTTTACCGCCATGGAACTGAACTAATTGGATCCTCGCGGTAAACTAGCTCAGTCGTTCACCATTTATATACAGTATAGTGCATGTTTTTTGTCCCTTTTTTTTTTTCAGTGTATGTCTTAGAGAAAAAAGGAAAAGCGCTTGCAGTACAGTGCCCAAATCCCGCACAGGGATGACCACTCCCACTGTATGCTTTGTCTGGGCCCAGAACATCGGGTGGCAGATTGTGAAATCTGCCAGTCATTTAAGCAGGCCATGTGCACCCATTGCTAGAAGGTCCTTGATGCTCACCTCTTGAAGTCTCGCCCCTCAATCCTTCCAGAACCCTTTCCTCTGTAATCCCTATGTCAGTCACTCCCTTCCCCCTGCCCCCCCTTGGGGTATCTGCCCCCCTTTCTCCTTCATAAACATAGAACAGAAGTATTCATTTAATGCCTCCACCTGTTCCCCTCCCTTCTCCACCCACCCTCTGTCCTTCCTAATCCTCATAATTTGGTCTTTGTTCTTCCTTCTTTCTCTAATGTATCTGAAGAAGTCCTTTTCTCCATCCCTAATACCCTGTGCCAGTATCGGTTCTCTTGAGGCCTTGGCCGCTCTGACTAGCCTGGTGACTTCCCTGGACTTGTTCGAATACTCTCCCTTCTCAACCCTCCCCCTGATTTCTTGAGTTTCTGAAATACCATCCTCTTGGCCCCTTACCGTCCCACAACCTCCCAAGTCAACCATCTTGGCTTCTTTGCCCTTTCCTTCTTACTCTGTGCCTTTGTACCTGCCCCAGTGGCCTCTGTCAGACCCCTTTTAATAATCTCCCACTTTTGACTAGCATCTATGTCCTGATGAATGCCTGCCAGATGCTTATTCAAAATCTCCACCATCCTACTAAAGTCTGCCCCCTTAAAATCAATCACCTTGGTTTCCATATCCCCTGTTTCCCTACTTATATTAAGCATGAACCACACTCAGTGGTGGTCATCCCAGCTAGAGGGTCCTCCACCCCCAGATCCCTTACAGCTTCCCCATTTGAAAGTACCAGGTCCAGAGTCCTATCCAGTCTAGTAGGTTCATCCACCAACTGCTCCAGGAAGCTGTCCTGAAATGCCTCTAGCAAGACCTGCTCCCTGGCACTCATGGTGGCTGGAGTACTCCACTCTACACCAGGTAGGTTGAAATCCCCCACCATCACCACTGTGCTTCCCTTCCTACAGATCCTCCTGATTTGCTCAGCTAGCTCTCAGTCCAGGTCCCCCTCTTGCACTGGAGGTCTGTATACTGTCCCCATCCTCGGTGTCCTACCTTTAGAGTCCTGAAGCTGCGTCCATAGTGCCTCTGTTCTACTTTCCTCCCCCTCTTCCCTTGTACACCTTATCCCTTCCCGTACACAGATTGCCACGCCCCCCAGCCCTATCCTTCCTGAATATTTTGTTCCCTGGGATCATCATATCTCAGTCCTGGTACTGGGTAGCCCACGTTTCCATGATGGCCATAATTTCCACTCTCCTCACTGACAAGAGAGCCTGCAACTCAGCTGATTTATTACCTAGACTTCTAGCATGCAAAGTGACCACCCTCCAGCCTGTATCATTCCTTGCCTTACCCTGGGTTTCCCCACGCCCCCCCGTGCCTCTACCTGACTACTCTCCCTGTTGTCCTGGGGTAAGTTAGTCATGCTCACCTCTGGGTACCCTACCTACCAGCTTTCCACTTGCCACCCCCCACCTAGTGTAAACTCACCTTTGCTGCTATGCCCTTCTATCCCGTTTTAATAATCCCCTCTCCACTCAAGTGCAGCCTATCTCCTGCATATAGTACGCAAAGACACCCTGTTTTTGTGAAAAACCAAATAAGGCTCCTTGCACGTGAGAGTCTGGAGCTCAGAAATCCTTTGAGCAGAAGTAACAGCAACCAAAAAGGGCACTTTCCATGACAGAAAGCGCAGCTTACAACTCGAGGCCAGTTCAAAAAGAAGTAAAGTAAGTTTCTCCAACATAAAGTTGAGATCCCACGGAGGGACCAGGTCCTGAATTGGAGGTTTCAGATGCAAAAAAGTGAGGGGCACTTTCATATGCAGGAAAGTGAGGGACACTTCAACACCTGATTCGCCGGGCAGGTGAAAGGGTCCAAATGGCGAGCAGCAGCCCAAAGGGTGAAACGCATCCATTTCATAGCGTAAGTGGCCCTGGTGCCGGGTTTCCTAGCCACCACCAGGACATCTGTGACCCTAGAGGACACCTCGAAGTGGGCAGTAGCTAGGTCTGCAAGAGCCATGCGTAGAGATGCAGGGACTTTAGGTCCAGATGGATTAAGGTGTCCTGGTCCTGGGAGAGTAGGCTGGTGCACAGGGGCAAGGGCACCGGAGGTTCCACAGTCAGCTGCTGCAGCAAGGGGAACCAAATCTGACACAGCCAGAAGGGAGCTAAGACAGTCATCTCCATCCCTTCCAGCTGGAGCTTAAGCAGGACTCTGTAGAAGTGGGAAGGGAGAAAAGGCATACAGAAACCTCCCCTTCCGGGAGAGGGGCAATGCATCTCACCAGAAAACTCCAGGCCCGGGATCGAGCGAGCAGAAAAGTGGCAGTTTTGTATTGAGTGGGGACGCAAACTGGTCCAACTCTGGATGACTCCACATGTTGAAGAGATCTTCGACCACCAAGGTTAGAAGTTCCCACTCGTGAGCCCGTGACCTGGAGTGGCTGAGACTGTCAGCCAAGACGTTTTTGGATGCCTGGAACATGTACGACTGAGAGTTCCAGACTGTGTTCGATGGCCCAATACCAGACTCTCCTCACCTCCCAACACGGGGTAAAAATGGGTCCCCCTTTGCTTGTTGATGTAATACGCCACACACATGTTGCCCGTCTGCACCAGCAGTGAACCAGGGAGGAGATGAGTCTGAAAGGCCTACAGAGCATAAAGGACCACCCGCATCTCCAGGTCATTGCTATGGAGACCCTGTTCTATGTCTGTCCATGTACCCTGGATCCAGTGATTGGCAAGAAGAGCACCCCATCCCAGGCTGGACACATCTGTCATGAGAATCTGACGGGGGTTGACAGCTGAAAAGAGACTCCCCGAAGGAGGTTGGATGGGCCCAGCCACTTCGACAGAACTCTCCAGACTGGGTTGGAGACCTGGACCAACTGGTCCAGGTTGTACATGTGTTGGTCCCATTGGACCCTGAAGGTCCACTGAGGAACCTGCATATGCAGGTGGGCCAGGGGAACCATGGCTACAGCTGCTACCATATGGCCCAGAAGGTGCAGAAAAATCCTGGTGGGGACCTGCCGACTAGAGGAAACCAGACAGGCCTGCTCCATCAGTCGCTCTGCCCTGTCCTTGGGCAGAAAGGCATTGCCCTGGCAGGTGTCCAGAATCACCCCTATGTATTGAAGGTGCTGGCAAGGGGAGGAGCAGGACTTTGGCAGATTGACAGTGATCCCTAGGGCCTTAAATAGACGGAACATGCATTCCAGAGTCTGAACCCGGAGGTCTCTGGAGGGGGCTGCTAGTAGCCAATCGTCCAGGTAGGGGAACACATAGAAGCCCTGCCTTCTCAAAGCATCCACCACTTCTGCCAGGCACTTGGTAAATACCCAAGGGGATTGAAGAAAGGCCAAAAGGGAGAGCCTGGAATTAAAAATGGGCTCTCTGGAAGTAGAAGCATAGGAAGAGTTGATGTGCAAGTAAAGATCCTGCGTGTACAGAGAGCAGAGACCAATCCCCCTGGTGCAACAGGGGTAACAGCCCCTGGAGAATGACCATCCGGAAACACTTGTACTTGATATACAGATTCAGATGGCTCAGGTCCAGGATGGGCTGAAGATCTCCAGTCTTTTAGGGGATGAGGAAGAAGTTGGAGTAAAACCCCCTTCCCCATTAAGCTGGAGGGACAAAATCTATCGCTTTTTTTTTTTTTGAGGAGAGCGTGAATGTCCTCCCAAACTAGGGACAGGTGGGCAGGAGGGTAAGTGGAGTTTACTGGGAGAGTTTTCTGGAGGTTGCTCTAGAAACTCTAGTACATGACCTTGCTCTGTGATCTGAAGCACCAGTTGTCTGTGGTCACCTCTCACCACCCTTCTAGGTGGAGAGAACCGACCCCCCAACCTCCTCCCTTAGAGCCTCTGCGGGGGGGGGGTCGGCTAAGGAGTCAGGAGGTGGGGGTGGGTGCTGGCAGGGTGGTTACAGGTGCCCATTGAGCTCTAGCGGTGGTAGTTGCAGGGGCTGCTGTGGCCTTATGCATGTACTGGCCTTTGGCAGGCTGGGTCTGAGATTGCTTACGGGAGGACTTGCAAAAGGACTAACGTTGACCAACTCTAGGCTGAGTGTGATAGAGCAAATGGACTAACTTGAGGGCCCGCCCTGACTTCTGCAGGGAGGAAATGATGTCCTGGACCCCCCCCAAAAAAAAAGGACCGAAATGCTGGGTTGTATGTCTGGGGCAAAGTCAGATACCCAGAGCCAAGAATGACACTGGAGACAGATCCCAGCAGCTGTCTTGCACCTGAAGGCATCCATAGCATCATAAGCAGCCTGGAGAACATGATTGCCCACGTCCGAGCCCGATTTCAAGAATTGGGTAAGCTGCATTTTGGTGGGGTCCTCTGGCAAAGTGCAGCAGGTCCCTGTCTTGGTCTCAAAGAACATTTTGATATTGGACCATGTGGGCCAGATAATTCAGGGCCTGAATAGCCAGGGTAGTAGACGCGAACATGCGTTTGCCCAGGTGATCCAGCTGCATGGACTCCCGGTCTTGGGGAAGGGCACTAGGGTGCTTGGGCTTTTTGATACAGTCATGTGCCGCATTGATAACCGCAGACTCCACCTTAGGATGGCCCCCTAAAAAGGGTTTGCCAGCTAGGGTGTGGTAAAGACAGTCTGCCTTTTTGGGTGGTAGATGGGTGATTCCATGCTGCCCGTGTGATGTCCTCATAGCAGTTGATCAAGGGGCACCACCATGAAGAGGTCATCCTGTTACCTTAAATAAATGACCATGCGGTACATTACTGGGTCTTGCTTTTTTGTCTCCCAGTCCAGAATGGACTGGATGTGGCATATGACATCCCATAAAAGTTGGATTGTTGGGGGGGGGGCTTGGGAACCTTCTTGGGAGGGTCCTCCCCATCTGAGGACCCCTCTGGTAATGAGGAATCCGATTCATCCTCAGTACTCTCACTATCTGGGGCAGACACTGGTGGCCAGCTCTCGTCTCTGCGAGAGCCTGAGCCAACATCGAGTTGAGCCCTGGAGGACCCCCGACGTTCGAGATTTGCTAGGTCCAACCTGACCAGGATCCTGGAGCGGTGGGTTCTGGGGAGGATGGAGGGGAGATGCCGGGTGCAGCCCTTGAGGGGTGGGGGTCTGCCCCTGGACAAAGGACCACAATGCAGAGAACAGGGCAATATGTAATCCATCGGGGCAGGAGGTTATACACTGGTGGATAGGGATAAGAGGGTGCCGGTAAGGGCACAGTGGCACGGTGCTGGCATCAGGTACCCAGGCACAGTACCCCCCGATGCCAGCTGAGGATCCAGCGTCAACCCAACAGGTGGCTGCAGCGTAGGATGCTCCAGGGGTGCCAACAAAGTTGGGTCCACAGGCTGAGGCAGCGGCAGTACTGGCAGTGGCCCAGCAGGGGTCGGCCTGGAGTGCCCCGGGGAAGGATCCACTAGCACTGGCCTAGCCAGGGAAGGAGACCCCTGAGGCAAAGGCAGAGGTGATGATGGAGAAGAAGTGGCGGTAGCCTGATGCGGGCGTTGGCTGGAAGGGCTGCCTTCGGTTCCAATAATGAGAACCGACAAAGGCAATGCCATTGTTGGGGGGTGATGCTGAAAGAACAGACGCCCGATGAACCAAATTGGCCAGGTCATGTGGCTGAGAGCCCGTGGAAGATAAGGGCCTGAGCGTCTGAGTCTGTGGAGCAGGGGATGAAGTCCCCTGCCCTGAAGAGCTGCCGTCTGAAATTGCTGTGCGGGCGGTGGAGCCACAGGGAGTCCAAAGGAAGAGAAGGTTGGCAGGGCTGAAGGAGCTGCCCTCCATGGGAGGATGACCCTGTCATGGTCGATGGTTTGTGGGGTGCCCTCGAGTGGGAAGCTGACTGGGCTCAGTCCTGGTGTTTGTGCATTCCACCAGATTTCTCTCTTTGAGGAGAAGCAGCCCCGGAGGACTGTGCCAGCGAGGCCCAAGAGCTTCTGGCCTGTAGCTCCTTTTCCATCGCGACCAACGTCTGCTTTAAAAGATGGCTCTCCAGAGTTTTAAGACGACTTCTCTGAGTAGCCTTGTTGAATTTTTGGCAAAACTGGCAGGCTTTGATGTCATGGCTAGGGCCTGAGCAGATGAGACACGCAGAGTGGCCATCTTTTTCAGGGATCTGTTTGCTGAATGCACACTTCGAGGAGCAGTCAGAAGACCAGGCTGGTGGAGAAGACAAACTCATTGATGAAAACGCAGAAAATTTGATGTTAAACACTAAAGATTGAAAATAAAAAATTTCTGCAAGCGCAGGTAATGGTGGTTGACTGCAGCTGCAGCGTCTGCTAAGGTCCAATGTGCACATGTCAATGGCGGGAAAAGAACTTGAGGTAGGTGTGGGGGACTGCCCACCTTTATAGGGTAGGCTGACATCAGTGGCTGATGTCTGCAGTGAGTGCTCCCCCATGGTAGACTGCTTGCTAGAAGTTTTCTGTGTGGTCCTGGTGCTTGGCGGCATAGTCCTACTGTGGTATGGCCTGCTTGCAAGAGCTTTCCTTGAAGTAAGATCTACAGCACAAGAAAATAATAAAATCCTTGGGAGAAAGGCAATCTAACACCCCCCCCATGAGAAACGATATAAAAATTGTAACCATTCCAATGTATTCTGTAAAATAAATAATAGGTAATTGTGGTATACAGTCGGAAGTATACCCATCTCTTGAGCTAAATGGGGCAAAAAAGCCACGTGTACATAGCCCTATTAACCTCCCCACCCAATGGGTATACATCCTTGCATACCACACTTAGCCATTGTTTATTATAGATATATATACATGTATGTTTATATTTATAAAATAAGTGAGAAACATCAGTAAAAATGCTGTCTCCTGATTGGACAAAACACACCACATGACTGCATTATCCCACAATAATTGCACATCTGCACTCTTTCAATTTTTCACCCAGCCAAAGTGATTGTGGCCACTTTATAAGAGAGCTAATCCATTACAGGGCATGCAGTCGAGCTGTGATTTATCCACACCTTGGTGGCTGAACGCACACAGCCTGCGGCCTTGAGCCTCACAACACATGCCAGGGCATGCGTATATCAAAGCATAACTGCACACCCTGTAACATAGAAACATAGATTTTGACGGCAGATAAGGACCGCTTGGCCCACCCAGTCTGCCCATTTCCCTACCTAATGGATAAGCTGCAGATCCTAGTTAACCAGCAGCCTACTTCTTCCTACCCCTACCCCCTAGAATTGCCTTATGACTGTCTAATGCATGCTTGAATTCCACCACTGTTATGGACTCCACAACCTCCTCTGGAAGTGGATTATCTGTTACATATATTTAGACAATAGGTATGTAGCCAAAATCCATTACATAAATCCAGTTATCTCCACGTATAAGGGATAAATCTCAGCTCCCAAAATTTATCCCACATGTGGGATAAACACAAGCTGTCAATCTACCACCAAGACCCTCATCTTGCTGGCACTACTTCAACCTCCTTTCACTTACAGGCACGTTCATTACTTCTCTCTCACACACACTGTACCTGCACCTAGCTTCACTTGCCTAGGTCATTCTTTTCCCAAAATTGCCGAAACAGTTACTAAAAAAACAAAACAATACATTTTATTTAAAATATATTTAGGTCATCTCCCTTCTCACCCAGCACTCTAACAGAAGGACCCACTGACTTAGACCTCTGCCTAACCAGACCAAAAAAAAAATAATTTTTGTTTGGTTTTTAAACTCCCTGAACTTTCACCCACTAAGCATAATCGATACTGCTGTACATAAACTAAAATCACTGTTTCACTGTCATTTTCAGACTCCCAAACCAGCCCCCGAGAGCCAACAGAGCTACCATACCATTCTTCTTTGCAGGCTCGCTCTGCATTCATTTCCATAGAGCACTCCCTTTCACAATGCTCACTTTCACACTGCACTCATTACCTTTCTCCACCCTCTCTCCACTTTTCATTGTCCTCCGAAATTTGCTGGAGCCTCAGAAACCAAATCTGCATTTAAAAAAAAAAAATGACACATGCTAGGCATACTCCTGCAGTACCTCTGATGCTGATGCTCTCCCACTGCCATTTGAAAACTTGCTGAATTAAACTAATTACAAAGCATACTACTAACTGCAAAAAACCCACAAAAAACACAAATTTTATAAACTGAGCATTCAGCATCCTGACTGTCCCGGTAGTACAGAACAGTCGCTCACTAAAGCGAGTAGAGAGCCGACATGATTTTCCCTTTGCAAAGCTTGCACAGCCCCACCTTTCCCAGGATTTCTGCCAGTAGAAACACGCGCTGCTGCCCTAATCTCAGTGTGAGGACGTCCCTTCCCTAGCACCAACACCACGTATGACCACCAATGCGACAAAGAACAATAGAATCCCATCTAATAACCCTACGAAAAACAAAGCCAGATAAAAAAAAAAAAAAAAAATTATGATTAAAAAAAAAAAAAACTAAAAAAACCTGAAACCTATTGCATAAATTGAATATGCGATGGGGGCCCGTTGGACAAATTAGTTATTTTCACTTGTACCCCGGTGACCTCGGGTAAATCGCTTGTGGCTCCACTACCCTCTGCCACTAATGAGATTACCCAAGGTCACCAGGGACTCATGAAAATAACTTGTTTATCCGATGGCCCCCCCATCGATATCCTATATATATATATATATATATATATATTATAGGGGCACAGTAGTGCCCCTATAGTTAGGGTTGTACTGGCAGTTCTATGTTAAACCCTAATTTTTCCACTTTAATAACTTTGCAACCTTTCAACGGATTTGCATGAAGTTATGCATGTGCAATCCTGTGGGAGTAGATCTCTGGATGTGCTAAGTTTTGTTTCAGTTGGACATGCGGTTTCAGAGTTGTGGATAGTACAGAAAGTAAATTTACATAAGCGTTTTCCCATTGGTTATAGTGAGTTTTCGTTTGTCACCTGTAGAGCCTAGATGGTTTGTAATTTTGGTCTGAAATTTTCAGGGTAGATGTGTCTTTTGCTAGTTTTGTGAAAAAATATGAATCTGTTCCAAAGTTATTCCAATTTAAAATGCTCATAAATTGGTTCTGAGCATGCTCAGTAAGCGCCACAAGATAGCTGTATGAAACAAAAATTTATTTTTTTCATATTGAGGTCATCCTTTTTTATCAGGGGTAAAATCCTGTTTTGTTTGGCTGCATCTTGTTTTCAGTTTTTCCTCAAAATTCAGATTTGGAAACCCCCCAAAAATGATGTTCTGGGGAGGAACCAACACATGTAGCTTGCTTATCGGGAACCCCTTAGCTGGATTCTGCACTTTACTGCTTGAGAAATGCTCTTAAAATTATTATTTTTTTTAAACTTGGAAATTCTTTATGTGTATCATGTGATAGAAAAACAGATTCTTGTTTTTGTAACATATATCTACGGGTTTGGGGAAGGATGAGGTTACCTGGCACAAGGGACCTAGGTTTGGCTACTCTGCACAGGGGCATCCAAGTAAATCCAACTACAGGAAGCAATAACTGTAAAGTCCAGAACCAGAATTGGGATTTTTCAGTGTGGCTTTATTTATTAACTAATTGAACATAAAAAAAGCACTGCGTGGTCCCCCAAAGGGCTACGTTACTGTATGTGCAGATTAGAGGTTAACACAGCGGTCCATTTGAGGAATGAACACATTACTACAGTTGTCTGGCTTTGGACCCACCAGGCACTCAGCCCGGATTTTGCATGCGCATTGGATACATAGCCCGACTGGCCCGGCTCCCCTGCTGGCCACTCGACTGACGGTCCACTTGAAGAATGAACCCAAACTTTACTTGGAAAGACATCCCATCAAACAAGGAGACTCCCAAACTGTGGCTCCCCACACCACTTGAAGTCTGCGACTCCTAGAGAGATTTGTTTCGTGCTTCCAATCAGAGCTCCCATCAAACAGAAGTAATTTTCCCATCCTGTGGCTCCCCACACCACTTAGTCTGCGACTCCTAGAGAGATTTTCAAGTTGCGACCCACATCTGGGTACCCACCCCATCACTGGCCAAGTGCATGAGGCAAGTAGCAAAAACACAGACGAAATCCATAGAGGTGGACCTGGTTACTAAAGATGGGGGGTTTTCCCACCTCCAGCTCCCACAGCCCATACCCGGCCATTTCTCTGGACACACAGAAAACTTTAGACGTTAAAATGTAGATTGAACGGTGGATGACCTGAAGCACCCCCTCTACAGCGAACTTTAAATTCATTTAAAACTTTAAACTGTTTGACTGCTCTATTTGTTTGTCCTAGTTGACATAGTCCACCCAAATAGCAGTCCACATTTATTTCCCAACTGAAGAAAACAAGATGTTTGCCCCTTCAAATGGAGCCAAACACTCACCCATTCGTTGCAGGTGCCCCACAGGCGAAGTACTGTAACCTTTGCTGTTATACAAGAACAGACAAAAACAAAATCAGGCAGCTTTCTTCCATGGTGAGAGAAGGGGATTGCCCCTGGAACCCACAGAGAACTTTTCCTCCCCTCCCCAGAGGGAGGGGGCACTGAGTCCGGGGGAGCGGTCTCCACCACTTTAAAAAAGGTAAACACAGGAACACTTCCTTTTTCTTAGTCAGAGATCAAACAGCAGACTGATGCTTTCTTCTTGCTTAAGGACAAACGGAAGACTCACTTTGAATTTCCCAAAGTTCTAAACTTCACTCCCTGAGCTGGAGATTCCAAAGTGGCTCATGCAGCTGCGACAGTTCTATAGTGATGTCATCTCTCAAGTCTCAGCTGTGACTGAGGACAGAGTGAGACAGTGTGAAACCCATTTAACTGGAGTTTCACAAGCTGCCTTCCCTGCCTACCACTAGGTCTTACTGGGATTCTAGTAACCCCAGGTAACAAAGGGGTTACATTTTCATATCACGAGCCACGAAAAAATATTTTTTTTCATCTTATTTTGTTAGAGCATTATCAGCTGTATCAATCAGCGTTTTCCCGTAAGAAGGCAGAACTCCTGTCCACGGAAATCGCTGTTGCTGGGAACCAACCGGCTCAGCTCTCCTGAACTGTGGACAGGTTGTGCAACCCAACCTGTCTACAGCTTCATCGAGCTTTTTCACAAATTGAGTGTGATAAGATCGTTCGATTCTTTGCGAATAAGGTGGATGATATCAGGCAGGAGATTCGCCTTTCGTGTTCTACGGGAGATATGATTGGTCGGTGCTCGCTCACTATGCCCGGTGTTTCCTGGAGTACCTTTGACCTACCGGATGTCATTGAGATTATGAGGATTGTCCAGGGATGCCTCACGTGCTGTAGTTTAGACCCTGCCTTTCCCTACCCACAGTTGCTGAAGGCAGCATTGGCCTGGTCTTAGCTCAGATTGTCTGGTGCTCCTGGAATTGGGTGAGTTTCCTGGCTCCCTGAAGGAGGCAGTGGTGACACCCCTTCTGAAGAAAGCTTCTTTGGACCCGGAGTCTCTGGCTAACTACAGACCTATCTTGAACCTTCCTTTTGTGGGAAAGATTATCGAGAAAGTGGTGGCAATCCAACTGGAGGACCATCTAACCATCCATAATTTATATGAACCTCTCCAGTCGGGCTTCCGTAAGAGGCATAGTACTGAGATGGCTCTGGTTCGGGTGCTCAATGATCTCCTGATGGCAAGAGATCGGAGGAAGTGTTCTATCTTGGTACTCCTTGATCTTTCCTCAGCCTTTGACACTGTCGACCATGGGGTTCTGCTCGAGTGCCTGGGGTGTGTCTGTGGGCTGACGGGTACAGCACTCAGATGGTTTTCATCCTTCCTCACTGGTCGAACTCTGAGAGTTGTCTCGGGAATATTTACCTCAGAGTCTTTCTCTCTGCCTTGTGGGGTACCCCAGGGCTCGGTGCTGTCCCCCTTGTTGTTTGCAGTGTATATGCTGCCCCTCTGAGACATTGTAAGACAGTATGGGCTGAGGTTTCATTGCTATGCAGATGATATCCAGCTCTACCTGTGTTTTGCGCCCGACCAGATGTGTGCCCTCTCAGTATTCAATAGCTGCCTCATTGAAATCCAAGACTGGATGAGTTTCAGCGGGTTAAAGTTGAACACGGGAAAGACTGTGGTTTGGGTGGTTGACCCTGGTCGCAGAATAGAGGGGTTAGGGACAGATTTGCCCTCTGGTTTATTCCTGGGAGGCGAGCAGATCCCCACCCCTGAATGGGTGCGTGACCTGGGAGTGATACTTGATGATGGTTTGACCTTCCTTCATCAGGTGTCTGCTGTCATCAAGTTAGCCTTTTACCATCTTAGGAACATTGCCAGGATCAAGCACCTTGTTCCATCCAGCGACCTGTCAGTTTTGGTCCATGCCTTTGTGACCTTGTGCCTTGACTACTGTAACTCCCTCTACCTAGGGCTTTCTGGGGTTGATATCCGCCGCTTACAGCTAGTGCAGAACACGGTTGCACGTTTATTGACTGGGGCGGCAAGATCTCACAACCCCAGTGCTGCGCGATCTGCACTGGCTGCCAGTTCAGTGGCGGATCACCTTTTAAGGTAGGTTTGTTAACCTACAAGGCCCTACACGGACTGGGTCCTGACTACCTGAAAGAATTTCTGATCTCTTACACCCCTGTGCGAGAACTCCGCTCAGCTGATGAGGGGTTGTTAGAGATTCTGAGGATTAGACTGAAGTCATCTGGGGCTCAGGCTTTTATGTTCACTGCCCCATCCCTCTGGAATTCTCTACCTCGTCAGCTACGAGAGTGCAGGACGGTGGTGAGTTTTAAGCAGGCACTGGAGACCTTTCTTTGAGTCAAAGCATTTCCTGATTTTCAATTATTTTATTCTTATTTATTGTTTAATTGTGTTTGCTCGTATTTGTGAAGCGCCTTGATGATCTGAAAGGCGCTATACTAAATAAAATTATTATTATTATATGTGAAATCAGTGTATTTCAAGGAGGGTTTTCAACTTTGGTGCATAACTTTGTCATTTTTGCATATTTTGTCACTAAATTTTCAACATACCCTTTTTGAGACCCCCTCCTCCTCATGAACAATGTTGGTGTCATTTTGCAGATCCTGCCTGAAAGGTGATTTCACGGTCATTTGGTGAAATGACCTTTCGGGTGGGATTTCAAAATTTTCACCACCCCTTTCCCATGAGGTGGGGTCATAAGGCTGTGTTGAGATTTTGGGTCAACATATGTAAACGTGCCAAAAATATGGGCATATGTTGAAATTTTGCTACGTTCCCTCATAACTTTGGCAATTTTAAATATTTTGACTCAGAATTTTCAATGCAAACATCTTTATACATCACCTCGTGAACGTGACAGCTGTCATTTTTTAAACCCTGGCTAAACTGTGTTTTTGCACCTGTGGCACACAGTGGCGTTGCGGTGGCATGGAATCAATAACATTTTGGCAGGGATTTCAAAATTTTCATTACTGGGTTCGCGAGGTGGGGTAATATGAAGGCTATGTTTACAGTTTCATCCCTGTTTTGCTACAAATGCAAGGAAAGGGCCCAGAGAGCACTGCATTTCCACAGCAACATATACGTACACACCTAAGGAGGGTTGGGAGTGCAGGGCCCCTTCCACAGACAAATGAGGATACCATCATACTGTCTCAAAAAGTAATGAAATTCTGTGCAAAAACTTTGTTAATGCACTAGTTAGAGTTGAAGTGACAAAAGTAGGGAAATGTGGCATTAGGGTTTCCAATCCTAACACCGCACCCCACCCTGCAGGCAGCAACATGCGTGGGATTTGCCTTGGGGTTGTCAACCCTAATGCTCACCCCATTCTCATACACTGTACCCATCTCAGCTTATTTACTCGTGGAATGGGGTGAGCATTAGGGTTGACAACCTCAAGGCACATCAAGCGCGTATGTTGCTGCCTGCAGGGTGGGGTGGGGGTGTTAGGAACTATAACGCATTACTCTCTTACTTTTGTCGCTCAATTCCAATCCAGCTAATAACAAAGTTTTTGCAAAGAATATATGTATACAATATCTATCTATATATATATATATCTATCTATCTATCTATCTATCTATCTATATATATATATATATATATATATATATATATATATGGTGGTGTGGTCACGCCAGTATAATTAGGGTCGAGCGACAAGTTCTATGTTAAATCCCTAACTTTGCACATTAATAGCTTTGGCAGCATTTTACGAAATTAGCTGAAATTTTCCAAACATTGTCTAGAGGACAAGGCCTGAATATGTAGAAAGTTTCATGATGGCAGCTTGTGCGGTTTCTGAGATCCACACGTGTCATTTTCCTGTAGACTGTTAATTTTTTTTTTCTATACTGAACATGGGTTTTTGGTTTTGCTGTCACTTATAGCCGACATGGAAAGGAATGGAATTTTTTTCCGAATCTTTCAGGGTAGAAGTGTGCTATGCCAGGGTAGTGACGTTTGAATGCTTTGTGAAAAAATATTAAATTGTTCCAAAGTTAAAAAGATTTAAAGTTGTTTTTGCTGTTTTGAGCATGCTCAATAGGTTTTTTGGATAGAATTCTGTTGCAGACCGTTTGTTTTCTCACCCCTTGCATCTCACAGCACCAAAATACAGTTTTTTTTTGTGTTGTGACAGCTGTCATCTTGTTCACCCCCCACAGAGTAAAAGCATGAAAAAATACAAAAAAATTCTGTAATTTGTTAAAAAAAAACAAACAAAAAAAAAAAACACTTAAACATAGCTAGAAGGGACCTGTTCAGCTAGATTTTGGTGTTTGTTTTTTAAAACAATGGCCAGAAATACCTTTTCTGGGCACCTCAAAATCCAGGGTGAACTTGGTGAGAGGAGCCATTGACTCGCGTTCTCTGCTGAAGCTGCAGCTGTACTAATGCTGCCAGCTTCAGCTGAATCAGTGAGCTGGTGATTCCCTGTTCTGTCTCTGTCTGTCTGTGTCTCTTTCTCTCTCTATCTAGCTAGCTAACTTACCTTTTTCTTAAGCAGACGGAGGTACCCAACCCCAGTACCGCTTCTTTCTTCCCCCTCCTCTCTCGGTAGCCAGCCCCCTTCCTAATGTAAATATTAGCAGACGAGGGTGCCCACCCTCGATACCGCTTCTGTTGACCATCCCCCCTCCCTATAGGTCGCCTGCCTCACGTTTCAGCTTTATGCCTGCTGGCACCGTGGTCCCCACCCCTGATACTGCCAACTAGTAGCCCAACACTGGGGTGCCCAATCCCCAGTGTTTGAATATGTCCCCTAAAATAAAGAAAACCGCCACTCAATGATTTTTTTTTTTACCTATTAACAAGGAAATGGTCCCTCGCTAATATGACCCCCACCCACCCCAGCCTCCTACTCAGCATCCACCATCCACCGTCCCACACCCTCACTCACCTGAACATGTCCCATGGCATAGGATCCACTCTGTGATCGAAGACACAGCTTGCTGCTAGAACCGGCAGCTGCAGTATGAGAAGATAAGGTAAGTGTGGGTCAATGTATTTCATTGGGTAACTGTCATTTTTGAATATTTTTACACCAAATTTTCAACATAGCCTTTTTGGGACCCCATCTCTTGACCAGTGATGGTGGAATTCTGCAGATCTAGCCCGAAAGGTGATTTTTGCGGTTGCTTTGTGAAGTCACTTTTTGGACAGGATTTGAAAAATTTTCCCACCCTTTTTCATGAGGTGGGGAAATAAGAAGGCTATGTTAAAAATTTGGGGTCAAAGTATGTAACAAAAAAAAAAAAAATCACAATGTTATGAGCACGCATTGAGAATTTTCTATGCTCACTCATAACTTTGATAATTTTAAATATTCTGACCATAAATTTTCAACATAGCCATTTTTTCATGCCACCTCATGAACATGACAGCTGTCATTATTTTTTCAAATCGTAGCCAAAATGTGTTTTCACACCTGTGGCGCGGAATGACGTTTGTGGGGATTTGGAAATTTTCACCTACCAGGTTCATGAGGTGGAGTAATAAAAAAGCTATGCTGAAAATGTGGTGTACTAATATGTTAAAGTGACCAAGTTATGAAAGGACATTGCAATATTTCGGTGTTCACTCATAACATTGCTAATTTTCAATATTTTTACTTCAAACTTTCAGCATAGCCATTTTCCACACCACCTCATAAGTGTGACAGGTGTGTTTTTTTTTAAATACTGGGCGAGGTTTTCGCACTTGTGGTGAGAAATGACGTTTTGGACAATATACTATAAATACCACATGTCATATTTATAAGGGGATTCTTATGACAACTATCTTGAAAATTTGGGCTCAAAATTGAAAAAAGAAAGAAGTTATGATTATTAAGAAACTTTGTGAGTAGTGCCAGTCTTCATCCCATCTGGTATGCTTTGTGATCCCGTGCTGATGACCTAGGTTCGAGGGTGAGCTCAATGACCCAGCTACATGAGAAGAGGGTGCTGGGATGGCACTGTTTTGCAAATCCCCCAACCCACAAGAGAATGAAAGCTGCAGGGTTGCCTGCACAATCAGAGTACCGTATAGTGAAGATGGCTGTACTGTTGGCATAGGACCCTGCACCTCTGCCCCCGTGGGTGGCAGAGGGCTGGCCCTGTGCATTGGCTAACAGATCGACTCTTTGCCCTGTGCATCTGCATTTCTTGCTACATGGAAGTGGACCAGAGGGCCGTACGCTTCTGCAGTCCACTAGACAGCCCCATGAATTCTTGTCGTCTGTTGCTGTACAGAACTGCAGGGTTCTGTGCCCGCAAGGGCCCTGCACTTCTGTAGGTTGACAGTGCCTTCCCTTGCACATCTGCATCTGTTCATGCAAGTCCCAAAAGGACCTGTGTGAATGAGGTACGATTCCATTATCTCAAAAAGAAATGAAATCCTTTGTAAAAAAAACTTTGTCACTGCACCAGTTAGGGTTCCAGTTAATACCACAAAAAAAGGGAAATGTGGTGTTGGGGGTTTCCAACCCTAACTCCCCTTCCCCACTCCACAAGAAGCAAAAGGGGGGAAAAAATGAAGGTTTGGGGTCTTGGAGTCTTGGTGAATCAGTAGTGGTGTCTTCCTTAGGGTTGTAAATCCTAATGCCCACCCTGTTCCCTGAACAGACAAAGTCAGACGTGATCTTCTTTCAGGCCTTGCATGTAGAAAGCTACAACAGATTGTGTTTGCAACATGTATTGAGACATTCTTCTTTATCTTTGAAGGCTGGGGGAGGGTGAGCATTAGCATTGACAGCCCTAAGGAAGATTCCACCGTTGATTCGCCAAGACTCCAGAGACCCAAAACCCTAATTTTTGTTGCTTTTGCTTTTTTTGGGGGGGGGGGGCTGACACCACATTTCCCTACTCTTGTGGTGTTAACTTGAACCCTAACTGTTGCATTAACTAACTTTTTTGCAAAGAAGATGGATGGATGGATACATTACACATACATATTATATTTAATAATACAGCACATACGTGTGTGGCCTGACTCGGGATATGCCATTTATTTTCATGAGTGAAGGGGTAGTATAAATCTTGAGTGTTACAGCCATGAGTGAGTTTTGAAAGTGTGGCTACCACAGAAGTGATTTTTTTGTCATATTCTGAGTGAGGCCATTGTGTGTCCAATTTATGTAATGTATTTTACATTACACAATGGCAAGAAAGGATCTTGGACTGTGATTGGTCAGTTTGGGGCTGGACCCATGGTGTTATCCCAGCACGACGCCACAGGTCTACTCTCAGCATTGTGAACCAATTGAGCATTTATTGGATGGTTGTTTCTTGCTCTTTTTTTGCATCTCCTCTTAAATAAAAATGTTTTTCCACACTAATAAAAACATTCTTTAAAATTATTTCTTTATTTTATATATGACAACAAGCCATTGTATAATAGGAATAATGCACTCCAGGGTGTGTGTCGTTTGGGATAATGCCACGCCTGGGGCATTGGACGCACTCGGCCTGTGGCTCAAGGCCCCAACCCCCCCCAGGTGTGGCGTTATCCCAGCACGACACACACCCTGTCGTGCATTATTCCTTTATTACAGAGCTTTCAGACTAGTTGTTTTAATGAAGATATAATGGTTTCGGTTTGATTTCACTGCTCTGTGTGAGTGCAGCTCAGGCCATTGTAATGTCATTGTGCAAGCTGCTCTGAGTCCCATTGCGATCTCTTTTGTGACCCACCTAAACTGGAAATAATTTAATAATTTCATTTATAATGCTTCAGTGCCCCCCCCCACCAAAAAAAAAATTATCTGTAAGGCTTGACTCTCACCTACACTGTATATATTTGTTTATTTGTACATTTGGGGTTAACCACAAGTCAGCGAACTGAAACATGTCAAGGTGCGGAACCACACTACAAAACCAGCTAAGTAAAACATTGTGGCATGTCAGTATGCCACCACAAAGAGGAAGCGCTATCCCACCCCTGAGCACAGGCCACTTTACCACTGCAGTGAAACTGAGCTGCACACATACATGCGGGGGACAGATAGACACAACGTGGGATGGGGAAAACAAACTCAGGAGGGGTGTACATTAAATATTTAAACTCCGGCTGGGGGTGGCACAACTTCGGGAGGCAGGCGAGACTGATTCAATAGACCAGCTCGGGGGCAAATCTGGGAGGAGAGAATTGGAGGGAGCAGATATATTGAAACAACTCTGGGGGATACAAGTTGGGGAGGAGAGAAACTCTGGAGGGCAGATTTAATTAAACTGCTCTGGGGAATGCAAGTCGGGGGAGGTGGGGGGATTCAGTATAACAACCCGAGGCAACTCTTGGAAGTGGGGTGTGGCCGGTGGATGCAAGGCAACCCCAATAAAACACCAAACGAACCCATCAGGATTGAACCCAGGGCTGCTGCATGTAGCAAGCCCAGTCACAGCTCATGACTCTCACCTCTACGTGACGCTGCCAGCATTGTTAGGCAGCACATAGTGGCGCACTTAACCTACCTACGTCTCTGAAAACAGGTACATGTACAGCAGCGATACATTATCCGCTCTGTTATTACCCTTGTAGCTGTTTTAACTGACATTATTTTCTCCGCTCAGTTTTCAGTGCGCCAAAATCCCAGCGCCAACTTGACGGTATTCCGTACATTTGATATGCTGGCTCTTCTATGCTGTTGTGGGTTGTACCTGAAAATAGACACTTATTTGTCTAGTATGCTGATCTGGTTAACAAATACTAAGAAGTTAAATTAATAAATATTTCTGTCCCGTTTGTTGGGCAGGCTCCCCAAGATCCCTTGCTGAGGAGCAAACCACTGACTGTGTAGCTGTGGTAGCAGCTCTAGCTAATAAAGTAAAAGGACAGTCCCATTCACTGTGAGGTTAGACTCTACTTCACACCAGAATCTTGTGTAGAGATGGCACTGCTTTTCACATGTTAAATCGTAAGTCTTCATGCTATCAGGAGGTCACTTCCCCAGAACTAATTGCAAAGTCTATCTGCCCCACAAATTTTGTGCCACAGAATTACAGGAAAATGTCCTTGTTTTTTGATGTGCGGAGTTAAATGGGGTTGCCGGGAAAACCAAAGAAGTCTGGCCTGCAGCCCCAGAATGACACACCAGTGTGTTGTTTATCTGTCTGCACCACTGCAGCTATAAATAGCACTATTTCCCATTCGTAACTGCTGACTGGCACTCAACCATCTGCCTCTGGCGTATGTGTTAAAGTAGATAGGATTGTTAGTTATCAGCAGTTTCACTTCCTACATTAAAAAGGAAAAAAATACTGAATCACACAGGTACGCCCCCTTAACTCTCAAAATAATATGTTACGCAATCCCAATTGTGTTCTTTAATTTGGAGCTTGGTAGGTTGGGTGGACGGCCTCTGTTATAATAGAACCTGTCCCGCTGCCAAGGTCAGCAGTGGGAATGCAGCTCTTGGCTCTGCAGTTTTGCTTACTCAGTATTCTGGTAAGGCATATGTCTTATCAGAGACTACAGAGATAAAATACTAAACTTTGGTCATGCACTGCGGTTACAGCCAGTATTGGCAACCTGCGTAGTCCTGGTAATATTGCTGTACTTGTTTAGAGTCTGTGTGCAGCTAAAAGGGATTTAAGATAATGCAAGATACAAATGGCTCTTTAGTATTTGAGTGTTACTAGACAGTGCACAATTTACTAACAAAAACTGATAAGCCAATCAGTAAGCTATAAACTATAAGAAAATGGTTTTGCTCTCTGACTAGTTTGATGCACAGAATTGAGATTTGGGACAACATATATTTTATAAATGCATTTTTTCTCGCTCTCTTTTCTAGAGTGTAACAAACGCCTTTGTGAGCATCTACAAAAACCAGGGCATTGTGGGACTGTGGAGGGGAGTTAATGGTGCAGTCCCCCGCGTAATGGTTGGATCAGCTGCCCAACTAGCAACGTTTGTTTCAGCCAAAGAGTGGGTCCAAGATCAGCAGGTAAGAACAGCTTTACTTGAGGCCAAGGAATGGGTTATATGAATGTATTAAATAGCCAGTAGGAGAAGGCCTTACTGTCTTTTGAGTCTGATTGATTGATTGTATAGCCCCCTGAGCCAGTGATAACAGTGGGCCCTGCCCCCTCTCCTTCACTCTGTCCCACCCTCTCTTGAAGCCCCACTGTCTTTGAATGATGACCTCGGATGGGAGTTTATTCCACCGCGTCACCACTCGCTCTGTAAAGAAATGTATCCTGACATCCTCCTTGAACCTTATGCACCCCCACCCAGCTTAGAGCAGTGCTCCCTTATGGTCTTGTTCCTACTTACACAAAAGAGGTCCCCGGTATCCACCTTGTTTATACAAGGTTTATGAAAATACAGTCAGCATAGCTGAAACCTTGCTTAATGTACCTAGGTTTGACAGTTTAAGAGACCACGATGGGCAGCCCTAGCAGTTCAATGCAATTGTAACTGCTTATCATCCTAAGTCCCTCCTGGTATACACTTTGAACTGTGTCGGACTCTGGCTCTGAGGCCATGTACCATCACTATGCTTGTTTTACACTGTTTCTGTTTACCTGCCTTATTATAAAATTATATGCAATTGATATTTATACTTGTTTGACATCATTCCACTGGAAATCACTTACTGTTTTTGTTGTGTTGCCTTGTAATCTCTGTTATTGCCATGGAACCTTTGTAGAACACTTCTGCTCAAAGGTATTCTCTGCAATTTTCAATAAATAAATGACTTGGAACTCAAGTGCTTTGTTTGCTTGGCTGGAAGGCGGCTTGTTTAAATATCAGCTTCCCTACAGAAGCTGGAGAATGTAGCCAAGGCAGCTGTCCCCTCTGACAGAAGAGGATGCACCCTGCAAAGAGGAACAGGTGAGAAAATGTTGTTCTGCATAAATGCAGCTTGAACTGCTTGACAGTGGGGGGTGGGGGGGGATATTTCCCATTGTCAGGCCCACGTTTTAAACCATCATTCACAGTTCTGTTAAGTACCATATTTCTCACCTTGCCTGACAGCAGTGGCTTGTTGTGAGGAAGCCTGGGATCAAGTCTCGATACCAGCTTTCCCACTTCAGACCAGAAGAGTCCAGGATGCAATGCGGAAGCTTCACACTGACCCTGGTGGGAAGGAAGCAACCGTGGGGACTTGATGGCATTGAACGTGGGTGACACATGGTGTCGACCATTTCCCTGCCTGCAGAACTGACATGGCACGCAACCTCTCAGTTGATTGAGTGGTAGGTGGGCTCAGAGATGCTGAAATCCCACCCTGCACATTTGATGGAAACCATCAGCCAGCCACATCAGAACTTCTGCTCACCTATAAGAATAAAAATATAAAAATGAGAGAGTACCTCAGGGATACCATGGCAGGGACTGGATAACAGGTGGGAGTAGAGGAATAGTGGGTTGCAATAAGGGAGGGAATTGGAAGGGCTACTAAACTCTGTCAGGAAGGTCAGCAAGTGTAGGAGGAGGAGGAGAAGGCCAATATGGTTCACTAGTAAGGTAGCAGAGAAGGTGAGTGCTAAAAAAGACTAACCTTTAGAAAATACAAAAAAAAACACAAAAGGAGGAGTATAGGGAGTGTTACCAGGAGAAACAAAGGGAGGCAGGTGCCAGGGAGGGCAGTTAGGAGGGAAAAAGCATTAACAGAAGAGCATATAGTCAGGTCAGTTAGGAAGGGGGACCAAACATTTTATAGGTACGTTGGTGAAAGGAGAGAAGAAACCAAGGGAGGGTTAGGCAGACTGAAAGGGAAGGATGGGGATTATGTGGCGGTCAGGCAAAAAGCAGGCATACTAAACAAGTATTTCTGCTCAATATTCACTAAGGAGGGGGTGGGGAAAGGACTGGAACTGCAGGACAGGGCATAAAAGGTCAGGAGGTGGACACAAGCCCCTTTACTGTGGAAAGAATTCTGGTAGAGTTAACAAAGCTAAGGGTAGACCAAGCAATGGGTCTGGATGCAATGCACTCCAGGTTACTGAGGGAGCGCAGGGAGGAGCTGGCTGCCCCTCTGACGGCACTGTTCAACCTATCGTTAAAAATGGAGGAGATACCAGGGGACTGGAAGACAGCAGATGTGATCCCACGCCACAAAAGTGCTGATAGGAGACTGGAAATTACAAATCGATCAGCCTTACTTCAGTAGTGTGCAAGGTGATGGAACCATTGCTGAAGGAAAGGTTAGTTGCATACCTTGCTACCAACGGACTACAAGACCCAGGACAACATGTATTCACAGGAGGGAGGTCCTGCCAGACAAACGTGATAGAATTTTTCAATTTGGTGACAAAGGAGGTGGTCCAGGATGGGGCGGTGGACGTGGCCTATATGGTCTGTCTGGACTTCAGAAAGGCCTTTGTCACTGTCCCCGTAGTAGGCTGTTAAATAAACTGCGCAGGCTTGGGGTTGGTCCTAAAATAGTAAAATGGGCGGAGACCTAGTTTGCTGGCAGGAGCCAAAGGGTGGTGATAAATGGGGCACACTCAAGAGAGGGACAGGTGATGAGCAGGGTGCCGCAAGGGTCAGTTTTGGGACCATTCCTCTTCAGTGCTGTTATTGGTGACATTGCAGAGGGGCTGGAGGGGAATGCATGCCTGTATGTAGATGATTCAAAGATCTGTCATAGGGGACATGCCAGGGGTGTTGAAAGGACAAGGGAGGACCTGAAAAAAACTGGAGGAATGGTCTAGAGTTTGGCAGCTAGGATGTACTGCAAAAAAGTGTAAAATTATGCACATGGGGCACAGGAACCCAGGAGCAAGATACGAACTGGGAGGGGAAGTACTGACAGTCACAAAGTAAGAAAGAGACCTGGGAATTATCATCTCAGATGACCTAAAGGTGGCTAGACAATGTGACAGAGCGGTAGGAAAGGCTAACCAAATGCTCGGATGCATTGAGGGGTAACACCAGTAGAGAGAGGGAGGTAATAATACCCCTGTATAAGACACTGGTATGACCCCACTTCAAGTAATGCATACAGTTGTGGAGGCCCCATCTTGTTAAGGACATAGACAGGGTAGAGGCAGTGCAGCAGAGTGCAACTAGAATGATGCAGGGCTTACATGGGAAGACCTATGGGGATAGACTGAGGGACTTAAGTATGTATTCCATGGAGGAAAGGAGAGAAATGGGGGATATGATTGAGACATTCAAATAACTCACTGGTACAGCGTACAGGAAGGGAGCATCTTCCAGAATAAGAGATGCTCAAGGACAAGAGGGTGCAGTATGAAGTTAGAGGGGGGAAAGCTCGGGGGTAATGGGAGGAATTACTTTTTCATGGTGAGGGTGGTGGACAATTGGAATGGCCTACCAGAGGGAGTGGTGGGGGCTGCAACAGTCACAGGATTTAAAAAATGCATGGGATAATCACAAGGGTATCCTGGAGGCCAGAGGGGACTGTTCCGGAGTTCTAATAGGGCATAGGGCATCATAATAAGAAAGGGTTTGATAGGGCAGACTAGGTGGACCAAGAGGTCCTTATCTGCCGACAACTTCTATGTATGTATCTGTGGACACTGCTGTCCACACCACACTATAATGGATTGCTTCTCCAGTATGCTGTCCTTGTTAAATGGACTAGCAGTGGGGGCCGTCAGATGTCCAGTGGGTAGCTTGTCACACACTCGCTCTGGCAACCTGAATTTGGGAATAAACTCTGAGTGGGGGGGGAGGCACTGCCAGGCAGCAGAGCTGCCCAGGGAGGGAAGGCGCCAGGCTTGACTGCACTAGTGACCGTTGTTGTTGGAACTTGCCTCCTCCTCCACAAGGGCATGATACATGCTTGCGTGGCCTGACTGGGCAATATTTGGAGTTTTATGTTGGTGGTGGGCAGGGTTCAGGGCCGAAACAAAAACCTGTGTGCACTGTCCACCAAGTATGACAGCACTGGCATTCTTGAGTCTTGCCCCAACCAGTGTGATGTCTGGGGGAGGGGGAGTGGTGAGTGGGACTGAGAGGCCAGAGAATGCCTCACATCCGGCAAAGGTGGCAGACCAGGGACCACAAACCTGGACTAAAAAAACAACAAAACATGGGTGAGCAATGACCTTGATTTGTTCCCCAACTTGAACAATCCTTGTTGAGCAAAGGGGGAATACATATTATATGTTAACAATACATTGATTATATCCCTAGAAACAGTAATCTTCTCCAAACATTCTCCGAATCGGTCTGTATACAGTTGTTTCCCAAAGTCTAAATTTGTGTTCCAATTCTACCTACTTTCTCTCTGTCCTTTCCTCGTCTTGTGGCCATACATGCAGTTATTGTATCTCTAATTAAGACCTTTCTGACCGGAAACACCACTTGTGCTCAACACCAAATTCTCAGATGCCCCACACAGCGATGGGAGCCATCACAAAAGACGGGTGTTTTTTTGCGCGGGGGGGGTGTACCTGCATTTAATTATAATCAGCTCCAGGCAGAGTTGATCCAGGGAGGGGGAAGACCACCAGGAGAAGCTGCATTGGTGAAAACAGACTATTACAGCGACTGTCACTGCAGTTGTCTGTTTTTCAGGTTTTGATGTCAGGATGTCTTGCTAGAGTGGGCCACAGTTTCTGGCCTCCCAAAAGGTCATATGCAAGGGTGCAGTTGGACTATTAATTTCAACATAAAAGATTCAGTGATCTTTAAGATGGATACTGGACTCCTGATCTGCCGATTTTATTTGAAACCGAGACAGGGAGAGAGACCAAGAAAGAGGAGCGGTTGGACCACAGTGGGCTCAGGGAGGGTGAGGGTGGTAGAACAGAGGCACATCCCTCCAGTTGTACCTCTCCACAAGTTCGATGCTGTTCTGGAAAAGTGTAGTTCCTCTATGGAGGCACCCACAGTGGAGACCAAGGAGGATGCTGGGAACCTCCACAAAGGAGACCCACAGGAGGGTGACATGGGACCCCACAGGGGAAGGAAACAACTCCTGGTAGGGGGACTCCATTGTTGGGAAGATACAACTGGGGGAGGAAGAGGAGAGGGAGGTAAGGTGCCTGCCTGGCGCCATGGCTTGGAGGGACAAGGAGCGAATCCTCAGGATCACAGGAGCAGCTGCACAGGGGAGGGAGCTGGATGTCATTGTCCACCTATGGACAAATGACCTGGCTAAGAAAGGGATCAGAGCAGTGCAAAAGCGTTTGTGTAGATGGGGAAGGGTCTTAGACAAATAGCATGCACGGTAACCTTCTCTGAAGTGCTACCTGTCTATGGCACAGGTGAGGCTAGGGTGCTCCACACCATAGGATTCAATCAGTGGTTGAAAAACTGGTGCTGAGCTCAGGGATTTGGCTTCATTGGGGACCGGGGGTCCACCTGGAGGGATGCAGGCTTATACTGGTGTGATGGTCTGCATCTGTCTAGGAGGGGAACCAGGATCCTAGGTGATAGGTTTAAATGCTTCATTGGCAGGTATTTAAACTAGCCAAGGGGGGAGGCACTGGAGAGGAGTTGGGAAATCCTAGCCCCCCCCAAAAAATCAGGGTACTAAGTGAGGTAAACACCAACATAGAGATGTCGATAGGGAGAAGTGCAGGGGTAAATGGAGAAAGTGACAAACGCAATAAGGACAGGGATGGGGCAAAAAGGGGTAAGGCCATCAAGAAATGGAGGGTAATGAGTACCAACGCCCGTAGTCTGGGCAACAAGCTCCCTGAACTGGTGGCCTTGATGGAAGAGGGATGCCTGGTTATCGAAGCAGTCACAGAAACATGGTACGCAGAGAACCATGACTGGGATGTTGACATACCAGGGTATATAACCTACAGGAGAGACAAGGAGGGGAGAAGAGGGGGCGGAGTAGCTCTCTGTGTAAGGGAAGGGATAAAAGCAACTGAACAAAAGAGTAAACAGGGAGGAGAGGAGGAACTGTGGGTCACCTTAGAGACTGGAAATGGCACCACAATCTGCACAGGGGTTGTATACAGACCCCCATGTCAGGGGGAGGGAATGGACAAGGATATGATAGAAGGCATACTTAGGATGGCAGAGAAAGGGGAGATACTGTTGATGGGGGACCTTAATATGCCGGATGTCAACTGGAGCACCTTTGCTGCAGCCACATCCAAAAGCAGGGCCATTCTCGATGCCCTTCAGGTGGCATGCCTCAGCTAGTTTTGGAACCTACTCATTAGGGAGAAATCTTAGACCTCGTATTCTCAAATGGGGACAGTGAGAGGATCTCCGATCTAGAAGTGGGTAGCCATTTGGGAACAAGTGACCACCAAACAGTGTGGTTCACGATAAACTCAGCTACAGAATCAAGCCATACAAAAGTGAGGGTTCTGGACTTCAGGAAGGCCGACTTTGTCAAGATGGGAGAGTGCCTTAGAAAAGCGCTAGCAAACAGGCTAGAAGGAGGGGTGGAGTAACAATGGGGAAATATCAGCTGCCATCACAGAGGCAACAAGCCTTTGTGTGAAGCAAATGAACAAAATCAAAACGAAAGAAAAAGCCACCATGATTCTCAAAAGAGGTGGCGGTGAAGGTTAGGGAGAAAAAGATAGCATTTAGGAAGTATAAGGAAACACAGACGGAGCAGGACAGAGAACAGTACCAGTTAAGGCAGAAGGAAGCAGGGAGGGTAGTCAGAATAGCAAAGGCCCAAACTGAGGAAAAGACAGCCAACTCAGTTAAGAAGGGGGCTAAAACATTTTATAGGTATATCAGGGAGGCGTAGAAAGACAGAGGAGGGATAGTGAGGCTGAATAGAACAGGCGGTGGGTGGGCAGAGAGGACAGTGAAAAAGCAGGGATACTGAATGAATACTTCTGTTCAGTTTTCACAAAAGAGGAGGTGGGGAGGTGCCTAATCCAATTAACAGAAGCACTCTGGATAGGGGTCGATCCCAGTCCTTTCACAGAAGAAAGGGTTCTGAAAGAACTCCTAAAACTGAAGGTGGACAAAGCAATGGGGCCAGATGGAATTCACCCCAGAATTCTAAAAGAATTAAGCAGAGAACTAGTGACACCACTGACTACCTTTTTAACAAATCATGGGAGGATGGGGTGGTACCTGAGGACTGGAGGAAGGCAGATGTGATTCCCTTCACAAAAGTGGGACCAAGACAGAGGCAGGAAACTACAGATCTGTCAGTTTGACCTCTGTGGTAGGGAAAATGATGGAATCACTTCTGAAGGAAAAAATTGTTGAGCACTTAGAGGCCAGTGGGGCATAGGACCCAAGGCAGCATGGGTTCACAGCGGGAAGGTCATGTCAGACGAATCCAATTGATTTCTTTGACTGGGTGACCAAAGTAGTAGACCAGGGAGGGGCTGTGGACATGGCCTACCTAGACTTTAGCAAGGCATTTGACACAGTCCCACACAAGATTAATAGTCAAATTAACCAGTCTCGGAGTGGGTCCCAGGGTGGTAGCCTGGGTAAAACATTGGCTGGACAACAGGACACAGAAAGTAATTGTAAATGGAATCACTCTGAAGAAAGATGGGTTACTAGTGGGGTACCGCAGGGTTCAGTACTGGGTCCATTCCTTTTTAATGTCTTTATAAGTGACATTGCAGAGGGACTGGAAGGAAAAGTATGCCTCTTTGTAGATGACACAAAGATCTGCAACATGGTTGATACACAAGGAGGCCTGGAAAGGATGAGAAGGGACTTGGCAAGGTTGGAGGAATGGTCAGAATTATGGCAGCTTGGATTCAATGCAAAGAAGTACAAAATAATGCACCTGGGAAACAAAAACCCAGGGGAAGATTACACAATGGGGGGGAGAGGAGTTAGTAACAACAGCAAAAATGGAAAGGGACCTGGGGGTAATCATATCAGATGACCTTAAGGTTGGCAAGTAATGTGAGAAGCCGGTAGGGAGGGCTGGGGGGATACTGGGATGTGTAGGGAGAGGCATCACCAGCAGAAAACAGGAAGTTGTTATCCCCCTGTACAGACAGTTGGTGAGACCCCATCTGGAGTACTGCGTCTAGTTCTGGAGACCCCATCTCCGCAAGGACATAGACAGGATGGAGGCAGTTCAGAGGAGGGCAACTAAAATGGTGCAGGGTCTGCAAGAGAAGCCATACGAGGAGAGACTAAAGGAGCTTAATATGTATACCCTTGAGGAAAGGAGGGAGAAGGGGGACATGATAGAAACATTTAAGTACCTCAGTGGAATCAACTAAGTCCAAGAGGATAGCATCTTTCAGAAAAAGAGATGTGCAAGAACAAGGGGACGCAATTTGAAGATAGAGGGGGGACGGCTCAGGGGCAATGTGAGGAAGTATTTTTTCACAGAGAGGGTGGTGGATGCATGAAACAGCCTTTCTGAGGAGGTTGCGAGGTCTAAAACCATGGGAGAATTCAAGAATGCATGGGACAGACATAAGGCAATTTTTGTGGGGGGAAGGAAGGAAGAAATAGGCTGTTGGTTAAATAGGATGTGCAGCTTATTCTCTAGGTAGGGAAATGGGCAGACTAGATGGGCCAAGCGGTCCTTATCTGCCGTCAAAGTGTATGTTTCCGTGTTTCATCCATGTTAGGTTACACAAACTATGAGTACTGTTAAAGATACAGGTGTCTGTTAAACATGAAAATACAGATTGGTCAATAAAGGCCCACTCACCAAAGAGATTTGATATTGTATCAATATGTATTTTTTACTATCATGAATGCAGATACAGTACTAGAAATCCACGCATATTCAGTAGAATTCCATAAGTATACGTTTCGGAGAAACCTTTTTCAGTACAGTACCATATCTAATAAAAAATACAATAATCAGGTGCTGTATTACCGGTTGTGCAAGGAAAATTATAATAAATTCCAAAAAGATAACAAATAACATATACTAGGGCACCACTCATTAAGCTCTGCTCACCAATTCAAGACTATACTGCTTGCCGTAGTTCCATCTGCTTGATAAACATTTAACATATGAATTTGTCTCCTAAAAAAGGTTTTTATGGACAAAAAATGTTCTTGTTAAATTATTGAGAGGAGCCCTGATAATAGATCTCATATATATTAAATATGCCCAATATTATGAAGTTCTAACACTACAACAATTTACAGGCTACTTATTGCCTCATAGTCAATGTCTTATTTTAAACAAAATACATATACACTTGTATGAATTTAACTAAATAAATATATGTTACTTAATTTCTGAATATCGTGTGGTTCCAGCACTTGATCGTTTAACCAGGCACTAAACTATGTCATTAGTAATTAAATGTTATAAACAGACCAGATATTCACTTCATTTTCTTATTTAACCACAAAGTTAAACCAAACCTGTAAAAACTTAATCAATTAAACAGAACACCGTTAGTTTAAACCATAAGACTGGTATGATGTGAGCGCTTCTTTTAAAAGTAAAAAAAAAAAAAAAAACTTTTTGTAATTGCCTGTATCAAGAACTTGCACTCTCTTACCTAAATGACAGTGGTGCAAATATGCCATCAAATATTAGCGTCTTGGCTTCAGTATGTAGATCTGAAACACACAGTATCCTGTGAGATAAAGAGCTGCAGCACTCCTGTTGATTTAGAGTTGCTCCCTCCTATTGAAAACCAAGGCCCTCAATGTCATTCGCACAATAGTATGATCTGATATTACAGTTAGGCCAGTTCTGGCCAACCTTAACCTACAGCGCCCTGGGGAAGAACGCATAATCCAGCCTGGTCCAAGTTTTATGGGGCTGAAGAAGAAGCATGCTCAAGATTTTTAATTTGCAGTCCACCAGACATATACTGTACCACATCGATAGCCAGAAGCTCCTAACTAAATCCCTTTCAGTGATGTCCTGTTGCCCCGACCGATCCAAGTTGGGTTCCAAAAACACAAATAAAATCGCCTACTAGGTGGAAATTCTCAACTTGCTGTTTATTTAGAATATCCTGTATCTTCTGGTAGAAGGTGGGGTCAAACACCACTGAAGCGTACAAACTACTGAAGGATATTTTATTTCCCGTAAACAAAGATGTACCTCCATTCTGTAGGGCCTGCCATCACTCTGTCTGCCACTAAGGGGAAGCTCTTATGAACCAGAATTACCACAATCCTATGGAAGGAGTACTGCACAACCAGTTCCTTATGTTTTTGGTGTTCAGATGTGGTGAGGTGTGTTTTCTGAAGTGCCACCTGCAGCCCTTGCTTCTCCAGTGTAATCAAAATTTTTTTTTTTTTTTAACTGGGGACGAACACCAACATACATTTCATGTGTCAATTTGTATTGCATTAGCCATAATCCAGTACCTTGGATTGGAGCCATGTTCTGATGTCCAGAATCCCAGACCCCTCGCTGTCCATGTTGTGTAGAAACCGATGATGACGACGACGACAGAAAAAGACAGATGTTCTATCCAGTCTACCCAAATTACTCTTACGCTCCAGGATCTACTGTCTGTGTGGTGTCTTTGCTTGTACAATTTTCCCTTTTGTTAACTGTGTTTCTGCCCTCACTACCTGCAGAGTAGCTAACATCCCCTTGACTCTATCCCAGATGTTTGAAGCCATTTATGATTTTGACACCCACCACCTCTGCCAGCAGACCATTCATTGGCTCAACCACTCCTTCTGTAAAACAATGCTTCCTCACATCCTTTTTAAACCTTACCCCCTTGTTAACTTCCACTTGTGACTCCTTGTCCTATCTTCTCTGTTCCTGTTAACATAGTCTACCTTATTAATTCCTTTAAGGAGCGTAAGGTTCTCGGTCATAGCCCCCTTTCTTTTCTGGTTTCAAGTTAATATATGTTCAGTGCCTTTAGTCAGTACTCATAGGATCTGCCCTCCTGGCCCTGAATCATCTTGGTCATTCTACATTGTTCCTCCTCTAGCCTGTCCCTCTCCTTTTTTAGGTGGGAACTCCAGAATTGAGCACAGTACTCCATGTGTGGCCTTGCCAGTGACCTATACAGTGGTGACAGTACCTCCTACCTTCTACTGTCCGACCGTCTCCCAGTGCTCCTCCAGCATCCTGTTAGCCTTGCTGAAGGCCTTGTTATATTGACTGGTTTAAGGGAATCATTAATGACTCCTAGCTCCATTTCCTCTGATATTTTGTCCAGCTGACTCCCCCTCCCCCATACGATGTTCTAGGAGTTTTATTCCCCAAGTGCATAACTTTACACTTTTTGGCACTGAATTTATGCTGCCAGACTTTGGACCAATTTTCCAGACTTTGCAGGTCTCTCTGCAATGGCCTTATCCCTTCGACATTGTCAGTCCTTCTACATAGTTTTTAGTGTCATCTACAACTAGACACAACCTGCTCTGGATTCCCTCTTCCATGTCACTGATAAACATATTGAAGAAGACTGGGCCCAGAACAGAATCCTCAACTCAACTCAGCATTTATTTGTAAAAAAGCACAAGTCAACAAGTATCCAAGTGCTTGTACGTTCGACAAAATAACCAAAAAAACAGATTAAAAGCAGCATAAATAACACTTCATACACAGATCTAAAACTCTGTATAATCATCAAGATTCGGTCAAACTCTGGGAAGGCAAAATCAAATAAATGTGTTCCAATATAAATTTAAATATGTGTAGCCAGTTCTGTTAAGAAGGGGGATAAGACCTTTTATAGGTACATTAGGGAGTGAAGAAAGACCAAAGGAGGGATACTGAGGCTTAATAAAGGGGAAGGAATGTGGGTAGAGGGTGACGGTGAAAAAGCAGGGATACTGAACGAATATTTCTGCTCAGTATTCACAAAGGAAGAGGAGGGGAAGGTACCAAAACCAAACAGGAGAAACACTCTCAAGACAGGGGGTTGATACCAGTCCATTTACAGAAGAAAGGGTTCTGAAAGAACTAATAAAATTGAAGGTGGACAAAGCAATGGGGCCTGATGGGATTCACCCAAGAATTCTAAAGGAACTAAGGGTAGAACTAGTGACACCGCTGACTACTCTCTTTAACAAATCATGGGAGGATGGGGTGGTACCTGAGGACTGGAGGAGGGCAGATGTGATTTCTTTTCACAAAAGTGGGAGCAGGACAGAGGCAGGAAACTACAGACCAGTTAGTTTGACCTCAGTGGTAGGGAAAATGATGGAATCACTTCTGAAGGAAAGAATTGTTGAGTACCCAGAGGCTAGTGGGGCACAGGGCCCAAGGCAGCATGGATTCACGATGGGAAGGTCGTGTCAGACAAATCTAATAGATTTCTTTGACTGGGTGACCAAAGTAGTAGACCAGGGAGGGGCTGTGGACATGGCCTACCTAGTTTTTAGCAAGGCATTTGATACAGTCCCACACAATCGATCAAATCAATCAATCAAAATCTTTATTTAATCAGGCGAACATCATTGAGCATAGCTCATTTACAAGATGGACCTGAGTGGTCAAGAAGTGCAAGTGTTATTACATTGACAAGGGTAGCATAAACAGTAATACAATGACAGGGGTAACATAAACAGTAATACAATGACATAAGTGCTAATATATAACAATATACATATGTACAAGGCACATTAAAACTTTTAATCTGTGAGACAGAAGGTAATGGGCACATCAGGAGTAATATGTAGATTGTAGGACCTAGCATGCATTTTGAGGGTGAATCTTGGGACTGGAAAGCGGAGTTTTATCAGCATATAGGAACAGGGGGTAGGTAGGGCCGGGTTTAGGCCTTGTGGAAGCAGTTGCAGAGTTCTGGGAATAGGGTGGTGAATAGTCTTTGAAGGATATTAAGGGTGGAGGTTATTTAGCTTCATGGTTTTGGAGTGAATTCCAAACAATTGCTAGTGAGTAGCTGATAGCAGCCCTCCCAAACTGGGTGCAGACATTGGGGACCTTAAGAATAATAATTTTGCTGATCCTTAGGTTGTATGGCCTAGAAGTAATTTGAGTAAAACAGTCTGAGATATTCGTAGGTAGCTTGCCTGATAAGGCTTTGAATATCAAATTGCAGCATTCCTATTTCTTCTGTGTTGTAATGATGTCCAGTTAACTGCCTTATAAAGGAGCAATGATGAAGTGCTGAAGGGAAGGTCAGTAATGAATCTGATGGACCTGTGGTATAGGGTGTCCAGTTTATTTAAGAGGGAGTGAACAATGTCTGTACAGAAAGTCAGCATAGTCAATGAGGGATAGGAATGAAGCCTGGATTAATCTTTTTGGAGTCTCTGTTGAGGTAGTGCTTTATTCTAAAAATAAACCAAGCCTTTGTCTCAGTTTCTTTAGTAGCTCCTCAATATGGACAGAATAGTCAAAGCTTGTTATCAATCCAGACTTCAAGGTATTTGAAGTTATAAGCAATTCCAGCTTCTCTCCAAGTAAGGTGGTTAGTTGTAGGGTGGTGGATGGTGGGGTAGTGGCAGAGCAACTCTTTGAGGTAAAGAACATAGCTTTTGTTTTTGGCATTTAGAAGTAGTTTTTATCCAGTAGGTTGTGTTGTAGGATGGAAAATTCAGATTGTAGCAGTTCACAGGCTTTAGATAATGAAGGATTGCTAACATATAATACAGTATCATCAGCAAACAGATGGATGTTGGATTGAGTGAGGTTAGCATCAATATTATTAATATAGATGGCAAAGAGGATGGGGCCAAGAATAGAGCCTTGCGTACACCTCTTAACAGTGGTTTTAAGGTGGATAGGTAGATTCCATTTTTACCAGTTGTGATCTATCTGATAGATAGCACTTGAACCAATTGAGTGAAGGGAATCCAACCCTAGTGAGCCAAGGGAGGTGATTAATGATTCATGATCCACTGTGTCAAATGCTTTGCTCAAATCCAGGAACATAGCACAGGTACTGTTCTTCTTATCCATAGCAATCTGCCAGTCGTTGGTTACTTTGGCTAGGGCGAAATGGTGCTATGCCTTGATCTAAATCCTGATTGTGCTGTATTTAGGAGGTTATTGTTATCAGGTAGTCCCTTAATTGTGCGTTTACTAACTTTTCGAGCATCTTGGATAGAACTGATAGGATGGAAATGGGCCTGTAATTATTGAGGTCCATGGGATCACCAGATTTGAGTAAAGGAACTACTTGAGCTGTTTTCCAAGTGGAGGAATGGATCCAGTAGTGAGGAAAGATTGAAGAGATGAGTGAGGGGGCAGATAAGACTTGAGATGCAATCTTGAGGAAGTAGGGTCCAGGGTCTGTACCTACACTTTTGAAGTATCTAAATTGAGAGGAGATCTTCCACTTCTTTCAAGGATGTTGGGTTGAAGGAGAAGGTTGATGTAGCCTTTTGACCCACGGTGGATTGAAGGTTCAAGGAAGATCTCAGGAGATTTGCAGGTGAAGAGTCAAATGCTAGTCCAGCTGTGGTGAAGTGGTCATTGAAGGTATTTAGAATTTCTTGTTTGGGGACGAGTACACAATGGGGGGGGTGAGATACACAAAAGATTAATACACAAGTTAGTCAGCCTTGGAGCGGGTCCCAAGATGGTAGCCTGGATAAAAAATTGGCTAGACAACAGGATGCAAAGGGTAGTAGTAAATGGAGTACACAGTGAAGAAAGAGGGTTACTAGCGGGGTACCGCAGGGTTCAGTACTGGGACCAGTCCTTTTTAATGTCTTTATAAGTGACATTTCAGAGGAACTGGAAGGAGAAGTATGTCTCTTTGCGGACGACACAAAGATCTGCAACAGGGTTGATACACAAGATGGAGTGGAGATGAAAAGGGACTTGGCAAGGTTGGAGGAATGGTCAAACGTATGGCAGCTCAGATTCAATGCAAAGAAGTGCAAGGTAATGCACATGGGAAACAAAAACCCTGGGGAAGAGTACACAATGGGGGGGGTGAGATACTGACAACAGTAAAAATGGAAAGGGACCTGGGGGTAATTATATCAGATGACCTAAAGGTGGGCAAGCAATGTGAGAAGGCAGTAAGGAAGGCTGGGGGGATACTGGGATGTATAGGAAGAGGCATCAATAGTAGAAAACAGAAGTTGTTATACTTCTGTACAGACAGTTGGTGAGACCCCATCTGGAGTACTGTGTGCAGTTCTGGAGATCCCATCTCCGCAAAGACATAGACAGAGTGGAGGCTGTCCAGAGGAGGGCAACCAAAATGGTGCAGGGTCTGCACCAGAAGACCTATGAAGAAAGACTAAAGGAGCTTAATATGTATACTGTTGAGGAAAGAAGGGAGAGAGGGGACATGATAGAAACTTTCAAGTAGCTCAAGGGAATCAACAAAGTCCAAGAGGGTAGCATCTTTCAGAAAAAGAGATGTGCGAGAACAAGAGGGCACAATTTAAAGATGGGGGGACGGCTCAGAGGTAATGTGAGGAAGTATTTTTTTCATAGAGAGGGTTGTGGGTGCATGGAACAGCCTCCCTGAGGAGGTCGTGGAGTCAAGAACAGTGGGGGAATTCAAGAATGCATGGGATAGACATAAGGCAGTCCTAGTCGGGGGTAGGAGGAAGTAAGCTGTTGGTTAACTAGGATCTGCAGCTTATCTGTTAGGTAGGAAAATGGGCAGACTAGGTGGGCCAAGTGGTCCTTATCTGCTGTCAAATTCTATGTTTCTATGTTTGTTCAGTGCAGATTTGAAGCTCTCCACAGTGGGACACTCCCTTATCCAACGAGGTAGAGTTCCACAGATCATGAATACAAATGCCCTGGCACCAGAGGTCTTCAAACGGACCCTGGGAACCTCTAGCAATCCCTTTTCGGCAGAGTGGGGGTGGGGGTGAAAGGAGCGCAGAAGTTCTTGCAGGTAACACGGGCCCTGTCCTTGTAAGGCTTTATTGGTCAGCAAAGCGACCGTGAAGGTGATCTGTCACTGAACCAGCAGCCAGTACAGTCCGCGGAGCACAGGCATGACATGGCACGAACAAGAAAGGCCAATCAACAACCTGGAGGCCGCATTTTGCACCAGCTGCGAACGGTGGATATCCAGCCCCAGAAGCCCTAGGTACAGTGAGTTGCAGTAGTCAAGGCGAGAGGTCACAAAGGCATCGACCAAGTTTAGAAGATCAGGCTGGACCAGGTGTTTAATCTGGGCGATATTCCTCAGATGGTGAAAAGAGGACTTGACGATGGCAGACACCTGAGATTTCAGTGTCAATCCCTCGTCAAGAATAACGCCCAAATTGCGCACCCTGTCAAAGGTCACCACCTGAGTGCCCCAAGCCAAAGCCCAGAAGGCAGCCCAGCCAAAGGCCCCTCTACCCGATGACCTGGGTCCACCACCAACACCTTGATCTTGTCTGAATTCAACCTCAGCCAACTGGTAGTCGTCCAATCCTGAATCTCGGCAAGGCAGTTGTTAAATATCGAGACAGCGTCACCCTGCTGGTGCAGAAAGGATGTATAGAGCTGAGTGTCATCTGCATAGCGGTGAAAACTCAATCCATAATGCCTTACAATGTCTCCCAATGGCAGCATGTACACCGCGAACAACATGTGTGACAATACAGAGCCCTGCGGTACCCTACACGGCAGGGAGACTGGGTCTGAGGAAAAAAATCCCGGACACCATTTTCTGAAACCTGCCGGTGAGAAAAGAGTGGAACTACCTGAGGACTGTACCCGACAGCCTGCAGATGAACCACAGGCAGTCTAGTAACACACCATGGTCCACAGTGCCAAATGCCACAGAGAGATCAAGGAGGACCAAGAAGGAATGCGTCTTCTGCTCTCTCACTATCAGGAGATCATTGAGCACCCGGACAAGGGCGGTCTTGGTACTGTACCTCTTCTGGGAGCTGGACTGGACAGGATCGTAGATGTTGTGGATGGTAAGATGGTCCTCCAGCTGCAGCGCATCAGCCTTCTTAGTAACCTTCTGCACAAAAAGAAGGTTAGAGGCAGGCTTGTAGTTAGCTAGTCAGGGTCAAGAGAGGATTTCTTAAGGAGGGGTGTAACCACTGCCTCCTTCAGGGTGTCTGAAACACACCTAACTCTAAAGAACATCTGACTATCTGAGCCAGGACCAGGCCGATGACCTCAACGCACTCCATTAAGAGGCGAGATGGGCTTGTGTCAAAACTACAACAAGTCAGTTGCATACTCTGGATGATTCTCACGACATCCCCGACCACCACCCGAGCAAAGTTGGACCAGACAAACTGAGGAGCAGCAACTTCCCACCGACCAACACAACCCCCATTGGAACGGGCCACACAGATTTCAGACCTAATGTTGGCAACCTTAGCCGCAAAGAACTGAGCAAACTCGTCACATTTCTCCTGTAACAACGCTGTCCGTGAATGGAGACCTGCTGGAACAGTCCGGAAGAGCTGGGCTGGTTGATTCTGTGCGGCGGCGATCTCCCTGGACAGGAACTTGAGTTTGTGGGAGATGGCTGATTGATGATCCTTATAATGGGTCACTAGTCTAAGCCTGTAGGCATCACATCACAGCTGGACTTCCGCCAGTGCTGCTCCAGCCTTTGTCCAACTCGCCTCAATTCCCTCAATGTCCCATCAAATCATGGGGACCAAGGATGAAGAGTGAATGGACGAACCTGAACAGAAGCAACAGAGTCAAGAGCCTCCACCACAGCCCTGTTATAGGCCTGCAGCAGAGTCCCTGGACCCATGCTTACACTCGGAAGGCCCAATAGATCCAGTACCACCATCTGGCCATCTGGAGTCAGACCCCTTAAAGGGCAGTACTGGACCATCTCCACAGGGGCTGGCCTATAAGGGGGAGCCCGGAAATTGAACCCTATAGTGTGATGGTCAGACCAACTGACTGGTTCCACCACCAGGTCAGAGATCTCCATCCCCAGTAGGAAGACCAAGTCCAGTGAGTGACCCTGAAGATCTTGCGGTAGTACACTAGTGATCTCTCTCTCTCTCTCTGCCCTTTTGGGGTAACTCTTGCCTCAATGCTTTTCTGCTGAGGTTCTATGTCTTTTTAGCTTGTTTCTTATTTTGGGCCTACCATGACTCAAATCCGTAAGACCACATTAGGGCTGATTCCTTTTTTCCCTGGGGTGGGATACAAACGAGGCACACTAGTGAGTCCTGTGCAGGATGTAACACGTGTCTATGTCTTCTGTTCTTCCCTTTGCAGATTGTGTCAAAGTCCCTTTGGCACGATGCATTCCTGCTTAAAGCAGAACCAGCCTAAATTTTCATGGTGATTTGCAGGTATTTTCCATGATACTTTGCATTATGTGGGCATGCATGATTTTTGTATTTCTTTGAAACCTGGCTTTGTTGCCAATGCCCTTTTTGGGTAACTCTTGTCCCATTGCTTTTCTGCTGAGGTTCTTTATCTTTTTAGCTTGCTTCCTTAATTTGGGCCCACCGTGACCTAGACCCGTAAGACCACATTAGGGCTGGTTTCTTTTCCACAGGGATGAGATACAGGTGAGGCACACCAAGTCCTGTGTGGAATGAAACTTGTGTCTCTCTTCTGTTCTTGCTCTCTACAGATTGTGTAAGAGTCCATTTGGCACCACACATTCCTGTTTAAAGCAGAACAAATCTAAATTTCCATGGTGATTTGCACGTTTCCTGTGGTGTGGGGTGTGTAGTGTGTGTGTGTGTGTGTGTGTGTGTGTGTGTGTGTGTGTGTGTGTGTGTGTGTGTGTGTGTGTGTGTGTGATTTTGTATTTCTTTCCTCTGATCTTACCCATTCACCTCACCTCTCTGCTGCCTCCTCTCCAGCCAGCTGCCTTGCTACCTACCTTACTGTTTCCTTAGCTGTCCTTGAAGAAAATAGAATAATTACTTACCATAATAGTAGATCTTCGAGAGTCTCCTCCCTTGTGCTACAGTGCTCCCTCCTGCCACCTCCGGTCAGGTGATGGGTGATTTTTCTGCCTACTGTCACACTCTGATTCTCCTCTGATGCCTAATTCAGCATCTTTACTCAGGTTTCCGTATCTGTACGTGGTTTAGTCCTGGTTGCTTCAGTCCCTGCCAGTCCATTGATCCTCCGAGCATGTGTCTGATGGGGAACTGAAACATGCTGGGGACCCCCATGTTATATAGACACTAATAATGCACGTCAATGAGGGCAGCACCAGCCAGCAAAAACATCCAGGTTGTTCTGACGCCGACGGCTTACAGTTCCAGAATGTGGCTCAATAGATGAGATTCTCTCAAAGATCTACTGTTAATATTTTCATGGATAATGTCTTTGCAACTCCACTCCACTACCGCTCTTTTCTATATCTAGCCCCTTACATTACGCACTTGCCCTAGTTTGGCCTCTGCCCCACACGCTCTACAGCACCTGACAATGCCACCTTCCTGGCAGCTCCATCCCCACCCCCCTCCTTATCCTTACCTACCCCCCACCTCTCCTCTCTTCTCATTTTCTTACCTCCCCCTTGCCCCTCCCATCTCTTTCTACCACCCCTCTATTGTCCTCTTCCTTTCCACTTTACCCTCTCCCTGTCTGTTTGATATCGTTTACCCTTATTTGTGTAACAATTTTGTATATTGTCATGTGATTCCTATGTATTGACGTGGAACCTTTGTAAAAGAGCCCTGGGCTCAAAGGTAATTGTAATCCTAGAATTGAAATAAATAAATAAACTTAACTATTCGTTATATGTACAGGCAATAACACTTGCTTTGCACATTATTCTTGAGTTGTCTACTAATTCATTGTAACCCCCCTGCAAATGGGGGTTCCCAAAAAACTTCCAGGAGCTTGCTTGAATGCTCCAAGCCTGAATGGTGTTTGGCATTTAAGCCATTTATCAGTGAGTGTTTTTAGAGCCTCTGGTACTGTCTCTTTAAGAGCTGTCTGCTTGCAGACATAATTAGTTTGTATGGGGACTGTGTGTTTCTTTGATTGAGTACCACTCAAGCTGCTGCCAATTCACTTCATTTTGCAGTCGCTAGGAGTGCAAAGGGAACCTATCTGAAAGATGTAACTGTTTGCCAGAAATTATTTAGAGTAATAATGAAATTACAGTTTGTCTAACCTGCTTTCTTTGCAGTCAGAACTGTGTCTGCTAGTTCCCCATTCTAGTTTTGAACTGCTGAACTGGACCAATCAGTGTGGGGTAAGCTAGCTCTAAAATGGTGCCTTGGACGAATCAGAACTTGGACTCATAATCTGAGCCAGCCACAAGAGGATTGTATGGGCAGTGACTCTGGGAGATGTAGTTTAGACTTCAGTGCTTTTTGGACCAACAGCAGCAGTCTATTGTGAGTGACAGCCAATCCAGTCAAGAACTGGAGGAACTCATATGAAAGTGCCGGTTTTGTCGATTGGAGTTTCAGTTGAGCTTTGGCAGTGAAGAAGGAAGGCCCTGTGCTTTTCAGTGTGCAGTTTTAGTCAAAAAGCATGTGTAAGGCCCAGAGTTCCGGTCTGCAGCTTGTGTAACAGCTTGTTGGGACTGAATCCGTCCTGTGAAAGAATCAAAGGATCTCTGAAGAGTAGAAACCAGGCTCACCCTGTAGAAGACTGGAGGAATTGCTGAAAATTGCACTCGGGTCTGTCAGGAACTGAATCTGCTGTGTTCTCCGGGTATTGTGCAGTAATTGCGATCGGGATACAGATGCAGCCTGCCTGGTATAGTGCTCTTTTATATGGATGTGTGAAGAGGTTTGTGTACCTCAAGTGAGCCCTACTGACATTGAAGGACCCTATCTTATTTGGAGGTCGTGAGTACTAATTCAGGGTCGCTCCCTGTTGAATTGCCACATTAAATCCAAATGGAATTACTGTACTGCTGACTGTTTAATTCTCCTTTTCTCTGTGTGAAAGGGCCCTACCAGCTGCCACGGTTTGGACTAGCCACTAGGGCTTGGGTACCCAGGGACAGTAACTGATAGGGATAGGCCTGTGCACAGAGCCATAGATAGATTATTAGAGTGATAAGCTAATTAACCTGATTTCCCCTGTCCTTGTTATATCCCCTAAATAAATCAGAGCTGCTTGTTTCAGCAAAGTTATACTGCCTGAGGTGTTTGTCTATGTTAAAGTACTGTACTGTGATTGTTGCACTGTATCTCATTTCACAGGAGGTCCCAGTGCGGAACCAGACCTGGGGGTAAGTGTATACTGTGAAGGTAATTCTGATATATTGTGTGGGCCACTAGTGGGAAGAAAAGGGGGTTGCAGTGTCCCAGAGGGCTGTGACCAAGTTAGTTTAACTATTGCAAACCCTGACCTCTGGGTGGAGGCACCCGCCATTGGATCCAGGCCCCTCAACCTGTTAGTGGCAAATCAGGCAGGGGTAGTAGCCCCTGGGATAGCGCCATATAGAGGTTACATCACGATCTACAAAGGTGAAGGGGGCACCTTCCTTCCACAGTCCCAGAACTGCTGGAAATCCAAGAGGAAATTCCATCACCTTCCTCTGGGCACCCGTTACCAGAACAAATGCCTTCCTCTTCTTCTGAGGACATTTTGAGTAATCTTGATGAATAAAGATCTGTGATCCTTTACACCCCAGCTCCCTCGTCTTCAAAACTGCGGAGCCTCAAGATGATTTAATGTGGTGGAGCACCCACCAGTGGCTTCGGGCCAGAGCACAATGTGTTCAGTTCATCTTCAGCTGACCCCCGTTATAGTCATAAGCACTTTCAGATGTCCACCACATTTTGGCCTTCCTTCCCCTTTGGTAGCCCCCGAATGTGGATGGTATTCCTCCTGTTTTTCTTCTGTGTCAAGAATGTTCAGCAGTCCCCTTGCGCTCCAAGTGCTTTACATTACCCAGTAGGCCTGCTGTCTCATATTCCAGGTGGGAAACATTATTTTCTGCTTCCCCCAGCCTTGCAGGATGCCCAACCGTTTGTTCGGGGCAGAGCTCGACTCTCTTCGAGCACGGCTCCCGGCGGACAGGGCCGAGGTTCTTACCTCCTTTGCCCAATCATTTCTGGTTTGGCAATCGCACCCTGCCCGGGACTTCCTGCGCCTCCTGGGTCTCATGGCGGCCTATACCAGTGTGGTCCGTTGGGCACGCTGGCACATGCGCCCCCTTCAGTGGGGACTGGCCAGCCAGTGGTCACAATGCTGCGATCCATTGGACCAGCTAGTGATAGTGACCCAGGAGATGTGGAACGCTCTCCAGTGGTGGACGGTTCCATCTCATCTGCAGGAGGGCATCCCGTTTGTCCGCCCCGAGCCGATGGTCTCTCTATCGACCGATGCCTCTCTGATGGGTTGGGGTGCCCATCTGGGGAAACACCGAGTGCACGGCCTCTGGTCCCCGCGAGAGTCCCGATGCCACATCAACCTGCTGGAGCTCCGAGCGGTCCGCCTAGCTCTCACCGCCATTGCTCCGTTTCTCCAGGGTCAAGTGGTCCGAGTCCAGACGGACAATACCACAACCATATACTACCTGAACCGCCAGGGCGGGACGCGCTCCATGCTTCTATGCAAGGAAGCTCTCCGCATTTGGTCACTCGTGCACAGCCTGGAGGCGGATCTCCTAGCCATTCATGTGGCAGGAGCCTCCACCACCCTGGCTGATGCCCTGAGCCGGATAGGGGCTGCATCTCACGAGTGGTCTCTCCTGCCGGAGGTAGTACAAGATCTGTTCTCCCACTGGGGCACACCTCAGGTGGACCTGTTTGCCTCCAGGGAGAACGAGGAGCTGAGCTGTTTCATGCCGCCCCCTCAGCAGGGGCTCGCTGCAGGGGATGCCTTCTCGAGGCTGTGGACCCCAGGTCTCTTTTACACCTTTTCCCCATTTCCCTTGATTCACAAGGTGCTTCTCAAGGCAAGGAGGACAAGGCGCAGGTGATTCTGATAGCCCCAGACTGGCCCCGCCAGTTCTGGTACCCAGATCTCCTCAGCCTCAGCTCCAGGCTCCCAAGGCAGCTTCCAGCTCACCCGGACCTGCTCTCAGTCAATCAGGGGAAGCTGTTCCATCCGGACCTTCAATCCCTGCACCTGATGGCCTGGTTCCTGAGCGGCTAGAGTTCCAGGCCTTGGGTCTTTCCGACGAGGTCCTCAATGTTGTTGAGGTGTCCTGTAAGGCGTCGACCAGAAAATGCTACGCCTTCAAATGGAAGAGATTTTCCATTTGGTGTCAGGGCAAGGGCTTGGACCCTTCCTCCTGTTCTGTGGCAAGCATTTTGGACTATTTATGGTCCCTTTCTAGTCAAGGGCTTAGGTCGACGACCCTAAAGGTGCACCTGGCAGCCATCTCTGCTTAGCGGGCGCGGGCCGGGGAGCAGTCGGTGGCGCAGGAGAAGGTGGTCTGGCGCTTTTTCAAAGGCCTTGATCACATTTCCCCTCCGGTGCGAGAACCTCCACCTCCGTGGGATTTACTGTTGGTACTGGCAAAGCTCATGGGCAAGCCATTTGAACCAATGCACAGGTGTGATCTCTCTCACCTGTCGTGGAAGACCACCTTATTGGTGGCTATCACGTCAGCCAGAAGGATGGGAGAACTCCAGGCGCTCTGCATTGAGTCTCTTTACCTGGTCTTCCACAGGGACAAAGTTGTCCTGCGCCCCCAACCGAAATTCCTTCGAAGGTGGTGTCGGAGTTTCACCTTAACCAGGTGTTGACTCTGCCGGTGTTCTATCCCAATCACACCTCGGAGGCCGAATACAGGCTCCATACTCTGGACCCTAGAGGCTCGCTTATTATAAGGAAGCGCACAGCTGAGGTCGGGAGAGGTTCGCCAGCTGTTTGTCACCTATGCTGAAGCCGCACCTGGCAGACCTGCAGCCAAGCGGACGATAGGCAGGTGGGTCACCTCCTGCATAGATCTCTGCTATAAGTTGGCGGGCATGGAGCCTCCCAGAGGATAAGAGCTCATTCTACCCATCATACTGCTGCATCGGTGGCTGCTTCCAGGGACTTCCTATCCAGGAAATCTGCAGGGCTGCTACCTGGAAGTCAGCACACACCTTTATTACCCATTACCACATCGACCTTGAGTCATGCCGGGATGCTGGTTTGGGGCCTCAGGTCTCAGTCTCTATTCCCTAAGTAGGGGTGTGCGCCTTGCTTCCTTCCTCCCGGAGAACTGCTAGGAGTCTGCCAGACATTGTGGATGAACAACATATCTATGTCCCTAGAAATACAGGTTACTCACCTGTAACAGGAGTTCTAGAATGGCATATATTGTTCATCCCACACCCACCGACCTCCCGGCTCGACGTATAACCTGAGCTGCCAGCGGGCCAGATCTGGCGTCATGGGGCGGAGCCGAGAGTTTTACCACCCGGGTGGGTGGGAGGAGCCAGCTTGAAGACCTTCCGGCAAGATTTAAAGCGGCAAGGATACCTGCCAGACAGTGTGGATGAACAACATATACCATTCCTAGAACTCCTGTTACAGGTGAGTAACCGTAGTTCTCTACTACACTGTAATAGCTGTAATGTACTTAGCAAATCGCAGAGTTGCTCTTTATAAATCTTGTTTAGCACAACTTTTTCTTAATTCTGTTCCAGTGTATCTTTGGCAGGGTGCATGTGTTGTTCCCCCTCTCCCCATCTCTCTTGCATTCCTGTTTTGATGCCCTAACCTTCATTCATTTTCTGGATCTGCCACTTGGATATTAGTAAACATCAGTTTAGTTTGACCAGATGCATACACCTTTACACCTAGTTTGACCTATATACATACACATCACACACACACACATATATATATATATATATATATATATATATATAGATATATATATGTGTGTGTATGTGTATGTGTGTATATATATATATATATATATATATATATATATATATATATATATATATTTGTGTGTGTGTGTGTGTGTGTGTGATATATATATATATATATATATATATATATATATATATATATATATATATATATATATATGTATGTGTGTGTGTGTGTGTGTGTGTGTGTGTGTGTGTTATATGTGTGTGTGTGTATGTGTATGTATATATATATATATATATATATATATATATATATATATATACACACACAAAAGAACCTCTATGCGCAAACACTGAGGCAAGGGTTACCCCAAAAGGGCATTTGGCTGGGAAGCTAAGTTTCAAGAAAATACAAAATCACATGCCCACACAATGCAAAGCATCATTCTGTGATGATTTGCATATGCAGCTATGATGCTTTGCATTGTGTGGGCATGTGTGATTTTGTATTTTTAAATATTTTTATTTTTTATTTTTTTTTTGAAGGCAGTGGTGTGACTTTAAGAGCAGGGAGGGCATTTAGATCCAGGAAGTAGTCGAGGCGGTCTGTGGCAGATAGGGAATGGCCCAGCCATAGCGTTAGCTGCCTGACTGCTGAGTGGCCTTGGGGAGTCACTATGTGTGTATTTAAGTGGGTCTCCTCGTGCCAGAGTACACGCCATTGATTCAGCTGCAGTCATTTTCTGTCGCCCGGGAAATGGTCGGCAGCACTGGTGACCTGTTCAAGGTTCGGAGTTAGGGGAGCTTCTTGGTCTGGTCGTTGTCTGTAGGCCTTTTTGGAGTACCCAGTCTGCCGAATATTGAGCCAGGTAGGTGGAAAATTTCAGTTACTGATGACCGCAGTCTAGTGTCTTTACAGGTCCGCAATACTAGAGGCTTTATTTTAAAAAAAAAAAAAAAAAAGTAAAAAATGTCAAAGACTGCTTGGCATATAATGAGGATTTTATTAGTAAAGAACACCTTCAAGTGAGAGAAAAATGAGAGCAAGTTGAACAAATGGGAATTTATACAATATTATTCTTCATGCCAGACCCTGTTTTGTGAGGACTGAACTGTGAAGAGAATGTGTATGGGGATCTGGTTGTGTGTGTTGAGGGAAGGGGGGATTTATACAGTGTTATTGTTAATACCAACGGAAAATCCCAAAGGTTTTGTGAGGGTTCAGCTGTTAAAACCAACTGTTGTAAGCTGAGATTATAAACAGTGCAGCTGAAACAGAGTGCTTGGGGACAAGAGGGTTGATATGTATCTCAGCTTGACACCAAGGTGCCTGTATATATTACTAATACTGAATTGCTTTTTTGAGGGGCACAGATAGGGGCTCATTTGTGTACAGACCCTGTGTTTCAAATAAGGAGCTATGTGCTTGGCACAAGAATGTTTGTCAGTCTGAGTGTCCAGCTCTGCATATTTCTGCCTGGGTATACATATTTAGTGGTACTTTTTATTCTAATAAAGCCTTTTGTGAACAGTAGAGAGTGCGGTATTTCGCTGGGACATATTGAATTTAAGAGCGGCACCTCTGGTGAGTGGAGCTGGTATTGTTGTTTTATGTTTAAGTCCGAGTGCAGACACTTCTCTTGGGCTAAATCCATTGGAACCTATGCATGCCATTGCGAACATATTGTTTGAAACAAGCATTGGTTACTTATTACTGGGCTCATAACACAAAGATCTGTGTAAAGCCACTCATTATACTGGCCAAGGGGCCAGAAGCAATGGTTCTAGGGACATGGATATGTTGTTCATCCACACTATCTGGCAGGTTCCTTGCCGCTTCAAATCTTGCCGGAAGATCTTCAAGCTGGCTCCTCCCACCCACCCGGGTAGTACAACTCTCGGCTCCGCCCCATGACGCTAGATCTTCCTTACCGCTTGGAAGCTCAGGTTCCCTCCTTAACGCTCTGTGTGATAGACTGGATCCTAATTCTTCGGTTCACCCGAAACTCATTTTAAAATTGTCAAGACTTTGGTCATCCTTTTCCCTCACGGCTGCGATGGACAAATCGACTCCTGGTTTTCGGCGGTGCCCTTGTGGGCAGAAGATGCCTAGGATGGACCCGCACTCCACGTGTGTCTACTGCCTCGGCCTAGAACACGACCCGCAGGCCTGTGAGTCATGCTGTTCATTCGTGGCGTCTGGAGGACCGCTGCGGTTAAAGCTAGGGCGCCCCGAGAAGCGCTATCCGCCGGTAAAGTCGAAAGAGGCCCATTGGGTGGTTACCACGGTGGCTGGCTCAGCTGAGCAGCTCGAACAGATGATCGCCCTCGAGGAGGCGGCGGCCCAGGCCTCATCTTCCTCCTCGGTCACGGCATTTATCCCGCTCTCTTTGAGTACCTCGTATTCTACTTCGTTCAAGGAGCTTTGCCAATCCCTTTCCACGAAGGGAGAGGGGCCATCGGGACATTCCTCTCGGTTCAAAAAGAAGGATTCTAAGGGTAAGTCCCATCGTCGGCGTACATGGGAGCGGGAGAGGTCCCCTTCCCCAGACAGCCGACTGTCGACTTCGGTCAAGGTTGCGGCTAAGGCCTCTGGCTTCACGGCGTTCCCGTCAGGCCAGCCGTCCGACACTCCCGTCGACGTGGTCAAGATTTTTCTCGACTCCTCGGTCAGGTTTTCGACTGGTGAAGCCGACAACCCTTCTTCGCCGGTTCCCCCGGTGGAGATCGAGGATCTGCCTGCGTCCCCAAGGCAGCAGTCCCCGGTTGAGGTGTCCGAACTGCTGGAAGAGCGGGTATTCCCTGCTCCTTCCCAGGCCCGTCCTCAGAAACACTGAGGATCTCGGTCTCGGACTTCTTCTCGGTCCAGCCGATCCCACTGACATCGGCGGTCTCGTTCTCGGCACCGAGGTAAACGGCTCCGCCGCTCGTCCTCTTCTTCCTCCTCGGAAGAGGAGAGGCTTTGGCGCAAATTGTGTCGATGCTACGAGGACCTGATGTGGCAGCAGTTACTTTTCTCCGGGAGCAAGCCGACGCCTTCCCCAGCCAACAAGTGGCTGTCACCCGAGCGTCCGAAACAACCCCTTGCTGCGGTCGAGATTCCCAAATCTAGGCCGGTTGTTCGGCCGAAACCTGCTGCCCCACCAATTGTGGTGGAACCTCCACAACCGAAATCGGGGGCGCCGACCAAGGACTCTCGGTCGGGTCAAAGATACCACCCACGGTTGTCGGTCACCCTCACTCCCGACCGTCCCTCAGCAGGGGAGGGTGGTCAAGGCCTAGGCAGCTCTTGGCGGACCCTTGGAGTCCGACGGCGACTCCTCCCTGTTCTCCAGGCTGGTTGACATGGAGTCCTCCGGGGGCCAGTCACTGGACGAAAGCCCATCGTCCTTCATGGGTCTGCTTCGACTCATCTCGGAGTCCACTGGGATGCAGCTTGAGCCCCTATGCAAACGGGCCAAGTATCCCCTGACAGAGATACTGGACCAAGGGGATTCACCCACGGAGGCCTTTCCGGTGGCTGAGGCCATTGTAGGCCCAGCCTTGGAGCTTTGTCAGTGGCCTGCTTCCTGTCCTGCGCCCTCTGCCAGGATGGCTAGGAAGTATGCGGTCCCTACTGGCTCTTTGCCCGGGTTTTCGGAACACCCCTCTGCCGAGGGGTTGGTCACCAACAGCATTTTCCGGTGTTCCAGGAACGCTAGGGACGTGGACAAGCCCCCCGACAAGGAATCCAAAAAGCTGGACTATGCTGGGTGCAAGGTGTACGCTGCATCCTCCCTTGGCCTCCGCCAGGCCAGCTCGGCCTTGCTAATGGCACACTTTTCCCACGCCCTCATGGGCTCCCTGGATGAGGTGATCTCTCATCTCCCGGCTGACCTGCAGACCACGGTCCGGCAGGTTCAATACCAGGGTAGGGTGGTGGCGAAGCAGCAGCTCCAAACGGCTCTGGACATAGGAGACTCCTGTGCCAGATTAGTTGCGGCTGCGGTGGCCATGCGCCGCAGAGCATGGCTGAGGATATTCACCTTCACGGCGGATACCCAGCACAAATTGGCAGACGTCCCCTTCTTGGGGACCGACCTCTTCGGCCCTGGAGTGGAAGGTCACCTCCAGCGGATCGAGAAGTCCAATGCCACTCTGGACTCTGTCACCTCCGCCCAGACGGACAAAGGCCGCTGAAAGCAGCAGCACAAGTCCTTTTGTCCTTCTGCGCCTGCGGCACGTCCGGCCCAACAGCACCAGTGCCAGGGCCAGCAGGCTCGCGCTCAGCATCCCAAACCCAAGCCCGCGGCTTTCTCTAGTAGGAAGTAGGGAGGTAAAGACCCAGGAGGTCCCTTAGCCGGTCCCTCCTCCAAGCCTGCCCAGTAACGGGTTGAGGGGTGTCGCCCCCAGCCTCGTCACTCCCCCCTGGTTTCCCCGTGGGGGGACGGCTCCGCCACTTCCTTTCTGCCTGGTCTGCTATCACCACGGACCACTGGGTGTTGGAGGTGGTAGGAAAGGGCCTGCCTCTGGAGTTCGAGCAGGCCCCACCCTTTCAAGCCATCGCCCCTCAGGGGGCCACGGGGTCCGCAGCCTCGCTGTTGGCCCGACGAGCTGATATTACCCTGCTCCTCAAAAAAGAGGTGATCAGGAAGATGGCGGATCCTCCTCCAGACCTGGGGTTTGTGTCCAGGTATTTCCTGGTCCCAAAACGGATGGGGGGCTGGCGCCCCATTCTCGACCTGCATGACCTGAACAGGTTCCTAAGGTCTCAGTCCTTCAGGATGGTCACTCTGGCTCAGATAATCCCATCCTTGGAACGAGGCATGTGGTTCTGTTCCCTGGACCTCCAGGATGCGTTCTTCATGTCCCAATCCGTCCGTCCCATCAGAGATTCCTCTGCTTCAGAGCGGAGGGATCCCTTTATGAGTTCCGGGCCATGCCCTTCGGCCTCTCCCTAGCTCCCAGGGTCTTCACCAAATGCATGGCAGTGGTGACAGCATTCCTGCGGTGCCAAAGGGTCCGGGTGTACCCCTACCTGGACAACTGGCTGATTTCAGCCCCCTCCAGAGCGGAGGTGGAGCGGTCCAGAGATCTGGCCCTCCATGTTTGCTCTCAGATTGGCCTCCTCATCAATGATGCCAAGTCGGAACTCGTGCCAAAGCAGGTGATACATTTCTTCGGGGCAGAGCTCGACTCTCTTCGAGCCATAGTTCGGCTCCCGGCGGACAGGGCCGAGGTTCTTTCCTCCTTTGCCCAATCATTTCAGGTTGGGCAATCGCACCCTGCCCAGGACTTCCTGGGCCTCATGGCGACCTGCACCAGCATGGTCCATTGGGCCCGCTGGTACATACGTCCCTTTCAGTGGGGACTGGCCAGCCAGTGGTCACAGCACTTCGATTTGCTGGATCAGCCAGTGACAGTGACCCAGGGGATGTGGAACGCTCTCCAGTGCTGGACCATTCCGGCACATCTGCAGGAGGGCATTACATTTGTCCGCCCTGAGCCGACAGTCTCTCTATCGAGCGGTGCCTCTCTGATGGGTTGGGGTGCCCATCTTGGGGAGCACAGAGTGCACAGTCTCTGGTCCCCTCGGGAGTCCCGATGCCACATTAACCTGCTGGAGCTTCAAGCAGTTCATCTAGCCCTCACCGCCTTCGCTCCGTTTCTACGGAGTCAAGTGGCTCAGGTCCAGACGGACAATACCATGACCATGTACTACCTAAACCGCCAGGGCGGGACGTGCTCCATGTCTCTGTGCAGGGAAGCTCTCCGCATTTGGTCTCTCGTGCCCAGTCTGGAGGCGGAGCTCTTCGCCATTCACGTGGCAGGAGCCTCCAACACCCTGGCCGATGCCCTAAGCCAGATAGGGGCTGTGTCTCACGAGTGATCTCTCCTGCCAGAGGTAGTACAAGATCTCTTCTCCCACTGGGGCACGCCTCAGGTGGACCTGTTTGCCTCCAGGGAGAATGAGAAGCTGAGGCTGTTTCATGCCCGCCCCCCTCAGCAGGGCTCGCTGCAGGGGGATGCCTTCTCGAGGCCGTGGACCCCGGGCCTCTTCTACGCCTTTCCCCCATTTCCCTTGATCCATAAGGTGCTTCTCAGGGCGAGGAGGGACAAGGCGCAGGTGATTCTGGTAGCCCCAGACTGGCCCCGCCAGTTCTAGTATGCTGATCTCCTCAGTCTCAGCTCCAGGCTCCCGAGGCGGCTTCCAGCCCACCCGGACCTGATCTCAGTCAATCAGGGGAAGGTATTCCATCCGGACCTTCAATCCCTGCACCTGATGGCCTGGTTCCTGAGTGGCTAGAGTTCCAGGCCTTGGGTCTTTCCAACGAGGTCCTCAACGTCGTTGAGGCGTCCCGTAAGGAGTTGACCAGAAAATGCTACGTCTTCAAATGGAAGAGATTCTCCATTTGGTGTCAGGGCAAGGGCCTGGACCCTTCCTCCTGTTCCTTGGGAAGCATACTGGACTACCTGTGGTCCCTTTCTCAGCTAGGGCTTCGGTCGACGACCCTTAAGGTGCACCTGGCAGCCATCTGTGCTTACTGGGCATGGGCCGAGAAGCAGTCTGTGGCGCAGGAGAAGGTGGTCGGACGCTTTTTCAAAGGCATGGATCACATATCCCCTCCGGTGTGAGAACCTCCACCTCCGTGGGATCTACTGCTGGTATTGGCTAAGCTCATGGGCAAGCCATTCGAACCGATGCACAGGTGTGACATCTCTCACCTGTCGTGGAAGACCGCCTTCTTGGTGGCTATCACGTCAGCCAGAAGGATTGGAGAGCTCCAGGCGCTTTCTATCGAGTCTCCTTATCTGGTCTTCTACAGGGACAAGGTTGTCCTGCGCCCCCACCCAAAGTTCCTTCCGAAGGTGGTGTCGGAGTTTCACCTTAACCAGGTGTTGACTCTGCCGGTGTTCTACCCCAATCACACCTCGGAAGCCGAATATAGGCTCCATACTTTGGACCCTAGAAGAGCGCTTGCTTATTATAAGGAGCGGACGGCTGAAGTTCGGGGAGAGGTTCGCTAGCTGTTTGTCACCTACGCTGAAGCTGCACCTGGCAAACCTGCAGCCAAGCGGACGATAGGCAGGTGGGTCACCTCCTGCATAGATCTCTGCTATAGGTTGACGGCCAAGGAGCCTCCCAGAGGGATAAGAGCTCATTCTACCTGCCATACCGCTGCATCGGTGGCTGCTTCCACGGATGTCCATATCCAGGAAATCTGCAGGACTGCTACCTGGAAGTCGGCGCACACCTTCATCACCCACTACCACATCGACTTTGAGTCACGCCGGGATGCTGGTTTTGGGGCCTCGGTTCTCCAGTCTCTATTCCCTAAGTAGGGGGTGTGCGTCTTGCCTCCCTCCTCCCGGAGAACTGCTAGGAGTCTGCCAGATAGTGTGGATGAACAACATATCCATGTCCCTAGAAATACAGGTTGCTCACCTGTAACAGGAGTTCTAGGAATGGTTTATGTTGTTCATCCACACTACCCACCCGACCTTCCTGGCTTCAAGCGCACAACCTGGCTTTCAGCGGGCTAGATTTGGTGTCGTGGGGCGGAGCCGAGAGTTTCGCCACCAGGGTGGGTGGGAGGAGCTAGCTTGAAGACCTTCCGGCAAGATTTAAAGCGGCAAGGAACCTGCCAGATAGTGTGGATGAACAACATATACCATTCCTAGAACTCCTGTTACAGGTGAGTAACCTGTATTTTTTGTGCCTCCTTCTTTCTTGTTTACACAGGCCTGTGATAATTCAGTGTGTGTTGTTCTGACTGTTGAAAGAATTAAGGATGCATAGTCTTGCAGACAAAGTAGGAAAAATTGTTCCACAGCAGAAAGAACTGGAAGGGGACAGGATCAGCTGTGTTCCAGGACAGTAGCTGCTGCTGTTGTTTTCACAGGGTTCTTGTGGATTTTACTTGGTAGGTTGGTTCTTTTCTTCCTTACTTCTAAGGGGCTAGCAGGGTATTGTTTGGGGTGCTGCTGGATGTTTGTAAACTGATTTGGTGGCTGTAAGGGGGGGTCATTTTGTGGAGGTTTCACTGTGTAACAGGCTGCGCTGGTAGAGGCCTATTTCTTCTGATTTAAAACCTATTTGGTGGGATTTGTTTGGAGATGGTTATTTGAATTGGAGACCTATATCTGTTAATTTCAAACCTAGTTTGATTTGGTGTTAGTGAAGCTGATTAAAGTGGAGTCCTGTTTCCTTTGGCAGCAAACATATTTTGGGGGCTTTGACTTAAATTTTGATTCCGTGTGCTGACTCCATTAGCTGTAAAGGTTACTGCATAGTGGGGGAAGGGTGTTAATGGTCTGGCCAGGTCTCACTCAGCCAATTGACTGGAGGCAGAGCTGAATCAGATTAAGGTGTTAGCTGCTTTGTCTTCTCAGAAAGAACTGGAAGGGGACAGGATCAGTTGTGTTCCAGGACAGTAGCTGCTGCTGTTGTTTTCACAGGGTTCTTGTGGATTTTACTTGGTAGGTTGGTTCTTTTCTTTCTTACTTCTAAGGGGCTAGCAGGGTATTGTTTGGGGTGCTGCTGGATGTTTGTAAACTGATTTGGTGGCTGTAAGGGGGGCTCATTTTGTGGAGGTTTCACTGTGTAACAGGCTGCGCTGGTAGAGGCCTATTTCTTCTGATTTAAAACCTATTTGGTGGGATTTCTTGGGCCTGGTTCTTTGGCTGCTGGGCTTGGAGGAGACACAGGCTGATACACTCTCTCTCAAGTCAGGTGTCTGCCCAATACCGCCCTCCCCTCCTCCCTCCCAGAAGTCTGCAATTTATAGGGGAACACCTGCCCTGCAATTGGAGAAAAGGCTGCAGGTGCAGCTCATGTAGTTCTAGCCACTGGAGGGTAGGATTTAAAGGCTGGGAGAGAGGAGCTTTCGGAGTTGTTCATTTCCCTTATAAGTTTAACGTGTTGTACTGCACCTAGTAACAGGGTTACTGGTGTACAGTGGGACTGTCTGTAAGATTAGTGGGTGACCTGATTAGGCAGTAGGGGTATCTTGGACAGGGGGAACCTGGTGGCTCACCCAAGGAAACCTATTTGGAAGGGGATGGAACCACACATCATTAGGGCCGGCATCTTTGGGAGGGTGGTGGGGTGCACAGGGTGTGGAGCAGCCATGATACTGGACTGGGTTTGGAAGTTCGGTGGTTGCCCAGTGTGCTACCCTAGCACAGCTTAGGAGGAGGTTGCAGGGATTAGGAAAACTGGGGAAGGGGGTGGTATGGTTGGGAGGGGGTGGGAAACTCCCACAGGGTTGCACCAAGCACGGGGCTGGGGCATAGGGAAAGGAGTGCAGGAGAATACTCAGGGTCACATAGGGAACCTGGCAGAGGGTGCAAAGGACACTACCAAGGAAGCAGGCAGGTAACTGGGGCCTCACAAGGGAGACGGAGGACAGCATTCTCAGGGAAGTAGGCAGATGGCCAGGGCTGGACAGAAGGAAGCAAGGCGGGGAGGTGGATCAGACCTTACACTCAGTAACCGCTTCAATTCTCTTCTTCTGCTCAAGGATGAGGGGGTGATGTAGCCATGACAGGGTAGTTAGAGATGGAAAGGGTGGGAGGCAGGGGCCAGATAGCAGGAAGAACAGGGGGAACTGGAATGCAGGAGAAAGGGGGCAGTGAATCAGAGCAGGAGGGCAGGGGAAGAGGAGGAAAGCGCAAGGAAGGACCAGTTGGGAGGAAAGGTAAAGGAGAAGGACCAGAAGTACAAGGAGGATTCAGTAAAGGAGCTGAGGTTTAGGCCAGGAGCACGACTAGAAAGGAGGAACTAAATGGAGACAGGAAGGAAGGGAGGATGAGCCAGGCTAGTTTAGCAGATGGGGGAAAGGACCAGTTGCGAGCAGTGAGGGTGATTAGCAAGGAACAGAAGGATACTCAGGAGGAGGAGGCATAGGATTGGAGGGAGGGGTGGCCATGGTAAATAAGGAGGGTGGCATGTGGCACCCAGAAGGGAGAACACGGAGCCGGCTGGGTGGAGGGCCTGTAGAAAGGATGAGAGACATGGAAGGGGAATGGAGGAAAGGGTGGTCAGAGTGCTCCTGCTGGGAGTTCTATGATCAGGGGTATCAAATGGGATAGGAGGAGAAGCCTGGCCAGTTAGAACAAGATGCTTCCCTGGACTAATGGTGCACAGGGCTAAGCACGAGTATATCAGCTGGCAAAGGATTGTGGGGGTTCCCCAGACATACTGGTCCACCTGGGTACAAATGACATTGAGGAAATAGCGAGCTAGAGATACAGGCAAGATTCAGGAGCTCGCCAGGGTCTGTCATGACATAGGATGCACAGTTTCCTTCTCAGAAATCCTGCCAGTGCCAAGGGCTAGTGGGAACACAAAGGAAAATTAGGAGATAAACCAGTGGCTTAGGGGTGTGAGGCCAGAGGGTATGGGTTGATGGGGATTGGGGGAGACCTGGGAGGATAAGGAGCTGTATGCTAGAGATAGACTACATCTCAATTTGGAGGGAGGAATCCTTAAGTTGAAAATAGAGGGTTCATTGGTGAAAAGTGGGGTTTAAACTTGTGAAGGGGTGGGATGGGAGAAAAGGCTGTCAAGGGGTGCCGATAAGGAGGGACTCTGTCTCCACCCCTGAGGACCAGGAGGATTGCAAGAAAAGGCCAACTGGCAAAGTGCAGACCAGGGAAAACAGAATCCCATGGGAACACGAGCAGGAAATGGAACTATAGGAAAGGGTGGAAGGTAGTCCTGCTAAATTCCAGGAGCTTGGGCAATAAAATGCCTGAGCTCAGGCGATGCTAACTGAGGAGCAGTGGATGTGGCAGCGGTCACTGAGACTTGGGCCACTGCAAGACATGACTGGGACCTGAACCTGGAGGATACACTATGTTCAGGAAGGACGGGGGAGGAAGGGAGGAGGGTAGCAATGATAGTCAAAAACTGCATTGGCATAGGGGAGTAGAGGAGGCGGAGGAACCGTGGAAGCGATTTGGGTCACCTTGATAACAAGGGGTCAAGGGTAAAAATAGGAGTGGTGTATAGACCCCCTGCCCTGGCGGAGGAGCTGGAGGACAGTCTGGTGGCAGATGTTAGGAGACACTGCAGACTGGGCAGAGGAATGGTGGTGGTGTTGGGGGACTTAAACATGCCAGGAACAGACTGGGAGACTATGACATCCTCTGTGACCAGGGAACAGAGGTTGTTGGATGTCTTTCAAGAGCGTTCCTAACTCAGCAGGTGAGGGAACCGAACAGGGAGGCACGGGTACTGGATGTGGTCCTGGCAGACAGTGACCAGATTGGGGCCTGAGGTAAGGGACCCATTGGCGGGAGTGACCATGCCACGGTCTGGTTCTGCCTGGACCTAGGAGGGTAGAAGGCTGCACAAAGGCGAAGTAACCGACTTCAGGGAGGGATTTAAGGAAATGGGAAGGATCCTTAAGGAGCATTTGGATGGGATTGGGTCAGACATGGGCTGATAGTAGGTGGGAAATCATCAGGAGAGGGTGCAGGATGCTACCAGCACCTGTGCAGAGTAAGACTAAAATGCGGTAGGGCCCAATAACCCTGTTGGTGGACCAGGGAGGTCAGGAGGCGGTGTGAGGGAAAGAAAGCAGCCTATAAGCAATTCAAGTGCTCAAGGAGTGAAAGGGATCGAGAGTGCTAGGCTGATGGCTAGAAGGCCACTAGAGTGGTGAGGGCAGCTAAGGCAAGGAAGGGCAGAACCTGGCCAGAAATTAGGAGAGGAACAAGGGTTCTTTAGATACATTGGGAAAAACGAAGGGTGACGGGGCAGATTAGCAGGATTAAATCAGGAGAGATGGGCACAAGACCCGGGGAGCAGGCTGAGGTACTAAATGAGTACTTCACCTCAGTTTTCACCAGGGAAAATGGGGTGCTGCATCATACATGGGAGGAGACAGAATATGAGGAGGGGGACCCTTACCCGGTCAGCAGGTCTGGGGAGAGGGAGGCATCACTGGCAGGTGAGGGAGGGCTAAGCAGGAGAGGGGACCAGAAGTGGAAATCACAGCAGAGAGAGTGAGGGAAGCCCTCAGCTCCCTTAAGACGGAGAAAGCACCGGGGCCAGATAAATTACATCCCAGAGTGCTGAAGGAACTTGCAGATGTCCTGGCAAAACCCCTGGCAGAGCTTTTCACCATCTTTCTGAGGACAGGGTGGGTGCCCCAAGACTGGAAGGTGGCGCATATAGTGCCTATCCACAAGGGGGGATCAAGGGAGGTGGCAGGGAACTACAGGCCTGTCAGCCTGACCTCGGTGGTGGGCAAGGTGATGGAGGGCATTGTCAAGGAGAGGCTGGGGGGACCTGGATAAGTCAGGGTGCCTGGACGATAGACAGCATGGATTCATCTTGGGAAATCGTGTCAGGACAAACCTGGTGGAGTTCTATGACTGGGTGACAAGTGCCTTGGACCTGGGTAGACCAGTGGATGTCCTCTTTCTAGACTTCAGCAAGGCATTTGACTCTGTTCCTCACGTGGGCCTGTTGGATAATGTGGGAGAAATGGGGGTTGGGAACCAGATGATCAGATGGATAGGCAATTGGCTCCAGGACCGGACCCAGAGGGTCGTAGTTGGGGGGATAGTCTCATCCCCAAGGAGGGTCATTAGTGGGGTCCCACAGGGATCAGTCCTTGGGCCCCTTCTGTTCAACGCCTCGTATCGGACATAAGGACAGGAATCAGAGTGAGATGAGTCTCTTTGCAGATGACTCGAAACTGGGGGCGGTGGTGGATGGGGAGGAGGGGAAGGTGGCCCTACAGGGGACCTGGAGGCTCTGGAAAGATGGTCTAGAAAGTGGAAGCTGAGGTTCAATGCAGGGAAATGCAAGGTACTCCACCTGGGGGCCAGAAACCCAGGTCAAGTGTACACTCTGGGGGAATGCTACAAGTCTCGATGGCTGAGAAGAACCTGGGGGTGGTGGTGGATGTCAAGATGAACAACTCTGAGACTTGTAGGAGGGCAGCAGCCAAGGCCAACAGGATGCTGGGATGTATCGCTAGGGGGATCACCTCCAGAAGGAGGGAAGTGATACTCCCTCTGTAACTGCTTGGTGAGGCCGCACCTTGAGTACTGCGTGCAGTTTTGGAGGCCACACTTAAAGCGGGACATTAACCTCCTGGAGAGGGTCTAGAGGAGGGCAACCAAAATGATTTGGGGCTTGGGGGACAGGACCTATGAGGAGAGGCTCGAAGAGCTAAATATGTACACATTGGAAGAGAGAAGGGACCGGGGGGACATGATAGAGGTCTTTAGGTACATGAAGAGGGTAAATAGGGGTGGAACAGTCAGGGTGCTTCGAAGGAAGGAGGAAGGGGCCACTAGAGGGCATGGCTGGAAGCTGGAGGGGAAGATTCAGGGAGAAAGGAGGTGCTACTTCACTGAAAGGGTGGTGAAACCATGGAATGCACTGCCTAGGGGCTGGTGGAGGCAGAGACAGTGGAGGTTCAAGAGGGGGTGGGACAGGTACAGGGGAAGGGTTCTGGAAGCAAAATCCAATGCAGCAAGAATATCCGGAACTGGGAAGGGAGAAGCCAGAGAAGGCGAGTGGGACAGCAAGGTCAGCACCCAGGTTGGGGACTGACCAAACGAGCAGACACGAAAGACCGTTAGGCCTATTCTGCTGGCATTTTAGTATGTTAGTATGTTAGCACTAGTTTGGAGAAAATTTAATTTGCCTTTAACTGCAGATGAGGCAGTTGTGCCCTCAGAAAAAGGTGCTTTTTATTCACTTTGAACTTTTCACCTCCTTCCTAAAAAGGACACAATTCAGAGGGTGTCTTTAAATAAATTCAATATTTCCAATTATGTGGCACCAACCTGCCATTCCTAGCACAGTCTCCTCCCTATTCTCCATAATCCATATATTAATAGCAAGCTGATTACTGTACTGTTTCTCTGAACTTGATTTAACCTTGCTGACAAGCATATCCATGTTAGCAATTAGCGACATCTGTTGACCACGAACTACAAGATATTTGATAGTTTGTCAAGTTTTAGTTGAAACCAATGTCATCCTTAATTTAATATTGTTTCAGTTGTGTTGTCTCCTCTTGCCTGTCATCAAAACTTATGCTGCCTCGGTGCCTGCAGTTCTACCTTTGCCAAAAAAGACCCCCCCGCCCTTTTTCTGACCACCATACGGGCCCTGCAATTTCATTCACTGTGTATATATATATATATATATATATATATATATATTTTTGCAACTGGCAGGTTACGTATATTTTTGGGGGTGTGGGGGAGGCAGGTTGAGCACATCCATCTGGTGGGCACTGATCTGCAATGGAGTAGTGGTAGTGATGCATACATATTCTAAAACCACATTATGACACTCCCCTCACGCTCCTCCCCAGGTTACCCTTATTCAACAGGCCTTCACTTCCAAACTCAATTCGACTATCCTCTGCATCCAGCCCCCTTTGCACTTATTCCCTCTGCTCCCCAGTCACCTGTTCTCCTGCACCTACCCTCTTAGCACTTATCAGCCCTGTTTCCCTTTCCTTATCTGTCTGCTTATTTGTCTTCCCACAGGGTCCTATCTACTGCATATCTCTTTTCTTGTATTGTTTTCCCACTGTATTCTCTAATTTAGATTTTTTCCTTTATTTTGTAATCCACACTGCCTTATCGCAAATATGCCTCATTCCTATGTTATAACTGTAAATTATGTTTCTGTACCCGGTTCTCAACACACTGTATCCTACTGCTGCAGAACCTGCTGTGTAACACTATTACTTATACCTTGCTGTAACCACTTTTTTGTATATCTGTAATGTTTTTACCTTGTAACCTCCTGGGTCGTGCCTGAAAATAGTCATCTCTATGGCTAGTGCACTTACCCGGTAAACAAAAACTAAATAAATAAATAAATAAAATGGGTCAAAATACCCCCAAAAAATGCACCACAAAGCATGAAAAGTCATATAACTTCTGGCAGCCTAGCCGGCCCCCAGACCCCCGGCATTTAATGATTGGCCTGAGCACCCACAACATTTTTCAAAAGTTGGCACCCCTGAGTTTGACTTCTCCAGTTCACTGGACTTTTCCCCTCATGTCACAAATGCAGGACCTGTATGGGTGACCTAGTACCCTCCAGGCATGTGGCTTCAAGGAGTGTTAATCCTGTCATGGACCCTGTCCTGGTTCAAGTCATCCTAGTCCATAAACTGGTATGTCACATACTGTAGTGTAACAGTCTGAAACATTCAGGGCTAAATCAGTGTTCACCTCTCTAGGGCTGGTGCTCGGGGAAGTAGTACTTGGGCAGAAAATGTTCCAGTGATACCAGCAGGGGCCACTGTGGGGTAGAAAAGAGAATACAAAATAGTGGTCTAGAACTCGAGAGGCAGTTTTTTTTTGTTTGTTTTTTTGTTTAAGTTTCAGTGCAATGACTGCAGTCACAGATGCAGCCATGAACTTTGGTATAGCGGGTGCCCTTAAGGCATTTGACATACTTGCACTGTTTTTTTCAACATTGGCTGATTTTGTAGCACGTAGAAGTGCAACTTGTGTCAAACTGTAGGTGCAAGCAACTTGGAAGATGCATGCAGGAGGCCCCAAATGTGACACACTGTAGAACACAGAAGTGTGGTCCAGTAGGATGTATCTAAGCTGCAATGATGGAAAATCCCAATTGTTTGACACAAGTCCATCACACCAAGAATCTGACTGAGTGCAGAGCTGAACAAAACAAACTGCTTTGACACTCCTGCCTTAGGAATCATTTGAGAAAGTACCTCAGAGGAGGAGGAAGCAACTTCTGTTGGGGGACTTGATTGTCAGGGGGATAGATTTGGGCCTAGGAAGGAGGCAGAGAGGGAAGTCGATTTCCTATCTGATGCCACGGCCTGGAGGGATGGAAAACATATCCTAGGAGATCGTGAGGGCAGCAGGTAGGAAGGGAGTGCTGGATGTCATTGTCCACCTGGGGACAAATGATCTGGCCAAGGATGGGTCTGGGATAGTCCACAGGGAGTTTAGGGAACTGGGGGTAGTCTCAGACAGGTGGCATTGCTCAGTAGCTTTCACTGAGGTGATACCTATCTGCAACAGGGGGGAAAAGAGGGTTCTCCGCACCAGAACCTTCAACTCATGGCTGTAGGAATGGTGCAGAAAAGAGGGATTTGGCTACATTGGGGACTGGGAACCCACATGGGAGGATGAGGGCCTACACTGGGGTGATGGCCTGTGTCCTTCTGTGGGGGGAACCATCGCCCGCAGTGGACAGTTTAAATGTTACTTTGATGAACATTTAAGCTATCACGGGGGGGGGCGGAAGGTGTTGGGGAGGCAGTTACTAGCCCCCCCCCCACTGGCTGAAGTAGCAAGTAGGGAGAGCCCAAGGGGAGAAGAACCCCCCTCCCCCCAGGGTACAAAGTAATATAGGAAGCAGGGTGACAGTAGCAGAGAGGGAAGGGAACAGAAACGTTAAAAAGAGAGGGGAGAAGTCGGGGGGCACAAAGTAAAAATGGGCAGTAACAAGCAGAATGCAAACAAAATCTGGAAGGCAATGTGTGCAAATGCAAGAAGTCTAGGAAATAAGATTCCAGACTAGAGGCCATCATGACAGAGGCCAACCTGCATATAATGGCCATTACCGAGTCATGGTGCACTGAAAGCCATGACTGGGACATGGCCATACCAGGCTACACTCTGTTCAGGAGGGACAGGATGGAAAGGAAAAGAGGAGATGTGCTTTACATGAAGGAAATCATAAAAGTGATGGAGATGCAAGGAATTTTGGGGGAGGGTGGTGATACTGTGGGTCACCCTGGAGTCAAGGAACTGAGCCACTGTTCGCATCGGCATGATACACAGACTTCTGGCACAGGGGGAGGAGTTAGATAAGGTACTGTTGGAAGCCACTGGCAAGATGACAGAAAAGGGGGAGTTACTACTAGGATTTCAGTCTGCTGGATGTGAATTGGAGCCTCCCAGCTGTGGCTTCAGTTAGAAGCAGTGACATCCTAGACTCCCTGCAAGGGGCATTTCTCAGGCAACTGGTCAGTGAGCCCACTTGGAATCTGGCAGTGCTGGACCTGGTTCTCACTAACAGGAACAGTGTTGAAGACGTCGGGGTGGGAGGCCACCTGGGGACCAGTGATCACCATACAGCATGGTTTAACAGAAAGACGGCTGCAGAAGTAGAGTCACACACGGGCAAGTGTCCTGGACGTCTTCAGGAGGACAGATTTACAAACATATGAACATACAAAAGAGCCAGCAGATGAAGGACAAAATGGTCTATTGAATGTGCTCATTGGTAATGCAGTGTCCAGGGCTTACACCATCGATCCTGCCCCCCTCCCCTGTCCACCCTTCTGTCATAACTGACCCCTCATGGTACCATGGGTTCTCTTTATACTGTAACTACCCCAGGCCCCCTTAAAGCCTCCCACCGTCTTCGCTGAGACCATCTCTTCTGGCAGCACATTCCATATGTCCACCACCCTGTCCGTGAAAAAATGCTTCCTAAACCCCCCCCCCACCAACTTCAAACTGTGCCCCCTCCTGGATCCGTTCTCACTCAGCTGGAAGGGACCTTCCCTATCCTTTCTGTTTATTCCCTTCAGGTACTTAAAGGTTTCTATCATATCCCCTCTCTACTCTCCTCCAGGGAGTACATTCTCAGGGCTCCCAGCCTCCCCTCATAAGACTTCCTTTGCTGTCCCCCTATCATCTTGGTTGCCCTCCTTTGGACTTTCTCTAACAAGCTAATGTCCCTCTTATGATATGGATACCAGTACTTTACCCCATATTCTAAATGCGGTCTCATCAGTGATCTGTACAGGGGCATCATGACCTCTCTCCGTCTATTGCTGAATCCCCTGGCTATATACACCAACATTCTGTTTGCCTTCGTTGCTGCCCTCTTGCATTGCGTGGAATGTTTTAGGTTACTGGTAATTACCACCCTCAGATTTTTTCTTCCTCTGATGCTGCTACCTGGACCCTCCCCCAGCCCCACCAAGGTAATACTCGGACCTAGGATTTTTGGCCCCAGTGTGCATCACTTTGCATTTCTTAGCATTGAAGCCAAGTTGCCTGATCCCTAACCATCTCTCAAATTTCCTGAGGTATTCTTGCAGGTTCTGTATCCTGGCAGCTGTATCCACCCTCCCGTAAAGTTTGGCGTCATCCGCAAACAGGCATATATTGCCCTTTATGCCATCCCCAATGTCATTTATGAAGACAATGAACAACACCGGCCCCAACAGCGATCCCTGCAGGACTTCACTGGTTACCTTCTTAGTACTGGATAATTCTCCCACCACCACCACCACCACCCTCTGGGATCTGCCACTTAGCCAGCTTGCTGCCCACCTTGTCAATTTCTCCCCGACCCCCAGATCCTTCAGTTTACTGATTAACCTCTTATGCGGCACTGAACTAAAGGCCTTCCTAAAGTCTGGGTAAATGACGTATACCACTTTGCCCTATCCACCTCCTTGGTGACCCAGTAAAAAAGTCAGTCAGGTTCATCTGACAGGATCTTTCCTCTACAAAGCCGTGCAGCCTCTTGTCCTGGAGACCATTCTCATCTATGTACCTTATCAATCTCTCCTTTGGTATGGTCTCCATGAGTTTGCACACGATCAGTGTCGGACTTACCAGCCTATAGTTCCCCGGATCATGCAGGGGCCCGCTTTTGTGGAGAAGCCTCACATGTGCCATTCTTCAGTCTTGTGGCACTACTCCCAGCTCCAGGGATACATTGAAGAGATCCACCGTTGGCCCTGCATGCTCTTCTGCTAGCTCCTTCAGTACCCTCAGGTCCTGGGGATTTGTCTGCCTATGGTGTGGTGCCAGCAGTACTTCCCTTACTGTATCTACCTCTATGCGCATGTCCGTGCCCCCCATACAACGGTCCATCTTTTCCTCTAGTTAAGACAAAGCAGAAGTACTCATTCAGTACCTCCGCCTTGCTCACTTCTTCCTCCACCCATCCTTCCCCCTTCCTCAGCTTAACTGTCCCTTCCTTCCTGTCCCTCTTCTCACTTAGGTAGCGAAAGGAGGCCTTCTCCCTGGTCTTGATCCCTTCTGCTATTTGCAGTTCTTTCTGTGCTTTTGCCTGCTGCACCACCTTGCTTGCCACTTTAGCCTCGGGTATTCCTTCTTATCTGCTTCTCTTGCAGTCCTTCTATATGTCTTGTAGGCCACTCTCTTGTCCCCCACCACCCTGGCAACCTCAGAGTTGAATCAGATGGGTAATTTGCCTCCCGATTTTGTTTTGTGTTTTTTCTCCTCCCTAAGCCTAACACAGTCCTTTGTGGCTGCTAGTATTGCACTCCTGATGATGTCCCATTGTCTGTCCACCCCCATGTGTGCTCCAGTGCCCTCTCGTTGCTTCCGTAGCACCTCCGCCATTTTCTAGACATCTGCTTTCCTGAAGTCAAGAGTCCTGGCCTTGGTGTGGAAGCTTTCCCTTCCTGCATCCAAACTAAACCACACTGTGCTGTGGTCGCTACCTCCCAGGGGTTACTTGACCATTATCTCATGTATGTGCTCCCATTTGTGGGCACCGGATTAAGGATTGCCCCCTTCCTGGTGGGCTCCTTAACTCTCTGGGACATGAATCCTCCTTGAGCCACAACCAGGATTCTTTGACTCCTGGCACAGGACATGTTGGTGTACCCCAGTCCACCTTAGGCAGGTTAAAGTCCCCCCTCCACCACTACCTCCCCCTTCCTGTCACTTCCACCAATTCTTTTTTTTTTTTTTTTTGTAGTTGTTTAACCAGGAATAGCACACTAAGCCGAAAGCTTTTTTACAGGTGCGACCTGGGAGCACATGGAAGTTAAGTGACTTGCTCAGGGTCACACAGTCTGCAAGTGGAAACTGTGGGATTCAAACCCAGGTCTGGTCTGCTGGATGTCACCAGATTTGCAGCTCAGAGCCTTAAACCACTGCGCTATACTGCCTCCCTAATTCTACGTCCCTTTCCTCCTCTTGGTTGGGTGGTCTGTAGACCACCCCTAACCTGACCTTCCTCCCCCCTTGCTGGTCTAGAGCTGGATCCATAGCAATTCCATCTTGCCCTGTTCATCCTCCTCCCTAGTGCATATTATCCCCTCCCTGATGTATGCCCCCCCTTGCCTTACCACTCTGCCCCTTCTGTACAGCTCATACCCTGGGATCGAGAGTTTCCAGTCATGGTGTACTGAAGCCCAGGTCTTGGTAACTGCTACTATGTCCACCTTCCCCACCGCTAAGAGGGCCTGCATGTCTGCCATCTTTTTACTAAGACTGTGAGCATTGAGTGACATCACCCTCCATCTTTACCCTACGTTTCACTGCCTATTTCCTTTGTCTTTCTTGATCTGCCCAGCCCAGCCCTTATACTCCTCCCTTCCCCCCATCCCCAGATGCCCTCCCCCCCTTGTCCTCCCACCTGAGTGCTGTTTCCTGTACGCGGGGGGTCCAGAGACCTCCCTATCTTGAAGTTTCTGTGCCTGCTGGCCCACCTCTTCCTCTCTCAGCAGTTTAAACCCAGCTCTTTCTCCATGTATTCTCTCAGCTTGCCCCGCAGTACATCTGACCCCTCGCGATTTAGATGCAGCCTGTCCTTTTAATATAGCCCCTTGTCTGACCACCTGGCTCCCCATCCTGCAATACATTCGATCCCTTTCCCCTTGCACTAGCTCAGCCAATCATTAAACTCCTCAATCCTCCTTTTTCTGGCTGTGCTAGCTCGGGGTACCGGAATTACCTCTGAAAAGGCCAACAAGCTCAAGGAGACCCTGCAGATCCTTGCCAACTCCTATGAATCTTTTCTGTACCACCCCCACAGCTTCCCCTGACAAATCATTGGTTCCCAGGTGAATGATCAAGTGCAGCTTTTCACCCACCCTCCCTTTACAATTTCCCTTATCCTAGGTTCTGCCCTCCACTCCTCCATCTCTGGTAAACAGACAGCTACTCTTGTTTTTCTTGGGTCTCCCTTCCATCCCCAAGGGATAGCCTTAACTATGGAATCCCCAGTGATAATCACCCTTTCATCCCCATAGGCCTGTTATTCAGCTTATTTTATGAAGATGGGTGAATGCCTCTGGAATGACGGGGGGTGAACTGAGGGGAAGGTCTGTGGGCTAAGCTAAAAGGGGCATGGTGAAAGCAACAAATCTTTGCTTCAAGCAAGTGAGCTAAAGTAAGAGGAAAAGACTGCAATGGTTCTCAAAAAAAGTGATGGAAAAAGTAAAGGCTGAAAGGGTTGTATTCAGAAGACACAAAAAGCCGTAGGGGGAGGAGGATAGGGAGGTGTATCAGGGGAAGCAGAGGGAAGTAGGGAAAGCAATAAGGTGCACAAAGGCACAAGCTGAAGAGAGAATAGCCCAGGTAGTATCAAATGGACAAGACATTTTTTATGCTTATTGTTCACAGAGGAAGGGGAAGGATTATAAAAAAAGTAATAAGAGCCTGGGTGGGGGGTGGACACAAGACCTTTCTCACTTTCTCAGAGGAGAGTCCTGAAGGTACTCGCTAATCTGAAGGTGGATAAAACAATGGGGCCAGATGGGATGCATCCAGGATTGTTGAGAGAGTTCAGGGAGGTACTGGCTGTACCTCTGACACTACTATTTAATAGATTAGTGGAAGCTAGGGTGGTTCCGGTGGACTTTAGGAGGTACAGTGTAGCTGTACTTCACAAAAATGGTAGCAGGAAAGTGGTTGGAAATTATAGGTCACTGTGCCTGACGTGGGTAGTGGGAAAGTTGATGGAAACCCTACTAAAGGAAAGGATTGTGGAGTATCTTGAATCCTGTGGGTTGTAGGACCCGAGGCAGCATAGATTCACTGGGGGTAGGTCATGTTAGACAAATCTGATACATTTCTTTGGGTGACAAAGGAATTAGATCAGGGAAGAGCAGTTGTTGTAGCCTACCTGGATTTCAGTAAGGCTTATAACACCGTTTCACATAGGAGACTAGTGAGCAAGCTGGGTAGCTTGGGAGTGAGTAAAAAGATGGTAAACCAGGTAAGAAATTGGCAGGGGTTAGATGACAGAAGGTGGTGGTAAATGGAGTTCACTCCAAGGAAGGGAGGGTGACCAGTGGGGTGACTCAGGGATCAGTGCTGGAACCGCTTCTCTTTAATGTCTTTATAATTGACATTGCAGAGGAGCTGGAAAGGAAGGTCTGCCTCTTTGTGGATGGCACCAAGATTTGCAATAGGGTGGAGACTCCCGGGGGGACCTATGAAAACTCGAGTAGTGGTCAAGGGTATAACAGCTGGTTTCAGTGTGAAAAAGTGCAAAATAATGCATTTGGGCCACAGATATCCAGGGGCAGCAGAGTACAGAATGGGTGGAGTGGCACTGATGACAACCGAGCAGGAAAGAGACCCAGTGGTTTTCCAATTGATAACTTAAAGGTGGCCAGGCAGTGCAACAAGACAGTCTGGGGGGGGGGGCTAGTGGGATGCTGGGGTGCATAGGAAGGGGTAACAGCAGCAGAAAGAAGGAGGGGGTGTTGCCCCTCTATAGCTCACTGGTAAGACCCCACCTAGAGTACTTTATCCAGTTCTGGAGACCACATCTCCTGAAGGATATAGAGTGGAGGCAGTCCAGAAAAGGGCAAATAAAATGGTGCAAGGTCTGCATCAAACGCCCTACAAGCAGAGACTAAAGGACCTCGGCATGTACACCCTGGAAGAGAAAAGGGACAGGGGGAACATGATAGAGACCTTTAAATACCTCACAGGGTAAACAAGGTACAGGAGTTAAGTATTTTTCTAACAAAAAAAAAAAATTGCTCAAGAAGAAGAGGACATGCTAGGAAGCTGAAGGGGGTAAATTCAGGAGAAATGTAAGGAAGTACTTCTTTACTGAAAGAGTGGTGGATTCCTGGAACAACATTGCAGTAGAAGTGGTGGAGTTGAAAACAGTGATGGTATTTCAGAATGCATGGGATAAGCACAAGGGAATCATAGTGAAGGGGGGCGCTGTATACCAAGTAGGGTCTGAGGTGAGAGCGTAGGTAGGGAAAAATGTGTAGATCTGGTGGGCCAAGTGTCCCTTATCTGCCATCAGATTCTGTGTTTGAGCTTGGGATAATCTGCCAAAGAGAGTGAAAAAACACTTTGCCGATTTGTTTACTTGCTGTACCATCCAGATTCTCAGAACTGATGATCAGATATGACTGCTTTCAGCATCAAATGAATGATAAACCACTGCTCTGGTCTGTCTCCTCTGTCTGTGTAACTTGGTGGACAGAAATCCTGCAGTGTTGAATTTTTAATCCTCTGTTTTTATATTTGATCCAACAGTGGTTTCGGGCAGACAGCTGGTTGGTGGCTCTGACAGGCGGGATGATGAGCAGTGTTGTCGTAGTGACTGTAATGACTCCTTTCGATGTCATCAGCACAAGACTTTATAACCAGCCGGTGGATGAGCATAACAAGGTGAGTGACTTGCTGTAGCGTGCCAGTCCTGTCCAGTAACTGAGCCTAGCCCCAGTTAAGGTCATGGCCGTCAAGGTCCGATGATAGTTATCAATACTGCAATGATCCCAGCTCATCAGAGTTGAACTGTTTTGGAGACACTGATTGGTGAGTGGGGTCGATGCCTTGCATGGTTAGCCGTCTTTGCCAGTCTATTCTGGGCCTGCTCCCTCTGTCTGCTTTAGCACAAACTGCTTTTTTTTCCCCCTTTACTCTACGATGATATACCAGTGTTTACTGTTTTCTTGTTTTATCTGTTTCTGTTCATCAGTGCATGTACTGCACGTTTTATTAGCCCATTAACTCGGAGTTCCTTTCTTCTACTGGACAGTCATATTGCTAATTACTATTTTGTGTTCTGTTTGCTATAAAATGTGGTGGGGGGGGGGCATGTAAATATTTGTAGCCATATTGGTACTTGTACCAATGAACAGTCAAAATACATGGCATGACAGATTGTATTTGACTAACATGTAAATTACCATACACAACCTTTTGGGCCTCAGATAGGTCCCTTCTTCATGTAATGACAGTGTGGGCCCAGAAGTTCATGCATTGCAGTTCAAATGAAGGCATCATTCCCTTACTGTATACTTACAAAAAAAAGCAACAAAGTGGGTGATATCATATTTGCCCGCTCCCCCCACTAAAAATAACTTTTTATTAGATGCTGTCATATAGTAATAATTCTGCCTCAGTAACAGAAGCATAGACGTGATGCAGAAAAAGACCCAAGGTCCATCCAGTCTGCCCAGTTTTCCTACCTATCCCCACTGATCTACTGTCAAAATAGGCTTTTTCCTTTGAGCTTATTCCTCAGTTTCCCCAGCCGACCCCTTTCCCTTATGTACTCTATCCATCCTTTTCCTGTTTTTCGGCATCACAAGGATTCTGAATCTGTCCCACCCAGCTTTGAACCAGTTTATAATCCCTGTCTCTGCCACCTCTTTGGGCATCTATCACATTGATCCACCACCCTCTTTGTGAAGAATTTCCTAATGCCGCTTTAAAGCAGCAGTGCAACACATTTTTTTTCCCCCCAAAAAAATCTTGTTTCAGCTAGAATTAAGAAAAATATTAGCATGCCTGTCAAATGTACTTCTCTAGGTACCTTCACTGTGTGTGGTTTTTCTTACCAATGGGCATCACTTTGCACTTTTTGATACTGAACCTCAACTGCCAGTTTGGACCATGTTTCTACCTCTACCTTAACTGCCAGATGTCTCTTTGTTGGCAGTTTTCGGAGCCTGGTGATTGACCAGCTTTGAGTAGCCTTAGGAGATGTTGGCCTCTGTACTTTCTCCGAGGGTGCAAAACCGTTTGCCGCCTGGATATCTGTCCCACCTCACCACCCTGGAGGTCTCATTCTGGCTTCCTCCACACCCCCCTTCCCATCACCCCCCCCCCATCTCCTCTGACCTGTTGGCCTCAGAGGGGGGCATTGATGACTGCAGATCCCAGTCCATTTGTCTGCATAGCAGGCATATTTCATCCAGCGCCACAGGCAACAACGTGGAACATATGACTGCTAGGCCATTAACGTCTAATGATCTCAAAGTCTAGCCAGTAAAAGACTCAAGTTTTATTGAATGAAAAGTCGATTGTAAAATCATTGGTGTGAAATGCAACTTTTCAAATGAACCTTCCACTTAGTGTGATATCTTTTTTTTCTTCCTCCCTCACAGGGAAAACTGTACAGGGGATTTCTTGATTGTTTTCTTAAGATTTCGAAGAAGGAAGGACTGGTGGGATTGTATAAGGGGATAGGCCCCAGCTATCTGCGCCTTGGACCCCACACCATTCTCAGTCTGCTGTTTTGGGATGAGCTGAGGAAACTGGCGTATTCCTACCAGTGGAAGAGAACAAGAGGGTCCACATAGCTGGGACTTCAGGGTGAACTGCGGTGAACATACTGACCCAAGAACTGAGCCTCCCTTGCATCCCGAGTAAATGAACATGCAGACATAACATACGGTACCCAACACTGACAACATGACAAGAGTTTCTGAGCCCAGCCTCTCTTGCATCCAGTGTAAAGGAACATGATGGACTGCTGAGCAGCACCTCTGACTGGGGATTTGACATGGACTCTCAACGTATTGACTCAGGAGTGCAGTCTGCCTTGTATCCAGTGTATACAGGAGTGTCTGTGATATGGCACCAATGATGACCATTTTAACAAGAGCTGCTGAGCCTTGCTTGTATAGAGTGAGGTGGGCAGATGACCAGCCTTACTGGGGGGGGTCTCGCCTTCTAGTCTAGTAGTTTTAAGTGAATTTTTGCTAAGAAGCACCAAGAAAAGTCACACACACTGAAGACCTCCCTCCAGTAGAGGGACATCATTATGAAAATGTTTCCTAGGCCAGATCTTGTGGTGGGAGTGGAGAGGAGGGTGACTCACAAGAACTTGCTGCTAAGTGTGAAATTATCTTGGACTTGGCACCAGGAAAATGTAAGGAAGGGCTGGTTGTTGTGTAAACAGTACCTTCTAAAGGCATTGGAGTACACCAGATGAAGTGTTAAAGATGCACTTGTTCACGGGGAGAGCATGCCTGTGGACACTTACACTGGACTGGTTTCTTTTTACTCCAGAGGTGGTGGGTTCCCATCATGACCCCACTCAGTCACATTTCCGGCTCTGTCTCAATCTGACCTGCAGACTTCAGCACTTAGGCACAGTGTGGACTTGCTGTATTGTGTGGACTGTATTCCACACTGGAGTGCCAGTCTCACTCTTTGTCAGAGTTGTCCTGTGGAACCCGATCCACAGAGGAGATGCTGCTGATTTCAGGGTGACACTGTGGGAGCCTCCCTTATTCTCTGCAGCTTGATCAAAGTATCACAAAGCCAATATTATGGTCTGAAGAAGATTGCCAGATAATTCAAGAATTATGCATATTTTTTAATGAATACTGTCTTTTCTAGGGGGTGAAGATGTGTCACTGATTTTTTGCCCTTTGTCCCTGATTTTTTTTTTTTTTTAAGCCTTGCCCCTGATTTATGAGGCAGGAGGTTGCGGTTGAGAGGTATGCCTGTAGGTATCATCAGCTAGAGATATTCCTGTGTAAATTATTCCTGTTATCAGCCAATGCAGCAGTCAGGATGGGGGTTGGGGAGTATAATCTGTGGTAACAGAAATAGAACACCACAAATTCCAACAGTAGGACAGACTACAGGTAATGGTGTATTTCATATGCCAGATTTCAGTATGCAACTAGCCCCAGGATGCCAGAACAACAAAAACAGGCATGGGGGGCACTAAATGAGGTTCATTCAGGATTCTTGTTTCAAGGTCTTTATTTCAGCTTAAATTAGTGAGGTTCTCCAGTGTTTCGTCAGATGCTTTTAGCTTCTTCAGGAGTCCACATACAGCACTAAATGTAAGGTATATACCATATATTAGTACAACATCCACTTATTATTTCAGAAGTGCTTCTAATTTGTTAATGTTATGGCTTTTTTCAGTTACAGAACTGATGTTTTTCCTTTTGTTTCTCTCATTCTAGACACTTTTCACGATATTGTAGGTTGTTTACATTCAAACAAAAAATTAGTCTTCTGTTAATAAACCGTGTTCATAACTGAAGCTTTGTTCAGCAATTAAGTGTGTCGGCACACCCCTTCACCAAAGTCAGGTAGTGCACTCACGCTTTAAAAGAACTGTCTCCTAGAAAAAGATCCAACTTGTACCAAAGAAAAAAGTAACTGACGTCTGAGTAAACCTGTCTACTCAGAAGTAAGCTGCTGTTTTCTGTAGTGCAGATTAGATATTTTTTTCTACGATCTGCAGCTTCCCTGCTTTATTCTCATGTTTGGGTATTTACTTTTGTGAAGCGCAGGAGCATGTTTACAGCTGCACAAAAGCTCCAAAAAGGGAAGTCGCAACAGCATGCAGTTGGGTAGAGTGTTAACTTGTTTGCTGTGGGGCTTCAAGAGATGGCTGTCCTTTTAACGCGCGAGTACACCAGGTGGCTTTGATAAAGGGGTGTGCTGACGCACTTAACTGCTGAACAAAGTTTCAGTTGTAAACACATTTTATTAACAGAAGATTGTAATTTTTTTTGTTTGAATGTAGACGACCTACAATATTGAGAACGTTGTCTAGAATGAGAGAAATGGAAAAAAAAGCATCAGTTCTGTAACTGAAAAAGCCGTAAGGTCAACAAATTAGAAGCACTTCTGAAATAGTAAGTGGATGTTGTATTAATGTATGGTATATACCTTATATTTAGGGCTGTACGTGGACTCCTGAAGAAGTCAAAACATTTTTTTCATACAGCTTTTTTTTTCCTCGTGGCTCTAGGAGCAGGCATGCTGTGGCCTTCCCTCAGAGGATCTCAATCCGCTCTGCGCATATGGCTTCATTGAGCCTCCCCGGTGCCCCATTTTCCCTGTTTTCTCCCCTGTTATCCCGGGATCCCAGAACACAGTCGCGCATGTGCGTGGAGGAGCACATGTGCTCTGTGACTCCTGTGATGGTCCTTTCCTCCACCCGACCTTATGCCTGGCTCTTTATGGCTTGGCGTTGCCACCTAGCCTCCACCGGGTGGCAGCCAAGAGCAGGGAAAACCCACGTCCCTCCCCAGGAGAAGAGAGCTGCCACGCAGCCATTCAGTCTAGCTCCGCCCCTCCCCAGCCGACCCCTGGTGCTCCAGGCTTATACCTGAACCCAGGTCACTGGCGTGGGAGGAGGTAAGACATCCAGCGCCTTGGCCCTCCATGCCACTGGGCTGGCCAAGCCAAAAACAACTTGATGAAACGTTGGGGAGCCGTACTGATTTTATGGTGAAATAAAGACCTTGAGGTCAGTTCTGCCCATCTCTGTCACTGTCCATGTGGAAGTAAAAGATCTCACGGCACTTGTCGAAGAAGAGTAGGAGTATTTTATTAAAAGAAAGAAGATCATACCATCATTTCAAAACGTGTCAGATTCTAGCAATGTAATGCCGTATATACAGAAAATAAAGCACAGAACAAAAAAAAGAAAATAAAAAACGAACAGAATGGGATTACAATTCATTTCTGAAAGGAGTCAAATAATAATTCCTCTCCACACAGCACAAACCTTACCTGTGCCATAGCAGTCACATTCTGGATTACCCACATCACCCCTTTCCGTAATGAGCCCAGTTTGCATGCCAAAAGAGAACTCTTCAGCTTTACAAACCTTCCTCATGGCTGTCCCTATCATACAAACTACTGCCTCTGGTGAACAGTGCTTTTACTGTAGTTGTAGGGCACACCTGGCCTGCCACAGATAAAAGTCCAGAGATTTATGGTACCAGACTGCACATGCAAACTGTCAGGCAAATCCGTGGTATGGCGACAAAGTTATTAAGGTGCAAAATTTGAGGTTTAACATTCAAGTGCTCACTCAACCCTAACTATACCGGTGCTACCATGCCAGTATTATATATAAAACAAAGTAAAACTCAATATTACCTTCAGTGCACAAATCCCTGCATCAAGCAACAACAGGGTGCGTGACCCATGGGGATACTGTGTGGGATTTACATGGGTTCCAAGTACCAGACAATCAGATGACTAGATTTCTTGGTTCTAACATACTAACATACTAAAATGCCAGCAGAATAGGCCTAACGGTCTTTCGCGTCTGCTGGTTTGGTCAGCCCCTACCCTGGGAGCTGACCTTGCTGCCCCCCTCGCCCTCTCTGGCTTCTCCCTTCCCAGTGTTCTGGATATTCTTGCTGCGTTGGATTTTGCTTCCAGAACCCTTCCCCTGTACCTGTCCCACCCCCTCTTGAACCCCTCCACCGTCTCTGCCTCCACCAGCCCCCTAGGCAGCGCATTCCATGCCTCCACTACCCTCTCAGTGAAGTAGCACCTCCTCCTTTCTCCCCTGAATCTTCCCTACTCCAGCTTCCACCCATGCCCTCTAGTGGCCCCTCCTTCCTTCGAAGCACCCTGACTGCTCCTCCCCTATTTACCCCCTTCATGTACCTGAAGACCTCTATCATGTCCCCTCGGTCCCTTCTCTCTTCCAATGTCTACATATTTAGCTCTTCAAGCCTCTCCTCATAGGTCCTGTCCACCAAGCCCCAAATCATTTTGGTTGCCCTCCTCTGGACCCTCTCCAAGAGTTTAATGTCCCTCTTTAAGTGTGGCCTCCAAAACTGCAAGCAGTACTCAAGGTGTGGCCTCACCAAGCAGTTATACAGAGGGAGTATCACTTCCCTCCTTCTGGAGGTGATCCCCCTAGCGATGCATCCCAGCATCCTGTTGGCCTTGGCTGCTGCCCTCCTACAAGTCTCTGAGTTGCTCATCTTGACATCCACCACCACCCCCAGGTTCTTCTCAGCCATCGAGACTTGTAGCATTCCCAGGTGTACACTTGGCCTGGGTTTCTGGCCCCCAGGTGCAGTACCTTGCATTTCCCTGCATTGAACCTCAGCTTCCACTTTCTAGACCATCTTTCCAGAGCCTCCAGGTCCCCCCTGTAGGGCCACCCTCCCCTTCTCCCCATCCACCACCGCTCCCAGTTTTGAGTCATCCGCAAAGAGACTCATCTCACTCCTGATACCTGTCCTTATGTCAGAGGCGTAGGCGTTGAACAGGAGGGGCCCAAGGACTGATCCCTGTGGGACCCCACTAATGACCCTCCTTGGGGATGAGGCTATCCTGCCAACTACGACCCTCTAGGTCCGGTCCTGGAGCCAATTGCCTATCCATCTGATCATCTGGTTCCCCACCCCCATTTCTCCCAGCTTATCCAAAAGGCCCTCGTGAGGAACAGAGTCAAATGCCTTGCTGAAGTCTAGAAAGAGGACATCCACTGGTCTATCCAGGTCCAAGGCACTCGTCACCCAGTCATAGAACTCCACAAGGTTTGTCTGACACGATTTCCCCGGGACGAATCCATGCTGTCTGTCGTCCAGACACTCTGACTTTTCCAGGTCCCCCCTCCCCCAGCCTCTCCTTGACAATGCCCTCCATCACCTTGCCCACCACCGATGTCAGGCTGACAGGCCTGTAGTTCCCTGCCACCTTCCTTGATCCCTCCCTTGTGGATAGGCGCCATATGCGCCACCTTCCAGTCCTGAGTTCTATAATATTTTTTTAATTACTGGTGGGTTCCGAAACCAGTTTACATCTGTTGATCAGAACAGAGCAGACCTTTTTACATCAAAATTCCACCCAACTATTGTCACCAGGTTCAGGAACCCATTAATAATTAAAAATTGAATATTGGGTAGTAAAACCGTATCAACAAGGGACCTCCCAAAAGGGGTGAAAACAAGGCAGCTTCAAACACAAGCACAGGCATTACCTACTCCCACATAATTTGGTTCAACACACAGTATTTGGAAACCAACTGATTAAGACAGTTGACTTTTCCAGTAACGGTTAAAGGTAGAGCTGTGCAGAAATCTGCCGGCAGAGTCTTCTGCAGTGCTTGTTGGAATTTTTCAATAAATTCTGTAAAATTCCCAGAGTCTTGATTTAAACTTCAGTGTTCCATGGTTTACTTAAGCAGGGAACACTAATTGGCTGTTTATGTAACCCACAAGTTACTAATCTGTGGCTTAAATTCAACTTTCAGAATTTCGGAAATCTGCTTCCGATGGATTTAGGTATAATTCCATGGGCAGCAGCACAGCACTCCAGTAGAGGCAGAATTTGAAAATTCTTCGCAACTCTTTGCAAAGGCTATTTATGTTTTCCATTTTTTTAACTTTTTTTTTTAAGGCTGGAAGATAGGTAGCTGAAGTGATTGCACAGTCTACTCCAAAACCACATGAGCAACCTTTACTGTTGGATCAAATCTGACATTCGTATTTTCAGTTTCCTTGGCCAGTTTTCAAATGATTCCATCAGCACTTGGTAGATAACATATACCGTAAGGGATATTGCTGCCTGCCTTGACTGCTCACACATCAGCAGTAGTGCATATCTTATCAAAGGTGCTGGTCCGTGGATTCCTTGCAAGCTCTGTTCATAATAACCCTACATAGAATGGAAGCAGTATAAAGCAGACATGAACCACTCACTTTCCCCAATAGATGCACTATTTTCTCTAATGAACATTCAACATTCAGGGCAGAATGTAAATTTGTATTTTCTGTTACTTCATAATGGTAAAGGGGGTTCCACTTCTCCCACTTCATTTCAAGCACTGTGAATGGAAACCTTCCTTTATCATATACACATGATCCCTCTTTATCCCTATTTTGCGCAAGAATGCGTTACAAAAAGATTTGCGTTTGCTGAAAGGAGGGAACACCCACAACTGTAATTTTATTGGGGGGCAGAAACATAGGTAAAACAGTGCAGACCAACTACAGAAAGGTAGAAAACGTTATTGTTACTATCAAACATTAATTAACTAACAGAACCCAATTAATTAACTTTATTATCAAACGGTGCTTCAGAACACTCTGCCTCTTCTTCGGGGGGGGTCACTGGTGCATAGGTTTGTACTCTTTCGATTTATTTATTTTTTGGCTGGTAAACTGAACAGGTTTAGCAACTGTGTTTGCTGATTTGACTTTTCTCAGAATTGACAACTATTGGAAACATGGAACTTGGTGCCATTGTACTTGAAAATGACTGTGCTTTGAGGGACAAACTATCAAATGGTGATGGCCCAGTGGCGCTGAGGGGTGAGGCACTGGATGCCACACCGGTGACCCATGTTTGGGAGCGGACTTGGGCCGTTGGGGCTCAGGAGGGGGAGGAGAGGATCGAGCATCCAGAGGACTGCTCTCATTGCCTGGGGTGGGATCTGGGGGTTCCCCATCTTGTAGCGGCTCCCGGTGGAGACCGGGGGCACTACATTCAGTCAGGGACGTGAAAGGGGGAAGGCGGCGGTGTATGTCTGCAGGAGGGGATGGGTGCGTTCCCTCGTCGCTTTGACGTCAGTGATTACACGTCCGCCACCTTGGGGAACCTAAAGGAAAAAGCCCTCGGAGCATGCAGAATGATGCCTCGACCGACCCACGCTCCCTGGACTGAACAAAAGCCCAGCAATGGGTGGGGGCTTAAGGGTGAAGCAGTCTCTCCCCTGTCCCCCTGTGGGGCCCCTCCATGAGGGGTAATTCACTCCTCTCCCCACCCCATCGTTGAGTCCAGGTCGGGGTGGGTTGAGGGGTCAGCAAGAAGGCAGAAGGGTGTAAGGTGTTCCCCCGCAGTGCCAGAGGAGCAAAAAGAAAGTTAACAAAAATATATATATATATATAAAATGGCAGCGATAGGGGGAACATGTAAGTGTGAACAGGGCCTTGCAAAAGTGGAAAATGTTGGCCGGCCTAGTGGTGTGGGAGCACTGCCCCCCTGCTGCCTGTTCAGGAACCAGTATTGGCATATGAAAGGGCTGGCAGTATAGTTTAGAGGTCAGAGGAACAAGCTTGATACATCCAGTAGACCTGGGTTTTATTCCCATAATCTCCAGTTGCATACTGTGCGGTCTCAAGAAAGTTATTTAACCTCCTGAGTAGTCCCTGATATCTTTTCCATTTATTTATATCCTCCCCAAAATAAATCTACTCTCTCAATAGGGGGGTGCTATAGCTGCACCATTCTGCTAAGAAAGCTGACTTTGAGCCCAGTGGGCCTTGCCTGGTTACCACAGAATAAAAAAAAAAAAAAACACACACACACAAAAAAATTGATTCCGTACTGGATAACTGTGTGACTGAGTGAGGGGTGAGTTTTTTTTCATGCACTGTGCATTGCAGATAAACTTCTAGAAAATTAACTGGACACACCTACTTTTGAGGTTTTTTTTAGATGAAAACTTCGGTTTCATCAATCAACTTTTTGTAGCATTTGGAACAGCAATTGTTAAAAACTGCAGGGCAGTTACTGTATACTTTTTGATTGGTCATTGTTGGCCTGTGTTAAGTGTGCCCTACCATGGTCTCACAGGATCATTTTATTATCACTATTGTTCCACGTGGGAAACATGATAAAATCAGTGATGCTGTGAACATGAAATGCATTTGTAGACTAGCTTCTCACTCTCATTATAGAGCTTACTGTAAAAATACATTTTGTATTGCCATTTTTAATAACTTTTGCCTGCAAAAACCACTTTGAGATTTGCAACTCCAATATGATGGAAAAAATGAGATGGATGATCTAGTTTTTTAAATAATGAAAATCTGTAAATATTTTGAGAAAAAAACTAACATTAAGGTAAATTTTGCAAACTCGTGTATGCGTACGTGTGTTTTTTTTGCTTGTGTGTTTATTCGTTTCATGGAGCTTCTGGGCACCTCAGCCCACCCACAGTCCAACTACCTTTCAGGAAAACTGCTTCCTTCTCCCAGAGGGCTACACTATTGTATATGAGAAAAGGTAGTTTGCAGGAAGCAGTATCATCAAGCAGTAATTCAGGATGTTGATGGCATTGAGTAGTGCCAGGCTATGGATGTTTCATTGTTGTATAGTAAAAGATACATATACATGCTTAACGGTGTACTGGGAGATGCTGTACAGTAAAGACACAGATGCACACAAGCACTTCACTGGACAAGCATACACCATACGATATACAAACTCCGAACTTTTAACCTAATCAGTTCCCCTACTGGGGCCTCTGGAGCCAGCATGATCTTTTGTGTTTAAAAAAAAAAAAAAAAAAAAGACATGCTGTGCTTGATAAGCCATCATTACCTCTTCTTGAATAGAGTGGGAAAGTCACGTTTTCCAAGTTCTTCATTCCAGGGTCACTAATAGTACCATGGTCTGAAATCCTGCTCCAGTCCCCAAAAGCACTATCACTGATATCAACAGTGACCTCTGACAATTTCTCTTATACAGCAGGTGCATACCAACAACATAAATTGTAGTGAGAATGAAAAAATGTTTACAACTGGAAATCAAAGCCAGGCCCTCTCCCAACTACTGACTTGGTGATCTGCCACTGTGCTATAATTCCACATGGTTAGATAGAAGGCTTCTAGAGAAATATGCATTCTAACAACATCAATTGTAGTAAAAAAGAAAATATTCATAACTGGAAATCAAATTCGGACACCCTCCCAACTACTGTCCTGGTGCCGTGCCACTGTGCTGTCATTCCGCATGGCAAGATAGAATGTTTCTATGGATAGATGCATGTAAACAAGATAAATTGTAGTGAGAAGTGAAAAAATGTTCACAACTGGAAATCAAAACCAGACCCTCCCCCCACCCAGTTAATGGCCTGGTGCCCTGCCACTGTGATATTGTTCCACATAGAATGACAGAAGGATTCTAGCGGTAGATGAATGCTAACAACATAATTTGTAGCGAGAAAGGAAAAATGGTCACTACCGGGAATTAAACCCAGGCCCCCACAACTACTGTCCTGGTGCTCTTTCATGGTGCTATTATTCTACATGCTGAGACTGAAGGTTTCTAGACAGATGCATGCTACCAACATAAATTGTAGTGTGGTAGAAAAAAATGTGTACATCTTTTCAGTTTTCTAAAAGTCTGCTTCAAGCTTAGTAAAGGTAACAAGAAATTTCCCTGACAGGATTTGCCTACACAAATTGTTCATAGCTAAATTTACTTCTAGTATAATATACTATTCCAACTCCACGCTGTCATCATGATTCACCAATCAAGTGAGTTTCTGTTTTACAGAGTTTCTATCTTGAAAAAAAGTCTCAGCCAGAATTCAGACAGCGTCTCTTGCAGAAAATACAATATCTTCTTAGAGGATATCTCCTCCATTAGTCCACACCTTTGGAATTATAGCTGCCAGGAACTAGGACCATACAGAAACTTTTGCTAGGCAGGGGCTGCCCATGACGATGTCATGCATCAGCATCTCTGTAAATCTGGGCAGCCTCATCACTCCTCAGTTCTTTTTCTGCTGTCGATCAGCCTCATCAGACCTGCTGAAGGAAATGTCAACTAACCGTTGCTGTTTATTCTTTTTACTTTTCTTGGAAGTGTATTTTAAAACCCCAGGAATCTCCCAATATGATTAGTCATATGCAATAAGCCCAGACTCTCTGACTGCCCCAGAGCTGTAGTGATGTAATGTGGAATGTATGCAAATAGTGGAACTAGAATGTTGTTCAAACTGCTGCCTCTAGTTAGACTGTGTTCCATCTAACGGATTCATTTTCTCCACTCAACTGAGCTAGCCCCGAAGAGCTCCTCAGCAACTTCACTGCAAGTTTGTTTAAATACAGTTGTACTTTTGTGTTATTTTTCTCTGCCTCTAGTTATGTTTAGTTATTAGTATTATTTGGGGAGTTTGCTCAGTTCCTTTGCAGTTTCCAGGAACCAAGACCTTTTCAGTTATCTTTGTTTCAGCGGTTCCTAACCGCTATTTAACTAGACGATTTTAACTTTTAGCTCCTTATTTTTTTATTGTTTTAGGAGCAGTTTCTCTATTTAGTGCTAGTTTTTTTTTTCTTTTGGGGAACGACCGCATTTTCACAAATCTAAATAAGTTTTATTTAATCACAGTTCCTTTTCTCCTTTTGAATCTGACTGCAATTTTTGTTTTTTCCCCTTCTCTGGGTTTTTTTTTTCAGTGCTGACAATTGGCATGTCAGTAAGACCAAAAAAAGAGGACGAGACCTGCAGGTTTTAAAAATTGTTTTAAGTGTTTCCAAATCTTTGCCAAGGCTGATCGCCACAATGTGTGTTTGGAGTGCCTGAGTCCCAGTTATATTTTTCTAATTGTGAGGTGTGCAATAAGTTTTGTCCCAAATCCATTAAAAAGAGGGTCTGCTCCCACCTCAGTGCCACCTAAGCACGCTGAAGAGGCCTCTTCTTCACATATTAAAACTAAGGAGCGACCTTCAAAGGATTCCCCAGACCCTAAAACTACTGATAAGGGATCTGAGCGCAGTGAATACAAAAGACCCACTGAGCTGGCTTCAGAGTCTGTGCCTGCTAAAGAGAAACATAAAGGGAAACAAGTCGCTGCACCTCCTGCAAAAGAAGCAAAGGCACTCCCAAATGACAAAAACAAAATGCCCTTTGTTGAGGACATTGCTAAAGTCCTGCAGGTCATTCAGGCCATTCAAACTGCAGGTTCTGTCCTGGAATCACTGGTTCCAATCGCCACCACTGGTTCCCACAGTCCAGGGTCATGAAGTTTATTTTCAAGAGGAAGAAGAGGATTCAGATTTCAGGGAACTTGCGAGCCCGAGGTATCCTCTTAGTAAGATTTTGGTACCCCTCCTCATGGACAGGATGACTTTTCATTCCATTTTTCTTTTGTCAGACAAATGGCTGACTGTTTCTGCCTCCCCTCTCAGGAGTTTATGAAAGATGAGGAGGAGGAGGCAGAATTTCTGGACACAATGGGTCTGGTATCCACAGTTCTCTTAGCCACCCTGAAAACAATTTTACAGCCCACTATCCTCTGTCCCTGGGGTGAACAAGAAGGTTGAAAAAAAAATCAAGTTGATAGGTCTGCTGCTGAGTATTTGTGTTCTCACCAAGATCATAAGGCAAGGCAAAGTTTACTTCTAGGGAGCCCAGTCTCGGAGGCTCTGGGCACTTTACATCAGAACAAGCAAGGGGAAATACAGCAAAACCATCATAAAAATACTAAAATACAATAAAATGAAAATAATACAACAGTATACCTCATTAAAGCTGGTTGTAAACCAGAACAGAACTCCTAGTCCGGGAAGGCCAGAGAAAATAAATGGGCCTTGAGACTGCACTTAAATGTCTCGACTGACTGATGATGGCAACCTGTTCCACAGAACAGAGCCGGTGACAGGAAATGCCCTGTCACTGGCAGTTCAGAGACAAGTCCTGGGAACTTGAAGGAGGCCCTATAGACGAGGAGCAAAGGGAGTTGACTGAGGTGGCCGGTGTCAGATCAGTCAGGCAGCCAGAGCCTAGTCCATGTAGGGCCCTATAGGTGAGTAAACGCACCTTAAAGATAACCCTCCACCTAACTGGTTGCCAATGTAGATCTTACTTCGAGAGGGCTCTTGCAGTAGGTGATTACATATAGGACTGTCGCCGGCAGGCGGCAGGACCCCTGAAAATTTTTTAGCTAGCAGTCCCTGAGGACCACCCCACGTCAGGTGACCCTCCGCATCGCCTTTCAGTTCTTTCCACGCATTCGCTTTATACCCAGCGCCTTGCGGAAAAATTCCCTGCTTGTCAGGCCCTTTCGTCAGTTATTTTACCAAGTTTTTTCACTTTTTCTACTATATTTGTCAGTCATCCATCGGTGTACGTCATCCCTTACACCCTCCGAGCACAAGAATAAGTGTGACTCGTGCGGTGCCCAACTCCAGCACAAGGACGGCCATTCCCTGTGGCTTTTTTGTCTAGGCCCTGACCATCAAGTTGAGAAGTGCAAGCACTGCCTGAGTTTCAACGCGGCCACCTGGAGAAGGCGGCAGCAGTCCCTGGAAGTCCACATTCTCAAAAAGAAGATGAGCTCCATGGAAAAAAACTCAAAATAAACTTCGGCAGGCGTCAACTTCCCCGGAAGGCCATCGCAAGAGGAAGGACAAAGAAAAGCACTGGGACAAGGGCTCCTCTCCCACCGTGACTCCCTCGGGGGTCGCCGTGTTGAAGGTAACATCCCCCCTGGGGGACCGCTCCTCGATGGCCGCCTTCGTGGGCGGCTCCGATAAGCCAGACGTCAGCTCCTCCGACGTTTGCTCAGAGAGGTCGATGGCCGCCCACGACCCTTTGGGTGACGCGTGACCCTCTTCTGCCAGGCCAGACCGCCCTTCGCTCGCGGCCTGCCCTGGCAAGGATCCGTTAAGTGGGACGCGGCCTCAACGTCCGCCCAGATCCCGCTGATAAGGCGCACGTCGGTCCGCCCGACATCCACGCGGCGAATGAGCTCGACAGACCCTCCCACATCCCGCTCCGGCCCCCGCAGCCTTCGCTACTCTCCGGGGACCCTGAGTCTCCTCAGCCTGACCCCGGGGACTTTTCCCCTCCGTGTCCGGGAGAGGCTGAGGTCCTGGTTCCACCTCTATCGGATCAATCCACTGCTGATCTGACGTTGGTTCCCCGGACGACTGTTCCGACATCGGCATCTCGGACGCTGGCCCCGATGCCGGTAATGCTGACCCAGGGCGACATCCCACCTCCGGATGCCACCTCGACGCCAGGCCCTCCACCCCCCCTGGGCCTTCTGCTCTAGTTCCGCCCACGGGGCCGTCTGTTCCGGCAGCTCCCCCAGCTCCCGGGTTCTCGACCCCGTCATATCCAATGCCGTCATACCCGGGGACGCAGTATCCGACGCCACAGTACCTGGAGCTGGCCTAGCCGACGCCGCAGTACCCGACGCCACAATACCTGACACTGGGCTTCCTGCCAGCGGGTTATGGATATTCATCTTATGGGCATAACCCATACCCTAACCCCCTCCTCCTCCTCCTCCACCGCCCCCCCCAGCCGCCGGTGGACTTGCAGGAGACTCTAGCCTCCTGGTGGGCTGAGGCCAAGGCTCAGCTCACCAGAGAGATGGAGAGTCGTCTTCCGACGACTGTGCCAGTTCAGGCTCCCGTACGTCCACGGCGACACACTCCCTCTCCTCCTCCAGACACCAGGGATAAACCCTCTGGGTCCAGAGAGGGGCAGGACACGCTTCCCCGAGGTCTTCCCAAGGGGTCCATTCCTCCCCTTAGATGGGAAAGGGAGTCATCTTCTTCTTCAGTTTCTTCCTCCTCCTTGGATGCCTCGGATGCCACCAACGGCTGCTCCGAGAAGGACGACGAGTCTCGATCTCTATCAAAACCCAGGCCAAGGAATCCTCCGAAGTCTTCTCCGGAGGATTCTTCTTTCATGGAGCTCTTGCGTCAAATCCAGGCAGTACATAAGTGGCAGTCCTTGGAGCCAGACCCACAGCGGCTGAAACTCGCTGAGCATCTGGATCTGCCCGTCACAGCTCCTACCTTGGTGCCATCCTGGATTGAGCCTCATGCCCAACTTGTTACTACTATTTGGAAACAACCGTCGGTATTAGCCCCTCTTCCTCGGAAGTCAAATAGGCTATAGCAGGCTCCAGAGGGTGTCGACTTTTTAGATTCCCACCCTCGAGCTGACTCGGTCATGATTAGTGCTGCTCACGGCCGGTCAGCTAATCTAAAACACCTTAGCTCGTCACCACCTGATAGAGTCTCGCCTTCTGGAGCAGTATGGAAAGAAGATTTTCGCTTCTTCCATGCTGGGGATCAGGGCCCTGAACTATGTCGGTCACATGGGGGACTTCCAAAAAGCAATTCTTTCTGAGATGGAAACCAAGTTAGATTCCCTGCCAGACTCTCAAGTCAAGCAGGAACTGTCTGACCTTGTCCACTCTGCACGTTCGGCCAGTCGACCCATTCTTTGTGCGACCTACGATGCAGTGGACACTGCTGGACGGAGCTCAGCTTTCGCCGTAGGCTTACAACGTCATGCTTGGCTCCGCGTGTCAGGGTTGGTCCCGGAAGTGCAGTCCGCTATCCAGGAAGCGCCCTTCAGGGGGTCGGTGCTCTTCGGAGGTGATGTCAAGGACACCATCACCGATCTGCAGGAGAAGGGGACGGCACTAAAGTCCGTTGACTCTATGTACCATCCCTATCAACCGCAGCGCCATCCCTTTCGCAGATGGAATCAGCCAAAGGCAAAACTTCCGGGAAAGCGAGCCACTAAACGCCGGGCTCCCTCAGCTGCCAAGCCCCCTCCACCCAAAAAAGCAGCGGGTGCTTCAGCTGCGGCGCTGCCCCACACCACCTAACTCCTTCCCTCTCCTACAGCCTTCGGACTTCCCGGAGGAATCGGTAGGAGGGAGGTTCTCCCTCCACCTTCCGGGCTGGGAGAGGATAACAACAGATTCATGGGTGCTCCAACTAATCACAGAAGGACACTCAGAGTTTCTTCAGAAACCACCTTGTCACCCTCCCCAAAGGTCGTCGTACTCTCGGGAACATCTTCTTCCAGTCCAGGAAGAGATTTCAGCTCTGTTGCTGAAAGAGGTGATAGAACCTGTCCCCTCTTCCCTTCAGGGAACGGGCTACTATTCCCATTTCTTCCTGGTCCCGAAGAAGACAGGAGATGTAAGACCTATTCTAGATCTCAGTTCCCTGAACCTATTCATGGAATACAAGAGGCTCAGAATGCTCTCACTGCAGAGCCTTCTGCCCCTCCTCCGCTCCGGCCAGTGGATGTGTGCTCTGGATATGCAGGATGCCTACCTGCATATCTCTATTCGCCCATCCCACCGCAGATTTCTTCATTTTGCTTTCCAAGGGGATCACTACCAGTTCAAGGCACTTCCATTTGGCCTCTCCTCGGCTCCCTGAGTGTTTACCAAATGCCTGGCAGTGGTGGCGGCCTACCTGTGTACCCAGGGAGTGCAGGTTTTCCCGTACCTGGATGACTGGCTCCTGGCGGCCTCGTCCAGGGAGGAACTCCTGCGCTGCCTTTCCCTTACCCAACAGGTCTTTGCCTGCCTGGGTATTACCATCAACCATTCCAAGTCTCATTTGATCCCATCCCAGAGACTCCAGTTTATCGGGGCGATACTGGACACGACCCTAGGCAGGGCCTTCCTGCCGCCGGACAGGGCAGCCACTATTCAGACTCGGGTACGCCTGTTGTCCGGTCACAGGCGAGTCACTGCAAGGTTGGTTCTTCGCCTTCTTGGGCTTATGGCGGCTGCTATCCCGACAGTTCCTCGAGCTCAGCTCCACATGAGGGTTTCCCAGTGGACACTTCGCTCCCAATGGGATCAATTGGTGGACGTCTTGGATCAGCTAGTTCTGGTCTCCTCTCCCATGGTTCGAGACTTGCAGGGGTGGATGGTCAGAGAGGACCTGTTTCAAGGGGTTTCATTCTTCATCCCCCCCCCCCCAGACTCTGACTACAGATGCCTTGGGCGAAGGTTGGGGAGCCAATCTCGGTCCTCATCGGACCCAGGGCTCTTGGTCCAAGCTCGAACAGTCCCTTCACATCAGTGTGCTAGAGCTTCGGGCAGTCCTGTATGCCCTCCAAGCCCTCCACCTACCTGTATCTCCATCCAGACCACCTAGCCGTCCAGACGGACAACATGTGTGTGGTATGGTACATCAACAAACAGGGAGGGACTCGATCCTACCCTCTTTGCAGGGAAGCAATGAGGGTGTGAGGCTGGGCAGTACAGCATGACCTTCACCTCATGGCAATTCTTGTTCCGGGAGTCGACAACACCTTGGCAGATGAGCTGAGTCTCTCGTCTGCCCAGGCCCACAAGTGGGAACTGGATCAAGGGGTTCTAGACGATATCTTCCTACGCTGGGGAACACCACAGGTAGACCTGTTCGCTTCCCCTCAAAACGCAAAACTTCCAGTCTTCTGCTCGCTCGTTCAAAAGCGAGGCATTTTCTGGAGAGACGCTGTGTCTCTAGCTTGGAAGGACAGATTTGTCTATGCCTTTCCCCCAATTCCTTTGATCCCAAGGGTCCTGCAGAAACTAGGGTCAGAAGAAGCATGAATGATTCTGATCACTCCTTTTTGGCCCAGGTAAGTTTGGTTCTCTCTTCTATAACAATTCTCAGAGGAACCGCCGCTTACGCTGTCACAAGGTTTGCTGACCCAGGAGCAGGGGACCCTGGTTCATCCAGGTCTCAAGTCCCTTCAGCTTCATGCATGGCTCCTGCAGACATAGCCCAGGCCTGCTTTGGAGTTTCTCCCCAGGTAGCAGAGATTCTGGTGGAGGCTAGGAAACCCTCTACCAGGTCTACCTATGCCATGAAGTGGAAAAGATTCACAATCTGGGCGGCTTCGGAAGACGTTGAGCCTTTCTCCAGCCCTGTTGGTCGTCTGCTGGAGTACCTGCGCCATCTCTTCGATCTGGGTCTTAGTCATTCCTCCCTGAAGGTCCACATGGCGGCCATTTCAGCCTATCATGTTCCCTTTGCAGACAGAATGTTTGCTCAGCTGGAGGTTTCCAAGACTTTCCTCAGATGGGTTCTCCACCTGAGACCTCCTATCCGAGTTCCCGCCCCTCCTTGGGATTTGAATTTTGTTCTTGAGAAACTAACTCTGCCTCCCTTTGAGCCGGTAGCTTCTGCAGACTTGAGGTTCCTCTCCTGGAAGACACTTTTTCTTGATGCCATTACCTCTGCTCAGAGGATTTCCAAGCTCCAGGCCCTAATGTGTAAAATTCCTTACTTAATTTTCCACAAGGAACGTGTGGCTCTGCGTACCAATCCTAAGTTTCTCCCCAAGGTGGTAGCGGAGTCTACTCTGAACCAGTCCATAGAGTTACCCGCCTTTTTATGCAGTACTGCAATCAAGGGGAGTATTTGTTGCATACTATGGACGTTCGCCGGATTCTGAGATACTACACTAACCGGACGAAGGATCTCAGAAAGACAGATCAATTCTTTGTCTCCTTTGCTCCGAAAAGGGAAGGCAATGCTGTTTCTAAGCAATGCCTATCTAAATGGTTGGCTCATTGCATCATTTTCTGTTATGACAAGTACAATAAGACCCTCCCGGGTCAAGTCAGAGGCCACTCCACCAGAGTCACTACCTCAGCAGCTTGTTTCAAGAATGTGTCGACGGCAGACATCTGTGCTGCCACCACCTGGACCTCCATCCATACCTTTATGAAACATTACAGTTTGGATATTGCCTCTCGCCGTAGAGTGGGCTTCGGGCTGGCTGTTCTGTAAGGCCTCCTTCCTTGAGGCCTTCTCAGCTAGAGGATCTACTCTGAGTAGCTTTCCTCCTCCCGTGTGCTTCTCCTTGTTCCAGACTGCTTGGGACTCAGTCCTATATGTAATTACCTACTACGGGAGCCCTCTCGAAGTAAGATAGTACAGTTACATAAGAACTTACCGTAACACTAGATCTTCGAGAGAGGCTCTTGCAATAGGTAATACCTTCCCACCCTCCATCCCCCTAAGCTTTTTTAGCTCCTTTTCTCTTCAAGAAAATATCCGCTTCTATCTCGTCCAGCCTTTGTTGGCCCTTGGCAGGAAAGAACTGGAAGGCGGGCGTGAGGGACCGCCCCTTTATACCGACGTCTCCTGACGTCAGTCACCTGACATGGGGGCGGTCCCTTGCTAGAGACTGCTAGCTAGACATTTTTCCATGGGGTCCTACCGCCGCCGCCGGCGACAGTCCTATATGTAATTACCTACTGCAAGAGCCTCTCTCGAAGATCTACTGTTATGGTAAGTTCTTACGTAACTGTACTTTCCCGCAGCACCGGGGTCACATGACAGGACCTCAAAAGGCCCATCAGTAACTTGGCAGCTACATTCTGCACCAGCTGCAGTCGGCGGAGGGTACCTCCAGAGACCCTGAAGTACAGAATGTTGCAGTAGTCTAGCCTAGATGTCACAAAGGCATGAACCAGCATTGGCAGATCCTCAGGTGGAACTAGGGGTTTGATCCTGACAGTGTTCCTCAAGTGGTAAAAAACACTTTGGACGTCAGACAACACCTGAGATTGAAATGTCAATCTGTCATCCAGGAGCATGCCACGGTCTCACACCCTAGGGGAGGCCTTCAGTGGTGCAGTCCCAAGAAAAAGACCTTTTGGCCCACAGGTGCAGCAGTTGAATTTCCACTTTTGACGTTGATTACGCAGGTTTGGGAACGGACACGGGAGTTGGAGTGCCAGTTCAGGGGAGAAGGATCAGCATCCTAGGGACTGCTCTCCTTTTTCAGGGGGAGGGGGAAGAGTGTCCGGTATTTTAGTGACCCCTAGCGGAGGCTGGGCGTACCTCTGTAGCCGGCGCCGTTCTCTGGGGGGGGCAGGGTGTACACTGGATGCTCTTGCACATCCCTGCCCTCGGGGATCCATCCTTTGAAAAAGCCGGCCCTCAGGCATGATGCCCCTGCTCTGCCGCCATCTCTAATGCTTGCGACATCCACGGGGGCCTGCTCCTGTGGCCCTGACCTGGGGGGTAAGCTGGGACTTGCCTACAGTGTCCATGGGGGGGGAGCACCCCAGCGGTCCCAGTCTGGGCATGGGGGGGACGGTAGGCAGGGCTGACCTCTGAAAGGGAGATCACAGGGGCTGGGCCCAAAAATAGCAAAAGAAAAAGACCTGAGGCCACCCCAGAGGCACTGCCATCACGCCCTTGGCCCGGCTCAAGCACTAGAACCTTTGTCTTGTCTGGGTTTGGTCACAACCAGCTGGATGACATCCAATCATTGATCTCTGCCAGGCACGTGTTACACACTTTCACAGTGTCTGATGTTCCTGGGACAAAGGACAGATACAATTGGGTATTCATCTGCGTAGCAGTAAAAAAACCACATTTTATCACCTAATGAGCTCTCCCAGGGGCAGCAGATATGCTGCAAACAGCATCCACCACAAGCTCGACCCCTGAGGCTCTCCATGTCAGGGAACTCGGGGAAGAGGAAAAATTCTCCTGCATCCTGCCAGAGAGATGGGACTCAAACCAGCTGATGATGTTCACTTGGGAGCTTAAGCAACAGGTTGGTAGAAAAGAGGACAGGAGTTATATTTTGTTTTTAACTAAAATATTTGAATAGTTTGTAAGTGAAATTAGTTCTATGTGTTAAAAATTATTACCTTGAATTTGAACTGATACTTGGGCTGTGATATTGTAGGTTTGGGGATAGTTGTTTGGCAGGGAAAATTAGAAGGTAACTTAAATGTGTTGTTTGCCTGGTGTTAGGGGGAAGGGACATTAGCTGAAATTAACTTGTCTTTAAACAGGAATTACTGTGGCTTTCATTGTTCACTTGGGAGCTTAAGCAACAGGTTGGTAGAAAAGAGGACAGGAGTTATATTTTGTTTTTAACTGAAATATTTGAATAGTTTGTAAGTGAAATTAGTTCTATGTGTTAAATTATTACCTTGAATTTGAACTGATACTTGGGCTGTGATATTGTAGGTTTGGGGATAGTTGTTTGGCAGGGAAAATTAGAAGGTAATTTAAATGTGTTGTTTGCCTGGTGTTAGGGGGAAGGGACATTAGCTGAAATTAACTTGTCTTTAAACAGGAATTACTGTGGCTTTCATTGTTCACTTGGGAGCTTAAGCAACAGGTTGGTAGAAAAGAGGACAGGAGTTATATTTTGTTTTAACTGAAATATTTGAATAGTTTGTAAGTGAAATTAGTTCTATGTGTTAAAAATTATTACCTTGAATTTGAACTGATACTTGGGCTGTGATATTGTAGGTTTGGGGATAGTTGTTTGGCAGGGAAAATTAGAAGGTAATTTAAATGTGTTGTTTGCCTGGTGTTAGGGGAGGGACATTAGCTGAAATTAACTTGTCTTTAAACAGGAATTACTGTAGCTTTCATTGTTCACTTGGGAGCTTAAGCAACAGGTTGGTAGAAAAGAGGACAGGAGTTATATTTTGTTTTAACTGAAATATTTGAATAGTTTGTAAGTGAAATTAGTTCTATGTGTTAAAAATTATTACCTTGAATTTGAACTGATACTTGGGCTGTGATATTGTAGGTTTGGGGATAGTTGTTTGGCAGGGAAAATTAGAAGGTAATTTAAATGTGTTGTTTGCCTGGTGTTAGGGGAGGGACATTAGCTGAAATTAACTTGTCTTTAAACAGGAATTACTGTGGCTTCATTGTTCACTTGGGAGCTTAAGCAACAGGTTGGTAGAAAGAGGACAGGAGTTATATTTTGTTTTTAACTGAAATATTTGAATAGTTTGTAAATGAAATTAGTTCTATGTGTTAAAAATTATTACCTTGAATTTGAACTGATACTTGGGCTGTGATATTGTAGGTTTGGGATAGTTGTTTGGCAGGAAAATTAGAAGGTAATTTAAATGTGTTGTTTGCCTGGTGTTGGGGAGGGACATTAGCTGAAATTAACTTGTCTTTAAACAGGAATTACTGTAGCTTTCATTGTTCACTTGGGAGCTTAAGCAACAGGTTGGTAGAAAGAGGACAGGAGTTATATTTTGTTTTTAACTGAAATATTTGAATAGTTTGTAATGAAATTAGTTCTATGTGTTAAAATTATTACCTTGAATTTGAACTGATACTTGGGCTGTGATATTGTAGGTTTGGGGATAGTTGTTTGGCAGGAAAATTAGAAGGTAATTTAAATGTGTTGTTTGCCTGGTGTAGGGGAGGAGACATTAGCTGAAATTAACTTGTCTTTAAACAGGAATTACTGTGGCTTTCATTGTTCACTTGGGAGCTTAAGCAACAGGTTGGTAGAAAAGAGGACAGGAGTTATATTTTGTTTTAACTGAAATATTTGAATAGTTTGTAAGTGAAATTAGTTCTATGTGTTAAAATTATTACCTTGAATTTGAACTGATACTTGGGCTGTGATATTGTAGGTTTGGGGATAGTTGTTTGGCAGGAAAATTAGAAGGTAATTTAAATGTGTTGTTTGCCTGGTGTTTGGTAAGAGCCTCCCACCCACCCTGTTTTGTAGGCTTTCTTAAATACTGAAAGCCACTGGGGTTGGGATTGAAGGCTGAGTATTTCTGTTTGGGACTGAAATTTGAAGCAACAGGAGTTGGTGGGCCTGTGACATCATATGGTACCTGGTGTCTGCTTCACACACTGTTAGTGGGACCGAACACATACTGGACTGTATGTGTTTGTGAGACTTGGGAACTTTGTTGGTGGGGTTGAAATTGGGTTTGTAAAAACTACAGTCAGTATAGAGAGAATGTACTCAGAGGAACGGGACTGAGAAAAGGTGTGCTATTATAAACAGAGGGGGTAATCAGGGTGGCCATATTCCACCATGGCAGGCATCTTCGGAAGGTTGTAGGCTGCACAGGCTGTGGGATGGCAATAATTCTAAATTGGGCCTGAGAGAGGGAGGCTGCCCACTCTGTGAGACAGCTATCTTGTATCAGGAGTGAGGTATATTGGTTAAGGAGTAAGCTGTGGGAGCTGTCCAAGGATAGGGGTGGATATGGGCAGCAGAAGGGTGGGGCTGAGGGGAGGCTGGCAACGCCTGAAATTACAGGACATTATGCTACAGCAAGCAGAAGGGGATATTGGGTACAGAGGACCCTTAGATGAGGAAGTTGATGCTAAGGGGAACCGTTGCAGGGTGAAAATTCTGAATTCAAAGGAGACTGGAGGGGAAGAGTCGGGAGGGCTGTTGTCTGGAAGCCTAAAACAGCAGAGTGTGGAAGGAGCTCCTAAGGTGAACAGTGCAAGAGAGGAAGAAGAGGGTCAGTTTAGAGATGCAGTCAGGAAACTCTGGTTACTTGATGGAGGCTGACATAGAGTGTCACAATAAATTTGAGATACTAAGCATCCTAGAGGGGAGGAAGGGGTTGTGAAATGAGGAAACTTATACAGAGGCCGGGGAGGAGTCAGATACCCATAGGGCATCACAGACCAGCTATGGAAAGGATAGACATAGTCCCAGAGGAGAAGGGAAACATATATGTTAAGCAAATGGGGAGATGCCACATATTCCAGACATGAGGAGGAGAGCATGATTGGAGAGAAACTGGGAGACAAGGAGATGGGAGAGGGCCCCTTCAGCAGGGAGGTCGGTACAAGGATGGGGCCTAGCTAAGGGGACCAACAGAGCCCTCTGGAGACAGGGGTACTATTACAAAGGGGGATGGAGGCAGAAGGGAAACCATCAGGGCCAGGATAAATGGTTCAGATAAGAGAGGGTTAAAGGGACACCTATTCAGAGGGGTTTGAGTTAAGTGGGCAAAATAGCAAGGAGGCAGAAAGGGAGGGTGACAAGGGGTCTCTAATAAGGCAGGAAGACTCCCATGAAATTGCGATCATGAATAAAGTGGGGAGGGGGCTGAGAGGGCATAGTGGAGGTAACCATAAGGATGATGGCGGTGTTAAGGTTCTGTTACTGGGAGACTCGATGATTAAGGGTATCCATTGGGAGGGACAGGGGTGGATGCCATTGCCAGGTGAAGGTAGTGAGTATCTCTGGGCTGACAGTGCACAGAGCAAAGTTCATGGTGTATGAAATGGTTAGGATTGTGGAGGAAACCGGATCTCCTGGTGCATTTGGGAACTAATGATCTAGAGGAAATAGCGCATTATGGAAATCAAGCAAGGTTCCAAGAACTTGCCAGAGTCTGTCGGGATAATGGATGCAACATTTCCTTTTGGAGATATTGCCAGTACCAAAGGCCCAGTGGAGAAAAAATGAAGACGGCTAGAGGTTAATGAATGGCTCAGGAAGTGGGGAAGAGAATGGCTGAAAGTTAGGAACTGGAATGGAGTTTGGGAGGATAAGGGACTATATGCCAAGGACAGGTTTCATCTTGCCCCATTAGGGAAGGAAGTCCTTAAACAGGGGATGGCTGACTACATACAAGAAAGGTGGGGTTTAAACTTGTAAGGGGAAGGGATAAGGAGGGGCTGACCAGAAGCCCTCCCTTCCAGATGAGGGAGTAGCTCAAGCCCAAGGGGTGGGAGGGAAACAGACTGGAGGTGGAGGTTTCAGGGGAGGATGGAAGTATAAGGAATCTGGGTGGGGTTCGACAAAGAGGATCAGGGATAAGGGTGGGGTTAGTGTTAGTTAATGCCAGGAGCTTGGGAAACAAGTTGCCAGAGTTCCAGGCCATGCTGTTCGAGGGGGTGGATGTGGCGGCAGTCACGGAAACGTAGGCAACAAAACCATGACTGGGACCTAATGTACTGGGGTACACTATGCTTAGGAAGGATAGAAAGGAGGGCAGAGGGGTGGAGTGGCTATGTTCATTAGAGATGACATAGAAATTGCTATGGTAGAAGAGGCAGAGGGAAACGTGGAGGCCTTTATGGGTCACTCTACGATCCCCAGCAGGAGATAAGGTCAAGCTGGGAGTAGCATATAGGCCCCCGGGATGAGTGATGTTCTAGAGGATGGTTTGCTGGACAACATCATTGCCCAGTGTGGTCCAAAAGGGAAGGAGTGGTGTTGATGGGGGACCTAATATGCCAGGTACAAACTGGGAACCACGTCCTCTAAGGTGGCCAAGGAGCAGAGGCTGCTGGATGGCTTCCAGGATGTGTTCTTAACACAGCATGTGATGGAGCCCACAAGAGGGGGCATGTCCTGATGTGGTTCTGGCAGATGGGGATCCGGTAAGGGACATGGTTGTACAGGACCCCTGACTGGGAGTGACCACAATACTGTCTGGTTTCAAATAAGCATTGGGGAGTGGGGTGAGATCTAGGACACTGGCAGTGGACTTCAGGGGCGAGACTTTATGGGCATGGAAATATTCTCAAGGATCACTTGAAGGGGATTACCTCAACGACAAGTGTGGAAAGGAGATGGGAGGTCATAAACGGGGACTTCATGAGGCAGTCAGGATCTGCTAAGTTGAAACGTAAGGAGCAAGGTCAATAAACCATGCTGGTGGTCCAGTGAGGTCCAGGTAGCAGTCAGAGAAAAGAAGGGCTTACAAAAATATAAAACAACAAGGGGATAGGGATAAGGAAATGTACCAGCTTGCATCTAGAAAAGTCACCCGTATGGTGAGGGAGCAAAGTCCAGTAAAGAGCACGGCTGGCACAGGGGATACATGGAGGAAAAAGGGTTCTTCCGGCACATTGGGGAGCGGAGAAAACTAAGGGCCATCTCAGCAGATTGAGATCAGAAGGAGGGTGGGTGGAAGAGGCGAGGACCAGGCAGAAGTATTTAAGCGTACTTTGCCTCTGTGTTCACTAGGGAGGGGATGGGATATCTACAAAGCAAGGCACAAAGGGGATAGAAGGCAGGGAGTGGGATCAGGGACAACAGAAATGGAGCAAAAGGGAGGGAAAGGTACCCAGGGGTGTCACATCTGGATAAGGATAAAAGACCAGTAAGGTGGAGGGATGGATGATGCCATCCCCGCCAAAGGGTGGTTTGCCCTCAAGGCCCTAAAGAAAGACAAATCTCCTGGGCGGGATGGCATTCATCCGAGTACTATGGGAATTGGCGGACATACTGGCTGCACCCCTGGCGGAGCTTTTCAGCAGGTCACTTGAGACAGGGAGGGTACCTAGGGATTGGCGAGAGGCACATGGTACCAATCCATAAAGGGGGGTCGAAGGAAGTACCAGGAAACTATAGACCCATCAGTTTAACCTCGTGGTGGGAAAATTAATGGAGAGTATACTAAAGGAACGATTGGGGGTTTACTTGGAGGAGGTGGGAGGTCTGGATAGTCAGCAGCATGGGTTTGTGCCAGGTAGATCATGTCAAACCAACCTTGTGGAGTTCTATGAATGGGTAACATCAGAACTGGACAGGGTAAGCCTGTGGATGTATTACTCTTGGACTTCAGCAAGGCGTTTGACTCTGTCCCTCACAATGGTCTGGTGGAGAAACTGATGGGGTTAGGAGTAGCCCTTTGATGGTCAGATGGATTGAAAACTGGATAGCTGGACACACTCAGAGAGTAGTGGTCTGTGGGAGCTCTCAACCCCACAGAGGTTGGTAGTGGGTACCACAGGGCTCGGTCCTGGGTCCAATCCTGTTTAATGCATACATATCGGACATCAGGGATGGTATAGGGTGTGAAATGAGTCTCTTCGAGGATGACTCCAAGATGGGAGCAGTAGTTGAGGGAGAAGAGGGGAGGTTGGCCCTGCAAGGGGACCTGGACACCCTGGAAAGCTGGGCTCACACATGGAAATTAAATTTCAATATCGCCAAGTGCAAGGTGTTGCATCTTGGTCGGGGAAACCCTAAACACAGGTACACCCTGGGAGGGGAGGTGCTGGAAGCCTCAACAGGGGAAAAAGACCTAGGGGTCATGGTGGATACATGTATGAATAACTCTGAGCAGTGCAGGAGAGCAGCTAGCAAGGCAAACAGGATGTTGGGATGCATCGCAGGGGATCACCTCTAGGAGCAAGGAAGTGATTCTGCCGCTGTACAATGGACTGGTTAGACCACACCTTGAGTACTGTGTACTGTACTGGAGACCACACTTGAAGAGGGACATACAGCTCCTGGAGAGGGTACAGAGGAGGGCAACAAGATGATACGAGGGCTAGGGATTTGACTTACGAGGACAGACTTGAGGAGCTCTGCCTGTTTTCATTGGAGGAGAGGAGAGACAGGGGGGACATGATTGAGGTCTTCAAGTACCTCAAGGGAATAAATAGAGTAAACATGGATGGGATCTTTAGACTAAAGCAGGGAGGTATCACCAGAGGACATGGTTTGAAGTTGGAAGGTGGAAGGGTGAGGGGGGAAAAGAGGAGGAGGTTTTTCACTGAGAGGGTGGTGGACCCTTGGAATGCACTGCCTGGTGAGCTGGTTCAGAGATCCACAGTGGAGGGCTTCAAGAGAGGGTGGGACAGACACAGAAAGTGGATGTATCAGATGATGGCCTGTCCCAGGGGGGTGGGGATGGATGATAGGGGTTTCTGGAGCACAAGGGATGGGAGGGTCTCGGCACCCAACTAAGGATCTAGGTTCGAGCAGACTCGATGGACCATAAGGCCTAATCTGCTGGCAAATAGTATGTTAGTATGTTAGTATAGTGCCAGTGAGTCCACAATATTCTCTGAAACGATCAAGAAGCACAACGTGGTCTACAGTGTCAAAGACTGAAGAGAGATCGAGGAGAACAAGAATTGACTTGTCTCATCTATCTCTAGTCCTGCGGAGGTCATTATACACCCTGAGTAATGCTGTTTCGGTGCAGTGCCTGGCTGTGAAACCAGACTGGAGTGGCTCATAGATATCAAAAGTTACAAGGTGCTCCCCAATTTCTTCAACAGCTTTTCCCAAAAATGGGAGGTTGGAGATTGGTCGATAATTCGCCAAGATATCCAGGTCGAGAGATGGTTTCTTTAGAAGGGGCCTCACCAGAGTCTGTTTCAAGGAATCTGGAAAGACCCCCGCCGACAACGAGCACCGGACAATCAAGGCAAACACCAGGCTCACGGAACTGACGCATCTCATCCAAAAAAACGTGTCAGTGCCGGGTCCAGCTCACAATATGTGTGCTTCAGCTTTGAGATGACCTCAGTGGCCTGAGCCTCTTCCATTGATTTTAAACTCTTCCCAGACAGGTGGAGTGCCTCTACCACAGCCAAGGCGACCACTCTTAAGTCACAACATGACTGGAATGCAGGATCCCCTGCCAGATGAAGGACACCCTGTCAGAAAAGAACTGAGCAAACTCATCACACAGGGTGATTGAGAAGGATTTTTTCTACTGCAGAGACAGGCCAGATGAAGCAGCCTGTCTGCAGTCCGAAAAAGCAGAGGTGGTCAGTCCTTCCTGCAGCAGTCTCCCTGGACTGGAACTCTGCCTTCTTACAGTTGATTGCCCCCAGTACTCAATACAGTGAGCATGCAGGGACAATTTGTCCTCCTTCCACTGGGTCTTCAGCCAGTAGCGCTTCAACTTCTGACCCCTAATCTTCATCACCTTGAGGTCCCCATCAGACCAGTGAGACCTCAAGTGAGAGGATGTGGGTAGACTATGGACCGATGTGAGGGGATCGAGCGCTTCAGACACCGCCTTATTATAGGCGTCACCGCCTCACCTGTGCCCTCCACACATGCAACACTACACTAGATAGATTGGCAGCTGCCAAAAGTCCCTCTGTGGTTAAACCCCTCAAAGGGAGGTAGCTAACCATCTCAACGGGGGAGAGACACTGAGGGGAGGCCCTGAACGAGAACTTCACCGTGCAGTGATCAGACCATAAGACCTGATTAATCCTGAGGTCACCTACAGTGCCTCGAGCCCCAGTGAGAACACCAGGTCCAACATGTGGCCGTGGTGATGGATTGTGGAAGTAACCTCTTATGTCTGGCCCAGAAATTAAATCTATAGGAGGCTGGAACCCAGTCACAAAGATTCATTGGTCCAGGCATTGCAGTCCCCCAGCACCGGACATCTGGGGGACTCCCAACACCTCGCCAACAATGAAATCCACTTCCTCCTGCAGGAAATCTCCCGCCACTTCTGGAGGGCAGTAAATCAGGAAAATCCTGCAGCCTGCATCTGGACCCCCATGCACTCGCATACACTCAAAGGACCTGGTCTTTCCCATTGGGTGCACGGAGATGCCCAAGTCAGATCTGAAACAGTTGGCCACTCCCCCACCCCTGCATTCCCTGCCTCAGGCAGTGAACCACAGAGAACCCAGTGGGGATGGCTGTTTCCAAAACAGAACCAGCAACATCATCCAACCAGGTCTCCGTGATGCAAGCCAGATCGACAAGAGGCAATCGAGTTCGCCATAATTGCGGTCTTGTTCCTCATCGATCTGGCATTGCAAAGCACTGCCCAAAGGGGACTGGTAGGTGTTGCAGCCCTTTTGGCTACCTGCCCACTCAGTCCTGTGGGACCCCTGGGGATGGAAACCAAAATGTCTGGCATTTCTCTAGGTTCCATTTAAACCCAGGGCGTCTCCTGCACCTAACTACCCCAATCGTACTCGCCTCTGCTAAGCCTTTAGCACCCCACCATGATCAGCCAATCCGGACCCTCTTAATACCGACCTCACGACAGTGTCTCGCTGCCGACACTGGCACGGGGAGGAGATAAAGGGCTGGAGGTCACGCAGCTGGGACGCTTCATAGAATATACGTAGCAGTCCCTGGCCCTTGCACATCCCAGTCAAGGTTACTGCAGGCTCAGTGGTACAGGCTGTTGCCTGTTGCCTGTGGTAAAGCTAAAGTCCCTCTTTCATCTCATCCCCCTGACGAAGATTCGAAGAAAACTGACACCATGGGGAAAAAGGGTTACATAGCCCCCTCCCTTCTCCTTAGATAGGCAGCTTATATGGCATGTGCTGCACAATATCAAAAAGTCCTTTGGAACTCTGTCCTGGCAATAACTGATAGATTGTCAGGTGATGTGGCACATGATTTGGCTGACACTGCCAGGACGGCATTGGATGCCACCAACTATCAATTTCACATGGCTGTGGATGCAAACACTGCATCCAGGTTGTTGGCCCTATCAGTGTCTTTGAGGAGGTTTACTTGGCTCAAAATAACCAATCTCACCCAAACCACACAGTTAAAGGCCATGGATTTAACCTGTGAAAACAATTCCCTTTTTGGTGACGAGACTGAGGCATACATGAAAAAGGTGGAAGAATACAAAATCACCTATAAAAGCAACTCTGTAAGAGAAAGAGCCTCCACTTCTTTTAGAACTGCAAGAAGGGGAGGTAGGGGGTAATTTCCCAGAGCTTGAGTCCCAGTCTCCATGCCTGTAGATTATACTCTGACCAGAGGTCACTACAGGAGCAGGGGTAGGAAACCTAGGTGGGCTGACTCAGTCCCAGAGCTCAGCCCAGACAGAACCCCTGACTGCCCAAACCAAGACACCACTCTTTTTCCTGTAGGGTGCAGGCTGGCTCACTACCTTCAGGACTGGAAAAACATCACCACAGACTAGTGGGTTCGGGAGGTAGCGAGTCAGGGCCTCTGTCTACAATTCAAGCATTTTTCAGCATTTAAGGGCCGCAGAGTTTTCTGGTTTTCAACCCTTGGAGAGACAATGCTGCTGGAATTGGAGGGGGGAAAAAGCTGCAAGCAAGAGCAATAGTTAGTCCCTCCCTCCCAAAGGGTGAAGGGCATGTACTCCAGATACTTCCTGATCAAGAGAAAGAATGGGGAATGGTGGCTAATCCTAGACCTCAGATTCCTAAACACACTTGGCAAAGTCCAAGTTCAAAATGGTATCCCTTGCCATTGTTATCCCTTCTCTAAGGAAAGGAAACTGGCTGACATTTTGGTGGCACTCTCCTCCCCTTCGAGCTCATATCTGCCCCAAGAGTGTTCACAAAGTGCCCGGTTGTGGTGGCAGCCTATCTCAGGAGGCAAGGAATCGTGGTATTCCTTTACCTGGACGACTGGGTAGTTATAGGAGAATCATACCAACAGGTGAAGAACTCCATCAGGATCACCCAAAACACTCTGGAGTCTGGGCTTCATCAGTATTCAAAAGTCTCAGAGGGAACCAGTTCAGTTACTTGAATTCATTTAAGCAGAACTGGATACTGTCCAGAGCAAAGCATTTCTCCCTCAAGAGAGGGTGAAAAATGTCCTAGCAAACACCTCTGCCTTGGGTCAGCCCAGGACTGCAAGAGAGTTCCTAGCTTTGCTAGGACACATGGCATCAACTACCACAGTAGTGTCAGGTACTAGGTTTTGGTTGAGGGACATTCAGTACAACTTGAGGTCCAATTGATCCCAAAGAAGGTATCTTCTTTCCAAGTTTGTGCCAGTAACAGGAACTCTGCTTCTGGCTCTGCAATGGTGGCAATTGCTTCAGCAAGAACGGTTTGAATTAATTAAATGATGTGTTTAGATTTTATTTCCATCTGTTCTTCATTATATGGGGTAGTATAAAGTGGAACGTAACCTCTCGTGTAGCCACACTCCCTCAGGAAGGCAGTTGCTGAAGTGCTGGGGAAGAGCGCTTGTACTGTTCGCTGTAAGCCGTTAATAAAAAGTTTTATTTTCATCTACTTGTCATTGTGCTGTTTTCTGTGGCTGCTATTGTCTTTGGAGTGCTGAGGATCTTGGAACTTTCTTACAATGGAAGGACTTGTGAGATTTACCAGAGATTGAATCAAACTACAAGGCAGTGCCGAAAGAAAGCTCTAGAAAAATTACCTTCTGCGGTGAAACAAGGTAATTCTACTGAATAATCAACAGCTCCAGCAGCATTCACTAGAGCCTTACCAACCATTGATGAGACACCAAGGTTGGGGTTTGACTTAGTTGCTGCTATACCTACTATGGATGGTAGGATGCCATTGGCATTGGGCTAAGGCCTGTCGATGATGCAAGTAGTTTTCTGCGTCATAGATCGCTTTGGCGGCATTAACTAAAGCCCCCATGATTGTCGGTCAAACACCACGCTCTGGGTCTGGCTTGGGCACTGTCATACCTACTATGGATGGTACAATGCCATCATTATCTGGCCAATGCCCATTGTTGACAGAAGTGGTCCTGGTCCCTGTGCAGGGTATCATCAGCCCATTTTCAGAGATGACGCAATGCATTCTGCCTGGCTTACATAAGCAGGCAACTAGCTGTTGGTGGGGCCTTGGAGCTGTCCAATACTGTCAACTCATGCTAACAGCACCCTCCTCCTCAGAAGCTACCGGTGTCCCCGGGCCACGCTGCAGCTCCCGTTGTTGATAGGGACATCGACGATGAGGTAGAATATATTCCAGAAAACCATCATATATCCTGCATTAGAGGATACTCTTTGCTGCATAGTACAGACTAAACTTACTACCTGCAGTACAAGAAAGGCTGATAAGCAGTATCCAGCCCCATCTGTTAAGCCTTTTTATGCTAACCAGCCAGATATCGACTCTATAGTCATAATAGCTGCTCATGATAGGTCTAAAGCAACCTAGACACGAGTACCATGCCCCCTGAGAAGGTATCTAGGAGGCTGAAGGAGATGGGCAAGTGTACAGTATGTATGCCTCTCCCTCACTAGGCCTAAGAACTGCAAACTGCCTAGCAACCATAGGATCAAATATCAAAATAGCCTGTGCAAAACTGTAAGAACTGCAGCCCAGGCTTTGTCTGAGGGCTCTGCCAAGAATGAGTTACTTAATACTAACGGCTGGTGTTGAGGTTGACAAACTTTTGCTCAGCTCAATCTGAGTTCTCTGATGCTTCTGCCAAGGCTACTGCTTCTGGCATTTGTATGAGGTAATATTCTTGGCTCAGAGTTGCTAGTTTTGCAAATGATATGCAACAAACATTTTTAAAGGCCCTTTTTGGATGGATAAAACTGGTTATGATGTGGAAGAAGCCCTAAATGGTATTTAGCCATCACAAAAGAATCTAAAGTCTGTCAAGTCTCTATCCCACTCCAGCTAGGGGTCATGGGTGGGGCTCTTTCACTAGCCTGCTGCCAGAGATAACAATGCCTTCTCTCAGGAAGGCAGAGAAGAGGAGATGGCACCATACCAGGTCCCCTTCCCCCAGGTGCCCATACAAAAGCACCCAAAGCAGTAGGTACTGGTGGCACTGGCACCACCGGTTCCGTGTAACTATTTGCAAGATCTGTCTCTATTCCAAATGTCACATCAAGGAGAGGTTGTGAGGGGCAGATTCTCCCTGTATCTGAAACAATATCAGGGAGCTTACAACATTCAAGCTATCATTTCCCTGTCACAAAAAAGGGACTAGCTTTATCTCCTGGACATAGAGGCATGCCTTCATTTCAAGATCAGGAATGCTCCCAGGTAATGCCTCTGCTTTATCATGGGGAAACATATTACTAGTTCAGAGTGTTGCCCTTTGGCTTGCTTCCACACCACAGGTCAGCTTCTTGGGCAGTAGTGGCAACAACCCTTCACAGGGAAGGCCTGTATGTCACTCCCTACCTGGCCGACTGGCTGTTGAAAGCCAGTTCCAGGGAAATTCTCCTACATATATTGTCTCAGACAAGACAGTTGTGTGATGATTTGGGAGTTACAGTACTTGTGCCAAAGGCTGTGATGACTCCCTGTCGGACTACAATACATAGGAGCAGGTTTTGGAAAGACATTATGTTTTTCTGTCACAGCCAGGACAGGGCAGACAACCCGACTGCCTACAGCACAGCTGGTATAGAGTCTATTATAGCCCATGACTGTGGCCATTGTGAGGAAGCCACTTGCCAGTATGCATGAGAATCCCTCAGTGGACACAAAAGGTCCTATGGGCAATGTGACTGTGATAATAGGATCTGTCCCACGGCCTCCATCTATCAGTCAAACATCTCCCAGTTCTTCAAAATGTCTTGTCAGATGAGTTAAGCAGGTCACAGTCCAAGATTCACAAATGGGAACGGTTGACCTCTGTGGTAACCAGTCTCTTCACAGGATGGGTCGACCAGATTTGAACCTTCTTGTCGTCCCCCAGTAAAGCAGCACTGAATCATTTTCTGCTTGTCCACCGGGCTTAGAGTTTGTTTTTGTGTTATCTTTTCACTGCCTGCATATCAGCCAGCCTGCCGACCTCTCCTTCAGGCGGCCAAACCCCTGCCACCACCACAATCCTCCATTCCTGCCCTGCCATCCGCTGCCCCCTCATCTTGCCACCCTACTTGTCCCGCCATATCCCTTTGGTCGGGGGGGGGCCCTACCTGGGAAGGGAGATTTTCCAGCACCCACTGGTGCCTTCTTCCATCTTTGCCGGGGTGGGGAAGGACGCAGCATGGGGACTATCCTGGGTACCACAGCATCGGGAGGATGAGGCCGTCATCTGGTGGCAAAGTGGGCATGTTTTCCCTGGTTTTCTCCTCGCCCATACTGGACGCATGCTACGGCATCTTGGCTGCCTGTGCATGTTGTGTGTGGTCACCCATCTCACATTGCGCGATGCCAGACTCGGCCACCAGGAGCCGTCAAAGGATGATGCATCCCTGTCTCTCTCCCCAGGAGGAGAGCCTCCGAAGGATGCCCTGAATCCTCCCTGCTGGCCTCCATTCCTGCCGCCCCCTGGCTCGGGACGTGAACCCGGGTTTGCCAGTGTGCCAGGCGATCCCCTATTGCCTGGCACCAGGGAGCTTGGAGTTTTCTGGTGAGATGAGCTGTCCCCCTTTTTGACAGGGAAATTCATATATGCATTTCATCATTTTACTGATACTGAGGGTGCTGGTCAGGCTGTGGACGGAGAGTACCACTCTCATCCTCATTGCTACAGTATGGTGTAGCTAGATAAGGTTTCCACTTCTGCAACAGATGGCAGTGGAGTCTCGTGTCTCCCTACAACAGTGGCAGGGTCAGTTTTTATAGACCAAGGGATCACTGATCCACCCAGACATGGAGTCCCTCCATCTACATGCATGGCTACTGAAGAAATAGTCAATTACACATTTTGGGAGTATCCGCAAAAGTTGCTGATGTGCTGATTGTGGCTAGGGAGCCTTCTACCAGACAATACTTATTCCTTAAAGTGGAAGTGGTTCACTCTGTGGGCTGCTTTGAGGAATATGGACCCATTTGCATGTCTGGTAAATGCTGTGCAGAAATACTTGCTGTCACTGTCAGAGTGGTCTACAGTATTCTGCACTTAAGGTGTCTTTGGTTGCTATATCAGCTTTTCATGCTTCTGTTGATGGTTGTATAATGGTCTAATCAGGTGTCCCGTATGTATCTGAAAGGTTGTTTTTTTTTTTCCATAGAGGTGTTTATACTCCTTTGGTGGCCACTGCTGTCGTCCGCCACCCTACCATTCTCCGGGGGTCGTTTTAGGGGTCTTGTTATACTGCGTATGTGACGGACCCCAGGAGCCGGCCAGAGCATCATCTCGCGGCAGCCCTGACTTTTCTCGTTTTCTCCCTGATTGCCCCAGGGCCCCAGACATAGAGGCACATGCGCATGGAGATGCACATGCGCCTTCTTGCTCCAGTGACGGCCCCATCCTCCCACCAAATTGGCCTAGCATCCCTGGCTTCCCTCGGCTGCACTGCCCCCTGGCCTGCACTGCGAGGCAGTTAAGCACCGAGGGAATTCAGGCTCCCTCCCCAGAGAGGAGATCTGCCCAATGGCAGCTCATCCTGCTCCGCACACCCCTTCCCCATGCCGACCTCCAACGGCTTGCACTGTCTCCCAAATACGGGTTGTCGGCATGGCGAGAGGTAAAGCGTCCAATGCCTCAGCCCTCTATGCCACCGGGCCGGCCCACTGAAAGGTATTCTTAATATGAAACCTATCTGCAGTCTAGTTCTCCTTGGGACTTGAATTATGTGCTTTGGAAACTAACGTCAGGTCTTTTGAGCTGGACATGGAAAATGCTAATTTTAGTTGCAATCACTTTTGCTCGAAGTAAGTTCAGAGCTGCAGGCTCTAATGGGGGATCTTTATTATTGGATTTTCCATAAAGACCTTTGTGTACAAATCCTAAGTTTTTACCAAAGGTGGTAGCTGAATTTATACTTAATCAAAAGGTACACCTTCCAGTTTATTACTCTGAGCATGTCAATCGGGGGAGGCACTGCTCCATACTTTAGATGTACATAGAATACTCGGACACTGTGTGAATTGCAGCAGGTCCTCCTAGCTTTTGTTTCGTTCACCCCTGGGAAAGAGGGCACTCCTGTGGTTAAACTGTGCCTGTCAAAATGGCTGCACATTGTATTACATCCTGTTATAGGAAGTATGGCAAGGAACTTCCTGGTGTGGTTCGTGGTCATTCCACCAGAGGAATAGCCACTTTAGTTGCTTGTTTCAAAAATGTTTCTGTGGCTGACATTTGTGCTGCAGCCACATGGAGCAATGCTCACGCATTCACTAAACATTGCTGTCTGGACATAGTCTCTCGCAGAAATGCTGGTTTTGGGCTTGTGGGTACTGCAAGACCTGCTACCCTAAACATATATCACTGTATCCATCACTCAGTTGGTGTTTGGGACTGCTTGGGAATTGGTCCAAAGAAGAATCAGCATTTATATAGCGCTTTTCATACATAGTATCCGAAAGTGCTTTACAAGCAATGCTAGACTGGTAGTGAAGTGACTGTGTGGTGGCAGCCATATTGCACATCATCACCCACACACAGCCTAGATAATTGCATGAACCGGTTTATGGGAAGGGAAATGTTGGCCAGGACACTGGGAATGCTCCCTGCTCTTTACGAAGAGTACCCTGGGTTCTTTTACTTCCACCTGGACACCCACCAGGATGGGCAGAAGGGACCTCGGTCTAACATCTCGTCCGAAGGACGGCACACCCCAGCAGTACAGCACCCCCCCAATACTGCACTCGGATGCCAGTGATTTTTAGGTGCAGGTCCATCCTGGTGTGGGATAAGAACCCACGACCTTCTGGTCCAGAGGCGGATGTGCTACCAACTGAGCCACGCTGACACCAAAGGTGTGGACTAATGGTGGAGACAGAAGAAGATAGAACAGTTACTTACTGTAACAGTAGATCTTTGAGAGAATTTCCTGTATTAGTCCAGGCCTCCATACCCCTACTGCTTCAGGGAGGGTTGCATCAGCTATCATGCAGCTGAACCTAATAATATCCAGCCCTATACCTAACTGTACATGCCTGGGCTGGTCTTATCTCCTGGTTCCCCATGGTTAGAGGTCCTGTAAGTCTGATATTCCGGCGATGGGGACCACCCATGTTTATATATTGACGCTGATGCATGACATCATCTTGGGTGGCCCTCAGCTAGCAAAAGTTTCCATGTTGTCCTAGTGCCTGGCAGGTGGCAGCTATACTGTAGTTCAGAAGATGTGGCCTAATGGAGGAGATTCTCTTGAAGATCTACTGTTACGGTAAGTATGTAATTGTTCTTTCTAACAGCATGGATACAGTTCACTATCCCCATTCTTGGCAGTCTTCCTAGAGACAGAAGTCATTGGAAGTCTTTAAGCAAAGCTCCTCCCACCACCTGGGTGGTATATCCTCAGACTCTGCCATGTGACTTCAGATCTTTCTTTCCACTGAAAAGGGCATGTCCCTTTGCAGTGCTGAAGGAATTTGAGTTGTTCTAGTCAGTGCTTTCTTGGCAAATCTTTTAGTCCATATTCAGCTTAAGGTTGCTTCTCAAGTCTGGCTCTGCTTATGATTGTTAGTGGAGAGTAAGAAACTCGTATTTAAGTTCTGCTTCCGGTGCAGACAGAAAATACTGGCAGTGGACCTGCATAACACGTGCTTGCACAGCCTGGGAGATCAACATGAGATCAAGGGATGCCCTCCTCCACCGAAGACTGGAAGGCTCGTTTGGTCTTCGGTAAACCAAAAGACCCCAGTGGCTGCCAGGTCAACTGCACAGCTACTCAGTCAATCAAGTGTTTATGCAGGTGAGCACCATTGAGAAGTAATCATTTTCAAGATGGACCTGGGCAACATACAAAAACCATAAATAGAGTACAGAATACACACAACAGAAGTATACAACTGAACAAGATACAATGATAGCTGAAGCAATATACAATAACAAGGCATGTGCAAAAGGCAGCTACCTATGTTTAATATGTACAAAAAATACATGTATCGAACTGATTATAATAACATAACCTGGGAAGACACATAGGGAGAAGGTTAATAGACCAATGTAGCCTGGAACTATAGTAAGAAGTGTGATGTACAGTAGGGAGGTTATAAAAGTTTGACTAGCCTGGAATTACCAGAGTGTGGAGCCTCTACTTGTTGAGGACTTATGGCAACAAACAGGGAAACAAATTGTAAGAGCCAGAGGACATCAAGGTGTAGGGCCTCTGCTGGTTGGGGACAAAAGACAACAGTTGGGGAGAGCAGTTAACGGACATCCTAGCAGAACCTCCAAGGGGCATAATAAATGTACAAGAGGAGGAAGAGGAACAGCAAAGGTGATTGAAGGTGCCAGTATGCACCATATAAGAATCACAGTATACTGGCTACATAAGACAGCAAATTAGGGGAAGCAGTTACAGGACTCCTTGACAGAACGTGCATAGAGCGTTTTGAATGCAGATGAGTTGATGGGATGGGCCAATTTAAATGTTTTTTGCAATTTGTTCCAAAGTTGGGGTACCGCATAGCTTAGGGCTGATCTTCCAAAGCGTGATTTGACCTTGGGTATGTTTAATAAGATAAAGGAGGAACTTCTCAGTGCATACTTGGCTACCACTGTTGTAGCAAGGCAGTTTGATATATATTGAGGCAGCTTATTTGTGATTGCTCTGGTAAGTCCAGAGGGCAGCATTTCTTAATCTTCTGTAGTTAAGGGATGGCCATCCTACCGCAGCATAAAAGGAGCAGTGATGAGTGGAATACAGGGCACCCTAGATAAATCTTATGGCTCTATGATATAGCACATCAAGTTTGGCTAGCACAGAGGCAGGGCCTTGGCAGTAAAGGAAATCGGCGTAGTCCAATATAGAAAGAAACGTTGTTTATACCAGTCTCTTCTTGGCATCCTGGTTAAGTAGATGCTTGATCCTGTAAAAGAGGCCAAGCCTCTGTTTACATTTTTTTTTTTTTTTATCAGTTCCTCGATATGATCCAGGAATAAGTTTGTGTTCAATCCATACCCCCAGGTATTTGAACTTGGTTACGAAATCCAGGGATTCACCTAGAAGTGTAATGATCTGTGGTAGGGATCCTTGGGTAACCGGGATAGTGGTATTCGAAAGAGGTGTGAAGTGAGCATCGCTTTTGGGTTTTTTTGCGTTCAAAAGAAGTTTCTGCTTCAGTATGTGAAGTTGCAGCTGATTGAATTCCTGTTGTAAGTCCATACATGCTGCTTCCAGAGTTGGTCTGTCCATATAGAGTACCGTATCATCAGCAAATAGATGGATATTGGCAGATTTAATCTCTGCGTCGATACCATTAATATAAATAGCAAAGGGCCCAATATGGAACCCTGTGGTACACCCCTCAATAAGGGTTTTAGCGGTGAAAGTTCCCCTTCCACTTTTACCTGCTGCTGGCGACCAGAGTGTTGTCGAGGCACAGGTCAGGAAGCATAGGAAAAACCAGGAGCAGTTGTAGAATTCGCTAAAAGTGTTTATTAGTACTAGCAGTAACATAAAAAAAATAAAATTGTTCAGAATAACTATTTACAAAGGCAGAATAAACAGAAAAGAGCCATCTGAGTTTTCCTTTAATCTCTGTGTGTCTTTTCTGCAAAACATTGCAGCTCCTTTTTTATAAGTCTGTCCAGGAGCTAGTTAAGAAAATAGCATGCTTCTCACAGAATGTTCTTGTAAATTTCCAATGTTCTTGCCAGTTTTGCGCAGGTGCAGCAAAAACACAATGTCCCAGAACTGAGGCCCCTTCTCCACAGCTTCTGAAAAAGGGCTTAAAAACTGCTGTTAGGTTAACCCCTTGAGTTCCCAATAGCTTTTTGCAGTCATCTCAAACTATAATTATATACATTTCAACAGTAACACTGTATTATTTCTAAACAAAGGGATCCCAATGTCAGTTACATTTCCACATAATTTGCATATATTTTTATACCAGCAGATATGCAAGGGAGGAAAAGACAGAAACAGCAAGGGAAGACTGAGAGACAGTGAGGGGCAAAGAATTGCAAGACTGTTGGGGTGATCAAATCCTAGGTCTCACGAGAAAATTTGGTTGCACAACCAGACAGGCAAGAGACAGGAAAGGAAATAACAGAACAGACCCCTGCATTCAAACTCCCCATAACAACTGGGACAGGGTCCTATTCAACCCTGTCACACAGAGAGGTAGTTTGAGAACCATCTCGGAACGAGGGTCTAGGCCAAGCTCACAGAGGGATACTACAGTGGATTCTGCTTAAATGCACGACCATTTTGCACGACCAAATCGTGCATGTAAGCTGAATGTGCATTTACCTGAAGTTGCCCTTTTTCGTCATTTTCCAGTCGTGTATACAGGCACAAGCGTTTTAGTCAAAATAACTTATTTTTGAGATTAAACAAGCTCAAGCACAGCCATTTAAAAAACAGACGCTGTTATACAGCCCTAGAAAAGTTCACATTCGAATGTCCCCCCGCATTAGCAGTTCCAAAAATGAAGTCATCTTACTTTGTTTTGTGCTCTGAATAGCAAGCTGCATTACATAGTTTTCAAACTCGGAACAGTTTTGAAAGATCTTTTTTCTTTCCAGTGCGCACAAACAAGCTTACTCACTCAAGGCATTGTAGAGCCTCTGCCATGTGTATTTCTTGCTCTGTCTGGGTTTCTGATGTAATCTGTCCCTCGTCCTCCTCTGGTCGTCCTGTTGCCTCCCCACAAATTTCGGCGTCAGAGACCATCCCGTTTGTTACTAGGGTCTCGTCAATGTCCCGGTATGTGTTGAAATCCTCAAGGTTCATGTTGGGGAGTAGCATCGGCGCAGGCTTCTCCTCTACAACTTCCTCCTCTGCCTCCAATGATGTGGACCGATCGACAAACCCAGCTTTTTTAAAGCAGTTCTTTATTGTTTCTGGTTTCACCTGCTGCCAAGCACGATCAAGCATTTGTATACCGTCGAGAACAGAAACCCTCTTAGACATTTCAGTAACAGTGTCGAGATTCCTGCCATTCATACATAGGATTATCTTTTCAAGCATCTGCAAAAAAAAATGTAAGTTGCAATGTAAGTTATATACGGTAGTTTGGGGGGGAGAGACTCTGTGCTCACCTGACTCGCGTAGTGGTGCTTCACATTTCTGATGATCCCCATATCAAGGGGTTGAATTAATGGTGTATTCAGGGGTAGAAAAATCAGCCAAATGTGAGTGAGAGGTATGTCAGGGTGGGCCAAACAATTGTCTAGCAGTAAGGCAATCCTTTTTCTTTTGCGGCGCTTGACAACATTGATTTTTTTTAAACCAGGTACAGAATATGGCACCAGTCATACATGCGTTGCTATTGCTGTCATAGTCTACAGGTAGTGCTTCAACTAACAGTGCAGGAAAGCAACTTTTTTTTTTTTTTTTTTGAGATTTGCCGATAACCAGCGGTCTCAGCTTGTCAGTCCCGGACAAATTCCAGCAAAACAATACAGAAATGTGCTCTCTTGCCTTTTTACCACCGCATGCAGCGTCTGATTTAAATGACAGGGTACCCTCTGATGTTGCTCTAAAATAGAGGCCTGTCTTGTTGCAATTGTAGATGCAGTCAGGAGTAAAGTCTTGTAAAATTTGTGGGAGCACAGTGGTTAGCCAGCTGTCTGCGGATTCAGTCAATCATTTTATTTGTATAAGGCACCCTTCCAATGCTCAGGGCGCCTTCACAGGACACGTTAAAAACACACAATATTACAATTTAAAAACAGATAAAACATATCGATGTGCACTTAATAAATTCCTGTGAATGCCTGGTTAAATAAGTAGGTCTTCAGCAGCTTTTTAAAACCCTCTATGGTCTGGCTGTCTCGTATCTGACGAGGTAGAGAATTCCACAGGGTAGGTGCCATAAAGGCAAAAGATCTTCCTCCTGATGTTTTTAGAGATACCCTGGGAATCACTAGCAATCCCTCACCAGAGGATCAGAGTGAACGGGTGGGGCAGTAAGGACATAAGAGTTCTTTCAGGTAGTGGGGTCCTTGCTCATGTAGGGCTTTATAGGTCAACAATGCGACCTTGGAGGTAATCTGCCACTGTATTGGCAGCCAGTGCAGTTCACACAGCAGAGGTGTTATATGACTGGATCTAGAGGTTCCAGTCAACAACCTGGCCATCGCGTTCTGCACTAGCTGCAAGTGGCGAATATCTACCCCCGGAAGCCCTACGTAGAGGGTGTTGCAGTAATCAAAACAACTGGTGACAAAGGCATGGACCAAGGTAGGAAGATCTTCAGGTGGGACCAGGTGCTTCACCCGGGCTATGTTTCTAAGATGGTAATAGGAAGATTTGACTACAGCCAAAACATGTGCCCTCAGGGTCAGGCCTTCGTCAAATACCACGCGCAGGTTTCGCACCTGGCCTGAGGCAATAAGTGGGGTCCCCCCAAGATTTAATCTTGAGGGTTTTCCTGCCTATGCCCTTGTCATCCTATAACCGGGGTCCACCACCAATACCTCTGTTTTTCCTGAGTTCAACCGAAGCCAGCTGGCACTCATCCAGTTCTGAATCTCCAGTAGGCAGTTATCAAACACCGCAGCAGAATCTAATTCCTGTTCAGGCACAAAAGACATGTACAGTTGAAAATCATCGGCATAGCAATGAAAACTCAACCCATACCGTCTTATAATGTCCCCTAATGGGAGCATGTACACCGCGAATTTATTTATTTAGCTTTTGTTTACCAGGTAAGTACACTAGACAAGTAGTATGCCTATTTTCAGGAATGACCCGGGAGAGCACAAAACATACAGTATACATACATGGCAACATTGGCGTACAGCATGATACAGTAAAAACAGCTATAACAACGCTTGTGAAGGGCAGAGATACTGCCACATAGTACAAATTGTTACAGGACATAGATAGACATTAGAATCACTGAATACATATTTCATAGACCATCATGGACTCAGAGTGGACAATAGTGGACTGCAGAGTATTACATTACAGAGACTAGGAGCAGTCACATCTTGTCGTTTGTTTTAGGTGGGACCACAGGGAGCTGAAGGTCCCATGGGAAGGGCAGAGCGAACAGAGTCGAGATGGAGTTCCAGAGCCTAGGCACAAAAGCGGCAAGTCACGATCCCCCATAAGGGTCCGAGTAGGAAACTTTAAGCAACTTCGGTCTGTGACCTGAGCTGGTAGGGATGGCGCCAGTTTTGGGAGGAGATCGCCAGTCCCGGCGGTATGCCCGTGGCAAGCACTTTCCTGGTGAAGTTTCCTACACCAAGGATCAGGAATTCCGCAGGGGGGAGCCAGTTGAGTTTGTCATAGAGCTCACATCGGTGGGTGAGTTTGGGAGCAGCAAGTGCAAACCGACAGATATCATTATATGCCGTGTTCCACCAATTAAGATGGATTTGAGGTGACCTGGCAAATAGGTGGTATCCATAACTAAGGGAGGAGAAGCACTCCCTTGCAAGTGCCAGCCGCTCCGGAGTCAGGTTGTATTTGGCCCTGTTGGCAAGACCAAGCTTACCTGGTGGCTCTGCAGATGTTTTGGATATGGCTTCCATGTCAAGTTGTGGGTCGAGGTGACCCCAAGATATTTAATTGAGCTCGCTGTTGGCAACAGGGCCTCCATCACAAGCTATTTTGAGCATAGCTGATGGGACTTTCAACTTGCCGTGGAACCAAAGAGCATGGCCTGAGTTTTTGTTAGGATTCAATACCAGTCTATGGTTGGTAATCCAGGCCGAGACTCTGCTGAAGTCTTCAGATAGGCACTGGTTAAGGTCAGCAGCATTACGAGCATGGGCCACTAGCACAAGGTCATCTGCATAGCGTGACTTGGCGAGGGAGGTCACCCGTGGAGTTGATTAATAAAAAGTGAGAATAGGAGAGGTCCAAGTACCGATCCCTGGGGAACTCCCATGGTCACAGCCCTAGGCTCCGAGAGGACCTTGTTAAAGCCGGTGTGCTGCTTTCTACCCATTAGGTAGCCCACCATCCAACTCATGGCATGCGGAGAGAACCCGAGAGCCCTGATAACATGGGGGAGAGCACCGAGCCCTGTGAAACCCCGCAGGGTAGCCCATGAGGGGCCGAGGAATAAATTCCCGATACCACTCTCTGGGATTTACCCTCGAGGAAAGAACAAAACCAACTGAGGACTGCCCCTCTCAGTCCACAGAAAAACCACAGGTGCTCGAGCAGCACCCTGTAATCCACAGTGTCAAATGCTGCTGAGATGTCGAGGAGAACCAAGATGGAACGGGTTCTCTGATCTCTCGCCATCAGAAGGTCATTAAGTACCCGTACACGGGCTGTTTCAGTGCTATGCCTTTTTCTGAAGCCAGACTGGAGAGGGTCATAAATATTGTGGTTGGTTAAATGGTCTTCCAGCTGCAGAGCGACCAACTTCTCAATAACTTTCCTTACAAAGGGTAAGTTCGAGATCGGTCTGTAGTTAGCTGGCCAGTCGTGGTTAAGGGAGCATTTTTTAAAAGAGGGTGTACTACTGCCTCCTTTAAGGGATCTGGAACGATCCCTCTCTCCAATGAAACCCCCACTATGCCAGCAAGGACTGGGCCAATAACTTCTACACACCCCACTAGTAGGCATGTAGGGCCCGGATCCAAACTACAGTAGGCTGGCCGCAGAGTCTGGATGATCCTCACTATATCCACGACTATCGGTTGACTAAAGGTGGACCAGGTCTGTCGGGCATTAGTACCACCCGATTATCAATGCATGGTCCAATGGGAAGGCACTGGCTGATCTCATCCCTGATGGTGGACACATTATCAGTGAAGAACTGCGCAAACTCCTCACACTGCACTTGTGCACTTGTGACAACGCTCGACCGGAGTGAAGACAGGCTGGATTGCACAGTCTGCCCACAGTCCGGAAAAGCTAGGCTGGCCTGTTCTTCGCAGTAGCAATTTCCCTGGATAGGAACTCTGCCTTCTTACGGGAAATTGCTGATTGATAGGTCTTATAATGATCCATCAATCTAAGTCTATCCACCTCCAGGTGAGTTTTCAGCTAGTGTCTTTCCAGCCTTCGCCCCTGCCTCTTCAACTCACGGATTTCCCCGTTAAACCAAGGAGCACCCTGGTGAGAGGTAAGAGGGCAAACACGAGCAGGAGCAATGATATCCAAGGCCTCGGTAACAGCCCTATTATAGGCTGACACAAGAGGTCATCTGCGTCTTTTTTCTCCCCATGACACCTCTTGAAAATTATGCCATTAACATTTTTCCAGCGGCTCAACCAGCCGCTGGTAGCAGTAGAAACGGAGAAACATAACATAGCATTTGACGGCAGATAAGGACCGCTTGGCCCACGTAGTCTGCCCATTTTCCTACCTAACAGATAAGCTGCAGATCCTAGTTAACCAACAGCTTATTTCCTCCTACCCCTCACTAGGACAACCTTACATCTGTCCCATGCATTCTTGAATTCCCCCACTGTTCTTGATTCTGTGACCTCCTCAGGGAGGCTGTTCCATGCATTCACAACCCTCTCCGTGAAAAAATACTTCCTCACATTACCTCTGAGCCGCCCCCCCTTCTTCTTCAAATTGTGCCTCCTTGTTCTTGCACATCTCTTTTTCTGAAAGATGTTACCCTCTTGGACTTTGTTGATTCCCTTGGGGTACTTGAAAGTTTCTATCATGTCCCCTCTCTCCCTTCTTTCCTCAATGGTATACATATTAAGCTCCTTTAGTCTTTCTTCATATGTCTTCTGGTGTAGACCCTGCACCATTTTGATTGCCCTCCTCTGGACAGCCTCCACTCTGTCTTTGCGGAGATGGGGTCTCCAGAACTGCACGCAGTACTCTAGATGGGGTCTCACCAACTGTCTGTACAGAGGGATAACAACTTCCTGTTTTCTACTATTGATGCCTCTCCCTATGCATCCCAGTATCCCCCCAGCCTTCCTTATTGCCTTCTCACATTGCTTGCCCACCTTTAGTAAAGTCTAGCCCCATTGTTAGCACTAGGCCCTCTGCCTTTTTTACAAGAATGGGACCTTTTACAGGTCAGGTGCATCCATACCTCGGGCTGCAGTGAACCATCGTAAAAGGGTAACTTCAACCTCTTCATGTTTTCCTGCTCATCTGCGTTTTCTGGTCTGATTATCACAACGCTCCCAATCAGACAGCAGACTGTCCTTGTTTAAAACAATTAGTGTGACAGTGGAGACATCTACCCCAAATTCTGCTGCAACATCAACACACTTGACATTCTGTTGCTCCAAAGCGCTGGAGCACTTGAATTTTCTGGGACAAGGTTAAAGTGATTTTTCTCTGCTCCATGTTGGTCAGGCTGAATGCAGAGAAGCAGTAACAGCTGAATACAAAGAGAGTGGAGCGAGAAGAGTCAGGAGGGGCTGTTGTGCGGAAGCCTAAAACAGCAGACTGTGGGAAGGGAGCTCCTAAGGTGAACAGAGCAAGAAGGGAAGAAGAGGGGCAGTTTAGAGGTGCAGTCAGGGGAAACTCGGGTTACTTGATGGAGGCTGACATAGAGTGTCACAATAAATTTGAGCTACTAAGCAACCTAGAGGGGGAGGAAGGGGTTGGTGGAAATGAGGAAACTTATACAGAGGCCGGGGGGAGTTGGATACCCATAGGGCATCCCAGACCGGCAATGGAAAGGATAGAAATAGTCCCAGAGGGAGAAGGGGAAACATAAATGTTAAGCAAATGGGGAGATGCAACATATTGCAGACATGAGGAGGAGAGCATGATTGGAGAGAAACTGGGAGACAAGGAGGTGGGAAGGCCCCTTCAGCAGGGGTCAGTACAAGATGGGACCCTAGCTAAAGGGGACCCACAGAAAGCCTCTGGAGGCAGGGGCTACTATTACAGGGGGAGGATGGCGGTGTGGGAAGGGGAAACCATCAGGGCCGGATAAATGGTTCGGATAGAGAGGTTAAAGGACACCAATTCAGAGGGGTTTGAGTTAAGTGGGCAAAATAACGAGGGAGGCAGAAAGGGGAGGGTGACAAGGGAGTCTCTAATAAGGCAGGAAGACTCCCATGGAATTGAGATCATGAATAAAGGGGGGCTGAGAGGGCATAGTGGAGGTAACCATAAGGATGATGACGGTGTTAAGGTTCTGTTATTGGGAGACTCGATGATTAGGGGTATCCAGTGGGAGGGACAGGGGGGTGGATGCCATAGCCAGGTGAAGGTAGTGAGGATTTCTGGGCTGACAGGGCACAGAGCAAAGTTCATGGTGTATGAAATGGTTAGGGATTGTGGAGGGAAACTGGATTTCCTGGTGCATTTGGGAACTAACGATCTAGAGGGAAATAGTGTTTTGGAAATCCAAGCAAGGTTCCAAGAACTTGCCAGTGTCTGTCGGGATAATGGATGCAACATTTCCTTTTCGGAGATATTGCCAGTACCAAAGGCCTCAGTGGAGAAAAAAATGAAGCTCACAGAGGTTAATGACTGGCTCAGGAAGTGGGGTGAAGAGAGTGGGTTGGGGATGTTAGGGAACTGGAATGGAGTTTGGGAGGATAAGGGACTATATGCCAAGGACAGGCTTCATCTTGCCCCATTAGGGAAGGAAGCCCTTAAACAGGGGATGGCTGTTACATTCAAGAAATGTGGGGTTTAAACCTGTGGGGGGAAGGGATAAGGGAGGGGCTGACCAGAAGCCCTCTCCTCCAGATGAGGGGAGTAGCCTTCAAGCCCAAGGGGAGGAAACAGACTGGGGGTGGAGGTTTCAGGAGGAGCAGAGGGAGGATGGAAGTATAAGGAATCTGGGTGCAGTTCGACAAAGAGGATCAGGGATAAGGGGTGGGGGTTGGTGTTAGTAAATGCCAGGAGCTTGGGAAACAAGTTGCCAGAGTTCCAGGCCATGCTGTTCGAGGGGTGGATGTGGTGGCGGTCACAGAGACGTGGGCCAACAAAAACCATGACTGGGACCTAAACGTACAGGGGTACATTATGCTTAGGAAGGATAGAAAGGAGGGCAGAGGGGGTGGAGTGGCTATGTTCATTAGAGATGACATAGAAATTGCTAGGGTAGAAGAGGCAGAGGGAAACGTGGAGGCCTTATGGGTCACCTTACGATCCCCAGCAGGAAATAAGGTCAAGCTGGGTGTAGTATATAGGCCTCCCTGGGATAAGTGATGTTCTAGAGGATGGTTTGCTGGACAACAGCATTGCCCAGTGTGGACCAAAAGGGGAAGGAGTGGTGTTGATGGGGGACCTTAATATGCCAGGTACTAACTGGGGAACCATGTCCTCTAAGGTGGCCAAGGAGCAGAGCTGCTGGATGGCTTCCAGGATGTGTTCTTAACACAGCATGTGATGGAGCCCACAAGGGAGGGGCATGTCCTGGACATGGTTCTGGCAGATGGGGATCTGGTAAGGGACATGGTTGTACAGGACCCCCTGACTGGGAGTGACCACAATACTGTCTGGTTTCAAATAAGCATGGGGGGAGGGGGGAGATCTAGGACACTGGCAGTGGACTTCAGGGGCAGACTTTGTGGGCATGGGAAATATTCTCAAGGATCACTTGAGGGATTACATCAATGACAAGTGTGGAAAGGAGATGGGAGGTCATAAAACAGGGACTTCATGAGGCAGTCAGGATCTGCGCTAAGTTGAAACGTAAGGGAGCAAGGTCACATAAACCATGCTGGTGGTCCAGTGAGGTACAGGTAGCAGTCAGAGAAAGAAGCGCCTACAAAAATATAAAACAACAAGAGGGGATAGGGATAAGGAAATGTGCCTTCTTGCATCTAGAAAAGTCACCCGTATGGTGAGGGGAGCAAAGTCCAGTAAAGAGCAGCGGCTGGCACAGGGGATACATGGAGGGGAAAAGGGGTTCTTCCGGTACATTGGGGAGCGGAGAAAAACTAAGGGCCATCTCAGCAGATTGAGATCAGAAGGAGGGTGGGTGGAAGAGGCGAGGGACCAGGCAGAGGTATTTAACGAGTACTTTGCCTCTGTGTTCACTAGGGAGCTGGATGGGATATCTACAAAGCAAGGCACGAAGGGGATAGAAGCGGCAGTAAGTGGGATCAGGGGAGCAACAGAAATGGAGCAAGAGGGAGGGAGAGGTACCCCAGGGGTGTCACATCTGGATAAGGATAAAAAGGCCAGTAAGGTGGAGGGGACGGATGATGCTATCTCCGCCAAAAGGGTGTGGTTAGCCCTCAAGGCCCTAAAGAAAGACAAATCTCCTGGGTCGGATGGCATTCATCAGAGAGTACTATGGGAATTGGCGGACATACTGGCTGCACCCCTGGCGGAGCTCTTCAACAGGTCACTTGAAACAGGGAGGGTACCTAGGGATTGGCAAGAGGCACATGTGGTGCCAATCCATAAAGGGGGGTCGAGGGAAGTACCAGGTAACTATAGACCCATCAGTTTAACCTCGGTGGTGGGAAAATTAATGGAGAGTATACTAAAGGAACGATTGGGGGTGTATTTGGAGGAGGTGGGAGGTCTGGATAGTTGGCAACATGGGTTTGTGCTAGGTAGATCATGCCAAACCAATCTTGTGGAGCTCTACGAATGGGTAACATCAGAACTGGACAGGGGAAAGCCTGTGGATGTATTATTCTTGGACTTCAGCAAGGCGTTTGACTCTGTCCCCCACAATGGTCTGGTGGTGAAACTGATGGAGTTAGGAGCAGGCCCTTTGATGGTCAGATGGATTGAAAACTGGCTAGCTGGATGCACCCAGAGAGTAGTGGTCTGTGGGGAGCTCTCGAACCCTAGAGAGGTTGGTAGCGGGGTACCGCAGGGCTCGGTCTTGGGTCCGATCCTGTTTAATGCATACATATCGGACATCAGGGAGGGTATAGGGTGTGAAATGAGTCTCTTCGTGGATGACTCCAAGATGGGAGCAGTAGTTGAGGGAGAAGAGGGGAGGTTGGCCCTGCAAGGGGACCTGGACACCCTGGAAAGCTGGGCTCACATGAAATAAATTTCAATATCACCAAGTGCAAGGTGTTGCATCTTGGTCGAGGAACCCTAAACACAGGTACACCCTGGGAGGGAGGCGCTGGAGGCCTCAATAGGGAAAAAGACCTAAGGGTCATGGTGGATGCATGTATGAATAACTCTGAGCAGTGCAGGAGGCTGGCTGCAAGGCAAACAGGATGTTGGGATGCATCGTGGGGATCACCTCTAGGAGCAAGGAAGTGATTCTGCAGCTGTACAATGGACTGGTTAGACCACACCTTGAGTACTGTATACAGTACTGGAGACCACATTTGAAGAGGAGATACAGCTCCTGGAGAGGTACAGAGGAGGGCAACTAAGATGATACGAGGGCTAGGGATTTGACGTGAGGACAGACTTGAGGAGCTCTGCCTGTTTTCATTGGAGGAGAGGAGAGACAGGGGGGACATGATTGAGGTCTTCAAGTACCTCAAGGGAATAAATAGGGTAAACATGAAGGGGATCTTTAGACTAAAGCAGGGAGGTATCACCAGAGGGCATGGTTTGAAGTTGGAAGGTGGAAGGGTGAGGGGGGAAAAGAGGAGGAGGTTTTTCACAGAGAGGGTGGTGGACCCTTGGAATTAACTGCCTGGTGAGCTGGTTCAGAGATCCACAGTGGAGGGCTTCAAGAGAGGGTGGAACAGACACAGAAAGTGGATACATCAGATGGTGGCCTGTCCCAGGGGGGTGGGGATGGATCATAGGGGTTTCTGGAGCATAAGGGATGGGAGGGCCTCGGCACCCAACTAAGGATCTAAGGTTCGAGCAGACTCGATAGACCGTAAGGCCTAATCTGCTGGCAAATAGTATGTTATCTTCAGGTGTTAAATGCAAACTCAACACCTCGTTAAGTGAAGTGCACTAATCTGGCACTAATTACACACAGGCAAATGTGCTAATGATCTGGCTTTCAGTGTATTTAAAGGAAAACTACACCCAAAACTTGAAAAAAGATATGTTGTGCAGAGTGTTTTAATTTGTATGTGAAGTTCTAGTGTTTCCTTCCCTCTGACTGGTATTAGGAGTTTTTCCCAAATTAGCTTGCTAGCTTTATGCTAGTTTTACGACCCCAGGGGATCTTCATACCTGATAGTGTAATTGTATTTCTTGTTCCCACAGTGCATCTTGTCTCACGTGACTGTGATGTAGAGAGACCCAACATTCAGCACACACATCCAAACAAACTAAATATCTTGGAAGCTTTACAAGCTGCACAAAATGCCAGCACCAAAGTTTTCAGGACAGTAAAACCTTTAGGAAGAGGTGGTCACCAAGCTGAATTCTACAGATTTTAAAATATAGCCATCTCTATTGTTGTGAACTGATTGTAATGCAATGCTTTCTGCTGGATTTATGGGCTCTGCTACATCACCATTACATGAAACAAGGTGCATTGTAGGACAAAGAAATGCAATAAACCATTTGATATGGAGATATCCAGGGGTCGTAAAACTACCCGAAAGCTAGCAGGCTAATTTAGGAAAAACTCCTAATACCAGTCAGAGGGAAGGAAACACTAGAACTTCACATACAAATTAAAACGCTCTGCACAGCATATATTTTTTCAAGTTTTGGGTGTAGTTTTCCTTTAATCGAAAAGTGCACTTACAGAGAGTACACTTAAGCGGAATTTATAACACAGTATATAAAAAAAAGGGAAAACAAAGTTGTGACTAAAACAGAATGTGCACTAAACTGAAGTGCACTTAAGTGGAATCCACTGTAGTAGTCATGAAAGAAGAGGTGGCAACAGCTGCAAGGAGTTCCTCATCAGTTTCTGTGCTGTTCCTGGCTGGGATCAGTGTCAGTATTCTCTGACAACTTAAAGAGAAATTTGTCTAGACCTCCAGACCTTTGGGGAGAACCCCCTCACTGCAGCAAGAAACACAAAAGGAAGCATCAATGCAGATCTTGCTCTTCCTGCTCATTTGACTGCTCGGTCTGCTCGAGCTTCTTGTGGTTGAGGGCTTCATGGTAACCCCGTCGGGCCTGTCAGCTTCAGCTCTGGTCAAGTGGGTGGTTGCGACCTTTCTCAAGCCTGTCAACCAGTTGTTGGAGGAGATAGATGAGGAGCCAGTCTCCTATGTGCCGGTTCTCCTGGTCCTCACTCTGAAGGATGTGGCCCAGTTGGTGTCTTCAGCTGGGTGGCGTCATGAGCATCCTCCACTGCTGGTCATGCCTCTGAGGCCTCTAGTGCTTAACCTGACTTTCCACACACACACACACACACACACACCCCCCGGGAGGACACCCCGTTGACTTTGATCCTTGAGTCAGAATGGAGGTGCCGCCCTTGGTCCTGCTTCATCGGGAGGTGCTGCTGTTCTTGGACAAGGTAAGGCATCGATGAAAAATGCACCAATATTATGAAGAGCACCTCTGGCAACAGTCAACCACTCCTGGAAGGGGTAGGGATCTGCCCCTCAGCCTTCAACCCCTTGGCCTATGCTTCATTCTGATGATGGTCCACACATCTCAGCAGTCCCTCTGCTTCTCTGCCCCTTTGGTTGGAGCCAGTTCCACCACAGCCCCTATTTCAAGCCTTACCGGGGACTCCCATGCTGTGGCTCACTTTTGGTGGCGATCACTAAATCTGAGAATACTAGGGTGGTACATGGTCACAAATGGTCAAGGGCCATATTTGAGGAATCCTATGACTCTGAAGGTGAGTCATCCATGGCCTAGAACAGGACTCACACATTCAGTCGGGAATCAGTTAAGGAACTGAATACCGACTACAGACCAGTGTCTTTTGGGGCTTTGATCCGACTTATGCTGGAGTCCATGAATGTGCCCTTGGATCCAGTCTAGACCCAGATCATATATGACTGTTTTAGTGACACACTGGCAAGGACGATTCCCCGTGGGTTGCCTTTCCCATGGCTGAGGCTGTCTTGGGAGTGGCATTGGAGCTTTGGCATCATTCTGCCTGGCACCCTCTACTTGTATGATCCATAAGTAAGCAGTCCCAACAGGCTCCATTTCTTGGTTCTCTGACCACCCCTCTGCTGAGGGCATGGTTTCAGACTAAGCCTTCCATAAATCAGGTGCTCAAGGGGACATTAACAAGCCTCCAGGTGGAGAATTCAAAAAGACTGGCCATGCAGAAGTAAAAAAAAAAAAAAGTACACTGCTGTGTCACTGGGTCTCTTTTAGGCCAGCTATGCTGTTATAATGGCTAACTTTGGCCACTTTCAATCACATGAGTGCAGTGTGCATATTTATGGAACACACACAGATGGGAGAAGGAAATAAGTGCCTCAGCTGGGACTTGAATCCAGGCTGCCCAGAATATCGTTCTGGTTGCGCTACCAGTTGCACCACCTAGGCAACTAGAAACTGGAAAAATTCATACATATACAAAGCAACCATACATGGCAGGCAATAGTAAAAATGTATAACAGCATAGGCTGGGTTCAGGTATCTAAAGTATGATAGGTAAATACAATAACAGTGAATATAAGAGCTAACTGTTCAGTGGGTCTTGGAATAATATCTTATCAAGAGGTCTCCATATTTTTTTACCAGTCTTAGGAATTTTTCATGTAGTTCTAATTCACCTTTTTGATTTTAATTAAGTATATTATTAGGTAAATCCATAGTCTAAACTTTGGTGGAGTCACATCTTTCCAATTCAACAGGGTGCACTTATTAACACTAATAAAAAGGGAACTAGGAGAGCTTCAGTAGCAGACAAGTAGTGGAATAGCAGTATAATTGCAGTATAATGTGGGGAGTGGTACAATGCAGTGGCTGTGGGGCAGCCATATTCAGGCAGATCTTCTGGACACTGAGGTGCTGCCCTATCTGCATGCATCTCTCTGGACTGCGGGATGAGGTAGCCAGACTCAGGCGGAAGTAAACTGGGTCAGGAGTACCATCACCTATCCAGAGACCACTCAGTCCAATGCAGCTGCCTCAAAGGATGCAGAGAACGAGGAGTACTTGGATGACAGTGGGCTTAGGGAGGGTTAGAGCGGTCAGGCAGAGGCACATCCCAGATCCTATTCCACTCAAGAACTCATATGCCACACTGCCAAATGGGGACAACCAAATAGAGGTACCCAGAGAAGTGGAAGGAAAGGATGTGGAGGTTAGCCAAGGAGGTGACCTCAGCAGGGAAAGCAGTGGACCCCAGAGGAGAAGGAAGCGAATCCTAGTGGGGGACTCCATCATAAGAGGGATCCAGCTAGGAACACAGGAGGGGGAGGACAGGGAGGTGAGGTGCTTACCAGGTGCCACGGCATGGAGAGGATGGAAGGAAGGTCCTGGGGATCACTGGGAAGGCAAGATGGAAGGGTGAGCTGGATGTCATTATCCACCTAGGTACTAATGACCTGGCAAATGGGGAGCCAAAGGAAGTTCAGGAAGAGTTTAGGAAATTGGGGAAGGGTCTCAAGCAAGTAGCTACTTCTGTCACTTTCTCAGAAGTACTACCTGTGAGAAGCAAGGGAGAGCATAGGGGTGCATATACCAGGAACTTTAACTCATGGTTGAAGAACTGGTGCTGTGAGGAAGGGTTTGGATTCATTGGTGACTGGGGACCCACCTGGAGGGATGGAGGTTTGTTCAAGCCTGACGGCCTGCATCCATCCTGGAGGGGAATCAAGCACTCAATGATAAGTTTAAGTGCTACATTGACAAGCATTTAAACTAGCAAAGAGCGAAGCCAGCAAGGAGGCACCTACTTGCTCACCCCCAGCTAGCAGTGGAACCAGTGAACCAGAGGAGTTGCTGTCTCTACAAAGCAGTGTGCAAAAGATGGAGATTAGCGCCCAGGAGGTGGATAGGCAGAATAGGGGCAAAATTCAGCAGAAGGGCAGACAGCAAGGAGAACCAGGGATAAAGGACAACCAAGGAAGGGGCTGGAGTAGAACAGCGAAACAGTCTAGGGAGGTCCAATCATGGAAAGCCATGTGTGCAAATGCCAGGAGCCTTGGCAACAAGATGGAAGATCTGGAGGCTGTCATGGTGCTGTCAGACCTGGACATTGTGGCCATCACTGAAACCTGGTGTAATGATAACCACGACTGGGAGTTGGCCATACCTGGCTACAACGTATTCAGAAGAGACAGGGCAGGCAGGAAGGGAGGAGGAGTGGCACTGTATGTGAAAAATGACATAAGGGCCACAGAGATCCAGGAGGAACAAAATGGGGGAGAGATACTGTGGGTTAAGCTGGAAAGGAAAATGTGGCCAGCCATCCGCACAGGTGTGGTCTATAGACCACCAGCCCAGGAGGAAGAAACAGATAGGGAGCTGATGCTAGCCATCCAGAGGATGGCAGACAAGGGTGAGGTAGTACTGGTTGGAGACTTCAATATTCCAGACGTGGACTGAAGCATCCCAGCAGCAGCATCAACTAGGAGCAGATTTATCCTGGACTCCCTTCAGGGTGCCTTCCTAAAGCAACTGGTCATGGGACCAACTCGACAGAAGGCAATACTGGACCTTGTGCTCACAAACAGGGACAGTGTAATGGGGTTAAGAGTGGGGGAGCACCTGGGGAACAGTGACCACCAGTCATTGTGGTTTGAAATCACAGAAAGAGCAGAACCAAACCACACAAAAACACGTATCCTGGATTTTAGGGGGGCAAACTTTGGGAAAATGGGGAGATACTTGAAAGAGGCATTAAGGGGAATGGGGCAGGAATCAGGGGTTGAGGAACAGTGGGAAGTATTTAAAATGGGGATTACAAAACAACAGAATTATGCATTAAGCAGATTAGCAAGAGGAAAAGGAAGAGGAGACCATTATGGTTTTCCAAAGAGGTAGCAAAGAAAGTGAAAGCCAAAAAGATTGCATTCAGGCAGTACAAAAAGACACAGGCAGAAGGGGATAGGGAGAAGTACCAGGAGAAGCAAAGGGAGGCAGGGAGGTTAGTAAGGGAAGCCAAAGCTCAGGCAGAAGAACACATTGCAAAATCAGTGGGTAGAGGGGACAAAACCTTTTACAGGTACATAAGTGAAAAAAGAAAGGCAAAGGGAGGGATAGTGAGACTGAAGGGCGAGGATGGGGGCTGTGTGGAGGATGACAACAGTAAAGCTGACATATTGAACAGGTATTTCTGCTCAGTCTTTACTGAGGAAGAGGAGGGTAATGGATCTGAACGGAGTACAAGGGGTGAGAATAGTGCAGAAATGGACACAAGTCCCTTTACAAGAGAAAGGGTCCTGAAGGAACTGGAAGTAATAAGAGTTGATAAAGCAATGGGGCCAGATGGGGTGCACCCCAGGGTCCTTAAAGAACTAAGAAAGGTGGTGGCTGAACCTCTTGCTATCCTGTTTAGCCGATCACTAGAAACGGGAGGTACCCAAAGACTGGAGGATAGCAGATGTAGTCCCCTTATACAAAGGTGGGAACAAAGAGGAAGGGGAACTACAGACCAGTCAGCCTCACCTCGGTAGTGGGGAAACATAGAAACATAGACTTTGACGGCAGATAAGGACCGCTAGGCCCATCTAGTCTGCCCATTTCCCTACCTACAGGATAGGCCACAGATCCTATTTAACTAACAGCCTATATCTTCCTGCCCCCCACAAGAATTGCCTTATGTCTGTCCCATGCATTCTTGAATTCTCCCACAGTTTTAGACTCCACAACTTCCTCAGGAAGGCTGTTCCATGCATTCACTACCCTCTCTGTGAAATAATACTTCCTCACATTGCCCTGAACCCCTCCTTCTATCTTTAAATTGTGTCCCCTTGTTCTTGCAAGTCTCTTTTTCTGAAAGATGCTACCCTCTTGGACTTTATTGATTCCCTTAAGGTACTTGAAAGTTTCTATCATGTCCCCCTCTCCTTCTTTCCTCAAGGGTTTACATATTAAGCTCCTTTAGTCTCTCTCTCATACGGCTTCTCTTGCAGACCCTGCACCATTTTAGTTGCCCTCCTCTGGACTGCCTCTATCCTGTCTATGTCCTTGCAGAGATGGGGTCTCAGAACTGGACACAGTATTCCAGATGGGGTCTCACCAACTGTCTGTGCAGAGGGATAACAACTTCCTGTTTTCTGCTGCTGATGCCTCTCCCTATGCATCCCAGTATACCCCCGGCCCTCCCTACTGCCTTCTCACATTGCTTGCTAACCTTAAGGTCATCTGATATGATTACCCCAGGTCCCTTTCCTGTTTTGTTGTTGTTACTACCTCCCCACCCATTGTGTATTCTTCCCTGGGTTCTTGTTTCCCAGGTGCATTATTTTGCGCATTGAATCTAGCTGCCATACGTCCTGACTCCTAGCTGCTACGTCTGACTCTAGCTGCCATACGTCTGTCGGGAAGATCATGGGAAGCACTACTGAAGGAGAGATTGGTGGAACATCTGATTGTCAATGGACTACAGGACCCAAGGCAGCATGGTTTCACCAGGGGAGGTCATGTCAGACCAACCTCATTGAATTTTTGACTGGGTGACTAGGGAGGTGGATCAGGGAGGGCAGTGGACATGGCCTATCTGGACTTCAGCAAGGCCTTTGACACTGTGCCATATAAGAACTATTGCACAAACTGGGGAATATGGTGTGGGCAGGACAGTAGTGTGGTGGGTAGGTAACTGGCTGGGCAGCAGGACATAGAGGGTGGTGGTAAATGGCTGTCACTCCACAGAGGGAAGAGTGACCAGTGGGGTACTACAGGGATCAGTGCTGGGACCGGTACTATTCAATATCTTCATCAGTGACATTACTTGGGACCTAGAAGGCAGAATTTCACTGTTAGCTGATGACACAAAGCTCTGTAACAGAGTAGACACACCAGAGGGTGTAGACAGAATGAGAAGGACCTGCAGAAACTTGAAGAATGGTCAGGGGTTTGGCAGTTGAAATTCAATGCAAGGAAGTGCAAGATAATGCATATGGGGCACAAAACCCTGGCACAATATATCAGTTAGGGGTGAGGATATAGCATGCCAAGCAGGAAAGGGATCTTGGGGTAATCATCTCTGATGACCTCAAGGCAGGAAACAGTGTGACAAGGCAGCAGGTAAAGCAAATAGGATGCTGGGATGCATAGGCAGGGGCATCACCAGCAGGAAAAGGAGGTCATAATTCCACTATACAAGACACTAAGCGAGGCCACACCTGGGTACACTGTGCAGTTCTGGAGACTCTTACCGTGGGACATAGGGTAGAGAAGGTTCAGAGGAGGGCAACAAAGATGGTGCATGGATTGCATCACAAGTCCTATGAGGACAGGTTGAAGGCACTGAACATGTACTCCCTGGAGGAGAGGAGGGAGAGAGGGGATATGATAGAGACATACAAGTATATTACAGGGAGGAACAGGGTGCAGGAATGCACTATTTTTAAGCGAAAAAGATGTTCCAGGACTAGAGGGCATGGGATGAAGTTAGAAGGAGGACGATTCAGAGGAAATGTGAGGAAGAATTTCTTCACAGAACGGGTGGTGGACAAGTGGAATACCCTGCCAGAGGAAGTGGTGGGGGCTGAAACAATCACGGGATTTAAGAATGCATGGGATAGACATAAAGGAATTGTGGAGGTCAGGGGTAAGGGGCAACAGACTTCTTGGAAAACATAAACTGAAAACATAAATGTAAAAACTTACATTGGTGGGTCTAAGTTTAGTATTTTTTATATATCCCAAATAATACAAAGGTGGTGTAAGGTACATTTCTATAGCTCTGAAGATCTTAAATATATTTTCCCAATATTGTTTAAAATATTTGGGCATTACTCAAATGTATAACTTAGAGATCCCGTGGTATTAGTGCATCTGGGGCAAGAATCAGTGATCCAGACAAACAGACGAGAAAAAGAAATAAGAGCTTTAGCTGTGATTTGAACCCATTTTGCCTGGAATACTGTTCTGGTTGCGTTACCAGTTGCGCAGCCGAGGCAGCTAGAAACCTAGGACTCCCAGAAGTACCTTACTCTTTCTCTAATTCACAGCCTAATGCTGCACAGATCATTACATTTACATACACAGGGGTGCTTCTGGGAGTCCAAGGTGCAGCTAGTAGTGCAACCAGAACGGTATTCTTGGCAGCCTGGGTTCAAGTCCCAGCTGATGCACTTATGTCTTTCTCTTCTGTTTGTATAACTTTGGCCACTCCCTGCTGGGACTATTAGGGGTCTTCCTTCCCCATCTTCCTGCTGACAAACAGTTGCCAGTGAAGTTAGAGTCCAGGGTCAGTCAGTGGCTAAACATCAGCTCCAGATGGCTCTGGACATGGGAGATGCCTGTGCCACGGCAACGGCTGTTTCCATGCATCATAGGGCTTGTCTGAGGCTTTCCACCTTTACTCAGCATAAACTATACAGTTACATAGAAACTGTTGGCAGATAAGGGCCTATGGCCCACCCAGTCTGCCCATTTGAGCTTGTAAGTTTCCTTTACCTTTTTCTATAAGTCTGTTGCCCCTTACCTCTAACCTGCAGAATTCCCTTATGTCTGTCCCATGCATTCTTAAATCCCATGATTGTTTCAGCCACAACCACTTCCTCTGGCAGGGTGTTCCACTTGTCCACCACCCTTTCTGTGAAGAAATTCTTCCTCACTTTTCCTCTGAACCACCCTCCTCCAACTTCATCCCATGCCCTCTAGTCCTGGAACATCATTTGCACTGGAAAACAGTGTATTCCTGCACCCTGTTCCTCCCTGTGAGGTACTTGTATGTCTCTAACATATCCCCTATCTCCCTCCTCTCCTCTGGGGGTACATATTCAGATCTTTCAGCCTGTCCTCATAGGACTTGTGATGCAAACCCTGTACCATGTTTGTTGCCCTCCTCTGAACCTTCTCTACCCTATGTTCTTACATAGGTAAGGTCTCTAGAACTGTACACTGTACTCTGGGTTGGGCCTCACTAGTGTCTTGTATAGTGGAATGATGACCTCCCGTTTTCTGCTGGTGATGCCCCTGCCTATGCATCCCAGCTTTCTATGTGCTTTACCTGCTGCCTTGTCGCACTGTTTCCTTACCTTGAGGTCATCAGAGATGATAAACTCAAGGTCCCTTTCCTGCTTGGTGCATGCTATATCCTCACCCCCCCAACTGATATTTTGTTCCATGGTTTTTGTGCCCCATATGCATTATTCTGCACTTCTTTGCATTGAATTTCAACTGCCAAACCCTTGACCATTATTCAAGCTTCTGCAGGTCCCTCCTCATTCTGTTTATACCCTCTAGCGTGTCCACTATGTTACAGAGCTTCGTGTCATCAGTGAACAGGGAAATTCTGTCTTCTAGGTCCTGCGCAATGTCACTGATGAAGACGTTGAATAGAACCAGTCCCAGCACTGATCCCCGTGGTACCCCACTGGTCAATCTTCCCTCTGTGGAGTGACAGCCATTTACCACAACCCTCTGTGTCCTGCCGCCCAGCCAATTACCCACCCAGCACACTACTGTCCTTCCCACTCCCATATTCCCCAGTTTTTTAATAGCCTTCTATGTGGCACAGTGTCACAGGTCTTGCTGAAGTCCAGATAGGCCACATCCACTGCCCTCCCCTGATCCACCTCCCTTTTCACCCAGTCAAAAAATTCAGTGAAGTTGGTCTGGCATCACCTCCCCTCGGTGAAACCATGCTGCCTTGGGTCCTGTAGTCCGTTGGCAACCAGATGTTCTACCAATCTGTCCTTCAGTAGTGCTTCCATGATCTTCCCCACTACCGAGGTCAGGCTGACTGATATGTAGTTCCCTGCTTCCTCTTTGTTCCTGCTTTTGTATAAGGGGACTACATCTGCTGTCATCCAGTCTTTGGGTACCTTCCCTGTTTCCAGTGATCGGTTAAACAGGATTGCCAGAGGTTCAGCCACTACCTCTCTTAGTTCCTTTAGGACCTTGGGGTGCACCCCATCTGGCCCTGTTGCTTTTCTGACTCTTATTCCTTCCAGTTCCTTAAGGACCCTTTCCCGTGTAAAGGGACTTTTGTCCATTTCTGCGCTGTTCCCACCCCTGTACTCCCTTCAGGCCCATTACCCTCCTCTTCCTCAGTAAAGACTAAGCAGAAATATGTGTTCAGTATGTCAGCTTTACTGTTGTCATCCTCCACGCGGCCCCCGTCCTCCCCCTTAAGTCTCACTATCCCCCCCTTTGCCCTTCTTTTTTCACTTATGTACCTGTAAAAGGTTTTGTCCCCTCTACCCACTAATTTTGCGATGAGCTCTTTTGTCTGAGCTTTGGCTTTTCTTACTGACCTCCCTTTGCTTCTCCTGGTACTTCTCCCTATCCCCTTCTGCTTGTGCCTTTTTGTATTGCCTGAATGCAGTCTTTTTGGCTTTCACTATCTCCGTTACCTCCTTGGAAAACCATAAAGGCTTCCTCTTCCTTTTCCCCTTGCTAACCTGCTTAATACATAATTCTGTTGCTCTTGTAATCCCTTTTTTAAATATTGACCACTGGTCCTCCACTCTGATTCCATCCCCATTTCCATTAATGCCTCTTTCAAGCATCTCCCCATTTTCCCAAAGTCTGCCCTCCTAAAATCCAGGATACGTGTTTTTGTGCGGTTTGGTTCTGTTTCTTCTGTGATTTCAAACCACAGTGACTGGTGGTTACTGTTCCCCAGTTGCTCCCCCACTGTTACCTCTATCACACTGTCCCCATTTGTGAGCACGAGGTCCAGTATTGTCTTCTGCCCAGTTGTTTCCATGACCAGTTGCTTAAGGGAGGCACCTTGAAGGGAGTCCAGGATAAATCTGCTCCTGGTTGATGCTGCTGCTGGTATGCTCCAGTCCATGTCTAGAGTATTGAAGTCTCCAAGCAGCACCATCTCCCCCTTGTCTGTTATCCTTTGGATGGCTAGCATCAACTCCGTTTCCTCCTCCTGGGCTGGTGGTCTGCAGACCACCCCAGTGCAGATAGCTGACCCTATTTTCCTTTCCAGCTTAACCCACAGTATCTCTCCCCCATTTTCTTTCTCCTGGATCTCTGTGGCCTTTATGCCATCTTTCACATAAAGTGCCACTCCTCCTCCTATCCTGCCTGCCCTGTCTCTTCAGAATATATTGTAGCCAGGTATGGCCATCTCCCAGTCATGGTAATCATTGCACCAGGTCTCTGATGGCCACAATGTCCAGATCTGACTGCACCATAGCAGCATCCAGATCCTCCTTCTTGTTGCAAAGGCTCCTGGCATTGGCGCACATGACTTTCCATGATCTGAACTCTCTGGACTGTTTAACTATTCTACTTCAGCCCCCTTCCTGGTTGCCCTTTATCCCTGGTTCTCCCCGCTGTCTGTCCTTCTGTTGAATTTTGGCCCCTTTCTTTCTATCCACCCCTTGGGTGCTCACCTCCATCTTTTGCACACTGCTTCGTAAAGATATCTCCTCCTCCTGTTCACTGGTTCCACTGTCAGCTGTGGAGGGTGGGCAATTAGGTACACTCCTTGTTGGCCTGCCACCCCCCTTGGCTAGTTTAAATGCTTGTCCATGTAGCATTTAAACCTCTTATTGAGTGATTGGATTCCCCTCCAGGACGAATGCAGGCCATCAGGCTTGAATAAGCCTCCATCCCTCCAGGTGGGTCCCCAGTCACCATTGAATCCAAACCCTTTCTCACAGCACCAGTTCTTCAGCATTATGTTAAAGTTCCAGGTGCGTGTGCCCAAACGTTCTCCCGTGCCTGTCACAGGCAGTACTTCTGAGAAGGTGACAGATGTAGCTACTTTCTTGAGACCCCTCCCCAGTTTCTTAAACTATTCCTGAACTTCCTTAGGCTCCCCATTTGCCAGGTCATTAGTACCTAGATGGATTATGACATCCAGCTCACTCTCCCATCTTGCCTTCCTGGCATTCCCCAGGATTTTCCTCCCATCCCTCCACACCGTGGAACCTGGTAGGCACCTCACCTCCCTGTCCTCTCCCTCATGTGTTCCTAGCTGGATCCTTCTTATGATAGAGTCCTCCACCAGGATTTGCTTCCTCCTCCTCTGTGGTCCTCTGCTTTCGCCATTGAGGTCACTTCCTCTGTTGACCTCCACATCCTTCCCTTCCACTTCTTTAGGTTCCTCTGTTTGGTTGTCCCCATTTGCCAGTGTGGCATATGAGTTCCGGAGTGGAACAGGATTTGGGATGTGCCTCTGCTAACCGCCCTAACCCTTTCTGAGCCCACTGTCATCCTAGTGTTCCTCATTCTTGGCATCCCTTGTGGCAGCGGCATTGGACTGGATGGTCTCGGGTTAGGGGGGAAGGTACTGCTGACCTAGTTTACTTCCGCTCTGAGTCTGGCTACCTCATCCTGCAGTCCAGAGAGATGCCTGTAGATAGGACAGCACCTCAGCGTCCCAGAGGTCTGCCTTAATATGGCTGCCCCCCCATCCACTGCATTGCACCACCCCCATTATACTGCACTTCTACTGCTATTCCAGTAGTTGTCTGCTACTGAAACTCTCCTTGTAGTTCCCTCTTTATTAATTTAATGTCCTGAAAATCCTGCCACCAATCCTCAGATACTTTCTTTAAAGAAGGAAACAAAACAAAAAAGTCAAAACACTTGTGCCGAGGGTGGGCCTCCTCTCCCCTTATGTCCCTCCTACTCCACAACAACTGCTCTTCCCTGTGCTTGGCTCCTGTCAATCAGATTTTGCAGGGCATATAACTAAAAGTGGGAGATGAAGGAGAGAGGGTGGGCGAAAATTTGCAGCAAGTAAAGACAGCAAAGGAAAACAGCACCACTAAAAGCACACCAAGCTAGGTTTTACATTTTCAACAGCCCCAAAACAATTCCAAGTAAAGACCGCAAAGGGAAACAGCACCACTAAAAGCACACAAATCTAGGCTTTAAAACGAAAACAGCAATGAGCAATTACTACACTGCATTGAAATGAATCTGGATCCTTCCCCTTCTGGCCTTTGCTGGCTGATTTCTCCTTATTGTGTACCAACCTTTTCAGCCCTGGGGAGAAAGGCATCTCATACACTTTGAAAAGTCCAGTACAACCCTCGATTCTACAGTGTTGTCTCAAAAGGACCCAAAGGCTCCAAACCTAAAAAACGTATCTGCCTTTTTAGCCACAACAGCCTCAGTAGCAGCCTCAGTAGGGGCAGTTACAGTGCTGGCATCCAAAGTCCAAATTTGGTGGCCAGGGGCAAAGGGGGGGGCAGAGATGGAGGTACCTCCATGTCCCTGCATCTGGAACCCCCGCCAAGGCTGTGCAGTGACGGGTTTTTGGGTGTCTTTCCCCCTCCTGTCCAGTCCGCAGTCAGGGGTCGGTTGTGCCACTTATTACCACAGTGATCCACCATTTCCTTGGATAAGTGGATTCTAGAACTGGTGGGCAGAGGGTTGCTTCTGGATTTGGGACTCTTCTGCTGTACTGACTCTGAGCTCTTCAGAAGTCCGGGGTGCTGAAGGACACATTCTCTGCTCAAACAGCCAACATCACTCAGTTCCTAGAGTACAGGGTGATTACCCATGTTTAAGATACCCTGGCCACTGAGAGATATGTGTCTAGGTACTTCTTGGTTCTGAAACAGATGGGGGATGGCTCCCCATACTGGACTTCATGATCTGAACCAGTTCCTGCAAAAGCACAAGTTCCAGATGATCACCCTAAATCAGATCATTCCATTCTGGGCAGGGCATGTGGTTCTGCTCCCTTGAACTCCAGGACATGTTCTTCCACATCCCAGTCTGACCATCCCATTGCTGTTACCTTCAGTTCTGTGCAGAGGGGATCTTCTATCAATTCCAGATCTTGCCCTTTTGTCTCTCACCTGCACCCAGGGTCTTCACCAAGTGCATGGCAGTGGTGGCGGCCTTCCTACAGTGCAAGGGCATCAGGCTGTATCCCTACCATGAAAGTGTAGCAAAATTGGAGAGCTGGTGCTGCTCAGATAGGGTGTGTTGGTGCAGCTGCTGGGGCGGACTATCCCCCATGTGACTCCAAAAGAAACAGAGTGCAGCACACACAGTTGGAAAAAAATACACAAACTGGCTGGTAGTGCAAATGATCATATTAATTTATTTCGGCTAAAATAGCTTGTGCAAGACCCAAAGCAAACAAAAGTCCATAACTCCAAGGTGCTCCAGTGCTCTGCCAAGTAAAGTTTTGTCAGGGGGTGGGGTTCTGAACATACAGAGTTCATTTTATAGGTCCCTGGCTCTGACATCATTGAATAATCTGATAGTGGTGTTTACATCACGTTGTTTACAGTTGCCATGGAGATCTTGCTCTGCTATCCCATGCATCTAAACCAAAATCAAAATCAATGTGCATATATAGTGATGTGACTGTACAGAACATAAAACTTTATACTGTTATAAATCACAAAAAAAAAAACCTTTATACTGGTTGCCAGGTACTTTAGATGAAAGAGGAGCAAAGTGTAGCATTCAGACAGAGTAGTATATGGTAGCCACCTCTTGTACTGGCGATCACCCCTATTATTTAGAGAGCAACTCTCTATCATAATAAAAAGCTTAACAATACTAGATTTACGCCATTTATGTTTTGTCTTTATTTTTTTAGTTCTTTGTTACTTGTGTTTTACTTCCCCCTGCTGTTAGTCTACTAAGTATTGTAGATAATGCAGCAGTTATTTCTCTGAGTCTTTCAAAATGTATCCGACTCTCTCCTGCTAACCTCACAATTGCTGCTTGTGACATCACAGTCTGTTGTCATGGTGAGCACTGTGGTGTCATAAACCAAGGCACTGTGAGGTTAATATGGGAGAGGTAAAAGATTAATATACAAGTTAGCCAGCCTGGGAGTGGGTCCCAAGATGACAGCCTGGGTAAAGAATTGGATGGAGAATAGGACACAGAGAGCAATAGTAAATGGAGTCCACTTAGAAGAAAGGAAGGTTACTAGTGGGGTACCGCAGGGTTTAGTATTAGGACCGGTCCTCTTCAATGTCTTTATAAGTGACATTGCAGGAGGACTGGAAGGAAAAGTATGTCTCTTTGCAGATGACACAAAGATCTGCAACAGAGTTGATGCACAGCGTGGGGTGGAAAGGATGAGAAGGGACTTGGCAAGGTTAGAGGAATGGTCAAATGTATGGCAGCTTAGATTCAATGCTAAGAAGTGCAAGGTAATGCACCTGGGAAACAAAAACCCAGGGGAAGAGTACACAATGGGGGGTGAGATACTAACAACAACAAAAATGGAAAGGGACCTGGGGGTAGTCATATCAGATGACCTAAAGGTGGGCAAGCAATGTGAGAGGGCAGCAAGGAGGGTTGGGGGATACTGGGATGCACAGAGAGGCATCACCAGTAGAAAACAGGAAGTTATTATCCTCTGTACAGACAGCTGGTGAGACCCCATCTGAGTACTGTGTGCAGTTCTGGAGACCCAATCTCCGCAAAGACATAGACAGGATGGAAGCTGTCCAGAGGAGGGCACTAAAATGGTGCAGGGTCTGCACGAAGACATATGAAGAGAGATGAAAGGAGCTTAATATGTATAGCCTTGAGGAAAGGAGGAGAGGGGGACATGATAGAAACGTTCAAGTACCTCAAGGAATCAACAAAGTCCAAGAGGGAGCATCTTCAAAAAGAGGTGCAAGAACAAGAGGGCACAATTTGAAGATAGAGGGGTGGCTCAGAGGTAATTTAAGGAAGTATTTTTTCACAGAGAGGGTTGTGGATGCATGGAATGGCCTTCCGGAGGAGGTTGTGGAGTCAAAATCAGTGGTGGAATTCAAGCATGCATGGGACAGTCATAAGGCAATTCTAGGGGGTGGGGGTAGGAAGAAGTAGGCTGCTGGTTAACTAGGATCTGCAGCTTATCCAGTAGGTAGGGAAATGGGCAGACTGGGTGGGCCAAGCGGTCCTTATCTGCCGTCAAAGTCTCTGTTTCTATGTTAAATGTTCTCAAAGGTTCTCTGTACAGACTTTTTAGATGGATTACCAGGATGTGCTGTAAACTTTGGAAAGAAACATTGGAAATGGAAAAATGAATTCCCTACTAAACTGTACCAGCTGAAACATCTCATTTATGAAAACACATGCTGAAGTGCAGAGTTGCTCTTTAAAGGGTGATTTGCCCTCCACAGGGGATCTGCTTGGCTCTGAGGACTGCTTACTATTTAAAGAACTGCTGTGAGAGACAGACAATGAAAAAATATAAAAAGTAGATAAAATACAGAATGTTAGTACAAGATTTCATATCCACAAGCTATACTACAAAGGATATTAGTTCATTGTATACCCAGACATATTGTGTATAAATCCAGAAATTTAACTATTCAATTTAAGCATCTTTTTTTTTTACAGGAATGGTTTTAAGTTCCAATACTCATTTATTCCCTGTGGTTTCCGGCTACTTAGGGAAATGATGCAAAATGTTTCCCTCTGCAATCATTTCTTTAGCCTGTCACCTCCCCGTTTGTCACCCCTGACAAATTCAAGTTCCATGAACTTCATGACTTTGGGGTTTGATGCATGAAATTCATAAAAATGTGCCCACATGGGTCTGTCACAGTTACCATTCCTAATGCTCCTGACATTCTCCAGAATGCTCTGTTTCAATGTTCTTACTGTCCTTCCATATACGTTTTATGACAGTCACACCAAAGTATGTACACTACACAATTTGTTGTGCATGAAATAAATTATCTGATTTGTACTGTCCTATCCAGCTATGGTAGTGTGATATTCCTTGGCCTGTTTACAGTATGTACTACACTACAATTCACACATTTGTACATACTGTTCTATTCTCGACTTTACCATGCACTGTATACCAATTGAATAAAAACAAGGACACCACGTTGGAGTTTCTGACTGCTTTACTCCATTGCTTCTCGTGCACTGTTACACCCACGTCCTCAGGCATGGTGACGTCATTACGCATATACGACATCCCCCCTTTACTTAGATTTAAACTTGTTATACATCTTTTATTCCCTTAATCTTGCGTATATTTATTTACTATTTTTTTTATATATATATCTATAGGTGGTTACTCTATGGTATAACTACGTAATAATAAAGTTCTTAAGTCTCTGAGGTAATTTAATTTGCCTATGAGGCCTGTCTGTTCTTGGTGTTATAGGCCTTTGTGGCGATTCCTGGGTGGATTCACCCGATCTCTGTAACATAGGATTCTGCCCTCCAGTTTCCTCGGGTTGGTTATTCTCATTCATCTGTAGAGTAGTCTCCTCAGGCATGTATCTTTTCATGAACGTTGTGTTCTGCAATATCTTGCTCCGTTGGTGACTGAACAACCACTTGGTTTCCCTCCTTGCTGATCACCGTATGTGGTATCTTATTAAAAGGTGTTACGAACTTATCTACTTGGTCTTGTTTCACAAGGACTTGATCTAACGTCCACCTCCAATATTTGGCTTTGCGTTGGTTGTCAGCATAGGCTTTGTACTTCCCTTTTCTCAGCATCTCTGTCTCATACCTCAGGTCACTCTCCAGTGTGGATATATCTGGAAGTTTCCCCTTAGTTTCTCTTGAAAGAAGCTCAGCGGGCTCCGACGCCAGTAAGTGATCAATGGATCTGTATACAGTCACATATTTGCGTAGCTCTGCTTCCAGTCCAGCCCTTCAGCCTGCGTAATCCAAATCCTCTTCATGAGGGAGGCATTCTGTCTCTCTACCTCACCGTTCACCTGTGCCATTTGGTGTCGTCCTCACGTGCTGTATTCCGTTCTCCCGACAGAATCTCTGGAATTGAATCGACATAAACTGCGGACCACAGTCCGACCTGATTGTTATGGGAAGGCCATGGCGACTGAAGATGGTCTCCAAACTATCAATCACCTTTTCAGCCGTTGTGGATTGCATCACGTCATATTCATAATACCTGCTGTAGTAATCGACAACTACTAATATTGACTGTCCTGTGGGTAGTGGACCTAGTAAATCAGTGGCAAGATCCTGCCACGGTCCTTCAGGTAACATCATTGGTCTCAACGGTTCTGGTACGCCTGGTCCACACAATCTGGCAACCATGGCATGATTTGACATATTTCTCTGTGGCCTTGTCCATTCCTGGCCACCATACTTTGCTCCTGAGGTGCTGTTTGGTGCCCACAATACCCAAGTGTCCCTCATGGGCCAAAGGTATAGCTCTCTGGTGAAGTCCACGGGTAACACAATGCGCGTCCCCTGAGAACTAACTGTCCAATTGTGTTCAGCTCACTTGCCACGGGGCATATGCCTTGCACCTCTCATAGCACCCGTCTCAATGGCACTTCTCACCTCTCAGTTCCTCATCAATGCCGATGCTTCCTCGACCTCTTGTGGTCAATGCACCGGAGTTGCCTTTAACGCTATGAACCGTATGTACTCTTCTGCTCCATGTGTGTGATTCTTCATTGCCGTCTCTCCCAATAGACGCAGGACAAAGGGCCTGCTATGTTATATCTCCCGGTATGTGCACAACTCAGAAGTCGAGGTTGTAGTCTCAATGCCCAACGCTCATCGAGCACACGGTTTTGGTAGCGGACTGTAGATAACCTCCTAGCCTTATGGTCAGTCATTAAATCAAATCTCTTGCCGTACACATATGGGTGGAAGCTTCTCACAGGCCAAACCAATGCAAGGGCCTCACGCTCCGTTTGTGAGTACCTGCGTTCGCACTCCGATAGACTCCTGCTCACATAACAGACTGGAACTATCTCTCCGTGTTGTTCCTGCACCAGTACAGCTCCTATGCCTACGGTCCTGCATCTGCTATCACTTTGGTGGGCGCATCCTTGTCAGTAAGCTAACGTTGCCGCTCGCTAACTTGCTCTTCAGTGCTTGAACGCCATCTTTGCTCCGTCCAAAATTGAATATTGTGTCCTTCTTTGTTAACTTCCACAGAGGCTCCGTAGCGTGGAGAACTGAGGATAAACCTACTACTATATCCCACTAATCCAAGGAAGCTGCGAACCTCTGATGCTGTCTCAGGCTCCCTGGCCTCGACCACTGCTCTTACTCTTTCAGTCGTGGGCCTATGCCCTTTGCGAGAGTAACATACCCATGAAGACCAGTTTGTCCATATTGAACTAGCATTTGTCTGGATTAAGCATCAGGCCAGAATTCGCCAATCTGTTCAGCACCTTTGCAGCCGCGGTCATGGCTCTCCTTGTCTGGGCCATGGACAATGATATCATCTGAAATGTTCTCCACTCCCTCAATGTCAGCCAGTGCTGTTGCAATTTCGTGCTGATACTGCTCAGCTGGCGATGAAACTCCAAAATGAGTCTTTTGTATCTGTATGTCCCATTATGCACTGCAAATGTTGTTATACCTCTTGATTCTGGTGTCAGTTCCAGTTGTTGGTAGCCCCATTTAAGATCCAACTTACTGAATATGGTAGACCCGTTCATGCCTTGCAACAGTTCATCCACCGTGGGGATTGGGTACCTGCCACGTATAATCGCTATGTTCGCTTGTCTCATGTCCAGGCACATCCTGATTTCTTTGTTTGGTTTCGGTATGATCACTACCGGATTCACCCATGGTGTGGCCTCAACCACCCTCTCGATTATGTCCATGTCCAGTAGTTCCTTAATTTTGGTTTCCACCGCTCCTCTCAGGTAAGGTTATTCGCCTAATGGGACTATGCCACAGGTACCACCTTCTCATCTATGTGCAGACTTATTTGCTTTGTGTTAAGCTTTCCACACCTTGAAACAATCCAGGGTATTGTTGCCTTATCTGGCCTCCCACATCAGACACTGCTGCTACATTGACACCTAGCCTGAGTACCCCAGTTTTACAGCGGTCTCTCTTCCCAGCAGCGGTTCGCCATGTCCATATCACTGTGAATTCGGCCTGTGTATCATGATTGCTCATGGCTACTGTCACGTGGAAGATCCCTTTACGGCCAGTGGTTCAGTTGCTGAATATGTGTATAGTTTCTTGTCGGTCTTTGATGATCGACACTTGATTCTTTTACTCTTCAGCATTTCCCAGGTCTCCTGGTCCACAATATTGCTGGAAGCCCCTGAGTCTATTAGCATCAACAGGTTGACTCCCCCCACTGAGAACATTGTTCTGTCCGTGCCGCCTTTTTCCTTTATCACAAATGCATAGTCTCTGTCTGGCTTCTCTGAATCGACACATTTAACTGTATGCTTCACATTTCCTTTTGTTTTACACATTCTAGCAAAATGATTTCTACCTTTACATTTCTTGCATGCCTGTCCTCGCGCAGCAAGTAGGGTCTTTTGCCAAATGATTGCGTGGCCATAGGTAACACACTTTTCTCATTTGTCTTTCCCTCTTCTCCTTTTGGCTTTCTTCTGCGATGCTTTTCCTCATTTTTGAATACGCGATTAACTGTTTCAGGTTTTGGGGCCTCTGAGCTCACGTGCATCGTAGCCATTTGCACCTCTATTCTCTCACACTGTGCGGACAGCTCAAGTAATCTTGCTAATGTTAGCCCAGACCCCTCCTCTAACAATTTGCGGCGTACGTATTCAGAGTTACATTTACTTAGTATTGCATCTCTTATCTGATTGTCCTTATCGCCTGCAAAGTCACAATCTGTGGCTGATTGTCTCAGACGGGTGACAAATTGCTGTACGGTCTCCCCTGTCTTCTGTCTTAGCTGGTAGAAGGCCTGCTGCATAAGCGCAGTGTTCACTTGTGTGCTGAAGTAGGCATTTAGTGCTGTTACCGCCAAAGCATGAGTCCGTTGGCCTGCCTGTGTCCCCAAGCGTCGAGAAAATATCTTGTACATCTGTCCCTGCATGATGTAGTAATAAAGCTCTCCTCCGTTGCTTTGTAGCTGCACTCACATCATCAGCTAATATCAATCCTTTCCCATCAGCAAACAGTTCAAAAGATGTGAGCCATCGTGTCCATCTCGGCCCAAGCGTGGCTGGTTCACTGTAACAATCAAACTTTGGAATAGCACTTTCCATTTCTCTGTTTTATTTATTCCTTTTTTTTGTTTGGGTTTTTTTTTTTCAGTTTCAGATTTAACCAACACTTCACTGATCCCACCTCGTCACCATTGTTCTATTCTCGACTTTACCATGCACTGTATACCAATTGAATAAAAACAAGGACACCACGTTGGAGTTTCTGACTGCTTTATTCCATTGCTTCTCGTGTATTGTTACACCCACGTCCTCAGGCGTGGTGACATCATTACCCATATACAACACATACCAGTGGGTTTCTGTGGGAGCCACAAAGTGTTGCTGTTCCTATTGTGGTTCAGAGCACATGCTAGGTACTACATGCTCTCTTACACCACTAATCTCTTCCAAAAGAGGTAAACTGTATCTCCAATGGTTTTTGCAAGTTCTGGGCCTCCCTTGAGTATGGGCCAAAACTGGCGAAAATACCACCAATTCTCCCTGACAGTTTATTGAATTTAGTAATGAACTCAACTTTATCTTTTTTTTTACTGCTAATAATCTCTTGGCTGTAACAGTGTGACTTAATTTTACAGGGTTTCTTTGAACGCTTCATTTAGACAGTCCTCACTGTGTCCTCTTTCCCTAAAATTATGGCGCACTTGGTCTGCCTGTACCTTTAAGTAATGCTTAGTGGAACAATTCTGTCTTAGTCTTCAAAGTTGTTCATACGAGATGGATCTTGTGGAGTAATGCCAGCTGACATCAGCAGTCTCAGGACAAATGTTGCAATTTATGTTAGCAGGGGCTCCTAAGAAAGCCCTTAGAGTTTCAGTCTGTCAGTCAGTCTGAGGTAGAACCTCATTGTATGCTGATGTCTCTGTGGTATGAGAATAAACACCATTTTATTCATTTATTTCTCCGTCCGTCTCAGTATTTCGTATGGTCCAGTGAGGCATCCACCAGAGCAGCAAGCGATGGGTGTGGCAAAACTGAAGAGAAGGTAAGGGTCCTCGTGGCAGACCAACACCAGAACGCCACACATGGTGGAGAATGCGGCCCTTCTCCTCTGCCCAGACCCTACAGCTCACCTGCTTGCCTGGGCCCCCTACCACTAAGTGCGTCACTGGGTACCCAGTCACCTACTCAAGGAGATCTGGGCCCCACCCACACCACAGCCCTAGCTGCCGGAAAAAAAATGACTTTCTGCTGCTTTACCAGCAGCCCTCATACTGTACTGAGACTGTACAAAGAAACAATATGGGACACTGCTCCCATAGGAAAATAAATGACTTGCACTCAGCAAAACTGCACCCCTCCTCAGCAGCTGTCACCTTGTGGTAAGCCCAAGCCTGCATGGGACTTCCTGTTATCTGCAAACTGCTCCGTTTGTCAAGCCATTTCCCTCTATCCCTCCCAGCTGCAGTACGCACCCAGTGCCTCACTCAGTGGGGATCGCAATTAGAAAGAAAAAACAAAACAAAATTCTACAAAGCAGCCCTACTACTTCCAAGGACACTGCACCAGAAATGCTGTTTTTCTGTCTCCTTCTTTCCCACGGACACTGCCTCCCAACTGTGGCTCCATTACCTCCAGCCATTCTGCACCACCACAGATATCAGCCTCAAATCCATGGCAACCATCTGTTCGGCCCCTTTCTCAGATCCCCAGTACCACAGCTCCTCCACAGACTGCCTCCGCTCACCTCAGTTGAGCCAAGCCACGGCTTCTGTACCTCCCCTGCGCTCCTACAGTCAGTCAAACACTCAACCCTCCAACCATACTGTCTCTTTCAGTGTGACTGTACACTGACATCTGCCCTCCCTGACAGCCGCATCAGACCGCGGGTCTGCTCCGCTCCTCCCGAACAGCCACAGCTCTTCTCACTGCACCGTACACAGATCTCTGCTACTCTCCACTTGGCCACACTCCAAGAGATAAACAAATCAAATCAAAAGAAATACTGGACTGAAAAAAATAAACAAATAAATGGAGCAATCCACTCAGGTTCAGCAGGTCTATGACACTGGTCCGACAAGAATTTTGTCGATTGACGTTACAGCGATGGATTTATGCCAACCGCAAATTGCGGTTGGCATTAATCCATCGGGTAAACTGTCTGTTTTAACTACCAATGCAAGGGGCTGTGACGCTTGCACCCCCGGACTTTAGGATTATTTACTCTGAGTCGGAGTTGATTCAGGGAAGGGTGCTATAGTGGGAGGAAGCAGTGCCTGGGTCCCGCAGGTACACTACAGCGACAACATCGAATTGCCGCTCTAATGTCATTCACTGTAAAATTGTCACTGTTCGTCAGTATACCAGGCTCAGCCATGCTACAGAAGGGCTTTCTAAAACAAATAAAGACTGCAGGAGCCCAACCGGAGCAAGCAAGAAAAAGTAAATAAATGGAAGAAAAGCCAAAAGAAAAATAAATTAAATAAAACCAATAAATGCAAGGACAGCCCAGGAGAGCATTAAAGCAGATAGACCAAGGGGAGCTATCAAATGACTGCAAAGGGACTCAGGGCACAGACTAAGGCATATAAAAAGTAAAAGCACTACCAATAAAAACAAATACCGAATAAAATAGCCCCATATATGTGCCACTGACCAAAATCAGAGAGTCCACCATTTTTCTGTGTTGAGCTGGGGAACATACAAACATACGAAGAAGCCAGCAGAAGAAGGCCATTTGGTCTATCAAGTCTGCTCGTATTGCAGGGTCCACAGCTTGAGCTAATGTCCCTGCCCTTCCTCCCCATTCATCCCATCCTCCCTACCCATGATTCTTACCTTCCCCTATGCCTAACCCAGCCTCTCTTAAAGCTGCCCACTGTCTTCAATGAGATGACCTCTTCCGGCAGCGCATTCCAAGTGTGCACCACCCTCTCTGTGAAGAAGTGCTTCCTGACCTCCCTCCTAAACCTCCCAACCTCCAGCTTAAGACTGTGCCCCCAGTGATATGGTTGACACTCAGCTAAAAGGGACTCTCCTTATCAACCTTATTTATCCCTTTCAAGTACTTGAATGTCCCAATCCTGTCCTCTCTCTCTCTCTCTCTCTCTCCTGTCTTCCATGGAGTACATGTTCAGTGCCCTCAACCTCTCCTCGTATGCCTTGCCCTGCTGACTGGCTGTCATCTTTGTAGCCCTCCTCTGTACCTTCTCAAGCAGGTTAATGTCCTTTTTGAGGTGTGGGCACCAGTACTGAACTCCATACTCTAGATGCGGCCTTACCAATTACCTGTGCAAGGGCAGTATAACCTCCCCTCTCCTACTACTGATCCCCCTAGCTATGCATCCCAGCATCTTGTTTGCCTTTACTGCTGCAAAGAAAGACAGCAACATGGCAATTGTCATTGCAGAGCAGCTACAGCAGCCTCGTGGCAAGAAGCAGCCATCTTTGTTTACAAAAAAAGCAAGACAGGAAGTGACGCCTCACTCCCCTTGTCAGCAGCCATCTTGGTACAGGCACAATACAGGAACTGTATGCCAAACTCAGCAGCCATGTTCGTGAGGAGCACCAGCTTGTTCAAAATGACCTTACTTCATACAGTTCAATGGTGGCCATGTTTTTAAGGGGCAACCCATTGAAATAAATGGACGTTCAAACAAATAGCTGATTTTTGCAAAAGAAAACTATTTAACAGACAACAGAGATTGAGTTTGAATTGTTTATTAAAGACGTCATTAAATGGACTTTGCTTATAAATGTAACCCCCCTTTGGAAGCTTACCTGAATGGTCCCCGTTTTCTCCTAATCTTCCGCTGCTGCTGGCATCCCCTCCGTTTGTCTGTCTGTTTCCCCCATATCCATCTGGTGCCCCAGTGCTTCTCTGAGCAGTCTCTGCATTGTTTCAGCCAGTTTGGGCTCATGGAGCACAGTCGCAAGTCGTGAGCATTCTCCTGCACTGCTGGCAACCGTACATGCACTAGAAAGCACTTTAATCTTGGCGACCGCTGGTTGCGGTCAAAACAGGAGGTGTTTTGTTGGTACCAGTGCCCCGATGTACTAAATGGGGATCAGAACAAGGCCGGTGAAGGGCCATCTGGGGGTCTAAAAGTTTAGTTTAAACTCTGGGCATAGACGAGGGCTCATACATATTAATGAGCCCTCATGAATATTAAATAGGGTCCTGTCTGCTGCCTGGGGGGGGGGGTCTGTATTTAAACGGCACAGACAGGAAAAGTACTGGGTGTATATGGTCGAGAGGGGGCTCGTTTGAAAGGGCACAGTGGGGGCTACAAGACTTTGGGGAATGGAAAATTAAAAGTATTTTGACAGGTTGCACCAGAACTTGAAAGTGGGAACTGTGTGGACTGCTAGTAAACTGTATGGAAGCAGCCATGCTTTTGATCCTTTGACCCTCTAAAGCAGCCAATGAGGGATATGGGTTCCCAAAAACTGTGAAAAAGGACTTCTGGGAGAAGGTGGTGACTAATTTAGGTGCCTAGATCATGCTCCAATGAACATTTAAGAAATATTGGCCACTATGGCTGTTGACATCCCTGTGGGTTGTTTGTTCAGACTGATGTACTGTAATGTATTGAAACACACTGTAATGAATTGATGTTCCTCTGTGCTACTATACACAGGACCACCTTGTAAATGAGTCCTCTCAATGGTGTTTTCGCCTGGTAAAATAAAGATTGATTGATTGATTGATTGATTGGCTTGAATAGACAATCAGGAGGTTGGATTCCTGAAAGAAAACCCAAGGACTTTCTGGGAGTGAGCCAGTCTGTTCCCGAGTCAGAAGGATTCTGTGTGAGAGGGACTGAACTGCAGGGGCCTTGCTCAGGCCTTTTATGGAAACTAGCACTGCTAAAAAGAAACATCAGGCGAAAAGGGAGTGAGAGGCTGAACTGAATTTTCAACTCTACAGGCACTGTGAACTGTTTCTAGCTGGATTGGAGAGGCTTAGAGCTGCACAGACCCTGTACTGGTGGATTAAACTGTGTGATAGAATTGTGCTGTCCATTTTGGAGCCCATCAGTTGCTGCAAGGGACTTGCTGTTACCCTTTGGGACTTTTTAATAATTCTGAAGAGGCAAAGTGTCTCCGGACTAGGGTGCTAGCTAGTTTCTGTGGTTTCTCTATGTGGACTGAGAAAAGTGGCTGAGAGCTGTTTCCCAGCTGTAGCTGAAGAGAAAGGATTGTGGACATTTTAGGACCTGAAAGTGAAAACAGCGTGCAGGGGTCTGCTAAGTTGAACCCCCCACCTGCTGATTGCTTATGTGCTGAGTGTGGTCTGAAGGCTAGTACCCATTGAATACTTGCCCTGCTCCTTATGTTGGAAAACTGCCTGTGTTACCAGTGACTCTTGAATTCAGTGTAGAGACTGCAGAGGGCTCCCACTGCCTGGGAGTTCTCACTCAGAGCCAGGGAGGGAACCCATTAACCCCTTCCAAGTGGGACTCACTGTCTCAGGAGGACGCCGGCGCTTGCTGGGGTGCTAGGGTACCTGTTAGCCATTGTGGGGAGCTGGGTCTGGGCCTTCTAGGATGGGTAGTCCTCCCACAGAGCTTTGCAATGGTCCAGAAGTGGCTGAAGGTGACAAGCGGCTAGACCTCCAGTCAGTCAGTCAATCAATCTTTATTTAACCAGGTGGAACACCATTGAGAAACTATTTACTAAGTGGGTCTGGTCAGCAATACAATGCTGAGACAAGTTAACGAGGATAATACAGAGATATGGTGGAAAAACAGTAATGGTGGACAAGCTGCAAGATTCTCAAGCAAGATTCTATCTGTCTATTTGCTGCACAGAGCTCTGCGATCCAGGACACCTGGAGGCAATTACCCCAAGCGTGGTTGAGTCCTGCAAAATCATGAGTCCCTGAGACCTGGCTCCCAGAAATCAAGCAAGGGAGAGTAAAAGGGATTTACATATTTCCTCAAATCTTCTCTTTCATCAGGGCCCCAACAGCCAGCCAACCTACGGCACCACTCAGGCCTGCATCTTGTTGGTACCCTTAAGGACTATCAGGGTAGACATTGGTACCAGTGGGGGTGGACCTCCAGGGGTGGACTTGGCCTACGGGCCCAGATGGTTATTGTTCCTTGTTCTCACTAACCATATTTTTCTTCACATCTTTCCTTTATCCCGGTATTCTTTCCCTAGCCCTTACCCCCAATAAAGCTGTGATTTGCTGTTTGAAATTGTGTGTGCTGGGATTCTTTAAATCGGCCAGATAATTGCTGTTTATGGTTTATGGTGTTACTGAACTATTGGGCATCCAGTATGTGGGGTGGTTGGTAGGGGAGGTGAGAACGTACAGCATCCCAGGGGTCTGTACCAGCCAGTCACCTAACCCACTTCTAATTCTCTCTCTGGGTGAAGGCACCACGCTATTTTTATTATTTTGGGGATGGAACCCCCAATCACCACTGTAACAGGACCCCAGGCCCCTTAACCTGTTAGAGGGCCAACAGGCAGGGGTAGTAGCCCACTGGCACACAGTGCCTGGGCTACATCTTTGGAAGCACCGCTGGGATCTTCTGTTCACCAGCCATGCTCACTCTGGAGAACCAGAATGGAGAGAGCCCCCCCGGGGTCCCCAGCGCACAGGTCTGTTCCCCCATGGCCAAGGTTTAGGCATATGGAGGATGACAAGGTGAAATTGGTGGAATGGAGTGGGGGTATGAAGATGGACCCCTTAAAATCCTTCCTGTTGCTGGGAGTACCACAGGAGATGGATGAGGGGGAAATAGAACAACACCTGACCACAGTAACCAACTAGGTAAAGTGAGAATACAGGGGAGAATGCTTGACTCTGGAAGGGGTACATTAATTGTGCTAGTAGAAAGTAACAATGTGATAGAGGCTGCCTGGATACCTGAGGCTTTGGTGATAGAGGGGATGTCCGAGGCTCTGCCGATCATGAGTTCCATTAATGTGATATCCCTGGGGGCAGGGGGACAATGGTCTGGGCTCCCACCAAGATTTCTTAAGTTTGAAAAACACCAGCCTGGAACTGTACTTGTAGCTTTTGACTCTTATTGCAAACTAAGAATGTTTTCGGGGTTAAGCACACCCCTAATAGCGAAGACGATTTGTATGCATGGATGGATTGTGCCACCCCTCTAGTACAGGACTGGCAGTGCTCTGGAATTGAAAAATGGAAGCGCCTGGTAGAGAGCCTCTGTGGGCCTGCCCTGGAAGTGATTCACTCTTTGCGAGCCACGGACCCTGGCGCCCCAGCCGAAGTATACCTGGCTGCACTTGAAAGTGTTTGTGGCAGACCCAAATCTTGTGAAGATCTTATGTGGAAATTTAAGACTACCCATCAATGGGAGGGGAGCTGTTGTCCATCTTCTTAACCCGAGTAGAGAGGGCACTACAAAGGGTATTTAGAAAAGGGGGAGTGGCAGCTCTGGATTTGAACCAGGTGAGGTTAGAACATGTAATGAAAGCTGCTTGCCATTCTACCATGTTGGTGTTACAGCTTCGCTAAGCTAATAGGAAGAGTAACCCCCCCCCATACTGGGTCTTAGTGCGAGATATTAAGGAAGCAGAGGAGGAGTAAGGACAATGGGCAGTGCAGAGAGCCTTGATGGGTGCTGCTCAGGTAAGGGAAGAGTTGCATTCTGGGGAACTGCAAGAGTTGAAGACTTTACTAAGGGAATGTAAGGATGTGGTCACCTCGGCTAAGTTAGTAGGGAATCCGAGTATAGTTGAACCCAAAGGGGTAAGTGGAGTGGCCTCCAGCATAGCTTCCACTAACTTTTGCCCTGGGTTTACCATGCAGGCACCCATTATTGAGGTTGAGGTTGAGGTAAAGGCCCAGATGGATGAATTAGCCCACAGAGTAGCAGAGTTAAGAGAGGGTGGGAAGGCTTAGTCGCATTCAGGGGAATGATGAGGTTGCTGAATGGGGTTTGGTAGTGACAAGTGTCTGGTAGGAGTCCCCGGAACCTGCCTCATGGCATCAGCTAAGGCCGCCTTAGCGGAAATCCTTTGTATGTAATAGGTGTGGAGGTGAGGACCGTGTCCGAAAGGGGTGTAGGGTGCCCCTAAACCGCACCCCCAGCAAAGATAGGCCACATGAAAAATTTCCATCCGAACCAGGGAAACTACGGAGATGCCCGGTAAGGGAGCACACCAGGGCCACTAGCAGGTCTAGCTCCATGGCTCGCACAAGGGCTTCTACAGCTAAAGCCACCACATCAGCTCCCACTGACCCGAGCCAGCTCGTGGGTCTGTCTACTGAAACCACTGTTACCATCAATGGGATTTCCACCTGAGCCGTCCTGGATAGCGGTTCACAAGTCACCATCATTTTCAAGTCATGGTATGACCAGCACCTGTCCAATGTTGAGCTGCAACTGCTTGAGGGTTTACATGTGTGGGGACTCAGTGAGAAGTCATACCCCTATCAGGGATATATGAAGGTGTGGCTGGCATTTCAGGCAAAAGTAGCTGGTGTAGGAGATGCAGTGCAGACCCTGGCTCTGATTTGCCCTGAATCAGGCATACACGATGGAGTGCCTGCGCTCATGGGCATGAATGCCCATATGTTCGGACATTTAGCCCAGTTGTGCCAAGCTCGAGAGGCCGAGAGAAAAGGTAACAAGCTCCCTATTCACCCCTTGATTAAAGAAGCTTACAGAAAGAGAAGACAACACACTGATGAGGAGCCTGATGACTCTGTTGGCATAGTGTGGAGGCGAGATCGGGAGGAGATTGTGCTACTGCCCAACACGGAGTGTAGCATTGCTGGGGTAGTGAGGTTAAAAAAGGATGTGACAAATCAGTTGCTGATGTTGGATGCCTCGAAGGAGCATGGATTACCCATGGAACTGTTAGTAAAACCCTGTGGTTTGCCTGCCAGAGCACATGCCTATGTTAGAAGGGTTACTGTACAAGTAAAGAATGTCACCGACCAGGAAGTGGTAGTGAGGAAGGGGTGGACTTTAGCAAGAGTTTATTGTGCTGATACAGCAGTGCAGCCAGCTGCAGTGAGAGGTGGCACCCCCAAGGGACTTGATCCTGGACTGTTTGACTTAAGTGATTCCCCAATCCCAGAGAAATGGAAAGAGAGGGTACAGGAGAAATTGGCTGCCCAGACGAAGTTGTTTTCCCTACATGAATGGGATGTAGGGTGTGTGAGTGGAGAGCTACATCACAGATGTCTTACTGATGAGAGGCCTTTTCGAGAGAGGTCCAGGTGGCTAGCTCCATTGAAGACGTCTGTTGGCATCTTCAGGAAATGGTGGCTGCTGATATTATTCAAGAGTCAAGGAGCCCATATGCATCCCCAATTGTTGTGGTAAGGAAGAAGAGTGGAGCAATAAGGATGTGAGTGGACTATCGCACATTAAACAAATGGACAGGGCCCGACCAATATACTATTCCCAGAATACAACATGCCCTGGATTGCTTGAATGGCAGTCAGTGGTTCTCGGTCCTGGATCTTCAAAGCAGCTGTAACTCCCTTGTTTCCCGGGGTTACTAGAATCCCACTTAGAATCAGTGGCAGGCATGGAGAGGCAGTTTGTGAGATGCCAGTTAAATGGGTTTCACACTGTCACACTCAGGTCAGGTCAGCCTTTGAAAAAGCTACGTGCGAAACGCGTCAGGTGACGTCATATGGAGGCAACCTTCAGCTCTTACTCTCGCTTGGAGTAACCAGCTGTTTCCATTGTTGTCCTGCTTCATTTGGATTTAATGGACTATTTGGACCATATAGACTGCATTATATGATTCATTGGAATTCGGGGAATTTTATTAATGCAGTGAGTCTTTTTTGCTCCTGTTTTGTATGGAATAAAGCTTGTTTGTTTACATATACATGAGCTCTTTTGGCTGGTATAAATCTTTTTGGAGCACAAACACAGTTTGACGTTTTAGAGCAGGTGCAGGTTCTCTGTTCGTTGTTTCTCCATTTTTTTCGAACCTAGCACTGCTCGCTTCTTTGTGCAGTCCTTCCCTCCCTCTTGTTGCTACCAGAGAAGCATATCACGACTGTACTAGGGGCCTTGCACGATGATATGGGTCACCTGGGCACCAAGTGCACCCTGGATCTAGTAAAAAGCAAATTTTATTGGTCGAAAATGGGAGCAGATGTAGAGGCCTATTGTAACAGTTGCTGGAGATTAATACAACGGAAAGCACTTCCCCAGAGGGCTGCCCCATTGGTGACCATCTGGACGAGTGGTCTCATGGAGCTAGTGTGTATTGACTTCCTTCTGCTAGAGCCCGACTCACGGAACATCTCAAACATCCTGGTAGTCACCAACCACTCTACCAGATATGCCCAAGCTTACCCCATGAAAGATCAAAAGGTTTCCACAGTGGCCAAAATCCTGGTAGAAAAGTTTTTTGTGTATTGTGGGGCCCCCCAAAGGATTCACTTGGACCAGGGTCATGACTTCGCGTGCCGCCTCATTAAACAACTTCTGTCACTGTGGGGCATCAGAAAATCATGGACCACCCCATACCATCCCCAAGGAGATTCTCAACCTGAGAGATTTAACTGGACTTTATTAGACATGTTGGGCACCCTGGATCCCCGAGGCAGGCATACTTGGAGTCAGCGGGTGAATGTTGTGATACATGCTTACAACTGCACCTGCAACGATGCTACAGGGTTCTCTCCCTACCAGCTTATGTTCTGGAGGGAAGCCCGTCTGCCATTGGATCTGTGTTTCGGGGTGTCCACCGATGGTCTGGGAGCAGGAGACTACTTGCAATATGTGAAGATGCTGAAGCAGCAACTCAACTATGCCTATTGCCTCACTACTGAGATGGCCTTTAAGAGAAACTAGGCTAACAAAGATATGATAAAAACGTGCAAGTTCAGGATCTTGAGGCAGGGTATCGAGTGCTGTTGCAAAGTCTGGGCATACCAGGGAAGCACAAGACTGTGGACCGATGGGGAAGCACTCCGTACATTGTACTGGAAAAGTTGGAGGGTCTTCCGGTATACAAGATTCGGCCTGAAGGAGAAACTCAGACATACAATCATTCACTGAAATCATCTGCTGCCCATCGGTGACCAAATAACGGACAGTAAGGTTCCTGAGGAAGATCTCCCTTCACCCCCCACCACTCGAGCTGTTGCACGCAGGAGACGGAGGCACTGAAGTAGTGATGCCATGGGGGTTGGGCCTGTCCAGGGTGGGGGTGGGGTCTCAGGTGAAGAAAGCTCAGACGATGAGGCTGAGGGAGAAGATGATAGTACCCCCCTTCCCATAGCTTTTACCCTATTCCAGAGCTAGCCAGATTGTTTCAGGGCTCGTTCCTGAATTCGGTGCACAGCTGTACGTAGGAAATTCGGTGGGGATGGGGAGGCTGCTCCTGCTAGGCCTCTCATAGGACCACTTCGAACATGCATACTGGGCCAGCTGAGCCCTGTGAGTGGTACTGGAGCAGCTCCCCTGCAGATATGCCTTTTGGAGGATCCACCGCAGACTTGTATACTAGTCTACTTGTGTCCTCGGAATGGCTTCAGAACAACCCTGAGGATCAGGAAAGAGGAGGAGAGGAAGCGTCTTTTGGAGGGCCCGTATTGGAACTGAACACTGGTCCGGCTGTGTCCTCTGAGAGGTCCCAGGTTAGTTCCCCTGGAGCAACAGGTGATGCTGGGGAGATGCTGGAATTCTTTGCCTCGGTAGCTGAGAAAGAGCCCGGTCGGTGGAATGTGATAATGATGAGGAATCTACCTCTGAGCAAGAGATGGTCAGTGGTCCTGGAGTTCAGTAAACCCCCAGGAGGTCAGGGAGGATAATACAGCCTATCCTTAAACTGACTTATGATGCCCCTGGAGTTCCTATAGACTTACCCTATTTGTAGTCCACAAGGGAGCATACATTTTTGTTTTATTTATTTATTCAGTCTTGGATTACAATACCTTTGAGCAGGAAACTACTCTTTTACAAAGGTTCCGTGTCGTAAGGGTGGGAATACATACAGTGGGAGTTTAAATAATGATTATACTGATTGTACACAGAAGATGTGAGCATTCAAATATAACATGATTAGGAAGCAGAGAGGATTTTAACACAGGAATTAAAACAAGTCAGAAGAGCAGCCTAGTTGGCATTGTCAGGTCAAAGATGGGGTACTAGCGTACCAGAAGGGGAGAAGGTAAGGAAGTGGGGAGGTGTGGGGGGACATGGTGCCTGGGGGGGGGAGTGGTAGATCATGAGGGGCAGAAGGAACTCCAGGGGGCAGTAGGACCCTAGTGGGAGGTTGTGAAAAGGCATTTAACTGGTGGATAACAGACCAAAGTAAGGAATCAGTGGGACAGGGAGCAATTAACTGGTGCAGTCACAGCAACTTTTCTTCAGCAGGTGTTGTCTTAGCTGTTTTTTGAAAGGACCATGTCTTGGTGTGGTGGCAAGATCAGAACCAAGCTTGTTGAGCCAATGTGGAGCCCGGTATGAGCTCTGCCCTTGGGAAGTTCCACATCTGGGTACATTGAGAAACTGGTGGTCAGAGTATCTGGTACAACATGAGCCTGAGAAACAGCTTAAAAGGTTTGTGACTCCAGGAGGTTCAAGGCCAAGAAGTGATTTTTTGACTAATAGGCAAGTGTGATAGTGTATTCGATTATTAAGTTGTAGCCACCCAGCTTGCTCATAGAGATCACAGGTGTGGGTTAGTCAGTGGGAATCCGTGAGCAGTCTACAGGCCTTGTTGAATGCTACAGCTATCCTGCATAGGGAGGTAGGAGCTGCAGAGCTATAAATAACCAGACCATAGTCAATAATAGAAACAATTGAACTATGAATTGCAGTTCTTAGGGCTTCCAGAGTCAGGTATCGCTTGTGTCTGTGTAGGAGCCCAATTCTCATATTGACTGTTTTGGCCACACTCTCTCTGTGTTTTGTGTAGGAGAGGGAGCAGTGCGGCGTTACCCCCAGGTATTTAAAGTGTTCAACTTGTTCAAGTGGCAATCCAGCACTGTTATTGATATTTAGGGATTGTGATTTGTGCTTGCTTCTGGCTCCACTAAAAAGCATCACCTTTGTTTTTTTGTAGTTCAGCACCAGTTTGTGTGCTCTGAACCAGTCCTCGACTTGTTCAAAAGCAAGCTGTAGCTGATTCACGAGGGTAGGAGGGTCCTGATGGGTAATGAAAATGACAGCATCATCTGCGTAGAGTAGTATCCGTTGATTGCAGGATCGTGGTAGATCATTTAAGAAGATGCTAAAGAGAAGGGGTCCTAGTATTGATCCCTGAGGTACCCCACAGCGAACCAGTAGGTGCTCAGATGTGGTGTTTCCAATCTTTACCTGCTGGGAGCGATCAGCCAAGTAGCTTTTGAACCAGTTTGTGGTACACTTAGAGAGGCCTATAGAGGAGAGTTGCTGTAGTAGTAGTAGTAGAGGGTGGCTGACCGTGTCGAAAGCCTTAGTTAGGTCAATAAAGGCTGCGCCTATGAGGCTACCATGGTCAAGTGAGTTCATTATGCAACTGGTGAATTCCAATAAATCAGTGGTGGTACTGCGTCCTTTTCGAAAGCCATGCTGTTCTGGGCACTGGATACTGTATTGATCAAGGTATTCCACTAGCTTTATTTATTTATTTAAATCTCGGATTACAAATACCTTTGAGCTAGGGGCAGCTCATTTACAAAGGTTCCACGTAAAAGGAAAGGGTTACAATAAGGTTGGGAGTTATAGACAGCATTCATGGTATCAACGGAGGTACAGACACATTCATGGTATCATCAGAGCACAGCAAGTCAACTGGTAACTAAGTGGAAACAGTGCTACACACAAGATTACAAGCAAGCATAGAAAACCATAAGATACAGTTGAAGCAACAATGCTAATCAGAGGTGGGGGGGGGAGAGTAAGGAAGGGGTAGGGGAGTTGAGAGGGCAGAGTCCAGATAGAGAAGGAAAAGAAAATATGGCAGCCAGAGGCCTTGTCGTAAGGTGAGAGGGAGGGGAGGCTAAGGTGGGAGAACGGGTAAAAGAGGGGAAAAGGAGGGAAGATGAAGGGAAAGAAGATAAGGGAGAGTGCGGACCAGAGGGCATGGACAGGTCCAGGAAGGGGGGTGGTCAATGTGGGAAGAGCAAGGAGGGGTGAGGTAAGGGAGGAGGTAGCTCCTGACTTGTGTAGTTCCAGAGGAGGAAGGATGAAATAGGCTGATAATTTGCATGCAGTGCCTGGTCACCACTCTTATTTTATTTATTTATTTTTATTTAGTTTTTGTTGACCGGGTAAGTGCACTAGACAAATCCTGCCTATTTTCAGGCACGACCCGGGGGAGGGGGATACAGATGAATGCCAACTGACCTTGAACCAGATTAAGCTGTTGGTGGTATTTTTAGTGAATGAGGGGAAATTTGGCCAGGACACCAGGGAAATTCCCCTACTCTTTTCGATAAGTGCCATGGGATCTTTAACATCCACCTGAACTACCACCAATCCAGGCAGATGGGACCTCAGTTTAATGTCTCATCCGAGAGACGGCACCTCAGAAGTGCAGCACCCCTCTCATGCTGCACTACAGTGTCAGTACTGGGATATTCACCCAAGTGCCAGATGTGGGAACTGGACCCACAGCCCTCTGATCTCCCGGCCTCAGAGGCGAGTGTGCTACCTACTGAGCCACTGACAGTGCTATGGACAGGAGTTACCAGGGCTGACTTCCAAACTTGGGGGAATTGAGCCAGTTGCAGGGATAGGTTCAGCAGCTTAGTAAGGGGTACTAGAATCTCTTCAAGTGTAAGGGAGACAAATTTGAGGTCAAGGATGTCACCACTTTTCTTTGATTTTCCCAGCACCTTGCAAATGTACTTTCTAGCTTGATTGTGGGTGACTGCTTTGAAATAGAAATGGGGGTGATTGATGTGAGTGACTGATTGGGCTCCAAGCATCTGCCTCTGGTGGGACTGGATTTCTCAAAAAAATGTTGTGGGAGAACACTACTCAAGTCAGTAAATGCTTCGTTAAATGTGTTGGCAATTTTCAGTGGATCATGAGTAGGAACACCGTTAATATTGAGCATACGCGGTGCCTCTTGTTTGTCTTTCCCAGTAACATCCTTTAAGTTGTTCCAGAAGTTCTTGCTGTTGCCCCAAGAGTTTTTTAATGCTTCCCTAAAGTAGTTGTTTTTTGCAGAGCGAATGGCACGGGTGTAGTCATTCCATAGTCTTCTGTGGTGTCAGCGTGGCTCAGTTGGTAGCACATCCGCCTCTGGACCAGGAGGTCGTGGGTTCTCTTCCCACACCGGGATTGGACTTGCACCTAAAAATCACTGGCATCTGAGTGCAGTATTGGGGGGTGCTGTACTGCTGGGGTGTGCTGTTCTTCGGATGAGACGTTAAACTGAGGTCCTTTCTGCCCATCCTGGTGTTGTCCTGGTGGGTGTCCAGGTGGAAGTAAAAGAACCCAGGGCACTCTTCACAAAGAGCAGGGAGCATTCCCGGTGTCCTGGCCAACATTCACCTTCCCATAAACCAGTTCATGCAATTATCCAGGCTGTGTGTGAGTGATGATGTGCGATATGGCCTCCACCACACATTCAGTCACTTCACTACCAGTCTAGCATTGCTTGTAAAGCACTTTGGGATACTGTGTATAAAAAGTGCTATATAAATGTTGATTCTCCTTCTGTAATCCTGGAGGTCAGATTGCTTACCAGAGTTTTTTGCCCTGAGCCATGAGTGGTCCCTATTTTTTATGCGGCCGATTAGTTCAGGTGTTATCCTGGGGCTGTTTTGACCTCTGAACTTTGACTTCTGTACCAGAGATTGGCAGTCACTGGCAGCATTGTACTAGCTGATGAAGTGCTCAAGTGCTATGTCTGTATCTTCCAACATATCAAGGAGGCTCCAGTCAACATTGCGGAGCTGCTGTTTAAGGTGCTCGAGGTGTCCCTTCTTAAGCTTTCTGCTGAAAATTGTAAGGGGAGGAGATGTGTTAAATTTGTTGGTCCAGTTGCAAGTGATCGGGGAGTGGTCATTAAGTGATCTGGGAGGACGGTCATGTTAGAGATACGCTCCAGGCAGTTTGTGAGGATCCAGTCCAGTAGCATACTAGTTCCAGCTTTATAATTAGTTCTGGTGGGTCAGTCCACGAGTTGAGTGAGATGCAGTGCAGCAATCATGTCCTTATAGGAGCCAGCCAGGGGTGCCATCCAGTTAATATTGAAGTCTCCCAGAGTGATAGTTTGTGTCAAGATGCTGACATCTAATGACCTGCATGACTTCTTCAAACCCTGAGGATTTCACTTCTGGAGGAATGTAAACTGAGATTATTGTAAGTGCTTTATTTTGTGCCCCTAGCATAATTTTTCTAGGGAGAATTTGTGCAACACTGTCAAGACTGGGTAGAGGTAGGGCAAACCCCTTGATAGTATCTTTGATGTATATCGCACAGCCTCCTCCTCCTCTTTTGGAGGTCCTATCATTCCTGAATAGGGTAAAACCAGGCACCATGACTGCAGCATTTGGTGTTGTTGGTGTGAGCCACGTCTTCACCACCGAGAGTACGTAAGGGTTGTGTTGTGTGACCCAGACTTGCAGGCAATCTAGTTTTCTGTGCAGACTGCAGAAATTGATATTGGCAAGTGTTATCGTACCTTGCTTTTTATTGTTGCTTGGCAATGAATCCCTAGTAGGGCCTGGATTTGGATGTATATTGCCTAATATTAGCAGGAGCAAAAGGATGAGTCGAAGAAGATAGACTTTTAGCAGCCTGCGGCAGAGTTTCTGATTCCTTCGCTGCTGGGCAGGGATTCTTTTACTGCTGTGATGTATGTGGAAGCTATGGGGGTAGGGCAGGTATAGGTAGGGTATTAAACAGGTGGAGGTCAATAGTCTTTGTAACCATATTGGGAGCCAGCTGAACTGTCTAAGTCCTGGCACGGTAGTGTAGGAAATATCAGTGATGCAGCTGGGGATATAATGCAAATGAGTTAGTTTCCATACGGGAGATCGAGGTGATGGCCAAGGAACAGTGAGGTAGATAAGGCTGCATAGGATAATCAGGGACATTATCAGGAAGGCACGTTGCCATAGCTCCATCTCCAGAAACAGAGAGGCATAGGCTGATAGGTCAAGCCACAGTATTACACACTTTGACAGTGCAGGAGTGCTAACAGTGTCTGTGGCACTTAACTTCTGGTAGCAGCAATGATGTACATATGAACAGTGCAAGAGACCCCTAGCTCCCTGCAGAAAATGGTTATGTGTCCTGCACACCATGTTGTTTGCTTCTGCCTACAATAAACACAAATCCTATCAACTACAAATTTGCAATAACCTGTGTTCCCTCTTAGAAGTGGTGTTAAGTTTCAAATATCTAGGTGTAACACTTGACTGCACTCTCTCATACACATGCCACATTGATAATGTTGCTCACATGGCTAATGCAAAACTGGCTGTACTACAACATAACAAGCAGTGCCTTACCAATGAAGTGCTAAAAATTGCCGTCTCTAGCTCAGTGCTGTCAATCATTGACTACAGCCTAGCGGTATGTGGTGCCGCTACCCACACTGTGCTCTAATGGATTAAGACCACACTTAACAAGGCCTGCAGACTTGTGCTGGAGGCAAACAGGCTAACTCACACTTGTGCCTTATACGCCCAATCTGGCTGGCTCAGTCGGGAGTGTAAACTAAAATACCAGGTCTGCCTCCTGGCTAAAATGTCCGCCCTAGTTATTACCCTCCCGGGAGTGCAAAATCTCCTCACTTCTCCCAATACAGTCAAAAGTACTAGGGGCTTAAACAACCACACCCGTAAAATCCCCTTCCACCGTACCTCTGCGAGCCGACGTTCATTTGAATACAGAGCGCCGCTCTGGCTTAACTCCCTGAGGGAAGACTTTCATAAAGAAACTAAGCTGGGATCATTTAAGACCAATCTACATGTGCTTCTAGCATCCACCAGTAACTGTGACTGTGGAAACTAACTCCCTTGCTCTGCGGACCTCTCCAGCGCCTATGTAGTATCTACCACTGCCTCTTCAATGCATCCTGTCTATGTAGTATCTTCCACTGCCTCTTCTGTTACCCTTCCTCTCTCAGGTCCATCTATATTTCCTACCCCCGCTTTGCTGCCATTGTCCGCTCCCACTCTATCTCTGTTGCTCTTCACCCCCCGTCACCCTCCAACCCTCTTCCCCTTTCTCCCCATCCTTTCTTTCTTCTTAACTCCCTTCCTCCATTATCTCAACACTTTTCCTTCCACACCCCATCCCCCCATCTTAACACCTTCTGCACTGCCACCCTCAGCTCTCTCATACCTCCTCCCTCTCTTTGTCCTATCCCCACTTTACACTCTTCTCTCCTACACTCAGCTTCCTAGGTATGCTATCCGATTTAGTACCTCAACAAAAGAACTGTTGTTAAAACATGTCTTGCAATGTTCTCTGCACCACTTTTGTACCACGGTGTTTATTTCTGTTTACCACTTTGCTATTTTTTGCACCTTGTAAATACCCATTGTAACTTACTTATATGTATGTAACCTGTTATCTCTTGATCTGTTTGTAATCATGTTCGTTTTTGTAATGATGTGGTGCCTCAGTAAATGAGCCTCTGGCTCAAAAGTAAATATGAAAATACAAATAAATAAATAATGCTAAACCCCCTAGACATGAGGGAATGGTGACCAGGGGAAGGAGAGGGAGGTGAAAAGTGTGCATAGGAGAGTCTGAAGGAAGAAGTGCACTCTGTGGGACTTCAGTATCTTATGTGTGATAGACTAAACATGTAAGTGCCACTTTCCATGTGATCAGGGGCTCATGATGAGAAAGGCATCTGCTGAAGTGTACATACTGTTTTGTGTTTAAATTTTTTATTGTTCTAACAAATGGCTGCAACATAATAGATAAGATTCAGGTGTATAGCTAGTAATGTTTGCTATGTGTTACGTTTTATTTATTTACTTATTAGTAGGATTACAAATACCTTTGAACCAAGGGTTCTTTTACAAAGGTTCCGCGTCAGCAATGGGTGCAAGCAAAACAGTGGTAAGATACAATACAAGGTCAGGAGGTTAACATAGAAGTAAGCAGAAGTAAGATACAATATAGGTCAGGAGGTTAACTTAGTAGCAAAAGACAGTACATGTGTATAGACTAGCATAGTAGCAAACAGTCAGTGGCAAATAGCAATGCACAATTAACAATATGGGTTTATATACAGCAAGACACAGATACAAATGAAAACCATCCTAATGGTGACATAAGTGGTGCAAGGGTGGGGGATAAGAGGGGGAGGGTTGGGGAAAAGGAGGTAGGCAGTCAAGGATTTGACATTGTCGTAAGTGCAAGAACAGAAAGATAAGTGCTAGGTAGTCTGGGGGTGGAGCAACAAGAGATAGACGTTAAACTTTAGTACTTGCCCTTAGGCTTGGCATGGAAGCCAAGCATTCCAGAGGTTGGAGTGTAACCCCTCTGGAAACTTACCTGAATAGCCCCATTTTCTTCTCATCGTCCGCTACTCCTGGCATCCCCCTCCATTTGTCTGCCTGTTTCCCCCATATCCTTCTGGTGCCCCAGTGTTTTTCCCAGCAGTCCCTGCATTGTTTTGACCCATTTGGGCTCTTGGAGCACAGTCGTGTCACGAGTCGCCAACATTCTCCTAAGCTGCCATCGACCATGCATGCGCTAGAGAGCACTTTGATCTTGGCAACCACTGGTTGCAGTCAAAACAAGAGGTGTTTTGTTGGTCCCGGTGCTCCTGGTGTATTAAATGGGGACTGGGGACCAGAACAAGGCCGATGAGGGGCTGTCTGGGGGTCTAAAAGTTGAGTTTAAACTCGGGGCATAGAGGAGGGCTCATACATATTAATGATCCTTCATACATATGACTGATCCTTCATGAATATTAAATAGGGTCCTGTCTGCCGCCTGGGGCGTCTGTATTTAAATGGAAGTGATAGGAAAAGTACTGGGTGTATATGGTCGAGAGGGGACTCATTTGAAAGGGCACAGTGGGGGCTACAAGACTGGGGGAAATGGAAAATTAAAAGTATTTTGACAGGTTGCACCAGAACTTAAAAGTGGGAACTGTGTGGACTGCTAGTAAACTGTATGGAAGCAGCCATGCTTTTGATCCTTTGACCCTCTAAAGCAGCCAATGGGGGATCTGGGCACCGTAAAACTGTGAAAAAGGACTTCTGGGAGAAGGTGGTGACTAATTCAGACACCTAGATCCATGGTTGTCAACCTTTTTTGGTATGAGGCCCCCCTGATGGAATGTCAGCCGTGTCAGGGACCCCTATGAACAGGATGCAGTTTTCATACATTGTTGCGTGGAGCAGACCGGGGGACTATTTTAATTCAGTATCCACTGCATAAAAAACTGGCTGAATTTAACTAACACAACACTTCAAACTATCATAATTCAGCATCCACTACACAAAAAATAGCTAAATTTAACTTACACAGCACTTCAAACTGTCATAATTCAGCATCCACTGCACAAAAATAGCTAAATTTAACTTACACAGCACTTCAAACTATCATAATTCAGCATCCACTGCATAACAAATTACTGAATTTAACTAGCACTGCACTTCAAACAAACTCAATTTAGCATCCATTGCATAAAATACTGGCAGAATTTAATACAACACTGCAAATAATCTTAATTCAACATCCACTGCAACGAGGTAAATATTCTTACCTCACGAGTCCAGGAAATGTTTGACTGCTGAGATAAATTTCAGTCTGCTTTTGCCACAAAGGGGGGTTGGGTTTGGCAAGATTAATTATTAGTGGCAGGTATCAGTGCTCTGTTTCACCATGGTAGACGCAGGCTGAGAAAGTAGTAAAAGTGATTAAAAAGTGGACCAAAATTGACAGATTTGTACTTCAGAGTTACAGAGGCAGTTTTCTTAGTCTGGAATTAATTAAAATAGCCGCTAGGGTGCAAAGGAGGAGGACCGTTTTTTTTTAACAAAATCAATAATTGGGTATAATTGCAAATTGTGTGGTGAGAAGCAGAAAGTCGGGCAGCATGGAGTGGGGAGTCATTAAATTAGTTTAATCCTGTCAGGGACGAGCAGCGAGAAAGCGGACAGCATGGAGTGGAGTGACATTCCCCTCAGTTGATTATTAGACACGGGAACAAGCAGCAAAGCTGAAAGTGGGCAGCATGTAGTGGAGCGAGAAAGACATTCAGCAAGTGAATAACTGTTAATGTTGTGCTGCTAGTTTTACAGGCAAAACTAATTCCAGTTTGCTTGTGGTTGAAATTCCATGACAGCGACATTTAAACTGTACCGCACTTTGCATTTGATTTTCCGGACTGTTCCGCGGACCCCCTGGCATGCACTCACAGACTCCCTTTGGGCCACGGACCCCCGGTTGAAAACCACTGACCTAGATCATGCTCCAACAAACAATTACGAAATATTGGTCACTATGGTCATTGATTGGCTTGAACAGCCAATCAGGAGGTAGGATTCCTGAGGGAACACCCAAGGACTTTCTGGGAGTGAGTCAGTCTGTTCCCAAGCTCTTCTCAAGTCAGAAGGGTTCTGTGTGAGAGGGACTGAACTGCAGGGGCCTTGCTCAGGCCTTTTATGGAGACTGGCACTGCTGAAAAGGAACATCAGGAGAAAAGGTAGTGAGAGACTGAACTGAATTTTTAACTCTACAGGTACTGTAAACTGTTTCTAGCTGGATGGGAGAGGCTTAGAGCTGCAGAGACCCTTCACTGGTACATTAAACTGTGTGATAGAACTGTGCTGTCTGGGAGCCCGTCCATTGCTGCAAGTGACTCACTGTCCCAGGAGGTCACCGGCACTTGCTGGGGTGCTAATGCACCTGTGATTCATTGTGGGGAGCTGGACTGTGGAGCCACTTCTGGGGCTGGGCCTTCTGGGGCTGGTGTAGTCCTGCCTCAGAGCTCTGCAAGGGGCCAGAAGTGGCCAAAAGTGACAAGTGGCCAGACGTCCAATCAAGGGGACAACCTGCAGGATCCTCAAGCAAGATTCCATCTGCCTATTTGCTGCACAGAGCTCCACGATCCAGGACATCTGGAGGCAAGTACCCCAAGTGTGGTTGAGTCCTGCAAAATCATGAGTACCCGGGACCTGGCTCCCAGAAGTCAAGCAAGGGAGAGTAAAAGGGATTTACATATTTCCTCAAATAATTCTTCTCTTTCATCATGTGGGACATTTTTACTGATAAAATAAACAAAGAGGTACAAACTCATATACCCAGAAAGAAAAAAATATGGTAAAAATGAAAGTGCACCATCCTGGTTCACCCCCAAGATTAAGAGACTAATAAATAAAAAGAATAAGCTTCATAGGAGGTTGAAAGGTAACATGAGCAGTGAGGGTCAACTCATTTACAGAGACATGGCCAGAAAGGTTAAAAAAGAAATCAAGAAAGCTAAACTTGATTTTGAGATTTTATCTGCATCGAAAATAAAGGACAACTATAAAACTTTCTACACATACATTAATAACAAAAAAAGGGGCACAAAACCATAGGGCCCTTTAAGACCACAGAGGGAGATACAGCAAACAACAAAGAAATGGCTGACATTCAAAATCAGTATTTTTGCTTTATCTTTAATAAATGCATCCCAGATCACAACATGGGCTGGGAGCAGTCTAAACCAGGGCATGTCCAGATAAAATTAAAGGATGTGTTAAGTTAAAAAAGATAAATATTAATAAATCCCCAGGACCAGATAACATTCATCCTAGGGTGCTTCAGGAACTAGCTGATTGCTTGGCACCACCACTTACCCACATGTTTCAGGCTTCACTCGATAGTGGGGAGGTGGCAAAAGGTTGGAAAGAGGCATCTGTAGTACCATTATATGAGAAGGGATTAAAATCAAATCCAGAAAACTTCAGACCAGTGAGCCTGACATCAATAGTGGGCAAACTCCTGGAAGGCATAATAAAAGAACTTCTACTACATCATTTAGACTCTCACAGATTGAATGATCTGGTACAGCACGGATTTACTAACGCTAGATCATGCCAAACAAATATGCTCACATTTTATGATAAGGCCAGTAGAGCATTAGACAATGGAAACTCAGTTGATGTAGTTTATTTGGATTTCTCAAAAGCATTTGATAAGCTCCCACACAACAAACTATTAAACACATTAAGATCAATAGCACTGAACCGAATTTGGTAAACTGGATAAAGGAGTGGTTAAGCGATGGAAGTCAGAGGGTACCTATAAATGAGGTAATGTCTGATTGGGCGGAGGTTACTAGTGGAGTCCCACAGGGATCTGTACTGAGACTTTCACTTTTTAATATATATGTAACCTCACTCACATATGACCACCCAAATATGTGGCTGACCAAATTTGCTGATGATTGCAGAATTGGAGCAATCATAAATAATAACACTGACCATACTCTGTTTCAGGAGGCATTAGAAAATATTTACAAATGGACTTTACAAAAAAAATTGAACTAAATATGGGTAAGTGCAAGGTTATGCATATGGGGAAAAGTATGAAAGGTAGCTACCAAATGGGAAATCATAAACTGGTGGTATCATCTGAGGAACGTGATTTGGGGGTGACAGTAAGCGAGGATCTAAATTTTAGCACCCACTGTGAAAACTTGGTAAGGAAGACAAATCAGACCTTAAACTGTATATTAAGACATATAGGAAGTAGAGAAGTCTTAGTGCCTTTGTACAGCTCACTGGTGAGGTCACAACTGGAGTATTGCTCACAAGTATGGGCACCATATAAGAAAAAGGACATCCTAAAAGTGGAGGCTATACAGAGAAGAGCCACAAGGGCAGTTAAAGGTCTAAATGAATGTCAATATGAAGAAAGATTGCATAAACTGGATTTATATTCATTAAGCTACCGAAGATCTAGAGGTGACGTATGCTGTACAGAGCATTACAGAATAAGACCCTATGGGAAGACGTGGATCTATCCCTTAAAAATTGTAAATATGAATGATGGGGCCACCCCATTCAAATGGAAATGGGGAAATGGAAACTACAAATGAGGAAACATTGGTTTAGAAAAGAGCGGTGATATTATGGAACAGTCTCCAGATAGAAGTGGTAGCCAGTGAAACAATGGACATTTTAAATTAAGATTAGATGAAACACTTAGGAACAGAATATTTACAATTTAATCTAATATAAAACAAATCTAGATAGAACTCTTTGGGGCACAAGATTATAAGGCAAGCACAATGGACGCAAGTCTTTCTAGCTTGAAACGGCCTATGAGACCTGTGATCAGGGCCCCAACAACTGGCCAACCCGTGGCACCAATCAGGCCTGCACCTTGTGGGTACCCCTAAGGACTATCATGGTAGACACTGTTACCAGTGGGGGTGGGCCTCTGGGGGTGGGCTTGGACTACGGGCCCAGGTGGTTATTATTCCTCATTCTCACTACCAGATTTTTCTTCACAGCTATCTTGTATCCTGGTATCCCTTCCCTAGCCCTTACCCCCAATAAAGGTGTGATTTGCTGTTTGAAATTGTGTGTGCTGGGATTCTTTAAATCACATTGCTGTTTATGATTTATGGTGTTACTGAACTGTTGGACATCCAATGAGTGGGGTGGTTGGTAGGGGAGGTGGGGAGGTGCAGCATCCCAGGGGCTGTATCAGCCAGTCACCTGACCCACTTCTAATTCTCTCTGGGTGGAGGCACCACGCTATTTTTATTATTTTTGGGATAGAACCCCTGATCACCACCGTAACAGGACCCAGGCCCCTTAACCTGTTAGAGGACCAACAGGCAGGGGTAGTAGCCCACTGGCACATTTTTATTTTATTTTTATTTATTGAATCTTGGATTACAACACCTTTGAGCAATGCAACTCATTTACAAAGGTTCCACGTCAGCAGTACAAAAACAAAACAAGGTGAACAATAGATAAGTAAATAGCGGACATCTGGAATATACTTAAAAAAATGAAAAACAATACATTGAAAGCAATCAAAATAGCACCGAATGTTACTCAATATAACAGTAGAGGGGGCTAGTGGAGAGGGCAGCCTGGGAGGCCTTGCCAAAATCTAGGAGAGAAAGTAATGAGGTGTTAGGTGGGGGATGGGAGAAATGAAGGGGGATGGGGAAAAGTTGCACAGAGGTGAAGGGAAAGGAGCGGAGTTGCAAAGGATGTGATGGGGATAGAGAAATGAGGGAGGGGCAGGGAATGGGGTGAGTGCAGAGAAGGGGAATGCTGGCGAAGGGAGGGAGAGGGAGACAAATTAATAGTAGAGGAGAAGAGTTGGTGTTTAGCCAGGGAGGGGCAGCCTAGCAGGCCTTAGGAAACCCAAGAGCGAGAGTAATATGGTAGGAGAGAAGGTAAGAGAGAGAATCGAGGGGAAGGAGGGAAGAATGTTGCAAAAGAGGTGGAATGAGATGAGAGTGGGTGGGGGGTGGAAGGGGAAGGTGAGGACTGAAATGAAGTGCTGAGAGTTAAAAGGGCCGAAAGGTAAAAGTACAAAGATAACGTAGGCAGAAGGCTGCTAAGGGCGGCAGTCACATATACTGTTTGCTAATAGATGCTGCCAGAGTTTGTGTTTGAAAGGGCCAAGTTTTGACTCTGCAGAGATGTCCCTTCTCAGGGAGTTGAGCCAGAGGGGGGCTTTGTAAGCAAAAGACCACTGACCTAAAGTGGTGCGGCATCTGGAAACATTAAAGACCTGAGTTGCTGAGCTGTGCCTGGGCTACACAAAGAATTGTACTTTTGTCTACAACAATTTTTTCTCAGCATCACTCCATCTACTCCACGACGTCCCATCTCCTGCATCATGGCAACTCCTTCTCATCCTTCCAACCTTCGCTTGGTGAAACGAAGCTCATCTCCAATCACAATGTCTGAAGAAGATGCAGATATGGGTGCCGGAGTGTCTGGAGATCTACCTTCATCCACCTCAAGGGCATGGGACTGCAAAATAGAAACCACCTTGCATGACAGCCAGTCTTCCCTCTCAGCTCAGGGAGCACCAGCTATTCAAGCCATTCAAGATGATCTGGCCTACATTTAAAACTATCTCTTCTCAATCAATGGTCCATACTAGCCTACGGCCAGTATCCTCCTCTGCTCTTCCCTCATGAAGATGCTGTCAACTGGCTAGAGCAGTTTCAAGCCTGGATTGCCTTCAATGGTTGGACTGATCCTTTGTGTATTTCCAATGCTTTGCACTTGCTTCTGAGAGGGGCTGCCATTTCCTGGTTTAACGCACTTCCAGAACAAGTCAATGGAGATACTGCCACTCTGTATACAACTTTCAGAGACCATTTTGTCCAAGCAAATCCACCGTGGTTACTGGAACAACAGTTGTGGGAACGCACCATGAAACCCTCTGAATCTTTAGAAGCCTTCATAGTGGACATTGAGTCATGCTGCAAATGTCTGTAGAAAACAGAAAAAGGTCAAATCATGGCCTTTGTCTGGGAACTGCTTCCTTATGTAATTTAGTAGAAGCTAACAACCTCGATGGACACAATCCAAGTTGCACGACTTGCACAGGAGTCCACATCAATGTTCCAGGCCACCAGGGTACAAGCACCTCAGTCCTTACAAGTGGCTGCACTCGCAACATGTGTCCAGCAGCAACAAGCAATGATAGACAAGCTCATCACAACTGTAAACAGCATACACCTGAGTTTGTTTTCTGCTACTTCTGTCAATGCTGTACAACCACCTCAACAGCCACCTGATTCACCTCCACCTTCATGAGAGCTTATTACCTGCCAGTGGTGTGGATTCAGAGGACACACTGCTGCTGTCTGCTGAAAATTAAAGTATGACAGTAGAAATCAAGGGAACCAAAGACACCCACCGCAGCACAATCAGCATGATGATTGCAACTACTCTCAGGATCAGGGAAACTAGCACTGCCCAGCAAACTAGGGGCTTTCGTTGGGCAGGGGAACACATCAACTGACCACCCCTCCGACTCTCACAATTCACACGACCAGTATCCTCCAGTTGCCAACTCTGGCACCCTCTCACTTCCAGGGGCAAATGTACCTGTCATCAGACCACCACTACTAGCAAACTGTGTCCCTGTGACCATTGGAGATTGGTCCACACATGCCTTGGTTGACACTGGAGCAGAAATCTCAGTTGTAAACACTAGTATTTTGAACAACAAAGCAGTTTGTCACTTACCTAATGTCTCTCCAGCTGACCTAAAGCACATTATCACAGCAAATGCCACTGCAGTACCTATCACAGGTGTTGTCCATCTGAAGCTACACTTTGGCTCACAGCAAGCTACTGTCAAGTTCTACCTGGTACCAAAGCTACAACCATCTTTGATTCTTGGCGTGGACTTCCTCAAAGCTCTCAAAGCCATCCTAGACTTTGTATCAAACAGTTACTAGACCCTTGGAGGCAACTCACAGCTACAGACTCAGTCACTGTGCCTCCTAAGACAGAGATGGTTTTGCTTGCCAAGATTCGAGGTGAACCACTTCCACAAGGCGTTGGAACTGTCATGAGCTCACCCGCTCTGCATTCATTGGGTCTACTTCCAGGAAACACCTTGTCTGCTGTGCATGATGTAACAGTCTTTCATAAATGCTGCAACTTTACAGATGAACCAGCAGTCCTCTCCAAGGGTGCCAACGTCGGAAAGTTTGTCTGCTTGTCTACAGGGGGCCAGCTCCATCTCATTCAAGAACCTCAGCCTGGTTTCACCAGCTCTAGTCCTGTCAGTGCTATCACAACCACCCCAGTTTCACCAGCGTTACACCTCAGTAAGCGACTGTCCTCTTCCAAACTCCCAGGATCTCAAACAGAGAAAAAACAGCTTCTGAATTTCCTGAAGGACTACCTAGATGTCTTTGTTGGTCCAGATAACATGCTCAGACATTGTGATATCCTGCAACACACCATCGAGGTGCAGCCCAGCCAGAAACCCATCCGTCAGCAAGCCTACAAAGTGGGACACAAACAGAAACAAGTCCTAGAGGACATGATCAAAGACATGCTTGAACAAGACATCACTGAAGAATCTTCAAGTCCCTGAGGTGCACCATGCCTATTGGTGGTAAAGGACAATGGGTATCGCATTGTGGTGGACTATAGAAAGCTCAATGTCTACAAGGTGTAGGATGCTCATCCCTTACCCACAACCGAGGAGGCCTTAGAGAGTCTTGGCGTGGCTAGCCTAGCTTACTTCATCACTCTAGACCTTCATAGTGTTTTTTTTTCCCAAGTCTCCATTGATCCAGCTTCTCGTCCATACACAGCTTGGCGCTGTCACTTGGGACTTTTTCAATTCAAACCGCTGCCTATGGGACTTCGGAACAGTCCAGCCACATTTCAGCATGTTATGGTAGTCGTACTATGTGGGTTGTGTTGGAAATTTTGCCTAGTCTACCTAAATGATGTTATTTTCTTCAGCAGAACTTTGCTGGAGCACCTCTGACATCTCAAGGAAGTGTTTGAACGTCTCCGACAAGCCAATCTCAAGCTTTGCCCAAAGAAGTGTTGTTTTGCACAGCATCAGAGTCATCATCTGGGACATGCTGTTAGTTCTCAAGGCATCTCTCCAGACCAAGACAAGTTCTCAGCAGTCAAAAACTATCCCAAACCTAACAATTTCAAAAACATTAGAGCTTTTCTAGGCTTGTCTGGATACTACATAAAGTTTGTTTGTAACTATGCCGAGATTGCAGCTTCACTATATGCCCTCACCAAAAGGGATGTGACTATACATGGACTTCCAAGTGCAAAGAGGCCTTTGAAACTTTAAAAGAGGAAGTATTCTCCTCTCCAGTACTGGCCTACCCAAGGTTTGACCAACTCTTTAAACTCTACTCAAATGCTAGTGCAACCCGTAACCTGGCCAAGAGCAGCGTCTGGCAACTGAAACCCCCCTAAACTTGTGCCACAGACAAGGCAGCAGGCCACAAGCTGGCATAAACAATAGGCATCACCCCTAATGCTGGGGCAAATACCTGGCTTGGCAGTCTGAGAGGTTGGGGGGTTAGGGTACAAAATAACATTTATATTTACTCCGAGTTCTGGGAGAGAGGTGCTAGGGCTGTGCTAGGTCTAACTTCTGAGGGGGCTCATAAACAAGTTCACACTGGAAGCATAGATTGATTGTCCACAACTAGAAAATTGGATTGTGCAGTATGGCTTTATTCTGATAACTGACGGTAAACACAGAATGTGGTGGTCCCCCAGGTTGGAACTGACTTTTCAGGGCAACACATTTTTCTTTCCAGAAACATTTGTCTTGGGCATTTAGAAGATTTCTCTCACACAAACATCAAACTGTCCATCCCTCTGCATTGAGGATCTCTTGATATTTACTTCCCAAAGTGTATATCTTGTGGGATGTTCCACACACTTTAACTCAACATTTCTCTTTTCTTTCCCTAAGCGTCTATTATGTGGGGGTTGCCATACACTTTTAAAACATTTCAGATTCTTTCCTTCTGCCACATTGAACTTTAACATGCCTAGCGTAACCTGGTGCCCTTCCATGAACCAGTTAACCCAGACTGAAATTTCAGGTTGGGGGCTTTGCCCACTCTGGCCCCAACCAGTCTCTGCCATTCCTTCAGGGTTACATCAAATGAGCCTTCAGTTCCCTTGAATTGCTAAAGGACTCTCAACTTTAAAGCTTCACATTCAGCACATTTTTGGGGTGATACAGGGGCCCTGACGTGTATTCTAGCCTTATCTCTGGGCACATACACCTTAGACAACTCCCTAAGAAACAGTTCCATGTAACTGTACTCACGGTTTTGTGTGTCCCTTGTTACAGACATGGATGATGGAAGAAACACCTCTTCCCTTTACAGGTAGCTTTTCATAGCTTCACTCAGACCACTCTTTCTGGGCAGCTGACACTCTTCAGGACCTTCAGTGGATTGCCCCTTGGATCCACAGAAATTGAAGCCCCTACCACTTCTCTGTGGACTGACCCACTGGAGTCCTGCAGGCAATAGTCTCCACCACTTCACTTGGCACTGCTGGATTTTCACTCACTAGGGTGAGAAAAGGACCAGAAGTCCTTCACCCAGTATCAGAACAGACTGGCAGGCACCTCCACACTCTGAGTACTGCTGTTCACTCAGAGCTCCACACTGAACTACTACTGATTGACTACTCCCACCTGAACATTCTAAACTGCCCCTAAGCAGCTGATTCCAGAGTGACTTATGCTGCTGTAAGAATTCTAAATGACATAATCCATTCTCTGCTCAGGCTAGCTGAGTAAACATTGATGTCATGTTGTAAGGAGTTTTTAACAACTCCCTATAGACTGCCCAGGAACATTCCTAGTCTAACACTGATGGGATTCTAGTAACCCCAGGGGACTGGGTGGTTACACTAGTTTCTTTGCAGTGTGCACTGTGCTATGTCAAATCCAAGATGGAACAGGATGAGTTGTTTCCTATGCCAGGCGCTCCCTTTCCTAAGCTGAGCAGAGTTATGGCATCACAGAAAAAGAATGTCTAGCCATGATAATTGCCGTAAAGAAATCTGTTACCTTTGCTACTCCTCTTTTACAGCTATTGTTGATCAGTCTGCCCTCAGATGGTTGTTCAAAATGAAGGAGCCAGTAGGCAAGTTCACCCAATGGATTACCATGCTGCAGTGCTACAACTTTGAAATTCAGTACAGACCAGGTCGAGTTCACTTCAGTGCTGATGGTGTAAGCCAGAAATGGTATCCCTCCGCATCATCCTCAACAGATGAAGAATCCTGTTTACAGGCTCTTCCTTTCCGTGCCACAGATGTGCTCCCTGTGGACACTCCTACAGCACCTCAAGTTGCTTTGCTGCTACTAACTGCTTCTTGAGAAAAAAGGACAAATCCTCAGCTGAAGAGCTTCTCACCTCTTCTGCTTCTGACCTCTCCCTGACAACTGTCAAAAGACAACAAAGAACAGATCCTCAATTCACAGACATAATCTCTTACTTAGAGTCTGGAACCTTACTGCAAACAGAAGCAACATTGCCAGGATGTACTTTTCCTTGCTGCGCAGTACTTCCTCAGTGACGGTGTGCTTTTCCACATCTGGACCAAGGAAGGCAAGGACCATCGCATGGATAGAACTCACGTACAGCTAGTTGTGCCAGCCTCTCTGGTCAATCAAGTGCTTCTCTCCGCTCATGCCTCTCCACTTTCTGGAGGTCATATGGGAATCCACAATACTCTCAAAAAGACAAGGCTTCACTTCTTCTGGCCTCACATGAACAGGGACATTGACCAATTTGTCAAATTCTGCCAGCCCTGCTCCCAAAGAACGCCTCCTGCCAAACCAACAAAGGCACACATCATCCCCATGCCTGTAGCCACTGAACCATTCCAAAGAGTCAGCACATTCTTGGATCTTTACCAACATGCTCTGACTCTGGTAACAAATACATCCTTGTTTTTGTGAACTACCTTACAAAGCGGTTGGAAGTAATTCCACTAAAAGACGTCAAAGCCGCCACTGTAGCAAATGCCTTCCTCAACACAGTTATTTGTTGTCACGGTAACCCCTCGTACCTGCATTCAGACAGAGGCACTATCTCTCAACAATTGTTTGAGAAACTTGCAAACTCCTCGACATAAAAAAGACTCACACAACAAGTTACCAATCACAATGCAATGGACAAAGTGAAAGAATGATGTCTACCATTCTCAACACACTTAATAATAATAATATTCTTTATTTATATGGTGCCTTTCAGAAGCCAAGGCACCTAACAAACATTTAAAATAGCATATCAAACTTCAGTATCATAAATAGTATAAAAACAGATAATACAACTAAACATATATTGATCAGTCACCAAATGCTCGGTACCACAAATGTGTTTCTAGGTCCTGTTTAAATCCCTCCACGATCACACACTCCTGTAACTGACTGGGTAGAGAATTCTAAAGGGTAGGGGTTGTATGCATGAATGCCCAGGCCCTAGAAAATTGTAAACACACCCTTGGAATCTCTAGCAACCCTCATCAGCCGAGCGGAGCAATCGCCCACGGCAGTAAAGTACCAGAAGTTCTTTCAGGTAGTCCGGGCCCTGTCTGTGTAGGGCTTTATAAGTCAGAAGACCGACTTTAAAGGTGATCCACCACTGTACCGCAGCATTGCAGTCTGCGAGCAATTATAGTCATGACAGACCGCAGGTTCCTATCAAAGCTAGGCTGCTGCGTTCTGCACCATCTGCAAGCAGCGGATTTCCACCCCAGGTAGCCCTAGGTACAGGCAGTTGCAATAATCCAGGCATGAGGACACAAAGGCATGGACCAACGTGGGAAGACTACTGGATGGAACAAGATGCTTAACCCTGAAGATATTCCTCAGATGGTAGAACGAGGACTTGATGGCTGACACCTGCTAACGTAGTGTCAGCCCTTCATCAAAAATTACTCCCAGGTTTCGCACTCATTCAGAGGTCGGTAGTGATAAGCCCCCAAGAAAAAGCCCCGAGGGTGAACCTGCCCCCCCCCCCCCATCCGGCTCCCCGGGTCCATAACCAGCACCTCAGTCTTTTCCAAGTTCAACTTCAACCAGCTCAAATCCATCCAATAAAATCACTTTCCAAGTACCTGGATGAAACTCATGACACCTGGGATCACTTTGTTCCCTTTGCCTACAATACCAGCCCTTGTATCGACAGTACAGAGTACATAACATTTTTCTTGGTCCATGGACACCATTCAAAAACTCCTTTGGACAGGGATCTCTCACTGCTAGAGATTCCAAAGTTGGCTTCTTTATTTATCATTCCTGTACTGAAACAGCTTTAACTTGCCAGACGTATTGCAATCACCACGTTGGGACAGAGGAAATATGCCATGCAGAAAATGTCAGCAGCCAAGTCACACAAGCCTTCATTTTCTGTGGGGGACATTGTCTACCTATATTGATCTGTCCTAGTTCCGGGCGCCACAAAAAAATTGCTTCGCCCTTGGACTGGTCCCTTCTACATCGTGGAAAAGCTTCCTCTAGTTCATGTCCATTTGCGATGCAAGTCCAGTGAAAAGACTGCACACAACAAGGTCCACATCAATCACCTGACGCATGGGTACCTGAATAATACCCTCCCAGATGATCCCAGTCCACCCAGTAATGAAGCTGCACTTGAGCCTGCTATCCTCTTGGAAGCTGTTCCTCCTGATAACTTGCAACCAGTTACTTCAGACCTTCCTACTCCTGACACTCTCCAGTTGGAGTCTGTGTTGCTTGATCATCAGCCAGATGAACTTCCTGGGACTTCTCAGCCTTCTTCTTCTTCTTCTTCTCAGGAATGTCTTGTGCACACCCCTGTGTACCAGATCGAGAAGATTTTACAAAAGAAGTACACAAACGGATCCTGGACTTAGAGTCAAGTGGTGTGAGTTTGACAGTTCACAGAACTCTTGGGTTAATTTTGATGACCTCACACCAACCTGTCAAAAACTGGTGCAAGCTACACATACCACCATTCCCATTGAATGGAAAAGTCGACTGAGGTCTTGAACTTTTAGGTACCGGAGTCAGTGGTATTTTCTGTGTGCATTGTACATATTATTGTTCTGCAACTGTTCTGGCAGTGTTTAGCCTGTATTCTGGGTATTCTCCAGCTGCTACCCCTTCCCTCTCTTCCCTCTCTTCCTTCTCTCTTCCCTTCTTCCTTCCCTGCATTGTGGCACTTGTCGTCTTGACCAAGCTTCAGGTTGCTATGGTGTTTCCCCACCCCTGGTACTACTCTGACTTGTCACCACTGTAGTCCAGATCCTCCCCCACAGTGGGTAAAATGTTTTCATACCAAGCTTTAAGGTTTTTTTAACTGTTTCTATTCTAATGTTAAAATGATATTGCTTTGTTCGAGTGGTACTCACATTCACTGCCACGGGGGTGATGTGGAGTACAGTTAAGTATGGGGCTAATGCCGGCTGCCGTCCCTTTAAGAGCTCAGAACATATGTTGCAATTTATGTTAGCAGGGGCTGTTAAGAAACCCCTTAGATTTTCAGTCTGTCAGTCAGTCTTTTTTTTTTAATTTAATAAACTTAATTGTTTTTCCAATAAACAAACAATACAACAAACACAAAGACATATAATCAAGGACAATTATCCAGAATGAATGACTTTACCAGCTGGTGACATGAATGAAGCTGGATTGATTATGCTCAGTCCCAATGGACAAATTAAAAGAAAAAGAAAACAAACCCTTCCCAAACCCTAAGTTTCCCACTCCCACCCACCCCTACAGAATGAGTGGCAAGTAACTCCAGATAAAAAGAACTTTATAGCACAGAAGAGGAGAGCTTAAGGGAACAAGAGTACAGCCTAACAACAGTCAGGTCCTATGTGGTATACAGGGTGAAGAGTTTGCCCCATCACTTTTCAAATTTACCAGACAACCAATGAATGCTTGCTAGGCAAGCCTGACAAAGTACAATATAAAATAGAAAGATATGATCTTACTTCGAGATACAGCTCTTGCTGCAGGTTACACCGTTAGGACTGAAGCTGGCAGGTGCCAGGACTCCACAGAAATTTTTCTAGTTAGCAGTCTTCAGCGGGGACTGCCTCTGACGTCGGTCCCGCCCCGACGTCGGGCGTAGTACATAAGGAGGCGGTCCCCCCATAATCCTCAGTTCTTTTCCCGCCGTCGACATTGCCAGTATCGGCCCTTCGGTCTCCCTTTCTAGCATGCGATGACCATTAGAACTACGACGATTTTCGTCAGCTTTTTGACTTTTGATCATCTGATGTCCTCTCCAACAACTTCCTTAGAGCGTCACCATATGAAGTGTGCCTGTGGCAAACAGATCCCCTTCAAGGATCCACATTCGGCCTGCGTGCACTGCCTAGGCCCGGAACACAACACCAAGGCCTGCTCCTTCTACCAGGGCTTCAACAGTCACACCAGGATCCGCCGCCAGAAGGCCCTTCAAGCGCTTTCTCCTGGAGGAGAAACTGAAATTATGGATAAGGAACCTTCCTCCGGGGAGCCTCGGTAAACCCACAAGCACCGGACAAGCACCGGGAAAAGGAAAGATCCAGGTCTCCTGCTAGGGTCTCGGACTCCCAGAGCTCCGGCTCAAAATCGGACTGCTCTCCCTCTAGGGCTCGGTTGCAACCTCCCCCGGTTCAGGTCAGGTCATCCAGCGGCTCCTCTTCTCTTCAGCCTCTGAAGACTTCCAGGCCGTCGGCCTCTTCCACTCCTTCTAAGGCCTCGTCGAAGTCTGGGGAGCACCATAAATCTTTCTCTCGCCGGCAGGACACCAATGCCAGGTCAGTCTCCCAGTCTCTGTGTAGTTCAGACCCGGTTCCCCGCAAAACCAAAGACCTGACATCCCTTAAACGGATATTGGACCTGATGTCAGCCCACCCGATGTCGGCCAAACACCACCAGTGCCCCCAGGAGCCGGCGACACCTAGACACCCGTCGCCGGCCAGGCGTTCGCCTTCGAAGACGTCGGCCAGGGGACTGACGCCGGCTACTCCTGAGAAGAGGAGCGCACCACTGTCGGATGCCGGTCAGAAGGAATCATCTGAGGAGGATGCCACACAGCCCGAGGACCAGGAGGGTGACACCGGAGATGCCGGGCTCCCACGGGAACCTTCCCCGGAGCAGGAGACCCCCGGGGACCCAATGCCCGACCTCGGCGACAGGCCACCGGCGACAGGCCCATCGTCAGGTATGAATCTGGTAGAGGTAAAAGAACTTTTTACCTTCTGGTGGGACACCATCAAAAAAGATGTGGTCACCACACGTCCTTCTCCTACTCCGACTCCACCTCCACCCACTCCTTCACTGCCTACACCCCCTCCTCCACCTAGGGGGCCCATAAGGTGACCACCAACCCCTAAGGAGCAGACACCACCTCCTCGGGGCAGATCTTCGGAAAGGAGAAGACCTCCCTCTAGATCCCCCTCAGGGTCACCCAGCCCCAAGAGACCCAGATGACGCCGGTACACTCCGTCTGGGGAGGATTCCAGATCTGACACTTCGGAGTGCTCCAGATCACCTTCTTCTATCAGCATTCCCTCTCCGGACCCACACGACCTACCCAGGTCTCCTCTGGATGATCTCTCTTTCGCAGAGATCATGAGGCACATCCAGGAGAACATGGGGTGGGATGCTGAAGAGCTTGACCCTAAGAGACAAAGCCTTGCCCACTACTTTCAGCAGAAAGACCCGAAGCCTGTGGTAGTGCCGCCCTTGGTGGATACCTTTGCGGACGTCATCAAGGATGCCTGGAAACGTCCGCACTCCACTCCCGCGGTGCCGAAGAAGGCTGACTGCCTATACAAGGCCCCTAGGGAGGACCAGTATCTGGCGAACCATCCTCTGGCTGACTCCCTGGTCATCACTGCTTCACATGACTGGTCTCAGAGACCTCAGCATTTGAGCACACAGCCACCGGACCAGGAATCCAAGCAATTGGATGTCCTGGGTAGGCACACGTAAGCGGCCGTGACTTGCTCCATCAAGTCACTGAATTACCTCACCCACATGGTTCAATTCCAGAACGCACTGTGGGAGCAGGGACAGGACCTGGTTGAGAAGATGCCTGATGGTGACCACAAGGAGGAGTTCCTGAATCTCCTCCGCATGGGTTTGGATGTGGGGACCCAAGTGCTCAGAGCTGCATACGATTCTGCGGACTCTTCAGTCAGAGCTGCAGCCTCAGGCGTGTGTCTCCGGAGACACTCTTGGCTCCATGTCTCTGGCTTTACCCTGAATGTCCAGAAGAACATTCTGGACGTCCCTTATAACGGCGAGGTCCTATTTGGTGAAGCCTCCGAGACAGTAATCACCAAATTCCAGGATGCAGGGAAGGCAGTCCGATCTGTACAAGCTATGTACAGGTCTTGGCCTAGTTCCTTTCGTAGGAACCAGAGCTGTTTCCGTGGCCGGCTGCAAAGGCAACAGCAACATTCCGGTCAGCAGCAGAGGGGCACTTTCACCCGCAAGGCCCAGGCCAAGTCATCCCCAGGCAAAGGCCAACAATTTTCAAAGTCGGCCCAGCCTGCTGGATCAAACGCTGCCACAGCATGACTCCTTCCGGGCCCCCGCCTCCTCAGGATCAACGGGAAAAGAAAGTCGGGGGTCGCATCGCACGCCACTTCCCAGGGTGGCTATCGATCACCACCGACAGGTGGGTTCTGCAGCTAGTCAAAAAAGGCCATTATATAGAATTTGTAGGCAGTCCACCTATAAGACCTCCCTTGCTCTCCCGATATTTGGGTCAGCATGCCCTGCTCATACAGCAGGAGGTGCTCATGCTTCTGGAAAAGGAAGCCTTAGAGCATGTCCCAGAGAACCAGAGAGGACTAGGGTACTATTCTCACTTCCTGTTTCCAAAGAAAACAGGGGACCTCCGTCCAATACTGGACCTCAGCGACCTCAACCTTTAGGTCATTTACAAACGCTTCCGCATGGTGACCCTTCCAGGACTAATTCCCATGCTGAAGCAGGACGCCTTTCTGGCATCTTTGGACATGCAGGATGCCTACCTACATATTCTGATTGCTCAGGCGCACCAGAGGTTCCTGCGCTTCGAGTTTCAGAGCCGCCATTATCAGTTACGAGCTCTTCCCTTTGGGCTGTCATCGGCACCTCACATATTCACGAAGTGCATGGCAGTCATAGCGGCGTCTCTGAGGAGACAGGGCCACTACATGTTCCCATACCTGGACGACTGGCTTCTCATGGCGCCCTCCAGGGAGGCCCTGATGATGGCTATTCACTGCACCCAGTCCCTTTTTCAATCACTGGGTATTCTCATCAACTACGAGAAGTCACTCCTGGTGCCATCCCAGAAACTGCAGTTTATAGGAGCAGTTCTGGACACCGTCAGAGGGAAAGCCTTTCTTCCCTTGGACAGAGCAGAACACATCGGATCCCTCATCAGGGACCTGTCGTTGATGAAGACCATCCCAGCCAGACTGGTCCTTCGCCTGCTCGGACACATGGCTGCAGCCATTGCGACAGTCCTGCTAGCCCGTCTCCACATGTGGGTAACCCAGTGGATGCTACGGGTGCAATGGGACCAAAGGCAAGACCATCTGCAGCATCCAATCCAGATCACGAAAGCCGTCATTCGAGATTGGCAATGGTGGCTAAATCCAGGGAACCTCTCTGCGGGGGTTCCCTTCACAGCGCCGTCCCCGACTGTGACCCTCTCCACAGACGCCTCAGGGCTAGGGTGGGGAGCACATCTAGACGGTGTTTGGTCTCAGGGCCTGTGGACAGCCCAGGAGTCTCACCTCCACATCAACATCTTGGAAATGAGGGCAGTCCTTTACGCTCTGCAGGCCTTCCAGTTGGAGATTCCACCGGGTACACTTCTGCTTCAAACAGACAATACCGCAGTGATGTACTACCTCAGCAAACAAGGAGGCACTCACTCCTACCCACTTTGCAGGGAGGCCATGAGAGTGTGGGAGTGGGTATTGTAACACGGCGCAAACCTAATTGCAGTACACGTTCCAGGAGTGGACAACACCATCGCAGACAGCCTGAGCTGCTCTCAGGCCAGAGTCCACAAATGGGAACTCCTACAGGAGGTGACAGAGGATCTGTTTCACAGATCGGGTACTCCAGAGTTACATCTTTTCGCGTCCCCATCCAACACAAAACTGCCCAATTTTTGTTCGCTAGATCCAGGGCCTGGTGTTTTCTGGCGAGACGCGTTGTCCCTCTCCTGGGCGGGCAGATTCCTCTATGCCGTCCTCCTTTCCCGTTGATCCAGAGAGTTCTATTAAAACTTCGCAGGGAGCAAGCGATGCTCATTCTGATTGCACCCTTCTGGCCCAGACAAATTTGGTTCCCTCTTTTACAGCAGCTATCCCGGGAACCTCCAGTTCCTTTGCCAATCAGCTTCCATCTATTGTCTCAGGAGGCGGGTTCATTGGTCCATCCGGACCTACGCTCATTGAACTTGCACGCTTGGCTCCTAGAGACATAGCCATGATGTGATACGGGGTCTCGCAAGAAGTGGCAGACGTACTCTCTGCCACCAGAAAACCGGCTCCCCACACAACTTACGCCATGAAGTGGCATAGATTCTGTTTGTGGGCTCAAGCGCGTGGTGTTCCGCCATTAGACTGTCCAGAAAAGCTGATTCTGGACTACCTGCTTTCCCTCTTCCACTCTGGACTGGCTTACTCCTCAATTAAAGTGCACCTTTGTGCAATTTCTGCTTACCATGCCCCCGTAGGCCATTGGATGGTGGCCCAGCTGGACACTACTCATGCCTTCTTAAGGGGTGTCCTCCACCTTAGGCCTCCCATCAAAAATCCATTCCCTCCTTGGGACTTACTTTTTGTCCTGGAGCAGCTCACGCTGCCACCCTTTGAACCAGCTGCAGATTGCGAGCTACATTTTCTGTCTTGGAAAATGTTATTTTTAGTTGCTGTTACTTCTGCTAGAAGGATTTCGGAACTGCATGCTCTTATGTGCAAAGAGCCCTATTTGGTTTTCCACCAGGACAGGGTATCCCTAAGGACAAACCCAAAGTTTCTGCCTAAGGTGGTCTCAGCTCTCACCCTTAATCAGGATATCGATCTACCAGTGTATTTTTCAAGGTACTCTAATCGAGGAGAAGCCCTTCTGCACACCCTAGACGTGCACAGGTGACTCAGATACTACCTGACCAGAACCAAACAGCTCCGAAAGTAGGACCAACTTTTCATCTCCTTTGCTCACAGGATGAAAGGAGCTCCTGTTTCCAAGCAGTCACTCTCTAGGTGGCTCGTCCAGTGCATCACTTTCTGTTATGACAAGCGCAATAAACCCTTACCGGGCGCGGTCAAGAGTCATTCCACAAGAGGGGTGGCTACTTCTTTTGTGGCGTTAAAGAACGTCTCCACATCAGCTATTTGCGCTGCAGCTACTTGGAGCTCTGTGCATACCTTTATCAGGCCTGACAGTCTGGACATTGCATCGAGGTGAAGAGTGGGGTTCGGTCTCGCCGTCCTTCAGGGGCTTCTGTCCTAGGCTCGAGTTTCCTGGAGGTCTCTACCTTTCCTCCTCCCGATGGTGCATGATTGCCACTACTGCTTGGAAATCAATCCTAATGGTGTAACCTGCTGCAAGAGCTGTATCTCGAAGTAAGATAGTACAGTTACGTAAGAACTCACTGTAACAGTAGATCTTCGAGAACAGCTCTTGCAGCAGGTACCTTCCCGCCCACCATCCCCCGTTGGAGGTAGGTCGTAGTCAAGCACCCATCTTATTGGATGGAACATTCCTATTCACTAGGTTTTGCCCTCTGGTGGCGGATCCTCGGTCTCCTCTTCTGATGTCATCTAGCGGCCGGGAGTCTCCAGCGGGAGAACTGAGGATTATGGGGGGACCGCCTCCTTATGTACTACGCCCGACATCGGGGGTGGGACCAACGTCGGAGGCAGTCCCCGCTGAAGACTGCTAGCTAGAGAATTTCCGTGGGGTCCTGGTGCCTGCCGGCTTCAGTCCTAATGGTGTAACCTGCTGCAAGAGATGTTCTCGAAGATCTACTGTTACGGTAAGTTCTTACATAACTATACTTTCTGTAGTGTAGCTATAGGACACATCACTATTACTAAACGATTTGGGATGGCAATCCTTTGACATTGAGTACTCCAGGAGTTGGATAGCATTAATTTATAAAAATAAAATACACCATCCCCAACACAGTATTTTGCAAATGCTTTTTCCTACTGTAACTGATCCAAGGAAAGAACTATCCAGGTCTGTCCATCAAAATAAAATTTATCAGGGAAAATGTAACAATAAACACAGGGACCAAACTTTGATCTCCCAGGCTGCGGTATACTGGAATAAACTACTCTCTACTGAACATGTTGAAACTGCACATGGGGATTTTATAATAGCAATTAACGACCTCTTTTCCTTCTCGTCAGTGTACTTAACATCTTATTTTCTTAAGTGTTTTAATAATATGTTTTGGTAAATGTCTTTGCTTATTGTACTCCATGTATTGCACTTGTGGTATACTATTGTACTTGTAATGTTGCTATTTTATGTGTAACTTTTGTAACTAGACTAACATGGGACTGTCTTGCGAACTGGACTGAACAGTCCAAATGACATGTATTCCTGTATAAAAAAAAAGTTTTACCTACCTACCTATTTGATCTGCGGCTCTCCTGCTTTGTACATCAGCAGTATACTCTTATGTCTATCCCATGCACTCTAGAACCCCCATATTGTTTTCACACCCACTACTTCTGCTGGAAGACTGTTCCACGGCTCCACCACCCTCTCAGTGAAAGCGTACTTCCTAACATTATCCCTGAGCCTTCCACCCTTCAGCCTCATATCATGCCCCCTTGTTCTTGTGCAGAGTTTTCTCTGGAATAGGCTTTCCACCTGTACCGTTTATTCCCCTAAGGTACTTGAAAGTCTCAATCATATCTCCCCTCTTCCTTCTTTCCTCCAGTGAATAGATACTAAGGTCCTTAAGTCTTTTCTCGTAGGGCTTTTGGTGCAGTCCATGTACCATCTTCATTGCCCTTCTCTGGACTGCCTCTGTTTTGTCAATTGCTTTCCAGAGTTGCTCTCTCCACTCTCGGTTAAGAAGGGGGATAAAACCTTTTATAGGTACATTAGGGAGCGAAGAAAGATGAAGACAGGGATACTGAGGCTGAATAAAGAGGAAGGTGGTTGGGCAGAGAGCGACAGTGAAAAAGCAGGGATACTGAACAAATATTTCTGCTCAGTATTCACAATGGAAAAGCAAGGGGAGAGACCTAATCCAGTCGATAGAAGCACTCTGGATAGGGGGGTTGATATTAGTCCTTTCACAGAAGAAAGGGTTCTGAAAGAACTCTTAAAACTGAAGGTGGATAAAGCAATGGGGCCTGATGGGATTCACCCCAAAATTCTAAAAGAACTAAGGGAAGAACTAGTAACACCACTGACTACCCTTTGTTGATTCCCTTGAGGTATTTGAAAGTTTCTATCATGTTCCCCCTCTCCCTCCTTTCCTCGAGGCTATACATTTTAAGCTCCTTTAGTCTTTCTTCATATGTCTTCTGGTGCAGACCCTGCACCGTTTTGGTGCCCTCTTCTGGACAGCCTCCACCATGTCTATGTCTTTGAAGACATGGGGTCTCCAGAACTGTATACAGTACTCTAGATGTGGTCTTACCAACTGTCTGTACAGAGGGCCAACAACTTCCAGTTTTCTACTGGTGATGCCTCTCCCTATGCATCCCAGTATCCCCCCCAGCCCTCCTTACTGCCTTCTCACATTGCTGGCCCACTTTTAGGTCATCTGATATGATTACCCCCAGGTCCCTTTCCATTTTTGTTGTTATCAGTATCTCACCCCCATTGTGTACTCTTGCCCTGGGTTTTGTTTTCCAGGTGCATTACTTTGCACTTTTATGCTTGAATCTAAGCTGCCATACATCTGACCATTCCTCCAACCTTGCCAAGTCCCTTTTCATCCTTTCCACCCACCTTGCATATCAACCCTGTTGCAGATCTTTGTGTCATATGCAAAGAGACATACCTTCCCCTCCAGTCCCTCCACAATGTCACTTATAAAGACATTAAAAAGGAACGGCCCCAGTACTGAACCCTGCGGTACCCCACTAGTAACCCTCCTTTCTTCACTGTGGACTCCATTTACTATTACCCGCTGTGTCATGTTGTCCAGTCAGTGTTTTACCCAGGCTACCACCCTGGGACCCACTCCCAGGCTGGCTAATTTGTCTGTTAATCTTTTGTGCAGGACTGTGTCAAATGCCTTGCTAAAGTCTAGGTAGGCCTTCCTGCTGTGAATCCATGCTGCCTTGGGTCCTGTGCCCCACTGGCCTCTAGGTACTCAACAATTCTTTCTTTCAGAAGTGACTCCATCATTTTCCCTACCACTGAGGTCAAACTGACAGGTCTGTAGTTTCCTGCCTCTGTCTTGGTCCCACTTTTTGAAGGGTAATCACATCCGCCTTCCTCCAGTCCTCAGGTACCACACCATCCTCCCGTGATTTACTAAAAAGAGTAGTCAGTGGTTTCACTAGTTCCCCCCTTAATTCTTTTAGAATTCTGGAATGAATTCCATCAGGCCCCATTGCTTTGTCCACCTTCAGTTTTAGGAGTTCTTGCAGAACCTTTCTTCTGTGAAAGGACTGGATCAACCCCTCTATCAAGAGTGCTTCTGTTAATTGGATTAGGCACTCTCTCCTTTGTGAATACTGAGCAGAAATATTTGTTCAGTATCCCTGCTTTTCACTGTCCCCTTCTGCCCACCCACTGTTCATTCTATTCAGTCTCACTATCCCTCCCTTTGTCTTTCTATACTCTCTGATGTACCTATAAAAGGTTTTATCCCCCTTCTTAACCGAGTTGGCTATCTTTTCCTGAGTTTGGGCCTTTGCTATTCTAACTTCTCTCCCTGCTTCCTTCTGCCTTAACTGGTACAGCTCTCTGTCCTGCTCCTTCTGTGTTTCCTTATACTTACTGAATGCTATCTTTCTCTCCCTGACTTTCCCAGCCACCTCTTTTGAGAACCATAGTGGCTTTTTCTTTTGTTTTGATTTGTTTATTTCTTTCACACAAATGCTTGTTGCCTCTGTGATGACAGTTTTGATGATTCCCCATTGTTGCTCCACCCCTCCTTCTAGCCTGTTTGCTAGTGCTTTTCTGAGGCACTCTCCCATCTTGCCAAAGTCAGACCTCCTGAAGTCCAGTACCCTTGCTTTTGTATGGCTTGACTCTCTAGCTGAGTTTAACGTGAACCACACTGTTTGATGGTCACTTGTTCCCAGATGGCAACCCACTTCTAGATCTGAGATCCTCTCACTGCTCCCATTTGTGAGTATGAGGTCTAAGACTGCTCCCTCACGAGTGGGTTCCGAAACTAGCTGTCTGAGGCCTGCCACCTGTAGGGCATAGAGAATGGCCCTGCTCTTATGGTTAGGTTATGGTTTCAACTCACTTCGTGTAAACAATTGCTGGTTGCAGTTCTATGATTATCTGCTTAAGTAAACTGGGGCACTTTAGAAATCTACTAATTTTAGTTGAAGGAGTGCACTGGGGGGGCTCAGGGTTTTGAGTTTTCTTTATAAAAGTTGTCCTAATTTCTTTTTTATCTCTTCTTTTTACTTTGTGGTCGCTTGTGGACTGTATGGACTTAATATCCCTGCATTTATCATTTACGGTCTGTATTGGTTGTTATGTTTTGTTATTGGAAAAAAAAATAAAAGTTTATTATGGTAAAAAAATGAAAAAGCACACACACACACACACACACACCCCTTCATTACCAGTTACAGCATCAACATCATAAGTTGTCAGGATGCTGCTTTTTGGTCCTCGGTCCTTCAACCTCTGTTCACCAAATAGAGGTGTGCACCTTGCCCCTTCCTGCTAGAGGGCTGCTTGAAATCTGCCAAAGTGTTGATAGTGAACTGTATTCACATTGTTCGAAATCTGGGTTACTCACCTGTAACCATAGTTCCACTAGTGGTATACAGTTCACATACAAACAACCCATTACCTCCCCTGGTAAGTGACACCTGTATCCCTGCTTCCAGCATGCAAAGATCTGACGTCTTGGGGCACAGCTGGAGGACATGCCACCTCGGTGGTGGGAGGAGCGTAACTTGAAGGCTTCTGTGATGACTCTCCTGCCTCCAAGAAGATTGCCAGAGTGAGGATGTGAACACTTTACCACTAGTAAAACTGTGGTTACAGGTGAGTAACCCATATATACACTTATGCCTACCTAGATTCAAACCACTGATCCTTTGTGTGCTAATTGAACACACATTCTGTGTGCCGCTGAGCTACATGATGAGGACTTGAAGTTCCTGTGGTGTAGAGATTAAGTCACAACTTGCAAAGCAGGTGACCAGGGTTCTAATCCTATCATGGGATTATTAATAAAAAAGCTATGTAAAAGTCACCTTTACTAAACTTGCAGTTTGAGGTGTGCTAATAAAGATATCATGAAAATTTCCTGACAAGACAGCTTTCTACCTGTACAAATTGTTGTTCTTAACTACATTTACTTCTCATGTAATTCACTGTTCTAACTCCATACTACCATTGATCGCTACTCAAGTGAGTTTCCATCATAAAAAAAATGAAATTTTTTTGAACCCTTGCTGTGCTGATATATCGGTCCAGAATTCATATACGTTCAAATTCTTTCAGCGGCCTAAGGGTTAAGTCCCTGCCAGGAATCAAACCGTGTCTCTTGCAGAAAATACAATATACTGTGTACTTGCCTGGAATCAAACCACTGATCCTTTTCTGCTAATCAGACACACACTCAGTGTGCCACTGAGCACCAAGGAAGAGAATTACTGTTCCTGTGGTGCAAAGGTTAATTCACAACCTACAAACAGGTTACCTGGATTCAAATTCAAGCAGGGGATTATAGAGTGCAACATACCACTCAACTGTCCCTGACTTTGCTTCAAACATTTCCACAATCCCTCCTAAATTTAGGAGTTCTGTTGCAGAACAGTAGGAATTCAAAGTATAGCATATTGCCAGATTTTAGTGTTACAGTCTAGTCCTCCTTCAGAAATATCTTTCATGCCAAGCCAAGCAATATGGCAGGATTGTTGAGCTAATATTACAGTTTTGTTTTTTTATGTGTCCCTGTTTTTTTTTCATTCTTGTCCCTGATTTACAAGACAGGCAGTTGAGAGGTATGGATTACAAGATATAGAAAAACTGAATTTGTCCTGTTGCTGAAACCCTATCACTGACATTAGCAATTACATCTAACAATTTTTCTCATACTGCCTAAATTGTGTTGAGAAATAACAAAATGGGCAATTCTGAGGATCAAACCAAGGCGGTGTAGGTCTGAAACACTATATCAAGCCCAAAAAGCCTTATCACTGACATCATGAATGACATCATGCAGCTGATTCTCTCAGAGTGAATGTATCTTTAAACTTGACTAAATGCAGAAAAGAACATACATGATCACAAAAGGTGTTTTGCCAGCTACACTTGCTCTGGAACTAAAAACTATGACTAAAAACAAAAAAAAGCAGTGTTAATTATAACAGGAACGAGGGGCCTCTAGTGGTTGTCCATGGTATAAAATGTATGAATTTTCCCATTTTGAAGATGGGATGCTTCACTCTTCAAAAAGGGGAAGTAGATGTGAAAAGGCTGTCTTTGCAAATCAGTGCCATCTGGTGGTGAAAACTGTGAAAAGAAATCAAAAGCAGTGCACAGTAACTGTAACAGGAAAGACAGACCTCTAGTGGTGGTCTGTGGGACAGAAAGCATTAAAGTCAAAGAAGTACTGTAGTCTCCCAAGCTAGATAAAAATTCCCCTTCAACTGAATGGCCTTTGGGACATAGTCCGCAGTCTGATTCCCAACAAGGGCTAGAGGTGTGTACCCAAGTAGCAGGCACAGCCATATCTGTGGTGGCATGTGTGGGATGCTCTGCCCGTAAAGGAGTACTACAGTCAGAATTTGAAAAAAAAAACATATATTATGCAGTGTGCTTTGGTTTGTGTGTGTAGTCCTAGTGCACTCTTCCCTTTGCTGCTAGTTTTATGGCTGCTGTGGATCTCCATGTTCATGTTTTTTATGGCTCTTTGTTTTCCTACAGTGCCTCCTCTCCCATGTGACAGTGATGCATGTGGGACCATAGATTCAGCAAGTACTGGTTTAGAGTCAATTTTAAAGCAGTAGAGCTGTGAATTTCAGTAATGTTCCTTATTCAATAAGCACTGAAAGCTACATTTACAGTTTAGCAAATACTTGAGAGCTAATTGAGTAGGTAATTCTGTTAAAAAACATAGTCTTCTCTTATTATAGCATTGATGACATGGGGTGATTTGTGTGCTTTTCATGGGTGTGTGTAGTTTGATGAAGTATATTGCTTTAAAATCAAAACATTTACTCCTGCTGGCTAGACTGAGAATATTGAGTTATTTAGCAAGGCCAGAACATCAGGCTCCTGTCTGCAGATTACTGATGCAGTACTTCCCCTCACTGAATCAGTGGTTCTGGACACATCACTATCACATAATACAGAAAACACAGTAGTTAAAAGAAGAGCATAAATCATACTAACAAGAAGATCCCCTGGGGCCATAAAACTAGTAGGCAAATTTAGAAAAAAACTCTTAGTTGCAAACAAAGGGAAGGACACATCAGGACTAAAGTTCTGATCTTTTTATTGTTCAGCAATAAGCCATTACAATTATGAAACATCAATATTACAGTAAAACCATGTGAGACAGTGATAAAATTGTTTGATGTGCAACTTACAATTCATTTAAATAGCATAGACATTTACAGAGACATATCTATTCCAGCAATGACTGAGCCATTCAACTATAACTTTAGGCTTTCAATAGTAGTCTTCTAAGAAAATATTGCACATTAACATTTCACTTCATTATCAGAAATACATATCCAAGCTTTTCCTTTATAAGTGTAGTGTTGCCAAAAACTTGGATAACTTATACAGAATGGTACTGTCCTGTGATATGTATAATAAAATAAACAATTGCATAGGGGGAGAGACCAAGGGAACCCAAAACCTCACTTAACCAATGTTTTCTTGTTTTTGAGTATAATGGACACAATATGGTTATGTGTTGTAGATTGTCCTCAAGTTTCAAACCACACTTACAGTATGATAACAAAACATCTGGTCTATTTTGCTTGAAGTGTACATAATGAGCATTGTATAATTCAAATCTGAATCTTGTAACTAACCTTCCTTGTTGAGGTTTGATCATGAATAATAAGCACATCATGACTAGAAACAAAGGCATAGAAACACAGAATTTGACAACAGATAAGGACCGCTTGGCCCATCTAGTCTGCTCATTTCTCCACACACACAAATCAAAACACTCTGCAACTTTTGACTGTAATACTCTTTTTAAAAAAGAAAAAGGGATAAGTAGTACTATAAATGAGAAAAGGCAGTTGATGCAAAGAAGTACCACATATACATTCAACTTTAGGTAGGGAAGTGAACCATAGATATTCCGTCCCACCAACTCCATGGAAATACCCTACTGTCACCCCTTTTTCTTAAAGTAACTGTCAAGTCTATGTCTGAAGGTCAGTCATTCATTTATTTAAATGAAGGTCTATGTACAAAATTGCCTCTTTTCATAAGGGACAGCGTAGACACGTATCATACAAACAACTTTTTTTAGAAACAGCTGCAGAGATACACATTGTGCAAATAAGAACTCAATGCTAATGTAAATTGGTTTTAAGTTATCACAGTGGTTAAGTCCTTGAGTAAATAATTTTAAAGACATCCTAGTTTGTGACAAAAATGCTTCCTGGCCAAATTTATTTATTTATGTATTTTATATGTAGTTTATGCTCCTTGTCTGCCCCCAGCTGCCCCCTTCTGACTGACCCCCCCCAGCCGTCACCTTGGTATCACTGGGACATACCCCTGTCCGATCGACGGGTGTGGAGCCTGAGAGGGGTCAGTCTTCATCCACAGCTGGAGGTGTTTTTCCTCCGTTTTCTCCCTTCCCATTGCTGGGGCGTACACACAGGATGTGCATATGTGGAGGTGTGCGTGTGTCCACAGAAGTCCTGTAACACCCTCCTTTCTGGCCCCTTTGACCTGCACTACCCTCTGTCCTCCTCCTGGGGGCAGTCATTCGGCGAGAGTGCCAGTCCTCCCTCCCTGGGAGAGGAGAGCTATCTTCGGATGCTTGATCCTCTCCCTCTCCCTCCCCTGCCAACCCCCAGTGGCCTGTGCTCATTCCTGAATACGGATCACCGGCATGGCATGAGGTGTGGCGTCCAGCGCCTCAAACCTCAGCGCCTCTGGACTGGTCTACCAAATTTATTTTTACAACATGGCAATTTCAACACAGCTTGCAGGGGACACCTTATTACAGAGGAATCTGATTTGACTATTTTCACTAAAGATCCTAGGTAATGTGGTACCTTCCATAATACATTTTTCATACCAAGCACCCTAGTGAATATTGAAGATCATTACAGTATTTGCTGATACCGCCTGCTCTGCAAGTGTATTCCAGGTGTACACCACTAACTCTATTAAGTAGTTCTTCCAGATATTTCCCTTGTATCTTCCTCCTTTCAATGAAATCATGTATCCTCTTGTTCTCTTACCCTTGTGCAGCTTGAAGAACTTAAAGCAGCAGTGCAACAAAATTGGGCAACAAATTTGACTGTTTTTTACTTTAAAAGATTCAAGGTATCTTCCAGTTTTATTTGGTGGTAAAATTTTCTAATTCCACCAACAACTGAGTATTTTATAAATGTTTAATTGCTTTTTTTCTCAAGGAAAAAAGATAGCTGCCATAATTTGCATAGAAATAGTATTGTAGACCCGGCAAGGGTTAGTATCGAAAAAAAAAAAAAAAAGACTCATGGTACACAGCATAGGTGGTACCTAGACAAGTACATTTGACAGGTATGCTTACATTTTTCTTAACTGTAGCTGGAACTAGCTTTTTTGGAAAAACATTTTTTATTGCACTGCTGCTTTAACTTGTTCTGTGGTGTTATCCCTTCAAGTACTTAAAGCTGTGAATAACAATCAAAAAGAAGTGCTGGCCAGCCCGATTGCATAGCAGTAGCATTGCTGCTTGCTGTGCCAGCGATCTGGGTTTGGGTATGAGTCTGGGTCATTGTGGGCCGTAGAGAAGGGAGCAGTATTGAACATTCCAGAGGACACTTTTCTCCTGGAAGCGGAGGCAGTGAGCTCTGCAGAGCAATCACCACCAGGATCCACAGGAGACATCACAAATGGAGCTGCTAAAAGAGGGTTGGAGGGATGCTGTTTGATGAAGTAGATGCACACTTAGAATATACAGGTTACCCAATTTGCGATGACCTGAGGGTGAACGAGAAAGAAAATGCCTCAGAAAATCCTCAGCTGCAACAGGATGAAATTAGACTCCCTTGCAGCCCCAGCACTCCAGACTGGGCACCTTCTGGCTAGATCTTGCTCTAAAGGGGTTCAGGGACCCCCCCCCGCCCCACCATGAGGGATAAATCATTGGAGATTCAGAAGGGTGAGTCCCTGGAAGGGTGGGTGATGGGGCTGGAGGGAGACCAAGCAAAAAATGGGCAGGCAAAAAGCAGATGAATACCTATATAAAAGAAACAGACAATTTTTTTTTCATTTTGTATTTATAGCCCTTCAACTATTTGGCACTCAAGTGACCACCCAGCCCCAGCCACTGCCTGGTTCGTCCTCAGTTTGGACCCTGCAGTTGGGCCCTCAGACTAGGAGGCATTTCTCATTCATACATATACATACATGCGCACATGCACTCGGCTTTCGAGTATCTGGTCTGGAGGATGGGCAGGTCAGGAATAGCCTGAGCACTGTTGGAATTACACCAGGGTTGAGCCAGAGTAGCTATTTGAGGAGACCCGGCAGCTCTGAAATAAATGCTTTAGCTCTGGGGCCAGGGCTTTGGCCCTGGTAGCTGTTTCATCCATAGCACTTTAGCCTCTGTAACTTGAGGAAGTCTGCCGATGACAGTGACTGTTACAATTTCTAAACAAAGAACAAGTTAACTGTTTAAAAGACACCACCCACCTACATAACTGACTTAGCAGCAGCATCCTGCTGTTATTTCTGTGGGGGTCGGTGCTGGCAAGAATCTGGACTGAGGCAGGATTTGTTATTTCGTTTGGGTATTCACTGATTGGTCCAGTACCCCATCAGCTGATGTGCGTCTCACATGCACACATCACGGTTATTGCATATGCTGAAGCTGGACCAATCAGTGAGGGACTGTGGCTTTCAAAGTCCCGTGCTGGTACAGTTAGGAGACTCTATGAGTTGTTATCAGAAAAGCCTTGGCTATCTCCTCTTACTGCTGCCATGCTTGCTGCCTGCCCTCAGATGAAGAGCTGCACTGATACTTCCTGCCGCCTGCCACTGAGACTTGAGTTTGGAGAAATAAGAAGAAACTCCCTCTTTACAAGGTGCTGGTCCCTATGATGGTCATTATGGTCCCAATGATGAGACTGCTGCTGCTTTTCTGAAATCCCAGACTCCCCAGACCATCCTGTAACGTCCATCTCTGGTCCGCTGTCCTATCTGGGGCAGTATCCCAAAAGCTGCTTGCCACTCTGTGGATTCCCATCCTGTTTCCTGACTGAGCTTTCCTGCGTACTGCCCAGTGCTCACACCAGATTCTCTGCCCAGTAGTGGATCATCGCATACAATACCTGCAGCAGAAATTCACTCAAAGAAGTAAGTTTGATATTTATATAAATACAGTAAAAGCTGTGCCCTCTCTACCTAGTATTTTCTGCAATACTCCAAATGAGGTGTTAATTTACCAGGGAGCTATAAAGAAGTGGCACAACTACAATAATTCTCTTTATGTTTCACAGTACATTACTGTACTAAATGCTGCCTGTTCACACTGTGCCCAAAAAATAAAATAAGACCCTGGCTGTGGTAGGAAATTACTAATTTCAGTTTCCTCTGAGGTTCCCACAATAATGTGTAATTGCGTCACCAAGAGTAAGCAATCTTCTAAATTAAACAAACCTCTTTGTGCAGGGACTGAAGGCTTGCAGCAATTTTAGAAAGCCCCATTACACTCTGAACAATACAGGGCAGGCAAGCAACAGTTGCAAAAGTTATTTATTTCAAGCAGTGGTTGTAGTGGTGGGGGGTATTCTGGAAAAGAGTGGCAAACTTGTGCATTGGGCAGTCTAACAGGAACCTGTATACCATACATGGATGTGTGTATGTGTGTTTTTTTATGTTGGTGCGCTTGCACAGCCGACATCTTGGGGTAGTACAGATTTGGAGGTGCGGTCTCTGTTGGGCAAAAGCAGGGCACGCACCAGTAGGTGCATCCCTCATTCCCCAATCAGCCTGCATGCTGGCGCCACACCACCCAGTGAGCACATCTAAGGAAAGGTCTGCTGCAATGCGAGCAAAGCTCGTCACACGCAGCAGACCCTTCCTACGTGCTCGCCAGCTGGAAACATGGTGGCACAGTGGCCGCTAAACTGCTGACTTTGGGCATGCCCAATCCCCCAGTCGGCTTACACTGGCCAAGTATGTACCAACGGGGGAGCCCACTCCTCGTCGGCAGAATGTGTCCCCTCCGCTTTCGTTGTTTGCCAATGGGGGTGCCCAATCCCCCTCGGCATCCGTCCCCTCCTTTCACGGTTTACTGTGCTGACAGGGGAGCCCACTCCTCATTGGCTTGATGTCTTCCCCCCTTCTTCCGTGCTGATGGGGATGCCCAATTCCCCATCGGCCACTGTACCCCCCAAAAAAAGAAGCCACCTGTAAAAAAGGAAACCGTCAGCAATGTGTTTTTTGTAGTCCCTCTAAGCAGAAAGCGGTCCTCGAGTCTCCCTACCCACCACCCGCACCCACTCATCATGCGACCCTGCTCTCCCCCACACCCCCACCCCATACTTACCTCCGAACTCGGCGCCGCTGATTCCCGGACCAAACACGCTTCACTCTTCAAAGCTGACCGCGAACTGAGGAAGTGCAGGTAAGCTGTATAATGTAATAAATAGGGTTTTTTCAACTTTGATGCATATCTCGGGCATTTTTTGGAATTTTTGCACCAAATTTTCAACATGGAGTTTTTGGGACCCTTCCTCATGAATTTTTTCACAGTTATGACGTTAATCGGTCCCGAAAGGTGATTTTGCAGTCACTGCATGGAATCACCTTTCGGAAACGATTAATGCAAGGACAGTGGCAGTGTTCATGAGGTGGGCTCTCAAAAAGCTATGTTACAAATTTGGTAGAAAATCAAAAAATAACTGTTCTAAGCGATGTGCGGTGTGCTGTTACACGCGCTGTAACTTCACAAATTTGCAATATTTTTGCCAGATTTTCAACATTGTCATTTTCTACACCTCCTTAGAACAGTACAGCTGTCATTTTCCACATTCTGGCCGAAATGTGTTTCAGACTTCCGCACACAATACCGCCGTCAATGTGGGAAATCAGTGTTTGGGGGAGATTACGAAAATGACAGTGACACTGTTCATGAACAGAGGTCCTAAAATGACTATGTTGAAAATTTGGTGGCCCGATACTCCATAAAATGACTGTTACAGTGCGTTGTGCAGTTTACTTACACTAAATAACGCGTTATTCATTGTAATATTTTTCACTCTGGGTTTCACCATTGACATTTTCCACACCTCTTGATGAACAGTACAGCTGTCATTTTACATATCCTGCCCAAAATGTGTTTTCTCACATCTGGTGCAGAATAGCGCAGTCGCTGTGCGAAATCACTTTTTGGGACAGTCTGAGGAAATGACAGTGATGCTGTACATGAGCAAAGGTGCTAAAATGCCTATGTTGAAAATTTGGTGCCGGAACTCCATAAAATGACTGTGTTGCAAGTGTGCATTGCGCATTTCCCACGCACCCTTGTAACTTCGCAAATTTGCAATACTTACATGCCACATTTTCACCACTGCCATTTTTTTATACCTCCTTATGAACAGTACAGCTGTCATTTTTCATATCCTGCCAAAAATGTGTTTCCGGACTGCACTACCAAAGCCAATGCCAGCACGACAACATTCGGCATTGACAAATCCTTGTTTTACTTGGCAGTAACTGAAAGTTTAAGCATACTGGGCCCTATGCACGAATGGTGTGGGGTGGCTACATGCACGTATCTGGGCGGTAGCCACCCCGCATCTGTCACCCTGCGCGGGATGCATGGCGGAGGGCGTGCAGGAAAATGCACCTGATCCCCAGCTACAGCGATATGAGCAGTCGCCAGGGGCAGTCGACTTTATGCACCATGCACTAAGGCATGTAGTGCTAGCCGCAGGGGAGCATAGGGGGTTGCAGGGTATACCGGGGAGACCCAGCCGTAAACCCTCTATGTGCCCTGCACACACCCCGCAGGACTGGGCGAGCAGCCCACCAAAGCACCAGGGCCACAGATCACGGACTCCTGACACCTCCCACCCACCTCCGCACACAGCGGTATGTGTGGCACACCACCACCCACATCATCCTTACCCTACACAGGGGCACCAGGTCATGGCTGCTACCCCCTACCCCAGTGGCACTGCATGCCATCACCCCTTCCCACTACCGGAGGCTGTGTCCCACCATCCCCTGTCGGCAGGCATGCCCTTCCTCCACTCCATCACAGGGCACCGCACTGGTACTGTGATGAGGGCTGGAGGCATTGCACCCCTGCCACCCCCCACAGCTGCTGGCCCTCAGACATCTGCTGGGCACACTGCCAATACGTGCCCTGCCACGCAAGTGATCCACTGACAGACTCATGCCGGGCATCTAACTGGATGCTCAGCTGGGTCCATGACTCCTCTTGCACCCGCCCACGCAGACCTGCATGCGCGGGGCGGGGAACCATGGACAGGTGGCTGACTTTTGTGAAGGCCGGTACTGGTGCACCTGTCCATGTGTGCTGAGTTTGCAGTATGGAGCACGTGCAGCACTGTGACGCACTCCTACGCCTTCATGAATAGGGCCTCTGTGTGTAAAATATAAGTGGACTATTAATGCCTCTTAAGACGTGACTTTTATTTAAAAAAAAAAAAAAAAGCTTCAAAAAAGTAAGGTATGTTCCCCCACTTTCTAAAGTCACCCATGCCCCATTCAATTGAGGGTTTCAGGATATAGGGGAACTGGCAGACTGAAATAGTGAGACAGGGCTACCTGCACAGCTCAGCTGCTAAGAGTACTGTAGAACTGGGTTTTAAATGGCTCTAAGGTAGTTGGATTGTCCTGGCAGAGCTGGTATGCAAGCTATTTTATTTGTGAGGAACTGTTTCTGTAACAAACAGAAATACATTGTGTCTATGAGTGTATAGTTTGCCATCAAGGTTTGCACTTGTTTAAAATTTGAGGCTGATTTATCCTGTTTCATATAAATATTTTTGTTGTATAGAAATTAGAGGCACAAGAACCTGACATTTCTGCTTGCACGATCATGGTATTTTTTACTTGTTTGTTTTGTTTGAGTCCTACTTTTTTGGGGGGTGGGGTGGGTTAGATTCATAGATATGTGTCGGCAGAAAAGGACCTTCTTGGCCCATTGAGTCTGCCCATTCCCCTCTCTTTACTTGCCCCCCTTTCCCATAGATTCCACCCTCCACTCTCTTGTCAACCCCTTGTGTTTGTCCCATGCCCTCTTGAATCCCTCCACAGTTTTTCCCCCCACCGCTTCCTCTGGCAGACTGTTCCAGGGCACCACAACCCTCTCAGTGAAGAAACACCCCTTCCCCTTAAACCTACCCTCCACCCTCAGTCCATGCCCTCTAGTTCTAGTGCCTACCTTTCCTGCGAATAAGCTCCCCCACTTTATTAATCCCTTCACATACTTGAATGTCTCCGTCATGTCCCCACCCTCCAGATCTCCAGCAGGTACAATCCAACACCTCAACCTCTCCATATGGCTTTCCACTTAGCCCATGCACCATCTTGGTGGCCCTTCTCTGTACTCTTTTCATGCCATCTATATACTTTCATAGGTGAGGCCTCCAGAACTGAACCCTGTGTTCCATGTGGGGCCTCACCACGGATTTGTTACAGTTAATTTGTTTATTGAAGAAAAACAAAAATGACTTTTTCATTAACACACATAATTAGAAAGTAAGTTACAATCTGATTTTGATAGCATGAGGGGGTGGTTCACCAGGTGGGCCTAGTAATGAATATAAAAAAAATGAAATTACTTTATTTTTGTTCTAATTCAAAAGGAAACAAACAACTACAAATAAGAGTAAATAATGATTTTGTTATAGAACAAGTATCTGAATACACATATTTGGGTGTTACTTTTGATCAAGATACGACATTTGCAAAACATATAGGGGAGTTACTAGAAAGGGTAAATAAAAGAGTCAGAGCCCATAAAAGAACAACCAAGTGCCTAACTGAAAAAAGGAGAAAAAGGGTTGCTGAGCAACTAATTATTCCAGTACTGACCTATGAGGATCTTTTGTACCGTACAGCCAATAAAACATTGTTGACTAAGTTAGACAGAGTACACTACAGGATTGCGAGGTATGTCCTGAGGTGTAGTCTGAGAACACATCACTGTTGTATGTTAACTTCCTTGAAATGGTTATCACTTGAATTAAGATGTACTATAAAATGGCAAACAATAATTTACAAATATTACATGGATAGACCCAAGCATTATATAAATAAAAATTTATTTGGAGAGAGTAACCAAATTAAATTAAGGCACAAGAGACCAAATTATGTAAACAAAATCCCAATTACTGTTCTTAAAAACAAATATGGAGAAAAGTCGTTATGTTATCAAGGAGCAAAACACTGGAATACTCTTATCGAATTTAGCACGTACATTTCCACTGTACAGTCAGTTCAAAAAGGAACTAACTGTTCCAAGTTCTGTCATATGTCAATGTTATGGATGAAAATATAGTTTGAATGAACAACGGGGAGTCTGGAGGATAATGAATTAAGGTGATCCATTTATATTTATTGTATAAGTATGTATTCTGTATTTTGTACTTGTTTCATGTTTTAAATAACTTTTGTAAGAAACAGGACAATTCTTGTAAATTAGGCTAACAAGCCTAAAGATTTGTATACCTGTATAAAAATAAAGCTTTTACCTACCATACAGTACAGATAAGAATAAAAATAGGTGAGACAATATCTTTTGATTTACAAGAAGCGCACTTTGAGTACAAGTAAAAGATAACAGTAAGTAAACATTGCATATATGTAGTGTAACTCTTGTTGTTATTTATCCAGCAAAGAGAACTGGCAGGTATTCTGCACTGTATACAAAGGAAACCTAATACTTAGAATCAAATCTGAAACATATACACACAACAGAGAGATTTTGGGTCTTCCAATGAGTTAAAATTAGATGTTTAACCTGCATGTATAATATATGCAGCCATCTGTGTTGGTATACTGACAGTTCCATATCCTTATTAATAATACCTAGAATGAAGTATTTGGGATCAAAGGGAATGCTGCATCTTACAATATCAGAAGCCCAATGGTGGACGGACCGCCATAGTGTGGATATTGGTTTACAAAGCCATAAAAAGTGAAGTAAATTTCCATCTGGCAGGTTACTGCGCCAGCAATGATCATTAGGTAGTGGTCCTATTTTATAAAGAAAAGATGACATCCTATACCAAAAGTGAAGAATTTTATACTGAATAAGCATACTACAAACATCTCTAAAGGTACTATGGCAGAAGGTTCAGCAATCATTCCATTGGGAGTCCATCACATTGTCTTGTAGAACTCCATTCCATTTAACTTTGGCTGATAGAGATTATTTGGGCAGATTGTCCCTAATAAGCTTATAGATTTTGCTAACTAGGCCAGATGAGGTGTTTATCTGTGTGGTAACATTGTAAAAGGTGGGATTGTGTATTCTGATTTGTTGTAATATGGGTGATAGTACAGAATGAACTTGTAAATATTTCCAGAATTGCTGTCTAGGTACACCCCAAATAGCTAGGAGGTTAGTGAAGGAGTTCAATGTGTTGCTATTATTGACTAAGATATCACCCAGAAAAATTATATTTTTGTACTTCCATGAGGTACAAATCAATGGTTAGCCATCAAGGGTTATATTTCGATCCCCCCATATAGAGAAATAAAAAGCCAGAGTGGGACTGGATTTTAACCACTTATGTAGCTTAACCAGTAATAAACTGACGAGGCGATAGTAGGATGTTTTCTTAAGTTTTTTGTCAAAGCATTGAATATAAAACTGGTGGAGATATTCTATCCCCCAAGCTATACGCTTAGCACCTACCCATGTTGGTTTCAAGAAACTCCACCGTGAATATCTACATGCTTCAAATCCCTGCACATGCTTCCACCCACCTTAAGCTTTTCCTTCTCCCCATCTCTCTTCCAAACTATTTCACACTTTACTCTCAACCCTTCCTGCACTTGCTATCACCTTCCCCTCCCTATCTGTACTCTCTCACCTTCTCCCCCTCCTTCTCCCCTTCATCCCCTCTGCTCTTTGCAGGTGTACAGTCCATATAACAGCACTTAATGTATACAGTACATCACAACCTTGTACTTCCTGACATTTTTATTGACAATCCGAAGGGCATTTGTAACGTATTAAATAATTTTTTTTGTTGATCTCCCTAATTGTAAAATACCCTGTCAATTAGACTTGGAACAAACTAAAACAGAATTTTCACAAAATGGACTCCCCCCATTTAGATTTAAAACTTTAACTGTAACTCAAGTTTATAAAATACTTCAAAATATTAATATTCACAAAACTTTTGGTAATGGTGGTCTAGAAGGTAAATTTCTGAAATTAGCAGCTTCCAATATAGCACCAATTATTACATATCTATTTAATTGGAGTCTTCAAATTGGATATTTTCCCTCATCCTGGAAAGAAAGTAGAGTTAAGCCAATTTATAAAGGGGGAGATATGGTGGAAGTTAACAATTATAGGCCTATAGCCTTATTACCTCTTTTATCAAAAAGTTTGGAGAAACTTGTTTCTATCCAAATAATGGATTATCTGGATAAATATAGTTTGTTAACAACAAAACAATCTGGTTTTCGAAAAAATTATTCTATCACAACAGCTCTTTCGGAATTTAGTGACCTGTTAAACAGGTCATTGGGAAACAATATGGAGACAATGGCTATTTTTGTAGATCTTTTGAAGGCTTTCGACCTGGTGGATCACCCCTTGTTAATTGAGCGAATGCAGGAAATAGGTCTTAGAGATGATCCCTTAGATTGGTTAAAATCATATTTGGATAATCGATCCCAGAGGGTGGAGGTACAAGGATGTTTAGCAGAGAGAAGAAATGTTAATAGAGGAGTCCCTCAGGGATCGATTTTAGGACCTCTTATGTTCCTTATATTTATAAATAGCCTTCCACAGATCGTGGAGCAAACAGAGATCCGATTATATGCCGATGATACGGTAATAATTGCGTCTGGAAAAACAGAAGACATATTGCAATCCAACCTGCAGTCTGATTTTTTAAGGACAGAGGGGTGGTTCACCAGGTCGAAACTAATTATGAATGAAAAAAAACTAAATGCATGAAATTTCCATTAAAAAAAAGTGGTGATGTTATTCATAATTTCTGTATTTATACAGGGAATTCAATCAAGTTAGAACAGGTTAAGGACTATAGTTACTTGGGGGTTACATTTGATGAACACTTGTCCTTTTCTAGCCACATTACTGAATTGATCAAAAAAGTTAATAGAAGGGTGGGAGCGTTAAGAAGAAGTACTGATTGTTTAACAATGTTAGACAGGAAAAAATTGGCTGATCAATTAATTATCCCAGTGTTAAGATATGATGAACTAATATATAGGAACACAAATAAAGCACTGTTGACTAAGCTGGATAAAACCTATTATCGAGTGGCTAGATACGTGTTAAAGGGGTACTATCGGACTCATCATTGCTTATTGTTGAATAAAGTAAACTGGTTGCCTTTGGATTCAAATTATCAGTGCCATTGGTTAACTTTAATTTATAAAATGAAATATTTATCGGTAAATCATCCAATTTTATCACTATTGTTTCCAGTGAAATGCTATCCCAAAAGGTTATTGACTAGATCAGTCCATTTAAATAAAATAGTTGTAGGAAAATTTCAAAATAAATATGGGGATAGGTCCTTGTTATATCAAGCTGCTGGTTTCTGGAATCATCTCCCTGTTGATGTGAGAGAAATTACAAGTTATTCCTCATTTACTCAAACCATAAAGGAGTTATATACTCACATTTGTGAGTGTTGAATATTTTCAGATTTGTTTGGGAATCTGTAAAGATTTTCTTTTATAATAATTTATATGGATATATTTCAGTTATACTACGTTGTTTGTATTCATCTGTGTTTTAAATATGGAACCTTATTGTATGTATTTAGATAGAAAATTACACAGGTCTGTCTTGTAAACTGGATTATGTCCAAATGACATGTATTACCTGTATAAAAATAAATTTTTACCTACCTTTTACCTGAATACCTTAATGTATTGTTTATTTTTGATCTGGTCAAACTATGTACTTCTCTGATTCACTAAGTTGTTTGTATTTCTGATTCCTCCACATTGTATCACCTATGTTATGTGCAGTGTCTCATTGTTGTTGTTCATTTTATTTGACTTGTATCCTCCCGGGTCATGACTGAAAATAGACATCCTTATGCCTAGTGCACTCACCCGGTAAACAAAAGCAAATAAATAAACATATCAGTCTACAGAGGAAAGGACTAAGACCACTTCTATGCTCTCTAGGGCATGGGTTAGAAATTTAAGGAGATCAAGGATAATCACAAATCCAATACCCCTTAAAAAACACCAAACTTGAACAGTTAAAGATAGTATTATTCAACTGATAAATAACATTTCAGTTTATTACCAAACAGTATGATCATAATATGCAAGAAAATATGAATTAAACTGTAGTCAATAAAGTAAAATGTGAAATCTTGGAAGGTTCAGCAAACGAAGATTCTAGTCCAAAAATTCAGCCAACATCTTGATATGATTAGACCTGTAGACATCTAAAGAGGAAAAAAAATATAAAAGTGCTGACTACTAAATTCAAATTTCCTGCCCTTTTCACAGATGCGATCAGAGGAATCTATAGAGACCGAGGAGGCGGTTGTAAAGCTGAATGGTTCTCATTCTGATTGATTTCTCCTATATAGGGGTGCCTGGTAGGGTTGCCCCCTTTCTCCCTACTTGTTTGCTCTTTTTGTAGAACCCCTAGCTCAGCTGTTCCGACAAACCCCTGACCTGCATGGATATAAAGTTTCAGAACTATCGTATCATAAAATAGCTTATTATGCTGATGATCTTTTGCTTTATATTACCCATCCCGAAGAATCACTACCAACTTTAACGACCATGTTAAAAGAAATACACCATAAATACTAACAAATCAGAAGCCTTGACTATATAATCCGCCCTTCCCTTAGATCTTACTCAGAAATATCCCTTAAATGGAATAAAGCTCATATAACCTATCTAGGAATTAAAGTCCAACCGAACCTAACTGACTTATATAACCTGAATTACTCCTCCACCCTTTCCAGAATAAACCTGGACTTACAGAGATGGACCCTTATCCCATTATCAATAATAGCTAGAGTTCAATCCATTCAAATGAACTCCCTACCAAAGATCCTTTACTTAATGCAAAATATTCCCTTACCCCTTCGAGCGAAGGATATTCAATTATGGAACAAATCCATTAACAGGTTTATATGGTCAAATCAAAAACCTAGATTGGCTCTGGGTAAGCTCCAATGTCCTAAGGAAAGAGGTGGACTATCTCTCCCAAATATACTCCTCTATTGGATAGCCTCTCTACTTACCCATATAACTACTTGTGTTTTCCCCTCAAACTCATGCACTACCCTGGATGATAATAGAGCAGACTATGGCATCCTGTCCCTTGAATTATTCCCGAGTGTTTCAACTGAACAATAGAACTCAGATGCAGGAGGCCTCTAGATTCACCAGGGAGATGCTCCATTCATGGTCGAAGTTCTTAGCTCATCCCTCTTGTGGGTTTCTGTCCACCTGGTTGGGAATTCTGGTGGAAGATCCCACCTGGGTTCCAGAAGGATTGGATACTACATTCCAGTGTTGGTCTCACAGAGGACTACGATACACACACCAATTTTATGACAATGCAGTTTTTAAAACATTTGACCAACTCAAACAGGAGTTCTCTTTGGATAGGAGGGACTTCTATAGGTACTTACAGATCCATCACTTATTAGGCTCTAGGATTGGCTTAGACGTCACTAGTCAGATGGTCCCCCCACTATGTCCACTCCTTGCCCGGCTGGAGGGGGGGTGGGGACCAGAGTCATTTGGTTTCTCAGTTTTATAAAGCCCTACAAGGGGCACCAACATAAATCATGGACTTAGTACAATTTCATTGGGAAGCAGAACTTCAGATTGAATTATCCCAGTAGGATTGGCTCTGGATCTGGAGAAGACAGCACAAAACCTCCAGCTCTTACACTTGGAGAGAGTACTCCCGGAAAGTAGTCTCTAGATATTTTCGTACACCTCAGATTACTGCTAAATTCCTGGTGGGAGGTGACTCCTCCTGTTGGAGGAAGTGTGGATGTGAGGTGGCCACGCATACCCACATTCTCTGGTCCTGCCTGGTGTTATTGACATACTGGTCCACAATAGGTAATAGAATTACTCAGCTTTTTCTGGTGCTAGGGGGCTCTCCCTGGCTATGGGGCTACTGCTGATCTATCCCTGCTGTTTTAAAAACTCACATCAAGTATATCTTCTTAATATCCTATTGTGGGCAACTAAGAAATGTATAACCAGACTATGGCTCTGTCCAGAACCCCACTCAATCACAGCCTGGGAAGATACAGTGTATGACATATATAAATTAGAACATATGACAGCCAGGATTCAAAATAAGGTTCCAGCACTAATGAATCGCTGGAATACTTGGTTTCTCCATATAACTCAGTTCAGAACGGATCAGATACCTTAAAGCTTCGGGGTGGGAGGAGAAATACATAGGTGTTCATTTGTTGGGTCCGAGCCAGTCTCATTCTCGGGCCCTCCTTTTGGGGACTTGCCCCTACCCAGATGAGAGGAGACTCCATCTAAAAATATTACTTAGCATTTTCCTGGGCCCTCTGCCTCCCGGGCCATTCCCCCCGTTCTCCCCTGCAGTCTTCAAAGATAAAGTGCAGAATGGCACTGAATACTTGTTCCTGAAGGACATTTTTCACGATGACACAATTAAGATGTCTTGAAGTTATATGTCAGTGATTTTAACATTAACTATGTATTTATCCTTACTAAGATTAAATTTTCTATTCTTTTTAAATACGCTGATTATTGTCCTCCCCCACTTTCTGGGGATAGTTATGTTTTTTAAACATTGTCCTGACTTGCACATATTAATACATTCCTGTATAATTGTACTGTGATTCCATGAATGTTAAAACATGAATAAAAAGAGTTATAAAAAAAAGTGCTGACTACTGCAGAATTAGCATGTAGCCTTAGATAGTAGGTACCTTATCGTGTTAAGAATTAATAGTTATTCAGCCACGCAAACAGAAAAAAAGAAATTCTTTAACTGAGGGTCAGCCCTGGCCTGTATCTCCATTGTAATAGAAGGTCATAATAGTAGTTCAATTCGCGCTATTTATTATAAAGTAATTTATTTATATTGTATGAATGACTTCAGATTCTATAGCACTTAGATCAAGTAGGTAAGCCAGGCTTCAAACTTATGGGTATATAAGTGCCATATGGAGGATAAGCCACAGTGCCATGAGGCTGCAACATATTGATACCTCTAATACATGCTCGAATATTGCCTTATGAAGACCTTGGAGACTGGTATCATGGGACAGTTGTTGTAGGCCCCAAGGCACCCAACCTGTACGAAGTTGGTCTCTCTTTGTAATTTATGTGTAGAAGGCTTCAAGCATTACATCTGTCTTGTGGAGACTTCCACAGCACTACTTATGAAACCTCCATAATGAGGTCACCACCCAGATGTTGGAAAGAAGAAAAAATAGTCTATGTATAATAGGAAGTGCCAAAAACTATGCCTGAAATTTACAGCTACCAAAATAGTGGGACAGAACCTGAAGCTCTGAAGAAGAATAAATAGTAATTGCACAACAAAAGATTTGTTAAATAACAGGAGCAAATGAAATGCCTATTAAGAAGGGTAGTTAACCCCATATCAGTGTAAACTGTTGATCTATGTCTTTAAAAAGGAGATATTGGAGGGGTATTATACACCCCCTGGGAAAATTTAATAACATTAATAAAGCCCAACCCAGTCAAACTTCCCAAGTTTGTGGCTGAGAATCCTTTTTGCCATCACTGATGTGAGGGTGGTGTCAAAATATATAGCAATAAGCAATTTGCACACTGCTTTATGATTGCCAGATATTTTTTAAGTATTAGTCAAACAGCTGCTTTCCTTATATACACATTATAAACAGGGACTTGTGTGTGCTGACATTGTATAGTTATACAGCTTAATAATACTCAGCAATCTCAGAGTGATATTACATGGTCCAGGAATTCATGTATAACCATCCTGAGTGCCCTTAATAACAGAGGCTACAAATTTGCTTTTAGTTTTGCCACACCGTTTCCTTTTTGGTGGTTCCATATTTTTCAGAGGTGAACTGGCCATTATTTCAGCCCATGAAGAATCAGCTGAGTTCGAAATGTTTTCAGGTGGAGCAGCTGAATCATCTTCGCTCTGCGGGTTATCCTGTGATAGGTCTTCCTGCGAATGCGACATGATGTCCTGCAGAGGCGCATATTTGTTGCTCGTAGGAACTGCTACAATGGGTTCAGGAGAGCGAGAATTAGCCTCTGCGAATCTGCGCACAATCTCAGGGCTGCAGCATCTCAGCTTAGTTGCAGCAATGCCCGTGGATGCTTTCTGTTGAAGCCAAGAAGACTGGGTTTGAAGCAGACAAGGTAGGTCCCAGTTTAGACTGGACATTTGTTTGAGAGTTCGGTTCGGCAACACGAGGGGTATAGTCAAAATCTATTATTGGTGCTACATCAGCAATAGAGTCCCGGGTGATTTTAGGAGTCATCTTGTCCAGCAAATCTAGTAGGACATCAGGAGAACTAAAGTCCTTATCAGAGTCCTGGAGAAAGATGGACATAATCATGGGATAGCACATTGTAATGGCAATATTTAGCTGATGCAGGATACGCCTTGAGGGGGTAAATGCATGCCGATTAAGTGACACCTCTTTGGAGAAGTCCTTAAATATGGATATATGGTGTTCTTTCCAGGTAATAGAGCCAATTTCTTTTGCCGTTTTTAAGATTACCTGTGTATGGGCATAGTTCAGGAATCTGGCAATAATTGGTCTAGGCTGATGATCTGATGCAGGTTTGGGGCCTAAGGTGTGATGCAACTGCTCTATAGTTAGGCAGAGATCCGGTGGAAGTTTCAGCATCGCAGGGAGGACGTGCAGAAGAAAGTCAGAGGTGTTGTTGAGTTCTACCCCTTCAGGAAAACCAAAAAAACAAAGGTTATTCCTATGATTATGGTTCTCAACATCATCCAATTTACTTTGGAGTTCCTTTATAGTGTGGTCTTGTTCCCTAATAGTGGCTTGCAAATTCTGAACTGATGTCTCATTTTGGCGTGCTTTATTTTCTGTAGATGTTAAATGAAAATCAATGGATTTCAAAGTAGCTGTATTCTGTTGTGATGTAGTTTTTAGGTCCTTCATGTCCTGTATTAATTTTTCAAACATTTCTTCTACTTTGCATAGAGAAGTATTTTGTAAAGCAGGGTCCTCCATATTTTCAGGACAGATAGATGTGAGTCAGAGGAATAATGTATGTGAAGATATATCCAGAAAAATAAGTAGCTGAGACAAAATAATGCATCAAGGAAGCTGCAGCAGCAAGGCTTATTTATTTATTTACCATCCAGGTCTTGCTCTGTGTGTCTCAGATGGCCATTGATGAAGGTGGATTTAAGGATTTAGATGAGAGAAATTTTCTAGACCTCCATTTCCTTTCAGAGCCAGGCCACGCACTTGTGTAGTGATTCACCATGGATTTGTAGAGTGGCATCAGCACCTCCTGCCTTCTGCTAGTTATCCCTCTCCCTATGCATGCCAGCATTCTGTTTGCTTTGCCCACCACCTTGCTGCATTGTGTCCTCACCTTGAGGTTGCTTGTGATTATGATTTCTAGATCCTTTTCTTGCTCAGTTGCTTTCAGTTCCTCCCATCCCCCAGTGTATCCTTTGCTTGAGGAGTATTCTACCCCATGTGCATCACTGTGCATTTCTTGGCATTAAATTTTAGCTGCCATGTTTCTGACCACCTCTCCAGCAACCTTAGATCTTCCCTCATAGCCTCCACCCCCTCTGATATGTCCACCCTGCCGCAGATCACCCTGCCCCTGCACCCTGATCTTCGTATCACCTGCAAAAATGCAGGCCCTCCCCTGTAGTCCCTCCACTATGTCGCTGATGTAAATGTTAAATAGAATGGGCCCTAGCACCGACCCCTGGGGGACCCCACTCATTACCCCTACCTCCCTGGCATGCACATCATTTACCACCACCATCAGTCTTCTACCCATCAACCAGTTCTCCATCCACCTCATTATTTTCTGTTCTATCCCCCAACTCTTGAGTTTATTACCAGTCTTCTGTGGATTACAGTACTGAAGGCCGTCTCAAAGTCCAAATAGGCCATGTCCACTGCCCCCCAACCCCCCAATCAACCACCCTCATCACCCAATCGAAGAACTCAATCAGGTTCATCTGGCATGACCTTCACCATATGAAGCCATGTTGACAGATGTCCTGTAGCCCACTATCCTCCAAATAGCTAACCACCCTTTCTTTAAATATCACCTTCATCATCTTACCCACCACTGATGTGAGGCTGACAAGGCGATAATTGCCCGCCTCCTCCTTGCTGCCACTTTTGTGAAGTGGCACCATGTCCACCCCCTTCCAGTCCTCTGGCACCCACCCGGTATCTAAGGACAGGTTAAATAACCTTGCTAGTGGTACTGCCAGCTTCTCCTTAGCATCCTAGGATGTAGGGCATCTGGACCCATAGACTTGTCTACCCTCAATTTACCCAACTCCTCCCTGACCCTGTCCTCACTGAATGAACTAGGATCCACCCCTCCATCCTCCCTTCTCTTTTCCCCCTAACACAGGTCCCCTTCCTTCTCCCTTTATCGTGAAGACCAAGATGAAGTAACCATTCAGCACCTCTGCCTTCTCGGAGTCTCTTTCTACATGTACTCCCCCCTCCCCTTTACCCTTACTATCCCCTGCCTTGCTTTCCTCCTTCCGCAATGTACTGAAAAAAGTTTTATCACCCCTTTTGGCTTGCCTAACAATTTTCTCTTCCGTTTCTGCTTTCGCCTTCCTGATCTTCTGCCCTGCCACCCTCAGCTTCTCCCTGTAAGTTTTCCCTGTCCGCCTTCCCCTGTGTCCTCTTACATTCTCTGAACGCCCTTTTTTTCTCCCCTATTGCCTCCCTCACTTCCCTGTTGAACCAAAGCGGCCTTCTCTGTCCTCTGCTCTTCCTCACCCTCCTTATGCAGCTCTCTGTGGCTTTTGTATGCCCTCTTGATCTCATTCCACAGGTCCTCAATCCCCGCTATGTTCTCCTTCCCCTCCATTTCATTCCTGAACATCTCCCTCATTCTGAAAAAATCTGCCCACCTGACATCCAGGACCACTGTGATAGTTTGACTCACTTCATACCCTTCTCTAACCTTGAAGCCCACTGTGTTATGGTCATTTGCTCCCAGGCTGATCCCCACTCCGCTCTCTCCACACTATCCCCATTGGTGAGAACCACATCAAGTACGTTGTCCCCCCTTGAGGGTTCCCTGATCAGCTGCTGCAGGAAGGCTCCCTGGAGGGACTCTAGGATCACTGTGCTCCTTGATGACCCAGCAGATGGGATATCCCAGTCTATATCTGGGAGATTAAGGTTACCCACCAGCAGAACCTCCGCCTTAAGCGGCATCTCCCGAACTGCCTGCAGCATCTGCATGTCCACCTCCTTGCTTTGCGGTGGAGATCTGTAAACCACCCCTAGCCTTATTGATGCCCCAGCCCACTTCTCTATTGTGACCCACAAGATTTCTGCTTCCTCTTACTCCTCCTGCCCCCTGTAGCCTTGATGTCCTCCCTGATGTACAGCACAATCCTCCTCCCCTTCCTGCCAGCCCTATCCTTCCTAAATAACCTGTATCCTGGGACCCCTACTTCCCAGGTCTGCTGCTTGGACCACCAGGTCTCTGTTATGGCTACAATATCCAGGCCCTCTCCGACCATCATTGCTTATAAGTCCACCATCTTGTTCCCCAGACTTCCTGCGTTTGCGCAAAGCCCTCTGCACCACACACCTCCCCCCTCCCAGCCATTCCTCTCTTTCATGTCTGTTCTGTACCCTGCTCCCTTTTGCAGGGGAGTGCTTGCTAGTCCATTCTCTCCTCCTGTTGTGCCTACACCCAGCCTAGCCCTGTGTTACTCCTTACCAGTTTAAATCTCCCCCAAGACCTTATCAATGTACCTTTACAGTCCCCCCTCAATACTCTTGATCCCCTCTCACTGAAATGTAGACTATCCTGCCAGTATATGTCCTCATCCTCCCATGTGTCCCCCCACTCTCCTATACAGGTGAACCCTTCCTGTCCACACCATTTCCGGAGCCATTTATTGAACTTCCTGATTCTTCTTTGCCTAGCAGTGCTGGCACAGGGGACTGGTAAGACCTCCGAAAATGCCAAGGATTTAGCCTCTTCCAGGCATCCCTTTGACAGTGCCTTTCACCTCCTCTGGGCTCCCCTACTTCACTGCTTGCCAGATCATTTGTTCCCAAACGAATGATAAGGTGTGGTTTACCTACCAACTGAGCCCACTCCCTGATTTTTTGCATTGCCCTTTCCCTGCCTCCATTCCTGGTTCACAAAAAAATGACCTCCGCCCAAATGTAGGACCCCTCCTGATCCAATGTATTCCCTTAATGATGGAGTCCCCAAATACTGTGGCATTCTCCACTTCCACAACTAGTGGATCTGGTCTGGCCCTCTTCCTCCTAACTACATCCTCCTTCCCTTAGCTGCATACTTGATCCCCCTGGTCCCCCCCCTGATTCCCTTCCTGTATCCCCCAGTGAATGGTTCCTGCTGCTTCTCACCATCCTTGCCTTCCTGCTTGCCTGCATCCCGATTGCCTCCTGCCTCCCCTCGGCCACCTCCTCTCTGCTTCTAACCTCCTTGCTCCTCTTCCTGTCTCCCTGCTCCCACTGCAGCGTCTGCTTCTCTTCCTTACTCCTCTCCCCCTCTTGTTCCCCCACTGTGATTTTAACAGTTCCCACCATGCCATCCCTTCAACCCCCTCCCCCATCCGCTTCCCGACCTCATGCCTCTTTCCTCCCTTCCCCGCCTGCCACCTTTCCCTGGCCCATACTTGCAGTTGCCCCCAATTCTTTCTGAACTCCCTCCTCTATTCTCTCTGCCAAAGGTATGAACCTGTTGGACACTGTAATCCCCCTCCCTGCTGCTGCGGACTGTGCCCATCCTTGAGCCCTTGGAGTCCTCCTCCCCTTACTCCTCACTTCTTGCCAGCCAGAAATACTTCACCTGCCTAGTCTGTGTCCATGTTCACCCTGACCCCCCTTGTCATGCCGTTTCACTCCATGTCCCCAGCTGTCCTCACTCCCTTCTTTTTCTAATTCAATAGCCCCCCGCGTCCTTGTGCTGCCCTTGTAGTTCTCCCCCTTCCCTTTACTTTCCCACTGCCTACCCATTTCCCTCCTTAGACTGCTTAATTCAACTTCTGTTTGCAACAATCTGATGCAAATTGGACAACACCTCAGCCTCCATAGTGTTTCCATGAACACCACTGCGCCACAACTGTTGCAACCCACTATTCTGCCCACTCTCCTGACGTACCCCAGAGCTCCACTCCATGCAAAAAGACCTATGCCCCTGCCCTCTCCACCGCCCTGCATAATTCATTTCTTATCTTAATCAGTACCTACAAATACAGCAGTTAAGATGCAATTTCCTCCTAACTTAACCTATGAATTTAGTAGCTGAAATGCAATTTCTTCCTATATGCCCTACCATAAACAGTACCTACATCTTTCTATCTTAATCAGTACCTACAAATACAGCAGTTAAGATGCAATTTCCTCCTAACTTAACCTACGAATTTAGTAGCTGAAATGCAATTTCTTCCTATATGCCCTACCATAACAGAACCCACAACTTCAGTAACTTAAATGCAATTGCTTCCTCAATATTACAAGAGTTGCAGTAAATTTACCACTACAACTTACCTTCTAAGTACCCCAATCCCAGTCCCCACAGTAACTTAGATGCAATTTTTTCCTAATGGCCCATCATTAGCAGAAATTCCAAAATGCAAAATTCTCCTCTAAATACCCCACTCCTAATGTAATTCCCCTGAATGTCTTACCAAAAAAAGAAAAAAAAAACATCAATTAAAGTATCCTAGATGCAATGTTACTTTAAATGTCCCAACTGTCCATTACTTGCGTTCTCTTTCCCCCAGGCATCTTTGCCAGTCCTTTTCTTATTTTTCCACCTGCTGATGAAGCTCTCTGTCCAAAGTTTCCCTTGTTTCCTCTCCTCTTGTTTAACGCCACCTCCTGCCCCCTCCTGATAGGTGAAATCTGTACTGGAAGGGGCCCAGTGACACCATTTAATACTAGAGATAGTGTGGGGAGGGTGGGTCGGAGAAACCAGGTTCTTTTCTGCCCAGGTTCTTTTCTGCGGCTGGGCTCTGGCTTAAATAGCCCAGACATGCAGTTTGAAAATTGTGCCCTTCTCCTCCGATTGGCTCCCACGGGAGCCCCTGGTTTCAGATTGGCTCCTATGGGAGCCCCTCCAGTGCGGCTATGGCCACCAGTCTCCATTTGCAACTATGGCTGCCGACTCCCTCCATCAACATGGCAATGGCCACTGAATACCCTGGCCATGGCTGTGGCCCCTACTCCTTGTGGCTACGGTGGCCGAAACTGAAAACAGCAGTGCAAGGGTTACAGAAAACAACTACAGCAATCTAGTCCCATTTGTTTTAGAGTCTACAATAGCCATTGGTTGCCAAGCTAAGAAGGCAGTAACTCGGGGGACCAGTGTCTGGATTGGGGGTACTACATAATTCAGACCCCTTTGTTCTTGCTTGTATTTGTCTGAGTCTGCAGCAGTCACTGGTTGCCAGCCTAAACAGGTAACAACTCTTGAGGACCCGTGTCATTTAGGCAAAGTGTTCAGGACTTCATTTGTGCCATCTAAAAATGTAAACGTACCCACCCCTGCCCGTCTGAGCTGTAACAGCCTTCCCACCCAGTTCCTCGAATACCTTATCCCACTCAATTACTTTTAATCATTTACATAACAATCCAACAGAGTAATCTTCTCCTCAGTCAGTAGCAACCATGTCCGGCCTGCTCGCCAGCACAGCAGTTAGATTACCGCTTGTGGTGCTGGAGACTGGGATTTGGGAATGAGCCCAGGTCAATGGAGGGTCAGCCCGGTGGGGAGGACTGAGTGCTTGAGGGGCACTCTCCTCCATGGAGGGAGGGATGCTGCTTCTGCTGCAACACTGCCATCTGGATGCACGTGGGTGGAGGTGTAGTGGAGAGTGCTATGTGGGAGAGGAGGACATCGGCTGGGGTCTGGAGTGGCATCACATCTCAATGTGCGTATGTCTCCTCAGACCTCCTTGGCTGCTGACATCCTCAAGGGAAATAGGAGAAAAATGGAAAATGGCTCTGTAGCTCTGCCTGGCGATGGGCCCCGGTGGAGGTGCTGTACAGTCCTGGAGTAGCGGTTGGAGGCCCAACACATATGGAGCAAGTGGGGAGGCAGCTGAACCTCTGGCTTCCCCACCCAGGGGTGATCCGCAGCAGGATGGGGGCTGAGAGGACCGAACTCTGGGGCTTAGGCTGGCCCCCACCACAGGAGTCACCAAGGAGAGGCAGAGCTATGAAGAAAAGGAGGCTTGAGCATAAAAAATAAATTACAAAAATCCCACCAACCATGTCACTCGAGTGGTGCCCTGCTTGATCATGGGAGATTACTAGAATTTGAGCCCAGTGCTTAGAGAGAAGATGAGGATTGTTGCTCCTCATTGGATGGTTGATTTTGAAAAAAAAAACACCTGTGCAGCAAAAGGTTGTGCAAATCCTATTATGTACTGCCATTTGATTTTTTTTCGGGGGGGGGCAGCAAGAGGCAGAGCAGACACAGCACGTAATGGAAGTGATTAGTGTAGACTGAGAGCCAGCTTGGCATTGTTTAGTGGTTGGGGCTTAGGGTTGCCACCTGTCAGGTTTTTTACCTGGTGATCAGGTTTTCAGGATCCCTATCAGGTAATCCGGTTTTGCTCTGTGCTGGTCAGGTTTTTGGACCATTTTGAGTGCCCACATACTTTTTAAACAGATTTTGTCACCTTATTCATTGTTTCAGCTACATGTCCAGGTTATAAACAAGTTCTGTGTCAATATAGCCTTTTGTTTGTGAAAACTGTTATCCTGGGAGGTGTAAAGTATGGTCATTAACACCATTAGCACTTACTTAACCTAATCTTTTCCACTGCATCTTAATGTGGCATAGCAGCACAGCTGCTCCCACCTTTTGTAACAACACAGCCAGCTGTCTTCCACTTTCATACATTTTCATCTCTAACAGAATTTAGGCATTTTAAATGTTTTAAATTATTTTTTTCCTCAAGAAAAAAGTATGGTCACCACTTTGACTTTGAAATAGTACTGTGGACATGAAAAGGAAATGGAGACAGAAAAATATATGAAGTACACACTTCATAGGAAACAATTTCTTTATTATGTATTATATACCATGGCCCAGATATTCAAAAGAGTTGAGCCATGCGCAATAGGGTTGCGCCTGTGCAAGTCTGAAAATGCGCCATTCTGCGATATTCAGCAGGAGGAAGTTGCGCGCCCCAAATGACGCTGAGCAACAGCACAATGATAATGAATGCATGCGCAACTGAAGAGGGAGGAACCATGCATAAATGGCGCAGTGCGATATTCAACAACATGCGCCATGCGCAATAGGGGAGCCAGCGGAAGTTGCGCCACAGCGGAAATGAGCCAAAATAAAAGGAACAAGGGAGGCGCAAGAACGCACAGGGAAGCCACATGAGAGCCAATACAGCAGGAAACACTGGGCAGCAGGGACAACACAGGGCCAGGCAGGAAAGGGCACCTGGAAGCAACAGGCACAGGGGAAGGTGTGGGGAGCCACAGTGCAGAAGGGGAAGTACACCCACAGCAGTGAGGCCAGCACAGGCAGCTGTTCCCAGTGCAGGGGAAGTATCAGTCAGGACAGTGAGGGGAATACAGAAACAGCTGCCGGGGGTGAACACAAGCCAGGGACATGGCCAGTGCCACCACCATCAAGATGGAGGGCGTAATGAGGCGGGTGAGAAGGCGGACAGCAGGGGGGCGTGGCCGTGGAAGGGCCCGTCAGTGGTATGCCCCCAACAGGCAGTACTGAGCCCACACCAGCTTCGAGCTGTACAGTGATACTGAGATTGTGGGCTGGTACCACCTGAATCAGGCAATTCTGAGGCGGCTCTGTGAGCTGTGCAGTGATGTGATGCAGGCACCCACATGACGGAGCCATGCCCTGTCAGTGGAGATGAAAGTGACAACTTGCATGTACTTGCTCGCGACGGGTACCTTCCAGAGACCAACTGGGGACACCACAGGCATAACCCAGTAGGCCACATCATGCCACCTCACCCAATTCCTCAGTGCACTGCTGCCACATGCTGCAGAATACATCCATTTCCCCAGCACACCGGCAGAGCACACAGCAAACATACAGGAGTTCCACAGGGTAGCACATATACCTGGCATGCTAGGGGCAATAGACTGCACTCATGTGGCTATCCGCACACCACCTGGCCCCGAGGGGGCTGCATATATAAATCGCAAGGGCTATGCCAGCATCAACTGCCAGGTGGTGTGCGATGCCAGGGACGATAATCAATGTCTGTGCCACGCACCCTGGGGAGCACATGATGCCTTCATCTGGCACCAGTCAGCACTGTGCCACAGGTTCGAGAGTGGGGATATCCCCACTGGCCACCTAGTGGGTGAGTATGCAAACCACATGGACAATCATAGGGCCTGGGGGGGCATGATCAGAGGTGACATGGGTAGCGGCCTACATAGCCTGGGGCAGGGCGATGCTGATCACCAAACTAACCTCCACCCTCTACACACAGGTGACAGTGGATACCCACTCCATCCCTGGCTGCTCACACCCTACCGGCGGCCCGCGACCCCATCACAGCAATGCTACAATGAGGCACACGCCACCACACGTAATGTCATTGAGTGGGTATTCGGGATGCTGAAGGCACATTTCTGTTGCCTGGACACCTCCGGCGGTGCCCTACAGTATAGCCCCTCTAAGGCCTGCTGGCTATTCCGGGCCTGTTGCATCCTGCACAACATGGCCAATGAATGTGGGATAGCCGTACAGGTCGAAGAGGGGGACAGCGATGGGGACGATGAGGACGCCGGTGAAAATGGTGATGGGCAGCCCCCCCTTGGGCGACGGGACCCCCGACTGCTCCAGCTGGCACAGCTGCACCGGGACACCATCACGGAGGAGCACTTCAGCCAACCCAGGTAAGTCATGGGGCCAAGTGCAACCAACAGTGGCTAAGGCACAACCCACAAACATGCATGGACACACACCAGGGGTGCATTCCGTCAAGGGAAGTGGCCAGGCATGGAACCACACACACAACCAGGGATGGGTGAGGTCTAACATGCCACGCGGATGGACACGCACACACACACACACACACACACACACACACACACCAGACATGCACAAGGTAGGAGGCACACCGACCCAGAACGCCACCCCTAGCCACACACATGTCCACAGACCACCACGCCCACTGCCTGTCCTTGTGCATGTGTCAGATGCTGAGCACCATTGCACATTGGTGTACAGCACAATGCAGGCATCATCATGCACATGCAACTGCGGATGGCAGCCGGGAGGGTGTGCAGATGGACTGTGTGTCTGCGTGCAGGGCCGGGTACCCACCCATGCAATGCCCGCTAAATGACACAATGCACACAGGGCAGCACCAGACAGTAGCTGCGTTGGGAGACAGGTCAGTCACGCGCCACAGTGCCCCGGCCACCATGGATGTGTGGGCGGCCCCGCCGAGACCCACCAGCACTGACAAGCTGACCACTGGCCTCATGGGGTGGCACCGATGGTCCCCCAGGGGTTCCACTGCATGAACGTGATTGTGCTCGCGAGGGGTCTGCAGCACACAAACGTTTCGCGCCCAGGCGTGCTCGGGATGCCCACAGCTGAACCCGTAAGTTGATAAGGAGGGTGTCACACACTGGAATGTGGGGTGGACAGTGTATCATGGTGGTTCAAGTGACGATGGATACATGAATGTGTGCCCATTGTGGCCATGATAGCAGTGAATGCCTGTGTCTGCCTGTCAATGGCAGTGGTCACATCCTCCCACAACCAGTCCATCCCTGCCAGGATCAGAGCGGTGTCTCTGCTGTGACGCTCCTCTGCCCACTCCAGAGCCACACGCAGTGCATCCACCGATGTCGCAAGCCGCATCTGCTGATTGACTGATGCTTGCAGTATGTAGGTGTGCTCGTCCAAGAGGTCATCTGCCTCCTCAGCATCCTGTCCCTCAGGGTGTGCGCGGCCCTGATGCCCAGCACCCCTTGAGGGTGGGCGCTGCACACCAGGACAAGGTCTGGGCATGTCCACAGGCAGTGCATTGATGCCACCCCCTGACCCTGTACCCCCAAGCCCATTGGCCGACTGCTGATGCTGCCCCTCTGGCTGCCGCTCGCCAGGGCTCACTGATGCCGCCGCAGTGGCCACAACAGTCCCACTGTCCTGTACACACACCAGTGCTGCCCCACTGGTGCTGACAGGCACAGACTGGGACTGTGATGACACGCAGGCCTCCACGGCAGCGCCACCCACAGCCATGGCCGCGATGTTACCTGCTGTGTGGCCATCCCGTGGCACACACGTGTCACTGCCCATGCCGTTAGCGACATCATCATCGGTGACAGACCCAGCACCAGCCCCGAGTCACAGCATGCTGGCATCCGTGGATGCTGGCACATTGGGACATGGGCAGGGCCTCCTCCGCACCTGTTCCAACAACATCAGTCTGGGCAGCCAGGCGGGCCCACTGTCTGTCGCACTGAGCCACGTATACCTGTGGAGGTGGAAGGCCCTCCTCCATCTCCATCTGACTGTCCTCAGTGGACAGGCCCACCACCGCTGACCCATGCAGATGCTCAAGATCTGTAAGGAAAACAAAGTCACATTGCATGCTTCCTACCCTGCCCCCAATAGACAGACTATGACCTACTATGCAATGACGGCTCTCACCCGCCTGAAGCCACCATCTGAACACCTCAATGGCACTAAGCTGCATGCTTCCAGCAACCTCTCCTCCTGTGGGTCAGGTGTACCACCTCCGCTGTCCCCCACCTGTCGCAGCTCATGCTGCCCTGATGGCAGCCACCTCTCCTTATCCTCCTCCTGTCTGTGCCATCTTCTGCACTCCTGCATGGAGCGCTGGTGGCTGCCATGCAGGTTCACTGCACGCGCCACCTCCTCCCATGCAGCAGCACGGGCCTGTGGTGTTCCCTGCCATCCACTGAGAAGTGGCTCCTGATCCAGGTAGGCATCAAACAGGGCATCGGTCTCGGCCTTGGTGAAATTAGGCCTCCTCCTCCTCCTCCTGCCACTGTGTTCCTCTCTCCCACTACTCGCTTGGTCATTATTTAGCCTGTAAGAATGAAAGTTGTTACCTGTGACTGTGCAGTCCCATGCATGTCCCAAAATCCACAGTCCACACTCCCAAACAGCATGCAACTCACCAACAGACTGCAGTAACCGACTATGGCCAGTGCAGCCCAATGTTGCACTTTTATAGCGCAACCCATGCAAATGAGGCAATGCGCAACTTTAAGTGGATGCAAATTGCAGTGCTGCACCACTGAATGGCTGATTAGCTGATTTGCATATGACGACTAAATATCGCGCTGTTGCACTTTGCACAATTGTGTTGAACGTGCTGAGCCAAGGGTGCAGTTCTGTGACATGTGCAGTACACACCTCACTGCGCATGCCCGGGTTGCTGATGCAGGCATCTGCTGTGCTGCTGACGTGCTGTGTGCGGGAAGCAATGCAGGGCACGGCCACCATTGTGCCAGTGGTGCTACAGCGATATTCACCTATATGGTGCTGTGGCACTGTGCCATCATAGGCGCACTGGGGCAACAGCGCGGTAGGCTGCTACTGGAGGTAGCACACAGGCATCCAATCGCGCTACACGCATTGGGTTCCAATGGCGCTCTGCCTGTCCGTGTGCCAGAGACCCTTGACCCTGTGCCCGACCTTGCCCCCTAGGTGCCATGCATCAGGCATGATGCATGTATCACGCTGTTCGGTGACAGCTGACAGGGAATGGTAAGGCTGCATCACGCAGAGCATCTGCATCGGGCAGTGGAGCTGTGCTGCAGAACGTCATTTTGAGCCAACTGAGCAAGTGGAATGGCGCGGAGGAGGGCTGCACAGTGGACCCAAGTTGAACTGGCCAACCTGGTGCCCATTGTAGAGCCACTTTATGGCCCACTGTTTGGGGAGGCACCCCTGGACAGGTCCAGGAGCCAGGTGTGGGAGGAGGTGGCCAATGCCCTGGAAGAGGCCACAGGAAGGGGGCGGATGGCGGAGCAGTGCCACCACAGGTATGGTGACCTGCGGAGGAGGGAACCGGATTTGCTTGCCCGCCTGACGGGACGTGCCAGGAGGGGCACTGTGCCACAGGCAGGTAGGTGTTACGTCCACACACCTTTATCTTCCATATGGGTATCATGGTTGTATGTGTCCGGAACATGGGGGAGGGACCGTCCGGTGTTGGCTGTGGTGGCGTTATCAGGGTGTGGAGTGGGTGGGTCTGGCTGGGTGGGAGTGCACACACATGGGGGCAGGGAGACTTTGCTACAGGATTGTACTGATGTTCCTTTCTCCATGTTTGCACCACAGGGCCGGAGGAGAGGCATCTAGCCAGGGAGATGCCGCGCCAGCAGGAAGACAGGGCCGCTAGGAGGGGTGATGGTCAACAGCGCCTAAGGGACTGGCCTGATGATGGTGAGTGCCATACCTCCATGATTACTATTGCATGCTGTGTAACAGGGTGGGCAGCGGGGCATGGCCACCATCCATTGACACTACTGCCATGCACGCAACTTGTTACAGTCAGCACTGTCCAGTGGCACTGCATGTCTGGGAGTGCATCGATGGTGGTCCATGCATGCACCGGGTACATGGCTGTGCCACTGCCTTCGCACCACATAGCCATGTTACTAAACAGCCACGGTGGTGCTGTGCATGACTTGGCCAGTGGGTGTGTGCAGCGGTCCGCATGGCTGTATGCACCTGGGTGGGCAGGTCTTGTGGACGTGATCACTGTGGGTGGTCACACACCATCACAGCGGCATGTCCCACGGCCGTATGCCATGCACAGTGGGTGGGCTGTATGGGACTGTGCATTCACACCTATTGACTGTGCTCCCTTGTCCTAGGTGTCCACCAGCTGCAGGCCATCCATGAGGCACTGCGGGAGATCTTGCAAGTTGAGAGGGCATCGCTGGACATACTGCAGGGGTTTGAGGAGCTGGGTGTCCGGCGGAGACACAGCAGGCGGAGCAGCTGGAGCGGGGAGCGGGGCTCCCACTGAACATATATATGCCCCTGATTTCCCCTACCCCCCTGAACCCACCCTCACACCCCTCCTTTCCTGTCCCATTTGTTCACCCCTGCCCCTTACCCACCCCCACCTTGTTTGTGGCCCTCCCCCCACATTTGTACATAGTTTTGTAAATAGTTCCTTTTGATAAGTTTTTTGAATACAGATCTTTTGATATGAATACTGTGGTGGTCTCTGATTTGCAGCGGGCTATAGGTGCTCAGCTGCAGTGGTGTGCATGGTGTCAGAGGTGGTGCAGTCATGGGTATGTGTGTGTGTCCGCGAGGAGGTGACTATGGTGTGGGGGTAGCTATCAGTCAGTGTCTGTGGTGTGTGTGTTGTGCCATGTGCACTGGATGACCGTGTGAATTGGTCTAGGGTGCATGCTCTGTGTCCATGGCTCCCCTGTCAGCCCGTCCATGGCCTGTGCAGCTGACACCCTTGCATATCTGTGACCTGCACGGTCTGCTGGCATGTCAGTGGTGGCTGTCCATGCAGGGCAGCCACTGTACCCGTCACAATGCTGGGTTGCCTCCTGTCACTGGTGTGGTGCATGTCTGCCTCAAGTGACACTGTGGCCTCCGCAGTTGTTGTCCCACCTCCATGCTGTGGCTTGTGTGTGTTGCAGGGGATGTGCACCACTGTCTGTGACTTGTGCTCCGGGCAAATGATGGTGGCGTACAGGTCCACAGTGCCTGCGCAGGGTGGCTGGCACTCCTGTGCCATGGAGGACTGCAGGCTGTGTGTAGACGGTTTCCATGGGCCCATGCTGGGGGCTTGGTTGCCCCGCTACTGCGTCCCTGTGTTGTTGTGCCCTTGGGTATGGGTGGGTGTTTGTCCATGCGCTGTGTGGCATCTGGTGTGGTGCATGCTTCCACGCACCACTGTGGGTGTCTGCGCTGGCTGTTGTGGCCAGTGCTGGTCAGGGTGTGTCCTTGGGAGAGTGTGCAGGGTGCTGTACCACTGGTGGTGGTGTCCAGGGCATGCCCTGTCCTGTGTGGGGTACCTCATGTGCGGCCTTGTGGTCGGTCTCTCAGCAGCTGTACCTCGGGGGCTGCGTGGTGGCACTGTGTATGCCGTTGTTGCATCGCTGTGTGCTGCCACCCGCTGATGGGTGCTCGTGGTGGGGCTGCCTTGCATGGTTCTGTGCTGCACAGGGTTGCATTGTCACAGTGGGGATGGTGGCATGCATGGGGTTTCCTGCAGTGGTGGACGCTGCTCCTGGGCAGGGTGTCTGGGGGTCACAGTGCAGGGTGTGCTCTGCATTGGGGGGATGGTGTGGCACGGGGTGGTCAGCCCTCCTTGTGTGCCAGTCACAGCTTGCCAGGTGTTGTGATGGGGCACCATGGCCTGGCTGTGGGTTAGTTGCTTGTCTCCGTGGGCCAGTGGTTATTCCAGCCCTCCCCCAGTTGTGCAGTGCATGGGGTGTGGGGGGACAATGTCTGTTCTGCTGTGTGTTCCTCTGCCCATCTGTGGCATGGGTGGTGGGCCCCTACCTCCTGGTTGTGCAGTTGCATTGCTGCACTGCTACTGGGGGCATCCTGGTTGCATTATGGCGCCTCTGGACTGCTCAGCTGAACATCCCTTGTTGCGCTATGGCGCATCTGATCTGCTCAGCTTCCCCTTCCTAGTTGCGCTATGGTGCAGGTGGTGCGATATTCAGTCGTTGGCTGTAGGTGCATCTTGGCCGGCTCAGTTTTTGAACATTGCGCCTCTTGCACATGGGCGCAATGGACTTACGCTTGCTCCTGCTATTGCGCACTTTTTGGGCGTAGTTTGAATATGTGGGCCCATGTGTACTGTTGTATGCTATTTACAGTATTTCCCTTGTCTCCCCCCCAGATCATATGTGCAAATGAGATTTATTTTATCTCTGTATGTTTATCTGGTAAACCAATGTCAATAAATAAATAAATACACACATAAATAAATACATAACTAAGAAGAACCTGGGAAAGTAATTTTAACAGGTACAATATCTTAACAGTTTTGTTGAAGTACTGCTTCGATTGTTGTCTTTTATTGATATAACCAATGGTTTTCTAGGAGGAGCAATACATGATGAGTCATGAAAAGGGGTGGGGCTAGGGGCGGAGCTTAGGATCCGGTTTTTGCCTCATCCAAAGGTGGCAACCCTATTGGGGCTGCGGAGTCAAGTATTTGCAATAATTGAATGCTTAATGACTTGCATTTTTTACTGTGTGTGTGTATGTATATGTGTGTGTGTGTGTATACATAATTCTTCATTTAATTGTGTACTAGAGAGTGCAATCATTTTTATTTATTTTTATTTATTTAGTTTTTGTTAACCGGGTAGGTGCACTAGCCATAAAATGACTATTTTCAGGCACGACCCTGGAGAGTACAACAAAAGGAGAACAGTTGAACAACAGCAACATGGGTACAATAATACAAATAGAGGAACAGTACAGCATAGAAACATAGAAACATTGAATTTGACAGCAGATGAGGACCGCTTGGCCCACCCAGTCTACCCATTTCCCTACCTACTGGATAAGCTGCACATCCTAGTTTACCAGCAGCCTACTTCTTCCTACCCCCAACCCCTAGAATTGCCATATGACTGTCCCATGCATGCTTGAATTCCACCACTGATTTTGACTCCACAACCTCCTCCGGAAGGCCGTTGCATGCATCCACAACCTTCTCTGTGAAAAAATGCTTCATTAAATTACCTCTGAGCTCCCCCCATCTTCAAATTGTGCCCTCTTGTTCTTGCACACCTCTTTTTTTGAAAGATGCTACCCTCTTGGACTTTGTTGATTCCCTTGAGGTACACAGAATGTTTTATCATGCCCCCCTCTCCCTCCTTTCCTCGAGGCTATACATATTAAGCTCCTGTCATCTCTCTTCATATGTCTCCGGTGCAGACCCTGCACCATTTTAGTTGCCTCCTCTGGACAGCTTCCATCCTGTCTATGTCTTATGGAGATTGGGTCTCCAGAACTGCACACAGTACTCAGATGGGGTCTCACCAGCTGTCTGTACAGAGGATAATAACTTCCTGTTTTCTACTGGTGATGCCTCTCCTTTGCATCCCAGTATCCCCCAGCCCTTCTTGCTGCCCTCTCACATTGCTTGCCCACCTTTAGGTCATCTGATATGACTACCCCCAGGTCCCTTTCCATTTTTGTTGTTAGTATCTCAGCCCCCATTGTGTACTCTTCCCTGGTTTTTGTTTCCCAGGTGCATTACCTTGCACTTCTTAGCATTGAATCTAAGCTGCCATACATTTGACCATTCCTCTAACCTTGCCAAGTCCCTTCTCATCCTTTCCACCCCACCCTGTGCATCAACTCTGTTGCAGATCTTTGTGTCATTTGCAAAGAGACATACTTTTCCTCCAGTCCTTCTAATGTCGCTTATAACATTGAAGAGGACCGTCCTAATACTGAACACCCCGCGGACCCCACTAGTAACCCTCCTTTCTTCTGAGTGGACTCCATTTACTATTACTCTCTGTGTCCTATTCTCCAGCCAATTCTTTACCCAGGCTGTCATCTTGGGACCCACTCCCAGGCTGGCTAACTTGTATATTAATCTTTTGTGTGGGACTGTGTCAAATGCCTTGCTAAAGCAGTGCTACAAAAATACAATGGGTAGAAACAACAAAAAATAATGGCAAGCATTATACAGATAATGGCAGTAAGATATATAATAAGTGCAGAAACCATGGACCCGACCTGTGGAGTGAAAGGGTTAATAAGATAGTAAGGTTATATAGAGAGAAATGTGAAGAATGTTCAAACATAACAAGAAAGACTGACAGAAGGAAGGTCAGGGGTGGTAATTGGCAAAACAACAGTGGATGGTCAGCAACAAGGTTCGAGAAGGAAGAGAGCTAGTAGTCAAGAAGTTATTTACAAAGAGAAGGAAAAATATGGGGAAGGGAAGAGGAGACAGTCTTGGAGCTGGATTAGAGCAGGGGTGACATTACTGGTAAGTCTCAGGAGCTTCAGGTTGGGTCAAAGCATGTACAAGCATCAGCTAAGGACAGATAACAACGATATTCACTTTTAAATCCAAAGTGAGACTGAGACAGCCGGAGGTTGAGTGGAAGAGCATTCCATAGCCTGGGAGCAGAGAATTGGAAGTCCCCTGTGCCTTTAGTTGTCCGACATCTCGGAACATAGAGCAAGGATTTGTCAGCTGATCGCAGGCCATGGGAGGATGGTTGAGGAACCAGCAACGCCGCCAGCTGGGATGGGTTTTTTTCCCGGATGATCGAGTCCATTAGTGATCCAGGGTAGTATTGTCTACTGGCAGAGGGTGAGAGCCAAAAGGTTAGTGCACAAAAGGTTAAATTAAACTCCTGATACTCTTGCCTCCCTGTTTCCCTAGGACATACTAGGAAGTTACTTTTGGCTCACATATTGGGATCTGCTAGTAGCCTCTTGCCCATCAGGGCTGTAGCAGCACTGATGAATTCCAGGGTACCTTCTCACGTATGTGCTTGTTGTTCCACTATGGGTTGTCTACTAAAATAGCTTGCCAGTAAAACACTATTCAGGGCTGGCAAGTCTCCTGCTTTTTATTGTAAAGCTGTGTTGCCATTATAATTAGGCATTCATGGGATGGGTGCTGTTTGTAGGTCAATTTTGGGAAGTAGTGTTGCATTAAAGCAGTAGTGCACACTAGCAGTAAACATTTTGCCCAACACCTTTTCATTCTATTTTAAATGATCCCTTCTCTCCTCTCGTATGATACATTCTGTCCCTATTTTGAGTCTGCTTTAGCAACTTTCTTTACATCTGAAATAATAAAAGGAGCACTCCTTTTAATACAGTTTGGTCCGTTTTTTTATCAGTATTCTCAGCTGTTTTAAAAAAAATGAATGTACTCATTAACATCACTTTACTTGTGACTAAAATGAACTAGCATGCAGCAGACACTGCTCCCTCAGCTTGTGGGACAATAGGTGTTCGACAGCAGCTGAGAATACTGATGAAAGGCAGGTTTTAGCCATATTAAAAGGAATGCTCCTTTCATTATTGCATGTGTTACAAAAGTGCTAAAGCAGACTCTAAATGGGGAAAGAAGGGTATTTTACAACGCAGGAGATTAGGGACAATCTAAAATGGACTGCACCTAGAAATGAACTTTGGCTCAGTGTGCTTTTCTCAGTTACCAGTAGTTTTCAAATAAAATGCCATGCATATATATATATATATATATATCTATACATATATATATAGTTTCAAAAAATGCAATAAAAACATGTGACATAGGGGTATATACTGTTTGCTTATATTTGCTATACGACAAGGGGTCACATAAACTAATGAGTAGTTTGGTGCACTGTGCCTTCAGTCTGACCCCTTTGCATGCTTTACACACCAATCCAAAATGGCATCAGAATTGGTCCCTGATCAACATTTTTTAGGGTTCTGGTAGCTCTGGAAGTATAATTCTAACACTGAGCCTGAGTGTGCCAGTCTTATCCATCATGGAGATGGCACAAGGAGGTTTTCCTCTGTAGTCCATCCATAGCCTGCTGAATTATGAGGCATGCACGCGTGTCCTCAGACTCACCTATCTCCCCTAATTAACATGTGTACCCAATGTCGGTGTTGCCGACTGCAGCAGGTTTCAGCACTTGCTTCACCCCTCATGAGGGAGAAAGCTCTTAGGATTATCGCAAAGGGTTGCTGCTGTTGTGGACAGCACTACCAACCCATTCTGGCTGAGAACCCCGACCTGGCTGCCCATCTGATAGCAAAATGAAATCACTTCTGAACCCAAGTTGCCTGCATAACAGTGGAATATGCATCCTCTGGGCCACCTTTCAGCCTCAGGCAGTGCTATTTATAAAAGCATATAAAAATGGCCTCTGGTGGTAGTCCATGGGCTAGCAAGTATGGAAGGCAAAGGAGCACTCTGACCTCCAAGCTAGGAGACATTTTTCTTTATCTGAATAACTAGAGTTGTTGCTACTTTCAGGTCTCTGGGGTCCCAGATTTGATTCTCAGCAAGGGCTTGAGAGGTATCTAAGTAAAGGAGACAGATACAATCTTGTTACACACTACTTCCCATGTATTATTCTGTATTTAGTGCAATAGACAGTGTTGTAACAATAAAAGTCAAAATGCTGCAGAACAGTAAATCACCTTATATTTTGAGCCTCTTGCAGCTCTTCCACAGATGTTTTATATGCTAAAGTACAGAGGATGAAGACGGCAATAGTACAGTACATACAACAGAGCATGATTATGAACAATATACCATGTCATTATTTATAAAAGGATATAATATGAAGTGAACGCAGCATCATAGCAAGGACAGGCAATAAAGCTGGGTGTAAGATACAGTACAATTTGCTTCATAAGAATAATAATCTCATCTCATTACCGATATAATATAGAAGCGTAGAGCTGCAGGATGCCGCATTCGAACAAAATTTACATTTTAAGAGCTTGATGGATCTGGCAGTGTGACACAACCTTCTCTTGCATAATACTGTCCTAAGAGAGTTACTGATTTATTTGGGAAAGTTACCAAATTAGCACATATTCTACTTTGCGATTGTTTAAAGCATGTCAGGTGGAGTGAAGTTATCAGACCACCATTAACAGTAAGGAACATTTTTGGCACCCTAATCTGAAAGCCAAACCTGACAGATAAAAACCTCAGTAGTTCCTTTTCAGCATTTTTCCTTTTCTTTCAGATCCTCCGTCTCTCTCTCTTTGACTCACCTTTCAGTACTTGCAGCCTTTGGTATAGAACTCTCTCTCTTCCTGTTTCTCAGTATCTGCCTTATTTGTGTCTCCTTTGAGTGCAACATATAGAATAATATATGAGGTGAGGTGTATATCGAAAATGTTACACACGCCCCCCCCCCCCAACGAGGTGTTGGATGCTACATAAACTTATATAAGCTTCCAACACCGAGGGTGTGTACAAAATCAAGTTTACACACCATCCCATGTTTTATTTTATATAACCCCTGGGTGTAATTATTTAATTATATAATTTATTTTATATAATTGCTGGGTAGCATTTTCTCTTGCCCAGCTTAATTAATAAAAAAAAAAAAAAAAAAAGGAACAGTGTGGCCAGTAGATGGTGCTGTTGTTTATATCATTAGAGCAGCACTGCTGCTGCTATATGGCAGATGCTTTACACTTTTTTTTTCTTTTGTGATCACTGATCCGCCTCCCCATATATCTCTTTCTCTGTGTCTTGCTATGCAAACTGCAGCCACAGCACTAGTTTAACTGTGGTAAGGCTGAAGTGCTGTTTTTACTTTCATTGTTTTTTTTATTTTTTTACATAGGACTGCCTCCATCCTGTCTATGTCCTTGTGGAAATGTGGTCTCCAGAACTGCATGCAGTACTCTAGATGGGATCTCACCAACTATCTGTACAGAGGGATAACAACTTCCTGTTTTCTACTGGTGATGCCTCTCCCTGTGCATCCCAGTATCCCCAGCCCTCCTTACTGCCTTCTCACATTGCTTGCCTACTTTAGGTTATCTGATATGAGCTGTACGTCGGTTCGACATCTCTGATGTCACCAGCATGACGTACAGGAATCATGTCGCATCTGCAAATCGCGGTTGGCATGATTCGCGACAAACTCCCAGTCCTGCTTTTCATCCAAACCCACCATGTGGGGCTGCAGCCCATAACTTCCCTACTAAAGTTCCACTAACTCAGTTGGAGTTAAGTTAGGGTTGGGGTGCAGGACTGGGAGACAGCATGCCCCTGTCTCAGGCACACCAACACAGCGACCTGTCGGCAAAGTGTTGATTTTGATGACAGGAGCATAGTTCGCTGTGTTGGTGTCGCCGTAAGGGGGGCATACCATCTGATATGACTACCCCTAGGTCCCTTTCAATTTTTGCTGTTAGTACCTCCCCACTGTGTACTCTTTCCATGATTTTTGTTTCCCAGGTGCATTACTTTGCACTTCTTTGTATTGAATCTAAGCTGCCATACGTCTGACCATTCCTCCAGCCTTGCCAAATCCCTTCTCATCCTTTCCAACCCCCCTTGTGAATCAACCCTGTTGCAGATCTTTGTGTTGTCTGCAAAGAGGCATACATTTCCATCCATTCCCTCCGCAACGTCACCTATGAAGACATTAAAGAGGACTGGTCCTAGTACTTAACCCTGCGGTACCCCACTAGTAACCCCCCTTTCTTTGGAGTGGACTCCATTTACTATTACTCTCTGCGTGCTGTTGTCCAGACAATTTTGTACCCAGGCTACCACCCTGGGACCCCCTCCCAGGCTGGCTAACTTGTTTATTAATCCCTCCCTGGTCTACTACTTTGGTCACCCAGTTAAAAAAATCTATTAGATTCGTCTGACATGACCTTCCCACTTTGACTCCATGTGGCCTTGGGTCCTGTGTGCCGCTGGCCTCTAGGTATGCAACAGTTCTTCCTTTCAGAAGTGATTCCATCGTTTACCCTACCACTGAGGTCAAACTAATAGGTCTGTAGTTTCTTGCCTCTGCCTTGCGTCCACTTTTGTGAAGGGGAATCACATCCACCCTCCTCCAGTCCGGTACCACACTATCCTCCCATGATTTGTTAAAAAGGGTTGTCAGTGGTGTCACTAGTTCTTCCCTTAGTTCTTTTAGAATTCTGGGGTGAATCCCATCAGGCCTCATTGCTTTGTCAACCTTGAATTTTAAGAGTTCTTTCAGGACTCTTTCTTCTGTGAATGGACTGGTATCAACCCCCCTATCCAGAGTGCTTCTATTGTTTGGTTTAGGTACCTCCCCCTCCTCTTCTTTTGTGAATACAGAGCAAAAGTATTCATTCAATATCTCTACCCTTTCACTGTCACCCTCTGCTGACCCAATCCTCTTTATTAAGCCTCACTATCCCTCAATTGGTCTTTCTTCGCTCCCTAATGTACCTATAAAAGGTTTTATCCCCCTTCTTGACTGAGTTGGCTATCTTTTCCTCAGTTTGGGCCTTTGCTATTCTAACTGATTTCCCAGCTTCCTTCTGCTTCAACTGATGCAGTTCTCTGTCTTGCTCCTTCTGTGTTTCCTTATACGTCCTGAATGCTATATTTTTTTCCTTAACCTTCCCTTCCACCTCTTTTGAGAACTATAGCATTTTTTTTCTTTGTTTTTGTTTTGTTTATTTGCTTCACACAAAGGTTTGTTGCCTCTGTGATGGCAGTTTTGATTTCTCCGCATTGTTCCTCCACCCCTCCTTCCTGCCCGTTTGCTAGTGCTTTCCTTAGGCACTCTCCCATTTTTGCCAAAGTCAGCCCTCCTAAAGTCCAATACCTCCACTTTTGCATGGCTTGACTCTACAGCTGTGTTTATTGTGAACCACACTGATGGTCGCTTATTCCCAGATACCTACCCACTTCTAAATCTGAGATCCTCTCTCCGACCCCATTTGAGAGTACTAGGTCTTAGATTGCTCCCTCCCAAGTGGGTTCCAACACTAGCTGTCTGAGGCATGCCCCCTGTGGGGCATCGAGAATGACCCTGCTTTTGGATGTATCTGTGGCAAAGGTGCTCCAGTTAACATCTGGCATATTCAGGTCCCCCATCAACAATTTCTCCCCTTTTTCTGCCATTCTAAGGATGCCTTCTATCATTTCCTTGTCCATTTCCTCCCCCCGAGATGGGGGTCTATATACAACCCCCGTGTGGATTGTGGTGCCATTTCCTGTCTCTTTTTTGTTTATTTGTTAGTGTAAAGCAGGAGAACCCTGAACTGAACTGAAGAAGATGACTGAAGTTGCTGTTGGGAATTGGCAGGTAATAAAAAAAATTGGCAGTTGATCTCTGCATTCAGTGATGCAGGCAGCAGTGAGCCAGTCACTCTGGCAGCAGTGGGCACGTATTCGCTGTTATAACCGACTGGTTATAATGGTGAATTATAACTGGATTTCCCTATGGGAGAAAACGCTCCCCAGTAATTCTATTTGTATACTTGGTTTACTTGGTTCATTTGGGAAAAAAGAAGGCCGAGGCCCATCTAGATTTCCCCCCCACACTGAAGTGGGAACAATTCACATAACATGTTTCTTGGTCAACCAATTGTCGATACTCTTTTTGAATACTCTAATATTAGTAGAATCCACTAATTCCTGAAGAAGTTGATTCCATAGTCTTGGTGCCCTTAATGTGAAAAAGTTTAATCTAAGATTAGTTTTTGCCTTTGGCACCATAAATTGTCTGGTATGACATCTTGGGACAATACGTCTGGTAGCATAGGATAGACCACATTTATTCATTAGTTCAGGGTTATTTTGAAGCTTATATATTAGAAATAAATCCCCCCTAACTCTTCTATTTTGAAGGGAATGTAAACCTGTGATAGATAGTCTTGATTTATAGGGCACGTTGGCTAACCTAGGGGTCATCCTGGTTGCACATTTTTAAATTCTTTCTAGGCAATCAATATCAGACTTAAGATAGTGGCTCCAAAAAGAGGACCCAAAGTCGATGAGGGGTCAAACACGGGATCTATAGAGAGCAATCATGCACTGTTCAGTTTTGGTAACAAAGAATCATTGAATCTGTCTTAATAGTCCGTTGGTAGAATTAGCCACTTTGGTGCAGTGATCAACTGATGTAAGTTTAGAGTTAACTAGAACGCCCAAGTCCCTTTCCAAAAATGTTGATTTTAATAGTGAGTTACAAATATAATATTTGTTTTTGGGATTATGAGTTCCGAAGTGCAAAACTACACATTTGTCAATATTGAACTCCATCAGGTTGTCAATAGCCCATTTTTCGATCAATCGCAGATCGGAGTTGAGAGAATCAAAATCTGATTGATTATTTATAAGGCCCCCAAGTTTTGAGTCATCTGCAAATTTTGACAGCCAGTTTTTATTGGATACTTGCATATCACTTATATAAATATTAAACAAAACCGGGCCCAACACTGAGCCTTGGGGGACTCCACTAGTGACTGCACCTGAGTCAGAGAAGTAATCATTTAATACAACTCTCTGAGTTCTATTTGTCAACCATGCAGAAACCCAGTTAAATAGTTAGTTAGAGAAGCCAAGATGATACATTTTATCAATAAGAATATTATGGGGGACTTCATCGAAAGCCTTGCTGTAATCCAATAAAATAACGCCTGATTGGTGGTTGTTATCCAGGCCTTGGCTAATATTATTATAAAACGATATTAAGTTGGTTGTACAGGAGTGATTGGTTCTAAACTCGTGTTGAGCAGGATCGACAATATTAAAGTTCAATCATTTCTTTTTTGAGAAATGATTTTATCAGTTTTTCCTTAGTTTTACAAATAATGGATGTGAGGCTTACAGGACGGTAGTTCTGGGCAAGTGATCTACTACCTTTTTTATAGATTGGAGTGACAAATGCAGTTAACCAATCTGAAGGAATTTCCACATTATGAAGAGATTTGTTAAATATTATTTCCAAGGGAAAAGCTAGAGCCTCAGCAATATCAATTAGAAATCTGGTGTTAATCAGGTCCGGACCTGGGCTTATAGTTTTCTTTAGATTTTTAAGAAGTGGGTAAATATCAGAAGCCTTATTATTGTGTGAGTGGATTCATTTTGACTGGGGTCTAGGACTAGTTTTAAGAAAATTGGGACTTTTTTTGGAAAAAACTGAACAGAAATATGAATTAAAAAGAGTAACTGTATCCGAATCTAACTGTATGGGAGTACCATTATGTGTTAGTGGCCCTACCTTGTGAGAATTGCTTTTTTTATTGTTTAAATATGAATACAGTGATTTATAGCCGTCTTTTGTATGTGCTAACTTGAATTCAATTTTCATTTTAGCTTGTTTAATCATATGTTTGAGTTTCTGTAATTTTTTTTATACTCAATAAGAACTATACTATTACCACTATATTTACTACTTTTAAGTTTCCTAAAAAGTTTTTTTCTTATTAATTTGCAACCTAATTGATTTATTCAGCCATTTTGGTATTCTGCCCTTATTATTGTATTTGTTTTTTATCGGTACATATATTTTTCTAATAAATGGATGAAATCTTTTAATAAGGTCCAAGCCTCATTTGTGGAGAGACCCTGAAAAACCTATCCCACTGAGTATTACTAATTTCTCCATTTATAATGTTAAAATCTGCACTGTTGTAGTTTTTATATGTTGACTTGTTTTTTAAACTACAATGGGCTTCTATTAGGTCAAATAAAGTTGAACAATGGTCACTATTTCCTAAGGGGTCCAAAATCTGGATGTTTGAAAGTTTATCACTTATGTTAGAGATAAGGAGATCAAGAATATTAGATCCTCCAGTAGCAGAGGAAATGAGTTGCACTAGACCATTGTCTGTTAGTACTGATAGAAATTCAGAATCGCGATTACTATTACCTGAATGAGTGGACCAATCTATGTGAGAGATATTGAAGTCTCCCAATATTATTATTACATCCCTATAATTAGTAAAATGAGCAAGATCATTGATCAAAGCTTTCCAGTTTATTATATCACATGAAGGAGAATTATAACAATTACCAATAATTATTTGTGGAAGCCCTTTAGGTTGAACTGATACCCAAATACTTTTGGAACTGTTTGGCGCTAAAAGCTCAAAGGACGAAATATCTTCTTTAACATAGAGACAACCCCCCCCCTTCTTATCTACTCTATTTTTGTAATAAAGTTTATAACCCATTATTTGTTGACTTCATTTAGAATATGAATCCCACCAGGTTTCTGTTATTGCAATTATAGCCAGGTTTAATAATTTACTTTTTGCTTCTAGCTCCGATAGTTTAGACATGTTCAAGGAATGAGCATTCAGAGACAAGAATTTAAGTGTTCCAGGTAATTGGGGTTTGGAGTTAATTAGAAATGTGGGCTGATTCCCATTCTCCCCCTTTTTAGTTAGTTTCAATTATTATTTATTATGTTTAGAAAGGATTTTCCCACCATAATGCTGCCTCTCCTGCTGCGATGCAAGCCGTCCCAGCAGTATAGAGGAGATTTGTCAACAAAGTTTTCCCAGTGAGTTATACAGGGAATATTCTGATCAATACACCATTTCCTTAGCCAGTTGTTAATTAATTTAATTTTTGAGGTTACATCCTGGGTTGCTGTGGGAACTGGCAAAATTTCTGAGAAACAAACAGTACAGCCTTTATCCACAAGCAAATTGTTTAGTGCAACAAAGTCATGTTTCAACTTATTTGGAGTAGTATATTGTATGTTATTTATACCTGCATGAATAATAACAAAGGGATTTGGTCCTGCATTATGTATTATATCAGGAATCCTAGCCGTGATGTCATTTATTCTAGCCCCCCTGAAGCTAGAACAGGTGCGATTTACCTTATCTGGGTTACTAATAGCCCTATCCAGATGCTTAATGAGGGAATCACCAAAAACAAATATCTGCCTAGGGTCATTTGTGTTGGGGGGGGCCCTAAAAGGACTAAAAGAAGGCACTAAGGGCAGTATAGAATTATTATTTGTTTTATTAGCTGATGAATGAGGTGATAAGATCTTCTGAGTGGAAGATAGAGAAGGGGCCAGGTCACTTTGGCTTTTCTGGACATCAGTAACTGACAAAGGGAGTAGCCTTGGGGATTTCTTTGTTAACTTATTACCCAGTGATATGGGTTCAAGAGTTTTATTAACATTCAATGTGGGGTAAGTTACCAAATTATCTGAGGAAGTGATTGCATCCTGGGGAACAATATCATTTAATGAAGAACATCTATTTTGTAAATTAATTTGAAAAGAATGATGAATTCACCCCCCCCCCCAAGCTTGGTTTTTCGATTGGGAACTGTGGCCCAGTCATCTACAGTAGACAGGGTATGAGTATTAACAGATTCCAAGCTGTAGATTCAGACAGGGATTCAGTAGGAGGGTAGTTTCCAGAAGTAAAATGTTCTACTGCCTGATCAATAAAAGTTTCCAAACTAGCAAAATCACTGTTTACTGTTACTCTACTAAGAAGACCAAAGATTTGGTCTTGCAAAGACTTTATTAGTAAACAGTTGTTACAGATAGATTCTGGAACAAGAAGTCCAAGGCCAAACATGGAACAGCAAGTACACTGTTTGTGCAGGTCATCCATTGTGTCAACTGGCAGAGTACTAATATGCTTACTACCAAGTGGGACTATAATCTTACCCTGTTGCTCTGGCACTGCAGAAGTTATGATGTGGAACCGTCTAATACCCGCACCACTCACTAAACACATGAAACACGCGTGGGGATGCATATGTCTTTGTGCGCGTCTTTGCACTCTCCAAGCGCTCACCCTGCTCGCTATAGGGCTATCTTTTATAGCAGCCCAAACCCAGAAGTGCGACTGAGGGATCGATGAGCGTACTCTCAAGCCCTGTCCACTTCAACTAGATTTAAAAAGCCCACACCTGCCAAAGTGGCGTTTTAGCCTATAAAATGAAGCTTTTGTGAGAGTTAAAAATGTATGGACAGCAAGTCCCTCTTCCCGCATACACTACGGGGCTCACACGATTGTAATACACAAACACAATGGTACATCTAATACTGTTTTACTGATTAAATGAAGTAGCAAGGCAGAAAGGCTGTGCAGAGCAAGGTCTCACACAGAGCTGTTAACTATCCTGAGCTATAGCTGAGTATAGCTGAGTTATAGCTCATTAATCAGTAATAGCAGAAACATCCAAAGATCTCTCACTGTTCTTAAAGGGCCCAAATGGAGTTACACGAGTGTTACTACCACAGAATATACATCATCATTACAACTCAGCTAAATTGTTTTCCAAAGTCCTGAACTTTATCAGAGATCCAGTAATGAACTATGTAGCAGTTGTAACATTTTTAGCTCTATGTTAGTGTCAAGTAACATAATTCCACTTTATTGCAGGGTTCAATTTAAGATTCTTGTCTTAGTTGTTTTGGCTGTCCATACTGGGCAGCCATCTCACCTTACATCCTGCCTTCAAAGGTATGTACCCTCCTGCATGCGTCTTTCTTCTAATACAAGTTTATTACTGGTCAAAAAAAGTCAAATTTATGTTGGCTTCAGCAATGTGCTTTTGTAGTTTGCGAATTTCCCAGTGCTTTGAGCTTTTGCAGTAGTCTTAAAAATTATTTAACTGTTGCTCATTTCTAATGGTTTAATTTTTATTTTTTACTTGCATTGACTAGTGTGTATCTGTGATGTACTGCACATTGATACTTTTGTGAATTATGCCTAATAAACAAAATTATTTTTTTATGAAATATTTTCTCTTGCAGCAGAATACAGTCACTGTAACTAATAAAGATGTCTCATTCTTGCTTAAACATACTTATCTGTCATTTGTTTTACCAGCCAATGTCCCACTGAATAAGTGTAATAGGACATTCAAAGGTGGTGGGTTTTGCTCTCATAACCCACTGTAGAGGGTGTGGAGGCCAGTCTGCTTTGCCTCATGCCCCCAACTTCCCCTACAATGGCTCATAAGTGCACAACCCACACTTTCTTGTGTGTTATTGCTGCTTTAGCCAGGGTGCTGTATTAGTATTGTTCCATGGACATCCGCAGATTTTTATTTATTTATTTATTTATTGAGGATTTGGAAAATATCTTTGAGTCAAAGACTCATTTTCAAAGGTTCTACGTCAGTACAGATAAAAACAATAAGAGAACAGCACAGAGCAATACAGAAACAGTACACAAGCAAGCAAACAATATACAAATATACAGAAAGTCGGCTAACATTTCAGATACTATTGATTCATGGTATTAGACACAATATCCAAGTTCATATAAAAACTCCAGAAGAGGGCTAAAGAGAGCTTCAAGAGTGTGTGTGTGTGTGTGGTGTTATATGGCCAGTGGTCCAGGTCAGTGGATATTGGGGGGCAGGTTCAGCGACTGTCACAGAGATTCGAGGACTGTAGGTGGTTCCTAAGGTAGGCATTGTAGGAGCCAAGTCTATTCATGTTTATGGGAGCACTAGGCAGGTTACTGACCCAGGAAGGGCTCGGTAGCTAAAGGACCTTTGAAATTGGGAGGTGCAGCACCAGGGAACCACGAGGAGTTGCCTGCTAGTGCTATGGGTGTGCTGTAGTGACGGGGCCTGCTGGATTAGAGGGGAGAGACCGAGGGGGTGAGTCCAAGGGTAATCTTTTTGGTCATGAGGCAAGTATGAAATCAGATTCTGTTATCTAGGTTAAGCCAGTTTGTGACATTATAAAGGGAACATATGTGGGTTAGATGATCACAGCCCAGGGTGAGACGACAGGCTTTGTTGAGTGACAGCCGCAGTCTGGATAAGGTCGAGGCGATGCAGCGCTATAGATTAGAATGCCGTAGTCTAGAAGGGAGAGGACCGAGGAGGAGACTGCAAGACAAAGGACATCAAGAGTGAGACAGTGTTTAAACCGGTAGCGGATGCCAAGCTGGATACTGAGGGCTGTAGACAGTTGGTTAATGTGTTGGTGGAAAGTAAGGGATGGGTCAAGTGTGATGCCCAGGTATTTAAATGAGTCCAAGAGGTTTAAGTTTTCTTAGAGACCCTTGGCAGTTAAAGATAGCAGTATCAGGTCATCTGCGTATGCAAGGCCTGCACAATATTCCAACCTAATTTTTGGTGAATACATATTAACAGTTTCTAATGTTTTCAATAATGGATCCAAATATATTGAAAATAATGTTGGAGCCAGTATGCACCCATGCCTGACTCCAGTATTTGTCAGAAATTGTGTAGAGAAATTACCTCCCATATCTAACCTAACCTGGGCCCATGTGTTAGAATATACTAACCTTGTAATGTTAATCAAAGCTGGCTGTAGTCCAACATTGTACATTGAGTCCCATAGCTTAGTTCTGTTTATTGTGTCAAAGGCAGTTGAAAATTCAATGTATGCTGCATAAAACTTTTGTGCTCTTAATTTAATATATTTCTCACACAAGTGATGTAATATGAAACAATTATCCGTTGTTGAATATGTTTGACAAAATCCAGCTTGGAGTGGCGATAGACCTTCATTTTTATTTACACCTATAATGATACGGCCTAAAAGTACCCTGGCAAAAATCTTTCCCACAATGTCCAACAAACTGATTGCACTATAATTTTTGGGATCATACTTATTTTCTTTTTTGTAAATGGACACAATCACTACTTCTCTCCATGATTCAGGGATATAGTTATCATATATACACTTATTAAATAAAGAACATAATATTTCTGACCACTGCATTTCCCTAAGTTTGAATAGTTCTCCTGTGATCATGTCAGATCCAGGGGCCTTATTCAACTTCAATTTTCCTATGGCATCATAAACCTCAAACTTTGAAATTGGACAGATGTTCATTCTGATCATAATCTTATCCATATTCAGTCATGATCTCTCCTCAACTGTATTTAACATAACTGTTGAAAAATATTTCACCCACTCTTCTGCTGATACATAATTTTCAATCTCAGCCATCACATCCTTACAACCACGTGCTACTAGGGACCAAAATGTTTTACTATCCTTGGACTCTATTGTTTCAATCATTTGTTTCCATTGTTCTACATAATGTTCCTTCTTTTTTTCCCCTACCATTAAGTTTCTATATTCCTTTCTTAGTACTTCATATATTTCTTTGGTGCCATCTTGTCTATAGGCTCTAATGCCTTTCATGAGCTGTTTTTTCCTTAATATACAGTCTTTATCAAACCATCCCTTGATTTCTTTCCTGTGCTTAAATCTCCCCCCCTTTATAAAGTTTCGGATGTATTTTATTAAAGAAGATCTTTAGGGTATCATAGAACACTGTGGTGTCCAAGTTACCCATTGTTAACTTAATCTGCTCAAGAAATGCTTCTAATTGTTCTATGATTTGGGATTTCCACCATAGCTGTCCACCTAAGTCTTTTTTTGTATCTAGTTTCTATTTGTTTTGGCTTTATGTTAACTTTCACCACCACTGAGCACTCCTCTATTTGGTCAATATAGACAAGAACCGGGAGATGATCACTCTCAGATCTTATTGGGACATTCAAACATTTCCACCAATCAGTAGGTCCTCTCCAACACACTAGTATCGGAACCCACTCGAGAGGGAGCAATCTTAGACCTGGTACTTTCAAATGGAGATGGCTAGAGGATCACAGATTTAGAAGCGGGTAGCCATCTGGGAACTAGTGACCATTGAACAGTATGGTTCACAATAAACACAGCAATAGAGTCAAGCCATACAAAGGCAAAAGTACTGGACTTTAGGAGGGGCTGACTTTGCCAAAATGGGTGAGTGCCTAAGGAATGCACTAGCAAATGGGCAGAAAGAAGGGGTGGAAGAACAATGGGGAATAATCAAAACTGCCATCACAGAGGCAACAAGCCTTTGTGTGAAGCAAATAAACAAAACAAAACAATGTAAGAAACCAGTATGGTTCTCAAAGGAGGTGACAGGAAAGGTTAGGGAGAAAAAGAGAGCATTCAGGAAGTACAAGGAATCACAGAAGGCGCAGGACAGAGAATTGTATCACTTAAAGCAAAAGGAAGTAGGAAAGGCAGTCAGAACAGCAAAGGCCCAAACTGAGGAAAAGATAGCCAACTCAGTTAAGAAGGGGGATAAAACCTTTTATAGGTGCATCAGGGAGTGAAGGAAGACCAAGGGAGGGATAGTGAGGCTTAATAAAGGGGAAGGGGTGGTCAGAGGGTGACTGTGAAAAGGCAGAAATACTAAACAAATACTTTTGCTCAGTATTCACAAATGAAGAGGAGGAGGTACCTAAACCAAACAATAGAAACACGCTGGATACGGGGGTTGATACCAGCCCTTTCACAGAAGAAAGGGTTCTGAAAGAACTCTTAAAACTGAAGGTGAACAAAGCAATGGGGCCTGATGGGATTCATCCTAGAATTCTAAAAGAACTAAGGGTAGAACTAGTGGCATCACTGACTACCCTCTTTAATAAATCATGGGAGGATGGGGTGGTACCTGAAGACTGGAGGAGGGCAGATGTGATTCCACTTCACAAAAGTGGGAGCAGGGCAGAAGCAGGAAACTACAGACCTGTTAGTTTAACCTCAGTGATTGGGAAAATGATGGAATCACTTCTGAAGGAAAGAATTGTTGAGTACCTAGAGGCCAGAGGAGTGCAGGACCCAAGGCAGCTTGGATTCACAGCGGGGAAGGTCATGTCAGACAAATCTAATAGATTTCTTTGACTGGGTGACCAAAGTAGTAGATCAGGGAGGGGCTGTAGACATGGCCTACCTAGACTTTAGCAAGGCATTTGACACAGTCCCACACAAAAGATTAATACACAAGTTGGCCAGCCTGGGAGTGCGTTCCAAGATGGTAGCCTGGGTTAAAAATTGGCTGGAGAACAGGACAGAGGGTAATAGTAAATGGAGTCCACTCTGAAGAAAGGGGGGTTACTAGTGGAGTACCGCAGGGTTCAATACTAGGACCGGTCCTCTTTAATATCTTTATAAAGCGACATTGCAGAGGGACTAGAAGGAAAAGTATGTCTCTTTGCAGACGACACAAAGATCTGCAACAGAGTTGATACACAAGGTGGGGTGGAAAGGATGAGAAAGGACTTGGCAAGGTTGGAGGAATGGTCAAATGTATGGCACTTAGATTCAGTGCTAAGCAGTGCAAAGTAATGCACCTGGGAAACAAAAACCCAGGGGAAGAGTACACAATGGGTGGTGAGATACTGTACTAACAACAAACAAAAATGGAAAGGGGCCTGGGATAGTCATATCAGATGACCTAAAGGTGGGCAAGCAATGTGAGAGGGCAGTAAGCAGGGCTGGTGGGATACTGGGATGAATAGGGAGAGGCATCACTAGTAGAAAACAGGAAGTTGTTATCCCTCTGTACAGACAGCTGGTGAGACCCCATCTGGAGTACTGCATGCAGTTCTGGAGACCCAATCTCTGCAAAGACATAGACAGGATGGATGCAGTCCAGAGGAGGGCAACTAAAATGGTGCACGTTCTGCACCAGAAGACATATCAAGAGAGACTTAAGGATCTTAATATGTATAGCCTCGAGGAGAGGAAGGGGGGTACATGATTGAAACTTTCAAATACCTCAAGGGAATCAACAAAGTCCAAGAGGGTAGCATCTTTCCGAAAAAGAGGTGTGCAAGAACAAGGGGGCGCAATCTGAAGCTAGAGGGGGATGGCTCAGAGGTAATGTGAGGAAGTATTTTTTCACGGAGAGGGTTGTGGATGCATGGAACAGCCTTCCGGAGGAGGTTCTGGAGTCAAAAACAGTGGTGGAATTCAAGAATGCATGGGACAGACATAAGGCAATTCTTGGGGGTGGAGGGTGGAAGAAGTAGGCTGTTGGTTAGCTAGGATCTGCAGCTTATCCATTAGGTAGGGAAATGTGCAGACTGGGTGGGCCAAGTGGTCCTTATCTGCTGTCAAATTCTATGTTTCTATGTTTCTAAGTCGAGTACTGTGTTCCCCTTATTCGAGATACAAGTTGTTCCTCCTTCCTGGTCCCCTTTTATTCTTCCATTTAGTATATAAATTCCATTGTTTTTTAGAATTTCACAGAGATTTTTTTTACCATTAATAGTAACTTTCTCATCTTTTGTTTTTCTTTTAAGTCCCTCAGCTTCTAGGTATAGCCACTCCATTATTGTATTGTCGACTAAACCGTCAAAATGTACTACTCAGGCATTAAAGTCACTTAATAACAATAGGTGATCTTCTGGATATTCCAGGGACACTTCAAATATACTTTTTTCTAGCCATTACCAAACAGTTTCTTAATAGAAGTGAGACTTAGCTGGTGGAATATAGCATGTAATTACTATTAAACCTATTTTATTTATCCCTAATCAAAGTACCATGAAAAAATCATTTTTACTCAGTTCCTTAATTGTACTAAAAATGTTAATCTTCACATGCATGATTAAACCTCCTGCTCTTCTTCCTAATTTAGAGTCCTCATAACTTGGGCATTGGAAAGTTTGATAACCATTTAAATTTATGTTGTTTTTGGGATCATGCCATGTTTCTTGTTGGCAAATTACAGTGCTTTTTTTAATAAAATTTAGCCAATCTAGATTATGGCTCTTAGCAATATAACCTGCTATGTTCCAGGTCAAAAAACTCACAAGATTACATTCATCCCCTAGCATACAGATACTATCATTTGTTGATATAGTACCATCTTATTTCAGTTCCCTGGTCACTGGGCTCCCTATTGGCAAATGTTTTTCCTCTAATGGTTGAAAGCTATTATATGTCTTAAAATCTTCACTCATAGTGTAATTTTTAAAGTAACTCTCTTGATTCTTTTTTCTACTTTCTCCAGTTTCCTTAATTAGAATTAGTTTAGAGGCTTTCAGTATGGTGTTCATATCTACAACATAAAGACCCATCTGATCCATTTTCTCATAGCAATCAATTATTTGATGTGCCACTTCTTCATTCTTGCAGACAATATCCACCTGACTATCCCCTCTTAGACTCTCATGCCTATAAATATTCCTGATACCCATTCTACCTAATCTTATTTGTAGGACACTAGTGAACAGATTACAGATAGACCACATCAACTTCCTTGGTGTCTCATTATAAATTCCTGGGAATCCAAATATTGTTAAAGTCACAGGCTTCTCTTTAGACTTTTCTTGCTTTCTTTCATAGGGATATATGGTTTTCTGTCCCACTTCAACATTCAATTTCAGTTTCTCCAATAAATAACCATTTCTCCAGAGATAGCAAGTCACTCTTTTTTTGGGCCACCGTAACCCACACTAAGTCAGCAAAGCCAGGATTAAATGGTCTAACAGCTTCTAAAATATCACTTTCTTCAATACCTAAGTCCAAGGTTTTATTGAATAATTTAACAACCAATTCCTTCAATTAATTTTTGTTTCATTATCCAATCTTTTTAAGCTGTATAATCTTTAAACAACAGCCTTTATCCCACATTTTCCAATTTTTCTCAGTATTTTCCTCCTGATACACCTATCCCCAGTCAGAAGTTTTCCTTCCTTCTGTTGTTATACTGTACATCCTATTCCATTTGAATCCTGATTTTGCTTCACAACATCAAAGTATTTGTTTTTCAATGGCTCAACTTTTCCTTAAATTTTTTGTACCTTTTCATGTTTCACACCATCTTTGCCCTCACTTTGGTTCATTTCATTACTTTTATTAAAGGGCACAAGGTTTTTTATCCTTTTTTGGTTTCTTCTTATTCTTACCTTTTTCTCTGTTTTTCCCTTTCTTTCCTTGATTATTATTTACTTCCTTTATTTGTTTACTATCTGGAATTATAACTGTAGAAAAGTCTGGTCTATCCCTTTTGTTTTCTTGCTTCTCTGCCTCTTCACCAAGTACCAATACTGATGATGATTCCTTTGGGGGGGTGCATATCATTCAAAATGTACATAATATCATCCAATCTACATCCATTTATAGAAATATTCTCCTTAACTGTTTCCATTTAATTTCTTATTACTATCATCTGTTCCATCAGTATTACGTTTGCTGCATGTTGTTTTTTCATAATAGCAACTATTTCATTGCTAATTGCAGTTGGATAATACATAATGAACTCTTCCACAGTATCCTTTTTACCTTGTCTTTCCCTTTCTTGATTATTTTTAGATGCTAGGCTTTTAATCATCACCTTTGGTTCAGCATAACTATTTATTTTCTGACATTCATCCAGTAGTTTTAAGCCCTGTATAGTATTTTGAAATTCTGAAAGAATATTTTCCATTTCTCTTTGCTTATTACATGTACCACTTAACTGATCAACTGACATATTACCAGTAACTACTGGAGTGTATATAGTTACATCTCCTAGTTTTTTTTCCCGTGAAGCCCCACCAGTAATATTGAGGCTCAAATCTTGATTCTCAAGTCCAGGTTCTATAGTCTTAGAACTATTTAATGTCATTTTTTTTATTCTCTACTATTGGAGTTGATGCTGAGAATCCAATAAGACAATTTACTTCTTTAGTATACTGGCCGAAATCATTTTTAGAATGATTTTCCTTTTCAACATGTACTAGTGAGTCTATAACTGATGTTTTCTTTATCAGCAATGGAGATATTCTTGTCTGTTCCCACCTTTTTTTATTAATTTTACTCCCCTTTCTCCCCTTTCTAGTGTTCAATTTAAGTTTTTTGGTTCTGCTTCTCCACCTTGTTTTTTATTATTTTTATTTTTCTTTGATACAATCCTTTTAATGATTGTTTTCTCCAGATCCTCACTTGTCTCTAAGATAGTATCACTGTGCATCTCTTCTACTTCATCTAGATCCTCAGCTCTTCTTAAATAGCTTTTAGTTAAATTTGTGTCTGACATGTCTAATGTATCGCTATTGATTTTTTGGGTGCAGTGGATTGTGCTCTTGTGAGTACCATAACTTTATATTCTGAAATGAAAGCCCCAACTCTTAATTCTAGTGTCATGCTAAATAATTCACACTATATAATTTCTTAAATTTCAATTTCCTTCAATTAATTAGTGAATCAACCAATCAGTTAGTTGCCTATATAATGATATACACAATCAACTGACATCAATCAGACCCAATCAGTTAGACCCAAGATACCTTTAAGATACCTTTAAGCTAAACATTCATTGTGCAAAGCAGAAAACGCATATATAAATATACAAATGTTATATAAAAAATAATGTGCAAAACTGCCTAAAGTGAACTTTAATTGAATTTATATTGCACAATCCTGGAATCGATCTCAAGGAACTCAGAGAGCAAAAGACTCCACCAATTATAAATTTGCAACAGTTAGTATCTGACGAAATGATCCAGATAAATCAGGATAGATGCACACACTGTTATCCTCTGTAGAACTTGACTCTCTTATTCTCACTTATCTTGCTTGAGTTCCAAGTCCCGTTCCCTCTCTTTCTTCCTTTTCCTTTCTTCTTTTACACAGACGTTGTTCACTTTATTTTAATTTCTTCACCCCTTCTTCTCCTTTGCCTTTACTTTTTTAATCCTTTTATTTCCAGCACAAAGAATAGCATCAATTTTACTCTTGTTATTATGTAGTTACCAGACCTTAAAAAGGATCAAGAACAAAAAAGGAAAAGGTTCAGATATCAAATACTATTACACCAATTTGTTAGTAAATTACTAGCACGCTGATCAAACTGATAAGCTAATAAGCAGTAATAAGTGGTAATTCACAATATCTGAACAATTCGGTTTTAAACTAAATACACCAAACTAAAACAAATTTCCTAGAAAAGTACTCTTCACAGGGCTACAAAATACTACTATACTCTGTAGGACATACCCTATGGAATACAACATCCGGTGTATACATCTAAATACTTAGAGTTAGAGTTACAGACTTTTTCTTCCAAAGCTATTAGCTGGTGTACTTACATCTCTGCCTCCCAAGTCCCCAATTAGCCAATTTTACAGAGTGTCCTTGGCATTGCTTAATTGTACTTTGGCTTCAGTTTTTCATTCAAAGCCACAAACAAATGCTGAAAACGAGCACCCTATGCAAGTTTACTTTATACAAGACAGACATGGAGATCTGGAAAAGCCACATGTTACAGGCACCACACCAGACCTGCAATTAACTGTCGGAGCTCTTTTCTTTTTTACCGCCTTTAGATCTGGCATGCTAGGTTAATGACAGCAATCACTGCCAGCAAAAATGATCAGCCTGACGAACTTGCAAAAGGATTTTTACTCGTTTATTAGCAAAGGCAACACTAGAGACCTGACCGAGAACGCAGTGCACGTGCAGAAAGCTATCAGCATTACACCTCAAAATGCTCAGTCTGCACACTTGTATACAGAGTCGCCAGTGTCACATGGCACACTGGAATCTGATTCACTAATGGGTTTCTACCATGGGGATTCAAAAAATAAAGGAGTATCTTATTAACTACGGTATACAAGTAAAGGTGCAAAAGGAACAAAAACCAACATGAATATAAAGGAAACAGGGGAATTCAGTATGACCAGGTCAGTGTCAGTGTCTATATTTTAAAGCAACAAAGGTCTAAAAAAGGCAAAGCAGAACTAGCAAAACTAGAATTACACCAGTTTCACGATAAAAAAAATCCCAAGATCCCAAAACACTTCTTTGAACTTTTTCTTAAATCTAATAAAAGGTTTAAAACTTATAAAATGTATTCTTCACACGTCTCTGTAAATAAAACAACCCTCATCAGCTGAAACCTGTATCTCAGGTTTTACAGAATTCTTTTAGGTTTCATTCCTTTCCGAATACAGTCAGAGCTCCCAGTCTAAATTTTCTAAACGTCGTGTAAACAGCAAGTGTTCTTCTCTTCTTTCTCTTACAGTCATACAGTCTCAGTTAAATACTTGTTTTTATGCTCATTTACTGTTTCCATCTCTTCCAATTGATTCTTCCACCTTCCTGGTCAGACCTCCTGCAGAGCTTCTGTCGACCCTCCACAGGGCAGGCTCCTGTTGCCACTACAGGACTTCTGACTCTGTGGGGAGAAAACAGACAGCAGGAAGAGAGGAAGACTATACAAGGCCGCAAGAAATTCTGGAAAGACAGCAAAACCTCTACCTAAGCTCTGTGAAAAAAAACAATTCTCACAGACTCACTATAGTGTAAGGCAACAGTGGCATACCTTACATAGGCAGAGTAAAGGCTTTTTTGCTGTCCTGCTCTCACTCACTCTTTCACAGTGGTGCAGTGTGCATGGCCTTCTCGGAGTGTTTCATGTCATCCACTAAGAGGCATACCCTTCCCTCCAGTTCTTCAGTAATATCACTGATAAAGACATTGAAGAGGACCGGGCCCCATTACTGATCCCTGTGGCACCCCACTGATCACTTTACCTACTCCAGAGTGGGTCCCATTTACCACCACCCTCTAAGTCCTATTGCTTAGCCAACTCTCTACCCATTTAGCAACCTTAGTCCTCACTTCTAGTCTCTTCAGCTTGTTTATCAATCTCCAATGTGGAGCAGTGCCAAAGGCCTTGCTGAAATCTAGGTAGGCCACATCCACTGCCCCTCCCTGATCCACTTCCCTGGTTACCTAGTCAAAAAACTTGATCAGGTTAGTCTGGCATGACCTCCCCCCGTGAAGCCATGCTGCCTCGGATCTTGAAGCCCACTGGTGACAAGGTATTTATTAATTTTCTCTTTTAACAGTAATTCCATTACCTTACCCACCACTGATGTTAAACTGACAGACCTGTAGTTTCCTGCCTCCTCCCTATTCCCACGCTTGTGTAGATGGACCACATCTGCCTTTCCCCAGTCCCCCAGTACTACCCCCATTTCAAATGACAGGTTGAATAGGGATGTCAAAGGTGCTTCCAGCTCATCTCTGAGCTCCGTCAGTATCCTGGGGTGCACCCCATCCAGCCCCATTGCCTTTTCCACTTTTAGCATCATTAGTTCCCTAAGGACCCTCTCCACTGTAAAGGGACTTGTGTCCACCTCGCTGCTACTAATGCCCCTGTCTTTTAATCCAGTGTGGTTTAGTTTGGACATGGGAAGGGAAAGCTTCCACACCAAGACAAGGACCCTGACTTCAGGAGAACAGATTTCCAGAAAATGAGGGAATTGCTAAGGAAGAAACTAGAGGGCATCAGAGCACACATGGGGGCAGACAGACAATGGGCCATCATCAGGAATGCAATTCTAGAAGCCACAATGGATTGCATTAGGCTTAGGGGAAAAAACTGAGGGCCAAAACACCCATCTGGTTCAACTCTGAGGTTGCCAGGGTGGTGAGGAACAAGACAGCAGCTTACAAGACATATAGGAGGAGTGCAAGCAAAGCAGATGAGGAGGAATACCTGAGGCTAGCTAAGGTGGTAGGCAAGATGGTGCCACAAACAAAGGCACAGAAAGAACCGCGAATAGCAGAAGGGATCAATACCGGGGAAAAGTCCTTCTTTTGCTACATAAGTGAGAAGAGGGACAGGAAGGAAGAGATAGTTAAGCTAAGGAAGGGGGACGATGGGTGGAGGAAGAAGTGAGCAAGGTGGAGGTACTGAACAAATACTTCTGCTCTGTCTTCACTAGATAAAAAGATGGGCCAGTTCCACCAGGGGGAGAAAGCAGGAGGGGGGAGGAGCCACAGATATAGTTATAGAAGTAGATAGAGTAAGAGAAGGACTGCTGGCACTGAAGGTGGACAAATCCCCAGGACCGGATGGCATACACCTGAGGGTACTGAAGGAGCCAGCATAAGAGCTCATGGGGCTGCTGGCAGGCCTCTCCAATGCATTCCTGGAGTTGGGAGTGGTACCGCAAGACTGGCAAATGGCATATGTGGTGCCCCTCCACATGAGCAGGCCCCAGGATGATCCAGGGAACTATAGGCTGGTAAGTCTGACATCAATTGTGTGCAAACATATGGAGAGGTTGGTAAGATACATAGATGAGAATGGTCTCCAGGATGAGAGGCAGCATGTGTTTGTGGAAGGAAGATCATGTCAGACGAACCTGATTGATTTTTTTTAGTGGGTCACCAGGGAGGTAGATGGGGGCAAAGCGGTAGACGTTATTTACCTGTACTTTAGCAAGGTCTTTGATTCAGTATATTCGCATAAGAGGTTAATCAATAGACTGAAGGATCTGGGGGTTGGGGAGAAACTGACAAGGTGGGTAGCAAACTGGCTAAGTGGCAAATCCCAGAGGGTGGTGGTAAGAGAGTTATCCAGTACCAAAGAAGTAACCAGCAGAATCCCACAGGGATCGGTGGTGGGTCCGGTGTTATTCAATGTTTTCATAAATGACACTGGGGAAGGCATGAAGGCCAAAATATGCCTGTTTGCCGATGACACCAAACTTTGCAAGAAGGTGGATACAGTTGGGATACAGAACCTACGGGAGGATCTCAGGAAACTTGAGAGATGTCAGGGATCTGGCAACTTGGCTTAAATGCCAAGAAATGCAAAGTGATGCACACTGGGGCCAGAAATCCTAGGACTGAGTATTTCAGGGGGGGGGGAGGCAGGTAGCAGCATCGGAAGAAGAAAAAAATTTGGGGGTGGTAATCACCAGTAACCTAAAACACTCCATGCAATGCAAGAGGGCAGCAGTGAAGGGGAAAAGGATGTTGGGATGCACAGCCAGGGGATTCAGCAGTAGGTGGGGTGAGATCATAATGCCCCTGTACAGGTCACTGGTGAGACCGCATTTAGAATATGGGGTAAGGTACTGGTATCCATATCATAAGAGGGACATCAGCTTGTTGGAGAGGGTCCAAAGGAGGGCAATCAAGATGATAGGAGGACAGCAGGGGAAGTCTTATGAGGAGAGACTGGGAGTCCTGAGGATGTACTCCCTGGAGGACAGGAGAGAGAGGGGGAAATGACAGAGACCTGTAAGTAGCTGAAGGGAATAAACAGAAAGGATAGGGAAGGTCCCTTCCAGCTGAGTGACAACAGATCCACAAGGGGGCACAGTTAGATGTTGGTGAGGGGGGTGTTAGGAAGCATTTTTTCCTGGAGAGGGTGGTGGACAAATGGACTGCGCTGCCAGAAGAGTTGGTTTCAGCAAAGATGGTGGGAGACTTTAAGATGGCCTGGGATAGGCATAAGGGCAAGGCCCCTAGAATTCTGCAGCTGCAGAATTTTGCGCAGAACTTGCAATCTACCGCAGAACTTCTGCGGTGCCGCAGAATTCACTCTTCTTGTTGATTTTTTATTAATATGTTTGTTTTTCCATAGAATCAGGTTCCCTTCCACTCTTTTTATATCCTAAACCCCCTATATGCTCAGAATGTAATGTTATCATTGCTATAACATCGTACATTAGCTAATGAAATGGCTGCACTCTGCAACAGAAATGAACAGTCACTTATCTACCACAGTTCCCACTGCCAGAGATGGTGGCACAGCACATCGGGCATGATGATATTTGCTCAACCTGCACTACAACCTAATACAATTTTCAGTCTGAAATGATTGCACTAGGGCCAACTTAAACAAAACCTTGTCAATAGCACAGACCTGTTAAGTCCATACCTCACTTTATACATACCTATTTGTGCCTTTAAGGTATAGAGATGCCATCTGAAATGAATAACTGGTAAAATGAATTTAACTGTCATTTTTAAGAAACATAAAGTAATTATGCCCAGAAAAGTGGAATTTAGTAACGTATAGACCTGTTAAATAATTGCACTGTACGCTTTTTTGGCAGGGTTACTGATTACATATTGTCATCAGTTGATAGAATCACCTAAAAGTTATGGAGAAATGTTGTGTGCAGGGGCAGCTGTTGGACCAGAGGGTAGCGTGCTGTTCTTCCGTGCTGGCAACTCAGGTTCAGAGATTATCTCTGGGAGCTGGCTGGGCAGCACAAGGATTGATGGATCACATCATGCTCAGAGTCTGGGAAGGTATGGTGCAGTGTTCTGTCATATGGTGGATACATTGTGCTGGTCTGGAGAGCTCTATCTCACAATCAGTTCACATGCATGTCATGGCCTGATGGTGTTACGCAGTGTGTCAGGGAAAGCAGGTTGACATCAAAAATGAGTTTTGCAATAACTTCTCTATTCTATTCTAATGGGACCTGTATGAATGAGGATGTGAGTTCATGGAAATTATAAAAAAAATTAAATATATATATATATATATATATATATATACACACACACACATAAACACACACACAGTATCTCTGTCTCTCTCACCACACACACACACACACACACACACACACATACACACACACACATACATATACACACACATTTGTATGTATGTTACAGATTGCATATAAATATATGTGATACACAGTGGGAACCTCATGAGTGGTGTAGAAAGCACATACAAATATATAACTGATAGACAGTGGAAACCTCATTAGTGGGATAGATAGCATGCATATAGAAATACCTTATTTATCACGTAAGATCCCCTCTGCATATGTAATTTATTTAACAGGAGAGGATCTTAAGGGAAAGGCATTTGTTTTGCTTTTTTAGGCATAAAATTATTTTTATAATTCTGTTATTTTTTGAACTAGTGTTACTGTGCTTTCCACCATGCTGATTGCTATAACCACTGCCATGAAAGTGAAGTCAGGATGACAAGCTATCACTGTGATGTGGTAGTTTGTTAGTGCATAGAACTCCAGAAATTACAAACCACTGCCATGAAGTTCTCGGCAAATGAGTAGATCTTGCCGCGAGAACTTGGTCCACTGTGCCATGAAAAGTAGGGGACCTGCATAAAGAAGAACCCATGGGACTGTGGGGAAGAGTTTTGATGGAAGGGTGACAGGGGGGCAGGGTCAAGGGCGTAAGCCAGGGACACTACATTACTAACATGCAAACTCAATAGACCATTTTGGCCTTCTTCTGCTGGCTCTTTCATATGTTCATATGGGTGTGTAACCTGTGGCCCAGATAAGTGGTAATGGAGAATGGGGCAAGTAAACCATTCAGGTAGTAAGAGATTGTCTTCATGACAGTTCTCACATACAAGGTAATCTTCACTCATCCCATTTATGCACTTGCTCACGCAGAATGACGCAACTGGACTCCTGTGCCCATTTTGCAGGTTCCCAATTGGTAGTAAAAGGTGCAGACCCAAGAATACCTATTTATTTCAAACATAAAGTGCATTTGAAACTATCGGCAATGGACTACTTTTGCACAGTCTCTCAGCTACTCACATGGACATTCCAGCTATGTGTGAGTATCTATTTTCATTTTCTCCAGATGTCCTTGTCTCCATCCCCCACCTTTGTTACCTTTCAGCCTTCTTTCTATGCTCTGTTAACTGGTCCCCACTCGAGAACTCCTCAGCTCATTCATTCCTACTATGCCTCTCCACCCCCATCATCACCTTTTTGTTTTCCAACTTTATTCTTACCTTGCCTCAAATCACTTTTTCTCCTAGATCTTCCCCCATATAGCTATATCTATATCTATATCTATATCTATATCTATATCTATATCTATATCTATATCTATATCTATATCTATGTTCTCTCAAATAATTTTGTTAATGCATCAGTTAGGGAAATGTGGTGTTAGGGTTTCCAACCCTAACTCCTCACCACCACCCTCCAAGCAGCAAAAGGAAAAAACATTAGGGTTTTGGGTCTCCAGAGTCTTGGGGAATCAGTTGTGGTGTCTTCATTGGGGTTGTTCAACCCTAATGCTTATCCCTCCCCCCCAGCCCATAGTCTGTTGTTACAAAAGGTACAGCTCCAAGCCACTGCTTCATAGTGATACACTCTTCAAAGGTAGAGAAGTATGTCTCACCACATGTTGCCAACACTTGTCACATGTTGCCAACACAATCTGTTGTAGCTTTCTTCATGCAGGGCCCTGCATGAAGAAAGGAGATCATATCTGACATTGTTTGATCAGGGAATGGGGTGAGAATTAGGGTTGACAACCCCATGGAGGACCCCACTACTGATCTGCCAAGACTCTGGAGACCAAAAACCCTAATGTTTATTTCCTTTTGCTGCTTGGGGGGGGGGTGCAGATGGAGAGTTAGGGTTGGAAACTCTAAAGCCACATTTCCCTACTATTGTGGCATTAATTTGAACTCTAAATGGTACAGTAACAATGTTTTTTGTAAAGAATTTTCTTTCTTTTTCAGATAGTGGAATAGTATCCTTGCGCATGGGACCTGCATGAATAGATGCAGATATGCAGGGACCTGTCCCAAAGGAAGAGTCCGTCCGCCTACAGAAGTGTAGGACACTTCTGTGCAGTGAAGGATGTCAAGAACTGATGGGGCTGTTTGGTGGGCTGCAGAAGTGCAGGGCCATCTAGTCCCCGTGCTTCCATGTGGCCACAGATATAGACGCAGAGGGCCAAGGGTCCATCTTTCAGCCAGTGCACAGGGCCCTCTACCACCCACAGGTGCAGAGCTGCAGGGTCCTATGCTAAGAGGACAGCTGTCTTGACCATATGGTACCCAGGCCTGTGCAGACAACCTTGCAGCTTTCATTCCCTGGCTTGGGGAGGTATAGCGCATCCCCCCATCCTCATCTCATGCAGCAGGGTCACTGAGCTTGCCCTGGAATCAGGTCACCGGCACAGGATCACAAAGCATACTCGTTGGGCCCAAGACTGGCACTATTCCTAAGGTTTCTTAACAATGATATATATTTTTTACAATTTTGACTCCAAATTTTTATGATAGCCATTTTATGAACCCCCCCCATAAACATGACATGTAGCATTTATAACATACTGGCCAAAATATCATTTCACACAAGAAGTGCAAAAACACAGCTCATCTAGGATTTAAAAAATTACAACTGTCACATTTATGAGGTGGTGCGGAAAGAAGAAATTTCTTCATACTTACCATAGTTTCCCTTTTTGTCAGCTCCTACATTGTCAATGGGTAGTAAATGGGTATTGTGCACCCCTACTAGCCTTAAATCGGCCTTAGAATGTTGGGCACATGAGGATTCCGTTCAGCAGCAACTCGTCAGACACTACTGACCTCACAGCACCTCTAAACATTGAAATAGCCGGCCCAGTGGTGCAGAGGGTTGAGGCGCTGGACACCACACCTGGCGCCATGCCAGTGACCTGGGTTTGGGAGCGGACTTGGGTCATCAAGTGTTGTCATGGGCCGGAAAAGATTGAGCATCCGGAAGACTGCGCTCCTTTCCTGGGGGAGGGTGTGTTCACTTGCAGCAGACCGAGGGGCTCCTGGCTGTGGCTGGGGGACACTGCAACTTGTGGCACACTCGCAAGGGTAGAGCAGTGCCGGACGCCTTATGCACAGGTATGAGAGCGTGCCTGTTGCATACAGGGCATCAGTGCACATCCGTGCTCAAAGGGGGCCTTGAAACAAGTAAAATACCCTTGAGTCCTAGCAAGCGATGGAGGATCGAGGGGCGGATCACCACACCCAATGCTGGATCCTGTTGCCTACCTCCAGATGCTCCCCCACGCAAGAGTCCTGGCCACCCACTTGATTCCAGAAAGGTCGCCAGTAAGTAGTGGTGGTCCCACCCTGGGAAGTGTAGATCCAGGTGGTTGGTGGTCCGGGATGAGTGGGGAAGTGTGCCATCATCTGGTAGGTGGGGTGGGGATTTCAGGTGGATGGGAACAGGTCTGTCGGGGTCTCACCGGAGAAAGTCTGGGGCTCCAGAGAGAGAAGAGAAGATAAAAAGAGTTGACAACCCCTCAAAAAAAACATGGAAACAAATGCCATACCGTTCAACCTGACATGCAAAGCACACAAATTATCTGTCTATACAGATGGCTCAAGCCAGAATAAAATACAGTAAATAGTGGCCTACCTCGTCAGATGACAGAAGGTGAGTGATTGAGGCTTGTCTTCCAAAAGTATGAGTCAACTTGAAACAAAAAAAGAGTTATTACAAAGCAAAGAACTGCATGCATTGTAGGTACTCACCTGCAACAAAGGAGGCACCCTTGGTTAACATAAAATTTGAACCTGTTAAATCTGTGTGACAGCGACCAATATTCTAAAGTGAAAAGCTGCTCTTTTTTTAACATATCTATATAAACAGAGGTGTAGCAGGCAAACTATATCCAGACGGACTTACAATTAGAGTTTATAACAGAAAAATGAACATCCCTGCACTGGCATACTGGACAGTATTCTCCCGCAGGAGCGAGACCCCCAGGCGGGCCCTGTTGACAATGTAGGAGCTAACAGAAAGGGAAATTACAGTAAGTATGAAGAAACTTCTTTCTGTAGCACTGCACGTTGTCATTGGGTAGTACTTACAAATGGGTTCTAAGAAGCAGTACCCATGAAAACAAGTTCTGGTCAGAGCCACAACAGCAGCTAATGCAATAGTATTAATATCTTATGCATGCAAATATTCATAAGCATTGTGTGCCAGGATTTACAAGTATGTGTCTTTGTGTTTGAACACAGGGTTTGGGACAGTAAACAGGGAAAAGGATTTCCTTTACCACAACAGGTAATGCTGCCAGACCCACACAGTAGGCACCTCCACAAAGTAAGAATGACCAGAGAAGTACCAACAAAACAAAGCAGTCTGGAGGGAATGCAGATAGGACATGGGGAATGGAGATACAGTATGGAAATGGAGAAAATACTGGCATGGGTGGGTATGACACTTTAGAGGGAGGGTGAACCAGGGGGCAAACGCTAGAAGAAAAATACAAAAACAGAGGAAATGCTGGGGGAAATAACACACACACAAAAAAAATTAAGGAATTCTGAACAGGGGGAGATGGGAGCATACAGAAGTTGGGAGGGATGCAGTTGGGAATTTGGGAGGGAGAACTGAGAAAAGGAACCAGAAATGTAAGAGGGAAACATATAAAAAATGGTTGCGATGGAAAGTGGGTGGGATGCAGTAACCGGAGACAGTGTGGAACCAAGGGCTTGCTGGAATTAATTACTGTAGTTGGGATGGTATGTGGGCATGAACTTTGTTGAGAAGGAGAACATGGAAAATGAACAATGTATAATAAAAACACTGGAAAGCAGGAGGGTACAGTACTAGAATGGCAGCCTGCATACTTGCTGTGGGAGGGAAAACCAAAGAAAAGGTTGACTGCCAAGGGGGGAATAAGCCAAAGAATAAAAAAAATAAGAAAACAAATATATTTAAAAAAAATATTTTATGAAGTACAGGAAGACTACTGGATTAACATCACCCTAAAGTGAAAAATGTGTTGCTTCCCACCTGAAGTGCAAAACAGTACAAGCAATAAGAGACACAGGGTACACCCACTGTGAAATGCAATGATAGCAAGATAAAGATTGAACTAAACTGTGCTACCTGACATTTTTGGATAGCCATTATTTAATTTTATTTCGGAACCAGTGTACCACTATTGCACAGCTAATGCATTAATGATGCACTAATAATGCATTACTGGCTACTGCATTTAATGCAGCCCATTGCAATACTGGAGGACTTATCAAAAGGTCTGTCGGTATTGCGATATATTGCATTAGATGCGGTAGTCGGTAATGCATTATTAGCCCATCATTCATGCATTAGCGGTGCAATAGTGGTACATCGAGCGGTACACCAGCTCTGAAATAAAACTAATTAAATAGTGGCTGTTTAGAGATGTGTCAGGTAGTGCTGTTTCTTTCAGTCTTTGTTTTGCTGTCTTTGCATTTTACAGTGGGTGTACTCCTTCTCTGTTTTTGCTTCTCCTGGCAACCAACGTTGCTATGCACCCGCGCATGTTCAAAAGGATAAACTAAGGACTTGAGTTCCCCAGCCAGTTTCTGTACATCCTCAGCACTTGCCAAGCCACGCATATTCAAATGCATTTCATGTCTTCGTTTTACAAATTTAATTAATTACACTATGTGTCTATATTCATAAGCTTGCTAAATTGTGTCATCAATAACTCTCTCTGTGCAAGTGTATGTACTTTTAATTAAAATTTACGAGTGAGACTGCCAGGTGCTGGTCCCACCACAGTTACTTGACTTATAAATGGGCATGTTCTATTTATTTTTGTTTTGTAACTTTGTTTTTATTACATTTTTGAGTTATACATGATATATCCAACTAAATCTCAGCATCATACTATACAAATATGAATATCAGTAGGCAAAGTGACCAGGCTATCAAAATACATATTAATAAAGAGTGGCGGGAAAGAAGAGGCATAATGGGGACATCTAATACATGTAACAGATGAGAGGGTCCCCCATCTGTTTGAAAGAACATATGAGAAAGTAGTTCATATAGGACCAACCGGCACGATCCCACAAGGGCCCAAACTTCTCTTCAACTATGGAATAATGTCAGGTCAGTGGTCAGAGACATACAGTAACCAGGCAGTCCATCTATTCTGTACCACTGGAAGATTGTTTTGAAGTTGGGCAGTCATTTTTTCCACAATATATATATCATAAATGGTGTCCTCCTACTGTCATATCTGTGGCAGGAATCGCTGCAACCATAGTTTGGTTATAACCTTTTTCACAGCCATCAGTAAGATACTTAATAAAGCTAATGCTTCTATTTAATTTGGGGAGGGAAATGCAGCAGAATGGCAGTCTCTGGGGTTAAAGGGCCCAGTTCCTGGAATAAGGCTGTCAGGGTGGAATCCACTGCCTTCCAATAGGGGAAGCACCGAACAGGACCAGAGCACATGGGTGTGCGTGGATATCTCACACCTGCGTCCCCTCCAGCAGGAAGTCTCTAGAGGCATGGGATTTAGCCGTTATTTGCAGTGTTCTAAAATAGTGGCCTGTGACTTTCCACCCAAATTCTCGCCAAGTGTAGGAGCTAGAGATTCTGTGCTGCCTGTGCCAAACTGCACTCCATTGCTTAGGAGTTAGTGTTGTGGACAGTTCCGCCTCTCAATGAAATTGCAAAGTCTCCATTAAATTATTAGGGACATCTGTTAACGCCTGGTAGCATCGTGATATAAGGTGTGCAGGGGAAACTTCAGCCTGCACAAGTAAAATCAGATGAGAAATAGGGGCTACTGTTTGCGGGTCTACTTTATGGCCTAAAGTGCTACCTAAAAATGTCTAATTTGCAAATACCGGTAATAATCTGTGTGGGGTAGCTGAAACTCTGCTTGTAATTGTTGAAAGATCTTGAAGATCCCTTCATGATAAAATTGGTAAGTCTGGGACAGACCTATTTGAGACTATAAGCAAAATTTATGGTCTATTTTTGCTGGGATGAATGCAGGGTCTCGTGCAGGGATGCCTATCCACCTAGCTTCTGAAATATTTTCTGTTGTGGACAGAAACGAGATCCAATGACAGAAAATATCTGCCGTGTAAATGGAGGGTTCTGTGGTGGGTCCAAACAAGTGGGCTGTAAAATGGTATTTACATTCAAAGTAGCATTAGCTAAGGTGCTCCACCTGTACCCACTGGGGGGCTCCTGAGACTGGGTGAAACCAATGTGAGATATGATTAATTAAAGTCGCTGTGATATATTGAGCAAGGTTAGGCAATGCCAGGCCTCCCCTAGACGTAGGTAACTGGAGTTTTTTTGGGGCAACTCTTGGTGATCTGCTAGCACTAGTACATGCCTTTGTGACCTCTCACCTTGATTACTGCAATGCCCTGTACCTAGGGCTGTCAAGGGTAGATCTTCACTGCCTGCAGCTAGTGCAGAATGTGGTGGCTAGGCTGCTGACTGGTCTACCTAGATCATGTCGCATCAAACCTGTGCTGCGCTCTCTGCACTGGCTGCCGGTTAGGTGGCAGATCTACTTCAAGGTAGGTTTGCTGACCTATAAGGCCCTGCATGGTCAGGGGCTTGGCTACCTGCAAGACCTCCTGTGTCCCTACCACCCCTCACACCTCCTTCACTCAGCAGACGAGGGAATTAGAGATTCCCATAGTTTGTTTAAAAACATCAGGGACCCATGCTTTCTTCCTTGTGGCCTCAACCCTTTGGAATGCTCTCCCTCATTATATCCGAGATTCCCCAACACTCGATATACTCAAATGGGAGCTGAAACCTTTTTTATTTATGCAGGCTTTCCCTCAGAATTAGATACGCTTTTACTAATAATTTAAAACGGATTGATTTTAATTTAAAAACAGAAATGATTTGTTTGTCTGTATTTATTGGTATTATATGTTAATATTTTTAAATGTTTTAGAAACTGTATGTAAAGTGCATTAAATCGCAATAAGAATTGCACTATACTACATAAAACCTGAATGAATGAATGTTTTAAACATTGAATTGATTGTAATGTAAAGTGCTTCAAGCCTTAGGGACGAGGAACAATATAAAATAAATGCTGCACTATTGTGAGAATAACTTAGTTATTTGAAACTTAAAGCTTTCAAGTTTCAGCTAAGAAGTTACTGAACCCTGTAACTCTGCCTGTTAATCTGAGTCCCTGCTGGCACTGGTGCAGCAGCAACAGCAGAACGTTCTGTTTTGCTTCATCTTCTTTGTGCACCGATGACCTAGAAGTTCTAATTTTTTATACTTTAGAGGGTATCACACTTTCTTGCTCACTACTGAGCTTTCATGACCCTTGGGAATATCTAATTGTCCTCTTTACTATAAGTGGTAGAAATCAGCACTCCACTAACTTGAGATCATTTTGAATTTTTAGCAATGCTTCACCTTGGTTCAAGATCAGGTTTGCAGCTTCCACACAGCTTTATAATTAGGTATTCTATATCTTTCTTATCTCTGTATTGTCACCCTAATATATAATTTGCTGTGTATTTGCAAGAAAACAGTGTGAGTAAATATATCTGCACTGTTTTCCCATCTAAATAGAACATGCCCATTTATAAGTCAAGTGGTTGTGGTGGGACTGGCACCCAGCAATCTCACTCGTAAATTTTAATTAAAAGTACCTACACTTGCACACAGAGGCCCAGATATTCAAACTGCGCCAGGCTGTGGCGCAAGCCTGGGCGCAGCGCAACTTGGCTGCGCAGGGGCATTGACTGGGCGATATTCAACGGAGCTGCACCATGGCTCAGCATCATTGAATACCGCACCCTGGCCACTCGCAGTGCACATGGTGCAGTGGCACTGCTCCAGCGCACATGGCCAGAGTGGAGCAGGGGAATGCGCTAGCGCAAGTTCTGTTGTGCTATGTGCAGCAACCGCGATATTCAAAAGTGCACATGCAAATCGGGCCATAATGTATGCAAGGTGCAAATGGGGCCATTTGCATGTCATTACAGCCCCATTTGCATGCAGGTGCACTGATCCCCGGGTGACTTGCGCCTGGCACCTTGCCAGGCAGCAGCTGTCGGGGACCGACGCCCTCTGCAGCGCAGCAATGTGCCCCACAGCACGATCATGGGCATTTGAAAAATTAGTAAGAATCCAATATCCCTGGTGGTCCAGTGGACCGCTGTCAGCCCGATCACGGGATTAAGTAAAATAAATAAGGATCCAATATCCCTGGTGGTCCAGTGGACCGCTGTCAGCCCGATCGTGGGCTTAAGTAAAATAAATAAGAATCCAATATGCCTGGTGGTCCAGTGGACCGCTGTCAGCCTGATCGTGGGATTAAGTAAAATAAATAAGGATCCAATATCCCTGGTTGTCCAATGGACCGCTGTCAGCCTGATCGTGGGATTAAGTAAAATAAATAAGGATCCAATATCCCTGGTGGTCCGGCGGACCCCCCTCACCACCCACCCACTGAGTCCCACCGCCCCGCTCCCCCCCCTGGTCAGCAGTGGGCGGCAGCACCACTAGCCTGCCCACCGCCACCGACTGACACCGTCGGTAGGGCTGTACGCACATTGGTCCACAGCGTCAGCCAATGGGTGTGCAGTCTGACCATACTACACATTCCAGATATGTGAGGATTCACATATCTGGAATGTATAATCTGTACGGAGCTGCATGCCCATAGCTCACGCTGTGGACCAATAAGCGTGCTAACGGCGATAGTCGGTCGGTAGGCGAGGCGGCAGGCGGGTGGGTGCTGCCGCCCGCCACTGACCGGGGGAGGCGGGGCTCAGTGGGCGGTGAGGGGGGTCCATTGGACCACCAGGGATATTGGATCCTTATTTATTTTACTTAATCCCGCGATCGGGCTGACAGCGGTCCACAGGACCACCAGGGATATTGGATTCTTCTTTATTTTACACATGCCCATGATCGGGCTGACAGCGGTCCACTGGACCACCAGGGAGTTAGGACGTGAGTTTTTTAAACAGATGCCCGCATATCGGGCATGGGGGGGTGCCACCACGGAGGTGCAGTCGGAGCTCGGGTGGCCACCCACAAGTGGCAGCTGCCGTGTTGCCCTGCAATATGGCAGCTGACCTGTGGGCGCCAGCCGTTGATCCTTTTTTGGATCAACTTTGTGCGGCGCAAGTAGGGGTTGCACATGCATGGCTCAGCACATCCCGGGCTGAATACTGGGATGTGCAGAGTATGCATGGACACATCCACCCCCCACCTGCGCCGCATACATTACTGATGTGCTCCGGCGCATCGGCATTTGTGCCAGGCGCAATTCCCGTTTGAATATCACGCCAGGGTGCATCAGTGGGTTGCGCATGGCACAACACTGTTGCGCCATGCACAACCCTTATGAATATCTAGGCCAGAGAGTTACTGATGACACATGTACTCTGGTTCAGGATGACGGGTTAGGCGAAATACATAAATAACTGTTTACAGACCGATTTGTTTTACCGCTGGCAGGGGCCTATGGGATGGAGGGCCCAGTATCTCACCAGCACAGAGAGTGCCAAAAGTCAGCTCAACAGCAGCTGTATCTTCAGACTCAGTTGAGCCCTGCTGGGGAACAATTTGGCATAACCGGCTATGAACCTTAGTTGGCTTAGGAATCAGGCTATTCACTAAAGAATTACCTGGTACTCTCTCTGGTTTCTGTTTTAAGTGTAATACACTCTCAGTTTTTGCATTTCAGTAGTTCCATTAATAAAATGGAAAATAGCTTTGTAGTAAAATTTGCAAGATAGGTAGGTAGATAGATAGATAGATAGATAGATAGATAGATAGATAGATAGATAGATAGATATACCTATTCTGTGTGCTTTAATGGGCTTTCACTGGATTATGTTTACAAGCAGAGCGCTACTGTGAACAGCACCTGACAGATCAGGTATCATGAATGGATATATTTAAATGTTAAATGAATGCTCCCATGGGCTACTTATAGTAATGTAAGGAAAAAAGTTAACAGACCTTACAAAGGAAAGTTTTCAATTCTGCTTTCCTCGGAGAGCCAGGCAGTTGCTAATGTCAGTTATTACAGGGGTCACAAAACCCTAAATGATGCCCTTGAGCCAAAGGTTTCATAAATTTTTTATTACATTTCATCTTTAAGGTGCGATCGCTGCACATGCGCATGTAGATCACAATGGCCATCTTGGGCATGGTAAGCTCTATTGCACATGCATGGCTCCATGCGGAACTGACTGATGAAAAATTGTGCTGTGTGACTGCTGGAGTCAATGGAGAGAGCAGAGTGCTTCACAGACCATGGATGAGACTGTGATGGAACTCCTAAATTGTTCTTCAGTCAGACTCTGTGAGCCCTTTTTTGATTGCAAGAGGTCTGCAGGGCTCCACCCACTGCAGCTGTAAAAACGGGTGGGGGAGAATATTGTCCTATACGTCAACCATTGACAGGAAGGAAATTACTTGCTAACTGCCATCTGCAAAACTCTGCAACCAAAGGCCACATCAGCAGAACTTTGAACATCCAATCTGTAGTGCTTGGTGAATGTGTGAATGAAGTATCACATAGTTGCCTTACACAGCTCTAAAACAGATGCCTCACCTCTCCCTGCCCAGGAAGCCTGGTGGAATGAGCCTTGATGAGAGCCAGAGGCATCTTCTTTACTGTGATATAAGCATTGGAAATGCAGGCACCCACCCACCCAGCTAGGGTGGCCTTGGAGGCTTTCTGACCCTGCTTGGCTGCTCCGAAAAGAACGAACAACCTGTCCGATTTCCAGAACTCAGCAGTCAATCTAAGATATGTCCTAACAGCCTGTCACAAATCTAAGTTGTGCCAATCCTTCTCTTTTGGGTGAGTAGGATGCAGACAGAAGGACAGGAGACAGATTTCCTGGTTCACATGGAAGGCCATGGGAATCTTCAGAATTAAAGATGGAACTGTTATGAGCACCACCTTGTCCTTATGCATGAAAAGGTATGGTTCTTTGTGAGACAAGGCCTGGAGCTCGCCAGTCCTCCTGGCTGAGTACACAGCAAAACATACCCTGTAAGACAGCACATCCAAAGATACATGTGAAAGTGGTTCAAAAAGCTCCTTACAGAGAGCATTCAGAACCAGATTCGGATCCCATGGGGGAATGGGATTGGAACAGAGGTTGAGTTCTGCTGACAGCCCACAGAAAATGAATAACCTCTCAGTTAGTCCCTAGTAACAAACCCAATGAGGCTCCAATGCCGATACCTGACTACTCAGGGTGCTCAATGCCAAACCTTTTTCCACCCCTGCTTGCAGAAATTCCAAAATCTGTGGAACCTTGGCTTTGGAAGGCCAGATATTCCTTTCCCTGGCCCAAGCCGAAAAATGGTCCATATGCGCACATAAGCTGCTGATGTGGAAATCTTCCTGGCAGTCATCAGAGTGTCCACCACCTTCTTAGAGAAACCCTGTTTCAGGAGTCTCCTCCATTCAGGAGCCAGGTAGTGAGCTGCATCACTCCTAGATTTGGATATAGAATGGGACCCTGTGAGAGAAGGTCTCCCTGCACTGGATGGTGAAATAGTGTTTGTTGACCTAGGTTCACTAAGTCCGAGAACCACAGTCTTCTGGGCCACTCTGGAGCTATTAGACGAAAGCTTCCTCTTGAGTGCCTTATCTTGCGTATGATCTTGGGGAGGACAGGCAGAGGAGGGAAGGTGTATGCACTGGTGAAACTCTATTCCTGACAGGGCATCCACTGCTTCCACCCATGGACAGTGGTAGCAGCTGAAGAACCACTGAACTTGAGCATTGTGGCTGGAGGTGAACAGATCAGTCTGAGGACCACCAAACCTTTGACACAGAAGTTAGAACACCTCCGAGTTCAACATCCACCCCCTTGGATGATCATTTTCGTGGCTTAGCCAATTGGCCTGAATGTTCAACTCCTCCATCAAGTGGACTGCTGACAGAGAGAGAAGATTCTCCTCTGTCCATAGCAGGAGATTGGTATCTTCTTTCAGTATCTCCTTGCTCTTTGGTGCCCCCTTGATTGTTTACATACTGTATGCCACCGTGACTGCATTGTCTGACCTTACTTTCACAGCTTTTGACTGGAACTTCCAAGGGAAACCTTTGCTCAGAGTCTCCAAATTCACCCACCAACTCAGAGACTACTGCAGTTGTGGTGAGAGAGGGATCCTGGCCTGATAATCCTCCAAGGTCAGATCCCATGCTGACAGTAACTTCATCTGAAGGGGCCGCATGTGATGGTGACCCCATGGGACTAGTTCTATCACTGCTGTCACAAGGCCCAAAATTCATATCAAGGAAAAGGCTGAAGCCAACGATTGACTCCTCAGTCACTGAGCCTCTCAACAGGGTCTCCTTTCTGGATGGCAAAAGGAAGATCTTCCCCTTGTCCATCCTGAACACTGCTACCAGGTGCTTCAGAGTCTGAGACAGTTCAAGAGAGCTTTTCTCCTGATTCACCACCCAGTCATGGGACTCCCAGCATCTCCACAGTCCTGGTCACAGACATCCTTGCTAATGATGCAGATGGTGCTCAAATGAGTAGATCATCGAGGTAGGGATAGACATGATGTCCCTTCTGTCAGAGTTGAGCCACTAGGAATATGAGTGCCTTAGAGAAGACCCTGGGGGATGTTGCCAGCTCAAAAGGAAGTGCCCTGTACTGGAAGTGCTGTCCCAGGACTGTGAACCTGAAGAACTTCTGATGAGACTGATGGATGGGGATGTGGAGATACGGATTCCTCAGATCTATAGAAGCTAGGAAGTCCTCCAGCTGGACAGCTCAGATGATCGAACGCAGGGACTCCATCTTGAAGGTCATGTGCAGCATAAATCTTCTTAGGTGTTTCAGATCCAGAATGGGCCTGAAACCCATCAACGTCTTGGGAACTATGAAATAGATCGAGTACAGCCCCTAGCCCTGCTCACTGGGAGGTACTGGCACAATCACCCCAATTTGAGTGAGGTGGTCGAGGGTCTCTTGACACCACTTGTATCTTCATGGGGTCCTTCAGAACCGGGGGTGGCAGAAAGCACCTCTTTGAGGGGATATTTGAAAAAACTATTGTAAAACCTAAAGCCAGAATTTCCAAAACCCAAACATCTGTTGTTATCTGGGCTTGTCTTGTGTAAAAATGGTGCAGTCTTCCACCAAAGGAAGGGAGGGAGGCAGGGATGGGCCTGTGTACCCTCATTGTGAGGTGCTTGCTTTTTGCCTTGGGCCTCCTTTGTGTCTTCAGCATGGTACCTCTGCTACTATTACTCTTGTAACCAGAATAGGCTTCTTTACTCCTCTGGTTTCTTAAGTTCCAAAAGGGATGAAAACCCATTCAGAACTGGTTCTGTCAGCCCCCATTGACCTTTTGGGATTGATGTGGCCTTCTGCTGTTGCTCTGACACTGGAAGGTGTCCTTTTTATCCAGGATATCCTTTAAAACAGCATCCAGGCTTGAACCGAACAAAAAAGGGAGATTGAACAGCCTGGCCTTTGAATCCTGATCAGCCACCCAATGCCTAAGCTACACACCTTGCATAGCCAACAAAATGCGATAGGTGGAAGAAGCAGACATGCATAAGTTTTCCACCGTGGCATCCCCTCAGAAGGTGGAGGCCATGGATACCAACTGCAAAATGCTTACCCCTTCCGAATCCTGGGGAAAGAAGCTGCCCAGGGTTGTAACCCTCAAGTTTAAGGCTCTGGCAACAATAAAAGAGATAGAGGTGCGCAGATTTGTGCCATTGGAGGTGAAGGCCCTTCTGCACGCAGCATCTACTTGCTTGTGAATCCGTTAAGGCCAAGGACCCTTCAATAAGAATAGTGGCGTGCCTGATGGAATTATGAACCACCTTATCCACCAGAGGAGGGGTTTCCCACGTGTGAGTATTTCCCTCCAAAAATGGGAAATACCGTGCCTTAGTTTTTGTCAGATATTTTATTTGTTCTGCACCTGCCCATTCCTGTTCAATAATTTGGTCACAGTGAATAAAGCTCAGAAAACACTTAGGAGCGGACAGGATAGGACTGAAATCCACTCTCTCCATGGATTGCACCTCCTTGAGCTGTAAGGCTCTACATGCCTAAGTTATCAGATAGGACAAAGACTTGGTATCAAACAGGGGAGGGATAGGAATTCTCCTTTTCAGCTCTGTCCTCTCCCCTTCCTGCTCCTCCTCCTCAGAGGCTTTTTCCTCATCATCAAGTAGCTTCATAGGGTCAGGATTTTCTCCAAGATCCCAGATATCCTCATCCTGACCCTCTAGATGGTCAGGGTCAGGGTCTGCCTGCATATCTATATCCACAGCTCTGTCCTGCCACAATGCACCTGGACATGTCTGTGTGCCCCCCCGACCTGAGGGGCCTGGTTTAGGGTCGGGTGTGGTCAGATGGGATGTTCTGCGAAACACTAGGGCCCAAAAGCTCTCCTAAAGGCAACAAGAAAGATTTACACAATACTGCTCTGCCACTGCCAGCTGGTACACCAACTGCACCCTCCAGCTCGAGGGTCTGACTGGGGGGAACCATAAGTGACAAATTAGCTTGAGAAGCACAGTGGGGGGCAACAGGAACCCATAGGGGAGGGTCGCATCACCTTTTGCAGGTCTTACATCTTTTCAGAAGGAGAGGTCTCCGATAAGCCATGGTGCCAAGAAACACTGCCCAGAAGGTGCCCTGATACAACCGAAGCCTGTTTTCTAAGAGAAAGGTATAATACTACTGTACATTCCTTACCTCTGATAGTGAGGAAACAGGAGAAAAGCTAGAAAAAGGTGCGCCTCGCAGCCCTATAAACTTACTGAGATGAGAAAAAAGGAAAATGCTGAAGAAAAAACACTGAAAAAGCTGACTAGCGATGTCTAGCACTATTGATGTGCTGGTGCACGCCCTCTCACAGGACGTGCACGCGCATGACATCAGGACATAATGCATGATGTTGGCAAGCCTGAGAAGCATGCATACACAGAATAGGGTTGTGAATGGTGCTCCAGGGCTGACAAACAGCCGTTAGTGAAAAAGGCTTGCACCCATCTATTTGAAGTGGCAGGAAATGGCAGAAAGGCTACGCGGCTCAATGGAACCCTTAAAACCACCAAAACCACCTAAAGGGTAGATAATAACACTCTGGTCTCTTGACAAAAAAAACCTCTGGGAACAACCAGAGCTGAAGCAGCTCTCCTGCCTTGAATGGGATGAAGAGAGAGTGTCAGAAAACAGAACCAAGCACAAATAATAGTCTCCACACAAAATAGGAAAAACAGCCAAAAAAGCAAAAAAAGGCACAAATTCAACACTAAAGACTGAGAGGTAGAACCAACATTCAGAGACAGAGAGGAGCCTCTCAGGAGTGCTGTAAAACCCACCAAGAAGAAAACAGATACTTACCTGAAGGCACTCCCCCCTTTTTTTTTTTTAAACGTAGACCTCAGAAAATATACACACCCCTGAAAAAAGTGTGGCAGATGTGGCCCCCAATCCAAGCACAGGCAGTGGAAATGGGGAGAGCAGGTTAGCCAATTTGAAAGTTGCAGCTTAACAGGCATGATTTTAATTTAAGGGTGCTCCCTGTTACCAGGTAGCCCCAACCTATTATGAAGAACTGTAGCCCCACAGCCTAAACGCCAACTTTGTTCTTCAGATAAGCTTGATAGACGTTTCCCCTTCGATGGCACAGCTAAGACTGGGGAGTTGCTGCTGTCCAGAATCCTCATGTGCCCAACATTCTAAAGCTGATTCAACCTTTGGGCTGTGCTGTTTCCCCTTTTAGGGGGTGCACAATACCCATTTGTAAGTACTACCCATTGACAATGTGAAGTGCTACAAGAAAAATGGCTATGTCGCGGCCGGTGGCGCAGAGGGCTGGCGTTGAACCCCACCTCGCTCCCACGCTGCGACCGGGTTGAGGCGGACTCGGTAGCGGTGGGTCGGCGAAGTCAGGGTTGAGCGCCTGACAACAGCTCGCCTACTCCGGGAGGGATTCGCCACATCCCGGCCCTTGCGACCCCCGAGCAGAGGCTCGAGGAAGCGCATGCCCTTTCAGGGATTGGTCGGATGGCCACCAGTAGCAGAGCAGACGTCGACGTACGCGTCATGACGTCAGGGGATTGCATCTGCTAAGGGGAGGGAGGAAACAGGAAAAATGGAGCCTGCCTTGTCCGGGAGGAAGCGGGGTCCTGGGGCGTGCCAGCGATTTGCCAGCCCACTCAGCAAGTCACGGGGCGGCGAGACTATGAGAGTTACGGGGATGGCCTACCAGTCCCTCCTGGGGTAAACTGTGGCTCCATGGGGGCCCGTGGATTGTGTGAGCTGGGTCGCGGGTAGTGGGATGTCTGCGGGACAACGCCGAAAGGTCGGAGAAGGCAGAGGAGGAGGATAAAATACAATTTCAAAAAAAAAAAATGGCTATGTCGAAAGTCTGGAGTCAAAATGTTGAAAATTAGCAAAGTTATGAGTGAACATTGAAATACTGAAATGTTCACTTATAACCTGGGCATTTTACTATATGTGTATGTCACATTTTCAGCATAGCATTCTTATTACCTCACCTCATGAACCTGGTAGGTGAAAATTTTCAAATCCCCACCAAAATGTCATTCCTCAACACCAAAATATCATTCCACGTCACAGGTGTGAAAACTCATTTTGTCCAGCATTTAAAAAACGACAGCTGTCACATTCAGGAGGTGGTGTGAAAAAATGGCTATGTTGAAATTTGGGGTCAAAATATTTAAAACTGCCAAAGTTACAAGCTAATGTAGAAAAATTTCAATGTACGCTCATAACTTTGCCATTTTTATGTATTTTTATCCCAAATTCTCAAAATAGGTTTCTTATGACCCCACCTCATGAACAAGTGTGGCAACAATTTTCAAGTCCTGCCTGAAAGGTGATTTCACAAAGCAACTGCAAAATCACCTTTCAAGTCAGATTTGCATAATTCCATAGCCACTGATCATGAGTTGTGGTCCCATAAAGCTCATGTTGAATATCTGGGGTCAAAATATAGAAAAATAACAAAGTTTGTGACTCAAAGTTCAAACCTCCATTGAAATACACTATTCCACACTTACTTTATTTTCTTATATTGCAATTGGCAGTTTCAGCAGCAAGACATGTCTTCAGTCAGAGAGTGGATCTATGCTGTGAGACATGTTCAGGTGCCTGAGGTTATGTGGGGTATGTGGGGGGTGTGAGATGGTGGGTGCTGAGTTTGAGGCTGGGGTGGGGTGTGCGTGGGTTAGTGATGAGAACAGTAAAATACCATTTTCTTATAAGTTTAAAAAACAAAACATCTAGGGATGATTTTCTTGTTTTCAGGAATATTCTGACATGGGGGATTATGCACCCCAGCGTCGGGCCAGTGTGCAGAGGCACCAGGGGTGGGCACCCCAGTCTCACCACATACATAATGGAAATGGGGATGAGGGACCCTTAGGGGAAGGGGAATCTAGAGACGCAGTACCAGGGGTGGGCACCCCAGTCTCCTTATATATAGTACAAAAAATATATATACACTGAAGGGTGAGCAGGTGACATGAGGGGAGGGGGTAGACAGAACAGTTATGTACTTACTGTAACAGTGGATCTTTGAGAGTATCTCTTTCATCAGACCACACCTATAGAACTATAAGCCACCAGGCACTAGGACCACACAGAAATTTTGCAAGCAGTTGTCCAGGAGCCACTCACAATGACGACATACATCGACAGATACATAAACATGGGTGGCCTCTCCTCTCCTCTCCTCAGTTCTGTGTCAGAAACCATACTCGAAGGACCTCTCTGTAGGGAATCAGGAGAGAACGCCATGCTCTGCAAACCCAGGCAAGGCAGTGGGCTAATGGTAGACTAGAATGGAGAAAGAAGCAATCCAGGCTGGAGTTTTAGACCCAAAAAAAAGGGAGGAGGGTGAAATGACATGGCCTGATGAATGAGATTCTCTTGAAGATCTACTGTTAAGGTAAGTACATAATGGTTCTGTCTTCTTCAAGGATATCTCTTTTGTCAGGCCACACCTATGGAATGAGTACCAAACAGTACTGAGAGTGAACAGTTGGGAGGATGGAGCCTACAGGCCTAAGAAAGTAGGTCTTGGAGCCCAGCTAGGACACAGTCAGCACTTTTTTGAGAGACAATGTCCAAACTGTAGTGTTTAGTGAAGGTGTAGACAGTACTCCAGGTGGCAGCTGCACAAATATCTGCAGCAGACACATTGTTAAAACAAGCAACAGAAGTGGCCATGCCTCTTGTGGAATAACCATGAACCACCCCAGGGAGTTCCATACCGTATTTCCTGTAACAAAAAGTAATACAGTCGGCTAGCCACTTGGACAGTCACTGTTTGGAAACTGGGGCGCCTTCTTTCCGAGGGATAAATGAAACAAAAAGCTGTGAGGACTTCCTGCAGTCCTTCGTGAAGTGTATATAGTACCTGAGTATTCTATGTACATCTAGAGTATGGAGCAATACTTCCCTTGGATTGGCATGGTCGGGAAAATACACTGGCAGGTGGGTGGTTTGATTCAAAGTAAACAGACTCTGCTAAAAATTTAGGATTGGTATGAAAAGACACCCTGTCTTTGTGGAAAATCAACATCAGAAGTCTCTTAAATCACCTGCCTGAAGTAGAAGCATGGCTCAAAGTACACGATCCCGACATACTGTGCCTGTCAGAGACCTAGCTGAAACCTGGAACACCTGATTCCTTGTGCACCATACCTGGCTACTTATTTATTCAGAAGGACAGACCGGGGTCAAAGAGGGGTGGAGGAGTTGCCCTCTACCATAAATCTCACCTGGACGTTAGTATCATCACTGACTCAAACCCCCAAACCTCAAGTGAATCAATGCACACGCTCTTGTCCCTTGGCTCTAAAAAACTTCACATAATCTGTATTTATAATCCACCCTCTGGGGGAGTAAATGGGCTTCAGGAAGCACTCCAGCTCACCCTAGAATGCATCAACAAAAATGAAGCTATCATCCTTGGTGATGTCAACTTGAACTGGCTAGGTCCTTCGCACAGTTCCCTGGCTTCACTAGTGCAAGGTCTAAACTTTCATCAACAAATAATGGAAATCACTAGACTGTCTGGGCCACAGTCTGGCATACTGATTGACTGGATCATGACAAACAGACCTGAACACATGACCGGCTCTGGGATCTTGGCAGATACTATCACTGATCACGCCCCTATCTACTGCCAGTGGAGGGCCGGTCAACCCCCCCCACCTCGGCAGGTCACTTTTATGAATTTTGCAAACTTGGATACAGACTCCTTCCTCTGGGACATCTCAAACATTGACTGGTCGAATATATAATGGGCAGAGAATGTAGAGGATGCCCTGAACGCATTCCTACAACATTACCTCCCTGTACAAAACAAGCATGCTCCAAAAACCACGCGCAGAGTCATAGAAACATAGAAACATAGACTTTGACGGCAGATAAGGACCGCTAGGTCCATCTAGTCTGCCCATTTCCCTACCTACAGGATAGGCCGCAGATCCTAGTTAACCAACAGCCTATATCTTCCTGCCCCCCACAAGAATTGCCTTATGTCTGTCCCATGCATTCTTGAATTCTCCCACAGTTTTAGACCCCACAACTTCCTCAGGAAGGCTGTTCCATGCATCCACTACCCTCTCTGTGAAATAATACTTCCTCACATTGCCCCTGAACCGCCCTCCTTCTATCTTTAAATTGTGTCCCCTTGTTCTTGCAAGTCTCTTTTTCTGAAAGATGCTACCCTCTTGGACTTTGTTGATTCCCTTGAGGTACTTGAAAGTTTCTATCATGTCCCCCCTCTCCCTTCTTTCCTCAAGGGTATACATATTAAGCTCCTTTAGTCTCTCCTCATACGGCTTCTCTTGCAGACCCTGCACCATTTTAGTTGCCCTCCTCTGGACTGCCTCTATCCTGTCTATGTCCTTGCGGAGATGGGGTCTCCAGAACTGGACACAGTATTCCAGATGGGGTCTCACCAACTGTCTGTACAGAGGGATAACAACTTCCTGTTTTCTGCTGCTGATGCCTCTCCCTATACATCCCAGTATACCCCTCAGCCCTCCCTACTGCCTTCTCATATTGCTTACAACCTTAAGGTCATCTGATATGATTACCCCAGGTCCCTTTCCTGTTTTGTTGTTGTTAGTACCTCCCCACCCATTGTGTATTCTTCCCCTGGGTTCTTGTTTCCCAGGTGCATTATTCTGCACTTTTTTGCATTGAATCCTAGCTGCCATACGTCTGACCATTCCTCCAACCTTGCCAAGTCCCTTTTCATCCTTTCCACGCCTCCTTGTGTATCAACCCTGTTGCAGATCTTTGTGTCATCTGCAAAAAGGCATACTTTTCCTTCCAGTCCCTCTGCAATGTCACTGATGCAGACATTAAAAAGGACTGGATACAATACTGAACCCTGCGGTACCCCACTAGTAACCACCCTTTCTTCAGAGTGGACTCCATTTACAATTATCTTCTGTGTCCTGTTGTCCAGCCAATGTTTTACCCAGGCTACCACCCTGGGACCCTCCCCAGGCTGGTTAATTTGACTAATAATCTTTGTGTGGGACTGTGTCAAATGCCTTGCTAAAGTCTAGGTAGGCCATGTCCACAGCCCTCCCTGGTCTACTACTTTGGTCACCCAGTCAAAGAAATCTATTAGATTTGTCGGCAGCCTTCCACTGTGAACCCATGCTGCCTTGGATCCTGTGCTCCACTGACCTCTAGGTACTCAACTATTCTTTCCTTCAGAAGTGACTCCATCACTTTCCCTACCACAGAGGTCAGACTGACAGGTCTGTAGTTTCCTGCCTCTGTCTTGGTCCCACTTTTGTGAAGGGAATCACATCCGCCTTCCTCCAGTCCTCGGGTACCACACCATCCTCCCATGATTTATTAAAAGAGTAGCCAGTGGTTTCACTAGTTCCTTCCTTAATTCTTTTAGAATTCTGGGGTGAATTCCATCAGGACCCATTGCTTTGTCCACCTTCAGTTTTAGGAGTTCTTGCAGACCCTTTCTTCTGTGAAAGGACTGGGATCGACCCCCTATCAAGAGTGCTTCTGTTAATTGGATTAGGCACTTCCCCTCCTCTTTTGTGAATACTGAGCAGAAATATTCGTTCAGTATTCCTGCTTTTCACTGTCCCCTCTGCCCACCCACGTTCATTCTATTCAGCCTCACTATCCCTCCTTTGTCTTTCTATGCTGCTGATGTACCTATAAAGGTTTTATCCCCTTCTTAACTGAGTTGGCTATCTTTTCCTCAGTTTGGGCCTTTGCTATTCTGACTTCCCTCCCTGCTTCTTTCTGCCTTAACTGGTACAGCTCTCTGTCCTGCTCCTTCTGTGTTTCCTTATACTTCCGGAATGCTATCTTTTCTTCCTGACTTTCACAGCCACCTCTCTTGAGAACCATAGTGGCTTTTTTTTTCGATTTTGATTTGTTTATTTGCTTCACACAGGCTTGTTGCCTCTGTGATGGCAGTTTTGATAATTCCCCATTGTTGCTCCACACCTCCTTCTAGCCTGTTTGCTAGTGCTTTTCTGAGGCACTCTCCCATCTTGCCAAAGTCAGCCCTCCTAAAGTCCAGTACCCTCACTTTTGTGAGCTTGACTCTGTAGCTGAGTTTAACGTGAACCACACTGTTTGATGGTCATTTGTCCCCAGATGGCAACCCACTTCTAGATCTGAGATCCTCTCACTGCCCCGTTTGAAAGTATGAGGTCTAAGATTGCTCCCTCACCAGTCAGTGGGTTCCAAAACTAGCTGTCTAATGCCTGCCACCTGTAGGGGCGTCAAGAATGGCCCTGCTCTTGGATGTGGCTGCAGCAAATGTGCTCCAGTTAACATCTGGCATATTCAGGTCTCCATCAACAGTATCTCCCCTTTCTCTGCCATTCTAAGAATGCCTTCCATCATATCCTTGTCCATTCCTTCCCCTGACATGGGGTCTGTACACAACCCTATGCAGTTGTGGTGCCCTTTCCAGTCTCCAAGGTGACCCACAGTGCCTCCTCTCCTCCCTGTTTACTCTTTTGTTCAGTTGCTTTTATCCCTTCCTTTACATGAGAGCTACTCCTCCCCTCTTCTCCCCTGCCTGTCTCTCTGTGGGTTATGTGCCCTGGTATGTTAACATCCCAGTCATGGTTCTCTGTGTACCATGTTTCTGTTGACTGCTACGATATCAGGCATCCCTCTTCCATTAAGGCCACCAGCTCAGGAGCTTGTTGCCCAGACTACGGGCATTGGTACTCATTACTCTCCATTTCCTGATGGCCTTACCCCCTTTTGCCCCATCCTGTCCTTCTTGCCTTTGTCACTTTCTCCATTTACCACTGCCCTTCTCCCTATCGACACCTCCATGTTGGTGTTTGCCACACTTACTACCGTGATTGTTTGGGGGCTGGATTTTCCTACTCGCTTTCAGTGCCTCCCCTTGGCTAGTTTAAAGCTTGCCAATAAAGCATTTAAACCTATCACCTAGGATCCTGGTTCCCTCCCAGACAGATGCAGCCCATCATGCCAGTATAGGCTTGCATCACTCCAGGTGGACCCCAGTCCCCAGTGAAGCCAAATCCCTGGGCTCCACACCAGTTTTCAACCACTGGTTGAGATCCCATGAGTGCAGGAACACCCTAGCCTCTCCTATGCCATAGATGGGTAGCACCTCCGAGGAAGGTTGCAGTGCGTGCTGCTTGACTAATGCCCCTCCCCAATTCCACAAACTCTTCCTGCACTTCTCTAATCCCTTTCTTAGCCAGGTCATTTGTCCCTAGGTGGACAATGACATCCAGCTCCCTCCCCTGTGCAGCTGCTCCGGCAATCCTGAGGATTCGCTCCCTGTCCCTCCAGGGAGTCAGGGGAAAACAAACTAGATGGCTACATAAGGATCTCCTAAAACAACTAAGGTGCAGGGACAAGCTCTGGAAAACCTTCAAAAACTCTAAATCGACTAGGGACTATGCAAACTACAGGCAAGAAAGAAATTCTTGCAGGAAAAACATTAGGCTGGCAAAAAGCGTGTACTATCAGAATCTGCTAAAGAACTCAGCCCATGACCCCTGTAAATTTTGGGGCCACATAAAAACCTCCTGGGACACCTCAATCAGTTACACCCTCTGACATGGTAATAAGTGGCTCTCATTGCAATAACCCCATCACCATAGCAAACGCCTTTAATAGCATGTTCTCAGATCTCTCCCCCTATACTAGCACTCTACCACCAGCAGCCTCCACTGCCGACACTGTGCCTCTTACTGACCCTGTCACCCCTGCCAGTGATCAAAAACCTATACCACACCTCCTCTATTTCAAACCCATCACCAGCTCTCAGGTTCTGTACCATCTAAAAAAACTATCGGAATTCACCAGTCCTGGCTCTGACCAACTTGAACCTCGCCTTTTAAAACTAGCTGAGCATTTAATCTCCAAACCTCTGGCTAGAATTTTCACCTTACCCTCACCAGTGGTGCAGTCCCAGAACTATGGAAAATGGCCAGGATCTCCCCTATCTTTAAAAAAGGGAACAAGAATGATATCTCTAATTACAGGCCTATTGCAATACTATCCCCACTCAGCAAAATCCTTGAAAAACTGGTTGCCACACAGATCCAGGAATTCCTTGAAACCACTAAACAGCTCAATAATGCACAACATGGATTCAGGAAAAACCACAGTACTGCGACAGCTCTAGCTAAGTTCACCACTGACATCCTCACTGGCATGGATCAAGGAAAGCTCACAGGGCTGTCTTTATTGACCCAACCAAGGCATTTGACCTGTGGACCACCCCCTGCTCCTATCCACCCTACGCAAAATAGGCTGCTCCTTCCCTGTGCTTGAATGGTTCAGGAGCTACCTGACCAACAGGTCCCAGGCTGTTAAATTCAACTCAGCCATCTCCTCCAGTGTGGAAACGAACATTGGAGTGCCACAAGGCTCCATTCTGGGTCCTCTTCTATTCACTCTATTCAATCAGTCTTTCGGATGAGACGTTAAACCGAGGTCCCATCTGCCTGGATTGGTGGTAGTTCAAGTGGATGTTAAAGATCCCATGGCACTTATCGACAAGAGTAGGGGAATTTCCCCGGTGTCCTGGCTAAATTTCCCTCATTCACTAAAAATACCACTAACAGCTTAATCTGGTTCAAGGTCAGTTGGCATTCATCTGTATCCCCCTCCCCCAGGTCGTGCCTGAAAATAGGCAGGATTTTTCTAGTGCACTTACCCGGTCAACAAAAACTAAATAAATAAATAACCTACCAGACGAAATACCTACCTGTTCATCACTCCTCTATGCAGATGACTTAGTTATCTATGCCAGCTCACCCAATGTAGAGCATATTAATTCCTCGCTAAATAGTGCCTACTCCAGTGTCCAGAATTGGTAAAACTCCCACCGCCTCATTCTGAATTCCTCCAAAACTAATGCCATGCTACTAGGCACCACTCAAAAGATCCGTATGTGCTCCACTCCCCTGAGCATCATAGATTTAAATGGCGATCCTCTGCAGACAGTTACCACCTTTCGTTACCTGGGCATCCTACTTGACCAGTCGCTTGATTTAAACCTTCATATCCAAGCCACTTGCAAAAATGTTAACTGCAAGTTAGGAGCTACCTATAGAACAAGTTATATGCTTACCTCCTCCGCTAAGCTTGCCATAGCCAGAGGAATCCTGCTACCAACGCTACCTATTGTGCGCCCATACTTACCTCTGCCCACAAATCTGCACTGCACAAATGGGATGTAACCTATAATAACATATGCCGATATGCCTTACAATCCCCATGGCTTCTTCATCACTGCCAGCTATATAAGGACCTCGGATGCCTCTCCCCCTCGGCCCTCAGGAGCTACTTCCTGGCATGCCTAAATGTCTCTATACTGAGACAAAGTCAGCCTGCCACCCTTGCAAAACTCCTTCTTCCTGTGATTCCTAACCACACGCTCAGATCTGCTGACAAAGACCTGCTGGAAATTCCCCGCTGCCGCACCAACAAAGGAACAGGCTCCTTCCAACATGCAGCCCCCAAGTTATGGAACCAGCTCCCTCTGGACCTCAGGCATGCACCCTCCCATCCCTCTTTCAAACGGGGATTGAAACTACACCTGGCTGCCATAGATCCATGCACCTGCTTTGATCCTACCTGATTCCCGTATCTTCCCTGCTCCTACTCCCCACCCCCCTGCTACTGGTCTCTATACCACCCTCCTTTGTTCTCTCTCCCCTGATTCCTACCCCTCTCCTCAAACTTCATTATCGTTATAATCATGTATAAGTTTTTATGAATGTATGCACTTATCTTCTACTACCTATATTTACTATATATTATGTACTGTTTTTATCCTCTGCGCTACCTAAACACTGCCCAAACTTACTTCTGGTGGATGTTGGTACTATAAGGCCCCACCTCCTCCCTCCCCTTCACTTGTCCTTCTTTACTGCTTGAGATCCCCGACTAGGGACTGTCACCTTGCCTCTATGCCCAACCTCGGAACCACGAGCCCGGCCGCACCTTCTCGCTAACTACCTCTAAAGCCGTATTTTAATGCCGCCTTTCCTCCCACTCACCCACCCTTTTTTTTTTCTTCATCCCTGATGGCGGGGACATAAACCTGGCTTCCCTCTAGCCTGCCGTTGGGAACCTCTCTTACTTCCCCCGGACCCCCTGAGGCTGCACAGACTGCCTGCTGTTGGCCGTCAGTTTATGGCATCTCTCACCCTTCCCCCGTCTCTTACCCTCTGCGCTACCGGGGCTCTGCCCATACTTGCCATAGGTGCATGTTGGCTCAGCTGCCTCCTCCCTTTCTCTTATCTACCTCTGCCGATAGGCGTTAATGGCAGGGACTGCTCGGTCCCTATGCCCAGTCTAGGAACCACCCTGCCCAGCTACACCTACCCGCCTTCTACCGCCAAAGCCGTATCTTTAGCCGCCTCTCTCACTCGTCCATCCCTCCCCTTTTTTTCGACCCCCGACTGTGGGGCCATGAACCTGGCATCCCTCCAGCTGCTGCCGGGATGTTCTTGGCATCCCTCTTACCTCCCCTTACTCCCCTTGGGCACTCTGCTTGGCTGGCTGTCGAAGGCCGCCAGGTCATGTTTTCCCATTACCCCTCCCCCTGTCTTTTCCTCCCCGTTTGGGAACTCCAAACCCGGCAGTCTCCCTATGCTTTCCCTGGTAAAGCAGCTAGCAGTATCTCGAGTCCTATACCCCTTCCTTATCTGCCACCTGTACCGTTACTCCCCTGAAGCTGCTCTTGGCCTGCTGGTCATGCTTAGTATAGAGTAGACGAAACCATGTTAGACTAGCTGGAACCGTCTCTATATGACGAGGAATGTACTATGTATGGTTGTTTGCCTAAGTTGTATTGTTTGCTTCCATGTGTTATGCTGTATTGTACTCTCCCGGGTCGTGCCTGAAAATAGTCACCTGTTGGCTAGTGCACTTACCTGGTAAACAAAAACTAAATAAATAAAAATCAAATAAGGAGGCTCACATATTAGAGCCTGTAGCTCTGAAATCCTTCAAGCAGAAGTGATTGCAGCTAAAAACAATGCTTTCCAAGAAAAAAAGCTTAAACCACAAGTCTTGGCTGGTTCAAAAGGAGCCAAAGTAAGCTTTTCCAGAACAAAGTTCAAGTCCCAAGCCAGGACTGGATTATGAATAGGAGACTTCAGATTTTGAATGCCTCTCAAAAACTTACAGGCCACCTCCATTTGGTGAATGGCATGACTCTCTATAAGCATATGAGATGCTGATATGGCAGCCAAGTGCACTTTGACAGAGGAATACTGCAGGCCTGAATCCGATAAGGACAACAGATACCCTGGAGCCTGACTGACTGAACAGGTGAACGGATCCAGGTGGAGGGAAGTGGCCCATAAAGCAAACTACTTCCACTTCATAGAGTAAGTGGATCTGGTGGAAGGCTTTCTTGCAGTCACCAGAACATCAGCCACTTTTTGTGAAACCCCAAAACAAGCAGTAGCTATGTCTTTGGGAGCCATGAATGCAAACAGAGAGTTTTGAGGTCCGAATGGATCAGGGTTTCCTGTTTCTGTGACAGCAGACACTTGCACAGGGGAAGAGGCACTGGGGTTCCACTGCTAGCTGTTACACTAAGGGGAACCAGATCTGTCGAGCCCATATGGGATCAAGGAGTATCAGAGCTGCCCCCTCCATTTGTAGGTCGAGTTACACTCTCTGAATTAAAGGGACGGGAGGGAAGGCATACAGGAGCTTCCCTTTTCAAGAGATGGACAACACATCTTACCAGAAAACTCCAGGCCCTGGAGCAAGCCAGCAGAAACATGACAATTTAACATTGTGTTGAGACACAAAAAGGTCCAAGTCTGCTTGACCCCATCTGTTGAACAGGTCTTTGACAATTGAGATCAGCAGTTCCCACTTATGCATTCTGGACTGGGACCTGCTTAGCCTGTCTAAGACATTTTGGGTGCCTAGAACATGTACTGCTTACAGTTCTAGACTGTATTCCACAGCCCAATACCAACCCCTCATTGATTCCCTTCATAGGGGATAAGAATGAATCCTCCCTTGCTTATTGATGCAATGCATCACACTGATGTCCATCTGCACCAGCTGAGGGCCTGGAGTTGGGTGGTTCTGGAAGGCCTGGAGCCCATACAGGATAGCTCTCATTTCTAGAAAACTGATATGCAAGGTGCTCTCCACTGGGGACTGTGTACCCTGTGTCTTATGGGAGCCCAAGTGGGCACCTCAACCCATTCCCCAGGTATCAGTTGTGAGAATCTGGAGAGGAGCGGGTATCAAGAAGGGAACCCCCTTTAACAGGTTACTGGATTCCATCCACCACTTGAGCACTTTGCGAACAGGGGATGTGACTAGAACCACTTGATCTAGATCATCTTTGAGCTAATCCCGCTAAACTCTCAGGGTCCACTGGGGAATTCGCATGTGCAGCCTGGCCAAAGGTTATGTCACTAAAGCTGCTGCCATGAGACCCAGCAGGTGTAGGAATGTCCTGGCTGAGACATACCTGCTTTTATGCACTAGCTGTGCTTGCGCCATCAGGTGGCGGTCCCAGCCCAGAGGCAGGAAGGCTGAGCCCTGGGCCATGTCCAGTACTGCTCCTATATACTTCAGTTGTTGGCAAGGGGTTAACACTAATTTTGGTATATTGACAGACACCCCCAGGACTTTGAACATCTGTCTGGTTCGAGCCAAAGTCTGCAGGAACTGATTCCTGGAGTGGGCTTTTAATAGCCAGCCATCCCAGTAAGGGGAAAACATTAAGGCCTTCCCTGCAAAGAGCTGCTGCCACTACTGCCAAACATTTGGTAAAGGTCTGAAGTGCAGAAGACAAATCAAAGGGCACCATTCTGAATTGGTAATGTTCCTCTTGAAACAGTAACCTTAGATATTTTCTGTGAGGCTTTCGGATTTTGATATGGAGGTAAGCATCCTTCATACTGAAGGAACAGATCCAATCCCCTGCTTGCAGCAGTGGAAGCAGGCCTTGCAAGGTGACCATCCTGAACTTCTTGTACTCTATGAAGAGGTTCAGCTCCCTGAGATCCAAAATAGGCCGCAGGTCACCTGTACACTTTGGGACCAGAAAGTACTGAGAGTAAAAGCCCATGTGCTTTTGTTCTAGAGACACTGGTTCTATAGCCCTCTTTTGTAACAAAGTCTGTATTTCCATCAGAAGCAGTCATAGGTGTTCTGGAGGATTATGGGTTACTAGTGGGGTGATAATCTGGAGGTATGTCTAGAAGTTCCAGAGAATGACCCTGTTCCATGATTTCCAGAACCCATGCATCTGTCGTCACCTCTTCCCACTAGTTCAAGTGGATGGATAGGTGACCCCCTACAACCACCCATGAAGGTAAAGGTGGTTGGGGAGTGTACAAGAAGTCAAGATGAGCTGGTGGGGGCTGCTCCTCCTGCTCCACCACCTCTAGGGACATTTGAATGGGCACCTGTGGTGGTACTGGCAGCTGACAAGGCTCCTGCTCCCTTACCCCTCTCCAGCTGTCTGGCTGCTGGGCGCTGTCTGATACCAGCTGGACAAAAAAGACTCCTACTCTTACCTCTAGGCTGTGTATGGTACAGGAAATGCACAGACTTCAGGGTTCTGCCTGAGGCCTGAAGAGGGGATAAACTATCTTGGACTTCAGCACCAAACAATTTATGTACTCGAAAAAAGACACTGAGAATGGACTGTTGCACGTCATTCGCAAAGCCTGCCACCCTAAACCAAGAATATCTCCTGAGACAGATGCCAGAGGCCGCAGCCCTGGCAGAAGCATCTGAGACATCATAGGCTGTGCAGAGCAGATACTTGCCCACATCAGCTTCAACAGTAAGAGCTTTGAGAAGCTCTTGTTTTCAGGTGCCCTCTGGCTAGGATTGTACACCTGCTTTGGCCTTCCTCCAGAGGGTGTTCTGGTACTTCGTTATGTGGGCCTGACAGTTAGCAATGTGAAGGCCCAATGATGCTGAGGCAAAAGTCCTTTTGCCCAGAACATCCAAGCTCCTGGACTCTTTATCATGACGGAGGGAACTCAGGTGCTTAGGTGCACTGGACCTGTCATGGGCAGCATTAATGACTACTGAATCTGCCTCAAGCTGGATGGCAAAAAATGGTTACCCAGAGGGGGAAATGTACATTTTATCTGCTTTACTGGGTTTAGCTGGAATATTGTTGGGTCTGTATCGGGCAGCACAGGTGGCATCCTCTAAAGCAGGGAGCAGAGGTGGCACCACAATTGTAGGAGATTCTGGCAAATCCAGAAACTCTATAATATTTTTCTTGGTTGTGTCCTGCTCCTCCAGGTCAAGACCCATTAGCAGCTTGTACCTGCTGCATCATGGTGAGGAAAGTGGGATCCTCTGGAGAGGACCTTGGTGTGTTTATCACTGAATCCTCACTAGAAGTGGATGCACTGGAGCTGGAGCCCCTATCATAACGGCTTTCAGCATTATCCTCATCCTTCTCCTCTCATCCTGCATTATCAGATCAGGATTATACTTATACTCGTTGTCAAGTGGGTCGACGGGAGAAGGGGCGGGCTGTCAACATCAGTGGCACTCTAGGAGGAGGTTGCGGCAAGGATGTACATTACGGCATTGAGGAGGGGATTACTAGTCAGCCCTGTCAGTGGACCCCCTGGAACCGGGAGGTTAGACAGCAGACATCGAATCATATCTGAACAGGAGGATAGGATTGCATGAGTTTCGGCACCACTGTGGTCGATGGGTGCAACTGGAGATGTTGATAGCAACGTACCAGCTGTACTAGGCCTGGTAATGCCAGTTCTAAACCCTGATCTTGGTGTTGTGTCGATGGTTGGGTGGGTGAGCAGTGTCATCGTTGAAGCAGACGGTGCAGAGGAGGTCATAGCTGCTGTGCAGAGGGGCAACCTGGAATGCACCAAGGAGGCTCTTTCCTTCTTCTTGTCCCAGTGCTTGTGTTTATGACTCCCTGATGTCTTGTCCTGGGATTTTGAATACCTGGATTCGGTAGATGGGGCTCACGATGTGGCAGTGCTCTTCTGCTGGAGCTCCTTCTCCATGCCAGCTACCTTCTGTTTAAGAAGGCATTTTCTAGGGTCCTCTTACAACATCACCTGGTTGTGGAATTAAAAGCTTGACAAATTCTGCAAGCTATCATGGAGTATGGTCGATGTCAGGAAATGAACCAAGAAGAGGAGGGGCTGCCCATGTTTATGTATCATCCAACATCTAACATCATCATGGGCAGCCTCTGGCTGACTGCTTGCAAAGTTTCTATGTGGTCCTAGTGCCTGGCAGCTCATAGCTCCATAGGCATGGCCTGATGAAAGCAAGATCCTCGAGGAAGGTAGCAGTGGTACTGGGGTGGACATCCCAGTCCACTTAATAAATAATTAAGATAGCTAGCTAGCCAGACAGATAGACAGAGTAATCAACGGATCACCAGCTCACTGCTGGCACTGCAGCTGGCAACATGCTTCCATCTGTGGCTGCAGATATCAGGAAAGTCCCGCTGTTCTCATACAGAGAACGTGGGTGAATGCTCTTTTCACTAAGTTCAGCACCCTAGCTTTTGGGGTGCCCAGAACATGTATTTTTGGCAATTTTTTCAAACAACAAACACCAGAATCTAGCTAAATGGGTCCTGTTTAGCAAGGTTCAGGTGTCTTTTTTGAAAATGTATCATTTTTACGTATTTTCAATGTTTGCAAGTTTAAACGAAGAAAACAAGAAGGTGGCCGGCATGATCAGTATATTCTTTCCACACGATCAGTATCTTTTCAGCACGACAGGTATATCATGAAAATAAGCACTCATGACCTTTTTTTCCTTACCATTTGCATTTCTCAGTTAACTAAGAAATCCTTATAACTCTGGAACCCTATAATATTATTTTATAAAACGTTCAAAGGCACACCCTTAGCATAGACCCCTTCAACCCAGAAAATTTCAAGAAACAAATGCCTTCGAACGTTTTATAAAACACAGGGTTCCAGAGTTATAAGGATTTCTTAGCTAACTGAGAATACAGAAGATGAGGTGAAAAGGATGCAAAGGGACTTGGCAAAGTTGGAGGAATGGTCAAATGCATGGCAGCTTAGATTCAATGCAAAGAAGTGCAAAGTAATGCACCTGGGAAACAAAAACCCAAGGGAAGAGTACACAATGGGGGGTGAGATACTAACAACAACAAAAATGGAAAGGGACCTGGGGGTAGTCATATTAGATGACCTTAAGGTGGGCAAGCAACGTGAGAAGGCGGTAAGGAGGGCTGGTGGGATACTGGGATGCACAGGGAGAGATGTCACCAGTAGAAAACAGGAAGTTGTTTGTCCCTCTGTACAGACAGTTGGTGAGACCTCATCTGGACTACTGTGTGCAGTTCTGGAGACCCCATCTCCGCAAGGACATACACAGGATGGAGGCTGTCCAGAGGAGGGCAACTAAAATGGTGCAGGGTCTGTACCAGAAGACATAAGAGAGATTAAAAGAGTTTAATATGTATACCCTTGAGGAGAGGGAGGACATGATAGAAACTTTCAAGTACATAGGGAATCAACAGAGTCCAAGAGGGTGACTGGGATGTTAACATACCAGGGTACATAACCTACAGGAGAGACAGGCAGAGGAGAAGAGGGGGAGGAGTAGCTCTCTATGTAAAGGAAGGGATAAAAGCAACTGAACAAAAGAGTAAACAGGGAGGAGAGGAGGCACTGTGGGTCACCTTGGAGACTGGAAAGGGCACCACAATCCGCACAGGGGTTGTGTACAGACCCCCATGTCAGGGGAAGGAATGGACAAGGATATGATGGAAGGCATTCTTAGAATGGCAGAGAAAGGGAGATACTGTTGATGGAGACCTGAATATGCCAGATGTTAACTGGAGCACATTTGCTGCAGCCACATCAAGAGCAGGGCCATTCTTGACGCCCTACAGGTGGCAGGCATTAGATAGCTAGTTTTGGAACCCACTCATGAGAGCAATCTTAGACCTCGTACTCTCAAGCGGGGGCAGTGAGAGGATCTCAGATCTAGAAGTGGGTTGCCATCTGGGGACAAGTGACCATCAAACAGTGTGGTTCACGTAAACTCAGCTACAGAGTCAAGCCATACAAAAGTGAGGGTACTGGACTTTAGGAGGGCTGACTTTGGCAAAGATGGGAGAGTGCCTCAGAAAAGCACTAGCAAACAGGCTAGAAGGAGGTGTGGAGCAACAATGGGAATTATCAAAACTGCCATCACAGAGGCAACAAGCCTTTGTGGAAGCAAATAAACAAATCAAAGCGAAAAAAAGCCACTATGGTTCTCAAAAGAGGTGGCTGTGAAAGTCAGGAAGAAAAGATAGCATTCCGGAAGTATGGAAACACAGAAGGAGCAGGACAGAGAGCTGTACCAGTTAAGGCAGAAGGAAGCAAGGAGGAAGTCAGAATAGCAAAGGCCCAAACTGAGAAAAGATAGCCAACTCAGTCAAGAAGGGATAAAACCTTTTATAGGTACATCAGCGAGCATAGAAAAGACAAAGGGAGGGATAGTGAGGCTGAATAGAATGAATGGTGGGTGGGCAGAGGGGACAGTGAAAAAGCAGGAATACTGAACGAATATTTCTGCTCAGTATTCACAAAAGAGGAGGAGGAAGTGCCTAATCCAATTAACAGAAGCACTCTTGATAGAGGGGTCGATCCCAGTCCTTTCACAGAAGAAAGGGTTCTGCAAGAACTCCTAAAACTGAAGGTGGACAAAGCAATGGGTCCTGATGGAATTCACCCTAGAATTCTAAAAGAATTAAGGGAGAAACTAGTGAAACCACTGGCTACTCTTTTTAATAAATCATGGGAGGATGGTGTGGTACCTGAGGATTGGAGGAAGGCGGATGTGATTCCCCTTCACAAAAGTGGGTCCAAGACAGAGGCAGGAAACTACAGACCTGTCAGTCTGACCTCTGTGGTAGGGAAAGTGATGGAGTCACTTCTGAAGGAAAGAACAGTCGAGTACCTAGAGGCCAGTGGAGCACAGGACCCAAGGCAGCATGGATTCACAGTGGGAAGGTCATGTCAGACGAATCTAATAGATTTCTTTGACTGGGTGGCCAAAGTAGTAGACCAGGGAGGGGCTGTGGACATGGCCTACCTAGACTTTAGCAAGGCATTTGACACAGTCCCACACAAAAGATTAATAGTCAAATTAACCAGCCTGGGAGTGGGACCCAGGGTGATAGCCTGGGTAAAACATTGGCTGGACAACAGGACACAGAAGGTAATTGTAAATGGAGTCCACTCTGAAGAAAGGGGTTACTAGTGGGGTACCGCAGGGTTCAGTATTGGGTCCAGTCCTTTTTAATGTCTTCATCAGTGACATTGCAGAGGGACTGGAAGGAAAAGTATGCCTTTTTGCAGATGACACAAAGACCTGCAACAGAGTTGATACACAAGGAGGCGTGGAAAGGATGAAAAGGGACTTGGCAAGGTTGGAGGAATGGTCAGAAGTATGGCAGCTAGGATTCAATGCAAAGAAGTGCAAAATAATGCACCTGGGAAACAAGAACCCAGGGGAAGAATACACAATGGGTGGGGAGGTAGTAACAACAACAAAAAAGGAAAGGGACCTGGGGGTAATCATATCAGATGACCTTAAGGTTAGCAAGCAATGTGAGAAGGCAGTAGGGAGGGCTGGGGGTATACTGGGATGTATAGGGAGAGGCATCATCAGCAGGAAACAGGAAGTTGTTATCCCTCTGTACAGACAGTTGGTGAGACCCCATCTGGAGTACTGTGTCCAGTTCTGGAGACCCCATCTCCACAAGGACATAGACAGGATAAGGGCAGTCCAGAGGAGGGCAACTAAAATGGTGCAGGGTCTGCAAGAGAAGCCGTATGAGGAGAGACTAAAGGAGCTTAATATGTATACCCTTGAGGAAAGAAGGGAGAGGGGGGACATGATAGAAACTTTTAAGTACCTCAGTGGAATCAACAAAGTCCAAGAGGTAGCATCCTTCAGAAAAGAGACTTGCAAGAACAAGGGACACAATTTAAAGATAGAAGGAAGGCGGTTCAGGGGCATATGAGAATATTATTTCACAGAGGTAGTGGATGCATGGAACAGCCTTCCTGAGGAGGTTGTGGGTCTAAAACTGTGGGAGAATTCAAGAATGCATGGGACAGACATAAGGCAATTCTTGTGGGGGGTAGGAAGAAATAGGCTGTTGGTTAACTAGGATCTGCGGCCTATCCTGTAGGTAGGAAATGGGCAGACTAGATGGGCTAAGCGGTCCTTATCTGCCCGTCAAAGTCTATGTTTCTATGTTTCTATCTTTCAGAAAAGAGATGTGAAAGAACAAGGGGGCAATATTTGAAGATAGAGGGGGGGATGGCTCAGAGGTAATGTGAGGAAGTATTTTTTCATGGAGAGGGTTGTGGATACATGGAACAGCCTTCCTGAGGAGGTAGTGGAGTCAAAAACAGTGGGGGGATTCAAGAATGCATAGGACAGACAGAAGGCAATTCTAGTGGGGGATAGGAGGAAGTAAGCTGTTGCTTAACTAGGATCTGCAGCTTATCCATTAGGTATAAAAATGGGCAGACTGGGTGGGCCAAGTGGTTCTTATCTGCCGTCAAATTTTATGTTTCTATGTTAAGTACTGGGAAAATAAACATGTTTTTTTTTTCATTTTCTGGTGCTCCATATCTCGAAAACTGAACAAGATGCCATCATGAAACTTTTTACGCTTTGAGACTGATAGTCTGACAGAGCATGTCAAATTTTGGGGTATTTCATCAAATGATGCCAAAGTTATTAAGATGCAAAAATTGGTGTTTAACATTAAACAGCCTACTTGACCCTAACTATAGGGGCGCTACCGTGCCCCTATAATATAATCTGTATTCCTTGTTTCCCTTTACCTCTCCACTACCTTTGCTTTTTTCTATAAAAAAATCGATTCTAACTTTATTTTTTATTTTCAGCATACATTTAATATTACCTTTTCATTACATTTCTATGTTACATTACCATGGAACTTGAAAGATGCATCTATATGCAGAAATATACAAGAACATAAGGACACCCATTTTATGCTGAAAAAAATATCAGAACAAAACTGTGACCAGATAAAAGCTAAGTAAAAATTAAGCAACGTACCATATGTTAATAGGGCCTCAGCAGGGTGTCTCTTATTGTATAAGATTTTGGTGAGAAGACTGCAACATAAAGCTAAGCAGTTCTGGCTACCTAAACCTCACAAGAGGAGTCTTTCACCATAGGAGTCACTACGTGAAGTCCCTATTAAGTTATCATAAATCATTTGCATTAGCTAAAAATATTTAAATAATGTTTTATGTCACAGGTCTCAGAGAGCCATATATGGGTCCTCTCTAGTCAACTTTGCCCCAACTCTGGTGGGAGTTCCACAATGGTCCATCCTTGGTCCCCTTCTATTTTCTGTACATGTAAACTCTACTGATCAAAGCCTATCCCACTACTCTGCCATTTTCTATGCAGATGACCTGGCCCTATACGGGGGAAAGATAAATTTTCAAACAACAGACACCTGAACCTCGCTAATTTTAACATTTTTTTTTAGGAGAGTCCTGCTAATTAGCAGCCCTCTAGATGTTTGTTGGCAAGGGCTGGTTTTTAATTTTTAATTATAAATAAGCTAGTCTTGGCAGCGTTGAGGTATAAGGTAAACAGTGATAGGCAGGGGTCGAAAAGTGAGTTTTTTTATTTTTGTATTTATTTATTTCAGTTTAGGATTAATACCTTTGAGTCCAGGACTCGTTTTCAAAGGTTCCAGGTCATTGTTGAACAAACATTACAAATATAGCAGTGTTTACAGAGAGCAGAAAACAGTTACACAGACATTCAAATACCAAAGAAATCTTATATATCTAACTAAAGGTTGAAGAGGATTGGGTAAATAGAGGTAGTGTAGGAGCTATTTTTATTTTTTTGTAGAATCTGCTGTATTTTGTTCAGAGGACTTTTAAACTTTCAAATACAGTGCTATTTTAATGGTGCTGGTAAACAGTGTCTCAGTCGGAAACTAAGCTTTGTTCTGACCTTCAAGAATCACCGGTTGGGAACTTCTGCTGAGGAGAAGAGTTGCTGGAGGAAGGAAACCAGTTGAACATCAAGGAGTAACGACACAGAGAAGTTACCGTGGAATGGAGTGGCTGAACTGCAGTGGCAGTGGAGCTGCAGAACTGGCATGCTGGGGATAGCTGAAGAGACAGCTTGTATCAGAGCTGAGCAAGTTCTGCTGATTGACAGTGGGTTGAATAGCCCAAATGCAGACTGTCTAGGGGTCACTGTACCTGTGGTCTCAAGCTGGAATGGAACGAAGTGCTGAATAAATAGCCGTGAGCGTTGTGACAGTTCTGCCGTCTAATCTGCTGGACTGCTCTTAAAGTGATTGCCATATGAGCCAAAACTTGGAGGAGTCTTCACAGAGCCTGCCAGACGTGACACCCCCCTCCCCCCCAGTATGTACTGTTCATGTCCCATCATTCTGGGGTGGTAGTGACACCACCATTCTGTATACTTTTGGCTTGTAATATCCTAGCTGGTCTCCAGTATTGCTTGTAGGAGAGAGTGGTGAGAGCGCTTCTCTCTGATTCACCTTCCCTACTAGCAGTGGTGAGAGCACTGCAGCAGTCAGTATTTTTCTTCCTGGACTTGGATATAATCCTCAAAAAAATTATTTCTGTAAAACTGACTGGTGGACTTGTCCTCTGGACTTAATAACAGCTTGGATTCTCCTGTTCTTGTTTGGTTTATTTTTAATCTAATTTAATTAAAGATTGCTATTGCTGGGGTGGTGTAGGGGTTTCAGATAGTGTATGAGTGTTGTTAGGTAAATATTCTGTATTTTGTGTGGTTGTTTGCTGCATGTTTAGGGTTAGGTTATATGACATAACTTTTTATTGTTTTGTAGTTTTAAATTTATTGGCTAAGGCTGTAGTAGGGATTTTGATATAGGTAGTTGCTGCATGATGTGCTGGGCTCATAGACCCCCTCATATTACCTATGCAGCATCCCCTAATGCATGCCCTCAGCCCCTTTACAAACCTCCCTCTTTCAACTACAGCGGCAAGGCGCTGTCGGGAGGTGGCTATAAATAGAGGCAAGATGGTTGGCAGTGAGGCACTGTGGGTACAGCGGAGATGTGCAGAATTGGGGTGGTTAGGAGCAGGAGGTGCCCTGGGGTTAAACGGAGCCAGGAGAGAGGCCCAAAGTACTTTGTACCCATCCCCAGTGTTCTCACCAGACCGAGTGGGCAGGTAACTGGTGGGTCTGCAGTCTCTGCTAGTCCCCATCAGCCTGTGCTATGCAATGCCAGATCGATGAGAAACAAGACCGCAATTATGGCAGACTTGATTTCTTCAGTCGATCTGACCTGCAGCACAGAGACCTGGCTAGGTGATGATGCTGGGCCAGTTTTGGAGGTGTCTGCTCTGCTGGGTACTCTGTAGTGCACTTCCCGAGGAGGGAACACAGGGGTGGGTGTGTGGCCATCTGCTTTAGATCCAGCTTGAACTTTGCCGTGCACCCAGTGGGTTTGACCTTGTCCTTTGTGTGGTGGTGCATGGGGGTTCAGGTGCAGGTGCAGGTTGCAGGATTCTCCTCATTTACTGTCTTCTGGGACGAGGTGGGGGGGAGATTTCCTGCAGGAGGTTGTGGATTTCGTTGTTGACAAAGTGTTTGAGTCCCCTAGATGGTTAAGTCTGGGGGACTTCAATGCTTGGGTTGCTGATGAATCCTCACATATTGGACATGACTTCCTCCAGTTGATGACATCACTGGGTTTAACACAGGCAGTTGCTGCTGCGACCCATCACCATGGCCACACTCTGGACTTGGTGTTCTCACTGAGGCTTGAGGTTATGAACCTCAGGACAGATCGGGTTGTTTGGTTTGATCATTGCATGGTAGAGTTCTCATTTGGGGCCCCACTGATAGTCCCTCCCCTGCTGAGATGGTCAGCTACCGCCCTTTAAGGGGACTGTTATCAGAGGGACTCTTGGCAATGGTTGACTTGTCTGGTGTGAGTGTTGCATGTGCCGTTGGCATGGGCCAGGTGGTGGCGGCCTATAATATAGCTGCTGCTGGGGTACTCAATGTCATTGCACCAGTCTGTATACAACCCAGATCTACTCGATTGAGACCACCATGGTTTGATGGGCTCTCAAGGAGAAGAAGATCAAGGGACGGAAACTGGGGCATTGCTGGTGTAGGACACAATCTGAGGAGGACAAACAGGCCTTGAGAACTCACTATCATGAGTATTAAGGGGCTATTGACCATAAGAAGGCAGAGTTCCTGTCCAGGGAGATTGATGCAGGGAAGAACAGGTGGGCTCAGCTCTTTCGGACTGTAGACAGATTGCTTCATCCTATCTGTCTGCAGCCAAAAAGGGCATTTTCAACTGCATTGTGTGAAGAGTTTGCTCAGTTCTTCTCTGACAGGGTATCCTCCATTCCGTCCGGGATCTCCCTAGTAGGGCAAGATCAGCCCCGTGGTGGTGGGCCTGGTAGGAGCATGGGTACTCCTATTATTTGGGAGGATTTTTGGACGGTGGAGGTGACTGATGTCATTGAGGTGATCTCGAAGTTGTGGCCTACCTATTGTGAGCTGGACCCAGCCCCGACGTGTCTTCTAGTGGGATGTGCCGAGATCATTGGCCCAGTGTTCACCAGGATAATCCTGTGCTCATGCTCCGAGAGGGTTTTCCCTGATGCCTTGGTGGAGGCGTTGGTGAGGCCCCTTCTAAAGAAACAAGCGCTGAGCCCTGATGTCCTGGTGAATTATTGACCTATCTCCAACCTCCCATTTTTGGGGAAGGTTGTGGAGAAAGTGGTGGCATTGCATTTCAAGGCACACCTTGCAGCCTTTGACATCTACGAGTCATTACAGTCTGGATTTAGGGCAAGGCATGGCACTGAGACGGCGCTGGTCAGGGTGCAAAATTACCTCCTTAGGGCTAGGGACAGGAGAGACTGATCAATTCTTGTTCTCCTCGATCTCGCCTCTGCATTTGACACCGTAGACCACATTGTGCTTTTGGATTGCCTTAGAGAGTATTTTGGACTCACTGGTATTGTCGTCAGCTGGTTTGAGTCCTGTCTCTCAGGTAGTAAGCAACGGGTAGTGACGGGGAATTTCTCCTCCTCTCTGAAGCTCCTACTATGTGGAGTTCCTCAGGGCTCAATCCTATCACTGATGTTGTTCGCGGTGTACATGCTGCCCCCTGGGAGAGCTCATTAGACATTACAGTCTGGGTTTTCACTACTATGCAGATGGTACCCAGCTGTATATGTCATTTGTCCCAGGAACAAATGACACCATTGAAGGGCTAAATAATTGCCTTGCCAAGATTCAGGACTGGATGTCCTCTAACTGTCTGAGGCTAAACTCAGACAAGAAGGAGGAGGTGCTGGAGATTGAGTCTGGTCGCGGGCGTGATGGAAATGCCTCCAGGGTGGTAACAGCTCGGATCTACTCCGTTGATGGCATCCTCTAGGGTGAGAAATCTGGGTGACATATTTTATGACAGGTTGACACTTGATGCTCAGGTATCATCTGATCTGTCATCCAAAGTGGTTTTTACCACTTAAAGGAATGTCACCCAGAATAAACCCTAGTTCTGCCCGAGGACCTGCCCTCACTGGTACATGCCTTTATTACATCCAGGTTGGACTACTGTAATGCTCTTTACTTTGGAGTCTGTGGCAGGAACCTCCGCCAAATGCAACTAGTGCAGAACGCAGCAGCCAGGTTGCTGATGGGCCTACCTAGGTCTTGTCACATAACCCCAGTCCTGTGTAATCTGCATAGACTGCCCATCAGGTGGAGGATGATCTTCAAAGTGGGCTTGCTCACCTATAAGGCTCAGGCCCTAGCTACCTGACTGACTTCTTACACCTGCCATCCTGGTCCAATCCCTCTGCTCCTCCACTGAGGCCTACTAGCGGTTCTGAGGGCAAGGCTGCAAACTTCAGGTGACTGCTCGTTCGAGGTGGCTGGCCCGGTCCTCTATAACTCGCTTCCCAGATCGTTGAGGGAGGCACCCTCGGTGAAGGTATTTAAAGGGGGTCTTAAAACCTATCTCTTTAAGGAGGCGTTCCTTTTTAATAGTTTATTACTATTATTTATTTAAATATTGCTTGATTTTTAGATTTGTTGTATAGAACCCTTGTGCAGCCTTAGATATATATATATATATATGTTTTGACCGTGTAAGGTGCCCAGAGCTTCTGGGATTGGGTGCCATATTAATCAGATTTATCTTACCTATATACCTGCTCCAAAAGTGTTGATCAAATTAACCAGTATCTCACTGCTGATCTTCAGTCTGTGCACAGCTGGCCACCAGCTAACAAACTGATCCTGAACAAGGCTAAAATGCTGTCCATGTTGTTTGGCATGCCCACCAGACTTAGAATATGTGTGTCACCCCTTAACCATAGCTTACCTTGGTGGTACCTTACTCCCATCTGTCTCCTCATTTGCCTACCTTGGAGTTATACTTGACCCCTTCCTTGACTACTCTATTCACATAATTTGAACCTGTACGTTGATCAACTCCAAGCTGGGTGTATCCTATAAAATGGACCATAATCTAACCTCTCAAGCTTACCTTGCCATTGCCTACTGGATGTTCCTCCTCAAACTCCTCTATGGAGCCCCAGTCATTTCAACTGCCTCAGAAGCCACACAACTCAGGTGGGATGTCACCTACAACAATATCTGCCATTTTGAACTGGCATTGTACCAGTTCACCCTCCACTACTCCTTCTATTACAGGCTTGGTTGGCTTCCCCTGTCTTCCCTGCATGCCCACATATATGGGGGCAGAATATTTAGTATTATGCAAAGTCACCTGCCCTTACCCCTTGTTTCTATGCTCAAACCTGTTAAAAGTGCTTTCTCTCTCAGGTCTGGTGATCATGCCCTACTGGCTGTCCCTACACTCAGAACTAGGACTGGTGAATCCTCTTTTGCATGTGCAGCCCCAAACCAATGGAACTCCATACCCCGGGATCTGCCTCTGCACCTCACCGACTATGTTCCGTCATAGGTGCCGAACACATTTGCTTGGATTAGCATGCTGCTCTTGTCCCTGACTCGAACCCAGCCAACCCAGTCAACAAAAACTAACAATCCCTGACTTGTGTCAAGTTGAAAAGCCAGCCATGACTAAAAATGACATTAGACTTCCTGTGAAAATTTGAGTTCCTGTAACTTCACTGATGTTTTATAATTTCACTTTCTTACAACAAGGTACTGTCTTGTTAATCTTGTTCCAATCTCATTGCTCATTGCATCTCATTGTTATCATACTGCATGAATTGCAGTGCTTATTTTTCTATGTGTAATCTCCCGGGTCATGCCTGAAAATAGGCATTTGTTTGCCTAGTGTACTTACCTGGTTAACAAAAACTAAAGAAATAAATGGACTCTAGCCTTCCTCCCTCTAGATTTAAAGTGAAATGCTCCACTCCTAACATTCCTGCGTGAGAGACCACCATTTGTCAGATAAAAGGTGCAGTGGCTCTGTGCACTGATTGGCTGAAATCACATTAGTTATCTGCCGTGGGTTATATGCCTAATACCCCTTTGGAAACTACAGCTAACTACTTGTTCTGGAGGTTATGTTTTGCTGAATTTTTGCATAACTGATAGAAACAGTGATTATATTGCGGTACAGTCCCTTAGATGCCTGGACTGAGTGACTGACCGGTTTCAAATTGACTGTCCCTGCACCTGTTTGTTGCTGGAACCTCTATGGATCAAGCTTCCTGCCCATGCCTTGAGTGCCAGTGCATGGGGGATCAGAGAGTGCAATGGGTGTGGAATTTTGGAGTCAAAGTAGTGAAGAGTTTGTATGCCAGTACATCGTGGTAAGAGCTCTATGTGTATTCACCTCGGGGAAGTGGAGCCAGTGGTGACAGCCCAACTCTGTTGCCAGTAATTCTGTGAATCTGGTGGTCTATTGTGTTCTTGCTCATCCCTGACTTTCATCGAGAGGAGTTGGCAAAAATCCATGCTGTTAGGCCTGGACTGACGTGACGGTATGCGGGAAATCAGTAGATTTCTGTGCTTATCGAGGTTCCCTATCTCTTTCGGCTCTTAGTGAGAGAGAAGTCAAAGTAAAAAGCTTTCTCCCATATGTGATACTGTTTGGGAAACAAGCAACTGTACAAGCAGCCTGGGTTAGAGCAGTGCCACTTGCTGCAGTTATTCTCACCCCTCTTTCTTTGGACTTTACCAGGTGGAGGATTGTGGAGCATTGTTTGTGACCACAGGATGCCCCAAACCAGGATTCCTTGAGGACAAAGACTTTCCTTCAATATTTCTTAAAATAACAGTTTGACTTTCTCAGCTGGCTGCTTCACCTAGTGACAGCAGGTGCCGTATGAGCCTCTATTAACTGGATTTAGTGAAATAATACTGCTCATCTATATAGAACTCCACGTATTTTTCCCTTCCCTTTTATTTCAAATGTATTTTATTGAAATCAAGCTGAGAAATAACACAGACATTACAATTCTTGAAAGACAGCAAGCAAATCCATTGGTAGCTTACATTTTAGACACAGAGAAAGATAAAAAGGATTTTTCATTATTTCACTATATCCTTGTAATCAGACTGTAGGCTAACATTGGGCTAAATTCATGGAACAGAATGTTACTATCTTGTGTATTGCTCAATCATAGTAGTTTGAGGTGTTAGAGATGCTGGCAGCGGGGCCCTGACACCTATTGGCCTTTCCCAAGAGAGGCTGTAAAACCATCCCAGACCCCAAAATATGTATTCTCTCTGTTTGATCTTATAGTTTCTCCATTATATGACACTCTTTTATCGTTGTCAGCCAACTCTGGGTGGTGGGAAGTGTTGGTTGCTTCCATTCTCTAAGAATCCCCAGTTTAGAAGAATTTATTGCGTTAAGTAGAAATTATTTATGCTACCTTTCCTCCTCTCCAAAGTCCCGTAATAGAACCTGCCTGGCTGATACAGTCATCGGTTTATTCAAACATATTGTTAGATTCTGACTGATACTTTCCTGATAGGAGTTCAGTTCTGGGCAGCAGAACATCATGTGGAACAGATCTGTGGGTTGTGTGATGCATCTTGGGCATTTTCCAAACGACTGGTTGTGAAATTTGGAAATTATAGCTGGGGTGTAATAAGCCCTATGAGTGGTTATAAAGTGTATATATTTGTATTTGCTTTGTATAGTCTGTGTCTATCCCTCCTCAACAATATCCTGCCAATCTTCTGCTGTTATTGTCTCCCCTAGTATGGTTTCCCAGCTTCATCTATGAGATTATGTTTCATTAGGGATAAACTGCATTAATGTTTTCTACAGGTTGGATATTAAGCCCCTAGCATCTTCATCTCCTGCTAGGGTATATGCAAGGTTAGATGAGGCTTGTAAGGCGAACCAGGGTCCCAGTGCCTCAGCTAAATAATGTCAGAGTTGTAGGTATGTAAAGAATTGAGTCCGATGGAGACCATAGGTTTGGGCAACCCCCTCGAAGGACCTGAAAATGTTCTCTTCATAGAGATGAACAAGCAGTTTGATACCTTGGGAGGCCCAGGTTGAAAAACCTGGATCTCTTAGGAAGTTTGGGAGGATCGGATTTTCCATGGGGGGGGGGTGAGACTTGTGAGACCTGATTTGGATGCTAGGCATCTGTGGGCCCCATGCCAGACCTGCAGATGGTGTTGTACTATTGGGTTTTGCTTAGCACATGTTAGCTCACTGTAATTCAAGCTATACAATAAATCTGCAAGGCAAGTGGTTTTTGTCCATTCCTTTTCAATTAGGATAACCACGTTTTGGCTTTGTGGGTTAAACCATTCCTTGATGGCTGCAATTTTTGCCGCCCAGTAGTAGTTTTTAAAATGGGGTGTACTGATGCTTCCTTTATTTGGTGTATGGATTAGTTGCCCGTATTTGATTCTAGGGGTCTTGGTTCACTATAGCCATTTTGAGGTGCATGCTTTGAGCTGTTTGAAAAAGCTCTCTGGGACAGGGATGGGAGAACCTGAAATAAATATAGGAACTTTGGGAGGATGGCCGTTTTCAGAACATTAGCATGGCCTAGGAGTGAGAAGGGTAGATCCCGCCATTTAGAACATAGCTTTGTTTTTTTGTAGGATCAGAGGGTAGTTAACTTCATATAGCTTCACTATTCTATTTCTAATTTGGACCCTGAGATATCGGAAACCCTCCCTCGTCCACACAAATGGCAATTGCCGACTTAGTTCTCCATGTTGACAGCTGCATAGAGGTAGTACTACGGTTTTTCCCAGGTTCACTTTGTACCCTGAGAGGGCACTGAAATCCTGCAGAATTTCAACCAGTACAGGCAGAGATGTCTCTGGTTGCATGAGATAGACCAGTAGATCATCTGCGTATAGTGAGACCTTGGCCTTCGCATCCTCCAGTGGGACCCCATGGATGTTGGGCTGTTGCCTCAAAGCTTTTGCTAGTGGTTCCAGAGCCAAGTCAAATAAGAGCAGGGATAGGGGGAACTCTTGTCTGGTTCCCCTAAAGAGAGGGAAGGGGATGAGAGCCATTTATTGGTCTGTACTGTGGCTGTGGGACTGGAGTATATGGCTTGGATTCATCCTAAGAAGTTATCTTTGAAACCCATTTTCCACATTGTGAGCCAGAGGCATTCCCACTCAGTCCTGTCAAATGCCTTTTCAGCATCAAGTAAGACCACCACTGGGCAATCGCTGGAGTCCCTCTGTCCCTGGGCCAGGACCTGTAGAAGCGTACGAAGATTTGACGCAACCTCTGGTCCTCATGCTCGAGCTTGGGTAGCACCAGTTCCAGCCTGTTTGCAAGGAGTTTGGCATAGATTTTATAGTCCAAGTTCAGCAGCAAAATCGGCCTGTATGAAGTGGTTTCAGATGGGGGGCTTATACAAACATACGATGAAGCCAGCAAAAGAAGGCTTATTGGGTTTAGAAATGACTGTTATTCTTGCCTGGTAAAAAGAGGGTGGGAGGCGGCGCTCTTTAAATGTGAATCAAAGGGTGTTGTATAGGGCCCCTACTATGGATGTGCTTATCTTTTTGTAAAGCTCGGCTGGTATGCCGTCCGGTTCGGGTGACTTTCCCGATATTAACAGGCCCATCGCCTGCAGGACCTCCTGTTTTGTGATCTCGGCTTCAAGTAGGGCCTTGTCCTCCTCCCAATCCATTCCAGGTCCTCATAAAACCCATCCCTATCCAAGTTAGTGTAGGGCATAGGGCTGTCTTTTCTGTTTGTATAGAAGTTGGCGTAGAAGTCTACAAATTGCTTGTTGAAGCCCTCTTGGCTACTAATTAGAGTGCCTGAATTAGAAATTATGCTATTTATGTAGTGTTGGGTCTGTTCTTATTTAATTTTGTATTACTAGAGCTTACCACATTTATTACTGTGCTCATAAAATTTTGCCCTGTGATAGGTAAGGGCTTGCTCAATCGTTCTGGTATGGAGTTTGTTGTATTGCTCCCACTGGCTCACCAGGGTTCTGCAGATCTCCGGGTCCCTAGTAGCCCTGTGTTTCTGCTCGGACTCCAAAGTTTGGTTATGCAGATCTTCCATTTGTTTCCTCCTCTCTTTTTTTGTATGACTAGCTTACGCCATAGCCCGTCCCCAGATAAATGCTTTTAAGGAGTCCCATACTATATCTACATTTTCTATCGAGCTCACGTTTAATTTCCAGAACTCTTTTATCTCTTCACTTATCTGCTCTAGGAAGCCTTTGTCATTGAAAAGAGTGGGGTCCAGCCTCCAAATATTGGCGTTGTTAAGTTCAGCCACATTTGGGGTCCAGCTCACCAGTAGTGGGGCATGGTCTACGATGAGGATAGGGAGGTAGCCTGCAGTGCCACTGATGCATGACACCCTCCGAGACAATTAACATGTGTATATGGGTACGTGATTGGTGGACATGTGCATAGTAACAGTAGTCTTGGAGAGTTGGGTGAACTTTCCTCCATGCATCCACTAGTCTCAAAGTTTCCATCTGATAAAGGAGCAGTTGTGCCACTTTAGTGGGCTGGTATGGGTGAGTGGATGAACAATCTAGATAAGGATCTAGTATAAAGTTAAAGTCCACCCCCCCAAAAAAAAAAAGTCTCCCTGAGTCTCCCTGAAGGGAGCTCAGTGTAAGAGTTAACATAGAAACATAGAAGTTGATAGCAGAAGGAGACTGCTAGGTTCATCTAATCTGCCCATTTGTTTCAGACCTATTTTGGCACTCCAGTTGCTCTTTGTTGTTAGGGCCCCCTTGTGTCTATCCCATGCATTCTTTAATCCCCCTACAGTGTTGACCCCCACAACACTCCCGTATGAGCCAGCTCCTGTATGAGCTGGCAATTGTCAAAATTAGGTCCGTAAACATTGAGTAGCTCTAGTCACTTCCCATATAGGTCCCCCTGGACTAGAACCCATCATCCCTGTGTATCTGCCTATGAAAAGAGGGGCCTGAATAGCAGCTGTTTGTGAATCAGTATGGCTACCCCTCTAGCATGTGAGGTGAAGGAGGAGTAAAATACCTGACCCACCCAGTCTCTCTTTAGCTTTTGATCAAATCAAATCAAATCAACTTTATTTTTATAGCACCTTTTAAAACCAAGGTGCTGAACATAAAAACAGATACATCAAATATAAATAAGATCAAATAAGCATTTAAAACAGAACATCATATCATCCATAACTAGGGAAGGCTAGGTCAGATAAATATGTCTTTAATTCAATTTTAAATCTACCGTCAGTCAGGTGTATCTCCTGTAAGTATGCTATAGTGGTCTGGTGTTTTTTAAGATAACCCAGAACCCTTTTCCTCATGACAGGATGGTTAAAACCCTTGATGTTCCATGAAGTGAAGTTTATGGGGTTAGCCATCAGGTGTTCCTATAATTATTAGCATGAGCGTTAACTCTGTAGTGAGGACTCCACCTATCCGAGTCCCAATACCACTCACATCTCCGACCACAATTCCTCTCCTTGCATTGGGTCTGCAAGTTCGATTTCAAGTATTAAGCTTATTTGGTACCTTTTGTAAAGGGTAAACATATTAACAACTCACTGATAACTAAGGAAATATAGGAAGAGATATAAGAAAAAACAAGAAGAAAGAAAGAAAGAATAAAAATCTACTGACTATAAAGCTGGTTATATGGGAGGTGGTAACACTAATAAGAGACCCCCCTAAAACAGCCTCCTGCTAGCCACCCTACCCCTTTAAATAATTAGCCTCTGATTTTTGATCAAGGTTAAGGAAAGTTGCCCTCCTTAGTGTGGAGTTTCACCTGCTCTAAGGATTACATTCCAGATGAGTGGCAACTCCCATTGCTAAATATGAAAATGGTAGGTTTGCATTAGAGAACCTGTCAAAGCTGAAGGCTACACGTTCAGGGGCATTGTTCAATATTTCTTACTGCACTCAGCCCCTCTAGGCATGGTTCCCCATCCCCTGAGTGGCCTGGCACCATGCAGTGCATCTTATTTATAATGGGGTCTGATCTACAAGGGCCCCCCCAGTCACCGTGCACAGCAGTACCCAATTTGGAATGTGAGTGTTGATGCAATGGTTGCACATACTGACTCCTGAGACCCCCAAGCATTCTCAGCCCCACTTCCCCCAGCCCCCCCCGACAGATCCTGTAACCCATGCTCCTAATCTTAGCTGAAATTATCTTGAGTTCATGGCATGCAGAGCCATCAATGAGGTTAGCCATAAAATCAGAATCTGCCCACTCACTAAAAGGTCAGCTCCACCACACCAGGAAAGGTAGGGAGCATGGGTTCAGTGTCCACCTTAAACATAGTTCTGCCTTAGTGTGGCTATGGTGCAGATTGTCAGTGGTTTGCCACACTGTCCAGAACTGCCCCGAAGCTCAGTTGGGCACTCCCCGGATCATAGCTTTTTGGAGTGCTCCGAAGCCTTGCATGGGACTGCCCAGGACTCCCTGCTGCACCCCCATGCAAACCAGGACCCTGTGCAGCCAGTGAGCCACACTGCATCTCACCTGAGCCTGCAGCAGTTTGGACGATTATATCCCTGAGCTATTTAGGTAGTCCGCTCGCGGGGAAGGAGGGCACCCCCATGGAGAGAGAAAGGTCCCCCTCGGACTGTGGCAGGTTGTGCAGGGAGGGCACTCCACCCAAAATTGTCTATCCCTTGGGTCAACCATGCAGGGCATAGGATGGAGGTCTCCTCTCCATCAGCCTGGTACCTCTGTACAGGAGACAGTGACCTTCCGCATTTAGGTTTACTGGGAGCACAGTGGTCTCCCAGCCTTTACATTCATTGTGCCCCTGCATCAGTGTGGCTCCAAACAAAGGAATACACCTTTTCCTGTCAACCCAGTGCAACAGCCCCAGAGTACAGATTACCAGTGGCATGCCACGCTACTCAGGATTGCCCTGCAGCTTGGGAGGGCCATGAGGGCCCGCCACATCCCAGCATTTTGGCATGTTCTACAGCCTCTCATGGGATCACCCAGAACTCTATCCACCCACAGGTGGTCCAGGTCTTTGTGCACCCAGTGGGCTATATTACCCCCCCGCCATGCTCCAGCTCGTGGTAGCCTGTTTGATTAAATCATTGAGCTACTGGGGTGATCCGCATGGGTGGGGGAAGGACCATTCCCCCCATGAGAGGAGAGGAAGGCACCCCCAACTACATCAGAGGGCACGAGGAAAGCCTTCCAGCCCCCTGATCTTTTATCCCCTGGCTCGCTGAAGTGGGGGGGGAGATAAGCCCCCCCCATGGCCACCTGACATCCCGATGCAGGAGATGGAGGTGAACTTTTATATAGATTCACTGAGAGCGGAGCAGTTCCCCAGTCATTACATTCATTTTGCCCCTGAACTATTATGGCTCCAAACAAAAGGGTACACATGCTCCCGCCAGCTTGGTGTACCAGTCCCAGCTTACAGCAGTATATTGCCCCATGCCACCAGGTTCACCCTGTCAGACATGCATTACTTAATTATTTAGGCTTTCATCATGTGAGAGGGCTCCCATGACAAGAAGCATTAATACATATTAATACATCAAAACATCATAACAGTTGAAAATTGCCCAGCCCCACCACTCATCCTGTTTCCCATTCCTCCCCTGATTATTCTCAGAGGAGTCAGCATTTCATCAGTAAGGTGGGTGGGAGTTTCAGACTCAGTACCCCTCCTAGAGTTCAAGTGTACCTACGCATTATCTGCTACTGGGGAGCAAAGTTTTTTTGTTCGGTTTAAAAGGTACAGCAGTCTAGACATACCATGTGGACAGGTCCTAAGTTATAGTTTCTCAGCAAACTCCAGGGCTTTTCGTGGGTCAGTAAAAAACATTGTCCTGCCTGACAACATGACCTTTAGTTTGGATGGCAAAAGAAGGGGAAACTGCACATTCTTCTACTTAGGTTTATTCTTGGCTGCCATGAATTCCTTTCACTGGCTAAATAGCTCTGAGCTGATATCTGGATAAAGCTGTAGAACCCGATTCTGGTAGCATAATCCTCCTTCCCTCTGTGCTTTTTTCATGATCCTTTCTTTTACTGTAAAACTGTGCAGCTTAATGAGGAGGAATCTGGGGGGGCTCTTCCAGATCAGGTTTGTTTTGCAGCACCCTATGGGTGTGATTGATCTCGACTTCCCCTTGGAAGCCATCCGTGGCAAATAACTCCTGGAACATTCTACTGCAGAACTTCTCAGGCTGGTCTCCCTTCAGGTTCTCTGAAAGTCCCACTACTTTAATAGTTTCCCATTGGCTGTGGTTTTCCAGGCCATCTACCTTTTGTTGCAGCAGTTGGATGTTTTTTTCATGCTTGGCAAAGAGCTGTTCCAGCGGGGCCAACGAGTCCTCATTGGCGCCAGCTCCTTGCTCCAGATGGTCCATTCACTTGTCCATGTGAGTCAGTTTTTCATTTAGTTGCGATATTGTGTTTTATACTGAGCCTAGCTTTGCATTCATCCCGAGAATCCTTGCCGCACCTCGGTGAGGAGGCTGTCTTGGTTAGCTGAGCATACTTCTTCCAAGGTTGTCATTTTGCTGCATTGGGACTGCAGGGACGCAGGTGCAGCCCTGTCCACTTTTGTGGGTTGAGATTTTGGTGGCATTTTAGGTAGTTTTTCACAGTAGAGGAGTTTATCTTGCATTCCCTCTGGTGGCTGCCCTGGCCTAGAGGCAGCTCTTTTGCATTTAGCCAGGTTTAGTATATATTAGGCAGGTTAAAATTAGCATAATTATGTCACAGGTATGGAGCACCAGTTTCCAGATGTTGTTTAGTTAGTGGCCATCTTGGAGCCCTTTACATTCCCTTTTTTCTTTCTTTTTGTTATCTCTTTTTTGTGTTTGGTGTGTTGTATGAGTCGGGGCTGTGAATGGTAGGATTGTGCTGTATTTATTCAGTGTATTGGAGTATGTGTTTGTGTGTGTGGTTGTTGTTAGTGGAGGACTGTTTAGAAGAGTTTGTGTATTTTGGTTTGGGTTGGGTGGTTAGGAAAGCACCACAGGTGATGGATGGAGATATGGCTGAAGTCCCCCACAGTGACAACAACACACTGCCGCAAATGAACCCGATGCACTCCAGCCTGACAGCCAGAATCCCAACGCAGCACAAGCACTGGACACCATGAGGAACAGAGTCACAACTTGCTGCTGAATGCTGCACCACCTACAGACACACTGGAGAGTGACCTGATGACAGTCGAGCCACTGTGAACCCCGATGGGCTGCAGAATGACAAGCTGGGTAGCAGGCAGGCACAGGGATAGAAAACAAGGGTCATCAGCTTGACCGCACGCACTAACACACACACACAAGCAACGCAGCTGGCAGACCACTGCTCAATGCATGACTGATCAGACAGATGCACGGTTTCACGACAGTGGCAGTAGTAATGCTATGGGATGCAAGGGACTACCAGTGCACCCAGCCCACATGCAACAGAGGTGCAGAACAGTGGACTGGGGCACACAGGACAGTGGCAGCAAGCAGGGCACAGGCAAGGGGCTGTCAACAGTGCACCCCCCACACACACACCCTGGAGCTCACACTTGGAGGCTGATGGTCACTGCCGGCCCCATTAGGTAGTCCCTGGGGCTGCGGGTATTATACTGGGTGACCAGCTTGGGGATCCTCATGGCACTCTCCCTCCACTACCTACAAGAGCACCCCATAGCCTGGTCAGACATGGTGTCCGGCACATGGTTGTGGGTGCGCAGCACTGTTGGTGTGCTCCCTGTGACAGTGAGCACCCGCCCCTTGTACCATGCAGCTGTGTACCCACAGCATTTCTGATAGGTGCACTTGCTGTGGGTCCTATCTTGCTGGTAGGTGTATCCTTGCACCACCAGCAGCTTGTGCCCCTTCACACTGTTGATTCTGTTGGCTGACATGTCCCCTGTGTTTGCTGGGAATGGATCAACGGGTGAGGCATTCGGCTATGTAGGCGCCAACAGCACACCCGCTGACACTGTGTGGGCATGTCACTTCCAGTACCTGGACGCTCTTGCGGTTGTCAGCATTGCTGCTGTTGGTTTTGTGGTTTCACTGTTGTGGTGTTGCTTTAAGACTGTGCTTCCAGTGGTGGTCAGTATTTTGGGATTTTATTAAAAATGTAATGGTGGTCCCATTACTACTCCTACTCCTCAGGCAGTGCGTCTTCTGCACCCCTTTGGGGGGTCAGTGTACAGTGAAGTCCACCACAATGGAATCCTATTCTCCAGCATAGTTACTGCAAGAAACAAGGCAATTTCAATGTGAGTTAACCCTTTTGTCATGCAGGAAACTGTGACACTGCACGTCATCCTGGTGGACTCCACCGTACCATACCAGCAGTGGTCACTGACTGCTGCAAGGTATTAGGCATCCTCCATTGGCATGGACAGAGACATCGCATAGGGGGCCCTGGGCATAGACCAACCCAGGACAGAGGATCATTCTTTCTGGTGCTGGTCCCAAAGGATCTCTTGATTACAACAGAACAGGTAGTGAGAGGACCAGTCTTACCTGCTCCCCCACTTCATGCAGTTTTTTGTAACGCCTGGTCCCAAAGGAATAGAACCGCGTTGGCAGAGGCATTCATTGCAGATTCCTCTGCGGACCTAGTATGCATCACAGAAACTTGACTGGGTGATGACTCTGGCCCTGTGCTGGATGCATCGATCCCTCTGGGTTATTCACTGGTGCACTGCAAGGGGAAGGGGTGTGGGATGGTGGAGTGGCCATGTCTATTAGATCCACTGTGGGACTGATGGCATACCTCATGGTAGAAATCACTTCATTTGAATGCATGGCCATTCACAGGGGTCTGGGTACAAGTTGCAGAATCATCCTCGAGTACCGCTGTCCAGGGCACGGGGTGATTTTCTGCAGGAGCTGAGGGTTTCATGGCTGACCTAGTGGAGGATTCTTCCAGCCTATTAGTGCTGGGCGATTTCAGTACTTGGGTTGATGATGAAGACTCTCAGTTCGGACAACAGTTCCTCCAGTTTACATCTTCATTGGGCCTAGTACAGGCAGTTGCCACCAGGGCCCACCAAAAAGGTCAAGACCTTGATTTAGTGTTCGCATTGGGTCTTGACATTAACAATGCCAGGTTTTATCTGGTCAGATGGTTGGATCATCATGTCATACAGTTTCATTACGGGCTCCTCGTTTTGAACCCCTCTCTAAGGAAATAGTCAGGTATAACCCTTTTAAAAATGTGGAAACAAATAATCTCCTGGTAATTCTGGACATCTTGAGTATGGAATCGGCTTGCACTGAGGATGTGGATAATGCTGTGGAGGGTTATAAAAAAGCCCAAGTGGCAGCCTTCAACTCTCTGGTGCTGCCTTATGTTCATCCCTTGACATCCCGCCCCAGATCACCCTGGACTGATGTTGATCTGAGGTGACTGAAGACTGTGGGGGAGGATAAAGTATTCCTAGAAGAGGACTAGCTCTGAGGAGGAGGACAAACTAGCACTGCATGCTCACTACGGTGAGTATCAGTGAGCTATCACACTGAAAAAGGCAGCATTCCTGTCATGTGTGATAGCTGAAGGTAACAGATTCTGGCCAGAGCCAATACGGCTGCAGCCAAGCTCGTGGAGGTCACGGCAGAACACGGCACAGTTCGCCATGCCCAAGATAGCCCCGGAACTTTGTTGCACATGCGTGAGTAGTTGCCCATGTACGACTTCACTTCCACAGTTGTGGTGAAGTTGTGCATGCACACTGAGCTCCGGTGGCCATCGTGGGTACAGCAGAATGTTCTGCCGTGAGCTCGGTACATGTCTGTGACTTCACCGCCCAACTGCATAGAGTGAAGTGGCGTGTGCGACATACTCACCCATGCGCAATAAATTCTGCAGCCACATTGAGCACAGTGGCCACGGTGGGCAACAGCAGCAAAAATAGTGCACCCATGGGGGAGTGGGGGGGGGGATAAGTGGAGTGATTTGGAGTTGTGGAAGCATGTTCTGCAACTCCAAATTTGTCCTTCAGTATCCCGTTTCAGGGCTACAGCAAGACAGCTGCAGGCTCCACCCACTGCAGCTGTAAAAATCATCCATCTCAACTTTTCAACACTGTACACAGATTGTTACATTCCCACTGTCTGCAGACAGGAAGAGTATTTACAGCACAAAAGTGCAATGAGTTTAATTGATTTTTCCTTAGTAAGGTGTCCTCTGTCTGAGCTGAAGTCTCTTTAGGTGGCCTATCATGGGCCGGCAGTGTTCGTGAGGTGTGGGACTTGAGCACTCTTATCATCAATGATCCAGTCCTGTTTGAGGATGTCTCCCACGTGGTCCTGGGGCTGTGCCCTACATACTGTATTTTGGACCCATGGCCTACCAGCTTTCTCTCAAGTTGCTGGTCGACCCTGGTTCCAGTTACTGCCGAGATTGTCAGTGTTCACTTCAGAAAAGTGTGTTCCCCACAGAACTGAAGCGGGTAGTGGTGAAACCCCTTCTGAAGAAACCATCACTGGACCCTGATGATCAGGGGAATTACAGGCCTGTCTTGAACCTCTAATTCTTAGGGAATGTCATTGAGAAGGTAGTAGTGGCGTAGCTACAGGACAGTTTGTTTTTACAGTTGTTATTTTTTATTGAGTTTCCCATTTTAAACAATAAATAGAAACTTTACAGTAGCATTGTAGGCATACATACATATTTCAAGCAGTAATGAGCATATGTATTGTTGCGGTAAACAAACATACAGAAGTTGTTATGATATTATCCTGGTGTATCTCAAGAGGAATCTCACAGGTTTGAGGAGGTTGGGTCTTCCCTGTATATATGGAGGATTACAGACTTTGGGATGCTATATATGGGCCCAAGTTGTGTCCAGTTTGCAAAGGGGGAGGATATAAAGGGAGTCCACATATCATAGTAAGAATGTAGAGTGCCTTTTGCTAGGTGTGGCATTCTAGAGACTGTCGCCACCTGTTGAATGAAATGAAGCCATTCCTAGATCTGGGGCACCTCTGTGGACCTCCATCTCCTAAGCAGCAGGTGTTTTGCTTTCACCTCAGCCTGGATGCTCCAGCATACCACAGAGTCTGTATAGTGGATATGGGAAGGGGGGATACTCAGTAATAATAATTGAGGAGTGAGGTGCATAGAATTCCCCACTACAGACACACAACCACTAAAATCTTCTTCCAGTGAGTTGGGATGGATGGGCTGGTCCATAAAATGTGGAAGAAGCCTCCTTCAGGGGAGTCACAGTGTCAGTATAAGTCCTGAGGAAGGGTTGCTGTCCTGCACACTCAATGAAGAACCTTATTTTGTAATAATAGACTTCTGCTATCCATACAGGTGATATGGGCTACCCACCAGGTGTTTTCCCAGTCCTGTGGGGATTGAGGAGTTTAGTACATTTGCCCAGTAACGTTGGACCTTTTGAGTTTGATCAGGTATGTAGTTGCAAATCTGGGAATAGATTGTGCTAGTTCAACTTCTGGTCTTGGACAACCAGGATTGGACACCTAGTTCAGGGATGGGCAGGTCCTGAGGGCGGGAAGGTTTTAGAAAGTGAGAAAGTCCACTTCTCAACTGCAAATATCTCCAAAAATGTTTTCTAGAGAAGGAATATCTTACTTGCAGGTTGCTAAATGTGTCTAAAGTTAGGGTATCGGGGATCAGGATGTCTTTCAAATGTGTTATGCCTTTTTGTTTCCAAGTCAGCCAGCATATAGGTTTGCGGTCAATACTGACCTTCGGATTATCCCATAGAGGGATCCATGTCTTCAGTGTGATAGAGGTTTGGTTATTCCGGACAACCAGTGCCATGCCTGTTCAGATGCCAAGGTAGCGCTCCTTAGACGCAGAGGGCAAGGGAGAGGAATGTAAAGGTAGGTTAACAGTGAGGTGGGTGCACAAAGTACGGTTTCTATTTGCAACCAAACTGGGGGTGGCTTGTTAGGGGTGGAGAACCATTGACAGGTCTGTACTCCCAGAAACACTTTATGGTACCCTTGAAACCAGGGGAGATTCCATCCCCGGTTTTTCCAGTGAGACATGAGTTTGGCTCTATTTAGTCTCAGTGTTTCCCCAGCCCACAAAAAGGAGTCAATTAGCATGTCTATTTTGGCAAACCACTTCGGAGAAAGATTGAGTGGCAGATGAGAAAGAGCATAGCACATTTTGGGAGTGGCCAGCTACAGGATGGTTTGGAATGTTTTGAGATCCTTGAGCCTTTTCAGGCTGTGTTTAGGCCTCACTGTAGTACACATACTGTTCACATCATGGTTTTCAATGATTTTGTCTGGGCTAGAGACAGCAGCCATTGTTCCATCTTGGTATTGCTGGATATATCTTCGGCATTTGACAAGGTAGACCACTGAGTGCTATTATCGCATCTGAGACACTATGTAGGACTCTTGGGTATAGTGACTGTTCCATCTACTGCCAAGGAAGCGACTGTAATGTCATAAGCAAAGGATAATGACCTCAGATGGGGATAAAGCAGCCACAGCAGATGAAAGTCCTCTTTTTCATGCTAATATACTTAGTGAGAAATAACAATGGGATTGAGAAATATTGAAAACATATTAATTATAAACAGAGTTGTGTCTAAATAATATTATGTCTTCTGAAGTTTTCCAAGAAAGGTCAGCTTCCTTGGATTGATTCCTCCAACAAACCCCATCATGACCATGTAAGCACATCTTCTGTCAAGCAACTCGTTTCTTGCTTGTATTTACTATTCCAACTTCATGCTGCCATAGATTACTACATATAGTGATATTGGACCTGGTGGTTCATGGTTGCAAAATGTATAGATGCGGCACCGGTGATTGGAATCAAACCCCCAGCCTGGTACTGTTCTGTGAACACTAGATAGGATATGGGTGCAGTGCACAACCAAGCTGGCAGAGCTGGTGGTGCTACTTTGGCATATTTCTGCCTTGGTTTATTAATTTTATTTATTTAAACTTTGTTTACTGGAAAAGCCACACTGAGCCAAGGCTCGTTTCCAAGTGAGACCAGGGGCAGTTAGGGTAAATAGGAAACATTACAGAGATAATATGACATTGGATAGCGAAAATTTACAACAATTTTTAAAACTAATAGTGCAGATAATAACAAACACCAAGAATTTATAACATTTGTATAAACATTTAAAGTAACAAAAAAAATATGGAAAAACAAATCTTAGCTCAATTTGTCAGAACAGATAGGGGTTATGACTTATGACCACAACACAGGTACAGTGGCTAATGTGGTCATAATGAATTTCTGACATGGTTTATTGGAGGGACAGGCAGTTACCACGTCAGCTGCTCTTTCAACCGTGGTATCAGAAAAACCCTCCTTCAGCAATTACTACTACTACTCACCCTTGAATGTGGGAGTGAAATTTGCAAAATGGCAAATTTCACAGCACTTTGCAAAGTCACAGTTGCATTCAGTAACGTGTGCAGATTTGTACTAGGATGTGAAAGGAGAAACACAGAAACATGGAATTTGTAAGCAGAAAAGGACTGCATGGCCCACCCAGTCTGCCCAGATGTTCCCTGGCTAATATGTCTCCACTGATCCTATGGGGTCTCCAGTGACCCTCCCTGCATATTTTCTAATACACCCCTATGTCTATTCCATACATTCTTGAAGCCCTCCACTGTTTTAGCCCCCACCACTTCCACTAGCTGCCTGTTCCAGGCTTCTACCATAATTTCAGTGAAGAAATATTTCCTCCAGCAGAGAATATAAATGGATCTTTTTAATATATAAATGTACAAAAGGCCTTCATATCTATTACCTAAACAACCTTTTGATCAGACCAACCCTGACTTTATCAATTACACTCCCAGAACTGCAACCTCTTCCATGTACTGGAGAGCCCATAACTACTTTGGTGAGAATGCCTTTGCCATTGCTGCCCAGGCAACTTGGAACACACTCCTGGATAATATTAATTACACAATGACAGTGAGTAAAGTAAGAACGAGATTGGCTGATTTACATGATGTGACCATGTGTTAAGATTTGTCATACCACATGGCTGGTTCTCAGTCAAATTTCAAATGTCTCTCTCAGACATGTTTCTACCTATACAAGTCATTTTATAAGCACAGTAACCCACTTCAGGGTTTACAGTAAGCTAGATCATACCGCACATCCCAGATGGTTGGAAGCACTCATCACCACCTTGTGCTTGACAACCCATCAATATGTATGGTATGATCTCTTACCGCACACCCTGTTGTGAATTACTGCTTACAGAGTCCACTATCCTTAGTGCCTTCTAAAAAGCCTTACTTGACCACCTCAGCAGACCATGTGATTGCTAGATATCTATCTTGTGATTTTCTTACCCAAACAACCCATCACTTTCATGGCAACAGAATTTGACAGCAGAAGGAGACCAAAGGTCAGTCGAGTCTGCCCTTACCTGACCCCACGACCTACTGTACTGGTGGGTTTTCACCCCGCTCCCCTGCTACCCCACACCTCAAACACTTGCTGTCCCCTCTGGGGACAATGAGTCCCCCTGCCTTGTCCCAACCACGTTTAAACTTATTAAGGGTAGCCACTCTCACCACTTCCTCTGGCAGTTTGTTCAATGGTGCCACCACCCTCTCAGTGAAGAATTCACTCTCTTTTAAACTTGCCCCCACCAACCTCCAATCATGTCCTCATGTGACTGCATCCTTATTTCTTACAGATAGGTCCTCACTATTCACTTTGTTTATACCACTGAGAAACTGATATGTTTCAGCTTTGTCCCCCAACTCCTGGCTGGCCTCCATCCTGTATATATTTAAGGCCTCCAGCCGATCCTCATGGGAACAGCCCTGCGGGCTCTGGATCATCCTGGTGACCCTTCGCTGTACCGACTCTAGTCTGTCAATGTGTTTCCTTGGTGAGTCAAGTCAAATTTTATTTCTTTAGTGTCTAATCCCAGAGGCTCAGGCACTTTACATAGAGGTAACAAACAAGCAATACAACAAATACATTTTTTAAATCAGGGTCTGTAAATTTTTTAAATAACATATAATAAATAATGACCAAAAATCATTCTAAAACTCCTCCTACTTCAATTTAAAAATTAGTGAACATTAAATGCCTGGTTAAAAATGTCCCACTTAAATATTTCCATGGTAATGATCGTGGGAGTAAATTCCATAATGTTGGTCCAGCCACTGCAATGACGCGATCTCCAGACATCTTTAATCATGTGCTAGGGACCACAAGGAGTCCCTCCGTGGAAGAACATAGTGAGTGCAACAGGTGGACAGGTGTCAGGAGGTCAGACAGATAGCTTGGACCCAAGCCATATAGGGCCTTATAGGTGAGCAAGCCCACCTCGAAGGTAATCCACCTGACCAGCAGCCAGTGCAGTTTGCACAAAACCGGGGTTTTATGTGCAGACCTCGGAAGGCCCATCAACAACCTGGCTGCAGCGTTCTGCACCAGCTGCAGTTGGCGGAGGTTGCCTCCACTGACCCCGAAGTACAGAACATTACAGTAATCAAACCTCAATGTAACAAAAGTGTGCACCAGTGAGGGCAGGTCATCAGGTGGAATTAAGGGTTTAATCCGGGCAACATTCCTTTCATAGCTTGATGTTGTTTCTACTATCCTGACATTTTTGTTTTTTTGTAAATCCCGGGGACGTGATGTATAACCTGCCTGCACTTTCACGGACAGCGAGATAAGTTGCTGAGCAACTATACACCTTCAGTCTGTGGACTAAAGCCGGTCTTTACAAATGGTCCTGTGCATTTAGTGTGATCAGGGTCTGTTTTGCCATCCTATGATGTCCCCGGGATTTACAAACAGGCCTAAGAGGTAGGGCAGCACTGAGGCATTCACTTGCAGTAGATGCCATTGAAACAGTGGACGCAGTAGGAATTTCTCCACAAGGCAAAAATTAATTGAATTATGGGGGAAGGTACTGGTTAAAAAGATATGGTGGAAAGTATAACGATACAATTTGGAATGATATACTAAAATATAGATCACCTTACATTACAGAAAGAAAAAAATGAAACAAAAACTAAAATGTCAGGACAGTAGAAACAACATCGAGCTATGAAAGGATTGAATTCCTACAGGTACTAGCCTGATGGTATGGAGTGTCAGTTTTTAAAAAAAAATCAGGAGTCACAAAAAAGCATGTATGTGTGATCACAGAGTGGTGATGAGACAAACATAAAATGGTGTTGGAAATGAGTTAGAGGCAATAGAAATACTTAAAAGTTTTATTTTTGTATATTTCATAGGCGGGACTAGAAAAGTATCAAGTAAGAACCAGGTTGGTTCTGGCAATATAAAGAAATACAGCACAGCAGTAGATTGGTAAATATGGGAATTGTTATAAATGTAAAAAAATAAACACAGCTGAATAAAAAAGACAAATACAGAATTAAAATGAAATACTAATTTTGTATTAACAGAAACACCCTATGATCGAGCTCTATAGCAGAGTGAAATGTAACAGGATATAAATAAAAGAAACTGAAAAGGCTTGAGAAGTTTGCATGGAATTTTTTAAAGGGCTCTCAGCAACAATTTTCCTGAATAGTTGAAACAGTACCTGGGGGAGCCGAAAGACAACAAGGAGTATTTGGTCCATTATCCACATACACAGATCTACTCTCAAGCGAGCAGATCTGGATCGTATACGTATTGGTTCAATGGTATTGAATACCTTGTTGACAGCATTATTATAAGCTGCCAATGCCTCATCTAACCCATCGCACATGCAGCACTCACACCAGAAAAATCTGCTACTGCCAACCATCCCTCTGGGGATGAACCTCATAAAGGGCAGTAGTGGACCATCTCAACAGGGGAGGGACTAATGGGGGCCCCCGAACAAGAATTCTATCATGCAGTGATCCGACTAAGAGACCAAATCAATCTTGAGATCAGTGATCTCAAGCCCTAGTAAGAATACTAAGTCCAAGGTGTGGCTGAGGCAGTGGGTCGCAGAAGCAACTGCTTGTGCAAGGCCCAGAGATGTCATCATCTGGAGGAAGTCCTTCCCAAAATGCGAGAGTTTGTCGTCAATCCAAGCATTGAAGTCCCCCAGAATCAACCATCTAGGCGACTCCAACCGTATTGGCGACAAAGTCTGTGACCTCCTGCAAATCCCCTCTGACAGAGAGGCGGGTAAGCGAGAGGATCACTGCAACCTGCACCCAGACTACATTACGACACGCATTCAACCAATGAACTAGACATCACTGGGTGCACGGAGAATTTCAAGTCAGATCTAAAACAGATGGCCACGCCCCCACCCCTGCATTCCCTCCTTGGACAGTGTACTACAGAGTATCCTGGTGGAATGGATGCTTCCAAAACTGTACCCGCATTGTTACCCAACCAGGTCTCTGTAATGCAAGTTACACATATAGGGTGAAACTGCCCAAACAAGAGAACACAGCAGCACTTGACCCAACTAGTTCAGAGCTAGTAAATAGATAAACAAACATGGTCTTACTGCTTCTTCAAATTTATTAAAGTGCTCATAACTTCCGTACCCATAGCTGGTGGACTGATTGAGGAGGACTACTTTGGTTTAAAATAACAAAACTGCACACACCATCATGGTTTGTAAACCAGAAGCAGAATCACAGACCAGCAGCCAGGCAGACAGCCCACATGCGTAATGATGCACAGGATCAGCTGACGTTTTGGCAACGCCTTCCTCAGAGCTCTGTAATGCAAGCCAGATTGACTGAAGAAATCAAATCAGCCATAATAGCCATCTTGTTTCAAGTCGACCTAGCACTGCATAGCACCACATGAAGAGGACCGGTGGAGGCTGCCGGTCCATTGGCTAGCTGCCCACTCAATCCTGTGGGAATCCTAGGAATGGGAGCCAAACATGTCTGGCCTCTCTCATGGTCCCATTTTGCCCCAGGGCACCTCCTGCACCTGACCACCCTGATGCTACTCACCTCAGCCGCATCACCAGCATACCACCGCTTGCCCTTCTGTCCCCTCACAATTCTGATCACTTTACAGTACCTTGCTGCTGTTCCTGACACTGAGAGGTCAGCAACGGGGCAGAGGTCATGTAGCTGAGATGCCAAATATGTGATGTGGCCACAGTGCATGCCCCGGCATATCCTATTGGCTTCTATGTCACTCTTTCCCTCTTAAAGCTCACTGGCTTCACCTCAAAGTAAATCCACCCCACAAACAACAACCCCTCCACCTTTGCCCACTCCTAATCTCTCTAACTAATCAATTTCACATTTACATCCACTCCAGGAGTCCAGAACTGGGCACAGTGCTCCAGCTGAGGCCTCACTAGGGATCTCTATAGTGGCAGAATCACCTTGCTTCTACTATCAAACCCTCTCCCTGTACACCTAAGCATCCTCGATGCCTGGCTGTATACTTTGTTGCACTGACTCATTTGCTTGAGGGAGTCACCCATTATGACTCCCAGATCCCTCTCCTCTGTTAAAAAGGCCAGTCTAACCGATCTCATCCAGTAAGTTCAAGTTTACTGATCGACCATAAACAGTTATTACAATATCAGTAAAAATTCATAACAGGATACCTCTACATATTCATTATACGTATTAAAACCTAAACCGCAATTTTGATGAAACATCATACCCATCAATCTCATCCAGTATTCCTCGCATGGATTCCATCTCCGTAAATGCACTACTTTGCACTTCTTGGCATTTAAAGCAGCAGTACTAGATAATCAGGAAGTGATCAGTTTCCAGTTTTGTAGCGCTGCAGTAAATATGGCGGCTGCCTGTCTAGTACTGCTGCTGTCAACATGGCGGGTGGCAGAAATGTAAACAAAAACAAAAGAAAACAGAGCAAATTACGGGATGATAGTACAATGCTGGTGGGAAAGATTACTCAGTAAATGCTCACCAGAGCACAGGGAACACTGGTGCAAAAGTGCAGATTTTTTTTTTATCTTGCACTGCTGCTTTAATCTCAACTGGAAGACCTTAGACCATCTCTCTAGTTTCTCTAGGTCCTTCTGGAGCTCACACACCCCTTCCTCATGTTCTACCTTATTGCACTGCTTTGTGTCATCAGCAAAGAGACACAACTTTTCTCAAATACCTTCCCCCGCATCACGTATGAACATATTAATCAATGCGGCACTCTGCTCATGAACTCCCTGTCCTCCGATTAACCCTGCACACCACTACCCTCTGTTGCCTCCCATCAAGCCAACTTCCTACCCACCTAACTAAACCCTGCTCTGCTCCTAAGTTCTCCAGCTTCTTTAGTAGTCTCCTGTGTTGTACCGAATTGAAGGTCTTGCTGAAGTCGAGGTAGAGCAAATCTACCACCTGTACTATCACTTTGGTGACTCAGTAGAAAAACAATATCTGGTAAGTTCGGCAAGACATCCTGGACACAAACTCATGCTGCTTGTTGTCCTGTAGTCTGCTATCTTCTAAGTAGGCCACCAAGCTTTCCTAGACTATGGTCTCCTTCACCTTGCCTACAATGGAGACAAGGCTGCAAGGCCTGTAGTTTCCTGGGTCATCCCTGTCCCCACCTTGTGGAGTGGTACTGCATTAGTGGATCTCCAGTCTGCTGGCACCACTCCAGACTTAAGTGTCCTTAAATAGATGGGATTAAAGGTACCTGTACTGCCAATTTTGAGTCCAATTCCCTAAGCACCTGTGGGTGCAGGCCATCCAGGCCTGGTGCCTTGTCTACACTGAGAACTTCTAGACACTTTTTAAATGGTCAGCTATGATCTGCACTCTCTCCAACTCCTGAACCCACTGTGTGGCGGCCTTGATACCCCCCTCTCCAGCACAGGACCATTGTCCTTTACTGTGAATACAGAGAAGAAGTAATTGTTTATTACATTTGCTTTCTGCTCATCATCTTACCCTACCCTCACCCCTTAGCTAGCCTAAGTAGCCTCCATCAGCTAGCCTAGCTATCTCCCCCTTGTTTTCCTTTTTTTCCTTATGTACCTAACAAATTATTTTTGCCCATCTTTTACTCACTCAGCAATCCACAGCTCCATGTCTGTTTTTGTCCTCCTGACCTCCACGCTTGCCTCTTTGAATTTAAGCTGATAATTCTGCCAGGCATCCTCCCCCTTGGTCCTCTTGTACTCAGTGAAGGCCCTTCTTTTTGCCTTAGACCCCCCTCACACCCTTCAAGAACCAGATTAGCCTTTGTGCTTCTTCGTTTTGGTGCTCTTCCTTGTACAAGATTCAATCACTTCCAGGAGTGCCCCCTTAATGCTACACCACTGTTCTTCCACCCCCTCGGTCTCGTCTACACCTGCAAATCTTTCCTTAACTAGTCCCCACAACATCTCAAAATCTGCATGTTTGGGATCCAGAACCACTGTCTTCAAGGAGAGTCCACTGTTCCCCCCTGCCGGTTAGAACCACACAGTGCTATGGTCACTGAACCCCAAATGCTCACTGACAGGTCATCCCCCACTACAGTCTTTGAATTTCTGAGTACAAAGTTGAGTAAGGTGTTCTGCCAGGTGGGATCCTTGACAACCTACACCAGCAAGCGGTCCTGAAATGTATCTAGCAGTGCCTGACTCCTGGTGCTCATTGCTGCTGGGCTATCCAAGTCTACTGTATATCCGGCAAGTTCAGGTCACCTACTAACACCAGATTCCCTTTTGTGGCTCCCTTTCTGAATTCTTCCCCCAACACCCTGTCTCTCTGCTCCTACCTCGGGGGTTTGTAGACCACTCCTAATATAAATAGAATAATAGATAGAAAAGTATCAATTACAAGGCAGTAAGACCATTGAGAGGTTTTGGGGACTTGGAACCTCGAGAGCGAGGCTCGAGAGGTTCCCAAAGTTCCCAAAACCTTGAGATAGACTTACTACTTGTATCGATACTTTCTATTTGTTATTTTTGTAATATATGGATGTAGCTTTGTTTACAGTCTGTGAGCTGCAAAGCCATTCGCAGCACTGAAGACACGCTTTGCAGTCGGCTGACCGTCACACTGAGACAGCGTCACTTGCCCACATCCCCGCTCCTAACCGCCACTCTGTCGGTGTCTGTTTGTATTTTGTGAAGTCCTACCTTTTCATTTCTGATCCTTCGGTGATGCAGGATCAACCAGATAATCCAATTACAGAAAAAAAAAATGAAGAAACGAAGCGGAAACATTTGGCTCGCTAAGCGAGAGTAACGAGCCGCCATGTTTTCAGAATGAGTGTGCCCACCCACAGAGGAACAGTGACCAATTAGAATGCATGGCATGACTTTGGACATGCAGGAAGGGACGTGGCTCCATGGCAACTGGGTTTCTTGCCAGGCAGAGTTGCACATGCACTGTGGCATTTTGGTGATAATACTATCGTTTCTTGCAACAATAGTATTATTGGCAGTGAAGTGTGGTATTATTGGGAGTGGCGTGTTCTGTGGTATGAATTACAAGGATTTTTTTGAATACTTTTCAGTACTATTATTCTGATTATCCATATATTACAACCCGCTTATCGATGGCTGTTGTCAGCTGCACCCAGATTAATTCTATTTCCCCCTCCTCTCCTTTTTTATAGTCTCAGTCTCCCATTCTCTTTCCCCATGCCATCCTCCCTAATGTAAAGGGCTACCCCCCCCCCAACTTTACCCTGATCCCTGTCTCTGCTAAGCAAGGTATACCCAGGAACTGCTAGACCTGTCATTGCTACCACTGGCCCAAGTCTGCGTGATGGTACTAAGTCTAACTTAGCCTCCGGCACCAACACCTGAAGTTCACTGATCTTGCTGTTTAAACTTCTGTCATTTAGGCAAATCAACCTCCAGCACACATGCATCTTACTCCCTTCCCTCTCACCTGATCCCACCCCTATCTTATCCATCACCCCTTCAAATATGTGTACATTTGCAACCCGGGCCCTCAACCACTACCTTTACTTGTCCGAGACCTCCACCACTGCTGTCTTCCAGGAGGAAGAGGACGGCAACTAAGATGGTGCAGGGTCTGCATCAGAAGCTCTACAAGGAGAGACTAAAGGACCTCAACATGTACACACTTGAAGAATGGCGGAGAGGGGAGATATGATACAGACCTCATAGGAGTATATAAGATACAGAAGGAGAGTGTTTTGCAGAAAACAAAATGCACAAGAACAAGGGGACATGCAATGAAGTTGGAGGTGGGTAGATTCAGAAGGGATATGAAGAATTCTTTCTTCACAGAAATAGTGGTGGATGCCTGGAACAGTCTTCCAGCAGAGGTGGTGGGGGTGAAAACAGTAGCGGGATTGAAGAATGCATGGGAGAGACATAAGGGAATCTTGGTGGAAACAAAGGGGGGTGAGACAGATCAAGCAGGGTCTGCGCTCTGCGGTGACACTATAGGAAGGGGGGGGAAACAGGCAGATTGGGTGGGCCAAGTGGTTCTTATCCACAGTCAAATTATGTATTTCTATGTTTCGCCTGATCCCATTTCTGTTTCCGGTGGAGCCTCTGCTGAGTTTACCCTGCACCAACCATCTACAATGTTTTTGCCACTTTACTTTTCTTTTACTTGCTTACATTCCCTATCCTCATGCTATGTGTGGAAACCAGCTGCACAATCCAATATTTTCTAAATTATGTTAAAACATAATGTATATTGTAAGATATTTTTATGTTATGATACATCTAACCCTTTCCTTTTTTTTCTGTCTTTTCAGAGGTGTGGCTAGTTATACAGTTTTGTATTGGTGTCCAGTCAAGATGGCAGCCATGGCTTGCTGAGGGAAGCAGCTCTTCAGACATGCTCCCTGACTGACAGTATTTCTCTCATCTCTCTGCCGATTGTTGAATGGTGCAACTTTATTCCTATTTATCTATGCAACTCAAAAAGCAGTTTAAAGTTTTTCATCTATTTGCAGTGATACCAAAGAAAGGGTCCTCTAAGCCACAGAAAAGCTCAACTAACAAGCAGCTCATGAAAAACTTGAAATAACACCATTCCTACCAAGAAGACAGGCTGGTAATACATTTAAAGCTACAACAGCAGTGCTTGACTTTGCAGACCCGCTTTCCCCACCAAAGACCGCTTCAAAGGCCAAGCATACCAGGACCACAATAAACTGTAAAAAAGAATTACCAGAAAAAAGGTGCTGGCCATTTCCTTGTTGATACCTCTAAGCATGAACCACCCAAATATAGAGCAGAAGCTAAAAGTAAAAAAGACTGCAAAAAAAACGAGCGCTACAGATTTAGAAGGCTATCAGGCTCATTAGGCGGGTCAGAAACAGAAGTGTTCAGATCTGGAATGATGCAGGAAAGTTTGAAGCAAGTTCACCTCCTTGCCTAAAGCATGGATGAAGACTCTGTTTCTGTCCTGGAGGAAGGGGTATTTACCAAAAATGCCTCAGGCACTGACTTCAACAGAGAGGGAACCCCCTTCATATGCGGAGAATTTGGTGCTTGTTCAGTCTTCTCCCTCGCCTCTAAATCTCTTGCCAAGTATGCCACTGGAGAACAACCTAGCTGATACAGCCAATCAACTTAAGAGTCCTTCCCCTAACAAAATGGAACATAAAATTGGATCAGACTTTAACACTACTACTGAAACTGTTTCAGCTAAGAAAAGCGGCTCTGCTTTCTGAAATTGCTGGTGGAGGATAGTTCATTATAGTCACTGGAAAACTCAGTCCTCCTGATAGCCCAGAAGGTATAACCACAGGAGAAAGAAGCTGAAAAGAATCCCACCTCCTTGGAGTCAGACCTGGGAATGCACAGTGACTTGACACAATGAGCAGAAGTGACAGTTCACTCCACTGAACAGCAGCTCGAGAGCCAATGCCTGTTTATGCTGCGAAGTCTCCTAAAATTCAGCATCAAGAGGCTGTAAGTAATATACGATTAGTTAAATTGAACTGAGGGAGACAGTGACAAGATGGGGGATATTATAAAATCTGTTCCTTCAGTATCCCAGAGTATAGAGTCCCAACAGAAGAATATGATGCCATCACTGCCTAGAAGCTCAAATAAAGGAAATCTCAATTCGGATGTTGCAAAACTTCCTCTCAAACAAGAGATATTGACCTGACAACACAGAAACGATAAAAGTGTGACTACTAAAATTCAGATGGGGTTAGGTACTTCAGTTACTGGGAGAATAGTACCCCATTCCCAACCCTCCTATCCAAGCTCCAATGCAAGTGAATCATTCTTCAGCAGATGGGCTGGGGAGGGACAAGTTCTTTACTAAAACACCCCCCAAATTCAATCCACAACTACAAGATATAGTCATCAGAAGATTCTGAAGTTTTGAAGGATGAGGCTAATTGAGCTAGTTAGATCCAAGATATTGCTAACATTCCTCCACGGGCTCTTTTATTATTGAAACAAATAGAAAAACAAGCATTTATCAATGCTGAATGTTGTCTTGCTGCCATTTGCATTGGTAGTGCAGGAATCAGAGAGATGCATAATAGGAATGGCAGTGAGGTAGTGAGCTGATGCCAACCCCACCCCCACCCTGCAAGACTGAGTGGGTCATCAGCCATAATGCTCATGCCATTTCACCTCACCCTACCCTGCAGACACTGACAAGTGTTGCGGTGTGCCTTGAGGTCTTCGGGCCTTATGCTCACCCCATTCCATAAGGAAATACGCTGAGATTGGTGCAGTATAGGAAAATGGGGTGAGCTTTGGGGCTGAAGAGTCCAAGGCACACCTTGATGCCTGTCACTGGCTGCAGGGTGGGGGTGGAATGGCGTGAGCATTACAGCCGACAATCCCAAGTCATACCCCTGACACCTGTCAGTCTCTACAGGGTGGGGCGTAACAGTTGGAAACTCTAATGCCTGAGGCATTTGTTGGTATTTTTCACTCCAAATATTTAGCATGGGATTTTTGTGACCCCATCTCATGAACAGTAGCACTATTAGTTTGTTAGCCCAAAGGTCATTTTGCACAGCGACTGTACCATTTGGCGCCACAGGTGCGAAAACACATTTCAGGCAGGATGTGAAAAAGGACAGCTGTACTGTTCATAAGGAGGTGTAAAAAATGCAATGTTGAAAATCTGAAACGAAAATATGAAATGTTGGTAAAGTCATGAGTGTGCATAGAAACTGCGCAACACATGCCCATAATGCAAATATTTGGGGGATTTCCTTAACCAAACTTTCAACATAGGCATTTTGGAACCTCTGCTCATGAACAGTGTCACTGTGATTTTGTTAATCTGTCCCAAACATTGATTTCCCACTGCGACTGAGCCATTGTGCGCCACATGTGCAAAAACACATTTCGGGCAGGTTGTGAAAAATGACAGCTGTACTGTTCATAAGGAGGTGTGAAAAAATGGCAATGTTGAAAATCTGGATTGAAAATATTAAAAATTGCAAAAGTTGTGAGCGTGCATGGAAACTGTGCAACGCACACTCGTAACAGTCATTTTTTGTCATTTTTTCACCAAATTTGCAACATAGGTGTTTTGGGACCCCAACTCATGAACAGTGGTACTGTCATTTCGTTATTCGGTCCTGAAAGGTATTTCCGCATAGTGACCACAAAATCACCTTTTGGGACTGAATAATGAAATGACAGTGCATGTGTTCATGAGGTGGGGTCCCAAGAACCCCATGTTGAAAAGTTGGAGTCAAAATTAAAAAAATGGCTGAGATAGCCACCTATGTTGAAACCCCCCATTGATGCCATTATACAGTTTACCAAGATTTTCTTCAATTTGAGGTCACTTTTGAAGAGTTCAGATGTCTCCCGCTCCACCAAAGCATGGGTGTAGCCAGGCATACTCCAAGTACTCCATGGTGTGCAATTTTATTTAAGGGGGTAGCAAATAGACTCTAAACTGCTTCCTTTTTCCATGAAAACTAACAAAGAAAATGTTGACCCTTTCTGTAATTTTATTAATTAGAGTCAAAACTAGAAGGACTGGTCACTAATACTGTCTTTGAATCCCAAGGACAATACAACTTTACAGGTTCTGGGCTGGTATGTGGGTGTCTTAGGGAGCAATGCATGGCATTTGTATTTACCCATGCATGGCAACAACCATTGTCATGAGATACAAAAGTTGTATTTATTGTGCCAAATGAGGCAACAAACACAGTTCTGGTGTACATTTTTATGTTGTCTGGCTACACCCCTGGGGGGTAGCACACCCCTACCAAGGGGAGGGGGGTAGCAGTGAGACCACTTGGTGTGCAGATCTGAAATCTCTAGCTACACCCCTGCACCGAAGATCACCATGTTGGACCTCCGGAGGTAAGTATGGGGTGAGGGGAGGTTATGGGGAGGTTGGGTGTGCAGAGGGAGGGTGCGGGTTGGTGAAGGAGGGGTGTCCGGATGACAAGGGACTGTTTTCTTTTTTACAGGAACAAAAAAAAAAAACACATCGGGGGAATGTTTTCTTTATTCACGGGTTTTACAAAAAAATACGGTTGGGCACAGTGGCGTGGGCTACCAGTGTGCCAGGTAAGTTTTTTTTGGGGGGGGGGGACTGAAGCCAGTGGAGATTGGGCACCCCATTGGCAAAGAAAGCATGTGTGTGTGTGGGGGACATGATGCTGACAGGGATTGGGCACCCCCGTCGGCAAACAAATTAAACTGGGGGGGCATTATGCCGATGGGGATTGGGCACCCTCGTCAGCAAAAAGATTTAACTGGGGAGGGGCATGCCGACAGGGGTTGGGCACCCCCAGAAGTTGGCTTTCTGAGGATTGTGTGGCAGACAGCAGGAGTCGCTACCATGTTTACTGAAATGCTTCACCAGAAGAGGCATGTACGGGAGGTGTGTCATCTGTGCCGCTGCATGACAAACTTGTCTCCGATTGCAGCAGCAAGTTTGTTTCAAGTTGGTCACACTTTGCATATACTTGTGTCAGTGCTAGCATTCTGGCTAATTGGAAAATTAGGGATGCACCTACTAAAGCATGCCCTGCATTCACCAACACTGACACACTTCTGCATTTCTCCTACTACCAAAAGATGTTGCTTGCACAGGTACAAGACAACATAAAAATGACTAATGCAGGAAACAATGTGTACACTTGTGGGTTGCTATCTTATACAGTGTTCACCATGTAGCAGCAGATTGCAAGTGTGAGTGAGAGTAGCCACATGTAGAGACATATGCACTCTGAGCGTAGAGCTTTAAGCTGAGAGCTGGGGATGACATCATACCCCAGAAGTGCTGGAGCAGAGATGGTGCGGTGACTCCAGAAAAAAACAAGATGGGGAAAACCCATAAGAAACAAACAAGAGACAAAAGATGGAGAGCAGAAACACAAAAGCAATGAGGTAGGGAATGGAGAACCACAGATCAAAGGCAGGAGCGGGGAAGGGAACAGACATGGGAGGGGAAGAAAAACACAATCACCAGAGAAAACAGGAATGACGGAGGGTGGGTTGAGAGGGAGACAGATGAAAGAATAAAGGTGGGAGAAGCAGAACAGCAGTGAGAGGAGCTGGGGGGAATGCAAATAAGACAAATGAGAGGCAGGGAAAAAGGCAAAGACAAAATGGAGCACTGGAGAGGCAGAGGGAGAGACGAAACAGCAGAGGAAGTAGGTAAAAACCCAAGGATGCTCAGTCACACATGGAGCTCAGAGCTCTACAAAACAACGACATTTCACAACACGCTAAGCGAGAGCTGCTGAGTGAGGCTGGCTTTTATTTGAAATGGGGAAGGAGCTGTTCCCCCACATTGAACCTCAGGCTTCAGCCCTCCCAGAATATAAGCTAAATTGTGCCTAAATATTACATTTTTCAAAGGTTTTCCCAACAGCATCAGGGGTTCTTTAAAAAGTATTTATGTATCCATGCAGTCCAATGGCTGTGCAGTGCTCTATCAGGTGGGATACAGGGTTCCACATTTGAGCCACAGAATCCCATGCTGAGGTCAGCGTGGACACAACAGCATCATGGAGGGGAGGAGACACTTGGCTCTTGCCAAGGGAGGGAGGAATCAGGCTTTCAGACCTTTGTACCTCCTCACACCAACCGGCTGATTAACGAGTGCCATTTGTGTCAGTTATGAAGTGTACAAAAAACAAACAGTAGTACAAAAGATGCTGAAGCTGTCAGTACAGCTGATTAGCTATTTCTGCTTAGAGGAACATGCAGCCACCACTTGCAAAGTACGTATAAAGTGCAAGAAAAAAGAACGGACTTACATGTGGTAGCATAAAAGAAGCAGGACAGACCATGCAGCAATTGAACAGACCACCACTATACTGTATTTTGCCTCACCAAGTGGCTTCGACTGGGACAACAGTAAAGACAACCTGGATTGCTGATCATGCCCATGTATGTTCTCCCTCCCAGCCTGAGGAAGCATGCAGCCATGGCAACATTGATCATGGTGGGGGTGGGGGGCAGAGTACCAGGGGCAGACTTAAGAAATAAAGCAGCAGTGTAAAAACGTTGACCCTACATTTTTTTTATATTCAGCTGTTTGCCTCTTGTGCTGCCACCTTTTCACCTGCAATCTGGCTGTCCAGCCAGTGACTTCCCAGCCCCATCTGCTGCTCCACCTAATGTCAAAGTCAGTGGGGATCCACAAAGTGTGGGGCTCAAGAGTGCCCACAGCCGTCATAACAGTGGCATGGGAGTCAAGGTTTTTTTCATATTTTTTTCTATTCCCAAGCCCCTCCTACCTCCCTGACACTGGACAGTGCCGTGACTGGCCTCGCATGCACACAGTGATATTCCTGAGGAGGAGGCAAGTTCTCTGGCCCACGCAGGGGTTGATGTGGTAGAGGAACCACAATGCCATCCCTCCCCAGGTGTGAGTGCTACCATGTGGCAGTGCAACCCCAGCAGTCTTGGCTGCCTGCCCCAGTTCCCGAGTTTGTTCCCAAACTGACATAGAAGCATGACATGCTACCCACTGGCCCATTTGGTGACCTGACTCTTTACTTTCAAGGCTTCCTGACATAGTCAGCACAGTACTTGGGACTACTATAACAGGCCAGCTGGAACCGGCTGAGGTGTTTTACCCAAGTTACTACCGCAGTTACTGAATCTACACAGTAGCTGCAGTAGTAACATATCTAACCCTCATTGTAATAGGACTGTGTGTAAGGATAACACTGGACACAGTACATCAGGTACAACACACCTCGGTGTGGCTTTATTTTATATAAACGTATAAAAATAATAAATAAACATAATATTTACAAAACAAATAAAGAAAAATAATAGCACAATGCTATTTCCTCTAAGTAGATTCACCTTCCTTCAGGTTTCAAAGACAGTTCAAACAGAGTCAATTCAGCTTTTCCTGCCGTGTTGCTACCAGTACCTATCCAAGTACAGGTCATTCCTCTCGTCTTACTTCAGACAGGTGAAACCAGCTTCTCAGCTCATCTGCCTATGCATGGGTTTGGGGGATTTACATAGCCCTCCCACTTAATTGTAGGCCCACCCACAAAAGGCAATTAGACAGTTTGTCTCACTAGAGGCTCGCAACCCCCCCAACCCCCATCTCATTCCCCGACCCCATCTCATTCCCCGACCCCCATCTCATTCCCCCAACCCCATCTCATTCCCCGACCCCCATCTCATTTTCCTTCCACCCATCTGCTATCACCTGCCTGACTTTTCTTTTCAATCTGCACCTAATATTGCTAAATGCTATTGAAAATGCACTTCTCTATTTACATTATGACTGCATCATCCATTGTTGCACCAAACGTATTATGTAAAAAACTGCTGTTGTTATTGTAGTTGTTTTGTGATTCATTTCTGTATCTACTGTACCATTGTAAACTCCCTACCCCAGGACGTATCTGGAATCGAGTGGTACTCTGCTCAGTATGCTTTCCTGGTAAATCTCTTAAATAAATAAATAAACTAGGCCTCTACAAAAATAGTTGTTTCTAAGCCTGGATTATAAAGATCTTTCCAACAATATAAACTAATACAAATAACTGTTTCTCTGGCCAATGTTATTACCATTTAACGTAAGTGTCCATTATGTGAGTGAGCTCCTTCCCCATGGTCAACATTACTATTGCAACAATTCATTACAGACATAGGCCGCTAGGGGCCGCTATCTTCCTAGCTACATGTCTTGACATGCCGTTTCATGTCTGAACATGTTATTTCAGGGGATGTCCTTGTTCAGTCATTATTTTATCAGTTTTAGCCTTTTTATTTTATCCTGGGGGCTAACCCAAGAACATGTTAAATGCACATATGCATTTTATATTGTTACAAATGCACTTTTATTCATTCATAGGCATTTTATGCCCTACAAGCACCTTAACAATTTTGTTGCCAGCTGGCATGTGGTGAGGGATGGATAAATGGAATAGGAAAAATAAGGTAGTAGGGAAAAAGGTATAGAGAGAGAGAGAAAAAGACTGATGTAGATGGCCAACCTACATCAGGGCTAGAAAAAGGCAAAAGACAAGGTAAAGAAGTACTTTTGTGCAACAGATTTATAGTAGGAAGAAAAAGATGATAGGATAGATATCCCTCCACCAGGGTACAAGGCCTGGCAGAATGCATTTCTGCCACACTCATCCTACCCTCCTTGTTAATGGAGGGCTTTTTCTAGTCCTCCCTCTGCCCCATACAACCTTCTCACCTTCTGAACCCATTACTATGGTATTTCCTTACACGTTCCTGTGCAGCAGCTTCATCAGTCAAGTGGCATTAAACCACACAGTTCTGGTAAGAATGGTATGTTATTACAATTCTTCGTAGGACTCTGTGCTTCAGATGTAGTCCACTTACCGAAGTCAGTTTCACACACATCACAATGCTGCGATGCAGTTCATAGCGCTTGGTGATTTACCATGTGTTCCTCGCTGGGGCAATCAGCAGCACCAGCATCTTCCACAGCACAGCAGCAATCAGCAGGGCAGCTCTTACTACACAACATGAGTGCAATCAGCAATAACAGCTCCTCCAGTCCTTCTCAGTAAGGGGGTTCACAGCAGAGCTGCGATCTACGGGGCCAACTCCTGGCATACTACATGGGCATGATCAGCAATCCAGGTTGGTGGCACAAGCTCCTCCATTTCCCCGCAGCAGATGGGGGCTCACAGAACAGACATGATCAGTAGCACCAGCTCCTTCAGTTCCATCAGTACAGAGGACACACAACATGGCCAAAATGAGTGGTGCCAATTCTCCCAGTCCTCCTTGCACCCAAATACCATGTGAGGCTTGTCAAGGGTCGGGGCGATTGCTGCTAATACCCCTTGTGACTGAGGGTGAGTGCATGCAACACAACATATGTGCCTAGAAAATGTGATCTTTTTGCTTCCCGGCATTTAATTGACTAGTACCTTTGCCAGGGGGTACATTAACTTACAATAGATGCCCAGGAAATAAAAAGTACCAGCCCAAGTGCCCCTTTACCCACTCAAGTATCCTTGATCAACCCTGCTTCATCATGACTGGCACAGTCTTTTGCCTCATCACTGTCTCCCCCCCCTTAAATATTTCCCTGCCATCCCCCATCCCACTTATCTGTTCAGATTATCACACCCTCCTCTCCCATGCCTCCTCCTCCTCACTGCCCCAATTTACCCCCTTTCCACTTTCTTGTGTTGGCCTATATCTATTCTCTCCCCCCCACATATTGCGGCTAATTCCATTAACTTAGGTTGTCCTTAACCCCCTCTCTATACACTGCCTTCCTGAGCAGCTCTCAGCTCTACTCTAGATGTGTCCTAACTCTCTGCCCCTTTGTCCTACCTCCTGAATCCTCAGCCTCTGAGGCCCATGACAAGGTTATCCCGCTGACTGGTCTCACTTAGTGTTTTACTTACCAGTAAACTTGTAACTCGTGTAACTTCTACATGCATTTACTATGTATTTTATGTAAAATGTATTATATGTAAATTTGCAATTTTGTAATAGCCCATTGTACCACGTAAAGTGTCCCCTTGCACCTTCTTTTTGACGTGGTGCCTTTGTAAAAGAGCCCCTGGCTCCAAGGTGTTTGTAAATCTGAGACTCCAATTAATAAATAAATAAATAAATAAATCATTGGACAAAAGCACCCCACTGAATTTGAAATTGCCACCAGTTTTGTTTCTCTCACTCAGTGAGAGATACTGGCCCCCCAAAGCTCCCTAGTTCAGTGCCAGTTGCCTTACAAAACAGCAGATTAACTCCGCCAGCTCATTTCTCGCTATTTTTTTTTTTTCACATTTATAGTAGTCTTGTTTCATTCCCTGTGATTGTCCATAGGATGACTTTCGGAGAACCAACCATGTTCTCTCTCCTACTTCCTCCATCCGGCCTCTTAGCGAGAGTTACGCCTGCTTGGTATCCCAGCTCGCTAGTGAAGATTGAACAAAAGGACACCCTCCATACTGAAGTGGCACACACTCTGCAACTTTTGTCACATATCTCACAGCAATAAAAAAAAAAACATTTGTCAAAGCCGAATGTTTGCTTGCTGGTATTGGCATTGGTAGTGTAGGAGTTAAGAGAGCTGCATAATAGGAATGGCAGCAAAGTATTGAACTGAAGCCAACCCCACCACCACCCTGCAGAGACTGACAGGCATTGGGGTGTGCCTTTGGGTCATCAGGCATAACGGCCATGCCATTTCACAACACCCTACCCTGCAGATACCAACAAGTGTCACGGTGTGCCTTGGGGTCCTTGGCCCTTATGCTCACCACATTCCATCAGGAAATACAGTGAGATGGGTGCTGTATAGGAGAATGGGGTGAACTTTGGTGCCTAAGAGTCCAAGGTACACCTCGATGCCTCTCACTGGCTGCAGGATGTGGAATGGTATGGCATTACAGGTGAAAATCCCAAGTCACACCCCTGATGCCTGTCAATCTCTACAGGGTGGGGCATTATGGTCGGAAACCCTAACACCTCAGGCGTTCGTTGGCATTTTCACTCCAAATTTTCAACATGGGTTTTTTGTGACCCCCACCTTATGAACAGTGGCAATATCAGTTTGTTAGCCGAAAGCTGATTTTGCACAGCGAATACGCCATTTGGCACCACAGGTGCGAAAACACATTTTGAACAGGATGTGAAAAATGACAGCTGTACTGTTCATGGGGAAGTGCAAAAAATGGCAATGTTGAAAATCTGCAGTGAAAATATAAAAAAAAACTGGTAAAGTCACGAGCGTGCATAGAAAATGCACAATGTACACCTGTAATGCAATTAGTTCGGGGATTTTTTACAGCAGATTGTCAACACAGGCATTTTGGAACCTCCGCTCATGAACAGTGTCACTGTGATTTTCTTACTGTGTCCCGAACAGTGATTTCCCACAGCGACCATGCATTAATGTGCTGGAAGTGCAAAAACACATTTCAGCCATGGTGTGAAAAATGACAGCTGTACTGTTCATAAGGAAGTATGGAAAAATGCCAGTGGTGAAAATCTGGGCTGAAAATATTAAAAATCCATGAACTTACGAGGGTAATGGTCAATGCCAATGCGCAATGGTCGCTCGTAACACAGTCATTTGATGGACTTTTTTCACCAAATTTTTAACATAGCCATTTTAACACCTCTGCTCATGAACTGTGATTTTCTTAATCTGTCCCGAACATTGATTTCGCACACCGACTGCGCCGTTGTGCACCACATATGCGGAAACACATTTTGGGTGAGATGTGAAAAATGACAGCTATACTGCTCATAAGGAGGTGTGGTAAAATGGCAATGGTGAAAATCTGGAGTGAAAATATTGAAAATTTGCGAACTTCACAGCGAGTGCGTAGGAACAAGCGCAATGCATGCTAAATAAAACAGTCATTTTTGGGAATTTTTCACAAATTTTCAGCATAGGGTTTTGGGGGCCTACCTCATGAACTGTGACACTGTCGTTTCATAAATCAGTCCCAAAAGGTGTTTCGCCGCAGTGACGCTAATTCACCTTCGGCCCGGGACAACAAAATAACAGTGACAGAATTAATGAGGTGGGGACCCAAAAGCCACATGTTGAAAATTTGGTGAAAAAATTCTCCAAAATGCCTGAGATATGCATCAGAGTTGAAAAAAACCCTATTTATTATATTATACAACTTATCGGCATTTCCTCAGTTCATGGTCAGCTTTGAAGAGTGCAGACGTGTTCCCAGTCCACCAAAGATTTTCGTGCCAGACTCTGGAGGTAAGTATGGGGTGAGGTGGGGTGTGGGAGGCAGGTGCGTAGGAGGGTGGCGCGGGGTTGGGGAGGGGGTCAGGACAGTCAGCGAAGGAAGGTTGTCTCTGCAGGTTTTTTTTTTCCCTTAGATGACATGGGACTTGTGCCACACTGGAAGGCTATTTGGGGAGGGGCAGTGGAGCCGACGGAGGGATTGGGCACCCCTGTTGGCCATACGGACTGTTGCCACACTGGAGCGGGCTCCCAGCATGGCACCCGGTAGTCTCTTGGGGGGGAACAGTGGAGCTGACTGGGGATTGGGCACCCGCGTCAGCCATACGGACTGTTGCCACACTGGGGTAGGCTCACAGCGTAGCATCTGGTAGTCTCTTAGGGGGGGACAGCAGAGCCAATGGGGACTGGGCACCCCCTACGCCATACAAGCAGTGCATGGGGAGAGCGCAATGGTGACTCACTCATCTTATCGCTGCTCACTGAGGTGGAGGTCTCCCTTTCAACTGTAGGGCACTGCATTTTCAACTGCTGTCATAGACAGGCTGCAGCATTCATTGGTGAACTGTGGCCGCGCCTGCAAACACACTGATTGAATTGGAAGACAGGGTGCCACACCTACAAAACTCGGATGATGGCACTATGTTTTTTGCACATGCGTGCAAGCAAACATAACAAATGTTTTCTTTTTAAATCAGCAGCTCTTGCAAGTCGAGTGCTCAGTGCTATACACAACAGTTCCTTAAACTGTGGTATACTGTGTACTTGACTCACCCTGGCTTCACTCCTGCTCCATTTTACATTTACAGATCTGGGTTTTTTTTAAGTAAAAATCAAGGTCTCCTAATTTCAGTAATGCCATTTCTTCAGACGGTTTCCCCTATCGTGCAGTCAGTGTCCCAAAGTAGAAAAATGAAATGCAAGTAAGTGTAACAAGGGGCATAGACTGTTGTCTCATAAAGAACCCCCCCACCAAAAAAAACAAAACAAAAAAAATACAGAATGCAAGTGAGCTGGAAAAGGTGGTGGTTCAAGAGCAAAGGAGGGACATGCTGAGTACAGCACCAAGAAAACATCAAAACAACTGTGAAAGGCTGCACTGCCCTTTACTGGTAAGTATTGGTAAGGATACCAGTAGAGGGACTATTTTACAAACAAAGCAACTTTATTTTGTGTCTTTTTTTTTTTTCTTAAATATTACAAAAAAACCTTTATGGACAACCCATTTTGTAAGTGCAATAATACCCTCCATTGTGGGTGGTATGGGCAATATGAGACCTTCCAGGGGCTATAAGGCCCTCTGCCTGCAATATCAGGCCTCATTACGCCCCTGCACGGTCTGGTAATACCCAATTCTGCCCACCATGTTGAGTATTATTGCTAGCACATATAAGAGAAATGTAGAAATGAAAAACAAAAGATGGAATGAGGCATCTGGTGGGAAGAGGGTTATAATATTTCCCAGCTACTGGCAAACCACTTGTCTACGCAAAATCAGGTCCATGAGTGGCTGAGAAGGACTATACCTTGCTGCAGCGTAGCCGATGCAAAACTTATATTGTGATAAAAACAGCATTTAACTCTTAGTTAGCCCTTTAGTAAACCTTGCTGATTGCTCCAAGGGGGGATTGAATGTTTGTGTACTGTGTTTATATGTTTATATATAGTTTATATGTCGGTCTGTTAAAAGGTAACTGCAAAATCTTTGTATATCTCATTTTACCTCTCCTGCAGTGTGCGGATGAGATGATTTAATGACTGGCTTACACCTCATCCTCTGTCCTGTACTGACTAGTGGTGCTCGAATACTGCAGGATCCGAGCACCTTTCAGCGAATAGCTGTGCTATCTGTCCACCGGATCCAACCACCATCCAACCAAGCTTGTATGTCAGATCCTGGTCAGATGAGATCGTCTGTCTTGATCCAAGGGTCAGATCTCTGGATCCAACCCTCAAATAGTTGGGATCCAACCATCCGATCCCTTATCCAGTCATTGTTTCCATGGGATGATCTGTCCTGTGATCAGAATGCAATGGATCCAAGGAGACCGGATCCATGGTCACTGGCAGCAACATCTGATAACGTGACACAGTGGTATTCGCTGCTATCCTATCCTGGCAGTGACTGACCAAGCACCACTAGCACAGATTCACTATGGTAGAACTGAATGGAGTTTGAGTGGCTGTTGTGCAACTGTAAGTTGACAAGGAAAGGCTGGTCTAGAGGTTAGAACACTGAATCCTATAAAACAAGATTATAGGTTTGAATCTGCTGTTGCAACAAGCTCACTGTGCAACACTAAGCAAGTCACTTTGTATTTAAAATTTAGTGACTGTGAGGGAACACGGAGTCACAGCTCATTTCCAGGTGCAACTGAGGACTATGTTGCCAGCAGTATTTCACTGCTGGGGCACAGCTTCGGCATACCAGATTTTTATTGGGACCTGTGCCCTGTCCGACCCTGTTCTGAAGCCAAACATGACTGTATCCCAAAACATTCTACAATCAAGGAGATGGAGGGGAGAATTCTGCTGCTAGTGTGTGTGTATGTATATGTGTGTGTGTGCGTGTGCACGCGCATGCGTGTGTATGTGTAGCAGCACTGTATCCCAGCACCCCTAACAGTCCAGGAGGGAAGCTGTAGCCATTAGGTTGGGGCATGGGGAACAAGACCATTATTTAAAACACTCTATAATACAGGGTGGGGTGGGGGAATGAAAGAACTCTGACGAGACTGGAAAAATCATGAAACCAAGGTAAGAAATATAAAATATGTATCGAAGATTAGAAATCTAACTTGGAAAGAGCTGAAGAAAGAAGCAAACAAATCACACTGACAAAGATGTTTTTTAAAAATGTAATCATTTATATGTACCGTAGCTCCAGCAGGAGTTTGTGAGTCTGTGCAATGATATGTGTGTGTGTGTGTGTGTGTGTGTGTGTGTGTGTGTGTGTTGGGGGTGGGGGTGAGAGTCTGCTGGAGATCAACAGGGTGTGCTATTTTGGTAATTGGACCTGAGGATTTTTGCTGCTGTTCCCGACTGGGTGTGTGTGTGTGTGTGTGTGTGTGTGTGTGTGTGTGTGTGTATATATTAGAGGCAAAAAACTCCATTTAATGCATCAGTTAGGGTTGTTCCACAGTGACAAAAGCAAGGAAATTCAATGTTAGGGTTGAAACCCCCTTTGCACCCCTCCAGCCCACCGTCGTCGGCCCTAACTCTCACCCCATCACATGTGGAAAGAAGCTGAGGAATAGGAGAATGGGGTGAAAGTTGGGACTGATATGTCTACACCAGATTCCAGTGGGGGTGGGCTGGAGGGGTGCAAAGGGGTTTCAACTGTTCTGCTTTTGTCACTGTGAGGCAAACCCTAACTGATGAATTAAACTGAGTTTTTGCCTCTAATTTCCCTTCTTTTTGAGAATGATAATGAGAAATAGTGAATGTATTGCGGCGGCGGTCCGCGCTCCCGCCACATGATGTCTTGTCACATAGTAACATTGTGCACGCAAACGCAAATCGTAATGCGCATGGTGACACAAAGTGAAACAGAAAGATAAACAGTACTGTAGACAGGAATGTTAAAAACAACGCAAACGCAACCACAAATGAAAACGCAAAGGGTAACGCACATGGTGGCGTAAACGTGAACGGTAAGTGAAATGGAGTCTGGAACTGCAAGCAGAAACAGTAATGGTAACAGTAATGTAGCGCACAGGCTGGTTTTCCCAAAAGTTGTATAGAGAAAGACAGTGAGTACAAAGAATGTATGCAAAATAATGACTCTCGGAACAGAAAAACGAGGACTAGGAATAGCAAATTGCTTATATCTCAGGAACTGTACGACACAGAAAAAAAATGTAAAAGTCAAATGAATTATCACTTTCCTGGCCAGTTTTGTACTTAGCTTCTGTTAGGGGGCTAAGCATTTTTTCGATGAAAAGTTCGTATCTCGCACCGTTTCCAAGATACAAGCCCAGAAAGGCGCGGCAAACGCCATAGTGTTATCCTATGGGAAAAAAACAGAAGTTAGGAGTGCCATAACTTTGACTCCCTGTAATATTTTTTCACCAAGCCACTGAAAGGCACATCTGTGGGATGTTGACTGTGTTCCCCTGCAAATTTCAGCCCAAAAGACCAAACCGTTATTTTGCAGCAGGGCGCTAAACGATTGCTGCAATGCGTCGTATGCCGTAATGTTATCCTATGGGAAAAAGTGTCATTTTGGAGTACTGTAACTTTGCTGCCGCGTAATATGTTTTCAACAAACTACTGAAAGGCATATCTGTGAGATGTCTGCTGTGTTCACTCCAAATTTCAGCCCAAAACTCCAAACCTTTCTTTTGCAGCGGGGTGCCAAAGAATTGCTGTCATTTTCCCACAGCCTAGAAAAGTACTGTCGCAATTTGCGAAAGCTTTCGCAAAAATTTGCGACACTTTCATGAGTGCGACACTACTTTGTGAAAGTACTTTTTCCAGAAATCTGAAAAACATATTTCTGGGGTGTTTTACCCCAAAATAAAGACATGGTTAGCATCCTCAGGGTCCGACTAGGTGAATACAAAAAGAATTAGGTTGCTAGAGTGTCCCAAATTTAAATGCCAAGCATTTTTCTGATCACCAACTGAAAACAAAATGGCGGATTTGCGATAGTAAAAGGGCCATTTGCGAAAGTAAAAACTGCATTTGCGACACTGTCGAACTTTTTGTTAATGTAACCCCTCACCCCTGCCTTTTTTGCCAAAACAACAGGTGGCATGCTGTTGAAGCTGACAGCAATACCTGGTGGGGACTGGGTTCGGGGAGGATGAGGTTACTCGGCACAGGGGACCTAGGTTTGGCTACTCTGCACAGTGGCATCCAAGTAAATCCGAACACAGGAAGCAATAACTGTAATGTCCAGAACCAGGAATGGGATTCTTCACTGTGGCTTTTATTCATATGCAAACTGAACAAACAAAGCATAGATGGACCCCCATGGGGCTACATTTCTGGTAATGCAGATTAGAGACAACAGAACACTTTATCACTATTTCCAGCCCTCAGGCTCTAAACCCACCAGGCACACAGCCCGGACACTGCATGCAGCTTTGGGTACACAGCCAGACTTGTACACTACTTGGGTTTTCCCCACTGGCCCGGCTCCCCTGCCGACCACTTGATCCGCGGTCCATTTGAGGAATGAACCAATTATCCTGTTGTGCTCCCCAAACCACACTAGAGTCTTCGACTCCACGAGAGAATTTTCCTTACAATCCCACATCTGGGTACTTCCCTCATCACTGGTCAAGTGCCTGAGGCAAAGTAGAAATCCACAGAAGAAATCCGTAGAGGTGGACCTGGTCACTAAAGATGGGGGGCCTCCCACCTCCAGCTCCCAAAGCCCATACCTGGCCATTTCTCTGGAAACTGAACAATTCCTTTACTGAACTTTCAAATGTAGATTCTGGGTAGATGTCTGTCACATCTCCTCTACATATCATTTGCATCCCAACAAGATCTGGACTTGAACCTACTTTTACTTTGCTTAGCCCATTACTCTAGGCTTCCCAATTTTTAGTAGTTCAATCCCCACATTGTCACACAAGTCCCAGGGTGAAAAACATAGGCCCTTTTAGCAAGAGCAGACACTCACCCTCACATTGCAGGTGCCCCACAGGCGACTCACAATTCTTCTTGTTCTCCCAAATAAACACTGGAACAAACAGGCTGCTTTTCCTTCAGAAGCAGAATAAGGGGGTTGTCCCAGGAATCTGCAGGGAACCCTTTCCTGCCCCCCCCTCCGGAGGAAGGGGGCACTGAGACCCAAAAACAGCAGTCTCCACCACTTCAGTTATCTTCTGTGTCTCTCTTTAAGGTGGAGACACACACCCTTTTACTTAAAAGTAGCCCTCTGACAGGGCTGAGGCTCCTAGAGCCTTCACTAAGCTGCTTTCTCAGCAAGCTCCCAACTTCACACTCACTCACTGAAGACTGACTGAAGACTGACTTCAAAACCTCCCAACGTTCTAACTAACTCCCTTGCTACAGATTCCAATGTGGCTCATGCAGCTGCGATAGTTCTGTTGGTGATGTTATCCCTCAGTCTCAGCTGAGACTGAGAACAGAGTGAGACAGTGTGAAACCCATTTAACAGGAGTTTCACAAGCTGCCTTCCGTGCCTACCACTAGGTCTTACTGGGATTCTAGTAACCCCAGGTAACAAGGGGGTTACACTCGCCCTTTACCAGGAAAATGACTGTCCGCATTCATTACTTACCCGGCCTTGGGCCATCCCACCCTATGTGCTACATGCAGAGGGGGGTGATCAGGCCCCCTCCTACCATGTGCAAGCACAGGCAGGCAACACTAAAGGCCTAGAGGCCTTTAGCTGACATATCAGCCTGTACACTATCTACTTACTATGGTCGCCTAGTGGCTCTGGTAGAACTATCCAGAGCATAGCCCTGATAGATCAGCACTGCGGTCCCAATGGCCATTCAGGACCACAGCCTGTCTATCCCCCCCTAACCCTATAGGGAAAAGCTGCCTTTAACTTAATACCCCCAAAACAAAAACAACCCAGGGACCTCCCCAACCTTGGGCAACCTGCAACCACACACCATTAAAATACCATTTTACTGTCTCCTCCCTACCCCCACAACCACACCTGTGGAAGGAAAGGGTTAATACAGTAATAACAACCATAACAACACCACAGTACTTTAAATTTCTACACACTAAAGTACTAATGAGGAACTCCGATGAGCCCCTCCTCCTCTTCTTGTCTTCTCTTCTGACTTCCCAGGAACACCTGTAAGAAAAAGAAAGAAAACACACACTCCTAATCTGCATACACAGTCTACCTAGACCCCTACCATCAAAACACTGAAGAAGCCCCAAAGATTTTTTTTTAGAAAAAGGTAGAAAAAACAGTATTTACATTAGAAAACAACAACATTATTTAAAATACACAATTGGGGGGATGGAGTGCCCTAAAAGTCCCAACTAGTGACCACAATGCCCGAAGGCTAGTCCAATAAAGAGCCTCTCCTGGGCCTGAGCCTGGTGAAGCACAGTTCTAACAGGCCAAAGTCCCGAAGGGGAGAGTCTTTGAGGAGAGTTCCCACATTTTGAAGTCTGCTAGTGTAGGGTGTGTACTGCAATGTCATAAAGATAGAAAAGTTCAGACTTACCAGCCACTTGTAGAATGGAAATTTTAGGACCGACCTGCACCTCTGACGAAGACTCTCCCTGGCAGCTTTTCTTCCGATACAGCTGGGCGAACATCTTCCGGGAACCACAGGAGGGCACATCTGGGAACAGCTGGGCTGATGTCATCTCTGGAAATGGAACCTTAGAACAGGAACAAAAAGAAAACAGCTGGTCCGACGTCATCCGATTACCAGGCGATGAACAGGATACAGCTGGGCTGGTGTCCTATCTGGATCTGAAGTCATCTGGTGGGCCAGTCAATGGTTTCTGGAAAGGCCAGTACACTGTAGACTGATGAATGTGGGGCACCTGAGTTCTGGATGTCCATATTGGTGAATCAATAAAGGCACTTCACAGTCTGGTGTGGCAGTATTGACTACTATTGCTCGGCTTTCCATTTTGTAGGCATGGGCACATTTGCTGGGAGGTCCTTGCACTGAGGCCAATAGTACCGGGGGTCAGGAGCTTGAATTATTATCCCGTCTGGGTGCACATAATTCACACAGTGGGAGATTTCACGTCCCTCTCCATCCACTATTCTCACTCTGTCTATAAACAGTGTCCTGCCTCTCGTCCACTGGGTATACTGCTCATGAAACAGTCTGTTCCTTGTTGGCCCCAGGATGCACACTTTTCATTGCTTCATCCCAGATCCAGGATTTCCTGCTGTTCTCAATCTCCTCCCAGGCCTTCCGAGGAAAGGTAGGAAAGGTCATACCATAGATCTTATTTGCCTTTCTACGAACCAGTCTCTCCTCTTTACTTGCTTTGGTCAATCTGAGACCGCTGGCCTGGCTTGGGGGTGGCCAGTCCTGGTTCTACCAGCTACGCATCCTTAAAGAAATTAGAAATGGATCCCTGACTTCTTCCTCTTGTGAAGCCAGGGCAGTGGCATCACCACTTTCTTCCATACATTCCTCCAAGGCAAGATCTTGAGGCTGTGTACCCATTCCTTTTTCACAAGGCCACATAGGTTCCCCCTCATCTTCCTCTTCACTGAGGATCTGAGCCCAGGAGTGAGCAGTCGTTCTCACTCCTGAGACTATCCACTCATCACTAGGCGCTGAGGTCGACACCTCCCACTCAAAGGCCTCCCGCATCTCATCTTCATCTAAGAGACTTGGGCTAGGCCCCCCCCCCCAGGGGTCTATTGATGCTTTATCCGAACTTTCTTTCTGGGATCCAGCATCTGAAACTTCAACTTTTGGTTCTGTCTCTAACTCTGCACCCTCTAGCTTTGTGCCACACTCCCCCGAGAGGCCTTCCTCCACAGGCTCTGCCTGGTGCTGTGTGCTACCAACTGCAGATTCCTGAACCTTTGTCCATGTGGGAGCCAAACAAATTTGAGGCACTTTATACAAGCCATATTTTTCTAGGCATCCAGCACAGTGAGGAATCATGAAGACGTCCCTTCCAGCTCTCAAGCATATTTAACATACATGCACTGGATATCCAGGAACCGCCACATGAGGAGGCAGTTGTCCTCCATAGCACCACTTTCCAATATCCCTCAGTCTATTTACTGCTGCTGTTACTGCAACCCGGGCATGATCCAGATAGCGAGCTGGTCCTGAGGCCATAACTGCAGAAAAACAAACAAAAGTTCACTGTAACTGAAAGTCCCACTTTATTGAACACACTCTTTAGTTGTAAAATGGCTCCTCTGCTGCTGTGTTTACTTTACTACCCCACCCTGTAATGGCGGTGGCAGCACTCCTGTGCATCAACATTCAGAATTTGGGTCAAGCCACTGCGCACCCGATTTACACAAACTACTGATAACTTTTGCTCAAACAGCACAACTTGCTCTGTTCTTGCTTTAAACACATTTACAGGATTTTCCACAGACTTTTTACATGCTGGTAACTTTTCTTTTACTACAGACCCTTAAAGCTTCAGGTTTTTAGCACAGGATTGCCTGTATAACTAGTGCTGCACATTGGCTACAACCCACAGTCTCTCTCTGGCTTCAAACTTTAAACTGAGGCTGAATTCATTACTATGCACACAGTCAATGGCTCAACAGACTTGCACTTGCTGGCAGGACTTGACACAGTCATTACTTGCAAAGCGACTACACTGCTGCACACACATTTATATGGCATAGGGCAGAAAATCACTGAGCAGTTTTTAGGTTGTTACTTACTGTTATCAGTAGCAGTTTGCTGCGATGGGGAAAAACCGCCTGCAGCCAGTTCTTGGAGGCCTCCGAACAGAAACGGGTGGGCAATCCTACCGATCGTCTTTTCGACCACCACTTTTGCAATTCTGACGATCGATTAGCGGGTTGAGCCCGATTTTAAACTAGATAGTCTATTTTTATAAGGTTTACAGCGATTTTAACAGTCCGTGACGCTCCTCCACAAGCCAGTACACGCACTCCACTTGCACTCCCTCTCGAATGGTGGGTCAGTCACTGTAGAGCTGGCTGAGGGGCGGGACTGATCTCAGCCTGACCAATCACACGACGCCATGCAAATGAGCTTCATATTCCTCACGAGGGCTCTTCTCCTCATGGCGATCATCGAGCAGGCAAATTTAAACTGCAGAATGCAACTTTTTTTCTTTACCAACCGGCTCCATGGCGGAGCCCATTTCAGCCATTTAACATAGCCATTACACTCCTGCAAGTCTCTCATTCATTTCAGAAAGCATTTCCTACATCCAGGGCACAATTTTCCTGTTGCTACCCCTAGTATTCCACATTTTTCTTTACCACAGTTCATTTTAAAAGCATTTCAAATGTCCAGGGCACAATTTTCCTGTTGCTACCCCTAGTCTTCCACACTTTTCTTTGCCACAGTTCCTTTTAAAAGCAGGCAAAAATGCTGTAAACAATTTTGATGCAGGACGAGGGCACACTCTTTGGCTTTACTGCTCTTTGGTAAACAGTTGGCATTTTGAACAGCAGCATAAGATCCACAGCACACAGCAACACACTAGTTACTTGCTTCAGCTTCTGGGCTACCCACTGCTAGATAGCCAAAACGCTAGCCCCCTTGCCCGAGCACCTTCCTCCCAGAACAAAATCCAAAGCGGTGCCTCCATTTTTGTAACCCTTCACCCCTGCCTTTTTTGCCAAAATGACAGGTGGCATGCTGTTGAAGCTGACAGCAGTACCTGGTGGGGACTGGGTTCGGGGAGGATGAGGTTACTCAGCACAGGGGACCTAGGTTTAGCTACTCTGCACAGGGGCACCCAGGTAAATCCGAACACAGGAAGCAATAACTGTAATGTCCAGAACCAGGAATGGGATTCTTCACTGTGGCTTTTATTCACATCCAAGCTGAACAAACAAAGCATAGATGGACCCCCATGGGGCTACATTTCTGGTAATGCAGATTAGAGACAACAGAACACTTTATCACTATTTCCAGCCATCAGGCTCTAAACCCACAAGGCACACAGCCCGGACTTGCACGCAGCTTTGGGTACACAGCCGGACTTGTACACTACTTGGGTTTTCCCCACTGGCCCGGCTCCCCCACCAGCCACTTGATCCATGGTCCATTTGAGGAATGAACCAATTATCCTGTTGTGGCTCCCCAAACCACACTAGAGTCTTGACTCTAGAGTGAATTTTCCTTACAATCCCACATCTGGGTACTTCCCTTATCACTGGCCAAGTGCCTGAGGCAAAGTAGAAATCCACAGAAGAAATCCAGAGAGGTGGACCTGGTCACTAAAGATGGGGTCACCCACCTCCAGCTCCCAAAGCCCATACCCGGCCATTTCTCTGGAAACTGAACAATTCCTTTACTGAACTTTCAAATGTAGATTCTGGGTAGACGTCTGTCACATCTCCTCTACATATCATTTGCATCCCAACAAGCTCTGGACTTGAACCTACTTTCACTTTGCTTAGCCCATTACTCTAGGCTTCCCAATATTTAGTAGTTCAATCCCCACATTATCACACAAGTCCCAGGGTGAAAAACATAGGCCCTTTTAGCAAGAGCAGACACTCACCCTCACGTTGCAGGTGCCCCACAGGCGACTCACAATTCTTCTTGTTCTCCCAAATAAACACTGGAACAAACAGGCTGCTTTTCCTTCAGAAGCAGAACTGGGGGTTGTCCCAGGAATCTGCAGGGAACCCTTTCCTGCCCCCCCTCCAGAGGGAGGGGGCACTGAGACCCGAAAACAGCAGTCTCCACCACTTCAGTTATCTTCTGTGTCTCTCTTTAAGGTGGAGACACACACCCTTTTACTTAAAAGTAGCCCTCTGACAGGGCTGAGGCTCCTAGAACCTTCACTGAGCTGCTTTCTCAGCAAGCTCCCAACTTCACACTCACTCACTGAAGACTGACCGAAGACTGACTTCAAAACCTCCCAACGTTCTAACTAACTCCCTTGCTGCAGATTCCAATGTGGCTCATGCAGCTGCGATAGTTCTATTGGTGATGTCATCCCTCAGTCTCAGCTGAGACTGAGAACAGAGTGAGACAGTGTGAAACCCATTTAACTGGAGTTTCACAAGCTGCCTTCCCTGCCTACCACTAGGTCTTACTGGGATTCTAGTAACCCCGGGTAACAAGGGGGTTACATTAACTTTTCCCATTGACTTATAATGGGAACTTGTTTTTTGAATAACTTTTGAACCATTTAATATTTTTCCACGAAATCTTCAAAAGACACATCGGGGATCCTGGCTGCATGTTCCCTGAAGATTTAGGACCGGTCGCACAAACCGTGCGACCTGTAGGCGCGACCGTGAGAATTCCAAAAAGTGTAACGCATGCGCAGATCACTTAATAACTCGCACGTATATCAACCAGTATGAAACTTGGCAGATCCCAAGGCGTGTGGGTCTTGATTCTGTATTCCAAATTTCAGGCATATCTGTTAAACGGTTGCAAAGTTATTAAGGTGCAAAATTTGGGGTTTAATATGTACATGGCTCCTCAACCCTAACTATGGTAGCACTACCATGCTACCATAATATATATGTGTATATATATATATATATATATATATATATATATATAACACACACACATGCACAAACATATGTATGTGTGTGTGGCCAAGGCGAGGAATTTGCATGCGTCTATGATGGTAAGAGACTGTGCACTGGGTGGAGGTGGTGGGGAGCAAGGAGTATGCGCTAGAGTGCTTGAATGTACTTTTTGATGATTACTGAGCCCGAGCATCTTTACAGATGCATCTGTGTGTGTGGGATAGGCAGCAGCCAAGGTGTGGGTGTGGATGATGGAGATATCAGAATGGATGTGACTGATTAAGCCTATAGAAGTGAAGGCTGACAACTGGAAAGTGGAGGTGAGGATGTAAGGTCCTCTTATGGGAGGAAGGAGGGATATGTGTATGGCACTGTATATGAGAAGATTATTTTAAATTCATCTGGTAGGGTGTGGGTGTGGGTGTGTTTTATTGGAATGTAGGTGAAAAATACATTCTGCTTTACTGTTAAAAAGTGGACAGAAACATAGAATTTGACAGCAGATAAGGACCACTTGGCTCTCCCAGTCTACCCATTTCCCTACCTAATGGATAAGCTGCAGATCCTAGATAACCAACAGCCTACTTCTCCAACCCCAACCCCTAGAATTGCCTTATGTCTGTCCCATGCATTCTTGAATTCCCCTACTGTTTTTGACTCCATGACCTCCTCAGGAAGGCTGTTCCATGCATCCACAACCCTCTCCATGAAAAAATACTTCCTCACATTACCTCTGAGCCATCCCCCTTCTATCTTCAAATTGTGCCCCCTTGTTCTTGCACACCTCTTTTTTTGAAAGATGCTACCCACTTGGAGTTTGCTGATTCCCTTGAGGTACTCTAAAGTTTCTATCATGTCCCTATTGTCCCTCCTTTCTTCGAGGGTATACATATTAAACTCCTTAAATCTCTCTTCACATGTCTTCTGGTGCAGACCCTGCACCATTTTAGTTGCCCTCCTCTGGACTGAGTCTGCCTCAATCCTGTCTATGTCCTTGTGGCGATTGGGTCTCCAGAACTGCACGCAGTACTCCAGATGGGATCTCACCAGCTGTCTGTACAGAGGGATAACAACTTCCTATTTTCTACTGGTGATGCCTCTTCCCATACATCCCAGTATCCCCCAGCCCTCCTTACTGCCCCCGCACATTGCTTGCCCACCTTTAGGTCATCTGATATGACTATCCCCAGGTCCCTTTCCATTTTTGTTGTTATTAGTATTTCACCCCCCATAGTGTACTCTTCCCCTGGGTGTTTGTTTCCCAGGTGCATTACTTTGCATTTCTTAGCATTGAATGCAAGTTGCCATACATTTGACCATTCCTCCAGCCTTGCCAATTCCCTTCTCTCCTTTCCACCCTACCTTGTGTATCAACTCTGTTGCAAATCTTTGTGTCATCTGCAAAGAGACATACTTTTCCTTCCAGTCCCTCTGCAATGTCACTTATAAAGACATTGAAGAAGGCCGGTCCTAGAACTGAACGCTGCGGTACCCCACTAGTAACCCTTCTTTCTTCAGAGTGGACTCCGTTTACTATTACCCTCTGTGTCCTGTTCTCCAGCCAATATTTTACCCAGGCTACCATCTTGGGACCCACTCCTAGGCTGACTAACTTGTATATTAATCTTTTGTGTGGGACTGTGTCAAATGCCTTGCTAAAGTCTAGGTAGGCCATGTCCACAGCCCCTCCCTGATCTACTGCTTTGGTCACCCAGTCAAAGAAATCTATTAGATTCATCTGACATGACCTTCCCGCTGTGAATCCCTGTTGCTATGGGTCCTGAGCCCCTCTGGCCTCTAGTTACTCAACAATTCTCTCCTTCAGAAGTGATTCCATCATTTTCCCTATCACTGAGGTCAAACTAACAGGTCTGTAGTTTCCTGCCTCTGCCCTGCTTCCGCTTTTGTGAAGTGGAATCACAGCTGTCCTCCTCCAGTCCTCAGGTACCACCCCATCCTCCCATGATTTGTTAAAGAGGGTAGTCAGTAGTGTCACTAGTTCTACCCTTAGTTCTTTTAGAATTCTGGAATGAATCCCATCAGGCCCCATTGCTTTTTCCACCTTCAGTTTTAAGAGTTCTTGCAGAACTCTTTCTTCTGTGAATGGACTGGTATCAACCGCCCCTATCCAGAGTGTTTCTGTTGTTTGGTTTAGGTACCTCCCCTTATTCACTTGTGAATACTGAGCAAAAATATTTGTTTAGTATCTCTGCCTTTTCACAGTCGCCCTCTGCCCACCCTCTTCCCCTTTATTAAGCCTTGCTATCCCCCCCCCCCTTGGTCTTTCTTCGCTCCCTGATGTACCTACAAAAGGTTTTATCCCCCTTCTTAACTGAGTTGGCTATCTTTTCCTCGGTTTGGGCCTTTGCTGTTCTGACTACCTTCCCTGCTTCCTTCTGCTTTAACTGATACAGTTCTCTGTCCTGTTCCTTCTTTGATTCCTTGTACTTCCTGAATGCTATCTTTTTCACCCTAACCTTCCCTGCCACCTCCTTTGAGAACTATAGTGTTTTTTTACATTGTTTTGTTTTGTTCATTTGCTTCACACAAAGGCTTGTTGCCTCTGTGATGCAGTTTTGATTATTCCCTATTGTTCTTCCACCCCTCCTTCCTGACCATTTGTTAGTGCATTCCTTAGGCACTCACCCATTTTGGCAAAGTCAGCCCTCCTGAAGTCCAGTACCTTTGCTTTTGTATGGCTTGACTCTACTGCTGTGTTTATCGTGAACCATACTGTTCGATGGTCGCTAGTTTGCAGATGGCTACCCACTTTTACATATGTTATCCTCTCTCATCTCCATTTGAGAGTACCAGGTCTAAGATTGCTCTCTCCCGAGTGGGTTCCAATACTAGTCATCTAAGCACACAGAAACAGTCTATTTTTCTACATGATTACATAACAGCTATACAACAAAGAAAACAAAACAGTCAGTGTCAGTGTTCTGGAAGCTAAAACCCTGGCTGGCAGTATAGCCTAGAGGTTAGAGTAATGAGCTTGATACATCCAGCAGACCGGGGTTGATTCCCACAACCTCCTCTTGCATACTGTGTGACTCTGAGCAAGTCACTTAACCTCCCCAGTGCTCCCAGGTCACCCCTGAAAACAGGCACTTGTGCCTAGTGGGCTGTACCTGGTTACCAAAGACTAAAAAAAAATAGCATTTTTGGCTGTCATCTGAACTGTACAGTCAAATGACAAAACTCTTCGTCAAACCTTGCAGTCTGATTTGATCTGCTGCATGTGGAACAGCTGTAGCAATTGTGCTACTTGAACAATACCATTTACAAACTAGAACACCTTCATCTGCTGGCATGTTGTATGTAACTAAATGCAGAAAGGCTAATCAAAACAGTTTGGCAAGTCGTAGCTGAACCTTTCACACCAAGCTATTGCACAGGCAGCCATTGTTGGCTGTAGCCAACTCTTTTTTAAATATGGGCACAACATATCAGGAACCACACCAGAAGACAGGGGTAAATTGTATCACATCTGCCATTCAGGATGGACTGTGTATATTCCTGAATCCTTTCTTCCACGGGGTGTATGGTGTGGCCAGTATAGAGTTTTGCACATGAGCACCAGAGGGCATAGATGACATAAGAACTTCTGCAAGTAAGGCGACATCTAATGTTAGGTATGTTGCACTGGTTAATTTGTAATTTTTCTGGGCATACTTGGACTGGTAAATCTGTTACTTTCCAGAGCATGCTGGCATACGTTACGTATGCCAATATGTCCAGGAAATTGACAAATTTACTAGTCAAACACATAACTGCATATTTGACGTTAGATGTCACCTTACTTGGAGAAGTTCTAACATCATCTATCCCTTCCTGTGCCCATGTGCAAAACTCTATATTGACTGCACCATATGCCCCATGAAAGAAAGGATTCAGGAACCATGTGTGGTCCATCCTGAATGGCAGATGCACACATTGGACCTCCGTCCATAATTCTGATCTGAGTATGACTGTTTAGATTCATAGGGTTAGATTGTGTATGCCTCAGCTCCAGGGGAGGAAAGGGGTTATGAACCCTCCTGCAAAAGAAGAGTAGACTTATCTACAGCTGTGGTGCTCTCCATCCTGTGAGACTCAATGACAGATGGGACACTGTCCACTTCTTGTAATTATTCTTTTGTCAATATGGTACTTACTGATTTGAGGTTTTTCTAACCACATATTTTTTATCTTTACCACCCTAGGTTTCATTTGCAGTTTGTTCCGGGACCCACTAGGAATCCAGTCTCCAGTTGATTCATCTCCTAGGATTCAAATGAACCAAGTGGATAGAACCTTACTCAAGCCATTAAGTTTTTATAATAGTTTAACTATGGTGCTTAATATTTTGAAGTAAGGGAAAGGGAACATTGCTTAACCAGGAGTAGCACGCTAAGTCAAAGCTTGTTTCCATATGTGACCTGGGAGCACAAGGAAGTTAAGTGACTTCCTCAGGATCTCAAAGTATGCACCTAGGCGACTGTGGGATTTAAACCTAGGTCCCCAGGTCTGCAGCTCAGAGCCTTAATCCACTGTACTATACTGTCTCCTAAGTAGAAGCAGTTATTCTTTCAAAGCTCAGAAGAATAAATCTTTCTCTTGCACTTCTATAAACTTGGCTTCTTACAGTATATGAATTCAATGTATATGTAATTTGTTTTTGCACGTTTCTATATATTTGTTGTCCATTTGTACACGCTGAATAAATTTGTCTCTGTAATAGAAGATAACGAGGCAGCATACTGTTCCTGAATTTATTGAGCATCTCTGCCTTTAAAGAACAACAATTGTGGCTATTTTAAAAAAGTCCCTAGGTCCCCAGCCCCCATTGCTGCCTTATGCCGCCTGATAAAATGCACCATTTTTGGTGCTTCCATCAAGCCACCTAGTGCCTTACCCCACCTGGACTGACATAGTCCATATCCTGAAATTTTCTGATGTGTAGAAGATGAAGGGGAAGGGATCATAATTGTTGGCTCCTTCGGAGCCGGCTGTCAGATATCTTTCCTTTCTGGTACAACTAGCCGAAAACTCGCCTCTGCCCCAATGCCATTCTCTCGCTGTGACATTTTGTGACCTAGCTGTTTGTAGAGCATGGAGATCACTACATTGAAATGATTGGCATTGTAACAAAGTTTTATATTTTAGAAGTTCATTGGGGTCAATTACAGTCACTACTCAACTACCAAAGGCTTTTGTTAGTTGAGCTGTGGCTTTGAATTGACTTCCAAGGACTTCTAAAATATGGCAAAAGGCATTTTGAAAATTGCACCATTCATTTCGGTGTAGCATGCCCCTATGCTTTACAAACAACTATGTCACAAAACATTGGAGTGCGGGGTGGCATTGGGGGTGGAGCTTTCAGCTAGTGTTACCAGAAAGGGGAAGGGATCTGGCAGCCGGCTGCTGAGTCGAGAATTACGATCCTTTCCCTTTCATCTTCTACACATCAGAAAATTTCAGGATATAGACTATGTAAGTCCAGGCAGGGTAAGACTCCAAGAGGGCTTGGTTGAAGCACCAAAAATGGTGTTCTTTATTTAACCATTGTATTTAAGTAGGCATGTCTGCTGCCTTGACTACCCCCCTCCCCGTGAAGAATCCGTAGGGATCTGAAGCACTGGGGTGTTTGTCCAGCTGTCAGTGAAATAAATGCTATTCTGCAGTACACTTACTTGGTGCCTTGGTTTTCAGTTAGTAGTGCAGTTTTCCTGTTGTTGTTTAGTTCACCCCTGTTTTACCGCATCTTACCATATCTCCGGTTTGTGCCAGGATCTTTTGTTTTCCTCCATAATTGGTGACACCGGGAAATGTATTAGTCAGGACTAAACATTTACAGATACTCACCCCAGCCAGGCAGGGTGAACTGCAGGTACCTGGGAGTGCTGGTATATGGCAACCCAGTGGGGTGTGGTTGAGGTCAGAAAACAGTTACCAGTAGCCACAAAATCTTTAGATTTATAATCACTTACATGGAATAAAGGGGGGCTCCTGCGCTAATATTGTCAGACCCACAGAGTGACTTAGGAAAATTTTGTTGATACTGTACTCAGTTGTGAATACTATGATTGCAAGCAAGACTATCAACCTAGATTAACAACAGGGCTGCAAGCTGGATAACAGGAAAAATATGTTTGAATGCCTGAGCAACAGACACGTTAGACACTGGATGGGAGATGCAGTATACTGGCAGTTTTTTTCTATGGCCATGTAATGCAATGCATCCCTTCATCTTCAATTAGTATGTCTCATATATTTCTGTTTTTTTAACTTATATTTTGTGCCACTGTGATTATCACTTTCTTAGAACAGCAGCTCAGAGATTTTCTCAGAGAGTCTTTTCATTGCCCATGAGTTGATGCCGAAAATGGAAGAGCCACATCATACTACCATGCGTGTGGCAGACTAGAGAACGTGTGTCCCCTGATTTTCCCCTTCATCACAGATGACTGTATTTGGATTGACAAAATGGCACATTATTTTTTCCCCCACTGGTTTTTTTTTTTATTGTGTGTCAGTCAAATTTGTTTTCTCCTCCTTGCCGGGACTGTCAAAACACCAATGTTCAGCCCTGATACTCTAATCCTCCCATCCTCCAATGAACAGTTTCTGTCAAGTTTTTAAAATGGTAGGAACCAGCTCAAGAAGCACCATTCCATGGCTACACAGAAACATCCAGGTGACTGAATTTAAGAAATGATGGTTTAAATCATGGCATGAAAAAGGGCTATAGGAGGTGACACAGATGTATAAAAATACTTCTATGACATTTGCAGAAACCCATGGAAAACTGAATATTCCTTGCTCACACTTTATTTGCTACTTGTGGATACCATAATGCATCACGATTCTAGCAGGATGAGTCATAAGACTTATATGTGCTGAGTTGGACAGTTGCTAACCTAAACAAGGGAAATGCGGCAGCACTAAATTAATTGGCAGCTATTTGGACCAGAGCGGAGGGGGGAAACTATCTGTAGCAGGCACTTGTGAGTGCAGGTGCAAACAAGTTTCTTCTGTCTTCTATGTTGCAGTGGGTGGCTACAGGCAGGCTAGCAAGAGAGGCAGCACTCAGGCAGCAGTTTAGTAAGTACTTACTGGCAGTGTGACCATCTGACAATGGTGTGTAGCAAGCAAGTGGGGTTGCAATTATGGACCAAAAACATTACAAAAGGAAAATGGAGCACCCCGAGGCACTTATACACATCAATCAATCAATCAAAATCTTTATTTATCCAAACAGGCACCATTGAGCAAGGCTCATTTGCAAGATGGACCTGGTCATGAATATATCAAAGTATAGTACAGAAGCATGTATACAAAAAGCAATAATATACAAGGAAGAAAAAGTATATACAGTGTATACAGTACAGTACAAGGTTGAAATAAATAAAAAAAATAGCATTATTTTACAATTGAAGAAGTCAGCAGATGTACAATCAACCATAGTCATACAGGGGTTATAAGCAGAGATCTTTTGAGTGAGGCAGCTGGCAACTACACATATAGGGGAAAGAGGCTGTGTATGGGGTGGCAGGTTAGAGAGGTAAAGAAGAGGAGGGATATATTACTGACGACTGGGGGAAAAATTGAGCTAAAACCACAGAAAGTGAAGATGGTTGTCGTGCACTTGTTTATTATAATAATGACGGAGGGGGGGTAGATAATTGGGACACTACTATGGATGGGGTGGGACTTTAGCCAGGCTGGAGCGGACAGGGAAGGGTGGGTGCAGCAGGAAGAGTTAATAGGGAAAGAGTGAGAGCCAGGGGTAGAAACATGGCGAGCATCAGGATGGAAAGGGGGAGTTGCGGAATTAGTGGGCTAGCGGTGAGGAAAACATCACTTCAGAAGTCACAGTACAGGACAACCACGGTGGGGGGGGGTGCCAGCACATTTACCCACAGTGGGAAAGGGGTGACAGAGGCACACAGGAGCAGTTTCTAGATGCTCAGAGACAGAAAATGTCCTGCTCCACATATCTGTCGCTTGAGGCAATGGGCAACATTGTTGGTTCAGCAGGCAAGGCACACCCTGCAATGACGGGTTGCTCCCTCATTGGAGCAGTGAAATTGCTTTACTGTTGGTGGCACGCTTTTGCACTGCTGTCATAGGCAGCGTGCTATTTCATTCATGCCACAGAGCCCAGCCTGAAAAAGCAGTGGCGCCACTGGCCACAACACAACCACACCTCCAAAACCTGCTATTCCAAGCTACCACAATATGTTGCTAATATGTGCACAAGACAACATAAAAATTAATAGCAAATTATCTGGCATGCAATACCTTGAGGCAGAAAACAGATTCCTTTCAGAACAGTGTTGCAATTTTATTATTTGAAAATGTTGAACCAAAGTTCCAACTTGAAGAGGCACAGAAGAGGATCTCAGATCTTGAACATGACCAACTTCCCTTAAAGATATAAGTTAATTACTTTGAATCTAACTTTAAGGATATATGTAACTACGTGAGTCAAGGACATAGAAAGAATAAATGGGTCCTGGGGTCCCTGAGAGCCGGGACTACAATGTCTCACTGAGAGACAGCGAACAAAGTAATGGACAAATTTATGGAGATGGATCCTGCAAATGTTAATGTGGGAATGGGCAGAATACACCATGCCTTGGGTGCTAGACCAGAGTAGGTTTGTCTGTTATCCTGAAATATTACAAATCTGGTGACAAAGAAAATCTCCTGACATGTATATAAAAAGCAAAGGGTAAAACTGATGGGGGCCACCATTTTAGTCTACAACGAGCTCCCTCCTGCTCTACCTACAGAAAGGAAGAAATCTGATTATCTTTGTAACACATTATGGAAGCACAAGATTAAATTTGCAATGTTACTGCCAGCATGAATGAAGGTCATACTGAATGCATAAACCTTCATTTATAACTCTCAACAGCACGCTGAAAAGGACTTGAGAGAAAGAATACGGTATGTCTTTGAAGAACTTTAATATTGATCTGCCTACCTCTCGTGAATAAGCTATCCTATTCCGTGTAGCAGGTTTCACAGTGATCACAAGGAACTATCTTGTCTTTTTATACACAAGGCTTTCTTATGCGGCTTATATCAGCTTTTCATCTACTACAAAAACATTTTTTTACATTATTTGTCTAACAAAAAGTAATTTGTTATTCTTGGTTCTACTATTTCCCTTTAACTGATATATATATATATATATATATATATATATATATATATGAGTGTTCCCAGGGATCCATCCGGGCCCATTCTTTTTAGTACTTTTTTACTCTTTTTGCGCCCCCTTGTCACCATGGCTGGTCCCTCTCTGGTCCCTCAGTGCACCTGGCAGGCTATGCTGCCAAGGAGATAGGGGATCACTCCTACTGTGCCCTGCTCCTATTTCTTCTAGAGATGTGGATACCCCCCGGGTGGGGTGGTGGCAGCCCTTACCTCCAAAGCTTCAGGGGAGCATGCAGCTGGAGTCCTCCCTGGTCTCTCTGTGGTCGTCGTTGGTGCAGGAGCCCTTTGCCTGGACCAGCCATGGGGTTTTTTCCTTGTTCTGGTCTCTGCCCCTGCCGATGTCAGCACTCAAAGAGGACCAAAGAGATGGAGGCGTGCAGAGACACACCTCCACTCCAGTCCTTGGCTGACGTTCACCCCTCCCCTCTAGCTTGCCTCCTCTGCTGCACCAGCCAGCACCACCAGTGGTCACCCAGGTGGTGGCAGTATTGCGGAAAGGAATGCAACCCACCCCTCCCGGAGAAGGACAGCGGCCCATCGGGCACTCAATCCCTCTTCCCCTGGCTGGCCCTCTGATAACCTAGGCTCGCTACTGAACCCAGGTCACCAGCATCATAAGCAGTAGCGTCACCACTGTACCGGTGGGCCAATCTTTTTTCGTACTTTTTTGAATACATTACTCTCTGATATTCATGATTCAAATATATTTATTACCACATACACATATGGCCTTATATTATATGGTGGACGCATGGAACAGCCTTCCTGAGGAGGTTGTGGGGTCTAAAACTGTGGGAGAGTTCAAGAATGATTGGGACAGACACAAGGCAATTTTTGTGGGGGGTAGGAAGAAATAGGCTGTTGGTTAAATAGGATCTGCAGCTTATCCTCTAGGTAGAGAAATGGGCAGACTAGGTGGGCCAAGTGGTCCTTATCTGCCGTCAAAATCTATGTTTCTATGTTTCTATATCAATCTGGAAACAAACCCATCGAGATTAGCACTTGTTTACAAAAGGATTTTGATAATGTACAACACTGGTTGATTGAAACTGGTATGGTATCGAATATTTCTAAGACCAAATCCTTGTTTTTTGGTATTTAACAAAAGATTAACCAATCTGTACCTCTTCTTTCTTTTACTGATTTGACTGGTGCTAAATTTGAACATGACACAAGTTTTTGATATATGGGATTTGTACTGGATCAAAACTTGACCTTTTGGGACCATACTAATCATGTTGTTCAAAATGTACATTCTCATTTGGGGCAGTTATATCAGCTAAGAAATTGCCTAATATCTCACTCAAAGAAGGCATTTATTTATTTATTTAAAGATTGGTAAACAGAAAGGCACACTGAGCCAAGGCTCGTTTCCAGGTGCAACCCGGGGGAGAGGGGAAAAAGGAGTTTACAATGTACAGACAGTTACATGCGAAATACGAATTACATTACTAGGTAGTGCAATAATACATACATAGATGTGACTAACAGATTTCCTCAGGATGACAATGAGGTACTATATGGACTGATCAAACAAAATAAGATAGCTAAACGTTTGTGTTAGACGGTAATGGCAGTGTAAGGAAATATAGTGGGGCGTAAACGTCTGTGTATGCATAGTGTTATGAAAAAAAATTTGTAGAAAGGGACACAAGGTTCATCCGGGCATTGAGGAACAGCAGCAGGAGGTTACAGTGGGAGGTTTAAGCAGACGCTTAAGGGCAGGGAAGGTGGGGGTGAGACGAGTAGTAGAGGGGAGTTTATTCCAGAGCGATAGAAGGCTAAAGGAGAAAGCTTGTTGGCCTGCTGAAGTGTGGTCATGAGGGACGTAAAATGTACAGGAGTGATCTGAGTGGAGGGGGTAAGAGGAGGAGGTGGCTGGGGAGAGGAGTGAGGAAAGGTAGGATGGGAGGGTGTTCAATCAGAATTTAGAGATGAAGGTTAGGCTATGAGCCAAACGTCTCTGCTGGAGGGAAGGGAGAGAGAGAGAGAGAGACAGGATTAGAGATCACAATGGTGAGTGAGTGGAGGGGAATTGGAGGCAAAATGACAGAAGGCGTTAAAAAGAACATCAAGCTTAGTAAGGGAAGGAGGTGGGTGCTGAACTGTAGATGATATTGGCATAAGAGAATACAGGGAGTATCCATTTGGTATAGGTTCGCGATGCACCAGTAGGGATTTGCTATCCTTATGTCTATAGAGCAGACCTAATTTTGGGTGAAGTTTTGTGTGCATAGCAGTGAAGTGAGTTGAGAAATCTAAGGATGGGTTAAGCCAGACCCCTATGTATTTATAGGTAGGAACCATTTCGAAGGGTGTGCCTGTGAGTGTGATGAATATTAGTGGAAGTGATAGTCTGGCTAATTTCTGCCTTGAGCCGAAGGTCATGGCGACTGTTTTTTTAGTGTTCATTTTAAGCTCTTAGTTCTAAAACCAGTTTATAACTGCATGAAAATCTTGTTGAAGGGGAACCTGGACTTCAGGCAGAGTGGGGCCAGACAGATAGATGACAGTGTCATCGACATACATATGTATGTGGGAATGGGAGCAGACTGAAGGGAGATCGTTACTAAAGAGAAAAGAGGACAGGTCCAAGGATGGACCCCTGGGGAACACCAGATAGGGGAACACCAGATAGAAAGGGAGGGGGAAGAGAGGACATTACTAATTTGTACGGCTTGCTGTCTGCCAGTTAGGTAGGAGTGAAACCAGTTTACTACTGAGGGAGACAGTCCAGCCAACTGGAGTTTGTTTATAAAGAGGGGGTGTGAGACAGAACTAAAAGCTTTTGAGAGGTCAATGAAAATAGCTGAGGCAAAGTGACCTAGATCAGTAGCTGAGAGAATTAGAGTTGGTGAAGGGAAGTAAGGAGGAATTGGTGGGGTGAGATCATCTGAATCCTGATTGGACCAGGGGGAGGGTATTTGTGGCCGTCAGGAAACCATTGAGTCTTGAGTGGGCAATGGATTCTTGGATTTTGGCCAAGGAGGGGAGAAGGGATATGGATCAGTAGTTTCCTGGGGAGGATGAGTCACCACCCTTGCGGAGGGGAATCACTCGGGCGATTTCCAGGCAGATGGGATTTAGGATGTGGAGAAGGACAGACTTAGGAGGAGAGTGAGGAGGATTACAATGGAGGAGGCAGAGATTATGAGTAGTTTTGGGTGGAGTCCATCTGGGCTGGATTTGGATGTATTTCGGGCAGTGCTCAAATTACAGGGGGGGCCTGAGGATGCCGGAGCCCCTTACATTTTTGGAGGGCCCCCTGAGTTCTGTGTAATTGAAAGGTGCCGGGGGGGGCCATGTTTTGACCCCATTACTTCTCACTACCAAAGCTGCCGATTTCCATTCAGTCAGGAACACACACTGCAGCAGCCCTGCCTGAGTCAAAAACAGTAATTGACACCATGTTTTCTTTTTTAACAGCCATCCAGGAAAACAACAGCCTCCCCAAACCCATAGCCACACAGCCGGCATCAAAGTGAGTTATGTGATACTTAAGACAGATATTTATCTAAAGCAGTGTTTACACGGCTGCAGCACTCTTGCATTTGTGCTGCTCCCTTCCCACTGTGCTGTCTGCTCCTTCATCAGTTCAGTGTTTACACATCCCACCCTCACAGCACTGTAGGTCGCTCCAAGGAGGGGCTGTAAATTCAGTGAAGGTTGTTGGGAGACACTGGGAAAGAAGGCTGCCCATTGGAGCGAACACATCAAAGGGTTTACAGCATCAGTTAATGCACCCGCTCTGATACAGGTACCCACAATTGAGCTGCAGCACAAAAGGGATCTAAAGTGCACTAATGGCACTCTGGAAAGTGTGCACAAAGAAAACTTTGCAGCGCATCAACCTGTGCACATGGGTTAATGCACTGCAAAGTCGGCAGCGTAAACAAGCCTTAAGTGATAGCATGCCATTGCTTGACTGCTTTGATGGCCACCTTCCTGGAAAACAAACAAGACTCCCACAGCTGAAAGTAATATCTACAGCTGGCACCAAAGTTAGTCCTTCACAGATATTTTAAAGATCTTTATCTTTATCCTTATTAATTGTAAAAAAAATAAAATGCTGCTGTGCTTGCCTTCTTTGATGCCCGGTGTGACACCTCCTTGAGTGAGCACAGTTGGGGGTGTTCATTTCAGTGCAGACTATAGATGACTTAAAGCAGAGGTAAAAGTAATAGCCAGTAGCTCCTACACTGAGCCCCTGCGAACAGCTTTTTTGTTCCCTGTCGCTGAGTTGTAGAAAGAGAGAGGGAGAGAAAACAAGCACAGTTTCAGGAGCCCAGAGAACTAGTATGGCACCTCTGCTGTACTGCCTGTTGAAATCAGGTTACTGATGGCTGTTCTGCTGGAGGAGTCTTGTTATGTTAGGCAAGATAAGAAAATCAGGAGCACACAACTCATGACGGTTTGTAAATATGTTTTTTTTTGTATAAAGGCGGGGGTGGGGATAAGCAGGAATTAAGATGAGTAAGTCAGGACTCAGAGGAACTTGGGGAGGGCAGGCAGTGCTAGCTGGCTGGGGCTGAAGTGTGGGTTAGGGCCAGATGTGGAGCTGTACAAGATCCTGGACCCTATGGTAGTGTAAACACAAGTTGCCACCATAGAGAGAGCTGAGAGAGAGAGAGACCCTCAATGGGCCAGGGTTACACTCTTTTGGCCTCCTCAGCCTGACTTCTCATATGGGGGGGGGTACTTTAGTCTCCAGAGCCCATGTGCAGTAAGGCAAGCTTGGGGAGAGGGTACTTGTCTCCAGTGCTAATGTGAAGTAAGGTAAGCAGCCTAGAGAGAGGGTTGTTTTTTGTCTCAAGAGCCCACGAAAGTAAGGCAAGGCTGGTGGTGGTGGTGGGGAGGGGATTTGTGTCTCCTGGCCCCATGTGAAGTAAGGCTAGGTTGAGGAGGGGGGCATTTGTTTCCAGAACCCATGTGAAGTACGGTAAGACAAGGGAGAGGTGCGTGTTTGTCTCCGGACTCCATGTGAATGAAGGCAAGGTGGGAAGGGTGTCAGGAGCCCATGTGAAGTATGGCAAGGCGGGGGAGGGGGTCCTTTGTGTTTCTGGAGCCCATGTGAAGTAAGGCAAGACTAGTGGTGGGTGTTGTGCATCTCCGGAGCCCATATGAAGTAGGGCAATTCTAAGGGGTGCTTTGTGTCTCCAGAGTCCATGTAAAATAAGGTAAAGTGGGGGGGGTGCTGTGTGTCTCAGGAACCCATGTCAAGTAAGGCAAAGCGGGGGGGGGGGCCATGTGTCTCCGGAGTCCATGTGATGCAAGACTATGGGAGGGGGTGCTTTGTTCTCCAGAACTCAGCTGGAATGTGTATATTATCAAAAATAGATAATATGTTGCTTTCTCCTACTCGAGTAATGCATCCCACGTGATCTGCATATTGCAGCTGAGGCATATCCACAACGTTCTCAGATTTTTAAAGGAAAACTGTCAAAATCAATAGCGACACCCACCCCCAAGGGCTTACCCCCTGATTAAGCTTTTCACAAAGAAAAGCCTTAATTTTATCAGCAGGTACTTACTTTATTTGAATTCTGAAAAGTTCGGGAGTCGGGACGATGGTGGACCATGCGCGGCTCCATTTAGTGAGAAAGTGTGGTGCCGCACCGCTCGCTGCAATACAGCAGAAGCTTTATATAAGCAGAATGCTGGCCACACAACAGACTTGCTAAGGTACATGACAATGCTGAAATACAAAATTAATCACATGTATTCACAAAAGGCTGAATAACCCTGTGTTGTATGAAACAATCTTTTTGGGAGTCAGCAGAAAATGCCGAACGGTTACTAGCATATAGGTTTAAAAAAACAGCAAGCCAGTAACTTAATATCTGGGGTACAGAATATGGATTGGAAAGTAGTCTAGACAGAAAACGAAATAAATGAAGTATTTACAAAATGTTATTAACATATAAATCAATGAAAATATATATCAAAGTAAACTAAACTGTACTAAACAAGAAATTAACTCATTTCTTGAAGGAATAAACCTTCCTTGCTTATCAGCATAGGAGATACAGTACATAAAATTAGTAAACCATTCCAACTCCAAGAAATCACTACTGTAATACTGTACAAAATCTCCCAAATAGGAAAACCCCTGGACCAGACAGTATTCCCAGTGAGGTGTATAAACTGCTGTCCTCCCAAACAGACACTGTTTTCCATAAAATAATCTGGGAATCTTGGAAAAACAGTCCTTACCCCCACAATGACAGAAGCCTTTAATTCACGGATTCCCAAAAGGAAGGATCTGTCAGACTGTGCCAGTTACATACTGTACCTATTTTCATGTTAAGTAGGAGTATAACATCATAGCCAAGGTATTATCTAATAGGTTGCAATCAGTTTTGGGGATGCTAGTAGAGAAGGAACAAGTCTGTTTTTTTTGAAAGGACAAGCTGGGGCGGATAATGGTAGGAGGTTAATCAATGCTATTTGGGTAGCTAACAAACTAAAAAATTCCAGGTATTACAATAGTATTAGACATGATGAAAACATTAAATTCATTGGAATGGGAGTGTAATCATATTGTACTGCACAAATTTGGCCTTGCAGGAACTTTGTGGAAATCAGCACAAACTCTATAAACAATCCTCAGCAGTGGTTATTACTAATTTTGAACTGGACATCGTAAATACGGGAAGCTGATTGACCGAGAGGTTTTTGAAGCTGTGATGATATCGGGCTACATCATCACGGCTTCAGAAAACCTCCGGCCACCAGCCTCCTCATTGACCTCGCAGTCTTCTTCATCTCCAGCAGTCCGCAGCGAGACAGACTTCCAGTCGGCCGCTATTTAAAAAAGTAAAAAATTAAAATGAACTCCCACCAGCTGTGCACACAACAGAATTCAACACAATGGAAGCCGCTGGGAGCAATACTTTCAAAAGCAACATATCCAGCAGCATGCGAGTGGCAGCAATGGATGAATATTTTTTTTTTCTCTGAAAAGGACAAATGACAGACCCGCGCATTGTAGTCATTCTCACACAAACAGCGGCTCCCCCACAAAAAGAAAGCTACGTCCCAGCCATATAGAAAAAACTGCCAGTCTTGTCCCAGACATTCCTACCATTCTAATAGTAGCTCTTACAATAACAGTCCCGAATGAATCGCACCAAGACTCTATCTTTTTCTCGTTCGTTCATCATTGGCTTGCCTCTCCAACTTCTCTCTCAGCTTACCAGTCCTCAGCATCCAATTCCCAGAACAAAAAATAATAAAAATAAAGTGCACTATGAATGGAGAACACTTTAAGAAAAGAAAACTGCAATGGTAAGAAGCAGGTCACCCAGTCACAAGAGCTCCACTTCCTCTACCATGGCCAACAGCGCCACCTGCTGCCCAGAGCCCTCCAGGAACTATTTTATTTAAAGGTATTCTTCCAACACCCCCAAAACACATTTTTTAAATGTTTCTTTTTTTTTTTTTTACTTTAAAAATTATTTAAACCACTTCATAATAGCAATAATGCACTCCAGGGTGTGGTATATCATGGGATATCATCACTTCTTGGGTCGTTGGATGCACTCGGCCTGTGGCCTCGTGCCCAACCACCCGAGGCGTGATGATATCCCATGATATACCACACCCTGTCATGCATTATTGCTTAATTATACCACGGACATAAGTGAACAGCCAATGAAATCATTGGACTGGCAGTTTACCACCATTGTAAATCCTCTGATAACCAATGGCTGTTGATGAATATATAATCTATAACATCTACAGCATAGCAATAAATACAATAAAAATTAAAAAAAAATCAACCTCTTTAATATTTGTATTTTATTATAGTAAAAAAAAAAATGAACCTTGGTATAATCGCAATAAGCCACTCTGAGGATGTGGGTTATCGGGGGATTTACCTACTCAGCTCCGCCTCGTGGACAAACTACTCCAGCCATGGTAAATCTCCTGCAAACCCACACCACCTTGTGGCTTATTGTTTAATAATGCAACATCCTCCTTCTTTAACCAACATCGAGGAACAAGGCAGGGGTGCCCCCTTTACCTATATCTTATTCTATCCATAGAACTGCTAATATGAGCTATTGTAGACTCCCCTAAAATTCATGGGATTAAGACTGGGAGATGTATACAGACTGTTTTTGCTTATGCTGATGATCTTCTTTTAACCCTTAGCAGACCTCTTGATTTCTACAGTTGTGTACAGTCTCAGTTGTGAATAATTTCTCACTGTGCCTGTATGCTCTGTATTCAATTATACCTAATTGTGCATATGCTTTGTTTAGTTATCGTTCTCTGACTTTTATCCCTATACCAGTTTTGAAGATGTAACTTAATTTACTGCCTGTGTGACATTGTGCTTTGTTTATTATGTATGTTTTTGTAAAAGTGTCTGCATGCACTTACCATGTGCTATTATTTATTGTATCACTGTTCCTCCCTTTGTAACCTTTTTCCCTGGATCACTCCTGAAAGACTTTCCATCTTAGTGGGCCTACCCGGTTACCAAAATTCAAATAAAAATAAATAAATAGAAATAATACACTCCTAAACTTATTAAAATAGTTTAGCACTGTCTGTGGTTTAACAGTAAACTTGAATAAGACTCCAGTCATGCTACTGTACTGCCCCCAAATTTTAGAAATTAATCTTAAAAACTTGTTTGGTACAGACATAATAATGGAATGAACTGCAATATGTTGGGCTATCATTCAGTGATGACCTAAAATGAATACCAGACCTTAATTTACTCCCATTCTTAAAGAAGCTTCAGACAGACACAGATAGCTGGAACAAACTTAACCTACCCCTTCTAGGGAAAGTTAATACTATCAAAACAATAGCGGTGCCTAATTTGTTTTATATATTTCAAAACCTCCCACTTATGATAGAGAAAAAATACTATAGAAAATTGGAAATTGCATTAAAAAGTTTGTATGGGGACAGAAACACCCCCCTCTATCCAAAAACTTTTTGAGCTCCTTTGCAGGCCGAAGGTCTCGCCCTGCCATGGTAGGAAAGGTACTATGGGGTTTTTCTTACCAAGCAAACCCTTGAACATGTCCAGGAAATTTAACCTCATATAGCTCCAGTGTGGCTTACCATAGAAACCCAACTAATAGCCTCACACCACCACCCAGATGTTATTTTTGTTCTATTACCAATATGTCATAAAGATAATCCAGTCTTAGTAGGGTCTATAAAATTGTTTAAAAGGTGTATTTGCAGATTAATCCCCAATTTGATCCAATTAGTAATCTAACCCTACGGAATAATCGACACATTTTATATAATGCTAAGCCAATTGAAGACCCTGGTTGGACTGCCAGTCCGGTGGCGCTGAGGGTTGAGGCACTGGACACCACACCTCGCTCCACACCGGCAACCTAGGTTTGGGAACAGACTTGGGTCACCGGGAGTTGGCAGGGGCGAAGAGGGATTGAGCGTCCGAGGGACTGCTCTCCTTCTCTGGGGGAGGGGGGGTTTCAGTGGATGGTGTGCTGGTAGCCCCTAGCAGAGGCTGGGGGGTGGTGCACTTGCACTGTCCTTAGGGGGAGTGAGCTGGGGCATGGTGCCGGGAGGGAGCATGTGTGGACGTATGTGCGTTCCCCTCCCTTGGCATCCTTGCATGCCCCGCTTACACCACAAAGAAGAAAAAGAGGAAAATGGCGAATGATCATGGCGGCTTGATGGCCATCTACAGGACACCTGGCCTTGGGGGCACCGCTGCGGATACTGGATCCTGGTTCTGGTCAGAGAGTAAGGGGAACTCTCCGCCACCCCACCATGGGAGGTAAGCTGTGGGGGTAGCTGGCAGTGGGGGTTCCACTGGGGGCCGAGAGCAGACTGGACGGTGGCCGGATGAATAGGATGACGGGACACACAAGGCAGATTGGGAGCCTCAGGTAAAAAGGACTAACTAAAAAAACAAAAAAAGACCCTGGCTGGAACAAAACTGGAGTTCATAGACTATCTGATGTCCTAGATAATGATTCTAAAGTTCTCCTGTCCTTTGAAGAATTCAGGAAGAAATTTGGAATTTATAGATGCCATTTTCATTTCCACCTCCAATTTAGAGAAGAATTAAGTTCTATACTAGCTCACAATCTTACACTAATAGAGTTTGAAAACTGTTTACAATTTATTAAACTTTCCAAATTCAAAAAAAGTGGCTACCATATGTTATAAACTACTCTCTCAACCTGACAAGGGTCTGACCAACTCCTCAAAAGAGAATGAGAACAGGAACGCAACATCTCAGTTTCACCAGAAGAATGGGACTCAGCTTGGAATAATGCCAAGTCATCTAACACAGGGGTGGCTAATGCAGTTCAAGACATTACTACCACTATTCTCCCCCAGGTTGGAAAATAATGGTTTTTACCAGGGGCCACAAGCTGGAGATGCAACCATCCACATCCTGACTTATCACACATTTTGGAAATACCCCACACTTAAGCAATTGTAGAATTCGGTTCAGTCAACATGTTCCACAGTAGTGGAACAAAATCTTCCATTATTACCATCTCTATTCATTCTAAGAATTATTCCAGATAATATCATTCTAAGTAAGGGACTCAAACTGTGGCTTTTAGCTGCTTTGCTTGGTGCCAAAAGATTACTGTTCTCAGACTGGAAATCAAGGCTAATACCTACTTTGGAAGATTGGTTTATTAAGCACATGGGGACAACTGCCAACAAGGAAAGAATCAGCTACATGTTGCTCAATAAACTTGATATACTCAGCAAGATATGGGGGCCTTTTCTCCAGTCCACCAGCGATTGATAATGGAACTTTCAATTGTAGTAAGTATTTAAGCTGACAACTTCCATGCTCTAGATTTTACTGTGGATAATTTTAATTTAATTGATATATTTTCAAGTCTGCAGATAATGGGGCGTGCCTTTGGGTCATCAGTCATAACGGCCATGCCATTTCAATACACCCTACCCTGCAGACACTAACAAGTGTCACGGTGTGCCTTGGGGTCTTTGGGCCTGATGCTCACCCCATTCCATAAGGAAATACAATGAGATGGGTGCAGTATAGGAGAATGGGGTTAACTTTGGGGCTGAAGAGTCCAAGGCACACCTAGAAGGCAGGGTGTGGGTGGGGGTGGAATGGTATGAGCATTACAGGCAACGATCCCAAGTCACACCTCTGATGCCTGTCATTCTCAACAGGGTGGGGCGTTATGGCCAGAAACCCTAACAGCGCAGGTGTTCATTGGTATTTTCACTCCAATGTTTCAACATGGGTATTTTGTGAACCCCCACCTCATGAACAGTGGCAATATCAGTTCGTTAGCCGAAAGCTGATTTTGCACAGTGACTCTGCCATTTGGCAGCACAGGTGCAAAAACACATTTTGAACAGTATGTGAAAAATGACAGCTGTACTGTTCATGAGGAGGTGTAAAAAATGGCAATGTTGAAAATCTGGAGTGAAAATAACTATGATAATAAACTGTGATAATATGAAAAAACTGCCGAAGTCACGAGTGTGCGTAGAAACTGCGCATCGCACACCCAAAATGTACTTAGTTTGAGGACTGTTTACAGCAGATTGTCAACACAGGCATTTTGGGACCTTTGCTCATGAACAGTGTCACTGTGATTTTTTTAATGTGCCCCAACCACTGATTTCCCACAGCGACCACGCATTTCTGTGCCAGAAGTGCAAAAACACATTTCGGCCAGGGTGTGAAAAATGACAGCTGTACTGTTCATAAGGAGGTGTGAAAAAATGCCAGTGTAGAAAATCTGGACTGAAAATATTAAATTTGTGAACTTACGACAGTGCATGGAAACTGCGCAATGCACGCTCGTAACACAGTCAGTTTATGGACATTTGTCACCAAATTTTAAACATAGCCATTTTAAGACCTCTGCTCATGAACAGTGTCACTGTGATTTTCTTAATCTGTCCTGAACATTGATTTCGCACACTGACCGCGCCTTTGTGTGCTATTTGAGTGAAAACACACTTTGGGTGAGATGCAAAAAATGACAGCTATATTGTTCATAAGGAGGTGTAGTAAAATGGCAATGTTGAAAATCTGGAGTGAAAATATTAAACATTCACGAAGTTACGAGGATGCACAGGAACTGCACAATGCACGCTTATAAAACAGTCATTTTTGGGAATTTTTTTCACCAAATTTTCAACATAGGGTTTGGGGCGGGACCTACCTCATGAACTGTGACACTGTCATTTCATTACTTGGCCCCGAAAGATGGTTCCGCACAGTGACCGCGGAATCACCTTTCGGGATGGAATAACAAAATGACAGTACCAGAATTCATGAGGTGGGGGTCCCAAGAACCCAATGTTGAAAATATGGTGAAAAAAATCCCCAAAATGCCTGAGATATGCATCAAAGCTGAAAAAACCCTATTTTTTCCATTATAGAGCTTACCAGCATTTCCTCATTCGCGGTCAGCTTTGAAGTGTGCAGCCGTGTTCCCGGTCCACCTAAGATCATTGCGTCGGACATCGGATATAAGTATGGGGTGAGGGGGGTGTGGGGAAGCAGGGTGCTTAGAGGGTGGGCGTGGGTGGGGGGGGGTCAAGACAGTCAGCGAAGGACCGTTTTTTCTTACAGGTAATTTCATTTTAAGACAACACGGGACTTTTGCCACTCTGGGGTGGGCTCCCAGCATGGCAGCTGGAATGTTGTTTTTGGGGGGGCAGTGGAGCCAACGGGGGATTGAGCACCCCCGTCAGTCATACAGTGTGTGGGGGGACTCGGGACTGCATGAGCACACTGGGGTGGGCTTCCAGCATGCTATGTAGATGTGTGTGTGTGTGGGTGGGGGGCGAACTGTCTATGACAGTTCGGATGCAGTGAGCTAGACACCACACCTCACTCCACGCTGGCAACCTGGATTTGGGAACAAGCCCAGGTCATTGGGGGTCAGCAAGGAGGAGGATCGAGCATCCCAACGGATGCTCTCCTCCTTCGCAGTGGGTTACCAGGGGTGCTTCATGCACCCGACATTCTTGAAGGTCAGTGGGAGCCCGACTTTCAGGGCATTGGCAACTCCTATGGCATGGGAGTCATGGCGGGGAGGACGCTGTAAGACACTTGGTGGGCATAGGGCCCGGACCGGCGTCCTCAGGGGGATGGAAGGGAACCACTAAAGAAAAGCAGAAAACACCCCTCGGAGGTCCTAGATGACGGCCACTCCAAGCTATCCAGCCACAAGAGCTACAGGCAGACCCTGCTGCGTGAATGCACTCCACTGAGGAGGAGGAAGGTAGGTCCTTCCGTGGCACACCCAAGGGGTTATCTGGGTGCTTGAAGGGACCAATGGAGTAGCTGGGGGCACTCTAGGGGCAGATCCCAGGACTGAGGCAGGGGATGGTATGAGAGGCCCGAAGGAGTGGAATGACAAGGGCAGGTCAGCAGGGATAAAAAAGAAAGAAAAAAAAAAAAAGGCAAAGTTACAAATGGTGAATTCTGCCCTCCCCCTCCCCCCCGCTGCCCAATGTGGATTATTCCCTGGTGTCTAGTGGCCCCCCCCCACCACACACACTCACACACACATACACTGATTGCAGGCTCAATCCTTCCCTGGTGTCTAGTTGTCCCCCCTGCCAATCACTGGCCTGATGTTAAGAAAAATCTTTCCCTGGTGCCTAGCGGTCCCTCCCTCCCCCACCCACACACGTCCAACGTTGGTTACAATATTCCCTGGTGTCTAATGCCCCCCCCCACCTGATCAGCCGCCTGACATAATGTTACACTTTCTTTGGTGTCCGGTGGTCCCTCCCCCAACCTGATCACCCGCCCAACATAATGTTACTCTTTCCCTGGTGTCCAGTGGTTCCCCATCCCTATCACCCACCTGACGTAATGTTTCACTTTCCCTGGTGTCCAGTGATCCGTCCCCCAACCCGATCACCGCCCGACATAATGCTACACTTTACCCTGGTGTCCAGTAGTCTCTCCCCATCCCAATCCCCTGTAGTAGTTAATTCTCTGGTGTTTAGTGGACCCCCCTCAGGAGGGAGTAAATTACTTTTTTTAACAAAAAAAAACAGTGGTAGCAGGAGACCTGGCAGGAACCGAACCACGGTCCCAGGTCTCTTGCTTCGCCGTGTGATGGTGCTCTAGCCATGCCACCACGGGAGTGGCTTGACCAGCCCCCTAGCACATGGCTACTTGATCACTCTACAGGCAGTCAGTAGAGTGACAGGGATAGCAGTAATTCCCCACCACTATTACACCCCTGTTGCTCTAACCCCTTTCACACTTTACACAGTGCATTTCTTACAGCGCTCTTCCTGATGTGCTGTTTTAACCCGGTACCCTTTCCCTTCTAGTCTCCACTGAGTACATGTTCAGTGCTTTGAGACACTCCTTATAGGACCTGCTCTGTAGGCCCTGAATCAGTTTTGTTAACCTGTAGTGCATCATCTCCAGCTCATCCCTGTCTTTCCTGAGGTGAGGGCTCCAGAACTGGCCACAGTACTCCAGGTGAGGCCTCACTAAGGATCTAAATAGGGGAAGTATTACCTCTTCCCTTCTGCTATCAGTATCCCTTCAAATACCTCACAGCATCCTACTCGCTTTGCTGTATGCCTTGTTGTACTGACTCGATTGTTTGAAGGAATCACTGATGATAATTCCGAGGTCCTGTTCCTCAGCTGTAGTGTTAAGTTTCATCCACCCAGTTTTCCGTCCTGGGGTCCTTGTTCCCTAGGTGCATTACCTTACACTTTTTGGCATTGAATTTCAACTGCCAAACCTTAGATCACCTCTCTAGCTTTTGCAACTCATTCAGCATTTCCCTGATTCCCTCATTGTTATCCTTGCTCCCATAGGGCTTAGTTAGCCCTGGATTCCCTTGCCAATGTTGCTGATGAACACATTGAAGAGGACCGGACCTAGGCCAGATCCCTGTGGTACCCTGATGACCTCTCTCTCTTCTGGTTTGACCCCATTGATCACAGCCTTCTGCTGCTTTCCTTTTAGCCAATTACCTACCTACGCAGTTTACAATGACCTTAGCTGCACCGAGTTGAAAGCCTTGTTGAGGCCAATCCGCAGTGTGGCCCCTATCCAATTCCTTCATCACCCAGTCAAAGAAAACTATCAGGTTAGTCTGACAAGACTTCCCTGACACAGATCTGTGCTGTTTACTTTCTGGAGACCATTGCTGTCCAGGTAGTACACGAGGTCCTTTTTGACCAGTGACTCCATTAACTTCCCTACAATAGAGGTAAGACTGACAGGTCTGTAGTTCCTCACTTGTTCCTTGACCCCCCCCCCAACCCTACTCATTATGGAAGCAGAACTGTGTCCGCCACCCTCCAGTCCTTTGGAACTACCCCTCTCCTTAGTGAACTGTTAAACAGGACTACCAGGGGTTCAGCCAGTACCACTGACAGTTCCTTGTGTAACCTCGGATGCAACCCATGTGGTCCCGGAGCCTTATCTGTCTTTAGGGCTGCCAGCCCTTTCTGGACCCTTTCACTTTTAAATATTGGATGCCTCATCTCTGGGACCCCCTTATAGGCTGCTTTGATGCCACTCTCCGGCTAGGGCCCAATGTCCTCCATAGTGAAAACTGAGTAAAAGTAATCATTAAGGATGGCAGCCTTTTGCCCATCCTATCACCCTTTACTCCTCAGCTAGCCTTGTGATTCTCTCTCCTTTTTCCCCCTAATATATCTGAAGAAATGTTTTTCTCTGATTTTGACCCCCTCTGCAATACACAGCTCTGTCTGCTTTTGCCTCCCTAACTGCCCTCTTTGCCTCCCTATTTTTCAGTAAGCATTCTCCCTATTCTTCATCCTCCTGCTTTTCTTTATACTTGTAGAAGGCCTTTTTCTTGGCCCTCACTGCTTCCCTGACTTTTGCTGAGAACCATAACTGTCTCTTGAACGTGTACTTTTTGGTTACCATTCTTATACATAACTTAGATGCCACAAGAATGTCTTCCTTTATTGCCCCCCCCATCTGTCTTCCACCCCTTCAGTTTTCCACTCCAACTAACTTTTCCCTGACCTGGTCCCTCAGCCTGTTGACATCCACCCTTCTAAAATCAAGGATTTCAGCTCTTGACTGAGGTTTCTGGACTCAAAGGCCAGTTCAAACCAAATGGAGTTATGGTCACTGTTCATCAGTGGTTCCCGTATTCTCACAGCTCCTACCGCCTCAGAGTTGGAGAGCACCACATCGAGAATTGCATTCCTTAACTAGGTGTACCAGTAGACAGTCCTGCAAGGTGCCCAGCAAGGCCACTGGAACAGCCCAATAAATGTCTAGCAAGTTTAGATCACCCACTAACACTACTTCCTCCTTTTCCACCCCCTTTTTCAAGTTCTTACCTGAGCTGTCTGTCCCTCTCTTCCCCTTGCTCAGGAGGTCTATAGATCGCCCCTAAGCACAGATTCTTTGCCTCAGACTGCCCTGAGTTATACCCACAGCAACTCTGTCCTATTACTACCCCCCATGCACCCATCTTCCACCACCTCAATGCTATCCATGAAAAAAAGAACTACTCCTCCCCCTCTACCTGTTCCACTGTCCCTCCTGAACATTGAGTACCCAGAAACCATCAGGTCCCAGTCATTATTTTCCTAAGCCCACACTTCTGTGATGACCACAAGGTCCACCTCACTGTCCACCATCAGCACCTAGAGCTTGCTGGTTTTATTACTCAGGCTTGTGGCATTAAGGCACACCCCCTTTCCATCTGACCTGTGATCCTACTTTGCTACTACCCTTGTGCTTTCCTTGTCTTCTCATCCTCTTGTTTTTCTTGGTGTTTACACACTTTGCATTCCCCCCTCTAATGTCTCCTCACCTACTCCAGTTAGGGTCACAGCTCTCTTTGTATCTGCTTGCTACAAGCCGCCAGATGTAGGGGAGTACTGGCTATGATCTCCTTCCTCTCACCTGCCACCATGGTTCCCCTAGTCCCAGTCTCCTCCACAGTCAGTTTAAACATCTGAAACAAATGTCAAACTTCTGCCCCAGCACACAGTCCCCCTCTCTTGTCAGATGAAGTCCATCACTCTTGAAGAGTCTCCTTTCCGAGAAGTTCCCCCAATCCCCCACAAAGTGTTACCCCTTCTCCTGACACAATACCTGAAACCACCTGTTAAATTCCTCTGTTACATCACTCCTTATTCTGTCCTGCTTTCCCTCCCTGTCCCACACAGAGAGGACTTTGGAAAAGGCCAGGGAAGTTGAGTGTGCCATCAATCTGTCCCCCAGTCTATGGACGGTCCATTGCACCATCTCCACCAACTGGTTTTGTATTAAGGTGTACCTGCACCCCCAACCCTTCCCCCGCTCCCTCTCTGCCACATTCCCTATCTTGTCTAAATCCTGGATAGCTGATACACCAGGAAGGCACTGGACCAACCCCCTCCCATCCAACCCCCCCACCACCACCCTCTCTAACCCCCTAATCATCCAGCCCCTGACCACTAAGACTCTCCTGGTAGACTTGCTCCCCTTGGGTGCTATCATATTGTCCTGCCCTTTCCCATTGACTGACTCGGAGTCCCCCTAGTGGAGTCAGGTGCCTGAGCCTCCTTTAGGGGTGTGAAGTGGTTCACAGTCTGGACAGTGCTGGGCCTGACAGCCCCCCTGTGGCTACCTCTGTTCTCTTCCCTCCCTACCATGCTTCTCCCCCTGAACCAGTGGGTTTCTGGGGGAGTGGGGATGTGGGAGGGTGGTCTGCGATTGAGCTGGTGACACAGCTGAGATATTTCTACCCTTGCTGCCACCAGCTGAGTCTGGAGCTCTGCCATGGTCCTGCAGATGGGACAGTGTCGCCCCTCCAGACTATATATCCTTGGAGAAGAGCACTCCACAGCCGCGATAACTGACAGCCTCCCATCTAAACCCATCCCTATACAGGCCTATGACCTAGCTGATGTGGATTTCCAACAACAGATTCACAGTTTACAACATGTGGTATTCACCTGACCTATGATAATAATTCCCCTTTAATCAATCTGTCTGTAATCAGCATCTGTGTTTCTTGAATCTCCCTGTGTGTTGAAAACAACAGGAACATTCTCTCCCCTCCCACACCTGGATTTTAAAGTACTTTGAGATATATGGTTTGTATTTGAAAGGCACACGAGCCAAATGTATGCTTTTCAGCACTAGGGGGCAGTAGCACCACATGTTTTTATGCCTTTACCGGCAAGAAGGCAGTCCAGTCCACCTGTGTCACAGTGGTGTTTGGTAAACTCCAAATTACTGTTAGAGTTATACCAAATTGAATTATAGGATCACTCTATTTCTGCTGTAAAACTGCTGTCACTAAAATGTAGTGCAGATCTGTCACTCAGCCAGTGTACTGCACGTACTATAGAGAGGTGCAAGAAGAGCACTCTTGGACTTAGCTGTCTAAGCATAGACCAGGACAATGGGTTAGCAATAAGATATGACAGGGTGTTAATTTTTAATTAATTTATTTGAATTTTTACACACCAGGATAGCATTTAACTAAAATGTAGATTTTTTCAGAGTCCTACGGTGACATGATAGCAACATGGTTGTCTCAGAACAGTTACAGGATATCAAGTTAAAGATGATGGTGCACAAAACATTACATCAATATTGTTTATCAATATATAAACAGAATAACAAATTTTGTTTCAGAAATAATTTATTTTTATCAGTACATCCTACACGAAAAGTGCATCATAATAAAATTAAATTCATGAAAACTATTTGATACACTGTAGAAAAATTGTACAGAGAGAGAATAACAAAGAACATAACATTCCCATAAACCTATTTTTTACTTACTACTATCCCAACATGGTTAGTTTGATTATCATACGTAGAACATTAGGAGTCCTGTCACCTCCACTTCCCATCCACGTGGGGGTCCCACAGGGCTCCATCCTGGGCATTGTCCAGTTCTCCATCTTCCTAAACGACCTCCCCTTGGCTTGTGCCAACTCGCATATACACACGTATGCAGCTGACACAGTCTTCTACACCTCCAGTCCTTCTACTACAGCTGTGGAAGGTCTGCTCCAGTACAACTTCCATGATGTCCTGTGCTGGTTCCAGTCAAACAAACTCGAGATCATCACAAATAAAACTGTGTCTCTGGCCCGGTGGCACTGAGGGCTGAGGCTCTGGATGCCTTACCTTGCGCCATGCCAGCAACCTAGGTTCAGGAGACGGACTCGGGTCATCATGGAGCCGGCATGGGGGAGGGGGGAGCAGGACTGAGCAGCTCCACTGCCCCCCCAACAGATTTCCAGGTGCCATGCTGGGAGCCCACCCCAGCATGGCAAAAGTCTGTATGGCAACGAGGGTGCCCAATCCCCCATTGGCTCCACTGTAACCCCCACACACACAAAACCCTGACTTCCAGTTGCCACGCTGGGAGCCCACCTCAGTGTGGCAATGTCCGTGATGACACCGAGCTGGCGTTTTTTTTTTTTTTTGGCGCAATTTGCGCTTAAAAAAACAAAACAAAAGCAAGGTGAAGTCACAAATATTGAATTTCCTATTAAACAGGAAAACTTCGTGAAATGATCCACAGAGGTGGATTTGGCAACTTCACCAGAAATTCACCGGTAAATTAAAACTTCACTGCACCTCTACCGGTATTGAGTTATATATGTTCGTTGCTTCTCTGCCTGTGTTGAGTTACATATTCCTTTCCCTGCTAATCTAGCTGGCCCCCCTGCCGAAACTGACTGTCATCCCCCTACCTGCCCTGTACCCTCCATGTCACTGGTTTTACTGCAAATGATGGTAACTAGCATATCTCTCTGCTCACCTGTTTGACCAGCTGCCATCAGACTGTAAATGAGCATGATTGCAAGCATTGTTTCTGTAGTACTTATGATCGTGTTCATCGACAGTCAGACACTGGCCGGCCGAGGAAGTGAGCGTAGGGTTGTGCTGGTGGCCGTCACCTGCAATAAAACCAGTGACCAGGGTTAGGGGGTGCCAGCTGGGTCCTAAGTGGGTGAGAAGGTGGGGGTATTGCAATTGGTCAGGATGGGGGTCCGTAGACTACCTTGAAGTGAATATATAATTCAACATAGGCAATCGGGGGTTGGGGGTCCGCAAGACTACCAGAAAAAGGAATATATAATTACAACATGGGTGATTGGGGGAAGGGGCCCACTAGACTATCAGGGAAAGAATATAGAATTACATCATGGGTGACTGAAGGGGTCTGCTAGACTACCAGGGAAGGAGTATATAATAACAGCATGGGCAATCGGGGGAAGGGGTCCTCTAGACTACCAGGGAACAGGAGCAATATTATTACAACATGGGTGTTCAGGCTGATGGGGATCACTAGGTGCCAGGGCAATGTAGGTCCTGTACATCTATGGGCAATGGGGAGCACAGCCATTCTGCCCAGTTAAGGCCAGGGTCTCTGCAGTGTTAAACAGCACTGGAATGGCAGCTGTTTAGCATCTCTGAAATCTAGGCATATACCACTGTGCCTATTATAGATGAAGGGTCCCTCACTTGCATGGGCACAGTGGTATATTTTACACAGTTGCACTGCCGGGTTAGCCCGAGGCTCTGGGGACCCCACCCTGAGCACCCGTGCTATTCATGGTTAGCGTGGTGCTATTCAGAGTTCATGGGGTGCTTACCTGGTTAGCGCCATGCTAGCCATTTGAATATGGTTGTCTCATGGAGCTAAGCTAAAGAATGTGACTTAGGGATAGAAGGGAGTATAATTGAATCATTGTGGACAGGTGATAGACAGGTGTACCAGCCTAATCTTCTTGATTTACGATGTAGAGGTTGGTATCTTTGCAGATTCCTATGTAGACAGACCTCACCTTTCAGAATTTGCTTGTTACCCCCAAGAAAATTTGTGGATGGCCCCTCAGGGGGCCTATTTCTGATTCTGGACATTGTGGGCCCTTCGGGCCCCATAGCTCAGCCTGGGATTGCCCGATTTACAATTCCAAGGTATCATTTTCTACATTTATTGCCATGTCAAGTTGGATGGAACAACTTAGAAAATCCAAAATGGCCACCAAAATCCAATATGGCCACCATATCACTAGTAAATACTTGATTCGCTAATAATTTCCAAATTCCTAGCTTCCAAGATACCGATTATCAATGATTCATGAACAGGAAGTTTATTATTATTATGTTTAATATAAACACATATTAAATTAATATAATAGAACATAAATATAAATAAACAATGCGAAACGCATCAATCTGCTTGTTTGTGCTGTTGACCCAAAATTGTGTCCACTCTGTGAGAATTTGCCACTTTGTTCATAGGATTGCGTGGCATGTTCATGTACGTTGTATACCTGTTTAGTTTGCATTTCTAGTTTCTAATTTTTCATTTTAGTTTCTGTTTCAGAAACATGGATAGCCATCTAGCTGTACCTGCTGGACTGGTCAGTCCATCTGATTTGCCTACCTGTGTTCTCTGTGTGAACCAAATTAGAGATACGGAACTGCAACAAATATTAGGAGAGTATGGGCTGAATACCATTAAGGCTTTTGCAGAGAAATGGTCAGTCACAAAATCAACTTCTGAGAAACTTCAACCTCGTATGGAATAAAATCTGTGACCAACTTCCCCCTGCCCTGGAGAAACAGGCCTACCTGTTCATACAAGGTGTCACCAAAATTTCACCAGTGAAAGGAAATTAAACACCAACTCAATGAAACAACTTTCTTCGGATCAATCTTCTGAAACTGAATTCTCCGGCATACCCGACCCACAGATGTCCAGTAGCAGTGAAGCAGTCCATGTAACTCAATGTAAAAGGAAAGCATTGGAATTTAAGAAGGATGAGATCTACTTCGTCTGTGATAAGAAAAGGAAAAAGAGAGGAAATATGGAAGAAAAACTCCAAAGAGTTGAACTTGAAGATGGAAAGATTACATTGTATGAAAGCATGTTTGGTTTTTTTGTAAAATATTTTTATTGAGAAAAGTAGCAGTACATCGAGAACAATATAATTTACATAAATATTTTTCTTGACTTCAGGATCACAGGTATAGTGCATCCATATAAACATTCCGTATACATCAGATTCAACATTGACTACATACAGCAACTCAATTTCATCATGGATATTACAGGTGACAAGGAGCGGAATGCAACAGTGTATTTTACGAGAAGAGATGGGTGTTAACCAAGAGAAAGGGAAAGGGGCATGTGTGATCTCATAGGAATCAGTATAATCTGTTTAGCATAGAGTCTTATTATACCAGAATTATGCCTGCACCAATAGCCTTCTCCAGGGGGCCCCAAACTCTCTCAAAGACTTCTTTGGTACCATTAGCTACATGTTGCACTTTTTCAAGAGTGAGACACTATTTTAGGTTGTTAACCCATTGCTGAATTGTCGGGGGGGTTCCCAACATCCATGTCTGGGCTAGTGTTCTTTTTGCATTGACCAGTGCAATTCCCCACAGGGGGTGGGTATTATGCCTTTGCTCCCCCGGTGGCTCTGCACGTAATAGCAATTCTAGAGGAGTACAAGGCAATTTATTTGAGAGGGTTTTTTCCATTATCCTATGAACTTCTACCCAGAAGGGGGCCACTTTCGCAGAGGTCAGGACCATGTGTAAGAAGTCTGCTTGGTCATGGTGGCACTTGGGGCAGGTGTGGGGGTTGTCAGGGCTCATGCAGTGGAATCTAGAGGGGGAAAGGTAAGCTCTGTACAGAAAATTGTACTGCACCTGCCTCAGCCTGTTATTCTTAGAGCATGTGTTGAGGTGTTTTATTGCCAACTTTCATACATTGTGATCCAATTTCATATTGCCTGGATTGGTGGTAGTTCAGGTGGATGTTAAAGATACCATGGCACTTATTGAAAAGAGTAGGGGAATTTCCCCAGTGTCCTGGCTGAATTTCCCCTCATTCACTAAAAATACCACCAACAGCTTAATCTGGTTCAATGTCAGTTGGCATTCATCTGTATCCCCCTCCCACGGGTCGTGCCTGAAAATAGGCAGGATATGTCTAGTGCACTTACCCGGTCAACAAAAATAAAATAAGTAAATAATAAATAAATAAATATTGAGGTCCCCCTCCCATTTCAGTTTGATGGTTTGTGTGTGTTCTGGCTCTGCTCCCAACAGTGTATGATAATAAATGGATAATACTTTCGCCCCTGGTAGTGGGTTATACAGGCCTTCCTCAAACAGGGTAGGCGCAGACCATCTTGACTCCACACTCATGGTGTCCCCAAACCTGTGATGTATTAGTTGGTAGAGAAAATAGTCCCCAGGGTCAATGGAGTGTTTAGCTCTGACTTCAGAAAACTCTAAGAACCTACCACCTTCGAATAGTTACAGAGCAAACCGTACTCCCCTGGCATTTCATGCTCTCAATCTCCAATGCATGTCTACTGTATAAGCACCTCTGTCTTTCAGAACTGTGGTTAGGTTTGTATATGGTGAGTGTGTTTCTCCCGTTGCACCACCCAGCCTACTGTGTGCATTATACCAAGCCCTTAGGGTGGCTGCTGTGCAGGGGTTACTAATGGTGGGCCAAGCCCCCCTAAATAGACACATGTGCCTAAGGGATCCCCTAATCTGCTCTTCCTCCAGCTCAACTCCATCCAGCCTGTTAGCAATTATTCCCCCAGGTAAAAACACCAACTGTGCAGCCAGACAATAAAGCTGGAAGTTCGGCAAGCCCATCCCACCCTTGTCTGGCAGCATTTGCAACACCGTCCTTTTGATCCGGGCGACCTTTCCTCTCCAAATAAAACCATGGATCAAGGTGTTTATTTGCTTAAAGCGTATCAATGGTACCCAAATAGGCAAAGATTGATAAAGGTATAAGCATCTAGGGAGAATCATTATCTTTATCTTATTAACCCTACCAATTAGGGTCGGGGGCAAGTTTTGCCAATTCCCACAGTCCAAGCCCAGTTTCTTTACTAATGGGCCATAGTTTTGGGCGTATAATGCTCCAGTCTTGGCAGACATGAAGATCCCAAGATAGTTTATTTTGTCAACCACCACCAGGCCCCCCAGTACCTGCACCAGTTTGTGTTTGTTCAACTGCCCCACAGGAAGAAGTTCACTTTTTGTCCAATTGACTTTATGGCCTGACAATGCCCCATATTCCTGCAACAGGCAATGCATCTGAGGCAGGTCCTCCACAGGGTTCTGCAGATACAGCAGTACATTGTCTGCATACTGTATAGTGCTACCTTGTGTTCTCCCCCCCCCAACCCATGAAACCCCGTATCCCTGTATGATTCCTGATGGCTGCTGCCAGCGATTCTAATGCCAGGATATAAAGAAGTGGGGATAGGGGACAACCTTGTCTGGTGCCTCTTCCCAATGAAAAAGAGGCAGATAATGTACCATTCACCAGAATTTGGGCCATGGGGGCGGTGTATAGGATCTTGATCCATTTCAGGATCATTGGCCCCAGTCCCTGTTGTTTCAAGGCTTCGAACATATATCCCCATTCGACTCTGTCGAATGCCTTCTCTGCATCCAACACTAAAATGGCTGCTCCATGTTTTGTGTCAGTTTTACCCCATGTATGTAGAACATTTAGGGTCCTCCTGATGTTATGTTTCCTCTGTCTAACACTCGTGAACCCTGACTGATCTGTGTGTATGAGCACAGGGAGTACAGGCTCTAACCGGGAAGCCAACACCCTGGCCAATATTTTATAGTCAGCCGTAAGCAATGATATGGGATGGTATGAGGCACAATGGGCAGGTTCCTTCCCTGGCTTAGGGAGGATGGTGATGGTGGCTGCCCTTATAGAGGGCGGTAAGGTTCCCTTGTTGAGCCCTTCCTGCACCACATTAAACAGAAGATCTACCAGCTGGTCCTTAAATGCTTTAAAAAAATCGATAGGTAATCCATCTGGGCCAGGTGCTTTCCCTCCAGCAAGAGACTTGATGGCTTTGGAGAGCTCAAATTTCTCTAGGGGCCTATCTGCCTCTCTTGACATCTCAGGGGGCAGAGTCTGTAGAGGAGCTTTTTCAAACAAAGCTTACACTTGTGGAGCAGGTGCTATCTCAGACGTGTACAATTTCTGATAGAATTTGCTAAACTCCTCCCCAATTTCTCCAGTTGAGGTTGTGACCTCCCCATTAGCCTTCTGGATTTGTGTAATGGACCTGTCACCCTCCCTCTTCTTCAGCTGCCAGGCTAAAAACTTCCCTCCTCCATCCCCATCAAAGTAGGTGCTAGCTCCTGATAGGAGGATTGCTCTTTCTGTTCGTGCAGTATTTAGTAGATTGAACTTCCTTTTTAATTTTTGCACTATTCTATATAATGGTTGTGTGGGAGTTCTCATGTGAGCCTCTTCAAAGGCTTCAATCCAGTGTCTGAATTGTTCCAAATCTAATTGGGTTTCTCTTTTCTTATGTGCAGAGTATGATATAACCTGCCCTCTAACATATACTTTCATAGCCTCCCATCTGGCCAAGTGTGAGATCTCTCCCCCTTCTGTTATATTGCCAGAATTCCTCAAGTAACTTGGTCATATATGCCAGGAATTCCTCATCCTTCAACAACAAAGGATCCAGTCGCAATGCTCCCTCCCATGGCCTCCCTCCCACCCAGCTCCAATAGAATTTGTAGGAACGCATGATCACTTCAGATATCACAACTGGGGAGTATTGTGCTAATCCCATGCTAGTCAAGAGAGGGGCGCTGACCAGAACCCAATCGAGCCTGGCATAGGAGCTGTGGGCATGTGAATAAAAGCTATATTCTCTATTAGTGGGGTTTTGGTGCCACCATACATCCACCAATGAATAGGCATGTTCAATTTCTCCCAAGGCCACTGCATTTTTGACACAGGCACTGGAGCAGGGTCAGATCTGTCCAATGTCACGTCACTAGCACAATTGAAGTCCCCTCCCAGCACCCATGGACCCAGCATGTTGGACATGTCCATGGCCAACTGTTGAAAAAAACACTGATCCTCCACATTTGAGGCATAAACCGAGCCAACTGAGATGGGTCTTCCTCCCTCTATAGTCAAATGGGCCAGGACATATCTGCCCCCACCCTTAACCTCTCTGTGAACCTTCACCCTCAGGTTTCTGGGTATCCAAATAGAGGCACCCCTGGCCTTTGTAAAGTAACAGGCTGATAACCACTGACCTCCCATATATTGTTCAGTTTTTAAGGCCTCTTGTACAGCATGTGTGTCTCCTGCAGGAGGACAATTTGAGCCTGAGACCTTTTCATTTCATTCATTACCTTTTTTCTTTTCAACACTGACTTTAAACCTTTGATATTCCATGTCACCACCTTAGTCAAACTACCCATTTTCACTTTTGTGTGATGTTGCTATTATAACTGCACTGCACTGTGATGCTTTGGAACCTTGAGGACAAATTTCCTTCCATACTTGTGTATCCTTTCCACCAAGTGTTTTTTGATCCCAACCAAAGCAAAGCCCCTTGCCGTCTCCCCCCATATAACACTACCCTCCCCCAAAAGCTCAACTGTTTGTGCCAACGAGGCAACTGAAAGAATCCCTTCCCCTCCCCCCTGCTCCCCCCCTTGACTGGGCAAACCCCTGCACTGTCAGAATTCCTCTGTTGTAAATGGCGAGTCTCTAGGTTGCTTGAGTATCTGTTTTGGATGTACCTTCCAGGTCCAGCAACATTAACACCTGTAGCTGATAGCTGACCACTTCCTCTCCAGCAGGCAATAGTGAAGAAATATTAAACCAATTACCCTTACCTGCCGATCCACTGCTTGGTAGGCACAGAACAGATGGCTCTAATCCATACACCGTTCTTCCGAGGGTGGAATTCATGGCAACCTCCACCCTGTAAAAATAAGCACAGCACCAAGTATCTATTCTTTGGCCAGTCTTCCCCCCCGTACGACCCCATTTCCTATGGCCACAGCTATGCCCAAGTAATATATTACAAGGTACTGGTTATAAGTGAACAGCATTATCATGCAAAAAATATAAAACATTAACATTTCATGCAATAACTCATGCAATTGACCCAGGCCCAAACATGGACAACATAGGTGCGCATAGTAAATGTTACACCCCCCCCCCCCGCATCGAGGGGCCAACTCCATATCTATTTAAGCATCTTCCCCTTCACCATTAGGATTCATTTTATAAGTGTTGTTTTTGTCCTGGTCATTCCCAACCTCCCCCCATCCTTTGTTAGCAGCAGAATCTACCCCACACACACAACTCCGGGATTTATCAACAATTTAGAGCGTCTAGGGCACCCCAGAGGCTTCTTAGCAGAGCACGTCAGAGCTTAATGATAATACATGCAACTCCCCTCCCATGCAGTCAACAGCACGCTTCTCATGCGAAGAAAGTCTTACTTTCCTAAGGGTTCTCAGTTAAGCATGTAACAGCTTACAGGGTGCAAATTACCCGCTGGTAATCACATCCCCAGATGTGGTCTGGTCGGACCATTGTTCAAGCTAATGGTGGGTCGTTCAAAGCAGATCCACGATAGAGTCGAGTGAGGGGCCCACATTCGTGACAGTCCTGGCTGCAAACAATCTAGTCACTGCTGAAAGCAAAACGCCAGCATTTGTCATTTTACCCTCCTTCCAATGTCAGTCCGAAAGTTCTGAACTAACCATCTCTGCCACTCCCGCAGTTAATTTCCATGCCCTGGTCCAACATTGTACTCACCACGTGGTGTGATGCAGTTCAATTTTACAGCCTCGAGATAACGGCAAGGCCGCAGAACCCTCTCGGCAAACAGTTACTAACACATTCTGCACGGAGAAGCTATGAAAGGTCCATGGTAAGAGACAGCTGCTATTTAGGGGGGAACAGGACTAAAAGGAGGAGACAGCCAGTAGAACAGGGTGAAGTAAGCAGTAAATCCTCTATTAGTAGATATGTGTTCAGGAGCTTTTACCTTTGTAGATCAGCTGTTGGGAGATCTCTCTCCTTCCTGTCTGGCTGCTTCTGATACCCATTTCTCTGCCTCCAGGTAGTTGTGGAAGATTTTGGGTGGGACTCCCGACCGGTTGATCTTCAATTTTGTAGGGTAAAAGAAGGAACAGGACCACCCCACAGCATGCAGCTTAGCTTTTACCCCATGGAATTTCTGACATTTATTCTGCATCTCGCAGCTGTAATCCTGGTAGATTCTTACCCTGGAGTTACCACATCTAATAGAGCCTTGCTTCTTCGCTGCCGCCAGCACTGCTTCCTTATCTGTGAAGCGCAAATATTTGATTAAACAGTGCCTCGGCTGATCATTTGGCTTAGGTGGGGGGGGTCCATTCTGTGCACCCACTCGATTTCGTAGTTCGTGGCCTCTGGGGGGAGTTTAAGATTTTGGACCAACCACTAGTGTATTCCAACTGTGGGATATTTCCCCTCCGTACCCTCAGGCAGCCCCACTATTCTTAGGTTAGAGCGTCGGGAGCAGTTTTCTTGTTCATCCACCTTCTCCCATAGCTCAGCAATGACTTCGATATAATTGGAGCGTTCTCAGGACAAGGTGCGGAGCGAGTCCTCCAGATCGCTCACTCTTTGTTGAAGCTCACTCATATGGGTAGAGTGTGTGGTAGCAGTCTCCATTAAACCAGTCACTACCGATTGTAGGTGTCCCATTTTGGCAGTTACCGTTGCGAAGCCCGCCCTCATTTCCTGCTGCATGCTGTCCAGGGTGGATGGGATTCCCTTCAGTGAGCACTCCAATGCGGGCATTTCTAGCTCTTCCGCCATGGTGTTTTCAGCCTGTTGGCACACACAGGTGTCTGGGCCCCCTTTCAGCTCTTTTTGAAGGTCTGCCACCCGAACTGCAATTTAGACTGCGTATTTTTGGGTTTCTTCGATGCCGTGGACTATCACTATCGCTCTTTTATCGATAGCTATTGCAGTCTTTGCTGGATCCCTGGAAAAAGGACTCTTTTAAGGGTAATGCTCAGGGAACTGTACTAAAACGTGATCGCCATCATTCCTGCATTAGCCACGCCCCCGCACGAAAGCATGTTATGCAACGGAAATTCTGATAATGCTCTTTTGTGTGGTGCAGCCAAACGTTTGAAGGTCGCTACCGCCAATGTTGACGTCTTTGCTGTGGACATCAAATACCATTCAAAGTTGTTACAACACTTTTGTCTACGTCGGCAAATGAGAGAGACAAACACCAGGCGGATTGGAAAGCATTCACACAAAGAGTGCTGAAATGAAGTTTCTTCAAATCATGAGAAGAAAGATTGTTGAGCAGAAATGTTGCTATTTACTCTCAGAGTTACTGGAGGATCTTCATAACCTCTACGAGTTTCATGGATGCAAACAAGATGCTGGAATAAATCACACATATCAGTTGAAGAATCTTATCACCAATAAATTCGGAGATGAGATAGGTTTTACTGCGGGGAGGGGGATACACGGGAATCCTCTAATTTTTCACTCGACAAAAGTAAACCCACTTGATTATTCTTTGGTAACCTTGAGAGGAGCTGGGCTCAGAAACAGTGACATCACCAAGGCATTTGCAAAGATGATCAATCGGAAATTAAAAGATAGACAAATTGAGTCACTGCAGTTTCCTATGGCACACAAAGACTTGCTTTCTGAGCTTGATAATTACGAACCCATTCTGGAAATCTTCAATGCGACAGCTCACTCTATAAGCCCTTCTAAGAAGGTTAATACCCTAGGTTATGTGACCATCCCAACAGAAATTCAAGCTACCAAGATATGGTCCCTTGCTAGTGACTGGCAACACCTCATTACCGGAGAACATTCTCCAAAGTCGATAGTTCTATCCATGGTCATTCATCATCTCACCGGAAGTAAAGAAGCAGCCAATCTTCTACATTGTTCAGGGGCTGGTATTTCTTACACAGACATCAGAAAACAAAACAAGAAATTGGCCCATGATAGTAAATCTGAGAGGAAAAAAAGCACTGCACACGATTCTGCCTGGACAGCCAACTCATGTCACAATTGATAACTCAGATGGTAAGCAACAGACATTAACAGGCATCTCAACAACACATGACACTAACTCAATGATTTACATACCCCGAATTTCGTGTCCTGCTGTCATTTGCGATTTACCAGTACAAGAACAGAACATTCCAAGCAGCTCAACAAGAGAAGTCCAGGAAACCTTTGAGAGCTCAGAACCTATTGACTATGGGGATTATAAAATAAGAAAGAGAAAACCCCACCGATCGTCCCATCCTACGATGACAATGAAAGAAGGACCGAGCTTGATCTTCATTTGAGCAAAGATTGTATTTGGGCTCTGGCAGCAAGCATAGAATCTTCCAGAGAAGATGAATATCTTCCAGTCCTAGGATCATGGACAGCTTTCAATAAAAAAGCAAAATTGGCCACTACCTTCAAATTCGAAACTGAGTTCCTGCCCATTATACCACATGAACCAGATGATACAGTTTGCAAATATTACCTTGACTTTCTCATGGATCTAATGGATGACCTACAAATGGACCACATCTTCAGTCATAGCAATCATGCAGTTTTCTACAAGACTGCACAAATAATGTGGAAAGAAAAAAAATATACAAAAGTGGTTAATTTGATGGGAGGATTTCATGAACTGATGGTGAGGCAGAAGATCCTCTACAAGCGATACGGTGCTATGGGACTTCGTGACTGGTGGGTTCAGACGGGGATAATAGCAGATGGATCTGTTGACCAGGCCATGGAAGGACACAACTATTCTAGATTGATGAGATTACATAAACAGTCCCTCGAGGCTCTCCTATGATTCATGGGATTCAAGACTCATGGCTCAACTAACCGATGGACTATGAGAAAAGCTCATCAACATGAGAAGATCTTATCGGCAGGATCCCTGAATCTTGTCCTCTTGGATGAATCTTTCCCTGAAGTGCAGTCACAAATGCTGGAAACCTCTGGCACCATGGGACAGTGGGTGACAGGCTACATTGGTGACATCAGCTCTCTTCTCACCCAGGTCGCCACATACAGAGGCAAGAATCTGAACTTGCATCTGCAGGCTCAACAAGATATTCTACCTTTACTATTTGCATTCAACCATCAAAACTACTCTTGGTATTTGACATGGCACCATGTAGACCTCATCAATCTGAAAACCATCAATGAGAACGCATACAATGAACTGCAGGAATATGGCATTGGGGTTAGTCTGCCCGGTGAGGCATTCTCCATGATACCTGGTGACCAAGTGACTGAGGTCTCAATCAACAGAGAGGTCAAGGTGAGGAATGGACCCATGAGAGGCAGTTACAGTATGTCTGAGGAAGCTGTTGGCGACTTCGTTTTCAATTCCCACAAGCTAAAATTAATTTGTCGCTGAAGGAGAAGATGTGACAAATGGTGCCATGAAGAAACATGATGGTCAAGTGAAAGAGCTAGTGAAGAAACTTCACACATATTCAGATCCATGTCAGGGTGTAGCATGACACATCGCAATGGGCATTGAAATACCACCGACAATAGTAGAGGGCCTTCTGAAGGCAAGGGCTACAGGGGAAGTTATGTTGAGTGCATTTATAAACGACCGCCTCCTATCAAGGAAAGTTGGTTTCCTCTAGCCCATTAAATGCAGCGGAATTTCCACAAGAATGGACAAGAAGAAGAAGAAACCCAAAGCAGAATCTGTTTTGAAAGAATACCGTCAAGGGCCAGCGCTTAAACATGGCAGATGCTTTTTAGCTGACTCTCCCTGGCACTGTGTAGAAAATTGCTTAATTGGGCAGCTCAGTCTGGTTCTGTGATGCGAAAACCTCAGTAACACTAGCTAATACTGTAGAACTCTAAATCTTCACTGTAAAAAAAATGTTCACTATATTCGCTGGAGACTTTTTCAGCGAAATAATTTTTACAGCAAAGTTTAATTGCTTTGTAATGGCATATAACAACACCAGCCACCAGCTTATCAACAACATGCTAGGAAGGATGTCGCCACCATTTGCTGTATTATACTTTGAATGCACAGTAGTTGCCAATGGAGGGACGGAGGGAGAGGTGCCCATTTACTGGATTCGTTACCGAGAACCAATTGTTCGGTCAGTTTCACTTCCTCATTACTGGTAAAAAACGTTTGGCGTGTCTGCCGTGTTTAGTTGGAAATACAACAGAGAAAGCAAATGGTAAAGTGAAGCAAACTTTTTATTGTAAACTATTGTGTGCAGAAAGTAAAAATTCTGAAATGTGATTCTCGGTCAGTCAGACACAGTCCCATGTATGAGGCTCTTGCTGCTTCTCTCATGCCTCGTCTCTCTCAGTTATTCGTCCTCTGTGGCAGGATCTGAAAAAAAAAGAAAGTACATTTTAGGTAAAATTCAGTGTGATTCAAGACTTAGTTTTGCTTTTGGTATAAAGGCTGACCATTTAGACATTGGAGTGTGCATGAGGATTCCTGCTTGCTCGAACCCCCTCTTGCAGTCCTCAGACCGAGCCTGGAGTTCATAATACTTGCCACCAACCATTGTGCATGCCTATTTTGATACTCATTATGCAGGAGGTCAATGTTAAATTTTGTTTCTGGCTCAGATTGTGTCATTTTGGCCGCCACCTCACCCACATACCAGTCTGTAAAACTTAGTTTTAACTCGTCTTTCAGAATCTTGTTTACTGAAATATTGAGTGGTTGAAGAAGGTCGGTGCAGGATGCAGGTACAAACACTGAAACAATGTTGTGTTTGTCAAAAGTCTCGATGACATCAGGTGTAGTGTGACCATGGAATAAATCCAGTATTAGCAGTGTCCTCTGCACAGTCGGTAGCTGAAGTTTTGTTTTTTATCGCTTGCACATAAGGAACAATGACACCTTTGATGTATTGCACTGTAGTTTGTGAGTTGGCCCAGTGGTTTTCACTGTGAGTCACCTGCCAGTCAGAGGGGAATTTGTATGAAGGGTGGCACTGGTCAGTTTTGCCAGGGTAGATGATCTGAGGGGGGCAGGTAGTGGCTAGACAAAATACAGCACAGGACTACAGTAATCTGACATTTATCACCCAATCCTGCCACTTCGATTTGCTTTTTCCCAACCTTCTCCATAGTCCACTCTGAGCATGGCACCAAGTTAACACCAGTTTCATCAAGATTTAAAACTAGTTCAGGTGGAGTTAGCTCTTGCCGAGCTGCAGTGGCAATTCTGCCTAAGAAAGCCTTTTTCAGGGCATCAAAATCAGTTGGTGTTTTCCGGGCAGCCTTGGTGCCTTTCCTCTTACTGAAGTCCATTCTGTTCAGAAACAGCCATGACCACTGTCTAGAAAATGTCAAAGTACCACCATTCTCTACCAGCAATTCAGGGCTTTTGGCTTTTACAATGCCAGTAGCAATGGCAATCAAGAGTCTGCCATTAATCACAGCATCTTCGGCTCACAAAGTCTTTACAAGACTTTTTAATTTACCTTCAATGTCTGCCATGAGCAGACGGGGACGCCCTCTGGGTTTTATTGGGAGGTCCTTGCACAGTTTGTCAGGGTCTGGTGTATCTGTCAACTTTAGTTTGTAATCACGTTTAAATGTAGGCACTGTGCTTTCATTGATTTTCTGATGATACTTGCTTTCATAGTACCTGACTGCATTCATGACACCTTGTTCTGAGGAATATTTCCCAATTTCAAACCGGACTTCTGAAGGATAAACAACATAATGTGATCTACGTTTCTTGGCAGGTGGAGATGCAGCAGCTAGCTCTTTGGTAACAGCCTCTGCCATTAGATTTGAGATGCCAGCAGTGACAGATAGAACATCGGCATCCAAATTGTCGGTCTGTAGGGCTGAGAAACCGCGCTTACTAGCAGGTCTCCGAGGTGAGTTTAACCACTTTACTAGAGACATCCTTCAACGCTGACAATCAATGTTATCAAAGACCTTGCCGCGCGATGTTATATTGGCATGATCAGCTGATTGGTCTCAGGAGCGCAATATAAACTTTGCGCGAATATTTCTAGTTCTACAGTATTTCATGGCATCTACTGTAGCAAGAAGACAAATAAGCAGGGGAAACTACCTTTCAGCACTCTATCGGCCTCCAGAGATCTGCTTGGCGGCACCTCTCCTGGAACCGGGCTTCAAGACCAAGGGCTGCAGCCAGAGATTCAGAAGCCCTCCACGAGTATGATGCAGCTAGAGAAAACCTTGGTGGGGGTACCGGCTACCCTGGCTCTCATGCAACAAGAAATGAAGGCCATTTTTTTAAATATCACCGACCAAATCACACACACTTACAAAGTGTGGTTACTGGCCTATCGGAAATGACTGCAAACCATTCATCGCAAATCTCTGAACTGGAGCGACGAGTAAGCGGGTTGGAAGATACTCTAGCCGAGGTCTCAGGGGAAAGGAAAAGCTTACGCAAAGCCCTGGAAGAACTCACCGCCAGACTGGACAATCAAGAGAACAGGTCCAGACGTGCGAACCTTCGGATTGTGGGGCTCCTAGAGGGCTGGGACCCAGAAAAGAACCTCCACTTATGGCTAGTTGAGCACCTGGATCTTCCAGAGGAGGCCACTAGTTTCAAAATAGAGAGGGCTCACATGGTGGGACCCCCCCCACGACGCCAGGGGACAGACCCCGCCATTGTCTTATCAAGTATTTGTGCTTTAAAGACAAGGAGATGGTCTTAAAAAAGCCTAGGTCAAATGTCCTGTATCATACAATAATACAAAAGTCCACATTTTTCAGGATTATAGTCGGAACTTACAGATGCAGCATCAGTGCTTCAATGGGATTAAGTCCAAACTACATAACCTCGGATGGGCATTCGCTTTCCTATACCCTGTGAAACTGAGAGCAGATAGAAATGGCAAACCCCCCAAAGTACTTTACTTGCCCCAAGGAAGCAGAGCGCTGGGTAGCTGAGGAGGAGAATAAGAGAAATAGGGTGCAGGTTCAAGAAGAGAACGCCTGACTTCCACTTGCACTCACCTACAGCTGTTATCTCATAGACTTACCTAGCGCGGACTCCCTCAGGTCATGATTTCTGTTGTCTGGGTTATTCGGACTGACAATAGACGTACTGTCTCTGCCAGGGCCTAGTTGTCGTGCAACATACGGATCCTTCGCAAGGCCTGGAGCTGTGAATACTGCAAATTTTTGGGATGTCCCGCCCTCCCCTGACCATGTCTAGGGACATGGGTACCGGTGGGAGGGGGGTGTTGTTACCCAGCTGGGAGTCAGTTGCTTGGGATGGACTACCTCTGTTGAAACACCCAGAGAGGGAGCAAATTACATGGGACCTGGCTTGACCCCAATGTATTCTAAATTTACCCAGCTTATTGTTCTGAAGTTTAGCTTCAAAGCTCTCAGTAAACCAATGGGCTTGGGTTTGCTCATGGTTTTCTGGATGCATAGTGAATAATGTTTTCAGGCTTTATTGCAGCATGTTTGTGCAGTTTATCATTTTAAATTTAGAGAGCCTTGCGTATACTGAATATTGAGCATACACGGTGCCACGATCAATGCACCAAATGTTCTGGGTTTTAATTGTTATTACACACTCTGCCATATGTTTGGAAGGGGAAATGAGGCAGGCACCGTTGTGCCTCCGGGGGGGGAGGGGGGCAACTGTTACCGTTACAAGTTTATACAAATTTTTCTTATACAGAGGGGGACAGTGATTTGTAACTTTTGGTCCCAATACTGGACAGTTTTGTGCCTTCTTTCTTGGACATGGATAGAAGCTGAACCCTGCATCCAGGGAATGGTCACTCTGTCAGGGGTTGGGGGGTAAGGGAGTATTAGGTGGACAACAAGGCTATATGTTCGGGGTAGGGGAAAATTGGAGGTGCAGTATGGTATAAAAACCAAGCTCTCTTAGAAAAAGTTAACATCAAGTACATCCACAACACATGGCTGTGGTGCTACTCAGTGGCCTTCATGCTGGTAGATGGGCTATTACACGTGCTGATATATAACCATGGCTAATTCACTCAGGGTTGTGACACTGAATATAAATGGTCTCAAATCTGTCATAAAATGTAAAAAATTACTGACTGAAGTAAAAAGATCCAAATGGCAGGTGCTGTTGTTACAAGAAACCCATATAAAGCTAGTGGTCCAGATAAAACAGATAACAGATTGCTAAAAGAAGCTGCCTTAGAATTATCACCAATACTGAGGGATATCTTTAATTGGAGCCTAAAGGAGGGTCAGTTTCCCCAAAGCTGGAGACTTACCAAAGTGGTCCCAGTAGACAAAGGTGGGGGGGACCCTATGGAAGTTTCAAATTATCAACCAATAATATTACTGTCAGCATTTTCTAAGATACTGGAAAAAATTGTCCACGGACAATTAATGGAGTATCTCTAGAAAAATAATAAATTAACTCAATCTCAATCAGGCTTCAGACAGGGCAGATCCATGGCTACTGCATTCATGGACTTCTTAGATCATACAGCTACCCCTCTTGGGGATGCAAAGTCCGAGGGTGCAGTATACGTGGACCTGTCAAAAGCATTTGATTTGGTCAAGCATGGTATCTTGTTAAGCTCTTTGAAGAAAGTAGGTATAGAGAAGGAAACTTGTTATTGGTTTGATTCTTATCTCGATGAAAGATCTCAGTTTGTTGTTTTGAATGGTCAGCAGTCTGGGATGGGCTCTGTAACTAGAGGGGTTCCCCAGGGATCCATCCTGGGTCACCTCTTGTTCACAGTCTATCTAAATGTCTTACCCAACTGCATCAGGCATTCAAAAATTAGACATTATGCTGACGGCACTGTGCTGGTATCAATGAGTAACAATCAGGAAGAGATAGAATGGAAACTGCAAAGTGACTTTCTGGATATGCAAGGATACTTTTCCTCCCTGGGGCTATTAATTAATAACAAAAAAAAAACAGACAATGTTTTTTGCTCCAGGAAGGAAAAGTGTCCCAAAATTAAAAATAAAGACTCAGGAGGGTAGAATTTTGGAACAAACGGAAGTATATAAATATCTAGGTATTCAAATTGATCAACATCTAACATTTGAACAACATGTTGCAGAATTAATAAGGAAAACAAATGCAAAAATAGGAGCAATGAGATGCATATCACAGTGCATGACAAAAGAAATGCGAGTAATTCTAGCAAAACAATTAGTTTTACTAGTAATAGACTACAGAAGTCATATTTATAGGCGTACTACAAAAAAACTGTCCTCTCTGTGACAAGGTACCTTTGTAAACGAGCCTCTGGCTCAAAGATTGTAAATCCGATTATACGATAAATAAAAATAAATAAATAAACAGTTGCAAAAATTGGATGTCTTTTATAATAGGATAGCATGCTTTGGGTTAAGATGTGACTATAAAATTCACCACTGTACCATGTACGCAAACCTTGGGTGGAAACCACTGGAATTGAGGGCTAAGGGTACCTTGATAGGACAGATTCAAAGATTATTTAAAAGTAAATTTTCACATAACTTAGTAACTCAATTACAAAAGCCAAATCATAGAATAAATTTAAGGAACAAGGGAGCTAGGGAACTGATTATCCTAAAAATAACAAACCAATCTGGTGAAATGACTTTTTATTTTAAAGCTGCCTCCTGATGGAATTATCTAGAACTGGAATTATAAGGTATGGGCTGAGGTTTCACTGCTATGCTGATGATACCCAGCTCTATCTTTCTTTTGCACCTGACCAGGATGGAGCTCTCTCAGTCTTTAACAACTGCCTTGCAGAAATCCAGGAATGGATGAATTCAAATTGGCTGAAGTTGAACTCAGAAAAGACTGAGGCGCTGGTTGTGGACACGGCATGCCAGATAGAGGGGGCCAGGGGCTGGTTTGTCCTCCGGGCTTTTTCTTGAGGGTTTATCACTCCCGACCTCTGAATGGGTACAAAACATGGGTGTAATCTTTGATGAAGGGCTGACTCTGCATGTGCAGGTGTCAGCCGTCGTCAAGTCCTCTTTTTACCATCTGAGGAATATCTCCAGGGTTAAGCACTTTGTTCCATCTGGCGATGTTCCTACACTGGTCCATGCCTTTGTGTCCTCGCTCTTAGATTATTGTAACTCCCTTTACCTAGGGTTACCTGGGGTGGAAATCCACCACTTGCAGCTAGTGCAGAACACAGCGGCCCAGCTTTTGACGGGAACTTCTTGGCCCTGTCATATTTCACCAGTGCTGCGCTGACTGCACTGGCTGCCGGTACAGTGGTGGACCACCTTTAAAGTCGGCCTTCTGACTTTCAAAGCCCTACACGGACAGGGCCTGGACTACTTGAAAGAGCTCCTGGTTCCTTACCGCCTTGGGCGATCGCTCTGCTCAGCTGATGAGAGGTTGCTAGCGATTCCTAAGGTCTGTCTGAAATCTTCTGTGGCCCAGGCATTCATGCCTTTGGAATTCTCTACCCTGTCAGTTATGGGAGTGCATTACTGTGGAGGGATTTAAACAGGCCCTAAAGACATATTTGTGGCACCAAGCATTCGGTGACTGATTTTTTCTTTTTAACTGTATCAATTGTTTTATATTATTTAGGATGTTGAAATGTTGATGTGTTATTTTAAACTTTGTTAGGCGCCTTGGTTTTTGAAAGGTGCCATAAAAAATAAAGATTATCATTATTATCTTTCTCCTCCCCTCCATGATCCAGAATCCTCTCAACGCTATTTTTAAATCAACAGTGAATCAAGAATTGAGTTTTCGCTGTCAATGTAATAGTTGATTAGATTAAAACAGCCAAATCATATGTGCTTTTCTAACTAAGTGTCTTGTCTTGTTCAAGTAACTTTGTAATTTATCGTTGTATATTCTGTAAGTTTTTGTATCTTTGTTACTTGGAATAACATGGAATTTATACAAACAGGTATGCCTTGTAAATAGGGATTTTACTGTATAAATAAAATTTTACCTACCTATATGTCGGTGGGGGAGGTGCAGAAAACTGGGGAGTTTATGGGGGGGGCTTGGATCTCATCCACCTTCTCATTGAAGGCCAGAGATACTATAGTGTGGTTCCCTCAGGGGTCACCAGTTAACATCATTAGTCAGAAAATTGACTGTGGGGGTAGATATGTTCTGATCAGGGCAACGATCCCTGGAGTGGGTACAGTCTCATTGGCTTCTATCTATGCAATAAATGTTGAAGACCCAGGATCCTTTCAAAGATTGACCCTGGACATGGTGGATATGCCGGGCCCATGGATTATGGGGGGCGATTTTAATTGTGTCACTGACCCTATATTGGACCGCTCCAATCCCACCAGGGGTGTAGCTACAAGGGTGCAAGGGGTGCAGTGGCACCCGGGCCTACAAAGTTTGAGGGGCCCAAATCATTATTTTGATGTTTATTCCAAACTTGGGAGGGGGCCCTGTAACATCGTCTTGCACCCAGGTCCTCTGGGAATTTGCTACACTACTAATCCCACGCCTATCCCACTGTCCAAAAATGCAAAAGCCCTTAAAGCCCTGGAAGCAGAGTCCAGCTTGGTGGACATATGGAGGCACACTAATCTGTCTGGTAGAGACTATAGTTTCTTTTCCCACTCCCACCACTCCTATGCCAGATTAGATCGGTTATTAATCTCCCCCTCACTAATAACGGGGGTTACAGAGATCCAGTACTCCCCCATTCTTCTATCTGACCGTACCTCCCTATGTATGATGTTGTCCACGTTGGACTCGCATGTGCTGCTTTTAAAAAAACAGTTGTATGTCTCACAGACGGACAAGTCTATCCAAGAATTCCTTCATTTTAATAAAAGAGGGGAAATTTCACATTCCTCCAGATGGAGGCACTGAAGGCATACGTTAAGGGACAATCCTTAGCTTACTCTACACACCGTAGGCGGGTTGAAGAGGGGGAGATGGAAGCCTTGAGAATTAAAATAGAGGCTTGCGAGACCGCCCACAGGGCATGTCCCACAATGCCCCTCCATAATATTATACAGAAGTTGAAATGGTGATACAATACACTGGACACTCCTAAACTGGAGAGAGCAATTCTTTTATCTAAGGCAGGCACCTACTTTGATGGGGATAGGGGAGGGAAGTTGCTGGCATGGTAACTAAGGTGGAAAGAAGCAGAAAGGTCAGTAGGACAAATCAGGGATGCATCGGGAGAGCTACCACAGGACACGGCAGTGACTGGTAATACTTTTTGTGAATTCTATAAAAATCTTTATACCTCTGAGGCTGCCCCTGCCGCATAGGAGAGTGGCCTTTTTTTTTTTTTTTGAAGGAATCACCCTGTCGAGCCTGGGCCCTGGGGTTGCAAGCAAATTGGATGCCCCATTACAGGTTGAGGAAATTGGGTCTGCCTTGAAAGCCCTGAAGGGAGGAAAGGCTCCAGGCCCCAACAGGCTTCCCATCGACTTCTTTAAGACCTTTGCCCTCCCGTTGATGAAATCACTTCATTATATGCTGGTATAGAGCCTTGAGATGGGAATTCTTCCCCCCTCCATGAGGTTGGCAACTATCATGGTCCTGTCCAAACCCGGAAAAGACCCTACCTTATGCCCCTCATATAGACCGATTTCCCTACTCACAGCGGATTACAAAATCTTGGCTAAAGCCCTAGCCTCATGCCTGGACCCCCTCCTACCCACCCTGATCAGTTGGGTTTTGTGAAAGGCCGGCAGGGCAAACACAACATCAGGCGTACCCTAAACATAGTGCATAAATGGGGAATCTGTCATCAAACACATGGTGCAGTGTTATTGGCATTAGACATAGAAAAGGCATTTGATCGCGTGGACTGGGGGTCCTTGTTTGGGTTTCTGGAGTGGATGGGTTTTGGCCCGCATTTTAGAAGCTGGGTAAACACCCTGTACACAAAACCTCAAGCCTGTATAACAATAAATGGTACTATAACCCCTGAATTCGACCTCAGCCGGGGAACACGTCGGGTTTGCCCTCTATCTTCCCTGCTTTATGTTATTGCTCTTGAGCTGCTTGTGGCTGCCATTAGAGGCCATGGGAGGATTAGGGGAATGGTGGGAGGAGGGGCAGAGCACAAGGTCGCTATGTATGCAGATGATCTCCTTCTATATATGCAAAATCCAGCCCAGGATCTGCCCAATGTCCACCAATTGATGAAATCCTACGGGACTCTTTCTGGTCATAAAGTGAACTGGACCAAAAGTGAGCTCCTCCCGATAGGTTCCCAGGCCAGGGCCTTGCTGATTTCAAACCTGGGCGGATTACAGCTGGTCAGCAAAATAGAATATCTAGACGCGGTTATTTCAGTCCATATGAGACAACTCGAGCGTGCAAGTAATCTTTGTAAGGTTTGGTCCCTCCCTTCATGGCCTGCCATTGGAATATTATGGACCAACTGCATCACCTTCTCTCTATAAATTTTGGTACCATCAGCTGCTCTACTAGTACATTCAATACAGTGTCTACAGAGACTCTATACAAGATTTTATTTTTCGCAATAAAATGAGATCATCCAGGGTATTTCAAGGTTTTAAAGAAACATCTGCTTGTTGTTCCTTAATAATGTCTTGCAAGGGTAATTCTGGCAAAATGTCAGTAATACTGTTCTTTTGTTGTTCCACCAACTTTCTCTGCTCTTTTTCCTTCTGATTTTTAGACTTTCTGGGTTTCCCTGGACCTTCAGCTCCTTCAAAGAAATCCTCTTCAAAAGAAAACACTGGCTCTGACTGTTGTGTTTTTGCATGGGCACTGGTTACCACATTCACGGTTTTTATATAGTCTTGTTGTGTTTGCACCAGTGAGTTAAAGTGGGGAAAGCCTTGGCCTACAATCACTGGAACTGGCAGTCAGGGTACCAGGCCAACAGTCATACAGTGGTGCTCATTACTGATAGTCATTGCAACCACTGTAGTGTGATACTGATGAATATCCCCGTGTATGCACATTACTGTTGTATCATTTTGGGTAACCTTACTGTCTGGCACCAGATCTGCTCTCAGCAGGGTCTGCCTACTCCCAGTATCCAATAAACCCAATATCTGTTGGTCTCCAATCCCCACGTTTGCAACATACCCAATATTAGCCAATGCTAGGTGAGTCATTCTTATTTGGGCAGTTTCTCACTATGTGGCCTTTGCCAAGACACCCATGGCAAATCAGTTCGGAATATGGTATTCTTCCCCCTCTGTCTTGGCTGCTGTAATTATTCTGACGTGCATTAGAATAAAAAGGTCTTACCATTTCCGATGTCTGAGGTGGGGTATTTTGTTGCCCTCTGGGTCTAGTGGGTTGAACAGCTATATAATCCTCTGCCAACTTCACTGTGTCCTCTGCAGATTCAGGCTGATGCTCTTTCACCCATAACTGTACGTCATGAGGTAACACCTGAATAAACTGTTCAATAACACTCATGTCCACAATCTGCTCTTTAGTTTTCACCAAGTAGCCATTTCCCACCATTGTCTTTTAATTTTGCATATATCTCTCTAGGGGTATCATGGGTACGAAACCGCTGTCTGAAGGTTTCTACGCTGATATCATAGCATCTTAATATCTCTTCTTTTACGCGATCATAATTGTTTGAATCCACCCCACTTAACTGGCTGTATACCATCTGCACTCTGCCTGTTAAGTAGGGAACCAGTCTTATGACCCATTGATCATGGGATCATGCACAAGTTTGGGCAATACGCTCAAAAGTGGTGAGGTATGCCTCTATATCATCACTTTCTGACAGTTTTGTTAACTTAATGTCTCTGGGTACCGTTCGATCAGACTGACCTTGTGCAAGTGCCTGAATAGCCTTAAAGTTCACAGAAAGGAAAAAAAATCGGTGTTAGTCTTCACACCCATAAACAACAGGAACTACTTCTTTCTACAGTCTCCTGAATTGCCTTTTCCTTTCCTTTGTCTGAACAGTACTTTGTGTGGAAGCACACACACAACCTCCTTGTTCTGTGGTCAGTACTGACCCACATCTCTATCTCATAGTAGCTCCTAGTGGAGGGTTTATATAACAACCAGAAGGGGCATGGTTTGAACTGAGCTCCTCCTCCTTTATGACATCACATTACCCAGTTCCTATAAAGGCAGCCATTTTGTGGGCTGCCTGCCCTATAGTAGGAATCTTCTCAGGTTAAGCTTCAGTCAGGTAAATAGCATTTTAATTACAAAAATACATATATTATACAGAAAAGAAACAGCATGGTTAGTTATTTTCATTAAAAAGAATCTAGAACCTAAACAAAGAAAACTAGATGAGGGGTGCGCTCCCTGTCTCCTTGTAAGGATTTAGATTATTTTTATCTCTAAACTTCTCAATTTGTGCAAAAACAGAAGAAAAATTATTTATTTCAGACAGTACAGTAATCTCCTGCACCTAAAACCTTTATTTCAGACTGCACAAGCCTTATCTGCAATTTAGAAGGTTTTACAGCTGTCAGTGTGGCTCAGTTGGTAGCACATCTGCCTCTGGATCAGAAGGTCGTGGGTTCTTGTCCCATACCGGGATTGGACTTGCACCTAAAAATTGCTGGCATCCGAGTGCAGTATTGGGGGGTGCTGTACTGCTGGGGTGTGCCGTCCTTCAGATGAGACGTTAAACTGAGGTCCCTTCTGCCCATCCTGGTGTTGTCCACGTGGAAGTAAAAGAACCCAGGGCACTCTTCGCAAAGAGTAGAGAACATTCCCGGTGTCCTGGCCAACATTCCCCTTCCCATAAACCGGTTCATGTAATTATCCAGGCTGTGTGTGGGTGATGATGTGCGATATGGCTGCCATCACACATTCAGTCACTTCACTACCAGTCTAGCATTGCTTGTAAAGCATTTTGGATGTATGAAAAGCGCTATATAAATGCTGATTCTTCTTCTTCTACATTTATACCTTCTGGTTACCTGATGGCTGAAATTTCAGCTGATAGCTGTTTGTTTCAATTGGCCTGCCGCCAGCCTCCTAACATTATTGAGGGCTTATCTTCAGGAAATCACAGCTCCGTTTTGCAATTTGTGGACACTGCAGGGCTTTTTCCACCTGCCTGCCTGTAGTGTCCTGCTTTTGTTTCAAAATTCAGCCTCTGTTATATAGTATCCGTGGAGCGGATACCTTTTTCAGTGCTCTGGCACTTCAAAGAGTAATTTCCCTGGCAACAGTACACAGTTGCCTCCTTTCTTCTGCTGTTATAGCCAGTGCTCCATTCCTTAAGAGAATTGCAACAAGTGGTTGCGATTCTACAATACAGTGACTCTAATAGTAGGACCCTTTCCTGCATGAATGAGCGTAGGGTCCTCTGCAAGGATGTGAGCATGCGAATGTGCTATCGTGTGCACATTTTCGCCGCTGCTACCACCTGCTCCAGCAGGCATAGTGCTAAGTGCTTTCTTTCAAAGAAAAACACATACCTTCTTTCTTTATACATACAGAGCCCTCTAAGTAGAGAGCAGGGGAGCTCTTTACTATAACCAAGGCCCCTGGAATTCTGCGGTTCTGCGGTTGCGGAATTTGCTGCAGAATTTGCATCATGCCACAGAATATATATAGTGCCACAGAATTCATTGTTTTTGGTTAATTTTCATATAAATATACTGTTTTTTCATACTGTCAGGCTTTCTTTCTTAGCTCCTTTATCCTGAAGCCCCTCCTCTATGCTCAGCATATGATGTTATCGATGACATCCCATCATATTTAGCTAATGACAGGACTGCATTCTGCCAGAGAAATGAATAAATCATGCCGCATAAATCAGAAAATGCTGCCGCAGAAGTCAAGGAGCCCTGCCGCAGAAATCAGAAAATTCTGCTGCAGAACACCAGGGGCCCTGACTATAACAATACTGCTTTGCTTTAATTTTAAACACTGTGAATAGCTGCTTAAGGGCAAATACACTATTTTAAATGGTTCTACACCATATAAACAGCTGCTTTTAAATGTTAAGAGTTAAGATGCCAATAAGATGACAAGGGACAGTAAAGAAAGTAATAAGAATTGCCAGGTTGGCCACCCTGACAAGAAATTTAGGATAGATGAGAATTATAGGAGTAGACAGGATAGAGGAGAGACGACGTGAATCATAGATACAGCTATGAGTTTTCTCAGACTATGTCCTCCTTAGGTTTGATGCAGACTGTCACTGCATTGACTCATCGGGATGGCCACATGTTGGACCTGGTGTTCTCACTGGGACTTGAGATTAGTGATCTCAGGATCAATCCGGTCCTCTGGTCTGATCATTGCACGGTGCAGTTCATGCTTGGGGCTCCCGCCATAAGCCTTTCCTCTGTTGAGATGACTAGCTGTCACCCTTTATGGGGTTTGACACCTGAGGGTTTTTTGGCGGCAGCAAAATTGTCTAGTGTGGGTGATGCATGTGTGGGAGGTGTTGCTGCCGGGGTTGACACGTAAAATAGGGTGTTATCCGACACCATTAACTCCCTCACACCCGTCCGTGTACGACCCAGAACTTCATACCTGAGGTCACCATGGTTTGATGGTGAGCTCAGGGAGATGAAGAGGATGGGTCAGAGATTGGAGCGCTGCTGGAGGAGATCCTGTCTGGAAGCGGATAAACTGGTCCTGTGTGCCCACTATGGTGTGTACCAGGAGGCAATCAACCGTAAGAAGACAGTGTTTTTGTCTAGGGAGATTGCTGCCGGGAAGAACCGACAGGCCTCGCTTTTCCAGACTGTAGATAGGCTTTTATATCCTGCCTGTCTACAGCCTGGGAGGGTTTTTTTCAATACAGATTGTGAGGAATTCGCTCGGTTCTTTTCGGACAGGGTGTCCTCGATCCGGCAGGTGGCTTCTTCAGCCAGCAATGTTATAGCTGGCAGTGATCGCCTGATGTGTTCTGAGTGCACTCCGTCTGGTTGGGGAGAGTTTAGACCAGTGGAGGTTAGTGAGGTTATTGAGGTAGCAACCAATATGAAGCATACCTTTTGTGAACTGGACCCAGTGCCAACGCGTTTTTTAATGAGATGTGTTGACTCTGTTGGCCCGGTGTTTGCCTTGATTGTACGGTGTTCCCTTTCTGAGGGTGTCTTTCCGGATGCCTTGAAGGAGGCTCTGGTGAAACCCCTCTTAAAGAAGCCATCTTTGGACCCGGAGATCAAGGCAAATTATCATCCAATCTCCAACCTTCCATTTTTGGGAAAGGTTATTGAGAAGGTGGTAGCGCTTCAGTTGGAAGAGCACCTCATATCTCATGAGTTGTATGAACCCTTTCAGTCAGCTTTTCATGCCAGACATAGCACTGAAACTGCACTTGTTCGGGTGCAGAATGATCTCCTCAGGGCTAGAGATCGGGGAGACAAGACAATTCTTGTTCTCCTTGATCTCTCTTCAGCATCTGACACTGTGGACCATTGTGTGTTGCTCATCCACCTTAGGGACCTACGCGGACTCACCGGTATTGTCATCAAATGGTCTGAGTCCTTTCTTACCAACAGGAGGCAATGGGTTATGATGGGAAATTCCTAATCTATACCCAGTCTCCTTTTTTGTGAAATTCCTCAAGGATTGGTACTGGCCCCAATGTTGTTCGCAGTGTACATGCTGCCTCTGGGTGGGATCATTAGGAAGTATGGTTTGAGTTTTCATTGCTATGCTGATGATACTCAGCTATATCTTTCCTTTGCCCCAGGAACATCAAATGCAGTGGATGTGCTAAACATCTGTCTGGCCGAGATTAACGACTGGATGGCCTCCAGCTGGCTGCGGCTAAACCCTGATAAGACAGAGGTATTGGTAGTGGAGTTGAACAGAGTCCGTGATAGGATGGCCTCTGACACAGAAACTAGGCTTGTTCTTGAACTGTGTCATTGAAGGCCTCCTCTTGGGTACGAAATCTGGGAGTGATTCTGGACAGGGACTTAACCATGGAGGCTCAAATATCCTCCACGGTTCATACCTATTTCTACCATCTCAGAAACATTGCCAGGATTAAGCCCCTTGTTCCGCCTCTGGACCTCCCTACCTTGATACATGCCTTAGTCACATCAAGGCTTGATTACTGTAACACGCTCTATCTCGGGGTCACAGGAGGATCTCTCTGCAGACTGCAGCTGCTGCAAAACGCAGCTGCCTGGTTGTTGACTGGGCAGCAAAAGTCTTGCCATATTACACCGGTCTTATGCGAATTGCACTGGCTGCCAGTCAGGTGGGGAGTTCTCTTTAAGGTGAGTCTTCTCACCTATAAGGCTCTACACGAGCTGGGCCCTGGTTACCTGTCAGACCTTCTGTTACCTGCCCTCTCCTCATGCCCTCTTCGCTCCTCTAGTGATGGCTTCCTGGCCATTCCCAGAACTAGGCTAAAATCCGCTGGCGATAGAGCATTTAGCGCCACGGCTCCTGTTCTGTGGAATTCTTTGCCAATCATGGTCAGGGGAAGCCCCCTCAGTAGATATTTTTAAGGCCCAGTTGAAGACTTTTCTTTTTTCTAAAGCATTTGATGTCTAGATGGACATTTATGGTAATGTTTTTGATTTTACCAGATTCTTTATTTTATTGTGTATAAATTGTATATTTATTATGTCTAAATGTTTGTTTTAAAATTTGTACGGTGCCCAGAGCCTCCAGGATTGGGTGTCTTTTAAATAAATTTTGCCTTGCCTTGCCTAGAGCGAAAATTGAAAAGGGGGGGGCATCTTGATATTCTTTATACTTTACTTCTTCATAACTGGACCCTGTTACAAGGAGAAATGCAACTTCACATGGGATCAGATTTGCAAGAGATGCTGCAGGGAAAGGTATATCAGCAGTACCTCCACAACAACGACAACAAAACAGATCTCATACAGTGCTTCAATGAGTATGTTAGACAAGAGGATGTCGGAAGAAACATACGATACCCACTTACTATCAGCAATGGCAGAAGCACAAATACTATATACCCAGATTCAGAAGAATTCCTGTTTTCCTGCAACCATGAGGAGGCAGATACGAGGATAATGCTGCATTGTGCTCTTGCAAAAGGCCCAGTTGTCGTCCGAGCCAAAGATACAGACATCCTCATCCTGATGGTTTACGCTTTCGCAAAGACCCTTCCAGATTCACCACGGATGCTCCAAATTGACCCAGACGTATTTGTAAACATAGGATCTATATACGATCACACTGGACACACTGCAAGTCTCAATTTGCCAGCATACCATGCTGTCTCTGGATGCGATGCAGTGAGTTACTTCTACAAGGTATCAAAGAAATCAGTCTTTCAACTTTTGCACAGGGTCAAAGAAAGAATAAATCTCCTTTCAGGGCTTGGGGAAAGCACATATGCTTCACAAGACACTGAACAAAATGTCAAGACCTTCGTTCAACACTGTGTGTACAATGGTATAGGAGGAGAGGATCTGGTAGACACATGAGTAAGGCAATACAATAACCTGAAAGTGAAGACTATGCAAATGATTCTACCAGACCCAGCGAGCCTAAGTCAGCACATAAAAAAAGCAAATCTTGTAGCCTACTATTGGCGCCACTGCACAGAGCCGGGAACCCCTAAAGTTGACCCTTGTTCATCAGGATGGAAACGAGAGGATGAAACACTGAAACCTGTGAGGTTCACTGGGTTTCAGTCACCTGATGTCCTGCATCATAGAAGAAAGGGCAGAAGGTTAGCCGACCGACGATGTGCAGCTGACGGAGATAAGGCAGATGATGGTGAGTCAACACCTAAAAGACACACACAGAAGACCAAACAAAAACCTTCGACCACAGCGCCAATGACTGATTGTACAGGAGATGATGACACTGAAAATTATACATCGGAAGCCAATGAACAAACTTCTGCAGACGAATCTTCAAGCTTCCGGAGTGAATGTGACAGTTCAGATCCAGAGTGGACTTCTATATAATGACTTCAAAACTGGATATTACAACCAAGGTGTACTGTTGACCCAAAATATTCTTAGTGTTGGGTCAAATCATTGATAAAATGACTTAATTCTAAACAACAAATCAGCACATACAATATTTAGATTTTAAGCATTACTGTACGTACTTCAAACTATTTTATCAGTAAATTGCCTCGTGAATTCAATTGTTTTATGTAGTATTAATGTGTACATTTGGTCCTGTGTCTAACAGGGAGCCTCAAAGCAATATATAGATGTCATAAATGTTCATGAATAAATGTTCAATATATAGATTTTCATGGATCATTGATAATCGGTATCTTGGAAGCTAGGGATTTGGAAATTATTAGCGAATCAAGTATTTACTAGCGATATGGTGGCCATATTGGATTTTGGTGGCCATTTTGGATTTTCTAGTTGTTCCATCCAACTTAGCATGGCAATAAATGTATAAAATTACAACTTGGAATTGTAAAATCGGGCATTCCTGAGCCAAGCTATGGGGCCCAGAAGGCCCACAATGTCCAAAATCAGAAATAGGCCCCCCAAGGGGCCATCCACCAATTTTCTTGGGGGTAACAAGCAAATTCTGAAAGGTGAGGTCTATCTACACAGGAATCTGCAGAAACACCAACCTCTGCATTGTAAATCAAAAGATTAGGCCGGTACGCCTGTCTATGATGCATTTTAAATTTAAGCTCCCAAGAAATTTGACTAAATTTTAGTGACAACTTGGACAAGTGTCCACAAACTAGTCAGGGTGGGATTATACAACCAGTTGAAACTGCTTGCTGGAAGCCAGAGCTATTTTGCCTCACTGCCTTATTTAAGTCAGATCTGTGTGAGCCAGTTGCAAAAGGTCTCAAAGTAAATGGAGTTGGCTGAGTAGGAGTTGGGTTGAAGGGTACTGGCCATGGGGCTAGCAACTATTTCTAACAGCATAGGTTATCTTGGATGATGATAGCACACATAGAGCCCTGCCAGAGCAGTGAGATATACACCAGTATGCTTGCAATGAGCAGGGAGGCACATCTGCAACCACTGCACACTTGTCAATGCTGTAGAAAGACCTGTTGCCAGTCTTGAATGGCAAATATGTGCATTGTGGGGGCATGGATAGGAAGACTTGCAGCTGAAGGGGGCTCTGAGTGTGGGAGTAGGGTAGCATCCAGGATACTGATAGAGAAGTACACCTGGTCCCAGCATTAGAACAACTAACCTGAAAAAGAGGAGGAAGGAAAGGGCAGGATGGAGAGGCAGGAATGTAGTAGTAATTGGGGACCCCATTGTTAGGGCAGTGGATAATGTGGAGGGGGCAATGCTGAACCAGTATGGTAACTCAGGTGAAGAGGTTTGCCTGTCTGGACAGAGCACAGTTTGAACGAGTGCTATATAATCCAGGGCCAAGCAATGCAGCTTGGAGGAGGAGCAGACCGTCTTCCATATTTGCACAAACAGCAAAGGAAGCACAAGCCCCAAGGATACCGATGTGTTGTTTTTTGAAACTAGGGACACTCTTGAAGGGAAAGATAGCCAGGATGATCTTTCCCAAGATCATCACAGTCCTGGGACAACTGATGAGCTGCAGTGGACCATTAGGCAGGCTAAAATCTTTTAATAGTAAAAGTCCTAGGTTGCCCACTCCTCTTCTAAAGGATATACCGTAGTAGTTTAATCAGAGGAGCCACACTGTGGTAAAATAAAAATCATCAATCAACAAAGTGTGTTCACCTCCTATTTGGATCAAAAAGACACTGTATGACTATGCAGGCACTTCCACCTAGGATCATCTCCAGTGTCAATATCAAGGAATTGGGGAGAGGAAATGTCCATAACCGTGTAACCTTTTCCTTGGTGACTAGAAAGATTAGCTGGGCCCCAGCCACCATGACCCAGATCAGAAAGGCAGATTTTGAGACAGCCTGTTGGTGCAGTGGTAACACTACCACTTGCGATGCTGGTAACATGGGTTCAGAAACAAGCCTGGGTTGTTGGGGTTGGTGGGGAGAGGAGGCTTGAGCATCCCAGAGGATGTTCTCCTCCTGCGGGAGGGCGGGTAGGCAAGCAAGCTCTGCCAAGCTACCACTAGCTGGGCGGCCATGGCTGGTGGTGCAGGCAGGACCCACAAAGGGCGGGGTCACTCCCTGATGGAGAAGGAAGGCAAAGCTGTGTGCTAACGTCAGGCTATCATCTCACAGAGTATCCAGGGAGGAAAAAGAGAAACACTACACAGCTACAAGCAGGATGATGTCAATGGCCCTTTGCAGAGCCCATACTGCCTACTGGGCATACAGCCTGCCCTGTCACTGAAGGCAAACTGTGGAGGAACAAAGATAGGCCCATAAGACTCAGAGATGACAGATGATGGGGTTGGGGGGTGCTGGTAGAATGGGGCATAAAGTAAACTAAGTAGAAAAAAACCCCACAAAGACAGATTTTGCCAGGATGAATGACATGGTGGCCAAGACACTGGAGCATCCACATGAGACTCTTAATGCAGCGCTGATGGGATGGAAAAAGGTGCTAGAAGCAGCTGCAGAGGTCTTCATACCTGTAAGCAATTAGGGAAAAACAGCTAAAAAGTGCTCCCCTTCCCCCAGATCAACAAGACCCTAAGTCAACAGATCCTGAACAAAAAGATCTATGACCACTAGGAAAAAGGTTGCCTCCAGGCCAGGAGCACAGTGCAGCAAGGAGGGACTCAAAGACTAGAATTAAGGAAAACAATGAGCGGCTGAAGTCCAGGATAGTAGCAAGAGACGGAGACAGCACCAAAGTCTTCCTTCAGCACATAAACAGAAAAAGGAAGGCGACTGAGGAACTTGGGAGCCTAAAAATAGGGGGAAGAGGGTAGGAACCTATCAGTGAGCCAGAGGCAAAGATTGAGATACCGAAGGAAAATGTTACTTCACTGTTCATCAAAGGGCCACGGTGGGGGGCCCATGGCATCATGTATAGCCATGAAGCAGACATCTCACCCACCCTGGCAGCTAACTAATGTATAAAATTATATACATAGACCCCACTATTTGCAGACATAGTATTCTTTAAAACTTAACGGTGTCAATGGCTCAACAGGTAGCACACTCGCCTCTGAGGCCAGGAGATGAAGGCTGTAGGTTCTATCCCACACAGGCACTTGGTTAAATCCCAATATACTGACACTGTGAGTGAAGCAGGATCTTTCAAAAGCAGCTCATGGGAGCCTGGCGGCATTAGCGTCCTCTACTGCGTACAAACCGACGCCCTCCCACCCCTGGTCCTGCCTCCCAAGCCCATCACAGGTAACCACCGCTAAACATCCTCAGCCCGCCCAGCTAAGCCCTTCTCCGATTAGTCGCCTACCGCTGGCGGCCCCTGACTGGACCGATCAGTCCTCTCCTTCCAATTAGAGCACCTTTCCTGCTGAGCCAGCCAGCTGCTACCCGACCCGTGGAGCCCTCCAGCCGGATTGCCGGAGCGGCCGCTCACCTGGATCTACGCTCTTCTTTCTACAGAGCTATTTTGGACTGTATACTGATTAATGTTGATGCCATACTACTTAGCATAACAGGACTGTAATTATAATCCTTGCTTGTGTTATATCTAATTATATTCTCTGCTACCATACAGCTTAAGTGAAGTGATGCATTCTTTTTGTGTAGACATTATAGCCAGTTGCATCCCTCGCTACTGCAAACCTAGCTAGCTAACTATTTAATCAACTCCTGCCTTGCCCCGTGTTGTTTCTACTCCTGCTGTGTACTCTTTTCTACCTTCCAAACAAGCCTGCCATTTTCCCTCTGCCTATTCTCCATATCCCTGTTTTCGCGCTCCTTGGCGCCACTTATTCTCTGCATTTTCTTCCCTCCCTTAACTCCTGCACTAAGCTCTATTTTTGTAGCCTGCCCCCTTCCCCACCCATCGAACTTCTGTCTCCCTAAATCTCTACCTCCTGAATTGCTAATTCCTGTCCTTTGTCCCTAGTTCGCACCCCCAACCCCTCTTCAAGTTCCAGCCTGTCTTCTGCCTTCCTCTGTCCCCTACAACTACTTATTGATCTATTTCTCTTGCCTCCCTCCCAGGATCTTTCCTAAGCCTCTGAAACCTGGCAACATCAATCACCGCTTCTGCCCAGGCTAAACCAACGCTTCCCTCCACCCCTCTTGGTCCTGCCTCCCGGAGCCCATCACAGGTAACCACCGCTAAACACCCTCAGCTGCCCAGCTTCTAGCGCCTCCTCCGATTGGTGCGCCTACCGCTTTGGTGGCCCCTGATTGGACCGGAGATCAGTCCTCTCCTCTCCTTCCAATTGGAGTGCCTTTCCTGCCGAGCCAGCCAAGCTGCTACCCGAACCATGGAGCCCTCCAGCTGGATTGCCGAAGCAGCCACTAGCCTGGGTCTATGCTCTTCTTTCTACAGAGCTATTTTGTCCCACCCTCCCAGGCCACCTATTAAATAAGCTACTTGCCCCGCCCCTTTCTACCTACTCCAATCCCTTTCCTACAAGTACTACCCCACCCCTCTTCTCCCCTCTAGCTATCTACCTAGAGCTTCTCGCAACTGCTCTTCTTCTCCCTCTCTCTACACTACCCCACAGTAGAGTGTACCTCTCTTCACTCCCTACCTGTGCCTCCTGCACACTTGGAAAAATGGCACAAACTATAAAACTTACTTATTTTTGATCTTCTTCATCCTACTTTTCCTACCCCTTTTAACACCCCCTTTAAGTTGCTACCCTGCATCCCCCACTGCTGAACTAACTCATCCTACAAATGCCCCCCAAAAGTCCACAGAATCTCTCCCAGCTACCATCTGGCCCCATTTCTCTACGAGCCCCACCTCCTCGCTCTATTCCTTTGGCTGCCTCCTGACCTCTCTCTACCAAAGCAGAGCCCACTTTCTCCACACCGCCTGCCCTACTGCCTCCCCTAAATGGCGCTTGGCCAAGTCTTGGTGCCTCCACATACTACACCACCACCTAACCCTTACCCTACTACTACTGGCTGCAGGGGATATACACCCTAATCCTGGCCTATCACCAACTCCTGGTCCCAACTACCCCATGCCTAACCCCTCAGCCAAGGCCACCACTGACACTCACTCTGGTTCCCTTCCCTGAGGATTATGCCTACTCCATCTAAACATTCGTAGCCTAGCCCCCAAGCTCGATCAGCTACAGGTTCTAGCTGCTCACCATGCCCCTGACATAATCATCCTATCCGAGTCCTGGCTAAACCCAAACCTCCCAAATCAAACCATCGCTATTCCAGGATTTACCATCACTCAGCAAGACCGATCCACCCAAGGTGGAGGGGTGGTTATCTACACCAGCTCAGCCCTACATTTTTCTGTCTCTCTCTCCAAAAGCTGAACCCAAATCTTACGAGCTGCTTATGGTGAAATTGTCCCCTCCCTCCTCATTACCCATCTTTGTGGCCGGTATTTATTGCTACCCTGGCACTCAAGCCACAACAGTCACCGACCTTCTGAGCCAACTGACATCTCTTGCCCAGTCGGGTGAACTATATGTCATGGGTGACTTTAACCACAACTGGCTAGCCCCCACTTTTAACAAAACCTGAACCGAGATATCTGCTCTCAACCTTAGCCAAACCATTATGGAACCTACATGGTCAAACCATAAGACTGGAAACCATTCCCTTCTTGACTGGGCGCTTACCTCCCACCCACACCATATCGTCAGCTCTGGCCTCCTTCCTGACTCCATTAGCGACCACCACCTAACCTACTTGGTCCACAAAATCCATCGAGTTAAATCCCCTCCCAAATTTATATTCCAATGGTCATATACATCCCTAAACCTCTCTCCCCTCCTGGAAGAGCTAGCTCACCCAAACTGGGACCCAATCTTAAGCTGCTGTAACATGGATGCTGCCCTTACGCACTTCCGGAACACCTTCCTTACCACCTGGGACAAACACGCCCCCCTGTGCCATGCTAGGGTCCGGGGGTCTCACCTTCCCTGGATATCACCCGAGCTGATAGCTTGCCAACAAGCCCGTGACAGGGCATGGCGTATTTACAAATCCACGCTCCTCCCAGGTGACAATATCACCTACCGCATGCTCCGCAACAAGTGCACAAAGGACATCCACTTAGCTAAGGACGAATATTTTAACACCCTAAATGCAAATCTTGGGAGGCCTTCTAAATTCTGGAAAGTCATCAACTCCCTTTTCTCCCCCCAACAACAAATCCCCCCCCTTCCTTCGCCCAAGGGACTCTACTCTCCGACTCCTCGATGGTAGCCTCTGAGTTTAATTTCTACTTCACTACTTGTGCTATGACCCTCTTAGACTCTCTTCCTCCTGTAACCCCACCCACTCCCCAGACAGCTACCCCCCCTACTGCCTGGCCAGAACACTTTTTCCTTCAGACACATCTCCCTCATCGAAACCTTAGATGCCCTTTGCTCCCTGAACCCCACCAAAGGTAAATCCCCCAACGGTCTCGACAACAAACTCCTCTTCCTATCTACCCCCGCCATCGCTACTCCCCTCGCTGCACTGCTAAATCTTTCATTCACCACTGAGTCACTCCCCACTGAGTGGAAGCATGCCACCATCCTACCCCTACCAAAAGGAGGTGATCCTACCTCCGCAACTAACTACCATCCCATCTCCCTCCTCCCCACTCTCGCCAAACTCCAGCAACATCTAGTACTATCTCAACTCTCCCACTTTCTCTCTGAAAGTAACTTCTTCACTCCATTCCAGTCCAGTTTTAGAAAAAAACACTCTACCATCACCTCCCTACTAAGACTCCCAGACTCCATCCTCTCTGGGATGGACAAAGGAAAAATTACTGCCGCTATTTTCATCGACCTAGCCACAGCATTCAAAACGGTATCCCACTCCCTCCTACTATCCTGCCTATCAGGGGCTGGGCTATCAACGTCTGCCACAAATTGGTTCAGTGCCTACCTACAAAATAGAACCCAATCCACAAAAATAGCTGACTACACCTCCCCCCCTCCGGCTCCCTATTACCACCGGCGTTCCTCAGGGCTCAGTCCTTTGCCCCATCCTCTTCTCCATCCTACTAAATGATCTGCCAAAGTCTTGCTCCACTACCTCAATACACATGTATGCTAATTACATGGTCCTCTTTACTTCCGGCCATACCTATGAAGAAGTCACCTCTAATCTTCAGACTGACTTCAACAAAGTACAACACTGGTTCAACTCCAACCAACTCTCCCTAAATGCCAAGAAAACTGTCTCTATGTCTTTCGGCACTAGACAGAGACTATCCAGACTTACATCCCCTCTGATCTGCCGTACCCTAAATAACACCATCCTTGAAGACGTGCCCTCCTTTAGGTATCTGGGAGGTTGGCTTGATCGCCACTTCTCCTTTTCCACACACGTGGATGCCATCCTATCAAAACTGCGCCCAAAGCTAGGCGCCCTCTATAGAAACCGCACTAGTCTCCCGCTTCCTGTGAGACGTGAAATAGTCCAGAAAATGATTCTACCCTCCTTTGACTATTGCGATGTTGTCTACAGCTCTGCCTCCAAGTCCATCTTAGCCAGGCTGGACCCCCTCTTCAATGCATTCTGTCGCTTTGCCCTCGATGCCCTCCCCCCGCACCCATCACTGTGAGCTCTTCCACTCACTGGCCCTTCCATCCCTGACCAACCAACGCCTACTTCACAGTGCTAAATTTGTTTCTAACTTCTGGCTTGGTTCCCTTCCTCCCTACCTCGTATCCTCCCTATCTTCCCCACCTACCCCCGCCCTCACCCTCAGGTCTACTGACTCCAGGCTACTAGTAATCCCTCACCGAAGGACCTCCGCAGGTCAATCAGCTTTCTCTTACCTCCTCCCTAAGCTCTGGAATGGCCTGCTGGCCCAAATCCGCCATTCTTCCTCCAAACGCTCTCTATCCTCTGCCCTCACTAACTTCCTTGCACCAAATTGCACCTGCCCTTGACCCCCCTGATTGATTCTCTTCCCCCCTCCTCCTTACGTGCCTGACCAGCGGCTCAGCCGTCACCTAATTGACTGGTGTATACATTGCCCTAAACAACCAATGCACTTACTGTCTCATTCACTTCTGCTATCTTCCTTCTTATTCCCCAATGTCTTCCTTAAGTCAACCCCCTACATAGCCCAGTGTTTACTATACAGTCCTGTCACCTCTCCCTGCCCTCAATCTCAGACTTCCATTTCTCTCTGCCAACTTGGTGCATCATGCTTCAATTCAATCTCTGCTACAGGCACTTACGTAATCACGTTTAGTTCTAGATGTGTATTCAAATATGTATGCCACCCTCCTTGAGGCACATGTATGCACAGTCTCCTAATGTAACAAGTTTGTATTTAATCTCATTCAATTATGTAACAATTGTTTGTACTGCTCTTCTCCAAGTTCAACCTATTGATTGTTGTATGTATACCCTCCTCCCTTATACCCCCCCCCCAGGTCGCACTGTGAGACGAGCATCTTTTTGCTCAGTGTGCCTTTCCTGTTGAAACATTTTCTATAGATATATATATATATATGGGGGTGCTGCATTCCTGAGGTGCCATCTTTCGGATGAGATGTTAAACGGAGGTCCCATCTGCCTGTTCTGGTGGTAGTTCAGTTGGACGTTAAAGATCACATGACACTTCTTGAAAAGAGCGGGGGAATTTTTAACTCAAAACAGAAATATTGAAAATTGTATTACTTCATACAAAATCAGAAATAAAAGGAAATCAAAAACATAAATCAGTAAGTACATCATACATGAACTGTAAAATTAAGCTATTCAGAAGTAAACAAACCCCCTCAAAAAGAGTAGGGGGAGTGTTTAGGAAAAATAAAATATAAAACAGTGTTAGCTCACACAAAACTAAGATACAAATCATAAGAAAAATCAAATAAGTATTACAGCCATACCTTTTCTAAATTTCATACAAATAAAAATTTTGATCCCAAATTAAATCCTTATATTGAAAAGAATCCCCCCCCCCCAAAAAAAAACAGAGTTGGGGAATTTTTTTGTTTAGAACTCAAAACAAAATATACAAAAGTGTATTACATTATACCAAATAATAATCAAAAACATAAATACGTATTACAGCATACTTTAACTTTAAACCTAAATAGTTCATATTGATATAAAACCCATCCCCCTTCCTACTAAGGGAATAGGGGAATGTTTATTCAAAAATCAAAATAAAATATATAGAAATATATTACATCATACGAAATCATAAAGAAAGAAAATCCAAAACTGAAAAGATATTACATCATACAGTAGCCTTTAAACAGCAATAAATTACTATGATATAAAAAATGCTCCCTCTCCTCACTAAAGGCGTGGGGGGATTTGTTTATTATACCTTTAAACAAACTAAATAAGGCCAATACAAGGCAAATGACACCTAAAAGGAAATGGGCGAACATAATCAGAAATAATGACATGAAAGAAAAAGTAATATTGCAAGCGTATAAACAGCAACCACGCAATGTGACTGCTTCTCCTAGGGGCAGCCTCTTCTCTCACCCAGTCTAAGGTGCCCTTTTACCCCCCTTCCGCATTCTCCCCTGTCACCTGCTTCCCTCCTCCCACCCCTACCCTTCCCCACCACCACCCTTCCTTACCCTCCACTTCCCCTCTTGTAGGCACTTTCAGATTTCGGGTCCCCCAACCCCTACCTACACTGCACTTATGCTACCCATCCATCACCCTCTGACAATGGCGCTTCAGCCTGCCCACCCCTTTCATTAACCCCACTACTCTATAATCACTATCTGTTCTATATAATGCACTGTCTGCTCTGCAATGTCTTTTTCTCGTAAACTGGCTCATTATGTCTCCCCATTATGTACTTTAAATTTATAGCCTTGCCTTCGCTGTGTTACACCTATAACCATGGTCTACCTTTGTGTGTATGTTTCCCACCATCCTTTGATGTGGAACCTTTGTAAATGAGCAGTAATTGCTCAAAGGTATTTGTAATCCTGGAGACTAATAAAATAAAATATATAAGATATCTAACTAACAAAGTTTGGAAAAACATGCAATGTGCATTTGGAAAAATTAATGCGTGACCCCTCCATATACAGAGTGAAACATAGTTCTCTACTCTAATTGAAAGGGGTTGGAAATATTCATTCCGTATCCAGCCAAGTCATAGCTTTCTGTTTTTTGGTAAAACTATGTAATGACAATTGACGTTTATCGCGTCTCCATAGGTCCTGCAGCCACCCATGAATACGCCAGAATAACTGTTCTGGGGATACATATAGATTCTGCAAAGACCAAGTACAACGAACTTGCCAGACATGATATTTTATACCTCCTAAAAGAAGTCTCATAGTATCTGGGTCAAACCTATTCCAGCTATCCGGTAAAAATGCCCAAAAACAAAATCTGTGTATCCAGAGTGGAAAATATTGCCTGATCCCACCAATTGTTTAAAATAGACCAAAATTACCTAAAGTACGGACATTCAAAAAATAAATGTTCCATCGTTTCTGTACGATTTGTACACAGTGTACCTCTAGGACAGAATTGATCCTCCAAACCTTTATGTTTTAAGTTACTCTTAACGTTTAGTTTACCATGCCCAGTGAGCCATATAACATCTCACAAGTATGCTGGAATACCTAGATATGTGAGCATGTTTTGAATGTGAGCCACGTCAGTGCTAGGTTTTGTAAAGAACCTGTGAAATTCCAAAAAATACTGGTTTTAAACATGTGCATATGTGTCCTTTCTGGAACTATGTACAATTAATGACTGACGGACTTTCCAAAGTTTTAGTTTGCAAAAACGTGAATGAAAATATAGCGGTAGATTCCAAATAGGCTTTTACTTAGGAATAATCCCCTCCCTAGTCCAATGGTCTAGCCAAGGAGATATATGGTAATGCACCCATAGTGTCCAAATACTTGTTTTTCCTAATAACAGCAGGTGCACATTAGCATACAGAAAAATACAAAAAAAGAACAGAATAGGGTTCACCATATGTAGCACCCCATTTCCCTGGCAAATATAAGATACCTCTCTTGATGGGGTTCAGACGGCTACCCCAAATCACTTGAAAGAATACACCAAGCAAAACTATCTCTCATGATTGTGGTAATGCGTAAATGGTACTCAGATGTAAAAAAAAATCCAATAAGGAAGGTTTTAACCATAAAGACCCTCTTTTTTGACATGCTCCATCTATTCCAAGATGCAACTCTATTTTTAGCAATCTGTATCAATCGATTCCAATTATAGGTAGCTACGTCTGCCATACCAAAATAAATACCCAAGATCTTACAAGGTTGTGTCATAAGCAGAATGCCCATAATGGTATTGTCAATAGATCTGTGTGAACCACTAAAAAAGCACTTAATTTAATTCAGGTTGAATTTGGCTCCGGTTCCCATCATATAGGCTACCGCCATGGCTTCAGTAGCATCACATGATGGAACATCCACTAGAAAAAGACATAAATCATCTGCATAAGCTACAGATTTAAGTTCCATGTCATCACAACCTAGAGTCAAACCTCTAATGTCATCCGATTGGTAAATGGCAGAAATCAATGGTTCTAAGGATAGGATATATAGAATGGGGCTTAAGGGATAGTCTTGTCTCACACTCCTAGCACATTTCCGTTTTCTACCTATCCGCCCATTAACATATGGTGCGACTTCTACTTGGGAGTAGTATAGTTGTAACTATTGAATAAAGGGTTGAGGAAAACCAATTTTCTTCATACAACTCCAAAGATATATATGGGAAACGCTATCAAAAGCCTTTGCCTGGTCCAAATTAATGCATATCCCTGACTGTTCATCCATGGCTCCTCGTTCTAAAGTTTCCTGAATGAGCAATAATGCATCCTTTATAAGTCTGCCCGGGACTGAGCAGAACTGGGTGGGGTGGATAAAATATTCCAAAAGACATGCAATCCTATGGCTAAGAATCTTTGTAAAAATGTCACAGTCAAAATTCAATAAAGTTATGGGACACCAATTATTGAGGCACTCTTTGTCCCCTGATTTAAAATAAAAATAATAAGAGACCTAAGTTCATGCTGTCAGGAAATCTACCCTGGGATAAACAGACATTAAACACTGACACAATTTGTGCCTCTAGGATTCCTCTTATACAACCATACAACTCATTGGGGAGGCCATCTCAACCCTGGTGCTTTGCCAAGTTGTAGAAGTTTGACCACATTTCGAAACTTTTGTATCAAAATGGGTGCTAACAAAGAAATAATAAACTGCTCTAGGATCTTGGGCAATGTACTGAGCTCTAACCATTTATCAGTATTCTCCTGCGTTAAGGACTGATCTACCCTAAACAAGGTCGAGATGTGATTGTCCAGTACTTGTACAATCTCTGTCTGTATTTTAACCTGGTGTCCCAGAGAATCCAGAAGACTGCAGACGTCTTTTCTTTTTCTCTGATCCACCCAACTATCAAATGGATTAATGCACGCTGTTTTACCTTGCCTGCCATATTTCTGTTCCCTTTCAAGTTGTTTTCTTTTATCTGGGCCAATTGTTATTTTACTAGGGATAATTCATGTGTATCCACCTGAAGCCTGAATTCAATTGGGAATAAAAAGACTTCAAAGTATTTTGAAGGATTTGTTTGCTGTTCTTTTTAAATTTCCCTAGCAGTCATCCTATCTTGGAAAAATAATCCTGAAAATCTTTTTTTTTAGTCCTCTCACCAGTCTTGCTGACTATCATAAAGAAAAAATACTGATTTATGGGCCTCTAAAACATCATGGAAGCCAGTCATAACTTCAGGAATTTCTAATAATGACAGATTGAATCTCCAGTATCCTGGTCCTTTCAACGTGTCACCATAATGAGATAAAGTAAGATTCAATACCCCATGGTCTGAGGTAGCGACCAACTGAATCTCTGGGGAGTAAACCTGTAATGTGGGGGAAATAAACCAATAATCGATTCTGGATTTTCTGGTACCCTGCAGAAATGTAAAGGATGCTACATCTTCAAAAACATCTTTTAAACCCGCAGTGGTCAATAAGTCATTTAAACATTCTATATCACAATACACTTTAGATGTTGTAGTTTTAGTGGTACAAGAGATATTAAAATCGCCCCCAAATAAAATATTTCTGCTGGTAAATAAGTTTGAATTTGTTGTAGCAATTGAATTCTTGCCCATTTACTTTGTGGGGCGTATATGTTAATAAGCCGAAATGGGGTATTATCAATAATCACATCAAACACAAGGGCTCGCCCCAGGACAATATCTATGAGGTCTATGACTTTGATTGCATGTGAAGTGAAACAAAATCCCTACCCCTGAGCACAAATCCTCCCCCCGACCCCATGCCCATGTGTTAGTAGCCGTGTCAAAATCATATAAAGTGTATAGTCTAGTGTCTTATAAAAGCAATAAGACATGACAGGGTGTGAGTTGTTGATTGATAAAGTGCACACCCCCAGGTGCATTGCTAGGCACGAGGCGCTTACATCGAGTGACTACAGCAGCTGGGTAGTGCTCATATCAATCAACAACCCACACGTTGAAGTGTTTTATCGCTTTTACAAAATTATTATTATTATTTATAAAATGGATAACAACTGTTTCTATAACCATTAAACAAAACTCTGGACACATTATTAAAGATTTAATAATAGTATGTTATTTTATTTAAATATGGTGAAAAACAGTCCCCAGACTTGGGTAGAGGAACGGTAAAACTGACTGAACAGTAACTCACTGTAAAATGCTAAACCAGTTAGCTGAAGGGACAGCAATGTATTATTTGAGCAGTTTGGGTCTGCCTCTACCTATGTCACTGTGTTTTACCACCTTTTCTCTTTGTTTATAAAGTATTACTGTATTGCCTACTTTCTTCACCCTGTTTTGTTTTCTGTTTTTCCCCTCATTCAAGACACAGAATGTTTACCATGGAATACAGGGATTAAAAATGCTGCTCAGTTCCGCTGGTAGAATGTTACTCTCCTAACATACTGCACACACAGACAACAAAGGCCTGTTTTAGAGCCAGTGACTCAATTATTTCACTGTCAGGACAAGCAGAAGAGATTTCCATGATGAACAGATAAAGACAAAAGGGGGATTTTTCACTGTTAGTAAAGAAACAGCTGTAATGAAAACTATAAACAATACTTAATGTTTCTAATTTGTTTATGTGTGTAAGGAGAGTGTGATGATTGGGGAAACAACATTTAATTAGTTTTATTTTTTATTTAAGGTAGATTTATTTTTAGGGCCCAGTTGAAGGTTTTTACATTGTAAAGGTAGCAACCATGTTTGTGATGGAAGATCAGTTCTGGTTGCAGAGGGACTGATGGAAAATAGTTCTGGTTGTAGGAGGACTGATTTGCTCATTGTGTAATGTGGTTTAGGACCAGGATGACTGTGTGTATATAGAGATTTAATGTACAGTCAGTTGATGTCTCTTGGCCAATGAGATTTCTAGATTTTTTCTTGCCATTTTATAAAAAATATAATATTGTACACCAGATTTGGAAAAATCTCAAATGTTGCAAGTCTCTTATAGTCAGACCTAATACTGTTGGTGTTAAGGCTAGCAATTTTAAAACTGTAGCCCACTGAAATAGGACACTGAGTGTATTAAGTAAGTGATAGTAGCCGACTTTCTAGTGCTTTTACGAAGTCCCACTCTGCTTCCCATTTTCTTTGATTTTGCTTTGGCCCCCACTCTGGGCTCTGGAACTGAATCTGTGTCTGACACTCCATCTACCTGTGATGGGGGTCTAGAAGCATTATCAGAATCAAGGTCTTTGAGGCCTACAGGGGCTAAGATACCATATTTATTGGAGATACGTATCAGATTGGGCCCAGGCCCCAGAACCATTGGTGGGCTCTGACCACCCCCACGCCTGACTGTCTGAAACTGGGCCATGTCCTCTACTGCTACCTGGGGTAAGGGAGGTTGCATCACAGACTTACCTGTATTTGGCAGGGGGACTATGCCTATGCTATCCGATGTAGAAACGCTTGCTACCTTGTCCATCCAGTCATCTAAAGGCAGTTTACACCGTGGGAGGGGCATAGGTGGTGGGCTCACTTGTGGGTTTTTAACAGCCACTGATCTATGCTGTAACAATGGGCCGGGGGGGCTGGCCTGTGAAAATCTATTGCACGTCTAGCTGCCTTATAAATAAACAGATCTTGCATAGCATACTCTGACTCTTCAGTGTTATGGGCTGCCCAAGGGCAGTCTGTGAATGAATGACCCATTTCATCACAAAAATTACACTTCAACGAATTTTCAACATTGGTAACCCGAATGGCCTAAGTCCTCACACTGAAAACACATAATTTTTTCACAGTCAGTACTGATGTGTCTGGGAGACCCACATTTATGACATTTCCTGGGTTGCCCCGGATAAAACAAAAACCCTGTATCTCTTCCAATGAAAAAGCAATTAGGTAAATGGACATATTCATTGTGTGGACTGTGCAATTTAATTTTAATATGCCAACCCCCATTCCAGAATCCATCCCCATTCAAAATTGGATCTGGGGTACCTTGAACTTCACATTGTTTGTCTAACCAATAGAGAATGTCAGCCACATTAACGCTTTCATTTCTAAACAGCACTGTAATGACCCTGAAAGGTTGTTTAGTTAGTGGTATCACCTGAAAGTGGGACCAAAGAGAGTTAGTTTTTAAAGATGTATACTTGGACCAAAATGTTTCTAAGATGGCTGGTGTCCAAAAACTAACATCAAAAGAGTGCTCCCCCGGAGCGTGTATTAGAGTGTAAATGTCTGCTGGTGTAAAACCACAGGATTGCTTGATCAGGATACGCCCCACATAGAACCTGTCAGGGAGTTTGTCCATGCCTCCAATGTACCTTAATCTTATCACATTTCTGCGTTTGGCCTGTTCAATGGGCTTGGAGAAAAGATCAGCATACTTGGGTTTAGGAGTTTGGGAGTCTGTGGGGAGGCCTGAAAGTACCTCTGGGACTCGAGGACTCTGTTCTTTATCTTGATCTAGTCCCACCGTATCTGTATTTTCCACCCGTAGTTCAGGGGGTAATGAAGTAGAAACAGTACCAGTATGAATCGTGGCAGTTGCTGCCAGGAACTCCAATCCGTCTCCCTTGGCGATATCCCGCGCTGTGTGCTGAACTGGAGGGACAATGTGCATGTTATGAGCTAAAATGTCTTCTGGTCTTGCTTCATCCATGACCCAGTTGCCTGCAGACATCTGCCACCAGCCTGCATCCGAAAGAGCTCTTTCCGGTGACCAATAGTCATCTTCTGGAATCTGCTCTGCCTCTCTTGGCATTGATTTAGATTCTAGTTGCTCCTACGCTGCCACCGAATCTCCATTGCTCGTTCCAGTTCCCAGCACAAAGATTTTCTGAACCATTGGTCCCAAATTCGGGGACACTCCGACCAGTCGTTTGCGTTTCTTTTCTTGAAGTTTGTCCTGTGCCGAGGTAAGATCCATTTCAGCCTGTAGTAGCTGATCTTGTAGAGCCTTGCGATGTTGGGCCATTGCAGCTAACTCTCCTTCGTCCACTTCATCTGTATCTAGCTCTGTCGGCTCTGCCGAACCAGAAATAATTGTAGCATGAACAGGCTGTTTCAGACAGTCTTTTGCTGCATTCTCCACTGCTGCAACACACATCAGCGTATAACCTTCCTCCTCCATGTCTGGTTGTACACTGTCCTCCTCCATCGTGGCCATGTACAGGATAGCCCCCCTAACAAATAGTAGGGGAATTTCCCCGGTGTCCTGGCTAAATTTCCCCCCATTCACTAAAAATACCACCAATAGCTTAATCTGGTTCAAGATCAGTTAGCATTCATCTGCATCCCCCTCCCCCGGGTCGTGCCTGAAAATATGCAGAATTTGCTTAGTGCACTTACCCAGTCAACAAAAACTAAATAAAAAAAAAAATAAGAATCGGCTACGCATTCTGGCCATTTGTCAGCCCAGTTCATCATCTTGTCCAAATCCTCCTGTAGCCCAGCAGTATTATCTCTGTAGCTGCCATCTCACCTATTTTTGTGCCATCAGCAAATTTGAAGATCCAGCTTCCCACAGCAAAATCCAAGGTTGGTCTCAGCATAGACCCCTGTGGAACATCACTGCCTCCAGCAGCCCCCCCCCCAGCTAAAGACACCTCCCCTTCCTCCCTTCAAGCAAACTCCCAACCCATTTCATAATGCTTACGTGAACACCCAGTCTGAGCAGTTTCATAACCAGTTTATGGTGTGGAACCATGCTGAATGCCTTACTGAGGTCAAGGTACATCACATCTACCTGATGCCCATGCTAGCCACCCTCACAGAGCCCATTAACTTTCAAATAATCATGGCTTGACTCCTTTAAAATTCTCTCCAACACCTTGCAAACAACCAAGATCAGATTCACCAGTTTATTTACCTCCACCCTTATGAACTGCAACCCCATTCGCATATTTCCAATCACTAGGTACAGTACCATCTCTTAATGATGTTGTGTTAAAGATGTGGGTGCGTGGAGCTGTTATTTGATTTGCCACTTCCCTCCATGTTCTTGGATGAAGACCATATATATGATCTTGAGGATCTGCTGACATCCAGTCCTCATAACTCACAGTTCACAGTCCCATCATGCATCCAAAATTGATCCTCATACTCACTACCACTATCTCCTTTTTTATCCATAACCCCATCTGCTCCACAATTGATCCTTAGAATGGCAGAAAAATGGAAGAAACTGTTGATGGGGGACCTGAATATGCCAGATGTTAACTGGAGCACCTTTGCTGCAGCCATATCCAAGAGCAGGGTCATTCTTGATGCCCTACAGAGGGCATGCCTCAGACAGCTAGCGTTCAAACCCACTCGGGAGGGAGCAATCATAGACTTGGTACTCTCAAATGGGGATAGAGTGAGGATCTCGGATTTAGAAGTGGGTAGCCATCTGGGAACAAGCGACCACCGAACAGTGTGGTTCACGATAAACACAGCCATAGAGTCAAGCCATACAAAAGTGAGGGTACTGGACTTTAGGAGGGCTGACTTTGGCAAAATGGGAGAGTGTCTCAGAAAAGCACTAGCAAACAGGCAAGAAGGAGGGGTGGAGGAACAATGGGGAAAAATTAAAACTGCCATCACAGAGGCAACAAGCCTTTGTGTGAAGCAAATAAATCAAAATGAAAGAAAAAACACTATAGTTCTCAAAAGAGATGGCGGGAAAGGTTAAGGAGAAAAAGATAGTATTCAGGAAGTATAAGGAAACACAGAAGGAGCAGGACAGAGAACTGTACTTGGGGTCACAGGAGGATCTCTCCGCAGACTGCAGCTGGTGCAAAATGCAGCTGCCCGGTTACTTACTGGGCAGCCTAAGTTTTGCCATATTACACCGGTGTTGCGTGAGTTGCATTGGCTGCCAGTCAGGTGGAGGATCCTCTTTAAGGTGGGGCTTCTCACCTATAAGGCCCTACACAGTCAGGGCCCTGGTTATCTGTTAGAGCGCCTGGTTCCCGGGGGCTCGGCTTGCCCCCTCTGTTCCTCCTTTGGGGGCTCCCTAGCAGTTCCAAGGTCGAGGATGAAATCGGCTGGTGACAGGTCATTTAGTGTTGCCATTCCAGTCTTGTGGAACTCGCTCCCTTTTGGGGTTAAGGAGGCCCCGACTTTGAAGGTTTTCAAGGATCACCTTAAGGCCCTCCTTTTCACCCAGGCATTTTCAGATTAAATTGATGACTGAATGAATTCTGGTTTTAATTAGAATAAGTATAGCTGATTATTTGCTGCAATTTAATGTTTTATAAACTATGGGCTGGATATTCAAAAGGGTTGCACCATGCGCAATAGGGTTGCCCCTGTGCAAGTCCAAAATTGCGCCATTCTGTGATATTCAGCAGGAGGCAGTTGTGCCCCCCAAGTCATGCTGAGCAACAGCGCAATGCTAATGAAGGCATGCTCAACCTGAGGGGGAGGAACCATGCATAAATTGCACAGCCCGATATTCAGCCGGGCTGTGCAGAGTTAATGCAGCGCAACCCCTACCTGTGCCTGCACAACTTTGAGACAAAAGGATCAAGTCAGGGGGCCACCCACAGGCGAGCTGCCACATTGCAGGGTGCAACACAGCAGCTGCCACCTGTGGGTGGCCCTCCACTGTTCCTGTGCTTCTGCAGCCCGATCGGGGTACAAGTAACTCCCCGTAGCCTGATCACGGGCATAATAGTAACCCCATAGCCCAATTGCAGGCAGAACACACTCCCCACTGGCCCACCAGCGGGCATAACAGTATTAAACCCCCGACTGGCCTGATTGCAGGCAAAACAGAACTGAATCCGCCCCAAACTGGCCCGGTCGCGGGCATAGCAGAAGTGACCTCCCCGACTGGCCCGATGGCGGGCAAAACGAGAAGTGAACCCCGACTGGCCGGATGCGGGCAAAACAGAAGTGAACCCCCCTTTCCATATTTGTTGTTGTTAGTTACCCTCCCTCCCCATTGTGTACTCTTCCTCTGGGTTTTAATCTGTATGGACTCGCACGCCCATTGGCTCTGCTCTGAACCAATGGGCGTGCAGCCCCACCGAGCAGTCAGTTGGCAGGCGGTGGGGCGGCAGGCGGTGGGGTGCTGGGGCTCTGTGGGTGGGGTGGGGGCCACCAGATCACCAGGAAATTGGATCTTGGGGGTTGACTCTAATGCCCGCAATCAGGCTTCGCAGTCCACTGGACCACCAGGGATATTGGTCTTTGGGGTGGGGGTTGAACTCCATTCTCCCTGCGATCGGGCTGGGGGTGGAATCATTTCTATGCTGCTCGCGATCGGGCCAGTGGGGGGGTTCACTTCTGTTTTGCCCGCGACCGGCCGAGTGGGGGAGGGATTTACTCATGCCCGCGACCGGGCTGCAGGTGTCGGTCCCCGACGGCTGCTGCCTGGCAGGGCACCAGGCGCAAGTTGTCGGGGATTGGCGCACCTGCATGCTAATGGCATGCAAATGGGGCTGTAAGTAGATGCAAATGGCCCCCCCTGCACCTTGCATAACTTATGGTCACATTTGCATGTCACCTTTTGAATATCGGAAATTTGCACATGGTGCAATGGAACTTGCGCCACCGCATCGTGAATGCTCCACTCTGACCACTTGCGGTGGTGCAAGTTCCACTGCACCATGCACAGTGGCTGTGGACGGGGGGCGATATTCAAAGGAGTTGCTCAATAGCGCAACTCCATTGAATATCACCCCGGCCACACCCCTGTGCAACTTTTTTGAGCAGCGCAAGGGCTTGCACCACAGAATGGCGCAGTTTGAATACCCAGCCCTATATGTATAACTGTATTATGTTATTTTGTTGTTGCCTTCTGAATATGTGTTCATTTATTGTATGGTGCCCCGAGCCTCTGGGAATAGGTGTCTTTAAATAAAATTTTACTTACTTACTAAAGCAGAAGGAAGCAGAGAAGGCAGTCAGAATAGCAAAGGCCCAAACCAAGGAAAAAACAGCCAACTCAGTTAAGAAGGGGGATAAAACCTTTTATAGGTACATTAGGGAGCGAAGAAAGACCAAGGGAGGGATAGTGAGGCTTAATAAAGGGGAGAGGGTGGGCAGAGGGTGACAGTGAAAAAGCAGGGATACTGAACAAATACTTCTGCACAGTATTCACAAAAGAAAAGGAGGGGGAGGTACCTAAACCAATCAATAGAAGCATTCTGGATCGGTGGGTCGATACCAGTCTAGTCACATAAGAAAGGGTTTTGAAAGAACTCCTAAAACTGAGGGTGGACAAAGCAATGGGGCCTGATGGGATTCACCCCAGAATTCTAAAAGAACTAAGGGGGGAACTAGTTGCACCACTGACTACCCTTTCTAATGAAATCATGGGAGGATGGCGTGGTACCTGAGGACTGGAGGAGGGCGGATGTGATTCCCCTTCACAAAAATGAGACCAAGGCAGGGGCAGAAAACTACAGACCTGTTAGTTTGACCTCAGTGGTAGGGAAAATGATGGAATCACTTCCAAAAGAAAGAATTGTTGAGTACCTAGAGGCCAGCAGCAGGACACAGGACTCAAGGCAGTATGGATTTACAGCAGATAGGTCATGTCAGATGAATCTAATAGGTTTCTTTGACTGGGTGACCAAAGTAGTAGACCAGGGAGGGGCTGTGGACATGGTTACCTAGGCTTTAGCAAGGCATTTGACACAGTCTCACACAAAAGATTAATAAATAAGTTAACTAGCCTGGGAGTGGGTCCCAGGGTGGTAGCCTGGGTAAAAAAATTGGCAGGACAACTGGACACAGAGGGTAATAGTAAACTGAGTCCACTCTGAAGAAAGGGGGGTTACTAGCGGGGTACCGCAGGGTTCAGTACTGGGATCGGCCCTCTTTAATGTCTTTATAAGTGACATTGCAGAGGGACTGGAAGCAAAAGTATGCCTCTTTGCAGATGACACAGAGTTCTGCAACAGTGTTGATACACAAGGGGGGGGGGGTGGAAAGAATGAAAAGGGACTTGGCAAGGTTGGAGGAATGGCCAGAAGTATGGCAGCTGAGATTCAGTGCAAAGAAGTGCACCTGGGAAACAAAAACCCAGAGGAAGAGTACACAATGGGGAGGGGGAGGGTAACTAACAACAACAAATATGGAAAGGGACCTGGGGGTAGTCATATCAGATGACCTACAGGTAGGCAAGCAATGTGAGAAGACAGTAAGGAGGGCTGAGAGGATACTGGGATGCAAAGGGAGAGACATCACCAGTAGAAAACAGGAAGTTGTTATCCCTCTAAACAGACAGTTGGTGAGACCCTATTTGGAGTATTGTGTGCAGTTCTGGAGACCCCATCTCCGCAAGGACATAGACAGAATGGAGACAATCCAGAGGAGGGCAACTAAAATGGTGCAGGGTCTGTACCAGAAGCCATACGAAGGGAGACTAAAGGAGCTTAATATGTGTCCCCCTGAGGAAAGGACGGAGAGGGAGGGAGGACATGATAGAAACTTTCAAGTCCCTCAAGGGAATCAACAAAGTCTAAGAGAGTAGCATCTTTCAGAAAAAGAGATGTGTAAGAACAAGGGGGCACAATTTGAAGATGGGGGGGCGGCTCAGGGGCAATGTGAGGAAGTATTTTTTCATGTAGAGGGTGGAGAATGCATGGAATGGCCTTCCTGTGGAGGTCGTGGGGTTAAAAACAGTGCATTCCCTGTGCTCCCAGGGTGCACCTGGAAGCAAGTCTTAGCTTAATGTGTTTTTCCTGGCCCCGAAAAAGAAAAAAAAAATGCCATGCCCCGTTTGTCAGCCCAGTTCATCATCTTGTCCAAATCTTCCTGTAGCCTGCATGGGACAGACATAAGGAAATTCTGGTGGGGGGGTAGGAGGAAGTAGGCTGTTGGTTAACTAGGGTCTGCAGAGTATCCAGTAGGTAGGGAAATGGACAGACTGGATGGGCCAAGCGGTCCTTATCTGCCGTCAAAGTCTATGTTTATTTATTTTTTTTCTATTATCTCTTTATCCTTTGGAGCCCTGGCAGATGGCTTCTCTCCGGTCATGCCACTCCCACACTTGTGGTCCCTGGTAGCTCCCCCATGAATTTCCCACTGTGACGGGGCCAGGAGAAGGTTGCCAGCTTCCCTCCCTCTGCCCCCAGAGACCCAATCCAGAATCCAGGGACGGCCACAGGGAGCGGTGGACCATCATCAAGCATGCCAGGCTCATTTTCCTCCATTTTTGGCCATCCTCCCCCCTCCCTTCCGATGTGAGGACGTCGGATCAAGCCTCCTGACCCATACTGCCTTCCACCCACCACCAGAGGGCAGTCAACACGAGCGGGATAACTAGTCCCCCCCCCCGGCCCCCGAGAGAGAAGAGCAGTCCTCTGGACACTTGATCCTCTCTTCCCCCTGCCAGCCCCTGGTGGCCCGGGTTCATTCCCACACCCTGGTCGCCAGCATAGCATGAGGTGTAGTGACCAGCACTCAACCTCCAGTACTCCCGGGCCAGCCAAAGTCTATGTTTCTATGTTTCATCATCTTTACTAAATGCAGCCATGAAACACTTGTTTGAAGCTGTCACTGTTTCTTGTGGATCCTGAATTAGCCCAATTCCATCCTTAACACTAGTAGGTTTGTACATTTACACATATACAATACATTTGTATTGAAGTGAGCGGTGCAGCGCCACATCATTACAGTTAATGGAGCCTCCCCAGCGTCCACCATACTTCCGGGTCGCGGACTTTTCGCAAGTAAAATAAACTCAGTTGTGGCACAAGAAAAACGCTGCTTTCAGAGTACAAAGCTTAACCAAAGGGTAAGCCTTTCGGGGGCAATTTGGACAGTGTTCCTTTAACAAACAAATATAAGTTTACCATTAAAGCTTTCTATTGACAATACTGACATAGTCTCCAAGTTTTTGTAAAACAGTTTTAGATCTCATCAATTTAACACTAAGAGATCCCCACTCCCCTTTGGGATGTAATAAATGAGTAGACATTTGAAGCAGAAAGCAATTTGGAGGGGGAAAAGTCCACTGGGTCTCTTTTTTTAACTTATGCATGCCATAACTGGTCGCACCCAATGACAAAAGCAATTTAAAGTTTGTGATAGTGCATGGGTTGAGCTGCTAATTCTGGATTTGTTTTATGTTTGGGAGATATATGTCTGTCTCCCCACCAATCACCAGTACATTGGCTGGGGACTGCACCTTATGTAAAGTGAGCCAATGCTGGTGGCTGAGCTAATGTTTCACATCAGAGCTCTGAACTGAACACTAAGAGGCCCCCACTCCCCTTTGGGATGTAACAAGGCCTATACTAAGGTAAACAGGATGCTGGGATGTACTGGAAGGAGTACTGCAGGATGCTGGGATGTACTGGAAGGGGTACTGACAGCAGCGGTACGGACAGCAGAAGGAAAGAAGTAATTCTACCCCTTTGCAGATCTTTGGCGAAGCTTCACCTAGAGTACTGTGCCCAGTACTGCGGTCCATACCTCGAAAAGGGTTAAGATCAGGCTGGAGACGGTGCAGCAAAGGGTGGCAAAGATGACTCCGGGCCAACAGGGCAGGACTTATGAAGAGTGCCTTAAGGCACTGGACATGTACTCACTGGAGACCAGCAGGGAGAGGGGGGATATGATGGAGACCTTCAAGTTCTTAAAAGGAATTAACAAGGTCAACTACGAGGAACTTTTCGGCTTTAATACCAGCTTGCAGTCACAGAGAAATGAGTGGAAATCACCTGGTGGAATGTGAAGTAGCACTATTTTACAGAAAGGGTGGTGGAGCCATGGAACAGTCTGCCAGGTGAGGTAGTGGGTGAAGGAAGGAAGGGTATAGTGGTTGCTCGGGGTGGCAGGACCAGGGTGGAAAAGGGAGGGGAGGGAGGCTAGGACACTAGAGACAGTAGGTCCCAGGGCCAAACAGGGCACTCGGCAAACTGACGGACCTTTGGGCTTTTATGCCATAATTGTCCATACTTCTATGTTTCTAAAAGTGAGTAGCCATTTGAGGTAGAAAGCGCATTGTAATCATTTAATGATTTACCAATTTTGTTTTGGGGGGGGGGAAGGGGGAGGAGAGTGCATTGTGTTTCTTGTTTTAACTTATGTCTGCCCTAACCGGTTGTACCCCAATGAGAAAAGCAATTTAAACTTTGTGAAAGTGCATAGGTTGAGCTGCTAATTCTGGACTTGTTTTATGTTTGGGTGACATGTGTGTCTCCATCAGCTGGCTCCCCATCAATCACCAGTACACTGACTGGAGCCTGCACCTTATTTAAAATGAGCCAAATAGGCAGTGCACCATATTTTAAAAGGAAGTTAACTCTTCCATTTGCATTTTAAAATTGGGCCTCAGCCGAAGGTAGTAATAAACAGAGTTTGCTCCAAGGAAGGGAGGGTGATCAGCAGGGTACCTCAGGGATCAGTGCTGGGACCAGTCCTCTTCAATATCATAACAGGTGACACAGCAGAGGAAAGGGAGGGAAAGATCTGATTCTTTGTGAATGACACCAAGATCTGCAATACAGTGGACATCCTGGGAGCGGTGGAAAGGAGGGTTAGGGATCCAAAAAGACTGGAGGACTGATCAAGGGTGTGGCAGCTGGGTTTTAATTCACAAAAAGTGCAAAATAATGCACTTGGGCCATAGAAACCCAGGAGTGGAGTATTGAATGGGTGGAGTGATCCTGCAAAGACCAAGCAGGAAAGAGACCTGGGAGTAAGCATTTCAGATGACCTAAAGGTGACCAGGCAGTGTGACAAGGTAAGCAGTAGGGCTAGTGGGATGCTGGGGTACATAAGAAGGGGGGCATTGCCAGCAGGAAGAGGGAGGTGATGCTGCCCCATACAGATTGCTGGCAAGACCTCACCTTGAGTACTGTGTCCAGTTCTGGAGATCACATCTCAGGAAGGACATAGACAGAGTGAAGGCAGTCCAGAAGAGAGATACTATACTTGGGGATTGCTGTATGAGTTGTACTAACAGCTCCACACAGACCATGAACAATAATGCGGAGAGTGGCAGCCCTGGTAGGTGCCTCACTGCAGTTCAAAATCAGGGGAGAGATGCCCATGCACCCAAACACTGGCTTCAGGGGGAATGATAAAGTGCTGCTAGAACATTACAACATTTCTGGTGGAAGACAGATGTCAACATTGTAGCCTGGAGGAAACTCTACGATTGAAGACCTTCTCCACGTCCAGCCATTTAGGACTGCGGGGGCCCTTGAGTGCTGTACACTATGAATAAGATGTAAAGCCCATTTCCACTTTCCTATGTTTGTCTATTATGGACAAAACTGGTGTGGTCTGGAGCAACAATTTGAGGGAGAAGGGGACCCAGGCAACTGGCCAAAATAGAGGCAAACCACTTAATCTATTTCAAAATGGAAACTGGATGATAAGAAGCACACAGATCTGGGTTCTTACAGTACCTAGTTTAGGAATAGCCAAGACTGTGATGTATTGCCAAGTTGGTGGAGGGGTGGTCTCACTGGATTACTGTGGAACAAACCTGGCGAAATATGAGAAATTTCCCAAGATATGCCAAGGTAGTTATTAGTTTTTATGTTTTGTAAAGCTATCATGAGTTTAGCAGTGGCAATAACTGCCACTAGACCAAATTTCACTGTGTCTCAGAGAGCACAGAAAGAGTAAGAGTGTTCAACAAAAGTTGTCTGCACATCCAGAGAGGGCTCCTGAGGCTATGTGTAAAGAGCTGCATAATAAGGTCGGAAAGCTTGAGCTATTTGATCCAGCCCCGTAACCAGGAGCCCACCCCCAGTGGACTGTATCTTAGATATTGTAGCTCTATTTTGAAACACCCTGAGTCAGTGAGCAAGGTGTCTAGTTGCCCTAGGGCCCCTTTGGTAGTAGCTGTGTTGCAAATATCTAACAAAAAGCTCTGTTTAAAAAGGAAACAGGGTCATCTAGTTCCCTTTTAACTGTTTCTAACTGTGACGGATTCGCTAGGGTCCTGCCCTTGTGCTGTGCTTGTAAAAATATAATGAGCCCTCCAAGTCCACTCATCTCACCTGGCCCTCCTTATGTTTCCTAAATGTGTAGGCAGTTAGTTCTCCCTGTAAAACACTCTTCAGTGTATCCCACCAGGGGTGTCGGCAGGCATACGCACTGTACTCAACAGAGTACAGTAAAAAACAATCAGGCAGGGGCAACAAAAAGAGGAAAGCAAAAACATTGTGAGTCACATTGTATCTATGTCACCCTGAGCCCTTCTGCCTTTGTTGTTCACTATGGGGCACTGATGCCACCATCCAAATGCACAAATAAGAACAACTTACCAGGCAGGCAGAAAAACAAAGGAAGGAGGATTACAGGAAGAAACTGATTGCCATGTCTGAGTTCAAGTAAACGGGGGGTGGGGGGCGTCCTATCGGAGTGACGTGGCAGTGCATAGTTTGGTTTATGTTTACATAATGGGGGGCAACAGTGCATCAGTTTTGAGTACAAGTTTAAAATTCCTGGCTACACACCTGTATCCCACACAATACTGTCCATGACCTCACCTGTATCATTCAGATCTATGTAATCTTTTACCTTTTGTTTTACTAACTCCAGAAATTCTGGGGCCTTTAAGTAATAGGTATTAAGGCCCACATTTTGAAAGGAGATGTGCAGCCCAAAATGGAGATGCATGGCGCATCCCAGAAATTGCACGGTAGCGCGATATTCGAAAGGGAGAGATGCGGCGAGTATTTCCGAATGTGAGCACTTTGAAATAAAGTATCACGGTATAAAAAGGGGCAGGTGCATGAATATGCCACGCATCCTATATTCAGCCAAAATGTGCGGTGCATCTGCGGTGCATCCCAGAAATCTGCTGCTCAAAGATAGCCAGACAAAAGGATGGCCTAAATCGGTCAGCCACCCACGGGAAGGCCGTGGCACTGCAGACAGTCCATCCTGGGACAGCCCTTGGAGGTGCACCAGGACGTGCTCCAGACACCCATATACAGCAGTCATGCCAGGACGAAAGTACCCAAAGCCATAGGTGCAGGCACTCCATGGGCACCACCCAGATAGCCATCCCCTTCACCGCACCTGGGACATAGACACCCAGCTGCCACTTGCCAGTGCTGTAAGGTGCCCCCCTAGCACATCAGCAGAGCAGATGGCCACACTGCAGCACATGTACCAGGGGCTGTGGCCTGCAGGGTACCACCCAGTGGTGGCATGCACCCAGGGTGACATCTGGGGCAACGGTGCCCAGGTAGCCTGGTGGTATGTGTGGAAGCATGGCATGGGCCAGGAACTGACCTATGGCACACACCCACGCACTCTGGTACATGGCCACCTTCCGTACACTGCCATTCCTTGCAGTTCTCACCATGCTCCTGTCATATGGGGGGTGGGGGCACTGCAGGTGACTGTACGCTGCATATGGAGCAGGTGTATCACATGCATGTGGCATACCAATCAGACTGTGTCACCCTGTGCCCTCCCATATTGCTTATCTAGGTAGGCCCCCTGTACCCCAGTCTGACCCTGTACATGGCTATGGGTAATAGCACTGTACCCAGGCCAATGCAGTCTACCCACCCACACCCAAACATTTCATCACACCAGCCTGCTAGGCTGCAGTACCTCCTGTTCACCTTTGTGGAGTGGTGGAGCAGCCCTGCAAAGCTGGAACTGCACATGCCTTGGGTATGCAAATGGCCGGAATACATTCCAGTAATGAGCTGCACATGTGGGACATGGGTCTGGAATGTGCAATGAGGTCATTTGCATATTCCAGCTGAATAATGCAATTTTGCGCACCGCACAAGTGGCTTTGCATTGCGCACTTCCCTATGCTCTGCACAGGTCCCAGGTCACCTGCCACACCATGCATCTCCCACTGTGTGATCGTACATGCTTGGAATATTGAGCCAGACATGCGTGATCGCATCTTATGGTGCAAGTTTTGAACATACCATTATTTTGTGCCAGCATATCTCAGTTGCACGGCACAGGCACTTGCGCGATGCAGCCTGGGAATTTTGAATATGGGGCCCTAAATCTCCAAATTACGACCTTACTTTATAAGCCATAATCAAACAGCGTAGTAATCTTGCATTGGCAAAGTAGGTGATAGGGCCAATATGACAGGAGAACACTCGATGCAAATATTCAGTGGGACACAGAAATAGTCTAGTCTGGCATATGTATGGTGAGGTGCAGAATAATGAGTGTAATCTTTCACCAATGGGTGCAAGGATCATCAGATATCCGCCCGTTCAAAGGCTGGCAGTTGTTGATGAACATATCGGTGGCTCTATGATTGGTGAGTGGGTGGAGTTAGGGATGAATCCATAGCAGGATTTAGGCGAAGGTTAAAGTACCCTGCAAGAATCAGCATACCTGACATGTTCACTAGGATTTTATTAGGAACAGTTAAGAAAAAAGGGGCATCTGAACCATGTGGTAAATAAACATTAGCAAGAACAACGCTGTACCACTAAGATGGCCATGTACCGTAATCAAATAACTAGCCTTGTCTTTGATTTATTTATTAAACTCTAGGATTACAAGTACCTTTGAGCAGGAACTGCTCATTTACAAAGGTTCCACGTCGGAGGATGGGGAGTAACATACAACAATGGTAACAGTCATAACATACAGATTACTTGTACATAAATAGTTCAGTCAACATGTTACATTAGAACAACACTAGCTAGCTAATATACAGAGTCCATGTTGAAATAGTAGACTTGGTCGGAAGGAGTCAAGAGGGATCCAGCTAGAAGGTGCCATTGTCAGACAGGGATGAAAACAGCGAGGGGGACAGGGGCCAATGGCCAATGGTAAGAGTGAGTTGATAGAGAGGGGATGAGTGGGTGAGGGGGCAATGTGAGAGGGGGAAGGGGCTGGTGCCAACAATGCCAAATGCCAAAAATTGAGAACTCTATGTTCCTCAAAGAGGAAAACATGGGAAATCAAAATGGCCTCACCACGACTTTTTCCTGAAGGGTGGGAAGAAAAGTAGTTAAATGCATTGCCAAATTTTAGCAATTTAGAGTGTTCGGTATTAGAGGTGTTTGTCCTGTAAATGTACTATATGAGGGTGTTCCCTTTCTATAGAGCACAGCACCTTTGCCTGTCATGCAGGGTTATGCAGGCTATTAATATTGATGGAATATAGTTTCATCCAAGTCTCCCCAAGAGTACCTGATCCATCTATATGGGCCAACACACATGGCGTTGTCAAATCTGACACACGACAGAAGGTGATGGTGAAAAGTGCCAGTAACATCAATCATACTGAAGACATAAGGAACAAAACACTTCAGGGTCAACAGCAAAAGGGATAACTGGGGAAAACTCAACTGTACTTCCAAGGTGAGGGACAGAACGCAACTTTGTGTCCCTAGTTATTGAGGAGGACCCACAACAAAAGGTGAAAAATTGCCCCAAATAGAGGAAATCCCAAGGGTCTGAAAACCCCTGTGGCCTCTCTATGTTGAAGAATGACCCACTGGGTTAGGGAAGAATGGGTAAGTCTAGCCGATGGACTAAAAGAAAAGAAACTGAAGTGAAGTGCTTCTTTGGTCAACTCCTCCTAAAAATAAAGATATGATAAAGTTATGGGGGAGCAAGGGATCCCGCTGTGTATGCCAAAGATCGATGCAGAGAGATATAGGAATACACAAGATAAAGTTTAAGAAAAGCAGTTTTGTACAACACTTAGGAGTCAAGGCTGAAATTGCCCTGAGTATAAAAATGTCCCGAATGTAGTATCTCCGCTACCGAATAAAGGGTCTATTCAGTTAACTCCATTTCTGGAGTATTTGACTTCCAAAAATAAGGCAAAAACTTCTAAAATAAAGGGGGAGAAAGTCATTGACTTCCAGATGTAAAATCAAAAATTATATAACTTCCAAAAATGTCAGTAATGGAATTCAGAAATGATAGATTTTCCAAAAGAAGTTGTATTTTACCACCAATATATTATATTAACAACCATGAAGATAACCAGTTTGTGAATCCTAATGTATAGCATGTCTTTGTTGGAAGTGCTGGACGTATTGCCCTGGTTCAGTGCTGCATTGAATTGTACTGTATTCACCTGTTGATACTGACTCTAAACCCTTTGTAAATAGGCCCTGCCTAAATGAATTTATGTGGAATAAATAAATAAATAAATAAATAAATAGGCATTTCCTAGAATACTGATTTCAAAAATGGGATCCTGCATATATTTTGACTTCCAAAAAACTGAAATGACTTCCACATTTTGACTCATGGAAGTTTCAGACTTCCACTAAAACAGGAAGGGGAAATTACTTGACATATAGCAGGTGATGGGGAGCCTATATCCCCCTTACATGGGTCAGATCATCAGGATTTACCTCAGTTTTATAGTCTCGGTCATGGTTGTAGTCAACCAGCACTGACATCAGTGGCTCAGCATGCAGCACACTCACCTCTGAGGTCGGAAGATCAGAAGGTTGTGGGTTCTAGCCCCACACTGGGAACTTGGGATAAATATTGACATTGTAGTGCATCATGAGGGGGATGCTGCACTTTTGAGGTGCCGTCTTTTGGAAGAGACATTAAACCGAGGTCCCGCCTGCCTGTTCTGGTGGTTGCTCAGGTGGACGTCAAAAATCCCATGGCAAGTCTCAAAAAGAGCAGGGGGATTTCCCTGGTGTCCTGGCCAAATTTCCTCCCACTCACTAAAATACCACTAACAGCTTAATCTGGTTTTGTGTCTCAGTTTGCATTTGTATCTTCCCTCTCTCCCCTGGGACGAGGCTGAAAATGGGCAGAACTGCCTCTAAACAGGAAAGGGACCTTGGGAGAATCATACTGGATGACCCCAAGATGGTGAGGCAATGCAACAAGGCAGTGGGTGGGGACTAAGATGCTGGGGAGCACAGCAGAAGGAGAGCGGTGATGTTACCACTGTATAGATCATTGGGGAGACCCCACCTGGGTACTGCATCCAGTTCTGGAGACCACATCACAAGAAGGACATAAACAGGTGAAGGCTAGTCAGAGTAGGGCAACTAAAATGGTGCAGGGGTTGCACGAAAAGCCTTATGAGGAGAGACTGAGAGAGCAATACAGTATGTACACCCAGGAAGATAGGAAGGGGGGAACATGATTTAGACCTATAAATACCTCACAGGGGTGACTAAGGTACAGGAGACGAGTATGTTTTCAGAGGAGAAGGTGGACAAAAACAAGAGGCCATGTAATGAAGCTGAAAGCGGGGTTTTTGAGGGATCTGAGGGAGTACTTCTTCACTGAAAGAGTGGTAGATGCCTGGAGTAATCTTCCAGCAGAGGTTGTTGGGGTAAAAACAGTGCTGGGCTTAAAGCATGCATGGGATAGGCACAAAGAAGTCTTGGTAGGAAAGTGTATGTGTGTGTGTGTGTGTTGGGGGGATTGCCACAGATTACATTGGGTTTGTGGTGACAGTATAGGCAGGGAAAGATGGGCAGACTGGATGAGCCAAGCAGTCCTTATCTGCTGACAAATTCTATTTTTCTATGTATAGATGAAAAAATAACAGACTTGAAACTAGTTCTTAAAAACAGCTTCTACAAGGAAAATGACTTGCAGGTTCCATGCAGTTCTTCTTTAAAGTTAGCCTTCCTACAATTCCAGGTTTTTACTCATCCTTTGCTGACTGCTGATCCACACAACTATAAATTTCACAACAGTGTGGTCACTTTCTCCTAAGCCACAATGAATTAGTATATAATAATCGGGTTGCATTAATTTTCCCATAGGAAAAAGCTTATGTAATTTGCTGTTATAAAGGAGTGTTTATAACAGCAAACACGCACTGCTTTTCAAATAGAAAACAGCATGAGCCACACAGCAACTCGCACTACACTGTCTCACCACCACAGCTCACTGTTGTTCCTCCCGCTTGGCTCTCTCTCAGCCGGTAGTGCCGTCCAGTGCTGGAATAAAGACTTTATTTTTATTTATAAAACTCCTCTGGCAGTCAGCACCTGCCCCTGTGGTGCTGAGGCCAACTCACTACCCCAACCTGGGGTGAAGAACTGCAGGACGTGGGCGAGTAGCAGATCCTGAGGTAAAGGGCAGCTGGGGTCCTAATGTGGGTCCTTCTCACTCTGTTCCAGACTCTCTCTCTCTCTCTCTCTCTCTCTAACAGCCTCAGCCGCTCTGGTTCGTCCTGATCTCTTGCTTTGCCTTGCTCCTTCTCACCACTGCAGCTTTGCACAACGCTGCCAACCAAGGACTGAAATTAAACTTTTAATAAAAAAAAGGGGGGCTATACAGAGTCCTCACTGCAGCCGCCGATCCTCTTCCCTCACCAACTGCCTGCAAACCCTTTTTTTTCCTTGCTTTGGGAGGGGCAGCAATTTTATATAATTGCTCAAAGGAAAAAACACGACCCTAGCAATTATATAAAATAAAACATGAAGTAGTGTGTGTAAACTCGAATATTACACACACCTTCCACGTTTTATTCTATATATTGTACTGTGTCTGCACTTTATTCTGTACCAAGTATGCACTGAGTAAGTTTTGGTGTATCTTCTGTAACCCTTTCCTCCAGATCACACCTGGAAATAATACTTGGCTCAGTGTGCCTTTCCCAGTCATCAATTTTCAAATAAACAAATAAATGTTGTTTTCTAAACACTCATTTTCTGCAGTCTACAAGGTTCACAAACCAGTCATTCTCTCCCCATCAAGTAGCTGTATTAATTCCTTCCTGTACATTTTGGCTGTACCCCTTATGCTGCAACAAGGCAGAGTTACTGCAATCATGTCCTGTGTTTTACTGATGTTCTCTCACAGATATTGATGTAGTCCTATTTTATAAAATCAGTAAAACATAATTAAGAAAGCAATTATTAACATGTCTGAACTATCCTTCGGTTTGTTTAAGAACAACACCTTGCAAATGCCCTTAGTAATACAGAACTGCAGTAAAACTATGCAGAAGGGCCCTACTGAGCATATTGTGTTGCAGAATGAATGAGTGACGTCTCTATTACTCTACTTCCAAGAAAAACGTATGCTACTTCTTCCACATGAGAGACTTACTTTTGGTTTAACTTTAAAGGAAACGTGGAAGGCATAACCTTTGCCTGCCTGCATGGAACCTACTGTATGTTTGCTTATTTCATCAGACAGAAACTGAAAGCCACAGGCGCATGCTGGGTGACCTGCAACTCTCTTTGTGTGCTTTCTGGTTTTATTCTCAAGTCCAAAAAGCAAACGTGGTGCGCAATACAGAACAAGGCAGCACTCTATTAAATGAGGTAACCAAATGATTTTACTGTTATTGCTGAGTGCTCCAAAATTACAAAGTGCAGGAAATCCAAGTGTTAGCTTTACCACTAGCACCTCGACTCAAAGAATCTTCAAGGGGGTGGAGCTACTAGGGCAAACTGCTTTTTAAGTACACATTACTTCGTTGGAAAAAGCTAATGACATCACAGATTAAGCCTGATTACGAAAGTCCTTAAAGTGACCATATTATTTAAAGCTTAAGTAGCTAGTACATCATGGTCCGGACATCTTATAGCTCTGCAGGTCAAAGTAAAAAGCAAATAAATGAATTGTACTTCAGAGATGATTCCTAAACATCCAAAAAAGTGTAGTATGTGCTTAAACAAAACACATTATCAAGGTTTATATCAAAAAACAAAGAAATGAGGCATTATTTCGAAAACACACTACCAGGTCCTATTGAATTAGAGTCCTGGGTGTGATAAGCATCGACGCTGCATAAATCAGATCTCCACAAGGCAGGTGCCAACTGTGGAGGTAGGAGCCCAGGAAAGAAGCGTGTGTTTTATCTGTGAATAAAAATAAAAAGGTAAATACTAGAAACAGCACTGGATCTAACTACTATGTATGGGCCCTAGGGATAAAAATCAATATTCAAACATATTAATTAACATAATCAGTAGGTAAAGTAAGGTGTACAATCAATTTCAACAACATCACATCAGAAGAGGCCAGAAGAGGAAGGATCCAGATTCATTTCAATGCAGTGCAGTAACTGCTCATTGCAGTTTTTGGTTTAAAACCTATATTTGTGGACTTTTAGTGGTACTGTTATTTCTTTGCTGTCTTTATTTAGAATTTTTAGGCTGTTGAAAATTTAAAACCTAGTTTGGAGTGCTTGTAGTGGTGCCGTTTTCCTTTGCTGTCTTTACTTGCCGCAAATTTCACTTACCCTCCCTCTGCTGCCCCCACTCTTAATTACATGCCCTGTCAAATCTGATTGACAGGAGCCAAGCACAGGAAATAGCAGGGGTTGTGGAGTAGGAGGAGCAAAAAGGGAAGGAAGCCCGCCCTCGGCACAAGTGTTTTGACTTTTTTTGTTTTGTTTTCCTTCTTTAAAAAAAGTATCTGAGGATCGGTGGCAGAATTTTCAGGACAGTAAATTAATAAAGAGGGAACTACAACAAAAACTTCAGTAACAGACAAGTACTGGAATAGCAGTATGTATAAGTGCAATATAATGTGGGGAGTGGTGCAATACAGTGGCTGCGGGGCAGCATTATTCAGGCAGACCTTCTGGACACTGAGGTGCTCTATCTGCACGCATCTCTCTGGACTGCGGGATGAGGTAGCCAGACTCAGAGTGGAAGTAAACTGGGTCACGAGTACCTTCGCCCCTATCCAGAGACCACCTAGTCCAATGCCGCTGTCTCAAAGGATGCCAAGAATGAGGAGCACTTGGATGACGGTGGGCTCAGGGAGGGTTAGGATGGTCAGGCAGAGGCACATCCCAAATCCTATTCCACTCTAGAACTCATATGCTGCATTGGCAAATGAGAACAACCAAACAGAGGTACCTGGAGAAGTGGAAGGGAAGAATGTGGAGGTCAACCAAGAAGGTGACTTCAGTGGGGAGAGCAGTGGACTCCAGAGGAGGAGGAAGTGAATCCTGGTGGGGGACTCTATCATAAGAGGGGACCCAGCTAGGAACACAGGAGGGGGAGGACAGGGAGGTGAGGTGCCTACCAGGTGCCATGGCATGTAGGGATGGGAGGAAGATCCTGGGCATCACCAGAAAGGCAAGACGGGAGGGTGAGCTGGATGTCATTATCCACCTAGGCACTAATGACCTGCAAATGGGGAGCCTAAGGAAGTTCAGGAAGAGTTTAGGAAATTGGAGAGGGGTCTCAAGCAAGTTGCTACTTCTGTCATCTTCTCGGAAGTCCTACCTGTGAGAGGCATGGGAGAGCATAGGGGCGAACGCATCAGGAACTTTAACTCTTGGTTGAAGAACTGGTGCTGTGAGGAAGGGTTTGGAGTCACTGGTGACTGGGGACCCACCTGGAGGGATGGGGGCTTGTACAAGCGTGATGGCCTGCATCCATCCTGGAATGGAATCAAAGCACTCAATGACAAGTTTTAATGCTACATGGACAAGCATTTCAACTAGCCAGGCGGGTGCATGCCAGCAAGGAGGGTAACTAATTGCCCACCCCCCCCACAGCTAGCAGTGGAACCAGTGAACAGGAGGAGTGGCTATCTCTACAAAGCAGTGTGCAAAAGATGGAGATAAGCACCCAAGGGGTGGATAGGCAGAAAGAGGACAAAATTCAACAGAAGAGCAGACAGCAGGGAGAACCAGGGATGAAGGACAACCAGGGAGGGGGCTGGAGTAGAACAGCTAAACAGTCCAGGGAGTTCACATCATGGAAAGCCATGTGTGCCAGTGCCAGGAGCCTTAGCAACAAGATGGAGAATCTGGAGGCTGCCATGGTGCAGATGGACCTGGACATTGTGGCCATCACAGAGACCTGGTGTAATGATAACCATGACTGGGAGATGGCCATACCCGGCTACAACATATTCAGAAGAGACACAGCAGGCAGGAAGGGAGGAGGAGGAGGAGTGGCACTTTATGTGAAAGATGGCATAAAGACCAGAGAGATCCAGGAGGAACAAAATGGGGGAGAGATACTGTGGGTTAAGCTGGAAAGGAAAATGGGGTCAGCCATCCACACAGGGGTGGTCTACAGACTGCCAGACCAGGAGGAAGAAACAGATAGGGAGCTGATGCTAGCCATCCAAATTATTGCAGGCAAGGGTGAGGTGGTGCTGGTTGGAGACTTCAATATTCCAGATGTGGACTGGAGCCTCCCAGCAGCAGCATCAACCAGGAACAGATCTATCCTAGACTCCCTTCAAGGTGCTTTCCTCAAGCAACTGGTCATGGAACCAACTTGGCAGAAGGCAGTACTGGACCGCGTGCTAATAAACAGAGACAGTGTGATGGGGGTAACAGTGGGGGAGTACCTGGGGAACAGTGACCACCGGTCACTGTGATTTTAAATCACAGAAGGAGCAGAACCAAACCACACAAAAACACATATCCTGGATTTTGGGGGGGCAGACTTTGGGAAAATGGAGAGATGCTTGAAAAGGGCATTAATAGGAATGGGAAGGGAATCAGGGGTTGAGGAACAGTGGGCAATATTTAAAATAGGGATTACAAAATCAACAGATTTATGCATTAAGCAGGTTAGCAAGAGGAAAAGGAAGAGGAGGTCATTATGGTTTCCTAAGGAAGTAGCAGAGAAAGTGAAAGCCAAAAAGATCATATTCAGGCAATACAAAAAGACACAGGCAGAAGGGGATAGAGAGAAGTACCAGGAGAAGCAAAGGGAGGCAGGGAGTTCAGTAAGGGAAACCAAAGCTCAGACAGAAGAGCACACCGCAAAATCAGTGGGTAGAGGGGACAAAACCTTTTACAGGTACATAAGTGAAAAAAGAAGATCAAAGGGAGGGATAGTGAGACTGAAGAGGGAGGATGAGGACTGCATGGAGGATGACAACAGTAAAGCTGACATACTGAACAGATATTTCTGCTTGGTCTTTACTGAGGAAGAGGAGGGTAATGGACCTGAAGGGAGTACAAGGAGTGGGAACGGTGTAGAAATGGACACAAGTCCCATTACATGGTAAAGGGTCCTAAAGGAACTGGAAGGAATTAAGAGTCAATTAAGCAATGGGGCCAGATGGTGTGCACCCCAGGGTCCTAAAGGAACTAAGAGAGGTGGTGGCTGAACCTCTGGCAATCCTGTTTAGTTGATCACTGGAAACAGGGGAGGTACCCAAAGACTGGAGGACAGCAGATGTAGTCCCGTTATACAAAAGCAGGAACAAAGAGGAAGCCGGGAACTACAGACCAGTCAGCCTGACCTCGGTAGTGGGGAAGATCATGGAAGCACTACTGAAAGAGAGACTGGTAGAACATACTAACATACTATTTGCCAGCAGATTAGGTCTTACGGTCTATCAAGTCTGCTCGAACCTCAGATCCCTAGTTGGGTGCCGAGGCCCTCCCCTCCCTTGTGTTCCAGAAACCCTTAGCATCCATTCCCACCCCCCTGGGACAGGCCATCATCTGATACATCCACTTTCTGTATCTGTCCCACCCTCTCTTGAAGCCCTCCACTGTAGATCTCTGAACTAGCTCGCTAGGCAGTGCATTCCAAGGGTCCACCACCCTCTCAGTGAAAAACCTCCTCCTCTTTTCCCCCCTCACCCTTCCACCTTCCAACTTCAAACCATGCCCTCTGGTGATACCTCCCTGCTTTAGTCTAAAGATCCCCTCCATGTTTACTCTATTTATTCCCTTGAGGTACTTGAAAACCTTAATCATGTCCCCCCTGTCTCTCCTCTCCTCCAATGAAAACAGGCAGAGCTCCTCAAATCAGTCCTCATATGTCAAATCCCCTAGCCCTCGTATCATCTTAGTTGCCCTCCTCTGTACCCTCTCCAGGAGCTGTATGTCCCTCTTCAAGTGTGGTCTCCACAACATCTGGTTGCCAGCAGACTACAGGACCCAAGGCAGCATGGTTTCACCAGGGGGAGGTCATGCCAGACCAACCTCATTTAATTTTTCGACTGGATGTCAAGGGAGGTGTATCAGGGGAAGGCAGTGGACATGGCCTATCTGGACTTCAGCAAGGCCTCTGACACTGTGCCACACTGAAGGCTATTAAACAAACTGGGGAATATGGGAGTGGGCAGGACAGTAGTGTGGTAGGTAGGTAATTGGCTGGGCAGCAGGACACAGAGGGTGGTGGTAAATGGCTGTCACTCCACAGAGGGAAGAGTGACCAGTGGTACCACAGGGATCAGTGCTGGGACCAGTTGTATTCAATGTCTTCATCAGCGACATTGCACAGAACCTAGAAGGCAGAAAATTCCCTGTTCACTGATGACATGAAGCTCTGTAACAGAGTGGACATGCCAGAGGGTGTAGACAGAATGAGGAGGGACCTGCAGAAGCTTGAAGAATGGTCAAGGGGTTGACAGTTGAAATTCAATGCAAAGAAGTGCAAGATAATGCATATGGGGCACAAAAACCCTGGAAAAACATATCAGCTGAGGGGTGAGGATATAGCATGCACCAAGCAGGAAATGGACCTTGGGGTTATCATCTCTGATGACCGCAAGGTAGGGAAACAGTGCAACAGGGTAGTAAGTAAAACAAATAAGATGCTGGGATGCACAGACAGGGGCATCACCAGCAGGAAAAGGGAGGTCATAATTCCACTATACAAGACACTAATGAGGCCCCACCTGGAGTACAGTGTACAGTTCTGGAGACCTTACCTACGTAAGGACATAGACAGGGTAGAGAAGGTTCAGAGGAGGGCAACAAAGATGGTGCATGGATTGCATCACAAGTCCTATGAGGACTTGAATATGTACTCCCTGGAGGAGAGGAGGGAGAGATGGGATGGGATATGATAGAGACACACAAGTACCTTATAGGGAGGAACAGGGTACAGGAATACATTATTTCCAGTGAAAAAGATGTTTCAGGACTAGAGGGCATGGGATGAAGTTGGAGGGAGGGCAATTCCGAGGAAACATGAGGAAGAATTTCTTCATAGAAAGGGTTGTGGACAAGTGTAACACCCTGCCAGAGGAAGTGGTGGGGGCTGAAACAATCACGGGGTTTAACAATGCATGGGACAGACATAAGGGAATTCTGGAGCTCAGGGGTAAGGGGCAACAGACTTCTAGAAAAACATGAAGTGAACTTACAAGTTTAAATGGGCAGACTGGGTGGGCCATAGGCCCTTATCTGACAGTGTCTATGTAGCTATGTATGTATGTATGTATGTATGTATCACGTATCAGGTGGTAAATATCAAACCAGGGATCAGAAATTCATGCTAATAGTACAATTCTTAAAAAACTCATTTTTTAGGCATTTAGTCTTTAACAGTTAATCCAAATGTATTCAAAATAGATTCTAAACACATTTTCATCTATTATTTCAGATTATGTCTTGATGTCCCAACTATTATTCAAACCATTTGGTTTCACACTATTGAGTTTAAAGATCTGCATGCTTTCTTTCTGAAGTAGCCTGTTTGCTCTGTCTCCTCCTATTGGTGAAGGTGGTACCCAATCAATACCCATAAATTTCAGGCTATCTGGTGTTGAGTTATGATGTGGGGCAACATGTGTTCCAACCGGTGTGTCATTCCTTGCATTACTGATGGATCTAATGTGCTCTTGGAGTCTTTGTTTCAAAGGTCTCACTGTTTTCCCCACATTATATGAAATAACAATTACACCAGAACACGTAGACCACATGGGAAGTGTCGAAAGTAATAAGATCCTAGACTTTCATGGTACATTCTGAATTTTGGGGATGAACAAAGGTGACATATTTACAAATGTTACACCTTTTTGCATTTATAAAGGCCATTAGGTCTCTGAGGGAGCCAGGTGGGTGCAGTCCTAGTTTGGTTAGTAACCTTGAATGTACCAATCTGTCCTTTATGTTTCTCGCTCTGCAAAATGTCACCCTAGGTCTGGGTCCCACAGTGCAACCCACCACATCATCACTAGGCAGGATAGGCCAGTTTCTAAAGATAATATTGCCTACCTGTCCTGCTAGGTGATTGTATTCAGTAATGAAAATACATGGTAAACCTTGTAGCTGCGCTTGAGTGGTAGGTTGGAGTAATGAAGTCCTGGGAATATTGTCCACCCTTTGTTTAGATCTCAGTAAATGATCATGGTCATAACCCCTAGCTTCAAACCTTTCTATAAGATCTGTTGCTTGCAGGTCAAAATCGGATTGTTTGCTGCAGTTTCTTTTTAGCCTAAGTAACTGGCTGTAAGGGATTGATTTTTTGAGACTTAGGGGGTGGGCACTGTCGGAATGTAGAACTGAACTGGTGGCTGTCGGTTTCCTGAATGTTTTAGTGTTTATTGTGAGTTCATTGTTTTCATCCAGGTTATGACCGTGATCATAGATTGGTACATTCAAGGTTACTAACCAAACTAGGACTGCACGCACTGGCTCCCTCAGAGGCCTAATGGCCTTTATAAATGCAAAAGGTGTAACATTTGTAAATATGCCACTGAGAATAACACATTTGTTCACCCCCAAAATTCAGAATGTACCAAGAACGTCCAGGATCGTATTACTCGCGACACCTCCTATGTGGTCTACGTGCTCTGGTGTAATTGTTATTTCATATAATGTGGGGAAAACAGTGAGACCTTTGAAACAAAGACTCCAAGAGCACATTTGATCCATCAATAATGCAAGGAATGACACACCAGTTGGAACACATGTTGCCACACATCATAACTTAACACCAGATAGCCTGAAATTTATGGGGATTGATTGGGTACCACCTCCACCAATAGGAGGAGACAGAGCAAACAGGCTACTTCAGAAAGAAAGCATGCAGATCTTTAAACTCAATAGTGTGAAACCAAACGGTTTGAATAATAGTTGGGACATCAAGCCATACCTGAAATAATAGATGAAAATGTGTTTAGAATCTACTTTGAATACGTTTGGATTAACTGTTAAAGACTAGATGCCTAAAAAAATGAGTTTTTTAAGAATTGTACTATTAGCATAAATTTCTGATCCCTGGTTTGATATTTACCACCTGATACGTGATGTTGTTGAAATGGACTGTATACCTTACTTTACCTACTAATGATATTAATTAATATGTTTGAATATTGATTTTCATCCTAAGAACCTATACATTGTAGGTAGATCCAGTGCTGTTTCTAGTATTTACCTTTTTCTTTGTTTTGTTTTTTTATTCACAGATACAACACACGCTTCTTTCCTGGGCTCCTACCTACACAGTTGGCACCTGCCTTGTGGAGATCTGATTTATGCAGCGTTGATGCTTATCAGACCCAGGACTCTAATTCAATAGGACCTGGTAGTGTGTTTTCAAAATAATGCCTCATTTCATTGTTTTTTGATATAAACCTGGATAATGTGTTTTGTTTAAGCATATACAACACTTTTTTGGCCGTTTAGGAATCATCTCTGAAATACAATTCATTTATTTGCTTTTTACTTTGACCTGCAGAGCTATAAGATGTCCAGATCATGATGTACTAGCTGCTTAAGCTTTAAATAATATGGTCACTTTAAGGACTTTCGTAATCAGGCTTAATCTGTGATGTCATTAGCTTTTTCCAATGAAGTAATGTGTACTTAAAAAGCAGTTTGCCCTAGTAGCTCCACCCCCTTGAAGACTCTTTGAGTTGAGGTGCTAGGGGTAAGGCTAACACTTGGATTTCCTGCCCTTTGCAATTTTAGAGCACTCAGCAATAACAGTAAAATCATTTGGTTACCTCATTTAATAGAGTGCTACCTTGTTCTGTATTGCGCACCACATTTGCTTTTTGGACTTGTCTTGTGCAGAGGTTAGCTACCTCTTGAGTGGTGCAGCAACAGCAGTCGCTCGAGTCGTGGTAAAGCTCCATTTTGGTCTTTTGTTTTATTCTCACCTGATGCTTGTACTCATGCAGCCACAGTGATGGATGTGCATTTCTGATTTACACTAGTGCCCTGTAGGCCAGTCCCATCTCAGAAACACAGAATCTGTCACCAGAAAAGGACTGTCTGTGGCCTGCCCACATGTGCCCTGCCTAATCTGTCTCTGTAGACCCCAACTGGTCTCCAGTGGTCCTCTCTCCTCCTTGCCTGTTTTATTTCTTTGTATTCTTTTCTTCCCTCAGCTCTTGACCAGCTCCCTTCAGTCCTCCACCCTGCCCAGCCCTGTCACCTGCCTTCGCTGGGACTTACCTTGCTCCTTGTTTAGTTTAGTTTATTGTTCTAGGAATTGCTACCTTTGAGCCAGAGGCTCTTTTACAAAGGTTCCACGTCAATTAGGTACAGTACAAAAAAGGTTACATAGATAACACAACAATTTGTGCTGTGTCAAGAGCGAGAAAACATATACAAATACATATCAAATCATTTGTGCAAAAGGACATGAGATATCAATAATCACATTATTATTACAAGAAAGAGGTCATGCCAGATTAGGAGAAACAAATAGGAAAAGTCCAGAACAGAGAGGGTAAGTGAAAGGTGTGGGGAGCAGACAATAGCAGGAGAAAAGGTTTCCCAAACATGTCTTTGTCAAATAACGGAACAGGGTGGGTAGTGAGAAACACAGGAGGTTTAAGCAGGGCAGTCACAGGAGCTGGAGGTGGCAAGGTGAGAGAACAGCCTTGATTTGAAAATACCTAGAGAGGTGGAGGCAGTAGTATGAGTGCTGAGGGCATTTAGCCAGCTGGGGGCACGATAGGCAAATGATCTTTGTCCCTGAGAAGTCTGGCATCGGGGGACTTGGAGAGTCTGGTGTTCTGATCTTCTGGTAGAACGGGTGCTAGCGCTCGGGCATAACAGGTCTTGGATACAAGGTGGAGTGAGGCCCAGAGTGGATTTTTTCGCCATCAGGCAGGTAAGGTACTTTATCCGGTTTGAGAGTTGTAACCAACCTGAGTCAGCATAGAGTTCACATGTGTGGGTACGTCGATGTGCACCAGTGAGCAGCTGACAGGCCTTATTTAGGGATGTTGTAATGCGACTAAGTGTTGTAGTAGTGGCAGATCCGTATATAACTAAGCCATAGTCAACGACTGAGATGACAGAGCATTGGATGGCATTGCTCAGTGCAGAATGGGTAAGGAGCTGTCGGTTCCGATACAGAATCCCAATTCGCTGATTAATAGTTTTTGCTGTACTATCAATGGGAGTTGCAAAGATTAGGCCTTGATCAAAGTTGATTCCAAGATATTTAAAAATTGGCACTTGTTCAAGGGTATTTCCCAAGTATGTATTAATGGTGAGTGGGACTTGCCATTTCTTGTTTTGTGGGTTAGAGAAGAGCATGGATTTAGTTTTTTTGTGGTTTAGAACCAGCTTATGTTCAAGGAACCACATCTCAACTTTGGAAAAAGCATGCTGAAGGTTGAGGCGTAAGAGGTTCGGATCTTTATGAGTGGCAAGAATCACGGCATTGTCAGCATAGAGGATTTGTTCAGGGAGGATTTGGGGGGGGAGTTTAGGAAAAGGCTGAAAAGGAGGGGGCCCAGGATGGATCCCTGGGGAACTCCTGAGCGAACTGGTTTTGAGTCTGAGAGAACTCCAGCTACTTTTACAGATTGAGAGCGCTGAGCAAGATAATTTTTTACCCAGTCACCAGGACCCTGCGAGAGCCCTAGGGATAGTAGTTGTTTGATAAGTAGGCCATGGTGTACTGTATCAAATGCCTTGGTTAAGTCAATGTAGACTGCTCCAGTTAGGTTTCCTTTGTTTCCTTGTTCCCCTATGGATGACCCCCCCTCCCCCATGGGAAGGGCTGCCCAGGGCTGACCCCTTACTCTGAGATAGAGTTGGGCATTTGTTGGGGAGCAAGAGCCACGGTGGGTGTTGTGGGGCCCGCTGCAGGGTGGCAGATGGCATCCTGTGTGGTCTGGGGAATTTTCACTTTTTCTCCTTGCCCTTGAGTGTCGTAGAGAAAATCAGAGCAATGACGTCCTCCTCCCTGAAACTGGCTCGAACCTGCACTGCCACCTGTGGTCACCCAGCTGGCAGTATTGCGGTGGAGACCAGAAGCCCTCCCACCCCTGAGAAGATGCATGTCTATTGGACGCTCAACCATGCTCCCCTGGCCATCCATCCAGCGATCCAGGCTCATTCCCGAGCCTGTCTCACTGGTGTTGCAAGTGGTAGCACTGCTGCTCTGCCAACAGGCTGGTCATCTCCCTGCCTGTTTTCCAATGCACCCCTGTATCTGTCTTTGTCCATCTCATGCATGCCTGAAGCAGCCCCTCCCACACTGTTTTTGCCTCAACCACTTCCGCTGGCAGTCTGTTCCAGGTGTCTACTACTCTTTCTGTGAAAAAATATATATATATTTTTTTAACCGTATTTTATCTCCCACTGCCGGGTGGGGGCTCGGTGCCAGTTATACCGACCATCTGTGCTCCGTCCCTTCTCCAGCTGTTGGGGATCATGGTGCATGACAGTGGGAGCTTGGGTTTTTACCTTGTGGATTCTGTTGCTTTTTGTCCCTAAAGCCCCACCCCTGAGGATGCTGGCACAAAGGACGTACGTCCAGGCTGTAGATGTCCTGTGCAAGTCTCAGCCAAGCACCTAACTGCGTCCTCCCCTCCCCATACTGTGAGTCCCATCTCCCATGCTGCTGCTCGTGCTTCCACAAGCAGCAGTAACAGGCAATGTGACTGCTCTCCCCCCCTCGGGGATATGTCTATGGGACAGTCAAACCTTCTCCCCCGGACATGCTCGATGACTCAAGTTCGTTCCCGAACCTGGGTCGCTGCAGTGCTAACGCCCTGCTGAGGGGCCAGCCTAAGAAATATTTCCTCAGATCTCTCAAACTCCTCTCCCTCCAGCTTCAGTGCATGCCCCTTGATTCAGGTGCTCCTTCTCATTTGAAGGAGACTGCCCTCCTGCACTCTGTTCACCCCTGTGAAGTACTTATAAGTCTCGGTCATGTCACCTCTCACTCTCCTTCCTTCCAGGGTGTACACGTTGAGTCTCTCAGTCTCTCCTCAAAGGGCTCGATGTGCAACTGAGGGCTTCTGCGCAGTAAAATGAGGAGGTCCCATCAAATGTAAGATGGATAGTTGACCACAAACAGTGGAGCAGTTGAGAGATAGCTCCACCCCTTACACTGTAAGGTGAGCAGTTAAGAAGTAATCCTCCCCCTTCTAATATCAGGTAAGGAGTTGAAAGCCCCCCCTTAATGTAACATGGGTGGGGTGGGGGGCAGCTACTGATCTAAATTGCTGAAATGCTGCACACTAGTTAGGCCGTGAGGCCTGTATCTGCTGGCAATAGGGTTACCACCTTTTAAGAAGCCCAAAGTGGGACATTTCTTACTGAAACATGATTTTTTGACAGCAGTAACCTCGACCAATGCAACAGACTTGTTTTCTCTATATAATCAGAAGTAAGGCTAAGTACTGTAGTTTCTTAGTTGCTTCTATTGTTTCTTATTTTAAGGTATTTTAGTAAAGGTGTTGTAGTTTTCTAGAACATTTAGTGGAAAGTTAGAAAATATTTTTTCTACTATAAAATCAGGGCATTTAGTATTTTTCATGTTTTTTGCAGGACACAGCTGCCCAAATCAGGACTGTCCTGCGAAAATCAGGACAGGTGGTAACTCTAGCCTGGCAATTTCGTGTCATACACACCCATACCCCGCTAATTTTAGGCGGAGCAGCAAGTCCCTACACCTACTTTTAATGTAAAGTGGAGCAGACAAGATGCCTCGCCCCCCTTCTAGTGAAATACGGGGTTGTAGATAACCACCCCATCTAACATCAGTCTGTTGAGACTGAGGTTCCCCAACTCGCGCCCGCCTAATGTAAGAAAGGGCAGTAGATACCCCACCCCTTGATCTAAGATCAGATTGTTGGTATCACTCCCCCCTACTGTAAGATAGGGGCGTGGGGCAGTTCAACTTCAGAGGCATATACTAACAGTGGGAAGTCTGCGATCTCTCACCCGCGCCTGACCGTGTGCAAGAGACAGATGATTTCCTGAGCCCGGGCCACCACGTTCAGCTAGCTCTATGCACAAAGGAACTAGCTGCCGTATTGTGTCTCTTTAATCCTGTTATCAACAGCTCGGTGGGGGGCTGAGATTAGTCTCTGAGAGACTGCACTGACCTTTGAGACTAGAGCAGACAGCACGGTTAATGGCTCCCCTTACAACTCGATGACACATGCAAGGCGAGACGAGGCTGCTGGAGAACAGCAGCAGGCCGTCACTCACTGACGTCGGCTCACCTAGCAGAGCAACACAGGTACGATCCGAGATGGGTATTATAGCCAACATGATCGCCTTCCTCAAATCCTTTATCCCAAGCTTCCCAGTATGGAGCCTGAACCCCGTGGATTCCTTTCTGCAAGGTAACAAACAGAGCATTCTTCTATCACTGGGTTTCATTCGTTCATTCTCGGAGTTATTGAGAGACGCGCACCTTGTGGTTGTAACCTTCCAAAAAGTTCATGTGTTTTTTTTTTTCCCCCAGGTGTGATCGGAGCGTGCGCCGTCACAATACTGTGTAACCTGATGAAGGTTTATCTCTACATTATGTGCCTGAAGTAAGTGACCTTCTTTCTGAATTCGTAGGTATAAAACTATAAAGCGTCTCAATCTCAGTCTGTCACAAACAATCGATGTCAGATATAAACCCTTAGTGGTGAAAGCTGGAGTAGCGCTCCTTCCAGCTTAGAGCTATCTGGTTTTACTTCTAAGCAGGGCCACTGGAAAATTGCGGCACATTTTACCCGAAAATGCGGGGACTTTTTTTGCAAAAATTGTGGGGGTTCACTATGCATCCCCACTGCCCCCTAATAAATGTTTTATTGTTTGCTGCAGCATGTATTGGTCACATAAATTGTTTAAATAAATGTATTGCCTCTTGTAAATGCTTTTGATGTGAAGAAAGGTGTGTGTTTTTTGAAATGCACTGCAAATTAATCATTATGTAGCATATCTTCTAAAAATCAAGACATCTAAGTCATGCAGTGCTAACTAGATTTTATTCAGTAATTCACAATTAGTCTATACTGAATGGATCCTGAAACATCATATTTTGCCAGTTTGTAGATGTTAAATAATGAAGCCTGTTTAAACAACTTGCTTTGGTGCAAGAAAAAAATAAACAGATAACCAGGGTAGCTAATAAAGGTTTAGTAAGAACATTTTTTATTTTGTTAAAATAACAACTGTTCTTAATCAGCACTGTAAGTACATTTTAAAATCACAAGATAAAAGTATCAAATCATAAGAGTAGCTTTTCAATACTTCATACAATAGTTTTCAACACATGGTACTTTTGTTCTACTCGGTTTGCAGTGATTTTACTTGGGTTGCAATTATTTTGTCTATATAAAGGTAAATGTTTAACTGTACTTAACCTGTTCAGCATGTTTTCAGAAATGTTTGCTTTTTGTAGGTTTTGTATGTGAGTATGCAGTTGTGGCAGACTGACATGTATGGAATCACTGTCACCAACCCCCTCAGAAACACATTCAAGTTTATAATTAGCAAGGCCATCCACATTCCTAACACATTTGAATCAAAATCCTTTCAGACTGGAAGTATTTATACAAGGAAAATTTACCCTACCATTCAAAAACAAGCATTGTGGTCAATGCTTCATTTTAGGTGAATGGGGCACTTTGCATCGATTCTCACACCTATTGTTCCAGTCTCTGGCCCGGCTATTCAAACTGCGCCAGGCTGTGGCGCAAGCCTGGGTGCAGCTAAATTTTGTTGCGCAGGGGTGTGGCCTGAGCGATATTCAAGGCTGCGCTATATGGCGCAGCAACTTTGAGCTCTCGCACCCTAACCACCCACTGTGCATAAGCGTAGTGGCATTGCACCAGCGCAAGTGGCAGAGTGGAGCATGGAGATGCTCTAGCACAAGTGCCATTGCGCCATGCACAGCATCTGCGATATTCAAAAGGGGACATGCAAATGGGGCCATAATTTATGCAAGGCGCACATGGGGCCATTTGCATGTCATTATGGCCCCATTTGCATGCCATTAGCATGCAGGTGCGCCGATCCCCGACGACTTGCGCCTGGCGCCCTGCCAGGCAGCAGCCGTCAGGGACCAACTCCCCCTGCAGCCCGATCGCGGGCATTCATCTAAAAGAACCTCCCCCCCCAATATCCCTGGTGGTCCAATGGACTGTTATGTGCCCGATCGCGGGCATCTGTTGACATCACACTGGTCCCCTGCAGCCTGATCATGGGCATTTGTCTAAATTAAACCCCCCTCTAATATCCCGGGTGCTCCAGTGGACCGCTATGTGCCCGATCGCGGGCATCTGTATAGTAACCCTTCCCCCGTGTCCAATATCCCTGGTGGTCCAGTGGACTGATCGCGGTCATCTGTAAATCATAAAATACTCCTATTACCCCGGTGGTCTAGTGTACCCCCCTCCCCACCAGCCCACTGGGCCCACTGCCCGCTCCCCGTCAGCGGCGGGTGGCACCCACCCGCCTGCCACTCTGCCACCCACCGACTGACAGCTCGGTAGGAGCCTGCCGCCCGATGGTTACGCAGCATGAGCCAATTGACATGCAGCCCATACCATACAACACAGTCAGATATGTGAATGAATTCATTCACATATCTGGACTAGACCTGTCTGATATGAGCTGCGCCCGTGCTCATGCTGTGAACTCAATAGTGTGCAATCAACAGCGGCTGGCAGGGTAAGGCGGTAAGTGCCGCGCTGACGGAGGAGCCGGGTGGTGAGGCTCATTGGGCTGGTGGGGAGGGGGGTACACTAGACCACCAGGGTAATAGTATTTTTGATTTACAGATGCCCGTGATCGGTTCACTGGGCCACCAGGGATATTGAACAGGGCGGGTTACTATACCGATGCCCACGATCGGGCACATAGCAGTCCACTGGACCACCAGGGATATTAGAGGGGGATTTTATTTAGAGAAATGCCCACGATCGGGCTGCAGGGGACCAGTGTGATGTCAACAGATGCCCGCGATCGGGCACATAGCGGTCCACTGGACCACCAGGGATATTGGATGGGGGATTTAGCTACACGGTTGCCCACGATGGGGCATGAGGGGGTGCCGCCAGGTGCGGCAGGAACTCGGGTGGCCACCCACAGGTGGCAGCTGCCGTGTTGCGCCCTGCAATGTGGCAGCTCACCTGTGGGTGGCCATCATTTGTTCCTTTTTTTTGGCTTAACTTTGTGCAGGCACAGGTAGGGGTTGCGCATGCATGACTCTGCACATCCGGGGCTGAATATCGGGCTGTGCAGGTTATGCATGGGCCAACCCTGTGCCTGCATAAATTACTAATCGCTCCGGCACATCGGGTTTGTGGTGCACTTTTCCCTTTGAATATTGCGTCTGGGCGCATCAGTGGGTTGTGCAAGGCGCAACACTGTTGCGCCATGCACAGCCCTTTTGAATATCTGGGCCTCTGTGTCAACAAAAAGTTCTCTAACAGTCTGCTTTCACACAGATTTTAAAAGTGTTCAAGTATACATATGCATGACCAGAGGATTTTGAAACCAAAGCAGGGAAGGGAATCACATGAAAGCAGAGTCACATTTGACCCCTTCTCACCTCACACTATACTGCTTTGGTCAAATCCAAGTCTGTGTACTAAATTGTTGGCATATCTGAGTAGATTTCCTTGAGAATTTAAATATTTTTATACCATTTTAGTAAAAAATTCCTTAAATGTAAGAAATTGCAAGAAATTGTGGATTTTGTGCGGAGAAGGGTGAAAACTGTGGAAAAAATTGCGCTCTAAATTTTCCAGTGGCCCTGCTTATAAGGAGGGGGGAAGGGCGACATGTAGCATTAACCTGTTGTTGTTTGTATGTTTCAAACTTCTAAATGAAGGCTCTGACTTTTCACTGTAAAACCATCATTGGGGAACTTGTTATTAATTGTGACTACAGGAAACAGGAAGTTGTTATCCCCCTGTACAGACAGTTGGTGAGACCCCATCTGGAGTACTGCGTCTAGTTCTGGAGACCCCATCTCCGCAAGGACATAGACAGGATGGAGGCAGTTCAGAGGAGGGCAACCAAAATGGTGCAGGGTCTGCAAGAGAAGCCATATGAGGAGAGACTAAAGGAGATTAATATGTATACCCTTGAGGAAAGGAGGGAGAGGGGACATGATAGAAACGTTTAAGTACCTCAGTGGAATCAACAAAGTCCAAGAGGGCAGCATCTTTCAGAAAAAGAGATGTGCAAGAACAAGGGGACACAATTTGAAGATAGAGGGGGGATGGCTCAGGGGCAATGTGAGGAAGTATTTTTTCACAGAGAGGGTGGTGGACACATGGAACAGCCTACTTGAGGAGGTTGTGGGGTCTAAAACTGTGGGAGAATTCAAGAATGTATGGGACAGACATAAGGCAATTTTTATGGGGGGTAGGAAGAAATAGGCTGTTGGTTAAATCGGATCTGCAACTTATCCTCTAGGTATGGAAATGGGCAATCTAGGTGGGCCAAGCGGTCCTTATCTGCCATCAAAGTCTATGTTTCTATGTCTATGTTGTGAACTATTATCACATGTTACTGCTAGAGTTCATAAGATGCTTTTGCATCTCATGGGTCTCTTGGGTATACCTTTTGGGGTACTGAATAATTAAGGAATAAGCCTGGGTAAATCCCAGCCCAACCCACACCCCACCATTGTGGATTATTCCGATTATACAATTAAAAAAAAAATGAGAAGTACAGCAACATTTCTGAAGAAAAACCTTATTTTTGTTATTAGTTTATGCTCCGTCTTGGAGCCTTGTAAACATTTCCCCCGATCGTTGCCACTTGTCCTATGCCTTCAGAGGCTCACCATACTGGTCCGTTCCTCATCAAGTACCCTTACTCTTGCCTTCCCTTTCCCCTATTGTGAATGCCACACACCTACCTCCACATTATCCTTCTCTGTTCTTACCCTCTGTTCCTCTCTCACAAGGATATCATCAAACTCCATGTATATTTTGTATATACTGCTCTAGGTATCTGCCAGTGTTATTCCAGTAATATATTGTCCTTTGTCATATTCCCTAATTGGATCCTATTCCTTTGTAAACTGATGTCAGCATTACTTACTCTGTGTAATTTCATGTATATTGTGTGTATAACGATCTGTGTGCGAACATGAATGTGTATATATACCTTACTTTGTGTACTGAATATGTATATTGTCCAGGTCTACTTCGAAAATGAGTTTAGTTTCTCAGCCGTGTTTCACCTGGTTAAATAAAGATTTTGATTGATGCTTAAAACAGTAAAATAGTCCCTGTTCTGAAATAACATAAAATGCATTTGAGCTCGTCAACATCACTATAGTAACAGTAAATAGCTGATCAAACAAATTTGGTAAGAGAACTGCTTTTAATATACCACAGAGTGACAGTGACAAGCTGAGCGACTGATCGTTGAAGTGATTGAGCTAAGTTTGAATTTTGACGTGGGTTCATATTTTCCAACTCTGATTCCTGAGCTACGATGCAGTCAAATATGACTTGTAGCTCTTGGCTAGTTCCAAGATTGAAACTGCAGCTGACAACTGACATTTTTTTGTACATTATAGTTTCACTGACTGACCTAGTTGTTGTGGAATAGTATAATTAGTAGACCATAAATATGGCAGCTTTGCGAGTTTGTTTTGGAATGCTACCGGTTCTGAGAGGAGTGATGTTTAGCTATGATTTTTGAAATGTGTGGCCGGCTGGTACTTTATGTTATGCAAAAATTACCCCAGTGAATTTTTAGACCCCATGGTATAATTGTCGACAGATTCTATGTTTCTATAGATAGGAAGTCACCAGTAACAAGGCTGTAATTCTAGCAAGGGATTCTGGTGACACCATGACTACGGGAATAAAGCTCCAGTGGTTTATTTAAGCAGTAAGGCAGGACAGGGTGTGGTATATCATGGGACATCGTCACACCTCGGGTGGTTGGGCACGAGGCCATGGGCGGGTGCGTCAACGACCCGGAAGTGATGTCCGCGGTACCACATCCTGGAGTGCTAATATGAACTGGAGTAGAGGTTTTAGAAATGAAATATTAAAAAAAAAAAAAAAAAAAAAAACAACTTTAAAATCTTTTAAAATAGCTTTTTATTATAGTGTAGGAATACATTAAAAATAGTTATTGGAGGCAGCAGATGGCGTGTTGCAGTTGGAGCTGGCAGGCGATGTGAAAGTTTGTGACTGTGTGACCTATGAACTCTGCTACTTTGTGCTGTACTGGATTTCTTTTCATTTTGAGGGAATAATTTGCCCTTTTTTTTTTTTTTGTAGCACTGATACTGTATGTAGCAGTTGTATGCAGTACTGACGTGGATAAGTAGCGGGAAGTATCTTTTATTGTCATTGGGTGTTAGCGTGTTACGATCATGGTTGTGTGTTACAATGATGTGGATGGCACTTGATTGCAGTTCATTTAAATGTGAGTGAAAGTTCTTTCTCGTCCATTTTTGTTTTTCATGTTTTGAAATCAGGGAGTGTTATTGAGTGAGGCTGGAATTGGCATTGTGCGGCGGTTGAAATGGGTGATGGCATTTTAAAGCAGCAGTGCTGAAACTCAACAGGTTGTGTTATCCCAACAGAATGAGAATAAAATAGTTTTAAGTGTGTCACGGAGATGCTACAATCCTTGCTGCTCAGGCGTTATTTTACTGGTGGTTACATGTTTTAAACCAGGGAAGTCCGTATGAGAAGCTGAAGCATTTGTGTGGAGAATGCGATGGAAGGCATACAGAGGAAGTTGTGGGCAATTGGAAGGCTGGTGGCCGGAAGTTTTTTGAAGCCGTGATGATGTAGCCCGATATCATCATGGCTTCAGAAATGTCTTGGCCAATCAGCATTGCAGATTTACAATCCCCAGTTCATAATTAAGCAATATACCATGACAGAGTGTGGGTGATGCCAGGATTTACCCACGCCTGGTGTGGTTCGGTCACGAGGCCATAGGCTGAGTGAGTGAACCACACCAGAAGTGGGTAAATCCTGGCATCACCCCACACCCTGGAGTGGCATATTGTGATTATACAATAGTTTCTTTTTTTTTTTTTTTTTTTTTGAGATAAGAAAAATATGTTTTTGGGGGCGGGCATTTTCAGGTATTTTTATTGAAAATAGTTCTGCATTGACAGGGTGTTGGTAGGGGTGGTAGTATAGCCTAGAGGTCAGAGTTACTACATGTAAATAAGCTTGGTACAAGCAACAGACGTGAGCTTGATTATTTATTTATTTATTTATTTATTTAAATGTTTCACCAGGAAGGCACACTGAGCAACAGGTTACTCGTCTCCCGGTGTGACCTGGGAGGAAGGGGTACAATAGGGATGAGACATTTTACATTCAGGTTACAAATAACAACATAGCAAACAATTAAGGGAATTGTTACAAACAGTGATACATACATATGTAATTTGTGAGAAGAATTAAGTGCAATGGTAATAAGTGAACAAGTGGTATTGTAAAGTAAGGGGTGAAGGAGAGAGAGGATGAGATGACAAATAGTGCAGAGTCGTGTCCCAGAGAGACCCCTTCAGGATGCGGAGAACCCTGCAAGGGGACAGGGGACTGGAGTAGAGATTAGAGAGGGAGAAAGAGAGGGAGTAAGTGTGATTAACACCTAGGAGGGGAAATAAGGCCTGAACCAAAAAGAGAACCCTTCAGGACACGATGAACCCTGCAGATGGGCAGGGAAGTTCACGCGGTTGTAAACCCTCCTGCGGTTAGGCATTGTGATTATAGAGGGATATTGAGAGGGAGGGAATGAAAAATAACATCTGGGAGAGAATGAGGCCTAAGCCTGATCCAGGGAACCCACCAGGTTGCTGGGGAACCCTGCAAGGGGACATGGAAGGCCAAGGATAGGTAGATGGGGGAAGAAGAGGTGGCAAGCTTAGGCACTATAGGACCCCTTCAGTATGCTGAGAACCCTGCAAGGGGAGTGTGAAGACTAGGGAAAAAGGGTGAAAGAGTAGGGGAAGGGAGAAAGGTATGAGAACTAGCACCATGGAGGGGCTAGGGGCAGTAGAGTCAATAGAGGCATTGGGTAAATTTCGAAGGGGGACGAATTGTAAGAAGCAAGATGAAGGAAATGAAGGTTACCACAGCCAAGGGTTTCATTACCACAGTTGAGTGTACTGTGCCCGAGCTGCTGCTTTTTTTTAAGGCACTGGGACAGACTTTGAATTATAGAAGCACTAGATTTGTTTCTGTGTAGTCTGCGCATGTGCAGCATGCAAGTCCTTGCTTTGTGATGTTGCCTGCTTGTTGAGGTGGTCGTTTTCGTTTCCTGTTTCTGCATTAAAAGGAGTGTTTTTTCCAATGGGGGACTTTGGAGCACGCACTGAGTTTGTTCCATTGCTCACATGTGACTGGTATTGCAGAACTTTGCAGCTGGGGTTGCAGCGGAGCAGAAGCACAGCCAGTAATGACAAACAGTTCTGAGAGGTGAGCGGGGAAGAAGCAGTTATGGGAGAAAGATATGCTAAGCAGTGTTTAGAAACTGATAGGGTTTTTTTGTGTGTTTTTATTACTTTTTCTTTGTTGTTAGTGTACTGTGCTTTGTTTTGTGTGTTGTGGGTTTACTTATGGGACATGGCGCTTTAGCAGGGTCACTGTCCGTTGCAGTATTTGCCACTCCTGGCTTTGGTATGCTCGGAATGATTTCAGGGGAAGTGCCTGATGCAGCTGACTGGTGGCTGGCACCTTTTTCCGTTGAGTGATGCCAGGGTTTACAATGGCTAGAAGGTGCTTGAAGGTGCCAGACAGCCAATCAGAATCCTTTATTTTTGTAATCATTGTATAATTAGTTTTTGTTAACAAGCAAAGTACACTAGGCAGTCAAATGCCCATTTTCAGGCACCAGAATCCCAAGATGGAATTACAAGATTAGTTAAATCTGGTTTCCTATCTGTTGTTGTTTTTGTGTGTGTGTGTGTGTGTGTGTGTGTGTGTGTGTGTGTGTGTGTGTGCAATAAATGAAAAATCCCAAACACTCCTTTTCTTAATACCACTGACCTAAAAAGACTTTCTGATGTGAGAGCCATGGTATTGTAAGTTTTTCATGTCTCTGATTTCCTGTGGGGGAAAAAATGACACCGATATATTACAGTAAAATTCTGAAGCATAAATGAATATTATTAACTGTGGAACAGCTTGCTGGCAGAGATGGTGGAAACTAAAACTGTGGATGGCATCAGATGGGCTTGGGACAGAGCAAAAGGACTAGTGTTCACTTGTAGAGATGAAACCGGGGAAAGGAGTAGGATAACTGACGGGGACAGCTAGCCTGTATCGACACTGGGTCATGGGGTTATATAGCGCTCAGTGGGCAGACTTGATGGACATTTGGTCTGTTTCAGCCATTGCTGTCTACGTTTCCATGTTTTATAAATGGGAGTATGTCTACTGCCCAGCAGATGCTGGGACATTTGCTGGGTAGACAGTACTGTCCCAGCTTTCCTTCACTAGGGGTACTAGTGTCCCAGCAGATGCTGGCAGACATGTGCTACCACAAGCATTACTGTCCCAGCAGATCATATATATTTTTTAATCACAGAGAAGTAAGTGGGTAAAGAAAAGATAGAAACAGCAGGTGAAGACAGGGAGATAGCACGGGGGGGGGGGGGGGGGTGCCTTTGGAGTGGCCAGTTCCTTAGGTGCCCCAAGAAAATTTGATTGCGCAGTCCGACAAGCAAAAGACAGGCAAGTGACACAATAGGAGAGGACAGAATAGAGCCTTGTTTTTAACTGTCTCTGCATAATAAATGGGTCAGGGTCTTATTCAACCTGGTCACAGTGACCTGGGGGGAGGGAGGGAAGGAATAGCCTGGTAATGGGTAAAATTACATTCACATATATTGTACTAATGCAGTCACATACATTATACTTAATATTTATTTATTTATTTATTGAAAAGTTTCACCAGGAAAGGCACACTGAGCTGGGAGCTCGTTTCCAGATACGTCCCGGGGGGGGGGAGGGGTACAAAATGAGGCCATACATTCAAGAATAAATACATGCTAGCAGTCCGATTACAGCACACAGTAGAAGTCATTTACATTGATGTACAAAATCGGTCTTAAGAACAGTAACAGTGTGGTTTTACACTCTAGAAACAAACACAAAATACATGTTAGCAGTCTGATTTCAACACAGAAGTAGTACACAATTGTACATTGATGTACAGTAGGTCATGAGACCAGAGCAGAGGAAAGACAATTAGTTAACCATCTATAGTGCTTCAGTTCAGTATTATTTAGAGAATAGTTACAGCGCATGACATGAACTAGAATAAAGAAACGGATTACACTAGTCACGAACAAGTCAAACAGTCTGATTATAAGAGCCTATAACTGCGGTATTACCTCATTGAAGAGTGGGAGTCATGAATATGAATATGAAGAGGAACAGTGTACCTGGTACTGGTAACTTTGTTTACATCAACACTCCCTGATTGGATACAGGGTGAAATATGTACAGAGTATAGTGCTGGTAAACAAATAGTTGTTACTGGGAAGACTAATTGTTAGACTGAATGCATTAGCCCATGTGATTTATTTATTTATTTATTTGTTGAACATTTTTGTGATTTTTCAGGTGCACACTTGCTAGTGTATTTTATTAATTGCACCAAATAAATGCATTTTGTATGTTGCCTCCCAAACCTCTGATGAAGCTTTCCCTGGCACAAAATGGTAGGTTTGGCAAATTATGATATCCTGACCACCTCTTGTGCTGGCTCATGTTTCTCACAAAAGTATCTTATGGAGTGCCCAGTCACTTATATTTTGTGGCCCTCATCTGAGATGAAAAATGGCAGGCTGATCCCGGTAATTCTCATGGATTTTTAATCATTGTGATGGCATTGCCATATGCTTATACTAGGCACTCTTTGATTTTTGGGGGTGGGGGAGTCCAGTATCCCCCCCCCACATCCCAAGTGGGCTATGGGGAGTGCTCTCTTTTAATCAAAAATATGCACATCTGGTGCTGCAGCAGTTCACCTGAAGTATCTGTGCTGGTCCATAGTGATTTCTCCAAGCAGCAATACTAGTGAAGCAGCGTAGTGTGCCAAGTCCTGGTTGTCGTCAGACATGTCACACATCAGTGAGCTTGGCATTAAAAGATTAAGCTAGATTGATGCCAACGCTATAGAGACCAATCTCAGGGGTGGAAATTAAATGTTGCATTACTAATACGATACAAAATCTGCCAGCAAGGCCAGTGGGCCAGTGCTAATTTCTCCTCCTGCTGTCTGGGGTTTAAGGAAAACCAGTAATAAGCAGATATAGGAGTATATCCGATACCCTCAAATACAGTTATTGTTCTGGGCATGTGAAGGCTGGGATTACTGTCGTGATCCAGAAGGGGTGTTAGCCAGCTCTTAGCCAAGTAGGCAAATGTTAGACATCTGTGTCCAGTGCAGTCTAGATAAAGCACCAGCTAATTGGAAATTGAGCATTTAAGTACTTAGACACTCCATGGGCTGGATTAACCACAGCTGTCTGTCAGACGTCTCCACAAGATGAAGGTGTTGGGGGTGGGGTGGGGGATGATTGTATTTTAATTAATAGGGCGAAGGTCTGTTAATCAGCAGATGTAACATATGAGCTCACTTCTCTCTGTCTAATTTACTGTAAATGCTGTTTCAGTGATCCAGAGAAACACAGCGAGAAAGACAGACTGCGCCCCAAGAGATATTTCTTGGAACCATTGAACTTCTTCGTAATGATAGGAATATTTACTGTTGTGGGTTCACGAGTGGCATCGCTGGTGGTGCTTGAGTTCTCCTTGAGAGCGGTGTCTATGTTACTGTCCCAAAATAAGGTAATGTGATGCTCCTATTTGTGTGTGTGTAATTTTCCTGAAACCCTACCTCCATACCTCTCAACTGTCCCTTATTGTCAGGGATGTCCCTGATTTTTGCCTTAGAATTTTCCTCTGTCCCTCATAAAATTTGGTGTTTTTGTGATAGAACAGTGGGGACTGTAAACACAAAATAATGTCAAACATTAGAATTACAAACTTGTTCTTCTTCAGAAAATTCATCTTACACTAATCCCCTTATTATTTCAGCTTTCTGAATGAATACTACCAGTTTTTTAGATGTGTCCCTGATTTTGGGTCTTGGTCCCTGATTTTTTTTAAAGCTTCGTCCCTGATTTATGAGGAAAGAGGTTGAGAGGTATGCCCCTCTCTTTACTGTATAGCAAATATAAGGAATATATATGTGTATCTATGTATAAGGAAGGAGAATAAAGAATAAGGGTTAAGGAAGGTAAAGAAGTGAAAGGAGAAAACTTAAAGTAAAGAAAAGCAGGCACTTGGAAAGTCTTACCAGTAGAAGGAGTCTTCAACTGACTCAAAATGTTCTACATTCAAATCTTTCCATTTTCATGTGTGTGCTATGGTTAGCCCCCAGTTTTTAGGACTGATGTAATATGATGTTTGACTACATGTGTTGAATGTGTGTATTTAATGTATTGTTTGTACCAAATTATTTGTACTTTGTAATTTTGTGTGTTGATATGCTATTTTTGGTCGCAATTGTAAAAGAGAGTTTCTCTCAATTTACTTACCAAAAAAAAACTTGGCTTAAAAGGCGCTCCACAATGTGCAAACATATCCACATGTGGCTTAATGAAAAGATTTTTATGCACAACATTTTGAGTCAGCTGAATATTCCTTCTACTGGTAAGGCGGTTTTACCGTTGAGCACCGGCTGCCTCTGGAGTGTCTCATTTTTCCAAGTTTGAAAACTTAAAACACCCTATCTAGAGTCAAGTAATAAAGGGGTTAAGCAAAACAAATAAAGGGATCCTTATACAGGGTACAGTTATGTAGCGTTATAAGGGGTTTATAGGTACCCTTTAAGGAGGGATTGGAACAACAGTATGTGGAGATGAGGCTCGCTGAGGGGGCAGTATGTGGTGCGTAGAGTATTGTGTTGCAGGGGGTGTGGGGCAGCAGTTTTCTTGAATACTCTCTGGGATGTAGGGGTGTTGTCTGGTCAGTAGGAGCCGAGGTCAGCTGAGGGCAGAATTCTGGCTGCTCAGGCAGAAGATAGGAGCATTGGTTGAGGTGGGGGTATCCTAGAGGGGTGAAGAAGAAGCAGGGGTACTCACAGGAAATGGAGACAGGTGGTGAGGTTTGGAGGTGGAACCCAGGCTGGGAGTGGGATCAGGTGGGGAAGAATGGAGGGGAAGTTAAGACATGTGCCTTGAATCCCTTTTCCCCTGCAGATGACAGGTCAAGGGAGGGGATGGTGGATGTTAGTAAGAGGAATGGGAAGGGACACCCCCAGAGGCGCTGGTGTGGAATAGATTTCTCCCACTGGTTGGGTGGGGGTGAATGGACACTCTGGGGAAGAAGAGGGAGCATAAGTTGGGGGATACAGCCAGGAAGTTGTGGGGAAGACCACAGAAGGGGTAGGTAGCAGCAGGGGAAGTGGCAGGGCAGAGAGATGGGCAGGGGGGTGGACAGGCAGCGGGAGTAGGAGGAAGGCAGCTGTGGGGGTGAGCAGGAGGTCAGGATGGGGATCAGACAGGAAGGTAGAGGGGGTCAGGGGCATAGACAGGAGAGGAAGGAGGGGCAGGTAGGGCAGGACAGCTGGGTAAACTGGGAGGGGCAGTAAGCACATGAAGAAGGAAGAGTGGTGATCTTGGGATGCTCTGTAGTTAAGGGGGTGAGATGGGGAAACATGGGGGCAAGGGCAAACTGTAGGAAGGTGCAGTGTATGCCAGTGATGATGGGGGGAGGTTGGGCCCACTGATAACCCAGCAGATGGGATGGGGGGGGGAACCTCACACTATTGTTTACCTGGGAATGAATGACCTGGTCGGATACAAGATAGGGATGGTTCAGGAGAGGTTCAGGGAGGTGGGGAAGCATTGCAGTAGGGTGGGGAGGTCAGTAGCCTTCTCACAGGTGCTCCAGAAATGAGGGCCAGACTGCAAGAAAGAAAAGGATCAGGTTTTAACGTCTAACTCTGGTGGTGGTGGTGGTGTTGGGAGGAAGGCTATGGGCTAGTTGGAGGCTGGGGGTATCTAGGAGAATAAGGCCCTTTATGTACCAGATAGGCTGCATCTTAGTAAAGCGTGCACTAGGGTTCTAAAAAGCCAGATTTGAGGAATATGTGGGTAAAGATCTTAATTTAATTTGATAGGGGGGACAGCAGGGGTCACAGCACCTATAGTCACCTGGTGGAGGAGGCCAAATGGGCTCCCCCCCAGTCAGGGCAGAAGGATGGGGGTTCAGATGAGCGGCTGAGGGATGGAGGTAGGAAGGTGTGACGGGAAAGGGAGGGCAGGCAGACCCTGGGGACTCAAGTCATGATGGAAAATAGTGTCTGAATGCAAGGAGCCTAGGGAGTAAAATGGATAAGTTGCAGTCACTGATGGCAGAGGGAAAGATGGATGTGGCAGCCATCACAGAGATCTGGGCCACATCAAATCATGACTGTGACCTGTCTGTCCCTAGGTACAGATTGTATAAGAGGGGCAGGGGGGTTTGAAGAGAGAGGGGACTGACTCTGTACATGAGGGAAGGGATAACCTTTACTAGGGAGGAGGAGGCAGACGGAATGACAGAGATGCTGTGGATACAGGTACAGTCTACAAAAGGTAGAAAGCTTAGGATAGTGGTGGTGTACAGACCACCAAACCAAAAAGATGAATTAGACAAGCAACTGGGATCCAAAATTGTGGAAATGGCCAATGATGGGAGGTAGTGATTACGAGGGACTTCTGTCTGCTTGGGGTAGATTGGAAGATCCAGGCTACCACCTGTACCAGGACTCAGCTGCTGCTGGATGCGTTCCAGAGTGAGTTCCTGACACAGTGTGTCCTGGAGCTCACCAGTGAGAGGGCCATACTAGATCTGGTGCTGTCTAATGGTCCACATATCCAAGTAAAAGAGGAGGCACTGCTTGTAGGAAGTGACCAGCACATCACGTGGCTCTACCTGGACATGCACAGGGAGAGTATTAAGACCAAAACAAGGATTCTGGACTTCAGAAGGGCAGATTACAGTTGTATGAGATAGATTCTGGGAGGGCATCTTGCTGGGATCAGGAAGAAGATGGAGGTGGACCAGAAATGGACCATAATCAAGGAGGGGCTATTGGCAGCCATTAACGACATGATAGGGAGGTAGCCCAGGGGTAATGTAAAAGAGGTTAGCCCTTAGGAAGTACATTCGCACTCAGAAAAAGGAGGACAGAGAGGAGTACTGTACTGAGACAAGGGGGTTGGGCAGAGCAGTCAGATTGGCCATGGCAAGAGAAAGCTGCAACTGGCAGAGGGGGTGAAAACAGGGGAGAATACTGTCTTCCAGTATATCAGGGAGAACAGGGAGAAAAGGAATATGAAGGATGGGATAGTCCAGTTAAGAAGTGAGGGGGTGGGGGGAAGGAAGTGAAGAGAAAGCAGAAGTACTTAGCGAGCACTTCTGTTCAGTTCCTGCAGGGGGCATTCCTCAGGCAGCTGAGTTGTGAACCCACTCGCGGTGGGGCAATACCGGATCTGGTACTTACAAACAGGGACAGTGTGGCGGATGTCAGAATGGGGAGTCATTTGGGGACCAGTGACCACTGACAGTATGTTTTACTATAAGAATAATAGCGGAATCCAGCTGCACAAAGGCGAGATTCCAGGATTTCAAAAGGGTTGACTTTACAAAGATGGTGGAATGCATCTGAGAAGACCTGGTGGGGGAAGATGGGGGGTGGGGAGGGGAGAATGAGCCAGAATAAGAGCATAGTAAAGGCTACACAGTTGTACACCAGAGGCCTTGCAGATGGTGAAGTGGATACAGTGTTTGCCTTCAGAATAGAAGGTACAGGGTTCAAATCCCAGTGAGGGAAAGAGAGAAGAGAGAGTGACAGAACAGTAGTTGGCTGCCAAGACTGAGACAGTGAGAGTGAGAAAGCAGCCACAGTTTCCTTGAATCAGGGAGGTTATTTTCTAGACTACACTGAACTGAATTATTACTTTTTGGACCCGTGTAAGTAACTAGTATTGATTCTGTTTTTGGGGTGGACTTGTCTTAGTTTTAACTTTAATTTGCCAGGGAGGAACTGTAGCTGGGAGATATTTGCAGCCAGTTGTGAGTAAGACCTGTTACTTAGCCTTTGTGAAATAGGTGTCTGTTAAGGGGAGGAGCTGAAAGGGGCCCAGTTGAACTGAGGATTTATAACTGGAGTTGTCTGTGGTCTCTGTCTGCTGAGCCTGAGACAGGGAGAGTGAGAAAGCAGCCACAGCTTCCTTGAATCAGGGAGGTTATTTTCTAGACTGCACTGAACTGAATTATTACTTTTTGGACCTGTGTAAGTGACTAGTATTGATTCTGTTTTTGGGGTGGACTTGTCTTAGTTTTAACTTTAATTTGCCAGGAAGGAATTGTAGCTGGGCTGTATTTGCAGTCAGTTGTGACCAGACCTGTTACTTAGCCTTTGTGAAATAGGTGTCTGAAAGGAAGGAAGGCGCTCCCCAGGGTGGACGGTAAGAGTTGTAGGTGATTGTTTCTGGACACATAGGTTTACTCCCACCCCAAGCGCATAACTTCCTTTGTAGCAGGGTCTCTGACATCACTTCCCCAAAACTGCTAACAACATACACCTGTTCATATCCTTAAAGGCACATCACACTGAATAGGGGGTAGAGGCACTCACAAGCTTGCACACACTAAAACAAGAACAAAAAACCAAAAAGCATCTGTAACTGGAAGGGACACAGACATGTGGGGAGTGGTGCAATGCACTGGCTGTGGAGCAGCAGTCTTCGGGACATTCTGAGACTGCGCTGCCCCATTTGCAGGCACCTCTCTGGTCTGAGGGGAGGTTGTTCGCCCATGCTGACCTGGCAAGGATCTGAAATCTGCTCCCCACCCAGGCCACCGCCACTACCTCAGAGGTTGCCAAGAAAGAGGAGTGGCTGGACACGGTGGGCTCAGGAGGGTGAGGGTGGTGAACAGAGGCTGATCCTCCAGCGCTGTGCCTCCACAATTCATTTGCCACTCTGAGGAAGCATGGTTCCTCTATGGAGGAACCTCCAGTGGAGACCAAGGAGGATGCTGGTAACCTCCACAATGGAGACCCACAGAAAGGTGGCCCAGGACCCCACAGGGGAAGGAAACAACTCCTGTTGGGGGACTCGGTTGTTAGAGGAGTAGAACTGGGGGAGGGAGGGGAAAAGGAGGTAGGGTGCCTGCCCGGTGCCAAGGCTTGGAGGGACAGGAAAGCGAATCCTCAGGATCGTGGGAGCAGCGGCAAGGGGAGGGAGTTGGATGTCATTCTCCACCTAGGGATGAAATGACCTGGCTGAGAATGGGACCAGAGCAGCAACAGAAGTTCATGGAGCTGGGGAGGGCCTTAGACAAGAGCACACATAACTTTCTCGGAAGTGCTGCCTGTCCATGGCGTGATGAGGCTAGGTACTCCACACCGTGATCTAATGACTGGTTGAAAAGCTGGTGCAGAGCTCAGGGATTTGGCTTCATTGGGGACCGGGCTCCACCTGGAGGGATGCAGGCCTATACAGGAGCGATGGTCTGCATCTATCCTGGAAGGGAAACAGGATCCTAGGTGATAGGTTTAAATGCTTCAATGGCAAGCATTTGAACTAGCCAAGGGGGGAGGCACTGAAGAGGAGAAGGGAAATCCTAGTCTCCCCAAAAAATCAGGGTAATTAGTGAGGTAAACGCCAAGATAGAGCAGTCGATATGGAGAAGGGCAGGAGTAAATGGAGAAAAAGGCAAAGGCAGTAGGGACAGGGATGAGGCAAAAAGAAATAAAGCCATAAAAAATGGAAGGTAATGAGTACCAATACCCATAGTCTAGGTGAAAAGCACCCTGAAATGGTGGCTTTGATGGAAGAGGGATGCCTGGCTATTGTGGCAGTCATAGAAACATGGTACACAGAGAACCATGACTGGGATGTCAGCATACCAGGGTACACAATCTACAGGAGGGACAGGGAGGGAAAAAGAGGAGGAGTAGTAGCTCTCTATGTAAGGGAAGGGATCAAAGCAACCGAGCTGAAGGGTAAACAGGGAGGAGAGGAGGCACTGGGGTCACCCTGGAGACTGGAAAAGGCTCCACAATCTGCACGGGGGTTGTATACAGACCCCCATCTCAGGGGGAAGAAATGATAGAAGGCATCCTTGGGATGGCAGAGAAAGGGGAGATATTGCTGATGGGGGACCTGAATATGCCAGATGTTGACTGGAGCACCTTTGCTGCAGCCACATCCAAGAACAGGGCCATTCTCGATGTCCTACAGAGGGCATGCCTCAGACAGCTAGTTTTGGAACCCACTCAGGAGAGAGCAGTCTTAGAACTGGTACTCAAATGGGGACGGAGAGGATCTCTGATCTTGAAGTGGTAGCCATCTGGGAACAGCGACCACCAAACAGTGTGGTTCACGATAAACTTAGCTGAAGTCAAGCCACACAAAAGTGAAGGTACTGGACTCAGGAGGCTGATTTTGTCAAAATGGGAGAACTGCAGAAAAGCACTAGCAAACAGGCAAGAAGGTAGGGTGGAGCAACAATGGGGAAACATCAAAACCACCATCACAGAGGCAACAAGCCTTTGTGTGAAGCAAATAAACAAATCAAAATGAAAGAAAAAAACACTATGGTTCTCAAAAGAACTGGCGGGGAAAGTAAGGGAGAAAAAGATAGCATTCAGGAAGTATAAGGAAACACAGAAGAAGCAGGACAGAACTGTACCAGTTAAAACAGAAGGAAGCAGGTAAGGTAGTCAGAATAGCAAAGGCCCAAACCGAGGAAAAGATAGCCAACTCAATTAAGGAGGGGGATAAAACGTTTTATAGGCACATTAGGGAGCAAAGAAAGACTAAGGCAGGGATACTGAGGCTGAACAAAGAGGAAGGTGGTTGGGCAGAGAGCGACAGTGAAAAAGCAGGGATACTGAATGAATACTTCTGCTCAGTATTCACAATGGAAAAGCAGGGGGAAATACCTAATCTGGTCAATAGAAGCACTCTGGATAGGGGAGTTGATTTTAGTCCTTTCACAGAAGAAAGGGTTCTGAATGAACTCTTAAAACTGGAAGTTGGAAAGCAATGGAGCCTGATGGGATTCACCCCAGAATTCTAAAAGAACTAAGGGAAGAACTAGTAACACCACTGAATACCCTTTTTAATAAATCATGGGAGGATGATGTGGTACCTGAGGACAGGAGGAGGGCGGATGTGATTCCCCTTCACAAAAGTGGGAGCAAGACAGAGGCAGGAAACTACAGACCTGTCAGTTTGACCTTAGTGGTAGGGAAAATGATGGAATCACTTCTGAAGGAAAGAATTGTTGAGTACCTAGAGGCCAGTGGGGCACAGGATCAAGGCAGCATGGATTCACAGCGGGAAATTCATGTCAGACAAATCTAATTGATTTCTTTGACTGGGTGAGCAAAGCAGTAGACCAGGGAGGGACTGCGGACATGGCCTACCTAGACTTTAGCAAGGCATTTGACACAGTCCCGCACAAACGATTAATAAACAAATTATCCAGCCTGAGAGTGGGTCCCAGGGTGGTAGCCTGGGTAAAACACTGGTTGGACAACAGGAACAGCAGGTAATAGTAAATGCAGTCCAATCTGAAGAAAGGAGGTTACTAGTGGGGTACCGCAGGGTTCAGTACTGGGGCCGGTCCTTTTTAATGTCTTTATAAGTGACATTGCAGAGGGACTGGAAGGGAAAGTATGTCTCTTTGCAGATGACACAAAGATCTGCAATGGGGTTGATACACAAGGTGGGGTGGAAAGGATGAAATGGGACTTGGCAAGGTTGGAGGAATGGTCAGTGTATAGCAGCTTACATTCAATGCAAAGAAGTGCAAAGTAAAGCATCTGGAAAACAAAAATCCAGGGGAAGAGTACACAATGGGGGGGTGAGATACTGACAACAACAAAAATGGAAAGGGACATGGGGGTAGTCATATCAGACGACCTAAAGGTGGGCCAGCAATATGAGAAGGAAGTAAGGAGGGCTGGGGGATACTGGGATGCATAGGAGAGGCATCACCAGTAGAAAACAGGAAGTTGTTGGCCCTCTGTACAGACAGTTGGTAAGACCACATCTGGAGTACTGTGTACAGTTCTGGAGACCCCATCTCCGCAAAGACATAGACAGGGTGGAGGCTGTCCAGAGGAGGGCAACCAAAATGATGCAGGGTCTGCATCAGAAGACATATGAAGAAAGACTAAAGGAACTAAAGATGTACAGCCTCAAGGAAAGGAGGGAGAGGGGGGACATGATAGAAACTTTCAAATACCTCAAGGGACTCAACAAAGTCCAAGAGGGTAGCATCTTTCAGAAAAAGAGATGTCCAAAAACAAGGGGGCACAATTTGAAGATAGAGGGGGGGGATGGCTCAGTGGTAATGGGAGGAAGTATTTATTCACAGAGAGGGTTGTGGATACATGGAACAGCCTTCCTGAGGAGGTCGTAGAGTCAAAAACAGTGGGGGAATTCAAGAATGCATGAGACAGGCATAAGGCAATTCTAGTAGGGGAGTAGGGGGAAGTAGGCTGTTGGTTAACTAGGATCTGCAGCTTATCTATTAAGTAGGGAAATGGGCAGACTAGGTGGGCCAAGCGGTCCTTATCTGCCATCAAATTCTATGTTTCTATCAGGCAAATAAGCAAAAGCAGAAGGTGGAGGAGACTATTATAGTTCTCAAGAGACGTGACAGAAAAGGTAAAGGTAAAAAGAGTGGCATTCAGAAGGTATAAGGAGGCCCAGAGAGAGAAGGACAGAGAAGTGTATCTGTGGAAATGGAGGGAGGCAGGCAAGGCAGTAAGGAGCACAGAAGTGCAATCTGAGCAAAGAATAGCCCATACAGTATCAAAGGGGGACAAGACATTTTTTCAGGTATAGTGGTGAGAAAAGGAAAACCAAGGGAGGGATTGCACAGAGGCAGGGGGCTATACTGAGGGGTCCATGAACATTTTCTGCTCAGTATTCACAGTTGAGGGGGAAGGGGAGGGACTACAAATAAGCACCAAAAGACTGGGGGAGGGAATGGACATCAGTCCCTTTGCTGAGGAGAGAGTCAGGAAAGCACTCACGAATCTGAGGGTGGACAAAGCCATGGAGCTAGATGGGGTACATCCAAGAGTGTTAAAGGAACTCCGGGAGGTGCTAGTTACACCCCTGACAAACTTGCTTAACAGTTCACTGGAGCCAGAGTGGTCCCAGAGGACTGGAAAAGGGTGGACGTAGTCCCACTTCACGAAAGTGGTAGCAAGGAGGATGTGGGAAATTACAGGCCTGTCAGCCTGACATCTGTAGTAGGGAAATTGATGGAAACACTTTTAAAGGAAAGAATTGTGGAACACCTGGATTATAGTGGACTGTAGAACCTGCAGCAACATGGCTTTACGAGAGGGAGGTCATGCAGACAAATTGGATAGATCTTGTTTTGACTGAGTAACCAGGGTGTTGGATCGGGGGGGTGAGGTGGGGGACGTGACCTACATGGACTTCATCAAGGCCTTTGACACCGTTCCACATAGAAGGCTGGTAAACCAGTTGAGTAGGATGGGGGTGGGCAATAAGGTGGTAGCTGGTAGAAAACTAGTTAGTGGATAGGAGGCAGAGGGTGGTGGTAATTGGAGTACGTTCTGAGGAGGGGAGAGTGACCAGCGGGGTAACGCAGGGGTCAGTACTGGGGCCAGTCCTCTTTAATGCCTTCATTAGTGACAAAGCAGAGGAACTGGAAGGGAAGGTCTACCTCTTTGTGGATGTCACCAAGATCTGCAACAGGGTGGACACTCCCGACAGAGTGCAAAGGATGGAAAGAGACTGGAAACTACTGGAGGAGTGGTCAAAAGTTTGGCAGATATGGTTTAATGCACAAAAATGGAAAATAATGCACTGGGTCACAGAAACCCAGGGATGTTGTACAAAATGGGGGAGAGATACTAGCAGCGACAAAGCAGGAAAGAGACCTGGGGGTAATCATATCGGATGACCTGCAGGTGGCCAGGCAATGCGACAAAGCAATTGGGAGAGCTAGTGAGATGTTGGGATGTAGGAGTATTACCAGCAGGAAGAAGAAAGTGGTGTTGCCACTGTATAGGTCTTGAGTAAGACCCCTTCTGGAGTACTGTGTTCAATTGTGGAAGTCACATCTCAGGAAGGACATAGACAGGATGGAGGCCATCCAAAGGAGGGCTGCCAAGGTGGTATATAGTCTGCATCAAATTTCCTATCTATTGGACATGTACACGCTGGAGGAGAAGGGGGGGATATAATTGAAACCTTTAAATACCTCACTGGGGTGAATAAGGTACAAGTGGGAGGTATTTTTCAGAGGAAAGGGTGCTCCAGACAAGGGCCCACGATATGAAGCGGGGGGCTAGGTTTAGGAGGACGTGAGGAAATACTTCACAGAGCGGCTGCCTGGAATGGTCTCCCAGTGGAGGCTGTTGGGGGGGGGGCCAAAACAGTGCTGGGATTCAAAAAAGCCTGGGATAAGCATAAGGGATAGGTAAGGAGTGGCAGACAAAGTGCCATAGGCCTGGATTGGTCTACAGTGTAAGTAATGCAACAAAAAAGGGCAGACTGGATGGGCCATTCAGCCCTTATCTGCCATCAGCTTCTATGCATCTACATTTCTATTTTTTAAATGTTAGTCTTTGATAATTGGGTACGGTCCACTAGGCACAACTACCTGTTTTCAGGGGCGATCTGGGAGCACTGGGGGGCTACGTGACTTGCTCAGAGAGACACAGTGCGCAAGTGGAGGTTGTGGGAATCAAATCCATGTCTGCTCAATCTACCAAGCTTATTCACATCTTGTTACTCTAACCTCTAGGCTACACTGCCAGTCCCTGTGTCTGCCCTAAGGAGAAAGATGGCTCAATACCTCAAGGGAGGAATGGGGTGCAATAGGGTTGGTGGTGATGCAAACAGGGAGATTGAGGTTGGCAGGGTGAGTAAGAGCTTAAAGGCCCTGAAGGTAGACAGATCCCCGGGACCAGATGACATGCATCTGAAGGTGTTGAGGGAATCAGTGGATGTGCTGGTGGGTCCTCTGGTGCACCTGTTTAATACCTCATTGGAGCTGGGGACAGTACCCTTGGACTAGAGGACAGTACTTGTAGTGCAGCTTCACAAAAGTGGGCTGAGGGATGACCCTGGTAATTATAGACTGGTCAGTCTGACCTCGGAAGTGGGGAAACTCATGGAGAAACATACTGAGATGAAGACTAGTAAGCTTTCTGGAAGCAAATGGGCTCCAGAACAAGAGGCAGCATGGGTCTGTGTCAGGGCAGTCATGCCAGATTAACCTGATTGATTTCTTTGACTGGGCAACCAGCATAGTTGACAGGGCCCAAGCAGTGAACATCCTGTATGTGCATTTCAATAAGGACTTTGACTCTGTTCCCCACAGGAGAATAATCGGGAGGCTGGAGTACCTGGGGTTTGGGGGAGAACTGATTATGTGGGTTAGAAACTGGTTGTAGGACAGAATCAGAAGGTGGTGGTTGGAGGGGTATTCTTTGAGGCTAGCCCAGTAACTTGTGGGGTCCCATAGGGCTCGGTTCTTGGTTCAGTGTTATTCAACATCTTTATCAACAATATTGCAGATGGGATAAAAGGTAAAATATGCCTGTTTGCTGGTGACACAAAGCTCTGTGGGGAAAGTAGGCACACAGGACCCCAAAGTGGCACCCACCATGCTGAACGCAGATGGTTCCATCATCCTTGACCCCACCTCAATTGCCAATACTTTCAGTCTGGCATTCACAGACCTTAGTCATGTGCTGCCCTCTAATTTCTTTTTTTCCAAACTCCACCCTGGCTCCTCATGATAAACCGGTTAAGAAGCTGGAGCATCCACATTTCTATTTCAAGGCTATCTCTGAACGTGAAGCCAAAAGATACCTACTCAAGGTACTTGGAAAAAACAGAAGTAGTGGTGACTCTCTTGACTTGAAGCTCATAGCCCTCACCCTTGATGCTGTCCTGACCCCTCTAACCAAGATTATCAACCGTTCCCTCATGCTCTCCCAGTTCCCTCTCAAGTGGAAGTCTGCCCTGGTGACCCCAATTGACAAGAATGGAGACAGGGCACAACACGGAAACTGCAGGCCTTTCTCCATTCTCCCTCACCTATCCAAAGCATTAGAGAAAATTGTTGTAGATCAATTGGTAGACTACTTGGAAAAATACAACCTGCAGTGCCCACAGCAGCTTGGCTTTCGTAAAGTCACAGTACCACCACCGCCGCACTCATTGAATTCACGGGCTACGTTCATCAGGCACTTGATCAAAGACAAATTGTTGGCGCCACCTTCATCGGCCTGTTAAAGGCTTTTAATATGATTAACCATCCACTACTAATCAAACAGCTTGCTGATCTAGGGCTGTCCCTTGACACCCTAAGGTGGTTTTAATAGCTCTCTCTCCAACTGCACTCAATAGGTTAAGATTGGTAATGCCTTCTCCTCCAAGCAGCTTGTTTGGTCAGGTGTCCCCAAAGGGTCAATTCTGGGGCCCCTGCTATTCAGTATATTTCTGAACAAACTCCCTGCCTCCTGTCGTGAACATATCTTCTTGTACGCAGACCATGTGGTAATTTTCTCAGAGAACTCTGATCCCTCTCTCTTGGAGCGCCACCTTCAGGAAAGATTCATGGATGTAGAGCCATGGTTTGTCATGCAGAAACTAGTGCTCAACTACAAAAAACTAAAATTATGCTTTTCCATGGCACGGATAAACATAAAAAACAGCTGACAGTCAGAAACCATGCCAGTGTCGCCTTAGACCAGACGCATTCTTTCAAGTACCTTGGAGTGACCCTGGACAGTACTCATCTTTCTCCAGTCATATTGATATGGTTGCCAAATCCGTGAATATCTGCATTGGCCTTCTGTATAGATATAAGCATTGCCTAACTCCCAAAGCACTTATGCTTGCAATACAAAGTGTGATTGTCTTGATCATTGACTACGGGCTTGTTATCTACGGAGCTACCTCTGTGTCTGCCTTACAGTGTGTCATCATTGCTCTGAACAAGACCTGTAGATTACTGACTGGTGCCCCCCCCAACCGCATGCACACCTGTTGACCTCTATAGGCAGGCTAACTGGCTTCAACTTCTGGGAAGAATCACTTACCAAACCTGCATGGTAGTAAAAGCATCGCTCGGTCTTGTGCCCCCTTGGGTACAAAATATCCTTAGACCAGCTGACCACACTTGCCACACCAGAAGCTCTGATAACTCCACTCTACTTGTCCCCTGCTGTCGCACCTCTCAGGGCCAGCGTTTGTTTGCTGGCAAAGCCCCTAAGTTATTCAGCTCGCTGGGCAGCGAAGTCACCAATTTAGCTGCTCTAGGCCTGTTTGTGAAAGGTGCCCCTCCTTTTATTATATATGTGTGTGTGTATATATATATATATATATATATATATATATATATATATATCTTCCTCCCAATATGGTATAATTCAAAGATCAGTGTTTCTGGGCACAACACAGGACTCTAATTGTTGTGATTCTCTCTCCATGTACTGCAACAGTTATCCATAAGACAGAAAGCTTATAGACTCCCTGAAAGGATCTGAAAAATTGTCATACAGGAAATTAAAAGAATGCAAAAATTAGGTATAATTGAACCATCTCACAGTGACTGGAGCTTCCCTATGGTGGTTGTAAGTAAGAAGGAGGGAGGCATTCGCACATGCCTCAATTTTAGACATTTAAACGCTGTTTCTAAATTTGATAGTTACCCGATACCACGAATTGATGGCATCCTTGATCATATAGGAAATGCCAAGTACATCGGCACCCTAGATCTAACTAAGGGCTACTGGCAGAGTCCCTTTGACTCAGATGCCAAAGAAAAAACAGCATTTAACACTCCTTTAGGGTTGTTCCAATTCACTGTGATGCCCTTTGGTTTACATGGTGCCCCAGCCACCTTCCAAAGGATGATGGACAAAATTTTAACCCCACACTCTTTGTATAGGGCAGCGTACCTTGATGACATCATAATCTTTAGCCCTTTGTGGGAAGAACATTTACGCCATCTAGATTTGGTACTGTCTGCCATTACTGAAGCTGGGTTAACAAACAACCCAACCAAGTGCACACTAGCCATGCAAGAAACCAAGTATCTTGGGTTTCAGATTGGGAATGGAGTCTTAAAACCCGAAATAAGCAAAGTGAGTGCTGTGGCTAATAGCCCTAGACCAGTTATGAAAAAAGATGTAAGATCATTCGTAGGTCTAGCTGGCTATTACCGGCACTTCATTCCGAATTTTTCCATATTGACGGGCCCCCTGACTGATTTAACGAAAAAAAATAAGCCGGATAAAGTGATCTGGACCCAGGACTGTGAAAAAGCCTTTCACTCCATTAAAGCCCGATTATGGTTCCGGTGACATTACGGAGCTGGAGCAGGCTTAAGTCTAGAGGCTCCCGACCAGCTGACTTAAATAATCTCCTAAAACTCTCTTTTTCAATCACTAAAATGTCAAAAAGCTCAGGAGGTACACCTTACACAAGCAACAAAGGTAGAAATCGACCTGAAGGTAAAACCAAACAGAAGGATGACACCAAATCGTAAATGGGCCTGCCAAGCAGATCGGCCACACTGGCCAGCTCCCATGCAGCCGAATACGATACCAACGGAGAAAGTGAACAGCTGTCACGTTCCAGATATGAAGCACTTCTGCACGAAATCAAAGAATCAAGGAAGGAGAACAAGCAAGAGTTCCGAGCAGTTCAGAACCAATTAACTACCCTAGAAAACCATATTGGAACAATTGAGGAGAGGGTCTCAGAAACTGAAGACACAACAGTACAGCTCACCGACATCATTCAGACCTTATTCCACCAAACCGAGACCCTGTAAGCTAAGTGTCTTGACTTGGAGAGCCGTTCACGGCGTGATAATCTACGTTTATATGGTCTCCCAGAAGACATAGAAACAACCCTGATGGCACCCTTCATAGAAAACCTTCTGAAAGATATTCTTGATCTGCTGCTGACCCTAATCTTCCATGTGGAAAGGGCTCACAGATCACTACAGAAAAAGCCGACTGATTCAGCTGCACGCCCGCAATCAATTGTTTTTAAGTTAAGCTCATTCATTGCCGAAGGAGAAATATTGAGACAGGCTTGGGGTAAAAAAGAAATCAAATACCTCACAAATAGGCTGTTTCTGGATCACGACTACCCCCAAGAAATACAGCAACAGAGAATTAGATATCTACCTATCTTGAGAGCTCTTCGAGAGAAGTCAATTCGTTTCCACACGCCGTACCCCTCGAGATTGCAAGTTTTCTGGGAGGATGGAGTAAGGATCTATTCCACAGTCGAGGAAGCTCTGGAAGCAATGAAAGAGAGGAAAATAGCTTTGGAAGTCAACAGGAACCAAGGAGCTGAGAGGCGAGGACCATCTTGGCAGCGCACCACATACAGGAAGACAGGGGGGATCAAAACAATGCCGCACACTGAGGCTCTGCACAAGATCCACACGCTACTCAACTGAAAAACTAGACAGGCCAATACAGAATCGTGAGAGGTCTGCAAATCCTTAAGTTTGTGATCTGGAAACCGCTCATCCACACCCTTGTATTCCACGGCAAGCTCCTTGTGCAGCAGTGATCCCAATTTAATAACTACTGAATATTTTACTGACATTAGATGGCTCACACCCTTACTTTGGACTGGGGACTGCCCGGGGGCAGATTGAGGGGAATTATGATATGACCTCAAGTCTGTGCATACTAGCTAGCTAACTGGCTTAATTAGCAGCCCTCCTGCTGATACAAATGTCAGCATAATAGAAATGTGCTGCTTTTAGTCAACTCAGGCTAACACGATGTAACTGTATAGTAAGTGTTTCCCTATAGCTGTGTTAACACTTTCTTCCAGGTGTATTTCATTTAATTGACTCCAGAGACAGCTTCCACTAACAGGAAGCCAGTAATATCATAAATGTTTGCCGAGGGATCGAAGATCTCACAGAAATATGTGAGCGAGGGACCTTTAATCAAAGCATACCTATTGTCACTGCTTCCTGGGGCTCAGGATATATTACTGTTTCTATGTTTGGCAGCTACCTCTGTTTGTTTATTTAAAATGTTGATCATGGCTACCTAGAGGTCAGCTGGTACTGGGCCATATTGAGGCTTCTACAGCCCATACCGTTTCTATACATATTCAGAGCCCACTGTTACTGAGGCTCTAGAGGAGGTCCTCCGGCAATGGAGGCACACGCATTCCTCCTCATCCTCCTCAAAAGGAGAACGCAGGGGCTAATAGGGTAAATTAGCTCCCAACCTTGGAAGCAAAGGTTTTGGTATACACTCTTTTATGGTTTACATAATTGTTAAAGCCATGTTGGCTTTTGTGTTTGGCTCTAGCCTAACAGGTCAGTTGGAACATATGAGCAAGGACGTGTATTTTACCTATGTAACAGGTATTGAGATGAAGAGGCCACTATAAGGGGAGGAGAAAACAGTTTTTCCAGATGTTTTTCCAAACTGGCGAATTAATTATATTTAATTATGGCGCAACCTTATGTTATATGCACATACAATGTGCATGGTATCACCAACCCCATTAAGAGAAGCAAAATTCTCCAATATATGAGAAGGGAGGAGCTAACATATTACTACTACAAGAAACGTACCTTTCCTATAGCGAACATAAAAAATGTGAACGCCTGGGTTTTGCTCAGGTGGTGGCCTCTTCATATGGGGCGGGGTAGGCGACAAGGGACCGCAGTAATGATTAAACAAGGGGTACACTTTGAACTTAAGGATTGAATTGTTGACATAGAGGGGAGATACGTCTTCGTGAAGGGGCTATTAGGCGGTCAGATAGTTACTCTGGCATCTGTCTATATACCTCCAGCGGCAGACTATATATTATATAGAACTTTTCTGACCCACTTAGCTGAATGGGCGGAGGGCTGGGTGATCTGCGGAGGGGATTTTAACCTGGACATTTCCAGAGGAGGCTCGAACAGTCCCTCTCAGGGTCAAATAAATAAAACAACTAGGAAAGTTCAAAAATTGATGCAGGAGCTGGGATTTGAGGACATATGGCAGTTCCTGCATGGACCCTCTCACAGGCATACTTTTTACTCCTAGGCCCACGGTACCTACTCCTGCCTCGATTTTTTGACAACCGTTCGGGAGCAGCTTAACACTATGTAGCAGATCTGGCAAGGGGACTTCTGTCTCTTGGATCACGCCCCTATTTTTTGTAGGGTTAATCCATATACCACCCGAAAGAGGTCTTTTTGTAGGTTAAACCTATCCCTCCTTAGAAATAAGAAGATACAAGAGTCGGTTAGAGATACAGTAACACAGGCCCTACTTGACAATGATACCCACAATACCATAATAGCTATGATTTGGGATACAATTAAGGCAATAGTGAGGGAGAAATTGATAGGAATCTCATCTCACCGGAAGAAACAAAGGGAATCTCGCAGACTTGCTCTAGAAGAACAGGTAAAAGCGTTAGAAGACCTCCAACGTGTAAAACTGTATAAATCTCGAGCTCGGGAGCTTACTACCTTAAAGAAAGAACTGAATAATATCCTAGATTACACTATAGAACAAAAGCTTGTGTTCTTACGGCACAAATACTATGATGGGGGTCCTAGATCTATAAGGTTAATCACAAGCCAATTATGGGCCCAGAGAATTAAGTCCACTATTTTAAAAATAAGGCACCCTACAACCGGTGAGCTTAAAAATAGCATCACAGATATCTCTGAAGCCTTTCATCTATATTATACAGCACTCTACACAGGGAATTCTACCCCTTTTAGTGAAAAAATTCAGGAGTTCCTAGCACCCCTCAATCTCCCTACTTTGTCACAAAATCAAGCCACCCAGTTGGTAGCTCCTATTTCCATTAAGGAGATAGAAACAACAATTGGAAGCTTAAAAATAGGGAAATGACCAGGGTCAGACGGGCTACCGAGGGAGTTCTATAAAACTTTTTCCAAGACTCTTACCCCGATAATAAGTAAGGTGTTCTCCTATGTGAGTGCAGAGAAGGGAACAATTCCCCCATCCTGGAACGAGGCCATAGTCTCGGTGATACCAAAGTTGGGCAAAGACCTATCTTACAGTTCATCATACAGACCCATATCAATCCTGAATACGGACTATAAGATCTATGCTTCTATAATGGCCAAGAGACTTCTTCAATTTGCCCCATCCAAAATACATCTGGATCAATGTGGCTTTATTCCCAGACGTCAGGCCCAAGATAATGTCAGGCGCGCAGTATATATTATTGAACATATTCATACCCATAACATCCCTGCAGTTTTGCTTGGATTGGATGCTGAAAAAGCATTTGATATGGTGTCACGGAATTTTTTGAGAGAAGTATTACTGAGATTTGGCTCCCCAACCCAATTTGTAGATACCATTTTTAAATTTTACAGGAATCCTACGGCATGTATTAGAAAAAATGGTCACAATTCCAAGAAATTTTCTCTTTCCAGGGGTACCAGGCAGGGATGCCCCTTATCCCCACTCCTTTTTGCATTTTATATCGAAAGCCCTGGCTCAATACTTACGCCTGGCCCCAGACATTAAAGGCATCGAGATGGCAGACACTCAACAAAAGCTGGCCCTGTTTGCCGATGATATACTCGTGTATTAACAGACCCTGATACCTCTTTGGTGGCACTTTTTCAAAGAATACAAGAATGTTCTAATCTTTCAGGCATTTCATTAAATAATAAATCAGAAGCCTTAATATTCGAATATAATCCCCCGTCCACTCTCAAAAAACAGTACCCGATCAGGTGGGATACTACCTGCATAAAATATTTAGGTGTACAGATTACCGAAGACCGGGCTCAGCTTTTCTCCCATGATTATCACCCACTGCTAATAAACATTAAACAAGACTTGAGGAGGTGGGATCTTATGCCATCCTCCTTTTACACTAGGACTTTGTCCTTGAAGATCAATGCTCTACCTCGTTTTGTTTATCTATTCCAGTGTGTCCCTTGTACCATTTTACCTAAGGAATTACTCTCCTGGCAGAAAACTCTGAACACATTCCAGTGGAATCAGAAGAGGCCACGGATGCCTAAGGAGTTGGGGGGAGTGGCCCTACGCTCTCTTCAAGATTATTTGATCTCTGCACAGATGTGCCTGGCTCTGTTATAGGGCACTAAAACATATTTTGCAGCCTGGAAGCAAATAAATTTAGCTAGACCACTCCCCAACCCACTTCCACCTTGCTTATTCTCTCTCCCCCGTCTTAAGAAAGCATAGGAAGTAACCCCTTCAGCGACTGCCACTGTCCTGAATGGTTGGCAGCTGGGAATAAAGCATAAGAACTTCCAACAACAATTCTGGAAATATATATAGGATAACGTATGGTCAGCGGTGTGTAACAACGCTAGGTTTGCCTTCGAGTGGTTCCCTTGGCGACTCTGTTAAACCTCAAGAGCGAAGCTCGAGAGGTTTAACAGCGTCGCCAAGGGAACCACGAGAAGGCAAATTGAATGTTGTTACACACCTCTGACCATACGTTGTCTTTTATAGTATATGGTCAGCGGAGAAAACGTGAAAGATAACAATATTTGAGATAATTTTATTACCTTGTGGTGAAGGATCACACATTTGTTCATGTTTTCAAAACCAGGACATGTTTACTGCTTGCGCTACTTTGGCGAGTTTTTCCTTGAGTTTATTTTTGTGTTTAAACATGTTTTAGGTCAGCGTCATGAGTGTCATAGCAACAACAAAGCTTTATGTTCCATGTTGTTACAGTTTTGTCGCTACGTCCCATCGATAGTGTAACAAGAGCGTGACGTCACATCGATAGTGTAACAATGCTGTAAAATGATGATTTTTGGCACATTACAGCATTCTACCATACATTATAACTGGTTTGTGCTGACACCCCCCCCCATTCGTCACACCGGCACAAAAACTGTGGTACAAGAATCAGATCAAGAAGGGGTTGGTGGCACCCTGGCAACTGATAAAAGGAAATGGGGTCATAGACTTTGTGGAAGGTCAGAGGGCTTACTCTTGGATGGAAAAGGACAGATTGTACTATTACCAAATTAGAGACTATATACTCACACAGATTAGAATTAATGAGAAAAACTCCCAGATTAGCGAGGATAACACTCCGTTTAGACAAATCTGGTCCTCACTCCAGGGGGAAAATGCAATTTCTATAATATATAAGTCCCTTATACAACAGCTCTCTCACTTCAAGGAATCAGTCCAAGCAAAATGGGAAAGGGAATTCGCACAACCAACATCAAGTAGGGACTGATTTATGATGTGGAGGGGCAGGTGGTCCGACACCTCCTCACCAATCTGGAGGGAATTTATGTGGAAGGTTAGGGTGAGATTTTTCCTGGTCCCCACAGTAGTGGCCTTAAGGAACCCAGGAACCACCTCTCAATGCTGGAGAGAGTGTGGTGAGACGACAGCATCATATACACATATTTTCCTTGACTGCCCAAAACTAACTGCCTTTTGGCATCAGGTATCATTCCATATGAAATTGATATTAAATATTCAGGGTTCGCTTAAGGGGCTTAATTTATTATCGGGGATCCTTCAGGTGGAGGTCAAAGATAAAGCATCTCTATACTTATGGTCTATATTTTTAGGCACATCTTATAAATCTAATACCAAAAAATGGCGTCAGCCACTCCCCCCGCTGGTGTCCGATTGGAAAGCTTTAATACTCAACATTCAACACAACAAGCAGATCTCTTTTAGTCTTCAAGACAAGATGGAAACATTTATTTTAAGATGGGCACGGTGGGAGGTATATCAGGATCAAATTCTTTAGAACATTAAAGATCAAATTAAAAAATATACTAATGAGTTGATTGACCACCTTCCCAGACCCTGTCCTAATTAATATAGGGGATTTTGGTTACCTACTGTGTATAGTGGTATATCTGATTAATTGCTCCTCTTACTTCTGTTGGCACAGAACCTCTTGATTGAGTCTTAGGGAATATATTATAAGTAACTTATAAACTAGAAACTCATGTTCCAATGTTACTGTCCCGCCTTGAGTTTTGAGAGTTTTTTTCTTTTTCTTCTTGGGTAATTTAAAGACTGTGTGTTGGAATGGTCTTCATTTATATCTGTAATAATAATGCTATTTTAATATTGATTACAAGAAATTATAAATCTTAATAAAGGAAGTACAAAAAAAAAAAGCCTGATTATGTTCCTCACCCATTCTGATTATGCAAGATTTTACACAACCCTTCATAATACAGACGGATGCATCTAATTATGGCACAGGGGCTGTACTTTCTCAGATAATAAATGGGGAGGAACATACAGTTGTTTATGTTAGTAGAAAACTACACGAGAGAGAGACCCGTTACTCTACAATAGAAAAGGAGTGCCTGGCCATTCGGTGGGCCATAGAAGCTCTATGTTTTTATCTTTGGGGGGTGGAATTTGATTTATGGACTTACCATAACCCCTTGTGCTGGCTACATGTCATGAAAGACACAAATCCCCACATCATGCGGTGGTATCTTTAATTGCAGTCATACCGCTTTACGATTAAACATTGTAAAGGTACTGCACATAGTAATGCAGACTTCTTGTCCAGTTATGGGATGGATGTACCGCAACACCTGTCATCAGACCTCAGGGAAAGGATACAGTTGAATGTGAAGGAAAGTGCTCTTTCACAGTTGTTAGCTCATGTATGAAGGGTCCCCGAGGTGGAGCCCTGGAGAGGGTGGGCTATGGCTCAATCTCTTCTTGTGAGAGATCCTATGACAGGTGTTGGTATTCTAGGATCTTAACAAACACAGGTTTTGTTTTAGGTGGGGAGGAGTATGTGAAAGGGTGCCACCCCCGCCCTTTTTGAGATATATAAATAAAATGTTTCTAATATTGTATAGTTTGGAGATCAGCATTTCTGGGCACAACACAGGACTCTAATTGTTGTGATTCTCTCTGTTTGTACGTTTAGTCATTGGGCTGGCCTTCCACTTTGTTTTTTTTTTTATCTTGTCTGTACTTTTGTTCAGTTCGTTGCTGGTCCCAGTTTCGTATGATTCCTGGACAAGTGATAGGACCCACAAACACATACTTACTGATGCTATTGGAACTTAGTTATGAAGAAAAATGTGTTTGTGTCTATGCCTTTAGTGTTAAGCCTCAAAATATCCCGAGTGAAGAACTGTTAAACTCCTTTGAGCTCTATGGTAATAGGCAGGAGCGGTTCTGTTTGAAACTAGTGCTTTGGCTACGCTTGCAAAATAAAAAGTACCCTTTTATTTCCTTTCATGTTAAAACTAAGCAAGTCTTTCAGACCGGAGTGTAGTTTAAGCAGTTTATTAGATTTGCCTCTGGTTAACGATAGTTTCAAGCCTGTTTGAGCATAAAAGTGGGGTGAGCAGCTTTTAATTATCAGGTAAACAGAGAGCTGCTGCCCTGAGAAAGCAGTATCTGCCCATTCGTTCTCCTCGGCAGTACGGACTAGGACTGGGTTCCACTGTTTCTGCTGCTCAAGTGTGCGCTCTTTCGCACAGCAAAGCAAGCTCCGCTCCTAAGAAAAAAACAATGTTCGGCCTTTGGAAGGAAAATACCTTGCACTAGTACAGTACTTATTTATAGACGATGATAAACGCCAGTAGGTGAATGCTTACCAAGTTGTTGTTTCTGATTTTGGTATGCCAGTCTTGCAGCTTGGAGCTCGGTCGGAAAGGTTCTCAGTGCACCAACTCCTCAGTCTGCAATTATAGAGCCGGCCAGCCACTTTTTTACATATTTATGTTGCAGCTGATGGAGGCGGTGCTTACTGAGACCTCACCAAAATAAAACTTAGGATCCAGAGATTTTAATTACTTTACAGCGATGTGCACATCATGGGTTTATTGAATAAAGAATGTTTCTGTTCTCTTACTAAAGAAATATCTGTAAATAAATGAAATCTTTCAGAAATGCAGTAATAAGGGGTGGAGTCAACCTATCACATGATGTGAACCATGTATATATTCTCTTCTAGTCTGTTCAGTAGTCAGATGGTGGAAAGGTGTTGATGGAGAAACACCTAGTACTAGCTAGCCATTTCTAGTGTAACCCCCCTGCAAATGGGGGTTCCCAAAAGACTTCCAGGAGCTTGCTTGAATGCTCCAAGCCTGAATGGTGTTTGGCGTTTAAGCCATTTATCAGTGAGTGTTTTTAGAACCTCTGGTACTGTCTCTTTAAGAGCTGTCTGCTTGCAGACATAATTAGTTTGTAAGGGGACTGTGTGTTTCTTTGATTGGGTACCACTCAAGCTGCTGCAATCCACCCCATTTTTGCAGTCACTAGGAGTGCAAAGGAACCTGTCTGAAGATGTAACTGATTGCCAGAAATCATTTACAGTAATAATAAAATTACAGTTTGTCTAACCTGCTTTCTTTGCAGTCAGAACTGTCTGCTAGTTCCCCATTCTGGTTTTGAACTGCTGAACTGGACCAATCAGTGTGGGGTAAACTAGCTCTAAAATGATGCCTTGGGCCGAATCAGAACTTGGGACTCATAATCTGAGCCAGCCACAAGAGGATTGTATGGGCAGTGACTCTGGGAGATGTAGTTTAGACTTGGTGCCTTTTGGACCAACAGCAGCAGTCTATTGTGAGTGACAGCCAATCCAGTCAAGAACTGGGAGGAACTCAAAGGAAGTGCCGGTTTTTGTCTGTTGGGAGTTTCAGTTTGAGATCTGAAAGTGAAGGAAAGAAACCCTGTGCTCCTTCAGTGCACAGTTTCAGTCAAAAACGTGTGCAAGGCCCAGAGTTCAGGTCTACAACTTGTGTAACTGCTTGTTAGGACTGAATCCGTCCTGTGAAAAGAATCAAAGGATCTCTGAAGAGTAGAAACCAGGCTCACCCTGTAGAAGACTGAAGAAATTGTTGAATTACACTCGGTCTGTCAGGAACTGAATCTGCTGTGTGTTCTCCTGGTTGTTGTGCAGTAATTGCGATTGGGATACAGATGCAGCCTGCCTGGTATCGTGCTTTCTTTTTACCATATAAATGTGTGAGGAGTCTCTTGGAGATCAAAAGTAGCCCTGCTGACATTGAAGGACCATATCTTCTTTGGAGGTCGTGAGTACTAATTAAGGGTCGCTCCCTGTTGAATTGCCACATTAAATCCAAATGGAATTACTGTACTGCTGACTGTTTAATTTTCCTTTTCTCTGTGTGAAAGGGCCCTACCAGCTGCCACGGTTTGGACTAGCCACTAGGGCCTGGGTACCCAGGGACAGTAACTGGTAGGGATAGGCCTGTGCACAGAGCCATAGATGTAGATAGTAAAGTGATAAGCTAATTAACCTGATTTCCCCTGTCCTTGTTATATCCCCTAAATAAATCAGAGCTGTTTGTTTCAACAAAGTTATACTGCCTGAGGTATTTGTCTATGTTAAAGTACTGTACTGTGATTGTTGCACTGTATCTTATTTTACAGATGTCCGGTGCCTGAACCAGCCTTGGGGTAAGTGTATACTGTGAAGGTAATTCTGCTATATTGTGTGGGCCACTAGTGGGAAGAAGGGGGTTGCAGTGTCCCAGAGGGCTGTGACCAAGTAAGTTTAACTATTGCAAACCCTGACCTCTGGGTGGAGGCACCCGCCATTGGATCCAGGCCCCTCAACCTGTTGGTAGCAAATCAGGCAGGGGTAGTAGCCCCTGGGATAGCGCCATCTAGGGGTTACATTTTGGAGGCTCACCGTGGGATTGTGTGTCCTCTAGTGGCCATATTTACAAACCACTGTTAAGGGAAAAAATAAATAAATAAATAAATGGGTACCCGACAGAAGTGGCTGTGCACCGGCTGGTGGAGTGGTGTACTGGGAGGAGATCGACCCCAAAATGCTATGCTTATCCTGGACATCCCCTGGGTATCAATACGGACACTGTGCAGGAGTACTTTCCAAGGTGGAAGGTTTACAAAATCCTGTGGTGGTGGGTGACGCAGCTAATCTGCTCACCCACACTTTCCTGGCCCTAGTAGAGTTTAAGGATCCATAGATAGCTCCAAAGTACCACAGACCATTACCCCAGAGGAGCCCTCACTGCTTGGAGTGATAACTAAGGACAGTAAAGACCCGGGGGGGAATGAGCCCCCACCACTATCTGAAACTTTTGAGGAGAAATTTGCTAAATGGTTGCTGGGAGAAGGGAAAACTGTGGAGGACTTGAAGAAACTATTCTTGCCACCTGGGGGTGTTCCTCCCCCAACACCCTCTCCTGCTCCAGTACCCGTAATGGTGGCTGAACCAATGCAGACTCCTATTTCTGCACCTGCCATTAGTCACGACTCTTACCGAAGGTTGAGGATCTTCTCTGGCACCCTCCCCACCCCCCAAGGGGAGGATGACTGGGAGACCTGGATGAACTATGTTGCCCCAAGTGCTAGAATGGCAATGCTCGGAGGCAGCGAAAGAGGGTTAGTGAGAGCCTCCGAGGTCCTGCCCAGCTACCATCATTGCTTCAAGGGCCAGTAACCCTAGGCGACTGCACAAGCCTATCTTGAGGCCTTGGAGAATGTATGGGAGCCAGATTCTGATGAGGACCTATGGTGGAAGTAAGAAATGCACAACAGTACCAAGGGAGTTGTTGTCTGTGTATGTCTCGGCTGGAAAAATTGTTGCAAGAATGCCTCAGAAAGGGTAGTTTGCCAGCGATTGAACTGGACCGAACCAGACTGGACAGAATCCTAAGTCTGCCCCTTCTCAGAACTGCTGTTGCTTCAGTTACGCCTGGCAAATCGACTGGAATCCCCACCCTCCTATGATGAGTTAATGAGAAATTCGAGGAGTTGAGAAAAGGCGACCTCGGGAGGGACCTGCACCAATAGCTGTGGCTATGACCCAGTGACTGAGGGTGGCCCATCAAGTGAAGTTCAGGGGCAGAGGTTGGCAGTCAATGGAGTGCTCTGATAAGGAAAAAGATATGCCACAATGGGGCGAACTGTTGAGAGAGAGATCCGGGAGTTCAAAGAAACAGTCCCTTTAGCAGAAGGCCACGCCTGCAAGTCAGGCCCCGACCTATATCCGACTGCATCTGCTATGGGGTGGGATACCCACCCATGTATCTCCTGCTGATAACAGCTCGAACTCGATTCCTTGACCATGGAAGTGGAGAAACTGACGAGATGTCTCCAAATGCTTATCCATACTTGAACAGAGATAGCACCAAGGTTTCCAGTTAGTAATACCGCCTGGCTCCCCAAGTGTAGCACCTCGGCCAGCTCAAACTCAAAAAGTATGTTTTGCTATAATTGTGGGAAGGATAGGCACATGAAAGGAATGCCAATCCCAAAAGACACTGACAAAGTTGCATATAGGCTACAAGGAGCTTGGGAGAACAAATCAGTGGTTAAGAGGTGCAGGAAATGATCCCAGTGGGGGCACCAAAAATGCTAATTCACGTCCTTTTGTGGCAAGGTCAGTTGCCCAGGCCCCACTACCGCCTCTCCAGACTGGTCCAGAATAGTGGGTCCCTCCATGGAGACCACTGTAAGGTAAATGGAGTGTCTACAAGAGCTGTATTAGACAGTGGCTCCCAAGTGACAATTATGTTTCAAGATTGGTATCAGAAGCATTTGTCAGGCGTACCTTACAACCATTAGAAGGACTGCATGTATGGGGGTTAAGTGAGAAGGCCTACCCCTATTCTGGGTATATCCAGTTGGCTGTCTTTCCCCACCTCCGTGGCTGGAGTGGCGAACAAGTAGAGACCCTAGCCTTAGTGTGTCCCCCACTGGACTGTATGATGGTGTCCCTTTGTTGATTGGAACAAATGCTCCTATATGTTCAGAAGGCTGGCACATTTGTGTTATGAAAACAGGGTCAAAGACTAGTAGAGCTTTAAGAGTTCGGCTTTAATTAAGAGGCCTATAGAGGCACAGAGAGATGCTGAAAATATAGAACCAGAGGGAACGGTCGAGATTGTATGGAAGAAGGATCACTGGTCTCTGATCCTGGCACCAAATGCCCAGTGTACCTTACAGGGAGAGGTCCGTATCAGAAAGGATGTTAAGAATAAAATATTAATGTTGGATGCACCAGGCGATGGAAAATTGCCAGAGGGACTGCTGGTCAAGCCTAGTATTTTGCCGCTAGAGCCCATGCTTATGCCAGAAGGGTAATGGTCCAAGTTCATAATGTGTCTGAAAGAGACATTCGAGTAAATAGAGGTTGCATCCTGGCTAATGTGCATTGTGCAGACACTGCAGTGCTACCCAGCACAGAGTTCAAGGAAGAATGACAGAGTAGCAGCCTGACTTGTTTGATTCGACAACTCCCGCTGCCAGCTGAATGGAAAGTGAGGATCAGTGAGAAGCTTGCCCAGAGAGACCAGGTGTTTTCTTTAAAGGAATGGGGCGTGGGATGCGTGCAAGGAGCTGAGCACAATATCCGGCTGCATGACGAAGGACCATTTAGTGAGAGGTCTCGGCCGCCTAGCTGCTGATATAGATGATGTGAGGCGGCATCTGCAAGAGATGTTGCGGCTGGTGTAATACAAGAATCCAAAGCCCTTATGCTTCCCCATTGTGGTAGTGAGGAAAAAGAATGGGACAGTAAGGATGTCGTGGATTATCGCATATAAACGTGGACTATCCTGATCCAGTACACAATGCCCGCATTCAAGGATGCTTTGGACTGCCTAAGCAGAGCAAGTGGTTCTCTGTGCTGGATCTCCAGTGGGTACTACCAGATCCCGATGGCCCCAGAGGACCATGAGAAGACAGCCTTTATCTGTCGGCTTGGCTTCTATGAATTCATGAGGATGCCTCAAAGGGATTTCAGGTGCCCCAGCCACTTTTCAGCGATTGATGGGCGTGCAGTGGGGGACATGAACTTACTAGAGTGCCTGGTATACCTAGATGATGTTTTGTGTTGGCAGCTCACTGGAGGAACATGAGGCAGATTATTTAAGGTATTGGATCGACTGGAGGACTTTGGCCTTAAACTGTCCATTGATAAGTGTCAATTCTTTTCAAACATCAGTAAAGTATGTGGGACACATAGTATCCACCGAGGAATGAGAGAGACCGACCCAAGTAAAGTTGAGGCCTTGACCACCTGGCCTAGCCCAAAATCTAAAAGAACTGCAAAGATTCCTGGGATTCTGTGGTTATGATCGACTTTCATCAAGGACTATTCAAGAGTGATCCGCCCTTTACTTAACCTTACTCAAGGGTATCCCCCAACCCACAAAAATACCAAAGTCAAGCGTCCCTCAAGACTGAAAGAGTGTATTTTCATCCGGTGAAGTATTTGGGGCCGCTGGACTCTGATTATGAGACTGCTTTTCATGAGATCATATATCAACTACCCATGCTCCAGTGCTGGCCTATGCCGATCCAAGAAAACCTCCGTCCTGCACACTGATGCTAGCTTGCAAGGGTTGGGGGCTGTGTTGTACCAAGAGCGAGAATGGCCTGAGACCAGTGGCCTTTGCCAGTAGAAGCCTGACCCCATCCGAAAATAACTATCCTGTACATAAGTTAGAGTTCCTAGCTTTGAAGTGGGCTATTGTTGACCAATTCCATGAGTACTTAATAAGGGGCTAAAATACTAGTAAAACTGACAATAATCCTTTGACCTATGTGCAGACCTCAGCTAAGTTGGATGCCACTGGCCACAGGTGGCTTTCTGCATTATCTACATATGACTATGCTCTCGAATACCGAGCAGGTCTGAACCACATAGTGCTGATGCTCTCTCCGGAGCCTGTTCCCCAGAATGATTGGGTCCGATTGGCAGAACCTGACATTCGGGCACTCTGCGCGGAAGTTTGACTGGGAGGAACAAATGTCACGGAGGCAGATGGACTGCAGTGGATTGCTTGGGACCCTCTGAGAATTGCATACCTGCTGCTTATTGCCACTTTTCTGCAATAGACATTGTGCACTGCCTCAGCTGGACAATGACGGTATTAGGAGGCTCAATCCCGCGATCCTATGATCAAATCAGCTTTAGAAGCCCTCTATGCAGGAAAAGATGTGTCCAAATTCGCTCCACTGATTTGAGAACTGCACTGTTATACAAAGAAGGTCCTAAGTTGAAACTGATCAATAAACTGTTATATAGAGAAACAGTAGACAGAGGGGACAAGTAGACAAACAACAACTGGTGCTGCCCACTGCCTTCGAGACTCAGTATTAGGGTCCACACAACCACTGGGGCACCTTGGTATAGACAGAACACTTGACTTGGTGAGATCCAGATTCTATTGGCCTAAGATGAGGGCTGATGTGGAGCAACACAATACGAACTTATAATCGCTGCTTACAGAGAAAGCTTTGCCCAGAGGGCTGCCCCTTGTTAACATAACCACCAGTGCACCCATGGAGCTGGTCTGTATTGATTTTCTCGAGTTTGAGTCAGATCAAAGAAATATCAGTAATGTGCTGGTGGTCACTGACCATTTCACGAGATATGCCCAAGCTTTCCCCACCAAAGACCAGAAAGCATCCACTGTAGCCAAAGTACTCGTAGAAAACTTTTTGTTCACTATGGGGCTCCACAAAGAATCCATTCTGATCAAGGGAGAACTTTGAGAGTCGTCTGATCAAAGAGATGCTTTCTCTGTGGGGTGAGAAAGTCCAGAACCACTCCTTACCACCCCCAGGGGACCCACAGCCTGAGCATTTCACGCACTTTGCTAGATATGCTAGGCACCCTGCACCCAAAGGACAAGCCTAGATGGAGCCAACAAATTAGCACCCTGGTACATGCTTATAACTGCACCAAAAGTGATGCCACTGGGTTCTCCCCTACCGCCTGATGTTTGGAAGAAGCTCGACTACCGGTAGATGTGTGTTTAGGGTCTCTCCTGATGAGGTTCAAGCTGACAACTATTTACAGTATGTGCAAAAGTTAAAGGCCCAGCTAACTCATGCGTCCAACTGGCTCAAACCATGGCTGCCAAAGAAATCTGGCCAACAAAGAAAGGTATGATAAAAGGTGAAAGCACAGGAACTCCAGGAGGGAGATCGGGTATTGCTAAGAAATCTGGGACTGCATGGCAAACACAAGATTGCTGACAGATGGCACCATCTCCCTCACATTGTAGTGGGCAAACTAGATGATCTGCCAGTGTACAAAGTAGGCCTGAGAACAATTCAAAGATGTAAAAACAATGCATAGAAATCATTTACTACCCATTGGACAAATCCTGATTGAGTCTGAGCCCCAGAAGATGCCCCTCTGGACCAGTGACTAAGAGCTGCTGCTAAGAAAAGATCAAAGGAAGTCTGCACCTACAGAAGCAGAGTTAAGTGTTCCCCTGCACAAGTCCCAGTTGAGCATGACTGTCAGTCCATATCAGAAGAAAGTGAGTGACTTTGAATACTATCCTTCTTACGAACTGAGTCAATTGTTTGGGCAATCCCTAGTCAATACTGGAGACAAAGCTGGGCCTTCTGGACTGTCTATGCCCCAGCTTCATCCCTGGAGCCAATGCTCCCAGAAAGTGAAGTGCAAAGCATCAGATCAGATGAAATGGAATCATTGTGCATGGTTGAACTGTTTGAGCTTTCAGGGAGGAAAATGATAGATTAGGGCAGACTGGTGATACACCGAACAAGAAGTATTTTGAGTGCCCTGACAGTCACTGCCAGTGTCTAAGCTCTCCATGCAGGCCAAATGTTGTGGACTCAGAAACTGTAACTCCTGGAGCTGAAAGTGCCCCAAGTTCTAGCCTCTCTACCCCATGGAACTCCCCTGACAAGTGAGAACAATGCTGAAAATGAGGCTCAGAGTGCAGAGACATAACAGCTCCCCTAGAAAGACTGATAGAGCTGTAAAGCCTGTGGTGCACCTCAGTTACTGATTCCCTAGGCGGCCAGTGGACCTGCCTCTCAATGTTGTCCATAAAGGAGTGTATGTGTCCCAGGCTCATTGCCCAAACTGGCGTTAGTGCTAACTCAAGTTACTTGTGTTGCCCTCAAAGTATGGTGCCCTTGCCCGTCAGCCCCAAGGTAACTGATAGGGAAGGGTCCCTCTCTTCAGGTTTCATGTACAAGAGTAATAGCATGGTTATGGTACAATGTGTGTGTTATACTGTGTAAAGAGTGGCGTGCTGCAATGTTTCAAGAAATGGTTCTTGGTAAAATGATGTATTGACTGATGATTACATGTGTGAGCCTAATGCAAATGTATATGGTTTGCAGTTGAAACTTATGAGAGTACTTGCAGCCGGACGTCAAGCTTTTCCCAAACCAGGAAGGGTGTAACCCCCCTGACAAATGGGGAGTTCCCCAAAAGACTTCAAGGAGCTTGCTTGAATGCTCCAAGCCTGAATGGTGTTTGGCGTTTAAGCCATTTATCAGTGAGTGTTTTAGAACCTCTGGTACTGTCTCTTTAAGAGCTGTCTGCTTGCAGACATAATTAGTTGTATGGGGGACTGTGTGTTTCTTTGATTGAGTACCACTCAAGCTGCTGCCAATTCACCCCATTTTTGCAGTCACTAGGGTGCAAAGGGAACCTGTCTGAAAGATGTAACTGATTGCCAGAAATCATTTTACAGTAATAATAAAATTACAGTTTGTCTAACCTGCTTTCTTTGCAGTCAGAACTGTCTGCCTAGTTCCCATTCGGTTTTGAACTGCTGAACTGGACCAATCAGTGTGGGGTAAACTAGCTCAAAATGATGCCTTGGACGAATCAGAACTTGGGACTCATAATCTGGGCCAGCCACAAAGAGGATTGTATGGGCAGTGACTCTGGGAGATATAGTTTAGACTTCGGTGCCTTTTGGACCAACAGCAGCAGTCTATGTGAGTGACAGCCATCCAGTCAAGAACTGGGAGGAACTCAAAGGAAGTGCGCAGTTTTTGTCTGTTGGGAGTTTCAGTTTAGAGATCTGAAAGTGAGAGAAGAAACCATGCTCCTTCAGGCACAGTTTCAGTCAAAAAACGTGTGCAAGGCCCAGGTTCGGTCCACAACTTGTGTAACTGCTTGTTAGGACTGAATCCGTCCTGTGAAAAGAATCAAAGGATCTCTGAAGAGTAGAAACCAGGCTCACCTGTAGAAGACTGAAGAAATTGTTGAATTACACTCGTCTGTCAGAGAACTGAATCTGCTGTGTGTTCTCCTGGTTATTGTGCAGTAATTGCGATTGGGATACAGATGCAGCCTGCCTGGTATCGTGCTTTCTTTTTACCATATAAATGTGTAGGAGTCTCTTGGAGATCAAAAGTAGCCCTGCTGACATTGAAGGACCATATCTTCTTTGGAGGTCATGAGTACTAATTCGAGAATTAGCTCCCTGTTGAATTGCCACATTAAATCAAATGGAATTACTGTACTGCTGACTGTTTAATTTTCCTTTTCTCTGTGAAGGGCCCTACCAGCTGCCACGGTTTGGGACTAGCCACTAGGGCCTGGGTACCCAGGGACAGTAACTGGTAAGGGATAGGCCTGTGCACAGAGCCATAAATGAATAGTAAAGTGATAAGCTAATTAACCTGATTTCCCCTGTCCTTGTTATATCCCCTAAATAAATCAGAGCTGTTTGTTTCAACAAAGTTATACTGCCTGAGGTATTTGTCTATATTAAAGTACTGTACTGTGATTGTTGCACTGTATCTTATTTTACAGGATGTCCAGTGCCTGAACCAGCCTTGGGAGTAAGTGTATACTGTGAAGGTAATTCTGCTATATTGTGTGGGCCACTAGTGGGAAGAAAGAAGTTGCAGTGTCCCAGAGGGCTGTGACCAAGTAAGTTTAACTATGCAAACCCTGACCTCTGGGTGGAGGCACCCGCCATTGGATCCAGGCCCCTCAACCTGTTAGTGGCAAATCAGGCAGGGGTAGTAGCCCCTGGGATAGCGCCATCTAGGGGTTACACTAGTTATGTATATAATTTTCTTTATAAGATGAACTGTGATTTCTGCTTCTCTTTAACTTTTACCGAAACCAAGTCCGCTTTTCATTTTGTTCTGTTGTAAATAAAATGTGTTTATTTTCTGCTCAAGCCATTACTGCCTCATGGGCCATCATTACCTCCCACAGCCTTTCACACTGTTCAAACACAATCTTCATCATACCCTCGTGACTCGGGCCTCATGTGACTGCTTCACTCAATTACTCCTGGCTGACACTCCTGTCTTCCTTCATCTCCATTTTCTCTATTTTCTATGTCTTTATCCTCCTCCCACAATCCATCCTACACCTTCTTTTTATTCCTTTTCATTTTTCACCTCCCCCTTTTCCCTCAGTGCTCTATCCCTTCACTAGCTCGCCAACTCCTCTGCTCCCCCGCTTCCTACTCCCCTGTCCACTAGTCCAGGTTCCTAAGTGTTTTCTGACCTCCCACCCCATACCCTAAACTACCTCTCTACACTTACGTACCCCCTCTCTCCAATGCCTATATCTGTTGTATCTTCAACCTTGCTACTTTTGAAACTCTTCTACTGTGATGATAAGGCTTAATTTTGCTGCATTACAATTCAATGTATAATTGTGTCTCTGTGCTCCACTATTTATAAAGATATTCCCATTTTTTTCACTGTATCTACCCTAGCTACTATGTCTAGCCATACTGTTTCTTGTGTAAAGTAACCCTTTACTGTGTAAACCTATTCCAATGTTTTTTTTTGTCTTTTTTAAATTTTCGATGTGGAACCTTTGTAAAAGAGCCTATGGCTCAAAGGTGTTAAGCTGAATTCTTAATAAATAAATAAAATAAATAAGAGGAGGGGAGACACTACCTTAGGAAGGACATGGTTAAGGTAGAAGAATGGTCAGGTATTTGGCAACTGGGATTCAGTGCCATGAAGTACAAGGTAATGTACTTGGGGGGGGGGGGTGAAGAACCTGAACACCAAGTACTGGCTGGGTGCTGTGCAGCTTACCAGGTCAAAAGAAAAGAAGGATTTGGGAGTGGTCATCACAAGTGACCTGATGCACTGCTCACACTGCAAGAAAGCAGCAGCCAGAGCTAATCGGATGCTGTGCTGTATAGTCAGGGGTATAACCAGCAGGAAAGGGGAGGTCATTCTGCCACTGTACAGATCCCTAGTACAGTCACACCTAGATTACAATATGCAGTATTAGTTTCCTTACCTAAAGAGGACATCAGCCTTCAGAAAGAACAGGTGCCTAGGCAGGTCCCAGGGGCCTTCCTTCCTCAGTGGGAAAGAGGGTCCTAGGAAGGGGTGTGTGGATTGGATAACAGCAAGGGGAAAGGTAAGGTATGGGGGGGCAGTGGTAGCACCTCCAGAGTTCCTGGTGCAGAACAGATTCCTCCCACTGGACGGGGGGGGGAAGGGGCACCTGATAGAATGGGGAGTGACAGTGGGATAGGGAGGAATGGAACTATTTACATGCAGTCACAGTTCTTACTTTCTTTTACATCGTTGCTGTACCCACTTTACTTTTCACTGTTCTCTGTACTATATTTGATATATGTTTGGAATAAGCTTAATAAATAAATTACTGCAGAATTGCAGTCACTGATGGCGTAGGGAGAGGTGGATGTGGTGGCCATCACAGAGATGTGGGCCACACAATACCACTACTGGGACCTTGCAGTTCCCAGGTATCTTTTTTTCACTTTCGTTTTACCATGTGAGACACACTAAGCTGAAAGCTTGTTTACAGGTGCAACCTGGGAGCACAGGGAAGTTAAGTGACTTGCTTAGGGTCACACAGTATGCAAGTGGGGGCTCTGGGATTCAATCCCTGGTCTCCAGGTTTGCAGCTCAGAGCCTTAAACCACTGCGCTATACTGCCTCCCATATCCTGCATAGAAAGGATAGGGGGATGGGAAGAAGAGGGGAGTGGCCCTGTATGTAAAAGAGGAGATATAACCTGAACCAGAGAAGAAGAGGCAGAGGGTAAGACTGAAGCATTGTGGGTACATGTACAATCCACTGGGGGGAAGGAACTAAGGATGGAGGTGGTCTACAGGCCACCTTGCTAGGAGGAGGAGTTGGACAGAGTACTAGGGTCTGAAATCACAGAAATGGGCAGTAAGGGGGAAGTAGCAATAATGGAGGATTTCACTCTACCTGGATTGGACTGGAAAATCCTGGCTACCTCCTGCACCAGGGAGCAAATACTGCTGGAAGCATTTGAGGGAGGTTTCCTAGTCCAGGATGTCATAGAGCCCCCCTGGTGGGAAGGCTGAACTGAAGCTGGTCCTGTCTAACTGTGAGCATGTTCAGGATGTGAAAGAAGTGGAAGCGCCACTTACAGGTAGGGACCACCACACGGTGTGGTCCACCTGGACAAGGGTTTTGAACTTTAAGAGGGCTGTCTTTGGTAGGCTGGGATAAATTCTAGTAGGACATCTTGCTGGGACCAGAAGGGAGATGAATGTGAAACAGAAGTGCACAGTAATAAAGGAGGGACTGATGGAGGCCACTAGTGAGGGTGCTAAAATCAAAAGTAAGAAAACTAAGGCCAAGAAGCTCAGCTGGTTCAGCAAGGAGGTGGAAAAGTTGTAGGTAACAAAGAGAGCAGCCTTTCGGAAGAAAATGATTAACAACAAAAAAACAATGATCAGAAGGAGGATAGGCTGGATTAGTCTGCTAAATCAAGGGAGGCGAGCAAAGCTGTTAGGGTGGCAAAGGCTACAAGTAAAGCTCAGCTAGCACAGGGGGTAAAAACAGGGGCAAAGGGCCTGTACAGTCCTGTCTTATGGTTATTTCCCCAGCGGAAGACCTTTTCGGATACTGTCAAGATATCCTTATATGAGAGCCTCCAAGTGAGGTATGCAGCCACTTCCAAAGAACATTTTTCTGAGTAATCGACAAATGCATAAGAAGGCCAAAAGGCAAAGATGTTAAAACTGTTCCTGGAACTCGACGCATCCAGATTGTGAAGTCTGTGGTGGCTAGTGTGGTTGCCACCAGAGATTTGAGCTGCTTTTGTACCCATTGCCAAAAAGATGATGGCCCAGGTGTGAACCTTGAATAAAGTATGCCTCTTTGCAGACAATACAAAAATCTGCAACAGAATTAATGCACAGGAGGGGGTGGAAAGGATGAGAAGGGACCTGGCAAGGTTGGAAGAAGGGTCAAAAATATGGCAGCTTAGATTCAGTGCAAAAAAGTGCAAAGTAATGCACTCGGGAAACAAAAACCCAAGGGAAGCGTACACAGTGGGGGGAGGCACTAACAACAACAAAAATGGAAAGGGACCTCTGGGTAGTCATATCAGGTTATCTAAAGGTAGGCAAACAATGTGAGAAGGCAGTATGGAGGGCTGGACGGACACTGGGATGCATAGGGGGAGAGGCATCACCAGTAAAAAACAGGAAGTTGTTGTCCCTCTGTACAGACAGTTGGTGAGACCCCATTTAGAGTACTACGTACGGTTCTGGAGATCCCATCTCCGTAAGGACGTAGACAGGATGGAGGCAGTCAGGAGGAGAGCAACTAAAATGGTGCAGGGTCTGTACCAGAAGACACATGAAGAGAGACTAAAGGAGCTTAACAAAATGGTTATATTAAATGCACGCTGAAAATAGAAAATAGAGTTAAAAATCTACGTTTCGACCTTAGGTCTTCTTCAGGAAGTATCTAAAAGAGAAAAAAAACAAGTTAGTGTAGAGGAGAGGTAAAATGAGAGAGATATATATGTGGAGAAAGAAGAAGAGGGAGGCTAAGGGAGAAGAAGTGATAAATGGTAAGATTAAGAGAGAATCTGTGAAACAAAAAGGTGATGATGGAAAAGATAAAACATAATGGGAGAGAAAGAGCTGGGGAAGTTCCCAGGTAGAGAGTGATTAACAGGGCATTGTAAGAAGGCTGAAAGGTGACAAATGTGTGAGAAGGAGACAGAAATGGAGACATATGGTGAAAATGAAAAATAAAGGAGCTTAATATGTATACCCTTGAGGAAAGGAGGGAGAGGGGGGACATGATAAAAACTTTCAAGTACCTCAAGGGAATTAACAAAGTCCAAGACGGGAGCATCTTTGAGAGAAAAAGATATGCAAGAACAAGGGGACACAGTTTGAAGCTAGAGTGGGGACGGCTCAGGGGCAACATCAGAAAGTATTTTTTCTTAGAGAGGGTGGTGGACGCATGGAACCACCTTCCTGAGGAGGTCGTGGGGGTCAAAAACAGTGGGGGAATTCAAGAATGCATCAGACAGAAGGCAATTATAGTAAAGGGTAGGAGGAAGTAGGCTGTTGGTTAACTAGAATCTGCAGCTTATCCAATACATAGGGAATGGGCAGACTAGGAGAGACAAGCAGTTCTTATCTGCTGTCAAAGTCTATGTTTCTGTGTGGAACCATGAACAGTAAAGAGGCTCACAGTTTCCAAACCATATGAAAAGCACATCACAGAGTGCTCAGGTGCCAACCACAGGATGAACTTTGACAGTGTTCCCAGCACAACAGTGACTCACCACTTCACTGCTTCTGACTCTCAAGGGAGGGACACCTCTGCTGCTCCTAGAGCTTCAGTGATGAACCCTTCCACTACTCCCAGCACGCCAGCGATGGATCCTCAGTTGCACCCAGCTTTCCAGTGACAGACCCTCTGCTGCTCCCAGCACACCAGTGAGGAACCCCATCACTGCTTCCATTACTCCAGTGATGGATCCCCCCCCTGCTGCTCCCAGCATGCCAAATCCTTCTGCTGCTTCTATTCCTAATAAGAACACAATAGATCCAGCAACTCAAAAAAAAAAAAAAAGTTGAACCCAGATAAAATACAACTGGAGAAATTCTATGCTGTCTGCTATTCCAAAACACTTTAGATTGGATAAGTGCTAGAGTTAAACAAATTAAAACATGCTTTTATCATTAAAGATCATGTGCAACGGTTTTTACATATTTTTAATAAAAGCTTAAAAAGTTGCAGTTCAAGCCCTTGTGTCATGATTAGTGTTTCCTGAAAATGTCACGCTGTTTGGTTTTGTGGTTTTCTTTAAATCAGCATTTGTTAACTTGCTCTGTAGTGGCTGAAAACAGTGGAGTTATTGCTTCCTCTCAGTCAAACTTGGAGTGTGATGACATCATTTTGGAGTAGCTTGCTGTTTCAGATTCCCAATCAGATCGGCACTCTGTAGAATTTATGGTCTGCTGAGCTCTCCAGGTTTCTTACAAACCCAGTCTCTGGTTTGTGTTTAGATAGATTAGCTTAAAATATATAATTATCTTCCTACAAAAAGCTGATCATTTCAGTTTCAATGCTGAATTGAAGTAGTGTAAATCTTTTTCTGTGAGAAATCAGAATGTCTGTATCACAGCTTTGTTCTTTCTAATCAAACCTCAATTTTTTTCTAACTATGTAACACAGGGCTGTTTAATGAATATAAATCATACAATGGCAAGAAAAAAATCATTGGCTGTGATTGGTCAGTGTAGGGCTAGAGCCGTGATGTTCTCCTAGTACAACATCACGGATGTAGTCCCAGCACAGACTTGACCCAATCACAGGGGAAAAAGTCAGTACCCATCCTATCTATAACCGCAACTGAAAGCAACATTTGAGATCAGCTTCTCACTGCTCATTCAAGTCATACACCCCGCCAGCCAAGACCGTATCTGTTACAAATAAAATCCCTCTCCCCACCCCAAAATATTTCACTGTGGTTCACTCGGGACACATTGCAACTCCGTGTAATTTTTCCCTGTTACTTACCGAAACCGACCAGGGAAGACCGCTGCATTTACAGTCTAGTACATCTCCTTTTCCTCAGCACACGGATGAACTCTGGGTGACAGCATCCTCCCCCCCCTTTTACTGATTAAAAAGAAAACACATGTAGCAACAACACAAAGCTACAAGAAGAGGAAAAGTGCTGCCCTGCCAGATCACATTTTTTTTAAACGCAGCCACGAGCAGCTTCACCCTATAGATCATGTGCAGTCCACAACTCCGCTCAAGAAGCTATTTCTTTCTTTTTTTAAGCCCCCAACTCAAACAGTATCTACAACAGAAGAAAGCCATAACTCTAATGGCTTTTCAGGCTCTCTGTATACAGAAAGCTGTAATAATGTGAATCACCGTGGAAACTTGCCGCCCGCAAACCTCAGAGCGGAAGCAAGCCCCTTGCCTTTTCCTGTGGTCCAGGCAGCCTGTTTTCTCTCAGGCAAGTACAGCTACGGAGTGTACGTCCATCTGCTCCGACTCCTGTAACACCGCCTAGGCTACCCATTTCAACACTACGCTACCTGCAGTCCGCAAACACCTCGCTGGCCACAGTAAACAAAGGGCTCATGCGTTTAAAGTGAAACTGCAGGACACAAAATAAAGAAAAAAAAAAACACACTTAGCAGCCAGAATGGAGGGGGGTGTTCTTAGAGAGTTTCATCAAATAGGAAGACACAGAAAACAGCAACAGTTATGCACCTCAGACGGCATCGTTCACACAGCTCCACCTAGTGCAAAGAGAAAAACTGGACTTTTTTTCCCATATGTACACATCCACATACAAAAATCAAATAAAAAATAATATAAATTATATTTTTCTAATTTTTTTATTTTATTTACAAACGAGCCATTGTATAATAGCAGTAATGCACTGCAGGGTGTGTGTTGTGCTGGGATAACATCACGCCTGGGGTCGTTGGACACACTTGGCCTGCGGCCTCATGCCCAACCACCGCAGGCATGACATTATCCCAGCACAACACACACCCTGTCGTGCATTATTGCTTAAATAAATCTAAATTTTGTTCATTCACAGAAAGTTTGTTTTTGATGTAGCCTTCATGAATGTAATCATGTAAGAACATTTTTTTTCATGTCAGATTAACAAACAGGTGCTTGTCACATTCTGCTACAGTATTTCAAGCACGTGTCCTGTCAGAACTCACAAATTTCAGTTTTTTGGTGGTTTCTATGTGAAAATACATCATGTATGTATATAACTAAAAATACTATGTGGCTTCCAGATGCACCATGTCTCTGCCCCACAGTTGAGGCAGCTGCGGTCTACTGCCACCAGTCCCCTGCCCCACAAGCCCCTTGCCTTTTGCGCCACATTCAAGGCTGCTGCACCCTACTGCCAACTGTCTTCTCCCACACAGTTAGGGATTGTGCACCCTGCTGCCTCCATCCGTTGCCTAAAGAATCAGGACTACTGCACCCTGCCATCCTCTGCCCAAACAATTGGGTTTGCTGCCATCCTGCTGCCCTCTATCCCCCACCCTCACAGTTAGGGATGCTGCACCTGTTGCCCTGTTCCTGTCTCCACAGTTAGGGCTGCAGTGCTGTGCTAAGCCCTAGAGTGCCAGGTTTCCTGCCTCCACAGCTGGGGCTGCTGCACCATGCTGCCCTAGCACCAGAGGTGGGGCTTTTGCTGTACCCTGCTACCCACTTCCATTGCCCCAAATGGTCAGAGCTGCTGCAACACATGTACCCCATCTCATAGTCAGGGCTACTGTACCCTGATGCTCTGTGTCCTGCCCCACAGTTGAGGCATTTGCACCATGCTGTCTTCTATCCTCTGTCACCACTGACAGGGCTGCTGCACCCTGCTCGTTTCTACACAGTTGGGGTTGCTGTGGCCTGCTGTGCCCTAGAGACCCATGCCTCTGCAGTTAGGTCTGCTGCACCATGTTGCCACTTGCCACAAGATTCAGAGCATTTGCTGCACCCTGTTGCATGCATCCACAGTTGAGGCAGTTGTACTCTGCTGTCTTCCTGCCACCAGAGTCAGATCCTTTGCTACACCCTGCTGAGACAGGAACAGGGGGCAACATGTGCAGTGTCCCTGACTGTGAGGGTGAGAGAGAGTGAGAGAGAGAGAGAGAGAGAGACAGGGTAGCAGGGTGCAGCAACTCCAGCTGTTTGGGAATGGTGCAGCACAAGACTAATGGCATTTGCTGCACCCTGTCCCCTGCCTGTGGAGGTAAGGGGCTCTGTGGTGCAGCATGGAACAATGGGGCAGAGGACAAAGGACAGCATGGGGCAGAAGCCCTGACTGTGGGGCAGGACACAGGTGGGCATCAGGGTACAGCAGCCCTGACGGTAGCACAGGGTACACATTGTGCAGCAGCCCAGACCATTTGGGGCAATGGAAGTGTGTAGCACGGTTCAGCAGCCCCAACTGTGGATGCAGGGAGCATGAGACTCTAGGGTGTAGCACAGCAGCCCTGACTGTGGAGATAGGAACAGGGGGACAACAGGGTGCTGAGGCCCTGACTGTGGGTGTGGGAACAGAAGGCAGCAGGGTGCAGCAGCCCTGAATGTTCAGGCAGGGGATGGGGTGGCAACAGGGTACAGCAGCCCAAACTGTGGGACAGGGTGCAGCAGTCATGCCTGCTTGAGACAAGGGACGTGGGGAGCACAGTGTAGCAAAAGATTTGACTCTGGTGGCAGGGGGACGCAGGGTGCAACTGCCTCAACTGTGGAGGCATGCAACAGGGTGCAGCAAATTCCCTGAATCTTGTGTCAAGTGGCAGCGTGGTGTGGCATCCCTAACTGCAGAGGCATGGGGCTCTAGAGCACAGCAGGCCATAGCAACCCCAACTGTGTAGAAAGGAGCAGGGTGCAGCAGCCCTATCTCTGGTGACAGGGGATAGAGAACAGCATGGTGCAGAAGCCTTGACCGTGGTGCAGAACACAGAGGGCATCAGGGTACAGCAACCCTGACTGTGAGATGGGGTACATGTGGTGCAGCCCAGCCCTGACCATTTGGGGTAATGAAATGAAAATGGCAGGGTGTAGCAAAGCCCCACCTCTGGTGGCTAGGGCAGCATGGTACAGCAGTCCCAGCTGTGGAGGCAGGGAACCTGGCACTCTAGGGCTTAGCACAGCATAGCACAGTACAGCAGCCCTGACTGTGGAGACAGGAACAAGGGACAACAGGTTCAGCTTCCCTAACTGTGAGGGTGGGGGGAGCAGCAGGATGCAACAACCCTGGTTGTTTGGGCAGGGGAAGGCAGGGTACAGCAGCCCTGATTCTTTAGGCAGGGGATGGAGGCAGCAGGGTGCACAATCCTTGACTATGTGGGAGAAGATGGTGGAAAGCAGGATGCAGCAGCTTCAAATGTGGAGCAGAAGGAAGGGGGCTTGTGGGGCAGGGACAGGTGGCAGTAGGCTGCAGCTGCCTCAGCTTTGAGGCAGAGACATGGTGCATCAGGATGCCACATAATGTTTCTAGTTACACCTAACAATGTATTTTCACACAGAAACCACCAAAGAACTGAAATTTGTGAGTTCTGACAGGTGCCTGTCACTCTCTGCTACAGTATTTCAAGCACATGTACGGTTTGTCAATCTGACATGAAAAGAACATGTTCTTACATGAAATCTATTTATGGAGGCTACATCAAAGACAAACTGTTTCTGTGAATGAACAAAATTTAGATTTATTTTATACGCATTTAATAGCCTTGTGTTATATAGTTAGAAAAACAATCTGAGTTTTGATTAGAAAGAACTGAGAACTGTGATACAGAGAAAGATTTCCACTACTTCAATTCAGCATTGAAATTAAAATGATCAGCTTTTTATTACACAATGTTATATTTTAAGCTGATCTATCTAAACACAAGCCAGAGACTGTTTGTAAGAAACTTGGACAGCTCAGCAAACCATTAACTCTACAAACTACTGCTCTGAAATGGCAAGCTACTCCAAAATGATGTCATTGCACTCTACGTTTGACTGAGAGGACAGAAATAACTCCACTGTTTTCAGCTACCGTAGAGCAAGTTAACAAATGCTGATTCAAAGAAAACCACAAAACTGAACAGCATGAAATTCTCAGGAAACACTACTCATGACATACGGACTTGAATTTCAGCTTTTCAAGCTTTTGTAAAAAATATGTAAAAACCGTTGCATGTGATCTTTAAATTCATACACCAGCATGAGAATGGGAGTTTTACATGACCATGATGCCAGAACACCAATGTGGTCAGGCAACAAAGACTTCTTCATGGGCCAGTACATCTTTTCTGGAGAAGGCACTTATGAAATTGCACCTGGCGTATTACAGATTATCACAAGGAGATTTGAAAAGCTCCAGAAGCACTGGAATTGAAAGCTTTTAACTTTTGGACATTATCACAAATTGCTAAAAGAGTACACTTTTCAAATATGTATTACTTTTTGTCCAATTTGCATAGTGTTTAGTAGCTATATATATATATATATATATATATATATATATATATATATATATATATATATATATAACATAGATCACAATTTGTAAACTTTACTGTACTGAAGCAGTTGTTTGGCATCTTTGTTACAATAAAAATATAAGTTTGGTGTCCACTGTTATACTGAGAATGCATGTTTGGTGTGTGCTGTTACATTAACAACTTTGCTCAAGAAAAACAATCTTCAATTCAGAGTAAGTTATCTCACAACAGAGTCTGCTTTTTACTTTTGGGTCACAGCATCTTGAAATGCTTAAATACTTATCTGCTCTGGATTTGAAAATTAAACCTTCAAGTCACATTTTGGTTCAACATTTTCATGAACATACCCTGGTCTTTCAGCGGTGGTCCTGCTTCAGTTTCTATATAGAAGAAAATTGAACTGGACGTGCATGTGTTCAGGTGGGTTGCTTTTTATGGCCTTTCATAAACTAGTAGAGGCTTCTGTCTGTGCTGCAGCAGAGACTGATGTTGCGACATTAAGAAGCAAAATTACTTTTTTGGTTTTTTGGATCCAAATTTTTCTGCCTGTGTAAGACTGTGTTCTTGGTCAAGACCATGGTCATGATTAAGATAGCTAACTCAGTTAAGAAGGGGGATAAAACCTTTTATAGGTACATCAGGGAGCATAGAAAGACAAAGGGCAGGATAGTGAGGCTGAATAGAACGGACGGTGGGTGGGCAGAGAAAGACAGTGAAAAAGCAGGGATACTGAACGAATACTTCTGTTCAGTATTCACAATAAAGGAGGAGGGGGAGGTACCTAATCCAATTAACAGAAGCACTCTGGATAGGGGGGTCAATCCCAGTCCTTTCACAGAAGAAAGGGTTCTGAAAGAACTCCTAAAACTGAAGGTGGACAAAGGAATGGGGCCTGATGGGATTCACCCCACAATTCTAAAAGAATTAAGGGGAGAATTAGTGACACCACCGACTACCCTTTTTAACAAATCATGGGAGGATGATGTGGTACCTGAGGACTGGAGGAAGGCGGATGTGATTCCCCTTCACAAAAGTGGGAGCAAGACAGAGGTAGGAAACGACAGACCTGTCATTTTGACCTCTGTGGTAGGGAAAGTGATGGAATTGCTTCTGAAGGAAAGAGTTGTTGAGTACCTAGAGGCCAGTGGGGCACAAGACCCAAGGCAGCATGGGTTTCCAGCAGGAAGGTTATGTCAGACAAATCCAATTGATTTTTTTGACTGGGTGACCAAAATAGTAGACCAGGGAGGGGCTGTGGAGATGGCCTACCTAGAATTTAGCAAGGCATTTGACACAGTCCCACACAAAAGATTAATAAACAAATTAACCAGCCTGGGAGTGGGTCCCAGGGTGGTAGCCTGGGTAAAATATTGGCTGGACAACAGGACACAGAAGGTAATTGTCAACCGAGTCCACTCTAAAGTAAGGGGGGTTACTAGTGGGATACAGCAGGGTTCAGTACTGGGTCCATTCCTTTTTAATGTCTTTATAAGTGACATTGCAGAGTGACTGGAAGGAAAGGTATGCCTCTTTGCAGATGACACAAAGATGTGCAACAGGGTTGCTACACAAGGAGGCGTGGAAAGGATGAGAAGAGACTTGGCAAGGTTGGAGGAATGGTCAGAAATATGGCAGCTTGGATTCAGTGCAAAGAAGTGCAAAATAATGCACCTGGAAACAAAAACTCAGGGAAGATTACATAATGGGGGGTTGTAACAACAACAAAAATAGAAAGGAACTGGGGATAATCATATCAGATGACCTTAAGGTTGGCAAGCAGTGTGAGAAGGCAGTAGGGAGGGCTGGGGGGATACTGGGATGTATAGGGAGAGGCATCACCTGCAGAAAACAGGAAGTTGTTATCCCTCTGTATAGACAGTTGATGAGACCCCATCTGGAGTACTGCGTCCAGTTCTGGAGATCCCATCTCCGTAAGGACATAGGATGGAGGCAGTCCAGAGGAGGGCAACTAAAATGGTGCAGGGTCTGCAAGAGAAACCATACAAGGAGAGACTAAAGGAGCTTGATATGTATACCCTTGAGGAAAGGAGGGAGAGGGGGGACATGATATAAACTTTTAAGTACCTCAGTGGAATCAACAAGGTCCAAGAGGGTAGCATCTTTCAGAAAAAGAGATGTGCAAGAACAAGGGGACACAATTTGAAGATAGAGGAGGGACGGCTCAGGGGCAATGTGAGGAAGTATTTTTTCACAGAGAGGGTGGTGAATGCATGTGTAACCCCCTGCAAATGGGGTTCCCAAAAGACTTCAGGAGCTTGCTTGAATGCTCCAAGCCTGAATGGTGTTTGGCATTTAAGCCATTTATCAGTGAGTGTTTTAGAGCCTCTGGTACTGTCTTTTTAAGAGCTGTCTGCTTGCAGACATAATTAGTTTGTATGGGGGACTGTGTGCTTCTCTGAGTACTACTCGAGCTGCTGCCAATTCACTTCATTTTGCAGTCACTAGAGTGCAAAGGAACCTATCTGAAAGATGTAACTGTTTGCCAGAAATTGTTTAGAGTAATAATGAAATTACAGTTTGTCTAACCTGCTTTCTTTGCAGTCAGAACTGTGTCTGCTAGTTCCCATTCTAGTTTTGAACTGCTGAACTGGACCAATCAGTGTGGGGGTAAGCTAGCTCTAAAATGGTGCCTTGAATGAATCAGAACTTGGACTCATAATCTGAGCCAGCCACAAGAGGATTGTATGGGCAGTGACTCTAGGAGATGTAGTTTAGACTTCAGTGCCTTTTGGACCAACAGCAGCAGTCTATTGTGAGTGACAGCCAATCCAGTCAAGAACTGGGAGGAACTCAAAGGAAGTGCCGGTTTTGTCGGTTGGAGTTTCAGTTGAGCTTTGGCAGTGAAGAAGGAAGGAGCCCTGTGCTTTTTCAGTGTGCAGTTTTAGTCAAAAAAGCTGTGTAAGGCCCAGAGTTCGGTCTGCAGCTTGTGTAACAGCTTGTTAGGACTGAATCCGTCCTGTGAAAAGAATCAAAGGATCTCTGAAGAGTAGAAACCAGGCTCACCCTGTAGAAGACTGGAGGAATTGCTGAAAATTGCACTCGGTCTGTCAGGAACTGAATCTGCTGTGTGTTCTCCTGGGTATTGTGCAGTAATTGCGATCGGGATACAGATGCAGCCTGCCTGGTATAGTGCTTTCTTTTATATGGATGTGTGAAGAGGTTTGTGTACCTCAAGTGAGCCCTGCTGACATTGAAGGACCCTATCTTATTTGGAGGTCGTGGAGTACTAATTCAGAGTCGCTCCTGTTGAATTGCCACATTAAATCAAAAATGGAATTACTGTACTGCTGACTGTTTAATTCTCCTTTCTCTGTGTGAAAGGGCCCCACCAGCTGCCACGGTTGGACTAGCCACTAGGGCTTGGGTACCCAGGGACAGTAACTGATAGGGATAGGCCTGTGCACAGAGCCATAGGTAGATTATTAGAGTGATAAGCTAATTAACCTGATTTCCCTGTCCTTGTTATATCCCCTAAATAAATCAGAGCTGCTTGTTTCAGCAAAGTTATACTGCCTGAGGTATTTGTCTATGTTAAAGTACTGTACTGTGATTGTTGCACTGTATCTCATTTCACAGGAGGTCCCAGTGCCGAACCAGACCTGGGGGTAAGTGTATATTGTGAAGGTAATTCTGATATATTGTGTGGGCCACTAGTGGGAAGAAAAGGGGGTTGCAGTGTCCCAGAGGGCTGTGACCAAGTTAGTTTAACTATTGCAAACCCTGACCTCTGGGTGGAGGCACCGCCATTGGATCCAGGCCCCTCAACCTGTTAGTGGCAAATCAGGCAGGGGTAGTAGCCCCTGGGATAGCGCCATCTAGGGTTACATCTTGGAGCTCACCGCTGGATTGTGTGTCCTCTAGTGGCCATATTTACGAACCACTGTTAAGAAAAAATGGGTACCCGACAGAAGTGGCTGTGCACCGGCTGGTGGAGTGGTGTACTGGGGTGAGATCGACCCCAAAATGCTGTGCTTATCCTGGACATCCCCCTGGGTATCAATACGGACACTGTACAGGGAGTACTTTCCAAGGTGGAAGGTTTACAAAACCCTGTGGTGGTGGGTCGGCATGCTAATCTGCTCACCCACATTTCCTGGCCCTAGTAGAGTTTAAGGATCCCATAGATAGCTCCAAAGTGCCACAGACCATTACCCCAGAGGGAGCCCTCACTGCTTGGAGAGTGATAACTAAGGACAGTAAAGACCGGGGAATCAGCCCCACCACTATCTGAAACTTTTGAGGAGAAATTTGCTGAATGGTTGCTGGGAGAGGAAAAACTGTGGAGGACTTGAAGAAACTATTCTTGCCACCTGAGGTGTTCCTCCCCAACACCCTCTCCTGCTCCAGTGCCCGTAATGGTGGCTGAACCAATGCAGACTCCTATTTCTGCACCTGCCATTAGTCACGACTCTTACCGAAGGTTGAGGATCTTCTCTGGCACCCTCCCCACCCCCCAAGGGGAGGATGACTGGGAGACCTGGATAGACTATGTTGCCCCCCAAGTGCTAGAATGGCAATGCTCGGAAGGCAAAGCTGAAAGAGGGTTAGTGAGAGCCTCCGAGGTCCTGCCCTGGCTACCATCCGTGCTAAACGGGTCAGTAACCCTGAAGCGACTGCACAGGCTATCTTGAGGCCTTGGAGAATGTGTATGGGGCCCAGATTCTGATGAGGACCTATGGTGGAGAGTAAGAAATGCACAACAGTACCAAGGGAGTTGTTGTCTGTGTATGTCTCCGGCTGGAAAAATTGTTGCAAGAATGCCTCAGAAAGGGTAGTTTGCCAGCGATTGAACTGGACCGAACCAGACTGGACAGAATCCTTAAGTCTGCCCTTCTCAGAACTGGTGTTGCTTCAGTTACGCCTGGCAAATCGACTGGAATCCCACCCTCCTATGATGAGTTAATGAGAGAAATTGAGGAGTTGAGAAAGGCGACCTCGGGAGGTACCTGCACCAACAGCTGTGGCTACGACCCGAGTGACTGAGGGTGACCCATCAAGTGAAGTTCAGGGGCAGAGGTTGACAGTCAATGAGTACTCTGACAAGGAAAAAGATATGCCACAATGGGGCGAACTGTTGAGAGAGATTCGGGAATTCAAAAACAGTCCCTTTATGAAGGCCACGCCTGCAAGTACGGGCCCTGACCTATATCCAACTGCATCTGCTATGGGGGTGGGGGTACCACCATGTATCTCCTGCTGATAACAGCTCCAAACTCAATTCCTTGACCATGGAAGTGGAGAAACTGACTAGACATGTCTCCAAATGCTTATCACGCCAACAGACAGAGATGGCACCCAGGTTTCCAGTTAGTAATACCCCGCCCTGGCTCCCAGTGTGGCCCGCCAGCTCAAACTCCAGAAAGTATGTTTTGCTATAATTGTGGAAAGATGGGCACATGAAAAGGGAATGCCAGTCCCCAAAGACACTGACAAAGTTGCATATAGGCTACAAGGAGAGCTTGGAGAAGAAATCAGTGGTTAAGAGGAGCACGACATGATCCCAGTGAGGGCACCAAAATGCTAATTCACGTCCTTTTGTGGCAAGGTCAGTTGCCCAGGCCCCCACTACCGCCTCCAGACTGGTCCAGAATAGTGGGTCCCTCCATGGAGACCACTGTAAAGGTGAATGGAGTGTCTACAAGAGCTGTATTAGACAGTGGCTCCCAAGTGACAATTATGTTCCAGGATTGGTATCAGAAGCATTTGTCAGCGTGCCTTACAACCATTAGAAGGACTGCATGTATGGGGGTTAAGTGAGAAGGCCTACCCCTATTCGGGTATATCGAATTTGGCTGTCTTTCCCCACCTCCGTGGCTGGAGTGGCCGAACAAGTAGAGACCCTAGCCTTAGTGTGTCCCCCCACTGGACTGTATGATGGTGTCCCTTTGTTGATTGGAACAAATGCTCATATGTTCGGAAGGCTGGCACAGTTGTGTTATGAAAAAAGGTCAAAGACTAGTAGAGCTTTAAGAGTTCGGCTTTAATTAAGAAGGCCTATGAGGCACAGAGAGATGCTGAAAAAACAGAACCAGAGGAACCGGTCGGAATTGTATGGAAGAAGGATCCTGAGTCTCTGATCCTGGCGCCAAATGCCCAGTGTACCTTACAGGGAGAGGTCCGTATCAGAAAGGATGTTAAGAAAAAAATATTAATGTTGGATGCACCAGGCGATGGAAAATTGCCAGAGGGACTGCTGGTCAAGCCTAGTATTTTGCCCGCTAGAGCCCATGCTTATGCCAGAAGGGTAATGGTCCAAGTTCATAATGTGTCTGAAAGAGACATTCGAGTAAACAGAGGTTGCATCCTGGTTAATGTGCATTGTGCAGACACTGCAGTGCTACCCAGCAGCAAGAGTTCAAGGAAGAATGACAGAGTAACGCCTGACTTGTTTGATTTCGGCGACTCCCCGCTGCCAGCTGAATGGAAAGTGAGGATCAGTGAGAAGCTTGCCCAGAGAGACCAGGTGTTTTCTTTAAAGGAATGGGTTGTAGGATGCGTGCAAGGAGCTGAGCACAATATCCGGCTGCATGACGAAAGACCATTTCGTGAGAGGTCTCGCACCTGGCACCTGCTGACATAGATGATGTGAGACGGCATCTGCAAGAGATGTTAGCTGCTGGTGTAATACAAGAATCCAGAAGCCCTTATGCTTCCCCATTGTAGTAGTGAGGAAAAAAATGGAACAGTAAGGATGTGTGTGATTATCGCACCTTAAACGCGGACTATCCTGATCAGTACACAATGCCCCGCATTCAGGATGCTTTGGACTGCCTAAACGGAGCAAGTGGTTCTCTGTGCTGGATCTCCGCAGTGGGTATTACCAGATCCCGATGGCCCCAGAGGACCGTGAGAAGACGGCCTTTATCTGTCCGGCTTGGCTTCTATGAATTCATGAGGATGCCTCAAGGAGTTTCAGGTGCCCCAGCCACTTTTCAACGATTGATGGAGCGTGCAGTGGGGACATGAACTTACTAGAGTGCCTGGTATCCTAGATGATGTTATTGTGTTTGGCAGCTCACTGGAGGAACATGAGAGCAGATTATTTAAGGTATTGGACCGACTGGAGGACTTTGGCCTTAAACTGTCCATTGATAAGTGTCAATTCTTTCAAACATCAGTAAAGTATGTGGGACACATAGTATCCACCGAGGAATAGAGACCGACCCAAGTAAAGTTGAGGCCTTGACCACCTGGCCACAGCCCAAAATCCAAAAGAACTGCAAAGATTCCTGGATTCTGTGGTTATTATCGGCGCCTCATCAAGGACTATTCAAGAGTGATCCGCCTTTACTTAACCTTACTCAAGGGTATCCCCAACCCACAAAAATACCAAAAGTCAGCGTCCTCAAGACTGAAAGAGTGTATTTCATCCAGTGAAGTATGTGGGGCCGCTGGACTCCTGATTATGAGACTGCTTTTCATGAGATCTATATCAACTTACCCCATGCTCCAGTGCTGGCCTATGCGATCCAAGAAAACCTTACGTCCTGCACACTGATGCTAGCTTGCAAGGGTTGGGGCTGATGTTGTACCAAGAGCACGAGAATGGCCTGAGACCAGTGGCCTTTGCCAGTAGAAGCCTGACCCCATCCGAAAAGAACTATCCTGTACATAAGTTAGAGTTCCTAGCTTTGAAGTGGGCTATTGTTGACCAATTCCATGAGTACTTGTATGGGGCTAAAATACTAGTAAAAACTGACAATAATCCTTTGACCTATGTGCAGACCTCAGCTAAGTTAGATGCCACTGGCCATAGGTGGCTTTCTGCATTATCTACATATGACTATGCTCTCGAATACCGAGCAGGTCTGAACCACATAGATGCTGATGCTCTCTCCCGGAGGCCTGTTCCCCAGAATGATTGGGTCCGATTGGCAGAACCTGACATTCGGGCACTCTGCGAAGTTTGACAGGGAGGAACAAATGTCCACGGCGCGAGTGGACTGCATGGTGGATTGCTTGGGAGCCTCTGAGAATTGCATACCTGCTGCTTATTGCCACTTTTCTGCAATGAGACATTGGTGCACTGCCTCAGCTGGACAATGACAGTATTCAAGGGCTCAATCCGCCGATCCCATGATCAAAGCAGCTTTAGAAGCCTCTATGCAGGAAAAGATGTCCAAATTACACTCCACTGATTTGAGAACGCACTGTTATACAAAGAAGGTCCTAAGTTGAAACTGATCAATAAACTGTTATACAGAGAAACAGTAGACAGAGGGGACAAGTAGACAAACAACAACTAGTGCTGCCCACTGCCTTCGAGACTCAGTACTGAGGTCCTTGCACAACCACATGGGGCACCTTGGTATAGACAGAACACTTGACTTGGTGAGATCCAGATTCTATTGGCCTAAGATGGGGCTGATGTGGAGCAACACATTGAACTTGTAGTCACTGCTTACAGAGAAAAGCTTTGCCCCAGAGGGCTGCCCCCTTGTTAACATCACCACCAGTGCACCCATGGAGCTGGTCTGTATTGATTTTCTGAGTTTGGAGTCAGATCAAAGAAATATCAGTAATGTGCTGGTGGTCACTGACCATTTCACGAGATATGCCCAAGCTTTCCCACCAAAGACCAGAAAGCATCCACTGTAGCCAAAGTACTTGTAGAAAACTTTTTGTTCACTATGGGCTCCACAAAGAATCCATTCTGATCAAGTGAGAGACTTTGAGAGTCGTCTGATCAAAGAGATGCTTTCTCTGTGGGGAGTGCGAAAGTCAGAACCACTCCTTACCACCCCAGGGGACCCACTAGCCTGAGCGTTTCAAGCGCACTTGCTAGATATGCTAGGCACCCTGCACCCAAAGGACAAGACTAGATGGAGCCAACAAATTAGCACCCTGGTACATGCTTATAACTGCACCAAAAGTGATGCCACTGGGTTCTCCCCCTACCGCCTGATGTTTGGAAGAGAAGCTCGACTACCAGTAGATGTGTGTTTTGGGGTCTCTCCTGATGGGGTTCAAGCTGACAACTATTTACAGTATGTGCAAAAGTTAAAGGCCCAGCTAACTCATGCGTACCAACTGGCTCAAACCATGGCTGCCAAAAGAAATCTGGCCAACAAAGAAAGGTATGATAAAAAGGTGAAAGCACAGGAACTCCAGGAGGGAGATCGGGTATTGCTAAGAAATCTGGGACTGCATGGCAAGCACAAGATTGCTGACAGATGGCACCATCTCCCTCACATTGTAGTGGGCAAACTAGATGATCTGCCAGTGTACAAAGTAAGGCCTGAGAATAATTCAAAAGATGTAAAACAATGCATAGAAATCATTTACTGCCCATTGGACAAATCTTAATTGAGTCTGAGCCCCAGAAGATGCCCCTCTGGACCAGTGACTAGAGCTGCTGCTAAGAAAAGATCAAGAAAGTCTGCACCTACAGAAGCAAAGTTAAAGTGTTCCCTCCACAAGTCCCAGTTGAGCAAGACTGTCAGTCCATATCGGAAGAAAGTGAGAGTGACTTTGAATACTATCCTTCTTACGAACTGAGTCAATTGTTTGGGGCAATCCCCTAGTCAATACTGGAGATGAAGCTGGGCCTTCTGGACTGTCTAAGCCCCCAGCTTCATCCCTGGAGCCAATGCTCCCAGAAAGTGAAGTGCAAAGCATCAGATCAGATGAAATGGAATCATTGTGCATGGTTGAACTGTTTGAGCTTTCAGGTGAGGAAAATGATAGATTGGGGCAGACTGGTGATACACCCGAACAAGAAGAGTATTGAGTGCCCTGACAGTCCACTGCCAGTGTCCAAGCTCTCCATGCGAGCCAAATGTTGTGGACTCAGAAACTGTAACTCCTGGAGCTGAAAGTGCCCCAAGTTCTAGCCTCTCTACCCCATGGAGACTCCCCTGACAAGTGAGGACAATGCTGAAAATGAGGCTCAGAGTGCAGAGACTATAACAGTTCCCCCTAGAAAGACTGGTCGAGCTGTAAAGCCTGTGGTGCACCTCAGTTATGATTCACTTGGGAGGCCTGTGGACTTGCCTCTCAATGTTGTCCATAAAGGAGTGTATGTGTCCCCGAGCTCATTGCCCAAACTGAGCATCAGTGCTAACTCCAAGTTACTTGTGTTGCCCTCTAAGTATGGTGCCCTTGCCCCATCCAGCCCCAAGGTAACTGATAGGGAAGGGCCCCCTCTCTTCAGGTTTCATGTACAAGAGGTAATAACTTGAGTTATGGTACAATGTGTATGTAATACTGTGTAAAAAGTGTGCTGCAATGTTTCAGAAATGTGTTCTTGGTAAAATGATATATTGACTGATGATTACGTATGAGAGCCTAATGCAAATGTATATGGTTGCAGTTGAAACTTATGGGGTACTTGCTTGATGCGGACGTCAAGCTTTCCCAGGCCAGGAAGGGTGTAACCCCTGCAAATGGGGGTTCCCAAAAGACTTCCAGGAGCTTGCTTTGAATGCTCCAAGCCTGAATGGTGTTTGGCATTTAAGCCATTTATCAGTGAGTGTTTTAGAGCCTCTGGTACTGTCTCTTTAAGAGCTGTCTGCTTGCAGACATAATTAGTTTGTATGGGGGACTGTGTGCTTCTCTGAGTACTACTCGAGCTGCTACCAATTCACTTCATTTTGCAGTCACTAGGAGTGCAAAGGGAACCTATCTGAAAGATGTAACTGTTTGCCAAGTTATTTAGAGTAATAATGAAATTACAGTTTGTCTAACCTGCTTTCTTTGCAGTCAGAACTGTGTCTGCTAGTTCCCCATTCTAGTTTTGAACTGCTGAACTGGACCAATCAGTGTGGGGTAAGCTAGCTCTAAAATGGTGCCTTGACGAATCAGAACTTGGACTCATAATCTGAGCCAGCCACAAGAGGATTGTATGGGCAGTGACTCTGGGAGATGTAGTTTAGACTTCAGTGCCTTTTGGACCAACAGCAGCAGTCTATTGTGAGTGACAGCCAATCCAGTCAAGAACTGGGAGGAACTCAAAGGAAGTGCCAGTTTTGTCGGTTGGAGTTTCAGTTGAGCTTTGGCAGTGAAGAAGGAAGGAGCCCTGTGCTTTTCAGTGTGCAGTTTTAGTCAAAAAGCGTGTGTAAGGCCCAGAGTTCCGGTCTGCAGCTTGTGTAACAGCTTGTTAGGACTGAATCCGTCCTGTGAAAAGAATCAAAGGATCTCTGAAGAGTAGAAACCAGGCTCACCCTGTAGAAGACTGGAGGAATTGCTGAAAATTGCACTCGGTCTGTCAGGAACTGAATCTGCTGTGTGTTCTCCGGGTATTGTGCAGTAATTGCGATCGGGATACAGATGCAGCCTGCCTGGTATAGTGCTTTCTTATATGGATGTGTGAAGAGGTTTGTGTACCTCAAGTGAGCCCTGCTGACATTGAAGGACCCTATCTTATTTGAGGTCGTGAGTACTAATTCAGGTCGCTCCTGTTGAATTGCCACATTAAATCCAAATGGAATTACTGTACTGCTGACTGTTTAATTCTCCTTTTCTCTGTGTGAAAGGGCCCCTACCAGCTGCCACGGTTTGGACTAGCCACTAGGGCTTGGGTACCAGGGACAGTAACTGATAGGGATAGGCCTGTGCACAGAGCCATAGGTAGATTATTAGAGTGATAAGCTAATTAACCTGATTTCCCTGTCCTTGTTATATCCCCTAAATAAATCAGAGCTGCTTGTTTCAGCAAAGTTATACTGCCTGAGGTATTTGTCTATGTTAAAGTACTGTACTGTGATTGTTGCACTGTATCTCATTTCACAGGAGGTCCCAGTGCCAGAACCAGACCTGGGGGTAAGTGTATATTGTGAAGGTAATTCTGATATATTGTGTGGGCCACTGAGTAGGAAGAAAGGGGGTTGCAGTGTCCCAGAGGGCTGTGACCAAGTTAGTTTAACTATTGCAAACCCTGACCTCAGGGTGGAGGCACCCGCCATTGGATCCAGGCCCCTCAACCTGTTAGTGGCAAATCAGGCAGGGGTAGTAGCCCCTGGGATAGTGCCATCTAGGGGTTACACATGGAACCGCCTTCCTGAGGAGTTTGTGGGGTCTAAAACTGTGAGAGAATTCAAGAATGCATGGGACAGACATAAGGCGATTCTTGTGAGGGGCAGGAAGAAATAGGCTGTTGGTTAACTAGGATCTGCAGCTTAGCCTGTAGGTAGGGAAAAGGGCAGACTAGGTGGGCCAAGTGGTCCTTATCTGCCATCAAAGTCAATATTTCTGTGTTTCTGTGAGCAGCCCATGGGCATTGTCAGTAGGAATGTCCTTGCTCATCACAGAGATTATACTGGGATTGATTTGCATAGTGAAGGCTCAAGTGACCATACTTAAGACAGTGATCACAGTGACATTTATTACAGGCACTGCTGAAACGTGTTGCAACCCCACTCTTGTGGCAGGATTTTGGCTGGCTAGTGCAGAACAGAAACAGTCTGTCCCTCTGTATGGAGAAGCCACTATGCAAAGGCTGTAGGCCAGAATCCAGCTCATTACCTCCAATAGCTCTATATAAAATCCAAACTATCCATTGTTTACCTGACACAAAATGGCCGCCGAGGAGGTAATGAGTTAAGATTAATTTTAAACCTCGACTCCTCCTACCCAGTCCAGATATTTCTACGTCTGTAACAGGATCACTTTTTTTTTCTGAATATAATCTTTATTCAACTTCTCAAAGTTTGCTGCATCCATAGATACAATAAATTTGCAGTTCATACAACAAAGTGCAAAGTCACAATAAAATGCTACTTTAATACAGGCCAGGCCCTAAGGAATCCAGGTCAGTTATATCCTCCTTAATGACAGTACGGGGGGAGGGGGGGAGTAAGGATAAATACAAAATGAAAACATTATCCAGGCCATAGCTGACTGGGGGAGCCACAGGGACCGGCACAGTAGTACTTAGAAGAGGTAAGGGTCCTGGATCCCATTGCATCCTGGAGCAGAGTTTAAATAAAAAACAAGCATTACCCCCAGTAATTCTGATTGGCTGCATAGATCATTGGGTTATACTATTTTGGAAAGAAAGGGGGACTATGGTGAGGTACTTCATCTCATTACGGGACAGAGTCTGGATCTTTGTTCATCACGTGAAAGATCCATCCATTCCATCTCAAAGAGCATAGCTCTGTCCTGTTATTTAGCGTGTGAGTAATTCTCTCCATCCTGCAAATCTGATTGGCTGTTGTCCTCCAACTTGTTAAGGTGGGGACCTGTGGTGTGAGCCAGGCTCTGGTGATTGCTTTTTTGGCTGCTAAAAGTAGGATACCTAGTAGGTATCGTTTATGTGAGTCATGAAAGCATCGTGGTAGTATACAGAGCAAAAATACCTCTGTCGTTAGCGGCACTTGTCTGCTATATAATTCCTCCAGCTCCATCTGTAGAGACTGAAAGAAAGGGCAGAACTTGGGGCATGTCCATGTTATGTGAGTATGATGAGCATTGTTATCTCCACACTGTCTCCAGCATGAGGCATCCCTAGTTGTATGATGATGAGCCGTTATAGCAGGGGTACGGAAGTAATGAAGCTGGTGTTTCCAGGCATGTTCCCACCATTGGTGTGAACTAGTAATTTTAGAAATTACTTGGCAGGATATATACCACTGCTCTAGCGTAAAGTGCTGGTCCAGTTCCTCACTTCACCTCTGTAGTACGTATTCTCTCGAGTCTCCGGAAGTGTCAGTCAGTGACCTATAAAAAAGAGAGATCAAATGACCTGGGTCACCGGTACGTATTACGGAAATAAGGGAAGATATAATAGCTGGGTAGGACTCTAGTTGGTGGACTCTTAATGGGAGACTGTTAAAATAACGACGTAGTTGCAGGAATCTATACAAATCACACTGCTGAAGGCCAGATTCCCGTTGTAAATCAACAAAGGATTTGAATGTTGTCTGGATCATTAGCTGATAGAGGTAATAAAGTGAGGAATGTTCCCATCTGCAGAAGGCTTCATCAAACCTGGCTGGCTGGAAATGTTCCAACAATGCTATTAGGCATAATAAACTAAGGAAAGGGACTAGATACATTGCTTTGCGAAGTGTAGTCTAGGCTAAAAGCTGATACCTAAGCCATGGTTTAAGAGCAATGTGGCGTCCAGGTTGTGTCTCGAGATGGCATATGGTTTTGATAAAATCTGGAACTGGGAGAGTAGCTTCCTCTGTCTCCCTCCACTGTGTCCAAGGGGCCCCTAGATGTCTATGTACAATAAACACAGGTGAAATGCCCAATAGTAGAGTTTGAGGTTGGGAAGAGCAGGGCCTCCTCTCTCCTTAAAGAGGAACAGGGTAGAGAGTTTTATCCGAGGACGCTGCCCAGCCCAAATTAATTTGGATATTGTTTTGCTTCATAATCGCAATGTGTCAAGGGTTAAAGAAGTGTGACATTTTGAAACAGATTAAGAGCCCAAAATAAGGGTCACCATCCTGATCACATTCACTCTAATAGGTTCCATTTCGTAAGGTCCTGCTACATTTGTTTATAAAATGGGTAATAATTGTTTCTTAGGGCATCTGTTGTGGTGCATGTTAAATAAATTCCGAGATATTTTAATTTGTCGAGATCCCAACAAAATGAAAATTGGGTTTTGATCTCTTGTATAGGTTGGTAGTGGAAGGTGAGAGCTTCTGTTTTTGCAATATTAAACCTATAGCCGACAGCTCCAAAGTGCTCCAGTGTCTGCAACACGGCGCGGAGTAATGTATTAGGGTTGTCGAGGTAGAGGAGCACATCAAATCAAATCAAATCAACTTTATTTTTATAGCGCCTTTCAAAACCAAGGCGCTGTACATAAGAACAAATCATCGGCATACAGGGCTACCCGATGTTCCTCGCCTCCCAAAGGTATTCCAGCTGTTTGTGTAGATTCTCTGATTGCCTGCACTAAAGGCTCAATGTGTATGGCAAATAGAAGGGGTGACATTGGGCATCCCTGCCGGGTAACCCTAAAGAGAGGGAAGTCGGCATAGTGATGACCTGAAACCTTAACACGTGCACTTGGGGATTGTATAGGGTTTGTATTGTTGTTGTAAGGGGATCTGAAGAGCCCATTTTCCCTAAGGTGTGTATAGGAAAGGCCAGGAGGCTCTGTCGAAAGCCTTCTCAGCATCTAAACTGAGAAGGACAGAGTGTGACTCCTGAGTCTGCATTTCGTGGATCAAGCACAGGGTACACCTAATATCAGTGGTTGTTCTCGAACAGACAAAAACAGTTTGATCCAGACCAATCAATGTAAGGAGGATCTCATCTAGTCAGTGTGCCAAGATAAGCATAAAATATTTATAATCGGTATTAACAACTGATAATAGGATGATAACATTCACATAGTTGAAGGTTTTATCTGACCTTAGTATAACCAAGATTGCCACTTGTGACCAACATGGAGGAGTGGAATCTCCTGAGAGTGCTTCATTAAAGGCCCAGAGAAGTGGTGGAAGAATCTGTTCCCAAGTGGTTTCATAGAACTCAGTCCCATAGCTGTCCAGCCCTGGAGTCTTCATGGTTGGAGCGGACAATAGCTGCTTCAAGTTCTAGGGCTTGGATTGGACTAATAAGGTGCTGTCGTTGTTCCTCAGTCAAAGTGGGTAGGGAGAGAGAGGACAGATAATTGGATATCTCTGCTGAATCTGCCACTCATTCTGGTGTATACAGGGTTTGGCAGTATGTACAAAATGCTTGAGTAATATTGTGTAGTTTGGTGTGACAGATTCCAGTGTTGGGGAGTTTTACCACCAGAATCAATGCAGTATGACACTGTTTATGTAGTTGATAGGCCAACTGGCAGGTACCTCTAGGCCTCACTTCATAGTAGCTTAGCCAGCGAAATGTAAGGGTAATTTCAGTCTGTTGGAGATTATGTACATCTAAATCTGCTTTAACCTGTTTTAGCTGTTGGAGAACCAAATGGTTCCCTTGCTGATGTGCCATATGCAAAAAGTGAATGTTTCCTCCAGCTGTCTGTGGCGTTCCCATCGTAATTTGATTTGGGTGGAGGTGTATTGCATTAGATGCCTTCTAAGGACCACTTTTAAAGTGTCCCAAATTAATGAATGAGAAATGTCTGGACTTAGGTTGTCCCTGAGAATCTCTCCAATTGTACTACTGAGGAATTCCTGAAAGGGTTCCCCACAGAGATAATATGGGGTGTAACCGTCATCGGGTAGAACGTTGCTCCAAGCCCAGGTCCCAGTGGCTGATCACCGGGACATGGTTAGAGTGTGCAATATCCCCCAAAGTACAATTGGCTAAACAGGTTAAGTTTCCTTTTTGTGCATAGCAGTGATTGATTTGGGAATATGAACCATGCACCGTTGAATAATAAGTATAGCCTCAGGCTCCGGGATGCGTAAAATGCTATACTTCGCCGAGCCCACCATTTGTATAAACTGTTTGAAAATGTTATGAGGTGTGGGTTGTCTTGAGGGGGCCAGATTGCAGGAGTCTAAACTAGGGTTTGGGGTAATGTTTAGGTCTCCAGCTAGCAATAATAACCCTTTAGTCTTGGTCAATATTTTATCTAGGAGCATTTTGATAGTATCGGTGAGTTTGGCCCAGAGGGGAGGTATAAATTGGCCAGCATGACCTCAGCATTGCATAGAAGGCCCTGAACTATAGTTAGTCAACCCTGAAATGAAGTGTGATGGGGAATAAGGATGGCAACACTGCTCTTTCATCCCCCAATAAATGAGGATGAATAAACGGTAGACAACCCACATTTAGCTAACGTCTCATGTCCTGACAGTGATAGATGAGTTTCCTTTACATAGACCAGATCCGATCCCGACTTTCTAAGGTGTGTTAACATCCTAGAATGCTTTGTCAGGCTAGTAAGTCCATTCATGTTTAGTGAATATAACTGCATCAGTTTGGAAGATATGATAACCATTAAATGGGAGGAGGGAGGGTCCGGTCACCAGGATCAGGTGTTTTTTAAGAACATTTTATCTTTGCTTCATCCGTGAACAATGTCCGTGACATCAACACCTCATTTTGGAACACAGCTGTTGCAATTTAACCGCAGATTCCATGAGAGGATATCAGTGAAAGGGGAACACAATGGAGTATACTTCAAAGAGCTATTTTGTTGTTGTTTTTTTCCCTAAAATGATCACGCACAACAGGAATTTTTAAGACTGTCACACATGGTATCGCCAGGAACATGTATAAGTGCATATAACTCTGAATAAAATTTAAGAGAGTCTTTTAAGAAGTTCTCAAGCCATAAACAGTCTGTCTGGTAGTTCAGAAAGTCCCCTTTGTATTTTAAGTGGAGAGCATTGCACCGTTTTCCTAGCTATTCTCTCTGACATGGAAGGGCAGCTAATGTGGACTGTTGAGTCTCCTGTTCCTAAAATCCAACTGAAATTAGTCCACCTTATGAAAAGTGCTTCTGTACCCCACACCTCTTTTTCCTCTTCAGACCTATCTGTAGCAGAAATGGTAGGAAACAGGCTGAAAAGTAGCTGGACCAACGGATGTGTACTTGCACTGGGGGGCTCTGTAGAATGTTGTGGCTTGTCAGCTGAAACTGTGCCTGAGAGACTGTGGTTTGCTGTTCATTTAAACTGTTATCAGTGTTTTGCTATGTTTTGTCTGCAGACTGAGCAGGGGATTCATGCTGGTAGCCTATTCATTGATAAGAGCTGTGATCAGTGTTTTGAAGCCCTGCCACAATGGCTTCCATTTCACTGTCAGCCAAGCCTTTAGATGTTGCAAACTCAGCTGATGCTCTGGGCCCTTCACTTTGCTTGTCAGGGCTGTGTGACAGCATTAGATTCTGCTCTGTGCTGGCAGTCATGAATTCTCACCCTGGGAATGAACCCAACTGGCTGCCAGCAGAGCTTTTTCAGGTGACCAGCCTTCATCTATAGTTCTCTGGACTGGAGAAATAAATTGTTTTTGTGGCTCACTCCGCAGGCCAAAACTGGCCTGACTCGGATGGCAAGATCTGCTATATGTCAGCGTCAGGCAAGTCATTTGCAGCTTCTTCAGCTTTACACTGCTCAGGTGCAGGAATTGACAGAACTGGCTGCTGTTTCCCAGCAATGTCAGCTTGTTCCTTCTCTGCCACAAGACGCTGTTTCTCGTGTAGGTACCAGGCCTCCTCCTCCTCCATTAATGCCATCAAGTACCTTTACATCTCATTCAACTGCATTTTCCAGGTGTGATTTGTCCTCTATGAAATGTGCTATAGACATAACGGGTTCATTTACAGGCTTTCCTGTAGAAACACAATGTGACCTCCAGAATTTCTGGGTGGGAGGTCTTCTGCCCCAATTCCTCTTCCTCCTCCTCCTCATGAACCGGAATCCATCATACTAGGACAGCGTGATGCCTCCTGCAGCAAGAGTAGGGGTGTTTCCTCAGTGTCCTAGCCAAATTTTCCCTATTCACTGAAATACCTATTAACAGCGCAATCTGGTTCAATGTCAATTATTTGAATCTGTATTTCCTCTTCCACACCTGAGATGTGACTGAAAATAGGCAGTATTTCCTACTCCTCCTTTTCCGATCAACAACAATGAATTTAATAAAAATGAATAGACCCACTGCTTATGAAGCCCTTTTGACATCTCAATTGTCAATAGCTTGTTTACTATATGTTTTTAATTGCTACTTGGACCACTTAAAGTGATACTGATTAATTTATGCAACTACCAAATGGTATCAATTAGAGTTTTCAAAAATTCTACCCATTTCAAAGTGAGGGTAGTGGTCCCTGCTTTGGCTTACAGTATTATCTTTTGAAGCAGCTTATACAGACAAGAAACAACAAGGAAGGTTCGGGGTTGGTTTGGGGGCAGAGAGATGGGAAATGTTTGCAGTGCAGTTAAAGGAAAAAAATGCAAATGTATGTGGATAAAACTGTTAGGCATTTGTTGAATTGTCTGGACTAGAACCCTAATTTAGGTATCAATGCTTACTGTTGGCATGGTTCCAGGCGCCGATATGGTCTTTTCTGTGAGGCCCCTCCCTAACCTGTACCCTTTAACTACAAGGCTAGACTATTGCAGACCTGTGTGATAACCTTTTTTTATTCACTTTTTTTTATTACACTTCCTCCCCCAGCCCCTGATATACCATTTATACCATTGAGCCTTGAGACTGAAGGTCCCAACTTCAAGTCCTGACAGTGGTCACCCTAAAAGTTCCCCTGAGCCCCAATGAGTCCCTGTGGGAATGTTCTCTCCCACAGTACAGTCCGGGCTGGCTGGGGCAAAGTTGGGTGAGGAATATAAGATCCAAGATAGGGAAAGTGAACCAAGGTGCAAGTGCAGGGAGGTGGACATGGGAAGAGCTCATTGAGGTCATCCCCCAGTTAGAACAGATGATTTTTCTGTTCTTAGACCATCTTGCCACCCGCTGCTACTGCAGGTGCTGATCGCCATGCCTCAAGTAGGATGAGAACAGCTGTCATCGCCAGTTAATGTCTGTAATGCTACTCCTAATCTCACTATAGGAAGAGGAAAAAGAGCAGCAAAGATCCCCCTCGAGAGTCTATGAGTACTTCTCTGTGGTACTCACAAGACTCCAGTGATGTGGGACAAGGAGGCAGGTTCAGGATACAATCCCAGGTCTCCCCCATTACTCACGTTTATATAATGCCCTGGTGTCATATTAGGGGAAGAATGTCACCAAAAGAAAGAAACCATGTGACAGCCTTGCTCATACTTGCCTGTGGAAATTAACTGACTTTGTTTGCAATCTGATTGGCTTGCAGGGCGGACAGAACAGCCAGCTCTTCTTTTTGTGCCAGTTCTCTTTGGGATGTGGGATAACCTCCAGTCTAAGTTACCTGCAGGAAGGGGCACCCCACAGCACTATGAACCTGATCCTCAGCGCTGGATTGGCTGGCCTTATCATGTGGTATATCTGGAGGCTGGTTCGGCACAGCTGCACCATGTACGAGCTGCACAGTAAACAGCGTTACTGTGGTGTCTGCATCCTCCTCCTTACCAACTGGCACAAGATTCCCAAGCTGCTTTGCAATGCTCTGAAAGTAACTTTTGTGGTAGCAGACCTGGCCGCCATTTCTCTGATTAACCAGGACTTCCTCAGCACCTCAGAAGCGATCCGATTTTGGACCCCACTAACCATCTGCTACACACTGCTGGTGATCTACATGCAAGGTGAGGTTCTGAATCATTGAGCAGAAGCCGTCACCGGCACGTGCTAGTTAAGTGAGAATTGACTGCTCTCTTGCTTTAACTCTCTAGGGGTGTGTGGGTACCTTATTCTCTTGCTTTAACTCTCTAGGGGTGTACAAGTATGAAAATATTCATATTTTATGAATATCTGTATTCAGCTGATCATTATTCAGGTATTTACAGGAACTGCATTTGGCTGCAAACAGTTTTTTTCAGCAAGCCCCTCCCCTCCCACCAATGGGTCTATGGCCACCTCCCACTCACTAAGTCACCTCTTGCCCTGTTCCCCACCAATAGAATTTATATCAAATATCTTCCCCCCCCCCCCCACCAACCCACACTCCCTCCCTGGCATCTCCTGTAGTGTAAATAGAAACATAGAATTTGTTGACAGAAAAGGACCATTCGGCCTACCCGATCTGCCCAGATGTTTCCTGCCTAATCTCTGCAGACACTGACTTGTTTCCGCTGACCCACCCTCCTCCCTGCCTGTTTTCTAATACTTCCTTATGGCTGTCCCACACTTCTTGAAGCCCCCCACTGTTTTTGCTCCCAGTACTTCTGCTGGCATTCTGTTCCAGATGTCTACCAGCCTTTCAGTGAAGAAATATTTCCTCACGTATCTGTTAACTCCCCCAGCTTCATCGTATGCCCCCAGGTCCTGGTGCTCCTTCTCATTTGAAAAAGACTTCTCTTCTGCACCCTGTTCACTTCTGTGATGTACATGTGGGTCTCTATCATGTGACCTCGCCCTCTTCTCTCTTTCAGGGAGTACATATTGAGCTCCTTTAGTCGTTCCTCATAGGGCTTCTTGTGACACCCCAGCACCGTTTCAGTTGCCCTCTTCTGGACTGCCTCCACCCTGTCTATGTCCTTTAGAAAAATAGAAAACTTAGCCTCTCCCACACTGCCTTTAAATACAGTATAGTCTCCCCTCCCTAACAGGCCCCTCTCCCCAAGCCCCTGCAACCGCATTCTGATTTAGAGGGGAACTTGCAGTACTACCTTCGTCGACCTCCATTGGAGATGGAGGATGATTATTCACAGAAGGGGGATCAGTACTTGTGGACAGTTGATTGTGTCTCAGAGCCGGGACAGGGCTCAGTTGATTCCGGGAAATACTGGGCACCTTACCTGGTGGTATAAATATGTCTGAGGGAGCTACATATGCAGGAGAGGTGGGGCTAATAACAGTACTCATACTCGGCTGCACGGACAAGGCTGTCTTGATCAAATGTTTTTGCTGTGTTACAAGAGGCCATGGGCAGTCCTGGAATACATGACTCCTTATCATTATGGGGCAAAATCCCCTGTCCAAGGTCTTAATGCACACTCCTTAAGACCCCTGATACAGTACTTGAACGTGGGTGGAATGGCATGGGTAAGATAAGTCCTGACCTCCTGATTCCTGATTTATTTTAAATATTTTATTGTGTGTTTTTTTTTTTTTTTTTTTGGGGGCTCAACCTCACACTACACATTTCCTGACATTAATGCAATATGGTGACACCAGTCGAGGGGGGCATGACTTGAATAACTTTTCACAACTGATAAGCGCGTTGCATTTCCTCCAATATAATTTTTGTCTGAGACAGTTTTAATGGAGCAGTAACAGACAGTACTTGAGATGCAGAGTGGGAAAGGGTCTTAACAGCTTTACTCTTCACCTACCTGATGTCTGTGTGACGTTGTACCCGTTTGTGCCACCATGAAGTGTGACCAAACCAATAAATGATTTGACATAATTTTGTTTTAAGATTACATGACCATGAGGTCCCACCATTCGTAATACCGCTTAAACCCCAGAGTACCTTAAGGCAGCCTCAGTGGCCCAGTGGCAGTATATTGCACTGCTGTGCAGGTGAACTGGGTTCAGTACCTGAATTGGGTCTCCACATGTAGGGTTAAGCCAGGCTAAGATACCTGCTGTTCAGCAGTGTTTCTCAGTCAGGGAGGGGTTAGCAGTGAGTTCCAGCACCCCAGTGACCCTCTGTGGATGGGCCAGGGAGCTTGCCTCTTACCACAGGGGCACTGTGATGTCCAAGGCCAGTGTAGGCACTGTTCACACCAACAGGTGAAGGGCGGGACTTTAGGGTGAAAAATCAGAGACAAAAAAGTACATGCACCAAGCTGTCATAACTGTAATCTGCTCTGCTGTATGTAGATACCCAGTTGCTGGGATGTAGTTGGGGAAGCAGCTGACAGGGCGGAGGGATTGCAGACAGTGTACAGCAAGACCTGATTGGCAGGAGGTGATGGCCACTTGGAGGTGGGGGAAGAAATATTGGTGGGGGAAAAAATAAGGAGTGCCTCTGTGGGATACTCATGGACTGGACAAAGACCCCAAAAACCAGATAATCCAGTCCAAACCCATACTGTATAAGTGGTAACAGTAATTTCAGGCTCCACCAGAGCTAGGCCCCCCTGTAATCAATATACAGAATTTGCATAAAGGAACACTGCTAGCCACCTATCTGAAAAGTGGATATGAGAACCAGATAGGAACTTTCTATCACCGTGAAATAAGGGGTGTACTTCAATATATGATTTTGATTTTTACTTTCCTTTTCTTACCCTGATCCCTGCCCCCATTTAGGACCTCCTTCCACTTACCCAGGCCTTGTTCCATTGGAGCAGCCAGCTGATGAACTGCTGCCACTCCTTTACCTGGGTCCCTGATTGTACCCCTGCCACCAGTCATGCACACTGAATCAAGGCCAGGCTTAACTCAGCAACTGGAAATACCCATATCTAGTGGCTGAGGGGAGTGAGGGAGCGATAAGATGTGTGCGGATATCAGCTACTGACCTGACCCTTGCTGGACATGAGGGCATGGCCAGCTTCATCTGTCCAGTCAGAGGCCCCCTTTTCTGTAATCTTACCATACCCTCCACCAGGAGAAATGCCAGCTTACTAGGCCTGCCACCCTCAAGCCCCCACCTGCAGCCCTAAATCTCACATGTATGACCAAGACCGCCAAGACCCTGAGAGGGTGAACATGTAGCAGCATGAGGATCCCTTCTACCGTGGAGGTGGAGAGAGTCCTGTGGAATGCAGCCTTGACCCCCTGCCAGCCCAATGTGGCACCCCTAAAATCAGGTCCCCAGCATGGCAGGTTGTACGCCTGTCCACTGTGTCATTTGACCTTCTGGGTCTTGATGTTCAAACAGTAAGGCATCACAGGGTGTGTACTGTTGGGGGACAAAGAGATGACTTGGGTGGGGTTGAAGCATGAGGTGTCGCTAAGTGCATGCATGAGCTTCACATCAAGCAGACTAGATAGGCCAGAAGGTCTTCTTGCTGCTAGCAGTTTTGTGTGACCCCTAGGTCACCCTGTCTGGGTTCACCTCCCTGCCTGCTGCTGTACAGGGCCCGCCTGGTTGAGTGGGTTGGTTTTGTATTTTTTCCTATGATAGTGGGTCTAGTCCAAGAACAAATAAGAAATACGGTAGCTTGCGAGGTGGGCGCCTGAATCACATCGCCGTCCGAAATGGTGACGCGATATAGGCGAAAGCCCGAAAGGCGAAGGGCAGAAGGTGACCAGATGTGGTGGGGCGACCCTTGAGATAGATGTCGCTAAGTGTATATACACACACACACACACACACACACACACACACACACACAGGAGGCGAGCATGGCCTGGGAGGGCCAGAGGGGATGTAGGGGTGGCACTGCGGTCGGCTGCGAACTGCGCCGTGGCATCGGGTTGGCCTCCGCTTGCGGTGCTGGGGTTCAGGTTCAGATCTGGGTTCACGCGCTATTGTGCTTTTCTTGCACCCGCCCAAAACCTTATTTTTTGCTTCGCACCACCTCCCCTGACATGCACCCCCAGAGTTGAGAATCCTTAAGTAGGGGATGGGGGGCAAAGCCCCCAGCGTGGGGAATCGTGTGTATGTAATGAAGCCACAGCCCCTCCACAGAAAGCAAGTATTCAGTCCCAGGCGCCGTTTTTCTGTGCACCGAGGTTGTCAGGGTCGCAAAATTGTTTTCGCCACCCTGACGTCGCTTTTCAACGGGTCGCTCTTTTGTGGTCACCCATCTCACATAGAACCAAGAAATACCATGTTGCCTCCACCCAGAGAGAGTAAATGGAGCAGATGGTGTGTGCAATACCTTCCCCTAGGATGTAATACCTACCCATCTCCCTACACTGGACTGGACCCTCCCCAAGGGACCAATAAAACAGTTGTTACTTTCACCAGTCAACACTTTAATCCATTACACAAACTAAGTACACACCCAGAAGTGAACTTCAGCAAATTAACAGTGCATTTTTATTTAAGAATACAGACCAGGAAGCTGGAGGAAAAGAGGGACTTAGGCAGTTGCAGGTCACATTGAGCACTCCGCTCCTGTAGCAGTGTCCCCTGTGAGCCACTGTACTGTGGGTCACTACCACCCCCTAAGATACTGCATGGTCTAGGAAGCACTCCACCAATCAAGGGGCACAAAAAAGATAAATGACTTTACACAGGGTGTGGTAAACGCTTCAGCTGGTACCAGTACTAAAATTAGGATTTCAAGTATGATTCAAAAAACAGCGACTCTGGGTACCCAAGAATGAAGTCCCAGTACAGGCATGGTAGCTACGTTGCCCAGGTTCTTTCTGTCGTGCATTCGATGAAATTTAGCAAACTTGTAATTTAATCTTCCAACAAGCCACAGTGTGCTACCACAGTTTAAAGAACGTGAAATTCCAAATGTTTGGAAAACCCAGCTTTATAATCCCAACAAGGTAATTGTAATCCAAAAGGGAAAAGTACTAAAAACCCCAGCTAGCAGCACCAGCATTCACGTGACCCATAGGTGCAGTAGCTCAGACAAGGTGGGAACCAGCACACAGTAGCAGTTTGGGCAATATTCAGCAATAGGCCCCAGTGGCCTAGATGTGGAGCACTTCGGACTCTTTCAGGCGCTTGGCAGCAGCACAGCCCTTCTGGCTCAATACTCACAGCACACAGGAGCACTATGCAGCGGCTTCACAGTTCCCAAAGAACCCAGACCCAAGGAGCGACCCCCACAGTCCAGCTCCCCTCAGGATCGAGAGTAACCACGTACTCTGGGCCCACACCCAGTGACTTCCTGTTCCCTGATCCCTGATTCACCCTACCAGATAAGGACTGGCAGACCCCTTACCTGGCTCCAAAGTAACCTGGGTAGGATGCAGATCTCTTTCTGCTTTGTACAGCTCAGCAGTTTCGGTCTGCAGAAGTGCTCCACAAGTGCAGACTCTTAGTGGTTTCTTTCAACAGCTGCCCGTCTGTTTCAGGGTCACAGATTTCACTAAACAGGTGCCTTCCCTGGCACAATCTGCGAACAGTGTAAGCCTGGGAAAATGCTCACAGTGATTCTGGGTGATGAACCCTGGTGAGGGCTTGCAGGATTGTTGGCCTTGCTAGGCCTCTTGCTCTAACAAGCAGCAGCTCCGCTCACCTCTGAGTCTCTGTTCAGCTGCCACAAGCTCCTCTAGAGCCCAGAAACTCCCCTCACACACTTGGTGTCTGATTTGTCAGGCAGGGCTGTCCATCAGTCATTCTTCCTTGTCCTGCTCTCTGATTCGCCCTCTTAGCCCACCAATCCACTTGAGAGGTAGGATTGTCAGAGCCCACTGAAGTTCTGGGTTCTGGTCTAGAACTTTGCAGATAGTCCTAGGTTTCTAATCTTCTTTAGAACTCAAACTGTCTTTTATGCATTTGATACATCTGCATATGAGCAGCACATTCTCATATCGTCTCTCTAAAACATTTTAGGATGTAATTCCCAATAATTGGTTTCTTTTCCAGGCTTGCTTCAACTGTTTGTGAAATGTCTGAATAAAAAAAGCATTTTATTTAGTATTTAGAGCCCTTAATACTTTGAACCCATGGGTGTTCTAGTTGTAAATTAGAAAAACTCCTGTGTTATAAAAAGGGTACTAATCATTTTAGAAGTCGTTCTGACAAACCTGTGGAAGGGTCCCTGATTGTTTCATCTTTCACAATCCCTTCTGTCGGTTGCTAGGGCTTTCTAGCTCTCTGATTGGCCAGCTGGCAGGGTCCAAGGTCGCAAAGATGGCCGCGACCATGCTCTGATGGAGCCTTGACTCCAAAGTCTTTCACTTATATTTTCTTCTGTGTCCCCCCATTAGTATGCTGGCCCCCCAGGGTGTTTTGCAGCCTCCCCTGGGCAATTTTCTGGTCAGTTGGGGGTGGCTGCAGTGTGGCAGATCCACAAGTTACGGCGTGCCCGAGTCGCTAGAGCAGGAGCAGTGGGCAGGGGCTCCTTGATTTGCAGCGTGTGTTTCCACTCGAAGAAGTGGCAGATCGGTGTCCTCCTGGTGCCATGGCACCAAAGAAACAGAAATGGCATCCTGGTCAAGAATCCTAGTCCCTACTGTCAGGCTTGGAGGACCAAGACTGAAGAATGTGGTGGCAGCTGCAGAGGAGGAGGGTGCAGGAGGCACCAAACATGTTGCTGCGGCCGGTCTCTCTCTCCCTCCCTCTGTGCCAAATACATGGTCGAGCAAGGGAGAACGGGCAGCTGCAGTTTTGTGGCAGTTCAGCAGGAACACTCGGAAGGGTGTAGCAGCAGTCCAGGTAAGCCCCCCCTCCCAAAGGACAGGTTACACTTGTGTGTTTGTGTAAGTGCTTCCACCACCTGAGAAGTGCAATTTATTTTATTTTGTTTTATTTATTTAGTTAAATTGATTTATTTTGTTAGGAGCACTGGGTCAATGACTTTTTTCAGGCCTGACCAGACCATAGGCACATAAATGCAACAATGTGATATAAAAAGTGCAGCAAAATGTACAAAAATGCATGATATATATAGGTACACTTAAATCGAGCAAGTAATTTTGGAAATGCAATTCAAAAGTCGAGTACAGACCGATCTTTTGAATAGAATCAGGTAAATAATTCCAGAATAATTGTGCTAACCATTATTGCACAATAATGCACACATTATAGTGCCTTGCTGTGATTATGAAATAGAAACATAAAATTTGACAGCAGATAAGGACTGCTTGGTCCACCTAGTCTGCCCATTTTTCCTTAGCTACTGTATCACCACAGACCCTGCATGATCTCCGCTTATCCCCTTGTTTTATTGCTTAGGTTCCCTTATGCCTGTCCCATGCTTTTGTGGACCCTGTTACAGTTTTTGGCCCCATCACCCCTGCTGGGAGGCTGTTCCAGGCATCCACCACCCTCTCCATAAAGAAGTACTTCCTCACTTCTCCACCAAGTCTACGCCCCCCTCCAGCTTCATAGCATGACCCCTTGTCCTTGAGCATCTTTTCTTCTGAAAAATGCTACCCTCTTGAACCTTATTTATACCTGTGAGGTATTTGAAAGTTTCTATCATATCTCCCCTTTCCCTCCGTTCCTCCAGAGTATACGTACTAAAGTCCTTCAGTCTTTCTTCATAGGGCTTTTGATGCAGGCCCTGCACCATTTTGGTTGCCCTCATCTGGACTGCCTCCACTCTTTCTATGTCATTCTAGAGATGTGGTCTCCAGAAGTGGACATAGTACTCCAGGTGCGGTCTCACCAGTGATCTATACAGGGGCAACACCTCTTCCTTCTTTCTGCTGGTGACCCCCCTCCCTATGCACCCCAGCATCCCGCTAGCTCTCCTGACTGCCTTGTCACACTGCCTAGCTGCCTTTAGGTCATTAAATATGATAACCCACCAGGTCTCTTTCCTGTTTGGTGGTCATTAGTACCACCCCTCCCAATTTGTACTCTGCCCCTCGGTTTCTGTGCCCCAAGTGCATGATTTTGCACGTTTTTGCATTGAAGCCCAGATCTTACTTCAAGAATGAGCTCCTGCAGCAGGCTACACCTTAAGGACTATGCCGTCTGGCACTAGGACTCCACGGCAAACTTCTAGCCAGTAGTACCCAGCTGGGGTCTGCCCCCTGTGTCGGTCCGCCCACCGACATCACCCTCTGTAAAAAGGAGGTGGACCCCAGCCCCACCTTAGTTCTTTTCCTGCCGTCGACCCGTGTGCTTTGGCTCTTCGGATGCCTCATTGCATCAGTCGACCGCCATCTTTAGCCTTCTAGTTCATAAGTACCCGTTTTTTCTTCTAAAATTTGTTTTTTCTAAACCAGTTTATGTCATCGCCGTCTTCATCACCACAGCGATGGAAATCTAAGTTCCCGTGCGGGCGGCGGATTCCAGCAAAAGATGATCACTCACAGTGCCTCTTCTGCCTGGGGCCTGACCACAACATGAAAGCCTGCCTGGCCTGCAGTAAATTCAGTCAGCGGACCCGCATCCATCACTGCAAGACTCTCCAGGCCTACGTTATGGAGCAGCAGCCCGCCGGCCTTCAACGTCTATCGAAGACCAGCTCCTTAGCCTCCAGGTCGCTGATTTCCCATAAGGAGAAGCATTCAGGAGGGACGCACTAGGACAAGGAGCACAGTAGGTTGGAGTCTCGCTCCAAATCATCTCACCACAAGGACAAGCAAGAGAGCAGACTCTGCCCCCTGTCAGGCCTAACTTCCTCCGTCCTGCAGTCGGTGAAGGCTCACCCCTTACCCTCTCAGTGGGTGGCAGCTCTTTGGGGCAAGGGGCAAGGGGCTTCTGGTCCCTTCCTAAGCCTTGTGCCCTTCCAGCAACCATCGGGGCCTAAGGCCAGGACTTCAGCCGATAAGGCTCCAGTGTCTTCTTCCTACTCCAGTTCATCGTCACCAGCAGATGACAGGCGCAGACACCAGGAGCATTCCCGTTCAAGGGAATGCTCCCCCCGAGTCAAGTCAGCAGCAGTAGCAGAAACCCTGATGCAGGTATTGGATGACCAGCCTTCCAACAAGTGGAAGGACAAGAGGCAGATGCCACAGGGTAAGGCATCAGGTGACCAGACATCAGGGATGACTACTTTAACCCAGACGCCCTCTGGTCCACTGCCTCAGAGTCTGACGCCAGGGCTGCCATCTCCGAGGGTTTTTCAGCCTGACAATTGGGTGCCTGTCAACACTGCGACAGACCATATGCCCTCTGGTCCAGTACCCGACAACCAGGCATCAGGGAACCAGATGACGGGTGACCAGGCGACAGGCCTTAACATAACCTTGAGCCCTGATTAACACCCGAGGGAGATGCCAGGGCCCAGCAATCCTCCAAAGACTCCAACAGAACCTAAGAGTACACCACCCCCACAGGTGCTCATGGTTCCCCTAGCGGACGTAGGATGGCTGTTCACATTCTGGTGGTATACAGTTAAAGGAAATTTGCTAAAGAAAAATGACCCCCCACCTCCTCCACCACCACAGCTTCTCACACCGGTCATTGACTAGGCATTGAATCCGGACCCTCTTCCATCGTCTCCGCTCTTACCATGGAGCCCAACTCCACAAGAGTCAGATCCAGAACATCACAGATGCAGGGGCAGGTGTCGCTGCTCCTCGTCCAGGTCATCTTCCTCAGACAAGAGTAGCAGATGCAGGCACAGGCGCAAACGTTCAAGGTCAGTCTCCTCTTCCTTCTCTAGAGGCCACCCTTATTTCTCGGACTCCTCTTCCAGGGGCTACTCCCCAGAGCCAGAAGGTCCCCACAACTCACCCAGGTCTCCCCCAGATGACCCGACTTTCATGGATGTGATGCGCCACATCCAATTCCTGAACCAATGGGACACAGAGGAATTGGATCCAGAGAGGAAGAGACTCCACACCTTTTTGGGCATGAGTGACCCAAAACCTTTGGTCATCCCCCCCTCTGGTTCCTCCTTTCCAGGATTTAACAAGTTGGCTTGGGAGCATCCTTTCTCTTTCTCAGCTGTCCCCAAGAAGGCGGACAGACTCTGTAAGCCCACTAAAGGCGAGCCCTTACAGGGAAAAAATCCAAGAACAGATTCCATGGTCCTAACCACAGCACATGGTAGGACTGAGCAACCTAAACATATGAGCTCACAGCCACCTGACAAGGAGTCTAAGAAATTGGACCAGTTTGGGCGGAGAGTCTACACTTTTTCCACCTGTTCCATACGGTCTCTGAATTTTCTAGCACACATGGTGCTTTACCAAAACTCTCTTTAAAAAAAGGCCTGGAGCTAACCCAGAAGCAGCCTGAAGGCCCGTCCCATACGGAGCTTCTGGATGTCCTTCAGTTGGACTGGACATAGGGAAACATGTTGAGAGCATCCTACAATTCAGCAGACACAGCCGCTCGAGCCGCAGTCATCGGGATCTTCCTCCATTGTCACTCCTGGCTGAGGGTATCCAGGTTTAGACAGGACCTCCAAGATTCCATTCTGGATGCTCCTTTCCATGGGTCTGTCATCTTCGGAGAGGAGGTTCAAAAAATAATTACAGATTTGCAGGACTCTGGGAAGGCAGTGCAATCTGTTCATCACATGTACCGGTCGGACCTGCAGCAGCCCACGCGTAGGCCATTTTGGCGGCCAGGTACCAACAGACAGTGAGGCCAACAGCCCCAAGGTCCTTTCAGGTGAAAGGCTCCCTCATAACCATCTGGGAACAGTGGGCCTAGTAATGTCAAATCCTGCCAGCCCTTGCTACCCACCCCAGCCACCTGTGCATGATTCCCAGCCCCCCCCTTCCTCCAGCAGAGGTGATGGGGGGGACATGATCGAAACGTTCAAGTACCTCAAGGGAATCAACAAAGTCCAAGAGGGTAGCATCTTTCAAAAAAGAGGTGTGCAAGAACAAGGGGGCACAATTTGAAGATGGGGGGGCCGCTCAGAGGTAATGTAAGGAAGTATTTTTTCACAGAGAGGGTTGTGGATGCATGGAATGGCCTGGAGGAGGTTGTGGAGTCGAAACAGTGATTGAATTCAAGCATGCATGAGACAGCCATAAGGCAATTCTAGGGGGTTGGGGTAGAAAGAAGTAGGCTGCTGGTTAACTAGGATCTGCAGCTTATCCATTAGGTAGGGAAATGGGCAGACTGGGTGGGCCAAGCGGTCCTTATCTGCCGTCAAATTCTATGTTTCTTTGTTTCTAAGTAGGGTGTTGGTTCTCCCTCTACCTAGACGGGTGGACCAACATTATAGCAGACATTTGGGTTCAGGATATCATAGAAAAAGGCTACATGCTGGAGTTCACCGAACTCCCCCTAGACAGTTCTTCAGCCCCCTCTTGATACTCCCAAATCCATACAGCCCTCATCAAGGAAGAGATTCAGGCCTTGCTCTTAAAACAAGTCATCAAGCCTGTTCCTCCCTCCCAACAGGGGACCAGGTATTACTCCCACTTCTTCTTAATTCCCAAGAAGACAGGAGACCTAAGGCCCATACTGGACTTAAGCCAGCTGAACCAATATATCGAATGCAAAAGATTCAGGATGGTGACCTTACCTGGTCTGATCCCCATGCTAAGTCAGGGGGATTGGTTTTGCTCCCTAGGTATGCAAGATGCATACCTACACATACCGGTGTTTCCAGCTCACTGGAGGTACCTGAGGTTCGCCTTTCAGGGAAACCACTACCAATTCCGGGCTCTACCTTTTGGTCTCTCCTCGGCTCCGAGGGTGTTTACCAAGTGTCTTGCGGTAGTGGCAGTTGCTTTAAGGAGGCAGGGTCATTTCATCTATCCTTACCTAGATGACTGGCTCCTAACTGCCCCCCTCCAGGTCACAGTTAATTTTCACCCTCTCAGATACATTCCTAGTGTTCCAGCATGAGGATAACCATCAGCCTCCCAAAGTCCGGTCCCTGGCCCTGTCAATGTCTGCAGTACATAGGGGCCATTCTGGACACACAGCAGGGAAGGGCATTCCTCCCACCTGACAGGGCCAAATGACTGAGAGACCGAGCCTCTGCAATAGCTGCATCCAACAGAGTCCCGGCAAGGACTATGTTGCAGCTTCTAGGGCACACGGCAGCAGCCATACCCAAGGTACCACTGGCATGCTTGCATATGAGTGTTCTCCAATGGAACCTCAGGGTTCAATGGGACCAGAAGTCCGACGACCTCAAACATCCCATAAGTGTGTCGAGGGCTGTTTGACAGACGCTATCATGGTGGCTGACTTCTCCCAATTTGGAAGCAGGAGTCCTGTTCCAGTCGGATTCACTGAGTCAAATCCTAATCATGGATGCATCGGGTCTAGGATGGGGAGCTCACTTTCAGAATTACCGTACTCAGGGCACCTGTTCAGAAATAAAAGTGCCCCTGCACATCAACATTTTAGAGTTGAGGGCGATTCTGTATGCCATGCAGGCCTTCCAGACTCACCTTTCCCAGGGTCCCCTGCTTCTCCAGACTGACAACATGTCGGTGGTCTTTTATATCAACAAGCAGGAGGGAACACATTCCTACCTTCTGTACAAAGAAGCCATGAGAGTGTGGTACTTGGCCCTGGAAAACAGACTCAAGCTAACAGTGGTTCATGTCCCAGGCATCCAAAACGTCCTGGCAGGTGAGCTCAGCCGCTCTCGGTCCAGGATCCACGAGTGGGAACTGCTTCAAGAAGTGGTGGACAACCTCTTCAAAAGATTGGGGCATCCAGAGCTGGACCTCTTCGCATCCCCATGCAATGCAAAACTGCCCAATTTCTGCTCGCTAGATCCCGGGCCTGGTGTTTTCTGGCAAGACACACTGTCCCTCTGTTGGACAGGGAGGTTCCTTTATGCATTCTCTCCCTTTCCCCTGCTACAGAGGGTATTGCTCAAGCTGCAGGCAGAAGGAGCAACGATGATCCTGGTAGCTCTGCTCTGGGCATGACAAATATGGTTCCCCCTTTAGCAGCGGTTGGCTGTGGAACCACCTTTTGAACTACCTCTCTCATCCAGTTTGCTATCCCAAGACCAGGGCACATTAGTCCACCTGGATCTTTGGTCCCTTCACCTTCATGTATGGCTCCTGCAAACCTATCCATCTCCAGGCATGGAGTTTCGCAGAGGATGGCCGAAGTCCTGGTAGAGGCAAGAAAGCCATCTACGAGGGCTTCGTATGCTGTGAAGTGGAAACGGTTCTGCATCTGGGCAGTCGCACATTCCCTGGACCCTTTAATGTGCTTGGTGAAGTCAGTGTTGGAATATCTCCTGTCGCTTTCTTACACGGGGCTGCGATACTCCTCCATTAAGGTGCACCTCTGTGCTATTTCAGCTTATCATGCGCCTGTGGAGGGTAGGAATGTGGCTCAATTGGACCTTGTCTGAACATTCCTATGAGGCATACTTCATATGAAGCCTCCAATCAGGGATCCTCTTCTCTCATGGGACCTTTTGTTCATTCTAGAGAAGTTAACCTTGCCTGTCTTTGAACTGGCCACGGATTGCAACCTCCGCTTTATCTCTCTTGAAAAGCGTTATTCTTAGTTGCCATCACTTCAGCTAGAAGGATTTCAGAGTTGCAAGCCCTGATGTGTAAAGAACCTTATTTAATTTTTCATAGAGACTGGGTGTCTCTTCGAACTAATCCTAAGTTTCTTCCAAAGGTAGTGTCTGAGCTGACACTAAATCAGGACATCTGCCTTCCAGTCTATTATCCTGAGTATTCGAATGGGGTGGCCCTTCTTCACACTCTAGATGTTCATAGGATCCTTCATTACTATCTGAGCTATACTAAATAGGTCCAGAAATCGGATCAGTTATTTGTTTCCTTTGCTCACAGGACTCTGGGGAAACCTGTGGCAAAACAAACCACGTTGAAATGGTTAAAGAATTGTATAGTTTTCATTTTTGACAAGTATGAAAAGCCCTTGCTGGAACCGGTCAAAGAACATTTCATGATGAGGGGGATGGTTGCATCTTTTGCAGCCATGAAAAATGTTTCGACGGTAGATATCTGTGTGGCTGTAACATGGAACTCTGTGCACACCTTTGTTAAGCACGACACTCTGGACATTACTTCCAGAAGAAGAGCAAGGTTTGGCCTAGCTGTGCTCCAAGGCCTTATTTCCTAAACCAGTAATAGGGGTTTACCTTCCACCCTGTATTTCCTTTTTTCCCTTCTGGGACACTGCTTGGAGCTTAGTCCTTAAGGTGTAGTCTGCTGCAGAAGCTCATTCTCGAAGTAAGATAGTACAGTCACGAAAGAACTTACCGTAACAGTAGATCTTCGATAAGAGTTCCTGCAACAGGCGCTATTTTCCATTCCTCCTTCCCCGTATTAAGTTTCTCCTGTTGGGAACTTTCGGCACCTACCTCAGCTTCCTTCCTGCTGATTAACATCCAGGTCTCCAGCGGATGAACTGAGGTGGGGCTGGAGACTGCCTCCTTTATACAGAGGGTGACGTTGGTGGGCGGACCGATGCAAGGGGTGGACCCCAGCTGGGTACTGCTAGCTAGAAGTTTGCCATGGAGTCCTAGTGCCTGACAGCATAGTCCTTAAGGTGTAGCCTGCTGCAGGAGCTCTTCTTGAAGATCTACTGTTACGGTAAGTTCTTACTTTACTGTACTTTGCCATACCCTTGACCACTCCTCTAACTTTTTTAGATCCGCTGTCATTCCCCTCCCTCCCAGAATGTCTGCCCCATTGCAGATTTTAATGTCATCTGGAAACAGACAGACCTTTTCATCCAGCCCCTCTGTAATGTTGCAAATAAAGACATTAAAGAGGACTGATCCCAGTACAGACCCTGTGGTACCCCAATGGTCGCCTTTCCTTCTTCAGAGTGAACTCCATTTAGCACCACCCTCTGTTTCCTATCCCTTAGCCAATTTCTTACTCTGTTAACCACCTTTGGTCCCACTCCTAGGCTACCCAGCTTGCCTACTAATCTCTTATGTGGAACGGTGTCAAAGGCCTTTCTGAAATCTAAGTAGGCTACATCCACTGCTCCTCCCTGATCCAATTCCCCGGACACCCAGTTAAAGAAATTATTAGATTTTACTCTGAGAGGGCTCTTGCAGCAGGTAATCACCTTGAGGACTGAATGCCCCCTCACATCAGGACCACATGGAAACTTTAGCCAGCAGTATCTGACAAGGGACCGCCCACATGATGTCACATGACGGACGTCAGCGTGAACCTATATAGTGGGCAGTTCCCACGTCCACCTTCCGGTTCTTTCCTGCCGTCGACCTGATCAGTCAGACCTCGTGAAGATCGTACACTGCAGTTCGACTGCTATCTCAGATGAGTATCCATTTACTTTCTTTCAAAATCAGTATTTCATTTTATTTTGTGCATGTTGTTGTCTAACGTCGAGCACAAGAACAAGTGTGCTTTGTGCTGCGCGCAACTACCGCACTAGGATTTACACTGTCTCTCTGCCTCTTCTGCCTAGGCCCAGAGCACAAGGTCGAGGACTGTGAGGCCTGTGCCAGTTTCAACCCGGCCACATGGATGCACCCCCCAACAGGCCCTCGAGACTCATCTCTTGAAGCAACGAATGGCATCCAGAGAGAAAGAGCTCCAAAAATTGTGTGGTGCTTACACCTCGCCCACCGAAATCTAGGCACGAGAAGAGGAAGGAAAAACATCGGGACCAGGAGTGGTCCCCCTCTTGCCTAGGCCACCTGCGGACCCCTTGGACGAATGGCGGTCTTCTTCCTCCAGGACGTCGGCCGCAGCTGCCCAGCCTGCCACCTAAGGAGCAGTCCTTGAGGCCCCTGCTGACACTGGTTTTGGTGGCTGCAGGAACCTCTGCCACACTTAGACCCATCTCCATGGGGGGGGGATCTGCTGTGCCGAGTGGAGCCGTTAAGTCGCTCGTTGGTCCCTCCGATGAGCGCCAAGCTCAGGCTGTTGCGTTGGGCTCCGGGGACTCTGGAGCCCACCTGGCTTCGACAGATAAGTCTGGCGTCGGCAAGTCCGACATTCGCATGGTCGGTTCGGCCAATAAGTTGGACGTCGGCGGATGCTGCTGGATCTCTCTCAGCCTCCCCTGGAGGGTTTTTCTCACCAGGCCTCCCCTTCACCATGGGATCTGGCTCCCCCTTCCTTGTCTGTTAACAGAGGGACAGGAGATGAGGGGCTTCCACCAGGTGGCTTCTCCCAGGTTCACCTCTGGATTTAGGGTTAGGAGCTGGTGATAACCCAGATGGTTCCCAGCTTCCTCCTCCACCATCAGGGGCCTCTCCACCACCGGCACGCCGCTCACCAGATTTGACCCTCCTAGAGCCCTTGGGGGTTTAATGTCCTGTCAGGGCCTATGGTGTCACCGTCAGGCCCTCCGTCAGCCTTACCTCTGTTAGGCCCCCCCATCAGCCCCTCCGTCAGGATATACTCCGTCATGCCTCCCGTCGGGTTACCTTCCGTCGGGCCCTCCAGTACCCCCGTCAGGCTACCCTTGAGGGTTCCGCTGTCGGGTTAATCTGACCTCAGGCTCCAGCATATAACCACCAGGTTACCCTCCATCGAGGTTTTATGCGCCGAAATACGATCCTGATTACCTTCCGCCAGGATACCCATCGACGCACTATCACGCCGTCAGGTTTCTAACATACTAAAATGCCAGCAGAATAGGCCTAATGGTTTCTTGAGTCTACTCAATTTTCAGCACCTCACTGAGGGACGATTTTGGTGTCTCCCCCCCCTGGTTACACTGTCTCCAGTCCCAGATGTTCCACCTGTATTGGACCTGGTCAGATTTACCCTCCCCTGTACCTGTCCCATCCCCTCTTAAACCCGTCCACAGTCTCCACCTCTACCAGCTTCCTGGGCAATGCATTCCATGGCTCCACCACCTTTTCCGTGAAATAACATCTCCTCCTGTCCCCTCTGAGCCTTCCCCCTTCCAGCTTACACCCGTGACCTCTTGTTGCCCCACTCTCCTTCCTTTGGAGCACCCTGACTAGGCATCCTTTATTGATCCCTTTCATGTACTTAAAGACCTCTATCATGTCCCCCCGTTCCTCCTCTCCTCCAGGGTGTACATGTTGAGCTCCTTGAGCCTCTCCTCATAGGTCCTCTCCCCCAGGACCCAGATCATTTTGGTTTCCCTCCTTTGGACCCTCTCTAGGAGTGTAATGTCCCTCTTTAAATGTGGTCTCTAAAACTGTACACAATACTTGAGGTGTGGCCTAACCAAGCAGTTGTACAGTGGAAGGATCACTTCCACCTTTCTGGAAGTAATCCCACTGGCAATGCATCCCAGCATCCTATTTGCCCTTGCCGCTTCCCTCCTACAGGTCTCTGAGTTGTTCATTTTGACATCTACCACTACCCCCAGGTCCCTCTCACCCTCCGTGACTTGAATCATGTCTCCTCCCAGGGTATACACCTGGCCTGGATTTCTGACTCCCAGGTGCAGAACCTTGCACTTCCCCACATTGAATTTTAGTTTCCATTTTCCCAACCACCTTTCCAGAGCCTCCAGGTCCTCCTGCAAGACCACCCTCCCCTCCTCTTCATCCACCACTGCACCCAGCTTTGAGTCATCTACAAAGAGACTCATCTCACTCCTGATCCCCCTCCTGATGTCTGAGATGTAGGCATTGAACAGGAGTGGGCCCAGCACTGACATCTGGAACCCCATTAGTAACCCACCTTGGGGATGAGGCTGACCCTCCAACCTCCACCTTCTGAGTATGCTCAGAGAGCCAATTTCCTATCCATCTTAACAACTGTCTCCCTACCCCCATTTCCTTCAGCTTAGCCAGCAGGCCACTGTGGGATACCGAATCAAACGCCTTGCTAAAGTCCAGAAAGGGGATGTCCACAGGCCTACCCTGGTCCAGGGCCCTAATCACCCAGTTACAGAACTCAACAAGGTTTCCTGACACTGGGCTTTGCCACTGGCTATCCCCCGGCTTATCAGCGTCCTCCACCTCCACCACCTCAGCCTCCGGCAGATTCTCGGTCCATTCTGCATCGTGTCAGAGATGGGTAGTCATCAGCCTTCCAGGGAGCCCCGACATGCAGATGGCGAGGTAGGTTCCAGCTCCTCTATCTCAGCCAACGGCAGTCCTGTCAAAGGATCCGACGTCAACCCACCCTCTGGATAAGCCAACGCCGGGACCATGGAATTTGGCCATCCCTGATTCCAGGTCTTCGGATTTGGATCAAGACTGTGACTCGAATTCTTTTTCGTCGGCAGAGTCGGACTTCATAACCCCTCCTATAGAGGAGCCCCAGCCTAAGGAATCCCCTAAATCGCCCCCGGAGGATCCTTCCTTCGCAGACCTCCTCTGCAAAATTGAAGAGGCCTACGACCGGAAAGCAGATGAACAGGATCCCAAAAGGCAGTGCCTTGCAGAGAACCTGGACATGCAGGCGATGGCCCCGGTCCTTACCCTGCCCTGGCTGGAGCCACATGAGGATCTGGCATCAACCATTTGGATGATGCCCTCCTCTGTTCCAGCAGTAGCCAAGAAGGCGGACCACACCTGTCACACTCCAGAGGGGAAGGATCACCTCAGTGTGCACCCTAAGACCAATTCAGTCATCACTGCGGCTGCTCATGACCAGTTCTCCAAGCCCCAACACATGAGCACCTCTCCACCTGATAAAGAGTCTTGGCAGCTAAATCAGTTTGGTAGGAAGTTTTACTCCTCCTCCTCCTGGCTGTGAGGGCTCTAAAGTATGTACTGTAGGTCACATGCTGGTCTACCAAAAGTCCTTGTTTGCCCAGTTGGAGCCGGCCATTGAAGCCCTCCTGGACTTGGAGTCAAAATCCATATTGGCAGATTCGATCTGTTCTGCTATGGTGACCTGCAGACATTCCCTCAGGGCTACCTATAATGCTGTCGACTTGTCAGCAATGGGAGCTGCTATGGCAGTCAGCCTCCGATGCTTTCTCATGGCTGAGAGTGTTGGGTTTGGCCCAGGATGTGCAGACTGCCATATAGGATGCCCCGTTCAGGAGATCCATCCTGTTGGGGGGTGACGCGCATGATATTATTACTACCCTGCAGGACAAAGGCAAGGCCCTTCGGTCAGTACAGACCATGTACCAACCTAAATTTCAGGCGAAGAAGCTTTTTCACAACCAAGGGAAAAGGCAGATGAAACAACAGCGGATGGCCTGACGTCAGACCAAACATTGGGCACAGTCAGCCTCAGCCGCTCCCCCGGCTAAGTCCCAGAGAGCTTAAGGTGCAGCTCTCCCCAACCCCCCTCCCTCGCATGACTCGCTATCCACCCTCTCCCCTCAAGATCTTTGAGGGGAGCAGGTGGGAGGAAGATTTGCTTGTCATCTGCCAGGGTGGTGGGCAGTGACAACCAACTCTTGGGTTCTTCAGCTCATAGAGCAGGGCCACACTCTGGAGTTTCTGGCAAAACCTCCAGACAGACCTCCGGCCCAGTCACACTACCCAAAAGCACACATCCCTCTTCTCTGAGGGGAAATACAGGCTCTATTACAAAAGGAAGCAATAGAAAAAGGAATAAAAGGAAAGGGGTACTACTCCCACTTCTTCCCGGTTCCCAAAAAGACGGGAGATCTATGTCCCATTCTGGACCTCAGTGCTCTAAACCTGTACATAGAGTACAAAAGGTCTTGGATGCTGACCCTCCCAGGTCTGCTGCCCCTCCTGTACAAGGGTTAGTGGCTCTGTGCTCTGGATATGCAGGATGCCTACCTGCACATTCCTATATTCCGGGCCCATCGTTTCTACCTTCGGTTCTCCTTTCATGGGGAACATTATCAATTCAATGCTGTAGCCTTTGGCCTATCCTTGGCACCTTGGTTTTTCATGAAGTACCTGGCAGTAGTGGCAGTGGCCCTGAGGTGTCAGAGTCACTGTGTGTTCCCTTACATTAACGACTGGCTTCTGTCAGCCCTGTCGAGGGAACAGTTGGAACTCTCCCTATCTGCAACCCTGGACCTTTTCCGTCAAGTGGGGATCACTGTAAATTTTCTGAAGTACCAACTTGTCCCTTCCCAGCACCTGCAGTTCATTGGGGTAGTGCCGAACACAGTTTAGGGTATGGCTTTCCTTCCTCTAGACAGAACAGAAACCTTGCAGAGGTAGTTCTATATGGTGGCCTCCAGCAGGAAGGTTTCGGCCAGGTCAGTTCTTCGACTGTTGGGCCTGATGGCAGTGGCCATCTCCATCATGCCCTTAGCCAAACTCCACATGTGTATCTCGCAGTGGACGCTCAGGGCACAGTGGGACCAGAGGTCGGATGACCTGGACCAGATGGTTATGGTCTCCGATTCCATGCAGAGGGATCTCTCATGGTGGCAGGATCTTTCCAATCTCACCAAGGGGGTCCTTTTTCAGTCCCCTTCTCCCACCCAGACTCTGACTACAGGTGCATCAGGGATGGGTTGAGGCACACATTTGGGAGACCACAATACCCAAGGCAGGTGGTCCCAAGTGGAGCTATCTCTACACATCAGTGTGTTAGAGATGAGGGCAGTGTTGTGTGCCCTTCAAGCTTTTCAGCATCTGCTTCTCCAGGGTATGCTGTTAGTCCAGTCGGACAACATGTGCATGGTCTGGTATCTCAACAAGCAAGGATGCACCCGCTCGTATCCCCTTTGCAGGGAGACGATGCAGGTGTGGAATTGGGCTGTTCTGCATCGAATTCACTTCACAGCCATCCATGTTTCGGGCATGCAAAACATCCCAGCAGACAGTCTCAGCTGCACCAGAGTAAGAGCCCACAAGTGGGAGCTCAAGCAAGTGGTGGTCGACCACATCTTCAACCTGTGGGGTCGGCCAGATCTGGATCTGTTTGCCTCCCCATACAACATAAAACTACCCAAGTTTTGCTCACTCGCTCGCTCCAGGGCATGTTTTTTTTGGCGAGACACACTATCTCTGCTGGACAGGGAGGTTATTGTATGTATTCCCTTCCTTTCAGAGGGTGCTGCTAAAGCTATGGGCAGAGGGGGCCCGCATGGTTCTGATTGCCCCTTTTTGGCCTCACCAAGTTTGGTTTCTGCTCCTTCAGCAGCTAGCAGCTAGCAGTGGAGCCTCCGGTCCCCCTGCCTCTCCGCAACAACCTCCTGACCCAGTAGGAGGGCACGCTGGTCCATCCAGGGCTGAAATCCCTTCATCTTCACATGTGGCACCTCAGAACATAGCCGCTTCGCACTTTGGAGTATCCTCCAGGGTGGCGCAAGTCCTCATTGAGGCCAGAAAGCCATGTGCGAGGACCACTTATGCCATGAAGTGATGTTTTTTCATTTGGGCCACTGCAAAGCATTGGGACGCATTCTTGTGCCCTGCTCTGTCAATCATGGAGTATTTTCTGCACCTCTGTGATTTGGACCTGGGGTATTCTTCACTGAAGGTTCATTTGTCAGCCATCTCTGTCCACCATACCCTAGTGGATGGCAGGACAGTAGCCCGGTTTGAAGTTACAAAAACTTTCTTGAAGGGGATTCTGCATCTCAAGCCACTAGTGTGCAGTCCTGCATCAACGAGGGATTTGAATTTTGTTTTAGAAAAGTTGACCCGGCCCCTCTTTGAAGTGGCTGGTTCCTGTGACATGCGCTATTTGTCCTTGAAAGCGCTTTTCTTAGTAGCAGTCACTTCAGCTTGAAAAATTTCTAAGCTTCATGCCCTGATTTATAAGGAGCCTTAAGTTCTTACCCAAAGTGTTTTCTGAATTTACGAATCAACTTCCAGTGTATTACCCCGAGCATTCCAATCGGGGAGAAGCGTAGCATACCTTAGATGGTCATAGAATCTTGTGTTATTACACTAACAGGACAAAATCTGTCCAGAAAATGGATCAGCTTTTCATTTCTTTTGCACCCAAGAGAGAGGGTGTGGCAGTTTCCAAACAGCGTTTATCCAAATGGCTGGCAAACTGCATTACTTTCTGTTACCAGAAACATGACAAGACCCTCCCAGGGGAGGTTACGGGGCATTCTACCAGGAATATAGCTGCCTCTACTGCTTGTTTCAGGAATGTGTCAGCTGCTGACATCTGCACCGAAGCTATCTGGAGTTCGGTCCACACTTTCACCAAGCATTACAGTCTGGTCATTGCTTCTAGGCACAGGGTAGGTTTCGGCCTAGCAGTGCTTCAGGGCCTCCTGTCATGATTTCTGTGCCTTCAGTGGACCTTTTTTCCTGCCTCCCGTGTTTAAGTTTCTTCTAATTCACACTGTTTGGGACTCAGTCCTCAAGGTGATTACCTACTGCAAGAGCCCTCTCGAAGTAACATAGTATAGTTACGTAAGAACTTACCGTAACAGTAGATCTTCGAGAGAGGCTCTTGCAGTAGGTAAACTTTTTCCCTCCTTCCATCCCCCAAATTTATCCGGTTGTATTGCACTTTCTTTATGAGCTCATTCTAGGCTCCAGGAGCCTCTGTTTCCTTTTCTCCTGTCGTTCCCACTCAGAGGTCTCCTGCGGGAGAACTGGAAGGTGGGCATGGGGACCACCCACTATACAGGGTCACGCTGATGCCATTCACATGATGTCAAGTGGGCGGTTCCCCGTCAGACACTGCTGGCTAAAGTTTCAATGTGGTGCTGATGCCAGGGGGTGCTCAGTCCTCACTCAAGGTGATTAATTACTGCAACAGCCTCTCTCAAAGATCTACTGTTACAGTAAGTTCTTCGAGAGAGGCTCTTGCAGTAGGTAAACTTTTTCCCTCCCTCCCTCCATCCCCCAAATCATGACAGGAGGCCCTGAAGCACTGCTAGGCCAAAATGTAAGACTATTCATTTGATAAGACCTCCCCCCATGAATCCATACTGTCTTGGGAAATGTAAGCCACTGGATTCAAGGTATTCCACTATCCTTTCCCTCAGTATAGATTCCAGTAATTTTCCCACCACCGAAGTCAGGCTGACTGGCTTGCAGTTGCCAGCCTCCTCCGTACTACCACTTTTGTGAAGTGGGACTACATCTGCACTCCTCCAGTCCCCTTGAACCACTTTCATCTCCAGTAAGAGGTTGAACAGGACTGTCAGAGGTGCAGCCATCATCTCCCTGAGTTCACACATTATCCTTCGATGGACCCTGTCTGGTCCCATTCCCTTATCCACTTTCAGATTTGTGAGTTCCTTCAGGACTCTCTCCTCTGTGAATGGACTAGTGTGCACCTCCCTTCCTTTGCTCCTGTCACTTTTCTGTGGCCCCTCTCCTTCCCTTTCTTCTGCGAACACTGAAAAAAAAGTATTTGTTCAAGATGTCTGCTTTTTCCTGGTCCCCCTCCACGCAATCCCCCCCTTCCCTTCTTAATCTTACAATGCCTCCCCCGGTCGTTTCCTTTTCACTTACATGTCTAAAAAATTTCTTGTCTCCTTTGTTTACTTCCTGGGCTGTTTTCTCCTCTGTTTGCACCTTTGCAATCCTAATTGCTTCCCCTGCCTCCCTCTGATTCTCCAGATACAGTTCCCTATCCTCTTTCTGTGTCTTCTTATACCTCCTGAATGTTAACCTTTTTGCCCTTACCTTCCCAGCCACCTCATTTGAGAACCATGGTGGTCTCTTTTTCCTCTTGACTTTGCTTACTAGCCTGATGCAGAGGCTTGTTGCCTTCTCTATGCCCCCTTTTAGTTCCTCCAGGTCACCCAGGTCCTCCCCCCTGCCAGGGTATCCCTGAGGCATTCCCCCATCTTTTTAAAAGCGGCCTTCCTGAAATTCAGAACCCTTATCCTTGTGTGGTTCGATTTTGCCCCAGTCCTTATATTGAACCACACAATACGGTGATCACTGGTCCCCAGGTGGCCACCCACCATGACATCTGCAACACTGTCCCCGTTAGGGTAAATGGGTAATGACAAGGTATTAAATAAGTTGAAAAACTCTTAGCAGTTTTGTGTGAGAAAGTGCTAATCAGCTTTAAAAATGCATAGCACTTGGCAAAAATTGATTAGCAGAATTAAAAATGCTAAATTTTGATTGCGTTTTGACTGGGTAAACATGAAAAAATGTCAAATGTTTAGCAGTCTAGTGCTATGCCATTCAGAAATTGGTTAGCATTGCCCTCTGATATGCATAGTGTTTTACTACGCATATACCAGCTATTTAATACCTTGTAATGAGTACAGGGTTAGGGAATTTTTTGTTAAAGGTGTCAAAAGGAAAAAATAGAAAAAAAAAAGTTCTAATCTGGCAGTGCAGTGCTGGTGTTTGGTCAGTAGGTGGCACTAAAATGCAAGCTTAAAGCAACAGTATTTATTAGCTGGGAAAAATTGGCCTATATGGTGTGGGGTTTTCATGTTTCCTTGCACACATGTGCAAGAAACATAGTGCCGCCATATGAATTTTCGTAGGTATGCCACTCAGCTTCCAGTGCCCTGCTCCCTTTTGCAGGCGCTGTCTCACTGCACCAATAAATGTCGGAGCTGTCTATGACAGCAGTTCAGATGCAGTGGCGTACAGCTGAAAGTGAAAAACCGCTGCAATCAGCGGTGGTAACGTGTAGGCAGTTTGCATACTGCCGTCGGCAGTATGCAAATTGCCTGCACGTCACACTGCATCTGAACTGTCATAGACAGTTCTCCCCCACCACCGAACACCTATGTAGCATGCGGAGCCCACCTCAAGCGTGCTCATGCACTTCCCCACCCGCGCACTGTATGAGCCGCGGGATGCTCAATCCCCGTCGGTTCCACTGCCCCCTCAAAACAGATTTCCAGGTGCCATGCTGAGAGCCCACCCAGCGTGGCAAACATCCGTATGGCGATGGGGTGCCCAATCCCCGTTGGCTCCACTACCCCAAAAATAAACTTTCAGCTGCCACGCTGGGGCCCACCCCAGCGTGGCAAAAGTCTCGTTGTCATCTAAAATAAAAAAAAAGACACCCATAAAAAAAATCCCTTGTTGACTGTCTTGCCCCCCAACCAGCGCCCACCCTCTGTGCACCCACCTCCCCACCCCCCCCCATACTTACCTCCAGAGCCCAGCACGGCGATCTTCAGTGGACCAGGAACATGTCTGCATTCTTCAAAGCCGACCGCGAACTGAAGAAATGCCGATAAGCTGTATAATGGCAGAAATTGTGTTTTTTCAACTTTGGTGCATATCTCGGCCATTTTGGGGAATCTTTTCACCAATTTTTCAACATGGGGGTCTTGGGGCACCACCTCATGAACTCAGTTACTGTAATTTTGTTATTCGGCCCCGAAAGGTGATTTTGCGGTCACTGCGCGGAACCACCTTTTGGGACCGAGTAATGAAATGACAGTGTCACAGGTAGGCCCCTCAAAACCCTATGTTGAAAATTTGGTGACAAAATTCCCAAAAATGACTGTTTTACGAGCGTGCGTTGCGCAATTCCTACGCATGCTTGTAACTTCGCAAATTTTTAATATTTTCACTCCAGATTTTCAACATTTCCATTTTACCACACCTCCTTATGAGCAGTACAGCTGTCATTTTTCACATCTCACCCCAAAATGTGTTTTAGTGCATGTAGTGCACAATGGTGCAGTCAGTGTATGAAATCAATGTTCGGGACTGATTTAAGAAAATCACAGTGACACTGTTCATGAGCAGAGGTCTTAAAATTGCTATGTTGAAAATTTGGTGACAAAAGTTCATAAAATGACTGTGTTACAAGCGTGCATTGCACAGCTTCCACGCAACTTCATAAGTTCACGAATTTGTAATATTTTCAGTCCAGATTTTCTATAGTGGCATTTTTCCACACCTCCTTATGAAGAGTACAGCTGTCATTTTTCACACCCTGGCCAAAATGTGTTTTCACACTTCTGGTGCAGAAATGCATGGTCGCAGTGGGAAATCAGTGTTTGGGACAGATTATGAAAATCACAGTGACACTGTTCATGAGCAGAGGTCCCAAAATGCCTGTGTTGACAATCTGCTGTAAACAATCCCCAAATTAATTACATTACTGGTGTGCGTTGCGCAGTTTCTGCGCACGCTCGTGACGCCAGTTTTTTTGTATTTTCACTCCAGATTTTCAACGTTGCCATTTTTATACCTCCTCATGAACAGTACAGCTGTCATTTTTCACATCCTGTTCGAAATGTGTTTTCACACCTGTGGTGCCAAATGGCATAGTCGCTGTGCAAAATCAGTTTTCGGTTAATGAACTGATATTGCCACTGTTCATGAGGTGAGGGTCACAAAACACCCATGTTGAAAAACTGGAGAGAAAATATCAATGAATGCCTGGGGCATTAGGGTTTCCGGCCATAACGCCCCACCCTGTAGGGACTGACAGGCATCAGGGGTATGACTTGGGATTGTCGCCTGTAATGCTCATACCATTCCACCCCCCACACAGTGACAGGCATCAAGGTGTGCCTTGGACTCTTCAGCCCCAAAGTTCACCCCATTCTCCTATATTGAGCCTCTCTCACCATATTTCCTTATGGAATGGGGTGAGCATAAGGCCCAAAGACCCCAAGGCACACCGTGACACTTGTTGGTGTCTGCAGGGTATGATGTGGTGAAATGGTGTGGCTGTTATGCCTGATGACCCAAAGGCACACCCCAATGCCTGTCAGTCTCTGCAGGGTGGTGGTGGGGTTAGCTTAAGTTCAATACTTCACTACCATTCCTGTTATGCTGTTCTCTAACTCCTGCACTACCAGTGCCAATGCCAGCAAGCAAACATTCGGCATTGGCAAATGCTTGTTTTTGTTTGTTAGCAAGAATGTATTTCTGACATCCTTAGATTCATCCAGTGTATTGTTCATTTTCTTAGATATTTTAAAAAAAATGTTTTATAGCTAATTATGTAATTAATGACTCATGTCATTAAAGATGGCCACCACTTGCAAGTTTAAAAAAATGTCTTCCATTGAGGTTACATTTTGAATATACATTCTAGATTCATACTGTGGATGTATAAGATTCTGCTGCCACATGTTTGCTTTTTTTTAAATCAATGCTTATTAAGAGATTTTTCAGTGCATGACACAGAGTTGTAACCAATTGCAGTGGTACTAGAGAAAGAAAGTACACATATCCTTACATAATATCATAGAAACAGAGAAATTGATGGCAGATAAAAACCACTAGGCCCACCCAGTCTGCCCATTTTTTCCATCTGCAGAAACCACAGACCCTACTTGATCTCCGGGTTTGATCTCTTTCCTGTCACTAGGGCTCTCCTAGGCCTATCCCATGCATTTCTGAATTCCACTACTGAGTTTGCCCCAGCCACCTCCGTTGGGAGGCTGTTCCATGCATCCACCATCCTTTCTGTGAAGAAATATTTCCTCATGTTATCCCTTAGTATATGTGTCCTTCCAGCCTCACCTGTACTGTACCAAGACACAAACAAAAAGACTAGATCCAAAAAACCAAGTTGGTTAAGCGGGGAGGTGTTGGAAAAGGTGTAGGGCAAGAAGGCCAGCCTTCAGAAGATTCAAGAGATCCAGTCAAGGGGAGGATAGGGAGGAGTACCTGAATAAATCCAGAGAGGTGACCAGAGCAGTCAGGGCAGCCAAGGTTTCCAGAGAGCTTAGGCTGGCACATGACATCAGGGATGGGGAAAAGGTCTTCTTCAGGTACATAAGGGAGAGAAGGCTCTGCAAGGATCAAATAGTAAGGATCAGGAAGAATGGGGTGGGCAGAGAATTGGGCAGAGCAGGCGGAAGTGCTAAATGAATACGTCTATATTTACTAAGGAGATGGATGGGTCACTGCCTTAGGGATTAGGGAGGGTAGGCACGGGGTGGTGAGCATGACAGATAGGGAAACCACAGCGGACAGGTACTAGAAGGTTTAAGGGCACTGCAGGTGGATAGGGCACCAGGCCCAGACAGCGTGCACCCCAGGTCTGAAGGAATTGGCGGTGGTCCTGACAGACCCATTGGCAGACTTGTTCAGTACCTCTCTGGGAACAGAGTGTATACCCCAATACTGGAGGATGGCTCGCATGGTGCCCCACCACAAAAACGGACCCAAGGATGAACCAGGTAACTATAGACCAGTAAGCCTAACATCCACTGTGGGGAAGTTAATGGAGACAATCCTTAAGGAGAGGTTGGTAACCCTTCTAGAGGGTAATGGTCTCCAGGATGGAAAGCAACATGGGTTTGCCTCTGGCAGATCCTGCCAGACCAACCTATATTTTGACTGGGTGACTAGGGCACTTGACAAGGGCCATCTGGTGGATGTCCTGTATCTGGATTTCAGCAAGGCATTCGATTCGGTGCCACATGGGAGGCTGATTAGCAAGTTGGGATACCAGGGAGCAGAGACAAGACGGTGAATTGAATCAAGAACTGGCTCAAGGGAGACAACAGAGGGTAGTGGTGGGAGGGGAACTCTCGTCTCTTAAGGGCTATAACGAGTGGGGTATCTCAGGGCTCAGTACTGGGCATGGTGTTTGGCATTTTTATCGCCGACATCTCGCATGTCTTTAAGAGCAAGATTAGTCTTTTTGTGGATGAATTGAAGGTCGGTGCAGTGGTGGATGACACAGTAAGGTGGCAGGGGCTGCAAGATGATCTTGTTAACTTGAGCACTGGTCTGACACATGGCACCTGGGGTTCAGTGCTAAGAACTGCAGAGTCATGCACTTGGGAGCAAGGAACCCAAGGAGGTGTTAACAGTTGGGAGGGGTGCAGATAGCCACTACAGAGGAGGAGAAAGATATTGGGGTGATAATAACAGGGCAAATGAACCACTCAGCACAGTGCAGGGAAGCGGCTGCTAAAGCCAATAAGATGCTGTGTGTATTGCTAGGGGGATCACCTCCAGTAGGAGGGAGGTGATCCTGCCTCTGTACAGGTCATTGCTGTGGCCACACCTGGAGTACTGCTAGCAATACTGGTGCCCATACTTAAAGAAAGATGTTAGATTACTGGAAGGGGTCCAGTGCAGAGCAACAAGGATGGTCCTGGGATTGGAAGACAAACCCTAAGAGGGGAGGCTGAGGGAGCTTAACATGTACTCCCTGGAGGAGAGGAGGGATAGGGGAGATATGATTGAGACCATTAAATATATGAAGGTATAAACAACATTGGTACAAAGGGGAATTTTTAAGCTATGGGGAGGAAGGGACATGAGGGGGCATGGTCTGAGATTGGGGGTGGAAGATTCAGGCGAGAAATGAGGAGGCACTTTTTCACAGAAATGGTAGTGTTTATGTGGAATGCGCTGCCTGAGGAGGTGGTATCCTGTAAGTTGGTGGGCAGTTTTAAAAGGAGATGGGACAAAGTGAGGGGGAGGGTCACTGTTGGGGGGAGGGGCAGCTGCAATGTAATGGATTGCTAGCTGCACACTCGAGCAGACTTGAAAGACCATATGGCCTGTATCTGCTGGCAGTTTCGTATGTTCAGATGTATGTTCGTATGACCCTTTGTTCTAGAACAACTCTTTTTCTGAAAGATGCTATGCTCCTGTACCTTATTTATGCCCTTGAGATATTTGAAGGTTTCTGTCATATCCACTCTTCCCTCCTGTCCTCCAGGGTATACATATTGAGATCCTTCAGTCTCTCCTATGACTTATGGTGCAGACCCTGCACCATTTCTGTTGCCCTTCTCTGAACTGCCTCTACCCTGTCTATATCGAATCACGTAAAGATACCAAAAACATCAATATCAAGCGTACACTGTGGTAGGGGTATATAGCAACTGCAGTGCAACATAATTTATGGGATAAACTCCCTGCGGGGGACATTCCTGAAACAGCTGGTCATTGAAGCCACACGGGAGACGGCACTGCTGGACTTGGTGCTCACAAACGGGGACATTGTGACAGGGGTTACAGTAGGAGAACACTTGGGGAGTAGTGATAATCGAACAGCGAGGTTTGAAATAACAGGGGGAGGAACCAAGCCACACAAAGACAAGATTCCTAGACTTTAGCAGGGCGGATTTCAGAAAGATGGGAAAATGCCTAGAAGAAGCACTGGTCAGAGTAGGGGAGCAGAAGGGGGTAGAGGAACAGTTGGTGACAATCAAAACGGGGATGGCATTGGTGACACAATTCTGTGTCCAACAGGTCAGCAAGGGGAAGGGGAAGAAGAGGCCACTGTTTTTTTCTAAGGAGGTAGCAGAAAAGGTTAAAGCAAAAAAAAAACAAAAAAAAACATTTAAGCAATACAAAGAGACACAGGATGTAGGGGATAGGGAGAGGTACCAGGAAAAACAAAGGTGGGCATGGAAGGCAGTTGGGGAAGCCAAGGCACAAACAGAAGAATGCATAGCAAACTCAGTAGTAAAGGGGAACAAACATTTTATAGATGCATCAGTGAGAAAATGAAGGCAAAGGGAGGGATTGTGAGACTGAAAGGGAAGGATGAGGGTAGTGTAGAGGATGACCATCAGAAATCGGATATACTGAACAAATACTTCTGTTCAGTTTTTACAAAGGAGGGGGCAGGAAGTGGGCCAGCAATAAGTGATAAGGGCAGGAAGGGCACAGAAATGGACACAGGTCCCTTTACAAAGGAAAGGGTCATCAGGGAACTGGAGGCAATAACAGTTGATAAGGCTAAGGGACCAGATGGAGTGCACCCCGGATACTGAAGGAGCTAAGAGAAGAATTGGCAGAACCTCTAACTACCCTGTTTCACCTGTCATTGGAAACATGGGAGATACCTAAGGATTGGAGGAGAGCTGATGTGGTCCCTCTATACAAAAGTGGAAACAGGGAGGAAGCAGTGAACTACAGACCAATCAGCCTGACCTCAGTGGTGGGAAAGATCATGGAAACACTACTAAAAGAAAGAATAGTGGAACACCTGGTTGTCAGCGGTCTACAGGACCCAAGGCAGCATGGCTTTACGGGAGGGAGGTTGTGCCAGACTAACCTCGTTGAGTTCTTCGACTGGTAAACAGGGAGGTGGATTGGGTAGGGGCAGTGGATGTGGCCTACCTGGATTTCAGGTCTTTGACACCATTCCGCATAGAAGGCTGTTAAGCAAGCTGGGGAGCACAGGGGTGGGAAAGAAGGCAGTGAAGAGAGTGGAGAATTGGCTGGATAATAGCACCTAGAGGATGGTGGTAAATGGCATTCACTCTGCAGAAGGTAACATGACCAGTGGGGTACCACAGGGATCAGTGCTGGGTCCAGTCCTCTTCAGCGTCTTTATCAGTGATATTGCAGAGGGTCTGGAAGGGAAAATTTGCCTGTTTGCTGATGACACTAAGCTCTGCAACAGAGTGGACACACCAGGAGGAGTGGATAGAATGAGGGGAGATCTAAGGAAGCTGGAGGATTGGTCAAGAGATTGGCAGCTAGGTTTCAACGCAAAAAAAGTGAAAGATAATCCACATAGGGCAAAAAAAAACAGGAGCTACATATCAACTTGGGGGAGGGGGAGAAATAGCATGCTCCAAGCAAGAAAGATACCTGGGGGTGATCTTTTCCAGTGATCTTAAGGTAGGTGGGCAGTGTGACAAGGCAGCAGGAAAGGCAAACAGGATGCTGGGATGCATAGGTGGAGGAATCATCAGCAGGAAAAGGGAGGTTATTATTCCACTATACAGGACATTAGTGAGGCTGCACCTCGAATACTGTGTCCAGTTCTGGAGGACTCATCTACGTAAGGACATAGATAGGGTGGAGGTGGTTCAGAGGAGGGCAGCCAAAATGGTGCAGGGACTACATCACAAGCCCTATGAGGATAGGCTAAGGGAATTAAATATGTACTCATTGGAGGAGAGGAGGGAGAGGGAAGATGCAGGAGAATACTTTATTCCAAAGAAAAAGTTGCTGAAGGACAAGGGGACACAAGATGAAACTGGAGGGAGGGAGGTTCAGATGGAACGGGAGGAAGTACTTCTTCACAGAGAGGGCGGTGGACAAGTGGAACAGGCTGCCAGCAGAGGTGGTGGGGGCAGAAGTGATTACAGGTATTAAACATACTTGGGATAGGCATAGAAGATTGCTGGTAGTGGGGGGGGGGGCAACCTAATGCCAGCAGTGCGTGATAGAGTGCAATTGTTAGTGGTAATAGGGCAGACTAAGTGGGCCCGAAGGCCCTCATCTGCCAACAATTTCTATGTTACTATGTTCTGTGTTTCTGTGTAAACTCTGGGTTGGCCTCAGACTGAAAGAGAACTCAACAACACCAAAATTCCTCCCCTTTTCCCTGGCACCTTTGTAGGGTATATGTAAATCACCCTATTCAGGATAAGGCGTTAATTGTAGCATGCCAAGCCTCTCTTGATAGGATTTTATCTGTCAGCCATAAATGGGTGATTACTGTTTTAGCTGCCACTGTTAACAGTAGTAATAACTTCAAGGTGGGCCCCTGTATCCGCCCCACCACCACCACCAGGATAGTCAGAAGTACCAAGGATGGAGACAGTACACCCTGCTGGGTAAAAACAGTAGGACTGTGTGTACTTGATTCCAAAAAACAGTAAGTCTGTGTTTACTTGGTTCCAAAACTCCATCAGATGGGGGCAGGACTAGAATATATGGGTGTGACTCACCTTACTCTCCCTGCATCCTCTCCAACAAACACCCCCCATGTTGACCCATGTAGATGCCTTGGATGGCAGGAGAATGAAAATAGCACACACTGCATTTCCAAACCAAGTCTTGCCAATAGATGGAGGCTGTAAGTGTGTAACTAGGTGCCAAGTACTTCAGCCAAGAACTTATTTCATGTGATGTCTGCAGTTCAGCATTCCACTTTTCCAAAATGATAATAGTATGTTCTGGGACCAGCTCCATAAACAGTCTATAGAAGGAGCCTATCAAAGGTGAGCAGTTTATTCCCCTTTGTCTAAAGGACAGACGACTGAAGGGAGATATATTGTTCCTGTACAAACTACTTAAAAATCAAGAGCTACACATTCAGTGCAGTATATAACCAGTAACAATAGACCAGTGAATCTCAGATCACACAACCAACAATTAACAATCCCTAGGGTAAACTCCACCAAGAGAGACAATTTTTTTACAGTTTATTTATTTATTTATTTATTGATAGCTAGGATTACAAATACCTTTGAACCAGAGGTTCTTTTACAAAGGTTCCACGTCAAATACTGGCAAAGACTGACAAATAAAACAGGTGGTTACAACAGCATCAAGAAACAAAATTAAGGTAAGTACAGTTGGTACACACGAGAAAGCAAACTTGAGATACAGAGAGAGGAGGAGGAGGAGGAGGACTGCAGCCCCAGAGGTGATGTCAGATAGGAACAGAGTGAGGCAAGAAGAGGCCTGGTGTCATCCCAGGACAGGGATAGGGTAGCAGGATGAGGCATAACAAGGTCCGAAATCCTGTAAGGACAAGTAGGCAAAAAAGAATCAAGGTGGAACTTGGCAGTGGGTAGGACTGTGTGTGCTGTACAGGTGCATGTAGTGGAGCGCCTGTTGAGGGAGCGCAGTCACAACTGCTAAGTGTAGTGAGGGGTTGGCAAAGTGCAGATTTAAAGGGGCCTAGTTTTGGTTCTGCATTGGGGGCCCTTAGGGCTTGGAATGCGCTGCCTCAGAGCCTCATTGAGACTCTAGAGTTCAACAGATTTAAAAAGGAACTAGATAAATATGTTACAAACTGATGCACCCACTAGGAGTGGGAGACAGTCCAGATGGGCCTTGTGCCTCCTGCTGTCTTGTTAACCGAGTAATACCAAGTAATCCTGGAGTATAGTAAACAATGTGGAATAAGTGTCAGGAGGGCATGGGTCTTCTGGCCTTTTACCCAAAAAGTAAGACATAAGCTGCAAGTATCTAAACTGCTCACCTAAGAAGTGAGAACTCTTGTTGCAACTCCTGAAAGGTGTGTATTCCTTAGGTAGTGAAAAACTGGCACATCTATTTTATTTATTTATTTAAAGAGCTTCACCAGGAAAGGCATACTGAGCTGAAATAGCTACGTTTCCAGATGCTCGGGCTGGGGATTACAGTAAGCATAAAACACAGACTACAGTAAATATAATCAACAATGTTACAAGTAATATGCAGATAGTTACACATATGTACACTATATAGGAAAACGGGTAAACCCAGAATGCACAGAGAAGCAACGGAGAGCCAGCAGAATTGTGGAGCAGCTGAAGGACAAAGTGGAGAGTATAACAGAGTAGGGAAGTTGTGCAGACAGGTGTGACAACATGATAGGGGAGGCAGAGATTGTTAGATAAGAAGCAGTGAGCGGAAGGGTAGGGAGGGGGTTGTAAAAAGAGTGGAAGGGGGAGTGGAGAGATGGTGAGGTGGACTTTCATCCCTCTGGGGTGAGAACCCCACAAGGGCTAGATGCAGCAAGAAACACACCCAGTCAACGACAAGGTTAACAGGACAGGACAGCCAAATGAAGATTAGGGAAGAGAATGGAAAGGCAGGGCGTTCGTCCCTCAGGGGTGCCATCCCAAAGGGCCAGACACTGTTTTTCGCACACTCAGTCCATTTACTGGTTACCTGGCCTGTGAGGCAAGCGTAGATGGGAAGTGGGGTGGGAGAGACGGAAGGGAAAGTGGAGTGGGGAAAGGGGAAGGAAAGGGTGGAGGGCGAGAGGATGGGAAGGGGTAGTAGCAGTTATAGGAGGGGTAGGGTGGAGTTGAGCTGTTGGGGAAATGTACAAGTGAGAGGAGGAAGCAGTAAAAAAAGGGAGAGAAGCAGAGAGAAGAGACATAGTGGGGGAATGAAGAGGCGATGAATAGTGGGAGTCAGAAGCATTTACAGGAGGGTGAGGTGAATTCAGACAGGAGGGGGGCAAGAGAGAAGGAGGAGGAGGCAGACTGGATATGTAATGGTAGTGAGTTCTAGAGTTTAGGGAAGCGGTAAGAGAATGCAGCTTGGTCTGCTGAGGAGGACCTGGGTGGGAGAGCAAGGGAGCAGAAGGTGGAGCTGCGAAGGGCATAGGAGGTTGGGCGGGATATGGAGAGGAGAGATGAAAGGTAGGGAGAGAGCCCAGCCAGTATATGGCTATGAAGGAGGTGCAATGAGCCAGGGGTCTGTCTTCAAGTGAGAGGAAAGAGAGAGCAGTGTAGAGTGTGCAGTGGTGAGTATGAGGTGGAGAGTCCAGAGCAAAGTGGCAGAGGGAGTGGAAGAGTGGGTCCAGTCTGGACAAGGTGGATTTAGGAGCAGCGCTGTAGACTAGGTCACCAAAGTCGAATAAAGGCAGGATAATTTTCTGAACAATGGCTCTGCAGGCCTGCAGAGGGATGCAGTCGCGGTTGTGGTACAGTGCTCCTAGTTTGGGATGAAGTTTTTTGCCAATGGCATCCACATGTTCAGAAAAGTCGAGATGACTGTCTAGCCAGACCCCAAGGTATTTGAAAGATGGGACAACTTCTGTGGTGGACCCATGAAGGGTATGGAAAGAGGGGGGGAATAGCAACCCTAGCTAGTTTTTGCCTTGATCCAAAGGTCATGAAGACAGTTTTCTTGGCATTTAGAGCCAGCTGATTTGTGTGAAACCAACGCTGAATGTTATCAAAGTCCAGCTGTAGTCTGGGCATCAACTCAGAGGGAGAGAGGCCAGAAGAAAACAGGGCTGTGTCGTCAGCATACATGTGAATGGACGCTGAGGTGCAGGCAGCAGGGAGGTCTTTAAGAAAATTGAAAAGAGTAATGGACTGAGGACGGAGCCTTGGGGGGACATCGGTACTGACTGGGGTGGAATTACCAATCCTAACTGATTGTGCCCTGCCCACAAGATAGAAATGGAACCAGATAGTGACCGGGGTGGAGAGCCCTGCTGCAGTGAGCTTCATGAGGAGGAGGTGGTGGGCAACAGTGTCGAAGGCTTTGGCCTGGTTAGCAAAGATGGCTGAGGTAATCTGGCCTTGATCCATACCGGAAAGAATGGAGTCAGTAAGCTGGAGGAGGGAGGTGGAGGCGGAGTGGGATTTACAGAACTCAGACTGGTAAGGGGTGAAGAATGATGTGGAGTCCAGGAAGGGGGAGAGTTGGGATAAAACCAAGTGCTCCTGGAGTTTGGCCAGGGTGGGGAGGAGGGATATAGGGCAAAAGCTGCCTAGGTTAGAGTCGCCGCCACCTTTAGGAAGAGGTATACCGGTGACGTGTTTCCAGGCTGCAGAGACGGAGTCGAGGGAGAAGGAGAGGGTAAGGAGGGAGGAGATAGTGACAGCAATTGCGGGCGGCAGAGAGATGGAGGAGTTTGGGGGTCAAGGCCGTCGAGGCTTTTACCTTTGTGGGGGTTGAGGGCTAGGAGAGCCTTGAGTGTGACTGCAGGTGAGATAGGAGAGGAGAAAGGAGGGGTTTGTGAGGGGGTTAGGCAAAGGAGACCGTGCAGATGCTGGGTGGAAGGAGAAAAGAAGAGTGGTGGCACAGGAGCTGAAAAAGGTGTTAAACTCATTCACCTCCCCCCCCCCAAGTTTGAAATCTGAGTACAAAGCGTTAGTTGGAAACGTTGAGTCATAGGCAACTGCCTCAAGCCAGTTCACTTCCTCCTTAGGAAGACACTGCCTACAGCAGTCTCCAGTATTTCAGGGGGATGGCCGTGTAGGTAGTGAAGTTGACTAGTGGCACTCAAAACATAGAAACACAGAATCTGACAGTAGATAAGGGCCACTTGGCCCACCCAGTCTGCCTATTTTTCCCTACCTACATTCTCACTGCAGACCCTACTGAGCTACAGATATTTCTCCCTGCCCCCTCCTCTCTCCCCCTGTGATTCCCTTGTGTCTATCCCATGCATTCTTGAATCCCAGAACTTTTTTTTCCCTCAATTGTTTAACCAGGTGAGACACACTAAGCTGAAAGCTTGTTTACAGGTGCAACCTGGGAGCACAGGGAAGTTAAGTGACTTGCTCAGGGTCACACAGTATGCGAATGGGGGCTGTGGGATTCAAACCCAGGTCTCCAGATTTTCAGCTCGGAGCCTTAAACCACTGTGCTATACCGCCTCCCTAACTGGCTGTTTTTGCTCCCACTGCCTCTGTTATGAGGCTGTTCCAGGAACCCACCACTCTTTCTGTGAAGAGGTACTTCCCCACATCTCTCCTGAATCTATTCCCTTTCAGCTTCATTTCATGTCTCATTGTTCCTGAACACCTTTTTTTTTTTTAGAAAAATACTTCCCTCCTGTACCTTATTTACCCCTGTGAGGTATTTAAAGGTTTCTACCATATCCCCACCTTCCTTCTTCAAGGGTGTACATGTTGAGGTCCTTCAGTCGCTTCTCACAGGGCTTTTGATGCAGACCCTGCACCATTTCAGTTGCCCTCCTTTGGACCACCTCTACTCTGTCTATGTCATTCCGGACCCACTCTGTCTATCAGTGGCAGAGGAAGCGAAAGATGGGCCCAGTACATGCTGTAATTTTGTGTCCCCTGCCCCCCCCCATCAGTTTTGTTTTTATTACCTTTATGCACTCTGGACCCTCAAATATCAAGGATATTATACACATACATACTTATTTATACACATTAAACATGCCATTGCCAGTTCAAGTGTTCAACACTGTATAACAATTATCAACATTTTTCCATCTGGGACAGTGGGACCATGACAGAGTATACTGCAACACATAATAGTAATATTCTCTACTTATCTATTTGAATCGCCTTTTGCGAGCCTTTCGTTCTGCAAACTCATCAATGATCTGCTGTAGGTTAATTTTTCTGGCTCGTTCATTTTCAATAGATAAGATTCCCAATCCACGAAGTCTCTCTTGTCCCATACTACTCCTTAAGTAGTTCTTTGTAAGTTTAAGTTTTGAAAATGAACGTTTAGCACTGGCTACTGTTACTGGGATGGTGAAAAACAGCAGAAGTACAGTACAGACTTCTGGAAAACTGGATGCTAATGCACTATTGTCAACAATTAACACTTTTGCCAGCTCTTTCACTGACGATTGTTTTGAGATTTCAGATTTCAAACAAGATCTGAATGAAAGCAAATGCCCAGGAAAAGCAAGAGAAATGTCTTTGTAGAAATGATGGGCCAGTTTTTCAGCTCCTTTATACAGATCATCATCACTTGCAGAAATCAGCGTACTTGGCTGGATTTTGCCAAATCTATCAGTGACTGCCTGCATGCTTTGAAATCAATTTGAAAGCTGTGTGCTTATTATATCAAGGCACCTGTAAAACACGTTCACTTTGAAAAGTTGTTCTGAGTCAGCAAGTCTGTCATTTTCACATAGTTCATCAAAATGGCGTTTCACCCTTCTCATGCGCTTTTCTTCAAACTTGGTTTGTACACCCCATTTTTCTGATAATGTAATTGCTGATTTTTTTTTGCCTCATCAAACTGATTTCAAAATATAACTAGATCTTCATTGACTTTGTGAAGTAAGTTTGCTGCTTTGTAAAGGTCTGTGTCTTTAGATTGTAGCAGTTTTGACACAGCATTGACTGTTTCCAGAATTTTTGTTTGGAACACGATGAGAATAACAAAACTAAAATTTTCTAATAATTTATTTAATGCCAAAGCCTCGTTGCACTCATCAGCATTTTTTCTCTGAAGAACTATTTTTGTGAGTGCCTTCACAACATCTGAATACCGAATCCTCAGAGTAATGAGTGATTCATACCTGGAGGACCAACAGGTAGGACAAAGCTTTTTCAAAGTAACATTGCTGGAAAGCTCTGACGTGGAAGCGAATGAAGATAACATGGCCCAGCGTTTTATACTGTGGCTGAAAAAAGTGTATAGTTGTTCAATCCCATCATAAAAATTCCTCACTTCTGGTATTCCTCTAACGGAATCATTCAACGTGAGATTTAAGTTGTGAGCAGCACAGTGAACATATGCATCATTTGGTTCCTTCTGGAATATTCTCGCTTGCACACCAGAGTATACACCACTCATATTAGAGGCCCCATCATACCCCTGACCAAGACATTTAGATAATTCTAAACCTTTCTGTTCAATGCAGCCAACTATTACGTTCTCAAGTCCAACTGCAGACTGATCACTAATTTCATGAAAACCAAGGAAAGATTCATTGATTTTCATCTCAGTTGCCACTTCCCTATCATCCCTTTCAATCGTGACATACCGAAAAATTTGACTCAGTTGGCCAGTCTTCACAATATATTGGGTGGTATCCATTATTACAGAGAAAAAAGGTGCAGCCTTTATTTCGTAAATAATATCTTGCTCAACACACTTTGATAAAACTTCAATAAGTTCGTCCTGTCTATATAGTATGACTAAGATAGCGAATCGATCCACTGGGCATGGAAATGAGTTGCTTCAACATGGGATTTTACCTAGCTAACAGTTTCACTATTGAAAGAAAATTCCCACTGTTACCTTGCCCTATAACCTCTCTGTGCCCCCTGAAAGCTAAATTGCACATAGCTAATGTAAGAGTCACATTGATGAGACGCTCCAAAACTTGTTTCCAGAAGTTTTTCTCCTTCTGCATTTAAGTTTCCAAATCTTCATCAATTGTTCCATGTAATACGCCACTGCTGATGCACTAAGCAAGATTCTAAATGAATTGCTGATGTTTCATGATATTCAATTTACTGCTTAGGTGACGCTAATCTCGAACTCCTTTAACCCATGCAACATTATATGCAGGTGCACTACGATCAGCAAACAACCAGCATGACTCACAATATGCACAGTCTAATTTTGGGGAATAACAAAGCCAAGTACGCGGTAATGTAATGCCTGCCTTTGTTGTTATGTTATAATAGTTTCTGGAGAAACAGCGCCCATCTTGATTTTTGTCCCATGGAAATGGTCCATCTGGTCTACACGAATCTTGTGATATAATATATTTTTTTTACTTGGCTGTCCTTAATATGTAAGGGAAAATGACCTCTGTCTGTGGGTTTTTTTTTATCAGCATGAGGAAAACTTGGAAAAACAGGCTGCTCTTCATCTTCAGTGTTTAAAGCAGCACTTGTTTTGTCGAGTTCTTTCTCCAGTACACTTTCCACATCTGGTTCTGGTTCAGATTGTTTGGCAATGTTAGTTTCAGGATCAGCATGATCAGCACAGACTGTTTCAGAATCGGCCACAGTACTAGGTCCACTGTCTTTCTCTGCGTCTGTGTCACTGTCACTTTCACAAATTTCAGTCTTATCAGGTGTGTTGTCAGGCTCATTCACAGTTTGGAAAAAAAACACCAATTTTAGGAAGCTTTGCAGCCAGCAGCAATTCTTCCTTCTTCTGCTTATGCTTTTGTGCACCACTTTTGAATTTTGGAGGCATCTTTTACTGTTACATCCAACAATAAGCTGTGAGGTAGTTACTTTTTTGTTTGCTTGCCTTCAGGCTGCAGTAATGGCAAACAGGGAGGGAGAAGAGAAGTGCAGGACAGGACAGGAGGCTCTCCTTCACTGATATTGCCCTAGCTCAGTACTCAGTCCCCCCGGCCTAGTGCCCCTGCCCACTAGTCCCCACCATTGACTGCCTTTGCAGTGAATGGTCACACTTTTTATGTAGGTTACTTTTTGTTAGCTTGCTTCGCTTTAGAAAAAGAATCCGTGTTTTTCAGGCTGCAGTAATGGCAAACAGGGAGGGAGAAGTGCAGGACAGGACAAGAGGTGCTCCTTCACTGATATTACCCTAGCTCAGTACTCAGTCCCCCTGGCCTAGTGCCCCCTACTGCCCACTAGTCCCCACCACTGACTGCCTTTGCAGTGAACTGTCACACTTTTTATGTGGGTTGCTTTTTGTTTGCTTGCTTCACTTTAGAAATTGGGTGCAGGCTGCACTAGTAATGGCAAATGAGGCCAGGGAGGGAGGGAGAGATTCAGTTCAGGATAGGACAGGAGGTGCTTCTGCTCCTTTATTTTAGTTAATAATTGCCAATTTTGCGACTCTAAACACCCTTACTGTATTTATGTTGCAGACAGTGAATGCTTGGTGCACTGTAGTTCATGGTTTTTTTTGGGGGGGGTTCTTTTTTTTTTTTTTTTTTTTTACATATTTTTATTTGCCACAGCACAATTATTCCACTGTCACACACATGCAGGTGCTGCGGCAGACACCAGTCAGCACTTTTCTTATGATCAGTTCAGTCTGTGTTTGTCTAGCAGTCTTCCTTTTTAGCCTTTTCTGACTGCCTAAGTCAGCATGAGGATAATAAATGAGGTCAGAACTCAGGAGGAGGTTCGATTCTGCTGCTCTGTCCACTCTCTGCTGAGTTTTACTGAGGAGGAGAGGGGGGAGAAAGAGAGCGACACTGCAGAGCAGATGCTGCTGGAAGCCTGGACACAAAAAAAGGGTCACACAGCCCAGGCAATTGACCCCGGCCTCACCCTCCCCTGGCAACTGCAACTAAGGAGTCTGGACTGTACTAACAAAAATATTTATTTATTTATTTATTTAGATTTTGGTAACCGGGTAAGCCCACTGAGACCAGAGATCCCTTTTTCAGGGGTGACCCGGGATTAGTTACAGAGAGTACATATCTTGGCGACATTAAACAGTAGTCTTAGATAATACATTTGTAGATTCAGTGTACACATACATAGTCGAATTGTATAGGGTGACATTAGATAAGATACATAGGAGCAACAGTAGAGCAGCTTTAGCTGAGTACTTAATTAGTCACAGGGGGTACAAAGATTAAGCAATAAACCACGATAGGGTGTTGGTGATGCTGGTTTTACCCACGCCTGGCTGGATTCGAGTCCCGGCAAGGCCGAGTGAGTAAAACCTCGCCAGGCGTGGTAAAACCAGCATCACCAACACCCTGGAGTGGTTTATTGCTATTATACAATGTGTCACTTAATTTTTGTTCAAAAAGAATAGAAAAATAATTATTTTATATTTTTATAGCTTTGTAATGAATTTGTTCTTACACTAAAAAAATAGTGCAGTGTAAAAAAGTGTAGGTTGGTGGAGGCATGGTCCTATTACAAAGGCTGTATTATTAAAACATCCTAGTAGTAAAAGAGATTTGTAGTAAAAAGAGTGCATAACAAAGACCCTCTGAGAGGAGTACATTAGTTTTCCTTCTCTGTCTGTCTCTCCCGGAGAAAGAGAAGCCGCGGCCCTCTCTCCAAAGACTACATATCCCAGGATGCCCGCTGCACTGACCCTAGGAACAGCTGAGAAGAAAAGGGAAAGCCGAATGTAAGTACCGGCGGCGCCTGCATTGAAAAGTCAGAGTTCGAGTTTTTGTATGCCCGTGGAGTGTTTAACTTCATTTGAAAATGGCTTGTTTCATTATTGCTGCGGGTGCCTTCGGCTTTTGCCGTTGCTTCACATCGTAAGTGCCAGTCCGAGCCAAGAACATGCTCGAGAGCGAAGAGGTTGTGGCAGGAATTCAGCCTCTTCATGTCGCTCTTTCCATGGCCAGTCAGGATCCCTGGTCTGTACGTTTATCTTTTTTATTGTGGTGGGACAAGTAGAGGCCGAATTGTTGTAAGAATGGTGCCGGTGCCACAGTAATGTTTAGCGACAAAAAGAACATGGCGGCTTGGATTGGTTTTTACTTTTTTTTTTTTTTGCAGTTACTGAGATGCGGCTGGCTGGCACCTTTTTGCATTGGTAATGCTAGATTTTACAACGCTAGAAAGGTACCAGTTAGCCAATCAGAGTGGTGGACTATAAGACCTCATTGTATAATAAGTATTAACATACATAAGTTTATGGCTTGTACATGGTATGTATAGGGTAACATCATTTGGCACAGAGAACAGAGGGTGCCACTAGGCTAAGAGATATCAAGACAGTTTCAAAGTACCTTAGTAGTTTACATAGGGGTGTAATAGGGAAAGCGGTTGAGGTTGTCACCGGAGGTCACAGAGGGGTGAGCATGATCAGGGGCTAACGGTTGCAGCCACAGAGACTAAGTTCCAGGAGGTACACTGAGGCCCGATTTAAACCCTGGGAGAGAAGGCTTATTGACTAAACTTTCAGGGAGGGCATTCCATAAGAGGGGGGCAGTGTAGTGGAAGGAGCGCTTGCCTTGGTTGGTGCGAACCCAGGGGGTGGCAAGGGGACATCTAGCTGTGGATTGAAGGGTTTGGTGCTGGACCTTTGGGGTGAGTAGGTCACGCAGATGAGGAGGAGGGCCAAGGGAGGTGAATTTGAAAGCCAGGCAGGCAGAGGAGTAGGCCAGCTTGTGCCATAGGGAGGGCTAGTTTAGGTCTGCTAAGGCCTCACAGTGGTGCCTCCTAGGGAGAGAGTTAGTAGCAAAGCGAGACACTTTATGGTAGAGTGTAGAGAGCTTATTGAGCTCCGTCTCTCGGAGAGACTGAAGTAATGGGGCTCCGTAGAGGATTGTAGGGAGGAGATTGCAGTTGGCGATAGCACGACGCTCCTCGCCAGAGAGGGAGTTTCCCAGACGATAGAGGAGGCCCATCCTCTGGTGGACGGTTCGTGTTAAGGAGATGATGTGGGATTTATAGGTCAGCTCCTGGTCGTGGAGGACCCCTAGGTACTTGAACTGATCCAAGACCTCAACCCTCCTCCCTAGGGAGGAGGTGAGCTGGAGTAGCTCACTTCTGTCAGTGCCAAGCCATCTGGTTCCGAACAGGATGGCCTTGGTTTTGTCATCATTCAGTTTCAGAGTTAGAGGTGAACCAGGCCTCAAGGTCAGAGAGACAAGCCTGCAGTTTGGCAGAGATGACATTAGGGTGGGGGTCACTGAAGTAGACGACAGTGTCATCTGCATAAAGGATGAGGTTACTAGGCACGCAGCCTCCCTCGATGTTGTTTAGGAAGAGCGAGAATAGTAGGGGGCCCAAGATCGAGCCCTGAGGTACCCCAGAGACCATGGGTCTTTCGCCAGATTGTGAACCCCTCCAACGGACTTTATACTGTTTACTGTACAAAAAACATATTTATTTTATGGCTAGTGCAGTGGTTCTAGTGGCCACCTGGCTGCGTGGGTCAAACAATGTAGAAAATCAATTCAGATTCACTTCAGAATGTATTTTCAGTGGAGTCGTGCACTGCTGTGCTGCTGTCTGTCTGCTAACTGATTCTAAAGGCAGGCTCCTCATTAACCTTGCATTAGCACTGGCGGGAGCAGCAAGCAGCAGCAACCCAACAACAAGTGAAGAGAGTTCTGAACTGAAGTAAATCACATTTTCAGATTTATTTTATGCAGCGGGCCAGACGAGCCAGGCAACATGCCAGCCAGCCAGCCGGGGGCTGGGACCACAGCCCTTAGATCAGCAGTAACCCACTCCCCACCTGTCCTTCATGGGCCTGGCCTAGTCTGTGTCGGGTCGCACTGCTGCTACAACAAGTTCAATCAGATGAACCACTAGATCAGTAAATTCAAAAAAAAATTTATATTTCTGTTCTCTGTGCACCCTAGAAAAGTTCTAGAGCAAAATTTAAGAGGATCAGACTGGAGGAGTTGGGAGTAGGCAGGCAATGTAAAAGGTCTGAGCCCCATAGAGTCGAACAATCTCCATCACCACCCTCTCACTTGGCTCTCTCTCTCTCAACTATGGCGCTGGGTGCTCCCGACTCGATCACTTTCCCAGTTGAGTCTCCACCCTCTCAGCTCTCCTACCCAACCACAGAGCAAGTAGTGATGTGACTGACTGACAGACACTGTCCCTATCCAGTCAGGTGTCAGTCAGCCAGTTATGTGGTGCAGTAGCTCGGTGCTAGGAGGACCATGGCTGCCCTCCTCCTGTGCCTGCTTAAAAACCAAAAACAAAAGGTCACACCACCACAGCCCAGTCGCCCACCCCCCACCATGACATCTCTAGCCTAGGCTAGCGGCACTGTTCCCTCCCAGTCCCAGACCGACCTGTTGCTTCAGGCTCACTGCTCGCTCGCCCTCCTCTCAGTCCTCACTCGTGCACTCGCATTGCAAGTCGCAGCAGCGCGCAGTCATAAACAATCCATGATCCCCTTGCTCGCTCTCTGTTGCTGCTCGCTCACTTCGCTTGCTCATGCCCATGCCCTGTAGTCGCAAGATGGGCCACCATGGCACAACAGTACTTCCTGGATTTTTTGCCAGCAGCATTGCATGGCGTGCTCTCGCTCCGCTATGAGTTTGATGCTGTCTGCTGCCACCTGCAACTGCCTGGAGTACACACAGGGGGAGACAGGCAGGTCAGTCAGCAGTCAGTACTGTAGTTCATGGCACAATAAACTGCAGAAGCAGAACTGTGGGGAAAATAAAATTAAACTCATAAAAAATGGCACGTTTCAGTTGGCTCCTTAAGTGTCTGGGCCCCTGTGCCACCGCACCGGCTGCACCGGCTATTCCTCCGCCCCTGCTGTCTATATCCTTCTAGAGATGTGGTCTCCAGAACTTGACACAGTACTCAAGGTGGAATTTTCCCCAGTGATCTATACTGGGGCAATACCACATCCCTCTTTCTGCTGGTGATACCCCTTCCTATGCACCCCAGCATCCAACTAACTCTCCCGATTGCCTTGTTGCACTGCCTGACCACCTTTAGGTCATCCAATATGATTATCCCTAGGTCTCTTTCTTGCTTTGTTTTTGTCAGCACCACTCCACCAATTGTATGCTCCTCTCCTGGATTTCTGTGCCACAAGTGCATTATTTTGCATTTTTTGGCACTGAAAGCCAGTTGCATTTTCTCAGATCTGTGCTCATCCTTTCCACCCCCCACCCTGGAGTGTCCATCCTGTTGCATATCTTAGTGTCATCTGCAGAGGTAGACCTCCCCAGTGTTACTTATAAAGACATTAAAGAGGACTGTTCCCCCACTGGTCACGCTGCCCTTCCTCTGAGCAAACTCTGTTTACCACCACCCTATTGTCTATCCCCTAACACATTTCTTACCCAGTTTACCACCTTTTTACCCACCCCTAAGCTACCCAGCTTGCTCACTAGTCTTCTAAAAGCCTTACTGAAATCTAGGTAGGCCACGCCCGCCACTCCTCCCTGATCCAATTCCTGGGTCACCCAGTCAAAGAAATCTATCAGATTTGTCTGACATGACCTCCCACTTGTGAATCCATGCTGCCTCAGGTCCTGTAGCCCACTGGATTCAAGATATTCCACAGTCCTTTCCTTCAGTAGTGTTTCCTTCAATTTTCCCACCACCGATGTCAGGCTGACTGGCCTATAACTTCCAGCCTCTTCTTTGCTGCTACTTTTGTGAAGTGGGACTACATCTGCCTTCCTCCAGTCCTCTGGAACCACCCCAGGTTCTAGTGATCTATTACATAGGACTGTCAGAGGTGCAGCCAGTACCTCTCTGGGCTGCATCAACACCTGTGGATGCGCCCAGTCTGGCCCATTGCTTTGTACACCTATAGATTTACGAGTGCCTTCAGGACTCTTTCCTCTGAAAAAGAACTAGTGTCCACCTCCCCCTTCAAGGCTTCTGTCACGGTTTTGCAGTCCCTCCCCATCGCTTTTCTCTGTGAATACTGAGTGGAAGTATTTATTCAGGATGTCTGCCTTTTCTTGGTCACCCTCTGCACAGCCCCACTTCCCTTTTTTTTTATTTAATTTTTTTTTAACTTTCTATTTATCCCTCCTACCTGCCCTCGGTGCCCACTCCTTCGGGCCTGTTCATCTCAGTCCAGCCCCCGAACTCAGGATCTGACCCTAGAGTGCTTCTTCCTCCTTCACCCACTGGCACAGCGAGGTCTGTCCCGGAATTGGTAGTCTGACTGGCTCGGAACGGCCATCATCTAGGACCGCCAAGGTTTTTTTTCTGTTTTTTTGTGGTCCCTTTTCCAGCCCCCTGAGATGCCAGTGCAAGGATTTACATCCAGAGAGGGGACGTTCTGACACATGTCTTACCTCCCAAGCACCCAACAGCGTCTCCCCTTCCCGACTCTGTTGAATGGAGCCACCAAGCCCGCGAGAGCCCGTGTTCCTACTGGCTCTGTCAGGACGTCGGGTGCATGCAGCACCCCTGGTATCCCACCCCAGAGGGAGGAGAGCATCCATTGGGATGCTTAATCCTTTCCTCTCCTGGCCGCCCCCCATCGATCCGAGTCCATTCCCGAACCCGGGTCGTCAGCAGCCCCTTCCCTTTTGAACCTTACAATCCCACCCTTCGTCTTTCTTTTTTCATTGACATACCTAAAAGTATCTTGTCCCCTTTTGATACTGCCAGGATTGTTCTCTCTTTGGTTTGCGTCTTTGCACTCCTTACTGCTTCCCCGATACACCTCCCTATTCTCCTCATGCTGCATCTTATATCTTCTCAATGCAACAGTTTTAGCCTTTACTTTTTCTGCTACCTCTTTCGAGAACCATAGGGGTCTCTTTTTCCTCTTACTTACTCAATTGCTTACTTGCTTGATGCAGAGGTTAGTTGCCTTCACTTTGTCCCTCTTAGCTTCCTCCACCCCACCTAGGTCATCCCTCCTGCCAGGTCACCCCTGAGGCATTCACCCATCTTCATAAAATATGTCCTTCTGAAGTCCAGGATCCTCCCCCATGTGTGGCTCGATTCCACGGCCATCCTTATATTGAACCACACCGTACAGTGAACACTGGTCCCCAGGTGCCTTCCACCCTGATGTCTTCAACACTGTCCCCATTAGTGAGTACCAGGTCCAGTATTGTCCCATCACGAGTAGTTCAAGAATGAAAGAAAACATAAAAGAAGAATTGGTTTGCAGTATCGATGTTTTGCCAGAAAACATTATTGCTGGAAAAAAAAATTACATATTGACAAAAAAAATACTGCTGCTTTAATGGCAAAGTATGAAGTGTCATAATTAATATAGCATGGTGGTAACATCTGCTATGGCCATGGCTGGCAGTATTTAACTTTACAGGCTTGATCTGGGCATCAGTGACTGGCATTCCTGTGGTCTACAGTTGGCGGTTGCAAAAGGGGTCACTGGCAGCATTGGGAGATGGAGAGCTGTGGTCAGTAAGTAGCAAGACTGGACGTAGTCGGCGGCAAAAGGAGAGTGGGACAGCGATAGCTTGTTGGAGCCACAGTCAGCAGCAATTAACAGTGGAGAACGCAGTGGGTTCACTGGTCCACATCTGTAGCGGGAGAAGACAGCTGCAAGTGGGAAAGCTTTCAATGCTGTGAGGGCTTGGGAAAAAAAAAACAGCATCTGAAGAGTTAGATGATTAGTGGGGGGTGTGAGTGTGTTACGGTAGTAGTAGCAGTATATGTTGAGGTTAGAATATGCCATGCAGTCGGCAGCTGTTTTGGGGGCAGATGTCAAGGGTTGGGCAGCTTTCTTTGGTAGTGGCAGGTTATTTTATTGAGATGGGGTGGGGAGAGGTTTAAAAATGTTGCTAGTACTTTTTTAATTTTAATTTAAACTGATTTTTGCATGACAGTTCCTGCGTGGCCATTTTAGATGTGGGCATTTAGGGCTTAGATGTGGTTCTAAGCTGGCTTGGAATCTAATAGCTGGAGATACTTTCAGGTGAACTGTTGTGCTAGGACATTTGCATGACTGAAAGTTCCTCTCAGCCAATCTGGTTTCATGATTTGTTCTATTCATTTGATAATCACTGTTCTACACAAGATGCTTTGCAAAGCTGGTGCAGCGGTAGCACTACTGCTCACAATGCTGGTGACCTAGTTTCAAGAATGAGCCCACATAATTGGAGGGTCGGCAGGGGGAGAAGGATCGAGCATCCCACAGGATGCTTTCCACCTCCGGGAGGTGGGGGGGATCTCTCCACCATGCGACTGCCACCTAGGTGACCATGTGTGGTGGTGCGGGCTACAGTAGTTAGTGCTGGGGAGGGACATGCTTGATATTGCCAAAACACGTGAGCAGTTCTGCCTTGGCCTGTGTTCTGGTGGGAGGAAGGGGAGAAAAATGGGAAAAGAACCTCAAGCTGCCGGTCTGCCAGTGCAGCGGTACTGCTACAGCTTGCAACGCTGGCTACACGGGTTTGTGAATGAGCCCGGTGCACTACAGGGCAAGCTGGGGAAGGTTGGATGAGTGTCTCAGGGACAGCTCGCCACCCCCGGGGGGGGGGGGTTAGTGGTGTGCGGTGCTTGGGTGACATCCGATGGTGACTGGGAGTACACCAAGCTGAGACCACACAGCAGAGGGAAGGCAGTGGCAGACATCTATGGGGCATGCACGAAAGCACGCACGCCTGCACGCTGATGCCATTCCATGCCTGCTCCTTGGGGTGAACGTGAAAAGGAGAACACCCTGCATGCCTGAGCAGTGTGAAGTCCTCCAACCCCGCACCGAATGACACCGCAGCCAGCCCTGGGACCAATCTAGGTTGATCTCTGTCTCCCCTTTGTGGGCCCCACTGCATGGGGCAAGCCACAGGCCCTAGTTCTGGGTGGCTGCTGGGGGATGCCGGTGTTGGGCGTGGAGGCAGTGAGTCAGGGAATATCCCCACCGGGAGTGCAGTGAAAATAGAAATGGAAAAAAAAAAAAGAGAACCTCAAGTCGTAGCATAATGACAGCCCCTGATGGCTCACAGACCCTGCACCCGCTGACCCAGCCTCTCTCCTAGCTACACAACTACTGCACAAGATGCTCTTTGCAGAATAAGCTTGTTTTACATGTAGGGTAATGGTGCGCTCTGACAGGCAGGGAGCACTCCTCATTCAGTAATAAATATAGCATAGCTAGCAGCCAAACCAAAGGGAATATGGAAGACTGTTCCATAGTGTGGGGACGGAGGCAGAACAGGCCTTTCTTTCCCACGACTTTGGAGACATAATGTTCCATGAGTAATAATTTGTTGCAAAACTTAAGGTCCTTGCGGGCTCTTTAGCACAACGGTAGCACTACCACTTGTTATACTGGTGACCAGGGTTTGATAGCGAGTGTTATTTACTGTGTGCTGGCCTGCGGGGGGATCAAGCATCCCAGAGGACGCTATCTTCTTCTAGGAAGGGAAGGGAGGGTTGCTGTCTCTGCTATGCCATTGACACCTGGGTGTCCATTGGTGGTAGTGCAGTAGGGGTCCAGACGGGGAATGGGGACATCAGCCATGCTGCGCTGTAGCATGTACACATGTGAGAGCATCATGTTCCTTATGGTTAGACATCCAAGGGGGCGGGACAACACGACAGAGAAATCCCCCTCGTTGAGGAGGATGAGTCTGCATGTGCATAGGCCCTGACCCCTACTACTGTTCTTTCCCACCACTCCCTGGAACCTCTGCCTCAACACTTAGGTAGAGATGGGAGGTGTCAGTCCAGGGGGTAAACCTATGCAGTTAGAGGCTGAGAGAGGTAAGTGGCAGACACATAGGGGGATATGGCTGGGCGTGACCACAAAAAATTGGGGCCAACCACAACCAGGGCAAAAATGGTTAATTATAAAAAAAGACCTACATTAAAGTCCTTCAGATTTTCTATAGGCAGTAGCACACATGGAAAGGCAAACATTTAGATGCTATTAAACATTTGTCAGTAAAGCAGCGCTGGATAGAAAATCTGCACACTTTTGGGTGGGGGGCACACGATCCCAAGGCAATATAAAAATGACGATCATCGGTTCTTAGCTTCCACTCCAGAATGACAAATATTACAGATAATGTCTAACTTTCAGAGTTCAGCTGCTTCAGCACCAAAGAAAACCAGGGAACCATAATCAAGAGTGAGTAGTAATGCTCCCTTGGCGAAAGCCAGACGAACCTCTAATGGCCACCAGTGCTTTAGCCTAAACACTGCCTCAAGTTTTTGGCTGTGAAAATGCATTCTGGGTATGTCAAACTAGGGTATAAATGGACCCATAAGTATTTAAAGGTCAAGACCTGTCCTCTTGCAAGGTCCATCCTTTATTATAAATATAATTAGAAATGTGGGCAGACATGGTCTGTTTTAATACTTACAGTGTCTTGTTTTGTGTTTGTTTTGAATTAGCCTTTTTTTGTGCGTATTTAGGACCCCTTGTTAATGTGGTATTTTTTCTTCACAGTATTCATTTTGTAATTACATCAGTTCTGGATCCCGGTGACCTCAACCGTCAACCATCTCAAAGTTATGCCCCAAACTTGTATTGCTCTACCAGCACAGAGACTCCCTCCCACTTCCAGCCAGACGTCAAATAGTAACTAAAATAATCCTCCCCAATTTTGATTGTGCTGATGTGGTCTACTGCCCTGCCTCTGCATCCACCTCATCAAAGCTTGACATCCTCCTGAATTATTTCTGCCGCTTTGCTACCAACTCACCCTCAAGAACGCATCACTGCGACCTATACTCCCTCATGGGAGTAGCCCTGCTGTCCCACAGACGCCATATCCACTCGCTCAACCTTATGTAACCCCCCTGCAAATGGGGGTTCCCAAAAGACTTCCAGGAGCTTGCTTGAATGCTCCAAGCCTGAATGGTGTTGAGCGTTTAAGCCATTTATCAGTGAGTGTTTTTAGAACCTCTGGTACTGTCTCTTTAAGAGCTGTCTGCTTGCAGACATAATTAGTTTGTATGGGGGACTGTGTGTTTCTTTTGATTGAGTACCACCTCGAGCTGCTGCCAATTCACTTCATTTTGCAGTCACTAGGAGTGCAAAGGGAACCTATCTGAAAGATGTAACTGTTTGCCAGAAATTATTTAGAGTAATAATGAAATTACAGTTTGTCTAACCTGCTTTCTTTGCAGTCAGAACTGTGTCTGCTAGTTCCCATTCTAGTTTTGAACTGCTGAACTGGACCAATCAGTGTGGGTAAGCTAGCTCTAAAATGGTGCCTTGGACGAATCAGAACTTGGACTCATAATCTGAGCCAGCCACAAGAGGATTGTATGGGCAGTGACTCTGGGAGATGTAGTTTAGACTTCAGTGCCTTTTGGACCAACAGCAGCAGTCTATGTGAGTGACAGCCAATCCAGTCAAGAACTGGGAGAACTCAAAGGAAGTGCCCGGTTTTGTCGGTTGGAGTTTCAGTTGAGCTTTGGCAGTGAAGAAGGAAGGAGCCCTGTGCTTTTTCAGTGTGCAGTTTTAGTCAAAAAAGTGTAAGGCCCAGAGTTCCGTCTGCAGCTTGTGTAACAGCTTGTTAGGACTGAATCCGTCCTGTGAAAAGAATCAAAGGATCTCTGAAGAGTAGAAACCAGGCTCACCCTGTAGAAGACTGGAGGAATTGTTGAAAATTGCACTCTGTCTGTCAGGAACTGAATCTGCTGTGTGTTCTCCGGTATTGTGCAGTAATTGCGATCGGGATACAGATGCAGCCTGCCTGGTATAGTGCTTTCTTTTATATGGATGTGAAGAGGTTTGTGTACCTCAAGTGAGCCCTGCTGACATTGAAGGACCCTATCTTATTTGGAGGTCGTGAGTACTAATTCAGAATTAGCTCCCTGTTGAATTGCCACATTAAATCAAATGGAATTACTGTACTGCTGACTGTTTAATTCTCCTTTTCTCTGTGTGAAAGGGCCCGCACCAGGTTGGACAGCTTACTAGGGCTTGGGTACCCAGGGACAGTAATTGATAGGGATAGGCCTTGCACAGAGCCATAGGTAGATTATTCGAGTGATAAGCTAATTAACCTGATTTCCCCTGTCCTTGTTATATCCCCTAAATAAATCAGAGCTGCTTGTTTCAGCAAAGTTATACTGCCTGAGGTATTTGTCTATGTTAAAGTACTGTACTGTGATTGTTGCACTGTATCTCATTTCACAGGAGGTCCCAGTGCGGAACCAGACCTGGGGTAAGTGTATACTGTGAAGGTAATTCTGATATATTGTGTGGGCCACTAGTGGGAAGAAAAGGGGGTTGCAGTGTCCCAGAGGGCTGTGACCAAGTTAGTTTAACTATTGCAAACCCTGACCTCTGGGTGGAGGCACCCGTCATTGGATCCAGGCCCCTCAACCTGTTAGTGGCAAATCAGGCAGGGGTAGTAGTCCCTGGGATAGCGCCATCTAGGGGTTACACTTATAACAAAATTCTGGTTCAGCTTGCTTCCTCCCTACCTGGTGGTCAGTTTCTCACCAGCCTCCGACACACGCTACACACTGAGACACAGAAACGAAAGCTCTTTTAGTATACCTCTTCTATCCTTGTCCTCTGGCAAAGCTGCTTTCTCCTATTGGTTCCCCTCTCTGTGGAAAGAGAGATTCCAGCCGTATTGGTCCTTGCAAGACAGGAGAAGATGGAAGGTTTGATACCTTTTATTGGACCAACAAGTGTCTTGTACAAAGATGGAATTATACTCAAGCTTTCGGGGCCACACAGGTCCCTTCTTCACCTCTCTGTGGAACAAATTAACCCCCCACATTAGAAACTCCTCCTGAACAACTTCGCCTCCTAACACCTCCCTCTTGTCTCTGTCCTAGGTGAGCCTGTCACCCCTTCCAGTTTCCTCTGGTCCACACACTCTAAACTCACCTACTCCTGCTCTCACCTTCCTCACTCTTCTGAAATATTTTAATCTGAAATAGTCCTGCCTATACTTTATATATTAATGTTGTAGTTTAGCAGCCATACAATGATGAATATATCCCTCTGAACTTTCTCAGCCTGAATTGTGCCAGTTGCCAGCATGATCTGTTTGTATTTTAATTTATCTGATTTACGTCCGCTTTCAGTCATATCTGTTTGTATGTTTCAAGTTATAAACTTGTAAATTATATTTTTCAATCTTGTAAATAACCTAAAGCTACCTTGTAAATAACTTTGTAAATATTCTGTTTTTGTAACTGCTGTAAGAAATCCAATTTTCCCCTCTTCCCCGGGTCGCACCTGGAAACGAGCCTTGGCTCAGTGTGCCTATCCCGGTCAACAAATATTTAAATAAATAAATAAAATAAACATCAGTTGAGCAGAAGCACTGCATGGAAAGCTTCACTGTAGGCTTCCAGTCAGCTGATGTCACTGGGTTCTGGAATTCAGTAATTGAAAACTGAATACTGGTCAGGGGAAAAACGGCGTTTAAAAGGGGACCAAAATAAAGAAAATACAAGACAATTTCAAAATAAACCCACAAAACAATACCTAGGGGTATTAAACAGACTTCATATGTGCCTAAATGTCATAATTATAACACAACATGTAAGGAAAAAAAGCATTATGTTTCCTTTAAGGTTTTGGTAGAAATGTGAACTGTCAGGATAGTTTAACAGTTTCTGTGTGCAGAAGGCCTGCATTTTGATTGGAAGAGTTTTCAGAGTGAGACACACATGTCAGCTGTTTGGAGATTGCAGTGTAAGTCAATAAAAAAACACACAAGAGCTTTATCCATGGTTAGAGTCCTGTACTAATAATTAGCCAGCCCATCACATTACTGCAACAACCCCCCACAACAGAGATTCTAAATCTTTACTGAACTGACCAGCCAGCACTAAGGATGGCCTCCTCCGTGCGAGAGTATAGGAAAAGAATCTGTCTCTCCGCTGGTTAACCTATACATGAAGCAGCAGTAAAGGGCTTGTTCCCTTGCCCTGAGCCCTTATCAGAACTCTAAAGATGATGGGGGGGGGGGGCAGTATTTCTCGCCAGTAAAAAACAGAAAGAATGGGCATTTTATAAGCAGCTGGGGCATGGTTGTGCTGTCACCTTCTCTGTTCTGAAATTTTTTTCATCTCATTCTTTTGAGTCCTTATTCTTTCTCCTTCTGTCTGAATGTAACCCCCCTGCAAATGGGGGTTCCCAAAAGACTTCCAGGAGCTTGCTTGAATGCTCCAAGCCTGAATGGTGTTTGGCATTTAAGCCATTTATCAGTGAGTGTTTTTAGAGCCTCTGGTACTGTCTCTTTAAGAGCTGTCTGCTTGCAGACATAATTAGTTTGTATGGGGGGACTGTGTGCTTCTCTGAGTACCACTCGAGCTGCTGCCAATTCACTTCATTTTGCAGTCACTAGGAGCAAAGGAACCTATCTGAAAGATGTAACTGTTTGCCAGAAATTATTTAGAGTAATAATGAAATTACAGTTTGTCTAACCTGCTTTCTTTGCAGTCAGAACTGTGTCTGCTAGTTCCCCATTCTAGTTTTGAACTGCTGAACTGGACCAATCAGTGTGGGGTAAGCTAGCTCTAAAATGGTGCCTTGGGCGATCAGAACTTGGACTCATAATCTGAGCCAGCCACAAGAGGATTGTATGGGCAGTGACTCTGGGAGATGTAGTTTAGACTTCAGTGCCTTTTTGGACCAACAGCAGCAGTCTATTGTGAGTGACAGCCAATCCAGTCAAGAACTGGGAGGAACTCAAAGGAAGTGCCCGGTTTTGTCGGTTGGAGTTTCAGTTGAGCACTTTGGCAGTGAGAAGGAAGGAGCCCTGTGCTTTTTCAGTGTGCAGTTTTAGTCAAAAAAAGCGTGTAAGGGCCCAGAGTTCCGGTCTGCAGGCTTGTGTAACAGCTTGTTAGGACTGAATCCGCCCTGTGAAAAGAATCAAAGGATCTCTGAAGAGTAGAAACCAGGCTCACCCTGTAGAAGACTGGAAGAATTACTGAAAATTGCACCGGTCTGTCAGGAACTGAATCTGCTGTGTGTTCTCCCTGGCACAGCAGTAATTGCGACCGGGATACAGATGCAGCCTGCCTGGTATAGTGCTTTCTTTTATATGGATGTGTGAAGAGGTTTGTGTACCTCAAGTGAGCCCTGCTGACATTGAAGGACCCTATCTTATTTGGAGGTCGTGAGTACTAATTCAGGGTTGCTCCCTGTTGAATTGCCACATTAAATCCAAATGGAATTACTGTACTGCTGACTGTTTAATTCTCCTTTTCTCTGTGTGAAAGGGCCCCTACCAGCTGCCACGGTTTGGACTAGCCACTAGGGCTTGGGTACCCAGGGACAGTAACTGATAGGGATAGGCCTGTGCACAGAGCCATAGGTAGATTATTAGAGTGATAAGCTATTAACCTGATTTCCCCTGTCCTTGTTATATCCCCCTAAATAAATCAGAGCTGCTTGTTTCAGCAAAGTTATACTGCCTGAGGTATTTGTCTATGTTAAAGTACTGTACTGTGATTGTTGCACTGTATCTCATTTCACAGGAGGTCCCAGTGCCGGAACCAGACCTGGGGGTAAGTGTATACTGTGAAGGTAATTCTGATATATTGTGTGGGCCACTAGTGGGAAGAAAGGGGGGTTGCAGTGTCCCAGAGGGCTGTGACCAAGTTAAACTATTGCAAACCCTGACCTCTGGGTGGAGGCACCCGCCATTGGATCCAGGCCCCTCAACCTGTTAGTGGCAAATCAGGCAGGGGTAGTAGCCCCTGGGATAGCGCCATCTAGGGGTTACATCTTGGAGGCTCACCGCTGGGATTGTGTGTCCTCTAGTGGCCATATTTACAGAACCACTGTTAAGAAAAAATGGGTACCCGACAGAAGTGGCTGTGCACTGGCTGGTGGAGTGGTGTACTGGGAGGAGATCGACCCCAAAATGCTATGCTTATCCTGGACATCCCCTGGGTATCAATACGGACACTGTGCAGGAGTACTTTCCAAGGTGAAGGTTTACAAAACCCTGTGGTGGTGGGTCGGCATGCTAATCTGCTCACCCACACTTTCCTGGCCCTAGTAGAGTTTAAGGATCCCATAGATAGCTCCAAAGTGCCAGACCATTACCCCAGAGGGAGCCCTCACTGCTTGGAGAGTGATAACTAAGGACAGTAAAGACCGGGGAATCAGCCCCCACCACTATCTGAAACTTTTGAGGAGAATTTGCTGAATGGTTGCTGGGAGAGGGAAAACTGTGGAGGACTTGAAGAAACTATTCTTGCCACCTGGGGTGTTCCTCCCCAACACCCTCTCCTGCTCCAGTGCCCTAATGGTGGCTGAACCAATGCAGACTCCTATTTCTGCACCTGCCATTAGTCACGACTCTTACGAGGGTTGAGGATCTTCTCTGGCACCCTCCCCACCCCAAGGGAGGATGACTGGGAGACCTGGATAGACTATGTTGCCCCAAGTGCTAGAATGGCAATGCTCGGAAGGTGAAGCGAAAGAGGGTTAGTGAGAGCCTCCGAGGTCCTGCCCTGGCTACCATCCGTGCTAAGCGGGCCAGTAACCCTGAAGCGACTGCACAGGCCTATCTTGAGGCCTTGGAGAATGTGTATGGAGCCCAGATTCTGATGAGGACCTATGGTGGAGTAAGAGATGCACAACAGTACCAAGGGAGTTGTTGTCTGTGTATGTATCTCGGCTGGAAAAATTGTTGCAAGAATGCCTCAGAAAAGGTAGTTTGCCAGCGATTGAACTGGACCCGAACCAGGCTGAACAGGATCCTTAAGTCTGCCCCTTCTCAGAACTGCTGTTGCTTCAGTTACGCCTGGCAGATCGACTGGAATCCCACCCTCTATGATGAGTTAATGAGAGAAATTGGGGAGTTGAGAAAAAGGCGACCTCGGGAGGGACCTGCACCAATAGCTGCGGCTCGACCAGTGGACTGAGGGTGACCCATCAAGTGAAGTTCAGGGGCAGAGGTTGGCAGTCAATGAGTGCTCTGACAAGGAAAAAGATATGTCACAATGGGGAAGAACTGTTGAGAGATCGAGAATTCAAAAACAGTCCCTTTATGAAGCCACGCCTGCAAATGCAGACCCTGACCTATATCCGACTGCATCTGCTATGGGGTGGGGGTACCCACCATGTATCTCCTGCTGATAACAGCTCCGAACTCGATTCCTTGACCATGGAAGTGGAGAAACTGTGAGATGTCTCCAAATGCTTATCACGCCGCAGACAGAGATGGCACAAGGTTTCCAGTTAGTAATACCCCGCCCTGGCTCCCAGTGGCGCCTCGGCCAGCTCAAACTCAGAAAGTATGTTTTGCTATAATTGTGGGAAAGATGGGCACATGAAAAGGAATGCCAGTCCCCAAAGACACTGACAAAGTTGCATATAGGCTACAAGCAGAGCTTCGGAGAAGAAATCAGTGGTTAAGAGGTGCAGACATGATCCCAGTGAGGGCACCAAAATGCTAATTCACGTCCTTTGTGGCAAGGTCAGTTGCCCAGGCCCCCACTACCGCCTCTCCAGACTGGTCCAGAATAGTGGGTCCCTCCATGGAGACCACTGTAAAGGACGAGTGTCTACAAAACTATATTAGACAGTGGCTCCCAAGTGACAATTATGTTCCAGATTGGTATCAGAAGCATTTTTCAGGCGTACCCTTACAACCATTAGAAGGACTGCATGTATGGGGGTTAAGTGAGAAGGCCTACCCTATTCGGGTATATCCGATTTGGCTGTCTTTCCCCACCTCCGTGGCTGGAGTGGCCGAACAAGTAGAGACCCTAGCCTTAGTGTGTCCCCCACTGGACTGTATGATGGTGTCCCTTGTTGATTGGAACAAATGCTCATATGTTCAAGGCTGGCACAGTTGTGTTATGAAAACAGGGGTCAAAGACTAGTAGAGCTTTAAGAGTTCCGGCTTTAATTAAGAAGGCCTATGAGGCACAGAGAGATGCTGAAAAACAGAACCAGAGGAACCGGTCGGAATTGTATGGAAGAAGGATCCTGAGTCTCTGATCCTGGCGCCAAATGCCCAGTGTACCTTACAGGAGAGGTCCGTATCAGAAAGGATGTTAAGAATAAAATATTAATGTTGGATGCACCAGGCGATGGAAAATTGCCAGAGGGACTGCTGGTCAAGCCTAGTATTTTGCCGCTAGAGCCCATGCTTATGCCAGAAGGGTAATGGTCCAAGTTCATAATGTGTCTGAAAGAGACATTCGAGTAAACAGAGGTTGCATCCTGGCTAATGTGCATTGTGCAGACATGCAGTGCTACCCAGCAGCAAGAGTTCAAGGAAGAATGACAGAGTAACGCCTGACTTGTTTGATTTGACGACTCCCGCTGCCAGCTGAATGGAAAGTGAAAGATCAGTGAGAAGCTTGCCCAGAGAGACCAGGTGTTTTCTTTAAAGGAATGGGATGTAGGATCGTGCAGGGCTGAGCACAATATCCGGCTGCATGACGAAAGACCATTTCGTGAGAGGTCTCGACGCCTGGCACCTGCTGACATAGATGATGTGAGACGGCATCTGCAAGAGATGTTAGCTGCTGGTGTAATACAAGAATCCAAGCCCTTATGCTTCCCCATTGTGGTAGTGAGGAAAAGAATGGAACAGTAAGGATGTGTGTGGATTATCGCACCTTAAACCGGCGGACTATCCTGATCAGTACACAATGCCCGCATTCAGGATGCTTTGGACTGCCTAAGCGGGAGCAAGTGGTTCTCTGTGCTGGATCTCCGCAGATGGGTACTATCAGATCCCATGGCCCCAGAGGACCGTGAAAAGACAGCCTTTATCTTTCCGCTTGGCTTCTATGAATTCATGAGGATGCCTCAAGGATTTCAGGTGCCCCAGCCACTTTTCAACGATTGATGGGCGTGCAGTGGGGACATGAACTTACTAGAGTGCCTGGTATACCTAGATGATGTTATTGTGTTTGGCAGCTCACTGGAGGAACATGAGAGCAGATTATTTAAGGTATTGGACCGACTGGAGGACTTTGGCCTTAAACTGTCCATTGATAAGTGTCAATTTTTCAAACATCAGTAAAGTATGTGGGACACATAGTATCCACCGAGGAATAGAGACCGACCAAGTAAGTTGAGGCCTTGACCACCTGGCCACAGCCCAAAATCTAAAAGAACTGCAAAGATTCCTGGGATTCTGTGGTTATTATCGGCGCTTCATCAAGGACTATTCAAGAGTGATCCGCCCTTTACTTAACCTTACTCAAGGGTATCCCCAACCCACAAAAATACCAAAGTCAAGCGTCCCTCAAGATTGAAAGAGTGTATTTTCATCCGAGTGAAGTATTTGGGGCTCGCTGGACTCCTGATTGTGAGACTGCTTTTCATGAGATCATATATCAACTTACCCATGCTCCAGTGCTGGCCTATGCCGATCCAAGAAAACCTTCGTCCTGCACACTGATGCTAGCTTGCAAGGGTTGGGGGCTGTGTTGTACCAAGAGCACGAGAATGGCCTGAGACCAGTGGCCTTTGCCAGTAGAAGCCTGACCCCATCCGAAAAGAACTATCCTGTACATAAGTTAGAGTTCCTAGCTTTGAAGTGGGCTATTGTTGACCAATTCCATGAGTACTTGTATAGGGGCTAAAATACTAGTAAAACTGACAATAATCCTTTGACCTATGTGCAGACCTCAGCTAAGTTGGATGCCACTGGCCATAGGTGGCTTTCTGCATTATCTACATATGACTATGCTCGAATACCGACAGGTCTGAACCACATAGATGCTGATGCTCTCTCCCGAGGCCTGTTCCCCAGAATGATTGGGTCCGATTGGCAGAACCTGACATTCGGGCACTCTGCGGAAGTTTGACAGGGAGGAACAAATGTCCACGGACGCAGTGGACTGCATGGTGGATTGCTTGGGAGCCTCTGAGAATTGCATACCTGCTGCTTATTGCCACTTTTCTGCAATAGACATTGGTGCACTGCCTCAGCTGGACAATGACAGTATTCATGGCTCAATCCTCGCGATCCCATGATCAAAGCAGCTTTAGAAGCCCTCTATGCAGGAAAAGATGTCCAAATTACGCTCCACTGATTTGAGAACTGCACTGTTATACAAAGAAGGTCCTAAATTGAAACTGATCAATAAACTGTTATACAGAGAAACAGTAGACAGAGGGGACAAGTAGACAAACAACAACTAGTGCTGCCCACTGCCTTCGAGACTCAGTACTGAGGTCCTTGCACAACCACATGGGGCACCTTGGTATAGACAGAACACTTGACTTGGTGAGATCCAGATTCTATTGGCCTAAGATGGGGGCTGATGTGGAGCAACACATTGGAACTTGTAGTCGCTGCTTACAGAGGAAAGCTTTGCCCAGAGGGCTGCCCTTGTTAACATCACCACCAGTGCACCCATGGAGCTGGTCTGTATTGATTTTCTAAGTTTGGAGTCAGATCAAAGAAATATCAGTAATGTGCTGGTGGTCACTGACCATTTCACGAGATATGCCCAAGCTTTCCCACCAAAGACCAGAAAGCATCCACTGTGGCCAAAGTACTTGTAGAAAACTTTTTTCACTATGGGGCTCCACAAAGAATCCATTCTGATCAAGGAGAGACTTTGAGAGTCGTCTGATCAAAGAGATGCTTTCTCTGTGGGGGTGCAAAGTCCAGAACCACTCTTACCCCCAGGGGACCCACAGCCTGAACGCTTCAACCGCGACTTTGCTAGATATGCTAGGCACCCTGCACCCAAAGGACAAGCCTAGATGGAGCCAACAAATTAGCACCCTGGTACATGCTTATAACTGCACCAAAAGTGATGCCACTGGATTCTCCCCTTACTCCGATGTTTGGAAGAGAAGCTCACTACCAGTAGATGTGTGTTTTGGGGTCTCTCCTGATGGGGTTCAAGCTGACAACTATTTACAGTATGTGCAAAAGTTAAAGGCCCAGCTAACTCATGCGTACTCAACTGGCTCAAACCATGGCTGCCAAAAGAAATCTGGCCAACAAAGAAAGGTATGATAAAAGGTGAAAGCACAGGAACTCCAGGAGGGAGATCGGTATTGCTAAGAAATCTGGGATTGCATGGCAAGCACAAAATTGCTGACAGATGGCACCATCTCCTCACATTGTAGTGGGCAAACTAGATGATCTGCCAGTGTACAAAGTAAGGCCTGAGAATAATTCAAAAGATGTAAAACAATGCATAGAAATCATTTACTGCCCATTGGACAAATCTTAATTGAGTCTGAGCCCTAGAAGATGCCCCTCTGGACCAGTGACTAGAGCTGCTGCTAAGAAAAGATCAAGAAAGTCTGCACCTACAGAAGCAAAGTTAAAGTGTTCCCTCCACAAGTCCCAGTTGAGCATGACTGTCAGTCCATATCGGAAGAAAGTGAGAGTGACTTTGAATACTATCCTTCTTCTGAACTGAGTCAATTGTTTCAGGGCAATCCCTAGTCAATACTGGAGACAAAGCTGGGCCTTCTGGACTGTCTAAGCCCCAGAACATGTCCTGGAGCCAATGCTCCCAGAAAGTGAAGTGCAAAGCATCAGATCAGATGAAATGGAATCATTGTGCATGGTTGAACTGTTTGAGCTTTCAGGGGAGAAAATGATAGATTAGGGCAGACTGGTGATACACCGAACAAGAAGAGTATTTTGAGTGCCCTGACAGTCCACTGCCAGTATCCGAAAGCTCTCCATGCGAGCCAACCAATGATGTTGTGGACTCAGAAACTGTAACTCCTGGAGCTGAAAGTGCCCCAAGTTCTAGCCTCTCTACCCCAGGGAGACTCCTGACAAGTGAGGACAATGCTGAAAATGAGGCTCAGAGTGCAGAGACTGTAACAGTTCCCCTAGAAAGACTGGTTGAGCTGTAAAGCCTGTGGTGCACCTCAGTTATGATTCCCTTGGGAGGCCTGTGGATTTGCCTCTCAATGTTGTCCATAAAGGAGTGTATGTGTCCCCGAGCTCATTGCCCAAACTGAGCGTCAGTGCTAACTCAAGTTACTTGTGTTGCCCTCTAATATAGTGCCCTTGCCCGTCCAGCCCCAAGGTAACTGATAGGAAGGGCCCCCTCTTCAGGTTTCATGTACAAGAGGTAATAACTTGAGTTATGGTACAATGTGTATGTAATACTGTGTAAAGAGGACGTACTGCAATGTTTCAGAAATGTGTTCTTGGTAAAATGATATATTGACTGATGATTACATGTGCGAGCCTAATGCAAATGTATATGGTTGCAGTTGAAACTTATGGTACTTGCTTGACGCCGGACGCCAAGCTTTCCCAGGCCAGGAAGGGTGTAACCCCTGCAAATGGGGGTTCCCAAAGACTTCAGGAGCTTGCTTGAATGCTCAAGCCTGAATGGTGTTTGGCATTTAAGCCATTTATCAGTGAGTGTTTTTAGAGCCTCTGGTACTGTCTCTTTAAGAGCTGTCTGCTTGCAGACATAATTAGTTGTATGGGGACTGTGTGCTTCTCTGAGTACCACTGAGCTGCTGCAATTCACTTCATTTTTGCAGTCACTAGGAGTGCAAAGGAACCTATCTGAAAGATGTAACTGTTTGCCAGAAATTATTTAGAGTAATAATGAAATTACAGTTTGTCTAACTGCTTTCTTTGCAGTCAGAACTGTGTCTGCTAGTTCCCATTCTAGTTTTGAACTGCTGAACTGGACCAATCAGTGTGGGGTAAGCTAGCTCTAAAATGGTGCCTTGACTAATCAGAACTTGGACTCATAATCTGAGCCAGCCACAAGAGGATTGTATGGGCAGTGACTCTGGGAGATGTAGTTTAGACTTCAGTGCCTTTTGGACCAACAGCAGCAGTCTATTGTGAGTGACAGCCAATCCAGTCAAGAACTGGGAGGAACTAAGGAAGTGCCCGGTTTTGTCAGTTGGAGTGTCAGTTGAGCTTTGGCAGTGAGAGAAGGAAGGAGCCCTGTGCTTTTCAGTGTGCAGTTTTAGTCAAAAGCGTGTGTAAGGCCCAGAGTTCCGGTCTGCAGCTTGTGTAACAGCTTGTTAGGACTGAATCCGTCCCAGAAAAGAATCAAAGGATCTCTGAAGAGTAGAAACCAGGCTCACCCTGTAGAAGACTGGAAGAATTGCTGAAAATTGCACTCGGTCTGTCAGGAACTGAATCTGCTGTGTGTTCTCCGGTATTGTGCAGTAATTGCGATCGATACAGATGCAGCCTGCCTGGTATAGTGCTTTCTTTTATATGGATGTGTGAAGAGGTTTGTGTACCTCAAGTGAGCCCTGCTGACATTGAAGGACCCTATCTTATTTGAGGTCGTGAGTACTAATTCAGGGTTGCTCCCTGTTGAATTGCCACATTAAATCCAAATGGAATTACTGTACTGCTGACTGTTTAATTCTCCTTTTCTCTGTGTGAAAGGGCCCCTACCAGCTGCCACGGTTTGACTAGCCACTAGGGCTTGGGTACCCAGGGACAGTAACTGATAGGGATAGGCCTGTGCACAGAGCCATAGGTAGATTATTAGAGTGATAAGCTAATTAACCTGATTTCCCTGTCCTTGTTATATCCCCTAAATAAATCAGAGCTGCTTGTTTCAGCAAAGTATACTGCCTGAGGTATTTGTCTATGTTAAAGTACTGTACTGTGATTGTTTCATGTCTCATTTCACAGGAGGTCCCAGTGCCGGAACCAGACCTGGGGGTAAGTGTATACTGTGAAGGTAATTCTGATATATTGTGTGGGCCACTAGTGGGAAGAAAGGGGGGTTGCAGTGTCCCAGAGGGCTGTGACCAAGTTAGTTTAACTATTGCAAACCCTGACCTCTGGGTGGAGGCACCCGCCATTGGATCCAGGCCCCTCAACCTGTTAGTGGCAAATCAGGCAGGGGTAGTAGCCCCTGGGATAGCGCCATCTAGGGGTTACATGAACCTTCCATGTTCTTCCTGTGTTTCCTTCATTGCTTTTCCTCTGGTTCCACAGATGCTGTAGCTATTTTGGTTACCAGGGCTTAGATTTAAACTTGGTAGGAATCATGGGGGAGAGGACTAACATATGGGGGCTCAAAATAAAGCATGGGGCAACTATTGGTAAGATGGTGTTGAGAATCAGGTTTGGTTTCTGTTGGCCCCTGGGTCCAAGGGAGAAGTCTACAATGGGAAGATCAGCAGATTATTATAACATACAAAACAAATCCCCCTTGCTATAGATGCCCACCACACACACAGCTGCAGTGCTGGAGATTTGGGAAAGGGTGAGGAGTAGTGAAAATGCTATTTTAAGTATCGAAGTCACCAGCATATGAATTACATTAAGTGGCCACAAGTAGAGACCCAGGTAGGGCCCAGGGGCCAAACCAGATTCTCAACACCATCTTACCAATAGTTGCCCCCATGCTTTATTTTGAGTCCTCATATTTTAGCCCCCCCCCCACATGTCCCAATTTAGGACACAATCAGGTGCTACAGCTCTTTTGTGTGCCTTTGTTCACCTCGAAGCCGCCCTCAGTTTCTGGATCCTATCTAATCCCTGTCTGTCCCTCTCTCTGCAGGGGCCCTTCAAGCCCCCTGGGGCTGAAACCTCTGTCGCAGTCAGGATCGAAGCCGTCACCGCCCCACAGCAAAAGGAGCCTGTATCACCCGCCCCCACGAGCTACCAAACCAGGTAGAGAATTCGGTGCTTCTGCCTCGGCTATTCTGGGTCTTGTATCAGCCTGAATTTTCGAACTTTCGGCACCACATCGGGACCAGTGCTCACTGGCTGTTTTTACCTGCGTTGTGCTTCCTGATTGGCCCTTTTTACTTGCCTGACATTTTCAAGTTTTTTAGCTGTTTTTGGCCTGCAAATTGTTCCTACCTCAGCACTGTTTAGATATATATTCAAAATTGTGGCTTATTCCTTGGTCTAAGTGCCCCTTCCCTGCACTGAGCCTGAGACTCGGTTCTGCAGTGAGCTGTCCTTGCTTGGCACTGAAATTCCTTGTGCCACAGCTGTCGCCAAGTCCACGGCTATTGCTCATTTCTAGATACCTGGCTAATTTGTGAATTGGCTGATTTGCCTAGGTTCTGCTGTTACACTGAACTGATTTAAAAGAAAATTGTAATTGTAAAGCCTGCTATTTTTTTTATTTTATCTTTTGGGTCTCCCCTTGTGTCACTTGAGCTCTGCATTGCATTACTTGGTGTTCTGTCCTAGACCTAGGTGCTTTCCAATCTTGCCCGCCCCCAACTTTTGTTTCTATTTTTGTGTTCCCTCTGACCCTCAGACCTAGCCGGCGCCTTGCTGTTGTCTGAAACCGCCCCCCCCCGATTTAGGACACAATCAAGTGCTACAGCTCTTTTGTGTGCCTTTGTTCACTTTGAGCCCTCCCTCTGTTTCTGGGTCCTATCTAATCCCAGTCTGTCCCTCTCTCTGCAGGCACCCTCCAAGCCCCCTTGGGCTGAGACTGCTGCCATGGTCAGGATCGAAGCCGTCAACGCCGTACGACACAAGGAACCTGCATCACCCACCCCCGAACCGCCAAGTTGTCGTTTCTGCCTCGGCTGTTCTGGGTCTTGCATCAACCTGAATTTTCGGCCCACCCCCTCCCTAGGCCACCTTAAATACTCGTAATCGCCACCTACTTTCTCTAGCCTTTTTCTGTTGGCTAAACCTTCGTCAACATTATCCCTATCCTTCCCCCCTTCTTAAGGTGACACCATTGCAATATGTTTCACTGGTCTCCCAGTCTTGCTGAAAGTAAAATCTAAACTACAACCCAGGACTATACCTCTATAAGAAGGCTTAACCTGGAAAATTCCTCTTCTGCTACCCTAACAGAAAACTTGGAAACATTTTTTTTTACCGTCACCTAATAACAGGTGCTACAGTTTGATAATTCGACTGGTGCACACCATGTACTGGTCCTAAAATGCGGATGCCTTATCTGTTCTACTGCTTGTCCCTGCTCATATTATGCTCCTTACACTCAAATTTGTCTTCACAGAAATCTCTTAGCGAGACGTGGGGCCCTATCAACATGTTGGACTGCATTGATATTTTGAACCATGTTGAATACCTCTTATACTCCCTCATTTCCCCTATTCTGCAGTTGGCCATACATTTGCCTTGGCATAGGTACTCTTACTGAGTTGACATCAGGGGATACAACTCTTTCTCCTTACATCACCCAATCCCCCTTGTCCATCACTGGCATGGTATTATTATATGTAGCGCTAGGTCAGCTAGGCGTTAGCCTCAGGGGTCCCCCGTGACAACACCATGTTCCCTGCAAGCTTGAACAGATCAACAATTTCAGATTCCTCTTAGGTGTCATTAGGAAACTCTTGCTTCTTCTACTGTTGTGTTCAGGTAAAGTAGAGCTTAACCTTGTCCCCATGGTAGCCATTGAATCCCCTGCCAACTTACCAAGTCTTAAAGGGTAAGCTTTATGCACATTAATGTGTGCAGCTTGTTAAAAAAAATCACATCAGTCAAAACTTGGATATGTCATAGTACTCCTGATGTTTTAGTAGTAACGGAGATGTGGCTTCATCCGGCAACTAACAATTATGAAGTAAACCTCCTTTCCTATTCTCTGTTTCAAGCTGGCAGGCAGACTAGAGGTGGTGGTGTGGCCATATATGTCAAGGACAAATTCTCTGTCTCAACCACTGACTCAGCCTCTGTCCCAAATGAGTTTGAAAGTCTGTCCCTACAAGTTGGGATTTCAACCAGTGTCTCACTTTGTGTGACAGGCTGTTACAGGCCCCCATCTGTGGGGTTACAGCTTCTGAAATATTTAAGCAATATCCTGGGATACAGGTCCTCAGAGTCCATCTTACTAGGGGGACCTCAACTTAGACTGGATTTCCAGCGCTTCCATTCCTCTTAAAACACTCAGTGACTCCCTTGGATTGACCCAGCTCATTAATGAAACTACACGTCCAAACAAGAATAACCCTATCAACAGCACTCTGTTGGACATTATCTTAGTTGGCAAACATCATTTATTTACTCACGCTGGTGTCTTTTTCTCTGATATTAGTGATCACTGTTTCATCGCCTGTGTAAGGTCAAATCACATTCCACCATCTGTGTCCAAATTCTTTATTAAAAGGTGTTGATGTAATTTTGATCCCTGTGCATATATCGCAGAGCTAAGAGACTCCTTGTGCTGGCAGGACTTTTATCTAGCAAAGTCAGTGGCTACAGTATATGACATCTTCCAAGACATTGTGTTAGGCGCTCTAAACAAGCATTCACCGCTAGTGAAAGTCCGTGTTAGAAATAAACCTTGCCGGTGGTTTATTTTAGTTATTTATTTTATGTAACATATCATAGGAATTACAACCCTTTGATTCATAGACTAATTTTCAAAGGCTCCGTGTCAAACATAATCATACATACAATGAGACAGAAACAGCCAGAGAGGCATCACAGTTTAAACAAAAAGTATTTACATATGATAGCCAGGGTGGCTGTTGACCTATACATGTAGTAGCTAGGGTATAGATGTAAAAAAAAAAACAGGTGGTACAGTTACAGAGTAAGTGCAGCTTCTGGGGTGTTGTCATATAGCAGAAACAGTGATCAGTAGCGAAGATGAAATATACAGTTTGTCCTATACAGTTAGTAGCTATGTCAAAAGAACAATCCTCGGGCAGTTCTGTGAAGGGCCAGTTTGGATGATTAGCAATTACACTGGCATTGACGCAAGGAGAGAATGCGTTTTTTTAGGGTGGTCTTAAAGTGCCCTAATTTGGGAATGGAGGTTATGGCTGGGGGGAGTTCATTGTACCAAACAGGGGCTCTATAAGGGAATGATCGCTGAGCTAGGGAGGTTCCGACCCTGGGTACAGTCCACAGGTGTTTGTTGGCAGAACGAATAGCTGCAGTGAGGGAGCACAAGAGTAGGGAGGCAGAGACCCCCAGTGGGGTCAACCCCAGGTGGATTTTTTTAGTAAGGAGACATGTTTGGTGTTGTAGTCTTTCCTCTAGGGTGAGAATGTTGGTGAGGGCGTAGAGGGTGCATGTATGGGAGCGTTTGTCTGCTCCTAGGAGGAGTCTGCACACTTTATTAATAACTATGTGAATTTTGTTTAGGGTGGTATTGTCAGCAGCCAAGTAGATGGGGAGCCCATAGTCAATGAGAGAGAGGACTGAGGAGGTGACAGCCAGATTCAATACTTCTGATGTCAGGCAATCCTGTGCCAGTAAAGAAGGACGATGCAGGAATTAATGGCTGAGGATACGGTGTTAATATGGGCATGGAAGGACAGGGAGGTATCAAAGGTAAGGCCGAGGTATTTATAGGTGTGTACTTGTTCCAAAGGGAGGTGAGCTTGGGAGAGGATTTTTAGTTTAGCGTCCTTGGCCTTGTTTTGTCTGTGGGCAAACAGCATGGCCTTTGTTTTTTTGATGTTGACCACAAGTCTGCGGTCGGTGAACCAGTTTTCAGTCTGTTTGAACGAGTCCTGGAGGGAGGACTATAGGATGGCAGGGCTGGGGTGTGAGGCATAGAGAACCGCATCATCAGCGTATAGCAGCAAGTTACTGGAGCAGGATTTGGGTAGCGCATTTAAGTAGATACTGAAGAGTGAGGGCTCAGTATGGTTGAGGTTTGGGCAGGTGACATGACCAGGAGAAGAGAATGGGGGAGTGGTCACTCAGAGAGTCCGGAAGGACCACTAGGTCAGAGATTCTATGTGGCTGGTTGGTTAGTAGTATGTTTAGTAGGGTCTGGGAGCCGTTTGGAGTGTGCACCCTGGTGGGTTGGCAAACCAGCTGGGTATGGTCCAGCACCGCAAAGGTGTCCGTGATAGTGGCTGCCGAATTGGCGATCCAGTTTCCATTTAGATCACCAACCAGAACATGCTCCGTTTTGGGAGCGAAATTGGAAATATAGTTTGAGAGGGATTGTATGGCCATTGCTTGGTTCCATGGGGGAACATGCACCACGGTGATGGTTAGAGGGGCCCTAGTGGGGTCCAGGGTAAGTTTTATAGATAGGGCTTTGGCACCATGGTCCAGGGAGGGGGCTGGAAGAGCTTGGTTCAGTAGGAAGTCTTGAACATAGAGGGCACGTCCACCACCCCGTTTACCCACTCTGTCAGCTCTATGAAGAGTGAAGCCAAGGAAAGTGATGAACAAGTCAGGTTGTTTTTTTTTGATAGCCATGTTTCTGTGAGCGCAAGGACATCTGGCTGGTATTGCACTATCCAGCTTTGGAGTGAAGCAGTTTTTTTGGGAAGGCTGCAGATATTCATGGTGGCTATGCACAGTCCTTGGTGTAATTTCTGTTGACTATTGGTGGCGGGACCTGGGTTGGGGTGAATATTTCCTGGAATGAGAAGGAATAGGGCTGGAACCCTGAGAAGGGTGAGGGACCACCATTTGGTGGTTGGCATACATGTTTAGAGAGAGTAGCACAGGGAATGGGTAAGTTGAGGGCAAGAAAGGTAAGGCAGATGAGTCGACGGGGGTTGGGATGGTGTATGGTGATAGGTTGGGCGAGTGGGTGGATGTTTGTCAGGCGTTGGCAGGGTGGGTGGGAGGTGGGAATAGGTGGAGAAGGCTAGGGGTGAGATGTGTGTATATGGGTGGGGAGAGGGCAATCTGACCCAGTAAGGAGTATGATAAATGTAATCAGTATAAGATAGGGTAGTCTGCTGGGAGTTAGGTGGTTGGGCAGTGGACAGTGGAGGCTGCTTGTCCAGTGATGGTATACGGGGAGCAATTTGACACCCATTATTGTGGTGGTCTCAGTAGCGCAGTGGTAGGGTGATGGACTTTGGTGCAGGAGGTACCAGGTTCAAATCCTGGGGGGGAGACACTGCGTAGAGGCCTGGTGGCACCTATGAACCAGTGGAATAGTTTCCAAGGGCAGTGGGCGAAAGGCTCAAAAAGGACGGTACAGCACTGACTCCTAGTGGTGGCAGTTGGAAGGGCATGCAGGGGGAAGGGTAATGGGAGTAACTAATGGGGGGGTTAATGGAGCAGTCGGGGAAATAGGGGGTATGTGGTTAGAGACAGAGGAGAGTGTGGAGAAGGACAGAAGCTGGAGGAGTAAGTAATCAGGGTGGGATAGTAGAGCACCAGGGGAGCTAGAGTGTCAGTGGATAGTGGAGAAGAGAGAGTGCAGCAAGGCAAGGGCCAGGTGGAGGGAAAGTCCTCTAGTGGTTGCAGTTGATAAGCTGCTAATGGAAAACTGGGGACTTAGAAACTAACGTGGCAGGAAATCATGTGACCAGGGAGGTGCTTAAATTGAGGGTTGGGCTTGGGTGGCTGGGGTGGGTGGGACAGTCGATGCACAGCATCGATGGGCTAACACCCCCAACAACAGACAGGCTGAAGGGAGCTGTATTTACCTCTTCGTGCCTCTCGGAAGCTGCCCCAGATAGCTGAGTGTGTGCTGCAAGCCACGGGAAGGAGCTGAATGATGCTATGCGGAATACGGATGTACTTTGGAAAACCACCTGTAAAACTAAACTTACAAATGACTGGAATCTATTCAGGAGGGTGAGGAACTGTTGCACCAAGATGGTTAGAGAGGCAAAGGATATCTTTTACCGCTCACAACTTGATCTCTCATCTAAGTGCTCCTCCAAATTCTGGAGAATAATCAAGGATATAGGAGGTCATACCACTGGAAACTCCCTGCCTACTAAAATCTTGATTGGTACTACCACAATTTCCGACAGACCGACACTCCTTGATTCCTTCAATAATCACTTTGCCATCGCAGGGTTAGTCTTCGATACCTCCCCGGTCAGTAATCAATGCGCAACAACTTGGAATCGATAACCAAGGAATTCCCATCTGTAACTCAACCTTCTCACTTCAGCCTACATCTCTGAAAGAAGTTGAAGTCCTTTTGCTTCAGTTGGATGTTAGGAAAAGCACCGGAGCTGACCTCATCGACCCATATTTCTTAAAGGTTGGCTACTGTGTCCTAGTAGTGCCAATTACGCATTTGTTTAACTTATGTCTTTCTCAGGGCAACCTTCCTCCCATCTGGAAAACTACTCATGTTATCCCCTTGTTTAAGTCTGGAGACCCGAGTGACCTTAATAATTACAGACCAATCTCCTTACTCCAATCCTGTCCAAGCTACTGGAAAAAATTATGAATACGCAGCTTAGGAAACACCTGGAGTCTGCGAAGTTGCTCAACCCGTTACAATCAGGCTTTAGAGCCCAGCACAGCACAATCTCGGCACTAGCCAAGGTAACTAATGATTGGCAGTGTGAGTTGGATAATAAGAACTTTGTGCAGTATTTTTGGACCAAAGCAAGGCATTTGATACTGTTGATCATAGCCTACTCCTCTCGTCCCTCTGGAATATTGACTTGGATTCTTTATCTATGAGATGGTTTGATAATTATCTCACAGGCCAATTACAGCAAGTAAAGATGGAAGGGGAAGTCCCGCTACTAAAACCCCTTCTGAGGGGTGTACCACAAGGATCCATTCTGGGTCCCTTGCTATTCGCAACTTGTATTAATAGAATTGATGCTACCATCAAAGAGGCCCAAATACATCTACTGTATTTGCAGATGACATGGTGCTTTATATTAGTAGGCCTGCCCCTGATGCGGCACGTAAAGATCTTCAGGATGAATTCAATCTGTTGCAGCTTCAGCTTCTAAATCAGAAGTTGCTCCTAAATGCCAAGAAAACCAAAGCAATGTTCTTCTCGCCTTTTTCTATTGCACCAAATCTGGCCACTACTGGGACACTTCCACTGATTATCACCATCCTTGGTGAACAGCTGGATTATGTAACTAAGTTCAGATATCTGGGAGTATGGCTTGACAATAGACTCTCTTTTTTAGGATACATAGAAGAGCTGATAAAGAAACTTAGACACTTAGCCTCTTCTTCAGGATAAACAATCTCCTCTCTAGCAAGATGAGACTGGTCCAAACTACCTTTCTTTCCTTGTTAGACTATGCTGACTTCCTCTACAGCCAGGGTTCTGCTGGTGCACTCACCAAACTTGACACGCTTTACCATAGAGCTCTAAGGTTCGTCATTGGCCTTCCCTACTCCACCCACCACTGTTCCTTGTATACTGCAGTAGGTTGGTCATCCCTTAGCCACAGATGACAGAGAAATGATGCATCCCGGACCTATAGAGTCATCATAAATAAACTGCCCCATCACATCTCTGTGTGTCTTCCATTATGTACACTAGGCTAGTATGCTCTGAGAAGTACCTCCTACATTTCGTTGAAGGTATACAAGGCCAGATCACGTTTCGGCAGGGCATCTATAAGTTATGTGCTGCCTCAAATGTAGAATAAGCTACAAAAAACCCTGAAACTAAATCACCCCATTAGTTTAGCAGCATTTAAAATATTATACTTGTGTCATAACAAGGAATCTTGTGCTTGCTACCCCTTATTCTCGAGTCGCCTAATACTCTTGAGTACCCTGGGTGTTATCTTGTTACTGACTCCTCCAGGTTATGTCCTATCTACTACTCGGCTCCCTTACTCCCCCCTCACGATATAATTGCAACCCCCTTACTACTTCAACCCCTGAACCCTGGGTCTGGTATTGTACCCACCCTTCCTACCACTTCATGCCCTCGCTGTACTGTTCCTCTTGATAGATTAAACTACACAACCATAGCACTGTGTGGCTTTCCATGATCCTTATCCATTATTCCTTCCTTAGCTCCGTTCCCCCCTTCAAATCGTTGACTTGGCTGCTACCCCCAGCTTCTAGGATATGTTTCATTGTAGGTTCTCTCAGGCCCACCTTGTATTATAGACCCTTATCTGAAACACTGTTTGTTTTGTATACACAGGTTGACTGTATAATAGTGTTGTATTATTAACCTGCATTATACATTTATATCTGTATTGATTATGCTTTTTTTCTGTTCACTTTCTGTGTATTGCAACTATTGTATATTAATTTTTCTTGTACTTGAATAACCCAGGTCCACCTCGAAAATGAATATTGCTCAACAGCGTTCGCCTGGTTAAATAAAGATCTTGATTGATTGGTATCTGGTTGCCAGAACTAATGAAATTATACCCATTTTATTTTTGTAATAGGCTTGTAATATATGGATAAGCCTCAATAATACTATACTAAGTTATATAAAAAATTCCCAGTAATACATCACTACTCTAAATAATACTATCCTGAAAAGTGATAATACTATCATTTTTGCTGATAATACTACAGTTCAAAGGTCATCTCCAACTGTAGTATTATCAATGGATCCATATAGTACAAAAAATAACAGAAAGATAAGTGTTTTACAAGGCAGTAATACCATCTCGAGGTTTTGGGGACTTTAGGACCTCTTGAGCTTCGCTCTCGAGGTTCCAGGTCCCTAAAACCTCTTGATGGTATTACTGCCGTGTAATACATACTTATCTATCTATTATTCTAGTTGTAATTCTCCTAGCCCCATTGGGCTAATCCATCTCTTCATCTGTAAGTGTCCACTCTGCTCAGCCAACAGCCATAACTACACTTGAACCACATGTACTGCACTTAAACAAGTAAGCATTAAGCCATGACAAAGGAGTGTTCTACTGTGGTATTAATGCATGGTTGGAGGGGGCGGTTGTGCGGCCGAGTGCCTACAACCACCCAACCATGCATTAGTTCTGTAGTAGAACACTCCTTTGGAGTGGCTTAGTGCTTACTTGTAACATGGCAAGTGCAAGGTAAGTATTAGGGTTTAAGTTAAAATGAAAGAAAGATGAGCTGAAACAGTCATTGTAGTTTAGAAAACATCCTTTACATGTGTCCCTTTGAAACGCTGTATCTATCTGGAAACATGCATGCGCACATTCCGCAGTTCATATACATTAATGTTGTGTCTGAGAATTGCCTCAGAATGTATAACACACATGTATCTTACATTAAGTAAGAAAACACAGATAAACACAAAAAATGGCTAGTTGTGCTGAACAGTTTAAATGTTTTGCGCCCCATTGGTGACCCACATTAGAAACATAGAAACATAGATTTTGATGGCAGATAAGGACCGCTTGGCCCACCCAGTCTGCCCATTTCCCTACCTAATGGATAAGCTGCAGATCCTAGTTAACCAGCAGCCTACTTCTTCCTACCCCCACCCCCTAGAATTGCCTTATGACTGTCCCATGCATGCTTGAATTCCACCACTGTTTTTGACTCCACAGCCTCCTCCGGGCGTTCCATGCATCCACAACCCTCTCTGTGAAAAAATACTTCTTAAATTACCTCTGAGCCACCCCTTCTATCTTCAAATTGTGCCCCTTGTTCTTATGCGCCTCTTTTTTTTGAAAGATGCTACCCTCTTGGACTTTGTTGATTCCCTTGAGGTACTTGAAAGTTTCTATCACTCCCCTCCCTCCTTTCCTCGAGGCTATACATATTCAGCTCCTAAGTCTCTCTTCATATGTCTTCGGTGCAGACCCTGCACCATTTTAGTGCCCTCCTCTGGACAGCCTCCATCCTGTCTATGTCTTTGCGGAGATTGGGTCTCCAGAACTGCACGTATACTCAGGTGGGGTCTCACCAACTGTCTGTACAGAGGGATAATAACTTCCTGTTTTCTACTGGTGATGCCTCTCCCTGTGCATCCCAGTATCCTCCCAGCCCTCCTTGCTGCCCTCTCACATTGCTTGCCCACCTTTAGGTCATCTGATATGACTACCCCCAGGTCCCATTCCATTTTTATTGTTGTTAGTATCTCACCCCCATTGTGTACTCTTCCCCTGGGTTTTTGTTTCCCAGGTGCATTACCTTGCACTTCTTAGCATTGAATCAAAGCTGCCATACATTTGTCCATTCCTCTAACCTTGCCAAGTCCCTTCTCATCCTTTCCACCCCACCTTGTGCATCAACTCTGTGGCAGATCTTTGTGTCATCTGCAAAGAGACATACTTTTCCTTCCAGTCCCTCTGCAATGTTGCTTATAAAGACATTGAAGAGGACCGGTCCTAATACTGAACCCTGCATTACCCCACTAGTAACCCCCTTTCTTCAGAGTGGACTCCATTTACTATTACTCTCTGTGTCCTATTCTTCAGCCAATTCTTTACCCAGGCTGTCATCTTGGGACCACTCCCAGGCTGGCTAACAGCATATTAATCTTTTGTGTGGGACTGTCAAATGCCTTACTAAAGTCTAGGTAGGCCATGTCCACAGCCCCTCCCTGATCTACTACTTTGGTCACCCAGTCAAAGAAATCTATCAGATTTGTCTGGCATGACCTTCCTGCTGTGAATCCATGCTGCCTTGGGTCCTGAGCCCCTCTGGCCTCTAGATACTCAACAATTCTTTCCTTAGAAGTGATTCCATCATTTTCCTACCACTGAGGTTAAACTAACAGGTCTGTAGTTTCCTGCTTCTGCCTTGCTCCCAGTTTTGTGAAGGGAATCACATCTGCCCTGCTCCAGTCCTCGGGTACCACCCCATCCTCCCATGATTTGTTAAAGAGGGTAGTCAGTGGTGTCACTAGTTCTACCCTTAGTTCTTTTAAATTCTGGGATGAATCCCATCAGGCCCCATTGCTTTGTCCACCTTCAGTTTTAAGAGTTCTTTCAGAACCCTTTCTTCTGTAAATGGGCTGGTATCAACTTCTGTATCCAGAGTGTTTCTACTGTTTGTTTTAGGTACCTCCCCACTTCCTTTGTAAATACTGAGCAAAAATATTTGTTTAGTATCTCTGCCTTTTCACAGTCACCCTCTGCACCTCCCTCCTTTTTATTAAGCCTCACTAACCCTCCCTTGGTCTTCCTTCGCTCCCTGATGTACCTATAAAAGGTTTTATCCCCCTTCTTAACTGAGTTGGCTATCTTTTCCTCGGTTTGGGCCTTTGCTGTTCTGACTGCCTTCCCAGCTTCCTTTTGCTTTAACTGATACAGTTATCTGTCCTGCTCCTTCTGTGAGTCATTGTACTTCCTGAATGCTTTCTTTTTCTCTTGAACCTTCACTGCCACTTCCTTTGAGAACCATAGTGGTTTCTTACATCGTTTCATTTTGTTTATTTGCTTCACACAAAGGCTTGTTACCTCTGTGATGGCAGTTTTTATTATTCCCCATTGTTCTTTCACCCCTCCTTCCTGCCCATTTGCTAGTGCATTCCTTAGGCACTCACCCATTTTGGCAAAGTCAGCCCTCCTAAAGTCCAGTACTTTTGCCTTTGTATGGCTTGACTCTATTGCTGTGTTTATTGTGAACCATACTGTTCGATGGTCGCTTGTTCCCAGATGGCTACCCACTTCTACATCTGTGATCCTCTCTTCATCTCCATTTGAGAGAACCAGGTCTAAGATTGCTCCCTCTCGAGTGGGCTCCAATACTAGCTGTCTAAGGCATGCCCCCTGTAGGGCATCTAGAATAACCCCACTCTTTGAAGTGGCTGCTGCATCTGCACTCCAGTTAACATCTGGCATATTCAGATCACCCATCAGCAATATCTCCCCTTTTTCTGCCATTCTAAGTATACTTTCTATCATTTCCTTGTCCATTTCCTCCCCTGAGAAGGGGGTCTGTATACAAACCCTGTGCAGATTGTGGTGCCATTGCCGGTCTCCAAATTTACCCACAGTGCTTCTTCCCTCCCTGTTTTCCCTTTTGTTCTGTTGCTTTGATTCCTTCCTTATGTGAAGAGCTACTCCTCCTCCTCTTTTACCCTCCCTGTCCCTCCTGTAGATAGTGTATCCTGGTATGTTTATGTCCCAGTCATGGTTTTTGTGTACCACGTTTCAGTGACTGCCACGATATCAGATGTTCCTCCTCCATCAAGGCCACTAATTCAGGAAGCTTGTTACTCAGACTACGGGCATTGGTACTCATTGCTCTCCATTTTTTGATGGCTTTACCTTCTTTTGCAGCATCCCCCACTGACCTTTCTACCTCGGTCTTTTTCTCATTTAGTACCCTGTTTTGTAGGGAGAGGCTGGGATTTTCCTGCTGCTTATCAGTGCCTCCCCCCTTGACTAGTTTAAAAGCTTGCCAATGAAGCATTTAAACTGATTGCTCAAAAGACTTGTTCCCTTCCTGGACAGATGCATTAATGGTTTTCTGATTCATTCATAACCATGCTGCATTATGGTCACTGTTCTGTTATTTGCATACGTTGACACAAAACTACACGTGCAGATTTTGTATATATTTTCAATGCAGACAAGTTATATCAGTGTCAAAACCAAAGGGATACACACTGTGAGCAAATGTGAACTGTGCGGCTGTCTAACGGCTGAGGTGAATGGGGGAACTATGGAGATCGTCACATGTCCAGCTGCAACATAGTTTTCAAGCCACCTGATCGCAGTGCAAGGAAATATTACTTGCGGCAATGTCAGAGGGGGACACACTGCGGTGGCGACACTTGACTGCACGATTTTCGAGGTCTGTTGGGTGGGTGGGTGGGAACTGTGAAAAGCTCGTGATTTTTACACAGTACTGAAGATTTGGAGTCTGTCAGTGACATGAAGAAAGACAGACAGAGAACAATTACTACAGTGTGTCTGTGTGTGTCTTTCTTTTTCTCGTCTTTCTCTCTCGATCACCCTGTACTGTTCAAATCAGTGTAAGGGCTGTGTCTCTGGGAAACAATACAAGCATGCTCCCAATTAATCATAACCAATTAATGCATGGCTTTTTCCTACTTTTTCACCAGTAGAAATGCTGCATTTGTTATCTTTGATTTCTGCCATGTTACAAAAACTGTTTTCAAACGTTTGCTAAACCTCTTCGAAACAGTGTAACTAAGACTCTTAGATACTATATGTATGGTTATGTCTTGCACTGTATTTCTGTTTTTTTCTCATTTGATGTGGAACCTTTGTAAATGAGCTTCTAGCTCGAAGGTATGTAAATCCAAGACAGAATAAATAAATAAATGATGGACAGCCCAGTGTTCCCAGCCAGCCAGTGCCATAGAAACAGGTCAGCCTGTTTTCTTCAAAGTTTTAATGGGTATCTTTGAACTTCATGTTTCTTACAGAGGAGCAGCAGCAGAACCCCAGTGAGCAGATGGCCTACCAGACGGTGGTTGTTAGGATGGGGGGGCTCTTCATTCTCACTCTGACAGTGGGCAAGTGGGCAGATGTCTTTCATATCTGTGTATCACTTGTTGGCGAGCTGTGGTGTCTCATCCAATCCAACGTCATGCTGGAGCTGTGCCGGAAGCAGGTAAGGGCAAAGAACTGATTCTCTCTACATTGCTAACACCAGCATTGAGTGTGATTTATAGCAAGCTGCAGTTTTCCCTGTGAGCACATGACTGACTGGGAGCACTGTAGCTCTTTTCTTTATCTACTTCTGTTTTTTAAGGCAAGCCTGGTCAGGTGACAACAACTGGTTTCCATCCTGCAACACTGCCTGACCTGGCTGGACAGGGCAGCCAGCATGAAATTTTTCCACAGTGACATTGATTGGTGTCTACTGTGAAGGCAGCCACTGTCCTACCCTCTTGACCTGCAAGAGGGTACAGCTGTGGTAGTTCTAACATCAGGATGGAGGTACAGGGGCAACCCAATGGGGTGAAATACTGATAAAAAAGAATCATAAAAAAGTCAATGACTGTGTAGCACTGAGGACACCCAGCAAGACGGAACCAGTGTATATAATTTGCCATTCTCCCTGTTTTTTTATTCTGTTTTTGTCCCCAAGGTACCTATCAGTAGGGGCCTCCTTCATCCACCTCCTGTGTCACCTCCCATGCTATTGAGGCTATCCCTACCTGAGAGTCTTAGTACTCCTAGTGCTCCCATGACACACCGCTGCATTTCCCCTCAGCTTGTTCCCCAAACCAGGGTCTACTTTCAGCTCCATGGCATTTCCACATACTTATGTACAGCTGAATCCCAGGAGTCATCCCATTAGCTGGGGCATAGAGCCCAACTATGGGCGTGGGAGGCGGGCGTGGTTTCATCTGTCCTGCTGGTTGCCCAATCCCCCCTCCACGGATGCCACCTTGCAGGATGTGCAACACATGTGGCATTGCCTGTGTCAGTCATGTTCCAACAACACCATTCTGTACTGATCCCCAGCCATGCTAATACCCATCCTCCATGAGGTGACAGTTGTACAGTGGGGCACACGGCTCCATCCCCGAAGGAGGAGAGTAGTCCGTATGATGCTTTGTACTCCTTTCCTCGGTCATTCCCAATGACTCAGACTTGTTTCCAAACCCTGCTCACTGGCATGGTGAGTGGCAGCACAGCCGCTGCACTACCAGTTCGGCCCTGTCATTCTCATTTATGCTGAAACCAGTGTAAACGCATGTTTAAAAATGTATGTTTAAAAAGTTACTTGGATTTGCACACCCATGATGCTCTGCCCAGGGTTTAATGCTTTAGAGTGTTTGCGTGTGGTTTAGAGAGATATACAGCAACAAAGTGACTGTATGATAACTATGTCTGCCAGAAAGAGAAGGCCAATTTCATGGTATAAATTACATGTCTAGTTGGCCTGGCAGCACTGCAGAAAGATTTACCGCTGCAACATGGGTGACCTGGGTTCAGGAGCAGACTCAGGACACTCAAGGGCCAGCCAGGGCAGAGGTGGATTGAGCAGCAATGGCACATTGTCCACCTCCGGGGGCAGTAGAGTGTCTTGGTCCCGGGCTCCCAGTGACCACGGGATGCACTGGCAAAAGAGCACCACCTAGTGCTGGCCTGGGATGGCATATCAGATGCATGGCGTGGCTATGCCATAATGTCCACTTGACATGCCCTCAGACCTGCTAAATAACATTAAAAATCCTCCCCGGCGAGCCCAAAGGTGCCCCACATCACTTGGCTGACCTGGGTCCTGTCACAGCCAAGACAGGGCTAATGGGAAGGGCTCCAGAGGTTCTGCCCTGGGGGGGGTATTCTAGGGGACACTGTGGCAGGGATCCTGGGGTTTGCCCACAGAGGCGAGGGACCAAGGGGGTGGCTGCTGGTGCCAAAAAGCATAGTAAAAAAAAACTATGGGCCTTTCCTTATAGCTTAAATCACATTTGCTGAGTTTTTCTAAAATCATGAGTCGCTAGCCGGTCTGGTGGCATGGTAGTAGTGCTACCCCCTGACATGCCAGTGACCTGGGTTTGAGGGTGAACTCTAGTCGCTGGGTGTCTGGAGGACTACGTTCCTTTCCCGGGGTGAATGTGTTGCTCCTTCAGCAGTGCACCTGACACCTAGCAGAGGCTAGATGTTGGGCAGATGGGTGACCTAGAATGGTAGTCCCTGGGAAGAGCACTAGAAAGAATAATGGAAAACACCCTGCTGAGGCAGGATGACGAATGATCCTCCTGCAGGTCTAGCACCACCTAGTTGGCATCACTGGATCCTACTAAGGAGGGGTAGTAGAAGAAGAAGAAGAAGAATCAGCATTTATGTAGGAGGCAGTATAGCGCAGTGGTTTAAGGCTCTGAGCTGCAAAACCTGGAGGCCTGGGTTTGAATCCTACAGCCCCCACTTACATACTGTGTGACCCTGGGCAAGTCACTTAACTTCCTTGTGCTCCCAGGTCGCACCTGTAAACAAGCTTTCAGCTTAGTGTCTCTCTCCTGGTAAAAAAAATATATATAGCACTTTTCATACACCGTGTATCCCAAAGTGCTTTACAAGCAATGCTAGACTGGTAGTGAAGTAACTGAATGTGTAGTGGCGGCAATATCGCACATCAACACCCGCATACAACGTAGACAATTGCATGAACCAGTTCATGGGAAGGGGAATGTTGACCAGGACACCGGGCATGTCCCCTACTCTTTGTGAAGAGTGCCCTTGGTTCTTTTACTTCCACCTGGACACCCACCAGGAGAGCACCAGGATGGGTAGAAGGGACCTCAGTTTTTCATCTCTTCTGAAGGACGGCACACCCCAGCAGTACAGCATGCCCCTAATACTGCACTTGAATGCCAGTGTTTTTGGTGCAAGTCCAATCCCGGTGTGGGACGAGAGCCCATGACCTTCTGGTCCAGAGGCAGATGTGCTACCAACTGAGCCATGCTGACACCCTATAGGGTAAGGGCAGGTTCCCCCACCCTGCTATGAGGGTGAGGTTGTGGGGTGCAAGGATAAGTCCCAGAGATTGTGGGTCAGCAGGCTGGGAAGGGCTGCTCAGTTGGAGTCCAACCTGCAGTATTGCGGGGGTACTAAGTGGAAAAAATTCATGAGTTCCGATCAGTGAGCCTTCCATGGAATTGCCACTTGACACCTTCTTGGTCTTTGTGTTCTAGGATGTTTCAGCACTGGTGACCAGAAATGCAAGATCAACTGGGTCCCTTAGTGGAAGAACCTCTGAACCAGAAGTTATTCAGTCAACACGTGGGCAGAACAGGACGCAAAGCAGTTGATCATCTCCCGCTCTTTGCTTTTGAGGAAGCCACATAAAAACTACATTTTGAAAAACAATTCTGTTGGGGGCCGAGGGCATACTGGGGACAAATTATCAGCCTCTCTTGCAGATAAAACGTGTCTGCAGGGCTGGAAAAAATATCCATTGTGTGGCAGTTATTTTTTTATGAAGTTGCCATGCAGATTTTCAGTTACACGGCAAGGCGGTTCAGAGTGTTGCATTATATGAGCTTATAGTGAATGATAGTTCATTCATATGGAGTCCTTTGGAATCTCTCACAGATTCTGTATACTGATATATCTGTCCAGAACTCCAATACGTTCTAATTCTGTTGGCAGTTTAAGGGTCAATTACATGGTACCCGGATTTGCATTTTGTTCTAGTCAACTTTCATTTTAGAGGTGAACAGTGCAACTGTGGAGTTGGGGCCAGCAGATGTTAAAGCATGTTGCAGTGTAAAGTGTGCATCAATACCTTGTAACTCTATTTTAGAGTGCCCTTTTCCCCTGTCGGTTACACTTATTTAAGTGTCTGTTTCAACGTAACTAATTGCATGCTACACGGTACTTGCACTGCAGTTACATGTTTGTTGCATGTAACTACATTGCAATTGCAATGCAGTTACAGTGTAGTAACACTGTAACTACTGTGTAGTTAAGTGACACTTAAAGTGTAACCCCCCCCCATCTTGTATATGTCCCTTTCCTCCCCCTTTGAGAAAGGTTTAGCTTTCTTATAAACTTAAAATAAATTAAAGGAGACCTGATTAAAATATGGCTCCCCCATATTTTAACCAGTATTCTCTGCTGTTTTTGAACACTTGGGAGCGGAATTTTCTTCTAAGTGAACGTACATGTGTACTAGTAAGCTGTCTATTAGATGGTCTAACAGCATCTGCCGATTGAACACACTGTGATCCAAAATACCTGCACTTGCACACAAAAAAAAAATGATTTGTAATGCAAACTGTTGCAAATTGCAGGTTTTGTTTTGTAAAACACCCACAATGTAATTGACAGCTTACAGGGTCAGACAAAGGCGGATCATGCTCTCACGTCTATATCGGAAGCTTTTTGAAAATCCCCACCTTATTGTTTGGCATAGTATGCAGCAGATATGACTCCCTGTCAGGATGAGACACTGGGGGGCATCAGGGTTAACTCTGAGAAACCAAACTAATGCTCTGATATAGCAATCATGAAATCTGGCAACTTAAGAAATACATTTGGAAACAAAAAACAAACTGCCAGGATCAACATCAGACCGTTGGTACAGCAATAGGGTTACCAGTAATGATGCTGGCACTCCAGATTCAAGAGTGAGCCAGCATCATAGGGAGCAGCAGGGAAGGAGGATGGCATGTCCCAGCAGATGCTCTCCATGGAGGGAGGGTACATTCCTCCACCACAGTTCTGCCACTTGGATGACCACAGATGGCATTGTGGTAGAGGGCCGGTGGGTGGGCGGGGATGTCTTTGATGTAGGTGGGATGGCTCCTATTTGAGTGTGCACAGCTGGGATGGCTCCTGTTTAAGTGTGCACACCTCTGATGCCCTCATCTGTGAAATTGTATGAGGCTGGGTAAAACACCCCAGCCGTGGCAGGATAATTCCTGATCCTCCCTGCTGGCTCCGCACTGTCCACTGCGATACCTCTCAAAGCTGGCTTAAGATGACACGAGGGATCCTCCCCATCCCTGATGAAGGAGCCAAACTGGAGGGGAGCAAGCAACACAAGCAAGAGGAGGAGAGAGGTAATTTGTAGAGAATGACATAATGGAGCTGATGGAGAGCAAGAGGATATAGGTTTTTTTTTTGACATTAACATTTTTATTAAAAATGTTCCAAGCTATACATTTCATTAAGAATGCTTACTGAATTATGTCCATACATTACAGAGCAGGCTGATATTGGCCAGCTGAAGAGATGGAGCATCAACAGAAAGTAAATAAAAACAGAGTGCAAGGTAAAAAATATTAAAAATGGAATTGACATGAACCATGGCTTCAATGGAAGAGGGTCCTGAAATATGACTGTGCATTTACTATATGTAGACTGCAAATAATGTTATGTGCTGGGTACTGTGCCAAAACACTAGTATTCATTTGTTAGTCTCAGGGACCCCAAAGGAATCCATTGTATGTTACAGTAAGAACTCAATTCAGCTAAATGAATTGCCCCATTTAATAGTGTTACCTTGTGTTCTTTTTGCGTGGTGTTGGGGGAAAATGTTCATTGCCTAGAGTTTGACTTTTTCAGCTGGAGAACATTGGAAAATTAGGGAGAGGTCTTGGAAATGAAACCAGGAAAACATGGCAGAGCCCTCCAGAGGAAATGGCAAAGGTAGTTCCTAGAAAGGATGTGGGTCCCCAAAGAGATGGAACGGGGAGGGATTTTCCAACACTATATGATAAAAACATTTCCAGAAAATGATGGAGACCCTCAAACGACACCTGAAAATAGGGTTCATTGTAGGACACCACAGTAAGATGGGTGTGTGTGTGTGTTCCAAAATCCAAATAAGGCTATTTTTCAACTAACCTGGTCAACACTAGACCAAGCCTTAGAACAATGAGCAGATTTTGGTAACAAAATACAGCAGAAAAAGGTCTGAAACAATATGCAGGTACACTTTAGAAAATTAATTATGAAAAGAATGGTGCAGGAATGTTTCAAATGCCTTAAAGAGACATGGGCACTTTGAAGATTTAAAGCTGTCTTCTACTTCCCTTTGGTCTGAGGGTTGCCTGGCCCTAAGGGGATTATCTTCTCTGAATTATTGTAATGTATTTCCTTTTCTGAAAAACAATAAATGAGAAAGATACATGAAAATATATAAGGGATATGGCATGGGCTGGCTAAAAATATCACATTTATTTAAATCTGCAGATTTTGACCTCTGTCACCTTATAAGTGGTAGAGCCATGAGTGAGATCTATAGAAGTCAGACTCTGCAGCTAAACATAAATGTGGTATTTTTAGCCAGTCTGTGGCATATGTCATTTATCCAGTAACAGTGTCTCTCTAGCAAGGTAGATCATAGTGCTAAAATTCTAGCATTTTATTAAGAATATACTTATAACCTTAATTGTAGGAGGCAGAATGGCGCAGTGGTTTAAGGCTCTGAGCTGCAAATCTGGAAACCTAGGTTTGAATCCCATAGCCCCCACTTGCATACTGTGTGACTCTGAGCAAGTCACTTAACTTCCTCATGCTCCCAGGTTGCACGTGCAAAACAAGCTTTCAGCTTAGTGTGTCTCACCTGGTAAAAAAAAATTCTGGGCTTTTTTTCCATTTCACAATGTATCGATCCACTGTTACCATGCACATTTAAATTGGCATATTCTAATGAACATATTCAAACAAATAAAGTATTGCAAACATTTCAGATAACTTCAGGTAAGGAAGTACATCATTTAGGAATTGTAACAGGTGTTTCGGAATCTGATAATGCTCCTGGACTGTAAGCACACATTATGACACCCACGGAGTGGAAACAAATAGGTAATACATAATGGGTTGCAGTGGAATTACACATTTATCTCCATTAGTAAGTGGTACGACCCATAATTCACGAGTGGCAAAGCCACAAGTTGGTTATGAGGCTTTTACCTCTTGTGTGGAGATAGATGTAGTTTTCTGCTGTAACCCATTATGTATTTGATGTATATACCTCACTACTGTTAATGTTTTATGAATGTTTTACCTTGTTTCAGCTTAAAACGGTCTTCCTTTTCACTATAAACTCTATCAGGCCCACTGTTTTCTGTATTCTGTTTTGATATTCAAAGTAGAAATAACATGTTCTAAGTGTAATAATGTTTTCTTAGTGATAATAAATATTTACCCAAGTTATTCATCACTGATGTGATATACATATATATGGAATAGTCTATGAGGCGGCTCAAAATCTGATTAAAGTGTGTGGAGGAATGCTGTTGTGCATGGAATTGTATACCTGGAATATGCTTGTTGTGCTGCAGTAGTGCTGCCACTACTGCAGCACAACTTAGAATTCAGCTGCACAGCTGCTTACCTCTAGTCAATCGAGCTTGAGATTTTTTTTTTACTTGAACTTATAGAAACATTTGCAGTCACTAGCTGCACACTGAGTCAGTAATTTGCCTGGTAGTCTGCCACCAACCTTCAAGTGCGCCCACAACTGCCAGTTAACTAAAGGAAAGTGGAGTGTCTAAAATGGGCATGGATGCCCACACACTATAAAAGGCAATGTATGGGCATCCATACATAGACAAGCCTGTGTCTTCATCTCGAGTTTTCGGTGGCAACCAGGGGATCCCTTGAGTTTTACTTCCGGAGTTCCTGGTTGCCTTAGAAACTTCAAGGTGTAGACACAGGTTTGCTATGTATGGCTGCCCATATAGTATCCTGTTATTCAGTGTAGAATGTTGCTATCATTGTTCCCTTGCTGCAAGTGGCTGAATCAAGTGAAGCCACAAAGTGCAAGGGAACAATGACATCAACAGTCTACACTGAATAACAGTCATATTTTTAGCCACCTCATAGAATTTCTGATGTATACTATGGGATTCAAATAACATACCTACTAGTAAAATAACGTTGAAGCTGCTAGTAACATAACATGATTTTTCAGTGTTTTTTTCTAAGTCAAAGTTTATTGTATAACAAGTAATGCTGTTACAATATTAAAAACTGCATATACAATTGAGACATATATTATTCTCATTTCATAAAGTCCTATTTACTATACAATTATTACATAGAAGCATAGCAGATAAGGACTGCTTGGCCCACCTAGTCGGCCCATTTCCCTACCTAATGGATAAGCTACAGATCCTAGTTAACCAGCAGCCTACTTCCTCCTACCCTCCCCACTGGAATTGCCTTACGTCTGTCCCATACATTCTTGAATTCCCTCACTGTTTTTGACTCTATGACCTCCTCAGGAAGGCTGTTCCATGTATCCTCAAACCTCTCTGTGAAGAAATACTTCCTCACATTATCTCTGAGCCGTTCCCCCCTCTATCTTCAAATTGAGCCCCCTTGTTTTTGCACATCTCTTTTTCTGAAGGATGCTACCCTCTTGGACTTTGTTGATTCCCTTGAGGTATTTGAAAGTTTCTATCATGCCCCTCCTTTCCTCGAGCCTATACATCTTTAGTTCCTTTAGTCTTTCTTCATATGTCTTTTTTTTTTTTTTTTATTTTCATCTTTATCCCTCCTTACTGCCTCCGGTGCCCCCTCCTTCCGTCCGCTCATGTCCCTGGTACCTACCTTAGGGATCTGCCCTAAGTGCCCATCCTCCTCTCCTCGCACATTGGGGTCTGTGTCCTGTAGGTGGTCGGGTGGACTTTAGGCCGGACTTCATCTAGGGCTGCGATGTTCGATTTTCTCCCCTAGCGTCCCCACTCCCCAGGGCGCCTTGCGCTAGGGACGTCGTCCCGAGTGGTAGCATGCTTACGCATCGCAGACCCTCGTCGCGCCCAGACGCCCCTCCACGGCTCTGGCTATGCTGGCCGCCCACCCTTCCCCTCTGCCGGTGCTTCCACTGGCTATGGAAGGAATGCAGGCGCAATGCGCCTGGTAACCCACCCCTGAGGAGGAGGCATCCGTTGGGGCGCTCGATCCTCCTCCCATACGACCCCGCCACCCGAGTCGTCTCGAACCCGCTCGCCAAGGAGCACGAGGTGTGGCGTCTAGCGCCTCAACCCTCAGCGCCAGCGGGCTGGCGTCTCTTCATATGTCTTCTGATGCAGACTCTTCATCATTTTGGTTGCCCTCCTCTGGACAGCCTCCACCCTGTCTATGTCTTTGCAGAGATGGGGTCTCCAGAACTGTACACAGTACTCCAGATGTGGTCTTACCAACTGTCTGTACAGAGGGCCAACAACTTCCTGTTTTCTACTGGTGATGCCTTTCCCTATGCATCCCAGTATCCCCCAGCCCTCCTTACTGCCTTCTCACATTGCTGGCCCACCTTTAGGTTGTCTGATATGACTACCCCCAGGTCCCTTTCCATTTTGTTGTTGTCAGTATCTACCCCCCGCCATTGTGTACTCTTCCCTGGGTTTTGTTTCCCAGGTGCATTACTTTGCACTTTTTTGCATTGAATCTAAGCTGCCATACATTTGACTATTCCTCCATCCTTGCCAAGTCCCTTTTCATCCTTTCCACCCCACCTTGTGTATCAACCTTGTTACAGATCTTTTTGTCATCTGCAGAGACATACTTTCCTTTCCAGTCCCTCTGCAATGTCACTTATAAAGACATTAAAAAGGACCGGCCCCAGTACTAAACCCTGTGGTACCCCACTAGTAACCCTCCTTTCTTCACTGTGGACTCCATTTACTATTACCCGCTGTGTCCTGTTGTCCAACCAGTGTTTTACCCAGGCTACCACCCTAGGACCCACTCCCAGGCTGGCTAATTTGTTTATTAATCTTTTGTGTGGGACTGTGTCAAATGGCTTGCTAAAATCTAGGTAGGCCATGTCCACAGCCCCTCTCTGGTCTACTGCTTTGGTCATCCAGTCAAAGAAATCAATTAGATTTGTCTGATATGACCTTCCGCTGTGAATCCATGCTGCCTTGGGTCCTGTGCCCCACTGGCCTCTAGGTACTCAACCATTCTTTCCTTTAGAAGTGATTCTATCATTTTCCCTACCACTGAGGTCAAACTGACAGGTCTGTAGTTTCCTGCATCTGTCTTGCTCCCACTTTTGTGAAGGGGAATCACATCTGCCCTTCTCCAGTCCTCAGGTACCACCCCATCCTCCCATGATTTATTAAAAAGGGTAGTCAGTGGTGTTACTAGTTCTTCCCTTAGTTCTTTTAGAATTCTGGGGTGAATCCCATCAGGCCCCATTGCTTTATCCACCTTCAGTTTAGAGTTCTTTCAGAACCCTTTCTTCTGTGAAAGGACTAATATCAACCCCTATCCAGAGTGCTTCTATTGACCAGATTAGGTATTTCCCCCTGCTTTTCCATTGTGAATATTGAGCAGAAGTATTCATTCAGTATCCCTGCTTTTTCACTGTCGCTCTCTGCCCAACCACCTTCCTCTTTGTTCAGCCTCAGTATCCCTGCCTTCGTCTTTCTTTGCTCCCTAATGTGCCTATAAAATGTTTTATCCCCCTTCTTAACCGAGTTGGCTATCTTTTCCTCTATTTGGGCCTTTGCTATTCTGACTGCCTTACCTGCTTCCTTCTGCTTTAACTGGTACAGTTCTTTGTTCTGCTCCTTCTGTGTTTCCTTATACTTCCTGAATGCTATCCTTTTTTTCCCTTACCTTCCCCGTCACTTCTTTTGAGAACCATAGCGTTTTTTTCTTTTGTTTTGATTTATTTGCTTCACACAAAGACTTGTTGCCTCTTTGATGTCGGTTTTGATGTTTCCCTATTCTTGCCACACCCCACCTTCTTGCCTGTTTGCTAGTGCTTTTCTGAGGCACTCTCCCATTTTGACAAAATCAGCCCTCCTGAAGTCCAGTACCTTCACTTTTGTGTGGCTTGACTCTACAGCTAAGTTTATCGTGAACTACACTGTTTGGTGGTCGCTTGTTCCCAGATGGCTACCCACTTCAAGATCAGAGATCCTCTGTCCATCCCCATTTGAGAGTACCAGGTCTAAGATTGCTCTCTCTCCTGAGTGGGTTCCAAAACTAGCTGTCTGAGGCATGCCGCCTGTAGGGCATCGAGAATGGCCCTGCTCTTGGATGTGACTGTAGTAAAGGTGCTCCAGTCAACATCTGGCATATTCAGGTCCCCCATCAGCAATATCTCCCCTTTCTCTGCCATCCCAAGGATGCCTTATTTAATTTCCTTGTCCATTTCCTCCCCCTGAGATGGGGGTCTGTACACAACCCCTGTGCAGATTGTGGAGCCATTTCCAGTCTCCAGGGTGACCCACAGTGCCTCCTCTCCTCCCTGTTTACTCTTTAGTTCTGTTGCTTTTATGCCTTCCCTTACATAGAGAGCTACTCCTCCTCTTCTTCCCTCTCTGTCCCTCTTGTAGATTGTGTACCCTGGTATGTTGACATCCCAGTCATGGTTCTCTGTGTACCATGTTTCTGTGACTGCCACAATATCCAGGCATCCCTCTTCCATCAAGGCCACCATTTCAGGGAGCTTTTTACCTAGACTATGGGCATTGGTACTCATTATCCTCCATTTTTTTATGGTTTTATTTCTTTTTGCCCCATCCCTGTCCCTACTGCCTTTGTCTTTTTCTCCATGTACCCCTTCCCTTCTCCCTATTGACTGCTCTGTTTTGGTGCTTACCTCACTAATTACCCTGATTTTTTTGAGGGGCCTAGGATTTTCCTTCTCCTCTTCAGTGCCTCCCCCATTGGCTAGTTTAAATGCTTCCACAACTCTTAACCTTCCACCCCAGGGAGTGCCTTCCTTCTTTTCAGACACCTTTTTCACAAAGGCTAAGTAACAGGTCTAGTCACAACTGACTGCAAATATCTAATAGCTACAGTTCCTCCCAGGCAAATTAAAGTTAAAACTAAGAAAAGTCCACCCCAAAAACAGAATCAATACTAGTTACTTACACAGGTCCAAAAAGTAGTGATTCAGTTCAGTGTAGTCTAGAAAATAACCTCCTTGATTCAAGGAAGCTGTGGCTGCTTTCTCACTCTCCCTGTCTTCAATGTGAGAAGGAGACTGCAACACCTCTGAGACAAAAAAAAACTTTTCAGCAAAAAAGAAATAAATAGGGGCAAAGAGTAATTTTGCTTAGCCTAATGATAAAAAGTCACACAAATTTAAGCACCACCTGTAATAATTTCACTGAAGATATACCCTGTAAGTAACACTTTGCTACAGAGAAAAATAAAGCGGTAACAGAAGATACACCTTGCAAAAAACAATTTGAATTAGAAGATTACAGCAGCAATCTGTTAGCACACACCTGTAGGCACACCTTGTAATAATGCAGCAGAAGGTATACCCAGCAACAGCCATGTGAATCAGAGTAAAATAAAGCAATAAAATGTTAGCAACAAACAGTAACAATCCCTGTGAGTACAAAATAAAAACAACAACACACAGTAAATCTGCCTGGCCAAAAGTCTTAATCATTTCCCTTACTCTGGTAAGGTTCTTAGTTCTGTCCTTTCAAGCAAGCTAGAAGGAAAGAGTTCAGATGAAGCTAGGTGCCTTGGCCAGCAAACCTTTTGAGTTGCACATTATCATGAACTCAAAAATTAACAAAATATTAAAAAGTCTACATTTTTGTCTAATTCTTCTTTAAATGTAGTTTCTGTTTCTCCACCACTTTAAAAAATGAAATAATATTCTCTAATATTCTAACAGAGTTAGAGTTTAAAAGACACGTTGCTAGTTCCTGAGGGTTTCCCTTCAATTGTCCCAGTATATTCCCTAATATTTTCTTTCTGTGATCATTGTATAGCAGGCGCAGAATTAATATATGTACTATATCAACAGCTCCTAAATTGCACTTACATCTTCTACTGGAAGTCCTCCCATTTTTATTTACTATATAGTCTAAGTGTTCACTTTTGTAATATTCAAATCTGTATCTCATAAAAAGATTTCTATGATGTGGTGCTTAATGAGTTATAAATATTTTTCCAATCCAAATATTGTTTATTGCCAGCCGATGACTTATTTTGTACTTGGTACACCTCTCCATATCCAGTTGGTGAAAGATATCTCTAACTCTATTTTTAATTAGAATCTGTACCTCTTTGTAAGGGTTTCTTAGCATGTCTAGAATGCACTGTAGTAAACTATATGGTTTGATCCAGTTTTCTGCCACTCTGATTACTGGGAATAAAGAATTTTCTTTCTTGATACTTGAGTGCCTCTTCAGGGCATCTTCTCAGGAATCGGTGCTCTTGCATATTATATACTTTTACCCAAAATTGTATCATTTGGTCTTGGATTAAACATTCCAGGGGGAAGCTGTCCCTGTTCTGCCCAGATTAATGCTGCAGGTACACCTGTTGGGAGTTCCATCAGTCTTCTATAAAATGTATTCATTTTTATGTTGATTGCGCAAGAAACATGTTGCGTCAGCTTTCTCCACAAGCAGGTTGTGGAGGCGCAGCACTGTTGTGCCCAATGCCCCCAGAGCCTGAAAAGGCTTGTCCCCCATCCCCCAATGTTGTGGCACGCTGCTGCTGACATTAGTTCAGCCAGTGTGCCACAACTTTCTAAAAAAATCAGCCGCTGCAATCGGGGCCGCCTTGTCATTGCAGCGTCAGCCATCTGCTGCAATGATGGAGCAACCCATCATTGCAGGGCGGGCTGTAAAAACCCTGATATTGTTCATGAACATGGCGGTGGCTTACCGCCATGTTCACAAACAATGTAACCCCCCCACCCTGCTTAGTTGCCAATGGGGGCCCCAATCCCCATCGGCTTCACTGGCCCTATGTTGATTGTGCCGACGGGGGAGCCCACTCCCCATCGGCATTATGTCAATCACCCCCCCCCCACTGATATTGTGTGCCGACGGGGTGCCCAATCCCCATCGGCATAATGTGAACCCCCTTTACTTGTGTGCTGTCGGGGTGCCCAATCCCCGATGGCTACTGGCCCTCTAAAAAAGCAGTTGGGTGGCACGCTGGGAGCCTACCCAGCGTACCTAATGCCCCTGTGAAGAAAAAAGCTGTCACGCAATGGGTTTTTTGTTTTTAAACCTGTGAAATAAGAAAACTGTCCCTCGTGGTCTCCCTGGCCCCCCTCCCACCACCCGCACCCACCCACTGTGGACTCTGCCTCGCCACACCCCCCTCACCCCATACTTACCTCCAGAGTCTGGTGCGATGATCTTCTGTGGACCTGGGACATGTCTGCACTCTTCAAAGCTGACCGCGAACTGAGGAAATGCCAGTAAGCTATATAATGGTAGAAATAGGGTTTTTTCAACTTTAATGCATATCTCAGTCATTTTTTTGGAATTTTTTCACCACATTTTCAACATGGGGTTTTTGGGACCCCTCCTCATGAATTCTTGAACTGTCATGGTGTTAATTGGCCCCAAAAGGTGTTTTCGCGGTCACTGTGTGGAATCACCCTTCGGGGCCGATTAATGAAACAACAGTGGCAGTGTTCATGAGTTGGGCTCTCAAAAAGCCTATGTTGCAAATTTGTGGAAAAATCCAAAATGACTTTTACAACATGCTAGGTTGCTAATGCATACTGTGAATCTCCGTTAATTTACAATATTTTCATGCCAGATTTTCAACACTGATATTTTATCACACCTCCTTGTCAGCAGTACAGCTGTCATTGTTCACATCCTGGCCAAAATGTGTTTTCGCACTTCCGGTGCAGAATAGCGTGGTCACTGTGCGAAATCAGTGTTCAGGACAGATTAAGAAAATTACAGTGACACTGTTCATGAGTATAGGTCCTAAAATGCCTATGTTGAAAATTTGGTAATGATACTCCATAAAATGACTGTGTTACACGCGTGCAGTACGCAGTTTGCATGCACGCTCGTAAGTTCGCGAATTTATAACATTTTTACTCCAGATTTTCAACTTTGCCATTTTCCCACACCTACTTATGAACAGTACAGCTGTCATTTTTCCCATCCTGGCCAAAATATGTTTTCGCACTTCGGGCGCAGAATAGAGCGGTCGCTGTGGGAAATCACTGGCCGGGACAGAATAAGAAAATGAGAGTGATACCGTTCATGAGCAGAGGTCCTAAAATGCCTATGTTGACAATTTGGTGATGATAGCCCATCAAATGACTGTGTTACAAGGGTGCATTTTCCATGCACTCTTGTAACCTTGTAAATTTGTAATATTGTCATGCCAGATTTTCAACAGTGGCATTTTTTCACACCTCCTTATGAGCAGTACAGCTGCCATTTTTCACATCCTGACCGAAATGTGTTTTCACAGTTCCGGTGCAGGATAACGCAGTCACTGTGGGAAATCACTGTTCGAGACAGATTAAGAAAATTACAGTGGTACTGTTCATTAGCAGAGGTCCTAAAATGTCTATGTTGAAAATTTGGTGATGAAACTCCACAACATGACTGTGTTACAAGCATGTGTTGAACTGTTTCCACGCAGCCTTGTAACTTTGCAATTTTGTAATATTTTCACGCCACATTTTCAGCAGTGGCATTTTTCCACACCTCCTTATGAACAGTACAGCTGCCATTTTTCACATCCTGGCTAAAATATGTTTTTGCACTCCTGCCGGACAATAGCACGGTCACTGTGGGAAATCATTGGGACAGATTGAGATCGAACAACTGGGGGGGGGAGTGACTGAGCTCAGCTGAGCTCTGTCGGGACTGCTGCAGATTTGTCTGTGGGCAGAAAAAGGCTCCAACGCAAGAGCCCAGTACAAAAGGGCAGCCTGCAGCACTGGGAGAAACAGAACAAGAGAGCAAGTGACGGAGGGGGAGTGAGCGAACTCACTGGAGCGCTGTCAGGACTGCTGTGGATTTCTTTGTGGGCACAAAAAGGCGTCAATGCAGGCAGGGGCCCAGTACAAAAGGAAAGCCTGCAGCGGTGGGAGAAACAGTATGATCAAGTGAGACGGGGGCTGAGTGAGCTCAACAGAGCTCTATCAGGACTGCTGTGGATTTCATTGTGGGCAGAAAAAGGCACCAATGCAGGCAGGAGCCCCAGACAAAAGGGCCGCTTGCAGCGCCAGAACAAACAGAATGAGTGTGTGAGAGAGGGAGACTGAGCGACCTCAACGGAGCTCTGTCAGGACAGCTGCGGATTTCTTTGTGGACAGACAAAGGTGCCAACACAGCCAGGAGCCCCATACACAAGTGCAGCCTGCAGCGCCAAGAGAAACAGAATGATTGAGTAACAGAGCAGTAGTGAGCGAGCTTGTTACAATTCTTAAGATTTTCAGTGCAGGAGGAGTTTAAAGCACAGCTGACTTATTTTGGGGCTGACAGCTTTCAGAGCACGAACCACCAGGCCTGTTTTGGGGCTGGGGAGGTTTACCTGTGTCTGACTTGGATGTGTGGATTCTTCTCTGTTTGATTAGCAGGGTATTTTCTCTGTCAAATTGTTGTGTAGGGCATCTTGCTGACAGGAAGGCACTCATCGCAGTGGTGGGTCAGAGCTTTTAGCTGATTGTTTTGTGAGGGCACAGTTTAGGCCCAACCCCTTCCCACCCTCACCCACCCACCCCTGGAAGTTGTTCCTTTATACCTGGGGTTCTGACATCATTTCCTCAAGAGTGTAAGGTGCATATCACTGTCATATCCTCTCTAGTACACTGCACTGACAATATAAGCATACACATTGTATAATATATGTAATAAATATGTAAATAATATGTAAATAAATAATGTATAATAAAATACTGGAGGCAGTATAGCACAGTGGTCTAAGGCTCTGAGCTGCAAATCTGATGACATCCAGCAGACCAGACCTGGGTTTGAATCCCACAGCTTCCACTTGCATACTGTGTGACCCTGAGCAAGTCACTTAACCTCCTTGTGCTCCCAGGTCGCTCCTGTAAAAAAACTTTCAGCTTAGTGTGCTATACCTGGTTAAACAACTAAAAAAAAAAATATATATATATATATATATAATTTCTGTATAACAAACCAATCACACACACACACACACAAAAAAAATGTGGGGAGTAGTGCAATGTAATGGCTGTGGGGCAGCAGTCTTCCGGGAGTCTTTCTGGAGGCTGCCCTATTTGTAGACAACTCTCTGCCCTGAGGGAGGAAGTTGCCCGTCTTCAGCCCACACTGGACAGTAGGAAGGGAACCTCCCTCATCCAGAGAGCACCAGAGCCACCACCACTACCTCAGAGGTTGCGAAGAAAGCACAGCAGTTGGACCACAGTGGGCTCAGGGAGGGTGAGGATGGTGGAACAGAGGCACATCCAGTAGTTGTTCCACACCACAATCCATACACCATTCTGGGGGAGCATAGCTCCCCTATGGATGCACCCACAGAGGAGACTAAGGAGGCTGAGGACAGCTGTCACAAGGGAGGACCACAGGAAGGAGGCAGAGGACACCACAAGGAAAGGAAGCAGCTCCTGGTGGGGGACTCAGTTATTAGGGGGCTAGAACTGGGGAGAGCAGGGAAAACTGATGTAAGGTGCCTGCCTGGTGCCATGGCTTGGAGACAGAAGCGCATCCTCAGGATCACGAGAACAGCTGCACGGAGTCTGAGCTGGACGTCATTGTCCACCAGGGACAAATGACTTGGCTAATCATGAGATTAGAGCAGTGCAGAAGGACTTTGTAGAATTGGGGAGGGGCCTAAGACAAGTAGCACACACAATATCCTTCTCTGAGGTGCTGCCTGTCAATGGCATGAGTGAGGCGAGGGTACTTTGCACCCATGCAGTTTAATGAATGGGTTGAAAAATGGTGGAGCATAGGTTTGGTCTCCATTGGGGACTGGGGTTCCACCTGGAGGGACACCAGCCTGTACTGGCAGGATGGTCTGCATCTGTCCAGGAAGGGAACAAGTCTTTTGAGCAATCTGTTTAAATGCTTCATTGGCAAGCTTTTAAACTAGTCAAAGGGGGGAGGCACTGATAAGCAGCAGTAAAATCCCAGCCTCTCCCTACAAAATAGGGTACTAAATGAGAAAAAGACCGAGGTAGAAAGGTCAGTGGGGGATGCTGCAAAAGAAGGTAAAGCCATCAAAAAATGGAGAGCAGTGAGTACCAGTGCCTGTAGTCTGAGTAACAAGCTTCATGAATTAGTTGCCTTGATGGAGGAGGAACATCTGGATATTGTGGCAGTCACAGAAACGTGGTACACACAAAACCGTGACTGGGACATAAACATACCAGGATACACTATCTACAGGAGGGACAGGGTGGGTAAAAGAGGAGGAGGAGGAGTAGCTCTTTACATAAGGGAAGGAATCAAAGCAACAGAACAAAAGGGAAAACAGGGAGGAGAAGAAGCACTGTGGGTAAATTTGGAGACCGGCAATGGCACCACAATCCGCACAGGGGTTGTATACAGACCCCTTCTCAGGGGGAAGAAATGGACAAGGAAATGATAGAAAGAATACTTAGAATGGCAGACAAAGGGGAGATATTGCTGATGGCTGATCTGACTATGCCAGATGTTAACTGGAGTGCAGTTGCAGCAGCCACTTCAAAGAGTGGGGTTATTCTAGATGCCCTACAGGGGGCATGCCTTAGACAACTAGTATTGGAGCCCACTCAAGAGGGAACAATCTTAGACCTGGTTCTCTCAAATGGAGATGAAGAGAGGATCACAGATGTAGAAGTGGGTAGCCATCTGGGAACTAGCGACCATCGAACAGTATGGTTCACAATAAATACAGCAATAGAGTCAAGCCATACAAAGGCAAAAGTACTGGACATTAGGAGGGCTGACTTTGCCAAAATGGGTGAGTGCCTAAGGAATGCACTAGCAAATGGGCAGGAAGGAGGGGTGGAAGAACAATGGGAATAATAAAAACTGCCATCACAGAGGTAACAAGCCTCTGTGTGAAGCAAATAAAACGAAACGATGTAAGAAACCACTATGGTTCTCAAAGGAAGTGGCAGTGAAGGTTCAAGAGAAAAAGAAAGCATTCAGGAAGTACAAGGAATCACAAGGAGCAGGACAGAGAACTGTATCAGTTAAAGCAAAAGGAAGCTGGGAAGGCAGTCAGAACAGCAAAGGCCCTAACCGAGGAAAAGTTAGCCAACTCAGTTAAGAAGGGGGATAAAACCTTTTATAGGTACATCAGGGAGCGAAGGAAGACCAAGGGAGGGTTAGTGAGGCTTAATAAAGAGGAGGGAGGGTGGGCAGAGGGTGACTGTGAAAAGGCAGTGATACTAAAATATTTTTGCTCAGTATTTACAAAGGAAGTGGGGGTGGTAGCTAAAACAAACAGTAGAAACACTCTGGATACAGAAGTTGATACCAGCCCTTTTACAGAAGAAAGGGTTCTGAAAGAACTCTTAAAACTAAAGGTGGACAAAGCAATGGGGCCTGATGGGATTCACCCCAGAATTCTAAAAGAACTAAGGGTAGAACTAGTGACACCACTGACTACCCTCTTTAACAAATCATGGGAGGATGGGGTGGTACCCGAGGACTGGAGAAGGGCAGATGTGATTCCCCTTCACAAAAGTGGGAGCAAGGCAGAAGCAGGAAACTACAGACCTGTTAGTTTAACCTCAGTGGTAGGGAAAATGATGGAATCACTTCTGAAGGAAAGAATTGTTGAGTATCTAGAGGCAAGAGGGACTCAGGGCCCAAGGCAGCATGGATTCACAGTGGGAAGGTCATGCCAGACAAATCTGATAGATTTCTTTGACTGGGTGACCAAAGTAGTAGATCAGGGAGGGGCTGTGGACATGGCCTACCTAGACTTTAGCAAGGCATTTGACACAGTCCACACAAAAGATTAATATACAAGTTTGCCAGCCTGGAGTGGTCCCAAGATGACAGCCTGGGTAAAGAATTGGCTGGAGAATAGGACACAGAGAGTAACAGTAAATGGAGTCCACTCTGAAGAAGGTGGGTTACTAGTGGGGTACCGCGGGGTTCAGTGTGGACCGGTCCTCTTCAATGTCTTTATAAGCGACATTGCAGAGGGACTGGAAGAAAATATCTCTTTGCAGATGACACAAAGATCTGCAACAGAGTTGATGCACAAGGGTGGGGTGGAAAGGATGAGAAGGGACTTGGCAAGGTTAGAGGAATGGTCAAATGTATGGCAGCTTAGATTCAATGCTAAGAAGTGCAAGGTAATGCACCTGGGAAACAAAAACCCAGGGGAAGAGTACACAATGGGGGGTGAGATACTAACAACAAAAATGGAAAGGGACCTGGGGGTAGTCATATCAGATGACCTAAAGGTGGGCAAGCAATGTGAAAGGGCAGCAAGGAGGGCTGGGGGGATACTGGGATGCATAGGGAGAGGCATCACCAGTAGAAAACAGGAAGTTATTATCCCTCTGTACAGACAGTTGGTGAGACCCCATCTGGAATACTGCATGCAGTTCTGGAGACCCAATCTCCGCAAAGACATAGACAGGCTGGAGGCTGTCCAGAGGAGGGCAACTAAAATGGTGCAGGGTCTGCACCGGAAGACATATGAAGAGAGGCTTAAGGAGCTGAATATGTATAGCCTCACGGAAAGAAGGGAGAGGGGGGACATGATAGAAACTTTCAAGTACCTCAGGGGAATCAACAAAGTCCAAGAGGGTAGCATCTTTCAAAAAAAGAGGTGTGCAAGAACAAGGGGACACAATTTGAAGATAGAAGGGGGGCGGCTCAGAGGTAATTTAAGGAAGTATTTTTTTACAGAGAGGGTTGTGGATGCATGGAGCGGCCTTCGGAGGAAAGTTGTGGAGTCAAAACTGGTGGAATTCAAGCATGCATGGGACAGTCATAAGGCAATTCTAGGGGGTGGGGGTAGGAAGAAGTAGGCTGCTGGTTAACTAGGATCTGCAGCTTATCCATTAAGTAGGGAAATGGGCAGACTGGGTGGGCCAAGCGGTCCTTTTCTGCCATCAAAATCTATGTTTCTATGTTTCTCAACGGAGCTCTATTGTGACTGCTGTGGATTTCTTTGTGGGCAGAAAATGCAGCAACACATGCAGGTGCCCAGTGCAAAAGGCCAGCTTGCAGTGCCGGCTAAAACGGAATGAGTGAGAGAGCTCAATGGAGCTGTGTCGGGACTGCTTCAGATTTCTTTCTGGCCAGAACAAGCCGCCACTGCAAGCAGGAGCCCAGTACACAAGGGCAGCCTGCAGTGGCAGGAGACACAGAACAAGTGAGTGAGGGAGGGGGAGTGAGTGAGCTCAACGGAGCTCTGTTGGGACTGCTGCAGATTTGTTTGTGGGCAGAAAAAGCCAGCAATGCACTCAGGGGCCCAGTACAAATGGGCAGCCTGCAGTGGCGGGGAAACCAGAATAAGCGAGTGAGAGAGGGGGAGTGAGTGAGCTCAACGGAGCTCTGTTGTAACTGCTGCAAATTTGTTTGTGGGCAGAAGAAGGCGGCAACGCTGGCAGGAGCCCAATGGAAAATGGCAGTCTGCAGCGCTGCAGAAACGGAATGAGCGAGTGAGAGAAGGGGAGTGAGCGAGCTCAACGGAGCTTTGTTGGGACTGCTGCAGATTTCTTTGTGGCCAGAGAAAGGCACCAACAGAGGCCCAGTACAAAAGGGTGGCCTGCCGCGCCATGAGAAACAGAATGAGTGACTGACACAGGGGGAGTGATCGATCTTAACCGAGCTCTGTCGGGACAGCTGTGGATTTCTTTGTGAGCAGAAAAAGGTGCCAACGCAGGCAGGAGCCCAGTACAACACAGCAGCCTGCAGCGCCAGGAGAAACACAACAAGCAAGTGACAGAGGGGGAGTGAGCGAGCTTAATGGAGCTCTATTGTGACTGCTGCAGATTTCTTTGTTGGCAGAAAAAGGCGACAACACAGGCAGGAGCCCAGTACAAAAGGCCAGTCTGCAGCGCCGGCAGAAATGGAACGAGTGAGTGAGAGAGGGGGAGTCAGCAGGCTCAACAGACCTGTGTCGGGACTGCTGCCGATTTCTTTGTGGGCAGAAAAAGCCACCAACAGAGGCAGGAGCCCAGTACAAAAGGGCAGCCTGCGGTGCCAGGAGAAACAGAATGAGCGAATGAGAGAGGGGGAGTGAGCCACCGCAACGGAGCTCTGTCGGGACAGCTGCAGCTTTCTTACTGGGCAGAACAAGGTACCAATGCAGGCAGGAGCCCAGTACAAAAGAGCAGCCTGCAGCACCGGAAGAAACAGACGGAGCGACTGACGGAGGGCCAGTGAGCATGCTTAACAGACCAACGCAATCAACATTCGGCATTGACAGATGCTTGTTCTATACTGATTTTGCATTACCTCCCCATACAATATTTGGGATCTAGTTTTTGCATTAATCAACTTTATAGAACCTTTAATTGAGCTTGCTTATATGCAACACTTGATATTACCAACAAATTGTTTGGTTTTGATTTCCAAGTCTTTTATATGATTTTTCCACAAGAATTTCTCATGCATAATTATTCCCAAATATTTGAAATCTTTTACCTGCTCTAATACCCAATTCCCAATTTTCAGACTGCACTTCTTTCTACTAATGTTTCCAAACACCATTATTTTAGTTTTTTTCATAATTTATTTGCAAGGAAGCTCTATGTTCTTTTACTAAAATAACACATTTTAGTTTGCAGACTTATTTGCCCTCACATGGTATGTATGCATTTATCTGCCAATCTGTATTCTCACCGCCATTGTATAAATATATTTTATTGCATAAATGTGCACATTGACTTCATCCACATTCAACATGTGTAGTATTGGCATATAGATATTTCCCTTTAATGCTTAATTTAGAACACATTTTAATAATATAAATATTTGTGTAGAAATGAGAAATAAGTTTACCACACCATGAAGAAAACAAATTAACCAATTATAAAATGGGGAGAGAAAGTCCTGTATTTGATTGGTTGTTACCTGTGCATCTAATCCATTTGATCCACAGGTAAAAACAAGAGCTGTAAAGCAGTACCACAGTACAAAAAAAATCACAGTGCTATTGGAACGTTCATGTTTTGAAATGGTGCCATTTCTGCAGTTAAAATGAACAAGTCACTCATCCCAAAAAATTCCACAGAATGCATGTGTTTTTGAAAATAACAGCCCTGCACACAGCTCACACTTAAAGCTGAATAAAAAAAAATATATGTACTAGCTGATCCTGTCTTTCCAGTGACTCATCTGGCCCCATTCTCTCACCTGACCATGGTGCTGCTGCTTTCCTACTCTCCCTATCTACGCTAGCGAGTGTATTCCATGTCTTGGCCTTGCATTTGTCAAAGTAAAATCTGATGCCACACATTTATTTTTATATTGATGGTCCCAAGCTCACTTCTCCTAGGCAAGTGGAAGGAAGTACTTCTGTCTCCTAGGCAATGCTGCTTGGTCTGTTAGGGTAAGGAAATGGACTGTTCCAAACGAAATCCTCAGGAAAGTAAATGTAATCTTTTCAAAAAATTAATATCTTTTAATTGTATCTACAGAAGAATCATTTCTGCTGGTGCTACAGCTTCTCCAACTCCAGATCCTGCTGTGTTGCCATGCATCTACTGGTTGTGTTTCATCCCATGGGATGGATGGTTCTGGTGTCCCTCTGGCTCCAGATGCCCTCCTGTTCTATGCTGGGCTGTGGGGGGCTGCATGCGGGAGTGAGTTCTCTAGCTGCCATTTACAGAACATCCTGCACACTGATGGAGAGCAGACATCAGCTGTAATGTGCTTTGCTGTATTTATAATAGGGGTCTTAGGCTCCCCTTCAGTGATGGATTGGTGTGGGTGTGTAGTGCTTATATTACGGGTCATCTTGTGTTTCCATTCAGGGATGTCTTGGCACATGTGTAGTGCACCTATACTAGCACTATTGATACCAATATAGGACCAAGTTTGTACAGCACATCAACTTTTAAAGCATAATTTAGTTTTTGGTTACCGGGTAAGTGCACTAGACAACAGGCATCGTCAATTTTCAGGCACAACCCAGGAGAGTTACAGACAAAGTCAGCACATTACATCATAACATGAAAGGTTACAGTTAGCAAATAACACAACAAAAATCAGCGGGTTACAGGATTATCACAATACATACACCTGAGGACAAGTATTACACAGAGTACAGGATGCGAGACAGACATTCATTACAGAAGAGAGAACCTGCCCCATGTAAATACTGATGGCATAGATGGGCAAAAAGGGGGGAGAAACATCCCCCAGAGGACTAATGGGGGAAAGGAGGCAACACCCCAGTATTTATGATCTTAGGGCAATGAGCTGGGGTAGGAGAGCCCTATAAGTGCTGAAGGGACAAAAGGGAGAGACAGGGCCTGATTTAGAACTAAGTGTCATTTAGGAGCAAGTGCACTTGTCTTTGATTTGTGCATGTCTTTTGAGGCTGTTTTAAGGATTTGGTGGGACTGAGTGCCTTTCAGCTTGTTTGGTAAAGAGTTCCAGAGTTTTGGTCCAGATCACGTCATTTACTAGGCAGAAGGACTAATTTGTTTAAGCAAATCAGATTTTCCTACATCGAAACAGTTTTCTAACTGTAATAAATGAAAACAAAAAGGAGCCCTATTTTATAAGTGCAATAAGACACGCCGGGTGTGCATTGAACAGATATTACTGCACTTCCAGGGGCTGAAAGCACTTGACCTGCAGCCTCATGCCTTATTACGCCCCTGGGTGTGTGGTAATATCTGTTAAATACACACCCCATCATGTCTTCTTGCCTACTTATGACATCGTCCATTAAAATTACTCCAAGCATAGTTTTATCCAAAATCCAATAATGTGGTTATTAAAATACCAAACATGTATTATCAAGCTCTCTACAAGTCAAAAAAATTATGACATCACCAACTCACAGCATTTTAAAATTTCACTGTGTGACCATTCCCAACTCACTTGACCTCCCAGTGTGCCAGTACGTCTTCAGAGGGAATGGGTAAAAAATAGGACACCTGATGAAAATAAAATGTTACATCTCAGCTGGGATATCCTGGATTAGAAAGCAACATTATAAAATGCATGACAACATACATTGAAAATAGTTTATATTCCAGCCACCCAATTTACTCAAAAAAAAAAAAAAGTTCAACAGAAAAAAAAGACACTAGACTGAAGATGGCTGAAAGGTGTAATAGCTATTTTTCATCAGTATATTATATAAAGACCAGGGACACTAAACAACGTCTTGGAACAAATAGTATGCTTAAAACAAACAAGGAAGATATAAAAAAAAGATTGCTCAGCTTAAATTCTGGTAAATCCATGGGACCAGACGGAATCCATCTCAAAGTAATTATAGAACTGGCAGAAATATTGGCCGAACCCCTAACCTACCTATTCCAGGGTTCCTTGGATCAGGGAGAAGTAGCAGATGCATGGAAAGAGGCAAATGTTATCCCCATTTTTAAGAAAGGCTCCAGGCAGGATGTTAGTTAATTATCGACCAATAAGCCTGACCTCAGTACTTGGTAAGATATTAGAAGGGGTCATAAAGGAACACATAGAACTGGATATGCAGCAGAGAGGGGATATTGATGAGGCGCAACATGGATTTTAGCATGGTAGATCGTGTCAGACCAACCTCCCGGGATTCTATGAGAACATCAGTAAGGTCTTGGATGAAGGGAATCCAGTAGATGTTATCTTCCTGGTCTTCTCCAAGGCCTTTGATAAAGTACCACATGGAGAACTTGTGAACTCCCTAAAAGAACATGGCATCCAGGGTAACATAACATGTTGGATTAGCTTCTGGCTATCCGATAGAAAACAGAAAGCGACAATCAGGGGATGTAGCGCAGGATGGTCGGGGTGACGAGTGGAGTCCCACAGGGGTCTGTTCTGGGTCCTTGCCACTTTAATGTATATATACAATCCTTGACAGCCGGAGGGGATGTATGTGAAGCAGAGTTTGTTGATGATACTAGAATTGGCTTCACGGTAAACAGCAACCTGGAAACTGCCAGATTACAGGAAACCCTGATCAAATTGCAGGGCTGGGTACAAGATTCGAGGTTAACTTTTAATATGGATAAGTGCACAGTCATGCACTTTGGCAGAAACAATGCAGGGGTCACCTACAGTCTAAATGGACAGATATTAAGGGTGGATAATGATGAAATGGATTTGGGAATAAGGGTCTCAAATGACCTGAAATTTAATCAGCATCGTAGCCAGCTGGTTAAAAAAGCAGGTAATATATTGAGCTGTATAAATAGGCATATTAAGAGTAGGAAGAGGGAGGTCTTGTTGCCCTTGTATGGGTCACTGGTGCAGCCGCATATGGAGTACTGCACACAGTTTTGGACTCTAGGTTACAAAAAGATTGTGTCACTGGAGAGGATTCAGAGAAGGACTACACAGATGATTGATGGGGTGCAGAGTAGGGACTATCAGGACAGGTTGACTAAATTAGGGATGTATACGTTGGAATATCGTAGACTGCGGGGAGACGTGCATGGTCGTTAAGGCCCTTCCTGATGTTAATTTGGGATTAAGGCTACGTGAACAGCCATATCAGACCAGCGCACATCCATTGCAGTTAACAAGGAAAAAGTATAGGACTACTAAAAGAAAGCACTGGTTTAGTGTAAGAGTTGTGCCAATCTGGGACAGACTGCCACTGGAGGTGGTATCCAGTAGTACCATGCAGGCTTTTAAAACAAATCTGGATAGGTTCCTGATTGGAAATAACATTCTGAGATATCAGTAAGTTCTAGTGGCGAGCTGTATGGACAGTAAAAGTCTTCTGAGCTCTGAACAAACCTATGAAACCTATGAAGATATATATGTTTAAGAAATGAACTAGCAAACCAACTTGAAATGAACTGGACCAAATGTCATACTACAGGTACTAATCAAAATTTGACATGGGTAGCAGGCAGAGGAAGAGGAGCTACTGATTCTGTTGCTGCCCTGACCAGCCCCCCTCCTGCGGTGCTGCTGCTGCCCGCTGTTTCAGCCACGAGATCCTGTTGCTGCCCTGGCCAGGCCCCATCACATGGCGCTCCTGCTGCCACCTGCTGTTTCAGCCACAAGATCCTGTTGCTGCCCTGACCAGGCCCCCTCCCACGGCACTGCCACTGCTGCCCACTTTTTCAGCCGCAAGGTAATTTTCTTCTCCTTCAAATCTGGTGCCTTCAACTGCTTGCTCCTAATTGGGTCCAGACTGGTCCGACTGTTCTTCCAGCCATCTCCTGCTCTGAGCTTCTGTCTTCTGCTCCAATTTCTTCTGAATTTGAACTCTTAAGATTTCAGTGGAGAACTCTGCTGAGTAAAGATTTACTGCAGCTTTCTGATTTTTTGCCCTGTAATCGCAACTTGATTTTATGATCGCTTTTGTTGCTAATTTAGCAAAAAAAAAAAAAAAAGATTGTTTTGCCCTGTAATTTGTAATTTGATACTAGGCTAGCTATTGCGATAGATTGTGGGAGGCAGTATAGCGCAGTGGTTTAAGGCTCTTAGCTGCAAATCTGGAGACCTGGATTTGAATCCCACAGCCCCCACTTTCATATACTGTGTGACCCTGAGCAAGTCACTTAACTTCCCTGTGCTCCCAGGTTGCACCTGTAAAAAAGTTTTCAGCTTAGTGTGTCTCACCTGGTTAAACAATTGGAAAAAAAAAAAAAATTGCTACTAATTGCCCTTAAACTTAACTTCTCTGACCTAGATTTCCCTTCCCTACAATTTTTTCTCTGGCTTTTTCTAACTTTCTCCTTGCCCCAGCTCAGGACTCCTCTGCCTCTACGGAGCTCCCATGCCCCTTCCCCCGGAATCCTAATCACTCTTCCTCTTTCCTCCCTTACCACTTGCTGTAACCCCCCGCTTACCCACGTTCATTTGTCTCCAGTGCCTGCTCCCTTTAAGCAACCTGCCCCCTATCTTTTATCTAATAAATTAATTCCACTTTATTCCGTCCTTCCTCAGATCCTGTTACTGCCCTGACCAGGCCCCCTTCCACAGCACTGCCGCAGCCACTCGCTGTTTCAACCACAAGGTAATTTTCTTCTCCTTCGAATCTGGTGCCTTCAGCTGCTTGCTCTTGATTAGGTCCAGACTGCACCGACTGTTCTTCCACCCTACCTCTTGCTCTAAGCTTCTGTCTCCTGCTCTGATTTCTTCTGAATTTTCTCCTGCCCACCCTCCCCCCACACTCTTTAAATGTTCTTGCTGTCAGCAAGGTACGGCCCCCTCCTTCCCACCTATCCATTTTAAAGCAACCTAAGATGACACACACATTTTAACCTTATTGCAAGCTGAATTATTTCTGTCCTCTAGGGTACACATCTTTGCTCGTTCACCTATCTAATTAATTAAAACTTTTTGCTCTGCTGATCTTTCCCCTGGCTTGCTCTGGCAACTGGTTTATTCTGCTAGTTTACTGCACTAAAGTGTGCTTTATATACAGCAAGACCATTGCACCCTCTTATTGCTTTCTTCTTGCTGTCAAGTAGACATGTTTACTTTTACAATTTGGCTACTTCTTTCACTTCCCCTCCTTAACTCCCTCCACAAATCACTACTATCCCCACCCAATCTCCTAAAACCCTGGCTTGGCTACTGACCTCCCTCTAGCCATGACTACCATTCATATCTCCCATTCTTCTACCCTTCCACATTTACATTTTGCTTGGCTCCACTTCCCATCTCTGCCGATTACTTCTATCACCTCTCTCCCTATCCCCTATGCACTATTATCTCTGCTAAAGCTGCAGTCTCCACCAACGCATATCTGATACTATACCCCACGCTCTTATTTATTCCTGCCATGGTACAAAGAGACAAAATACACTTCCTTATCATTACCTACCAGCTTCTATTGTCCGGGGATATCAACCCAAACCCAGGCCTCCACTGTACTTCATCCTCTGCTCATGCCAATTCAGACATTGGACCCTCTTCTTCCAACCTCCTAGCCTTTCCCCGAGGCCTCAAACTACTCCATGTAAATATCTGCAGCTTATTTTCTAAAATTGACTTACTACAACTACTGGCTGTCTCCCTAGGCCCTGACTTCCTTATTATCTCAGAATATTGGTTAAATAACAAAAATCTCAAACAATTACATCGCCATTCCAGGATACTCTGTTCTCTGACAAGACTGTGTAAGTAGGGGTGGCGGTATGGCAATGTATATCTACTTATCACTCTTCGCTGAAAATATACTGTCAATATCCATTCCCCAGTCCTACGAGGTGCTCCTCATTAAACTATCCCTACCGTTCTCTGTTCCAGTCTATGTAGCTGGTGTCCACTGCCATCCTGGCCTGTCCCTGTCCACTATTTCGAAGCTCGTCACCACCACTGTCTCTCACTCCGCTACAGGCGAGCTATACATAATGAGGGAGTTCAATCAAAACTGGGTAGCTCCATCCCCCACCAAGCTTCAAAATGACATTACTGCCCTAAACCTCTCACAACTAATCCTTGAACCTACCCGACTAAACCACAAATTACAAAACCACTCCCTGATTCACTGGGCCCTCACCTCTTACCTGCACAGTGTTATAAACCCAGCCTCCTGCCTGACTCGCTAAGTGACCACCATATGATATTTGTGGTTTGGAAAATTCATAGGCCCAAGGCACCCTACAGATTAATATACTCAAGGTCTTTTAAGTCTCTCAATCTGGACCCTTTACTCTGCAGCCTTGCTCATACGGATTGGTCTCCCGTATCCACAGCTAATTCAGTTGATGAGGCCCTGGATTATTTTAATGGTAAATTCACCTCCACCTGGAACATATTCGCTCCCTTTGGTCAGCACAGGGTTTGTGGCAATCATCTCCCTTGGATCAGCCCAGAGCTATTAGCATGCCAACGGGCTCGCAACCTGGTCTGGAAAAAGTACAAAGCATCTAAGTCCCCAAACGACTACATGATCTACCGTACCATATGCAACCAATGCACAAAAGCCACTAGGCTGGCAAAGTTGGAATAGTTTAGAAATACCTTCCAACCCAACATTGACAACCCATCCAAATTCTGGAAGGTAGTCCATGCTCTGTTCTCCCCTTCCCATCCAAATCCCCTTCCCCTCTCATTAAAATCAACAATTCCATAGTCTCCGACCACCTAGCAGTCACTTCTGAATTCAACTCCTATTTTGCCTCCTGCGCAACTACCCTCCTTGCCTCCCTCCCCTCACCTCCATTCTCCCAGTCATTTACACATGCACCTCAAAATGAATCTCCTCCCAACAAAGTTTTCTCCTTCTCTAATGTCTTCCCCACTGATGTCATGTCTGCTCTACTAGCGCTAAACCTTACAAAAGGAAGCTCTCCTGATGGTTTGGACCTGAAGCTCCTTTACCTCTCTACCCCAGCAATAGCCTCCACTCTGGCTGACATCCTAAATCTTTCCTTCACCACAGTTGCTGTACCAAAAATCTTGAAATGTGCTGTTGTTCTGCCCCTACCTAAGGGGAGAGGGGTGATCCTTCCTCCCCTAGGAATTACCACCCAATCTCTCTTCTCCCTATCCTAGTCAAACTCCAGGAACACCTGGTCCTTTCTCAACTCTGCACCTTTCTCTTGGATACTAACTTTTTCACACTTTCCAATCTGATTTCAGGAAGCATCATTCCACCACCTCCTCCCTCCTCAGGCTAACTGATTCAATCCTCTCAGGGATGGATAGTGGACTAATCGCATCAGCCATATTTGTTGACCTAACAAAGGCCTTCGACATGGTCTCCCACTCCCTCCTCCTATACAAACTCTCCTCAGCTGGTCTGTCTGACTCTGCCACAAGCTGGTTCACAGCTTACCTGACAGGTAGGACACAGTCAGGATCGCTGACGAGCGATTCCCCTCCCCTCTCAATTAAATCTGGGGTCCCTCAAGGATCGGTGCTTGCCCCAATTCTCTTCTCAATATTCCTAAATGACCTCCCATCAGTATGTACTACTACTACTACTACATACATACATGGACTGACAAAGCTGTTCTGTTCACCTACGGCCATGTACCCACTGATGTTGAAACCAGACTCCAGTTGGACTTCAACAAGCTCCAATGCTGGCTTAGCTCTCACCAACTTTCCCTAAATGCCAGAAAGACTATCTCCATGACCTTTGGCACAAGGCAGAGACTCTCTAGGTTCATCTCCCTACCATCTTTCCACACCTTAGATGGGACTTCTCTAGAGGATGCCTCCTCCTTCAGATGCCTTTGGAAATGGCTAGACCTGCACCTCAGCTTTTTTGGACGTGTGGATGCTATTCTGAAAAAAAACTGTGCCCCAAGCTAGGCGCTCTTTTCAGGAACCATAACTGTCTATCTCTATTGGTTAGGCGCAAACTAGTCCAGAAAATGATTCTCCCTATCTTTGACTACTGTGATGTAGTTTACAGTGCTGCCCCGAAGTCCACCTTAACCAGATTGGACTCCCTCTTTGACTCCTTCTGTCGCGTCGCACTTGACTTGTCTCTCCTCACTCACCACTGTGATCTTTACTGCTCACTAGCATTCCTGTCACTTACAAACTGTCACCTCACACACATTGCTAAATTCACCTCTAAATTCTGGTTTAACTCCCTCCCCTCTTACCTCTCTTCTGCACTGGCTTCCCAAACAGCCTCTGCGGATTCACTTAGATCCGCTGACTCCAGGACACTGGCAATCCCTCACAAATTCACCTCTGCTGGACAGTCTGCTTTCTCCTACCATTTCCCTAAACTCTGGAACTCATTACCAACTCAAATCAGAAACTCCTCATCTCCTCATTCTACCTCATTCATCCTCTCTAACTTTTACTCCACTAACTGTACGTGCCATTAGAAATTGCCCTGTTTATCTCTATTCTGTAATATGGATTGCCTGCTTGGCCCCTACTATGTTTTCATGTGACAACAGCCCTCTAGCACTTGTTAAACCCTAAATCACACTTAAACCTTTTGTAGTCGCTACTATGATTGTATCTGAAGTTTTATTTTTTCGGTTCTTTATGTTCTTAACCTTACGGTATATTTTGCTTTGTAACATTCTCAGTTTGTAATGTATTGTTCATTGTTTGCATTTGTTGACCACAACCTGTATTTTATTCCCTCTACCCTTTCCCCCAGGATGCACCATGAAATGAGCAACTTGTTGTTCTGTGCGCCTTTCTGGTGAAACTTTTCAATAAATAAAATACTAGGAGAGGACGTGAGCTGCAAATCTTGAAGTGCTTCACTCCTTCTCGGTACACTGTGTAGGTGTGGGAGTTACACTGTCTGTCAGAGGCACATTGGCACTCTGCTCTGGACAGGCCGCAGTGTGGATCAAAATAGAGCAGTTGCTGAGCAGATTAGAGTGGAGAGAAAACAAAAGCTCTAGTATGGCCACCCTGTGTAAACAGAAGACAGCAGAAGGAGTCTGTTCCTAATAGTGCCAGGTAAAAAGCCACAGAGATTAGGAGAGTGACTCACTCATCATCAAGGCCATTGGTTTACGCTGATTAAAGTAATGAAATTCCATTTTCAAGACTTGAAATCCCGAGTATTGCACCGGTGACTGTTAGTCTAATCTCTGGATTTTACTGCCATTCTTTTAGTATGAGTATAAATAATCAGTATAAAAGAAGGCTTGATATACAGATCATTAAATGAAGGAAACTGAAAACAGTACAGGAAGCAATTAACAGAAAAATGCAAGTTTTGTAGATTTACTGACGTGGCATGCCGAATCCGTGAAATTCTGTTTTTATTATTGTGCATGCAGTCCTAATTCTGAAATTTCAGGGGTTTTTGTGGTAAAAAACAAAAGCAAGTGATCTTCCTCATCATGCTTGTATAATTTCCACCAATTTATGTCACATTTATTGCACAATATGGAAAACACAGCATTCTAAAGCACTGTGTAATAGCACTGCAAAGATAAGCAACCACATAGTAATATGGAAATCATTACACTCTATGTAGTCTTAATCCCATACTCAAAGTCCATATTGATGAGATCATTCTTTGAACTGTAAATTGCCAATTAAAAAGCCTCATAAATCGAATGCATACCTATAAAGAATTTATGGGCCAGATATTCAAACCCTTGCACCAAAGCGCCAAAGCCCGTGGTGAGAATAAGCTGGCTTTGTCTTGACTGCAATATTCAAAAAGCCTTATTAGTGCGGCACTGTGTGCTAAGCGCTGATGCCAATAGTTAATGATATTCAGGGCGTGACAGGGAGCGCCTTTAAGAATGCCAGCAGCATGGATAGTCAGGGCAGAGATAGCGCAGCGCTGCAGGCATTAGCATGACCTGTAGCACGGTGCTAGATACCGCCAAAATAAGCTGGCATTAATGCAGCGGTGCCCCCACCCCACAGCACGAAGTCCTTCCCGACCCCATCCCAGGTTAAATAAAAGTAGCCCCCAGTAGTCTAGTGGCCCCCCAAGCATGAATCCCGACCCCCGGTGCACGTATTTAGCATGTTTGTTTCCCTGGTAGTCTAGTGGTCCTCTCAACCCCCAAGAATGAATCCCGAACCCTGGTACATGTATTTAGCATATGTTTTCCGTGGTAGTCTAGTGATCCCCCACCCCAAGCATGAATCCCGACCCCTGGTACATGTATTTGCATATTTTTCCCTTGTAGTCTAGTGGCCCACCACCCCAGGCATGAATCCCGACCCCTGGTACACGTGTTAGCATTGGTTTTCCCTCGTAGTGTAGTGGTCCCCCACCCCCAAGCATTGAATTCCGAGCCCCATCCACGGTGAAAGGAAAATAATTCCCAGTAGTCTAGTGGTCGCCCCACCCGCATGCACCTCCAGTACCCCGAACATGGTATACCTCTGGAGCTGGCGGACGGCTCAGCCCTCCTCTCTCCCACCATGTGGGCGGCCGCGACTGGTATTCAGGAGGTGCTACTGTATTGAATAGGCGTGCCTATTCAAAACAGTAGCACTCCTGAATACCGCAGTCAGTGGCCAGCCATGGAGGAGAGAGGAGGGCTGACCCAATCAATCAATCAAAATCTTTATTTATCCAGGCGGACACCCTCGAGCAAGCTTGTTTGCAAGGTGGACCTGCATTACACAAGGTCAAATAACTATACAAATTAAGTACAATTAATATAACAGAAAATGAAAGTATACAACAGTGCAGGAGAACCTGCCTCACATATCTATCACATAATAAATAATACTGAATTCAGGTAATATATACGTGGGTAGTATGCATGAAGAGGAAAAGGCATGTTTTAGACAAAAGTAGAAGAGGCTAGGGGGAGTGCTGCAGAAGAAAGGTAATACATTTGCAGTTTCCAAAACATATATATTACGATAAAGGCGGGCGGTGTAAGGAGGTGGCTGACGAGGGGAAGGTGTTTGAGGTTAGGATAATGCGACTGGGGGGTTTAGGTTGACAGACTGGGGGATAAGCAGGTGTGCAGGTGTTTAAGGGAGGTCTGAGGATGTTAGATTGGTAAGAGTAGCAGGAGCAAGTTGTGTGAAGTGAAGAGTGGAATAAGGGGTATGAGAGGAGTAGGTATGAGTGAACTGTGGTCATTTGAAGCAGTTTCAGGCTTCTGTGATATATTTTGCATACAAAGTCTTGAATACAGCAAGACTGACAGGAGACTTTAATTTCAGAGATTTCCGAAGCTCATTCCATAACGATGGCAGTACAAAACCTATGGCGGTTCTCCCAAAGCGTGTTGCAGCCCTGGGCACTTTTAGAGAGAGCAGGGAACAACTTCTTAGAGCATAAGTTCCAGGCACACTGGGAGGCAGACAATCAGCAACATACTGCAGAAGTTTACCAATAATAGCTCTGTATGTCCAATAGGCCATATTCCTGTTGCATCTATACTGTAAGGAGGTCCATCCCATAGCTGCATATAAGAGGCAGTGGTGGGTGGGGAAGAGAGATCAATAACGAAGTGCAGGGCTCTGTGATATGGTATGTCCAGTTTACCAAGATAAGAGGAAGCACATTGACTGTAGATAAAGTCAGCATAGTCAATTAAGGAGAGGAACGTGGACTGGACAAGCTGCTTCTTAGCCTCTGTAGTTAGTAGGTGGTTAATCCTGAAAAAAAGACCAAGTCTCTGCCTCAGTTTCTTTAACAGATCCTCCAGATGATCCACAAAGGAAAGTTTGTGATCTAGCCAGACCCCCAGATATTTGAATTTTGGTACAAATTCCAAATTTCCCCCTGAAAGAGTGGAGATGGGAGGGATGGTACCAACAACAGCAGGGTATGACACATTATTAACAGGAGCAAAAAGCATCGATTTTGTTTTTTTGGCATTAAGCAATAGGTGTTTTTCTATTAGCTGGTGTTGCAGTAGGTTGAAGTCGGCCTGTAGGTCTCTGCAGGCAGTTTCAGGCATTGTGTGGCACAGGTAAATCACCGTATCATCTGTGAACAGATGGATTTTTGCCTCTTTGGTGGTAGTGTCTATATTGTTTATGTAGATAGTAAATAGAAGTGGACCCAGAATGGAGCCCTGCTGGACACCTCGTTTTAACGGATTGGAAATAGAAAGTTCATCTTCAGCCTTGACCTGCTGGTGTCTGTTCGTGAGGTAGTCGTCAAACCAATGCAGGGAGGTAGGGTCGAGGCAAATTTCTTTTAGTGAGGATAGGAGTAGGTTGTGGTCGACAGTGTCGAATGCCTTGCTTAGGTCTAAAAAGATGGCACAGACAAATTTTTTGTTCTCTAGATCATGTTGCCAATCATTTTATCACCTTGCCCAGGGCCGTGATCGTACTATGTTTAGATCTGAAGCTAGACTGCATGGGGTTTAGCAGATTTGTATTATCTATGAAAGATCTCAATTGGGCATTCACAATCTTTTCCAATAGTTTTGATAAAATGGGGAGGAGGGAGATTGGTCTATAATTATTTAGATCAGAGGGGTCCCCAGATTTGAATAACGGAATAACGTGCGGTTTTCCACATGTGAAGGATAGTCCCTTGTAAAAGGACAGATTGAAAAGATGCATAATAGGTACAGCCAAGACATGGTAGGCTATTTTTAGGTAGTATGGATCAAAGGTGTCAGCGCCTGCACGTTTTCTGGAATCCAGCTGGAGTAGAAGATCTTCAATCTCTTTTAGGGAGGCAGGGGAGAAGGAAAAGACTGCTTTAGTGGAATTAGATACCGGAGGTTGCATAGTAGGCTGAGAACGCAGGCTACAGGCAGGCAAATTATCAAATGCTAGACTGGCAGTGGCAAAATGATTGTTGAAGGCTTGTAATATCTATTTTTTGTTGTTGATAGTTACATTGTCCAAGATAATTTTTGTGGGGAGTGTGTTACCTGTAGTATGACCAGATAATTCTTTTATCGTGGACCAAAACTTGGTAGGGCAATTAGAGGTAGAGTCGAGTTCAGCATGATAGAAATTGGCCTTGACCTCTCTGATCAGCTTAGTGCAGGAAATTCTGGTTGATCTGAAGAGACACCAGTCTTCTGTTTTATTGGATTTGCGAGCTATTTTACAGAGCTTGTCCTTTTTTAATAGTGCCGTCTTGAACTCAGCAGTGAACCAACGGCACTTTCTGGCCTTGACGCAGGTTTTGACCAGGGGTGCATGGGTGTTGAGAGCACTGGATACAATTTCGATGAAAATGGCATACGCTGATTCTACTGATTTGGCTACATAGAAGCCCTGCCAAAGCAGGGAGGCTTTCAGTTCACTGATATATGCAAGTGGATCGAAGTTCCGTTTTGATATTTTGGTGGAGAATCTGGCTGAAGATGGCAGTTTAGGGGCTGCCGTTATGGCAGCGATAATACAATGGTCGCTAACATTGGCTGAGAAAATCCCAGCATGGGAGAAGGAATGAGGCTTACTTACTAGAAGAACGTCTAGTAATGTGCTTTTCATAGGGTTTTTCTTATTGATGCGTGTTGGTTCACTAATAAGTAAGGTGAGCCCATCAGAGTCGCAGAAGGATTTGAGTGGAAGTGAGGCACTGGACAGCCAGTCATAGTTAAGATCCCCTATTATAATAGTTTCCAAGGTGTCAGTTACCATAATAGATGAAAGGTGGGACAGGAGCTGCAACCTCGAGGATGGGGGTCAGTAGCATCCTATGACATGGAGAGCCAATGATGGAGCTATTTCAATTTTAATAGACAGACATTCAAAACCATTGGAGATTGAGGTGGAATCGATGGTAGTGACCGTGAACTTATCCTTAACATAAATGGCTACTTCACCACCTCTAGTATGTCTGTCAGCTCTGAATAACAGGTAGTTGGGAATGTTGACCTCTTTGTCCGTCACCGGCTCCAGAGGTATGCCGTGCTCGGGGTAACGGGAGGTGCACAGCTGGGTGGGGCGACCACTAGACTACCGAGGAATTCTTTTCCTTCACAGCATGGACGGGGGTGAGGATTCATGCCTAGGGGGGGGGGGACAACTAGACTACCAGGAAAAATATGCTAAATATGTTTATCATGGGTGGGAATCGTGCTTGGGGTGGGGAACCACTAGACTACCAGGGAAAAATATGCTAAATCGTGTACCGAGGTTGGGATTGATGCTTGGGGGTGGGGGACCACTAGACTACGAGGAAAAATATGCTAAATCGTTTACGGGGTCAGGATTCGTGCTTGGGGTGGGGGGACCACTAGACAACCAGGAAAAATATGCTAATTACGTGTAGCAGTCGGATTGTGATTGGGGGGTGAGGCCACTAGACTACCAGGAAATCTTTTCTGTTACCGTAAACGGGGGTTGGGATTCGTGCTGGGGTGGGGGTCCGCTAGACTACCAGGTTTTTCTGTGCTGTGAGGTCGGGGATCAATGGAGGGAGGGCTGTCATACCTGTAAACCTTATCACTGAAATGAGGAATATAGACATATTTGGACACTCAAGCTGAGGGACAGCGAGGGACGCAGACCCTCAGAATGAGGAACCTATCCTCAATAATGGCGATACAGGGTCAGGTCACTGTGACATCATAGTGTTGACCCATACAATATATACTTTGGATTTAGTGCTGTAGACTGTACAATATTCATGCAGTACAGTCTACATGCACAGCAAATCCACTGTGTGGGCAGCACCTTTTCCGTGAGGGACAGAGCAGTTGTAAGGGGCCAAATGAGGGATGCCCCTCATAATGATGGACACATGAGGGGTATGGGGCTGTCCTCAGGCAGTGTGTGTGTGTGTGTATATATATATATATATATGCACATGTATATATACATACACACAGATATATCTGTGTGTGTGTATGTATATATATATATATATATATATATATATATATATATCTATATGGCTATATTGCTCTGTAGACCATTCTGACCAACAAGGGATGCTGTGGGCATGCCTTGACCTGCAGCATCAGCCTGTACTTCCATTCCAACCAACAGGTGGAGCTATGCGCACCATGTAGTAGCACCGGGCAAGCTGCATGGTAATATATGCTGAGCAGCACTTAATGAGATGCAAATGTACGTGTTTGCCCACGGATTACCTAAGTAGGCTTATCTGCATGGGAACTTTGAATATAGCTCCCGTTTGCCAGTTTGCACCGGGCTAATGTGTTAGCACTGTGCAATCAGGTTAGCCCCGGGCAAACCTCACTTCAGCATAGCACAGTTCTACAGCGTGTGGCTTACATTGTTGTTTGCAGACAGGTGTGAGACATCTCTGTGCAATCACACACAATGTTCTCCACCTGCAACACTGGCTTGCTACAGAGTCTAATGAGCTGCAGTTGCAGTTTGCACTTCCCTGTTGCTATATTCAGTGCTGTCTTATCACCCGGCTATTTTTGCCCTGCACTCCCAGACTGGTTTGCCCAGCTTCCTTAGACTGCTATATTCAGCAGGATTAGCACCGGGCTATTTCCTTTTCAATATAGCTTGCTTTGTGCTCCGGGCTAAGTTTGCCCGCTAGGCAGTGCTAATTTAGCCCCGGGGCAAAGTTTTGAATATCTGGCCCCATGTCTGTTAGTGCTTTCACTGTGAAACATTTCATGATGTATCACACTGTCAAGTGAACCATGATACATCATCCAAGTCCACACATAACTCTAAGTAGTTGCTTAAATGAGAAACTGGAAAAATCTTTTACCTTGTAGCTTTTTGTTAGAATGCCTATCTGGCATTCCTTCTTGTCTATAATATTATTTCCTGCTCACCTTAAGGGCCTCTATGGTAAAAATTACTGTGCTGCATTTAGTAATATATTAGTTTAGGGATTTTCTTTTACACTGTATGAGCTAATGTTGCCTGTAATGAATTGGCTTACCAGAGTCCTTCAGTAGCAGGCACTGTGCTCTGTGTACCAGATGACAGGCACACGGCTGCTCAACAGGAGACCCCATTATATGTCCACTGATACCAGGAAATGGCCTGGATGCAGAACATATCATCACATTGGGCACTGCTGGCATGGGCATCTAAGCATGACAATGTCATGATACAAAAAGTATATGACGTGTTACATACCATGCTATATTTTACAGGAAACTACCAATCTCAAAACATAAATTTGTTGATAACTCTTTCCAGTAAGAGGTTAATTTTGGCCAGGTTTAAATTCCACTTGATCTTATTTTTACCCTAATGCGGGTTCTTCATTTTTGCTCATGGCTAACATTTGTAGTAGCCTAATGGTCACGCTTAGTGATGTTTCTGACATTGGTGTCAGAACATGACAATGTCATGATGCAGATGGTGTCTAGCAAGTCACAACTTCTAACCTTCCTAATGTGCTGTGGTTATCTGCAGATGGTGGCTTGCACCATATTGTTTACATATGTGATATCTGCTGCCACAGCGTTTGTTTCGGGTTATAAAGTAACAGAATGTCATACCCTTGTATTGTAATCACTATCAGTTTTTTACGACAACCGAAATATTGTATGACTCACTATGCCTATTACATCCTAATGAAAATGTCATTGTTAATGCTCAAAACAGGGGCTGATCAAATAGATTTTCTTGATCATGTTAGTGTCATATCTATAGTGATCACCCTGAAAGTGGAATGGTGGGGAATCAAACCCTCTGTCCTTATAAACTGTGAGCTATAAAAACATAAACCAAAAAAAGTGTCCACACTAGACAGTGAAGGACTAGGGAAGGTGATGGTCTGTCCCACCATGGGGGGGGGGCATGATGTAAGCTACTTGCCCCCATCTGGTCCATTCTGTCCAAATGACAGAACCGCTACTAGGTCAAGTAGAACAACCTCCAAGGTGCAAGTCAGAATAATAAAAATATTAATAATGCTGTGTAAATTTGAGGGTTATTTCAGATGGGAATTAATATGTAAAGTACATGAGGCAGGGGTGGAAGGTACATACAGGAGGTCTGGATAAGGCAAAGAACAGATACTAAGGCTGTGTCCCATTGAAATAATGAACATGCCTAGACAGCAGACATAAACTGGAAGTGTAATGATTATGACATGAACATCAAAATCAAACCAGTTACTTACTGTTTTGACCAGACAGCATAGAACAGACACTGGGACACAGTTGATATACTTATACTCCATGAAATGCCTAGAGGGAATGGAGACAAAAACTGAAATGAAGTGATTTGAAATGTGATAACAAATTATGTTGTTGTAACATTTGTTTCTAAAGCAAAAAGGTTATTAATTGCTCTCATTTAAATTAAAATATGGAAGCCCAGAGTCAGTAGTTTTGAAATGATAAATCCAAAATGCAGCTGTATAAAAGTTTCTTTTCTCTGTCACCACCTCTTATCTGAGATGATACATGTTCCAATCTGAAGAACCTTAGTGTGGGAATAGGGTGTCTTTCCTGTTTGAAATGACTTCTTTCAGGTGACTTTTTATCCCTTCCTATTTACCAAAAAACAGAAGGCCATCATTGGTGTATCAGCTGATCTTAAAATGTGATGAGTAAAGGCATTGTATGTTGGATTTAGGACAAATTGGCTTTCAAAGTTGGTCATGTATAGACTGGCGTATGAAGGGGCCATGGTGGACCCCGTGGCAGTCCCTCTTACCTAAAGAAAGTTTTGATTTTCAAATTTGAAATAGTTATAGTGCAAAACTAAGCCAGCTAATGTTGACAGAGGATAATAGTAAACAGAGTCCATAGTGAAGAAAGGGGGGTTACTAGTGGGGTACCGCAGGGTTCAGTACCATGTCTGGTCCTTTTTAATGTCTTTATAAGTGACATTGCAGAGGGACTGGAAGGAAAAGTATGTCTCTTTGCAGACGACACAAAGATCTGCAACAGGGTTGCTACACAAGGTGAGGTGGAAAGGATGAAAAGGGACTTGGCAAGGTTGGAGGAATGGTCAAATGTATGGCAGCTTAGATTCAACGCAAAGAAGTGCAAAGTAATGCACATGGGAAACAAAAACCCAGGGGAAGAGTACACAGTGGGGGGTGAGATACTGACAACAACAAAAATGGAAAGGGACCTGGGGGTAGTTTTATCAGATGACCTAAAGGTGGGCAAGCAATGTGAGAAGGCAGTAAGGAGGGCTGGGGGATACTGGGATGCATATGGAGAGACAGCATCAGTAGAAAACAGGAAGTTGTTATCCCTCTGTAGAGACAGTGGGTGAGACCCCATCTGGAGTACTGCATGCAGTTCTGGAGACCCCATCTTCGCAAAGACATAGGGTGGAGGCTGTCCAGAGGAGGGCAACCGAAATGGTGCAGGGTCTGCACCAGAAGACATACGAAGAGAGACTAAAGGAGCTTAATATGCATACCCTCAAGGAAAGGAGGGAGAGGGGGGACTTGATAGAAACTTTTAAGTACCTCAAGGGAATCAACAAAGTCCAAGAGGGTAGCATCTTTCAGAAAAAGAGATGTGCAAGAACAAGGGGGCACAATTTGAAGATAGAGGGGGGACGGCTCAGAGGCAATGTGAGGAAGTATTTTTTTTTCACAGAGGGTTGTGGGTGCATGGAATAGCCTTCTTGAGGAGGTCATGGAGTCAAAAACAGTGGGGGGAATTCAAGAATGCATGGGACAGACATAAGGCAGTTCTGGTGGGGGGATAGGAGGAAGTAGGCTGTTGGTTAACTAGGATCTTCAGCTTATCCGTTAGGTAGGGAAATGGGCAGACTAGGTGGACCAAGCAGTCCTTATCTGCCATCAAATTCTATGTTTCTGTGTTTAACAGAAAGATGTTCTTTTTTTATTGTACTGTTTTCCAAGAATTTCAGGGATTTTGATAAGTGAAATCCCCATGAGGAAAGGGAGTGTACAGGTCACATACGTCCATGGTAACCAAGATGATTTCCATCAGATCCCATTTTTGTCATTGATGTCTGCTATCCAGTCCAAAATGTGTGTAGTGTCTTTGATGTAAATGTTAGTGCAAGGTGGTGTGACCGCACTAGGAACAGCAGTGCTCAGTCAAAAGTTAATAGTTTGCAGTTTGTTTTGGGGGACCGGCACCTTGCTTCAGTCTCACGATAGCCAACCAAACACTCTGAGTTACAGCATCACATTTTGTTATAGTCATAGCTGTAGCGATGTAGCTAAATGAAAGGACAACTCACCATATATGTACAGTAGTTCCTATAAAAAGCTTGTGCTCCTTCTTTATTGTAGTAAAAACAACAACAGTTGGTGGTCACAGCAAACTCGGCAAACTCCCCGCTCCCTCATGCAATGGGTACTTCCTTGTACGTCACACCTGACTACGTGCTTTCTCAAAGTCTTTGATGTAACTTGGACTTTCTGTGACCAACCCCTTAATGGTGGTAATCTAAAAAAATTGATAACGGTTTTAAAATCAAACATTTCAACAACAGTGGTTCAGCCTGGTGGAAAATGCAAAGATCTGTGTATTTCTAGGAGAGTGTAAAACACCACTGTTATCAGTTTAGCATTGTACAAAGGCCTCCTCTCCCAATCCCCAATAATACCTTGTTCAAGCTTGTGTCCATTATTTCTTGGACCTTCTCAATAACCTTTGCCGCTGATTATAAGTCACCCTCCTATAATTTTCAGTGCTAGAGTGCTGTCTAGGGCTGTATGTCAGGTAATCTTGTATGACTACTGATCCCCCTTTGTCCACTATCTTAATTACTATGTGAGTGCTGTTCTCAAGTCCTCTGAGAACTGCAAACTGTTTTACAGTCAGATCGTATCTGTTCAGTCTATCCAGTGTATTGTCCTTTTTTTTTTACTTGCTTTATTGCAATTTATTATAAACACAGTAAAAGAGCTACTTTTACATACTGAGTCGTGCTGGTAGTTCCATAGCATACCAGTGCACTAGTACAGTAAGACGTGCATGTGGTATCTCACTGTGGGGAATTAACAATATGTGCATTATGGAATTGATAAAAGTAATAAGAATGAGCCATTCTGCATCAAGGAAACATGACCTGTAAAAATAATGGGAAAGAAAAAATAACTGATGGATACATATAATTAGCTATTATTACTATAATGGTCATATAATAGTTCCAGGTAGATAATTCCAGAAGAAGTTTGATGCAAGGCTACTGCTTCAAACCAGTACTCCTCATGGACTCGCAAACCCTCCAGCTAGAAACGTACTTCTTATATGGATTGCACGTATTCTTTAAAAAATAGGAGCAGGAGTATCGAAAAAACACATGAGCATTAATTCTGTTAGAGTAAGCTACTGACAGCTTTTAGAACTGCTGTTTTCTGAGTAATCAAACAGGCCCCCAAATATTGGGCTTAAACTTTGCCAACATTCAGCAGAAAAGGTCTATGTGTTCAATGAGCGTTTGCAGCCTTGTGCTCCCTTCTTGACCCCCAGGGCAGTCCCCGAACCCTCTGGTGTTACAAAAACGGTTATGAATTAGGAATCAGAATGAAAATGGACTGAATTAGAAACCTGAATGTGTCTGAATAACTAGAAAGTTAGAGGTTCACCAATTGTCCATAAGCTTGTGCAGCAGGGCTTACATGGGGGGCAAGTGATTCAACTCTGCAGCACCTGTCACCACAAATCAGAAAGCACAGTACCTGTAATAAATATTTATAGGAACTGGTAATGTTCTCAGAACGTTCTCCCAGGTCCAACCTATGCTGCTCCATTTTCAGTTTTCCCATCAGGTTATTGGGATCCTGTGCGTTGCTGTAGACATAGGTCTTCCCTCCAACTTTGATCCATAGTCTCGCCGGTAAAAGTAGTATGTATTTTATCTTGATGACCTTTAGGCTGTTCTTTGCCCTCAAAGTCTTTCATCTGACAGTGTGTGGAAAATGGTAGATCATGAAATAAATATACCATCACTTACCCCATCTGCATCACCTGCAGATGGTGAGCCACAGTCAGGATTCTTCCCTCAAGCCTGAGCGGGTCAGCACAGTCAGAATGGTTTACACCTGCTAAAGATTCATCAGCATTCTTGGAGGTTTAATTCTTTAAACCCTTTCAATAAACTATCTTGGCAAAGAGGTTTCTCCTTCAAAGTTTGGGGAACAAAGACTCTAGAAATTGCATTATGTCCATGTCCTCCTGCTCCTCTGGTAAGCCCACTGCATAGAAGTTTCTGTCACGTAGTGTTAGCTCAGCCATTTCCAGACTTTTTTCAGGATTGTAGTTTCACTGAAGGGGAATGAAAGTCAAAATTTACAAACAAAATCTTGTGCAGATTGTTTTGATTTGTAGCTGTAGTTGTAGTGTCTCTTTCCCTTTGCTGTAAGGAGTTTATTCTAAATATGCCTACTAGTCTTATGGCCCCTGGGGATCTCCATGTTCACATTTTTTTATTACTCTTTTTTTTTATACAATGCCTCCTGTCCCATGTGACACTGATGCATTTGTGACCATTCATTCAACAGAAGTTTTTTTTTGTTAAGATTAGAGCAGTAGAGTTGTGATTTTAAGTAACTCTTCTTGCCCAGGGAGCCCTAACGAAGGCTGCATTTACAAATGGCTAACACCTGCAGGATAACTAAATGGGCCATTCTATAAGGAAACAATCAAGGTTTTCCCTAATTATAGCATTGGTGACCTGGGGTGATTTGTGTGCCTTTTTATGTGGTAGTGTGTAGTTTGAGGAAATGAAAAGCGTCAAAACATTCACTCCTGATGGTTAGACCTAGGCACATACCCAGAAAATAAAAAGTTTGGATTAGAGTTATGCAGTTGAAGGCACGATATCAGGTTGCTGTTGCAGTAGTTATTACTCTCTGAATCAATGGCCCTCGACACATCACTGTCCCATGTGTCAGTGACACATCACTGTCACATGGGACTGCAGGCATTGTAGGAGAAAGAAGAGCAATGAAATATTTAAACATGGAGATCCCCAGGGGCATAAATTAGTAAGCAAATTTAGAAAAAACTTCCAATAGCAAACAAAGGGAAGAATATACTAGGACTACAGACACAAGCAAAACACTCTCCACAACGTATGCGTTTGCAAATTTTGACTGTAGTTATACTTTAATGATGGCTGTAGTAGCAGCCAGGGCTTTTTCAATGTGTGATGCAGCAGTGTTTGCCATGAAGGAGCAGGCTACCACCCATTGCTTGACCTGCTGCATTCTTGATGTAAAGTCCTGAATGGTCTTTTCAATGGACTGCATTGAATGGCTCATAGTTTTTAGAGAGCGTTTGATATCGGCGATATATGTGGCTGAGGGCTGCTCTTCTGCTGGTGCCTCTGCTTTGCCAGCACCACTGGTATCCTGCTTAGGTTTGAAAAAAGTCTGTAGAGGTGGGTTCTTAGTTACGAAGCTTCCCCATTTTTTTATTTTTTATTTATTCTCTCTCTCTCTCTCTCTCTTTCTCTCTCTGTAAACCATTTGGCAAGCTTTTGACAAGGTTATAAAACTTTTTAGATAGTTTTTAAATATAAGAAAATATTAATCTGAAGTAGGAGATATGACAAACTGCATCTTCACCGTCCGATGGCTGGCTACACCCCCTGTACTGTCCCTGTTGATCAATCTCCGTGTCAGTGAGTTTGATGTATGTGTCAGCTGCTACTGGTATTTTGCCTGGTGGAAGAAAGCTAGATTTATACTCAAATGCCTTACTAAGGACTTGTCTTAAGTTGTTTATTCTTACTGATATGGGTTCCATTTGCAGTTTTGTGTTAAAAAAAAATGTCTTAAATGCAGTTTTATATGGACTCCCCATAGATTTAACTTCATTTCAAGGTAACTGCACCCCTGATGTGAACAAAAGTATAACCCCTTACTTAAAACCTGGTTTTCGGTTGGTGATAAGAGTGTGATTAGAGAGATTATACACTACTATTTTTGTTGTGGTATTGGGGTTTGACAGGTGAGTATACCACCTCCCCCATTTGACCCTAAGCCTTCTTTTCGTGCTTTCTTTTTGTTCCATCTGTTCCTCATTGGGCCTCCCCTACTCTATCTGACCATGTTTCTTTTACATCCTTACCCTCTTCCTCCTGTCTCTCCCTGTATGTATTCTGGAATCAAGGGTCTCCCCTCCAGCCTTTTCCATGTCCCCTTCCTCTCTCAACAAACAATGGCCCTTCTGTCTATGGGGACCATTGTGGTCTCTGTCTGACCCTGAATCATTGCTATAGGATGAACTATCACAATCTATATGTTGCCTGAAATATTTCTTTTTTTAATACTTTTCATGTATTAAAATTTTCATACAATTTATACTGAGTAGGATACACCCATACAGTCCACACAGTATACACATAGGAAATATATACTCACAGTGAATAATAATAAAAATAAAATAATCACAGTGTAGTAAAAGTCTTTAAAATTGGTAGAGGTAGAGAACAAGAGAAAGAAAGAAATACAGTTAAAGAAAGTTTGTTAATTATTACTAATACAGTAGAAGGTCAATCATTAATAAGGTACTATCTCTAGTCAGAAACAAATACAAGCACCTAAAATCTGAGACTATTAATGGAAAAACAGAAATAATAACCCTCCTATAGTTATGTGGCTATTTCATACTTGTATAATACCCCAAATTGTCAAGTTGTCCTCTTATACATATCAAATGCTAGTTCATGAGTAGACCAAAATAGTAACTTCTTTAAAGTTTTTAGAAGACATATGCAAAGATTATTATTATATGTACAAAGCCAACTAATCAAAGAAACAAAAGTAAAAATAAATCTAAAGAAAACAATGATTACATTGTGATATTGCCTCACTTTCCTATTTTACAGACAAAAGTTGATCGATTTAAACGAATTGAATTAAGCCGAACATATAGGCATAAGAAGTTCATTATTTAGTGATATAAAGTCCATTTTTCAGGAGGTGAACAGATCCAAAGAAAAAACATTTTGAAGCATTATAGCAGATTTTTCAAGAAGTTTAACTCACTCACGTTTCATCTGATAGTGGCTCTTCTGTTCTCCTTGCAGCATATCAATTTCTTAAAAATTCGGCAACCTGAGCCAGATCAAAATGAGTATACTTTTGAGAGTCCAGGATAATAAGGGATAATGAAGTGAGAAGCAGCCTCCAATTTCTTGCACATGAGTGGTACTGAAGGAAGCATCTGCAGCAGCAATACGTTTGTGGCCTTACATCTGGATATATATATATATATATATATATATATATATATATATATATATATATATATATATATATATATATATATATATATATATATATATATATACACACTTTTGCATTGTTAAAATGTAAAGCTCCTTTCAGCTGCACATTTTTGATGACACTCTTTTACTGTCCAGAGCAAATTGGAAGACTACTTTCTGTCAGTAGATTACCAGTGGGCTGAACTGTGACTGGAGTTGTGGAATAGACAGCTGTTTGGGCACTTCTAGCATGGCTTGGGAGACAAAATACCTTAATGAAAGGTGGAAGAGTTTCAGTTGTATAGCCCAGCATGGTTGTAAGCAAATCACGAACAAAATTCCAAGTGATTTTTCCCTGGAATTTCTGACACAGGTGAGTCCTCAATTCTCCTGTCAACTTTTATTGAGTGTGCTGTTTGGTCTTTAACAGTTGAGGAAAGTACTTTTTCATTTTCAGCTAAATCAGTGTTCTGTAGATTCACATCTCACAGCCATTGACTATCATTTGGTATCTACCTTTTGAATAGCAAGTTGCAAGGTAGAGTAGGATTTATTAATAGCGTCAAAGGTGTCAAGCTTGGCATGTGAAATGTCTAACATTAGTAGTCTCTTTTCTAGATGGCAACATTGTCACTTCTTTTTGAATAGGGCCAGGACTTGCAGTTTCAGCCACGGCTGATAGAACAACCCTTCTGAGACTTCCTGAGTAAGAAGTGCTTAGAAATTCAGGAGTGCTCCTTTTTATCCAGATGTACCTGATCTAAGGGAGAAAGACTTTCCTGCCTCCTTTTCTCTTGTGCTCTTGCAACTTCTTTATTTCTTTATTGGTTAATTTCATGAGGTCTGCTGAAGCAGGTTCCATTGCTTATACTTCAGTCAAAAATGTCCAGGAGAAATTAAGGAATTTGTTGAGTATATCAAAGCATTCTACAGAGCAGCTCAAACAGCCTTCTGCTATCATCTATCTTGCCCCCTCAAATAAATTCTCTTATCCTTTGACCAAGTATAAACTTTGTTCTTATAATCTGTCATGTCATGTCTGAACTTTAAAAGTTTCTGGCTTCTAAGGTTGTCCCTGTAGCCTTTGCTGCTACAATTCAGGAAGTTTCTGTGTTTGGTAACAGATTCCAAGTAACTTTTGTGTTTTGTAATAGGTTTATGTAATTGAGTTTAAATAGCTGTCTGCTCTTTCCACTACCTTTAGTTGTTAAAAGTTATTTTCCACAGTCTGCTTTGGGGACTTCTTTTGCTGCTACACTTCAGAAAGTTTCTGTGTTTGGTAACAGATTCCAGGTAACTTCTGTGTTTAGTAACAGGATTAACATAGAAATTGTCGGCAGATAAGGACCACTAGGCCCATTCAGTCTGCCCATAGGCCCTATATATGTATGCTTGCACTCACCCTAATTGGTCAGTGGCTTTTCATCACTCCTTTCCTGCCCAAGATTTCCCTGTGCTTGTCCCAGGCATGTTTAAACCCCTCCACTGTGCTTGCCCCTACCACCTCTTGTGGCAGACTTTTCCAAACGTTCACCACCCTCTCTGTGTATAAAAACATCCTCATGTTACCTCTTAATCTCCCCCCTCCAATTTCATACCGTGCCTCCTTGTTCTGGTATCTTTTCTACACTGGAAAAGATCTCCCAACTGCACCTTGTTTATGCCCTTGAGGTACTTAGAAGTTTCTATCATGTCGACCCTTTCTCTTCTCTCCTCCAGTGAGTACATATTGAGGTCTCTTAGTCTCTCCTCATATGTTTTGTGGTGCAAACCATGTACAATCTTTGTCACCCTTCTCTGGACAGCCTCCACCATGTTTACGTCCTTACGCATGTGTGGTCTCCAGTACTGCACACAGAACTCCAGGTGAGGCCTTACTAGTGTTTTATACAATGGCATCACCACTTTCTGCCACCTACTAGTAATACCTCTGCCTATGCACCCCAGCATGCCACTGGCCCTCCCTGCAGCCTTTGCACACTGCTTTTATACCTTCAGGTCATCAAATATGATAACCTCTAGGTCCCTCTCCTCTTTGGTGATACTCAGCACCTCCCCCTCTCCTGTAGGTCTCCCCAGGGTTCCCCCTATCCAGGTGCATTATCTTGCACTGTTTTGCACTGAACCTCAGTTGCCACACCTCTGACCATCTTTCAAGCTTCTCCAGGTCCCTCTTCATTATCTGCACCCCTTCTGGAGTATCCACCCTGTTGCAGATCTTGGTGTCATCTGAAAATAGGCAGACCTTTCCTTCCAGCCCCTCTGCAATATCACTAATGAAGACATTGAAGAGGACTAGTCCCAGTACTGATCCTTGTGGCACTCTGCTGGTCACCCCTCTCTCCCCAGATTGGATCCCATTTACCACCACCCTCTACCTTCTGTCTGTCAGCCAGTTTCTAACCTACTGTATTACCTTATGCCTCATGCCCAGACTACTCATCTTGTTAACCAGCCTTCTATGTGGGACAGTAGTGAAGGCTTTGCTGAAATCCAGCTAGGCTATGTCTACAGCCCCTCCCTGATTCACTTCCCTAGTCACCCAATCAAAAACATCTATCAGATTTGTTTGACAAGATCTTCCTGATGTGAATCTGTGCTGACTCAGATCCTGGGCACCAATGGATTCCAGGTGTGCCACTATCCTTTCTTTCAGCAGTGTCTCCATGATTTTGCCCACTACTGAGGTGAGGCTGACTGTCCTGTAGTTCCCCATCTCCACTCTACTGCCACTTTTGTGCAGTGGGACTACATGCATCCTCCTCCAGTCCTCTGGAACCACGTCTGTTTTGAATGACTATGTGAACAGGGTGGCCAGAGGTGCTGCTAGTTCCCTCTGCAACTCCCTTAATATCCTCAGGTGTATGTCATCTGGCCCCTTCGCTTTATTTACCTTCAGCTTTGTGAGTTCCTCTAGAACTCTCTCCACTGTGAATGGACTGGTGTCCATTCCCCCATTACCTCTGCTCCCCAACTGTGGTCCTTGACCCTCTCCGTCCTCAGTGAATACTGAATAGAAGTATTTGTTCAATATTTCTACCTAGTCTAGATTCCCCTCCTTACACTCTCACTCCTCCCCTTTGGGCTGCACAATCCTCCCCCGCCAGTTTTTCTTCTATCACTGATGTACCTATAGAATGGCTTGTCCCCCTTTTTCACAGACCGCACTAAACCCTCCTCTGTCTGAACCTCAGCTTTCTTAACAGCCTTCCCTGCCTCTCTGAGACATTCAAGGTACACCTCCCTGTCCTCCTCCCTTTGGGTCCCCTTATACTTCCTGAAACTTGCTCTTTTAACCCTTACTTTGTCTCCCACCTGTTTAGAAAACTATAGTGGTTTCTTTCTTCTTTTCCCTTTGGTCACTATCCTAATGCATTGGTTAGTTACCTCCAGAATGGCTCCATTTAGTCTACCCCACTGTTCCTCCACCCCCTCCATTACCTCTACCTTCTCCAGGGCTGCTTTTAAACATCTACCCAGTTCACTGAAATCTGCCTTCCTGAAATCTAATACTTTTGCCCTTGTGTGGCTTAATTGAGTCCCTGTCTCCTAGTCAAACCACACCATGTGGTGGTCACTGGATCCCAGCTACCCTTCCACCTGGATTCTTTTGACTCTTTTGCATTGGTCCATACCAGGTCTAGAATCGATTTGTCCCTGGTTGGCTCATGCACCAGCCGTCCGAGTCCAGCTCCCTGCAGGGATTCCAGGTTGGCCGTGCTTCTGGTTGAAGCAGCCGCCTGGGTGGTCCAATCCACGTCTGGCATATTGAAATATCCCATCAACAGGATTTCACCTTCAGCTGCCATGTCATGAATTTCCTCCACTAATACCATGTCTGCTTCCTCTGTCTGTGCATGAGGTCTGTAGATCACCCCAGTACGTATTGCTGTGCCATTTCCTGGTTCAAGGGTGACCCACATTGCCTCGGCCTCCCCCCTGCCTTCACTGTACTTCTGTAGCCTTTATGCCTTCTCTGACGTACAGGGCCACCCCCCCCTCCCTTTTTACCTTCCCTGTCCCTTCTGAATAGTGTATAGCCTGGTACATTGATGTCCCAGCTGTGAGTAGCAGAATACCATGTCTCTGTTATTGCTGCTATGTCAAGGTCTGCATCCGTCATCAAGGCTTCCAGGTCTGGAACCTTATTTCTCAGACTCGGGCATTTGTGAACATGCCTTCCATGTTTCTCCCTACCTTCCCTCTGTTTCTGTTTTCTCTACTTTGCCTCTTCCCCCCAACCCGGTATTCATGCTGATGTGCTCTTGCCCCCCCTTATAAAAGTTTCCCCTGCCTGCCCCTCACTGCTTGCTTGCTTTGTGCCTGTTGTCACTTTGTACTTTTGCATGTTCTTGCTGGGGGGGGGGTGTTCCTAAGCCTCCTGTCTCTCCTGGCTCTCCCACCTTGGCCAGTTTAAATGGTCTCTGCTGAAGCATTCCAACTTCTCACTAAGGACTGAGGTCCCCCTTTCCAGGCAGATGCAGGCCATCCTCCTGATACAAGCTTGCATCTGCCTAGGTTGGGACCCAGTCTGTTATGAAGCCAAATCCTTCCCTTCCACACCAATCCTTTAACCAGGAGTGCCCTGGCCTCCCTCTGGCATTTGACAGGTAGCACCTCCAAGAATGACACAGAATGTGCTACCTGTTTCAGGTCCTCTCCCAGTTTACTGAAATCCTCCTGGACTCTGGCTAACTCTACCCTTCTCCTCACCAAGTCACTGGTCCCCAGGTGGACAGTGAGATCCAGCTCCTCCCTCCTATCACCCTAGCGATCCTATGGATTCACTTCCCATCCCTCCATGCAGCGTTTCCTGGGAGGCACTTGACCTCCCTCTCCCCCCACTAGTTGTCCCTAATTTTACACCCCGTATAATAGAGTCCCCCACTAGGAGATGCTTCCCCCTCCTCCAGGGTCCCTTGCCCCCCTTCCCTGGGACTCAAGATTGGAGGTCCCAATCACCCTCCCTGGTCCCAGCTGTGGGTGCCTGTGTGGGTCAGTCCCATTCCTCCAAAACAGCATAGGAGTTATTAAGCTGGATTGGTTGGGTGATGTGTCTCTGACCCCCTTCCCACTCCCCCAACATTTGAGGTTGATGCTGTGGACCCAGTGGTCTCTGGGGGGGTGGATGCTGCCTGTATCCTGGCCACCTTTGCACAGAGACAAGCAACCTCCTCCCTCAGCCCAGAGAGGTGCCTGCAGATAAGGCAGCATTGCAGCCTCCAGAACGTCTTCTTGAAGACTGCTGCTCCACAGCCACTGCACTGCACCACTCCTGTCATGTCTGATGTCACCTGGCCTGCAATATAACCTACGTATGCCCTCTAGATGAACCCCTATGCTTCTCTCTTTCCTCGGTGTGGAACTTCCTGTGTGGTGTACGAAGGTGTAACACTATGGACCCACACCTATAAAAGGAGGACTAGCCCAGGGGTGGGTGGGATTACCTTTTGGCTGAGTCCAGAAACAATCAGTCGATGACCCCTTCACCCTATGTTCGCAGAGGACAAGCCCCAATGAAAAAGGAAAAAGAGAGAAAAAACAGCAACAAAACAAACAAATATACAAAAAAAAAAAAAACAAATCCCCCAAAATCCATTGAAATATGAGACATGCCGTAAAGGCAACAGACTCAAACAAGTACAAACAGTTCCAAGCTTGCCAGCAACTAAATCCTTCACTTCTGCCCCTCCACAAACTTAGCAGCAATGGAAAGGTATATCTACCAGAGCCAAACTAAGTCTCCTTCTGCACTACGTAATTGAGTTTAAATAGCTGTCTGCTCTTACCACTACCTTTAGTTGTTAAAGTTATTTTCCACAGTCTGCTTTGGGGATTTCTTTTGCTGCTACACTTCAGGAAGTTTCTGTGTTTGGAAACAGATTTCAGGTAACTTCTGTGTTTTGTAACAGGTTTTATGTAATTCTTCTGTAGTTTACAGAAGAAAGTCTTTTTTTTACCTGATTATTTTTTTATAGACACAGAGTACCAAGGGAACAACCCCCACCCACCCCCATTCCCCAGCCACCCCCGGGTGCTCTAACTTTATAGTGGTAGGCCAAGCCACACCTACTTAAAGACATAGGAACCGTTAGGCAGCACAGCACAAGCAATAGCCTAGCTGGTATATAGGCAGAAGTACAAAGGGTGTAGGTAGCAACTAGGTCCACAAGGGCACATGCAAGAGGAGGAGAGAGAAGCTGTAAGTCACTGCAGAAGAAGAGAGACAGGGAGAGAAGGGAAAGGAAAAAAGGGTTAGCAGGCAGAAGAGTGAGGAGGGCTAGGAGATAGCAGATAGCAATTAGGAGGCATAAGCAGGCAGAAGAGTGAGGAGGTTAACAGTCATGATGGAAGTGGTGCAGTGTAGTGGTTGTGGAGCAGCAGTCTTCAGGGAGATGTTCTGGAGGCTGCGATGCTGCCCTATCTGCAGGCACCTCTCTGGGCTGAGGGAGGAGGTTGCCTGTCTCTGCGTAGAGTTGGCCAGGCTACAGGTGGCATCCACCCCTACCCAGAGACCACTGGGTCTACAACATGAACCTCATAGGATGCCCAGGAAGAAGTGTGACTGGACCATGGTGGGCTCAGGGAGGGTGGGGGGAATCAGAGCACATTCCCCAACTGGTCCATCTGAATAACTCCTACACTGTTTTGGAAGAATGGGAATGCCCCACATAGGCACCTGCAGCTGGGAAATGGGAAGATGGTCAGGACCTCCAAACTGGAGCCCCAGGGAAGGGGTGTAGGGGACCCCGGAGGAGGGGGAAACTTTTCCTAGTGGGGGAACTCTATTGACCCAGGTGTGAAGTTAGTAACACCTAGTAGGGGGGAGAGGGTGGTCAAGTACATTCCAGGAAGTGCTGCATGGAGGGATGGGAAGTGAATCCATAGGATCGCTAGGGTGATAGCCAGAACAAAGGAGCTGGATGTCATTGTCCACTTGAGGACCAATGACCTGGTGGGGAGAAGGGTGGAGTTAGCCAGAGACCAGGAGGATTTCAGGAAATTGGGGGGGAACCTGAAACAGGTAGCATGTTCTGTCTCATTCTCAGAGGTGCTACCTGTCCAAGGCACAGGATTGGCTAGGACGCTCCATAGAAACATAGAATTTGATGGCAGATAAGGACCGCTTGGCCCACCCAGTCTGCCCATTTCCCTACCTAATGGATAAGCTGCAGATCCTAGCTAACCAATAGCCCACTTCTTCCACCCTCCACCCCCGTGAATTGCCTTATGTCTGTCCCATGCATTCTTGAATTCTCTACACTGTTTTTGACTCCACAACCTCCTCAGGAAGGCTGTTCCATGCATCCACTTACTTGGTTTACTTGATTTGTTTTGGGGAAAAAAGAAGGCCGAGGCCCATCTAGATTTCCCCCATAGTAAGTGGGAATAATTCACATAACATATTTCTTGGTCAACCAAATATCAATACCCTTTTTGAATGATTCAATGTTAGTTGCATCAACTAATTCCTGAGGAAGTCTGTTCCACAGTTTTGGTGCCCTTAGTGAGAAAAAGTTTAATCTTAGATTGGTTTTTGCCTTAGGGACCATAAGTTGTTTAGTGTGACATCTTGGAACAATACATCTGGTAACATAGGATAGTCCACATTTATTCATCAGGTCAGGGGTTTTTTGACGCTTATATATTAAGAGTAAATCCCCCCCTAACTCTTCTACTGTGAAGAGAATGTAGACCAGTAATAGATAGTCTGGATTTATAGGGCAATTTAGCTAGCCTAGGGATCATCCTTGTTGCATGTTTTTGCACTCTTTCTAAGCGATCAATATCAGCCTTTAGATAGGGGTTCCAGAAAGGAGACCCATAGTCAATAAGGGATCGGATACATGATCTATAAAGGGCTATCATACACTGTTTGGTTTTATTTACAAATGATCGCTGGATTTGTCTTAGTAGACCATTGGTAGAATTAGCCACTTTAGTGCAGTGATCAACTGATGAAAGTTTAGAATTAACTAGAACACCCAAGTCCCTTTCCACATATGACGAATTAAATAGTGAGTTACAAATGTAATATTTATTTTTGGGATTTTAAGATCCAAAATGCAGAACTACACACTTATCAACATTAAACTCCATCAAATTATCAGTAGCCCATTTTTCGATCAGTTGTAGATCAGAGCTGAGAGAATTAAAGTCTGATTGATTATTTACTAGGCCCCCAAGCTTTGAATCGACAGCAAATTTAGACAGCCAGCTATTATTTGATACCTGCATATCGCTTATATAAATAATGAACAAAATTGGGCCCAGCACTGAGCTCTGGGGGACTCCCCTAGTAACTGCACCCAAATCAGAGAGTTGATTATTTAATACTACTCTCTGGGTTCTGTTTGTCAACCATACAGAAACCCAATTAATTAATTGGTCTGAAAAACCGAAATGGTACATTTTATTAATAAGAATACTCTGAGGAACTTTGTCAAAGGCCTTGCTATAATCCAATAGGATAACATCTAGTTGATTTTTGTTATCCAGGCCCCGACTAATATTATTATAGAATGATATTAAGTTAGTTGTGCAGGAATGATTGGTTCTGAATCCGTGTTGAGAAGGATCGGCAATATTTAGTTCAGTCATTTCTTTTTCGAGAAATGATTTTATCAGTTTTTCCATTGTTTTGCAAATAATTGAAGTGAGGCTTATTGGGTGATAGTTCTGAACTATAGACCTGCTACCTTTTTTTCTCTCCGTGAAAAAATACTTCCTCACATTACCTCTGAGCCGTCCCCATTCTAGCTTCAGATTGTGCCCCCTGAATCTGGTTGAAGGATTGGTGTGGAAGGGAAGGATTTGGCTTCATAGGGGACTGGGGCCCCAACTAGGCAGATGTGAGCTTGTATCAGTAGGATGGCCTGCATCTGTCCATGAAGGGGACCTCACTCCTTGGTGAGAAGTTGGAATGTTTCAGCAGAGAACATTTAAAATAGCTAAGGGGGGAGAGCCAGATGGGAAAAGTGGCTTAGAAACACTCCCCGATGGTAGCATGCAAGAACAAAAGTTGACAACAGGAATAAGTGAAGCAGGCAGTGAGGAGCAGGCAGGCGAAACGTGTATAAGGGGGGATGGGGGCAGAAGCACATGAACAAGAAAAGCAGGGTGGGGGGAAACAGGCAAGGAAGACAGAACAAGAACAGAGGGAGGGCAGGGTGAAAAACATGGACGGTCATGTTCACAAATGCCCACAGTCTGGGAAATAAGGTCCCAAACCTGGAAGCCTTGATGACGGATGCAGACCTTGACATAGCAGCAATAACAGAGACATGGTACTCTGCTAATCACAGCTGGGACGTCAATGTACTGGGCTATACACTGTTCAGAAGGGACAGGGAAGGTAAAAAGGGAGGGGGCAGCCGTGTACATCAGAGAAGGCATAAAGGCTACAGAAGTACAGGGAAGACGGGGTAGGCCGAGGCAATGTGGGTCACCCTTGAACTAGGGAATGGCACAGCAATATGTACAGGGGTGATCTACAGACCTCCGGCACAGACAGAGGAAGTGGACAGAGTACTAATGGAGGAAATTCATGACATGGCAGCTAAAGGTGAAATCCTGCTGATGGGGGAATTCAATATGCTGGATGTAGATTGGACCACATACGCAGCTGCTTCAGCCAGAAGCACGGCCATCCTGGAATTCCTGCAGGGAGTTGGACTTAGACAGCTGGTGCATGAGCAAACCAGAGACATCGATTCTGGACCTGGTATGGACCAATGGAAACAGAGTAGAAGGAGTCCAGGTGGAAGGGCAGCTGGGATCCAGCGACCACCACATGGTGTGGTTTGGCATGGAGACAGGGACTCAGTTAAGTCACACAAGGGCAAAAGTGTTAGATTTCAGGAGGGTGGATTTCAGTGAAATAGATAGATGTTTAAAAGCAGCCCTGGAGAAGGAAGAGGTAATGGAGGGAGTGGAGGAACAGTGGAGGAAACTAAAAGGAGCCATAGTGGAGGTAACTAACCAATGCGTTAGGATAGTGGCCAAAGGGAAAAGAAGAAGGAAACCACTATGGTGTTCTAAACAGGTAGCAGACAAAGTAAGGGCTAAAAGAACAAGTTTCAGGAAGTATAAGGGAACCCAAAGGGAGGAGGACAGGGAGGTGTACCTTGAATGTCTAAAGGAAGCAGGGAAGGCTGTTAGGAGAGCCAAGGCACAGACAGAGGAGGGTTTAGCATAGACTGTGAAAAAAGGGGACAAGACATTCTATAGGTACATCAGTGATAGAAAAAAAATGGGGGATTGTGAGGCTCAAGGGGAGGAGGAGAGTGTAAGGAGGGATCTAGACAAGGCAGAAATACTGAACAAATGCTTCTGTTCAGTATTCCTGGAAGGAGGCGGGTTGGGACCACAGTTTGGGGGAGCAGAGGCAATGGGGGGGGGAGAAGTGGACACCAGTCCATTCACAGTGAAGAGAGTTCTGGAGGAACTCACAAAGCTGAAGGTAGATAAAGCCATGGGGCCAGACCACATACACCCGAGGATATTAAGGGAGCTGACAAGGGAACTAGCAGTGCCTCTGGTCGCTCTGTTCACAGAGTCACTCAACACAGGCATGATTCCAGAGGACTGGAGGAGGGCACATGTAGTCCCACTGCACAAAAGTGGCAGTAGGGAGGAAGCAGGGAACTACAGGCCAGTCAACCTCACCTTGGTGGGGAAGATCATGGAGACCTTGCTGAAAGAAAGAAAGGATAGTGGCACACCTGGAATCCAGTGGTGCCCAGGATCTGAGGCAACACAAATTCACAGCAGGAAGGTCTTAACAAATCTGATAGATTTTTTTGATTGATTGACTAGGGAAGTGAATCAGAGAGGGGCGGTAGACATCGCCTACCTAGATTTCAGCAAAGCCTTCGATACCATCCAGCACAGAAGGCTGGTTAACAAGATGAGTAGTCTGGGCATGGGGAATAAGGTGATACATTGGATTAGAAATTGGCTGACGGACAGAAGACAGAGGGTGGTGGTAAATGGGATCCAATAGGGGGAGACAGAGGTGACCAGCGGAGTACCACAGGGATCAGTACTCTCACCAGTCCTGTTCAATGTCTTCATAAGTGACATTGCAGAGGGGTTAGAAGGAAAGGTCTGCCTATATTCAGATGACACCAAGATCTGCAACAGAGTGGATACTCTAGAAGGGGTGCAGAAAATGAGGAGGGACCTGAAGAAGCTTGAAAGATGGTCGGAGGTGTGGCAACTGAGGATCAATGCAAAAAAGTGCAAGATTATGCACCTGGGTAGAGGGAACCCTGGGGAGAGCTACAGAATGGGGGAGGAGGTGCTGACTGTCACCAAAGAGGAAAGGGACTTAGGGGTTAATATATCTGATGACCTTAAGGTACCAAAGCAGTACGCAAAGGCTGCAGGGAGGGCCAGTGGCATGCTGGGATGTATTAGGCAGAGGCATTACTAGCAGGAGATGGGAGGTGGTGATGCCATTGTATAAAACACTGGTAAGGCCTCACTCTGGAGTACTGCATGCAGTACTGGAGACCACACATATGTAAGGACATAGACAAGGTGGATGCTATCCAGAGAAGGGCAACAAAGATGGTGCATGGCTTGCATCACAAAACATATGAGGAGAGACTGAGAGACCTCAATATGTACTCACTGGATGAAAAGAGAGAAAGAGGGGACATGACAGAAACTTTCAAGTACCTCAAGGGCATAAACAAGGTGCATTTGGGTGGTTCTTTTCAAAGGTAGAAAAGATATCAGAACATGGGGAAACTATGAAGTTGGAAGGGGTAGATAAAGAGGTAACATGGGGACGATTTTCTACACAGAGAGGGTGGTAGATGCTTGGAACAGTCTGCCACAAGAGGTGGTGGGGGCAAGCACAGTGGATGGGTTTAAACATGCCTGGGACAGGCACAAAGGAACATTGGATGGGGAGGGAGTGATGAAAAGCCATTGATCACTTAGGTTCAGTGACTGCATACTAGTATAGGACTTACGGGCAGACTAGAAGGGCCTAGTGGGCCTTATCTGCTAACAGTTTCTATGTATCTCTAGGGCCTTGTTAATTAAAAAAAAACTGTAAGATCCTCCTCTGAGAATTTGCCACTAGTTGTTCATTAAGAGAGGGCTGGCAGTATACCCTAGAGGTTAGAGTAACGAGCTGTGAACGAGCTTGGTACATCCAGCAGACCAGACCTTGATTCGAGTCTCACAACCTCCACTTGCATATTGTATGACTCTGAGCAAGTCACTTAACCGCCCAGTGCTCCCAGGTCGCCCCTGAAAACAGGCACTTGTGCCTAGTGGTCCTTACCTGGTTACCAAAGACTAAAAAAAAAAAAATAGTGAATCTCCTTGGCTACATGCTGCAGTTATGTTGTTATAGCTTTTATTAACAGGAGCATAAAGTCATGGGAGCAACAGTTCCTTACACCACCCCATTTACTTTCTAATGTTGTGTTAGTAAAGGTTCCACAGGGACCTTAAGACCTTGAGGGATTATTTATTGTTTAACATATTCCACTGGTGCTATTTAATAGATCTCTATTCATGTTTGTTTATATTTCAGTAATTCAAACCAATGTGTGATACCTTTTTGTCTCGTTAGATGGAGCTGTTTCTTGCTAATTACTTTGCCCAGTACACTGTTTTCATCTGCCTGGGTGATGTGTAAGAGAACCGATCTCTCTTCTACCTGAACTCTGGGAGTCTCTGATCTTGACTTTTCCTCTGTGCTCACATTGAGCCACACCATATGATGATTACAGTAAAGCAAGTGAAGTTCAGGGAATGCAGGAGGGAGCAGAAGCACTGTGGGCAACCTAGAGATAGGAAATGTCACCACCATTTGCACTGGTGTGATCTACAGACCTCCAGCACAAGGGGAGAAGATGGACGGGGTACTAGTGGAAGCCATCCACAAAATGACAGCCAAAGGTGAAGTGCTGCTGGTGGGAGACTTCGGTTTGCCTGATGTGGATTGGAGCACCCAGGCTGCAGCCACAGCCAAGAGCGGAGGCATCCTGGATGTCCTACAGGGGGCATGTCTCAAGCAGCTTGTGTCAGAACCCACCAGGAAGACCTAGTACCAATGGGGACAGAGTCACTGATGTAATAGTGGGTAGCCACCTGGTGTCCAGTGATCATCCTATGGTGTGGTTCAATGTGAAAACAGTGGAGGAGTCAAACCACACGAAAGCAAGGGTCCTGGATTTCAGACAGGTCGACTTTGCAAAAATGGGGGAATGTGTCAAGGAAGCCCCGGCAGGAGGAGAAGAAGAAGAAGGGGGATGTAGAGAAACAATGGGCTAACCTTAAGGGAGCCATAACAGGGGCAACAAGCCTTGTGTTAGGCCACTAAGCAAAATAAAAAGAAAAGCCAATATGGTTCTCAAAAGACGTGGCTTGGAAGGTAAGAAAGAAAAGGTTAGCTTTCAGGAGGTGTGGCGGAGTTAGGCTATACCCTCAGCTGTGACTGATGGACCACTTTTCTATCTCCTTATTTCCTAGCTACAGTTAACGCTTTTCTCTTTGCTTTTCTTCTTTTTTCCCCCTTACCCTAGGTTGGCCACTTAGTGTAGCTCCTTACTGTCCCTACTAAACTTCTTACTAGTTCTCTCTTTTCATTCTTTTTCCATTTCCATCCATCTTCATAGGTTTCATGGGTACTACAGAGCTTTGCTTAGACCAGAGTCCTTTTAGCTCGCTAACTCAGTAGTATTCCAGTATGTTATTTTTAATGAGGTGTGTGTCCAATTTAGATTTAAAGCTATTCATACTATCACTAGCCACTGACTCCGACGGAAGTTCATTCCAAGTTTTCATTATTCTAGCAGAGAACCACTGTTTCCTTTTGTTTTTATTTATGCAATGTAAGATACTACTAGATATTTTAATGACTTGATTACACTGTAACTTAAAACTTGGGTTGTTTGTTATCCTAATGCCCAGGTCTCTTTCGTTCTCCACCTTATTCAGTATCCACCAGCCAAACTCACATTATAAACTTGTTACTGTATAAGGTTCTATGTATAAAAGAGCTTAGTCACTGTGGATCAAAGATATAGAAAGTCAGTATCGGTGGATATATACACTGTACCTTTAACTGAACCAGGAAGTCCCCTGAAATAACCCCCCCCCTTGGTTTTGAAACAACATGTTCAGACATGAAACAACATGTCCAGACTTGTAACTAGAAGAGGGCTCAGTTAGGTGATCCCACCAAAATGATATAAATACCTCTCCAGTGAGTTTACGTCAGTTCAGTCTAGTACAGTTCAGTCTTGAGAGTGAAGGAGAGAGGTGAGTGATTTTCTTTGCAACTTTTTTGTTTTCATTTATTATTTTTTGAACTTTTGAAAAATAAATATCACACTAAGGTGTGTTTTAAACCTGTAAATTTGCCTCATCTGAAGTTTATTCCCACACACTGTGACAAACTTGGTGTCTGAAGTGGGATAGTACTGGTTGTCCAGAGAAACAAGTGGGAAACCAGTACCCAAATACCAGCCCTGGTATCCAGACATAGGGGGCAAAGAGCAGGATAGCATACCTCCAGAATCTCGTTGATGCCAAGGATCTGTTGAAGGAGGAGGGGCTTCCTGGTGAGCATACCAGAGCCCAGGTGAGGAGAACTGGAGAGGAGCTATTACCTGGATTGGAGATTGATGGAACACTGAGATGGACCAGCGCCAGAGAGAGGCAGAGCACAGCTACCAGGTGCTGATGGAGGGTTCCCAACTGGAGGATTTTGTGGCAGAGGACCAGGATCCATGGGTTCCAGAGGAGGAGGACCCCCTGGTGGAACCTTTGTTGCCAGTCACTTTTGAAATCCCATTGTTGGCCATTTTTCCAGGCTGCTGCTACTTGGAGGACAATGAGATGAAGGCCCCAGGTAAGACTGTTTCAGGACATTTACATACTGGGGTGAAGACTACAAGGAACAGGGAAGACACCATGATGGTATACACTTGAATAGGGCAGGGGCTAGAATCCTTGGTACAAAATTTAACAAAGTGATTCAATTTCATTTAAACTGGAAGGGGGGGTGGGCTGTTTCAAACATAATTGGGTATACATAGAAACATAGAAACATAGATTCTGACAGCAGATAAGGACCACTTGACTCACCCAGTCTGCCCATTTACCTATCTATTGGATAAGCTGCAGATTCTAGTTAACCAGCAACCTACTTCCTGCAACCCCCCACTATAATTGCCTTATGTCTGTCCCATGCATGTTTGAATTCCCCCACTGTTTTAGACCCCACAACCTCCCCAGGAAGCCGGTTCCATGCGTCCACCACTCTCTCCGTGAAAAAGAATTTCCTCACATTACCCTGAGCCGTCCCCCCTCTAACTTTAAATTGTGCCCCCTTGTTCTTACACATCTCTTTTTCTGAAAGATGCTACCATCCTGGACTTTGTTGATTCCCTTGAGGTAGTTCAAAGTTTCTAGCATGTCCCCTCCTCCCTCCTTTCATTAAGGGTATACATATTAAGCTCTCTCAGTCTCTCTTCATATGGTTTCTGATGTAGACCCTGCACCATTTTAGTTGCCCTCCTCTGGACTGCCTCCATCCTGTCTATGTCCTTGCGTAGATGAGGTCTCCAAAACTGCTCGCAATTCTCTAGATGGGGTCTCACCAACTATCTGTACAGAGGGATAACCACTTCCCTTTTCTACTTGTGATGCCCCTCCCTATGCGTCCCAGTATCCCCCTGGCTCTCATTACTGACTTCTCACATTGCTTACCCACCTTTAGGTCATCTGATATGACTATACCCAGATCCCTTTCCATTATTGTTGTCGTTAGTACCTCCCCTGCTATTGTGTACTCTTCTCCTGGATTTTTATTTCCCAGGTGCATTACTTTGCACTTCTTTGCATTGAATCTAAGTTGCCATATGTCTGACCATTCCTCCAACCTTGTCAAGTCCCTTCTCATTCTTTCTACCCCCCCCCTTGTGTATTAACTCTGTTACAGGTCTTTGTGTCATCCGCAAAGAGGCATACCTTTCCTTCCAGAACTCCGCAATGTCACCTATAAAGACGTTAAAGAGGACTGGACCCAGTACTGAGCCCTGAGGTACTCCACTAGTAACCTCCCTTTCTTCAGAATGTGTTCCATTCACTGTTACCTTCTGTGTCCTGTTGTGTAGCCAGTTTGCTACCCAGGCTACCACCCTGGGGCCCACTCCCAGGCTGGCTAACTTGATTATTAATCTTTTGTGCGGGACTGTGTCAAATGCCTTGCTAAAGTCTCGGTAGGCCATATCCACAGCCCCTCCCTGGTCTATTACTTTGGTCACCCAGTCAAAGAAATCGATTAGATTCATCTGATATGACCTTCCTGCTGTACATCCATGCTGCTTTGGGTCCTGTGCCCCGCTGGCCTCTAGGTACTCAACAAAATTCTTTCTTTCAGAAGTGATTCCATCATTTTCCCCGCCACTGAGGTCAAACTAACAGGTCTGTAGTTTCCTGCTTCTCCCTTGCTCCCACTTTTGTGAAGGTGAATCACATCTGCCCTCTGCCAGTCCTCAGGTACCACCCCATCTTCCCATGATTTGTTAAAAAGTGTGGTTAGTGGTGTCTAGGTCCTCCTGCCTTTTAGGATTCTAGAATTGAATCCGTCAAACCCCATTGCTTTGTCAGCTTGAGTTTGGGTTCTTTCAGTACTTTCTTCTGTAGATGGACTGGTGTCAACCCCACCATTCAGAGTGCTTCTACAGTTTGGTTTAGGTAACTCCTCCTCTTCTTCTTTTGTGAATACTGAGCAAAAGTATTAATTCAGTATCTCTGCCTTTTCACTGTCTCCCTCTGCCCACCTCCCCTCTCCTTTATTAATCTTCACTATCCCTCCCTTAACCTTTCTATGCTCCCTAATGTACCTACAAAAAGTTTTATCCCCCTTCTTAACTGAGTTGTCTATCTTTTTCTCGGTTTGGGCCTTTGCTTTTCTGACTGCCTTCCCACTTCTTTTGCTTTAATTGATACAGTTCCTGTTGTGCTCCTTCTGTGATTCCTTATACTTTTTGAATGTAGCCTTTTTCTCCTTAACCTTCCCTGACACCTCTTTGAGACCATAGTGTTTTTTATTCCACTTTGTTTCTTTATTTGTTTCACACAAAAGGCTTGTTGCCTCCATGATGCTGATTTTGATTTTTCTCCATTGTTCCCACCCCTCCTTTCTGGCCATTGCTAATGCATTCCTCAGGTATTCACCCATTATGCCAAAGTCAGCCCTTCTAAAGTCAGTATCCTTGTCTCCATGGTTGTGTTTATTGTGAAGCACACTGTGCAGTGGTCGCTTGTTCCCAGATGTCTACTGACTAAGTTTGTGATCCTCTCCATTTGAGAGTACCAGGTCTAATATTGCTCCTGCCGCAGTGGGTTCCCTCCACTAGCTGTCTAATGGCATGTTCCTGTAGGGCATGAGAATGACCCTGCTCTTGGATGTGGCTGCAGTCCATGTCACCCAGTTAACATCTGGCATATTCAGGTCCCCATCAACTTGATCTCCCCTTTTTCAGTCATTTTGAGAATGCCTCTATCATTTCTTGTCCATTTCCTCCTTGAGACAGGGTCTGTATACAACCCTTGTGGATTGACGCCATTCCCTGTCTCCAGGTGACTCAAGTTCCTCTTGTCCTCCCCTTTACTTTTTAGTTCTGGCTTTGATCCCTTCCCTTATGTAGAGCTACTCCACCTCCTCTTTTACCCTCCCTGTCCTTCTGTAGATTGTGTACCCTGGTATGTTGACATCCCAGTCATGGTTCTCCATATGCCATGTTCTGTGACTGCCACAATATCCAAGTGTTCCTCTTCCATCAGGGCTACTAGCTCTGGAAGCTTGTTTCCAAGACTACGGGCATTGTTACTCATTGCCCTCCATTTAATGTTGGCTTCATCCTTTTTTATCCCATCCCTGCTGTTATTGCCCTTGTCCATTTTCCATTTGCCCTGTCCTGCCCTCTGTCAAGTTCTGTACCTCAGTGTTTACCCTACTACCTGCCATGTTTTGTGGGGGAGGCTTGAACTCCTGTTTCTATCAGCACCTCCTCTTGGCTGGTTTAAAAAGCTTGCCAAGGAAGCATTTAAACCTGTCACCTAGGGCGTGTTTCCTTCCTGGACAGATGCAGACCATCATGCCAGTATAGACCTTCATCTCTCCAGGTGGAGACCCCAGTCTAGTGAGGCCAAGCCCTGTGCTCTGCACAGTTTGCAACCATTCCATTAAACTGCATAGTGTGCAGTATTCTAGCCTCACCCTGCCATAGATTAGCTACGGCACCTCTGAGAAGGTTACCAGGTGGCTTGCTACCTGTCTGGGGCCCTCCCCAACTCCACAAATTCATCCTGCACTGCACTGATCTCATGCCTAGCTAGGTCATTTGTCCCAAGATGGACAATGATATCTAGTTTCTTCTCCTGTGATGCTGCTTCTGCAATCCTGAGGATCTTCCTGTCTCTCAAGCCATGGCACCAGGCAGGCACCACTTCCTCTCCTCTCCCTTCCCAGGTCTACACCCCCTAACAATTTAGTCCCCTATCAGAGCTATTTGTCCCCTATGGTGTCCCTTGCCACACTTTTGTGGGTCTACCTTGTGGATGTCCCCAGCATTTTTCTTGGTCTCCAATGAGGGTGTCATCATAGAGGAACCTTGATTTGCCAGGCTGACATAAGATTTGTGTAGAGGTGCAACTCGGGGGCTACACCTCTGTTCCACCACCCTTCCCCTCCTCCTCCCTGAACCTACTGTGATCCATCTGCTCTTCACACATGGCAACCTCTGAGGCAGTGGTTGTGGAACTGGTGCTCTTTGGGTGGGGAAGGCCTCCTTAGTCCTTGCCAGTTCAGCCTGGAGGTGGGCAACCTCCTCCCTCAGAGCTGACAGTTGCCTGCAAATAGGGCAGCAACGCAGGTTCCAGAATGTGTCCCAGAAAATTGCTGTCCCACAAATGAGAGCCTGTATGCAAAAAAGGGGGTAGAGTGGAATATTGTCTTGCTTAATGCAAGAAGCCTGACAACAAAATTTCATGAGTTCCAAACTATATTAGTATCCTATAATGTTAATATTGCCTTGGTGACTGAAACCTGGTGGGATGAATCAGATAGCTGAGAGAAAAAATTTAACAGGTTATAAACTCTAGTCTAGATCACGAGAATGAAGGAGAGATGGTGGCATAGCAATATACATAAATGAGACTATAAAAAAAGAGCAGTAAATAGTTCAATTAAATAATGTGGAGATGTTATGGATCAAAATAATGTACAAATCTCAAATTAAGACAAGATTAGACCTGGTGTTTAGACCTCCATCTATAGATAAACAAGATAATGATCTCCTAATGGAATACATTGCCAGACTAGATCCAGCTGAACATATCCTAATTGCAGGAGATTTTAATATGCCAGATATCAACTGGACAGAATTATAAAGCAAAACTAATACATAGAAACATAGATTTTGACGGCAGATAAGGACCGCTTGGCCCACCCAGTCTGCCCATTTCTCTACCTATTGGATAAGCTGCAGATCCTAGTTAACCAGCAGCCTACTGCTTCCTACCCCTACCCCCTAGAATTGCCTTATGACTGTTCCATGCATGCTTGAATTCCACCACTGTTTTTGACTCACAACCTCCTCCGGAATCCGTTCCATGCATCCACAACCCTCTCTGTGAAAAAATACTTCTCAAATTACCTCTGAGGCCGCCCTTCTATCTTCAAATTGTGCCCCTTGTTCTTGCACACCTCTTTTTTTGAAAGATGCTACCCTCTTGGACTTTGTTGATTCCCTTGAGATACTTGAAAGTTTCTATCATGTCCCCCCTCTCCCTCCTTTCCTCGAGGCTATACATATTAAGCTCCTTAAGTCTCTCTTCATATGTCTTCCGGTGCAGACCCTACACCATTTTAGTTGCCCTCCTCTGGACAGCCTCCATCCTGTCTATGTCCTTGCGGAGATTGGGTCTCCAGAACTGCACACAGTACTCCAGATGGGGTCTCACCAACTGTCTGTACAGAGGGATAATAACTTCCTGTTTTCTACTGGTGATGCCTCTCCCTATGCATCCCAGTATCCCTCCAGCCCTCCTTTCTGCCCTCTCACATTGCTTGCCAACTTTAGGTCATCTGATATGACTACCCCCAGGTCCCTTTCCATTTTTGTTGTTGTTAGTATCTCACCCCCCATTGTGTACTCTTCCCCTGGGTTTTTGTTTCCCAGGTGCATTACCTTGCACTTCTTAGCATTGAATCTAAGCTGCTATACATTTGACCATTCCTCTAACCTTGCCAAGTCCCTTCTCATCCTTTCCACCCCACCTTGTGCATCAACTCTGTTGCAGATCTTTGTGTCTTCTGCAAAGAGACATACTTTTCCTTCCAGTCCCTCTGCAATGTGCTGATAAAGACATTGAAGAGGACCGACTAATACTGAACCCTGTGGTACCCCACTAGTAACCCCTTTCTTCAGAGTGGACTCCATTTTACTATTACTCTCTGTGTCCTATTCTCCAGCCAATTCTTTGCAGGCTGTCATCTTGGGACCCACTCCCAGGCTGGCTAACTTGTATATTAATCTTTTGTGTGAGACTGTGTCAAATGCCTTGCTAAAGTCTAGGTAGGCCATGTCCACAGCCCCTCCCTGATCTACTACTTTGGTCACTCAGTCAAAGAAATCTATCAGATTTGTCTGGCATGACCTTCCCACTGTGAATCCATGCTGCCTAGGGTCCTGAGCCCCTCTGGCCTCTAGATACTCAACAATTCTTTCCTTCAGAAGTGATTCCATCATTTTCCCTACCACTGAGGTTAAACTAACAGGTCTGTAGTTTTCTGCTTCTGTCTTGCTTCCACTTTTGTGAAGGGGAATCACATCTGCCCTCCTCCAGTCCTCGGGTACCACCCCATCCTCCCATGATTTGTTAAAGAGGGTAGTCAGTGGTGTCACTAGTTCTACCCTTAGTTCTTTTAGAATTCTGGGATGAATCCCATCAGGCCCCATTGCTTTGTCCACCTTCAGATTTAAGAGTTCTTTCAGAACCCTTTCTTCTGTAAATGGGCTGGTATCAACTTCTGTATCCAGGTGTTTTTACTGTTTGTTTTAGGTACCTCCCCACTTCCTTTGTAAATACTGAGCAAAATATTTGCTTAGTATCACTGCCTTTCACAGATGCCCTCTTGCCCACCCTCCCTCTTCTTTATTAAGCCTCACTAACTCCTCCCTTGGTCTACCTTAAGCTCCCTGATGTACCTATAAAAGGTTTATCCCCTTCTTAACTGAGTTGGTTATCTTTTCCTCGGTTTGGGCCTTTGCTGTTCTGACTGCCTTCCCAGCCTCCTTTTGCTTTAACTGATACAGTTCCCTGTCCTGCTCCTTCTGTGATTCCTTGTACTTCCTGAATGCTTTCTTTTTCTCTTGAACCTTCACTGCCACTTCCTTTGAGAACCATAGTGGTTTCTTACATCATTTTGTTTTGATAATTTGCTTCACACAAAGGCTTGTTACCTCTGTGATGGCAGTTTTTATTATTCCCCATTGTTCTTCCACCCCTTCTTCCAGCCCATTAGCGAATGCATTCCTTAGGCACTCACCCATTTTGGCAAAGTCAGCCCTCCTAAAGTCCAGTACTTTTGCCTTTGTATGGCTTGACTCTATTGCTGTGTTTATTGTGAACCATACTGTTCGATGGTCGCTAGTTCCCAGATGGCTACCCACTTCTACATCTGTGATCCTCTTCATCTCCATTTGAGAGAACCAGGTCTAAGATTGCTCCCTCTCGAGTGGGCTCCAATACTAGTTGTCTAAGGGCATGCCCTTGTGGGGCATCTAGAATAACTCCACTCTTTTGAGTGGCTGCTGCAACTGCATTCCAGTTAACATCTGGCATATTCAGATCACCCATCAGCAATATCTCCCCTTTTTCTGCCATTCTAAGTATTCTTTCTATCATTTCCTTGTCCATTTCCTCCCCCTTAGAAGGGGGTCTGTATCAAACCCCGTGCAGATTGTGGTGCCATTGCCGGTCTCCAAATTTACCCACAGTGCTTCTTCTCCTCCCTGTTTTCCATTTTGTTCTGTTGCTTTGATTCCTTCCCTTATGTAAAGAGCTACTCCTCCTCCTCTCTTACCCTCCCTGTCCCTCCTGTAGATAGTGTATCCTGGTATGTTTATGTCCCAGTCATGGTTTTGTGTGTACCATGTTTCTGTGACTGCCACAATATCCAGATGTTCCTCCTCCATCAAGGCCACTAATTCAGGAAGCTTGTTACTCAGACTATGGGCATTGGTACTCATTGCTCTCCATTTTTTGATGGCTTTACCTTCTTTTGCAGCATCCCCCACTGACCTGTCTACCTCGGTCTTTTTCTCATTTAGTACCCTGTTTTGTAGGGAGAGGCTGGGATTTTCCTGCTGCTTATCAGTGCCTCCCCCCTTGACTAGTTTAAAAGCTTGCCAATGAGGCATTTAAACCGATTGCTCAAAAGACTTGTTCCCTTCCTGGACAGATGCAGACCATCCTGCCAGTATAGGCTGGTGTCCCTCCAGGTGGAACCCCAGTCCCCAGTGAAGCCAAACCCCTGTGCTCCACACCATTTTTTCAACCATTCATTAAACTGCATGGTAAAAAGTATTCTCGCCTCACTCATGCCATTGACAGGCAGCACCTCAGAGAAGGACATTGTGTGTGCTACTTGTTTTAGGCCCCTCCCCAATTCTACAAAGTCTTTCTGCAGTGCTCTAATCTCATGATTAGCCAAGTCATTTGTCCCTAGGTGGACAATGACATCCAGCTCAGACTCCCATGCAGCTGTTCTCGTGATCCTGAGGATGCGCTTCCTGTCTCTCCAAGCCATGGCACCAGGCAGGCACCTTACTTCAGTTTTCCCTGCTCCCCCCAGTTCTATCCCCCTAATTATTGAGTCCCCCACCAGGAGCTGCTTCCTTTCCTTGTGGTGTCCTCTGCCTCCTTCCTGTGGGCCTCCCTTGTGACAGTTGTCCTCAGCCTCCTTAGTCTCCTCTGTGGGTGAATCCATAGGGGAGCTATGCTCCCCCAGAATGGTGTATGGATTGTGGTATGGAACAACTGACTGGGTGTGCCTGGTTTCCACCATCCTCACCCTCCCTGAGCCCACTGTGGTCCAACTGCTGTGCTTTCTTCGCAACCTCTGAGGTAGTGGTGGTGGCTCTGGTGCTCTCTGGATGGGGGAGGTCCCCTTCCTACCGTCCAGTGTGGCCTGGGGGAAGGTCCCCTTACTACTGTCCAGTGTGGCCTGAAGACAGGTAACTTTCTCCCTCAGGGCAGAGAGTTGTCTGCAAATAGGGCAGTGCCTCAGCCTCCAGAAAGACTCCCAGAAGACTGCTGCCCCACAGCCATTACATTGCATTACTCCCCACATTTTTTTGTGTGTGTGTGTGTGCGTGATTGGTTTGTAATATAGAAATATATATATATATATTATACAATGTGTATGCTTATATTGTCAGTGCAATGTGCTAGAGAGGATATGACAGTGATATGCACCTTGCACTCTTGAGGAAATGATGTCAGAACCCCAGGTACAAAGGAACTATTTCCAGGGGTGGGTGGGGTGAGGTGGGAAGGGTTGGGCCTAAACTGTGCCCTCACAAACAATCAGCTAAAAGCTCTGACCCACCGCTGCAATGAGTGCCTTCCTGTCAGCAAGATGCCCTATACAACAATTTGACAGAGAAAATGTGGAATTTCTTGAAATACTTGATCAGATAGGAGTGGAGCAATTGGTGGAATCTCCAACCAGGGGCTCAAATATTCTGGACCTTGTCTTAATTATTATGGGCAATACGATAAAACATATTGACGTATGTAGCCCCTTGGGAAATAGTGACCACTGTAAGATATTGTTTAAAATGTGTGGGGAACCTAGCATTAATACACACACTAGGAAAACAGAAAAATTAAACTTTGGTAAAGCAGATTTTCCAGAACTGAAAGCAATAATGGGTAGTTGGGAGCGGGAAAAAGAGTTTGTGACTCTATCTGTGGAACATATGTAGAAAGAACTAAATAATAAGATACAAATGGAAACAAATAATTCCATGCCTAAAAAGAGCAAAGTAGGTATGTCAGATAATACAGGTTGGTTTAATACTAAGATTAAGAAACTGGTTAAGGAAAAGAATAAAATTTTCAAATGAGTAAATAAAAAATACAACTCAGATGGATGGATACTTTATGAGCAAAAGGTTAGGCAGATTAAGAAAGAAATTAAAATGACCAAAGCTAAATATGAGATTCAGCTAGCTACTAGAGTGGGAGAAAACTACAAAGCATTTTTTACATATATAAATGGTAAAATGAAGACCCCCAATATTATTGGCCCCTATAATAATAATACATTGGGCGAAACTGTAGCTGATACCAGGGAATTGGCAAATATGCAAAACCTATACTTTATTTCAGTATTTAATAAGAAAACTAACTTAGCTAGTAGGACCAAAATATGCTCACAGGAAGGCCAAATTGTGATTGATCAAGTGGAGGTACTGAAAAGATTAAAGGATACTAACATTAATAAATAAAATTAATATGAAGAGAGACTGAGAGAGCTTAATATGTATACCCTTGCTTTTCTTCTTTTTCCCCCTGTCCTATGTTGGCCACCTAGTGTAGCTCTTTACTGTCCCTACTAAATTTCTTACTAGTTCTCTCTTTTCAATCTTTTTGCATGTCTATCCATCTAGTCCCTGGAATGATGCCAAACACACAGAGAGGTATTGTGTAAAGTGCATAAGTGCATTTTGTGTACAAAAAAAAACATGACTTTTAAATAGGAATGAATACAGTTAGTAAACCTTTTTTAAAGTAAAAGGAGTCCGAAGTCATATAAAACAATAACAGTGTCATGATTAGTACAGTTATAAGAAATCCTAAAAGTATTTTCATAAACTCACATTATAAACATGTTACTGTATAAGGTTCTATGTATAAAAGAGCTTAGTCACTGTGGATCAGATATATGGAAAGTCAATATCTGTGGATATATACACTGTACCTTTAACTGAACCAGGAAGTCCCCTGAAATAACCCCTCCCCCTTGGTTTTGAAACAACATGTTCAGACATGAAACAACATGTCCAGACTTGTAACTAGAAGAGGGCTCAGTCAGGTGATCCCACCAAAAAGATATAAATACCTCTTCAGTGAGTTGACTTCAGTTCAGTCTAGTAGAGTTCAGGCTTGAGAGTGAAGGAGAGAGGTGCTACTGCAGAAAAGCTGTTGAATGCAGATGAGAAGGGTCTTAGGAGCTCTAGAATCCAGGACTGTATTGTGTGAGAAACCACTGATGTTAAGTAGTGATTTTCTTTGCAATTATTTTGCTTTCATTTATTATTTTTTGAACTTTTGGAAAATAAATATCACAGCAAGGTGTGTTTTAAACCTGTAAATTTGTCTTGTCTGAAGTTTATTCCCTCATGCTGTGACAGGAGGTACAAAGAAACATGGGGGGGGGAGTGGAGATAGGGAACTGTATCTGGACAAGCAGAGAGATGCGGGGAAAGCAGTCAAAAGTGCAAAGGTACAAATGGAGGGGAAAAAACAGGCAATTAAAAAAGGAGACAAGACCTTTTTCAGGTACATTAGTGAAAGAAAACCAAGGGTGGGGTTGTGAGGTTAAAAAGGAGGGGGTGTGTGCAGAGGGACCTAGAAAATGCAACAGTCCTGAACAAATATTTTTGTTTGGTATTCACAGAAGAAGGGGAAGGAGAAGGACCACTATTGGGTGATAGGAGCACCAATGGAAGAGAGGCGGAAACCAGCCCATTTACAGAGGAAAGAGCCCTAAAGGAACTCGAGAATGTGAAAGGGGACAAGGCTCTGTGACCGGATGGGATATATCCCAGAATATTAAAAGAACTTAGGTGCTGGCAGCACCACTAACAGCCCTATTCAATAAATCGATAGAGACAGGGGTGGTTCCAGGGAACTAGAGGAGGGTGAATGTAGTCCCTCTCCACAAAAGTGGGAACAGGGAGGAGACTGGCAACAATAGTCAAGTCAGCCTGACCTCAGTGATGGGGAAATTAATGGAGCCACTGCTACAGGAAAGGATTGTGATATTTCTTGACTCTAGTGGAGTACAGGATCTGAGGCAGCATGGATTTACAGTGGGAAGATCTTGTCAAACAAATCTGGTAGATTTCTTTGACTGAGTGACCAGGGAGGTAGATCAGTGGATGTGGCCTATCTAGATTTCAGCAAGGCCTTCGACACTGTCCCACATAGGAGGTTGGTAAATAAGCTAGGTAGCCTGGGAGTGGGCCCCAAGGTGGTAAATTGGGTCAGAAACTGGTTGAGTGACAGGACACAGAGGGTGGTGGTAAATAGTGTTCAATATGAGGAGAGGGGGTGACCAGCGGGTTGCCACAGTGATCCTTGCTGGGGCCATTCCTCTTTAATGTCTTCATAAGTGATATTGCAGAGGGGCAGGAGGGGAAAGTATGTTTCTTTACAGATGACACTAAGATCTGCAACAGGGTCGACACTCCAGGGAGGTGGAAAAAATTAGAAAGGACCTAAACATGCATGAGGAGTGGTCGAGAGTGTGGCAGCTAAGATTCAATACAAAGAAGTGCAAATCATGTATTTGGGACACAGAAATCCAAGGGAGGAGTACAAGATGTGGGGATAGGTACTGATGGCAACCAATCAAAAAAAGGACCTGGGGGTAATCATATTTGATAACCTAAAGGTAACCAAACAATGTGAGAAGGCTGTGGAGAGGACCAATGGGATGCTAGGGTGCATAGGGAGAGGTATCACCAGTGAAAAAAGGAGGTGGTTATGCCACTGTACAGATCACTAGTGAGACCTCATTTGCAGCACTGTGTCCAGTTCTGGAGGCCGCATCTCCGGAAGGACATAGACAAAATAGAGGCAGTCCAGAGTAGGGCAACAAAAATAGTGCAAGAACTGCACCAAAAGTCACATGAGGAAAGACTAGAGGACCTCAATATATATTCCCTGGGGGGGGGGGGAGATATGATAGAGACATTTAAGTACATTGGGGGTATAAACAAGGTACAGGAGGGTAGCATTTTTCAGAAAAGAAGATGTACAAGAAGAAGGGGGCATGATATGAGCCTATAAGTGGGCAGGCACAGGGGCAACATGAGGAAGTACTTTTTCACAGAAAGAGTAGTGGATGCTTGGAACGGCCTCCCTACGAAGGTCTTGGGGACAAAAATGGTAGGGGATTTAACCCCAAGTATACGTCATCATATGAAAAAGGTTTCCCACCCCGGCCTGTTCATCATGCCCAGCAAAGGCAGCTACGCTACATTATAAGTTCTGGGAGTGCTCCGCTGCAAAACCATTGTGGTCTCTGATTTTTAAGAAGTTAATTCCCTTATTTGGCAATGATGCATATTTTAACCTAGAAATTTGTCTTTTAGGAGACTATTCGAAAATAAAATGCCCTAATCACAAATATTATATGGCTGTATTCTCAGCAGTGGCTAAACTACTTATAGCAAGGCATTGGGTGTGTAAAACTGGACTCCATCTCTTTCTGAATGGGTTCAGGAATGTCTAATAGCTACTGCTGCAGAGCGTATAGTGACAGGTTATAACTCTACTTCACCCCGAGCATGCCATCACTGGTCACAGCTTTATGACCATTTGCTTAAGCAAGCAAGGGGTGTGTCATGTATAATTCATTACTAGCTGTTATGTGATATATATATATATATATATATATATATATATCTATATAGACTTTTAGTTGGTGAGCGACTGGTTGTAGGATGGGGGGGCCGGGGGGGGTGAGTAGACTAGTTTTGACTGTGTATGTCTGTTTTCATGTCCCTTTTATGGTTTTCCTTTTGTGTCCTTGTTTTTAATTTTTTAAATCTTGTTATTCCAACAGGATGGTTCCTATGGATCAATGATATACCCTGTCAAATTCAATAAAGTTTACTATGTTCAAAAAAAAATGGTAGGGGAATTCAAGAATGCATGGGAGAGACATAACAGTACTCTCACAGTAGGGAAGAGAGGGTAAACTCCAGACCAACTAGGGTCTGCACTATTGCATTAGGTAGGTAAAAAAGGGCAGACTAAGTGGGCCACATGGTCCTTGTCTGCTGTCACCTTCTACGTTTCTTTGTCTTGCTTTGTGAGATACTGGGACCTTCGAGCCAGGATCCACAGTATTCTCAAGACTGTCATAAGGATCACACAAGTTCTGTTTTTAATTCTTCATGTTTCCAAATAAAAGGGAGTATGCTATAGCCCTTTAAAATTGTAAAACTGTTACATGTTTTTTTAATATGTTAAAGCAACAGTGCAATGAAACATGAGAAAACATCCTGGGACCTGCTATTAAAACATTTTCAAAGCGGAGTGCAAAAATGTGTGTTCTGCCTTGTGATAGCTCAGGTGCCCGAAGATGTAATATTCAATCGAATAGCGCACTGGTGCTATTCAACTGAATACAGGGCCATGTCGGACCAGCGCTAAGCCACTTAGCACTGCGCTGACATGGCTCCCGAAATAGGGCGCTATAATGGATAGCACACAAGCGCAATTTCCAGTATTCAAATGGACCCATGCAAATGAGCCAATTGGGCATACAAGGCACTAAGGGTCTATCTGCATACTCATTACGGGCTTATTTGCACGGGGAGTGAGGCTGTTTTGTGCCGTGCCACCCATCCAATTGCCCAGTCCCAGAGAGCTATCCCTGGTACTAGTGATTCCCCCTCCCTTCGATCCCACTCCCGTATAGAAAACATCATGTCCCTGGTGTCTAATGATGACCCCACGGATCCCACTTCCATATAGAAAAAATCATGTCCCTGGTGTCTTGTGGTGCTCCCTTCCTCCGGTCCCACCCCCGTATTGAAAATATCATGTCCCTGGTGTCTGATGGTGCCCTCCTCCCTCTGATCCACCACCCGTAAAGTGCAAACAGTTCCCTAGTGCTAGTGGTCCCTCCCCCCACCTGCACCCATGCCAATGTTGTATGTATTATTTCCTGGTGTCAAGCAGTCCCTCCCCCCACCCAGACCTAAGCATGATGTTTTAAGTCTTAGTCCTTTGTGTTCAGTGGTCCCTCCCCACACCCACATCCATGCCTGATATTGTAAGTATTATTCCCTGGTGTCTGGTAGTCCCTCTCCCCACCTGATCCTCATCCCTGTACAGATGAAAGACCCTCCCCTGGTTTGTTATCCCCCCACGGCGACAGCCATCCTGCCATAGCTGTGCGCAAAGCTGCTTGCAAGGAAGCCCCTCCCCCACAACAAAACCTTGGCCCTGTACCCCAACAGTGATCTGTATCCCCCCAGCCAATACCTCAGTGGTGATTAGTGTTCCCCCTCTCCCACCCATGGCACCGACAACCCACCCACCCCAGTCCCCCTTATCTGACTGTCAGTGCCACAGTAAATAGACAGCAAGCGAGACAGCTCTCCACACACCACCTCAGCTGCCCGCCTCCTAACAGTAGCAGGGAGTGCGGCTTATTTATAGGCAAAGTGCATCATCCATGCCCTGTAAATAAGCCACGCCTTCTACTGTTAGACAGAGGGCGGCCAAGGTGGTGTGTGGAGGCAGTGTCACTCACCATTGATTCACCGTGGCAACGACAGTCAGGTAAGGGGTACTGGGGTGGGTGGGTTGTCCATACCGGGGTGGAAATGGGGGTCACTACCACTACTGAGAGATGGGCTGGGGAACAGATCACTGTTGGAGGCATGGGCCAGGGGCTTGCTGTGGGGGCTTCCTGCAATTGGCTTCCTGCACGGCTGTGGCTGGGACGACCTGTCACCATGGGGGGAGAATTAACAAACTGGGGGAAGGCATTCTTCAGTACAGGGACAGGGATCGGGTTGGAGGGACTGCTAGGTACCAGGGAATAATACTTACAACATAATGCATGGGTGCAGGTGGGGGGAGGGACCACTAGCACCAGGGAACTGTTTGCTTTCTATGAGTGGTGGATCAGAGGGAGGGGGTACCACTAGACACCAGGGATATGATATTTTCTATATGGAGTGGAATCGGGGGGGGGCACCATTAGACACCAGAGACATGCTATTTTCTATATGGGAGTAGGATCAGAGAGAGGGGGGCACCACTAGACAACAGGGATATGATATTTTCTATAGGGGTGTGAGATTGAAGGGGGCACCACTAAACAACAAGGACATGATATTTTTTATACAGGAGTGGGATCGGGGGGGGGGAACCACTAGACACCAGGGACTACTGTGTTGGGGGTTGGGGTCTGATGCACCTCCTCTGCCATCTGCTAGGGTTGCATGGGAGTAAGCCGTGGTTTGGGTCCACAGTATTTGCACCGCACAACGGGACTGTGCAAAATGCCCTTGTGCAGTATAAATACTCAGAATATTGGACTCCACTGATATTCAGGTCCCTGCTCCTCAATTTGCATTGTGCCTCTCTCCACAGTTTGCTCAGCTGCAAACCCTGTTTGTCCCTGCTAACCAGGCTTTTGATTATGGGAAATCCGTGCAAACTAGGATTTGAGCCCAGGCAAATGTTTGAATATCAGGCCTCTGATGTTTTCTGTAAAACATTTTGGCCATGTTTCAATTTCATTCACTAGTATGATCCTACATTTTCACCAGTGTTAAAGTGTCTTTGTCTTTCATTCACAGTACTAACACAAATGAGTATGGACTGCTTCCCACTGTAACTATAGGTATTAATGGCAATACAGTCACAGGCCTCTCGCATTGGAGTAACCCAGTTAGAAGGAAATTGGTGTGTTTACAGCAGGCAAATGCTCCCCCAGCCCTTCCCACATCAGACCAGATTACAGCAGCCGAATGTACTCAGCAGACGGAAGAAATACCCGGGGAGAGTAGTTGACTGATTTATTTGTGACCTAAGCATGCGCCAGCATCACAGGCATCAAATGCATTTAGCAGTGAACCATAGCTGGACACAGATGACTGAGAAAGGTTTGCATGTTATGAAAATAAAATAACAGTTTGTATTTCTGATTAGTTGGCTAAAGGCTCTCTCTAGCATTAAACAAAAAGTGAAATACTGTAGATATAGCCTGCCCTGCTCCAAAAAAAAATCATTATACACAGAGATTGTCACTGCAGAATTTTCTCCTATTCAAAGAAACCGCATCAAGGACAGGGTGCTCACATGAAGGCTCTGCAGTCTATAAAAGTATAAAATGGAGCACTCACCACCAACTTGAAAACCTATCACCACACTGCATTGTGTGCAAATAATCCTTTAATGGTAGTCCATGTCTGAAAAACCATTAGAACCAGTCTCCGCCAGAGACAAGTGCCTAACACGTTTCACATTCCTCAGAATGCGTTCATGTTTTTTTCAGACACAGACTACCAATAAAGGATTTTCTGCACACAATGTGGTATGGTGATATGTTTTCAAGTTGGTGGTGAGCGCTTCATTTTATGCATTTACAATTTTCCCCTATCGAATACTACAAAATTGGAACATGGCCAGATAGTTACTGTAGCTATAAATTAATTAATTTATTTAGAAATTATGGCCAGGAACAGCACCCTGAGCCAGAGCTCATTGTCAGGTATGACCCGGGAGAACAGGCACATGGGATACGTTTACAGAAATACAAATATAGCAGATATACAAAACTATGAATTAGGTGATATACATAATACAAGTTAGGAAATGAGAGGGATACGTATTCAGTAATATACGATAACAGAAATCCAGACAACTAGGGCACATAAATGTCACAGGGGCAAAAACGAACAATAGTACAATATGCAAATGATCGGTAGTGCAAAAACTAGAATATACCACTCTGTGAGCCCTGCACAGTGACCAGGAATGGAATGGCAGATATAGGAGCAGACAGGCATAGGACCCTAGGGAGAAGATGGGACTAAGTACAGGAGAAGGAATTATTTTTTTTTAATTGAATATACTTTATTGATCTTAAATACCTCCAATTAACATACAGAAGAAATCTGATAGTGAGAGGTAAAGACAGTTAACAGAGGTATACTAAACAAAACCAGGAAATTGCACAATAAATTTGTAATATCCCCACCTGCCCCCTACCCCCAGCCCCCGCCTCATCCTCCCCATGCCACAAGAGGTTTACAAACTAGAAACAAGAGAAGGCAATGGTCGCCCCTATAGATAAGCCTTACTGTTTATATCCATCAACCAGAAGAGTTAAACTTTCGATTAGACAAGTAATAACATACAAAGGGGTTCCCAGATAATATTATACCTAGATAAATTATTAGACATACTTGCAATATGAGGTTCATCTTGTAATGCAAACATGAGCTCTTTGTACTATTCTAAATAACTTGGGATACTTTGGTCCAACCAATGCCTCAGAATAACCTTCTTTGCACATTGCGCAATCAGCGCCATATGAAATCTCTGCTTGCTGATCAAAGTGTCATTAATGTCCCCAAGTATACAAATGTCCAGAGAGAATTTTTCTGATAAACCTAATAATATATTCAGACGAGTTTGAATAGAGGTCCAGAAGGGGGTAACTTTTTCACATGACCATAAAATATGAAGGAGGGACCCAGGCTCTTTATCACATCTGGAACATATGTCTCTAGGGAGCTGACCCATTGTATCCAACTTAACTGGAGTATAATATAAATTATGAATTAACTCTAAATTGCATAAACGATATTGGTCCCATTTAAGGAAAGTATAAAGGTGTTTCCAGATAATTGTCCAGTTTCTGAAAGGGAGAGGGGATGGAAGAGTCTGGTCCCACCAGTAGTACCGTTGACCTTCTAGCTGTTATTGTAATGCCTTGTAGAAGTATGAAATGAGATGAGAGTCCAGTGCTGCTTGGAGTAGGGGAAAGATAGTAATATTAAAGGGACTATCCCAAATTCCACTACCGAAATGAGTCAGTAGCATTTGAGATACCTGGAAGTTTTTAAAAATTGAATTAGCAGGCCATTCATGTTTCATACATGCTTCTTGGAAGGACATCAACTTATGGTGATCTACCAGGTCTCGTACTGTATTAACTCCCATACCAGGCCAAAATTTAGCTTAGAAAGCATCTTCCCGGATATCAAAAAGTTTGGATTCCCGAACAATGGCTGGGAGGTATCTAAATATGGACAGATTTTCCAAAATTAATTGAACTGTGCTTGGGTCTGAAGGGACACGCCTAGAGGTGTGTCTTGTAAATGCTTTGGTAGCTTCTTATTTGAAATGAAAGGGAGAGAGCTTATGTCTATACCACACATTCTACATAGAGATTGTTCAACCTCTGCCCAGAGGGAGATGTATTTCTCAGGGGAGTTTACACCTAAAGGCTTCAACCAGAAGGACATTCTTGTCAAATGTAAGGCCAAGTAACATAGGAAGAGATTGGGAGCTTGTAACCCCCCATCCTGTTTTGGACAAGTTAATTTAAACCAGGCCTTTCTGGCTTGCTTTCCCTGCCAAAGGAAGGAGGTGAAAGTCCAGTGTACCTGGGCAAACCATGATTGGGGAAGAGCACCATTGTGCATCTGTATGGGAGATAATAAATGAGGGAGGGTGTTCATTTTAAGAATACTCATTCTATCCCACAGAGAAAGGGATAATAGGGGCCAGCAATTTAAATCTACCTTGAGCTGGGAAAGTATCCAATCTAAATTAAATTGTTGCATCTTGCGGGGGGAGGAACTGAGGTAGATTCCTAAGTATTTCAACTTATCCCTCCTCCATATAAAACCAAAATGGCATAATCTCGGTTTTATTAAGATTTAACTTATAATTTGAGATATCCCCGAATTAAGAAATAATTTGAAGGGCCTCGGAGAGAGAGACTAAAGGTGAAGAAACATGCAGTAAAATGTCTGCATATACTGATAATTTGTAATCAGTATCACCTATAAATATTCCAGAGATATTAGGAGACGAGTTGAGTTTTCGAATGAGGGGTTCCAAAAATAAATGAAAAAGATATGGTGAGGGGACGTCCCTGCCTAGTACCTTGAAAAAGAGGGAATGATGCTGATAGGGTGCCATTGCATAAGACTCATGCTGATGGAAAGGAGTATAAGATTTTTACCCACCATAGGAATTCTAGAGGGATATGGAATCTGGGAAGCAGGGTAAACAATTAGTCCCATGAGACTTGGTCGAAAGCTTTCTTGGCATTCAGGGACACTGCCCCCGCTGGGGCAGAAGAATCCCTGGACACCGAAAAGAGATAGGACAGCTTCCTCAGGTGGTCAACAGAGAGTCTGCCTTTAACGAAACCCACCTGCTTCTGGCTAATCAGAGTTCCCCACACCCGCTCTAACCGGGCAGCCAATACCATAGCCAGATTTTTTAGGTCTACATTAATAAGCGATATAGGCCTATAATTTGCAACTAATTTAGGGTCTTTCCCTGGTTTTGGCAATACTATAATAATCAAGGCCACTGATTTACGGTGATTAAAACAATTAAATTCCGTTTTCAAGACTTAAGATTCAGGAATTTCACCGGTGATTGTTACTCTAATTTCCGGATTTTACCGGGATTCTGTTATCATTTTTTAGTATGTGCATAAATAATCAGAATTAAAGAAGGCTTCACATACAGAGCAATAAATAAAGCAAACTGAAAATAGTACAGGAAGGAATTAAAAGAAAAACACACTTTTTTATAGATTTACTGATCTGATAGAAAATGCCAGATTCCATGAAATCTTCGTTTTTACCAGTTTTCAGGGAGCCCTAATTCCGAAATTTTACCAGATTTTCCGGTAAAAACCCAAAAACAGTGGCCTTGATAATAATGGCTGAAGTCAGGGCCAAATCTGATAGGCCTTCCTTAAAAATATAATTATATGTATAAAGTAAAATAGGGGCCAGTAGAGTCTTGAAAGTTTTATAAAAATTGGTAGTAAAACCATTTGGTCCCGGGGATTTATCTGAGGACAAGGAATCTATAGCCTGGGAGATTTCCCGAGTGGTGAGTGGGACTTTTAAACTAGCAGCTTGGGAGTGTGACAACTGGGGAAAGATAATATTCTGAAGAAATGACTCAAATTGGAGTTTGCAAAATGGCAGGGAGGCAAGTACAGTTGTTGGTGGAAGTCTTTAAACACCTCTGCTACTTCTTTAGGGGAGGTGAGAAGCTGGCCTGAATCTAGAAGAATTGAAGGGACAAATCCTGTCCATTTCTTGAGAGTGAAGCCGAAGGGCAAGTAACTTGTCCGCTTTTTCGCCTTGATCGAAGTAACAGATCCTTGAGCGAAGGATAAGATGTTCCGCTTTTTTCCCCCAGAAGTTGGTTATATTGTGATTGAAGGGATTCTAAATGCTCCCACTCAACCGAGGGGGAGGTTATGGAAATATCCCCTTCAGCTGATCGTATCCGAGATTAAAGATCTGTGAGGGAGGCAGGCAGTTGTTTCCTACGCTTCGTGGCCAACCAAATAATTTCCCCTCTAAGTACACATTTCAGGCTACCCCAAAGGATGTTAAGTTTAGGCATGGAGGGGGAATTCAGTTCCATGTAGGAATTTATAAGGGACACCAACCTCTGGGAGAAATCAGCAGATTAAAGTAGCTGATTATTGAGATGCCAGATTTTGTCCCTGTGTATTGTTGGTTGAAAATCAAGTTGGAGAAGGGAAGAGTGATGGTCTGATATTACCTTAGCTGAGTAATGACAGGAGCCAATACCAGATATGACATTTATCCACAACAGAAAATAATCAATCCTTGAGAAGGAGTGGTGTGGGATTGAGTGGAAGGAGTGTTCTCTGCAGTCGGGGTTCAACATCCTCCATGGGTCTATCAAACCCAGAGAGTACATAAGATCCCTAATAGCAGCTTGCCCAGGAGCTGTACCCTGTCTGGATAGGCCAGTTCTGTCTAGTTCATTACATAATACCATATTCCAGTCTTCTCCAAGAAGTATAGGTAGAGAGGATGGGGGGGTAAATGTGACATTAGAGTGGTGAAAAAGGAGGGGTTATCATGGTTGGGACCATATACGGCACCCAAAACAGTTTCTAAATGCCCTAATAAGGCATGCAGTATGACAAAGCAGCCTTGAGGGTCCGTTATTTCTTGGAGGAGATGGAAAGGATTCTGCCTGGCTATGACAATGGCCACACTCTTTTTACAGCCGAGCCAGAACCATAAACCAGGCCAACCCAGGAGTGCCTAAGGAGGGAGACCTGGGAGGAGGGGAGATGAGTCTCCTGAAGGAGGGCAATATCGGATTGCATTTTCTGCAAATGAATTAAAATTTTAGATCTTTTAATAGGAGACTGGGCACCCTTGATGTTCCGTGTACAAAAATTAAATACTACCATAAGGCATTAACCAGGAGGTATGAAGGCTTAGTATGGAAGTTTTAACACCTAACTGGCAAGCCATCCAGGCAACTTCTTCTATATAACCCCCTCCTGTGGCATCCCCACCCACCCCAAAATCCCCCAAATTAGTAAGCACGCATCAAAAATAGAAACAGTAAAGCCATACCCCACCTTATGCCACTCCTCTCCTCATCCCAAACCCTCAAGAACCCCATAAACCAACCAGGTAAATTTACGTAATATGTTGAACTGAACTGTTATGTAAACTACCCTCCCCCTCCCAGTCACAAAAACATAAACAATGCCCCCATATACATACTAGACTGAAATATTAGGAAAAAAAACACCCTGCCCCCCCCACCTCCTGCGATACCCTGTTGCCTGTGATAATGGCAATATATGACCTAGAAGATAAAACCTAAAGAAAATAGTCAGCAAGTAATTAACATTACAGAAGGAACCTAATCTCTTGAAGTCTACAGGAGGAAACCCACCTCAAACTGACTCGTAATGGTCAGGCCTTGGAGCAGTATTGTCCATTCCCACCTTCCCCCATTCCACCTTAAGACAGGTATCCAGAAAAACAACTACAAACAGTAATATTAATGATAATGTCCCCTCGTTATCAAAATGTCCTGCCATTTTCAGGTTTGCAGCAGAGCAACAACTGAATAGCATGTCAAAATAACAAGAGAAATAAAGATAGGGATAAGCTACTGGACCAAGGTCAGTCAATATTAATGGCAATTGCAATGGTCTGGGGAAAAAAAAAGAAAAAAATCTGCTCATGCAAGGCTGCAACAAGACCAGAAGATACAAAAAAAAGGTGACCCAGAGGAGACAAAACAGACCCCTTATTCTGCTGTATGGAACACTTATTCCTCTGTAGACCTCCGTCAGGTATAACTAACCAAGTCCAAAAGAAAAACTTGTAGAGCCTTTCTTCTAGAAGGAGCAAAAAAAAAAAAAAAAGGAAAAAACAAAATTCAGAAGCCTTCTCGGCACTAATAGACTAATTTTCTGCACATTCACAGTATATAGCATGCACATAATCGAGATGAAAGTTTGCAGATTCATGTGGTGCAATCATACGGCTGTGCAGGATCAGAACAAGAAACTGGATCTCTAGTGCCCTCTAGCGGTCTGGCTCAGCGGTCCTTGAACAGTTCAGGCAACAAGGCTTTCAGGGCTGGTGCGGCCTGTTTGGCTGATTCATAACTCATCCAGGAACCATGGTGATGAACCGAAAGCTTGGCAGGGTAGGTGACTCTAAAACGAATGCTAGCCGCTATTAGCTTAGTTACAGTACAAGCGGGTGGCAGGCAGCACGCTTTTGCCTTGTAATAGCTGGCAAATCCTGGGCCAAACAAATCTTATTTTCCCACGGAATCTCCTTCAGATCTTTAGATTTGTTCAAAATATGCTGTCTGTCCAGATAATTTAGCAGTTTTAATATAAATGGCCTCAGCGGTGCCCTATCACTGGCTTAGGTTTAAGGGACTGTTGGGCATGTTCAACTATGTAGACAGGGTTGTTCAGGGATGGGCCTGTGATTCATGTCAGGAATTTCTGAGCAAAAGGATGGGGGAAGCCCCCTCTTCTTTTGGAAGGCTGAAGACAATCAGCCAGTATTGTGTTTACTAAAGTATTTTTGTTCAAAATTTACATTACTGTACTGCATTATACTGCTTAATGCTGCTTCATAATTTGATTGTTTTCCTATGTAATTTTGCCTTGTTTGCACAATAATGACGTGGAACCTTTGTAACAGAGCCATGGCTCAAAGGTAATAATTCCTAGATTCAATAAATAAATAAAAAAAATATAAATATATTATTCCAACGACTTCGGCCTTCCAGATCCTCCAATTTGTTCTCCATCTTGCTGATCTTTTGTTTAAGATAGATGAGCTCTGGATCCATTTTATTGCGCCAGTTTTCCAAAGATGAGGTCCTAGCTGCTACGTCTTTAATAGCGGTTGTGGCTTCTCAAGGACTGATCGGAGAGATTCCAAATCTGCCACCAGGTCCTGTAGAACCATTTTGAACGGGGCAAACTCCTCCAGGAATTTTTTCTCTGATAGAGGCCCCGATGCTGGTGTAGCAGTAGAGGTTTTCCCCGAAGCTTGTGCCTGGCCTCTGGTGCGTTTTGGTGTCTTCTCGGGGGTCTGCAGAGGCATGTGGTGTGGAGATGCCTGTCGCATGTCAGCCTCCATGATTTTTAAAATATGGCTTCTTTCCTACCCCAAATCAAGCGATCTTGACTACTGAAGCTTCAGGTAAACGTCCAAACACACTGGGGAGGAAAAATGATGGCAAAAGTAGTTGTTTTTAATCCAAATTTAGTAGGTGGAGTGGGAGTTAGGTCCTGGAGCTGCTATCCAGAGCTGAGCATCATGTGACCCCTTCAGAATTTAATTTATTGAAACATATATTGCCAGGTTAGCTGGCAGAGTCCTGGAAGACTCATTTCCTGTTGCAGCCTTGGGGGGGGGGGTATTATAGTGGAATTTACAGGAGTATATGCAATAAGCAATTATCATACCATAGGAAACGAGTAGCAGTGGTAGTATGAACCATGAGCTCATTAAGTGAGATTTCCTGGGAAAAAGGAGAGGAAGTGGAGCAGACAGGGGAAGTCAGAAAGAAAGGACACCTGCCGAGTGGAGGTTTTGAAAAGGTTTTGAAGAGCAAGTTAGAGCTCGTCCTTTGATACAGGAGGAAATGCATAAACAACAGCCAAGGGCTTCTAGAATTTTGGGGGAGCCGACATTGGAAGAGAAAGCAAGAAGTTGAGATAGTGGTTGTCCCCATCTGGTGGCAGTTGGCAGCACTGCTGGAGTCTGCCAACAAGGGCTTCAGGGCAGGCACAGATCTCTGGGGGAGTGGGGGAGCAGCTGGCCTCCCCTGGCCACAAAGACACACATTCTTCACAGCAGCTGGGCAGTTGCCTGATAAGCCTTGCAGCTTTTGCCTAGTCCATAAGTGTGGCGGGCATTGAACCCATTAAACACAGTTCTGAGGTACTACAAAATGAAAGACATGTACTGTACAGTATGTCATCGTTTGATAACAAGATTAGTAGTATTGAATTTAGCATGGCTTTATGGAAAGAGTCAGCACCACAGATTTGTTTTTTATGAAGCCATCCATGAAAAGGCACCATGGAGCAGGATACTGGTGATGGTTTCTATTCTTACCTTCTGACAGCATTTATCATCATCCTGGCATGATGCGAACCAAGTACTGCTGGACATCTTTCATGCAAATGCTAATTGTTTGGACACTCTAAAATCAGGATTATACCTGATTGAGTTGTCTTTCATAATCTGTAAAAGCTGGCCATCCTCAGGAACTTCTACAACTATTTCTGTCTAATGATCCCTCCCTGACACATCTCACTGTGATTAACATAGAGAATAATGTATGGCCACCGTACACAACAAGGCTGTGTTTCAATCAAGGGGATGAGATGACAGCACATGAACCTCGAGAGCGAAGCTCGAGAGGTCCATGCTGTCATCTCAACCCCCAAGATAGAAACACATGCCAAGTTGTGTGTGGTTGACCATATTTTATTTCTTATAGTATATGGTTTTTTACACCACAGTGACAGACCCCCACTGAAGTGAAAACAAAAAAATCTTGCCATTTCTTTGTTCTACTCACATAACAAAATCAAATTTACAGACTTTTAAAAGGTAAAAGGTATGACTTTGGGCACTGGGCGGTTAGTAAGTAGCGAGGTGTAAAATAAATGAGAAATTTAAAATTGTATGACCTTTGAACTGTGCACAACAGCTGTTTGGAATGCGCATAACAGATTAGAATATGCTTAACAAGGATTTTGAGCAGGCTAATTTTTATACATAACAAAGGGTAACCATATACTATATCACATTTCCAGGTTTGCATGATGGGGGAATTTTGAATGTTGTTTTTATGCCCCGTTTGCTGACTTGCCCCCATTTGCTGGCTCCTCCAGCCCCATCACCTAACTTCTCCTGGACTTATCCCTGCTTCTGTGTGTTCCATGGCTTACCCTCCATGGTGGGTCATCGAGGTTCCTTAAGCCCCTTAAAGAATGGATCTAGTAGAGGGGGTGCCTTGGTCACTGGTGCCAGACTTGCAGTAGGCCAGCTTCATCTTGTGTCAGTCAGGGTGTTTATCTGATCATCTTTGAGAATATCTCCCTCCAACTGCCTACTCTACTGTTCACTGCCTGTAACCTGCTTTTGTGTTTTCCCCCATACTGCTTCCTCTGCATGTGCCCTCATCCTGCCGGTTTTGCTCCTTATGGCCCTCGGGCTGAATTAATTGTTACAATATTTATCAATGTAATTTATTAAAATATTTTTTGCCTCATCTGCCTGTTAAATACCATTGAATTCAATACTACCTGAACACAGTTTTTGTATGGATAGCTTGCATTTTATTTTCATTATGTATGTACTGTATCCATTGTTCTTGTCCCCTGGCTCACACATGGAAATGTGCGTTGGCTCAGTGTGCCTTTCCCGTTTACCAATTTTCAATAAATTAATAGAGTCACACCTTTGGAACTGTAAGCCATCAGCATCTGGACCACTCAGAAGCTTTTGCCAGCAGGGGACACCCACATTGACACATGTTGGTGCCAGCTATGTAATGTGGGCAGCCCCTTCTCTCTTCAGTCCTTTCTTTCTCTGTTGACTGCTCATCTGAGCCATCAGAAATATAACATAGTTTTACTTTTTTATTTTCAAATTCATTGTTTCTTATCATCATCAGGTGTTGAGAAGAAGCAGGGACTGTTTTTTTGCCTGTAATGTGCAGTATGAAGATCTACAAGAGTAGTGCTTACCCTGTGTGTCTGCTGCCTGGGCTTCTTGCATGATGTGAAATGGTACCCCATTTTCCAGGTCTTTAACCAGCAAACACAGAGACACTCTTGCAAGATGTTAGAAACCTTTCTACAGAAAATGGAGACTTTCACGCATTCTAGAGCTGCTGACCCGGTCTCACAGTTGAGATCCTTGGCATCAGCTCTGGTGCCCTTTTGGGCTCTCTCCTCTCAAACAAACTGCATTCTACAGTTTGGTAAGCAGAACAAAGAGAAGCTGCCCGACGCTCACCCTCCAAGCAAGGGGACAACTCTGCCTTTTCAGGCTCTCTCCTCTCAAACAAACTGCATTCTGCAGTTTGGTAAGCAGAACAAAGAGAAGCTGTCCGACACTCACCCTCCAAGCAAGGGGACAACTCTGCCCTTTCGGGCTCGCTTCTCTCAAATAAACTGCATTCTGCAGTTTGGTAAGCAGAACAAAGAGAAGCAGCCCGAAGCTCACCCTCCAAGCAAGGTACGGGTTGGAACCCTGAATTTTGGCATCTACCCCTGGAGGAATATCACTTGCCCCTGTTTGCCAGTGTTTCTCACACTTTTTGCAGCAATCTAGAAGTCTTCTAGGAACTGCTGCCAAGAAATTAATGCTAGGACTGACCTCTGCTTGACATGTTCTTGATTTCTCACTTTAAGTAATGTTTAGTCTGATGCAGAGATTTGTTAAGAGTTGATTTAAGTTTTGAGAGAGGTCTTAAGGTACTGTGATTTTGCTATCTGCCCTGAGCGCTGTGCCCCTTCTCTTAGAGCTGTAAGTCTGTGGGCTGCACCCTTGACCTCGGTGTCCCATTGAGGATGTTGCAGTGCCCCCCAAAAAACTTGCTTCAGAACCTCCCTGCCTGTTCTTTTTTTTTTTGCTGACTTTTCCATTAGCAGATTATATCCTTTAGCCACTAGAGGGCCCAGTTATAAGCACACTTACCCAATCCAACACAATATAGTTCCTGTCTCATTTCACTTATTGTGTGGTCAATTTATCACTATTCATCTGTCTTTGCCCCTCCCTCTTCTACTGATTGATACTGATTTTTCCCATTTGCAGCTTATAGTCTTTTCACCCACTAAAGGGGTTTCCCCCAACCATTACAAAACTGCTCTACATCTCCTTGCTCTCTACTACTCCTGGCACTCTTCCTTTACTGCTCAGCTGCTATGGGTACCTACACTCCATTACTAAGTCTGCTCTCCTTCACTCTCTTGGTACAGACCTCACACAGACTGGAGCACCTTTCCTCCACACTAGGCACCTCATCCCCAGACTACCCCACAGTGACTCGGCCTCCCCACCTCGACACACCCGTGACCCCCCAACACCCCCACCCTACCAACACCTCCACTCCCTCCGCCCTCCAAGGCCTGACCTGGACCCAGCTCTCCCCTGCCATTCCCACCCATCGCACTTTATCTATCCCATGCACCCTGATTCTAAAGTCCTCAGCTGGGTGTCGACCCAAGAGTCTCCATCGCCACCAGCCACTAACCAGAATAATTACACTGCCATTATTATTATCTGGTAATGTACACCCAAACCCAGGACCTATTGCTTCCAGCCCTTCTAAACAGTGTACTGCAACTGGCCTTTGCTTTGCATCCTTAAACATTTGCAGTCTCCTAAAGAAATCTGCTGCCCTCCAGTGCTGGGTCGTTCAACATCAACCTGACATAACTGCACTGGTAGAGACTTGGCTCTCCAAATCCACCCCTGAGTCCACTATCACTCTCCCTGGATATACCATCTACAGGGAAGACCGAGTAAGCAAACACGGTGGTGGTTGCGCACTACACATGCGGGACTCCCTTATAGGTCAGGCACTCCCAGCTCCTAAACTTGATTATGGAGCCCAAGCCCTCACCTTAAAAATCACACCTGACCCCACCTGAAGCCCTCTGTTCCTCATGGTCTCCTACGCACCCCCGAGGAATCAAAACCAAGTGGTCCAGTCCCTCATTGACTATCTCACACCTCTCCCTCACAAAGTGGAGCAAGTCATCCTAGGTGATCTCAATGTTAACTGGCTTGCCTCCACTGCCTCCCATATAAGGGACTCCTTTGTTGTCCTGGATATGTCCCAGTTAGTCACCCAGCCCACCAGATTCAACCACTCTACTGGCGCCAGCACTCTCCTAGATGTTGTTATATCTAACCGCGCCTACAAAATCCGGGATGTCATTGTCCTCCCCAACTCTCTTAGTGATCACTCCCCAGTCCTCTGTCTCTGGTCATCCTCTCTCTGAAGCCAGTGTCCCAGGCCACTCTATGTTGCTGTTTATGCCCCGGCAGCCTCAGAAAATTAAAACAATATCTAGCCCAGCTAGATTGGTCCCCTATCCAGCACGCCTCTGACATTGACTCAGCTCTTGACCACTTCACAAATGCCTTCTGTAAGGCTTGTAACCTTTTCACCCCCCTCACCAGGATCCGCTCCAAAAAATGCACTGCCCCAAGGATCACCCCACCCCCCCCCTCCAGAGAATCAAAAACAGAGATAATCTCTGGAACATTGCTGTAGAATCTGGAAAGGCATCTGACAGACAGGCCTACAACGCAGAATGCAATAAGTGCACTTGGGCCATTAGGTGGGCCAAGGCAGAGCACTACCAGACCACCCTCACTTCCACTTGGGGTTCAGCCTGGACCTTCTGGGATAATATGAAAGAGCTAAATGGGAAGTCCCGCTCCCCCCCACCATCTCAGCTCTCCATCAATGGCACCCCCACCACAGATCCACTCCTCATAGCTGATTGCCTTAACACTGCCTTCTCTGACCTAAGCTCGGTCCTCCCCAGCAGCTTCTTTGACCCAATCCTGACCTCTCTCCCTCCGGTCCTGCATTGCCCACCATTCTACCTGTGCACCCTATCCCCCCAAGAAGTCAGGCCGCACCTGCTAAAAGCCTTAGGCAGCAATAACCCCAGCAGTGACCCCCTCAACTCCAGGATCCTCCGTATGGTCTTGGATGAAGTCCTAGTCCCCCTGACTGACCTTCTAAACCGGTCTCTATGCCTGGGTCAGTTCCTAAGTGCTTGGAAAACTGCTGAAATCACACCCATACATAAGAGTGGGGACCGATCCACCCCCAACAATTACTGGCCCATCTCCATCATCCCACTCTCTAAAGCCCTTGAAAAAGTGGTGTCGATCCAGCTCTCTGAATACCTAACCAAGTATGACATTATGTGCCCAGAGCAGCACGGTTTCCGCCCAGGACACAGTACAACCATGGCTCTCCTGGAATTCTCCCAACACCTGCATGCTGCTTTCGACTCTGGCAGCCTTGCAGGAGCAGTGTTCATTGACCTCTCCAAGGCCTTTGACACTGTCTGTCATCCCATTCTACTCGACTCTATCCACCAACTTGGCTTCTCTGGTGGTCCCATTTCCTGATTCTCTAGCTACCTCTCTGCTAGATCGCAGTGTGTCAAGATCAGCGGCTCCCTCTCCAGCACTCTTCCCGTTCACTCCGGTGCCCCTCAGGGCTCCATCCTGGGTCCAATACTTTTTAGTCTCTACCTTAACACCCTCCCGAGTTCATATACCGGTAAAATGCTCCTCTACACCAATGATGCAGTCCTCATTGCCTCACATCCCAATTCCACCTCCCTCCAATTATCCCTCCAGCAAGCTTACAACCAAGCCGAAAGGTGGTTCGGACACCGCAGACTGGTCATTAACCTAAAGAAAACCAAATCAATGCTCTTCTCGCACCACCAAAATAAAGCTAAAAATACCCCCCTCTTGATTATCTCCAGCACTCTGCACCTGCTAGAACAAGTGACCACATACAAGTACCTAGGCATCACGTTCGATACTGTCCTCTCCTTCCACACCCACATTAATGCCCTGTCAGCTGCCATTAACTCTGGGATTGGCCTGCTATACCAGCACAGGGACTGCCTGCCTCAGGTTGCCCTCAGGCTGGCCATCACCTCCTCTGTCTTGTCCCTCGTGGACTATGGCTTGCCCATCTATGCTGCAGCTGACAACACTCCCCTCTCCAAAATCCAACTCTCCATCAATAAGGCCTGTAGGCTCCTGATTGGTGCCCCTAGCCGTACTCACACCTGCCTTCTCTATACTACCACCAATCTTCTCAACTTTAAGGAGTGACTGCTGTACCAGACCTGTCTTCTTGCCAAGAAATCTCTGCTAGGACTCTCCCCCGGGGGTCTCCACCTCCCTACAGCAGCCATCTTCATCCGTCACCACCTGTAGCTCTGTTAAGGCCACTTTCAAGGTGCCCAGAACCAAGACCTCTCTTGCCCAGAGATCCTTCCTCTACCGAGCCCCCACCTGGTTCAACTTCCTCCCTAGCTGCATCTCCAACTTGCCAAAAATTGGCTCCTTCAAAACAGCCCTTCGGAACCATATCTTTAATACCCACAGTTGTAGGTGCAACTAATCCCCTATTGTAACCTGTGGTTCCCGCCCGCCTTGCCCCCTGGCTTGATAACTTCCATTGGACAGCCTCTCCCTCCCTGAGACCTACCCCTTCCCTACTAGGTCCAAACAGGGATGTAACCCACTGTCTTCTCTGAGGACCTACTATATCCATGAGTGTAACTCACAATTTTGTAACATTATGTAACCTAAGTAACATACAAACTACTACATTATGTAACCTAAGTGTATCTATGTTAAATGTTCCTTTTACTGCACTTGTAATGTTATCCTCTGTTTTAATCTGCACTGTAATAACTGTCTTTTTTTTTTTTTTTTATCCCCCTTCTCTCTGCCGTGGTGGAACTTCTTCTGGGAATCCTTAGACTGAACTCCCCTAGTCCCTCCCCGGGTATCTACCGTGGTGTCGCTCGGACCTACCTCTCCATGCTGCTCGCCTACTCGGTGGGAGGAGGGGGTATCCTGCAACCCTCACCAGTCCATTAGTGTGTCAGGTGGTCCATCTGCGGCATCCATGGTAGCCCGGTTATGGGTTATCTGGGGCAGTCGGGTCCCGTCTCGTCCTCACGCCAGGCACCTTTTTCCGTTTATGTCCCCTCCCACAGGATGTGAGCACTCTGGGAGACCTAGGGAAAATCGCCGATGTCACGCTCACTTCAGTTTTCTGGCGCCCTCCCTCCTTCTATGCAGTCCTCACACCTCCACCCGTGGTCACCCAGGTGGTGGTAGAGCTGTGGGACAAGCATCCTCCTCCCAGAGGAGGAGGGCAGCCGTTAGGCGCTCGATCCTCCTCTCCCAGCCGCCTCCAGCTACCCGAGTCCATTCCCAAACCGGGTCACTGGCGTGCATAGCGGAAATCCAACCACTGTAACGTAAGGGCCGGCCCTGTAATAACTGTCTTGATGTCTGCCCCCCCCCCCGTGACGAGGTGCCTTTGTAAATGAGTCTCTGACTCAAAGGTTGTAAACCCGTTTTGTAATGAATAAATGAATAAATGATGTCCAGCAGTTCTATGCATTGGGTTGCTACGTTGTTGCTGACTCATTCATCTCTTCTGAATTAAGGTACCTGCATCATAAATCCTTTCCGTCAGAGCATGGCCGTAGTCAGCTGTGCTGGATGTAAGTCTTTGACCACTTCGCTAATCCTTGTTGAAGTCTCCTCGACTGTCATTACGATGTCAAATCCAGGGTCCTGCCCTGGCTGTCCCACCAATGGTAGTGTACAGCCACTAATAATAAAAACTGTCCCATTGTCATCTGTGTTGACCCCGTCTAGTGCAGCCATTGCTCAGATTGTTGTGGTTATTTTCTGTGAGTTATTCAGAGAGTTAATAGCACATCTGCCTTCAATGGTGATCCAGTGATCTCTTCCCTCTCCATTGCTGTTGTCGATGCATTTTGTGGGTTCTTTCGGGTATGTGGATCATTCCATGCCCCCTTCCCCCTGCCTCCTAGGCAGCTAGTGGGTCCTGTCCTCCCTCTTCCTCAGCCTGAGGATGATGTGGTGGAATATAGCAGACTGGATGGGCCAGGAGGCCTTTATCTGCTGTCAATGTCTATGTATCTATTTATGTAATATAGTCTTGATCTCATTTATTCTGAGCAGGATTTCAAGGGCAATGGCGCTCATCTGGATTTGCCTTTAGGCTTAGATTCCAGTTCTACACTCTCTTCTTGCACTAAGGGCTCTGTGCTATAAATCCCCTGGTCCCCACCACAGAACACATCTTGCCAGGCATATTTGGATGTATTCAGGAGGTTCTGAGCTTTTCTGCTAAGTATTCCTCAAAAAGGACTGTCTGTGAGTTCCTGGAGGCCTCATATGCCCCGGTGGTTGTGGTTTCTGCTCTTTGTCCTACTTTGGAGGATGCCACTATGGCTGCCTGATGCAGGAGTGGTAGCTTGCATGCATCATAAATCCTTTCCGGGTAAAGCCTGGGTAAAGAATTGGCTGGAGAACAGGACACAGAGAGTAATAGTAAATGGAGTCCACTCTGAAAAAAGGGGGGTTACTAGTGGGGTACCGCAGGGTTCAGTATTAGGACTGGTCCTCTTCAATGTCTTTATAAGCGACATTGCAGAGGGACTGGAAGGAAAAGTATGTCTCTTTGCAGATGACACAAAGATCTGCAACAGAGTTGATGCACAAGGTGGAGTGGAAAGGATGAGAAGGGACCTGGCAAGGTTAGAGGAATGGTCAAATGTATGGCAGCTTAGATTCAATGCTAAGAAGTGCAAGGTAATGCACCTGGGAAACAAAACCCAGGGAAGAGTACACAATGCGGGGTGAGATACTAACAACAACAAAAATGGAAAGGGACCTGGGGTACTCATATCAGATGACCTAAAGGTGGGCAAGCAATGTGAGAGGGCAGCAAGGAGGGTTGGGGGATACTGGGATGCATAGGAGAGGCATCACCAGTAGAAAACAGGAAGTTATTATCCCTCTGTACAGACAGCTAGTGAGACCCCATCTGGAGTACTCGTGCAGTTCTGGAGACCAATCTCCGAAAGACATAGACAGGATGGAAGCTGTCCAGAGGAGGGCAATAAATGGTGCAGGGTCTGCACCGAAGACATATGAAGAGAGACTTAAGGAGCTTAATATGTATAGCCCTCGAGGAAAGGAGGGAGAGGGGAGAATAGAAACTTTCAAGTACCTCAAGGGAATCAACAAAGTCCAAGAGGGTAGCATCTTTCAAAAAAGAGGTGTGCAAGAACAAGGGGCACAATCTGAAGATAGAAGGGGCGGCTCAGAGGTAATTAATGGAAGTATTTTTTCACAGGAGGGTTGTGGATGTATGGAACGGCTCCAAGGAGGTTGTGGAGTCAAAACAGTGGTGGAAAATTCAAGCATGCATGGACAGTCAAAAGGCAATTCGGGGGGGGTAGGAAGAAGTAGGCTGCTGGTTAACTAGGATCTGCAGCTTATCCATCAGGTAGGGAAATGGGCAGACTGGGTGGGCCAAACAGTACTTATCTGCCATCAAATTCTATGTTTCTATACCTTGCAAGGGGGATAAGATGTATCCTCCTCCCCCCTCCACTAAGTCTTTTTGTGCTTCCCAGCCTGAGATGGACTTAATGGTTATCATGGCTGCCCATGGTTGCTTAAAGGCTCCTACTCATACGAACTCTCTACTGCCTGACAAAGAGTCTCGGAAGCTCAATGTGACAGGCAAGAAGACTTATGCCTCCACCTCTTTGGGCTTATGTATAACTAATTATCAAGAGTACATGATCAAATACCAAAATATCCTCTGGAAGCCCTCTCTGCTGTGGCTGACAAGCTACCTGACAAGAGTGGGTACACTGGGGACACAGGGAATTATAGACCAGTCAGCCTGACTTTCATTGTTGGGAAGCTCCTTGACACTATGATCAAGGAGCAGCTGCATGACTTTCTGGAGTCCCATGGACTCCAGGACAGCTAGCAGCATGACTTTATTAAGGGGAGGCTCTGTCGGGCTAACCTTGTGGATTTCTTCAATGCTATATTGAGGCCTTATTACTGGAGTGTAATCAATGTACCTGCCTTTGCTGATATGGTTCCCCTCTTAAATGTGACTTACTATTGCAAATGTCTGCACTTGTTTTACAACTGATACTCATTGTACCTGGCCTGCTTAGTCAGCTGCTGGCATGATTTGCCAGACCATTGTTGTACTTATCTAATTTTATTTATTGGAATTTTGGATAACACCTTTGAGAACAACATCATTTCATAGGTTCCACATCAGATGAACAATGCTTATTGGGAAAGTATGAGACGGAGAACAAACAAAACAAGGACTTATACAATACATTACAAAAGTGTATAACTACAGAAGTTCCAATACATGTGGCATTGTACAATGTATGCCATGGTGCATATTGATTAAAACCTGGAATTCAAAGGGTCATATTTGAGGGGGTGGGGTCTTATGAAACGACCCTTTATAGAAAATGAGAACAGACTCAGCCTAATATCTAATAATCAACAAGGTAAGCGATGGCATCATCCCAGGGGGATGCCGTCTGAATTGTAGAGAAGGCCACCCTACTGCAGTGTATAGCGAACAGTGGTGCGTGGAGGATGGAAGGCCAGTTATAAATCTTAAGGCTCTGTGGTACAGTACATCCAGTTTAGCAAGTTGCGAGACAGGGCATTGGCCACATATAATGTCAGTGTAATCAATTAATGAGAGGAATGTAGAATGAACAAGCTGTCTTTTTGCAGTCTCAGTAAGGAGATGTTTAATTCTGTAAAAGAGGCCAAGCCTTTGCCTAAGCTTTTTCAGTAATTCTTCAGTATGCTCTTTAAAAGAGAGTTTGTTATCCAGCCATATACCCAGGTATTTGAATTTCGGCACAAACTCAAGATTTTCACCAAGTAGAGTGGTTATAGGAGGAACAGTGTCAGCTGCTGCAGTGTTGGCCCCAGAGCTAGATGGAGCAAACAGCATTGCCTTGGTTTTTTTTGCATATAGCATTAATTTTTTGTCGGTGAGCTGGTTTTGCAGCTTATTGAATTCGGCTTGCAATGCAGAGCATGCGGCTCCAGGGGAGTCTTGACTTAGGTAAAGCACTGTATCATCGGCGAATAAATGGATACTGGCTTCCTTGATTCCTAAATTCAGGTTGTTAATATAGATGTTGAACAGTAGTGGTCCCAGTATGGAACCCTGTGGGACTCCTCTCTTTATTGGTTTGAGTGGAGAAAGCTCTCCTTCAGCCTTTATTTGTTGCTGCCTATCTGTGAGGCAGTTCTGGAACCAGTCCAGTGTGATTGAGTCCATGCCTAAATTATTTAACGTGGAGAGAAGTAGACAATGGTCGATGGTATCAAAAGCCTTGCTAAGATCTAAAAACACAGCACAAATGAATTTTTTCTTGTCCAGATCCCGTTGCCAGTTGTCAGTGACTTTGGCCAGTGCCGTAATAGTGCTGTGTTTAGTTCTAAATCCAGACTGCATGGGGTTAAGAAATTCAGAGCTGTCCAGGAAAGATCTCAACTGTGTATCCACGATTTTTTCCAACATTTTCGAAAGTATAGGTAGTAGGGAGATTGGCCTATAGTTGTTCAGGTCACTTGGGTCCCCTGCTTTGTATAGCGGAATAACATGAGCAGTTTTCCATTCTGTGGGAGAGAGCCTTGATTAGAGACAGGTTGAATAAGTGCATTACTGGTGCTGCTAGTATGTGATAAGCTATTTTCAGAAAGTAAGGGTCAAGCGAGTCGGCTTCAGCTTTTCTAATGTTCAGCTTAGCAGAAGGTCTTCAACTTCTTTCACGGTGATTAATGAAAAGGAGAAGGTCCTGCCTTTGTTGTTTGTTTGGGGACTGTGCTTTGATCTGTGGTCAAGACTACTTACTGGTGCTTTATCGAAAGCCAAGCCAGCGGTGGCAAAGTGATTATTGAAAGCTTGAAGTATCTCAGATTTATCAGTGACAGAGACATTGTCAATGGTAATTTTAGATGGGAGCACACTACCCGGTGAATGGTCTGACACTTCTTTAATAGTGGACCAGAACTTGGTAGGATTATTAGATGCAGAGAGCAATTCTGATTGATAAAAAGTAGCCTTTGCCTCCCTGGTCATTTTTGTGCAGGCATTTCTAGCTGATCTAAATAGACACCAGTCAGAGTCTGCATGTGACTTCCGGGCCTTTTTCCACAGCTGATCTCTTTTTAGTAAGGCTTTCTTCAAGTCTGGTGACAACCAGCGGCAGGTCCTGGTTTTTATTCTAGCTTTAATTATAGGAGCATGGATATTTAGGGCACTAGTTATGATTTCGTGCAGGACATCATAGGCATCACTTACTGATTTAGCTAGGTAAAAACTCTGCCATTGCATAGTTTTTTAGGTCATTGAAATAGGCCAGGGGGTCAAAGTTACGTCTGGATCTTTTGGTAGAGAACTTTGATGTAGATAGTGGATTGGGGATGGTTCTAATGCCAGCTATGAGGCAGTGGTCACTAACATCAGCTGGAAGGATACCGGCATGTGAGAAATGGTGAGGTTCATTGGCAAGTAGCACATCCAGAAGGCTGCTTCTCGATGGATTCTTGTTGTTGATGCGCGTAGGTTCAGATATTAGTTGAGTGAATCCATGTGAATCACAGAAATGTTTCAATGGTAATGATCCGCTAGTTAACCAGTCATAGTTTAGGTCACCTAGTAAAATTGTCTCCATAGAGGATGCGTCCATTTGCCCAGACAGGTGAGTCAGGAGCTGAGGTCCTGCTGCAGGTGGTCTATAGCAGCTTATCACTCGAAAAGCCCCAGGGTGAGGTGGTTCAACTTTAAGAGACAGGCATTCGAATCCTCCCGCAATGGAAGTAGCATCTAATACAGATACTGTGAATACGTTTTTAACATAAATGGCTACTCCCCCCCCAGTCCTTCTATCTGCTCTGAAGAGAAGGTAATGAGATATTGACCTCACTGTCCAGTGTGGATGCTCGAAGCCAGGATTCCGAAATCACAAGAACATCTGGTGCAGTGTGGATAATCCAGGCCTGGACAGACTCCAGCTTTTTTAACAGGCTGCAGACATTGGCATGTAGGAAACTGAAACCTTTCAAATGATTAATTTTGGATGGTGATGAGAGCAACCTTGGGGACCAGGATTAAGTTCGATGTCTCCTGAGCACAGTAGCAGGAGGAGGAGAATTCTTCTCAGGTTGTGAAAGAAATTTTTAAAGGCATGAGGCTTTCTGCATTTGTTACAGACTAGGGCGCATGAGTCCATAGATCGGGTCATCCTCTTGTTTTGCCCTGTGGATACATAGCTTAAGAACCATGTAGGGTAGTAGCAGCCTGTGCAATGTTTGGTTGCCTGAGGTTTGAGGACGTACTTAGAAGAGCTGGTTACTGTGCCACTATCAGAGGATTCAACAAGCTTTGGTTGAATTAGGGGCAGACAAGGGCAGTATAATAAATAACTATTATTATTATATGGGTAGACTGTCTGCTTGGGACATGTCTCTATAGGAACATCATAGCTGTCATGAGGGCCAGCCATACTGCATAGCAGAAAGATGTTGGCTATTAGACAAAGCCACTTAAGGCCTCCCATGTTTGATTTTACACAAAGGCAGATATTATATGGATGTTACCTCAGCAGGATCTTGTTAGACAATACTCAGTGTAAACAGTAGAATTGTAATCTTAGTGGAGACACAACTCATGGCCTCGTTTGGTTAAATTTGGATCTAACTGAGAGGCAGGGAGTAATGCGAATGAAGGGAACACCTCTAGTAAGCAGGAGGAATATTGCTTTTACTAAGGTAGGTGACTATGCCTAATTATAATGGGCCGGGCCAATGAAAGAGAGGGAAACTGTGGGCAGAGCAATTGGGCTATAAAATAACGCTCGGGAAGGGGATGGGCGGGTGGGCGAAAAATTGCGGCTTTGCCGTACCTGACTAGCTGGAGGAATCCGGGGCGGTGGTCTCGAGCGGCGGCTACAGAGGCGCTGTCCGCCCGGTGGCCGCTCGTCCTGCGGCCGACGAATCCAAGAGTCCCTAAGGAGACAGAAGGTGGGACTATTAATAGCAGTCCAGTCGGCTGAGGGCGGGCAGACCAGAGGTGTTGCAGAGCAAGAATTTACAGGACAAAGGAGGCGATTTCCTGGGCGCCCCTATGTCTCGCTTGTCTGCTCAAGATCCAAGAAAGGGCTGTAATGGCTATGACCTGCACCCTCCTCTAACACCTGCAGCAGTAATATACATACAGACTAGGCTAGTACAGACATTCAGGCATTATAACACATTAATAATTCCCCCAGAAAAACAAGAATACAGCTCCTTTTTTGTAGAAATTGGTTTCCAAAAGCAGATTTAGGTGGTAAGCCAATTGGAAGCCGCCAAAGAATGGCGCTCGCGCTTCGATAGGCTGCAGCGTTGCCGTACCTGACTAGCTGGAGGAATCCGGGGCAGTGGTCGGCGGCGGCTACAGGCGCGTCCGCCCAGTGGCCGCTGGGTCCTGCGGCGGCGATCAGAGTCCCTGACTGGCTGGAGGAATCCGGGCGGTGGTCGGCGGCGGCTACAGAGGCGCTGTCCGCCCGGTGGCCGCTTGTCCTGTGGCCAATGAATCCAAGAGTCCCTGACTAGCTGGAGGAATCCGGGGCGGTGGTCTCGAGCGGCGGCTACAGAGGCGCCGTCCGCCCGGTGGCCGCTCGTCCAGCGGCCGACGAATCCAAGAGTGCAAGTGCCCCCCCCCCACACACACATGAGGTGGGGCATTGTAAACTAACCTACACCTTGGTGGCATGATCAACACCAGCTCCTCTGGTCAGGTCTCAATGGCTCATGATTGCTGGCTGCTCCTCCTTTAACCTTCACTACCAGACCGTTATTGGTGGCTCAGTCATGAACACCTAGCTGGATAATCTTGTTCTCTGGACAGACCATCAAAATCACACTTAGTGGTTACATAGAAACATAGAATTTGATGGCAGATAAGGACCGCTTGGCCCACCCAGTCTGCCCATTTCCCTACCTACTGGATAAGCTGCAGATCCTAGTTAACCTACAGCCTACTTCTTCCTACCCCCCCCAGAATTGCCTTATGACTATCCCATACATGCTTGAATTCCACCACTGATTTTGACTCCACAACCTCCTCCGGAAGGCCGTTCCATGCATCCACAACCCTCTCTGTGAAAAAATACTTCCTTAAATTACCTCTGAGCCGCCCCCTCTATCTTCAAATTGTGCCCTCTTGTTCTTGCACACCTCTTTTTTTGAAAGATGCTACCCTCTTGGACTTTGTTGATTCCCTTGAGGTACTTGAAAGTTTCTATCATGTCCCCTCTCCCTCCTTTCCTTGAGGCTATACATATTAAGCTCCTTAAGTCTCTTCATATGTCTTCCGGTGCAGACCCTGCACCATTTTAGTTGCCCTCTTCTGGACAGCTTCCATCCTGTCTATGTCTTTGCAGAGATTGGGTCTCCAGAACTGCATACAGTACTCCAGATGGGGTCTCACCAGCTGTCTGTACAGAGGGATAATAACATCCTGTTTTCTACTGGTGATGCCTCTCCCTATGCATCCCAGTATCCTCCCAGCCCTCCTTGCTGCCCTCTCACATTGCTTGCCCATCTTTAGGTCATCTGATATGACTACCCCCAGGTCCCTTTCCATTTTTGTTGTTGTTAGTATCTCACCCCCCATTGTGTACTCTTCCCTGGGTTTTGTTTCCAGGTGCATTACCTTGCACTTCTTAGCATTGAATCTAAGCTGCCATACATTTGACCATTCCTCTAACCTTGCCAAGTCCCTTCTCATCCTTTCCACCCCACCCTGCGCATCAACTCTATTGCAGATCTTAGTGTCATCTGCAAAGAGACATACTTTTCCTTTCAGTCCTTCTGCAATGTCGCTTATAAAGACATTGAAGAGGACCGGTGCGGTACCCCACTAGTAACCCTCCTTTCTTCTGAGTGGACTCCATTTACTATTACTCTCTGTGTCCTATTCTCCAGCCAATTCTTTACCCAGGCTGTCATCTTGGGACCCACTCCCAGGCTGGCTAACTTGTATATTAATCTTTTGTGTGGGACTGTGTCAAATGCCTTGCTAAAGTCTAGGTAGGCCATGTCCACAGCCCTCCCTGATCTACTACTTTGGTCACCCAGTCAAAGAAATCTATCAGATTCTGTCTGGCATGACCTTCCGCTGTGAATCCATGCTGCCTAGGGTCCTGTGCCCTCTGGCCTCTAGATACTGACAATGCTTTCCTTTAGAAGTGATTCCATCATTTTCCTATCACTGAGGTTAAACTAACAGGTCTATAGTTTCCTACTTCTGCCTTGCTCCCACTTTTGTGAGAGGAATCACATCTGCCCTCCTCCAGTCCTCGGGTACCACCCCATCCTCCCATGATTTGTTAAAAGGGTAGTCAGTGGTGTCACTAGTTCTACCCTTAGTTTTTAGAATTCTGGGATGAATCCCATCAGGCCCCATTGCTTTGTCCACCTTCAGTTTTAAGAGCTCTTTCAGAACCCTTTCTTCTGTAAATGGGCCGGTATCAACTTCTGTATCCAGAGTGTTACTACTGTTTGTTTTATGTACCTCCCTCCTCTTGTAAATACTGAGCAAAAATATTTGTTTAGTATCTCTGCCTTTCACAGTCTCCTCTGCCTACCCTCCCTCCCTTTATTAAGCCTCACTATCCCTCCCTTGGTCTTCCTTTGCTCCCTGATGTACCTATAAAAGGTTTTATCCCCCTTCTTAACTGAGTTGGCTATCTTTTCCTCGGTTTGGGCCTTTGCTGTTCTGACTGCCTTCCCAGCCTCCTTTTGCTTTAACTAATACAGTTCTCTGTCCTGCTCCTTCTGCGATTCCTTGTACTTCCTGAATGCTTTCTTTTTCTCTTGAACCTTCACTGCCACTTCCTTTGAGAACCATAGTGGTTTCTTACATCGTCTTGTTTTGTTTATTTGCTTCACACAAAGGCTCGTTACCTCTGTGATGGCAGTTTTTATTATTCCCCATTGTTCTTCCACCCCTCCTTCCTGCCCATTTGCTAGTGCGTTCCTTAGGCACTCACCCATTTTGGCAAAGTCAGCCCTCCTAAAGTCCAGTACTTTTGTCTTTGTATGGCTTGACTCTATTGCTGTGTTTATTGTGAACCATACTGTTCGATGGTCGCTAGTTCCCAGATGGCTACCCACTTCTACATCTGTGATCCTCTCTCCATCTCCATTTGAGAGTATCAAGTCTAATATTGCTCCCTCTCGAATGGGCTCCAGTACTAGTTGTCTAAGGCATGCCCCCTGTAGGGCATCTAGAATAACTGCACTCTTCGAAGTGGCAGCTGCAACTGCACTCCAGTTAACATCTGGCATATTCAGATCACCCATCAGCAATATCTCCCCTTTTTCTGCCATTCTAAGTATACTTTCTATCATTTCCTTGTCCATTTCCTCCCCCTGAGAAGGGGGTCTGTATACAACCCCTGTGCGGATTGTGGTGCCATTGCCTGTCTCCAAATTTACCCACAGTGCTTCTTCTCCTCCCTGTTTACCCTTTTGTTCTGTTGCTTTTATTCCTTCCCTTATGTAAAGAACTACTCCTCCTCCTCTTTTACCCTCCCTGTCCCTCCTGTAGATAGTGTATCCTGGTATGTTTACGTCCCAGTCATGGTTTTGTGTGTACCATGTTTCTGTGACTGCCACGATATCCAGATGTTCCTCCTCCATCAAGGCCACTAATTCAGGAAGCTTGTTACCTAGACTACGGGCATTGGTACTCATTGCTCTCCATTTTTTGATGGCTTTACCTTCTGTTGCAGCATCCCCCACTGACCGTTCTACCTTGGTCTTTTTCTCATTTAGTACCCTGTTTTGCAGGGAGAGGCTGGGATTTTCTGCTGCTTGTCAGTGCCTCCCCTTGACTAGTTTAAAAGCTTGCCAATGAAGCATTTAAACTGATTGCTCAAAAGACTTGTTCCCTTCCTGGACAGATGCAGACCATCCTGCCAGTATAGGCTGGTGTCCCTCCAGGTGGAACCCCAGTCCCCAATAAAGCCAAACCCCTGTGCTCCGCAACATTTTTTCAACCATTCATTAAACTGCATGGTGCCAATTACCCTCGCCTCACCCATGCCTTTGACAGGTAGCACCTCTGAGAAGGATACTGTGTGTGCCACTTGTCTTAGGCCCCTCCCCAACTCTGCAATGTCCTTCTGCACTGCTCTAACCTCATGATGAGCCAAGTCATTTGTCCCTAGTTTAAAATGGAAATGTTTAGGTGGGGGAACTCTGCTATAGTAGTCCATGGAGAAAGATGACAGAGGCAGTGGAACTGTCATACAATTTCTTAAGTGGTGGTGGAACTGACTTACTGTGGGCTCCTGCCTAGTTTAATCCCTGCTCTTAGTCACAGTAAGCGAGTCAGTGGAGTGATAGAGTTCTGCTCATTATATAACAGAACTCTGTGTCTGACCATGGGACAGGGGTAATTTGGCTGATAGCTCCGATGCATAGAACTTTGATCTGAGAAGTGAACCTTTCCGAGGAAACCACAATAGACCAGAGCACATGCCTTATCCTTTCTAAACTTGTTTTTGGGAGGCAGACTTGACCCATTTCCCTTTTTGTCTTTACTTACATTAACACTGGTGTTTTAAAGCTGTCCCTCTGTGGGGTTTGACTGGGAGTTCTAGTTAATGCCCCCACCCTCCTCTCAAAAACAACTATGTAACAACTCCCTTTTTTTTGGTCAGGCTGTGGTGACTGAAATTTTACTTCTAAACCCATCTATCATTGCCCCCAGAACTGTGTCCTGTGATACTTTTAGAAGAACATGTATGTTCCCTGAATTGTGCCCTGTGCCTTGGTTTTAGACTGCATATGCTCAATTCAGACCTAAAGCCCTGTGTGCTGCCGCCCCTTTAGACATCGTTTGCTAGCATGTCTTCCTACATGGCAGTAGTGCACATAGGAGAGTCCTGTACAGTACATCATAGATGTCTTGAATGGAACATAAACGATGCTGCTCACATTTTGAAATTTTAAGTATAAATTAGGGCACATGGGAAGTCTGTTTTATTATCCCAGTGTCTTGTAGCTTACTTAAACTGTGATCAGTGTTGAAACCTGTGTCAGACCCTGCATTTGTTAATTGACATCCTGTATTATATACGGAGATAAAAGCAGCAGTGCATGTTGTGGTGACAACTTTTTTTAATCAAGCCTTTTCTTGTTCCCTGTCTCGCTTGACAGCACCTCCTGTCCCATCACTGTCTTTCTCATGGACTTATACTGGTTGGCATGTCTCATAGTTGAGTTTTGTTGAGTGCCATCTGTATTTTAATTTTTCTGCTGGTGACTGAACTTTTCTTTAACTGTGGCAAAATGTCTGGATGAACTGTTGCCTTGTTCCCCTTCTTTGGTCAAAGTAGATGAATAACTTTGAGAAAGAAAATCTCCACAGTTCCTTTGATTTTTTTTTTTAGTCAGCTGTTCTACTAGTCCTTAGGTCCAGTAATAATCATCTTTCATTTTTGAGATCAGTATAATAGCAGGATCCAGACCTCACAGAGGGAATTTTTTTAACCCCAATGCTGTGTAAACTGATTTTGGCTTACTGGTTACACACGATTTATAACTGGGCTGTCTTATGTGGTGCTGGCCAACATACAGTGTTTGCCTTCCAGCAAATAACCACTGGCTCCCAGTAAACGTCAGCTAGAATGTTTTATCCAATGTATTTTTCTTGGTTTGAAGGAAATATTTTGATACTAGATAGTAAAATCAACATTTCCAGATCTGTGTGTGGGCTGTATGTGGGGTGGGGGTGGGGGGCTCTTTTGTTGCACTGAATCAGCAGTGGACTGTTCAGATCAAGAGTACCTGTAGGTGAAATGTCATTTATAAAACCATCTCAGTACTGCTGGCTCCTAACATGGGCTGATGTAGGACCTCAAAGGCTGAAGTGACAGGATTAGGTCTTGCAATCACCGTACAATCCATTTGCCCTTGTTTGAGAACCGAAGTTCAAGTTCAAGTTTATTTTACCAGGAAAAGACTCCACTGAGCAAGCTCTTTATCAAGGAGGTCCTGGGTAGGACAGCACACAGAATAGGTACACACAATTGAAAAAAATACAAAACAGTTGAAGAACAGAGAGATACAGTTGCAGTGCCATAGTTGATAAACAATATATACCATGTTGGTGTTAGCAGATTATAATAAATACGATAATGATAACATAAATGCAATACAGAACTGATTAAACAAAATATAAAAAGAATTTCAACATAGGGCAGGCGGATGTACAATAATTTCTTTAACAGATACAACCAGTGAAATCAGTTTATCCACTTGTCAAACTGAGTGTCTTTCCTACATTTTAGCAGAAAAGCCAAGACTCTCACCCAAGAGTTATAAGAAGCCAAGCTGACATGCTGCTGAAACCCCAGCATTACTCTGCATTGCTCTGTTTTTAAAGGCAGAAGTAGGCACTTGGCTCAGTATGCTACACTACAGAGCTTACATGTTAACCTCACACCATGCTATACTAAATTAGTATACTAATGGGGCTGGTAGTATAGCCTAGAGGTTAGAATAACAAGCTGTGAATGAACTTGGTATAGCCAGCAGACCTGGATTTGATTCCCTCATCCTCCACTTGCATACTGTGTGACTTTGAGCAAGTCACTTAATCTTTCCAGTGCACCCAGACTGCCCCTGAAAACAGGCATTGTGCCTATTGGGTCTTACCCAGTTACCAAAGAATAAAATAAACACTACAGAGTTTACATGTGAATGAGATACAGGTAGGCCACAAAATGGCAACCAAGTATTTTAGAAAAGCTGAAAAAGTGACTTTAGTTCATACATTTGCTCATGCAGGTTTACATGCAGAATGGCATTTGAATTTTTTAAAGTACACATTATTGTTTTTAGAAAAATATCAATCTCGATTATCACTGAATGGCAACAACACCTAAACCGCATTGATAAACACTCGTTATGTTGTTAACACTCACTGCCAACTACAATTAATGGTTTATTTTTTCTGAAAAGAATAAGACAGCTTACAAAACCAATAACAGGATTCTTTTTATTTGAAAATCTATATCAATATGAACATAAAGTGAGAAGCATGGTTAGTTTTTAAAGCTTTTATATTTACTCCGTACATTTTATGATGGTCAGTTATATATAAACTCTATTATACAATGGCAAGAAAGAATCTTGGACTGTGATTGGTCAGTTTGGGGCTGGACCCATGGCATTATCCCTGCATAATGCCATATGTCTAGTCTCAGCACTGTGAACCTGTAGACGATTGTTTGGACCTCATATGCCTTTTTTGCATCTGCTCATAAGAAACAAAAATATTTTTCTGCACTAATAAAAACATTCTTTAAAATTATTTTTTTATTTTATATATAACAACAAGCCATTGTATAATGGGAATAATGCCCTCCAGGGTGTGTGTGTTGTGCTGGGATAATGCCTCCCCTGGGGCATCAGATGCACTCGGCCTGTGGCCTCGTGCCCAACCCCCCCAGGCATAGCGTTATCCCAGCACGACACAAATCCTGTCATGCATTATTCCTTTAGTGTAGCATGGTGTACAGTAGTATTACCTGCTGTAAATGTAATTATCCTCAGTGTCAGCATTTGTTTTTATGAAATTTTAAATAGGTTGATGGGGTGAGAAAATGAATTTTTTTTTTTTGCAAATTGTATTTTTTTTTTATTCAGTCCCAAAGTCAAATCTAAAGGTTTCTCTTATGGTACAAGACACTCCTCTCATGTGGGATGGACAGACAGAGCCACTTAACTTTGCCCAAACCTCATATTCGGACTCTCTTGTACTATAAGAGACACCCCTCAGATGCCCTATTAACTTATAGTACATGTGACAGATGTAATGTCAGTTTTTTCTTGTCACTTGACAGCATGCACCCACCTGAAAATATACTGTCTGTGCATTTGTTTTGATCGATTGGTGGTGGTGTGGTGGTGGGGGGTCTGGAGGGAAGTGACAGGAATGAAAGGCAGGTGGGACAAGGTGGAATTAAAAACAAGCATTTGTTAATGTCGAACGTTAGCTTGCAGGTATTTGCCTTTGTGTTTGGCATTTATGCAGGCACTCCCCCCAGTTGTATCCATGTCTCTTTAGCATCCATATCCTAACAGAGTAACTCTCTGAAACCTGTGTTGCATCAGATCAACATTTCACCCTCATACTTCTTAAGTGTCTGCTTAGGAATCCTAACACCCTGTTCATGCTCAAGGGTACGAGGCTGTGTGGAAACTGTGCAACCCGCACTTGTAACACAGTCATTCAGTGGAATTATTTCACCAAATTTTCAACATAGGCATTTTGTCACCTCTGGTCATGAACACTGTCACTATGATTTTCATACTGTGTACCAAACACTGATTTCCCACAGCGTGGGAAATATGAAAACACATTTCAGCCAGGATGTGAAAAATGACATCTGTACTGTTCATAACGAGGTGTGGGAAAATGCAAATGTTGAAAATCTGGAGAGAAAATATGACAAATTCATGAAGTTACGAGTGTGCATGGAAACTGCGCAATGCACGCTCATAAAACAGTCATTTTTTTGAATTTTTCCTCTGAATTTTCAACATAGACATTTTATGATGTCTGCTCATGAACAATGTCACTGTGATTTTCTTACTGTATACCTAACATGATTTCCCACAGCGGCTGCGTTATTGTACGCTGGTAGTGCGAAAACACATTTTGGCCAGGATGTGAAAAGTGACAGCTGTACTGGTCACAAGGAGATTTGGGAAAATGGTAATGTTGAAAATCTGGAGTGAAAACATTACAGATTCACAAACTTATGAGTGTGCTTAGAAACTGCGCAACGCACACTCATAACACAGCCATTTTATTGACTTTTGCCACCATTTCAACATAGGAATTTTAGGACCTCTGCTCATGAACAGTGTCGCTGTGATTCTGTTACTCTGTAGCGAACACTGATTTCCAACAGCGACCATGCTATTTTGTGCCGGAAGCATGAAAACAATTTTGGACAGGATGTGAAAAATGACAGCTGCACTGTTCATAAGGAGGTGTGGAAATATGCCTATGTTGAAAATCTGGAGTGAAAATATTACAAGTTCGCGAACCTATGAGTGTGCTTGGAAACTGTGCAACGCACACTCGGAAAACAGTCATTTTTTGTAATTTTTACACCAAATTTGCAACATAGGCTTTTTGAGAGCCCACCTCATGAACACCAACACTGTTGTTTTGTTTATCAGTCCCAAAAGGTGATTATGCGCAGTGACCGCAAAATCACTTTTTGGGACTGTAGAACACCATGACAGTGACTGAATTCATGAGAAGGGGTGTCAAGAACCCCATGTTGAAAATTTGGTGCCAAAAGTCGAAAAAATGACTGAGATATCCACCTAAGTTGGAAAACCCTATTTATGCCATATACAGCTGACCGGCATTTCTTCAGTTCGCGGTTGGCTTTGAAGAGTGCAGACGTGTTCCTGGTCCAGCGAAGATCGTTGCACCGGGCTCCGGAGATAAGTATAGGATGGGGGGGTGTGGGGAGGTGGATACGCAGAGGGTGGGCGTGGGTTTGCAGGGGGAGGCCAAGGACTCACTGAGGGACTGTTTTCTTGTTTCACAGGAATTAGGGGAAAAAAAAGGGATGCTGTTGTTATGCTGGGGTGGGCTCCCAGCGTGCCACCTAGGTGAAGGGGGTATGGAGAGGTGGGAGCGCAGAGGCTGGGCGCGGGTTGGTGGGGGGGTGAGTGACTCACCGAGGGACCGTTTTCTTGTTTCACAGGAATTAGGGGGGAAAAAAGGGATGCTGTTGGCATGCCGGGGTGGGCTCCCAGCATGCCACCTATGTGTTTGTTGGAGGGGTACTGGAGCCGTCGGGGATTCAGCAGTCTCACTGGCCATACAGTATGTGGGGGAAGAGCATGAGCATGCTGGGGTGGGTTCCCAGCATGCCAACTGGTTATTTTTGGGGGCTGCAGCCGATGGATTGGGCACCCCATCAGCCACACAATGTGCTGGGTGGGCATGAGCCGAGGGGGATTGTGCACCCCCCTCAGCACACAAGATGGGGGCTGGGAAGAAGAGTAAGGAGGGAGGGGGAGGACATTAGCAGAGGGAGGAAGCAGGAGGGATTCGATGCTGAGCTGAGCATGACAGCAGTTCGGCTGATGTCGTATGCTAATTGCTTACACGCTACCACCGCTGATTGCAGTGGACCTTTTCTTAGAAGTGAAGACGAACACGGCCAAACTGCTGTCATACACAGCTCGGCATGTATTGGTCCCATAGGGTCGCACCTGCTACATTGAGTACTGCATTGGGGAGGAGGGTCACACACCTTCAAAAGTCATACTGTTGCAAGACGTTCCTTGTGCATGCCGCAAGCGAATGTAAAAATGGAGAAAAAACAATGCACAACATTACATTTGCAGTAGGGTTCTACTTCCTGCACAAATGGGGTAGACTGAAGCACTGAAAGGCTGTGTAATTTGTTCCAAATGACGTCCTTGAAAGTGGCTCTGGTGGGATTTTTAACCTGCATTTCCTGGGCCCCATTCTTGTGCAGTTGAAACATACAGTAGGGATATGACAAATATGTGGACACAGTGGTGCTCTTAGGATGATGCCAACATGTACTTCCACCAAGCTGTGGTGCCCAGACATCAGGGTCCCCGGCCCTCTGTTTAGGAAATGATCTGAATCTGCTCCCAGCTAGAGATGTCATGCTATACCAAAATACCACAAGCCATGGTACTAATGCCATGGGAATTTCTGATACAATACTGTGATAGCCAAGGTCCATGGTATACCATGGTTTTCAGGCCCGGTTTTTAGGCCATTCAGTTGAACTTGCATTTTAGGAGTGCGAAAAGTATCCTTTTCACACTGATTCCCCTTTAACACAAGAGGTTGAGGAGACTTTTTTTGCACAGAAATGACTACTTCCAAAATACTACTATATTTGTAATAACCACAGTGATGTGCAAGCCGTGTAAGCCTGCCTTGCATAAGGATTTGCATACGCATTATTTCAACCACAGAACTGCATGCCTTGGTTATCATAATGTAAACATTTCATGCCATTACATCCTTACTCCCAGACAGCTGCCTCTCCAGCCTCTCTTTGCCATCAGGTGTGCAAGTCAAAGGGACACTGTCAACCTTTTTGCATCATATCATTTGTAGTCAAAACTCCTCATTTTATAATCGCTTACATTCTCTAACATTCATTGATGATGCTGGTTGTTTTAGCTGCTTCCTTTCTTAGCAGAACTGAAATGCATGCTAATGGCATAGTTATTCCCAGCTTTGTTTTGTTTCATTCCTCCACCCGTGGCCGTAGCCACAGGAGCTGCTCCCTGCCCTCTCAAGGGCTGAAAACTGATAGAGTGCCCCCCTCCAGCTGTAAATTTAAAATTTGGCACCATTTCTTGAATTTTTGTGTGAGCGTGAGCATTGACTCCATCCTTGAACCTAGGAGCTGTGAGGTCACCAGCAATCCCTAACTTAGCAACTCCATATTTAAGAATTAGTTTTTATTCCCCCTCCTTAAGCAGCTTCTAAATCAAGCTAGTTGTGCACTGAGGGACCTCTATGCCAGAGCCTGCTTTCACTCGATTTTTCATGCACCCTACCCTCCCTCTTCTCTGACAGTTTATTATATAGTCTCTGTCCAGGAACTCCTCCCACTAGAATCCTACAGTCAGTTGGTTTTCTATCCCTTGAAACTACACCCTACCTTCCTAAGAAGATCAAACCTAAATCACTATTTCTCCCCCCTTTTCCACTCCAAACCCAGCCCTATCCAGCCCCTGGGTAATCTCTGACATCTCCTCCACATGGCTCTAAGACACCCTCTCCCCGGTATACACGAACCTGGGACCTCTTGCACCAAAGTCAGTAACACTATCACTACTCCACCGTGGCAGTCACCCTCATTATAGTTCAGCTATCGCCCTTATCTTTCATTATAAGCATAGAACTATGGGCACGCACACTCCCTTTGCTAGGTCTTCTCACCCTTACCCTCCTGGTTCAAACCTCCCCCCGACCTGAGCTCCCACCCACTATATCAGGCACCTCACCCCAAAGTTACCCCAGTATGACCCAGCCCTCCCACTTTGAATGCACCCCTAACTCCCCAGCACCCACCCCCTGCCTACAACCCCACTCCCTCTGCCCTTCCGGGCCCACCCTGGGCCCACCTTTTCCCTGCCATACCCACCCATCGTGCTCTACCTATCCCCTGCACCCTTACCACCAGGTCCTCGCCCAGGCGCCGAACCATGGGTCCCTGCCACCAAAGTCCCCTAATCAGAATAATCACATTGCTACTCTTACTGTCTGGGAATACACACCCCAATCCTGGACCTTTATCTGCCAGCCTGCCCAAATCCTGTACCACTACCAGTCTCCTCCTTGCATCCCTTAACATATGTAGCCTCCTAAAGAAAACCTCTGCTCTCCAGTGCTGGGTCACCCAGCATCAACCTGATATTCTTGCTCTGGTGGAGACTTGGCTGTCTAAGTCTACCCCTGACTCCACTATCTCCCTCCCTCCCTGGATACACCTTATTCAGGGAAGACTGCGTAGGCAAATGCAGTGGGGGGTGCGCTATATTCATGCAGGACACCCTAACAGGTCATGCACTCCCTGCTCCCAAACTTGACTATGGTGCCCAAGCCCTCACGCTAAAAGTTATCCCTGACCCAGCCTAAGGCCCTCTTTTCCTCACTGTCTCCTACATACCCCCAAGGAACCAGAGGTGCAACTAACCCTGTCCCCCTAATCCTACTGCAGGACCTTTCCCTGCCTGGCCCCCCTAATCTCGACAATGTCCCCTTGACTGCCAATCCATCTTTCCCCCTACCCCTTTTTACCTACCCCCTTAGGTTTATACAAGGATGTATTCCACTGCAACTCCAGAGAAATTGTACATCTTTAATTGTAAACCTGTATTTTATACCAACATGTAACTAAGTTTATTCTGTGTTCAATGTCTGCACCTGTAATATTGTCCAATGTTGTATCAGCACTATGTTCTATTGTCTTGCCCTCCCTGCGATGAGGTGCCTTTGTAAATGAGTCCCCGACTCAAAGGTTGTAAATCCGACTTGTACAAATAAATAAATTCTGAACGTTAGGATCACCCCCAAACAATGTGGCCACTTAGGGTGCAATAGTCTCCTCTCCCCCCATAGCATCATGCATAACTGGACTATGCTGGGGGTGTTTCCAGGTCTAGGAAAGTGTGGTGGGAGTTCATGAATGTAAACAAACATATTTTTGTGCGGGAACATCGGTGCAGTGAGCAGTCTGTTTTTCACTTATTAAAAGAAAAAAGGAATCAGAATCAGCAAAAATCAGCAATTTCCACAGAATGTGACCAACCATTAAATGTGTGTGTGTGTGTGTGTGTGTGTGTGTGTGTTCAAATAGGAATAATCTGAGGCCTAAGGGGGTTTACAGTGTCCTTTTAAGGATGCAAGCATTTTTTTAGAAATATAGATTTTGACTATCATCTTGTGCTGCTGTACTGATGCTGTATTACATTTTGATACCTGTCCTCGTGAAAAGACATTTGGATAAGGCTACCGGTTCCACTCTGCTTGAGATGGCAGCATAGAGAAATCGCTTGCACCTACCCTGACTCAGAAAATCTCTCAATTATACTTTTTACGCACTACAAACCAAATAATTGTCTTCTTATACAACATAGGAGACAATCTGGAATGAGACAAGGCAGCAATGAGCCTGAATTGGAGCACGATGGAGGACGTCCTTGAAAGATCAGACTTGGAGGCCTCTAAACATATGGAGGAAGGGGCAGCAACTTCTCGAGAGGCCCGGTGAATTGCGGTTAAGGCCAAGCCAAAACAAGGCAAAACAAAGAATAAAAAGACCAAATTAAAGTTGATTTATCAGGAACTCTTGACATTTCAAGCCAAAATCAAAGAAATATATGGGGAGCTCCGCCACAATTTAATGCAGCTGGAGCAACGTATGGATGACCAGAAAAGGCAGGGGACTGAAATGGAGACTAGAGTAGATGATTTAGAAATGGCAGTGCAGCAAATAAAGGAGCAACAAAAACAGATGGAGTCTCGTCAAGAAGACTTTGAAAATCATGCTAGATGGAAAAATATTAGAATTTATTGTATTCCGGAGGGTTCTGAGGGCTCTAATGTAAAAGATTTCATGAAGGCCTTGCTGCTTATGGCTTTAGAGTTACCACAAGGCTTTGAATTACACCTTGAGTGTGTCCACTGGGCTTTAGCACTGAAGCCTGCCTCTTAAAATGCTCCCCCTAGATCAATAATTGCCCGATTCAACAGCTTTGCTGTAAAAACAGGTGCTCCTCACTGCCTCAATCACGATTATGCTCCCAAAACAATGCACCTGAGGACAGCATATTTACCATTGCTCCTGGTTCTAAAATCTGCTGGCTACAAGTTTACCACCCCCATATCCAGCATGTCTAATGGTTCAATTACCAAGTAGGAAAAGAGAATTTTAATCCGCTTTGGAGGCACGTACTGAACTTACCAAACTAGGCCTTCGGTTTCCAGAAAAGTCTTCAGAGAGGAGAGTGTTGAAGCAACATCCTGCTTTTTGGCAGACAGCTGCTACTAAACCGAAAGGGAAACTGCAAGATCTTGGAGCAGTGAAGAATGCGCTTGCAGTTTACAGAAGAGGTGCAGAGGTTGCTATAACCTGAATCCTGCCAGACGCATATTACTCTTTCAAGGTGGGTGTTGGATCGGGGTATCTCTTGCTGGGATGCTGTGGTTTTGCTCTGTGACAACCTGACTCTAGGCCTGAGTCAGACCCTCTATATTTGGGCTAGCTTTGTGCCGACTGTCGGCTGTCTGTGGGGTGGGACTGCCCCCCTTTCCTTTACCTAGGGTTAGGGTAAAAGTAAACCCATACCATACTTTAATAAGGCTACTAATTCCAGTGCTTTAAATATTGACTTTCAGAGGAGATATCTGAATAGTTGACATATTATGTTTATGCCTTAAGTGACTTTAACTTCCTTGCTTTATTCATAAGACGTAAGTGCTGGAGAGAACTGTACTCAACAGACTGGATGGAGCAAACACCCTCCTACATTACTTAACCTGCACTTCGTCTGAGAAGGAATGGGCATTACTGAATAGTCATTGCCTGTTTATAATTGAGCAAGATGCTGCTTTGTTACACTTACAGGGGAACATTTTTATAAATAGTCGGGGGAAGGGGGAATAAATGCCATTGCTGTTCGTTGATGGGGAACATATCTCTACTTTTTCCTACCAGAACTTATTTTTCCCTTTCACTTTCCCTTTTATTTTGTATTATTTCCTTGATGTTTTGGGAACAAATACCTAGTTTCCAGAAGGCCCCAAACTCTTGAGAGCCGGGATTACCTTCACCAACAGGGGGATTGCAGCCCATATATGAGGTTCTCCTGGGGGGGCTAATAGGGAGGAGTATAAACTTTTCCCCATGGTTGGAAGTCCATTTGCTTTTAATAATATAATTTACAGTTTCTCTATATAGTTACTTAGGATTCACAATTTTGGAATCCTCCTTGTTGTGTATGTGTTGTTTTTATTATTATGTGATGACACAAAGTGAGATTAACTGGCACATTTGGAGATGTGTACTGGACAGAATTGTCTTTTCCTTACATGTTGGCTGTGGGATTTTGTCCCAGTGGATGAGAAGGACTGAGGGACCTGGCACTGGGTAGGGACTAACTTTTAGTGGACGAATTAGAAGAGCCTGTGGGTGTTTAATGAAGGGAGCTGTGAGGTGTCTGAGGGAAAACTCTTGGATAAAATACATTGGGGGAGCAATAGCTAATTTCAGGAGAAAACAGGAACTCAGTATTTTAACATGGCTGTTGAGGTGATTAAAATATTCTCCTTGAACATAAATAGAAACATAGAAACATAGATTTTGATGGCAGATAAGACCACTTGGCCCACCCAGTCTGCCCATTTCCCTACCTATTGGATAAGCTGTAGATTCTAGTTAACCAACAGCCTACTTCCTACAACCCCCCACTATAATTCCTTATGTCTGTCCCATGCATGTTTGAATTCCCCCACTATTTTAGACCCCACAACCTCTCCAAGAAGGCGGTTCCATGCGTCCACCACTCTCTCCGTGAAAAAGAATTTCCTCACATTACCCGTGAGCCATCCTCTAACTTTAAATTGTGCCCCCTTGTTCTTACACATCTCTTTTTCTGAAAGATGCTACCCTCCTGGACTTTGTTGATTCCCTTGAGGTACTTAAAAGTTTCTATCATGCCCCCCCCGTCCCTCCTTTCATCAAGGGTATACATATTAAGCTCCTTTAGTCTCTCCTCGTATGTCTTCTCTTGCAGACCCTGCACCATTTTAGTTGCCCTCCTCTGAACTGCCTCCATCCTGTCTATGTCCTTGCGGAGATGGGGTCTGCAAAACTGCACCCAGTACTCCAGATGGGGTCTCACTAACTGTCTGTACAGAAGGATCACCACTTCCCTTTTATCTACTTGTGATGTCACTCCCTATGCATCCCAGTATCCCCCTGGCTCTCCTTACTGACTTCTCACATTGCTTACCCACCTTTAGGTCATCTGATATGACTACACCCAGATCCCTTTCCATTATTGTTGTTGTTAGTACCTCCCCTCCTATTGTGTACTTTTCTCCTGGATTTTTATTTCCCAGGTGCATTACTTTGCACTTCATTGCATTGAATCTAAGTTGCCACATGTCTGACCATTCCTCCAACCTTGCCAAGTCCCTTCTCATCCTTTCTACCCCCCCCCGTGTATCAACTCTGTTACAGATCTTTATGTCATCTGCAAAGAGGCATACCTTTCCTTCCAGACCCTCTGCAATGTCACCTATAAAGACGTTAAAGAGGACTGGACCCAGTACTGAGCACTGAGGTACTCCACTAGTAACCCACCTTTCTGTGTCCTGTTGTGCAGCCAGTTTGCTACCCAGGCTATCACCTGGGACCCACTCCCAGGCTGGCTAACTTGATTATTAATCTGTTATGCGGGACTGTGTCAAATGCCTTGCTAAAATCTAGGTAGGCCACATTCACAGCCCCTCCCTGGTCTACTACTTTGGTCACCCAGTCAAAAAAAATCAATTAGATTCATCTGACATGACCTTCCTGCTGTAAATCCATGCTGCTTTGGGTCCTGTGCCCCGCTGGCCTCTAGGTACTCAACAATTCTTTCTTTCAGAAGTGATTCCATAATTTTCCCTACCACTGAGGTCAAACTAACAGGTCTGTAGTTTCCTGCTTCTGCCTTGCTCCCACTTTTGTGAAGAGGAATCACATCTGCCCTCATCCAGTCCTCAGGTACCACCCCATCCTCCCATGATTTGTTAAAAAGTGTGGTCAGTGGTGTCACTAGGTCCTCCCTTAGTTCTTTTAGGATTCTAGGGTGAATCCCATCAGACCCCATTGCTTTGTCCACCTTGAATTTTAGGACTTCTTTCAGGACTCTTTCTTCTGTAAATGGACTGGCGTCAACCCCACTACCCAGAGTGCTTCTATTGTTTGGTTTAGGTAATGCCTCCTCTTCTTCGTTTGTGAATACTGAGCAAAAGTATTCATTCAGTATCTCTACCTTGTCATGTCTCCCTCTGCCCACCTCCCCTCTCCTTTATTAATCTTCACTATCTCTCCCTTAACCTTTCTATGCTCCCTAATGTACCTATAAAAGGTTTTATCCCCCTTTTTAATTGAGTTGGCTATCTTTTCCTCGGTTTCGGCCTTTGCTTTTCTGACTGCCTTCCCCACTTCTTTCTGCTTTAATTGATACAGTTCCCTGTTGTGCTCCTTCTGTGATTCCTTATACCTTTTAAATGCAGCCTTTTTCTCCTTAACCTTCCCTGACACCTCTTTTGAGAACCATAGTGGTTTTTTATTCCGCTTTGTTTTCTTTATTTGTTTCACACAAAGGCTTGTTGCCTCCATGATGGCAGTTTTGATTTTTCTCCATTGTTCTTCCACCCCTGCTTTTCTGGCCATTTGCTAATGCATTCCTCAGGTATTCACCCATTTTGCCAAAGTCAACCCTTCTAAATTCCAGTATCCTTGTCTTTGTATGGCTTGTCTCCATGGTTGTGTTTATTGTGAAGCACACTGTGCAGTGGTCGCTTGTTCCCAGATATCTACTGACTTCTAAATTTGTGATCCTCTCTCTAGTTGCGAGTAACAGGCCTAATAGTGCTCCCTCCCGAGTGGGTTCCACCACTAGCTGTCTAAGGCATGCCCCCTGTAGGGCATTTGAGAATGACCCTGCTATTGGATGTGGCTGCAGTCCATGTTGTCCAGTTAACATCTGGCAAATTCAGGTCCCCCATCAACAGTATCTCCCCTTTTTCAGCCATTTTGAGAATGCCTTCTATCATTTTCTTGTCCATTTCCTCCTTTTGAGATGGCGGTCTGTATACAACCCCTGTGCGGATTGTGATGCCATTTCCTGTCTCCAAGGTGACCCAGAGTGCCTCTTGTCTTCCCCCTTTACTTTTTAGTTCTGTAGCTTTGATCCCTTCCCTTATGTAGAGAGCTACTCCACCTCCTCTGTTACCCTCTCTGTCCCTTCTGTAGATTGTGTACTCTGGTATGTTGACATCCCAGTCATGGTTCTCCATGTACCATGTTTCTGTGACTGCCACAATATCCAAGTGTTCCTCTTCCATCAGGGCTACTAGCTCTGGAAGCTTGTTTCCCAGACTACGGGCATTGGTACTCATTGCCCTCCATTTAATGTTGGCTTTATCCTTTTTCCCCCATCCCTGCTCTTATTGCTCTTGTCTATTTTTCCATTTACCTCTGTCCTGCCCTATGTCAAGCTCTATACCTCAGTGTTTACCCTACTACCTGCCATGTTTTGTTGGGGGAGGCTTGAACTTTCCTGTTTCCTATCAGCACCCCCCCCCCTTGGCTAGTTTAAAAGCTTGCCAAGGAATTAACAGCCCCATTAAAAGAACTAGTATCTGTGCCAGCAGGGGGCGGACTTAATTAATTTGTAAGAGATGCATTTGTCTCAGTCAGAGCATATCAAACTCGCTGCTGGGAGCAGATATTCAGTCTTCATCTCCTGAAGCAGATCTGGGAGCGTAGGGGAGTTGCAATATTAATTAATTCTGCGGGCTACCTCTTTTGTAAAAGAACAAGAATACTGAGATCAAGATGGGCACTTTGTGATAGTTCAGGGCCAACTAGCAGAGACAGAGGTCATGTTGGCAAACGTGTATCTCCCTCCAGGAGCACCTCCGAATCTCCTCTGGCGCTTCATGAATAAAATTTTGGACATTCAGAAGGGCATCATGCTGATTGGGGGAGACTTCAAAGTTACATTGGTGCCCCAGAAAGATTCTTCCCCTCCGTGAGCTCATAGAAACACCCCAACGCAAAAACGTCTTAGAGCTCAGCTGCCTAGAATGGGACTGATGGATGTTTGGCACCATTTTTACCCTTCTACAGAGGGTTACACTTTTTGTTCCTCCTGCCACCATACTTTTTTCTAGATTAGATTATTTGTTTGCCTCCACTGCATATGCTGACAGGCTACAGGATATTATGATAGGAGCCCGTATTGTGTCAGATCATGCACTCCTCTTACTGAAAGTAAATATAGGTAAACTTAGAAAAACCTCTTTATGGAGGTTGAACCTATCTCTCCTAAAGGACCCGGATTTTAAATCTAGGATGGAGGATCATATCCCCCAGATCATTAGGGAGAATTTATCCCCAGACACTTCTGCAGTCTTACTATGGGACACGATAAAAGCAGTAATAAGGGGAGAAATTATTGCTTATTCTACACGCAAAAATAAGCAAAGAGACGCTAGGTATAGGCAGCTACAAACTTCACTTAGTAATCTGCAGGGTAGGAAGGCCAGAGGAGAGAGGGTCCCTCAAAATGAACTTAGATACAATCAGAAATTCAAGAAATACTGGACTCTTAGGTTCAGACAGCCCTTTTATATGTTAAAAAGCTTTTTTTTTTTTTTTTTATGAAGGAGGTCCCCGTGGGGCAATCAGTTTAGCTAAAAGAACTAGGGTCTTTAGACATGCGGCCACAATAACCAAAATTAGGAACTCGGACACAGGAGCTGTTTCTCATCAATGGGCTGACATTATGAAGGCATTCCAGCATTTTTATCAAACCTTATATGACAAGCAGAATCCTCCATCATCTAACTGCATTCGAACCTTTTTGACCCCCCTGACCTTCCCAAAGCTTACTTACATTCAACAAGTCTCGTTATTAAATCCTATAACTTCCACTGAACTTCAATCAGCTATAGGTAGAACTAAAATGCTGAAATCTCCCAGACTGGAAGATTTTTCCACTGAGTGGTACAAAACCTTCTCCTCTATACTATTACAGCCTATGAGGCAAGCTTTTTTTGGGAATTCAGGGAGGCGACCCACCCCCAGCCTCATGGGCAGTCACCTCCCCCAGCCTCATGGGCAGTCACCTCCCCCAACCCCAGCCCCATGGGCATATGCAGTCATTTGTGCTATCCTGAAAGCGGGGAAGGAACCTTTGTCAACAGAATCATATAGACCAATCTCAGTTCTTAACTGCGACTACAAGCTATATATGTCCATCTGGTCCTGGAGATTAGAAAATATATTACCAAGCCTGATTCATACAGATCAGGCTGGATTTTTAAGAGTGAGGCAGACAGCGGACAGTGTTCAGCGTTCAGTTCATTTACTGGAACATATGTCCCGCAAGGAAACCCCATCTCTTCTGATCAGCTCAGACACCTATAAAGCCTTCGACAGAGTCTTGTGGAAATTTCTGTGTGAGGCCTTAGCATCCTTTGAATTCCTGAAGGAAGTAATTAAGTGGCTTGAGGAGATATATGCCTAGCCTAAGGCATATATTAGAATTAATGAGGATATTTCTTCCCCCATTTCCTTGTGGAGAGGAACACAGCAGGGATGCCCTCTCTCCCTGCTCCTTTTCGCTATTTATATTGAACCTTGGGCGATGGCGATTTGGGAGTCCCAGGAAATTTTGGGAGTATGGGTGGGAGGAAGGGATTGGAAATTGGCCCTTGATGACATTCTACTTTCTTTGGAGGATCTTGATGGATCCCTTCCAGCCTTATGGGAAATAATGGAGAACTTTTATTGAGTCTCTAGGTATAAAGTAAACTGCTCCAAAACAGACATCCTGACATTTAATTTTACCCCCTTCACTGGTATGAAAATCCGCTGGCCGTTTAAGTGGCATAGCATGAAAATTAAATATTTAGGGGTACACCTCCCTCAAAATGTGCTAAATATTATTTGTTAATAAATTATGAACCTCTCACTCAAAAAATAGACAGTGATATTCAGGAGCGGTCCCAACTTCATCTCCCCTTTTATTCCAGGATTGACCTTATACGCATGAATATTCTGACCAAGGCTGCTATATTTATTTCAAACCATTCTTATTTTTCCCACCCCCACATATTTTATTTCATGGAATCAAACATTGGCCAGATTTGTTTGGATGGGTAAGAAGCCACGAATCGGAAGGACCGTATTACAGCTTCCTAAGGAGAAAAGAGGCCTGGACCTTCCTAGCTTACTCAAATATGCTCAGGCTACGGTACTAGCCAGAGTGATGCATTGGAGTAATCTGGCATATATCCATCCCTGAAAGACCTTAGAGCTAGCCTTGAATCAGATTCAAGATGTAGTAGAAGTGGTCCATTCCCCGAGCACCCTCCCCCTTTGGAAGTGCACATACCTGGAGGGTATGCATTCTAATCTGGAGACTTGGTATAAGCTCCGCTACACTTTGGAGCTACAGGCAGTTTCCTACTTCCTAGGGGTCATAAAGACTGAGGTGCAATCTCTTCCACCTCAGACTGTACAGACACTGAATGACTAGTATAGGAGAGGCCTCAGAGACATGTTTCAAATTATTACTAAATTACAGGAATTGTATGGGTTGCAGCAGGAGGACCTCCAGATCTATACTGAGGTTAGAGAATTTCTGATACAGAGAGGATCCCACAGAAGTATTATGCTGAGTCCCCCTTCCATACTACTACATCTTTTTCTGACTACCCTGAAAGATCAGATATGGCCTCACTTTGTTGGTTTGGTCTACAAGGGACTACAAGAGCTGTCCGGGGAGTCAACTAAATCAATTTCAGATGCCTGGAACAGGGAATTTGCTGTACTGGTTTCAGAGGAAGAGTGGGGAAAATATACAGAACTATCATTGACAGTCCCGGGAGTACCCTATTGGAGAGAATTTTTCTGAAAGGCAAGAAACAGATTTTTTAACATCCCAACTAAGATTACTAAATTTGTAGGTGAACCCTTGGGGAAATACTGGAGGGTCTGTAGTGGGAAAATGGCATACCACTCACATGTCCTATGGTCCTGCCCCCATCTGAGGATGTTCTGGCAGGAGATAGCTGGTGCTCTAGGGAAATTGGTAGAGGAGGAGGCAGTGCTTACTCCTGAAATGGTGCTCCAATCTGTCCCACCTGAGGGTCTTCGCATACCTAGGGGATCTCTCCTTATCACCTATAGCCTTGCTGCCAAAAAAGCAACTACACATCACTTGGGCCAACGTGCTCCTCCTGCGTTTCAGGACTGGCTCAAGGTTATGGGTGAAATTTACGCCTTGGAAAGACTCATTTCTAGGACACCTAATTTTAGTAGTTCATTTGAAATTAGATGGCAAAAATGGGTTATCTTTGCTTCAGTGCAGGACCCCCACTTTGTTCTACGATATTACAGATATGTAATGATATGGGATGAGGTTACAGCTGAGAGAGTCCCTCAGAATACTGGATATGGCAAAGATACATGTTTGATTCCCTGTGATGTTTGAGGTCCCCACAGCTCCATAGATACTATTTATTAAGTAAATTGTTTTCTTTTTATCTGCTTTCAGTGAAAGAGTAACTGTATAAAGAATGCATCTCACAGTTTATGTGCCCAACTTGTTATACAGAGTGATTGTACTTTTTTATAAGCTGTATCTTACATCCTTTGTATTAATGTTATTTAAAAGAACTGCAATAAAAACTACAGTTAAAAAAAACAAACATTTGGATAGCTACTTAGAGGCAGTGTCCCCAGCTGGGAGGAAAGACTCATCATGGCACAAGGGTCACAGCAAGAGAATTTATTAGGTCCCTACTCCCTCCCTCTGTACAGGAGACGTTGCATCATAGTTTTACTTAGGCGAGCCGTCACAGCTGCAGACAGTGTATGTGCCATGTGCAGTGCCACTACCTGCGAATCAAACATCACAGAAAGCATAGACAGGCTGCATTATAACTGTATATTAACCACCATACTCATGGCATTTGGGAATATTTATAGTACCAAAAAAAAAATAATAGTAACTGAATACTTCCAAATGAAAATATATTCTTTATTAAATGTAAATTTAGAAAATGGCTAGAGAAAATCGCGTACAATCCATACATGAAAAAAAGAGGGACATATAAAAATGACAGGTACAGAGAAGGTAAAACTAAAGACAACCTGGCACTTTGCCACACAAGAGAGGATTCTTCAGGCATGCGTGTATTTTCCATGACTCCCAGCATGGAGCCCTGCCAAACCAATGCAAGTTTAACATCTTTGAAGGGAACATAAATAATGTTGTTTACATTTTTTAATATACAAATAATTGTAAACAAAAGCATGTGTGGAATATTTTTTATCTCCCCAGTGCATTGTTTTGTGTATTTGTTTTGAAATAGTTCTATTATTTCCTTGTTTTGTGGCCCCATATTAATGCAACCCTTCCCCACAAATATTCTTTTTTAGTAAGCAGTTCCAGAACGCAGTGACATCAGCTGAGCTGAGGACTAAAGTGAAGCAGAACATGGTGACATCAGCTGAGCCAGGGTTACTGTATTCCATTTCATCGTAGTATTTGTCTCAACTGGTATTACTGGATTCTGGAACTGCTCAGTATTCAGAATGCTCAGTAATTAGAAAATTAATATTGTGCTGGGAAAGTATTCACATTCCCTTCAAGGCTGCATGCTGTAGTCAGGCCAGACTTCTTGTATCAGTAAAATGTGTCTACTGGAACCAGATGAGGCAGTTTACACATTACCACTGCATGGATCCACTGTGTGGATTACTTGCTGGACTCTGTGGCCTCAATGCCAGATAGCTTGCCAACGTTTAGAGACCTTGTAACATTCAGGGAACTGGCTGCAAATTATGTAAAATATTACAGAAATTAAAATACATGGTTTGTTCTGCATATGAGAGTATACAATTTTTTAATTTGTGGTAAAAAAAGGAGTGGATTGATTCTCCATTTTACCTATTTAGCTGCACTCTGTGATTGTATTCAGAAATGCTCTTCTCTCAAATTATTATTCATATTGTTAGGGCTAAAACAATATATAGAGAACAAAGTATGGGTTGGGGTGTGTAACGAACAGTTTACACACACCTGAGGGGTTAGATGCTATATAAACCCGAGAGTGAAGCTCGAGTGGTTTATGACTAGCATCTAACATGAGGGTGTGTGTAAACTTCACACTGACCCATTTTTTATTTTACATAATTGCTGGGTTTGCCGTTTTTCACCACAGCAATTATATAAAATGAAAAGGTTCTGGAGCTTTGCAGTCCAGCTTGATTTAATCATGCTGTCCGTGGTGCCCTTTTTCCATTCATTTTAAAACTTTTTTTAATTTCGTTCCTTAGTGAAAAGATATGTTTTCACCCATTGTGGTAGATTTAATATTTAAAAATGTGCTCACCTCTGAGTCCAAGTAGTGGTTAGTTGTCTGGAGAAGAAAAAAGCGTGGGGCCGGTGTGAGGAGCAGAGCTGCAGCGGGGCATGCACAGGGTGAGAGAAACCGTGCACTTTTTTGCCATTATAAACACTCCTTTATAATAACAAATTACACCACAGTTTCCCTATGTGAAAAAGGCTAAGCAAGTTATTATATAAATAATATCATATTATAATTCAAAATTTCTTGTTTTCATCCCTATTACCCCTAGTTATTTTTAACAATATTTATCTAACATTGTTATAGTGTATGGTGGAATGTTGTTAGGGATGGAAATCCATCCCTACTAAAATGTTATTACGCTGTGCTAGCTAGGTCAGCTAGTTTGTTATGCTGTGCTAGCTACGTAGCTAGTGCAGCATAACAGCCTAGAACATTACTGTGCATGCGCAGTGTGTGATCTTCCTCGTATTTGGCAGCGGCCGCAGCTACAAGAACATGCCCGTCCTAAAGAAAAAAAAGCCAAAGTAGGCGACAATCATTTTACCATGGCTCTTTACTTATTTTTTTGCAACATGCACTATAAAAAACAATGGATGACTAACAATCGGTAACAAGCCACCTTAGTACATCTTAAGGTTCCCATGGCAACCAAACCTCTCGAGCTGCTCTCTCAAGGTTCAAACAGTTGTCATAGGAACCTCTTGATGAACTAACCAGCTTGTTACCGATAGTTAATCATCCATTATTCTCTATCTTTTCACATGAAAACTTCCCCAATAAAGTATTGGTTTAACAGAACATTTTACTTCTGTTTGCAATTTATTATTTTTAGACACTCACTGTACTTAAACAATGGGGATATTTATTTTATTTATTTATTTATTGAATTTTGGTAACTGGGTAGTCCCTCTGAGACAAGACAGTCCCTTTTTCAGGGGCGACCCAGGAAGTGCAGTAAATTGATAGTGCATATCACATCCATTTATTCCTACTTTTAGAGTTTTTTTATGTTCATAGTGTGAAAATGTACAGATTCCATAAGTTTTCATTTGTGAATAATTCCCCACTAGTATGGCTTTTAGTGTATTTTCCGTACCTATGTATCTTTTTGATTCATAAACTCCAATATAAGAGATAATTTCTTGTCTCTGTATCATTACCTAATACACAATGGGCAGGATATTCAAAGGGATTGCACATGGCGCAACAGTGTTGCACCATGCGCAACCCACTGATGCACCCCGGCGCGATATTCAAAGGGATGTTGCCCTGCACACATCCCGATGTGCCAAGTGCACTAGTAATATTTGTAGTGCAGTCGGGGCGTGCTATGATATTCGGCACATCCCGATATTCAGCCCGGGATGTGCGTGCATATGCAGGTACACACACGCCTTGCACTGCACAGGGGGGCACAAAGATCCACTGAAAAAAAAAGCAGCAAGGTCTGGCCACTCACAGGTGAGCTGCTGTATTGCAGGGCGCAACACGGCAGCCGCCAGCTGTGGGTGCCAGTGGCCACCCGACCTCCAGAGCCATGGTCCGTCATCATCACACACCCCCACCCGCTCGTGGGCTTAAGTAAAAAGAAATCTCCCTGGTGGTCCAGTGGACCCACTCCCCAGCCTGATCGTGGGCTTATTAAAAATAGATGTATCCCTGGTGGTCCAGTGGACTGAACCCAGCCCGATCATGGGCTTATTAAAAGTAAATGTAGCCCTGGTGGTCCAGAGGACCCACTCCCCAGCCCAATCATGAGCTTATTAAAAATAAATGTATCCCTGGTGGTCCAGTGGACAGAACCCAGCCCGATTGCGGGCTTATTAAAAGTAAATGTATCCCTGGTGGTCCAGTGGACCCACTCCCAAGCCAGATCGCGGGCTTTGTAAAAGAAATATCCCTGGTGGTCCAGCACCTCCCCACCCGCCCACTTAGACCCACCACCCCACTCCCCGGTCAGCAGTGGGCGGCAGCTCCCACCACAAGCCATCCAGCCGTCCACTGACTGACAGCATGCAGACGACCGTACTGTACTACACAGTGCCAATATGTTAATGAATTCCATTCACATATCGGGACTGTGTAGTACCAACTCACATCTCATCTCAGTAATACGCTGTGGACCAATGGGCATACAGCTGTACTGCATGCTGTCAGTCGGCGAGCAACCAGGCAGCTTGCAGGTGAGGAGCTAGCCATCCGCTGACCGGGAGGGATGGGTAGTGGGTCTGAGTGGGCGGGTGAGGGGGTACCGCTGGACCAAGCAGGATATTTTCTTACAAAGCCCGCTACCAGGTTTGGGAGCGGGTCCACTGGACCACCAGGGATACATTTACTTTTAATAAGCCCGCGATCAGGCTGGGTTCAGTCCACTGGACCACCAAGGATACATCTATTTTTAAGAAGCCCACAATCGGGCTGTAGAGTGGGTCCACTGGACCATCAGTGATACATCTATTTTTAACAAGCCCATGATTGGGCTTGGGAGCGGGTCCACTGGACCACCAGGGATACATTTACCTTTAATAAGCCAGCGATTGGGCTGGGGAGCAGGTTCACTGGACCACCAGGGATTTTACAGTTTTACAAAGCCTGCGATCGGGCATTGGGGTGCAGTGCCACCAAGGGGCAGGGGGTGTCATTCCCCGATGGCTGCAGCCTGACAGGGCGCCAGGTGCAAGTCGCCGGAGATTGGCACACCTGCATGCAAATGGGGCCATAATGACATGCAAATGGCCCCATTTGTGCCTTCCATGCATAATGGCCCCATCTGCATACCCACCGCTGAATATCGCTGTTCCTGTGCCTAGCGCAACCACACTTGCACTGGTGCATCCCCCTGCTCCTCACTTGCCACTTGCGCTGGCGCAGTGCCACTGCGCCGTGTGTAATGTAGTCGGCCACAGTGCCATATTCAATGGTGCTGAGCCATGGCGCAGCACCGTTGAATATCACCCAGGCCATGCCCTGGCGCATCCCAGTTGCGCTGCGCCCAGGCTTGTGCCCCTACCTGGCATAGTCTGAATATCCAGCCCAATATTTATAAATATGAAATTTTGTTTAAGTATTCAGTTACTTAAGATCTTTGTATCTGTGACTGCTCAGCTTTTAGATTTTTTTAAATCTTCTCTTTCCCCTAAAAATCTATTACTTTCTTTCTGGTTACCAAAGGTGGAACTGTTCCTGCATTATACTAAAAGAGCCCGCTTAAAACAACTCACCTAGTGAACTGTGAATGCTGGCTTTTGGCATTCAACATGTGGTTCATTCCGCCATTATTTCCAAGGTCAACTGCCTTCATTTTCTTCTATTTAACATGCCTAAATTTACAATCATATTAAAAAATATGAACAGCATAACATTGTTTACATTCACTTCAAGGCTGCTTGATGTAGTCAGTGAAAGAAAAAGGGTCACCCTGGAGAGAGTAGTGCACAAGGTGAGCCACTCTATAATGCAGCCAAACAGCCTTTCACTTACTTCCCACAAACCAGCCACAGCAACGTACTTCTACTACCATATACAGTATGTTGTTAAAATCTGAAATTTATTAAGCCAATCAATACAATAATAACAGTGCAAAAATATGAAAGCAGGATAACAATTCCCCAACAGTGGCCACAGAACCTCTTGACAGAGGCAACAAGCCTTTGTGTGAAGCAAATAAACAAAACTAAACGATGTAAGAAACCACTATGGTTCTCAAAGGAAGTAGCAGTGAAAGTTCAAGAGAAAAAGAAAGCTTTCAGGAAGTACAAGGAATCACAGAAGGAGCAGGACAGAGAACTGTATCAGTTAAAGCAAAGGAAGCTGGGAAGGCAGTCAGAACAGCAAAGGCTCAAACCGAGGAAAGATAGCCAACTCAGTTAAGAAGGGATAAAACCTTTTATAGGTACATCAGGGAGCGAAGGAAGACCAAGGAGGGATAGTGAGGCTTAATGGGGCAGAGGAGACTGTGAAAGGCAGAGATACTAAACAAATATTTTTGCTCAGTATTTACAAAGGAAGAGGGTACCTAGAACAAACAGTAGAAACACACTGGATACAGAAGTTGATAGCAGCCCATTTACAGAAGAAAGGGTTCTGAAAGAACTCTTAAAACTGAAGGTGGACAAAGCAATGGGGCCTGATGGGATTCATCCCAGAATTCTAAAAGAACTAAGGGTAGAATTAGTGACACCACTGACTACCCTGTTTAACAAATCATGGGAGGATGGGGTGGTACCCGAGGACTGGAGGAGGGCAGATGTGATTCCCTTCACAAAGTGGGAGCAAGGCAGAAGCAGGAAACTACAGACCTGGTAGTTTAACCTCAGTGGTAGGAAAATGATGGAATCACTTCTGAAGGAAAGAATTGTCGAGTATCTAGAGGCCAGAGGGGTACAGGATCCAAGGCAGCATGGATTCCAGCCGGAAGGTCATGCCAGACAAATCTGATAGATTTTTGACTGGGTGACCAAAGTAGTAGATCAGGAGGGGCTGTGGACATGGCCTACCAAGACTTTAGCAAGGCATTTGACACAGTCCCAACAAAGATTAATATATGTTAGCTAGCCTGGGGTGGGTCCCAAGATGACAGCCTGGGTAAAAATTGGCTGGAAAATAGGACACAGAGAGTAATAGTAAATGGAGTCACTCTGATGAAGGGGGTTACTAGTGGAGTACATGAGGTTCAGTATTAGGACCAGTCCTCTTCAATGTCTTTATAAGCGACATTGCAGAGGGACTGGAAGAAAAGTATGTCTCTTTGCAGATGACACAAAGATCTGCAACAGAGTTGATGGACAAGGTGGGGTGGAAAGGATGAAAAGGGACTTGGTAAGGTTAGAGGAATGAGTCAATGTATGGCAGCTAGATTCAATGCTAAGAAGTGCAGGTAATGCACCTGGGAAACAAAACCCAGGGAAGAGTACACAATGGGGGTGAGATACTAACGACAACAAAAATGGAAAGGGACCTGGGGTAGTCATATCAGATGACCTAAAGGTGGGCAAGCAATGTCAGAGGGCAGCAAGGAGGGCTGGGGATATTGGGATGCACAGGGAGAGCATCACCAGTAGAAAACAGGAAGTTATTATCCTCTGTACAGACAGCTGGTCAGACCCCATCTGGAGTACTGCTGTGCAGTTCTGGAGACCCAGTCTTCACAAAGACATAGACAGGATGGAAGCTGTCCAGAGGAGGGCAACTAAAATGGTGCAGGGTCTGCACCAGAAGACATATGAAGAGAGACTAAAGCAGCTTAATATGTATAGCCTCGAGGAAAGGAGGAGAGGGGACATGATAGAAACTTTCAAGTACTTCAAGGAATCAACAAAGTCCAAGAGGGTAGCATCTTTCAAAAAGAGGTGTGCAAGAACAAGGGGCACAATTTGAGAGAATAGAGGCGGCTCAGAGGTAATTTAAGGAAGTATTTTTTCACAGAGGTTGTGGATGCATGGAACGGCCTTCCGGAGGAGGTCGTGGAGTCAAAAACAGTGGTGGAATTCAAGCATGCATGGGACAGTCATAAGGCAATTCTAGGGGATGGGGTAGGAAGAAGTAGGCTGCTGGTTAACTAGGATCTGCAGCTTATCCAGTATGCAGGTAAATGGGCAGACTGGGTGGGCCAAGCGGTCCTTATCTGCCGTCAAGTTCTATGTTTCTATGTTTCTATGTTGTTTCACACCCCCATGGGCGCTTTATCAAGGGCGAGGCTCATCACACACAAACCGTTCCTTTATAGTCCCTTAACAGTGATGTCATAGGGATGTAACACAGGTGGCAATATTTAAACTCCTAATACTCATATTAAAAAACATTTAAAAACATAAGAACACTAAATATTCCACATCTTATAAACCAATCCATCCTATAAAAATAATCCAGAAGTGTGAATATCAGCACTTCTAATATTTCATTTATATATCTTGTCAAAACAAAATAATATATATATGTAGACAAAAAGTTGTTCCATGGGTGTGTGATCATTCTTCTCATAAACAAAGTGTCACAAGGGGTGCCATACACTATTTTGGAAAGAGAGAACAAAGAATAAATACATACAGAAAAAGCATCTGTATTCAAGAACTCTTCCAACACCAATCTCAGCAGTATCATTCAAATGCATAAAGGAAGGACGGGCTCCCTCACAAACATACTGCCCTAAAATCCACAGATATATAGAGCCAGCCTATAGGCTTTTTCTCAAAATGTCCATTAGCTAAGAAAAATTACATCAGGGTTACTCCCACCTGCCCTGTACCCACTACTTCAGGCACCACTGTCTACTCGCCTCACACGGCAATCAGCGACAACCCTCTTCAGGGTACCTCACTGCAAGACCACCTCGGGCCAAAGAACTTTTCGATATCTGGCCCCACACTGGCTCAGCTCACTCCCAAACTCCCTCCTCACTGAACCCAAACTTGGTTGGTTCAAGTCCCGACTAAGAGACATAATCACCCAGGGATCAGTATGTGACTGCCCCTAAAAATGACCTCCCATTCTCCCACCCCACCCTCCAAGACTATGGACCCAACAGTGGTCCAGTCACCCCTGGGCATGCCTATACCATGACAATGGACTTCTTTGTCTGGCCTTGGCCAACAAATAACCACCTGGGCATGTCTAGCGCCATTGCCCTGAAGTGTATGCTTGTACCTGCAACCTTTTTCACTTTGCACCTTTGTTTAGCAGCACTCAGTTACTCTGTAGTCTCAGCTGCTATATTGTATTACTCTGTAAACATTTTGTAACCATTCTGTAACCATTGTCTGTAATTGTTATGTTAGTTTTTACTTTGGTCACTGTTGTCTCTGTTTTATGTAATGACGTGGAACCTTTGAAAAGGAGTCTTTGACTCGAAGGTTTTATCTGATATTTATCAATAAACAAACAAATTAAGGCTTGGTGCTTTTAAAGTACCTAACATGCACATCCATTTTGCTTTTCTCTGCAATAATAAGTTATCTAGATCACCATGTCTCCTCCCCAGACATACCTTTTCAATGCCCATATACGACCAGGTATATTCCCTAGTTGGACCTGCAACCTTTATGTGTGCTACTGGGATATTTTCAAGGTCCCTACAATTCTGCAATTCCGTGGCCATTGAATTTTCTGCAGAATCTGCAGCATGCTACAGAATATATGTAGTGCCACTGAATTCACCTCTTGGTGAATTTTCATTCAAATTTACAGTTTTTCCATAGTACCCAGCTCCCTTCCCCATCTTGTTAATCCGGAAGCCCCCTCCTCTGTGCTCAGCATGTGATGTCTTCGATTACATCACATCATATTTTAACTAATGGCAGGACTGCATTCTGCCACAGACATGAATAACTCATGCTGCAGAAATCTGAAAATGCTGCTGTGGATGCCAGGGACCCCTGCAGCAGAAAAAAGGATAAAGAGCCACAGAACACCAGGGGTCCTGGATTTTTGTCAGGTCCTCATTGGCTAGGTCTCCCCAACACGCTCACCAATCAGCAGCACGCAGCACGCACATATATACAACACCTTGAGTATCACACAGAATCAGGTCCCTTATTGTAAAAGTCTTGCTCCCTGTTGGGCGTATGAAAGTTTTGCCCTTTTTAATATATTTACAGCATCCACAAATTATGAATCCAACAGAGGGCTGGAGGCCAGATATGGTAGGGGGTCTCTTTTAGGGGACAATTGCAATGAATGCATGCATCTATGGGGCGGGGGCGCTAGAGAGTCAGGTACCAGACCAGATGTGTTTTGCATCAGCTCCTGCAAAATCTCAACATTCTGCCAATAAAACTCAGCAAGTTCTTTATTTTAATTGCATTTTTTAATAGATTCAAATCTACAAGAGCAGGACAGCAGCAGATTGATACAACTTTGGCTAGGGGGCATTCAAAGAGAGTGACAGGAGGGAAAGCCCCAAAATGCCTGTAGCTCACAAAGCCCAATACAGAACAACCAGGCCCAAGCCATGCAAGTAACATGGGAGACCTGACGCCCTGAGAACAGGTCTTAAGGGCTTTGGGAGACCTGAGTAAAAAAGTTGAAAATATATTGGAATAGCCGGCCCAGAGGCACAGAGGGCTGAGGTGCTGGATGCTTTATCTCCTGCCATGCTGACGACCAGTGTTTGGGAGTGAATTCAGGTCATCAGGGGTTGGCTGGGAAGGGAGAGGATTGAGCATCTGGAGGACTTCTCTCCTCTCCTGGGGTGGGTGGCTTGTCACTTCCGCCAAATGACTGCCACCAGGTGAATGCTTGGCAGTAATGCGGGATGGAGGATGACCATGACAGGAGGGTGCTGCAGGACTGCATCATGCACATGCCTCCACATGTGCTTGCTGATGTGTATGTCAGCAGGGAATGGGAAAAAATGGAAACAGGAGCTTGCCGGTTCCATGAAAACCCTGGTGGCACTCCCGACTCTGGCTGCCCCCGGGGCAATCTGGATTGTGCTTCATGGGAAGGATGGTTCTTCCCACCCCCCACCACCACATGGTAATAATCCTTGGGAGAACCTGCAGTGGAGTGTGGGAGCTGGTTTGAGAGGCGTGCCAAGGGATGAATCGAGCCCTCTGAGAGGGGGCTGGAGCCTGCCTGCTAGCCCCAGTAGAAAAAAGGTATATAGAAAATATATTGGAAAGGCTGGGCTCTCAGGATGCAAAAACTGATACTGCAGTGGCAACTGCTAAGACACGGAGGAGTGATCCACATGAACACAAGCTTCGGTCACACAGTTAATGGCCGAGAACTCTGGGAGCTGAAACAATCACGGGATTTAAGAATGCATGGGATAGACATAAAGGAATTCTGGAGGTCAGGGGTAAGGGGCAACAGACTTCTAGGAAAACATAAACTGAACTTACAAGCTCAAATGGGCAGACTGGGTGGGCCATAGTCCCTTATCTGCCGACATTGTCTATGTATCTATGTATCTCTGTGCTCAACTCGAGACCCTCAAGAATGGAGCCTGGGCCATGAACCATAGAATGATTGGTCTTCCAGAAGGTATAGAAGGGGAGGACTTTTTGACCTTCATTCAGACCTGGCTATCTGACTCTATTCCTGTGGACCCGGGCATAGATGTGCAGGGCATTATAACAGCCTATAGGATTCATTTTTTAACCTAACAGCTAAATATGGACACTTGTACAATCCTGCTTGTAACTGCTAGGGTGGAGATGTGTGATCGGATCATACACTGGGCCAGAATGAATCATCCGATCTGATTTGAGGGCCCCAATGTTAGACTATTCCTGGACTGGTCATTTGCCACTCCTACTCGTCTGCAAATATTTGACCCACTGCAACAGCTATTGCAAGCCCTTGGGGTGGTGCACTTGCTCTTTGCTTAAGCTTGGCTTCAAATCACTTACGGAGGGGAAAACCTTTTAATTCACTGACTGCAAGGAAGCCAAGAAGCAAGAGGACAAAACAGTGGCAGAATTCTGCTCAGCAGCACTGGATTGTGGAGAACAGGAGTCCAGATCAGAGACTGAAACTTAAGTTTGCTCTTGGGATTTTATTTTCATTAAAAAATTTGAACTCAGGTACCCGAACTGGGTTATGGGCTCAAATTTCTACTTTTGTTTTGCTGGTTATAGCACAATCCTCTCAGAGGTTGCCAAGTATGAAGAGCAGTTGGACCACAGTGGGTTCTGGGAGGGTGTGGGAGGTGGAACAGAGGTGAAGCCCCCTAGTTGTACCTCTACACAAATCATACGCCAGTCTGGCAGAGCAAGGTTCCTCTATGATGGCACCCTCAGTGGAGACCAAGAAGAATGCTGAGGACATCCACAAGGGAGACCCACAAAAGGTTGGCAAGGGACACCACAGGGGAAGAAAACAGCTTCTGATAGGGGACTCAATTGCTAGGATAGTAGACCTGGGAAAGGGAGAGGAGATGGAAGTAAGGTGCCTGCCTGGTGCCATGGCTTGGCAGGACAAGAAGCGAATCCTCAGGATTGCAGAAGCAGCATCACAGGAGAGGGAACTAGATATCATTGTCCACCTTGGGACAAATGACCTAGCTAGGCATGGGATCAGTGCAGTGCAGGATGAATTTGTGGAGTTGGGGAGAGGCCTCAGACAGGTAGCATGGTTACCTTCTCAGAGGTGCTGCCAGTCCATGGCAGGGGTAAGGCTAGGGTACTGCACACCATGCATTTTAATGAATGGTTGCAAAACTGGTGCACAGCACAGGGCTTTGGCTTCATTGGGGACTGGGGGTACACCTGGAGAGATGAAGGTCTTTACTGGCACGATGATCTGCCTCTGTCTATGAAGGGAACCAAGATCCTAAGTGACAGGTTTAAATGCTTCCTTGGCAAGCTTTTAAACTAGCCGGGGGGGGGGGGAGGTTCTGATAAGAGGCAGGAAATTTCAAGCCTCCCCCCACAAAACACGGCAGGTAGTAAGGTAAACTCTGAGGTACAGAGCTCAACAGAGGACAGGACAGGGGTAAATGGAAAAATAGACAAGGGCAATAAGAGCAGGGATGGGGGAAAAAAGGATAAAGCCAACATTAAATGGAGGGCAATGAGTATCAATGCCCGTAGTCTGGGAAGCAAGCTTCCTGAGCTAGTAGCCCTGATGGAAGATGAGCAATTGGATATTGGGGCAGTCATGGAAACATTGTACATGGAGAACCATGACTGGGATGTCAACATACCGGGGTAAACACTCTACAGAAGGGACAGGGAGGGCAAAACAGGAGGTGGAGTAGGTCTATACATAAGGGAAGGGAGCAAAGCTACAGAACTAAAAAGTAAAGGGGGAGGACAAGAGGCACTCTGGGTCACCTTGGAGACAGGGAATGGCATCACAATCCGCACAAGGATTGTATACAGACCCCCATCTCAAGGGGAGGAAATGGGCAAGAAAATGATAGAGGACATTCTCAAAATGGCTGAAAAAGGGGAGATACTGTTGATGGGGGACCTGAAAATGCAAGATGTTAACTGGATGGCATGTACTGCAGCCACATCCAAGAGCAGGGTCATTCTCAATGCCCTGCAGGGGGCAGGCCTTAGACAGCTAGTGTTGGAACCCACTTGGGAGGGAGCAATACTAGACCTGGTACTCTCAATGGAGAGAGGATCACAAATTTAGAAGTCAGTAGACATCTGGGAACAAGCGACCACTGCACAGTGTGCTTCACAATAAGCACAACCATGGAGACAAGCCATACAAAAACAAGGATACTGGACTTTAGAAGGGCTGACTTTGGCAAAATGGGTGAATACCTGAGGAATTCACTAGCAAATGGCCAAAAAGGAGGGGTGGAAGAACAATGAAGAAAAATTAAAACTGCCATCATAGAGGCAACAAGCCTTTGTGTGAAACAAATAAAGAAAACAAAGCGGAGTAAAAAACTACTATGGTTCTCAAAAGAGGTGGCAAGGAAGTTAAGGAGAAAAAAGCTGCATTCAAAAAGTATAAGGAATCACAGAAGGAGCATGACAGGGAACTGTATCAATTAAAGCAGAAAGAAATGGGGAAGGCAGTCAGAATAGCAAAGGCCCAAACTGAGGAAAACATAGCCCACTCAGTTAAGAAGGGGGATAAAACCCTTAATAGGTACATTAGGGAGCATAGAAAGGTTAAGGGAGAAATAGTGAAGATTAATAAAGGAGAGGGGGGTGGGCGGAGGTAGACAGTGAAAAAGCAGAGATACTGAATGAATACTTTTGCTCAGTATTCACAAAAGAAGATGAGGAGGAGTTACCTAAACCAGACAATAGAAGCACTCTGGGTAGGGGGATTGACACCAGTCCATTTACCGAAGAAACTCAAGGTGGACAAAGCAATGGGGCCTGACGGGATTCACCCCAGAATCCTAAAAGAACTAAGGGAGGACCTAGTGACCCCACCTTTAACAAATCATGGGAGGATGGGGTGGTACCTGAGGACTGGAGGAGGGCAGATGTGATTCTCCTTCTCAAAAGTGGGAGCAAGGCAGAAGCAGGAAACTACAGACCTGTAAGTTTGACCTCAGTGGTAGGGGAAAACGATGGAATCACTTCTGAAAGAAAGAATTGTTGAGTACCTAGAGGCCAGCAGGGCACAGGACCCAAAGCAGCATGGATTTACAGCAGGAAGGTCATGTCAGATGAATCTAACTGATTTCTTTGACTTGGTGACCAAAGTAATAGACCAGAGAGGGACTGTGGATATGGCCTACCTAGACCTTAGCAAGGCATTTGACACAGTCCTGCACAAAAGATTAAGAATCAGGTTAGCCAGCCTGGGAGTGGGTCCCACTGTGGTAGCCTGGGTAGCAAACTGGCTGCACAACAGGACACAGAAGGTAATAGTGAATGGAACACATTCCAAATAAAGGGGGTTTACTAGTGGAGTACCTCAGTGCTCAGTACTGGGCCCAGTCCTCTTTAACATCTTTATAGGTGACATTGCAGAGGGTCTGGAGGGAAAGGTATGCCTCTTTGCAGATGACGCAAAGATCTGTAACAGAGTTGATACACAAGTGGGGGGTAGAAAGAATGAGAAGGGACTTGGCAAGGTTGGAGGAATGGTCAGACATATATAACTTAGATTCAATGCAAAGAAGTGCAAAGTAATGCACCTGGGGAAACAAAAATCCAGGAGAAGAGTACACATAGCAGGGAGGTACTAACAGCAACAAAAATGGAAAGAGACCTGGGGGTAGTCACATCAGATGACCTAAAGGTGGGTAAGCAATGTGAGAAGTCAGTAAGGAGAGCCAGGGGGATACTGGGATGCATAGGAAGGGGCATCACAAGTAGAAAAAGGGAAGTGGTTATCCCTCTGTACAGACAGTTGGTGAAACCCCATCTAGAGTACTGTGTGCAGTTTTGGAGACCTAATCTAAGCAAGGACATAGACAGGATGGAAGCAGTCCAGAGGAGGGCAACTAAAATGGTGCATGGTCTGCATCAGAAACCATATGAAGAGAGACTGAGAGAGCTTAATATGTATACCCTTGATGAAAGGAGGGACGGGGGGACATGATAGAAACTTTCAAGGACCTCAAGGGAACCAACAAAGTCCAGCAGTGTAGTATCTTTCAGAAAAAGAGATGTGTAAGAACATAGGGGCACAATTTAAAGATGGGGGGGCGGCTCAGGGGTAATGTGAGAAATTTTTTTTCACGGAGAGAGTGGTAGATGCATGGAACCGCCTTCCTGGGGAGATTGTTGGGTCTAAAACAGTGGGGGGATTCAAACATGCATGGGACAGACATAAGGCAATTGTAGTGGGGTGTGGCAGAAAGTAGGCTGTTGGTTAACTAGAATCTGCAGCTTATCCAGTAGGTAGGGAAATGGGCAGACTGGGTGGGCCAAGTGGTCCTTATCTGCCGTCAAAGTCTATGTTTCTATGTTTACTCTATGGGCCAATGACTCCGGGGTGGGGGGTGTCCTTATGAACTTTATTATAAAAGTGACTGTTATTTTTCTGTAACTTGCTGTTTGCTACCTTTCCCCCAACGATTTTGTAGACTTCAAGATGGCATGCACTTAGTAACTGCATAGTATTGTCCTTAGAACTTTCGGCGTGAAAGAGGCTCACTAACTACTAGAATGGTGGGGACATTAATTTCATATGGAGCAGAGAACACTGTTGAATATTCTTTACAGGATGTACATGCTCCTTGTTGATGGAGTTCTTTGCATGCACTGGGAGGGGGAGGTGTTATGTCCAAACATTTTTTAGAGTTGGCATTTGGTGTGGTTTTTGTAGTGGAGTTGTTTGCAAAATCCATTTCTAACTAACGCTGCAGCCTCGTGTCCAAACCATACCAGGCGTGGGTAAATCCCTGCATAACTCACACCCTGTCATGGTTTATTGGTTAAATCCACTCACGCTGCAGCTGATTTACAGCTCTGCAGGTCATACAGGAATTCCTGTACCAAAGCAGTTTGAGCAGCCAAGGCTCTTTGCTACAAGACCCACCTTCAGTCCACCCTAAGCTCCTCAGCCAACTTCTGAAAAGGACTGCACTCCTTAGTTGACTCACCAGCCCAGTCCCCCTACCCCCACAGGAGATGGCTCACTGGTCTCCGACCCACAAACCGTTGCCTCTCTCTTCAACCATTTTTTCACCACGTGCTCTACCTAACCAGCCCTCTCTTGATCTCCCTCCAGCTGCCTCGTCCTCTCCTTCAGACACATTTAGCTTCCCTCTAGTCACCCTCCATGAAGTCCTTGTGGCTCTCATGTCCCTAAACCCTTCAAAACAATGCCCAGACAGGCTTGATCCTAAACTCCTCCAACTATCTGCCCCAGCCATAATCCTCCCCCTCGTGCATCTTGTGAACCTATCCTTTTCTCTCTGCGCAGTTTCCCAAGCCTGGAAAATGGTCAAAGTCCTACCACTCCACAAAGAGGGTGATCCCTACTCCCCTGAAAACTAAAGGCCAATTGCACTACTCCCCTCCCTAGCATAACTCGTGGAATCCCTTGTTCTCTCCAGGCTTACCACCTTTCTTGACTCCACATCCTTCCTCTCTCCTTTCCTGTCTGGTTTTAGAAAGAACCACTCTACCATCTTTTCTCTTCTCTGAGTGACAGACTCCATCCACACAGGGATGGACAAAGGACACATCACAGAGGCGAATGTCATTGATCTGCCTAAAGCGTTCGACCTGGTGTCCCACCACCTCCTCCTAAACAAACTGATCTCATCAGGTCTCTCCACCCCCACCACAAACTAGTTCCTCTTCTACCTAGTGGGCCACCTGCAGTCAGTACAGGTGTGTGCCATACTGTCCCACCCATATCCAGGCCAGTGTTCCCCAAGGTTCCATCCTGGGCCCAATACTATTTTCCGTTTTTCTCAATGACCTTCCCTTAGCCTGTATCTCCTCACACATACACACGTATGCAGACGACATGGTAAATTACACATCTGGTTCCTCAACCGTCGCAGTCAAGGTCCCACTCCAGTGTGATTTCCTGAACATGCTGCACTGGTTCCAGGCAAACCAACTCAAAATTAACACAAAAAAAAACTGAGTCCATGACCTTCAGCACTAGCCAGAAACTAGCTAGGCTCTCATCTCCCCCGTGTTCTCTATCCTTGAAGGCACCCAACCTGAGGCAGCCCCAGCCTTCAAATATTTGGGAGTTTGGCTAGACAGCAAACTGGACTTCTCCTCACATGTTGACACCATCCACTCTAAGCTCTGCCCCAAGTTTAGTGCTTTATACCGCAACAAGGGCAGCCTCTCCCCACCAATCTGCCAGGAGCTGGTCACCAAAATTATTCTCCTCATTTTCGATTATGCTGATGTGGTCTACAGCTCTGCACCCTGCCTGTTCTTCACTCACCAGACTGGATACCCTCTGCAATGCGTTCTGTCATTTTGCCACTAACACACCCCTCCTGCACCCATCACTGTTCACTGTACTCTACACTTTCCTTACTTCTCTACCCCTATCCCTATGCCACCAGACACACTGCTCTATCTTTATTGCCAAATACTGGTTTGGCTCATCACCCCCCCCCCCACTTATCTTCCCTCCTCTCCCCATAGCTGCCTCTGCCTACAAACTACGTACCAGAGACTCACACACCCTCTGCCTCCCCTTTCCAACACTCGTGCTGGACAAGTGGCTTTCTCACACCGGCTCCCCGCTCTCTGGAACCAGCTTCCCTCTTGCCTCCAACTTTCCCCCTCCCTCCTTTCATTAAAGTACCTACTAAGGCTCTTTACTAAGTCTTCATGCAATTGCAACTCCTCCCCCTGAAATTATGTGAACCCTTACACTCTTTTTTGTGTTTGTATTTTGCAACCGACTTGTGGCACCCTTGCATTTTTGTCTCACTAGCATGAACTATTCCATGTAAATGTTGTTCCTTACTATGTTTAAGCAATAAGGCATGACCAGAGGTTATGTTAATAGTTTGTTAATCACCTTCTAGGGGTGTAATGTGGCATGAGGCGTAGCCGAGTGCTACATGCCCCTAGAGGGTGATTAACTGACCATTAACATAATCCCTGGAGTGCCTTATTGTTATAATAAAAATGTTTTTTTAAATAGTGTTAAACCTTGTTCAGCATATGATTAGGCTGTACATGTATGTTAATCAAAGATTAACATAGGGCTGATAGAATCTCTACAACCAATCAGAAAGCTCTATTTCTCAGACCCTTTTTATAATTGTACTTACCCATGTTCTACCCTTTTCTCTGGGCCGCACCTGGAAATGAGCCTCAGCTCAATGTGCCAATCCCAGTAACCAAATTTTAAATAAATAAATAAAAATAAATTATAGAAGCAGATCCAGTATTGGAACAAACAATGAGAAATAAACCCCCACAGCTTTTCTATAAAAAAAGCCCATAATACACAAGATAGACTTGTGCATTCATTCCAATTGCCCCCTAAAAGGGACCCCCCTACCATATCTGGACTCCTGCCCCCTGTTGGATGCATGTTGTGGAAGTTGTAAATTTAGTAAATTTATTAAATAGGGCAAAACATTCATGCACCTGAGAGAGGGTGAGATTTTTATGATAATAATAATAATTCTTTATTTGTAAGGTGCCTTTCAGTGAATCAAGGTGCCTAACAATAAATTAAAACAATACAAACAATAAACATCTTACTTAAAAATTCATAAAACAGACAGAATAAAATCAGACATAGGCTTGGTGCCATAAGTGTGTCTTAAGTGCCTGTTTAAATCCCTCCACAGTCGCGCACTCCCGTAACTCATGGGGTAGAGAATTCCAAAGGGCTGGGGCCGCGTACATAAATGCCCTGGCCCTGGAAGATTTTAAAGAAACCCTTGGGATCTCTAGCAAACCCCTGTCAGCCGAGCAGAGCGATTGCCCGGGGCAGTAAGGAACCAGAAGCTCTTTCAGGTAGTCCAGTCCCTGTCCGTGTAGGGCTTTATAAGTCAGAAGTCCGACTTTAAAGGTGGTCCATCACTGCACCAGCAGCCAGTGCTGTTTGCACAGCACCGGAGAGATGTGACAAGACCGGGGCATCCCTGTCAATAACTGGGCTGCAACGTTCTGCACCAGCTGCAAGTGGTGGATATCCACCCCAGGTAACCCTAGATAAAGGGAGTTGCAGTAATCAAGATGCGAGGTCACAAAGGCATGGACCAATGTAGGGAGATCGTTGGATGGAACTAAGTGCTTAACCCTGGATATGTTCCTCAAATGTTAGAAAGAGGATTTGATGACTGCCGACACCTGCGAATGCAGTGTCAGCCCCTCATCAAAGATCACCCCCAGGTTTCACACCCATTCAGAGGTAAGGAGCTGGGAGCCCCCAAGGAAAAGTCCTGAAGACCAACCTGCCCCCAACCCCTCTATCCGGCGCCCCAGGTCCACAACCAGCACCACTGTCTTTTCTGAGTTCAACCTCAGCCAGCTCGAATTCATCCAACCCTGGATTTCAGCGAGGCAGTTGTTAAATACCAAGAGAGCTCTATCCTGGTCAGGTGTGAAAGAAAGTTAGAGCTGGGTGTCATCAGCATAGCAGTGAAACCTCAGCCCATACCTTCTTACAATGTCTCCGAGGGGAAGCATGTATACTGCAAACAACATGGGGGACAACACTGAACCCTGAGGAACCCCACATGACAGAGAGACTGGGCCAGAAGAATGAATTCCAGACACCACCCTCTGAGTTCTGCCAGTGAGGAAAGATGTAAACCATCTGAGGACTGTACCTGACAGGCCACAGATGAACCTCAAGTGATCGAGAAGAACCCCATGGCCCACAGTGTCAAATGCTGATGAGAGATCTAGAAGGACCAAGATGAAATGTTTTTTCTGATCCCTTGCCATCAGGAGATCATTGAGCACCTGAACCAGCGCCATCTCAGTACTATGCCGCTTTCTAAAACCGGACTGGAGAGGTTCATAGATGTCTTGGATGGTCAAATGGTTCTCCAGTTGTAGGGCCACCACTTTCTCAATCACCTTCCCAATAAAGTGAAGGTTAGAGATTGGTCTGTAGTTAGCAGGGCAGGCTGGGTCCAAGGAAGCTTTCCTCAGGAGAGGTGTCACCACCGCCTCCTTCAGGGAGCTAGGAAACTCACCTGTCTCCAAGGAGCACCAGACTATCCATGCTAGAACCGGGCCAATGATATCACTACAACCCATAATTAGGGTAGTTGGTCCTGGGTCCAAACTAAAGCACATAGGGCGCATACCCTGGACAATCCGCATGACCACTATGAACTCTGGCTGGTCAAAGCAACTCCAGGGAAAACTGAGAGATGGTGACCAAGCGCCGATCTAAAGCATCTCCCATAGAGTGTGCTGGTTGGATCTCCGCCCTGATGCCGGCCACCTTAGCTGCAAAGAATCGAGCAAGCTCGTCACACTCTACTTGTGAAAAGGCTCTTTAAATCTGCAGGCAGGCTGGGTTGCACAGTCTGTCTACAGTTCGAAAGAGCTGAGCTGGTCGATTTTGAGCAGCTGCAATCTCCCCAGACAGGAACTCTGCCTTCTTACAGGTGATTGCTGATTGATAGACTCGATAATGTTCTATCAACCTAAGGCAGTCGGCATCCAGGGCAGATTTCCACCAGCAATGTTCTAATCTGCATCCTAATTGCTGCATCTCCCTCAAGGTCCTATCAAACCAAGGGGACCGAGGGTGAAGGGAGAGAGAACGAACACAGATAGGAGTAATGACATCAAGAGCTGCAGAGATAGCCTTATTATAGGCCATAACTAAGGCCTCTGGGTCATTGTTTGCCCCGGTAGCACCGATAGGTCAAGTACCATTGCCAGGCCTTCGGAGCTAACATCTCTTAAAGGGCAGTACCTGACCAGCTGCACAGGGGTAGGCCTACAAAGGGGGCACAAAAACAGAACCCCATGGTGCAATGATTGGACCATACAACAGGTTCCACCCTCAAATCAAAGGCATCGATCCCCAGGAGGAAGACTAGGTCAAGAGAGTGACCGCGTTTATGAGTAGCAGCATTAACAATCTGTGTAAGGCCCAGAGATATTATCAATTGGAGGAAGTGTTGTCCAAATTGTGAGACTTCATCATTGATCCAGGCATTAAAGTCGTCCAGGACCATCAGCCTGGAAGACTCAAATGCCATGTCAATCATGAAGTCCGCTACTTCCTGAAGGAAGCGCTTCTCATCCCGGGGTGGACGGTAGATGAGAGCAATCCTACAACCTACACCTGCTACAACAGTACACTCAAATGGCTCAGACTCCTCAACTGGTACATTCGTGAGGCCCAGTTTGGTCTTGAAACAGACCACAACCCCCACCCCCCGACACAATCCAATCTCAAGCGATGTATCACTGAGTACCCAGCCGGAGTTGCAGCCTTCAGTATTGGGCCAGAGTTCTCATCTAGCCAGGTCTCGGTGATGCATGCCAGGTCCACTGTCCCAACAAGATCTGCAATAATTGCAGTCTGTTTTTTAATGGACCTGGCGTTACATAACATCGCTCGAGTTGGATGGGCTTCTAGGGCCGCCCAAAATGCCTACCCACCAATATTGGTGGTGCCTTTGGGTATGGAAACCAGGCAAGGTGGACCATGATCTGGGTTCCATTCCCCCCAAAGCGTCTTCTGGATTTTACTACTCCGATGTGGTGGCTCCGCTCATTCACCCTCCACCGTTCACACCCCCCAGCCCCCCTCTCCCCCCGGCGAGTGATACCCAGTGCTCTACAGCACTGGTAAGTTGTAAACTGCAGTGGGGGAAGATGAAAGGGCAGAGAGCATGAAGGGCGGAGGATAAATAGTGCATTACCGTGGGGGCAGGCCCCCTACAAATATTGATGACCCCACAAAAAAGGTACACCAAGCCTACACAAAAATTAAAACACACAAAACAACCCCAATCAATTAGTTAAACTAAACAAAAAATATAATTAAAAGAATAAAGAAAATAAAGTAAATGAAAAAAATAAAATAAATAAATAAATAAATAAATGCATACATAAAATGCTTCCACACCTCTCACATGCAGAAAAACAAAACCAACCCCACCACAAAATTCAAACAAAAATAAACAGATGCAACACCCACTCCTAAAGCAGCAAAAATATTAAATGACATTTTATTAAATTATTGAATGATAAGGGACCTGATTTTGTATGATACTCGTGGTGTTGCATATATGACCACATGCACATGTGGCACCTTTTAAATAGGTAAAACAATCAGGCCATTTAAATGTGGGATTGGTGAACATGTTAGAGGTATAGCTAGTGAGGACCTGACAAATATCCTAGCAGCACACATATAGTTTGAAGGTCCATCTAGTGAACATACCTGCTCATATATGGGCATTGAGAAAATATGGGGAGCAGCTGTGGTGATCTAGTTAAGTTATTCCTGCAGGGAGAAGCAAAATTGATGTGCATTCTAGGTGCTTTCAAAGCACCAGGTCTTAATGGAAGTTTGGAGATAAAGCCTTTCCTACAGGCTGGTTGTATATATTTATGTTTCTTACAGCATTATATTTGTGAGGGAGTCCTTCCTTTTGGGAGTCCAGTTCCTGTACTTGAGTCATCTAGTCCACCAGATTATTCTGTGGTGCACTGCCCTAGGCAGAAGCGAAGTGGGGGGGGTGGTTAGCCATCTGTTTTAGATCCACTCTGCAGCTGACGGTATACCCCTTGGGACAGACTAGATTGTTTGAAGGTGTGGCCATAAAAAGTGGACTGGGTACAAGTTGCAGGACTGTGCTCATTTACCATCCTTCCAGTTGTGGGCATGAATTCCTGCAGAACTTTCATTGCCGACCTGGCGTTGGAGTCACCCAAGCTGATGGTTTTGGGTGATTTCAGTGCCTGGGTTGATGATGATACATCTCCTTTTAGTATGCAGTTCCTCCTGGCGATGTCATCCTTGGGCTTTGTGCAGGCAGTTGCTACTGGGACCCATCAACACAGCCATTCCTTAGTCTTCTCAACTGGTCTTGACATTAGCAATGTCAAGTTTGATCTGGTCTTTTGGTCGCATCATCATGTCGTTCAGTTCTTTTGTGTGGCTCCTCATTTAATTCCCCTGTGAAGATGGTCAGGTGCTGCTCTTTTAAACATTTGGAGCCTCAGAGCATCCTGGCAGTTGACATCTCAAGCATGCAGGTGGCTTGTGCGATGGATGTTGAGGCAGCTGTGGAGGGTTATAATCTAGCCCTCTCTTCTGCTTTCAAATCCCTAGCACTGGTTCGTGTATGCTCCTTGACTTCACACCTCAGGTCGTCTTGGTATAATGCAGGATCTGAGGAGGATGAAAACTAAGGGGTGGAGGTTGAAGCATTGCTGGCGGATGTCCCACTCAGAAGTGGACAAACTGGTGCTGAGAGTTCACTATTGTGAGTATCAGCAGGTAATCACCCTGAAAAAGACAGTGTTCCAGTCATGGGTGATTGCTGCTGGAAGGGACCAGCTGGTTCAGCTTTTCATAGAAACATAGAATTTGACGGCAGATAAGGACCGTTTGGCCCACCTAGTCTGCCCATTTTCCTACTTAACAGATAAGCTGCAGATCCTAGTTAACCAACAGCTTACTTCCTCCTACCCCCCACTAGGACTGCCTTAGGTCTGTCCCATGCATTCCTGAATTCCTCCACTGTTCTTGACTCCACGACCTCCTCAGGGAGGCTGTTCCATGCATCCACAACCCTTTCTGTGAAAAAATACTTCCTCACATTACCTCTGAGCTGTCCCCCCATCTTCAAATTGTGCCCCCTTGTTCTTGCACATCTCTTTTTCTGAAAGATGCTACCCTCTTGGACTTTGTTGATTCCCTTGAGGTACTTGAAAGTTTCTATCATGTCCCCTATCTCCCTTCTTTCCTCAAGGGTATACATATTAAGCTCCTTTAGTCTTTCTTCGTATGTCTTCTGGTGCAGACCCTGCACCATTTTGGTTGCCCTCCTCTGGACAGCCTCCACTCTGTCTATGTCTTTGCGGAGATGGGGTCTCCAGAACTGCACACAGTACTCCAGATGGGGTCTCACCAACTGTCTGTACAGAGGGATAACAACTTACTGTTTTCTACTATTGATGCCTCTTCCTATGCATCCCAGTATCCCCCCAGCCTTCCTTACTGCCTTCTCATATTGCTTGCCCACCTTTAGGTCATCTGATATAATTACCCCCAGGTCCCTTTCCATTTTTACTGTTGTCAGTATCTCACCCCCATTGTGTTCGCTTCCCTGGGTTTTGTTTCCTATGTGCATTACCTTGCACTTCTTTGCATTAATTTGAGCTGCCATACATTTGACCATTCCTCCAACCTTGCCAAGTCCTTCTCATCCTTTCCACTCCATCTTGTGTATCAACCCTGTTGCAGATCTTTGTGTCGCCTGCAAAGAGACATACTTTTCCTTCCAGTTCCTCTGCAATGTCATTTATAAAGACATTAAAAAGGACCGGCCCCAGTACTGAACCCTGTGGTACCCCGCTAGTAACCCTCTTTTCTTCACTGTGTACTCCATTTACTACTACCCTTTGTGTCCTGTTGTCTAGCCAATTTTTTATCCAGGCTACCACCTTGGGACCCACTCCAGGGCTGGCTTACTTAACCCAATATGTCTGCAGTCTTGTAAAGTCTTTATCGTGAAAAATGCAAGGAGTTTAACCAATTCTTTTTAGACAAGATGACCTCCATCTGGGCTGGGATCTCGAAGAGCAGCCTGTCGTTGGCTGACAATGTTCATTCCTTGCAAGATGTGGGCACTCCTCCTTTGTGGGCTTAGTTTGAGCCAGTCTCACTGGATGACATCTCATGGATGGTTTCTGGTTTGCGACCCACCTAAGGTGTATTGGACCCTGGGCTGACCAGACTTCTTTTAGATTGCTGGGACTTGCTCAGTCCAGTTGTAGTAGAGATCATCAGGTGTTCCCTTCTAGAGGGTGTCTTTCAATCTGCCCTAACAAAGGCAGTGGTGAAGTCTCTCCTTAAGAAGGCTTCCTTGGACCCTGATGATCTTGTCAACTACAGACCTGTCTCAACCCTTCCTTTTCTTGGGAAGTTCATTAAGAAGGTAGTGGCATTGCAGCTAGAACAGTACCTGGAGAGGTATGACATCTATGGACCTTTCCAGTCTAGCTTTTGGCCTCGTCATAGTACAGAAACTTCCCTAGTCCGGGTACTCCATGATCTCCTTTCAGCAAGGGATAGTGGGCAATGTTCTATCCTTGTCCTTCTAGACCTTTCATTGGCTTTTGACATGGTTATCATGGGGTGCTTCTGGCTCACCTTCAGCACTATATAGGACTCTCGGGCACCATTTTGCTGTGGTTGAAGTCCTATATAACTGGCAGGACACAACAGATGACACCTGGCTCTTTTACATCGAGCAGTGCTGCTCTCTGTTATGGGGTGCCTCGTGAGGTGATTCTGGCTTCCATGTTAAGCCCTATGTGCATGTTGCCCCTGGGGGAGATCATCAGACACTGTGGCTTGGCATTTCATTGCTGTGTTGATGACACCCAGCTGTATGTGTCTTGTGCCCCTGGTGACAGAGAGGCTATCTTGGAATTGGGTGAGTTTCTTAAAGACATTCAGGACTGGATGGCAGCTAGCTGGCTTGGGCTCATTATATCTAAGACAGAGGTGTTACTGGTGGAGCCTGGTTGGTCTGGTTCTAGCACAGCAACTGGGGGCACTGCCCTTCCAATGTTGTGGGGAAGTGACCCTCCATGCTGCATATAGGGTAAAAAATCTGGGGGTCATTGTGGACTCCAAATTGACTCTGGAATTCCAGATGTTGACTGTTATCCACAGTGGCTACTATAATCTGTACAATATTGCTCAGATTAAGCCCTATCATGAGCTGACCAACCTTGCAACACGAGTGTGTGCCTTGGTCTCGTCTAGGCTGGATTACTACAGTGCTCTTTACCTGGGGCTATCTGCAAAGCTGATACGTCACCTGCAGCTGATTCAGAATATGGCAGCCTAGCTGGCTTCTGGGAAATCTCACTACAAGCATATTATACCAGTTCTCAGTGCTCTCCACTGGCTCCCGGTTAGGTGGCGCATCAGTTTCAAGGTTTGCTTGTTAACATACAAGGCCATACATGGTCTGGGTCTGGACTATCTGAAAGACTTCTTGATTCCATATGCTCCTGGTAATGCCCTCTGGTCAGTGGAGGCAGATCTCTCCATTCCTAGATACTGGTTAAAATCTTCAGGTAATAGGGCATTCAGTGTGCCAGCCCTGATTCTTTGGAATGCCCTTCACCATGAGGTGAGAGGGGCTCCTTCACTGTCTGTTTAAAAAAAAAATTCCTGAAAACTTAGTTTTTCAATTTATGTTATAGCCTGGTTCTATGACTGTTAGTTGTTTTAGATTTTAACCTATTGTTTACTTGTTCTATTGTAAGGCAATCAGAGCCTTAGGGATTGGGTGTCATTTAAATAAAATTGGCATTGGCATTCCTTCCTTTAGGCATCTGAACAATACTGCTAAGTTTGATGTTTGAAGAGCTCCTGAATATATATGTTTTTCTGTATGTTTTACTCTTTGTTTTCTCTTTCCAAAATAGTGTGTGGCACCCCCTTGTGGCACTTTGTTTACGGGAAGAATGATAGCACGGCTATGGAACAACCTATATTTGCAGCTATGTAAAGAATGTTGACTTGAACTTTCAATGGACTTTTTGTCTATGTATATAATATATATAATTGTTTTATAGACAGGATATAGAACTAAAATATTAGAAGTGCTGATATTCGGAGTCACGTGATGATGCTGTAGTGGAAGCAGCGTGGCTGATCAGCTCCCTCCCGAAGGGCCGTTTCCTCCAAGATTTATCAAAACTTCAAGCAAGAGAATTAGCCGAAAAAGTGGATGTTGTTAACCTGAACCACCATCTAATTGTTAACGGAAGATATTTTGGACCTACGGGGAAATTCGGGTACGTGACAGCAGAGGGGTGTTCAGGCCTAGGCCTGTAATGGAGGCCGAAATGAGACAGGCTGCTCCACTTCATACACCTCCGTCTACGCCAGAAAAAGGAGCGAAGAGACCGAAATCCCAGACAGGGGCTACGCAGAAGCCTGCTAGCAGTTCCTCTAACACGCAATCAAACGTTCCACTAACTGAAAAACGGTTCATCGAAGAATTGCAACCTCTTAAATCTGCTATGCAAGAATTGACAGTGGAACTAAAATCACTTAGGGGAGACCTGGCTGAATCAAAAAGAGCCATATCAGATAACTTGGTCCGCATAACGTCTACTGAAAAGCGGGTAATGGTGAATGAAAAGGATATAGTAAGCATCAAGGCAAAACAGTAGAAAATAGATTCAAAGTTGGAAGACTTAGAAGGCAGAAGCAGACGAAATAACATTCTCATAATTGGTCTGCCAGAAGATGCGGAAGGTGCAATGCCCATCACCTTTTTACAAAAGCTGCTACTTAAAATCGCTGGACCATCTCCCAATAACTCAACATATGTTATTGAGCGAGCGCAGCGCTCCTTGCGTCCCAAACCTGAAATGGGGAAACCTCCCCGACCACTTATTATAAAATTTCTGAACTACCAAGACAAATGGCACATATTGAAACAGACCAAGGAATCGTATCAAGTGTTGTGGGAAGGTCGGCAACTTCGTTTCACACAAGATCTACCAGTCACCGTTAGGCAGAGAAGAGCAGAATATCATGCAATTGTCACAAAACTAATTGCAGCAGGGATCCAATTCAGAGTCACATATCCATCACGTCTCTCTGTAAATGTAGTTGGCTCCTGGCATAGTTTTGAAGATGCCCTGCAAGCACTTCCAGCCTTGCAATCCCTCCTGCCAGATCTTTTTGTGGCCCGTTGAAATCTAAATCATTTGAGAATGTGGTTTGTGCCCTGGTCTATCAATGGCTACAGTCAGATGGTTATTGACAGAGTTTTTGAACGAAGAAGTAACTCCTTGCATAGTAGGTCTTGACCCCTTACCCCATTATGAGTTAAACATTTGAAAGTTAGCCTGCTGAACTTGCGACTTTAATTTGAGGCTAAAGAAAGGGGCATTTGGGTTTTATTTTATTTCCCTTGTAAGCACAGAGTTCAGCCGATCAAGAGAGCCTCGGGGAGATGTCACAACTGGTTGGGCTGAGACGAGATCGGGAGCGAGTACCATGTGAGAGGAATTGATAGATCATCTCAACCTCATAAATGCTTGCCAGTGATTAAAGTTTGCGCTTGCAGTAGTCTTGTCTGGAAATTCGAGAATCTGCTTCGGATGGAAACGGAGATCATCAACATCAGAAAAAGCTGGAAGCTAAAGTCGAAGTTACACAGAGGCTTGCAGCGGGACTTGAACTTTCTGCCTTGCTTCTTGCACTGAACTTTAAAAGTCGCTGCACCTCGAAAGAATGCTCAACCCACGTTGGTACTCAGTCCTCTCATTGGAGTTTATGGAGCCTGACCGGAGTTTTGTCAAGAAAGGCTGTAATTATAACATTTTCTGTGACACTCTCGAATAATTGGAGATGTGGCTGCTTCAAGGGGGGAAAATATTTCCTTTTGTTGAGTCTACTGCCGCAGGTCTATTCATGTATAGGAAGCCCATGATTAAATGGGAAGGCATCTTGGAGGGGCTGGTGGGGGGGGTGTCTTTCTTCACAAGGAATCTACCTCAGCGAAGGAGTTTTTAAATAGGGGTCAGTTTGGAGCAGGTCGAATTATATATTCAGTGTACTGGTTGGGTCATAAGATTTCATACTTAACTAATGCCTGTATTTCAGTTCATCATAATATGTTCGTTACTTATACACCAAAGGGTTCAGAATGGATTTGATAGCTAAACAAACTTCCTAAGGGGGGACCGGTGTTCGTGGGTGGGGCGGGCAGTCAGCATATGGCACACTGACAGTGCATTATGTGCTATAGATGTGCAGGGAAGGATATCACAGTCAAGTCCGATCCGTGGTGGGGTTATTTGTTGCTATCATGCTTACATATGGTATATGGATGTTTTATACTTAGCACAGTTAATAATTTGTGTCTTCTTAGGGTTGATGAGACTAGTGATCTTGATCTATATTACTGGATATGTTTACATGGTTACGACTTTTGGGGAACGGAGGATATATCCATGTTACTACGGTTTAAATTTAATTTTTATTATGTGGGGAATACAGGGAGGGGAGGGGGTAAAATATGGGGGGTTGTCTGCCACCAGGGATAGATACTTTGATTCAATATACCATTACTGTCTTAGTAAATCTACTTGGCTAAATATTAATCCACGCTAATCAAGATCCATAATGGGAATGAGATATGGATCTTGGAACATTAAAGGAGCACACTTCCCGTCAAGTGTTCCAAAATTTTAGTCCATCTTAAAAACTTACAGATTGACATAGCCTTCCTCCAGGAGACACATCTTAAAGCTATAAATTCATGCTACTTTCGCAGAAACTGGGTAGGGCAAGTATATGCTGCGGGCAAAGAAACTAAGAGAGGTGGTGTAGCTATTCTCATAGCTCGTAGGGTGCCCTTCCAACTTCTGTGTTCTATAGTAGATCCTGAAGGTAGATATGTCATAGTAAGAGGCCTACTGATTCATACAGAAGTTATATTGGGTTCGGTATATGGCCCGAACTCAGACGACCCACAATTTTTCACTTCCATAATGACAATATTGGCACCTTGGACCAAATTGCCAACCTTACTTGGGGGTGACTGGAATACAGTGCTCTCGAACACATTAGATAGATTGAGGCCCACTAGGTTACATTTATCCCCTGGTCAGAGAGCTCTACATGAATTAAGTTTCACCTTGGGGTTAATAGATCCCTGGAGGATTGCGAATCCAGAGGAGAGAGAGAATATTCTTTTCACTCCATACCTCATAATACTTACTCCCGAATAGACTATTTTCTCTTATCTATAGATTGCAACTCAGGGGTCACTGAAATACAATACTCATCGCAGGTTATATCAGACCACCGTCTGGTCTATCTCCAAGTTAACTTTTTCCAAAATATCCATAGGGAACGAACCTGGAGATTTAACAACCAGATTCTAAACTCAGATAAACTTATTGAAGCTGCTACGAGATTTTATCCTAATGTACATGGAGAACAATGCTACCTCCGTTTCCAAGAAAGACATTCTGTGGGGCTCTCTCAAGTGTGCCCTGAGAGGTGAAATAATTCGCCTATCAATCATATGTAACAAGCAAAGAAACACGAAAATATCTTCTAAGATACGTCAGATCTCCGAGCTGGAAAGGTCCCTATCCCCAATTTCTCCGGATGAGGACTGGGTTAAACTGGAATCCCTTCGTACTCAATATAATAAGCTACTTACCGAAAAAGTGGAGTTTATGATTACACGTTCAAAGATCAAATATTTTGATCAAGGAGAAAAGCGGGTAAATTATTAGCCTTACGCTTACGGACACAACTAGCCGAGAGAATAATCCCATCAGTTTATTCCTCTCAGGTACTCTTCTTAATTAGCTTTAAACATCGTAAACGCCTTTCAAGAATACTACCAACAACTTTATACAGCTCCCCCTAATCAGTATCCTTTAGGTCAGATGGACTCATTTCTTGAAGGAGTTACACTCCCTATTTTATCTGACTCACAGGTAGACTTATTAAAATTCCCTATTGTAATATCCGAAGTCTGTAAGGCCATAGATGCTCTCGTAATTGACAAGTCACCTGGGCCAGATGGTTTTACAACCAATTTTTACAAGACCTTAAAGGATACTATAGCTCATACTACTTGGACACATTTAATTATATTTTTCAAAATGGTCTGTCGGATTCCTCACTATCACGCCACCATAGTCCTTATCCCCAAACCTAATAGAGATCCTCTCAGAATGTCCAATTATAGACCTATTTCCTTACTAATGTAGATTTTAAGATCTTAGGAAAATTCTCTTGTCAAGACTTGCTCAGGTGTGGGAACATCTTATCAGCCCTGAACAGGTAGGCTTTGTTAAAATAGACACCCTCAGATCATTTAAGGAAACTGGCATATCTCCTCTCCGTGTCCAGGGACCTGGACACTTCCGCTGCCTTGGTGTCCCTGGACGCGGAGAAGGCCTTCGATAGAGTATCATAGGAATATCTTTTTCATTTACTTCCACGATACCAAATACCAAAGGAATTTATAAAATGGATTAAGATACTATACACTAATCCGTCGGCTAGAATACAATGCAACGGTGTTACGTCTCGTCCATTCACTCTGACACAAGGCACACGGCAAGGTTTTCCCCTGTCACCTTACTTATTTAACTTATATTTAGAACCTCTTATAAGAAAGATTAATCTTTCTATAATGATCAGGGGTATACGAGTAGGTCATCATGAATATAAGGTTTCAGCTTATGCAGACGACCTGTTGCTACATGTTATTGATCTCGAGCACTCACTGCTCAAGGTATTCCAAATTATAACACAGTTTGAAGCCTTTTCAAATTATAAGTTAAATCGGGACAAAACTGAAATCCTTCCCTTAAATAAATATACATTGAAAGCCGAGGTGACACATTTGGGGTTACAATGGAGTCCGAGCAAAATGAAATATCTTGGTATTTACATTCATCCCTCCCCAAAAGTCATGCGACTCCTTAACCTAGACAATCTGGTTCATAAACTGACAGAGGATTTTAAAAGGTGGTCTAAATTACCATTAACCCCTTGGGGGCGAGCGAATGTTATCAAAATGAATGTATTGCCATGGTTGTTATACCCACTTCAAATGATGAATATAACATTACCACATTCATGGTTTACTCGGTTGCATGGTATTTTGAGTAAATTTATGTGGCAAAACAAAAAAGCAAGGAAAAGTTATACAAAACTCACTATGAGCAAATCAGAGGGTGGTTTACAGATACCCAACTTCTATATTTACTACCTAGCAATACATTTGGCTCGAGTCCATATTGGCTACGGTCCAATCAAGATAATTATCACCTACCTTCTTGGGTCAGGATAGAGCAAGATCTTTGTCGAAATGCTGGGTGGACAACAGAGGCCCTACCATTCATCTTACTAAGGAAAATTCCCAAACCTCTGGGATACCCTTTATTCTCTTTGGTTCGGACTCAGCAACAACTTAGCGCCTTCCTTAAGACTGATAGAGTGAAGGATATAGCCCAACCCACATTCGATAACCCCAACTTCCAAATCGCTGGCAAACCAATAAAAGAACAGGTGTTTTGGCCCCAGATAGGTTTGGAAAGGGTGGACCAGGGGATTAATTCTTTCCAAGAAGGCTGTGATCGATTTCATTGGAAGGAAACCACAATTTTCAAATATCTGCAACTAGTACATTCATTGAGTCAGCATTTTGGAGTAAAGGGATGGCAGGACTCTTTTTCTAAGAAACTAACTCCATATCTAGATACCATCCCTTTCTCACATGTAATATCATTTTCATACAACTTTCTTAGATCAACGATGGAAACAACGGACAACCACTGTTATATACAATGGGACAAGATTTCTCAACCCTCACTAGTCCTACTGACTGGTCTCGTGTTTGGGCACATCTATATAAGTATATCAAATGGGATAAATATAGATATATGCAATTTCGTATAATTCACAACTTATATTACTCCCCACTCAAACTACATCGATTTGGTCTCCTGCATAACAGTTGTTGTCCTAGATGTCAACAGGAGGATGCTGATACTTATCTATATGTTATGGTCATGTGAGAAAATAGTTGCTCTTCTGCTAAGTATAGAGAGCAGGCTAAGTCCCTATTGGCTTTGACAGTTTTTTCCAATTGAAATATGTATCATTGGAGAATACACGTTAATACCTGAGGGCAACTAGAGAGCTCACATGGCCCTGATATCGCATGTGTGAAAAATGTTATATTAAAAAGGTGGAAGGACACTACTGTCCTACTTATTTAGAATGGTTTCAGGAAATAACGTTCACCCTGCAAGCAGAACATACGATTGCTAAATTGTCCAAAAACACCAAGAAATATGTAAAGAGATGGAAGCCTCTCTACACTTTGCTAATAAGTAACTAATGAGTCGGGGGGGGATTGAATGGAATTCTTAGTATAACAATGCTCCAGTAGCTTAAATAATTATTTTTAATATCGACTTATTAAAATGGTGGCAGACTGGGGAATAAGGGAGGGAAGGGGGCAGGGAGGGGTCCTGTAAGCAACAGATCACGTGTTGTATGGTTATATTATATATGGTTATATTTGTTGTCTCGAATGATGGACAATATATATGTCATTTATTATCAGCTTACATCTAATGAAAAATGCAATAAAGCATATTAAACAAGAAAAAAAAGTGCTGATATTCACACTTCTTGATAATTTTTACAAGCTGCGTTAGCTTATAAGCTGTGGAATATTTAGTGTTCTTATGTTTTTTAATGTTTTTAATATGAGTAAGTGGGGGTTTAAATATTGCCACCTGTGTTATGTTGCTATGGCATCAGTGTTATGGGACTATAATGGAATGGTTTGTGTGTGATGAGCTTCAGCCTTGGTAAAGCGCCCGTGAGGGTGTAAAACAGTGCCAAGAGGTTCTGTGGCCACTGTTAGGGGTTTGTTGTCCTGCTTTCATATTTTTGCACTCGTTTTGTATTGTATTTATTTGCTTAATAAACTTTAGATTTTAACTACATATATCGTAGTAGAAGTGAGTTGCTGTAGTTGGTTTGTGGGGAGTAAGGTACAAGGTTGTTTGGCTGCATTGCTGATGTTGTCAGGACAGACATCTTGGGATTAATACAACATGTCTAGTGGAACTGGATGAAACAGTTTACACATGTTACTACTGCATGGATCCACTGTGTGGATTACTTGCTGGACTCTTCTCAATGACTGTAATTGTAATATGTGTATACTTCCACCTCCAGGTCATCACTAACAGCACATTAATGTGGCCCTGAATGGACCATTCAATAATGCTGCTGGTGGCACCATATTATTCTGGCTCCAGCCTGGCTACTCACATTCGACAATAGCGGACCATTATTTTTGCTCAGATTGGACTACAAACATTAAATCCCCCCCCCCATAAGGTGCTGTTCATGCCCTCTTCCCTCCCTCCCATAAAATCTTCCTCTGAGGCAGGATGTGCCCCACCACTCACCTCCCATGCTGGCCACTAGGCTGCTGCCACCAGGACTTGTATTGCTATACATGACTGGGAAGCATGACAATTCGCTCCCGTCATTTCACTCCATGACAACTAGCTCCCAACAACTCGCTCCGGTGACAACTGGCTCCCGTGACAACCCGCCTCCAACAATTCGCCCCCTACTTACCAACAGCCAGCTGTCACAGTGCAAAATGAATGCTAGGATTCAGACTCACCAATTTTGTAAACTTATGGTATTGGAAGAACTTAGTTTGTCCATGAATCCTGAATCCTAATAGAAATTTGCATCGATTGAGAATGCTGCATCACATTTTGTTTAATTTCACACTGCTTCGTGTCATTTTGCATTGATTGAAAATGCTGCATCGCAGCTTATTTAATTTTGCACATGACTGGTTCTAGTCTTGTACAGTTGCACGTCTATGAGAATGTAGTGATAAATTTTTTTTTTCATCCTTTGTTTTCCTCCCACCATCCCCTATCCCTGCAGCACCACCCCAGTCCCATCCCCAACTTTCTCATGGACTTACTGGTTAGCCACAACTTACACAGGACCTTGTAGGTGGGTCATCTGTCTGTCGTGGTATCTGCAGAGGGTGCTGTATACTGGAGTGTGTCTGAGGCATTTTCATCCTTAGGTTTCTTCCCCAGGTGTCACTGTGCAGTGACGTGCATATGTCTGCATGTCAGCATCTGCCAACAGCTCTGCCCCATGTTACTGCTCTCAGGTGCTACTGCCTGGCCTCAGCCAGGTGGTGAAAATCAGGATCCCCCACCCTGAGAGAGCAGAGCTGTCAGTCATCTTTCGCTAGCTGGCCCCAGACAAACTGGGCTCATTGCCAAAAACTGGTTGATGGGGTCATGAATGGTAGTGCTACCTCTGCATAGACAGGCCAGCTGAACTGTTTTTTTTAATTTATTTGATCAGCAACATCACATGGCCAACTTTAATTGCTGCAGATACAAATTCAATTCAGAGGGTATTTATTTGTTTATTTATTTATTTATTGTTCTGTATTTTTTTTATTTGAGTAACTTATTGATTTTTACATTACAAATGTTATTTATTTTTATTTTAGTCTTTGGTAACCGGGTAAGACCCACTAGGCACAAGTGCCTGTTTTCAGGGGCAACCTGGGAGCACTGGGTGGTTAAGTGGCTTGCTCAGAGTCACACAGTATGCAAGTAGAGGTTGTGAGAATCAAACTCAGGTCTGGTCTGCTGGATGTATCAAGCTCATTCACACCTCGTTCCTCTAACCTCTAGGCTATATTGCCTACTGATACAGACCATAGAATTAGAATATGTAAAGTCACAGGTCATAATAAGCCTGCACCACCTCTCCCACCCTAACCCCCTCCCACCCACCCCTTAGATTCCCTCCCCAAGGAGTGTGCCCAAAACAGATGTTAAGCTAGATAGGAGAGTGAGAAACCAGAGACAAATGTGAAAGGGAGAGCATGAGAGGACAAAAATGTGGTTAGTTCAGGTATAAATTGTAGAGCTGGCCCCACTTTTTGGTGAAGAGAGGTAGTCTATGACGAGTACTGGCAATCAGGCATTCCATCCTGAGGCAGAAGGAAAGCTCATGTAGCCACTCTCAGTACAAAAGAGAGGATTGGTCCAGCCAATGTTTAAGGACCAGCTTCTTCACTGCTAGAGAAATGAGGGCCATATGGTATCTCCGCTCTTTGACTACAATCTGGGTATAGTCCCCTTTGATAAAGATCTCTGGGGAGAAAAGGCCCTTCAAACCCAGCAGGGGTCAGTATAAGATTCAATCAAGGCCCATGGCGGGGAGACCTTCTCACAGGGCCAGAGAATATGCAAAATTGTGCCCTCCTCCTTACCACATCTAGTGCAAGTAGGAGGAACTGATGTGTTCCATCCTAACCAACTTGATGGAGGTATTGTACCTGTTGTTTAAATATGGAACTGAGTGAGCCTTAGCTGGTCTTGAGTGGTGTACCTATAGAGATCCTTCCAGATGTATTCCCACTTGAAGTTAAAATTTGGCAACAGGGCTTCCAAATCCTTGAACCTACAGGTGGAGTGGGGGAGAACATATCTAGGAGGAAGGAATAAATCATGGCAGTACCGTGGGGCTTGAATGCGAGATCTTGAAACAGTGCAAGTAGTCCATCTAGCCCGGAAGACACTGAAGTGAGACCAAAGTGTTGTAACAGAAGATGTCTTAACTGAAAAGTCTTGAAAATCTGTGACGGGGCCAGTTGAAGTTTCGACAAAATCTCTGGGGAAGAGAGGAGAGAAGCTTGAGGATAAAAATCTGACACTAGTTTCTGATAGTTGAGAAAGCCACGCGGCTGAAATTGTATGACTACCAATTTTAATATTAATATTGGATAGGAGGGGCTAGGAAATATCTTTAGAGGGCTGAAATTTAAGGGATGCACATAGTTGTGAGAAGACATAAATGGATATTGCAACCACAGAGTCTCGTAGGGGTGTCAGAAGGGATTTCCAAGAGGAGAAGAAAACAGCAGGACCAGAAAGATTAAAGCTATGAAGCAGATTGGACTCTATTTGTATCCGTGGAGGCATATAGCCCCCCTCTGGATGTACTTGATGTGTAGAAAGCCATTTACCACATTTGTAAAGGTGACTAGACCAGTAGTAAAGCAAGACGTTGGGAAGTCGGAGGCCACCCAACTCTTTTGGGAGACCCAGTTTGAGATAATAATGTCTAGGAGACTTCTCTAACCAAATAAATTTAGTGATGAGTGTATGAATGCATTTAAAAAAAGAAATGGGAAGCCAGAGGTTTAACATACAGTATTTAAGGGACAGAAGAGTCTAGGTAGTATATTCATTTTTATTATGTTAATCCTACCCCACAAAGATATCAAAAGCATTTTCCACCTAGCAAAATCCTACTGGAGGATACTGACCAGGTCATCAAGGTTTAGCTTTTTCATGAGAGAGGCTTCAGTGGAGAGGAAAATACCCAGATATTTAATGAATCTTGGAGTCCAATTCATACCAAAGAGGACAAAATCTGACCTGTAAGTATAACAGTTAAGAGGGAAGATTTCTGTTTTACTGCAGTTAAGCTCATAGTTGGAAAGGGAGCTGTATCTATCGATCACCTTTAACGTTTCAGTAAGAGATGCAGAGGGGTGTGAGAAATGTAGCAGGATGTCATCTGCAGACACTGAGAGAGTCTGTATTGTCTTGCCAACTGGGATACCGAAAATGTTGGGGGAAGCTTTAATTTGTCTCAGTTCTGTATTTTTGTTTTGTACCCTTTAAAACTCCATTAAAATTCAGTTAACAAAATGTTCCTTCTGCACTATCTAAATGTACAATATTTTGCTATTTGTTGTACTGTTGTGATGTACGTGTGGGAGGGATATTTTGTAGAAAAATACAAGATAGCATTACTGATGATTATGGTGCTCATATTACCTCTCAGTTCCCTACAGCATTTGGCACTTGCATCACAACAGTACAACAAAATAAAATAAAACTTTATATAGCAAAACAATTGTGAGACAGCCACTGTTGGCTGTAGTCAACTCTTGTTTAGCTATGAAGCTGCTTATTGGCTAACCAGATATGTTATGTATTACGAACAACAAGGAAGCAGAGTAGACTTGGAGACTAATTCCAGCTCGGGGTTTAAAAAGGTTCATAATGCCACTCACCCTCCAGACTTATGCTTATTTATTTATTTAGCTATTTAAATGTTTCACCAGGAAGGCATTCTGAGCAATATTGTTAATTCCAGATGTGTCCTGGTGGTGGTGGTGGTGGTGGGGGGGGGGGGCAGCAGTTCACAATGGTAGCAATATACAGCATTAGAATCATAGAATATAATAATTGCAAGAGATACAACATTAGAATAGAATAAAGCCATGAAATGAACAACATACCAGTTACAATAACAATCATCTCAATGTGGGACAGGAACTAGACAGTATTCGCGGGATACAAGTACGTGTTTTGGACAGCATCGCAAGCACAGTTAATACCAGGTCATAGTGGAGGAAAATAGCAATATTAGTAGGGAATGAAGGAAATGTTGACCATGGACAGGGAAGTTCCAGGGTCAATAGAGCTAGATATATAACTGGCCAAGAAGTGGTATGAGTAGATCATGGGTTGTAGAAGGAGTAGAAAGGTATGATGGGATTGCCATCCTACATACAGAATTGCCTTTGGACAAAAGGTAGGTGAGTAGGGACACATACATAGTGGGAAGCTCAGGTCTAGAATTGTTGTGTGGTAAATGCTGGAGACCTGGAAGAGAGGAAGGTGTAAGATGTTAGGTTGTGGTGAGTGTTAGAGACCTGGGGGAGTGGCGGGTGTATGAGGTTAGGTTGAGGGACTTAGAGAGTCTGGGTTTGAGAGAAAGGAGAAATTAGGGACAGGAACAAGTTGAGGAAGTGTAGACATGTAGGAGGGAGGGAAAGAGCTCTGGGGGATGTAGTATTTCAGATATTGGCGGGGAAGGGCATTCCACAGCTTGGGACAATGAAATGAGAAGGCGGATTGACCGGCAGTGGTGGTTCTAAGGGGGAAGGCCAATGGTCTAGGTCCGGTGCTGTGGAGGGAATAGGGAGGAAGGGTTGGGGCAGAAAGAGTAGAGATGAGGTGGGGGGAAAGTGATCCAAATTAGAATTTGGCCATAAAGGTAGCAGAATGGATGAGGTGTCTGGAATTAAGGGAAGGAAGGGAGAGGGCCTTGTAAAGATCACAGTGAAGTGTCCGTGGGCAGCAGGATAGAGCTAACCAGCAGAAGGAGTGAAAGAGGGTGTCCAGTCTGGCAAGGCATATCACATCCTTAAACCCCCTCACAGAAATTATTCTCATCGTAAACCATTCTGTCCCCATCATTTTTTCTGCTTGTATCAAGAACTAGGAGACCCCGGTCTTGCTTTGTGAGACAGGGGACTTTCAAACCAGGATCGACAGTATTCCCAAGACTGAAATAAGTATCAAGCAAGTCATGTTTGAAACTCTTTACATTTCCAAATAAAAGTGAGTATGTTATAGCCCTTAAAAAATGTAAAAATATTTCAAGTTTTTTTTTTTTTTTATGTTGAAGCAGCAGTGCAATGAAATATGAGAAAATGTCTGATGTTTTCTGTGAAGCATTTTTGCCATGGTTCAGTTTCATTCACTAATATAATCCTACATTTCTACTAGTGTTAAAGTATTGTTTAATGTACTTCTCTTTCATTCTCAGTATATCACAAATGAGTTTGGACTGCTTCCCACTGTGGCTATAGGTAATGATGGTAATACAATCACAGGCCTCTCCTGTTGGAGTAACCCGGTGAAAAGGAAATTGATGTTTACAGTAGGCAAATGTTCCCCCAGGCCCTTCCCACATCAGACCAGATTATAACAGCCAAGTGTACTCAGCAGATGGAAGAAATACCAGGGGAGAGTAGCTGGCTGATTTATTTGTGACCTAAGCATGCGCCAGCATCACAGGCATCAAATGCATTTAGCAGAGAACCGTTGCTGGACACAGATGACTGAGAAAGGTTTGCATGTTGTGAAAATAAAATAACAGTTTGTATTTCTGATTAGTTGGCTAAAGGCTCTCTCTAGCATTAAACAAAAGTGAAATGCTGTAGATATATCCTGCCCTGCTCCAACAAAAATCATTATACATAGAGATTGTCACTGGAGAATGTTCTCCTATTGAATACTAGAAAACTGGGACATAACCAGACAGTTCCTGTGGCGAGAAATTCATCATTTTTTTTCCTTAGAAATCATGGCCATGAAAAGTGCACTGAGCAAGAGCTCACTGCCAGGTATGACCCAGGGGAAGGGTACATGGGATACATTTACAAAAATACAAACATGGCAAATATACAAATCTATGAATTAGGTGATATACAGAATGCCAGTCCGAGAACGAGAGGTACACAAATTCGATAACATACTGAAATACAAATCTAGACAGTTTGGGCACATAAATGTCACAGGTGCAAAAATGTGCAATAGTACAATTTGCAGATGATCGGTAGTACAAAAACTAGGGTATACCACTCTGTGAGCCCTCCACATTGACCAGGAATGGAATGCCGGAAACAGGAGCAGACAGGCGTAGGACCCTAGGGAGAAGACGGGACTAAGTACAGGTAAAGGAATTTATTTAATCTATTGAAACATATATTACCAGGTTAGCTGGCAGAGTTCTGGAAGACTCATTTCGTGCTGCGACCTTTGGGGGGTGGGGGTGATTACAGTAGAATTTACAGAAGTATATGCAGTAAGCAAGTATCACAGCATAGGAAGCAAGTGCCAATAATATGGTCCGTGAACTAATCGAATGAGACTTTCAGGGAAAAAGAAATGGAAATGGGACAAATGGGGGAGTGGGGAAGTCAGAAAAAAGGACACCTGCCTAGCAGAGGCTTTGAAAATGTTTTGAAGAGAGAGTTAGGGTTTCTGCTCTTGCAAGTAGTGGAGAGGGTGAAAGACAGAGAGACTGCCTTAAAGGGAACACAAACATGACTGTAGCCCACCGTAAGATAGGGAGTCACCTTAAGGACTGGTTCCTGGCCATGTTTGCCCTTCGTCACAGGAAGTAATAGAGGAGGCAAATGCATAAAAAATGGCCCTGGGCTCCTGGAATTTCAGAGGAGTTGAAGTCGGAAGGGGAAGAGGAAGAAGAAAGCCCTCTTAGGGAGCAGCCACATTTGGGGATAGTGGTGTTTTTCCCACCTGGTTTCAACGGGCAGTGTCGCTGGGGTCTGGCAACAGGGGCCTTGGGGGCTTGCAGAGATCTCTGGGGTGGAGGGGAACAGTTGGCCTCCACTGGTCACCCAGGCATACATTCTCCACAACAGCCAGGCCATTGCCTGGTAAGATTTGCAGCTTGTAGTTAGCCCATGAGCATGGAGGGCGACGATCTCATTATGCACAATTCTTTGGTCAAAGTCCCAAGGTACTATACTTAACCCCATGAGAACAGTGGGACTAGCAAACATCTGATCTGATCTTAAAATAAAATCTTCAACAGGCACTACAGACTATTGAATCTCACAGTGCTGAAGCCCTCCTCTGATGTCAGCTGCAGGGGAGTCTGAGATTTCCGATGACACGAAATGTCAGCTTGGAGCTCAGGAAAATCAACTTAATACATTAGTTCTCAGACTTTGTCATAGTATGCGTCCTGAAAGACATCCAACAACCTCTGTTCCCTGGCTACCAAGGATGTCATGGTCCCCCAGTCTGTTCCTGGCATGTTTAAGTCACCCAACACCACCGCCCTTCCCCTGCCCAATCTACAATGTCTCCCAGCATCTGCCACCAGACTCTCTTCCAGTTACTCCGCCAGCACAGGGGGTCTGTACACCACTCATATTTTTACTCTCTTGCCCCCCCTTGTTATCAAGGTGATCCAAATTGACTCCACGGTCCCCTCCGCCTCCTCCACTCCTCCCATGCCAATGCAGTTATTAACTATCAATGCTACCCTTCCCTCCCCGGCCCTTCCCGAACATAATGTAACCCTCCAGGTTCAGGTCCAGTCATTCCCTGCGGTGGCCCAAGTCTCAGCGACAGCTGCCACATCCACCTCTCCCTCAGCTAGCATCACCTGGAGCTCAGGCATTTTATTGCCATAGCTCCTGGCATTTAGCAGAACCACCCTCCACCCCTTCCCTATACTCCCATTTTCCCTGCTTGCGTTCCCATAGGTCCCCCGTCTCCCCTCGGTCTGCACCTTACCAGTCGGTCTTTTCCCACATTTCTCCAGCTCCCTAGGGGGGGTGGAAACAGGGTCCCTCCTTTTTCAGACCCCCTTCAACAGCCCCTTTTCCCATCCCTCCTCCCTTCACAAGTTTAAATCCCACCTTTCACCAGCAAACCCCTCTATTTTCAGCTTAAGGATTTCCTTCCCTCCCATTGATGTAACCCCAGGGCGCTACCTTTAGGCTACTGCCCCGCCTGCTCCACTGAGACAGGGTGGCACCCAGATCCATTTACGGTGCCTCCACCCAGAGGTTGGAGGTTAACACTGTCGAGATTGCCCTCGGTCACAGCCCCCAGGTAGCTACAACCCCCTTTCGTCCCACTAGTGGCTCATCACATGGAGTGCACACAATATTTTCACCAGTACACTACCCCCCTGGCTAGTATTCCTCAGCTTACTCCAGGGACCCCCTGTAAAGTAAGGTACAGTTATATCACGGTCACTATGCAGCAGTTCACCAGAAATGCACAAACTAGCCAGGGTGCAGTTGCAGAACAAACAATCTGATTTATTCAAGGGGGGATAACAAGGCTAGGGGGAAAATCAAGGTGATTGGCTTACTCTATACGTATCTACCTAGGGCACTGTGCACAGGCCTGAACCTAATATTTACTGTCCCTGGGTACCCAAGCCCTAATGGCTAGTCTACTGTGGCAGCTGGTTGGAGCCCTGACACAGACAGCCTTTACAATCCTGAGCAGGTCAGAATGGGAAGAAAGTTCAATTAGGCAGTCAACAGTATAACAAACAACTTGAGACCACTGTCTGCAAACTTGGCAGGGGAGCTACTCTGATTCAGTGTTCACGGATCCAGCAAATACCATTTCCGTCACCAACAGCAGGGCTGAGCCTGAATTTCACCAGCCTCCTCACACATTTATATGGCAAACAACAGAGGGGTACCTTACCAGACAGCTACTTCTAGGCCCCACACAAACTTGCAGCAGACTCGGGATGTAAACGCAGCTTCAACATCACGGGTGAACGAGCGCGATTCAGCAGATTCTCCAGTCCTCTCAGGTTGAGCCTGGTAGGTAGCTGGGCTGGCAAGCCTGCGGATTTAGTCTGAATCACTCGAAGGACAGAAATGGCCGCCTCGGGCCTTCCCGCGCTTCCCGCGCAAACACTCCACCAGCACAGAAGCACAGAGCTCCTTTCTCCTCCTCAGCCACAACGCATCTACCCCCCAGGAGCACGGGGCCCTCCTTCCAGTTCAGGCGCTACCCGATTCGATTGGCTGGCGTCACCTGCCAGTCAGTCACTCCTGCTGTCAGTGGTGTGAAAAAGCGCCATCACCCATAATGCCTTTCTCAAATGGCAAGCAGTTCCCCCATTGGTCAGCTGGCTCAAAGGAGTCCCGAGATACTGATTGGTCCAATTTGGCTGTTGGGGACCAAAATGGAGTGGATAATCCGAACAGTCTTTGCTGCAAAGAAAACAGATTAGAACAGCTACATTATCATCATTACCCTAAGTTATTTCCAGCAAACAGTTACATCCTTCAGAAGGGACTCCCTCTGCATGCTCAGTGAGGCCAGAATAGAGCACTTACTCAGCAGCCCGGGCCGGCCTCGGGTAGACAACCACACAGTCCCCCCCATTTCAGCTGATTGCGACTGCAACAGGCAGCCTTTAAAGAGACAGTATACGGAGGCATTAAAAGCACTCACTACCTACATGTTTAAGTGGCTCTGTGCCGAACACCATCCAGGCATGGAGCATTTAAACGAGCTCCGGGGAGGCTTTTAGGAACCCCCATTTGTAGGGGGGTTACATTGAGATGGAGCCTATCCCTAGCATACATTCTCTTATCCTCCCGGGTCTCCTCCCAATCCCCCATCAACCCGTACTCTCTGGACCCACACCACTTCCTGGGCCACTGATTTATTTCCCTCATCTTCTTCTTGTTTTCCCCACTAGGCCTCAGCACTGACAGGATTTCTGAGAAGGAAATCGCGCATCCTATGTCATGACAAACCCTGGCTAGCTCCCTGAACCTGGCCTGTATCTCCAGCACACTAGTTCCCTCAATGTCATTGGTACTCAAGTGGACCAGTATGTCCGGAGAACCTCCACAATCCTTTGCCAGTTTATATACTTCATGCTTGGCCCTGTTAGTCCAGGGGAGCATTTTGTTCTAACTGGGCAGGCTTCCTCCTCCCTATCCCATTTGATACCCCTGATTATACTTCCATTTGATACCCCTGATTATACATCCATTTGATACCCCTGATTATACATCCCATTACTTCTTTGTAAGCTTAATGGTGAACATCCTCAACATCCCCCCTTAGGAGGCTAATGAGGATGAAGAGGAGATTGAGCTCATGGATATGAGAAGACTGGCTCCCACAAGAAGGTTGTTGTTTCCCATCCACAAATCCCTCAAAAAAGGCCCTGATAAGATCATGTGAGCATCCACCTTGGCTGCTGGCATTGGCAAAAAATAGAAAAAAAATATCAGGTGGACAAATGAGGTTGACTGCCTGCATTCTCACTCTGATCTTGAGGGTGTGGTTCAGGCTGCTACATGTGGGAAGGCAAAGTGCCTTTCTCTGCTCAGACTCCAGAGAAATATTCCAGAAAACTGGACTTCATGGCCAAAAAGGTGCATACTAGAGCTGCAAGTTTAGTTCTCAAGAATAATCGAACACCTCAAACTTCAGGTGTTCGATTCTTTCGGACCATGACGAACTTTAAGGAAGATAGGTGGACTTTTGTTTTGACTGGTTCACCATGGTCCAAATGTGGCAGACCAGGAAAACCAGTCGAGTCACGGGCTGCAGTTTGCACCCTAACGGCTAAAAGAAAAGTGGGGCACACACCATTGCTGGAGTGAAAATATATATGTAACCCCCTCTACAAATGGGGGTTCCTGAAAAGTCTTCCTTGAGCTTGCCTAAATGCTCACTGCCAGGCTGGTGTTCAGCATTTTAGCAGATTAAATGTATTGCCAGAGAGTGCCTGTATAGCCTCTGTGTACTGTCTCCTTAAGAGCTGTCTGGATTGCAGTCTTAATTAATCTAAAAGGGAGCTCTTTTAGGAGATGTGCTTGTTTGCCGATCATTTGTTAGAGTAGTAATAATATTGCAGTTTGTTCTACCCTGCCTTCTTTGCAGCATGGACAGTTCTGTTTATCTCTACCAACTTGGTCCGGGACTGTCAGAATGGGCCAATCAGTACTGTTGGGACTATAAAATGGAGCCTGCCTACAGGGGCTTGGTGGGGTCAAAACTTGTAGGAATTGTAGTTTTTGCATTTTGGCGCCTAAAATAACCTGGAGGGGAAGCCCTTGTTGTGACTGACAGACAGATCAGTCAACCAAAACTTTTGGATCTTGGGGAAATTCCCAAGCTGCTTGCAGCTAGTTTCAGTTCTGAGTTGGGAAGTGAAGAGATAACAGCTCGAATGATTCAAGCAGCAGCCCCAGCATAGATTCACATGGGAGAACTGTGGAAAGGCCTGAATTTTGGCCTGCATGCTGTCCCTGAGAGGGAACTTGTGCCTTTTTTGGACTGAATCCGAACTTGGAGAGTGAAGTAAGCCACTGAATTGTGACCAGGCTCCTATCTGAAGAAGGCAGAAGATTTGCTGAATGCGATCAGCCTTTCTGGACTTCCAGCCACCTCTGAACTCCTGGATTGTGCAGAGACGCTGTAATTGTGACTTTTTGCCTGGTACAGTGGAGTTTCCTTACATGTGAATGTGTTGTGTGCTTATAGTGGGTCGTGATTTGGTTCCCCACTGTGATTTGAATTGTGTTCTGCTTTCTGGAAGCTGCATTAGAATTTCCTTATGTATAAATGTGCTGTGTGCTGCTAGTGGGTCGCGATTTGGTTCTCCACTGTGGTTTGAACTGTATTCTGCTTGCTGGAAGCTGCATCCAGCCCCACAGACTGAATCAAAAATCATCTCCATTGGGCCTGGGCCTTGTCACACTGGCCCAGCCTGACTTCCCGCTGCACAGAGAAGGCCATCGACGAGAGACCTGCCTGAGGATCAGCCCCCTGCTCAACACTTGAACAGGAATGATGCCTCGGTGATTCGTGTGGGCCCTGCTTCTCCGGGCACTCGAGCTCAACACCCTGCAGTCTTGATTTTGTCCTGCCTGTGTCCAGTATTGGGTACCGTGAGTAAACAACAGGGTAGCTCCCTGCAACAACAGCTAAATCTAAAGTGTCATCATCTGATTGTCTGGTTGCTTTTTCTTTCATGAACTGAGCCCTCCAGCTCCAGATTACAAATAGTGTGTGTTGTGCATGTTGCTTTCTTCTATCACAGGGCCCCAAACAGCTGCAATGTTCCTGGCTAGCCCATCGCTCCCTACCTGGGTACCCAGAGGTGTGACTGTGTGGGGACTTAAAGCGCATGCATAACTGTTTGAGTAATATAGCCTTTAAGCCAATCAACCTGATTGCGCCCCTTCCTTGTTCAAGTCCCCTGAATAAATCAGATCTGACTTTCTTGCTGCATTTAACCTGACTGTGGTTTCAGTTTGTGCCAAGAGTACTGTACTGTTGCTATTTACTGTGCATAACCTTGTTTTACAGGGGGTCCCCAGGGTCGAGCCAGAGGAACCAGTCCTGGTGGTAAGTGCAAACAGTGTGGGTGCTGGTATGATGTACAAGGGGTACTGCGAAAGTGATTATCGTATATTGCTCAGGCCACTAGAAGGGAAAGGGGGGGGGTTACAGTGTACCGAAGGGCTGTGCCCAGGTTAGTTTGACCACTACCAACCCTGACCTCCGGGTGGAGGCACCCGTTTCAGAACTCAGGCCCCTTAACCTGCTACTAGCCGTGCAGGCAGGAGTAGTTGCCCTTGGAATAGTACCACCAAGGGGTTACATATAATTAAAATTTTTAAACAAGCAAACCTCAAGGCTAAAACACCCCATGTAGTACTTTCTCAGGCTTCCTGAATGCCTGGCAGTGCTGCTAGTGTCTCTCCCCTCCCATGTTTACACCAGCCCTGCAGTTCCCACCAACCCTGCTACCCTCTCCCCTGGCTCACAGCTTACATCAGTGGTTTATAATGTTTTTAACTTACCTGTTGCTTCCTGAGTCATGGCATTTTGCTCCACCACCAAAAATGACAGGTAGTCGAGGACGTCGACATTAATTTGAAAAAAGACCCACACCACATTGCCGATGCCACATCGATGAGCTGCTCACGGTCATCTCACGCACAGCAGGCAGCTTCTACTGTGCAGGGTATGCTAATGAGGGCTACCAACCAATGGTAGAGTTAGGAGCCCTCTTTAGCACACCCCCACCACAGAAACCACCTGGCGTGCATGAGATGGCTATGGGTGGCAAACCAACAAACTAGTTCACCATGATGGCAAACCTTTTGAGGTTCAACTGCCAAAGTTCACATGGTCGAACCTTGGGAGGTTTGTACAGTTCTAGTATATACATCAACTTCCTTGCCCCTCAGGCAAGCAACTTACATGGCTTAGTACCAGAAAGTTCTATGGAGCTCTGTACTGGCAGTGAGCGAGAAAGAAAATGGTGACTTGGCAGTGCTGGCACAGGACATGGCAGACGCAGCTACAGCAGATCAGCAATAGATGCCACCAAGTGCCAGTTCCATGTGGCAGTGGACAGTAATGACACTGGCTCAAGGGTCCTGGCCCATGCAGTATTTTTAAGAAGGTTTGCCTGCCTTAGGGCTGCTCTCCTATCCCAGGACACGCAAATACTAGCATGCTCAATGATTGGCTACTAGCGACTTGCCCCGGGCACATTAAAAATATCACCATCCTGCCAGCCACCTTCAGCGACCACTCTCCCATTATCTGCTCCTGGTCTAACAAGTGCCCAAAGGACACGCCATAAACCAGAAAAAGATGCTCCCTGAGAAAAGGGCAACTTGGCCTCTTCAAAAACTACCTGAGAGATGGAGACAGATCTCCCCTTGTCATGTGTCACTTGCCCTGACCATAACCAGGCTCTGGAATACTTTATTACCATCTTCAATAAAGCCCGCGACTTATTCACACCACTCAGAACATCCAGAACAAAAGGGGCATCCATTCCTTTGCTTAGCCGCTCCCGCTTAGAACTAATGGACTAGGAACAACCTCTGGCATGGAGCAAGAGCTACCAGAAGACAGGCAGATTTGACAGCCTATGAGACTGCAAGGAATAAATGCACCCACTTCATAAAGAATGCTAAGGCCTCCTATTACAGAAAGGAACTTCAAAAGTGCTAAGGGAATGGGAGAGCATTCTGGGAGAATGTAAAGACACTGTCTGGGAAGGAATCCAAAGCTCCACTAGATCTAATTGTCATCCCTACGGGCCCTCTTCAGCAACCCAAAGAGTTAGCCAATGCCTTTAATCTGGCCTTTACAGACTTCAACTCTGTCCTCTCTCCAGAGTTCCTTGTTACTGACCCTAGCAGCCAGTCCCCAAACCCCACTGCCACCGCAAACACCACTCAACCCCCATTCTACTTCAAAATGATCACGAAAGCAGACACTATTAAATATATGAAGAAGGAGGAGTTGTGTTGCTGTGTTGGAGCTGAGGGGATGCGACTGCACCGGCAGCTGTACCGGGATGTAGTGGGTATTTTGGCCACATCGACGGCAGAGACAAGCTGTATTGCTGTGTTGTAGCTGAGGGGACACAACCACATTGGCAGCCGTACCAGGAGGTAGCCAGGATTTTGGCTGCATCGATGGCAGAGACAGCCAGCAGGACTGCAGGGGAAGGAGAAGGCTCCTTTGCTGGAGGAGCCAGCCAATCAGCGCGAAAGGCGCTAATTTTTATCAGAGCGGCTGAGCTTAAAAGCATTGGCACCCAGCCATGTGCAGACATCCAGGAGGAGCTGTGTTGCGGCGTCGGAGCTGAGGGGATGCGACTGCATCAGCAGCCATACCGGGAGGCAGCGGGGATTTCAGCCACATCAGTGGCAGAGACAGCCAGCAGGAAAGCAGGGGAAGGAGGAGGCTTCCTTGCTGGAGGAGCCAGCCATTTGGCACGAAAGGCACACATTTTTATCAGAGCGGCTGGGCTTAAAAGCAGGGTGCCCAGCTGAATACAGACATCCAGGATGAGCTGTGTTGCTGTGTTGGAGTTGAGGACACGTGACCACATCAGCAGCCATACCAGGAGGCAGCAGGAATTTTGGCCACATCAGTGGCAGAGACAAGCTGTGTTGGAGCTGAGTGCTGGAGTTGAGGGGACACAACCGCATCAGCAGCCGTACCGGGAGACAGTGGGGATTTCGGCTGCATCAGCGGCAGAGACAAGCTGTGTTGCTGTGTTGGAGCTGAATGTTGGAGCTGAGGGGATACAACCGCATTGGTAGCCATACTGGGAGACAGCAGGGATAGAAGTTGATGGCAGATAAGGACTGCAAGGCTCATCCAATCTGCCCATTTATTTTTCTGCCTTATGAATATGCCATCGGCCTTTGCTCTGTCAATAGCCTATCTATTCATACTCATCTGTATTGTTCCCTTATGCCTATCCCATGCCTGTTTGAAGCCCTGCACTGTATTCATATCCACCACTTCCTGAGGTAGGCCGTTCCATGCATCCACCACCCTTTCTGTGAAAAAGAACTTCTTCACATTACCCCTTAATCGACCTCCCTCTAATATCATGCTGTGTCCTCTTGTTCTGCTATTTTTCTTATATTGAAACATTAGACTCTTTCACCTTGTTAATGCCCTTAAGATGTTTGAATGTTTCGATCATATCACCTCTCTCCCTCCTTTGCTCCGTCTAGAGTATACATATTGAGCTCCGTTAATCTGTCCTCATATGTTTTCTGATGCAGTACCTGCACCATTTTGTTTGCCTTTCTCTGGACTGCCTCAATTTGGTTAATGTCCTTGTGAAGGTGTGGCCTCCAGTACTGCACGCAGTACTCCAGATGAGGCCTAACCAGTGTCTTGTAAAGAGGGATCATTACCTCCCTCTTCCGACTTGCGATACCCCTGCTAATACACCCCAACATCCCTCTAGCCTTACCTACTGCTTTAGTGGTTTGCTTGGATGATTTCAGGTCATTGGTGATGATGATGACCAAGTCTCTTTCTTCCCTTGTGGCTGCCAGCAACCCCCCTCCCAGCCTAAAGGTGGCTTCAGGGTTTCTCTTCCCTATGTGCATGATCTTGCACTTCTTGGTGTTGAACTCCAGTTGCCACTCTTCCGACCATTTTGCTAGTTTATCCAGATCTCTTCTCACTCAGCCTACCCCACCTGGATCATCTACTCTGTTGCAGATCTTGGTGTCATCTGTAAACAGACAAACCTTACCCTCCAATCCATCTGCAATGTCACTGATGAAGATACTGAAGAGAACTGGCCCCAGGACTGATCCCTGAGGTACCCCACTTGTGACTTGCATCTCTTCTGACTGTATACCGTTTACCACCATTCTCTGTTTTCTGCCATCCAGTTGACCAACCTCTGACCCACCCCGAGCCTACCCAGCTTATTAATCAATCTTCTATGTGGAACAGTATTGAAAGCTTTGCTGAAGTCAAGGTAGGCGACATCAACTGCTCCTCCTTGGTCCAGCACTCTGGTTACCCAGTCAAAGAAATCTATGAGATTAGTTTGACAGGACCTTCCTTTTGTATACCTATGCTGTCTTGGATCCTGTGCTCCTATGAATTCCAGATGTTACACTATCCTTTCCTTAAGGCGTGCCTCCATAATCTTGCCCACTACTGAGGTAAGACTGACTGGTCTGTAGTTCCCTGCCTCCTCCCTGCTACCACTCTTGTGGAACGGGATCACATGAGCCTTTCTCCAGTCTTCTGGGACCTCTCCTGTGCGCAGAGACTCACTAAACAGTTCTGATAATGGTTCTGCTAGTTCCACCCTTAGCTCTTTTACTACCCCAGGATGTATGCCATCAGGTCCCATTGCCTTGACCACCCTGAGCTTAGCAAGCTCTTGTAGGACCCTTTCTTTTGTGAAGGGACTAGTGCACACCTCCCTTCCCCCTGTGTCTATGGTGCTGAGCTGTGGTCCCTGCCCTACCTTCTCTTCAGTAAATGCTGAGCAGAAGTATCTATTTAGGATAGATGCATTTACATGGTCTTTCTCCTCACACACCCCCTTATCCCCTTCGATCTTAGAAATAGCTCCTCTGGACTTTCTCCTTTCACTAATGCATCTATAGAAAGTCTTGTCACCTTCTTTTACTGTTTGTGCTAGTGCTTCCTCGGTTTGGGCCTTTGCCTGCCTTACTGCCTTCCCTGCTTCCCTACACGGACTGGGCCCTTGTTACCTGGCTAACCTTCTTACACCCGCTGCCTCGGTTTGTCCCCTCTAGTCTTCATCGTGGAACCTCCTGACGATTCCCAGGACAAGATTGAAAACTGCCGGCAATCGAGCTTTCAGTGTCACCGGTCCAGTCTTGTGGAATGCGCTCCCGCCTTTGGTGAGGGAGGCCCCATCAGTGGAAACTTTTAAGACCCGTCTGAAGTTTTATTTGTTTAATCAGGCCTTCTCAGACGCTATTTGATACTAATGTTATCAGTCCTTTTTAAAATTTAGAGGGTTTCATAAAGTTATAGGGTTTGTATTAGGATATATTTTGTAATTTTGTATATGGAAATTAACTCCTATGTTCTTTGTACGGTGCCCAGTGCCTCTGGGATTGGGCGCCAGAAAAATAAAATTTGCCTTGCCTTGCCTAGGGAAGTTTGGTATGCCTCCCTATCTTCATCCTGCTGCATTCCCTTATATTTTTTGAAGGCAAGCCTTTTGGCTCTGACCTTTTCTACTACTGTTTTTGAGAACCAAAGAGGTTTCCTTCTTTTGCACTTCCTTTTCTCTCTAACACAATAGGATGTTGCTTCAAGTATTGCATCTTTAATGCTTGCCCACTTTGCCTGTACCCCCTCACCTGTATTTCTTTTTGCCAGGGCTAGCTTAACTCTGTTGGCCATCTTATCAAAGTCAGCTCCTCTGAAGTCCCATATTTTTGTCTTGGAATGGGATGATTTAGTTCTAGTGGCCAAAATTAACCATACCATGTGATGGTCACTGGCACCCAGGTGACCTTCTACCTGGAGATCTGTGATCCTTTCCCTGTTAGTCAGTACTAGATCTAGGATAGCCCTGTCTCTTGTGGGTTGTTGTACCAGTTGTTTGAGTCCCTCCCCCTGCAGGGAATCCACCATGTGTCTAGTTCTGGCAGATGTTCCTGCTGGTGTTGACCAATCTGTATCTAGCATGTTGAAGTCTCCCATTATCAGAATCTCCCTTTAGCTGTCATATTTTGTATATCTTCTAACAGTAATGTGTCTATGTCCTCCTGGTCTGGGGGCCTGTACACAACCCCAGTTTGTATGGCTGTCCCATTTCCTGTTTCCAGGGTGACCCACAGTTCTTCTGGCTCCTTATGTGTACTCTGAATTTCTGTAGCTTTGATAATTTCATTGACATAAAGGGCCCTCCACCCCTTTTGCACCTGGTCTCTTTCTGAACAGTACATGGCAGTACTGAAGTCTCCCAAGTGTGGTTACCGGTGAACCATGTCTCACTAATGGCTACTATGTCCAGTTTAGCCTCTGTCATCATTGCCTGCAGGTCTGGGATCTTGTTTCCCATACTACGAGCGTTTGTGTACATGATTTTCCACTGGCCAGATTTTGGTGTGTTAGTTGTTGGGCGAGGTCTGGAGTTTTCCCTGTGCATTGTATGGGGAGCTGGACCTTTTTCCTTACCTGGTGATGCAAATGAACTACAAACATGCTGCACTCCTGTTTGACCACTAGTTGGGGGGGAAGGGTGTTCTTCCCATTCGACGTATGGGGTGCTGCACCCCTCTCCCTATTTGCTAGTTTAAATATTCTGCAAAGACGTAAAACTTCTGACCCAGTGCACTGAATCCCTCCTTAGTCAGATGCAGTCCATCAAATTTAAAGAACTTTTGCTCCCAAAACTGTTTCCAGTTCCCTACAAATTTGTGTCCTTTTTCAGCCGCATCGGTGGCAGAGACTGCCAGCAAGGTTGCAAGGGAAGGAGGAGGCTCCCTTGCTGGAGGAGCCAGCCAATTGGCATGAAAGCTGCACATTTTTGTCAGAGCGGCTGGGCTTAAAAGCAGGGTGCCCAGCCGCATACAGACATCCAGGAGGAGCTGTGTTGCTGCAAGAAATTCTCTCCTGCCCACACACCCCACACTACCTCCATTTTAATTTTTTTATTTTTATTTATTTGGTTCTAGGATTACAAATACTTTTGAGCCAAGGCTCTTTTACAAAGGTTCCATGTCAGAAAAGCAGCAGGTAAATTGGAGCCACCGGCTACCCCCGGGATCAGAGACTCGTGCAGTACGAGGGCAGGGGGGATGGAATACGAGGAGTGAAGGAGGGCCCTGGTAGGGGTGGGACAAAATGCAGGAAGAACAACAGCTGTTGGCAGATGGTTGGGGGCAAAGGACTGGATGGAGCGCGGTCAGGAGCTAGCGGGGGGGTGTACCTTCAGGGGGTAGTAAGGAATTAGGCATATAGCTTAAAAACAGTTTCTCACCACTGCTTTTAAGGAACGATAAGGGGGAGGAAATAGCTGGGGTGAAGGAGGATATGGTTGAGATGAGAGGGCTGGTAAAGGGGGATGGCCAGGGAAGCATGGAAGGTAGGTGTGAGGAGGCAGCGGGATGTCCGCAATGGATAGGAGGAGTAGTGGAGTCAGCTAAGGGGGTTCAGAGGGCTGAGGGTGGAGAGCGGGGGACACCTTAGATTGGACCTGTCCATAGGGGGGTGCAGGGAGTGGGGGAGCACAAGGGGTTGAGGTGCAAAAGGGGAGTCACCCCGAGGGGGGCGCCGGTATAGCCCTGCAGTGAGGATTGGACTTGGCGTCAGACATATCACAGGTGGTGTCCATGCAGGCCCAGGAGAAGGTGCTCGGCATTGCCAGAGGGCATGGGGAACTAGAGGACAAGGGGGTGCTGGGGCCACAGGATCTATTGCTGAGGGTCTGGGTGGCTGCCACCAGGGGGGTCCTACTGACAGAACAAATTGGAGTGGGCCAGTGGTTAGGAAGAAATTTCCAGGGACCGAGAAAGCATGTAGCAGGAAGCGGGAGGATGCAGGGGGCCAGGCAAGGAGTGGCGTCAATGAAAGCAAGGTTGAGGATAAGGTCAAGATTGTTGGAGATGCAGGGGAATAGGCAGAGAGTGGTTCTAGTGTAAGCAAGGTTGAGGATAAGGTCATGATTGTAAGGGACTCCATGGTTAGGGTAATCAGGTGGGGGGGAAACAGCGGTAAGGGTAGCAAGATTTGGGTCAGTTGCTTGCCAGGAATGACAGCTGCAGAGGTCATTCACTACATCCCTTCATGGGGGAAGCAACAGGATTTGAGGACCCACCTGGTGTTCTACTTGAGAATGAATTACCTAGTTGGGCATAACCTTTTGGAAGTTCAAGCGAGGTTTGAAGCCCTATCGCAGTTCTGTAACAACCTGTGCTTTCATTCAGTAGCATTCTGAGAGGTGCTTTCAGTCCCTAGAGCTAGCACAGATAGGCAGCAGAGATTAGCGGAGTTCAACAGCTGGCTCTGTAAATGGTGTGTCCAGAAGGGCTATGGGATGGTGGGCCAGTGGGGGACTCTCTGGCAGGATGACAACCTCTTTGCTCCCAATAGGCTGTGTGACACTTGGACAGCTGGTTCTGATTACTCTATGCTTTTTGTAATATAAAAATGTGTTACTGAGTGTCTCTAATGAGACATGCTGAGACAGCCTGTAAGATGACACCCCTACCCCACCACCCAGATTTCGGCTACAAGATAATTACAGGCTAGAAGAGACACAAATTAAGGATCTCCTATTTATCTAGCTTAATTGTAGCTGCCAGCTGCTAGGATGGAAATTGTAGACTTTTATGACGTTTAGAGGAAGAAACCAGTTTTTGTCACTTGGGTGCTAAGTTATAAAGGTCCTTTGATATCTGCCAAGGACAGGAAGACACTCTAGATCAAAAGGACATGGGGAAATGAGTTTTTGCTGATGTCACCTTCTGAATGATGAGGCATCCTGGTTGTATGTTTTTTTTTATAAACAGAGGAGGAGCTGGGTGGCATCATGGAGAAGACAGGTTCAAGACAATTTTTTTTAATTATGCTGTGACTGACTTTTAGAGATATACATGTTTGGACTCTGAGGAAGAAACATCTGTCAGCACTATTAGAAGATATACATTAGATAGACCAGTCTAAGTGTATGGTTGGTAGAAATTTGCACATGTAAACCTTGTTCCTTTAAGTGATTGTATGGTTTTGTGATATATTGTTCTGTATTTACATTTTACATATTTTTTATCTATTTTAAAGTAAACCACTATTTTAATAGACTAGTTGGTGTGCCTTTGAAATTCTTTATTTGACATGTGAAGCATATATGGTTAAAGCTGATACTGTGCAAAAGCTTACTGGTTTACCAAACTGGGAAAAAGTAAGAGTTTATCTGAGGTTTTTAATAGAGTTTTTAAGGGTTCATTTTGTACACCTGGTTAGGTGCCAGTAGGCAAAATATATCTGGCATTTCCCCAAACAGCAGAATTATCTGACCCTGTACATTGGGTACGCTAGCAAGAGGTTCACAGTTTGAATCCCTCCAGAACTTGAGACCAAAGGTTGATTCGAACCCACAAAAGAGACAGGAGGGTTACTCTGTTCTGTTCCTGTTCACAATACTGCACTAGGAGGTTGGCACTGTGGGAGCACAGGTCCTGACCTGCTGAGTGGGGTTGTGACAGGCTGCACCTAAACAGACAGGGCAAGGAGGTGTTTAAGGGGAAACTGGAGAAGTTCTTTAGTGCACACTATAATTTAAACTGAACTGGGGAGCTGCAAGCATCAACTAACAGTGCACTCGGGAAGGAGGACAGCTGTCCCTCCCCCACAGAGGAGAAGCCAGCCGGTTGGAGCTAGAAATGCTGTCACACAAAAGGCAAATACCATCAAGTCAGGGGAGGTGGGGGCTAGGGAAACTGCTTACTGGAGGGCCGTGTGCACAAACGCCAGAAGCCTGGGTGACAAGGTCCCAGACCTGGCAGCAATAATGGCAGAGGATGAGTTGGACCTAGTGGGAATTATGGAGACTTGGTTTCATGATGGACAAGAATGGGACATAAATATGCCTGGATATATGCTTTTCGGGAAGGGCAGGGTTGACAGGAGAGGGGGTAGCATAGTGCTGTATGTGAGGGAGGGGATCCTGGCATTGGAAACAAAGGGCAGGTGGGGGAACACAGAGGCTCTACGGGTGTCATTGCCCATCATTGGCCACAGAGAAGGGAGAGTTGGTACACATTGGAGTGGTTTATAGGCCGTCAGGGCAAACAATAGAGGTAGCTAACCAGATGGTTGAAGAGATGCTTAGGATGGTGGCCAAGGGGGAGGTGCTGCTGATGGGGTATCTTAACCTGCCAGATGTGGAGTGAGAATCAGCGTCTACGGCCTCATCCAGAAGCAGAGCGATTATGGACACTCTCCAGATAGCCCACCTCAGGCAGCTGGTCAAGGAGCCAACCAGGGTTGGAGTGGTGCTGAATCTGGTGATTACTAATGGTGACAGGGTGAGTGAGGCAATGGTAGGGCAGAACTTAGGTAGTAGTGACCACGACACTGTATGATTCACAGTACACGCATTGGCCTCGTGCCACCAGAGCAAAGTGAAGGTGCTGGATTTTGGACGTGATGATTTTGGTAAGATGAGAGATTATACTCACCAGGCATTAAGAGGGATGGGGGAACTTAGGGGGGTAGAAAATATATGGGCCACGATTAAGGGGGCAATCATGGGGGCCACAGACCACTGTTCAAAGAGGGTAAGAAAGAACCGGAGTAATAGGAGGCCTCTCTGGTTCAGTAGGAAAGTGGAGGGCCAGTATCAGAGCTATGAGGAGAGCCTTCAGGCAGTACAAGACTACACAGAGTGACCAGGACTGTATGGTATACCAGGATAAGCAAAGGGAGGCCGGGAGGGTGGTCAAATGGGCTAAAGCAAGGACGGAAGAGAGTATAACCTAGGGGTCAAGAAGGGGGACAAGACCTTTAGGTATATAAGTGAGTCGAGAAAAGGTGTGACTGGGATACCTGGTCCACTAGCAGAGACAGGGGAAAGGGTAGACGGGGACCAGGAGAAGGCTGAGTTACGGAATAGTTACTTCAGCACAATATTGATGAGGGAGGAGGTATGGGTGGAGGGGGACGCAAGACCAGCAGAAATGGAGAGGGTAGGGGTGGATGTGGGTCCATTCTGGGAAGAGGAGATTTTGAACAAGCTTAAGGACCTGAGGGTGGACAAGGCCATGGGGCTGGATGGGATTCATCCTAAAGTATTGAGTGAGCTGGGTGAGGTGCTAGGTGTCCCCTTGACCTATCTGTTCAATGAGTCCTTACTCACGGGGAAAATTTTGAAGGACTGGAAGTCCGCGGATGTGCTACCCCTGCATAAGGGAGGGGTGGAGGCATGACATGAGCAATTACAGGCCAGTGAGTCTGACATCGGTGGTCAGCAAACTTATGGAAAAACTGCTCAAGGACAGAATCACTGGCTACCAAGAGGCAAACAACCTCCTTGACCCAAGGCAGCACAGCTTTACCAAGGGCAGATCTTGTCAGACAAATCTGGTTGGGTTTTTTGACTGGGTCACTAGGGCGGTGGATCGGGGGGGTCAGTGGACATAGCTTACCTGGATTTCAGGGGGCCTTTGATATGTTATCGCACAGCAGGCTTGTGCACAAAATGGAGGGAATGGGGCTGGGGGGGTGGTTATAGGGTGGGTGCACAACTGGTTGGGGGGCAGAACACAGAGGGTATTAGTAAATGAGGTCCCCTTGAATCAGGGGTCATTAGCGGTGTGCCCCAAGATTCAGTACTGGGACTCCTGCTGTTCAACATCTATAAAAGTGACATAGTGGAGGGGTTGGAGGGTAGAGTGAACCTGTTTGCGGATGATGTGAAAATCTGCAATAAAGTGGACATACAGGATAGAGCTGGGAGGATGCAGAGGGACCTAGAGAAACTAGAGGAGTGGGCCAGGAAGTAGAAATTATCGCTCAACATGGTGAAATGCAAGGTTACGCACCTGGGCAGAAAGAATGGGAGAATGGAATACAGACTGGGGGGATAGCCACTAGTGGTTACCATGGAGGGGAAGGACCTGGGCATCATCATCTCTCAAGACTTGAAGGTGGCTGTCAGTGCGATAGGGCAGTGGTAAAAGCCAGCAGAAAGCTGGGTTGTATTGGGAGGGGGATCACCAGCAGGAAGAAAGAGGTCCTGATTCCTCTGTACACCAGCTGGTAAGACCTCATGTGGAATATGGGGTCCAGTTCTGGAGGCCTTACCAAAAAAAGGATGTGGAGACAGTGGAGCGGGTACAAAGTAGGGCAACCAAGATGGTGAAGAGACTCAGTCACCTGCCGTATGAGGAGATGCTGGGAGCCCTTGACATGTAGCCTCTAGAGCTGAGGAGGGAGACAGGGGACATGATAGAGACTTTCACGTACCTAAAAGGGATCAGCAAAGTGCCTACTGAGAACCCATTCCAATTGAAGGCGTGTCCCAGAAAAAGGTGGTCATAATCTTCATCTCGAGGGGGGTAGGTTAAAAGGCAACATCAGAAAGAACTTCTTTACAGAGAGGGTGGTGGACACCTGGAGTGGGCTGCCCAGGGAAGTGGTGGGTGAAAATTCATTGGGGGGGTCAAATGGCTAGGGACAGACATATAGGGCTGTTAAAAGGACAGGGGGAATCTGGGGCAGGCCTAGGGGATGATAGGCAAATGGGCAGACTGGGTGGGCCTGGAAGTCCTTTTCTGCCGTCACGCTCCTATGTTCCTATATTCCTATATAAGATCCTTCGAAAAACTAGAAAGGGTAGTGATATGCTCAACATGAAGCTTCTCACCATCACCCTAGAAGAGCTTGCCCACCCAATAACTCAGCTATTTAACATATCCCTTAAGTCAAACATGTTCCCTGATAGTTTAAAAACAACCCTCATCACCCCAGTCTTTAAAAGTGGAGACAGGACCAGCATAAGCAACTACTGCTCCATATCTATTTTACCGCCCTTCTCGAAAGCCCTAGAGAGAATTGTGTCAGATTAGCGCACGGATTACCTCAACAAATATAACATACTCTGCCCTCAGCAGTATGGGTTCTGTAAATCCCACAGCACTATTATTGCACTCATTGACTTTACTTCGCACATATATGACTCCCTGGATGGTGGAAAAACGGTTGGGTCAATCTTTATTGACCTAACCAAAGCATTTGACACCTTGAATCATCGCATCCTGCTCAACAACCTCATAGCCCTTGGTCTCTCCATCAATACATTTTCCTGGTTCTCAAGCTACCTCTCACACAGGTCCCAGTGTGTTAGGATAAAAGATGTATTCTCTGAACCCCGGAATATTACTTTGGGTGTCCCACAAGGATCAATTTTAAGGCCTTTACTATTCAGCCTCTTTATCAATTCTCTGCCAAGTGCGTGCCCTGCTAAGATGCTGCTTTATGCAGATGATGCAGTGATCTCCGTATCAGGAACACACCTCCATGAAATAACAGCTACCCGACAAAGTAGCTTTACGAAACTGGAGTTATGGTTTGCTCATAACAAACTCCTCTTGAACTACAGAAAAACAAAAGCAATGCACTTTACCCTACAAAGCTCAAAAAAGCAGGGTGGCCCACTTACCATACTAAGTAACAAAAACGACGTAATCAAACAGCTTACTACCTTTAAATAAATGGAATTATCCCTAGACAACATCCTTTATTTCAACACCCATATTGACCAAGTCATGAAAACAACCAACATCAGACTCTGACTCCTTTACCGACACAGAAATGCTACAACCACTGAGGCCCTCAGCCTTGTCACCAAAAGCTCAATACTGTCCATTGCTGACTACGGACTGACTATCTATAGTGTGGCCACTGAAACTGCTCTCAAAAGGGTTAAACTCCTGCTCAACAAAGCCCGCTGACTTGTTCTAGGAGCTAATCGGTATTCCCACTCTTACTGTGCTCTGCAACTGGCTGGCTCCCATTACCTCTAAGGTCCCAGTACCAGGGATGTATCATAGGAAAAAAAGCCCTCCTAGGACTGGTCCCAGAATCAGCTTCAAAGCATTTCCAACATAACCCCAACATTAAAACAACGCGAATTTCTGCTAGAGGGGTACTGCATGTACCTTACAAATGAATCTCCTCTGCCCAGAGGTCCCTCTTCTATCGAGGCCCTCTCTGGGTGAACAACCTACCCCCCTCCCTTTTTCACCTTAAGAAACTTAGCCAGTTCAAAAAAGAACTCCATCACCTCTTGCTAGAATCCCAAGAGTGAAACTGCTGTGCATAACGATAGGAGTGCCATCCTCTGCCCTAGACTTCCAACCCTTACCCCCCACCTTCTTAACCCTCTCGCCCCACGAATCCTCACCCGCTCCCCTCCGCTTGGTTTTCACTTCCCCAGGCTGCCCCTACATACAGCACTTATCAGCTTGTTCTCCCTCATCGCCATACCCCCTTCTCCTATCCCCTAATAACATTATACAATATGCCTCCTCTGCACCCATGCCAATACTCTCCATACTTCCTCCCACCTCCCCTTTTCTTTGACAAAGCCAATTTTGGCTGCCAACTACAAGCAACCTGCACTTAGTAACTAGACCTATAGACTAGAGATATTTCTGTAATAAAACTATTTGTATTTGAGGTTATCCTTCACATTTATCTTGCTTGTAAAATAGTCTTGTCACTTGGCTATTGTATGTTCTCATCATATGATATAAATTGTACTGTTTTGTCTGTTCTTCTACTGACTTGAAGCCTTTGTAAAAGAGCCAGTTTGGCTCAAAGGCTGCAATTCCCAAACTGAAATAAATAAAAAAATAACATAAAATAAAAACTATGGATTTCTCCTTCAAGGTAAGCTCCCTGTTTGGTGACAAACCAGAGGCATACTTGAAAAAGGTGGATGAGTACAAATCCACCTGCAGAGACAATACAGAGAAAGAGGAGGCCTCCACTTCCTACATGCCCTATGGAAGGGGAGGCAGGGGTAGGTGTTACTACCCAAAGGCATATGCTTCTTATGAGTATCCACCCTCAAAGAGGTTACTATAGAGTAATGGGCAGAAGAGGCACTAGATTTGTAGCTGCAGCTCCACCCCATATGCCCCAACAGAAACAAAACCCCTGATAATCCTGTCCAGGTTGCCCATCCATTGCCAGTAGGGGGAAGATTGGCTCACTACTTGCAGGAATGGTCACAAATGACCACAGACTCGGGTCACCGGGGGTCGGATGGGAAAAGAAGGATTGAGCGCTCCAATGGATGCTCTCCCTCTCTTGGGGTGGGTTACCGGGGTGCTTACAACACCCATCATGCCTATACCTGTGGAAGCATGGGCATTAGGGGCATAGGCAGCTCTCCGGAGTCGGGGAGGGGAGGACGCTGTGGGTGCTTGACAACAGCGTGCGTCAGCATGTCATCTTTCTGGACGAAACTGCCTCTGTGCTGGCGCCCTCGGGGGATTGGGAGATACAGGGAAAAAATACATACACCCCTGGCCCACAAGCACAATGAAACTGGGGGGGAGCCTTGGAAAGCCCTGGCAGATGGAGTAGGAGGGGTTACGAGGCCCTCTCTGAAGCCGAGGAGCTGGGCAAGTTAAAAAAACAATAAATAAATCACCACAGACAAGTGGGTCCTGGAAGTAGTGGGCCAAGGTTTGCCTCTGCTGTTTAGAAAATTCCTCATGCTGCAAAAGCCAAAAATTTTCACACCTTACACACCAGCAGAAAGAATCCTCCTGGAACTGGCAGTAAAGAAGCTACGCAAGCAAGAGCAGTGGGGAAAGAACCTGCCTCGCAACTGAGCAAAGGTCTCTTCTCTGGGTATTTTCTGAGCCACAAGAAAAATGGGGAGTGGCAACCCATTTTAGACTGAAGATATCTGAACACACACATAAAAAAAAGAAAAATTCAAAATGGTGATAATGGGCTTAATGATATCATCCCTGCAGTTGGAGACTGGCTGGGGTCAATGGATCTGGAAGACACCTACTTCCACATCCCATTCAAATCCACCCAAAGCAAATACCTCAGGTTCAGGCTAGGAAACTGCCAATACCAGTTCACGTCCCTTCCCTTTAGCCTCACCTCAGCACCAAGGGTTTTTATGAACTGCTTAGCTGTGGTGACTGCATATATAAGAAGACAAGGTGTGGTGGTTTTTCCCCTACCTGGACAACTGGTTTGCCTCAGGAAGAACACAGCAGGAGGCACAGTGCTCTATTCATTTAGTGGAAAGCACCTTGGAAAAACTGGGCTTCCTGATAACTGAAAAAGTCACAGAGTCAGCTCAAGTATTGGACTTTATAGGTGAAGAGCTAAATACACGGCAAGGGAATGCTTTTCTTATACAAGCAAAGGTAGCAAATCTAATTTTCATTGCAGAATCCTTCAGAATTGGCTAGCCAAGGCCTGCAAGGGATTTTCTGCAGCTGCTGGAACACATGGCCTCATCCACTGCAATGGTACCAGGGACCATGTTCCAGATGAGAGATATCCAGTACCACTTAAGGAACTCCTGATCCCAAAGATTCGATTCTCTGTCCAAACTAGTGCCTGTCACAGAAAACTTTGCTAGGGGTACTGAACCGGTGGAAGAAGACAACCTCAGAGAGGGTATGCTCTTCCTCCAGCAATCCCCCACAAGTATCTTCACCACAGATGCTTCACTGCTAGGGTGGGTGCCCACCTAGAGGATTTCACATTACATGACACGTGGAGCTCACAGGAGACCCAGGAGTACATCAACTTCCTGAAGCTGAGGGCAGTGTTTTTAGCAATGAGATCATTCTCTCCACAGATTCAGGGTCAATCGGTTCAGGTCTGAAAAGACAACATTACAACAATGAAGTACATAAACAAGCAGGGAGGAACAAGATTTATTGATTTATTTGTTTGAGAATTGGTAATGAGAAAGGCACACTGAGCCAAGGCTAATTTCGAGGTGTAACCCAGGGGAAGGAAACATAGTAAAGAACAGCAGCACAGTACAAAACAAATAAAACTGTGGAACAGCACACACTACAAAATGTGTGCAAACAGAATAAATATTAGACAGTTGTATATGCAGAGAGTAAAGTGCGTTGCACCACAGTAAGAAATGCCTAGCAAGTGCATATTCAGAAGTGGTAACAGTACTTGGTGACAGAAAAATATAGGCAACTAACAATTAATTTGGGGTGAAATAATTGCCCACCCTCGTAATGGAGGTAGAGAACTGCAGTAATTTTGAAGTTTAGTCAAGGCAGGTGCAGAGACGCAGCCGTCTGCTTACTTAGGCGGTAACAGCTTGGCCGTGGATTGTGTCCTGAGAAATGGTAACAGGAACAGGTAAGCAAGCAAGCAAGCATAATTTTTTTTTAATTTTATTTTTTTTATTTTAGTCTTTGGTAACCGGGTAAGGCCCACTAGGCACAAGTGCCTGTTTTCAGGGTGACCTGGGAGCACTGGACGGTTAAGTGACTTGCTCAGAGTCACACAGTATGCAAGTGGAGGTTGTGAGACTCAAACTCAGATCTGATCTGCTGCATGTATCAAGCTTGTTCACACCTCATTCCTCTAACCTCTAGGCTTTGAATGCTCTACAGTATACAAAGAGAGCAACAGAGAACGCAGCACTATTCGCAACATCAAAAACTCATAAAATCAATCTAATAACATAATCAACTTAACAAAGAAACCAAAATGAAAATAAAATGTAATGAATATAAAACCTCATACTGTAAATAATCAATAGCCATAAAATAGTCGCAAAATGTAATAATATTTTATAGCCTGAATGCCAAGATAAATTAAACGCTGCTGCAAACTAATGGGAATTCAGGCCCCTCTTAAAGGCCTCCAGTGAGGGGCCTCCCTCAGGGATCTGGGGAGCGAGTTCCAGAGGGTTGGGCCAACAACCTCAAAGGCTCTCTCATCTGCAAATTTTAACTGAACCCTGGGAGCCGCTAGGAGTCCCGCTTCAGAGAAGTGGAGGGGTCGGGAGGCGAGAGAAGGTCTGGACTTTAGGAGGGCTGACTTTGTCAAAATGGGAGACTGCCTCAGAAAAGCACTAGCAAACAGGCAAGAAGGAGGGGTGGAGGAACAATGGAGAAACATCAAACCTGCCATGACAGAGGCAACAAGTCTTTGTGTAAAGCAAATAAACAAATCAAAATGAAAGAAAAAAAAAACACTGTGGTTCTCAAAAGAGGTGGTGGGGAAGGTTAGGGAGAAAAAGATAGCATTCAGGAAGTATAAGGAAATACAGAAGAAGCAGGACGGAGAACTGTACCAGTTAAAGCAGAAGGAAGTGGGGAAGGCAAAGGCCCAAACCAAGGAAAAGACAGCCAACTCAGTTAAAAAGGAGAATAAAATCTTTAATAGGTACATTAGGGAGCGAAGAAAGACCAAGGTAGGGATAATGATGGTTAATAAAGGGGAGGGCAGGTGAGCAGAGGGTGATAGTGAAAAAGCAGGGATACCGAATGAATACTTTTGCTCAGTATTCACAAAAGAAGAGGAGGGGGAGGTAACTAATCCAATCATTAGAAGCACTCTGGATGGGGTGTCGATACCAGTCCTTTCACAGAAGAAAGGGTTCAGAAAGAACTCCTAAAACTGAAGGTGGACAAAGCAATGGGGATTCACCCCAAAAATCTAAAAGAACTAAGGGGAGAACTAGAGACACCACTGACTACCCTTTTCAACAAATCATGGGAGGATGGTGTGGTATCCAAGGACTGGAGGATGGCGGATGTGATTCCGCGTCACAAAAGTGGGAGCAAAGCAGAGGCAGGAAATTACAAACCTGTTAGCTTGACCTCAGTGGTACGGAAAATGATGGAATCACTTCTGAAAGAAAGAACTGTTGAGTACCTAGAGGCCTGTGGGGCACAGGACCCAAGACAGCATGGATTCACAGTGGGAAGGTCATGTCAGATGAATCTAATAGATTTCTTTGACTGGGTGACGAAAGTAGTAGACTGGGGAGGGGCTGTGGACGTGGCCTACCTAGACTTTAGCAAGGCATTTGACACAGTCCCACACAAAAGATTAATAAACAAATTAGCCAACCTAGGAGTGGGTTCCAGTGTGGTAGCCTGGGTAACAAATTGGCTGGACAACAGGACACACAGGGTAACAGTAATTGGAGTCCACTCCAAAGAAAGTGGGGTACTGCATGGTTCTGTACTGGGTCTGTTCCTTTCTAATGTCTTTATAAGTGACATTGCAGTGGTACTGGAAGGAAAAGTATGATTCCTTGCAGACCACACAAAGATCTGCAACAGGGTTGATACACAAGGTGGGGTGGAAAGGATAAGAAGGAACTTGGCAAGGTTGGAGGAATGGTCAAAAGTATGGCAGCTTACATTCAGTGCAAAGTAATGCACCTGTGAAACGAAAACCCCGCAGAAGAGTACACAATGGGGGGGAGGGTATTAACAACAACAAAAATGGAAAGGGACCTGGGGTAGTCATATCAGATAACCTAAAGGTAAGCAAGCAATGTGAGAAGGCAGTAAGGATAGCTGGGTGTATACAGGGATATATAGGGAAAGGCATCACCAGTAGAAAACAGGAAGTTGATATCTCTCTGTATAGACAGTTGGTGAGGCCACATCTGGAGTACTGTGTGCAGTTCTGGAGACCTCATCTCTGCAAGGACATAGAGAGGATGGATGCAGTGGAGAGGAGGACAACTAAAATGGTGCAGGGTCTGCAACAGAAGCCATATGAAGAGAGAGTAAAGGAGCATAATATGTATATCCTTGAGGAAAGGAGGGAGAGGGGGGACATGATAGAAACTTTCAAGTACCTCCAGGGAATCAACAAAGTCCAAGAGGGTAGTATCTTTCAGAAAAAGAGATGTGCAAGAAAAAGGGGACACAATTTGAAGATAGAGGGGGGGAAGGCTTGGGGCAATGTGAGGAAGTATTTTTTCACAGAGAAGGTGGTGGACACATGGAACAGCCTTCCTGAGGAGGTTGTGGGGTCAAAAACAGTGGGGGGATTCAAGAATGAATGGGACAGACATAAGGCAGTTCCAGTGGGGGGTAGAAAGAAGTAAGCTGTTGGTTAACTAGGATCTGCAGCTCATCCGTTAGGTAGGAAATTGGCAGACTAGGTGGGCCAAGTGGTCCTTATCTGCTGTCAAAGTCTATGTTTCTATGTTTCTTGCAGGTTGCCTGGGTCCAGTCCACATAGTGCTTTATAGGTGAGCAAGCCAACCTTAAAGGAGATCCAGCACTTCAATGGCAGCAAGTGCAGTTTGCGCAGGACCAGGGTTATGTGACAGGACCTTGACTGGCCTGTCAGTAACCTATCTGCAGCATTCTACACCAACTGCTGGTGACATAGCAGCCCTCCATTTAGCCCAAGGTAAAGGGCGTTACAGTAATCTAGTCTGGATGTAAGGGAGAGGGGTGGGGTTGGAGGTTCAGATTGTGTTTGAGGAAACCAGGGGATGGGAGAGATGGATGGAGGAAGGGAGTTGGTTCTAGAGTGAAGGAAGTCGATAGGAGAAGGCAGAATGCCCAGCAGAAGATTGGGCATGTGGAGTGGCAAAAGTGCAATGGTCCCTGGAATGAGGGAAGAGGAAGCCGGAGAGAGTTGGAAGAGGAGAGAGGGGAGGTGAGAGGGAAGGAAACTAAACCAGTATTTGGCTTTGAAGGAGGGGCAATGAGCCTGATGATGAGATGTCAGAGGGAGGATGGGTAGGGATGAGTACAGTGAGCAGTAGTGGGGGTGAGTTTGTAGCAAAATGGCAGAAGGAGTTCCAGAGGGTGTCCAGTCTGGTTAGGGAAGTGGAGGGGGTGGTGCCACAGATCACATCCGCATAGTCCAAGACAGGAAGCACCATTTTTATAATAAGCTCCTTGTGGACATGCAGAGATAAGCAGTCTTTGTTGCAATACAGGGCACTGAGCTTGGAATAGAGTTCTGCAAGGATGGCATCAACGTGAGCAGAGAAGTCACGCTTACTGTTAAGCCACATTCCAAGGTGCTCAAAGGACTGAACTGTTTCAAGGAGTGTGCCACTCAGAGTGGTGAAGATGGGGGGAAACAGTGAGCCTGGCTAGTTTCTGCTCGGTACCAAAGATCATAGACACTGTTTTTTAATGCTGACTCTAAGTCGGTTGGATTGGAACCAGTGCAGAGCATTGTTGAAGTCCTGCTGAAGTGGGTTTTCTACAGCTGTGAAAGAGGGACCAGAGGTGAAGATGAGATGTGTCACCTGCACACATGTTTATATACGAGTTGGCACAGGCATAGATGGTCATTCAGAAAGACCAAGAGAAGGATGGGACCTCGGATGGAGCCCTGTGGGACCACAGCCTAGGTTGGAAGGGGATGTACAGCTCAAAATGATCCTGCACTCCAAAAAATATAAAACAAAGCAACACTAAGTTCAGTGTTCAAATGCTTTATTAGCCATTGAAGTGAGTGTGCACATACCATATCACTGCCACAATGCTCTGGCTTTTTGGGTCAACAAATCCTTCATCGGGGGCATGGACGAGAGAGAACCAACCAACATTTAAATACCTATATCCAATTAGTAAACATTTAAACAATGCATAATCAATTAGATAATGAATTAGATTTCTAAAGATATACACTTAGAAAAAAGGACTATATTATATATGTACAGATGGCTACCTAGTCACAGTCTGAGTTGTATTTTATATTCCAAACTCATGTTTGTATTTAATAAGTAAAACGCTATGAAACTGTGAGTAGAAAGGTTTTACTGTTTGGAAAAAAGAGGAGTCTTGACTCCTGTGATCTTGGCAAGGAGCCTGCTATCAACAGTATTTCAGGAGCCTCCAGGGTGGAAGAAGATGATAGAGAGAGAGAGAGGTGATTAATCACCTGTGAAGAACAAAAAATATATTATTAATTTCTCATATCTAAATTAATAGAGCTTTACATTTTTAAATTTTAACACATTGTAAATTAAGATCAGCTTATAAATGTTAACATTCAAAATAGCTTTTTCAAATAAATTTCTTACTAATTCTGAAATATTTCAATTTATGGGGAAAGAAAAATATTTTTTATGTTTTACTTTTTACTTAATTTATGGGAAACCACAAAAAACATTACATGGTTACAGAGGGTCGTGTCTTTAATGTCATGTTTTACCTTTTTGTTAATCCTCTATAAAAAGGACCATTATTAACACAACTATGGTCAGTAGAAGTATGGGAGTCCATCATGGGACATTACATAAATCAAAAGGGTGGTGAACATCTCTTTTTGGATTTTAATCCAATAAATAGGGTTTAATACCCCAGAGTTCATTGAGGCCTGTTGGTTTCGCTCCTTTTAGAGTGAAAATCCAAAAACTCTCCCTTTTGTCCAGGGCATTGGTTCTGGTACCCCCTTTCCCCTGAGCTGGAATATGCTCTATTCCCTGACAGCATCTGATCTAGAATTGTGAAATGTAGCAAAATGAACACCAACAGGTGTATCTGCTCTCCCATTCACTATAGAGCTCATGTGCTCTTGCATTCTCTGCTTCAAGGGCCTGGTTGTGCACCCTACATATATCTTATTGTGGGCACACCATAACACATAAATAACAAAGGTGTGTCACACAAAATACACTGCTATAGTTTACCAGAGATATCAGAGTTAGCCGGATATATAAAGGTGTTTCTTGGAACTACCACTTTACAAATATTGCAGCTTTTACATTTTTAAAAGCCCATTGGGCATTTTGGTAGCCATGTTCCCCTGTCTATGATGTTGCTGACCTTCAACCGAATGTGCACCACCCTGTCTTTGATATTTGTACCTCTCTTAAAAGAAACTCTTGTTTTTTAGCAGCTTTACGTACTATACTGTCACTTCTAAGGATTGGCCAGTTTCTGTGTATCACATTTCCCAACCTTCCAGCAATATTATTGCATTCTGTGACAGATGTAATGGGGATTTCATCCAATTTTATCCCTTCACTCTTATTGTTTTTGTTGTCCTCCAAAAGGATCCATCTATTCAGTCTTTCTACTTTTTGTCTGGCATTTCTAATCACCTCCATACTGTATCCCCATTGACAGAAATCTATTTTGCAGTTCATTTGCCTGTTGCTGGAACTCATCATCATTACTGCAATTTCACTGAATTTGCTGCATCTGTCCATAGGGGATATAATCCTTTATCTTGGGGATGGGGGTGGGCACTGTCTGCTCTCAGTAATGAATTGGTTGCTGTTTTCTTGTGAAAAGTACTATACCTACTACCTTACCTGGTTTGCCAGTAAATTGAATGTCTAAAAATTCCAGTCTACTGCTATCTGTGCCGCTTCTGAAGGAGTAATACTGCTGAGCTTTTTAACTTTACCCTGTGTGAGAAGCTCTGTAGGGGAAACAGCAAATCTGGAAGACATCTGGGGACTCTAGTTCCTTAGGACACTACAGAGAACTACAGAAACACACAAGGGATTTAATATTTTTAGATATATAGTTCTGAATCCTGGGCAGTGTAGAAGCACGAGCAGTGTTTTGAGGTATCTTTTGGCTGCTTATTTGGGATTTAGGGTTTTACAGCAGTAGCGTGACCCAGCAGTCATTTCCGGGCTGTGAGGGGTGCTTAAATACGAATGCTCTGTGAGTGACCAGTTCCAAGGATCTTGTTAGCCTGTGTGACCGCCAAAAGTGGTGTGAAAGGCGAAGCAGAGTCTGAGTTACTGTGCCACTTGTGAAGGGAGTAATACTGCTGAGCTGTTTAACTTTACCCTGTGTGAGAAGTTCTGTAGGGGAAACAGCAAATCCAGAAGACATCTGGGGGTTGTAGTTCCTTAGGACACTACGGAGAACTACAGAAACGCATGAGGGATTTATTTAATATTTTTAGATATACAGTTCTGAATCCTGGGCAGTGTAGAAGCACTAGTAGTGCTTTGAGGTATCCTTAGGCTGTTTATTTGGGATTTAGGGTTTTACAGCAGTAGAGCAACCCAACAGTCATTTCTGGATCGTGGGGGGGCTTAAATCCAGATACTCCTGCGTCATAGCGAATGAGCGCACATCGTCTTGCATGCAGAGATGCACGTGTCAGCACGTGTTATCATGTTAACAGGGAATATTAATGGACAGGAGGAAGGTATCCTGCAACACAGTAAATATGTAACACTGAGTGAAGGCAGTAAAGAAGTAATAGTAAGAATGGCGGATTCATTGCTAACCAAGGATGGGGATCTGTATGTGAGGCCCAGTACTTGTGACATGTTTAAAATGGTAGATGAAGAAACATGCTGTGAGAGCTATAAATGTGGGAAATGTGTTAACATCGAGGATTTGGAGAGGAATATAGAAAGAATTTCAGATAGATTATTATGCGTGGAGGGGAGTCAGAAGGAAATGACTGAGAGACTGAGCATATTAACTAGCATCAAAAAGCAAGCTGTAGATGCACCAGAGGGGGCAGATGAAAAGGAAGGCCTTATCAGATAGTATTAGGCCTGATGTAGATGAAACCAATGAATGCTGTACAATTAATAAGGTTAAAAGAAAATGAAGGGGAATGAGTCTCCTGAGTCAGCCAAGGAGGGAGTCAGAGGTAGAAAGTGTAAGACGGGAAACAACTGCATCAGTCAATAAAGAAAGTAAAATAACAGAGGAGGTAGTAGAGAAAGCATGTAATGGACATGAGGTGTGATTATCTAATAGGTTCCAGGTGTCTGCAGAGATCCAGGAATTACAGAAGGATAGAACAGAAACAGATACTGTCATGGAGGTACAGGAGACTAATGAGGAGAAGATACATAGGCAGATCATAGTACTTGGAGATTCTTTGATTAAGTATATCGATAAGAATATATGTAAGGAGGACAAAGAAAATATAATGGTTAGTAGTTTTTCAGGAGCAGGGGCTCAGGATCTCGGTGGCATGGCTGATAATATCTTCCAGGGAGCTGGTTTAAATCCAATAGCCGTGGTACATGTTGGCAACAATTATCTGAGTAGGAAGTCGATGGTAGAAATTAAGAATGATTTTATTAACCTAGGGCAGAAACTACAGGAAAAAGGAAGCGCAATCCTGATTTCTGAAGTACTCCCAGAACCAAGGGCATCAGCATACAAGCAAAAAAAAATAACATTACTGAATGCATGGTTAAGGAAGTGGTCCTCCGAGAATGGGTACAGCTTTATTAAACACTGGGAAACTTTTCATAATAAAGCGAATTTGTATTGTAGAGATGGTCTGCACTTGAGTTTTAGGGGGATAGAATATTGGGGATGCGTATTAAGAATTAAATTAATAAATGTTTAAATGAGGGGGTCGGGGAAAGAGAAGAAATGACGTAGAGGAAAGATTAGATAGCAAAAATAAAATCATATCAAAGGTAAATAGGAAATAATCTTACATAAGTGTATTATACTCAAATGCTAGGAGTTTAAACAAGGTTACGATGGATGAGTGGTTGTTAAAGCACGTAATGAAAAGCTAGATGTTACAGGTATAGTGGAAACCTGGTGGGATTCAGCAATTAAATGGAATACACAATTAGCTGGATATAATTTGATTCAGAACAATAGAGAAGAAAGGATGGGGGAGGTGTTGCAATATATGGGGCTGAGCATAGTGAATGCATTAATGGTAGAACTGATAATTGTGGAAGTATTGAGATAGTAAGTATGGACGTGATTGGGAATCAGGGGAAGAAAATCAAGTTGGTAAATTTTTATAGACCACCACATACAACAGCATATGACACTGAATCTTTTCTAAGATATATCAGAACAGATGTTGAAGTAGCAGATAGTATAATAATAGGGGACTTAAATCTCCCGACTATAAACTGGGAACTAGCAGCTGGAAATAACCTAGTAGCAGCCAGGGTGCAGACAGAATTAATGGCATGTGGTTTAATACAGTGTATGAATAAACCAACAAGGGATGATAATTTATTAGATGTTATTTTAACCAATATACCTGTGGCCACACATGATATTGGGGTTTCAGTGCCATTAGGGAGTAGTGATCATGATACCATCTCATTTAAAATTAGTTGACAGAGAAGGGTTATGAAGGGTAAAATAAGACATAGGCTATATAATAAAGCAAACTACTCAGCAATGAGAGATGAGTTAGCAGTACTACAATGGGACCAGTTGTTAGGAGGAGTATCTACGATGAGAGCTGGGACCTGTTGGTAGGAACAATTAATAAATTATAAGATAAGTATATTCCAATTAGAACAGTGTATAATAAGCGAGGGAAGAAACACATTTAGATGAATAAGAGGATTAATCAGTTAATTAAGGAAAAACAGAAACAATTTAAGAGCAAGAAAACTAGTGCCAATAGAGACAAGTATTGGGGTAGTTTAAGATTACTGAAAGTGGAAATAAGGAAAGCAAAGAAGCAGCTGCAATTTAGATTGGCTACTACAAAAATGGACATGAAGAGTTTTTACCCTTATGTTAATGAAAACAAGCATTTGTGAATGCCGAATGTTGTCGTGTTGGCATTGGCAGAGCTAGAGATGCATAGCACTTTGATTTTGTTAATGTGTCACAAAAGACGATTTTGAACAGCGAGCACGCCATTGTGCGCCACAGTTGCGGAAACGCATTTTGGGCAGGCTGTGAAAAATGGCAGCTGGACTTTTGATAAGGAGGTGTGCACAAATGCCAGTGGTGAAAATGTGGCATGAAAGTATTGCAGATTGACGAGGTTACAAGGGTGCGTGGAAACTGCGTAATGCACGCTTGCAACACAGTCATTGTATGGACTTTCGGCACCAAATTTTCAACATAAGCATTTTAGAACCTCTGCTCATGAATAGTGTCACCGTCATTTCCTCATATTGTCCCAAAAACTGATATCACACAGCGACTGTGCAATTCTGCGCCAGACGTGCGAAAACACATTTCAGCCAGCTATACTGTTCATAAGGAGGCATGGAAAAATGCCAATGATGAACAGCTGGAGTGAAACTATTACAAATTACAAAAGTCTTAGCGCAGCATGCAACTGAGCAACGACGCCATAAAACACCTCATTTTATTGACTTTCATCCCCAAATTTTAACATAGGCGCTTAGACATCTACAATGAACAGTGTCACTGCCATTTTCATAATGTGTCTCAAACACAGGCTTTCCACAGTGACCGTGCTATTCTTGGCTCGGAACTGGGCGAAAACAGATTTTGGTCAGGATGTGAAAAATGGCAGCTGTACTGTTCATTAGGAGGTGTAGAACAATAGCACTGTTGAAAATCTGGAGTGAAAAATATTATAAGTTTGTGAGAACTTAATGAGATGTGTGGCAAACTGCACAACGCCCGCTCGTAACACAGTCACTTTATGGAGTATTGTCACCAAATTTTCAACACAGGCATTTAAGGATATTTACTCCTGAACAATGTCACTGTCATTTTCATAATGTGTCCCAAACACTGATTTCGCACAGTGACCACGCTGTTCTGAGCCGGAAGTGTGAAAACACATTTCACCCAGGATGTGAAAAATGACAGCTGTACGGTTCACAAGATGGTGTGGTAAAATGCCAATAATGAGAATCTGGCATGAAAATATTGTGAATTCGCTAGCTTATGAGCGTGCGTAACAGCTGTATAACGCACATGTAAAACAATGATCATTTTGGATTTTCCCAAATTTACTAACGAGGTTTTTGAGAGCCCCTCATGAATCAGTTACACTGTCATTTCATTACTTGGCCCCAAAAGGTTATTCTGTGCAGTGACTGCGAAATCACCTTTCAGGACTGAATAATGCTATGACAGTGCAAGAATTCATGAGGAGGGGTCCCAAAAATCACATGTTGAAAATTTGAGGCCAAAATTTGCAAAAATGCCTGAGATATGCAGCAAAGTTGAAAACACCCTATTTATTCCATTATACAGCTTACCGGCATTTCTTCAGTTTGCGGTCGGCTTTGAAGAGTGCAGACGTGCTCCTGGTCCACTGAAGATCGTCGCGCCAGACCCGGAGGCATGGGGTGAGGGTAGTGTGGGAGACAGGGTGCGAGAGGTGGGTGTGGGCAGGGAGACTATGAGGGACCATTTTCATTTTATAGGTAAAAAAAAAAAATTAGACATTGTGGAACAGTTTTTTTTTTTAAGGGGGCCTGGCATGCTGGGGTGGGCTCCCAGTGTGCCACCTAACTGTTGGGGGGGGTCTGTAGCCAACGGGGATTGGGCACCCTCGTCGACACACAACACGGGGGAGGGATGTTATGCCGATGGGGATTGGGCACCCCCATTGGCACACAAAGCAAGCGGAGCAGCCGAGCCGAGGAGGATTGGGTACCCCCTTGGCATTTAACAATGGGGGGGTTTCTTTATGCCGATGGGGAGTGCGCTCCCCCATTGGCATACAAAGAAAGCGGGGGGGCCGAGCCGAGGAGGACTGGGCACCCCCCTCGGCATTTAACAATGGGGGGTGATTTATGCTGATGGAGAGTGGGCTTCCTCATCAGCACATACAGAGGGGCAGGGGTAACTGACAGGGGGATTGGGCACCCCTGTAGTAGGCAGTTTGGTGGCCACTGTGTCGCCATGCTCATAATGTCGGTGAGCACGTCCAGGAAAGGTCCGCTGCGTCTGACGAGCTTTGCTCGGATTGCAGCGGACCTTTTCTTAGATGTGCTCACCACATTATGTATGCATGGTGTGGTGCCGGCATTCAGGCTGAATGGGGAATGAGGGACGCACCTACTTATGCATGCCCTGCATTCGCCCAACAGTGACCGCCCCTCCAAAGCTGCACTACCCCAAGATGTTAGCTGTGCAAGTGTGCCAACATAGAAAGGAGGTGAATAGAAGTATAGGCCCATTAAATATTAATGGAGACACAGGGCCAGATATTCAAAGTTTAGCCCCTGGCTGAGATTAGCACTGCCCAGCATGCAAACTTAGCCCGGAGCAAAATGCCAGCCATATTCAAAAGGAATAGCCTGGGGCAAAACCAGCTGAATATAGCGAGCAAAGGAAGCCCGCAAACAGGGCCAGGAGTGCAGGGCAAAAACAGCCCAGGAATAAGACAGCACTGAATATAGCACACAAGACAACACTGAATATAGCCCCAGGCAGGCAGTGCAAACACACAATGGAACACAGTGCAGAGACAGCCTGACCCTGGGACACATGCAAGGAAACACATGCTGGAATGAGGGATCAGGAGCACACCACAGTGCACACCCAGGAGGACACCACACATGCATGGGAATGTCCAGCAACAACCCAGACCCATGTGGAGAACACCAGCAACAGTACAAAGCATGCGGATCCCCAGCACCCAAGAATGACACAGGACACAGTAAAATGTCGAAAAACACTGTAATGAACAATAATGAAAAGTAAAGGCAACGGAAACATTACAGTGAATCAAACACAGAACAAACCAAAGAACAAAACCCAGAATCAAAAATGCCCCACCCACCATTGGACGACCCTCCCCACAATACAGAAACAGAACAAGATCATACCCACCAAGCAACATTACCCCCCCAACACACAACCCCAAATGCCCACTACAGGAAAAAAAAAGGTAAGCAGTATCAGCTTAAAAAGGATCATAAAGGAAAACATAAGGATAACAAATGGAAGGCCAGGAAGACACAGGACAAGGGTGCAAAGGGGAGGAGGATGCACACAGGGACAGATGACAGTAGTCAAGGAAGGAATAAACAAGTCCAGTGAGGGGGTGTGGTGAGGAAAGACATTTAGAAAACAGGTTATATCTAGTTGCCTGCTGGATCCAGGAGACGAGCCTCAAGAACATTAGCCACCCTCTGTGTCTCTGTAATTATGATGGCCTGCTGCTCAATGAGTGTCCTCTGCTGCCTAACGATGCAGCGCAGCTGGTCCTTGGTGCCTTCGGGCCTTGTCACCCACAGTGATGCCTGGAGTGGACCTACAAGAGGAAGGGTGAGACCATAAGGATGGTACACCAGACAGGAGGCAAATGGCAGCCAAAGATGGCAATACAGAGATGGACAGCATGTCCCAATGGGCAATCCCTGGTGGAGTTGAGTTCCGCACTGGTAGGACAACATGGAAAGTTCCCACAAAGCAGGACAGGGCAACACAGGCACCAACACAAAACCCAACACACATGATGACAATGATCCCAACAGCACCAGGGAACATGTGACACCACCCACACTGATACAGCACACAGCAAGACACGGCAGACACACAGCTGGAAACCCAGATAGTTGAGTGCAAGGGCCATGCCACAACATGCACAAGGGTATCCACACGGTGGGACATGCTGCCCACGCCAACATGGAAATGTACAGTAATGCAGAGCACAGAACAAACAACAACAACAGCCATGCAGGAGCATCAATGAACCATGACAGTGGCCTGCCAATTACTGACCCAGGCCAGGGGATAACAGTCAGCCAGGGCACAGATGCTGTCAGTGAAGGGCCGTCACATGCCACCAGGCAAGGCCACTGATAGCATACCACCCAACTGTGACATGGTACATGGAAGTGTCCCCTACCCACATAACAGGACCCCCCATCCCACCCTGTGAGTACTACTTCCACAGCCACGGTCAACATTGGCAGGCAACGATGCACATAATGTAATAGCATAGTGATAACAGTACCCTGTAACTAAACTGCAACACAGTAACCTCGCCATGAGATACACATGGAAAGACTCCACAATGCGTATAGCACAGTGCCAGGATGTAGCACAGTGTGACAGGCAATGCTCCACAATTGGTGGACGGAAGGAGGAGAGGTGTGCCCGTAAGGTATGGTGTGTGTTGTCCCGCATGCACAGCAAGGCACCACCTCCTGTGCAAATGTGGACGCCCTGTGGGTGGTGGTATGGATGGACCCCATAGTAGGTAGGTAGGCAGGTCAGCCGACAGCATGTTGTCCCCACAGAACACTCGCCACAAGAGCAACCACCAACATTAGTCACCCGCACAACAATGCAAGCTGACAGTACCCCCCCCCCGGCCAGACTGACAGCACCCAACTGTGGTGTGCAATACAGGTGTACTGCACAGCACACTGCCACACCTCCACTGGCCCACTGCCTGTTGCAGAAATGCCACCAGACCAGTCAGTGACTGGACACCCAGATGTGGCACACAGCCTAGTGAAAGGGCACAGATCACAGAGCAACGAAACAGGTACTCACGCAACACGCCACCACTCTCAGGGCTGTTCTCCTGCGCCCACTGCAGCAGGGATGGCACCCTCGGGCTGCCTCATCTCTGCTCCTGGGTCCTGGGCTGACTCCCTCCTCCAACCATGGGCTGCTCGATCTGCTCTACAGTGGACAGATGAGAAAGTGGTGTTACAGCATGACAGAGCATACACCACATGCAGCACAGCAAGATGCACATGCAACCCTAACAGCAATGCACACACATGGAGTGAACAGGGAGGACCCCCAAACAGAGGGTGGCAGTGCCCATGGTGCATTCCCCAGGCATACATGGCAGTGATCAACGGCGCTGTAGTACTGCGATAGTGGCCGTTGCAGCTCCCATGCGAACATCCACATACCCGTGTGTGTACGTCGACAGTCCACCAGGAGCGGGTTCCCTGCAACATGGTGTTACCGGCCGCAGGCTGGTGATGCACCAGGATATGCCAAACAGCATGACTCAACCCACCTCCCACAGCAATGGGCACGGCATGTACCGTGCCCCTAGGGGGCCTAAATGTGCCACCTCACCTGTTCACAGTGTGCAACAGCACCATGCATCGTTGCACACACCTGCGCGCCGCACACACACACACACACACACACACACACACACACACACACACACACCACACACACACACACCACACACACACACCACACACACACCCCATCTCCACACACACACACACACCCTGACATGTTGGTACAATCAACATGCAACACCACTTACCTGGCACAGGCACAGTGCCGTCACGCACCATGCGCTTGTAGCACTCAAGCTGCTGCCGCTGCCTCCGTCTCAGGTCCGTGTACCTGTGGTGGCATTTTTCAGCATTCCTGGGTATCCCAGTGTGGGCAGTGTGTTTTCTAGCCACTGTGTCCCACACCTGCATTCGTGGGAGGTCCCCCTCCCTCACATCCCCAAACAGCCTCCTATGCCTCTTCATCACAAGCTGCACAAGGTTGGCTGTTTCATCCTCCTCCCAGCGCCTGTCCCTGTGCACCACTGCACACTGTCTGAAATGTTCTGCCATCACACACCCAGCTTGTAGACCCCAAAACCTGTCTGTTTCAAGGTTGGCACTCCCAGGACTCTCTCTCAACAACCACTTAGCGCTGTGCTATCACATGATGTAGCGCGGTGCTGCCTGGAAGTATTCACATTGTGCATGCGTGACCCCCAGCATGACTCTGAGGTTGTGTACCACGCATGCGTATAGCGCCGCGCTGTGTTGGCTAGCGTGGCACTACATCGTGCTATACCAGGGTGATAGCGCAGACATGGGAGCCTCACAAGCATGCATGTAGGTCACGCTAAAGCACATAGCACTGCGCTAATGGGATAGCGCGGCACTGCCCCTCCAATAGCCCTGCGCTGACTTTTTGCACAGCGCTAATGTGATAGCCCGGTGCTACTCAGGCCATATTCAACTGGAGTATGCAAATGGGGTACTTGTGTATGCATGGAGCAAACTGAGTGATTAGCATATCATTATGTGCTGATTTGCATGCCTAACAGGCTTGATTGCCTGGAAGGGCTATAAAAGAGCAAGCAATGCACCACCAGTGTTGTGTTGTGGTAATGCAGCATAATACAGAAACTGATTACCTACAAGGGACTGGTGGAGAGATGCAACAGGGGGATGAGCAGCGAGAGGCGGGTACGTATGACTGCCGTTGGACTCTCGGAATGGCAAGAGCTCAGAACAGGGTCAGCATGGACTGAAGCACACAAATGTACCTGCTGGTGAATGGTCAGACACATGTTGGACCACAGGCAAGCACTGTACTGTGTGATGGCGCACAGCTCTAGATGTCCGCCTGGGCATCATACCATCCAGTGCACTGTGCACGTCCCCCTACAGGGAACTGTGCCATGTGGCACTGCCTGCACACTGTGGGTGCCAGGCAGGGGAACTAGTGCACTACCGTGGTGTGTCCTGCAATAGTGGCTCACCGGCATGACTCCCTGGATGTGTGGTGTGGTGTGGTAGGCTGTTGTCCCCCTGCAGGAAGTACGCAGGGTCCTGGCACTGTGCCATCCCATGCACCGTGTGGACTGTGCCTGGTGTCCTGACATTGTCTACGTGCCAGTGCACTTGTCCACGCACCCAGTGTAGTGATCAGGTTGGGCACGGTACAGTGCCAGGTGGTTGGCGTAGGGGTCAGGGGCGTATCTAGGGGGGTTTCCTGGGTGCTCAGAACCCCCCGCCAACTGTGCAACCCCCCCACTTGCCCACTGTGCAACTTGGCACCCCCCCTCACTTGCCGACTCTTCAAGTTTCATGTGTTGCGGGATTCTTCTTCCCTCCCCCGACAGTCCCCGATCGATCACTGAGACCATCACTCACCATCTCACTATTTCGGGCAATGGACTCGGACCTGGTGTCTCCGCTCAAGCCCTGCCTGCTTAATTCCTACTGGCATGCAAAAAGTTAAGCCCGACTGGCGCAAGGCATGCGGGGAAGTCGGGCACCCTCCCAGTCGGCGATGTTCGGCTTGTAGGCAAAGAGACCTCGGCCCGCCTCGGCTCTGCATCACATGTGAGTGCAGCTTGGCAGTCACATGATGCAGAGCCACCACATAGCGCCGAGAGCAAGCTCATTAGCCGCGCACAGGCAGGAGACCATCAGGTTGTGAGGAGGCAGCTTGCCCGTGGCGCATGTCCCAGTGTGTTAAAGATTTAAAATCACAAACAGTATTGAAAATATACTTGTGTACCTGTTTAATTTTGACTTGGGCACTGGGGGGGATCTTCGGTGCAGGAGGTTTCGCATAAAATACTTAGAGCTGCAAATTTAGGCCTTAGCAGCGCGGAGAGGCGGCAGACTCACCTGACCAAGGACCAGGTGTGCAGTGAAGTCAGGGAGGACAAATTGCAATCATGTTTGCTGCAACTCTGGGCAAAATAAACAGAAATCAATGGGAGAAGTAAGGGTCAAGGTCTGGAATGTTGACTAAATGAAAAAAATTACCACAGAGACAGGGATTATTTCAGGTCCATTGTGCAGCAACTGCTGTGACCGAGGTGAATTTGAAATGGGGTAAAATTCAGGAGGGATATAAGTCACTGTAGTGTGGTTAGGGTTGGAATTAAGGTAAAGCCAGGGGGATCTTTCAGATAACATGCACTATTAGTGCTCAGCTGATCACTGAGGTGAAGTGGCCGGGGAAAAGTAAACAGAGTAACTTATTTCCCTCCTGAATTTAAAATAAGTGACTCTAGCATGGCTATGATTGGAATTAAGGTAAAAATAATTACCTCGGGAGGAGATTTCTGATGTAACATCATGACAGTGCTGCAGGTCCTGTGAGGTGAAATGGGATAGGACAAATAAAACAGATTCAGAAGGCATAAGTAAAGATTGACATGGCTAGGAATTAAGGAAAAAAAATACCTCAGTCAGCCAGGGAGGATGTTTCCATGACTGCAGCTCCGTTACTGAGGTGAAAATGGGGCAAATAAACAGGGGAATAAAATAGCTAGGAAATAAGGTAAAAATCATCTCAGCCAATGAGATATTTCATGCACTGCAAGCAGTTTCGTGAGTGAGGAGAAATGGGGTAAATAAACGGATTCAGGGAAAAACTTAAGGAAAGACTGACGTAGGAATTAAGGTGGATATTTCAGGTAGCACGTCCAGCTCCGGCGTGACTGAGATGAAATGTGGTAGGTTGTTCCATGCATCCACCACCCTTTCTGTGAAAAAGAACTTCATCACATTACCCCTTAATCGGCCTCCATCTAATCTCATGCTGTGTCCTGTCCTGCAATTTTTCTTATATTGAAACATGTTACACTCTTTCACCTTGTTAATACCCTTTAGGTGTTTGAATGTTTCAATCATATCACCTCTCTGCTCTCCTTTCCTGTAGGGTAATCTGCCCCCTCATATGTTTTCTGAAGCAGACGACCCTACACCATTTTGGTTGCCCTTCTCCAGACTGCCTCAGTTTGGTTAATGTCCTTGTGAAGGTGTGAGCTGCAGTACTCCAGATGGGGCCTAACCAGTGTCTTGTAAAGAGGGATTATTACCTCCCTCTTCCGACTTGTGATACCCCTACTGATACACCCTAACACCCCCCCCAGCCTTACCTACTGATTTAGTGGACTGCTTGGATGATTTCAGGTAATCTGTGATGATGAATGATGCACAAGCCAGGCAGTCACAAGGGAAGAAAAAGACTTGTGCATCATCAACTCCCCTCACAGCCTATAGGTGGCTTCAGGGTTTCTCTTCCCTTATGTGCATGATCTTGCACATCTTTGCATTAAACCCCAGTTGCCATTCTTCAAACCATTTTACTAGTTTATCCAGATCTCTGTCCATTCTGCCCACCCCATCTGGATCATACTATGTTGCAGATCTTGGGTGTCATCTGCAAACGGACAAACTTTGCCCTTCAGTCCATCTGCAATGTCTGTGACTGAGGGACTGGGGGAATAGGAAATGAAAGTGTGGCTGGCTTATGAATTAGCACAGCTAACTGGACACAGAATGCAATGAGGTTACTTATATCTGCTGATCACATCACACACAAGTCAAAAAACATAAAGGGGTTCTATCTGTGAGCTGTGTGTATTACTCTCATGAGACTGCATATTAAAATACAGTCAGGGTGGTGGGCTGATCGGTGAGCTGCCTGTGTAATCCATCTCATTCATGGAGTACAGATTAAAATTACACAGGCCCATAAGATTAATGGTGATTTGAATTAAATTATTCCACAACATGCTGGGTGTGAGAGTAGTAAAAAATAGCACACAAAGATTATAATTTCACAATACTTTATTCTGGCAGAGAAAGACCACTTGGTCCACCCACCATTTCCCAGTGGCTAAGCTGGCAGATCAGTACTAGAACTGTCTTGCGCCTGTGTCCCTACATTCATTTTCACACCAGAACCTCAGGAAGGCCATTCCATGCATTCACCACTCCCTCTATGAAAAAATACTTCCTCATGTTGCCCTCAGTCACCCTCCTCTATCTCGAAATTGTGACCCCTTTTCACATTTTGTTCTGAAAGATGCTACCCTGTTGGACTTTGTTCTTTTTAGGCATGAAAGTTTCTCCCATGTCTCCCAGTCAGGCCTCTCACACCTAGAGATTATATTCAGGTCCCAAAGTCTGTCTCTCTCTCTTCAAATTTTGCTGCAAACCATGCACCATGTTAGTTGCCCTCTGGGCTGCCTCCATCCTGTCTTTATGTCCTTGCAGAGAGATCCCCAAAACTGCACGTAGTACTCAGGATGGGTCTCACCAACTTTCTGTACATGGATAACAACTTCCTGTTTTTTATTGGTGAAGACACTGACTATCTCAAGATCCCCCTGGTCTCCTTACCTTTCCCATTGCCTTAGTCTCAGCATCCAGTTGTCTCCATGCTTGAACATATTGCTGTCAGTTACTGAGCACATGAATATAAATAGAAAATCCCTGTAAGATGCTGGGTTATGGATATCTTTAACTGTATTACAACACCCTGCTTTCTTACTTAAGTTCTTATCTTGTTCTTGCCATCAGTTTTTAAGAAGTACTAACACTAAATAATGGAACAGTACTTCTCTGTAGAATAAAGGATACCCTTCCCATTGCCTTAGTCTCAGCATCCAGTTGTCTCCATGCTTATCAACATATTGCTGTCAGTTACTGAGCACATGAATAAATACAGAGAAAATCCCTGTAAGATGCTGGGTTATGGACATCTTACTGTACTACAACACCGTTTTCTTACTTAGGTTCTTATCTTGTTCTTGCCATCAGTTGACAGGCACAGATGATTGGACTTGGCTGGGTCCTTTTGGCAGGGGTTACAGTTAATATTGTGAAGTTTGTTCTGTTTGCAAGGCAAATACATTTAAAGTAATGTGACTGATATTGAAACCATATGTATTAAGTAAAACTCTGCTCCTCCATTTCAAAAAGGGATATCGACTTGGATCAGTCTCTGAGATGGCAGCTACTAAGAAGCGAGGATTTACCAATCAGGCAATTCTTTCTTCATTTGGATTTGGAACAAAACGACCATTAAGCCCATCAGAAAGTGGAAGCTCTCAAGGTGTGTCTCTTGTATATTGGAAACGCACTGTTGAATCTTTATTATCAGTCTTTTCTACAACAACTGAATTATAGTCAGAAAACAGAGTCATGATTCTTATTTGCATAAGAATGATTGTCTTTCTAGCTTGTATTGTGCCTCCCACCACTCCATGTTTTCATATTATCATAGGTAGTTTGCACTTGTCATTAATGACATTAGTCTGAGCAGTAAATACATTCAAGCATTGAATGCACTTATTGCTACAATTATTTCATGGCAGGAAATGAAAGGTTCATGTAGTTTCTGCACAGACTTAATCCTGCTGGTCATATGATATTTCTCACTAAAATATTCCCATTACCACCTACACTTCACCGTTTGCAGGTCCCCATTGTCTCAATCCCCCCCCCAGCAGTTTTGCAATACTGTTATTTGGGAAACATCATTTGAGCAACACATAAAAAAAAACTCTTATCTCATCTCTGCTTTCATTTTCCCATATGCATGAAGAACTTAACAATGCCTTTTGTATTTTTAGATTCAGGCATTGCAGCAGGCAGTGACAACAGAAGCACTGTTCAAGAAAGCTTCTCCAATGAAAACAGCAATAATTGCATACTAGTGCAAAATGTGTAAAATGAGAGTAGCAGTATGCCAGAGGAGGGCCCTTATGATACTGGTAGAATCATTGGCACCTCACTCAATGATTCTGAGAAGTATAAATATCTCACTCAGCACTTCAGTCCATAAGCTACTTATATGTTTCCAAAGACAGTGATGCATGGTAAACAACGATCCTTCCAACACAAATGGTGTGTTGAATACTCTTGGCTAGTTTACAGTGAATCATTGAGGGGTGGCTTGTGCAAGTTTTGTAGCTTGTTTGGCTACAGTGATAGCTTGGGCACTCTTGTCACTAAACCATTAACTAACTGGACAAAAGCAAAGGAGATTCTAAAAGAACACTGCAAGAAACAGTATCACATGAATGCATTGGAAAAGGTTCAGAATTTTAAAATAACTATTGAAACCCCAGAAAAATCAGGGAGGAGCAAACTTGATGCTAGGTGTGCTGCAAGAATTGAACAAAACAGGAAAATATTAGGATCAATAATAGAAACTATACTTGTCTGTGGTCGCCAGAATATAGCTTTACGTGGCCATATTGAGAAAATAGATGATGATACCCACAATCCAGGAAACTTTATCTCCCTGTTAAAATTCAGGGTAAATGCTGGAGATACAAGTTTAGCTGAACATTTACAGTTCGGTAGGAGAAATGCACAATATCCTTGCCAGATATTCAAAATGAGTTGATAGAGATTATTGGGGATCAGATTCGAGATAATATAATTAAAGACGTAAAAGATGCTGAGTACTACTCTATTCTTGGTGATGAAGTTACAGATATAAGTAACAGAGAAGTTTTGTCTCTGGTACTGCGATATATTGACAAAACTCAGAACATAAGAGAGGACTTCCTAGACTTTGTACCTTGTGAGAGAATAACTGGCGAGGCACTTGCAAAGAACATATTACATAAATTGGTACAATGGAGTTTTGACATTCAAGCACGCCGAGGCCAAGGATATGATGGGGCCTCAAACATGTCCTCAAACGTTCGAGGCACACAAGGTTTAATTTGCCAGCAGAATGAATCCGCTGTTTACGTGCACTGTAATGCGCATTGCCTCAATTTGTGCATCGTGAACTCTTGTCAACACCCTGAAATCCGGAACATGCATGATGTGCTTAACCAGTGTTGTAACTTCTTCAATTTCTCACCCAAAAGAAATGAACTTCTGTTGAAAGTAGTAGGGCGTAATTATCCTGAAGCTAAACAAGTGACATTGCAATCTCTTTGCAGAACAGGATGGGCAATGAGGCATACAGCATACGAGATATTTTATGATCTTTTTTCATGTATTCTCATTGCACTACATGTCATCAGTAATGGACAGGAATATGCTGATGAGTATGGAGAATGGAATTGGGATGCTGAGACTAAGACATTATCAAATGGGATCCTTTATTCTATGAAGAATTTCCATTACATTATTTGCTTCATCACAGTCATGAAGGTACTGAAGTTTGTGCAACCACTGAGTGTAAAACTGCAAAACAGTGCAATTGATATAATTAATGCTTACAACATGATTGCCACAGTAGAGGACAGTATAAAGGTAGCTCAACAAGAAATTGAGACTGTTTCCCACAGCTGGTACACTGAGGCATGTAGTGTTTCAGAAAAGGTCAACATTCAACCTGAAATACCACGCACTGTTGGGAGACAGACTCACCGAAAGCAATACTCCTGCAAGTGATCCTGAAGAGTATTACAGGAGGGTGACTGCAATTCCAATGCTTGATTATCTCCTTGAGGCACTGGCTGTGACATTTTCAAGAACACAGCAAGTTGTGGCTAAGCTAATGGGCCTTATTCCATCAGTGATTAAATGCAATGGTGGAAACATCAACCTAGATGAAGTTATTAATTTCTATAAAAAAGATATTCCTTCTCCTCAGGTTTTTTTTTTTAAGATTAAAAGGTTATAGATGTGGAACTGCTAACATGTAAAACTAAATGGCAAAACAATCAAAACCCACCTGATACTGCTGTAGAAGCATTCAGAGCCTGTGATCCTTTTTTCCCAAATATATACACTTTACTCAAGATACTCTGCGTAATTCCAGTCAGTAGTGAACAATGTGAGCGCTCTTTCAGTGCTCTTCACAGGCTCAAAACTTATGTCAGAAGCACAATGGGAAATGAGAGAATGTCAGGCCTTGCCTTAATGCAGATTAATTATGGAGCTAAAGTAGACACTAATAAAGTGATTGAAAGGTTTGCAGCAAAACATCCAAGATGGATGTTGCTTGTGAATGTGATGGCACAGCAACAAAATGAGAACTAGAGTAAGAAAGCAGGGGGTCCATTTAAGTAATTTCTTCCTACCAGGCATCTTAAAATATTTTAGTATATTTGCCATTTTGAAGCTGGGAATCCTTATTTTGCATCAATCCAGATTTTAAATACATAACTAGATTAGAGAAGATAAATCTGATAAAGAAACAAGAGAGCCTGGCAAATAACTATGTGAAGTTGTGGGTTATAGTTGTAGTGTGCATGTTACTTATTATTCTTACACTCTGATGACACCCAGTTGTCAAATAATTCAATCTACCATCTGTATCTGTTCTACTGGTTTGATATTTTTAATCACATTGATAATTACAGAAAGCCAGCCTTGTCTTAATGCACATTCATGTGCAGAAAAAGTTTAAATTGGGGAAGTTGAAAGGTTTGCAACAAAACATCCAGGGTAGTGATGGTTCTGTGATGGCAGTAACAAAATTAGAACTAGAGTAAGAAAGCTGTGATCGACTAATTTCTTCCAACCCAGCATGATTTTTCTGTTTATTTCCATACTACATGTTGTTATTTTGAAGCTGGGACTCTTTATTTTGTCATTCACAGACTGAAAAAACCTCAACATGAGTACAGAAGATAACCTGATAAACAAACGAGTTCTAGAAAAATAACTATATGTGTTTGATGTGAAAAGTAGTTAATGTAATGTTTGTAGTTAACATTTAAAAACACTCTTAACACCCAGTTGTCAAATGTGTCATTCACTGGTTGCATACTGCTTTGATGGGAAAAGCTGTGTATCCCATGTGTATCAATATGCGGCACACATTATAGACAGGCACTTTATATATGTTTTAAATATTTTTAATGCATTACTGTTTAATATGTGAGCTGCACACAAACAATAAACATTTAAAATAAAAAGTACCTGAGTATTATTTGTTTTCCTTAAGAGTGGGGTCATGCATGTAAAAGAGGCAAAGGAGGAAAACAATTAACAGAAACCATACAAACTGGGCAGTTTTTAAAAGGGAATACATGCAGTGGGAAAGGTGGAACATAAAGGGCAAGGCAATAGCTGAACAAATAAATTAAATTTGGGAAAATGAAAATTACTCTTCCCCCCCAAAAAAAAAGTTTAGAAGGAGCACCTGGCTGAAATACTTGAGATTGCAGGGATGGATAAGAATGATGATTCAAATTTTGAACATTTTGTGACTCAACAATTATTGCCTGAAATGCATGAAAATGCACCATTTAACACATACATTTTCAAAATTTTCTGGGAGACCATGCCCCCAGACCCCTCTAGAATTGTTTGGGAAACCCCCCCCCACCACCAAATCCTGGCTACGCCCCTGGGGGTGGCTCCACTCATGGGTGCACATGCCAGCCATGGGTGACAGCAGTGCACATGTGGGTACAGGGCTCGCTGTCCAGACACAGGACGGACAATGACTATGTTGCCGTGTGCACTCTACATGCACTTGACACACTGTGACATGTCCATGTGGCCTGTGTCATTGTAGGGGGTGGCATCATGATGTCTATGCATAATGCAACATGGTACTGACACAGCTGCTGACACATGTCCCCTTTCGACTGTCCTATAGGTTTGGCAGCATGGCAAGAGTGCATACGTGCACATAAGTTCTCCGAAGATGAGCTGAACACACTCGTGCGTGCTGTGAAGGAGAGGGAGCAGATGCTACGCACGCACAGAGCCATGGATGCAGTGGTGCGCCAAGCCTGGGAGGAGGTGACAGCTGCTGTCAATGCTGTCAGAGGACGTGCCAGGACAACAGAGGCGGTGCAAAAGAGCTGGAATGACCTGCTGCGATGTGCAAAGGAGGAGGAGGCACAGTGACTGCGGGACCGAATGAGGACCGGTGGAGTACCACAGGAACAACAGCAGCGGGTGGAGGAGCCACTCATGGCTGTGGTGGCATCGACACTGAGGATGGTGGCAGTCGCAGGTGTGCTGGGTGGTGGATGTGAGATGCCTCTCGCACTGCCCAGCACAGGTCTGTATTCACATGTATATAACCTGCATGTTGTGATGGCATGGGTGCATGGTCCTGCTGTTGGTGTTCTGCATAGGGTGCACTGTGGGCTGCCGAAAAGCTGCATGGCAATGGCATGGTCACAGTGGGTTGGGTGGGTGCATGTGGTCATGGGCTTGTGTGAAGGAGATATATGTCATGGGATCTGCATGGTGGTGTGGTGGTGGTGGTGGTGTTAGGGCACAGTGTCCATGTATAGGTGACTGACCCTGTCCCTATTTTCTCTACAGCGGTGTCTTCCAGGCCTGCGGAACAACAAGAGCAGCCAAGGATGTACAGCCATGTTCCAGAGGTTGTGGAGGAGGATGATGGAGAACGCCCATCAACATCCGGGCTGTGTGCCACTCGTGGCCGCACAGAGACAATGCATGTGTGGCAATCCCATGGACAGGGGCTGCAACTGCCTGGGGAGGAGGGGTCACACCTCAGTAGGGGGCTTGGGATACACTGGGTACTTGGATGATGCACAAACGGAGGATGTGGGTGTAGGGGAGGTACTACTAGTCACTGTGACCAGAGGTGATGACACCGATGTGTCAGAGTTTTCCCAACATCTGGACGTGCCTGTGGAGGGGGATGCAGGGGTGGGGCTTCTGGCAGGCTGTGGAACAGGTGCCAGTGGTGTCTTCAGCATTGCCGGTGTGGCTGTCCCTGTGCATCCGGTGGTGGGCAGTATGGGGAACTTCTCTGCACCACTGGACGTGCAGTGTCCAATCCATATTGGGACCCCGGTCCATACCGTGCAACAGAACACAACCAGTAGTCGCCAGCAGCAGGCCATGCCTGGTGTACAACAGCGTCCGGTTCCTCCTCTGCAGCACGCACCTGTGCCAGCTGCAGCTGAGGGGCCTGTGCCCCTGGGGCAGGATGCCCATGGTGCCTGCCCACTCCTGCGGGCTGCTTTCACTTCCCAGCAGGAGGTCTGTATGGACCTGCATGGCATATGAAGGGAGCTGTGACATGAGCTGACACAGATGAGGAAGGCCATCTCAGTGGGCTTTGCCCATGCTGAACAGCAGGCAGAGGACTGCTTGGGCCACCTGGTGGGTGCGATTGACCGCGGCTTTGCTGGTCTGACTGCTGTAGTGGTTGACATTGATAATGTACTGCATGGGGTGCATGGGGGGTCACCAGAATGAGATGGTTGGTCAGGGTGCAGAAGGCACAGGGGCACACAGGCAGGCAACCCATGGCAGCAGGGCTGCCAGTGAATCCAGCTCCACTGCGTCATGCACACCGTCAGGAACACAGTGCCGCTTTGGCCGTTCCACCCACCCTGTCAAGCTCCACCATCCCCTGGGGGCACAGGAGGCTGGCCATGCCTGCCTCACCATTCTCATCAGCGTTGTCCTCAGCCCAGAGCACACCAGGGTCTGTGACCCACGGTACTGGTGCACGTCGCATGTGTGTTGGTAGGTGGCGGTGATGGTCACAATCACACTATGTCACTGCACAGTCATCGCCCCCTTTTGCAACATTGGCACACCCACATGTGCGTGCAGACATGCACACACACACACTTAGCAAACACCCACGCACTCCATCACATGCACACGCACACTTCCACTGCCACAGTTGCACTCCTTACCCTCACAGCACACATCACGCTTCCCCATTGACAGCTTACCATTTCTATCTGTCCCTCTCACGTGTGTCCTGCACACCCCCAGCATCACACCACATGCACACATGTTGTCTGTTCCACTGTGTTGTGTTACTTTTGTGATTGTTGGTGTCACTGTTCTGTTTCTTTGTGTACATTAAATAGATTCTTCACTGTACTCTTTCAAGTTGTTGTGCAGTCTGTATTTACCCTCTTGTCTGTGACAGTGTCCTGATGATGGCGGCCCTGTGCTCTATGGCCCTGCGTGCCATGCGAGAGTCCCTCTTCTCAAGTTGCTCCACTAGTCCCCTGACCGCTGGCTCTGGCTCACTGTCAGATTGTTCCTCAGGTTTGGGTGCCTATATCCCATGGTTCATTGCCATGTTGTGCAGCATACAACAGGCTAGGAAGATATGGCATACTTTCTGAGGTGTATACTGTAGGGCACCACCTGATGTGTCTAGGCATCTGAATCGCATCTTCAGGATGCCAAACACCCTCTCTGTGATGTTTCTTGTGCTGGCATGTGCCTTGTTGTACATCTCCTCGGCCACTGTGGCCAGTCGGAGTACTGGTGTCAGCAACCAGGGTTGCAGGGGATAGGCACTCTCCCCTGTCAAGAGATGTATACCTGTTAGTGCCGTACTGCAGTCTGTCAGGTGCTGTCCTACAACTCTGTGTAGCCCTCCCACACCCCTTCCCTGGCCTACAATGCCTGACCCTGTCCATGCTGTTGTGTGCATGCCTTGTTTGCTACTACTCACTGACCAGTTGCCCACTGGGTATCCTGCCCTTCTCAAATGCCTGGCACAGTTGGGACTGGTGCCAGATGAAGGTGTCATGGGCACTGCTAGGGTACTGTGCATAGACATTGCTGATGTGCCCAGCCGCATCGCACACCACCTGGCAGTTGATGGAGTGGTACCCCTTCCTGTTTACATGCACGTCACTGCCATTGCCAGGTGGTGCACGGATGGGGACATGCGTGCAGTCAATGGCACCCAGTACGGATGGTAGGTGTGCAACTCGATGGAACTGCTGCATTGTTTCTCTGTGCTCTGCTGCCATGCTGGGGAATACTATGAACTCACCAGCATGTGGCAGGAAAGCCTCTAGGAACTGGGTCAGGAGGCGTGAGGTGGCAGACTGCGTTACCCCAATGGTGTCCCCCGTTGGTCGTTGGAACATCCCTGTGGCAAGAAAGCACATTGCTGCTGTCACCTTCTCCTCCACTGTCATGGCATGGCTGCGTCTGGTGTTTGGGTGCAGCTGCTCATGCAGGAGTTCACAGAGCTGTCTCAACATTCCCCTTTTCATCCTGTACCGGCCAATGATGTGGTCATCAAGCAGGGTCTCGAAGGAGACCCTGGGCCGGTACCACCTGTTTGCAGCATACCATCTCCTTGGCCTGCATTGTGGCCCATGTTGTGCCTGCTCCCTCTTCTCCTCCTCCTCCACTACAGCTGCCATCAATGGCAGCATCACTGCTACTGGCACTGCACACATTCCCACTTCCTGTTGTGGTCCCTCCTCCTCTGTGTTTTGCCCTAGGTTAAGACCAGCCTTTTATAGGTGGCAACTAGCGCCTTGCTACGTGTCGCACTGTGTGCCCTAGCGCAGTTCTGGGCCTTTGAATATCCCTTTCCGCATTTCTCTTGGCCAACCCCCCCCTACCATTTGCCCCTTGCATACGTTATTGGTTTGCCCCACACTAATGCTGTTAGCAAGTGCTAACTGGTCCTTTGAATATGGCTGCTCCGTGCTATTCCTGCGCTATTCCCTTGCTATTGGTTTGCGCGCTGCGCTATGCTTTGAATATCTGGCCCACAGTGTCAGAACCACAACACATGGCTAAAGAAGTCAATAAAGCATTCAATAAGGTATTTCAAGCTGATGATCCTAACATAGTAAAATGTATACCTAATTTGGGATTCTTCTTGGATAAGAATTATATCACAGAAGAAAAGGTATATAGTGCAATACAAAACCTTAAAATTGAAAGCTGCTGGCCCAGATGGACTTCATCCACAATTAATAAGGGGATTAGGGAAAGAACTTGCCCCAGTTATAGCACTAATTGGTAATAAATCTGTGAGGGAGAGTTTTGTGCCAAGAGACTGGAGAACAGCTACAGTTCTGCCCATCTACAAAAAGGGAAGGAGAGATAATGTAACTAACTATAGACCTGTTAGTTTGACATCGATGGTGGGAAAAATGATTGAGGGAATAATCTCTGAAGAAATAAAAACCATCCTAAGTGAGAGTCAGTTAGTAGATGGGCAACAACGTGGCTTTACAAAGACTAGATCCTGCCAGTCGAATTTGATTAGCTTCTATGATTATGTGGGTAGGCACGTAGACCAGGGATCAGCTGTGGATGTGGTTATGTTTGATTTTAGTAGGGCATTTGATACTGTGTCCCATGGGTTATTGATCAATGGGTATTGGCCACCTTTTGATAAAATGGATACACCAATGGCTATCAAAGAGAACACAGAGAGTAATGGTGCAGGGATATTTTTTTTGTTTTGTTTTGTTATTTAACCAGGTGAGACACACTAAGCTGAAAGCTTTTTTACAGGCGCAACCTGGAAGCACAGGGAAGTTAAGTGACTTGCTCAGGGTCACACAGTATGCAAGTAGAAGCTGTGGGATTCAAACCCAGGTCTGGTCTGCTGGATGTCACCAGATTTGCAGCTCAGAGCCTTAAACCACTGTGCTATACTGCCTCGTATACTGTATACTGTATATCGGATGAGGTGAAGGTTATAAGTGGAGTCCCACAGGGGTCAGTGTTGGGACCCCTGTTGTTTAATGTGTTTATAAGTGATCTAACTATAACCAGTGGTAATAAATTGGTGAAGTTTGCAGATGATTTAGAAGTGGGAGGGGTGGTTAATACCTTTGAAGACATATTACTGTTAGGACAGGATATAGCAACAATCAGTGATTGGGCCGAAAAGAACAAAATGAATTTTAATTTGAACAAATGTTCTATTATGCACATGGGCCGGAATAACATATGCCAGGATTATTATTTGCAGCAGGTTAAGATAAGGAATTAGAAGTAGTTGAAAAAGACCTAGGGGTTCTTATAAGTAATAATTTGAAAAGTATGGCACATAGTCTAAGTGTGGCCAGCAAGGCAATGTATCTGACCAGCTGTATTCGAAGAACTTTCTATACTAGAAAAGATTATATATTACTACCAGTATTTAAAACTTAAGTGAGGCCACACTTGGACTATTGTACACCAATGTGGAATCCATATTTAAAGTCTGATATTAGGATAGTGGAAAGTTCCCAAAGAGTCCTAACTAAATTAATAAAGGGGCTGCAAGACTTATCATACAAGGATAGGTTGAATGTACTGGATTTATGGCCACTAGAATTACGTCGTATAAGGGGAGACCCTTCATTGTTTTAAAAGATTATATAAGGTTTTATAAAGATACCCTGAATACAGCCGAGGTCATCCTGCAACACAACGCCAGAACTGACAGCGAATCAGTCTTCGTACGCATCACCCTGGGCTCCTGTAGGCACCTCACTATAGGGTGTGTATACAACCCTCCTAAGAATGCCTTCAATCCCTGGAGGCAATCCTTCAGGATACAGTTAAACACGTCGCCACTGAGCTCCTCATCCTAGGAGACTTCAACCTGAACTGGGCCCAGGACTCCACCTAGTCCCTATCGGGCATGATACAAGATGTAAACCTTGTACAGGTAATTTCCGCACCCACCAGACTGAACCACAAAACAGGGAATCACTCTACCCTCGACTGGGCCCTAGTGACTAACCCCTGTAATATCCAGTCTGCTGGCATGATGCCTGATGCTCTGAGTGATCACTCTCCCATCTTCTGTATCTGGAGGAATAGGGTGCCCTAAAGTGCCACCACGTATTCTGGCTGTGCGGGACTACACCCACTACACTCCTGAATAATTCTCAGATCATCTAAGCAACCTAGTTTGGAGCCTGATCAAGCGTCTTCCTACCTTGGACGAGGCTGTGGCCTTCTTTCAGAGGACGTTTAATACGGCAGCTAACTTCCTTGCCCCCATGAAAAAACTTTGTGACAAGGGCAGCGGCTACAAATGGATAACCCCCCCACTAAAGGCCCTCATGAAACACCGTGACAAGGCCTGGAAAAAGTTCAAGAACTCCTCTCTTCAGGCCAACCTCGTAACATACAAAACCCTCAGGAACAAATGCAAATTGGCCATAAAAAAAAAAGCTAAAAAAAAGTATGTCACGTGCATTCAGAAAAATAACCTAGGGAACCCAAGACTTTTCTGTGCCCACATCAATGAATTGGTGAAGGGGAACAGCAAGTCTGAACCGGGCCCCATTGAGGTCGATGGACAACTAATTCACAAGGACCCTTTAATTGCCTCCTCCCTGAACCACCACTTCACTAACCTAGACCTGTACAAGGCTGGCTTACCTCCCCTCATCACAGACCCCAGCTCAAGGGTTCCCCCTAATCTCGACCACCCATCCTTTCATCTACAGCTGGTCAAGCCTAAAGAGGTCCTATCACAACTTAAAACTCTAAAAACCTCTGGTTTGGGGGGACCTGATGGGATTCACCCCATGCTGCTGAAGGATGGGGTCCCGGACCTGGCCAGACCCCTATTGTGGCTTATCAACCACTCTGTGAAGGAGGGCACCATCCCTTCACAGTGGAAACAGGCCCATGTGGTCCTGATCCACAAGGGCGGCCACCGGGAGTCTATTGGCAACTACAGACCGATCTTCCTACTCTGCATCCCGTCAAAAATCCAGGAAAAGCTGATCTGTGGACAGCTCCGTGACTACTTGGAGGCCCATAAAATCCTGGCACCCTCCCAACATGGCTTCAGAACCAGGCATGGGACAGACACAGCACTGACCAAATTTGCAACAGACGTACTCCCGAGACCTGGACAAGGGTACCCTACAAGTAGCGGTCTTCATAGACCTTTCAAAAGTGCTTGACCTGGTTCACCACAATCTCCTACTCATTAAGCTGACCAACATAGGCCTTGACTGCCATGTTCTAAAGTGGTTCAAGAGTTATCTGACCGGCCGCATGCAAAGGGTCAAGTGGAAGGACGCCATATCTGGGCCACTCCCACTAATAGAGGAGGTACCTCATGGGTCAATACTCGGACCCCTCCTCTTCTCTCTGTTCACTAATGAACTATGGGACCACTGTGGAAGGAGGTCTGTCACCCAGTATGTGGCTGATGCAGTCATCTACCAGTCCATTGCCAACCTGGAAGACCTTAGCCCCTCACTCCAAGATGAACTCCAGTCACTGGAGCACTGGTTCACCGAGAACAGAATGGTCCTCAACACATCCAAAACTAAGGCAATGCTGTTTGGCCCTAGATCCCTTGGTCAGGACAGATCACAGCACCTACAACTCACCACTGCATCTGGCAACAGCCTAGAAGTTGTGCCCTCCCTGAAATACCTTGGCCTAACCTTGGACCAGGGCTTCACCCTGAAGAACCACATGGATTCAGTCACCAAAACCTTACACAGGAAATTAGGCATCCTTTACCGACTTAAAGACCAGCTCATACCTGAAGCCAGAACCTCAATCGCCACCAGCGTCCTCCTCCTGACACTCATATATGCCACCCCAGTCACACAAGGGTTGGGAAAGCTGGAGAGGAACAGACTTCAGGTGCTTTACAACAAGGTGGCTCACTTCGCCTCCCAGGCCAACCCTAGGGATCACCACTGCAACTCCCTATCCTTCCTAAACTGGCCCTCACTAGATGCGCTCCTCCAGTACCCCCTGCTCTATCTAGCATACAAGTTAGTTGGTCAGACTCCACCATCTGGCCTTGATGCTCCAAAGGCCAATCACCGACACCTCCGCACAACTAGCTGAACTCTCCTAGATGTCCCCAGGGTCAGAACCAAGGCGGGCGGTATGTCATTTGCCCTCACTGCTCCCACACTGTGGAACCAGCTCCCTCCTGGGGAGCAGGAAGCCCCTACTATCAAAAACTTCTGCACTAGGCTTAAAGCCCACCTAGTGGTCACCAGTTCCTGCTGTTGTACTGGCTCCTGATAGGAACCCTGAGCTAAATTACTAACCATGTTCTATCCTCCAGCACTGCTTAAACTAATTTAAGGACTTAAAATATGTCCTAAGAGGAAATACAAAACAAATAGTGGAGGAGAAGTACAGAACTGATATTAGGAAGAATAGTTTTATTCACAGAACTAGTAAACTGTGGAATGGACTACCAGAGGATATAGTACAGTCAACTAATTTGGATGTTTTGAAGGCTGGGTTGGAATGTTATCTAATAGCTGGAAATTTTGGTTGCCTCCACTAAGTAGTGGGGACAACCTCTATGGGCTTATGCCTTTTTGTTGTCTTATGAATCCTAGTATGAATTTGATATGAGTGTGGAACTCAGAGTCCAGTCACTACTGTTAAGCCAATCTATAAACTTGGGGATTTCACTTTTCTCACCTTCCCAGATGTATAAGCAGTCATCGATAAAATGATGTCATGCCTTTATTTTTGCCAAAAAAATGAGTTGGGATTTTTAACATCTCAAAATATCCTAAGAATAAACTGGCATAACTGGGTACCATGCTGGCACCGATGGCATGCCACATACCTGAAGATAATGGCTGTTGTTGAATGCGAATGCATTGTGCGTTAAAATAAATTCTAAAGCTTCAATAATGAAGACTCATGGTAAATCCCTCTTGTTCTTCTCCAGAAAAAATCTACACGTTCTTACTCCCAGGTCATGTCGAATCAGGGTGTACAATGGTTCGAGATCTACACCTTCCCAAACATAGTTGTCCTGCCTTGTGAATTTTTTACATTTCCTTAGTATGTCACATGAATCCTTTGTGTAAGAGGGTAGCTCTGTCACACAGTCCTCTAGAAAGTAATCTACAAAGAGTTCAAGATTCTCAGTTACACAGCCATTACCTGAAACAATTGGACATTCATAAGGGTTTTCTAGATTCTTGTGGATTTTAGGTAAAATACAAAACCCCAGTGTGACAGGGTATTGATTCCACAAAAAAAGCAAATTCATCTTCACTTATTTGGTTATTGTCAATGGCATTTGTGAGAATCTTGAACAATTCTTTGTTAAATACATGCATAGGATTAATCACCAGTTTCTTAAAGCTTCTTTCATTATTTAGTAGTTTTTCTATGATATTGATATACTGTTCCTTCTGCACAACTACCATGTTTTATTTATTTATTTAGTTTCGGATTAATACCTTCGAGTCAAGGACTCATTTTCAAAGGTTCCAAGTCAGTCAACAAACAGACAAAAATTGCACACAGAATACATACATCATTGCACATTAGCTAGGGTACACCATTGCACATTAGCTAGGGTACAGGAAGGTTACATAAAGGTTGCACTTACTTTAGTACTCACTAATACAGAGGAGTCTAACATGGTAACAATCGTTACATAATGTTAACAGTGTAGAGTTACAAACAAGTGCAAAGGAGAAGGTTCGGGATGCTATCCCGACTGGGACGTTCAGGCTGAGAGAATGGGGTGAGTGACCAAAGGCAGACATTTCCCCCTTTATCTGCAGATTTTATTACCCATTCAGAATTATAGAAACATAGAAACATAGACTTTGACGGCAGATAAGGACCGCTAGGCCCATCTAGTCTGCCCATTTCCCTACCTACAGGATAGGCCGCAGATCCTAGTTAACCAACAGCCTATTTCTTCCTACCCCCCACAAGAATTGCCTTATGTCTGTCCCATGCATTCTTGAATTCTCCCACAGTTTTAGACCCCACAACCTCCTCAGGAAGGCTGTTCCATGCATCCACTACCCTCTCTGTGAAATAATACTTTCTCACATTGCCCCTGAACCGCCCTCCTTCTATCTTTAAATTGTGTCCCCTCGTTCTTGCAAGTCTCTTTTTCTGAAAGATGCTACCCTCTTGGACTTTGTTGATTCCACTGAGGTACTTAAAAGTTTCTATCATGTCCCCCCTCTCCCAGCTTTCCTCAAGGGTATACATATTAAGCTCCTTTGGTCTCTCCTCATACGGCTTCTCTTGCAGACCCTGCACCATTTTAGTTGCCCTCCTCTGGACTGCCTCTATCCTGTCTATGTCCTTGTGGAGATGGGGTCTCCAGAACTGGACACAGTACTCCAGATGGGGTCTCACCAACTGTCTGTACAGAGGGATAACAACTTCCTGTTTTCTGCTGATGATGCCTCCCTATACATCCCACTATACCCCAGCCCTCCCTACTGCCTTCTCACATTGCTTGCTAACCTTAAGGTCATCTGATATGATTACCCCAGGTCCCTTTCCTTTTTGTTGTTGTTACTACCTCCCACCCATTGTGTATTCTTCCCTGGGTTCTTGTTTCCAGGTGCATTATTTTGCACTTCTTTGCATTGAATCCTAGCTGCCATACTTCTGACCATTCCTCCAACCTTGCCAAGTCCTTTTCATCCTTTCCACGCCTCCTTGTGTATCAACCCTGTTGCAGATCTTTGTGTCATCTGCAAAAAGGCATACTTTTCCTTCCAGTCCCTCTGCAATGTCACTGATGAAGACATTAAAAAGGACTGGACCCAATACTGAACCCTGCGGTACCCCACTAGTAACCCCCCTTTCTTCAGAGTGGACTCCATTTACAATTGCCTTCTGTGTCCTGTTGTCCAGCCAATGTTTTACCCAGGCTACCATCCTGGGTCCCACTCCCAGGCTGGTTAATTTGACTATTAATCTTTTGTGTGGGACTGTGTCAAATGCCTTGCTAAAGTCTAAGTAGGCCATGTCCACAGCCCCTCCCTGGTCTACTACTTTGGTCACCCAGTCAAAGAAATCTATTAGATTCGTCTGACATGACCTTCCCGCTGTGAACCCATGCTGCCTTGGGTCCTGTGCTCCACATTATCACTTAATTCCTGCAATGTAAGACATTGATTTTTTATTCAAATTAAACCTTTTAGGATTGGAAACGTTAGCTAGTTGTTCTTGTACTTGTGAAGTTACCACCCTCTCATAGGCTAAGTCTGCAGTATTGTTGGTCATGGGACAAAATGTTGATTTGTCTTTGAACTTCAGTTTTCTTTGTACCTTAAATTCTGTATCACTCAGTTTAACAGTGCCACCTTCTGTTGTAATGCTGTATTTACTTTGAGCAGTAAGTAAGAAATTGAACTCACCTTCATTAATTAAATCCAAATCAAAATGGACACAAGAAGTATTCAAGATCTCATAGGTAGAAACTGATGGAATTTCATCAATTACATAGTGTATGTCCTCAAATGTACTGGAAGCTAAATTCTCCTTAAATCCCATTGTGCTCCTCTTTCTTTCCTTAAAAAAAAAAAAAAAAACTTAATCTGATCTTCCTGAAGAATTTTCTTAAGTCCAAATGTATTTGAAATAAGTTAAGTCTTGGAGTTGGCATGTATGATAGTCCCCTTCTCAAAATAGCCATTTAAAAATCATTCAATGGTAATCCCGAAATATTAACTATCTGTAAGGGGTCTTACTCCTGGATCACAGCTCCCTGTCATCTTCGTTTGATGCCTCCCCATTTTCCTCATCTGTTCTCTTCTTTTTCGGGAGGTGTTTGCCCCATTTGTCTAAAAAAGGATCTCTAGCATTCCCTCTGGTTCCTGTGTTGATTCTGCCCAATCAGAGTTGCCTGTAGCAGTGTTTGCTTTCTCCGCTTCTTTTTGTGGTTGCTTATTTTTAGCAATATTGAATCTCACTCTGCTTCTGGTATTACTGCAACTCTGTGGCTCCCACTTTTTGAACATTGTTTCCCCTACTTCAAAATGTCACCTCTCAAAAAATCTTCCTCTTCTCTTTTCAGCTTCCGTTGTTTTTTTTCAATGATCTCATTCTCGATTGTACAAGATTTTGTTTCAGTTTTCTGTCTAATTATCCACATTCACTTCTTTCTTTGAATGAAACTGCTAAACTGCATGCCTCTTCTAACTCCTTAGATTTCTTTACATTTGCCTTAATCAGTAACTGAATAAATGTATCAGATCAAAGACTAGCAGTTGCAAGCCATTCATCCTTAAATTCCAATTCAATCAAGCCTGATGATGGAACCACGTTAATGCGTAACCCCCAGGGAGCTTGCTTTTTGTCAAGGTATTCTTCTAAAGTTATGATGTTGCAAGTTACTTCAATTTCCTTATGTAGCAGTTTTTCAAGTTTAAAAAATGATGATTTTATATCACCCGGGGTTTATGTTTCAGTCCCAGTTCTAGCAAGCCGTTGCTCTGCTCTCTGTTTCTGATGATTAAGGTTCTTGCTGTTCTCCCACCTGAAGCTTGTTTCCTCACTTGCTGTGTCTTCGACTTGCATTGTTTTATTTTATAAATCCAAGAAAAGCTTCTGTGCATCCTTTGGAAAATACATTTTTTCAGTGACGGTGTCGAGACACAGTTCTCAGTGTAAATTTGGTCTGGAAGACTTAGTAACTCCTGTCATCCATGCTGGATGCCCCATTATCTGTGCTTTTCACAGCAACTTGCAACCAATCCAGGAATGTAAACTGCAAGTAGCCCAGGTTGAGAGGGGTGCAGGTAGGGACAGCTAGCCCAGTAGTCACACAGTTCCAAATAAACCTGCACTCCAAAAAAGATAAAACAAAGCAACACTGACCAAGTTCACTGTTCAAATGCTTTATTAGCCATTGAAGTGAGTGTTAACTGACCATACCACTGCCACAATGCCCCGACACTTCAGGTCAACAAACCCTTCATCAGGAGTCATGGATGTGAGAGAACTAGCCAACATTTAAATACCTATATCCAGTTAGTGAACATTTAAACAATACATAACGAATTAGATAATGAATGATATTTTTACAGACATACACTTTTAGAAAAAAATGACTATCTTATATATGTACAGTTGGATATCCAATCACAGTCTGAGTTGTATTTTATATTCCAAACTCATTTTTGTATTTAATAAGCAAAACGCTATGAAACTGTGAGTAGAAAGGTTTTACTGTTTAGAAAAAGAGGAGTCTTGATTCCTGTGATCTTTGCAAGGAGTCTGCGATCAATAGTATTTCAGAAGCCTCCAGGGCAGAAGAAGTCAATAGAGAGAGAGGTGAACAATCATCTGTGAAGAACAAAAAATATATCATTAATTTCTCATATCTAAATTAATACAGCTTTACTTTTTTTTTATTTTAACACACTATAAATAAAGACCAGCATATAAATGTTAACATTCAAAATAGCTTTTTCAAATAAATTTCATATCACCATTTCTGAAATATTTCAATTTATGGTCAATCAAAAAAATTTTTTTTTTACTTTTTACTTAATTTATGGGAAACTATAAAAGACATTATATGGATACAGAGAAACCAGAGGTGAAGATGACTGTGTCACCTGCACACATGTGTATATGCGAGTTGGCACAGGCAGAGATGAGGTCATGCAGAAAGATGAAGAAAAGGATGTGACCCAGGATGGAGCCCTGTGGGACCACAGTCTAGGTTGCAAGGGGATGTAACAGGGTGTCTCTGACCTCTACCAATTGTTGACAGCCCAATAGATAGGAACAGAATCAAGCAACAGCGGGTGCTGATAGGCCAGCTGTACTCAGCTTGTCCAGGAGGAGAGCATGGGACATTGAATCCAAAGCTTTGACCAAATCAATAAAAACAGCAGTCATAATGTGCCCCTGGTCCACCATCCTGGAGAAGACAGAACCAGTGAGTCACAGTGGGGAGAAGACAGTGGAATGGTGCTTCCAGAAACCAGACTGGAGAGGTGAGAGGAAGTTGGATGATTAAAGGAAATCAAAATTCTCAAGGTTATGCACAGGAGCCATGAAGATCTGGAATCTAGCCTGTTCCCTAGTTGTAGAGTTGCCTGCAGTACACCTGCTAGGAAAAGACACTGTGCTTGCAGACTCTCTAAGCAGAATCAGTCAGGGGAACCACAAGTAGACCCTGAACCAGCAGGTGCTGGCATCAGTATTCAGATGTTGTGGAACACAAGAGATAGACCTGTTTGCTTCCTGGGAGAACAACCAGATCCTAATTTTTTGTTGCAGACCACCAGTAATGGGGTCAGTCCCAGAGGATGTCCTTGTCCTGGATTGGACAGGAATGTTCCTATAGTATACACCTTCCCTCCATTCCCAGTGTTATTGACAGTGCTCATAAAGCTCAGGAGGGAGTCAGCAACAATGATCCTCATAGTACCAGACTGGGCAAGGCAGATCTGGTACTTCATGCTTCTAGCCCTCTCCAACAAGCCTCCTATCACCCTACCACTGAGATACAATCTGCTGATGCTGTCTCAGGGTAGGATAACATTCCCAGACCTCAGAAAGTTTTGCCTTAGGGCATGGTTCATGAAGAGTTATCGTTCTCTAGCCTAAATTTATAACAGAAGGTAATGAGAGTGTTGAAGGTTTCTAGAAAACCAACAACAAGGAAAACATATGCTTCAAAATAGAAAATGGAATAGATTTTCATTCTGGTGTATCCCCAAAAATATAATTCCAATGCAGGCAAGCCTGCCTACAGTCCTAGACTATCTAGTTCACCTGCAGTCTCTAGGGCACAGGCCTTCAACCCTGAAGGTGCATTTGGCAGCAGTCTCAGCTACTACATCAGCTGGCAAAGAAAAGTCCATGGCCTCACAACTAATTTTCAAAAGTTTGTTTTAAAGACCTTAGTCACTTGTACCGCTTGTGAGGGATCCTGTACCTCCCTGGGACCTAAACGTGTGCATTGCCAACTGATGGAAGCTCCATTTAGCCTATGGCCACTGCTGCACTAAACTAACTCAGTTGGAAAACAGTATTTCTAGTGGCCGTGACAACTGCTAGGAGGGTGAGTGAGCTCCAAACCTTCTGCACAGATCCAAACTAAATGGTCTTTCACCATCTAGAAGGGTGGGGTGGTGGGAAGGAGGCACATTTCTCAACCAGTACAACTACATAATTCATACACCACTCTGGTAGGGTGGGACTGATGGGAGAAGGCACCTGCAGTACTGACCAGAGAGGGTGTGAGGGCCCTTCATAGTGGATAATAAATAGTAATAAATAAAACTTTATTTATTTAGTGCCTTTCAAATACCAAGGCGCTGTACAACTGAATCATAAAATCAAAATATACATATAAGAACAACAGTTGATAACAGCATCAGTCCACAAAAGCCTTGTTCCATAACAGAGTCTTAAAATCCCGCTTAAAGGCTTCCACGGTCGTGCATTCTCTAAGCCGGCGAGGCAGAGAGTTCCAGAGGGTTGGAGCCGTAAACCCAAAGGCCCTAGCCCTGGAAGACTTCAATATAACCCTCGGAACCTCTAGCAACCCCTCGTCGGCTGAATGGAGCTGTCGCACGGGGTGGTAAGGGATCAGAAGCTCTTTCAAGTAGTCAGGACTGAGTCCGTGCAGGGCTTTGAAGGTCAGAAGACCTACTTTAAAGGTGATCCACCACTGTATAGGCAGCCAGTGCAGATCGCACAACACAGGGTAATATGTGTCCCTTCTGATGCCCGTCGTGCTTGCTGCAGCGTTCTGCACTAGCTGGCGAGATATCAACTCCTGAAGCCCCAAGTAAAGGGATTGCAATACTTGGGGCTTCCTGGGGTTGATATCTGCTGCTTGCAGCTAGTGCAGAACGCTGCAGCAAGGTTAACCCCAGGGAGGGTGGTAGAGGACCACAGAGGAGGAGGAGGAAGCAACTTTTGGTGGGGGACTTGATTGTATGTGGGATAGTTTTGGGAATAGGAAAGGTGGAGGAGAAGCAGGTTAGGTGCCTGTTCTGCACCACAGCCTGAAGAGATGGGAAGTGGATTCTGAGGATCACTAGGGCAGCATGACAGGAGGAGACCTGGATGTCAGTGTCCACCTGGGAACTAATGGTCTGGCTAGGAACAGGGCTGGAACAGTGCAGGGAGAGTTTAGGGAGCTGGGAAGTGGTCTTAGACAGGTAGATTGCATGGTGGCCTTTGCTGAGGTGTTGCCTGTCTACAGTGGGGAGAGGAGAGGAATTGCCGCACCAGGAGTTTCAACTCATGGCTGAAGGAATGGTGCAGGGAGGAGGAGTTTTTGCTGCACTGAGGACTGGGGACCCACCTGGGAAGAAAAGGGCCTATACAGGGGTGATGGCCTACATCCATCCAGGAGGGGAATCACAGTCCTCAATGGAGAGTTTAAATGTTACTTGAATGAATATTTAAGCTAGCCGAGTGGTGTGAAAGAAGGAGTCAGGGAGGCCTAAACTGCCCCCCCCCCGGCCAAAGTAGAAAATAAGGAAAACCTGAAGGGAGAGGAATCCTCAAAGGTACAAATTGATAAAGGAAGCAGGATGGTAGAGACAAAGGGGGACAGGAAGAGACGGGAAATATTAAAAAGAGAGGGGGGAAGGAGGGAGGGCAAAAAGGAAAAAAAGGCTGCAACAACCAGAGTAGAAACAAAATCTGGAAGGCCACTTGTGCAAATGTTAGAATTCTAGAAACTAAAATTCCAACATAGATGCCATCATGGCAGAGGCCATCTTGGATACTGTGGTCATTACCAAGTCACTGTGCACTGAAAACCATGATGGGACAGGGCCATATGGAGCTATGCTCTATTCAGGAAAGACCAGGTGGAAAGGAAGGGAAGGAGTGTAGTGCTTTATGTGAGGGAAAGCATAAAAGTGACGGAGAGACAGGGAATACAGGGGAAAGCATCGGTACTGTGGGTCACCCTGGAGATGGGAAATGGAGTCACTATTTGCTCTGGAGTGATCTATAGACCTCCAGCACTGGGGCAGAAACTAGATAAGGTACTGGTGGAAGCTATTGCATAGATGGCAGGAAAGTGGGAGGTGCCGCTGGTGGGGGACTTCCACCTGCCAGATGTAGATTGGAGCCTCCCAGCAGCAGCTTCAGCTAGAAACAGGGACATCCTGGACTCTCTGTAGGGGGTGTCCCTTAGGCAACTAGTTAGTGAACCCACTTGTGATGGGGCAATATGGGACCTGGTACAAACTAACAGGGACAGTGTTGCAGACATCAAGGTGGAAGGCGACCTGGGACTGTACAGTGTGGGTCAATATAAGGATGGCTACAGAACTGAACCACACAAGGGGGAGGATCCTGGACTTCAGGAGGACAGATTTTATAAACATGAGAGAATGTCTACGGGATGACCTGGTGGGGGTGGGGAGGTGGACTAGGTGTGGTGGAGAAACAGTTGGTGAAACTAAAACAGAGCATAGTAAGGGCAACAAATCTCTGCATCAAGCAAGTGGACAAAAGCAAGAGGAAAAAGAGAATGCTATGGTTCTCAAAAGAGGTCGCTGAAAAGGTAAAGGATAACAGGGTAGCATTCAGATGGTATAAGGAGATGCAGAGGAAGGAGGATATGGTGATGTATAAGGAGAAACAAAGGGAAGCAGGGAAAGCAGTAAGGAACACAAATGTGCAAACTGAAGAGAGAATAGCCAAGGAGGTAATGAAAGGGGACAAGATGTTTTTTTAGGTATGTAAGTGAAAAGAGGAAAATTAGGGGTGGGATTATAAGTTTAAAAAGGGAAGGGGAAAACTGTGCAGAAGGGACCAGGAAAAGGCAGATATCCTGAACAAATACTTTTGTGTGGTTCCGGAGGACTGGACAAGGGCAGATGCAATCCTACTTCACTAAAGGGGTAGCTGACACTATCTGTCGTTGAGGCATAGGAAAACCAGGAGCAATTATAAAATTTGCAAGTAGCGTTTATTATTATCAATAACAGTAAAATAAAAAATTAGTATAACTATTTACAAAAGCAGTAAAAACACAGAAAACAAAGTCCTTCATCTGTGGGTATCTCTAAATCCAAGTTTCAGTCTTTCTAGCAAAAATATTACTGCTCTTTTTATAACAAGTCTTTGTCTGACAATTAACTTCTTCATCCTGAGCTCATTAAGGAGACATCCTGTTTCTCACAAAATGTATCAGAGTTCTTGTCAGTATTTTTTGTAGAGCAGGCTTGCAAATAGAACAGTGTCCCAAGCTCACCTCCTGCTGATAACTCTGCAAAAGAGTTTGCAAACAAGCCTGACAGGAGTTCAAGCTGCATCTCAGGTTAACCCCCTAAATTCCAAATAGCTTTTTGCAATCATTTCAACATCATAACTATGTTCATTTCCAAACAAAGGGATCCCAGTATCACTTGCAGTTTCACACAAAGCTTCACATATATTTTTATAACCGCAGATACGCAAGGGGGGAAGAAAAGACAGAAACAGAAAATGAAGGCAGAGAGAGATAGCAAGAGGTGGAGAATTGTGAGACTGTCAAAGTAATCAGTTACTAGTCATGTGAACATTTGGTTGTGAAATCAGACAGACAAGAGACAAAAAAAGAGAGGATAGAACAGAGCCTTGCATTTAACTCTTTCTTCATAACAAATGGGACAGGGCCTTATGGTGTATGGTGAGGGCTTGTTCTGGATGGAAATCCATCCTAGCTGAAATGTTGTTGTAGCACAGTTCAAAGGTCATGGAACGCAGTAATACCATACTATGGTACAACAACATTTCAGCTAATTTTCAAAGTGCGTGAGCTGCACTGTTCAATGGAACAGCTGGGGCAACAGAAACGGCAGCCTCAACTAGATAGTAAGTCAGGGCGGCGGCACCGATCACTTGAACCAATGACTTCAGCAGGATCAACAGATTTTCCAATACTTCCGAAATGCCACCCTCTTGGCTCTCACCCCTTCCCTGACCTCTGGTAACAGTTGGCTGTCACTGGAGTTTAGAGAAGGGGTAAGAGCCAAGAGGGTGGCATTTTGGAAGTATAGGAAAATGGGGAGAGGAGAAGATAAAGATGTATACAGGGAAAAGTCTAGGGAGGTCACTAGACTGGTCAGGAGGGCCAAAGCATCTAGAGAACTGAGTCTGGTACAAGGCATCAAAAGAAGAGAAAAATACTTCTTCAGTTATGTAGGCAAGAAAAGGAGAAGCAAAGACCAGTTTCTGAGGATCAAGAAAGATGGCGGGTGGGTGGAGAAGGGGGCAGAGCAGGCAGAGGCACTGGATGAGTACTTCTGCTCTGTGTTCACGCAGAAGGGGGGTAAATACCTCAGGCAAGTGGGGGGGTAGGTAAGGGGGAGGGGACAACTGATGTAGGGATTACAGATGGCAGGGTGCTGGAGGGGTTGAGGGCATTAAGAGTGGACAAAGCACCTGGGCCAGATGGCATTCACCCTAGAGTACTGAGGGAACTGGCACAGGTCCTTGCGGGGCCGCTGGCAGACCTGTTCAGTACCTCCCTGGACACAGGATGTGTGCCACAGGACTGGAGGATGGCCCACATGGTGCCCATCCATAAAAGTGGGTCAAAGAATGAACCAAGGAACCACAGGTTAGTGAGCCTCACCTCGATCATGGGCAAACTCATGGAAACCATCCTAAAGGAGAGATTTATGAACTTCTTGGAGGCAAATGGTATCCAAGATGACCAACAGCATGGGTTGGTCATGGGCAGATCATGCCAGACAAACCTGGTAGAGTTCTATGACTGGGTGACACGGGAACTGGACAAGGGCCATGCAGTGGATGTCCTATACTTGGACTTCAGTAAGGCCTTTGATTCAGTGCCACATGGGAGATTGGGGGGGAGCTGTAGTATGTGGGGGCAGAACTAAAAATGTTGACCTGGATCAGGAACTGGCTGAAGGGGAGACAGCAAAGGGTGGTGGTGGTGGGGGGACTGTCATCACCGAGAGTGGTGACGAGTGAGGTACCACAGGGATCTGTACTGGGACCAGTACTGTTTGGGATTTTCATTGCAGATACCTCAAATGGGATCTGGAGCAAAATCAGTCTGTTCTTAGATGATACCAAGATGGGAGCTGTGGTAGATAACACAGAGAGGGGGAAGGGGTTGCAGGAGGACCTGAATGAGCTGTGGGAGTGGGCAGATAAATGGCAGCTGGGATTCAATGCCAAGAAGTGCAATGTCCTGTACTTTGGAGCCCAGAACCAGGTGATGGATTATCACTTAAATGGGGTTCAGTTGGGTTGCTCCACAGAAGAGAAGGACCTAGGGGTGATCATAACAGGAGCATGAACAACTCCATTCAATGCAGAAGGGTGGTGGCAAAAGCCAACAAAATGTTGGAGTGTATAGCTAAAGGGATCTCCTCCAGAAATAGGGAGGTTATCCTGCCCCTGCATAGGTCACTGGTCAGGCCCCACCTGGAGTATTGCATGCAATACTGGTGCCCATTCCTGAAAAAGAACATCAATTTGTTGGAGGGGGTACAGCGTAGAGCTACAAAGATGATCCAGGGATTGGAGGGCAGGCCATGTGAGAAAAGGCTGGGGGAGGTGAATATGTACTCTCTGGAAGAGAGGAGCGACAGGGGATATATGATTGAGACCTTTAAGTACCTGAAGGGAATAAACAAGACTAATACAGAGAGGATTTTCCAGAGGAGAAAGGGGAGGGTCACGAGAGGACACCAACTGAGATTGGAGGCGGGTAGATTCAGGAGAGAGATGAGGAGAAATTTTTTCACAGAAAGAGTGGTGGACAAGTGGAACTCCTTGCTGGGTGAGATAGTGGCCTGCAAGATGGTAGGCAGCTTCAAGAGGGGTTGGGATAGGGAAGGGGGTAATAGGATGGGGGGAAGGGAGGGACAGCAGCGTTATAAGGTGCTAGCTGCACAGTTGAGCAGACTCGATAGACCGTGAGTCCTGTTTCTGCTGGCATTTTCATATGTTCATATGTTCGTAACCAGATAAGTCTTAAAAATGAAGGATCAACCAGTTGTTTTTAAGCTGTAACTAAACAAAAATACACCTGCAGGATCAACCATATATTTAATAAAAATTCTTCCAGACTCAGTCCTCTCACTTAACGAGAGATACCACCACCATTTTTTTACTGCAAATCCCGACCACATAAAACTATCAGCCAATAGCAGCCCATGCTGTAGATGTAGGGACATCTGAACCCCAGTAACCATACCACTGACCCTAGCAACCAACATCGAAAGTGAAATGAAATGCAGCAGCAAAAACTTACTTTTCTGTTCAAACAAACATTAAAAGCTTCTTCACTTTATTTTTAGGGGCACCATACACTATAAAAAATAGTGTATGGGCAGTTCTATACCCAACCAGTGTGTTGTGCCACCTCAGGGTTCTGATTCCCATGGACCACTTGAGCTTCACTCTAGAGGCTACTGAGAATCAGCACTCTTCGGTGGCACAACACACTGGTTGTGCATAGTTGCCCATCCACTATTCTCTATATTCAACCCTGTCACAGGTAGCACCTATGTATCAGTATCTTTACTACTGCAGAACTTGAAATTTTCACTGGCAAATAATGTTCACTATTTTCGCAGAAGCACCAATTTGCATGAAAATAAATTTTATGTTAACTAGCACTTTCGGTATTTTTTCCATTATAGTGAATGTGGTGATTGTGACATAGCACTAAAATAAATCTACGCAATTATGGTTGTATTTATGTTTGTGCTAACTTTACTTTGCTTGAAAATACTGTAACTAGTTCTACAGTATTATTCGGGAGATAATCCTGTACCAGCACCTTTCCATATACAAGTATATTGTTGGTTCAATGTAATAAATGTGTACACCATTCCAACTGTATTTTTTTAATTCGGTATACTTTATTAAATTTTCTTTTAACATCACGACCACAGAAATATGGTTGACAATTAGAAAAACAAGAAGTTCACCCCACAATACAATATGTTCTAATCTAATACAGATAACATTGGTTATGCAAATATAATAAGAGGAAAAGAAGAAAAGGGGGTAAACCCCCCATCCACCCTCTCTCCCTTCATCCCCCTCCCACCCCCATAACTTCCCCAGCCCACCCACTGCCAAGTGTTATCCCTGGTCCATTATGATGAGGTGTGTAAGAAACATGGGCTTCTGCCTAAATGCTTAGGGCTTCCATATGGTAGGCAGGGCATCCAAAGATCTCTATCTGCTCTAAGTATTGAGTCTATTGCGCATTGAGGAGATACGGTTCTCCAGTTGGAGAGCAAGAAGAATCTCAATATGCCATTCCAGGATGGAAGGAAGCATGTCCTCCCTCCAATGCCTCATAATTATTAGTTCAGCCATGGCCGAAATCAATGCTATGTGTGCTTTCCTAACCCTGAGAGTGCTGTGAGGGAAGTAATTCAATAAACAGGACTCTGGGGTGAATAAGGAGTCAATTCCCAGAATTGGGTCCATTGTTAACCTAATAGCTTGCCAAAAGGCCTGCACCTTTGGGCAGGTCCATAACATATGGTACAAAGTTCCTGGAGAGCCCGAACAGCGTGAGCAAATGGGAGAGGGCAATCTACCCATTTTGTGAAGCTTCACCGGAGCGAAGTATAGGTTGTGCATAATATGAAATTGAATTAAGCGCAATCTATCCTGTTTAACAAATTTATAATTCCAACTGTAATTTAATCATGCTGCAATGAAATGCCTTGACAGGGTTTTTTTGAAAATGAGCCATTATCGGCTCAATGCACTTTACTGGTAAAGTAAATTCTAATAAGTAACTTCAGACCAGTCTGGGAGCTACCTCTAGATATGAATACTGCTGACATTATTTAATAGCTTGAGTTTTTAGTAATGATAATGATAACCTTAATTTTGAGAAAAACATTTCTGTTACATGGATGGATAGTTCTAACTACCTAGATTCATTTCACTGTTTACACTAAGGCTGTCTTCCACTGAGCATACTCAGTCACTGGAACAGTCTTTAAACTACTCTCCTTCTACCGCCCAACCTTGTCATCCTCTGGCTTTACCCTCACTGCACTGAGCTCTTTTCATCCACTGGAAGGAACTGGACACCTCCACAGCTCCTGCTAGTGGCTTGGGATTCTACTTAGTTTTCAGGCTAACTCGTAATTTTTTTCAAAGTATTGTTTCTTTTTTTAATCTTAGTGTGCACCCCATCATTGGCTCACTGCTCCATCAAAGTTTGCCAAGAAACAAAGGAGAAAACAGTGGTTCAAAAGGTGCATGGTGTGCAGGTTCACCATGTCTGTCTTCAGTGACCATGGTGCCTGTATTTACTGCTTGGGAATTGCCCACAATGTTGAGCATTGCCGCTGGTGCCAAGCTATGCACTTGCTGGTGCTCGATGAGCAACGGCAGTGGGTGTTGTAGAGAAAGCCGAGTGCTGTGCATGGCCCCATCAGTGGCTGCGGGGTTGGACGCACAGTTATAGGCCCTTCAGGCAGACTCTGATAGAAGGTGTTCCGGTCCTGGACCTATTGACAGTGGAAGAGAAGTACCCAGTGAACTTCTCTGCATCTCAAGAAGATGAAGGGTTCCATAAATTTCTGCTGTCTGTTCATTCATTCAAAAGTGCCACTGCCTCGGGACCACTGGCAGAAGGAGAGTTGATGCTGGTCACTGGATCCCTGTTGGTGTAGGGACTGTGCTGTACCCTTTTGGAGGGCACTCAATGTCTTTCACCATCTAAGCAAGTCAAATCACTCTTTGAGCCTGTCAGTCTTCCCAGGAGCAACCATTTGTGCAGCCAGGGGTCCCGGTGCTGGTGGATCAGCTGCTTGGCCTTGAGGCTGGGTCTTGTCAAGGTGAATGAGTTCTGTCTTGCTGACCTTGGTGCTGACTGAAGCCCAACCCAGATCAGGTGGTGAGAGGTCAGTTGAACTCTTGGTCGGCCCTCCACTGGTTCAGCCTCTACCAGTTACGCAGCTGTCCCAGCCCAGCTGGCAGTCCATCTGGTGCTTAGGAGCATTTCACAAAGGGTATCTGAACCCAGAGCCAGCTGTGTCTCATCAACCGCATGTTGATATTGAGGTCAGGGAGGGCACAGCAGTCCTCAATGAAAGCTTCAAGTGCTTCATTGTCAAGCACTTAAATTAGCCGGGATGGGGAGGGTGGCAGATGGGAGCAGAGAGAGCCAAACTGCCCGCCCCCAAAGTTTAGAGCTGCCAACAGGGAGGGTCAGGTAGTTAGGTTATTGCCAGGAATACCTGAACTCGATGAAAGGGGTATGGCAGAGAAAGGGAGGCAGCACATGAATGAAAATGGGGCTAGACGGAGGAGGCAAGAGGGCAAAAGCAGAAAGAGCAGGTGGGCAGGTAGAGAAACATGGAAGACCATGTATACAAATGTCCGCAGTCTGGGAAATATAATCCCAGACCTGGTAGCCTTGATGGTGGAGGCTGACCTGGACATAGTAGCAGTAACCGAGACATGGTACACTGGAAACCACGACTGGGGGGGTATCTGTACCAGGTTAATCTTTATTCAGGAGAGATAGAGAGGTTAAAAAGGGAGGGGGTGGCTCTTTACATCAGGAAGGGTACAAAGGCAACTGCAGTACAAGAAAGGTGGGGGAGGGCGAGATTCTGTGGGTCACCCTTGAGCCAAGCCATGGCACAGCAATCCGCACAGGTGAGATCTACAGGCCTCCAGCACAAGAGGAGGTGGATAGGGTGCTAGTGGAAGACATCCACAGGATGGCAGCAAAAGGGGAGGTACTGCTGCTGGGTGATTTTAGTTTGCCGGATGTGGATTGGACCATTCCGTCGGCTGCCTCAGCCAGGAGCCAAGGCATCCTGGAATCCTTGCAGGAGGCAGGCCTCAGGCAGTTAGTGCTAGAACCCAACAGGGACAGTGTGTTTCTGGACCTGGTACTGAAAAATTAGGGTAGAATCACAGACATCCAGGTGGAAGGACATCTAGGGTCCAGTATGCACACAGTATGGTTTAACATAAGTACAGTGTCACAGTCAAGCCACACAAAGGCGAAGGTCTTGGATTTCAGGAGGGCAGACTTTGCTAGAATGGGGATATGTATCAAAAAGCCCTGGTGAGGAGGGAAGTCAGGGGTGGGGTTGAGGAACCGTGGGTAAACCTAAAAGGAGCCATAGTGGATGGGACAAACCAGTGCATTGAACAGAGAAACAAGAGCAAGAGAAGAAAAAAAAAAAAAAAAACACTATGGTACTCAAAGAATGTGGCAGAGAAAGTAAGGTCTAAAAAGTTGGCTTTCAAAATACACAAGGGGACGCAGAAGGAAGAGGACAGGAAGGTGTATTTAATTAGACAGAGGGAAGCAGAGAAAGTGGTTAGGAGGTCAAAGGCGCAAACAGAGGCGAGAATAGTGCAGACAGTAAAGAAAGGGGATAAGACATTCTATAGGTGCATTAGTGAAAGAAGGAAGACCAAGGGTGAGATTGTAAGGCTCAAAGGAGAAGGAGGGGAAGGGAAATGCATGGAAGGGGACCTAGAAAAAGCATCAATACTGATCAAATACTTTTTGTTCAGTGTTCACAGAAAAAAGGGAGGGAGAGGGACCACAGTTAGGCATCAGAAACCAAGGGGGGGGGGAGAGAGGAGGTGAACACCAGTCCATTTACAGAAGAGAGAGTCCTAAAAGAGCTCACAAAACTGAGTGTGGACAAAGCAATGGGACTAGATGGAATACATCCTAGTATATTGAAGGAACTACAGGCAGTGCTGGCAGCACCACTGACAGACCTGTTTAGTGAGTTGCTCGATACAGGAGTGGTTCTGGAGGACTGGAGAAGGGCACATGTGGTCCCTCTTCACAAAAGTGGGAGCAGAGAGGAGGCTGGTAACTATAGACCAGTCAGCCTCACCTCCGTAGTGGGGAAGATTATGGAAGCGCAGCTAAAGGAAAGGATAGTAGAACACTTGGAATCCAGCAGAGCACAGGATCTGAGGCATCATGGATTCACTGCAGAAAGGTCATGTCAAATAAATCTGATAGTTTCTTTGGCTAGGTGACAAAGGAGGTAGATTGGGGGGGAAGGTGGCAGTGGATGTCGCCTACCTCGATTTCAGCAAGGCCTTTGACATTGTTCCACATAAAAGACTGGTAAACAAGCTGAGTAGCCTGGGTGTGGGTCACAAGGTTGTTAACTGGGTTAGAAATTGGTTGAGGTACTAAAAGCAGAGGGTGGTGGTGAATGGGGTTCAATCTGAGGAGAGGAGGTGACCAGTGGGGAACCACAAGATTCAGTCCTGGGGCCAGTCCTTTTCAATGTCTTCATTAGTGACATTGCTAAAGAACTAGAAGGGAAGGTTTGCCTCTTTGCAGATGACACCAAGATCTGTAACAGGGTAGACACTTCAGTAAGGTGTAGAGAATTAGAAGGGACCATGAACAACTGGAAAAATGGTCAGAAGTGTGACAGCTAAGATTCAATGCAAAGAAGTGCAGTCATTCACCTGGGGCACAGAAACCCAGGGGAGGATTACAGGGTGGGGGTTGAGTTGTTGATGGTCACCAAGGAAGAAAGGGATTTGGGAATAATCATTTCAGATGACCTAAAGGTGGCCAGGCAGTGTGCTAAGGCAGTGGAGAGGGCCAGTGGCATGCTGGGATGCATAGGAAGGGGTATCACTAGCAGAAGAAGGGAGGTGGTATTGCCACTGTACAAAACACTAGTGAGGCCTTATCTGGAGTACTGTGTACAGTTCTGGAGGCCACATCTTCATAGGGACACAGACAGGGTGGCGGCAGTTCAGAGATGAGCAACTAAAATATCGCAGGGCTTGCACCTGTATGAGGAGAAATTAAAGAACCTCTATATGTATACTTTGGAAGACGGGAGAGAACGGAGAGATGTGATAGAAACCTTCAAGTGTCTTAAGGGCATTAACAAGGTGTAGGTGGGTGACATCTTTCAGTTTAGGAGATGTACAAGAACAAGGGGGCATGATATGAGATTAGAGGGGAGCAGGCTAAAGGGCAATGTGATGAAGTTTTTCTCCACAGAAAGGGTGGTGGATGCATGGAATAGCTTACCCGGGGAGGTAGTGGGGGCAATTCAAGAATGCATGGGACAGGCATAAGGGTACCCCAGAGAGGGAAAATAGAGGCTAAGCCGTGGACAAAGTTGGGCCAGTGACTACTGATACAGGTAGAGAAACAGGCAGATTCCATGGGTCTAGCGATCCTTATCTGCTGGCAAGTTCTGTTTCTATAGGCCTGCCAGCCTGACATTGGTGGTGGGAAAATTAATGGAAACACTGCTGAAGGAAAGGATTGTGGAATATCTTGAATTCAACGGGTTACAAAATCTGAGGCAGCATGGATTCACAGGGGGGAAGTCATGACAAGCAAATCTAATAGATTTCTTTGACTGAGTGACCAAGGAATTAGATCAGGGAGGAGGGGTGGACATGGCCTACCTAGATTTCAGTAAGGCTTTCGACATCATTCTACGTAGAAGACTAGTAAGCAAGCTTCATATTTTAGGGTTGGGTAACAAGGTGGTAAACTGGTGAGAAACTGGTTAGGGGATTGCGACAGAGGGTAGTGGTTAATGGAGTTCACTCCAAAGAAATGAGGGTGACCAGCAGGGTACCTCAGTGTTCAATTCTGGGACCAGTCCTCTTTAATGTCATTATATGCAACATTGCAGAGGAGCTGGAAGGGAAGATCTTCCTTTTTGTGGATGACACCAAGATCTGCAACAGGGTGGACACTCCGGGAAAGGGGGGGGGGAGAGATGAGCAGTGATTTGAGAAAACTAGAAGAGAAGTCAAGGGAAAGGCAGCTGGGTTTTGATGCCAAAAGGGTGCAAAATAATGCACTTGGGGCACAGAAACCCAGGGGCGGAGTACAAAATGAGTGGAGTGCTTTTGACAACTACCAAGCAGGAAAGACTCCTTGGGGTAATCGTATCACGTGGCCTAAAGGTGTCTAGGCAGTATGACAAGGTAGTCGGGAGGGCTAGTTGGATGCTGGGGTGCATAGAAAGGGTTATCACCAGCAGAAAGAGGGAAGTGGTGTTGCCCCCTGTACAGATTGTTGGTAAGACCCCACCTTGAGTACTGTGTCTAGAGGAGAGCCACTAACATGGTGCAATGACTTCATCAAAAGCCCTATGAGGACAGACTAAAGGACCTCAATATGTACACCCTGGAAGACAGAAGGGAGAGGGGGGATATGATAGAGACTTTTAAGTACCTCACAGGCGTAAAAAGGTACAGGAGGGAAGTATTTTTCACAAAAATAGGAGCTCAAGAACAAGGGGACATGTTATGAAGCTGGAGGGGGTTGGTTCAGGAGAGATGTGAGGAAGTACTTCATAGAAACATAAGCATAGATAATGATGGCAGAAAAAGACCAGAGGTCCATCCAGTCTGCTCAAGTTCCCTATAAGCCCTGGATCCTACTGTTCCTCCAGCGTACTAACCCTCCCTGTCCTTCCCCCATTCTCCTCCTTGATTCTATTGCCCCGGGAAACCACTATTCCCTTCATTCTATCCCAGTCCTACTTAAATTCCCTGACTGTTTCTGCACCCACCACCTCGGCCGGCAGACTGTTCCAGTGTCCCACCACCCTTTCTGTAAAGTAGCACTTCCTCACGTCCCTCCTGAACCTCCCTCTTGGTATTTTCCACCTGTATCCACTTGACCACAAGTTAGGGTTCAGACTAAATAGTTCCCTGCAGTCCACTTTGTTAATTTCTGTAAGGAACTTGAAGGTCTTTATCATACTTTCTGGTTTCCAGTGAGTACATATGTAGTGCCTTGAGGCGCTCCTCATAGGATCTGCCCTGTTGTCCCTGAATAATTTTTGTTACTCTGTGCTGCACTGTCTCCAACCTATTCTTATCCTTTCTGAGGTGAGGACATCAGAACTGGGTGCAGTAGTCCAGGTGAGGTCGCACCAGAGATCTGTAGAGGGGAAGCATTACCCCTTTTCTTCTGCTATCAGTATAGGGGAAAGGGGAAATTGTTCAACCAGGAAAGGCACACTAAGCCGGAGCTTGTTTCCCGGTGTGACCTGGGAGCATGAGGAAGTTAAGTGACTTGCTCAGGGTCAGACAGTATGCAAGTGGGGCTGCTGGAATTCAAACCCAGGTCTCCAGGTTTGCAGCTTAGTGCCCCTTAACCACTCACTATACTGCCTCCCAATACATCCCAGCATCATGCTAGCCTTGCTATAGGCCTTGTTGCACTGACTCGATCGCTTAAGAGAGTTAATGATGATAACTCCCAGATCTCATTCCTCATCTGTAGTGTTAATTCTCTCCCCTCCAGTACTCTGTCTTTGGGTTCTTGTTCCCTAGGTGCATTACCTTGTACTTTCTGGCATTGAATTTCAACTGCCAAACCCTTGACCATCCCTCTTGCTTGTGTAGGTCTTGCTGCATTTTCCGTATTCCCTCATCACTGTCCACCCTCCCGCAGTTTTGTGTCATCTGAGAGGAGACACAACCTGCCCTGGATTTCCTCCCCAGTGTCACTGATGAATATGGACTGATCCCTGTGGAATCCCACTCGTAACCTCCCCCTCTTCTGATTTAACCCCACTGATGACAACCCTCTGCTGCCTTCCTACTAGTCAGTTACTCACCCAGTGTCGAAAAAAGAATGTGACAAAACACAAAGTCCAAATTATTTTTTCTGTATGAAGGGAATCTTGCTTTGTATGGCCCTATTCTTGTTTTGAGAGGCCATACAAAAAAAGAAAATTGTCTCACAAAAAAATATTTTTAAAATGTGTTAAAAACACATTTCTGGGTCATTTTTATGAAAACTAACTGCATAATCTAGGTAATGGGGTCTCGATTAGTAGGATACATGTGTTGATGTCTCTACAGGATTTGATTTTTATGGGTTTTCAAATAAAAACCCAGAAACAAGATGATTTTCTCATGAAACAAGATTATCCTCCATATAAAACAGAACCCTTTTCATATGGCCAAATTCTTTTTTCATATGAAACAGCTATCTGAAACAGTGTACTTAGCATGCTGAGAACCAGACTTTCAAATCTATGTAACTCTGGAAAGGATTAATACTTTTTCACTAAACCAACAAAAGGCAACACTCTGGGCCAAGTTCGTTCTACCCTGAAAATTTCAGACAGAAATTCCAAACCATCTGGGTGCTAAGTGATGACAACAAAAGAAATAAAAACAGCACACCCCCCCCCCCATTTTTTTCACTTTTTTTGTTATCCATATCTCAGAATCTACTCATCTGTCTAGAACAAAATTTGGCATGTTAAGAGACCTTGCCCTGAGACTGTGCATGCAAAAGTTTGTGCAGGTCCATCGAACAGAGGTGAAGCTATTAAAGTTAGGAGTTTAATATTAAAAAGCCTACTCAGCCCTAACTATAGTGGTGCGTCATGAGACACAAATCTATAAGGGATATGTGATGAGGAGCTGTTGAATAAATTATTTATCTTCACAAGAGCAGTTTGACCTTGGGTGACCTCACAAGTGGTATAAGCCATGAGTGATGTGCCCAAGGTCAAACTGCTTGAGTGAAAGAAATCATTTATGCAACAAACTCCCCATCACATATTTCATTTATGTAATAGGCAGAGGCCAGTTTGTTTTATTTGTTGATGTTTATAATAGAGAGTAAAATAAAAGTATTTTAAAAGTATTCTTTTTTTTTAAGTTCGCCTGGTTACTGCGCCTTTCTGAGGTTGGTTTCTATGGTGTTACTAGGCACAGCAAGTCACGAAAATGCGTTGATATCTGAGCACAGCTACTGACTGATTGTGTAAGAAGCTTTTGGGAAAAATTCAAGAAAAATGGTGGTGGTCTTTAGCGAGTGGCTGGACTGTTTTTGCCTCAGGAAAGTTTAACAAAGTTTTCCATGTTATGAGTGGAAAAAAGCAATATGCGTATTTGTTTTTTTAATTTTGCTGTTAGTGGTTGTTTTGGGTTGCATTTATGCAGAGCGAGTGAATGAGTGGATGAGAGGAGCTTGCGGTGCAGAGTGAGTGGATGGGAGAAGCTCGTGGCTATACGGGAGCCAAAGAGGTAGTGAGTGACTGGTTTGGAGGAATAAAAGTTGAAAGGAAATTAGGTATGCTTTATTTACTTGCTCTGGAGGAAGGTGAGAAGTTAGCAGCAGAGGTAGGGTGCGGAATCAAAGTAGCTGTGGTAGAGGGTGCTCTGGAGAAGGGTTGTGGAACAAGTTGTGGTGTGTGGCTGCAACTGATGGTTTTAAAAAGTAAACCAAAAAAAGTAACCATTTCTTCCCCTGATGTGTATGCAGTTGTTGTAGGTTGGCAGCAGAGAAAGAAGGATGATGCAGAATGAAATGTGTCAGGCTATGCATTGGTGTGTACTGTGTGTCAGGTAATGTAAGGGTGAGCAACAGAAGGATGAAGTAGTGCCAGATGGCAGGTGGGGTGGTGGTGGTGGGGGGGTGAATGACGAAAGAACTATATGAATAAATCAGTGATGATGGCAGTACCATACTAATAAATTTGTGGTCTTTGATTTATTCATACAGTTGGTCTGATAAATGCTTCTGAGCAGTCATCTGAGTCTACACCTATTGAATAAATGTGTATATAAATCTATAGGATACGCCATGAGTTGACTAAAAATATCACATATATATGTACGCATTACACTGGCACAGTAGCACCAGAATAGCTAGGGTTGAGTAAACTGTTTAATGTTAATCTCCAATTTTTGCACCTTAATAACTTTAGCAGTATTTGATGAAATTGCCCAAAATTTGGCATGTGTGATTTGGCTTGTGGGGTCTCAAGACATGAGAAGCTTGTGACAGCATCTTGTGCAGTTTCTGAGATATAGAACGTTAACAAATGATAAAGTACGGATTATTTTGTGATACATAACACACTTTGTTTGCTCTAATGTACAGCCTAAATGGTGCAGAATTTGTTCACAAAACTTTCAGGGTAGAAGAGGCCTGAGCCAAGGTAATGCCTTTTGAAGGTTTCGTGAAAAAAATATTAAATGGCTCTAGATATATAAGGATTTTTTTCTGAGCATGCTCAATAGGGTTTTTGGATAACCCTCTGATATGAATAATAAAAAATATCGATTGTAAGGGTTTATCATTTGTGAGAAAAGATATCATTCATCTTGTTTTTTACAATGTTTAGTGATATTTTAAAAAACAGAAAGGGTATCACTGATATTTCTAAAACAAAGGTGACCAGAGTGGATAAACATGGTGTAAAATGTATTTAACAAGACAGAAATGGAGCTGAAGGGGAGCACACTGTGGGGTTATGATGAAATAAGTATCATGAATATATATAATGAATAAAATAAAGATTTGTTTACAACAGAAACACAGCTGGGCCTGATGAAGTGGCGTGGCCATGAAAACCATCACCCCATTTGTTAATGTGTATGCAAATGAAAAAGTTTTGAATTAATCTAACAGTGGAGTTCATCCAGCTATTTTTTCTTGGAACCCATCCTCTTCTCTACCTTCTTTAACAATCTCCCTTCTGTCTGCTGCTCCTCCCAAATTCACCTTTACGCCGATGACACCATTCTTTACACTTCAGTCTCCTCTGCTTCCATGGTGACCTCACAGCTGCAAAATGACTTCACCCGTGTCTTACAGTGATTCCAAGCCAACCAACTTAAAGTCAGTGCAAAAAAAACAGTATCCATGACTTTTGGCACCCTCAGAAACTCTTCACACTTTCCCACCTCCCCTTCCCCACCCTCGATGGCACCACCCTGGAAACAGTCTGCCTACAAGTACCTAGGCATCTGACTGGACAGCCAACTTGACTACACAGCTCACATCAACTACATCCACTCTAAGCTCCGCCCAAAGCTTGGTGCTTTATATAGAAATAAAGATGCCCTCTCCCTCCCAGTCTGCCGCATGCTGCTCACAAAAACTATCTTACCTATCTTTGACTACATCAACGTTGTCTATGGATCCTCTTCCTCCTCCCTCTCTAGGCTGGACTCTCTTTTCAATGCCTTTTGCCATTAATGCCCCCCTTCAGACCCATCATTGCACCCTTCCCTCCTCCTTCTCTCTTTCTCCTCCCTGCCCTTCCGCCACTAGCACTATGCCTCCACTATCATTGCCAAAAACTGGTTTGGTTCCCTCACTCCCTACCTCGCCACCCTGCTTTCCCCCACCTCCCACTCTTCCTATCTTCTTTGCACCAGAGACCCTTGCATTTTTGCCCTTTCTCTTCCCCACTCCAACTCTGGACAGGCTGCTTTCTCTTACCACTTTCCACACATCTGGAACTCCCTCCCATCCTCACTCCGTCTGCTGCCTTCCCTAAATTACTTTAAAAGTGCCCTCTCCCACTCTCAACCTCTGTCCTGTACTTGCTATCCACCAGGCTAAGCCCCCCGCTGTCTCTCTCACTGTTGCTGTTTTTGTCAGCTCTTGCTTGCCGAAAGCCCAACTATGTGCACTTGCTGTGTCATTTTGTACCACCCTTGTATTACGCTATGTTTACCTCATTATGTAATTAATTTCTTGTATTACAATATTATTTTTATTGTATCTGTATCTATGCTTTATTCCAGGCTATTGTACCTTGCCTGACTATTGTAATTGCCTCCCTTTTAAGCTTTCCCCCAGGTCGCACCTGGAAATGAGCCTCGGTTCAGTGTGCTTCTCCCAGTCACCAAATTTTTAAATAAATAAAACAATGTGCCTTTATTGATTGGATGGCCTCCTTGGCATGTTTGTCAGCATCACATCTCTATGCAAGTGTGAGCCAGGAAGAGACCACAGGTCAGGTACAAAATACTAGTTCTTCCTAGAGCCAAAGAGGGTCTAGTGCTACCAGATTTGTGTATTTATTACTGGGCAGCTCTGCTTCAGCTGGTTCTTCTGTAACTTGTAACGGAATACTATCCCGATGATTGTGAATCAAGTGAGATTTAATCTTCTTTTTGGACCTTATAGGGCTGCTACTCTATGTGACCCCTGAGAGGAACTGTCTCCAAGAACCGAGCCCCCAGGTCTATTTGATGGTTTGGCCATAGGACAAGATATAGAAGATGCTATACCTGACTCCTTTCCTGGACCTTCTGTGTCACTTTGTACATCTGAGCACCTTTTTGCCTCCAGTAATGGACCACAGCTACAGGGACTGGAAGCAGGCAGGCGTGCACTATTTCTATATCCATCAATTTTTCTTGAGGGGTGGAAGAGGTACTGTGCTCCTTTATTGACCTGCAGCAACAATATGGCCTGCACCAGTGAGATTTCTATTGCTACTTACAGGTCTGCCCTTTTGCCACCTCTCTCCCACAAGCAACATGAGATATGGGGAACCTCCCACCCAGGGTACAGGGGGTTCCTTAACTTTTTAAAAACATGCTATACATCCCATCTGTTATCATCCCTCTACAGGGCAATTTGGGACACACAGAAGAGAATAAATTAGCGATCGCTCATAAATGGAGCACCAAACTCAATGCCCCCACTACACTTTAGGCATAGGAACGGACATGCAGGGTGGTCAATAAAGTGATGAGTTCCCACATGTGGAGGTAATTGGGATACTTTGCTACTCCATGTGACCCTTGAGAGGGATCGTCTCCAAGAATTGATGCCCCCACATTTCTGACCATATCTGGAGGGAATTGGGATACTTTGCTACTCCATGTGACCCCTGAGAGGGATTATCTACAAGAATTGATGCCCCCACATTTCTGCCCACATCTGGAGGGAATTAGGATACTTTACTACTCAGCACAAATACACCTTTTCGCGGATGATACGGTACTCTAAGCTAGTAGCCCCGCACCTGAAGCGGCCTGTAAAGCCCTTCAAAATGAATTTACTCTGCTGCAACATCAGCTTATAAACCAGAAACTGCTTTTAAATGCAAAAAAAAACAAAGCAATGTTCCTCTCGCCCCTTCAAAATGCAATAAATCCTGCAATTGCTGGGACACTCCTGCAGATCACTACCATTCTAGGTCAGCAGTTGGACTACGTACCAAAGTTCAAGTACCTGGGGGTCTGGTTAGACCATAGACTTACTTTCAAAGATCATGTAGAAGAACTGGCAAAGAAACTTAGACAAAGACTTGGTCTGTTCTTTAGGATTAATAATCTCCTCACAAGAGATGCTAAACTGAAACTGGTTCAAACTACCTTTCTTTCCCTATTGGATTACGCAGACTTTCTATATAGTCAGGGACCTGCAGGTACCCTAACCAAACTCGATACGCTTTATCACAGAGCCATAAGATTTATCACAGGTCTTCCATACTCAACCCACCACTGTGCATTGTACACGGCAGTGGGATGGTCATCCCTTGCTTACAGATGGCAAAAAAATGCTGTGGTTTGGACATGCAAAGCTATCTCAAATAAACTGCCCCAGTATATCTCTGTCTGTTTACCTTTGTGCACTCTGGGGAAGTATGCCCTGAGAAGCACCTCATATATCTACCTTTATGTTTACAAAGCAAAATCTTGCATTGGCAGAGCAGCCATCAGCTTTGTGCTCCCTCAACTGTGGAACAAGCTGCAAAAAACTTTGAAATTAACTCACCCCATCAGCCTAGCAGCTTTTAAATCTCTATGTCTACATCATAATAAGGAGTCCTGTGCCTGTCTACCCTAAATAGTGACTCCTATAAGCCCAAGCACGCTCTAATTACTACTGTTAAAAGACTGATCACATCTATAATCGACTCTTCCCTCTCCCCTTTTTCTACCCCCATATCTGTCCCTTCCACATTCCTTTGACCCTGGTTCCAGCTCTAAATTCTCCATACCGTATCACTATATATCTTTTTATATTAGGTTTTATTTGTTTTCGGTGCACCGGATATGTATATTTCTTTACTTTTATGAAAAATTGTGTCCTACCCAAAACTAGCTGTATCTTCTGTTCCAAACATATGCTACTGTCAATGCAACCTGCTGATACTTTGTATATACTGTATTATGGTATCTCACTTTATTTGTATTATTACTATTTTCTTGTGTGTTGCATCCCATGTATATTGTCCCTTGTTCCTTGTTAATAAACCCAGGTTCAGCTCGAAAATGAGCTTGCTCAATGGTGATCGCCTGGTTAAATAAAGACTTTGATTGATTGATTGATTGATGTGACCCCTGAGAGGGATCATCTCCAAGAATTGATGCCCCCAAATTTCTGCCCACATCTGGAGAGAATCTGGATGTAAATAAGCATATTATCAGGATTTTTAGAACCCCAGAGGTAAGTGCGCTTTATGACTGGGTCAGAGGAGCCTCATGCTGATCCCACTGCAGGGAACAAAAAGCAACTCGCACCCATATCTTTTGGGAATATCCCAACATGTAACTTTTCCTGCAGGCAGTGGAAGCAGAACAGGATATCCTGTTCCAAAAACATCACACCGGGGGTGGGGGGGTGTCATTATTACTTAACTATCTCAGATCCTTTTTATAATAAAGGAATAATGCACGACAGGGTGTGTGTCATGCTGGGATAACACCATGCCTGGGGGGGGGGGCATGAGGCTGCAGGCCAAGTGCATCCAATGCCCCAGGCACTGCGTTATCCCAAATGACACACACCCTGGAGTGCATTATTCCTATTATACAATGGCTTGTTCTTATATATATATATAAAAAAAAATAATTTTAAAGATGTTTTTGTGTGGAAACATGCTTTTTGTTTTTAAGAGAAGATGAAACAATCAAGCTGAAGCTCAGTAAAGCAATCAATGAAGCTCATCTACATGGGTTCACAGTGCTGAGACTAGACCTGTGGCGACGTGCTGGGATAACGCCATGGGTCCAGCCCCAAACTGACCAATCACAGTCCAAGATTCTTTCTTGCCATTGTATAATATTGCATAACTACCTGGATGGTTGGTGGGATAAACATGTCCGTTACCTTCGAGGCATAGTACTGATGGCGTGCATGCAGTGTGTGATTCTCCTCAAGCCTACCTCTTCCTTAGCCTATCACCTCTGCCACTTTAACCCTCAGTCCTTCCTTACTCCTACACATCCTCTGTCAATTGGCCAAGCCACATCCTCTTGAAGACTTCCAGATCTCTGCAGCCCCCCCCCCTGCAATTCTCCACCTTATGTTGGTACCTAAAAAGGTAGGCCTGGGAGCTACTCTGTCATACCTGTGACTGCAGCCCTTCCCCCAGCTGGAGTTGGCTAGTTTACCTCAACTCATTGCCTACTTCCTACCTCTGTGCTTAGTTATCTTCTGTCCCTTTTCCTTTTCTCCTTGGTTCATAATGTCCAGGTCTCCACCCAGCTGGTATCTAATGTGTAAACAGGCTTCTGTTAGCTGGCTATTCATTTTGCTTTTTCATGCAATACAGGACTGTTTCCTCTTTGGTATTTATATTTCTTGCACCATGTTGAAGGAACATGAGGAAGTATTAGTTTACAGAAAGGGTGGTGGAGCCATGGAACAGTGTGCCCCAAGGACAAATATTTAAATAGACAAGTAAAATGAAGGCACCACGTATCCAAAGAAGTAAATGTTTTTATTTAGGGCACACTTAGTGTAGATCCACTTATGTTTTGTTTCCTGTCTTGATCAGGTTGATGTCTTTCAGTGCTCTGCACAGACATGCTACTGATTGAAAAACAACTAAATGAACAATTGATGATGTAACCCCTAGATGGCGCTATCCCAGGGGCTACTACCCCTGCCTGATTTGCCACTAACAGGTTGAGGGGCCTGGATCCAATGGCGGGTGCCTCCACCCAGAGGTCAGGGTTTGCAATAGTTAAACTAACTTGGTCACAGCCCTCTGGGACACTGCAACCCCCCTTTCTTCCCACTAGTGGCCCACACAATATATCAGAATTACCTTCACAGTATACACTTACCCCAGGTTGGTTCCGCACTGGGACCTCCTGTGAAATGAGATACAGTGCAACAATCACAGTACAGTACTTTAACATAGACAAATACCTCAGGCAGTATAACTTTGCTGAAACAAGCAGCTCTGATTTATTTAGGGGATATAACAAGGACAGGGAAATCAGGTTAATTAGCTTATCACTCTAATAATCTACCTATGGCTCTGTGCACAGGCCTATCCCTATCAGTTACTGTCCCTGGGTACCCAAGCCTTAGTGGCTAGTCCAACCGTGGCAGCTGGTAGGGGCCCTTTCACACAGAGAAAAGGAGAATTAAACAGTCAGCAGTACAGTAATTCCATTTGGATTTAATGTGGCAATTCAACAGGGAGCGACCCTGAATTAGGTACTCACGACCTCCAAATAAGATAGGGTCCTTCCAATGTCAGTAGGCTCACTTTGAGGTACACAAACCTCTTCACACATCCATATAAAAGAAAGCACTATACTCAGGCAGGCTGCATCTGTATCCCGATCGCACTACTGCACAATACCGAGAACACAGCAGATTCAGTTCCTGACAGACCAAATGCAATTTTCAGCAATTCCTCCAGTCTTTATAGGGTGAGCCTGGTTTCTACTCTTCAGAGATCCTTTGATTCTTTCACGGGACAGGATTCAGTCCTAACAAGCTGTTACACAAGCTGCAGACCGGAACTCTGGGCCTTACACACGCTTTTTGACTAAACTGCACACTGAAAAGCACAGGGCTCCTCCCTTCTTCACTGCCAAAGCTCAACTGAAACTCCAACCGACAAAACCGGGCACTTCCTTTGAGTTCCTCCCAGTTCTTGACTGGATTGGCTGTCACTCACAATAGACTGCTGCTGTTGGTCCAAAAGGTGCTGAAGTCTAAACTACATCTCCCAGAGTCACTGCTCATACAATCCTCTTGTGGCTGGCTCAGATTATGAGTCCAAGTTGTGATTCAGTCAAGGCACCATTTTAGAGCTAGCTTACCTCACACTGATTGGTCCAGTTCAGCAGTTCAAAACTAGAATGGGAACTAGCAGACACAGTTCTGACTGCAAAAAGCAGGTTAGACAAACTGTAATTTCATTATTACTCTAAATAATTTCTGGCAAACAGTTACATCTTTCAGATAGGTTCCTTTGCACTCTACTGACTGCAAAATGAAGTGAATTGGCAGCAGCTTGAGTGGTACTCAGAAAAGCACACAGTCCCCCATACAAACTAATTATGTCTGCAAGCAGACAGCTCTTAAAGAGACAGTACCAGAGGCTCTAAAAACACTCACTGATAAATGGCTTAAATGCCAAACACCATTCAGGCTTGGAGCATTCAAGCAAGCTCCTGGAAGTCTTTTGGGAACCCCCATTTGCAGGGGGGTTACAATGATACTGGAACTGGGTACTGGGAGCAGCAGGTTGTGTATTGTTATAGGGCAAAGACATGTAACTAAGCTCTGCAGATAAAACAACTTGTAACATCCATGAATTTTTGGTACAAATGCAACTTTCTATTTTATTTTGAAAGCAACGTTTTGTGACCACTCCACAATGATTTCAGGGTGTTTAGAATAAAATGTGTGATGCTTACAGATTTGGCTTGGGACCTGCTATGACTGGATGGGACTCTGTTTTTTAAAAGTTTCTTCATCATATTAAGTTATTACAAAATGTTAGAAAATGTCCCTCACATGGTGAGGTTCCCAAAACAGCTGTTAGTTTATAGTAATTGCAGAGCAAAGTTCTAAGAACACTGTCTCCCAGTCCCAGAGATGATCACATGGTGATGGTGTGTATTTACAGCCACAGACAGGGAAGCTATTGTTCTCAGTGTGTGTGTGTGTTTGTGTGTGTGTGTGTGTGTGTGTGTGTGTGTGTGTGCGTGCGCATGCCTGCCCGCACACACGTGGGGAGTTATCAGCAGAGGAAATTACAGACTCAGACCCACAAGACAAGAAAAGTGACTTATTCTGTCTCAAGGGCAGCGTGAGTAAATTTGTTGTGGCTGACCGAGACTCAAAATGTTTAAAGGGAACAGGGCTTTGGTTAAAGAGAAGCTGCGGTTTATCTTAACTACTTGGGGTTGGCAGTAAATAGTGATGTGTTCCTGTGTTTTCTGTTGAAAACCTTTCCAGATTTTGAGCAAGGTGATAATGTAATACTTGTCTGCCCAGTCACTAGGGTTGCCACCTGTCCTGATTTTCGCAGAACAGTCCTGATTTGGGCAACTGCATCCTGCAAAAAAACATGAAAAATACGAAATGTCCTGATTTTATAGTAGAAAAAATATTTTCTAACTTTCCACTAAATGTTCTAGAAAACTATAATACCTTAACTAAAATACGTTGCAATGATACGAAACGATAGAAGCAACTAAGAAACTACAATTCTTAGCCTTAATTCTGATTATATAGAGAAAACAAGTCTGTTGCATTGGTTGAGGTTTTGTACTGTCCTGCGAAAAATCATGTTTCAGTAAGAAATGTCCCACTTTGGGCTTCTTAAAAGGTGGTAACCCTACCAGTCACTACCCAGAGTTGTGATCTTATCTACAAGATCCTTTTATTAGAATTCTGTTTTCCCTCCAAGTTTCTCACCTGTGGGGGCTGGAGTAAATGTCTCCATCAGTGTGCCTGCCAGCAATTTGCCATTCAAAGCAACTGCTTCATCCAGGGTAACCATGATGTGTACATGTTTAAATGCACGCACTCATGAATGTACTCATTAGGCCCTTTGGTGTTTATTTATTTATTTATTAGCTTTTGGTAACCGGGTAAGTGCGCTAGGCAACAGACCTGCCTATTTTCAGGTGTGTTAATAACACACTTATCTTTCAACAAAATATGTGCATCTACTTCTACTACTAAAAATAGGAAAGAGCTTCCCAGTACCATGGAGCTAACTGGAATAACTTATTTATTTATTTATTTTCAGTCTTTAGTAACCAGGTAAGGACAACTAGGCACAAGTGCCTGTTTTCAGGGGCAACCTGGGAGCACTGGACGGTTAAGTGACTTGCTCAGAGTCACACAGTATGCAAGTGGAGGTTGTGAGAATCAAACCAAGGTCTGGTCTGCTGGATGTACCAAGTTCGTTCACAGCTCGTTACTCTAACCTCTAGGCTATGCTGCCAGCCCAACTGGGGTCATAACCAACTTTTAAATTTGATTTATTTATTTATGTATTTGTTTGTTTGCTTTTTTTTTCTTACTTACTATACTTTTAATCTTCCAGTGGCGATCCCCACTTTCAGCCTTCCCTGCCCCCCGTAGACAGACCCTAGAATCTCCCACTGCAGTGCCCCCTGGATTGCCCCCAGGGCAGAGCCTCTAGAGCCCCCAGGCTCTACTCTGGAGGTGCCAAATCCCAGTTACGGCAGGGGTCTAGGCCCGCTCCAGGGTGATGGCTTCATTTCTTGCACACCAGAGGTCTTTTTCCTTGTTGTATATGGGGGGGGGTGTCAAGTGGACACTCCGATGTTACTACATCACGTGTCTGACACGCTTTCCCTAGTGTAACACTAGTTTGGTGCTCAGGTGACAGTGCATCCTGTGGTCACCCGGGACCACCTGAAACCAGAGTCACTCTACCCCCTCTCTCGGGGGTGGAGAGCGTGCTATGGCTGCTCAGTACACCCCGACCAAGTAAAAAGCAGCACTCAGAATCTGGATGCAAAAAATATTTTAATTCATAAGCTTGTAGCTTCTTTGCAGATAACACAGATTCCAAAACGGCACAATGCAAACTAGCGTTACCCCTGCACCGACTCCAAACGAGTCTTCCTTAGGAGGTGTTGCTTAGGGGAAGTTATTCCATTTAAATACTCTAAGGAGTCATTAACATTAATGAGGCACAAATTAGTGGTCATTTTAAATGCAAATACCACACATCAAGTTTAATACAAAATGTACATATTGTAAGAAACTGAACACATTACTAGAAATTTATATGATGATTCCAAAGCGTAACCTCAGCCTCATTAAGGCTTGCTTACCAAAACAAAGCTACTAATTAAACAAGCATTTGACATGCCGAATGTTGCTTGCTTCTATGTGCTGTTTAGGTATTTGGAAGTCATTGGAGTGCAAATATTGAAAATTTGCAAACTTACGAGCGTGCGTAGGAACTGAGCAATGCACGTAAATAAAACAGTCATTTTAGGGATTTTTCACCAAATTTTCAAGCGTAGCCATTTTAAGACCTCTGCTCATGAACAGTGACACTGTGATTTTCTTAATGTGTCCATACACTGAGTTCAGACACAGACTGCGCCATTGTGCGCTACATGGCGGAAACATGTTTTGAGCAGGATGTGAAAAACAGCTGCACTGCTCATGAGAAGGTGTGGTAAAATGGCAATGTTGAAAATCTGGAGTGAAAATATTGAAAATTCGCAAACTTACGACCGTGCGTAGGAGCAGTGCAACGGACACTCGTAAAACAGTCATTTTTAGGAATTTTTTCACCAAATTTTCAACACAGGCATTTTAAGACCTCTGCTCATGATCAGTGTCACTGTGATTTTCTTAATGTGTCCCATACATTGAGTTCACACACCGACTGCGCCATTGTGCGCTACATGGGCGGAAACATGTTTTGGGCAGGATGTGAAAAATGACAGCTGTACTGCTCATGAGGAGGTGTGATAAAATGCAAATGTTGAAAATCTGGAGTGAAAATATTGAAAATTCAGAAAACTTACGACTGCGTGAGAACTAAATTTTATCGCCGTAAAACAGTCATTTTAGGAATTTTTTCACCAAATTTTCAACATAGCCATTTTAAGACATCTGCTCATGAATGGTGTCACTGTGATATTCTAATTTGTCCTGTACATTGATTTACATACACTGACTACGCCATTCTACGCTACATGGTAAGGAAACACATTTTAGGTGAGATATGAAAGACAGCTGTACTACTCATAAGAAGGTGTAGTGAAATGGCAATGTTGAAAATCTGGAGTGAAAATATTGAATTTTCATAACTTACGAGCTCATGAGGAACTGCGTAATCCATCAGAGCAATAGTCATTTTTTGGAATTTTGCACCAAATTTTCAATATGGGGTTTTTGGGACCCCTCTCATGAATGATGTCACTGTCATGGTGGTATTCAGGCCCAAAGGGTGATTTCGCAGTCACTGCACAGTCACTGCGCGAAATCACCCTTCGGGCCCAAATAACGCCATGACAGTGACATCATTCATGAGAAGGGGTCCCAAAAACCCCATGTTGAAAATTTGGTGCAAAAATTCCCAAAAATGCCTGAGATAGGCAATAAAGTTGAAACCCCCACTGTAGCCCATTATACAGCTTACCAGCATTTCCTCAGTTCACGGTCGGCTTTGAAGAGTGCAGACATGTTCCCGGTCCACCGAAGATCGTCCGTGCAGAGTCTGGAGGTAAGTATGGGGTGGGGGTGGGAAGCTGGGTGCGCAGTGGGTGGGTCCGGGTTGTGGGGGTTGGGAGGCAGCGCGGCAGAACCATTTTGGTTTTCAGGTTTAAAAAAAGACGATGTGGGACCCTTTGCCATGCTGGGGTGGGCTCCCAGCGTGTACGAGGGACATTGAGGCGCGTTCAGCCGGCGGGATTAGGCACCCGTCGGCCATAAATTTGTTGCCACGTTGGGGTGGGCTCCCAGCGTGGCAAAGAACGAGGGCATTCAGTCGAGGGATTGGGCACCCCGTCGGCAAAGGAGACCGCCACGCTGGGGTGGGCTCAGCGTGGCAACTACTACTTGGGGGAGGGGCGTAGCTCAGCTGACGGGATTGGGCACCTGGCCGGCCACACAGTGCGGCGCGGGCACGACGCTGCGGGGGGAGCTCACGCTCTTATAGGTGCTCACTGAAGCATAGCTCCCCTTTCAACTGAGGAAACTGCATTTTGGAGCGTGTCATAGACAGCTCCAAAATGCATTGGCTTACAGGGGCCGCGCCTGCCAGTACACTGAATTGGAGAAGGAGGTGACACACCTCCGAAATCTCCGTTGATGGCACTATGTTTCTTGCACATGCGTGCAAGCAACATAAAAAGCGCTAAGTTAAAGACATTTCTATTTATTTATTTAATACAAGCTCTGAGGCTGAGGGTAAGCCTAGGAATAATCCACAAAGATGGGGTATCATTTCAGGTGAAAGACCTGGGTCCCTAATTCATAGTTACATTTTTAACCTTTACATGTGTTTATTTAACATTTTTAGAAGGGACCCCACTGCAAATGAAAACCATACTTTCAAGTGCATTTATCCATAACAACATCATAATAATGGGACGAAATGCAGAAGCCATATTGCGCCGCAAACTACGCAACAATTCTTCAACTCTCAGTGCCTAGATGCAAACTGATACCTATTGAACCAGGTCTATCTGTTGGTGGATTAGTGAATGGGGTAATTTAACTAGGATGCCAAGGACATTCCTCTATTCTTTTTGAGAAATGCCACAGACACTAATATTCACCTGAAGAACCACCAGGACAGGCAGACAGAACCCATTATCATCTCATCTGAAAGACAACATCTCATGACAGTGCTGTGTCCCCCTATCACCATGTTAGGGCATCGGATGGTTACTTGTAACAAAGTTGATAGTATATCCTGAAGAGCAGTTGCAAGTCTACTGTAGAATTTTCTAAGGGATAGACATTTTGTCAATGAGGTGGCACTTCCCTAGAAAAATGTAAAATGTTCCTGTTTCAAACTGAAATCATGATTCCCATACCCAGGGCTCCCACTGGACCAAATGAGCAGGTAACCATTAGGCCGGCAGCCGCCACTCATCCCCTAAGGGCAGTGCTTTGCAATGCCAACTCAACGATCAGTAACAAGACTGTAATTATAGTGGACTTGGTTTCCTGGGTCAATCTTTCTTGCATCATGGAGACTTGGCTGGGTGATAATGCTGGCCCAGTCTTGGAAGTGTCAGTTCCCCATGGATTCTCAACGGTTCACTGCCCATGGAGGGATCGTGGGGCTGGGGTATCTGTTTTAGATCTGTTCTAAACTTTTCTGTGCACCCAGTGGGTTCTACTTTATCGTTTGAATGTGTGGCTGTGCTTATGGGTCCAGGTGCAGGTTGCAGAATCCTTCTTGTGTATCGGCCTCCAGGGTACTAGTAGATACTTCTGCGACCCATCTACAGGGTCACACCTTGGACCTAGCGTTCTCACTGGGGCTTGAGGCTGCTAACCTCAAGATTGATCCCGACATTTGATCATATCCCTGCACAGCAAGGTTCTTGTTAAGGGCCCCCCTCATGGTCTACCCCCTGTGGAGATTGTCTACTACCACCCTTTAATGGGGTCTTCCTCAACAGGCCTCCAGGCGGTAATTGACCTCTCAGGCATGATGGCTGCTTGTGAGGCAGGATCAGGATTATTATTAAATACTATAGATATACTGACTTTCAGCAGAAGCTTGTGTAGCCAAGGCGCCATGTGCCAGTGGGCTACTGGGTTCTGTTGTAATGATGATTAGGGGTTCTTTCCCAGAACAGAATGAAAGTAGTGCGGTGCCTCCACCCAGAGTAAAGTAGCAGTGGGCCAGGTGTTTGATTGGTACAACCCCCAGGATGCTGTACTTACTCACTTCCCCTTCCAACCACCCCACACACTGGATACCATATTGTTCATTAATACTGTACCTCACATATAATGTACTTGACAGCTAATATCAACAAAATGCCCACCATACAGAAATTGCACAAACAAACCACAGTTTTATTTGGGGGGAGAGCTAGGAAAGGGACTACAGGGAACAGGATTGCTGCTAAGAAGAAAATTTGGTTATTTGGGTTAAACAAGGCCCGTGGGCCAAAACACATACATTCTCACCCCCCTCTGGTACCAGTGCAATCCCTTGGCAGTATAGCATATAGCACCATGGTTTAGGGCACTGAGCTGCAAACCTGGAGACCTGGGTTTGAATCCCACAGCCCCCACTTGCATACTGTGTGACTGAGCAAGTCACTTAACTTCCTTGTGCTCCCAGGTTGCCCCTGGAAACAAGCTTCAGCTTAGTGTGCCTTTCCTGATTAAACAATTTCCCCTTCCCCCCCCTTATGTCCTGACAGACCTAGCTGGGTATCCAGACTTAATGCAGGCCTGCTAGATGCCACAGGTTGGCCGGCATTAGGGCCCTTTAAGTAACTTTTCCTAGGATGCTAACAATCTTAAACCTTTTTACTCCCCCTTTTGACAGGGCAAGCCCTGGGTTACTCATGGTCCTGAAGCACTGGGATTCAGTCACTGGCACAGTGGGTTCTGGCAGTTCAGGGATCACACAATCAATCTTGCTCAGGAGCAGCAAGCAGAGAGGCTGTGGAAGTGCTGGTTGACCTTGGACTTGCTTGAAGACTCTTGCAGCTTGTCCCCTTCTAAGTTGCTTGAAGATTCTTGCAGCTTGTCCTCTTCAGCCTGCTTCAAACACCAGATCACAGAGCCTGAATACAAGGCCACAAGGAACCCAGACCCAGGAGTGACTCGGCATGGGGTCATTATGTCGCACAGCAGAATGCCATGTAGCACAATTGCGTTGCACGATTTCTTGTTATTTATTGTTCTGTGGAGGGCTCCACCCCCACCCCCCCATTACGGGGGGGGCTGCACCCCCAAACCCCCAATAAAGATTCCAACTCGGGGGTCCAACTCGGAGAAGCGCACAGGTCCGGGTTTCGCCATAATGCCGTACACTAGTAAGCGTATGACATTATGACCCGGTGCGGAGTGACTTCACAGTCCAGATCCCCTAATGGATGCAGAGTGTCCTAGCACTCAGGCATGCACCTGTGGCCCCCTGCAGTCAAGTTTGCCTCACTCAGTAGGGGTTTGCAGGTTCCCTGCCTGGCTCAGAGTTGCAGCTGTGACAATTTTCAGCTTTCACCTTTCTCCTGGGCAGGAACAAACAGCTCCGGTGTGCCGCAACAAGTTCTCTGAATTTCCACCTTTCTGGTAGCCTTTGGCTAGTGACTTGCGGTGTTTGGATCAAACCTCTGCCTTTCCACAGCTGGCTTTCAGTAAACACAAAAGGCTCCTCCACACTGGATACCTAAACCTTTTTCCCTTCAAAAGTCCTCAAATTCAGGCACAGTGCCAACCTTTAGCTCTGGCACACACAGTTCCAATGTTCCCCTTCTGCAGCTCAGGGTCACTTGCAGTTCTGATTTTCTCTTTACACAGCTCAGGGTCTCTCCACATTGATCTAGGTTCACTGCAACGCTGAATCTCCAAAACCACCAGGAGCTTTTCACCAATTTGCCTTAGACATTCAGCTGCAATACACAATTCCTTCAGACAGAGAACATTCCTTACTCCAGTCCTCAGGCAATTCACTGTTTCACCAACTGAGTCCCATTAGAGGTCTCCTGTCTTTCCAACACACAGCACTAAGCACTTCTTGACTCAAGCAGCACCCAGGACAGACTGCCCAAACTCCCCAAAGTCCCAGAGGTTTCACCTGAAAATCACCAGTGTCTCTTTGGCTGATTCTTGCTGGCAATCACAAATATTAATAGTTATTAGCCCAGTTCGATTATTGATTGGCAAAGGTCTTTGGCGCCTAGAATTAGTTCACACCTCTTCCCATAAGCCATCACAACCAACCTTTGGGCGCCTGAGTTAATGATTGGCTGTCTACAGGGGTTAAAGTACCAAAGATGGCTGCTTAGTGCACAGTTTCATAAGATTTCAACAGCAGTCCCAACTTTAAAGCATTTGTGCAGCCCCCACTATACACTTTATATAAACAATTTCCCCATAGACCTAAAGCAGCCCCTATCATCTAGTGTCCGGCTATAGAATTATCTTTTTAAGCAGTTTCGTTTGCCTGTTGCTGCTTGTGATACATGCTGTCCCCCTAGGCAGCCAGGCAGCTCATGAATTATTCATACCCTTTCATTCAGATTTTCCCCAATTTGTAGCACTCTTTGGCGTTCTTTACCCAAACACTGTTGTGGCTCCTTATTGGCCTCCTCCAGGTGTTTGACCCCTGACTAGCATATTCTGGGGGTTGAGACTACCAGAGGGGTGATTGTGTGCCTGCTATGGTGGTCCAAAAACCAGAATGTGCTAGTGCGCAGGCACGGGCCCCGCTAGCCCTTTAACAGGGTGAGAGTAGTGGCTGTCCCGTGACCTTTGTTCTGCCTGCCCCAAGGATTCAAAAAACACTGGGGCCAGTCAAAGACCCATTGGGGAAGGCAAGAGCCAATACTGGCAGCAGACAAAGCAGCTAGAGGAGAAAGGAGCAGAAACGGAGCTCCCAGGGCCATTAAGGCAAGCTCCCGTCAGAAGGGGGGGGGGGTTACACTTGTAATATCCCATATTTTGTAACTAATGTATCCTTTACAACTGCTGCTGTGTTCTCCCCTCTAGGACCCTTCAGGAAATTATGTGTTGCACCTAGGCTCTCTCAAATTGGACAAATTGTAAATAAAAAAAAATCTGTCTCTTCTTCAGTAGCATCTTGTTATAAGTGTCGACACCTGTCTTCCTTTGTGTCCTTGTCTAACAATTTGCAGTGTATTCCTTCTTGTCAGATAATGCTCTTCTGTTTCTGGTAATCTTTTCTCTTTCTTTCTTGTCCATGCTTGTCGGTACAGTTCCCACACTGTCTGGCATGAGTAATATCTCTCTTACGTAGGATCCCAAAGTGCAGAACTTCTCAAAGGGTCTGAACTGATTCATTTTCCTTTTTAAAAATAATGTATTTTCATCATCTGCTATCCTGGCCCCACCCCATCCCATCACCCCGCTCTTTAATTGGGGTCTCCCTGCTGCACCCTTCCCGTGGTCATTGCCACTGTCCAGATCACTGGTCACACTACACTTGGGGTCAAATTTTTAAAAGTGAAAAGCTGTGCATGGGTGGGAAAAATGTTACTCAAGGGAGGGTCTCCTTGGCTGCAACCACAATTCTGCATGTGCTCAATTTTACAAAAGGTTGCCTTTTGCAACCTCCCACAATTATGGCAGTTTGTGCATATATGTATTAGAGATAACCCACTTAAGGTAAGGTCGCCCTCTGATATATGCATGCCTTGGTGTGCGTTCTTAGGCACAAGGCCGCAGGCTGAGTGCGTCAACCACCCAAGGCGTGTGTATATCAGAGCATGACAGCACATCCTAGAGTGGGTTATCTATCTTATAAAATAGCAAAACTGTTTTAGAGGGGGGGTGAAAGTGCAGGTGTGCGATCGCACTTTCATATACACATGGTCATGTGATGTGTTTCAACCAACCAGCAGAGCTAGATTTTCCTACCCATTTTATAAATATATATATATATATATATACACACATATATATATATATATATATATATGTATATAGTTTGTTTTTTGCGTAGCTGAGGAAAAATGCTGTTCCTGATGTTATCAGGGAAGCAGTTTTGCAACAGGGAGTTGGGCACAGGGACTTAGGCCCTCATATTCAAAGCTCTCCATGTGCATTGTGGACACATTAGTGCTGCATGTGAGGTAGCACACAACAAACCTGGGGTTAGTATTCAGACAGGTAGCGTGCTCCAACTGGAGTGCATTACCTGTCTGAATATGGAGTTGTCAGCACAGAGCACAGTGACTCTGCACTGCACCCATATGGCCCCCTATCGGAATATAGCCCACAGGAGCAAGTGGAGATAGCATGTCCCAAACAGAATAGCGTCAGTGCTCCTATGAGTCCTATTACACTATGGCACCCTAATAAGCCTATAGGGAATGCAAGATATCCCCTGTCTCTATTAGCTAGACATTACTTGCCTAACTGAAACTTGGCTCAGTCCACACATACCTGATGCCACTATCTAACTGCCAGGCTTCAATATCTTCAGGGAAGATAGAAATTGCAAGCAAGGTTGGGGCTGTCTTAGTTACTTCAGTTCAGACCTGCAAGCCTCTAAAATCATGACCAAAGACCTAACCAGGGACTGTGAATGGCTAGCAATAAATCTTTTGATACGGCAAGGGCACAGATCTCTTGCCATCCTGTCTGTATATATCCCACCAGGTAAACAGAATCTGGGCATAGAGTCACTTACTCTCTACTTTATGCAACATAATCAGAACTGGGAATACTTTATTACTGGTGACTTTAACATCAGTTGGAATGCTAAGTCCAGCACAGGTCATAGGGATAAAATGACTAGCCTATTTCTCGCACAAATGGTCACTGAGCACACTGGGACCAATTATAAAAGAGGCACTATGACACTACTCGACTGTGTACTAGTTACACACGATAGGGTTGAAACTGTCAAAGTTCTGCCTGATACCCTATGTGAGCAATCCCTCTGCAATGTCTATGGGCAGTTAGACAAAGGCTACCCCCGGGATCATAGTCAGCCACGTCCTAAATAAAATGAAGGTGCCTGAATTCTTTTTTTTTTTCATCTTTATTGAAACATTCGTTCAAGGCATAATGCATACAAATCAGAGACAATCCTTTCACAGTCAAGTCAATCCATACATAGTGCATTTGACACATTTGATCTGATATTAATCTTGTCAATCACATTAATCCTTATTATCCATGTGTAAATAACCTGCGGCTTTGACACCTCCAATATCTTCCTCCCTATGGGTCTGAATTATATATTCGGGTCCCTTCCCCTGTTATGACATTCCCTCCTGCACCGGCACCTTCGCCCGACCGCTATACTTGGTCCTAGGGATCCTGCTGGATCATCTCCCCTCCACATGATCGATTGTGTTCATCTGCGAATGGACACCTGTGGTTTCAGGTTTACCTTATAGGTTAGTTCTTCCATGCTTTGAATCTCTTGGATTATTGATAACCATTGGTCAAAGGTAGGGGGGTCTTCCCTGAGCCAGCTCCGATTAATTGCCATATGTGCCACCACCAGTACATTCCACAGATATAGACTATCTGTTCCGCGGATCCCCCGGTGGCAGTAGGCCCAATAATAACTGAGGAAGGTCCAGGGTCTCAGTTAGTGAAAACATTTCCCTCAGTGCCACCCGACCTCTCCCCCAAAATGGCTGCAGGGTCGGGCACTGCCAGAATGTATGAGAATGGTGGGCCCTGGGTTCTGTACATTTTCTCCAGCACTCTGCTGAGCAGTCACCTTTCTATTTGTTCTGTAATACTGGTGTGTAAAAAAACCTTGTTTTTATTTTTCACACAAACTCCTGCCAGCAGGGAGAGTGCATGGTATTTCTCGTCCCCAAGAACACCCTTTCTCACTCCCCTCCTCCAGTCTCAGCCCTGTTTCCTGTTCCCATTTTCTCTTACGGGGTATTGTGCAGTCCATGCCCAGTCCCCTATGAGCTTTATATATGGCCAAGATATGTCCCTTCATTAATTACTGGTTTAGAATGTCCTGTAATGTATTTAGGAGGCGGTCCACAGATTGGGTGTCCCGGGTCTGCCCCCGAAGGGTCATTATATAGGTTCTAAGCTGCAGAAACCAGAAATAGTCTGAATTCCTTAACTGAGAACATTTTGAATCATTCCTTCCTCAAGGAACTGCCCCAGGTGATGCAGTCTCATCCTCGACCACCTCCTGAAAGTCAGGTCCTGTCCAGAGGGTAGGAAGTTACCATCCCAGGTGAACCATCTGAGGGGCCATAAGTCTGATGTCAACTTGTATTTTTCCCATGTTCTCTGTGCCACTTGTATAGTGTTGCGGGCTGCGAGGGAGTGTATGCCCCCCATTTCTGATCTGAGGCAGGGGTCCATTACTCTTGCCCCAAGGAGGACTCCATTTGCTAGTATCTCCTCCATTAGTTTCCAGTGGGATTGATATCCCTCCGTTAACCATAACAATGCGTGTCAGAGGTGGGCAGCTAGATAGTAGTCTTCTAGATTGGGTAATGCTCTTCCTCCATTTTTTATCTCTGTTTGCATTATGTTAACTTGAATCCTGGGCTTACCTGGGGACCAGATAAAGTGGGAAATAAGCTGTTGCCATCTTTGAAACAGGGTTTTTGGGGATGCTAAAGGGAAGGCATTGGAATGTGTACAGAAACCTCGGCAAGACCATAATTGTTACTGCTTGAATCAAGGTGCTTGAATTCAAATCTTACTTAGCCCAAATTGATTGGAGTTTCTCAGGTGTCATTCCCAATATTGGCTTGGCCCTAGAATTCTTTGTCTCTCAGTTCTCATATGCCTGTGATAAATTTGCACCCTCTAAAAAAAAAAGCAAAGCAAGAGGAACACCATCCAGATAGGTCACCTCTGTACTCCTTGCCTGCATAAGAAGAGGGACAATCTGTGGGCACGAGCCAGGAAAACAGGGTCCCATGTCCACCTGAATGGTATAAGGAAGCCTGCAATAAGTGCACCAGTATGATTAGAAAGGCCAAATCTGACATCTATAAGGACCAGCAGGTCAAGAACTGGAGCGATGGCAATAAATACTGAGACAACGTCTCAGAGCTCTTTGGCAAGGGAGTTAAAACCACTCCTCAAATGCTTATGGCGGAGGGTCATGATGAGGTCCTTGATCCTACTGCAATTGCCAATTATGTCAACACAGCTTTTACTGACCTCATTTCTGTCATCCCCACTGAACCTGCCCAGACCCCCTGCAGGGAACTAGGTCTTGAAGCCTTCCAGACGGTGAGTTCTGAACCAAAGTACCCTACATTTTACTTTAAGGCTGTTTCAGTCAAAGACACCTCAAAATACACAAGCGGGGTACTTGAGGAAAACTAGGTGTGGCAGTGACTCAATTGATATTAAACTTCTTGCCCTGGTGGTAGAGGAACTTTCCCACCCCATCTCTAGAATTTGTTACTTTTCCTTGTGCTACTCACAGTTCCCAGAGAAGTGGAAATCTGCACTGGTTACACTAGTTTTCAAAAGTAGAGACCACACTAGCCTTGCCAATCACAGACCCATTTCTATTCTCTGCCACCCGCCCCCATCCAAGGCCCTCAGAAGAATAGTCTCCGACCAGCTTGTTATATAACTAAAATAATACAGTGTCCAGTGTGTACAGCAACATAGCTTCCAGCAGCTCCACAGCACCTACTCAGCACTGTTGGGACACACTAACTATGTTCATGAGGCCCTTGACAATGGTGACCTAATCAGAGCTATACAGACTGACCTTCCTAAAGCCTTCCTGGGCAGCCATAACTTCCTTCTTAACTCCTTGGCCTGGGTCTGTCACAGAACACAATTGACTGGTTCCACTGTTATCTCATCAGTCATTCTCGGTGGGTGAAGATCAATAAATCTTTGTCTGACATTAGGGGAGTATATATTGGTGTCCCCCAGGGTTCCATCTTGGGCCCATTCCTTCTTGGCTTCTTTGTAAATCAGCTGCCCAGTGCTTATCAGATGGCTAACGTACTCCTTTATGCCAATGATGCTGTCATCTGTTCCAAAAACCCTGACCTTGACAGCCTTACCACTGCTCTCCAAAGTAACTTTAGGTCACTTGAAAGCTGGTTCTCCAACAACAAACTGGTCCTCAGTTACAAAAACTCAAAGACCATGATCTTCTCTAGCCTCCCACAGAAGAGGAAAATTCCACCCTTTCTCATCAGAAATGTCCAAGTGGAGACCTTCAGATACCTTGGAGCAACTCTGGATGACACCTTATCTTTTGCACCCCATGTAGACAATCTGGTGGTTATAGTTAACAGAAGACTGGGTACCTTATACTATAACAGGAACAGCGTCTCTAAGGATGCTAGATGCCTTTTTTTTTTTAATTCAAAGTTTATTCACCACATTTTTCACATTACAGGAGGCAGTATTGAGCACTTTGACATAGGATTCACAAAACAAATCAAATCATACGCCCCAACCCTTCCCTCCCCGGCACAGCAGTTCATTCTAGCACTGTACCCACTAACTACTTATACCAAGAGTAATTAAGATGTTAACTTCAGCTACACACTACTTCATAGCCACCATAATTGAAGTATGAAGGGGATCCCAGATATCCTTATACCTATATAGTCTGTTTTGAAGGCTTGCAATAGCCTTCTCTGTACGTACTGTATATTTGCTAAGATCACATGGAGCCACTCCTGATATGTTGGGCCAGACCTTTCCTTCCATTTCACCAGTTTAGTTTGGGTATAGTATAAATTATGCAAGATATTGAACTGCATGAGACATAATCTATCTTGGGATACATATTTATGACAGTACATCCAGAGGACAGGCCAGTTGAAATGAATGGTTGAAAAAATGGTGTGGAGCACAGGGGTTTGGCTTCATTGGGGACTGGGGTTCCACCTGGAGGGACACCAGCCTATACTGGCAGGATGGTCTGCATCTGTACAGGAAGGGAACAAGTCGTTTGAGCAATCGGTTTAAATGCTTCATTGGCAAGCTTTTAAACTAGTCAAGGGGGGAGGCACTGATAAGCTGCAGGAAAATACCAGCATCTCCCTACAAAACAGGGTACTAAATGAGAAAAAGACCAAGGTAGAAAGGTCAGTGGGGGATGCTGCAAAAGAAGGTAAAGCCATAAAAAAATGGAGAGCAATGAGTACCAATGCCCATAGTCTGAGTAACAAGCTTCCTGAATTAGTGGCCTTGATGGAGGAGGAACATCTGGATATCATGGCAGTCACAGAAACATGGTACACACAAAACCATGACTGGGACATAAACATACCAGGATACACTATCTACAGGAGGGACAGGGAGGGTAAAAGAGGAGGAGGAGTAGCTCTTTACATATGGGAAGGAATCAAAGCAACAGAACAAAAGGGAAAACAGGGAGGGGAAGAGGCACTGTGGGTAAATTTGGAGACCGGAAATGGCACCACGATCCGCATAGGGGTTGTATACAGACCCCCTTCTCAGGGGGAGGAAATGGACAAGGAAATGATAGAAAGTATACTCAGTATGGCAGAAAAAGGGGAGATATTGCTGATGGGTAATCTGAATATGCCAGATGTTAACTGGAGTGCAGTTGCAGCAGCCACTTCGAAGAGTGGGGTTATTCTAGATGCCCTACAGGGGGCATGCCTTAGACAACTAGTATTGGAGCCCACTCGAGAGGGAGCAATCTTAGACCTGGTTCTCTTAAATGGAGATGAAGAGAGGATCACAGATGTAGAAGTGGGTAGCCATCTGGGAACTAGTGACCATCGAACAGTATGGTTCACAATAAACACAGCAATAGAGTCAATCCATACAAAGGCAAAGTACTGGACTTTAGGAGGCTGACTTTGCCAAAATGAGTGAGTGCCTAAGGAATGCACTAGCAAATGGGCAGGAAGGAGGGGTGGAAGAACAATGGGGAATAATAAACTGCCATCACAGAGGTAACAAGCCTTTGTGTGAAGCAAATAAACAAAACGAAACGATGTAAGAAACCACTATGGTTCTCGAAGGAAGTGGCAGTGAAGGTTCAAGAAAAGAAAGCATTCAGGAAGTACAAGGAATCACAGAAGGAACAGGACAGAGAACTGTATCAGTTAAGCAAAAGGAAGCTAGAAGGCAGTCAGAACAGCAAAAGGCCCAAACCGAGGAAAAGATAGCCAACTCAGTTAAGAGGGATAAAACCTTTATAGGTACATCAGGGAGTGAAGAAAGACCAAGGGAGGATAGTGAGGCTTAATAAAGGGGAGGAGGGTGGGCAGAGGGTGACTGTGAAAAGGCAGAGATACTAAACAAATATATTTGCTCAGTATTTACAAAGGAAGAGGGAGATACCTAAAACAAACAGTAGAAACACTCTGGATACAGAGTTGATACCAGCCCATTTACAGAAGAAAGGGTTCTGAAAGAACTCTTAAAACTGAAGGTGGACAAAGCAATGGGGCTTGATGGGATTCATCCCAGAATTCTAAAGAACTAAGGGTAGAACTAGTGGCGCTGACTACCCTCTTTAACAAATCATGGGAGGATGGGGTGGTACCCGAGGACTGGAGGAGGGCAGATGTGATTCCCTTCACAAAAGTGGGAGCAAGGCAGAGCCAGGAAACTACAGACCTGTTAATTTAACCTCAGTGGTAGGAAAATGATGGAATCACTTCTGAAGGAAATAAATGTCAGTATCTAGAGGCCAGAGGGCACAGGACCCAAGGCAGCATGGATTCACAGCGGAAAGGTCATGCCAGACAAATCTGATAGATTTCTTGACTGGGTGACCAAAGTAGTAGATCAGGGAGGGCTGTGGGCATGGCCTACCTAGACTTTAGCAAGGCATTTGACACAGTCCCACACAAAAGATTAATATACAAGTTAGCCAGCCTGGGAGTGGGTCCCAAGATGACAGCCTGGGTAAAGGATTGGCTGGAGAATAGGACACAGAGAGTAATAGTAAATGGAGTCCACTCTGAAGAAAGGGGGGTTACTAGTGGGGTACCGCAGGGTTCAGTATTAGGACCGGTCCTCTTCAATGTCTTTATAAGCGACATTGCAGAGGGACTGGAAGGAAAAGTATGTCTCTTTGCAGATGACACAAAGATCTGCAACAGAGTTGGTGCACAAGGTGGGGTGGAAAGGATGAGAAGGGACTTGGCAAGGTTAGAGGAATGGTCAAATGTATGGCAGCTTAGATTCAATGCTAAGAAGTGCAAGTTAATGCACCTGGGAAACAAAAACCCAAGGGAAGAGTACACAATGGGGGGTGAGATACTAACAACAACAAAAATGGAAAGGGACCTGGGGGTAGTCATATCAGATGACCTAAAGGTGGGCAAGCAATGTGAGAGGGCAGCAAGGAGGGCTGGGGGGATACTGGGATGCAAGTAGAAAACAGGAAGTTATTATCCCTCTGTATAGACAGCTGGTGAGACCCCATCTGGAGTACTGCATGCAGTTCTGGAGACCCAATCTCCGCAAAGACATAGACAGGATAGAAGCTGTCCAGAGGAGGGCAACTAAAATGGTGCAGGGTCTACACCGGAAGACATATGAAGAGAGACTTAAGGAGCTTAATACGTATAGACTCGAGGAAAGAAGGGAGAGGGGGGACATGATAGAAACTTTCAAGTACCTCAAGGGAATCAACAAAGTCCAAGAGGGTAGCATCTTTCAAAAAAAGAGGTGTGCAAGAACAAGGGGGCACAATTTGAAGATATGGGGGTGGCTCAGAGGTAATTTAAGGAAGCATTTTTTCACAGAGAGGGTTGTGGATGCATGGAATGGCCTTCTGGAGGAGGTTGAGGAGTCAAAAACAGTGGTGGAATTCAAGCATGCATGGGACAGTCATAAGGCAATTCTAGGGGGTGGGGGTAGGAAGAAGTAGGCTGCTGGTTAACTAGGACCTGCAGCTTATCCACTAGGTAGGGAAATGGGCAGACTGGGTGGGCCAAGCGGTCCTTATCTGCCGTCAAATTCTATGTTTCTATGTTTAATGCCTGAGAATGACTTTTTTAACCGAGAGCGCCACCATAGATATGTGAAATCTCCAGATTTTAACCTTTATGGAGGAGAGCTCCCCCAACAAGCAAATATCCGGTGTAAAATAGTCCTGTAGACCCAGTAAAAAATCCAGATTGGTTTTTATTTGCTCCCATAATGATGCTATCCAGGGGAACGACCAGAAAAAATGGAAAAGTGATCCTGCATCCTGGGAACACTTATTACACCTATCGGTATCAAGAAGGCCCCATTTCACCAGTTTAGTTGGGGTATAGTATAAATTATGCAAGATATGGAACTGCATGAGACGTAATCTATCTTGGGATACATATTTATGACAGTACATCCAGAGGACAGGCCAGTTAAAAGTATAGTGGGGAAAAATTGAAACCCAGAAGTTGGTGGGGCCACCACCGCGTCCAAACCTCCATCGGCACAAGACTTGATAAATCTTAGAAATCACACCAGAAGAGACTAGTAAAGGGGAAAGTTCAGATACCAATGCAAAGGTCGGTGGATGGGGTGGAGTGGCCCTAAAGAACGTAGTTAACAAGTGTCTCAATTGAAACACTTTAAAAGTCTGAGACTCAGGTATTTTGAACTTGTGTATGAACTGAGAAAATGAGAGCCACTCACCAACTTCATCCAGAAATGAAGATACTATCCCCTCTCCTAAGTGAAGGAACCATGAACGGGAAATTTTCTGTTTGTTTATAGTGAAAGCCGGGGAATTCCAAATAGATTGAGCGAGATCATTACTTTGATTATAACGCAAGAAAGAGCACAATTGCGAATGTACTCTTAGTGAGGTCATGATAGTGGGACATTTATTAATATCTTGCACGAGAAATTTTTAGATAGAGTATAGTCAGGGGGTCCATGCTCATAGATTGGAAAAAATCTAATTCAATCTTAAGCCAAACCGGGTTCATGTTATCTGGACCCGGTTTTAACCATCTCAGGTATTTAGCCAAACGACTAGCCCAGTAGTAGATGGGCAAGTGAGGAATCCGCAACCCCCCCTCATTTTTAGGTGCAGCTAACTTGTGGTATGCCAGCCTGGAGGTCTTATTTGACCAAATAAACTTGGTAAAGAGTTTATGTGTTTTCTGAAACCAACTTAGGGGGACGAATTAATTAAGATGCGACAACGGATAAAATAAATGGGGAAACACATTCATCTTAATAATATTAATACGACCCCATAAAGATAACGGGAGTTTATCCCATCTCTCTAAATCTTGAGTGATCCCCTGCAGAAAGGGGTCCAGGTTCTCCTTAAATCACAAGGAGGGATTATGCGTTAATTTAATGCCTAAATATTTAATAGCTCGGGGTGACCATCATAGTCCCAGAGAAATAATGTTGATCTTAAAGACTTTATGGTTAAGAGGGGAAAAAAGATATCTTATTGGGATTTAACTTATAATTCGAGAAACTACTAAATCTATCAACCTCCCTTAACATATTCAAGATGGATATTAACGGATTAGCCAAATGTAGGAGAAGGTCATCAGCATACGCTGTTACTTTCACTACCTCATTCCTAATGGGAATACCTTGTATCCCTTCATTGTTGAGAATATGTTGAATAAGGGGTTCCAAGTAAAGACTGAAAAGTAATGGAGAGAGAGGGCATCCCTGCCTCATTCCTGACCGAAGTGTAAAAGAATTGGAGAAGGTTCCATTCTCTGAAATCCTCACTGTTGGAGACCGGTGAATTGCCCTGATCCAATCTATGAACATGGATGGGAATCCAAATGCCTTGAGGGCTTGAAAAAGCAAAGTCCAGTTAACCCGATCAAATGCCTTCTCGGAGTCCAGGGAGACCAACTCCGCAGGATATATGGCATCCCTGGACTCCGAGAAGACATGGGAGAGAGTACACAGGTGATCTGAAGATGCACGTCCTCTCATAAATCCCACCTGAGACATACTCACAAGATCCAGAAGAACCAGGGTTAGTCTATCTGCCATTATCTTTGAGAGAATTTTGACATCTTGGTTCAGCAAAGATATTGGCCTATAGCTCTGAACCATTTCTGGGTCTTTGTCCAGTTTAGGTAACAAAACTATCAATGCCTCAAACAGATATGCATCTGCCACCTCTCCAGACAAGATATGCAAATAGAGCCGATGCAACAAGGGAAGTAGTTGCTCCATAAAAGCTTTATAAAATAAGGCCGGAAACCCATCTGGACCCGGGACTTTACCCATAGGCAAGTCCTTTATAACAGTTGCTATCTCTTCCTGTGATAAAGGGAATGGTATGAATTTCTTTTGAGGGTCAGATAGCAACGGAAGATGAGTTTCCTTGAGATACTCATCCAGTTTTTGAATGGGCGGAGGATTATCCCTGTCCCTATATGCTAGATGCCTTATTGTGGTCAGCTTCATTCTATCACTTATAGATTATGGGTTCCCTGTCTATGCTGCTGGCCATGACGTGGTGTTAAACAGAGTAAAGCTGATCTGTATTAAAGATGTGCAGCGTTACTCTTGGTACAAATAACTGCACTCAGTTTTACCTTTTACACACTCACTAACTGGCTATCTATACCCAGCAGAATAAAGCTCCAGACCTGTTTGCTAGCCAAAAAGGTGTTCTTGGGCCTAGCACCCCCTGCTTTAAAAATTACTTCCGCATCGTCTCCAACCTATAAAATACCAGAAACATGGTCAGGAATGCCCTTAAGCCTCCTTTCTGACGTACTCAGCAGGGAAAGCAGTCATTTACTGTCGGCTGCTAAATGGTTAAATGAATTGCCTGATACACTGCTGAATCTCCCCAAGTTTAATCAGTTTAAGAGATCTTTTTTTTTTACTGTTATATAACTTTTTATTGAGGTAAAGTGAAAAAACAAGAATACACAAAGGCACACAGTCAGTGTTGAAGCAAATGGCGAGAAAGCGGAACAAAGTAAGTGTACACTGAACTAACAACATAGAGGAACTATAAATGCTAAATCCAAACATGAACAATAACATTAACAATAACAACTAACATTAAGGGCTGGACAAAATGAATGAGAGAACGAAGTACGCAAACCATGCACAGAAGGCTTGAGGAGGTGTAAAAGCAAAAATAAGTGGACTATGAGAGGGCTAACAAGAGCGGGAAATAGTGGTTAATTAAGGTATATCTTCAGGGCCATGGGAGGTTCCAAGAAAAACATAAAGGAGTGGATGCAATACAAATGGGTCAAATCCCTGGAGGGAACGATGAGTGCTGGGAGAAAAATCAGGAGAATCATTTTCAGAGATCTTTGTAGTCTATCATAGCAGTCCTATGCAACTGTAACCGTTAAACAATTTTATAGAGTTTCTCACTGAACATAACCTATGACATTTTATACAACGAGCTGTATCATTTTTTTTCAAAACAGTTTGTAATTGTTCTGCCTTAAGTGCTTGAAGCCTGACTCGGCTGCATTTCCACTGGAATTGCTTATTGTATAGCACTTTGCTTACTTGCAATGTTTTTGTGACTGTATTTGACATGGAAATTTTGTAAATGAGCACTTGTGCTCAAAGGTTATCTCCAAAGTTTTCAATAAATAAATAAAATTAGGGCTGGGCAGATTGTTCTGCCATAAATCAAAACCCCAGGCTCTGACACTTACCCATGGATCTGGATAAATATGAACTTTGCATAAGAAATCTGGTTCGGGTCCATGGGTAAGCTCACTTTGTTTCTGTCCCACTTCCCACCTGCACCCACCCACCCTTGTTCCTGATGTAGTCGGCATGCCACAGTCTGCACAGGCAGCCAGCGGCCAGTATCCAGTGGAAAGGCAGCATTGTCACAGGGTGTCGTGTCACACCAGGAGCAGAACCTTGGCTATAAGTGCCAAGTAAGTGCACCATGTGGTGCAGAGGAGAGAACATGACACAGAGAAAGCAGACCACTTTCTATTTAACAGGGCAGAGTCAGAAGGGAGAGACTACTTGCCAGTGGCACAGGCAAGCCCAAATCCAAACAAACAAAAAATAAAAACTAAAGGGTGGAACACTGTGTATATTGTTGCCTACACCTGAGGAAATCAGGAAGGAGGATCCCAGGTCAAAATCTAAGTCAGCGGGGGAAAGACAGAGACAGGGTGGGCAGGTGAACTCACAAAAAAAAAAGGAAAATCAATTGACAAAAAGGAGGATTGTGACTTGTGCAAAAAAAAAAAAAAGTGTTTTGAGTGAGAAGATTGCTGTGCTGCTGTGGGCCAGTCTACTGCTGCTGGCTAGTGTGCACTGTATAGGACAGGGTAGTCTACAAGAGGGAAAAAAATTGCTGCGAAAAAAAAAGAAATACTGTTGTATAAGACAAAAAATAAACACACATTAAAGATAAAACTACAAGTTGCCAATTGCCATGCCAGTTTAATTAGGTGGTGCCGAGCTGCTGACTGTGTAGGGCAGGGGAGAGCAAAGCAAAACAATCATTAATTAAAAAAAAATAATACAGTTCTATTACAAAAAAAAAAAATACAACCATAGGTCAGGGGTAGTGCAGTGCTGCTAGCTGGGTATCCAAGGGAAGGCAAAGCAATGCAATCATTAATTAAAACAAATAGTGCCGTTCCAATACAAAAAAACAAAACAACAACAACCATAGGTCAAGGGTGGTGCAGTGCTGCTGACTGGGTGTCCCTAAATTAAAAAAAAATATATAGTACAGTTCTATTACAGTATAACATCCCCTCTCCTACTACTGGTCCCCCTAGCTATGCATCCCAGTATCTTGAGTGCCCTCGCTGCTGCTTTCTTGCACTACATGGACTGCTTCAGGTCATTAGTGATCATCACTCCCAAGTTCTTCTCCTCCTCTGATGTAGATACCTGGACTCCACCCAGGTAGAACTCCATCCTGGGATTCTTTTATGTTTATATTAAATCTAAAGTGTCATCTTACAAGCTAATGTTTGAATCCAATAAAGGTACAGCTGCTGGATCAGTCCCCCCCAACCCCCACACAAAAAGGTTCGTTAGTTAAAACAAAAGAGTCAGCAGGCAGCACCCACAGAGGCACTCCCGGGTATGGAACAATTGCGTACTACACTGCTGTTAGTCCCTCATGGACAACATCTGATACCCCTGAGGATGAGCCTGATGAGGGTAAAGATAAAGATGATGAAAGCAATGATGGGGCAGGTTTACAGGAGGGGATGAAAACGGCAAATGAGGAAGAAGTAGAAGCAAATGTTTCTGATTCAATGGTTGAGGAGGAGGAGGGCAGCAGGTTAGAGAAAGAGAATAAAGCACAGCAGGAAGAGGCACAAGAAAAATCTGGAACAAAAAAAAAACCTGAAAAGGTGACTAAGCTGCTGGGTATACCCCATGGCAACAAAAGTAAAAAGATATCATCTTTTGTTTGGCCATACTTCTCCGTTAGTGCTCCTAATGAGTTGGTGGCAGCATGCGTTATTTGAAAACAGGCAGTCAGAGGGGGTTAAAAGAATGGAGCACAGGGAATTTCAGCACTGAAAAGGTACATGGTCAGATGTCATAACAGTAATGAGAAATCCATTTTTAAGAATAGAAGAGAAAGTGATAGTGATGGCAACTCACTACACTCAGGGGTAACTCCGATAGATGAAAGCAGTGGCAGCCCCCTCAGCAATACAGAAATCCCTCCAGTACTTCCATCCAGTCGAAAAACTCTTGAGTCCTACTGGCAGTGGCCATGTGTTCAAAAGCCCCCCTCCTTCAAGGAAACAGTTTACTATCTCAGAAAACAAAGACAATTTCAGAGAGGATAGCTGTTGACTTGCTACCATATAACTTGGTTGAACATGTAGGATTTAGGTGGCTGCTTGAGTACCTCGAACCTCAACATGATATACAATCAAGAAAATACTTCTCCTTTACAGGGATTCCAGATCTCTATGATGTTTGTAAAAACTGAGATGAGCTTTGGCCAGTGCAGTTGGGAAGGTGGTGCATCTCACAACAGATATTTGGACAAGCTGTCAGCCTGAACCCTTCATGTCTGTCACTGCACATTGGGCATGTTTTGATAACTCTTGTGGGGACAGTGAATCCCAGTTTGCTGTTTTAAGAATGTTTTATTTCCATCTGAACATAACTCATACACTAACAATGAGGAACTCAAACAACCAATACAGTGTTGGCCTTATTTTTGCAGATAATGGGTCCAACATAAGGAAGGCTTTGGAGGAGAGGGTCTTTGTTCATATCTGCTGCTTTGCGCACTGCTTGAATGTAACAGTTTACAGTTTTCTTGATGAAGACAGGGACATTAAGGCATTTGTTAGCACTGCTAAAAGAATCTACACTCGTTTCAGTCACTCACGTAAAGCCTGTCACTTGTTTGAAAAAATACAGAAGTAGCACAATTTACCTTTCTGTTCTCGCAGGTTTTTCCTGACCCAGTTTTGTAAAAATTGCCCTGTTCTGACCTGCTATACTTCCTGTTTCCCTGATTTTCTTTTATTATTATTTTGTTATTCAGGTTTAGTTATCAGTTTTCTAGCTTTTTTGATAATGTTTTATTTATTGTAGTCTGTTTTATGCTGATTTTATGTAAGGCACATAGAGCCTCTGGGACTGGGCATCTTTTAAATAAAATTTGCCTTGCCTTGCCTTACCTTTGCACAGATGGATCCATAACATTTCTACTAGGTGGAGTTCAACCTGTCTTATAGAAACATAGATGCTATTGGCAGAAAAGGACCTCATGGCCCACCCAGTCTGCCCTATGTCCCTGCCTATTGAGCTACCACAGACCCTAACTGATCTTAGGCCTTACCCACCCCCTCATTACTAAGGTACCATTGTGACTATCCCATGTGTGTTTGAAACCTGTTACTGTTTCTGTACCTACCACCTCTGCTGGAAGGCTGTTTCAGTCATCCACCACCCTTTCTGTAAAGAAGTATTTCCTCACATCTCCTCTAAGTCTCCCCCCTTCCAGTTTAATATCATGCCCCTTGTCCTTGAACATCTTTTACTGTGGTATATGCTACCCTCCTGTACCTTATTGACACCCTTGAGGTATTTGAATGTTTCTATCATGTCTCCCTTTTCTTTCCTTTCCTCCAGAGAATACATATTTAATTTACCGAGCCTTTCTTCACAGGGCTTCTGATGCAAGTCATGCACCATGTTGGTTGCCCTTCTCTGTACTGCTTTCACCTGATCTATGTCCTTCATTAGATGGGGCCTCCAGAACTGAACACAGTATTCTAGGTGGGGCCTAACCATTGATTTGTACAGTGGTAACATTGCCTTCCTCTTCCTGCTGGTGATACCCCTCCCTATACATCCCAACATTCTATTTCTCCTTCCCACTACCTTATCATTTTGCTTTGCTACCTTCAGATCATCGGAGATGATGACCCCCAGACCCCTTGCCTATTTTGTGGTTGATAACACCTCCACCGCAACTGATACGTTGCCCTTGGATTTCTGTGCCCCATGTGCATGATTGTGTAGTTTTTGGCATTGAAGCCCAGTTGCCAGATCCTTGACCAGTCTTCTACCTTTTTCAGATCTCTCCTCATTTTTTTCTACCCCCTGTGTCCACTCTGTTGCAGATTTTTGTGTCATTTGTGAACAGGCATACTTTCCCCTCCAGTCCCTCTGTGATGTCACTAATAAAGACATTGAAGAGGACTGGTTGCAGTACCGACCCCTGAGGCACCCCGCTGGTCACCTTACCTTCTTCTGAATTAACTCCATTTACAACCACTCTCTGTTTTCTGTTACTCAGCCAACTTCATACCCATTTTACTATCCTTGGTCCCACCCCTAGGTTGCTTAGCTTGCTTACTAGCATTCTGTGTGGGACAGTGTCAAAGGCCTTACTGCAATCTAGGTAGGCCACATCCATCGCCCCACCCTGATTGTCCTCCATGGTAACCCAGTCAAAGAACTGTATCAGGTTAGTTTGGCAAGACCCCCATGAACCCATGCTGCCTTGGATCCCACATACCACCGATTTTGAGGTATTCTCCATTCCTTTCCTTTACATGCCATTTTATTTCATTTTTATTTTACACTGGAAGAGCATGTGGGCAAATTGCCCGTTTTCACAAGCGTCCAGTTGTAACAGAGGCTGATATATATAATTTGTAACAAACACATGGTTTTAAATATACAATGTGGGACAAATGTACAAACCAGAACAATAGGCACAAGAACAGGGTCAATTATATGCAATGAAAGACAAATTCATACAATGTGGGAAAGTAAAAAGCGGCTTATGAACAGCAACCACAATAATATCAGCAAGTCTATACAATATGTACAAATATGTATAAGAAAACCTAACGGGAAAAAGGCAGCAGAATAATCCAGAGAAAACCAAGACTGGAAGGGAGGCATTTCTAAAGGCTTTCCTTTCGTAGTGTTTCCATGACCTTGCCCACTGCCGAGGTTAAGCTTACAGGTTGGTAGTTTCCTGCTTCATCCCTGTTCCCACTTTTGTGTACTGTGACCACATCCACCCTCCTCCAGTCCCCTGGAATCTCCCCAGTCTTGTGCGATAGATTGAACAGGGACATTAGAGGCACAGATAGTTCCTCCTTTAGAATTCTGGAGTAGACTCCATCTGGACCCATTGCCTTGTCAGCTTTCAGCTTTGCTAACTCCCTGAGTACTTCCTCCTCCATAAAAGAGCTAGTGTTCTTCCTTTCACTTATATACCTGAAAAATGTTTCATCCTCTTTTTTTGCTGACTTGGCAATGCTTTCCTCCATTTGTGCTTTTGCCCTTCTAACTGCCTTTCCTGCCTCCCTTTGTTTTTCCTGATATATTTGAATGACACATTAAAAAATTATTGTATTAAATTTGCTGACAATTCTAAATTGTGTGCTAATGTAGGGAATATGCAGAAGGTAAATGAACTACAGTATGATTTGATACAATTGCAGAGATGGGCAGACCAAAATAAAATGCAATTTAATGTAAACAAATGCGTTATATTGCATTTAGGGGCTAAAAATACGCATGAAAATTATTACCTCAACAACCAAATTTTACAATCAGTTACTCAAGAAAAGGATCTGGGCATCCTAATTAACAAGGACCTTACTTTTTCAGTCAATTGTAAAGAAATGGTAATCAAAACAAACAGAATTATTAGTATGATACAGCGTTCATTTGTATCAAGACATAGAGCTTGTATCATGCTTTTGTATAGAGCATTGGTTCGACCACATTTAGATTACTGTAGTCCCCTGTGGACTCCCTACTTGAGGAAAGATGCAAATGCTATTGAGAGAGTTCAACGAAGAGTGACTAGAATGATTTGGGGAATGACTAGTGTGCCTTATGAGGATAGACTGCAGTCCTTGAATCTGTATAGCCTGGAGACAAGACGACTGAGAGGGGACTTACTCTATATGTTCAGAATTTCTAAAGACGCAGAGATGGTGGAAGAACTAGGCATATGTTATTCAGCTCGAAACTTCACTCTTAGGAGCTATAGTAAACAAATTAAGCTGACTTATCCACACAACAATAGGAGTAGACATTTTTTTAGTCATAGAATTGTGGGCATTTGGAATAAACCTCCTTCGGAAGTTGTTGTCTCTGACGCCATAGGTACTTTTTGACCTTGTTCAGACTAGGGTATTTAAAATGGTTTAAGCAGTTTAAACTGTTTTAAAGTGCCCTAGCACGGTTTGCGTTCACACTTAACAGGCATTGTAATCCGTATTTTAAAACCGTGTTTAAACCCTGATAAGACCTAGGCTTAAACACGGTTTTAAAAACGTTTCAGAAGCTAACTCAGATTTACCTATAGTGTGGATGCTCATGCACGGTTCCTCAAAATGAAGCTGGATGCCCCACATCTAAATCGGTTGCCAGGTAATTCGGTGCAGAGGCAGTAGTGCGGATGCTGTAAACCGTTTTTAATAACGGTTTACAACATGCTGACAGCAGTGCGGATGCTAGAACATGGCTACTACAGCATGGTAATTAATTCATTTTAAAAAATAGTTTCCCTTACCGTGCTGTAGTGTGAACACAGCCTTTAAATAAAACTTGATGAATACCTATTAAGGATAGGGATATAAACCTCCTGATTAGGGGAGTCAGACATAATAGGCAAATAAGTCTTGTGCCTGACTCAAATTCCAAGTATAGTTTACAAGTATTTCCCTAGCCTCTTCCTTCTGTGTCAGCTTGTACCTTTTAAATGCACTCTTCTTTTCCTTAACCTTTTCTGCTACTTCCATGGAGAACCATAGCAGTCTCTTTTTGTTCTCTTGCTCTTACTGATCTGCCTGACACAGAGGTTAGTCACCATTTCAATTGCCTTCCTTATCCATGCCCATTTTTCCTCTACTCCACCTATTTCCTCTATTCCTGGTTGGGTTTCCTTGAGGCACTCTCCTATTTTCTTGAAATCAGCCCTTCTGAAGTCCAGGACCCTTGTTTTAGTGTGGTTAGATTCTGGCCCTGTCCTTATGCTGAACCACACCGTACGATGATCACTGGTCCCCAGGGGCCTCCCACTGTAACAGGATGCTTTCCTCCCAAGGAGGTGGAGGGCTGTCACACCATTCCGCTACCACTGCCTGTGGATGCATAGGCAGCGGCATGGGACTTGCGATGTGGGGAAGGAAGAATGCCATTAGGAGCTTGGCTGGAACGTGTGCCTGCATGTTTACAGCCTGGACTCTCTGTCCTTTGTGCCAGCATCCTCAGTGGGTGGGATTTCAGGGACCAAACAGCAACAGGAGCAAAATATATAAAAACCTAAGCCCCCACTGCCATGCTGCATGATCCCTGCCAACAACAAGTTGGAGGGGGGACAGAGCATGGATAGTCGATAATACCGCCACTGAGCCCCGCCGGCAGTAGGAAGACAAAAGCTATGCTTAAAAAAATATGTATCACAAGACGAATGATTGGAAAAATTATTGAAGATGAAAAACTGTGTAAAATGCTTCAGTCAGAGCATTACATTCAAGTAACAATCTTGGACCCACGATATAAATCAAAACTGCTGAGTGATGATGACTATGCTTTTCAGGTAAGCAAACAAGAAATAATTGATGAAGTGCATGCTGTCATGGAATGAAGTACAGCATCAGATTCACAGTCTTCATCACAACACGGCACAGCATCAAACAGCCTCTCCTCTGGTGTTGCTGAATTTTTTCCCTCTTCCTCTTCATCAAATGTGGCAGGATCTTCTTCTTCACAACCATTTGAAAATAGCACTGTCCCGCAGTCCCACAGTTCAGCTTCAGGTCTCTGGAGTCACTTACAAGATGTCATTGTGACATCTTCATCCATGTCTTCTAACACAACCTCAGCACAGACCATTACTGAGATGTACCTGGCAGAGCCCAATATTAATTGGAATGCTGATCATTTGAAGTACCGGAAATCAAAACAAATCATGTGGCCTGCTGTCATAGAGGCATAGGTCAGGAAGCACAGATAAAACAGAAGAAGTTGTAAAATTCACAAGTAGCATTTTATTAATAACAAAATAAAAAATAAAGATGTACAAGATAGCTCTTCACAAAGGCAGTAAAAACAAATAAACAGAGTCTTTCATCTGAGAGTCTCTTTTCAATTTAAATTTCAGTCTCTCTCTCCCTGTAACTCTCCAAACAAAACATTAGTCTCTTTTTATACATTGTTTTCCCCTGGCAATTAAATTCTGGATCGGGGCACCAGAGAACCAGCTTCCAGCTAGGTCATGTCAGACAAATCTAATAGATTTCTTTGATTGGGTGATCAAAGTACTAGACCAGGGAGGGGCTGTTGACATGGCCTACCTTGACTTTAGCAAGGCATTTGATACAGTCCCACACAAAAGAGTAATATACAAGTTAGTCAGCCTTGGAGTGAGTCCCAAGGTGGTAGCCTGGGTAAAAAATTGGCTGGACAACAGGACGCAGAGGGTAATAGTAAATGGAGTCCACGCTGAAGAAAAGGGGGTTACTAGTGGGGTATCACAGGGTTCAGTACTGGGGCCTGTCCTCTTTTATGTCTTTATAAGTGACATTGTAGAGGGACTTTTGTTGTGTAAATTTTAAGCACACTGCTCTGCAGAAACACTTGTTTATTAATTGCTGTGCCTTCCTGTGTCTTCCTCCAGTCAGCCTTCCCTGCCCACAGCACCCAGTGAGCACCGGGGCTACGCTCCGCCAGCGGGCGGTCGGCGACCGCAAGGCCGACCCAAGGGACCACGAGGCCGGGAGAGACAGCCAGGAAAAGTATGGGAAAGCCTAAAATTTTTGCCCACCCGCCTTCCCCTTGTGTGTTACTTTTATAGGCATCTTCCCGCTGATTTCTCATCTCCCGCCCCTGCAGTGCCACCTAATCAGCAGTCCTTCCTCTGTTCTCACTGTAGATAACCACGAATACCGCCTTCAAAATGGGGAGACTCCTCTTATTATTTCTTTCTCTTTCATTCATGGTGTTCAATGAGAAAGAAGTCACCCCAATCCATACCACACTAATAATGCGACCCACCAGCCTAGCCTCTCTGTTTCACCTTCAGTGGAAAATGACCGGATCCTCACATATGCCCTACCGATGCCACATCATAATCAGTGGAACCCCCAAAAAGGGACGCAACTTGTCATGTATTTATTCCGCTCGATGCTCCACTATTGGGTATACAGTTCCCCCTTACACCTGCCCACCAAAGTGTTACTCTGTGACATGGTACAAAGTCACAACCCCAATTGGAATACCTCAAAACAGTGGCCACCGAGCAAGAAAAGGAGGGCCAAAGACAGTCCCCCTCTTCCTGTCTCTCGAAGCCCTTATGAAACTCTTATTCTTTTTGCTGATCTGTATTGGTAATGTGGAAATCAATCCAGGCCCTCCGGAGTGCATCACCTCCCCAGCAGACCTAGCCTCCACCAAAGGACTAAGTTTCCTACATATCAATGCATACAGCCTCCTGAAAAGCTCTCATTAATACAAGCCTGGGTGCCCATACCTTGCCAGACTTTCTTGTAGTATCCGAGACATGGCTCAAACCCGCCACAGCAGATAGGGAGGTAATCACCCAACTACCAAATATTCAGAGCGGATCGCCTGACAAGGTGGTGGAGTAGCTAATATGTAAAGTCAAATATATCTGCATCCTGCCTTAGTGCAACATCGATGCCCAAAGAATTGAATGTATATCCCCAAAGTAACTCTCTCCAATACGGCAGCTTTTCAGCTAGTTGGCTACAGGCCCCCCTCTGCTGACCACAAGCTTTTATCCCACCTGGGAATCTAATCAAACCAGGCCCTGAAGAAATCATAATTCTAGGTGATCTAAACCTAAACTGGCTCTCCAAGACAGCTGCACCTCTAGTATCATTCTGTGGATACATGGGTTTACACAACTGATAAATGAACCAACAAGAATCAATTTAAAGAATAGAAGTAATAGCACACTACTTGACATCATTCTTGTAAACAAACCCCACCTATTCTCTCACACTGGAGTGCTTTTCAGTGACATAAGTGACCACTGCCTCATTGCAGGAATAAGATCATCCGGCAAACCAGCAACCCCAGCAAAATTCCTTCTGAGGAGATCCAAGAAAAACCTCAATATTGAGGGATATCTCCATGACCTAACTCACTCTACATGCTGGCAGGAGTTTTACCTTACACATTCTGTGGAAATAGCACACCAGGTGTTAAACGGCATAATAATAGGTGCCCTTAACACTCATGCACCAATCACTAGTGTTAGAACAAAAAACAAAGCTTGCCCCTGGTTTTCAGCTGACCTTAAAACTGCACTGCTGGAAAGAGACAAGCTATGGAAACTGGCAAGGAAGACCAAGAACCCAAATGACTGGATGCTGTTTAGGAAGGCCAGAAATAGTTGCACCAAGAAAGTAAGGGATGCAAAGGCTGCCTTTTATATGGCTGAACTTGACGCCTCCTACCACAGTCCTGCTAGATTCTGGGGCACCATTAAGGGGATTTTAGGGCAGGACTCTAGCACCTCTCTGCCATCTCAAGTGCACCATAATAAGGGTACTATCTCTGATAAAATGGAAGTACTGGATGCTTTCAATAATCATTTCACAACTGCTGGCCTTGCTTTTGACACCTCTCCAGCTAATCTACTGCATGCACAACTAAACTCCCAGTATACTGAAGCTCAGAGGGCTGATTCTTCCTTCTCCTTCAAACCGGTACTACTGAAGCAAGTAGAGGATCTAATGCTGCAATTGGATAGTAAAAAAAAAGCGCAGGTGCAGACTCTCTTGACCCCTATTTTCTAAAAATTGCAATTCATGCGCTTGCAGTTCCCTTAACACATCTTTTTAATCTATCATTAACCTATGGCTCTATTCCTACTATGTGGGAAAACAGCCCAAGTGTTTCCCCTTCTAAAATCAGGGGACCCCATGGACCTCAACAACTACAGGCCCATATCCATTCTTCCAGTGCTATCCAAGATGCTAGAGCAATTAGTGAGCATCCAGTTAAGAGATTACCTTGAAGATACTAATCTCTTAAATCCAGCTCAATCTGGGTGTAGGGCCAGACTCAGTACTATCTCTGCACTGGCCAAAGTCACAAATGACTGGCAAACCGAATTAGACAAAAAGAACAGTGTCTGTGCTGTATTCTTTGATCTAAGCAAGGCATTCAACACAGTGGACCATGAGCTGCTACTCTCTTCATGGCACTCCATAGGTTTAGACCCACCCTCTCTTAAGTGGTTCAGGTGTTACCTTACTGACAGGTCACAGCAGGTGAAAGCTGAAGGTGACCTATCCTCACTAAAACCACTTCTAAGAGGAGTTCCGCAAGGATCTATCCTGGGCCCTATCCTTTTGCCATTTACATTAACAATATTGATTCAAATCTCACCAAAGCCAATGTTCACCTCTTGCAGATGACACTGTTTTGTATGTCAGTAACCCATCGCCTGCAATGGCCTGTGAAATTTTACAAGCAGAATTCTCCTTTTGCAACATCAACTACTTGAGAAAAGCTTCTCTTAAATGCAAAGAAAACAAAAGCAATGTTCTTCTCCAATCATACCCATACTAACATCTCCTCACTAAGTAATCTTCCCCAGCTATCCACTATCCTTGGAGAAAGCCTGGACTATGTAGAAAAATTCAAATACTTAGGGGTGTAGATTGATAGCAGTCTTGACTACACACATCATATTGAAGAACTTCTGAAAAAACTTCGCCAGAGGCTCAGCCTATTCTTCAGAATAAAACACTTCCTAACCAGAGACTCAAGGATGAGGCTAATCCAGGCCTCATTTCTTTCACTTATTGATTATGCAGACTTCCTTTATGGTCATTGTCCTATCTCCTATTTAAGCAAACTGGATACCCTGTACCACAGAGCACTAAGGTTTATTACAGATCTTCCATTCAACACTCATCATTGCTCTCGCTATGCTGCAGTTGGATGGGCATCCCTACACCTCAGAAGGAACAGAAATGCTGCACTATGAATTTACAGAGCATTGTCTAATAAACTTCCAACTTATATTTTAGACTGATTTACACTGACCACAGCTAGTTCCTATGCCCTAAGAAGCAACAACTTCATCACGCTCAAGATACCCAAAGTCTACACCTGCATGGAGGTCTGCAATCAGCTAGTCTCTAGCTATGGTATGTAATACTCTACAGAACAATTCTAAAGTTGACCAATCTTATACCTCTAGCATCCTTTTAAAAGCTCTGCATAAGTCTCTTCAAGAGAAATGCAATTGCTATCACAAGACCTAGTCTAGTCACATTCACAACCCTCCCTTCCAGTCAGCAACCATAATTGGCAGCCTCCATAATTATCCCCATAGTTTTCTCCCACGCAGCCCCTTATTATGGTATCTCAGCCCCCTATAATACCATTTATACAGTTTTGCTTCCCCTGACTATGATCTTCCCACTAACTCCTGGCACTTACCTCAATCCTAATTACTCTCCCATACCTCCTACTATTAGCCCTAGCCTCTGTCTGAGTCCCCCACCAGCCCTTCCATGTCATTTGTCAGAGGCTATAATCACCACTTTTTTTTTGCAGTCAGTCAAACACTATCTGTTTGTCTGCTTTAGCTTGCTCTGGAGCCTGTAATTCTGGGTACCTTATGTTGCGTGCTTGCTTTGACTCCTCTACTGGGATTTGTACATAATGGATTTTTCTAGTGTAATTTTCTTATATCCTACCTTGTCCTGTTATGTTTTAATCAACCTCTGTCCTTGGATTATTGTATATGTGTTTATCTTACTGTATCTGTTTATGCAATTACAAGTGTTTTTGTATATATCTGCTTATGTACCAACCATTGAACCTTGACCTTATCAGGTCCATCTTGTAAATGAGCTTTGCTCAATGATGTCCGCCTGAATAAATAAAGATTTGATTGATTGATTGATTGACTGACTGGAAGGAAAAGTATGTCTCTTTGCAGATGACACAAAGATCTACAACAGGGTTGATACACAAGGTGGGGTGGAAAGGATGAGAAGGGACTTAGCGAGGTTGGAGCAATGGTCAAATGTATGGCAGCTTAGGTTCAACACAAAGAAGTGCAAAGTAATCCACCTGGGAAACAAAAACCCAGGAGAAGAGTACACAATGAGAGGTAAGATACTAACAACAACAAAAATGGAAAGGGACCTAGGGTTAGTCATGTCAGATGACCTAAAGGTGGGCAAGCAACGTGAGAAGGCAGTAATATGGCTGGGGGGATACTGGGATGCATAGGGAGAGGCATCACCAGTAGAAAACAGAAAGTTGCTATCCCTCTGTACAGACAGTTGGTGGTACCCCATCTGGAGTACTGTTTGCAGTTCTGGAGACCCCATCTCCACAGGGACGTAGACAGGGTGGGGGCTGTCCAGAAGAGGGCAACTAAAATGATGCAGGGTCTGCACCAGAAGCCATACGAAGAGAGACTAAAGGAGCTTAATATGTGTACCCTCGAGGAAAAGAGGGAGAGGGGCAACATGATAGAAATTTTCAAGTACCTCAAGGGACTCAACAAAGTCCAAGAGGGTAGCATCGTTCAGAAAAAGAGATGTGCAAGAACAATGGGGCACAATTTAAAGATAGAGGGGGAATGGCTCAGAGGTAATGTGAGGAAGTATTTTTTCATGGAGAGGGTTGTGGATGCATGGAACAGCCTTTCTGAGGAGGTCATGGAGTCAAAAACAGTGGGGGAATTCAAGAATGCATGGGACAGACAGAAGGCAATTCTAGTGGGGGTAAGAGGAAGTAGGCTTTTGGTTAACTAGGATCTGCAACTTATCCAATAGGTAGGGAAATGGGCAGACTAGGTGGGCCAAGCAGTCCTTATCAGCTGTCAAATTCTATGTTTCTACCCATTCCACATTGCAGCACAAAAAAATTAAAGATTATAAATGTAAAATCTTTGAGCAGTTCTTTTCCATCAGCACCACTGACCTTCTGACTCCTCCAGCTGTCGAATCATACCACTGACTACTATGGGGCACCAGAAAAATCCACAGTCAGGAGCTCTGAAGCCAGCTGTGCAGCAAACTAACAAGGCCACTGATTCTGTAGGCCTGGTGGGAACGTATTTGATGGACATGACAATTGAACCCCCGTGGCAGGCCACGTTGAATTCCATGCAAGCTATGGATGCCAAGATTGAGAAAACTCTATCCAAACTAGAGTCGCATGATGACACATTTAAAGAATGTGTTCATTCCATGGTAGAGGCAGATAAGCACTCTGTTTCCACCCAAGCAATGGATGCCACACTCACGAAGGAGAACACACAACTTCGGAGGTGTCTGGAGAATGAGATCCGGGCTAGTAATCTGCACCTAGTAAGAGTCCCAGAGGGAGCGGCAGGCACTAACCTGCTGAGCTTTCTGAAAGATTGAATGATGTCTGTGATAACTGGGCCTGAGGATTTTGACTGGTCCTCCCTGTGACGTGCTTACCAGGTTAACCCCCCAGGTCAGGACTGACTCACTGACTCAACCATGCACCGTCCTGTTACAGACAATGGGAGCTGAAGTCCAGGATATACTTTTGTCCACAGCCAGAGAAGCATATCCCTTTCAGGATGTAAAACTATTCCTGGACCTCTTTTTCCAAACCAGAGCAAGAAGAAAACAGTTTGATGCAGTGTGCCACAGATTACACGCCTTGGGGGTTGTGCATTCCTTCCTATTGCCAGCGTGACTCCAGGTTACTTATGGGAGAAATATTTGCCAATTTTCTGACCCTAAAGATGTGAGTCATTGGCTGGAATGGACAGAGTCTGAATTTGCTGCAAAGAGTGTTCTGGATCATGCAGCTGGAGACTCAGAGTCTGAGGAAGGCTGATGGGTTATTTCGAGTGGGCGAGTGAGCAGCTTTTCTTCTGTGCATCCCTGGAGAGTTACACTTTGGACATTATTTGCACTCTTTTTTTACTTTAACTGTTTTTACCACTGAAGATTAGGGTGTGAGTGGAAGGGCAATGTGTTACTTAGCCTGCTGTGGTGGGCCTTTTGATATGATTCAAAGTGTTTTTTGGATGTTATTAACCGGATCCCTGTCTTTATTCTCGTTGGCTTAAACTCTCTGATGGGAGCCCATATTGAAACGAACTTTCAATGTTCTTTTGCCATCAGTTTAAATTTGTGCATGTTTACTCTGCTCTGTTTTGTAATTGCGTTTGGGCTGTGGGGGTAGTGAGGAAACATAATTTCCCTCATTATTATTACATTTATTCTGGTTAATAGCACTCTTTTTAAGTGCGTATGCTCTGCCTGTTTATTCTACTTAATGGACACAACCACCACCAGTGAAGTGGTGATCTCTCTTGCCACCCCCAACAGATCCATCTTGCATTGGTCTCAAGGCTGTGGGGCATCTCTCAGACAGCTAGTGTTGGAACCCACTCAGTAGGGAGCAATCTTAGACCTGGTACTCTCAAATGGGGATGAGGATCACAGATTTAGAAGTAGGTAGCCATCTGGGAACAAGTAACCACCAAACAGTGTGGTTCACGATAAACAAAGCCGTAGAGTCATGCCATACAAAAATGAGGGTACTGGACTTTAGGAGGGCTAAATTTGGCAAAATGGGTGAGTGCCTAAGAAATGCACTAGCAAATGGGCAGGAAGGAGGGGTTGAAGAACAATGGGGAAAAATCAAAAGTGCCATCACAGAGGCAACAAGCATTTGTGTGAAGCAAATAAACCAAAAAATGTAAAAAAAACACTATGGTTCTCAAAAGGGGTGGCGGGGAAGGTTAGGGAGAAAAAGACAGCATTCAGGAAGTGTAAGGAATCACAGAAGGACCAGGACAGAGAACTGTATCAGTTAAAGCAGAAGGAAGTGAGAAAGGCAGTCAGAACAGCGAAGGCCCAAACAGAGAAAAATATATCCAATTCAGTTAAGAAGGGGGATAAAACCTTTTATAGGTACATTAGGGAGCAAAGAAAGACCAAGGGATGGATTGTGAGTCTTAATAAAAGGGAGGGGATGTGGGTAGTGGGTGACAGTGAAAAGGTAGATATACTGAACGAATACTTTTGCTCGGTATTCACAAAAGAAGAAGAGGGGGAGGTACCTAAACTAAACAATAGAAGCACTCTAGACAGAGGGGTCAATACCAGTCCATTCACAGAAGAAAGGGTCCTGAAAGAACTCCTAAAACTCAAGGTGGACAAAGCAATGGGGCCTGACAGGATTCGCCCCAGAATTCTAAAAGAACTAAGGGGAGAACTACTGAAACCACTGACTACCATTTTTAACAAAAAGAATCCAGAAGGTTTAAGATGGCCACCAGGCTGGGTGTGCTGTTGGCAGCCCTGCAGTCTTTTGCATTTTGGTTAAAGATTTTTAAAATTTTTTAGAGTTTGACTGTCTTTTCCTCTAATTTCCTCATTTTGTTTCCATTCTTTTTGTTGTGCATTTGTTGGAATGGATTGAACAGTGGAACGAGTGCACTGCCTATCACCCTTTGTTTGCCCTGCACCTGCTGAGGAGCGTGGTGAGCTGGATAGCATTTTCAGGGACAGGGGCGTGATTCAAACAAACCTGCAGTGATCGCTGGGGTTGTATTATCCGGCCCCATTACAGTTTGCGTTCATTGCGACCGTTTTCTTCTTGCTGTTGACTGATTTATTAAACGCCTGAAGTCGTATGTTTTGTAAGGACTGAGGGGTTGAGTTGTACGAGGACTTTGTGGAGGACCTGGAGGGGCTCGGATTCTGAGACCAAAAGGACACTGTTGTTGGATTTGAGTCGGTGGATTTGGGGACGTCAGCAGCTTGATTTGGAGCCAGGTGGAGTTGGCCCAATCTGTCTGGTAGGCTGTACATTGGTCTGTGACAGCATGGACATATATACTCCTATCCACTGGCGAGTTGGTGGCGGGAGCTTGATCCCTAGGGTTTACCGGGGGACCTATCGGTTGGTGGGTTCTGTCAGGGGGTCCCGTGGTAGCTGTTACGGCCCGGGGCTGGCCTCCAGGACAGTTCTGTCAGGACTCTCCCTGGTTTCAGAGTTTGGCTGGTTCCAAAGAGGACTATTGGAACTTCGCCTTCCTATCCTGGGTCATGGTCAGACTGTTTATTTTATTAATCTTGTCGGCAGTGAGAGTGTCGTACAGTATCTCCCTAGTCTCTGGCAGTGAGAGTACTTTGAGGACAGGGGAACGCTTTGATTTATTTTGGGAAAATTTTAAAGACAGTTTCATCTGTCTGCTCAGGGAGGTGTGAGCTCCTGAGGGGTTTGTTCAATCCTGCTGGTGGTGAGAGGACCACTGGTATCTGGATAACTTGAATTTCTCCCTAAATAGTTTTAAATGCATTGTCAGCTAACCCTGTCTGTCTATACCAATTGTGTTTTATTCTGTATATTTATTTTGTGTTATATTGTTTTGCTCACTCTTGAGGCTGTGAGAGGGTCCTTGGGGGGGATGAAGATTTTGAGGATCTTGTTTTTTTTTTTTTCTTTTTGGGTTATTACTTTAGTTTGGAATTGTACTAATCATTATTATTTGATTTTAGGAATGTGATAGTAGAGAGATTTGTATTAGTGTTATTTATTTATTTGGGGGGTGAGTTTAGAGGATATTTATTTGTCTTTAGTAAGATTTTATATGTTATTTTATATATATTTTTTGGGGGGGGCATTGGTTTTGTGGTACATAATTGGATAGTCACGGAGTGTTGTTTGGGTTACCAAAATGTGTTGGAGACCTGCCCCCACGGTCATGCGCTATTCACCCTCTGCCCTTTGCGCTCTCTGCCCTTTCCCTCCCCCCCACTTCAGTTTACAACCTACTAGCACTGTAGGGTGCTGGGTATTGTGCACAGAGGTGGGAGGAGGACAGGGGGTTGTGAACAGTGGAGGGTGAATGAGGGGGGCCACCGCATTAGGGTAGAGAGATCCAGAAGACGCCCTGGGGTGAAATGGAATCTCGAACATGGCCCACCATGTCTGGTTTCTATACCCAAGGGCACTATCACCTGTGGTAGGCAGACAGTCCGGGTGGCCCAAGAGGTTCATTTAACTCGGGCAGTGTTATGCAATGCTAGATCCATTAAAAACAAGACTGCAATTATTGCAGATCTTGTTGAATCGGTGGACCTGGCTTGCATCACCGAGACCTGGCTAGATGAGAACTCTGGCCCCATCTTGTGGGTTGTAATTCCGGCTGGGTATTTGGTGATACACCGCCTGAGATTGGATGGCGGATGGGGGTGGGGGGTAGCGGTCTGTTTTAAGACCGAACTTAACCTCACGAATGTACCAGTTGGGGAGACTGAGTCATCTGAGTGTACTGTAGTAGATTGTCGGATCACTGTCATCTACTGTCCACCAGGAGATGAGAAGCGATTCCTTCAGGAAGTTAAGGACTTCATCGTTGACATGGCGTTTGAGTCGCCCAGACTGATGGTCCTGGGCAATTTCAATGCCTGGACCGATGATGAACTCTCACAATTTGGCCAGCACTTCCTCCAGTTGACGATATCTCGGAGCCTTACACAGATAGTTACCATTGCTACTCACAGACACAGTCACTCTCTTGACTTAGTCTTCTTCCTGGGGATTGAAGCCTCCAACTTGGGAGTGGATCCAGTTGGATGGTCTGATCACTACACCTTGGGGTTCAGTTTTAGCACCCCTCCCATAGGTCTACCCCTGTGGAGATGACTAGGTACCGTTCTTTGCGAGATATAAGTTCTCAAGGCCTAGCAGCAGTGCTAGATCTCTCAGAGGCAAACAGTGACCCAGAGGCCCTCGAGATGGCTTACAACTCGGCCACTGTGGCGGCCCTGGATATCATTGCTCCTGTCCGAGTTCGTCCTCTCTCCCTTCGTCCTCAATCTCCATGGTTTGATGGGACTCTGAGGGAGATGCGGCGACTAGGGCCAAGGTTAAAGCATTGCTGGCGGAAATCTGCCCTTGATGCTGACCACCTTAGCTTGATTGACCATTATCAAGTCTATCAATCTGAAATCACTCGTAAGAAGGCAGAGTTCCTGTCTGTGGAGATTGCAGTTGCTCAGAACAGACTAGCTCAGCTGTTCCAAACTGTGGACAGACTGTGCAACCCAACCTGTCTACAAGTCTGGAAAGCTTTTTTGCAAGAAAAGTGCGATGAGCTTGCTTGATTCTTTGCGACTAAGGTGGCTGACATGAGGGTGGGGCTCCATCCAGCACACTCTATGGGTGTTGCTTTGGATCAACGTGGGACCACTGTCCCTCGGTTTTCCTGGAGTACCTCTGGCCGTCCGGCTTTCATGGATGTCATGCGGATTGTCCAGAGTGTGCACCCTACATGCTGTAGTTTGGATCCGGGACTTACTTCCCTGATTTTGGGTTGTATCGATTCTATCGGTCTGGTCCTAGCTCAGATAGTCTGGTGTTCCTTGGAAACAGGTGAGTTTCCAAGCTCATTGAAAGAGACAGTGGTGAGACCACTCTTGAAGAAAGCTTCTTTGGACCCAGACTGCCTTGCAAATTACAGACCAATCTCTAACCTCCCCTTTTTAGGGAAGGTGATTGAGAAAGTAGTGGCCACTCAGCTGGAGGATCATTTGACCATCCATGACATCTATGAACCCCTCCAGTCCGGATTTTGAAAGAGGCATAGTACTGAGACAGTGCTGGTTTGGGTGCTCAATGATCTCCTGATGGCTAGAGATCGGAAGAGCTGTTCTATTCTGGTTCTTCTAGATCTTTCATCAGTGTTTGACACTGTGGACCTTGGAATTCTGCTTGATCATCTGAGGTTCATCTGTGGACTGTCAGGTACAGTCCTCAGGTGGTTTACATCGTTCCTCACGGGAAGATCTCAGAGAGTGGTGTCCTGGGTTTATTCCTCGGATCCAGTTTCTCTATTATGTGGGGTTCCTCAAGGCTCAGTGCTGTCCACCATGCTGTTTGCAGTGTATATGCTGCCCCTCAGAGACATTGTAAGAAGGTATGGGCTGAGGTTTCACTGCTATGCTGATGATACCCATCTCTACCTTTCTTTTGCAGCCAACCAGGATGGAGCTGTCTCGGTCTTTAATAGCTGCCTCACTGAAATCCAGGATGGATGCCAGTTGGTTGAAGTTGAACTCTGATAAGATTGAGGTACTGGTTGTAGATCTGGGTTGCTGGATGGGGGGGGGGGTTGGGTGCGAGTTTGCCCTCCGGACTTGTTCTTGGGGGCATGTCACTCCTAACCTCTGAAACGGTTGTGAAACCCGGGGGTAATTTTTGATGAAGGGCTGACCCTGCATTCGCAGGTGTCGGTCGTCGTCTAATCCTCGTTTTACCATCTGAGAAATATCTCCAGGATTAAGCACCTTGTTCTGCTGGCGACCTTCCTACTTTGATCCATGCCTTTGTGACCTCGTGTTTAGATTATTGCAACTCCCTGTACCTAGGACTACCAGCGGTGGAAATCCGTCGCTTGCAGCTAGTGCAGAATGCGGCAGCCCGGCTTTTGACAGGATCATCACTGGCTGCCAGTGCAGTGGCGGATCACCTTTAAAGTTGGTCTTCTGACTTTTAAAGCCCTAGACGGACTTGGTCCGGACTACCTGAAAGAGCTTCTGGTTCCTTACTGCCCTCGGCGATTGCTTCTCTCAGCCGATGAGGGGTTGCTAGAGATTCCAAGGGTGTGTTTGAAATCTTCTGGGGCTACAGCATTTATGTACACTGCCCCTACCCTTTGGAATTCTCTACCCCACCGCTTATGTGAGTGTATGACCGTGGAAGGATTTAAGCAGGCATTAAAAACTCTTTTATGGCACCAAGCATTTAGTAACTAACTATTTGATGATATCAGTTTGGTATATTTCTTGTTGCTGAGATAGAAACATAGAAACATAGAATTTGACAGCAAATAAGGACCGCTTGGCCCACCCAGTCTGCCCATTTCCCTACCTACTGGATAAGCTGCAGATCCTAGTTAACCAGCAGCCTACTTCTTCCTACCCCCACCCCCTAGAATTGCTTTATGACTGTCCCATGCATGCTTGAATTCCACCACTGTTTTTGACTCCACAACCTCCTCCAGAAGGCCATTCCATGCATCCACAACCCTCTCAGCGAAAAAATACTTCCTTACATTACCGCTGAGCCACCCCCCATCTTCAAATTGTGGCCTCTGTTCTTGCACACCTCTTTTTTGAAAGATGCTACCCTCTTGGACTTTGTTGATTCCCTTGAAGTACTTGAAAGTTTCTATCATGTCCCTCTCTCCTCCTTTCCTCGAGGCTACATATAAGCTCCTTAAGTCTCTCTTCATATGTCTTCCGGTGCAGACCCTGCACCATTTTAGTTGCCCTCTTCTGGACAGCTTCCATCCTGTCTATGTCTTTGCAGAGATTGGGTCTCCAGAACTGCACGCAGTACTCCAGATGGGGTCTCGCCAGCTGTCTGTACAGAGGGATAACAACTCCCTGTTTTCTACTGGTGATGCCTCTCCCTTTGCATCCCAGTATCCCCCAGCTCTCCTTGCTGCCCTCTCACATTGCTTGCCCACCTTTAGGTCATCTGATATGACTACCCTCCGGTCCCTTTCCATTTTTGTTGTTAGTATCTCACCACCCATTGTGTACTCTTCCTCTGGGTTTTTGTTTCCCCAGGTGCATTACCTTGCACTTCTTAGCATTGAATCTAAGCTACCATACATTTGACTATTCCTCTAACCTTGCCAAGTCCTTCTCATCCTTTCCACCCCACCTTGTGCATCAACTCTGTTGCAGAACTTTGTGTCATCTGCAAAGAGACATATTTTTCCTTCCAGCTCTCTGCAATGTCGCTTATAAAGACATTGAAGAGGACCGTCCTAATACTGAACCCTGTAGTACCCACTAGTAACCCCCTTTCTTCAGAGTGGACTCCATTTACTATTACCTCTGTGTCCTATTCTCCAGCCAATTCTTTACCCAGGCTGTCATCTTGGGACCCACTCCCAGGCTGGCTAACTTGTATATTAATCTTTTGTGTGGGACTGTGTCAAATCCTTGCTAAAGTCTAGGTAGGCCATGTCCACAGCCCCTCCCTGATCTACTACTTTGGTCACCCAGTCAAAGAAATCTATTAGATTTGTCTGGCATGACCTTCCCGCTGTGAATCCATGCTGCCTTGGGTCCTGTGCCCCTCTGGCCTCTAGGTACTTGACAATTTTTTCCTTCAGAAGTGATTCCATCATTTTCCCTATCACTGAGGTTAAACTAACAGGTCTGTAGTTTCCTGTCCTGCTCCCACTTTTGTGAAGGGAATCACATCTGCCCTCCTCCAGTCCTCAGGTACCACCCCATCCTCCCATGATTTGTTAAAGAGGGTAGTCAGTGTGTCACTAGTTCTACCCTTAGTTCTTTTAGAATTCTGGGATGAATCCCATCAGGTCCCATTGCTTTGTCCACCTTCAGTTTTAAGAGTTCTTTCGAACCCTTTCTTCTGTAAATGGTCTGGTATCAACTTCTGTATCCAGAGTGTTTCTGTTGTTTGTTTTAGGTACCTCCTCTTCATTTGTAAATACTGAGCAAAATATTTGTTAGTATCTCTGCCTTTTCACAGTCACCCTCTGCCCACCCCTCTCCCTTTATTAAGCCTCACTATCCCTCCCTTGGTCTTACTTTGCTTCCTGATGTACCTATAAAAGGTTTTATCCCCTTCTTAACTGAGTTGGCTATCTTTTCCTCAGTTCAGACTTTTGCTGTTCTGACTGCCTTCCCAGCTTCCTTTTGCTTTAACTGATACAATTCTCTGTCCTGCTCCTTCTGTGATTCCTTATACTTCCTGAATGCTTTCTTTTTCTCTTGAACCTTCACTGCCACTTCATTTGAGAACCACAGTGGTTTCTTACATCGTTTTGTTTTGTTTATTTGCTTCACACAGAGGCTTGTTACCTTTGTGATGGCAGTTTTTATTATTCCCCATTGTTCTTCCACCCCTCCTTCCTGCCCATTTGCTAGTGCATTCCTTAGGCACTCACCCATTTTGGCAAAGTCAGCCCTCCTAAAGTCCAGTACTTTTGCCTTTGTATGGCTTGACTCTATTGCTGTGTTTGTTGTGAACCATACTGTTCGATCGTCGCTAGTTCCCAGATGGCTACCCACTTCTACATCTGTGATCCTCTCTCCATCTCCATTTGAGAGAACCAGGTCTAAGATTGCTCCCTCTCGAGTGGGTTCCAATACTAGTTGTCTAAGGCATGCCCCCTGTAGGGCATCTAGAATAACCCCACTCTTAGAAGTGGCTGCTGCAACTGCACTCATGTTAACATCTGGCATATTCAGATCACCCATCAGCAATATCTCCCCTTTTTCTGCCATTCTAAGTATACTTTCTATCATTTCCTTGTCCATTTCCTCCCCTGAGAGGGGGGTCTGTATACAACCCCTGTGTGGATTGTGGTGCCATTGTCTGTCTCCAAATTGACCCACAGTGCTTCTTCTCCTCCTCTCTGTTTACCCTTTTGTTCTGTTGCTTTGATTCCTTCCCTTATGTAAAGAGCTACTCCTCCTCCTCCTCTTTTAACCTCCCTGTCCCTCCTGTAGATAGTGTATCCTGGTATGTTTACGTCCCAGTCATGATTTTGTGTGTACCATGTTTCTGTGACTGCTATGATATCCAGATGTTCCTCCTCCATCAAGGCCACTAACTCAGGAAGCTTGTTACCCAGACTACGGGCATTGGTACTCATTGCTCTCCATTTTTGATGGCTTTACCTTCTGTGGCAGCATTCCCTACTAACCTTTCTACCTCGGTCTTTTTCTCATTTAGTACCCTGTTTTGTAGGGAGAGGCTGGGATTTTCCTGCTGCTTATCAGTGCCTCCCCCCTTGACTAGTTTAAAAGCTTGTCAATGAAGCATTTAAACTGATTGCTTAAAAGACTTGTTCCCTTCCTGGACAGATGCAGACTATCCTGCCAGTATAGGCTGCTGTCCCTCCAGTGTAACCCCAGTCCCCAATGAAGCCAAATCCCTGTGCTCCACACCATTTTTTCAACCATTCATTAAACTGCATGGTGCAAAGTACCCTCACCTCACCCATGCCATTGACAGGCAGCACCTCTGAGAAGGATACTGTGTGTGCTACTTGTCTTAGGTCCCTCCCCAACTCTACAAAGTCCTCCTGCACTGCTCTAATCTCATGATGAGCCAAGTCATTTATCCCTAGGTGGACAATGACATCCAGCTCATACTCCCGTGCAGCTGTTCTTGTGATCCTGAGATGTTTGTTTTGTGATTTTAATATTGTTAAGGCGCCTTGATATTTGAAAGGTGCCATATAAATAAAGTTTATTATTATTATTATTAAATCATGGGAGAATGGTATGGTACCTGAAGACTGGAGCAAGGCAGATGTGATTCCCCTTCACAAAAGTGGGAGCAACGCAGATGCAGGAAACTACAGACCTGTTAGTTTGACCTCGGTCATAGGGAAAATGATGGAATCACTTCTGAAAGAAAGAATTGTTGAGTACCTAGAGGCCAGCGGGGCACAGGACCCAAGGCAGCATGGATTCACAGCTGGAAGGTCATGTCAGCTGAGTCAAATAGATTTCTTTGACTAGGTGACCAAAGTAGTAGACCAGGGAGGGCTGTGTATATGGCCTACCTAGACATTAGCAAGGCATTTGACACAGTCCCACACAAAAGATTAATAAACATGTTAGCCAGCCTGGGATTGGGTCCCAGGGTGGTAGCCTGGGTAACAAATTGGCTGGACCACAGGATGCAGAGAGTAATAGTACACAGAGTACACTCTGAAGAAAGGGGGGTTACTAGTGGGGTACCACAAGGTTCAGTACTGGGACCGATTCTATTTAATGTCTTTATAGGTGACATTGCAGAGGGGCTGGAAGGAAAAGTATGCCTCCTGGCAGATGACACAAAGAGCTGCAACAGGATTGTTACACAAGGTGGGGGGTGGAAAGGATAAGAAGGGACTTGGCAAGGTTGGAGGAATGGTCAAAAGTAAGGCAGCTTAGATTCAGTGCAGTGAATTGTGAAGTAATGCACCTGGGAAACAAAAACCCAGGGGAAGAGCACACAATGAGGAGGAGAGGGTATTAACAACAACAAAAAAAAAGGAAAGTTACCTGGAAGTAGCCGTATCAGACAACCTTAAGGTAGGCAAGCAATGTGAGAAGGCAGTAAGGAGGGCTGGGGGGATACTGGGATGCACAGGGAGAGGCATCACCAGTAGAAAACAGGAAGTTGTTATCCCTCTGTACAGACAGTTGGTGTGACCCCATCTGATGTACTGCGTGCAGTTCTAGAGACAACATCTCTGCAAGGATATAGACAGGATGGAGGCAATCCAGAGGAGGGCAACTAAAATGATGCTGGGTCTGTGCCAGAAGCCATATGAAGAGAGACTAAAAGAGCTTAATATGTATACCCTTGAGGAAAGGTGTATGAGGGGGGCATGATAGAAACTTTCAAGTACCTCAAGGGAATCAACAAAGTCAAAGAGGGTAGCATCTTTCAGAAAAAGAGATGTGCAAAAACAAGGGGGCACAATTTGAAGATAGAGGGGGGATGGCTCAGGGGCAACATGAGGAAGTATTTTTTCATGGAGAGGGTGGTGGACACATGGAACGGCATTCCTGAGGAGGTTGTGGGGTCAAAAACAGTGGGGGAATTCAAGAATGCATGGGACAGACATAAGACAATTATAGTGGGGGTATGAGGAAGTAGGCTGTTTGTTAACTAGCATCTGCAGCTTATCCAATAGGTATGGAAATGGGCAAACTAGGTAGGCCAAGGGGTCCTTATCTGCCATAAAAGTCTGTTTCTATGTTTCTGAGGGGACATTGCATGACCGCTGTCATGTCTGTGTTGTCTGTCGGTGGGCACCAAACACCTTGCACCATGGAGGGGGGACCCTGTGGGCACATACCTGCCATGGTAGGATACTGCTGGCCACTCCAGTGCTGCTCTATAACTGTCTTTGTCCTTTGTGGGCATGGGAGGTGGCGGCTAACAGCTCTGGTGGTGGCGCATAGCCCATTATATCAGCTCTAGGCTGGTCTAGCTGTAACGGACCGTGCGCCCTGTGGGGGGGGTCATGAATCCCAGTTAAAGGGACGCCGCACCACTACCCTGGCATATGTCCCCTTCCACCATGGTGCACCGGTGCAACCCTCACAAGGATGTGCAAGCCTGGCTGGTGCAGGCTGCGCTCCTGAATCAGGAATGATGCAAAATGCAGTACAGTGAGCCCATTGCATCATACTTCTTTGATGCAAGCACCTTGCATCATTCCTGATGCTTTATGAAGCACTCTCTCAGAACGTTGTCAATTACCTTCCTGTGATCAGCCTTCGAAACTTAGCTTGCATCACCGAGACCTGGCTGGATGAAAATCCTGGCCCCACGTTGGAAGCCATGACTCTGGCCGGGTACTCGGTGATACACCACCCGAGATTGGACCGCAGGGGTGGGAGGGTTGCAGTCTGTTTTAAGACGGAATTGGACCTCACAAGTGTGGTTGTGGGGGAGGCTGAGTCCTATGAGTGTACAGTGGTAGCGGGTGTTGGCGTTCGAATTGTACTCATCTACCGTCCACCAGGAGATGGGAAACGGTTCTTACAGGAAGTGGCATACTTCATCGTTGACATGTCATTGGAGTCGCCCAGATTGATGGTTCTGGGTGACTTTAATGCCTGGGTCGACAATGAACTCTCGTAATTTGGTAATCACTTCCTCCAATTAATGACTTCTTTGGGCTTTACACAGGTGGTTGCCACTGCTACCCATAAATCTGGACATTCCTTGGACTTAGTCTTTCTTCTAGGGATTGATGTTACTGATTTGGGGGTGGAACCAGTCTTGTGGTCAGACCACTACACCGTGAGGTTCAATTTTAATACCCCCCTGAGAAGGCCCACCCCTGAGGAGATGGCGAGATACCGCCCTTTACGGGATATTACTCCCCAAGGCCTTGCGGCGGTTCTTGACCTCTCGTCCCCCGCGTTTGCGAGCAGTAGTTCAGAGACCTTGGTTACAGCCTATAATAGGGCTGTTGCATCGGCTCTGGATACTATTGCTCCTGTTCGTGTACGCTGCCTCTCCCTTTGTCCCAAGGCACCCTGGTTTGATGGGACATTGAGGGAGATGTGGAGACAGGGGCGAAGATTAGAACGCTGCTGGCGCAGATCCACCAGTGATACCGACCGCCTTAAATTGATAGACCATTATTCTGTCTATCAATCTGCAATCTCCCATAAGAAGGCAGAATTCCTGTCCAGGGAAATTGCTGTTGCTAGGAATTGACCGGCTCAGCTTTTTCGAACTGTGGACAGGCTGTGCAACCCAGCCTGTCTACAAGTTCGGAGAGCTTTTTCGCAATTAGAGTGTGAGGAGCACGCTCGTTTCTTCGCTAATAAGGTGGCCGACATCAGGGCGAATCTGTGTCCAGCGGCTTCTAAGGGGGATGCGGTTGAACAGCGTGAGTTCACAGTACCTCAATTTTCGTGGTGTTCCTTCAGCAGACCTGATTTCATGGACGTCATGAGGATTATCCATGGTGTGCGCCCTACGAGTTGTAGTTTGGATCCTGGACCGACTTCCCTAATATTGGGTTGTTGTGACATCATCAGTCCAATCCTTGTGCAAATGGTCTGGTGCTCCCTGGAATCGGGTGAGTTTCCTAGCTCCCTGAAAGAGGCGGTGGTGACACCGCTCTTGAAGAAAGCTATCTTGGACCCAGACTGTTTCACAAACTACAGACCCATCTCAAACCTACCCTTTATTGGGAAGGTGATTGAGAAAGTAGTGGTGGTCCAATTGGAGAACCAACTAACTATCCATGACATCTACGAACCCTTACAATCCAGTTTGCATAAAAGACATAGCACCGAGACTGCACTGGTTCGGGTACTTAATGATCTCCTGAGGGCGAGAGACTAGAAGAGACGTTCTGTTCTAGTTCTTCTTGATCTCTCGTCAGCTTTTGATGCCGTGGATCACATGGTGTTGTTAGCATGCCTGAGGCAGATTTGTGGAATATCGGGAACCGTCCTCAGTTGGTTCACCTCATTCCTCACTGGGAGATCACAAAGAGTTGTGTCGGGGACTTTTTCCTCTGGCCCAACTCCTTTGTTGTGTGGGGTGCCTCAGGGCTCTGTGCTATCTCCCATGTTATTCGCGGTGTATATGCTGCCTCTCAGAGACATTATAAGATGGTATAAGCTGAGGTTTCACTGCTATGCAGATGATGCCCAGCTATACCTGTCTTTTACTCCTGACCAGGATGGAGCTCTCTCGGTGTTTAACAACTGTCTGAAAGAAATCCAGGATTGGATGGATTCTAGTTGGCTGAAGTTGAACTCAGAAAAGACAGAGGTTTGGTAGTGGATCCGGTTGTCGGATAGAGGCCGCCTGTTGCGCACCCTCAGGAATTTTTCTTGGGGTGTGTCACTTCAACCTCCGAGCGGTGCGTAACTAGGGTTATCTTGATGACAGGCTGACACTACAGTCACAAGTGTCAGCAGTTGTCAAGACTTCCTTTACCGTCTTAGGAATATCGCTAGAGTGAAGCACCTTGTTCCGATCTGACTCGTTACCAGACGTTGGTCCACGTCTTCGTGTCCTCACGCTTGGACTACTGCAACTCCCTGTATTTTGGGCTTTCTGGGGTTGAAATCCGCTGCCTTCAGCTAGTGCAGAATGCAGCAGCCGGGGTTTTGACTGGGACAAGCAGGTCTTGCCACATCTCCCCGGTACTGCGCGATCTGCACTGGCTTCCCGTTAGGTGGCGGATCACCTTTAAAGTCTGTGTATTGACTTTTAAAGCCCTACCTGATCAGGGTTCAGCTTATCTGAAAGATCTTCTGGTTCCTTACTGCCTGGGCCGATCACTCCGCTCGGCCAACGAGGGGTTGCTAGAGATTCCAAGAGTGAGCCTAAATTCATCTGGTTGCAGAGCTTTTTTCTATGCTGCTCCCACTCTTTGGAATTCTCTACCCCGTCGGTTGTGGCAGTGCACCTCCATGGAGGAGTTTAAGAGGGACTTAAAAACCCATTTGTATCAGTCTGCCTTCTTGGATTATTGATTGTGATGTATTATTGTGAGACTGAAGTTTTATCCGTATTTTATTATGCTTGTACAGCGCCTTGGAAATTTGAAAGGTGCTTTAGAAATAACATTTATTGTTATTATTATTATTATTTGTCTTCTTGACAGGTGCAACCATTTAAGACATCCTGTCCCAGGGCTAGTTTCCTGCTGACACAGTTAACAAGCTTGTGAAATGTCAAAAGATTTCTGAAGCTCAGCCCCCTGTGTTCCAAACTGTTAACTTCGCTATCACCCAAGTAGCTGTCTGTAGTTATTTGAATAATATAATCTGCAAACCAAGAGATCCTAGTTTCACATACAGCTTCGTATACATTTTTTTTAACCACAGAGATGCAAGAAGAGAAGGAAAGACTAGAAACAACAAGCGAAGGACAGGAAATAATGAGAAAATTGTGGGACCATTGGAGTGACCATTTCCTAAGGTACCACAAGGAAAATTAGACTGTGCAGTCAGACAGGCAAGAGATAGACAAGTGACAGAATGGGAGAGGACTGGATAAATCCGTGCTTTTAACTCTCTCTGAATAACAAATGGGACATGGTCTTATCCAATTACACCTACTTTAGTACAAATTGCAATGAAGTACATGAACTGCCCTTCACCGAGCATCAGTTCAAAATGATTGTTTAGTTTAGCAGGTAACATTATTACTGACACAAGATCATGTTTGACACCAGAAAATGCTGAGCGTCAGGCATTCCAGAAAGTGAACATTCTTTTTTTTTTTGACCAAGCTCCCTTCCCTCAGGCCCCCCATCCACTCGTCGCCCCCATGCCCAGGCTTACCCCCCTGGGTGAGGCCATCAAGGTGCTTCCCACTCCCTTAGAACATCATGGGCAAGCCCCGGATTACTCCTTGGGTCAGGGTCACGAGAGCAGGACACCACCCCCCCGGCAGGTTTCAGAGGTGGTGGATGGCGGAGCGGAATGGGAGCTGTCATGCTGGGAGACAGCATTTTCTTCTATTGCTGTCTTCCCCAGGGGCAGGTGTGTGCAATGACGTCCAGCGTCCACCCCCCCAGTGCATTGGCACTGGTTGTCACGGTATCCCTGACCTCTGCCAGTGGTCCGTCAAGCCCTGGATGCTCTTATCCTCCCCCCAGAGAAGAAGAGCAGTCCCCAGGATGCTCAATCCTTCTCCCCTGGCCAGCTCTCCGACTCCCCGAGTCCATTCCTGAACCTGGGTTGTCGGAGTCACAAGTGGAAATCTAACTGCTATGCCAGTGTGCCGGCAAGTCAACATTCCTCACTTTAATAGTAAGATACCTGAATGAAACATTCACATTCTGACTCTGAGCAGGCCCAGCCCACGTGTGACATGGTTGAATAAGACCCTGTCCCATTTGTTATGCAGAGAGAGTTAAAAGCAAGGATCTAATTTTCTGTTCTCTCCTATTCTATGACTTGTCTATCTCTTGTCTGTCTGACTGTGCAACCAAATAGACAAGAAAGAGACAAGGGATAGAATAGGAGAGGACAGAAAAATAGATCCTTGCTTTTAACTCTCTCTGCATAACAAATGGAACATGGTCTTATTCAGCCCTGTCACACCAGGAAACAGTTACCCATTGTGTTTGTGGTGAAAAATCTTTTGTGAATAGGGTCTACTCTACTTACTATGAGGCACGCATGAGATAAGTGAGGTCATGACAGGCTAGAGTAGACCAGGATTATCTGAATGAACACGAGCATAACACAATAACATCAGTGGGTCCAGAGTTCATGTAATACAGCAAGCAACTGCATTACAAATACTGATGGTCACCTGTCTTCCTCTAATTTAATTAGATGTGGTGTTCTCCAAGGTTCTATCTTGGGCCCACTCATTTTTTCACTCCTTATGAATGATGCGCCTTCTTCTTGCCCATCCAGCTGTATTATAATTTACGCAGACGATGCGGTTATTTTTGAGAATAGTATAAATTCATTGGGGGCCTTGGACAAGTGTCACATTAATTTCGATTATTTTCAAAATTGGCTACTTTCCCATTCCCTTGTGTTTTAATTCAGTAAAAACAAAAACTATGCTTTTTACTAGGTGAAAGATTAATTTGTTTGACCTTCCATCTGTCAGTGATGATAAGGGAAATATCATTGAATTGGTTGACAGATTTAAATATTTGGGGCTCATATTTGATGCCAACCTTATGTTTGAACATCATGTCACTTCTATCATAAAAAAGTACACCAAAGACTTGGAAGCCTCTATAGAGTTAAGCATTACTTGACACCGGAATCTCGGAGGCTCCTGGCACAGTTTTCTTTTCAGTGTCGTAGACTATGGGTTGGTGGTTTATGCCCCTTTGAACTCTAAGCTCTTAGGAAAGCTGACAGTTGTGTACAACTCTATATTAAGATTTATACTTTCAATCCCAGCCAGAACCCACCATTGCTTGTTGTTAAAATCTTCCGATTGACTCTCCCTTATAAATAGAATTCAGTTTAAAATGTGTTCTTTTTTATTTAACATCAAAGCTGGTTTGTTACCTACTTCAGTAAGTTCACTTTTCTCTAAATATATTAACTCCAACTGCACTAGAACTCAGTCAAAATTCACATTTAATGTTCCATTCTTTAAGAGAACCTCTGGACAACATTCATTGTTACATAGGGGACCAAGTTATTTTAACTTACTTCCTTGTGATATATCATATTGTACCTCCTTATTCTCTTTTGAGTCGAGGTTGAAAAGGTATTTACAGCTGAAACACACAAGTGGCCACTGCACTTGGACCTTTGAAAAAATATTGATACCAAGAGCCAATTCCAAGTAAAATAATTTATTTAAGCATACTTGGCACACAAGGTCACGGCAAAAATAACACAATGTGCTCCCCAGTGCTTCAACTCGCTAATGAGTCTTCCTCAGAGGGTGGAGCTATTTATTGTTGGGAGACTTAAATACCCAAAATACAGGTGCAAACAATAAAAATGTGAATTACAAATATATTCTGTTACTATCTTCTCTTTAGCCACTAGATTGTGCTAATAAGTGATTTAGCATTAACATAAATTAGAACTACACAAATTTCAGATGAGCAAGTTCATTTATGGACAACAAATAGAGAATATGTTCATCACAATAATTTATAGGCAATGAAAGATAGAAAAGCATGTCCAAACCACTCCAAGAAGCCAAAGCAACAGTAGCATATTTTAAAAGGCAACTCTCATTGTAATGCGGGAATTTTTTCTCTGGGACCTACTAGTAATCAAGTCCAAAATTTAATGAAAAGGGATCCAGAGGGTTTGCACGAATTACATCTTGTCACTATTTTCTATTTAATATTAAATAATATTAGTAAGTAATCTTAACACAAATTACACAAATCTCTATGTTCCTTAACCACACCATATCAAAATTATTACATACTGACTAATTGCCTAAATCTATAGTAATACATAAATGAAACATACGTCATCACTCAAATAAACAAATTCATTTGTAAACATGCATGAAAATAAGTTCATAACACTAATTTGTGGACTATAATAGAAAAATAAAGAAAAACATGTCCAAACCACTATAAGTAGCCAAGGCAAAAGTAGCACATTTTTAATGCAACTCTTATTATAATGTGGGATTTTTTCATTCTGGGACCTCCTAGTAATTAAGTCCAAAACTTATTTTCATCAAGTTTTGTGTTAAGATTACTTACTAATATTATTTAATAATTAAATAGAAAATAGTGACAGGATGTAATTCATGCCCAAACCCTCTGGATCCCTTTTCATTAAATTTTGGACTTAATTATTAGTAGATCCCAGAGAAAAAATTCCTCATTACAATGAGAGTTGCCTGTTAAAATATGCCACTGTTGCTTTGGTTTCTTAGAGTGGTTTGGACATGTTTTCTATCTTTCATAGCCTATAAAGTATTGTGATGAACATATTCTCTATGTATAGTTCATAAATGAACTTGCCCATCTGAAATTTGTGTAGTTCCAATATATGTTAATGTTAAATCACTTATTAGCACAATCTAGTGGCTAAAGGGAAGATAGTAACAGAATATATTTGTAATTCACATTTTTATTGTTTGCACCTGTATTTTGGGTACTTAAGTCTCCCAATAATAAGCAGCTCCAACCCCTGAGGAAGACTCATTAGCAAGTCAAAGCGCTGGGGAGCACATTGTGTTATTTTTGCCGTGACCTTGTGTGCCAAGTATGCTTAAATAAATTCTTTTACTTGGAATTGGCTCTCGGTATCAGTATTTTTTCAAAGGTCTGAGTGCAGTGACCACTTGTGTGTTTCTGCCATTGTGCTTGAGGTTGGCTGCTCCTTGATCACTGCACCAGTTATGACAAGGGGTTATTGATCACAGCACCAACGTTTTTGGTTATAACTTTTTTTTTTGGTTTGAACTATTTACACCTTACCCAAGAATGTACTTGTTAAATGTCTAATTGTATATTGTTATAATGTATTGTATATGTTATTGTATTTATTTCTGTTTCGTGTAAAGATTGTCGTCTGTGAAAACTGGCAATTTTCTCATCAGACCTGTAAGAGTAAAAAATAAAATGAAATGAAATGAAATTTCATGTCTCAAACTTACTTGGTAGTACTGTTTATCTGATCTGGAAGATAGCTACTGCTCCCTACTGCTGCTGCTACTACTACTGCATGTCAGAAACTGTGTAAAAAACATTTTATTTTACCACCTGACTATACTGTAGTGTGAGGGTAATACTATAGTTACTGTTTTAATTTTCTTACAGCAGATAGCTTAGCTGAAGCCTGAATGTTCTTCTTTTTTCCCACGTCTCTCCATATTTGGCTGCGATTTCAAGAGAAAAATGTTACTAAATGAATTCATTCATTGCTTGTAGTATGATGTCATATAGCATCTTGGTTACAGTAACTGGACTGAGATTATATTTACTATTACATGCTTATTTATAACATACTTGGCAGTGGCTGCAATTGTTTCTTGGAAGTAGGAAGGATCTATTTATCATTGTGTGTTGTCAGATGCACACACGGCAGTAGGAAACTCATTTTATTGACTGTACTGCACTTGACCAACGTGACTGCCTAGGTGGTGGTCAGTAAGAAGACAGCATTCATTTCTTGTTTAAAAAGATGTTGATGTGCTGAGTAGAAAAAGTAGTGGAAACTAGTATCACCTGTTGGATCAGGTAGTGTCTCTCTCTCTCTCTCTCTCTCTCTCTCTCCGAGCACTCACAGGCCCAGGCAGGTACAGTATGCCACCAAGGGAGCCCATCCTTCAAGGATTTACTGATTGCTTTGCCTTAGCAGTTTTACTTTACTTTTCATACAAATAATGAGTTCAAATATTCCCTTTCAGCCTCTGTGTTAAAGTAGTACAGTAAGAATTTGCAAAAACATGTTGTGCAGAGTATTTTGATTTGTTTGTGTAGTCCTAGTGTGTGCTTCTCTCTGTCTGCTGTTAAGTGTTTTTTCTAAATTAGCCTGCTAGATTTGCAGTGGTTTTATGGCCCCTGGAGATCTCCATCTTAGCATGATGTATTGCTCTTCTTGTTCCTACAATGCCTCCTGTCCCATGTGACAGTGATGTGAGTCAATTTACAACAGCAGAACTGTGGTTTTAAGGAACTTTCCTTATCCAGTGATCATTAATGGCTACATTTACAGTTTATCAAATACTTGAAGGCTAATTGAATGGGTTGTTCTGTAAGAAAACAGCTATAGTCTTTATTAATTATAGCATTGATGATCTGGTGTGATTTGAGTGCTTCTTATGGCTATGTGTAATTTGATGAAATGAAAAGTTTTTAAAGCAAATAATTTCCTCCTGCTGGCTAGACCTGAAACACAGATAGAAAACAAACATATTGAATCAGAGCTATTTAGTGGAGGCCAGAACATCAGGCTCCTATCTCTAGTACTTTATGAATCAGTGGGCCTGGGTGCATCACTGTCTCATGGAACAGGAGGCAATGTAGAAAAAAAGAAGAGCAATAAATCTTGCCAAGATGGGGATCCCCAGGGGCCATAAAACTGTTATACAACTGGTAGGCTTATTTAGAAAAAAAAATTTTTTTTTTTTTTACTTTACCTGTTTATTCCCCTACGCGCTCCAGAGTCCTCACTCCTTCAGGCCACCATGGTCCCAACTTACCCTCTACTCACCTACCTCGAATCCTCCATCCTCAAGTCTGCAGCCGACACCAGGGTAACCCAGCATAACCCTTCGCCGGGTGGGTCCCTCTCTTCCGAGGGGGAAGGCACTGGCCAGCAGGGTTGCCAGCACACTATTTGGCCCTGGTGTGCTGCTGAGATGGACTTGGTTCCCTGGAGTACTTTCAGTGGCATCGGAACCAGCAGCCACCATCTGGCGGACCCCTGGAGCATTTTCTGGTTTTCTTTGGTTCCCCACTGCATGCTTCTGCAGTACCTCCAGTCTCCACTGGGGGCCACTGCAGAGCAAAGCTGTCCTGCAACCCATCCCAGGAGAGGAGAGGAGAGCAGTCCTTTGGATGCTCAAACCTCTCCTTCCCCTGCTGACCCACAGCACCCAAGTCCGTTCCCAAACCGGGTCGCCAGCTCAGCTCGAAGTAAGGCATCCAGTGCCTCAACCCTCAGTGCCACTGGGCCGACTAGAAAAAAACTCTTAATCACAAACAAAGGGAAGGACACACCAGGACTACACACACAAATCAATACACTCTGCACAACATATGTTTTTGCAAATTATGACTGTAGTACGCCTTTCAATATTACAGTCTGGCCCCTCTTATACATTTTATCACATTTTTTCAAATATTTATAAATAATCAGAACTAATCAGACCCCTACCCCGTATTTTGGTTTGACCAAGTTCTGCTAACCCTGTTTGCTATAATTATATGATCATTTGTTTTTGTTTTTTTTTTTGCTTTATGTCATAGCTACAAGAAAGTGATCCCATTTACTATTTTGCTCAGTAGAAGCAGTACTTAAGTTATGTGCTTGCTTTCTGAAAAATTTTTGTAATTAGACCTTGTGACACTGTCCAGCAACTATCTGGACCTTTGAACCAACTGCACTTTTTGTGCAGCACCAGATATATGCACTTCAATGAACTTTGCACCAAAATCTGCATTATTGTTCACAAGACATTTTTGAATTGAATATTTAAAAGAGAATGTGCAATATCTGTTGTGGAAGTAAGCTTGAATATAATTCACTTTTAGGTTCATATGCTTTGTGGTTGTGGTGTTACAAATACATTTTTTTCTGATTTTACTTTGTGAATGTGTCTGAAATGGTTGACCTCTGATGCTAGTCCTTTTGTATGAAAGGCTAAGGGAGTTCTCCTTGTTGTGGTGTTCTTTAACACAAAACAGATGTTGCTGAAAGGAATAGACAGGATAGGAGTTTAAAAGCAGCAGAGCCCCAGGGTTTTCAGAAAATCAGGGGCCATAAAATCTTGCTTTTTGTACTTTATTCTTGTGTCTCCTTCCCTCATGTGGCTGCACTTCTGTCCTGAATCTTTTAACTCTCACTCTGACACACACATTTGTGTATAACTGCATGGTTACACTCTCATTTTTCCACTTCAGCAACCCTGAACCATGACTGGGATCTCTCTTTTTCTGGATTCACCCTCTACAGGAAGGACAGAGTAAAGGGAAAGTGGGGTCAGGTAGCGCTTTACATTAAGGATGGGATTACGGCCACAAGTGAGGACATGGACGAGTGGGTGCAGAGTCAGTCTGGATTCAGATCTAAACAGGGGCAGGGAGAACAATAACAGTGTATCAGCCACCAAATCAGAGGGAAACCACAGCCCGGGGCCCAATTTTCAAAGCCTCACTTAGAGTGGCATAAGCTGTGGCAAACAGCGGCTTGTGCCAATCGCTGGTGCACCAGGGACCTTGCACCCAATTTCGGTATGGGTAGGGTCCCAGCACCAAAGGCAGAGGATTTGCCGCAACTGCTCCTGTGCACCAAACAAGTGGTGCATGGGAGGGGTTTGATGGAGGCAGCGATGCAGGGGAGGGTGGGTGCCAGTAAGGGCACCAAAGGCCAGCAAGGTGCAGGGACAATGTGGAGGTTGCCAACCATGCTGTCCCACCAAAAGGGACAGTTGGCATGTCACTGACCCATGTACCTGTCCTTTCTCATGTGGTGCTGGCCATATCGGTGGCAGCGCAGGCCATGCAGATGTGGGACAGTGCTACGCACAGTCCCTCAGGTGCACCAATGCACCACCCCAGCTGGCACACAGCAGACAGGCAGCCACATTGGCAGAGGGATGTCAGCTACTGTACAGGGGCACCAGCCAGCACAGCTTTCATGGCTGGATGTCCTAGGGATGCATGGCACCTGGCACTGCAGGCCACCCCAATGCACATGGCCTCCAGAACAGGCCCACTACAGTACACAGAGTGGGTATGCCCAGTGCACCACTCAGCCTGGCAGGTGGTATCCCCCATAGCCCCTGACAGCCATGAACCCGGCTCCGCATGCTGTCCCCAGTGCCATCTGCCATGGCAGAACCCATAGATGGGCACTGGTGTGTGTGCCAGACAGAGGTCCGAGCACCACCCATGTCCCTCCTCCATGTGTGCAGACAGTGGTGGCCTGTTGTTGTGCTGGAGGGGGCATGATGGGGACCCATTGGCAGGGTACTGCTGAATGAGTGGTGCAAGGGGCCTTAGACCAGCCCTGGACTGGTTTAAGCCTGAGAGGATCCAGACCATTTCTAGAAGCCCAAGAAAAGGGGATGGTGCAGCAGCTTCCTGCCACAAGCACCCCTTGTGCCATGCCACACTAGGGTTGGCGGCGCATGCACAGTGCATGCCACATTGGAGCATGCCAACCCCTGGTTGCTGCAACTCCACTTCTAAAATCGGGAATGATGCAATGTGTGGCACAGTGACCCACTTTCATCATTTCTCTCTGATGCAAGCACCTTGTGTCATTCCCGCTGGTTTGAAAATCAGGCCCAGGAGTTGGGGGATGAGATCAAGAAGGCTGCAGAGAAAGGACAGGTACATAGATACATAGATACATAGACAGTGTCGGCAGATATGGGCCTATGGCCCACCTAGTCTGCCCATTTGAGCTTGTAAGTTCAGTTTGTTTTCCTAGAAGTCTATTTCCCCTTACCCCTGACCTCTAGAATTCCTTTATGTCTATCCCATGCATTCTTAAATCCCGTGATTGTTTCAGCCCCCACCACTTCCTCTGGCAGGGTGTTCCACTTGTCCACCACCCGTTCTGTGAAGAAATTCTTTCTCATGTTTCCTCTGAATCGTCCTCCCTCCAACTTCATCCCATGTGGTGGTGATAGTTGAAGACTTTAACCTGCCTAGCATGGATTAGATCATTCTGGAGGATGCGGTGTTGTCCCATCTGCAGGCACCTCTCTGGGCTGAGGGAGGAGGTTGCTCATCTCCAGGCTGAGTTGGCCAGGATTTGTGGGACCCTCCTCTTCCATCCAGGGACCACCAGTGCCACTGCCGTTGCCTCAGAAGTTGCCAAGAAAGAGGAGCGGTTGGACCACAGTGGGCTCAGGAGGGTGAGGTGGTGGAACAGAGGCACATCCCTCCAGTTGTACCTCTCACAATTCCTATGCCATTCTGGCAAAGTGTGGTTCCTCTATGGAGGCACCCACAGTGGAGACCAAGGAGGATGCTGGGAACCTCCACAAAGGAGACCCACAGGAGGGTGGCAGGGGACCCTGCAGGGGAAGGAAACAACTCCTGGTGGGGGACTCCATTGTTAGGAAGGTAGAACTGGGCAAGGAAGGGGAGAGGGAGGTAAGGTGCCTGCCTGGCGCCGTGGCTTGGAGGGACAGGGAGCAAATCCTCAGGATTGCTGGAGCAGCTGCACAGGGGAGGGAGCTGGATGTCATTGTCCACTTAGGGACAAATGACCTGGCTAAGAAAGGGATTAGAGAAGTGCAGGAACAGTTTGTGGAATCGGGGAGGGGCCTTAGTCAAGTAGCACGCACGGTAACCTTCTCGGAGGTGCTACCCATCTATGGCATAGGAGAGGCTAGGGTGTTCGCATCATGGGATTCAATCAGTGGTTGAAAACTGGTGTGGAGCTCAGGATTTGGCTTCATTGGGGACTGGGGGTCCACCTGGAGTGATGCAAGCCTATACTAGCATGATGGGCTGCATCTGTCCGGGAGGGGAACCAGGATCCTAGGTGATAGGTTTAAATGCTTCATTGGCAAGCTTTTAAACTAGCCAAGGGGGGAGGCACTGGAAAGGAGCAGGAAAATCCTAGCCCCCAAACAATAACGGTAGTAAGTGTGGCAAACACCAACATGGAGGTGTCAATAGGGAGAAGGGCAGGTAAATGGAGAAAGTGACAAAGGCAAGAAGGACAGGGATGGGGCAAAAGGGGGTAAGGCCATCAGGAAATGGAGGGTAATGAGTACCAATGCCCGTAGTCTGGGCAACAAGCCCCTGAGCTGGTGGCCTTAATGGAAGAGGGATGCCTGGATATCATAGCAGTCACAGAAACATGGTACACAGAGAACCATGACTGGGATGTTAACATACCAGGGTACATAACCCACAGGAGAGACAGGCAGGGGAGAAGAGAGTGAGGAGTAGCTCTCTGGTAAAGGAAGGGATAAAAGCAACTGAACAAAAGAGTAAACAGGGAGGAGAGGAGGCACTGTGGGTCACCTTGGAGACTGGAAAGGGCACCAATCAAGACAGGGGTTAGTACAGACCCCCATGTCAGGGGAAGGAATGGACAAGGATATGACGGAAGGCATTCTTAGAATGGCAGAGAAAGGGAGATACTGTTGATGGGAGACCTGAATATGCCAGATGTTAACTGGAGCACATTTGCTGCAGCCACATCCAAGAGCAGGGCCATTCTTGACGCCCTACAGGTGGCAGGCATTAGACAGCTAGTTTCGAACCCACTCATGAGGGAGCAATTAGACCTGTATTTCAAACGGGGCAGTGAGAGGATCTCAGATCTGAAGTGGGTTGCCATCTGGGGACAAGTGACCATCAAACAGTGTGGTTCACGTAACTCAGCTACAGAGTCAAGCTACACAAAAGTGAGGTACTGGACTTTAGGAGGGCTGACTTTGGCAAGATGGGAGAGTGCCTCAGAAAAGCACTAGCAAACAGGCTAGAAGGAGTGTGGAGCAACAATGGGGAATTATCAAAATGCCATCACAGAGGCAAGAAGCCTTGTGTGAAGCAAATAAACAAATCAAAACGAGAGAAAAGCCACTATGTTTCTCAAGAGAGGTGGCTGTGAAAGTCAGGAAGAAAGATAGCATTCCAGAAGTATAAGGAAACACAGAAGGAGCAGGACAGAGAGCTGTACCAGTTAAGGCAGAAAGAAGCAGGGAGGGAAGTCAGAATAGCAAGGCCCAAACTGAGGAAAAGATAGCCAACTCAGTTAAGAAGGGGATAAAACCTTTTATAGGTACATCAGCGAGCGTAGAAAGACAAAGGGAGGGATAGTGAGGCTGAATAGAATAAATGGTGGGTGGGCAGAGGGGGACAGTGAAAAAGCAGGAATACTGAACGAATATTTCTGCTCAGTATTCACAAAAGAGGAGGGGGAAGTGCCTAATCCAATTAACAGAAGCACTCTTGATAGGGGGGTCGATCCCAGTCCTTTCACAGAAGAAAGGGTTCTGCAAGAACTCCTTAAACTGACGGTGGACAAAGTAATGGGTCCTGATGGAATTCACCCCAGAATTCTAAAAGAATTAAGGAAGGAACTAGTGAAACCACTGGCTACTCTTTTTAATAAATCATGGGAGGATGGTGTGGTACCCGAGGACTGGAGGAAAGCGGATGTGATTCCCCTTCACAAAAGTGGGACCAAGACAGAGGCAGGAAACTACAGACCTGTTAGTCTGACCTCTGTGGTAGGGAAAGTGATGGAGTCACTCTGAAGGAAAGAATAGTTGAGTACCTAGAGGTCAGTGGAGAACAGGATCCAAGGCAGCATGGGTTCACAGCGGAAGGTCATGTCAGACGAATCTAATAGATTTCTTTGACTGGGTGACCAAAGTAGTAGACCAGGGAGGAGCTGTGGACATGGCCTACCTAGACTTTAGCAAGGCATTTGACACAGTCCCACACAAAAGATTATTAGTCAAATTAACCAGCCTGGGAGTGGGTCCCAGGGTGGTAGCCTGGGTAAAACATTGGCTGGACAACAGGACACAGAAGGTAATTGTAAATGGAGTCCACTCTGAAGAAAGGGCAGTTACTAGTTGGGTACTGCAGGGTTCAGTATTGGGGCCAGTCCTTTTTAATGTCTTCATCAATGGCATTGCAGAGGGACTGGAAGGAAAAGTATGCCTTTTTGCAGATGACACAAAGATCTGCAACAGGGTTGATACACAAGGAGGCGTGGAAAGGATGAAAAGGGACTTGGCAAGGTTGGAGGAATGGTCAGACGTATGGCAGCTAGGATTCAATGCAAAAAAGTGCAAAATAATGCACCTGGGAAACAAGAACCCAGGGGAAGAATACACAATGAGTGGGGAGGTAGTAACAACAACAAAACAGGAAAGGGACCTGGGGTAATCATATCAGATGACCTTAAGGTTAGCAAGTAATGTGAGAAGGCAGTAGGGAGGGCCGGGATATACTGGGATGTTAGGGAGAGGCATCAGCAGCAGAAAACAGGAAGTTTTATCCTCTGTACAGACAGTTGGTGAGACCCCATCTGGAATACTGTGTCCAGTTCTGGAGACCCCATCTCCGCAAGGACATAGACAGGATAGAGGCAGTCCAGAGGAGGGCAACTAAATGGTGCAGGGTCTGCAAGAGAAGCCGATGAGGAGAGACTAAAGGAGCTTAATATGTATACCCTTGAGGAAAGACGGGAGAGGGGACATGATAGAAACTTTCAAGTACCTCAAGGAATCAACAAAGTCCAAGAGGGTAGCATCTTTCAGAAAAGAGACTTGCAAGAACAAGGGGACACAATTTAAAGATAGAACGAGGGCGTGTCTAGGGGCAATGTGAGGAAGTATTATTTCACAGAGAGGGTAGTGGATGCATGGAACAGCCTTCCTGAGGAAGTTGTGGAGTCTAAAACTGTGGGAGAATTCAAGATTGCATGGGACAGACATAAGGCAATTCTTGTGGGGTGCAGGAAGATATAGGCTATTGGTTAAATAGGATCTGCGGCCTATCCTGTAGGTAGGGAAATGGGCAGACTAGATGGGCCTAGCGGTCCTTATCTGCCGTCAAAGTCTATGTTTCTATGTTTCTATGTTTCTATCCCACGTGCAAGCAGCAGGAGTCAAATGCTTCTGGATGCAGTCCAGGACAGGTTATTCACCCAAGGGGTGATGGAACCAAATAGGGATTGGGCCATTTTGAAGTTAACTATGATCACATCATAGGCATCAGCATAGCTGAGCCTGAGCCACTGGGAAACAGGGATCACTGGTAAGTATGGTTTTATCTTGACATGGGAAGGGGGATGCAGAACACAAAAACACATGTTCTGGACTTCAAAAGGGTAGATTTTACTAAAATGGGGTTAAATATGGGAGCGTGCCCAATAAAACTCAGAGTAGACATAGGAGTAGATGAAAAATGGTCCTTAATTCAAGATGGGGTCTAGGCAGTGACTGAAAACTGTCTAAAGCAGAAGAGGGAAAAGTAAAGTACATTATAATCACAGGAAACCATTCTGCTTTACAGGGGAGGTTGGAAGTGCAGTGAGGGAGAAATGAGTTTCCTACAAAACATAGAGGAGGACCAGCAGGAAGAGGACAGGACTGACTACCTAGAAAAGCTAAAAACAGCTAACAGAGAAGTAAAAAAGACCAAGCAGGAACTGAGTTAAGGATAGCTAAGGGGGTCAAGGATGGCAACAAAAGCTTGTTTTGTGGTATCCCCTGAAAACCGCGAGTGCAGGATCGCGAGTGTCAAAATCATGACTGCACAACAGCAAGGGGAAAAGTGCGACCCGAAAAAACAGCAATTGCCAAAAAGGCGATCTACCGCCTTCTCACCCTCCTCAATGTATCCCCCCCGGAGATGTTTATATATAGAAAGGGGGGAGTGGGGGAGGCGAAGCCTCCCACAGAAAGTCACTTGCTGTTTCGACGATCACTGTTATTTGATGGTATTCACAAAAGAGGAGGGGGAAGTGCCTAATCCAATTAACAGAAGCACTCTTGATAGGGGGGTCAATCCCAGCCCTTTCACAGAAGAAAGGGTTCTGCAAGAACTCCTAAAACTGAAGGTGGACAAAGCAATGGGTCCTGATGGAATTCACCCCAGAATTCTAAAAGAATTAAGGGAGGAACTAGTGAAACCACTGGCTACTCTTTTTTTAATAAATCATGGGAGGATGGTGTGGTACCCGAGGACTGGAGGAAGGCGGATGTGATTCCCCTTCACAAAAGTGGGACCAAGACAGAGGCAGGAAACTACAGACCTGTCAGTCTGACCTTTGTGGTAGGGAAAGTGATGGAGTCACTTCTGAAGGAAAGAATAGTTGAGTACCTAGAGGTCAGTGGAGCACAGGACCCAAGGCAGCATGGGTTCACAGCGGGAAGGTCATGTCAGACGAATCTAATAGATTTCTTTGACTGGGTGACCAAAGTAGTAGACCAAGGAGGGGCTGTGGACATGGCCTACCTAGACTTTAGCAAGGCATTTGACACAGTCCCACACAAAAGATTAATAGTCAAATTAACCAGCCTGGGAGTAGGTCCCAGGGTGGTAGCCTGGGTAAAACATTGACTGCACAACAGGACACAGAAGGTAATTGTAAATGGAGTCCACTCTGAAGAAAGGGTGGTAGCCTGGGTAAAACATTGGCTGGACAACAGGATGCAGAGGGTAATAGTAAATGGAGTCCACAGTGAAGAAAGGGGGGTTACTAGTGGGGTACCGCAGGGTTCAGTATTGGGTCCAGTCCTTTTAATGTCTTCATCAGTGACATTGCAGAGGACTGGAAGGAAAAGTATGCCTTTGCAGATGACACAAAGATCTGCAACAGGGTTGATACACAGGAGGCGTGGAAAGGATGAAAAGGGACTTGGCAAGGTTGGAGGAATGGTCAGAAGTATGGCAGCTAGGATTCAATGCAAAGAAGTGCAAAATAATGCACCTGGGAAACAAGAACCCAGGGGAAGAATACACAATGGGTGGGAAGGTAGTAACAACAACAAAAAAGGAAAGGGACCTGGGGGTAATCATATCAGATGACCTTAAGGTTAGCAAGCAATGTGAGAAGGCAGTAGGGAGGGCTGGGGGTATACTGGGATGTATAGGGAGAGGCATCAGCAGCAGAAAACAGGAAGTTGTTATCCCTCTGTACAGACAGTTGGTGAGACCCCATCTGGAGTACTGTGTCCAGTTCTGAGACCCCATCTCCGCAAGGACATAGACAGGATAGAGATAGTCCAGAGGAGGGCAACTAAAATGGTGCAGGGTCTGCAAGAGAAGCCGCATTCAGGAGAGACTAAAGGAACTTAATATGTATACCCTTGAGGAAAGAAGGGAGAGGGGACATGATAGAAACTTTAAGTACCTCAGTGGAATCAACAAAGTCCAAGAGGGTAGCATCTTTCAGAAAAAGAGACTTGCAAGAACAAGGGACACAATTTAAAGATAGAAGGAGGGCCGCTCAGGGCAATGTGAGAAGTATTATTTCACAGAGAGGGTAGTGGATGCATGGAACAGCCTTCCTGAGGAGGTTGTGGGGTCTAAAACTGTGGGAGAATTCAAGAATGCATGGGACAGACATAAGGCAATTCTTGTGGGGGGTTGGAAGAAATAGGCTGTTGGTTAACTAGGATCTGCGGCCTATCCTGTAGGTAGGGAAATGGGCAGACTAGATGGGCCTAGCTGTCCTTATCTGCCATCAAAGTCTATGTTTCTATGTTTCTATGTTTCTCCTTTTTCCCCCTCGCTCTTTTCCCATCGCCGTTTTGCATTCGCTAAAATCACATAGAACTGTTTTGGTACATCTGTAGGAAAAGAATGATAAAAGAATGTATTGTCAAATTGAGTAGAGGGCCTGAGTGACTGCAGGACAACAGAAGAAAGGCAAAGGAATTGAACGAATACTTCTGCACAATACTACAAAAAAAAAAAAAAGATGCACCTGTTCCACTGGGAAAGACAGGGATGGAGGGGGCAGAGGATGAGCAAGGAAGTGATTACAGAGGACAGAGTCCTCAAGGGGTTCAAGGCACTCAAGGTGGAAAATACTCCTGTGCCAGATGGCATGCACCTCAACCCCCTGGCAGACCTGCTCAGCTGCTCCCTGGATACAGGTGTGGTGCCAAGGGAATGGAGGACCACTGCTGTTGTGTCCCTGCACAAGAGAAGGACAAGGGAAGAACCAGGGAAATACAGACCAGTCAGCTTGACGTCAACAGTTGGCAAACTGATGGAAACATTCACAAGGAATGGCTGGTTGGGATCTTTGAGGTAAATGGGCTCCAGGATGACAGACAAGATGACTTTATATCACAGAGGTCATACCAAACAATCTGACTCATTTCTTTGTGTTATTTCTTTGTTTGTTTGTCTGTTTAAATTTTTTACCGGCAAAGACATACTGAGCTGATAACAGTTTGTTTCCAGATGCTTCGGGGTGCAACTTGTATAATAAAGAGGGAAAAATAGATAGTACATTAACAGGTGTGTAGAAACAATAGTTGATGCAGGCAATACAGTACATCAAAAAGAAGCAAGGTACAATACTTTGCAGATGTGGATAATAATAAACACTGCAAGGTAAAATAGTACAAGGTGCTTACTGTAGACGAAAACTGAGCTTGGATCGGCATAGTGAAATAACCCCAACAGGATGTAATGATAGGGGATAAACAAGAGCAAAACATGGCTGAGGCAATAAGTGTAGAGAGGTGGAGGTCATCTAAGGTGCGGGTCAAGGGCAGTTTTGGGTGGGAGTAGTAAAGTCACTAAGAAGAGATTTAAAGCATTAGTGTACTGCCTGGAAACTGCCTGCAATTAATTGTAACTATCAGATGTAGTCAGCTATCACTTCTTATAGCTCAAGTATTTATTCTTTTCTGTTTGCTAATTAGAAGATTTTCCACCTGGCAGTGCTGCGGTGATGTGTGGAGCAGCACTCTGTCTGGAGGGGGAAAAAGAGTTCTGTTCCTTCCACTACATCGACACTGAAACCACACTGACTATGACATCACTAGTAACCAATGAGAACCATTTCTCACTGCTAGGCTTCACTTTCACATGAAGCAGCAGGGACTGGCTCTCCCTGGTTACTAGTGAGGTCACAACTTCCTGCATTTTGATTGGTAGCTTGTGAAAGTCACTGCTCAGGCTGCAAGGACTGTGGTGCCTCAAGGTGTTGGGTCTCATTTCCGATTATGTAGTGGGAGGAACAGAACTGACTTTTTTCCTCCAGACAGAGTGCTGCTCCACACATCACCCCAGTACTGACAGGTGGAAAATCTTCTAATTAGCAAACAGATAATTAATAAAATACATCAGATACTGGAAGTGATAGCTGACTGCATTTGAAAATTACTATTAATTCCAGGTAGTACACTAGCTTTTTAAGGGAGGAAGGAGAAGAGGCAGACTGGATGGACAGGGGAAGAGGGATCCAGAGTTTAGGAAAACGATATGAGAAGGCAGCTAGACCAACAGTAGATTTCATGGGGCAAAAGAAAGAGAATAGGAAACATTGCTATGGAGTAGTTAGGAGGTAAGAGGTGAGAGGATGGAAGCAGGTAAGGTAGGAAGGAAGGAAGGAAGGGAACCAAACCAGAATCTGGATATGAAAGAAGCACAGTGGAAAGGTGCTTGGCATAAAGAGAGAGAAGGAAGAGGGAGGAGTAGAGACAGCAGTGGTGGGTAAGAGGAGGACAGTCCAAATCAAATTGGCAGGAGTGCAAGAAGGGGTCCAGTCTGGCATAAGGATTTGGGAGCAGCATTCTAGACTATGCCACCATAGTCAAAGACAGGAAGTATAATTTTTAATACAATCTCGTGGCGGGCAGGAAGCAGGATATTCGTTTTGTTCCTGTGTAGTCCATCAAGCTTGGGGTGGGTGTCAGGTAGATAGCATCAACGTGTGCCAAGAAATCAAGACGACAATCCACCCAGACCCCAAAACACTTAAAGGAGGAGACAGACTCAGTCACAGCACTGTCTAAGGTATGGAATGATGGGAGGAGGATGAGGCTGGTAATCATCTGTCTGGTGCCAAATGTCATGGAAACCATTTATTTGGCAATATACAAAGGCAAGAAAGAATCTTGGACTGTGATTGGTCAGTTTGGGGCTGGACCCATGGCGTTATCCCAGCACGACGCCACAGGTCTAGTCTCAACCTTACTGTGAACCTGTAGATGAGCATTTTATGGAGCATTTTCTTGATTGTTTCATCTTCTCTTAAAAAACCAAAATATTTTTCCACACAAAAACATCTTTAAAATGATTTTTTTTATTCTGTATAACAATGAGCCATTGTATAGTAGGAATAATGCACTCCAGGGTGTGCGTCGTTTGGGATAACACCACGCCTGGGGCACTGGATGCACTCGGCCTGCGGCCTCGTGCCCAACCCCCCCAGGTGTGGCGATATCCCAAATGACACACACCCTGTCATGCATTATTCCTTTATTAAGAAGCAGCTTGTTTGACTAGAACTAGCATGAAATATAGTCAAAATCCAGTTGTAGCCAGGCAGTAAGGACAGGGGCAGAGGAGCCAGATGTAAAGAGCACTGTATAATCAGCATACCTGTGAATGGATGCAGATGAACAGGCAGAAGGGAGTTCATTCAGGAATATGGAAAAGAGAATGGGGCTCAGGACAGACCCTTGAGGGTTGCTTGAGCAGATGGGGAGTTGGAGGAGAGGGAGCTTCTGATATGGACAGCTTGTGACCTGCCCTCAAGGTAGGAGCAGAACCAACTGACTGAGGTGGCAGAGCGGCCCACCAACATAAGCCTGTCCAGAAGGAGGGTGTGTGCCACAGTGTCAAAGGCTTTGGTCAAGTCATCAAAGATGGTAGAGGTGATCAGACCCTGGTCCATACCTGAAAGGTATAAAAGTATGAAGGTATGAAAGGTTACGAAGGTGATTGAAAGAGGCCAGGAATTAGACGTAGTGTACCTGGACTTCAGTAAGGCCTTTGATTCAGTCCCCCACAACAGAATGATCCAGAAGTTGGAGGACCTGGGAGTGCGTGAAAAGTTGACTAGGTGGGTGGCAAACTGGCAAGGAGTGAAACCAAAGGGGGGGAGGTAGGTTGAGCACTCGGGGATGTCACCAGCTCTGTTCCACAGCAGTCAGTGCTCAGTCGGTACTGTTCAACATACTCATAAACAACACTGGGACACTATAAAGGGCGAAATCTGCCTCTCTGTAGATGACACCAAGCTTTGTGAGAGGATGGACATGAAGGAGGGAGGGAGTCAGGAATCTTAGGGAGGACCTGGCTAGGTTAGGAAAATAGTCTGGAATCTGGCAACTTGGGTTTAATGCAAAAAAAATGTACAAGGTCATGCACATAGAAAGAACTCCAGCACCAAGTAAAAGCTAATGGGTGTGACTGTCAGTGTTAAAAACTAATGGGTGTGACTGTCACTGTGTTATAGGAAGAGAAACATCTGGGGATAGCAATCGCAAGCAATCTGAAACCCTCTATGCAATGCAACAAGGCAGCAGCAAGGGCAGCTAGGATGCTGGGTTGCATAAGAAGGGGGTTCACCAGCAGAAGGAAAAAGGTCATTCTGCCACTGTACAGATGCATGGTGTGAACTCACCTGTAGTACTGTGTGCAATACTGGAGCCCCTACCACTTGAAGGACATCAACCAGCAGGATGCAGTACAGAGAAGAGCCACAAAGATAATTCAGGGTCAACAGGGAATCTCATATGTGCAAAAAACTGGAGAACCTTAACATGTACTCACTCGAGGAAAGAAGGGAGCGAGGGGACGTGATAGAAACTTCAAATACCTCAAAGGTATAAAAAAGGTCGATCTGGGTGGGTAGCTAGTCAAAAGTGCATGTCAATTACAGTGCGGTAAAAAACATGAGATGAAAACAGCATGAGTGAAAAGAGCTATGAAGAATTATAGCGTGGCCATAGCAGCGCTACATGGGTAGCTCTTTTCACTCAGGTTGAGCACTGTAAGATTTCCATTGTATACTAGTTCAGCAAGCCAGCTCTGTGGTGAGTGGTTAGTGTGATGAGCTGTGGGTGCTTGGGACTGCCAGTGGATCCAGATTCAAGACTACCTCCTGCCCTTGTATTTTTTTTTTTTTTGGGTGGTGTTAAGTGCGGTTTTGAGAATGTATATTTGTAATATAGGGTGTGCCGGGGGCGAAATTGTTGAAGGGAACCTTCCATTTTCTGCATTTCTATGAAGTTTACTGGTTAGGGTAAGAAGCTGTGAGTGCGCTTGGTACACCCAGCATACATGGATCTATGTGTAACATTTAGTCTATGTGTCTACAATAAGTTTTACACATATAGTTGGTGTTGTTTGCGAGGTTGCTTCTCAAATTGCCGTCCAGATTGCACCTGAGTTTGTCAGTGTACATGTTCTTAGCTGTTTTGACTGTAGCTGTTTTCCACGGCAGCTGTTATTCCTCATGCTCTTTTGTTTGCGCTCTTGTCGACCGCGCTATTATTATTTAGCAGTTTTGACCTAGTTCCATCTGGGTGACTGACTTGGGTTCAGCAAAAACAAGAACATGAGGGGGCACAGTTGCAAACTGGTGGGAGCAGACTTCCAGAAAAAGGCCAGGAGGCTCTTCATGGACAGAGATGTGTCAGGGTGGAATGGGCTTCTGTAGGATGTTGTAAACCAGAAAACAGCTGGGGGGGGGTTAACAGGAGGAGTCAAGTGGTGTAAAATCAAGGGGAGGATAAAAGTGTCAAGGGGGGGTAGAGTATAATGTAACACCAGATGCATGCACTCCCCATTGAGCATACTCAATAGACTGCAATGGCCTTCCTCTACTGGCAATTTCATGTTATTCTATTATAACAGCTTCCTCTTTTGAGGGGTGGGGGTTTGCATTTTATTTTCAATGTTCAGCACTGCTTTGTTTATTTTATGTTCAGTACTATATGTGACGCTTGGCCAGCTGGTTATGATTGTTCTATGATATTTGTAATACAAAAATGTAGTGTATGATTGTCTCTATAAGACCAGCTGGGCTATGGGTACTCCACCCCCCCCCCCAGGTTTTAGTGGAAATAACAGGATATATTAATCTGAAACCAGGAGGTAATTAAAAGACTAGAGAGACTTAATTAAGGGTCTCCTGTTTTTGGTTTAATTAGAACTGACCCAGCTACCAGGATATAGGGCTTGTAAACTTTTATGACGTCTTAGAGGAAAAACATGTTCCCACCATGGTGCTCAAGTTATAAAAATCCTTTTATGTGCCTTGGGAACAGGAGCTGCTCAAGATCAGAGAAAATGTTAATTTAGGAGTCATATTTGGGAAATGAAGTTTTGCTGATGACACCTTATTTAATATACCTCCTGACAGGATATCCTGTTTGTGTATTTTCTATATTCTAAAAGGAGGAGCTAGATGACATCATGGAATGGGTGTGTGACAGAGACAGTTTAAACTGAATACTGAGGCTGAACTTAGAGACGTTTCTTTTTGGGCTCTTAAGAAACAAGATCTGACTATAAGCACTGTAAAGAGGAAATACGTTAGAAAAAGTCTAACTGTATGTTGGTAGGAGTTTATCTGTAGTTTTCTTTGCTTTTCTTTTAAATGATTGTATGCTTTGTGATATCGTGTTTTGTGTTTACATTTTACATATTTTTATCCATTTTTAAGTAAACCTTTCATTTAAAACATACTGCCTGGGTCTTCCAAGTTCTTTCTTTTGTATGTGACGTATGGAGGGTTAAGACTGACAAAACTGTTCATAAGCTTGATGGTGTTACCAAACTGTGTAAAGGTAAGAATATACCTAAGGTCTTTTATAGAGTTTTAAGGGTTCATTTTGGATACCTGGTTAGATGCCCTTAGGCAAAAGATATCTGGCATCCCCTCAAAGAGCAGATTATCTGTGCCTGTACATTTGGGTACGCTAGCATAAGGTTCACAGTTTGAATCCCCCCAGAACTTCAGACCAAAGGTGATTCAGACCCACAAGCAGACAGATGGGTTACCCTGTCTGTTACCTGTTCACAATACTGCGCTCGGAGGTTGGCACTGTGGGAGCAGAGGGCCTGACCTGCCAAGTGCGTTTGTGACACTATATACTATATATTATTCCTTAATGGATGTCAGTCAACATTTTTTAAACTTATTTTTGAGAATGTTATGCTTATAGTACTTGCTACAAAATGATGCTTTCTGTGCTCCAAAGTGGTATAGAATCCAAGGGGCTGCATTTTTTAAACTTTCTCTTTATTAAAGCCTCAACAGGAGCTCAAAATATATTGCATATAAATTGATGGCTGAGGGCTGGCTGGAGTTCGATGGGCAGAGCAACAAACCACTCCACCAACCAGGCCTTAAAAAGCCCTCCTCCGGGGCCAGTCCTCATTCGTTTTCTTCGTTATGGTCAGAGGCGCCCCCTCCCCCACTCGGGGACATTGTTTTGTTTCTACTGCCTCTGGCCGCAGGTCCCCTTCCCCTGTCTCGACTCTTTTCCTGTCTGCCTCACCATTCCACAGCTGTTTACATTGTTCCTTTATTGCTCTTTCGCCCTCTTCTCTTAGCTCGCCCCACTCCTCCTTTGTCCGTGTTTTTTCCTTCCCCATCTCATTCCTCAGTCTCTGCTCTCCGTCCCTTGTTGCTGCTATTTTGGGCTTCCCTATCTTTTCAAAGTTGCTGCTCAGACTATGCGGCAGCGCTTCCAGGGTTTCACGTCATCCCCAGTGCTTGGCTTCCAGCTGTACCTCGGTTGCCTGCGTCCCTCCCAATGGTGACTCTCCCTCGCATTTGCACATTGCTATTCAGTTACTTCCTGCCGTTGTCTGATTGGATTTTTGCTTTTGTACTGCTCACTGGTCCATACGCCACCATTGTGGTTTACTCGCACACCTGGTTGCTCCCTATTCATTTCCATGGTTCTCCCTGCCTCAGGAAAGATTTTTGCTGTGTGTCTTTCAACATGGAGCTCTATGCGATATGTCTCAGTGTTTTTTTCTTTTCTGTTGCTCTGCCTTCTGTGTGCATCATTTAGTATTGTGTCGGACTGACCCACAGGAATACCTGGATATTTCCTGTTGCCCCCCCTCCCCCAAAATCTGGGTTCCTAGAAACCTTCTCAGTTCTGAAACCTCATATTTATCGTCCGTTCTCTACTTCATTAGCGTTTTGTTTGGCACTAGAGGTAGATGTACGAGGCAAACGCCTCGCTAGTTCATTTGGAGCACGGTCTCCATCGTTGTATTTTCTTTCAGGTTTTGCTCTTCTCTTTCCCTTATTGCTGGCAGCTCTTTGCTGTGCTTTTGCAGGCCAGTGCTATGGTTTTCCTGCCATGTGGTTGAGGGGTATGGCAGTCAGGACTCTAGGGGGTACATCCCTTGGAGGTCATTTACCGTAATCTCCATCAGTGCTCTTTCATTCCCAGTTGCTTATGTGGCTTGGCCTTCCTTTCCTTTCGATCACTTCAGCCTTTTCTTGTCTGGCCCTGGCTGGGACAGTACAATGCACTGCCTGCATTCCATTGCCTGTCTTTTTTTGCCCTCCTGGCTTCTCCCCTGTCTCTGGTATGCTGGCCTCAGCCTGCTTGCTGTCCGGGTTTTCTTTTTGGGGGTTACTGCGCTATCACTACTCGCCTATCAGATAAGCCCCTCGCTTCATTCATTCCCATTCTTTGGTTCCTGCCAGCCTTCAGGCATTCAGGCTGTGACAGATGTTGGCTACACCCCCCTGAATTTGGACTATGGGACTCTTTTCTATTTTTTCACCACCCTTTGTATAAAAACTTCTGTTGTAACAGTACCTCTTAAATCTCTAATTTGTTTCTGTTTTACTATCCTAGGTAGGCCATCTAAGATAGTACTTTACTATCTTCTATAAATTCCTACTTTATCTAAAACTATTACTTATTCTACTTAAATTCTGCCCTTTTAGTCCCTCAAAGAAATAGAATAAAAGATAGCACCTTGTGAAGATGTGCCTAGTAATGGTGACTACGTAAGAATGTTGTATGCCTTTGGGCGTAGAAAGAAATTAATTAAGTCCCTAAAAGCTAAATGGGATGAAGGAAAAGAATATACTGATACCCGGGTAAAAATAGAAAGTTAATGGATCCTTAGAAACGTATTATTGGTGATGTGATGCTGTATAGGGGAGAATTCAGAAACTCCATTTTGAAATAGTAATGTCAACTAATGTAGATAAATATTTAAAAAAGGCATTATGGAATGCCTCCTTTATTAAAAGGCTATTCTTTATAGTAATTGCTATTTAGGGCTGGTGATATGATAAAGGAACCTGTCCCTGTGTTTCACCATTGTACGGTCACGGGGAACGGCGATTTCTAAAGCTAGCAGCTGCCCCGAGACACAAAGAGAAAAGAAATGGTTTAAAAAGTGCTCAGTTCATGTTGCTAAAGTGAATTGAGCAATATTTAAGAAGAAAGGCACCTTGGTCTGTGCCTAGAATGGAAATTGTTCCCTGAAGCTGGAGAGAGCGTTCAGTGAGAGGAGGTGGGGTGGCAGTTGCAATATCAGCCACCCACCGAGAAAGTAAAAAGTGAAAGTTGTTTTGCCCACGTTCACACTGCAGATGAACTGGGCATTAATAAAAAAGGTTTTACCTTTTGAACTGCTCTTTTTAGAAAAGGAGACTAGGGCTGTTTAAAGGAAAAACCCTGAACCTTGCAAAGAAGCAGTAAAACAAAGGAGTCGGCAGCTGTACTTTAGTTCTGCAATTTCAGCCGCCGCTCCTGACTCTACTCGTGCTTCCTGAGAACTCTCTACCCTACCTGATGGATAAGAAGGGCAAAGGGAGCTCCCTCATGGATGTTGACACCACAGGAACGAGTTCTGGCATACATTTAACAATAACTAATTTCTTTTAAAATGAAAGAAATACCAAAAAGGTTCAGTTTGAAATAAAACAAAGGGTTGCATGACTGCAAATGCTTCTAAGGTATTATGCACACTAAAGTAACAGTATAAAAGGGTTGCCAGAGTATTTGTATACTCATAAAAAGCCCCGAGAAGGTGCAGGCCCATATACCTAAATTAGCCAGGTAGACACAACCATAGAACCTTCTCTTTACCTGGATGCTGATTTCTGAATGGGTTTTCTTAAGAGAACAGCACCCTCTGTAGCCCCTGTTTTATAGTGCGCCCTCTCTCAATCATGGCATAACTATGTGAACACCCTGTTTGTTACTAGGTAATTATCCCAGTAATTAGCGTTGAAAAAGAACTACAGTTCTATAATTACTGTTTAGTAGCCGATAATTACTAGAATGTAAAGCTAAACTTTCAGAGCACCTCTGGTGGGTCACAATTGTTAGATAGCCTAACCAAGAACTTTTATATTTTGTATCGAAGGTTAAGGGCTTTGGTCAGGTGACCTTACCTAGAACTTTTATATTTTGTATCGAAGGTTAAGGGCTTTGGTCAGGTGACCTTACCTAGAGGATATAAGCTCTCTGCACAGGACTTCAGGCAGATCTGCCTTGGATGGAGTGAATGAAGGTCTACAGTGCAGGTAGACTGGTGATACAGAAGGTATAAGATTGTAGCAGTTCTACAAATCTTGGACTGTGTAGCTGTGTTGTGCAAGAAACCACTGAAGGAAAGTGGTCGTTTATATTGCATTGTTTATTTTATTATTTTTGTTTAATTTGTAAATTCTGTAAATAAATATCACAAAGTGTGTTTTAATTCCTGACAACTTGCCTCATCTGTGATTATCTCCCACATGCTGTGACACAGGCCTTCAAGGCTTCTCCCCATCATCGTACATCATTCATTTCATACCTCACCTTAACCGTACCAGCCTCCAAGGCTTCACTCCTTCATCATACATCGTCCATTTCATATTTCACCTTAACCATACCGGCCTTCTAGGCCTCATTTCATAATCGTACATCGTCCATTTCATTCCTCCCCTTAAACTGTTTAGGCCTTCAAGGCTACTCTCCATCATTGTACATTGTCCATTTCATACTTCACCTTAACCGTTCCGGCCTTCATCATCATCATTGTGCATCCCTCGAAGTCCACATCTATAGCATGCAAAGCTCGGAGCGGGGTCCTTCTCCCTGGCCCATAGTGAGAATGTCTTCACTCTGGGTGGACCTTCAGTTGTCCCTCATTTCAGCAACACCTCTCTCGATGTAGAATTTATGACTTCAGGCTGCGAGGGGTGGGGCTGTCATTATTAGGGCCTCTTTGGCTGCCCGAGCGGGTTCGGAGGCACTCTCTACACCATTCTCCATCTGACCACCGGTGGTTCATCTGGTCTGTTTCATAGGCTCGTGTAGGCCAGCTGAGTGTCTAGGTGGTCTTTCTTCTTCTCCTTTGCTTTTGGGCATCTAGTTGCAGAGACATTGCTCACAACCCTCAACAGCATTCCTGTTAAAAGGACAGAGTGAGAGCTTCATCTAAATTGTAATCTTTTCCTCTTCCCTCAATATCGCCTCTAAATTGCAGTAGCTGAGCTGTCACTAACCAAAACGTCCTTCAGCCTGGAGGGAAGGTGACCTAGGCCTTGGATCCCCAGAGGTTTCCTCCTCAAAGGGTGTTTTTTCCTCTCCTCCATGCTGATGGTCATAATTTTAGACAGGGTTAGTGCTTTTCATAGGTTCCGTAGTTACGTTCCACTGTTGGATGGAGTCGGATGGTGGCCCAGCTGTTCCCTCTCTCCTGGAAAGTCTGCCCTTCTGCATCTTGTCTGCTTTCATTTCATTCATCATCCTCGTCATATCTCGTTCTTCTCCTGTCCTTTCTATCTACGTCTATCACCTTAATTTCCGGTCTCGATATATTCTGATTTCTCACCTCTTCAATGCTCAATACCCTTTTGGGTATTCTTTTTGGGCTTCTTCCTTAGCTACCTTTAGCCAAGAGAATTATTCCCACAGCACCTATGGGGGGGAACCTCCTCTAGGGTTCCTTGCATCGTATCCCTACAGGGTTGTATATCCTACGGATAGAGAGGCGAACAGCCACAATGTATTGAAGTCACACAAGCATACATCTCACCCAGTTGCGCAAGCCCATTGAAATTGACAGCTGAGGGCTGGCCGGAGTTCAGTGGGTGGAGCAGCAAACCACTCCCCCAACCAGGCCTTAAAAGTCCATCCTCCGGGCCAGTCCTCATTCATTTCTTTGTTGCCCCACCATCCACCCCTCCTCCTCCTCCAGCAGCTCATCTCTCTTTCCCGTGGGCATTTTTCTAAGCTACCTTTAGCCAAGGGAATTATTCCCATGGCACCTATTGGAGGGGACTCTTCTCTAGGGTTCCTTGCATCATACCCCTACGGGGTGGTATATCCCACAGATACAGAAGCGAACAGCCACAATGTATCAAAGTCACATAAGCATACATCTCATCCAGTTTCGCGAGCCCATTGAAATATAGACATTGCTCATGCTTTGCAAGACATTGGTACAGAATGGGATACTACATCTATTCAACTGTTCAATAAGACAACGTATGTTGCCCCAATAATGGGGCTGTTATACCCTGATATCCCTTCAAGTAAAAAAAAAAAAATCAGTATTGCAAAGGTAGAAACTTCTATCACCAATCTCTCTCACAGAAACCTGAAGGAATAAGGGCTACTGATCTATCTGGGGTAGAACAAAATTCCTGTTTGTACGCAGAATAGATATGGGGGCCCCATTTTCAAAAGGTGAGCATGGCACAAACTGGGTTTGCACTGCACTAACCTGGAATAGTGCCAACAGTCAGAGATTTGTCCATATTCAAAGGCTACCTCTGCGCAGCACAGCTCCCATAGCGCCACCATGCGCAATATCACACTGCACCCATGCAAGTGAGGGATCCCTCATGCATATGCGGTGTAGCACAATACTGAATGTTTGCAGAAGTGCTAAATGGCTGCTTGCATGGCGCAGTTTAACGTTTCTGAAACCCAGCCCGTAATGGTGCGGAGAGGAGGTGAGTGCCCCGCACCCTGTTCACGCACAGTTAAGGGCTGGGTTCCCTGGTGGTCCAGTGGTTCCTCCTTAGCCCGATCCCCTCTCATACTATTTGAAAGTAATCCCTGGTGGTTCAGCGGTCCCTCCTTAGCCCTGCTCTCCTCCCATAATATATGACAGTAATCCCTGGTGGTCTAGCGGTCCCCCACCCTAACCCCTACCTGCCCATATCCAAAATATATCTGTCCCTGGGGTCTAGTAGACCCCTCCAACCTCACAGTTACTGTCCCACCACCCTTCACCCCCCCATCCCAACCCTGAGAGCCGGTGACTGGCATGCCCTCCACTCAGCACCACAGTCGGCCACAGATTGAGCTCTGAAGGAGCACGTACTGTAAAATCAGTTGGTACAGTATGCGCTCCTTGAGAACTGAGGCTGCAGCCAGCCATGGTGGTGAGCAGAGGGCTGTGCTGGTTGCCGGTTCTTGAGGTTGGTATGAAGAAGGTGCTGGGTGGGGGTCTACTAGACCACCAGTTGGAACAGTACTTGCTGGTGTGGAAGGGGCCACTGACCACCAGGGACAGATTTATTTTGAATACAGGAAGATCAGGGTTGGGGGGGACTGCTGGACCACCAGGGATTATTGTCGCATATTACGAGAGGGAATTGGGGCTAGGAAGCTACAGTCACATGGGGCCAGAGAGTGCTGGAGAGGACATTGCAGGTGGTCATGATTACTAGCAATAGCAAGACGCACTGAGTTCCAGAAATGCTGCTCCCTACCCCCCCATCAGTAATCCTCGCATTCCCTTGACACAAGGACAGGAGTCCCTGGGGCCGGGAAATGCAGAGGAGAGCCAGACCAACAGCCATGATTGATGGCAGCAATTGTTCACATTGAATGCCAGGACAATCAGCTTCTTGGATGCTATACTAGTCCTCCTGTCCCCACCTAACAGACAACATTCAGGGGCCAGAGCAAAGCAGAACGAAGATAGCAGGAACATGGCGGCAGTTGGGACCTGGCTCGGTGGAGCCTGAGGTAAGCCCCACTATTGAAGGAGGGGATTACATTTATTTATTTCAAAAGTTTTACTAGGAAAGACATACTGAGCTGGTAGCAGTGTGTTTCCAGATGCATCCTGGGGGGAGTAAGGAAAGGGGAGTGACAATATAAAATGTGCAAGCGAAGGTTACATATTGTAAAGTACAGTAGTAATAAAAATAGAATACATTACAATAAAAGTACAATTAAAAATAAAATAAATTACAGTTGAGCAGTAACATGTACTGGTAGCTAGACAGCACAGCACAATATAAAGATGTAAAACAATGCATTAAGGTAAAGGTGCAACACAGTACTGGGAGCAGATTAATACCACCCAGACACCCACAAAGGAATGGAGTTAACTTGAGTGCAGTGGAGTGGGCACAGGAGCAGAAGGACATCACCATAACAGAAAACACTGATAGAAGCACAGACTAGAGGCCTAGGGTGAGAAAGAGATTACTGCTCACATTACAAATTTGCTACCCTCCTTCTATATTTTACTTATTACCCCTGACCTGCCTGAACTATGGTTTGCGGATTATTTACACACATTTTAATCTTCTTGAATAAACTGCGCAGATTTATTATATATCCCTGTTCCCATATCTTCATGTTTAATATGTGCCATTACCAATCTTTTTGCACACATACCTGTACCTCTTTATATATTTTTTGTTTCCCTGTAATATTTATTCCGCTCCTTTTCACCCATGTACCCCTACCTAGGTCCTTTGTATATATTTGCTCTGTATTATTATTTTGAACATTTTTGCAATTTGTTTCTCTGCTCCTAGGTTGCAGAGCAGACTGGATAGTCTCTGTGGCTTTATCTACTCAAGTTGTACCTTTTTATGTTTATGTTTCTATATTTCCTGTATCTCCCATTCCCCTGGATGCACCTGGAAATGAGCTGCTTGCAACTCAGTACACTCTTCTGATGAAAAGCTGAAATAAATAAATCAACAAAATATGTTGCATGAACTTTTGATATTACTTAGATTTAGTTTGATCACTTTGCTGCTGTCTTTTTTGAAATGTGCATGGTTGTATTCAATGAATATATTGGTGTGTGTATGTGTGTGCTGTTTGTCTTGTATCCAGATGCAGTTCCATCATGCCACGTGGTTTCTCTGCAAGTTCCCCCATTTTAGCCCCACACCCATGGAGATGGTCAGATACCACCCCAAGCAGAATTTGGAGCCTATCAATCTCCTGGCGATACTGAACATCTCAGGCATGATGACAGCTTGTGTTGAAGGCTGAGAAGGCCATGGAGTGCTATAACAGGGCCCTTACATCTGCCTTGGACTCTCTAGCATGCTACTGTGTTCATCCTTTGGCATCCTGCTGCAGCTCGCCATAGTATATTGATGAGCTGAGGGAGCAGAAGACTAAGGGACAGAAGTTAAAGCATTCTTGGCCATGGTCCCAGTTGCTGGAAGATACCAAAATATGTATATTGCCAGCAGAAAAAGGCCTAATGATCTACCAAATCTGCTCATGTTGCAAAGCCCTTTATCAGTGACTACTAAGGACTCCACCCCCTCCCAAACCAACCTCTCCCCTCCCCCCTGACCCTGACTTTCCGTATTAGCCTATCCCACCCACTCTTGAATCCATCTACAGTCTCCAGGGAGACCATCTCTTCTGGGAGTTCATTCCGCCCAGTAGCCACTCTCCGTGCAGAAATGCCTTCTGATCTCACTCCAGAACCTTCCCCTCACCAGATTAAAGCAGTGCCCTCTTGTGGCTTTGTTGCCACAAAGACTGAAGAGGTTCTCTGTGTTCACCTTATTGATGCCTTTCAGGTACTTGAAGGTCTCAGTCATGCCCCCTCTTTCCTTCCTCTGCTCAAGTGAGTGCCTGTTGAGGTCCTTCAGTCTCTCCTCATGTGTCTTACCCTGCACACCCTAAACCATTTTCTGGACTGCCTCTAAAAGGTTGATGTCCTTTTCAGGTGGGGCTTGGAGTACTGAATGCTAGTTAGTTATTCGGACATTTCACCTTTTAGCTCAGGAGCTTGTTTACAAAGTTTCCATGTCAGTATTGGTTGACACATAAAGATCAATGCAAGCAATGGGAAATCTAGGGATTAGAGTACAGGAGGCAGCTTCAGCAGAGCATTGTCTAGGTGATATAAAGTTTAATAGAGTGAGAGACGTACAATAAGGTATCTGCGTTCAGGATACAGTGAGCAGCTCACAGGGAGCATTTTCTTGGAATGAAACAGCTTAACCGTCTGTCAGTAATGTATTAAGGCAAGTTCATTTATTTTTTTTATTTATTGAAAAGTTTGGTAACCAGGAGAGGTACACTGAGCCATGGTTCGTTTCCAGGTGCGACTCGGGGGAGGGGGAAAGGGGAAGCAAAATTACAGTAGTGCAGTGTCAGGTGGGTTACAAAGTTGCCTGGGCAAGAGCAAAGTACAAATCAATATACAGGTATACATACAAGATCAGAATACAGGTTGGACAGACCGGTGATCATTTAAAGGCAAGTTAATAACAGAGTACAATCAATGTATATGTCCAGTGAACAGGTTGCAAGTACAATACAGGTGAACAGGATAAAAAACACCAAAGAGAAATTGAATTAAGCATAGTGGGCATGGGTGTCACTGTGCAGTTTAAACAGTATGGGAAAATTATTGGGCTAAGAAGTAAAAACTAGAAATGAGATGACTTCAGTATTGTGTTGCTCAGTAAGGGAATTAGCCGGGTTGGTAGCAAGAACAGGAGGGAGGAAGGGAGCGGGAGAGGGTAAGTTTAAAGAGGTTTAATGATGGTAGCATACAGAGTGAGGTTGGAAGAGAGTTCTGTGTATGAAGGAAGTGGAAGGAGAAAGCAGCCTTTCCAGAGTTTGAGTATGGACGTGGAAGGGCAAAATTCCGAGGGTCTCGTGTACAGAGATGGCAGAATGTGTGGGAGGAGGAGGAAAGGAGGGAGGTGAGGGGAAAGGAGGGAGGCGAGGTAGGGGGTGGGTGAGCCGAACCAATATTTGGCTGAGATAATGGAGGTATGGTGGTTACTGCAGGAGAATAGGGAGGGGAGTGACAGAGAAGTGTAGAGGGTGCAGTTGTGGGTCCTGAGGGGGTCGTTTAAAGTGCATTGACAAAAGACATTGAAAAGGGAATCAAGCCCGGAGAGGGTGAAGGTGGAACCATATACAACATCAGTATAATCAAAGAATGGTAAGATTGTTTTGGTGAGGCATGTCCGGCGAACGGAGGCGGAGAGAGCATCTTTATTTCTGTAGACAGCTCCAAGTTTAGGGCAGAGCTTAGAATATATGTAGCTGAATGGGTTGTGAAGTTAAGGCGGCTTTCTAGCCAGACTCCTAGGTACTTGTAGGCAGGGACTGTCTCCAATGTGGTGCCGTCGAGGGTAGAGAAAGTGGGGGTGAGGGGAGCTTGGATAGTTTTTGTGGGAAGCCAAAAGTCATGGATATGGTTTTATTAGCATGTACCTTTAGTTCATTGGCTTGGAATCATTGCAGAATGTAAGAGAAACCATTTTGCAACTGGCACATTCATTGTCATGCAAATCCATTGGAAGCAGAAGACATAAGGTTTCAAATGTGGAGATGCTGGACATAACAGACATAGTAATCAGAGGTGTCAGTCACAGCTGTTCCTGATCGCTAGTGTTTTTTTCATTTCCCTTTTGAACTGACCCAATTTGGGAAGGTTCAGCAGTGATTCAGGGAACCCATTCAGCCAGCAGGGAACTCTGAAGGCAAAGGAATGCTGGGCCTGGCTAGTCCTACAGAAAGGCATGCTGAGTGCATTCCTTTCTCTACTCCTGGTTCTGTATGTCCATTGGGAGCATGATAATTTTGTAATGCTGGGGGGGAAGCCCATTAGGCAGATCTGGAACTTTATTTTGTCTTGCAGCGGGAGCCAGTTAGTTTGTGCATAGACTGTACAGGTGTGGGTATGCCTGTCCGTCCGTAGAGGTGAATTGACAGGCTTTGTTTAGTACTAGCCTGACCCTGTTGAGGACTGTGTCAGTGACTGCACTGTAAACCAGAAGGGCATAGTCTATTACAGGGAGAACAGAGCTATTTACTGTCATTCATTTAGTTGCAGGGGTGAGGTAGTGATTGTGCCTAAATAGTACCCCTAATCTTATGTTGATAGTCTTTACAATGTTATCCACATGAGGAGCAAATGATAGTGAGTCCTTAAGTGTGACTCCTAGGTACTTAAAGGTGATACCTTGTTCTAGGGGTTCTCTATTGTTGTTTAAGATGATGAGTGGGGAGGCTTTTTTCTTGCTTTCGGACCAGCAAACAGCATAGCCTTTGTCTTTTTATAGTTCATCAGCAGTTTATTTTGACTAAACCAGTTCTCTGGAGCCTCGAAGCTACTTTGTAATTCTTCAGAGAGAGACCCCTGCTTATGGCAACTGGTGAAGATGACTGCGTCATCCGCATACAGGAGCACTTTTGAGGGGCAGGCTGAGGGTAGGGGGTTTACAAATAGCCCAAATAGCAGGGGCCCCTAGGATTGACCCTTGAGGTACCCCTATTGTGACATTCCTGGCCTCTGATAATGTCCCATTGATCTTTACTTGTTGGGACTTGTGAGAGAGAGAGAGAGAGCTACTGAACCAGGCGATTGTGTCCAGGAATAGACCCAGGGTGTGAAGTTTGGTGAGAAAACAATGTGTTGAATGTTTCACGTCGCTAGCCTAGTGAAGATTACCCCCAAGTCCTTTTCTCTCTCTGATTTAGTTACCAGGCCCACCCCACCCCCAAAGCTGTACTTGGTCCTCGGTTTCCTTCCTCCTATGTGCATGACCTTACACATCTTTGCATTGAACCCAAAGTAGCCATATTCCTGATCATTTTTCTTGCCTGGCTAAATCTTCCTTTAGGTCTTGTATCCCCTCTGCTGTATCAACCCTGCCGAAGAGCTTGGTGTCATCTGCAGATAGGCAGATTTTGCCCTTTATGTTATCTTCAGTGTATTTATTTATTTATTGAATTCTCGTATTGAGACCTTTGAGCTAGACCAGGAGTTCTCACACTTTGTCATAGTGAGCCTCCCCCAAGCCTTGGAAAAGATCTTGAGCCTCCCCCTAATATAGAAATAATTTTGGGCTTCCCCATAGTTAGAACAACTATCATACTTTGCACATTACAGGAAGAATACAATGAAGTGCATGTGAGTAGTTGAGTTTATTCTCATTTTATTGACGCTATTATTCTCCCTCTCTATAACCCTCCTCTCCAGGTCAGCCTACTCACTCCACACTTCTGAGTTTTGGCCTTATTTACCCCTTGTTGCAATACCTCCATAAGTCAGACTGTTTTCTTTGTCAGTTTTACCCTGCCCTTAAACACCTTCTTGGGGACCATTTTGCTCCCTCCTGGCCTTGCTCCTAGCATATCTCTGCTTAGCCTTTGTATTTGTGCTTTTCCGCAGACAGTATAATGGGTCAATTGTTATCTTGTTCCTATTCATTTGTATTCATTTGCATTTTGTTTTGCACAGTTTCCAAGAATTGTATTTCCTCCATTCAGCTTCCCCCCATGTCATACCAGGAAACAAGTGTTTGTTGAGTGTGTTTTCCTGGTAACCATTTTGTACATACATTCATATGCCATTATTCAATTTCAGTTCACTGCATCCTTTCACACAAAGCATCCAAAACTTTACATTTAAATATAGTACATTTCAAGGCTTGCTTGAGCCTCCCCTGGAACAGGTTGGGGCCTCCCTAGGGAGGCTGGCCTCACCATTTGAGAAACCCTGAGCTAGACAGCTTGTTTACAAAGGTTTCACGTTAATTGGATACAGACATATGCACAAAGTTAACAGAAATCAAGATAAAATAACGGGCACCTAAATTGTAGTATAACAACTGTACACTGTCACACCTAGAACAAAATATGCTGCAAACTGTGGGGCTCAAGAAGTGCTAGATAGAAGCTACTGAGGGACAGAGATTCCCAATATGGGCTGGAGAAGGGCATAGCATAGGAGGAGGATTGGGTTAAGACAGGTAAGGTGGGAGATTGAAGTAAGAGAGAGGATCTAGCTAGGAGGTTACGTAGGTTAGAGGGTTGGGATAGAAAATAATCCATTCATTGGGTTTCGTTAGTGTTGGTTTAGATTGGAGAATGAATTTGGGCATGGGGGTGTGAAGGGTGGAGGTAGGAGAAATATGAGGAGGAGCCACCAACCACCACCAGGTTTCATGGATATGGTTTAAGAGAAAGGGGGAGGTGAGATAATGAGAAATTCTAGCTAAACTGATAGAGGGGAATCAAGAGGAGGATGAGGGGGAGGAAGTGCAAAGTTAGTGGGATTCTTGGGTGTTCACCTAAAGGCAATTAGTTTTTAGTGTCACACTTGCACGTACTGAGTACGGCCAGATGTGTTTGCTTTTTGGATTTAAAAGGGCTTAGTTTTGGTCCCATAACCAGTTTAGTGCTGAGAGAATTTAGCAGAAAGGGGGCCCTATACTCAAAGGATCTCTGCCCCAGCGAAGTACAGCAAAACGGAATTTGGAAGACAGCTTTACTGGTTCCCCTGGTTTGTCTGGAGTTGGTGGAGTAGTTGAGAAGTTTCTGCACTCCTGGGGGTACAAGGCCTAGAGTTAAAGCTACCAACTTTCTGAGGCCTAAAACTGGGACGGTCCATCCTGACCATGACATCCCCCTCCCACTGTATCACTCCCATGGGCACCACCGCAGACAACGCTGCACACAATCAATTAAATTTTGCTGCTTGCTCTGACCATGCCGCCCCCACAGTAACACCAATAGCAAACAACCAGACTGAAACAATACATCATTCTTCTGTAGCAAGTTCCAAATCATGATGTACAGAAAGTTCATTAGAAGCAACGCTGCGTTAAATTGTGATCAGACATTCGAGCAGCATGTACTGCTCCTCCTGACAGTCCCATCCAACCCATTTACACTCACCTCATTTGCTGAGCAGACTTCACTTCAGTGACTCCCACCACCACACCAGATTGTTTTTACACACATCCCTACAGCTGATCAGGTCCAGGTACCTTAGTTCACTGCTGCCGGTTTCTTTTCTGTCTGAAGTCCCATTCAGCTGCTGGCAGGTAGACGTTCACGTGCACTTGTTTGCACTACTACCCAGTCTAATCTAACAGGAAGGAACATGCTTTACTGTGCCCTCACTGACATGCTTGTGGTGCAACACAGGCACTGGGGTTGAAGTTGCAACCTGCTGTCCAGCCCGAGCAGCGCCACAGTGGTGCTGAAATAACTGTCACTCATGGATTAGCAGTCAGCAAAAAAAAAAGGGACAAAACTGGGACAAGTAAGCAAAAACCAGGACAAAAGTGACATTTTGCAAAACTTGTGGGGACACTGGGACATGCTGCCTAAAATAGGGTCTGTCCTGGGAAAATAGGGACTGTAGGTAGCTATACCTAGAGTGGCCTTTTTAGCTAGCAAACAAACCTGGCAATGGATCCTATTGTTCAAGCTAAGCCATCCAGTGCTAGAGTAAAGCTCACATGTGTGAGTTAATCGGTGTGCTCCCAGAACGAGTCTGCAGGCTTTGTTTAGGGCGGTCTTAATTCTCTTAAGGGCAGTGTCAGTGCCTGCACCATAGACTACAACTCCATAATCTACGACTGACAGCACCGAGCTGTTAACTGCAAGTTCTGGTGCAATATAGTTGGCCTATTCTGGCACTGGCTGCCTTAGCGACATGGTCTATGTGTAGATTATATGAGAGAGAGCAGTCAAAGGATGACCCTGAGGTACTTAAAGTTATTAACCATGCCAAGTATCTCATGCTTGTTGTATGTTGTATATTTTGAGGGGATAGGACTTATAGTGGTTTTGATGAGAGGCGAACAGCATCGGTTTTGTTTTTTGTAATTAAGCAGGAGTTTGGAATTTAGGAACCATTCTTCAACTGCACAAAAAACGGCTTATATCATTTCTTCTAGGGCTTCTGGTGTAGGGTGACAAGTGTAAAGCACAGTATCATCTGCATATAGAAGGATCTTGTGCTGGCATATTTTCGTCATTTATAAATACATTAAACAACATCAGGCCAAGCACCAAGCCCTGTGGAACCCCACTGGTGACTTTCTTGAGTCTGAAAAGCTCCCCCTCATTACTACCCTCTGGGTCTTATCCTTCAGCCAGCTCGCCACCCATCTAGTTAAGTTTCTGTCCTACCCCCAGATCCTACAGCTTTCTGATCAACCTCCTGTGGGTTACCACATCAAAGGCCTTGCTGAAGGCCAAATTCAGGATGTCGACCACTTTTGCCCTTGTCTACTGTTCTTGTTACCCATTCAAAGAAATCAGTCAGGTTTGTTTATTTATTTAGCTAGTTTTTGTTGACCGGATAAGTGCACTAGACAAATCCTGCCTATTTTCAGGCACGACCCGGGGGAAGGTGATACAGATGAATGCCAACTGACCTTGAACCAGATTGAGCTGTTGGCAGACTCTTTCCAGCATGAACCTGTGTTTGTATCCAATTCTTTACCTTGGGCTACCAGGGGTTGATATCTGCCGACTGCAGCTGGTCCAGAACACAGCAGCCAGGTTGTTGACTGGCTTACTGAGATCTTGCCATAGCATGCCTGTGCTCCGCAGTCTACACTGGCTGCCAGTCTTCTGGCGAATCACCCTCAAGGTTGGTTTACTGACCTATAAAGCCCTGCACGGCCAGGGATCGAGTTATCTGCAAGATCTCCTTTGCCCCTATCGCCGCCTCCGATCTTTCCGCTCCTCCGATGAGGGATTGCTGGAGGTTCCCAGTGTTCAGCTTAAGACCTCAGGTGCTCATTCTTTTTCCTTTGTAGCTCCTACCCTGTGGAACTCTCTGCCTCATCAGATAAGAGAGTGCCAAACTGTCGAGAGTTTTAAATCTGCCTTAAAAGCTTATCTTTTTAGTCAAGCTTTTTCAGACTCTGACTAGCATGGATAGTTTTAACTATTTATTTAGTGCTGTAATTTTATGTATTCTTTTTATCTTATTGTACAAGCGCTTTGATCTATCTGAAATTGCGTTTTTTAGAAATAAATAGTGATTGATTGATTAATTGATAGATCATTCAACTCCAGAAACCCTAGCCTTTCCTTAAGGATTGTCTCTATAGGCTTACCCACAATCGAGGTCAGGTTGATCGGTCTGTAGTTAACCGGGTCATATCTAGGCCCACTCTCGCAGAGTGGCACCATGTGTGATGTCCTTCATTCCACTGGCACGGCATGGGGTCAAAACAGCTAAGTCAGTTCCAGCATGGTCAAATACAGCGCAGCAAAAACAGCAAAGGTAGCACTTGTTAAAATCAGCGAGCGCTACCATCACGAACAGCAAACAAAAAAAACAAACAGACTGTTTGCGGGGGTCTCTGCCCCTGACCACCCCAACTTAATATAACTATCTCCTTGTGGAGGCAACTCGGGGATGGGAAGAAACCTTGGGGGGGGGAGAATTGTTCTGGAGGGGACGGGGAACCAGTAGGACAACTGGGAGGGGGCAAAATGTGCAGGGTGAGAGACAGACACACACAGAGAGTAAGTCAGGAAGGGGGCAACAACACCCAAAACAAAAAAAGTGTTCCAGGACCAGGGAAACAAACCCCCGCCCACCAATGCTCCGCCACTCTCCATTGCCTGTGGCCATATCCTCTGAGCCACAGCAGCTGCTCAGCAGTACACCCCACAGCAGATGCTTTCTCCCTATCCCTCGAACAGCTACAGGGATAGAGCTAACTTTCCCTGAGCCATTATGTCCCTGTAGCTGTTTTGACATTGCATTTCTGACCCGTGCTGCACAGGGTCATAATGTCGCAAGACATTATGCCACATGCATATATCATGTTGCCAAAACAGCGCGATATATGCCATGTGGCATGTCTTTTTTACAGGAGGGCTCAGCCCCCCACCCCCACAACTATTATAATTAACTCCGGGGGGGGGGGGTAACAACAATATCACACAAAGTGCGAAAAAAAAGAACATTTCCATGCGTCTGGAACCGGGAATCAAACCCAGTCCCAAACGCATTGCTTTGTTTCCTTGCCGCCAGTGGCTCATTGCATCAAGCCACAGCAGCTGCTTGGCAGAACTCTGTCCCAACAGAAGTCTTATCCTCTGCCTGGGACAGTGAGAGGGTGCAGTACCGTGCACAGACCCATTTGCGGTATTGCACCGTCTCGCTCAGTTGTAGTGCGCTGTTGCAGTTACGGAGTTTTGTTGTATGCTATTAAGCGTATGACATATTGACCCGGTAGGGACCCGTGCTATTGTGGTTTTGACATTTTTACCCAGTACCCACTGGCACTACCCTCAAATCCAGCAAACTGTTGAATGGATTCACCATAGGGTCTGCTAGCTCCCCAGCCAGTTTACTCAGCACCCTTGGATAGATACCATCTGGACCTGAGGACTTATCAACCTTGTGGGCCATGAATTCTTTTTTTAACCCTATCTGCTGTGATCCTCTCTTCCATACCTCACCCCTCACTTGCTCCCTTGTGGTATCAAACTCTCTTTTACTTTCGTAAAGACAGCAGAATTCAACACTTCTGCTTTTTCCATTCTACTATCTGCCCCCCCCCCTTTTTAGCCTCATAACAATACCATCCCTTTTGCCCCCTTTTCCCCTGACGTATTGAGGAAAGGCTTTCTCCCTTTCTTGATCCTTTCTGCTAACTGCATTTCATTTCTGGCCTTGCAAGCCAGACTGCCTTACCTGCCACCTTTGCTTTCCCCTGGTATGTCTTCCTATCTTCTTCCTTATGGGTCATCCTGAATCTTCTGTATGCAGTCCTCTTTTCTTTGACTGCCTGGGCCACCTCCTTATTAAATCAGCTTTATACTTTGGTTCTAGAGTTTTTTCCTTTCAATCTGACAAACTCATTTGTGACAGCTACTATCCCATTTTTAATGATGGTTCCCCCCTCTGAGCCACACCACCTCCTCTCCGAGGCTAGTCAGCTGTCCTCTTACAGTTCACCCACCTTCCTGTAATCTTCCTTTTTGAAGATCAGGACCCTGGTGTTGGTATTTACCTTTTCCCTGCCCATGACCACTCTGAACCAGACCATACGATAGTCACTTCCTTCCACGGGTTCCTCTACCTTGATGTTTTGAACAAGTTCTCCATTTGTTAGTTCCAGATCCAGAATGGCACATTCCTCTGTGGGTTCAGTGACACCCTGAACCATGAACCCACCCTGAACCACATCCTGGATCAACTGACTCCTGGCACAGGTCATGAATGGGATCTTCCAGTCTACCTTGGGCAGCTTGAAGTCTCCCACTATTACCATCACACCCTTGCCTGTTGCCATCCTGATTATGGGTCCAACTCCCTGTCTCTTTCCTCCTCCTGTATATTACCCCCAGTCTTACCCTTCTTCCCTTAGTAGTTTGCAACTGTACCCACAGTGCCTCTGCCTTCCCCTTCTCTGCCTCCTCTCCTGTGCTAGTTATACACTCTTTTACACAGATCACTGCACCCCTCCTCCCAACATCTCTATCCCTTCTCTATAACTTGAACTTAGGAACAGAGAGGTCCCAGTTGTGGTTCTGCGTAGCTCAAGTTTCGATGACCACCGCAATGTCCACCTTCCATTTCAGCATCAACACCTGCAGGACATCCATTTTGTTCCCAAGGCTTCTTGCATTTAGGAACACCACCTTCCATCATGAGACAGTGCCTCTTTTCTCTTCTGTTTGGCTTCCCTTCCGCTTTCCCTCCACTGACTTTCCACCACTGCCCCTCACTCCCCCTGCTTCCACTGTGGCCCCTCTGAATACCCCATTTTATAAGCCTCAATGTCCTTTTCCCTATCTCCCTTAATCCTTAGAATCCCCTCCCTGTCGCTCCCTGTTGCTCTTTGTGCTCCTCTCTTTCCCTGATTCTGTACCCAACTTAACCTGTTTGGCTTTGGAGGAAGGCATAAGGGCCCCCTCCTCCCAGAGACCCTGAGTGCATTGCCCCAATTTGCCCCCACTTTAGTTTAAATGTAGGCTCCTGTCCATGTACTCCCCCAGCTTGTGCCTAAGTACCCTGGATCCCCCTCTACTAAGAAGTAGGTTATCTGGTGCATAGGGGGTTTTGCCATTCCATGTCCCCTCCCAGCTCCTTATGCATTCAAAAACCTTCCTCAGAAACACAGAATCTGATGGCAGATAGGGACTGCCTGACCCACTCAATCTGCCCATTTTTACCTGCCTATCCTATCCTATCACCACAGACCCTACTTGATCTCCGGCTCCCCACCCCCCCTTGATTCCCAGCTAAGACTCCCTTATGCCTATCCCATGCATGCTTGAATACCACCACTGTTTTCACTCCCACCACCTCTGCTGGAAGACTGTTCCAGGAAGTGAAGAAGTACTTAATCACATCTCTCCTACATTTTCCTGCTTCCAGTTTCATTGCATGTCCCCTTGTTTTTGTGCATCTTTTCCTCTGAGAAATACTTCCCTCCTGTACCTTATTTAACCCCATGAGGTATTTATAGGTCTCTATCATGTCTCCCCCCCCCCCACCATTCATTATCTTCCAGGGTGTACATATTGAGGTGCTTTAGTCTCTCTTTGTAGGGCTTCTGATGCAGCCCCTGCACCATTTTAGTTGCCCTTCTCTGGACAGTCTTCACTCTTCACCACATCTATGTCTTTCCTGAGATGTGGTCTTCAGAGTTTCAGGACACTGCCAGTGCTCAGGTGGGGTCTGCTAGGGATCTGTTCAGTGGCAACACCACCTCCCTCTTTCAGTTGGTGATACCCCTCCCTATGTACCCCAGCATCCCACTAGCCCTACCCATTGCCTGACCCTACGCACTGCACCCTTCTCTCAGTCAGCTATTGAAGTCTTCAATTCTCCTCTTCCTTGCTCCACTGGCTCTTGGTACAGGTATCACTTCTGAGATAGCTATTAATCTAGCAACTTCCCTGCAGCTTCGCCTCACCACCTTAAACCTCTCCTGTACTACCTCTATTTCATTTACTGCTAAGTCATTCGTGCCTAGGTGTACTAATATGTTAGGTTCCCTCCATCCCTTGCATAAGGTGGTCTATCATTGGGTACATTCGATCTGCCATCATAGCCAGCATACACACCACCTTCCTGCTTGTGTGTGTTTCCTCTTTCCTCTCCCAGCAGACTCCCTTCACAATTTAGACACCCAGGACTATGACTCTTCCTCCTCCATCCCCATCCTCTTCTCCACCCCTACCACTCTTCCTGACTCCTGAGTTTCCCCACTTCCTATCTTCTCTCCCACTGCTCCCCCCAAACTTCCCTCTCGCCCTCTCCTTCCTAGCTGCGTACTGTCCCCCAACTTACTCAGATGCTCTACTTGCCTCCCCAGCTACTCTCTGCCCTCCAGTCCTCTCTGCTTCCCCCACCCCTTTCTTCCCCTCCTGTCATTCCTTTTAATCCCACTTCTTCTGCCACTATCTCTTCCACCACTCTGCCCTTATAACCGCCCTTGTTCTTGCTCCCTGAACTTGAATCCCCCCCCCCCTTTGTTCCTCCAATCTCTTCCCTAATCAGTGGGAGAAATTTATCCCACACTGGTTTTCCAGTAGGTGTTCCCACTCTTGCCACCTCCAGCCTAGCTTCTCCCCACTTTCCACCACACTCCACCTCCTCTTGGCTTTCTCACCTTCTGGGGTAGAGGGACCCAAGGTATCTGGTATCTAGGCTGGTGCTAAGGACCCACTGTGGTGAGTATCAACAGGAGTAAGAGATATGTGAGTAATAACAAAAAGTTTTTTCCAGATCTGTTTTCTTACATAATAGTTATATCAGTGGCAGTGCAGGTGGATGCTTCTTCTTCTTTTTGTTTGTGAGTATCAGCATGCAATCACCTTGAAAAAACAAAGTTCCTGCCATGGATGATTGCTGTAGATTAAAACTGACCAGCTCAACTTTTTCACACAGTAGACAGAATGCCACACCCCCATCTCCAGTCTGAAAGAGTATTTTTCCTTAGAGTCGTATGAAGAGTTTAGTCTATTTTTCCTTGACGTGATTTATTCGTGCTGGGATTTCCTCAAGTGGCCTGTCATGGACCAGTAGCACTAAGTCTTTGATGGGCTCAGGTGATCTGCCAACTTGGGGGAGTTTTGCCCAGTTTTGGAGGATGAGGGGCTCCAGGTGGTCTTGGGGCTGCATCCCACTTGCTGTAAGTTATACTCAATGCCTACCTGGCTGCTTGTTGGCTGCCATGGGACCCTGGGTCTGCTTATCACAGAGACCGTCAGGAGTTCTTTGAATGAGGGGGTACTCCCCACTGCCCTAATAAAAGTGGTGGTGAGACCCCTCATGAAAAAGCCATTTTTGGATCCTGGAGTGTTTTGGGGTCACCGGAAGCGCTACACGGGACTTGCTGGTAAGTCCTGTCCATCTTTGGAACTGCTGTGCCTGGCTGTGAGGTACCTCAGGACTCGATCCTTGCCCCTATATTGTTTGCCACATACAGTACATGCTGCTGCTGAATGAGATCATAAGACAGAATGGCTTGGAGATTCTCTGCTATGATGATGATACCCAGCTATATTTCTCCTGTGCACCTGATGGGGATAGTGCAGGATCTGTGCTGGGTTGCTTTCTTATGAAATAAATGGCTGCATGGCCAACAACTGGGTGAGCCATAACCCCGGGCAAGATGGAGGGGATGCTTGTTGGACCAAGTTCCTTTGGGTCAGTGGGCTATGATGGGTGATAATACCATTTTACCATCTTTTAAAGGTGTCACACTCTGAGGCGTGGACAAGGTTAGAAATCTGGGGGTCATTATGGACTGCAAGCTGACACTGGAATATTAGGTGTTGGCTGTACACTGTAGTGGCTTTTTTCCATCTTCATAAAATCACCCTAATTAAACCACATCTTATGCCAGGGGATCTTATTATGATAGTGTATGCCTTTGTCACATCTAGACTGGACTACTACAATGCCCTTTACCTAATGGTATTTGGGGGTCTGATGAGCTGCCTGCAGGTGATCCAGAATGATGTGATACAGTTTATTGCTGAAACAAACACTTTGAAATGAGCATATCATGCCAGTGCTGTGTGATCTGCAATGGCTGCCTGTTTGGTGGTGCCTCAGCTTCAGGATTGGCTTGCTATTGTACAAGGTCCTACATGGTTTGGGGCCTGGCTAGCAGAAACATTTTCTGTTTCCAGGTGCCCGTCCACTCTCTTCACCCCACTGAAGCTGGCTTGTGGTTCTCTGCTTGAGGCTTAAACTATGTGGGAACAGAGCATTTGGAGTGGCCACACCTCCATAATGGCATTGAAACTCTCTGCCACCCCATGTTTGTATTTCTTGCTTGTTGAAGGTCTTAAAAGAGCCCCTGACAGCATTAGGAAAACTTTGAAAAAAAGTAGAATTTATATTCAGCTCCATCCCAATTTCTTTACTAGCTGATATATTTTCAGTAATTAAGTCCCCGTTTTCTTTATTACTGAAAAGAGTTGCACGAAAACAATATCCCTGTCCCCTAGGCTATATCTACTCTGCCTGCTTCTCTACACATGACATCACAATCTCTGTTTATGACATCATAATTATATCCACATCAACATATTTGGATGTCATAAGCGGAATTATGATGTCAGCTGCAGCGGGGCAGCCAGAGCTAAAAGGACAGAGATACTGTACTCGTGCATATACCCTTAGTAATAAGGAAATAAGGGTGAGAATTACAGAATAAAATGTGAAATACAGTAAAAGCTACATTTATGGCTGAATGTTAAATTTTTTCAGAAATTGTCTCAACTGAGTCAGGAGCTCTTTAAAGGAGCATTAACATTCTGTCTGTTTGAGGCAGCCTATAGTATTGTTTAGTGAATTTATGTTTCATTTATTATGATATTTATTACGTATTTTATTCTACATCTAACCGTTGTTTCCTTGTGAGGTGTCCTAAGCCTCTGGGATAGGGTGCCATGTAAACACATTTGCCTTGTCTGTACTGTTTATATTTGCAGATCAATAAACTCTTAAAATGAACCAAAACTGCTGTTGCATACTCAGTTTCTGAGACTTGAACTGTAATCCCTAGGAAGGCAGACATACAGATTTATAGAAAAGACAGTGCTTTGTAAATTGTACCTCTATCTTTTTCTCTTATTCTCTCTCACTCTCCTGTTTTCCAGAGTGATCCATTCCCACACATACCATAGTGCATGTTTCACGTACTCTGCAGCCCTGCCAGTGCACTTCAGTAAACAGGGTTTTAGATCAAAAGCCCCAGTGATAGCATGCATCCTGTGGGAACACGGCTGGAGTTGATCAGTAGCAAGCGCTGACTCATGCAGTCAGAATTGCTGACCTGACAGATTTAGTATAAACTGTTGACATGACCATATCAAAACTGCCTCACAGAAGCAATAAAAGGAAAAAAAAAAGACACACAGAGCATGCTCCAACGTAGGCTGTGGAGGTAGGGATGCCACTTTAAAAACAAACTGGTAAGTTAGTAGAGGGAACCCACTGTACTCAACTGTAATGAGTTTGGGTCCCCACTGCTGTGGCAGAATTTGGGATCTTGGCATATAAAACTGGAAAATGTTTTTTGCTGGAGGAGTGTGGCAAGACACAGAGGCAGCACAAACAATGCTGGGGCCTCAGGTGAACCTTTCTTTCCAGGCCCCCCATGTCAGGATGGGGAGCCTCAGAAATCATCTCTATCCCTGGAGTTCAAAGGTTCATAGGTGATACAGACAAAAGTAGGCTGTTGCCCATCTAGTTTGTCCGCCACTTCTCTGCAGAAAGAGCTCCATCCTCAGGTTTTCCTGTTCAGTGTAGAAAAGAATTGTGTGTTGTTTTCACACTCTCATTGTACATAATTCCTTCATAATGCCTGTACTAGAGCTACTAGGGTTGCAAAGTCCAAATGTAACCCCTAGGTGGTGCTATCTCAAGAGCTACTACCCCACCTGCTTGGCTAATAGCAGGTTAAGGGGCCTGGGTACTGAAACGGGTGCCTCCACCCGGAGGTCAGAGTTGTTAGTGGTCAGGCTAACCTGGGCACAGCCCTCCGGGACACTGTAACCCCCCTCTTTCCCTTCTAGTGGCCTGAACAATATACAATAATCACTTTAACAATGACCCTTATTCACCATGCAATTACCCACACTGTTTGCACTTACCACCAGGGCTGGTTCCTCTAGCTCGACCTTGGGGACCCCCTGTAAAACAAGGTTATGCACAGCAAATAGCAACAGTACAGTATTCTTGGCACAAGCTGGAACCACAGTCAGGTTAAATGCAAAAAGAGTTAGATCTGATTAATTCAGGGGACTTGAACAAGGGAGGGGCATAATCAGGTTGATTTGCTTAAAGGCTACATCAATCAGACAGTTATGCATGCACTTCAGAGTCCCTACCCAGTCACACACTCTGGGTACTCAGGTAGGAAGATGGTGGGTGGGCTAGCCAGGAATGTTGCCCAGGGTAGGCCTGTGTCGCAGCTGGTTGGGGCCCTGTGATGGAAGAAAGCAACATGCACGACACATACTATTTGTAATCCAGAGCCAGAGGGCTCAGTTCATGAAAGAAAAGACAAAAAAGCAATCAGATGACAACACTTTAGATTTAGCTGTTGTTGCAGGGAGCTACCCTGATGTTTACTCACGATACCCAATACAGGACACAGGCAGGATGAAATCGAGACAGCAGGTTGTTGAACTGGAGTATCAGGAGAAGCAGGGTCCACACGAATCACTGAGGCATTGTTCCTGTTCAAGGCATTGAGCAGGGGGCTGATCCCCAGGCAGGTCTCTCATCGATGGCTTTCTCTGTGTAGCAGGTAGTCTGGCTGGGCCAGTGTGGCAATGCCCAGGCCAAATGGAGATCCAAATGGATTTAGTCTTTTGGAGCTGGATGCAGCCTCCAGCAAGCAGAACACAATTCAGCACACAGTGGGGAACCAAATCACGACCCACTAACAGCACACAGCACAATTACATGTAAGAAATTCTACTGTACCAGGCAGATTGCTATCCGGTCGCAATTACAGAGTCTCTGCACAAACCGGGAGCTCAGACACGGCTGGAAATCCTGACAGATTGATTGCATTCAGCAAATCTTCGGTCTTCTTCAGGTTAAAGCCTGGTCACAGTCCAGTGACTTAAATCGCTCTCACAACTTGGATTCAGTCCGAATGAACTCTATTTTCCCTCTCAGGGACAGCAGGCAGGCCAAAACTCAGCCCTTTCACAGTTCTCCCGCACGAATCCATGCAGGATTGCTGCTCGACTATCTCGAGCTGTTACTACTTCACTTCCCAACTCAGATCTGAACTGAAACCGCAAGCAGTCTGGGACTTTCCCCAGGATCCAAAAGGTTCGGTTGGCTGATTCCCATCCTCTGTCAGTCACAACAAGGGCTCCCCCTCCAGATTCATTTAGGCGCCAAAAGCCCAAAATTACAATTCCTACAGAATTTTTCTCCCACAAAGCCCCTGGGGACAGGCTCCATTTTAGAGTCCACAAAGGTACTGATTGGCCCATTTCAGCAGTCCAGGACCAAGATGGTGGAGATAAACAGAAATGTCCATGCTTCAAAGAAGGCAGGTCAGACAAACTGCAATATTATTACTATTCTAATAAATGATCAGCAAACAAGTACATCTTCTAACAGAACTCCCCTCCCAGATTAATTATGACTGCAATCCAGGCAGCTCTTACAGAGACAGTACACAGAGGCAATACAGGCACTCTCTGGCAATACATTTAAACTGCTAAAATGCAGGACACCAGCCTGGCAGTGGGCATTTAGGCAAGCTCAAGGAAGACTTTTCGGGAACCCCCATTTGTAGGAGGGTTACAAAACACTTCACATCCACACTCCAGAACAACCTTAAACAACCCTTTATGTTCTGGAAGGTAATCCATGCCCTCTTCTCCCCTCCAACTAGAGCTGGGCAAAAGTTGCGAATTCCGCTTTTACAGAACCTTTATGAAATTTTCCAAACTTCTGCCATTGGCGAGATCGTAATCTTCCGAATGGGTTTTGTGGATTTTCGCCCTGTTCCGCTGACTACTTTTTTGGCTCAACTGTGGAATAATACACATGAACTGCAGAATTTATTCCATCCACAGTTTAAAGTATTATTTTGTAATACAGACCCCCTTCCACCAATCACCCCCCCCCATAAAATAAAATTTCTTGGTGTCTAGTGGCCCAATGTAAAATACAGTTCCCTGGTATCTAGTGCCCCCACCCCATGAAGCCCAATGTAGAATAACATTCCTGGTGTCTAGTGGTCCCCCAGTAGAATAAAATTTCCTGGCGTCTATTGGTCCCCCTGCCAATTGCTGACTGATATAAATTAGCCCCCGCCCGATCGCCCGGCCTGATGTAAAATACAGTTTCCTGGTATCTAGTGGTCCCCCCACACACACACACATGCCCATTCACGGGCCTGATGTAAAACAACAAATTTCCTGGTGTCTAGTGGCCCCCCACCGCCGTCGCTGGCCTGATGTGAAAGAAAATTTATAATTCCCTGGTGTCTAAGCGGACCCCCTCCCCGATCCCATAATAAAAATAAAAAAGAGTAGCTCATTATCCCCCGGTGTCTAGCAAACCCCCCTCCCTATTACTGATCCCCTGTAATAAAAAAAAAGTAGTCCCCATTCTCTAGTGCCTAGAGAACCCTCTACCCCAGCAGGTAGTGCCCCACCATCAGCTCCCCCTCACCCAGACCCCAAGCGGGCGGCCATCACGACTCTCTTCTCTGCACTGTGGCTGGCCGCCCAGTGAGCTGTCAATGAATTAGCGTGTACTTGTACATGCACTCATTCATTGACAGGCCAGCTCCCGCTCATTCAGTGTGACACGCAACTCTGTGGGGGGTGCAGACAAGAGCAGAGTGCTGTTCCAGTCACTGGCGGGGGTCAGGATGTGGGGGGAACTGCGTGGTGGACCCAGAAGGGTCCACCACACCACTCCACACATCCCAACCCACCACTGCTTGCCGGAACAGCTCTCCGCTCTTGTCTGCACACCACACCACTCCCATCCCAACCCACCACTGGCAACTGGAACAGCACTCCGCTCTTGTCTGCACCCCCCACAGAGTTGCTTGTCACACTGAATGAGCAGGAGATGGCAATGAATGAGCATGTGCTTGTACAAGTATGCTCTCATTCATTGACAGCTCAGTGGGTGGGTGGCTGGCCACGGTGGAGAGAGGAGGGCTGTGCCAGTCACCTGCATGAGGTCAAGGTCGGGGAAGCAGAGTGGTGGGGCACTACCTGTTGTGGTGGGGGAGGATCCTTTATACCAGAAGGTGGAACTACCTTTTTTTGTTATAGGTGATTGGGGATAGGAGGGGTCTATAGACACCAGAGATAATGGACTGCTTTTTAATTAAGGAGATGGGGATGGGGGCTGCTAGACACCAGGGAATTAAAAATGTTCTTTCACATCATGCCGATGACTGGCAGGGTGAGCCACGAGTCACCATCGTTTTTTCTTAACATCGGGTCTGTGATCGGCAGTGAGGGGACCACTAGACACCAGGGATTGTTATTCTACATTGGGCGGCGATTGGCGAGGGTGACCACTAGAAACCAGGGAACTATATTTTACATGGTGCTAGTTATTGACTGGGGTGGGGGGGGGACAACTAGACTCCAGGGAATTTTATTCTACAGGGGGCCGGTGATCAGCAGGAGAGGGAGACAAAATCTATTAAACTGCGAAAAAAGCCACAGACCTGACCACTGACAGTAACCAGTTCTGCAGAATTTTTTCCTGCAATTTTATACATTAACCCACAGTTCGTACATTTATTCCACTGTTCTAAGGTGGAATTTCTATGAAAGTTGCCAAAATGATTTCCAGACTTTCACAGAAGTGAAAGTCCAACTTTCGGGCAAATTCCACCAGTGGAAGTTTTTTCTTTGCACAGCTCTACCTCTGACCCAGTCTGGCACTCCTCATAGCTTATGATTTTGCACCCCCGACACCCCCCGATTCACTAATGGTTAACTAACCCTAGCCAGGTATCCACTTTCACTATTTTATCATCTCTTTTTGACTGTGGAGGAGTGCCTTACCTCAGACCCTGCCAATACTATTTCCTATCCTGACACCCTCTCACCAGCTCCAGAGGCCCTTCTGCTGCTGCTACCCATGTCACCCCTGTAGCTACCCTACCCCCATTGGCAGCTTGGCTGTGATCCAAGATTGAGGTAGGGGCTCCAGAGTGGCAGGCAGGCCACAGGGACATGAGCAAATGTGGGAAGTCATTTTGCCACACCTTTTCCTATTTTACCTATATTTGTCCCCCCATCCCATCTTCCCTCCCCTCCTTTCGCCACCCACATAATGATTTTGCTACCACCACCCTTGGCCTTCAGTGGGAGGGTGTCTTTAATTACTCCTTAAACCTACCAAAGAAGGTGCTGCTGTAGAGGGGGGTAGCAGTGCTCCCATCTCAGCCTAATTATAAAGTCATGCAATAATTAGGGGCATCCCAGTCTCTGTCCTAATGTCCTCTTGCATATCTGTACATCACTAATACTGTGTCGGCACACTGAATCATTCCAGCCAGTGGGTAAACAGGACTGTTGTGTGGATAGAAATGCATTAGAACAAGAGTTAGCTCAATTCAAGGGACTTGCACAGGCTTGTGTGGTAGCACTGCAACATGTACTGATGAGTTGGTATTAAAAAATAGGATGGCAGATGGAGGGAATTTAGCAACACTTACACTAGAGAATCAGGAGATACCGCACACAATTTTACAGCCAAAGACAAGAAACTTGCTTGTCAAGCACCACAAAAACTTAAGTTACATTTTCAAGAAGGCACAAAAACACAGTTCTAATGAAAGTAGCATTTGTTTGGTGCCGCATTCTTAAGGCATGACTTTGATACAGTTTGTTTGACTTCAGTGTTAGTAATAGCTCCAGGTTGGATGTGTGTCAAGCAGCTGGTCTGAGTAGATTGAACAACTCTAAAATAACCCATCTAAGCTGCAGTGTAGTTTTCAAGAAATAAGACTGCCAGACAGCTTGGTAGTATTGTGGTGGAGCATCCACTCGCTATTCCTGTGACCGGGCTTGAGGAACCGACTACAAACTCGAGTTGCACAAGACTGGCTGGGGAAGGAGCAATGATCCCACTGGACAGCTCTAGTCCTTTTTGGCTTTGACTACTGCCTAGAGGAGGTCGGATGGTAGCGCAAGCAGAAGCTGCCACAGGGTTATGGGGCTGCCACTGGATACTGATACTTGCTCACACACCCCTGTGAACAGGTACGTTGTGTCACTGCACACTGGAAGGCCCAAAGAGTGAAAATGGTGCTAATCACACCAGCTGGAAGGATGGCGACTGACCCTTCACAGGCCCCCCCACCGCTGATCATGCACCTGCCTCCCAGACCTGTTTTGTCTCCATCACGTGTTAATTACCTCATCTGGAGGTACGTTACCAAATCTTGTATTATATTGTATTATATGTGTTAGTCTGTACTACTGCTATTTTTGTGCATCGTCTCTGTTGATTATGTTATTTTGCAGCCAAATCTGTGGCCCAGGTCGTGTCTGAAAATGGTCCAGTGGATCAGTGCACTTACCTGGTTACCAAAGACATAAATAAAAGAAGAAATAAATAAATAAAGACCAGATCCTAGACCCAGCCTGGAAAGTGGCACTCTCCGAGGGTCCTGCCATGGGGGGAGGGCAAGCCATGGAGGAACAAGAGAAGTCAGAGTAAGTACTTGGGGATGGCGGGTGATGGTATGGGGGGAGGTCATTGGATAGGGGCAGCCCAGTAGTGGAAGGATAAAGACAGGACTGAAAAAGACAAAAAAGAAATAAACTACCTTACCACTCAGAAAGGAGCTGAAATTAATGACCTTTTACTCTTTCTAACTGCATATTTTTCCATTTCCCCATCCCCACCCAATAATTGGGGTCACTGCGATTGCACCCTTTCTGTAACTGGGAGGCCTTCACAACCACTGCTAATGCCACTCCTTGGTAATTTAGCATGAGATGCAAGAGCAGTGGATGGTCTTCGCACTTCTTCACTTGGAGCTGAGTGCCCCAGCTCCGTGACAACCATGACCTCCAGCCGGCTACAGTACTTACTTCCCATCCTTGATGGGGTCCAGCTTCAGGCACTGAGGGTGGTTCTTAGCCTGAGTTCTTAGCATTCCTTGACCAGTGACTGACACAGGAATCTCAGGAGTCGCTGTTGTCAAGGGATGCTTTTATTATATGAAAAATATTTATTTATTTATTAGAATCTAGGAGTTACAAACCTATTAGCTAGAACTCATTTACATAGGTTCCACATCATTAGGAAGGCATACATATTGACAGCAAGTACACTACACAAATTAAGTTCAGATAACAAGTACACTATGCAAGTTAAGTTCAGATGACATTTCCAGTGAGGGTTTAACAGTACATTTCGTATGTATTACAAAAGGTTACAATAATGAGATAGTGCAGGAAGCATACAAGGGCTGCCTTCGTCAATAGAGAGGGTGAGGGAAGGGAGACTAGGTTCCAAAGCAGGGGCAGCAGGAGATAAGAGGTGGGGTATCCATGGATAGAAGTGAAAAATGGTGGGGGAGAGGTAACCGGGGAGAGGTTGGATGGTGGAGGAAGGGAGGTGGAAGGATGGAGGGAGGCAAGTGTAGGGCATAGACGGGGAGAAAAGGAGAGAGGGTAGTTGGTTTAGAGGGGAAGGTGGCAGGAATGAAAGGGTGTATGTGCTGTAATCAGGGGATGTGTAGAAGTGCTGTTATCGGGAGGAAGGGCAGGGGGTAATGAGAGAACAGGTTATGGAACGTAGGAACAGGTCATAAGATTAGTGAGGTGGGTCTGTAATTTTGCTTTGAAGGCCCAATCTTGGGTTCAGAAGTGAGCTCAGCTGGCAGGGAGTTTAACCAGAGTGGCGCTCTATGACCAAAGGACCTCTGGCCTTGTGTGGTATGCCGGAATGGAACCATGACTAGATTGCTGTTTGAAGCTCTGGTTGGCATGACAATTTTTGAAGGGCTGAGAATAGCACTAGTTCCTGATGGCAACAGGTCAACAGCCACTTTTTTGGCCAGTAGACAGACCTGGTACTGAGTTCTTTGTTTCCAGGTCTAGTCAGCCTGTATGAGAACAGAGATGGCAGGTGTGGATTAGGTGAGGAACTCCTAGTGCTAACCTGCAGGCCTTGTTCAGGGTGGTGGCTATCCACTTGAGAGAAGTGTCAGGGGCCGAGCTGTAAATGGCAAGGCCATAGTCTATACCGGAAAAGACTGAGCTAGTTATAACAAGTTGAAGGGCATCCTCTGTAAGGCAGTTTCGGTGCTGATACAGGTGCCCAAGTTTGCGACCTGCAGACCTGGTGACCAAGTCAATGTGGGTGGTGTAGGAGAGGGAACTATCCAGAATGACGCCGAGATACTTAAAGTTGTCGACCATCTCCAGTGGTTCGTTAAATTTGTTCAGAATGGCTAATTTGGATGACTTGTGCCAACTATGGGTTGTTGCAAAGAACAATGTTTTAATTTTTTTATGGTTTAGGAGTAGCTTGGCATCGCAGAACCAGTCTTTGATGTTTTTGAAGTCACTCTGAAGCTGCTGATTTAGGGTGCCAGGGTCTGGGTGGCTTGTATATATGACGGCGTCATCCATGTAAAGGAGGATTTGGTAGTGACATGCTTAGGGGAGCTGATTTATAAAGAGTCTGAACAATTGTGGTCCCAGGATGGATCCCTAGGGACTCCAGTACTAACAGGTAGAGTATCCGAGAGGGTTTTGTCAATTTTTACCCTCAGTACCTGATCAGAGATGTAACTCCTGAACCAGCACAGTGAGACTGGTGAGATGCCTACTGCTTCTAGCTGGGACAGAAGGAGATCATGGTTGACTGTGTCGAATGCCTTGGTGAGGTCTATGAAGGTAGCACCCACCAAGTTCCATCGAATAAAGGCCTCGTGAATATAATCCATAATCTCAAGTAATGCAGTAACAGTACTATGGGACCTTCAGAAGCCATGTTGTTGCCTACATGGCAGTTGGTACTCTGACGTGGTCAACAAGCTGGTCTTATACAAGTCACTCAAAAGCTTTAGAAATGGGTGGATGAATAGATATAAAGTCGGTGGTTTGTGTGGATAGACCTATGCTACCTTTAAGCACTGGGGTGACGACTGCGGCCTTCAGAGCTTGGGAAATTTACCAGAGACCAGTGAGAGGTTGAGTATTCTAGTGAGTGGTGCCAGTAGTACATCAAGGGTGAGGGAAAGGAGTTTCAGGTCAAGCCCGTCACCACTGAATCTGGTTTACCAATTGCTTTTGAGAGATACTTCTTTGCTTCTGATTTTGAGATAATTTTAGGCAGAACAGAGGAACTTGGTTTAGTGGTGCATAAGATGGTGCGTTTCAGCGGTAGTTAAGTTAAGGTAGTCTGGTGGGAGTACTCCACTTAGGACAGTGAGCAGCTTTGTTAAGTGCATTGGCTATGGTCAGCTGATCTGAGTAATGTCCCCTAGATTCACACAGATGGGGCAATTTGTCAGGCTTACGTGAGGGTTGGTATGTTTTGCCAAAATTTGCGGCTGTCTCCCCAGAGGCGTTGAGCTCAGAATGAAAGAGGGTGGCCTTTGCTTGGGGATGGCACAGTACATTGATTCCTGGCCATTCTGTAGTTTTGGAGGTCAGAAGGTGATCCAGTACTTTTATACTTATACCAGAGGTGGTACCAATTACTTAGCTGGCTAAGGAGGTGTGGGATACCCATGGTTTGTTAGTGCCCTTGGCTTTCCTTTTGTAATATGGAAAACATGTCACAGTCAGCATTGAAGATTATGATGAAGGTCTCTAGTGCTATGTCGATATCCATGGTTGCAAAGATAGGGGACCAATTCTTCTGCAGCAGGTGTGGTTCAAGTGATCAATTGTCCTTTCCTGAGCTTACGAGACATCATCACGTTTGATGGAGGTCTTGGCAGCCTATTAGTCCACAAGCAGAGGATAGGAGGTGGTCACTTATTGAGTCGAAGTATGTCTATGCTTGTGATTCAGTCCGGATGATTTGTAAGCAGCCAGTCTAGAAGTGTACTGGACTCAAATCTGTAGGTTTTTATGATTCAATGTGGTCACCAGTTGGTGTATGTCAATTGCGGAGAATGCATCCTTATGATAAATCAGGGACAAGGGGCATGGCCTGGCTGTGCTGAAGATGACTGCTTAATTCTGCTTCTCCCTGGGATTACCATCTATCATCGTCCATCCTCCTGATCCCAGATTGTCAGCATTTACCAGCAAGTGAAATATCATTTTACTAATATCATAGCTCAACTCTGGTAAATTATTTTCTCTATATCATAACTCTATAGCTATAATTGTTCTGCATTTATACTGCTTCTCCCTGAAGGCCTACTACAATGGCTGAGCAACTTCTGCAAAACAGCTCCCTCAGCAGAGTGGAAACCATGTTTTAACAGCTCATCTATGAAATTAACGACTTAAAAATAACATCTCAACAAAACATCACTAACATGCAAGTGCTGAACCAAAAAAATCAATGATGCAGGAATTAAAGTTACTCAGCAAGAAAGTTCTGTTAACATCCTGCAAGCCACCATCAGAGAGCAAGACAGAGTTATCAGAAGCCTACAAGATAAAATTGATGACATTGAAAATAGAAACAGATGCAATAACCTGAGATTTTTGGGTTTTCTTGAAGGTGCAGAACTCGAAGACACTAGTGCGTTTCTATTACATGTGTTGCCAGCCCTGCTCAAACTCCCACCTGGTCAAGCCTTACTATTGAGAGATCACACCGTACTTTAAGCTGGAGGCCTGGTCCAGATCAGAAACCTAGGCCTGTCATTGCAAGATTCTTAAACTATGCCCACACTGAATTGATTATCAATAGAGCAAAACAAGTGGGAATGCTTACTTGGCAAGATCATAGAATTTCTATTTTTAGAGACTTCTCTAAGGAACTCTCTAATAAACGCAGAGCTTTCAATCCTATTAAAACTACCCTACACCAACGAGGTATCAGATTTGCTCTGCGCTATCCTGCTGTCATGCGCCTGTTTCTGGGTGACTCAACCAAAGATTTCAACACTCCCAAAGCCTTGGCTGCATTTCTTGGTGAGCCTCAGCCTCCAACTGCCCCATTTGGAAATACTGATGTGACCCCTTCTCCCACTGTCTCTGCAACTTCCCAATCAGACTGGCACACCCACATTATGGCTTCAAATCATGAATGCACTGAGAAACCCGTATCTCTCCAGGCTGATGCAGCACTTCCTGTCCGAATCTCAGCCCGCTTGCTAGACAAAAAGAACTTGAATCCACCTCCTTCTAAACATGCCTGTTGTGCAGATGCTACTTCTTCTAGGCCTACCTCTCAGCACGAGCAACATGTTGGCTTCACTGCACCCCTAATCCTCTCCAATAAGTTTTCTTTACTACAAGAGGACTTAAACTCGTCTCAGGATCCTGTCGGCAATGACCTTGGAAATGCTTTACAGGGCGGCAGGTCTCCCGATTCCTCTTGGGCTGAACTGGTGACCAGCTCCGCTTTCAAATCGGCAGAACCTCCTAAAAAGAAACGGAAGGGGAAGCGCAAAAACGAATCAACCTATAAATGATGCCTGGGCATGTGTATGTATTAGTACCTCTCGAGGTTAGTGCCTAATTAACCTCAGCTCTCTGATCACTATCAGAATTTGTCTGTCCTGCAGCTGCGCATTGCATTCCTTGTGTGTGCATACTATCGCACCCAGCTGGTTTGGAAAGTGATAAGCTGTACATCATGGTTACAGGCTTTTGGTTTAATAGCATGTCATATTATTTAGGTATCTCATTGTGACAGTCTTGGAGTTTTCTATCTCAACGTAATGTCTGCTACATTATACATCCAGTTATTTCTGCATATGTTACTCATAATGTCAGTTTTTGAGTATCCCTTATGTTGGGTATGTTCTTCTTTTAAAGGGACAGTTCTTATATGATGTTAGACTAATTCATATGAGCTCAATGATTTTCTATATTCAGTTAAAGTGTCTACCATCTTTTTATCAGTATATCCTTCTCACGTAACCATTAAGGAGGTTGCCTGCTAACTAATTTGTGATCCAACATCACCCCACACATTTGTTACCATATATAAACATTATAAATGTACAGTATCTTGGGGTTATATTAATGAGGTCCTCAACTAGTTATTCCCTTCCTCCACTACTACATCCCAGACTAACATTTAACACTTTAATATTTTCTCTAGTCTCCTTCCACTCCAACCTGCCTTTATCTAACTTTTAAATCCCTTTTCTTTAACCATGGTATACCAACTTCTTGTACTGTTTTTTTATCTATCATTAGTCTTCAGTTTTACCCTACAATTAGGTGCTGCAGGCTATTTTCAGGTGTCTCATCTTTATTATTTTACTCAATGTGCTGCAATCAATAATAGATAACACAGTCTGACTCAAACCCTTATGAAACAGCTTTTTGAGCCTATGTTGTAATCTTATAGCTGAGCTTGCTCGACCCGCTCCAGGTCTTGAAATCTCACTATGTTAAAGCAACTCCTTCCCTAGGGGCAATTTTTGGGTCTGTGCTACTATTAAATATCTAGTACTTATCAATAATATATGCAGTATCTCGAAGCCTGAACAAACTCAACTCTTATAAATGTCATATTGCCAGAATGACTACGTATTCCTGTTCAATACCAGACTTTCACCAGATAACCCCACCCCCCATACAATTTAGATCTTGTAATGCCTCGACACCCCATAAATACTTATACTATTTGGACTGTACTCACTCCATTTTACCTGAACACTCCTCCTACATAGACACTCTGTGTCTAAGCATTATGATTATGTGAGTAAATACATAGTAGATGGCACAAATACAGCTGTTCTTATAATTTTAGGATCTAGCCAACCATGATGGCATACTGTTTGTATTGCTGTAATAGTGTTTCAGCTCAGTTCTTTTTCAGTCTAACTTAGGTTCAAGATGTATTATTATGTCTGGGATTGCATATACTCTCTATATCCCATTTTCATATATGGTAAGATGTTCACCCCGGGAATTATTATATTCACTTTAGTTCTAGTCACAGTTATAACTTGATAGAAATAATTGTTTACAGTTTGTATCTTGGGTTTAAGATCATTTTCTCCCAAGATTTACTTACTATTTACATGCTCTGTAGTATAGCGAGAGTCTTGGCGAGTTCACCGACTCATATCTTGCTATTTTACCTAAAGACTTCATAGTGTGTTAGTATAACATGCATAGGTTTTGTTTAGTAACTATATACATGTCTTCTATATGTGAGACCCAATGGAAACATTCACCCAGGATTTAAGTATTTTTTACTGAAAACTAAGTATCCTGCCGCATTTGATGTGCTAGTCCTCTCCCTTCTGAGTCTGTAACATCCTCTAGCCCTTTCAATACGAGTCCCTTACTTCCTATTTGTGTTTCATACTCATCTCCCTATTAACATGAGTGATCTAATTCTACATTCATGGCATGTTAAGGGACTCAACTCACCTTGTAAACGAAAGCAAAAACTTTCTTACCTCAAAAAGCATTAAACTCATATTGCTTTCTTACAAGAAACAACATTTTTAATAGAGGATGTTGACAGACTCAGAAGGGATTGGGTCAGTCAAGTATATGCATCCTCCTCTACTTCTAAAAAACGGGGGGGGGGGTTGCTATTCTATTACATAAATCCCTTAACTGGACCCTTATCAAATCCATCTCTGATTCAGATGGCAGATGGATTATAGCCCACTTAAATACCCCTGCAGGCCCTTTTATGTTAGTCAACATTTATGCCCCTAACTCTGATTCACCTGAATTCTTTCATAATATGGCCCAACAAATTATGAACAGTAACTTTAACAATTCTCCTATACTTGTAGGTGGGGATTTCAATTTAGCTTTGGAAGTACATTTAGACAGAAGTAACTCTCCGTGTGATTCCCACCCCAGAAGTATTTCTGCACTCTCAATGCTAATGAAAGACTTCGGTCTCACCGACATTTGGAGACTACACCATCCTAGACAGCGCGACTATACTTTTTACTCACCGCTTCATAAATCTTTTAGCACAATTGACTACTGGTTTTCTTCCCCATTCATCACTGAAACAATTATCGACACAACTATCCTCCCGATTACTATATCAGACCATTCTCCTACAAAATGACATCTTATTTGGGGCCCACTCCCATCTAAATCCCCTTCCTGGCATCTAGATCCACTCTTATTGAAAGACCCCAATTTCTTACCTTGGATTCGATCCCAAATCCAAGAATTTCTTTCCTTTAACAACACTCCTGATGTATCTCAAGGTACCATCTGGGAAGCACTTAAAGCAACAGTTAAAGGAAAATTATAAGCTATGCAGCACAAAAGAAAAACTAAGGACAGCAATTGGCCAATTAGAAATCTCTTAAAGAAAAAGAAACTCAATATTATAAAACAAAAAATCCAGATAATAAGTCACAACTTCACCTTGAAATTCTTCAGCTTAGAATTAAAATCAACGAATTAATATCCAGGAAAGCTGAACTCGCCCTCCTTAGACTTAAACACTGTTATTGGGAACAAGGGGATAAATGTGGGAAGCTGCTTGCTTATCAACTCAAGAATCAACAGATGGAGAGACATATTGCTGGTTTGAAATATCCTTCAGGTAAAACCCATACAGATAATCCCTCAATTAACCATATTATGCAATCCTTCTACCAACAATTATACTCTCACCTCACTCCGTCCACAACCTGAATATATACAACAATTTCTGAACAATTTACAGTTACCACACCTCTCCCAACAAGATATGGCTTTGCTAGATGAACCCTTTTCCCTAAAAGAGATACAAGCAGCACTAAATTCCCTTAAATCTGGTAAAGCTCCTGGGAGTGATAGTTTTTCCATAGACTTTTATAAACCCATAGCTGACATCTTATGCCCCTTAATGTTTAAGGTCTTCAAAGAGGCATCTTCACAAGGTAAACTTCCCTATTCTATGACAGAAGCCATTATAACCGTCCTACCAAAGAAAGATAGAGACCCTTCTCTCCCATCCAGTTACAGACCAATATCATTACTTATCACGGATGGGAAACATTTTGCCAAAATATTAAATGCTTGTTTAGAATCAATAATTTTGAAACTTGTCCACACCTCCCAAGCTGGATTTATCAAAATAGAACTGGTTCTGATCATCTCCTCTTTATTTAATTAAATCTACAAAGCTAAATCTCTTAAATCACCTGCTGCAGCTATAGCCATTGACTTTGAAAAGGCATTCGATTCTCTCAACTGGACTTATTTGTATTGTGTTCTATCCCACTTTGGTGTCACTAATAAATTTTGTACATGGATTCAATTACTATACACCCTCCCCTCTACCCGGGTTCTTACTAACTCTGCTCTGTCCTCATCCTTTCATCTGGCAAGAGGTACCAGACAAGGGTGCCCTTTATCCCCCACTCTTTTTATTCTAGCTATGGAACCCCTATCAGCTGCTCTTCGTCAATCCTCCATGATCCAAGGTATCCCTATCGGTAATTCCCGCTATACTTCATTATCCTATGCTGATGACCGCCTCATTCTACTTGAAAATCTTGAAATTTTGGGACCACCCTTAATTAAGTTACTTAGCAACTTTACTTCACTTTCTGGGATCTCTGTGAATCTAAACAAATCAGAAACAATGCCATTGAACAATTTTTGTAACCCTTCTATGAATACAATATTAGGTTTTCGTTGGGCCCCTCAAGGTATCTCTTACCTTGGAATACAGATCACCTCTAAATTAGACAAGATATGGGACACCAATCTTTCCCTGTTATTAGCAAATATTAAAAACACTTTCAACAGATGGAAACTGCTTAACCTCTCTTTTAATGGGAAAATCTCTGCTATCAAGATGTCAATAGCTCCCAAAACACTATATCTATTTTCTAATATCTATTTAACCCTCCCTACTTTTTTTTGTCAGAATTGATGATATAATTGGCAGTTTTTATGGGAAGGCAAAATTCCGAGATTTAGTTGTAACAAACTGTGTTCCCACTGGTCCAAAGGGGGCTTCGGGCTCCTCTGGTTCCAAGCATATTTTTGGGCCTTCTGCACTGCCCAAACTGTAAAATGGTTTAATAAACCCAGCAATAAATCACTGTTGTGGGTCAATATGGAAACATCTCTATGTCAGGGCAATGTCACCACTTCCTTCATTTATAACCTTCTCCCCCCAATTTAAAATATCACCCTACTATAGCATCATCCATATACTACCGGAAAATAATTCATAAATGCCTTAAATCCAACCCAACCCCTCTCATATATGCCCCCGTTTGGTGGAACCGCAACATCACTCTTGATAATCACCCAATTTTTTGTTGTAATTGGAAAAACAGGGGCATTTTTTTCTTGGAGGATATACTTATATCTCAGGCTCTCAAATTAAAATCCTTTTCTGACCTGCGCAAACAATGAAATCTTCCCCAGTACGATTTCTGGAAATATTTACAGTTACGCACGGCATGGAACCTTTATCTTCCTACTATTCCTCATCAATCTATATATGATACTTTTATTTCTAAAAGGATCAAAACAAACTCTAAATTAAATAGTATCATTTATAAACATACCAGAAGTACAATTCCAGATCAAGCTATCATTGCAAAAATAAATGGAGTACCCTTTTAAATTATAACATAACCAATTCACAATGGCATAACTGCTGGCTAGCCTGCCATAAATCTTTCAAGGATAATCGCAGTTCACTCATACAAACCAAAATTCTGCATCTTTGGTACAGAACTCCTGAGATTTTGGAAAAAATGGGCTTAATGAACAACAATAAATGTTGGTGCTGTAACTCCCCCAATGGCAATTTGCTACATATTTTATGACATTGTCCTCCCATACACAATCTTTGGCATCATATTCATTTCTTTGCAATGAAAGTGATTGGTCTATCCTTTGCATTAGATCCAAAACATTGCATGCTTGGTATTTTCAATGCTCATGCACACAAAATATTCCATTATCAGAATAGGTGGTTATCCCTACCATTCCTTCAAGTTAAATGCCTTATACTAATGCATTGGAGATCCAACATCATTCCCACCCTTCCGGATATTATCAAACAACTATCTCAATACGCCATCCTTGATCGTATGTCACACTTAGCCTCTGACTGACTTAATTTATATAATAAATACTGGCAGGACTGTTTTAAATATTTAAACACGTCTACACATATCGTCACTTAATCCATGGGTTGTTATATGTTCACATTGGAATCTTGCTTCTAGCTCTTTCGTTCCTTTTTCATCTCCTCTCTTTCTATCTTTTTAACTCCTTTTCTTTTTCCCTTTCCCTCTTCATTCTTGTTCACTTTCTTAGATATTTTTCTCTTTTTTATGTTCTTCCTTTATACAATCTTACACACACTTGTATTAAATTACAGCATAATAGAAGTACAATCATGACTACTCATATTTCTTGTTTGTATCTACTCCTTTTACCCCTTGAACCATAAATTGCCATATTTTCTCTCTATCATACAGATTGTACTGCTACATATTGTTTTCTCAACATTTGTTTTCCCCTTTAATATCATTGTATAATACTTCAGACATCATGTTTTTTCCTTCTCCTATTAAGAATTTATGTAAGTGTATATTGGAGAATGTAGTGTATTTGTATGTATAATCACAATAATTACAAGAAAAAGATTAACTGCAAAAAAGAATGCATCCTTATAGGGAGCCAAGTCACGAGACAACCAGTTTATGATAAAATCGCCCAGCGCTAGTACCTCTGAGTTAGAGTGGAGGTCTGAAAGGTAGTCGTAAAGCACTTTGAAATCCTCAGCTTGCTCCTTCGGGGTGGGTGTATGCTGAAATGAGGGTTAATCCCTTGCCTTGAGAACCAAGGAGTAGTTTCACTGGTAGAATTTGTAAATTTTTCCTGTTTTAGGGTGCGGCAGGACAGTACCTCTTAGGTGTTTTTTTATATAGAAGATACACCCGCCTCTCCCTTTTCCCAGTCTATCATGCTGGAATATGGTGTAGCCAGGGAGTTGGATTTCATTATCAGGGGTTCTTGAGGTGAGCCAGGTCTCTACCACTGACAGGACATCTGAGTTATGATGTGCTGCTCATGCTTGCAGCAAGTCCAGTTTTGGTAGGCTGCTACATATATTGATAGAGACAATATAGATGGCACCAGGCTTTCTCAGGTATATAGCATCCTTGAGTTTAGAGCTTGGGTTAGGGTGGATGTTGCCAGATGACATCAGTAGCAGCCAGATGATCCTTGTTGCCTGTTGTTGTTGGACTGATAGCCCTTAGAGACAAGTACATTAAAAGCTGATTTCAGTTGAAAATGTTGATACCTAGTGGTAAGTCAAAAGCCAACAGAAATGATCAACTGCTGAGGTCCCGAGTCACAGAATGTGTTAGAATTCCTGAAGGTGATGAACTGTGCTTGCACATATGCAGGATGTGAAATCCTTCTATCTGTATGCTTCCTTTGTTATTCAAAGAGGTTGTTGAAAAGCCCACATACAGATCCTTTAGGAGCAGGACAGACGAAAATGTGGATTCAGAGCAGGACCCAGAGTCACTGAGTTTGTCAGACTTAGTTGCTCGACTTAAATTTTGCTTGGAATAGCTTCCAAAAAGTTGATTTTAAACTGAAACTGCAGATACCTGGTGGTGATGTTTTGCAGAAATCGAATCCAGGAGACTTTCACAGATGTAGTGAGCAAAAATGGTGTAGTTACTCCAAGCAGTAAAACATGTAGAGCCACCAAAACTAAGCTACAGACAAGCACAAACAGCCACCCACACAGACCCAGCAGGCGGATATCTCCAGAAAGCCCCTTTCTGAGCAGTGCCGACCTGAAAACTCTGGTACATGCATTCCTTTCATCTAGACTGTTACAGTGTTTTATATAAGGCCTTGCCTTGTGGCCTTACCTACTTATTTAGGTTGTCCAGAATGTGGCAGCGAGGCTTCTGATCTCTATTTGGAACTCAGATCATAGCCTGACCTCGATACACCTTCTGGGCTGACTGCCTGTCATGCAGAAAATAGATTAAATGGTAATTATATTGATGTACAAAGCCCTAAACAACTTTGATCCCGCTACATTTTTTAGCCCTTCACCCCCTATATGCAGGGATGTATGACTCAGTTGGCCATTTATGCACTGCTAAAGATCCCCCTGCCAGGTTGAAATTGGCAGGGACCATGCATTTGTGGTGGCAATTCTTGGAATGTGGAACTCCCTGAGTCTCTACTAGAGGACTTAAGACAGGCTAATATCTATGGGCCATGGTTCATTTGTACCTTGATCCATTAATTTCTGTAACTCACTCCCACTTGATGTCCTCAGTTGTACCAAACTTACCTGTTTCAATTGGCTCCATAACCGTGCTGTTTGTACCTGCTAAACCCTATTACACATATATCTGTTAAATGTATATGTTAATTAAGTTTTATTTTTTATACAGTATGCCAGCCCACCGGTGCAGCAGTAGCACTACCACTTGCAGAGCCAATGACCCAGGATTGGGAATGAGCTCGAGTCATTGGCAGGTCAGCCAGGAAGGAGAATTGAGCATCCAGGGGACTGCTCTCCTCCTCTGGGGAGGGAGCGGTGCAGTGCTCGGAGCAGAACTGTTACCTTGTGGAAGCTGGAGGACAAGTGCACTGAGCAGCAGAGAAGTGCCAAGTGTACAGTGTACCACACACAAGAGCATGTACGATGCCGCCATTGATGCCATTGGGCACAGCTCCTCCATGCCACAAGGGGAGGAGATGGAGATGATAAAACCGAGGTAAAAAACATCATAGCTGGCAGAATGATCACCGCTTCTTGCAGGCCCTGCACACAGCAACTCAGGCTCGGCCACTGGATCCTTGACCCAATGGGTCAAGTGCCCTGCCCTCCACCCTGCTGTGGGGGATATGCCATGGGGACAAGGTCCAGTAAGTCCCAAGAGAAGGTGGGGCTAGGGTTAGGTGTGCTGGGGGCCATGCCAGAAGGGAGAAAAAGGACCACCTGAAAAAAAAAGCTTTATAGTGTATAGTAGAGCATTGTCTGTATTGAATTCCATCCCTTTCAAAATGCTGTTGTATCACAGTTCAAATGTCTTCAGAAACCTCGACAGACTAAACAAGTCTGTTTAGTTCTGAAAGGGAAGGAACCACTGCATGCACATTTCACATAATACTATACACTACAAAAAATACAGGATGAGCAACTTTATGCACAACCAGTGTGTTCTGCCACCTCGGGGTTCTGATTCCCACAGACTTCTCGTAGTCTAGCGACCAATTTTCAAAAGGGCCTTATTTTCCAAACAGAAGCCTCTTTCTTTTTGGCTAACAACCCCACAACTGATACATCTGCAGGAAATACCTGGGAATCACTTAAGGCCACCATGCGGGGTAGTATTATGGGGTATGCCGCAGCTAAGAGAAGGGAGAGAGAACATCAACTGTCAGCTCTGGAACAAAAGTTAGCTGAAGCAGAAGCCGTTTTTGAAACTCTGACATCCCCATCCCCTCACTCCCCAATAGGTAGAACTGTTCTGAACATATGCTTTGAAATTAATCAACTCTTAAATAGGAAGGCTGAAGTTGCCATCATACGGCTTCAGCATACCTTCTGGAGGGGAGGAGACAAGGGAGGTAAAGTACTTGCTTATCAGCTGTGTAAACAGCAGGCAAGTTGGTATATCGCCAGCTTAAAAGACTCCCATGGGTCCCTGGCTACCACCCCTGAAGCGATAAATGATACCATGACCGATTTCTACAGATCTTTGTATTCCTCCAAGCATACTGGATTAAACAAAGACATACAACCCTTCTTACAAGCGCAACAGCTCCCTACAATAACTCTCTACCAGACACACTTATTAGATCTTCCCATTTCCCCTGAAGAAGTGACCACTGCCATTGGTACCCTTAAAGCAGGTAAATCCCCTGGAAACGACAGATATACCGGGGACTTTTATCAGGCCTTAGCTCCTACTATTACACCCCCACTGAGGTTTTTCAAGAAACAGAACTTAAGGGTAATCTTCCCCAGCCGGCCCGGTGGCGCTGAGGGTTGAAGTGCTGGACGTCACACCTCGTGCCATGCCGGCGATCCAGGTTTGGGAACGAGCCTGGATCGCCAGGGGTCAGCAGGGAAGGGGAAGGATTGAGCATCCAGTGGATGGCTTTCCTTCCTGGGGGAGATCCAGGGACTATGCCCGACACAGCGGTGACCTCTGGTGGAGACCGGAGGTACCACAATGCTTCAGGGCCAGAGTAGAGGGTTGCGGAGCCACAGCAAGATGTTCCCTGGCGTCATTGCACATCGGGACTCCGCTAGGGGAGGGAGGGGGAGGGCGTAACCAACAAGGAAAATCCTCCACTCAAGGAGATAGGCGAAGGCACCACCCTACAGCCACACTCCACCGGCCAAATTCATCCAGCCTCTGGGCCGAGCCCAGCCTGGCCCGAATTTACAGATAGAGTGCCCTGGGAGGATAGGGTGGCCCCACCTCGGGAGGGTTCGGAACCGAGGGGATAGCCGGGCTGGTGCCAGGTCACTGGTGAGTTTCAGGCTAGGAGGTAGAGCTGGAGGTGAGTGGATGCCCAAGAGAGTTCTCTGGGGCTCAAGCGGAGCCAGAAAAAGAGTTAGGAAAAAAAAAAGGGTACTCTTCCCCCCACTCTAAGAGAAGCTATGATCAAAATTATCCCCCAAAAAGGTAAAGACCCCATTAACCCAGCTAACTACCATCCTGTCTCTTTAATTAACACTGACAGTAACTTATACGCAAAAAGTCTGGCATCTCGACTAAGCCAGTTACTGCCAAATCTGATACACCCCTCTCAGGTAGGCTTTATCCCTGGCTGACACAGCTCAGAGCATTTAAGAACCCTTGTAAACTTAATCCACCTTTCCCAATCCCTCTCTACTCCAGCAGCAGCCATCGCTGAGGATTTTGAGAAAGATTTTGACTCCATTGAATGGGATTATTTGTACACAGTTCTTACACGATTGGGTATAGGAGCTAAATTCCTTTCTCGAGTTCAAGATATATATTCATTACCTTCATCTAGAGTCAGTACTAATTCCACTCTTTCCTCCCCATTTTTGCTAGAACGTGGAACAAGAGAGGGATGCCCCCTTTCTCGTCTTCTTTTCATTCTGGCTGTAGAACCTCTGGCAAGTGCTATCCGAGATCACCCAGAAATTAAAGGTACTGTATTAAAGTAGGGTCCACAGAATACAAATTGCTTATGTATGCTGATGATCTTCTCCTTCCCCTGGTGGATATACCACAGTCGATACCCCACTATTGTACCTCTTAGACTCCTTTTTTCAGTACTCAGGATTGAAGTTGAACCAAACAAAAACAGAACTTCTTCCCCTGAACTATAAATGGTCCCAACAGATGGCTCAATCCAATGGTTTACTGTGGGCCACTAAGAAAATTACATACCTAGGTATAATCCTTACTGCCTCATTAGACACACTCTGGCAGGCTAGCATAAAACCCCTTTTGGTATCCATCAAACTAGAGTTTGATGGATGAAAACTTCTCAAACTTACTTTGGCAGGGAAAATTGCGGCCATAAAAATGGTCTGCTCCCAAGATCTTTTACCTTTTAATGCACATCTCTATTTCTCTGCCCAAGCATTGGTATATGCCCATAGATAGAGCCATTGGTGATTTCCTTTGGGAGGGGGCCAAACCCAGATATAGCCGGTCCAAATTAAGAACTCACTGGAGTCTAGGGGGATGGAATATCCCCTGGATCGAAGGTTACAGGTAGGCATTCCTTCTAGCACAAACCATTAAATGGTTCCACCCTCTAACATCTTTCTCCCCACAATGGATTAGAATTGAACTAGATACTACTGAAACTTTTTACCCCATTTCATTGTTAACTTCTCGAAAGGCCTACAAGTTCTGCCCTGTTTCCCCCAAAGGTATGTCTTACTTCACCGACTGTAGACATGTCCAGGTGTAACTGGTTGACCACTCATAAAAAGCTGAAGCTAAACCCCTCCCACCCTCCCATATGCCCCTCTGGCAAAACTCTGCTATTACCATAGGCGGCAAATCCACATACTGGAAGTCCTGGGTGGACAGGTGTATTCATAAGCTTGATGACCTCATAGACCAAAACCTTCAAGTCCTGCACCCATTCCAATCCCTCCAGCGGACATGGGGTCTTTCTTCCTCAGAATTCTGGAGATACCTCCAATTGAGAGATGCACTCTGGCATTTTCCCCTATTCCAGATCAGCACTCCGGTTCTACCGAGCTGGATACAACATCCTGTTGGTCTAGCAGGATGTATCTATGCAAAACTGAGAGAGACTCTACCATCCCAATCTGAAAAGACAAAACACAAATGGGAAGCAACGTTGCAGGGTCCTATCTCTACGATATCCTGGAATCAGGCGTGGAAGGATACACATGTTTGGTTCACTGATGCCAGGTCAAGCTTAATACAAAACAAAATATCACACTCCTGGTATAACTAAAACCAAACTTGTGGACTCAGATGCTTGCTGGAGGTGCCAAGGGGCCGTGGCAGACTTGCTACCTATTCTATGGTCATGTCCAAACATACAAACCCTTTGGACAGGTATACAGGACACTGCCTCAAAGGTACTGAGGAAACAGATTTCTCTCTGCCCCCTTTTCTACTTTTTGGGTATTTGCAGTGCTTTACCCTGGCTAACCCCCCCCCCCAAAACCAGATGGCTTGCCCTTCTGACTCTTCAAGCCAAGAGAGCTCTTCTCTGCAAATGGAGATCCCCCCTGACCCCCACTCTGGTAGTTATGGCTTCTCTCTCATCTCTGGCCAAAATGGACAGGATCTCCCATCTCCAGAAATACCAACCTGCCAAATTTAATTTATGCTGGACTCCCTGCTTAAAATGTTTGTCCTCTGTGACTACTGGCTTACCACAGACAGACAGACACTGGCTGATATTCTTCACAACCTCATGGATCACATTATGCTGCACAGTTGTTGTTTAGAATGTGGGGTATACGTACTATAGGGATCCTCTTGCAGTCACCAAGTGCTCAGGTTTCAGATCCTCTAGGCTTTTTATAGCCCCCAGAATACACTGGACACTTTGCCCTGCCCTCTGTGTAGACTGTAGCTGTTAATATCTTACTGTGTTTACTCTTATCCCCTGTTACTTTAAGTTCTTTAATTGATTGCTCATGGTCTTGTTAATAGACAGATGTCTCAAATCCTAAATTTGATTTTCTGAGAAACCTATGACTGTGATCCAGATCATCCATGGATCTTGTCGGACATGCATACAGGGGTACTCAGCTTTCTCCTCGAAACCTTGATGAGGGAGTCAGCGTGACATACAGTTCCAGCTAAGTGTGTCTATGTTCAACAACACCCTGAAGATGTTCCAGTGTGGTGAGTTCAAGTTTTAATATATACCCTGCTGTGGAGTGATCCATATGACTCCCTATTGTTGTATTCGGTATGTAAATCAACCTACTAATATTTTAGGAATAATGATACTAGTGTACTGTGTAAGATACCTTTTCTCACAATTGCTTCCTTAGTTGTATGGTCTATGCTATGTTCCATACCTCTATTATGCCCTTCCACTCCTTTCCACTCCTTTCCCCTCCCTCCCTACCCCTCACCCCTTCCCATACCCCCCCAGAGAATCCTTGTTACTTGTATAATTCTGTTCTGTAATCTGGCTCCAACCATTATGATGTCTGCTACTTCTGTATGTTCCTTTAGCATGTAAAATGGAAATAACAATAACAATGTTACAACAAACAAAGGGGCCTTATTTTAGGTTTTTGTTGCCCCCCCCCCCCGGAGAAGCTTTGTCATGTTCATGAGATAGGTAAGACCTTCAGCTTTCAGGAAATGTATGCTGTTGTGTTTGGTCAATGGCAGATACCAAGATACAAGCCTGCCTCTGTTGAGCCCCTATCCCATGAAAGTGAAATCCGGCACTGCCAATGAGAGAGGCTTAACTGCCACTCAGGGATCAATATCTCAAACAGGTTTCAAGATATGTGTTGTTTGGTGGTAGAAAATAATGTTTTTTTCCTTTTTCAGTTTATTGCATGTTTAATATAAATATTTTCTGTTTAACTGCAGGAAATTGCAAGTAAACAAGGTATTGGACTTGTACCATCGCCAGCAAAAAAGTTCTGTAGATCACACCGAGACTATGCAACTATTTGTATTATTTGCCAAGACAGAGATACTTTACAAAATATTGTTGCAGCCAAAGCCAGAGGTCAAGAGACTGTTCAGATGTATGAGAGAAGCAGATGATGAATCGCATAGAAGTGCTAAAACATCAGGGGTGCTGAATGAGACAGGATTCACTGTTGCCATTCGTTATCATCACCAGTGCTGTCAGAATTACACCAGCAAAGAAAACCTTTCACACAAACACAATCCACAAGCAGGTCATCTAGACTCAGAAATGCCTGGAAAAAGCAACCAGGAGCTGGCTATTAGAACAAGACTTACATCCACAACAGCTGCAGCTAACAAATGCATCATCTGCAACTGTGTGAAGAAACATGATGATTCACATCTTTTCTAAGTGAGAACATTTCAAATGCAAAGGGACATTCAGTCAGCAGCGAGCAGCCATGTCTCTGTAATACAGATCTAGTGACTAAGGTACAAAGCCAAGATCTCATAGCCTTGAGGAAAGTACCACACAAATTGTCTAGCTCAGCTACTGGTAAGGGCCAAACGAGCCAGTGAAACTAGCACTGAACAGACAGAGGGGAGCATTCATGTCTTCACAAGAGCATTTGACGTGCTTGTAAACCACACTCAGGATGACTTAACACGAGGCAGGGCATCTGATATGACATTGCTGTTGGCAAAATACAGAGGATATTTGGACACATGTGGTTATGCTGAATCAGGGACATAGCGTGCTGAAAAGTTGAAGAAATGTCTTCTTATTCACTTTGAAGGTTCAATTACATCCCATCAGCCTCATACAGCAAACAAACCAGAGCTGGTGTATAGTAACAAAATAAATTTGAAAAAAACAATCAACAGTATTGCTGAGTTTCAAAGAAAGGTCCAGAAAAGGAAAGGGAAAGGGGAAATTGTTTAACTAGGAAAGGCACACTAAGCCAAAACTTTTTTTTTTCAAGTTTTCAAGTTTATTGCAGGAAAGACTCCATTGAGCAAGCTCATTCACAAGGAGGTCCTGAGTCATATGCATATACAATACACAATTACATAGATGGGAGAGATACAATGTAGGACAACAGCAGGAGAATTATATACAATTAAGAGGTATATACAATGGACGTTCTTATACTATGTATGCTATACATTTCAGAGTTAGCCTAGTCCTATATTTGTTTCCATCTGCAACCTGGGAGCACAAGGAAGTTAAGTGACTTGCTCAGGGTCACACAGTATGCAAGTGGGGGCCGTGGGATTCAAACCCAGGTCTCCAGGTTTGCAGCTCAGAGCCCTAAACCTCTGTGCTATACTGCTGAAGGAAGAAGCAATTGTGACAGACCTGGAGCTTCCTGATGATGAGTATGAGAATCTCAGTATTTTTCATGCAGCAACAACACTTCGTGCATCTACCAGAAAAGCATTGGGGCTTTCCACCAACCCATGCATTGCTATAGAGAGATTTGTTTTGAAAGAGCAGAGACCCCAGTGCCTGCTGATCTATACCAGTTTCTGAGTCTGCTCAAGATGGGTAAACTAGCAGAACATATCCGAAACACTCCTGATGCACACAGAAGAAACCTTAGCAGTAGCCCAAGATATAATCTACAGTGCTTCAAATTCTCGCTGTAAAACACCAATGCATATTTGACTAGCCATATCAGTCTACCATTTGGCTAGGAGTCGCCAATTGTTGGATATGTTACACAGTCAAGGGCATTCCTTGAGTTATGATGATGTTTGCAGAGTCAAGACATCCACAGCAAGTGCCGTCATGTCATCAATTACATAACAAGGTGGAACATTTCTTCCAACATACATCATGCCTGGAATATTTGCACATGCCACAATAGATAACATAGACAAAAATGAAGAAACTCGGAGTAGTCAAGGAACAACACATGTTCTAGGCAGTTTGCTAGGACAATTTGGGGTACAATATGTCTGTTGGACCAAGACCTAAGGTAGTTGACATGGGAAAAGCTGTGAGAAATTAGGCAGCTCAATATGCAAGTTACTTCTGCCATTCCACACCCTTACAGGCTGTGACAGCACCAGCTGTTTCAAGGGCAAATGCAAAAAGAAATCCTTGCAAATACTAAGAATGAACATGAAACTTGTAGAGGTTGGCTAAACATGGAGACTCTTTTGAAGTCACGAATGATGTCATTTTATTTATTTATTTTTATTTATGACTTTGATAACCGGGTGAGTGCACTGATCCCAGGGACCATTTTCAGGCATGACCCGGGCCATAACACATGGCGTAGGGTGACAGTGGAGTACAAGATAACAGTAATACACATGAAACAGATTTGAAACAAGCAACAATAGTAAGCACAATATACAGGTTTGATGCATAGGTCCATTTGAGAACAGTGAATACAAAGTTTCAGTATCGGACATGAGGAGATTTGGTACAAACAAACAAATTGTAGGCACAGTGTACAATGTGTGACTGCCTCATCCAGGGAGCAAGTAATACACAGAATACTCAGTATAAAATATATATACAATATGTACAGGCAAGGAAATCAAATATCACTGTGAAAAATACAATATAACAGTTGTAGGCAGGGGAGTTGACTAGTGCGGGTAGGTGGGTAACCCCTGGGCTGGGGAGTTGACTAGTGTGGGTTGGTGTCAGACCCCTGGGAGCAGCAGCAGGATGAGTTTGCCAGGAACCAGACTTTAAGGCGGGACTTGAAACTGGAGTGTGTGTCAATGGAAGGGAGTTCAGCCAGTAGTTTGTTCCATTGCAAAGGGGCAACTGTAGACCAAGCTCTGCTACTCATGTTGGTGGATACCCTAGGAACAGCAAGAGGGGGAGTTCCATTAGAGCGAAGGTTGCAGAGGAGCGTTCGGGTTTTCAGAAGGGCTGTTAGGGGGTATTCTGGAGCCGTGCAGATGACATTGTTCACCATGCAGCAGAGGGCTAGGTCAAAGAGACCTTGCAGCGGTAGCCATCCAATGGTATTATAGAGGGTACAGTGGTGGGTGGAGAACAGGGCCAATAAAGCAAAACGACAGACGCCGTTGTAGGCAACGGAGAGTTTAGCCATGGCAGTAGTTGATGTCCTGGTGTAAATAGGGGAGCAGTAATCAAGAATAGGTGGAAAATTATCCTGGACAATTGCTAGTCTGGCTTCAGGGGTAAGGTATTGCCTGAATCTATAGGCGACACCTAACTTTTGATGGAACCTTCTGACAAGGGAATTTGCATGCTCAGTGAAGGTGAGGGAGGGTTCGAAAGTATTTGTAGGTGTTGATGTCCTCCAGGACTGGGCCGTCTGGGGTAAGAATGTGTAAGGGGGCATGGTTTTTATTTTTGGCCAGGAAGGGCTTAGATCTGAACAGCGTGGATTTCATTTTTTTGGCATTTACTAAGAGGAGGTTTTTTGAGAACCAGCTGTGGGCCACAGCATAGTTGTGCGAGAGAACTGAGGAGATTGCGGCCGTGGATTTTCTCACTGTGGAAGAGGACAAGGTCATCGGTATACAGGAGAGAGTGACAGTTGAGGCAGTCGAAGGAAAGCACATTAACGAATAAGGAGAAAAGGAGGGGACCCAGGATTGAGCCTTGAGAAACCCCAACAGAGACAGGCAGGGTGGAGGAGCAGGTTTGACCAATACACATGAATTGTGAGCGATCAGTAATGTAGTTAGTGAACCAGCTTGTGACTTTCTGAGAACAACCAAGGAGGCGAAGCTTGGAGGTAAGGAGAGCATGGTTAACCATGTTAAAAGCCTTTGAGAGGTCGATGAAGACAGCCCCGGTGGCTTTACCATTATCCATGTTAGACAGGATGTGGTTGGTCAGAAAGGCGAGGGCAGTGGTGGTGGAATGATTCTTGCGAAAGCTGTGCTGTTGGTTGCATAGGAGGGTGTATTTGCCTATGTACTCAGTGAGCTGATTGTGGACTGCTCTCTTGAGTAGTTTATTGAGATGAAGGAGGATGGATATTGGACGGTAATTGTCAGAGGATTTGGGGTCACCAGATTTAAGAATGGGTATAACCTTAGCTATCTTCCATGGGTCAGGCATAGAGGAGGTGGAAAGGGCAAGGTTAAAGATGAAGATGAGTGGCTTGGCAAGCGCCAGAGAGATCAGCTTAAGGAAGACTGCAGATAGCCCATCAGATCTGGAGGAGCCATGGTTAGGTAGACTTTTGAGTAGCTTCCCTGTGTCGTGTATGGAGAGAGCTTTAAAATAGAATGGGGGTATATTGATGTCTGTCACAAGTTTGTATGCAGACTCTACCAACCAACAAGACGTATTAGTTCCGACATCAACCTACTAAGGTACAAACAGTTTTGCAAGCAAGCAAAGAAGAATGACAGCTTGCCACTATGTTTGGACAGCCTGGTACAGCACATAAAGGGAGCTAATTGCCAGTGTGCTGTTTGGAAAGCAGCACTAGTAGCTAAGCTGTTTAGTCAATGTGCTTACACAACTTGGTTTGATGTATGCTTGTGTGACTTAGATACACTGTGGCTGTTCACCTCTCTATCCATGGGATTTACCACCCTGTAGGGGTACGATGGCAAGGAACCTTAGAGGAGGGTTCCACCCCATAGGTGCCATGGGAATGATTCCCTTGGCAAAAGGTAGCTTAGGAAGGAGCCCACAGAAAAGAGAGATGAGTCACTGGAGGAGGAGGAGGGGAGGATGGTGGGGAAATGAAAAAAATTATCCTGGACCAACGAGGAGGAGCGTCCTTTAAAGGCCTTGATTGGGGGCGTGGATTGTTGCTCTGCCCAGTGAACTACAGGTGTAGCCTTGCAATTGCATCACCTGATGGATGTGGCTGGACACAGACAGAGAAGTCTTGAGCCTCAACTAATGATGCAAGAATCAGGTCCAAAAGACTTGATAGAACTTACCACATGCCAGTGCACAAAGTCTAAATGCTCCTCAAGGAAGTGCAGGTGTGTGATGATAGAACTAAAGTGCACACCAAGTTGTGGGTGTGAAAGACACCCAAACATATGTGACAACACACATGAAACAGGCGAAGACAATACCAGTTATGAAAATGGTGATTTGAAATCAGATTATGACACTGACAATGATGGCTCTGAGTAAACAAGTTAAATGTGCCTCCTAATTAAGAATACATGCTATAGTGAAATGCTGCATGATGATAAACATGGTCATATGTCTGCATTAAAATGTCATCTCAAGCAATTATATATTTGCTGCATTAGAATTAATAGTTTAATTTGTGCTCAGGATGGACCTTATTATGATAATAAACAGCAAGTAGCAAAAATTTTGCGAGTAATTTTTTGGCTGAAAAAGACATTTGCATTTCCATTGGTGTCATTATTATTCAAAAGTAAATTTTCTCACTCTTTCTATTCAGCCCAGAAATAAACCTATTGTTTAACAAGCAATTATTTCAACTGTATTGTATATATGTAATCTCCCAGGCCGCATCTGGAAACGAGTGGATTCCACTCAGTATGCTTATCTGGTAAATCTCTTAAATAAATAAATAAATTTGTCAATGTCGAATGTTTGCTTGCTGGTATTAGCATTGGAAATGCAGGAGTTAGATGCATAGTAGGAATGGTAGTGAAGTACTGAACTTCACGCCAACCCCACCTTCAACCTGCAGAGACAGACAGGTATTGGGGTATGCATTTGGGTTGTCGCCAATAACGTTCATGCCATTTCACCTCACCCTGTCCTACAGACACCGACAAGTGTTGAGGTGTGTCCTGGGGTGTTCGGCTTTACAATCACCCCACTCCATAAGGACATACGCTAAAATGGGTGCAATATAGGAGAATGGGGTGAACTCTGGGGCCGATGAGTCCAAGGCACACCTCAATGCCTGTCACTGGCTGCAGGGTGGGGGGCTGGGGTGGAACGGCATGAGCATTACAGTCGGCAATCCAAAGGCACACCCCTGATGCCTGTCAGTCTGTACAGGGTGGGACATTATGGTTAGAAAGCCTAACGCCCTGGACGTTTGTTGGTATTTGCACTACAAATTTTCAACATGGCCTTTTTGTGACCCCCACCTCATGAAAGTATTTGGGACCTCTTCTCATGAACAGTGGCGCTGTGATGTTGTCAATGTGTCCCAAACTTTGAGTTCCCACAGCGACCGTGCCATTGCGTGCCAGATGTACGAAAACACAGATCGGGCAGGATGTGAAGAAAGACAGCTGCACCATTCATAGGGAGGTGTGAAGAAATGGCAATGTTGAAAATCTGTAGTGAAAATATTAAAAATGCTCAAACTTCTGAGCGTACATGGAAACTGCGCAACGCATGCGTGTAACACAGTCATTTAGTGGAATTATTTCACCAAATTTTAAACATAGGCATTTTGTGACCTCTGCTCATGAACTATGATTTTCTAAATCTGTCATGAACATTGATTTCCCACAGCAACCGCGCTGTTCTGCGCCAGATGTGTAAACGCATATATCAGGAAGGATGTGAAAAATATCAGCTGTACTGTTCATAAGGAGGTCTGAAAAAATGGCAATGTTGAAAATCTGGAGTGAACGTAATGTAAATTTGCAAAGTTACGAGGGTGCGTGGAAACTGCACAACACACACTTGTAACGCAGTTATTTTATGAACGTTTGTCACCAAATTTTCAACATAGGCATTTTAGGACCTCTGCTCATGACCAGAGTCACTGTGATTTTACATATGAACATACATACGAACATATGAATCTGCCAGCAGAACAGACCAATCGGTCTATCTAAGTCTACCTGAGTGTGCAGTTAGCACCCTAGATTGCAGCTGCCCCAGCCTCCTCCCCCTCAGTTCCTCCCCTGCTTATCCCAGCCCCTGCCTCCCTGACTCTTCCTCTTCCTCTTGCTTTATCCCACTCCTTCTTAAAGCTATTGACTGTCCATATGTTACTACCCCTCTGGCAGTACATTCCAACCTAGACACCACCCTCTCAGTGAAGTAGTGCCTCACTTCTACCTCTTGAAACGCCCCTTCCAACCTTAGTCCGTGCCCCTCGCCTCACTTTTCACTCCTCAGTTTCAACACCTCTCAGTGCTAGGTTTATTTACCCCCCTCAGGTATTTAAATGCTTCAATCATATCCCCCCATCCCTCCTCTCCTCCAGTGTGTACATGTTCAGCTCCTTCAGCCTAACTTCATATTCCTTTCCCTCCATCCCCTTTAACATTTTTGTTGCCCTCCTTTGAACCCCCACCAGTAACTTTATATCTCTCCTCAGGTATTGCCTCCAGTATTGCACACAGTACTTCAGGTGTGGTCTGACCAATGATCTATAGAGGGATAGGATCACATCCCTGTGTCTGGATGACAACCCCCTTGCGATGCACCCCAGCATCCTGTTTGCCTTTGCTGCTGCTCTCCTGCGCTGAGTTGTTCATGCTCCCAGTTACCAACACCCCTAGGTCCTTCTCCTCCTCTGTGATCCGCAACCTCATCCCCTACCCAACCAGTAGTCCCTAATCTGGTTCTTAGCCCTGAAGTGCATCCCCTTACGCTTTTTTGCATTGAATCCTAGCTGCCACTCCACAGACCATGTCTCTAGTTTGGTTAGGTCCCCCTGCAGTTTTTCCCCATCCGTCCTCTTTGTCCACCACCACCCCAATTTGGTATCATATGTGAACAGACTAACCCTGCTCCCCACTCCGTGTGCTATATCGGAGATAAAGAGTCCAAATAGCACCGGGCCCAGCACTGACCCCTGTGGCACCCCGCTTGTCACTGCTCTAGGTGCCGAGAGCTCCCCCCCACCACCACCCTCAGCACCCTCCCATGTAACCAGTTCTCTATCCATTTAGTCAGCTTTTTTTCCCACCTCCACTGCCGTCAGCTTCCCCCCCAGTCTCCCATGAGGCACTGTATCAAGGTTGGTTTGACAAGACCTCCCTGAGACAAACCCGTGTTGCCAGCCATTACTCTCTAGGAATGCCACCAGCCTCTGCTTCAGTATTGACTCCATAAGCTTACCCACTATGGACATGAGACTGACCGTCCGATAATTTCCTGGCTCCTCCCTAGGCCCACTCTTGTGTATGGGCACCACATGGGCCACCCTCCAGTCCTGGGGCACACACCCCGTTTCCAGGGAGGTGTTGAACATATCTGCCAGTGGCTCAGCCAACAGCTCCCCCATCTCCCTTAGCACCCTAGAGTGGATGCCATCGGTACCTGGTGCCTTGTCCACCCTTAGTGCCCTCAGCCCCTCTAGCACCCTACTCCCTGTGATCACTTTGTCCATCACCTCCTCCCCCCTTCCCACCCCCCAGCCCATGCTGGTAGTGGACCATCCCTATCCTTAGTAAAAATGGAGCAGAAGTACTCATTTGGAATTTCTGCTTGCTCCTCCCCCTTTTCCACCCAATCCGCTCCCCACTTTATCCTCACAATATGTTCCTTGCACTTCCTCTTTTCGCTGACATACCTAAAAAAAAGTCCTTTTCCCCTCCCTTTATGCCCTGTGCTACCACTAATTTCCTGGAGGCCTTAGCTTTTTTCACCCTCCTGGCCACCACCCTTGACCAACTCCCGTAAGCCTCCTTATCCTCTCCCTTCCCTGTTCTCCTGTACTTCCGGTATGCAGCCCTCTTTGCCCTCACGCCTTGCAGCACTTCCTTGTTCAGCCAGCATAGTTTCTTGGCTCTGGTCTTCTTACTCCTGTCCTTGGTGCAGGCTACTGTGGCCTCTGTTAGCCCAGTCTTTATGACTCCCCACTATTGTTCTGCATCCATCCCCAGCCTTATATCCTGGAGTCTCCCTCGTAGTATTATTCCCATCCTCCCAAAGTCCACCCTACTAAAGTCCACCACCTTAGTGCCTGTGCCTCCTGTCTCCCTGCCCAGCACGAGAATGAGACACACTGTTTGGTGGTCGCTACCCGATAGAGGGCCCTCCACCCTTACCTCCCTCACCACCTCCCCATTTGCCAGTACTAGGTCCAGAGTACTACCAAGCCTTGTAGGCCCACTTACCAATTGTGTCAGAAGGCTGTCCTGGAATGCATCAAAGAGCACCTGATCCCTGGTACTGCTAGTGCCCTGTGTGCTCTAGTCAACCCCTGGTAGGTTAAAATCCCCCACTGTCACCACACTTCCCCTTCTGCACACCCTCCTTATCTGCTTTGCCAACTCCCCATCCAGTTCCCCGGATTGGGCTGGTGGTCTGTACACCACTCGCAGCCTCAGCTTTCTGCCCTTGGAGTCCAGGAGCTGCACCCAAAGTGCCTCTGTCCTCTCCTCTTCTCCCTCGTCCCTTATGTATTTGATCCCTTCCCTCACACAGAGTGCAACCCCCCCCTCCAACCCCCGGTCCTCATGTATATCCTGTATCCCGGGATTGCCAAGTCCCAATCATGGTACTCTGCAGCCCAAGTCCCTGTTACTGCAGCAGTGTCCACCTTCCCCTCTGAAAGGAGCGCCTGAAGCTCTGCAATTTTGTTCCCCAGGCTTCTTGTGTTGAGAGAGACCACCTTCCACCCATATCCCTCCTTCTTCTCACTCTTCTCCTTGGCCTGTGTCCCTCCTCCCAGTAATCTGCACCCTTTCTCCTCGTTATTCTTATCAGGTGGTGGTGCCTTCTGTATTACACTCAGACCACTCTGCCCGCCCCCTCCCAGGGTTACAACACCTCCACCTTTGCCTACATCTAGGGGGGTGAGCTCATTAGGCTCCCCTGTCCAGATCATTCTACCAACCTCAGTCTTTTGGCCACATCCCCACTAGTTTAAATCCACCTTACTAGAGATATACCCCTCTAATCCCGCCTTTAATACTCCCCTCCTCTCCCTGTTCAAGTGTAGTCTGTCCCTCGCATACAAGTCACTATTGCCCCAGACTCAACCCTAGTTAGTCACTGAACCACAATTTTTGGTGTGGCAGCAATCCCTCAGCCACTCATTGAACTCCTGGATCCTACCCTTCCTCCCCATGCTTGCACATGGTACTGGGAATACGTCCAAGAATGCCACCAACTCCCCCACCCTCACACTGCCTGCCCAACCCTAGAACCTCCCTCACTATTTCCACAGTCCACCAGCCAAGTCGTTTTGTACCCACATACAACACTAAGAGGTTTCTTCCTCCCTTGCTGCACATTTGAGCAGTGCCTGCCCTGCCCCTCCTGCAGTCAACCCAGGGATAGCTTCAACCATGAAATACGGCTGAGCTTCCCTTCTGCCCCATCTACCCTTTCAGTATAGAACCTAGGATGAGTATCCCCCATCCCTTACCCCCTTTCCCTTCTAATGCCTTCCACCACCCCAGTATTCGTTCTCCTGCCCCTCACCCCACCAGCTGCACCCTGTGACTTTTTTATCTGCACCCCTACTTCTGCCTCACCCCTTTTCTCTGCCTCATTCCTCCCATCCCCTTGAACCCCTTCCCAGCCTGACTACTTCCTACTGGGCTTCCCATGTCGACCTCCCTCCTCCCTGCTGATTTCCAACCCTCTCCCATCCCATGCTGTTGTCGATTTAGAGCCCCATTCCTTCTACCCCAATAGTGATGCCCTCCCATCCTTCCCTTCCATAGCCTTCTCTCCTCCAGTCACCCCCTCCTTCCTTACTAGCCCCTTCTACCTTTCGTCCTCACTATCTCTTCCCTACCTGTTGCCATCCTCTCATGCCCACTTGTCTTCCCCTTCAGTATGTTCCTGCTCTTCCTCTCTCTCCATAGCAGGGCTCAAATCTATTCCCAGTCGATATCCCTCCTACATCTCTTCCCCTATCGGTTTCCCCTCCTACTTGTTCCCTTCGTTTCACCCCGGTCCCACCCTGGTCCCTCCTACCCACAGCCATCTGCTCTCTCCTGGTACTCCTCGTGGTCTCTTTCTCCTCCATCAGGAGGGGCCCCCCATCGCCTCGGGCACCCCCTTCCTTCTCCTCTCTTTTCTGCTAGTGTCTCTGATACTGGGGTCGGTTTCAGTCCCTAGTTGTTCTTCCCCCATCCCCCCCCCCTTGCCATCCTCTATCCCCCCCAGCCAGGATGCCTATCATACTCACCTGCCCTGCCACTTAGACTCCTCCCTAACCTCAACAGTTCCTCCCTCAAACTAGCCAGTTGTCTATAGACCATACACCCCACCCCCTAAGCCCAGTCCAGGATCATGGCGGACCCACACCCTGTACACTCCACCACCCTTTCAAAGATGCCTGCCCTATTGACATGCGGCACCTGCCCCATTTTGGCCCCCATCTTATGTTACAGGCTCTTACTCTCTGTTTCTGCACCCTGCTACAACTGTTAGGCCCTATTTACTCAAATCCCTGTTCCCCCCACACTAGTCGTCCTACTGCCCCCTTGCTGACCGGGTTAATTCAGTCTCAAATCTCATCCGTTAGATATTATATTACTGTAGCAATCCTAAAGACTCCTTGTCCATTTTTCACCCCACAGCTACCATACTTTTTGTTCTCAGCCCTCATAGTTTCACTTAGCCCAGTTAGAAATTGTATTGCACTCCAAGTATTACTCAGCTCAGTTACAGAAATAAACAGAACAAATAAATATGTATTATTACAGCAATCCTAACAGTATAGCTCAGTACTTAGCTCAGTTAGAGAAATAAACAGAACAACTAAATCCGTATTATTACAGCAATCCTAAAAGTAACCAGTCATTGCTTTGTTTCCACCCCAGAGACCCTGCTGTAATATAGGACCACACAGGATCCTGGGAGGTTGGGTGGGCAACTCTAAAGTCCCGACAGAGCTCCGTTGAGCTCGCTCACTCCCCCTTTCTCACTCGCTCGTTCTGTTTCTCCCAACACTGTAGGCTGCCCTTTTGTACTGGGCTCCTGCCTCCATTGGCGCCTTTTTCTGCCCATAAAGAAATGCGCAGCAGTCCCAGCAGAGCTACATTGAGCTCGCTCACTCCCCCTCTCTCACTCACTCATTCTGTTTCTCCCAACGCTGTAGGCTGCCCTTTTGTACTGGGCTCCTGCCTGCATTGGCGCCTTTTTCTGCCCATAAAGAAATGCGCAGCAGTCCCGGCAGAGCTGCATTGAGCTCGCTCACTCCCCCTCTCTCTCTCACTCACTCATTCTGTTTCTCCCGGAGCTGAAGGCTGCCCTTTTGTACTGGGCTCCTGCCTGCATTGGTGCCTTTTTCTGCCCACAAAGAAATAAGCAGCAGTCCTGACAAAGCTCCATTGAGCTCACTCAGTTCTCCTCTTTCACTCACTCGTTCTTAATCTGTCCCAAACACTGATTTCCCACAGCGACCACGCTATTCTGTGCCGGAAGTGCAAAAACACATTTCAGCCAGGATGTGAAAAATGACAGCTGTACTGTTCATACGGGGTTGTGGAAAAAATACCAGAGTTGAAAATCTGGCGTGAAGATATTACAGATTTGCAAAGTTATGAGTGTACGTGGAAAGTGCACAATGCATGCGCATAACACAGTCATTTAGTAGAATTATTTCACCAGATTTTCAACATAGGCATTTTGTGACCTCTGCTCATGAACACTGTCACTATGATTTTCTTAATCCGTCCCGAACATTAATTTCCCACAGTGACCATGCTATTCTGCGCCAGATGTGTAAATGCATATTTCGGGCAGGATATGAAAATGACAGCTGTACTGTTTATAAAGAGGTGTGAAAAAATGCCAATGTTGAAAATCTGGAGTGACAATATTACAAACGCGCAAAATTACGAGGGTGCGTGGAAACTGCACAATGTATGCTCATAACAGTCACTTCATGGACTTTTGTCACTAAATTTTCAACATAGGCATTTTAGCACCTCTGCTCATGAACAGTGTCACTGTGATCTTCTTAATCTGTCCCGAACGCTGACTTCCCTCAGCGACCGCACCATTGTGTGCCGGAACTACAAAAACACATTTCAGCCAGGATGTGAAAAATGACATCTGTACTGTTCATAAGGAGGTGTGAAAAAATGCCAGTGTTGATAATCTGGAGTGAAAATACTACAAGTTTACGAAGTTATGAGGGTTCGTGGAAACTGCACAACGCACACTCGTAAAACAGTCATTTTATGGACGTTTGTCACCAAATTTTCATCATAGGCATTAGGACCTCTGCTCATAAATAGAGTCACTGTGATTTTCTTAATCTGTCCCAAACACTGACTTCCCACAGCGACCGTGCAATTCTGCACTGGAAGTGCGAAAACACATTTCAGCCAGGATGTGAAAAATGACAGCTGTACTGTTAATAAGGAAGTGTGGAAAAATGCCACAATTGAAAATCTGGAATGTAAATATTACAGTTTTGCAAAGTTACGAGGGTGCAGGGAAACTGCAGAATGCATACTCGTAACAGTCATTTTATGGACTTTCATCACCAGATTTTCAACATAGGCATTTTAGGACCTCTGCTCATGAACAGTGTCACTGTGATTTTCGTAATGTGTCCTGAACACTGATTTCCACAGCTAATTACGCTATTCTCATACCGGAAGTGCAAAACACATTTCAGCCAGGATGTAAAATGACAGCTGCACTGTTCATAAGGAGGTCTGAAAAAATGCCAATGTTGAAAATCTGGAGTGAAAATATTACAAATTTGCGAAGTTACGAGCGTGCATTGAAACTGCGCAATGCACGCTCATAAAACAGTCATGTTTTGGATTTTTTTCACTAAATTTGCAACATAGGCTTTTTAAGAGCCCACCTCATGAACAGTGGCACTGTCGTTTCATTAATCGGTCCGGAAAGGTGATTCTGCAAAGTGACCGCCAAATCACCTTTCAGGACTGAATAACGCCATGACAGTGACTGTATTCATGAGGAGGGGTCCCAATAACCCCATGTTGAAAATTTGGTGGCAAAAATTCAAAAAGTGGCTGAGATATCCACATAAGTTGAAAAAACCCTATTTATGCCATTATACAGCTTATCGCCATTTCTTCAGTTCTCGGCCGGCTTTGAAGAGTGCAGACATGTTCCTGGTCCACTGAAGATAGTCGCGCCAGGCTCCAGAGGTAAATATTAGGTATGGGGAGGTGTGAGGAGGTGGATGCACAGTGGGTGGGCACGGGCTGTGGGAAGGGTCACAAAAGACCGTGAGGGACTCTTTTCTTTATTTCAGGGGCACAAATAATTAAAAGGACATCGCAGGAAGATTTTTTTTTTTCAGGTTTCATTTGTGTAACTGGGGTGGGCTCACAGTGTGTTGTCTGCATTTTGGGGAAGGGGGGACTTACGCTGACGAGGATTGGGGCCCCCCGCCAACAAATAAAGACTGTTTGAGGGGGTATGATGCCAAGGGGGATTGGACACCCCCTCAGCACACAACAAATGGGGGAGGAGGTGTCACAAACACACTCAGCAGGTCAGACCCTCTGCTCCCACAGTGCCAACCTCAGAGTGGAACAGTGTGAACAGGTAACAGACAGGTTAACCCTCCTGTGTGCTTTTGGGTCCAAATCACCTTTAGTCTCAAGTTCTGGGGGGATTCAAACTGTGAACCTTATGCTAGCGTACCCAATTTACAGGCTCAGATTCGTACCCTCTTCGGGGATTACGGTACAATCTTTCATCAGGGGCACCAAGCCAGGCTTTCAAAATGAACCCTTTTAATTCTGTAAGAGACCTTAGGTATATTCTTACCTTTTTACTCAAGCTCAGTAACACCATCAAGCTGTTGAACATTTTTGTCAGACTTAACCATCTATACGGCACATGCAAAAAAAAAAAAGAACTGGCAGACACCCAGGCAGTCTTTCAAATAAAAGATTCTTTACTAAAATATGATAAAAATATGAGATCTTCTGGTCAGTTTACATATCCTGTAGCTTCACTGAAACCTGGGGGGGAGGCACCCATGGAAGCCCAGGCTGTCTCATGTGAGACAATCACATACTATATTTTTATATTACAAATATCATACAATAATCATAACCAGCTGGCCAAGTGTCACAATCCTCCCCACCTAGACTGAATTTGGGGGCTCTATTCCCTGCAAGGGATGAGCTCCCTAAGTCAGTTCACTCCTCATGTAGACATGACAGGCCATCTGCGTTCTGATTGGTCGCTCCAGCCCTATGTAAGATCGTCATGTCATACCTTTGCAAGGGAAAACTCTATCTTAATAGTCTACCATTAGTTTTTTCCATTTGTGTCAGCCAAACCAGGGGGTTGTGGTCAGTTTGTACCTCAAAATGCTGCCCATATAAGTATGGCTCTAACTTCTTTAGGGCTCATGCTATGGCAAGACACTCTTTTTCCACAGTAGAGTAAGTCTGCTCCCTGGGAAGTAACTTTTTACTCAGGTACACTACAGGGTGAACTTTCCCTTGGTTGGATGTCTGCACTGCATAGGCCCCCTTCAGTCTGGTAAAGGCTTTTTCACAGGCTGGCTCCCAGGTAATTTTCTTAGGCACCTTTTTCTTTACCAGGTTAGATAGGGGAGCAGCCAGGGCAGTGTAACTGGGTACCCTGCTGTCCCTAGAAAACTCCTGACCAGCTTCTGCATTTTGGATCTGGGCCATGCCTAGATCACCTCTATTTTTACTTGGTTGGGATGGAGCTGTCCCCGGCCTACAACATGCCCGAGGTATGCCACTTCAGCCATGGCCACCTGCCACTTCTCAGCTTTGACAGTGAGCCCGGCCCTCTGTATCCTGCCCAGCACTTCCCTAAGGTGGGAGAGGTGTTCCTCCCAGATGGCACTAAAGATGGCAGTACTCCTCAGCACCATTTAACACCTGGTTCACCAACCTTTGGAAAGTGGCCAAGGCGTTCTTCATTCCGAAAGGCATTACTTGAAATTCGAATAAGCCTATTGGAGTGATGAAATCCGACCTCTCCCTAGCTCTGTCAGTTAACTCTACCTGCCAATACCCCTTTGTCAGGTCAATAGTCATAAGGTATGTCACCCCTCCCAACTTGCCCAGGAGTTCATCCATCCAGGGCATCGGGTGGGCGTCTGACTTCGTGACTGCATTCAGTCCATGATAGTCCACACAGAAACGAGTAGAGCCGTCTGGCTTGGGCACAAGGACTATGGGTGATGCCCAGGGGCTGTGAGATCTCTGGATTACCCCTAAGTCCAGTATTTCCTCCACCTTCCTCCTAATGTCATTTTGGACAGCCTCTGACACCCGATATGCTGTCTGCCGTATGGGCGTCTGTGTTCCTGTCTCCACATCGTGTGTTGCTAAGGGGGTTAGTCCAGGCTTCAAGCTAAACAGTGGGGCAAAGTCTGCTAAAACCTCCCTTACTTCTTGGATCTTGTCCGGGGCCAGCTGGGGTGACAATTTAACTGCCTCCATAGAGGACCCCCGCTTGCTCTCTTCCAGCAAGTCCAGAAGGGGGTCTCTTTCATCCGCCCCCTTCCCAGGAGTATATACTGCAAACACCATGTCAGCCCTATTAGCATATGGCTTCATCATGTTGACTTGGTATATTCATTCTGTATGTCTTCTGTCAGGTAATTTGATGGTATAATTCACGTTATTTACCTTTCTACTTTGACGGTCCTGCCCACTCGGCCTGCAGCTTGTCTTTCCAGACCGGGATAAAGACTATAACTTCCTGACCCACTGTGTATGAGCGAGCTCTGGCTCTGCAGTCGTACCACATTTTTATGTTGATTGCGCATAGCGCAACAAACATATTGGGACAGCTTTCTCAGAAGCAGGTTGTGGAGGCATGGCACTGTTGTGGCCAATGCCCCCACAGCCTGCAAAGACTTGTCCCGCTTCTGCCAATGCCGTGGCACGCTGCTGCTGACACTAGTTCAGCCAGCGTGCCACCAACTTGCGAGAAATTAGCTGCTGCAATCAGGGGCCGCCTCGTCATTGCAGAGTGAGCCATCTGCTGCAATGAGGGAGCGACCCGTCATTGCAGGGCGGGATCTAGAAACACTGATATTGTTTGTGAACACGGCGGCTGCTGCCATGTTCACAAACAATATAACCCCCCCATCATGTTTATTTGCCAACGGGAGCCCCAATCCTCATCGGCTTCAGTGGCCCAATCTTGATTTTGCCAACAGGGGAGCCCATTCCCCGTCGGCATTCTGTAACCAACCCCCCATGCTTTTATTGTCTGCTGAAGTTGTGCCCAATCCCTATCGACATAATCTAAGCCCCCTTTTGTTGTGTGTGCCGGCAGAACATTCAATCCCCATCGGCTACTGCTGCCCCAAAGAAAGAGTCCAGTGGCATGCTGGGAGCCCACCCCAGTGTGCTACATGCCCCAGTGAAATAAAAACTGTCACATTTTTTTTAACCTAGTAAAAAAAAACTGTCCCTCGCCGGTCCCTGCCCTCCTTCTACGCCAACCGGCGCCACCACTCGCACCTACCTCCCCACACACTTACCCCATACCCACCTCCGGAGCTCAGAGCGGTGATCTTCAGTGGACCGGTAACACATCTGCACTTTTCAAAGCTGACCGCGACTGAGGAAATGCCGGTAAGCTGTATAATGGAATAAATGGGGTTTTTCCAACTTTAATGCATATCTCAGTCATTTTTTGGAATTTTGGCACCAAATTTTCAGCATGGGGTTTTGGGACCCCTCCTCATGAATTCTTGAACTGTCATGGCATTATTCGGCCCCGGAAGGTGATTTCACGGTCACTGTGCGGAATCATCTTTTGGGGCTGATTAATGAAACGACAGTGCCAGTGTTTATGAGGTGGGCACTCAAAAAGCCTACGTTGCAAATTTGGTGGAAAAAATCCAAAAAATGACTGTTTTACGAGCGTGCGCTGCACAGTTGCTACGCATGCTCGTAACTTAGTGAATTTGCAATATTTGCACACCAGATTTTCAACATTGGCACTTTTCACACCTTCTTGTGAACAGTACAGCTGTCATTGTTCACATCCTGGTGGAAATGTGGTTTCACACTTCCGGCGCAGAATAGAGCGGTCGCTGTGGGAAATCAGTGTTAGGGACAGATTAAGAAAATGACAGTGACACTGTTCATGAGTAGAGGTCCTAAAATGCCTATGTTGAAAATTTGGTAACGACACTCCATAAAATGACTGTGTTACAAGCATGCATTGTGCAGTTTGCACGTATACTTGTACGTTCGCGAATTTATAATATTTTCACTCCAGATTTTCAACATTGCTATTTTCCCACACCTACTTATGAACAGTGCAGCTGTCATTTTTCCCATCCTGGATGAAATGTGTTTTCACACTTCCAGCGCAGAATAGAGCGGTCGCTGTGGGAAATCACTGTCCAGGACAGATTAAGAAAATGACAGTGATACTGTTCATGAGCAGAGGTCCTAAAATGCCTATGTTGAAAATCTGGTGATGATAGCCCATCAAATGACTGTGTTACAAGTGTGCGTTGCACACTTTCCACACAGCCTTGTAACTTCGCAGATTTGTAATATTGTCATGCCAGATTTTCAACAGTGGCATTTTTTCACACCTCCTTATGAGCAGTACAGCTGTCATTTTTTCACATCCTGACTGAAATGTAGTTTCACAGTTGCGGCACAGAAATACAGGTTACTCACCTGTAACAGGAGTTCTAGGAATGGTGTATGTTGTTCATCCACACTGTCTGGCAGGTTCCTTGCCGCTTTAAATCTTGCCGGAAGGTCTTCAGGCAGGCTCCTCCCACCCACCCGGGTGGTAAAACTCTCAGCTTCGCCCCATGATGGAACATCTAGCCCGCTGGAAGCCAGGTTGTGCGTCGAAGCCGGGGAGGCCGGGTGGGTCGTGTGGATGAACAACATATACCATTCCTAGAACTCCTGTTACAGGTGAGCAACCTGTATTTCTAGGGACATGGATATGTTGTTCATCCACACTGTCTGGCAGACTCCTAGCAGTTCTCCAGAAACAGGGAGGCAAGGCGTACACCCCCTACTTAGGGAATAATGACTGGAGAACCGAGGCCCCAAAACCAGCATCCCAGCATGACTCAAATTCGATGTGGTAATGAGTAATGAAGGTGTGTGCTGACTTCCAGGTAGCAGCCCTGCAGATTTCCTGGATAGGGACATCCCTAGAAGCAGCCACTGATGCAGCGGTATGGCAGGTAGAATGAGCTCTTATCCCCTCTGGGAGGCTCCATGCTCGCCAACCTATAGCAGAGATCTATGCAGGAGGTGACCCACCTTCCTATCGTCCGCTTGGCTGCAGGTCTGCCAGGTGCAGCTTCAGCGTAGGTGAAAAACAGCTGGTGAACCTCTCCCCCGAACTTCAGCCATCTGCTCCTTATGATAAGCAAGCGCTCTCCTAGGGTCCAGAGTATGGAGCCTATATTCAGCCTCCGAGGTGTGATTGGGGTAGAACACCAGCAGAGTCAACACCTGATTAAGGTGAAACTCCGACACCACCTTCAGAAGGATTTTCAGGTGGGGCTGCAGGACAACCTTGTCCCTGTGGAAGACCAGATAAGGAGACTCGATGGAAAGCGCCTGGAGCTCTCCCATCCTTCTGGCTGACGTGATAGCCACCAAGAAGGCGGTCTTCCATGACAGGTGAGAGATGTCACACCTGTGCATCGGTTCAAATGGCTTGCCCATGAGCTTAGCCAATACCAGTAGTAGATCCCATGGAGGTGGAGGTTCGCACCGAAGGGATATGTGATCAAGGCCTTTGAAAAGCACCCAACCACCTTCTTCCACAGCACGACTGCTCTCGGCCCGGCCTGCAAGCAGAGATAGCAGCCAGGTACCTTAAGGGTCATCGACTGAAGCCCTAGCTGAGAAAGGGACAACAGGTAGTCCAGAATGCTTGCCAAGGAACAGGAAGAAGGGTCCAGGCCCTTGCCCTGACACCAAATGGAGACTCTCTTCCATTTAAAGGCATAGCATTTCCTGGTTGACTCCTTACGGGAATCCTCAACAACGTTGAGGACCTCGTCGGAAAGACCCAAGGCCTGGAACTCTAGCCAATCAGAAACCAGGCTGTCAGGTGCAGGGATTGAAGGTCCGGATGGAATACCTTCCCCTGATTGACTGAGATCAGGTCCGGGCGGGCTAGGAGCCGCCTCAGGAGCCTGGAGCTGAGGCTGAGGAGATCTGGATACCAGAACTGGTGGGACCAGTCTGAGGCTACCAGAATCACCTGCGCCTTGTCCCTCCTCGCCTTGAGAAGCACCTTGTGGATCAAGAGAAATGGGGGAAAGGCATAGAAGAGGCCCGGGGTCCACGGCCTTGAGAAGGCATCCTCCTGCGTCGAGCCCTGCTGAGAGGGACAGGCATGGAACAGCCTCAGCTACGCATTCTCCCTGGAGGCAAACAGGTCCACCTGAGACATGCCCCAGTGGGAGAACAGATCTTGTACTAACCCCGGCAGGAGAGACCACTCGTGGGACACAGCTCCTATCTGGCTTAGGGCATCAGCCAGAATGTTGGAGGCTCCTGCCACATGGATGGCAAGGAGATCCACCTCCAGGCTGCGCACGAGGGACCAAATGCGGAGAGCTTCCCTGCATAGGGGCATGGAGTGCGTCCCGCCCTGGCAGTTTAGGTAGTAAATGGTCATGGTATTGTCCATCTGGACCTGGACCACTTGACCCCGTACAAATGGAGCGAAGGCGGTGAGGGCTAGATGAACCGCTCGAAACTCCAGCAGGTTGGTGAGGCATCGGGACTCCTGAGGGGACCAGAGGCCGTGCGATCTGTGCTCCCCCAGATGGGCACCCCAACCCATCAGAGAGGCATCAGTCGATAGACCATCAGCTCAGGGTGGACAAACGGGATGCCCTCCTGCAGATGAGCTGGAACGATCCACCACTGGAGAGCGTTCCACATCTCCTGGGTCACTGTCACTGGCTGATCCAAAGGACCAGAGCGCTGTGACCAATGGCTGGCCAGTCCCCAATGTAGGGGACGCATGTGCCAATGGGCCCAATGGACCATGCTGGTGCAGGCCACCATGAGGCCCAGGAGGCGCCAGGAAGTCCAGGGCAATTGCCCAACCTGAAATGATTGGGCAAAGGAGGAAAGAACCTCGGCCCTGTCCGCCGGGAGCCGTGCTCTGGCTCGCAGAGAGTCGAGCTCTGCCCCGATGAATTGGATCACCTGCTTTGGCACGAGTTCCGACTTGGCCTCGTTGATGAGGAGGCCAACTTGAGAGCAAACCTGGAGGGCCAGATCCCTGGACCGCTCCACCTCCATTCTGGAGGAGGCCGCAATCAGCCAGTCATCCAGGTAGGGGTACACCCGGACCTCTGCAGCTGCAGGAATGCTGTCACCACTGCCATGCATTTGGTGAAGACCCTGGGAGCTAGAGAAAGGCCGAAGGGCATGGCCCGGAACTCGTAGAGGGACCCCTCTGCTCTGAAGTGGAGGAATCGCTGGTGGGATGGACAGATTGGGACGTGAAAGAATGCGTCCTGGAGGTCCAGAGAACAGAACCACATGCCTCGTTCCAAGGACGGAATGATCTGAGCCAGAGTGACCATCCTGAAGGTTTGAGACCTTAGGAACCTGTTTAGGTCATGCAGGTCTAGAATGGGGAGCCAGCCCCCCGTCCGTTTCGGGACCAGGAAGTACCTGGACGCAAACCCTGAGTCTGGTGGAGGATCCACCACCTTCCTGATCACCTCCTTTTGGTGGAGCAGGGCAATGTCGACTCGATGGGCCGACAGAGAGGCTGCGGACCCCGTAACCCCCCGTGGGGCGATGGCTCAGAAGGGTGGGGCCTGCTTGAACTCCAGAGGCAGACCCTTTCCTACCACCTCCAACACCCAATGGTCTGTGGTGATAGCGGACCAGGCAGAAAGAAAGTGGCGGGCCGTCTCCCATGGGGAGAACCCAGGGAAGCGGCGAGGTTGGGGGCGACACCCCTCAACCCGTCACTGGGCAGGCTTGGAGGAAGTACCGGCCGAGGGACCTCCTGGGCCTTTTCCTCCCAGCTTCCTGTTAGAGGAAGCTGCAGGCTTGGCTTTGGGGTGTCAAGTGTGAGCCTGCTGGCCCTGATGCTGGTGTTGCTGGGCCGGACGTGCCGCAGGGGCAGAAGGGCGAAAGGACTTATGTTGCTGTCGACGGCCTTTGTCCTTCTGAGCAGATGTGACCGAGTCCAAGGTGGCATTGGACTTTTCAATTCTTTGGAGGTGGCCTTCCACCCCAGGCCCGAGCAAGTCGGTACCCAGGAAGGGGATGTCTGCCAACTTGTGCTGAGTATCCGCTGTAAAGGTGGATATCCTCAGCCAAGCTCTGCGGCGCAAGGCCACTGTGGCCGCTACTGACCGGGCACAGGAGTCTCCAATATCGAGAGCCATTTGGAGCTGCTGTTTTGCCACCGCCCTTCCCTGATCCTGCACCTGCTTGACCTTAGTCTGCAGATCAGCTGGGAGATGAGGATCACCTCATCCAGGGAGCCCTTAGGGTGTGGGAGAAGTGGCCATCAGTACAGCCAAACTGGCCTGGCCGGAGGCGAGGGAGGGCCTAGCGTATACTTTGTGCCAGCATAGTCAGCTTTTGGACTCTTTGTTGAGGGCTTGTCCACATCCTAGCGTTCCAGAACACGGAAAATGCTGTGGTAACCAACCCCTCCATGAAGGGTGTTCGAAAACCAGACAAAAGACCAGTAGGACCGCGATACTTCCTGTGCCATCCTGGCGAAGGAGGAGGAGACAGGAAGCCGGCCACTGCCAAAGCTCCAAGGCTGGGCCAACAATGGCTTCAGCCACCGGAAAAGCCTCCATGGGAGAATCCCCTCGGTCCAGTATCTCCGTGAGGGGATACTTGGCCCGCTTGGATACGGGCTCGAGCTGCATCCCAGTGGACTCCAAGATGAGCCAAAGCAGACCCATGAACGATGATGGGCTCTCATCCATCGACTGCCCCCCGGAGGACTCCAGGTCAAGGGGCCTGGAAAACAGGGAGGAGTCGTCGTCAGACTCCGAGGAGTCTGTGAAGAGCTGCCTAGGGCCTGAGCCACCCTCCACCTGCCGAGGACGGTAGGGCGTGAGGGTGACTGACAACTGGTGGGGCAATCCCTGACCCGATCAAGAATCCTTGGTCAGAGCCCCCGATTTCAGTTGTGGAGGCGGAGGTTCCACCACAATCGGTGGGGCAGCTGGTTTTGGCCAAACAACCAGCCCAGGTTTGGGTGTCTCGACCACCGCGAGGGGTTGTTTCTGCCTTTTGGGTGACAGCCACTTAATGGCCGGGGAAGGCAATGGCACCGGCTTGTTCCCGGTCAGAAGGAGCTGCTGTCACATTAAGTCCTCATAGCTTCGATGCAATTTGAGCTGAAGGCTCTCCTCTGAGGAGGAGGAAGATGAGGATGAGTGGCACTGCCACTTTCCTCGGTGCTGAGACCGAGACTGCTGGTGCCGGAGGGATCGGCTGGACCGAGACAAGGTCTGAGACCGAGAGTGTTTCCGAGGGTGGGTCTGGGAGGGAGCGATGGAAACCCGCTCCTCCCTTGGCTCGGGAGCCTTGACCGGGGGCTCCGGCACAGGAGGCGCAGGCAAGTCCTCAGTTTCCACCGGGGGAACCGGTGATGAAGAGTTGTCGGCTTCATCAGTCGACAGCCCGTCCAATGGGTCGAGAAAAATCTCAACCATGTCGATGGGTGTCTCAACTGGCTGACCTGACGGGGACACCGTGAAGCCAGCGGCCTTAGCCGCAACCTTGACCGAAGTCGAGTGTCGACTGTCCGGGGAAGGGGACCTCTCCCGCTCCCACGAACGTCGATGGTGGGACTTACCCTTTGAGTCCTTCTTTTTTGACTGAGAAGAGTGTCCCGATGGCCCCTCACCTTTCGTGGAGAGGGATTGGCAAATCTCCTTAAAAAAAGCTGTGTAGGATGATCCCAATGAGAGCGGGATAAATGCCGCGACCGAGGAAGATGAAGATGCAGCCTGGGCCGCCTCCTCCTCGAGGGCGATCATCTGCTCGAGTTGCTCAGCCAAGCCAGCCGCCATGGAAACCGCCCAACGGGCCTCGTTGGACTTCACCGGCAGATAACGTTTCTCGGGGTGCCCAAGTTGGAGCCGGGTGGTACGGTTTTTGAGGGCATTTGCAGAAAGAGATCTGCACAACTCACAGGCCTGTGGGTCGTGGTCAAGCCCAAGGCAGTAGACGCATGTGGAGTGCGGATTGGTCTTGGATATCTTCTGCCCGCATGGGCACCACCGAAAACCGGGAGTCGATTTGTCCATCACAGTCGTGATGGAAGAAGTAGACCGAAGTCTAAAAAACTTTAAAATTATTTTTGGGTGAACCGAAGAGTTTGGATACAGTCTAGATGCAGAGCACTAAGGAGGGAACCTGAGCATCCAAGCGGTAAGGAAGATCTGGCATCATGGGGTGGAGCTGAGAGTTTTACCGCCTGTGTGGGTGGGAGGAGCCAGCTTGAAGACCTTCCAGCAAGATTTAAAGTGGCAAGGAACCTGCCAGACAGTGTGGATGAACAACATATCCATGTCCCTAGAATAACGCGGTCGCTGTGGGGAATCAGTGTACGGGGCAGATTAAGAAAATGACAGTGGCACTGTCCACGAGCAGAGGTCCTAAAATCCCTATGTTGAAAATTTGGTGATGAAACTCCATAACATGAGCACCAAATTTGTAATATTTTCACGACACATTTTCAACAGTGGCATTTGTTCACACCTCCTTATGAACAGTACAGTTGACATTTTTCACATCCTGGCTAAATATGCTTTTGCACTCCTACCAGAGAACATCATGGTCACTGTGGGAAATCAATGTTTGGGACAGATTAAGATTGAATGAGTGAGAGGGGGGGAGTGACCGAGCTCAACTGAGCTCTGTCGGAACTGCTGCAGATTTGTTTGTGGGCAGAAAAAGGCCCCAATGCAAGAGGCCAGTACAAAAGGGCAGCCTGCAGCACTGGGAGAAACAGAACGAGAGCGAGTGAGGGAGGATCTGTGAACTCACTGGGCGCTGTCAGGACTGCTGCAGATTTTTGTGGGCAGAAAAGGTGTCAATGCAGGCAGGGCCCAGTGAAAGGCCAGCCTGCAGCGGTGGGAGAAACAGTACAACTGAGTAAGGCAGAGGGACTGAGTGAGCTCAATGGAGCTCTATCAGGACTACTGCAGTTCTTTGTGGGCAGAAATAGGTGCCAATGCAGGCGAAGCCCGAGTACAAGGCACGCTTGCAGTGCCAGGAAAAACAGAATGGCGCTGACAGAGGAGACAGAGCGACCTCATCATAGCTCTGTCGGGACAGCTGCAGACTTCTTTGTGGACAGACAAAGGTGCCAATGCAGCCAGGAGCCCCGTACACTAGTGCAGCCTGCAGCACCAAGAGAAACAGAACGAGTGAGTGACAGAGTGGTAGTGAGCGAGCTCAGCGGAGCTCTATTGTGACTACTGCAGATTTCTTTGTGGGCAGAAAATGTGGCAACACAGGCAGGAGCCCAGTACAAAAGGCCAGCTTGCAGTGCCAGCAGAAACGGAATGAGTGGGTGAGAGAGGGGGAGTGAGCGAGCTCAATGGAGCTGTGTCGGGACTGCTTCAGATTTCTTTCTGACCAGAACAAGCTGCCAATGCAGGCAGGAGCCCAGTACAAAAGTGCAGCCTGCAGCGGCAGGAGACACAGAATGAGCGAGTAAGGAAGGGGTGAATGATCTCCATGGAGCTCTGTTGGGACTGCTGCAGATTTGTTTTGTGGGCAGAAAAGGCAGCAATGCACGCAGGGGCCCAATACAAAAGGGCAGCCTGCAGTGGCGGGAAAACCAGAATGAGCAAGTGAGAGGGGGGAGTGAGTGAGCTCAATGGAGCTCTATTGTAATTGCTGCAAATTTCTTTGTGGGCAGAAGAAGGTGGCAATGCAGGCAGGAGCTCAATAGGAAAGGGCAGCCTGCAGTGCCGGCAGAAACGGAATGAGCAAGTGAGAGAAGGGGAGTGAGCGAGCTCAATGGAGCTTTGTTGGGACTGCTGCAGATTTCTTTGTGGGCAGAAAAAGGCGCCAACAGAGGCAGGAGCCCAATACAAAAGGGCAGCCTGCAGTGCCAGGAGAAACAGAATGAGTGAGTGACACAGGGGGAGTGAGTGACCTCAACAGAGCTCTGTTGGGACAGCTGCGGATTTCTTAGTGGGCAGAACAAGGTGCCAATGCAGGCAGGAACCCAGTACAAAAGAGCCTGCAGCACTGGGAGAAACAGACTGAGCGAGTGACGGAGGGGTAGTGAGCGAGCTCAACACACCAATGCAATCAAGATTCAGCATTGACAAATGCATGTTTGTTTCTGTTGGGCAGCTGCCAGGTTGCTCTGGGCTGTCCCCTTAAGCTCCTTCAGCCTTTCCCTAAACCTAAGGATGTAATCCATTATGGGAGTTTCCTAGGTGGCATGCTTGCCTTTCCAGTCCTCCCAGATCAAGTCTAGGGGCCCACATACCCAGCGTCCATATAAGAGCTTGAAGAGGAAAAACCCTGTCAACTCTTGGGGTACCTCCCTGTATGCAAACAACATGTGGGAAAGGTATTTTTCCCAGTCCCTCCATGCTGTTCAGCAAATGCTTGGAGCATTGACTTCAGGGTACAGTTACATCTTTCCACAAGCCCATTGGCTTGTGGGTGATAAGGTGTTGTGCGTTTCTGCACCACCCCACACTTCTCCCACAAACATTTAATCAGATCCATCATGAAGGAACCCCCTCAATCGGTGATAACCTCCTGCGGAAACTGAACACAGGAGAAAATACCAAGTAAGGCATCTGCCACTTTGTCTGTCCTCAGTGAGGATAGGGCGACTGCCTCTGGATACCGGGTGGTATAATCCACCACAGTCTGAATGAACCTCTTCCTGAAGGAGCTGGGGGTATTTAAAGGCCCCACAATATCCATTCCCACCCTCTGGAATGGCTCCTCCACTATGGGCAATGGAGTTAGGGCAGCATGGGTTTTCTTACCCACCTTCCCTATTTCTTGGCACCGGTGACAAGACCTGCAATACTCCTTCACCTGCTGGGTGAAGTTGGGCCAATAGAAATTCTGGGCCAACCGCTGCATAGTGCGCATGATTCCCAGATGACCAGATGAGGGAATATCGTGTGCAATCTTGAGCAACTGCTCACAGAACCCCTGGGGAATGACGAGCTGCCTGCCTATCACTCCTCCCTCTGTCTTAGCATCCTGAGTATACATCAGTCCATTTTCCCAATAAACCTTATGTTTTCCGTCACCTCCCTGTGCTCTCTCAGTGTCTGCCCAAGCCCTCAGCTTCTCTAGACTAGAGTCACTTTTCTGAGCAGCTGCAAACTCCTTCCACATTCCCAAGGCATGGGGCAGGTCTCCTTCAGTCTCTAAACTATGGTCCCTAGCACTAGCATCAGGGCACTCAGGATCACTGTCATCCCTAACCCTCTGACAATGGGTCACCCCTCCTTCTTCAGAGTAACCGTCCGTAGCTGTGTGGTTAACTGCTACTGGGGAAATTTCTACCCCCTTTTCATTAGTCTCCATATCAGGAGACACAGGCTGGGAAACCAGCCTCCCAGTGGTTTCCACAATGGCTTCTGCTGGGTCCAGGGAACTACAATTTTCCCTTGCCGCTTGGCTACAGGTAACTGCACATACCATCCCGTTTGAGATTGTTGCCAAGGATGATGTCAACTGCTAAAGTTTTGGCTACAGTCACCTGTTGCAGTTCCCCCTGTTTCACCCCAGTCTAGGAGAACACTAGCGAGTGGCAATGTTTTCTCCTCCCCAGTGAAGTCTTGTACAGTTACAAATTTATTGGGTATAAGCTGACCAGGCTCTACCAGATCACCTTTTACCAATGTCAGGGATGCCCCTGTGTCCCTTAACCCTTGTGTCTGTACACCATTCACCGTGACTGGATGCATGTGTTCCCTCATGTTCACAGCCATGCTTCCAGGGACACAAAAACAACCCACTTCTTTCCTAGCCCCATTTTGTGTATTGCTCGTCCTTTTGGGACACTGTCTGGCAATATTCCCAGTTTCTCTACAAACCCAACATTCGTTTCTTTTCTCAGAGAAATCTTTTTTTTGAAACCTGGGGCTAACTGGTTTTGGTGGTGGCAGTGAGGGTTTTAGCTGCCCTGAAGGTGTGCTTTTCCCTTTCTGCGCTGCCACGCCCGCCCCATTTGCTCTCAGAGCAGGTCTGCTCTTGGCATAGCAGTCCGAGAGTTCAGCAGCCTCTTGCCCTGTTTTGGGATCTCGGTCCTCCCGCCAGGTTTTCAGCTCTGCTGGGCAAGCCCAAAAAAACTGCTCTAACAATATAGTATTTTCAATTTTATCTACAGAGTTTGCTTCAGTTCCTTCCCAGCAACATTTTAAACACTGACGTTTTTTCATGGCTAGCTTCTCGTAGCTCATGTCAGAGCTTCTCCTGAGCTTACGGAATTTAGCTCTGTATGATTCTGCAGTTAAATCAAACTTTTTTAAAAGTGCAGCTTTAAGTTTGCTGTAATCATTACTGTCCTCATTGTCCATTTGACCCAATACATCCTGAGCTTTCCCGGTAAGTAGCAGGGATAGCTGGAAGCTCCTGGACCCTCTAGGAATATTTGCGTGTATACAAACTTTTTCAAAGGGATTTAAAAAGGCATCCATATCCTCCCCATCTTTAAATTCAGCTAACAATTTGTAATTTAATTTGTAACCCAGTTCTGTAGTTCCAGTTAAACCCAAGCCACTTACCTGCTCTGGTGCTGGTGGTTGGAATCGTAACTTCTCCAGTTCATGTTGCCTCTGACGCTCACACTCTTCATGGTCTGCCTCTCGCTGTTCACGGTCAGCTTCACGCTGTTCTCGCACCCTCTTCTCCTCTGCAGCTCACTGTTCTCATTCAGCCTCTCTCTGTTCTCGTTCCCTCTGCGGCTCACTGTTCTCGCTCCCTCTTCTCCTCTGCTGCTCGCTGCTCTCACTTCTCTTCTCTCTGGAAGTCCAGCTCCATTCTACACAACTCAATCTGCAGCCTGATTGCTTCTGGCTCCAGAATGCTGGTGACCTTCCCCTGCTGCTCTGGTCCTTGGCTTGCACTAGCCATGCTGTCCTCCCCACCGGATCCGGACAGTACACTGTCGCTAGCCCCTCCACACCCAAAGTCTGGTCCTTTACAGCCACGGACTGACTTGACACTCCGGGCATCAGCAGCAATCACAGCATCCATGAGGTTCTGATTGGTGGCTTTCCCCTCGTGCAGGACTCCTCTCTCCTTGCACAACTGCTTCAGGTAGTCTGCAGTGCGCTTACTGTAGTTGGGAGCCATCTTCTTCCCTAACTACGGCTACTCTAACTTGCACTTTGGAAAACAAAAAACAGGTAGGAACTTCACTGTAAGCAAAATGATATAGTTCTGTTTCCTTTTTAAAAATAAATCACTGCCTTATTTTCCAAGTGAGCTGTACAGTATTAAGCTGACACACTGAACCGTTAAAGCTTGTGTTACCAATTTTTATCGCACTGCTGCTAACCAAATCTGTCACAAATGCACTCAGCTTGTCAGGCCCTCTGCTCCAACAGTGCCAACCTCAGAGCACAATAGTGTGAACAGGTAACAGACAGGGTAACCCTCCTGTCTGCTTTTGGGTCCGAATCACCTTTAGTCTCAAGTTCTGGGGTACATGACAATTCGCTCCCGTGATTTCATACCGCAACAATTCACTCCCGACTATACATTCCCGCGTCAATTCATTCCTATGACACTATCCGCCACGACAATTCGCTCCCGCTGTATTCATTGTCATCTGTGGGAAAAATGCCCACATGGCAGTGCCACTGATTTGAACATAGTATTGCCCCTGAAAACATAAATGTATTAAATTCTAAGGCAAATCGTGCTAGGTTCACCAAAAACTCAGTCTGGGGATCCTCTACCTCTGTCTCGATTCAAATAATACTGTAAAAGTCAGTTCATAAGAGCACGTCGCAACTGTAGCGATGACAGCAGCTATGAGCACTGAGCAGGGGATTTGGAAAGGCTCCTGTCAAATTGTCACACTGAGTAAAAATGAGTTGTACCTCTATCATTAATACCTTCTCATTTGGAGGTAGGAGCTGCTGTGCCTGGTAGCTACTTTTTGCCCAATACGGACCAGGAGAAAATGAGTTTGTCTCCCCTACTTGGTCTCACATATCTTGCAGATGACCTTCTGTTGTACATCGAGGGTAAAGTTTGCATCTTTGGGGGTGAGAAGTCGAGCAGAGGCAGACATGAAGGAGTATGAGTGCATTGTTACTTAATATACCTTCAGAAGGGTGCATCACTTGTAATAATAGGGCAAAAAGGGCATATTGCTTAAAAACCACTTACAAAATGAAGGAATGTGACAAACTGCACAGCTTGCCTGGACTTTTTTACAGCGTTGTCCTCCAAACTCTCACAGTATAGAGATTACCTTAATGCAGCACTGAACCAGATGCTGAATAGCACTAATCTGCATAGACAACTCACAAACACAAATGCGGGAGCGGGAGCGAATTGTCGTAGGTGGATAAGGTCATAGGGGTGAATTGACGTGGGAGTGTATAGTCGGGAGTGAAATGATGCGGTATGAAATCGCGGGAGCGAATTGTCGTGCTCCCCAAGTTCTGTGGGGATTCAAACTGTGAACCTTATGCTAGCATACCCAATGTACAGGCTCAGATACATAGAAACATAGAAATTGATGGCAAATAAGGACCGCAAGGCCCATCCAGTCTGCTCATTTCTTTTTCTACCTTGTGAATGTGCCATCAGCCTTTGCTCTGTCAATGGCCTATCTATTCATACTCATCTGCATTGCTCCTTTATGCCTATCCCATGCCTGTTTGAAGCCCTGCACTATATTCATATCCACCACTTCCTGAAGTAGGCCGTTTCCATGAATACACCATCCTTTCTGTGAAAAAGAACTTCCTCACATTACCCCTTAATTGGTCTCCCTCTAATCTCATGCTTTGTCCTCTTGTCCTGCTTTCACCTTGTTAATGCCCTTAAGGTGTTTGAATGTTTCGATCATATCACTTCTCTCCCTCCTTTGCTCTAGGGTGTATATATTGAGCTCCTTTAATCCGTCCTCATATGTTTTTTGATGCAGTCTCTGCACCATTTTGGTTGCCCTTCTCTGGACTGCCTCAAATTGGTTAACGTACTTGTGAATGTGTGGCCTCCAGTACTGTATGCAGTACTCCAGATGGGGCCTAACCAGTGTCTTTTAAAGAGGGATTATTACCTCCCTCTTCCAACTTGTGATACCCCACTAATACACCCCCAACATTCCCCTAGCCATACCTACTGCTTAGTGGTCTGCTTGGATGATTTCTGGTCATCGGTGACAATGATGCCCAAGTCTCTTTCTTCCCTTGTGACTGCCAGCAACTCCCCTCCCAGCCTATAGGTGGCATCAGGGTTTCTCTTCCCTATGTGCATAATCTTGCACTTCTTTGCGTTAAACCCCAGTTGCCACTCTTCCAACCATTTTGCTAGTTTATCCAGATCTCTTCTCATTCTGCCCACCCCATCTGGATCATCTACTCTGTTGCAGATCTTGGTATCATCTGCAAACAGACAAACCTTACCCTCCAGTCCATCTGCAATGTCACTGATGAAGATATTGAAGAGGGCTGCCCCCAGGACTGATCTCTGGGGTACCCCACTTGTGACTTGCATCTCTTCTGACTGTTTACCTTTTACCACCACTCTCTGTTTTCTGCCCATCAACCAGTTTGCCACCTAGTTGACCAACATCTGACCCACTCTGGGCCTCCCAGCTCATTAATCAGTCTTCTATGTGGAACAGTATCGAAAGCTTTGCTGAAGTCAAGGTAGGCGACATCAACTGCTCCCCCTTGGTCCACCACTCTGGTTACCCAATCAAAGAAATCTATGAGATTAGTTTGACAGGACCTTCCTTTTGTAACCCCATGCTGTCTTGGATCATGTGCTCCTATGGATTCCAGGTGTTGCACTATACTTTCCTTAAGGAGTGCCTCCATAATCTTGCCCACTACTGAGGTAAGACTGACTGGTCTGTAGTTCCCTGCCTCCTCCCTGCTACCGCTCTTGTGGAGCGGGATCACATGAGCCCTTCTCCAGTCTTCTGGGACCTCTCCTGTGCTCAGAGACTCACTAAACAGTTCTGATAATGGCTTTGCTAGTTCCACCCTTAGCTCCTTTAGTACCCTGGGATGTATGTCATCAGGTCCCATTGCCTTGTCCACCCTGAGCTTATCGAGGTCTTGTAGGACCCTTTCTTTTGTGAAGGGATTAGTGCACACCTCCCTCCCCCTGTGTCCATGGTGCTGAGCTGTGGGCCCTGCCATACCTTCTCTTCAGTAAATACTGAGCAGAAGTATCTATTTAGAATAGATGCTTTTACGTGGTCCTCCTCCTCACATGCCCCCTCATCCCCTTTGATCTTAGCAAAACCCCCTCTGGTCTTTCTCCTTTCACTAATGTATCTATAGAAAGTCTTGTCACCTTCTTTTACTGTTTGTGCTAGTGTTTCCACAGTGTGGGCCTTTGCCTGCCTTACTGCTTCCCTTAGGGAAGTTTGGTATGCCTCCTTATCTTCATCCTGCTGCTTTCCCTTATATTTCCTGAAGGCCAACCTTTTGGCTCTGACGTTTTATGCTTCTGTTTTTGAGAACCAAAGTGGTTTCCTTCTTCTTTTGCACTTCTTTTTCTCTCTAACACAATGGGATGTTGCTTCAAGTATTTCATCCTTAATGCTTGCCCACTTTGCCTGTACCCCCTCACCTGTATTTCTTTTTGCCAGGGCTAGCTTAACTCTGTTGGCCATCTTATCAAAGTCAGCTCCTTTGAAATCCCATATTTTTGCCTTGGAATGGGATGATTTAGTTCTAGTGGCCAAATTGAACCATACCATGTGATGGTCACTGGCCTCCCAGGTGACCTTCTGCCTGGAGATCTGAGACCCTTTCCCTGTTAGTCAGTACTGGATCTAGGATAGCCCTGTCTCTTGTGGGTTGTTGTACCAGTTGTTTGAGGCCCTCCCCCTGCAGGGAATCCACCATGTGTCTAGTTCTGGCAGATGTTCCTGCTGGTATTGACCAATTTGTATCTGGCATGTTGAAGTCTCCCATTACCAGAACCTCCCCTTTAACTGTCATGTTTTGTATATCTTCTAACAGTAATGTGTCTGTGTCCTCCCCCGGTCTGGGGGCCTGTACACAACTCCTGTTAGTATGGCTGTCCCATTTCCTGTTTCCAGGGTGACCCACAGTTCTTCTGGCTCCTTATGTGTGTTCTAAATTTCTGTAGCTTTGATATTTTCATTGACATAAAGGGCCACTCCACCCCCCCCCCCTTTTTGCACCTCGGTCTCTTTTGAACAGTACATAGCCAGGTACTGAAGTCTCCCAAGTGTGGTTACTGGTAAACCATGTCTCGCTAATGGCTACTTTGTCCAGTTTAGCCTCTGTCATTATTGCCTGCAGGTCTAGGATATTGTTTTCCAGACTGCTAGCATTTGTGTACATGATTTTCCATTGGCCAGATTTCTTGTGTGTTAGTTGTTGGGTGAGGTCTGGCGTTTCCCCTGTGCATTGTATGGGGAGCCGGACCTTTTTCCTTACCTGGTGATGCAAATGAACTACAAACATGCTGAACTCCTGTTTGACCACTAGCTGAGGGGGGAGGGGTGTTCTTCCCATTCGACGTATCGGGTTCTGCACCCCTTTCCCCATTTGCTAGTTTAAATATTCTGCAAAGACGTCAAACATCTGCCCCAATGCACTGACTCCCTCCTTAGTCAGATGCAGTTAATCAAATTTAAAGAACTTTTGCTCCCAAAACTGTTGCCAGTTACCTACAAATTGTGTCTTTTTTCCTGGCACCAGCCCTTGAGCCACATGTTTAGCTCCCCTATTTCCCCTTTTCTGACCTTCCATCCATCTGCCCCTCCCCCCCAGACTGGCAGGATCTCAGAGAAGGAGATGCTGGACGAAATGGATGATAGTTTGTCATCCAGCCTGGTCAGGTGTTCCTTGGTCTCCACAACTGACCGGCTGGTGAGGTTGTTAGTCCCTATGTGCACCAGGACGTCAATGTGTTCTCCTGCTTCCTGAACAATTTTAGCAATGTGATCAGTGTCTCTCCATGCTGCTGTACCTGGGAGACATCTGACCATTACCCCTGGCTGGAGATAGGTATCAATTCCCCGAATCATGGAGTCTCCTATGATCAGAAGTTTTTTGGATTTCCCTTTTGTTTTGTTTTTTATTTTGGTTCCTGTTTTGGGTGAGTTTTGTTGTGCTAGCTCCTGTACTACAGAGTCCTGCTCTACAGTGTCCTCTGCCCCTTTGTTTGATTTCTGAGATCGAGGCAGATACCTGTTTGTAGTTTTTATATGGTTTGTGGAGGTGATATGTTGGAGAGCACTGAGTGATGGGGCACCCGATTTGCCCCTCCTAACCACCTGCCAACCTCCTGGACCAACTACCCTCTGTGGTCAAGGTGCTTCTGTTGGATGTTGGGGAAATGGCAGGAGGTTCTTATATTTCCTCTTGAATATGCAATTTGAGTGTGCAATCTCTGCCCATGTTACCTGGAGCTGAGCCCTTAGATCTCCAATGGCCCAGCATGTAGAACAGTGTCCTAAATCCTGTAAAGCTGCCCTTCTGAAAAGTGTTCTGTAGTACCTGCAGTTACATACCCTCTTCGGGGATTACGGTGCAATTTCTCGCCAGGGGCACCAAGCCAGGTTTCCAAAATGAACCCTTTTAACTCTGTAAGAGACCTTAGGTATATTCTTACCTTTTCACTCAAGCTCAGTAACACCATCAAGCTGTTGAACAGTTTTGTCAGACTTAACCATCTGTATGTCACGTGCAAAAAAAAAAGAACTGGCAGACAGCCAGGCAGTCTTTCAAATAAAAGATTCTTTACTAAAAGATGATAAAAATATGAAAAATGTAAACACAGAACACTATATCAAAGACCATCACAATCACATAAAAGAAAAACAAGAAACTACAGAACAAACTCTTACCAACATACAGTTAGATCTTTTCTATCTACTGTATGACCTTTGTAAGTGCAGTTAAATTAAATCAGAGAGCTGTGTCTTTCTATATTCCCAAGATGGTATATATTTCAAACAGTTGAGACACAATTATTAGTTTAACTCTGTCTCTCCACGCCCCTTCTGTGAGTCATCTAGCTCCTCCTTTTAAAATATAAAAAAAATACAAACATGATGTCCAGTCAGGAGGTATATTAAATAAGGGGACATCAGCAAAACTCATTTCCAAAATTATGAGTCTTTGATCCACCGGTTCCTTTGAGGTTTACAACACTGCAATCTGTCACCTAGGTACAATGTAGCCAACAGGAATCAGCTAAATGATGTCCAGTCCTGTAATAAAATGTATGTTTTAGTTTCCCAACTTCAAAGCATGCGGTCATAAAAAGGCCATAAAATGCAATTTCTCAAGGAAGTTAATTACATTACAGAGATCTTCTGGTCAGTTTACATATCCTGTAGCTTCACTGAAACCTGAGGGAGGGCACCCATGGAAGCCCAGGCTGTCTTATGTGAGACAATCACATACTATATTTTTATATTACAAATATCATACAATAATCATAACCAGCTGGCCAAGCATCACAGGGGGTACATTATGCTGATGGGGGAAGGGGTTGGGCACCCCATCAGTCAGATTTCATGGGGCTCTGAGGAGGCTGCCGCCATGTTTAGGGAAATGCCCGGGGGAAGTGTTACACCAGGCAAGGTACCACCCTGCAATGACAGGTCGCTCCCTCATTGCAGCGGAAGTGCTGATGCTGCAGTGATGAGGCGGCCCCTCTTTGCAGCAGCCAGATTGTTTCAAGTTGGTGGCACTTCTGCAGAACCAGTGTCATCAGGACACTGGGCTTGCATTGGGAGCACACCGCCAAGCCCATAAATGTAGTGCTGGCATTGGCGGCCGCACTGCATCACCTCCACAACCCACTTCTCTAAGCTGCCGGATAATGTTTCTTGCACATGCATGCAAGCAAACATAAAAATGTGTTGTTTCTCTCTACACGTGTACAGTGCATGCCTTCAGGAATGAGATTTGGTTCTAAGAATGCATTCTTGGCCAGTAACCTTAGTGTGTACAAATCAATTATTACAATGAAATTGTGGTATAATTTCTGAGCAAATGGAAGAAAAGTGAGAGCACTAAAGAACATACTTAGTTAAGATGCTATTAGACATGATTACTGGATATAAAGCATGACAAATTGGTTTTAGATGTTATATTTTACCTCTATTTAGGGTTCATTTATGGGTATTTTGGTTCACCTTATTCACATTTATTTTAGCAACTCACAAAAATTGCAACTATACAAATATGCTGTTAAAAATAACAGTTTTACAACTTCTTCGAAATTCAGTATTTACTCATTTTCATCTTTTTTCAGCTATATTGTCCAGATTTTCTCTTCAAACTTCAATATTATGTGATGAACACCACTACATACCTTTTCTGAACGCTGATGAGTAGAGCTATCTTATGCAACCATCAAACCTTCTCTAACAGGGGAGTGCAACAGGATGAATATTTTGAAAATTGGCCACTAGACTACTGAGTTTCACTCTCAAGGTCTGAGGAAATTGGAACCCCTCTACGGCAGAAGGCACTTCAGGTACATAGTCAAGGCTACTGATTTACAGTGATTAAAATAAGTAAATTCCATTTTCAAGACTTGAAATTAACGGGAATTGCACCAGTGATTGTTAGTTTGATTTCTGGATTTTACTGGGATTCGACTGTCATTCTTTTAGCATGTGTATAAGTGATCAGAATAAAAGAAGGTTTATTAAACAGAGCATTAGGCAAAGCAAACTGTGACTAGTACAAGAAGCAATTATAAAAAAATACGAGTTCTGTAGATTTACTGATCTGGGATAAAACACCAGATTCCATGAAATTCTTTGTTTTTACTGGTTTGTGTAAGCAGTCCAAATTCTGGAATTTTACCAGGTTTTCTGGTAAAAACCAAAAACCAGTGGCCTTGTGCATAGGTGCCCATACACCATTCTCCATTTTTTTTATTTATTTCTCTCTCTTGTTGTAATTGTTCAGTGTTGCCAGTCATTTGTGAAAACAGGCAACTTGCTTATCAACGTACCAGTTTGAAAAATAAATGCAATTCTTTGGCTTTTAAGTGTCAACTGAAGTGCTATGTGTTTCAACAAGCTTTCCTGCTATATACCTACCATTGTTTCAACTGAACTGTACCCTCCTTTAATACACTATTTTTAATACCTATGTTTTCAGTATATGTGATTTATTTCACATGGTGATAATTTGTGTTCATGGGGAGGCAGTATACCATAGAGGTTAAGAGCACTGAGCTGCAAACCCGGAGAACTGGGTTTAAATCTCACAGCCACCACCTGCATACTACGTGACCACAAGCAAGTCACTTAACTTCCCTGAGCTCCCAGGTCACACATGGAAACAAGCCTCAGCTTAGTGTGTCTCACCTGGCCAAAAATCATAAAATGAAAAATAAAATTGTCCTGCGCCTGTGTTTTGTTGTGTGATGCTGTTGTATGTGCTCCCAGTTTTATTTGAGATTTTCTGACTCTTGAACTGCAATTCTTCCACGCTGAAAGCCCTGGAGAATTTATGAAAAAAATGAAACCTAACCTAACCTTATTGACCCTCTCAGGTACAGTAAATGTGGGATTTGGCACCTTTGCTGCTGCCCACTAGTAGCAGGGAAGTTTCCGAAAGGCTAATTCCAGACAGCAGCAGTAAATGGACTTGTATGGCATTACTGTCTCTTCTGTGTAAAGCTCCCTAACTCAGTCTGGCTGCCAGTGGCAGTGCGGGATAGTATGGCTCAGTCCCAACTGGGAGTACTTCTCAAGGGTCATAATCAAGGTAAGTTCAGCGGCCCGAGTTTGTAAAATGTTAGGAGGCATTCTTTTATGTTAGGCTGAAGTAGGACAGTTAAAGTTTTAAAGTTACTGTTTCACTCTAAGGCCCTGTCCACACTATGCCTCTGTAACATTACAGAGTGCCCTAACCATTAAAGCAACGGTTTGCATTTACACCTGTAACGTTACAGGAGGCGTTTTCATAACCGTTGTTGAAACCACATATAAGGTGGTTCAACAGCGGTTATGAAACTGGTCCCACTTGCAACGTTACATGCGTAGTGTGGACTGGCGTGCCGGTCCCAGAAGGGACACCTCCACGTGTGGATCAAGCACTGCACCGCTTCCTGGCCGTAACAGTTTACATCCGTAACCGGGCCTGAGCGGTGTAGTGTGGACAGGGCTTTAAATAAATATGATTTGAGCACAGGTGGTATATGCTCATCAGTATGAAGTGGAGCTTATTAAATGTTATGCAATCTATGGAGCAATTATATCCTGATTTGAGATCCTGGGTCTCATTATGTATGGATTTGTGTGCTCACAGGAACTAAGATATGCTGAACTTCAGTTTTCAATAGAACTATATGTTACAAAAAGTAAGGGTACAGTACTCACATCTTTTTTTTTTTTTATTACAATTTCAGGAATACACTCCACTTGTCAGCAATAGTCCTACTCTGTTCTTATCTTTGGAAATCACAGATGTTCCTCCCTCGCATAGGTCTGATGCTTCTAGCTAATATAGCTTCACAACACACCCAGGATGTTGATTAATCCCCAATAACCCCACACCCTGTCGTAGGTTATTACTTACTTATCTCCTGGGAATCTGGAGGCAGTCACATTCTTTTTTTTGTTTCAATCTTCCTTTTTTCCTCTAGCCCCCTTGCTCAACATGCCTACCAGACGGCACTCCCCTAGCCCTGTCACTAACCTTTTCAGGGACTTATCGGTTATCCACTACTTCTCCTGGACTTCTCCTGCACCAGAGCATGGTGGGTGGCCTGGCCTTTCAGTGGTGCATGGGCTGCAGGGGGGGTGCCAGCATGGCGCTCTGGTGTCTTGAGGGATTCTTTCCTCCATTTTTCTCCCACTGAGCGTGTCAAGGTGCAGTGACATACACATATGCATGCAGAAGCACGCATGCGTTCCAGAGCCTGTCGACCGCCTCTCCCCTTTGTGAGCACCTGCTATGTGGCCACTTGGCTTCCTCCAGGTAGCAGTCACTGAGCTTCATAAACAAATCAGCACAAAAGCAGACCAGATCCTGCAAAACAGATTCATTTATTGAAATGTAAAGTGCAGCAATACATTTATCTGACTGACAAACCCCAAAAGTCATTGAGCAGGATGCTGAATCACCCCTCCCTGAGGAAGGGCAGCTGTTCATGGGATGCTCAATCCTCCCTTTTCCAGCAGCCCCCAAGTGACCCGAGTCCATTCCTGAACTCAAGTCGCTGGATGGCGATCAGTAGCGCTACTGTTATGCTATCAGGCCAGTGCTGGCAGACACAGTTTTGTCAATCAAAAGTAAGTCCTAACGCATTAAAAAGGTTAATGCACAGAATTCCAGAACATGTAGTTTGTGAGATACATCTGGTTTAGCGGTCAGGCTGAGGACTTCAGATGGAAAATACATTTCAAAGTGTACTGTACATCAAATCTTGGTTTTTATGTACTTAGATTGAAGGCTAACATTTTGCTACAAAAATGTTTTATAAATAAAAACATTTTTTACCATGTATGCTTATAAAGACAGATTAGAGCTGACCCCCTGCCACATTCATACAATGTTTATTTTAGAAGTAACAAACAGGAAAGTGGAAGCATTTGCATTAAAGAGCCAGTGTGTTGCCTGGAATTAATAGCAACTTTCAGAAGCTGGCAGCTATCACGTCTTATATCATACTGTTCTGTTTTACTAATGTAACCCCCCTACAAATGGGGGTTCCCAAAAAGTCTTCCTTGAGCTTGCCTAAATGCTCACTGCCAGGCTGGTGTCCTGTGTTTTAGCAGTTTAAATGTATTGCCAGAGAGTGACTGTATAGCCTCTGTGTACTGTCTCTTAAAGAGCTGCCTGGATTACAGTCATGATTAATCTGAGAGGGAGCTCTGTTAGAAGATGTACTTGTATGTTGATCATTTGTTAGAGTAGTAATAATATTGCAATTTGTTCTAACCTGCCTTCTTTGCAGTATGGACAGTTCTGTTTGTTTCCATCATCTTGGCCCTGGACTGCTGAAATGGGCCAATCAGTACATTTGGGACTCTAAAATGGAGCCTGCCTACAGGGGCTTGGTGGGGCCAAAACCTGTAGGAAGTGTAGTTTTGGGCTTTTGGCACCTAAAATAACCTGGAGGGGGAGCTCTTGTTGTAACTGACAGAAAGATCAGCCAACCGAACCTTTTGGATCTTGGGGAAAGTCCTGCACTGCTTGCAGTTTCAGTTAGATCTGAGTTGGGAAGTGAAGGAGTAACAGCTCGAGATAGTTCGAGCAGCAATCCATAGTGGATTCACATGGGAGAACTGTGGAAAGGCCTGAGTTTGGCCTGCATGCCTGCCTGCTGTTCCCGAGAGGGACTTGTGTTTTTTTTTCAGACTGAATCCAAATTTGGAGAGTGAATTAAGCCACTGAATTGTGACCAGGCTTTAACCTGAAGAAGACTGAAGAGTTGCTGAATGCGATCGGCCTGTCAGGACCTCCAGCTACCTCTGAACTCCTGGATTGTGCAGAGACTCTGTAATTGCAACCGGAGTGCCATTTACCTGGTACAGTGGAATTTCCTTACATGTGAATGTGCTGTGTGCTTATCGTGGGTCGTGATTTGGTTCCTCACTGTGTGTCTGAACTGTGTTTTGCTTGCTGGAGGCTGTATCCAGCTCCACGGACTGAATCCGTATCCATTTCCATTTGCCTGGGCCCTGCTACACTGGCCCAGCCAGAATACTTGCTACGCAGAGAAAGTCATCGACGAGAGACCAGCCTGGGGATCAGCCCCCTGCTCAATGTCTTGAACAGGAACGATGCCTCAGTGATTCGTGTGGGCCCTGCTTCTCCGGGCACTCCAGCTCAACAGCCTGCAGTCTCGATTTCATCCTGCCTGTGTCCAGTATTGGGTATCATGAGTAAACATCAGGGTAGCTCCCTGCAACAACAGCTAAAACAAAAAGTGTTGTCATCCGATTGTCTTGTTGCCTTTTCTTTCACGAACTGAGCCCTCCAGCTCCGGATTACAAATAGTGTGTGTTGTGCATGTTCCATCACAGGGCCCCTACCAGCTGCAATGTTCCTAGCTAGCCCACCGTTTTCCTACCTGGGTACCCAGAGTGTGTGACTGTGTAGGGACTCTGAACTGCATGCATAACTGTCTGATTAATATATAGGATAAAGTATGGGTCTCGGTGTGTAACGAGAATTTACACACACCCGAGGGGTTTGATGCTACATACCTCGAGGGGTTTATGCACAGCATCAAACCCCAAGGGTGTGTGTAAATTCAAGTTTACACACTGAGACCCATATTTTATTTTACATAATTGTTGGGCTTCTCTTTTTTGCCTCAGCAATTATATAAAATAAAAAAAGACTGCTGTGTCGGCGCAGTCAGATTACGTCAGCGTGCAAGGTCCACTTTCACTTTATTTTAAATATTGTTATTGGGGTCCATCCAGTAGTCCTGTGGAACATCTGAAGTAATTTAAAAAAATTACTGCTGAGTGTCCGTGGCAGTCTCTCTCCAAGGTGCGTTTGCGGTAGGGTTTCCTGTTTGGGAAGGACACAGCGAGCAAGGAGTTCGAGCATGCGCAGTGTGGGGAAAACCATGCACGTGTTTGCCGTTATAAACGCTCCTTTATAAAGGCAAATTACGCCACAGTTTCCCAATGGGAAAAAGGGAAGCCCATTAATTATATAGCTTTTAAGCAAATCAACCTGATTAAGCCCCTCCCTTGTTCATGTACCCTGAATAAATCAGATTCAAATTTGTTTGCATTTAACCTGACTGTGGTTCCAGTTTGTGCCAAAAGTATTGTACTGTTGCTATTTGCTGTGCTTAACCTTGTTTTACAGGGGGTCCCCAGGGTCAAGCTAGAAGAACCAGCCCTGGTGGTAAGTGCAAACAGTGTGGGTAATTGCCTGGTGAATAACGATCATTGTGAAAGTAATTATTGTATATTGTTCAGGCCACTAGAAGGGAAAGAGGGGGGTTACAGTGTCCCAGAGGGCTGTCCCCAGGTTAGCTTGACCACTAACAACCCTGACCTCTGGGTGGAGGCACCCATTTCATTACCCAGGCCCCTTAACCTGCTACTAGCCAAGCTGGCAGGGGTAGTAGCCCTTCGGATTGCGCCACCTAGGGGTTACACTAATTAGAAGGTTTTTCTACCTAAAAGTACTAGGTATGATGTGTGGAACAGCACTCTTCCTTGAGTGTGACATAGTCTGTTCTGTTCCACACTGTATGCCATCAGCATTGTGATCTCACTGACTGAGGTATCACTAGTAACAAAGAAGAGCCAATCTCCTGCTGCTTGATTGGTTACTTGTGCCCCATGCTACCACTCAGATAGAAGGCTTGTGATGTAACAATGAGTGACATAGCTTACGGGTGTCACACTGTGGGCATCAGCATGGGCAGCAGTTGAAAGGAGATGCTGCACCCTAAGTATGACCCCCAAAGCAATCTGGTATTTAATTTAATTTGGGTACAAGTACAGTATGAGGTTTGTTCAACTGTGGAAATGCAGCATCAAGGCATCAAAGGTTGTAAGTAAACAGTGGGTTAAATAATGCTAGATATAAGCAGCTTACACAGAGGGATGGGTAACTAGTAGTATAAATTACTAACAAGCATTTGTCAATGCCGAATGTTTGCCATTGTATTGCTATTGCTATTGTCACTGCCACACATTGACTCTGTGAACATGGCTGCCAGAGGCTGAAACATAGAAATTGTCGGCAGATAAGGATGAGTAGGCCGTTCTAGTCTGACCGTAAGCGGTGTACTTGACTATGGCTTCTGACCCTCCCTCAGCTGTATCTTTATGGTTTTCCCATACCTGTCCCATGGATGTTTAACTCCTGCCATAGTACTCGCTCCCACCACCTCTTCCGGCAGACCATTGCATGTGTCCACCACCCTCTCTGTGAAGAAAAGCATCCTATTAGCCTGCCACCTTACAATTTCATGTCCTGCCCCCTCATTCTTGTACTCCTCCTGTGTTGGAAGATGTCTTCCCTCTGCACCTTGTTTATACCCTTGAGATACTTGAGTGTCTCTATCATGTCTCCTGTCTACCTCCTCTCCTTCAGTGAGTACATATTGTGTTCCCTTAATCTCTGCTCATTTGTTTTGTGGTGCAAGCGCTGTACAATGTTAGTCACCCTTCTCTGGACCATCCCTTTCAAAAGTGCAGCCTCCAGAACTGCACACAGTACTCCATGTGAAGCCTCACCAGGGTTTTATATAACATCATCGCTACCTCCCTCCCTCTTTCTGCTGGTGATACCCCTGCTTATGCACCCCAGCATGCCACTGGCCCTCCATGCTGCCTTTGTAGTCTGCTTTGACATTTTCAGGTCATGTGAAATTATAACCCCCAGGTCCCTTTGTTCCTTGGTGACTGTCAGCAACTGCCCCCCTCCATCCTGTAGCTCTCCCCAGGGTTTCAATGCCCCAGGTGCATAATTTTGCACTTCTTTGATATAAACCTCAGTTGCCACTCCTGAGACCATTTCTCAAGCCTATCTAGGTCCTTTCTCATTTTCTCCACCCCTTCCGGTGTATCCACCCTGTTACAGATCTTTGTGTCATCTGCAAACTGGCAGGCCTTTCCTTTCAGCCCCTCTGCAATGCCACTAATGAAGACATTGAACAGGACTGTCCCAAGGACTGATTCCTGCGGTACCCCGCTGGTCACCCCCCCTTCCCAGATTGTACCCTATTTACCACCACCTTCTATCTCCTGTCTGTTAGCCAGTTCCTAACCCAGTTCACCACCTTTTCTACCATGCCCAGACTACCAATCTTGTTAACAAGCCTCTTATGTGAGACAGTGTTGAAGAACTTGCTGAAATTGAGGTGGGTGACATCCACGCCCCCCCCCCAATTTACTTCCATCATCACCCAGCCAAAGAAATCTATCAGATTCATCTGACACGATCTACCTGCTGTTAGGCCTGACCAGGGTTTTATATAACAGCATTACTACCGCCCTCTTTCTGCTGGTGACACCCCTGCCTCCCGCTGGTCACTCTCCCTCCCCAGATTGTACCCTATTTACCACCACCCTCTGTCTCCTGTCTATTAGTCAGTTCCTAACCCAGTTCACCACCATGTGTCCAATGCCGACTACCCATCTTGTTAATAAGCTTCTTATGTGAGATGGTGTCAAAGACCTTGCTGAAATCGAGGTAGACAACATCCACTGCCCCCCTCCATTTACTTCCTTCATCACCCAGTCAAAGAAATCTATCAGATTTGTGTGACATGACCTACCCACTGTGAATCCATGCTACCTAGGGGTCCTGGGCACTGATGGCTTGTAAATGTTCCACTATCCTTTCTTTAAGCAGTGTGAGCATGATCTTCACCACTACTGATGTGAGGCTGACTGGCCTATACTTCCCTGCCACCTCCCTACTGCCGGATTTGTGTAGAGGCACCACATGTGCCCTCCTCCAATCCTCTGGCACCACTCCTGTGCTGAGTGACTCTGTGAACATGACTGCCAGAGGTTGAAATATAAAAATTGTCGGCAGATAAGGACCAATAGGCCAATCCAGTCTGACTGTAAGCTGTGTACTTGACTACGGCTTCTGACCCTCCCTCAGCTGTACCTTTATGGCTCTCCCATGCCTGTCCCATGCATGTTTAACTCCCGCCACAGTATTCGCTCCCACCACCTCCTGTGACAGACCATTCCATGTGTCCATCACCCTCTCTGTGAAGAAAAGCATCCTCATATTCCCTCTTAGCCTGCCACCTTACAATTTCATGTTTATGCCCCCTCATTCTTGTACTCCTCCTGTATTGGAAGATGCCTTCCCTCTGCACCTTGTTTGCACCCTTGAAGTACTTGAATGTCTCTATCATGTCTCCTGTCTACCTCCTCTCCTTCACTGAGTACATATTGCAGTCCCTTAATCTCTGCTCCTTTGTTTTGTGGTGCAAGCCTTGTACCATCTTAATCTCCCTTCTCTGGACCATCTCCATCCTGTTTATGCCATTTCAAAGGTGCGGCCTCCAGAACTGCACACAGTACTCCATGTGAGGCCTGATCAGGGTTTTATTTAACATCATCACTACCTCCCTCCCTCCTTTTGCTGGTGATACCCCTACTTATGCACCCCAGCATGCCACTGGCCCTCCATGCTGCCTTTGTAGTCTGCTTTGACATTTTCAAGTCATGTGAAATTATAACCCCCAGGTGCCTTTGTTCCTTGGTGACTGTCAGCAACTGCCCCCCCCACCCCATCATGTAGCTCTCCCCAGGGTTTCTATGCACCAGGTGCATAATTTTGCACTTCTTTGGTTTAAACCTCAGTTGCCACTCCTCAGACTATTTCTCAAGCCTGCCTAGGTCCTTTCTCATTTTCTCCACCCCTTCCAGAGTATCCACCCTGTTGCATATCTTGGTGTCATCTGCAAACAGGCTGACATTTCCTTCCAGCCCCTCTGCAATGCCACTAATGAAAACATTGAACAGGACTGTCCCAAGGACTGATTCCTGCGGTACCCCACTGGTCACCCCCCTTCCAGATTGTACCCTATTTACCACCACCCTCTGTCACCTGTCTGTTAGTCAGTTCCTAACCCAGTTCACCACCTTGTCTACCATGCCCAGACTACCAATCTTGTTAACAAGCCTCTTATGTGAGACAGTATCAAAGACTTTGCTGAAACTGAGGTAGGCGATGTCCACAGGTGCCACTCCGATTAACTTCCTTCATCACCCAGTCCAAGAAATCTATCAGATTCATCTGACACAACCTACCCACTGTTAGACCTAACCAGGGTTTTATATAACAGCATCACTACCTCCCTCCCTCTGTTGGTGACACCCCTGCCTATGCACCCCTTGTAATTTTTTCACATTTTGATCCCAAATTTTCAAGCATAGTCTTTTTATCACCGTACCTCATAAACCCCATAGGCGAACATTTCTAAATCCATGGCAAAACACTATTCCATGCCACAGGTGCTGAAACTGTTTTGGGCAGAATGTGTGAAATGACAGCTGTCCTGTTCATGAGGTTGTGTGAAGAAGTGGCTAGATTGAAAATCTGAAGTCAAAATAGAAAAAATTGGCAGTTACGCATGTCATGGGAAAATTTCAACGGTGCACGTACTTGCCTTTGGTTGGTATTTTTGTTCCAAATTTTCAACCTGGGCCTTTTGGGTCCCTGCCTCAGAAACAGTGTGCTATCATTTTGTTACTCAATCCCAAAAGGTGGTTTCATGCAGTGAATGCGCCATTCTACGCCACAGGTGTAAGAACATGTTTTGGGCAGGATGTGAGAAATGACAGCTATACTGTTCATGAGGCAGTGTGGAAAAATGGCTATGTTGAAAATTTGGAGTGATAATATAAAAAATTGACCAAGTTACACTCATGCGTAGGAAAATTTAAATGAGCGCATGTAACTTGGGCACTTGTTGGTATTTTTGCTCCAAATTTTCAACATGAGCTTTTTGGGACCCCACCTCATGAACAGTGGCACTATCATTTCAGTACTGTATCCCAAAAGGTGATTTCTTGCAGCAACTGGGCCATTCCGAGCCACAGGTGCGAAAATATGTTTCAGGCAGGATGTGAAAAATGACATCCTTACTGTTCATGAGGTGGTGTGAAACAATGGCTATGTTGAAAATTTGGGTCAAAATATTAAAATAGCCAAGTTACATGCGTCGTCAAAATTTCAGCAATACGTGAATTCGTAATTTTCAGTATTTTTACAAATTTTTCAACATTGGCTTTTCGGACTCCATCTCATAAACAGCAGCACTGTCATTTTGTTAATCAGTCCTAAAGGTGATTCTGCACAGTGAGTGCAAAATGAACTTTTGGGACCCAGTAACAAAATGACAGTGACAGTGTTTAAGAGGTGGATCCCAAGAACCCCATGTTGAAAATTTGGTGCACAAATCTCAAACAATGGCTGAGATATCAACATAAGTAGAAACTGCCATTGACAGCCGTTATACAGTGCTTACCTTGATTTTTCAGTTTGTGGTTTGGCTTTGAAGAGTGCAGACGTGTCCCGGTCCAGAGAAGATGACAGCGCTTGACATCCAGTGGTAAGTATGCGGTAAACGGGGGTGCGGGGAGGTGGGTGTGCAGAGGAGGTCGGGATGGGGAGGGGTGGTCGGGGGAGATGACGAAGAACCATTTTAATTTTGACAGGGTTAAAAATAATAATAAAGATATAGGGGGCGGTTTTCTTTATTTTAAGGGACAGGAATGATTTGGCATTACTGTTACACTCCGCGGACCCCAATCAAGGCCAACAGATAATGGGGCTGGCAGGAGCACTCAGTATCCACCCTTGCGAGGGTCACATGGGGAGGGATGGTGCAACAGACAACGATGGGCGATTTTCTTTTTTTTCAGGATAAAAGAAAACACAATGAGGGACAGTTTTCTTTCTTTCAGGGAGAGTTGAGGACACTGGGGGGAGGTGTATGGTAGTGGGTGCTTAGAGGGAGGGTTGTGTGGGGGGAATAGCGTCAAAAAAATTAGCGGCAGTTTTCAGCAATGCGAGAGGGTGAGAGAGGACATGAGGAGCTGACTGCAGCAGCTCGTACATTGAGCTGTGCAGCAACTGGCAACGCCGCTACAGCATGCGACTTTACTGTTATGCTCCGCCAGACCCCCAATCAAGGCCAACAAATAATGGGGCTGGCAGGAGCACACATTGGCCGCTCAGGACTGGGGAGTAAGGCAGCACACAAATCGCTGTATGTCTTGGTGCACCGGTGAGGGAAGTGACAGATGGGGGGGAAGGGACATCACGTCAGCCAGGTTGATCAGGACACGTAACTGCTGTTTGCTGGGTGGTGTCCTGCAGATGACTAGAAAAAGTGGCATTATGATTGGTGCAGCTTTTTCTTTTCAAGTGCAGACTGTTCAGGCAAAATAGCTTCAGGATTAGCCTGGCTGGTGATTGGCGTAGCACTGTCCTGCCCCTTGCAGACCATTCTGCATTGGACAGACAGTGACACACCTCTCAAAAGTCACTCTACTGTAAGAAGTTTGCTGCCCATGCACACATGGTGAACTTAAAAAGGGGTTAAATGGTGCATAGTGTTATAATATATCTTTAATATAAGCTGCTATTACTTCTTAATTCTGAACACATTAATATGCATTGATGGTGGGGTACATTAATTGCCTTAAATAGGAAAGAAGGTTAGTTCAGATTTGCTGTTTTTTTACATTAGGTAAACTGAGAAACATTGTGATAAAGTTATTACTGCTTATTATAAAATGGGTTTTAAAAATTGTGAAACCAGACTGGCTGAGGGCCATCTTTAGCAGTGCGGTTATATCAGTGCAACAGCACTGGATAAAGATCTAGCAGCTTCTTTACACTAAAATATGTGCTAACCACATGTCTCTGATTGTCGTTACAAACGTGGCTGTTACCTGTACTCACTACAACCTTCAACAAGGAAAATAATAATTAAATGTTATTTGCATTCGTATAGAGAATACCCGATGGGCAACCATGCACAACCAGCCTGTGCTGCCACAGAGGGGTTCTGATTACATCAGACCTCAAGAGCAAAGCTCGAGAGGTCTGATGTACTCAGAACCCCGAGGTGGCAGCACCGGCTGGCTGAGCTTGAGACTGCCCATCCACCATTTTTATGGTGTATTGTCTCCCCCTTCAAAAATAACATTAAATTAAATTAAATGCTGCTTGAAACCTCCCCCCATCAAGACACGCAAGTGCAGAGTGAGCAGTATCAGAAGTTTTTCCAGTTCCGTTACCTTCGACGAATTGCAAGGAGAAATCATGTTTGAATTCTTGTTTTATGCTCCTCAATTAACTTTTTATGCTCGCCGCTGACTTTTGAAAACAAGCTGCCGCCATCATGACATTTGACTTACACTTTCAACAGATTGATGTGCATGCAGCAGTGCTGCGAGGGAAAACAGGTGCTTTTAGATTTCGAAGTCAGCTGGAATGTTGTTGTACCTAGATGTAAGAAACCAGGGAGGTTCTGGTTTGGGTTTTGCCAGATCACCCTGGTTTGGGTTCTGGTTTGGGGGAGTCATGGCCACTTTTTTGTGCAGTCTTACAGTTCATGTCAGGGACTGGCATGTGGCAGCCCCCCCCCCAACCACCACCACTACACACACACACACACACACACACACACACTTTTTAATTTTGGTAACCATTAAAAACTACTAGGCACTAGTGCCTGTTTTCAGGGGCAACCTGAGAGCTCTGGGGTGGTTAAGTGACTTGCTCAGAGTCACACAGTATGCAAGTGAAGGTTGTGGAATCAAATCCAGGTCTGCTGGATATACCAAGCTCCTTACTCAAACCTCTCAGGTATGCTGCACACAGTATTCAAGTGGAGGTTGAGGGAATCAAATTCAGGTCTGCTTGATGTACCAAGCTCTTTCACAACTCATTATTCTAACCTGTAAGCTATACTGCCAGTCCTTTTTTCCTCAGTTTATTTGCCTTTTTTTTTTTTAGTATTGTATTTAGTTTAAAGAAAGCTCTTTAGTTTTAGTGCAGACTACAGAGTCTGTCTCTGTCAGCTAATGTCTGGCATGTGCACCCCACGACGTGTGTGCGTACAGACACACACACACACATATACACAGACACAGTCTCCAACCCCATCCTCTCAGTCAAGTGCTTTTTATCTCCTTAGTTTCCCCCTCCTGTTTTGCTCCTCCTGTTCTCCTCCCTATCGCTGATTTGGTGAAGAAACAAAGCTGAAAATGGAGCGGCAAGGTTCCTGCTCCCGCAAGGCAAAGGACCAGCATAAAAAAGATCCCTACAGCTAGCTGAGATGCAGTTGGCACGAAGGTCAGAGCTGCGCAGCTATATATACTCTGGTTTTCACATGTACAAATCAGAGTATCAATGCTGCGTACAGACTCCCCTTGGCACCCTTTGACCTCTCCTAGCTTGTCTTAAGCCTGTCATATGACAGGCATGCAAGCTTGGCGGCTTGGGGGGTAAAAAAAAAAAAAAAGAAAAAAAAAGAACACTGAGCCAAGATCCCATTTAAGCCGGCAAGGTTCAGGCTTGGGTCTTCTGAAAACTGAGCCACATACATTTGGGACTGCTCATTTTCTGTGGGAGAGGTTCAGCGCATCACTAGTTGTGTCACACAAGGGTACAACCGCATTCCATGACCTTTGATCTGTGGTACAACAAGGTTTTAACTGGCATGGAAATCTATACAGAACAAACCCCAGCCGTACACTATAATTGAAAGGCTATGCCTGTAGTTCTATGGGGGGGGGGGGTAGCTCCTCCTCCATGTCCTATATAATCCTCAGGCATCCGCCCGCTCTGCTTAGAGTGAGTCACACTCACTAGCGGTGCGGGGCGTGGTGCTTGGCTGCTCTTTTCTCCGTTTTGTTTGCTGTGTTCCCCCTCCTCCTGTTTTTGTGCCTTGGTCATTTGTCCCCCCCCCCTTTTTTTTTTTGCTCCTCCATTGCTGTGTTGTCCGTACCTTTCCCTCTTGTGGCTTCCTGCTTCTGCTCCCCCTTGCCTGCTGGACCATGGTTTTGCAGTGGCCTCCTCACTTTCCTTGCTTCTGGGTACTCCTAGGATTGTGTTTTCTGCACTGCGCTCACTCTTCCCCACTGCTTTCGGCTCCTCTTTCTTGAGCAGCCATTGCTCCATGCCTCCGCCGAGTCCGCACCCATTTCCATGCCATGGATTGCTGTTTCCATTGGCTCTGCCGCTGAGGAATCCGCCCCTCATTTCCATCATTGCTCCTAGGTGCTTCCATCGCGGCTGCATGCCGCCACTGCCGGACTGGGTTTCTTTGATTTCCTGGTGCTGCACCATAGTCTCCTGGACTTCCTCCTTTAGGAGCTCATTGCCCCTGCTGTGGAGTCTCAGCTTTTTCCTTCAGATGCCTTTCCTGGACTGCCCATCTCCGTACATCTGTTCTGTGCTGCAGCCTCTGACCCAGCACTCATGCCTACCATTCGGGCTGCGATTCCGGCCTGTTTCTAGTGCTAGACATTTTGCCTTCTCTCTGCCTCGCTTGGGACTTCTGTTGCACTAGCTGCTGGCTCTTCCGATGGCCAGTGATGACCTGCTTTGGGACAGCTCTTCGTACAGACATTTGCATACTTCATATTTCCTCTCCCCTGTATATTTAATTGCATTCCTTGAACTACAGTGACAACAGAACAGACCGTACTTTGTCTTGCCTGGCAAACAACAATGTTTTCCTGCTGCGTCTTAGTCTCTTCTCCTCTCATAACTGTGCTTCTATCCCCATTGTGGTCTGGTTGCCCTTGCTTCGTGGACCTTGTCTGCCGGCAGTGGTTCCTGATGCCCTCTTTGCATGACTCCGTTCATAGCTGACCGTAGGAATCCCTTTCCAGTATTGTCTCATGCAGCTTGGCGGCTGCTGGGTTCCTGGCTCCTGCACTGGTCACTCCTTCTCATACGGCTCCTCCTGGCATTCACTCCATGTTCTGACCTGGCTGCCCTGCTGCCGCTTGCATTCCAACACTTGCTCTGCTGATACTGCCTACGTGCAAGTTCCCTCTTGCTTCCGCACTCTTCACTGCATGCCTACTACCATCCCCTTGGCTTCAGCCTCTGGATTGTCTGCTGCACCAGGTGGCCCTCTGTGTCAGTGCCCCAGTCATGCTAGCCTTCGTGGGGTCTAGCTTGATTCGCGTTCTCCCTTCCTGCCTGGCCTACGTGAGTTCCGGACGTTCACACTGGCTACGTAGGGGCCTCGTCTGGCAAGCTTCACTGCTCCTTGCTGCCCTGCATGAGGGTTTGTGGTTCTGCTGGCCTTCATGGGGCCTAGCTGCCACTCCCTATTTCTTCCTCTGGTTGACCTATGTGGGGTCCAGCCACTCATCCTCCCCCACGTGGGGGGCCTAGCTGGCTACTTGCCTTTGTCCTTTGGACTCCTGACATGCATTCCAGTTGTGCATTTTATCACGGCGTTCAGTGCCCTGCTCCGGATCCTTCCTGCTAGGCATCACCTGAGCTTATCTACTGCATCCTTCATTCTTGCTATCCAGTGTCACTCCAGCGTTGCTCTCTGCCAAGACATTCCTGTGGTTCTCCATTCCTGGCTCTAGAAGATCGTTTCTCCTGCCTTGTGCTTCCCCTGGGAACTGGACTTTGGCTGTGTGCAAGCATACCTCTCCTGCAGTTTTCTCCAACCTGGATCAGCTGGTTCAGTCCTTCCCGTCCTGGCAGCCTGTTGGATCTCCTTCTGCGGTCCATCTGCTTCAGTCCTGTCTCCCTTCCGTTTGCCTGCTGTCTGGATCTGGACTGTATCTGGACCTTCATTCATCTATCTGCCTTGTCAAAGTTACCCTGCAGTGCCTCCTTCTCCCTGGCCTAGACCAGTCTGCTCTTGCTGCTTCCTTGCCTACCTATTTCAGATTGTTTTCCTCCTTTTGGGCATTTCATTGGATCTCCGTCTGCCAGAAGCATTCATTCCATGTCACTCACTCATCTCTGACTTTTCATCAGGATTGGACGCATTGCCAGTGATTTTCACCTTCAGTCACACTACTCAAGTCTGGACCCTGCAGCCCTCACCTTGCCTGCTCGCACCTACTTGCACTCGTCAAGGATATCCTTCTTCGTTTCATTGTGGCCTTACATCTGGACTACATCTCAGGATATTCGCAATCAATTCCCTGGGACGCTTCTTGCCATGCTGCTTCAGTTCGTATGGATTTACTACCACTCCCATTTCTTGCCAGGACTCTCAGCCGAGCTTTATTCCTTAGTGCCATTTTTGTCTCATGACTTAGGCCTCGGACATTAATCTACTCCAGTGCTATAAGGCTTATTGAATCTGGTCAATTTGCCAACTCATCCGATTTGGTCCTCTTCACCACATTCTGCCATCCTTTGGCCATAAGGAGCACCACGTTTGTTCAGACTTGTCAGACCCAATCTCCTAAGTTCATCTTTCCAGCTTGCTGCCTTGTCCTGGCTCCCACCTCAACATACTGTACGTACATACCGCCCTATACAGGGATATTTTGCTTAGCAAACAGGAGGCTCTTCTATTTACCTGCTTATTACACGCCCTCAATGGTCTTCACCATTTACCATACACAATCTATTTAGTACTACTTCTTTGCTACTATGTCTGCATTTCCATGCAGGTCCGATAATTACTACTACTACTACTAATGACCTACATGCAGGTCTACTCTTGCTTACGCAATAATTGCTCATACCTACCACCATCCCTTTGGCTTCAGCCTCTGGGATGTCTGCTGTGCTCTCTACTGTACTCTACAACCTGCCTCGCCCCACCGGGGGCATGGAGGTTTCTCTTCATCGCATCTTGAATGACCTGTGCCCCTATGGAGCCTGGAGGTCCATCGTGCTTCTATTACTGATGCATACCTGCTTTGCCCTTTCAGGGCCTGGAGGTTCACTGAGATTATCTTGCCTACTTACAATGACCTGCTATGCTCCTCCGGGGGCCTGGAGGTCCATCAAGCTTCTTTTGTCTACCTACTCGTACCTCGAGTTCTATTGCCTAATGTACACTTACCTGCTTCGCCACTCTCAGGACTGGAGGTTCCAACCGCTCTGCCCTCTTCAAGCCTCATAGCCTGCATCCTGCTGCCTGCTTCATCACCAATGGCCTTATCCTTTGCATAGCTTGTCAGTTGGAACATGGACCACCATTGTTCCTAGTCTGGGTCATAGAGACATAGTCATCCGATCACGGTCCTCCTCGGAAAGAATTCCTCGCCTTCAGGATTGCTTTAACCGGTTCAGCACTTGACCCTTCAAGACTGTTTATGCTCTCAACTGTGGATTCGAATTTACTTGTATTGGATTATTGCCCTGGACATAGATATCTATTGGACTGGGAATTTGCTAGAAGGATGTGCTGCCATCTTCTCGCCGGACACTCAACATCAGTGCTTCGATTCCTGCTTCCCTGCTTTTCATCGGATTCAGGATTTACAATCTACTGGACTTCAGATTAACTGACAACCTAATATTGTTAATTTCAGATTACTCTCCCTTAGTATGCCCAGAAGGACGGGTGGGTCAGTAGCCATGGGTCCTCAGAGGTTTCCCCCAAGGGGCTTTTTCCCTCTCCTAGGTGCTACTGGCCACACTCTCCAGAGTTGGAGGAGGTAATCATATCTATACTAGAATTTTTCTTTTGGGGTCTCAATCCTACTCAATTAAGCATCCATACAAAAGTGGGATACAGAGAAAGGCCAAAATATCAAGAGCTGTGATATCATCTGTTCAAGTATCTAAGTACTATTCATATCCAATCCAGTTCATATGTACTACAATCACTGAACTATGTTCATATCCATGCTGACGTATCTCAGCACTAACCATTTCATACAACTCACACATCTTGCAGGCATTGTCCTACTTACTGGCCTGGCTCCTATGTATCCAAGCACAACTTATATCATTCAGCCCTACCTTACATAGCACAAGCACTGAGCTATAAACCACACATAGAATTCTATTTTTACACACACATACATAAATTTAAAAAATGAAGTACTACAGTACTTACAGTTTTAATTTCAGGAGCCCAATATTCCAACCTTTGGCCAGTGTGCAAAATTAGCCCACATCCAACTGCACACAATATTCAAAGAAACAGCCCAGGGGCAAACACTGCTGAATATAGTGGGCAAACAAAGGAGGGTGAACATGGCTGTGAGTGCAGTGCAAAGACAGCCCAGCAAAGAAGACAGCTCTGAATATAGCAACTGGGCAGTGCAATCAACAACAGCAGCCCAGTGCACACAGAGGTGGAGTCAGGCACAGGTAAACCATGTGGCCACTGTGGGCACTGGCAAACAAGTGGTACAGAACAACTGCAAACAACAGGGAAGGCAAAATACTGTAGAGCCGTGCTAAGGCTGAGACATGGTTGCCCAGGGCAAACACGTTTGCCTTATTCAAAACGTACATGCAAATGAGCCTATTTAGGCATTCGGAGGACAAACACAGAAACACAGATACATAGAATTTGATGACAGATAAGGACCGCTTGGCCCACCTAGTCTGCTCATTTTCTTACCTAATGGAGAAGCTGCAGATCCTAGTTAACCAACAGCCTACTTCCTCCTACCCCCCACTAGAATTGCTTTATGTCTGTCCCATGCATTCTTGACTTCCCCTACTGTTTTTGACTCCACGACCGCCTCAGGGAGGCCGTTTCATGCATCCACAACCCTTTCCATGAAAAAATACTTCCTCACATTACCTCTGAACCGTCCCCCCTCTATCTTTAAATTGTGCCCCCTTGTTCTTGCAAATCTCTTTTTCTGAAAGATGCTACCCTCTTGAACATTGTTGATTCCCTTGAGGTACTTGAAAGTTTCTATCATGTCCCCCCTCTCCCTCCTTTCCTGAAGGGTATACATATTAAGCTCCTTCAGTCTATCTTTGTATGTCTTCTGGTGCAGAGCCTGCACCATTTTGGTTGCCCTACTCTGGACAGCCTCCACCCTGTCTATGTCTTTGCGGAGATGGGGTCTCCAGAACTGCACACAGTACTCCAGATGGGGTCTCACCAACTGTCTGTACAGAGGGATAATAACTTCCTCTTTTCTACTGGCGATGCCTTGCCCTATGCATCCCAGTATCCCCCCAGCCCTCCTTACTGCCTTCTCACATTGCTTGCCCACCTTTAGGTCATTTGATATAACTACCCCCAGGTCCCTTTCCATTTCTGTTGTTGTCAGCATCTCACCCTCCACTATGTACTCTTCCATTGGGTTCCTGTTTCCCAGGTGCATTACTTTGCACTTCTTTGCATTGAATCTAAGCTGCCATACATTTGACCATTCCTCCAACCTTGCCAAGTCCCTTCTCATCCTTTCCACCCCACCTTGTGTATCAACACTGTTGCAGATCTTTGTGTCATCTGCAAAGAGACATACTTTTCCTTTCAGTCCCTCTGCAATATCACTTATAAAGACATTAAAAAGGACCGGACCCAGTACTGAACCCTGTGGTACCCCACTAGTAACCCCCCTTTCTTCACTGTGGACCCCGTTTACCCTCTGCATCCTGTTGTCCAGCCAATGTTTTACCCAGGCTACCACCCTGGGATCCACTCCCAGGCTGGCTAATTTGTTTATTAATCTTTTGTGTGGGACTGTGTCAAATGCCTTGCTAAAGTCTAGGTAGGCCATGCCTTCAGCCCCTCCCTGGTCTACTACTTTGGTCATCCAGTCAAAGAAATCGATTAGATTCATCTGACATGACCTTCCCGGTGTGAATGCATGCTGCCTTGGGTCCTGTGCCCCGCTTGCTTCTAGGTACTCAATAATTCATTCCTTCAGAAGTGATTCCATTATTTTCCCTACCACTGAGGTCAAACTGACAGGTCTGTAGTTTCCAGCCTCTGCCTTGCTCCCACTTTTGTGAAGGGGAATCACATCCACCCTCCTCCAGTCCTCAGGTACCACACCATCCTCCCATGATTTGTTAAAAATGGTAGTCAGTGGTGTTACTAGTTCTCCCCTTAGCTCTTTTAGAATTCTGGGGTGAATCCCAACAGGCCCCATTGCTTTGTCCACCTTCAGTGTTAGGAGTTCTTTCGGAACCCTTTCTTCTGTGAAAGGACTGATATCGACCCCCCTATCCAGAGTGCTTCTATTGACTGGATTAGGTACCTCCCCCTCCTCTTCTTTTGTGAATACTGAGTGTGACACTTCGACAGCTGGTTCTGATTACACTATGATTTTTGCAATATAAAATATGTAGTGGGATTGTCTGTCAGGAGAAAATACTGTCTTGCTGAAATGAACATCAACCCCGGTATAATTTCAAAGGACAGGACGTAGGTTAAACTACAGATATCTGGAATGCAATTGACTTGTCAGTTGCTTTGAAATCAGTACCTAAACTATGTATTTTATAATGCCCTCAGGAAAATCCTTTGATTGCACTTGGTGTCAAGAGGAAGGGGCATATGCATTTGTTTGGGCATCTCCTCAGGAAAAGTCATTTGATGACACTTGGTGTCATAAGGAATTGGCATATGCATTTGTTTGGGCATCTTCAGAGGAAGCCAGTTAATTCATCAAAGAGTCTTTCATGTCTTTGTGAAGCAGGAGACTGCTTCTGGATGAAAGAAGATGCTAGCAGATCACAGACTAGATTGGGAAGTCATATGAAGATAGGAGGAGCTAGGTGACCTCAGAGAGAAGGTCGGCTCAAGACTGTTTTTAAGTGTGCTGTAGCTGACCTTTAGATATACATTCATATACTAGGAATGAGAGAAGGAACATCTAAGAGCACTGAAAGATTATAAGAAATACCTTAGATAAATAAGGCTAATGGTTGGTAGGAATTTTGCACTTTTAAACCTGTTTCATTTTTAAGATTGTATGCGTTGGGATATTTTGTTCTGTATTTACTGTTTACCTATTTTTATCTATTTTAAAGTAAAGATATATGTTTTAAAAACAGAAACTGCCTGCTGCGTCTTGAAACTTATTTTTTTTATAAGTGAAGCTTAGATGGTTAAAGTTGACACTGTGCTTAAGATTATTGTGATACCAAATTGGGAAACAGGTAAGAGTTTCTCTAAGGTCTCGCATATAGTTTTAAGGGTTCATTTTGTAATACCTGGTTGGGTGCCCATAGGCGAAAGATATCTGGCATTTCCCCAAAGAGCAGATTATCTGAGCCTGACAATTGGGTATGCTAGCAAGAGGTTAACAGTTTGAATCCCTTCAGAACTTGGGACAAAAGGTGATTCGAACCTACAAAACAGACAGGAGGGTTACCCTGTTCTGTTAACTGTTCACAATACTATGCTCAGAGGTTGGCACTTTGGGAGTAGAGGGCTGACCTGCTGAGTGAGGTTGTGACAGATTTGGTTGGCAGCAGTGAGATAATTTTGGTATTATAAGCTTTATTGCTCAGTGTGTCAGCTTGAGACTGTTCCACTCACTTGAAAAAAAAGAAAGGCAGCGCTTTATTTTAAAAGGAAACAGAATTATATCCCTTGGCTTACAGTCAAGTTCCTACCCGTTTTAATTTTTTTTTCAAAAGTGCCAGTCAGAGTAGCAGTAGTTAGGGAAGATGGCTTCCAACTACAGCAGGCACACTGTAGACTACTTAAAGCAGTTGTGCAGGGACAGAGGAGTCCTGTTCGAGGTGAAAGCCACAAAGCAGAACCTTGTGGATGCCCTGATGGTAGCAGATACCCAGAGCATAGAGTCACAGACAGTGACTGTAAGGGACCAAACCTTGACTGTGGAAGGGCTAGCGGACAGTTCAGGGTCCAGATCCAGTGAGGAGGACAACAGGGCCAGTGCCAGCAAAGGGCCACAGCAGCAGGGAAAGATCACCAATATCCTGGATCCAGAAGTACTCAGGCTGCAAATTGAGTTGTGCAGGGTGGAGCTGGAGTTCCAGAGGGACAGGGAGTGAGAGAAGCGAGAGGCGGACCATGAACAATGAGAGGCAGACTGAAGTGCCTGAAGCACCGGGGCTTTGCTCCGCCAGCGGGCAGTCGGTGGAAACCTAGCCGACCCAGGGAACCATGAGGCTGGGAGGGACAGTGAGGGAGGACTCGGGAAAGCCGCAGCCAATCGACTGCCACCCCTGCCCCACAACACCCAGCCTGAAGTGCCGGGGCTTCGCTCCGCCAGCGGGCAGTCAGCGGAAAACTAGCTGACCCAGGGAACCACGAGGCCAGGAGGGACAGCAAGGGAGGACTCAGGAAAGCCACAGCCAATCGACTGCCACCCCTGCCCCACAACACCCAGCCTGAAGCGCCGGGGCTTCACTCTGCCAGTGGGCAGTCGGTGGAAACCTAGCCGACCCAGGGAACCACGAGGCCGGGAGGGACAGTGAGGGAGGACTCGGGAAAGCTGCAGCCAATCGACTGCCACCCCTGCCACACAACACCCAGCCTGAAGCGCCGGGGCTTCACTCTGCCAGCGGGCGGTCGGTGGAAACCTAGCCAACCCAGGGAACCACGAGGCCAGGAGGGACAGCAAGGAAGGACTCGGGAAAGCCGCAGCCAATCGACTGCCACCCCTGCCCCACAACACCCAGCCTGAAGCGCTGGGGCTTCGCTCCGCCAGCGGGCGGTCGGCGGAAACCTAGTCGACCCAGGGAACCACGAGGCCAGGAGGGACAGTAAGGGAGGGCTCGGGAAAGCCACAGCCAATCGACTGCCACCCCTGCCCCACAACACCCAGCCTGAAGTGCCGGAGCTTCGCTCCACCAGCGGGCGGTCAGCGGAAACCTAGCCGACCCAGGGAACCACGAGGCCGGGAGGGACAGCGAGGGAGGACTCAGGAAAGCTGCAGCCAATCGGTAAGCGAGCGCTCCTCTAGGCACAGCAGCCGATTGGCTCTCCTGCCCCATTGACTTATACTGACTGAGCCTGCTTTACCGAAATTTGTCTGGGACTTGGGAATTTCTTCCCTGTATTCTTGCAAAAATCTCCCAAATCTTCTCATTACTGCAACTGTAAAGGGAATCTGTTGATTTGTTGTATTTTTTGCTGTAATTCCAAATCCTTGGTAACCGAAGTGGGCCAGACGCTGAGGCGCCACTTTTCCTTCCTTAAATTGTGTAAAATACCTAAAAGTGCTGTTTTCTGCTAAGGTAATTGCAAGGGGAAACTGTTGATTTACTGTTTTTGCTGTGATTACAAATCCTTTTTGTATTTGTAAGGTGGGCCAGACGCTGAGGCACCACAGCCCCCCCCCACAGCCTTTTGTTGTGCAGATTTAGGCACCGTGACGAGCAGGAACACTTGTTCTGCCTCTATTTAACCTAGTGCACCTTCCTCTGTCTCTTTCCAGACTGCCACCCCTGCCCCACAACACCCAGCCTGAAGCGCTGGGGCTTCGCTCTGCCAGCGGGCGGTCGGCGGAAACCTAGCCGACCCAGGGAACCACGAGGCCGGGAGGGACAGCGAGGGAGGACTCGGGAAAGCCGCAAAATTTTTGCCCACCCGCCCTTCCCCCCTCTTGTGTGTTACTTTTATAGGCATCTTCCCCCTGAAATCTCTTCCCCGCCCTCAGCATTACCCTAAACCAATAAACTGTTCCACTGGCTTGCTGATCCAACTAATCAGCAACTTCACTACTCTCCGGTAGCCATCAACAATATCTCTCTCTCACAATGGGAGTTTACTTCTGATACTTCTTTCACTGTCAGCCATGGGGTTCCCCAAAGAAGATGTCCCTATCACACAAACTAGGGTGATCCATCTGCCCAGTCTCTGAATCATCTCCATTGTTTGACGCTCAAACCTCACATATGCCCTACATTGCTGCATCAATTACAGTGGGTGACCCCCAAAAGACGCATGAAACCACCATACATGTATTTCAATCAAGGCTCCACTACTGGATATACAGATCCCCCCTACGCCTGACCACCAAACTGCTACTTGGTGTCTCGACACAATTCCATAACCCCACATGGAGCACCCCAAAATAGTGGCAACAGAATAAGAGAAGGAGGACCAAAGACAGCCCCCTCTCCCTATCTCTGGCAGCCCTCATGAAACTCCTGCTCTTTCTATTGCTCTGTATTGGTAACGTGAAAATCAACCCTGGACCCCCTGAATGTATTACCTCTCCAGCAGACCTAACCTCAATTAAAGGCCTCAGTTTTTTTGCATATTAATGTATGCAGTCTGTTGGAAAAACTTACACTGATGCAAGCCTGGGTTGCCCATACCTTGCCAGACTTTCTCATGGTATCTGAGACATGGCTGAAACCCACCACAGCAGACAGGGATGTTAACCTAACCAACTATCAGCTATTCGGAGCGGATCGCCAAACAAGGGGCGGTGGAGTAGCTATATATGCAAAATCCGGTATACCTGTATCCTGTATTGCTGCAACCTCTATGCCCAAGGAATTTGAATGCCTATCCCTAAAAGTCTCTCTCCCCAATACAGCAGCTTTTCAGCTAGTTGGATGCTACAGACCCCCCCTCTGCTGACCTCAAGCTCTTATCCCACCTGGGGAATCTGCTCAAGCCCAGCACTGAAGAAGTCATTATTCTAGGTGACCTGAATTTCAGCTGGCTTACCCAGGCAGCTGCACCTCTGGTATCATTCTGTGATACATATGGGTTCACACAACTAATTAATGAGCCAACAAGAATTAATGCAAGGAATAGTAATAACAGCACACTACTTGATATCATGCTAGTGAATAAACCCCATCTATTCACACATGCTGGAGTGCTTCTCTGCGATATAAGTGATCACTGCCCCATCGCAGGGGTAAGATCTTCCAGCAAAACAACAACCCTGCAAAATTCCTCATGAGGAGATCCAAGAAAAACATCAATATTGAAGGATATTTGCATGATCTAGCTCACTCTCCAAGCTGGCAAGACTTTTATCTTGCCCATTCTGTGGAAAAAGCACAGCAGGTGCTAAATAGCATTATAATAAGTGCCCTTAACATCCATGCCCCAATCTCTAGTATCCGAATAAAAACAAATCCTGTTGTTGGTTTCAGCTGACCTCAAAGCTGCACTGCTGGAGAGACAAACTCTGAAAATGGCAAGAAAAACAAGAATGCAAATGACTGGATGATCTTTAGGAAAGCCAGGAATAGATGCACCAAGAAAGTTAGGGATACAAAGGCTGCCTTCTACTTGGCTGAGCTCGACTCCTCCTATCATAATCCTGCTAGGTTTTGGGGTACCATCAAGGGTATGGTTGGGCAGGATTCTAGCACCTCCCTACCAACTCAATTACACCACAGTTATGGCCCTATCACTGGCAAAATGGAAATTATGGACGCCTTCAATAACCACTTCACAACGGCTGGCCTTGCCTTTGACACCTCTCCAGCTAACCTGCTGAGGGAACAATTAAGCTCCCAGTACACTGGTGCTCAGAGAGCTGACTCTTCCTTCAGCTTCAAATCTGTACTGTTGAAGCAAGTAGAGGACCTATTATGGCAGCTGGATACCAAAAAAAGTGCAGGGGCAGACTCTCTGGACCCCTACTTTCTAAAGATTGCATCCCATGTACTTGCAGTCCCCCCTAACACATCTCTTTAACCTATCTCTAAACTCTGGTTCTATTCCCACACTGTGGAAGACAGCCCAAGTGGTTCCCCTTCTAAAATCAGGGGACCCTATGGACCTTAATAATTACAGGCCCATTTCCATTCTACCAGTGCTATCCAAGATGCTGGAGAAATTAGTGAGTACCCAGTTAAGGGAATATCTTGATGATACTAACCTCTTGAATCCAGCTCAATCTGGATTCAGGGCCAAGCATAGCACTATCACTGCACTAGCCAAGGTCACAAATGACTGGCAAACCGAATTAGATAAAAAGAATAATGTCTGTGCAGTATTTCTGGACCTGAGCAAAGCATTCAACACTGTGGACCACGAGCTTCTACTATCATCCTTGCACTCCATTGGCCTAGATCCACCCTCCCTTAGGTGGTTCAGGTGTTATCTTACCGGTAGGTCACAGCAGGTAAAAGCTGAAGGTGACCTATCCCCATTAAAACCACTGTTAAGAGGAGTCCCCCAAGGTTCTATCCTGGGTCCTATCCTTTTTTGCCATCTATATAAATAATATTGATTCAACCCTCACCAAATCCTCTGTACACCTCTTTGCTGATGACACTGTTTTGTATGTCGGCAACCCTTCTTCTGCAGCTGCCCGTGAAATCCTACAAACAGAATTCTCCTAGTTACAATATCAGCTACTTGAGAAAAAGCTTCTGTTAAATGCAAAGAAAACTAAAGCAATGATGTTCACAAATCAAAGCTCCACCAGCACCTCCTCTTCAATCATTCACCCCCAGCTATGCACTATACTTGGAGAAAATCTGGAGTATGTAGAAAATTTCAAATATCTAGGTGTGTGGATTGACAGCAGACTCGACTTCACTCATCATTTAGAAGAACTGCTAAAAAAAGCTTTGCCAAAGGCTTGGCCTTTTCTATAGATTGAAACCCTTCCTAAACAGAGATTCAAAGATGAGGTTAGTCCAGGCCATTTTTCTCTCAGTTGTTGACTATGCAGACTTCCTTTATAGTCACTGTCCCATCTCCTACCTACACAAGTTGGATACCTTATACCATAGAGCAATAAGATTCATAACAGATCTGCCATCTAATACCCATCATTGCTCTCTTTGTGCTGCAGTTGGATGGGTTTCCCTACACCTCAGAAGGTACAGAAATGCAGCTTTATGGATTTACAGAGCATTATCAAAAAAACTTCCAAACTATATTCTGGACTGCTTCACCCAGAGCATTCCTAGCTCCTATGCCCTAAGAAGCAACAACATCATCCTGTTCAAATTGCCCAAATTCAACACCCGGCTAGGGAGGGCAGCAATCAGCTATTCTCTAGCTATAGCATGGAACACCCTACAAAAATCCCTAAAACTGTCCAATATTATACCAATTGCATCCTTTAAACAGCGTTGTACAGTTTTCTTCACAGAGAAATGCAGTTGCTACCGCTAGAGCTAGCTTTGTCATCTCACAATCTCCCTCCCCAAAAATTCACCATATATGGCATAATCTTTGTTCTTCAGTTCTCCCTCCCAGGCAGACGCCCCATCTTATGGCACCCAGTAATACCTTCCACCATCCTAGTATTACATTATGCTGTGTGTTTGCCATGGCCCCTCCACTGGGATATGTATACACTGTATATACTGTAAATATTAGCTTAACTTTCCTATCACCCATTTTATCTTGTGAATTTTACTGTACATCACTGTGCTTATAAACGTTTTTTTCCCCTGTATGTATAACTGTTTTATATAAGTGTATTGATGTATCTGTTGCGTATCAGCTGTTGAACCTTGACCTTATCAGGTCCATCTTGTAAATGAGCCTTGCTCAATGATGTTCGCCTGAATAAATAAAGATTTGATGATGATGATGATGATGAACAGCAAGAGGTGGACCATGAGGCAGAGCGAGAACGCCGTGAGGCAGAGCAAGAACGCCATGAGGCAGAGCGAGAATGCCGAGAGGCAGAGCGAGAACAGAGAGATGCTGACCATGAGGAGCATGAGTGCCAGAGGCAACACAAACTGGAGAAGCTACGACTCCAACCAGCAGCACCAGGGCAGGTAAGTAGCTTGGGTTTAACTGGGACTACAGGACTGGGTTACAAATTGAATTCCAAATTGATAGCTGAATTTAAAGAGGGGGAGGATATGGCTGCCTTTTTAAATTCTTTTGAAAAAGTTTGTAGTCAGGCTAAAATTCCTAGGGAGTCCTGGAGCTTCCAGCTATCCCTGCTACTTACCAGGAAAGCTCGAGATGCATTGGGTCAAATGGACAATGAGGACAGTGATGATTACAGCAAACTTAAAGCTGCAATGTTAAAAAAATTTTAATTAACTGCTGAATCATACAGAGCTAAATTCCGTAAGCTTAGGAGAAGCCCTGACATGAGCTACAAGGAGCTAGACACGAAATAACGTCAGTTTTTAAAACGTTGGTGGGAAGGAATTGAAGCAAACTCTGTTGATAAAATTGATCCCGGGCTCACTGTCAAAGCTGAGAAATGTCAAGTGGCCATGGGAGAAATGGCATACCTCGGGCATGTGGTAGGCTGGAGACAGCTCCACCCAACCAAATAAAGATAAGAGGTAATCCAGGCATGGCCCAGATCAGAAACTCAGAAGCAGTTCAGGAGTTTTCTAGGGACAGCAGGGTACTATAGGAGATTTGTACCCAATTACAGTGCCCTGGCTGCTCCCCTATCTGACCTGGTAAAGAAAAGGATGCCAAAGAAAATTACCTGGGAATCAGCCTGTGAGAAAGCCTTTACCAGTCTGAAGGAGGCACTGTGCAGTGCTCCTGTATTGACAAGTCCTGAGTATAGAAAACCCTTTATAGTTCAGACTGATGCCTCAGACATGGGTATTGGGGCAGTACTGAGTCAGACATCCAACCAAGGGAAGGATCACCTTGTGGCATATCTGAGTAAGAAGTTACTTCTCAGGAAGCAGGCATACTCTACTGTGGAAAAAGAGTGTCTTGCCATAGTGTGGGCCCTAAAGAAATTAGAGCCATACTTATATGGGTAGCATTTTGTGGTACAGACTGACCACAACCCCCTGGTTTGACTGACACAGATGGGCAGAAATAATGGGAGATTACTGAGATGGAGTCTTACTTTGCAAGGGTATGACATGACAATCGTACATAGGGCCGGAGCAAAATCAGAACTCAGATGGGCTATCTTGTGTCTCAGGAGGAACTGATTTGAGAAGCTCATTCCATGCATGGGATAGAGCCCCCAAATTCAGTCTAGGTGGGGAGGATTGTGACACTTGGACAGCTAGTTCTGATTACACTATGATTTTTGCAATATGAAATATGTAGTGGGATTGTCTGTCAGGAGAAAATACTGTCTTGCTGAAATGACACATCAACCCCCCTCAGGTATAATTTCAAAGGACAGGACATAGGTTAAACTACAGATATCTGGAATGCAATTAACTTGTCAGTTGCTTTGAAATCAGTACCTAAACTAGGCATTTTATAATGCCCTCAGGAAAATCTTTTGATTGCACTTGGTGTCATGAGGAAAGGGCATATGCATTTGTTTGGGCATCTCTTCAGAAAAAGTAATTTGATGACACTTGGTGTCATAAGGAATTGGGTTATACATTTGTTTGGGCATCTTCAAAGGAAGCAAGTTAATTTCATTCAAAGATCCTTTCATGCCTTTGTGAAGCAGGAGACTGCTCCTGGATGAAAGCAGATGCTAGCAGATCACAGACTAGATTGAGAAGTCATATGAAGAGAGGAGGAGCTAGGTGACCGCAGAGAGAAGGCCGGCTCAAGACTGTTTTTAAGTGTGCTGTAGCTGACCTTTAGACATATATTCATATACTTGGACTGAAAGAAGGAACATCTAAGAGCACTGAAAGATTATAAGAAATACCTTAGATAAATAAGGCTAATGGTTGGTAGGAATTTTGTACTTTTAAACCTGTTTTGTTTTTAAGATTGTATGCATTGGGATATTTTGTTCTGTATTTACCGTTTACCTATTTTTATCTATTTTAAAGTAAAGATATATGTTTTAAAAACAGAAACTGCCTGGTGTTCCTTGAAATTTCTTTTTTTTTTTAAGTGAAACTTAGGTGGTTAAAGTTGACACTGTGCTTAAGCTTATTGTGATACCAAATGGGGAAACAGGTAAGAGTTTCTCTAAGGTCTTGCATAGAGTTTTAAGGGTTCATTTTGTAATTGCTGGTTGGGTGCCCATAGGCGAAAGATATCTGGCATTTCCCCAAAGGGCAGATTATCTGAGCCTGACAATTGGGTACGCTAGCAAGAGATTAACAGTTTGAATCCCTCCAGAACTTGGGACAAAAGTGACTCGAACCCACAAAACAGACAGGAGGGTTACCCTGTTCTGTTAACGGTTCACAATACTATGCTTAGAGGTTGGCACTTTGGGAGTAGAGGGCTGACCTGCTGAGTGGGGTTGTGACACTGAGCAGATGTATTCGTTCAGTGTCCTTGCTTTTTCACTGTCCCTCTCTGCCCACCCACCCTCCTCTTTATTCAGCCTCAGTATCCTTCCCTGTGTCTTTCTTCCCTCCCAAATGTACCTATAAAAGGTTTTATCCCCCTTCTTAACCGAGTTGGCTATCTTTTCCTCAGTTTGGGCCTTTGCTATTCTGACTGCCTTCCCCGCGTCCTTCTGCTTTAACTTTTACAGTTCTCTTCCTTATTCTTCCTGAATGCTATCTTTTTCCTCCCTAACTTTCCCTGCCACTTCTTTTAAGAACCGTAGTGTTTTTCTCTTTTGGTTTGATTTATTTGCTTCACACAAAGGCTTGTTACCTCTGTGATGGCAGTTTTGATGTTTCCCCATTGTAGTTCCACCCCTCCTTCTTGCCTGTTTGCTAGTGCTTTTCTTAGGCACTCTCCCATTTTGACAAAATCAGCCCTCCTGATGTCACACAGCTACATCAGCATGTCATTATGGGCCAATTTGCATGCATTTCCATGTGTAGCTTGCCCAAGCTATTTCAGGGTGCACACAGCATCACCTGTATGTCAGACTGGAATTACAAGTTGGTAGCAGTGTTCAGTTTTAGGATTAGGACTAAACGGATCAGTGTTAGGCCCCATAATGTTCTCTAGTTTTCTAAACGATCTCCCGACCACCTGCTCTCCCTTCTCCTCCATTCACATGTATGCTGATGATACAGTCTCGTATGCATCTGGCTCCTGCTCCACCAAGGTTGCATCCAACTTGCAGCATGACTTCGACAAAGTTCAGCATTGGTTTGCAAGCCACCAACTATCTCTCAACACCAAAAAAACAGTCTCCATGACCTTCGGCACCAGGCAGAGACTTACCAGGTTTCCCTCTCTCCCTCCTTCCACACCCTTGATGGGACTTTACTCGAGGACACATCCTCCTTCAGGTACAGTATTTAGGTGTCTGGCTGGACCAACACCTGAACTTCTCTGGTTATAACGACGCCATTCAGAAAAAATTGTGTCCCAAGCTCAGTGCCTTATTCAGGAACCATGCCTGCATCCCACCCATGGCTAGGCATGAGATTGTCCAGAAGGTGATCCTACCTATCTTCGACTACTGTGACATCCTGCTTCCTCAGATCGTGCTCCTCCTAGTCCCCTACTCTCCCTCCTCCTAAAGTGTTCCTCCCCCTTCTTTCTCTACCCTTAATCTAGCTCCTTCCTGTGAGCTTGATCACTGCCTTGTGCAGGCAGGATCCTTAGTGCATGGTGGGCAACAAATTTACCCCCTTTCCCTTATTTCTCCTTTTACTGTACCCCCTCAGTCACTGCTAGATCACTGTCTTGTGCAGGCAGGGTCACCCAGCACACTGGTGGGGTACTACCCCCCACTATAGTTGACCTCTGCTACCCCCTCCCACAACATCTCTCCCCCAACAACCCCTCTCTTGCATCATTATATAGAAATAACTCTCATCACCTATAACCTGTGTCCTGCCAGTAAGGCTGTTCACCACCCTACCCAGATAGGGTTAATAGGACACTGTTGAATTTCAATTCCCCCCTCCCCCCCTTGGACGCTCCCCACCTACAATACCTCTCTCATCACCCTGCCACACTCTACCTCTCCTCTCCTCCTACCCCCCTTCCGCACTGGCCTACCCCTACACTCAATTAAGCACTTTTAACCTTCCCCTATACCCCTCTTATATGCACTTTAGTCCACCCTGTTATCTCTGTTTGCCTCAAAAATCGTGTTCTGCCTGCGTCTCTCTGTAAATTTCCTTTCCCTTCTTCCATTCTGCCCTCTGCAATTTTTCGTTCCCTCCTTTCATTCTTCCTCTTTTTACTCCTATCACTGTAAATCTTAAATATCTATGTTACAGTAATGGCTACCAATTACTATTGGGTCATTTTGCTAATCTAGTGCTACATACTGTTACCAAGTTATTATCAGGGCCCCGAGTTTTCCGCGATTCCGCAGGTGTGGCAAACCTGGAAATATTCATGAATTTGCCGTCGCCGCGAATTCGCTGGCTGCCCGTGGGAACAAACGTGTGCCCCTCTAAGAATGTTAGTATGCCACGCTGGGAGTCCACCACAGCATGCACAGCTTCATTGCCGACAAGTGCCCAATCCTTGTCAACTTCCTGTCCCCTCCCCGAGCTGCCTGGTGCCGCGCTGGGAGCCCACCCCAGCGTGGCAAAAGCTAATTTCCCAGCGGGGTGCCCAATCCCCATCAGTTTCACTGCCCGAATGTCTTTATGCCACGCTGGGGAGCCCACCCCAGCGTGGCAAAAGCTTCCCTTGCCGACAGGGGTGCCCAATCCCCGGGCTTCACTGACCGTTAGCCTGGTGCCACGCTGGGAGCCCACCCCAGCGTGGCAAAAGTCCCTCCAACCTGAACCTGAAACCCGAAACAAAACGTCCATCATTGATTCTTTTGCCCCTCCCCAACCCGCACCCACCCTCTGCGTACCCACCTCCCCACACCCCCACCTCAACCCATACTTACCTCCGGGCCCAGCGATGATCTTCTGTGGACGGGGACACGTCTGCACTCTTCAAAGCCGACCGTGAACTGAAGAAATGCGGTAAGCTGTATAATGGCATAAATGGATTTTTTTCAACTTTAGTGCATATATCAGCCATTTCTGGAATTTTTCACCAAATTTTCAACATGGGGTTTTGGGACCCACCCTCATGAACTGTGACACTGTTATTTCATTAATCGGTTCCGAAGGTGTTTTGCGGTCACTGCGTGGAACCACCTTTCTGGAATGATTAATGAAATGACAATGTCTGAATATGAGTAAACTCCTAAAACCCTATATTAAAATTTAGTAAATATTCCCAAAGCGACTGTTTTCACGGCGTGCGTTGCGCGGATTTCACAGCACTCGTAATTTTCTAGCATTTTTAATATTTTCACTCCAGATTTTCAGTATTGCCATTTTACCACACCTCCTTATGAACAGTACAACTGCCATTTTTCACATCTCTCACCGAAATGTGTTTTAGCACATGTAGCGCACAATAAATTGTGATCGAATGTGTCTGAAATCAATATTCGGACAGATTAATAAAATCATAGTGATACTGTTCATGAGCAGAGGTCTTAAACTGGCTATGTTGAAAATTTGGTGACAAACGCCTATAAAATGACTGTGTTCTGACGTGCATTGTGTCAGATTTGTAAAAAAAACAAAAAGGAAAAAAATTAAGGGTAAAAATGTGCATAGAATTGCCGCAGAAATTGGTGTTGAGTACAGAAGTTCTGCGGCAAATGAGAACCCTGCCGCAGAACTTTGCTCTGATGTGCCACAGAAAAATCGGGGCCCTGGTTATTATATGTGTTCCAGTGTTACCAACTGTCACCAACTGCTGCCAAATTGCTATATGTGTCTTCATATCTACTATAGTTAACTGTTGTATTGTAAGCAAAAGTGATCCACCTGTAAACCCGCCTGCTCTCATTGTATGCAAGTAAGCAAACTGTATTCCAGCATTGTAACAGTTCTCTGTATTCTATCCCATTGTTCCCTACTCCCCAAGTCGCACCGGTAGACGAGCAACTTGTTGCTCAGCGTGCCTTCCTGGTGAAACATGTAAATAAATAAACAGCAGGCTAGATTTATATACAGCAGCACAGACTATTGTGCCCTAGGGGACAAACACCACAGGCATGAGTGGTTGTGCTGCATGCCATTGACATATTGTTGTTTCTGCTACAGTGTGTATCATACGCTACAGTACCATAGGTAGCCGGTATTGTGAGGGACATATCATTGCATACTGTGTATCAGGTAACACTGAATGCTGCTATCCACAAATAGACCGGCCCAGATAGCAGGTGTGTACTAAAGGTGGACAATAATGTCAGGGTCAACAAAATTCAATAAATAAATAAATACTGCCCTGTGACCCGCATACGCTGTGCCAGTGGCATGGGATTCTCACAGTACCACACACATGGCCAGCCATGTGTGACGGACTGAAACATAGAAACATAGAAGTTGATTGCAGAAGGAGACCGCTAGGTCCATCTAGTCTGCCCATTTGTTTTAGACCTATTTTGACACTCTAGTTGCCCTTTGTAGTCAGGGCTCCCGTGTGTCTATCCCATGCATTCTTGAATCCTCCCACAGTGTTGACCCCCACAACCTCTTGGAGCAGGCTGTTCCAGGCATCCACCATTCTTTCTGTAAAGAAAAACTTCCTGGTGTTGGTAGAGAACTTCCCTCCTTGCAGCCTGAGGTCATGTCTCCTGGTCTTGGAGCCCTTCTTGAAGTGAAAAAGTTCCTGTGCCTGTACCCTGTTAATGCCTTTTATGTACTTGAATGTTTCAATCATGTCCCCTCTCTCTCTTCTCCTCTGCTCCAGGGAGTACAAATTCAGTTCCCTAAGTCTTTCCTCTTATGACACGTACTGCAGAACCTGAAACATTTTTGTCACCTTTCTCTGTACTGTTTCCACCTGGTCAATGTCCTTCCTGAGGTGAGCCCTCCAGAACTGGACTCCGTATTCCAGGTGAGGCCTGACCAGCGATCTATACAGTGATAGTACCACTTCTCTCCTCCTGCTCGTGATTCCCTTCCCAATGCAGTCCAGCATTCTGTTGGCCTTCAATGTTGCCTTGTCACAGTGCTTACTAACCTTCAAGTCATCTAAGATTATGATTCCCAGATCTCGTTCCTGGTTTGAGGACACCAGTCTTTTGCCCCCTAGGTAATACTCCTTTCTTGGATTTTTCTTTCCTATGTGCATGACCTTGCATTTTTTGGTGTTAAATCTCAGCTGCCACACTCCAGATCATTCTTCTAGTTTCTTGAGGTCAGCTTCCATCTTGCAGACCCCTTCTGAGGACTGCATGTACAGGTGTGCAGTATGTACCCGGGTTGGACCAGATATATACCATCATACAGGCCCACTGATGTCAAGGGCATTCCCATCACTGGAACATGTGCACTGTGTGGATGACCCCAGCTGTGTGGCACCATCTACTATGTGGTGCAACCTGGACACCTGTACACCTTCCCCTCACCGCCCACCATCCCTTCAGTGCAGCATGTGTGTGCTGTATTGCCTTGGTGTACCCCCTATGGAGTGATTGGGGTGGTGTGCTGCATGTACTCGCTGTCAGGGTGTCCACTGACTACTAGGCCACCTCAACTGCCTGGCAGAGTTGGGACTGGTGCCAGATGAAGGTGTCATGGGCATTGCCCCAGTACCATGCTAGAACTCGTGGCCATTACCATTGGTTTGCAGCATATCTCTTCCTTTGCATATGGAGTGGCCCAGGGTGGCTTTCTGCCCTCTCTTTCTGTCCAATGACTGCATTTATTAGGTGCACCATGATGCTGTTGTTGCTTACAGCACCTGTTGCTTGTTGCTGCTGTATCCACACCCCCATTCTTGTTTTGCCCAGAGGTAAGACTACCTTTTTCTGGGTGGTAATTTGCACCACACTATGTGTTGTGCAAAGTTGCGCAAATTCACTTTGTGCAGTGCTAACATGATGAATATAGCATAGCGCCTATATTCATGTACACACACCCTCTCTTTGCCCAGTGCATACATTATTATTTTATGAGGTGCTATTCCAGTTTGCCTGTGCTATTTGGTCTTTTGAATATAGGGGACCCACGCAAACAGGGGGCAATCCTGACGCAAATGATTTGTGCCCAGTGTAAAGTTTTGAATATCTGACCCCAGGTGTTTTTTGTTGACCATGAAAAATCCCCCTCCTATCCTCACTTGCTTACCGGGGAAGTCTTTGCTGTTTAACCTGCTACAGATAAAACAAAAGCCCTAGTTCCACCTGAGGCCTTCTGTTGTGTGATCATGTGGGTGAACATTCTGCCAGTAGAACAGAGCAGAGATTTGAATTCTTGTATTCCATCCATAGTAACCATTCAATCTCTTGAATGTAGGAATAGCAAAAAAAAGGAAAGGGAGGGAATAATGTGAAGAAGAAGAAGAAGAAGAAGGAAGAAAGATGAGGGAACGGGAAAATGGGAGTGGATTGAAGAAAACAGAGGTTTTAAGGGCTTATTTTAAAACAAATATATAATATATATATGGGGGGGGGGGTCCAAGGGGGACTTTCAACCCTAACTCCAAATGTCCTCACTTTTTTCGCTGTAGAACAACCCTAACTGATGTATTAAATGGAGTTTTTTGCCTCTAATTTCCCTTCTTTTTGAGAATGAGGATGATAAATAGTGAATGAAATGCAGTGGCGGGAGCACGGGTTCCCGTTACATAGCAACAGCAACTGCAAAGCAAACGCAAGCGGCAATGGTAGGCAAATTGTTACGATAACAGCAACAATAAAGCCAACAGAAACAGAAACACAAGCGCATATGGAAACGCAAACTGTTACACGCAAGGTCAAGGTACCACAATTGTAAATGTAAATGGTAACAGTAACAGCAACAACAAAACCAACAAAAAACAGAAACACAAGCGCATACGAAAACACAAACTGTAACACGCATGGGCAGGGTACCACAATTGCAAATGCAAACGGTAACAAAAACAGCAACAATAACGCAAAACAAAACAGAAACGCAAGTGCAAACAAAAATGCAAACTGTAACAGACACGGTGGCGTAGACGGGAACGGTGATGCGAACAGTAACAGAAGCGCTACTGGAAACACTAACAGACACAGTAACAAAATGGCACACCCTTCTTTCCCCAAAAAACTGCATTGAAAAAACACATTGAAAACAAAGAATGTTTGCATAATAATTGACTTCAGAGCAGAAAATTACGACTTAGAATGCTAAATTGCTTATATCTCAGGAACCGTGCGACGTAGAAAAAAAAATTAAAATGTTGTGAATTATAATTTTCCTAGCTAGTTTTATGCTTAGCCCCCATTTGGGGGGCTAAGCAATGTTTTGACGAAAAGTCCATATCTCGCACCATTTCCGAGATACGGGCCCGGAAAGACACAATGGACGCCATAATGTTACTCTATGACAAAAAGCGTCACCTTTGGAGTGCCGTCACTTTGCCGCCCTGTAAAATTATTTCACCAAACCAGCAAAAGGCACATCTCTGGGATGTTGGCTTTCTTCCCTCAAAATTTCAGCCGAAACGACCAAACCGTTTTTTTGCAGCACTGCAGCAAAGAATTCCTGTAATGTGGCAAACGCTGCAATGTTATCCTAGGAGAAAAAATGTCAACTTTGTAGTGCTGTAACTTTTCCACCCTGTGCTATTTCTTGACCAAACTACCAAAGGCCACATCTGTGGGATATTGCCTTTCTTTCCTCCAAATTTCAAGACAAAAGACCAAACCGTTCCCAAGATATTCAATATAAAAGAGTACTACAATCTCCCTGTCTATTCCATTATAAAAAATCTGGCCATCTTGTCCCTCCCTCGTGACCAAAGATGGTGATCAAAGAATCTCACGATCAAAAAATTTGCAGGTTCACAAACAAAGATTTTAAAACCTTATAAATCGAAAAATTGAAGGAATTGCGGTAAACCACCACCATGGTTCAACAGAACGAAGCCCCCTGAGTAAAAAACACCCTCATTTGACTTCCTACAACACCCCTGGGCTGAGAAAATTGTTTTTTTAATTGGGACATCTTATCCTTCGCTCGCGATGCACGATCGCTATCAAAGAATTTACAGGCTCGCGATCAAAGAATTTGCATGCTCACGATCATAGAATTTAAACGATTGTAATTTAAAAAAATATACATAATTGCAGTAAATCACCACCATGGTTCATCAGAATGAAGCCCCCTGAGTAAAACCCACCCTTGTTTGACTTCCTACGACACCTCTGGCCTGAGAAAATTGATTTTTTTCATCTGGCCATCTATCCCCTCACTCGCATCCATTGTTGCATCCTTGCAATCAAAAAATTGCTACTTGCTCGAATAAAGATGAGGACAGAGATGGCCAAATTTTAAATTAATTTTCTCCAGCCCTGGAGATGCCCTAGACTGCCAAATAAAGGTGGAGTTCGTTGTCACCATCAGCATGCCCAAAATAATGCAATACTGATCCCTGATAATCTAGTACCCCCAATAAAATATTTACATCCCTGGTAGTCTAGTAGCCCCTCCCAATAAAATATATGAAAATTAATGCCCTGGTGGTCTAGTGCCCCACCCCATTTTTAGATCCCTAGTGGTCTAGTGGCCCCCTGAGCTGTATTGTCTCATCACATCTGACTCTTTATATCCCTGGTAGTCTAGTACCCCCCACAACACAATGAAGAAATTATGACTTTATTATATGCCTGGTAGTCTAGTGGCCCCACCCATCCATCCAAGCCCACAGCACCCACCCCCATCCAGCCAGCCAGTGACTTGGCACAGCCCTCCTCTCACCTCCATGGCCAGCCACCAACTGTCTGCATTATGAGCAGTAATGCAAAGGAGCTCTGAAAATATTTCTGAGTGCCTCTTTTGCATTACACCTCGATGGACTGGTCGACAAAGGCGTGAGAGGAGGGCTGTGCCAGTCGCTGGCTGTGCGAAGGGTGAGTGCTGCTGAAATATGATGGGAGACACTAAACCTGACTATCGCATAATTTCTTTCATTATGAGGGGCACTAACTACCAGGGGATAAGTCAGATATAAGACAATAGGCAAAGACTCAGTTTCTGAGATCAAAAACAGGGGGTGGGGGCCATAGACTCCAGGGCGTGTTCTTCATGGGGGGCCACTGAACCTGAGATGTCAACTGATGAGAGCCTCGGGGATCATTGTTGATATTTTGGGCATACTATCAGGCACAATGGCTAAGAAAACCCACCTTTATTTGACAATCTTGGGCACCCCTGGGCTGAAAAAATGAATTTTTAAATCTGGCCCTCTCGTCCCTCGCTCGTGATGCACGATTGCGATCAAAGAATATCATGATCAAAGAATTTGCAGGCTCGCGATCAAAGAAATTGCACGCTCACAATCAAAGAATAAAAAATGGTGAAACGTGATTTTTTTTGACCAATTTGAAGCGAATCAATGCCATGGTTCGATAGAATGGATCCTCCTGAGCAAAACCCATCCTCATTTGTGTCCCTAGCCCACCCCTGAGCCGATCTATTTGTGTTTTTAGGTTGCGATGCAAGATCGCGATCAAAGATTCTTGTGATCAAAGAATTTGTCGGCTCGCGAACAAAGATCATTAGCGAGCCGCGAACGAAGAATTTAAAAGCTAAAAACTCTATTTTTGGACCGATTTGGATGGAACCAAAGCCATGGCTCAATAGATCGGGTTCCCTGAATAAAATCCATCGAAGTTTTACTTCAGAAGTGACCCCTGAGCCGAGATATCTGTGTTTGTGCAATCGGAAAACTGAAAACAAGATGGCGACCTCGTGGTCAAAGAATTTTTGAAATTCCTCGGGATCAAAGATTCTTGAACCACGGAGCTGCAAATTCTTTAACCGACAGGTGGGACGAGATGGCCAGAACCCCGATTCTTTGATCGCAAGATAGACATTTAAATTTTCCCATTGACTTATAATGGGAACTCAAAAGTGCCATAACTTTTAAATGCCTTAATATTTTTTCACCAAACAATAAGTGGCATATTCGGCCACCAAAGCTCTTTCAAACGAGCCATCTCACAGAGCTGCATGCCACACAATGGCCATGCAGGACCACATTAAGAATGCCAAAAGGTGCCTCCAAAACTGGATAATATTGCATTTTTCAGAGCTTTCGTACACAAAGACCAGCATTCCGACAGAAATGCAATTTGGCATATCGAGTGATCTAGTGCACCCCAAGGCAGGTACCAAATTTCAGGCAAATCCATTGAACGGGTCCAAAGTTATTAACGTCCAAACGTTTGATATTAGTATGTAACTGGCTGCTCAACCCTAACTATAGTGGCACGACCGTGCCACTATAATATATTGCTATGCATTATATTTTAACCTGAGATGGCATGTTAATGCTGGGATGTGCAGGCACTATTTTGCAGGGGAGGATGAACATTTTTAAAAAAGTCATAAAATATTTATTTTTGTGCATTTTTTCACCTCTCCCCCCAAAAATCTTGGACCCATTTTATAATCGCAATAAGACACTTCAGGGTATGCTTTGTGGTGGGATAACGGCACTTCTTGGGTGGTTGAAAGCACTTGGCAATGCCTAGTGCCTCACAACACACCAGAGGTGTGCTGTTATCCCACTGCAACACACACACACTGTCATGTCTTATTGCTTAAATGTGATGCACTAAACTCACAGTGGGGATTACAAACAAGTGGGATAGGCCCGAAGCTTCCCCAGACAAAGTGGTTAGAACAGGGAGGTCAGGATTAAAGAGTATGATGTAGAATCAGACAAGTATAGGAACTGGTAAGAGGGTTAATAAAGGGAAAGCAAGAGATGCCCAATCTAGAGTAAGGTTATGAAATAGTTTCAGAGGAGAAAAGGAGTGAGGTAGTAAAAATGCAGAAGTAATAAGGAGGTAGAAGGGTAAACTGAACTTGCATAGATACTAAATAAAGGAAGGTAAGGAACATGGAAGTGGTGCAGCAGTCTTTACGGAAACCTTCTGGAGACCAAGATGCTGCCCCATATGTATTCTTCTCTCTGGATTGGAAATACAGGTTGCTGGACTCCAGGCTAAACTGGTGAGGATACATACAGCAGATGTTCTGCTCTACCCAGACGCCACCAAGTCCGCCGCCACTCCAGCAGATGATGCCTAGACAGAGGCAGAGCAGATGGACTATATTTGGTTCCAGGAGAGTGGGTGGGGGGGGTACAGTGTATGCTTCTCCACCTATACCACTGTATAACACCTTTGCCTTACTGGCAGAAAGGGGCAACAGAGAGGAGATAGCCATCACAGTGGACAGGGAGGAGGTGGGGTTTCTCATAAGTGGAGACCCCCGGAGGGAGGAAGAAACCCCCAGCCAATGATTAAGAAGCTGCTGATGGGGGACTCAGTAGTGAAGGGGATTGACTTTGGAGTTGGAGGGGCAAAAGATAGAGAAGTGAGGTACTCGAGGGGGCCGCCACTGATAGAGACGGAGATGGAGAACAGATCCGTGGCTCACTAAGCTAGCAGGGGCTGGGAGGAAGCTGATATCATTGTCCATATTGGGGGAAAAATATAGCACAGGAGATGGTAGGAGTAGTGAAGGTACATTTCAGGAAACTGAGGAGGGGCCTCAAGCAAGTAACACGCATGGTGGCTTTTTCCAAGATGCTACCTATGTACAGTTGGGGAGAGGCAAGGAAAGTCCACAACAGGGCATTTAAAGAAAAGGTTGAAGGCATGCTGCATAAAGGAAGGATTTTGAGACAGCAGGGACTGGGGGCCAGCCTGGAAGGATATGGGCCTTTATGGGAGAGATGACCTGCATCCTTCTAGGAAGGGGTCCACAGTCCTTGATGTCAGGTTTAAATGCTACAGTACATGAATGAGCATTTAAACTAGAAGGGGGAGACAGTGAAACCAAAGGATGCAACGATGGCCCCCGAATGGTAAAGGAGATGGTAAAGTGGGAGAAAAGTGTTAGGGAGGGACGACCATACTGGAGAAAGGTCCCCTAGAGCAGATGCACAAACAGACAGGGAGAGGGAGGGAGAAGAAGAAAATGGGAATATAAACGCAGATAGGGGAGAACATAGGACTAAAGGGAACCACATATGGGGAAGTATGCTCCCAGGATGCACCTGGAAACAAGCATCAGCTTAGTGTGTCTTTCCTGGCCAAGAAACAGTTTAAATAAAAAAAAAGTGAAAAGGAAAGGGGTAAGTCAAGGAACAAAACAGGCAGGAAAGAAAGGGAGAAGCAGGATAGTAGTCAAGGGGAAAGATTTAGAAAGCAGTGCACATTAACGCAAGGAGCCTTGGTAATAAAAATTCCAGATTCCAGACCTAGAAGTCATCATGGGTGAGACTAATTTAGATTTAGTGGCTATAACAGAGTCATGGTGTACTGAACACCACAAATGAACACACTGAGCTACATTCTGCTCAGGAGAGACAGAGCAGGGAGGAAAGGAGGAAGGCTGTATTACATGTGAGGGATGGTGTCAAGGCCACAAAGAGGAAAATGAAGGTGAGGAATTACTATGGATCAACCTGGAGGCAGGCACTGGGTTCACTATCCATACTGCAGTATGGTACAGGCCTCCAGTGCAGGGCAAGGATATAGATAAGGCACTTGGGGAAGCCATCATCATAACGGCAAGTAAGGAGGACATGCTGCTAGTTGGCAAGTTAGCAACTTTAGTCTACCAGATGTGGAGTGGAGTCTTCCAACTGCAGCTTTGGCAAGGAGCAGAACCATCCTCGACTCCCTGCAAGGAGCTTTTCTCAGGTGGTTAGTCAAAGAACCCACTAGGGATGGGGCAGTCCTGGACCTGGTGCTTACAAATGGACAGAACTGAATACATCATGGGGGGTGGGTAGTCCTCTTGGTACCACTGATCACAATACAGTGTGGTTCAACATAAAGACAGGAGCATAGGTGAACCCCAAGAGGATGAGGGTTCAGGACTTTAAGAAGGCGGATTTTAAAGAAATGGGTGACTGACTCAGGAACTGCCTAAAAGGGATGGAGGAGTGCTGGGGAGGAGTAGAGGCAGAGTAGAGGCATAGTTGGAAAGAATAAGGAAGGGCATATCTAAAACAACCAACCTGTGTATGAAGGAATTAAGTAAAAGCCGATGGAAAAGGAGACTATTATGCTTCTTTTTTGAGGAAGTGGCTTGCATGGTAGTAAAAAAAGGTTGCATTCAAGAGGTACAAGAGAATGCAGAGGGAGGAGGACAGGGAGGTACACCTAGAAAAGCAGAAGGAAGCAGGTAAGACGGTGAGGGAAGCAAAGGCACAGACAGAGGAAAGGATTGCCAAAGGGGTCGCTACAGGGAATAAGACTTTCTTCAGGTACATACGTGTGAAGATGAAAATAAGGGTGTGGACAGAAAGAATTAGAAGGGCTGAAGTTGGAGACAGCAGAAGGAGACCAAAAAGAAGATATCTTGAATAGGTACATCTGCTCAGTCTTCACAGTGGAAGGTGGAGGGGATGGACCACCAGGGAAAAGTAGGGATAGGGTGGGGATAAGGGTGGACACAGGCCCATTTTCAGAGGAAAGAGTGCTGAAAGGATTTGCAGCCTTGAAGGTGGACAAGGCTATGGTACCAGACAGGATTCACCACGGGAGACTAAAAAGAACATAGCGAGGTTCTGGCTGCCCCACTGACAGCCTGGTTCAACAACTCACTAAAAACTGGAGTGCTTCCAGAGAACAGGAGGAGGGCTGATGTTGTCCCTCTTGATAAAAATGGCAGCAGGGAGAAGTCTGGCAGTATTTGGCCAGTCAATCTCACCCCAGTGATGGAGAAACTGAGGAAGCAATACTGAAAAAAGGGATTTTAGAGTATCTTCAATCCAATGGGCTGCAAGACCACAGACAACATGGTTTTATGGGGTTGGGGGTCATGCCAAATGAATCTAATATATTTCTTTGACTGGGTGACCAGGGAAATAAATTAGGAGACAGCAGTGGATGTGACCTTTTAAGACATTAGCAAGGCCTATGACATGGTGTTGCATAGAAGGCTGATTAGGAAGTTGACCAGCCTAGAACTGGGATCCATAGTGATACTGTAAACTGAGTTAGAAACTGGTTAAAGGAGCTGTCCTGCTGGCACAGCAGTTGCATTGCTGCCCGTGATGCCGACGACCTGGGTTCAGGAACAAGTCTGGACTGTCAGAGGGGCTGGCCAGGGGGAGGAGGATCAAATGTTTTCCAGGATGGTCTCCTCTGGTAAGGGAGGGTTTCACATCCCATTGCTCTACCACCACCTAGGTGACCACAGAGGGGTGGTGCAGAAAATAAGTGAATGGTAGGCAGGATCACTGAAGCGTACCCATGGGTTGGCTGCATCACGCTTTGCTGGTAGCCAATCCCAATGCGCACTCCTGGTGGGGGTGGGGAGGGGAGAAAAACAGGAACATTGAGCATACAACTCTGGGTAGATGAAGCTCCTCTAGTGGCCCACTCTCACACCAGACCCTGACTTCAACACTCCTGAGGTAGACCAACATCTTCACCTCCACCCTGGGTGGACCAGATGATTGCAGGGAAGAAATGCTGATGTGTCTGAAGGTGTATCTGGCCCAGTGGGTGAAACTGGGGGGAGCACAGGGATGTGTTTTTGAGTGGGTGTGGGGACCGAGAGTCAGTTACAGCAGTGTCTTGGGTAGAGAGGGAAGTGTGCTTGGAGGTTGCTGAAGGAGGTTCTATCCTGTGGACACAAAGAAGCTTAAAACAATATTTAAAAAAAAAAAGGAAAAGAAACTGGTTAAAGGGTAGGAGACAGAGGGTGGGGCTTAATGGCACTCATTCTAAAGAGGAAAGTGTGTCAAGTGGGGAGTTACCTGGGGCAGAACTATAGGAGCATGCACTGCTTAGGGATCCCTGAAGGTAGGAGTCTGGTGGGGAGACAGAAGGAGCATAAACAGTAAAAAAGTGGTGTGATATGGGGCTCGGTACTGGGACCAGTCTTCTTCACTATCTTTATATGGGACACTGCAGATGACCCAAAAGAGAAGGTATGCCTTTTTGCAGATGATACAAAAATCTGCAAAAGGGTGGACACTCTGGAAGATGTAGAAACAATGTGCAGGGATCTTGAAAAACTCAAGTAATGGTCAAAAACATGGCAGCTGGGGTTCAATGTCAAAATGTGCAAAATAAAGCCCCTAGGACATAGAAACCCCAGTGCTAAGTATAGGATGGGGGCTGGAGTATTAACAGTCATTAGGCAGGAAAGGGGTTGGGTTATCATACCAGAGGACCTCAAGGTGGCAGGGCAGTGTGACAAGGCAGTAGGTAGGGCCAGTGGAATGCTGGGTTACAGAGGGAGGGGTATCTCCAGCAGGAGGAGGAGGAGTGGTTTTGCCATTTTATCACTCACTGATGTGGCCATACCCAGAATTCTGCGTTCAGTTTTGGATATCGCATCTCAGGAAGAACGTAGATAGAGCAGAGGTGGTCCAGATGAGGGCAACTAAAATGGTGCATGATTTGCATGAGAAGCCCTATGAAGAGAGATTGTGGGAGCTCAACACCCTGGAAGGGGGGGAGAAGGAGAGGGAGAAAGAGATAGAGAGAGAGAGAGAAAATGATAGAGCCTGTACCTCAAAGGAGTGAACAGGGTACAGGTGGGGAGTCCCTTTCAAATAAGGAAAAGCACTAGGACCAGGGGGCATACAATGAAGCTGGAGGAGGGTGGTAATTCAAGAGTAATGTTAGGAAATATATGCCTGGAATAGATTGCCATCGGAGGTGGTGGAGGCTAGAATAGTAGGGGGCTTCAAGCATGCATAGGATAGACAAAGGGGTATATTAGATAGGATGCAGGGAAGTGAGAGGGTAGTTGGAAACCAGATAGGGTCTACGGAGACAGAATACTGTAGGTAGGGAACATCTGGCCAGACTTGGTGGGCTAAGCAATCCTTTTCTGCTGTCAAATTCTATATTTCTATATTTTTATGTCACATGCTGATAATGTAGTGGGGGGGGATAGAACTTGATATGCCTGCTTCCAGATGAAGCACTGCTTTTCACATCATACCCAGTACTATTATGTAGAAAACCACATAATGAGCATAGAGAAACAGTAAAAAAAAACACTTCAGAAATAAAATATAATAAAAAAACAAACTTTTAAAAATTACTAAAATGTTATGCCTGCTATTTTTTGAAGCTACTAGCTCTTTAATCAGTCCTGATTCAGTTGTTTGGGTTTTGTCCAACAGAAGCACTGGAGTGAACTTAAAGTGTGTCTGGTTTAAAAGGGTCTCAGATCCAAAACGAATGCTTTGAATGATGGAGTGGGGTCTCACAGGGTCTCAAGCTAGAGCCCCACGTTCCATGTTTATTCCCTCCTACCGTGACTTCCAGTGGGTCTCTTTGCAGATGTACTGTATAGAGTAAAGACATTTTTTTTTAATTTCTATGTAAAATTCTTTTCACTCTTCCACATGGCTGTTTCTTTGTCTATACCTCGGTATCTGTCTTACAATATCTTATTGCTTTGTAGCTGATTCTTTGCATTTTTAATGAAAAAGGCACCTTTGTCATGTTTCGTCATAACTTCCAGTAGTTCTTTTAGAAGTTTGAACATTCCATTGCTTAACCGTGATACAAAATTCCTGTCTAGGTGGAAACGACATATGAAAATGCAGATTCTGCTCTAAAAAGCAAAAGAAAGGAGCTTCTATGGTACAACCAAAGTCCATCCATCTTCCTACAATGGCAACCCCTGTAGACCTGGCAGTTTTTCTGCATACTTTAAACTGTCCTAAGGAAGAAAAAATACCACACAGACATTACCTCAGACACCAGACTAGCAGGCAGACTAGTACTGATAGTGAAGTTTTTAATACTTATCTGGTACCCTTAATTATCTTGGGCAGGCGGATGACAGAATGCACAGACTTTCACTGCAGCTGAAGCTAACACAGCAGGAGACAATTAACTGTTGAACAACAGACATACTTTCAATTTAAAAATACTGCTTGTTGAGAATAAATAGGATTTCTCTGTTGAAAGTTACTATGGGGAGAGAAAATAAAAATTTGTGAAGCGTAGGTCAAGATGAAGAGACTCAGGGCTTTGCCACTTGTTCCTTCAACTAAAACAGAATGACTGGCTCGAGTTGGTAACTACCTAGTAGAATGTCAGGGCAGGCTAGGTTCTTGGTGTGATGTCACAGCTTTATGAGTTTGTCAGTGTCCCTAGTAGAATGGCCTAACTACCCAGCATTTTTAAATAACCCAATGACAATGTGGAACAACAGAAAAGGCAAATTTGTGCTGTGAAGCAAAATAGGGGCTTCTATAAGCAAAGTCCATCTTTCTAGAGTCATGACCCCTGTAGTTTTTTCTGCACTCTTTAAATCCATCGTTTTTGCACTGGTACAGTCCTTCGCATTTCTCTTTTCATTTATTAGTGTAACCCCCTTTGTCAGGGGCTTACTTGTAAGCCCCCAAGGTTGTCTGGGTTTTTTCCACCCCCATTTCTTTTTCCCCGGTCCTGACGGTCCCTTGGTGGATCCCCTGTGCCTGTGTGGTCCGTGGAGTTCTCCTTCTGGCTCCCACATTAGTTTGGCAAGAGCGGGGCCGAGGGAACATTCATGCAGAACAGACGGTTTGTTTTTGCACCTCCAGGCACTTACAGACACTCCGCGCATGTACGCATTTTCTTTCGGCCATTTCAGCGGCTGCTTGGTCTGTCTCTCTGGTGGTCCCGGTCCCTAGGCTAAGTAAAACAGGGACCGGAGACCTTAGGCAGACTGGAGAGATGTCAGGAGGAGCGGGAGGAACGATCTTTTGAGCGCCAATCACGCACAAGTATTTGGATGCCACCTCATGAATATTAATGAGGCAGCATGTATAATTCATGAAGCTGAGCCTATCTAGGACGGAGAAAAGGCATTAGCGCTAGCGACCGGCCAGGATTACAATAAATATGTTACTGGATGGCACGGTATAAAAGCGCAAGGGAATTTTTTATTTATTTATTTAAGAGTTTTACCAGGAAGGCATACTGAGCAGAGTACCACTCGATTCCAGATGCGCCCTGGGGGTATAGGGGATAGGCAGGATACAGTGTTAATTAAGCAATAATGCCCGACAGGGTTTGTGTCGTGCTGGGATAATGTCACGCCTCAGGTGGCTGGAGCACGCGGGCCGTGGGCCAAGTCAAGTCAACGACACGAGGCGTGGCGTATCAACGACACACCTGGAGAGGCGTATGCTATTATCTAATGGTCGTTGTTATACAGAATAAAATAATAATATTAAAGATGTTTTTGTGTGGAAAAATATTTTTTTTTTTTAAGAGAAGATGAAACAATTAATCAAAAGCTCCATAAAACAATCAATTAAAAGCTCCATAAAATGCTCATCTGCAGGTTCACAGTGAGGCTGAGACTAGACCCGTGATGTTGTACTGAGATAACATCACGGGTCCAGCCCAAGACTGATCAATCACAGTCCAGGATTTTTTCTTGCCATTGTATAATAGAAGTTTACACATGTACATAATTCACCAGTATAGTCATGACAGAGTAGGCAAATCCATATAAATATATAGTAATATACAAACAGGGTAGTACAGGCAAGGTGGCTATACTCACATAATTACATAATTACACAGCAACCAACATCATAACAACAAGCAGGGTTGACAACAGCGGGGTAACATTTAGCAAAGATACTAAACAGCTGCCATCAAGGCTGCAAGGGCTTCAGTGGGCCTGAATGCATGAGCAAGTAGTGGAGAACTGAGTCTTGAATAGAGCATTACAGTGAGGAGTGCTGGTGGCATGTCTAATATCAGCTGACAGGGAGCTCCATAACTGAGGCATCCAGAAGCTGAAAGCAGCCTGTCCAGACCTGGTGGACCTGTGGGGGATGTGAAGTAACTGAGAATCAATGTTCCTGAGCAAGTATGCTGGAGGGGGAAGAACATTAAGGGTGGACGCAAGGTAGGAGGGGAGGGACTGCAACCAGAATTTTGCAGCGGTTCTAGCACTGTGTACCAATCTCCGATTGTGGAGAGAAGGGAGATCTAATGAATGGTAGAGGTCACAGTGATGTGTACTGGGAGGGCAGTCCAGAGAGAAATGGCAGAATGAGTTGAAGAGAGGGTCTAGTTCATGAATTTGGTCAGGGAGGATTTAGGGGCTACACAGTAGACTACATCCTATAGTCCATTATTGGGAGGATCATCTTTTGAACGATAGCCAGGCACGTGGGCAGGAGGATGCAGCTTTTATTACGGTATAACACACCTAGCATGGGGTGTAGCTTCTTATGTATAGCGTCAATATGCGTGGTGAAGTCAAGATGCTGGTCTAACCAGACCCCGAGGTATCTGTAGGAAGTGTAAACGTCCAGAGGGGGAGCCTTCCAATGTGTGGAATGTTGGGGAGGCTGGGAGACAGGACAGTTTGGCCTGAGTGCTGAATGTTACTGAGACAGTTTTATTTGGGTTCAGAAATAGCTGATTTGAATGGAACCAGCATTGGACAGAGTCAAAATCCCGCTGCAGGCAGGCTGCCACGGCAGAGGGGGGATGACCCAGAGGCATACAGCACCATGTCGTCTGCATACATGTGGATAGATGTATGAGGGAAGGCTGCAGAAAGATCATTGAGGAAGCTAGAAAACAACAAAGGGCCTAGGACAGATCCTTGGGGGACCCCGTTGGTAACAGGGAGTGAGGTGGAGATGGCCGAGCCCATTCGGACAGACTGGGACCTGCCCGCCAAGTACGACTGGAACCAATTGGTGGTAGGCTTTGTCAGTCTAAAAGGGAATCCATTAAATAAAAATGTGTTTTTTGGGTGCACCAGGTCTGGGAAGTTGGTGCACAAGTAGATTGTAATGGGACTGTGTGTGGCTGCCTTGGGGTAGCCCAAAATGGCAGTAGCAACTGGAGTGGGGAGAAAAAGGAAAGTGAGTAACAGTGCAGTCACTTTGCAGGGCATAGGGGCTCCTATGAATCTTTGGGGGTAATAAATGAATAAAAGCTTATTGTTTGGCTGAAGGGACATTTGAAAGTCAGAGCTATGTGGGCACTGAATGTACACTGTTTACTTCAGCAGCCATGTTCTGCAGGCATGTGACTCCAGCAAACAACCACAAGTGCCAAGCTTCACCAGGAGGACTCTGGGGCTTGTGAAAGGACTCTTGGGGAAAAATACCGGGGAATATTCTGGCGCTGTTTTGAGCAGCCAATGAGGCATTGAGGGAGCCTCATGTATAATTTTTGTTAAGGACAGTGGCTCCAGCCAATGGGGAGCTGTCAATCAGCTCCCAAAAGACTAGGACTTTTGATTCTGGAGTGAGTCTGGGGAGAACCCCTCCACAGGGAGGGGGGGCTCTTGCACCTGTGAGAGAATGGGGCTGCAAGGCTGGAACAGGGCCTGCCTGGGGGCTGCCAGCACAGTGTCTCCCAGGGCTGGCAGTGCCTTTCCCCATCAAGAGAGTAAGGAGAAGAAAGTTCCTGAGAAAGGATTGCTATGTTGTGAAGATGCACCACAGCAGTGAGATGAAGAGAAAGGTTGTGTCTTAAGCCTGGAAAAAGACAAAGGTTGTGTCTTGAGCCTGGAAAAAGACAAAGGTTATGTCTGAGCCTGGAAAAAGACAAGTATTTTTGTCTGCACCTCATCGGTGAGGCAAGTGTGGGGAGAGATGTGATGAGAGAATTGTGAAGAGAGAGCCTCTTCAGATCGGAGATTGTTTAGTTGCTGGAACTGTGTGAGAGCCAGAGCAAGAGTGTGGCTGTGTTCCAAATTGAGAGACTGTGAAAACAGGACTAGTAAGTGCCTGTTGGGCAGGGTGCCTGCTGTCTACTCCTAGATATGGCTAAGGAAAGAGACTGTTGTGATGAACCTGTAGCCTAGACTTTGCAACCCCCAGGGTCTGGGAGACAGGGAAGGACAGAAACTGCTTTGGCTGCACATCGTAGCTGGAACTGTGAAAAGGAAAGATGACTTAAAGAAGCTTCCATCTTAAATCCATGGCCAGGCAGGGAACTTATTAACCCACAACAAGTGGGGCCTGCTACCTGCAGGAGATCACAGGTTTATTCCTGGGTGCTAGGGCAATCTGACCTGTGAGGGAGCTGAGCCATGGGGCCACTCCCAGGTCTAGATCCTTTGTGGTTGGCAGGCCTTCCCATGTGCTCTGCAACGGGCCTCAAAAGGTCGAATGGGACAAGCTGCGAGACCATCAATCAAGCTGAAGATCCAAGTTGCAGTTTTCTTGCCCCTTCAAGTCTGTTCAAGCATCGAGCCCGGTTCTGCATCTGCTGTTTCCTCCAACCCCAGGACCTCAAGTCATCTGTGCCACCAAAGTACTGATTCTGCAGAACCATGAGTAACAGCAGGAATTGCCCCTGCAAAATCCTGGGGACTGTATATAGTTCGCCCATGCCCACCTGAGCTGGGAATAGGGACAGAGTTAGAGCAAACTGAGGAAAATGTAAAAAGTTATTTAATTCAGCAAGCGTGCCAATGTCGGCTAACCAGCTGCACCTCAGGCCTGCAACTGTAAGATCTGGGTACCCAGGGACAGAATTTGGGGTGCCATTTTAAACTGGAACCTCTGGATCTGGGTATTGGGAATATCTGCAGCAGTTAGATAGTCAGGTAATCTGGTGGCTGCATGATAAAAAGGTGATTTGGGTTTGAATATAAAAGGGAAAATGATTATTGGGAAATTCAAATCTATAAAATGCAAATCACTAAATGTTTTGCTTAACCTCTATTCCATTCTTCCTCATCCTAACCCTCCCCGTGTAAATAAATTATAATGTTACTGTTTCAGAAAGAGCTGACTCCAGAGCCTGATTTCAGTGAGCATGTTATTAGATGAAATGGAAACTGAAATGTTGGATTGGGGGATGTTCGATCCTGGTAAGTCCATGGCTGGGGTAACTGTTTTGGGGAGGTGGGTTGGTACGATATCCCAGGGGGTTGTACTGGTATAAATCAGACCCACTAAATATGTACTCCGGGTAGAGGCACCGCCATTTTATTTGCAACTTTGGGAAAGGAGCCCTGGGCAACAGCTATGGGAACCCAGGCCCCTTAACCGGTATCCGAGGTAGCAGGCAGGGGTAGTGGCCCTCTCTTGGACAGCGCCAGGGAGGGAGTACATTAGTCCTCATAAATGTTCAATATATATATATAAGTGAAGCGGGAGGAAAGCATTACACTCCTACACTTATATGGCTTCAACAAATCCCACATTTGGATAAAACTGTAAACCGCTCTGCTGTTGAAGGTTAGGATCAGAATGTTTCTAAACATTTAAAAGAATATAATTGAGATTATTCCCTAAATGTATAAAGAAATAAAAATAATTTAATAAAATAGGTTATAACCTACATGAAACTAATTATAAAAGCTATCAATATGCCTTGTCTCCCCCACAGTAAAAGAGAGAGTATCAAAAATAGGTGAAACCCCTTCAAATATCCAATGCAGTGTGAAACCTATATGGAAAGAGAAAGTAAACATAACACAGAATTTGTTGGCAGATAAAGACTGCTTGGTTCACCCAGTCTGCCCATTTTTCCCCCTGCCTATACTGTCACCTCAGACCCTACGTGATCTCTAGCTACTCCTTACCCTGCTTTCCTACCAAGATAACTCTATGCCTATCCCATGCATGCTTGAAGCCCACCACTGTTTTCATCCCTACCACCTCTTCACATCCCTCCTTAATTTCCCCCTTCCAGCTTTATTCCATATAAAAAAAAAATAAAACGTTGATGTTCTCTTGTTCTTGTGCATTTTCTCTCTGAAAAACACTCACCTACTGTACCTTATTCACCCCTATGAGGTATCTATAGGTCTCTATCATGTCCTGCTCTCCGCCTCTCTTCCAGGTTGTACATATTGAGATCTCTCAGTCTCTCCTCATAGGGCTTATGAAGCAGTCCCTGCACCATTTCAGTTGCTCTCCTCTGGACAGCCTCTACCCTGTCTATGTCCTTCATGAGATGTGGTCTCCAGAACTGGACACAGTACTCGGAGGGGGGTCTCTAACCAACAATTGATATAGGGTCAATACCACCTCTCTCCTTCTCAATCAATCTATCCTTTATTTCTAAAAAGTGTAATTCACAAAATGATCAAAGCTCTTGTACACATGTTATAAAATAAAAATTAAAATCTAATAAATATTAAAATATATCAGCGTAGACCAGTGTAAATCAGGACACAGAAAAACCAAAGTTAAAAAGATGGGTGTTAAGTGTAGATTTAAAACTCTCCATGGACAGGCACTCTCTTATTCAATGAGGTAGAGAGTTTCGCAGGGTAGGGGCAACAAATGCAAAAGCCTGGGCACCTGAGGTCTTCAAACAGACCCTGGGAACCTTTAGCAATCCCTTGTCGGTGGAGCAGAGTGAGTGGAGGGGCAGCAGGGCAAAGAAGCTCTTGCAGATAACACAGTCCCTGTCCGTGTAGAGCCTTATAGGTCAGAAAACCAAACTTGAAAGTGATCCGCCACTGAATAGGCAGACATTGCAGGCCGTAGAGCACAGGCATGACATGGCATGATTGAGGTAAACCAGTCAACATCCTGGCAGCTGCATTCTGCACCAGCTGCAAGCAGCGGATATCAACCCCGGTAACCCTAGGTACAGGGTGTTGCAGTAGTCAAGGCGGGAGGCCACAAAGGCATGGACCCACATTGGAAGGTCATCAGGAGGAACGAGATGCTTAATCCAGGTGATATTCCTCAGATGGTAAAATGAGGTCTTGACGATGGACGACACCTGGGATTTAAGCGTCAACCCCTCATCTAGCAAACTGCCCAGATTTCACCCCTGATCAGAGGTCACCAGCTGGCTACCTCCAAGCCAAAGCTGGAAGGCCACCCAGCTGATAGCCCCTGTACCAGATGATCTGGGTCCGCAACCAACACTTCAGTCTTGTCAGGGTTCAACCTCAGCCAGTTGGCACTCATCCAGTCTTGGATCTCAGCAAGGTAGTTGTTAAAAGTTGAGACAGCTCCACCTAGTTCAGGCACAGAGGACATGTATAGCTGACTATCATCTGCGTAGCAGTGAAAACTCAGCCCATACCACCTTATAATGTCTCCTAATGGCAGCATATACGCTGCGAACAACATGGATAATAAAACGGAGCCCTGTGGCGCCCCACAGAACAGGGAGAATGGGTTTGAGGAATAAATTCCAGACACAACCCTCTGAGACCTTCCTGTGAAGAAAGAATGGAACCATCTGAGGACTGTTCCAGACAGTCCACAGATCAGCCGCAGGCACTCCCAATAATACGCCATGGTCCAAGGTGTCAAATGCTGCAGAGAGATCAAGGAGAACCAAGATGGAATGGATCTTCCGATTTCTCGCTATCAGGAGATCATTAAGTACCCGAACTAGAGCTGTCTTGGTGCTGTGCCTTTTCCGAAATCCTGACTGGAGAGGATCGTAGACATCGTGGATGGTAAGATGATTCTCCAGTTGCAGCACGACCACTTTCTCAATAACCTTACCCACAAAGGAAAGGTTAGAGACAGGTCTGTAAGTAGCAAAATAGTCCAGGTCGAGAGAAGGTTTCTTAAGGAGAGGTGTCACCACCGCCTCCATCCGGGTGTTGGAAAACACACCTGTCTCTAATGAGTACCATACTATCTCAGCTAGGACCGGACTGGTAACCTCAACGTACCCCATAAGGAGGTGAGTTGGGCCCGGGTCCAGACTACAGTAGGTCGGCTGCATAACCTGGATGTCCTTCATGATATTCGCGATCGCCAACCAGTCAAAGTCAGACCAGACAAAGTGAGGGACTGCAGCCTCCCACCGACCACCACCGCACCCAGTAAAGCGAGCCGTGCTGATCTCGGACCTGATGCTGGCAATCTTATCTGCAAAGAATTGAGCAAACTCATCACACTTATTCTCTCCGAGACTGCAGACAAGCTGGATTGCACAGTCTGTCAACAGTTCGAAAGAGCTGAGTTGGTCAGTTCTGTGCTGTGGCAATCTCACTGGACAGGATCTCTGCCTTCCTACAGGAGACGGCCGATTGGTAGTCCATGTAATGGGCAATCAATCAAAGTCTGTCAGCAACAAGGCCCAATTTCCGCCAGTGCCGCTCCATCCTTTGTCACACTCACCTCAGCTCCCTCAAGGTCCCGTCAAACCTCTCCTTTGGGAACACATCATTTTCTCCAGCTCCTGTGATTGCTTCTAACCTTACTCCATGCCTTCCTCTATTCCATTTCACTAGTTGTTTATTCAGCTCTCTTGAGCTCTCTCTTGCCTCACTCTTCCCCTCACTCCCCTTCCTCTCACACTTCCTCCTCACCTCTGCAGTCACCCCATACCTACTACTCTCTCCTTTTCCCAGCTCAGACTGGCACTACTTACCTGTTTCATTCTTGTTCTTGCTTGAGTTGATTATTTACATAGTGTATAATGTATTATCTAATCCAGATAGTTTTTTTATTCTGGTACATAACTGTTTTGTTTTATTTGTAACAGTCATGATTGTTGTTTCTTGTATTCCTTTTTTGTACCTCCCTGACGTGAAGCCTTTGCAAAAGAGTCTCTGACTCAAAGATTTGTAATTTCGATTATTTTAATAAAATAAAAAATAAAAATAAAAATAAAGCCAAGCAGACCGAGGGCAAACTCGGACAGGAGCTATGGAATCCAGAGCCACAGTTACAGACTTTTTAATAGGCCTGTAACAGATCATCTGGTTCCAAGCTTACACACTGAATACCTGATAGGTCCAGCACCACTGCCAGGCCATCTGGGGTCAAACCCCTTAAAGGGCGGTTCCGGACCATCTCCGTAGGAGCAGGCCTATGGGGGGGAGCCCGGAAATTGAACCTTATAGTGTGAAGGTCAGACCATCCCACTGACTCCACCACCAAGTCAGAGATCTCCATCCCCAGTAGGAAGACCAAATCCAGTGAATGACTATGACTGTGGGTCACAGAGGTAATAACCTGTGTGAAGCCCAACAAATTTATAAGTTGGAGGAAGTCCTGACCAAGTTGTGAGAGTTAATCCGTGACTTCTTGCAGGAACTGCTTCTCGCCCCTGGGTGGATGGTAGACGAGAAGAATCCTGCATCCCACACCTGTACCCACGATACTCTCGAAAGACTTGGTCTCCCCCACTGGCCCATCTACAAGGCCCAATTCCAATCTAAAACATATGGCTACACCCCCACCTCTATGATCCACTCTTGGGTGGTGTATCACTTAGAACCCGGCTGGAATTGCGGATTCCAGAACTGGGCCAGCATTATCATCCAGCCAGGTCTCGGTGATGCAAGCCAGATCCAATGTCCCAACAAGATCAGCAATCCCTGCTGTCTTGTTTTTAATGGACCTGGCATTGCAAAACACCACCCGAGTAGGATGGGACTCCGAAACATGCCGTGTCATCTGCCCACCCAACATGGAGCCCTTGGGTATGGGAACCAGGCAGGGAGGACCCCTCTCCTGGACCCATTTTTCCCAAGGGAGTTTTCTAGTCCCCACAACCCCAATCTGTCCACCAAGCTCCACTCTCTCCCCCAGGTCCAGGATCTCCATCTCTACTCCTCCTCCGGACTATCCCCAAAGCACAGCACAGCCTGTACACCTCGGTGGACAGTGGCAGACAGTCAAAGGGGTGGAGGCCCTGGAGCTCAAAGGGAGAGTAGCACCTGACCAGGAGAGAACTCTGCCAGCACATAGCCCAGTAAACCCACCACAGCAGTCAGACAACAATACCCTCTAACCCGAAACACAAAACAGTTACACAACTGCCCCCCAAACAATCCCATAAAACCAAAAATAAGATACAAAATACACAAAACCTAAAACAATAAAACTAATAAAGCAGTTCACTGTTAGTTAGGAGTCAGAGTTCCAACACAGGGGCAAAGCATGCCAGAGCTTCAGAACTGAATACAGGCAGAGATGGAGCTCTCAACCCACCATCTGCCAGCAAAATCAAGTCCACACTGCAGTACTCTTACTACCACAGCCAAAGTTTATCTACAGTCATAAATTAAATAGAAAAGCACTGAGGCTCTCTCACAGCCTCATTAGTTCAAGATATATGACCTTAAGTCTGTCCAATGCCACAACACCTTGAAAAAGAGGTCTGCAGTGTCTTCCAAAAATGGCCAAGTCCAAAATTAAAGCAGCTCCACTTGATCCAGTTAGCTGCAGGTAGACTGATCAAAGGGTTGGCAGCTCAAGCCGAACGGCCCCCCAGAGTTCTGCGGGTGATTCCCTTCCCTATGCACCCCCGCATCCTGCTGGCCCTGCCTACTGCCTTTTCTCACAGCCCTATCACTATGAGATCATCAGATGATACCTTTCCTGTTTAGTGACTGCCTTTTTATGCACCGCCCCCGAGTTTCTCTGCCCTGGATGCATGATTCTGCCCTTTTTTTGCATTGAAACAAAGCTACTATACTCTTGACCACTCCTCGAGTTCTCGGGTCTCTACTTGTTCTCTCCACTCCATCCCCTCTAGAGTATTGTCTGCTGTTCTTGAATTGTCTATATAAATAAATAAGTTATATTTTGATCCAGCGAGTCCTGGTGCCAGTTTGTTTGTTGGAAGTATCGACCCTATTGCAGATTTTGGTGTCATCTGCAAAGAAGCATACCTTCCCTTCCACCTCTTCTGCAGTGTCACTTTAGGTAGGAAAGAGAAAAGAAATAAAAAATCGGGAACAGGAGAAAAAGAGTTTAAAAATTAGATATCAGAACAAATGTTTTTGCATGGGTGCTAGAAGTCTAACGGTTGAACTGAAACAAGAAAGGTCATACCAAAATAGAAACTGGATCTACAGCGGAGATTTTCTAGTTACAGCCTGAATATGGCTAGGGTTCTTGATAAAAATGAGTGGTTGCTTCTTAACTACTCTTTATCGACAAGCTACTAAGGTAGGACTCACTTGAATGGGAACAAGGACTTGTAGAAAGAAAAAATAATGCTATCCAACTGAAATGAGAAAAAGCCCCAGTTTAAAACAGTAATGATCCAGATTGAGAAGGACTGATAATAAATTTCAGTTGGAACATTTGTAACCTTTTCTGTAAATTGTACTCCTCTTAATGGCTGTCATGTTGGAAACTAGATAGCCAAGATCCATTAAAAATTAATTATCTACCTGGCTCCCTGGCGCAGAACACTGGGACATCCATGTGGCATGCATACGACCTGGGTTTTAGTTGTTTAACCAGAAGTAGCACACTAAGCTGAAATCTTTTTCACAGGTGTGACCTGGGAGTACAGAGAAGTTAAGTGACTTGCTCAGGGTCACACAGTCTGCAAGTGGAAGCTGTGGGATTTAAACCCAGGTCTGGTCTGCTAGATGTCACCATATTTGCAGCTCAGAGCCTTAAACCACTACACTATACTGCCTCCTGTTGCCCCAGGGAGGCAGTATAGCCATGTGGATGTCCCAGGGTTTACTGGGCTATACTGCCTCCCTAGGGCAATGGGAGGCAGTATAGCGCAGTGGTTAATACCCCAACCCGGGATGACAGAAGCAGAAGTTGGTAGGCAGGATGAAAGAGTGTCCACAAGGAGGCCCTCTTCCTGGGGGAAGGAAGCTGCTGTTCACTGTGTGAAGAGCAGCTTCTGGTAGTGGGTTATTGCCTTGGCTGGTGTTGGTGACCATGTGTTGGCCAACAATATACCAGAATGCCTAAGTAGTGCACCCTAAGGTGGGTAAAGAGAGGGACTACAGTGAACAAGAAAAAAGTTACTTGCTGATATACTGGATGGCGGGTCCCACAATCCCTCCCACACCATCAGGGCCCTTTGTGTATTGGTTCCACCTCCCAGGCCAACCTCCTCAAAGACTGAGATGGTTCCTACTTCTGGTGAAGTCTGGGCACAACCCCTCTGCTCCAGTAGGGATTAGCCAGAATTGCAGGAAGAACAGCAGACCAAAAGCTATTTGAGAGAGTCCCTGATGGCAGAGCTCTTGCTTGGTGATGATTTCAAGTTCAATTTTAGCATAACTGTGTGTCACTCACTTTCTTGTGTCTCTGTGTGTTTTAAAATTTGTAAGCCCCACCTCATTTGGGAGGGCTTCTTGCTCACCTTTAGGGACCCCCCTTCCCTTCAAGTAGGGGATTTTGGTGCACTGGGAGGTGTATTCTCTGCTTGTTGCCACTTGGGGGCAGCAGAGAGTAGTTTCTATAAACAGAGGGAGATTTGAAGAGAGATCAGCAAGCTTGCATCTGGGCAGTTGGGAGTTGGGAGTGGGGGGAGAGTCCCAGTCCGTCGCTGGTCCTGTTCGCATGGAAAAGGCAATAAAGGATGATAACTCAGATAATGAGTCAGAGGAAGACCTCTGTTTCCACACCACCTACTTGTAATCCGAGATGAAATAAATAAAATAAAAACTTCTACCCAACACCTGAGCTGGCCTAGCTATTCCAAGGGGTGTCAAAAGCATCTGAAAGTGTGGCAGACACACCCCCTGCCGAACTACCTGGTTCAAGTCAGTCTGCAGATATCTTGATGGACTCTGAGCCAGAGACTGAAGCTGCATCTTCAGAGGAGGGGTCTACCGCTGGAGAGAATGAGGCACAAGGCAGTGGGGCGCCTGTAGAAGAGGATCCCGCTGAGCCTGCTGAACAGGGCACTACAAGGGAAACCATTCCGACTATGCCTCTTGAAAGGAAGGACCACCCTGAACTTGAACACTAGTCCGGCTGAGCCTTTTGAGTGGCCAGAACAGTTCCCCTGAGACAATGCCTCTTGAAAGGACAACATTAGAAGTGGGGACTGCTGTAGAACTGGGACTGTGTATGTGAGCGGCCATTTCTGGTATTTTGACCCGTAGCAGCCAATCAATAGCTTAGGCACGCAAAAGACTGTGGAAATGACTTACGGGAGAGATGAACTATTTCTAGGTGCCAAAGACCCTTTATCAGTCAATAATCAAACTGGGTTAATGACTGTTAATATTTGTGATTGCCAGCAGGAACTAACCAATCAGAAGCCAGGATTTTTGTGTGAAACCCCAGGGACTTTGGGCAGTCTGGGCTGGGCTCTGATTGAGTCAAGAAGGGCTCAGGCTGTGTGTAGGAAAGGGAAGAGGCCTTTGGCAGGACTCTATTGGTCAATCAGTCAATTAACTGGGAATGGGAAGAAGGAAGTTGTTCTGGCTGAAAGAACTGTGGTGTTGCAGCTAAATGTTCAAGGCATTTGGTGAAAGCTCCTGATGGTTTGGAGTTCCAGTGTTTGCAGTGAGCCTGCATCAGTGTGAAAACCCTGAGCCAGCAAAAATGGTTGTTTGGAACACTGTGTTTGCCAGAGGTAAAAGTGGGCACTCAGCCTGAATCTGAGGACATTGGAGAAAAAAGGGTTGGCAGGTATCCAGAGCTCGGGAGCTTGTTGTTTTGCTGAAAACCTGCTGTGGAAAGTTGGAGGTCAAATCTAGAGTCTGCAAGTCACTAGCCAAAAGCCACTGGCACGATGGAATTTGGAGAACTTGTTGCTACACACCAGACCTGTTTGTTTCTGTTCAGAAAAGGTGAAAACTGAAAATTTTCCCAGCTGCAACTTGGAGCCAGGTAGGGAAACTGCAACTCCCTATCGAGTAGGGCAGACTTGGCTGCAGGGGGCCACAGGTGCACGCGCCTGAGTGCTAGAGCACTCTGGACCCACTAGGGGAGCCGGACCGTGGGGTCATTCCTGGATCTGGGTTCCTTGTGGCCTAGTAGGCATTGCATCTGGGCTCCCTAATCTGGCCTGCTTGGTGGACTGAAGGTGACAAGCTACAAGAATCTTCAAGCAAGTCCAAGGTTGACCAGTTTCTAGTTGCTGCTTCATCTTCCAGATCAGTATTCACTGCTCATTTGCTTGTTTGCTGCCCCTCGGAGCAGTTGCTCCTGGATTGTCTGAACCTATTGTGCCAGTAGCCAAATTCTAGTCTGCAGAACCATGAGTAGCCCAGGGTTTGCCCTGCCAAAAGGGGAGTAATTTTAAACCAACTCATTCCTTCCTGATGACGCCATATGGCGTCATAAAAATACATACCTCTTTTTCCTGATGACGCCATATGGCGCCCTAAATCATGTGCTGTAGTGTTTGATGATGCCGATTGACGTCCATATCTTTCTCTTGGTGCAGCTCAAGCATTTGTTTACATTTGATGAATTGAGATGTACCAGCTATTAGGGGACATCGTACCCTTACTGATTTTACCTAATATAATATGCGTTCCCATTGGCTATTTTTGAGAAAACAAGCCTTAATACATAAATAAATAAATTTACTATTTTTTGCATGTGCTGTGAAAAATGTATTCAAACAACATGAAGTCTTGCTATATTATAGACATTAGCAGTTTGATCCAGCTCTAGAACTGCCCCGGAGTGAAATGGTTAAAACCATTCCAAAATAGAATTTTGGCACGAGAGCAGCTCTATCTGTGTCATTTCAAACTTGAACTGTCAGATTCTTTACTCCGCCTCAGTGAACAGTCGCTCGGAGATTTCTCCTTCTGCTCGGTTCATTTCTTGGTTTAAAAGTGTTTTCTCGGTTGGATTTAACCAAGAATAGTTTTATTTTAACATAAAACCGTTCGGTTTAAGCTCTATCTGTAGTAACCGTAAGTAAATGAAGGTTTTGTCTGTGTGGAACTTGTAAGTTATCGGTTCAGTTTTGAACCCGATCAGTGAATTTAAAACTCATTTAAAACTAAAAGTTACTATTTTAAGTGCGGTTCCGGTTCTTATCGGTTCTAAAAAGCGGATTTATTACGTTTTTCTAATACCGTGACACGGTTAGGAACCGATAAGGGTGTCTTGCCTGGCACTGCTGTTAAAAGGGGCAAGTTTTTGGTTAGGGCTGGCATTATGTCTGAGAAACCCAAAAGAAAAACCGGGCCCACTGGGTTTCAACACTGTGATGTTTGTGGGGAAGTCTTTGCCAAGGCTGACCCACACACCACATGTGTTTATTGTCTGGGGTTTGACCACCTCCAGTCAGACTGCCAGGTATGTAAGAATTTCCCTGCAGCCACCCTGGAAAAAAGATTGGGCAGGCTCCGGGAACGAGAGGCCAAAAAGTCCGCTGACCCGGATGGCCAGCCCGGTTCGGTGACAACCGAACCAGAGGGAACCCTCTGACCAGGGCCAGACTTCCTCGGGCAAAGAAAAGCTGGTTCTGAGGAACCAATTCCAGTAAAGAAAACAAGAAAATCAGCAGGTCTGGAGTCCAAAATTCCTTCTCCAACTGCTGCGAGATAACAAAAGCCATACAAATTGTCCAGTCACTGTCTCAGGGTCCATCCGACCACCACTATCTGGTAAAAGGTCGGTTCGTCCGGTCCCAGTGGTTCAGGATTATGATATTGAGGAATTTTATGAACCAGAGAGGGGAGGAGGATTATGAACAGTATGAATGTGGCTGGGAAGGTCTGGGTGTGCCCATTGAACGGACATCTCCCCAGACAGACCTTTAGAATCTCCCCTATGCTGTCTGAGTCCCCATCTCATTTTATGTTTTATAAAAAAGTTTCTGAAACCCTCCAGCTTCCTTTAGAAGAGGCTGTGGATGAGCAAGAGGAGCCTGATTTTGTAGAAATGATGGATATTCCAGAGTCTAGGAGATTGTCTATTCCTTTACATAAGTCTTTTAGGAAACAAACAATTAAAATTTAAAAGCTCCTAATTCTGTGCCTCCTGTAGATAAAAGATGGACAGAAGGTATACATTGTCAGGCCCAGATACAGAATTCCTTTCTCAGCAATGCAGTCATGTTGGGTAGTTCAGGCTGCTGCCTGTGATAAAGCTAATATTCCCTTGGCTTCACATCCTCCTGACAAGGATTCCAGGAAGATTGATGCCATGGCAAAAAACAGTATATGGCAGCCTCTGGGACTCAGGCAAGCAAATTATATGGCTTATGTAGCTAGGTATCAGAAATCTAGATGGGATACTGTTATGCAATTGGCCAAGCAGGCCCATGGCCAGCTGGCTAGTCAACTAGAACAGGTGGCTGCTGATGGCATTGAAGCCTCTAAAGTTCAGTTTCATGCTGCTGTGGATGTTAATGATGTTTCCTCTAGGGTCATGGCCACATCTGTAGCTTTTAAGTGAGTTGGCCTGGCTCAGGTGTACTAGTTTGTCACAGGATACCCAGACTAAGGCTATGGATTTTCCTGTGGTGGAAATTCTCTGTTTGGAGAGCAGACAGAGAATTACATGAAGAAGATGGATGAATATAGCACTACTTACAAGAGTGCCCAGGCTAAGGAGCGGCAAGCCACTCCTCAAAGGCATGCCCCAGGGGTAGGAGTAGGCCTTTTTCTGAGGCCTTTCTACCAGACTCAGGCCTCCTCTGCCTATGTTCAGAGGGCTTCTTCAGAGGTAGGGCAGACAGGGGTGGGCAGACCTGCTCCCACCCCCAGCCTAAAGCTCCTGTGAAACAGGCACCCTGATGGGGTGCCCAGGGCGATTCTCCTGTACCAGTGGAGGGCAGGCTGGCTTACTTCAGTCAGAATTGGGCTTCTTTAACCTCAGACAAGTGGGTTCTGGAAGTAGTAAGCCAGGGTCTGGTTCTCAGCTTCAAAAGTTTCCCAAGTTGAGAAGCAGACTTTTACCTGCAAGTGCTTCAGAGACCTCGCTCTGAAACAGAGGTCTCATCCTGTTAGCTCTCAGAGCAGTAGAAAGGGTTCCTCCCTGCATCAGGGCAGGGTCTGTATTCAGATACTTCCTTACCCCAAAAAGACAGGAGAATGGCGGCCCATTTTAGATCTCAGATATCTGAACAAGCATCTTTTGAAACCAAAGTTCAAAATGGTAACTCTGGCAATGATTTTACCTTCCCTAAGGCCAGGGGACTGGCTAGCCTCCCTGGACCTCAAGGATGCCTATTTCCATGTCCTAATCAGAAGATCCCATCGAAAGTACCTCAGATTGAACTGCCCTCAGGTCATTACCAGTTCAGAGCAATGCCCTTCGCCTTACCTCTGCTCAAGGGTATTCACAAAGTGTCTAGCAGTGGCAGTGGCCCACTTAAGGAGGCAGAGGATTGCTGTTTTTCCTATCTAGATGACTGGCTCATTGTAGGCCAGTCCCAGAACAGGTAAAATCTCACCTGCAGGTCACCCAGCAGCTTCTCACCTCCCTGGGTTTTCTGCTAAACCTACAAAGTCGGTTCTGGAACCAGTCCAGGCACAAAAGCTAGCCAGAGCCTTTCTTCCCCAGAAAGGGTAAGGAATTTAGTGGCTCTGGCCTCTTCCTTCACTCTGCAGGTCTCTCGACCAGCAAGACACTTTCTGCAGCTCCTGGGGCACATGGCTGCGTCCACAGCTGTTGTGCAGGGAGCCAGATTTCAGATGAGAGACATTCAGTTTCACTTGAGAACCTTTTGGTCTCAGAGAGACCCCCTTCCAAGTTGGTCCCAGTGACTCGAACCTTGATCCTAGCTCTCCAGTGGTGGCAGGATCAGAGCAATTTAGGCGGGGTCCCCTCATTTCCCTTCTCACGACTTGACTCTCACTACAGATGCTTCCCTTCTGGGTTGGGGGAGCCCACATGGGCAACCTTTCCACTCAGGAGTCTGGTCCCCCAGGAATCTCTGCTCCACATCAATTTGCTGGAACTCAGAGCTGTCTTTTTAGCTCTTCAAGCTTTTCTGCATCTGTCACGACAAGGTGATACAAGTCAGAACAGACAACACCACAACAATGTGGTACATCAACAAACAGGGGGGCACTCGGTCTTGACCTTGTGCACCGAGGCAATGAAGTTGTGGTCTCTGGCCTATTCCCTGAACACTTCCCTCATAGCAGTTCATCTTCCAGGGAAGGACAATGTCCTAGCGGATGCCCTCAGCAGGATTTCCCAGGGCCATCACGAATGGTCCCTGGATCCTCAAGTGCTGGGGATAGTTTTTGCCAGGTGGGGCATCCCTCAGATAGATCTTTTTGCAGCCCCAGACAATCACAAACTTCCTCTGTTCTGTTGCAGGCCTCCAGTGCTGGGCTCAGTTTCCCTGGATGCCCTTCTTCTGGATTGGGAGGGGAAGTTCCTCTATGCTTTCCCCCCTTTCCTCTCCTATTCAAAGTACTAGTCAAAATCAGATCTCAGCCTTGCAGGTGATTCTGATTGCCCAGGATGAGCCAGGCAGCCCTGGTACCCTCCTTCTGTCTCTGACAGTCCATCTTCCCTGTGCTTCCCAGGAATCACAATCTGTTGACTTGTGCCCAGGGAAGGGTTTGGTATCCGGACCTCAAATCCCTCAACCTCAAGGCCTGGCTCTTGAGGAGTTAAGTTTGCTGATTTACACCTCTCTCAGGGTGTTCTTGAGATCCTAAAGGCTTCAGAAAGCCTTCCACTAGGGCTACTTATAGTTCTAAATGGAAAAGGTTTTCCATTTGGTGTGCTGGAAAAATATTTCCCCAGAATCTGCTGAATTGCCCATTTTGTTAGATTACATGGTACATCTTAATTCCTTGGGTCTCAGACCAGCTACCCTGAGAGTTCATTTGGCAGCTGTGTCTGCTTTTGTGTCAGCAGGAAAGTCATCCCTCTTTCCTCTCATCCTGTGTTTTCCAAGTTTTTAAGGATTACTCCATACTAATCCTCCCTTTAGGGAACGGCCCTGCTTGGGACCTTAATGTTTGCATTGCCCAGTTAATGCAACCCCTTTTGAACCTCTGTCTTCTGCAGAGCTTAAGTTCCTAACTTGGAAAACTGTTTTTCTAGTGGCTATCACTTCTGCCAGACGCATAAGTGAATTGCAAGCCTTGTCAGTGGAGACTGACTTTATTTCTTTCCACAGGGATAAGGTAGTCCTTAGGACTAATAGGAAGTTTTGCCTAAGGTGGTTTCAGATTTCCATCTTAATCAATCTATCTCCTTCCAGTATTTTTCACTGATCACTCCTCTTGGGTGAGAGGAGTTGCACAACCTGGATGTTAAGAGAGCTCTTAGTTATTATATAGGCGTACCAAGGGTCACAGGTTGAATCCTCCAACTTTTCCTTACCTATGGTGAAGTTGGGAAAGGCAAACCTGCCACTAAGAGATCAATAGCCAGGTGGATTGTCTCTTGTATCCAATTTGTTATTAGAAAGTGGGCAGAGCCCCGGTTTGAGGGCTCATTCTACCAGGGGTACAGCTGCGTCTCTAGCTGCTGCCAGAGATATCCCTTTATTAGAGATTTGCCAGGCTGCTACTTGGAAAACAGTACACACTTTTACCAAGCATTACTCCCTGGATGTCCAGGCCAGGAGAGATGCTCGGTTTGGCACAGCTGTTCTTCAGAGCCTATTCCCTAAGTAGGTTCTGCCTCTCCTCCATGGAGGTACTGCTGTGTATTCTGCTAATGTCTATAATATAGCAAGGCTTCATGTTGTTTGAAGAAAAAATTACTCACCTTAGTAATGTTGTTTCTTCTAATGGAGTCTTGCTATATTATAGACCCCCCCCAACCTGCCCCTCTCAGAACCTCTACTTGGTTGGGTGCGGGCAACTTAGTGTGGGCACTACTTATGTCCTGTTAGCATTTTGTCCCCTTTGGGACTTAGGGATGTATGTGTGCTAGCGTGTGTGTGTTTTATTATACTTATGTTCCTTTTTCATATTATTAGAATGGTGTTAGTATTTCTGGTCCCCTGACTTGAGTCTTGGGTGTTGGGACCATCAATGGTTGTTATTATTTAGGTAGCCATTTGGCTGAGTGAGAGTTACAGCTCCACACAGACCTTAGTGAGTTTGGCTCGTAAAGATCTGACAGTTCAAGTTTGAAATGACACAGATAGAGCTGCTCCGTGCCAAAATTCTATTTTGGAATGGTTTTAACCATTTCACTCCGGGGCAGTTCTACAGCTGGATCAAACTGCTAATGTCTATAATATAGCAAGACTCCATTAGAAGAAACAACATTACTAAGGTGAGTAATTTTTTCTTATGTTCATTCTGCCATTAGTTTGTATTGTAACAACAAATCATCTTGTTTTAGTGTAACATGTTAAGCTGATCAGGTTGACACTATAATTAATTTAATAATTTATATATTTTTTTACTTGAGCAATCCGATTGGCCATTGCCACTTTGGTATATTTTTTTGTCTTTTGGGGTATTTTTTCTACAATAACATGTTGTCACTGATATCATGATTGTTATAACTATTAGTCCATTTATACCACTAAGTGAGCTGAATATTTCTGTGTTTAAAAATCGAGCTCTGTGATTGGTCGTATTTTCTGACATCATCAATTCTGAATTTAATTGATATAAAGGGATTGTTTTAGATGCAGGCACCATCCCTCTGATGAAGCCTTAGTTGTCAAGCACCAGGAACCTGCGCATAAATCTTTGTTATGCCTTCCACTATTCTATTAAATGTGAAACATTAGACTAAATCCTTATTTAGCATTCAAGCAAGGACTTGTATTTTTGACAACCATCACTGGAGGAAAGTAGCTCTCTGGGCTCTGGGTGTACAGTGATTTTTTGATGTTTCAGTTAGGTGCGCAGCCCTCACCTGCACCTGCCCTAGCTCTGTAGTGCATCACCATTTGGTCATATTGATCCTCACTGTTGCCAAGCTTGCTCTACGCTTATTGTACACTTCACTATTTCCATAAACCAGTCAGAGTGCAGACTGGTGCAGGAAGAGCATGGTGACTGGAAACTTAGTTTCAAGGTGGAGGTGCTGTTCTTATCCTAAAATACTCACTTCATTTTGCTGCCAAAACCTCGATTTGTAATCTGTATTTACTTTATTTGTTTTTATTTTTATTTATGATAAAAGTTTTTATAGTTGTTACTTTGTTCATTTTGGGCTAATTTCTGGTTATCCTGTATGATCACATCATATGGATCCGGCTGGCATTCCTGATGGGAGAGAGTGTTTCTTGTGCATGTACTGGATGAGGTCACATGAATTCAGCACCTTTTGTTACTTTTTAAAGAGTTTATGTTCGGATTATGGCTATGTTAAAATCTATGTGGCATGTTGCTCTCTGTGTTATGGATGATAAGGGGGTTAGGGTCAGTAGCAGGTTTGTCTCATGCTCTGCACTTGAGTTTTCTCCCTAATATGCAGTTGCTGATTGTTTAAAATGAAAAAATAATGGTGTTGCCTTCAACTTATCTGGCGTCAGTCCAGCCCCAATCTCTGATGCATTGTAAAGGCCAAATCAGTTTTGAATCCCTCCACAGTCACTGGTGTTGTCCATCAACTCGTATGACGTTAGTCCAGACTCAACCTCTGATGCACTGTAAAGTGTTCAGGTAAAAATCTCTCCACAGCCACTTGTAAGATCTAGCTCCTTACCATGCATCAGTCGAGCCCCAAACTGTAGTGAACAATGAAGTGCATTTCAGGTTCAGATCCTCCTCAACTGATGGTGTTGTCCATCAACTTACCATGCATCAGTCCAGACCAATCCTAGTGCATTTCATGTTCAAAACCCTCCACATCCGCTGGTGTAGTCCATCAATTCATATGACATCAGTTCAGCCCCAATCTGTGATGCACTGTAAAGTATTCTTCAGGTTCAAATCCCTCCACAGCCACTTGTAAGATGTGTCTCCTTAACATGTGTCAGTCGAGCCCCAAACTGTAGTGAACAGTGATGTGCATTTCAGGTTCAGATCCCTCCACAGCTGATGGTGTTGTCCATCGACTGACCCTGTATCAGTCCAGACCCATCCCATAATGCACTGTGAAGTGCATTTGATGTTCAAAACCCTCCACATCCACTGGTATAGCCCATCAATTCATATGACTTCAGTTCAGCCCCAATCTCTGATGCACTGTAAAGTATTCTTCAGGCTCAAATCCCTCCACAGCCACTTATAAAATCTATCTCCGTATCATGCATCCATCAAGCCCCAAACTGTAGTGAACAGTGAAGTGCATTTCAGGTTCAGATCCCTCCACAGCCAATGGTGTTGTCCATTGACTGATCTGGTGTCACTCCAGCCCCAACCTCTACTGCACTGTAAAGTGCTGTCCAGGTTCAAATCCCACCAAAGTCACTGATTTAGTCCATCTGTTCATCAGTCTTCAGTCCAAACTTTATCTCTGACACTCTGTGATGTGCATTACTGATATGGATCCCTCCTCAGTCACTATGGTGTAGTCCATTGAGTACATCAAGATTCATTCCAACACTACCCTCAGATGCACTGTAATGTTCTATTCAAGTTCGAATCACTCCACAACCACTTTAGTCCCTTGTGCTCATAATGCTTCAGACAATCCCTTACCTCTGATACACTGTGATGTGATCAATGCCAGTGTACGACTTATACAGTCCATTCAAATGAAACATAGCACACAGTACACATGTGCACCAATGAGCATCACTCCATGTTGCAGGCATACCCACACTCCTTCCACCCACACAGTCGCCATACTGAATGTTGCAACATATCACATGTGTGCAGGCAAACCATGTGACACAGCACATAGTACACAACCTTTACAGGTGCCCATGTCATCACCCTGTATGTGTACCCACAATGTTTCTGCATGGCATATGAACACCATTACCAGGTGCAGGCAGCCCCACCTGCTTCCCTACAACTGAGTTTACCCCAAGGATGGGTGCCAATTCATGAGGCAAAATGACTGCAGTGCCTATGAGCATCACTCCTTGGTACAGGCACACCCACCCCCTTCCCCATGACACAGTATACCCAAATTGCCAGTGCCTTTTCAGCAATTTCATCATCCTATGCGTATACCCGTAATGTATCTACAGTGTATATTAGCACCGTTATTACATGCATACAGCCACTCTCATTTCCCCAGAACATATGAAGTGCATCTGAGCATGTATTTTGAATACTGGACCCCCCGCCACTAACACACAGTGCTTCATCATACAGTCATTCCGTCACCTTAAACCATCCCATAATACAACCCCCAAAAATAAACTATGCCAGGAAATTAAATACACAGATTTATGTAACATGATGTTTACTGAAAGACTGAACCTTTACATGAACAACATCATGCTCTATTTACAGTATGATAAAGCAAACAGCACAAATAAAATATAGTTTCCTATACTTATTATGGGATTTTATTACAAAAATAAAATAAAATAGTTTATTACAATGAAATTACACATTTTAACTACAGCAAATATGCAATTAATCATAGAGAGACCTCCAGCACTAACAAATGTCTCCATTTCCTGTGTCAGCTCACTGACCTACACTGGAAGTGTTCTTCCTATTTACATCACTTGACCTCACAAAGCACCTCCTTCCTGCATCACTTCCTGATATGTACTTCTAAGGTAATGTGTAAGTTTGTTCTTACTAAACTAGGGGAAAAACAAAAAAATTGATAATCTGTTTCATAAACTAAAATCAGTGGGTAAGAAGAATTAAACACTGCAAAAATTCCAACCAGTGGAGTGGAACAAAAAAACTGAAACTGTAATAACAAGAGATCCAGATATTGATTTCTGACTAAAAAAATGGTAAAAAACTTGCAAAATTTATATTTAGACATTTACAGATGTTTATTGTATATTTTTAACAATTTTAATAAAAAGTTTTACAGAAATTTAATATTTTTGCATGATTAACTAAACAGAGCATAATTATATTTAGATAAAATCATCAGAATTTATTAAAATATGAAAACAACCTTACACAACATTAAATCCACTTAAATAGACATTACCAAACCTCACTCATTTTCAAAAACTTTTTGTCCTGAAAAACTTTTCTTTTTACAGTTTTAAAATTGGATGTATAGTTTTTAAGATATGTAGATTTAAGCACAGTGTGTTTGTATGAATGCTGCAGATCTAAAACCCCTTCAGGCACACAGGTGTTCTTGCAGCAGGCAGAGGCTACCTGAACATTCTAAGTGACAATAGGATAGAATGAGTTAAACCAACTAGCATTTTAGGAAGAACTTCTCCAAGGGACCCAACACTGGCCAACCCACGGCATCTAGCAGGCCTGCGTTAAATCTGGGTACCTAGTCAGAACAGATAGGACATAGTTGGTTTGCACTGGTACCAGTGGGAGTGGGCATTATTGATGTTTTGGCCTACGGGCCCCGTTAACCAGATTAATCCTTTTCTCTCTCTAACAGCAATCCTTTGTCCAGGTACCCCCTTTCCTAACCCTCCCCCTAAAATGGAGCTGTGTTTGTTTTTTTGTAAGTCCTGTGTTGTGAGCATATTATTTAGTTGTAGCTGTTAAGCATATGTGCTTTTTTTTTTTTTTTTACTTTCTTTACTCTGGTCACCAGACTCCAGGGCCCCTTCAGGTGAGCCCTACGCAACCAGCGCTACCGCCATGCCTGAATCCCACCCGGCGAGGAATCAGGGACACAGTCCTCCTCACCGAGGCCCCTGAGAGAGGGGAGGACCCGAGAGAGTCAACTGGGTAGGGACCAGTGGTGGACATGTGCGCTACCCCCTGGAGACTGCTGTCTACCTCCTGGCATCAGGGGTTTTCCACCATAGTTTTCTTCCCGAGGAGGCGGATGTGCAGTGACATCAGCTCGTGGAAGGAACGCACCCACCCCCTCCCACAGATGTCCGCCACCACCTCCCCTATCCTGTCCCCACCAAGGTGTAGTGTCCCTGAACTCCATCAGGAGCCGCTACAAGGCGGGGAAAACCCAAGATCCCACCCCAGGAGAGGGGAGCACTCCTCCAGAAGCTCAATCCTCTCCTTCCCCTGCTGACCCCTGGCGACCCGTGTCCGCTCCCCAACCCAGGTCACCGGCATGGTGTGAGGTGTGGCATCCAACACCTCAACCCTCAGCACCACAGGGCTGGCTAAGTATATGTGCTTTACAGTATTGGTGAACAACATGGTATGAAGTGTGTGGGGTAACTGGAAGGGGAAGTGGGTAGGTACAGCATCCCAGGGGGTTGTACTAACCAAACACATGGCCCACTGTTACTTTACTCTGGGTGGAGGCACAGCACTACATTCTTTCTGTTTTGTGATAGAACCCCCAATCACCATCGCAACAGAACCCAGGCCCTTTAACCTGTGTGCTAGTCAACAGGCAGGTACGGTAGTAGCCCACTGGCACACGGTGTCTTGGCTCCATCCGTCCATCGCTTTAATTCCCTCCCTCATAAAGTACCACACCCCCTCCTTTCCTCCTACTTTGTCCTTCCTGAACAGAGTATAACCTGGTATAGCCATGTCCCAGTTATGGTTTTCAGTGCTCCATGACTCGGTTATGGCCACAATATCCAGGTGAGCCTCTGCCATGATGGCCTCTAGGTCTGGGATCTTATTTCCTAGACTTCTAGTATTCTCATGCATGGCTCTCCAGGTTTTTTTACCACTCCATTTGTTACCCCCCCTTTATTCCTTTCTGCTTTCCTTCCTTCCCCCTCTCTTTTTAACGTACCCACTCCTATCCCCCTTCATTTCTTCCATCCCACTTCCTGTACTAATTTGCACCCAGGGGATTCCACAGCTCTCAGGTTCTCCCTACTCTCTACTTTAGCCAGTGGGAGGTGGCAGTTTCTGTCTCCGTGATCGTTTCTGCCACGCCCCCCCTCGGCTAGTTTAAATGTTTGAAGTAACATTTAAACTGTTCACCGAGGACTGTAGTTCCCCTCCGAGATGGATGCAGGCCAACACCAATGTATAGGCCCTTATCCTCCCAGGTGAGTCCCCAGTCCCCAGTGTAGCTGAACCCCTCCTCTCTGCACCATTCCTTCAGTCATTAGTTGAAGCTCCTGGTGCAAAGATCCCTCTCCTCCCACCTGTTGTAGACAGGCAGTACCTCAGAGAAAGCCACAGAGTACACTACCTATGACCCCTCCCCAGCTCCCTAAACTCCCCCCTGCACTATCCCCGCCATGCTCCTAGCCAGGTCATTAGTCGCCAGGTGGACAATGACATCCAGCTCTTCCTCCCGTCCTGCTGCCGTAGCAATCCTTAGGATGCACTTCCCATCCTCTGGACCATGGCACCATCTAGAGACTTAACCTCCTTCTCTCTCCTCTTGCAATTCCTAACTCCATCTCCTTCACAGTTGAGTCCCCCAGCAGAAGTTACTGTCTCCTCCTCTGGGGTCCTCTTCCACCCTCCTTGGGGTTTCCTCTATAGAGGACCCCCACATCCTCCCTGGCCTCTACCACAGGTGCCTCTTTCTTGCAGTCCTGCCTTGCCAGAACAGCATAGGAATTACATAGAGGTACTGGTTGAGGAACATGCCTTTGACTCACCCCCACCCTTCCTAAACCCACCACAATCCAGCCGTTCCTCCTCTCTGGTATCTTGAGGCAACAGTGGCCAACTTGGTGGCCCCCTGGGGAGGAAGAGGTCCCCTTAATCCTAGCCAATTCGGCCTGGTGTCTAGCAACCTCTTCCCTCAACCTAAGAGAGGTGTGTATGCAAATGGGGCAGCACTGCAGTCTCCAGAATGTCTGTCTGAAAACTACTGTCCCACAGCCACTACACTGCATACATAACAGGAACACAGCATAGTGGCAGTGTGACAGACTAAGACCAGAGACCCATCATCAAAAGCGCTGGAATTGGGGGTGCACAGGGGCGCATCCGCATCTCCACTTTTTTGGAGCCGAAAATATTGCCCATTTCAATTTTTATTTGTATTTATTTCACTGTTTTTCGCTGCCTGCGTCAGCACCTGACATTTAGCAGTGCTCTTCTCCTGACCTCCTTGCCTTTAATCTACTGCCACACCTCGAGTTGCACACCCCCTCCCTCACACTAAACACAACAGAAGACGAGATCATTAATTGGAAACATCTGCAAGCTGGTGTTGTCCTTCTCTTAGAGTGTAAGTGTTAGTGCCTCCCAGTCCCAGCGGTGGTGTAAAGTAGAGTCATTATCTCTTACATGACTGCAAAGCTGGTTGATAACAGCCCTAATTTACAACTCCAGATGAAGGAACTTTTATTTTGTCTCCAAGGGGCCCATCCACAAGATCCAACAGCTCTTCCCTAACAAATCTCTGTTCCCTGGATTCTGGACTTGACACCTAGCCTGTCCTTCTGCATGTGCTGGCACCTTCAGGTCTGCTATCCCCTCTGCAGCAACAACAACTGGGGAAATACATTAATTTAATTTAATTTGAAAGAATGTCTGACTCTGGCGTGAAGTTCCAAGCAGAGAAGCCAGGGTGGGGTATGAGGATAGCCCCTTGTCACTGCACCGATCCATTTGCTCCTGACTTCCTTGCTTAAACAACTGGCTTTGTGGTGTTTGGTAAGGTTGTTTGGAGTTGGACCCAGACAGACAGACTTGTGGATTCTTCTTCTTGCTTGCTGGCCTGACTGCCCTCCCCTATTGCGCCACAACTATACTCAAACTCTCCAGTTCATCCATCCAGCATCGTCCCACATCTCCAGGCTGTGGCTGCTTTAAAATATATTTTTTTTTAAGTGTTTGTATTTTGCTGCTCAGCCTGAGATGTACAAAGTCAGCCGACAGTGGTGATTATTCCCCCTGCCCTCACCCTGCGCTTGCCGCCTGCCGGACCGGGACCCCTGTGTGAGTCAGTGTGAGGTGCGAGTAGCGAGTGCTGAGTGAGTTCCGACAGCCTCAGGATAGGCAGCCCCTCAGGCCAGAGCCAGATTCAGTCCGTCCTCCTTGTAGCCTCCTAAGGCAACTAGTGGAGCTGAGCCTGTATCCCTCCTCCCCAGCTAGTGAGCCAGCCGCACTCGCTTGCTTGCCATCAGTGATCATGATCAGTGACGGTGATCACTGATCGGTCACCAGTCTGGTCCTCCAATTGGTAGTCCAGCACTAGCTGCGTTGACTAGTCCACTCGACCATCCAGACCAGCCCGTGTCTTTGAGACTCGGTGTGGCCCAGCTAGTATAGCGTCATCGGTTCCTTGTGTCCGGACATTTTGCTTGCAGTGCTTGTTGCTTCTTGCCAAGTTCTTTCCCTCGGATGGGACAGCTGCACCAGTTACGGGATGCCAGGTCCCTGAGTCAAGTCAAGAAGTCCAAAGAGAAAAACAGAACAGCTGCAGCTCCCCTGAGAACCAAAGAGGACTTCACTGTGTAACTGCTGCTTGCCTGCTGCTTCTCCCACTACTACTGCTCATTTCCCACTGCCATCAACCAAATAGGTACACATTGATTTTTTTTATTAATTTTTAGTATGTCGTGGAAGTAGTTGGATTAGGTAAGGTGATCGGACTTGGTGGACAGACTGATCCAGGAGGCAAGCAGGCTGCTTTTTTCCCCAGAGATGGGTTACCTGAGAGGGAGCAGATTAATGAGCTTCCTCTATACTATTCATCTGGTACTGAGTATGACGCTGCACATTATAGAGCCTATAATGTGCAGCATCACGATCAGTACCAGATGATATTTAATATCGCAGCATTACACACAGTTACACCAAAATATACAAATACTACACTAGTTTATAGTACATTGGACTAATGAGGGAGCATTGTTGGATTAGCCATGGGGTGGGGGTTAAGTGAAGTGAGTGACTTGGCAATCAAAGCTTGGTAAACTAAATTGTGAAGCAATAATGCAGAACTTAGTTTACAAAACTATTTCATTTATGCTGTATCAGAGTCCACCCTATTAACCACACACCATGGGCTGCTGGCGTGATCATTATAGAATGGATTCCATTTTCAGTAAAACTATACTGTTATACCATTTGGCACAACTACAGTATATGTTCCTGTTGGTTGGTATACTATTCATCTTGTACTGAGCATGAAGCAGGACGCTGGACATTAGAGAAGAACAAAGCCCATTAGTGTGAGTTCAAAATCAGTTTCCCTTCCTAAGAGGGCGAGGCATGCTTCTAGGGGTGTTTGATCAGTACTTATCTACCTCTCCTACATGCACTTTTCTGAACCATGGGTGGGGGGCTAGGTTTCAACCTCTGCTCAGGCTGTATTTGTGGTGGTTCAGTGTGTGAAGGAGTACTGTTTTATAGGTGGGAAATATGGAGTGCTACATGGGGAATGGTTGTATTTGGTTTTCATGAACCAAACCTGTTTATATGGGTTTGCATGCAGTACATTACCTTTCACCTGCTTGATATGGAAATGAGGGACACTGCGGGAACTGGAAAAGAATGCTTTTTTTCAGAGCGTCCATGCAGCAAGTAAGTAGCAGACACGTGCACAATAAATGTTGTAGTATGTTTAGGCAGTTTAGCGCAGTGGTTTAAGGCTCTGAGATGCAAATCTGGTGACATCCAGCAGACCAGACCTGGGTTTGAATCCCACAGCTTCCACTTGTAGACTGTGTGACTCTGAGCAAGTCACTTAACTTCCCTGTGCTCACAGGTCGCACCTGTAAACAAGCTTTCAACGTAGCGTGCTATTCCTGGTTAAACAACTAACAAAAAAAAATGCTGTAGTATTGCAAAATGTGGTGGCCACGGCAGGTCATGGATACATCCTTTTTCCAGTATTGGAATGGAATGGAAAGAGAGCTAATACTATACATTCGCTGTAGGGTGTCACGGTGGGAAATTGTTACGCATGGTGCTGGCTGACACTTTATTTGCTGTACTCTACTTTTGAATTTTTCTAGTTTATGTCCTTACTGCTGTGGTAAGGATTTCAGAACTGGCTACAGTATTGTAATTGAAGCCTCACATGTATGCCCTGTACAGTGGCGCCAATTGCCTTCCTTGACCAGCTTGCAAAGTTTAAACCAGCATATTACCTGTGCCGCCTTTTTTACAAGCTGTCTCACACTGATGCCCCTGTTTTAAGTCTGCTGTTATATAACTGAAATCCCTCTCTTAATTAACCTTTCTTAGTTCAGCAGCATTGAAATAATAGCTGGCCTTAGCGTTGTTCTTTCCTAGATGCAGCAGCAGCACAATGCATTTACTGTCATAAAACTTCATGTCCTACAACTTTCCCAGCTCGACTATTGTATCCCAATTTCTATTATAGATACTTTTAGTAGCATTCTTTTTGTCTGTTGCATCCTAAACTTGGTGTCAATTGCAAACTTGTGAGCCCCATTTTCTGCCTGCCCCTTTATTTAGTGTCTTGATATAAATTGTGAACAAGTAGAGAGAGCCATTATGGGTGCTGGGACAGTGAGTCAGGGACACTGCATTTCGGCACACAGACCAGCCTGTTGGTGTCTTCAGCATTCATCACACCAATTTGTAAGCCACTGAGTTTGATTGACCTAGGGAATTTCATTGCTTTCTTGTCCAGCCTCCTGAAGCAGCCGGCTGAAGGGTGAACAGTATACCGACTGGGGCATTAAAATAAATCCTGGTAAGAAAGAAAGAAACACAATACCATGCCTCAATGTTTTGTCACTGAAGTGACAAATGGGGGACAGAGAAAGATGTGACAAGTGAGGGACACAGACACTCAAAAATACATGAAAATAAATGACAATGAACAGTGTGGGGCTGGGGCACTGGTCCATGGAATGGATTATGTGGGTGTGGTTTTGAGTTTGCATCTTCATGGTTAATTATGTCTTATGCATTACTCACATAATCCATTCCTACCCATGGACCAGCCCCACACTGTTCATCATCATGTAACCCCCAGAAATGAGGGTTCCCGAAAGTCTTCCCTGAGCTTGCCTAAATGCTCACTGCCAGGCTGGTGTCCTGCATTTTAGCAGTTTAAATGCATTGCCAGAGAGTGCCTGTATAGCCTCTGTATACTGTTTAAGAGCTGCCTGGGTTGCAGTCATAATTAATCTGGGAGGGGGCTGAGTGTTTCTGTGCTCGAGTCCCACCCGGGCTGCCAAACAATCGCTCTGTTCTGCCATCACTATTAGCGCAGAGGGAGCTCTATTAGAAGATGTACTTGTTAGCTGATCATTTATTAGAATAGTAATAATATTGCAGTTCGTCTAACCTGCCTTCTTTGCAGCATAGACATTTCTGTTTATCTCCACCATCTTGGTCCTGGACTGCTGAAATGGGCCAATCAGTATCTCTGGGGACTCTAAAATGGAGCCTGTCCCCAGGGGCTTTGTGGGAGCAAAATTCTGTAGGAATTGTAGTTTTGGGCTTTTGGCACCTAAATGAACCTGGAGGGGGAGCCCTTGTTGTGACTGACAGAGGAATCAGCCAACTGAATCTTTTGGATCCTGGAGAAGGTCCCAGACTGCTTGCAGTTTCAGTTCATATCTGAGTTGGGAAGTGAAGGAGTAACAGCTCGAGATAGTCTAACAGCAATCCTGCATGGATTCACGTGGGAGAACTGTGAAAGAGCTGAGTTTTGGCCTGCCTGTCTTCCAGCTGTCCCCGAGAGGGAAACTGAAGTTTATTCGTACTGAATCCGAATTGTGAGGATGATTTAAGCCACAGAACTGTGACTAGGCTTTAACCTGAAGAAGACTGAAGATTTGTTGAATGCAATCAGCCTGTCAGTATTTCCAGCCCCCTTTGAACTCCCGGTTTGTGCAGAGACTCTGTAATTGCGACCGGATAGCAATCTGCCTGGTACAGTAGAATTTCTTACATGTAAATGTGCTGTGTGCTGTTAGTGGGTCATGATTTGGTTCTCCACTGTGTTCTGAACTGTGTTCTGCTTGCTGGAGGCTGCATCCAGCTCCCATGGACTGAATCCGTATTCATCTCCATTGGGCCTGGGCTTTACCACATTGGCCCAGCCAGACTACCCGCTGCACAGAGAAAGCCATCGACGCGAGACCCTGATTGATATAGCCTTTAAGCAAATCAACCTGATTATGCCCTTCCCTTGTTCAAGTCCCCTGAATGAATCAGATCTAACTTTTTTGTGTTCAACCTGACTGTGGTTCCAGTTTGTGCCAAGAGTACTGTACTGCTGCTATTTACTGTGTATAACCTTGTTTTACGGGGGTCCCCGGGGTCAAGCTAGAGGAACCAGCCCTGGTGGTAAGTGCAAACAGTGTGAGTAATTGCATGGTGAACAAGGGTCATTGTGAAAGTGATTATTGTATATTGTTCGGGCCACTAGAAGGGAAAGGGGGGGGTTACAGTGTCCCGGAGGGCTGTGCCCAGATTAGCTTGACCACTAACAACCCTGACCTCCAGGTGGGGGCACCTGTTTCAGTACCGAGGCCCCTTAACCTGCTACTAGCCAAGCAGGCAGGGGTAGTAGCCCTTGGGATAGTGCCACCTAGGGGTTACAATCATTTCATTTATTTTTGAGCATCTCTGTCCTTCACTTCAGTGACAAAAAATTCAGTATGGTATTCTGTTTGTTTCAATGCTTATAGCTGCTCCAAGTTAATGTTACTTTACCATTGTATAATGTGAACAATTTCTGCTTTAAGGTCTGAGTTTACAACAGCTTTCTACTGTGGGACTGGGCACTTTGTTTTTTGATTTTGATGGGTACCATATGAGACATTTGAGAGGTATTCTTGAATACTTGTTTGCTGCTTCTGCCATGCAAAGAGTGAGCAAATATAGGCTTGTAGAAGGGGAACCTGATTGAAGGAGTGTGATATATGATTAATGTAAACTTCATGACAGTTGTGAGATGCAAGGCCGGATGCCAAGAGGTTCAAGCATGTAACTTAAAGGTAACATTTATTAATTTATTTTTTTACCAGTAAGTGGACTGGGACACTAAGGCCCCATCCACACTCCACCGCTCAGACCCTGCAACGGATAGAAACTGTTACAACCGGGGAGCGGTGCAGTGTGTCCACACTGCTGCGGTGTCCGTTATGGAACCGGCACCGCCGGTCCACATTTCGGGAGCCAGGCGACCATTACCGTGTCACCCGATCCCACAATGCAGCTCGCACTGTGCTAGGGAACCGGTGCCACGCGTCCACACTATGCCCGGAAACATTACCAAGGCGTAAATGGTTTTATAACCGTTGTTGAAACCACCTCATATGTGGTTTCAACAATGGTTACGAAAACGCCTCCTGTAACGTTACAAGTGTAAATGCAAACCATTGCGGTAATGGTTTGGGCACTCTGTAACGTTACAGAGGGGTAGTGTGGACAGGGCCAAAGTCATTTTTCAACACAACTGATCAGGGGCAGAGCTGGACATCCTCCAGCTACAACAGTCTGCATTCTTTATCTGCTAGCCTTCACATGCACTGCTTCTAGAACCCACTGACTGGGCAAAAAGGAGTAGCAAAAAAAGCCCATGTATCTGCAGGGAAAAAAGTATTTGTGATGACTGAGATTGCAGTATAACATTTAAAACCTGTAATCCAGAAGACTGTGGCTGGATTGAGTGTTAACCTGTGCTGTGACTGACTTCTTGTTTAACCTCACAGGCATACTGTTCAACCTCCACGTGTTTCAGTTTTCCCAGCTATGAAACTGCATGGAAGCCAGAGAGGCTGAGCACATCAGAATTAGTAGTCTGTTATTAATAATAAATAACCATCTAAGTCAGCAGGGTTTTAAAACAAAAGGCTAAGAGTAAAGTAAACTACTGTGATTCTTAGTATAAAATAAAAAACAAATGCTTCTCTTCCACCCTGTAGATGGACTTTTGATAACTCCTATTGGCCTACTGGGTCCCAGAAGCAGTGCACGTGAGAGCTGGTGGATAAATAATGTGCAGTAGACGGTTGCAGTTGGAGAATGTCTAGCTCTTTCAATGAGGGAATTCATTCTGACGATGAGCTAATTAGATGTCTTTTATTCTGTACATGATCAGATCAGATTTACTTTATCAACGTTTCCAGACCCTGGGCCTTGCATGGAATGCCATTCTGTACAATGTATTATAACTGTGCATAATTAAGTTAAGCACATGAGTACCAGTTTTCAGCCTTCATTGCTATGCTTAATACATGGCAGCCAAGTCAATAAATGCAACATTGTCTCTTCAAGGAAAAACAATTGTTCCTAATTAAACCCAGTTCTTTATGTGTGCTTTCATTAATTTCTTTTCTTAGTCCTCTTCTTAGAAATAAGCTGCTATATATAGTATATAGCAGTTAAAATAGTCTGGTGGGTTTTAATTAATTGTTTTTGACTCCTCTTCTTAGAAATAGGCTGCTATAGTATATAGTGGCTGTTTAAACAACCTGGTGTGGTTTAAACAGTTTGTTGCAATCAGTTCAACAGAGCTTATCAATGTCTACTCCTTTAGGATGGCAGCTGGGGCCTGGCTCAATACCAAATAGTGTGAAGGTGAAGGCAGCAAACTCTTCAGCATTTCATCGTTAACCAAGAGAAGAAACAATATGGCAAAGCCTGCCTGAGATACAGTGCAGTATTATCAGTACAAGGCTGTTTAGTCTAGTGGTTGGAGCATAACTGTGAACCGAGGAACTCAGATTTGAGTCCCACCACTTCTACTTAACTCTGTCTCTACATCAATGTAACAGGTCTGCTCTTGTTTTAAATCTGTGATAAATGTGCCTGAATTAAGATGACTAGAGTGATATGCACCCATCTACCCGAGATATCACCAGGCTTGTAAGAACTGCTTAAATTAAGTGACATGATCTGTCCAAAGTAATGGAGCCTCAGACAGGCTCACCTAGGGTACAACAGGTCATGAGACCATAGGCCTCATTACTTAACCATAAGTGCCACTGTAAAATTTAAGTCTGATTATTGTAGGGCAAAATATGATTTAGTCAGGGTGCTTCCTATCCCAGTAGGTTCCTGAAAGCAAAACACTGTTTAATTTTAAGGTTTTAGCTTAGTGACATTACTCTAACTTCTGTAGCCTGCGCCTCTTGCCACATTACCCCTAGGGGGTGATTAACTGACTGTTAATCTAACTCCTGGGAGTGCCTTATTGCTATTATAAAAAAATTGTTCCAAAAGAAGAGTGCTAAAAGAATACTTTTTGAATGTTTTCGTCATTTAGAGGGAGACTTTTAATAAAATAGTTCTTCCACCAACAGTTTAAGAATTCTGGTTCAAAATCAGAATGCATCATTCCAGTCATTCAGCAGTGCTAGAGGATGGAATGCTGACAAGAAGAATCCATGTGCCATTGTGAGCAGGCTGTACTTGTCAGTGTAACATGGATTAATGTTAGGCTATTGGAATCCTAACAGCCAATCAGATTGCAGCATTTCTGAGACCCTTTTTATAAGTGCTGATATACTGCACATTGGGTTTTATTTACATAGCATGGCGCTTGTTTGTAGTGGCAGGTAATGGCTTGGAATCTGTATTGTAGGTTGCACTGGAGTATGGCACTGATGTGTTGTGGGGTGGTAAATGAAGCTGGCACTTTGCATGTCTTGGGTGAAATGAACCACTGTGAGTGGTGGTATAGGGAGCATTTGGTAAACAGCAGTGCCACTATGTCAAAGTCCTCCCTGTGGGCACTGTTTATGAAAAACTGAGGATAGATGTGCTCCTTATATTAAAACAATTCAATGTTAGGTGAATAGCGTCTAGTGCTTGCTTGTGTGTATTATTTAACTTTGGCCTTTTTCTGTTCCCACCCTTGGCAGAGGAGCCGGGCAGTGATAGAGAATAGATGGCCCGGCAGCAAGGAGAGAAAGAGTGCCAAAGAAGGAGGAGTTTGGGAGGTAGGAGGGCATTTGAAAAATCTGTGACTGGCAGTTGCTGGAATAGGCTGGCTTTTATGTGACACATGTGAAGAGTCAGATTTCCCAAAGCTGCATCACGGGCAAAAGCCCTCCCATTGTAATTGTTGGGCGGGTGAGAAAGTAAAGGACTGCTGCAGAAAAAAGCAAACATTATGGCGTACAAAAATAGTTGTTTTTTCGGGTCAAATCCAAATCATGTATCATAAATGTTATTGGACCCGCATGTCTTATACAATAGTGGTGCAGTACACAAGCATTTTGAGGCATGGGTCACTATCCAAAAATGTAATGCCCAATCAAAGTAGATGCAGTAGTTGAGGATTTTATTGGGATGTATGACATGGCAAAGACAGATGCTGAATCCACCACCAGTTCCATTAAGGATATTGTATTAAGATGTAATTTATCAATCAATGACATGAGAGGACAGGCATATGATGGAGCTAAAAATATGAGTGGATGTTTTTCTGGAACGACAGCCAGAATTCGAAGATAAAATCCACTAGCACTGAATGTCCATTGTGCAAATCATTCCTTAGACCTGGTGTTGCAAAACTGTGGCAAAACAAGCATTGCCATTGAAGATGCCCTCAGCTTTGTACAGGAGGCAAGTGTGTTGATTCATGCTTCACCTCAGAGATGAGCTCTTTATGAAAATATTGCAGCAAATGACAGGGAGGACCCTTACATGATGATAGAACACCTGCACTTAATTTTTCCAACAAGATGGACAGCAAGAACAAAGAGCATCAAGTCGTTTCTCATGAACCATTGAACACTTTATGAAACCTTACAAGAGTTGGAACAAGACAGATCTACTGATGTACGAAGTAAAGTCAGGGGCCTGTTGTCAGTGATAAAAAAGTTTCTGACCTATTTTGGACTTGTTGTATCATACAGTATATTCAGTGTATCAGAATGAGTGGATTCAATCTTGCAAACAAAAACACTGACAGCAGAAAATACAATGAGGAATGTAAACTCTCTGAAGCAAAATTTACAAAGTTAGCACAATGACTTTGACCAGGTCTATGAAGACATTAAAGAGGAAACACAACTGCTGGAAATTGTGAAAGAGACCAAACTCCCCAGACAGCGCTTTGTCCCAGCAAGGTTGCAACATGGTAGTGCACCTCATCACCATACTGAATCTGCTAGGGACTGGTATCGACAGATGTATTATGAAACCATCGATGCTCGTCTTGTGGCACTAGACTGACATTTTGATCAAGAAATGTATGCTTTGCTGTCATCCATGGAGAATGTATTTCTTCAAGCAGCTAATGCAAAGTCATTTTCAGTTCCTCCTCAGGTCACAGAGTTGTATGGAGAAAAAGATTTGGACATTGACAATCTGAATGCACAATTGAAGTTGCTCCCAGGACTTGTGCAGCAGGTTTTGCCAGAGGTGAAGGCAGTAACTTCAATCAACACCATTATTGATGCCTTAGTGAGAAAAGACTGCCAGCAGCAGACACTGTATTCAAAAGTAATGAAGTTCATTCAGATGTACGTTCTTGTCCCAATGAGTACAGCTACTGGGGAGAGATCATTTTCAACACAATGGAGAATCAAGTCTTACTTACGAAGCACCATGGCGGAGAAGAGATACAATCACTTAATGCTGTTGAACATTCACAAGGAGAAAACAGACAAGTTGGATCTGACACAAATTGTATGGGACTTTGTGCAATGAAATGAAAGATGATGTAATTTTTTTGGGAAAAATTGATACTGCAAACCTGTACTTGAGGGAAGAATGCATATGGTGGTAAATTGGTTGATTTGATGAGTTTGTGGACACCACCAGGGCCTGGGAATGCCTGTGTGGACATACCAGCCTGAAGTGGTGACCAGGGCATATAGATATGGTGTATACATGGTTACTTTTCTGAGTTTGTGGACACCAGGGCCTGGGAATGCATGTGCAGACATACCAGCCAGAAGTGGTGACCAAGGCATCTATAGGATTCCTTCATGGCAGAAGTACAGATATGGTAGTAAATTGGTTGATTGGGTGAGTCTGTGGGCAGCAGGGCCTGGCCTGGGAATGCCTTGTGCTAGACCCTGGGAATGCCTTGTACAGACATAGCAGCCTGACATGGTGACCAGAGCATCTATAGGATTCATTCATGGCAGACGTATAGATATGGTGGTAATGGTAAATTGGTTTGTTGGCTGAGTCTGTGGTGTAGTGGCAACAGTACAGAAATTAGCAGATGGCTAGCTACCATTGAATTGTCATAGAATACTGGCTCATTTCCAGGTGTATCCTACTCCTCCCTCCAGACTTTGCTGTAACAACTGGATGTGGCCATTAGAGCATTGGAGTTGGCAGAGCTTGCTTCTTCATGAAGTAAAGGCACTGCTCTTCTAATGAGCCCCTGTTCTGCAGGCTGGAGTACCAAAGGTGGGTCAAAGAAAGGACTTTTCCATCTATACTTTTCAATTCTGTATTATACTCATTTTATTTTTGTAATGAAACACGCAATGTGAGCAGGAGTATGGGAGAAGATTAAAGGCCATGCCATGGACAACACTGGGTTGGGCCTGAGCTATGATGAGCACTGATCTTCCAGACTGAGTCAAAGTCTTCCAAAGGACTCCTCTATCCAGGTGCTCTGTGTAGTCCCGATGCCAGCAAGTGCAGTTTTGGCAGACCAAACTCTCTGGCTCCAGCAATTAAAGTTGTGCATTGTTTTCCGTTGTACCCATATTGTTGTAAATTAATATTGTTTACTCTCATTGTACACTGTGATTCATGAATAAATACACTTTACATTTTACACTGTGATTCATTAATAGATAAGCTCTGTGTAAAGTTAATGGCTCTGTGTCATTACTTTCCCAGCCTCAGGAGTTTACCTTGTCTCTTGTAATTGGGCTTACCTACTATTTTCAATCCGGAAGTTAGTAGAACCAAAAAACTCCTAACCCATTTGTGTGGCAACTATGCTAGAGGCTGATAATACAAATATTATGATGACATCTTTCATTTTCACCTGAGCAGCGACTGTATCAGGTTACGCAATGGATGGTTTCGACTTCTGATGGAGCTATTGGAGGAAATGGATTGACAGCTGAGCTCTTAATATACTATATTAAATATTCCTACAGCGTATGGTATAACTGTATTCTTAGCATTACGATCATCAACATAAATGTGCATCTATTGTATTTTGGTATGGCAAAAACTGGTTTAGAAAAAGTGCCCTTTGTACCCCAATAAGTGCCCTTCAGATCCTCAGCACCCTCAGCTTATACTATCTTCCAGCACCTATGCCCATCATGCCAGCTCCCAATATAGATGGCTTCAGAATAACAGCTTTGCACACCTTAAGTTTTAGTTGCCTTGCTTCTGAAGTGAAGACATTCACATAGAATATTTCTAAAGACAACCATAGTTTTGCTAATGTGAGCCCCCAAACGGGTTTACCTTATGGAGCCTTCACTTTGCGGCTCCCCCCTGTTTATTTGGGGTCAACAATGGCTCCTGGCAGGATCAGGACCCATGTGGTCCATGGGTGGACTCCGCGGCTCAGTGTTGCTCCATTGTGGTGCTTGGCCTTTAGATTGGGGAGGACCAGGCACCACTCCAGTGTTTCCGCGCCTCCGGGTGCATTTGGGGCAGATTTACGGTCTCAGGGGTTGCCATGGCAATAGGACCATAGTCTGTAAATAGAAATGGTGGTCCGCACTACAGAGTTTTCCCAGGCTTTTGTAGGTCTGGCTGGTGGGTGGCCAAGTTGGATAGTGATTCCTGGGTTGTTTAGAGAGCCGGGTTAGTGTATGGATAAGTAGTAATAGTATAAGTTAGGGTAAGTAGGTAGTAGTAGCTTAGGCATTGCATGCAGCATGTTACCATCTCCTGTGCTGATATCCGCATTGTTTTCTTCATCTACTCTGTTGGCAAGCTATTTGTGTCCTCATCTCACAAGCTGAATATCAGAACTGAGTTTTTATAGCTGCAGCAGTTTCCATCATCAGTGTTGCTGCCTGCATTTAACTCTACATCACCTTGCTGGTAAATGGGCTGTATTGCAAGGGGTATAACCTCAAGGAGGAGTAGGTGATTTTGCTGCTGTATAGATCGCTGATCAGACCCCACCTGGAGTATTGCATGCAGTACTGGTGCCTGTACCTAAAGAGGGACATTAGATTACTGGAAGGGGTACAATGCAGAGCAACAAAGATGATCCAGGGTTTAGGTGAGTTACCATATGAAAGTAGACTAAGAGAGTTGAACATGTACTCACTGGAGGAGAGGAGAGACAGGGGGATATGATTGAGACCTTTAAGTACATGAGAGGAATAAACAGGACAGGCACGGAGGGACTGTTCAATTGGAGGGTGGGGAGGGACACTCGAGGTCATGATATGAGATTAGAGGGTGGAAGGTTTCAGAAGGAATTGAGAAGGCACTTTTTTACAGAGAGGCTGGTGACAGAGTGGAATGTGCTACCAGCAGAGGCGGTGGCCTGTAAAACAGTGGAATGCTTCAAGAGGGGCTGGGACAGGGCAAAAGGGAGAGTCAAGGAAGGGGGTTACAGGGAGGAAGGAAGGGGCGGCAGCAGAATAGGGTTGCTAACTGCATAATCAAACAGACTCAATAGACCAAGTAGCCTTTTTCTGCTGGCAGTTTTCGTATGTTCGTATTGCCCAATTCAGCTGCTGTGCTAGTATCAGGACACTAGAATATTGGGACTTTCATACACAATATTACAGTATGTACTTTGTACCATTCCCCTGTGCCTGGCACCGTTGCCGTTACAAATGGCTGGCGAGGGAGCTCTGCGGGTAGCTATTGGTTGCTGGGGCAAAAAGGGGAGGAGCCGGGCACCTTAAAATGCTCCTGCCTGAGTGAGGATCAAGCGCTCAGGCGCGAGTATGAGTGTGCCACTCAGTAGAAATATTAAATACAAACTGCGTTTGTTACTTGATGGACTAATAAGTATGCTTATAATTTATTAAATAGCTGCCAAGGACTGCTGTTAAAACTTACTAGGGGTCCTAAAAAATGATTCTGGGATAACTAAGTTTTATGAGTTCTAACGTCAAATTTTAAATTCGGATTATACTTATAACACAGTGCCTACTTGTGGAAGCACAGTTGCAAGTTGTATAGTTAGTTTAAAGGGGTACTCCATTGCATTGGGCTCTATTTTATTCCCTTTAAAGGAACAAGGTGAGGATAGGGCTAGACAACTAAGAAGTAACAGAAGGTCAGCTTTTGGCTGCTATAAAAATACCTGCACATTTATTTATATATTTTTTTTGTTTTAGCATCATGAAAGCCTACTGGATATTGATGTGTTTTTCTTTTTTTGTACATTGCTTTCAATTAGGCAACCTAGAAAAGTTCACAGTACCTAGAAATCAAAATAAAATCCATGGTCAAACCTGGGGGAGTACAACTTCATGGGATTTCAATACTTTTTTACCAGGATTTGGATTTGGAATTGGACAAGCAGGTGTAATAACTCACACATTGTACAGGGATTTGATTAAACGGGTGTATATAACAGGAGTGTGTTATACTTGTTATACTACAAAAAGAAATTTGGCTCCTTTTACATTACAAATAACAAAATTCATACAAGAACTAACTAAGATGCCTCACTTAAAACACAAGAATAAATGGCGTGTGGTCTATTTAAGTATGCATTAATCCTCCCATTATAAACAAGTGGGGACGTTCATCCCAACCCTAGGCCAGCTCAACTTAATTATACAAATGCAGAGATTTTGAAAGGGGATGATCTTAGTGTTGTTCACTTTAATGCTCATAGCATGTGGAATAAGCTAGATTTAATTAAAAGATTGGATAGGCAAATACAGCCCAGATATCCCCACCTTGCCTGATTCTCTTCCCCCACCTCGATCTCCCTCCTCACCTTACATGGCCTGACCAGTGGCTTGGCCTTCACCCAATGACTGGCTTATAAACTGCCCTAAACAATCCATGCAGTCACCCTCTCATGGCACTTCTGCTATCCCCCTTCTTATTACCTCGTCAACGTCCTCCCTAAGACTACCCACTCATCTTTCCCTGTTGTTTACTACCCAGACCTGTCATCTCTGCCTGGCCCCAGCCCAGGTTTCCAGTTCTATCAGCCAACTCGGAGTAAAATATTCCAAAATAAATCTCTAGATAGTAGGCACCTATGCAAGTACGAATGGTTCTAGTTGTGTAATCAAGTATGTAATGTCACCCTCATTGTGGCACGTGTATGTAGTGTCTTCTCATGTAGCAAGTTTGTAAAGCCACCCTTAACTATGTAACACTTGTTTCGAATTGCTTGTCTCCTATGTACAACCTACTGATTGTTTTATGTATATCCTCGTCCCTTGTACCCCCCTTCCCCAAGTCGCACCATGAGAGGGACATCTTGTTGCTCAGTGTGCCTCTCCTAGTGAAACATTTTCAATAAATAAATATCATAATTATTACTGAAACCTGGTTAAGTAAAAGAAATTGGGGGGAAGGCGCTAATGAGCAATAGAGAGTAAAGATGTGTTTGGCCAGAGCTCCTGCGAAACAGCTAAATAAACTCATAAAATCCACGGCATCCGTAGATATATAAAGTCAATAGTTTGAGCGGATCAGATACAGAAACAAGAATGGAGGAATATTTGGCAAACCCTCCGGGAAGATCGAAGAAATCTAGAGCCAAAAACACCAAAAGACAGGCCGCGGCGTCACAGGCCCAGTTCTTGGGACAAATCTCCCTTTCGGCTGCAGGGATGGCTTCCCTCAGGAGAGAGGTAATGGAGCAAATAATGTCGGCCCTTGATACAAGGTTCATGAAATTGGAAAGCAAACTAGATGCACGACTGCAGACATTAATGGAGCAATCATCAAAACAGGCTGCCAGAATTACTGAAGCCGAGGATCGGATTTCCCAGCTCAAAGATACAGTGGACCCAATGACTGGGAGGGTCTCAGCACTGGAGAAAGAGCTTGCTGAGCTAAAAGAACTCTTTGATTATCAAGAGAATTATCATCAAAGGTTGAACATATGCATAAGAGGTCTGCCGGAAGGGAAAGAGGGACCGAGTGCTCTGGTATTCTGCTCGGAGGTGCTAACGAAGCTACTGGGCCTAGAGTTTAAGGAAGATAAAATCAAGCTGGAATGGGCCCATACAGCGGTGGATTCTAGGCCCTCAGTGGATCTACTGCCCCATCAGATTATACTACAGTTCCATAATTTCCAGGATCGAGAGAGGGTACTGGCTGCATATAGGAACATCTCAGAATTAAAACATGAGGGCTCTCGTCTGTTTATCTCCCAGGATTACTCCAATCGTTTGCTGAAAAAATGCAGAGCATTCAATCAAACCATGGTGCAGCTTCAGGAGCTCAAGATAGAGAATTTTCTGGTCTACCCCGCCTCTTTGAAAATAAAATACGAGGGAGCGACATACTCATTTTGGGAGGTGAAGAAGGCAGCAACATTTGTGGAGGGGTTAAAGAAGAAGATAGGCTGAAGAGAGCGGAATGGAAGAGCTGATTGGTTTTGTTCAAAGGGACTTATGTTGAATAGTTTGGCTTTACTGGGCTGCATCATATAATGATGGAAGGAAGTTGAACACTTAAGCAGAACCTGGTTTATTTTTTGTTCTTTTTCTGGAAATCCTCCCCATCCTCCTACGGTGACATTTTGCTAATGACTGGCTTATGTACTGCAGAGGGGTCTGTTTGGGGGCATGTGCTATATGGAGAGGAGCGTAACTTGGCCCCTTATGGATATATTCATTGGAGAAGGAGAAGGACAGACAACCTGAGATGAAGGGAAGATTGAAGATCGGAGACCAGTGGAGAATCCTGGAATTCAAGGTAGACCTGGGTGCCGGCGGGGGTGCTTGAGCAGTCGCGTGGATTTGATTTGCACTGCGGAGGCCCGCTACATGCTACCTGGGCTGGCATAGTGTAATTATTAAGGTTCAGGACACTAAATGAAGGTTAAAAATAAATATGGGGGTATGCTGGACTCTGGGAAAAGCCATGTTGTAATGGAGAGTCAGAGACTGGCAGGGGAGGGAGGATGGATGAAGGGAGAGAGGGAACAGACCAGAAGCAATTAGGGGGCTATGTGTGGGGGGGGACAAGAAAGGTTTCCGTTCTGGAGGGGAGAGCGCTGTAATTACATGTGGGAAATATCCTAAAGAGATGGTGGTAAACCTGGCACCCCCATGCAATTGATTCCCCTGAAGGGACGCTCAATATTAGGGGCTATATAGGATGGTACGTCAGCAGTGTCCATCACAGTGGCCAGCAGGGAAACGGAACGTTTCACGGGAGTTTGTTTGGTTAAGGGAGGAACAGTGACTTGGGGGGAATTTTATAAAGGAAGAGAACAACTCCTGGTACACTGGATGGAAAAGATGTGAGTAGGTTTTACTAATAATTACTAAAAAATATTTTGAAATGCTGGGGGCCGGGGCCTGGATACACATCTTCTGTGCTATGGGCTTAGCTGTTCGGGGTTGAATGGCAGGATCCTGGGAGATATCTGGGATACTGAAGCAAGGGGGGGGGGGATTAGTAGAATGTTTGGGGAAAACACATACTGTATCATAGAATGGGAGTAGTTTTACTTGTTTTTTTCATGTTTACTGGTTTTATAAGTTTGTTATGGTGTGGTTGTTTTAATTGCTTGTTACAAGATAAAAATGAAGGGTCTGAAGGGTCTGTACGAATAAGGCAAATAAGGTGGCAAATACTTTACATGTTTAGAAATGCCACAGAGTGGCAGAGTTATGAAGGTGGGACGGTCTTGCCCTTCCCAAAATGGCCAACCAGATAGAGGTTAAAATTGTTTCATGGAATGTTAGGGGTTTTTCAACACCTGTGAAACGTACTTCTATACTTACAGCTTTGAAAAAGCAAAATGCAAAGATAGCTCTCCTGCAGGAGGCCCACCTAACTCCGAACAAGCATCAGAAGCTGGTTGGGGGTTGGGTGGGGACATGTTACGCCTCCTCCTTCAGCTCTCATAAGAGAGGGGTGGCAGTGCTTATTAATAAGCACTTACTGTTAGAGGTTACTCGAGTGATCTCGGATCCAACAGAAGGGCACTATATAGTTATAGAGGGCAGGCTATATGGTGAAAGGGTGACTATAGCTAGTGTCTATGCCCCGGCCCAGTATGATGCCTTCTTTTATCAGAAGATATTAGATATAATAGTAAGGGAGCAATTCAGGGGTTAATAATGGGTGGGGATTTAAATACTACTATGGACCCTAAGATGGACCACTCAGAGAGAATAGGCAGGCAGTTTGGAGGGACACAAAGGTGGCTGGATGGGCTAGTGGATCTAGACATAATACATAGCTGGAGGCCAGCGAACCCCAGTGCAAGGGAGTACACCTTCTATTCCAACCCCCACAAAACATGGTCCAGAATAGATCACTTATATATACCCAGAAACTGGGCACATAGAGTTTACCGGGTACAGCATAGCCCGATACACATCTCAGATCATGCCATGGTCTTTCTGGAATGTGGGTTTGGAGGGGAAAGGGATGCTCCTCCACCATGGAAATTCCCCAGATACCTACTGAACAACAAAATGTTTCTAGAATATCTTAAGGAAAACTGGAAACTATATCAGGAGATGAATACAGGGACAGTTGACTCTGCAAGTGTCTTTTGTGATGCGGGAAAAGCCTATCTCAGGAGCGTGATCAATTTTGTAGCTAGGTATAAGAGAGAGGAGCAGGGTAAGAGGGAAGAATTGAGTGGAGTGGTGAAAACCCTAGAGAAGCTGGTTATTCAGCACCCCTCAGAGGAAAGACTGAAGCACCTGATAGCAGCCCAGCTCGAGAGACACTTAATGCCTTTGCCCTGAGAGAGGCTAACATGTCCTGGTTCTATGCCAGAAATACATTTTTTGAGTGGGGGTAATAGACCAGGGCCTCTTCTGGTCCATATAATAAAGGGCAGGAGGGTAAATACACATATATCTACTATACAATCAGAGGAGGGAACTGAATTGCAGGATAAAACTTAATTAAAAATAGATTTAAACAGTTTTGTCAGGGACTATATAGATGGGAGTGTGGGGGCACCATGGAGGAGGCAAGGGCGTTTTTAGATAAAATTAAACTCCCCAGACTAAGAAAAGAAATAAGGGAAAGGTTGGGAAAGGACATCACGAGGGAGGAAATCAGAGAGGCAATACAAAAGCTACAAAAGGGAAAAGTGAGAAATCCAGATGGGTTCCCAACGGAATTCTATAGGGCCTTGAAGGAGCAGCTGATTGAACTGCTGCTAGGGGTGTTTAATGAGGCTAAGGGGTTGGGAACTCCCTGTCTCCTTCAAGGAAGCCGTTACTGCCTGATCCCAAAACTGGAAAAAGACCCACAAGAATGCTCCTCCGATAGGCCGATCTTGTTATTAAATTGTGACTCAAAGATCTTGGCAAAACTTTTGGCTAGTAGATTGGACGAAATCTTGCCAGAGCTTGTCCAACCGGATCAGGTTTGTACATGGGAGGTGCTCCTATCATAACATGCGAAAGTTATTGAATGTAGTGTGGCTTGCATCTCTGCATCCGGGTGGCATGGCTGTGCTATCCATGGATGCAGAGAAGGCCTTTGATCACATAGAATGGGAATATCTTATGGAGGTGTTGACCCGGTTTGGTCTGGGGGAGGTTGTGGAGATGGTTTGGGCAATATACACGGCTCTGTTGGCAAGGGTCTTAGTTAATGGGTCATTCATGGACCACTTCCCTTTGTTTAGGGGCACAAGGCAGGGATGCCCCCTCTCCCCTTTACTGTTTGCCTTGGCAATAGAGCTGTTGGCTATTAGCATTTGGGAAGAGACAAATATTAAGGGGACACAGGGTAGAATGGACAGGCAGCATAAGGTGACTCTCCATGTTGGCGACATGCTCCTTTATGTTTCTGACCCGCCTAGGTCGATACCACCATTATTAGAGTTAAAAAGAGCTATTTGCACTTTTTTCAGGATACAAAATTAATGTTACAAAATCTGAGGTAATGCTATGAATATGAATAAGTGTCTAGACATGGGACTTGGGGATGGCAAAGAGCTACCACAGATTTTAAATATTTGGGCATAAAAATAGCTAGGGACCTGGGCACACTTTACAGGCTAAGTTACACACCTCTGATCATGAAAATAGAAGGGGAGCTCCGCAAATGGAGAGAATTACTGATTTCATGGATGGGGCGCATAAATGTTATAAAAATGAATGTGATGCCGAGGATACTATATCCCATGTAAATGCTACATATGCATGGGATATAGTATCCTCAGCAGCACATTCATCAGCGAGGATTACATGAGTATTGAGAGAGCATTCACAAATTTCCTCTGGAGGGGTAAACGCCCTAGGGTTAGTCTGCAACGGTTGCAGATGGACAAAGCACGAGGGGGGACTCAATTTCCTGGATCTCAGAAACTACTATCTAGCCACATAATACCAGTTTGTCAATGACTGGGTTAATAAACCAATTGCAGTGAGCTGGTTGGACCTAGAAGAATTGCACTGTCCAGGGAGACTTTCGGCATATCTGGGAGTGGGGGGATATAGAAGTTATGGTCAAGTGGCCAAAATTAATCCCTTAGTGGAGAAACATAGAACATAGAAACATAGAAGTTGACGGCAGATAAGGACTGCAAGGCCCATCTAGTCTGCCCATATTTTCTACCTTATGAATGTGCCATAGGCTTGTACTCTGTCAATGGCCTATCTATTCATACTCATCTGTATTGCTCCCTTATATCTATCCCATGCCTGTCTGAAGCCCTGCACTGTATTCATATCCACCACTTCCTGAGGTAGGCCGTTCCATGCATCCACCACCGTCTCTGTGAAAAAGAACTTCCTCACATTACCCCTTAATCGGCCTCCCTCTAATCTCATGCTGTGTCCTCTTGTCCTGCTATTTTTCTTATATTGAAACATGTTAGACTCTTTCATCTTGTTAATCCCTTAAGATGTTTGAATGTTTCGATCATATCACCTCTCTCTCTCTCCTTTGCTCTAGGGTATACATGTTGAGCTCCGTTAATCTGTTCTCATATGTTTTCTGATGCAGTCCCTGCGCCATTTTGGTTACCCTTCTCTGGATTGCTTCCATTTTGTTAATGTCCTTGTGCAGGTGCGGTCTCCAGTACTGTACGCAGTACTCCAGATGGAGCCTAACCAGTGTCTTGTAAAGAGGGATTATTACCTCCCTCTTACGGCTTATGATACCCCTGTTAATACACTCCAACATCCCACTAGCCTTACCTACTGCTTTAGTGGTCTGCTTGGATGGTTTCAGGTCATCTGTGATGACGATGCCCAAGTCTCTTTCTTCCCTTGTGTTTGCCAGCAACTCCTCTCCCAAGCTATAGGTGGCTTCAGGGTTTCTTTTCCCTGTGTTAAATTCCAGTTGCTACTCTTCTGACTATTTTGCCAGTTTATCCAGATCTCTTCTCATTCTGCCCACCTCTTTTGGATCATCTACTCTGTTGCAGATCTTGGTGTCAGCTGCAAACAGACAAACTTTGCCCTCCAGTCCATCTGTAATGTCACTGATGAAGACAATGAAGAGGACTGGCCCCAGGACCGATCCCTGAGGTACCCCATTTGTGACTTGCATCTCTTCTGACTGTATACCATTTACCACCACTTTCTGTGTTCTGCCCACCAACCAGTTTGCCACCCAGTTGACCAACTTCTGACCCACCCCGAGCCTACCCAGCTTATTAATCAATCTTCTATGTGGAACAGTATCAAAAACTTTGCTGAAGTCAAGGTTGGTGACATCAGCTGCGCCCCCTTGGTCCACCACTCTGGTTGCCCAGTCAAAGAAATCTATGAGATTAGTTTGACAGGACCTTCCTGTTGTAAACCCATACTGTCTTGGATCCTGTGTTCCTATGTATTCCAGGTGTTGGACTATCCTTTCCTTAAAGAGTACCTCCATAATCTTGCCCACTACTGAGGTAAGACTGATTGGTCTGTAGTTCCCTGCCTCCTCCCTGCTACCACTCTTGTGGAGCGGGATCACATGAGCCCTACTCCAGTTTTCTGGGACCTCTCCTGTGCTCAGAGACTCACTAAACAGTTCTGATAATGGGTCTGCTAGTTACACCCTCAGCTTCTTTAGTATCCCGGGATGTATGCCATCTGGTCCCATTGCCTTGTCCACCCTGAGCTTAGCGAGCTCTTGTAGGACCCTTTCTTTTGTGAAGGGACTTGGGCACACCTCCCTCCCCCTGTGTCCATACTGCTGAGCTGTGGGCCCTGCCCTACTTTCTCCTCAGTAAATACTGAACAGAAGTATTTATTTAGGATAGATACTTTTCCTTGGTCCTCCTCCACATACTCCCCCTTATCCTCTTTGATCATAGCAATACCCACTCTGGACTTTCTCCTTTCACTAAAGTATCTATAGAAAGTCTTGTCCCTTTCTTTTACTGTTCATGCTAGTGTTTCCTCAGTTTGGGCCTTTGCCTGCCTTACTGTTTTCCCTGCTTACCTTAGGGAAGTTTGGTATGCCTCCTTATCTTCATCATGCTGCGTTCCCTTATATTTCCTGAAGACCAACCTTTTGGCTCTGACCTTTTCTGCTGCTGTTTCTGAGAACCAAAGTGTTTTCCTCCTTCTTTTGCTCTTGCTTTTCTCCCTAACACAATGGGATGTTGCTTCAAGTATTGCATCTTTAATGCCTGCCCAATTTGCCTGTACCCCCTCACCTGTATTTCTTCTTGCCAGGGCTAGCTTAACTCTGTTGGCCATCTTATCAAAGTCAGCTCCTCTGAAGTCCCAGTTATATATTAGAGACCAGTTGGCAACTTTAGAGGAGATGGGGGGGGCTAGAACTGCCAGCTGGGCATCAGTATCGGCTCTTACAGATCAGGACCTATATTAATAGGCTAGGGAGGACTGTGGACTCAGCCTCACCACTTTCGCAGGTTGAACACCTGGTCTTGGTGGTGAGAAAAGAAATGAAAGGTCTAATTGGTAAGGCGGCACAGCTAGGTAGGAGAGCCCTCCCGGATTACACACAAAAAATTAAGTGACAGTAGGAGAGGAACTCGGGCTGGGGGATCCGAGATGAGAATTGGAACCTGCTACTGCAGCTGCACAGGGGACTACTGATCTGTAATAGATATCAGGAATCTTACTACAAATTTCTGCACAGGTTATATTGCCCACCTGTCACGGTGCATAAATTTAACCCGGGTATCTCCCCTATGTGTGGGAGATGTGCGACAGAGGTGGCGACCTACATCCATTACTTCTGGTCTTGTGCAGTGTTGCAGAGGTTTGGGGGTGAAGTGGCTACTGAATTAGAAGCCCTGCTGGGAAGAAGGCTCAGAATGGGCCCAGTAACTATGCTATTTGGGGTGGAGGAAGGTGAGGAAGAAAGTTGGGGCCCCCTCCCAAGGTGGATATGGGTGCTGCTGGCCCTAGCAAGGCATTGCATCCTGAATACATAGGTGTCAGCAGTACCTCCAACAAAAGAACAATGAAGAATGCTAGCTACACAAGTACTAGCACTGGAGCGCCTTTCTTACACAATAAAGGATAGGGAGGAGAGGCTTATTAGAGATTGGGGACCTTTTATAGACTCTTTATCACAGGGAGAGGCAGAGGCTCTCAGAGAGGTGCTTTGATGCATACATACCGACATGTACCAGCCTCCTCACTCTGATAGCCCATGGGGGGAACATTGGGATGGCGTAACTTCGTCCTAAAATATAACTGATTGTAGTTAAGCATTTCTGTATTTCTATTAGAACCACCACCTATATTTAATTTTTGGGTAAGAGGATAATTAAGTACAATATTTACAAAGGGTAAAAGTGTAAATGAAATCAGACCCATGTTGTTGTGTTTGATGAAGTGTAGTTTTATAACTGTTTGTGAAGTGTTTGTCAGATTTGTGTATGATGTATAATGTACAGTGATAAGGAAAGGAGTATGTTTTTAAATCTGACAAAACCTTAATAAAAATATTTTGAAAAAAAAAATTGTGACATCTCCTTGCAGATAGAGGGGTATCAACATTTTAGGAAGGATAGAAATAAAAAAGGTGGGGGGATTTTGATGTATGTAAATGCTGACTTGGGAACCATGGAGAAAGGCTACAATTCACTGGATAAGGGTCTGGAGGCATTATTTACTGAAGTAAGGATCCTGTTTATTAAACCCATACTAATTGCTGGAATTTACAAACAGGCCCAAACCGTTGATTGGAGGGACTTTAAATATTTAAACTTTATTGAACTCATGTTAGATATTGAAAAAAAAAAGATTGGAACAGATTAGAACTGATACCTACAACTTCTGAAGCATGACTATACTTTCAAGAAGAGTTTGTGAAAATTTGTGACCATCACGTCCCAACACAAAAAAGAAGGGTAAGGGCCAGAAATGAAAAGTGGTACAGTGCTACTGTTCATAAACTTAAAAGAGAAAGAGATGAAAAATGGCATAAAGCAGCGTCTTCAGGTACAACTGGTGACTGGAATTTTTACAGACAGGCAAGAAATAAATATATTAAACAAATCAGGAAAACAAAACAAACATTCTTTAAAAAATAACTAGATAGTAATGTAAATTAAAATCCCAGACTTTTCTGGAAGACAACGGCTAATTGATTCGGAAATGTCAAAAAAGAACAAGTAAAAAGGACTGAAATAAATGGTCAGATGGTTTGTCTAAGTAACACTCTAGTAAATGCATTCAATAATTTTTTTGTAGAAGTAGGAACAAAAACATTGGAATCTAATATCTCTTGTGGTATAGGTGAAATGCAGGGTGGGAAGACATCTCAATATTTGAATGGGCCAGAAATATTTAAGTGTAAAAATATAAGGGTACATGAAGTAAGGGCTGAACGTTTGAAATTAGATGTTAAAAAGGCCCCAGGATTAGATAACATCCAAATATAGTTGTTGAAATATGCAGCTCCATGCATTGCATACCCGATAACTTATTTGTTTAACTTCTCTCTGTCCACTAGCGAATTTCCCAAAGGATGAAAAACATCTAAAACGGTACCAATCTTCAAAGGAGGCAAACAACACGATATTAATAACTACCGCCCCATTTCTCTGTTACCTATAGTGTCCAAGATGTTTAAGAAAATTGTAGATTCACAATTAAGGATATTTTTGGAAACAAAAAAATTAATGAATGTTCATCAGTCAGGATTTAGATCCACCCACATCACAAATACAGCTCTGAGGAAAATAGTGGGGGATGTACAACGGAGTCTGGACAGGAGAATGTCCGTGGGTGCTTTATTCATAGATCTATCAAAGGCTTTTGATACTTTGCACATGGTATTCTCCTGTCCAGACTCCATGAATTGGGGGTGAGGGAAACAGAGTATGAATGGTTCACAACGGACAGTACTTAACAGATAGAGAACAAGGGGTGGAAATAGGTCCTTATAGGTCCAAGTCAGCACATATTAAAACCAGGGTTCCACAGGGATCTATTTTGGGTCCCCTTCTTTGTGACATTTATATTAACAATTTACAGTTTACGGATCCCATGATAAATTATCATATTTATGCAGACGACACTGTAATCTATGTAGTAGGGAAACATGTTACTAATATACAAAATAATCTCCAAGAGGCCTTTCATCATCTGCAGGTCTTCTCTAGGGAGCATAAACTATGTTTAAAGACAAAAAAACTCAATCGGTGCTGTTTACCCAAAATGATCGTAAGGCAGATATGTTAAAGATTCAGTCTTTGGGAGGAGCTCAAATACAACAAGTAAGTAAGTATAGATATCTTGGAATTCCTGTAGACGAAAAATTGAACTGAGTATCTCATTTGGAGGCGTTACTACTAAACTTTGATAGAAGACTGGGCATGTTGTGTAAACTGAAACATTTTATGTCCATTGAGACGAGATTAAGGATAATGAATAATATGATGCTCCCCGTAATGGACTATGGAGATGTGATTTATGCTGGGGCCTCGGGGGTGGAGCTAGCCAAACTGGATGTAATATATAACTTCTCGCCTCATCCTTGATTCCCCCAGGAGAACTCATCGCTGTGAACAGTACAAATCCTTAAATTAGATGAGACTCAATGATAGGAGAGACTGGCACCTCCTAACATTTATGGTTAAAGTTCAGAGAAAAAGTGCCAATTTATACCCTGGAATATTTCCAGACAAGGAGAATCAGAGAGAGCCTAAGGTCAGCCCATGGCTGGAATATATAGTCCCAAGATGTAATCTGAACATAGGCAAATCATCGTTTTGGTATAGGAGACCAATGTTGTGGAACTCTATGCCTATCTCCTTATGTTATGCAAACCATATTATACAATTGGCACTAATTAAAAGATGATTTCACGAAACAACAATGGTGCTGTTGCATTGCTGCAGGGAGCGACAGACGAAGAGCTCCACAAAATATATCTGAATATGCACATTATCTAAATTGTTGGAATTAGCACATTATTTTATTTTATTTAGTTTTTGTTGACCGGGTAAGTGCACTAGACAAATCCTGCCTATTTTCAGGCACGACCCAGGGGAGGGGGATACAGATGAATGCCAACTGAGCTTGAATCAGTATAAGCTGCTGATGGTATTTTTAGTGAATGAGGGAAATTTGGCCAGGACACTGGGGAAATTCCCTTACTCTTTTCGAGAAGTGCCATGGGATCTTTAACATCCACCTGAACTACCACCAATCTAGGCAGATGGGACCTCGGTTTAACATCTCATCCGAAAGGCGGCACCTCAGAAGTGCAACTCCCCTCTCATGCTGCACTACAGTGTCAGTACTGGGATATTAACCCAAGTGCCAGATGTGGGATCTGAACCCACAGCCCTCTGATCTCCTGGCCTCAGAAGCGAGTGTGCTACCTACTGAGCCACTGACACTGACAATTATGTATTTAAATGTGTATGTATGTCTGTGTGTATGTAACTATATAGATGGGATGCATTTTGTATTAGTTTTATGTATTGTATTATTATATAGATAACAACTATCAATGCTAATATAGGACCTCCTTGGAAATGAGCCTTTGCTCAATGGAGTACTGTAACATCTATCCTTTTCATAAATTTTATGCATAAAAACTATTACTTCTACTACTACTTACTAGGCATAGAGCAAGGTAGTGTAAATAGTATAGGATGAGTCTTGGCTCACCGACAGCCGCGAGCACTTAAATGAGGGGAGAGCGTAAGCCCCCAAACGGGCTTACCTTATGGAGCCTGCACTCAGCAGCGCCCCTCCATTTCTTTGGGGTAAACAATTGCTCCTGGTGGGATCAGGACCCATGTGGTCCATGGGTGGCTTCCGTGGCTCACTGCCACTCCATTGTGGTGCCTGACCTTTAGATATGGGAGGGTCAGGCACTGCTCTTGTGTTTCTGCACCTCTGGATGCATTTGGGCAGATTTACGATCCGAGGGGTTGCTGTGGCAACGGGACCACAGTTTGTAAATAGAGATGACGGTCCGCGCTACAGATCATGCATGGCCACCAGGGAAGAGAGCAGGGAGAAAAAAAAAGAAAAACTCAGTGGAGAGATTGCTCCAGGTCCTTGGTTATTTATTTTATTTATTTAGATTTTGGTAACCGGGTAAGCCCACTGAGACCAGAAGTCCCTTTTTCAGGGGCAACCCGGGATTAGTTACAATGCATACATACATCATACATACATACATACAGAGGTATAAAATACAGTAATTTATAATGAGTACATTTTTAGTTACAGAGAGTACATCATAGATATTAGAGTATAGTGGATAGGCTGGTACATTCTGGGTAGTAGGTATCGCACGTTGGGCAAGGAGAACAGTAGGCATACCAGGCTAGACAGGTATAGAGACAGATACATAGTGAGTTTAGCATTATTCCATATGATATTCATGGGGTGTGAAGGCATGGTTTAGCAGATGGTTGCAAGAGAGTGGGCCTGGGTGTGGGCTAGCGAGTACACCCACAGAGGCTTAGTTCCAGGAGGTACGTTTTGAGGCCTGATTTAAACCCTAGGAGAGTTGGTCTGTCGAGTAGACTTGCTGGGAGGGTGTTCCATAAGAAGGGAGCGGCATAGTGGAAGGAGCGTTTGCCTAGGTTTGTGCAAACACGGGGGATATCGAGGGGACGACTTTCAGTGGATCGCAGTGTTCAGTGCTGGACTTTATGAGTGAGCAGCCCCCATCGGTGTGGTGGAGGGCCAAGGGAGGTGAATTTAAAGGCCAGACAGGTAGCAGAGTAGGTAAGTTTGTGCCGTAGGGTGGGCCAGTTTAGGTCTGCAAGGGCCTCACAATGGTGCCTCCTAGGCGAGGAGTTTGTTGCAAAGCAAGCCTGTGATAAAGCATGGAGTGTTTGTTGAGCTCCATCTCCCGGAGGAACTGTAGTACGGGGGAACCATATAGGATGGAGGAGAGGAGGTTACTGTTAGCTATAGCTCGTCGCACCTCACCAGAGAGGGAGTTTCATAGACGGTAGAGGAGGCCAAGCCTCTGGTGGATGGATCAAGTTAAGGAGTCAATGTGGGGTTTGTAGGTCAGTTCTTGGTCAAGGAGGACCCTGAGGTACTTGAATTGTTCTATGACCTCTACTCTCTTCCCTTGGGATGTGTTGAGCAGGAGCAGCTCACTTCTGTCCATGCCCAGGCGTCTAGTCCCGAACAGGACGGCCTTAGTTTTGTCCTCATTCAGCTTTAGAGAATTAGTGGTGAACCAGACCTCAAGAGCTGAGAGACAGGCCTGAAGTTTGGAGGAGAGGACACTGGGTTGTGGGTCACTGTGGTAGACAATGGTGTCATCCGCATAGAGGATGAGGTTGCTGAGCTTGCAGTCATTTGCAATGTTGTTGAGGAAGAGGGAGAATAGTAGGGGGCCTATGATCGAGCCCTGGGATCCCCCGGAGGTCATGGGTCTAGAGCCAGATAGTGTTCCTCTCCAGCGTACTTTTTGGGATCTGTTGGTCAGGTACTGCAGAGGGTAGTTGGTCCAGGAGGTTGGCAGGTGGTTAGGAGGGGCAAATTGGGTGCCCCATCACTCTCTGCTCTCCAACATATTGCCTCCAAAAACCATATAAACACTACAAACAGGTATCTGCCTCTATCTCTGAAATCAAACAAAGAGGCAGAAGACACTGCAGAGCAGGACACTGCAGCACAGGAGCTAGCACAACAAAACTCACCCAAATCAGGAACCAAAACAAAAAGCAAAGGAAATCCAAAAACTACAGTCTATAGGAGACTCCATGATTCGGGAGTTGATACCCATCTCCAACCAGGGTAATGGTCAGATGTCTCCCAGGTACATCAGCATGGAGAGACACTGACCGCATTACTAAATTGTTCACAAAGCAGGAGAAAACATTGATGTCCCAGTACACATAGGGACTACGATCTCGCCAGCTGGTCAGTTGTGGAGACCAAGGAACACCTGACCAGGCTGGGTGACAAACTATCATCTATTTCATCCAGCATCTCCTTCTCTGAGATCCTGCCAGTCTGGGAGAGGGGAGCAGATGGACGGAAGGTCAGAGAAGGAGAGATAGGTGAGCTAAACATGTGGCTCAAGGGCTGGTGCCAGGAAAAAGGACACAGATTTGTAGGGAACTGGCAACAGTTCTGGGAGCGAAAGTTCTTTAAATTTGATGGACTGCATCTGACTAAGGAGGGAGTCAGTGCATTGGGGCAGAAGTTTGACGTCTTTGCAGAATATTTAAACTAGCAAATGGGGAGAGGGGTGCAACACCCCATACGTCGAATGGGAAGAACACCCCTCCCCCCTCAGCTAGTGGTCAAACAGGGATTCAGCATGTTTGCAGTTCATTTGCATCACCAGGTAAGAAAAAAGGTTTGTCTCCCCATACGACGCACAGGGGTAATGCCAAACCTCACCCAACAACTAACACACCAAAATCTGGCCAATGGAAAATCATGTACACAAATGCTCACAGCCTGGGAAATAAGATCCCAGACCTGCAGGCAATAATGCCAGAGGCTAAACTGGACATAGTAGCAATTAGTGAGACGTGGTTTACCAGTAACCACACTTGGGAGACTTTAGTACCTGGCTATGTATTGTTCAGAAGAGACCGAGGTGCAAAAAGGGGGGGAGGAGTGGCCCTGTATGTCAATGAAAATATCAAAGCTACAGAAATTCAGAATACACATAAGGAGCCAGAAGAACTGTGGGTCACCCTGGAAACAGGAAATGGAACAGCCATAAGAACTGGGGTTGTCTACAGGCCCCCGGACCAGGGGGAGGACATAGACACATTACTGTTAGAAGATATACAAAACAGGACAGCTAAAGGGGAGGTTCTGATAATGGGAGACTTCAACATGCCGGATACAGATTGGTCAATACCAGCAGGAACATCTGCCAGAACTAGACACATAGTGGATTCCCTGCAGGGGGAGGGCCTCAAACAACTGGTACAACAACCCACAAGAGACAGGGCCATCCTAGATCTAGTACTGACTAACAGGGAAGGGATCACAGATCTCCAGGTAGAAGGTCACCTGGGGGCCAGTGACCATCACGTGGTATGGTTCAATTTGGCTACTACATCTAAATCATCCCATTCCAAGGCAAAATATGGGACTTCAGAGAGCTGACTTTGATAAGATGGCCAACAGAGTTAAGCTAGCCCTGGCAAAAGAAACACAGGTGAGGGGTACAGGCAAAGTGGGCAAGCATTAAGGATGCAATACTTGAAGCAACATCCCATTGTGTTAGACAGAAAAGGAAGTGCAAAGAAGAAGGAAACCACTTTGGTTCTCAAATACAGTAGCAGAAAAGGTCAGAGCCAAAGGCTGGCCTCAGGAAATATAAGGAACACAGCGGGATGAAGATAGGGGCATACCAAACTGCCCAAAGGGAAGCAGGAAGGCAGTAAGGCAGGCAAAGTCCCAAACTAAGGAAACACTAGCACGAACAGTAAAGAAAGGTGACAAGACTTTCTATAGATACATTAGTGAAAGGAGAAAGTCCAGAGGGGTAGTGCTAAGCTTAATAGAGAAAAGGAGCATGTGAGGAGGAGGACCCTGTAAAGGCATCTATCCTAAATAGATACTTTTGCTCAGTATTTACTGCAGAGAAGGTAGGGCAGGCCCACAGCTCAGCATCATGGACACAGGGGAGGGAGGTGAGCACTACTCCCTTCACAAAGAAGGGTCCTACAAGAGCTTGCTAGCTCAGGGTGGATAAGGCAATGGGACCTGATGGCATACATCCCAGGGTACTTAAGGAGCTAAAGGTGGAACTAGCAGAGCCATTAGCAGAATTGTTTAGTGAGTCTCTGAGCACAGGAGAGGTCCCAGAAGACTGGAGAAGGGCTCATGTGATCCGGCTCCACAAGAGTGGTAGCAGGGAGGAGGCGGGGAACTACAGACCAGTCAGTCTTACCTCAGTAGTGGGCAGGATTATGGAGGCACTCCTTAGGGAAAGGATAGTGCAACACCTGGAATCCATAGGGGCACAGGATCCAAGACAGCATGGGTTTACAAAAGGAAGGTCCTGTCAAACTAATCTCATAGATTTCTTTGACTGGGTAACCAGAGTGGTGGACCAAGGGAGCAGTTGCCTTACCTACCTTGACTTCAGCAAAGCTTTTGACACTGTTCCACATAGAAGATCGATACATAAGCTGAGTAGACTCGGGATGGGTCAGAAGTTGGTCAACTGGGTGGCAAACTGGTTGACGGGCAGAAAACAGAGAGTGGTGGTAAATGGTATACAGTCAGAAGAGATGCAAGTCACAAGTGGGGTACCTCAGGGATCAGTCCTGGGGCCAGTCCTCTTCAACATCTTCATTAGTGACCTTGCAGATGGACTAGAGGGTAAGGCTTGTCTGTTTGCAGATGACACCAAGATCTGCAACAGCATAGATGATCCAGATGGGGTGGGCAGAATGAGAAGAGATCTGGATAAACTAGCAAAATGGTCAGAAGAGTGGCAACTGGGATTTAATGCAAAGAAGTGCAAAATCATGCACATAGGGAAGAGAAACCCTGAAGCCACCTATAGGCTGGGAGGGGAGTTGCTAGCAGTCACAAAGGAAGAAAGAGACTTGGGCATCATCATCACTGATGACCTGAAATCATCCAAGCAGACCTCTAAAGCAGTAGGTAAGGCTAGGGGGTGTTAGGTGTATTAGTAAGAGTATCACAAGTCGTAAGAGGGAGGTAATAATCCCTCTTTACAAGACACTGGTTAGGCCCCATCTGGAGTACTGCGTGCAGTATTGGAGGCCACACCTTCACAAGGACATTAACCAAATTGAGGCAGTCCAGAGAAGGGCAACCAAAATGGTGCAGGGACTGCATCAGAAGACATATGAGGACAGATTAACAGAGCTCAATATGTATACCCTTGAGCAAAGGAGGGAGAGAGGTGATATGATCGAGGCATTCAAACACCTTAAGGGCATTAACAAGGTGAAAGAGTCTAACATGTTTAAATATAAGAAAAATAGGACAAGAGGACACAGCATGAGATTAGAGGGGCCGATTAAAGGGAATGTGAGGAAATTATTTTCACAGAAAGGGTGGTGGATGCATGGAATGGCTTACCACAAGAAGTGGTGGCTATGAATACAGTGCAGGGCTTCAAACAGGCATGGGATAGGCATAAGGGAGCAATACAAATGACTATGAATAGATAGGCCACTGACAGAGCAAAGGCCGATGGCACATTTATAAGGTAGTAAAAGAAATGGGCAGACTGGATGGGCCTTGCGGTCCTTATCTGCCGTCAACTTCTATGTTTCTTTGTTTCTACTTTTCAAACCAGGAGAGCAAGTGATTATCCAGACCCAGTTGGAGGAGTTTGGAAAGGAGGAGTTTGTGGCTGACCAGGTCAAAGGCCTTGGATAGGTCAATGAATAGGGCACCCAGTGGGGAGCCTTGGTCCATGGCCTTATGATGCCGGATGTAAGCCGGATAAGGGCTGTGTCAGTGCCGTGGTCTTTCCTGAAGCCGTGTTGTACGTTGGCAATGAGGTGGTGCTGCTCAAGGTAGTCCTGAAGTTGATTGTATACTAGCCTCTCCTGCACCTTCCCAAGACCGCTGAGAAGGGAGATAGGTCTGTAGTTTCCCACTCTATCCCCGGGATCCTTTTTTGTGGATGGGGACAATAGCCGATACCTTCCACTTACTGGGACTGTTCCTTCGAGGAGGGACTTGTTGATGAGAAGGGTAACAGGGTAGGCGAGAGCCGGGGCAGCGGCCCTTAGCAGCCGAGGTTCTAGCTGGTCATTTCCTGGGGAGGAGTTAGGGTTTATTTTGAGTATGAGAGGGAGTACAGTGGATGGTTCAACCAGTTTCAGGTGGAATTGGGGACGAGTGGCCACCCAGTCAGAAGCTGAGCGATTGGGAGTCCCGGAGGGGGGGAGGGGAGGGGGTTCCGCTGGAGTTGGAGAAGGAGGCACAGAAGGCATCCGCAACTGTAGCAGGGTCATTGGTCAGGGTATCCCCAACCAGGATTGAGTCATCTTGTGCGTTTGTGGAACCTTTGAGAAGGGAATTTATGTGGCCCCAGAATTTCTTTGGGTCGCGTAGGTGGGTAGTTTGGAGGTCTCTTAGGTACTTGGACTTGGCCTGTTTGGAGGTTTTTTTGCATAGGTTCCTCAGTTCCCTGTATTTCTCCCAGTCATGTGTAGAGCCCGTGGATTTGTAGAGTCCCCAGGCCCTGTCGTAAAGAAGCATTGACTGCTTTAGGCTAGGGCTCAGCCATTTGAGGCATTTTCCCTGTACCCTGAGTTTCTTACGTGGGGCATGTAGGTTGGCTAGGGGCAGAAATGAATTAGAAAAGTAGTCGAGCGCCTAGTCAAGTGAGGGGAGGGATACAATGGGGTCCCAGTCAGTTTTCCCCAGGTCAAAGCAAAGGTCGGCTGGTACAAACCGGCTGAAGTTCCTGGCTTCTAAGACCCTGGGAGCAGTTTTAGGGGGTTTATTGGACCAGGCACAGAAGATGGGACAGTGGTCACTCAGGGAGTCAGACATGATTCCTGTGGCAATTACCTGGTCTGGGCAGGAGACTAGTGCCCAGTCAAGTAGGGAATGGCTGCCACACTTGGAATTGTGCCTAGTAGGCAGATTGATGACTTGGGTAAGTGAGGAGTCTAGTATTGAGTTCTTGAATGTGGAGGTCCCCAGGGCGAGCCAGTTTAGATTGACATCCCCGAGGAGGAGGATCTTACCCAGAGGATGCTCCAGCAGGGCATTGGTTAGGGATTCTAAGGAGGAGGCAGCAGATTGGGGTGGGAGGTAGGCACACCCAATGTAGAGGGGCTTGGTGTCTCCGAGTAGCACTTTGATAAGTAGGGTCTCACTCTGCGGTCCGCAGAGAGAATGGAGATCCGTCTGTGAAGCATTCAAAGTTGAGCTGACATAGGTGAGAATCCCACCTCCCTTTTTTTCGCTCTGTCCTTTCTAAAGGCCCGGTAGCCAGCTAGGTCCAACTTGTGGAGGAGGATCTGAGGCTTGAGCCATGTTTTGGTCACAGCTAGTATGTCGGGTTTGTACAGGGCTGTCCGTGCCTCAAGATCATGCATTTTGTGCCTTAAGCTGCCGATATTCATACGTACCAGCTTGCATCCACTGATGTTGGCCCAGAGTGGGTTGGAGGAGTAACTGAGGGTGAGATTTGGCAAGTAGGGACCAGGGTTTGGCTCGATATCCCCCCCAAGTGCCAGTTTAAACCTGACAAGGAGGCCAGTAGTATTGTGGGAGAAGGGGAGGAGCCTCCGTTGGTTATATTCGCTGAAGTTTGAGGGTAGCTTGTGGCAGTGTACCTTCCAGGATAGTCCTTGCGGGGTTTGGGCAAGCTCACTTAGCCATTCTACATTCGGCTCTGGGGTTTGGGGGGGATGCGGAGTTCAGATTGGGCACAAGGGAGAGTGGGTCCAAGGGGAGGGGTGGGGCGATTCTCTGTAGAGGAGCTGAGTAGGCGGGGGCAGCCATTGGCACCTCGTTCCTCATGCTGTAGGTACAAGAGGGGGCATGGGCCTCAGGAGGTTGCTGGTGTCTAAGGTATCAAGGAGCCGAGCTATGAGAGGAATAGATTGGCACAGGAGGCACCAGAGTCATGGTATAAGTAGGAGTCATGAGGCAGTAAAGGAGTTATTAAGCCCGTGGGTATAGGTTGTGTCGCGTGTGAGAAATGTAAGAGTAGTTGGGGAGCCAGGAGGATGTCAGCTGTACCTCTGGTTCTAGTTCTGGAGGGATGACAGGGTCGCATTTATAGTATTTCCCCGGTTTTCTCCAGTATGGAAAGTTACAGCCAGAGTGAGGAGTAGCAGGGTCCCTCCATTCAGCCGCCTATAGAGGCAGGAAAGACAGAAAAATGGGATGCGACCTGTAGTGAACAGTGCTGAAAACCTGCAGATGGAAAAGTGAACTGATAGGTTCTATCACTCATGTCATCCTAGCTATAAGAGTAGATGCTCACCAAGGGCAGTGGTGGAGGTGGCGGGGAGCTGGCACACAGCGCTGGTGGGGCTCCAACAATGCAGCAGTGCTTCACCGCGATGAGGGCGGTTCGTACCTGTGAATGTGCTCCCTGCGTGGCGATGACTCCGGGTCCACAGGAGTCCGGCTTGGGGGGAGGGCGGGGCACTACGACAGCCCTCTCAACCACCTCAGCTATGGAGAAGAGAAGAAAACACTGGAATTTATACTCAGGTAGGCATGGGGGGAAGGCAGGGAAAGAGAGCACGCATTGAAGTAGGTCCTCTGGTACGGGTGCCGTTCCCAAGGGTCTCTTTGTGACCAGGAGATCAGATTTCTGCCTTTAAGGCAGTCGGAGACTAGTGTAGCTTAAATTAGGAGGTTGTGGTGCTAAAGTGCTGCTGATTAACAATGTTTCAGGGACATGAGGCTAACAATGGCTGTAGGGGCTTCACTTGCACAGCAATATGCAGTAATGGTTATTAGCTAGGACAATTAAGGTAACTATTGGCAAAGGTGCCTATACTACCTAGTTTAAACAGTAACAGGCAGAGATTCAATTCAAAATACGTTCTTTTGAGCACCTGAAGGCATCAGCGTCTATGCTACCTAGTTTAAACAGTAACAAGAAGTGATTAATTTCAAAATACGTTCATTTGAGCACCTGAAGGCATCGGAGTCTATGTTACCTAGTTAAAACAGTAACAGGCAGTGATTAATTGCAAAGAAAGTTTACTTAGGCTCTTAAGGCAGACGGAGCAGGCAATAATTATTGTTAGCCATGGGCTAATTAAGGCACTACTGTATTAGCTAGTTTAAACACTCTTCTAAAGGTTGCACTTAAGGCGCCAGGAGAAACACAGAGCATTTCGGTGCTGACTGAGCTGAAATTAGGGGATAGAAAAGCTATCTCCACTTCTGGGGCGACAATTAAGTTCAGGCAAGTCTCTTTTTTGAAAATGGTGCCCAGAGCTCTCCAACAACGCAGCAGTGCTTCACCGTGATGAGGGCAGGTCATACCTGTGAATGTGCTCCCTGCGTGGTGATGACTTCGGGTCCACGAGAGTCCGGCTTAGGGGGAAGGCGGGGCAGACTGATGGCCCTCTCAACCACCTCAGCTGTGAATGTGCTCCCTGCGTGGCGATGACTCCGGGTCTATGGGAGTCCGGCTTGGGGGGAGGGCGGGGCACTCCGACGGCCCTCTCGGCCCTGGCTTGGGACCACAAGAGGACTTGGGGGGATTTTTTATATAAAATAAGTTGTAAATATTTTTGCCAGTCAGTGCTAATAGGCATGTGTGTGACGAGTCTCAAAATGTAAAGGGCTGTAGTTTTTTGATGCTGGCTGGCGCCTTTGGAAACATATTGTAAATACTTGTATAGCAGCTAATTTTGGCACCCTCTTTATTTAGCACAGAGCAGGGTGCAATACTATTTAGCATCATATTGAATTAGTGCATGAGCTTCATGTCCAGTTACAGCACTATGCTCCCTGTAATATTAGCGATCAGCTTACTTTAGTGCTTATGTCAGTTAAGCTAATACAGCGAAAATAAACTGAACGCTACTATTTCCTGCTGTACAGCAGTTATTTGGGACTGCAGGTCCCAGAGCTCCTAAAGAAGCACAGCTGGGTTGGCACCTTGAAGTCAGTTCCCTGATTGGACCCCTGGGTTTTGGCACCTTTTTAGAGAGAGAATATAAGTTTTTTGGTTTTTGGCACCTTGGGGAGATTCAGGAGAAGAAAGTGAGAGAGATGAGGTCAGAGCAGGGCATCCACCTGCTCAGCAATGTGGCCGGTTTGTTTATTGTTTTCTAGGCCATAAAGTGAGTCAGTGAGTGGAATGTGGCAGCGGCTGTTCATAGTGGGATCCCTGGGTTTGGGGCTAGCCTGCAGCTTTGGTACCAGGAAGGAACAAAAGAATGCGTTTGCTGCCTGCAAGGGAGCACCAGAAAAGGAACTGAGACATGAGATGAGAGGCTATAATAGGGGGACGGGTGTCTGGGACTCCCCTGGTCCTGGTCAGCCCCTCTGTCATGGACTTGTTATTTCTGGGTTCTGTGCCCTAAAGAAGCCACCAGTGAAGGTATAGAGTTGTGGAAATAGGGTGAGGAGCAGACGTAAGTGGGTGGTTTTTGCAGCCGTCCATCTCTGTGGAGGTCCCGCTCCTCGCTTAGAGTTAGCCAAGAAACCAGGAGGAAAGGACAGTCAATTTTGCTGCTTGCTGTCTTGCCGGGGCCTTATTCGGCCACAAGTTTTGCGGCCTGCACTTGGACTTTAGCTGCCTAGACTATAGGTGGCACCTGTAACTAACTTGTTCATGTTTGTGACCCTTGCGGTCCAGAGCACCATTAGCTATAATGTGACCTGTACGGTCTAAAGCAACTGAACTGTGCTATTGCTTTATGGAGTGACTGTTCTTGTTTTATCAACTGTTCGTTACATGGGATCCACTGTTTTCTGCAGTTTGGTGTTTGCCTCCTATTTGGTGAAAGAACTGTTTCCTACTAAAAGGAGTTTGCCTCCACAGCCATGTGCCAGTGTGCTCCAGGGTTGATCGCCACCATCGTGGGAGTCATCGAGAGGCCTGCCTGGTGATAACTGTCTGCAAAGGCCATCTGGTGAAGTGGGCAAGGCCAGGCAGGTGAAGAACGGCATCATCCTGGTGCACTATCCCTTCATTGTCTGACGGCCAGGCAGCACTCCCAGATGGAGTCCATCACCACACCACCCATGGGACTCAGGTACTGTTTTCCTGTTGTTATCTCTGGACTGTGTTACTTGGGTTGCACAGTGTCCCCCTCCCAATGAGTTACCATCTGGATACCCCTAGACGGGGGGGGGGGGATGCTTACACTAATTAGTTTTACATTTAGCTTTTGAGGCTGGCAAGGTATAGTAATCAAGCTGTTGTCAAGATTTTTTTCCATGTTTTTGAATATTTAAATATGGAGCAGTCACAGCCACTTAATGCAGCTAAACAGGAAAGCAGTCGTGTGTGTGTGTGTGTTGTGTGTGTGTGTGTGTGTGTGTGTGTGTGTGTGTGTGTGTGTGTGCGCGTGTGTGCGTGTGGTGGGAGAGAGGGAGACATTTGAAATGATTTACCCGGAATACCTGAAGAACTGATACATGGTACCATCCCACTGGTGCTGCGCTAGGCACTACCGCTCGCAACCTGGGTTTGGGAATGAGCCTGGGACACCAGAGGGCCAGTCCGAGGGGAGGAGGATAAAACGTCTTATGAACCGCTCTCATCCTACAGGGAGAGGGTGGGGAAGTCGCCGGTGTATGAGGAACCCCTTGCTTTGCCAGGGGTATGACAGACAGGACTAACTATGTTTGGGAGGTGTCAGATGTTCGGCGTGCCTGCCCCAACATCATTGCATGACATGCCTCCCAAGGAGAAAAACAGAAAAAGGAAGGCTCTGATCACCGCAAAAATGACGTCTGCCCCCACATCGCAGACCCCGTTCCACCAACCTGATTCCTGCTCCCATTCTACCGTTCAGTCTCCATTGGGGGGAAGTGGCCCTCCCAGTGACACTGCCCCTTGGGGGTAAGCTGCGTGTGTGCAGGAATGGGGTAAATCCAAGTGTGTGTGGCAGGGTTGAGCGCGTGTGTGTAGTTCAGACCAATGGGGGCCGGTCTGACAGGTAGAGATAAAGCATACTAAATAAAAAAAATAAAAAGAGAACTGAGATGTGGATATGCTGGAGGCAGTGTGGTCTAGTGGTAAGAGCACTGGCTGGGGACTGAGAAGATTATAGGTTCAAACCCCATCAGAATCAAATATTCACTGTGTGACCTAGAGCAGGTCACTTAACCTCCTCTACTACATGCAGCTGCAGAAATAGGCTGCAAGTGTAGAAGCAGGACCCCACTAAAAGTAGGATGTTGCATCTCAACTGGCTATCAAATGGTTGTGGGTTCTAGCCCCACCCCTGTTATTTGGGATTGAGAGGAGTGCTGCACTGGTAAGGTGCCGTCCTTCAGATGAGACGTTAAACCAAGGTCTCTTTTGCCCATCTCTGGTCACTCACTGTCCAGGCAGAAGTAAAAGATTCCATGGCACTTATCATAGATGAGCAGGGGGAGTTTCCCCCTGGCCAAACAATCCCCCATCAAGAGAAACTGGTCCATGTAACCCACCCCCCAGGACGTATCTGGAAACATGCTGTGACAGATTAGTGTGCATTTGCTGGTCAAAAATTACAAATAAAAATAAAGATCCTGTGTAAATAAATTGTAAAATATAACAAAAAAATGTAACTTCTCATTTTCAGTGGGATCTTGGTCCTGATCCTACCCAACTTCTGCACCTAGGGACATTAAAGTAAAGGGAGGTTAAATGATTTGCTCATGGTCACATACTCAGTTGTTGTGGTGGACCTCAAACCTGTATCTCCTGGTTTCTGTGCCATGACCACTGGAGGTCAAAAGTTTGAATCCTGTTACAGCCAGTGACTGCTTCTGCAGCAATTGAATTCCTGTACAGCCTCTGACTCCGTGTACAGCCATTGACTCCATGTACAGCCTCTGACTCTGTGTACAGCCATTGACTCCATGTACAGCCTCTGACTCCATGTACAGCAACTGACTCCATGTACAGCCTCTGACTACTTGTACAGCTGCTGACACTATATAGTCTACGACTCCTTGCACAGCTACTGATTCGCTGTACAGCATCTTAATCCATGTACAGTCATGTACTCTATGTAGAGCTTCAGGCTTCATGTACAGCTGCTGGCTCCCTCTCAGTGCAGTCACTGACTCCCCGTGCAGCTACACACTCCATGCATAAGCAAGCACAGACTCCTTACAGAGCCACTGACTCACTCTCTGTGCAGTCACTGACTCCCTACAGCCATGGACTCCTTGCCCAGCAACTGTCTCCCACTCTGCAAAATCACTGACACTCTCCCATACAGGCATGGGTTCCTTGCACAACTGCTGGCCCCCTCTTTGTGCAGTCAATGTTTCCTGTACAGTCATGGACTCCTTACACTGCTGCTGACTCATTCTGTGCGCAGTCAGTGACTCCTTGTACAGTCAGGGAACCCTTGTACAGCAATTGTCTCCCTGTGCAGCCACAGACTTCTAGTACAACCACCAACTTCCAATACAGCCACTGACTCCTTGTATAGCTAATGACTTACTATGTAGCCACCAACTCCCTGTACATCCACTAACTAGCTACTGATTCCTATTCAGCCACTAACACCCCCTTCAGCTACTGAATCTTGTACAACCACTGACTCAGTACAGCCATGGACCCATTGTGCAGCCACTGGCTTCTGGCCTATGCAGTCACTGACTCCCTGTGAAGCTACCGATTCCTAGTACTGTACAACCACTGATTCAGTACAACCATAAACTCACTGCACAGCCACTGACTCCACGTGCAGCCACTAACTCCCTGTGCAGCCACTGACTCCCTGTGCAGCCACTAACTCCCCCATGCAGCTACTGACTTCTGGCCTGTGCAGCTACTGATTCCCTGTGCAGCTACTGACTCCCTGTGTGGTCACTAACTCCCTCTGCAGCCATTAACTCCTGGCCTGTGCAGCCACTGACTCCCTGTGTAGCCACTAACTCCCCATGCAGCCACTGACTCCTGGTCTGTGCTGCTACTGACTCCCTGTGCAGCTACTGACTCCCCTGTGTGGCCACTAACTCCCTCTGCAGCCACTGATTCCCTGTACAGTCACTAACTCCTGGCCTGTGCAGTCACTGACTCACTGTGCAGCAATTAACTCCTGGCCTGTGCAGCTACTGACTCCCTGTGTAGCCACTAACTTCCTCTGTGGCCACTGATTCCCTGTGTAGCCAATAACTCCCCATGCAGCCACTGACTCCTAGCCTATGCAGCTACTGATTTCTAGTACAACCACTGATTCAGTACAGCGATTGACTCTTAATAAAGCCACTGACTCCCAGTGCAGCCCCTGACTCCTTGTACAATCACAGACTCAGAACAGTGATTGATTACTTTTATAGCCACTGACTCCCTGTGCAGCCACTGACCCAGTACAGTCACTGACTGTACAGCCTCTGAGTCCTTGTGCAGCCATTGGCACCTAGTACAGCCACTGACTCCTGGCCTGTGCAGCTACTGACTCCCTATGAGGCCAGTAACTCCTCTACAGTCACTGACTCCCTGTGCAGCCACTAACTCCCTATGTAGCCACTGACTCCAGGCATGTGCAGCTGCTGACTACCTGTGTGGCCACTAACTCCTCCTGCAGCTGCTAACTCCCTGTGCAGCCACTAACTGCCAGCCTGTGCAGCTACTAACTCCCTGTGCAGTCACTAACTTCCTCTACAGCCACTGAGTCCCTGTGTAGCCACTAACTTCCCATGCAGCCTCTGACTCCTAGCCTGCGCAGCCTCTGACTCCCTTTGCAGCCACTAACTCCCTCCAAAGCCATTGATTACCTGTGCAGCCACTAACTCCCCATGCAGCCACTGACTCCTGGCATGTTCAGCTACGGACTCCCTGTGCAGCCACTAACTCCCTCTACAGCCAATGATTCCCTGTGCAGCCACTTACTCCCCATGTAGCCACTGACTTCCTAAGTAGCCACTAACTCCCTCTACAGCCAATGATTCCCTGTGCAGCCACTAACTTCCCATGCAACCACTGACTCCTAGCCTGTGCAGCTACTGATTTCTAGTACAACCACTGATTCAGTACAGCGATTGACTCTTAATAAAGCCACTGACTCCCAGTGCAGCCCCTGAGTCCATGTACAATCACTGACTCAGAACAGTGATTGATTACTTTTACAGCCACTGACTCCCTGTGCAGCCACTGACTCCCAGTGCAACCACTGACTCAGTACAGTCACTGACTGTACAGCCTCTGAGTCCTTGTGCAGCCATTGGCACCTAGTACAGCCACTGACTCCTGGCCTGTGCAGCTACTGACTCCCTGTGAGGCCAGTAACTCCTCTACAGTCACTGACTCCCTGTGCAGCCACTAACTCCCTATGTAGCCACTGACTCCAGGCATGTGCAGCTGCTGACTACCTGTGTGGCCACTAACTCCTTGTGCAGCTGCTAACTCCCTGTGCAGCCACTAACTCCCGGCCTGTGCAGTCACTAACTTCCTCTACAGCCACTGAGTCCCTGTGTAGCCACTAACTTCCCATGCAGCCTCTGACTCCTAGCCTGCACAGCCTCTGACTCCCTGTGTAGCCACTAACTCCCTCCAAAGCCATTGATTCCCTGTGCAGCCACTAACTCCCCATGCAGCCACTGACTCCTGGCATGTTCAGCTACTGACTCCTTGTGCAGCCACTAACTCCCTCTACAGCCAATGATTCCCTGTGCAGCCACTAACTCCCCATGTAGCCACTGACTTCCTAAGCAGCCACTAACTCTGTCTACAGTCAGTGATTCCCTGTGCAGCCACTAACTCACCATGCAACCACTGACTCCTAGCCTATGCAGCTACTGATTTCTAATACAACCACGGATTCAGTACAGCGATTGACTCCTTATAAAGCCACTGACTCCCAGTGCAGCCTGACTCCTTGTACAACCACTGACTAAGAACAGCGATTGATTAATTTTACAGCCACTGACTCCCAGCATGTGCAGCTACTGACTCCCTGTGTGGCCACTAACTCCTCGTGCAGCCGCTAACTCCCTGTGTAGCCACTAACTCCCGGCCTGCAGCTACTGTCTCCCTGTGCAGCCACTAACTTCTTCTACAGCCACTGATTCCCTGTGCAGCCACTAACTCCCCATGCAACCACTGACTCCTGGCCTGCTTAGCCTCTGAATCCCTGTGCAGCCACTAACTCCCTCCACAGCCACTGATTCCCTGTGTAGCTACTAACTCCCCATGCAGCCAATGACTCCTGGCCTGTGCTGCTCCTGGCTGCCTGTGCAGCCACTAACTCCCTCTGCAGCCAATGATTCCCTGTGCAGCCACTAACTCCCCGTGCAGACACTGACTCCCTAAGCAGCCATTATCTCCCTCTACAGCCATTGATTCCCTGTGCAGCCACTAACTCCCCATGCAGCCACTGACTCCTGGCCGGTGCAGCCACTGACTCCCTGTGCAGCCACTAACTCCCTCTACAGCCATTGATTCCCCATGCTGCCACTAACTCTCCATGCAGCCACTGACTCCTGGACTGTGCAGCTACTGACTCCCTGTGCAGCCACTAAATCCCTCTACAGTCACTGATTCCCTGTGCAGCCACTAACTCCCCATGCAGCCACTGACTTCTAGCCTGTGAATCCATTGACTCTCAGTGCAGTCACTAACTCCCTCTGCAGCCATTGATTCCCTGTGTAGCCACTAACTCACCATGCAGCCACTGACTCCTGGCCTGTGTAGCCACTAACTCCCTCTACAGCCATCGATTCCCTGTGCAGCCACTAACTCCCCATGCAGCCACTGACTCCTGGCCTGTGCAGCTACTGACTTCCTGTGCAGCCACTAACTCCCTTTACAGCCATTGATTGCCTGTGCAGCCACTGACTCCTGGCCTGTGCAGCTACTGACTCCCTCTGCAGCCACTAACTCACTATACAGTCACTGATTCCCTGTGTAGCCAATAACTCCCCATGCAGCCACTGACTCCTAGCCTGTGCAGCCACTGATTCCCTGTGCAGATACTGATTCCTAATACAACCACTGATTCAGTACAGCCATAGACTACTTATAAAGCCACTGACTCACAGTGCAGCTCCAGACTCCTTGTATAACCAGTGACTCAGAATAGTGGTGGATTACTTTTACAGCCACTGACTCCCTGTGCAGCCACTGACTCCCAGTACAACCACTGACTCAGTATAGCCACTGACTGTCTGTACAGCGATTGACTCCTTGTGCAGCCACTGAGTCCTTGTGCAACCACTGACACCTAGTACAGCCACTGACTCCTTGTACAACCATTAATGCCCTTTTCAGCCACTGACTCATTGTACAGTCACTAATTCCCTGTACAGTTTCTGACTTCTTGTGTAGCCACTGATTATCACACACCACCAATTCCCTATTTAGCCTCTGACATCTTATACAGCCATTGAATCCCTATACAGCCTCTGATACCTTGCCTCGCCACTGATTCTTTGTACAGCCTCTGACTCAATGTAGTCACTGATTCCCTGTATAGCCTCTGACTCCCTGAATAGCCATTGAATCTCTGTACAGCCACTCTTTCCCTCTCAGCCACTGACTCTCTGTGAAGCCACTGACTCCTAGTACAACTACTGACTCAGTACAGCCATTTACTCCTTATGCAGCCACTGACTCCATGTGCAGCCACAGACTGCGAGTATGACCCCCCCAACTTAGTACAGCCACTGACTTTCTTATACAGCTACTGACTTCCTGTTCAGTCACTGACACCCAGTGCAACCACTGGCTCAGTACAGCCACTGACACCTTGTGCAGGTACTGGCTCCCTGTGCAGCCATTGATTCCCTGTGAAATCACTAACTCCCATGCAACCACTGACTCCTAGCCTGTGCAGCCACTGACTCCTTGTGCAGCTACTGATTTCTAGTACAACCACTAATTCAGTACAGCAACTGACTCCTTATAAAGCCACTGACTTCCACTGCAGCCCGACTCCTTGTACAACTACTGACTCAGAACAGCGACTGATTACTTGTACAGCCACTGACTCCCTGTGCAGCCACTGACTCCCAGCATGTGCAGCTACTGACTCCCTGTGTGGCCACTAACTCCTCATGCAGCCACTAACTCCCTGTGCAGCCACTAACTCCCTCTACAGCCATTGATTCCCTGTGCTGCCACTAACTCCCCATGTAGCCACTGACTCCTGGCCTGTGCAGCCACCGACTCCCTGTGCAGCCACTAACTCCCTCTACAGCCATTGATTCCCTGTGCTGCCACTAACTCCCCATGCAGACACTGACTCCTGGACTGTGCAGCTACTGACTCCCTGTGCAGCCACTAACTCCCTCAACAGTCACTGATTCCCTGTGACGCCATTAACTCCCCATGCAGCCACTGACTCCCAGTGCACCACTAACTCCGTCTATAGCCATTGATTCCCTGTGCAGCCACTAACTCCCCATGCAGCCACTGACTCCTGGCATGTGCAGCCACTAACTCCCTCTATAGCCATTAATTCCCTGTGCAGCCACTAACTCCCCATGCAGCCACCGACTTCTGGCCTGTGCAGCTACTGACTCCCTGTGCAGCCACTAACTCCCTCTACAGCCATTGATTCCCCATGCTGCCACTAACTCCCCATGCAGCCACTGACTCCTGGCCTGTGCAGCTACTGACTCCCTCTGCAGCCACTAACTCCCTCTACAGTCATTGATTCCCTGTGTAGCCACTAACTCCCCATGCAGCCACTGACTCCTGGCATGTGCAGCCACTAACTCCCTCTACAGCCATTAATTCCCTGTGCAGCCACTAACTCCCCATGCAGCCACTGACTCCTAGCCTGTGCAGCCACTGACTCCCTCTACAGCCATTGATTTCCTGTGCAGCCACTAACTCCCCCCTGACTTAGTACAGCCACTGACTTTCTTATACAGCTACTGACGTCCTGTTCAGTCACTGACTCGCAGTGCAACCACTGACACCTTGTACAGGTACTGGCTCCCTGTGCAGTTACTGGCTCAGTACAGCTGTTAACTCTGTGTTTTTCTTCTAATTCTCTTTCTTTTGGTAGTAGCTGTTTACCTTCCATACAGCCATCTGAGCTCCCAGTCCATCATTGGCAGCCACCCACAGTTGTTGTTTAGCCATCATCCCTCAACATGCTCTGCTGGTTTCCCCCTGCAGAGAGGCTGCACCTTCAACATCATGTAGTATCAGCTGGGGGTACTTCAAGAGCCACAAATAGGCCAGTGGGGTGTGGATGGGCAAGTACAGTAGGTGTTACTTGGCCATGTATCCACCCCTTTATATCCATCTGTTTGGTCCTTCTCTTCACTTTTTACATGAGACCGTCCCTGCCATGCCAGATCTATGTGGTGGTGGTGTGTGTGTGTGTGTGTGTGTGTGTGTGTGTGTGTGTGTGTGTGTGTGTGTGCTGAACAACACATGGTTGCCCTAAGTGCCAGCACTACTCTAAATATATGCCAAAGGAGGTGTTCAGCTTAGTGACAGTGCGGTCAAGCTGTTGCCCTTTCTCTACTGTCTGAGTTCCGTGGCTCTGCATCACACATGAATTCCTCCTGCCCTCTCCTGGGAGTCTGACGTGATCCCATGTATCCCGAATTGCAGCAAGAAGCATTTCATCCAGCAAAATTGGGGTTGGCCCCTACTGTGAAAACCTTGAAAAAGCCCTTGAACTCCTTATGTTTTAGTCTGTCCAGCTGTAAAACTGCACAAGAGAACAATCCCAACAAAAACAAGATAGTGCATCTCAGCTGAGCCAGACGGAGTTAATCAGCTGTAAAAATAAAGACATCAATCAATCAATCAGTTAATAAATAGAAGCCTCTTAAGGACTCACCTGCGGAACTATGACCTTCATAGCCCCCAAATTTATACTTTCTATCCCTTTTAGTGTAGGTCAAAGACCCCAGGAATGTGGGGCGTATTTCTTTCATACTATAGTGATGGAAATACAGAAAAGTGTGGGAAAGGTGCCTTGATGGCTTCATGAGAGCTGATAAGAGAGAACAGTAATTTAGAAATGTTACCTACCATTTAGTTGCCAGGAGCACGGTTTGTTTATCATCACTACTGACTCTGAGTCCAATTTTTCTTTTAGCTGATTGGCCCAAAGTTGATTTCTATTGCCTGGGGTATTCCCACTCATGTTAGGGCATGTTTACAGTGTGCTTTCCAGACAATTGAAATGTATTGCTTCATGGTAAAAATGAACCACCTGAAACAAAACATCTTTTTTCTGTACTCCTTATAATCCTTTCCCCAGTCCTCCCTATCAGCCCTTGGCTATCTCCCAGTCCAGTAACTGGCTCAGATCACCATGAACTGACCCCTATGGCTACCTCTATAGCACGGTCAGCAAGGTATGCCAAACCCCTCTGAAGATGAAACCAGTATTTAGGCAAGTGGGCAGGCAGTGCAAGGCCCCACAGTACTATTAATTTCACCTGCAGGCCTAGATATTTAAATATAAACATTTGAATTAGCCAGATGAAGAAGGTCATTTGGTCTGTCAGGTCTGTTCAGCTATGGAGCCCCTGGTCCAGAGATAACAGTCGGCCCTGCTCCCTCCCTGCTGACTCTGAATCTCCCCTTCACCTATTCCCCCCTTGAACCAACCCACCATATTTTGATTGACAACCTCAGCTGGGAACTCATTCCACCCTGACACCACCTGCTCTGTAAAGAAGTGTCTCCTGACCTCCTTCTTGAACTCCTCTCCCACCAGTTTGTAACAGTACCCTGTGTGGTCTTGTTTTCACTAAGGCATAAAATGCTCCCAATATCTACCTTGTTCAGATCTTTCAGGTACTTGAAGGTTTCAGTCATGTGCCCTCTTTCCTTCCTCTCCTTGAGCGAGTACAATATTGAGTTTTCTCAGTCTGTCCTTATATGCACTGTTCTGCTGTCCCTGAACTATCTTTGTCACCTTCATCTTCATTGCCTCGAGCTGGCTGATATCTTTCCTTAGGTAGGGACTCCAGTATTGCACACTCTGCTACAGGTATGACTGCATCAAGGATCTGTACTGTAGCAGGATACCCTTCCCCTTCTGCTTGTGAACCCTCTAGCGATACATTAATACATCCCAGCACTCTGTTAACTTTGGCTGCAATCTTTCTGCATTGTGTAGCTTTTTTCTCATTTACCATGCTTCCCCGCCCAACTCTGACCAGACCCTTCAGCTCCCTGCCCAGTCCAGCCCTGTCACCCACCATTCCCAAGACGTACCTCACTCCTTGTGCCACTGTGGATGACTCCCTATCGGAAGGGCTGCCTGGGGGCCACCCCTTACCCCTGGACAAAGTTACAGTGATGGTGGGAGAGTAACGACTTTGATCCATGGTGCAGGTCCTGCGGAAGGGTGGTGGGCGGTATCCTGCTTGGTCAGGGATTTTTGTGTTTTCTACCCTGCCCCAGAGCACTTTGAAGATGATGGGCCCAATTCTCAAAGCTCCCGGGGTGGTGCAAGGAGCTTGCGTCCAAATGAGTGGTGCAGAGTGCCCCTTGCACCAAACGATGCCCCAGGAGCAATTCACAAAGACAGGCTGCGCCTACTGCATGCAGCCTGCACCTAACTGTGCTTGCGCTGCCCTTGCACCATGCACTGTGCTGTGGCATGGCTCCAGGGGCTTGTGGCAGACACAGGTCGCCAATATCCCTGAATCGCAATTCACAAAACTCCCCTGGTGGTGACATTTCCAAGTACCCTAGACCAGCACTGGCTGGTCTACAGGTACTTAGAAATTACCAATGGGGAGCTGACCTGGTAGCAGCAATGTGCCACGGCCCCCCAATATCCCCGACATTAAATAGATAGGCAGCCCTTTCCCTGGTAGTCTAGTGCCCCCCACCCTGAACATTGTAAAATAAAATTGTAGCCCCTTTTCCCTGGTAGTCTAGTGCCCCCCCTCCCCAAACATCGATCATTGTGTAATAATATTTTCCCTTTTCTTCTGGTAGTGTAGTGGGCCCCCCTCCACAAACCCCGATTGTTGTGAAATAAAATTATAGCTCCGTTTCCCCGGTAGTCTTGTGGCCTCCCTCCATGAACCACGATCGTTGTGTAATTATAAAATATTTCCCCCTTTTCACTTCTTACCTCCTTTGTGTATGACCTTGCACTTCATAACATTGAACCGCAGTTGCAATATGCCAGACCACCTCTCTAGCTTCACGAGTCCTAAGCTCATATATCTCATATTACTTAAAAACTTCATCAATGACTGGGAGTCCTTCATAGAGTTAAAAACTATCTAACTGCTGAGTCCAGGAAAATTTTAACTGATGGTTTGTTATTTCCTCTGACTGATTATGGTCTGCTTACATATTCTTCTACAAAATCTCCCTTACCGTACACATCATTGTATCTTGTTTGACTCAGTCTTTCCTTGGACAATCATATTAAATGATTGCCATTGAGTTTTCTTCAAAAAGTAGTCTTAGGACTAGCCCCACAAAGTATTCAGGATATTTTTGTAGAATCATTTAATATCAGATGTACTAGATCTTTTATTAGTCATGTTTTTCACATTTCAAATATGAATAGCTGTTTGGGACAGCGATCTCTGGTTTATAGGGCAACAAGCTGGTACTGTACAACAAGTTACCCACATCTATTACTACACATAAATCAATTCTCAGTTTCAAAAATGCATGTTCTCAGTTTTTATCTTATCAGTCCAATCAGTTCAGTTGTATGCAGACGATGCCATATTATACTATGAGGTCCTCTGCTGACTTAAACCTGATCAACACTCAGCTGGAAAATAACTTCCTCATTCTAGGAAGATAGTTCCTGGAAATTAAACTAGTGCTTAATGCCAAGAAAACCAAATCTATGCTCTTTGGCCTCAAGAATCTAGACCCGGACAGACAACACCCCCTTAAATTCTTTACTATCAATGGTGTCAACATAGGTGGTACAATCCTAGTGTCAGTGGCTCAGTAGATGGCACACTCACTTCTGAGGCCGGGAGATCAGAGGGCTGTGGGTTCAGTTCCCACATCTGGCACTTGGGTTAATATCCCAGTACTGACACTGTAGTGCAGCATGAGAGGGTGCTGCACTTCTGAGGTGCCATCTTTTGGATGAGACGTTAAACCGAGGTCCGATCTGCCTGCTTTGGTGGTAGTTCAGGTGTATGTTAAAGATCCCATAGCACTTATCGAAAAGAGAAGGGGAATTTCCCCAGTGTTCTGGCCAAATTTCCCTTATTCACTAAAAGTACCACCAACAGCTTAATCTGGTTCAAGGTCAGTTGGCATTCATCTGTAGCCCCCTCCCCCGGGTTGTGCCTGAAAATAGGCAGGATTTGCCTAGTGCACTTACCCGGTCAACAAAAAAAAAAAAAAACTAAACTAAATCGTTTAAATACCTGGGTGTTGTGCTGGATCAAGCCTTGACCTTTGAACACCAGGTAGATGTCCAGGTTAAAACTTTACATCTGAAGATTGGCCTCCTCTACCGACTTATTCTCCATCTATCAAAAGCTGCTTGTCTAGCTATTGTTAGTAGCACCCTCCTACCAGTTCTCGTCTATGGTACCCCAGTGTTACAGTCAGCTCATGAATCTATCCTAGCTAGGCTTAAGACTCTGTATCACAGGACTGGGCATTTAGTAGCTGGTGCCCACTCAAGAACCCACTACTACAGCTGGCCCGGTGGTGCTGAGGGTTGAGGCCCTGGATGCCACACCTTGTGCCACGCCGGCGACTCGGGTTTGGGAATGAGCTCGGGTCATTGGGGGTTGGCAGGGGCAGGAGAGGATTGAGTGTCCGGAGGACTGCTTTCCTCTACTGGGGAGGGGTAGGTACGAGCGCCGCAGTAACAGTGTCCCCAGTGGAGATCGAGGGCAGCACTACTTGTGGCACATTCTTCAAGGATGGGGGTGTCGGTAGACATCTTAGGCATGGGAGTGGAAGCACTCCCATCATGTGCAGGACCTCATGGCACATTCGCACCCCTGGGGGAACCAGAAAAGCGGATACACCCTGGTACCCGGACAGGCGAAGGTGGGACCAGAGGACTGCCCCACGCTCAACATCGGATCCATCAATGTTGCTGGCTTCCCTCCACTCCCCGACAAGCCTTCTAGACTATAGATAAAGGGCCAGAGGTGTATGGTGGTCCCACCCTGGGGGGCTCAGAGCCGAGGGGCAGGGACATCAGAGGAGTTGGAGAGGAGGTTCTGGTGACAGCAGACCAGACCCAGGAGGAGTTCAGGCAGGGCGGGATAGGCAGGTTCCTAGTGACCTCACTGGAGAGAGGTCTGTGGGGCCAGAGAAAGGAGAATGAAGAGAGTTCAGAAAAAAAGAGAGCCCACCACTGTTCAGTACTTGCAACCCTGGGGTGGCCCTCTTTTTCTTTTTTAAATTAATTTTTATTGATTAATTATGCCTACAAACATACCGTACATACACAATATGAATTATTACTAATAAAAATGTACCAAGAACAAAGAGCTGGACATTTTTCATAGACATTCATTAAATCTACTAACTTTAAGTCCCTTCCTCTGATGAGGATACACTATTGTTTTAAACTTTAAACAATAACTAGTAATTTCTTTACTATATAACACTTATTAACAAAACAAACATATCCCCCCACGGAGGTTCTGTGTGAATCTACCATGATATTACATAAATACATACATACATAGACAGTGTTGGCAGATAAGGGCCTATGGCCCACCCAGTCTGCCCATTTGAGCTTGTAAGTTCAGTTTATGTTTTCCTAGAAGTCTGTTGCCCCTTACTCCTGACCTCCGGAATTCCTTTATGTCTATCCCATGCAGTCTTAAATCCCGTGATTGTTTCAGCCCCCACCACTTCCTCTGGCAGGGTGTTCCACTTGTCCACCACCCATTCTGTGAAGAAATTCTTCCTCACGTTTACTGAAATGACTATTATTCTTGAGCGTACCATAGATGGGAGGATTGTTCCTTGTTTTCCATCTGCTCAGGGTTCAGTTTTACATGTATACCACTCCTTTATGTGCCTGCTAATATTTATTCATCTTAGAGCCAGGCTGGGCTTGACGAACCAGGACCCAGATTAGGCATCTCCTGCCACAATTTCTAATAGCGGTATTCCTTCTTTATCACTCAAAAATTCACTGAAGTCATCTAGTTTTAAGCCTTTCTTTTTGCAAACGAATGTGAGTTGTTAATCTGGGTGGACCTCTTTTAAGAATAGACTGCATTATCCTCTCTACTGTATTGCCTTTAAGTTACTAAAACCCTATTCTCCATCCATTCTCACTGGGATAATCCAACGCAAACAGTATGCTCAACCCTTGCGATCTGCAGCCTGCCCATTACTGAACATCCCTGAGGTGCGGTATACAGTCAGAAGGAGATCCGTCTCACTTGCAGCCCCTCCTCTGTAGAATTCTCTACCCTTTGCAGTCCTCACCTGCCCACTCTAGCACAGTTTAAAAAGAGGCTGAAATCCCTCACATGGGCTGCAGCCCCCTGTAACTGTATTCACTGACCCCCCTTTTTTTGTCTCATGGGTGCATCCCTTTTGCTGCTAGGCACTTCTTGTGCCACCTGACCTTTCTGTTGGTGTACTCTGTTTATATTTGTATCATAAATTGTTTACCCAATGTCTACCATATTTGTCACTCTGTTTGCTGCATTTTGTTGCACTGCCTGCTGTATATATTGAACACATTCTTTGTCTTATGTTTGTAAAATTCTCAACGCAATGTTCGTAACTAATTACCTTGCACCTGTATGTGTTTTTACCAGGTATGTGTTTTTGTTTATGATATTTATTTTTCACCTGCTGTTTGTAACTAATTCCAGGTCACCCCTGAAAAAGGAACTGTTTTTGTCTTGGTGGGCCTACCCAGTCATCAAAATTCCAATAAATAAATAAAAATTGTATGTAATTGTCTCATGTGTATTTATTGTCTGTTCCTTTTATTGTTTTTGTGTGTACTGGACATGTATGAAAAAGGGGTTTTGCCCATTAAGATTTTCCAGTATAATAAATAAAATGAAATTACATGAAATTTTAGGTCCTGTATCCCTTCATCAGTGTCCACTCTCCCACAGAGCTTGGTGTCGTCTGCAAAGAGGCAGCATTTCAAGCTTTTCTTAGGGCTGCCACCTGTTAGGTTTTTACCTGGTGATCAGGTTTTCAGGGTCCCTATCAGGTAATCTGGTTTTGATTTGTGCCGGTCAGGTTTCTGAGCCATTTTGAGTGGTCACATACTTTTGAAACAAATGTTGTCATCTCATTCATTGTTTCAGCTACACGTCCAGGTTACAGACAACTTCTGTTGTCAGTATATCCCTTTGTTTGTGAAAGCAGTCAGCCTGGGAGGTGTAAAGTATGGCCAATAACACAATTAGCACTTACTTAACCTAATCTTTTCCTCTACACCTTAAAGTGGCATAGCAGCAATGCTACCCCCACCTTTTGTAACAGTAAGAGAGCCAGTTGTCTTCTACTTTCATTTGTTGGTAAACATGTTCATCTCAAACAGAATTTAGGCATTTTTAAATGTTTTAAATTATTTTTTTCCCTCAAGAAAAATAGTACAGTCACTTCTTTGGCTTTGAAATAGTACCGTGGACATGAACAGGAAATGGAGCCAGAAAAAGATATAATGTACACATTACAGGAAACAATGTATTATTATATACCATGTATACTGTTGTATGCTATTTACAGTGTTTCCCTTGTCTCCCCCAGATCATATCTGTAAATGAAATTTATTTTATCTCTGTATGTTTATATGGTAAACCAATGCCAATAAATAAATACATACATATGTAAATAAATAACTAGGAAGAATCTAGGAAAGTAACTTTAACAGGTACAGTACAGTATCTTAACATTTTTGTTGAACTGCTGCTTTAAGCTTGGTCTTTTATTGATATAACAAATGACTTTCTAGGAGGAGCAATGCATGATGAGCCATAAAAAGGGGTGGGGCTAGAGGCGGAGCTTAGGGTCCGGTTTTAGCCTCATCCAGAAGTGGCAATACCCCAAACTTTCTCCTTCCTCATTAGAACGTTTGTAGTGAGGGTTTCAGGATGCATGCTTGCAAGTGTGCTTCATGCAAAACCAGCCAATCTAACCCCACCCCTGCCACTCCACTTGCAAGGCTACTATTGGTTAGCTAGGTTTATGTTCACGCAGCCGGGTTGGTTGCTCTCCCTTCTCAGTGGAAAAGAGCATCATTTGGGATGCTTGAGCCTCCCCTCTCCCCAGTCCTCTGAATGAACCAAGATGGTTTCCGAATCCGAGTCACCAGCATTGTGCGTAGCAGTGCTGCAGCTGCTGCACTGAATGAATGGCTGAAATGAAAAATGTTTAAATAAAATTAAGAAGGAAAATTATAGGCCACCCTGATGGCCCGTTGGCAGTACACTGCGCTGCCATGCTAGCAACGGGAGTTCAGGACAAACTCAGGCTGACACGTGGGAGGCAGACCAGGCTGAGGTAGCTGCTCATGCCTCAGCTGGGATGGGTTGGCATTAGGTTCTGGCACCACAGCTACCCTCCGCAACTGGATCAGGGAGCTTGCTCTCATCACAGGGGCACTGTGTGCATAAAAGGCTGACAAAGGCTATGCACACACCATGTGGAGGGGGGAAGGTTAAGGGCAAGAACCAGGGAATTAAAAAATCCCTGCCATCTGAATGACCGCAGATGTGCCTGAACAGGGTAGATCCCTGAATATAGGGTACATGCCAGGGCAATAGCAGGGGGAGGGCAGGAAAAGTCATACAAGAAAAAAAAAAGGAAAACTATTTAAAATATTCCAGGTCATAGTATACACGGTATAATTTATGAATCTCTTTGGTCTCATCAACTAGTGATCTTTTGGGGAGTGGATTGATGATTAACTCACTCAGATTTTAGGTCTCAGTTATCTGCCCAGCCCTTTCATTTTCTAATTAATACAAATTTATTAAATTCCCAACATGATGTTTTGCTTTAAACAGCTTGTTGTGTCTCTGGAACAACTTTTAAACACAGAACAGTTATCCATGATTCGGCCTTCGGGTGACATATTTTACTGTATTTATCTCCCGATCTGTCTTTATTACTGAGGACAGCTGCTTGAAAATGGGACCCTTGTCCCATAGACTTTGTCTGGTCTCACTGCCTGGTCGACACATAACATCATAATTTTCCATGTATAAATCAGATTCTGTGTCATGGAAATGATTATGACGTCACATGCAGGAGATTATGAGATCTGTGTAGACAAGTAGCAGGAGCAGATGAAGTCCAAGGGGCAAGGATTCTGCTTCCTACAAATTTCCTTAATATTCAATAACAAGGGAAAAAAAAAACAGGAAATATAGACAAGGCAACTAAAATTATGTATACTTTCCTAAGTTTTCACAGAGACATTGCAGGCTTTTTAACATTCAACTGCATGATGTAAAGCAGAGTGAACTCTTGGTGCTAAAAAAATGAGGGACACTAACCAGCAGGTGGCACAGTGACATAAATCTGTGTTACAAGCAGGGGAGACCTGGAATTGTATTCAGGCTCAGGACTCCAAGCACTCGACAGCTGGGGGTAAGGACAAGGGAGTCATACAGGCTGGTGAGAAGATCTAATCACAGAGGGAGAGAGTGTATCCCACTCACCTGACTGCAAAAAAACAATGTCGATACAGTTGAATTTCTGTATTCCACAATAAACAAACAGTCCACCTGCTGAATGTGTGGGAAGACAAATGAATGACAGGTGGGGAGGGACTGATTTTTTACTAGTTTCTTTTAATAAAAGAAACTACCTGTTTTTAATTTAAAAAGTGGCATTTTTTTAAACTGTTTCTCAGTTTACCCATTTTATAAGAGCAACAAGACACTCCATGTCATTGGTTGTGCGTGGTAGATGAACGTCTGGGGCCTTCCTAGTTGAAGGGTGGCCTTAATATTTTTGTAACGGGCATCTAAAATATTAAAAACTAGGTTTAAAACAAGGGCCCCATTCCTGTCTATAGAATATGCCCCCATGCTCTCCATATAATTACATTACATAATGTGTTAGGGTGGGGACACCGCTCAGGACAGGAAGTGGAATGGATCCGCAGCTCCACGGAGTCAAAATACGATTCTTTCCCTTCTAAAAATAGAGGCAACTAAAAATTCAAGTTTATGCATAAACTGATATGGGGGCAGGTAAGGGTCCTTCATAGTTTCCAGAATGACCACCAGGAAAGGTGCTCTTTAATGGCTGAGTTCAGTGCTTCACCTGGCTAGTGTGATGTCATCAGCGCTGTGGAAGCTGCACTCTGATTGGCTCAGCATTCCATTGTGATGTACCCAGCTTTGCCAGGTATCAATTGTGACATGCCCCAAAATGCAAGCTATCAAGACATCTTGCAAAGTGGGTCCAAAAAATGTAAATTTTTATTCTGTGGCATTTCTGTCTATGCCTGTTGTATGCATGCACTGTTAAATAAAATACAAAATAAAAAAGAGTACAGTAGTTGATTTTGCAGTAGTGCCCAGATGTGGGAAGCTGTAATTCTTACAACAGCCTTGAACAGGGAAAGTCAGGACAAAAATATTTGGCTCCAAAGGGATGAGCAATTACATTCTGAAACTCCAAGCTAGGACTTGCTTGGCTGCAGCCCGAGGTTTGTTTATACAGCACAAAATTCCATTTGAAATAGTGGTCTGGATGCAAATTGAGCCAGTGAAGCTGCCCAGTACAGGAAACAGAAGATGAGAGAAAGAGAGAACGAAAGAAAGAAAGAAAGAAAGAAAGGAAGGACTGAGCTGAGAAAGAGTAAGAAATCAGGTAATGGACTCATTTGCTGTCAGAAAGTAATAGAACTTGAGGAATGTGTTCACCTTTTATGGTAAAGAGAATGCTTCAGGGCAGGATGACTGATGGAAGGAGGGACTGGAGGAGGGAGGGAGTGGGTGAGGGAGGGAGGGAGGCAGGGAGGGGGCAATGATGTCAGCTGGGCGGCTCTGTCACACTCATTGACTCAGCTAGAATGCACGGCAGGACTGGAAGACAAGGGAAAACCGATCACTATTGTCCTAGAAAAAAGGGAGAGACCAAAGAGCCAGAGGGTAGGCTCTGCAGATAACATTCCACTGGTACAGGTAAGGCTGAAAGAACGGAAAGATAGTTAACTAACGACAATGGTTTGGGGATTACCTTTTTGTGTAATATGTATTATGTTTATCAAAATGTTTTTGTCTACATGCAACTAATGTCAGCCCTTAGGTAACAGCCAGCTCTGGCATCAGCTCCCACAGCTACAGGAATTTGTGTATTCTGTGGGAGAATGGAGTTGTCTACAGGGATATTGCTACCAAAGAGCAAGACATGTATTGCTTACACAAGAAAACCGATCATTATATGTTTCAGATCCATATGCAGCAATGTAATTTACAGGAAAACACATGAGAAGCAACATGGACTTAAAGGAAATGTCAGACTTATCTGACAGCCTTGAGGAGTTGATGCGGGGGGACTTAAAAATGCAACATAAAATATAATCAGTTATTTCTGCCATAATTGTTGCTATGATTTCTCATAATTGTCCTTCTCATTTGTAGTTTATTTTTTAGCATTTTATTATGATGAATCTCTTGCTTGTAAAAGATGAGGAACTGAAGCCCTCTGTTTACCAAGGGATGAGATGCAGTGTGTGTGTGTGTGGGGGTGGGGGTGTTAGAGGCTTCCCCACATTGTTGTGACAATACTGTAACTCCAGACCTAGAGGAACCCCCTTCCCCTCTCCTAGGATTCAAGGGTTATTTAGTTTCAATGCTAGTTCATTCCTGGTTCTCCTGTGACCTCAGACCGGCATTCATGCCAAATGCTGTTTTTAATGTGTCCAGCTGTACACAACAGGGATGCAACATCTTTACACAGGAACACAGTTGGACCAAGTGGTCAGGGCACTGGACTCTGAACCAGGACACCCCAGGGGTTAAACCCACCATAATACCCACCATAACAGTAATTATAACATTTTCTTTCAAAACGTAACAGGGGAAGGCAGGACGGGGTAACAGAGGGGGCAAGGGGGGAAGAAGGAAGGGGAGGCAGGTTAGAGGGAGAGAGGGACAAAGAGAATGGAGAGTCATGTGTGCCAATGCAAGGAGTCTGGGAAACAGAATTCCTGACTTTGAGATAATCATTGCTGAGACAGACCTGGATCTGGAGGCCATAACGGAATCATGGTGAATGGACAACCACAGCGGGGAAGTGGCCATTCAAGGCTACACCATGCTCTAGAAAGACAGGTCAGGGAGGAAAGGTGGAGGGATTGTTTTATATGTGAAGAAGGGTATAAGGATCACTGAGGTACAGGGGCAGCAGGGGAACTATGAAGGGCTGAAGGTACTGTGTGTCAGCCTAGAGATGGGGTCAGGGACTGTTATCTGTACTGGGGTGGAGTACAGGCCTGAGACACAGGGAGAGGATTTAAACAGAGCCCTTGGGAAGCCATTAGCAAAATGGCCAGCAAGGGGGAAGTTGTGATAATGGGGGACTTATCTGCCGGATATTGACTGAAGCATGCTTATCACAGTTACATCAAGAAGCAGGGCCATCCTCGACTCCAGTCAAGGGGCATTTCTCAGGCATCTGGTTTTGGAACCCACTAGGGATGGGGCAGTGTTGTAACTGGTACTTACAAACAGAGACAATAACGTCACAGGGGGGTAGTCCCCTGGGTACAAGTGATCGCTGCAATATTTGGTTTGGCATACATACAGAACAGGAAAAAAAAACACACTAAGAGGGGGTCCTGGACTTCAGGAGGGCAGATTTTAAAGACTGCCTCAGAGAATGCCTTGGGTGGAGGTAGGGGGGTGGCTTAACGGATAAAAATAAAGAAGGGTATAGCCCAGGCAACAGCATGCTATTTGAAGGAAGTGAGCAAGGAAAGAGGAGGAAGAGGCCGCTGTGGTTCTCTAAGGAGGTTTCAAAGGCAGTGAAGGAGAAACAAACAGCTTTTAGAAAGTACAAGGAGACCCAGAAGGAGGAAGACAGGGAGGTACATCTGGCAAAACAAAGGGAGACAGGAAGGACGGTGAGGGTAGCAAAAGCACTAACAGAAGAGAGGATAGCAAAGCCAGCCTGGTGGCGTGGAGAGCTGATTCATCTATGCCTTCCCTCCTGCCACGCCAGCGACCTGTGTTTGCGGTGTGAGTGGGTCGCCGGGGGACAGCCAGAAAGGGAGAGGATCGAGCATCCAGAGGAAGTGTCTCCTCTCCCTGGGAGGGGTGGGATTGGTGACCAGCATTTATCTGACACCTAGTGGTGGCTGAGTGTTGGCACGCTAATCCTGCACATCGAGAGGTGGGTGTGTGATGGCAGAGTGGATGCCCGGCATGCAACGTGAGGAAGCGTGGGCTGCTCAGCCATTGGCATCATTGCATGCTAATGTGGCTACGCCAGGGCTGGGTGGGTGGGGGACCACAAAAAAGCTATGGAAAACCCACTGCCTCTAACGAAGGATCCCCAGGTGGGGAATCGGTGAGGTGTATGCCCACCACGAAGCCCCAGGCAGTGGGGGGCACACACAAAAAAAACAACAACAGAGGAGATACCTAAGGAGATCAAAAAAGGGGACACGATCTTCTTCAGGTATGTGGAGGAAGAGGAATACAAGGGGAATAATAATGAGAATGAGGAGGGCAGGAGGGATCATGCAGAGGAAGATCAAGAGAAAGAGTAAATACTAAATGATTACTTTTGCTTGGTCTTCACAGAGAGGTGGGGGGATGGGCCAGCATGCTGCAGCAAGCAACAGGGACAGGTGGAGTGGACACAAGTCCATTCTCGGTGGAGAGCATCTGGAAAGACTTAGAAGCCTTAAAGGAGAATAAGCCGGTGGGACCAGATGAGATTCATCCAATCCAAGAGCCCTAAAGGAACTGAGCATGGTGCTAGCCTCCCCTCTGGCAGCAATTTTTATCACTGAAATGGAGATGGGGATGTTCCAGAGGACTGGAGGAGAGCTAATGTGGTCCCTCTGCACAAAAGCAGCAGTAGGGAGGATGCTAGCAACTACAGGCCAGTCAGCCTCACATCAATGGTAGGGAAGTTAATAGAGACACTACTGAAGGAGAGTCTTTTGGAGCACCTGGAGGCAAAAGAGCTGCAGTACCACAAGCAGCATGGTTTCACAGGGGGAAGGTCATGCCAAACTAATTTCATAGATTTCTTTGACTGGGTTACCAGGGAGGTGGATCGAGGGAGAGCAGTGGACATGGCCTATTTGGACTTCACTAAGGCTTTTGACACTGTGCTGCACAGGAAGCTAGTTAACAAACTAAGCAACCTAGAGGGTGGGGGAGAAAGTGACAAACTTCTTATCAAACTGGTTAAAGGATAGGAGACAAAGGGTGGTGGTAAACGGTAGCCACTCAGGCAATAGGACAGTGACTAGTGGGGTGCCACAGGGTTCGTTGCTGGGACCTGTCCTCTTCAATATCTTCATAAGCAACACTGCAGAGGAGCTTAAGGGTAAGGTGTGTGTCTTTGTGGATGATACAAAAAACTGCAACAGGGTTGACATTCAGGAAGGGGTGGAGAGAATGCAAAGGGATCTGGGGAAACTAGAGGAATGGTCTAGGGGTGGCAGCTGGGTTTCAATGCCAAAAAGTGCAAGGTTATGCACTTAGAGTTACAGAACCCAGGGACTGTGTATAAGATGGGGAAGTGGAGCTTACAGTCACCAAACAAGAAAGAGACATAGAGGTCATCATATCTGATGACCTCAGTGTAGCTGGGCAGTGTGACAAAGCAGTGGGAAAGGCTAGCAGGATGCTGCGGTGCATTGAGAGAGGGATTTCTAGCAGGAGGAGGGAGTTGGTGCTGCCACTGTATCACTCACTGGTGAGGCCCCACCTGGAGCACTGTGTCCAGTTCTAGAAGCCACACCTCTGCAATGACATTGAAAGGGTGGAGGAGATATAGAGGAGGGCAGCCAAAATGGTGAGGGGGTTGCACGAGAAGCCATATGAGGAAAGGCTGCAGGAACTCAACATGTACTCCCTGGAAGAGAGGCGAACGAGAGGGGACATGATTGAAACCTACAGGTACCTCACAGGAGTGAACAAGGTGCAAGTGGAGGGTCTATTTCAGAGAAAGGAAGACACTAGAACAAGGGAACATGCAATGAAGCTAAGAGGGGGAAGTTTAGGAGAGATGTGTAGAAATACTTCTTCATGTAAAGGGTGATGGAAGACTGGAACAGCCTGACAGAGGAGATAGTGGGGTCAAAGACTGTGGGAATCTTCAAGTATGCGTGGGATGGTACAGGGGCATATTAGGTAGAGGAATAGGGGAAGGAGTGACACCTATGACCAACTACAGTCAGTGGTGATGTATAGGAAGAGACAAGGGACAGACTGGGTGGGCCTTAATAATAATAATAAACTTTATTTTTATGGTGCCTTTCAAAAAGCCAAGGCGCTGAACAGATTTTAAAAACTCATCATACAGCTCAGTGTCATAAAATATAAAGCAACAATAAGGTCCTTTTCTGCCAACAAAGTCTTCATTTCTAAAAGCCAGACCCCACCAGGGTGCCATTTAGTGGGGTGGGGTACTTGTCCCCCCCCCCATTGCAGGACAGGTTTTTTATTTTGCTAAAACAATGCACCCCCCCCCCAGCCCAACGCCCCCAGAAACTCAATGTCCCAATCTCCTAGTGGCTGCACAGTGATGTGCACATCTGCTGGAGAGGACATCAGGACAACATCACGTCTGAAAGCAGGAGAGAAGGCACTGGAGTTAGAGGGCAAGGTGACTCAGGCAAGCTGCTCTCTGAGAGAACCAAGGCTTAGTACTGTGGACTCCGAGTCTGACCTGATGTTGTTGGTGGTCAGTCATGCTCAGCTCAGTAATAGCTGCCAGGCCCATCCTGGGAGAAGTAAGACAGAGCGGTGATAGGGGTGACTCTGGACTGTGCCGAGCAGACCGCGGCTTGGCTGTTATGAGACTTGGTGGTTGCCAGGCCATCGGCACAGACAGTCACACCACACGGGGGCACCCGGCTGTTCAATTTATTACCGGATGGACCAGGTGGTGAGCAGGGCCAGGGCAGTGAACTGGGGTGGCAGCAGGCAGGCCAGCAGCTCACTGTTGCAAAGACGCATGCAGGAGGGGCAGAGCAGGCTCGATCCTCCACTATGCCCCAGCTCCCACTAGCATGGCAGCAGCATTAATAATGTTTGTGATGGTCGGCCAACCTAGAGAGAGCTGCAGCGCGACAATGGCAGTGGCACTTCTGGGGCTGCCTGACACAAGAGGGAAGGGAATTAAAGGCTACAATTTGAGAGAAGGCAAGCACAGGCCACTGAGGCCAGAAGATAAAGAAAAGGTTGGCTGGTGGTGAGTGAGTTGACAGCACAGACAGTATACTTAATAGTAGCGGTGGCCGGGTGCCTTATTTTTTTGGGGGGCTGGGGCTTTAATAAATGTTGAAGATTAAGAAATGGAGATATTATAGCATACCAGAAACTGCAGTCTGCACAAGTGCACAGGCTTGGCCAGCATAAAACTACAGTCTTCTCAGTAACTTTTACTTGACTAGTTTTAATTTGCAATGCTAGATTTTGTATTGGTGCAGTAGTTGATCGGGAGTCACAGGTAAATGGCAATGCTCCAGTTCTGTGCCATGATGTAATGATGTACTCAGGGGCAGAAAGAGCTGGAATGGGGCATCAGCATGAAACCTCAGGATACAATGCACTGTTTGAAAGTGCTGTATCAACTGGTGGTGGCTGGGTGCCGGGTGGGCTTATGTGGGGATGCATGGAGTCACTGTTCCAGCCAGGTACCAGGTCTTTCCCAGAGGAAATGCACCTCTGTGGGTGTAAATTCAAAGAGCCCCCCCCCCTTACTGGGGTCATTACCAACCCAGTTTCTGAGTTGGTGCTGACGACATTACCAGACCTCCTTCAGATTCCAGTCACGTGCTTCCCCTGAGATAAGGAACAATGGGGGGGTGTTATCCTTAATTTAAGTTTTGTTTTTGTGACTGGTGCTAGCCCTCACTAGAGTAGCCCAGATGGAAAGGTTAGAGTTTAATCACAAAGCAATACATCCACCTTAGTCTCCCAATGCCCACCTATTGGACACTGTATCTCAAAATATGGGGAAAACAGACCAAATGTGAGTCCTCATATGATGGAGACAGAAACTCAGAACGGTGAGAAAACTAGTACTGCTTTGATCCTAAAATCTACTGTTTGAGGTGAGCAGTATAAATATAAATGTCTGCTTTACAATCTCAGCATACAGCGTGAGAGGGACATCACTGAGTCTCCGGGGGTAAAATGAGGAAAATCACCTCCATTGAGGGGTAGTTGAGAGGGACAAGTAACTACAGATGAGGTTGTATTGTAAATTTGCAATGAATGGTATTCAAAAGAATTTTAACCCAAATTTACCCTGTGCTTCAGTTTCCTTGGCTATAAAATGGGTAAAAAGAAAAAAACGGGCATCACTAAGAACGAGGTATTTCATCTCAGCTAAATTATCCTTTGTAAATCAATTATTACAAAAAAAAAAAAAAAAACTCACACAGTCTCCACTAGGCCAGCTGTTATGTAATGTATCTTAACATCTCTACCAGATGGCAACTAGCAAGGGTATTGTCGCAAGACAAGCATTGATGCAGAGGTTATAGGAAATGAATCTGAGCTGAAAAAAGTCCAGGAAAGTTCAAGTAGAAAATGTATGGGAGGAAGATACAGCACAGCACCACTTACATACTGTAGGTAGATTGAAATGTAGTGGTGCAGACAGAGGTATTTTTATTATTTGGTAACCAGGTAAGGCCCACTACTAGGTACAGTGCCTCAGCTGCTTTCAGGTGTGTGCCCCAAGAGCAGAGCACTGTAGAAGTTAAGTGACTTGGTCAGAGTGAGTGACACAGTATGCAAGTGGAAGCTGTGGGAATCAAACCCAGGTCTGCTACTAACAGACATGGGTTTGATTCCCACAACTTCCACTTGAATACTGTGTCGCTCACTCTGACCAAGTCACTTAAACAGATGTATAACTTTTGCCTGAAATGTCACAATTCTGATCTGTCCCTGTCCAGCTTAGCTTGTGGGGGCCTACAATTACATACCCGATTTCCTGCCCCCACTCAGCCACTGGCCCTGCCCCCACTCACCCCCTGGCCCTGCCCCCACATCCCATCTGACCTTTGGTTGTTGCCCCCCCCCAATTGAAATCTGAAATGGCGCCCCTGGACCCCACTGAAAATAAGATGTTGCATCACAACTGGGCTGTCTTGAGTAAATAAATAGCACAGCTTTGCTCTTCAGTCCACTGGATTACACTGATGCTCAGCCATTGAGCAGCAGATCAACAAACTCCTTTTATCTGTGACCCCAGATCTGAACCTGGGTCTTGAGTAAAACAATTTAACTACAGTAAGTTATATGCTCCAGCTCTCTGGTTTCTCCTCGGTGTTGAATCTTTTTCCTTGGAATATTTGTCTTTAGTTATAATGTCTAGGTAGATTGGAATCTTTGGGGGTGTAGAGTGAGAAATGGACAGAACCTTGTGTCCTATACAATGGTGGAATTAGTGTACAGTAAATAATGAAGGGTACAGTGTGCAAAGCTATCCACATTTCTCTTCACTGTGTACGTGCATATGTTTATTTATTTGTTTAACTTGTTTTTCCCATCCTCTGCTCCCCCAACTGGCATACCTTCCACCATGTCTCCTCCCAGGTTACCCTAACCCTATTGGCCAGTGCACCATAGTCTGGCTCACTTAGAGCAACCCCCCTATATATGGAGATAACTAGCACAGGGTCCGATGCTCACCTGTTGGGTTGCATAACAGCTGGAATAGCCAGCAGAGCCATTTCTCGGTTTACCAAGCTCTCTTTGCCACACCCACTGATACTGACATATGTGTGCCAGGTCACTAACTTGAGAATGTTCTGCATCTCCTCCCTAATCAGCTGCATCCCTGATGGTGACCCCCCCCCCTCACCCCACAACCAGATGTGCAAATGCATAATGGATCAAGGCCCATCCTAGCCGTCCCACGGGGGGGGGGACTTTACCTGAAGAAGATGTTGTTTATCCTCTTCCTAGGGGCAAGAAGATTTTATTTCTGTGGCCCCTACCTCATAGGCTCAGGGCGCCTTATAAAAAGACAGCAAATATACAGTAAGGTGAATAATAAAATATTATACAATAAATGCAATACATATTCAATGGAAAGTATTGTAGGCCAGCTCAAACAGATCGGATTTTAATGTTCCCTTAATGGACTCCACCTAGCAGGCAGTATGAACATGAGGGTGGGAGATAATTCAAAAATAAATGAATGTCCACCCCGAAAGCCCTGTCCCCAGAAAATGTAAACCTTGAACGGGAGAGAGCTAACAAACCAGCCTCTGTGGAGCAAAGAGGGCAGATAGGGGCGAATGAAGATCTTTCAGAGTGTGGAATGCTTTCTCTCCAAGTCAACAAAGTGCAGAGATCCAGGTTCAGTTATGCACATGGCAGCACAATGTGGCAACCCCATTTTTTTACTATTCTAGTTATCCCCAGTTTTCCTTTTGTATCCCCACTCCCCCACTGTATCCCCCCCCCCAATGTAGGGTTATCACAGCTGCTCCCTTTCTCTGACCAGTAGGATAGGCAAGTAGCTGCCTTCACAGCCAGCAATGATGCTGCCCCGTAATTAACCAACGGGGGGGGGGGAGTGCCCTCCCTCACTGAGAGCTGAGCACAACATGTCGACGACACAACTGGCCCCCAGCCAGCCTGAGCATGGGATTATTGGGTTTTGTGCATTTCTAATTCATGCTATTGGCATGAATTGTGGGATGTACGGCCAGTATATTGCCATCTTGCACTTGCTGTTAGACGAAAATTGATTATCTTGTTGCTATTACCTTAAATCGATGATGGTGATGACATCTGTAGACAAGCCAGCAGGTCAAGTCACAGATTGCTGGAAGGTCTGTTGTTGTTTTGTTGCTTTGCGGTTTTATGTTCATTGGATATTCATCAGTGTATGATGTACAAAAAAGTTGGTTTACTGAGTTTCAGTGTTGGCTCCAGGACAGGGCACAGCACATGCCCAAGAAAAAAAATCTGCTGTGTACCTGCAGTGCAGCACGGCTGCTAACATAGTCCTGCTTGAAAGTCTTCCTATGTGCCCAATAACATGGCCTCCCCTGCATGTGCTCCAGTCTCCCCTGATTCCTAAAGCCACCACTACTGAGTTTTGAGGTACAGGCTTTATCAATGGGCTTGCTTGCTTCTGTATTAAATGGTATAAAAAGGCTACTGGCTAATAGATTCTTGTTGCCCATTATTGACTATGGAATTATATTTTGTTATGCGAGGGAGGATGTGCTGTTGATAGTGAGAATGACTATGTTACAATGCAATGTGGCAATCTGCGTCACAGGTGCCACCATGTACACATCATTGTATATTATACAATTCCTTAAACTGGCTGTATTTTTCTATATATCAGCTTTTTTTCTTCATAAAATTTTATTGAAATTGCCTTCTAGTGTCAAAGGCATATTGCAACATTATTTTACATAGCAACATAGACACTGATGGCAGAAAAAGCCCCATGGTCCATCCAGTCTGCCTGTGGTTCTCTACCTAACCCAGGAAAAGGAACATAATGTACATCCAGGGTCCTAGCCCTCTCCACCCACACCCCTATTCCTGTCTCAGTTTCTGTCACCCCGATTAACCACTATACGCTTCACTCTGTCCTAACCGTGTTTGAAACCATTAACTGTTTTAAAACCCATCACCTGGGCTGACAGACAGTTCCATAGTTCTACCACCCTTTCTATAAAATAATACTTCCTCCTGTCCCTTCTGAACCTTCCTTCTGTCAGTTTTACCCTCATGTCCTCATGACCACTCGGACTGTTCCTCATAATAAATTATTCCCCGCAGTTCACCTTGTTTATTCCTTTCAGAACATGAAGATCTATGTCATATTTCCCCTCTCCTGTCTGGCATCCAGAACACATTTAATACATTTGGGACTAGCTCTCAGGAAAGATCCCAATTTATAGTCCCATTTCTGAATACAGTTTAGGGGTAACAATTAGTTGTTTTTTCTAGAGCCCCCAAATTCTACGTATACCATCCATAAAACGACCCCATCACAGCGACTCTGTCACAGCGACAACAACCCATTCGACATCCACAGTGTCGAACGGGTTGTTGCAGCGATGGATGTGTACAGCGATGCCACTGTAAGCCACTCTCCCTCGTAATCTGCATCCCCTAGAGTTGACAATCATTAAGTCCGGGGGGACACAGCCCCCCCTCCCCCCGCACTGCCCTCACAACCTCTGTCGCCTGTTCCCATCGTGCCAGGACGCGGCGGTCGGGATGTCAGCGGCATTTTGACGCTGTGGGGGATGTCGGTGACTTTACAGTCGCTGCGGCTAGGTGGAATGCAAATTCTATAACTCATTATCAGCACAGCTTTTAGAATGTCCTACGATGTTGTCCTTTAAACACAAGTTGCTCAATCTAATCTCTGGGCATGTTATATGTACTTGTTTTAAACAGCAACTCTTCATTTCAGCAGGTACTTTAGCAGATCCTAAAGCTGAAACTCACCAAATTCAGGGGAAGGAGATCCTAAAGCTGAAATTTGCCGAATTCATAAACGTGAAGTGGGATTTAAACTTGTAAAGGGGGGAGGGACTAGCGCAGGACTGGAGAGAGGAGGGATGACCGTGGTCCCAAGTCTACGGTGGCAAATAAGGGTAGGGTACTCTGATGGACACAATGCAAGAGCTGTGCAGGAGAAGTCAAATAGGGAGTGCGCAGGGCCAAATCAGTGGTGCAGGGGAGGGGAGGTGGGGTGGAGGATGGTCCTGATCAACACCAGGAGTATGGGCAACAAAATGCCAGAGCTACAGGCGATGCTGGCTGAAGGATCAGCAGATGTGGCAGCGATCATGGAAACATGGGCCACCCAGAAAAATGATTGGGACCTAAATTTGGAGGGCTATAAAATATTCAGGAGGAATAGGAAGTGGGTAGAGGAGGAGGCGTATCACTGATAGTCAAGGATGGAATATTGGTTAGTAGAGTGGAAGAGGCAGAGGGGGGGAGTGGAAGCTATTTGGGTAACCCTACAATCGGGGGAGGAAAAAGATTAAAAGTAGGGGCGGTTTACAGACCACCTGCAATGGATGAGGATCTGGAGGGAAAATTGGTAGAGCACATCAAGGCGCACTGTGACTGGGGAAAGGGTAGGGTGGTGGTCATGGGGGACCTGAATATGCCGGGGGCAGACTGGGGCACCATGACATCAGTGGTTGCCAGGGAGCAGAGGCTGATGGATGTGTTTCAGGATGCCTTTCTGGTCCAACAGGTGGGGGAGCCTACTGGGGGGGAGGATACTGGATGTTGTCCTTGCAGACAGCGACCGGATAAGGGATCTGGAGGTGTGTAGCCCGCTGGCAGGAGGGGACCATGACACAGTCTGGTTTATGCTGTGCCTGGGGGGGAAGAAAACCGCTCAAACACAGTGGTAATGGATTTCAGGGGGGTGGATTTCGTGGACTTGGGCAGGATACTGAGGGGGAGCTTGAGCCAGATCAGGCCAGACATGGATGTAAACAGATTGTGGGAGGCCATTAAAAAAGGGGTACAGGAGGCTACTAGCTTGTGTGCAAGGGTAAGGAGCAAAAATGGCAGAGCCAGCAAGCCGTGCTGGTGAACCAGGGAGGGCAAGAGGCGGTAGAGGTGAAGGCTGCCCTCGCAGCTTTAGCGTTCGGGGAATGGGAGAGAGGGATATGAGCTGTTGGCTCAAGGGTCACAAGGGTGGTGAGGGATCAAGGCGAGGATGGAGTACAACCTGGCTGAGGATATACGTGGGGGGGGGGGGAGGGTTTTTATAGATGCATAGGGGAAAAGAGGAAGGGGAGAGCACAGATCCCCAGGATTAGGACTGGGGGTGGATGGGCTCAGGAGGCGGGGGAGCAGGCAGAGGTACTGAACAAGTATTTTGCCTCATTTTTTAGGGAGGGAGACATGGACTGCATTAAATCAGAAAACGGGCGGGGGGGGGCAGCTGAGAGGATAGGGCATAGGGAGATGACAGGATCGAAAGAGGCCGGGGCACCAAGCGGGTCAGGCCCAGAAGAAGATGGGTCTTTTTCTGAAGAGAGGCCTAGGGAGGGGGAAATCACAGAGGACAGGGTGAGGAAGGTCTTACGGGTGCTAAAAACTGACAAGGCACTAGGACTGGATGGGCTGCATCCAAGGGTACTGAAGGAGTTGGCGGACGAACTAGCAGCTCCACTAGCTGGGCGGTTCAATGCTTCCCTCCAGACAGGAAGGGTGCCCCAGGATTGGAGGGTGGCTCACGTGGTGTCCATCCACAAAGAGGGGTCTAGGGAGGAGATGGGAAATTACAGGCCTGTCAGCTTAACGTCAGTGGTAGGCAAACTAATGGAGGGCTTCATCAAAGGGATGCTCGGGAGGAAACTGGATAGGCTGGGACACATGGATGAAAAGCAGTATGGTTACGTCCCAGGGAGATTGTGCCAGACCAACCTCATAGATTTCTATGACTGGGTGATAGGGACCCTGGACAGACAGAGTCCAGTGGACATCTTATATCTGGATTTTAGTAAGGTGTTCGACTCGGTTCCCCACTTTGGGTTGTTGGCAAAGTTGGGGGAGATGGGGGTGGGAAGACAGTTGCTTAGATGGGTGGGAAACTGGCTTACAGATAGAACACAGAGGGTGGTGGTGAGCGGGACTGTCTCCTCCCCTAGGAAGGTCGTCAGTGGGGTGCCCCGGGGTCGGTACTGGGGCCACTTCTGTTCAACGCCTATGTCTCCGATACAGGGACAGGAGTTAGGAGTAGGATGAGCCTTTTTGTGGACGACTCCAAGCTGGGAGCATTGGCCGATGGAGAGGAAGCAAGGGTGGCAGTCCAGAGGGGTCTGGACACCCTGGAGGGATGGGCAGGGAGGTGGGGGCTGAGATTTAACCCGGAGAAGTGTAGGGTGTTGCATCTGGGGGTCAGAAACCCAGGGCATGTTTATACCTTGGGAGGGGTTCCACTGCAAGCCACTTCAAGTGAAAGGGACCTCGGGGTGGTGGTAGACACCAAAATGAGCAACAGTGAGAACTGCAGAAGAACGGCGGTAAAAGCAAACAAGTTACTGGGCTGCATAGTCTGGGGAACAACGTCCAGGAGGGGTGAGGTGATCCTACCTCTGTACAATGCCTTGGTTAGGCCGCACCTTGAGTATTGCGTGCAGTTCTGGAGGCCGCACCTTAAGAAGGACCTAGTACTGTTAGAGAGGGTCCAGAGGAGGGCAACCAGGATGATCCGGGGCATCGGGGATAGGACCTATGAGGACAGGCTGCAAGCCCTTGGGCTGTACTCACTGGAGGAGAGGAGAGATGGGGGGATATGATGGAGGTTTTCAAATATGCGAAAGGATTAACATGGGTGGAGCCAAAGATATGTTCAGGTTAATGCAAAGGGGCAAAATCAGAGGGCATAAATGGAAACTGGAGGGGGGAACCTATAGGGGAGAACGTAGAAGGCATTACTTCACAGAGAGGGTGGTAGAGCCATGGAATGCATTGCCTGGGAGCCTAGTCGACAAAGACACTGTGGAGGGCTTCAAGAGGGGGTGGGACAGATGCATGGGGGTAGTGAAGCCAAGATTGACCCTCACGGGGTCAAGGGGGAGGAAAGCGCCCGCTAAGGGCTGGATACCGAGCAGACACGAAAGACCGACAGGCCTATTCTGCTGGCTTTTAGTATGTTAGTATGTTAAATATGATATTTCAGCAATTCCAGTTTATTAAAGAATAGCTTTTTTCATGTTCAATGTTTCTTTCCAAGGTTTACGGTACATCTTGGTAGTCTATCCAAAAAAGTCTGCATCAAAAGCAGTTGTCTGTCTTCCCAGTTAACTTCATACTGCTTTTGTTTATTACATCATAGTGTTACCATGACAGTAGACGGAGATGTCACAGACAGCAACTGTGAGGCCAGCAGGGGAGAGTAAGATACATATTGAAAGACTCAGTAAAATAAGTACTGCATTATCTGCAATATTTGGTAGACAAACAGCAGGGGAAAGTAGAAAAACAACAACAAAAAAACTTAAAACAGAACTAACATACATCTAGTGGTTGCAAGCTTTTTATTAAAAAGCTGCTATTTAAGTACTGGCTATATTTGCGTCACATCGTACATATTTGTACCGAGTGTTTCTTATTGTAAAATTTGTTATGTGTGTTAAGTTAACAGGTCACGCGTGAAAATGGGCAGTGTTGCTTATTGTGCTTATCAGGTAAATAAATATATCAAATCTAAAGGCAGCCTTGCATTGCCTTGTAACCAAGTTACCCTTCGCTCCATTAGTAGCACTTGTTTAGCCATGCCCGGAGTCAAACCTGAACATTAGTAGCACTTGCTTAGCCATGCCCAGAGTCAAACCTGAACATTAGTAGCACTTGCTTAGCCATGCCCAGAGTCAAACCTGAACATGGTAAGAACGCATGTTCACGCTCCATGCCTACAGTCAGGAATAACTTGCCTCCGGACTTAAGAGCAATTGTTTCTTGGACTGCCTAACCTGCTGCTTTTAGGTGTTTTGTAATGGACAATGTACACCTGTTTTGATAGCGTTGCTTAATTTATTCATATGGACATTTTATGGTGACCTTTCTGTCTTATTCTGTATGATCGACGTATGTTTGTTGTAACCAAATCACCACTGTCATCCTAGGACCCTTCACAAATGAGATGCTTCATTTCAAGGTACTTATCCCCATGGTTAAAATTTAATAATTAAATGCATAAATGAACACTGAGGTCCTGCCTAGGCCAAGTTAAGTGATGTCGGTTGGGAAGATGTTCTCAAGTTACGCGAGGGCAGGGCGTTAGCACCTTTCAAGCTAATTTCATTTTATAACATTAAAACAAATCACATCTATTTATAATACTAAGTGCAAATATCACAGCCTGAGACACACAGATCAAAATCCCACAAAGAAAACAACAAGCACTGGAACTCGGCATTAAGCCACAGGCATGGAAAATCGGAAAACTAGAGAAATTGGCGCTTTGTTGTCCACAAAGGTCAGTTGTGAAAGGTATACCTAAAGTTAATGTAATTCACCTTTGAACTGTTTGGACTCCCAGTCTTTAACACAGTTAGGGCAAGGGCATGACCTGGGGTCAGGGGTGAAGATTAAGCTTTCAAAGCTGATAGCGGGTAACAAAAGAAATTTACAAGAGACAACAAGCTGGGACGGACCCATTTTTAAAAAGTGCCCTCCTCCCCTGCATGCACTAATACATACATACATGTGAACATATGAAGAAGCCAGCAGAAGAAGGCTATTTGGTCTATCAAGTCTGCTCGTATTGCAGGGTCCACAGCTTGAGCCAATGTCCCTGCCCTCTCTCCCCACTCCTTCCATCCTCCCTACCAATGATCCTTACCTTCCCCCTATGCCTATCCCAGCCTCTCTTAAAGCTGCCCACTGTCTTCAATGAGATCATCTCTTCTGCCAGCGCATTCCAAGTGTCCACCACCCTCTCTATGAAGAAGTGCTTCCTGACCTCCCTCCTAAACCTCCCACCCTCCAGTTTAAGACTATGTCCCCTTGTGTTATGGTTGCCAATCAGCTTAAAGAGACTCTCCTTATCAACCTTATTTATCCCTTTCAAGTACTTGAAAGTCCCAATCATGTCCTCTCTCTCTCTCTCTCCTGTCTTACAGGGAGTACATGTTCAGTGCCCTCAGGTAACCCATGAGGTGGGCGCATGAGGAAGGGCACCATCCATTACGGCGACTCCTTCCCGGCACAATCCCTCACGGCGATGGGGAGGGTAGGGCGATCGGATGAGGCTGTGGGCGAACTGGGCTACAGGATGTCGCTATGCATATGCGCATGGGTGGGGGTGGGAGCGAGCATGGCGGCGTGGGCTGGGAGGAGGTGGAGAGGCTGTGGTAACGCTGCAGTGGCTGGCCAAGCTGCATCATGGTGTCGGGGTTGGCTAGTGGTTGCAGTGGAAGAGGTACGGGGTTGGTACCGGCGCGGTGCAATTTTATGCGCCCGGCCCGAACCTTTATTTTTTCCTGCTCCCCGGCATGCACCCCTGGTGTTGAGAATCCTTAAGTAGGAGGTGCAGGGGCGAAACCCCGCAAAGGAGGTGGTGTGGGGGCAGCCCCAACAAGCAGTAAAATACTGTCCTGGTGCCGTTGTCCTGAGGTGCCGGGGTTGTCAGAGTGCCGAAAATGTTTTCAGCACTTGGACTGAGCGATAACGGTGATCGTCTTTAGGCGTTCACCGTTATCACATAAACCAGTGCCCTCAACCTCTCCTTGTATGCTTTACCCTGCTGACCAGCTATCATCTTTGTAGCCCTCCTCTTGACCTTCTCCAGCAGATTACTGTCCTTTTTGAGGTGTGGGAACCAGTACTGAACTCCATACTCTAGATGCGGCCTTACCAGTGACCTGTACAAGGGCAGTATAACCTCCTCTCTCCTACTACTGATCCCAAATCCCAAACTACCTCTTTTTTTTGCTCACTAATTTTTGCTCACTTTTATGTTGGCAGTTGTGATATGGAACCTTCCACCTACTGAGGGAGGGGTTGCTCAGTGGTAGTCACAGTAACTAATGTGCGGGAACACCCCCTTTTCTGATTTGCCTGCATAATTGGAGCCTGTGCTCACACACTGGGCTTTTTATATTAGACAGCTGTCCATATTCAGAAATGGCAATTTCCTTATTTCTTCTTATTTTTTCCCCTTTTCCCCTATCTCCATCCTGATGTTTGGGGTCGCTCACCGCCCTTCCTCTAGCTGGTAGGGCAAAGGAGAAGTTGGCCTTCAAAGTTGACACCAGTGCAACTCCATGATCTACTAGCAGGAGGCAGGTGCATGATGGGTGGCCTGTGCCCCTCCCTCCTCCCACCCAGAAAGCCAGATGCCTACCTTCCTAACATGCTTCCTCAATGCCTTCGGCCCACAGACACAGTGTGGGATTCTGGGGCTTGCAAGCCCTATTCTCCCAGGTGGCAGCCTACTGAGCTGGCTCAAAGATGTCCATTTTCTATCCCAAATAATTTCTGTAGTTGATATTTACAGTTTACTTGAAAAATGCCTTAGGGCCAGATACACAAACTCTCCGGAGGAGAAATTTGGCCCTGCCTGTCAATTTAAAATTACCTTTTTTTCCAGAAAAAAATGCCATTCAGAGAGTTCTTAGGGACATCAGCAGAAAGAATATAATTAATATAAATTCTGGTTGTGTTCCTAGAATTTCTAGACAGGCATTTCAGGAGCCACCAAAGTGTAAAGATGTTTTGTTTTGAATTATCTGCCCCCCCCCCCACATCTTATAAGGCAGCAGTGCAAGAAGGAGGCTCATACCAGCTTTGTTGTGATCAGACCCCTTCTCTTTGCCTTTGTGATTTGTGCTAGTTTTAGTCTGATAAGGAACTGGTAGCATCCTTAAAACTGCTAAACGTTCAACAAAACGTGGAAGCTGACCTTTAACCTCCAAATACTGCTTTCCTCTCATGCTGGCTCATGAAGTTTCTAGGTAAACAATAACGCATGACAGGGTGTGCTGTTAATGGGGATTAATGCACACCTTGGGTGCATTGTGAGACATGAGGCCACTGGCTCAGTGCCCTCACAGCACCTGAGGTGTGCGTTAATCCCCATTAACAGCACACCTTATCATGCATTATTGCATACATAATTAATGGTCTCCGTTTTTAGCCCATTGCCAAAACCGTGTGATGATAAATCGCATTCACGCTCCTTTGAACAACAAAGCGCTCGAGACTAAACATAGCGATGTTCAAATTGTCCCTGTCACCTCAGCGGCACTGACTAAAATACACACTTCTCCGAGGTTGCCTCTATACCAAATAGCCTCCAGCAGCCTCGCATAGCCTAGAAGTTAAAAAAAAAAAAGCCGATTCCAAACACGAGCGAAACGAAAGACAAGACAGGAAAAACCGCAACACAATTCAAAAAAACAAAAAGCAACCTCAGACTTTTCAGACGAAGCCCTTCAATTATATAAAATAAAATATGGGGAAAAGTGTGTTAAACTTGAATTTAACACACACCCTCGTTGTTGGATGGCATTCATAAACCCCTCGGGCTTCGCCCGAGGGGTTTATGTGCCATCCAACAACTCGGGTGTGTGTTAAATTTTCGTAACACACTTCTCCCCATACTTTATCCTATATTTATAACATGGGCAGGGAGAGGGAAGGAAGTGATTGGTGGGGTGCCATCAGGTGACAGTGCATTAATCCACATTATTGGCACAGTTAGTGTCCATTATTAGCACAGTTACTGTGGAGGGGCAAGAGGGACATCCCTGGGCAGACCTGCACATGTTGTGTAGGAGAAAATAATTTTGCAAAGGCAGCCATTTGCAATCCTCGTGCAGAGACTCCCAGTATTACTGCACAAGACATGGATGCCTTTGCAAAAATATTCTCCCCTACACCAGAACTGCAGGTGTGGTGCAGTCGCAGAGAGGGGGGATCTGTCTTCCCCTGGCATGTCACCCGCACTGTATTTGTGTTGTCCTCCCCACCCACCTCCGCGGCGATCACCGGGTATCACACAGTCACCAAGGAGAGGGAGTGCTTCAGGAGTGGGCAGCAGCAGCTGTTAATTTCATGAGAACAGCATCCTTGTAAATATATAGTAATATAGTAAATAAAAAAACTAAAACATTGCAGTAGAACGTCTGGGCAATGTGCAGCACAGGGAGAGAGAGCGAATGCCCGACTGACACAGACACAGCAGCGGAGGGAGAGAGTGAGTGTTTTTACTCCTCGTGCCATTCCTTCTTAACAGACAAAACAGATAGAACAGAAGACAATTTGGAACTCACAAGCTGAGATGCTGTCAGAATATATTTATTCAAAGATCATGCCTGACATGTCCAGTCAGTATGAGGGCCGATCGCCAGTTAAAAGAGACAACCTGAGGTTCTCAGATAATTTGACTTCTCCCTCTATTGAATCCATGTCCCGCTGTACCATAGAAATGGTTTAAACCTAACCCACCACCACCACCACCAAGTATAGTTTTTCTGTTAATGCACACTGAAGCAACTGAGGTCTCATTTTAGGCTGTTAGCATGTCTCTTAAGACATAACAGCATCACTTACTGGTGTCTGCAGCAGATCTGCTCCTGGACAATGGTGCTGTTGTCCTGTAACACTGCAGAAGCCCCTCCCACTCTGCAGGACATGTCAAGATGAGGGAAGGCACTACAATAGTTAGCACTGACTACTGACTGTACAGCAGTACCAGCCCTGCTGGGAATTCAAGACCCTTGCAGTGGTGGTGTGCTAACCAGGGGTATGCATATGTAGCAGTTTGTATGAGTGAACCAAACACCCCTTAGCCTTGGGGACTTCAGTTCAGTTTATGGAGTCTGAATATTGCTAGACCCCTGGATAATTTGGCACTAGTGCATGGATGCAGTTGACTGTACATGTACTCTAGCGTTTGCTTCAGTATATGGATACTGGATAGTGGGCACAAGCACAGACGCTGGAGTTTACATACTATGTGTTGTGCCCTTGCCCTTTTGAGGGCTAATAGTATAGTCCTGTATTCCCCCATACAGGAAATGCCTAGTAGATAGTTAAGCCCGGGAAAGAGTAAATGGTGCCCCAAAACAGGATGTGGAGGTTGGGCTGGGAAGAGAGAGGAAGGAGAGAGTGCCCAGCAGGTGTAAGTGTTTTTTTGTGGAGGCTACTATGTTTCCCATGGAGTAAGGAAAAAAAAGAACTAGCAACAGAGAAAGTGACATAGGCCTTTGCAAGAGGGAGGTCCCAGGTGGGACTTAAGCCTATAGAGAAAGGGATGAGAACATGTCGTCATTGGCGTGTATTAGTGTTGTTCAGATAGTGCTTTTGTGGATCCTACCACTATCTGTCAGATAGTGCTGGTATCCTCCCAAAGACAGAAGTCTGATCCCGGGTCAAAGAGTGATGGATCCTAGTTAGGATCCAGGTGTCCTAGTTAGGATCCAGGGATACTAGGTCAAATAGTTAGGATCCGGGGTAAGATAGCGATGGATCCTAGTTAGGATCCAGGGATTCTAGTTAGGATCCAGGGATCCTAGGTCACATAATTAGGATCCGAGCTGGATCCTAGAGTGTAGGATCCATGGACAGATAGTACTATTTCCTACCACAGCAACTATCTGGCCAAATGGGAGGTACCTGTTGGTATCCTGATTTCTAGAATACTATCTGAGCAGCACTAGTGTGTATCCTGTCACAGGAACATGGGGCTGAAAGTGAGTACGGAGGCTGAAGTGGGGCTTGCTAGTCCTGTAAAAGTGTGAGAGACAAAAACTAACTAAGTGAGAAGAGACTGTTCAACTTGGGTCAACTGACTTTGTTTATGTACACAGACATTAGAGTTTATGCATAGGCACGTTTTTATGTACACTGTGACAATGAAGTTTACATATGTGCATGGTTACAAATTTGTAAATCAACTTGGAAATCATAGATTACTCAGACATATGATCAGACACACTAGAGTTTACATATGTGCAAGGGTACAATTGTACATATGCAGACAGAGTTTACATATTTGTATGGCTACAACTGGATGTACAAAGGGGGGGAGTGTACATAGGTGCATGGGTACAATTTGCTGTACATACACAGGTGGGGTTTATATAAGTACATGGGTACAACTGTACATATATAACAGATGGAGTTTACATAAATGCATGGGTACATGGAGTTTACACATGTGCATGGGTACAATTATATGTACACAGAGTTTACATACGTGCATGGGTACAATTATATGTACACAGAGGGAGTTTACATATGTGCATGGGTATGACTGTATGTACACAGATGGAGTTTATGTATGTGCACTGGTATGACTGTACATAAACAGAGAGAGAGTACATAAGTGCATGGGTGCACTTGTATGTATACAGATTTAGTTTACATATGTGCATGGGTACAACTGTACATACACAGATGGAGTTTACATATGTGCATAGGTACAACTGTACATACCCAGATAGAGTTTACATATGCGTATGGGTACAACTGTACATACACAGAAGGAGTTCACATAAGTGCATGGGTACAACTGTACAGTATGTACACAGACAGTTTACATTTGTGAATGGGTACAACTGTACATACACAGGCGGGGTTTACATATGTGCATGGGTACGACTGTACGTACACATGTGGAATTTACATATGTGCATGGGTACGACTGTACATATACATACAGAGAGTATGCATGTGCATGGATACAATTGTATGTACACTGACAGAGTTACATATGAGCAAGAGAACAACTGTACATACACAGGCGGGTTTACATATGTGCATGGGTACGACTGTACGTACACAGGTGGAATTTACATATGTGCATGGGTACGACTGTACATATACATACAGAGAGTATGCATGTGCATGGATACAATTGTATGTACACTGACAGAGTTTACATATGAGCAAGATAACAACTGTACATACACAGACGGAGTTTACTTATGTGCATGGGTACAACTGTACATACAAAAATGGAATTTATGTATGAGCATGGGTACAACTGTACGTACACCAGATGGAGTTTACGTATGTGTATGTACACAGAGAGAGATTACAAAAGTCCATGGGTACAACTGCATGTACACTGACAGCATTTATCTATGTGCATGGGTACAATTGTACATACAAAGATGGAGTTTACTATGTGCATGGGTACAATTGTATGTACACAGACAGAGTTTGCCTATATGCATGAGTACACTGTACGCATACACAACTGGAGTTTATGCATATGCATGGGAACAAGTGTATGTACACATACAGAGTTTACATATGTGCATATGTACAACCGTATGTGCATAGAAGGAGTTTACATAAATGCATGGGTACAATTGTACATATTCAGATGGAGTTTATGTATGTGCATGGGTATAACTACGTACACAGAGGGAGTTTACATAAGTGCATGGGTAGAACTGTATGTACACAAATGGAGTTTATATAAGTGCATGGGTACAACTGTATGTACACTGACAGAGTTTACATATGCGCATGGGGACAACTGTACATACACAGTCAGAGTTTATGTATGTGCATGGGTACAACTGTACATACATAGTCGGAGTTTATGTATGTGCATGATTACAACTGTACATACACATACAGGGTTTATGTATGTGCATAGATACAACTGTACATATTCGGATGGAGTTTATGCATGCCCATGGGTACAATTGTACATACTGTATGTAGTCAGAGTTTTTGCATGTGCATGGGCACAACTGTAAACTGTGACACTAGAGTTTATCAATGTACATAACTGCAGTCCCATGTACACAGGTGTCTGCAATATATGTCTTAAGATCCCTGGCAACTACTCCTTAGGGGAAAACATGTAACAATACCAAATTAATAAGTGCTCTGAGCCTACAGGCCACACCCCACACTATTAACAAGTGTTAATGTTTTTAAACCTGCAGCTTTTTCTGTTGAGGATGGAAGAAATAAAATTTAATGCCGTTGGCCCTGTTAATTTAGGATTTAAGATTACAGAACTGGAGATACTGACCAAATTGGGGTGTTGGTAACCATACCCAAGCCCCTTGGCCCAGCCTACACAATATGTTTATATATCTGGAAACTCAAAAATTGCTTCCAGCATCTACTAATGATTCCCCTCCTATCTTCATATCTAAGCTAATTTAATTTCTGTGACTCGGACTTTATCTCCAAGCAGTCTAGGTGCTGAATTGTATCAGATAAACAGAATACAAATATTTCTAGGTGACTGGTTTTTAATTTCTATTATTTGCAAACCTTTTAAGGATGTCTGTTATATGTTTTATAATTTTTTATGACTATTGTATGAACTGCATATGGTGGAAATAAACTTGACGATTACACAGATGCTGTAGCTTGTACATTTGCACGAACACTGGGAGCGAGCTTCCACTCCACTTGTTTGCCACTCACATTTTGCCTGGCACTGCCCCTGCACTGCCTCGTTGTCCCCCTTGTCCCTTGTCACACCTATAGAAAATGTTGGCAAACTCCAACTGAGCGGGACTTGCAACTGCTGCACATCATGCAGTCCCATAGTTTTATGAAGTCTGTTGGCAACATTTTGAGGAGTCAGACAGACAGTATAGTATGCTTAAGCAATAAAGCATGACAGGGTGTGCAATATTCTGGATTAATAGAATGCCTCAGAAAGCAGGGCACAAGGCAATGTCAAGTGCCTTACACACCCAAGAAGTGCAGTTATCCCACAATAACGCACACCCTGGAGTGCCTTATTGTGATTATAAAATGGTTGCTCTGATTATTATATCAAAAACTGAATAATGTGCCAGCCCAGTGGCACAGAGGGCTGAGGCACTGGATGCCTTACCTCAAGCCATGTTGGCGACCCGGGTTTGGGAACAGACTCAGAGCACCAGGGGCTGGCAGGGGAAGGAGAGGATTGAGCGTTTGGAGGACTGCTCTCCTTTCTTGGAGTGGGTTGGGTGGGTAGCATTGGTGGAGACTGGGAGCACTACAGGGGCGGCACAGCATGGGAACAAGAAAAGCATGAAAATGTCACACATGCCATCCAGATGACGGTGGCCTCACCTCCCCGCACCGCTCAGCTGCGATGCCTCCAGGCTGAATTTCCATGCCTCGCAAAGATGTACGGTGTGCCTACTGCACTCCAGTCCCTCCGGCGTGGCCCCTGCAGGTAAGGGCACCCCCCGGCGAAAGGATACATCCAGGAAAATGGGGCATTGCAGCAGCAGGAGGGTGGACCAGTGGGAGGTAATGGCAGGACTGGCCGCCCGAAGGAGAGGACGACTGTGTGCACGTAGGAGGAGGTAAAAAGAACATACCAAAAAAAAAAACTGAATAATGAGGTTCAGAATGTTAAGTATTTCTGACCTGTGCTGTTATGCTGGAATAGTGCACAGTCATGTGATCACATCTGACCAATCACAGTTCTTGGTTTCTCCTACCCATTTTATAACTGGAGGCAGCATACTGAAGAGGCAGTTTGGAAGGAGACAAAGAACACAAGAAATGGTGCATTCCTGGCCTCTAGCTGCTGTTGAAGTCAAGCCATGAAAAGCAACATTAGCAGACCACCCTGATGGCCCAGCGGCAGTGCATCTTGCCGCCATGAAGGTGACTCGACTTTGAGAATGAACTCGGGTCACTGCATCGGTAGGCAGTCCTGGCTGCAGCAGCTGCCACTCTGCAGTGCATTGTGGGCAGGGTGGAAAGGCTTTGGGCACTGGTGCCGCAGTGATCACTGGGGTGGGCCAAGGGAGCTTCTTCCCTTCATAGGATGTTGCTGTGTGCAGAATAGGCTGACAGAGGCTAGCTCATGCCTGGGGTGGTGGATGGAACCATGGAGAAGAAGAGGGATAAAAATCCCATGGCCATCCATGTGACAGCCTGGGCTCTGTGGGATTCCTCTGGGCCCTAGTGCCACCTGGTACTGGATCCTAGTCCCACATAGTGGACAGCCTCAGGGGAGAGGATGGCCCCTGCCCCAGGGCCCCTGCACAGAGGGCAGACCCATGGGAGATGCTGGGCAGAGCGGGGACTCCTAAGGAGGACATGGGGAGAACAGGCCTGATCTGGGTACATCTCTATGAACAAGAAATATCTGTGGGAGATGTCCTGGGACTGGGATAAAAAAGCTCAATAGAAAAAACAGCAAAATTAGTAAGCAGTGGTGGAGACAAGTTGAGTCTAAACGCTCACATAAACAGCCATGGCACCCCTTATGTACTGCGCTGATTTAATGCTTCATCATGGGGGGACACTAAAGCCTCATACTCAGTGCAGTGCATCATGGCTTAACCAGAACAAATGTTTGAGCCTTGCCAGCCTGCCCCATCACGTGGATTTGCATACCCATGATGCTTTGCATTCGGTTTGGAAATTCAGAGTGTATGCATGTTGTTTTGAGCAGGCGTGAATTTTCACCACAGAACTGAAACTTGGAAGATTTTGCTGTCTTGCTGGTTTGCTTAGTTGTGAATTTCACAACTCAAAATTCTGCCCATCCTTAGATCTTTCAATGTTTCCATGGATTTACTATGGAAGAAAAACTTGGAAACCATAGCTTACTCAGACAAATAATCAGGATGAAATTCACAAGGCTTTCCATTGTTCCTTTGATTTGTTTCCAACAAAGCACGTATAACTGCACTTTTCCATGGGATTCCAGAATAAATTATGCTGTCCACGCTTTGCATGTCCTTTCTAAGGAAAATACAGATGGAAACCAAGACAAATATGGCGGAACACTCCATATTTCTAAGCTGTTTTCAGAGGCTATATTCCATAGCAACAAATGGGTTTGAGTACTTCACGGTTTTCATGCTCTTTTCCCCCATGGTAATCTCTGCTGGCTGTTCAGATGAAAGTTAAAAAAGCTCCCATAGGCCAGCCTGTCGGCACAGCAGTAGCACTACTGCTCACAATGCTGGTGACCTGGGTTCGGGAGCCAGTCGGGGGGGGGGACTGAGCATCCCAGGGGACACTCTCCTTCCTTGGGGAGGGAGGGTCTGGTCTGCCACTACTACCCTGCACCCTCGATGTAGGGAGCAGTAGGGATAAGCAAGATTAGTAGTGGGAGGAGCTGCACTGAGTGCAGATGATGTTACGCTTGCATGCATGCATCACTGCAGCCCTTGCACTTGTGGCTTCTGTGGGAGTGGGACAGAAAAACAAGGAAAAAAGTATAAGCCCTGAGTGCAATGAAGAAGGGCTCCCAGCACCACCACATTCCCCTGCCTTGCCAAGATGTTGCCTCCTGATGAAACTAGAAATGTTTGGGGGTATATCCTCTCCACCCGTCGCTGCCCAGGGGGCTGGCCGCAGCTCAGTGGAGGATGGCATCTCGGGAGTCAAGGCAAAGACAGGATCAGTGGTCAGCCTCGGGGGACTGGAGGGAGTTTGGTGGCAGTGTGAGAGGCGAGAAATTACAAAAAAAAAGTCCTATGGTACAGCTGTCCCGATAGCACAGTGGCAGCGCTTGCTATGCAGGTTGCTTGGTGGTTGGATGGATGGAGGAGGGAAGATTGAGCATTCTAAGGACAGCGTTTCACCCTCGGGGAAGGAGGAATGCTGCATTCCGTTATGTGACTGTCACTTGGTGGTGGTCAGGTGGAAGCACAGCAGGAGTACCTGGATGGGGGCAGCTGTCAGATGCCAGGCACGCATACATTCAGATCATTGCACACTAGCACCCTTAAGGAGAAAAACAGGAGCTGGAGAAAAATGCCCTGGCCTGCCAATGTGCCAGCTCCCTGTGCAGGCCCATGTACAACTGACATGTCAGGCCACCCACCACTATCATGGTTCTAGGCAAATGATGGATAACCAGTGAGTTCATGAGGAAAGCCGTTATATTAAGGGGTGCCATCAGGCAAGTCAGGGGCGGTGATGAAAAGTTCGATTAAAAATATCCCATAGCACTTACTGTAAGAGATGGGAATTTTCCCCACTGTCATAGCCATCACTCCTCCTGTCAACAAAACAAATCCATGTAACCCCCCCCCCCATACACCTGAAATCAGCTGTCTCAGCACATGTGTCTTTCCAGGTCCAACATTTTTCACAACTAACATACTTACATACTATTTGCCAGCAGATTAGGCCTTACAGTCTATCAAGTCTGCTCGAACCTCAGATCCCTAGTTGGGTTCCTAGGCCCTCCCCTCCCTTGTGTTCCAGAAACCCCTATCATCCATCCCCACCGCCCTGGGACAGGCCTTCATCTGATACATCCACTTTCTGTGTCTGTTCCACCAACTACTCCCTATCCTTAGACAGCCTAAGTACTTGTGTCAAAAATTATTCAGTTAGTTTAATAAAAAGGTAATACCCCAAAGAACGTGTAATAAAAAACAAAGATTGAGAGAAATGATGGAAAATCAACAGTTTTCACTTTGATTTCACCCAGCCACAATCCTCTTAGTACAGCTGAAAACAGTTCTACACAGGTTGAGTAAACCAACTGTGTTTATGCCTGCCACGCCCTCTGATCTGCTGGGCCTGCATTTTCAGGTCCACAAAAGTGAGGCGGAACTGTGAGCAGATTCGAGATAAGGGTGCATGAACAGGTGCTAAATACAGGACACACAGAAGGACACGCAAATTACTAAGCTCTCAACAGGATCAAAGTACAAAAGAACACGTGGTTTTATTTACCTCTATTGTCCACAACTGCGTTCTCTCAGAGATCCATTTAAAACCAGGTTTACTCACAAACCCAGACTGAATAATCCAATCTGTTTTCAGATCCCATTACTTTGTTTGAATGATAACTAGCTTTCCAGTTGTATAAAAAAGCATTTAATAATAAAGGTTTAACTTTATGACCTTGGCAGTAAGAGATGATATGTTAGCCCACTGGATTTTGGCAGAGGCACGTAGGTTAAACAAATTAGGAATCCTACTTTGTGACGCCAAATTTCACAGTAGATACTGGTAAAGAAAATGAGGCACACGTGTTACAGGAACAGGTTTTTGATATAAATACAAAACGCAAGCATAAATTAAACTTAGTATTTAGTAAGAAACCACATTTACATCTGAATTCTCTGTTAGTTCTGAACTCTTCTTGTGACTATATGAACTAGGGTTCACCCACAAAAGAGTGAAAACAAATGCCACAGGGTTAAAAACCATGCAAGGAAATTAGCGAAATGGAAATTTGCACAATGAGAAAACACCACAAGGCACACATAGCGAACTCTGGGGGGCCTTAACTCGAGGGGGGAGAAAGTTGTGAGGAGGAGGACTAATTATTCCGACTCCAGGGGAGGCAACTTGGGGAGGAGAAGAAAGTCAGGAGGGGAAGATTAATTATTCCTAACTTGGGGGGGATGCAACTCGGTGGGGGGGGGATTTACTATTCAATTCTGGGGGGGATACAACTCTGGGGAGGGGGCATGATGGCTGATGCGACAAAAAAAACAAACAACAGAAGCCATCAGGATCAAACCTAGGTCTGCTAGTTGTAGCAAGTCCATGCACAGCTGCTGACTCTAACCTGTGCGCTGCACTGCCAGCATGAGCAAGCAGCACACACTCGTGGACTTAAACTAGTCATCATCACTGAAAACAGCTACTTGGCTACATGTACAGCGCTACAACATCCCCACACTGTCATGTACTGTTTTCACTGATGTTATTTATTTATTTTTGTAAAACTTTATTTATAAAATCCTGCAGAAAAATACATTACAACTTTCATTGTATACATTTTGTCATCAGCCTTAATACATTCACAAATTCTATGTTCAATTTTCAGGAGAGTACATTAGTTCAAAAACATAGAATACTCAAGCATTTCAATTAATCGTATAATCTTAGTTATTCCTTTTATTTAATTAATGTTTTGCCTAGGGACATAACTAAAAAAAATGTAACATCAATAAATCTATGTTTTTTCCTGAAAATAGTTCATTCTGGTTTGGTCATGAGACAAACGCTTCATCCACTCTGGAAATGTAGAGAACCCAAGGTCTCCATGTCAGCCCAAATCTAGATTGTCAGCCTTGATAATGTGCTAAGGTTCTCTCTATGTAATAGATTCCATTAATTATTGCTTGCCATTGGGTAAGTGTTGGGGAAGTTGGGATGTACCACAGGCAGGTAACAGTCTTCTTGGCTGCTGCAATATATAAGTATAACATACTCCTCAACAGGGGTATAGTTGGTCTATATAGAGAAAAATCAGCTGTGAGGTAATAGCAGGTCCAGAGGTAAGCAACTGTGACATTGCTAACTCAAAGTTGTGCCAAATACTGATGTTATTTTTAACAGCGCACCTTTCACCGCACTATTACTACAACGCGATCTTGACAGTATACCATGAACTGTTCATTGTTGCACTTGCACCTAATACCCTTCTCTGCCACTAATGTTCCCTCCCCTCCACTGACTACCCCTCATCTCCCTACTGATGCACTCCCTTTCCACTCGTAGGTACCTCGATTCATTAGCATCCTTCACATCCTTACTCTTTCAGCAGCCTATCTCTCACCCTTACCATACCTCCCCCCGCCTTCCCCCTCTTCTAAACTTCCCCTTCCCTCTCTCTCCACCATATCTGCCAGATCCTGCCCCCCCCCCCCTTGCAGGGTTCTCAGCATCCTGAAGGGGTATAGTTCCTTACATTTCCTTATATGTATATAAGGCAAAATCACGTTTGGGCAGAGCAGCCTTAAGCTACGTGTTACCTCAGATGTGGAATAAGTTGCAAAAAACCTTGAAATTAACTCACCCTATCACCTTAGCAGCTTTCAAATCTCTATACCTACATCATAATAAGGAGTCTTGTACCTGTTTCCCCTGATTCACAGCATTCTAATTATCATAGCGCACTACGAGTCCCTGCTGTTACAGATTTCACTAGGATTGGTAACAGCTAATATTTGGCTCCCCCCTCCCCTTCTCCTTACCTCTCTCTCCTCATCCTTCACTTCCAAATTACTTGGACCTTGGAACCAGTACAGAATTTCCAATGCTTCCATCCTTCTCTTCCCTGTTTTGAACTCCCTCAATGACTGAGCCTTTAACCCCAGCTCTTGTGGATGTCCCACATCTTAATCCTGCCGTCTCCCTCTACCATCCTCCCACCCCCGCCTTTGATGTTGTTAGTACCACTAACTTTTCCAAATCCTTCCTTTAAAAAACTACCTCCTACGGTAGCCTTTAACGTTGACCCTTATCCTGGATCATTATATATATGTGTATATATATATATATATATATATATATATATACACACACACACTGTATATTGTGTTCTGTTTACATCTGATGTACCTATTTGGCCTGTATATATAAAAACATGTATATTGTGTTCTCTTTATAATTATTGTATCCTTTGTCCTATACCTAAACATACATTTCTTACTGTTAAAGCCTCCCACTGTTACTTATTGTACATATTGTATAATTTCTTTGTTTTTGGTATATTGTGTATTGTATTTTTCGTTATATTGTTCTTATTGAAAAAAACCAGGTCCACCTCGAAAATGAGCATCGCTCAACGGTGATCACCTGGTTAAATAAAGATTTTGATTGCTTGATTGAGTTCTCGGCTTACCTGTCTTCCCTCCTTTCTCCCCCTTCCGTGTCCTTCTCCCCCCTCCTCCCACGACTCCGCATGTGTTATAATCTGCCTTCTTTTAGTTTAAATTTAACACTTACTAACCCACTGCACAACTTGCGACACCCCCCTCTTCTAATCCTTCCCCTCCCCTCTCTCTCACCACCCATATCTGCTGGGTCCTGCCCCTTGCAGGGTTCTCAGCATACTGAAAGAGCACAGTTCTCAGCCTGCCTCTCTTCCTCTCTCCTTCCCTCCCCCCTTCCCTGTCCTTCTCCCCCCCCACTCCTCCACTTGTGTTATAATCTGCCTTCTTTAGATTTAAATTTAGCACTTACTAACCCAGTGCTCAACCTGCTACTCTGAGCTCTACAAAGGTGTTCTCCATCTTCTGACCTATACCTTACCGAATAACCTGTTCTTGGTTTACTATTATGTAATGTTATATCTGCACATTGTTCTGTTTACCTCGGCTTGTCCCATTCTATGTTTCTGACTTTAGCTTTGTTATCAGTCTCACTCTATTTATACCATGCTGACTGTTGTCGGGCTTTGAAATGTATTGTACTTTGTACTAACATATGTATTGCACTTATATTGATATGTTTTGCTTGCTCTCCCACTCTGTTATCCCCGGACGCTTCTGGAAATGAGCTGTTTACAGATCATCTTGTCTTTCCTGGTGAAACCTTTTCTAATAAATAAACAAAACTAGCAACCCACATATACTGCTCCCTGACCTTATGGGACAATAGGTGTACAAAACAGCTGCGAAATTTGATGAGAACCTGGTCCAAACCATATTAAAAGGAGCGCTCCTTTTATTATTTCAATTGCAAAACAGAGTGGTAAAGCAGACTCAAAACTGGGATAAAAAAGGGTATCATAAAGGTTAGGAGATAAGGGGCAATCTAAAATAGAATGAAAAACTATAGGTCACACTTTTCATCACTATCATGCACTTCCGCTTTAAAAGTCTATTCTTAGTGCACTACAAATTCAGATTTAAAGACTCGTCTGCTGCCATCTCACATGCATCAGCTGGCTGCCTGTGCCCACTTTATGCTAAACAGCACTGCCGACCTCTACCATCGAGCCAAATTAGCATAAAGGAATCCCAAGAAGCATGCTGGTGCACATGGGATGGCTGCAGGCGCGTCTTTAAATCCGGAGTTGTGACAAACTAGGAACATGCTTTTAAAAGTATGGTGTCATGTGACAAATAAATTAGAATTCTGCGCCAAAATCTTAGTTGACGACACATCTATTGACTGAGGAGGGTCACATGCTGAGTGCAAACTGACAAAGTGACTGTTTGCAAGGGCAAGGTATGTATATATATTTGTTTTTAATGTTTTTATCATGTTGTTTTTTGTATGTATACGTGTATCTGGTCCCTTGTGAAAGTGGGCATGTTGTGCTCAGTAGCTCACTGGAATAAAACATGAAATTAAATATGCTGGCATAGGTGGAGAACTAAGGACCCTTTTTGTAGGTTAGTGTAGAAGTGGGCAGGGTTAAAGTTAGCATAACATGGGTGAACTACAAATGGTGCTCGAGTGAAGCAGGACATGCAAACTTGTTTTTTTAATTTGTTTATATTAAGTGGGCTCCGCTAACCACACCCCCATTTAAAAAAATGAATGGAGCAGTAATGTTGGGGGGGAGCCCCCAACATAAACATATTTTAAAAACTAAGCTTGCAAATGTGAGCAATTGTTGTGCCCCCACTTCACTTCCACCATTGCATAAAAACAGAATCTGGCAGCAGAAGGAGGCCAAAGGACTATCAAGTCTGCCCATACTACTATTTCACCCCACCGACCTACTGTACTGGTGGGTTGTCTGCTTTTCCCCCACCCCTTCACCCTGTGGGCCCCCCCCCCCGGACCACGAGTCTCCTTGCTCTGTCTCAGCCATGTTTAAACCCATTTAGGGTACCTGCCCCCACCACTTCCACCGGCAGTCTGTTCCAGGGTCCCCCCACCCTTTCCATGAAGTCAAACTTCTTCATTTCTCTCCTAAATTTGTCCCCCCCCAAACCTCCAACTACGCTCCCTTGTGACTGCATCCCTATTTCTTACAAACAGGTCCTCACTATTCACTCTGTTTATACCCCTCAGAAGCGTTTATGTTTCTAACATGTCCCACTCCTTGTCCCTGGCCTCCAGCAAGAACGTATTTAGGGCCACCAGCTGCTCCTCAGAAGCTGTCTTGCTGGCCCTGGATCATTTTGATGACTCATCTGCACTAACTCCAGTCTGTCTATGTCGTTTCTCAGGTGAAGACTCCTGAACTGAGCACAGTACTCCAGATGAAGCCTCACCGGGGACCTGTACAGAGGCAGAATCACCCTGCTTCTCCTACCAAAACCTCTCTCTATACATCCCAGCATCCTCACCACCTTGCTATATGCTTTGTTACACTGATTCGTTTTGTTCGAGTGTGTCACTAATTATGATTTATGACCCCCAGATCCTGCTTCTGTGTCAGACTGGTCTGCCTAACCTCTCCCATCCGGTATTCTGTGAGTGGGATCCATTTCCTTAAGTGCATTGCCTTATAATTCTTGAGCTGAATCTCAACTTTATTAATGATTTGCCAATGCACTGTGGTAGTGCCAAGGCTCTGATCTATGCAGATGATGCAGTGCTTTACAGAAGCCACTCTGACATTCTGACACTGACTCAAATGTGTCAGGCCTCAACGCCAGCTTCCATCAACTGAATACATGGTTTAAGGAAAACAAGCTATTGCTATATGCTGCCAAAAAAACAAAGTCCGTCCTCTTTGGCCCTCAGACTTGACAGGAGCAAATTGTTACTAATAAGCTGACTGAATGGTGACCCGATTGAGACAGTAGCCTCTCTCAAGTACCTGGGAGTCATATTGGATCAGGAAATCTCGCTTAAACCTCATGTTGAGCTGGTTACCATGCTGCTAAACCAAAAACTAGGGTTCTTATATCAGTCAAACCCCTACCTCACCTCTGAAGCCAGAGTGGCCATAGCTAACAGTCTTTTACTGCCTACTACCCTGTATGGTGCCCCTGTCCTAGCTTCACTCAGAGACACTGAGCTTACTAAACTTAAAGTCATTCATCACCATGTGTCCCATTTTGGTGTTGGTTCCAGTAATAGGGAGCAACCCTGTAAGGCACTATCCATGCTAAATTGGCCCCCCGTATAAAGTAGAATTCACTATTCCACACTCTGCCTGGTGCATGAAATTGTATACCCACCTTCCCCTAACCTTGCCTCAATCTTGGATCCTAAACCTCGCAGGTGAGTCCTCTAGTCCTCCTCCTCCTCCTCCCTATTGTTCCTCGCTCTCTCTCTAGAACTGCAACAGCTGTCGGCAAAAGGTCCTTTGCCTCTGTGGCTCCCAGACTGTGGAACAACCTTCCAGCTGATGTCCAGGTTTGTATGAATCACAAATCCTTAAAATGCTCCCTTAGGGGCATACTGCTTGTGGGTTACCAGTATACTTGTCGTAGCTGACTCCCGTGTCCCCATTGAGGTCACTGGCATAACCTATGTATTGCACAAGCTACTGATTGTTACTGTTACCCTGCTACTATACTTTCTTAATTTCTCATGTTATTGTCCGTATAGTTAAAACATGTCAGTATGCCTTGACTTTGTAACAATTGCAAATTATTTTCTAATAACTGTTTGTATACTCATTTTTCATTGCTGTATGTATTGTATTATCCTGAACTGTTACCTGAATTCAGGGTTGTTAAATGTAATTAATTCTGGGTCTCTCCTGAAAAAGAGACCTTAGTCTCAGTGAGCCTACCTGGTTAACAAAATCCAACAAACTAATAATTAATAAATAAACTGCTAGATCTTAGACCATCTCGCCAGCTTCTCTGGGTGCATTTGGAGCTCCTGCACCCCTTCTTCATGATCAACCCTGCTGCAGAGCTTTGTGTCATCAGCAAAGAGACACAACTTGCCCTGGATACCTTCCCTATGTCACTGATGAACATACTGAAAAGAGCACATCGCAGGACCAATCCCTGCGGCACCACACTCTTGACCCATCCCCTGATTGGGGCCCATTCACTACTCCCTCTGTTGCCTTTTCCCAAGTCAGTTTCCTATACCTGACCAAACCTTGCTCCACTCCTAAGTTTGGGAGGCAGTATAGTGCAGTGGTTTAAGGCTCTGAGCAGCAAATCTGGTGACATCCAGCAGACCAGACCTGGGTTTGAATCCCACAGCTTCCACTTGCATACTGTGTGACCTTGAGCAAGTCACTTAACTTTCCTGTGCTCCCAGGTCGATTCCTGTAAAAAAGCTTTCAGCTTAGTGTGCTATACCTGGTTAAAGAACTTAAAAAAAAAAAAAAAGTTCTCGCACATTTTCAGCAGACTCCTGCATGGTACCAATTTGAAGGCCTTCCTGAAGTCGAAGTAGAGCCAATCTACTGCCTGCCCTCTGTCCTTTGCTTTAGTGACCCAGTCCAAAAACAGTATCGGTTGGCCTGGCATGGCCTCCATGACACAACCCATGCTGTTTGCTGTCCTGCAGCCTATTGTCCGCTACATAAGCTGCCAGGTTTCCTTGACTATGGCCTCCATCATCTTACTTGCAATGGAAGTAAGACTGACAGGCCTGTAGTTGCCCGAATCCTCGATTCCTCCATGACCCCTATTGGAGTATTAATGCTTTGGCAGACCTCCAATCCGAAGGCACCACTCTGGAATTCAGTGAATCAATAAATAGGGTAGCACCAGTTCTGCATCCAGTTCCCTTATTCCCTGTCAGTGCCAGCCATCCAGGCCTGGTGCCTTATCTACACTGACAGCCTCCAGTCCCTTTCTTACTCAGTCTTCTATTATCCCTTCCCTGTCCATTTCTTGAACCTTGATAATGCTATCCAGTAGAGGACCAGCTTCCTCTACCATGAATACCAAGCAGAAGTAGTTGTCATGGCCACCGTAGTGTAACTTGCGTAAACTCTGATTTAGGAATAAGCTGCACATGGGTCCTTACTCCTCCACTTACACCCAGGTCATCCACATTAGAGTGGAAATCAAGTTGTCAAATGACAACACACTGGGCACAATAAGTCAGCAACACAGGGAGCATGCAGCAATAAAACCGCAAGCTACTTACATCGCAAACAGACACAATCAGCGGCTGTGCTTACGTAGAAACCACTTGTATGAAAGCAGACAATCAGAGTAGAGGAAACCTATGTAATGTTGGAGGCTCTGCCCCCGCACCCCCCTTATTATATATAACTAACTCCAGGCGGCACATATAGTAAAGGATGGCAGATAAGGGGGAGAGAGAGCAAAAAGTGGACCGCACAACACTGACATAAGATCTCACATTTTATTAGAAAGTATGCCCCATACTCCTGCGTATAGATCCAGCAGCCACACTGGTGCACATAGCCAAAGGAAACAGAGCAAAGGGAACAAGGGAGCAAGTGGTAGTGGGAGCCAATCATCTCGCCAACAGTTGCACATGCTCTAGGGTCCAGACTGCGAAGAGTGCTTTCACCCTAAGGACTTTGCCCTCATCACCCTGCGCTCATTCCTATGCTCTCTTGTCAGGATACTCTTATGCCCATATGCTTCTGTGGTGTCCTCTTTTAACAGATCATTAGTACCTCCTGTCCCTCTTACCCCAGCAATAATGTGACCATGGCAGCACCCTTCCTCCATCTATCAGCTGGCATCCAATCAGTGCTATTCCTTGCTCAGCCAGCAAGGGGTATGTGAATGCTTGGCCACTCATGCTCTTGCTCCCCCAATAGCAACTGGTTCACCTCAGCAATGCGCCATTATCCAAGCTGGCCTCAGTGTGCGATTCCAGGACTCACATGTACTGCCACAATGTATTACCCCTGGGCCTGCCCCATGTTTCAACTCTTTAGCATGTATGATACCAGTGCCATCACACTGCTGACAGCAGAGCTGGAGTTGAGGACAGCACACAGTGCAGTATCTGAAATCAGACTGCCATATTATTCTAGGAAGCTTGCAAATGATTAGTGAGCAATAAAAAATGTTTCTGGCATACTATATGACATCGTCAGTTACAGATGCATATGTTATTTATTACAAACTAGTAACCAAGAAAGGCACACTGAGTCAAAGCTCGCTTCCAGGCACAGCCTGGGGGGCTATGTTATAGAGAGTTAGACTACAACAAAAGTAACAATGGCAGTGAAAAATAAGTAGGAAAAAAACAGTACTGTAAATTTGTGCAACAGTAATCTATTTTTATCTGCTTTATCAGGAAGTGGCTGAGTCCAAACTTCATGTTCAGCCACACCTGACAGTTGCAGAAAGTAAACAGAACAATACATTATACACCACGGGACAATACAGTACAGTGTTCATTATATAGCAACTCAGCACACAAGCTTATACAGGATACATAAAATCATTATATCATACAGTATATTGTATGTGCGCACATTGTCAGCTCATACAGTGGCCGGCTGAGGTGGTGAGAGGAGGGCTGTGCCAGTTGACATATCAGAATTCCATAAACATCCCTGGAGACCTTGGTAAAAGGGAGTGGACAGGTGGTGTGTTGGGAGTGGGGGGAGGATGTGGGACTGCTGGACCGCCACTTACCGGTGCAGATGTTGAAGGGTTTTTGGGAGTACCACTGGACACCATGACCAAAAACAGCATTTGTTCTTCATGATGTGCTGCTTTGAACTTTGCTAGCAATATCTGGACAGAGTTGGGGGCAACCCTTCAGGGACTTGGTGTAGTGTACACTGGACAATTTCTGTTGTTTTTCTGAATCTGTTGTCATTCCTTTCTCTAGACTGGTGGTGATGAGTATGGGATCTGGGAGTCCTAAGTTCTAGGGGCAACATTTGGTAGGGGGCTGTAATTTCAGTACCCCTGGTATTGGTCTGACACACTTATTACAGACTGTCACCTAACAATGTACTGCAGCATAAATAAATGTATACATAACACCCATCCAACTGGGTTACTGTGGTGTGCTGCCATGCGGAAGAATGCAGTTCTGGAGTGACTGCAGAAATCTACTGTTCACTGGGCCTGGTGGAGGGAGATCATGCCACTTGTGTCACAGAGGCGATGCTCTAACCCTTCATGAAAGGAGGCTCAGTGTGCATCCCTCATGGTCCCCTGTGGCCAGGTTAACAGTGGGACTTGGAAATGCTCACTCCTCCTGGCTGTTGGGCACAACTACGTGGGACTCCCAGGTTATAGTTGGGCTCAGGTTTGTTTCCCTGGAACTGACGGAAATATACTGGCATTGAGGATGGGAGACACTCAGTTTTCAGGAGGGAGCACAGACTTACAGACGCTCCCTACCCCCAAACTGGCACAGTGCTGGCGCTGAATCTGTACAATTATACATGGGTATTCAGGGGGTTGGGAGGTGCCACTAGACACCACAGAAATGCCAACAGAACTCAAGATGGCTGAGCGGTGCCGCTAGATACCAGGGAGATGTCAGTGGAACTTGGGATGTGTACACAGGTGGTGGTGGTAACCCTAGACACCAGGGAAATGCAAATGGAACTCTGGACAGGTGATTGGGGGTACGACTGGACACCAGGAACATGTCAACAGAACTCAGGACGGGTGATCTGGGGGTGCGGGTGCCACTGAACACCAGGGAAATGTCACCTGAACTTGGAATGGGTGATCAGGGGGTTGGGGGTGCCACTAGACACCAGGGAAATGTCTATGAAACTCAGGATGGGTGATTGGGGTGGGTGGGAGATGCCACTAGACACCAGGGATAGGTATGGGTGTCATAGCATGGGTGTTCAGGGGGTGCCACTTGACACCAGGGATATTTTTCCATAATATGGGACAGGTGTTCTTGAGGTGGGGGTGACACTAGACATCAGGCATATGTTCTGTACTATGGGACCGGTGTTCAGGGGGTGCCACTAGATATCAGGGATATGTTTAACTAATATGGAATGGGCGTTCAGGGGGTGGGAGGTGCCACTAGGCACCAAGGTTATTGTACACTACATGGGATGGGTGTTAAGGGGGTGGGGATGCTACTAAACACCAGGGCCTGCAACCTCACTGGTGTGATGCGTGCCTGGGGGCAGGTGGCTGCAGTACAGCCGTCCCACCATCAGTCCCACCATTAGTGTCCGGTTAAGCCATGGTTTTCAGCGGTGGCAAACAGCATCACTTTGGGTGCTGTTTACTACCATCGCAAACCTTTGAACATGCTGCTGCACCCATATTTATTTAGTTTTTGTTTACAGGGTAGGTGTGCTAGACAATAAAATTGCCTATTTTCAGGCATATGCAAGAGAGGAGTCCCTCATTTGCATGGGTGCAGCACTATGCTAGTGCTTCGGTGCTAAAAGGTTTAGTGTACGCTGTAGAGGCCTCTGAATATAGCACCCCCACAATGACTGCCTTAAACCTGGATTGTGCCAGCGCAAATCCCATTAGTGCCAGTGCTAACCTTTGAATATCTGGCCCCTTCAGTTGGTCAGCTAGAGAAAGTGGCGAGCCTTTGATAAATATTCTATAAGAAAGTTTAGAAGAATTGAACAGCATTCTGTTTTCCAGGAAAAAATCTTCAATTGTTTTCAAAGGTTGCAGTGGTGTGTCCTGGGGTGAGCCTTTAAAGCAATTTGACAGGTATTGCTTGAGATCACCTTGTACAGTATTTATTAATGGCAGAAACAGAGGCGGTGTTAGACAGTTGCCAGATTCTACTTGAGAAGATGGAAGATGGCGGCAGTGTTGAGCCAGCCGTTGCAGCAGTTTTTGTAGCGTCTATGTTTTATGTTCTTAATTTCTTTTACGTCCAGTAGTGCATTTATTTAGTTTGTTTCTCCTATCCTCTGAGACCGTGTGTGACTTTTTTTGCACTTATGTACCTATATGGGACTGTGTGATTTGGATGGAAGACTGACTTTAATGTCACCCTTTTGGACTGGCCTTTGGATACCGGAATCGAAGAGGTGGAAAGTTGTGAAGGGAAATCGGACCGCAAAAGCTGGGGAGGCTAGCACTCTGCTAATTCTCGGCGGTCACTAGGGGACCGTATGATTTGGAATATAATCAGGATTTTAGACCCCTGGATTGGTTTGGAGCACTGACAGTAGTGAAAGGCCTTCTGAACTGAATTGTTGTGGAATCTGGCCAGTATCTGCAGTGGGGAGACCGTGAGTACTGTGAGAGCATTGTGTAATTAGCGACTGCCGGACGCCGTGACTATTTTTTAATACCAGTGAAGGAGATTGTAGTACTGTGTGATTTGTGGTTGCCTGCCACTGAGACCATTCTTTAAACACCAGTGGACTTTGTTGGGGATTTTGCAGTGCCCTATGAATAGTGAATTTTGGACCATTGAAGACTGAGGCAGTCCTGGGGTGTGGGGATTCCCTGTCCTCCACCGGTCTTAGTGCTACTTCTGGTCACGGCTTCTGCGACCAAGCGGGTATTGTCTGGGTCTACCCCAGGAAGCTGGGGGAGTACCCAGAGCTTGCCTAGGGGGCCTCGTGGCTGGTTGTGCTGGCCTGCTTTGATGCCGCTGTAGCTGCGGGTCGTGGGTAGTCTGATCGGGGCCTGTGTGTGGCGGCGGGAGGGGATTCCCTTTTGCTTCAGCCTGCGATAGTTTGCGTTCTGCTCTTATATCAGGAGTATAAATATCAAGAACTGGTTCCTCTTCTCTTATGGGATTGAATTGTGACTCACCGGTGGTGAGAGGACCTGGGGTTTTACAAACTCTTGTATGACTTATTATATGAGGATTTATTAACCCTCTTGGAACTGGATCAAGACATATTTAATTATAAGCAGAGAATGATTGGTACTTTGGCTGCTCTTGAAGAATCTATTGTTAATGAAGCCTGGTTTGACCTCTGTCTGATTTATATATTATTTTGGACTTTGGGTGCGTAATATGTGGATTTAGGAAGGCCAAGTATTAATGTTTGAATAGTGCTTATCCCTGCTTTAAGTAGTGGGAAGGCCTGGATGGGTTCCTTGACTTTTATATTTTAGTTATAATTTTATTTGTTATTGTCAGACCTTTTTATCTGACTGGATTCCAGAACCTACTCTCTGGATTAAAACATTTTATATATGACCGTGCAGTGAGAGTGCCCAGTTACTGTGAGGCTCGGGGAGTGGGAGTCCCTGCTTTCACACAGTTATTATATTATTTTAGATCCTTGCAGTGAGAGTGCTCGGTGGCTTAGTTGACTTGCAGTGTGAGTGCTTGTCCTCTCGGCCAATTTATTTATTTATTTATTTATTTATTTACTGTTTATTTATTTTTAATTTTTCCGGAAAGTGGGTTCCATTTAAGACTCTTTGGATTGTCAGATTATTTGGGTTTGCAACTGTGTCTTTTTGAGTGGTTTAATTTGGTGGGTTAATTGCTATTTTAATCTAGGGGTGGGATTTTTAGTTTTGGTTAGAGTAAGAGATCATTATCTTGCCTCATGTTGAAAGAGGGGGATTTTTATTATTACCCCACCCACCCCACCCTCACATCGGCGCTATTCATCCTCCACCCTTCGTCCCTTTTTCCACCTTGCTTTAGCTTTGTCAGTCTATCAGCGCTGCCGGGCCTTGGGAATTGCCCATACGAGGAGGGGGAAGGGTGGAGGGCATGAACGGTGGAGGATGGTCAACGGGAGCACTCGCATTAGGATTGTTAAGCCCAGAAGACGCCCTGGGGTGAAATGGAGATCTGAATGAGGGTTTTCCTGTTTGACCTCCATACCCAAGGGCACCATCATTAGCAATGATGGGCCGGTAGCCAGGGCGTGCCAGGGGATCTGTCCAACTCGGGCAGTGTTATGCAATGCCAGATCCATTGTGAACAAGACTGCTATTATGGCTGACTTGGTGAGTACAGTGGATCTGGCTTGTATCACCGAGACCTGGCTCGATGGTAATGCTGGCCCCATTCTTGAGGCGGCAGTTCCAGCCGGGTATTCGGTGATTCACCGTCTGAGATTGGACTGCGGGGTTGCAGTCTGTTTTAAGACTGAATTGGGTCTTATCAGTGTGCCAGTTGAGGAGGCCAGATCATTCGAATGTGTCGTCATGGCAGGTGGGGGCTATAGACTGGCCCTCGTCTACCGTCCATCCGGAGACGGGGAGCCATTCCTTAAGGAAGTGGTGGACTTCATCATTGACCTGGTTTTGGAGTCCCCCAGGTTGATGGTGCTGGGTGACTTCAATGCCTGGATCGACGATGAACTCTCACACTTTGGTCAACACTTCCTCCAATTGATGAATTCATTGGGCCTCTCACAGGTAGTTGCCTCTGCCACTCACAAATGCGGCCATTCCCTTGACCTGGTCTTCCTCCTGGAGATGGAGGCCTCTGCCGTGGGGGTGGAACCCGTCGAATGGTCTGACCGTCACACTGTGAGATTCAATTTTGGCACCCCCTTGTGTAGACCAACCCCTGTGGAGATGGTCAAGTACCACCCTATACGGGATGTGACTCCCAATGGTCTAACTGCGGCACTTGACCTATCAGAATTCCCTGGGATATGCATGGATCCAGAGATTTTGGTTCTGGCCTATAATAAGGCCATTACCTCTGCCCTGGATTCCATTGCCCTATTTCGTGTGCGTCCTCTCTCCCTTCGCCCTCGGTCCCCATGGTTTGACAGGGACCTGAGGGAGATGCAGCATTTAGGACGCAGGTTAGAGAGATGTTCGTGGAAATCCCGCTTGGATGCCGACCATCTTAGACTGCGAGAGCATTATCAATTCTATCAGTCAGCAATTACCCGTAGAAGGCAGTGTTCCTGTCCGGGGAAATTGCTGCTGCACAGAACTGACTGGCTCAGCTCTTTCGAACCATGGACAGACTGTGCAACCCAGCCTGTCTACAGGTTTGTAGAACGTTTTCACAATTTCAATGTGATGAGCTTGCTCGGTTCTTTGCAGATAAGGTGGAAGACATTAGGGTGGAGATCCGTTCAACGCTCTCTATGGGAAGGGCTGTGGACCAGTCCTTGGTCGCTTTTCCTTCCCATTCCTGGAATCTCTTCAAAAGACCAGATATCGAAGATGTTGTGAGGATTGTCCAAGGTATGCGTACTACATCCTGTAGTTTAGATCCGGGCCCCACAGCCTTGATTATGGACTGTGGGGGGATCATCATCCCAGTATTAGTGAGGATAGTTTGGTGCTCCTTAGATTCTGGTGAATATCCCAGCTCCCTGAAGGAGGCTGTGGTGACACTTGTGTTGAAGAAGGCTTCTCTGGACCCCGACTCCCTCGCTAACTACAGACCTATCTCAAACCTTCCTTTTGTTGGGAAGGTAATTGAGAAAGCAGTGGCTACCCAGTTGGACAACCATTTGTCCATCCATAACATCTACGATCCTCTCCAATCCGGTTTTAGAAAGAGGCATAGCACTGAGACTGTGCTGGTTCGGGTGCTCAATGATCTCCTGATGGCGAGAGACCAGAAAAATTGTCCATTTGGTCCTGTTGGACTTGTCATCAGCATTTGACACTGTAGACCATGAGGTACTGCAGTGCGCTGAAAAACATCTGTGGGCTTTCAGGTTTGGTCCACAGATGGTTTACATCTTTCCTCACTGGTAGAACACAGAGAGTGGTGTTGGGGGTATTTTCCTCTGACCCTATTTCTCTGTCTTGTGGGGTTCCCCAGGGCTTGGTGCTGTCCCCCATGGTGTTTGCTGTGTACATGCTTCCCCTCGGAGACATTGTAAGACGGTATGGGCTGGAGTTTCATTGTTATGCCGATGATACTCAGCTCTACCTATCTTTTGCACCCGACCAGAATGGAGCACTCTCGGTGTTTAATAACTGTCTCGAGGAAATCCAAGGATGGATGATGTCCAGCGGGTTGAAGCTGAATTCTGGAAAGACGGAGGTGATGGTTGTGGATCCAGGTCACTGGATAGGGGGGTTGGGGACAGACCATCCCTCAGGTTTATTCCTGGGGGCGGTTGAGCTTCCTATCTCTGAACAGGTACGCAACCTAGGGGTAATTCTTGACAATCAGCTGATGCTGCGTGCGCAAGTGTCGGCGGTCATTAAGCTTTCCTTTTACCATTTTAGGAATATCGCTAGGATTAAGCACCTTGTTCCGTCCGGAGACCTACCTACGTTGATCCACGCCTTTGTGACCTCGCGCCTGGACTACTGCAATTCCCTTTACTTTGGGCTTCCAGGGGTTGATATCCACCACATGCAGCTGGTGCAGAACTCCGCGGCCCGATTGTTAACTGGGATGCCACGTTCTTCCCATATTACCCTGGTGTTGCGGGGTCTGCACAGGCTGCCGGTTCAGTGGCGGATCTCCTTTAAAGTCGGCTTGCTGACTTATAAAGCCGTGCATGATCTGGGCCCTGACTACCTGAAAGAGCTTCTGGTGCCTTACATCCCGGAGCGACGGCTCCGCTCAGCCAACGAGGGGTTGCTGGAGATTCCAAGGGTAGTTTTGAAATCATCCTGCCCCCGGGCTTTTGTATTCACAGCGCCGACCCTTTGGAATTCTCTACCCCATTGGATTAGAGAGTGCACGACGGTGGGGGACTTTAAAAAAGCTCTGAAATCTTTTTTATGGAGAATAGCATTTGGGATGGATACTTAGCCGATCTGATCTTATTATTTATTATGCGGATGTCATTAATTATTTTATTGTATTTTATGATACGGTATTTGGATGTATTTTAAAACCTGTTCTGCGCCTTGATTTTTTTGAAAGGCGCAATAAAAATAAAGATGATTATTATTATTATTATATTATTATAATCCAGTGTAGGAAGTAATACTTCTCTAGCAATAATGTCATGTACTTCACTTATGGGGGACTTTACATTTTACACAGTATCCAGTTTTTGACTGTTTCCTTTTTTTTTAAATATAGTTGAGATGTTAAGTCATTATTCAGGTGGATATCCATACGAACACACGAAATTGCCAGCAGATACAGGCCATTTGGTTATCTAGTCTGTTTGAGTGTGCTGCACTTCAGTCCATTAGACTGCAGCTGCCCCCCATATGCCCTCCCCCCATCTTGCGCCCCCTCCTGGTTTGTACCCTCCCCTTGAATCTGTCCCACCCCCTCTTGAAGCCCCCAACACTCTGCAGTGATACAACTTCCTCTGGCAGAGCATTACACCCTGCCACCACCCTTTCCATGAAATAGTGCCGCTTCCATTCCCTCTTGAGCCTGCCCCCTTCCATGTGGGGGTGGAGCTGGCAAACTGTCAGTAATTTCCAACAGAAAGAAGGGTTAAAAAGTCAGGTTAGTTTATATCTTGGAGGTAGAAGACTTGGTTTGCTGGCCAAGGCACCTAGCTTCACCTGAGCTCTTTCCTTCTAAGACTGCTTGAAAGGCAGAGTAGAGAAACTAACCAGAGCAAGGGAGAAGGATTAAGACTTACTTTGGCTAAGCAGATTTACTGTGTGGTGGTGTTTTCAATTTTTACTCACAGGGATTGCTACTGTTTGTTGCTAACATTTCATTGCTTTATTTTTTCTCTGATTCAAATTGTTGTTGCTGGTATACCTTCTTCTGCATTATTACAAGGTGTGCCTACAGGTGTGTGCTAACAGATTACTGCTGTAATCTTCTGATTCAAATTGTCTTTTGCAAGGTATATCTTCTGTTACTGCTTTATTTTCTCTGGAGCAAAGTGTTTCTTACAGGGTATATCTTCTCTGAAATTATTACAGGTGGTGCTTTACAGGTTTTACAGTTTTATCTAACATTAGGATAAGCTTTCAGGGTTACTGCATTTGTTGTTGACTGATTGTTTCTGCTCTTACCTCCTTGTTCTTTCATCCGTGGTTCTTCTTTTAGGCAGGGAAGGGCCCAGCCACCCACCTCATCCCAACCACCCCACACTACACTCCTTTTATAGGGTACCACAGTTGTGACATTTCCTGTGGCAGAGCAGGAAGGGGCGGATCAGTGGGGCCTCCACAAGGTGATCTCATTTACAGGGCACTAGTAATTTAACTTGTTATAACAAGTTAAACAAAGCACAATTAAACCATTACTTGCATTTTTTTCCTTTTTTTTTTCCTTCTAATTACTCTGACTAGGTTACAAACCCAGCAACTTATTTGGAATGGATTTCATTAATTGCAGGTACTGTGGAACAATTATCAGAAGGACAGTCTTACAGGATTTAGGACACTGTCCTACATGCTGGGCCTTTGGAGATCTTAGGTCTCAGCTCCGGGCAGCATGGGCAGAGATTGCACGCCTCAAATTTCATATTGAAGAGGAAATACATTATAAGAACCACCCGCCATTTCCCCAGCATCCAACAGAAAAACCTCGACCGAGAGTGGTAGTTGGTCCAGGAGGTTGGCAGGTGGTTAGGAGGAGCAAATCAGGTGCCCCATCACTCTCTGCTCTCCAACACATTACCTCCAAAACCATATAAACACTACAAACAGGTATCTGCCTCTATCTCTGAAATCAAATAAAGAGGCAGAAGACACTGCAGAGCAGGACACTGCGGCACAGGAGCTAAGCACAACAATACTCACCCAAATCAGGAACCAAAACTAAACAAGCAAAAGGAAACCAAAAACTTCTGATCATAGGAGACTCCATGATTCGGGAGTTGATACCCATCTCCAGCCAGGGGTGATGGTCAGATGTCTCCCAGGTACATCAGCATGGAGAGACACTGACCGCATTGCTAAAATTGTTCACAAAGCAGGAGAAAACATTGATGTCCTAGTACACATAGGGACTAATGATCTCGCCAGCCAGTCAGTTGTGGAGACCAAGGAACACCTGACTAAGCTGGGTGACAAACTATCATCTATTTCGTCCGGCATCTCCTTCTCTGAGATCCTGCCAGTCTGGGAGAAGGGAGCAGATGGACGGAAGGTCAGAGAAGGGGAGATAGGGGAGCTAAACACGTGGCTCAAGGACTGGTGCCAGGAAAAAGGACACAGATTTGTAGGGAACTGGCAACAGTTCTGGGAGCGAAAGTTCTTTAAATTTGATGGACTGCATCTGACTAAAGAGGAGTCAGTGCATTGGGGCAGAAGTTTGACGTCTTTGCAGAATATTTAAACTAGCAAATGGGGAGAGGGTGCAGGATCCCATACGTCGAATGGGAAGAACACCTCCCCTCAGCTAGTGGTCAAACAGGAATTCAGCGTGTTTGCCGTTCATTTGCATCACCAGGTAAGAAAAAAGGTTTGTCTCCCCATACGATGCACAGGGGTAATGCCAAACTTCACCCAGCAACTAACACACCAAAATCTGGCCAATGGAAAATCATGTACACAAATGCTCACAGCCTGGGAAATAAGATCCCAGACCTGCAGGCAATAATGTCAGAGGCTAAACTGGGAGACTTCAGTACCTGGCTATGTATTGTTCAGAAGAGACCGAGGTGCAAAAAGGGGGGGAGGAGTGGCCCTGTATATTAATGAAAATATCAAAGCTACATGTAACCCCCCTGCAAATGGGGGTTCCCAAAAGACTTCCAGGAGCTTGCTTGAATGCTCCAAGCCTGAATGGTGTTTGGCATTTAAGCCATTTATCAGTGAGTGTTTTTAGAGCCTCTGGTACTGTCTCTTTAAGAGCTGTCTGCTTGCAGACATAATTAGTTGTATGGGGGACTGTGTGCTTCTCTGAGTACCATCGAGCTGCTGCCAATTCACTTCATTTTGCAGTCACTAGGGTGCAAAGGAACCTATCTGAAAGATGTAACTGTTTGCCAGAAATTATTTAGAGTAATAATGAAATTACAGTTTGTCTAACCTGCTTTCTTTGCAGTCAGAACTGTGTCTGCTAGTTCCCCATTCTAGTTTTGAACTGCTGAACTGGACCAATCAGTGTGGGGTAAGCTAGCTCTAAAATGGTGCCTTGACGAATCAGAACTTGGACTCATAATCTGAGCCAGCCACAAGAGGATTGTATGGGCAGTGACTCTGGGAGATGTAGTTTAGACTTCAGTGCCTTTTGGACCAACAGCAGCAGTCTATTGTGAGTGACAGCCAATCCAGTCAAGAACTGGGAGGAACTCAAAGGAAGTGCCGTTTTGTCGGTTGGAGTTTCAGTTGAGCTTTGGCAGTGAAGAAGGAAGGAGCCTGTGCTTTTTCAGTGTGCAGTTTTAGTCAAAAACGTGTGTAAGGCCCAGAGTTCCGGTCTGCAGCTTGTGTAACAGCTTGTTAGGACTGAATCCGTCCTGTGAAAAGAATCAAAGGATCTCTGAAGAGTAGAAACCAGGCTCACCCTGTAGAAGACTGGAGGAATTGCTGAAAATTGCACTCGGTCTGTCAGGAACTGAATCTGCTGTGTGTTCTCCGGTTTGTGCAGTAATTGCGATCGGGATACAGATGCAGCCTGCCTGGTATAGTGCTTTCTTTTATATGGATGTGTGAAGAGGTTTGTGTACCTCAAGTGAGCCCTGCTGACATTGAAGGACCCTATCTTATTTGGAGGTCGTGAGTACTAATTCAGGGTCGCTCCCTGTTGAATTGCCATATTAAATCCAAATGGAATTACTGTACTGCTGACTGTTTAATTCTCCTTTTCTCTGGTGAAAGGGCCCTACCAGCTGCCACGGTTTGGACTAGCCACTAGGGCTTGGGTACCCAGGGACAGTAACTGATAGGGATAGGCCTGTGCACAGAGCCATAGAGTAGATTATTAGAGTGATAAGCTAATTAACCTGATTTCCCTGTCCTTGTTATATCCCCTAAATAAATCAGAGCTGCTTGTTTCAGCAAAGTTATACTGCCTGAGGTATTTGTCTATGTTAAAGTACTGTACTGTGATTGTTGCACTGTATCTCATTTCACAGGAGGTCCCAGTGCGGAACCAGACCTGGGGTAAGTGTATACTGTGAAGGTAATTCTGATATATTGTGTGGGCCACTAGTGGGAAGAAAGGGGTTGCAGTGTCCCAGAGGGCTGTGACTGTAGTTTAACTATTGCAAACCTTGACCTCTGGGTGGAGGCACCCGCCATTGGATCCAGGCCCTCAACCTGTTAGTGGCAAATCAGGCAGGGGTAGTAGCCCCTGGGATAGCGCCATCTAGGGGTTACATACAGAAATTCAGAATACACATAAGGAGCCAGAAGAACTGTGGGTCACCCTGGAAACAGGAAATGGGACAGCCATAAGAACTGGGGTTGTCTACAGGCCCCCAGACCAGAGGGAGGACATAGACACATTACTGTTAGAAGATATACAAAACATGACAGCTAAAGGGGAGGTTCTGATAATGGGAGACTTCAACATGCCAGATACAGATTGGTCAATACCAGCAGGAACATCTGCCAGAACTAGACTCATAGTGGATTCCCTGCAGGGGAAGGGCCTCAAACAACTGGTACAGCAACCCACAAGAGACAGGGCTATCCTAGATCTAGTACGGACTAACAAAGAAGGGATCACAGATCTCCAGGTAGAAGGTCACCTGGGGGCCAGTGACCATCACATGGTATGGTTTAATTTGGCTACTACATCTAAATCATCCCATTCCAAGGCAAAAATATGGGACTTCAGAGGAGCTGACTTTGATAAGATGGCCAACAGAGTTAAGCTAGCCCTGGCAAAAAGAAACACAGGTGAGGAGGTACAGGCAAAGTGGGCAAGCATCAAGGATGCAATACTTGAAGCAACATCCCATTGTGTTAGACAGAAAAGGAAGTGCAAAAGAAGAAGGAAACCACTTTGGTTCTCAAATACAGTAGCAGAAAAGGTCAGAGCCAAAAGGCTGGCCTTCAGGAAATATAAGGGAACACAGCGGGATGAAGATAGGGAGGCATACCAAACTGCCCTAAGGGAAGCAGGGAAGGCAGTAAGGCAGAGAAAGTCCCAAACTGAGGAAACACTAGCACGAACAGTAAAAGAAGGTGACAAGACTTTCTATAGATACATTAGTGAAAGGAGAAAGTCCAGAGGGGGTATTGCTAAGCTTAATGGAGAAAAGGGAGCATGTGAGGAGGAGGACCCTGTAAAGGCATCTATCCTAAATAGATACTTTTGCTCAGTATTTACTGAAGAGAAGGTAGGGCAGGGCCCACAGCTCAGCATCATGGACACAGGGGGGAGGGAGGTGAGCACTACTCCCTTCTACAAAAAAAGGGTCCTACAAGAGCTTGCTAAGCTCAGGGTGGATAAGGCAATGGGACCTGATGGCATACATCCCAGGGTACTTAAGGAGCTAAAGGAGGAACTAGCAGAGCCATTAGCAGAATTGTTTAGTGAGTCTCTGAGCACAGGAGAGGTCCCAGAAGACTGGAGAAGGGCTCATGTGATCCCGCCTCCACAAGAGTGGTAGCAGGGAGGAGGCGGGGAACTACAGACCAGTCAGTCTTACCTCAGTAGTGGGCAAGATTATGGAGGCACTCTTAAGGAAAGGATAGTGCAACACCTGGAATCCATAGGGCACAGGATCCAAGACAGCATGGGTTTACAAAGGAAGGTCCTGTCAAACTAATCTCATAGATTTCTTTGACTGGGTAACCAGAGTGGTGGACCAAGGGGAGCAGTTGATGTCGCCTACCTTGACTTCAGCAAAGCTTTTGACACTGTTCCACATTAGAAGACTGATAAATAAGCTAGGTAGGCTCGGGTGGGTCAGAAGTTGGTCAACTGGGTGACAAACTGGTTGACTGGCAGAAACAGAGAGTGGTGGTAAATGGTATACAGTCAGAAGAGATGCAAGTCACAAGTGGGTACCTCAGGGATCAGTCCTGGGGCCAGTCCTATTCAACATCTTCATTAGTGACCTCGCAGATGGACTAGAGGGTAAGGCTTGTCTGTTTGCAGATGACTCCAAGATCTGCAACAGAGTAGATGATCCAGATGGGGTGGGCAGAATGAGAAGAGATCTGGATAAACTAGCAAAATGATCAGAAGAGTGGCAACTGGGATTTAATGCAAAGAAGTGCAAAATCATGCACATAGGGAAGAGAAACCCTGAAGCCACTTATAGGCTGGGAGGGGAGTTGCTAGCAGTCACAAAGGAAGAAAGAGACTTGGGCATCATCATCACTGATGACCTAAAATCATCCAAGCAGACCTCTAAAGCAGTAGGTAAGGCTAGGGGGTGTTAGGGTGTATTAGTAGGGGTATCACAAGTCGTAAGAGGGAGGTAATAATCCCTCTGTACAAGACATTGGTTAGGCCCCATCTGGAGTACTGCGTGCAGTATTGGAGGCCACACCTTCACAAAGACATTAACCAAATTGAGGCAGTCCAGAGAAGGGCAACCAAAATGGTGCAGGGACTGCATCAGAAGACATATGAGGACAGATTAACGGAGCTCAATATGTATACCCTTGAGCAAAGGAGGGAGAGAGGTGATATGATCGAGACATTTAAACACCTTAAGGGCATAAACAAGGTGAAAGAGTCTAACATGTTTAAATATAAAAAATAGCAGGACAAGAGGACACAGCATGAGATTAGAGGGAGGCCGATTAAGGGGAATGTGAGAAATTCTTTTTCACAGAAAGGGTGGTAGATGCATGGAATGGCTTACCACAAGAAGTGGTGGCTATGAATACAGTGCAGGGCTTCAAACAGGCATGGGATAGGCATAAGGGAGCAATACAAATGACTATGAATAGATAGGTCACTGACAGAGCAAAGGCCGATGGCACATTTATAAGGTAGAAAAAGAAATGGGCAGACTGGATGGGCCTTGCGGTCCTTATCTGCCGTCAACTTCTATGTTTCTATGTTTCTTCATAGAGTGTCCCTTGGTTTCCCTTCCACCCTTCAGATTGAACATATGCCTGGTGTCTACTCTGCTCAAACCCATCAGGTTCTTGAAGGTCTCAGTCATATCCCCTTTCTCCTTTCTTTTCTCCAAGGTATACATATTGAGCTCTCTCAGTCTCTACTCATATGGTCTGTCCCCCAACCCCAGTATCGTTTTTGTTGCCCACGCTGTACTGCCTCCAGTGGTTTGATGTCCCTTTTCAAGTAAGGACACCAGAACTGCATGCAGTACTGTAGGTGTGGTCTTACCAAGGACCTGTATTGGGGCAAAATGACCTCCTCACTCCTAGAAGTAATCCCCCTTTATATTCACCATAGCATCCAGTTTGCCTTCACTGCTGCCTTTCTGCACTGAGCAGAGTGGTTCATCTCTTTGGTTACCAGCACTCCCAGATCCTTCTCCTCCTTGGATTTTGTTAACAGGACACCCTCCAGCCAGTAATTGTGTCCTGGGTACTTGCCTCCTAAATGCATCACTTTGTACTTCTTGGCATTGAAACCAAGCTGCCAAGTGTGAGACCATTCCTCCAGTTTTGCCAAATTCTCCTGAAGTACTTTTGTTCCCTCCCTCCCATCTACCTCGGCACAAATCTTTGTGTCATCTGCGAAGAGACTGATCTTGTTTTTTATCCCTACTGCAATGTCGGCTATGAAAATGTTAAACAGAACCGGTCCCAGTACCGAGCCCTGTGGTACACCACTTGTTACTGCCCTGGGTTCAGATGCCTCCCTCCCACTACTACCTTCTGCTGTCTACCCTGCAGCCAGTTCTTGACCCATCCGACCAGTTTCTTCCCTGCTCCCAGACTCTTCAACTTCATATCCAGATATTTATAAATTTCTACGCTTTCCAGTTCTGCCTTGTTCACCCTGCGATAGACAGGTCTTCTTTGACTCAGGCCAATTTCATGCCAAAAAGCATCATGTTTGTCTTTGATTGTTAAGAATTCATTTATTTTGGAAAAACCAACTTTGGAGGATATTGTAATTGTCCTGTAACTTGGTCCGTACTTCTATTACTGTGGGACCTGAGTCACAGATGACCATATTAATCAGTGTACATTTTTTTGTCAGTTTGACAAACACCTGCCAAGGAGTCACCAGACCATTGCCTAAAGGCCTGGGCCTTCATTTTCATTTTGTAAAGTTTGACTACTGAGTCCTTAACTCAGTAGCCCATGAACCCAGCAGACTCCAGCAACATTGCTTGGGCTTTCAGTTTCCAAAATCCAATGCAGGAGCTACAGGGGCTTACCTAAGCTATGCTGGCCGAGCCATGGCACGCCCCCTTGTAATTCCAGCATTGGTGAGATGTAACACCTCATTTTCATGAGGGTTATGGGGGACAGTAGGAACGAATTCATGCATTATATCAAATATACATAAAGGCATTTAGCTTGCCTGACTTAGTGGCACCAGAGGAGTGAACTGTGCTCCCATACTGGAGACTTACATACACAACCTGCCCAAACTGGTGGGGCTGTGGGTACGCTGCAGAGGTAGGGTGCACAAGCCCCAGGAGGGAGGGAGGGAGGGCTGTGCCTGCATGCTGCAGCAGTGCCTCCTATATGAACATGCAGCATGATCTCCTCCCTGCATGCTGATGATGAAGTGAACAGACACGACTACATCATAAGTGGTCGGAGGGCTACTTACAAGGGGATTAAAATCCTGTCAAGAGCCACCAATGATGTCCAGCTAGCCACCACCATGTAATGTGCCCCAATGCCACCCCCAATGGAATGAAGGATTGCTTCCTGGGTCAGCATCCACCGGGTTCTCACTGTGAGGTTGGTTTTCTGGACCAAATGAGTGGAAGCCAGGACTACAGCCTTGGTGTTCAACGGTGGTGGTGGTGGGGGCACAGGAAAGGTCTCAGTAGAGAGTATGGATTAGAGGAGGTAGGCATGACATAAGTGGATGTAACGTGTGAAATAAAAGTAAAAAGGCATTTAGCATAGTAGTGCTACTAGAAGTGTTAATTTTGGTACACCACATCAAACATTTGTCGTAAATTCATTGTTAACTGTTCTGGCAAAAGGGCAAGTGACACACAAGTGCCAGAAGGCACTGAAATCCTTAACACCAGGCAGGGACTGAGATAGAAGTAGTCCTTAAATATAAACCAACAGAAAAATCCCACAAAGTCAACAGTGGATGTGCAAAGGCAGGACTCCTGGCAACTTAATTCTTTTGGAAAAAGCAGTTTTCTTCCCTCCTTCCATTCCAAAACATTTCTGTGCACTCACAAAAAGAGCTTGCTTCAGTAAAAACCAAGCATGTAGATGACTTTCCAAACAATGTTTTATTAAAAATTACAGGGACAAACAAACATGCAAGCAGGCTAGTGCTGCTAACCATACACGTGGGCAAGTGTGGGCAGCTGTATTAGCATGCTCCCATCCCATGTGTGTTTGTCCCTATAATTTTGAATAAAGCTTTAATTGGAAAGTCATCTACATGTGTGGTTTGTGCTGAAGCAAGCTCCTTTTGTGAGTGCACAGACACTTTTTGGAGCGAGTGGAGTTCAGGTTTAGGGCTGGCTGCCCTGTTTTCCTGTGCACCAACCCTGCACCATGGCTTTCATGGACCAACTCTTAGGATTTTAATTTCTTCCCTCCTTCCCCCTCTGTTTTCCTATATTGTTGTTTTTCAACTAAATGACATGTAGAATATTAAAAGCATATTAAACACTGTCCTTACCCTCTGTTTCTATAAATTTTTGATTGTCAACTAAATTACACATATAACATTAAAAGCGTATTAGACACTGTGTAGACCACACCAGTATATACACTCAACGTAATAAAAATAAAACACCATGGCCCACGCCTGGCCAGTTTCACAGGTGGAATGCTACTACATGAGAGACCATGGGTCATGTCGAAAGCCTGACACCTTACACTAGACAGATGGATCTGCGGAGGCAGTATGCCTGAACTATGAGTGTAAGGATTTCCATCCAACTCTGTACGAGCACCTCCTCTGGTGAGCTTGGTGGAGAGCTCTGACATTGTTGGCGAGTGACCACATGATGACAGCATTCCCCTCGAAGGTCAGGCACTGTGTGGAATGGTCACCAGAGGAAAGTGGGAGGATATAAGGGGGAAATTATATCTGAGTTGTGCACATGATGTCAGCACCTGGTCCACATGTCACTGAGCCATTGTCCGGTCCAATCTCCTCCACGTTCCACAGGCTGAAAATTGTGTCACTTCCTGCCTGTTTAAGGCCCTGCCATGAGGGGGTTTCTCCATAGGGTGGCCAGCTGGGAGGTACCATCAGAAAGGCAGTAGTAGTTGCAGTGAGGTATGCAGATGGGAAAGGGCCAGAGCTGCTGACTAAAACAGTGGAAGCCACACAGGAAGATAGTATGAGGTAATGGCAGCTGGAGAAAAAAACAACAATATTGAAAAAGACAGCCATCATTTTATGGACAGATTTATTTGTACAGCAGCAACTCTGGATCACATGACCATCCAACATGTTTGATGATAATAATACATTAGAGCCACTGGACTGCCCTAAAAATAAAATGCTCTTTGATTTTTGTTAACAAAACAAGGAGGGTGACACCGTATCAGCGATATCACACCACAGATGAAAACCTTGTTCAGTTCTGTTGACCATCCACCCCAGCATGTAAACAGTGCCACTGCCACACTATTTTAAAATTTCAAAAAAAAAAAAAAAAAATTTGGGGCTGCTTTGTGTTCCAGTACTGTCATGACCAACTGGAACATGTTCAAGAGAGAGCCCAGGCACCTTCAATGGGGAGCAGGCAGGTGAGGGACTTCCCTGTCTAGGAAGAGTTGTGGCTACACCTGCAGCAACAGCAACTTGGTATGGGCCATGGAGGCATGTCGCTATCCACAGGGGATATTGAGTGTGGGCATGACTACAGTGTGGCACAGTACAGCATCATGAGTAAAAGGGTGGGTCAGAGAGAGAGAAAAATCCTCCCTCCCTCCCTCCCCTCCCCAGGTGTATCTGAAATCAGGGGCATGGGCCAACTCACATAACTGGCATATGCCTCCTTCTCAGTATTCTGAGGTCAGCAGTTGGATTCTGAAAGACCCAACTTCCCAAAAGGCATAACTATTGAGTTCGTCTTTTTAAATAATCATGCTGCCTGTTCTAATTCCAGTTCACAGTTCCTGAGTGTACTGAGAGTCCAAACACTAGCACACTGGTGCACTGAGCCAGAGATACTAATTTCTAAAATTTCTTGAAACCACATGCATATGTTACAGCTTAGAGCTGGTCGCACTCTGCATATATTCTGGTTTCCAGTCCAGCTGTGTTTTGTAAGTTGTCTCTTGCTTTGTGTAAGCACAGACATGGATGACCTAATGTTTTATCCCAGAATGTCTTGCACCAAACAAGTGCCATATGTGATCCAATCCTTTATGGCTGTACCCCCTCCCCCCCACAGAGGTTACATGAGGGCTTGCTTGGGGGATGTTACACTTTAGAAGAACAACTGCAGCTGCCAACATCAGAGCCTTTAAATAAGTGAAGTTAGAAGGTTTTTCAGTGTTTTATGGACGTACAACATGGTGGCAGGGGAGATGCTTGAATATGAGAAAATCATTTCTTCCAATATATTAGGGAAAAAAGGAAGAAAGGAGGGGGGATCATGAGGCTATCAGAAGGGGGTAGGGTGATAGAGAAGGATGGGCAAAAGGCTGCCATCCTAACTGATAACTTTTGCGTTGTCTTCACTAGGGATGACAGCAGGCCCTTGCCAGAGAGTGGCATCAAAAGGGCCACAGCAGTGGATCCCTGAGATGAAGCAGTCAGTATTTACAAGCAAATGGATCCAGAAAAGGCTAGCTGTCCTAAAGATAGATAAGGCCCTGTGACCAGATGGGATGCACACAAAGGTGCTCTCGGGGAACTGGCAGTGGAAATGACTGAACCCCTGGTAGGGTTGTTAAATAGTTCATTACACACAGGGGTAGTACCAAAGGACTGGAGGGTGGAAGATGTAGTTCCATAGCATGAGGTGGGAGATAGGGAACTACAGGTCTGTAAGTTTTATCTCAGTTGTAGGGAAACTGATGGAGTCACTGGTTAAAAAGAACCTCATAGACTACCTGGAAAACAATAGTCTCCATCATAGTAAACAGCACAGGTTTGTGGCAGGGAGGGCTTGTCAAACTAACCTGATAGTCTTCTTTGACTGGGTTCCAAGGGCATTGGATAGGGACCATGCCATGGATTTACTCTACTTCAACTTCAGCAAGGCTGAGACTCAGTGCCTCACAGACTATTGCTGAAGAAGATGGAGAATCTGGCATGGCTAGAGACACTATAAGATGGGTAGGTAACTGGCTAAGGCAGAGGCAGCAGAAGGTTGTGGTAAATGGGTCAGGTCAGTAGAGAGGAAGGTCACAAGTGGGGTACCACACTGGGCCCGATCCTCTTCAATATGTTCATCAGCGACATTGGAAAAGGAATCTGGGACAAGTTGTGCCTCTTCGTAGAAAACACTAAGCTCTATGGGAGAGTGGATAGTGATGAGGAATCAGGGGTATACAGAGTGACATGCTAGAAATGTGGTCTAAGATTTGGCAGTTGAAATTCAACGCCAAAAAAGTGGACCCTGGATGGACAATAGGTCCCAGGGTTAGACATTCACCATGGGCAGACTGGACAGACCATTGGTCTTTTACTGCTGTCATAGCCTCTTTTTTTTTTTTGGTGTCGCCCATCCCATATCATCAGCCCAAACTCACAGACCCACCGCCCTCCCCCCGTCCATGACCAACACCCAATTCACCCTGGCTTGCCCCAAAATGAGGCTGCTGAAGACAGCTCCCTTCACAGAAACATGTGTCGGTTAGTGGCCACATCACCGTGACCAGCAGGGCTTCCTGAGCTTACCCCCCGGGTGGGGCCACGAGGGTGGGCCATCCAACAGAGCACAGTCTGGGTCGGGGTCAGGCATTTCAAGGGGGCCCTGTGGCACTGGGAGGCAGTGTCATGTGTGGGACAGGCAGTAGTTTTGTTGATGCTCATTATTCTCCGGGAGGTGTGATGTGCAATGACGCAAAGCACGTAAGCTCAACGGCTGTCATACCTCCCCACCAACATGGCACCAGTTGCGATGGAGTCCCCTGGCCTCTGCCAGGGGCATATAATGCACCAGATACACACCTCCCCCCCTCCGGAGAAGGCAAGCTGTCCATGGACACTCAAGCCTTCTCCCCCCAGCCAGCCCTCTGACTCCAGGGTCCGTTCCCGAACCCAGGATGCCGGCACCACAAGTAGATGCCTTGTCGCTGTGGCAGCAGGCTGACCATTGCCTCTTTTTCTATATTTATATTATTGGGACGCAGAAGCAACCCTATACTGTAGTTAGGGTTGAGTAGGGTGTTCATGTTAAATCCCTAATTTTGCACCTTAGTAACTTTGCCCCCATTCAACAGCATTGCATGAAACTTTGCATGCACAGCCTGTCGGACATGATCTCTTGATCTGGCAAGTTTCCTGATGGTTGGATGGCTGGATTCCAAAGTCCAGATAGTGCAAAAATCCAAGGTTTTGGCCATTTTTTCTATTCTCGCATATAGTCTAGATGGTTTGGAATTTTGTTACGAAATGTTCAGGTAGAAGAGGGAAGAGACATGCCTAGGAAGAGGCTTTTTTGGTTAAAAAATATTAATCAGTTTCTGAGTTATAAGGACGTGAATTTTCAGTTCTGAGCATGCTTAGTAGGGTCTATTATTTATATGTACAATGAGAAAGAAGAATTACTGGGTAATGAAAGAAGAATCTTCTTTTGTGAACCAAATTTTGTCATTTTTGAGAAAAAAAATCTTTTTCGTATGGCACCATCTTGTTTTTCATTAAAAAAATAATAATAAACAATAAAAATTATGCCTTGGAGAAAAACAAACCCATGAATCTAGTTAAACAGGGCCCATTTAGCTCAGTTCATGAGTTTGTTTTTCAAAAAAAATGACCCTGAAATAAGGTTTTGGGACATCCCTAACATCTTAGATGGAAATCTCAGCAGGGTAAATCTCACAAAAGAAGAGATTTCTTGTTTTGTGATCTTCTTTCGTATCAAAAGAAGCCACCAAAGGGGAATTTCTTCTTTCATGATCTTCTTTCATATCAAAATAAGCTCACAAGAGAATAATTTCTTCCTTCATGAGGGGAAATTCTTCTTTTGTGAGACCACAGGAAAGAAGAAAAGCTGGTCACAAAAGAAAAACTTTGTATAGAAAACCCAACTTTTGTGTATAACAAGGCTGATTTAAAAGATTTTTACCCCACATTTTCAACATGGCCTTTTTTGACCACACCTTATGAACCAAGAAGCTGAAAGTTTTCCAATCCAGCCTAGAAAGTGATTTTTGTGGTCATTTTGCAAAAAATCACCTTTTGGGCAAAATTTGAAAATTTTCACCTGACTGGTTCATGAGATGGGGTCATAAAACAACTATGTTAAAAATCTGGGGTCAAAATATTAACAAACAACAAAGTTATGAAGGAAGGGCCTTGCGCATCTGAATCTGTAGTTGCTTGGAAGCACAGGACCCAGAGGGCCCTTTGCTAACTTGATCAGATAGACTCCTCATTTTGCACAGGGCATCTATAGCTACACAAAAATACAGGGCCCAGAGGGCCGCAGCCTGATGGAATCCACATTTGGCACAGGGACTGAAGGGTCCTGCATGTCTGCATCTGTAACAGCCAGATGGACTCCTTACTTGCACCCTGAACATCTGCATCTGTAGTCACAAGGATCTGCAGCCAGAAAAATATATTCATGCAGGTCCTAAAGGGACCTGCATGACTGAGGATACAATTCCACATCTCAAAAAAGAAAGGAAATTCATTGCAAAAAACTGTGTTAATGCACCACTTACAGTTCAACTTAAAGCACCAAAAGTAAGGAAATGTGACATTAGGGTTTCCAAGCCTAACTCCTCACCCCTCTGAGCAGCAAAAGGACAAGACTACACAAGCAACCACAGACAGCTATCATCAGGTAAGACAAAAAACACAAAACTGTTTCCAGATGACACAAATGCAGTAGCAATGATGTGCTACCTTTAAGCAATATACCACGACAGGGCGTGGGTATATTGGTGGATTTACCACACCTGGTGTGGTTCAGTCACAAGGCCGTAGGCCGAGTGGCTTAACACACCAGAAGTGGTAAATCCACCCATATGCCGATGCCCTGTCGTGGTATATTGTTATTATACTATGGTACTTTTTTTTTCAGATGCAAAAAAAAAAAAAAAGGCTTTTTTTGGTATTTTCATTTATTTTTTATTGTATTTGTTGCTGCTCTACAAAAAATAGTCCTTATTGCTAGGGCTGTCTTTGGTTGCTAGGGCTGTTGTCATGGCTGTCATGAATTGTAATGCAGCTTATTTTTTTTTCTCCATTTAAATAGTTTTTGTTTCCATTTAAAGAGAGGGATGTCATTCATGCAGAACAATTTTTTTTTGTTTCTTAGTCAGCTACAGTGGCACTGTTATGCAACTGTGATTGTGTGGCAAGCTGTGAGCCATAATGGGTTGTCGTTATATAGCTTACGGGTTAAAGCCGAGTGGAGATAGAAAAAAATAATTACAAGGTGAGCGGTGTGGAAGTGGTTATGGGGAAACAGTTGTTTGTACCCCATTTAGGTTTGCACACTGTGTTGTTTATGAGATGAGGTATGGCAGTACAAGTGACAGCATTGACTGTAACAGGACCTAGAGGGAGCGAGCGTTTTTAGAGGACCTGGTGTATAATGGCTTTGTTGGGATCAGGGGATGAAGTTTATATTTTAAAAGGACGTGAGGCAGGTGTTTTTTTATACTTCACTTTGAAATTTTTTCTAATGTTGTGGAGGACTGTGTACTTGGTTATACAGATGATTTTTGTTGCGGTTCTCTGTTGTGGTTTAGTGAGAAAACAACATGGCAGCTGGGATTGATTTTCTTCTTTTTTCCTGTATTTGATGAGATACGATTGACTGGCACCTTTTCCAGTAGTAACACTGGAGGATTTATCACGCTGAAAAAGTGCCAGCCAACCAATCATATCTCAGGGATTGGGCATTAGGATTTACCCCATTGTATAATCATGGATTTGTATATGTGGCATGCACACTGCAAGACATAGACACTCACTTCTGGCTGCAGACAGAAATCCACGGTACTCAATTCACATCACTGCTTCTGTCTTTTTTTTTTTTTTCAATTGTTTAACCAGGAGTGGCACACTAAGCTGAAAGCTTGTTTACAGGTGCGACCTGGGAGCATAGGAAAGTTAAGTGACTTGCTCACGGTCACACAGTATGCAAGTGGGGGCTGTGGGATTCAAACCCAGGTCTCTAGATTTGCAGCTCAGAGCCTTAAACCACTGCACTATACTGCCTGTCTTTAGATGCACAGGTCCCTGCAGCCACATATACAAACCCATGATAACCAAATCACAACAGTTGTTTTACCTGCAGAAGTGCAGGCCCCTGCGGGGTCCCTGAGGGACTTACGTTTTGCAGCTGCAGGTGTAAGATCATACATACTGACCTATGGATGCAGAAACATAGGCTTCATGAAATCCTTGAAACCCAAATTGCAACACTACTTCTGTCAGAAGAAGAGCCAGTAATTATGGTACCAATGCTTCTGTAGCCACAGGTACTCATGCACACTATAAGATATCCACACACTTATGGCTGCAGAAAAGCAGGTCCCCCAAGTGTAAAATATGCACACTGACCTTTAGCTTCAGAAGTACAGCTGTCACAAAATCCACAATACCCAAATTGTAAGACTACTTCTGTCTGCAGAAGCGCTTGCCCCCATGGTGCCAATGCTCCTGTAGTCACAGGGAGTCGTACACACTGTTAGATATGTCGACACTTCTAGTAGAATAACTGCACACCGCTGAGGGGCCTGCAGTTCTGTGGCCACAAATAAATATCCATGATACCTAAACTGCAACACTACCTATGTCTGAAGAAGTGCAGGCCCCTGAGGGGTCTGCAGTTCTCCAGCTGCAGGTGTAAGTCATACACACCAACTTCTGTCTGTAGCAGTGCAGGCCACTGTCAGGCCTGCACTTCTGTAGCTGCATATAGAAATCCATGATACTCAAATTGTAACAGTACTTCTGTCTGCAAAAGCACAGGCCCCTGCATGGCCAGCGCTTCTCTACTTGCAGTAACAGGTGTTCATGCACGTTGTAAAACATACACACATGCTTCTGGATGCGCTTCTTCAGAGAGAACTGTATGTCTTACAGTGTGGATGAGTAACTCTGAATGGATGAGTCGCACGCCCCCTGAGGAAGACCATAACGATCGAAGCACCAGGGCAGTTTATTTGACGTTCTCACTTGTACCTCTTGTTTCTCATTCAGTAAATTGATATTTGCGGCAGCATTTGACCACCTGGTGCTCATTTCTTCATGGGTACTGGCAGTAGTTGTCTTTGTTCAAGGATGAGTACCGGTGGCTCCATAGGGGCTTGCACTTCTGCAGACAAAAGAACTCTTGTAATTTGGGTATTGTGGATTTGTATCTGTGGCTGCAGGGGCCTCTGCTTCTGCATACGTAAGTGCTGTGATTTGAGTATCATGGATTTCTATCAGCAGCCAGAAGTGACTGTGTATGCCCTAGGCTAGGGTGTATGTATAACAGATACAAATCCACAAAGGCAGCACATCAGTGCTTCTCCATTTGTGTTCTCTGGAAACAGGTGTATGTTGTTTGTCTTACCTGATGATGGCTGTCTGTGGTTGCTTATGTGGTATTGTCCTTTTGCTGCTTGAGGGGGTGGACAGATAGGGTTGGAAACCTTAACAACACATTTCCCTTCTTTTTTGCTTTAAACTGAACCCCAACCAGTGCATCAATGCAGTTTTTTGCGAAGAACATGCAGTGAAGCTTGCCAGGATGAAACCCACTTCTAAAGCATTCTGCAGTATGTTGCAGCAGAGTTACTGTAGTAAACAATGTAATTTCAATGGGAATTAATCCCTTTTGTCATACAGGAAAATGTGACACTGCATGGATGAAATAATTGTCACAGTTTCCATTCATGACAAAATCAGATCCAGAAGGAAATGGTGTGTATCTTTTCTTGGAACAACATGGATGTAACAAAAAGGAAACAGTGCCTAAGCTTTCGGACCAACCAAGTCCTTTATCGGATGGTTATATAAGCTTCCGAGGAAGGACTTAATTAGTCCAAAAGCTTAGGCACTATTCTCTTTTGTTACATCTATGTTGGTCCAATGAAAGATATCAAACCATTTGCTTCTGAATCTGTTCTTACAAGGACCAATACGGCAACTAAACTAATTCTGTATGTCTGCATCACAAAAGGGACTAACTGAAATTGAAATTACATTGTTTTCCATAGTAACTCTGCTGCAGCATGCTGCAGAGTGCTGCAAAATGTTGCAGAATTGGGTTTCTTCCTGGTGAGCTTCACTGTGTATATATACAATATTACTTGTGAATAAAGGTACAATTGGGCCTGAATATTCTTTGTGGAGACATCCTGGGATTACAAAGGGAAGTTTCATTCAAGTGAGATAAATATTAATATTTGTATGTTTATTGTATGAGTATAGTGCAGTGGTATAAGGCTCTGAGCTGCAAATCTGGAGACCTGGGTTTAAATCCCACAGCCCACACTTACATAATGTGTGACCCTAAGCAAGTCACTTAATTTCCCTGTGCTCCCAGGTCACACCTGTAAACAAGCATTCAGCTTAGTGTGTCACTCCTGGTTAAACAATTGAACAAAAAAAAAAAGGTACTAATTTGACGTTAAGACCAGTGTCACTAATAGCACAGATTATTTCACATGCAGACATGCAGGGAGGCACAATGGGGCTTGGTGGAGTGCAGGGGGTGTGGGATAGTGGCAACCCAGAGGGTCCTCTGAGAGCATTGTTGCTGCCTAAACTGTAGGAAGCTCCATGCCCTAATGATTGAGTGCAAGGCTGCAAAGCCTGAAATATGCTTCTTCATGGCCAAAGCTAGTGGGACATTAGGGCTACTGCATGTTCCATAGCCACAGAGGATTCCACGGCCTGCCACAGTTACTAACATACTAAAATGCCAGCAGAATAGGCCTAACTGTCTTTCATGTCTGCTCGTTATGTCAGCCCCCACCCTGGGAGCTGACGTTGCTGCTCCCCTCGCCCTCTCTGGCTTCTCCCTTCCCAGGTCCGGATATTCTTGCTGCACTGGATTTTGCTTCCATAACCCTTCCCCTGCACCTGTCCCACCCCCTCTTGAACCCCTCCACCATCTCTGCCTCCACCAGCCCCCTGGGCAGCGCATTCCATGGCTCCACCACCCTCTCAGTGAAGTAGCACCTCCTCCTTTCTCCCCTGAATATCCCCCCCAGCTTCCACCTATGCCCTCTAGTTGCCCCCTCCTCCTTCCTTCGAAGCACCCCAACTGCTCCTCCCCTATTTACCCCCTTCATGTACCTGAAGACCTCTATCATGTTCCCCCAGTCTCTTCTCTCTTCCAATGTGTACATATTTAGATCTTCAAGCCTCCCCCCCATAGGTCCTGTCCCCCAAGCCCCAAATCATTTTGGTTGCCCTTCTCTGGACCCTCTCCAGGAGTTTAATGTCCCTCTTTAAGTGTGGCCTCCAAAACTGCATGCAGAACTTGAGGTGTGGCCTCACCAAGCAGTTATACAAAGGGAGTATCACTTCTATTCTTCTGGAGGTGATCCCCCTAGCGATGCATCCCAGCAACCTGTTGGCCATGGCCGCTGCCCTCCTACAAGTCTCCGAGTTGTTCATCTTGACATCCACCACCACCCCCAGGTCCCTCTCAGACATTGAGACTTGTAGCATTCCCCGGGTGTACACTTGGCCTGGGTTTCTGGCCCCCAGGTGCAGTATCTTGCATTTCCCTGCCTTGAACCTCAGCTTCCACTTTCTAGACCATCTTTCCAGAGCCTCCAGGTCCCCCTGTAGGGCCACCCTCCCCTCCTCCCCATCCACCACCGCCCCCAGTTTTGAGTCATCCGCAAAGAGACTCATCTCACTCCTGATACCTGTCCTTATGTCAGAGACGTAGGCGTTGAACAGGAGGGGCCCAAGAACTGATCCCTGTGGGACCCCACTAATGACCCTCCTTGGGGATGAGACTATCCCGCCAACTACGACCCTCTGGGTCTGGTCCTGGAGCCAATTGCCTATCCATCTGATCATCTGGTTCCCCACCCCCATTTCTCCCAGCTTATCTAAAAGGCCCCCGTGAGGAACAGAGTCAAATGCCTTGCTGAAGTCTAGAAAGTGGACGTCCACTGGTCTACCCAGGTCCAAGGTGCCCGTCACCCAGTCATAGAACTCCACAAGGTTTGTCTGACATGATTTCCCCAGGATGAATCCATGCTGTCTATCGTCCAGGCACCCTGACTTTTCCAGGCCCCCCCAGCCTCTCCTTGACAATGCCCTCCATCACCTTGCCCACCACCAATGTCAGGCTGACAGGCCTGTAGTTCCCTGCCACCTCCCTTGATCCCCCCTTGTGGATAGGCACTATATGCACCACCTTCCAGTCCTGGGGCACCCACCCTGTCCTCAGAGAGATGGTGAAAAGCTCTGCCAGGGGTTTCGCCAGGACATCCGCAAGTTCCTTCAGCACTCTGGGATGTAATTTATCTGGCCCGGTGCTTTCTCTGTCTTAAGGGACCTGAGGGCTTTCTCACTCTCTCTGCTGTGATTTCCACCTCTGCTACCTCGTCCCCTGCTTAGTCTTCCCTCCTGCCAGTGATGCCTCCTCTCCCCAGACCCTTGATTGGTAAGGGTCCCCCCCTCCTCAGTATCACTGTCTCCTCCCATTTATGATGCAGCACCCCCATTTTCCTTGGTGAAAACTGAGGTGAAGTACTCATTTAGTACCTCAGCCTGCTCCCCCGGGTCTTGTGCCCATCTCTCCCCTGTTTTAATCCTGCTAATCTGCTCCTTCACCCTTCGTTTTTCCCCAATGTATCTAAAGAACCCTTTGTTCCCTCTCCTAATTTCCCTGGCCAGGTTCTGCTCCTTCCTTGCCTTAGCCGTCCTCACCACCCTAGTGGCCCTTCTAGTCATCAGCTCATACTCCCCTCGATCCCTTTCACTCCTTGAGCACTTGAATTGCCTATAGGCTGCCTTCTTTCCTCTCACCACCTCCTGGACCTCCCTGGTCCACCAGCAGGGTTTTCGGGCCCTACCACATTTTCGTCTTACTCTTGCACAGGTGCTGGTAGCATCCTGCACCCCTCTCCTGATGATTTCCCACCTACTGTCAGTGTCCATGTCTGACCCAATCACATCCAAATGCTCCTTAAGGATCCTTCCCATTTCCTTAAAATCCGTCCCCTTGAAGTCAGTTACCTCCGTCTTTGTGCAGTCTTCTACCCCTTCAAGGTCCAGGCAGAACCAGACCGTGGCATGGTTGCTCCCCGCTAACGGGTCCCTTACCTCCAGGCCCCCAATCTGGTCACTGTCTGCCAGGACCACATCCAGTACCCGCGCCTTCCTGGTTGGTTCCCCCACCTGCTGAGTTAGGAACGCGTCTTGAAAGACATCCAACAACCTCTGTTCCCTGGCCACCATGATGTCATAGTCTCCCAGTCTGTTCCTGGCATGTTTAAGTCCGTCACACCACCACTCTTCCCCTGCCCAATCTGCAGTGTCTCCCAACATCTGCCACCAGACTCTCCTCCAGCTCCTCCGCCAGCGCAGGGGGTCTATACGCCACTCCTATTTTTACTCTCTTGCCCCCCCTTGTTATCAAGGTGACCCAAATCGCCTCCACGGTTCCCTCCGCCTCCTCTACTCCCCTTATGCCAATGCAGTTTTTAACTATTATTGCTACCCCTCTTCCCCTTCCCTCCCCCCTGTCCTTCCTAAACATAGTGTAACCCTCCAGGTTCAGGTCCCAGTCATGTCTTGCGGTGGCCAAGGTCTCAGTGACCACTGCCACATCCACCCCTCCCTCAGTTAGCATCACCTGGAGCTCAGGCATTTTATTGCCTAAGCTTCTGGCATTTAGCAGGACTACCTTCCACCCTTTCCCTATACTTCCATTTCCCCTGCTCGTGTTCCCATGGGGATTCCATTTTCCCCTGGTCTGCACCTTACCAGTCGGCCTTTTCCCGCATTCCTCCAGCTCCCCAAGGGGGTGGAGACAGAGTCCCTCCTTTATTGGACCCCCCTCGACAGCTTTTTCTCCCTACTACTGTATTCTCCCAGTTGGTTATACAGTAGTAGGGATAAAGGGGAGGAAGATGAAGGGGGGCTACCTATAGGGTGCAGGGTGTGCATACCTCCAACAGGATCTTATCTCTGATTAAGACAGTTCCTATAGTCTTCCACAACAAGTTGGCCGGAACTAGCACACCTGTAAAGGGGGCGTACCCTACTAGGGACAAGCCAAAGAGGGGAATCTAAAAGGGGGAAGGAAGTTAGAAGGTACTAGTGATAAGGGATGCCATTGTAAGAGGAATGGAGGGGGTAGTGAGTTCTGCATGCGAGGAAGGGGGGAGATTCACTGTTGCTCTGGGGGCAGCAATGGGCAGACTCCAGAACAAGGTGGTGGAACTCATCTGGAAGAGGGCAGGTCAGACATAATGGTACATGTAGGCACCAATGACCTGACAAGGATAAGCATGGATACAGGACAGTGTCCACAATCTAGGAAAGAGACTTGGTGAAAGAGCAGGGGCTATATCTTTCTCAGAGGTTCTACCAAAGCTATGAGACAGTGAGAGGGAACAGTTCAGAATCTAGCGATTCAATAGATGGCTGAAAAGTTGGTGCGCTGGTGAGGAGTTTCAGGTCCTGGGAAACTGAGGACCTCATTGGAAAGGCTGGTGGCAGTTTAGAAGGAATGCCTGCACCCAAATGAGGACGGCACAAGGGGGTTAGGGCAGAGGTTCACAGATCACAGCAGGACCAGTTTAAACTAGATGTAACCCTAGATGGCGCTATCCCAGGGGCTACTACCCCTGCCACTAACAGGTTGAGGGGCCTGGATCCAATGGCGGGTGCCGCCACCCAGAGGTCAGGGTTTGCAATAGTTAAACTTACTTGGTCACAGCCCTCTGGGACACTGCAACCCCCCTTTCTTCCCACTAGTGGCCCACACAATATATCAGAATTACCTTCACAGTATACACTTACCCCCAGGGCTGGTTCCGCACTGGGACCTCCTGTAAAATAAGATACAGTGCAACAATCGCAGTACAATACTTTAACATAGACAAATACCTCAGGCAGTATAACTTGCTGAACAAGCAGCTCTGATTTATTTAGGGAATATAACAAGGACAGGGGGAAATCAGGTTAATTAGCTTATACTTTACTCATCTACCTATGGCTCTGTGCACAGGCCTATCCCTACCAGTTACTGTCCCTGGGTACCCAAGCCCTAGTGGCTAGTCCAAACCGTGGCAGCTGGTAGGGGCCCTTTCACAGAGAAAAGAAAAATTAGTTAAACAGTCAGCAGTACAGTAATTCTATTTGGATTCAATGTGGCAATTCAACAGGGAGAGCGACCCTGAATTAGTACTCACGACCTCCAAACAAGATAGGGTCCTTCAATGTCAGCAGGGCTACTCTTGAGCTCCACGAGACTCCTCACACATTTATATGGCAAAAAGAAAGTACTATACCAGGCAGGCTGCTTCTCTATCCCGATCACAATTACTGCACAATACCCGGGAGAACACAAAGCAGATTCAGTTCCTGACAGACCGAGTGCAATTCAGCAATTTCTCCAGTCTTCTACAGGGTGAGCCTGGTTTCTACTCTTCAGATATCCATTGATTCTCTTCACAGGACGGATTCAGTCCTAACAAGCAGTTACACAAACTGCAGACCGGAACTCCGGACCTTACACATGTTTCCCGACTAAAGCTGTGCACTGAAGGAGCACAGGGTTCCTTTCCCCTTCACTGGCAGAGCTAAAACTGAAACTCCAACAGACAAAACCGGGCACTTCCTTTGAGTTCCTCCCAGTTCTTGACTGGATTGGCTGTCACTCACAATAGACTGCTCCTGTTGGTTCAAAAAGGCGCCGAGTCTAAACTACATCTCCCAGAGTCACTGCCCATACAATCCTCTTGTGGCTGGCTCAGATTATGAGTACAAGTTCTGATCTGGCCTAAGGCACCATTTTAGAGCTAGCTTACCCCACACTGATTGGTCCAGTTCAGCAGTTCAAAACCAGAATGGGGAACTAGGCAGACACAGTTCTGACTGCAAAGAAAGCAGGTTAGACAAACTGTAATTTCATTATTACTCTAAATGATTTCTGGCAAACAGTTACATCTTTCAGATAGGTTCCTTTGCACTCCTAGTGACTGCAAAATGGAGTGAATTGGCAGCAGCTCGAGTGGTACTCAAACAGAGAATCACACAGTCCCCCCATACAAACTAATTACGTCTGCAAGCAGACAGCTCTTAAAGAGACAGTACCAGAGGCTCTAAAAACACTCACTGATAAATGGCTTAAATGCCAAACACCATTCAGGCTTGGAGCATTCAAGCAAGCTCCTGGAAGTCTTTTGGGAACCCCCATTTGCAGGGGGGTTACATAGATAAGGGGGGGAAGGCAGTGCAGTTGAGGGTAGGTACATCTACATAACTGTGGGAGGCCAGGTGCTTCTCCCTCCCTCGACACTATCGCAGGTAGAAAAGAACACACAGGGCACCAATAGAAGGGGGAAGGTGGATGCATACAGGGAATGTAGGAAAACAGGGACTGGCAGTATAGCCTAGAAGCGTTTAGAGTAATGAACTTGGTACATCTAGCAGACCTGGGTTTGATTCCCACAACCTCCACTTGTATACTGATCACTCTGTGCAAGTCACTTAACCCACCCCCTCGATTACCAAAGAATGTGAGCGTACATTGTGCAGTTTCCATGCACCCTCGTAATTTTGCGCATTTGTAATATTTTCACTCCAGATTTTCAACATTGCCATTTTTCCGCACCTCCTCATGAACAGTATATCTGTCATTTTTCATATCCTGCCCGAAATAACTGGCAGTATAGCCTAGAGGTTAGAGGAACGAGGTGTGAACGAGCTTGGTGCATCCAGCAGACCAGAGCTGAGTTTGATTCTCACAACCTCCACTTGCATACTGTGTGACTCTAAGCAAGTCACTTAACCATCCAGTGCTCCCAGGTCACCCCTGAAAACAGGAACTTGTGCCTAGTGGGCCTTACCCGGTTACCAAAGACTAAAATAAAAAAAATAAAATTATGCATTTACACATCTGGCGCAGAATAGCATGGTCGCTGTGGGAACTTAATGTTCCGGACAGATTAAGAAAATGATAGTGACAGTGTTCGTGAGCAGAGGTCACAAAATGTCTATGTTGAAAATGTGGTGAAATAATTCCACTAAATGACTGTAGTACAGCGATGCATTATGCGTAGTTTCAACGTATGCTCAGAATTTCGCAATTTGTAATATTTTCACACCAGAATTTAAACTCTGGTATTTTTTCACACCCCCTTATGAACAGTACAGCTGTCATTTTTCACATCCTGCCTGAAATGTGTGTTTGCACTTCCGGCGCAGAATAGCACGGTCGCTGTGGGAAATCAGTGTTTGGAACAGATTAAGAATGAGCAAGTGAGAGAGGGAGACTGAGTGAGCTCAATGGAGCTGTGTTGGGACTGCTGTGGATTTTTTGTGGGCAGAAAAAGGCGCCAACACAGGCAGGAGCCCAGTACAAAAGGGCAGCCTACAGCGCCGGGAGAAACAGAACAAGCGAGTGAGAGAGGGGGAGCTCTGTCAGGACTGCTGCAGATTTCTTTGTGGGCAGAAAAAGGTGCCAATGCAGGTAGGAGTCCAGCACGAAAGGGCAGCTTGCAGCGCTGGGAGAAACAGAATGAGCAAGTGACAGAGGGAGAGTGAGCGAGCTCAATGCAGCTCTGTCGGGACTGCTGTGCATTTCTTTGTGGGCAGAAAAAGGCGCCAATGCAGGCAGGAGCCCAGTACAAAATGGCAGCCTGCAGTGCCGGAAAAACAGAATGAGGAGTGGGGGAGGAGCGAGCTGAATGGAGCTCTGTCGGGACTGGCGCATTTCTTTGTGGGCAGAAAAGGTGCCAACGCAGGCAGGAGCCCAGTACAAAAGGGCAGCCTGCAGCGGGAGAAACAGAACGAGCGAGTGTGAGGGGGCAGTGAGCGTGCTCAATGGAGCTCTGTCGGGATTTTAGAGTTTCCCACCCAACCGCCCAAGGTCTTGTGTGGTCCTATATTACAGCAGGGTCTCTGGGGTGGCAAAAAAGCAATGATTGGATGCTTTTAGGATTGCTGTAATAATACAGATTTAGTTGTTCTGTTTATTTCTTTAACTGAGCTGAGTAATATTTGGAGTGCAATACAATATCTAACTGGGCTAAGTGAAACTATGAGAGCTGAGAACAAAAAGTATGGTAGCTGAGGGGTGAAAAACGGACAAGGAGGCTTTAGGATTGCTACAGTAATATAGTATCTAATGGATGAGATTTGAGATGGAATTAACCCGTCGGCAAGGGGGCAGTAGGGGGACTAGTGTGAGGGGAACAGGAATTTGAGTAAATAGGGCCTAACAGTTTTAGTAGGGTACAGAAACCATGAGTAAGAGCCCATAACATAAGATGGGGGCCAAAATGGGGCAGGTGCCGCATGTCAATAGGGCAGGCGTCTTTGGAAGGGTGGTGGGGTGTACAGGGTGTGAGTCCGCCATGATCCTGGATGGGGCTTCGAGGGGGGTGTATGGTCTATAGATAACTAGCTAGTTTGAGAGAGGAACTGTGGAGGTTAGGGAGGAATCTAAGTGGCAGGGCAGATGAGTATGGTAGGCATCCTGGCTGGGAGGGGGAATAGGGATGGCAAGGGGGGGACGGGGAAGAACAACTAGGGACTGAAACCGACCCCAGTATCAGGGGCACTAGCAGAAAAGAGAGGAGAAGGGAGGGGGTGCCTGAGGCTTAGGGGGCCCTCCTGATGGAGGAGGAAGAACTCACTAGGAGTACCACGGAGAGAGCAGATGGCCGTGTAGGGAGGGACCAGGGTGGGACTGGGAGGGCACATAGGGGAACAAGTGGGAGGGGAACTGATAGGGGAAGAGAGGTAGGAGGGGTATCGACTAGGAATAAATTCAATCCTCTGCTATGGGAGAGAGAGGAAGAGCAGGAACATACTGAAGGGGGGAGGACAAGCGGGGCATGAGAGGGATGGCAACAGGTAGGGGAAGAGATAGTGAGGACGAAAGGGTAGAAGGGGGCTAGTAAGGAAGGAGGGGTGACGAGAAGAGAAGGCTATGGGAAGGGGAAGGATGGGAGGGGCATCACTATTGGGGTCGAAGGGAATGGGGGCTCTACATCGACAGCAATGGGGATAGGAGAGGGGTTGGAAATCAGCAGGGGAGGAGGGGAGGTCAACATGAGAAGCCCAGTAGGAAGGAGTCAGGCTGGGAAGGGGTTCAAGGGGATTGGGAGGAATAAGGCAGAGAAAAGGGGTGAGGCAGAAGTAGGGGGTGCATACACAGAAGTCACAGAGGGTGCAGCTGGTGGGGGTAAGGGGCAGGGAAGAATGAATACTGGGGTGGTGGAAGGGGCATTAGAAGGGAAAGGGGGTTAGGGACAGGGGGTACTCATCCTGGGGGATTCTATACTGAAAGGGGTGAGATGGGGCGGAAGGGGGGAAAGGCACAGCTGTATTTCATGGGTTGAAGCTATCCCGGGTTGACTGCAAGAGGGGCAGGGCAGGCACTGCTCAAATGTGCAGTGAGGGGGAGGAAAAACTTCATTTAGTGTTGCATGTGGGTACAGATGGCTTGGCGGGGAGACTGTAGAAGTGGTGAGGGGGAGGTTCTAGGAGTTGGGCAGGCATTGTGAGTGGGTGGGGGAGTCGGTGGCATTCTCGGAGGTACTCCCGGTACCATATGCAAGCATAAGAGGGAAGAGTAGGATCCAGGAGTTCAACAAGTGGCTGAGGGATTGGTGCCACACCAAAAATGATGGGTTAGTGACTAACTGGGTAGGGTCTGGGACAATAGTGACTTGTACGCGGAGACAGGCTACACTTGAGCAGGGAGGGGAGTATTAAAGGCAGGATTAGAGGGGTATATCTCTACTAAGGTGGTTTTAAGCTAGTGGGGGGGGGGTGGCCAAAAGACTGAGATTGGTAGAAAGGTCCGGACAGGGGAGCCCAATCAGCTCACCCCCCTAGATGTAGGTAAAGGCGGAGGCGTAGTAACCCTGGGAGGGGGCAAGCAGAGTGGTCTGAGTGTAATACAGAAGACACCACCACCCAGTAAGAATAACGAGGAGAAAAGGTGTGGACTACTGGGAAGAGGGACACAGGTCAAGGAGAAGAGTGAGAAGAAGGAGGGTACTGGTGGAAAGTGGTCTCTCTCAACGCAAGAAGCCTGGGGAACAAAATTGCAGAGCTTCAGGTGCTCCTTTCAGAGGGGAAGTTGGACACTGCTGCAGTGAGAGAGACTTGGGCTACAGAGTACCATGATTGGGACTTGGCAATCACGGGATACAGGATATACGGGAGGGACCAGGGGGTTGGAAGGGGGTGTTGCACTCTATGTGAGGGAAGGGATCAAATGCATAAGGGACAAGGGAGAAGAGGAGAGAGGCGCTTTGAGTGTAGTTCCTGGACTCCAAGGGCAGAAAGCTGAGGCTGGAAGTGGTGTACAGACCACCAGCCCAATCCGGGGAACTGGATGGGGAGTTGGCAGAGCAGATAAGGAGGGTGTGTAGAAAAGAAAATGTGGTGATAGTGGGGGATTTTAACCTATCAGGGGTGGACTAGAGCACCCCAGCCACTAGTAGTACCGGGATAAGGTGATCTTTGATTCATTCCAGGACGGCCTTCTGACACAATTGGTAAATGGGCCTACAAGGCTTGGTAGCACTCTGTACCTAGTACTGGCAAATGGGGAGGTGGTGAGGGAGGTAAGGGTGGAGGACCCACTAGCGGGTAGCGACCACCAAACAGTGTGACTCATTCTCGCACTGGGCAGGGAGACAGGAGGCACGGGCACTAGGGTGGTGGACTTTAATAGGGTGGACTTTGGAAGGATGGAAGCAATACTGCAAGGGAGACTCCAAGATATAAGGCTGGGAATGGATGCAGAACAAAAGTGGGGAGTCATGAAAGACTGAGCTAACAGAGGCCACAGTAGCCTGCACCAAGGCCAGGAGTAAGAAGAGCAGAGCTAAGAAACCATGCTGGCTGAACAAGGAAGTGCTGCAAGATGTGAGGGCAAAGAGGGCTGCATACCGGAAGTACAGGAGAACAGGGAAGGGGAGGATAAGGAGGCTTATGGGAGTTGGTCAAGGGAGGTGGCCAGGACGGTGAAAAAAGCTAAGGCCTCCAGGGAATTAAGGTTAGTACAGGGCATAAAGGGAGGGGAAAAATACTTTTTTAGGTATGTCAGGGGAAAAGAGGAAGTGCAAGGAACATATTGTGAGGATAAAGCGGGGAGCGGACTGGAAGAAAAAGGGGAGGAGCAAGTGGAAATTCTAAATGAGTACTTCTGCTCCGTTTTCACTAAGGAGAGGGATGGTCCACTACCAGCATGGGCTTGGGGGGTGGGGAAAGGGGGAGGAGGTGACGGATAAAGTGATCACAGGGAGTAGGGTGCTAGAGGAGCTGAGGGCACTAAGGGTGGACAAGGCACCAGGTCCTGATGGCATCCACTATAAGGTGCTAAGGGAGATAATGGAGCTGTTGGCTGAGCCACTGGCAGATCTGTTCAACACCTCCCTGGCAACTGGGTGTGTGCCCCAGCCCCCAGGACTGGAGGGTGGCCCATGTGGTGCCCGTACACAAGAGTGGGCATAGGGAGGAGCCAGGAAATTAACGGACAGTCAGTCTCATGTCCATAGTGGGTAAGCTCATGGAGGCGATACTGAAGCAGAGGCTGGTGGCATTCCTAGAGAGTAATGGCCTCCAAGATGGCCGGCAACATGGGTTCATTTCAGGGAGGTCTTGTCAAACCAATCTAATAGAGTATTATGACTGGGTGACAAGGGAGTTGGACAGGTACCATGCGGTGCATGTCCTGTAGTTGGACTACAGTAAGGCCTTTGATATAGTGCCTCATGGGAGACTGGGGGGAAGCTGATGACAGTGGGGGTGGGAAAAAAGCTGACTAAATGCATAGAGAACTGGTTACACAGGAGGGTGCAAAGGGTGGTGGTGATGGGAGCTCTTGGCACCTAGAGCAGTGACAAGCGAGGTGCCACAGGGGTCAGTGCTGGGCCCAGTGCTGTTTAGGCTCTTTATCTCAGATATAGCACATGGAGTGGGGAGCAGGGTTAGTCTGTTCGCAGATGATACCAAATTGGGGGCGGTGGTGGACAAAGAGGACGGATGGGAAAAACTGCAAGGGGACCTAACCAAAATAGAGACTTGGTCGGTGGAGTGGCAGCTAGGATTCAACGCAAAGAAATGTAAGGTGATGCACTTTGGGGCTAAGAACCAGAACTACTGGTTAGGGGGGTGAGGTTGGGGATCACAGAGGAGGAGAAGGACCTGGGGGTGTTGGTAACTGGGAGCATGAACAACTCAGCCCAGTGCAGGAGAGCAGCAGTGAAGACAAACAGGATGCTGGGGTGCATCGCAAGGGAGTTCTCATCCAGACACAGGGATGTGATCCTATCCCTCTATAGATCATTGGTCAGACCGCACCTGGAGTACTGTGTGCAATACTGGAGGCCATACCTGAGGAGAGATATAAAGTTACTGGAGGGGGTGCAAAGGAGGGCAACAAAAATGTTAAAGGAGATGGAAGGAAAGGAACATGAAGTTAGGCTGAAGGGGCTGAACATGTACATACTGGAGGAGAGGAGGGATAGGGGGATATGATTGGAGCATTTAAATACCTGAGGGGGGTAAATAAACCTAGCACTGAGGGTGTGTTTAAACTGAGGAATAGAAGAGAGACGAGGGGGCACGAACTAAGGTTAGAAGAGGGATGTTTCAAGAGGGAAATGAGGAGGCACTACTGCACTGAGAGGGTGGTGTCTAGTTGGAATGCACTGCCAGAGGGGGTGGTAACATGTAGGACAGTCAGTAGCTTTAACAAGGAGTGGGAATAAAGCAAGAGGAAGAATCGGGGCAGGGGCCAAGACAAGCAGGGGAGGAACTGAGGGGCAGGAGGCTGGGGCAGCTGCAATCTAGGGTGCTAGCTGCACACTCGGACAGACTTAGATAGACCAATTGGTCTGTTCTGGCAGAGTTGTATGTTCATATGTAAAATCACAGTGACTCTGTTCATGAGCAGAGGTCCTAAAATGCCTATGTTGAAAATGTGGTAATGTGAGGAAGTATTTCTTCACAGAGAGGGTTGTGGATGCATGGAACAGCCTTCCTGAGGAGACTGTAGAATCAAAAACAGTGGGGGAATTCAAGAATGCATGGGACAGATGTAAGGCAATTCTTGTGGGGGTAGGAGGAAGTAGGCTGTTGGTTAACTAGGATCTGCAGCTTATCCGTTAGGTAGGGAAATGGGCAGACTAGGTGGGCCAAGCGGTCCTTATCTGCCGTCAAATTCTATGTTTCTATGTTTCTATTTGGTGACAAACGTCCATAAAATAACTGCGTTACAAGCGTGTGTTGTGCAGTTTCCACGCACCCTCGTAACTTTGCAAATTTGTAGTACTTTCACTCCAGATTTTCAACATTGCCAGTTTTTCAGACCTCCTTATGAACAGTATAGCTATCATTTTTTACATCCTGCCCAATATATGCGTTTACACATCTGGCGCAGAACAGCGTGGTTGCTGTGGGAAATCAATGTTCGTGACAGATTAAGAAAATCATAGTGACGGTGTTCATGAGCAGAGGTCACAAAATGCCTATGTTTAAAATTTGGTGAAATAACTCCACTGAATGACTGGTTTACGTGCATGCATTGCGCAGTTTCCACGTACACTCGGACGTTTGAGCATTTTTAATATTTTCACTACAGATATTCAACACTGCCATCTCGTCACACCTCCCTATGAATGGTGCAGCTGTCTTTCTTCACATCCTGTCCGATCTGTGTTTTCGTACATCTGGCACACAGTGGCACAGTCGCTGTGGGAACTCAAAGTTCGGGACATATTGACAACATCACAGTGCCACTGTTCATGAGAAGAGGTCTCAAATGCTTTCATGAGGTAGTGGTCACAAAAAGGCCATGCTGAAAATTTGTAGTGCAAATACCAACAAACGCCCGGGGTGTTAGGCTTTCTAACCAAAACGTCCCACCCTGTACAGACTGACAGGCATTAGGGGTGTGCCTTTGGATTGCCGACTGTAATGCTCATGCCGTTCCACCCCCATCCCCTCACCCTGCAGCCAAAGACTGGCGTTGAGGTTTGCTTTGGACTCTTCAGCCCCAGAGTTCACCCCATTCTCCTATATTGCACCCATTTCAGCTTATGTCCTTATGGAGTGAGGTGATTGCAAAGCCGAACACCCCAGGGCACACCTCAACACTTGCCCATGTCTGTAGGACAGGGTGAGGTGAAATGGCATGAACGTTATTGGTGACAACCCAAACATGTACCCCAGTACCTGTCTGTCTCTGCAGGTTGGAGGTGGGGTTGGCGTGAAGTTCAGTACTTCACTGCCATTCCTACTCTGTATCTGTCTAACTCCTGCATTTCCAATGCTAATACCAGCAAGCAAACATTCAGCATTGACAAATGCTTGTTAATATATGAGAAGCTAATGTTTTTAAATGATGTATGAATATAATGCATTATGCCTGATTAGAAGAAACTAATAAAAATAATTAAAAAAAAAAAAAAAACATGGAGCCAGTCCCTGAGGAGAGGGTCCTGATGGGTGTAAGCACTCTGAAGATTGACAAATCAATGGGCCCAAATGGACTGCACCTTACAGTGCTAAAAGAAATGTGTTAGGAGCTGGTTGCACCACTGGCAGACCTCTTCAGTTGTTCACTGGAAACAGGGATGATGCCAATGGAATGAAGGGCAGCTGATGTGGTACTCCACACAAGAGCAGGAGCTGGGATGAACAAGGGAACTGTAGACTGATCAGTGTATTGTCTGTAGTGGGCAAATTACTCGACACAATTATGAAGGTAAGGTTGGTGGAGTTTCTGGATGCCAGTGCTTTCAGGACAAAAGAACAGTGTGGATTCACTATTGGGAGGTCATGTCAGGCAAATCTGATAACTTCATTGACTGAGTCATGAAGGTGGCAGACAAGGGCAGGCAGTGGACTTACTGAATCTTGACTTCAGCAAAGCCTCTGCGTCTGTCCCATATAGGAGAGTGATTAAGAAACTGGAGGACCTGGGGACAGGAGACAAGATTATAGGGTGGGTCAGGAACTGGCTGGGTGGGAGAACATAGAGAATAGTCATAATGTGAAATTCTCAGAGATAAGGGAAGTCACCAGAGGGGTTCCCAGGGATCTCTCTTAGGTACTTTTCAACATCTATATTTGTGACATTGGGGAAGGGAGCCAAGACAAGATGTGTCCATTTTCATAGGACATAAAAATAATTTGGTAGCATGGACAGTGATTAGGGTGTCAGGACACTGCAGAAAAATTCTGAAGAGACTGGAGAAATGATTAAGGGTTGGGCAACTAAAATTCAATGCAAAAAGTACAAAGTCAGGCACTTAGGGCCAGAAACCCAAAAATGGAAGACAGGATGGTGATGTGGTGTCAGAAAAAAAAAAACAGAAGCAAGGCATTTCAGGATCTTAACAGCAGACAATTTCAAGCAGTCAGTGCAATGCAGCAGAGTAGCGGGGAAGGAAAAAGGGAAGCTGGGGTGCACAGGCAGGAAAATCAGCTGCAGAAAGTAGGAGGTGATCCTGCCCTGTACAGATCCCTGGTGCAGTCGCATTTGAAGTACCGCATGCAATTCTGGAGTCTGCACTTGAAAAATTATGGGGATAGGGTTTAGGTGGTGCAGAGGAGGGCAACAAAAATTCAGGGGCAGCAACAGAAGTACTACATGGAAAGACTTGCATGACCTCATGGGAGAAGAGGGACATGATTGACACTTTCAAGTTTCTTTATGGGATAAACAAAATGAACACTAGGGAACTGTTCACAATTAGCACAAACATAGGCAAAAGGAGAAACTCGAGGAAACTGGCAGGAAGATGTCAAAAATGACTTCTGTATGGAGAAGTGTGATGGATAAGTGAAACAGGCTTCTGGAAGGGGTGGACCATCAATGTCAAATCAGTGGCGGGATTCAAGCGAGGGTGAGACAGACATATGGGCTGGTGAGAATAGCAAGGGAAGATAATAATAAAAGGCAGACATCCTAAAAGAAGGGGAGAAGGACTTCTTCAGGTACATAAGGGAGAAAAGGAGTTGTAAGGGCAAAATAGTAAGGATAAAGAAGGGTGGGGGTGGGTAGAAACAGGGCAGAACAGGCAGAAGCATTAAACGAGTACTTCTGCTCAGTATTTACTAAAGAGAAAGGGGGAACTGTACCCAAGGGGAGTGGGAGAGTGAGCACTGTGGGGGGGAGGTAACAGATGGGAAAATTCCAGTGGGCAGAGTACTGGAGGACTTGAGGGCACTGAGGGTGGACAAGGCACCAGAGCCAGATGGCATACACCCCAGGGTACTGAAGAAGCTGGCAGAAGTCTTGGCAAAACCCTTGGCAGACCTGTTCCTCCCTGGACTCGGGAGTGTACCTCAGGACTGGAGGATGGCGCTCATGGTACCCCTCCACAAGAACGTCCCCAAGGATGAGTCAGGGAACTACGGACCGGTAAGCCTCACATCCAGCTTGGGAAAGTTGATGGAGACAATCTTGAAGGAGAGGCTGGTTTCCCTCCTAGAGGCTAATGGGCTGCAGGACAGCAGACAGCATGGGTTTGTTTCAGGCATATCCTGTCAGATCAACCTGGTGGAGTACTATAACTGGGTAACCAGGCAATTAGATAGGGGCCATGCAGTGGATGTCCTATACCTGGACTTCAGTAAGGCATTCAATTCGGTGCCATGTGGGAGGTTAGGAAGTAAGCTGGAAGGCACAGGGGTTGGGGCGAAGATGGTGGGATGGGTCACTGGCTGCAAGGGAGACAGCAGAGGGTGGTGGTGGGAGGGGAGCTCTCATCTCTCAGGGTGGTGACAAGTGGGGTACCACAGGGCTCTGTACTGGGGCCGGTGTTGTTTGGGATCTTCATAGCAGTCATCTCAATAGGCATCAAGAGCAAGATCAGTCTGTTTGCAGATGATACCAAGATGGGAGCAATAGTGGATGACTTAGAAGGGTGGCAGGGGTTGCAAGATGATCTGGCAAAAGTGAAGACCTTCTCGGACACTTGGCAGCTGGGGTTCAATGCCAAAATATGCAAGGTGCTACATTTTGGCGCAAAAAAAACAAGGAAGGGCTACCAGCTATGGGGGATTCAACTAGCCAAGACAGAAGATGAGAAGAATTTTGGGGTGATCATGACGGGAGCAATGAACAACTCAGCACAGTGTAGAAAGGCAGCTGCAAAGGCCAACAGGATGCTGGGTTGCATTGCCAGAGGCATATCCTCCAAGAGGTGGGAGGTGATCCTGCCGCTATACAGCTCACTGGTTAGACTACACGTGGAGTGCTGTGTGCAGTTCTGGTGACTGTACCTGAAGAATGACATTAGGTTACTGGAAGGGGTGCACCGCAGGGCAACAAAAATGATCCACGTGCTAGGGGACTTACCCTACGAGAGCAGGTTGAGGGAGTTTAACATATACTCCCTGGAGGAGAGGAGGACTAGGGGGCACATGATTGAAACCTTCAAATACATGAAGGGAATAAATAAGACAGGCACGGAGGGACTTTTCAAATTAAGGAGAGGAAGGAACAGTCGAGGGCACGATCTGAGATCGGAAGGGGAAGGTTCAGGAGGGAAATGAGGAGACACTTTTTTACGGAGAGGGTGGTGTCTGAGTGGAACACATTGCCAGAGGAAGTGGTATCCTATAGAACAGTGGGCTGCTTCAAAAGGGGATGGGACAGGGTAAGGGAGAGGGTCACTGTGTGGGGAGGGAGGTGCAGCTGCAGTATAATGGCTGCTAGCTGCACAATCAAGCAGACTTGATAGACCATTACACCTTTATCTGCTGGCAGTTTCATATGTTCGTATGTTTGTATGTTGAACAAATACTGTTGTTCAATGTTCACAGTGAAAGGTGACAGGGAGAGGGCCCAAAAAAGCAAGAGGAGTACTGCAGTGAGGGAGGGGGACACTAGTTGATTTAATCTGAAACTTAACAAAGCAGTGGGGCCAGACGGGGTACATCCAAGGGTACTGAGGGAGCTCAGGGAACTTCTGGCTGCACCTCTGACAGTTCTATTTAACAGCTCATTGGAAGAAACAAGAGTGGCTCCAAAGGACTGGAGGAGAGCAGATGTAGTCCCACGTCACAAAAGTGGTAGTTGGAAAGAGGCTGGCAATTATAGGCCAGTCAATCTGACATCAGTGTTGGGAAAGTTAATGGAGTCACTGCTGAAGGAAAGGATTGAAAAATATCTGAAATCTACTGGGTTACAACAAGACACAAGACAGCTTGAATTCATGGGGGATGTCCTCAAATGAATCTGATAGATTTATTTGACTAGGTGACCACAAACCCTGGTGGTCCCACGCCACTCCACCCTTATTGGCCAATCAGGTTATTCTTATCACCTCCCAAAAATCTGGAATTCACTTCCCCCTCAGATTTGCCACTCATCCTCTTGCTACTCCATTAACTGCACTCAAGAACTTCCTTGCCCCTTCCTGTGCCTGCCATGACCCTCCCTAATCCCCCGCCATCTCCACATAGCCCATATTACCATATGCCTACTCCCCACCACTCCTATTTCCCTCTGATCATGCTCCTCCTAGTCCCCTACTCTCCCTCCTCCTAAAGTGTTCCTCCCCCTTCTTTCTCTCCCCTTAATCTATCTCCCTCCTGTGAGCTCAATCACTGCCTTGTGCAGGCAGGATCCATAGTGCATGGTGGGCAACAACTTTACCCCCTTTCACCTATTTCTCCTTTTACTTCACCCCCTCAGTCACTGCTAGATCACTGCCTAGTGCAGGCAGAGTCACCCAGCACACTGATGGGGTACTACTCCCCCAATATAGTTGACCTCTGCTACCCCCTCCCACAACATCCCTCCCCCAACACCCCTCTCTCTCTCTTGCATCACTATATATAAATAACTCTCATCGCCTATAACCTGTGTCCTACCAGTAGGACTATCCCGCCTCCCAGATAGGATAACAGGACACTGTTGAATTTCAATCCCCATGGATACCCCCTCACCTACAATACCTCTCTTTCTCATCACCCCTGCCACCTCTCCCTCACCTCTCCTCAACCCCCCTTCCGGTTAACATAGCCCTAACACTGGCCTACCCCTACACTCAATTAAGCACTTATAGCCTACCCCCATACCCCTCTTATATGCACTTTAGTCCAGCCTGTTGTCTCTGTTTGCTTCGCAAAAAATCATAGATACATAGACAGTGTTGGCAGATAAGGGCCTACGGCCCACCCAATCTGCCCATTTAAGCTTGTAAGATCACTTTATGTTTTCCTAGAAGTCTGTTGCCCCTTACCCCTGACCTCCAGAATTCCTTTATGTCTATCCCATGCATTCTTAAGTCCTGTGATTGTTTCAGCCCCCACCACTTCCTCTGGCAGGATGTTCCACTTGTCCACCACTGTTCTGTGAAGAAATTCTTCCTCATGTTTCCTCTGGTTGTCCTCCTCCAACTTCATCCCATGCCCTCTAGTCCTGAAAACATCTTTTGGCTTAAAAATAGTGTATTCCTGCACCCTATCCTCCCTGTAAGATACTTGTATGTCTCTTATCATATCCCCTCTCTCCCTCCTCTCCTCCAGGGAGTACATATTCAAGTCCTTCAACCTGTCCTCATAGGACTTGTGATGTAATCCATGTACCATCTTTGTTGCCCTCCTCTGAACCTTCTCTACCCTGTCTATATCTTTATGTAGGTAAGGTCTCCAGAACTGTACACTGTACTCCAGGTGGGGCCTCACTAGTGTCTTGTATGGTGGAATTATGGCCTCCTTTTCCTGCTGGTGATGCCCCTGCCTATGCATCCCAGCATCCTGTCTAACTACCTGCTGCCTTGTCACACTGTTTCCCTACCTTGGGGTTATCAGGATGATAACCCCAGATCCCTTTCCTCGTGGTGCATGCTATATCCTCACCCAACTGATACTATATTGTGCCAGGGTTTTTGTGCCCCATATGCATTATCTTGCACTTCTTTACATTGAATTTCAGCTACCAAACCCCTGACCATTCTTCAAGTTTCTGCAGGTCCCTTCTCATTCTGTCTACACCCTCTGGTGTGTCTACTCTGTTACAGAGCTTTGTGTCATCAGCGAACAGGGAAATTCTGCCTTCTAGGTCCTGCGCAATGTCACTGATGAAGATGTTGAATAGCAACAGAATTATGTATTAAGCAAGTTAACAAGGGGAAAAGGGAGAAGAGGCCAGCACTGATCCCTGTGGCACCCCACTGGTCACTCTTCGCTCTGTGGAGTGACAGCCATTTGCCACCACCCTCTGTGTCCTGCCACCCAGCCAGTTACCTAGCCACCACACTACTGTCCTACCCACACCCATATCCCCCAGTTTGTGTAATAGTCTTCTGTGTGGCACAGTGTCAAAGGCCTTGCTGAAGTACAGATAGGCCATGTCCACTGCCCTCCCCTGATCCACCTCCTTAGACACCCAGTCGAAAAATTCAATGAGGCTGGTCTGACATGACCTCCCCCTGGTGAAACCATCCTGCCTTGGGTCCTATAGTCCATTGACAACCAGATGTTCCATCAATCTCTCCTTCAGTAGTGCTTCCATGATCTTCCCCACTACCGAGGTGAGGCTGACTGGTCTGTAGTTCCCCGCTTCCTCTTTGTTCCCACTTTTGCATAAGGGGACTACATCTGCTGTCCTCCAGTCTTTGGGTACCTCCCCTGTTTCCAGTGGTTGGCTAAACAAGATTGCCAGAGGTTCAGCCACCACCTTTCTTAGTTCTTTAAGGACTCTGGGGTGCACCCCATCTGACCCCATTGCTTTATCAACTCTTACTACTTCCAGTTATTTCAGGACCCTTTCTCATGTAAAGGGACTTGTGTCCATTTCTGAACCATTCCCACCCCTTGTACTCCCTTCAGACCCATTACCCTCCTCTTCCTCAGTAAAGACTGAGCAGAAATACCTGTTCGATATGTCAACTTTACTTCTGTCATCCTCCACGAAGCCCCCATCCTCCCCCTTCCGTCTCAGTATCCCTCCCTTTGCCTTTCTTTTTTCAGTTATGTACCTGTAAAAGGTTTTGTCCCCTCTACCCACTGATTTTGCAATGTGCTCTTCTGTCTGAGCTTTGGCTTCCCTTACTGACCTCCCTGCCTCCCTTTGCTTCTTCTGGTACCTTCCCTATCCCTTCTGCCTGTGTCTTTTGTATTGTCTGAATGCAATCTTTTGACTTTCTTTCTCCTTCCTTCTTGGAAAACCATAATAGCCTCCTCTTCTTTTCCCTTGCCAACTTGTAATACATAATTCTGTTGCTCTTTTTAATCCCGTTTTAAATACTGCCCACTGTTCCTCAACCCCTAGATTCCCACTTCCCCTTAATACCTCTTTCAAGCATCTCCCCATTTCCCAAAGTCTGCCCCTAAAATCCAGGATACATGTTTTTGTGTAGTTTGGTTCTGCTCCTTCTGTGATTTCAAACCACAATAATTGGTGGTCACTGTTACCCCAATCACACAGTCCCTGTTTGTGAGCACAAGGTCCAGTGTTGCCTTCTGCTGAGTTGGTTCCATGACCAGTTGCTTGAGGAAGGCACCTTGAAGAGAGTCCAGGATAAATCTACTCCTAGTTGATGCTGCTGCTGGGATGCTCCAGTCCATGTCTGGAATATTGAGGTCTCCAACCAGCACTACCTCACCCTTGTCTGCCATCCTTTGGATGGCTAGCATCAACTCCTATCTGTTTCTTCCTCCTGGGCTGGTGGTCTATAGACCACACACCTGTGGAGATGGCTGGCCCCATTTTCCTTTCCAACTTAACCACAATATCTCTCCCCCATTTTGTTCCTCCTGTATCTCTGTGGCCCTTATGTCATTTTTCACATAAAGTGCCACTCCTCCTCCCTTCCTACCTGCCCTGTCTCTTCTGAATATGTTGTAGCTAGGTATGACCATCTCCCAGTCGTGGTTATCATTACACCAGGTTTCTGTGATGGCCACAATGTCCAGATCCAACTGCACCATGACAGCCTCCAGATCTTCCATCTTGTTGCTAAGGCTTCTGGCATTGGCACACATGGCTTTCCATGATTTGACCTCCCTAGACTATTTAGCTATTCTACTCCTGCCCCTTCCCTGGTTGTCCTTTATTCCTGGTTCTCCCTGCTGTCTGCCCTTCTGTTGAATTTTGGCCCTTTTCTGCCTATCCACCTCTTGGCTGCTTATCTCCATCTTTTGCACACTTGTTCTGCCTGCATCTCTCCATAGATTTCTTTTCCCTCCTTCCATTCTTCCTCCCTTTAATTCAATCACTGTAAATCTTGAATATCTATGTTACACTAATGACTACCAGTTACTATTGTGTCACCTTACCATCTAGTGCTACATACTGTTGCCAAGTTATTACATGTGTTCCAGTGTTACCAGCTGTCACCAACTGTTGCCAGATTGCTGTATAGTTAACTGTTGCATTGTTAGCCAATGTGATCCACCTGTAATCCCTCCTGCTCTCATTGTATGCAAGTAAGGAAATTGTATTCCAACATTTTAACATTTCTCTGTATTCTATCCCATTGTTCCCTACCCCCCAGGTCACACCAGGAGATGAGCAACTTGTTGCTCAGCGTGCCTACCTGGTAAAACAGTTCAATAAATAAAAAATAAGACCAAGGAATTAGATCAGGGTGGAGCAGTGGACGAGGCCTACCTGGATTGCAGTAAGGCTATCGACACTGTTCCTCATAGGAGGCTAGTAAGCAAGCTGGGTAACTTAGGAGTGGATCTAAAGGTAGTAAACTGGGTAAGAAATTGGTAAGGGGATAGGTGTCAGAGGGTGGTGGTAAATGGAGTTCACTCCAAGGAAGAGAGGGTGACCAGCAGAGTGCCTCAAGGATCAGTGCTAGGTCCGGTCCTCTTTAATGTCTTATAAGTGACATTGCAGAGGTGCTGGAAGGGAAGGTCTGCCTATTTGTAGATGACACCAAAATCTGCAATAGGGTAGACACTCCAGGGGGCTAGCAAGGATACACAGGGACCTGAGAAAATTAGAGAAGTGGTCAAGGGTATGGCAGCTGGGTTTCAAACAAAAAAGTGCAAAGTAAGGCACTTAGGGTACAGAAACCCAGGGGCCGGGTACAAAATGGGAGAGTGGTACTAGTGACCACCAAGAAGGAAAGAAACCTGAGGGAAATCATATCAGATGACCTAAAGCTGGCCAGGCAGTGTGACAAGGCTGTGGCGGGGGGGGGCTAGTGGGATGCTGGGGTACATAAGGAGGGGTATCACCAGCAGAAAGAGGAAGGTGGTTTTGCCTCTGTATAGATCACTAGTAAGACCCCACCTAGAGTATTGTGTCCAGTTCTGGAGACTACATCTCTGGAAGGAGATAGACAAAGTGGAGATGGTCCAGAGGAGGCAACTAAAATGGTGCATCAAAAGCCATACAAGGAGAGACTAAAGGACCTCAATATGTATGCCCTGGAGCAAGGGGGATATGATAGGGACCTTTGAATATCCCATGGGGTAAATAAGGTACTGGAGGAAAGTATTTTTCAGAATAAAAGATGGTCAAGAACAAGGGGGGGCATGACAAGAAGATGGAGGGGGATAGATTAAGGATGAGGAGAGGAAATACTTCTTCACAAAAAGACTGGTGGACTCCTGGAACAGTCTTCCTTCCAGCAGAGGTGGTGGGGGCAAAAACAGTGATGGGGTTCAAGAATGCATAGATAGACATATGGGAATCTTAGGGAAAGGGACAGAGGGGGTGAATGGGCTGGAGATCAGGTAGGATCTGTGGTAATATTAAAGGCAAGGAAAAATGGGCAGACTAGGTGGGCCAAGTGGCCCTTACCTGCTGGCAAATTCTATGTTTCTATGAAGATGACATGGGGGGTAGGGAGAGTGAATGCCCCTAGGGCATTTGTGTCATACTATAGAGGTAGGGCTCTGCAGACTAGATGAGTCAGTGGCGCTTTTCCTGCCATCAGTTTCTTATGTTTCTATGCTTGAGAGACAGGCTAGTGTGTTCTCGCAGTAGTGCTCACAGGCTAGTAAACACTAACAGCCCAGGATTGCATTCACACCTGATAGCTGTGAAAGCAAATTCATTCCTTCACTAAAGGAAATGCCAGCAATGTGTAATTCTTCATGTATCTTTGAACTGTTGTGATTGGCACCCTCAAGCAGTGAATTTCTTTTTCATGTATGTTCAGATTGTAACCTATTGGGATTGGCACTCACAAGCAGCAGTCTGTGTTGTGCAATCCTCACTTCTTTTTAATGTGGGCCAGCAGCTGTCAACCATTTCCTGTTTCATCATGGACATTCCTGGGACCGCCCCTCAAGCTTTTTTCTCCCTTCACAACATAGTTTCAGCTCTTACAATGCACAGAAAATCTATCCCACAGCTTTGGAACATTTTAGAACTAGGAAAACCGGGGTTGGGGCGGGGGGCTGCTTCCAGCAATTAAGACATTTCTCAAACTAAAGCTGGATTGGGTTATCAAACAAGGCTCAACAGTAGCCAGGGGCCTCAGAAGCCCCCAGGACTCTTCCATGGCCTGCATCAGGCTACTTGGCATGCTGGCAACAAGGGTTCACATCTTGAACCCAGAACAGTAATAGCAGAGGCTGGCAGAGAGGTTGCAATCCATCTAAGATTTTTCACTAAATAAAATACCAACCTTGGATTCTGTCTGAAGCACAACAAAAATGTGATCTCTTCAGTTAATATTCGTTTAGTGGGGTTCCCTAAAGGTGTTGAAGATGAGGACCCTATTGCATGCATGGAGTGTTGACTATCAGTGGTCTAAGGCAATCCTTATCGGATTTTTTGCTGTGCAATAATACATCACATGGTGGGCGGTGTTGGGCTGTCTCCCCCCAGGGGCATAATGAGGCCTGAAACCACATGAGGGAGGGCCTTATATCTCCTGGAGGGGCAGGTATAGGCAACACTGGAGTGTATTACTGTGTTTAGAAAATGGGTTTTTGCTAGGTATAAAAGAAAATGTAAATATTTTTACAAAAACATAATTAACAAGCATTTGTCAATGCCGAATGTTGATTGCATTGGTGTGTTGAGCTCGCTCACTGCCCCTCTGTCACTCATTCAGTCTGTGTCTCCCCGTGCTGCAGGCTGCTGTTTTGTACTGGGCTCCTGCCTGCGTTGGCACCTTGTTCTGCCCAGTAAGAAATCCGCAGCTGTCCCAACAGAGCTCCGTTGAGCTCGCTCACTCCCCCTCTCTCACTCGCTCATTCTGATTTTCCCGCCACTGCAGGCTGCCCTTTTGTACTGGGCCCCTGCATGCATTGCTGTCTTTTTCTGTCCACAAACAAATCTTCAGCAGTCCCAACAGAGCTCCGTTGAGCTCACTCACTCCCCCTTCCTCACTCACTCATTCTGTGTCTCCTGCCGCTGCAGGCTGCCCTTTGTACTGGGCTACCTGCATTGGCGGCTTAGTCTGCCGAAGAGAATCTGAAGTAGTCCCGACACAGCTCCATTGAGCTCGCTCACTCTCCCTCTTTCACTCACTCATTCCATTTCTGCCTGTGCTGCAAGCCCCGGCCTTTTGTACTGGGCTCCTGCCTGCATTGCCGCATTTTCTGCCCACAAAGAAATCTGCAGCAGTCACAATACAGCTCTGTTGAGCTCACTCACTACCGCGCTGTCACTCGCTCATTCTGTTTCTCTTGGTGCTGGAGGCTGCGCTTGTGTACAGGGCTCTTGGCTGCATTGGCACCTTTGTCTGTCCACAAAGAAATACGCAGCTGTCCCGACAGAGCTCCGTTGAGGTCGCTCAGTCTCCCTCTGTCACGCACTCATTCTGTTTGTCCTGGCGCTGCAAGCGGCCCTTTTGTACGGGGCTCCTGCCTGCCTTGGTTCCTTTTTCTGCCCGCAAAGAAATCCGCAGCAGTCCTGATAGAGCTCCATTGAGCTCACTCAGTCCCCCTGTCTCACTCACTCGTACTGTTTCTCCCACCGCTGCAGGCTGGCCTTTTCTACTGGGCCTCTGCCTGCTTTGATGACTTTTTCTGCCCACAAAGAAATCCGCAGCAGTCCTGACAGCGCTCCGGTGAGTTCGCTCACTCCTCCTCCCTCACTCGCTCTCTTGTTCTGTTTCTCCCAGTGCTGCAGGCAGCCTTTTTGTACTGGGCTCTTGTGCTGGGACCTTTTTCTGCCCACAAACAAATCCGCAGCAGTCCCGACAGAGCTCAGTTGAGCTCGGTCACTCCCCCCTCTCACTCATTCGATCTTAATCTGTCCCAAACACTGATTTCCCACAGCGACTGTGCTATTCTCCAGCAGGAGTGCAAAAACATATTTTAGCCAGAATGTGAAAAATGACAGCTGTACTGTTCATAAGGGGTGTGAAAAAGTGTCACTGTTGAAAATGAGGTCTGAAAATAATACAAATGTGCGAAGGTACAAGGGTGCATGGAAACAGTACAACGCACGCTTGTAACACAGTCATGTTATGGAGTTTCATCACCAAATTTTCAACATATGGCTTTTAGGACCTCTGCTCATGAATAGTGCCACTGTCATTTTCTTAATCTGTCCCGAACACTGATTTCCTACAGCAACGCGTTATTCTGTACCGCAACTGTGAAACCACATTTCCGTCAGGATGTGAAAAATGACAGCTGTACTGCTCATTAGGAGGTGTGAAAAAATGCCACTGTTGAAAATCTAGCATGACAATATTACAAATCTGCGAAGTTACAAGGGTGTGTGGAAAGTGTGCAACGCACACTTGTAACACAGTCATTTGATGGGCTATCATCACCAAATTTTCAACACAGGCATTTTAGGAACTCTGCTCATGAACAGTATCACTGTTATTTTATTAATCTGTCCTGGACAGAGATTTCCCACAGCGACCGCTCTATTCTGCACCAGAAGTGCGAAAACACATTTCGGTCAGGATGGGGAAAATGACAGCTGCACTGTTCATAAGTAGGTGTGGGAAAATGGCAATGTTGAAAATCTGAGTGAAATATTATAAATTCTGACGAGATTCTGAAGCGTGCATGCAAACTGCGCAACGCACACTCGTAACACAGTCATTTTATGGAGTATCGTTACCAAATTTTCACTACAGCCATTTCAGGACCTCTATTCATGAACAGTGTCACTGTCATTTTCTTAATCTGTCCCGAACACTGATTTCCCACAGCAACCCCGCTATTCTGCGCTGGAAATGCGAAAACACATTTCCGCCAGGATGTGAACAATGACAGCTGTACTGTTCACAAGGAGGTGTGAACAAATGCCAATGCTGAAAATCTGGTGTGAAAATATTGCAAATTCACGAAGTTATGAGCGTGCGTAGCAACTCTGCACGCACACGCCAAACAGTCATTTTTGGTTTTTTCCAAATTTGCAACATAGGCATTTTGAGAGCCCCCTCATGAACACTGGCACTGTCCTTCTCATATCGGTCCCAAAAGGTGATTCAGCAGTGACCACGAAATCACCTTTTGGGGCTGATTAATGCCATGACAGTTCAAGAATTCATGAGGAGGGGTCCCAAAACCTCATGTTGAAAATTTGGTGGAAAAGTCCCAAAATGCCGAGATATGTACTAAAGTTGAAAAACCCTATTTATTACGTTATACAGCTTACCAGCATTTCCTCAGTTCGCGGTCAGCTTTGAAGAGTGCAGACGTGTTCCCGGTCCACCGAAGATCGTTGTGCCAAACTCCAGAGGTAAGTATGGGGTGAGGGGGGGTGTGGGGAGGCAGGGTGCGCAGTGGGTGGAGTCGCTGCAGGTGGGGCCAGAGACACTCTGAGGGACGTTTCCTTTTTGCAGGCAAAAAAAAAAAAGACTTTGGGACTGTTTCCCTTTACGGGGCATATGGCACACTGGGGTGGGCTCCCAGCGTGCCACCAGCGACTTTCTTTTGGGGGCAGCAGTAGCTGACGGGGATTGAGGCACCCCGTCCAGCACACAAAGGGGATTCATTATACGACGGGATTGGGCACCCCGTCGACAGGAATAAAAGCATGAGGGTTGTTGCAGAATGCTGACGGGAGTGGGCTCCCCGTCCTTTCAAAGCAATGGGGCACTGAGGCCGATGGGGTTTGGGGCCCCTGTTGGCACATAAACATGGTGGGGGGGTTATATTGTGTGTGAACACGGCGGCAACCCGCCGCCATGTTCACAAACAATATCAGAGTTTTTACATCCTGCCCTGCAATGACGGGTCGCTCCCTCATTGAAGCGGATGGCTGATGCTGCAATGACGAGGTGGCCCCTGATTGCAGCGGCAAAATTGTCAGTAGTTGGTCCGAACGTTCCAAACTACTGTCACCAGCAGCCTGCAACCGCATTGGGGAAGCGGGACAAGCCTTTGCAGGCTGTGGGGGCATTGGCCACAACAGTGCCACGCCTCCAGAGCCTGCTACTGAGAAAGCTGCCACAATATGTTGTTTGCGCTGTGCGCAATCAACATAAAAACAGTAAAGTAATCCTGCTACTGGACAATTGCCAGTAGAGGGCACTGCTGATTTATTGAGTTTTTCTCTTTTATATTGTATGACACAGCCAGGTTAAATTTATGCTTAGTTGTTTGCTCCCCCCAACCCCACACACACACCTGGTAGTAGTGCGCTGTGGTTGAGAATTTGTTTATTTTTTTAATATGGCAGTTGTGAACATTCTGAAACTGAGCATGCTATTTGGGAGGGACCGACTTGTACTGTATGCCATTGGCATCAGGACCTTGTGGAAAACTTTTGCAATTAAAGTGCTGTCCACATCAACTTGCCCATACGCATGTCTGCAGCACACATCACCTGTATAACATGGACAGGCCCCAACCGCTTCAGTTCTTTTTCTCCCACCATTGAGAGAGTGAACACTGGATCAGTGGAAGTTGTTTTTCCATTGCCAGGTATTTAATATTGGAAGTTCTTTCTTTTCTAGTAGCTACTCCTTTGAGAATCGTCAATAGCTGGTATATGTCATTATCGATTAAGGTGTTTTTTTCACCATTATCACTGCGGAAACTTGATATACTGCAAGGATGCCTGCGAGTTGTGCATTTGTTGTTTGGGCCTATCCCATGACATCAATACCTACAACATCTGCCAATATTTTAACTGGGCTACACGGATGCAGAGGCGGAACGCTTTGGGGGATTTTCACGAGAAAATAGATAAGAATACTACAGTAACCAATTCTGCAAATCGTCCCATGACACTGTCAACATAGAAGCATTAACAGAAAAGGGAGGCACACCAAATTCTCCGCATAAATTGACAACGGTGACGTCTGTCACTGGTCGGTACCTTATTTGTTGATGGAGAGCCACTAGAGCTGATGGGTGTTGGACCACTCATCATTGGTGAGTCGGCAATGTAAGATAGGTTTATTACTTACCAGTAACAGTAGATCTTTGACAGGATCCATATAAAGACATATCTTTTTCCCACCCCAGCTGTCCCCCTCGTGTGGCGAACCTTTGCTTTCAACTATTTGATGAGGCACTGCATATTGAAATACAAAATCACACATACCCCAATAATGCAAAGCTTCATGGGAAGCATATGCAGATCACAATGAAAGAATTTAGATGATTTCTGCTTTGAGTAAGATTGTATGATTTCAAATGGCCTCTCACTCAATCTGCAGAGGCTGAGAACTGATGACAAGGACATGTGTTTCATCCTTCTCAGGACTCATCAGTGTTCCTCATCTGTATCTCATCCCAGAGGAAGGAGAAACCAGCTCTTTGATGGTCTTACTGGTTCAGGTCATAGTAAGTCAAAAATGGTAAAGCAGTCTAAAAGACAAAGAACCTCAGCACAAAAGCACTGATGCCAGGGTTACCGGGCAGGGCACTGGCAATAATGCCAGGTTTCCACATACTGTATATTGAGTCTGTTATTTATATCAATGCCTTGCCTAGCTACAGTATGTGGTGACTGGGCAGTATTTGCTTTGCTCCTCCTGCCTGTCTGTGCATGATTAATGGGGGAGGCCCGATCCTGCTGTTGGTGCATGTTTAAGAACTCCACTGATAGCAGGCAACTGAAGTGGTTGGGGCCTGCCCATGTTATACAGACAATGCTGTGCACTGTTGATGTGCATGTAGGCATGTCAACATGGGCGGCCGCATCACTGCAAAAGTTTCCCTGTAAGGGCCTGATGCCAATGGCTTATAGTCCAATGTATTATGGCTCTGTGGAGATACTCTTAAAGATCCATGGGCAAGTAACAAATCTGTCCTGAGTCTGGGTGTAGCATAGGCCTCCATTCAAGGGCAGTCCTTAGCTTGACCCACCTGTAAGAGAGTGGGAAGGAAATACCAGAAGTTTGATGATTTTCCTGTAGTGGAGGTTTCTACTCAAGGGGTTCACCTGTCTGGCTACACCATGGATCTTGATCCTGATCCTACAACACCGGAGGTCAGAGGTTCCAGTTGGTTCTTGTGACGTGGCAGTATTCAAGGTATACTTTCTACTCTAGCAAGGACTTAATTGGCAAATATAAAGGAGCTAGCCAAGACTGCTGTTTGGGACTGTAATCCATGGGGGAAGGGAACAAGGAATGTGAGGAGGTAGCACCTAGTCGAAGCTGGTAGTGGTAAAACATAGGGGTGGTCTTTCTCAGTTCTTTGTGGTCTCTTCCAAGTGTAAATTTTTGTAAGTATGCTTTTCATTTTTCACTGTTTGTATGCCTATATTGATCTATTCATGTAATGAATATATACTTTATTGCATTTACTGCCTCTGTCTTTGTGTGCTGCTCTATCCATTCTCTAGATTTGGGGGAGGTACCTTTTGCTAGGAGTGCCCACATCAAGGTAAATGAATCAGAAATGGGTTCACACTGCCACTTGCCGGGGGGTCATAGGACTATAAGAACTGCACCAGGCTTGCAATATGAAATGCACCCTGAACCTCAGAAAGATAAGAGACTGCATTTTTTCCAAGTCTCCCATTTGGAGAGGGAAATGCTTCTACACCAGAACTATGATCCAAGGTAGAGAAGCAATCTGCACACGTGCTTTTCCTCAAGTCTCACCACAAATGCCCAGTGCTGGCCACTGGAGCCACAGTGTGTAGCCCCTAACATGACTGGTGATCCTAGAGCCCAATGCTAACCTAAGGGTACCCTGCATATCATCTATGAGTTGACTGTTTAACATCTGATGAGTGATTACATCAGAAGGCCTGTGTACACAACCTGTAAAAATAAATCACTTCTTATTTCATTGCACTTGAAGTCTGCAGTATGTGCACTGTTTGAGTCTGCCTGTTGCACTAAACAGAGATGCCATGGTGCTGTGAGATGCACCAAAAATTAAACATATAAATCTTAGCCTAGACCACCCATCCCAAGGGGATACCAATTGCTAAGTGCTGATGTACAAACTACATTTCCCGACAGATAATACTTCTAGACCAGCCCTATAAAAGTAGCTATTTGAGGTAAGACCCCATGCTATTTTTATTTAATTGTGTTTTTCCCCCTCAGCCCTGGGGACCCACCAGTTCCTATCCCCAACACCTGATCATCTCCCAGGGATTACCTTCCTGTCTGCGGCTACCATGGCTTGACACCCCAGTGCAGGGAGTTGACAGGTGTAGAACCTGGAGGATCAGAACATCATCCAGCTTGGGAAGAGGATTTACCTTTTTTCTTCTTCCCCTCCCGAGAGGACAACTTCAGAATGATGTAATCGGACTTACTTGTGCACTAGTGCATGCAGAACATCAACATGGGTGGTCCACCAGGGCCCACTATCATGTCTCTGCTCTCTTGTTATTCTGCTTAGCTGTCACTGTGTCTAAGCCTACACCACTGCTTTGCAAAGAATGTATGTAACCAATAAAATTAATACTCTGTATAGGTACGCACCAATGTATTGTAATGCCTGCACTACTCCACTGCAAAGGATGTCTGTAACTGCTTAGCACTGCAAAGGACATATCTAACTGCTTAGCTAACACTCTGTATAGGTACACATCAAAGTATTATATTGATTAATAATGTTTGTACATCTACCATTCAACCAGTTATGTAACGTTGTCTTTGCTGTACTACTGTCACGTCTGTATCTGTCATCTGATGAGGAGCCTTTGGAAATGAGTCTATGACTCAAAGGATTGTAATTCCGATATGCTAATAAATAACTAAATAAATCCTCCCCTCCATGACAGACATCCTCAGTTGTACCTCCTCCTGTGGTCACCGGGGGTTGATTTCCATTCCCTAGTGGGCAATCCAGTGATCCAAGCTTGTTCCTGAACTTGGGTCACTGGCGTTGTTAGCAAAAGACGCTGCTGCTATGCTATTATGTTAGCTTATTGCACCATGCTAATGTGAACCACAACCTATAACATTGAGCACAGGACCATCTTCCCACAGACAGAATAGACTCTCTAAATCCCTTATAATACCAATTGTGTCAGGGCTTAGCCATTCCTCATGGGCAGGGGTTACATACAGTAAATGGAGACACGATTGTGGGAAATGATTCAAGTGTGTAATAAAAGTTCCCTAAACATTATGAAGGCATTTTTTGTACATGTTGTTCCTTGTCAGACACCTATGTGTGTGTGTGTGTGTGTGTGTGTGTGTGTATATATATATATATACACATACATACACACACACATATACATACGTTTATAAAATGAGTAGGGAAAATACTCTCTGCTGGTTGGCTGAAACACACCACATGACCATGCGTATATCAGGGCATGACCACACGCCTGCACTTTGATCCCCTCCAATGAGAAGTGGCCATTTTATAAGACAGATAACCCACTGTAGGGTGTGTGCAGTCATAGTCTAATATACACACACCTTGCAGTGGTTGAACACACTCAGCCTGCGGCCTCATGCATCACAACACGGCGTGCGTATATCAGACTGTGGCCACACTCCCTACTTGGGTTATCTATTACATATAGGGATACACGATGGGTAGGAGTGGGAATATGGGAAATATTCTCACTCCTGCAGGACTCTATATTCTCACAAGTGCCAAGCTCACTCTGCAGGAGGAGGGAGAATATTTCCCCCATATCCCACAATATGCACATCATGTGTGCTATTTAATTGGGGTAAGAGCTTATGAAGTGTTACTTTTTTTTTTTTCCTCTCTCCTATTTCTATGTTCTTTTTTTTTTTTCGTTCTTTGGTAAGCAGGTGAGTTGTTAGGAGTACTGGGCAGTTAAGTAACTTGTTCAGAGTCACACAGCATGCAAGTGGAGGTTGTGAGAATCAAATCCAGATCTGGTCTGGCCTACTGGCTGTACCAAGCTTGTTTAGAGCTCATTACTCTAACCTCTAGGCTATACTGAAAGTACTGTTTGTCTGTGGTCTGAGAGTGTGGGAGTGTTTCTGAATGGGCTGGGATTGTTAGAAGCACTGTGGGATACAGGTGTTTGTGTTTTGCTATGCTAATTGTGTTAGTTGCTGCTTGCAGTGAGAAAGAGAAACTGCTTTGTAAATGAGTTTCATTTGAATTCAGGTTGCTTTGAAACTGATATTAACACAGAAATGGGCCAGAAGTGTTGGCAACTTTAGGTCACTTGTAAGTGTGTTTTGCTTTGCTATTTGTGTTACTTGCAGTGAGAAAGAGAAACTGCTTTGTAAATGAGTTTCATTTGAATTCAGGTTGTTTTGAAGCTCAGATTAGCACAGAAATGGGCTAGGAGTGTTGGAAACTTTGGGACACAGGTAAGTGTGTTTTGCAATGCTAACTGAGTAATTTGCAGGCTTCAGTGAGACACAGAAATTGATTTTTGAAGCACTTTCATTTAGAATACTAGCTTGAGTGAGTGAGTGGTGACATCAGCAGAGTAGGTGTAATTGTAAATTATTTTAGCTCCAGTGATGTCATCGTAAGTTATTTCACTGCAGTGGAAATAACTGATGTTATCCCACTCATATTGTTCTCACCCCCATTGTATAAATATATTATATATTTATACACTTCTTGGAATGTTTTTATGGAACTGAACTGTTTTAAATTGTGATAACCTAATGTGTTGAACAATAAAGATTTTGCTACTAAACAAAATGGTGACACCACTGGGATTGAACCACAGCCTTTACTATCAAGCCCAGTACCATCTGCCCAAAGGACAGACCCTCTATGCCCCCTGAGGATGCATTATGTGCCAGGGCTTAGCCAATGCTTGTGGACAGGGGCTATATGTAACTGCCTTTATCAAGACCTTAACCAATTTAGAAAGCTACATAACTGATCTACCAAGAACTGATAACGAGGAAACTGACATAGCATTAGATTGGCCAAGTTATTAATTTAGAAGGGGCTACTGCATGAAGTAAGTAAATTAGTGACCAGTTTTGATGTATCTAAAGGGCCTGGGTATGACAATGTCAAGGCAAAATTTCTTTAAAAGCGGCCAGGGAGTTATCAATTAGGGGTGGGTGAACAGGTTTGCAAAAAGTCTGAACTGACCCAAACAAGCCGAAGTGTTCGGAAACTAACAGCTTCCGATCACTTTCGGCTGTTTGGATCGGTTCAGACGGCTCCATCGCAGGAACTGGGCATAAGAAACGCGAGAGCACAGGAGGGACCAGAGACAAGACTGGTTCCTCACTGGATGGGCGAGCTGTCCATCTTCCTAAGGTGGCACCTGATTGGGTTTGCTCTGTAGCAACCCACGTGGTCCACTTTAGGAGCTGGTGAAGAGGAACAGAACTGAAAAGGAGCAGCAGCAGCATTTAATGGCTGCTATGTGTGCGCTGAACTTGCAACTTGCTTGCTGCTTTGTATTTTGCTGGTTGGGCTGGGCAACTAAAACAAATATATAGATATATATATGTATATTATAGTGGCACGGTAGTGCCACTATAGTTAGGGTTGAGGAGCCATTTACATGTTAAACCCAAAACTTTGCACCTTAATAACTTTGCAACTGTTTGACGGATTTGCCTGAAATTTGGAATACATGATCAAGACCCAAACACCTTGGGATCTGCCAAGTTCCATTCATCGGATACACAGCTGTGGGTTATTAAGCAGGCTCTGGCGTGCGTTACGCTTTTCTGGAATTCTACAGTCGCGCCTACAGGTCGCACGGTTTGTGCGACCGGTCTGAAATCTTCAGGGAATGCGCGGCCAGGGTCCCCGATGTGCCTTTTGAAGATTTCGTGAAAAAATATTAAACGGTTCAAAAGTTATTCAAAAAACAATTTCCCATTATAAGTCAATGGGAAAAGTTGTCAAAAAGTTCGACAGTGTCGCAAATGCACTTTTTACTGTCGCAAATGGCCCTTATACTGACGCAAATCTGCCATTTTGTTTTCAGCTAGTGATCAGAAAAATGCTTGCCATTTAAATTTGGGACCTTCTAGCAATCTAATTCTTTTTGTATTCACCTAGTCGGGCCCTGAGGATGCTAGCCATGTCTTTATTTTGGGGTAAAACACCCCAGAAATATGTTTTTCAGATTTCTGGAAAAAGTACTTTCGCAAAGTACTGTCGTACATGCGACACTGTCGAATGCATTTGCGAAAGCTTTCGCAAATTGCAACAGTACTTTTCTAGGCTGTGGGAAAATGACAGCAATTCTTTGGCATCCTGCTGCAAAAGAACGGTGTATTGCTTTGGCCTGAAATTTGGAGGGAACGCAGCGGACGTCTCACAGATGTGCCTTTCAGTGTTGCGATGAAAAAATATTACACGGCAGCAAAGTTACAGCACTCCAAAGTTGATGCTTTTTCCCATAGGATAACATTATGGCATCCAACGCATTGCAGCAATCCTTTGGCGCCCTGCTACAAAATAACGGCTTGCTCTTTTGGGCTGAAATTTGGAGGGAAGACAGCAAACATCCCACAGATGTGCTGTTTAGTGGTTTGGTGACAAAATATTACAGGGAGCCAAAGTTATGGCACTCCAAAGTTCTCTCTTTTTTTTTCCCCATAGGATAACATTACGGCGTTCGCCGAGCCTTTCAGGGCCCGTATCTCGGAATCGGTGCGAAATACGGACTTTTCATCAGAAAAATGTTAAGGGGCTAAGTACAAAACTAGCCCGGAAAGTCATAAATCATATGACTTTTAATTTTTTTTCCTATGTCGTACGGTTCCTGAGATATAAGCAATTTAGTATTCCAACTCCTCATTTTCTGCTCCGAGACCCATTATTATGCATACATTCTTTGTACTCGCTGTCTTTCTCTATGCAGCTTTTGGGGAAAAACAGCCTCTGCGCTTACATTGCTGTTACCGTTGCTCTTTCCACTTGCGGTTCCATACCCGTTTCACTTACCGTTCACGTCTACGCCACCATGTGCGTTATCCTTTGCATTTCCATTTGCGCTTGCGTTTCCGTTATTTTTTGCCATTTGTGTCTACAGTACTGTTTCTCTTTCTGTTTCGCTTTGCGTCACCATGCCCGTTGCCATTTCCGTTTGTGGGCACCATGTTACTATGTGACAAGACATCACGTGGTGGACCATTCCCGTCTATGCCACCGTGTGCGTTACCCTTTCTGTTCTCATTTGCGCTTGCGTTACCATGTGCGCCACTGTTAGCGCTTCTGTTTGCGTTGCTGTTCCTCTTACTATGTCACAACACATCACGTGGCGGGAGCGTGGGGACCTTACTGCATTACATTCACTATTTCTCGTTAGCATTCTCAAAAAGAAGGGAAATTAGAGGCAAAAACTCAGTTTAATGCATCAGTTAGGGTTGTTCCACAGCGACAAAACTAGGAAATTTGGTGTTAGGGTTGAAAACTCCTTGGACCGCCCCCAACCGGCATTGGGGTGTGCTGCATTAGGTGTTGGTCCTAACTCTCACCCCATTCTCCTGTACCTCTGCTTTACACATGTGATGGGGTGAGAGTTGAGGGCAGCTGACAAAGTGCACCCAGTGCCGGTTGAGAAGGCGAGAAGTCAGAGATTTTCAACCCTAACACTGAATTTCCTCACTTTTGTCACTGTGGAACAACTCCTAACTGATGCATTAAAGTTTTTACCATATATGTATATGTGTTGCTCTATATATATATATATATATATATATATATGTGTGTGTGTGTGTATAGGGGATATGACATGGCCTGATTGAAGATATCATATTTATCTTCTCAAGGCCAATGATATCATGGTATCTCATGAGTGGCAAAGCCACGGTGAGATATCTTGATGTCACTGGCCTCGAGTGAAGATAAATATGATATTTCAGTCAAGCCATGTCATGTTCTGTTATACAACATGTGTTTTGGGCCAATTTGCCTCCCCTCCCAACACAAAGCTCAATACCCCTAGACAGCAGATGACATATTACTTGGAATAAAATACACCGTGTGTGTGTGTGTGTGTGTATGTGTGTGTGTGTGTGTGTGTGTGTGTGTGTGTGTGTGTATATATATATGTATATATATATATATATAATGTTTTGTTCATAATTGCAGTTTAACGTTATTTCAAGTAAGTTATCTGGTTGATCCTGCCCTTATTTTCACTGTAAGTAATCATTTTAAAAAGTTATCTGGCTGATCCTGCCACACTCCGGTCCGTAATCACAGCTTGACTTTCACTTTCCTCCTGAAATGTAGCATGACCGAGCAGTATTAACACACACCCTAAATGCGCTCCCAGCCCTTCAGAATAAAGCTATGTTTATGACAAAACTCAGAAAAACCTTGCTGTTTCAGTAACTTTAACTGATTTTCTTGAGAAGAAGCTGCCGACTGTGCCGAGAGGTGAGTGAGTCACATAGAAACATAGACTTTGACGGCAGATAAGGACCACTTGGCCCACCCAGTCTGCCCATTTCCCTACCTACTGGATAAGCTGCAGATTCTAGTTAACCAACAGCCTACTTCCTGCCACCCCCTACTGCAATCGCCTTGTGTCTGTCCCATGCATGTTTGAATTCCCCCACTGTTTTAGCCCCAACAACCTCCCCAGGAAGGCAGTTCCATGCATCCACCACTCTCTCCGTGAAAAAAGATTTCCTCACCTTACCCCTGAGCCATCCCCCCTCTATCTTTAAATTGTGTCGCCTTGTTCTTACACATCTCTTTTTCTGAAAGATGCTACCCTCCTGGACTTTGTTGATTCCCTTGAGGTACTTGAACGTTTCTATCATGTCCCCCCGTCCCTCCTTTCATTAAGAGTATACATATTAAGTTCTCTCAGACTCTCTTCATATGATTTCTGATGCAGACCCTGCACCATTTTAGTTGCCCTCCTCTGGACTGCTTCCATCCTGTCTATGTCCTTGCATAGATGAGGTCTCCAAAACTGCACACAGTACTCCAGATGGGGTCTCACCAACTGTCAGCAGCTTCAGAACAACAGAAGTAAGCGCGAGCGTGTGTTGCTATAATAGCACACGCTCGTGGTTCCTGCTATTGTTCTGAAGGTGCTGACTCACTCACTGCTTGTTTGCTTTCTTCTCGGCAGAATCGGGAGCTCCTTTTCAAGAAAATTGTTAAAGTTAGTGAAACAACAAGGTTTTTATGAGTTTTGTGATAAAGATGACTTTTTTCTGAAGTGCTGGGAGCGCATTAAGGGTGTGTGTTAATATTGCTCGGTCATGCTACATTTTAGGGGGGAAGTGAAAGTCAAGCTATGATTACGGGACCTGACAGTGGCAGGATCAAACAGATACATTTTTTACAATTATTATTTACAGTATAAATAAGGGAAGGATGAATCAGATACTGTGGCATGTGTGTGGTGGTAGGGTGGGGTGGGTGTAGGTGTTACAGATACAGCTGCACAATGGAAAGTGAAACACTTTTACTTTCTATTGTATGATGCATAGGAACATAGAGATATCACCATGACATATAGGAACATGGAGATATCCGTGATATCTCCACTGCCTGACTGGGATATTAGTTGTTATCTGTGGATTTATCCCAAAACACATGGGGTGTGTGTGTGTGTGTGTGTGTGTGTGTGTGTGTGTGTGTGTGTGTATGGTACACACACACACCTACACCCCACAAACACATTTCAACACAAACAAACAAGAGAACCAGAAAAACATGGGGGTGCGGATTGGGGGACTGGGTCTGGGAGTTGGGGAGTAGGGTTTGGGGAGTTGGAGACTCTGGGAGGAGGAAGACTGGGGGCAAGTGAGTGAGTGCCATTTTTTTTTTTTTTTTTTTGGCAGCAGAGGGGATGAACAGTGCCACCCACTACCCAGGCAAGGTATCCAACCAGTACTACTTCTTGCTGTGTGCCCCCACCCCCCAAACAAGTCAGTCAGCTCTCATCTCCTGCCTGTGCTCCATGGGGTAAATCTACAAGGTTTGGCTCAGTGGGCATTCTGTCATATGGAATAATTCTTGAAGGAAAAGTAAATTACTGTGTCAGAGAGGGTTAGGCCATGTCCCCGAATCTCTGTGGCTAGTAGCGGCTGTAGCATCAGCCCATATAACCTAGGTACTGTGTGTGTTGTGTGTGTGTGTGTGTGTGTGTGTGTGTGTGTGTGTGAAATAAAATCTGATAGCCAGCCAACTGTGTCACTTCTTGCATACCGTCTGTCTGCCCCCAAGCAAGCCAGTCAGCTCTCATCTTATCCTCCCTGTACTCCGTGGGGTAAATCTACAAGCTTTGGCTCAGTGGGCAGGGCATTCTGCCATATGGAATAAGTAAAATAATAAAAATAAATGATTACTGAAGGAAAAGTAAATTACTATGTCAGAGAGGGTTAGACCAGGTCCCTGAATCTCTGTGGGTACTGTAGCAGCACCTGCAGCATCAGCCCTTACAGCCTAGGTCCAGTCAGTGTGGGAAATACTGTGTGTGTGAAATAAAATTATTCACCAGTGCCACTTCTTGCATACTGTCTGTGTGACCCCAAAATAAGTCAGTCAGCTATCATGAGTCCCCTAGGTTGATGGTGCTAGGGGATTTCAGCGCCTGGATTGACGATGAACTCTTGCAGTTTGGACAAGACCTCCACTGACTTATGAGTTCTTTGGGCTTCACACAGGTTGTGTCCTCTGCGACACATAATTACGGTCACTCATTGGACCTGGTTTTTCTCCTGGGATTGGAGGCCTCCAACTTGGTGGTGGAACCAGTTGGATGGTCCGACCACCACATCATAAGGTTCAATTTTCTGGATCCCCTTACAGGCCTACCCCTGTGGAGATGGTCCGATACCACCCATTACGGGGCTTGACCCCTGATGGCCTTTTGGAAGTGTTGGATCTATCAGGAATGCTGGATGCAAGCGAGGGTCCGGAGAACCTTCTTCAGGCTTTTAATCAAGCAGTGGTGGGAGCTCTGGATATCCTTGCTCCTTTCCATGTTCACCCGCTTACTTTCCGCCCTCAGTCCCCATGGTTCGACGGGACTTTGAGGGAGCTGAAGCAAGCGGGTCGAAGGTTAGAGCATGCTTGGCATAGATCTAGCTTGGAGGCCGACAGGCTTAGACTGATGGAACATTATAAAGACTATCAGTCAACAATCTTTCTTAAGAAGGCAGAGTTCCTGTCCAGCGAGATTGTTGCAGCATAGAACCAACCAGCTCAGCTGTTCTGGATGGTAGACAGACTGTGCAATCCAGCCTGCCTACGAGTTCGGAAAGCCTTTTCGCAAATGGAGTGCGATGAGTTTGCTCACTTCTTTGCTGATAAGGTTATCAGGTTGGAGATTCACTTATCACACCCTGTGGGGGTTGTAGATGGTCAGAGCAGGGTCGCGGCTCCTCTGTTTTGTTGGGATGAGTTTGACCAACTGGGGATCGAGGATATCATGTGGCTTCTCCAGGGTATGCAGCTAACTAGCTGTAGTTTAGACCCAGGCCCTACTTGCCTTTTAATAGGGTGTGTTGAGGTGATTGGGCTGGTTCAAGCAGAGTTAGTCTTGTGTTCATTGGAGTCGGGGAAGTTTCCCAGCTCCCTGAAGGAGGCTGTGGTGACCTCCCTACTCAAGACGCCATCTCTTGACCCAGATTCCCCTGTAAACTACAGACAAATCTCTAACCTTCCCTTTATAGGGAAGGTTATTGAGAAAGTTGTTGTGCAACAGTTGGAGAATCATCTTACCATCCATGCTATCTACGATCCCCTCCAGTCTGGTTTTCATAAGAGACATAGTACTGAGACTGCTCTGGTTCGGGTACTCAATGATCTCCTGATGGCTAGAGACCAGAGGTGCCGTACCATTCTGGTCCTTCTGGATCTCTCATCAGCTTCTGACACCGTGAACCATAGGGTGCTTCTTGACCACCTGCGGGTCATCTGTGGCCTGTCTGGCACAGTCTTCAGATGGTTCCATTTTTTTCTCACTGGCAGGTCGCAGAGGGTAGTATCAGTGATTTTTTCCTCTGACTCTTTCTCCCTGCCTTGTGGGGTCCCGCAGGGTTCAGTGTTGTCCCCCATGTTGTTCGCGGTGTACATGCTACCACTAGGAGACATTGTAAGATGGTATGGGCTGAGTTTTCACTGTTATGCAGATGATACTCAGCTGTACTTGTCTTTTGTTCCCGACCAGGATAGTGCACTCTCAGTTTTTCCCAACTGTCTCGCTGAAATCCAAGACTGGATGAATGCCAGTTGGTTAAGGTTAAACCCTGACAAGACGGAGGTGTTAGTGGTGGAACTAGGTCGCTGGATAGAGGGGTCGGCTGCTGACCAGCTGGCCAGGCTTTATCTTGGGGGCTCCCAGCTGTCGACCTCTGAATAGATGCGGAATCTGGGGGTGATACTTCATGATGGGCTGACACTTCATTCGCAGGTGTTAGCTGTGGTCAAGTCCTCATTTTATCACTGGAGGAACATCGCCCGGATCAAACACCTTGTTTCGTTCCAGTGATCTGCCAACCCTGGTCCATGCTTTTGTGATCTCACACCTTGACTACTGTAACTCCCTGTACCTGGGGCATCCTGGGGTTGATATCCGCTGCTTGCAGCTAGTGCAGAATGCTGTGGACAGGTTATTATCTGGATCAACCTGATCCAGCCATATTTCTCCTGTGCTGCGCTCTCTGCACTGGCTGCCAGTACGGTGGCGGATCACCTTTAAAGTTGGCTTGCTGACTTTTAGAGCCCTGCACAGTTGGGGTCCGAGTTACCTGCAAGAGCTTCTGAATCCCTATTGCCCTCTCCGGCCACTCCACTCAACTGATGAGGGATTGCTAGAGATTCCCAGGGTGCATTTAAAAACCTCTGGAGCTCGGGCTTTTTGCTTTGCTGCCCCTACCCTGTGGAATTCTTTACCTCGTCAGATACGAGAGTGCCAGACAGTGGAGAGCTTTAATACTGCCTTAAAAACTCATCTCTATGCGTGTGTGTGTTCCCTTATTTGTGATTTGGATTATCTGTTTTTAGTATATTTTATGAATGTTTTTCAAGTTTTTAGATTTTTTATGTGTTATAAAATGTTTTAGAGTCTGTTGTGATTGTACAGCGATTTGATATTAGTTGAATTTCGCTTAACAAATAAAATTATTATTATTATCTCTTCCTCCCTGTGCTTCGTGGGGAAAATCTGCAAGTTTTGGCTCATTGGGCATTACATCATGTGGAATAATCCTTGAAGGAAAAAGTAATTTACTGTATCATAGAAGGTTAGGCCAGGTCCTTGAATCTCTGTGGGTAGCAGCTGCAGCACCAGCCCTTATAGCCTAGGTCCAGTGTTGAACAAGTGTGTGTGTGTGTGTGTGTGTGTGTGTGTGACAGACCTTTGTGTGAAATAAAATCTGATGGCCAGCCACCAATCAGTGCCACTTCTTGCATGCTGTGTGACACCCCCGAACAAGTCAGTCAGCTCTCATCCCCTCCCTGTGCTCCGTGGGGTACATCTGGAAGCACCAAGATATCTCGTCGGCGAGAATGCCGACCTCCCCCACAGTGACGACACAATACCGATGCAGATATTGTGCTGCCTCTTCCACCGCTGTTTTCCGTGGAGGGCTGTGCCCCCCCCCACACCCCCCATGCGGGGGGCTCTGCCACCCGCACCCCCTGGACTCTAGGATTCCAACTCCAGGTCAGAGTTGGTCTGGAGAGGGGGCAGAACACTGGGGGAAGGTGAAACACAGAAAAAGGACCATTACCATGAATGTTGCAGTAATGGTCTTTTTCTGTTTTGCCGTTGGGGTGTCGACCACAAGGGGTGATACGGTTACATCTGCAAGCTTTGGCTCAGTGGGCTTCCATCATGTGGAATAAATAATCCTTGAAGGAAAAGTAAAGTACTGTGTCAAAGAGGGTTCGGCCAGGTCCCTGAATCTCTGTGGGTAGCAGCTGCAGCACCATACCTTGTAGCCTAGGTCCAGTGTGTGAAGTAGTATGTGTGTGACAGACCAGTGTGTGTGGAATAAAATGTGACAGCCAGCCACCACAGCTACCAGTGCCACTTCTTGTATACTGTCTGTGTGTGCCCCCCCCCCCCCGAATAAGTCAGTCAGCTCTCATCTCCTCCTTGTGCTCTGTGGGGTAAATCTGCAAGCTTTAATGGCTCAATGGGCATTCTATCATGTGGAATAAACAACAAATAAATAATCCTTGAAAGAAAAGTTTTTAAGTACTGTGTCATAGAGTGTTAGGCCAGGTCCCTGAGTCTCTGTGGGAAGCAGCAGCAGAACCAGCCTTTATAGCCTAGGTCCAGTGTGTGTGTGTGTGTGTGTGTGTGTGTGACAGACCTGTGTATGAAATAAAATCTGACAGACAGCCACCGACCAGTGCCACTTCTTGCATACTGTCTGTGTGACACCCTCCCACTGCTGTGTAACCTCTAGGTGGCACTATCCCTAAGGTTACTACCCCTGCCTGTATTTCTGACCACAGGTTGAGGGGCCTGGATTCAGTATTAAGTGCCTCCACCCAGAGTTAACAGTAATGGGGGTGTCTATCTAACCTGTTATAGTCCTCTGGGAAGCTATAACCACCCTCTAACACTCCTAGTGGCTGAGAACCTTTGACCACGGTTAGCACACAGTCAGTAAATAGCAGTAATAATATGCACACTCCCTTCACACTTACCACCAGGGTCTGGCCTTCAGCAATATCCCTGGACACTCCTGCAAGGACAATGTTAGCAAGCAAACATGCACTTTTAGTACTGTGACCCACTAATAATATACACACGTAACCCCCAGTGGCGCTATCCCAAGGGCTACTACCCCTGCCTGCTTGACTACTGACAGGTTGAGGGGCCTAGGTTCTATGGCGGGTACCGCCACCCAGAGGTCAGGGTTTGTAGTGGTTAGACTAGCTTGGTCACAGCCCTCTGGGACACTGAGACCCCCTTTTATTCCCTCTAGTGGCTCACACAATGCACAGAAGTTACAGTCCCAATACCCCACATGTACACACTGTTCATTCATAATGCACCACTTACCCTCGAGACTGATTCTGAGGTTCGTCTCTGGGGATCCCCTGTAAAATAAGGTTAATCAACATACACAAACCAATACAATGCTTGATATGTAGGTACTGACACTTCAGACAGTTTAAAGTTTAACAACATCAAATCTGGTTTATTTAGGGGGAATAAAACACAGGAGGGGGAGAGCAGGTTAATTGACAGAATTAAATCACAGTACTGTGCACACATACAGGGTCTGAAAAGTCACACTCTGGGTACCCAGGTTGGGGGGAGGCTAGCCAGGTCCGTTGCCCGGGGTTGGCCGGCAGGTGCAGATGGACAGGGCCCTGTAGAAGAAAATATATGCACAACACCCAATTGTAATCCGGAGCCAGATGGCTCAGTCCATGAAGAAATGAAACAACAATAATTAGATGACACACGTGTAATTGAAAACAGGCTGCAGGGGAATACACTGATTTGTACTCACAATACCCAAGCTGAGAACCAGATGGTGGATGTTCTTCTGGGTTGCCAGAACAACAGGGCATGGAGATAAGGTCCTTGTGACTGGACCCCACTGCAGCAGATAGCAAACGGATTTAGTCCGAGACAAGCTGGGTTTGCTTCCAGCTTCAACACACAGCACACAGCACAGGGGATTGGAAATAGCGATTCCCCACAAGCAATACACACATTTATAAGTAAAAGGAAAGTACTATACCAGGCAGGCTGCTCCTAGATCCCGATTGCAATTACTGCAAAATACCCGGGAGCAAACACAGCAGCTTCAGTTCCTGACAGACCGATCGCGATTCAGCAATTTCTCCAGTCTTCTACAGGGTGAGCCTGGTTTCCACACTTCTGGTGCTTCTTTCTCCTCTCAACTCTGATTCGGTCCAAACTGGCACTCCAAAGGCTGCAGACCAAACTCAGGGCCTCAAGCACGCTTCCTGCGGTGAACTATACACCACAGAAGCACAGAGCTCCTTCTCTTCACTGTCACAACTGATCCGATCTTTCCAGTCACAGAGCAGGGCATTTCCTTTAGCTCTACACCATTCTGTTGGCTGGTTTGACTGTCACTCACAATAAGACTCCCTTTGTTCGTGAAAAAAGGCGCCAAGGTCAAAACTACATTTCCCAGAGTCACTGCTCATACAATCCCCTTGTGGCCGGCTCAAAATTGAGAGTCCAAGTTCCATTTCATCCACAGGCTCCATTTTAAGGCCTCCCTATCATCCTGATTGGTCCAAGTCAGCAATTCAGGACCAAAATGTAAGAGCTACACTGAAACAGTTTGTGCTGAAATGAAGACAGGTTAGATAAACTACATTTTCTCAGTCACTCTAAATGATTTCTGGCAAACAGTTATATCTTTCAACAAGGCTCCCTCTGCAGACTGTAGCAATGGCAGAAATGGAGCGAATTGGCAGCAGCTCGGGCGGGATTCGAGCATTAAATACACAGTCCCCCCATACAAACTAATTAAGTCTGCAAGCAGACAGCTCTTAAAGAGACAGTACGTGGAGGCTCAAATAGCACTCACTTGGAACCACATTTAAATGGCTCAGACACCGAACACCACCCAGACTTGGAGCAGTCAGACAAGCTCCTGGGAGACTTTTGGGAACCCTCGTTTGCAGGGGCATTACACCCGTAAACCAGGTTAAATGTGAAACAGCAATCAGATTTATTTAGGGGTCGTGAACAAGGAAGGGGTGTTAATTTAGTTAAATGATCAGTACTCTGATTAAATTCAGGTTCTTGGCATGCACTTTTAAGTCCCAAATAAATAGTTATACAACACTGGGTACCCAGGATGGAAAACTGGCTGGCCAGAGGCGTTGCCTGGTGGTGGCTGGCGTTGCAGCTGATGTTGGGGCCCTTGATGGAAAGAAAAGGCAGGAAGCATGCACAACAACAAGATGATTACATAGATACATAGCTACATAGACAGTGTCGGCAGATAAGGGCCTATGGCCCACCCAGTCTGCCCATTTGAGCTTGTAAGTTCAGTTTATGTTTTCCTAGAAGTCTGTTGCCCCTTACCTCCAGAATTCCTTTATGTCTATCCCATGCATTCTTAAATCCCATGATTAATCATCCTCCCTCCAACTTCATTCCATGCCCTCTAGTCCTGGAACATCTTTTTCGCCTATTTGTAACCCTGGCTGGTTGGCCCAGTCTCTTGAAACCCAGAAGTTTAAAGAAGAAATCAGATGGTACCACAGATAATTAAGTGACTTATTGCAGGGAGTTACCCTGGTTGTACTCACGTTACCAATGGGCTGTGTTGTTATAAGCGATATGAAGACTTGTGGTGTTCACCGATGAGCATGGGGAAGCAGGGCCATCACGACACACCTCCTCTTCATGGCCTTTCCCTCCAGGTGGCCGCAGTCTACGAGTTGTTTCTGCACAGGGGCTGGATCCCCAAAGCCGGTCTCTCACTGAGGACAGTCTCTAGGGCAAGGCAGTTGGTCTGGGCTGGATTGGCAAAGGCCCAGGTGTGATGAGCACATTGGCAAAGTTAAGTTTGGTTTGCTGGTGAAGCCTCCAGCTGGCGTAACAAATCGGGTCACGAACAAGCAGGCCTCGACCCATGAGGAACATTCAGCACATTTAAATGTAACCCCTAGATGGCGCTATCCCAGGGGCTACTACCCCTGCCTGATTTGCCACTAACAGGTTGAGGGGCCTGGATCCAATGGCGGGTGCCTCCACCCAGAGGTCAGGGTTTGCAATAGTTAAACTAACTTGGTCACAGCCCTCTGGGACACTGCAACCCCCCTTTCTTCCCACTAGTGGCCCACACAATATATCAGAATTACCTTCACAGTACACACTTACCCCCAGGTCTGGTTCGGCACTGGGACCTCCTGTGAAATGAGATACAGTGCAACAATCACAGTACAGTACTTTAACATAGACAAATACCTCAGGCAGTATAACTTTGCTGAAACAAGCAGCTCTGATTTATTTAGGGATATAACAAGGACAGGGAAATCAGGTTAATTAGCTTATCACTCTAATAATCTACCTATGGCTCTGTGCACAGGCCTATCCCTATCAGTTACTGTCCCTGGGTACCCAAGCCCTAGTGGCTAGTCCAAACTGCAGTAGCTGTAGGGGCCCTTTTCACACAGAGAAAAGGAGAGAATTAAACAGTCAAGCAGTACAGTAATTCCATTTGGATTTAATGTGGCAATTCAACAAGGAGCAACCTGAATTAGTACTCACGACCTCAAAATAAGATAGGGTCCTTCAATGTCAGCAGGGCTCACTTGAGGTACACAAACCTCTTCACACATCCATATAAAAGAAAGTACTATACCAGGCAGGCTGCATCTGTATCCCGATCGCAATTACTGCACAATACCGGGAGAACACACAGCAGATTCAGTTCTGACAGACCGAGTACAATTTTCAGAATTCTTCCAGTCTTCTACAGGTGAGCCTGGTTTCTACTTTCAGAGATCCTTTGATTCTTTTCACAGGACAGATTCAGTCCTCACAAGCTACAGACGGAACTCTGGGCCTTACACGTTTTTGACTAAAACTGCACACTGAAAAGCACAGGGCTCCTTCTTCTTCACTGCCAAAGCTCAACTGAACTCCAACCGACAAAACCGGGCACTTCCTTTGAGTTCCTCCCAGTTCTTGACTGGATTGGCTGTCACTCACAATAGACTGCTGCTTGTGGTCCAAAAGGCACTGAAGTCTAAACTACATCTCCCAGAGTCACTGCCCATACAATCCTCTTGTGGCTGGCTCAGATTATGAGTCCAAGTTCTGATTCGTCCAAGGCACCATTTTAGGAGCTAGCTACCCCACACTGATTGGTCCAGTTCAGCAGTTCAAAACTAGAATGGGAACTAGCAGACACAGTTCTGACTGCAAAGAAAGCAGGTTAGACAAACTGTCATTTCATTATTACTCTAAATAATTTCTGGTAAACAGTTACATCTTTCAGATAGGTTCCTTTGCACTCCTAGTGACTGCAAAAATTAAGTGAATTGGCAGCAGCTCAAGTGGTACTCAGAGAAGCACACAGTCCCCCATACAAACTAATTATGTCTGCAAGCAGACAGCTCTTAAAGAGACAGTACCAGAGGCTCTAAAACACTCACTGATAAATGGCTTAAATGCCAAACACCATTCAGGCTTGGAGCATTCAAGCAAGCTCCTGGAAGTCTTTGGGAACCCCCATTTGCAGGGGTTTACACCCTTCCTAGCCTGGGAAAGCTTGGCGTCGTGCAAGCAAAGTACCCCATAAGTTTCAACTGCAACCATATACATTTGCATTAGGCTGCACATGTAATCATCAGTCAATATATCATTTTACCAAGAACACATTTCTGAAACATTGCAGTACGTCACTCTTACACAGTATTACATACATATTGTACCATAACTCAAGTTATTACCTCTTGTACATGAAACCTGAAGAGAGGGGCCCTTCCTATCAGTTACCTTTGGGGCTGGACGGGCAAGGGCACCATACTTAGAGGGCAACACAAGTAACTTGGAGTTAGCACTGACGCTCAGTTTGGGCAATGAGCCGGGGACATACACTCCTTTATGGACAACATTGAGAGGCAAATCCACAGGCCTCCCAAGGGAATCATAACTGAGGTGCACTGCAGCTTTACAGCTCGACCAGTCTTTCTAGGGGAACTGTTACAGTCTCTGCACTCTGAGCCTCATTTTCAGCATTGTCCACACTTGTCAGGGAGTCTCCATGGGGGTAGAGAGGCTAGAACTTTGGGGCACTTTCAGCTCCAGGAGTTACAGTTTCTGGAGTCCACAACATTTGGCTCGCATGGAGAGCTTTCGGACACTGGCAGTGGACTGTCAGGGCACTCAAAATACTCTTCTTGTTGGGTGTATCACCAGTCTGCCCCAATCTATCATTTTCCTCCCTGAAAGCTCAAACAGTTCAACCATGCACAATGATTCCATTTCATCTGATCTGATGCTTTGCACTTCACTTTCTGGGAGCATTGGCTCCAGGGATGAAGCTGGGGGCTTAAACAGTCCAGAAGGCCCAGCTTTGTCTCCAGTATTGACTAGGGGATTGCCCCGAAACAATTGACTCAGTTCGTAAGAAGGATAGTATTCAAAGTCACTCTCACTTTCTTCCGATATGGACTGAACAGTCATGCTCAACTGGGACTTGTGGAGGGAACACTTTAACTTTGCTTCTGTAGGTGCAGACTTTCTTGATCTTTTCTTAGCAGCAGCTCTAGTCACTGGTCCAGAGGGGGCATCTTCTAGGAGCTCAGACTCAATAAGATTTGTCCAATGGGCAGTAAATGATTTCTATGCATTGTTTTTTACATCTTTTGAATTATTCTCAGGCCTTACTTTGTACACTGGCAGATCATCTAGTTTGTCCCACTACAATGTGTGAGGGAGATGGTGCCATCTGTCAGCAATCTTGTGCTTGCCATGCAATCCCAGATTTCTTAGCAATACCCGATCTCCCTCCCGAGTTCCTGTGCTTTCACCTTTTATCATACCTTTCTTTTTGTGGCCAGATTTCTTTTGGCAGCCATGGTTTGAGCCAGTTGAGTACGCATGAGTTAGCTGGGCCTTTAACTTTTGCACATACTGTAAATAGTTGTCAGCCTGAACCCCATCAGGAGAGACCCAAAACACACATCTACTGGTAGTCGGGCTTCTCTTCCAAACATCAGAAGGTAGGGGAGAATCAGTGGCATCACTTTTGGTGCAGTTATAAGCATGTACCAGGGTGCTAATTTGTTGGCTCCATCTAGGCTTGTCCTTTGGGTGCAGGGTGCCTAGCATATCTAGCAAAGTGCGGTTGAAACGTTCAGGCTGTGGGTCCCCCTGGGGGTGGTAAGGAGTGGTTCTGGACTTTCGCACTCCCCACAGAGAAAGCATCTCTTTGATCAGGCAACTCTCAAAGTCTCTCCCTTGATCAGAATGGATTCTTTGTGGAGCCCCATAGTGAACAAAAAAGTTTTCTACAAGTACTTTGGCCACAGTGGATGCTTTCTGGTCTTTGGTGGGGAAAGCTTGGGCATATCTCGTGAAATGGTCAGTGACCACCAGCACATTACTGATATTTCTTTGATCTGACTCAAACTTAGAAAATCAATACAGACCAGCTCCATGGGTGCACTGGGTGGTGATGTTAACAAGGGGGCAGCCCTCTGGGACAAAGCTTTCCTCTGTAGCAAGCGACTACAAGTTCGAATGTTGCTCACATCAGCCCCATCTTAGGCCAATAGAATCTGGATCTCACCAAGTCAAGTGTTCTGTCTATACCAAGGTGCCCCATGTGGTTGTGCAAGGACCTCAGTACTGAGTCTCGAAGGCAGTGGGCAGTACTAGTTGTTGTTTGTCTACTTGCCCCCTCTGTCTACTGTTTCTCTGTATAACAGTTTATTGATCAGTTTCAACTTAGGACCTTCTTTGTATAACAGTGCAGTTCTCAAATCAGTGGGCGTAATTTGGACACATCTTTTCCTGCATAGAGGGCTTCTAAAGCTGCTTGAATCATGGGATCGCGGGATTGAGCCTCGCCGAATACTGTCATTGTCCAGCTGAGGCAGTGCACCAAATGTCTATTGCAGAAAAGTGGCACATTAGCAGCAGGTATGCAATTCTCAGAGGCTCCCCAAGCAATCCACCATGCAGTCCACTGCGTCCGTGGACATTGTTCCTCCTGTCAAACTTCGGCAGAGTGCCCGAATGTCAGGTTCTGCCAATCGGACCCAATCATTCTGGGGAACAGGCCTCCAGGAAGCATCAGCATCTATGTGGTTCAGACCTGCTCGGTATTAGGAGCATAGTCATATGTAGATAATGCAGAAAGCCACCTATGGCTGAAGTAGCATCCAACTTAGCTGAGGTCTGCACATGGGTCAAAGGATTATTGTCAGTTTTACTAGTATTTTAGCCCCATACAGAGCACTCATGGAATTGGTCAGCAATAGCCCACTTAAACTAGGAACTCTAACTTATGTGGGATAGTTCTTTTCGGATGGGGTCAGGCTTCTACTGGCAAGGCCACTGGTCTCAGGCCATTCTAGGTACTCTTGGTACAGACAGCCCCAACCCTTGCAAGCTAATCAGTGTGCAGGACGTAAGGAGTTTTCTTGGATCGGCATAGGCCAGCACTCTGGAGCATGGGTGAGTTGATATATGATCTCATGAAAAGCAGTCTCACAATCAGAGTCAGCAGACCCCAAATACTTCACTCGGATGAAAATACACTCTTTCAGTCTTGAGGGGCTGACTTTTAGTATTTTTGTGGGTTGGGGGATACCACGAGTAAGGTTAAGTAAAGGGCGGATCACTCTTGAATAGTCCTTGATAAAGCGCCGATAATAAACCACAGAATCCAGGAATCTTTGCAGTTCTTTTAAGATTTTTGGCGCAGGCCAGTGGTCAAGGCCTCTAACACTTTACTTGGGTCGGTCTCTATTCCCTCGGTGGATACTACATGTCCTACATACTTTACTGATGTTTGAAAAAATTGACACTTATCAATGGACAGTTTAAGGCCAAAGTCCTCCAGTCGGTCCAATACATTAAAATAATCTGCTCTCATATTCCTCCAGTGAGCTGCCAAACACAATAACATCATCTAGGTATACCAGGCACTCTAGTAAGTTCATGTCCCCACTGCACGCTCCATCAATCGCTGAAAGTGGCTGGGGCACCTGAAATCCCTTGAGGCATCCTCATGAATTCATAGAAGCCAAGCGGACAGATAAAGGCTGTCTTTTCCACGGGTCCTCTGGGGCCATCGGATCCTGATAGTACCCACTGCGGAGATCCAGCACGAGAACCACTTGCTCCGTTTAGGCAGTCAAAGCATCCTGAATGCGGGCATTGTGTACTGATCAGGGATAGTCCGCCGGTTTAAGGTGCGATAATCCACACACATCCTTACTGTTCCATTCTTTTCCTCACTACCACAATGGGGAAGCATAAGGGCTTCTAGTTCTTGTATTACCAGCAGCTAACATCTCTTGCAGATGCCGTCTCACATCATCTATGTCAGCAGGTGCCAGGCGCGAGGACCTCTCCACCAAATGGTCTTCCGTCCATGCAGCCGGATATTGTGCTCAGCTCCCTTACACGCATCCTACATCCCATTCCTTTAAAGAAAACACCTGGTCTCTCTGGGCAAGCTTCTCACTGATCTTCACTTTCCATTCAGCGGCAGCGAAGTCGCGAAATCAAACAAGTCAGGCGTTACTCTGTCATTCTTCCTTGAACTCTTGCTGCTGGGTAGCACTGCAGTGTCTGCTTTGCATAGTGGGATGCAACCTCTGTTTACTAGATGTCTCTTTCCACACATTGTCTTGGACCATTACCCTTCTGGCATAAGCATGGGCTCTAAGCGGGCAAAATACTAAGCTGACCAGCAGTCCCTCTGGCAATTTTCCATCGCTGTCATCCAACATTAATATTTTATTCTTAACATCCTTTCTGATACGGACCTCTCCCTGTAAGGTACACTGGGCATTTGGCGCAGGATCAGAGACTCAGGATCCTTCTTCCATACAATTCGACCGGTTCCTCTGGTTCTGTTTTTTTCAGCATCTCTCTGTGCCTCATAGGCCTTCTTAATCAAAGCCGGAACTCTTAAGCTCTACTAGTCTTTGACCCCTGTTTTCATAACACAACTGTGCCAGCCTTCGAACATATGAGCATTTGTTCCAATCAACAAAGGACACCATCATACAGTCAGTGAGGGGACACACTAAGCTAGGGTCTCTACTTGTTCGACCACTCCATACGGAGGTGGGAAAGACAAGCAAAGTCTGGATATACCGGAATAGGGTGGGCCTTCTCCATAACTTCATACATCAGTCCTTCTAATGGTTGTAAGATCGTCTGACAAATGCTTCTGATACCAATCTTGGAACATAATTGTCATAGGGGCACTGTCTAATATAGCTCTTATAGACACTCCGTTCACCTTTCAGTGGTGCTCCATGGAGGGACCCACTATTCTGGACCAGTCTGGAGGCGGTAGTGGGGGCCTGGGCAGCTGACCTTGCACAAAAGGCGTGAATTAACATTTTGGTGCCCTCACTGGGATCATGTAGTGCACCTCTTAACCACTGATTTCTTCTCGAAGCTCTCCTTAGCAGCCTATATGCAACTTTGTCCAGTGTCTTTTGGGGACTGGCATTCCTTTCATGTGCCCATCTTTCCCACAATTATAGCAAAACATACTTTCTGGAGTTTGAGCTGGCGGGCGCCACACTGGGAGCCAGGGCGGGGTATTACTAACTGGAAACCTTGGTGCCATCTCTGTCTGCAGTGATAAGCATTTGGAGACATCTCGTCAGTTTCTCCACTTCCATGGTCAAGGAATCGAGGTTCAGAGCTGTTATCAGCAGGAGATACATGGGTGGACCCCCACCCCATAGCAGATGCAGTCGGATATAGGTCAGAGACCCGTGCTTGCAGGCGTGGCCTTCATAAAGGACTGTTTTTAATTCGGATCTCTCCAAGCAACAGTTAGCCCCCATTGTGACATATCTTTTTCCTTGTCAGAGCACTCATTGACTGCCAACCTCTGCCCTGAACTTCACTTGATGGGTCACCTCAGTCACTCGGGTCGTAGCCGCAGCTATTGGTGCAGGTCCTCCCGGTCGTCTTTTCTCAACTCCTGAATTTCTCTCATTAACTCATCATGGGAGGTGGGGATTCAGTCGATCTGCCAGGTGTAACTGAAGCAACAGCAGTTCTGAGAAGGGGCAGACTTAAGGATCCTGTCCAGCCTGGTTCGGGTCCAGTTCAATGGCTGGCAAACTACCTTTTCTGAGGCATTCTTGCAACAATTTTTTCCAGCGAGATATACACAGACAACAACTCCCCTTGGTACTGTTGTGCATCTCTTACTCTCCACCATAGGTCCTCATCAGAATCTGGGCTCCCATACACATTCTCCAAGGCCTCAAGATAGGCCTGTGCAGTCGCTTCAGGGTTACTGGCCGTTTGCTTGCGGATGGTAGCCAGGGCAGGACCTCGAGGCTCTCACTAACCCTCTTTCGCTTTTCACCTTCCAGGCATTGCCATTCTAGCACTTGGGGGCAACACTGGTCTATCAGGTCTCCCAGTCATCCTCCCTTGGGGAGTGGGAGGTGCCAGAAGATCCTCAACCTTACGGTGGAGTCGTGACTAATGGCAGGTGCAGAAATAGAGTCTGCATTGGTTCAGCCACCATTACGGGCACTGGAGCAGGAGGGTGTTGGGGAGGAACACTCCCAGGTGGCAAGAATAGTTTCTTCAAGTCCTCCACAGTTTCCCTCTCCCAGCAACCATTCAGCAAATTTCTCCTCAAAGTTTCAGATAGTGGTGGGGGCTGATTCCCCGGTCTTTACTGTCTTAGTTATCCTCTCAAGCAGTGAGGGCTCCCTCTGGGAATGGTCTGTGGCACTTTGGAGCTATCTATGGGATCCTTAAACTCTACTAGGGACAGGGAAAGTGTGGGTGAGCAGATTAGCATGCCGACCCACCACCACAGGGTTTTGTAAACCTTCCACCTTGGAAAGTACTCCCTGCACAGTGTCCCGTATTGATACCCAGGGGATGTCCAGGATAAGCATAGCATTTTGGGGTCGATCTCCTCCCCAGTACACCACTCCACCAGCGGTGCACAGCCACTTCTGTCGGGTGCCATTTTTTCTTAACAGTGGTTCGTAAATATGGCCACTAGAGGACACACAATCCCAGCGGTGAGCCTCAAGATGTAACCCTAGATGGGCGCTATCCCAGGGCTACTACCCCTGCCTGATTTGCCACTAACAGGTTGAGGGGCCTGGATCCAATGGCGGGTGCCTCCACCCAGAGGTCAGGGTTGCAATGGTTAAACTAACTTGGTCACAGCCCTCTGGGACACTGCAACCCCTTTCTTCCCACTAGTGGCCCACACAATATATCAAATTACCTTCACAGTACACTTACCCCCAGGTCTGGTTCGGCACTGGGACCTCCTGTGAAATGAGATACAGTGCAACAATCACAGTACAGTACTTTAACATAGACAAATACCTCAGGCAGTATAACTTTGCTGAAACAAGCAGCTCTGATTTATTTAGGGATATAACAAGGACAGGGAAATCAGGTTAATGAGCTTATCACTCTAATAATCTACCTATGGCTCTGTGCACAGGCCTATCCCTATCAGTTACTGTCCCTGGGTACCCAAGCCCTAGTAGCTAGTCAAACCGTGGCAGCTGGTAGGGCCCTTTCACACAGAGAAAAGGAGAATTAAACAGTCAACAGTACAGTAATTCCATTTGGATTTAATGTGGCAATTCAACAGGAGCAACCCTAGAATTAGTACTCACGACCTCCAAATAAGATAGGGTCCTTCAATGTCAGCAGGGCTCACTTGAGGTACACAAACCTCTTCACACATCCATATAAAAGAAAGTACTATACCAGGCAGGCTGCATCTGTACCGATCGCAATTACTGACAATACGGGAGAACACACAGCAGATTCAGTTCTGACAGACCGAGTGCAATTTTCAGCAATTCTTCCAGTCTTCTACAGGGTGAGCCTGGTTTCTACTCTTCAGAGATCCTTTGATTCTTTTCACAGGACCAGTTCAGTCCTCACAAGCTGCAGACCGAACTCTGGGCCTTACACGCGTTTTTGACTAAAACTGCACACTGAAAAAGCACAGGGCTCTTCCTTCTTCACTGCCAAAGCTCAACTGAACTCCAACCGACAAAACCGGGCACTTCCTTTGAGTTCCTCCCAGTTCTTGACTGGATTGGCTGTCACTCACAATAGACTGCTGCTGTTGGTCCAAAAAGGCACTGAAGTCTAAACTACATCTCCCAGAGTCACTGCCCATACAATCCTCTTGTGGCTGGCTCAGATTATGAGTCCAAGTTCTGATTCGTCCAAGGCACCATTTTAGAGCTAGCTTACCCCACACTGATTGGTCCAGTTCAGCAGTTCAAAACTAGAATGGGGAACTAGCAGACACAGTTCTGACTGCAAAGAAAGCAGGTTAGACAAACTGTCATTTCATTATTACTCTAAATAATTTCTGGTAAACAGTTACATCTTTCAGATAGGTTCCCTTTGCACTCCTAGTGACTGCAAAAATTAAGTGAATTGGCAGCAGCTCAAGTGGTACTCAGAGAAGCACACAGTCCCCCCATACAAACTAATTATGTCTGCAAGCAGACAGCTCTTAAAGAGACAGTACCAGAGGCTCTAAAAACACTCACTGATAAATGGCTTAAATGCCAAACACCATTCAGGCTTGGAGCATTCAAGCAAGCTCCTGGAAGTCTTTTGGGAACCCCCATTTGCAGGGGGGTTACATAAATCAAACAGCAGTAACTTCTTACAGATTGGATATAGTCTGGTTGCTGCTGCAGTAGATTCACTGAGCAAACCTTTTGATCCAATGTCAGTGTTGCACACTAGCTGGGCCAAGTGTTTTGCAGGATCAAATCTTCAGTCCAAATCACAAGCAATGCTTTCAAACTCTTCGATACTTTCTGCTGCAGTTTCAGTCATAAAATCAGAAAGTTCCAACTTCTGCAATCAGGCAGTCTGAAAAAGGAGATGTAGTGGGAGGGAGGAAAGGTAGGCCTCTTCCCTCCGATTCACCTTATGCCCCATTCAGAGATCAGCTGCTCAAAAACTCAAGCTGTTCACTCCTCAAGCTCCAACTTCAACTGATCCACTGTCTCTTACAGTTCTGAGCATTTCTCTTGAATTCCAGGATTCGGGTTGGCTGGGGAAGCTGTCAGTCACAGGGTGGGACTCCCCCTCTAGTCCAGTTTTGGCGCCAACCTAAAAACTACCAGAACTACAGTTTTTTTTTTTTTTCCCATGAGACACTTGGGCTAAAGACCCTGTAAGACTCCTGGAGTTCTATTGGTCCTATTACTGGAAGCCCTGGACCAAACATGGTGGTTCTCATTCCAAAAGACGAGCTGCAAAAAAAGGTTGGACAAACTTCTCTCATTCAAATATAATAATACACCAGAGGTAGATAAGTAGTTTCCATTTGGGCTCCCTCTGCGCTATTATTGACTGCAGAATGAAGCAAATCAGAGTGGTGTCTGGCCGGTTGCAAGCCCCAAATCACTCAGACCCAGCCCAGACCATTCACTATACACAAGCTAGCTGAACTCTTAAAGGGACAGGCGTGGAGGCACTACACAGCACTCTCATGTAAACAACAGAAACAGACACTCTTGGATCTGTTACTTATACAGGATGTCAGCCTGGCAGTGGGCATGGAAACAGCCTAGGAAGACATTAAGGTAAACCCCAAATTGGTAGGGGGGGTTACACTCGAACAAGTAAGTCAGGTCTCATCTCCTCGCTGTGCTCCATGGGGGTAAATCTACATGCTTTGGCTCAGCGGGCATTCCATCACATGGGAAAAATAATAAAAATAAATAATCCTTGAAAGAAAAGTAAATTACTGTGTCATTCACGCCTTCTCATCTCATTTCACTAATCATACTGTTTATTACTACTAAACAGTGGTTTTAATTGCTTTTTTTCTAATGATATGTTGCTTAAAAACTGTTTAAAATGATTTTTTTAACATGCAGTTACCATAAAACAATAAAGGTTATAAAAGCTTCAGATAAGCATCCAAACCTTTTTTGCTTATCAGAATCTTTTGAGGTTCTCCCATCCCTATTATCAGTTTTGTTGGCAAAATTTGTTGACTTATTACTAAGCCTGCAACAGATAACAAACCTATGGAAGACAGCTTTTCATTGCTCCCATACCTAAAGGGGTCCAGTTGACTCGGTAGGGAACTACAGACCAATATCACATTTGACACTTTTAGGGGAAAAACCCAGGAGAGATTACTACATGTGCAGTTAACAGAATATGTGGAAACAAAGTTATATCATTGACCCAGCATGCCTTCAGGAGGGTTTGTAGTACCATGACTGCCTTGTTCAAGTTCACGAATTATCTGCACTTACAGTAAATATGGAGAGGGGCCTATACACAGGTGTAATGTTCGTGGACCTAACCAAGGTATTTGATTTGATCGATCATTCCCTCCTGAAGCCAACGATGTCCCAACTGGGTTTTGGCTCACCTGTAGTGAATTGAATTTCGAGTTACTTAACAAATCAAAAGCAACTGGTAAAAGTAAATGGGGACTTAAACTTCACACCCAGTACCCTTTGGCATTCCTCAGGGATCCATATTGAGACTGCTGTTATTCTCATTATTCATAAATAATGTGGCAATTGTCTGTGATGATTTAAAACTCATTCTTTATGCAGAGGATGCTGTCCTCTATTTAGCGAAAAAGGACATTAGGGAGTTAAAGTGAAGATCCCCTCAGCCTTTTATTCTTTTTTCCTGTGTAGTTTGTAAGTATGCACAATGATTGCCTCTATTGCAGCTTCCTAATTTCATCAGGATTTAAATGTAAATGAAGGTACTTAAGCCTGGTGTGAAAAACTGCTCGACTCCACCGTAAAAGCTATGACCTGATTTATGTAAGGCATCCTGGAATTTTATGATGTTGTTATAGTGCTAAAGCCTGCAGAAGTTATATTGTGTTAGTCAGTGCTGTTGCTGTACTCTGCAGTCCCTATGTTCTTGTCTTATGCTGTCCATGAAACCTTACAAGGGGTAGTAAGATTTATTTATTTATTTATTGAAATGTTTCACCTGGAAGGCACACTGAACAACAAGTTACTCATCTCCCGGTGTGACCTGGGAAGTGCCCTGCTGTTTTGTGTAGTTTAAAGTGTATCCATGTTAGAAAAAAATGATTTGGAGAATAGAGGGACTTCACAAGACATGTAACATACAAACATACGAAACTGCCAGCAGAAACAGGCCTCACGGTCTATCGAGTCTGCTTGAGTGTGCAGCTAGCACCTCATCTCGCAGCTGCCCCTCCTGCCTCCCTCTTCCCAGTATCCCTTACCCTGTCCCAATCCCTCTTGAAACTGCCCACCGTCTTATAGGACACTATCTCGTTTGGTAAGGTGTTCCATTTGTCCACCACTCTTTCAGTGAAAAAATGTCTCCTCATCTCCCTCCCGGAAGCCGGCCCGGTGGTGCTGAGGGTTGAGGCGCTGGATGCCACACCTCGCGCCATGCCGGTGACCCTGGTTCGGGAACAGACCTGGGTGGCCAGGGGCCAGCGAGGGGGAGATTGAACATCCAGAGGACTACTCTCTCTTCCCCAGAGAGGGCTAGGGGAAATGACCGCTCAATGAGCGACCTCTGGTGGAGGCTGGGGGGTAGCCAAAAGAGCATTGTGGTATATGCCAGGGGGTGGAGCCATGGCATGCGTTGCCTTGGCAGCCGGGATCCACAGGGCCGTAACAACCAAGAAAATACCTCCCTCCTCCCACTGATAGGCAATGGCGCCTCCCACCCAAGGACCACACTCCCAGTAGTCGGGCTCGGCTGTCTCCTCGGCCAGATTCCTCCCGGCCCGGTCTCAACCCTATAAGAAAGAGCACCCTGGGCGGGGGCAGCCCTTCCCTGGAGGGTAGACCCAGGGGATGCCTGGTGTCGGGGGAGACCAGTCAGTGCCATGCAGGGAGGTAAGAGTCCAGGAATGGGTGGTCGCTGGAGAGAGTTCGGTAAGGCTAAAGTAGGGAAGGGGAAAAAATAGAATTCGAAAAAAAAAATACATATATATCTATATTCCTCTTGAATCTCCCCCCTCCAATTTCAGTCCATGCCCTCTCATGTCCCTCCTCTTTCTCATCTGGAAAATCCCTTCTGTGTTGGTCTTGTTTATCCCCTTTAGATACTTAAAGATCTCAGTCATAACCCCCATCCCTCCTCTCCTCCAGCGAATACATATTCAACTCTCCCAGCCTGTCCTCGTAGTGCTTGCTCTCCAATCCCTGGATCATCTTTGTGGCTCTTTGCTGCACCCCTCCAACAATCTGATGTCCTTCTTCAGGAATGTATGCCAGTACTGCACGCAGTACTCGAGGTGGGGCCTGACTAATGACCTATACAGGGACAGGATAATCTCCTTCCTTCTGGAGGAGATCCCTCTTGCAATACACCCCAGCATTTTGTTGGCTTTTGCTGCCGCCTTCCTGCACTGAGCAGAGTTGTTCATGCTCCCCGTAATGATCACTTCTAGGTCCTTCTCCTTTGTGGAGCTCCCCAACTGTACCCTGTTCAAGTGATAATCCCTCCCCTGGTTCCTGGCTCTGAAGTGCATAACCTTGCACTTCTTGGTATTGAACCCCAACTGCCATGTTTCTGCCCACTCCTGCAGCTTAGTCAGGTCCTCCTGCAACCCCTTCCACCCCTCTGCATCATCAACCACAGCTCTCATCTTGGTATTGTCTGCGAACAGACTGATCTTGCTCCAGATCCTGTGTGAGATATCTGCAATAAAAATCCCAAACAGCATCGGTCTCAGTACCGATCCCTGTGGTACCTCGCTCGTCACCGAGGTCCCCACCACCACCACTACCACCACCCTTTGTTGCCTTTCCTTTAGCTAGTTTGTGATCCATTTCACCATTTTTGGTCCTGCCCCCACATGTTCCAGTTTCACCCTCAACCCACCATGTGGCACTGAATCAAAGGCTTTGCTGAAGTCTAAATACAGGACATCCACTGCATGGCCCTTGTCCAGTTCCCATGTCACCCAGTTGTAGTACTCTACAAGATTTGTCTGGCAGGATCTGCCTGCTAAAAACCCATGCTGTTGACCATCCTGGAGACCGTTTTCCTCTAAGAAGCTCACTTGCCTCTCTTTTAGTATAGTCTCCATGAGCTTTCCCACGATCGATGTGAGGCTCACTGGCCTATAGTTTCCTGCTTCATCCTTTGGATCACTTTTGTGGATGGGCACCACATGAGCCATTCTCCAGTCCCGTGGTACACATCCTGTGTCCAGGGAGGTATTGAACAGGTCGGCCAGTGACCCCACCAGGACCTCTGCCAACTCCTTTAGTACCCTAGGGTGAATGCCATCATGTCCAGGTGCTTTGTCCACCCTCAATGACAATGCCCTCAACCCATCTAATACCCAGCTCTCTGTAATCCCTACATCTGTCATCTCCCCCCGCTGCCCTCCTCACCTTGGGTATCTGCCCTCCTTCTCCTGCGTGAATACAAATCAGACGTATTCATTCAGTGCCTCTGCCTGCTCCACCACTTTCTCCACCCACCCTCAGTCCTTCTTAATCCTCACCAGCTGATCCTTGCTCCTTCTTCTCTGTTCAATGTAGCAAAATAAGTATTTTTCTACACTTTTGATTCTCTGCACCGGTCTCTGCTCCCTGGATGCCTTGGCCACCCTGACCAGTCTGGTAACCTCCCTGGACTTTTCCATGTATGTATCCTTGTCTTCACCCCTCTCTGATTTCCTGTACTTCTGAAATGCTGCCCTCTTGGCGCTCACTCCTTCCATAACCTCCTGTGTCAACCAACTGGGTTTCTTTGCCCTACCTTTCTTGCTTTTCTTCCTAGTGCAAGACTCCGTAGCCTCTGCCAGCCCTTCCTTTATGATATCCAGAACTGAATGACAGTACAACTTCAGCTGGCTTGTGCAGGTACACATCATCAGCTCCCATGATGCCTTGCATGACTGGGGTCATGACTTTTGGAATGGAGACAAACAAGTTTTCATACCAGAACGAAAACAGAGTGAAGCAACCTCATTTATATTTAAATTAGGATGAAGTTAGGGGAATGCAAGAGCGTTTATGCCTACAAACTACACAAGTATACAGAAAATAGGTTGACAGGACTTTATTACTAGAATATGGTAAGATGTCGACTTGGTTCAAAAAATAGCATACTAGCATACTACATACTATGAAGCTATCAGATTAGGCCCTATGGTCTATCGAGTCTGCTCGATGGTCCGTGCCTTCCCAGGGCACTGTTTGTAGCCCCCCCAGAAGGTCCGCCATATCCCAGTGGGGCTCCGGGATGCACCCTCCCTCTATACCTATCCCAGCCTTTCTTGAACCCTTCCACAGTAGTAGCAGCCACCAACTCCCCGGGCAGCACATTCCAGGGCTCCACCACCCTCTTAGTGAAGTAGCGCCTCCTTGTTTCCCAACCCTCAGTCTCCCTCCCATCCAGCTTCACTGAGTGTCCCCTGGTGGCCCCCACCTCCCTCAGCTGAAAGACCCCCTCAAGGCTTACCCTATTCATTCCTTTGAGATATTTGAAGACCTCTATCATATTCTCCCTATTCCTTCTTTCCTCCAGCAAGTACAGGTTGAGTTCCCCCAGTTTCTCCTTATAGGGCCTTTCCCCTAGCCCCAGTATCACCCTTTCTAGTAATACAATGTCCCTGTTTAAGAAGGGACGCCAAAACTGCATGCAGTATTCAAGGTGTGGTCTAACCAGGCAATTATACAGCTGGAGGAACACCTCTCAACTCCTTGAGGTTATCCTCCTGGCTATGCACCCCAGCATTTTATTTGCTTGGGCTGCAGCCCTTCTACACTGCTCTGAGTTATTCATTTTGTTATCCACCACCACCCTGAGGAGGTCCTTCTCCCCTCTAAAAACCTGCAGTGCCCCCCCCCCCAGGGTGTATATATGAGCCGGATGTTTGGCCCCCAGGTGCAGAACCCTGCATTTCCCAGCATTAAACTTTAGCTTCCAGGCTCGTGACCATCTCCCCAGAGTCTCCAGGTCCTCCTGGAGATCCAGCTTTCCCTGCTCCCAATTTACCACTGCCCACAGCTTCGAGTCATCTGCAAAGAGGCTCATCCCGCTCCTGATACCACCACTTATGTCTGAGATATAGGCGTTAAACAGGAGTGGGCCCAGTACTGACCCCCGTGGGACTCCGCTAGTGACTATCCTGGCGGATAGACCTCCCCCCCACCCTCACTCTCTGTACACATCCTGTTAGCCAGTTTCCTGACCACCTGCCCCCCCCATATCCTCCAGCTTCCTCAGTAGCCCAGGATGTGGCATCGAGTCAAATGCCCTGCTGAAGTCCAGAAAGAGGACATCCACTGGCCTGCCCTGATGCAGCGCAATCATCACCCCTTCATAGAACTCCACCAGGTTGGTCTGATATGATCTGCCCTTAACAAAGCCATGCTGGTGATCATCTAGGTGACCCCACGCCTTCAGAACCCCCTCCATCCTATCCATCAAGATAACCTCCATCACTTTGTCCACTACCAACATCAGGCTAACGGGCCTATAGTTACCCGGCTCCTCTCGTGAGCCACCCTTGTGCATAGGCATGATATTGGCCATCCTCCAGTCATGAGGCACCCAATCTGACTGTAGGGAGTAGTTAAAATAGTCTGCCAGAGATGCAGCCAGGGTATCTGCCAGCTCCTTAAGCACCCTGGGATGGATCCCATATGGGCCTGGTGCTTTATCCCCTCCTAGGGCCTTGAGGACTTCCCACACCCTCTTTCTGGGTATTTTAACATCCATTTCCCCCACTTCATCTGCCGGTCCCCCTTCCCACTCTCCTAGCCATGCTGCCCCCCCCCATCCTCCTTGGTAAAGACCAAGGCAAAAGATCATTTAGTACCTGCACCTTCTCCCCACCTCCTCCACCCACCCACTCCCTATCCTAAGAAATCTGCCCCTTCCCTTTTCTTCTTTCCCTGATATACCTGAAGAACCCTTTTCCCCCTTCTAATCCCCTGTGCCAATCTCAGCTCCGCCCCCGCCTTGGCTGAACTCACCACCCTGGTGACCCTCCTGGCTGCCTTATACTCCCCCTTGGATATAGCCCCCAAGAATGTTCGTATCGCTATAAGCAGCCTTTTTTTCCCTCACCGCATCCTGGACCTCCTGTGTCCACCAGCTCATCCTCCTAGCTTTGCCCCACTTGCGTCTCTCCCTCGTGCAGGCCTTGGTAGCCTCCAGGAACCCCTTTTTTATAATTTCTCACTGAGCCTCCATGACCATGCTTGGCCTGATCTCATCTAGGTAGCCCCTAAGGATCCGCTCCATCCCCCCCAAAGTCTTCTCCTCTAAAATCAACCACTGTCGTTCTTGTGTGTTCTACCCCGCCCCCTAGTTCAAGGGAGAACCAAACCGTGGTGTGGTCGCTTCCCACCAGTGGGTCTCCAACAATTATGTCCCTGATGAGCTCACCATCTGACAGGACCAGATCCAGGATGTACCCCTCCCTCGTCGACTCAGTCACTAGCTGGGCAAGGAACGCATCCTGGAAGACGTCAAACAGGCGCTGCTCCCTGCTCGATTAGGATGCTATAGTTCCCCAGTCTGCTCCTGGCATATTCAGGTCCCCCAGCACCACAGTTGTGTCCTCTCCCCTACCACAGTGGTCCCTAAGGTTAGCCACCAGGCCTTCCTCCTGTTCCTCTCCCTGCCAGGGTGGTCTATATACTACCCCCCATCTTCACCCGTTTACCCCCCTTGAGCCTGCAGGGTGACCCAAACAGCCTCCACCTGATTCCCCGCTTCCTCAACCTTGTTTATCCCTATGCCATCCCTAATGATAAAAACTACCCCCCTTCCCTCCACCCGATCCCTTCTGCACGTGGTGTACCCTAGTAGGTTTAGGTCCCAATCATGTCTGGAAGTGGCCCAAGTCTCTGTGACTGCCGCCACATCCACCCCCAAACAACAGCACCTGAAGCTCTGGCATCTTGTTTCCCATGCTCCTAGTGTTTATCAGGACCACCCTCAAACTTGCCCCCTTCCCCCCCCTCCCCTGCCCCGAGGCCTCCCTGCCCTCTGCCTACAAGGACCCCCTCATGCACTAGTTGCTCTGCCTGTTGCCCCTCCTCCCTCCCACCCACCTGTGGGAAAGGCCAGGGTCTCCCTGGCCTGCCAGAGCCCTTTCCTCTCCCCTACAGAGTTTAAAGCCCCACCTGGGTGGATGAACTCTGCCAGTCTAAGCTGCAGGACCTCTTTTCCCTCTGAGCTAAGGTGGAGCCTGTTCCTGCATTGCACCCCAGTCCCCCACCCACCCTACCCCCTGGCCCTTTGCAATTTACAGAGCCATACATTTACATCCCTTATTTTTGCTTATTCTCTACACTGGCCCTAGGCACCATTAATATCTCCAAGAAGGAGATCGAGCATCCCACATCCTGATAGACCCTGGCCAGCTCCCTAAACCTAGCTTGTATCTCCAGCTCACTGTTTCCCTCTATGTTGTTAGTACCCAAGTGCACTAATATGTCAGGGGTCCCACCACACTCCTGCACTACAGAACAGATCAGATGTTTTTTGCCTGATGCACCGTCAAGCCAGATATACTCCTGGACTTAACAGCACAGGAAGTCCCCCCCCCCACCTGATCCCCATAATCATGGAGTCCCCCAGGAGAAGCACTCTTACCGCCTCCTTTTCCCTAGACCTGCTCGCTATCCCAGTTCCCCCTTCCCCAGCATTACCAAGCACGTCCTCCCCTTCCCTCATGCCAAAATCAAACCAGTACCTCCCTCCAACCCTTATCTCTCACTGACCTGACCACCTTGGCCTCTTTCCTTCCTGCTTCAGCACTGTAGTCCATTCCTGTTCATCTTCCGGGAGCAAGGACCCCCCCGCCCCCTGGTCTTCCTCCTCACTTACCTGTCCACCTCAGCCACTTTCCTTTCCCTGGCTATGTCCGGGACCAACCCTGTATCTCCCCAAGGAGCAAGAGCCCCCCCAGCCCTCTGCTCTTTTCCCTCTCAGACCTGTCCCCCACCACTCTTCCCCTCCTCCCACTGCACCCAGACCCAACTCGGTATTTCCCCTAGGGACAAGGGACCCTGCCTGCCCCGGGTAATGCACTGCCCCCTTCCTCCCTCCTCTGTACCTGCCCCCTCCCTCCCTGCATAACCTCATCCCCCATAATTATACCGCTTCCTTTACTGGGTAACCTCCCCCTCTCGAGTTCCCTCTTCCTTGCCATCCCTCCTTCCTTCCCCGTGCCTTGACTCCCATTTCTCCTGTCAGTGCTCGTGCATCCTCCGTATCCTATCCCCCAACCCCCAGACTCTATGACTGGGAGTAACTCCTCCTTCTCCCTTACCTGCTGAGTCCATCACCATCCCCCACTTACCTGCCTCCAGAGGAGCCTCCTCCTCTCCATATTCCCCTCCTTCGTTTGTCAGTGTCAGGGGTGTGAATCTGTTTTTATGCTCTCTGCCATTTTTCCGGCCTCCCCCTGCTGACTCACACTGTCTATCCGTTCTCTTTTGCCCATACCCTGGCACTCTTCTCCTGTCCTCTTGCCAGGCCCCCTGTTTCTTATTCCTACTAACCTCGTGCCAGTCTCCCTGGTCCTTACTTTGCTCAGGGTCACCCCAACCCCCTGGTGTTCCCCTCCTTCCTCCTCCAGGATCCACTCCCACACCCCCTCATTTTGGTAGCGCAGTTCCCTGCACTCATGCCATCCTTCTCCTGTCTGTTCCCTCCCAATAGGGGTGCCTCACTGGAGTCCACTACCTTTTTACCATTTCTCCCCCTGCTGCCCATACCCCAACCCCCCCAGAGCCACCATCCTTTACACCCCCTTCCCCCAACTCCCATCTTAGCCTCTTGACCTCCTCCCTGAGATGTGCCAACTGTTGGCACACCATACAACCCCCCATCCTCCATGCCAGGGCTAGCACTATGGCCGACCCACACCCTACATACCCCACTACCCTTCCAAAGATACAAGCCCTCGTGCTCTAAGGACCCTCCCCCATACGGCTTTCCCATCCCCAGTTGTCCTAACAGTGCCAGAGCACGTCAGAACCCCCTACCTATGCCCGTTGGGCCAGCTAGCAAATAAAGACTGCCCTTACAGACGTGGTATAAAATTACTCATACACAACAAAGCACAGATACAGGCCCTCTGTAAAAGTCAACCCCCAACACAACTTCACCAATGCTTGCAGTCCAGTTAAAAGTTAAAAGTCCATATCAGGTTTCATATATGCAGTGTCAGTGGCTCAGTAGGTAGCACACTTGCCTCTGAGGCCGGGAGATCAGAGGGCTGTGGGTTCAGTTCCCACATCTGGCACTTGGGTTAATATCCCAGTACTGACACTGTGGTGCAGCATGAGGAGGGTGCTGCACTTCTGAGAATGCCGTCTTTCAGATGAGACGTTAAACCGGGTCCCATCTGCCTGGATTGGTGGTAGTTCAGGTGGATGTTAAAGATCCCATGGCACTTATCGAAAAAGAGTACGGGAATTTCCCCGGTGTCCTGGCCAAATTTCCCTCATTCACTAAAAATACCACCAACAGCTTAATCTGGTTCAAGGTCAGTTGACATTCATCTGTATCCCCCTCCCCCGGATCGTGCCTGAAAATAGGCAGGATTTGCCTAGTGCACTTACCCGGTCAACAAAAACTAAATAAATAAATAATATGCACTCTCTGGTTAAAAGTCCATATCCCTCAGGAAGCATGGTTAAAAGTCCATATCCGGTTTCATAGAAACATAGAAGTTGACGGCAGATAAGGACCGAAAGGCCCATCCAGTCTGCCCATTTCTTTTTCTACCTTATAAATGTGCCATTGGCCTTTGCTCTGTCAGTGGCCTATCTATTCATACTCATTTGTATTTGTATTTTAACCAGGGAAGGTTTCATATAACCTTCCCTGGTTAAAAGTCCATAGTTTCATACAACACTCCCCTAGATTTCTTAAAACCCTCCCTGGTTAAAAGTCCACATCCCTTGGGCCAATCACAGGTCTGTAGACTGTAGGCTCCTCCCATCTCCCACATTTTAATAGCAGTCGGGGTTTGGGAGGGCAGGTCGGATGAAAATCCTGTCTTCAAAACTTGCACCTCTGGCTTTAATTGGCCAAGAATCCTGTCCCCTCTGTTGCTGCAGCCAGACTGGCTGCCAGATCCTCCTCTGTGCTGCTCCTTCCATGGCCACTCTCCGCCTTTCTAGGGGCACTGACTGCGAGCCCCCTGGCCAGTCGCCCTCCGTTTGTAGCTGTTCACTGCTTCTCCTAGGGCTGCTGACTGCAAGCCCCTGACCCGGCACAGGGCACAGCTCCCTCTGCAAGTTTGGAGTAGTGACCCGGCCATGCGTCTTTTATGGCCTGGCAGCAAACTCCAAAACTCGTGCCTCTGGTAGGTGGTGGCCAAAAATCCTGTCCCTCTGTTGCGGCAGCTCGATTGGCTGCCGGATCCTCCTTCAGCTGTTCCTTCCACGGCGCCTCCACTTTCTAGGGCCACCGACTGCAAGCCCCATGGCCACGTCACCCTCATTGCGGCCGTTCACTACTTCTCCTAGGGCAGCCGACTGCAAGCCCCCGACCCGGCACAGTGCACAGCTACCTCTGCGAGTTAGTAGATTAGTAGTTAACTAAAAGAAGACAAAAGCCATGCTTTTTAGTTTAGTTCAGAGGGAAAGAGGTGATAACATCTCAGGTTCTGACACATGGAAATGATAGGTTAGAGGTGGTGAGTGAGTTCAGGTATCTGGGAGTGTACCTGTACTCCCATCTCTCATACTATTACCACATGCAACATGCTACTACTCAATTGCATAAAAAACTTGGGGCTTTGTATGTGGTCAAAGATTTACTTACTGACAACAAGAGAAGGGTAATTGCCCAAAGCTGCCTACAACCTTCCATGGATTATGGAAGTGTCATCAGGGGAGGACAAATAAAATACTATCTAAATGAATAAGATTGTATAACACCATTTACAGGTTCGCACTTAGGCTAAAAAAAAAACAAAAAAAAAACAAGAGCATTACTGTGACGTATAAGAATAACTGAAGTGTCTACCACTCAAAGATAGAGATAAGCTATCTGTGGGTATTATGGTCTGTAATTTGCTTAAAACAGGGAGAGATGGGCCAATTTGTGATATAATGAAATTTCAAAATAGTGATAACAGACTACAGTTATCAACTGCCCCCAACAGCAACTTCTCCTCTTTTGAAAACCTTTATGGGTCAAAAATCATTCACCTTTATTGCAGCAAGGGTGTGGAACAACATGTCACTTCATATTAGACAGTCTACGTCCATATATTGGTTCAAAACACTCTATAAACAACACCTGCACTGGGGGCTGCACGACAGTACAGGATGTCATTGTTTTAAAAATACTTTCATTTTATACTGTATGTAATACTCATATTAGCTCAACCCAATTTCTAATCAACAATTGCAGGCTATTGCAGGATAATTTTGCACTGTACTTAACTTATACTGTAAATAGAAACATAGAAACACAGACTTTGACGGCAGATAAGGACCGCTTGGCCCATCTAGTCTGCCCATTTCCCTACCAACAGGATAAGCTGCAGATCCTAGTTAACCAACAGCCTATTTCTTCCTATCCCCCACAAAAATTGCCTTATGTCTGTCCCATATATTCTTGAATTCTCTCACAGTTTTAGACCCCACAACCTCCTCAGGAAGGCTGTTCCATACGTCAACCACCCTCTCTGTGAAAAAATGCTTCCTCATACTGCCCCTGAATAATTCTGCCTAGCCTATTATTTTATATTGGTGTACATTTGTCTACAATGTAATGCTGTTGTTGTCCATGTAAACTGTATTTCTGTATATTGTATCTTTTTCTTGTCTGGGTCACGTCTGAAAAAGGGCCATGTGGCTCAATGCATTTTACCGGTTACCAAACTTGCAATAAACATAAATAAAAAATAAATATGCAGTAAATGGAGGTACAACTGGGATTTTAACCTCAACCTTTACCATAGAGCCCAGGACCATAGGCCCAAAGAACAGACCCTCTAAACAAATGAAAATGCATTACGTGTTAAGGCTTAGCCAGTCCTTGTTTGCCGTGGTTACATAGCAAGCATCCACTGTGAGGGGAAGCAGCCAGCAAAGAGAAGCCAGTCAGCACTTCCAGCAATTAAATGATGTCCAAACAGGATAGCACATAGTTCCATCAGTTAGTCAAAAGGATTTTTTCAAGGCTGTTATTTATTGCAGCAGCCCACAAAGGGCAGGTTTCAAAAACTGATCAGGTCTATACTGGTCCCAACATGGCACAGGGCCTAGTTACAGCTAAGCCTTGTCCTGCTGTTTGCATCAGCACCCCACCCCATGGCACACGTGGAGAAAGTTCTGGTGAAAAAAATGTGTCCAAAAAACAAAGAAGGATGAATACAGCATGGCATGGCAGGAATTTGTAGTAACAGATTTCTTTGTCCCATTACGAGCTAGTATACTGTCGGAAATTAATCTTAACTTCCAAAAGTAACATATTGCTTCTGCTGAAGTATTTTTTCCTTTTCTTTTTTCTAATTGGAAGATCTTCTACCTGATAATACTTGGTGTGATGTGTGAAGCAGTACTTACCTAGAGGCTGACATCACTAGTTCTGTTTCTTCTCATACATCATCAGCCCTGTGACCTCACTGTCTGTGATGTCACAACTGGTGAAGAGCCAATCAGCTGCTGCCAGATCAGTCACTTGTGATGTCACAGTAAGGTCGGCATGCTAGATGAGGTATGAAGAGGACAAGAACTAGATTTGTCAATCTCCAGGTAAAGTACTGTTCTTCACATCACATCTCATACTATCAAGGACAAAACCTTATAATGAGAAACAAAAAAAACATTTCAGAAATAAAAAGTAGCAAATGACAGCTTTTGAAAAGTAATAACATTTTCTGTCTACTTTTTGTTGGTGCTACTATCTCTTTAAGACACAGTAGCAGTGAGCAGCTGCATAACTCAGTTTTGCAAGCTGTGTTTTTCAGCCCTCGTCTTGGCCCATCCTTGGTTGTGAGTAGCACTTGTATTAATTAGGCCACTAGCACCCTTCCCCCTTGACTTTTCTCTTGTTTCCTCCTGGCACCATCAAATAATGACCTCTGAACTACATAACCACTCCTTCCACATCCTGGTAAGGCTGGCAGTAGAATATCAGTTGCCAACACTACCACATAGTCATGTGGCTTCGCTGTCCCTCGGCCCCAAATACTGAGTCGCCTTCAGTATTACCACCTTTGACTCTTTGGAGGAAACCTCCATACCATATGCTCCTGGACAAGCCTTACACCCTGGTTTTTGTTTACTCCTTCCGGACCCAGCATGGTTTTCTCCTTTCTCAGCCATCATTCCTACCGCATCACATTTCCAGCACTCTTATACAAGTTAAAAGACCTGTGGAAGAAAGAATCTGATCTTGCAGCCGAACATTCTCCTTTTTATAAACAAGGAGTTGCAGTTCAAAGCGAAGTGCAGCTGAATAAATGACTGGTTAGTTCTGCACCAAGGAGAGAGTGGCCTGAACACTGGAAAAACATGTCGGTACTCCAAGAGCCCCAACTTCAGTGTTGTTCATTTGTTACAAGGTTTACATCAATATGTTAAGCAGACCTGCAGTTTTATTTGCTGGATCAGTATTCATTTCACAGATATTGGCATCATCTCCCTTGGTCACCTCTGACTTATTGACACATCAGACATCAAGATCAAGATAACTGTGTAGTGTGACTTAGACCACAGAGTTTGTCACATTTATATTTAAGCCTTTTCTGCTTATGCAGTGTGCAGGCCTGGCCCCCTGTCCATGGCATATAGAGGTACCGGGTGGTCATGTTGCATAATCTTCAGGGTATATCTTCTGCAGGGTGTGCATTACCTTTGCAGCAGCAGTGCAGCACCTAACAACTGTGGTACTCATGGGTTAATAATACTCTCCGTATCTGCATTGTTCTCTTTGCAGATCCAGATAAAGCATCATTATACCTAAAGAGGAACTAAAGATCTGTTAAGCTATGAAGTGAAAGATTAATTGGATGTAAGAGCTGCACTTGGAACAATGATAAAAAAAAAAAAAAATTCTCTCTTCTGATGTATAATTTTTATTGGGGTTTGCTAGAGGCAATAAATACAGGATGCTGCTTCAGCCACTACTCTTATCAGAAATAATACAACTTAAACAATACTTTTATATTTAAATCCCATATTGCTATATGCAGAACTCATGCTCACTAAGGCTATAGCGGCATTTGCCAGTTCTCAATGTAATTGTGTTATTCATCACATTTCAAGGCTTGGCAGGGCCCACTTCCATCAGGGACCCATGTGGGGGGATTTACAAATACCACTGCCACCAGGGACCCCACTGGGGGGATTTACAGTTACCACTGACACCAGGGACTCCAGAGTAGGGATTTACAGTTGCCACTGCTACTAGGGACCCCTCTGGAGGGATTTACAGTTACCACTGCCACCAGGCACCCCTCTGGGGGAAAAATAGATGAAACTGAAACAGCTGTGGGACTGGCACCACCTTCTCACTGCCACACTCACACACTAAAGCTGCTCCCATGGATATCTCTCTCACACACACACACACACACACACACACTATGCATGTTCCTGTAGGTATCCCCACCACACATAATATTGCAAAAAAGAAAATAAAAGGGCTGGGCACGCCCCAGACTGAGAGCAGACATGACACAAACTGAGCTAATACCCCTATATATTGACTTGGAACTAATGAGTCTTCCTCAGGGAGCCCCCTGAGGAAGACTAATTTGTTCTGAGTTGACACATGGGGTGTTAACTTCGTTTGTGTCATGCACCTTATTTAATTAAAAAAAAATATATCACATTTATTCCACCCTCAGCCTGGTATTTTTTTTTTTCACTCCAGAGTGTCCTGACTGGTGGCACCTTTGAGGGCAAGGTCGCACTTCTCCAGTATTGCCTTCTTGCTACACACAGTTGCAGTTTTCATGGGTATCTCCACATACAAACAATACCCACGGGCCCAGCGGGTATCCCCATACACCATGTTCCTCCTGTGTATACACACACACACACACACACACACACACATATTACTGTTGCTCCCATGGGTATCCATTTGCTATTCAACAGAGCGCAGCTGCCTAAAATACTTACTTATGGAAAAGATAAAAAGCACTTTTGTAGTCCAGACAGTCTAAACACACACACACACACACACACACACACACACACACACACACACACACTATGCATGCTTATGTGGGTGCAAACAACACTATGGCTGCTCCCATGGTTATCCTGCTCCCCAGACACAATACGTGCTCCCATAGTACCTCCCCCCCAACACACACTCACACACACTATGGCTGCTTGCATGGGTATCTGACCCACAAACACACACACACACACCCATTATGCATGCTCCCACTGGTATCCCTGCACACATACATGATTGTTGCTGCCATGGGCATCCCACCCTCCCAGCACACATTATGGCTACTCTCATGGGTACCCCCCCCCCAACACACACATCATGGCTGCTCCCATGAGTATCACCCCAACACACACATCATGACTGCTCCCATGGGCATCCCCCAACACACATATGACTGCTTTCATGGGTATCCCCCAACACACATTATGGCTGCTCTCATGGGTATCCCCCACCACACACATTATGGCTGCTCCCATGGGTATCCCCCAACACACACATTATGGCTGCTACCATGGGTATTCCCCCAACACACACATTATGGCTGCTCCCATGGGTACCCCCCAACACACACACATTATGGCTGCTCCCATGGGTACACCCCCAACACACACATTATGGCTGCTCTCATGGGTATCCCTCCAACATACACACATTATGGCTGCTCTCATGGGACCCCAACACACATTATGGCTGCTCCCATGGTATTCCCCCCAACACACACATTATGAGTGCTCCCATGGGTACACCCTCTAACACACACATTATATTACTGCCCTATGGGTACACCCCTTCAACACACACATTATGGCTGCTCTCATGGGTATTCCCCCCAACACACACATTATGGCTGCTCCCATGGGTACACCCCCCCAACACACACATTATGGCTGCTCCCATGGGTACACCCCCCCCAACACACACATTATGGCTGCTCCCATGGGTACACCCCTCCAACACACACATTATGGATGCTGTCATGGGTATCCCACTCTAACACACACATTATGGCTACTCTCATGGGTACCACCCCCACACACACACATTATGGCTGCTCCCATGGTTATCCCCCCAACACACATTATGGCTGCTCTCATGGGTATCCCTCCAACACACACACATTATGGCTGCTCCCATGGGTATCCCTCTAACACACCTATTATGGCTGCTCTCATGGGTATCCCCCCAACACATACATCATGGTTGCTCTCATGGGTATCCCCCCAACATACACATTATGGCTGCTCTCATGGGTATCCCCCACCCAACACACACATTATGGTTACTATCATGGGAATCCCCCCCCAACACACACATTATGGCTGCTCTCATGGGTACCTCCCCAACACACACATTATGGCTGCTCTCATGGGTACCCCAACACACATTATGGCTGCTCTCATGGGTATCCCCCCCAACACACACATTATGGCTGCTCTCATGGGTATCCCCCCAACACACACATCATGGCTGCTCCCATGGGTATCCCCCCCAACACACACATTATGGCTGCTTTCATAGGTATCCCCTCAACACACACATTATGGCTGCTCTCATGGGTATCTCCCCCCAACACACACATTATGGCTGCTCTCATGGGTACCCCCCAACACACACATTATGGCTCCTCTCATGGGTATCCCCCCAACATACACACATTATGGCTGCTCTCATGGGTACCCCCCCAACATACACACATTATGGCTGCTCCCATGGGTATCCCCCCAACATACACACATTATGGCTGCTCCCATGGGCATCCCCTCCCAACACACACCTTATGTCTGCTCCCATGGGTATCCCCCCCAACACATACATCATGGCTGCTCCCATGGATATCCCCCCAACGTACACATTATGGCTGCTCTCATGGGTATGCCTCCCAACCCCACACATTATGAGTGCTCTAATGGGTATCCCCCCAACACACACATTATGGCTGCTCTCATGGGTATCCCCCCAACACACACATTATGGCTGCTCTCATGGGTATCCCCCCCAACACACACATTATGGCTGCTCTCATGGGTATCCCCCAACACACACATTATGGCTGTTCTCATGGGTATCCCCCCAACAACACACATCATAGCTGCTCTCATGGGTATTCTCCCCCCCCCCCCAACACACACATTATGGGTACATGGAAAACTTCACAGCAGTGTTCAAGACCCTGTGCTACGAGGAGACGTCATGGTTAAAAGGGCATGGAGACACTGCTATCAGTGGATGTCATTGTGATTGACACAAGAGGACACTACTACCAGGGAGTATCACAGAAAAGATAATGAGGAGTAAGCAAAACCACCACTCCACTGGGCATTCACTGGAAAGGGGATGGGGACTCTGCTACTAGGAAGTGACACTGTGTAGGGTGCTGTGCACAGATACCTGAGTATGGCAATAATGCCTGGGTCGATGATGAACTCTCGCAGTTTGGGCAGGACTTCCTCCAGTTGATGACCTCACTGGGCTTTGCACAGGTTGTTGCCTCTGCTACCCATAAGTTCGGTCCTGGGGATTGAAACTTCCGACTTGGTGTTGGAACCAATCAGATGGTTGGATCATCATACTGTAAGGTTCAGTTTCTCTGCCCCGGTATAGGCCTGCCCTTGTGGAGATGGTCAGATACCACCCTTTGTGGGACGGGAGCCCTGATGGTCTATCGGTATTAGACCTATCGGCTATTCCGGTGGCAAGCAGGAGTCCAGTTCAGGCCTATAATAAGGATGTTACTACAGCCCTGGACTCTATCGCGCCCATCCGTGCTCATCCTCTCTCCCTTTGTCCTCTGTCTCCATGGTTTGATGGGACCTTGAGGGAGTTGCGGTGAGTTGGACGAAGGTTAGAGCATTGCTGGCAGAAATCTGCCCTGGTAGCTGACCACATTAGATTGATGGAACATTATTAAGTCTATCAATCAGCAATCACCCATAAGAAGGCAGAGTTCCTGTCCAAGGAGATTGCTGCTGCTCAGAATTGACCGGCTCAGCTCTTTTGAACCGTGGACAGGTTGTGCAACCCAACCTGTCTTCAGGTTTGAAGAGCCTTTTCACAGATTGAGTGTGATCACTCTCTTCTTTGCGGATAAGGTGGTCAGCATCAGGGCGGAGATCCATCCAGCTCACTCTATGGGAGCTGATAGTGGTCGGTGCATGGTCACCTCTCCTTGGTTTACCTGGAGTTCCTTCGACCGGCTGGAAATTGTGGATGTTGTGCGGATTGCCCAGGGTATGCGCCCAACTTGCTGTAGTTTGGACCCAAGTCCAACTTCCCTTATAATGGGTTGTTGTGACTTCGTAGTCCCTGTCCTAGCAAGGATAGTTTGGTGCTCCTTAGAGTCCAATGAGTTGCCTAGCTCCCTGAAGGAGGCGGTGGTGACACCTCTCCTGAAGAAAGCTGCTCTGGACCCAAGCTGCTTTGCAAACTACAGACTGATCTCAAACCTCCTCTTTGTTGGGAAGGTAATTGAGAAAGTTGTGGTGCTACAACTGGAGAACCACCTGACCATCCACGACATCTACGAACCTCTTCAGTCAGGTTTTCATAAGAGGCATAGAACCAAAACCGCTCTGGTTCAGGTGCTCAATGATCTCTTGATGGTGAGAGATCAGAAGCGCTGTTCTATCTTGGTACTTCTTGACCTCTCTTCAGCCTTTGACACCGTGGACCATGGGGTGCTTTTCGAGCACCTGCAGTTCATCTGGGCCTGTCTGGTACAGTTCTCAGATGGTTTAAGTCCTTCCACACTGGCAAAACTCAGAGGGTGGTGACAGGGATTTTTTCCTCTGATCCATTCTCTCTGCCATGTGGGGTCCCTCAGGGCTTGGTGCTGTCCCCCATGTTGTTCACGGTGTATATGCTGCCCCTCGGAAACATTGTAAGATGGTATGGGCTGAGTTTTCACTGCAATTCTAATGATACCCAGCTCTACCTGTCTTTTGCGCCTGACCAGGATAGTGTGTGCTCGGTATTTACTAACATACTAAAATGCCAGCAGAATAGGCCTAACGGTCTTTCGTGTCTGCTCGTTTGGTCAGCCCCCACCCTGGGTGCTGACCTTGCTGTCCCCCTCGCCTTCTCTGGCTTCATTTAACAACTGCCTCGCAAAAATGCAGGACTGGATGAGCTCCAGCTGGTTGAAGTTGAACTCTGGAAAGACTGAAGTGATGGTAGTGGATCATGGTCGCTGGACAGAGGGGTCAGGGGATGGACAACTCACCGAACTCTATCTCGGGGGTACTCAGCTTTTTTCCTCTGAACGGGTGCAAAACCTGGGGTGATTCTTGATGACGAGCTGACACTGAAACATAGAAACATAGACTTTGACGGCAGATAAGGACTGCTTGGCCCACCTAGTCTGCCCATTTCCCTACCTACAGGATAAGCTGCAGATCCTGGTTAACCAACAGCCTATTTCTTCTTATCCCCCCCACAAGAGTTGCTTTATGTCTGTCCCATGTATTCTTGAATTCTCCCACAGTTTTAGACCCCACAACCTCCTCAGGAAGGCTGTTCCATGCATCCACCACCCTTTCTGTGAAAAAATACTTCCTCACATTGCCCCGAACTGCGTCCCCTTGTTCTTGCACATCTCTTTTTCTGAAAGATGCTATCCTCTTAGACTTTGTTGATTCCACTGAGGTACTTAAAAGTTTCTATCATGTCCGCCCTCTCCCTCCTTTCCTCAAGGGTATACATATTAAGCTCCTTTAGTCTCTCCATGTTCGCAGGTGTCAGCAGTCGTCAAGTCCTCTTTTTACCATCTGAGGAACATTGCCAAGGTTAAGCACTTTGTTCCATCCGGCGACCTTCCAACGTTGATCCACGCCTTTGTGACCTCATGCTTTGACTACTGCAACTCCCTATACCTAGGGCTTCTGGGGGTTGATATACGCCACTTGCAGCTGGTGCAGAATGCTGCGGTGCGGTTGTTGATGGAGACTCCTCATTCGAGTCATATCACGCCAGTGCTGCGTGAACTGCACTGGCTGCCCATTCAGTGGCGGATCACCTGCAAGGTTGGGTTTCTGACCTTTAAGGCCCTGCACAGACTGGGCCCGGACTATCTGCAAGAGGTCCTGTGCCCCTACTGCCCCGAGTGACCACTCCGCTCAGCTGACGAGGTGTTGCTAGAGATTCCCACAGTACGCCTTAAGACATCAGGGGCCCGTGCATTTATGTATGCAGCCCCATCCCTATGGAATTCCCTACCCCATCAGATACGCGAGTACACGCCTGTGGAGAGCTTCAAGAAGGCCTTGAAGACGCATCTGTGGCTTAGCGCCAACCCAGATTGAATATTTTAGCTATTTTAGATATTTATTTATTCTGTCATTTAGTTATATTGCTCTGTATTTTATATGTTTATTACTGTACAGCACCTTGGCTTTTAAAAGGCACGCTAAAAATAAAGATTATTATTATGAAGGGGGGCACTGTTATCAATGGATGTCACTGTAATAAGGCAAATGACAATAATATCAGAGGATGTCACTGTGGTGAAAGGGGGCACTATCGCCAAGGGATGATATGGTACAGGGGTAAAGGGCACTTGTCCAAGCGGATGTTACTGTGGCTGAAATTTGGGGACACTGCTACCAGAGAATGTCACTGGAAAGGGAATGGCAACACTGATACAAGGGGGTGAGACTCTATAGGGGGCTTCACACTGCTAACAGAGGTTTTCACTTTGAAGAGGGCACTGTAACTAAGGGATGCCCTGTTAAAGGGGAGAAAGGCACTGCTACCAGAGGATGACACTCTGTGAAGAGCGGCAGGGATGGCCCTTTTACCAAAAGATGTCACTATAAAGGGAATGGAGGGCACTGCTATTGGTGGATATAACTGTAAGCAGGGCAGGGTAAAACTGCTACCAGGGGATGTCACTGTTAGCTGGGAAGGGATGCACATTATCAGCATTTGGGATCACAGTGGCCCACAAGGGCTTATCCTCTGTAACTCTGAAGTGGGCCCAGTAGATCATGTAATACTGCCATTTATAATGGCAGGTGGGCCTCAGGGTCAACCACAAGCTCCCATACAGTGCAGCCCGCCAGTATGCCACACAGAATCACAGATTCCTACAAGACAAAGGGGTTAAGTGACATTTAAACTGCTCCAGTAACTCTGCAGAAGCCTGCAGTATTCTGCATTATATCCTGGAGGGCTCCATTACCCCCAAAGCAAGGTATCAGTGGATATCACTGTGAGGGGGTGATGCACTGCTATCAGAATATGTTGTTGTGAAGAAAGTAAGGGTACCATCACCAGGGGATGTCACTGTAAAGGAGAGGGCACTATCGCCTGGGGGTGTCACTGCAAAAAGAGGGGTCTCTACTAGTAGGGGATGTCCTGTAAAGGGGGCAGGGGGCACAACTTCCAGAGGGACATCACTGCAAGGGAAGGGGCAGGGTGCACTGCTACCAAGGGATGTCATTGTGAATGGAGCAGGGGCACTGCTTCCAGGGGGACATCAGTGTAAAGAAGGGGACACTGCTACTAGGGAATGTCACTGTAAAGGAGGGGGCATTGCTGTCGAGGGATGTCACTGTAAAAGGAGAAGGAGCACTGCTACCAGTGGGTGGTTCTGTGAAGTGGAAAGAGGTACTGCTACCAGGGAATGTCACTGTAAAGGAAGGGGCATTATTACCAGGGTATATTTGTTTCTTTGTTTTTATTTTGGTAACCAGGTTAGGACACTGGGACAGGCCCTTTTTCTGGTCCAACCCGACACATAAACATAACAATACAATAGATATTACAATGACACAATAGATCAACAAATACAGAAATGAGATTAATAATATTTGCAGTCATTCAAATCTTTCAGCAAAGCTTTCAGCTTACTTTTAAAACAATTAAAAGAAGAAGCACTTCTCAACTCCTCAGGCAAGCTGTTCCATAAGGGAGTGCAAAGGCTGAGAAAGCCCATGAGCCAGCTTTAGTTGTAGAAGGTTTGGTTAAAAGAAGAATCACCTTGAAAGTGCTCAAATTCAAGGATGTTGAACAGATACTTAACAAATAAGTTAGTGGATACAACTCTAAACTAAATAATGATTTAAAAACTAAGCAACAAAAATAATAAGTAAATCGGGCATGAGGTGGGAGCCATCCAAGGGAGGAATAAAGCAAACAATGATGCATACAAGGAGGAACATCCAACACAAAACGACAGATATGTCACAGAGGATGTCACTGTAAAGGAGCAAGGGGCACTGCTACCAGGGGATGTCACTGTAAAGGAGCAAGGGGCACTGCTACCAGGGGATGTCACTGTAAAGGAGGAAGGGGCACTGCTAAAGATTGATGTCACTGTAAAGGATAGGCACTGCTACCAGGGGATGTCACTGTAAAGGAGGGGGCACTGCTACCAGGGGATGTCACTGTAAAGGAGCAAGGGGCACTGCTACCAGGGGATGTCACTGTAAAGGAGGAAGGGGCACTGCTAAAGATTGATGTCACTGTAAAGGATAGGCACTGCTACCAGGGGATGTCACTGTAAAGGAGGGGGCACTGCTACCAGGGGATGTCACTGTAAAGGAGGAAGGGGCACTGCTAAAGATTGATGTCACTGTAAAGGATAGGCACTGCTACCAGGGGATGTCACTGTAAAGGAGGGGGCACTGCTACCAGGGGATGTCACTGTAAAGGAGGGGGCACTGCTACCAGGGGATGTCATTGTAAAGGAGGGGGCACTGCTACCAGGGGATGTCACTGTAAAGGAGGGGGCACTGCTACCAGGGGATGTCACTGTAAAGGATAGGCACTGCTACCAGGGGATGTCACTGTAAAGGAGGAGGCACTGCTACCAGGGGATGTCACTGTAAAGGAGGAGGCACTGCTACCAGGGGATGTCACTGTAAAGGAGGGGCACTGCTACCAGGGGATGTCACTGTAAAGGAGGAGGCACTGCTACCAGGGGATGTCACTGTAAAGGAGGGGGCACTGCTACCAGGGGATGTCACTGTAAAGGAGGGGGCATTGCTACTAGTGGATCTCACTGTAAATGACGGGGCACTGCTGCCAGGAGAAGTCACTGTAAAGAAGGAAGGGGCACTGCTATCAGTGGGTGTCTCTGTGTAGTGGGAAGGGGCACTGCTACCAGGGGATGTCACTGTAAAAGAGGAAGGGGCACTGTTACCAGGGGATGTCGCTGTAAAGGGGGCAGTGGCACTACTTCAAAGGGATGTCACTATAATAGGGGTAGAGCATTGCGTCTTGGGGGGTCATCACTGTAAAGGAAGGGACAATGTTACCAGGGAATGTCTCTGTAAAGGGGACAGAAGCATTGCTACCAGAGAATGTCACTGTAAAGGGGACAGGGGAACTGCTATCAAAGAATGTCATTGCAAAGGGGACAGGGGTATTGCTACCAGGGGATGTCACTGTAAAGGTGACAGCAGCATTGTTTCAAGGGGATGTCACTGTAAAAGGAGCAGAACACTGTTTCTTGGAGGCCATCACTGTAAAGGAAGGGACACTGTTACTAGGGAATGTCGCTGTAAAGGGCGAAGGGCACTGCTACCATAGAAATACAGAATTTGATGGCAGATAAGGACCACTTGGCATACCCAGTCTGCCCATTTTTTTGCCTGCACCATCACTACAGACACTACACAGTCTCTGGCTCCCTCCCCCCACCCTTCCAGTAAGATTCATTTGTGCCTATCCATGAATGCTTGAAGCCCACCACTGTTTTCACACCCACCACCTCCTCTGGAGGACTGTTCCAAGCATCCACCACTCTTTCAGTGAAGACGTACTTCCTCATATCTCTCTTGAATGTATCCCCTTCCAGCTTCATTGCATTTCCCCTTGTTCTCATGGATCTGTTTCTCTGAAAATGCTCCACTCCTGTACCTTATTTACCATCTATGAGGTATTTATATGCCTCAGTCATAACCCTCCTCTCCCTTCTCTCTGCCAGGGTGCACATATTGAGGCCTTTCAGTCTCTTCTCATAGGACTTCTGCTGTAGACCCTTCACCATATCAGTTGCACCTCTCTGGACTGCCTGTACTCTGTGTCCTTCCTGAGATGTGGTCTCCAGAACTGTACACAGTTCTCCAGTGGGGTCTCACCAGTGATCTATACAGTGGCATCACCACTTCACTCCTTCTGCTGAGATACCCATCACTATTTACACTAACATTCTAATGTCCTTACCCACTGCCTTGTTGCACTGCTTAGCAACCTTGAGGTCATCAGATATGATTACTCCTAGGTCCCTTTCCTGTTTAGTAACCGTCAATACCTCTTCTCCTGTTCTGTATTGCACCTCTGGGTTTCTGTGCCCCAAGTGCATGATTTTACATTTTTTTTACATTAACACACAGCTGCCAGAGCTACCAGGGGATGTCACCGTAAAGGGGGCAGAGGCACTGCTTCTAGGGGATGTCATTGTAAAGGGGCAGGGGAACTACTATCAGGTCTTGTGGTTGATTACATCAGGGAGCTTGATAGGGACCCATCAAATGGGGAGGACAGTGGCCAGTTTGAGTGGGAAGTCCCAGGTGTGCCAGCATCATGCTGCCATTCTCCTGGGTTTTCCACCTCGTTTCACTCAACCGCTAGGACATGGCCAGCAATGGCTCCATGGCATACTTGCGTATGCAATCACGGGACCACACTTCAGAACCTCCTCTCTCTGTACCGCTACCTGTGGTCACCCAGGTGGGGGTATTACAGTGGGGAAATGCTGCCCTCCCTTCCTGGAAGAGGAACACACCCTATAGGATGTTCAATCCTCTCCCACCCCACAGCCCCTGAAGTCCCGGGCTCATTCTTGAACCCAGGTTGCCCATGTCACAAGCTGTAGCTCTACCGCTGTGCCAGCCCCTACAACATTTGTTTTCTTGCTTTACAGATATGAGCTAGTCATTTTTGCAGGATGTCTTGTCACAGCACCGTTCAGCAGAAATACACCCTTTCCTTACGAAACTGATTTATTTATTTATTAGAACATCAGTTTAACAACCTTTGAGCCAGAGGCTCATTTACAAAGGTACCTCGTCACAGTGAGGACAAAACAGTGCAAGAAACAAACATCAAGGCAGACAAAAAATCTGAGTACATTTAGAGTGAAGAAGTTTGCATGTTACAGTAGTCAGATGCTTGTTCCAGTTGGACATAGTCTGGTCAGATTCCAAACAACAGCAGTATTTGATGAGAGAGTATGGGGGGCATAGGAACTGTGAAAGGCAGAGTAAGACAGCATTGGAACATCATAGTAGACTTGATAGACTTGTATTTTTCTGTCCTTAATCTTCTATGTATCTATGTACAAATTCTTATGTTACACGGTACAGCCTTATGAATGAGCAGTATTTGTTCCTGAGAATCGTCTTACTACTCAGTCTGGCCTTTTCGTGGAGTTTGTAATTATTTAATGTTTACTGGGCAGGGTCAATAAACCACCACTGGCAGACCCCTACTTACATTCCGTAAACCACGGGTGTCGGAAACAGGCGCGAGTCTCCCTCAGCACCTCGCCGAGAAGCTGTCCTCATGCTGGCGATCTGCTCGCACTGCTGACAGAAAACCACCAGTGCAAAAAACCACACTTCTCAGAGAAATGAAAGAAAAAAGCTGAGTGCAGTACTAAATAAAGATTTTGACAAAAGCAACAGAAAAAAAACATCTACAAAGACCGTTCCTCATTTAAAATTTTCCTCCAGATAAGTTCTCAATTCTGTTTTACTGGACTGGTTATACTTCTAAGTCAAAAATGGGTTGGGAGGTGCTCAAAAAAAAAAGTTTTAAATGTAATGAATTCTGTTGAAGCACTTCTTTAAAATACTAATATAAGCTCTTTACAAAAAAAGGTTAAGCTGTTATGTTCTTATGAGCAACTGTTTACTATTTTACTCTGTTTTGCTCAAGTTAAATAAATGTTTTTGTTCACAGAAACAGATTTCATGTCTCTCAGTTTCTGCATTAACCAGTAAATATAAAAAAATAAAACATGAGGAAGTCTGGAAATTCAGATTTTATGCACACCCTCGATGTGTGATGCCCAGATAAACCCCTCTGGCTTTGCCCTCAGGGTTTATGTGGCATCCCACACCTTGGGTGTGCATAAAATATAGGATAAAGTATGAGGTGTAGTGTGTAACGAGAATTTTACACATACACTCAAGCTGTTGGGTGGCACATAAACCCAGTGTGTGAAGCCCAAGGGTTTTATGCAGGCATCCAACAATGAGGGTGTGTGTAAAATTTGAGTTTACACACTACACCCGATAATTTGCTTTATTTAATTGAGGGATAGAGTTTTTTTGCCAATTTATCTCACACAAAGAGCCGTGTATTAAATGCCATAATTAACACTTGTTTATTATGGCATTTAATACATGGCTCTTTGTATGGGAAAAAATGCGAGCCATTAATTAAATCCTCATTAACCACACTTCCCCATGCATTATTATATATTTTATAAATTGATTATTAAAGTTGGCGCACCAGTACAATGGTAGGGCTAACACTCGCCATGATGGCAATCCAAGCTCGGGAACGAGCTTGGATCATTGGAGGGCCTGCCTGGAAGGTAGGTTGATTGCTCACAGAGAGCACTCCCATTTTTTGGGGAGGGAGGGCACTAAGTCTTGCTGACATACCACCTCCTGGGGACTACAGGCCGAGGTACAGCTGAGGTAGTGAGACGGGGAGGGAGGGGAAGGGAGGACACCGCTGATGTTGATGTGTATGTGCTCAAATTTGAACACTAGTGCAATTGGGAACATCTTATGGTAGCATCCTCAATGGAAGGGGACCAGAAAAGTGGTAAATCCCCACTCAAGTGGCATGACAGGTGCCACAACCTGCAGGCCCTGCCTCCACCCAATCAGATGCTGTTTTGTTGGCTAGATGATTTCGATTCCTGAGAGGCTTGAGGAACCTTGGTGATGGCCCTGCCATGAGGGGTATGCCTCAGCTGCTCAGTGGGGAATAGACAGGTAAGTCCTTGGGGACAGTGGGGTGACAGGGCTGAGGTGTAGTGAGTCCTAATAGGGATGGCCAAGTGGAGTCCAGGAACAAAAACATTTACCTAAAAAGGTACATTGAGCCAAGACTCATTTTCGAGTGCAACCGGGGGGAATGGGAATACAGAGGGGACATACAACAAAAATTTCAGTACAAAGGAAGTGATAAAATAATGCAAAAACAGAACTGCAAAATAGTGCCAAAATGCAAAAGGGAAGAATAATATTTAAACTCTGACAAAGAAAAATATGTACAATGAAACAGGATATGCATATAGAAACAGGGAAAATGCAAGCACAGTGATATAAATGATGCAGCAAGGTGGTTACCTGAGGTAAACTCTAAGGATCTAGGGGTATCCAGACTAGTGGGGGATTACAGAGACAGGCGCAACAAGGAGATAACTTTCAGCAGGCACGGGCTAAGCACAAAGGACAAAAAGGGCAGGATGCAGCAGTGGAGAAGGGGAAGGGAGGGGAAGGCCCAGTAGAAGAAACAAATGGGTATGGGATGGGAAGTTATCTGCAGGAGCAAGCGTGGGAGGTGAGGTCACAAAGGAGGGCAATAAAGCAGAACCGTCTGCACTAACAGCCCCATGATCCCATGTGTGAGGCTGTTCCCAATTTACACTTTGTGTGCAACAACATTTTCTTTACTTATTTTTCACTGTAGTATGGTACAGTCTATCAGACTGATTTTGCTTACTTGCAAGCTGACATCTTCTGTAACTACCAATCCCAGAATCCCCTGCAGCCGACATCAGAGGAGGGCTAAAGCACTGGGAGATTCAATAGCCTGTAGTGCATGTCAGAGCTTTTATAACCTCACATCAGATGTTTGTTGGTCCTGCTGTTTCCCCAGGGCTAAGTAAACTCCTCTGTGACTGTATGTAGCCCAGGGAAGACAGCGGGGCCAGCAAACAAAAAATCAGAGCTTATAAAAAGCTACACCACTACCTGGAGCCTTACTGTAAAGATGTAGTACACCCTTCCACCATTAGAGGAGTGCATTCAATGGACCTCTGTATTTCTCCCTGCCAGTCTCTGCTCCTGATGTCCTGGGGTCGGGGCGTGAACCTGGGTCACCAACTTGCCAAAGTGGTCCCCACCACTCAGCGCCTGGGAGCCAGCACTCAAATGAACAGGTGCTAATGCAGTTGCCCACAGCAGTGTGTGGGGATATCTGGTGAACAGCTGAAGACTGTATTGTTAAACCAAATACAGTGTGCTAGCAGTATTGCATACCGCTTAACAAAGCACTTTGAAATCCTTCGTGTATGACAAGCACAACATAAATCCATACTTGATTTTGTTCAAATTGCGTGATGGAAGGTTGAGAGTTATAACATGTAAGCACTCTGTAAAAAAATTCACCACGCTATCTTGTAATATTCTTTTTTTGTATTTATTTTTTGTTGACCGGGTAAGTTCACTAGACAAATCCTCCCTATTTTCAGGCACGACCCAGGGGAGGGGGGATACAGATGAATGCCAACTGACCTTGAACCAGATTAAGCTGTTGGTGGTATTTTTAGTGAATGAGGGAAATTTGGCCAGGACACCGGGGAAATTCCCCTACTCTTTTCGATAAGTGCCATAGGATCTTTAACATCCACCTGAACTACCACCAATCAGGCAGATGGGACCTCGGTTTAATGTCTCATCCGAAGCGGCACCTCAGAAGTGCAGCACCCTCTCATGCTGCACTACAGTGTCAGTACTGGGATATTAACCCAAGTGCCAGATGTGGGAACTGAACCCACAGTCCTCTGATCTCCCGGCCTCAGAGGCGAGTGTGCTACCTACTGAGCCACTGACACCATTAAATATGCCAGTGACTCCAGGAATAACATATAGCCAAGGCACAAGTAGTCCTCGGCAAGGCACAGACAGTTCAAGATGGATGCAGGAACATAAATAAAGCACCCTATAACAAAGAGTATTGGAGGAGCACACATTATGCACACATTTATACTAAGGCATGTGTGAGCCAAGAAAGGCTGGGCACAATGGCACAGGAATTAAATAAATGACCCTGAAATATGAGTACTATGGTACATGGTGGGTACCACATGTTAATACCAGAGCACAGGACACTTTTTTTAACTCAGTCCAGAGGCACCATACGCTACTCTCCTACTGATAACTTATAAATAAAATGAAAATTAAAATACAACGTTCAATTTTTTTCTCATTGAACAAACATTATAATAAATAATTATAATTATATGTATGTATGTGTGTATGTATAAAGGATATCCAAGTATGTTATCAGTATGTGGTAGTAAAAGTTGTCTGCACTGAAAGGCAGTATAGCATAGTGGTTAACAGCACTGAGCTGCAGACCTGGAGACCTGAGTTTGAATCCCTCAGCCGCCACTTGCATACTGTGTGACCATGAGCAAGTCACTTAACTTCAGTATGTGCCCAGGCTACACTTGGACACAAGCCTTGGCTCAGCGTGCCTTTCCTGGCCAAAAAATTGTATGTTGCATGTGCTGCTATATGGCATTTTCTGCCTCACAATCAGCAAGTCTACTTTCTTTTTCTAGGAGCTGCACCTCTGAAGGCAGTAAAGAAAGGTGCAGAAGGGGGCCACCTGGCTTGGTGGCCCTGTGCCTGTGAGTCACCAGCACATAAGTAAATCACCTCATAATAAGAGAATAACGGTATACTAGCAACCTGGGTTTAGGAGTGGACCCGGCAGAATGGCAACTGGCAGCTGGCTGGGAGAAGCACTGCCATGGGTAACACGTGCCAGCTTTGGGGGGATGTAGGCGATGCATTCCACTGAAGCAGCGACACCAGCTAATGGGCCAGGGAGCTTGCTCCCTTGGCAGGTCCACACTAAACACGCATTAGGCCAACAGAGGCTATGTGTGCCAACAAGAGGTCAGGGATGCCAACAAATACTATGTGTGCCAACAAGAGGTCAGGGATGCCAACAAATGCTATGTGTGCCAACAAGAGGTCAGGGATGCCAAAAGAGGCTATGTGTGCCAACAAGAAGTCAAGGATGCCAACAGAGGCTATGTGTGCCAACAAGAGGTCCGGGATGCCAACAAATGCTATGTGTGCCAACAAGAAGTCAGGGATGCCAACAGAGGCTATGTGTGCCAACAAGAGGTCAGGGATGCCAACAGAGGCTATGTGTGCCAACAAGAGGTCAGGGATGCCAAAAAAGGCCATCTGTGCCAACAAGAGGTCAGGGATGCCAACAGAGGCTACGTGTGCCAACAAGAGGTCAGGGATGCCAAAAGAGGCTATGTGTGCCAACAAGAGGTCAGGGATGACAACAGAGGTTATGTGTGCCAACAAGAGGTCAGGGATGCCAATGAAGAGAAAGTACAACAAATGGCAGCTGCCAGGATGAGGGCACCAGCATGTTCTGACACACATCATCTTCCTGCTCCCATGCCCAAGTTTGATCTAGTGGGAGCACTAGGGACACCTGTCTCTCTCCTCCGGTCCTGCCATAGGGGAAAGGGGAGGATGATCCTGGAGCAGGAGTGGGTGGTGACTGGGTTGGGTGGTTGCTAGAGGTGGACTGACTGGGGCATTTAGCCAGGAGAATAAAAATGTGTATTAAACAAAAACACAAAAGTTACTGACGAGCCAGTCTGTTGGCACAGTGGCAACACTGCTACTCATGGTTGTGGCAGTGACCTGGGTTTGGGAGTCAAACCTCTGGGATATGAGGGAGGGAGGAGGACGGGGGGACGGCAGTGCAGCACGCTGCACTCCTGCTATCTTGGTGACTACAGGTTGTACTGCAACTGCAACAGCACTTGTGTGTGAGGGAGAAGCAGCCATGGTCTGTTTTGATGCATGTGTATGATCTCTGTGTCCTTGGGGGTGGGGACTGTGGAGAAAATAGAAAAGGCAGGCCCCCCCTCTCAGAAGATGAAGCAGCCCTGCCCACCAGATAGACAGTAAGGGCTTTCAGATCTTGGCTCTTTCCTTGTCCCCTGACCCCACCAAATCTCTTACTCCTCCAACAAAAGTGTGCAAAGGAGTTAAAAGCCAGCTCCTGAGAAGGATTGGAGGGCCCTGCCAGCCCAGGGACTCAGTCTGAGGTTTAAGGAAGCAGGCAGAGCCATAACGTCCAGGGGCAAGTTCAGTTAGAAGACCAAAGAAAGTATCAAATACCCATTAAAAATAAACACGCTACTGAAGAACTAGAATAGATGGAAAGTATCATACAGAGTATGCATGTTTGAGAACAGTGCCTGCATTTGTTTCTGATTTTTTTCTTCAGAAGAGTATACGTTACAAAGGGTGACTTTTGCTCAGTAACAACCTTTCCTTGAAATGAACTTTGTTTAGAAAGGGTAGCAATGATAGCACAAGCAAACAGTGCTGAAGATCTTATCTCTCCTTTTGAAATTCAGCACTCTCCGAGTTCCCTTATTTATTTCACAAAGTTTGGATTTCCAGTTCCATTTGGCTGGATGGAAACAAATGCAAAAGTTCTTTCTATTCTTATTTTTCAGTTCTCTAGAAGTGAGGTAGAGTGACGTTAGCTCACAAAAGATGTTAAAATAGGGGAAAACTGTAAGTGGGTATAGTTCACAAGAAAGTGTAGTAAATTAAATAAACAGATAAAAAGAAAACAATAGTCAAATGTTTCTAACAATGGTTGGATCTCCTGTACGCTGTGTTCTTAAAGTGAACAGTCAGCACCAAGAGCACTGACTCATGTCTGGGGCTGATACTAATTGGCACATTGTGTGCAAAAACTCTTTTCTTTACTTACTGTTTACTGCAGTATATACTGTATCAGACTGATTCTGCTGACTTCCAACCTGCCATTTTCTGTAAATGCAAATTCCAGAATCCCCTGCAGCTGACATCAGAGCAGGGCTGCAGCAGGGAGATTAAATAGCCTGCCGTGCACATTGGAGTTTTTATAAGCTCTGATCTTTTTTTTATTGGTTCCATGGTCTTCCCTGGGCTAATAATTTAAAAATAAATAAAAATATAAAATAAAATGTTAAGTACAATCAAAAAGGTTGTACTCCACCCCTGGAGAACAGTGGGACTGGCAAACATCTAACTGGAGCTTATCAAAGCTCTTTGCCCATATCGTAGTTCTTCCTGATATGTTCCTTGAATTTTCTTTTGTATTTAAAATGTATTGATTTTGTAAAAAAGCATAGAAAGAAATATATTGCATTACAGAGTAAGCAACAGAAAGAAAAAGCAGACAAGGTTTACAGCACTATACATTGAAATACATTACAGTATGGTGAAGACTATGGGCCCAATTTTCAAATGGGGACGCAGGGCATACGACGAAGCCCTGCATCCATGCAAAGTTTGTTGCACCTGCGTTCAAGGGTTTGTCGCAACTTGCCCCAGATTTTATAATCCTGGAAGCAAGTTGCAACAGTGCCCTCATTTTACAGCAGCTTGTGCCAAAGCTATGGTGCAAGCCCCATAAACCGGCTCCCCCACAGACGCAAAGCCATGCCAGGGGAAGTGGACGCAAGGGACTTGCATCAGGGATTTCCAGCAGCCACAGTTCTTAAATTGCAAATTCCCCCCAGTTGGACGCATGCTGGGACTTGTGGCAAACTCTCCACTGCAAGTCCCTTGTGTCTCTCTAATTGTGATCAAAAATAGGGTCCCATGTGTTCTGCTTCATTGGTACATTAAAAAGTTTTTATTAAGTCTGGGTAACAAGCTCCCTGAACTGGTGGCCTTGATGGAAGAGGGGAACCTGGATATTGTGGCAGTCACAGAAACATGGTACACATAGAACCATGACTGGGATGTCAACATACTGGGGTACACAATCTACAGGAGGGACAGGGAAGGTAAAAGAGGATGAGGAGCTCTCTACGTAAGGGAAGGGATCAAAGTAATGGAACTAAAGGGTAAATAGGGAGGAGAGGAGGCACTGTGAGACACCCTGGAGACAGAAAATGGCACCACAATCCGCATGGGGGTTGCATACAGACCCCTGTCTCAGGGGGAGGAAATGGAAAGAAAATGATAGAAGGCATCCTTAGAATGGCAGAAAAAGGGGAGATATTGTTGATGGGGGACTTGAATATGCCAGATGTTAATTGGAGCACCTTTGCTGCAGCCACATCCAAGAGCAGGGTCATTCTTAATGCTCTACAGGGGGCATGCCTCGCACTGCTAGTGTTAGAACCCACTCGGGACGGAGCAGTCTTAGACCTGGTACTCTCAAACGGGGACAGAAAGAGGATCTCAGATTTAGAAGTGGGTAGCCATCTGGGAACAAGCAACCACCAAACAGTGTGGTTCACGATAAACACAGCCGTAGAGTCAAGCCATACAAAAGTGAGGGTACTGGACTTTAGGAGGACTGACTTTGACTTTGTCAAAATGGGAGAGTACCTCAGGAAAGAACTAGCAAATGGGCAAGAAGGAGGAGTGGAGGAACAATGGGGAAAAATCACAACTGCCATCACAGAAGCAAATAAACAAAACAAAATGAAGGGAAAAAACACTATGGTTCTCAAAAGAGGTGGCGGGGAAGCTTACAGAGAAAAAGATAGCATTCATGAAGTATAAGGAAAAATAGGAGGAGCAGGACAGAGAACTGTATCAGTTAAAGCAGAAGCAAGCAGAGAAGGCAGTCAAAATAGCAAAAGCCTAAACCGAGGAAAAGATAGCCAGCTCAGTTAAGAAGGGGGGAAAAAACCTTTTATAGGTACATTAGGGAGCGAAGACAGACCAAGAAAGGGGAAAGGGATAGTGAGGATAATAAAGGGATGGGGGGGGCTAGGGCAGAGGGAGACAATGAAAAAGCAGGGATACTGAATGAATACTTCTGCTCAGTATTCACAAAAGAAGAGGAGGGGGAGGTACCTAAACCAAACAGTAAAGAAGCACTCTGGATAGGGGGGGTCGATACCAGTCCATTCATGGAAAACAGGGTCCTGAAAGAACTCCTAAAACTGAAGGTAGACAAAGCAATGGGGCCTGATGGGATTCACCCCAGAATTCTAAAAGAACTAAGGGTAGAACTAATGACACCGCTGACTACTCTCTTTAACAAATCATGGGAGGATGGGGTGGTACCTGAGGACTGGAGGAGGGTGGATGTGATTCCCCTTCACAAAAGTGGGTCCAAGACAGAGGCAGGAAACTACAGACCTGTTAGTTTGACCTCAGTGGTAGGGAAAATAATGGAATCACTTCTGAAAGAAAGAATTGTTGAGTACCAAGAGGCCAGCAGGGCACAGGACCCAAGGCAGTATGGATTCACAGCGGGAAGGTCATATCAGATGAAGCTAATAGATTTCTTTGACTGGATGACTAAAGTAGTAGACCAGGGAGGGGCTGTGGACATTACCTACCTAGACGTTAGCAAGCCATTTGACACAGTTCCACACAAAAGATTAACAAACAAGTTAGCCAGCCTAGGAGTGGGTCCCAGGGTGGTAGCCTGGGTAAAAAATTGGCTGGACAACAGGACACAGAAGGTAATAGTAAACAGAGTCCACTCCGAAGAAAGGGGGTTACTAGCAGGGTACAACAGGGTTCCGTACTGGGTCCAGTCCTCTTTAATATCTTTATAGGTGACATTGCGGAGGGACTGGAAGGAAAAATATTCTTCTTTGCAGATAACTCCAAGATCTGCAACAGGGTTGATACACAAGGGGGGTAGAAAGGATGAGAAGGGACTTGGCACCGTTGGAGGAACGGTCAAAAGTATGGCAGCTTGGATTCAATGCAAAGAAATGCACCTGGGAAACAAATACCCAGGGGATGAGTACACAATGGGGGAAGGTATTAATAACGGTTCCTTGTGATGATAGCAATCACAATACAGCAATCGCTATCATAGGAAATGTATATTGCCAAAAAGCATTTCAGCGATATACAATGCTCAGTGACCCGACTTTAATGCCCCCCCCCCCAGCCCTTACTAAGGGATTGTTAACTACAGAGGGTATATGTGGGAGGGGCAAAACACAGCGGTGGAAGAAAACTTAACAGACAGCCGAAGCAGCGGCAAAACAATCACCCCCAGGCAAGTCCCAAACCCAGTGCCTTCTGCACCGTAGCCAGCCACCCTCACCACCACTCCACAGGGCTGGCTCAGCTGCAGCAGGCTCTCCTGTCTACCTGAACCCTCCCCCCTCCCTCCTATCCCTCCCTCCCCTACACGTCCCTATCCCTCCCCTTCCGGTCACTTTCCTCACTATACCATCGCTACCCTTGCAGGGTAGCTGATGATGATAGTGCTATAAATGAGTCGCTGTTTTTACAGTTGCTCATTTATAATCGTTATCATCACGGTATACCCTAATAACAACAAAAATGGAAAGGGACCTTGGGGTAGTCATATCAGATGACCTAAAGGTAGGCAGGCAATGTGAGAAGGCAGTAAGGAGGGCTGGGGGTATGCTGGGATGTATAGGGAGAGGCATCACCAGTAGAAAACAGGAAGTTGTTATCCCTCTGTACAGGCAGTTGGTGAGATCCCATCTGGAGTACTGTGTGCAGTTCTGAAGACCCCATCTCCACAAGGATATAGACAGGAAGGAGGCAGTCCAGAGGAGGATAACTAAAATGATGCAGAGTCTGCACCAGAAACCATACGAAGAGAGACAAAAGAAGCTTAATATGTATATCCTGGATGAAGGGGGGCATGACAGAAACTTTCAAGTACCTCGAGGGAATCAACAAAGTCCAAGAGGGTAGCATCTTTCAGAAAAAGAGATGAGCAAGAACAAGGGGGCACAATTTGAAGATAGAGAGGGGAGGGCTCGGGGGCAACGTGAGAAAGTATTTTTTCACAGAGAGGGTAGTGGACACATGGGACGGCCTTCCTGAGGAGGTTATGGGGACAAAAACAGTGGGGGAATGCAAGAATGCATGGGACAGACATAAGGCAATTCTAGTGGGGGTAGGAGGAAGTAGGCTGTTGGTTAACTAGGATCTGCAGTTTATCTTGTAGGTAGGGAAATTGGCAGACTAGGTGGGCCAAGTGGTCCTTATCTGCCATCAGAGTATATGTTTCCATGCTTCTAAGACACTGTTGCCATATGGCTATGTAGGAAAGTCCAAATGCATTTAGTCACAAAAGTGTATAGCTGCAGTATGTCAATTCTATTAGAATGACTATGACCAGCAGTAGCTTTCTGTATCTAAGTAAGCTTTACACAAGGTAAAGCTGAGAAGTTAGCCTATGGCCTGACTACTAACCTGCCAGCATGATAGTAACAGTAAGGAAAAACATAGTAGGAAAAGAAGTAGAAACAAGCATTTGTCAATGCCGAATGTTGATTGCGTTGGTCTGTTGAGTTCGCGCAGTGGGCCTCTGTCAGTGGCTCAGTCTGTTAGACCCAGTGCTGCAGGCTGCTCTTTTGTACTGGGCTGGTGCGTGCGTTGGCACCTTGTTCTGCTGAGGAAGGAATATGCAGCTGTCCCGAGAGAGCTCCATTGAGGTGGCTCACTCCCCCTGTGTCACTCACTCATTCTGTGTCTCCTGGCACTGCAGGCTGCCTTTTTGTACTGGGCTCCTGCCTGTGTTGGTGGCTTTTTCTACCCATGAAGAAATCCACAGCTGTCCCGGCAGAAGTCCGTTGAGGTCGCTCAGTCTGCCTGTCTCAATCACTCATTCCGGTTCTCCTGGCACTGCAGGCTGCCCTTTTGTACTGGGCTCCTGTCTCTGTTGGCGCCTTTTTCTGCCCATAAAGAAATCTGCAGCAGTCCTGACAAAGCTCCGTTCAGCTCGCTCACTCCCCTTCTCTCACTCGCTCATTCTGTTCTGCCGGCGCTGCAGGCCGCCCTTTTCTACTGGGCTCCTGCCTGCGTTGCTGCCTACTTATGCCCATAAAGAAATTTGTAGCAGTTACAATACAGCTCTGTTGAGCTCACTCACTCGCTCACTCTGGTTTTCGTGCCACTGCAGGCTGCCCTTTTGTACTGGGCCCCTGCATGCATTGCTGCCTTTTTCTGCCCACAAACAAATCTGCAGCAGTCCCAACAAAGCCCCGTTGAGCTCACTGATTCACCCTCCCTCATTTGCTCATTCTGTGTCTCCTGGCGCTGCAGGCTGCCCTTTTGTACTGGGCTACTGCCTGCAGTGGCGGCTTTTTCTGGCCAGAAAGAAATCTGAAGCAGTCCTGACACAGCTCTGCTGAGCTCGCTCACTGCCCGTCTGTCACTCTTGCATTCTGTTTCTGCCGGCGCTGCAAGCTGGCCTTTTGTACTGGGCTCCTGTCTGCGTTGCCGCATTTTCTGCCCACAAAGAAATCTGCAGCTGCCACACTACAGCTCCGTTGAGCTCGCTCAGTATCGCTCTGTCACTCGCTCGTTCTGTTTGTCTTGGCGCCACAGACTGCGCTTTTGTATGGTGCTCCTGGCTGCATTGGCATCTTTGTCTGTCCACAAAGAAATCCGCAGCTGTCCTGACAGAGCTGCGTTGGGCCGCTCAGTCTCCCTCTCTCATCACTAATTCTGTTTGTTCTGGCGCTGCAAGCTGCCCTTTTGTACGGGGTTTCTGTCTGCATTGGCCCCTTTTTCTGCCCACAAAGCAATCCCAGCAGTCCTGACAGAGCTCCGTTGAGCTCACTAAGTCCCCTTGTCTCACTCGCTCACACTGTTTGTCCCACCGCTGCAGGATGCCCTTTTGTACTGGGTCCCTGCCTGTATTGACACCTTTTTCCGCCCACAAAGAAATCTGCAGCAGTCCTGACAGCACTTTGGTGAGTTCGATCACTCCCCCTCCCTCACTCGCTCTCTCGTTCTGTTTCTTCCAGTGCTGCAGGCTGCCCTTTTGTACTGGGCTCTTGTGTTGGGGCCTTTGTCTGCCCACAAACAAATCCACAGCAGTCCCGACAGAGCTCAGTTGAGCTCGGCCACTCCCCCCTCACTCGGTCGATCTTAATCTGTCCCAAACACTGATTTCCCAGAGTGACCATGCTATTGTGCGGCAGGAGTGCAGAAACATATTTTAGCCAGGATGTGCAAAATGACAGCTGTAGTGTTCATGAGGAGTTGTGAAAAAATGCCACTGTTGAAAATGTGGCGTGACAGTATTACAAATTTGCGAAATTAGAAGGGTGCGTGGAAACAGTTCAATGCACGCTTATAACACAGTCATGTTATGGCAGTCCCAACAGAGCTCCGTTGAGCTCGCTTTCTCCGCTTCTCTCACTCGCTCATTCTGTTGTGCCGGCACTGCAGGCTGCCCTTTTCTACTGGGCTCCTGCCTGCGTTGCTGCCTTCTTATGCCCACAAAGAACTCTGCAGCAGTTACAATACAGCCCTGTTGAGCTCACTCACTCATTCTGGTTTTCCTGCCACTGCAGGCTGCCCTTCTGTACTGGGCCCCTGCATGCATTGCTGCCTTTTCCTGCCCACAAACAAATCTGCAGCAGTCCCAGCAAAGCCCTGTTGAGCTCACCGACTCCTCCTCCCTCACATGGTCGTTCTGTGTCTCCTGGCACTGCAGGCTACCCTTTTGTACTGGGCTCCTGCCTGCATTGGTGGCTTTTTCTGGCCAGAAGGAAATCTGAAGCAGTCCCGACACAGCTCCACTGAGCTCACTCACTCCCCCTCTGTCCTCCTAAGCATTCCGTTTCTGCGAAATTTACAAGCTGGCCTTTTGTACTGGGCTTCTGCCTGCGTTGCGCATTTTCTGCCCACAAAGAAATCTGCAGCAGTCACACTACAGCCCCGTTGAGCTCACTCACTACCGCTCTGTCACTCACTCGTTCTGTTTCTCTTGGTGCCGCAGACTGCGCTTTTGCATGGAGTTCCTGGCTGTGTTGGCAACTTTGTCTGTCCACAAAGAAATCCGCAGCTGTCCCGACAGAGCTCTCATCGCTCATTCTGTTTGTCCTGGCGCTGCAAGCTGCCCTTTTATATGGGGCTCTTGCCTGCATTGGCGCCTTTTTCTGCCCACAAAGAAATCCCAGCAGCTCTGACAGAGCTCCGTTGAGCTCACTAAGTCCCCTTGTCTCACTCGCTCGTACTGTTTCTCCCAGTGCTGCAGGCTGGCTTTTTGTACTGGGCCCCTATGCCTGTATCGACGCCTTTTTCTGCCCATAAAGAAATCTGCTGCAGTCCTGACAGCGCTTCCGTGAGTTTGCTCACTCCCCCTCCCTCACTCGCTCTCTCGTTCCATTTGTCCCAGTGCTGCAGGCTGCCCTTTTGTTCTGGGCTCTTGTGTTGGGGCCTTTGTCTGCCACAAACAAATCCGCAGCAGTCCCGACAGAGCTCAGTTGAGCTCGGTCACTCCCCCTTCTCACTCGGTCGATCTTAATCTGTCCCAAACACTGATTTCCCACAGTGACGTGCTATTGTCTGCAGGAGTATAAAAAACATATTATAGCCAGGATGTGAAAATGACAGCTGCAGTGTTCATAAGGAGTTGAAAAATGCCACTGTTGAAAATGTGGCGTGACAGTATTACAAATTTGCGAAGTTACAAGGGTGCGTGGAAACAGTTCAGCTGCGCTTGTACATCAGTCATGTTATGGAGTTTCGTCACCAAATTTTCAACATAGGGATTTTGGACCTTGCTTATGAACAGTACCACTGTCATTTTCTTAATCTGTCTCGAACACTGATTTCCCACAGTGACCATGTTATTCTGCGCGGAACTGTGAAAACACATTTCGGTCAGGATGTGAAAAATGACAGCTGTACTGCTTATAAGGAGGTGTGAAAAAATGGCACTGTTGGAAATGTGGTGTGACAATATTACAAATCTGCGAAGTTACAAGGGTGCGTGAAAAGTGCGCAACGCACACTTGTAACACAGTCCATTGATGGGCTATCATCACCAAATTTTCAATATAGCCATTTTTAGGACCTCTGCTCATGAACAGTACCATTATCACTTTCTTGATCTGTCCCAAACAGTGATTTCCCACAGCGACCACTCTATTCTGCGCAGGAAGTGCGAAAACACATTTTTGCCAGGATGGGAAAAATGGCAGCTGTACTGTTCATAAGAAGGTCTGGGAAAATGGCAATGTTGCAAATCTGGAGTGAAAATATTAGAAATTCGCGAAGTTACGAGCGTGTGTGCCAACTGCGCAATGCACACTCGTAACACAGTCATTTTATGGGAGTATCGTTACCAAATTTTCAACATAGGCATTTTAGGACCTCTACTCATGAACAGTGTCACTGTCATTTTCTTAATCTGTCCTGAACACTGATTTCCCACAGCTACCTCGCTATTTTGCGCCGGAAGTGCGAAAACACATTTCAGCCAGGATGTGAACAATGACAGCTATACTGCTCACAAGGAGGTGTGACAAAATGCCAATGTTGAAAATCTGGCATGAAAATATTGTACATTCGCGAAGTTACGAGCGTACATAGCAACTGCGCAAAGCATGCTCGTAAAACAGTCATTTTTTGATTTTTTCCACCAAATTTGCAACATAGGCTTTTTGAGAACCCACCTCATGAACACTGGCACTGTCATTTCATTAATCGGCCCCGAAGGGTGATTCCGCACTGTGACCGTGAAACCACCTTTCCGGGCCGATTAACGCCATGACAGTTCAAGAATGCATGAGGAGGGGTCCCAAAAACCCCATGTTGAAAATTTGGTGAAACAATTCCCCAAAATGCCCGAGATATGCACTAAAGTTGAAAAATCCCTATTCATTACATTATACAGCTTACCGGCATTTCCTCAGTTAGCGGTGGCTTTGAAAGTGCAGGCGTGTTCCGGTCCAGCGAGATCGTCGCGCCATGCTCGGAGGTAAGTATGGGGTGGGGGGGAGGTATGGGGAGGCTGGGTGCACAATGGGTGGGTGTGGGTTGTGGAGAAGTGCGGGAGACTACGAGGGACCGTTTCCTTTCTTTCAGGTACAAGAAAGCGTTGCGGGGACGCTTTCCACATTTCGGGGCATGGAGGCCGCTGGGGTGGGCTCCCAGTGTGCCACTGGAGTCTGGGGGGAACAGCTGCTTGACGGGGATTGGGCACCCCGTGACGAAACAACAAAGAGGGATTTTCTGCCGACGGGGACTGGGCACCCCTGTGACAAACAACAAAGGGGTTCCTTTCTGCCCGACGAAGTGGGCTCCCGTCGGCAAATAAACATTGGGGTACATATTGTTTGTGAATAGCGACAAGCTGCCGCCATGTTCACAGAACAATACCACAGCTTCTACATCCTGCCCTGCAATGACTGATCGCTCCCTCATTGCAGCGGATGGCTGTTGTGCAATAGCGAAGAAGGCCCCTGATTGCAGCGGCTATTTGTTTTAAAGTTGTGGCACTGCTGGCTGAACTAGTGTCAGCAACTTGGCGTGCCCGCAGTGATGAGACGGAGGACAAGCCTTTGCAGGCTGTGGGGGCATTGGGCACAACAGTGCCACACCTCCACAACCTGCCTCTGCAGAAGCCTGCCGCAACATGTTTCTTGCGCATGCGCGCAATCAACATAAAAAGAGGGGAGTGGAGGGGACATCCTATGGCATGAATTCAGGGTCAGTTCGCAGCTGATGCGTTACCCACTTTCTCCAACATAACTCAAAGGTAATTTTCCTTGAATTTTCATCTATTAGTGGTAGTGTGAAGTAACAACCCCTTGTTATCGCATTCTTTAGCATTCTCAAGTGCTGTATGTGGTCTGATGATATCCCATTCAGGCATTTGAAGACCATGATCATGCTTTCCTCGGCCTTCTCCTTTCCATCGTAAACAGCCCCGCCATGGTCAGCTGATCCTTATAGCTCTTATTGTCCAAGCGTTCAGCCATCTTGATTGTTCTCCTTTGCACCTTTTTGATCATGCAAATATCTTTCCTCAGACGGGGAACAGAAATATGCACTATTCAGAAGATGAAGTCTAACCAAAAGATCTTTATAGGCAGGGGTCGACCTTAACCTTTTTTTTTGCACTAACCGGCAGGACAAGCTGATTCAAAATTGCACTGGTCCACAGACGGTTGCACTAATCCACAATTATCATGATGAATTTTGATCACTTAAACAAGAAAAAATGCAAACCAAGGAATTTGAACATTTATCCTGCTCCCACAATGCTTCCTGCCCCAGCAAAAAGAGGGCAACCCCCCCCCACCAAGATTGCCATGCAATCGGACATAGCATCCCCCCAAACTATAGTTTTATACCATGGTCCCCACTCTTCCTCTTTCTGCACCCCCCCCACACACGGAACCAGAGGATCCTACAGCAGCAAATGTTCAATCAAGCAGCCCTAGTTTAGCTGGCCTGCCATTGCAGCGGTAGCATTACCACTTGCGACTCTTGACGACCCATGTTTGGGAATTAGCACAGAGCATCTGAGGATTGGCTAGGGGGTGCTAGGGTGGGTGTCCCATGGACAGCTCTCCTCCATCGGGGGGTTGTGGATTCCTGGCATACAAGTGACCCCAAGTGGAGACTAGGTGTACACCGTACGGGACCACATGCAGACAGGCGGAGGCAATGGTAGATGTGTGAAAGCAGACACATCCTGCGCTGACATCATTGTTTGATGTCCATGCCTCCAAGGGGAAATCGAGGAATAAAATCCCTTGGGCCAGCAGCACAGTGATACCCCTGGACCTCCACCCGAATGATGTCCCAGATGTAAGCATCAGCTGGGGCCTCAGATGGATCTTGGACTCTCCCTTTGGGGAGCCCGCTGAAGTGGGCAAGCTGCGGGCCTCCCAGACTGGGTTACCTGAGGAGAATGCCGAGTAGAAGGCACAAGCACAAAATAGGGGTTACTACCCCACCCAAGATGCATAAATGAAGCTAAAAAAATAAAGTAGCCCTAGCTCTGCACACACAATAGCCAACATCATCATGAACCCCACCATACTCTCATTCCCACCCATAGGACAAGGAACAGAGTTATACAGAGAACGACACTCTCAGCCCCCACCCTGTGATCAACTGGAGGCCTGCACTTTTTGAAGTTTTTGTAGTGTCAAGTGAGCCGGGGCAGAACTAGGATTTCCTTGGGGAGGGACCAGACAAACCTAGGGAGCCAGGGAAATAGAAAACTTTGCAAAATTTGTGTTTATATATACCAGGCACAAACGTATTGATTTTAACATGCTCTGCCCCAACAATAACAGCATTTATTTTAAACATTAGCCCAGGGGAAACAATACCCAGGCATGAATCTCTACCATCTCTGTTTCTATTTAGGAGGAAATATGCACCCCAGGAATGCATTTTTTAACCCTTCAAATTATATATTTCAACTGCTCCAAAGCATTATTTTTAGGATGAAAGGACATACTGGGTGGGATAAGGGTGAGGCTGCATGGATGGCATTAGCCAGTGTGGTCCATTGGGAAGAGCTGGGGACCCCTACACCTTCCAGAAAAGGCAGCTAGGGGTTTATGGATGGCCATTTCAATCTGCAGTGGTGTCCAGGGAAACTACACAGTTGGGAAATTGGGAGGTGAGAGGGAGCAGCTAAGGTGAGGCTGAGATAAAACCACCACCTACAGGGCAGACCCTATATGCCTCTTAGCATTTTGTCACTCAAATGTTGTATATAGAGACTCAAAATGTAGGAAAAGAATGGGCACTGGTCTTAATAATGTAGGACTAATCATCAGACACACAAAGACAAGTATAGATCACTGAATGTGTGACTTAACAGCACACTACTTTTGATCACAGCCTGGACCCTAGCTGAAAGCCCTAACAATGGAGTGATGATGACTCACATAAGCTGTGTTTACACGGCTGATCTCGCTCCTTCTTTGGAGCAATGCAGAGCTGCCCCGACCCGAAAGACGCAAGGCTAACACGTCTACACAGGTCCCTCTGTGCCGATATAAGATGCGCTGGAGAGGGGCTGGGAGTCGGGGCAGTCAGCTGATGGAAGCGCCCACAAGTGGGAGCGAGCAGTGCAGCCTGTCCACATGGCCACTTACACCGCTCGCTCCCGAATGCATCCCCAAAATTTCTGGGACTGCTGAGCATCGCAGGGAGTGGCTTACCGGTTTGGTAAGTGTCCTGCGGTGGCTTTTGCATTGCAGTAACCAGCGCTTGGGTTGCTGCGGTACATGCCGCCCATCTATCACTAACAATTAAGTGTTTTGTGGGAGCTCCCTTTTGTGCTGCTGAATAATTGCAGCTCTTAAATTTGATTTTTTTTATCTGTTTGGGCTTCATAGCCCATTACCTTAAGGCAGCGTTAGTCTGTTTCTAGCAAAAGCAGAATTTTGTGCCATGTCCAGTTTGGGAAGGTAGGGATCATAACTGGAGCTGAATCTATGAGGCATAGGGGCCCTATTGATTGAGCAGTGACTTTTCATTTTTCTTCAGGATTGCCTAAACATATATAATTATGCATTGAAGCTGTTGCTAAAGACTTATATGGGGCGCACTAGTAAAACAGTGTTAAAGTTGACCCCTGGTATAGGGGCATTATACTTTCTCTTGATCTACTACTGAGGTTTCTTGTGATGCATGCCTCAGTTGTGTTTGATTTGCTAGCTGCAGCCTCACACAGCTGTCCCCATTTAAAGGAAAAGTGCCTGCCAGTTACTGTAAGGCCCTGTCCACAGCCACGCTTGTGCCCGGTAGCAGGATGCAATCGTTCGGCCGCAGGCGGTGCATCCCTGTAGGTGGTGTCGTTATGGGACGGCACGCGGTCCATACATCGGGATCGGGCGGCCGTTACAGCGGCGCCCGATCCCTAGCTTCGCTGCACTTGGTGCCCGCAGAGACCGTTACTGGCAGTCCACACTACCGCTGGTAGCGTTACCAGGGCGGGATCGGTTTTCATAACCATTATTTGAAACCACCTCATGTGGTTTCAACAGCGGTTCTCAACGCCTCCTGTAACGTTACATGTGTGTAGCGACCTGTTACGGTAACGTTTTACACTTTCTGTAACGTTACACAGGCGTAGTGTGGACAGGGCCTTAGTCATGTTTCCCAATGGAAGCTGTATTTTTAAGCACTGGGTTGAATTGTGCTATTGGGCCATATTTACTGGTCTTTCGGTGACCTCTCGGTGTGTGTTTCTGATTTACGTGCTAATGGTAAGGATCATTTTAGAACTGTTTGACGTAATTTACACCCCTCTCAGGCCCTGAGTTCTGTAGTAGAATGCTGATGCATTCTGACAATGATGTGACATATTAAAACAAGGACATAAGCAACATCATGCAGTTATTAAATGGCCTTGTCAGAAACACCCACTGAGTTTACTAAAATACCAGCCAAGACTGAATATAAGTAGAATGGCAACCAGTAAATGAAAATCACACTACAGAAAATATTGGATTGCAGGGTAAATACAGTTCTCCTTTAAAACTGCAGCCCTACCTCATCATTTCCTTACGTAATTTGAAAGGTAAAGGATTTCTCCACATTTTCTACATCATAGAATCATAGAAACTTGGCTGTAGAAAAGGACCCATTGGCCCATCTAGTCTGCCCCTTCCCACCCATTACTCATCCCTCCCCCTGCAATTCCACCCCATATGACTGTCCCATGCCCTCTTGACTCCTCCACTGTAGCAGACCTCACCACCTCCTCTGAAAGCCTGTTCCATTCCTCCACCACCCTCTCCATGAAGAACCGTCCCCTTACATTGCCTCTGTTTCTTCCACCCTGAAGTCTTAGGCTATGCCCTTTAGTTACAGCCCCCTCCTTCCTTTTAGGTAAACATCCTTCCTTTACTTTGTTGATCCCCTTGACATACTTAAAAGTTTCAATCGTGTCCCCACACTACCTTCTAGTCTCCAGCGTGTACAAATCCAATTCCTTACATCTCTGCTCGTATGTCTTCCCTTGCATATCCTGCCCCATCCTGGTTGCTCTTCTCTGTACTGTCTCAATCCCGTCTGTCTTTTCGTAGATGTGGCCTCCAGAACTGGACTCCATACTCCAGGTGTGGCCTTACCATGGCTTTGCAGAGGGGCATCAGTACCTCCCTCCTTCTGCTAGTGATGCCTCTGCCAATGCATGCCAACATTCCACTGGCCTTCCCCACCGCCCTGCTACATTGGTTCCCCAGCTTAAGGTTACATGATACTATAATCCCCAGATCTCTCTCCTGCTCCATTTCTTTGATGTCCTCACCACCAAGGGTGTATCTTGCTCTCGGGTTCCTGCGCCCCAAGTGCATCACAGCACACTTTTTGATATTGAAATTCAGCTGCCAAGTCTCTACAAATGTACCCTGCTAAAAACAGAAATCCTGTGGCCGGGCAGTGGGGCACCCCTGGGACACCTGTCACACACAGTATTCTCATTATTATAAAATGATATAACCTATTTTGGAATAAGAACCCTACCTCCTACTCCCTCCACTCCACTGACGCATGCTCCTTCTCCATTGCCCATGCCAAGACCTCTGCTGGGTTGTGCTTTCTTTTACAGCCTCCCTCTTTTCTGGTCCTTCCTCCCATCCACCATTCATGTTGCCGCAACTCCTCAACTCCTGCTGCTCTGAAGGTTATTCTAGACACACACACACACACACACACACACCACTCGGATGCGCATCTGCCCTTAATCTCCTTTTTGCCCATGGGCCTACATTGGATATTGTAAATTACGTATATTTAATTGTTATTTGGCTTGCGTGTATCTTGCATGCACCTAGGTCTCCAAAAATCACCTTATTTTTTTGCCCGCGCCATTTTTGTTTTCTGCAAATTGACCCAGTTCCTTTCCTCAGGCATACGGGTGGGAGGGGGTACAAAGAGGAATCAGTGCTAGTAATCACTATACAACTACAGTGTCACTCCAGGCAATAGGAGTAGGCATGGAACAGCAACAAAAATGTACTTGTGGAGAATTACAAATGAGACTATCTGTAAATTTACAGCATTCAATGCAGCTAAAGGCACCAGCTTAATTTGCTGAAAGCAAAATTGGCATGGGCAAAAACCACATAACGAAGTCCTGTAATCTAAGCATGGTCCGAAACCATGCTAGGTTATACATGCCAACTCTGGGACCATGCACGTGTTTATGCCCCCGTGGTTTTTGACAGCGAGAATGTGCTATCGGCAAATTGATTGGTTACCCTCTGGAAATAAGCTATTTTGGCATAGTAGACTTTTTCTGGTAATACTCTTTCAATAAATAAAGGTGATTTAGGCACATCCTGAAAAAATTAAGGTGCACCCCCCAGTTGAGAAAGATACTATATGATCTGTAGATGTAGCTTTCGGTTGCTGTGAATATATTTGATCAAAATGAACATATTGCTTCACATTTTCACCCCTTACAGGTGCTACCTGTGGCCCTGACCTCTGGGGATGACAACGGTTAGACAGGAGTCTCACCTGGTTCATTTGGTATGAAAACAGACTACAGGTAGGTTTGGATAGGTTGGGGGCACTGGCACCGGGGATGGGTCAGGTTTCCAGTCTCTGACAAATTCCACAAAGCGTGCCAGCCTTAGTATATTATGGATTGGCTTGGGGGTGGCCCAGTGTGGTTGGATCTAGAGTCAGAATCAATGCCATTGGGATTCTGGTACATCTGGGACTCAAAGGTGCCTAGACATATTACAATGTACCTAGGCACAGACCCCTTATTTTGGGAGCAGGTGATGAGCCATCATTCCTCCAACCACTGACGGGGACACCGACTTCCTATCTGGGGTGGAGGATACAGGATTTTTCCTATTGGCTAAAGTGGGAATCAAGGTGTGGGGGGATATACTCACAGCAGACAGGTGGCCTCTTTCGCAGATATGTGTGGCAGGGAAGGCATCTCGCTGAAACATTAGTTCAAATATCTACAGGTCAGGGACTCACTCATAAGGATTCAAGGCAAGATGTGGGAAAGGTAGATCCTGGGATGTCAATTCAATTTCAATTTATTTATTGGAAAGCTAGTTGAGCACAAGTCTCATTTACAGTATAATTAATGAAACAAATAGGGTAATAATAAAATCATATTGCCTTGACAAGGTACAGTATTCATTTGAAACATCTGCAAATATCAAATAAGGTATTGTGGATCAAAGTCTTAAAGGGAAACATCCATGTCCCATCGAGCCCCACCTGCGTATAAAGTGGGGCCCGATAAGCAGTTTCATAAATATAGACAGTTTTTGTACTTACTCCTCTATATTTTATTTAGAATTCTATCTGATTGATCCTGTGCCCCCCCTGCTGGCATTTTAAGTCTGAGTCCCTCACAGCATGCCCACAACCACCTTCAGCTGTCCCCAGTATGACGTGTCTTGCAGGGATCAGCCGGGGCACTTCCATAGCATTACAGTATTGTCAGTGCTTTCAGATAGCTCTGGTTTCGAGCCGACATGTCTCCATGATAAACGGAGATGAGGTGCAGACTGACAGGCAACCTAGCAGTCTGTATCTGGTCTCGGTATAACACAGACACACACAGGACCCAAACTGGAGCTATTTGAAGCAATGGCAATGACAGATTGCCATAGCTTCAGATAGCTCTGGTTTGGATCCTGCGGACTGGCACTCCTACAGGCATCTTAGAAACACCCGCAAATCTAAGATAACAAGTGCCAAGAGGACTTATTATCGTTCATTACAAACAAACTCTGCAATCCAAAAGACTTCTGGACTGAAATAAATTCCCTTCTAAAGGGAAAATCCTCCACCCTCCCTGACTCGCTGATTGCCAAGGATAAGGTACTATCCAACCCAGCATCGATAGCCAGTGGTCTTAACAACTTCTTCACGGACCTTAGCACATATAAATCTCAATTCAGTGCTTCCCAATGCAACCACCCCTCACCCAGACGCTTATCCCTCTAGTACCATTACTGAGCTATTCCACATCAAATTGACTTCTCGTAAAGAAGTTCTTAAGTTTCTTCGCAACTTCAAGGAATATGGTTCCCCAGGCCGTGACTCACTTGAGCCCTGGTTTTTAAAATGTGGAGCACCTGCACTGGCTTTTCTGGTCAGGGACCTGATCAACAGATCATTCTGTGAAGGAACTGTTCCCACAAAATGGAAGACTGCCCTAGTTATCCCTATTCACAAGGGGGGGATCGGCCTCTCCTGTTGAAAACTATAGGCCCATCTCTACTCTTTTGTTACTTCACGAAGGTACAAGAAAGAATTCTTTATAACCAGTTACAAAACTACCTTGAATAACACCAACTCCTATCTCCCTGCCAACATGGCTTCCGCAAAAATCACAGAACTCTCTCTGCACTCATCAAAGTCACCTCAGACATTCAGCATGCCTTTGACCATGGCCATACTGCAGGGGCTATATTTATGGACCTCATCAAGGATTTTAATTTGGTGAACCACAAGCTGATAATACAAAAACTGAATTCCCTGGGGCTTGATCAACATTCCACAGCTTGGTTTCAAGACTACCTCACCAGTTATGTTCAATGGGCCCCCTGCCAATCTCCTTTCAGACCCATTTCCCATGGTGCCCCACAGGGCTCCATCCTGGGCCACTACTTTTCTCACTATTCATTAATGAGTTGCCTAGTTTCTGCAGGAGGCATCCGTTCAGCGTTACGCGGATGATGACATCTTATATAGGTCCTCTGCCCTCATCCTATGGCTCAGTCAACATCTGGAATCTGACTTCATCAGCTAAAGCCATGGTTCTTTGCAAACAACTTGCTAGTGAACACAAAAAAACTAAATCAATGCTCTTCCACCTGCATACCTACAAAACCGATCTCAAGCACCAGCTCTCCATTTTCTCTCACAATGGGGATCCCCTAGAATCTGTACACTCTTAAATATTTAGGCAGCTAGATAGACCCAAACCTCTCCTTTGAGACCCATGTCAACAAAACCACCACAACTCTTCACCAAAAGCTGGGTCTGCTCTGCCCCCTATTATCTAAAGCATCTTACCTAAAATTCACTACTGCCTCTCTCCTTCCTCTACTATTCTATGGGTCTCCTCTATTCATGTCACTTAAGACCTCTCTTATGAACCAACTGAAGCAATTATATCACAGGATAGGATGCTTTGCCACTGGAGCTGCTCACCGCCAGCACCACTGCATGGTACTAGCATCCCTGGGTTAGCTACAACTGGAACATAAATTCCAGTACTCCTCTCTATGCCTTATCTATAAGCTTACACATCTTTACATCCCTCCTAGTCTATCTAACATAGTTGAAAGAAAGCCTACTAAGCGGCCCTTCTGCTCCTCCTCTATCCCACTGTTATCTGTGCCTTCAACTCGCCTAACCGCAGGCAGAAGATCCTTTGTCTATGCAGCACCCTTGGCCTGGAACTCCCTCCCTCCACCTGTCCTCTCCTGCACTACCCTCCCTAGCTTCAAACATGCTCTGCACAACTACTTATATGACTCAGGAACTTGCTCCTGCCGTGCCTGACCCACCTTCCTACACCCCTACCTTTTATTCTACCTACGTCCTTATGGTCAAGGCAGATTTCCTGCAGGAGGAAAATCAGCTATTACTTATCTCCTCCTACTTCAGCAGTCACAGCACTTTTCTGTTCTGCACTGTTGCCATGTGAATCACTTGTACTACACTAGCCTCTAGAACTGCAGATGCCTGTTCATCTCTTTGGTCTACCTGACGTGTCTGTACTGACCCTGCCTGGTCTTTGCAATATAGCCACTGACCTGACCCTGCCTGGTCTTTGCAATATAGCCACTGACCTGAATTGCTTAGTCTGGCACTGCGCTACAGTGCAGCCTCAAGACCTGAGAATGGTATTTGGCATAATACCTGTGACATTACTGGCTTCTCCTGTGTGTATTGCGGCTCTATTTGTAAGATAGTGCTGTATATTGCTTAACATTTATGACATTACTGTTTTCTTCTTTTTCCTACGTGTGTATGTGTAGCACTGTTTAGCACTATACTCGGTCTGTATTGTATTTTGTATATTCTTTATCCTCTGTACCCTCTGAGGAGTCACCCCTGAAAAAGGGACTACATGGTCTCAGGGGGCTTACCTGGTTACCAAATTCAAATGAATAAATAAGTTCACCAAGTCAAGGGGTTACTGTTCCACAAGCAAGGCACTCAAGTGTTTAGGGAGTCGGGCATATACATTTTAGTTGAGCATTATCTAAATTTACAGAATGGTAATACACGGTATGGCAATTTTATTCTCTAAGCGTTCTTGTGTTGTATATTTTGTTATACTTACTTCCATATTATTGTATTATTTTTATACATTGTACCTGTTCTGTTATCTTCTTCCCCTCTCCCCAGGACACTTTTGGAAACGAGCTGAGACCAGCTCAGTATGACTTGTCCTGATAAATCTTTTAAAAAAAAAAAAAAAAAAAATTTAGGGATAGTGCTCAATGAGGGAGATGGAGGTGAGATCTGGTCAGGACATATGAGTCTTTCATTTGTAATATAATCAAAGAGATGCAATATATGTTTTTAAACAGGCTGATTTAATGACCCACACAGTGTGAACACATTTCACAAAGAAATATCAAAAAATGTTGGCAGCTGCTAGTAGGTTATGGGGACGTACTTATACTGTTTTTGGATTTTGCCCAAGCTGATGCCTTTTTGAAGAGAGCTAAGACAGGCTGCAGTAGAGATCTCAGGGATAATCAGTCCTGGAGTTTACCCCGGCCACCATGTTATTGGGCATGCGGGAGACGGTGCCTGGTTCCTGTTGTCTAGACTACCAAGGATCCTTTTAGTGGTAGCTTAATAATGTATCCAGAACAAGTGAGTGTCTTACGCTGATCCTGTCCGATCACAGTGGATAAATATACTGATGGACACCTTACCTCTGGAAAAATTAACTCTGGATCTTACACACAGTAGAATAGAGGGTTGAATGTATATGAAACTGACGTAAAGTGGCTGCTGGGGGAAGCACTAGAACAAGGATTCTCTCACGATCAAGAAGTATGCAAATTGGTGCTGGGGGTGGAGGCTTGTGAAACCATTAATATTCTGGCAAGTTAACTTAATAAAGAGGGGCCCCATGTACAGGAGTAGAGGGACGAAGGCCATATGTTCTCTGCATGTATGTACTGGGAAGATTTATTCTGCATATAAATGTATTCTGGTGCGATGGAGAAGTTCTCCACTTAGGAGGTGAGGCGAGGCGAGTAAAATGGATCATGGAGGCAGTCACCAACCTGCATTAATGGTGACCCTCTGTGTTTGACTAGCAGAAGTTTAACAGGAGCCCTTGCCAGGCTGGAGCATCAATCCTAAGGCACTCCAACATATGGAATGTAACTTAGTTTTTGTATGCCTTGTTCTGTTCCTATTGGTTTTGATTTGTCTGTAAAATGGAAAAAGGTCAATAAACATGTAACAGCCCTATGACTCACCTTGGCAGCTCCAAGGACCTCGGGTCAAGCCTGTACACACCTGAGCCAGCCCGTCAGTGCAGCAGTTGGATTTCTGCTTGCAACACCAGTGACCCAGGTTCGGGAAAGGACCCGAGTTGCCAGAGGGCTGGCCGGGGGAGAAGGATGGAGCATACCGTAGACTGCTCTCCTTCTCCGGGAGGAGGGCGGGGAGTGTGTCCGGCGCTCGATGGACCCTTGGTGGAAGCCGGGGGTACGGCAGCGACCAGATGCCAACAAGTGCTAGGGGGTGGGTGGACCCAGGGCGTCATTGTATCCCGCCCCCAGGGGAGAAACTCCACCGCCGATGCCTAGATGACATCCGCCCCCACTTCCATAGCTTCAGGCCAACTCCTTGACCTATCCCGGTGTCTGCGGCACTTGATGGGGGAGCCGAGTGCCACAGTCCCACCCTGGGGGGAAGCCAAGAGATATTGAGGAGGGCGACCAATGTGCAGTGGAGTAGGGGTCCATGACCGGACTGAGGTTCCGGCATGGTGAGGGACAAAAAGAATACAAAATTAAAAAAAAAAAAAAGTCTGTACACACCTCTGAGGGGTCGGCCTGGATTCCGCAGTGGACAATAAGTATGGTGCAGTGCCTCCACCTGGAGTAAATGGCATGGGAAACCTATGGACAGAGAACAGGTTATCACCCACCCAGGAAAATAAGTAAGCTGCTCCCCCAAGACACTTTTCCCACACAATAACAATCCCCCAACCACTGTAACTCTATCACAAGTCACAGCACAATCGTTAACAGCCTAACTATGTAAGACTGTGTTGGGGGGGGGGAGAGAATATCAAACAGGACAACACTTTGCAGATCAATGATACCCCACACTATAAACCCTGCCTCCCACCAATGGGTGTACCCAGAAATGTCCCTAGTTGTGGTGGGTACCTCAGTGGGCAGCAATGCAGTCCTGGGGTCTTCTGTTGAGTCCCAAATAACTTTTAACCAGTTTCAAATTTAAACTTACTGCCTGGGTGCAACTTGACACTTGGTACAGTTCAGCCCAGGACTTACCCCCGCTGTAACCTAACTAGCTAGGTAGCTAATAAAGATTCCCCAAAGTTGCAGCTCAGGGTACTTACAGTTCAGTAGTTCACAAGGGGGGGTTTCAGCTGGCTGAGTTGCAGTCAAACTGGCAGTACATGGTACCATGGAGGTATCCAGATGATGGTGCACCACAAGGCCGCAGAGTTGGATGACTGGAGAAGATGAAGAACGCTGGTCTTCACTTGCCTGGCCCTGCCAACACTGTCTCAGAGGTCTTCATAGACAGTGCTCACCAGGCAGGCCTCTTGTCATCTTCCCCTGCTGGTCTTCTTCCTTTTCTTCAGTCTAGGGAACAAGGGTGGTGAAATCCCCTAGACCCCTCTGTTGCATGCCCTGGACACACAATTACAGCTGAGGTGTTTCTCCGTTTCTTACCCCAGCACTCTCTGGGTCAGTTTCTCTAGGCATGGCAGTGCTGGGCCCTTGCACAGTCTCTAGCCACAGCACTCTCAGGCTCTCCCCTTGCGAAAAGTTGCCCTCTCTGCAACTACCCCTCCAGGGGGTGGGGGCAGGAAAGGGGATTCAGGGCATTCTTATTCAGACTCATCGCTTCAGCACTTTTAACTTACAGGCTGTACAGTTTACAGCCTTAGCTGTCACAATGGCGCTCCAGTCACTTTCAGTTTCTCTACTGCCCCTCAGAGCTGGTTTTCTCTCCACAGTGACCTCCTAGTAGCTGTCTCTCTGCAGCACTGCCAGACCTCTCTCGTTGCAGTAAAACTGAGAAAGTCCTTTCTCCTGCTGCAAAAGCACTCTACTGGCTCCCTTGCTTCTGGGACTGGAGTGGGCGTTGGGTACCTGGTGTAGGCCGTGGGCTGGGAAGCCCCTCATTAGTCTATCCTGCACTCACAGCTCTAGCTGAACTCCCATTTTGGCAGGATGGCAGTCTCATTTATACTTTTTTCACAGCCCTCCACTGATTGGCTACATTAGTCCTGGGCAAATTCAATGCCCTACAACCTTTCCCAGTAGCCCCCTGCTTTTTGTAGTCTTTCTACAAAGAATGCTGTGAGCTCCAGGAAGGGGGGCATGCAGGTGGGAAGCTAGCCCCAAATACAGACAAGTCAAAAGTTAGCATGCACCCCAATAAGTAAGATCCACACCACCTTGTTGTAATTCCAATGTTTTTAGTTTATTTTAGTGGTAAAATACCACACCAATGCAAGCAGACATGCTCACTGGTCACTCAAAGCCCCAGCACTTCAGGTTCAAACAACCATTCATCAGAGGGCTGCCATCTTTGTGTACATTAAGCCTCCCAAAACAGACCAGCCCTTATATTTAATACTTATGTCCTTAAAAGGGCTGAAAACAGTTCCCCCCCCCCCAAATCAGAGGCTTTCCATTTTTTATTTCACCTGGTCCCCAGCTCCGTTGTCCGCCCTGGAGCCAGGAATATCCTTTACTAATGGCTGTTGGCCAAAAACACATCAATGGTGACATAGCTACTTTAAATTTAGGTCCCTCAGTGGCCACGCATGTGCACTGGGGCGCAGCCGCCATGTTTTTTATTTATATTTAGCAGCCCATTTTTTTTTTTTAGCCACACTGGGACCACGCCAGGCCTCCCAATGTGCCTGGAGATACAGACCATCAATCAGAGTTCAGCCCCCGATAGGAGATGGGGCCGAGCAGCAGAAAATTGGCAGCTGTAGCCACGAAACATCAAGGGGCTATCAGGCCCGACTCCCACCAGGGTCACTTACTGGGACAGCATCGGTGGAGGGCTGGGGCCATAGCCCTCACAAGGTAAGCCCATTTGGGGGGCTTACAAACAAATTATTTAAAAAAGAAATTGCAGCCCATCACTAGACCCAGGTCTTTTCCTGCTTGATTTTAATAGTCTTTGTCCCAGTTAGGTAGCATTTTGCCTTCAAGTTACTCTTGCTAGCATTCAGAAACTCAAATATAAACTTGAACATCATTCAAATATTTTATTGACTGGCCTATTAGCCTTTACACGTGCAAAAAAAATATATAATTCAACACAATAAACAAGTTGTATCCATTTACATAAAATAATGCAGTTCTGTTTCCAGAAATACCTTTCATTTATAAAAGGCAACTCAGAGACTCAGCTAAGAGATAAACCCATTGAAATGGTGGGGGTCGCTTTGTCTGTATTGTCTGATGCATTGAAATCTGCTCTGAAACTCTTACATTACAATCTGAGGCTCTGGTACTCTGTTGACTCAAAAAACACAGGCCTTCAGATTACCATCCTGTAGAAGTGGTATGCCACATGACTCCAGTATAGAAACAACCTCTACTGTGAGTATGTTGGTCTCACGCCCGAATGCCAGGATGAAGGGTTAGCAGCTGTAAAGGATAAAAGGGTCCTGTGCATCAATGAGAGATTTTACTACTCTCTGAGATCTCCAGCTAGACTAAAACAAAGCGAAAAAGAAAGTACTTATAGAATGCATGAGATATTTTCTGGCAACAGACATGACGGAACAACTTCAGTTCCCAGTTAAACAATTACCAAAGGGAAAAGAATGTACAGGTTCACTGATCGTGAGGCAGCAAACTCATTACTTGAGAAGTGTGGGACCAAGAATCCAACAGATCAAGAGGATAACAAAATGATGAGCGAACAGATTGCTCTTTCCTATGAATGGTACGCTTTCACTTTTCGTTTAGTGGACTTCCGTATGTGGGTCACAAACTGACTGAAGCAAGTTTTGAGTGGTTAATGTTTTTATATTGTACTGATCAGATATGTTTTTTGAGGAAGTTGGCACTGGCCCAGTGGTGTGGTTGGCTGAAATACTGGTTGCCACACCACCTGCCCCAGTGGTGACCTGGGTTCAGGAACAGACCAGGGACGGGTCACTCAGGGGCCGACTGGGGGAAGAGGATTGAACATCCATAGACAGCTGTCCTTCAGGGAGGGGAGGACAGCGTATTGTTTGTTTGTTTGTTTTGTTCACTTAACGAGTAAACATACTGGAAAACACAAGTTCCTTTTACAGGTGCGGCCCATATCAAACACAACATACATACATGTGACTTACAATAAATTTACAATCCGTAAAAATTCAGATTAATAAATCCATGTCAAGATAAAAAAATGCCTATTTAAAACAGTTATGTTCAGCCAATGAAGTAAAGTACAACCTCCGTGCATGAGCATAAGTTTTAAAAGATTGCAGCTGTCTAATATCCAGGGGAATTTCATTCCAAATAAATGGAGCAGCGTAGGCAAAGGACGTCTGGCCACTACTAGATCTCATAAATGGGGAGTTTCAAGACCCCGTTATCTACCCTTTGCCTAGAGTAATATCCCTTATCATGAAGTTTCAAGAGACCACTAAGACTTGGTGGAACACCAGAATTAATAACTCTGTGCAAATTTAACCATACTCAGTCAAAAATGTAACTGAACAGGAAGCCAACCCATAGAATTTAAAGTGTCACAGTGATGGGATAATTTAGGAGCAGTACAAGCAAATTTAGCTATTAATTGTAATAGAGAAGTTTTTTTTTTTTAGAAATTATTTTTGCAGAGGCATTATCTGTAATTATGGTAGCATACTGTACAATTGGGGCTAGGCACTGTCTAGCGATTGCCATCTTAGTTTCCTTAGTAAGAAAGGAACGAATTCTATATAAAAGACCCACCTTTTAGTGGATCTTTGATGTGACCCTTGTAAAATGAGATTCATAACTTAAATTTGGGTCCAAAAGGACACCTAAATACTGAAAAGTATCCACATTTTCAAAAAAGGTGCCATCAAGGGATTTTAACTGTAAACACTGTCCCATATCCCTAAGATGTGCCCTAGTACCAAACACCATAGTTTTCATCTTTATCTTATTCAAGATCGGTCTGTTAGAAGTAAGTGATGGCTGCAAATTATACATTTCCCTAGTTAATAAGTCATTCAGTTCAGTTATAGAGGAACCCTGGTATAAATTACTGCATCGTCAGCGTATAATGTAACAGATGCATTCTCTACTACATTTACCTGTTTATCAAAAAATAAAGAGAACAAAACTGGTCCCAGTATGGAGCCCTGGGGGACCCCACACTTCAGAACTGCAGATTCAGAAACAGCATAACCAAATTTAACCTTTTGCGATCTGTCCCTAAGATAATCTTCAAACCACAACAATACAGGATATCCCACTCCCAAGAAATCCAATCTTTCAATCAGAAGCTAATGGTCTACCAAGTTGAATGCCTTGGTCAAGTTCACGAACATGGCCCCAGTTAAACACCCTCTGTCCATACCTTCTAGGACCACACTCATGAACTCAACCAAGGCAGTCTCTGTACCTCTTCCTTTTTTGAAGCCATGCGGACTATGTGACAAAAGTCCTAAGTTCTCTATATAATCAATTAATTGATTATATACTATTTTTCTTATATTTTAGCCAGAGCTGATAAAATTGATACTGGCCTGTAATTTCCAAAATCTTGTTGTGATCCAGTTTTATGAATAGGAACAACTAATGAATGCTTCCATAAGTCGGGAACACTACCCAAAGGAAAAGATAAATTATAAATAATGCTGCTGGGGTGTGCTTGAAGCTGCAGCTCTCAGTAAATTTGGATACAGCCCATCAGAACCTGCTGAGCTGTCCCCTTTAATTTGTCTAAGCAATATCCTAACCTCCTTGGGAGAAGTAACTTTTAAATAAAATTTATGATTCTTATTAGAATCAATATTAGTACTACAGTCGAAGCCACTTAATTGGGACACGCTTAATGAGGATGTTCGCTTAAAGGGGACGATCCCCTGGGCACTGATTAAGTGGCTATGTAATTCTGTGGACCCTCACACCTTTAAAGGGGACATAGTAAGCCTGTTATAGGGGATGTATCTTGTCTGGTTTGCTCCCACTAAGCCGCTAAACTCTTTTCACACCTAATTAGGTGTGAAAAGGGATTAGCGGGACCTGTGTGAAAATTAATTAGCGGCTCTAGCTTCTGATTTCTAACCTGTCGGCTCCAAACAACTGCTAAACATTTTCTAGCTTACAGGGTGGGAAAGATGGGGAGATTTAGCTCACTTATTTTTGTGCCTGACAGTTCCAGCAGGGAAGGGGAGATGAGAGAGAGTGCAAGAGAGAAAGCATGCTACAACAGAGTGATGTCGGGGTAGCCTAGGGAGAAAGAGACACAGACTGTGCTTGCTTTTTTTTCTCCTCTCTCGCTTTCACTCTCTTTCTCTCTCGCGCGAGCAATCACACACCAAGTTACTTTTTGGGGCAAGGAAGAGAGGCATAGAGTTATGTCAGGGTGGGCGGGGGCGAGAGATGCAGACTGAGAGAGAGATTTAGTGGACTTTTTTTATGCCTGCCAGTTCCAGTGGGGAGGGAAAGAGAGTGCGACAGAGAGACCACGCCATAACACTGCAAGCGAGTGACGTCTTGGTGGGCAGTGGAGCGAGAGAGATATAAACTATGCTTGTTTTCTTTTCATCCTCTCTCACTTTCACTCTCTCTCACTCAAGTTACTGTTCAGGGTGGGGGAGAGAGACATAGACTGTGCTCATTTTTTTGTTGTGTTTTTTTATTCTTTCCGTCCGATGTACTGCATCAGAACAGATTCCATAAAAGGAGCAAAAGTATCATAATAAAGGACTGTACATACACACAGTACAGTTCAGATGCTAATGCAGCTGTACTATGTTTGAGACAAGCCATTTTCAATGGCTTCTGTTAAAGGGGATGGCTGCTTAATGGGGACTAAAGGCCCGCCACCAGGTCATCCCCTTTTAAGTGGCTTCTACTGTATTAGGCAAAGTGTCAGACAAATCAGAATAGTGTTTATCAAAGTTGGAATGATATTTATCAAAATCAGTAAATATTTTGATAAATTGATTCGCTATTTTGATAGGACAGGTCAACAGATCATCATCCAGTTTCATAGAGCTCCGTGGATCATCATTATTCTTAATAGGACTGTTGATTGTGTTCCAAATTTTTTTATTATCAGATAGTCCTTCAAGTTGCTTTTGTTGTAAATAATCAGTTTTAGCCTTTTTTATCTGTACTTTACACTGATTCTGTAAAGCTCTATAAATCTGGAAACTGGATGCAGAACCGCTGTCATATACTGTTGCTTGTCTGCCACCTAGCAGAGACTAGGGGATACAGCAGTGGTTGTCTACCTAGCTGGCCGGAGGCAGACACTGAGGCATGCTGTGTCTTCACGCAGCATGTGCATGGCATTGCACGCATGCCAGTCCGCGCCATGGAGGAAAATCAAATGGTGGAAAAACACCTCTAGCAGGATGATACTACCCAGCCCCCCACAGGCACTGCACCACCAACTGGGCCCAGACTTCTGCTCTGGATTGTGTCACTGGGGGTTGGGAGACCAGCCATCCCTCCTCTGGCTCCATAACGGGGGCATTTCATGGGGGATCTCAGGAACCAGGTAAGCCCAGGTGATGCTAGGTAACGGGGCTGGAGGGCTGAAGTGGGCCAGTGGCAACAAGGGGGCATAAAATCAGGATGACAGAAAGTTTGTAAGGAAGAAATTAATCCTCATTTTCAGTAGGCTTTTTAAGATGTCACTGTTAGACATTTGCTATAAAAAGCTGATTACTTTTTTAATAGCTATGTGATGTTGGTCTTAAGATAGGCTGTATGTATTAAGCTGCTCTTCCTGTCATTACATTTGTCCCCATCACTGTATGGAAACTGGTGGACAAATGCGGGGACAGTTTGTGGTGAAATATAAGATTTGGTTTTGTATATGTGTCCATTCTTTTCACCCTATGACCTCTATAATGCCACCCTCTTTGAAATCTTGCAAGTTACTTTTTGACACCCCTACCCCCCCCGGAGACAATTTAAAGAAATGTTTCCCTTCCTTTTTTTAACCCAGCTGAGTGCAACAGCTCTTTGATACTATTGATAACATACCCTGACGTTGTTCTTTTATATATGTTAATGGGTCCTACAAGGGGTGTACCTTATGATAAAAAAGACACTGATCATGAGGTTTGGGTGAGAGGACTACAGACCAAAACTGAGTGGTTCTGTCTGCCCAAACTTCATGAGAAGTGTCTCGTATACCATAACAGACACCCATCAGAGACCTTATTAACCTGTTATAAATCATTCAAGTTTAGTTTGAGTGATTCATAATAGATTTAGAGCTTTTTTTATTTACTTATGCCAGCCTCCCCTCCAGCACTGACGTGGAGCACTCTCCCCTGACGTTCCTGCAAGACAGCACACTACACAGGATAAGAGGTACAGTGGCTCTGTGTGCCGATTGGCTAAAAACAACTAGTAATTAATAATATGTAGAAGTCCTGTTTTTACGTGTAAGTTATAACACATGCCAGGGTGGTTGGTTGTGCTGAGATATATGGATACTTCCAGTGCATTGTGAAGCACACAGCACAGCTGAGTGCTTTCAACCACCGGATGTGTCTTTATATCTAACATAATGGGAAAACAACATATTTAATAAAAAAATCCATCATGAGATCTGAGGTGTCCAGTAGTGCTATAATACCAGGACAGTCACATGATGCTTCTTGCCAGTCAGATTGCTATGATTTCTTCGCCTGTGTTACAGATACATCCCAGGGTACAGAAATACCTCAGGGAAGTGCCAGCTGCCCTGCCAGCAGCCTTGTTCAGCAGCTCACTGAAAGAAAGAGTCATTCTAGAGGACTGAAGAAGGGCTGATGTGGTCCCTCTTTGTATGAGCGGCAGCATGGAGGAAGCTAGCAATTACAGACTAGTCAGTCTAGCTTCAGTGATGGGGAAACTAACAGAAACCCTATAGAAAGAGAGACTGGTTGAGCATCTAGAATCCAGTGGGCTGTAGGACCACCACAGGCAGCAGGTTTTCACAGAGGAAAGGTCATGCCAAAGGAATTGATTTCTTTAACTGGATGACCTGGGAATTAGACCAAGGGAGGGCAGAGGACAAAGCCTATCTTGATGTCAGCAAGGCCTTCAACACTGTGCCATACAAAAGGTTGATTAGGAAGTTGACCAGCTTAGGAGTAAGGTCCAGACTGGTAAATTGTGGTCAGAACTGGTTAATGGATTGGAGACGGAGGGTGGTGGTTAACGGTATATACTCTAAAGGATGGGAGAGTAACTAGCCATGTAGCACAGGGTTCAGTACTGGGACAGTCCTCTTGAAAAGAATATATACAGAAATAGGAAAGAAAGAAGGCTTTTGGCCCACTGAGTTCTTCTTCTCCCCAACTCTTGAACCATCCTTACAGACACTTCTCAAAACAGTGCACCAGCAGGTAGGTTTCTTCATCTTTCTCTTCTCTCTACATTACTAAAACATAATCCATCTCACACCCTGTATTTTACCTATTTTATCCTCCTATCTGCCCTACCTTCCACTCTCTCTGCTATCCTCCCCTTCTTCCACCTCCTAATCCCTTTGCAGCTCTGACACCCTCTCTTTCACCCTCCCCCTGTAAAATCCTCTGCTTGTCAAATTGCTTTTGCCTTCTGCTTCCCCAGATTTTGGAGCACCTTTCATGTTGCTATTTGCGATGCTCCCTCTTCCTTATCTCTAAACTTCCTCCTCTTTGATTTCACTATAACTCCTGCAGTTGCTGCTGATCCTAGGCTAGTCCCACTCCTCCACCCTCCATATTACTCCCTCTTCCTACTGCCCTAATTTATCGGTACACTATCCCACTTGGACTTGTCCCTGTTGTATTTGCAGTCTCCCTTCCCTCCCTCATTTTTCTGCCAGCTCTACTTTGCTGAACTGTTGCTATTGATATGCTATGTTTTGCACTGCTTGAACACTGTGCTTCCTCTTAATTGTCTACTGGGTACTTTTTATTATTGTTAATTCTAATTATTGATGTCGCTTATTACTGCACTCTCCTCATCCCCTTCCCCCCAGAATACATCTGGCAAAGAGCAATTTAGCACAGTATATTTTTCATGATGAAACTGTTGAAATAACTAAATAAATACAAAAATAGGTACATACATACATGAATATAATTACTTAGTTTTGCTTTACTGCATTGTCTAGCTTACAGTTCAGTGTACTCTTGTCACAAACTGGTTCTCTCCCAGAACTCAATCCCCATAGCTACCAGTTTTCACAACCCTTCAGACGCCTTAATGATCATCTTGGTATGCTGCCACCATCCAGCCTGACTGTCACTCAAGGTATCTTTCAGGCAGAATCCCACCAGGACCACTGCTCACACCTTTACCAAAAGAACAAATGATGCACCCCTTTAGCCACAGCTGAGAACACTTGCTTTAGATAGCTTAGTAGCCTTTCTTTTTGGCAATGGATAATGGACTAATTACCCCAGCTTATCTATACCTTAGAATTTCAGTCACAGAGAGCTTGAGGCATATAAAAATAAGTGTGAGCTCCATGCCAAACAATTGAAAATATTGGATTTTTACTAGTTTTGTGGAGTTTCTTCAGCCTTGTCTGTTATCCTGAGTGCAGAGATTTATTAGAAGTTGTGATGGGTCTGAAAAAGCAACAACAAACCCAACAGCAGGGAGTCGATACCTTCTTCCTGGCTTCCATGTCCAGCCATGGTTCCAAAATGGCTTGGCCTCAGCAGTGTGGTGGTTCTCCCAGAGATTTTCAAGTGATGCAGATACTACCTATGCTGCAGAAAATACAGTCGACTGCTGAAGAGATCACCAGGAGGCTGGCAGCGATCAAACTTAAACTCGAGAACATGGAAGGGTGGACTGTGGAAAATAAGATGGTCATTACTGAGCTGACACGAGACATGGAGAGGCAAGCTGCCATCAGCTCAATCCTGATCAAAGACTTGGGTCTTCGTTGGACCAAGGTGGGATCACTTGAAAATAATAAGTCAGATTAACATTGGAGTAGTGGGTTTCACCCATGGCTAGCCAGTCAGAGGAACTACTGATCACCTTGGACCACTTTGTTTTCATGAATCTCTGACTGCTCCCACTCAACTCTGGGGTTGCCATGGGGAAGGCCTCTGTTATCCAGATCTTCTCCAAACCTAGACAGGGTACTGCACAGAGACCTCTAACAGGAATCACTATACTGTCCTCTCCTGAAGCATGCATCCCTCTGCTGTAAGCAGCTAGGATCCTTGGGGATGTTACTTGGGAAGGCAGCAAATTCAGCTTTTTTGACCCAAACCCAGGACAGAAAATGTCTACTCCAAGTGGTCAAAATATCTTTACTGGAAAAGGGCATCATGGTGCAGCCCTTGTTCTCTGCAAGACTACAGGTGCAGTATAAAATAAAACCACCATATATACCAACCCTGAGATGGCTGTTCAATTCGCAGAGCAAATTGTTTCTACATCACCAGAGGCTCTGGAGCCACAGGCATCAGATGGTGGTGTTGATCGACTGTTACATTATGTTCTCTTGTTGCTTTGATCTGCAATGTTGGACTTGCATCTGATAGTTCTTATGCTTCTCCAATTAGAAGACTTAACCAACAAAGTTAGACACTTAGCCCAATATTAGTGACAGGGACTTGATGGTTGCTCACTGTAATTTTAGTGTTGCATCAGTATTTACCCAGTTAAGCAAAGTTTGTTTGCTATTACAGTAGTGTTTGTTAATATCTGTGTGCAAGTATTCACATCTCAGTTTGTGGACTTCTGTATATCCTGCTCTTTAATACCCTGTTCCCAACAAGGTACCCTAGTTTGGTGCTTACATGTGTTGGAGTGTAACTTTTAACTGAGCCCAGGCTATCTTCACACTACTTTGTATTACTGTCAATGGGTTCCTAGCTACCCCATGACCATGTATTTCTGGGATGAGAGGGGAGATACGGTGCACTGATATAATGTGCCTGAATGCAGATGTTTTGTTCCCAGACAAAACGTCGTGGAAAGAATATCACGGTTAAAAAGTCGAGTGGACAAAAACAAGTTCATTAAAACGTCGCATATCGTATATGGTAGCGGACAAAATTTCGCAACCGCTCGTGCTTGTGGAAATTTGAGAGACCCATGAAGTTGTGTAGCTGAGGATTCTGATTACTAAATTAAAAATGAAAGTTGACGACTTGGAAGCCCACAGCCACAGCAGTTTAATACTTGTTGGCATACCGGAGCAGTCTGAGGGCTCAGTTTATCTTATTGAATCAAAGTAAACCCCAGGCCATCATTCTTAGATGCCTGTATTATCTGGATAAGGTACATATTTTGCAGCAGGCCAGAGTGAAGTGCCCCTCTCCAATGAAAGGATCACCCCTTCTTCATTTTTAGTGATACCACACCACTGGTGCGGGAGTGGCAACTGACTTACAAAGAAATTAAGCACACTCTCTACCAAGCTAGAATTTCATCAACTGAGCAATCTTAAACAGATCTTGCGAAGTTATTTCCCCAGCTCTCCTTTTCAGTCCCTGTAAAGGCACCTATTGAATGAAGGATCTTCAGTTGGAGTGCATTCTGAGGGTATTGCAGTAGTGCGCTTGGTTGCTACATCTCCCGTTATTGTTTTGCACAGGTGAGGCTAATAATGATTAGTTAATTATGTGATGTAGCAAATGAAGTAATTAGATCCTCCATCCAGGTACTTAGATTTCAGTGCTGATTTCAGTAGTGTGTCAAGTTAAGTTGCAAGTAATCTAAATAAAAAATATACTATGATGCAGATTGAAGTTAAACATGTTGCTGCCAGTTTGTTGCTGAAAATGGTAAAATACGTCGCCACTTACCATCTCGGCAACATTTAATCCAGCAGTGTAAGGTCCACGTGACCTTTAAACCGCAACTTATTGTCCGAGGCATTACAGCCAGCGACTTTTTGTCCTAGTGCTGATGTGCTATATCCTGTGGTGAGAGTGTGATGCCTTACAGACTCATCTGTCTGGACTGCTGCATCCTTCACAAAGAACAGAGACTATGGGCTAGTAACTGGGTACTTCTTTATTTTACTTGCAATATATACGCTATATCCTGTATGTTTGTGGTTTATGGTCTTGTCACTGAACTGTTGTTATATTCTTGATTGTCATCTGCATAGCTTCACAAATAAAAAGCTTAGAAAAAAATAACATTTAATACTCAATAATATTTACATGAAGCACAGGATTATACAAACTAAAGGCTAAGGGGAATACAGGTTACTACAAAACTGAAAAATAAAACATTTGAAAAGCTAGACATCATGCAAAATAACACCCACTAGTTCTCACTAAATTCTAAGTAGAGTAGAAGCTTACCTCCGACTGGGGTCTTGTGAGTTTTAGCAGATTTGGACAGCAATGGTGCAGCTTCTCAAATCCTAGTTAAAACTGACTTACTCAGAGAAATTCAGTCAGAACAAGCCCCAGCAGGCCAGTCCACTAACCCACATCATTGACTCTGCCTCTCTAACATCACACCCTGGACTTTTCTTTTGAACTTTGGGAACATCCTCTACCCCAGGACAGGTTCAGACTAGTTATGTGTATTTGGACTCTCTCCTATTAATATCATGCCCATCTGCACAGTACAAAGCATCTTAACTTTGGCTTTGCCACTTTTTACACTTAAAACATAAGTATTTTTCAATGAAAGGAACTCTGTGACCCAAAACAAAAGCCTTTAGATGACAGGAACTCTTGCTGTCTACACCCAAGTTCTGTGAGAATACAGAAATCCTCACAACAAAAGCATGAGACTGCAATAGGAGGCAATTTGCAATTCTCTCCATACACTTCAACTAAACTACTGTACAAAGGAAATATATAGTAATACTTAAAAAAGAAATTCCTGAGTGTTACATCTGTCACAACTCTGCAATTTGAATTATACAACACTATGGTTCTGTACAAATATCTCACCATATGTTGGTGGCACACTCCCTTAGTTCTCATCCAGTCTACCTCATAAGTACTGTATATGTACAGTTTTTACATCGTTTTCACTTTCTCTGAAATTCATTACTTTTACTGTGATTTTATTGTTCGTGTTCATGTACCCAATGTTGTCACTTTGTTATTATTGTTTCATTCCCTGCTGCATCTTCTTTCCTGGATCACACCTGGAAACAAGTCCCTGCTCAGTGTGCCAATCTCAGCCATCACATTTTAAATCCAGAGAATAAAGTATGGGCAGCTGTCCACAACAAGCCTGTGTCTGCACCGAGAGGTTTCTATGGCAACCAGGAACTTCAAGAGCAAAGATTGAGAGGTTCACTGGTTGCCACAAAAAAATCAAGATGAAGACACAGGCTTGTCTATGTATGGATGCCCATACATTATCTTTTTTGGTGTATGGTCATCCATCCCCATTTCAGACATTCCACTTCCTTTCAGTGAACTGGGGTTTTGGGGGGAGGCACTTGAGGGTTGGTGGCAGGCTTAAATTATTGATTCAATGTACTGTAGCTTTATCTGCAAGTTCAAGTTAAAAAAAAAAAAAAAACAGCTTCCAGCTTGAATGGCTAGAGGAAAGCAGTTGGGGGACAGCATTCTAAATTGTTGTGCTATAGTAGTAACATTACGACTGCAACACAACAACAAAATGATGTCACTACTGCAGCACAACATAGAGGATTGTGTATGTGTAACCATACACAACAAGTCTGTGTTTGAATTGAGGGGTTTTCCATGGTAACAAGCAGGGCTTCAGTTAACTCCATTTGGGGAGTATTTGACTCAAAAAAAAAAAAAAAAAATAAAGCAAAAACTTACAAAATAAAGGGGGAAGAAGTCACTGACTTCCAAATGTAAAAAATAAAACTGGATGACCTACAAAACTGAAGGCACAGAAGCTAAGGCATGATGGATTTTTCTAAAAGAAATTGTATTTTACCACTAATATTTTCATTTTCATTTTTATTTTATACTGGAAAAGCATGTGGGCAAGATGCGCTTTTTCACAAGTATCCAGTTGTAACAAAAACATTGGTGGATATATACAAAATTACAGAGAAATACAATTTTACAGAAATACACTTTTAACATAGGTGGGCATGTACATGATTACAGAAAAATAAAATGTTTACAGATGTACACTATTTACATTAATACAAGGCAGTAGCATGTTAAACGTACAGAGAACATATAAAAACAAACATTAGGACATTGTATATTTATGAACAACACCAAGTGAGTAGGAACCTCACTGTACATATTCATAGACTAACAGAGCCTGACATGAAGGGGAAGAGGTAAAGGAATGGAAAGAGATTAATGAAAGAGGAGAGATTAAGGTAAGGGAGGTTAGCTGAACAGAGGGATGGGGTGGAAGATGGGAAGCAAAAGATTAAAGTAAAATGAGTTAAGCAGGGGAGAATGGTGGATTACAAATCCTGGAAAGGTGGCTAGAAACAGTTGCAAGGGGTTTATTGAGTAGTGCTTTTTCAGATTAATCTTAAAGGAATCGATGGATGGGGCAAATTGCAAGGTTGGGCTGAAGAGTGTTGAAAAGCTTGAGGCCCTAGAAAGAGAGCGATCTCTGTCCCAGAAACGTGTTGAAAAATGGGACTTTAAAGAGGGAGGGGGAAGCGCTCCTGGTAGGACGAGCAGGGTCAGATCTAATAAAGAGACACTGGGAGGGAGGAGGTTGCTTAGAATTTTGTACATGAACATATGTGTCTTCCAGGCAAACCTGTCTTCTAGCAAGAACCATTTGATGGATTCATAGAGAGTACATCTGTGGGTGCAATGGGGAGCCCAGTAACAAATCTAATTATGTTATTATAGGTTGCTTTTAGCTTAGGGAAATTTATGGAGTTTGGTGAGGGTGTAAAAATAAAGGACCCGTAGTCAAGAAGAGGGAGGAGTAAGCTGGAGGCAAGCTGGGTTCTAGCCTTGGGGATGAGAAATTGATGGATCTTGTAAAGGAGTCCAAGTCTTTGGTGTATTTTGCTATTCAGTAGGGTTATGTGAGGTCCAAAGGAGAGGTGCTCATCGAGTGTCAGACTGAGGTATTTAAATTCATGGACCCATTCAGTTTCATACTAACATACTATTTGCCAGCAGATTAGGCCTTATGGTCTATCGAGTCTGCTCGAACCTAGATCCTTAGTTGGGTGGCGAGACCCTCCCATCCCTTGTGCTCCAGAAACCCCTATCATCCATCCCCGGGACAGGCCATCATCTAATACATCCACTTTCTGTGTCTGTCCCACCCTCTCTTAAAGCTCTCCACTGTGGATCTGTGAACCAGCTCATTTTGATGCCATCGTTGTCCAGGAGTGTGAAATCGAAGTTTGAGGGTTTCCAGGTGCCTGAGAAAATCATACATTTTTTTTTTTTTTTTTTTTTTTGAGTTTAAGACTATTCCACGGGAGGTAAACCCCAAGTGTGGAGACTGTAGAAATCCTTCTGGAGTTTGGAGAGGAGGGCAGTAGGGTTACAGTCATTACAGTATAAGGCGTTGTTGTCTGCATCGAGGATAATTTTAGCATGTGAACATACTGAGGGGATATTGTTAATAAAAAGAGAAAATAGGAGAGGCCCCAGGATTGACCCCTGTGAGACTCCATATTTAATGAGGCAGTTAGGTGAAGATTGGCCTTCAATAACCATTTTGTGATACCTAGGATGAAGGAAACTCCCAATCCAGTTTACTGTGTTTGTGAAGAAGTTCATCTGGGAGAGGGTCGCTAGGAGCAGGTTGTGGTCCACTAAGTCAAAGGCATTGGTTAAGTCCACAAAAATGGAGCCAGTGTATAGTCCATCATCAGTGGCCTTAAAAATGTCATTGGTGAATCTCACGAGGGTGGCTTTAGTGTTGTGTTTTGGCCTAAAACCATGCTAAGCCCCCATGAGGATGTTATATTTATTTTAAGTGCTCAGTGATTTGAGCTCAGACTGTTTTCTCCATTATTTTGGAGAGGAGAGAGGTAGGAGGGAGATGGGTCTATAGTTACTGATTTCCTGTTTGGAACCTCCTTTGTGCAGTGGTGAGATGATGGAGGCAATGTTCCATGCCGCAGGGAAGGTGTCAGTACAGAGTGCAAAATTAAAGATATTGGTGATGGGGATAGCAATATCCTTAACAACTAGTTTGAGGATGCAGCAGTTGAGGCCGTCTGGGGTAATGCTGGCTTTTGGGTTGTTATTCTTAATAAGTTTGACCATGTCAACAGGTGAGAGTGCTTTGAAATAGAAAGTGGGGGCGGCTGTTAATGGTGGGGGGGAGGCCTGGGCTGAATGGACTGGGGAAGAGGAGTCTTGAATTTACCAAGATCACCGAAAAAGGAATTAAACATGGTAGCCATACATTTTGGGTCATTTGATGATTTCCCATCTGTAAGAAGGGTGATCTGCTCGGATTTCCTATCTTTGCCCAGTTTGGAGTTTAGCGTCCCCCAGAGTTGCTTAGGAGTTGATTTTGCTATAAAGTTGGCTGTTTCTAATGTGGTTTACCTTTGTGGCTCAGACAGCGGACTTGCATCTATTGCAGAATGTTTTGTACTTCTGGAGGAGTACGGGTGACTTATACGTCTTGTACTTTGACAGGACCGTGTCCCTACAGCGTATAAGCCTAAGGAGATTAGGACTGACCCATCTGTTTGGGTGCCCACACACTGTAATCTTTTTAATGGGGATAAGGAAGTCACAAATGGAGTTGAAAGTGTTGGAGAATGCTTTCATGGTGGAGTCTTTGTTATTTATTTTGGAAGCAAAAGACCTGTCCGTGGATTTGACAGCTTGAGAGAATTCTTCAATGTTAGCCTTTTTAAATTGCCTTGTGAGGATGAAATTTGTGGCCAATTTGGGGGCTCTGGCTGACCAGCGACAAAAAGTCATGCAGTGATCATTGATGGAGTCTTGGAGAACTCCGGAAGCTGCTATTCTGCAGGGGGTTGAATGACTATCCAGTCAATGGTGGAGCTGTAGCCAGTTTTATAGTTGTTTCTACTGGTGTGGTAATGATTTGATGCAGCCCATAGCTGGCAAGCAGGTCTTTGGCACAATCAGATTGTCTGCTATCTCAATTTAGGTTGAAATCGCCTACAATTATTCATTCCCTGTTACCTGGGAATGATGATTTTGATGAGAGGAAGGATTCAAGTTCTCTGATGGGGGTCCCCGGATGTAGGCAGACTGAGGAGATAATTAAGATTTTGTTGTTTCCAATGAGAAGGTTGATGGACAGTGATTCAAGCATGGAGGTCTCTACTTTATGGGGAAGTTCAGTGAAGGGGAGCCTTTCGGAAATAAAGAAAAGGCAGCCACCTCCTCTTTTTATGGGCCTGTCTTTTCTTATCAGTGAGTAGCCTTTCTTGAAAAGAGATTTTATGAGACAGCCATGTCTCAGAGAGGGTGATGATGTCGAATTGGCTGAGTTCAACCAAGGCTTCAAATATGTTTTTTTTAGCGAGCAAACTCTGAATGTTCAGGTGGGCAGTGCTAATAGATCTCTTGTCCTGGCCGGGGGAGGGCAGAAACAGGGCGTGTGGAACCAGGGTTAGGGTGGACATGAGCCGGGGAGGAGGAAACGGAGCAGGATTAAGTGAGTCCACCTCCAGTTAATGCTGGGACGTTTGTGAGCAAAGGTATCCATGCATTTCCAGTGCTTGACCAGGAGGGGGCAGCAGACAAGGGAGAGGCAGCAGTGGTGAAGGCAGTGTGATGGGGGGAAGGCAGGTCTCTGATTAAGCTAGGTGTATGAGGGTGGAAGGCAGCCTTGGGCAGCAATGAGTTAAATGTTCCTCTGGACATTGTGCACAAATGGTCCTGTGAGGTTTTAAGGATACTGCTATTACAAGGGGAATTAGGGAATATAAGGTGTTTCGCCATGAGGGGGCAATTTGAGCTTATAGGTTCCCAATCAGGATGATGAGAATTATGGGGAGCAAAATTATGTACGAGCCCACGGTGGGGCAGTGGAGTATTAGCTGTGGAGCCTGAGGGGATGAGGTTGTTTGAAAAAGAAGTAAGGTAAGAATAATTACTTGAGAGAGCAGCGCAGGGCAGAAATGCTAGGGGATGGAGTCTCAGATCTGCTAGGCTGAGGAGAAGGGTGCACAGCCAAGAGGAGGCTTAGAGCAGCAAGAAAAGAGGGACCAGGGAAACCAGGAGAGAAAGAGCCAAGCAGAGGGAGGTACCATTTACTACGGGGAGAGGTGGAGCACAGCTGAACAGAGAGATGTACCAAGATCAGAAGTGGGGTCTGGTTGAGGTACTAATAGAGAACACAGCTACATACAATTGTCACTGCAAGATGGCCTAGTGGACAGAGCAACAGGCTGCAAAGAGTCAATGCACCAGGGGACTGATGTTTGAATCCAGGAGAGAGTAGGTAGATGGAAAGGGGAAGCTGATCAGAGGGGATGGAAGTTAATAGGAGGGGGGAGAGAGATCAAGCTAACTGGAACAGTTTGGAGGAAGGTAAAGGAAATTATATTACAGATAGGGATAGCTGAAACCAAAGGGACCCCTGGTGGACTATGTGTATAAGGAGCTGGTGAAGATGTGGGGAGATTGGAAATGGCAGGGCATAGCATGTGACAACAGGCACCTATAAAGGTAGAGCCCACCCAGTAGCAGGCTAAACAAATCTGCCAACCAAAACTCCAGGAGAGGTAGCCTGTACCTGCGGTGGGGAGGGGGTCCGGGAGTGGCTTGCAGGCAGACAGGAGCCTCTGTAAATGGCTCTGTGCAGAGGAGTGCCTGGGGAAAAAGACAACAGTGCTGTAAACAGGAGGAAAGGGGGCAAGGTAAAAACAAAGGAAAGGCTGGAGGTCAAGGTGGGAATTAGGAATGCACAAGGGGAAGGAGAAGCAGCAGGAGATAGACCTCATTGAAAATGGTGGCGCAGACCATGGAGACTGCAGCACTGGTAAAGTACAGCAATAATCTTAACTATCAGCTCCAACAGTGCCCTGAAACAGCCACAGCATGTAGCATGCAACTCTTATGCCTTAAAGAACCCAGCACACTGTAGCAGAGAGACCTGGCAACAAATTAAGGTGACAGACAACAATGCACAATGCACAACATTACAGCCAGAACTCTAGGAGACAAAGTCTCCTAAACCTATCTAAACAGGTCTGCTGACCAAGACTCCAGGAAAGGTACCCCGTACCTGCGATGGGGAGGGGGATCTCAGAGCAGCTTGCAGGCAGTCGGGAGCCTCTGTAAATGGCTCCGTGTAGATATTTGTATGAACATCGATAAACTGATCCTTCCTAGAATATTAGCTTTCAAATTGTGAGATAAGGGAAGTATTTTGACTTCCAACAAATTGGAATGACTTCCAGATTTTGACTCATGGATGTATTTGACGTCCACTGAAGTGAATTGACTGAACCCCTGGTAACAAGAGACCTCAAGAGCGCAGCTTGAGAGGTCTCTTGTAACCATGGAAACCTCGAGATTCAAACTCAGCCTTGTATATGTATAGTTGCTCATACTGTACATATTCTTTTATGGTGTATGGGCATCCACATCTTAGAAAGGAAGAAAAATAAAATCAAAAAACATCACATTTATATATTTCAACTGCACTCTAATTCTGCACCGAACTATGGAGCATACCAGTAGCAGAGAACTCACATAATTTTAAATGCTCATATAAACACTTTTATCTGGCCATTTTGTAATGTAATTAAATAACTCAGATCAGTCTTACTTTTATGTCCAGAGGAGAATAGGTCTGATTGCCAAGACTTGGAGCAGAACTGAATATGGTAAAACTGAAATGGAAGGTGGGTGTGGGGGGTGCGTCTTGTGTCTTCATGGACTGTGTGTCTAACTGTGGCATTTAATGAGACTCATGCTAGAAGGCTACTGCTTCAGCATTTTCGATTCATTCAAGTTTTGTTTTAAAAGGCAGCTTCTGGCACGATCATTGATGCGGCTGCAAGACAGTGGCCACGTGGCAGCATTCCAACTTGTGTTGCAGTAGTGACATCCTCGGTGCAGCACAACAGCATCATGACATAGGTACTGCAGCACAGCAAGGAAATTCTAGGTGTGGATTTTCATTGGCAATAGCGTTCTACCATACACTATCAATTAAATGAATAAATACTCTGTAGGCTGAACATTTATTCCATGTTCGCCGGGTACTCATCTAGCCTTAAAGTCTGTTCTGCAAGTTCAGCCCTCTTTCTGGGAAGTTATATTTCTGAGTATTCTTTCAAAATGTTCCTCCCTTAATTGCCATGGGCTGGCAGTATAGCCTAGAGGTTAGAGGAACGAAGTGTGAATGAGCTTGATAAATCCAGCAGACCAGACCTGAGTTTGATTCTCACAACCTCCACTTGCATACTGTGTGACTCTGAGCAAGTCACTTAACCACCCAGTGCTCCCAGGTCACCCCTGAAAACAGGCACTTGTGCCTAGTGGGCCTTAACCGGTTACCAAAGACTAAAATAAATAAAAAAAAAAAAATCAAGTCCTCTAGTTTTGTAATCCTTTGATATATTGACTAGATTATGTTATCAGATGTAGTTATTCTTTCACCAGTTTAAATAGTTATATCTCATCCTAATCTTTGTTTCCTCAGTGAGAACAATCCCAAGTTGGACAGGCTATCCTTGAAGTTTAAATCCTTTATATCAGGGGCTCTCAACCTTTCTGATTCTGAGGCCCCCCTGACCATGCCTAGACATGTATGAGGACCTCCTCTCCATGACCAGACATTTCCAAGGACCCCCCAGTCTCCAAGCAGATTTGAATTTTCAGCAGTGTTTCACATTATTCAGTATGACAAATGAATAAGAATGTTATAAACAGACATCTGTGTTTACTAAAATATTACTTAAGAGGAAAACTGTGTTTGCTGTTATTTAATATGACAACTAGATATTTTTGGTGCAGTTTTAGCCAAATGCTTGCTCTTATTAAACATAACAACTAGATGTTTTTGATGCAGTATTAGCCGGTGCTAAGCAATTTAAATCACAAATTGTAGTGGAAAGAAATAACCTGACCTACTGGGAATCAAACCCAGGCCCCTGTAATACTGCCCCGGTGGTGCTTTAACCACTGAGCTACAGGTTCACGTGATTGGACTTGGGGCTCCGGACATACTTCCTTTCTCCGGTAGTGCATATCCTACAACTAGGAATAATCAAGATGGCAACTAGATGTTTTTGGTGCAGTATTAGCCACTGCTAAGCAATTTCAATCAAAAATTGTAGTGGAAAGACATTTCTCACTACAATTTGTCTGCTATTTAACAGGAATACAGTGCTTGCTTTTTTGTGCCTTTCCTGCCGAGGACCCCTGAGTGAAGGCTCATGGACCCCCAAGGGGTACAGAACTCTGACTGAGAAACCCTGTTCTATACCATCTACTATTTTTGTTGCTCCTCTGAACTTTCTCTGTTAAATATCTATAGCTTTTCTACAGTAACCAAACCTGCACACTATACTCTACATGGGGCCTTAGCAAAGATCTACACAACAGCATTATTGTATCTATAGATATACTTATTTTTCCTTTTATATGGGCAAGGATTTTATTTGCTTCATCTGTGTCATGTTTCTGCAGGTCTGCAAGAGCCAGGCCTGCACAGTGTGTGCCAGGCATTGAATCCAGCACGACACAAACCAAAGCTGAGAAAACACCATCACAGCTGACTAAGCATTATTGCTGGTGCTGAACACTCAGTTTAACCAGTTTCCGCCTAGTATCCCAGACTTTCTTTCATACCACAACACACGTCAAAAATCATAATTATTCAACCAAAAGACATTTCTGTATCCTACAAATCACTAAGGCTTGTGTTAGTATTAGAAACCCTCATCAAAGCATCGTTACTAATTAGTTAGTATACATTCCTAAACATTGAAACATAGAATTTGTTGGCAGGTAAGGACTTCTTGGCTCACCTAGTCTGCCCATTTCTCCCTGTCTATAGCATCACCGCAGATCCTTCCCTTTCCCTAAGATTCCCGTATGCCTATCCCATGCATTCTTGAACCCCACCACTCTTTTCATCCTGACCACCTCCATTGAAAGGTTGTTCCAGGAATCTACCACTCTTTTGTGAAGAAGTACCTCCTCACATCATTCCTGAATCTAACCCCTTTCAGTTTCTTATCATGCCCACTTGTCCTTGAGCATCTTTCTTTATGAAAAATGCTTCCCTCTTGTACCTTATTTACCCCTGTGAGGTATTTAAAGGTATTTATAATAATAAAAATAATAAATCTTTATTTATATGGCGCCTTTCAGCAATCAAGGCGCCTAACAATCATTTAAAATAACATACTAAAATTCACACCATCATAAATGGTATAAAAACAAGTAATCCAACTCTAATAAGGTTTAAATCAGTCACCAAAAGCTTGATGCTACAGATGCCTTTTTAGGGCCTGTTTAAATCCCTCCATGGTCGCAGACTCCTGTAACCGATGGGGTAGAGAATTCCAAAGGGTAGGGGCTGCATGCATAAATGCTCGGGCCCCAGAAGATCTTAGACACACCCTTGGAATCTCTAGCAACCCCTCATCAGCCGAGCGGAGCGATTGCCCAGGGCAGTAAGGTACCAGAAGTTCTTTCAGGTAGTCCAAGCCCTGTCCATGTAGGGCTTTATAAGTCAGAAGACCAACTTTAAAGGTGATCCGCCACTGTACCGGCAGCCAGTGCAGTCTGCACAGCACCGGGGAGATATGACAGGACCGAGAGTTTCCCATCAGAAGCCAGGCTGCAGCATTCTGCACCAGCTGCAAGCGGCAGATTTCTACCCCAAATATAAAGGAAGTTGCAGTAGTCCAGGCACGAGGACACAAAGGCATGTACCAGCGTGGGAAGATTGTCAGACGGAACAAGATGCTTAACCCTGGAGATATTCCTCAGATGGGAGAAAGAGGACTTGATGATGGCTGACACCTGTGAACGTAGTGTCAGCCCTTCGTCAAAAGTTACCCCCAGGTTTCGCACCTGTTCAGTGGTCAGGAGCGATAAGCCCCTAAGAAAAAGTCCCACGGGCGAACCTGCTCCCAACCTCCTATCCGGCGCCCTTGGTCCACAACCAGCACCTCAGTCTTTTCCAAGTTTAGCTTCAACCAGCTCGAATCTATCCAATTTTGGATTTCTACGAGGCAGTTGTTAAAGACTGAGAGAGCTCTATCCTGGTCAGTCCCAAAAGAAAGGTAGCGCTGGATATCATCAGCATAGCAGTGAAACCTCAGCCCATACCTTCTTACAATGTCTCCGAGGGGCAGTATGTACACTGCGAGCAACATGGGAACAACACCGATCCCTGAGGAACCCCACATGACAGAGGGACGGTATCTCTCCTCTCTTCCAGGGTGTACATATGTAGGTCCTCATACTGTCTTAGTCATTATACTGTACATTCCTGGGGTATTTAAAAAATATTCCACCATATTTTTTATTCTGTTAATCTCTTACATTTTTCTACCTTGAGGCTGGGTGCTAGTACCTCTGTTGGTAGATCCACTAGACCTGATACACAACATAGTAATCCTGTCTGAGCAACCTTGCACCCACCCATTAATCCCAGGCAGCATACACACTCTCTGTCGCTGGATCATCTGGGACAGTGTCATACTCCTGCTGTTGGCAATCTTGCAAACTTAGCCAAGCAAGCGCCATGTCAGTCTCAGGGGATAAGCTCCAGTGAAGCAAGCTAGTCTGTGCATGGGCTAGCCCCATCGATTTTGTCCCCCCAACCCCAAGGACAGGCAGAGGCTTCAGCATGCCTGCAAGTTGACACATCATGGAGATTGTCTCCTCTCCTAGAAGTACTCCTTAGCTGCACTGACAACTTTGGTCACCAAGGTGTCAGTCTTGCAGCACGAGTCGTAGTCCAGCCCTTCCCTGTGGAGAAGCACATAAAGACACACAGAATTTGTCAGCAGACAAGGACCATTTGGCCTACCCAGTCTGCCCAGTTTTCTTCCCTGACTATTTTGTCCTAGCAGACCCTAAATGGTCTTCAGTGAGCCCCCCTTTTATTTACTAGTATCCCCCTGTCTATCCCATGCATGATTGAAACCCCCCCCACAGGTTTTGGCCCTACTACCTCTTGTAGCACACTGTTCCAAGTGTCTACCACTCTTTCAGTGAAGTAGTATTTCCTAACATCCCTCTTAAAGTTCCCTTCTTGTAGGCTCATTTCATGCCCTTGTGTTCTGTTGTATTTTTATCATTTGTAACAGGCTCCTCACATGTACCCTGTTCACTCCTGTGAGGTACTTGTAGATCTCTATCGTGTCCTCTCTCTCCCTACTTTCCTCCACGGTGGACATATTTAGATCCCTCAGTCTCTCATCATATGGTTTCTCATGCAACACACATACCATTTTAGTTGCCCTTCTCAGGATTGCCTCTACCTTGTCGATGTCTTTTCTAAGATGCAGCCTCCAGAACTGTACACAATATTCCAGGTGGGGTCTCACCAATGATTTATACAGAGGTAATATCACGTCCCTCCTTCTCCTTGTGGTACATCCTATGGGATGTTTGATCCTTCTCCTGCCTGCCCTTTCCTGGCTAACTGCCCTGGGTCTGGATTACAAACCCAGGTCACCAGCATCGCAGGCAGCACCTGCCACCACTGCACCACTGGACCAGATGCCGGTCAACCATTTATTTTTCCTGTTTGCCCCATTTGGTTCCCCTTGTCCCCCACCCAAGGATCAAGGTTGCCATGTCTGCACCCTTCCTCTGGCTGGGAGATTGGGTGAGTAACTATCTTCGGTCAATCAATCAAATTTTTTTTTCTGCAGCATGGTGCCAGACCTCCAGAGGCTCAGCCCCCGCCACTCGCAACTACTGCCCACTCCCCGGGACTTACCTTAGTGATGATCTACGCAGGCTTTCCCCTGCTGGGCGGGGCCATCAGAGGGCATGGCCCCCATGGGCATTTAGTCACGGGTCCTGGCAGAGCATTGCCAGGAGAACCCCCAGGCTAATCCCCAGGGTGGGGCCACGAGACTGGACTGCACCGTTGGGAGACACATTGCTCGGTCACCAGCCAAGTGCCATGAGGCACAGTGCAGAACTGGACAGGTGGGGCATCATTAACAGAGCTGGCAGCGACAGTTTTTGTAAATTAAGGCCCCCTGTGAGGCATGATGTGCAATGACATAGACACAGTGCATGACATCCAGCACGCCTCCCTGACAGCTTAGCACCAACAGCTGTATTCTCTCCCAGCCAATGCCAGGAGTCATGCACATGTTGGTCACTCTACCCCCAGAGGAGAGCAGTCCCTAGGACACTCAGTCCTCTTCCCCCGACCAGCCTTCCAACACCCCAAGTCTTCATCCTAACCCAGGGCATTGGTGTCACAAGTGGAAATCCAACAACTGTGCTGGCAGGCCAGGCAAACAATCAAATTTTAATTTTCTAAGAGGCTCCCAGAGGCTCTAGATGCTGTACATAAAACACAATGAAGCAATTATATCTAAGGAATGGACAGCTCCAGCCATGGAGAAGCTAAGGGCTCCTGAACAGGGGCCGGCCCAGTGGCACTGAGGGCTGAGGCGCTGGTCGACTTACCTCGTGCCATGCTGGCGACCCATGTTCGGGAATGAGCCGGGTCGCAGGAGTTGGCAGGGGAGGAGAGGGACTAAGCGTCCGATGGATTGCTGTCCCTCTCTGGGAGGGAGGGATCCCAGTAGTAGTGCAAGGGTGTCCACTAGTAGAGGCTGGGGGGTATAGTGCCACTGCGCTACAGAAGGGGGCATGTTGGGGCAGGCACCAGGAAGGAGCATGTGCGGACGCATGCACGTTCCTTCCATGGATGCCATTGCATGCCCTTCACTCAAGGGCAAAAAACGGAGGAGAAAATCTGGTCCCGGTCGAGCATGGATGAGCCGTCCACCCGCCGCAGGCCCCGACTTCTAATGGCGCTCCCCACACTGGATCCTGTGAGAAAGGTGAGTTGAGCCGAGCCGGGGAGGGAGGCTCCTCACTGCCCCACCATGGGGGGTAATCTGTGGAGATAGGGGGTTGTGGCCTGATCTCAGGGTGCACGGCTGGACAGGTGGATGAGGATGGCAGCCGATCGGGGACCAAGGAGTAGAAATAATATAAGAAGGGCCCCTGAACAGGGATACTGTACTTGCCATAACTGGATTTTTCTTTATGGCATCTGGTGGGGATAGGTTTTTCTGTGCTGGGAAGTTTTGCTATGGCTCCAAATCTACAGTGTATTATTTTTTTTTTTTTAGTTGTTTAACCAGGAGTAGCACACTAAGCTGAAAGCTTTTTCACAGGTGCGACCTGGGAGCACAGGGAAGTTAAGTGACTTACTCAGGGTCACACAGTATGTAAGTGGAAGCTGGGGGACTCAAACCCAGGTCTGGTCTGCTGGATGTCACCAGATTTGCAGCTCAGAGCCTTAAACCACTGCGCTATACTGCCTCCCTTAAGTATAGTATAGTTTATGGCTGGAAAATACTGTGACTGTGACATGTATCCTTGAAATACTTTGATGGTCTAAAAGATTGATTATGTCTGTGTTTTTTTTTTTTTTAATGGCTGACTTGGGGGAGGGTACAACAGAAAGGGGAACAAAAAAGGGGTCTGTTGACAGATATATAAATGTATTTATTATTTGCCATTGTTGTAGCCTCTCTTTGCAGACTGCAATAAACTCCGAGTTTAAAAAACATAACAAAACAAAAGCAAGCACAGAGAACATCATAAACAGCTGATGCCATGCTGCTTTGTGTTCAGCCAGCAGAAAATGTTCAAATGCCTGGTGACTTGGGACTTCCCCCACTGGGAGTCAAGCACTTCATTCTCTGCAGTGCAGCTGACCCCACCCACACACCCCCAGCTGGCCTCAGCATGGGATTCGATTGCATGTTAACCCTGGTCTCCTAGGTAACATAACATTGTGATGAAGCTGTGCCACTGGCCAGCCCATTTGAACAATTGTTTTTTTTTATTATTTACCTTCTCTGCTTCAGCCACTGAGCCATCCTCTTCAGCCTCTCGGACACGTCCCAGCCACATCACCCCTGTTCTCTCTCCTACTGGGCACCCCCAATGATTTATCTCTTGTACAGGGCCCTAAGGACAGTGGCCCAAATCCCATGGGACACAATTATTCAGCTCTTTGTTCAGGGTCCATCCAGAGATGTATAAGGCCTAAGAGTGCCACAGTGTCATACACTGGGCCCGGGTTTTTCCTATTTGCTCCCTCCTGCTGGACACTGATGATTGAGGGCTACACATCAACTCATGATTGTGCATGGAGCTTGTCTGGATCCATCCATCCATACCACAGCTGCTCTGCCTGCACTACACCTGTGGTCATCCAGGTAGTAGTTGCATGGCAGAGCTAAGTGCACCCCTTACCCAAAGGAGTAGAGTGTCCTCTGGCAGGCTTGGTCCTTCTCCAGTAGCTGGCCATCAGACATCCCGGGTTTATTCCCAAACCCAGCTCATCAGCATCACGTGTGGCAAGGCCACTACTGTGCTGACATTCCAGATTATGCCACCATGTTTTACATTATATGTCTAATTAATTAGCCATGAGCTAAATTAGCTCACTGATTGACTGCCCTGCTGGTCTGAAATGTCTTAGAAATGCCCAGCATGGCAGTGACATGCGGCTCATTGCGCGCTCTACACTGACAGTAGCGGCACCAAAACAAGAACTGTTTTTGGTGCTGCTGTCAAAAAAAGGTAAATTATTGTGATTAGACTTATAATTGCAATAATGACCTCCCAGCTGGTCATTTTCTGGTGATTAATGACCGGCTGGATGGTAGTATGAATCTACAATAAAGACAGAATGACCCTTCCCCATCCCCTCCCCTGGCCTGAACCCCCAACCCCACCTGTTTCCAACACTCTCTTCCCCTGAGGTCAGCATACTGTATTCATAACATGTACATGTCAGTGTATTGTTTGTGCATTTTAAAACATAGCACCACCTAATCTCCATACATTGGTGAAGGTGAGCCGGGGGCGAGGGATCGAGACTTTCAGAAACTTCAAAACATTCATCTGTCTCACCTCAGGCCTGAAATACTACACTAAGAAAACAGCAACATTGCTGTTGTACTTTGCCCCCCTACCAGCTAGATTATTTAAAAAATGCAGAGGACTGGTAAATGTTGCTTTAAGGGGAATGGTGAGCTGGTCTAGCTCAACCAGCCAGTTTATTCAGGGCATGTGTGTTCAAATTGTAGCAGTGCTTGTCTGGTTGGGATTGAAAATGGGACCACTGTGAGGAGCTGGCAGGTCTTAACACAGGCAGGCAGCAACTCTTTGGAGGAAGACAGAGACAACAAATTTCCGAGTCTGACTCATTTAACTGCCACATACCTCTAAAATCAGACTCCTAGCCAAAACTGGCATCCACTGCACTTAGGATTAGGAAACCTACTGATAGTGAAACTAGAATTAAAACTGAAAGCTAAACAACTACAAAACTGTGCTCGTCATCATACTTCTTCAGATGAAGCATCATTCAAAAAACCTGCTCAAGACTGGTGCATGTTCAATATGGTCACCTTAAGGCTGCAGTGCACATAACTGACACACAAAGAAAATGCTGCCATTTTGTTGATATCGAAAAAGGACATCTGCACAGAACAGTGGAAAGGCAAGCAGGAGATTGTAGCAGCTGGTGTAAATGCATACTTTTTCTTGGGATTCTATTCTGCCCACAATTTTTCCCTGTTTCCCCTGTTCCCTACCTGGATAATTTGGGTGGCTGCAGTACCTTTCCTAGGGTTGGCAGTGTGAACAAGCAGCCTCATTCATAGCTGATGCTGATGCTACTCAGTGGTCAGCTTCGAGGGCTGCTCAAATGCCAGGTGGACCATGCCTCCTCTGATGGGGATGTGGGTAAAATCCAGGCCGCGGGACCCAAACTGGACCAGATCAGTAAAAGCCAGACTGGCCAGTTTGGTTGGACCACCCAGACAGGGTGCAAGTTGTGCAAATTCTGCCCATCCGGTGAGTGTGGCCAGACAGTCCAGTCCAACTTTTACCAATCTAGTCTGGTCTGATAACGACAGTCTGGTTTTTCACCCATGTCTGGACTGGGTGAAAACTGGACCACTGGAACTAGACTGGACTACATTGGTAAAAGCTGGACTAAACTATCTGGCCACACCACCAGATGAGCAAAATTTGTACAACTTGCACCCAGTCCAGGTGGTCCAACTGGACAGTAAGTCTGGCTTTTACTGAACTCGTCAGCTCCATTTTTTGTGTTCCAGTTTTTACCAAAGTTCCTCTGTAACATGCTCAGCACCCAAGTCAATCTTGGCATGAGATTACAGGGCTCGTACGTGAACTATGGTTGTCTTCAGCCAGCAGGGGGTGCTTGATTGTTGGGTGACTCATGCCCTCCATGATGTACCCAGCCACCTAGCCAGGCTCAGCTTGGAATTCCAGGGCTTGTAAGTGAACCATGGTCTGCTAGGTGGCAGTACCATGTGCTGTTGCCAAAACTGCTCTATGGTCAGCTGGTAGGGGGTGCTTGATTGTCACATAATGCACACCTTCCATGATGTGCTCATCCCCCTAACCAGCTTCAGTGTGGAATTTCAGGGCTTGTACACAAATTGCGGTCTGCCTAGGTGGCAGCGAAGTGTTCTGTCGCCACATCACTTGGTCAGCCATCTTGATTCATACTTTCCAAGTCTTGCAATTTTAAGGAAGTCTTCTTGAAGATTCCCTTTTTTTATATGGCTGGCAGTATAGCCTAGAGAGCTTAGAGTAATGAACTATGAATAAGCTTGGTAAATCCAGCAGACCTGGGATTGATTCCCACAACCTCTGCTTGCATACTGTGTGACTCTGAGCAAGTCACTTAACCACCCCAGTGCTCCTGGATCACCCCTGAAAACAGACACCTGTGCCTAGTGGGCCTTACCTGGTTACCAAAAGAATAAAATAAAATGAAATAAAAAAAATATTCTCCTGGGTAAATCCCCACAATTAAAGTGGTCAAAATCAGGAGGTCTTTCCTCATTTGAGGTGTGTTGAATTGCAAGTTCTGGTACATGTGACACTGAAAACCTTTACCATAATGGATGTCTTAGGCTAACTTTATGCAACTCTCTCCCTTCAATTCAATTCAGTTAATTTGTTTACAAGGTAGGTACACTGGACTAGAAGGTCTGTTTACAGACACAACAAGACACAACACGTCCCTGAAGAACATTGCAACAGTCCATAGTTGTGAAAATATCAGGATGATAATGTTTCCGCACCTGCAGTATGCAGAACAGGATAGGCTAGGATAGGATAGGGCAGTGCAGTACAGTGCAGCTAACATAGCATATCATATGCTAGGACAGGACAGGATAGGACAGTACAGGGCAGGCTAGGATAATATAGCATATGCTAGGACCGGATAGGACAGGGCAGAATAATACAGAATAGGACAGTACAGGGTAGGCTAGGCTAGGCTAGTGTAGGATAGGATAGAACAGGAGAGGGCATCAGGGCAAGACAGGCAGGAGAGGACAGGATAGGACAGTACAGTACAGGACAGGACAGCTAGGATAATACAGGATAGGATAGTACAAGGCAGGCCAGGATAACATAGTATAGGACGGGATGGGACAACACAGGGTAGGCTGGGATAAGATAGGATAGGACAGTATATGGCAGGCTAGGTTAACATAGGATAGGACGGTACAGAATAGGTTAGGACAGTACAGAATAGGCTAGAATAACAGGATAGGACAGGGCCGAATAGGATGGCACAGTACAGGGTAGGCTAGGATAAGATGGGGCAGAACAAGACAGGATAGGACAGTACCAGGAAGGCTAGGATAACGCATGACAAGACAGTACAGGGAAAGATAGGAAAATATAGGATATAATAGGATAAGAGGAGAGGACAAGATAGAACAGGGTAGGACAGCTAGGATAATATAGGTTAGGATAGGACAACTTAGGACAGTAAAGGGCAGGCAGGCTAGGACAGCACAGGAAAGGACAGGATAGGGCAGTACAGTACAGTACAGGGCAAGCTAGAATATCATAGGACAGTACAAGGCAGGCTAGGATAACTATAGAATAGGACAGGACAGGATAGCACAGTACAGCACACAGAGTGCTAGGATGACAGTAGGATAGGACAGCACAGGGTAAGCTAGGATAATATAGGATAATTTATTAATTTTGTTTTTTAATTTATTATTTATTTATTTATTTATTTATCCTGGAGGTTAGAGGAACGAGATGTGAACAAGCTTGATACATCCAGCAGACCAGACCTGAGTTTGACTCTCTCAACCTCCACTTGCATACTGTGTGACTCTGAGCAAGTCACTTAACCGCCCAGTGCTCCCAGGTTGCCCCTGAAAACAGGCACTTGTGCCTAGTGGGCCTTTCCCGGTTACCTAAGACTAAAATAAAAATAAATAAAAATAAAATAAACATATCATAGGAATTACAACTCTTTGAGTCATAGACTTATTTACAAAGGCTCTGCATCAACATAATCATACATACAGTGAGACAGGACAGAAGTATAACAATCATATTTTATACAGAAGTATTTTACATACAATAGCTAAAGTGGCTGTTGACCTATACATGTAGTAGCTAGGGTATTGAACATAAACACAAATGGTACAGTTACAGAGCAAGTGCAGTCTCAGGGGCATTGTCAAATAGCAGAATACAGTGACCAGTAATGAAACTGTCCTATACAGTTGGTGGCTATGGGTGGTGGTACCATGCATTGAATACAGATTCAGCAGTAATAACAGTTGGGAGTAGTACATATTGGTATAGACAGCATAGACCAAGTGCTGGCACTTAGGTCTGCTTGAGAAGTCAGTGGATCGGTAGGCTGGGGAACTGAGTTAGAGGGTGCTGTCTAGGAGAAGACCTTGTCAAGGACCAGCCTAGGGCAGCTCTGGGAGGGGCTAGGCCAGAAAGGAGAATTGGCAGATACACTGGCAGTGGCACAAAGACAGAGTGTGTTTTTTTTTTTTTAGAGTAGTCTTAAAGCGCCCTAATTTGGGGAAGGAGGTAATGGCTGGGGGGAGTTTGTTGTACCATACAGGGGCTCTATAAGGGAAGGATCGCTGAGGTAGGGACGTCCTGACCCTGGGCATGGTCCACATGTATTTGTTGGTGGAATGAGTGGCTGCTGGGGGGGGCATGAGAATAGGGAGGCAGAGACCCCCGGGGGGACAACCCCAGGTGGATTTTTTTGGTGAGGAACCAAGTTTGATATTGTAGTCTTTCCTCCAGAGTGAGAATGTTGGTGAGGGCATAGAGGGTGCAAGTATGGGAGCATTCGTCTGCTCCTAGGAGCTGTTGGCACACTTTGTTAATAGCTAGGTGAATTTTGTTTAGGATGCTGTGGTCAGCATCTGAGTAGATCGGGAGCCCATAGTCAACAAGAGAGAGGACAGAAGAGGTGACAGCCAGATTGAGTGCTTCTGGTGGTAGGCAGTCCTTGTGCCGGCAGAGAAGGCCGATGTGGGCATTAATGGCTGAGAATAGAATGTTAATATGGGCATGGAAGGACAGGGAAGTGTCAAAGGTAAGGACGAGATATTTATAGGTATGTACCTGTTTCAGAGGGAGGTGAGCATGGGAAAGGATTTTAGTTCGGCATCCTTGGCCTTGCTTTGCCGGTGGGCAAAGAGCATGGCCTTTGTTTTTTTGACGTTGACCATGAGTCTGCGGTCAGTGAACCAGCTTTCAATCTGGTTGAATGAGTCTTGGAGGAAGGACTGTAGAACAGCTGGGCTGGGGTGCGAGGCATAGAGGACCGCATCATCAGCGTATAGCATTAAGTTATTGGAGCAGGATTTGGGTAGGGCATTTAAGTAAATGCCAAAAAGCAGAGGGCCCAAAATGGAACCCTGGGGGACCCCAGAGCAGACAGGCAGGGTGGTAGATAGGGTGTTGTTTATCTTGACACATTGGGATCTAGCTGTAAGGTAGCTGGTGAACCAGGAGAGGGGACCGCGCGATAGACCAGTAAAGTGGAGTGTGTCTAGGAGGAGAGGGTGGGAAACCGTATTGAATGCCTTTGAGAGGTCTACAAAGATGGCTCCGGCAAGATGTTTTCTGTCCAGGGCAGAGTGAATGAAATTAGAGAATTTTATGAGGGCAGTGGCTGTGCTATGGCCCGATCTGAAGCCATGTTGCTCCCTACATAGCAAATTGTGGGCAAGTAGATACTCGGTGAGTTGGTCAACCATGATTTTTTTCAAGGGCTTTTGGGGGGGGGTGGAGATGGGCTGATAGTTGTTGGGGTTGGTTCTGTCTCCACGTTTTAGTATTGGGGTAATTGTACCAGTCTTCCAGGTGGTTGGAAACTGCCCCAGGCATAGGGAGTGGTTAAAGAGGTCAGTCGGGAGAGGACAGTGTCAAGGACCAGGTAAAGGATTTTCATGTCAATAGAGTCTTTGCAATATTTGGAGCCACTGAGAGCTTTGGAGAGGTAGGTTTTGGCCTGCTGCATTGAAATGACCCTAAGGTAGAAAGGGGGGCACTGGAAGTTGGGCTCAGGGGTAGCCAGAACACGGTCGAAGAAGTTGCTCAGGAGGACTGCACTAAGATCAGAAAAGGTGCAGTTTAGGCAGTTGCCAATGGCCTGGGGGTCAGTGGAGGTAGCATTTTTGATGCAAAACTGGGAGGGGGGATTTTCCATTTAGCTCTTTAATGTTATCCCAAAATTTCCACGCACTCTCCCAAGAGGAGGCCAGGGTGGCTTTATAATAATCAGCCTTGGTCTTGCATATGGTCCAGGTGCACCTATTACGTGTGGCTTTGTAGGCTAGCCTGTCTGCCTGTGAGCCAGATTCAGTGATTCTGTGCCAGAGATCATCTCTTTATTTTAGTTGTTGCCATAATAAAGGCGTGATCCAAAGGACATTATGTTTTATTGAAAACTTTAACTAGAACTTAGGATAGAATAGGATAGGGCATGAGAGGACAGGCTAGACGGGACAGGATAAGACAGCTATGATAATATAGGATAGGACAGAAAAGGTAGCTTTCAACAGTACAGGGCAGGCAAGCTAGGATAATGCTGGACAGAACAGGACATAATGAGGCTGGCCCACCAGCACAGTGGCAAGTCATCCGTCTGCGGCGCCGACATCCTGGGTTCAGGAACAGACTCGGGAGTCAGAGGGATGGCTGGGGGGAGAGGGATTGAGCATCTGGAGGACTGCTCTCCCTCTCTGGGGGGGGGAATGGGGGAAGAGTGTCTGGCGCAATGAAGATCTCTTGCGGAGGCTGGGGGTCCCGTGCAGCCGGCGCCATATGTTTTAGGGGGGCGGGGTGGACACTGGCATCATTGCACATCCCCACCCCCAGGGGGAAAACATGCAGAAAAGAATTTGTCCATAAATGATAACCTTGCTCTGCCGCCACTTCCCACTCAGACAAATGTCCGTTGGGGGGGGCCAGCTCCCGTGACCCCATCCTGGGGGGCAAGCCAGGGCTTCATGACCCACAATCTTGTGGAGGGGTCACCTGCCCAGTGGCCCTGTCCAGGGGGGGAAGCCTGGGGAGGGGGGAGCGGCAGGTGGGGTCGGGGACCGGAGAAATGCCCCCCCTCAAAAAAAATAAGGACAGGATAGGGCAGTACAGTACGGGGGCAAGCTAGAGTAACATAGGATATGGCAGTACAGTCAGGACAGGCTAGGAAAACATAGGATCAGACAATACAGGGCAAGCTAGGATAAGATAGGATAGGGCAGTACAGTACAGTACAGGCTAGAATAACATAGGACAGGACAGTACAGGGCATGCTAGGATTACACAGGATAGGGCAGTACAGTACAGGCTAGGATAAGATAGGAAAGGCAGTACAGGGTACATTAGGATAGGATAAGAAGGATGGTACAGGACAGGGCAGGCTAGAATAAGATAGGATAGGACAAGATAGGACAGTACAGAGTAGTCCAACAGGTCCTGCCCACAGTAGGACATAACTCATAACTTGCTTCGCACAGAGCCCCAGACTCTTTGCTTGAAGTAGCAGGCTTGTGGGGCATGGTCCTGAAAATGGAGCTTGGTCTTGTTCCACGAGAGTAGGGGATAGATGAGAGGGGGTGGATGTTAGGGTTGAAACAACTCCAACACAATATGTACTTCCATTTGTGGGTTTGCAACCCTAACGTATGCAGTAATGTAGTTTTTAAAATAAATTTATTTATGTTTTGAAAAGTAGAGTTGTAACCTGCTTTGTGTAGGGCACTTTGGGCCATGCACAAAGCAGGACGGGAGTCCTAACATTCTTTGTGCAGGGCAAAGCAGGACATGAAATATAACTGTTAATATTTTGTTCATGTATGGCAGGGGTCGATCTTAACATTGTTTTACTAGCCCAAACACTAGTACAAATTGACCTGGGCTAGTGCAGCTAACTCTCTACTTGCCCATCTTGACCAGTGCAGATTTTCATGGTTGTTAATGAAGTTAAGAAAGTCTCTACTTTAGCATTCTCTAGTCCTCATGCTAATCTCTCTCAATGTTCCAGATGGCCAGGTGTGATTAACAGCTCATTAAGAGCTGCAATTATCTGGCAGTTCAAGAGAGGGATCCCACAAAAGACTCAATGTGAGTCATTATCACTCCACTGGTAAGACTTTCAGCTAGTGTCCAGGCTGTGATCAAGGGTAGAGTGCTGTTAAGTCACTGGGTTCCAGTTTTCTGAATGTATCTATGACTTTAGTTCTCACACTTTGTGACAGTGAGCCTCCCCCAAGTCAAGAAAAAGATTTCGAGCCGCCCTCAAATTTGGAAAAAAATCTAGGGCCTCCCCACAGAAAAAAAAAAATCTTACTTTGCACAGTACACCAGGAATAAAGTGAAACTAATAAAGGTGAGGTGTATTCTCATTTTATTCAACTTATTGCTCTCCACCCCTAAACCGGCACCCCAGGTTATACTCGTCACTCCTTTTTTCTGACTATTGCACCCTTGTTATTCTGTTTCCTCTCTATCTGGAACAACTAACTTAGCCACTTCATCTCGCCCTCTCTTTCCCTGTTGTTAAGCAACTTCCTGTACCCTTTCCTCAAGTCACACCTGAAAACATGCATCGGCTCACTGTGCCTTTCACAGTCACTAATTTACATATAAACACTTACTATAGAAACAAGTATTGACTCAGTGTGCCTTTCCCAGTCACCAATTTGCATATAAATACCTATTGTAGAAACAAGCTACGACACTGCATGCCTTACCCAGGCATTAATTTACATATAAATACACATCTATAAATAAACTTTGGCTCAATGGGGACTTCCTTGGCACAAATTAGTTCATAAGTAAAGAAATTCACCTGCAATTATCCATATTTAATTTGTTTTATCCTTTCACACAAAAGAGCCAAAACTTACAATTCTCAGATATATTGGGCCTCCCCTTGAACAATCTGGGGCCTCCCTTGGGAGGCTGGTCTCACCATTTGAGAACCACTGGTCTATGTCTAACAATTTGTCCAATATTATTAAGACCAGTGCCCCTCATTTCTCTACACTTTTGTGTTTGTATCCAACATTTCAGTGACAAAATGCAAAGAGGTTTACAGGATCGGCCCTGCAGGTGGTGGGTTTTATTCTAGCCTCACTATAACTTCCCTCTCCCTTCAAATCTCTTAACTCTGTTCTTTCCCTGGACACCACTGCAGACCAGACTCTGAAGTGGCCATCCATAGAGCCATAGCTGCCATTACTGGCAAGTGTAGGGGGGTCCCTAGCTCTTCTAAATGGACCATGCCAGCCATTACCATCCATACAGTTCCACCCTTATCCCACTCAACATGTCCTTTCAGCCTAAAAACAAAGCTTTGGATCATGTATGGTACAAAAATAAACCTTGATAAAATACATAATTTGAAACCTTGAAATGGACATTCCTGGGCTGCATAGATACAGAAATAGTATAGTGTTATGCCTGTGTACTGTTTCCCCTGGGCTGATGAAAGGACAATGTTAAAGAAAAATCTGTTATTGTTGGGCAGAGCATATGAAAATTGATGCTTTTACAAATAAAAATGTCATAGTTTTCTATTTTCCAAGCCCCTTAGGTTTGTCTAGCCCCCACCCCAAAGAAATCTTAGATGTGCTCCTGGCTCACTTGAGACTGTACAAAAACTTTCAAAAGTGCAGGTCTCCAGTTGACTATAGGGTGGGGACCAAGAGTGTCTTTCTCTGCCTGACTCCTTTCATTGCCCTGTGGGTGGTGGTGACAGTGTGGTGAGGTGCATGATGATGTCAGATAGTGTGTGCACAGAGCTAGGACTGCTAGATTGAACATTTGCTGTTGTGATGTCCTCTCTCTGTTTGGTGTGGGGCCGGGCAGAAAGAGGAAGAGAGGAGGCTATGGTACAAAACAATGGGGGGGGGCTCGCTGTCTGTGATGGCATTGCAGTCTTTTTTTTCTGTTGGGGAGCTGGAAGCAGTGTGGGAGCAGGATAAATGTGTAATAATAAGAGTATTTCTTGGCTTTGTTTGCATTGTTTCCTGTATAAGTGATCAAAATTTACCATTATAATTAAGGGCTAGTGCAACCATCTGCGGGCTAGTGCAATTTTGAATCAACTTGCCCTGCTGGCTACTGCAAAAAAAGGAAAAGTTGACCCCTGATGTATGGCTTTGCTGATGTTCTTGACTGGTGTTCCTGTTTTGTGGCTTTAAACAGTTTGTTCGTATAGGACTTAGTTCGTTTTTCATAGTGATTTTTATAGTTCCCCAATGAACTCACAACCTGAAGAAAAAGCAACAAGTTTTTCAATTTTTCAGTTGTGTTTTCAACAGTTTTAATCTCTGTGTTTTTCTTTTTGTCATGGATTACTGTTATGTATGTGCTGAGTTCACTAAAGTCTGTCTCAATATTTTTTTGATGCAATCCCAAATATTTTTTTCTAATTAAAATATTAGTGCAATTTTTTAATCTTGAAAGTCGGCTCAGATGAGACCACAAAATTGTCAACTTTCAGAATTAAGTTGTAACCCCACAAATGGGGGTTCCCAAAAAGTCTTCCTTGAGCTTGCCTAAATGCTCACTGCCAGGCTGGTGTTCTGTGTTTTAGTAGATTAAATGTAGTGTCTGTATAGCCTCTGTGTACTGTCTCTTTCAGAGCTGCCTGGATTGCAGTCATAATTAATCTAAAAGGGAGCTCTGTTAGAAGATGTACTTGTTTGCTGATCATTTGTTAGAGTAGTAATAATATTGCAGTTTGTTCTAACCTGCCTTCTTTGCAGCAAGGACTGTTCTGTTTTTCTCCACCCACTTGGCCCGGGACTGTCAGAATGGGCCAGTACTGTTGGGACTCTAAAATGGAGCCTGCCTACAGGGGCTTGATGGGGTCAAAATTTGCAGGAATTGTAGTTTTTGCACTTTGGTGCCTAAAATAACCTGGAGGGGGAACCCTTGTTGTAACTAACAGACAGATCAGCCAACCGAACCTTTTGGATCTTGGGTAAATTCCCAAGCTGCTTGCAGCTAGTTTCAGTTCTGATTTGGGAAGTGAAGAGATAACAGCTTGAATGATTCAAGCAACAGCCCCGGTGTAGATTCGCGTGGGAGAACTGTGGAAAGGCCTGAGTTTTGGCCTGAATGCCTGCCTGCTGTCCCTGAGAGGGAACTTGTGCCTTTTTTCGGACTGAATCCAAACTTGGAGGGCGAAGTAAGCCACTGAATTGTGACCAGGGTCCTACCTGAAGAGGACTGAAGATTTGCTGAATGTGATCAGCCTGTCTGGACTTCTAGCCACCTCTGAACTCCCAGATTGTGCAGAGTCTAACTGCGACCGGAGGGCCTTTTTGCCTGGTACAGTGGAATTTCCTTACGTGTGAATATGTTGTGTGCTTATAGTGGGTCATGATTTGGTTCCCCACTGTGGTTTGAATTGTGTTCTGCTTGCTGGAAGCTGCATTAGAATTTTCTTACATGTAAATGTGCTGTGTGCTGCTTGTGGGTCGCAATTTGGTTCTACACTGTGGTTTGAACTGTATTCTGCTTGCTGGAAGCTGCATTCAACCCCACGGACTGAATCCAAAATCATCTCCATTGGGCCTGGGCCTTGCCACACTGGCCCAGCCCAACTACCCACTGCACAGAGAAAGCCATCGATGAGAGACCTGCCTTGGGGATCAGCCCCCTGCTCAACAGTTGAACAGGAATGACACCTCGGCGATTCGTGTGGGCCCTGCTTCTCCGGGCACTCCAGCTCAACAACCTGCAGTCTCAATTTCGTCCTGTCTGTGTCCAGTATTGGGTATCATGAGTAAACATCAGGATAGCTCCTGCAACAACAGCTAAATCAAAAGTGATGTCATCTGATTGTCTGGTTGCTTTTTCTTTCACGAACTGAGCCCTTCGGCTCCAGATTACAAATAGTTTGTGTTGTGCATGTTGCTTTCTTCCATCACAGGGCCCCAACCAGCTGCAATGTTCCTGGCTAGCCCATCATCTCCCTACCTGGGTACCCAGAGGTGTGACTGTGTGGGGACTTAAAGCGCATGCATAACTAATTAATATAGCCTTTAAGCCAATCAACCTGATTTCACCCCTTCCTTGTTCAAGTCCCCTGAATAAATCAGATCTGATTTTTTGCTGCATTTAACCTGACTGTGGTTCCAGTTTGTGCCAAGAGTACTGTACTTTTGCTATTTACTGTGCATAACCTTGTTTTACAGGGGGTCCCCAGGGTCAAGCCAGAGGAACCAGCCCTGGTGGTAAGTGCAAACAGTGTGGGTACTGTTATGGTGTACAAGGGGTACTGCGAAAGTGATTATCGTATATTGCTAAGGCCACTAGAAGAGAAAGAGGGGGGTTACTGTGTCCCGGAGGGCTGTGCTTAGGTTAGTTTGACCACTACCAACCCTGACCTCCGGGTGGAGGCATCCGTTTCAGAACTCAGGCCCCTTAACCTGCCTACTAGCCGCGCAGGCAGAGGTAGTAGCCCTTGGGATAGCACCACCAAGGGGCTACAAAGTATTTTGCTTTTTACTTTCAAAGTTTTTGTTCATGTCCAACTTTAGCTCACAAAATATGCTCGCATTTTTCAACTATTTTTTTTCAAGTGATCCATGCATGTGCAAAACTTTAACAAATTAAAGCCATTTGACTTAAAAACTACAAAACATTTTGTTCTCAAACCATGAAAAGACTCTAACAAACCTGTAAGTTTCATCATTTAAATCTTTGTACAGTAGATTTTTTTATTTGGGGGAAAAAGTCTTAATTTGGAATTTTTTTTGTCAGTTAATAAAGTAATAACTTTAGAACTGCCAACTCGATTTTTGCCAAACACACAAAAAAAATTTGCCCTAAGATCGCCAAGATATAAGCTGTCAAAAAAATAAATAATTTTTTGGCACAAACCCTTTACACAAGCAAACAGAGCTACTGCATCTGTTTAATAGCGTTTATGCACTTTTATCCCACTTATTCTTCATTAACGTGATCACTTACTTGGATACAGGATCACAATGGGGAAAATATGCATGCATGATGAAAATAATTCTATTATTATGTATGCAGATGACATTATTTTGTACAGCTCTGGAAATGACCCTTTGGAAATCAGTACTTATTTACAGTAAGATTTTCAAAATGTCCAGCAATGGTTACTAGATAATGGGATGTTGCTTAATGTTAATAAAACCAAATCTTTATTTTTTGGATCTCAATATAGATTGTCATTTGGGAGCATTACCTTCTTTTTATGATGTACATGGTGTTAAAATTGAACAAGTTATGCAATTTCGATATCTAGGATTTATACTGGAACAGCATTTAACATATCAGGAACACGTTAATTATGTTGTTAAAACAGTACATTCTGCCAGCCCGGTGGCGCTGAGGGTTGAGGCGCTGGGCGCCACACCTCGCGCTACGCTGGTGACCCGGGTTGAGGAATGGACTCGAGTCGTGAGGGGTCAGTCAGGGAGGATGGAGCACTAGCGGATGCTCTCCCCCTGGGGTGGGATACAGGGTGCTATATAGCCCGGCGTCCTGAGAAAGCCAGTGGATGCACCAGCTTTTGAGGGGCATGGCGGCTTCGCGTGGAGCCGGGGAGGGGGGGATGCTGTTAGGCGTTTGAGAAGAGCGTGCATCTGCACGTTGACTCTCTGTGCCAGCATTTCAGGGGATTGGGTAATACAAGGGATCGGAGGAAAAATCCTTCACCTCTCCTAGGTGACGATCTCTCCAGTAGCAAGCGTGCCACCACCGACAACATCAGGGCAGACTCCGTTGTACAAAGCCCTCTCCCTGAGAACACTCAGGGGAAGGGAGAGGTAAGGGGGAACCTTTTCTCACCCCACCCGGGGGGTAATCTGGGCCATCAAGGGCATAAGGGGAGTCGAGATGAGGTACTCTAGGGGCAGACTTTGAAGTCGTGTAGGTCGCAACGCTTGGAGCATTGAGAGCTCTGATTGAGTGGAGAGAGCTGAGGGTAGAAAGAGGCGGTGGGATAAAAAGACAGTAAAAAAAAAAAAACAGTACATTCTAGACTGGGACAGCTTTATAGATTAAGTAACTGCTTACCTGCTTACTCAAAAAAAAAAAAAAAAGCATTACATACTAACATACTAAAATGCCAGCAGAATAGGCCTAATGGTCTTTCATGTCTGCTCGTTTGGTCAGTCCCCAACCTGGGTGCTGACCTTGCTGTCCCCCTCGCCTTCTCTGGCTTCTCCCTTCCCAGTTCCAGATATTCTTGCTGCATTGGATTTTGCTTCCAGAACCCTTCCCTGTACCTGTCCCACCCCTCTTGAACCCTCCACTGTCTCTGCCTCCACCAGCCCCCTAGGCAGTGCATTCCATGGCTCCACCACCCTCTCAGTGAAGTAGCACCTCCTTCTCCCTGAATCTTCCCCTCCAGCTTCCAGCCATGCCCTCTAGTGGCCCCTTCCTCCTTCCTTGACACCCCGACTGTTCCTCCCCTATTTACCCTCTTCATGTACCTAAAGACCTCTATCATGTCCCCTGCGTCCTTCTCTCTTCCAATGTGTACATATTTAGCTCTTGAGCCTCTCCTCAGGTCCTGTCCCCAAGCCCCAAATCATTTTGGTTGCCCTCCTCTGGACCCTCTCCAAGAGGTTAATGTCCCGCTTTAAGTGTGGCCTCCAAAGCTGCACGCAGTACTCAAGGTGCGGCCTCACCAAGCAGTTATACAGAGGGAGTATCACTTCCCTCCTTCTGGAGGTGATCCCCCTAGCGATGCATCCCAGCATCCTGTTGGCCTTGGCTGCTGCCCTCCTACAAGTCTCAGAGTTGTTCATCTTGACATCCACCACCACCCCAGGTCCCTCTCAGCCATCGAGACTTGTAGCATTTCCCCAGGGTGTACACTTGACCTGGGTTTCTGGCCCCAGGTGGAGTACCTTGCATTTCCCTGCATTGAACCTCAGCTTCCACTTTCTAGACCATCTTTCCAGAGCCTCCAGGTCCCCTGTGAGGGCCACCCTCCCTCCTCCCCATCCACCACCTTCCAGTTTGAGTCATCTGCAAAGAGACTCATCTCACTCCTGATTCCTGTCCTTATGTCAGATACGTGGCGTTGAACAGAAGGGCCCAAGCACTGATCCCTGTGGGACCCCACTAATGACCCTCCTTGGGGATGAGACTATCCCCCCAACTACGACCCTCTGGGTCCGGTCCTGAAGCCAATTGCCTATCCATCTGATCATCTGGTTCCCCAACCCCATTTCTCCCAGCTTATTCAACAGGCCCCCGTAAGGAACAGAGTCAAACACCTTGCTGAAGTCAAGATAGAGGATGTCCACCGGTCTACCTAGGTCCAAGGCACTTGTCACCCAGTCATAGAACTCCACCAGGTTTGTCTGACACGATTTCCCCGGGATGAATCCATGCTGTCTATCGTCCAGGCACCCTGACTTATCCAGGTCCCCCCCAGCCTCTCCTTGACAATGCCCTCCATCACCTTGCCCACCACCGAGGTCAGGCTGACAGCCTGTAGTTCCTCTGCCACCTCCCTTGATCCCTCCTTGTGGATAGGCACTATATCGCCACCTTCCAGTCTTGGGGCACCCACCCTGTCCTCAGAGAGATGGTGAAAGCTCTGCCAGGGGTTTTGCCAGGACATCCGCAAGTTCCTTCAGCACTCTGGGATGTAATTTATCCGGCCCCGGTGCTTTCTCCGTCTTAAGGGAGCTGAGGGCTTCCCTCACTCTCTCTCTGCTGTGATTTCCACTTCCGGTACCCCTTCTCTCTGCTTAGCCCTGCTTAGCCCATTGGCTCAATCTTTACTGTTGCCTATTATTGATCACAGTCTTTCGATTTTATTCATCTGCATCATGTACTAATTTACTTCATGTGAGAACACTGTATTACTCAGTTTGTAGATTTGCTAGTTCAGCTTCTCATTCAACTCATCACTGTACTTTGCATACCACTTTGGGTCGCCGGCGTAGCGCGAGGTGTGCATACAGCGCCTCAACCCTCAAGCGCCAATGACAATAGAGTGTACTGTTTTAACAACATAATTAATGTGCTCCTGATATGTTAAATGCTGTTCCAGTATAAATCCTAGATATCAAAATTGCATAGCTTGTTCAATTTTAACACCGTGTACATCATAAAAAGAAGGTAATGCTATTTTGGACCTTATGTATATGCCTGCCATGGCCTACATCTGTTCACTATCACCACATTAATGTCTACCATATCTGTACTATGTCATGTTTTTGTTGTTTACCTTCTGCTTACTGTAGTCTCTGTATTGTATCGAATTTATGTCCAGGACCACCTTGAAAATGAGCTTGCTCAATGGTGTTATATGCCTGGTTAAATAAAGTTGATTGATTGATTGAATATCTGTTTCATTTATGTCTGATGTGTCAGTTTGCCTTCATTCCTATTGCACAAGATTTGTTAATGTTGCCAGACTGAACCTTCCCCCTTATAAGCCATCTTGAGGCCAAAGATCTTGGATTTTTTTGCGTTGTGAAATTGTGGAATGATTTGTCAAATCATATCTTAACTTGTAGTTCTTTGTATGTTTAAAAAAAATGTTTGAGGCAGTTTTGTCTTTCTTGTTCAACTTGCTCTTGTTATAGTTAACCTACTTGCCATTTGTACTGTGTTGTATTGTTGCTGTTATACCTGGGTCACCCATAAAAATGGGCATTTGATGCCCTTGGGTTTTCAACCCTGTAAACAAATATTAAATAAAAATAAAATAAAATTATGTCTGTGAGTTGGTGGTCAGTTTGTCACTAGCTTTCAAAATCTATTTACCAAATCACCTTATTTTTTTTTTTTTTTTTAGTGGCCATCCTTTATACGAGCTCCAAAATCACTTTACAGGCAGGTAGCCAGTTGGCTGGTAACTTTAAACATCTGGCAGCCAAACCAGTTTTGTTTCAGTATCTTTTTTTAATCTTGTTTATTGATTGTCTGCCAAATAGTACAACATTGCCCATTACAAAAATGTATGCAGATGACATAGTCCTGTTGTAACATGGGAAAGAGAAAGGATCGTGCAGGATTGGTCCAACAGCATTAGGTGACCATTGATTAATTCTCAAGTAATCCACGGTTGTCTGAGAATTAATCAATGACGAAGTGCACCCACATTCTGTTCCGCATGTTAGTTTCCTGTCCCAAAACAGTCTTAGCCTGCAATTCACAGCAAACCAACAGATGGCTGTCAAACAAGAATACTAACTTGTTTTTTTTTTCTCTTTTAGATATTTCCTGAAGAAGACCTAAGGTCGAAACGTAGATTTTTAACTCTGTTTTCTATTTTCAGCGTGCATTTAATATAACCATTTTGTTTTGCTTTTAGACCACATGCTGATGCAGCGCCTTGTCTTTGTTTTTAAACAAGAATAGATATGCTTAAGTGAAATTTCTGGTAGTTCCGTCATAAGTAGCTTGAAAACATCCACATGACTATGTAATGTGTTTTTTATTGGTCTATTAGCTCAGAAACACATATCCTTTCAGTAACTACACAGTAATGTGTGCCACATATGAATTTCTAGATTGCCTCCATGTCTTTTATCAAATATTTAAAAACACTACTTTAACAGTAGAACCTAAAAACCACAAAAGCACACACCTTGGACCAATGTCTATCAAACCAGAAAGTTTCAGATTTCAAAGTCTCCTATTTTTTTAGTTATCGGATGGCAAAAAAAGGTTAAACATTTTCAAAAACTGAGACTTTTGCATGTTTTTACACCTCTGTAACTTTGCCTCTGCTGAACTGATCTACATGGAATTTAAAGAATCAAGAGCTCCTGACACAGAGGCTGTGCTTTCTAAATTTCATGTAAATCAGTTGAAAGGGGGCAAAGTTATTAATGTGCAATGCTGGCTGTAAAATTGACAGATAAAAAGATGTAAACCTCAGTGTACTACCATCTGTAGGTCAGCAAGGGAATTGCAGCAACAACTACCAGATCTCAAATCTCCTCTGCATTTAAATTTATGCATTTCCCACAATGCACAGCAACCACATCCCAAACATCAAACATAGCAGAATAATGGAGATGATTCCACAGTTTGCAAAACTAAGTCAGTCAAAATGAGCACATATTCTGAAATGTTGATCACATCTGCATGTAATCAGTAAATGTTCACTGTTGCAGTCACAGTATAAAAAACCAAAAAATCAGCCTGTTCAGCATGCAGTTCTTCCAAACTGGTGCAACCCTTTTTTCTTCCCCATGTTACAGATAGGAACTTAAATGTCCTCCCGGAACCCTTTAAACACTGCAGTTGGTTTGCACAGTTTTAAATTACTTTTCAAACACTTTCGTATGGAGAAGAGACACAAACAAAAAGGGAGTCAAACCCTTTCTCTTCCCCAAGTTACACATGAATTAACTCACTCCAGAGTTTGGGTCTATTTGGAAATTAATCCATGGCTGGCTGGTTGGAACCATGAGGCCGTCCAACCCCCCACTCTCGGCCATGGATTAATTCCCAAAAGATCCACGCTCTGTTGTGGGTTAATTCTTACTTGTTTTCTGCCTGAGACCCACAAGAAGTCAACAAAAAGCTTCAGCTGGATTTATCAGTCAGGGGGAAAAAATGGCTTATATAAATCAAGCTAATTATCAATGGGGAAAAAAAAAATCTAATGTTATTCAAATCAAGCACAGGTAAAGGTACCACTTCTTCAGATGAATTAGATATTTTATTCACTGATGGTACTAGGATTGAGCAAGTTAGCTCTTACAGATATTTAGCTGTGGCTGTATCCTGAACTGAAGTTTGAGAACCATATTGACAAGGTGTGCCTAAAGGGTTCTCCAAAATTAGGGGCTCTACATAGGTATAAATATTGCCTTTGAACAGACACAGGTTCTAAAATTGCTGCATCAGTCAGCCTCCCAGTGATGGATTATGATAGTGCCATCTGTTTAGTAAATAAATGTGACATGTTTTGTGTTACCAGCTAGCAAGGTTCATCATGGAGATCACTGATCTTTTAACCATGATACATCGCTGCTCATTATTACGTGAACTTAATTGGACATCTTTAAAAGTTAGGAGGGCAGGCTTCCATATGATTTCTTTTTTAAATGCATGAAGGGTTTGGCTCCAAAATATTTACTTGACAAATTCACACTGGCTGTGTCTAAATCCAAACGACACTAAACAGTTAGGGGCTTCAAAGTCACTAGAGTAGGAACTGATATGATTAGTTACAAGGCTACCACATTCTGGAACTCTTTACCTCTTTAGTTACGAACATATAAACATATGAAACTTGCCAGCAGAAACAGACCTCACGGTCAATCAAGTCTGCTCGAATGCACAGCTAGCACCCCTATACTGCAGCTGCCCCACCCCATCCCCCTCTCACCCTCGAAAACTGCTCAACTTGTTTACTCAGCTCCCCCACCCTGTCCCATGCTGTTTTGAAACTGCCTACCATCCTGCATGCCACCACCTTCTCTGGTAGAGCATTCCATTTTGACACCATCCTCTCAGTGAAATAATGCCTCCTCATCGTCCTCCTGAATCTGCCACCCTCCTGTCTTAGCCCATGCCCCCTCATGTCCCTTCACTTCCTCAGCTTAAACAGCCCCTCTGTGCTAGATTTGTTGATCCTCCTCAAGTATTTGAAAGTTTCAATCATATCCCCCCCCCCTTCCCTTCTCTCCTCCAGGGTGTACAAACTCAAGTGTCTCAGCCTTTCTTTGTAGGTTCTGCCTTCCATTCCCTGCATCTTTTTTGTTGCCCTACACTGCGGACGCCAGTACTGCATGCAGTACTCCAAATGTGGCCTGACCAAGGACCTGTACAGGGGCAGGATCACATCCTTGTGTCTGGACGAGAACCCCCACACGATGCACCCCAGCATCCTATTGGCCTTAGACTCAGCCTTCTTGCACTGAGCAGAGTTGTTCATGCTCCCCGTTACTATGACTTCTAGATCCTTCTCCTCCTGAGTGACACCCAACCGCACCCCCCCAACCAATATTCCCTCCTCGGGTTCTTTGCCCCAAAATGTATAACTATGCACTTCTTTGCATTAAAACCCAATTGCCACCTTGCCAACCACTCCTCAAGTCTGGTTAGGTCACCCTGTAGCTTCTGCCACCCTGCTATGTCATCCACAACAGCCCCCATCTTGGTGTTGTTGGCAAACAAATTGATCTTGCTCCCAACCCCGTGCGCAATATCCAATATGAACAGACCAAACAACACCGGCCCCAGCACAGAGCCCTGCGGCACACCACTGGTCACTGGCCTAGGAGCTGAGAGTCCCCCCCACACACACACACAACCACCCATTGCAGTCTATCTTCCAGCCCATTCTTGATCCAGTTAGCCAACTTAGCCCCCACCCCTACGTATTTCAGCCTTGCCCCCAGCTGCCTGTGAGGGGTCGAATCAAAGGCCTTGCTGAAATCCAAATATAGGACATCCACTGCATGGCCCTTGTCCAACTCTCTTGTGACCCAGTCATAGTATTCCATTAGGTTGGTCTGGCATGATCTTCTAGAGGTGAACCCATGCTGCTGTCCATTCTGGAGCTCACTGACCTCCAGGAAGGTTACCAGTCTCTCCTTTAAGTTGTGCAATATATCTTCATATAATTGTTTTAATGCAGCTATTTCAAAGTGGTGTTATTTTAAATGCAAGTGTAGTCGAACTATATATATATATTTTTTTTTTATTTTATTTTATTAAAGTTTCAGAAGTACAATCCTTTGAGTCGAAGACTCTTTTGCAAAGACTCCATGTCAATACAAAATGGACACATTACTTAAGACAATTTTGAACAAACATTATTAAGCAGAACAACACATTAAGACAGAATTTTACATGATTACATCATACATTTACAATGCTAGGTTAGTATCTCTAGGGTTGATGATAGACCCTGGGTCGTCGAGGTGGAGTGAGTTAGTAGCAGCCGCACGTCTCAGAGTCAATGAGATGTCTCTTAATTCCGTTTTTATATTGGCCAAGACTAGGGGCCAGGGAGATGGAAGAGGGGAGGTTATTAAGCCAGGTGGGAGCCCGATAGCAGAAAGACCTTTGCACTAGTGCAGTCCTACAGTGGGGGACTAAGAGGGGTGTGCTTGCCTGGTGCCTGGAGTGCTCCTGTGATGGTTTGGTAGGATGAGGGTGAGAAGGCCAGTGGGTGCAAGCTTCATGAGGATCTTTTTGGCTTGGAGGCAAGTGTGGTATTTTAGCCTCCCTTTAAAGATCAGCCAGTCCGCTTGCTTATAGAGATCGCACGTATGGGTTAGTCTAGCACTGCCTGTGACTAGTCGGCAGGCTTTATTGAGGGCAAGATTGATGCGGTTAAGGGTTGTGAGGTCAGCCGTACCGTAAATTATTATCCCGTAGTCGACCAGTGATAGGACTGAGCTGGTTACTGCCAGCTGGGGGGGGGGGGGCAGTGTCTGTGTCTATAGAGAATCTCAAGCCAGGTGTTTACCGAGGAGGAGAGGTGGTTAATGTGTATATGGTAGGTGAGGAATGTGTCTAGTGTGATGCCTAGATATTTGAAGTGTGGGACCTGTTCAATGTGGATGCCCTGAGAATTAGAGATACTTAGGTGGGTACTACTGTAGGGATTTTGGCGGTGAGCAAAGATCATAGATTTGGTTTTAGTGTAATTTAGTATTAATCGATGATCAGTGAACCAGGCCTCTAGTTCACTAAAGCAGCCTTGTAGGGTATATTGAAGGGAGTTAGGAGTGTTATCTTTCCAGTACACTACGGCGTCGTCTGCATAGAGCAATAGCTTACCACTACAGGCCTTAGGGAGGGAGTTCAAAAAGAGGGTGAAAAGTAGAGGGCCTAAAATAGACCCTCTAGGTACACCCGCAAGGACTAGTTGCTTGGTGGACAGGGTGGTACTGATTTTGACTTCTTGAGTCTGGTCAGTGAGATGGTGCTTGAACCAGGAGATTGAGTCAGGGGTAAGATTGAGGGAGGGGAGTGAGTGGATAAGTAGAGCATGACTGACGGTGTCAAATGCTTTGGTCAGGTCAACAAAGATTACTCCTGCTATTGACCCCTGTCCCAGTGCCTTGTGTATGTAAGATGTAAATTCGAGAAGGGCAGTGGTATTGCTGTGACCTGCTCTGAACCCATGCTGTTCGAGGCATAGCAGAGTGTGATTAGCCAGGTACTCTGTGAGTTGGTCTGACACTATTTTTTCAAGAGCTTTAGAGAGGGAGGGGGGAGGATCGTGATGGGTCTATAGTTACCAGGGTCGGTTGGATCACTCTTTTGGCATGATAATTCCCCTTTTCCAGAGTGTAGGGAATTGGCCTAGATGCAGGGAGCAGTTTATTTTGGTGATGTGAGGGAGGATCTCGTCAAGAGTTAGACGGAGGATTTTAAGGTCTGGGGAATTGCTGCTGTACCTCTTATTGTGTAAGGTTTTGGATAAGTAGTGTTTAGCCTTATTACAGGAGATGGCTCTCAGCTGGAAGGGTGGGAGGGTGGTCATAGGGGAGGTGATAGAGGGGTCCATGGGAATAGGGTCAAAGAAGTTTGTTGGGAGGATGTGACTAAGTTCAGAGAAGGAGTTGTTCAGGACATTGGATATGGTGGTGGGGTCCTGGGAGAGGGTACCATTGTCAAGTATCTGTGAAGGTGTTGGGGAGATGGTTTTCCCACAGAGCTCCTTGACATTGTTCCAGAAGTTGTTCCAGAGCCCCAAGAGGAGGTGAGTGCTTGTTTATAGTAGTTTGTCTTAGCTAGCTGAATAGCCCAGGTGCACTTGTTTCTTGCCTCTCTATAGAGTTGCCTGTCATGGGGAAGCTGGGAGTTCAGTGCCCTATGCCAGAGGTTGTCTCTGTGAAGCATCTGTTCTAGCAGGGTCTGCGAGATCCACAGAGTGTCTCTAATTTTTATAACATTTTTTGAGAATGGGGCAAACTTGTCGTAGGCAGCATTAAAGATTTTAATAAAGGAGGTAAGGGCGGCATTAATGGACTGGGTGGTGTGGACAGGTGCCCAGTCACAGGAGGAGAGGTAGCATTTAAGGTGGGTTAAGGCACCTTTTTTGAGGTGCCTTTGGATGGAGATTTTAGGTTGTCTGGGTGTGATTTTATTCGACCAGTAGCAGGAGAGGGGAGAGTGGTCGCTTAGCACGTCCGGGAGCACTTTAATATTGGAGAGATGCTTGGGAAAGTTTGTGAAGATGAGGTCTAAAAGAGTGGAAGTCCCTGACCTGGGATATTGCCTTGTAGGAGACTGGACTACTTGGGTCAGGTCATGGGCCTAGAATGCATCTTTGAAAGGGGCTGATGCCTGGGGTAACCAGTTCACATTAAAGTCACCCATGATAAGCAGTTCGCTCCTGGGGGGGGGGGGCTGAGCTATGCTGGCCAGGATAGAGTCAAAGGCTAGTTTCTGGTTGGTGGGGGGGTATGTAGACTGCCATAATGTATAGTAATTTACCAGGAGAGCCAAGGGTGGCTTTGATTGTAATGACTTGGGCCCTGTGATCCAGCGAGGGCAGGGGGACCAGTAGGGGCTGTAGCTTAGATCTGGCATATATGGCACAGCCACCACCCCTCTTTCCTGATCTATCTGCTCCGAAGATGACATAGTCATTTAGGGCAACAGAGGCATCTGGTATATTCCTGGAGAGACAGGTTTCAGATAAGGCCAGGATGTCAGGGGAATGTTGGGCGATCCATCCTTGAAGCAGCGTGAGCTTTCTAGGTAGGCTGCAGATGTTACGGGAGGCCAGTAGTAGGCCACCATGCCCATGGCCCTTGGGACCACTAGCTGATATAGTTCCCGTATTGGGGTGTATGTTACCAGACATGAGGAGGAGGAGGAGATGAGGAGAGCATGCTTGAGACCAGCTGTCTGGAACGGTTTGGAGAGGTTTATGTGGAGGCATGGATAGGTGGTAAATTTGGGGAGCCAGACTGGCATGGGGATGGTTAGGATCAGTTGGGCAAATAGGGCTTGGGATAGGAGAGGATTGGGCTATTTAGTGGGTGAATGTTTGATGGGAGTGTAGGTCTTGCCAATAAGGACCCGCTTTAGGAGCAGCAGATTGTTGTATGTATGCTTTCATGCATTTGTATGCAGTATGTTGTTATTGTTGTACCACAGCACTGTCCTGAAAACAGGCTTGCCTAGTGACCATAGTTCCACAGGTGAGAGTCCGCACTCGACGGTGCCAAGACCTGGGTGCTCCCCGAGAGGGCCAACCCAGCCCTCAGTTGCCAAACTAGAATTCCAAGATAGGAAAGCACTCCCCGTGGAAAAGGAAGTTGGCAACACATGAGCTTACTTTAGCAAAATCACCAACTTTTTAAATTTCAAATCGCAGTGGTTAAAAAGTAGCAGCCTGTACAAAGGACAACCTGCCCTGGGTGGGATGCCCTTTGTTTAGGTTGCTACTTTTTACACACTATGATTTGGAATTCATAAAGTTGATGATTTCGGCTAAAGTAAACCCATCCATTGGCACCTTCTTTTTCCATGTGGAGTGCTCTCATATCCTGAAACTCTTGCCTAGTGACAATAGCCTGTTAAAATATAATAAAATTCAATTCAGCAGTGGTCATTGACCACCTGGCTAACTGATTTTTCTGACCCTGTACAGGATCCTTGTCCCCTACCGTTGATTTACTCCTGCTGGTCCTCTGTTGAAAGTCAGAGTCCTGTGATTATGACATCATAATCATTCCCATAAAAACAAGGTGTGATGCCGGAGAGAACTATGACTTCAGCAAAGGATTAAGAAGCAGAAGTAGATGAACTCTAGGGACAAGGATCCTGCTTCTATGCAAAATTAACATAGTAATAAAGAACAAAAGGAAGAGAAATGCTGACATATACAATATAAGGTGAACCGTGTCTAAATATTTTTTCAAAGTTTTCTCTAAATTTACAAACTTGAAGTAGGGGGCCCAAACAGGACCCTTTATTATACTATAAGTGGCTATGGATAGTGTAGCCATTGATAGTGCAAAAGTGGCTACTGTAAAGTCCAAATAAACCATGCTCAATTTTGACCACTTGAGTATCATTTAAATGAAGCAGGCCAAGGTTGTTATACCTAATCCATAGTTATTTAATATTTCAGTTAAGATTGTTAGCCAGTTGGCTAGTGCAGTGGTAGTGCTACTGCTTGCCATCCAGATGACCCAGGTTTGTGCCTCAAGTCTGGGATGTCTGGTGCCAATGGCAAGGCAGGGTTCTGGTGTCCATCTCGAATGCCTCCTCCCATAGGGAGGAAGACCACCTCCTTCTGTTGCATGACAGCCACCTGCTGGCCAAGCGGGAGTGGGCGTCATGGGGTCAGGAGCAGTGCTTCTTTATAGAGCGGCCTTACATCAGCATGCACCTGCTTGCTTGGTGTGTAGTACTGGAGTGGCATCACATGCCCAGAGCAGGACCAGAAGAGGAGTTCTGAAGGAGGGAGGAAATCACCAATCCCTCTGGCCCTAACAGATGCAAGGCTGGGGCGCTTCACAGAAGCACACCATGTGGGTGTGATAAGAGGCAGGTTATGGGGTGACAAAACAGGGATGGACGAGGGACAGATGAAGTCCCCCCCTTCCCACCACACCCAACTGGGCTGCCTGACCCACCTACTCCTCCCAGGCTCCTCCCTCTAGCATACTGGTATTGTCAAGCAAAGTTTCTTCTCAGAGGCCTGGTCCATCTGTGAGATCCTGCTTGCAGGGGACAAGATACAGGTTACCTTCCTGGGGGCCAGAGTTAGGAGTGAGTAAAGATAGAAATAAAATGTTTGACCCCAGGAATTCCACGGGATAAAAGGGACACTGAGAGTGATAGAAGGAGATTCCCAGGTCAGACCCTGGAGTGCTAGAAAAAGAAGGTAGAAACAAAAATTCTATTAATATTCTATGAGTAAGAAAGTAGAAAAAAATCTATTAATATTGTACGACTGACTAGACTGAAAGCTTTTGTCAAGTGGATGAAAAATAAAGTAAGCTCTTTGGTTTCCATAGATAAGAAGACATTGTTAATAAAATATAACAGAGCCAAACAAGTACTGTGACCAGCCTTTATTTCACAACTGGCAGTCAGGCTGCGGAAGATCATTTGAATTTATGTGGTACAGTATGCAAATTGTTTGAAGGATAGTTTCTCTTGTATCTTGACTAGTGCTAAAAACATGGAAATGGGTCCAAAAGGCAACACCTTGAATTGGTACCTTTGCACCGCTCTGTGCACTTCATGTACTACTGCTATCCCCTATCTCTTGTGATGGTGGTTGCTGCCATATTTGCTGTCTACTGTATCTAAGGTGGTCTTGGTTATGAGACAGTTGCTGCCATGCTTACTGTGCTCTGCTTTTTGTAACTATCAGTTTTATCTACTGTGATCATGTTACCCTGTCTTGTAATGTAGGACTGCTATTGTTTTACGTAACCCCTAGGTGGCGCTATACCAAGGGCTACTACCCCTGCCTGCTTGACTAGTAGCAGGTTAAGGGGTTGGAGTTCTGAAATGGGTGCCTCCACCCAGAGGTCAGGGTTGGTGTGGTCGAATTAGCCTGGGTACAGCCCTCTGGGACACTATATAACCCCCCTCTTTCCCTGCTAGTGGCCAAAATGGTACGCAATAATTACTTCCACAACACCTCTGATACACCTTGTAAATACCCACACTGTTTGCACGTACCACCAGGGCTGGTTCATCCGGTTCAACCCTGGGGACTCCCTGTAAAACAAGGTTAGACAGAGCAAATAACAACAGTACAGTACCTTGAGTACAAACTGGCCCATAGTCCGGTTGAATGCAGAAAAAGTTAGATCTAACATACTAAAATGGCAGCAGAATAGGCCTAATGGTCTTTCGTGTCTGCTCGTTTGGTCACCACCCACCCAGGGAGCTGGCCTTACTGCCCCCCTCGCCCTCTCTGGCTTCTCCCTTCCCTGTCTCGGATATTCTCGCTGCACAGGACTTTGCTTCCAGAACCCTTCCCCTGTACCTGTCCCATCCCCTCTTGAACCCCTCCACCGTCTCTGCCTCCACCAGCCCCCTGGGCAGCGCATTCCATGGCTCTACCACCCTCTCAGTGAAGTAGCACCTCCTCCTTTCTCCCCTGAATCTCCCCCTCCATCTTCCACCCATGCCCCCTAGTTGCCCCCACTTCCTTCAGAGCACCCTGACTGCTGCTCCACTATTTAACTCCTTCATGTACCTGAAGACCTCTATCATGTGCCCCCCGGTCCCTTCTCTCTTCCAATGTGTAAATATTTAGCTCTTTGAGCCTCTCCCCATAGGGCCTGTCCCCCAGACCCCAGATCATTTTGGTTGCCCTCCTCTGGACCCTCTCCAGGAGTTCAATGTCCCTCTTTAACACCATACTGGCCTCCAAAACTGTATGCAGTACTCAAGGTGCAGCCTCACCAGCAGTTATACAGAGGAAGTATCACTTCCCTCCTTCTGGAAGTGATCCCTCTAGTGATGCATCCCAGCATCCTGTTGGCTTTGGCTGCTGCCCTTCTACAAGTCTGAGAGTTGTTCATCTTGACATCCACCACCACCCCCAGGTCCCTCTTAGCCATTGAGACTTGTAGCATTTCATCCCCCCCCCCCAGGGTGTACATTTAGCCCGGGTTTCTGGCTCCCAGATGTAGTACCTTGCATTTCCCTGCATTGAACCTCAGCTTCCACTTTCTAGACCACCTTTCCAGAGCCTCCAGGTCCCCCTGTAGGGCCTCCCTCCCCTCCTCCCCATCCACCACCGCCCCAGTTTTGAGTCATCTGCAAAAAGACTCATCTTACTCCTGATACCCTTCCTTATGTCGGAGATGTAGTCGTTGAAAAGGAGGGGCCCAAGGACTGATCCCTGAGGGATCCCACTAATGACCCTCCCTGGGGATGAGACTATCCCGCCAACCACAACCCTCTGGGTCCGGTTCTGGAGCCAACTGCCTATCCATCTGATCATCTGGTTCCCCAACCCCATTTCTCCCAGCTTATTCAACAGGCCCCCGTAAGGAACAGAGTCAAACACCTTGCTGAAGTCAAGATAGAGGACGTCCACCGGTCTACCCAGGTCCAAGGCACTCGTCACCCAGTCATAGAACTCCACAAGGTTTGTCTGACATGATTTCCCCGGGATGATCAATGCCGTCTATCATCCAGGCACCCCAACTTTTCCAGGTCCCCCCCAGTCTCTCCTTGACAATGCCCTCTTTCACCTTGCCCACCACCGATGACAGGCTGATGGGCCTGTAGTTGCCTGCTATCTCCCTTGATCCCCCCTTGTGGATAGGCACTATATGCGCCACCTTCCAGTCCTGGGGCACCCACCCTGTCCTCAGAGAGATGCTAAATTGCTTTGCCAGGGGTTTCACCAAGACATCCGCCAGTTCCTTCAGCACTCTGGGATGTAATTTATCCAGCCCTGGTGCTTCCTCTGTCTTAAGGGACCCGAGGGCTTCCCTCACTCTCTCTGCCATGATTTCCACCTCTGCTACCTCATACCCCTGCTTTGCCTTCCCCCCACCTGCCAGTGATGCCCCCTTCCCAGACCCACCAATCCGTGAGGTCCCCAGTTCACCATCTCTTCCCATGTATGATGCAGCCCCCCGTTTTCCTTGGTGAAAACTGAGGCGATACTCATTTAGTACCTCAGCCTGCTCCCCCGGGTCTTGTGCCCATCCCTCCCCTGTTTTAATCCTGCTAATCTGCCCCTTCACCCTTCATTTTTCCCCAGTTTATCTAAAGAACCCCTTGTTCCCTCTCCTAATTTCCCTGGCCAGGTTCTGCTCCTTCCTTGTCTTAGCCGCCCTTACCACCCTAGTGGCCCTTCTGGCCATCAGCTAGTACTCCCCTTGGTCCCTTTCACTCCTTGAGCACTTGAATTGCCTATAGGCTGCCTTCTTTCCCCTCACCATCTCCTGAACCTCCCTTGTCCACCAGCAGGGTTTTCGGGCCCTATTGTATTTTTGTCTTACTCTTACACAGGTGCTGGTAACATCCTGCACCCCTATCCTGATGATTTTCCACCTACTGTCAGTGTCCATGTCTGGCCCAATCCCATTCAAGAGCTCCTTAAGGATCCTTCCCATTTCTTTGAAATCCGCCCCTCTGAAGTCAGTTACCTCTGTCTCTGTGCAGCCTTCTACCCCTCCTATGTTCAGGCAGAACCAGACCGTGGCATGGTCGCTCCCCGCCAACGGGTCCCTTACCTCCAGGCCCCCAATCTGGTCACTGTCTGCCAGGACCACATCAAGTATCTGCTCCTCCCTGGTTGGTTCCCCACCTGCTGAGTTAGGAACGCATCCTGAAAGACATCCAACAACCTCTGTTCCCTGGCCACTGAGGATGTCATAGTCTCCGAGTCTGTTCCTGGCATGTTTAAGTCCCCACCACCACCACCCTTCCCCTTCCCAATCTGCAGTGTCTCCCAACATCTGCCACCAGACTCTCCTCCAGCTCCTCCGCCAGAGCAGGGGGTCTATACACCACTCCTAGTTTTACTCTCTTGCCCCCTCTTGTTATCAAGGTGACCCAAATTGCCTCCACAGTTTCCTCTGCCTCCTCCACTTCTCCTATGGCAATGCAGTTTTTGACTATTATTGCTACGCCTCCTCCCCTTCCCTCCCCCCTGTCCTTCCTGAACATGGTGCAACCCTCCAGGTTCAGGTCCCAGTCGTGCCCTGCGGTGGCCCAGGTCTCAGTGACTGCTGCCATATCCACCTCTCCCTCTGATTTATTCAGGAGATTTAAACAAGGAAGGGGCATAATCAGGTTGATTAGATTAAATGCTCTATCAATCACAGGGCTGTGCATGCATTCAGAGTCCCTTAAAACAGTCACACCCTCTAGGTACACAGGTGGAGAAAAGGGGCTAGCCTGGACCGTTGCCCGGGGTAGGCTGGCGTTGCAGCTGGTTGGGGCCCTGTGATGGAAAAAAGGAACAACATGCACAATACACACTATTTGTAATCCGGAGACTGATGGCTCAGTTCGTGAAGAAAGAGAAACAACACAGAAATCAGAAGACACACTTAGATTAAACTGTTGTTGCAGGGAGCTACCCTGATGGTTACTCACAATACCCAAGACTGGACACAGGATGGACGAACATCGAGACAGCAGGTGGTTTATCTGGAGTGCAAGAAGAAGAAGGGCCCACATGATTCGCCGAGGCATTGTTCCTGTTCAAGCGTGGAGCAGGGGGCTGATCCCCGGGCAGGTCTCTCGTCAATGGTTGTTCTCCGTGCAGGGAGGTAGTCTGGCAGAGCACTCATGGCAAGGCCCAGCCACATGGAGATAACCTTGGATTCAGTCCGGTTGGGCTAGATTTAGCTTCCAGCAAGCAGAACACAGTTCACACAGTGGAGAACCAAATCATGACCCACTTTCAAGGCACAGCACATTTAAATATACAAAATTCTACAGTACCAGGCAATCTTTCTTCAGCCGCATTCACACAGCTCTCTGCACAAATTGTAAGTTAAGAATGTGGCTGGAATTCTGGATGACCGATCGCAATCAGCAAAATCTTTTGTCTCCCTCAGGTAGGAGCCTGGTTGCAGCTCAGTGGCTCTTTACTCTGATTTAGTCCGAAAATAACGCTTCAGTCCCTCTCAGGGCGGCAGGCAGACATGCAGGCCGAAACTCTAGACTTTCCACAGTTATCCCGTGCGAACTACACACAAAAAACTGCTGCTAGACTGTCTTGAGCTGTTGCTTCTTCAGCTTCTCACTTAGATCTGCCTAGCCAGCAGACAGCTCGGGGGGGTTTCCCAAGTTCCAAAAGGTTCGGTTGGTCGGTTCAGCTGTCAGTCACAACAAGCTCCCCCGTAAGTGTAAAAATGCACCAACAGTACAAAACTACAATTCCCACCATTATTACTCCACAAGCCCCTAACAACAGGCTCCATTTTAGAGTCCCAAAGTACTGATTGGTCCAATTCGGCAGTTCGGGACCAAGATGGTGGAGATAGGCAGAACACCCCTCACTGCAAAGAAGGCAGGTTAGAACGAACTACAATTTTATACTGCTCTAATAAATAATCAGTAAATCAGCACATCTGCTAACAGAGCTCCCTCTGCGCAATTAGCGATGGCAGAAATGGAGTGATTACCAGGCAGCCCAGGTGAGACTTGAGCAGAGAAACACTCACCCCACCTCCCAGATCCATTATAACTGAAAACAGGCAGCTCTTAAAGAGACAGTCACAGAGGCTTTACAGGCACTCTCGAGCATTACCATTTAAACGGCCAGAGCACCGGACACCAGCCAGGCAGTGAGCATTTAGGTAAGCTCACTGAAGACTTTTTCTATGACCCCCATTTGTAGGGGTGTTACTTTTTATAATTACTGGTGAACCCCTTTATCAACCAGAATTCAGACACTGTTAAAATGCTGTAATGACCCGAAATTGAGTTATTACAGCATTCCACCACCTGAAAGTCACTGTTAGAGCACTCGAGCAGTACTCTGGATTTGAGACAGCTCAAGCGCTAAATCACAGATTTTGCCCCGCTAAGCGCTTCTCCTTACCACTGAGACCTTCAGCACAACTGCCTCTGTCTGGCCTGTTTCTTCAAAACCCCTCACAATTCTTTTTCTTTTAAAGTAGTCCAAATGCTGTAGAACAGCATGATTTGCAGAAATACCCTTACAGTTTTTCTTTCTCTCTCTCTCTCTTACTGGTCTCCACAGCAACTGGAAGATCTTTGTTGCCACAGCAACACTTCCTGATCATTGCACTGCTAACAGCATGATTTCAATAAAGTTGCTAACTGTTTGAACTTGCTAAACAATTCTTTAATATTGCACAATATTTCGCTAATTTCCCATTTACCGACCTCCTGATCTCCAGTGGACTTCTACAAGCACCTGTACCAGACTTCTCCAGTGGGGCTCAGACTACTGGTATAACTCCATGGCACCCTCCACCAACCAGTACCCCAACCCCCCCCTTCCCCCTCTGGTCCATCCCTTCCTTGCCATACCTACCCTCCGCACCCTACCCATCCCCTGCACCCCCACTATTAAAACCTTACATCTGTACCTGGCTAAGGGTCCTGGTCGCCGCAGTCCGCTAATCAGATTAATTGCTCTACTTCTACTGCTCTCCGGGAACATACACTCCAACTCCGGTCTGTTGCCGACTAGCCCTCCCACACCCCCCACTGGAACTGGCCTCCGCATTGCATCTATGAGCATCTGCAGCCTCCTAAAGAAATCCGCCGCTCTCCAGTGCTGGGTTGTACAACACCAACCTGATATTATAGCGCTAGTGGAGACCTGGCTCTCCAAAACAACTCCTGACTCTGTTATCTCCCTTCCTGGCTGCACTCTGTTCAGGGAAAACCAAGTAGGTAAACATGGTGATGGGTGCACAGTCTATATGCGTAACACCCTTTTAAGTCAAGTGCTCCCTGCCCCCAAGCTCAGTTTTGGTGCCCAAGCCCTCACCCTAAAAGTTACCCCTGACCCAGCTAGGATCCCACTCTTCCTCTCATACATACCCCCGAGGGACCAGGGACCATCAGTCCAATCCCTCATCGATTACCTCACCACACTACCACACAAAGCTGAGCAACTCATCCTAGGTGACCTTTATGTCAACTGGCTTGGTACCACTGCCTCACATACTAGGGACTCCTTCGCTGCCCTAGATATGACCCAGTTAGTTACCTTGCCTACTAGATTTAACTGGTCAAGTGGCTCTAGCACCCTCCTAGGTGTAGCTCTGTTGAACCGCCTTCATAAAATCATAATATCAGTGTCAGTGGCTCAGTAGGTAGCACACTCGCCTCTGAGGCCGGGAGATCAGAGGGCTGTGGGTTCAGTTCCCACATCTGGCACTTGGGTTAATATCCAGTACTGACACTGTAGTGCAGCATGAGAATGGTGCTGCACTTCTGAGGTGCCGTCTTTCGGATGAGAAGTTAAACCGAGGTCCCATCTGCCTGGATTGGTGGTAGTTCAGGTGGATGTTAAAGGTCCTATGGCACTTATTGAAAAGAGTAGGGGAATTTCCCCAGTGTCCTGGCCAAATTTCCCTCATTCACTAAAAATACCACCAACAGCTTAATCTGATTCAAGCTCAGTTTGCATTCATCTGTATCCCCCTCCTCCAGGTCGTGCCTGAAAATAGGCAGGATTTGTCTAGTGCACTTACCCAGTCAACAAAAACTAAATAAATAAATAAAATCGGGATATTAGTGTCCTGCCTGACTCACTTAGTGATCACTCTCCTGTCCTCTGTCTCTGGTCATCCCCTGCACAGAAACCCATGTCCTAGGTCATCTTGCGCCGGCGCTTTTTCCCCGGGGGCCTCAGGAAGCTAAAACTGCGTCTAACTCAGCTTGACTGGTCCCCAGTCTTACACGCTGCAGATATTGACTCTGCTCTAGGCTACTTCACAAAAGCATTCAGCAAGGCCTGTGACCTTTTTGCTCCCCGTACCAGAATCCGTACCAAAAAACAAAATGCCTCATGGATCTCCCCATCCCTTATCCAGAAACTGAAACAAAGAGAAAATCTCTGGCATATTGCTGTCAAGTCTGGCAAATTGGCTGATAGACAAGCGCGCAATAAGTGCACCTGGGCTATTAGACAGGCTAAGGCCGAATATTATCAAACCACCCTCGCATCCACTTGGGGTTCAGCTCATGCATTCTGGGACAATATATAAGAGCTAAATAGGAACCACCACCCCTCCCCCACCATCCCAGCTTTCCATTGATGGTACCATCACTACTGATCCTCCCCGTATTGCTGATTGCCTCAATATGGCCTTCTCCGACCTAATCTCTGTCCTCCCCAACTACTTTTTTGACCGAATCCCCACCTCTATCCCTCCTGTCCTGGATCACCCCCTTTCTACTTGTGTGCCATATCCATCCATGAAACCAGGCCACATCTACAAAAAGCTCTCACTAGCAACAACCCAAGTTGTGATCCCCTAGACTCCAGGATCCTCCGCTTCATCTTGGATGTTATCCTAGCCCCTTTTACTGACCTGTAAAACCGATCCCTATGTCTCAGTATGTTTCCCAGTGCTTGGAAAACAGCAGAAATCACCCCAATCCATAAGAGTGGAGATCGGACTGCACCTAACAGCTACAGGCTGATCTCCATTCTCCCCCCGCTCTCTATTGCACTAGAAAAAATAGTGTCCATTCAACTCTCTGAGTACCTGGCGAAATATGGCCTAATGTGCCCTGAACAACATGGATTCCGCACAGGACACAGTACCACAACAGCCCTCCTGTAGTTCTCTCATCAACGCCACTCCTCTCTCTACTCTGGCAACATTGCTAGTGCAGTGTTCATTGACCTCTTCAAGGCCTTTTACAATGTTTGTCACCCCCTCCTGCTCAACTCCCTCCACCAACTTGGCTTCTCTGCTGGCCCCCTTGCCTGGTTCACCAGCTACCTCTCTACCAGATCCCAGCGCATGAAGATAAATGGCTCCCTGTCCAATACCTGGTCCATTCGCTCCAGGGTCCCCCATGGTTCCATCTTGGGCCCCGTACTTTTCAGTCTCTTTCTCAACACTCTCCCCAACACCTGCTCAGGTAAAATGCTCCTCTATGCCAATGATGCAGTCCTCTTTGCCTCCCACCCTGACTCCGCCACACTCCAGGAATCCCTTCAGCATACATTTAACCAAGCTGAAAAGTGGTTCCTTTACCACCAACTGGTCATTAAACTCAAGAAGACCAAACCGATGCTCTTTTCCCATTACCAGAACAAGGCCAAAAATGCCCCCCTCTTCATTCTCCCCAGCACTCTACACCCTCTTGAGCAGGTGTCCTCCTACAAATACCTGAGTGTCACCTTTGACTCGGCTCTCACTTTCCACACCCACATCAATACCCTGTCCTCAGCTATAAACTCTCAGATAGGCCTTCTTTATTGACATAGAGATTGCCTCCCCCATGCTGCCCTCCGGCTGGCCATCACCTCCTCCGTCCTGTCATTAGTGGACTACAGCTTGCCCATCTATGCCACGGCAGACAACACTGCCCTGACCAAAATCCAGACCTCAATCAACAAGGCCTGCAGGCTCCTGACTGGTGCATCAAGCCACACATGCAGTTGCCTGCTCTACTCCACCGCCAACCTGCTCACCTTTGAGGAGCGCCTGTGCTACTAAACCTGCTTTATTTATTTATTTTTTGTTGACCGGGTAAGTGCACTAAACAAATCCTGCCTATTTTCAGGCAAAACCCGGGGGGAGGGGGATACAGATGAATGCCAACTGACCTTGAACCAGGTTAAGCTGTTGGCGGTATTTTTAGTGAATGAGGGAAATTTGGCCAGGACATTGGGAAAATTCCCCTACTGTTTTCGATAAGTGCCTTGGGATCTTTAACATCCACCTGAACTACCACCAGTCCAGGCAGATGGGACCTCGGTTTAACGTCTCATCCAAAAGACTTGCCAAAAAATCACTTCTAGGGCTCTTCTCCCCCGGGTTGCTGCATCCCTGCAGCTCACATCCCCATCTGTTGCCACCCATAGCTCAGTTAAGGCCACCTTTCAGGTGCCAAGAACCAAGACCTCCTTAGCCCAAAGGTCCTTCCATTACCGAGCCCCCACATGGTTCAACTCCCTCCCGCCCTACATCACAGATACTACCAAAATTGGTCCCTTCAAAGTCTCTCTCCGGAGCCACCTCTTAGACGCTCGCAGCTGTAATTGCACCTAATTAATACAATGGTGGGTACTTCCTGTCCAGTCCTCAGTCTTGACAACGTCCTCTGGACTGCCATTCCCCCCCTTCCCACCTCCCCTCCTAACCTCTTCATTCCCAGACATTTCTCTCTGAGTCGTCCAGGGCTGTACCAGCATATAATTGCAATATTTTACTTGCTTATAACATTTTGTAAGCAACCTATTCTGCAAACCACTTTTGTGACTGTGTTCTTTATGTTTATTGTACTGCATCTGTAATGTTATCACTGTTGTACCTCACACTGTAACCCAGTCTACCCTCCCTGCGAAAAGGTGCCTTTGTAAATGAGTGCATGACTCAAAGGTTGTAAATCCGACTTTCTAAATAAATAAATAAAAACAAATAAATGTAAACATTTCTAAATTCACATTTTAAGACAAAAAATTGTACTGTTTTTTGTAGTTCTTTGCCTTTCAGAATATACTAAAATCAGTTTAAGAAAGCCTGTTGTATTGCATGAATTTAGAATAAAACAAATTCTGAGTGAAAAGCGGGACCTTTTCTTTTTTTCCATATATCTAAAATGCTGAATGGAACTCTTTGCACCAGTAATTATAAAAAATACCAGATAGGCAAGTGTGTGCCTATGAATATTTTTTCCACACCCTCAGGGTGTGATGACCACATAAACCTCTTGAGCTTCACTCTCGAGGTTTACGGGTCATCACACCCCTTGGGTGTGAAAAAAAAATATTCATAACACACACTTGCATATCCGTTATTCTCTATGTATCATTTATGTATTTAGAAATAGAAACATAGAAGTTGTTGGCAGATAAGGGCCACAGGCCCACCTCATCTGCCTTGTTTTGTATCTAGTGAATACCAGGTTATTTTTTTATTGACCAGGTAAGCATACTAGATAGTTACAATACCTATTTTCAGGTTATGACCTAGGAGAATTACAGAGCAAAGAAATTAAGAAACCATATCACAAAATAACACAGGAGAGTCCAAGTTTACATAAGGCAAGGTGGCACACAATCATGTTGCCACTGTTTTTATTACATTGTACCCTTCCAGGCGGGGACTGAAAATAAGCATCTTTATTCTTAGTGCACCTACCTGGTAACCATAAATAACTAAATACGTAAATTATTATCTATAGCAGACTTATAAAGCAGGGGGAGGACATGATGGGGACGAAAGCCTTAAAGGGAGGACATGATGGACCTAGAGTGTGTTGTTATTCTCTTCCAGATGGACCGGCTGCTCATTTTGTGATGTCTATTAATTGTAAACCCCTGATAAGGTTTGTAGACCACCCCCTCCCCCAATGTCTAGGGGTACACCGGTGGTGGTAACTGTCTGTGGGGAGGGGGCAACCACAGCAGAAACTGCAAAAGATGACTTACACTCTCCAGGTTCCTCTGAAGACAGGGTGCCGCTATCTCTCTGGGGTGCTGGGCTAGGAGAGAACTGATGGTTAGTGCCAACAACAGTCAATCAAAGAACTGAGACAACACTCCATTTCCAATAAATCGATGGGATCCCATTTGATAAACTAGAACTGGGCAACTCCACGGAGCCAAGGAATTAACAACAGTTCATAGGGGGAACATATCACACACAGAGACCGAGATGGTCACATCAGATTATGAGTCCAGAAATGTTCATACAAAGGAATGCACTCCGCAGCACTCTTTACAAAATGCACCTTGAGTCCATACCGAGGGGTGTGATCTGGACAACCCCCCAAAAATTGCCAACTCACTTATCCATAGGCAGCATTTACAACAATTTCATGGGGCTATATCTGCCTCTACCCCCACCCCCGCCAAGACTCACTTCTTTCTTCTGCTCAGAACTTGCAAGCCTATCGGCTTGGGGTAGCAGGTTCTATCCTCACTGAAGCCCCATATCCATGGATCACTTTCTGGGTGACTGTCCCCAACAGCTTAGGTGAAATGCCCCAGCGGAGGCTCCAGCTGATGCTCCCTCTCAGGCAGTACATCCAGATCAAGCCTTCTCCCTCGGTACTGTCTCCAGCCTTAATATATCTCCCACTGTGTTCACCCACTTCTCATACTGCTGGCTTCTGGAACCACCTTCCCCATTACCAGGGAATCACTTGAAATGGCCACCACCATGTCAGGAGCCCAACATTTCTTCATCTGTATTCCCCAAGAAACAGAAATCAGTGCCTTGAGCAGGTGATCAGCCCTGCTTCTCTGGCACCAACCTCACCCCTCGTTACCTGCGTGCTCCGGCGCCCATGAGCAAGGCTTGCCCTCCCAAGGCAATCCCATGCACACAGCAGTCCCTCCAAGCAGCAAAACTGTTACCCCTTTCTGGGCATGGGTTGAAATAACCTAATATAAATCCCTACAGTGTACGTCCCAGTACACTGACACCCCAAACCCCGGGGGGGTTACACATTGCTCTCAATTTATGTATACAGTTAAATGTATATTTTTATTGCTGTTTAGTCTGTAATTCTCCCAGATTGTGCCTGGAAATAGACATAGGTATACTTAGTGTATCTTACCTGGTATCAAAAACAAATAAATAACAAGCATTTGCCAATGCCGAATGTTGTCTCACAGGCATTGGCATGGGTAGTGCAGGAGTTAGAGATGCACAATAGGAATGGCAGTGAAGTATTGAACTGATGCCAACCTCACCCCCACCCTGAAGAGACACATTTTCAACACAGGCATTTTGGGACCTCCCTTCATGAACAGTGGCACTGTGATTTTGTTGATCTGTCCCAAAATTTGATTTCCCATAGCGATCATGCCATTGTGCGCCACAAGTGCAAAAACACATTTTGGGCAGGATGTGAAAAATGACAGCTGTACTGTTCATAATGAGGTGTGCAAAATGGCAGTGTTGAAAATCTGGCATGAAAACATTGCAAATTTGCGAAGTTACAAGGGTGCGTGGAAACTGCGCAACACGTGGTTGTAACACAGTCATTTTACGGACTTTCATCACCAGATTTTCAACATATGCATTGTAGGACCTCTGCTCATGAACAGTGTCATTGTCATTTTCTCAAACTGTCCCGAAAACTGATTTCGCACAGTGACCACGCTATTCTGCACCAGGAGTGCGAAAACACATTTCAGCCAGGATGTGTAAAATAACAGCTGTACTGTTCATAAGAGGTGTGGAAAAATGCCAGCGTTGAAAATCTGGGAGAAAATATTACAGATTCAAATTCTGGCGTGTATGGAAACTGACGCGCATGCTTCCGTAAAACAGTCACTTTTTATTTTTCACCAAATTTGCAACATAGGTGTTTTGAGAGCCCACCTCCGAACAGTGGCACTGTCATTTCGTTAATCAGTCCCAAAAAGTGATTCCGCGCACTGACCGTGAAATCACCTTTCGGGACCGAATAATGCTATGACAGTGACTGAATTCGTGAGGAGGGGCCTCAATAACCCCATGTTGAAAATTTGGTGCAAAAATTTCCAAAAATGCCCAAGACATGCACCAAAGTTGGAAAAAAAACCTATTTATGCCATTATACAGCTTACCAGCATTTCTTCAGTTCACGGTTGGCTTTGAAGAGTGCAGACGTGTTCCCTGTCCACCGAAGATCGTCGCGCCGGACTCCGGAGGTAAGTATGGGGTGAGGGGGTGTGGGGAGGCAGGGTGTGCAAAGGGTGTGTGCAGTTTGGGGGAGGGAGCAGGACAGACCGTGAGGGACCGTTTCCTTCTTTTACAGGGTAAGAAAAATAAAAAACACATTGCGGGATTTTTTTTTTTTTTTTTTTACAGGGGCATTTGACATGCTGGGTGGGCTCCCAGTGTGCCACCTGAGTGTTTAGAGGTGGCTAGCTGATGGGGGATTGGGCACCCCTGTCGGCACATACCGAGAGGAGGGGCTAGGCCGAGGGATTGGGCACCCCTCAGCACACAACAAACGGGGGGGCATTATGCCAATGGGGAGTGGGCTCCCCCGTCAGCACATGAACTAATTCAGGGCATGCCAGCAGGGGGATTGGGCACCGCCAAAGTCGGCATTGCAGCAGGCGGTGGTGGCAGTGACTGCCACCATGTTTACTAGCATGCTTCGCCAGGAAAGGCATGTCAGGAGGTGTCGCTGCATGATGTGCTTGGCTCTCATTGCAATGGACCTTTCCTTAGATGTGCTCACCACATTATGTATTCCTGGTGTGGCGCCTGTATGCTGCCTTATTGGGGAATGAGGGATGCACCTACTGATGTGTGCCCTGCATTCGCCCACAGTGACCGCGCCTCTAAATCTGCTACTAGTGCAATATGTTGGCCGCGCGAGCACGAGCCAACATAAAAATAATTAAAAACTTCCAGATTACATTAAAAAAAATTGCTCTCATTAGTGTCCTTCTCAGCTGCTGTATTTGCACACCTCAAAGAGCTCAATTCTTGCAAGTGTTGTAAATGATGTTTTTTATGTATTTCATTATGTTAGACATAAAATACTTTGTATTTCCAAATCTTGATATATCGCAATGTATTGTTTGTTCTTATGACCTCTGGTCACACCTGTAAAAGGAAAGAAAATTCCAAGTGTACTCACCCAGTACCAAAACAATTAATAAAATGAAATGAAATGTTACTATCTTAGGTCAATAGTAGTCACCAGACTTAAAGAGTGAGCTACAATGGTCTCCTTTTGCTTCAGTAGGTTTGTGCATGTGGCAAGATAGGTTATAAATTTATATCACAGGACAGGTAGTTGTCTCAATTGCAAATTTTAATAGCTTTCGTTCCAGACTGTCTTGATCTGCAACCTTGGAACATCCAGTTTCATTAGCTGCTCATAGACCTTCCCTATGATGACATTGCCAACGATAGACAGCACTGGAACCATTAACTGAGTGGCAAGGTGTGGTGGGGATAATACATAAGATTTGGATCTGTAGAAAGTGAAATTAGAAGTTATGGAACTCAAAGCATTTGCAGTAAGCTTGGGTTGCATCAGGTACCCATTTCTGTACAATTTTGGTTATATGGGTGTCTGTACGTTTATTTACGGCCCCATCAAGTACCAGAATTGTTTTGCCTTTAAAAGTTTTGGATTAGTGGTTAGATGGTCAGGGGCTGACCAGAGGAAGATCTGGCATCTCAGAGGACCCTCTCCTCGGGGTGGGAGGGCCACATGCTCCGTGGTGATACCGCCAGCTAGGTGAGAACATGTGGTAGTGCAGTCGGAGGGCTGAGGGATGGATGAGATGTTACTGACGTCAGCACACAGGCACATTATGCACGTGTGTACCCTTGACATCAGTGTATGAGACCTCCATGAGGAAGGGAGCAATATGTGAAAATGGGCCTAGATCCAGTGATGATAGAGTGTGGTGTATCTAGGCCTGGCACACTGTTTGAGATGCCACCTGATGACATTGCATGACATGGGGTACATCCCCCTACACCATCCCCACCTGGTGGGAATAACCAAGATTCTGTGGAAGCTGGCAATCAAGACAGGGGTTCATTTTGAACAGGTACACCATGGGTGTTCCTGAAGGAGACTGGAGCTAGACGCTAGAGACAGAAAAGGGGGCATAAAATGCGTAAGAAAGAAGTGCTGGACTGACTGCACTTTACTGAAAACAGTGATAACAGTCATAGTATGCTTTACTTGATGCTTAGAAGTACTGCAGAGACCGGAGCCCAGGAGTCCAGACTGATTATAGTTTCCCCAGGCTGCATATTCATTTTTGAATAGAGAGAAGAGCCCTGGGGACAGACCACTCTACTGTGTTACACTTGACTCACCCCTTTGCAAAAGGCCCACATTTATCACAAAGCATAAGAAAGTAAAGAAGATAAAGATCCAGAATGCATTCCACTTCATCCAATGTTGATCAACACGGCAGTAACTGTAAGCAGACCAATGGGAAGCCATTACGCACTCAACAGTGTCCTGGATAAAGTAAAAAATGAAAAGCGTAAAATGGTCGAAGCAGGCTTCATGACACCCTGCCAGCCTGCCCCTGTCCACATGCTCATTACTGGATGAGAGTCGCCGGGTGAAGGGAGAACAGCCCTCCCATTCCTGGCTGTGCCATGGGGGTAATCCGTAAGGTCTTCAGGCACGGTGATGCCAGGCGAGGAGGGGCTGGGACAGGACTGAGAGCCTGCAATGACTACCAGGAATGAAGCTTTTGGGGGAAAAAACTAGAAGTTCAGTATACTTGTCTAAACATTATGACTGTGAACATTTTAGTGGATATCTGTTCTTTAAGGATCCCTCTTTGAAAATTAAATTGCAAAAGCTTTGCAGCTGAGCTAGACAACTGTACAGCTGAAAATGCCAAAATGCACAATAACTCCCACTCCATTAAACTTCAGCAGAAAAAAAAACATTTTTATTTAGATCAGCCTGTAACAAAACATGTTATTCCGTTAGCAAAAAAAAAAAGGCTTAATTTGATATCACTGACCAGATCTGGAGGTATGCCACCACCTTCATCATTCCATAGGTCATTGGTAGCTCGTCCATAAGTTTACTGACAGCATTTCTGCACTCTATTTTAATGTATTATTATTTTTGTTTTAGGCATCAATACAAACAGAATGTCGGAAAAGCCACAAAAGAAGATGGTCTCCTCAATTTACATCACGCTCTCCACTCCCGCCAGAGCTGTTGCTTCCAACAGGGAGACCCCAGCAGTGATCCAGCAACATAGCCCCAGTACAGTGAAGCAAGCAGAGACATCCTCACTGAACAACAAGGCGAGTAACCACATAGATGACAGGCAGCACCAGTACCAGCATCAGCACCAGCACCTCTCTGGCCAGCCACACATGGGAGTGAGGGAAACTGACAGAACATTCCCATCGGACCCTGGCTTTTTGAATGGAGGTAAATAATACATTTCAGATGAATAAGGTATTGTGATTCATGATTCACTTACCTTTCTAAATCAGTAAGAGGGGAGAGAGAGGTTAATTGGGGGTGTCTCCAATCAGGTAACTCCAATTACAACTTCCTGCTGCTAGCTTTTGGAAAACAGAAATCTTGCTTGTAGAGCAGAAAGCAGCAAACTAAAAAAGCTACAGTTTTTCTTACTAATTTAACACTTCTAGCTCAGCAGGAGTCAGTGCCTGCAGAGATTAAGCAAACAGATACTTTATTAGAAGTAGAGGGTGTCTCATTTAGGGTTAAAAAAAAAGAAAGAAAGAAAGTCAGTGTGTGTTTCTGTGTTAGGAAGGGTACTGTATCAACTTACTTTGCTAAATCAGTAGGAGGGGAGAGATAGGTTAATTGAGGGTGTGGCTTAGGCAGTATAAAAGCAGGTGACTCCAATTACAACTTCCTGCTGCTAGCTTTTGGATGACAGAAATCTTGCATGTAGAGCAGAAAGCAGCAAACTAAAAAAGCTACTGTTTTTCTTACTAATTGCCCTCCTTCCCACCCTAAGCCAGTTCTACTCTTATAGCAACTGGATTTGACTGACAATAGGAACTTCCTGTTTGGCAGTAGGAAGGAAAGGATAATAGAAAACAATTAGTTTTGTCAACCCTAAAGGAAAAAAGTAGCTCCCCACCCCAGCTGCTGGTGGTCTGACTCTGAGCAAGGAAGAAGGAGGCTACTGAAGGATACAGGAAGTTGCTGTCCCAGAACAGGAAGGGTGAGAGTTGTAAGGAGAGGCGAGAGTAAGCATACAGAGAAACAGGAGAGGGGACACAAAATAAGACATGATGGGAGTGGTGCAGTGCAATGTTTGTGGGGCGGCAGTGTTCCAGGAGACATTCTGAAGGCTGCAATGCTGCCCTATTTGCAGGCACCTCTCTGGACTGAGGGAGGAGATTGCCCATCTCCAGGCTGACCTGGCTAGGATTCAAGAAACCTCCTCCCCCACCCAGGGACCACCAGGGCCACTGCTGCTACCTCAGAGGTTGCCAAGAAAAAGGAGCTGCTGGACCAAGGTGGGCTCAGGGAGGGAGGGGGTGGTGGAACAGAGGTGCATCCCTCCAGCTGTACCTCTCTACAATTCATATGCTGTTCTGGTGGATAGTGGTTCCTCTATGGAGGCACCTGCAGTGGAGACCAGGGAGGATGCTGAGAACCTCCGCAAAGGAGACCCACAGGAGGGTGGCACGGGAACCCACAGGGGAAGGAAACAACTCCTGGTGGGGGACTCAGTCATTAGCGGGGTAGAAGTGGGGGAGGAAGGGGAGAGGGAGTTAAGGTGCCTGCCTGGCACCACGGCTTGGAGGGACAGGAAGAGAATCCTTAGGATTGTGGGAGCAGCTGCACGAGGGAGGGAGCTGGATGTCATTGTCCACCTAGGAACAAATGACCTGGTTAGGAATGGGATCAGAGCAGTGCAAGAGGAGTTTAAAGAGTTGAGGAGGGGCCTTAGACAAGTAGCACATCCGGTAACCTTCTTGGAGGTGCTGCCTGTCTAAGGCAAGGGTGATGCTAGGGTACTCCTCACCATGGAGATTAATGAATGGTTGAAAAACTGGTGTGGGGCTCAGGGTTTTGGCTTCATTGGGGACTGGGGAGCCACCTGGAGGGATGCAGGCCTATACTGGCACGATGGTCTGCATCTGTTCGGGGGGGGGGGACCAGGATCCTAGGTGATAGGTTTAAAGCAGCAGTACTACGAAATCAGGAAGTGAGCTATCAAAATTCTGTTTTTCAGCTGTAAGCATGCATCCAAAGTTCCAGTTTCCATACCTGTAAATTTTTTTTTTCCAGTCCTCTTTAGTTTTTTAGATATTTGCAATTTATTTGAAGTGTTGTAGGGCTACAACAAATATGGCAGCTGACTAATTTTCAGCTGCGCTTTTTCTTCAGGTCGCATCACATCTTTTGACAACAGCAGAGGGACCCTCTGCTGACCATTCCCGATGTCCCTGCAAGTCATTCACATGTGCAGTTGGCAGCAGAGGGGGTTCCAGTGCAACATGCTTAGTGGCAGAAATGTAAACAAAAGCAGAGAATAACGGAACAAATTATTTGGCGATAGTACAATGCCAGCAAGAAAGAGTACCAGGTATATGATTAGCAGGGCACAGGGAATAAACTGTCAAAAAAGCGCAATTTTTTTTTTTCGTAGTACTGCTGCTTTAAATGCTTCACTGGCAAGCATTTAAACTAGCCAAGGGGGGAGGCACTGAAAAGGAGCAGGGAAATCCCAGTCTCCCCCCACAAACCACGGTAATCAGTGTGGTAAACACCAAGGTAGAGAAGTCATTAGGGAGCAGGACAGAGGTAAATGCAAAAAAAGGCTAAGGCAGTAAGGACTGGGATGGGGCAGAAAGGGGTAAGGCCATCAAATATTGGAGGGTGATAAGTACCAATGCCCGTAGTCTGTGTAACATGCTCCTTGAACTAGTGGCCTTGATGGAAGAGGGATGTCTGGATATTGTGGCAGTCACAGAAACATGGTATATAGTGAACCATGACTGGGATGTCAGCATACCAGGACACACAATCTACAGGAGGGACAGAGAGGGTAAAAGAGAAGGAGGTGTAGCTCTCTATGTAAGGGAAGGGATCAAAGCACCAGAACTAAAGAGTAAACAGGGAGCAGATGAGGCACTCTGGGTCACCCTGGAGACAGGAAATGGCACCACAATCCGCATGGGAGTTGTATACAGACCCTCATCTCGGGGAGGGAATGGACAAGGAAATGATAGAAGGCATCCTTAGAATGGCAGAAAAAGGGGAGATACTGTTGAGGGGGGACCTGAATATGCCAGATGTTAACTGGAGTACCTTTGCTGCAGGCACATCCAAGATCAGGGTCATTCTTGATGCCCTACAAGGGGCATGCCTAAAACAGCTAGTATTGGAACCCACTCAGGAGGCAGTGATCTTAGACCTGGTACTCTCAAACGGGGATGGAGAAAGAATCTCAGATTTCGAAGAGGTTAGCCATCTGGGAGCAAACGTCCAAACAGTGTAGTTCACGATAAACACAGCCATAGAGTCCAGCCACACAAAAGCAAGAGTATTGGACTTTAGGAGGGCTGACTTTGGGAAAATGAGAGAGTGCCTCAGAAAAGAACTAGCAAACAGGCAAGAAGGAGGGGTTGAGGAACAATGGGAAATAATCAGAAACAGCCATCACAGAGGCAACAAGCCTTTGTGTAAAGCAAATCAGCAAAACACAACAAAGGAAAAAAATGCTATGGTTCTCAAAAGAGGTGGCATGGAAGGTTAAGGAGAAAAGGATAGCATTCAAGAAATATAAGGAAACACAGAAGAAGCAGGACAGAGAACTTTATCAGTTAAAGCAGAAAGAGGTAGGGAAGGCAGTCAGAATAGCAAAGGCCCAAACTGAGGAAAGGATAGCTGACTCTGTTAAGAAGAGGGATAAGACCTTTTACAGGTACATTAGGGAGCGAAGAAAGGGAGGGATACTGAAGCTTAATAAAGGGGAAGGAATGTGGGCAGAGGGTGACAGTGAAAAAGCAGAGATACTGAATGAATATTTCTGCTCAGTATTCACAAAGGAAGAGGAGGGGGAGATACCTAAACCAAACAAGATTAACACTCTGGAGACGGGGGGTGGATACCAGTCCATTTACAGAAGAAAGGGTTCTGAAAGAACTAGTAAAATTGAAGGTGGAGAAAGCAATGGGGCCTGATGGGATTCACCCAAGAATTCTAAAAGAACTAAGGGTAGAACTAGTGACACCGCTGACTACTCTCTTTAACAAATCATGGGAGGATGGGGTGGTACCTGAGGACTGGAGGAGGGTGGATGTGATTCCTCTTCACAAAAGTGGGAGCAGGGCAGAGTCAGGAAACTACAGACCAGTTAGTTTGACCTCAGTGGTAGGGAAAATGATGGAATCACTTCTGAAGGAAAGAATACTTAGAGGCCAGTGGAGTACAGGACACAAGACAGCATGGATTCACAGCGGGATGGTCGTGTCAGACAAATCTAATAGATTTCTTTGACTTGGTGACCAAAGTAGTAGACCAGGGAGGGGCTGTTGACATGGCCTACCTAGATTTTAGCAAGGCATTTGATACAGTCCCACGCAAAAGATTAATAAACAAGTTAGCCAGCCTTGGAGTGGGTCCCAAGGTGGTAGCCAGGATAAAAAATTGGCTGGACAACAGGACGCAAAGAATAATAGTAAACAGAATCCACAGTGAAGAGATGAGGGTTACTAGCAGGGTACCGCAGGATTCAGTACTTTGATCAGTCCTTTTTAATGTCTTTATAAGTGACACTGCAGAGGAACCGTAAGGAAAAGTACGTCTCTTTGCAGATGACACAAAGATCTGCAACAGGGTTGATACACAAGATGGAGTGGAAAGGGTGAGAATGGACGAGGCAAGGTTGGAGGAATGGTCAAATGTATGGCAGCTTCCATTCAATGCAAAGAAGTGCAAGGTAATGCACCTGGGAAACAAAAACCCAGGGGAAGAGTACACAATGGGGGTGAGATACTGACAACAATAAAAATGGAAAGGGACCTGGGAGTAATTATATCAGATGACCTAAAGATGTGCAAGCAATGTGAGAAGGCAGTAAGGAAGGTTGGGTGGATACTGGGATGCATATGTAACCCCTAGATGGCGCTATCCCAGGGGCTACTACCCTTGCCTGATTTGCCACTAACAGGTTGAGGGGCCTGGATCCAATGGCGGGTGCCTCCACCCAGAGGTCAGGGTTTGCAATAGTTAAACTAACTTGGTCACAGCCCTCTGGGACACTGCAACCCCCCTTTCTTCCCACTAGTGGCCCACACAATATATCAGAATTACCTTCACAGTATACACTTACCCCCAGGACTGGTTCCGGCACTGGGACCTCCTGTGAAATGAGATACAGTGCAACAATCACAGTACAGTACTTTAACATAGACAAATACCTCAGGCAGTATAACTTTGCTGAAACAAGCAGCTCTGATTTATTTAGGGGGATATAACAAGGACAGGGGGAAATCAGGTTAATTAGCTTATCACTCTAATAATCTACCTATGGCTCTGTGCACAGGCCTATCCCTATCAGTTACTGTCCCTGGGTACCCAAGCCTAGTGGCTAGTCCAAACCGTGGCAGCTGGTAGGGGCCCTTTCACACAGAGAAAAGGAGAATTAAACAGTCAGCAGTACAGTAATTCCATTTGGATTTAATGTGGCAATTCAACAGGGAGCGACCCTGAATTAGTACTCACGACCTCCAAATAAGATAGGGTCCTTCAATGTCAGCAGGGCTCACTTGAGGTACACAAACCTCTTCACACATCCATATAAAAGAAAGCACTATACCAGGCAGGCTGCATCTGTATCCCGATCGCAATTACTGCACAATACCCGGGAGAACACACAGCAGATTCAGTTCCTGACAGACCGAGTGCAATTTTCAGCAATTCCTCCAGTAATCTACAGGGTGAGCCTGGTTTCTACTCTTCAGAGATCCTTTGATTCTTTTCACAGGGCCAGTTCAGTCCTAACAAGCTGTTACACAAGCTGCAGACCGAACTCTGGGCCTTACACACGTTTTTGACTAAAACTGCACACTGAAAAGCACAGGGCTCCTTCCTTCTTCACTGCCAAAGCTCAACTGAAACTCCAACCGACAAAACCGGGCACTTCCTTTGAGTTCCTCCCAGTTCTTGACTGGATTGGCTGTCACTCACAATAGACTGCTGCTGTTGGTCCAAAAGGCACTGAAGTCTAAACTACATCTCCCAGAGTCACTGCCCATACAATCCTCTTGTGGCTGGCTCAGATTATGAGTCCAAGTTCTGATTCGTCCAAGGCACCATTTTAGAGCTAGCTTACCCCACACTGATTGGTCCAGTTCAGCAGTTCAAAACTAGAATGGGGAACTAGCAGACACAGTTCTGACTGCAAAGAAAGCAGGTTAGACAAACTGTAATTTCATTATTACTCTAAATAATTTCTGGCAAACAGTTACATCTTTCAGATAGGTTCCCTTTGCACTCCTAGTGACTGCAAAAATGAAGTGAATTGGCAGCAGCTCGAGTGGTACTCAGAGAAGCACACAGTCCCCCCATACAAACTAATTATGTCTGCAAGCAGACAGCTCTTAAAGAGACAGTACCAGAGGCTCTAAAACACTCACAGATAAATGGCTTAAATGCCAAACACCATTCAGGCTTGGAGCATTCAAGCAAGCTCCTGGAAGTCTTTTGGGAACCCCCATTTGCAGGGGGGTTACACCCTTCCTGGCCTGGGAAGCTTGACGTCCGTGTCAAGCAAGTACCCCCATAAGTTTCAACTGCAACCATATACATTTGCATTAGGCTCGCACATGTAATCATCAGTCAATATATCATTTTACCAAGAACACATTTCTGAAACATTGCAGTACGTCACTCTTTACACAGTATTACATACACATTGTACCATAACTCAAGTTATTACCTCTTGTACATGAAACCTGAAGAGAGGGGGCCCTTCCCTATCAGTTACCTTGGGGCTGGATGGGGCAAGGGCACCATACATAGAGGCAACACAAGTAACTTGGAGTTAGCACTGACTCAGTTTGGGCAGTGAGCTCGGGGACACATACACTCCTTTATGGACAACATTGAGAGGCAAATCCACAGGCCTCCCAAGGGAATCATAACTGAGGTGCACCACAGGCTTTACAGCTCGACCAGTCTTTCTAGGGGAACTGTTACAGTCTCTGCACTCTGAGCCTCATTTTCAGCATTGTCCTCACTTGTCAGGGGAGTTCCATGGGGTAGAGAGGCTAGAACTTGGGGCACTCTCAGCTCCAGGAGTTACAGTTTCTGAGTCCACAACATTTGGCTCGCATGGAGAGCTTTCGGACACTGGCAGTGGACTGTCAGGGCACTCAAAATACTCTTCTTGTTCTGGTGTATCACCAGTCTGCCCCAATCTATCATTTTCCTCCCCTGAAAGCTCAAACAGTTCAACCATGCACAATGATTCCATTTCATCTGATCTGATGCTTTGCACTTCACTTTCTGGGAGAATTGGCTCCAGGGATGAAGCTGGGGGCTTAGACAGTCCAAAAAGCCCAGCTTCATCTCCAGTATTGACTAGGGGATTGCCCCGAAACAATTGACTCAGTTCGTAAGAAGGATAGTATTCAAAGTCACTCTCACTTTCTTCCGATATGGACTGACAGTCATGCTCAACTGGGACTTGTGGAGGGAACACTTTAACTTTGCTTCTGTAGGTGCAGACTTTCTTGATCTTTTCTTAGCAGCTCTAGTCACTGGTCCAGAGGGGCATCTTCTAGGGGCTCAGACTCAATTAAGATTTGTCCAATGGGCAGTAAATGATTTCTATGCATTGTTTTACATCTTTTGAATTATTCTCAGGCCTTACTTTGTACACTGGCAGATCATCTAGTTTGCCCACTACAATGTGAGGAGAGATGGTGCCATCTGTCAGCAATCTTGTGTCTGCCATGCAGTCCCAGATTTCTTAGCAATACCGTTCTCCCTCCTGGAGTTCCTGTGCTTTCACCTTTTATCATACCTTTCTTTGTTGGCCAGATTTCTTTTGGCAGCCATGGTTTGAGCCAGTTAGTGCGCATGAGTTAGCTGGGCCTTTAACTTTTGCACATACTGTAAATAGTTGTCAGCTTGAACCCCATCAGAGAGACCCCAAAACACACATCTACTGGTAGTGAGCTTCTCTTCCAAACATCAGGCGGTAGGGAGAATCCAGTGGCATCACTTTGGTGCAGTTATAAGCATGTACCAGGGTGCTAATTTGTTGGCTCCATCTAGGCTTGTCCTTTGGGTGCAGGGTGCCTAGCATATCTAGCAAAGTGCGGTTGAAACGTTCAGGCTGTGGGTCCCCCTGGGGGTGGTAAGGAGTGGTTCTGGACTTTTGCACTCCCCACAGAGAAAGCATCTCTTTGATCAGACGACTCTCAAAGTCTCTCCCTTGATCAGAATGGATTCTTTGTGGAGCCCCATAGTGAACAAAAAAGTTTTCTACAAGTACTTTGGCCACAGTGGATGCTTCTGGTCTTTGGTGGGAAAGCTTGGGCATATCTCGTGAAATGGTCAGTGACCACCAGCACATTACTGATATTTCTTTGATCTGACTCCAAACTCAGAAAATCAATACAGACCAGCTCCATGGGTGCACTGGTGGTGATGTTAACAAGGGGGGCAGCCCTCTGGGGCAAAGCTTTCCTCTGTAAGCAGCGACTACAAGTTCGAATGTGTTGCTCCACATCAGCCCCCATCTTAGGCTAATAGAATCTGGATCTCACCAAGTCAAGTGTTCTGTCTATACCAAGGTGCCCCATGTGGTTGTGCAAGGACCTCAGTACTGAGTCTCGAAAGGCAGTGGGCAGCACTAGTTGTTGTTTGTATACTTGTCCCCCTCTGTCTACTGTTTCTCTGTATAACAGTTTATTGATCAGTTTCAACTTAGGACCTTCTTTGTATAACAGTGCAGTTCTCAAAGTCAGTGGGCGAATTTGGACACATCTTTTCCTGCATAGAGGGCTTCTAAAGCTGCTTTGATCATGGGATCGCGGGATTGAGCCCGCCGAATACTGTCATTGTCCAGCTGAGGCAGTGCACCAATGTCTATTGCAGAAAAGTGGCAATAAGTAGCAGGTATGCAATTCTCAGAGGGTCCCAAGCAATCCACCATGCAGTCCACTCGTCCGTGGACATTTGTTCCTCCCTGTCAAACTTCGGCAGAGTGCCCGAATGTCAGGTTCTGCAATCGGACCCAATCATTCTGGGGAACAGGCCTCGGGAGAGCATCAGCATCTATGTGGTTCAGACCTGCTCGGTATTCGAGAGCATAGTCATATGTAGATAATGCAGAAAGCCACCTATGGCCAGTGGCATCCAACTTAGCTGAGGTCTGCACATAGGTCAAAGGATTATTGTCAGTTTTTACTAGTATTTTAGCCCCATACAAGTACTCATGGAATTGGTCAACAATAGCCCACTTCAAAGCTAGGAACTCTAACTTATGTACAGGATAGTTCTTTTCGGATGGGGTCAGGCTTCTACTGGCAAAGGCCACTGGTCTCAGGCCATTCTCGTGCTCTTGGTACAACACAGCCCCAACCCTTGCAAGCTAGCATCAGTGTGCAGGACGTAAGGTTTTCTTGGATCGGCATAGGCCAGCACTGGAGCATGGGTAAGTTGATATATGATCTCATGAAAAGCAGTCTCATAATCAGGAGTCAAGCGGGCCCCAAATACTTCACTCGACGAAAATACACTCTTTCAGTCTTGAGGCTGACTTTAGTATTTTTGTGGGTTGGGGATACCCTTGAATAAGGTTAAGTAAAGGCGGATCACTCTTGAATAGTCCTTGATGAAGCGATAATAACCACAGAATCCCAGGAATCTTTGCAGTTCTTTTAGATTTTTGGGCTGTGGCCAGGTAGTCAAGGCCTCAACTTTACTTGGGTCGGTCTCTATTCCTCGGTGGATACTATGTGTCCCACATACTTTACTGATGTTTGAAAGAATTGACACTTATCAATGGACAGTTTAAGGCCAAAGTCCTCAGTCGGTCCAATACCTTAAATAATCTGCTCTCATGTTCCTCCAGTGAGCTGCCAAACACAATAACATCATCTAGGTATACCAGGCACTCTAGTAAGTTCATGTCCCCACTGCGCTCCATCAATCGCTGAAAAGTGGCTGGGGCACCTGAAATCCTTGAGGCATCCTCATGAATTCATAGAAGCCAGCGGACAGATAAGGCCGTCTTCTCCACGGTCCTCTGGGGCCATCGGGATCTGGTAGTACCCACCGCGGAGATCCAGCACAGAACCACTTGCTCCCGCTTAGGCAGTCCAGCATCCTGAATGCGGGCATTGTGTACTGATCTAGGATAGTCCGCGGTTTAAATAAAGTATAATCCACACACATCCTTACTGTTCCATTCTTTTCCTCCACTACCACAATGGGGAAGCATAAGGGCTTCTGGATTCTTGTATTACACCAGCAGCTAACATCTCTTGCAGATGCCCGTCTCACATCATCTATGTCAGCAGGTGCCAGGCGTCGAGACCTCTCACGAAATGGTCTTTCGTCATGCAGCCGGATATTGTGCTCAGCTCTGCACGCATCCCACGTCCCATTCCTTTAAAGAAAACACCTGGTCTCTCTGGGCAAGCTTCTACTGATCCTCACTTTCCATTCAGCTGGCAGCGGGAGTCGCGAAATCAAACAAGTCAGGCGTTACTCTGTCATTCTTCCTTGAACTCTTGCTGCTGGTAGCACTGCAGTGTCTGCACAATGCACATTAGCCAGGATGCAACCTCTGTTTACTCGAATGTCTCTTTCAGACACATTATGAACTGGACCATTACCCTTCTGGCATAAGCATGGGCTCTAGCGGGCAAAATACTAAGCTGACCAGCAGTCCCTCTGGCAATTTTCCATCGCCTGGTGCATCCAACATTAATATTTTATTCTTAACATCCTTCTGATACGGACCTCTCCTGTAAGGTACACTGGGCATTTGGCGCAGGATCAGAGACTCAGGATCCTTCTTCCATACAATTCCGACCGTTCCTCTGGTTCTGTTTTTCAGCATCTCTCTGTGCCTCATAGGCCTTCTTAATTAAAGCCGAACTCTTAAAGCTCTACTAGTCTTTGACCCCTGTTTTTCATAACACAACTGTGCCAGCCTTCCGAACATATGAGCATTTGTTCCAATCAACAAAGGGACACCATCATACAGGCCAGTGGGGGGACACACTAAGGCTAGGGTCTCTACTTGTTCGGCCACTCCAGCCACGGAGGTGGGGAAAAGACAGCCAAATCGGATATACCCGAATAGGGTAGCCTTCTCACTTAACCCCATACATGCAGTCCTTCTAATGGTTGTAAGGGTACGCCTGACAAATGCTTCTGATACCAATCCTGGAACATAATTGTCACTTGGGAGCCACTGTCTAATACAGCTCTTGTAGACACTCCATTCACCTTTACAGTGGTCTCCATGGAGGGACCCACTATTCTGGACCAGTCTGGAGAGTGGTAGTGGGGCCTGGGCAACTGACCTTGCCACAAAGGACGTGAATTAGCATTTTTGGTGCCCTCGCTGGGATCATGTCTGCACCTCTTAACCACTGATTTCTTCTCCAAGCTCTCCTTGTAGCCTATATGCAACTTTGTCAGTGTCTTTTGGGGACTGGCATTCCCTTTTCATGTGCCCATCTTTCCCACAATTATAGCAAAACATACTTTCTGGAGTTTGAGCTGGCGAGGCGCCACACTGGGAGCCAGGGGGATATTACTAACTGGAAACCTGGGTGCCATCTCTGTTCTGGCGTGATAAGCATTTGAAGACATCTCGTCAGTTTCTCCACTTCCATGGTCAAGGAATTGAGTTTGGAGCTGTTATCAGCAGGAGATACATGGGTGGAGTACCCCACTCCCATAGCAGATGCAGTCGGATATAGGTCAGGAGCCGTTTTCGGCAAGTGGCCTTCATAAAGGGACTGTTTTTGAATTCCCGGATCTCTCTCAACAGTTAGCCCCATTGTGGCATATCTTTTCCTTGTCAGAGCACTCATTGACTGTCAACCTCTGCCCTGAACTTCACTTGATGGGTCACCCTCAGTCACTCGGGTCGTAGCCACAGCTGTTGGTGCAGGTACCTCCCAGAGTCGCCTTTTCTCAACTCCTCGAATTTCTCTCATTAACTCATCATAGGAGGGTGGGGATTCCAGTCGATTTGCCAGGCATAACTGAAGCAACAGCAGTTCTGAGAGGGGGCAGACTTAAGGATTCTGTCCAGTCTGGTTCGGTCCAGTTCAATCGCTGGCAAACTACCCTTTCTGAGGCATTCTTGCAACAATTTTTCCAGCCGAGAGACATACAGACAACAACTCCCTTGGTACTGTTGTGCATTTCTTACTCTCCACCATAGGTCCTCATCAGAATCTGGGCTCCCTACACATTCTCCAAGGCCTCAAGATAGGCCTGTGCAGTCGCTTCAGGGTTACTGGCCGCTTAGCGGATGGTAGCCAGGGCAGGACCTCGGAGGCTCTCACTAACCCTCTTTCGCTTTTCGCCTTCCGAGCATTGCCATTCTAGCACTTGGGGGGCGACATAGTCTATCCAGGTCTCCCAGTCATCCTCCCTTGGGGGTGGGGAGGGTGCCAGAGAAGATCCTCAACCTTCGGTAAGAGTCGTGACTAATGGCAGGTGCAGAAATAGGAGTCTGCATTGGTTCAGCCACCATTACGGGCACTGGAGCAGGAGAGGGTGTTGGGGGAGGAACACCCCCAGGTGGCAAGAATAGTTTCTTCAAATCCTCCACAGTTTTCCCCTCTCCCAGCAACCATTCAGCAAATTTCTCCTCAAAAGTTTCAGATAGTGGTGGGGGCTGATTCCCCCGGTCTTTACTGTCCTTAGTTATCACTCTCCAAGCAGTGAGGGCTCCTCTGGGGTAATGGTCTGTGGCACTTTGGAGCTATCTATGGGATCCTTAAACTCTACTAGGGCCAGGAAAGTGTGGGTGAGCAGATTAGCATGCCGACCCACCACCACAGGGTTTTGTAAACCTTCCACCTTGGAAAGTACTCCTGCACAGTGTCCGTGTGATACCCAGGGGATGTCCAGGATAAGCATAGCATTTGGGGGTCGATCTCCTCCCAGTACACCACCCACCAGCCGTGCACAGCCACTTCTGTCGGGTACCCATTTTTTTCTTAACAGTGGTTCAGTAATATGGCCACTAGAGGACACACAATCCCAGCAGTGAGCCTCCAAGATGTAACCCTAGATGGCGCTATCCCAGGGGCTTACCCTTGCCTGATTTGCCACTAACAGGTTGAGGGGCCTGGATCCAATGGCGGGTGCCTCCACCCAGAGGTCAGGGTTTGCAATAGTTAAACTAACTTGGTCACAGCCCTCTGGGACACTGCAACCCCCTTTCTTCCCACTAGTGGCCCACACAATATATCAGAATTACCTTCACAGTATACACTTACCCCCAGGACTGGTTCCGCACTGGGACCTCCTGAGAAATGAGATACAGTGCAACAATCACAGTACAGTACTTTAACATAGACAAATACCTCAGGCAGTATAACTTTGCTGAAACAAGCAGCTCTGATTTATTTAGGGGGATATAACAAGGACAGCGGGAAATCAGGTTAATTAGCTTATCACTCTAATAATCTACCTATGGCTCTGTGCACAGGCCTATCCCTATCAGTTACTGTCCCTGGGTACCCAAGCCCTAGTGGCTAGTCCAAACCCGTGGCAGCTGGTAGGGGCCCTTTCACACAGAGAAAAGGAGAATTAAACAGTCAGCAGTACAGTAATTCCATTTGGATTTAATGTGGCAATTCAACAGGAGCGACCCTGAATTAGTACTCACGACCTCCAAATAAGATAGGGTCCTTCAATGTCAGCAGGGTTCACTTGAGGTACACAAACCTCTTCACACATCCATATAAAAGAAAGCACTATACCAGGCAGGCTGCAACTGTATCCCGATTGCAATTACTGCACAATACCCGGGAGAACACACAGCAGATTCAGTTCCTGACAGACCGAGTGCAATTTTCAGCAATTCCTCCAGTAATCTACAGGGTGAGCCTGGTTTCTACTCTTCAGAGATCCTTTGATTCTTTTCACAGGACGGATTCAGTCCTAACAAGCTGTTACACAAGCTGCAGACCGGAACTCTGGGCCTTACACACGTTTTGACTAAAACTGCACACTGAAAAGCACGGACTCCTTCCTTCTTCACTGCCAAAGCTCAACTGAAACTCCAACCGACAAAACCGGCACTTCCTTTGAGTTCCTCCCAGTTCTTGACTGGATTGGCTGTCACTCACAATAGACTGCTGCTGTTGGTTCAAAAGGCACTGAAGTCTAAACTACATCTCCCAGAGTCACTGCCCATACAATCCTCTTGTGGCTGGCTCAGATTATGAGTCCAAGTTCTGATTCGTCCAAGGCACCATTTTAGAGCTAGCTTACCCCACACTGATTGGTCCAGTTCAGCAGTTCAAAACTAGAATGGGAACTAGCAGACACAGTTCTGACTGCAAAGAAAGCAGGTTAGACAAACTGTAATTTCATTATTACTCTAAATAATTTCTGGCAAACAGTTACATCTTTCAGATAGGTTCCCTTTGCACTCCTAGTGACTGCAAAATGAAGTGAATTGGCAGCAGCTCGAGTGGTACTCAGAGAAGCACACAGTCCCCCATACAAACTAATTATGTCTGCAAGCAGACAGCTCTTAAAGAGACAGTACCAGAGGCTCTAAAACACTCACTGATAAATGGCTTAAATGCCAAACACCATTCAGGCTTGGAGCATTCAAGCAAGCTCCTGAAGTCTTTTGGGAACCCCCATTTGCAGGGGGGTTACACATAGGGAGAGGCATCAACAGTAGAAAACAGGAAGTTGTTATCCCTCTGTACAGACAGTTGGTGAGACCCCATCTGGAGTACTGTGTGCAGTTCTGGAGACCCCATCTCCTCAAAGACATAGAGTGGAGGCTGTCCAGAGGAGGACAACCAAAATGGTGCTGGGTCTGCACCAGGAGACATACGAAGAGAGACTAAAGGAGCTTAATATGTATACCCTTGAGGAAAGAAGGGAGAGGGGGGACATGACAGAAACTTTCAAGTACCTCAAGGGAATCAACAAAGTCAAAGAGGGTAGTATATTTCAGAAAAAGAGATGTGCAAGAACAAGGGGGCACAATTTGAAGCTAGAGAGGGGATGGCTCAGAAGTAATGTGAGGAAGTATTTTTTCACGGAGAGGGTTGTGGATGCATGGAACAGCCTTCCTGAGGAGGTCATGGAGTCAAGAACAGTGAGGGAATTCAAGAATGCATGCGACAGACATAAGGCGGTCCTAGTGGGGGGTAGGAGGAAGTAGGCTGTTGGTTAACTAGGATCTGCAGCTTATCTGCTAGTTAGGAAAATGGGCAGACTAGGTGGGCCAACCGTTCCTTATCTACCATCAAATTCTATGTTTCTTTGGGTTGGAGCACAAACTTGGGAACCAGGTTACCCGAATGAAATCCCAAGAGTCACTGTGTCCCACTTAAATTATATATTAATCTCTCTAGTGCACTTTAGTCTATTGTAGCCATGGAAGATACCCATGGACTGCTATTTTTTTCAAAGCTAGACTTCATGCTGTTCTAGGTCAAGTGGACCCCAGACCCATTTATTTTTACCTGGATTCCACTGCCAGTATGTTTTGTATATGCACTTTAGATGTTTGAAATGCTCTTCATGTCTACTCCCGTCCCCAACCCCAGGTTGCACCTGGAAATGAGCTTTGGCTCAGTGTGTCTTTCCTGGTTGCCAAATTTTAAATAAATAAGGGTCAGACCAGTGGTGCTGAGAGCTGAGACGCTGGATGCCTTATCTTGTGTCATGCTGGCAGCCCGGGTTCATGAATGAGCCAGGGTCCTCGTGAGCCGGCTGGGGGGAGGGAGGAATGGAGCAGGATAGAGCAGCCAAAAGGCAGCTTTCCTTTCCTGGGGGAAGGATCCCTGTTGCCCACCATAGTTCCACTGCCCCCAGGTGGAGGTCCAAGGGAAGGTGGGTGGGCAACACAGTAGAGGGAGGGTGCCTTGGTGTCATGGCGCACACATGCCTCCGCATGCGTGTGCACATTCGGGACATGAGGATGGGACAAAAACCAAGGGAAAAATCAGGTACAAAATATAAATTAAAAATAAATATGCCTCAATGTGCTTCAGTCCACCCAAGGAATAAAAATGAGTAGATACAGGACCCGTACAAAAAACGAGATAGGGACCGCGTTCACAGATCACTTTAAAATGAGGTGTGGCAACAAGCGAGCAAAAGGAGTGACAGCCAAAACGGAATGACATCACTTATGATTCTGGCTGCCCATCAGCTTTTGTTTACATGCTAAACCTCCAGTAAAAACAACAATAAGGTATATCGCCTCTCTGCTGGGCAAGGATTCCTGATTCCTGGGTAGATAAATGTAAAAACAAGCAAGAACATAATTCAGTCTAAAACGAGCTGAATGGCAAGTAGCTGGCATGGGCCAGTGCCAACCTTTCAGTGCAGGCCCTGACCTGTTCCAGGGAAGGCTTAAGCAAGTAATTAACCAGTTAATGAAAATGTGAATTTGGGTTGTTTTGTGAAACAGTCAGGAGGCAAATGTCATGCAGTTGCTATCACAGATGGCAAGTGATGATCCGCCTCTATGAATTGTATCAAGAATGTTTTCTAATCTGTCTTGCAGGCTTGGAATGTAATAAATACAAATCATGTCATGTGACTATGCTTAGTCATTTATTCAAAAGGCATGTCATGTTGTTCCTGGTACAGTACAGAGTGCAATATGGTATGTTTGTAAATGGGGAGGCTCCAGCTCTTCTTTATAACTTACGGAAGACTCACTGTGACACAGAACTAATAGCAAGGGAGGCACATCTGTGTTCACGTGGCTCAGGACCTTCCTCCGTCAAGACCCCTTCTCACACTGCATGTATGCATACCTCCACTGATGCTATGAAACGGCCCACTGTCTAAAGAGTGGGAGAAATCCTTTCAGTTTCAATGTGACAACTGAAAGTTGCTTCAAAAGAATTAGCCTTAGCCTCCTGGTGGAAGGGGAGGGGAGAGTTGTCCAAGAATTAGAGAAGTCTGCATAAATCTAAATGGCTGGATGCTGGGACTACCCCTTTTCCAGGATCTTGGAAAAAAACACTCCTGTCTAAGAGCATTGTCACAAACTCTGTAATTAACAGTCTGCTTCTGGTGTCTACAACTCAGGTGGTAGAAGGGAAGTGGGTAGGCTATAAATGGTGTGTTACCAGAAGTTTAGAAATGAACAGCGTGCTGACAATACAAAAGCAGTTCATTTTTGGCTGGGCCACTGCCTATGGAATCCAATTCTAAGTCAAGTTTATAGCCAACCTACACTAACAAAGCCAAAGAAAAATGTATCAAAAATAGTTTTATGCGGACCCCCATCCCATTTTGTGTGTCACTTCTTTTTCATTTGCTTGGGGCTGGAAGATTGATCCTGTTTCTTTCACTGTATCTGAGCTTTGACTTATGGACTACTTTTGATCCTACTAGAACACTGTCATTGTAGCATACAAACATGAAAAAAGCCAGCACATACAAGCCAAACAGGTCTATCTCGTTGCTCAATTTGCAGCTCATGGTTTACACCAGTGCGCCCCCGTCATCACTATTACCTTTTTTTTTTCCTTTACTGAGCTCGAACATTGGGTCAAGTAAACTCCAATGTTTATTCTTTTTTTTTTTTGACTCTGTATTTTTGCCCCCTTATTGCCCCCTTCTCTTCACTCTCTCAGATTGCCCCATATGCACAAGCCTCATCGCCAGTGTCTGCCCCTTGAGTACATTATTCCACCTCTGACCTTGATGCCAGGTTAACCCCCCAGTGTGGGATGAGGTGGAGACCCACTTACCTCCCCAGCAATTCTGCTATGGAGGTGGACCTGCACAAAGGAGTCTGCCCCGACGAGGCGAGGATGTGCAGCGAGGAGTCGTCGTCGCCTAGGAGAGACGGGGGTTATTTTCCTTGTTCATCCCCAGGCGTTGGCGTGCAATGAGGGCCAATGAGTGAGGAGATGCAGTGAGGTGCGCCTTCTGCTCCGCCCCTCTGCCAACATCTGCCCGTTCCTGTACTGCTACCTCCTTTACTGCACCTTCCCTTTCGAGAGTTCCCCAGGTGGCGATATGTCGCTGACGGAGCTTGCAGGTTGCCCGAGAAGGAGAGCAGCTGTCGGGTGCTCTATTGTTCTCTTACCCAGCTGACCCCCGGTGGTCCGTGCTCATTCCTAAACACGGATCGCTGGTGTGGTGCAAAGTAAGGCATCCAGCGCCTCAGCCCTCAGCGCCACCGGGCCGGCTCCAATGTTTATTCTGCCCTTTACTCTATCCCACCCCTTTTAAAGCTCTCCACTAATCTCTGTGAGACCAGCTCCTCTGGGAGCATGTTCCATGCTGCCACCACTCTTTCTGTGAAGTAGTGCATCCTCAGTTTCCTCTTGAATCTTTCTCCCTCCAACTTCATATTATGGCCCCTAGTGATCTCCCTCTCTTCAATTGAAACATACCCCCAGTGCTAACCCTATTTATGCCCTTCAGGTACTTGAAGGTCTCAATCATATCTCCCCTGTCCCTTCTATCCTCCAGGGTGTACTTATTTAGCTCCTTCAGTCTCTGCTCATAGGGCTTAACCCCCATCCCCCTTATCAGTTTGGTTGCCCTTCTCTAGATCCCCCCCAAGAGCTTGATGTCCCTCTTTAAGTAGGGGTGCCAGAACTGTACACAGTATTCCAGGTGTGGCCTCACCAGTGATCTGTACAGCGGCAGAATCACCTCCTTGTTCCTCGAGGTGATCCCTCTGGCTATACACCCTAGCACTTTGTTGACCTTGGCCACTGCCAACCTGCACTGTTCTGAGTGTTTGACCACCACCCCAAGATCCCTTTCCTCCTTTGTGACCTTTAACCTCTCCTCCTACCTGGTAATATGGCCATGCGCAGACTGGGCCAGTACAGTAGCAAAGCTCTGTATTGTTACCTGTGAGATCTGAGCTGGTGTCAAACTTGGCTTACTTGCATTGGGATGAGACAGGGGGTTACATGTATGTCAGAGGTGATATACTCAGCTCCTCGAAGCAGGGGTGGAGGCCCCATACCCTCCCTGATGACTGACAGCCTAGTAGCACTGGTAGTAGTTGTGAAGGTATCCACTCTTTTGCCTTTTTTTAGACAGAAGTAAAAGGTGGGACAACACTGCCACCAGTGGTCATAGTGGGAAAAGAAGAAAATATGGGGGTAGGATCTGATGCACAACAAAAATCAGTTTTCTGTACAGATTTCCAGCTTTTTCTTTGGGAGACTTGGACATTCAGTAGCTATCTGCATCACTGCCTAGGCGCTTTGTAGTTATTAAAAACAAATATTACCAACAGGTATAAAAGTCACTGTCTTGTACACATGTGCACCAGCTTATTTTGTGCCTGAGGTGATGAGCCCTATCATGTGTGCCACCCAGTTCCCAGGATACACACACATATACATATATATATGTATGTGTGTATATGTGTGTGTGTATATATATATATATATACACACACACAGTTCTTAGTGGCTTTTTATTTCGTAAATATAGTTTTTACTGAACTTGTCCGTGCAGTACAGTATTTAATCAATAAGAAACAGGTATGTTGTACAGATGAGGCATTGGGTCATCTTTACAGAGGTACAATGATTGCCAATTATCATGCAATACTACTATAGCACAGTCAGTTATGTCTCCCCTCTTTGGTACAGTGTGTTGGGGGGTCACCAACTGTTTAGATAATCTAAGGAATTGTCTGACATTTCATGTACAGTTAGAATGATTTAATCCAACAAAACCCTTAGGTGGGGACGAGGGGTAGAGGGTCCCAAATGGCAGCTGGGGACCAGCTTTTTATTATGTTTTATGATGTGGTATATAGTATTCCAAGACTGGGGACAGGACCATATCTGAACAGGGAAACCCAGTTAGTGCTTTAGGGATATTTTCAGCTAGGGGATTAAATCGCTGTCTTGGCTCAATGCATGCAGGAGCCAACCAGTCCATCGTGAGGAGCACAGCTCTGTTCTATTATTCAGAGACTGTGTAATTTTTTCGCAACCAGTATATCTTATTAACTAAATTTCACCATGTGACCACATCTGGAATCTGTGGTGTGAGTCAGAGTCTAATGATGTTTGCTGTTTTTCACTGCTGTGAGCAGGATTCTGATGTGATATCAGAAGTTAGGGTCTCAGAGGCCTCCTGGCGGCTGAAATAATAGATATAGCACCACCTTGATAAGGACTGGTCTGTAAAATAGTTCCTTGAGTTCCCTTTCCAAGTCTTGGCAGTAAGGAAGCAGGACAGGGCAAGCCCACATAATGTGGGTATGGTGTGCATGAGATTCTCCACAAGTAGCCCTGCAAGAGGCATTTCTAGATACAAGGTGTGCTGTGATGACTAGAGTTAGAAGAACCTCACAAGGTGCTTCTAGGAGTACTCTCTTCACTGGAGAGAGCTCGCCACTCTTGAGGAAGTTTGACGAGTTTTGCTCCAGGTTGTAGCTGGAAGCAGGGTGGTCAGCTCCTCCTCCCACTTTATGGCTATGTCCAGTGAAATGTCTCCAGAGGACTCTGCCAGGGCTCAGTAGAGATGGTATATCAATTGAGTAGTCACCCCTGTTTTGTTGAAGGAGATGAAGAACTGCACTACTGACGGATAGGTATCAAGAGTGTGGGTTCCAATTGGGGGAGAGAGAGAAAGAGTGAGAGTGAGAGTGAGAGTGAGAGTGAGAGAATATAGTGGCAGAGTTGTAAATTTGAAAGTTGTAAATTTGAATAGAAATCTATGGGATGGAGGCCATGAGCTGCCTGTACATAACAAAATGGGGGTAGGCCAGGCTATTAGTTGGTGTATATATAATACAACAAACAGTGCTCCCAGTTGCAGAATGCCAGATTTATCCAGGCAGGTTTAAAATGTTCAAGAGGTCTATTGGGAAGAAAAAGGGTGGAAAGGGAGAGTAGTAGTGCCTTCTTTATGGACTGCCAAGTCTTAATCTAACTCAAGCCACGATCATAGAGGGCTGTGAACTCCGAATTTCCATTTGTATGGTACAGTACTTTTATAAAGACCTGGTTGGGGAGGAGTTCTCTCTCAATATTCAGCCAGACTGGGGGGGAACTGCCTATGTGTAGGGATAGGATGTAATGGAGATGTGTCATCCAAAAGTATAGTTTAAGGTGCAAAAGGGCCAGTCCTCCTGAATCACTAGAGAGGAATAGGGTCTACATTATCATGCGTGGCCTCTGTCCCACCCAGAAAAATTGAGAAATTTACTGGTTCAATTGTCTAAAATTGGATTGTGATAGAGAAATCGGAACATTCTGCAACAGGTATAGGCCTTGATAAGAGTGACCATTCAGATCACTTCAAAGCATCAGGAGAGGCTGAGAGGGGGAGTGTTCCATCACAAGAGGTCCTAAATCAGTTGTGTGGTGAACGGCATATAATTATTTTTGTAAGTCCTCTTTGAGTTCTTTGCAATATACATTAGGGTTACCACCTTTTAGGAAGCCCAAAGTGGGATATTTCTTAATGAAACATGATTTTTCGCAGGACAATATGTAACCTTGGCCAGTGCATCAGACTTGTTTTCTCTAAATAATCAGAATTAAGACTATATGTTGTAGTTTTTTAGTTGTTTCTAGTGCTTCTTATCATTTAAGGTCTTTTAGGTAAGGTATTATTGTTTTTTGCAACATTTAGAAGAAAGTCAGAAAATATTTTTTCTACTATAATGTCAGAACATTTAGTATTTTTCGTGGTTTTTTGCAGGACACAGCTGCCCAAATCAGGACAGTCCAGCAAAAATCAGGACAGGTGGTAACCCTAATATACATTCTTAGTTATTTCAGCTTTTCCAACTCCAGTCGAGAGGGGAAAACGTTCCTAATCTGCTGAGATGTGGAGTAATTGAACCCAAGCAGTTCAGTTGTTTTACATGTTTAACTAATTCAATTACTTTTTTTTTAATTATTTTTATTAGTTTCTGTTTAAGAAAATGCATTAACACATCTTTAATTCATAAAACAGCTGCAAACAGAAGACAGTCACAACTTGTGTTCCCATGGGGATAGTAGGCCTCTCCCAAAGGCATCATGCATTCCCTGTAGACTATGCTCAGCTTTCACTGGTGTGACTGATTAAAGATCTGGGATGCAAACCCTAGCCAACTAAATGGTGGCAGATATGCTTACTGCTTAGCTCGTATGTATGTTACTTCTCGGAATCCATATGTTTTCACAGTTGTTATTTTTGACAGTTATTTATCTATTATTGTATTCTTCTTCTTAATGTTTCTCATTGTCCTCCCTTTCCCCTTCCCCAGGACACATCTGGAAATAAGCTGTTACCAGCTCAGTATGTCTTTTCTGGTGAAACTTTTGAAATAAATTATTTGAAACATTCAAGTACCTCGCATTTTGCTGTGCCATGGATTTCCCCCGAAGAAGTCCTCCACTCCCTACGCGCACTGAACCCTAACAAAGGCAAATGCCCGTTGTCCCTGGACGCCAAGATGCTATTCCTGTCAGCCCCTGCCATAGCCACCCCTCTGGCTGCACTTCTCAACCTCTCTTTCTCACTGGGAAAAGTACCAACGGCATGGAAAATGGCCACTGTCATACCCCTCCCTAAAGGCGGTGACCCCTCCTCCCCAGGCAATTATAGACCTCTCTCCCTACTCCCTATTCTGGCCAAACTACAGGAGCGACTTGTCTTGTCCCAACTGACTCAGTACTTGGATGCCTCCTCCTTTTTTTACTCCTTTCCAATCCGGCTTCTGCAAATCCTATTCTACCATCACCTCCCTGCTACGTGTCACCGAGGACATTCTCACAGGCATCGACAAAGGACACATCACCATGGCCATTTTTATAGATCTAGCAAAGGCTTTCGATACCATCTCGCATTCCCTACTTATCTTAACTTACTGATGCAGGGCTAGCACACCCAGCTACAGATTGGTTCCAAGACTATCTAGTGGGTAGGATGCAAGCGGTCAGACTTGCCTCTCACACATCAAACCCCCTTCCAGTCACTTCTGGAGTCCCCCAAGGATATGTCCTAGGACCAATACACTTCTCCATTTTTCTAAATGGCCTCCCTTCTGCATGCTCCCACTCTTCCATCCAAATGTATGTGGACGATACAGTTTTGTACGCATCCGGCCCCTCAACAAGCAGTGTAGTATCTCTCCTTCAGGAGGATTTCTCAGCCATCTAGCACTGGCTCATGACAAACCAGTTATTTCTAAACCCTAAAAAAACTGTGTCGCTTACGTTTGTCTCCCAACAAAGACTCTCCTGCCAAACCCCCTGTCCCCTGTTCAAAACCCTGGAAGGGGCACCCCTTGAGCAATGCACTAGCTATAGATGTCTAGGCGTCTGGCTCGACCAGCACCTAGATTTCGCCTCTCACATAGACTCCCTGCATAAGAGACTGCTCCCAAAACTGGGGGCACTTTATCGAAACAAAACCTGTCTCTCCAAGCAAACGAGGCACGCCATAGTCCAAAAAATGATGCTCCCTATACTGGATTATGGCAACATAGTATACTCTATCGCACCTGCGCCCACCCTGACAAGCCTAGACACCCTATTCCACTCCTTCTGTCATTTCATCCTCGACTGCCCACAATCCACTCACCACTTTACTTTATACAGCTCCCTATCCCTACCATCTCTCCATGATTGCAGATTAATAAACTGTGCTAGGTTTGCTGCTAAATTCTGGTCCCTCTCCCTCCCTCCCTACCTTGAATCTACTTTATCCCAACAACCTTCCCCTGTGTACTCTTTAAGAGGCACAGACCCCAGACTTCTACATGTCCCACTTATGTGCACTACCAAAGGCCAGTCAGCTTTTAAATACAGAATCCCACAGATCTGGAATGCCCTACCCGCCCCCATCAGACACGCACAAAATCCCAGTCACCGTACCAGACTACTCCAGGCACACTTCTCCTCCAGCTGCTCCTGCTAAGTTATAGCTCTCTACAAAAATATATTGTTCAGTAGTACTTCTGTTATGTGTATATCTGTCTGTAAACTCCTGAATTATGGTTATACCTTATACTCTATGTACTTCTTACTCAAAAACTGTATTATAATGTACAGATTATATGCTATGTTCTGTATTCCAATTACTGTACTTGAAATTGTTCATCTATATGCTATGTACTGGGCCTAGGCCCCCAGGTCCGCATCTGGAATCGAGCATGTTGCTCATTATACCTTCCTGGTAAATCTCGTAAGTAAATAAATAAATAAATATAAATGTCCACAGTTTTTATGCATGTTAATTCTGTCAGCAGTTTTAACATGGTATGTCAATGTCAATTTTATTTATATGGCGCCCAATCCCAAGGGCTCTGAGCACCTTACAGTAACAATAAATAAAACATAAATAATTAAAATTGACACAGTTAATGATCAAGAATCCAGGCCATAATAATTACCAAGCATTTGTCAATGTCGAACATTTGCTGACTGTTAAACATTTTTTTTTTTACCCCAACTTTTGAAGATATTTGTTTTAGGATTCGCTTTAGAGACATAGGTTCATAGGTAATCTACAAGTCAGGGGGTTTAAAACAAAACCCATAAAGACTTGTCACTTATCAGCGGTACTGCCTACATCTCTCACCACCCATGTGTTGATCTAAAGAGTTTTTAAAATATTTCCATAGATCTACTAGATACTATATGTTCTGATAAACTGTTCCATGTAGATAATACTCTCTGACTGAACCATCTGCTCCCCCTTAACTGTTCTATATATTTCACCCCTACTTTTTGATGTATGTGTTCTAGTCATTCTAACATTATAATTCTTGCATAGGCCAACAGCTTCCTAAGTAAATGTGTCCTTCATGGCACAATAAACAAAGCAGAGATTGCCTCTTGACCTTCTGTATTCTAAAGAGTACAGACCCAAATCCAATAATCTTATCTTTGTAAGATCTGTGTTTCATGTTATTGCTTCATTTTGTTTTTTTCCGCTGCACCCTTTCTACCATTCTTATCTTTCCTATCATTTGAGGCAGACAGAAGGGAGAGCAGTAGTCAAGGTGGGGCCTCACCAAAGGAGAATACAGCAGCAAAATCATGCTTGGGTCCCTGCTTTTAATATTCTTAAATGTACAGCCCAGAATTCCTATAGCACTTCTGTACCGTGACCTTAGTGTGCGAATCAAAGGATAAGTTATTGGTTACGTCTCCCAGATCATTTTCATTGGTTGTCTTCTGTGGTGTTATGCTATTTAACCTATAATTCATGTTTGGATTATTATGTCCAAAATGCATGGCCCTACATTTGTTTTCATTAAACCTCAGCTTATTTTGGTCTGCCCGTAATACAATCCTATTTAGACCTTCCTGTAACTGATCAGCATCATTCTGGTTGTTAATTATTGCCCTGATTTTGCTTTCATCTGGATATTTACACATCTATGACTTATCTGAGGATTCAGTCCTGGAAATGAATATGTTGAAGAGTGTGGGTCTGAGCACCGAACCCTGCAGCACCCCATTCATCATGCCTCCCCACTCAGATAGGTGTCCCCTGATGCCTACTCTCTGGTGTCTGTTACGTAGCCATGACTCTACCCGGGATATTAACTTGGGACGTAACTTTATTTCAGCTAATTTCTCAATCAACTCTTTATGTGGCACAAAGTCAAAGGCTCTTGAAAAATCCAAATATATAACATCCACTGACAGACCCTTATCCAGTGTAGCACTGACAGGTCCAAAGAATGTAAGGAGATTAGATAGACACGGCCTCCCAGAACTGAAACTGTGTTGAGTTATATCTGAAGGACCATGTTGTTTAATGTGCCTAATAATTTTATCTTGTATAATTCCCTCCAGTAGTTTTCCTAGTACCAATGTCAAACTGATTGGCCAGTAATTTTCCACACTGTGTCTGTCTCCCTTTTTAAAAATATGTGTTATTACTGCATCCCTCCAGTCTGCTGCAACTTTTCCCTCCTTTAGTGAGACTTTAAATAGTGCTGTAATGGGGCCAACCAAGACCCTTGATAGTTCTTTAAGAAACCTGGGATGTATCCCATCGGGTCCAACGGACCTGTCAGTTTTAAGTTTATTTATCTTATCCAATACATATTGTTCAATAATACTGATATCAAAGGCATCTGGATCTATTTGTTTTGAGGCATTAGCCATATTTTCTTTGTGTTGGAATACACTCAGAGCGTATTTATTAAACTCATTAGCCATGTCCTGCTCTTCATCTATAATTTTGTCCTTTACCTTAAGTGGGCCTGCCACTTTCTGGTTGCTTCTCAATGTACCTATATAATTATAAAACTGTGTTTTGTTATCCCCAACTGATTTAGTTAATTTAATCTCTGCATTACACTTCGCTTTTCTGATTACATTTTTACATCTGGTTGCCACTTTTTTATAAGTGTTCCAATTTTCCTCAGTCGGATTCAGTTTGTATTTCTTGAATGCCTTTTTTTTTTCTTCCTTCTTATACATTTGTTGATTTTCTTATTGAACCATGTGGGAACTGTAACAGTTTTATTGTATTTACTAACTTTTGGTACAAGGTTTTGTATACAATGATCTATTCGTTGTTTAATCATACCCCTTGTGTTGCTGACAACTAACAGGCTCCCTGTTGGGCACAGTTATTTAGTCTGTTCCTGTATTTATCTGACTGTGTTTACTTATTCCACTTTTAGTTTTCGCTGTATTTTTTGCATTCCTTTGTTTAAAGACCAAATGTACCTAAATGTTCTCATTCTATTTCTATTGCCTTGTTTGTCTCAATCCTCTGTATAATCACCTACTTGTTCTAAATGTACTAACGTGGAACCTATGTAAAGAGCTCTGAGCTCAAATGGTTAGTCTGAGATCAGAACTAAATAAATAAATAAACAGATGTTTTCCAGGTTGTGTTCTTTCAAGTCCTCCTCCCAGCTCCATGAATTCAGATAGGCCCTCATTGTATTGTACTTTGCTTCATGATGACATTTAAAGACAGTGACACCATTGATTTTCTCCCAGGTTGTGTCTACCACCATATTAACTGTATGATGGTTACTATCTCCAAGGGAGTACAGTAACTTTTTGAATTTGGTCCACAAAATTACAAAAATGAGGTCTAGAATATTAGAGCTTCTAGTACCATCTTGTACAACCTGATTAACATTTTTTTAACTGTAATTTCAGTAAATCTATTTCCCAAGCTAGGATGGAGGCAATAGCGGTAAGGAATCAGAAGTGGGAAGGGTGAAAACAAAAGGGATGGGAGATATGAAAGGGGGAACTGAGATAGTGAAAGAGGAAAAGGGGAAAGGAAGACCTACAATTCTCTGGGATGCAAACCCCACAAAGGCAAGACGTGGCCCGGTGCACACCCAGTCCATTTCCTGGGTTGCAGGCATGCAAAGGTAAGGAGAAGAGCAGAAATGGGTGATGGTAGGGAGTGGGTGAAAGGCAGGCAGCAGGGGGTATGGAAGAAAGAGAGGTAGAAGCAGACCAGTGACCATCTGGGATGCAAACCCCACAAGGGCCAGACATGGTTGGATGCACACCTAGCCTGTGTCCTGGGCTCTAGGCCAGTGAAGCTATGGAGAAGAGAAGACAGGGAAAAGTCATGTAGTAGGAGAGAAATAAGCAGAGGGGAGACAGTGGAGTGGAGTGTGGATAGCCTTATAGGCAGGTACAGAAGAGAGCAATGTGGGCTTGGAGTGTAGAGGAGAGAGAGCGTTTGGATGTTGCAGAGTGAATGGTTAATGGGAGAGAGTTCCAGAGTTTGGGAAAGTGGAAGGAGAATGCAGCCTGACCAGCTAGAAATGTACGACAGGGAAGTGAGAGGGAACGAAAACCAGAGTTATGGAGGGAGCAGAAGGAGGGGGACAGAGGGCAAAGTAGAGAACTGAGGTAGGAGGGGAGTGGGGCATGCCAGAATTTGGAAAGGAAAGAGGCACAGTGGGTAATGCAATGGTCTGCCAGGGAAGGAAGGGAGAGGGCAGAGTACAGGGAGTAGTTCAAGTTTCAAGTTTAGTGCAGGAAAACTCCATTGAGCAAGCTCATTCACAAGGAGGTCCTGTGACATATAGACTAAACAATGAAGAACATAACAGGTAATAACAGTAAAAACATGAAATGCACATTACATGGTAGAGACTGAATATACATACAAGGGCACCACAAGGGAAGACCACAGGTGGTAAACGCTAGTCTAACACAGGGTAGACTTACAGGTTGCATATTGATAAATGAAACATGAAGCCTGGTGTATACAATACATATAATTTTGGCAGCTAGAAAAAACAGAATACAACTGATAAGGGGGGTAGGAGTGATTTAATAGTGTTGCATTAGAGCTTAAACATAGGTAAAGCCAGGACTAGATGGGGAAGGAAAGCAGTTAATATGACAAGGCAATTATACCTTACCCGTGGATAAATATGGAACATGTGGGGAAGGGAGAGACTTAATGACAGTTACAGATGTCTTTTATTTTGGCTGAACTTAGCAATTTGTAAAAGTTTATCGAAACTGTGCCAGTTAGTTTCAGTATGGCTTGTAATTGGTTCCAGGTGGAGAGAAGGACAAATGCAATACCACGTTTACCAAAGGAGGTCCGCGTCCTTGGTATATTAAGCATAATAAAGTCAGATTTTCTTAACGAATGTGCGCTGTATGAGATACTAATGAGGGATGAGAGATAGCTTGGCAATTTCTGCAGGAGCAGTTTGAAAGTCCATAGGCCAGCACGGAGCAGGCGTCTAGTAGTAAGGGATGTCCAACCAACAGCTGCATATAAGTCACAGTGATGTGAATGGTAAGGGGAGTTGTTAATGAACCTTAACGCACGGTGATGGAGGATGTCCAGTTTGCTTAGATTTGAAAGAGTGATAGAGGAGTAGATTACATCTCCATAGTCGAGAAGGGGGAGAAAGGTTGCCTGGACAAGCTTGTTATGAGTTTCAAAGGGGAAAAGGGGCCTATTTCTATAGAAGAACCCTAACCTGGCTTTTAACCTTCTAGCGACATCTTTGATGTGGTCATTGAAAGATAATTTATTGTCAATCCAGATACCCAGATATTTAAATTTAGATACAACTTCTAAAGGCTCTTTTAGCATGGTGACAATTAAATCTTGGACAAGGGTATTGGGGGGGGCCTGTGACAGAGAGTAGTGGTGAATGCAGGGAGGGCAGTCGAGGAAGAAACAGCAGAATGAGTGGAAAAGGAAGTCCAGTCCGGCCACTGTGGACTTTGGGGCAGCATCGTAAACAATAATCGCCATAATCAATGATGAGGAGGATCATTTTAGCTAATATATCTCAGTCTTCTGGTAGAGGAAGGCAGTTTTTATGCCTACATAAAGCGCCAAGCTTTGGGTGGAGTTTTTTTGTGTATGGTATCTATGTGATGTGAGAAGTCTGGTGTCAGTCAAGCCAGACACCTAGGTATTTAAATGAGGGCACATCTTCAATAGCGACCCCATCCAGGGTGTGGAAGGAGGGGAGGGACTGAAGCCTGCAAAGTCTCTGATGAGTTTAGAATGACACAGAGATCATTTTCTTAGCATTAAGGGTTAGCTGATTTGATCTGAACCACTGTTGGATAGAGCTGAAATCAGTTTGGAGCCTGGCTGTTAACTCGGTTGGGAAAAGGCCCAGAGGCAAACAAGACTGTGTCATCTGCGTACATGTGGATGTCCGCAGATGAGCAGGCAGAGGGAAGATTGTTGAGGAAAACTGAGAACAATAGCTGGCCAAAGACAGAACCTCGGGGGTCACCAGTGCAGATGGGGAGGGGGGGACAGGGACTCACTGATTCTTACCGATTGAGTTCTTCCTACAAGGTAAAATTTGAACCAACTAGTTGCAGAGTCTGAGAGACCCATTGACTTTAGCTTACCAATGAGAAGAGGGTGGGAGACAGTGTTAAACGTTTTGCCTAGGTTGACAAAAATGGTGGTGGTGAAGAGGCACTGATCCATGCCTGTAAGGATGGAGTCAATGAGTCAGAGGAGGGAGGAGGAGGTGGTGAAGTGGTGTTTGCAGAAGCCAGATTGGAAAGGGGTGAAGAAAGAGGAGTCGGGGAAGGTAGAGAGTTGAGATAGTACTATATGTTCTTGAAGCTTAGATAGAATTGGCAGAAGGGAGATGGGGTGGTAATTTCTGGGGGAGGAGGAGTCACCCCCTTTGGGTAGGGGAATGAAGGTTGCATGTTTCCATGAGTCTGGGACTGAAGCTAGGGAGAAAGAGAGGTTGAGCAGGGAGGCGATCCGAGAGGCAATGGTAGGCGCGGAAAGGTGTAGGAGCTTTGGTTCTAGTCCATCAGGGCTACCGCCTTTCTGGGAGTTATAGGCCAGGATTGCTCTTAATGAAGTATAAGGGGTAAAAGGTGAGAAGAAGTGGAGAGAAGGGGGCAGAAGAGTGGATGATAGTGGAGGGAGTGGAGGAGGAAAATGCAGATAGGAGAAAAGAAGTACATGTGGTGAAATTGGAGTTAAAGACTGAGGCCACTGAGGGAGGTCAGAGATAATGGAGTCACCCACCTTGAGGCCTGGGGGGTTGGACTGGTTTGGGAGGAGAAAAGGGTGTGGATGACTTTCCAGAACTTAGAAGAGTGATTAAGATTGTTCTGGAAAGAAGAGGAAAAGTACTCAGCCTTAGCAAGCCTGGTGGCTCTCATACAAGTGTTCCTCAGGGCATGGTATCTATTCAGGTCAGCCGGTGCGCCAGTGTATTTGTACATTTGCCAAGCCAGGTCACATGCGTGGAAGCAGGCCAAGAGTTCCGCTGAGATCCAGGGGAGGTGTGAGCCTCTGACCCTGGTTTTCTGTAGGGGGGGCATGCTGACCCCATGCTGATATAAATTTGGAACAGAAGTGAGTGAGTGCTTGATTTATGTTGTAGTTGTTTGCATTTGAGATAGGGGACCAGTCAGAGGTTAGCAAATCTTTGTGTAGCTGGGAAAGGTCAAGTGACCAGAAGGACCTTGTCATGATTATTTTGGGAGAGGCTTTGGGGTGGTGAATTTTCTACACACAGTAGACCGTGTGGTGGTCACTGAGTTCATTAGGGAGGATGCCAGCATCAACAATACGATGTGGATGGTTGGTGAGAACCCAGTCCAGTAGTGTGTGGTCTTAAGATTTAGAGTTGTGCCGGGTTGGGACTGAAATGAGCTGAGTGAGGTGGAGGGATCTAATGTTTTGACAGAGTTTAGAGTGGAAGAGGGAGAGCCAGTTTATGTTGAAATCACCCAGGATGAGAAGCTCACTGGAGGAAGTGTGAGAAGAGATTGTGGTTAGTTCAGTAACTGAGGAAGAGGATAGCCCTGGACAGCAGTAGATGCCAGCCATGAGAATGAGGACAAAGAAAAAGAGGCAGAGTTTGAGGATGAGGAGTTCGTACACACCTGGGGAAGTGACAGAGAGGACAGAAATAGACTGAATAGAGGAAGAGAGATCCAGGTTTACCAGATTTTGGGGTACAAAAAGAGATGGGACACTTTCTAAAGACTAATCAATCAGTGTGCATATCGTCCCTGCGCTCATTGTGAAGATGGGCTGCTCACCCTTCCCATAGGCCAGATGGATTCTAAGTGCAGCCCTGGGCTGGCTGCACCCTGTTACAGTGGTGGCACAGTGACAAGCACAACAGACAGCCTCCCAGTCCTGTCTTGTCCTCACTGCTCCACTCTCTCAGGTCACAGTAGGAATCCTGGAGGCACAGCTGTCAACTGCATTTAATTTTACATGGTCAGACTGGAACAGACCATCACAGGGACTAGTCACTTGACTTGGCTGATAGCAGTGAGTAGAAGCAGGAAGATGACGATCAGAATCACAGTCAACCAGGAAAAGAAAACTGCATCTGGAACAACCTGGGCTGGCTTAACCACAGCCCCCCCGCCCTGCGATGTTAGCTGCCTGCAGCATGGATTAACTTGCCAATAAATTGGGCTGGCAGTCTGTCTGACTCTGGCATTGGCAGTAGAAAATTGTAGACTGTTCTGTTCTCCGCATGCTCACAACTCCACAGTGTGGACCACACACAGTCCTCTGACTGGATCGGGTTGCGAGGCTGCAGTTGCAGTGACGGTCAATGACAGTCAGGTGGGGTCACCATCTGTCTGGTCCAGGAGTCCATCTTGGGATCGTATCGGGAGGGCCGAGGATGAAGACGATGGGTTGATGGCTCTCGGACTGCTGGTAATGTCTGCTGGGCTGGGCAGCAAGTAAAAAGATCAGCTCAGGTTGGGAATGGGATCGGGACAGTCATGGGACTGTTCTCTCTGTGTCTGACGCTAGTTCAGCTCCACTCAAGATTAAGTCAGGAGCCAGCCAGGATGGGTTTGTTGATGCCTGCTGTTCTGCTCTGGACTATTGGTGTTACTGGTCTGGCTGGCAACAGATTTGTAACCATTTCAAGTTCCACAGTCCACTGCATTCTACACTGCTCCTGCTGCTGCCTACAGGATCCCACGTGTCGTTGATACTACACATGTGCAGATTGGCAGTTAGTTGTTAGTAAGGCAGCCAAGGCTGGATAACCACACATTACCTGATATGAGCATTATTCAATCATTTTTTTTTTTGGGGGGCATGGCACTTTTGGGCTTGACACTCTGAACTAGTTGTTGTTTGTTGCCAAGCAACCGCCCCAACTGCAAGTCGTCTGGGACCATGAAACCCGGATAAAAGAGCACTTACAGAAAAATCCACCAGGACCAAATTTCACACTTTAAAAAGATGACATATCCAGGTAAAACAGGATGTCTGGTAATCTTTCTTAGCATGGTCCTGACAGGTGGTGGTATAGCCGGGGATGGTAATAGCAGACTCAGGAATCTTGAAGTTCAACCAAGATTCAGAGACTACCAGGGCATCAGGGAGAAGAGAGACCATTATGGGTTGAAGTGCCTGTATATCAATTTTGGGTAGGAGGATCCGGATATTTATGTGAGTTATTTGACAATTCTTCATGGAATGGGTGGTGTCAGGGTGAAATTAACTTCCAGCGAGATTGTGGACCAGAAGGTGGTCAACAAATTCAAAAAGGGGTTGGACAAAGCAAAAGGGAGTGTCAGAGTGAAAGGTGGGTGGGGGGGGCAGGACCCACTGTAATTCAAGGTAAAACAGCCCACACTCAGCAGACTAGATAGACTGCATGGCCTTTTTCTGCTGGCAAATGTGCATGTTCATACACAGAAATGCTGTGCCATCTAGTGGTTAGAGACCAGAGTTGTGAGACTGGAAAGGAAAGTTTGAAACCTATCAGCACCATTTACTCAACACTGTATGACCTTGAGCAAGTAATTGCTGTGCTCACTTTAAATCCCCCCCTCCTCCCTCCCTCTCTCTGCTCTGTCTGTTTCTCTCTCTCTCTCTCTCTCTCTTTTTTCTCTTGGTATAATCTTCCTGGTCCTTCCTCTTTCTCCCTCTTAGCCTCCCAGTGAGTGCCTAATAACTGGCTTTGAGAGCCAGTGTGTAAAAAATGCACTGTCAAATCAGATAAGTTTATTTTTTCGACCAATGGTCTTTACTAAACATAAGAAAGGACGTTTGACATGAATAAAACAGTTATGAAAGACATATTTACGTGGAATAAATATCATAAAAATATATTATATACATAAATATACTGTAAGAAAACACAATTGCACATACCCCAATAATGCAAAGCATTCATGGAAAACATATGCATATCCCCATGAGAGAATGTGTGTGTGTGTATGTGTGTGTACAGTTGTACAATTAAATCCACTCTGCAGCAGAAATGAGGACTTGAAGCTGGTCAAAGCAGCTAAGACAAACTTAGTGGTTGGTTCCCTCAGGCGGAAACCACAATTCAGCGTGGTCTTCTCCGGTTCCTGGGAACTGAGCTAGAACTGGAGAAACCACACTGCAGAGTTTAAATAATGTTCCAAATATTGCTATTTGCATACATTCTCTGAGGAAACACTTACAGACATGATGGTGCCATTTGCATGGGCATTATTTTTGGATTCCAGTTGTTAGAAATAAAAAATTGCATGAGCTCTGCAACGAGCAGACGTGATAGACTGTATTACCTTCTGCTGGCATTTTCATATGTTGACTATGAGTCTACATTTAAACTGGAACTGACCAGTCAGAAGGTACTATATAAAAACAAATTCCCTTCCTTTCAGTAAGTCATACTATGCACATGATATCTTTGTATTTTATAATCTCTTCACCCACTACAGCCCACCTCAGAATGGTTAATTTACACTGGGGTCCTGCTTCTACAGTACTGTATTTCCTCTCCATGTATTCCCTCTCTGACACGGATCCCCACAGGGGTGTAGCCAGAAATTTCTGTTGTGTGCACAATCTCCAACAGTTACATCCCCCATTACAAAATGTACACATCCTTTCCAAATGGCACCCCCCTTCCAAACAAGTCAGATTGTTGTCAGATGATTCCTCTAATCTCTAAAGAGGTTATACATGTATCTGTCTCCTAAACAACAGAAGTTTAAACAGAGACACTCCTCAGTGGTCTACACCAGGGTTTCTCAAATGGTGAGGCCAGCCTCCCAGGGGAGGCCCCAACCTGTTCCAAGGGAGGCTCAAGCAAGCTTTAAAAATGTACTATATTTAAATGTAAAGTTTTAGATGCTTCGTGTGAAAGAATACAGCAAAGTGAAAGCAAATAATGGCATGCAAATTTATGTACAAAATGGTTATCAGGAAAGACATGCTCAACAAACACTTGTTTCCTGGAATGACATGGGGGAAACACAATTCATGGAAACTGTGCAAAACAAAATTCAAAATAATGCAAATGAATAAGAACAAGGTAACAACTGACCCATTATACTGGCTGCAGAAAAGCACAAATACAAAGGCTAAGCAGAGGTACTAGGAGCAAACAGGAGGAACAAAATGGTAATTGAGAAGGTGTTAAAGAGCAGGTAAAACTGACAAAGAAAGCAATCTGACTCATGGAGGTATTGCAACGAGAATAAAGAGTCCAAACTGAGAAGTGTGGAGCGAGTAGGCTGACCTGGGGGTTATAGACAGGGAGAATAATAAGTTCAATAAAATAAAAATAAACTCAACTACTCACATGCTCTTCATTGTATTCTTCCTGTAATGTGCAAAGTATGATAGTTGTTCTAACTATGGGGAGGCCCAAAATAATTTCTATATTAGGGGGAAGCTCAAGATCTTTTCCAAGGCTTGGGGGAGGCTCACTATGACAAAGTGTGAGAACTACTGGTCTACACTAAGCCAAATACTACAGATTAGAATGAAAATGTTAACAGAAATGCATATGGTTTGTTACAGGCACTCAACAAAACTGTACACAAATGTGTACAGTGAGTATGCCTGTCTACACCCTTGGACCCCCATTCACTCTGTCTTCCTCCCATGAAATCTTTCACAGATTGATTAGCTTTCTCCTTCAGAGTCTCTAAACTCTAATCTATCCCCCAATTCGCGCAGCCTCTCTTCTTTCTCAAGTCCTCCTTTGGGACTTCTTGGTTCACTTCTGCAAATGCCTTTGACCCCTCTGGCCCCCGCCCTTCTACTCAAAGTCAACTCCTGCAAGCCACTGTCCCATGGGTCCCTACCATCCTACGACTGCATCTCCTATTACAGCAATTGCTGTGCTGCATTGGCAGCATTCAAACTCTGCCTGTCATCCTGGTACACTTGTACTGATTATACTATATTTTGTAACTGCTTACATCTTTACACCTCAGCACAGCTACTGTGCAACGTTTGAAGTTATTATATGTGCACCTTATTAATGAATTGCTGTTTTTTACTCCCTCATCCTGCCATACATACCCATTATGTGTTTTATATAATACTTGGCAGTTTGTTTGTTTTTTACCTGCTGTGTGGGGGCAGGTCAGCTTCCTGGTGACCTGTAGTTGAAGCCATTTTCCAGTTTGCCTTTACCGTTTCTGGCCCCAAGTGTTTCCACAGTGCAGTGGCGTTTTGGAAAAGACCTCTTTTTGGGTCCTTTCCTGTTTTCATACCATGGGTTCCCTATAAAAGGGGGAATGTCCTGGCTGATTATTCACTAGATCATTACAGGGGTTGTGGATTGTGGCGGGGCAGCAGTGTGGAGTGGCATCAGAGGTCAGGAGGATGGTTTTTGGTCAGAGAGCGGCAGATGTCATCGAGGTTCATGGAACCGGTGGAGTAAGTGGCCTGGAGTTTTACATGGCCGCAGCAGCGTGTGAGAGAGATGGAGCTTTGAGGGAAAGACTGTTGGTAAGTATTAGTGGGGGTTCTTATGCGCTCCCTGCAGCCCGCCTCCAACTGTTTCTTTTCCTTTTTATGTAGGGAGCTCTTTGGGGGGCAGGGAGAGGGTTGTCTACAAATATTTCTGGCTGTTAGGTTTTGAGTGTTAGAGTGGGGTGCTCCTGGACTGGGAGAGGGGAGTTTTACCCCATAGTACACAGGTAGAGCTTCAACTGGTGAGGTTACAGTTGTATACCTCCAGAGGTATACACTGTAGCATTAATTGGGAGGTGTACAGCTCTAATTGGGAGATCTGTAATTGGTGAGGTATACAGGGAAATACACAGTAATGGCTCTGATGGGGGAAAGAGCCAACCATGTACTACAGTATCAGTATACATATATACATACACATACTGTATGTATGTATGTGTGTGTGTGTGTGTGTGTGTGTGTGTGTATATATATATCTATTATAGGGTGCAGTAGCCCCTTCAGTTAGGGTTGAAAAGAGTACTCCGTGTTAAACCTAATTTTTGCACCTTTATAACTTTGGCACCATTTGATAGAGCAGCCTAATAATTTGCATGCATGGTCAGCGTAGCAAGGTCTCAAGACGTGAGGAGTTTCGGGCTGGATTATTTTGCGGTTTCTATGATCTGGAATGCTAATTATTGGAAAAGTGAAATCTGTTTTTTTTCCTAAAGACTTAACATTTTTTGTTTGTTTGTTTGCTCTCACATGCAACCTAGATGGTACAATTTTTTTTCATGAAACTTTCAGGGTAGAAGTGGCCTGTGCTGAGGTAATGTCTTCCAAAGGTTTCAGGAAAAAATACTAAACCGTTCCAGAGGTATAAGAATTAAATTTTAGTTTTTGGATAATCTCTGATACAAACGGTAAAAAAACACCAATCATGAGAGCTTATTTTTCATGATTTACTTATTGTGAGAAATGATTTACTTGTCATGAGAAAAAAATACAGATCTTGACAGCTGCCATCTTTTTTAACTAAAGAACATTGAAAATACATAAAAATCATGTATTTTAAAAAACAAACACCTGAACATATGTAACCCCCCTGCAAATGGGGGTTCCCAAAAGACTTCCAGGAGCTTGCTTGAATGCTCCAAGCCTGAATGGTGTTTGGCATTTAAGCCATTTATCAGTGAGTGTTTTTAGAACCTCTGGTACTGTCTCTTTAAGAGTTGTCTGCTTGCAGACATAATTAGTTTGTATGGGGGACTGTGTGTTTCTTTGATTGAGTACCACTCGAAGCTGCTGCCAATTCACTTCATTTTGCAGTCACTAGGAGTGCAAAGGGAACCTATCTGAAAGATGTAACTGTTTGCCAGAAATTATTTAGAGTAATAATGAAATTACAGTTTGTCTAACCTGCTTTCTTTGCAGTCAGAACTGTGTCTGCTAGTTCCCCATTCTAGTTTTGAACTGCTGAACTGGACCAATCAGTGTGGGGTAGCTAGCTCTAAAATGGTGCCTTGGGCCGAATCAGAACTTGGACTCATAATCTGAAGCCAGCCACAAGAGGATTGTATGGGCAGTGACTCTGGGAGATGTAGTTTAGACTTCAGCGCCTTTTGGACCAACAGCAGCAGTCTATTGTGGTGACAGCCAATCCAGTCAAGAACTGGGAGGAACTCGAAGGAAGTGCCGGTTTTGTCGGTTGGAGTTTCAGTTGAGCTTTGGCAGTGAAGAAGGAAGGAGCCTGTGCTTTTTCAGTGTGCAGCTTTAGTCAAAACGTGTGTAAGGCCCAGAGTTCCGGTCTGCAGCTTGTGTAACTGCTTGTTAGGACTGAATCCGTCCTGTGAAAAGAATCAAGGATCTCTGAAGAGTAGAAACCAGGCTCACCCTGTAGAAGACTGGAGGGATTGCTGAAAATTGCACTCGGTCTGTCAGGAACTGAATCTGCTGTGTGTTCTCCCGGGTATTGTGCAGTAATTGCGATCGGGATACAGATGCAGCCTGCCTGGTATAGTGCTTTCTTTTATATGGATGTGTGAAGAGGTTTTTGTACCTCAAGTGAGCCCTGCTGACATTGAAGGACCCTATCTTATTTGGAGGTCGTGAGTACTAATTCAGGGTCGCTCCCTGTTGAATTGCCACATTAAATCCAAATGGAATTACTGTACTGCTGACTGTTTAATTCTCCTTTTCTCTGTGTGAAAGGGCCCTACCAGCTGCCACGGTTTGGACTAGCCACTAAGGCTTGGGTACCCAGGGACAGTAACTGATAGGGATAGGCCTGTGCACAGAGCCATAAATAGATGAGTAGAGTGATAAGCTAATTAACCTGATTTCCCCTGTCCTTGTTATATCCCCTAAATAAATCAGAGCTGCTTGTTTCAGCAAAGTTATACTGCCTGAGGTATTTGTCTATGTTAAAGTACTGTACTGTGATTGTTGCACTGTATCTCATTTCACAGGAGGTCCCAGTGCGGAACCAGACCTGGGGTAAGTGTATACTGTGAAGGTAATTCTGATATATTGTGTGGGCCACTAGTGGGAAGAAAGGGGGGTTGCAGTGTCCCAGAGGGCTGTGACCAAGTTAGTTTAACTATTGCAAACCCTGACCTCTGGGTGGAGGCACCCGCCATTGGATCCAGGCCCCTCAACCTGTTAGTGGCAAATCAGGCAGGGGTAGTAGCCCCTGGGGCAGCGCCATCTAGGGGTTACATCTTGGAGCTCACGCTGGGATTGTGTGTCCTCTATTGTGTCATATTACAGACCACTGTTAAGAAAAAATGGGTACCCGACAGAAGTGGCTGTGCACCGGCTGGTGGAGTGGTGTACGGGGAGGAGATCGGCCTCAAAATGCTATGCTATCCTGGACATCCCCTGGGTATCAATACAGACACTGTGCAGGAGTACTTTCCAAGGTGGAAGGTTTACAAAACCCTGTGGTGGTGGGTCGGCATGCTAATCTGCTCACCCACACTTTCTGGCCCTAGTAGAGTTTAAGGATCCCATAGATAGCTCCAAAGTGCCACAGACCATTACCCCAGAGGAGCCCTCACTGCTTGGAGAGTGATAACTAAGGACAGTAAAGACCGGGGAATCAGCCCCACCACTATCTGAAACTTTTGAGGAGAAATTTGCTGAATGGTTGCTGGGAGAGGAAAACTGTGGAGGACTTGAAGAAACTATTCTTGCCACCTGGGGGTGTTCCTCCCCAACACCCTCTCCTGCTCCAGTGCCCGTAATGGTGGCTGAACCAATGCAGACTCCTATTTCTGCACCTGCCATTAGTCACGACTCTTACGAAGGTTGAGGATCTTCTCTGGCACCTCCCCACCCCCAAGGGGAGGATGACTGGGAGACCTGGATAGACTATGTTGCCCCAGTGCTAGAATGGCAGTACTCGGGCGGCAGAAAGAGGTTAGTGAGAGCCTCCGAGGTCCTGCCCTGGCTACCATCCATGCTAAACGGCCAGTAACCCTGAAGCAACTGCACAGGCCTATCTTGAGGCCTTGGAGAATGTGTATGGGAGCCCAGATTCTGATGAGGACCTATGGTGGAAGTAAGAAATGCACAACAGTACCAAGGGAGTTGTTGTCTGTATGTCTCTCGGCTGGAAAAATTGTTGCAAGAATGCCTCAGAAAGGGTAGTTTGCCAGCGATTGAACTGGACCGAACCAGACTGGACAGAATCCTTAAGTCTGCCCCTTCTCAGAACTGCTGTTGCTTCAGTTCGCCTGGCAAATCGACTGGAATCCCCACCCTCCTATGATGAGTTAATGAGAGAAATTGAGGAGTTGAGAAAGGCGACCTCGGAGGTACCTGCACCAACAGCTGTGGCTACGAACCGAGTGACTGAGGGTGACCCATCAAGTGAAGTTCAGGGCAGAGGTTGACAGTCAATGAGTGCTCTGACAAGGAAAAAGATATGCCACAATGGGGCGAACTGTTGAGAGAGATCCGGGAATTCAAAACAGTCCCTTTATGAAGGCCACGCCTGCAAGTACGGGCCCTGACCTATATCCGACTGCATCTGCTATAGGGTGGGGGTACCCACCATGTATCTCCTGCTGATAACAGCTCCAAACTCCAATTCCTTGACCATGGAAGTGGAGAACTGACGAGATGTCTCCAAATGCTTATCACGCCGAGACAGAGATGGCAACCCGGTTTCCAGTTAGTAATACCCCGCCCTGGCTCCAGTGTGGCGCCTCGCCAGCTCAAACTCCAGAAAGTATGTTTTGCTATAATTGTGGGAAAGATGGGCACATGAAAGGGAATGCCAGTCCCCAAAGACACTGACAAAGTTGCATATAGGCTACAAGGAGAGCTTGGAGAAGAAATCAGTGGTTAAGAGGTGCACGACATGATCCCAGTGAGGGCACCAAAATGCTAATTCAGTCCTTTTGTGGCAAGGTCAGTTGCCCAGGCCCCCACTACCGCCTCTCAGACTGGTCCAGAATAGTGGGTCCCTCCATGGAGACCACTGTAAAGGTGAATGGAGTGTCTACAAGAGCTGTATTAGACAGTGGCTCCCAAGTGACAATTATGTTCCAGGATTGGTATCAGAAGCATTTGTCAGATGTACCCTTACAACCATTAGAAGGACTGCATGTATGGGGGTTAAGTGAAGGCCTACCCTATTCCGGTATATCCGAATTTGGCTGTCTTTCCCCACCTCTAGTGGCTGGAGTAGCCCGAACAAGTAGAGACCTAGCCTTAGTGTGTCCCCACTGGACTGTATGATGGTGTCCCTTTGTTGATTGGAACAAATGCTCATATGTTCGGAAGGCTGGCACAGTTGTGTTATGAAAACAGGGTCAAAGACTAGTAGAGCTTTAAGAGTTCCGGCTTTAATTAAGAAGGCCTATGAGGCACAGAGAGATGCTGAAAAACAGAACCAGAGGAACCGGTCGGAATTGTATGGAAGAAGGATCCTGAGTCTCTGATCCTGGCCAAATGCCCAGTGTATCTTACAGGGAGAGGTCCATATCAGAAAGGATGTTAAGAATAAAATATTAATGTTGGATGCACCAGGCGATGGAAAATTGCCAGAGGGACTGCTGGTCAAGCCTAGTATTTTGCCCGCTAGAGCCCATGCTTATGCCAGAAGTGAATGGTCCAAGTTCATAATGTGTCTGAAAGAGACATTCGAGTAAACAGAGGTTGCATCTGGCTAATGTGCATTGTGCAGACACTGCAGTGCTACCCAACAGCAAGAGTTCAAGGAAGAATGACAGAGTAACGCTTGACTTGTTTGATTTGGCGACTCCCGCTGCCAGCTGAATGGAAAGTGAGGATCAGTGAGAAGCTTGCCCAGAGAGACCAAGTGTTTTCTTTAAAGGAATGGGACGTAGGATGCGTGCAAGGAGCTGAGCACAATATCCGGCTGCATGACGAAAAGACCATTTAGAAGGGTCTCGATGCCTGGCACCTGCTGACATAGATGATGTGAGACGGCATCTGCAGAGATGTTAACTGCTGGTGTAATAAAGTCCAGAAGCCCTTATGCTTCCCCCATTGTGGTAGTGAGGAAAAAGAATGGAACAGTAAGGATGTGTGTGGATTATCGCACCTTAAACGGCCCGGACTATCCTGATCAGTACACAATGCCCGCATTCAGGATGCTTTATGGACTGCCTAAGCGGGGCAAGTGGTTCTCGTGCTGGATCTCCGCGGTGGGTACTACCAGATCCGATGGCCCAGAGGACCGTGAGAAGGCGGCCTTTATCTGTCCGCTTGGCTTCTATGAATTCAAGGATGCCTCAAGGATTTCAGGTGCCCCAGCCACTTTTCAACGATTGATGGAGCGTGCAGTGGGGACATGAACTTACTCAGAGTGCCTGGTATACCTAGATGATGTTATTGTGTTTGGCAGCTCACTGGAGGAACAGGAGAGCAGATTATTTAAGGTATTGGACCGACTGGAGGACTTTGGCCTTAAACTGTCCATTGATAAGTGTCAATTCTTTCAAACATCAGTAAAGTATGTGGGACACATAGTATCCACCGAGGAATAGAGACCGACCCAAGTAAAGTTGAGGCCTTGACCACCTGGCACAGCCCAAAAATCTAAAAACTGCAAAGATTCCTGGGATTCTGTGGTTATTATAGGCGCTTCATCAAGGACTATTCAAGAGTGATCCGCCCTTTACTTAACCTTACTCAAGGGTATCCCCAACCCACAAAAATACCAAAAGTCAAGCGTCCCTCAAGACTGAAAGAGTGTATTTTCATCCGAGTGAAGTATATGGGGCCCGCTGGACTCCTGATTGTGAGACTGCTTTTCATGAGATCATATCAACACCCATGCTCCAGTGCTGGCCTATCCTGATCCAAGAAAACCTTATGTCCTGCACACTGATGCTAGCTTGCAAGGGTTGGGGGCTGTGTTGTACCAAGAGCACGAGAATGGCCTGAGACCAGTGGCCTTTGCCAGTAGAAGCCTGACCCCATCCGAAGAAGAACTATCCTGTACATAAGTTAGAGTTCCTAGCTTTGAAGTGGGCTATTGTTGACCAATTCCATGAGTACTTGTATGGGGCTAAATACTAGTAAAACTGCAATAATCCTTTGACCTATGTGCAGACCTCAAGCTAAGTTGGATGCCACTGGCCATAGGTGGCTTTCTGCATTATCTACATATGACTATGCTCTCGAATACGAGCCGAGGTCTGAACCACATAGATGTGATGCTCTCCCGGAGGCCTGTTCCCAGAATGATTGGGTCCGATTGGCAGAACCTGACATTCGGCACTCTGGCCGGAAGTTTGACAGGAGGAACAAATGTCCATGGACGAGTGGATCTGCATGGATTGTTTGGACCCTCTGAGAATTGCATACCTGCTGCTTATTGCCACTTTTCTGCAATAGACATTGGTGCACTGCCTCAGCTGGACAATGACAGTATTGACGGGCTCAATCCCATGATCCCATGATCAAAGCAGCTTTAGAAGCCCTCTATGCAGGAAAGATGTGTCCAAATTACGCCCACTGATTTGAGAACTGCACTGTTATACAAAGAAGGTCCTAAGTTGAAACTGATCAATAAACTGTTATACAGAGAAACAGTAGACAGAGGGGACAAGTAGACAAACAACAACTAGTGCTGCCCACTGCCTTCGAGACTCAGTACTGAGGTCCTTGCACAACCACATGGGGCACCTTGGTATAGACAGAACACTTGACTTGGTGAGATCCAGATTCTATTGGCCTAAGATGGGGGCTGATGTGGAGCAACACATTCAAACTTGTAGTCACTGCTTACAGAGAAGCTTTGCCCCAGAGGGCTGCCCCTTGTTAACATCACACCAGTGCACCCATGGAGCTGGTCTGTATTGATTTTCTGAGTTTGGAGTCAGATCAAAGAAATATCAGTAATGTGCTGGTGGTCACTGACCATTTCACGAGATATGCCCAAGTTTTCCCCACCAAAGACCAGAAAGCATCCACTGTGGCCAAAGTACTTGTAGAAAACTTTTTGTTCACTATGGGCTCCACAAAATCCATTCTGATCAAGGGAGAGACTTTGAGAGTCGTCTGATCAAAGAGATGCTTTCTCTGTGGGGAGTGCGAAAGTCCAGAACCACTCCTTACCACCCCAAGGGACCCACAGCCTGAGCGTTTCAACCGCACTTTGCTAGATATGTAAACCACCCCAAAGGACAAGCCTAGATGGAGCCAACAAATTAGCACCCTGGTACATGCTATAACTGCACCAAAAGTGATGCCACTGGATTCTCCCCCACCGCCTGATGTTTGGAAGAGAGGCTCGACTACCAGTAGATGTGTGTTTGGGGTCTCTCCTGATGGGGTTCAAGCTGACAACTATTTACAGTATGTGCAAAAGTTAAAGGCCCAGCTAACTCATGCGTACCAACTGGCTCAAACCATGGCTGCCAAAAGAAATCTGGCCAACAAAGAAAAGTATGATAAAAGGTGAGAAAGCACAGGAACTCCAGGAGGAGATCGGGTATTGCTAAGAAATCTGGGACTGCATGGCAAGCACAAGATTGCTGACAGATGGCACCATCTCCTCACATTGTAGTGGGCAAACTAGATGATCTGCCAGTGTACAAAGTAAGGCCTGAGAATAATTCAAAGATGTAAAACAATGCATAGAAATAATTTACTGCCCATTGGACAAATCCTGATTGAGTCTGAGCCCCCAGAAGATGCCCCTCTGGACCAGTGACTAGAGCTGCTGCTAAGAAAAGATCAAGGAAGTCTGCACCTACAGAAGCAGAGTTAAAGTGTTCCCCTGCACAAGTCCCAGTTGAGCATGACTGTCAGTCCATATCAGAAGAAAGTGAGAGTGACTTTGAATACTATCCTTCTTACGAACTGAGTCAATTGTTTCGGGGCAATCCCCTAGTCAATACTGGAGACAAAGCTGGGCCTTCTGGACTGTCTAAGCCCCCAGCTTCATCCCTGGAGCCATTGCTCCCAGAAAGTGAAGTGCAAAGCATCAGATCAGATGAAATGGAATCATTGTGCATGGTTGAACTGTTTGAGTTTTCAGGGGAGGAAAATGATAGATTGGGTCAGACTGGTGATACACCAGAACAAGAAGAGTATTTTGAGTGCCCTGACAGTCCACTGCCAGTGTTCGAAAGCTCTCCCTGCGAGCCAAATGTTGTGGACTCAGAAACTGTAACTCCTGGAGCTGAAAGTGCCCCAAGTTCAGCCTCTCACCCCATGGAGACTCCCTGACAAGTGAGGACAATGCTGAAATGAGGCTCAGAGTGCAGAGACTATAACAGTTCCCCTAGAAAGACTGGTCGAGCTGTAAAGCCTGTGGTGCACCTCAGTTATGATTCACTTGGGAGGCCAGTGGACTTGCCTCTCAATGTTGTCCATAAAGGAGTGTATGTGTCCCGAGCTCATTGCCCAAACTGAGCATCAGTGCTAACTCCAAGTTACTTGTGTTGCCCTCTAGTATGGTGCCCTTGCCCCATCCAGCCCAAGGTAACTGATAGGGAAGGGCTCCTCTCTTCAGGTTTCATGTACAAGAGGTAATAACTTGAGTTATGGTACAATGTGTATGTAATACTGTGTAAAGAGTGACGTACTGCAATGTTTCAGAAATGTGTTCTTGGTAAAATGATATACTGACTGATGATTACATGTGCGAGCCTAATGCAAATGTATATGGTTGCAGTTGAAACTTATAGTATTGCTTGGCCGGACGTCAAGCTTTCCCAGGCCAGGAAGGTGTAACCCCTCAAATGGGGTTCCCAAAAGACTTCAGGAGCTTGCTTGAATGCTCCAAGCCTGAATGGTGTTTGCATTTAAGCCATTTATCAGTGAGTGTTTTTAGAACCTCTGGTACTGTCTCTTTAAGAGCTGTCTGCTTGCAGACATAATTAGTGTGTATGGGGACTGTGTGTTTCTTTGATTGAGTACCACTCAAGCTGCTGCCAATTCACTTCATTTTGCAGTCACTAGGAGTGCAAAGGAACCTATCTGAAAGATGTAACTGTTTGCAGAAATTATTTAGAGTAATAATGAAATTACAGTTTGTCTAACCTGCTTTCTTTGCAGTCAGAACTGTGTCTGCTAGTTCCCCATTCTAGTTTTGAACTGCTGAAGGACCAATCAGTGTGGGGTAAGCTAGCTCTAAAATGGTGCCTTGGACGAATCAGAACTTGGACTCATAATCTGAGCCAGCCACAAGAGGATTGTATGGGCAGTGACTCTGGGAGATGTAGTTTAGAACTTCAGCGCCTTTTGGACCAACAGCAGCAGTCTATTGTGAGTGACAAGCCAATCCAGTCAAGAACTGGGAGGAACTCGAAGGAAGTGCCAGTTTGTCGGTTGGGTTTCAGTTGAGCTTTGGCAGTGAAGGAAGGGCCTGTGCTTTTCAGTGTGCAGCTTTAGTCAAGCGTGTGTAAGGCCCAGCGGTCTGCGGCTTGTGTAACTGCTTGTTAGGACTGAATCCGTCCTGTGAAAAAGAATCAAAGGATCTCTGAAGTAGAAACCAGGCTCACCTGTAGAAGACTGGAGGATTGCTGAAAATTGCACTCGGTCTGTCAGGAACTGAATCTGCTGTGTGTTCTCCCGGGTATTGTGCAGTAGTGCGATCGGGATACAGATGCAGCCTGCCTGGTATAGTGCTTTCTTTTATATGGATGTGTGAAGGTTTGTGTACCTCAAGTGAGCCCTGCTGACATTGAAGGACCCTATCTTATTTGGAGGTCGTGAGTACTAATTCAGGGTCGCTCCTGTTGAATTGCCACATTAAATCCAAATGGAATTACTGTACTGCTGACTGTTTAATTCTCCTTTTCTCTGTGTGAAAGGGCCCTACCAGCTGCCACGGTTTGGACTAGCCCATAAGGCTTGGGTGCCCAGGGACAGTAACTGATAGGGATAGGCCTGTGCAGAGCCATAGATGAATTATTAGAGTGATAAGCTAATTAACTGATTTCCCCTGTCCTTGTTATATCCCTAAATAAATCAGAGCTGTTGTTTCAGCAAGTTATACTGCCTGAGGTATTTGTCTATGTTAAAGTATCTGTACTGTGATTGTTGCACTGTATCTCATTTCACAGGAGGTCCCAGTGCGGAACCAGACCTGGGGTAAGTGTATACTGTGAAGGTAATTCTGATATATTGTGTGGGCCACTAGTGGGAAGAAAGGGGGTTGCAGTGTCCCAGAGGGCTGTGACCAAGTTAGTTTAACTATTGCAAACCCTGACCTCTGGGTGGAGGCACCTCATTATTGGATCCAGGCCCCTCAACCTGTTAGTGGCAAATCAGGCAGGGGGTAGTAGCCCCTGGGGCAGCGCCATCTATAGGGTTACATCTTGGAGGCTCACCGCTGGGATTGTGTGTCCTCTAGTGGCCATATTCTAGAACCACTGTTAAGAAAAAATGGGTACCCGACAGAAGTGGCTGTGCACGGCTGGTGGAGTGGTGTACTGGGAGGAGAATCGACCCCAAAATGCTATGCTTATCCTGGACATCCCCTGGGTATCAATACAGACACTGTGCAGGAGTACTTTCAAGGTGGAAGGTTTACAAACCCTGTGGTGGTGGGTCGGCATGCTAATCTGCTCACCCACACTTTCCATAGCCTAGTAGAGTTTAAGGATCCCATAGATAGCTCCAAAGTGCCACAGACCATTACCCAGAGGACCCTCACTGCTTGGAGTGATAACTAAGGACAGTAAAGGGGAATCAGCCCCCACCACTATCTGAAACTTTGAGGAGAAATTTGCTGAATGTGTTGCTGGGAGAGGGGAAAACTGTGGAGGACTTGAAGAAACTATTCTTGCCACCTGAGGTGTTCCTCCCCCAACACCCCTCTCCTGCTCCAGTGCCCGAATGGTGGCTGAACCAATGCAGACTCCATTTCTGCACCTGCCATTAGTCACGACTCTTACTGAAGGTTGAGGATCTTCTCTGGCACCTCCCCCACCCCCAGGGGAGGATGACTGGGAGACCTGGATAGACTATGTTGCCCCCAAGTGCTAGAATGGCAATGCTCGGGAGGCGACGAAGAGGGTTAGTGAGCCACCGAGGTCCTGCCCTGGCTACCATCCGTACTAAGCGGCCAGTAACCCTGAAGCAACTGCACAGGCCTATCTTGAGGCCTTGGAGAAGTGTATGGGAGCCCAGATTCTGATGAGGACCTATGGTGGAGAGTAAGAAATGCACAACAGTACCAAGGGAGTTGTTGTCTGTGTATGTCTCGGCTGGAAAAATTGTTGCAAGAATGCCTCAAAAAGGTAGTTTGCCAGCGATTGAACTGGACCGAACCAGACTGGACAGAATCCTTAAGTCTCCCCTCTCAGAACTGCTGTTGCTTCAGTTATGCCTGGAAAATCGACTGGAATCCCACCCTCCTATGATGAGTTAATGAGAGAAATTCGAGGAGTTGAGAAAAGCGACCTCAGGAGGTACCTGCACCAACAGCTGTGCTACGACCCAGTGACTGAGGGTGACCCATCAAGTGAAGTTCAGGGCAGAGGTTGAGCAGTCAATAAGTGCTCTGACAAGGAAAAGATATGCCACAATGGGCGCGAACTGTTGAGAGAATCCGGGAATTCAAAAACAGTCCCTTTATGAGGCCACGCCTGCAATGCAGGCCCTGACCTATATCCGACTGCATCTGCTATGGGGTGCGGGTACCACCCATGTATCTCCTGCTGATAACAGCTCCAAACTCCATTCCTTGACCATGGAAGTGGAGAAACTGACGAGATGTCTCCAAATGCTTATCACGCGCAGACAGAGATGGCACCCAGGTTTCCAGTTAGTAATACCCCGCCCTGGCTCCCAGTGTGGCGCCTCGGCCAGCTCAAACTCAGAAAGTATGTTTTGCTATAATTGTGGGAAAGATGGGCACATGAAAAGGGAATGCCAGTCCCAAAAGACACTGACAAAGTTGCATATAGGCTACAAGGAGAGCTTAGGAGAAAATCAGTGGTTAAGAGGTGCACGACATGATCCCAGTGAGGGCACCAAAAATGCTAATTCACGTCCCTTTGTGGCAAGGTCAGTTGCCCAGCCCCACCACCGCCTCTCCAGACTGGTCCAGAATAGTGGGTCCTCCATGGAGACCACTGTAAAGGTGAATGGAGTGTCTACAAGAGCTGTAATAGACAGTGGCTCCCAAGTGACAATTATGTTCCAGGATTGGTATCGAAGCATTTTCAGAGCGTACTTACAACCATTAGAAGGACTGCATGTATGGGGTTAAGTGAGAAGGCCTACCCTATTCCGGTATATCCGAATTTGGCTGTCTTTCCCCACCTCCGTGGCTGGACGGCGAACAAATAGAGACCCTAGCTCAGTGTGTCCCCCACTGACTGTATGATGGTGTCCTTTGTTGATTGGAACAAATGCTCATATGTTCGAAGGCTGGCACAGTTGTGTTATGAAAAACAGGGTCAAAGACTAGTAGAGCTTTAGAGTTCGGCTTTAATTAAGAAGCCTATGAGGCACAGAGAGATGCTGAAAAAACAGAACCAGAGGAACAAGGTCGGAATTGTATGGAAGAAGGATCCTGAGTCTCTGATCCTGGCGCAAATGCCCAGTGTATCTTACAGGAGAGGTCAGTATCAGAAAGGATGTTAAGAATAAAATATTAATGTTGGATGCACCAGGCGGTGGAAAATTGCCAGAGGGACTGCTGGTCAAGCCTAGTATTTTGCCCGCTAGAGCCCATGCTTATGCCAGAAGGGTAATGGTCCAAGTTCATAATGTGTCTAGAAAGACATTCGAGTAAACAGAGGTTGCATCCTGGCTAATGTGCATTGTGCAGACACTGCAGTGCTACCCAGCAGCAAGAGTTCAAGGAAGAATGACAGAGTAACACGCCTGACTTGTTTGATTTCACGACTCCCGCTGCCAGCTGAATGGAAAGTGAGGATCAGTGAGAAGCTTGCCCAGAGAGACCAGGTGTTTTCTTTAAAGGAATGGGACGTAGGATGCGTGCAAGGAGCTGAGCACAATATCCGGCTGCATGACGAAAGACCATTTCGTGAGAGGTCTCGACGCCTGGCACCTGCTGACATAGATGATGTGAGACGGCATCTGCAAGAGATGTTAGCTGCTGGTGTAATACAAGAATCCAGAAGCCCTTATGCTTCCCCCATTGTGGTAGTGAGGAAAAAGAATGGAACAGTAAGGATGTGTGTGGATTATCGCACCTTAAACGCTTAATTTGCTTTTGGGGGCGGACTATCCTGATCAGTACACAATGCCCTCGCATTCAGGATGCTGGACTGCCTAAGCGGGGCAAGTGGTTCTCCGTGCTGGATCTCCGCAGTGGGTACTACCAGATCCGATAGGCCCAGAGGACCGTGAGAAGGCGGCCTTTATCTGTCCTTGCGCTTCTATGAATTCTATGAGGATGCCTCAAAGGGTTTCAGGTGCCCCAGCCACTTTTCAACGATTGATGGAGCGTGCAGTGGGGGGACATGAACTTACTAGAGTGCCTGGTATACCTAGATGATGTTATTGTGTTGGCAGCTCACTGGAGGAACAGGAGAGCAGATTATTTAAGGTATTGGACCGACTGGAGGACTTTGGCCTTAAACTGTCCATTGATAAGTGTCAATTCTTTCAAACATCAGTAAAGTATGTGGGACACATAGTATCCACCGAGGAATAGAGACCGGACCAAGTAAAGTTGAGGCCTTGACCACCTGCCACAGCCCAAAATCTAAAGAACTGCAAAGATTCCTGGATTCTGTGGTTATTATCGGAACTTCATCAAGGACTATTCAAAGAGTGATCCGCCCTTTACTTAACCTTACTAAGGGTATCCCCCAACCCACAAAAATACCAAAAGTCAGCGTCCTCAAGACTGAAAGAGTGTATTTTCATCCGAGTGAGTAGAATGGGGCCCGCTGGACTCCTGATTGTGAGACTGCTTTTCATGAGATCATATATCAACACCCATGCTCCAGTGCTGGCCTATGCCGATCAAGAAAACCTTCGTCCTGCACACTGATGCTAGCTTGCAAGGGTTGGGGGCTGTGTTGTACCAAAACCGCGAGAATGGCCTGAGACCAGTGGCCTTTGCCAGTAGAAGCCTGACCCCATCCGAAAAGAACTATCCTGTACATAAGTTAGAGTTCCTAGCTTTGAAGTGGGCTATTGTTGACCAATTCCATGAGTACTTGTATGGGGCTAAAATACTAGTAAAACTGACAATAATCCTTTGACCTATGTGCAGACCTCAGCTAAGTTGGATGCCACTGGCCATAGGTGGCTTTCTCGTATCTACATATGACTATGTACTCGAATACCGAGCAGGTCTGAACCACATAGATGCTGATGCTCTCTCCCGAGGCCTGTTCCCCAGAATGATTGGGTCCATTGGCAGAACCTGACATTCGGGCACTCTGCCGAAGTTTGACAGGGAGGAACAAATGTCCATGGGCGCAGTGGACTGCATGGTGGATTGCTTGGGACCCTCTGAAATTGCATACCTGCTGCTTGTGCCACTTTTCTGCAATAGACATTGGTGCACTGCCTCAGCTGGACAATGACAGTATTGGCTCAATCCCATATGATCCCATAATCAAAACAGCTTTAGAAAGCCCTCTGGAAAAAGATGTGTCCAAATTACGCTCCACTGATTTGAGAACTGCACTGTTATACAAGAAGGTCCTAAGTTGAAACTGATCAATAAACTGTTATACAGAGAAACAGTAGACAGAGGGGACAAGTAGACAAACAACAACTAGTGCTGCCCACTGCCTTCGAGACTCAGTACTGAGGTCCTTGCACAACCCATAGGGGCACCTTGAGTATAGACAGAACACTTGACTTGGTGAGATCCAGATTCTATTGGCCTAAGATGGGGGCTGATGTAGACAACACATTCAAACTTGTAGTCACTGCTTACAGAGAAAGCTTTGCCCCAGAGGGCTGCCCCTTGTTAACATCACCACCAGTGCACCCATGGAGCTGGTCTGTATTGATTTTCTGAGTTTGGAGTCAGATCAAAGAAATATCAGTAATGTGCTGGTGGTCACTGACCATTTCACCAGATATGCCAAGTTTTCCCAACAAAGACCAGAAAGCATCCACTGTGGCCAAAGTACTTGTAGAAACTTTTTGTTCACTATGGGGCTCCACAAAGAATCCATTCTGATCAAGGAGAGACTTTGAGAGTCGTCTGATCAAAGAGATGCTTTCTCTGTGGGAGTCACGAGAGTCAGAACCACTCCTTACCACCCAGGGGACCCACAGCCTGAGCGTTTCAACGCACTTTGCTAGATATGCTAGGCACCCTGCACCCAAAGGACAAGCCTAGATGGAGCCAACAAATTAGCACCCTGGTACATGCTTATAACTGCACCAAAAGTGATGCCACTAGTTCTCCCCCTACCTGATGTTTGGAAGAAAGCTCGACTACCAGTAGATGTGTGTTTAGGGTCTCTCCTGATGGGGTTCAAGCTGACAACTATTTACAGTATGTGCAAAGTTAAGGCCCAGCTAACTCATGCAGTCAACTGGCTCAAACCATGGCTGCCAAAAGAAATCTGGCCAACAAAGAAAGGTATGATAAAGGTGAAAGACTGGAACTCCAGGAGGAGATCGGGTATTGCTAAGAAATCTGGGACTGCATGGCAAGCACAAGATTGCTGACAGATAGCACTCATCTCCCTCACATTGTAGTGGGCAAACTAGATGATCTGCCAGTGTACAAAGTAAGGCCTGAGAATAATTCAAAGATGTAAAACAATGCATAGAAATCATTTACACCCATTGGACAAATCCTGATTGAGTCTGAGCCCCAGAAGATGCCTCTGGACCAGTGACTAGAGCTGCTGCTAAGAAAAGATCAAGGAAGTCTGCACCTACAGAAGCAGAGTTAAGTGTTCCCCTGCACAGAGTCCCAGTTGAGCATGACTGTCAGTCCATATCAGAGAGAAAGTGAGATGACTTTGAATACTATCCTTCTTCACGAACTGAGTCAATTGTTTGGGGCAATCCCTAGTCAATACTGGAGACAAAGCTGGGCCTTCTGGACTGTCTAAGCCCCAGCTTCATCCTGGAGCCATTGCTCCCCAGAAAGTGAAGTGCAAAGCATCAGATCAGATGAAATGGAATCATTGTGCATGGTTGAACTGTTTGAGTTTTCAGGGAGAAAATGATAGATTGGGTCAGACTGGTGATACACCAGAACAAAAGTATTTTGAGTGCCCTGACAGTCCACTGCCAGTGTTAAAGCTCTCCTGCGAGACCAAATGTTGTGGACTCCAGAAACTGTAACTCCTGGAGCTGAAAGTGCCCCAAGTTCTAGCCTCTCTACCCCCATGGAGACTCTGACAAGTGAGGACAATGCTGAAAATGAGGCTCAGAGTGCAGAGACTATAACAGTTCCCCTAGAAGACTGGTCGAGCTGTAAAGCCTGTGGTGCACCTCAGTTATGATTCACTTGGGAGCCTGTGGACTTGCCTCTCAATGTTGTCCATAAAGGAGTGTATGTGTCCCGAGCTCATTGCCCAAACTGAGCATCAGTGCTAACTCCAAGTTACTTGTGCCCTCAAGTATGGTGCCCTGCCCCATCCAGCCCCAAGGTAACTGATAGGGAAGGGCCCCTCTCTTCAGGTTTCATGTACAAGAGGTAATAACTTGAGTTATGGTACAATGTGTATGTAATACTGTGTAAAGAGTGACGTACTGCAATGTTTCAGAAATGTGTTCTTGGTAAAATGATATATTGACTGATGATTACATGTGAGCCTAATGCAAATGTATATGGTTGCAGTTGAAACTTATGGAGTACTTGCTTGACGCGGACGCCAAGCTTTCCCAGGCCAGGAAGGGTGTAACCCCCTGCAAATGGGGTTCCCAAAAGACTTCCAGGAGCTTGCTTGAATGCTCCAAGCCTGAATGGTGTTTGGCATTTAGCCATTTATCAGTGAGTGTTTTAGAACCTCTGGTACTGTCTCTTTAAGAGCTGTCTGCTTGCAGACATAATTAGTGTGTATGGGGACTGTGTGTTTCTTTGATTGAGTACCACAAGCTGCTGCCAATTCACTTCATTTTGCAGTCACTAGAGTGCAAAGGGAACCTATCTGAAAGATGTAACTGTTTGCCAGAAATTATTTAGAGTAATAATGAAATTACAGTTTGTCTAACCTGCTTTCTTTGCAGTCAGAACTGTGTCTGCTAGTTCCCCATTCTAGTTTTGAACTGCTGAACTGGACCAATCAGTGTGGGTAAGCTAGCTCTAAAATGGTGCCTTGGACGAATCAGAACTTGGACTCATAATCTGAGCCAGCCACAAGAGGATTGTATAGACAGTGACTCTGGGAGATGTAGTTTAGACTTCAGCGCCTTTTTGGACCAACAGCAGCAGTCTATTGTGAGTGACAGCCAATCCAGTCAAGAACTGGGAGGAACTCGAAGGAAGTGCCCGGTTTTGTCGGTTGGAGTTTCAGTTGAGCTTTGGCAGTGAAGAAGGAAGGAGCCCTGTGCTTTTTCAGTGTGCAGCTTTAGTCAAAAAGCGTGTGTAAGGCCCAGAGTTCCGGTCTGCAGCTTGTGTAACTGCTTGTTAGGACTGAATCCGTCCTGTGAAAAGAATCAAAGGATCTCTGAAGAGTAGAAACCAGGCTCACCCTGTAGAAGACTGGAGGGATTGCTGAAAATTGCACTCGGTCTGTCAGGAACTGAATCTGCTGTGTGTTCTCCCGGGTATTGTGCAGTAATTGCGATCGGGATACAGATGCAGCCTGCCTGGTATAGTGCTTTCTTTTATATGGATGTGTGAAGAGGTTTGTGTACCTCAAGTGAGCCCTGCTGACATTGAAGGACCCTATCTTATTTGGAGGTCGTGAGTACTAATTCAGGGTCGCTCCCTGTTGAATTGCCACATTAAATCCAAATGGAATTACTGTACTGCTGACTGTTTAATTCTCCTTTCTCTGTGTGAAAGGGCCCTACCAGCTGCCACGGTTTGACTAGCCACTAAGGCTTGGGTACCCAGGGACAGTAACTGATAGGGATAGGCCTGTGCACAGAGCCATAAAGTAGATTATTAGAGTGATAAGCTAATTAACCTGATTCCCCTGTCCTTGTTATATCCCCTAAATAAATCAGAGCTGCTTGTTTCAGCAAAGTTATACTGCCTGAGGTATTTGTCTATGTTAAAGTACTGTACTGTGATTGTTGCACTGTATCTCATTTCACAGGAGGTCCCAGTGCCGGAACCAGACCTGGGGTAAGTGTATACTGTGAAGGTAATTTGATATATTGTGTGGGCCACTAGTGGGAAGAAAGGGGTTGCAGTGTCCCAGAGGGCTGTGACCAAGTTAGTTTAACTATTGCAAACCCTGACCTCTGGGTGGAGGCACCCGCCATTGGATCCAGGCCCCTCAACCTGTTAGTGGCAAATCAGGCAGGGGTAGTAGCCCCTGGGACAGCGCCATCTAGGGGTTACACATAGGTAAACGGGACCCGTTTTGCTATATTCTGGTGGTGTTTTTTTTTTTTTTAATACGCCTAGAAATGTTGTTGTTTCTGGGCACCCAAAAATCCTTGGTGCCCAGCTTAGCAAGAGGAGCCATTCAACTGCATTCTCAGTATCAGAACAGCGGGACTTTCTTGAACAGTGAAGATGCAACTGGAGCTGTGCTGACAGCTTGAGTGGGAGCAGTGAGCTGGCGCTTGATTGATCGATCTCTCTCTCTCTCTCTCTTTTTCAGCAATCTTGATCTCTCTCTCTCTCTTCCTTCCTTCCTTCTCAGCCTACCCTCCTTCACATTTCCCCATTAGTGCTGAGTGCATACCGTAATATTAAAGCTAACCAGGATGCCCACCCCTGGTACCGCTTGCCCAACACCCTTCTCTCCAGGTCACCCCACCCCATGAACAAGTGGTGATATCAGGATGCCCACCCCCCAGTGCCACTGTAGATTTAAGCAACATAGGAGTGTCCAGTGCCCACTGTTGGCTCCAATAAAGCTGTAAACCTAAAAAAAGAAAATAGTCCCTCCATTTTTATGTTGCTTGCATGCATGTGCAAGAAACATAGTGCCATCATCGGAGATTTCGGAGGTGTGTCACCTCCTCCTCCAATTCAGGCAGTGTGCTGGCAGGTGCGGCCCCTGTAAGCCAATGTATTTTGGAGCTGTCTATGAAACGCTCCAAAATGCAGTGGCATACAGTTGAAAGGGGAGCTACGCTTCCAGTGAGCAGAGATAAAGAAGCCCACTGAAGCCGGTAGCTCCCCCACACGAGGCGGCGCGCCCGCACTTGCTGGGCGTAGGCCGACGGGCGCTCAACCTCGGGCCGGGCTGAGCTGCTGTCGCTGTCCCCCCTGCTTAGGTGCCACGCTGGGAGCCCACCCCAGCGTGGCAATGAGTCCTTGGCCGACAGGTGCCTAATCCCCGCCGGCTGAACGCCCCAACGTCCTTGTGCTATGCTAGGAGCCCACCCCAGTGTGGCAAACCGTCCCACCACGCCTTTTTTTTTAACCTGAAAACGGTAAACGCCTCGCCGGAGCGCTCCACCCCTCCCACAACCTGCACCCAGCCTCCCACACCCCCTCTCACCCCATACTTACCTCTGGACTCGGCCAACGATCTTGGTGGACCGGGAACACGTCTACACTCTTCAAAGCCAACACGCGAACTGAGGAAATGCCTGGAAGCTGTATAATGGCCTAGATAGGGGGTTTCAACTTTGTTGCATATCTCAAGCATTTTTGGAATTTTGCACCAAATTCAACAGGAGTTTTGGACCTTCTCATGAATGATGTCACGTCATGGCGTTATTCGGGCCCAAAGGGGTGATTTCGCACAGTGACTGCGTAAATCACCCTTCCGGGCCCGAATACCGCCATGACAGTGACACCATTCATGAGAAGCGGTCCCAAACCCACATGTTGAAAATTTGCAAATATTCTCAAAATGACTGTTTTATTTAGCTGTATACAGTTCCTACGCAGGCTCGTAGTTCGCGAAATTTCAATATTTCACCCAGATTTTCAACATTACCATTTTACCACACCTTCTTATGAGTAGTACAGCTGTCATTTTTCACATCTCACCCAAAATGCTTCCAGAGTAGCACAGAATGGCACAGTCGGTGTGCGAAATCAATGTACAGGACAAATTAAGAAAATCACAGTGACACTGTTCATGAGCAGAGGTCTTAAATGGCTATGTTGAAAATTTGGTGAAAAAATTCCTAAAATTACTGTTTCTGGCGTCGTTACGCAGTTCCTGGCCGCTCGTAAGTTCACAAATGTTCAATATTTGCACTCCAATGACTTCCAAATACCTAAACAGCACATAGAGGCAAGCAACATTCGGCATTGAAAAATGCTTGTTTTTAATAATGCTGTAAATAAGAAAATGGTCCCTCACTGATCTGGCCCCCCAACACCCCCACTCACCCCATCCCGACCCTCGACTCAGCAGCCACCACCTCACACTCCCGACACACCCTCCTTACCTGAACATGTCCCATGACATAGATCCACTTTCCAATTGAAGACATGTTGCTGCTAGAACCGGCGACTGTAATATAAGAACATTAGGTAAGTCTAGTTTAATGTATTTCAGTGAGGTTTGAACTTTTACTCATAACTTTGTCATCTTTTAATATTTTTACACCACATTTTCAATGAGCTATTTTGGGACACCACCTCATGACCAAGGGTTGTAGAATTTTTCAAATCTGGCCCAAAAGATTTTGCAGTTGCTGCGTAAAATCACCTTTCTGAAAGGATTTGGAAATGTTCACCTACGAGGTTCCTGAGGTGGGGTCATAAGAAGGCTATGTTAAAATTTGGTGTAAAAATATGGTAAAATGACCAAGTTATATGTGAATGTTGAAATATTTCAATGTTTGCGCATAACGTCACTAATTTTTGATATATTGACTCCAAACTTTCAACACAGCCATTTTTTCACACCATCTCATAAACATGACAAGTATTATTTTTCAAATCCAGGACGAGATGTGTTTTCATACATGTGGTACAAAATGACGTTTCAGATAGCATTCTATAAATGTTACATGTCATGTTTATAAGGGGTGTCATAAAATGACTATCTGTAACATCTGGGGTAAAAATAAAAAAAACAAAAAAAAAAAAAACAATAATTATTAAGAAATGTGTGTAGCATCAGCCTTTACTCCAACAGATAGTGCTTTGTGATCATGTGCCAGTGAGCTGAGTTAAGGGGTGAGTTCAGTGATCCAGCTGGATGGGAAGAGGCTGGGAGGGGGGGCACTGTCATGCGACACCACCCCCCAGCCTGGGGAGGGTAGGTGCAGGGTTGCCCATACAGGCCAAGTACCATATAGTGAAGAGAACTCCTCTTAGCATAGGGCCCTGCACCTCGTGGGTGCCAGAGGCCCCTGTGATTCAGCTTAGAGATGGATTCTTTGCCCTGTGCATCTGTGTCTGCAGCCACATGGAAGCACAGGACCTAGAGGGGGGCCTGTGCTTCAGCAGTCCACCAGACAGCCCCATGAATTCTTGACATCCATTGCTGCATGGAAGTGCAGGGCTGCATGGCCCCCACTTCCATAAGTGGACAGAGTCTTCCTTTGGTGCACGGCCCACAGGGCACTGCACATCTGCATCTGAATGCGGATACAGTTCCATTATCTCAAAAAGAAAGGACATTTTTTGAAAAAAAATTGCGTTAATGCCTAGTTGAGGTTCAAATGAATGCCACAAAAGTAGGGAAATGTGGCGTTAGGGTTTCCAAACCTAACTCCCTCCTCCTCCCCCACCCTCAAGCAGCAAAAAAAAAAAAAAATAGGGTTTTTGGTCTCCGGCATCTTGGCAGATCAGTGGTGGAGGTCTTCCTTGGGGTTGTTAACCCTAATGCCCACCCACTCCCCTGAGCAAACAAGGTCAGACATGATCTTTTTTCTTCACACAGGGACCACAGGGCCCTGCATGAAGAAAGCTACCACAGATTCTTTTGACAACATGTGGTGAGACGTATTTCTCTGCCTTTGAAGAGTGCGTCACTATGAGGCACTGACTTGGAGCTGTACCATGTGCTTTGAACTGGAGGCTATGGGCTGGGAGGAGGGGTGGGCATTAGGGTTGACAACCCCAAGGAAGACCCCACCACTAATTCGCCAAGACTCCAGAGACCCAAAACCCTAATGTTTTTTTTACTTTTGCTGCTTGGGGTGGGGATGGGGAGTTAGGGTTGAAAACCCTAACACCACATTTCCCTACTTTTTTTTTTTTTCAGTTAGCACTTTTTATTGGTTTCATCAATAAGGTACAGACAGTTAATCTTCAAAGCCATAGTCAATATTCTGAACAAGCTTACACTTATTGAAACATTCTAGATTATGGACATTACAGAGCATATACAGTATCTTGTGTGAGAGTGGTACAGACATGGCATAATAGCTCAACAATATTACACAACAAAAAAGATATTTGGGTATATGGCTGCTTGCAGTATATGCCATAGGATAATTCTAAAGGAATGGGTCTCAATAGTCCCTTATCTTATCTTGAACATTTATCTAACAGGTATTTAAAGGGACGTAAAACTCTAGTATGTCTAAGGTGAGGCGTAATCTCACCAGGAAGATAACTTGTTCTTACCTTAACCTAGTCAAAAGGACCAAAGAAAAACTATCACAGGTATCATTAACTTATTTGTTAAAGATATACGCAGGAAATCTGGTAGTACATTTACATCCAGAATTTAGGGTAGCCAGTCACTTGCCTTCATTTTAAGTAATCACCTATTAGGAGGGTGACCCTGATGATCAGCCTACCCCTGCTCAAGGGGAGAGGAAAGCCATATAGGGGCCCCAGCATAGATGATATTTAGACATTGTGCTGTTCGCTATATGGGATAGGCGGTCTAACCTGGCAATAAGGGCCACTGAATTATACAGCTCAGATATGGAGGGAGTCTCTTTAGCTCTTCCATGGCTTAGAACTAGCCGTTTAGCCTGAAGACTAAACATTGAGAACCATCGGATCTGTGCTTTAGACAACTTCAAGCCCTGAGGTATCAGACCCAGGATCCAAAGCATAGGGGACAAACCTAATGTAGCTCCCAATATTTGTTCAGCAAGGCCAGAAGCTGCTGTCCAAAAAGATGAGAGCTTTGGACACTGCCATAGAATATGGGCTAGATCTCCGACCGAGGCATCGCACCTCCAGCATAGGTCAGTGTCTACCAAATGCATGTGATAGAGCATCTTTGGGGTGCGGTACCAATGAGAAAGTATTTTACATTGTATTAACTGTCTGCGGGGGTCCGGGAGATTTTTATGGGCTTCCCTCCAACATAGTAACCATTGCTCCTCTGGTATAGACTGATTAAGAGCCTTTTCCCATCTAGCTTTGGCTGTGTTAGACCCAGAGGAGTTGTGACCTAAAAGCTGCATATATGCGGCTAACTACTCCCCTCTTGGCCAGAAGCCAGCTAGCAAGGGGGGTTGGGTTACTCTGTCGTGCCCCATGGTGTTGTTTGATATAAGTTTGCACCACGCTGTGTAGTTGCAAATATTGCAAAAAGGTCTTGGACTCTAGGTGGTATTCAACATCTAATTCTTTAAAGGATTTCAAATGTTGTCCACCATCTTCCAGAATCTGAGCTAATTTAAGAATCCCCTTGTTTACCCAGTCCACCCAAAGAAATATTTTCTCCTCTATCATAAGGGCATTGTTATGCCATATTGGCATTTCTGCCAGCGGATAAGGATTGGCCTTTATTTTCTTATGGACTGAGTGCCATGCCGAAACAGAGGCAGATATGGTGGGATGATCCCGCAAAGGCAGGAGTAAAGGGGAATACAGCAGAGTAGCTAGGTTCCTCTGCCTGGCTCTTTCTGATTCCATCTCAACCCACTGGATTATTGCCCCCTGATGGGAGAAACCAGACCATAGTCTGTGTTGTGAGATATGCTAATTTATACCCTTCTATCCAAGGGAGGTTCCACCCCTTGTTTCCAGTTGCACGTAGTTTATTTCTGCCATATCTGGGTTTGGCCTTTTCCCACAAGAAGCTAGAGAACATCTTATCTATAGCTGTCACCCATATTGCCGGAAGGGCCAAGGGGAAGTGTGATATTGTATATAGAAGCTTTGGGGCTACTACCATCTTAATGGCTGATATTTTCCCAGCTAATGTAAGATGTAAATTACGCCAAAGATCCAATTCATTTCTAATATCCGCAATCAAGGGATTTAGATTTAGCTCCCAAATTTTAGCTATATCTGTCTGTAGTCTGATAACTAAGTACACTATCAAGTGAGCCACCCACTGAAGCCCAAACTGAGCCACTAAGGACTTAGTACATCGGATATTTAATGGTAGCACCTCTGTTTTGGAGCGATTGATTTTTAGACCAGATAGCGTAGCAAATTCCGCCAATAGATTAAAAAGGGGAGAGATGGAAACTGGGGCATCAGCTAGTAGCACAAGCAAGTCATCCACATATAAGAAGGTAGAGTACACCTTTTCACCAATGCGAAAGCCTTTTATTTCAGAAGAGGATCTGATGGCAATGGCTAGGGGCCCCAGTGCAAGAATAAACAATAAAGGGGAAAGGGGGCACCCCTGCCTGGTTCCCCACCCCAAAGAGAAGGGAGCAGACAGTGTGGCATTTGTAAGGACCCGTGCCATGGGTTGGTTATACAGTGCAGCTATCCAAGCCCGAAAGCAGGGTCCACACCCCATAAATTCCAACACCTGCAGTAAAAAATCCCATTCAAGGGAGTCAAAAGCCTTCTTGAAATCTATTGTCACTGCCGCGGCAGGAGTAATGCCTGCTTGGGCATAGATTATAAGGTTGATCATAGAACAGATGTGATCCCTACTGAATCTCCCTGGAACAAATCCCACCTGGGAAGGATGGACCAAGGAGGTAAGCAAGGGACTAAGCTGATTGGCCATAACTTTCGTAAATATTTTGCTGTCAGAATTAATCAAAGAAATTAGCCGATAATTAGAGGGTTTTGTAGGGTCCTTCCCTTTTTTAGGGAAAATTGTAATGATCACTTCTCTAAGCGAGCTTGGAAAAAAAACAGAACTTTTTGCTGAATTAAAAAGGATGGCCAGTAAAGGGGCAATTTGCAGAGCTACTAAACTCCAGAATTCAGGGGGAAAGCCATCTCCTCCTGGTGCTTTGCCTGAATTTAAGGCCTGTAAAGCTATGGTTACTTCCATAGAAGTAATAGGGGCTTCGAAGTCCTTCGCCTGCTGCGGAGATAGCCAAGGGATAGACAGTAGACCGAGGAAACACTTTATCCACATGTGGTCCAAAACTCTCGAGGATGTATAGAGTTCCTTATAGAAATTCACCACTATATGGTTTATACCCTCCTGAGATACTTGTATTTCTCTGCCTGGATCTCTGAGACCAGTGATATAGCTCTCTGCTCTCTGTTTGCATAGCCTGTATGCATAGGGAGGGGCATCACAAGTAGAAAAAGGGAAGTGGTTATCCCTCTATACAGACAGTTGGTGAGACCCCATCTGGAGTACTGCGTGCAGTTTTGGAGACCTCATCTATGCAAGGACATAGACAGGATGGAAGCAGTCCAGAGGAGGGCAACTAAAATGGTGCAGGGTCTACATCAGAAACCATATGAAGAGAGACTGAGAGAGCTTAATATGTATACCCTTGATGAAAGGAGGGACGGTGGGGCATGATAGAAACTTTTAAGTACCTCAAGGGAATCAACAAAGTCCAGGAGGGTAGCATCTTTCAGAAAAAGAGATGTGTAATAACAAGTGGGCACAATTTAAAGTTAGAGGGGGGACGGCTCAGGGGTAAAGTGAGGAAATTCTTTTTCACGGAGAGAGTGGTGGATGCATGGAACCGCCTTCCTGGAGAGGTTGTGGGGTCTAAAACAGTGGAGGAATTCAAACATGCATGGGACAGACATAAGGCAATTATAGTGGGAGGTTGCAGGAAATAGGCTGTTGGTTAACTAGAATCTGCAGCTTATCCAGTAGGTAGGGAAATGGGCAGACTGGGTGGGCCAAGTGGTCCTTATCTGCCGTCAAAGTCTATGTTTCTGTATGCCAATATTTTCCCCCTTTCTCACCTCCCACCCAATACCTGTGCTTTGAGTGTAGAACGGCCAGCTACTCCTTCCTATCCAGAAGGCTATTACTATCCGAGTGAAGGCGAATCATTTCCAAGTGATAAGGGGAGGGTCTGGAGTCAAATGGAGGAGGGGGGGGAGGTTCTTACAAGTGCCCTCCAACACAGCCAGATGTTGCTCAAACTTTTTAAGTTGTTGTTCCCTCCGCCGTCTACGGGCGGCATCGTATGCCATGATAGCCCCTCTAAGTGTGACCTTCAAAGCTTCCCACAAGCATGCCAGGTCTGTCAGCTCTGGGGGATTATCTTGCAAGAACAGTTTGACTTGTGTAACCATCCAAACTGGAAAGCCTGGATCTCTCAATAAAAGAGGGTCAAGTTTCCAGATACGTGTGTGTCTGATCTCCGAGCCCCACATTAGCAGCAAGCGGACAGGAGCATGATCAGATATTACTATTGGGTGGATCTGAATGTCAAATTCAGTATTCCGCTGAAATGGGGAAATTAGCCAATAATCCAAATGGGAGTAGGTTTTCTGAACCGGAGAGAAAAAAGTATATTCTTTTCCTTGGGGGGTGTAGGGTTCTCCAAGCATCTCTTAACCCCATATCAGCCATGAGCTGTTGCAGTGCCCTTCTTGCTTTGGGGTGTCTATCTGGGGCATTGGTATTCCTATCAGCTCTCAAGTCTAAAGGAACATTAAGATCCCCTCCCAGAACCACCGGTGTTTGATCCCCTGCTATAGAGGAAATGGACTGCGCCATAGCGTAAAAGCATTCCGGTAAGTCCTCATTAGGACCATACATGTTAACTACCACCAGAGGCCCTGTTGTGTGATTAAAAAGAACCCTTACCCATCTGCCAAAGTTATCCCGCTTGGATTTAACTAATGTCCAGTGAAGGGATTTGTGCACTAGAATAGCAACTCCTCTTTTATGCGTAGAGGCAGCGGAGAATATCACCAGGCCCACCCAAGCCCTCTTAAGGCTATCGTTATCTGCTTGCTGGAGTTTGGTCTCCTGGAGTACAGCAACATCCATTCTCAGCCTTTTTAAATGTGCCAAAACCTGTGAATGCTTTGTTGGAGTATTAAGCCCTCTCACGTTCCAGGTAACCAGATTTGTTATCCATAGCCTAATTTCTTTATGAAAATTAATCTGGTGTTCCAATCATGAGATAGACAAAAAGCTGAGAAGAGGAGAGGCCCCCTCCAGGATACCATACCGCTACCGAGCAGCTTCAATACCATCCCTGCAGTTTGAACAAGCAACCTGATACCTTGCAAAAAATAATACAGTAGCACTGCATTTAACAAACAAACATATCAACCCGAACTATTTACACCCGGCCTGAAGCCATCTTGTCCTTAATGCTAATAAAACCAAGTGTATGCTCTTCTCACTTCATCCAATTCCAAATCTTCACCCCTCACCCCTTCACATCTCTACCCTAAAGGGTGAGACCCTGGAGGTAGTTTATTCATTTAAATATCTGGGATTCACTTTGGATCCCATGATCTCCTTCAGCTCCCATGCCTTAATCATTGCCAAATCTCTTAATCAGAAACTAGGTCTCCTCTACCACATTCACCCGCTTCTCACATCTGCCACCTGCCAGAAAACTGCCTCCTCCTCCCTTTTACCTCTCCTAACCTACTGTGCTCCCCTGCTCCTCTCTGCCAACTCTGCCACCATGTCCCTCTTCTCTCAAGTTTACTATAGGATTGGAAGGTTTGCCCTGGGGGTCAAATCCAGCTCGCACCACTGTGATGTCCTCTCCTCGCTGTGCTGGTTCCCTTACATTGATAAATTCAGGTACTCCTCCTTGAGCCTCATATTCAAGCTCATCCATGACTTTTCACCTCCTTGCCTTAACAAACTCGTGTGCCTCCGGCATGCACCACGCACTCTTCGCTCAGCCTCACTTCCCCTCCTTGTCCTACCGAATCCATGTTTGGCCACCTCCAGGAGATCCTTCTCATTCGCTGCTCTCTCAGATTGGAACTCTCTCCACCCCGACAATTTTGTCCTGCTCCTCTCTCACTCTGTTCCAATCTATGCCATCTGCCTCATTTTTCCCCTCTTCAACCTGTTCTTGCTTCTCCCGAATAGGCCCCCCCCCTTCTTAATGTACCCCTGATGTGCACTTTACTACTTAATGTCGTGATGTAACTATTATCATGTGCCAACTGCCTAATCGCTGTTTTATCTCTTACCCTGATGAACCTTGTTTAAGCCTTTAATCATTGCTTTGTCTTTTTTGTTTCCTCTAAATGTCAAATGTTACCTCTCTGTAAATTTACACTATTAATGTCCAATTTATTACCACTCTGTTAATTTTGTTCTACTACAGTATGTAATCCATACCCAGGTCGCCCCTGAAAAAGGGACTGTACTGTCTCAGTGGACTCACCCGGTCACCAAAACTCAAATAAATAAATAATAAATACATAAAGACGGCCACAAGGAAGCCCCACGGAGTCTGGCCAGCAGCATATGCTTCAAGGCCACCATGCACATCCATGGGGGGAGTGTAGTAAAGCGATGCCTTACTCTGCAGTTTGAGAGAGAGGTCGCTGTCTGTCAGCCAAAAGGAGGAAGGGGTAGATTAGAATCATAGGATCTATCCGGGAAGGGTATCTGTCGTGTGCCTTGCAGGGCCACCGTCCGAGGTACCTTGTAAATATCCCAGTAAAACAATACAGTGGGGGGGTGGAAGAGGGAAAGCTGGGGGGAAAAGAGTTTACATATGTATTAAAAAGAAAAGAAAAAAAGATCTTGGGGGGCAAGCTTACACACAGATTTAAGTACCCCAGAGAGTCTTGGTAAGAGAGACGAACAAAAGAAAACCAACATTTATTCCAAGTCCTTCATGTAGCTGTATCAAGGTGTATCATAGAAGAATCTTCATCAGTCTGTGTATGCTCAAAAGTTTGATTATTCTCAGCATCTGCCAAGAGAGGAATGGGGCTCTTTCATAGGTTTGTAGGAGATGCAACGATATCCACCCATGATTTATCCTGTTCAGCAATCGAAGGTTTTTCAGTACCTAACTGTGATGACGCATCCCCGTTGGCGACATCCTGTGGATCTGGACTGTCTGTTTGGAGCAATGCATAGGGATTTGGGGTGAAACACACTCGCACATCCATGCCCGGGCGAGCTCCATGTCTGTGCTCAGGGTCGGGTCGGGGACCCATCGACGCCGCCCGCACCTTAGGGTGCTGTCGTTTGGGATGCCGGGTTGAGGGATGATGCTTCCGTCATCTTGGCGGCAGGACAGCCTCTAAAGTTTGAATCTGCATATTAGAAGATGCGTCTGTTGTAGCCTGCAGGGAATCTTCCAACTCTGTTATCTCCACCGTCATCTGTGTGGCCGAGTAGGCCCCTTGCGCTTGAAAGTCCTCTGGGTGCTGGGCTCTTAAGAAGTCCATCAGATTTTCAGGGGAAGCAAACGTCAGCAGTATTCCATTATGCATCACCCTCATAGTAGCTGGATAGCGCAAAGAGAAGGAATAGCCATGTGCGTGAAGGATCTTCCTTGCCGAACCATACTCTCTCCGGCTGTCCAATAATTCTTTTGAGTAGTCCTGAAAGACATGTATTCTATGCCCCTGCCATATGATATTATTAATTTCGCTGGCCGCTTTCGTAATGACCTCATTTTGTGTGAAATCCAGGAATTTAGCCAGCAGCGGCCTAGGTCTTTCGCCCGGTATGGGAGGAGGGGCTAGGGAACGATGAGCTCACTCTACCTTGGGCACAAAGTCCTCTGGGAGGCCTAACAATGTAGGGAGAATGTGCTGCAAAAAAGAAACCACATTATTTTTTTCAGCCCCTTCTGAGAAACTGATGAACCTAAGGTTGTTTCGCCGGCTCCTGTTTTCAAGGTCATCGACCTTCTCCTGAAGTAAATGAATCATTTTAGCTTGCTCCCTCATGTTTGCCGTTAAGTCATGTATGGCTGCGTCTTGCGATCCCAATCTCCGTTCGGTGTGAAACAAGCAGACTTCGATCCCTTTTAGCGTTTAGGTAGTCGCATTAGCAGCAGTGGTGAGCTGCTCCATCTGTGTTAATGTTTGAGCAAACATCTGTTCCGTGTGAGAATTCTCACCCGTCACACTGGAGTTGCAGGCCATGCCGAGAGTCGGGCCCAGGTCGATGTCAGGAGAAACAAGCGTTAGTTTACAACAAAAAGGCGTTTGTGATGCTTTGGCAGGTAATTCTTTAACATATATCATTCACCCCTCTACAACAAGTCTAAATATGCCTGTATAAATCTCCTATGCCAGGTTTCGTCGGATCCTTTTCCCCTTAGCTGCAGAGCAGAGAAATTAGGCAGCCATCTCGTCCGTAGTTGGCCACGCCTCCCTACTTTTTTTTTTAATTAATGTGATTACTTTTTTTTAATGAATAAACTTCACATTTCCCTACTTTTGTAGCATTAACTTGAACCCTAACTGGTGCATTAACACAGGTTTGTTTTTGTTTTTTGCAATAGATAGATAGATAGATATGGGGAGTTAGGGTTCAAAACCCTAACACCACATGTCCCTACTTTTCTTTAATTAATGCACTTGCTGTTTTTTGTTTTGCCTTTTTAATTAATAAACTTCACATGTCCCTACTTTTGTGGCATTAACTTGAACCCTAACTGGTGCATTAACACAGTTATTTTGCAAAGACTATATAGACAGAGATAGAGAGAAAGAAAGAAAGAACGAGAAAGAAAGAAAGAAAAGGGAAATAAATTATTTTAAAGCACAGTGGGGTCAAGTGGTTTGCTTTTAGGTCACACAGTGAACCCATGTCAGTGATGGGATTTAAACCTCTGATCTGTTCCACAGTTCAGTGCTCTATCCACCAAATCACACTGCCCCCTCACCAAACCCAACAAAAATGCAAAACAACAGATATAGATAATGCATTAACTTCTCCTGACACAATATTTCAAAAGATCCACACATCCCATTTGCAGAGGCAAACTGGCCTATTGGTTTCCATTTTAGGAAGTGCCTGTTCAAGGTACCAGAGCTTGTACAGACCCCGACACACCCGAGAAGGGGTGAAGACACCATAAGCATGTGGAGGCAGGAAATGTAAAAGGGAAGGGTTAAGAAAAAATTAGCTCAGTGGTGATATGTCCCATTCATTTGAAGGGTGCAAATTCCTAACTTCATGTTGCCCATTTTTGAGCACTATGATTTGTCCCAATCTACTTTGGGCAGTGCTGTACATGTTACTTTTACAATGTAATATTTGGCCTAACTCAAAATTTTATATATTAATATTTTATTTATTTCTCGGATTACAGTACCTTTGAGCCAGAGACTCTTTTACAAAGCTTCCATGTCAGGAGAGAACAATTGTTTGCAGCAAATGGACATTTGATAGGCTCAGTGACAATTAGACAGGAAGCATTACACACATTAGAGCCAACAAAAAATAAGATATGGTTAAAGCTGGTACAAACAATAGGTAAATAGTAGCAGCAAAAGTGCCGTCAGTAGGATGACTTTGTCCTTAACAGGGTAGTAAGTAACGATATCGGCAGATGAGTTCATTGCAACATTTGATAACACAGCAAAATATAAAGGGTTTCAGCTAGGTAACATGATTTAATTGTTGTAACATTAAGCAGTCAGCATATTGACATTGTCTGTACCATATTGGAAAATAGGGGGGTGGGAGTGGGAGTGTCACACCCAGTGGCCACAGAGGCAGAAGATGGGTAAAAGTTGGGAGGGGGGAGCTAGATGAGGAGAGTAATAGGTGGAATGCAGAAGTATTTAGCAGACAGAATATATCATTGATTATAGAAGGGTGGTGGGTTGGAGGTACAGTAATTGGGGTGGAGGGGAAGTAAATGTTGCAAAGGAGGTTAGGGTAGGACTTAACACATAAATATATAAATTTATCTGCAAGTGTGAGGGGCAAGACCATAGCTCATGAGTAGTGAAGTCACAAGTAAATTATGAAGCTCTTGCCCCCTCACAAGTTGAGGTAAACTGTGTAGTTTGAGTCAAGCCATTGTGCATTAAAGTTATACAACATCTGGTTAAGAGTCCTTATTTTTGCTGGCCCGCCAGCGCAGAGGCAGTGCGTCTGTCTGTGATGCCAATGACCCTGGTTCAGAAACATACTCGGGACATCAGAGGGCCAGCCGGTGGGAGAAGGATTGAGCATTCTTGAGACTGCTCTCCTTCTCCGGGGGGACTGGGGTTGTGTATCCAGCATGTCATTGACCCCTGGCGGAGGCTGGGGGGGGGATCCATTGTGCTGGTGCTGTTATCTGCAGGGGACAGGGCAGATGTGGGCTGTCATTGCACGTTCCCACTCCAGGTACAGTCGCACACAAAATCCTGGCCCCAAGCATGGAGCCCCGCGCCGCCGCCACTCCCGCTGGCAACAGCGTCTGCCAGGTAGGGTCCTGCTCCCATAGCCCCACCCCGGGGGATAAGCCAGGACCATGGGGAGGGGGTGTCTGCCTGGCTGCCCCACCCAGGGGGTAAGCCTGGGCATGGGGGGGCGGTAAGCAGGCCGGGGCTGAGCTCCCTCCGGAGAGTGGGGGAGCCAGACAAAGAAAAAAAAAAAAAAAAAAGAGTCCTTACTTTTAAATCAGCAGTCTGTGTGAAGAGTTAACTTTTTTTCTTTGAGTTCAGCAGCTGGCTTACAGGCAGCACAAGGCTACTGTGATGTTATAAGCATTGTGATAGCTACTTTCTGTTTGGTTCATAGGCTAATGATAGTAATTGTGACATGTTTATCTGGAGGTCAAATAGAATGATTAATAGGGGATACGTGATGGGCGGTTGTGATCACTGTTATAAAGTGGTCAGTGTTTGCCACTTCACTTTGCCACTTGTAACTGTCGAGGTCACTGAGCACACATGAAGATAAAATCGATATTTCATAGCCACCCTTCACATGTGCAGTTTATACGATTCACATTAGCTTTAAAAAGTGCTTAAAAAAAGACTGTTTTGTTGGTACCTACTTATTCTAACTTAGCTACAGCTGCCTCGTGGTTCATTTAAGACTGTCCTCTCACCAGTTTGTGTTTCAGCAGAGTGCAAGGCACAGCACTCAGTGGGAGGTACACAGAGTGAGATACCCCACTGAGCAGATAAACAGCAGTGCCAAACCCACTAGCGAGATGAAAAATGTATCTAGCTAGCTAGGATTCTGTGTTATATAACGCTTTTATTAAGCAAAAAGCACTGATGTACCTTGCATAAACAAACTTATAAAACACCAGAGGAGATAAAAATGACATGGTAAAAAGTTATTTCTTGTATCCAACTCACAAAATATCAGATTGTCTTGTGCGCTGGGTATGTTACAGATGATAAAGAAACATAAAAACAGATGTTGATGGCAAAAAAGGCCCAGTGACCCATCGCATCTGCCCAGTACCTGCCTGCATCCTCACCACCAAGCCTAATGGTGGTTCAGAGGTAGTCCAACAGTGGCCCTGACTGTATTTTGACACCCCTCTCCCTAGCCCTTTCACCCCCTTCCCTTGAATGTCCACCCTCCCATCTCTGATTTGGATTCTTCCACTGTGCCTATCCCACCAGTGTTTGAAGCCAGCCACAGCCTCCATGCTGACCACGACTTCTGGTGCCCCATTCCACTTTTGCACAACCCTTTCTGTAAAGAAGAACTTCATTACATCCCTCTGAAACTTCTCCCACCAGTTTCCATCCATGGCAACTTGTCACCTTGCCCTGGTTTCTTGTGAACAGGGCATTTCTGCCCACTTAATAACTCCTTAGGAACTTGAAGGTCTCTATCATGCCCCCCTCTCTCCTGGTCTCTAGTGTGCACATACTCAGAATCTCCAGCCTCTCCTTCTGTGTCATCCTCTGCTGTTCATGAGTCATCTTCACGAGCCTCATCTGAATAGCATCCAAGAGGTGGAAGAAAACAAAGAGCCTCTCCACAAACTGCTGTGCCTGACCCCAAAATCAACTATGCACAAAAACAGGGGTTCTCACTCTCTCTCCAGATGAAAAAAGAATTTAAACTGTCTTCACCAAACGTGTATAGGATCTCTTTTGTTACAAATCACACTGAGTCACAGAATTTTTACATAAAAAGCACATATACAGTAGCATGTACAGCCACCAGAAGCCCTAAAATTCCGAAAGCACCAGCATTTTCCAATCTAACATTTCACTAATTGCTTCATCAGAGGTTAGAAGAATGCTTTTTCTGTCTGGAGTGAGCACCAAATCCCTTTTTTTTTTTTTGCAAAGCTTGCAAGAGGTTGCCATCTTTCTTCAGGTGTGGGCTCCAGAACAGGATCTACACGGGCAGAACCACCTCCTTACTTCTGCTAGAAACACCCTCCCCGTACACCAACATCCTATTTGCTTTCTCTGCAGCCTTCTGGCGTTGGACGTGAGACTTTAGACTGTCACTAATAGTGATCCCTAGGTCCCTTTTCTCCAATGTCTGTCTCACTCTCACTCTCTCCAACCAGTACTGTTTTGGAGTTTCTTTTGCCAATAGGCATGACTACACTTTTTGGTGTTTAATGTAAGTTGCTTTTCCAGTCTGTCCTGGTCTGTTTTCATTTTCTGTATTCCCTCCACCATATGCACCCTGCCTCTGATTTTGGTAGCATGGGCAAAGAGATCAATTTTGCACTGTGTTCCCTCCCCTATATTGCAGATGAATATATTGAAATGGCCTGGCCCCAGGGCTGACCCTGTGTTACCTCACTAGTTCTCTAACCCCTGAGTATTCCCCATTGACAACTCCCCTCTGAGTTGTTTTCCCCAGCCAGTTACTAATTCATCTAGTTAACGTGTCTCACATCCCCAGATCCCTCAGTTTTCTTCAAGTCTCTTATGGGGCACAGAATCAAAGACCTTTTAAAGGGTATAGTATGGCTACTACTTGGCTCTTATCAACTGCCTTTATGACCCAGTCAAAGAAGTCTATCAAGTTAGTCTGACATGCTCTGCCTGACACAAACCCATGCTGCTTCTTGTCCTGGAGCCTGTTGGCCTCTAGCCATTCCACTCCTTGCTCTTTTGTGATGGTTTCTAGCAGTTTCTGTCGGATCAAGGCCAGGCGGATCAATCTGTAGTTCCCCGGGTCCTCTCTACTCCCACTCTTGTGGAGTGGGGCCACATTGGCCTCCCTCCAATCCGCTGGAGTGACCCTTGATTCTGTGGAGCAGTAAAAGAGGACAGTTAGTGGTTCCATCAGGAACTAGGTAATCTCCCTCAGCACCCTAGGATGCAGACCATCTGGGCCTGGTGACTCGGCCAGCTGCAGTGCCCTTAACCCCTTGAATACCCTCTCAACTGCTATCCCTCTCATCTCTGATTTATGTCCTCTCTCCCCTGGCATGAATCCCACACAATGGGAGTGCTCTCTCTTTCTCTTTCATGAAGCCTAAGCAGAAGTATTCATTTAGAGTATTGGCATTCTTTTTTTTCTCTGTCTTTTTATTAAAAGTTTTTATCCTCCCTTGCAGACCTGGGCAGCTATCACTCCTGGCCTGAGAGCTAGTTCCCCCTGGGGATTTCTGCCCATGGTGGGAGCAGCCATTCCTTCCCACACACTCATCCAGATCACGCCGGGACCTGAGTGGGGAGGCGGACCACGAGACACAGGCATGGCTCATATGTGTCGAGCCTAGATTTTCCTGCTGATTTTTTTCTCTCTGTCCCTTATCGCTGAGGCATGCGTTGACATGTGCCTGTAGGGACGTGCATGCACTACAGAAGTCCTGCAGTTCCTCCCTTCTTGCTGCTCCCTGACCATCCTACCACCAGGCCTCCATCTTTGGCAGTCATGTGGCAGAGCTGGAGCCTCCCCGGGAGTGGAGTGCAGCCCATCGGATGCTCTCTCCCCTCCCCACTAGCCCCCAGCAACCCAATACCATTCCCGATCCTCGGTCACCGGTGTGGTGGGCAGTAGCACTACTACTGCACCACTGGGCCAGCAGACCCGCTAATACCTTATCAACTTCCTCAATTTCTCATTCTTTGCTCAATCTGACAACCCCACCTCCCGTTCTCTGCTGTTCCATAAGGTAGTTGAAGAAAGTTTTGTTCCCTACCTTTATACACTCTGCTGTTTTCAGCACAAACTCTACTTTCACTTTTCTTACCAATCGGTTAGCCTCTCCTGCTTTTTCCACATAGAGTTCCGTATTTTACATTTGCTGGCCTCCTTTGTATTTACTGAAAGCTACCCTTTTTATCCTCACTGCTTCCACCAATTACATTGAGAACCAAAGTGGTCTTTGCGTTTCCTTTTTTTTCCCCATTTGCCTCAAACGGGAACTAGTTATTTATTTATTTATTTATTAAATTTTGGTAACCGGGTAGGCCCACTGAGACCAAAGGTCCCCTTTTCAGGGTTGACCCAGAATTAGTTACAGGCAGAAATTAACAGGGTACATTTCTAGCAAGATAAATCACAGAACACAGGAATTAACAACATAAGAAATGACAGGCATTTTACAGAAAATAGATAACAACGTTGCATAGTGAACTGGGTACAAGGTTTAACATTAGTTATAAAGATGTTGCAAAATTATATTTTGCCGGTGAAATTCCTAAGAAATCGGCAATTTTGTCACTTGAAATATTTCATGAAATTCACCCCATTACGCAAAATATTTTATGGGTGCAAATGCAGGATTTTCGCTTCAAAATGCAAAATTTCACCAGAAAAGTGCAAATTTCATCATGAAGATGTAAATTTTGCCATTTATTTCATCTTCCATGGGTGAAATTTCACTCTCTCCGCAGGTGAAATTCGAATTTCGCCCATGAAAAATTTCAAGAAATGGGCTAATTTCACAAAATATTTAGTGTAACCAAATTTGCCAATTTCTCACGCCTCTAATTAGATATATACAGTACAATCACACAGTAAATTTTGAGTTATGGTTGCCAATATAGGGAACAGTGCATTTAAGGTAAGAAACATTTCTTAGGATACAAGCAAGGGACACCAGAATAAGGGCACTGGTCTAGATTCAGCAGTAACAAGTACATTGACCCCCAGCATGTAGTTTTAAGGTCTTTCTTAAAGCTGCTAAGGAGGTGGAGTTTGTTTAAAGAGGCAGGTAGCATGTTCCAGTGATGGGGGGCAGAGTAGGCAAAGGTCCTTGTACCCAAGTTGGTTCTGACTCTGGGGATGTCAAGGCTGTTGCACTCTGATGACTGTAGGAATTGCCTTAGGGGCTTTAGGGCTATCAGTCCACTGAGACTATGGAGGGTATGCTCTAGTGAATTTGTAAGTAAGGCAGAGGAGTGGGTAGGACATCCTATTGGTGAGTGTGTGCCATTTCAGTGAGGAGAGGACCTCACAATGGTGCCTACGCAAGGGAGATTTTGATGCAAAATGGCTTATCTTACTGTAGTGAACACCCATTTTTTTCATTTCTGTACTTCTAAGAAATTGGAGTATAGGGGCACCATAGACCAGGGAGGGGAGTAGAGTGCCATTAGCTACAGTTATCCTGGTTTCAGAGGTCAGTAAATCGCCCAGACGGTAGAGAAGATCAAGTTTTCAGTGTACAGTTTTCACATAATCCACATGTTGTTTAAATGTAAGATCCTGGTCAAGGGGAATACCCAGGTACTTTATCTTATCAACGACCTCCAAGGGGGAGCCTGAAGAGGTGCTAAGGGTAAGAAGGTGTTGGCAGGATGTACCAAGATGCTTTGGTCTAAATAGGACGACTTTTGTTTTCTTTTTGTTGAGTACTAGATTATCAGTAAACCACTCTTCCAGTGCATTAAGGCTAGCAGAGAGCTTATAATTGAAAGCCCTAATATCAGTCACACTCCCAATAGAGAATGGCATAATCTGCATAAAGCAGCAGGTTAGCCTCTTCGCAGTTATTCACAATATCATTGGTGAAAATTGAGAAGAGTAGGAGGTCTAATATGGAGCCTTGGGGGACTCCATCCTTGACTGGCAGGTGTGTGGAGAGAGAGTTCCTTTCCATTTGACCATTCGTGACCTTCCAACAGGGTAGTTGGTAACCCAGGCAAGGAAGTGCCTGTCATGCTCCTCCAGCACCTGCCACCCCACTCCCCTCCCACAACTCCCAGTCCTGTGAGTTTCCCTAACAGTCACTACCAATGCAAGCTGCCTGACCCTCGCACCCCACCATTTATTCTAGCATGTCTTCTTCCCTGACCTCCCCATTTTTCCTTATAACTTATCACCCTTCCTCCCCCACCCTTCACCTCCACTGCAGTATCTACCTCTCTCTTGTACCTCTATTCTTCACCCCACTGTCAGCTATGAACTACTGACAAGGCACTTTGTGGCTGCTTATCCCCACCCATATAGTGTCTTTCTTGTTATTTTAACTTGTACCTGTTTTTTTATTCTGTACATTCTGAATCCAAGCTGTATCATTCATTGTAATGTACCTTTGCTTTCTCCTATTGTACTTTGTTTTGCAATCTATGCCATGGAACCTTTGTAAAAGAGCTTGCGCTCTCAAAGGTCTTTTCCAAATCACTAAATAAATAAAAGACCCAGATAGGACAGTTTGCGAATCAGCATGTCATGGTTAACCTCCTAGTCAAATGCCTTTTTTTTCCTTTTTTTTTAACTCTTCTTTTTATCCCCTCCTGCCTGCCCTTGGTGTCCACTCCTTCGGGCCGTCCATCCCATTTCAGCCCCCTGACCTCGGGATCTGCCCCTAGAATGCTTCTCCTCCTATCTCCTACCTGCACAGTGGAGTCTGTCCCGAGAATTAGTGGTGGTCTGAATGGCTCGGGACGTCGTCATCTAAGACTGTCGAGGGAGCTTTTCCCATGTCCCTTGTTTCCCCACCCCCTTGAACGCTGGCGCGAGGATGCAAGTCCAGAGAGGCGACGTGCTGATGCATGTCTCTCCCAAGCACCCAACAGCGTCCCCCCTCCCTGACTCCGATGAACGGAGCCGCCAACCCCTTGACAGCCAGTGCACCCACTGGTTCTCTCAGGACGTTGGGCGCACGTAGCGCCCCTGGTATCCCTCTCCGAGGGAGGAGAGCATCCGTTGGGATGCTCAATCCTCCTTCCCCCGACCAGCCCCCACCGACCCGAGTCCATTCCTGAACCTGGGCCGCTGGCTTAGCACGAGGTGTGGCATCCAGCGCCTCAACCCTCAGCGCCACTGGGCTGGCTAGTCAAATGCTTTTGTTAGGTTAACAAATATGGCACCAGTGGGCGATCCTTTGTCAGAAGCATTCAGGGTGTCCGCCGTGAACATTACAAGTGCCAGGTTGGTCCCATGGGATCTCCTGAAGCCATGCTGCTTGTCTGTTAGCAGATTGCGGTTTTCCAGGTAATCTTGAAACTGGTTGTACACCAGCCTTTCCTGAACTTTAGCCAGTGGACAAAGGCTGGAGATGGGGCGATAGTTTTCCACTGGTTCTTGTGGTCCACTTTTGTGTATGGGCATTATCATCACTAATTTCCATTTGTTAGGGACAGTCCCTTCACAGAAAGACCTATTTGAAAGCAGGACCGGCCTTAGCTAGGTGCAAACTGTGCCCCTGCACCTTGGGAGCCCATACATTATTCTTGACGAAAAAGAAAATAATTGAAAACATTTAAAAACGCCTACATTTTGTTAGAGATGAAAATGTTTACCATCAAATGAAAGTGGAAGACAACTGGCTCTGTTACTGTTACAAAAGATGGGGGCAGCTTTGCTGCAGTGGAAAAGATTAGGTTAAGTAAGTGCTAATGGTGTTAATGGCCATACTTTACACCTCCCAGGGTGACTGCTTTCACAAACAAAGGGCTATATTGACAAGAGAACTTGTTTGTAACCTGGACATGTAGCTGAAACAATATATGATATGACAAAATCTGTTTGAAAAGTATGTGAGCACTTAAAATGGCTCAAAAACCTGACCAGCACAGAGCAAAACCAGATTACCTGATTGGGACCCTGAAAATCTGATCACCAGGTAAAAAAACTGACAGGTGGCAACCTCACTGGTGTCCCATGATAATCGTCTCTATTCTTTCTCACTCACAGCTCCAGAAAAGTTAAACTGTTTAACTTGTTTGCAAATCAGAGTATCTGAGGTGTGAGTGTCCAGTAATGATGTCCCTGTTACAGAAATGAATATGGTAGTAGTACTGTATTTACTTAAGTTCTGGCTCCAGGTTCAGTCAGATTCCTTTCCAGTGGTGAAGTCAAATAATTCAATGCAGTCAGCGGCACTAATTAAAAGACTCTGGTAAAACTAGTAGACCTGGTACTGCTTTATTAATACGTAACAGGCGGGTTAGTTAGGCGTAAATGTTTGATTGGGGGGGGCCCACAGGGGATGAAGTGGTTAGGCCTGGCAGGGGACTGCACAGGGGCCCAGAATGGTTAAGGCCGACCCTGTTTAAAAGCCATGTTACTGGGAGAGCTATCGCAGAAGCAACTGTTTTTTGGAGCGTTGGCTCTAGGTTACCAGAACCTGGGGAATTATCAGCCTTTATTCACTTAAGAAGGGCAAGTACCTCCTTTTTCTTAACCAATCTTAGGTGGAACTTGGGTCGCGTGAATTCTGGTTCATCAGATTGGATGGAGGAGGGAGAACTGGGATGGCTGGGCTTGTACCTGGAAAGGTCGGGGAAGGAGCAGTTAAAGGAATTGGCAGTCTTAAAAGGGTCATCAATAGTCAGGCCATTGGCAATAATGGAGCTTCCTGGGGGGCTAGGGGAGCCCTTGATGAGTGAACTAATATGGAGCCAGAATTTCTTGGAATCAGAGAGTGATTTGCTTTGTAAGTTTCTTAGATGGAGGCTTTTTTGCAGCCTTAGTAGCTTTTTTACACTTGTTCCTCAGTTCACTATACTTTTCCCAGTCGACAATCAGCGCTGACTCCTTATAGAGACCCCAGGTCATAGCCCTTAAAACCATTAGTTTTTTAAGCTCGGGATTTGTTACATCTGCCCTTAACCCTTTGCTTCTGGAAAGGAGCATGTTTGTTGGCTGCAGACAGGAAGTTGTTCACAAAGAAGTCAAGGGCACCAACAATAGTTGGTAGGTCGAGTATTATGTGCCAGTTGATGCCAGCGAGTGTGGAGATAAAGGCATCCGGCATAAAGTAGGAGAAATTTCTAGCAGTAAATATTCTGGGGGGGGGGTTGGTGGAGTTGTTTCTCCAGATGCAAAAGACCAGCGAGTGGTCACTTACGGCATCCAAGAAAATACCCGCAAATTGAATTCTATTAGGATTACTGACTAATACCCAGTCAAGTAGAGTATGGTTCCTGGTTTTAGCATTGAGCCTAGTAGGCTCACTTATGATCTGGGTCAGGCTAGCCTCCTTGAGGAGACTCTATAGGCCAGATTTGGTGTCCTCAGCCTAGTTCAGATTAAAGTCACCTAGAATAATCTTCTCAACAGGCATGTGCTCGGCCATCAATTTAGTAAGAGATTCAAGGGCAGAAGCAGAGACTCGGGGTAGGGGGGTACACACAGCCAGTCAGGAGGGGTTTAGTGTTGCCAATTAGCAGCCTCACAATTATGGCTTCGCTTTCAATATCATTTGGGTAGGGTAAATCAACGATAGTGGCAGTAATAGAGGTATTTACTATGTATTTAAGGACACCGCCACCCTTTTTCCCAGTCCGATCCTTTCTCAAAGCAGTATAATTTGGGAGGTCTATTTCATGTGTATGTGTATGTGTATATATGCAGTTTCAGCCAGTTTCTGATATAACCATGACCTCAGGCTTATACAATACAGCCCAACTTTCTAGTTATGGTATTTTAGGCCTTAGGCTGTTGATGTTCATGTGGGCAATTTTGATTCCCTTAGCCAATGCCCAACAAGAAACGGATGGGGAGCATATTTTTTGATTGGGGGGGGGGGGTAGACCAGGATTCATTTCTGTGTCACCACACCTAAGCAGTAACAGGAGTACCATTTGTTTGAGATGCCGTGTTGGGTACTAACATACTCAGATGCCAGCAGAGTAGGCCCAAAGGTCTATCATGTCTGTTCAAGAATCAGCACCCAGTAGGTGCATCGTTACTGCCCTCCCCCTTCCCCCGTAGATCCCCGCAACCTCACCCCCCATTAAGGGTGCATCTCCGGGTCTGGCATTACTCCTTTTAATCTTCCCCCATACCTATCCCAGCCTCTCTTGAAGCCCTCCACAGTATTCACTTCCACCAGTTCTGCAGGCAGTGCATTCCAAGGCTCCGCCACCCTCTCTGTGAAGTAGTGTCTCCTAGCCTCCGTCCTGAGCCTTCCTCCTACCAGCCTTATGGGATGCCCCTGGTGACCCCTGCCTCCCTCAGCTGGAAAATCCTATCGGGGCTTGTCCTATAAACCCCCTTTAGGTATTTAAAGACCTCAATCATATCCCCTCTGTCCCTCCTCTCCTCCAGGGAGTACAAATTGAGCTTCCTGAGTCTCTCCTCATAGGACTTTCCCCCCAGCCCCTGTATCATCCTGGTCACCCTCCTCTGGACCCTTTCAAGGAGTGCAATGTCCTTTTTCAAGTGTGGTAGCCAAAACTGCACACAGTATTCAAGGTGTGGTCTAATCAGGCAGTTATACAGAGGGAGCATCACCTTCTGCTTCCTGGAAGTTATCCCACTGGCAATGCACCCCAGTATTTTATTTGCTTTGGCCACAACCCTCCTGCACTGTTTGGAGTTGTTCATTTTGGCATCCACAACTACCACAAGGTCCTTCTCCCCATCTGAAACCAGCAGTTTCTCCCCTCCCAGAAAGTATTCCTGAGCTGTGTTCCTAAGCCCCAAGTGGAGGACCTTGCATTTCCTAGCATTAAACTTGAGTCTTCAGGTGCAAGACCACCCCTCAAGAGTCTCCAAGTCCCCCTGAAGGGCTCTTCTACTCTCCTCCCCATCCACCACCACCCCCAGCTTCGAGTCATAGGCAAAGAGGCTCATCTCACTCCTGATATCATGTCTGATGTCAGATGTAAACGTTAAACAGGAGTGGACCCAGTACTGACCCCTGTGGTACCCCACTAATGATCCTCCTAGGAGAGGAGGCCACCCCCCCCACCACCACCCTCTGAAACTGCCCAGTTAGCCAGTTTCCTTTCCATCCAACCCACTTCTCCCTCACCCCCGTTTCCCCCAGCTTATCCAGCAGCCCAGGATGTGGCACCAGATCAAACGCCTTGCTGAAGTCTAGGAAGAGGACATCCACTAGCCTGCCCTGGTCTAGCGCCTTTGTCACACAATCATAGAACTCCACAAGCTTGGTCTGCCATGATCTGCTGTGTACAAGGCCATGCTGGTGATCATCCAAGTGGCCCCTTGCCTCCAGAAACACCTCCAGCCTCTCTTTCAATATGGCCTCCCATCATTTTACCCACCACAGACGTCAAGGTGACTGGCCTGTAGTTACCCGGCTCCTCACATGGTCCTCCTTTGTGGATGGGCACAATGTGAGCCATCCTCCAATCTTGAGGTACCCAACCCGTCTGAAGGGAGGATACAAAAAGGTTTGCCAGGGGTGCAGCCAGGACATCCGCCATTTCCTTTAGCACCCTAGGATGAAGGCCATCCGGACCCAGTGCCTTATCAGTTTTCAGGGCTTTGAGGGCTTCCCACACCCTACCAACAGGAATTTCACCATCCGTGACCTCCCACCTTCTTCAAAACTGCCCCCTTCCCACGTAAGGTGCTGTCCCATCATTGTCTCTAGTGTAGACCAAGGCAAAGTAATCATTTAATACCTCAGCCTGCTCCCCAGACTCCTCAACCCACCCACTCCCTGACCTCAGTCTGCTAATCTGCCCCTTCACTTTCCTCCTGTCCCTGATATACCTAAAGAACCTTTTATCCCTGATCCCCTGCGCCAACTTCTGTTCTGCCTTCACCTTGGCCGATTTCACCCCCCCAGTTACCTTTTTTGGATGTGCTATCATACTCCTCCCTTTCATAACCCCCCGAATTCACTTGTATTGTCTATATGCAGCCCTCTTCTCCCTCACCACTACTTGAACCCCCCTGGTCCACCAGCATGGCTTTCTGGCTCTACCAGACTTGCGTCTGACCTTTGTGCAGGCCTTAGTAGCTTCCAAGAACCCCCTTTTAATAGCTTCCCACTTGCTATCTGTGTCCATGTCTGGTCTGATTCCCCTCTAAATGTCCCCTGAGGATCCCCTCCATACTCTTGAAGTCCATGCCCCGGAAGTCAATCACCACTGTTTTAGTATAATTTTCTCCACCCCACCCCGGTCCAGGGAAAACCAGACCATGGCATGATCACTCCCTGCCAGAGGTTCTCTTATCTCTAGGTTCCTGACAAGATTGCAGTCCACCAGTACCACATCAAGGATACGACCATCCCTTGTTGGGTCAGCCACCAGTTGGGACAGGAATGCGTCCTGGAAGATGTCCAGCATGTGCTGCTCCCTGGTTGATGAGGATGCCATCGTTCCCCAATCAGCCCCCAGTAAGTTAAGGTCACCCAGCACCACCTTTCTACCCTCCCCCTGACCACATTGCTCCCTGAGATGCTCCACCAGGCCTTCCTCCAGATCATCCACTTGCATGGGTGGCCTATAAAACACCCTCAACTTCACCCCCTTACCCCCAGGTGCTTGCAAGGTAACCCATAATGCCTCTATGTGCCCCTCCACCCCTCCACCCTGCATACATCTATGCCATTCCTAATGATAAGTGCTATCCCACCTCCCCTGCACACAACTCTGTCCTTCCTGAACACAGTGTACCCCACCAGGTTTAGGTCCTAGTCATGCCGAGGCATGGCCCAAGTTTCAGTGACTGCCGCCACATCCACCTCCCCATCAGTTAGCAACACCTGAAGTTCAGGCATCTTATTGCCCATGCTCCTGGCATTCATCAGGAACACCCTCCATCCCCACCCCTTGCCCTCACCCATCACCTCAACCTACGAACCCCCAGTTATCTGGGTAGGTGACAGAATATTTCCTTCAATGGGACAGACTCGAGTAGAAGACATCATAACAGGCACCTTTCTGGCACAGGCCATGAGTTATCAGAGGGTAAGGATCTCTGACATGAACTACTTCACTGAGAGTCCAATACAGGTGTGGGGGTGGATGGCTATCATTTGCCCAGCCTGAGTTGTTTGTCCAGCCTGAGTCAGTTGAGAAGGGGATGTGATCCACCCAGAGCAGAAGTAGTATAAATGAAGTTGCTACAAAGAGACCGTAAGGTATGATTTTGGAAGGGGTTACTGTGGGCACTAGAGGTAAGATGGGGCCAGAGAGGTAGCAGGGATCATGCAGCCCAGAAACTCGACACGGAGAGTTGCACCAGGCAAGTTGGCTGAGAAGCTGTTGTAGCTGGTTGGCTGATTTACTAATTAATGATCAAGTTATTCACTTAAGAGGCACCAAGGAGTGTAGATACAGGATGTGTACCCATTATGTTTACACCCAGTGGTCAGGATTGTTGCAGACCAGCTCAGGTTTTAGTGCACCTTTGCCCGGCTCCAGATATCGGTCACTAGTGAAGCATTAATGCTACTGAGTGGATGGGGGTGCAGCCAGTAGGGGACACACTGGCAAAAAAGGATTTACTATGCAGGGAAGGGATTCAAAAAAGAATAAGTAAAGCTGTCTACAGTCAAGTTATTTCCTCTTGTCGGGTTAGGGTGCTAGGTATATAACCACTGTCTTGCCTTTGTAGTTTCCCACTTCCTCTCACACCCTCAAGTTTCCTCTTAATTAACTGCCACACCTTTTCAAAATCTGCCCTCCTGACCTATAAAAGCTGTGTCTTGAATTTTAAGCATTATGTTTCCAGCATGATGCTAAACCACACTGAGATGTGGTCGCTGGTCCCGAGGGACTCCTCTACACTAACCTCTCCTGTGCTGCTGTCTCCAAAGGAAAGCACTAAGTCCAGTATATCCCCTTTTGTGACTACCCTCTTCATTTCTTACTGAAGCACCCTATCCATATCATCTGCCTGGTTTGGTGGCATGTACCGCACCAGCACACTTATGGCCCTCCCCTTATCTGCCACAAACTACCCATACCAATTCCACACCATTCCCCCCTTTAGGGTGCTGTCTTCTTTGGCATCTGCACTATTTTTATGTACAGAGCCATCTCCCCCGCAACCCTTTATTCCATCTCTCCTAAAGTACCTAGAAATAGCGAGATCCCAGCTGTGGTATTGTATCATGCATGTTTCTGTTATTGCCATCAAATCTAATTCTGCCTCTGCTGCTCTTACCTGGAGCACCCCCATTTTATTTCCCAGGCTCCTTGCACTGATACAAGCTGCCGTCCAAGTTCCTACTTTCTCTCCCCCTTATCCTGCCCAATTGGGCACATCACAGTGGAACAGTGGACCAATCAGAGAGCAGTTTTCACGCTGTCGATGACATCACAATAGTAATGTGCAGCACTGAAGCTAGCAGTTGAAATCAAAGAGAAGTAGTTACATCTTAATAGAAACTGCAGATATAGAGGATTGTGTATGAGCAATCATACACAACAATGCTGTTTTTCACTTGAGAGGTTTCTGTAGTAACAAGTGACATCGGGAGTGCAGCTGGAGAGGTCCCATTACCATGGAAACCTCAAAAGTTAAAAACAGCATTGTATGTGTGTGATTGCCCATGCACAATCTTTTATAGTGTATGGGCAATCTGCACGAGTCCAAAACAGGTCCCCCCCCAGTGCCCAAAGTGTCCTACTTTACTGCGGTCTGTTGTGGTTCTCTTCCTTGACTAGTTGTCACCACCGCAGCTGCTCATCACGTATGTGTGAATAAGTTTGATCTTGTTGTGCTGCAGTAGTGACGTATCTAGTACAGCACAATAATAATTTGATGTTACAACTGCAGCAGAACAAGGCTGTTCTAGGGATGGAATTCCACCCAAACCAGCATTCCACTAAACACTATATAAAAGGTATAGCTAGTAAACTGATATTAGATAAACCAAAATATGCTAAGGCCTGACTCAAAATATGCAATTTATCATCACTTGTGAGGGGGCAGGACTTTCATAACTCATCCATCGCTCTGCCACTTAGGAGTCATGGTCCTGACCCTCACGCTTGATAATAAATTGTATATTTTGAGTCAGCCCATTGCAACCCCCCAATTATTAGTTAACATTTATTTCCGGTGGTGTAGTATAAGGTACAGTTATACTAATAAACACTGTAACACATTACAGTAGCATGTTACTAGTATTTTTTTTTGAAAAGTAACAACTATAATAGCACCAAGCAGAAAAGGGATCTTGGGGTTATCATCTCTGATGACCTCAAGGTAGGAGAACAGTGTGACAAGGCAGCAGGTAAAGCAAATAGGATGCTGGAATGCATAGGTAGGGGCATCATCAGCAGGAAAAGGGAGGTCATAATTCCACTATACAAGACACTAGTGAGGCCCCACCTGGAGTACAGGGTCCAGTTCTGGCGACCTTACCTACGTAAGGACATAGACAGGGTAGAGAAGGTTCAGAGGAGGGCAACAAAGATGGTGCATGGATTGCACCACAAGTCCTATGAGGACAGGTTGAAGGAACTGAACATGTACTCCCTGGAGGAGAGGAGGGAGAGAGGGGATATGATAGAGACATACCAGTATCTTACAGAGAGGAACAGGGTGCAGGAATATACTATTTTTAAGCAAAAAAGATGTTCCAGGAGTAGAGGGCATGGGATTAAGTTGGAGGAAGGACAATTCAGAGGAAACGTGAGGAAGAATTTCTTCACTGAACGGGTGGTGGACAAGTGGAACACCCTGCCAGAGGAAGTGGTGGGGGCTGAAACAATCACAGGATTTAAGAATGCATGGGAAGACTGGGTGGGCCGTAGGCCCTTATCTGCTGACACAGTCTATGTATCTAATGCATATTACTTTTTATGTTATTTTATATTAATTTACATTGCATGTCTTTTGCAGATAAAATGTGAGTTTCATTTGTTTAAAAAAATTAAATCAAAAATCTGTGGGTTATGCTGGAATACTAGATGAACCTATGCCCTGGATTTGTATTATTACCGGGTGCTGTTAAAGCATACAAAATATGGCAGGGGAAAGACAACTGATCCCACTTATTAGTAACTACACATTTATATTACAGTAATAAATTACTTTTAGGAAAATAGTCATTTTGTTACATTTGCTTATTACTTTTTTCTTGAAAGTAATTTGTTGCCATAACTAGTTACTAAAATACTTATAATATTACAGTAACTCTGGGAGGCAAGTCCAATCTACCTTACTTATAAAAAGCTTTCCAACAGCTCAAAGTACTCAAACAATTCAGAAACATATCAAACCCATCTAATTAAGTTTAATTTATAATAATACCAATACAATACAAATCAAATTGATATTAAAGATAATGCATGCATTGAAGAAGGAAAACATGTTCAAATAAGAAACCATAAGGTTATGAAACACAAATCACTCCTATTCTGTTTAACTTTTCTGGTTGAAAATCAACCTAGGTTTTGCCAGGAGGAACAAGTAGTGTGCTCAAACTGACTTTGCTTCTGAGGAGAACACCCTTCCTGAAAAGGTTCAGGGCAAAGATCAGGATACATTCGCATGGTGGGGTCACTATGGACCAATTAATTTTTCATTATACAGTCATGTTCAGCAGATGTTGTTTATGCTTAATTCTGGATGGTGCCAGAGCCGCAGCACACATGCAATATTAGTTCACAGATGCCTTCTGCCTTTTCCAGTGGATTCATTTGAATGCTGTTTTATTGGCTCTGGCATCATCCAGAGTGCTGCAGGCCAACATGGCACACCTATAAGTTTCCCAGTATAGCCAGTTTATTCTTTGGAGTCCAGACCTTAACTGTGGGAAGGAATTTACAGTCCTACAGCACTGAAAATCATCTGTGTAGGAAACAAGATGCTAGCAAAACTTACAGCTTCTTTCTGTCCTTTCTGCCTTATAGCTTAGAGGTTAGAGCACTGAGCTGTGAACCTCGAGGCCCAGTAGGCCTGGGTTTGAAACCCACAGCCACCAGTTGCATACTGTGTGACTTGGAGCAAGTTACTTAATCTCCCTGTGCTCCCAGGATGCACCTGGGATCAAGTATTAGCTTAGTGTTCCTTTCCCAGACAAAAGTTCTAAAAAAAGAAACATTACCCTCAGTGTTAACATCATTTCATATTAACCTGATTCAGTAATGTGCAACTGAGCAACATAGGAGATTTCTCAACTGTATTAGTATGGGCAAAGTAAAGTGGTGTTAAGACAGGAGGTAATGTTTGTGAATATTGGCCTTTTGCTAACACTAAGACCACCCCTGCTCCCCTTCCCCCTGCTTTGTCTTTCCTGTGAAGGATGAACCCTAAGATGGAGAGATCCCAGTCATGGTTTGGGAAAGCCAATGTCTCACTGATTCCCACCAGATCCAAGCAGTTCTCCATCATCAAGGCACGGAGATCAATTTTGTTCCCAAGACTCCTAGCATTAATTAAAACCACCCTCCATGATTCCTGCCATCCCCCTTTCCCTCCCTTGTGCAGCCAGCCTGATTTCCTCCGTGCCAGGTCATTTCGAGTTTCTCCCTCTTAGCTCTCTCTCCCGCCTCACTCCTACCTGTCTCCCATAATCCTTATTATCATAACACCCAATCCACCCTTCCCTCTAAACCATTCCTTATGGTCATACAACATCTGTCCCATCTTACGTCCTCACAAAATGGGGGGGGGGTCCTGCCAGCCACCACTTTGGGTAAACTTAGGGTTATTTGACCCTTTGCAGTCCCCCTTTAGTTTGCATTTTGCTTGCTGTAGTTCTCCAACTTGTCCCTTAACATCCTAGCTCCACCCCACCCCCGCCTTGGTGCGGCCGGTCCATTGAGTACAGGGACTTCTCCCCACTCCCCTAAATGTCCATAGCCTTCCTCCCAACATTACGTACTGAGCCATCTACTTAGGTCTGAAATCCTCCGCTCCCGATCTGTACAGGTTTTGGGTACTGGTAACACTTCAGACAAAACAATTGTTTTTGCCTGCTCCTTTAAAGCAGCGCTATTTGGAGCCAGCCCAGTGGCATAAAGAACTGAAGGGTTGAATGGCTGACCTTCTGCCGTGCCGGCAATCCATGTTAGGGAATGGGCATGGGTTTATTTATTCATTTTTGATGCCAGGTAAGATACACTAGGCATACATATGCCTATTTTCAGGCACGACCTGGGAGAATTACAGACTAACAGCAGGCACAATGACATACAGCAAAAAACAATACCGCTAACTAAAATCTACAGCAATGTCCTCAGAGAGTCACAGTTAATAGACATCATAAATAGGCAGGGGTACAACAAAACGATAGCGTAGTCAGCTTGCTGAAAAGGTGAAACATGGTACTGGGCAGGGAGAGAAAACAGTGATATCAAATAAGCAGGTACAAAAAATACAGCGTGCAGCAATATTCAGTATAAAAGGTAAGTAAACATCAGAAAACTGATCAGAAGGTGCAGTAGTGCTAGGGCAGCCGGTCTTTTTTTTTGCTCCCCTTCGGACAGGCCCCATCAGCTTTACGCTGCACCCAGCCCCATCACCCTCTGCTCCCGGGACTTACCTCCCCAGTGTTTCTCCTTGGCTTACTCCCCAGTGCAGGGCCTTTGGGAGGGGGCAGCTTCCCTCCCATCAGACATTTAGCTCGGTGTCTGGGATGCCATGGGTGAGCGGTGCAAGGCCTGCGGTGTGAGGCAGGCAGTATCTTGTATGGTCTGACTTTTCCAGTTTTTTTTTTTTTTCAGGAGGCATGGCATGCAATGATGTCAGGGGTGCACATGCTGATGTCTTCCCCCACCTTCTAAATACACTATCTCTGGCTGTTGGACCCCTGGCTTCTACCAGAGGTCAGGCAAGTGCTGGGAGCTTTCCCCACTCTTCCCCCTGAGGTGGACAGCAATCTCTGGGATGCTCATTCCTCCTCCTCCTCCTGGCCAGCCCTATGACGCCCAGGCCATCAGCGTCACAAGCAGTAGTGCTACCACTGTGCTAGAGGGCCAGCCCAAGGGCAACCAGTCTTGAGGTTACTTGCATAAACAAGGGCCAGGAAGACACTAAAAGTCCTTTAGAGCCTTACAGAAAATCAGGTGGCTAAGAGAGCAGCATAGTTCTGGGGTAAGGGAGTTCCAGTTGACAGGGGCATGAACTGCAAAAGCCAGTAAAGTACTGATGTTCGATGAGAGGCTTGAAAACCACAGACATTAGCGAGTATGTGGGGCATAGGTGCTAAAGACAACTTACTAGGGAAGATAGGGAGCCTTTGCTGGGGGTTGGCCAGAGTGGGGGATAACTGAGCATCTGCTGGACTACTCTCTTCTCCCAAGGAGGGGAAGCTAGCCGTCTCAGCCTCTGACTGTCACTGGGTGGAGGCCTAGTGGTAGACTAGTGGAAGTTAGAGAGTGGCTCAAAGGGAGGGGTCACAGTTATGCAGTGCATGCACGCCCCTGTGTGGTCATCCTGACACATCACCATGGCAGGGGAAAAGGGGCCAGAAAATGGAAATTGGGACAGGCAGTCTTCATGAAACTCTGCTCGCCCTCTCTTTGCCCACACCACCACCTGACCACTGGGCACATCTGTATATGTGTACCGGGGGGATGGTCCTCCATCTCCTGGCCCAACCATGTGGGGGGGATCCATAGGGGACTTTACACCCAGTGGATCAGGGCAGGCTGACATTGCCCATAAGGGACAGGGACAGGGCTGAGAGCCTGCCTGCCTGCCTGTCCCAAGAAAAGCAGCAATATTTATTCATTACCACATAGTTTTTTCAACAATAATGATTCTCTGACAAAAACATCAATTGAATATATCCATTTTTTTTCTTCTTCTTCTTTCCTTCCTGAACCTAGATATGGGATTTTGAAGTTTTTTTAAAGTTCCCACTCTATGACATGTATGGCATAAAAATAAAAAAAAAACTATTAAATATTTTGGTAGAGTGCTGTGCTGCTTACCATCGGAAACATGTGGTAACACCATCGTAATTCGTACATCCACATTACGAATCTAGCATGTACAGACATCAGGTAACCTCAACAGAAGAGATTTTTAAAAATTGCAAGTGACAGCCAACTTTAATGACATGAGACATTAATTACAAATTTAGCTATAAAAGCTGTTTTAAAAATATTTTACAAAACTAAAAATACACTGAGGATTCATCTGATGATGATTTCAGAAATACATTTTTGCTGAAAAAAAACAAACAAATTATATGATGATATTTTTAACCAACCAACAAATACTACTGCATTAGGTCTCTCCCCAAGCAACCTGAGCCTGGCTTGAACCGCCACCCTACATCCCAAATCTTTACTACCCAGGTGAGTGACCACATGGGGCTTCCCAGCCTCCCCTTGGGTTAGTGACTTTAGCACTGGTTTGAATCTTTCAACTGTCATACCCAGGAGACATATATACTCCTCTTGTGTGGCGCATTCTTTCCCTTTGGCCACTCCACCCCTCTTACTATACAGTCACCTAGTACAAGGACTCTGTTTCCCTCCCATGTGTTTAAGGCCCAAACAGCCGATGACTTTCTGAATTCGTGGCTTATCATTCATGCTTCTCCACTCTCTGGCTTGTTTATCCTGATACTGCCCCCTTCTCTTCCTCTAATCTTTCCCCCTTTAGGGATTGATTTTCCACCTTACTTCCCACTTCCATTGCCCTTTTTTGAGTGAGCAGCACTCCCACTCCCTTTCTGACCCCAGGCTCTCCATCTGCTTGGCCTTGCTTCCTATGTCTTCCCACTTTTCCTCTGCCTTTTTGCTTACCACTCCTTATCACATTCCTCCATTCTGCTGTACCCCCTACTAACACACTACCCATCTCATGTCTATTCAGCGTCTGCTTCCCCCTACAGTACTTGCTTCCAATTTCCCCATTTTGACTCTCTCAGCTTCATTCTGTCCCCTTGTGACACCTGCAAACCCCTACGCCATCTGCTCTGTTATAGCCTAGGCTATATCTGTACACCCTTCCCCTTATTACCCTTCTCTGTGACTTCACTTCATCCATTGACCCTCTTCTCCCCAACCCTCCTCCTAGGTGTCCATAATTGTTGTTTCTTTCCAGGGACCTAAGGACCTGGTAGTGGCTATGTACTGCTACTCCCTGGGGTTGCACAAATTATCTCACCCTACTCCCCTCCACAGTGTTCTAGTTTGACCACTTGGTCCGTTGGACCTTTGTGGCAGGGGTATCCAGAAAATTAAGACCCCTATGGGAGAGGTGCCCAGGACATTTCAGTTCAGTTTATTTTGAAGGGATAACAACCATTGAGCAGGCTCATTCACAAGGTGGTCCTTTTATACATAAACACAGTAACAATACGGTACAATACGTGGCAGGTTGACAAGAGTAAGTAACATAATAATCAATATAATACATGTACAATTTAAAGTCTAGGCCGTACTATACTAAATATATTTTGCTACTGTATTTTGTTTATACTGCTATCTTTTGCTGCCACACAGCAGACATACTAAGACTACACAGTGGTTTTCATCATAGCAGCATTTAGACTCCCTGCTTACCCTTTGGCCTGTTAAGGACCTCCTTGTAAATGAGCTTTTGAGCTTGTTCCTGGTAAAATAAATAAATACAAGTTCTGCCCTGGCCCAATCTGCTACCATCTCTCCCTCCAGAATCAGCTCTACTCACTTATCTGAGGCAGGAACAGCTGATTCCACTTCACAGTTCTAAGCACTACATAGAAACATAGAATTTGACAGCAGATAAGTACCGCTTGGCCCACACAGTCTGCCCATTTCCCTACCTACTGGATAAGCTGCAGATCCTAGTTAACCAGCAGCCTACTTCTTCCTACCCCCACCCCCTAGAATGGCCTTATGACTGTCCCATGCATGCTTGAATTCCACCACTGTTTTTGACTCCACAACCTCCTCCGGAAGGCCGTTCCATGCATCCACAACCCTCTCTGTGAAAAAATACTTCCTTAAATTACCTCTGAGCCGCCCCCTCTATCTTCAAATTGTGCCCCTTGTTCTTGCACACCTCTTTTTTTGAAAGATGCTACCCTTTTGGACTTTGTTGATTCCCTTGAGGTACGTGAAAGTTTCTATCATGTCCCCCCTCTCCCTCCTTTCCTCGAAGCTATACATATTAAGCTCCTTTCGTCTCTCTTTATATGTCTTCCAGTGCAGACCCTGCACCATTTTATTTATACATAGATACATAGACAGTGTCGGCAGATAAGGGCCTATGACCTACCCAGTCTGCCCATTTGAGCTTGTAAGTTCAGTTTGTTTTCCTAGAAGTCTGTTGCCCCTTACACCTGACCTCCAGAATTCCTTTATGTCTATCCCATGCATTCTTAAATCCCGTGATTGTTTCAGCCCCCACCACTTCCTCTGGCAGGGTGTTCCACTTGTCCACCACCCGTTCTGTGAAGAAATTCTTTCTCATGTTTCCTCTGAATCGTCCTCCTCCAACTTCATCCCATGCCCTCTAGTCCTGGAACATCTTTTCGCTTAAAAATAGTGTTTTCCTGCACCCTGTTCCTCCCCGAAGATACTTGTATGTCTCTCATCATATCCCTCTCTCCTCCTCTCCTCCAGGGAGTACATGTTCAGTTCCTTCAACCTGTCTTCATAGGACTTGTGATGCAATCCATGCACCATCTTTGTTGCCCTCCTCTGAACCTTCTCTACCCTGTCTATGTCCTTACGTAGGTATGGTCTCCAGAACTGTACACTGTACTCCAGGTGGGGCCTCACTAGTGTCTTGTATAGTGGAATTTGCCCTCCTCTGGACAGCTTCCATCCTTCTATGTCTTTGCAGAGATTGGGTCTCCAGAACTGAACACAGTACTCCAGATGGGGTCTCACCAGCTGTCTGTACAGAGGGGTAATAACCTGTTTTCTACTGGTGATGCCTCTCCTTATGCATCCCAGTATCCCCCCAGCCCTCCTTGCTGCCCTCTCACATTGCTTGCCCACTTTTAGGTCATCTGATATGACTACCCCCAGGTCCATTTCCATTTTTGTTGTTGTTAGTATCTCACCCCCATTGTGTACTCTTCCCCTGGGTTTTTGTTTCCCAGGTGCATTACCTTGCACTTCTTAGCATTGAATCTAAACTGCCATACATTTGACCATTCCTCTAACCTTGCCAAGTCCCTTCTCATCCTTTCCACCCCACCCTGTACATCAACTCTGTTGCAGATCTTTGTGTCATCTGCAGAGAGACATACTTTTCCTTGCAGTCCCTCTGCAATGTCGCTTATAAAGACATTGAAGAGGACCGGTCCTAATACTGAACCCTGAGGTACCCCACTAGTAACCCTCCTTTCTTCTGAGTGGACTCCATTTACTATTACTCTCTGTGTCCTATTCTCCAGCCAATTCTTTACCCAGGCTGTCATCTTGGGACCCACTCCAGGCTGGCTAACTTGTATACTAATCATTTGTGTGGGACTGTGTCAAATGCCTTGCTAAAGTCTAGGCAGGCCATGTCCACAGCCCCTCCCTGATCTACTACTTTGGTCACCAGTCAAAGAAATCTATCAGATTCATCTGGCATGACCTTTCCGCTGTGAATCCATGCTGCCTAGGGTCCTGTGCCCCTCTAGCCTCTAGATACTCGACAAGTCTTTCCTTCAGAAGTGATTCCATCATTTTCCCTATCACTGAGGTTAAACTAACAGGTCTGTAGTTTTCTGCTTCTGCCTTGCTCCCACTTTTGTGAAGGGGAATCACATTTGCCCTCCTCCAGTCCTTGGGTACCACCCCATCCTCCCATGATTTGTTAAAGAGGGTAGTCAGTGGTGTCACTAGTTCTACCCTTAGTTCTTTTAGAATTCTGGGATGAATCCTATCAGGCCCCATTGCCTTGTCCACCTTCAGTTTTAAGAGTTCTTTCAGAACCCTTTCTTCTGTAAATGGGCTGGTATCAACTTCTGTAACCAGAGTGTTTCTACTGTTTGTGTTATGTACCTCCCCCTCTTCATTTGTAAATACTGAGCAAAAATATTTGTTTAGTATCTCTTGTCATTTCACAGTCTCCTCTGCCCACCCTCCCTCCCTTTATTAAGCCTCACTATCCCTCCCTTGGTCTTCCTTCGCTCCCCGATGTACCTATAAAAGGTTTTATCCTCCTTCTTAACTGAGTTGGCTATCTTTTCCTTGGTTTGGGCCTTTGCTGTTGTGCCTTCCCAGCCTCCTTTTGCTTTAACTGATACAGTTCCCTGTCCTGCTCCTTCTGCGATTCCTTGTACTTCCTGAATGCTTTTTCTCTTGAACCTTCACTGCCACTTCCTTTGAGAACCATAGTGGTTTCTTACATTGTTTTGTTTTGTTTATTTGCTTCACACAAAGGCTCGTTACCTCTGTGATGGCAGTTTTTATTATTCCCCATTGTTCTTCCACCCTCCTTCCTGCCCATTTGCTAGTGCATTCCTTAGGCACTCACCCATTTGTAAAGTCAGCCCTCCTAAAGTCCAGTACTTTTGCCTTTGTATGGCTTGACTCTATTGCTGTGTTTATTGTGAACCATACTGTTCAGTGGTCGCTAGTTCCCAGATGGCTACCCACTTATACATCTGTGATCCTCTCTCCATCTCCATTTGAGAGAATCAGGTCTAAGATTGCTCCTCTCGAGTAGGCTCCAATACTAGTTGTCTAAGGCATGCCCCTGTAGGGCATCTAGAATAACTCCACTCTTAAGTAGCTGCTGCAACTGCACTCCAGTTAACATCTGGCATATTCAGATCACTCATCAGCAATATCTCCCCTTTTTCTGCCATTCTAAGTATACTTTCTATCATTTCCTTGTCCATTTCCTCCCCTCAGAAGGGGGTCTGTATACAACCCCTGTGAGGATTGTGGTGCCATTGCTTGTCTCCAAATTTACCCACAGTGCTTCTTCTCCTCCCTGTTTACCCTTTTGTTCTGTTGCTTTTATTCCTTCCCTTATGTAAAGAGCTACTCCTCCTCCTCCTTTACCCTCCCTGTCCCTCCTGTAGATAGTGTATCCTGGTATGTTTACATCCCAGTCATGGTTTTGTGTGTACCATGTTTCTGTGACTGCCATGATATCCAGATGTTCCTCCTCCATCAAGGCCACTAATTCAGGAAGCTTGTTACCCAGGCTACAGGCATTGGTACTCATTGTTCTCCATTTTTTGATGGCTTTACCTTCTGTTGCAGCATCCCCCACTGACCTTTCTACCTCGGTCTTTTTCTCATTTAGTACCTTGTTTTGTAGGGAGAGGCTGGGATTTTCCTGCTGCTTATCAGTGCCTCCCCCTTTGACTAGTTTAAAAGCTTGCCAATGAAGCATTTAAACCGATTGCTCAAAAGACTTGTTCCCTTCCTATTAAATCATTCCCAAACATTGAATGGGTATCAGCACACAGATTGAAGACTGATTGAAACCTACAAATACCTCACAGGAGTGAACAAGGTTCAAATGGAGAGTCTATTTTAGAGAAAAGAAGCCACTAGAAGAAGGGGACATGCAATGAAGATAAGAGGGGGAAGTTTAGGAGAGATGGGTGGAAATACTTCTTCACGGAGAGGGTGGTGGATGACTGGAACAGCCTGCCAGAAGAAGTAGTGGGGGCAAAGACTGTGAGGAGCGTCAAGCATGCATGGGATAGATACAGGGGCATATTAAGTAGAGGAATAGGGGGGAGAGAGTGACACCTATGACCAACTAGGGTCAGTGGTGATGGAATAGGCAGGGACTAGGAGCAGACTGGATGGACCTAAATGTCCTTTTCTGCTGACAAAATCTGTTTCTGTTGAAAATTCTGGATTGTATAGCACATTGACACTCTGGGAACAATGCTTTAAAAATCAGTAAATAATTATATAATATGTTTGGTGGATATGACGTGGGAGAGAGTCAGATGGCAAAAATATTTTCACATGCTCTACTTGACATCCTGACCTCACAAGTGGCGTAGCCCCAATTCGGGTCAGAAGAAGTCATGTATAGCATGTGAAGAAGGTATTTCTACTATCTCACCCTCACCCATGTCATATTTGATTTGTAAAGCATGTGTTTAGGTGGTTTTGTGATATAAATGATAAAACATTACATAAAGAAAAAAAGTACAGAATGAAAACTGTGCCACTCAAAGCATTTCACTCTCACCCATGTCAGTTTGATTTGTACAGTAGGACCCAGATATTCAAAAGGGTTGCGCATGGCGCAACAGTGTTGCACCACGCACAACCCACTGATCCGCCCCGGTGCGATATTTAAAAGGGAAAAGTGCACCTGCACAAATCCCGATGCGTCGGGGTGCATCAGTAATGTATGCGGAAGCACAGGTGAAGTGTGCCCATGCATAAACTGCACAGCCGATGTTCACCCAGGCCGTGTAAGAGTTATGCAGGCAACCCCTACCTGCGCCTGCACAAAGATGAGCAAAAAAAAGGAACAAGTGGGGGCCACCCACAGGTGAGCTGCCGCATTGCAGGGCGCAACACAGCAGCTGCCACCTGTGGGTGGCCTCGTACTTCCCGCCGCACTGGCGGTGCCCCCATGCCCGATCGCGGGCGAAATGTACCCCACCCCCGGTAACCCGATCACGGGCAAAATGTACCCTCCACCCTAGGTAGCCCGATCGCGGGTGAGAAGTGCCACCCCGAGTAGCCGATCGTGGCATCAGACCCCCAAAGTCCAAGATCCCTGGTGGTCCAGTGGACCTTGAGTAGCCAATCACGGGTGGCATTCCTCACCCCAAGTCCGAAATCCCTGGTGATCTGGTAGCCCACCCCACCGCCCACGGAGCCCCACCCTCCCCCCCCGTCAGCGGCGGGCAGCAGCACCACCCGCCTGCTTTCGCCGCCGCCGACTGACAGCTCAGTAGGGCTGCCGCCCGATTGGTTCAGAGCATGGCCAATGGGCGTGCAACCCCTTCAAGTCGGTCGAATATGTAAAACATGTCTGGACTGACTGTCGACATAGACTACATGCCCGATAGCTCATGCTCTGCTGACAATAAATGCCTTCTAACTGTCGGTAGGCGGCGGCGGGCAACTGGCGAATTAAATGCCGCCCGACTGGCAAGCAGTGGTGGGGCTCCGATGAGTGGGTGGGTGGGGGGCCACTGGGCCTGAAGGTGAGACTGAAATGACTGCGCCAGCGATCGGCTGCACTGGTGGTCACTGAACCTGGACAATGGGAGGGAGAATCTGATGCCTGCGATCGACTGCTCAGATGAGGCTATTTCTGCTGCGATCGAAGCTCGAAGTGAAACCACACTTCTGCCGATGATTAAGCTACGAGGAGAACATACAGTTATGCCCGCGATCGGGGCTAATCACGGTCCACTGGACCACCAGGGATTGGAGCCCTTCATTGTCCCTTATGGGATGTCCCACGATCGGGCTGCAGGGGGTGTCAGCCCCCGACGGCTGCTGCCTGGCAGGGCGCCAGGCGCAAGTCGTCGGGGATCAGTGCACCTACATGCTAATGGCATGCAAATGGGGCCGTAAATAGAAGCAAATGGCCTTGCATAAATTATGGCTCCATTTGCATGTCACCCTTTGAATATCGCTGGTGCTGTGCATGGTGCAATGGAACTTGCACCACCGCATCTCAATGCTCCATTCTGACCACTTGTGCTGGTGCAGTTCCACTGTGCCATGCACACTGGGGTGGCCAGGGGGCAATATTCAAAGCAGTTGCGCCATAGCGCAACTCCGTTGAATCTCGCCCTGACCACACCCCTGTGCAACTATTTTGAGCGGCGCAGGGGCTTGCGCCACAAAATAACGCAGTTTGAATATCTGGGCCTAGGTGTTTATTTGATTTTGTAATAGAAATGATAAAAAAAAAAAAAAAAAAAGGAAACAAAGTACAAAAGTTAGATTTCCCCACAAAGCATCTCACATCTGCTGGCTCCAGTGTTGCACATGGCTATTGTGATGTCATCAACACTGCTAAAGGAAAGCTATCGTTATTGTACCATCCTGCCCCAGCCAAGCTTACCCTCCGGTCAAGCTTTTAATGTATGTTGCGATGTTTTTCTCATGCCGCAACATACATTATTTAAACTTTTAAAAAGGCACAACCCAGAAGTATGGCGCAGGTGGTGGGGGGGCTCTATTATTGTAAAGGTGCAGTGATGCTGCTGGCTTCAATACAAAGTATTGAGCAAGCAGTGCCTCACCGCACCTTTACGAACAATGGAGCCTCCCCTACATGTGCCATACTTCCGAATTCTCGACTTTTAAGTTGAAATAATGTGTGTTGTGCGGTCATGGCATCTGCGCAACATTAAAAGCTTAACCGCAGGGTAAGCTTGGCTGGGGTGGGATGGTACAATAACGATAGCTTTCCTTTAAAGCTACTCTCTTACTGGTTCATTATTCCATTGTTTCACTTTGACCTTTCAGCTTGCAAGATAGCACTACTATCTCCAAAGTAGGCAGTGAGATAGTAGCGATATCTTGAGTAGATTTAACCCACACCTGTTGTATAAATAAGGGATTTGCCACGGGGGCCTCTGAAATATCTGTGATATTTTTTCTCATGCAGGGTAACCATATGATGTCACAAGTCGCGAAGCTGTGAGTGATATTATAAGGTCACCCTGCATGAGAAAAAAATGTCACAGAGGCCCCAGTGCCATATTCGATTTTTTTATCCAACACTTTTTCTGCAACCTTGGGTGTTGGTTTGGTTATTTTTTATGCGTTTCAGTGGATTCACAGCATTTTCTTTACTGCGAGTTGTAATTTCTGTTTTTCACGTTACTGTATGGCTTCAGATGGCTTTTAGTTTTGGCCCACAGAGTAACACTGGGTTTTTTCGACTGGTTACTGTAGCATGGGAACGTGTGTCTGATTGGTCAGGAGTGGCGTATTTGTGATTGATTACTTGGTTGGGCGGGGATAATTTCTGATTGACTACTTGGTAATAGGGAGGTTATAAATTTGAGCATGCATGGAATAGCGGTTGTTGCCAACCAGAGGGCCTCATGATGGGAGTGTCTGTACGCAATGGGGTAGAATTTTGAAGACGTGACTGGAGCGGCCTACATCAGGATTGGAGGACCAGGAGATCTTCGTGGAACAGTTGTGGGCATAGAGTGTTCAACATCGGATGGAGGCATCAGATTCTTCAAGGAATCATTCAGGGCTGTTGCGGATGTAGTCTTTGGCAATTGCATCTTCTAGGTGGATTGGGATGTTTGGTGGCATCAGATGGGTCGGAAGATCATCTTAGAGGGTCTTCTCGATGGAGCCTTCAGAGAAGGAGTCATCCTGGCTGGATCATGATATTCAGCGTTGGCTTCTTGGATTACCACATGGATTATTTTTGGGTGGTGGGTGGCCATAATTTTTGTCTTTGAGCCATCTTTCCAGCAACTGAAATTGCAAACGGCGTGCAAGTGGTTCATGTGGGCTGTGTTTTGTTTTTTCTTTGCTTCCATGAAGTATTTACTGAGCATAAAATCGAGGTCCTTCAGTGGTGTTTTATGAAGGTCTCTATATTCGTTGTAGTGCTGTAGGAGGTATTTTTGAATTATTGCCACGTCTGTAGTAGTTTTTTCTATGTGTTCTTGTGGCGGCTCGTGTTTATGAAGGTTTTTATATCTTAAGTTGCTGGGTCAGATTCGGTGTGGTAGTCTGTTTCATTAAGGGTCATATGTCTCTGCTATCTCGAAAGTATCATCATCCAGCAGCAGGTTGTCTTCTTTAAGAGCACTAACGAGGTCTCCATACTCAACTTCAAAGCTGACATTCTGGCTAGCCAAAGTGTTACGCAGGAGCAAGTGATGAGAGAGTTTTTTTCTTAGTGAGGTGTGGCTCTGTCAACGTTCAAATGGTGACTGAGGGAATTTTGAAAGTAGGTAGACTTCTGGTAGCAGAAGGTGTGAGGTGCAGTAGCTCTTACTGATTCACTTAGGGCCTCATCTGTGCAAATGCAGGGGTCTATGTGAGGCATATCTAGAGAGAGAATATTCATGTACTGGGGAGCTAGAGTGATAATACTCAAATATTCTCACACTAGATGGGGAGGAAGTAACAATATCGTCACTAACTGCCACAAAATAGCCTCACAAGTGTTGGATACACGTAGATATTAAATATACTCAAGAAATAAAAAAATATATGCAGATAATAAATAAAGGGAGTTTATAAGTGGGTGATGTTTGAGGAAGAGAGGCATTTGAATACTGTTGTCCACTTTATGGATGGAAAAAGCATGGTGTGGGGGAACGGGTGGAGTCAGAGTGTTTACAAACAGGATTCAAGCACTGTGCGTGTGTGTGAAGTCAGACGATTACTGTGCATGCTCCAATAGTGAGCAACACAGATGTTTTTCTTCTTTTTATCCTTAAATGCTGTTTTCAGTTGCTCTCTGGTCGAAATCCCGACACAGCTACAGACTCACTGTATGACTCTGAGCAAGTCAGTTGATGTTCTTTTGCTCCTGTCATCCCAGCTGTAAAACTGTGTTGAAGTAGGTCCTCACTGAAGAAGATTTTGCATCTAAGCTTCCTGGGCTAAAAAAAAAAAGAAGAAAGAAAGAATAATTTTTACTGCCTTCACTTGGCACTTACAACTGCTCCCCTTAACCACTTGAGACAGCCCCCCCCCCCGCAACTGGGGCCAAGGTCTAGGGAGCAGTTGGTCCCTCTGTTTTGGTGGGTGAGGAGATGGTCAGTCGCCAGAGCCTGGGCCACAGCCTGCCCATTATCATGCCAAAGTGTGGTGTTTTTCCTTGCTCCACGTTCCCTCCCTCATGGAAGCTGGTGTTTGAGGAGCTTCAAGTATATGTGTCCAGGCTATGAGCCACGCATGACACTCAGGCCCTGTACACACTGTGGACCTTAACATGATAGAAACACAAAAACAGAAATTGTTGGCAGATAAGGACCGCTAGGCCCATCTAGTCTTCCCGTAAGCCCCGCACTAGATTACAGCTTCTGACCCTCCCTCTGCTTTACCTCTATGGTTCCCCTATGCCTGTCCCATGCTTGTTTAAATCCAACCACCGTGCTTACCCCGCCATCTTCTGTGGCAGACCATTCCATGCATCCACCACCCTCTCTGTGAAGAAGAACTTCCTCACATTCCCTCTTAACCTGCCACCTTTCAATTTCATGTCATGCCCCCTCATTCTTGTACTCCTCCTATATTGGAAAATGTCTCCCCCTGCACCTTGTTTATGCCCTTAAGGTACTGGAATGTTTCTATCATGTCCCCTCTTCTCCAGCGAGTACATATTGAGGTCCCTTAATATCTCCTTGTAGGTTTTGTGGTGCAAGCCCTGTACCTTAGCTGTGCTGTCCTTTCAAAGGTGCAGCCTCCAGAACTGCGCACAGTACTCCATGTGAGGCCTGACCAGGGTTTTATATAATGGCATCACTACCTCCCATCTTCTGCGGGTGATACCCTGCCTATGCACCCCAGCATGCCACTGGCCTTCCCTTTAAGCACCTTAGAACATTTTAAATGTCTTTAGCACTGTTTGCATCCTGACTACAAATCCCTTAAAGCAACAGTGCAACAGATAGTTATTTCAAAAAGTTAATTTTCTGCTATAGTTAAGACAAATATGTGTTGATTTGGGTTTTGTGGATGCTTCTTATGCTGTGCACTATACATCTGCATTTTGTCTGGATTCTTACCCTCCTCAGGTCCTCAATATTAGTTCTATGCAAAAATGAGGAGGCCAACTTTTTTTCTTGAGAAATAATTATTTTAAAACTTTAATAAAATTCTTCAGTAATAATGGAAACTGAAAATGTCACCACCAAAATAAACTGAAAGACATATGGCATTGATTAGGACGAAAAAAACGTGGGATCAAATTTTAGCCCATTTCATTGCACTGTTGCTTTAACCCTTTGAGAACTGAATATGTGTGAACGTATATAGATTCTGGACGTATATATACGTCCACAGTCTTCTAAGGATAAACCATTTTAACAAAAACACTTTTAAACCTTACTACGTACCTAGTCTTAAAACCATTTTAAAAACTGTTTTAGGACTAGCATGGTTTTACTCGCATGTCTGGACAGGAGTGAAAATGGTTTAAGCTGTAATGGTTCAGTGAAAACAGTTCTAGCTGCAGTGCAAACAGGCAAGCACTGTTCTACATGCTGGAATTAATAGGAAATGGTTACAGCGAGAACAGGTTTAACACCAGCAGTGTGGACGCACTAAACCAATATCAAGAATGGTTACTGCATAGTGTGCATGCACTGAAATGGTTTAACTAAACTGGTTTTAAAAATGTTTTTTTAAAAAACACTGTTGTCATCTGGACAGGGCCTCAGATAGCAACTACCCCTCACTCAGAAGCGACCCCTGCTGCACCACTACCTGTGGTTACCCAACTGGCAGTGTGATAGCGGGGACTGCTGCCCTCCCTCCTAGAGAAGGGAGAGCATCTTTTGGGATTCTCGATCCTCCCACCCTCCCCTGCTGGCCCTCTGATGACTCTGCCTCATTCCTGAACCCAAATTGCAAGAGGTAGCAGCCAGCAGAGCATGATAATTTTAATAATATCAATTCAAACGTTCTTTCCTAGCCTACACTGTGATGCTGACACTACCATGTTGGGCACCCAGATTTCATCCTCGACCGGACTCCCAGACTCAGAAGTGGTGGGGTCCAGGATGTGATGGGGAGGTAGTGCACTCTGACACTGGGAGAGCAGGGTCATCCCCTCTTGCAGAGCATCCTATAGCAGAAGTTAGGATGGCACTGATGTCCCAATAGACCAAGTGTTTTCAGCCCTCCTCTACCACCACCACCACCACCCCCCTACATGACAGTGACTAATCATCTGCCCACCTCTGGGCCTATGACTTCTCTCTGAGGAAGCTCCCTCTGACCTCCGATAACTAGATCCATTCTCTGATTAGGACAGAAATGACAGTGCATGCAGAAGGGGCCCCACCATAGGTCTGAGCCACTGGGATGATGGAGGCTTGGGAGGATCTGGTCTGGAATCCCACTGAGGTCAGTATTACTGCTGGACCAACCAGAAGGTAGGAGAGGAAAAGTAGTGGTGGGGGAGAGAAAAATAATTTAAAAAATGTTAGAAAGGACTAGCCGGATTTAAAATGTTACAAGAAATCCAAGTCATGGCAATGAGTAATCTTATGACATCTGGCTTCAGGTTAGAAGAGGAGCAAATAATTCACTCAGCCTGACCTACTATAGTTAAACATGGAGGCTGGCAACACTTAAAGGCTTTTAAATACTTGTTTTTGTTATCTTTCAGATTTTCTTCCACCGCCACCTCCTTCACTGGACAATATTTCTAAAGCTTCTGACCTAGACCTTCCTCTTCCTCTTCCTCCTCCTCTTCCTCTGTTTCCAGCAGAAATTCCAGTGCCAAGCAACAATTTAGCAAAACCTGTCAACTTTGATTCACAGATGCAACATTCATCGGCACCAGCTATAGCTCTCCAGGTAAAGTGCACTTCTGGACAAAGTGGAGACCTAATTTAGGTTGTATATTTATAAATGAAGCTCCTCTATCACACTATAATAAATAAAACACTACAAATACAGTAGCAGTAGGCTTCTAGTGGAGATGTCAGTTCAAGGAGCTTGTCAGTTTACCAAGTGCTGATTTATGTGTCTTGTGAGTGGGGCCCACTATCTTGGAAGGAGGGGGGCTCAAATGATATCACAAAATTAGCAACAAACAAAACTGCCAATCCTAGACTCCCAGGCTAAGGCAGGCTGGGGGGATGGGCACGCTGAAATGAAGTGCTCAGCTGGAGGCACACCAGATGATCATCATGGAGTAGTATTGGTGTTAATTGCGAAAGCAGGGTCTAGCCTGTTCCCAGCTGGAGGACGGGTGCAGTATAATCATTTCAGATTTGTTTCAGTTGCTAAGTAAATTAATAAACCACTTAACCTTTCGAGGTTGCTCAGCCTGCTAGATTTATTTTTTATAGAGGTTTTTCTTCCCCTGGTCACATTTGTCCTGTCAGGGATCTACCCTGGTCCTGAGGATATACCCTGTTCAGGCATGCATCCCCTGATTTTCCCTGGTCCCTGGCAACCTGGTGGTTACCCACCCCCAACTTGCTCTCCGTGGCATAGGCTCTGGCGAGAGAGCCATCACCCCAATGCCCAAGGCAATGCACTGTGTGAACTAGGCTCAATTATAGCAAGCACTAGGATCCAGGAGAATCCAGGGGCCCAGATCATCATTTAGACAGATGTTTTTTTCTCCCTTTCTAGGTCCCTCCCACCTTTCTGATGAGAGCACGGCCTTGACAGTGGCCTCGCACATGTACAGCACATCCCCTGTGGCAGAAGCAAGCTCCCCGACTCAGCCACCGAGGTCGTGGAGCTTGCCATTGATTACACTCCTTAGCCGAGGCACCATGCTGCGCAGCAGCTGACTCAGCCTTGCCTGCCTTCCAACATGGCGATTTGGGCTTGCTCCTAAACCTGAGTTGTCTGCCCTGCTTTTCAAGAATGCAAAAGACACAATACAGATATATCAACAGCAGAGGGCGACAAATCGCTATAATGAAAGTCAGAGACAAATACAGCACTCTTAGAGAAGGAACTGCAAAGCAGTATACACTAAGTAAAGGTCAAAGTTTCAAACAGCAATAATGAATAGTACAAAGAGTATCAACAATTGTTAACCATATCACTTATGGTGATCAAAGGAGAAGGATGAGGGTAATTTTAATATAGAAGCACTGGCACTCCTGAAATATTAATTTTTGTAATTTTAATTTTATAATTTTGGTTAGGAAAGGACACTGAGCTAATGTTCATCTCCAGATGCATACTAGGAGTACAGAGAGGTTAAGTGACTTGCTTAGGGTCATACAGTATGCAAGGGGAAGTTGTGAAATTCAAACCCAGGTCTGCTGTGTCTCCAGGATCAAACCTTTGCACTCTGAAGGCTTCACTGCCTCCCGGGTAAGTCTAGGTTGCTCCCCCAACTAAGGGTCCCTTATATCAGATGTCCCGTAACCATCACCCCCTCAGACCTTTGGTGGACAGGCTAACAGCTGTACTCCACATTACACAGCCCGAGGAGCACTATTGTCATACCAGACCCAAAAGGACTTTTTGGACCCCAGCTGTACATATGGCCATCCTTCCAACCCCCACAGGCCAGCCCTTGCTTAAAACGCTCCTAGAGGGCAGCCCACATAATAACAAATGATCTAACAATATAACTAAGGGGGAGAAGAGGCTAGAAAGTAGTGAGACTTTCTTGGTCCAATTAAGCGTGTAAGTAACTGGGATTGTGGTCCCCTAAGATAGACCAACCCAGCTCTTCCCTGGCATCCCATGTGGGGTGCCCTAGGGGTGGTAACCCTTGCCTTGGCACGACCTGGCATCTAGTGATCTGAGCCTTAGTGGTCCATATCCAAGAGAGCTATGGTAGTTCGTTGGCTAGGACTAGACTCCCATTGAAGTTAGTCAAGGCATACCATTGATGCCTAGTGCACCCTGTTAGTTAAAGAGGCAGAGGATACAGGCACATGGTATGCTGATGGACTTCACCCTTAGGCTTCACAGTTCCCTTTCCACTGCTGACCGGATGTCCATTTCTTGGAGGCCCACTTCTAACTGGAATAGTCACCTCATTGCTGCTAGAAGACCATGTCCACTCAATGTCATTGCCTAATTGCCACTGGAGGACTTGTGCTAGCTTGACACTATTGTCTGGTCGTAATGGAGGCCCACACCCACTTGGCGTCACCACCCCACTACCACCGAAGATCAAAACCCACTCGGTGACTCTGTCCCATTGTTGCTTCCCTGTTGCTGGAGGATCTCTGCACCCTCTTAGTAGCATCATTCCTTGTTAACTGCCACCACTGAAGGCCCATGACCACGTGGTGCCACTGCCTTACTGCTGCTGAAGGACCTCTGTCCACATGGCACCACCACCCCCTTCAGAACTCACACCTCATATTGCTGGGTCATGCACGTTCCTCACTGTCACTGGCCAAAGGAGGGGAATGTAGGTGTACCACCATGGCTGGTGACACCACTTGAAGACACTGAAGTCCACTGCCTGGTTTGCTCTCTGTAGTCCTCATGGCACTAAGTGATAATAACGAATGCAAAACAACATGGGGAAACAACAGCACAGGCAAAAGCGCAACTACAATAACAGTGCCAGTACATCAGAGCACGAAGTAACAACTACACAGGCTACCACATGTAATTTGGGGGGCTTCACCCCCCAACTGGAATATAAACAGACTCCACGTCAGAGGCACAGCAGCAAAGTTAGAGATGGTGCCCAAATGATTTACGCTGTTTTTGTGCCAGTTGCTATTTTTACCAGAGCTGTTATTTCCACACTGTTTTTTCCACGCTGTTTTTTCCCGTGCTGTTGTTCCCATGCTGTTTTCACTGGACACCAGTCCTTACAAGGTTTTTAGGACAGCACAATACCCCAGCTGATCTCTGGGCTCCCAGCCTCCAGTCACTCCACTTCTCCTCAGCTCCGTCTGTCTCTGTGGTTCCTTTTAAATCTTAAGTATTGACGGTCTCTCTGCTGCTGGAGCTTACCCCTCTTTTATAAACCCTCACTCTGCTCTGATTAGCTAGGAAAATGGCATGACTAACTGGTTCTATAATGCTGGCCCTAGTGATCCTGCTGTGCAAACCTTGCTGCTGGAGTCCTTACCAAGAGTCGGGGAGTACCAAGAAACATCCTCATTCCTGTAGTGACCACCACATATTCTCCTGGTCAGCTAGTTTTGTGTTCAAGTTTAAGTTTATTGACGGGAAAACTCCATTGAGCAGGCTCATTTATGAGGAGGTTCTGAGACAAACAAGCATATACACAGCATATACAAAAGGATACAACATAAGTAACAGAGAATAAATAAATATTTACGATTTATACATAATTCATTGGCAAAAAATGAATAATATACAATGTAGTAATAGTGTAATTGGAATCTTCAGCAGGATAATACTAAGATGCAACATCTGATATGGGCTAGGTGGGGAATAAATAGGGGAGGATGATAAAGGAAGGCAGGTAGAGGTGGAGGTGAGAGGGGAAGGTAGAGAATTAACGATGGATGGGAGTAGAAAAGAGAGGGTAATAAGGGAAGGCAGGTGGAGGTGAGGAAAGGGGATAGGGGAAAGGGGTAGGTGGATAGGGTGGAGGGTAGGGGATAAGGATAGGCAGGTGGGAGAGGAGGTAAAGGGTAGGGGTGAGTGGAAAAGGAAAACAATACAAAAGGAGAGCAGAGCGGGAGCTTAGTGGGGGATAGTGGAGGGACAGTGAGCGAGTGCCACTTAGCAACAAGTACAGAGCTCATTAAATTTGCTGACAACCAGTTTCTTGAAATTATTTAGGGGGATTAGATTTTGAAGTTTAAGACTAGATTGGGCTTTATTCCAGGCAGTAGGGAGAGCACGGCTTACGGTCATTTCGCCAAAAAACAGGAGCGGGCATTTGGCACATTCAGCATAATGTAGGAGTTTCTACACAAGGAATATAAGCAGGCCAACTGCTGAAAGAGATTAGATATATGAAGGGGGAGTTTTGCCAGGAGAGCATTGTAGAGCCAGGTAAGGGAGTGGATAAGACGCCTAGTGGTCAGGGAGCTCCAGCCCAAGGAGGTATATAGGTTGCAATGGTGTGTACGATGGTGGGCATTAAAAATGAATCGTATCACCCTATGATGGAGTGTGTCAAGCTGGTGTAACAGAGAGTTTGCGCAGCGACTATACAGAATATCCACATAGTCGACGTGGGGGATGAACATTGTCTGAACCAGCCATAGCCTGGCATCAGTGGTAAAAAGAGGTTTGCTCCTGTAGCAGAAGCCAATCCTTTGTCGTAGTTTCTTTGCAAGGGAGGTGATATGGGCAGAGAATGTTCAGTGTTGGTCTAAATTGCAACCTAGGTATTTACATTTCTCAACTACCTCAAGGTCGTCATCTAGGAGAGTTTTGATAGGGGTCAAGGATTCTAACGCATTTGAGATGGCAGTCAAGTGGCTGGGGTAGAAATACATTAGTTTTTTTTAGCATGTAGGAGTAGTTTGAATTGTGCAAGGCTGTGTTGCACCAGATCAAATTCGGATTGAAATTCTACATGGGCTTTGGCCACTGCTGGCCTGGATAGATATATTACCATGTCATCCGCGAAAAGGTGTAATTTTGCTTTGCTAATGTTATTTCCAATGGTGTTTATGTAAATCATGAAAAAGAGGGGTCCCAGGATAGAGCCTTGAGGTATTCCTCTCATGAGTGGAAGGAGAGGGGAAAGGGAACCGTCTGTTTGTTAAGTAGCTGCTGAACCATGATAGTGCAGGACCAGAAATGCCGTGCCAATTCAATGTGTTGAGGAGCAAAGTATGGTCAACTGTGTTGAAGGCTTGTCATTTTAACAAGCTCCTGGAATTAGTATGTAATCTCCAAGAGATGAGGAAATGCATACATTAGCAATATAATCTGGATAAAATTGGACAGAGACACAGAGGACTAGAAAGAAATGAGGCTAACCAGAAAGCTCAAGCTTGACCGTGGAGGGATTTAAAAAATCCATTAAAACGCATCTTTTGTGATTGCTTTTATGGGGACATAAATGGTTTTATAAATATATGTTTTTATATTAATTATAAACTGTTTTTAAATGTTATAGTGTTGTATTGTACAGGCGCTTTGAACTCTGGAAAAGCTCCCTTTTACAAATAAAATTTGCTTGCTTGCTTATTGCAGGCCCCTCGGCTCCCAGGGCTCTCCGGGCATACACAGTTCACACTATGCCAAGACCAGCTCTGGTTCTACAAATGAAGACTTACAGAACATTGAAAGAAGTGATGAGACCTACTAGCTTGGTATCACACTCTTCCTCCAGGAAACACTGCTGTCGGCTGTTTGCAGATGTAATTCAAGGTGGTCGGGCAGTCATCCATCATTTGTTCACATCACTGGGTTCACAGGGATGGTGCTCCTATGGTCAGGCAATTTGAAGTAAAAGGGAGCTTTCTCCCTACTTTGGCAGGGAGCCAAGTAGATGGGTAAGTTTTCCCTGACCTCCCAAACTCAGGAACACACAAAAAAAAGAGTACATCCTGGCAGCTGCCCCTGCTGCTGCAAGCAGAACGCCCCTTGCTGTCACTTCTAGCAGGACACCCAGAGTGGCTGCGAGGCCAGCTGCTTTAGCACTTTTATTGGGCTTAAACTGCACCTCCCAACCTTTTGCCACTGAAGTTTGGGAAACAGACACCTAAAATATGGGACACTAGCCCCTACAATGTGGTGCAAACCATCAAACATGGATGTGCAAGCTCAGAACACTGGGGAAAATAGTACTTTTATTTGCACAAGTTTATCTGTGATTTAGCACCATAGATTAGTATGCATTTCTGCTTTAGAGTCTGCAATTAGAATGTAAAAAGCTACCTCCTCTATGTGGGACATTTTTTCTACATAAGACAGAGCAATTCTGAGAGGCAAAATGAGGGACGTCCCTCATAATGTGGATGAGAGGTATGATTGAACTAATCATGGTTATTTTAAGTATACAAGCTATTGCGACTTTTAACTTGTTTAAAATATGATTTCATGACTCATGCACTTACCATGCACCTAAAAACAAACTAAATAAACCAATAAATGTGCCATATCTACTTAACAGATTGTTGTGTGTTGAGTTGGCTACCACATCTATCTGCAAACATTGTATAAGTCAATGCAGGTGATAATAAGAGTGCCCGTTAAAGCTGAGAGACCAATTACACTGGACAATGAAGTCAATTAAAGCAAAAACAGAACAGAAAACAATTTTTTCTGTTTTATCTTTTGTACACAAAGTACCACAAAGTGCTAGACAGCCTATTGTGATACAGTACCTGGTGTGCCTGTGTATCTCAACTCAGATCATAAAGAAGCAGAAGGCCTAGCATCTTACTTTTTCTTGTCCTTCTGAATCCTTTTTCTTGCTTCCCTCCCCCACCCCCCAGCCTTCTTCCTCCCACCCTGACAGTGTCCTCATCTTTCTTCATCCCAATACTTCACCTCAGCTTCAGGTCAGTGGTTCACTAGGGTCTGCAGCCATTCACAGTCTTGAAAGCCACGACAGCGAGGCTCTTCCCAGAAGTGTGGAAACAGAATCCAGCATGATGCTGAAGGAATTGTGTATGTGATCGGAGGTCAACGAGTGATGTCAGACTGAGGGAGTCATTCATGGGTTACCTTTGCAGCCCATACCAACACTCCATCCAACGTTGGAGAGAGAGGATTGGGAGCTTCAGGGGGGTAGGCACTGTCCGGCATGTAGTCCATTTCCCTGGGCCATCAGAAAGAAGTCATGCCATAGAAGTTGCTGCTAACCCTCGCTGGCATTATTACATGTCCCTTGGGGGCTGCGCTATGCCTTCTTCAGCCCACCATCCCTTCTTGCTGGAGAGAGTCATTCAGTTAGTTATCATGCTTACTCAGACACTGTCCTGGCGTTAGACACATTTCAACTTGTATTTTATTTCTGTTTTATTAATTTTTTTTCCTCGTTATTAATTACTGAGGAAATTTGCACAAAAATTGGATATTTTATTCCTTTTGAGCTTTTGTCCCAGCATCTCATTTCCCACCTAATGTCCCAATCCTCTGTTATGACATCACAGTCTGTTGCCATGGGAGTACCTGTGAAGGCATTTACAGAGTATGATGAGACCAGGCGAGAGGAAAAAGCAATAGGAGCACAGGAACTCTAATGAATCAAGATCTGCCTTCATGCAATTTATCTCAGAAATAAAGAATAAGGAAGGAGAAATTCAGAGCTAATAAGAAATACTGTATTAGCTGAATTGTGTCTAAATATTGCATTTTTCAAAGTTTTTCTAGAGGCACCACCTGCTGCTCCTTTTTTTAATGAAGATTTTTGCATAGTGGAGACCATGCAGGCAGGCTATCAGTCCTGTCCTCCCCTCCCTGACTGGTGCTCGGTTTTCCCACACCAGGTAGTCCCCCATAGATTTCCCCTCATGGCAAGGCCAGGAGGTGGAGGACCGTCCCTCCTCAGTCCAACAAATCCAGAGTCCGGTGGTCAGGCAGCGACTTGAGATAAGGGAAGACAGGCAGGGCTTCTTTAGCCCACACAGCCCCACTTTCCTATTTTCTGTAGCCCCACCCCTGCCACAGACAGGCAGTGGGACATGCCGTGTGGAGGCACATGTGTGCCATGTCTAACTGGTGGCCCTTCATTTTTACATGCCATCCCAGCCTGCACTAACACCAGGGCTCTACCTGGTGGCAGTCAACAGCAAGGCTGACAAAGCTCCCCCCTCCTAAGAGAAGAGCAGTCCATTGGATGCCCAATCCCTGCCCCGACTGACCCCCAGTGACCTGAGTCCTCTCCCGAACCTGGGTTGTTGGCATAGTGGGTGGTAGTGCGACCGCCGTACCACTGGACAGACCTTGCCTGCTGCCCTTTAAATGTGTTTTTTACTCTGGCACAACAAATCAAATTAATAACTAAGACAGGAGTCGTTTGGTTCACAGCCAGCCACAACCACTGAGTCACCGTGTGACCCTGAACAAGTCTGTTAACCTCCCCATCCTCCAATCCTCTCAGCTGTAAAACTGGGTAGAGGCATGATCCCACTGAAAATTAGATGCTACATTTCAGTTGGGCTATCCTCGGTAAACAGCTGGGCTATCCAGCTGAACAAATTGTAAAACATAGATAATTAAATCAATAAAATGTATTGATCCTCTAATCCTAGTGCTACTGCGCATGTCAGTAGCTTCCAGTGGCAGCAGATATCTCAACCTTGATATGGTGGGATCGAGGGTTCTTCTTTCAAGGGGTTGGTCTCTGGAACAGTCAAGGAAAACCAGATTGACAGAGGTGTATTTTAGTGCTTTGGAATCCTCTTGCACTGCTGGTTTACTGCTACCAGGAGGTGTCACTGTGAATACTAGGCCCAGGGAAGAAAGCCCAATGGTGCAAATGGGGAAGTATATTATTGGCTGCTGGTCAGGCGGTGTTTCCTTAGTGATGCCCTTCCCTCGAACTACATCCATTCTCTGCTCCAGTCTGCTCCAACCCTACTGTCTGAGATGGCCAGGTAGCTATATATAGATATATATAGATATTTTTTTGCAGCTATTCAGTCTTGTGATCATCTGTTACCTGCCAGCTGCTTATAACAGCCAGCTTCGGTACTTGGTTACTTACAGTACATATTTGCACTTTATTTTTCCTTCTGTGTGTATATTGTAACACTGTAGCCTGGAGTTCAGTGAAGCAGCAGATGATCCATGTCATGCCCCCCATGGGTGTAGCCAGGCATACTCCAAGTACTCCATGGTGTGCAATTTTATTTAAGGGGGGTAGCAAATAGGCTCTGAACTGCTTCCTTTTTCCATGAAAACTAACAAAGAAAATGTTGAACCTTTCTGTCATTTTATTCATAGGAGTCAAAACTAGAAGGACTGGTCACTAATACTGTCTTTGTTTTCCCAAGGACAATACAACTTTACAGGCTCTGGGCTGGTATGTGGGTGTCTTAAGGAGCAATGCATGGCATTTGTATTTACCCATGCATGGCAACAACCATTGTCATGAGATACAAAAGTTGTATTTATTGTGCCAAATGAGGCAACAAACACGGTCCTGGTGTACATTTGTATATTGTCTGGCTACCCCCCATCACCACCACCACCACCACCACCACCACAAGCACTGGCTAAGTGTACGTGCTCCAAGTGTCATTCAGATGCTGGTTTCCTTGCTGTTCAGCAGCAGCTGCTCCCCTCCCCCTCTGGCCCTGTCTGTAGCTTAAGCTCAGGTGCCTGGAATTCCTGCTGCTGCTTTCCATCCCTCCAGACGGTTACTTGCTTTCCAACCTGGGGGCTCTGACCCTGCCGTAGTTCTGGGTTCTTCCCAGCTTCTCAGTGGCTTTACTCCTTCACTGCTTGTTGTCTCCTGCTTCTGGCAAACAATAGGTGGCTGACCACTGCTAACTCTGCTCCTAGGGTCCAGGTCCTATAGCACTGCCTCAGTGCTTATCGGGCATGGCCACACTTGCCCAGTGCTGTTTTTTCTTCTCCACCTGCTGCAGCTGGAACCAACATACTGCCTTAAATCTTCTGCAGCTGCCTTTGTTGCCACTTCCACAGTCTCCACCCCCCCGTACTCCAGTAGCACTTCCGTAGTCCTCCCTACTACCAGCTGTTTTGCTGCCTGTCTCCCAATTTATCTCTGGGTCATGCATCCATACTTCCCATTGGACCACCCTGGACTGTAGTCAGCCTCCTGCTCCCAGCCTGTTTTCTACCCTTCCTTGGCACTCCTGACATATTTGCCCTGGCTATTACCTCCTTTTCTACCACTTCTTTTTCCTTGCCTTCCTTGTCTTCCTACAGTACATCCCTGCCTCAGTCACCCTTACCCAAGGCCCTTCTCTGTTTTCACACCCTTCTCTCTACCTTGGTAACCTTGGCTTTGCCGCCATGCCATCTAGCCTTTCAGCATTATCAGGCTTCTGCACTCACCCACTGGGCATGCACCATAATCTTCATGCAGCTGTGGCCAGACTTTGTTCCTTGTGTTTTTGGGCCTTTGATCTGCTGCTCCCGCAACCATACCCACCAGACTGCCTAGGCTAATGTCCAGTCCTCTCAGTGGGCCTCAATGCTCATATTTATCAAACCTACCACACTCAACCATACTTATCATTCCTACTATATCTGTACTAGTATCTGACGCACACACCCATATGACAATCGTGCACGTTCCCCAGCAACAACTGGGCATATGCCCCAACAGCAATCCTGCACATGCTCCAACAACTACTGGGCATTTGCCCCAATGGCTGCCCTTCAAGGGCTCAGTATGTTTTTGCATATTCATAGCTTCATGCTGCAAATTGCCTTTCCCCTCCAGGGTTTGTCTTCCTTCTTATATCCATGAGCCCTGTTCTTCAAAAGAGAGTATTTCAGTTGCCAGGACTAAAGCAGTCATTAGCTGGCCCATCAGCACAGTGGTAGCACTACTGCTTGTGATGCCGGTGACCCAGGTTTGAAAATAAGCCCAGGGAGTCGGAATGCTAGCCAGGAGGAGAAGGCTTAAGTGTCCATGGACTGCTTGCCTTCTCCAAGGAGGAAGGGGGGATGAGGCTTGGTGCTTGACTGACCTCAGGAGGAAGCCCGAGGTACAGCAAGTGCCCAGTCATGGGGGGGGCGGCATGACAGACATTGGTGAACCCCACCTTGATGTCAGGGTGCTCATCACTCTCAGAGAAAACAGGAAAAAAATGGCTTCTGAGCCCTGGGAAGATGGAGCGCCAGCACAGATCCCAAATTGTCCCCTGCCTGCCTCAACTGGTAGCCCAGATGAGATTCAAGTGTTCTGGGTGTCGGGCCCCACCTTGTCCTGCGGGGAAGCCAAGGCTACATGAGGGGACTACACATGGGCTCCAGGCAGGAAGGAATAGGACTGATGCTGTATGCCTCCATTAGGCAGAGCGAGGGGCAGGGGGAGCATGAATAGAAAATTAAAAAAAAAAAAAGACTAAAGCAGCCACTACTTATGACTTCTCCCATTTCTTGGGGTGTTTCTACCACCCTGACAATCCATTAGCATTCAGTTTCAGCCAGTAATAAGTTCTCTTTCTAGCTTCTCTATGCACTTTTCTCTCCTAGCTTGCCAACCACTCCTCCTGGCTCTCTTCAGGAACAGGAAGGACTGGGTGGGATGTCAAGGAGGTGGTGTAGTGCTTTATGTGAAGGAAAGACTAAAAGCGACAGAGATACAGGGAACTGTGCTCCCAGGTAGCACCTGTAAACAAGCTTTCAGCTTAGTGTGCTACTCCTGGTTGAATAATTAGATTAAAAAAAAAAGAATAATACAGGGGGAGGCAGAAGTACCATGGGTCACCCTGGAGATGGGGAAAGGAGCCACTATTTACATTGGAGTGATCTACAGACTCCCAGCACAGGGGGGGAAATTAGATATGGAACTGGTGGAAGCCATTGGCAAGATGGCAAAAAAGGGTAAGGTGCTGCTGGTAGGTGACTTCAATCTGCCAGATGTGGACTTGAGCCTTCCAGTAGTGGCTTCAGCTAGAAGTAGTGACAATCCGGACTCCCTAAAGGGGACATGATCATGGTACAGTGTGGTTCAATAAGAAGACGGCTATAGAATTGAACCACACAAGGGTGGGGGTCCTGGACTTAAGGAGGCCAGACTTTATAAAGATGGGTGAATGCCTGGCAGGGGGGATGGCCTGGGTGGGGTGGAGGAACAGTGGCCAAAGATAAGAAGGTGCATAGTAAAGGCAACAAACCTCTGTGTAAAACAAGAGAAAAAGAGACCACTATGGTCCTTGAAACAAGTCACTGAAAAGGTAAAGACGAAAAGGGTAGCATTCAGAAGGTATAAGGAGAACCAGAGAGAGGAGAATCGGGAGGTGCATCAGTGGAAATAGAGGGAAGCAGAGAAGGCAGTAAGGAGCGCAAAGGTGCAAGCTAAAGTGAGAACAGCCCAAGAGATAACGAAAAGCAACAAGATATTTTTGGGTATGTAAGAGAAAAGAGGAAGACCAGGGGTGGGATTGCAAAGTTAAAAAGGGAAGGGAGGAGGCTGTGCAGAGGCGAAAAAGGAAAAGACAGACATCCATTTCCATTCAGTGTTCACAGAGGAAGGAGAAGGGGAGGAGTACAAAAAGAAAGAGAAGCTTTGGAGGGAGGAAGGTAGACACTAGTCCTTTTTTGGAGGAGAGAGTCCTGAAAGGACTTGCTAATCTGAAAGTGGACAAAGTAATTTATTTATTTATTTCTGAAAGTCGGATTTACAACCTTTGAGTCAGGGACTCATTTACAAAGGCACCTCGTCGCAGGGAGGGTAGACATGGTTACAGTGTGAGATACAACAGTGGTAACAGGGCCAAACAGGGTCCACCCAAGGGTACTGAGGGAGCTCAGGGAGGTACTGACTACACCTCTGATGGCCCTGTTTAACACATTATGAACCTATTTAACATTCACTAAAAATACCACCGACAGCTTAATCTGGTTCAAGGTCAGTCAGCATTCATCTGTGTGGGGGAGGGGGAGGAGGGGTGGGGCAGCTGCAGAAAGTGGGGTGCTAGCTGCACGCTCGAGCACACTTGATAGACCATGTGGCCTGATTCTGCTGGCAAGTAGTAAGTAAGTAAACTCACTTGAAACAGGAGTAGCTCCAGAGAACTGGAGGAGGGCAGACGTCCCACTTCACAAAAGTGGTAGCAGGGAGAAGGCTGACAACTATAGGCAAGTCAGCCTCACATCAGTGGTGATATAATGAATGGAATCACTGCTGAAAGAAAGGATTGTGAAATATCTTGAATCCAGTGGGTTACAGGACCCGAGGAAGCATGGGTTTACTGGGGAGGGGGACATCATGTCAAACGAATCTGGTAGAGCCTGAGGCATATCTGTGGAATGTCAGGGACAGTCCTCAGATGGTTTACATCGTTTCTCATGGGTAGAACACAAAGAGTTGTGTCTGGGTTTTTTCTTCAGGCCCAACTGCTTTGTCTTGTTGGGTGCCTCAGGCTCTGTACTGTCACTCGTGCTGTTCGGGTGTATATGCTACCCCTCGGAGACATTGTAAGAAGGTATGGGCTGAGGTTTCACTGTTATGCAGATGATACCCAGCTCCACCTCTCTTTTGCACCCGACCAGGGTGGCACTCTCTTGGTCTTTAACAACTGTCTGAAAGAAATCCAGGAGTGGATGGATTCTAGCTGGCTGAAGTTGAATTCGGAAAAGACTGAGGTACTGGTTGTGGACCCGAATTGCGCCAGATGGGGGGGTTGGGGGTCGGGTGTTGGTGTGCCATCTGGAATTGTTCTTGCCAGCATTTCTCTCCCAACCTCTGAACAGGTACGTAACCTGGGGGTAGTTTTTGATAACGGACTGACCCCACATTCGCAGGTGTCGGCTGTCGTCAAAACTTCCTTTTATCATCTTGGGAATACCGCCAGGGTTAGGCATCTGGTTCCGTCTGATGACCTTATTACCTTGGTCCACGTCTTTGTGTCCTTGCGCCTGGATTACTACAACTCCTTTTATCTAGGGCTTTCTGGGGTTGAAATCTGTTGCCTGCAGCTGGTGCAGAACGCAGCAACCCGGCTTTTGACGGGTTCTACTCGATCCTGCCATGTTAACCTGGTGCTGTGCAAACTGCACTGGCTGCCAATACGGTGGTGGATCACCTGTAAAGTTGGTTTGCTGACTTTTAAAGCCCTACATGGACAGGGCCCGGATTATCTGAAAGAGCTTCTGGTTCCCTACTGCCCTGGTCGATCACTCCGCTTGGCTGACGAGGGGTTGTTAGAGATTCCAAGGGTGAATTTAAAGTCATCTGGTTCAAGTGCTTTTGCCTGTGCAGCTCCCACCCTTTGGAATTCTCTACCCCATTGGTTACGGGAGTGCACAGCTGTGGAGGAATTTAAGAAGGGCTTAAAAACCTTTCTGTGGCAAAAAGCTTTTTTGAATGATTGAAGTACAGTATTTATTACTGATTGTTTATGATTCTCAGTTGTATTGTCTTGTTATTGGATTTTATATTAATTGTTTTAAATTGTTAGGCACCTTGGCAATAGAAAAGCGCCATATAAATAAAATTATTATTATTATTTCACTGGGTGACTAAGGAATTGGATCAGGGCAGAGCAGTGGACATGGCCTACATAGATTTCAGTGAGGCTTTCAAGTCGACACTGTTCCACACAGGAGACTAGTACGCAAGTTGGGTAGCATAAAAGTGGATCCAATGGTGGTAAGCTGGATAAGAACCTGGTTAGGGATAGGCAAGGGAGGATGGTGGTAAATGAAGTTCATGCCGAGGAAGGGGAGGGGTGACCAGGGGGGTGCCTCAGGGATCAGTGCTGGGACCGGACTGGTCAGTATTCCTTTTTAGCATAATTGTATGCTGCAATAACCTCACTACTGTTGCTGTTATCCAGGTGGTGTATAATTTTTCTGTGGCTGTCCTCTGCCGTTGTATTTGTGTGGACAGTTCTTCAGCATTATGTAACTGATTGTTTGTCACTGCTATATTGTAATATTGTACTCTTGCTGCATTGTTATATTGCACTCTCCTGGGTCATGCCTGAAAATAGGCAGGATTTTTTTGCCTAGTGCACTTACCCAGTTACCATAAGCAAATAAATAAATAATGGTTTTATAAGTGACACTGCAGAGGAGCTCAAAGGGAAAGTCTGTCTCTTTGTGCATGAGAAAAGATCTGCAGTCAGGTGGACACTCGGGGGGATGAGCAGGACCTAAAAAAACTAGAGGTGTAGTCAAGGGTATGGCAGCTGGGTTTCAATGTGAAAAAGTGCTAAATAATGCATGATACCTGGGGGGGGGTACAAAATGCATGGTGTTACTGATGACTACCAAGTAGGAATGAGACCTGGGGGTAATCCTATATAATTACCTAAAGGTGGCCATGCAGCACAACAAGGCAGTTGGGAGGGCAAGTGGCATACTGCGGTGCATGGGAGGGGCATCACCAACAGAAAGAGGGAGGTGGTGTTGCCTCTGTACAGATGGTACCCCCACCTTGTGTACTGTGTCAAGTTCTGTAGATCACATCTCCGAAAGGATATAGAGTCAAGGCAGTCCAGAGAAGGGCAACTAAAATGGTGCAGGGTCTGCATTAAAAGTTCTATGAGGAGAGACTAAAGGACTTCAATATGTACACCCTGTATGAGAGGAGAAAGGGGGTTGGGGGGATGATGGAGACCTTTAAAAACCTTACAGGGGTAAACAAGTACAGGAGGGAAGTATTTTTCAGAAAAAAAGGTGATCAAGAACAGGGGGAAATGCCATGAAGCTAGAGCGGGTAAACACCGAAACAGATTTTAACGGTAGATAAGGACTGCTTGGCCCACCTAGTCTTCCCATTTCCCTACATATTGGATAAGCTGCAGATCCTAGTTAACCAACAGCCTACTTCTTCCTACCCCCACCAGAATTGCCTTATGTCTGTCCCATAAATTCTTGAATTCTCCCACTGTTTTTAATCCAACGACCTCCTCAGGAAGGCCGTTCCATGCATCCATCACCCTCTCCGCGAAAAAATACTTCCTCACATTGTCCCTGAGCCGTCCCTCCTCTATCTTCAGATTGTGTCCCACTTGTTCTTGCACATCTTTTTCTGAAAAATGCTACCCTCTTGGACTTTGTTGATTCCCTTGAGGTACTTGAAAGTTTCTATCATGTCCCCCCTCTCCTTCCTTTCCTCAAGGGTATACATATTAAGCTCCTTTAGTCTTTCTTTGGGTGGCTTCTGTTGCAGACCCTGCACCATTTTAGTTGCCCTTCTCTGGACTGCCTCCATCTTGTCTATGTCCTTGCGGAGATGGGATCTCCAGAACTGCACGCTGTACTCCAGATGGTTTCTCACCAACTGTACAGTGAGATAACAACTTCCTGTTTTCTACTGGTGATGCCGCTCCCTGTATCCCCCCAGCCATCCTTACTGCCTTCTCACATTGCTTGCTTACCTTTAGGTCATCTGATATAACTACCCCCAGGTCCCTTTCCATTTTTATTGTTATTAATGCACCCCCCCCCATTGTGTACTTCCCCCTGGGTCTTTGTTTCCCAAGTGCATTACTTTGCATTGAATCTAAGCTGCCATACTTCTGACCATTCCTCCAACTTTGCCAAGTCCCTTCTCATCCTTTCCACCCCCCCTTTTGTATCAACCCTGTTGTAGATCTTTGTGTCGTCTGCAAAGAGGCATACTTTTCCTTCCAGTCCCTCTGCAATGTCACTTATAAAGACATTAAAAAGGACCAGACCCAGTATTGAACCCTGCACTACCCCATTAGTAACCTCTCCTTTCTTCGGAGTGGACTCTGTTTACTGTTACCCCCCGTGTCCTGTTGTCCAGTTAATTTTGTACCCAGGCTGCCACCCTGGGACCCACTCCCAGGCTGGCTAATTTGTTTATTAATCTTTTGTTTATTAATCTTTTGTGTGGGACTGTGTCAAATGCCTTGCTAAAGTCTAGGTAGGCCATATCCACAGCCCCTCCCGGGTCCACTACTTTGGTCACCCAGTCAAAGAAATCTATTACATTCGTCTGACATGACCTTCCTGCTGTGAATCCATGCTGCCTTGGGTCCTGTGCCCCACTGGCCTCTAGGTATTCAACAATTCTTTCTTTCAGAAGTGATTCCATCCTTTTCCCTACCACTGAGGTCAAACTAACAGGTCTGTAGTTTCCTGCCTCTGCTTTGCTCCCACGTTTGTGAAGGGGTATCACGTCCGCCCTCCTCCAGTCCTTGGGTACCACACCATCCTCCCATGATTTGTTAAAAAGGGTAGTCAGCTCAGTGGTGTCACTAGTGCTCCCCTTAGTTCTTTTAGAATTCTGGGGTGAATCCAGTCAGGCCTCATTGCTTTGTCCACCTTCAGTTTTAGGAGTTCCTTCAGAACCCTTTCTTCCGTAAAAGGACTGGTATCAACCCTTCTATCCAAAGTGCTTCTACTGGTTGGATTAGGTACCTCCCTTCCTCCTCTTTTGTGAATACCGAGGAGAAGTAACATAGAAAACATAGAAACATAGACTTTGACGGCAGATAAGGACCACTTGGCTCACCCAGTCTGCCCATTTCCCTATCTACTGGATAAGCTGCAGATTCCAGTTAACCAACAGCCTACTTCCTGCAACCCCCCCATTATAATTGCCTTGTGTCTGTCCCATGCATGTTTGAATTCCCCCACTGTTTTAGACCCAACGACCTCCTCAGGAAGGCTGTTCCATGTATCCACCACTTGCTCCGTGAAAAAAATTTCCTCACATTACCCCTGAGCCGTCCCCCCTCTATCTTTAAATTGTGCCCCCTTGTTCTTACACATCTCTTTTTCTGAAAGATGCTACCCTCCTGAACTTTGTTGATTCCCTTGAGGTACTTGAAAGTTTCTATCATGTCCCCCCTGTCCCTCCTTTCATCAACAGTATACATATTAAGCTCTCTCAGTCTCTCTTCATATGGTTTGTGCTGCAGACCCTGCACCATTTTAGTTGCCCTCCTCTGGACTGCTTCCATCCTGTCTGTGTCCTTGCGTAGATGAGGTCTCCAAAACTGCACACAGTACTCCAGATGGGGTTTCACCAACTGTCTGTACAGAGGGATAACCACTTTCCTTTTTCTACTTGTGATGCCCCTTCCTATGCATCCCAGTATCCCCCGGCTCTCCTTATCGACTTTTCACATTGCTTACCCACCTTTAGGTCATCTGATATGACTACCCAGGGTCCCTTGCCATTTTGTTGTTGTTAGTACCTCCCTGCTATTGTGTACTCTTCTCCTGGTTTTGTTTCCCAGGTGCATTACTTGCACTTCTTTGTATTGAATCTAAGTTGCCATATGTCTGACCATTCTCCAACCTTGCCAAGTCCTTCTCATCTTTTCTACCCCCTTGTGTATCAACTCTGTTACAGATCTTTGTGTCATCTGCAAAGAGGCATACCTTTCCTTCCAGACCCTCTGCAATGTCACCTATAAAGACGTTAAAGAGGACTGGACCCAGTACTGAGCCCTGAGGTACTCTACTAGTAACCCCTTCTCTTTGGAATGTGTTCCATTCACTATTACCTTCTGTGTCCTGTTGTGCAGCCAGTTTGCTACCCAGGCTACCACCCTGGGACCCACTCCCAGGCTGGCTAACTGATTATTAATCTTTTGTGTGGGACTGTGTCAAATGCCTTGCTAAAGTCTAGGTAGGCCACATCCACAGCCCCTCCTGGTCTGTACTTTGGTCACCCAGTCAAAGAAATCAATTAGATTAGTCTGACATGACCTTTCTGCAAACCATGCTGCTTTTGGGTCCCAGTTCTGCTGGGCTCTAGGTACTGAACAATTCTTCTTTCAGAAGTGATTCCATCATTTTCCCTACCACAGAGGTCAAACTTACAGGTCTGTAGTTTCCTGCTTCTGCCTTGCTCCCACTTTTGTGAAGGGGAATCACATCTGCTATCCTCCAGTCCTCAGGTGCCACCCCATCCTGCCATGATCTGTTAAAAAGCGTGGTCAGTGGTGTCACTAGGTCTTCCCCTAGTTCTTTTAGAATTCTGGGGTGAATCCCGTCAGGCCCCATTGCTTTGTCCACCTTGAGTTTTAGGAGTTCTTTCAGGACTCTTTCTTCTGTGAATGGACTGGTGTCAACCCCCCTACCCAGAGTGCTTCTATTGACTGATTTAGGTAATTCCTCCTCATCCTCTTTTGTGAATACTGAGCAAAAGTATTTATTCAGTATCTCTGCCTTTTCACTGTCTCCCTCTGCCCACCTCCCCTCGCCTTTATTAATCTTCACTATCCCTCCCTTAACCTTTCTATGCTCCCTAATGTACCTATAAAAGGTTTTATCCCCCTTCTTAACTGAGTTGGCTATTTTTTCCTCGCTTTGGGCCTTTGCTAGTCTGACTGCCTTCCCCACTTCCTTCTGCTTTAATTGATACAGTTCCCTGTCATGCTTCTTCTGTGATTCCTTATACTTTTTGAATGCAGCCTTTTTCTCCTTAACCTTCCCTGCCACCTCTTTTGAGAACCATAGTGGTTTTTTACTCCACTTTGTTTTCTTTGTTTCACACAAAGGCTTGTTGCCTCTATGATGGCAGTTTTGATTTTTCTCCATTTTTCTTCCACCCCTCCATTTTGGTCATTTGCTAGTGCACTTTTCAGGTATTCACCCATTTTGCCAAAGTCAGCTCTTCTAAAGTCCAGTATCCTTGTTTTTGTATGGCTTATCTCCATGGTTGTACTCACTGTGAAGCACACTGTGCAGTGGTCATTGTTCCCAGATGTCTACTGACTTCTAAATTTGTGATCCTCTCTCCATTTGAGAGTACCAGGTCTAGTATTGCTCCCTCCCGAATGGGTTCCAACACTAGCTGTTTAAGGCCTGCCCCCTGCAGGGCATCGAGAATGACCCTGCTCTTGGATGTGGCAGCAGTACATGTCATCCAGTTAACATCTGGCATATTCAGGTCCCCCATCAACAGTATCTCCCCTTTTTCAGCCATTTTGAGAATGTCCTCCATCATTTTCTTGTCCATTTCCTCCCCTTGAGACAGGGGTCTGTATACAACCCCTGTGCGGATTGTGATGCCATTCCCTGTCTCCAAGGTGACCCAGAGTGCCTCTTGTATTACGTTCAGTATCCTGCTTTTCACTGTCCCTCTCTGCCACCACCCCTCCTCTTTATTATGCCTCACTATCCCTCCCTTGGTCTTTCTTCACTCCCTAATGTACCTATAAAGGTTTTATTCCCCTTCTTAACTGAGTTGGCTATCTTTTCCTTGGTTCGGGCCTTTGCTATTCTGACTGTCTTCCCTGCTTCCTTCTGCTTTAACTGTTGCAGTTCTCTGTCCTGCTCCTTCTGTGTTTCCTTATACTTCCTGAATGCTATCTTTTTCTCCCTATTCTTCCCCACCACCTCTTTTGAGAATCATGCTGTTTTTTTTTTCTTTCATTTTGATTTGTTGCCTCTGTGATGGCAGTTTTAATGTTGTCCCCATTGTTCCTCCACCTCTCCTCCTTGCCTGTTTGCTAGTACTTTTCTGAGGCACTCTCCCATTTTGACAAAGCCAGCCCTCCTAAAGTCCAGGAGGAGCAGATTCAAGAAAGATGTGAGGAAGTACTTCTTCACAGAAATAGTGGTGGATTCCTGGAACTGCCTGCAAGTGGAGGTGGTGGGAGTGAAAACAGTGATGGAGTTCATGAAAGCATGGGATAGGCACAAAGGAAATCATAGTGAAAGGAAGGGGGGGAGAAAGAGAAGAGTTGTATATTAAGTAGGACCCGTGGTGATAACGTAGGTAGGTAATAATGGGCAGACTAGATGGACCAAGCAGTCCTTATCTGCGGTCATATATGTTATGTTTCAATGTTCTGCCTAGGGCCTATTTTGTTTGGTTCCATGTCATAATAGTGATTGCAAAACAGCAACTGCTATTATGGCGAGTGTATGCTCGCAAAAGCAAATTCGCTATATACACTTCCAGGCAACCCAACATCTCGACATTTCTTGTGCCCCCCGCGCCCCCTGAATATAGATTTTAAACCCCGGAGGGGTGCATGTTGGAGGAGGCAAAATGCAGATTCTGCAAGTAATTAAGTCTCACAGGCAACACCAACGTTTTCACGCTCTTGGCCCCAGCCCCGAACCCAATACCTGCTGCAGCAGAGCTAGCCACCCACACCACACCACATGGCTAGCTGGGTGGAAGCAGGCACACCAGTCCCCTAAAACCCCTTCCTTGTCCCTCCCCTTCTCCTCACTATCTCCCCCCCCATCCAGTTGCCCTTCCCTATGCTCGCTTTCGTGTAGGGTCACTATCCTTACAGGGTAGTCCATGGGGAAAGCGTTGAATATGAGTCGCCATTTTGATGGTCACCCATATTCAATCACTATCCTCACTGGATACTGTTTGTTTAAAGTTTGGATTGAAGGCCTACATTATTAGAAGACAGAGGTAGTCAGATTTCTCATTCTGTGCTGTAGTCCTTAGGTCAAGCCCAAGATGTCCTGTAGTCTAAGTAGTAGCCAAGCTTGTCCTGAAACCCAAGTATAGCCTGCAGGGGTGGAACTCTCTGCTGAGGCTTGTTAAGTCATACAACAGCAACACTGTGCCACCTGCAGTCTTTAGAGCCCAACAGGCATTTGGGCAGCTTATTATTGCTTACCACTAAGTTGTCCAACCAGCCTATAGTTATGTCCGTTCTTCACCAATTCCCTTCCTTTAGCAGGATCAACCATTTATTCAGGGGTGGAGCCATCACACCTGGGGCCCCTTGGTCATATGACTGCAACTCTGTGGCATCCACATAGGATAGGCCTTCTTATGGGCCAGAGGTCAAGCATTCCTCCATAGCAGAATCCAGCTCCCTGCAGGAGGTGTATCATCTTTTATTAAAGGGTCGGCCTTTCCAACATAGAAACATAGAATTTGCCAGCAGATAAGGACCACTTAGCCATATAGTTTGACAGTTTATCCCTGCCTATGGTATCACCATAGATTCTACTTGATCTCCAGCCCATTCACCTCTGCTTCTCTTTCCCTAAGTTCCCCTTATATTGATCCCATGCATTCTTGAACCCCACCACTGTTTTCGCCCCTAGAACCTCCACTGTAAGACTGTTTAGGGAATCCAACACTCTTTATGTGAAAAAGTACTTTCTCACAACTCTCCTTAATCTACCCCCCCAGCTTTTTATCATGCCCCTTTGCCATGTTTTTCCTGAAAAATCCTTCCCTCTTGTGCTTTGTTTACCCATGTCTCTATCTTATCCCCCCTCCTTCCAGGGTGTACATATTTAGGTCCTTTAATCTCTCGTCTAGGGGTTCTGATGCAGACCCTGCACCATTTTAGTTGCCCCCTCTGGACTGCTTCCACTCTATGTCCTCTCTGACATGGGGTCTCCAGAACTGGACACAGTACTCTAGGTGGGGTTTTACAGTGATCTATACAGAGGGCAACATCACTTCCCTCTTTCTGCTGATGATACCCCTCTCTATGCACCCCAGCATCTCACTTGCCCTTCGAACTGCCTTGTTGAACTGCCTGGCCACCCTTAGGTCATCCAATATGATCACCCACAGGTCTGTGTTCTGCTTGGTGGTCATCAGTACCACCCTTCATTTTGTACTCCACCTCTGGCTTTCTGTGCCCTAAGTGTATTAGTTTGCACTTTTTCTCATTGAAACCCATCTGCTATACTCTTGCCCACTCCTCAAGTTTTCTTGGGTGTCTACTCATTGTTTTCATCCCCCCCCACCGGAGTGTCCGTCCTACTGCAGAGTTTGGTGTCATCCACAAAGAGGCAGATCTTCCCTTCCAGGTCCTCTGCAATATCACTTACAAAGACATTAAAGAGGACCAGTCACAGCACTCATCCCTGAGACACCCCCCTGGTCACCCTCCCTTCCTCTGAGTAAACTCCATTTACTACCACTCTTTGCTGCCTATCCCCTTACCAATTTCTTACCCACTTTTCCATCTTTGGACCCACAGCTAAGCTACTCAGCTTGATTACTAGTCTCCTATGTGGAACAGCGTTGAATACCTACTGAAATCTAGGTGCTCCACTGCTCCACCCTGACCTAGTTTGTTGGTCACCCAGTCAAAGAACTCTATCAAATTCATTTGACATGACCTCCCTCTTGCGAAGCCATGCTGCCTCGGGTCTTGTAACCCACTGGATTCAAAATATTCCATGATCCTTTCTTTCAGCAGTGATTCCGTTAACTTTCCCACCACCGAAGTCAGGCTGACTTGCCTGTAATTGCCAGCCTCTTCCCTGCTACCACCTTTGTGAAGTGGAACTACATCTGCCCTCCTCCAGTCCTCCGGGATCACTCCTGTTTCCAGTAAGCTGTTAAATAGGGCCATCAGCGGTGCAGCCAATGCCTCCCTGAGCTCCCTCCATACCCTTGGGTGGACCCCTCTCTGGGCCCCATTACTTTGTTCACTTGCAGATTTGTGAGTCCCTTCAGGACTCTCCTCTGAAAACAGACTATTGTCTGTCTCCCTCCCTCCAGTGATCCTGTTACATTTTTGTGGCCCCTCCCTTTCTCTTTCCTCTGTGAACACTAAACAAAAGTATTTGTTCAGGATATCTGCCTTTTACTGTTCCCCCTCTGCACAGTCCCATTCTTAACCTTACAGACCCAGCACTGGTCTTCCTTTTCTCACTTACATACCTAAAAAATGTATTTTCCCCCTTTTGTTACTGCCTTGGCTATTCTCGCTTCAGTTGCACCATTGTGCTCCTTACTGCTCTCCCAGCTTCACTCTGTTTCCCCTGATACACCTTCCTACCCTCCTCCCTCTGCATCTCCTTGTACCATCTAAATACTACCCTCTTAGTTTTCACCTTTTCTGCCACGTAGGGTTGCCACCTTTGGATGGGGCAAAAACCAGATCCTAAGCTCTGCCCCTAGCTCCACCCCTTTTCATGACTCATCATGCATTGTTTCTCCTAGAAGGCTATTTGTTATATCAATAAAGAACAATACTTAAAGAAGCAGTTCAACAAAAATGTTAAGATGCTGTACTGTACCTGTTAACGTTACTTTCCTAGGTACTTCCTAGTCATCCATTTACTTATGTATTTATTCATTGACATTGGTTTACCAGATAAACATACAGAGATAAAAGAAATATCATTTACAGATATGATCGGGGAGACAAGGAAACACTGTAAATAGCATATAACAGTATACATGGTCTATAATAATACATAATAAATTGTTTCCTGTAATGTGCACTTTATATCTTTTTCTGGCACCTTTCCCTGTTCATGTCCATAGCACTGTTTCAAAGCCAAAGAAGTGACCATATCATTTTCTTGAGGAAAAAAAAAATAATTTAAAACATTTAAAAATGTCTACATTCTGTTAGAGATAAAAATGTTTACCAGCAAATGAGACTGGAAGACAACTGGTTCTGTTACTGTTACAAAAGATGGGGGCAGCTTTGCTGCAGTGGAAAAGATTAGGTTAAGGAAGTGCTGATGGTGTTAATGGCCATACTTTAGACCTCCCAGGCTGACTACTTTCACAAACAAAGGGCTATAGTGACAAGAGAACTTGTCTGTAACCTGGATATGTAGCTGAAACAATGAATGATATGACAAAATCTGTTTCAAAAGTATGTGAGCACTCAAAATGGCTCAAAAACCTGACCAGCACAGAGCAAAACCGGGTTAGCTGATAGGGACCCTGAAAACCTGATCACCAGGTAAAAAACCTGATAGGTGGCAACCCTACTGCCACCTCATTCGAGAACCATAGCAGTCACTTTTTATGTTTGCTTGTGCACATGCACGAGAAACATTATGTGGCAGCTTAGGAGAGAAGCGGGTTGTGGAGGTGCGGCGCATGGCAGCCAATGTCAGCACTGCATTTGTGGGCTTGGCTGTGTTCAACTAATGCAGGCCCACGGTCTTGATGACACTGGTTCTACAGAAGTGCCACCAACTTGAAATTATTTTGCCGCCCGCAATCAGGGGCTGCCTTGTCATTGCAGTGTCAACCATTCTGCTGCAATGAGGGAGTGACCCGTCATTGCAGGGCGGTACCTTGCCTGATGTAATAGTTTCATGAACATGGCGGCTATTGCCGTCTGCCTCAGAGCCCCATGTAAGCTGACGGAGGTGCCCAATCCCCCTGTCGGCATGCCCCTGACCCAGTTCATTTGCCGACAGGGAGCCCACCCCATTGGCATAATTCCCCATGTGCCGAGAGGGGCCCAGTCCCCTCAGCATCATGCCCCCAAACAGTTTTTCTTTCCTGACGGGGGGCCCAGTCCCCATCAGCTTAAGTCCCCCCTCCACCAAAACACAGGTGGTACACTGGGAGCCCACCCCAGTAAGACCAAAGCAAGTCTGAAAAACAAAAACCTTCCCACGTCGTCTTTTTTTTTGTTCTCCCTGAAACCAAGAAAACAGTCCCTCATAGTGTCTCGTGCCCCCTTCCCTAACCTGCAGCCACCCTCTGCGCATCCTGCCTCCCCACACACCCCCCCTCACCCCATACTTGCCTCCGGAGCCCAGCGCAACAATCTTTGGTGGACTGGGAATGCGTCTAAACTCTTCAAAGCTGACCGCGAACCGAAGAAATGCCGGTAAGCTATATAATGGCATACTGTAAATAGGGTTTTTTCAATTTATGTGGATATCTCGGCCATTTTTTCGACCTTTGGCACCAAATTTTCAACATGGGATTATTGGGACTCCTCATGAATTCAGTCACTGTCATGGCATTATTCGGTCCCAAAAGATGATTTCGCAGTCACTGTGCAGAATCACTTTTCGGGACCGATTAATGAAACGACAGTGCCACTGTTCATGGTGTGGCTCTCAAAAAGCCTATGTTGCAAATTTGGTGCAAAATCAAATATTACTGTTTCTAGCGTGCATTACGCAGTTTCCATGTACACCTGTGAACTTCGTGAATTTGTAATATTTTCACTCCAGATTTTCAACATTGGCATTTTTACACACCTCCTTATGAACAGTATAGCTGTCATTTTTCACATTCTGCCCAAAATGTGTTTTCGCACTTCCGGCGCAGAATAGCTTGGTCGCTGTGGGAAATCAGTGTTTGGGACAGATTAAGAAAATCACAGTGACACTGTACAAGAGCAGAGGTCCTAAAATGCCTATGTTGAAAATTTGGTGACGAAAGTCCATAAAATGACTGTGTTACTAGCGTACGTTGTACAGTTTCCACGCACCCTCGTAATTTCGCGCATTTGTAACATTTTACATACTAACATACTAAAATGCCAGCAGAATAGGCCTAACGGTCTTTTGTGTCTGCTCGTTTGGTCAGCCCCCACCCTGGGAGCTGACCTTGCTGCCCCTCTCGCCTTCTCTGGCTTCTGCCTTCCCAGTTCTGCATATTCTCGCTGCATTGGATTTTGCTTCCAGAACCCTTCCCCTGTACCTGTCCCACTCCCTCTTGAACTCCTCCACCATCTCTGCCTCCACCAGCCCCCTAGGCAGTGCATTCCATGGCTCCACCACCGTCTCAGTGAAGTAGCACCTCCTCCTTTCTCCCCTGAATCTTCCCCCCTCCAGCTTCCACCCATGCCCTCTAGTGGCCCCCTCCTCCTTCCTTCGAAGCACCCAGGCTGTTCCTCCCCTATTTACCCCTTCAAGTACCTGAAGACCTCTATCATGTCCACCCCGGTCCCTTCTCTCTCTTCCAATGTGTACATATTTAGCTCTTCGAGCCTCTCCTCATAGGTCCTGTCCCCTAAGCCCCAAATCATTTTGGTTGCCCTCCTCTGGACCCTCTCCAGGAGGTTAATGTCCCTCTTTAAGTGTGGCCTCCAAAACTGCATGCAGTACTCGAGGTGCGGCCTTATCAAGCAGTTATACAGAGGGAGTTTCAGTTCCCTCCTTCTGGAGGTGATCCCCCTAGCGATGCATCCCAGCATCCTGTTGGCCTTGGCTGCTGCCCTCCTACAAGTCTCAGAGCTGTTCATCTTGACATCCACCACCACCCCCATGTAACTCTCAGCCATCGAGACTTGTAACAATCCCCCCCCCCAGGGTGTACACTTGGCCCGGGTTTTTGGCCCCCATTTGCAGTACCTTGCATTTCTCTGCATTGAACCTCAGCTTCCACTTTCTAGATCATCTTTCCAGAGCCTCCAGGTCCCCTGTGAGGCCACCCTCCCTCCTCCCCATCCACCACCTCTCAGTTTTGGGTCATCCACAAAGAGACTCATCTCACTCCTGATACCTGTCCTTATGGCAGAGACGTGGCGTTGAACAGAGGGGCCCAGGACTGATCCCTGTGGGACCCTACTAGTGACCCTCCTTGTGGATGAGACTATCCTGCCAACTACGACCCTCTGGGTCCGGTCCTGGAGCCAATTGCCTATCCATCTGATCATCTGGTTCCCCACCCCCATTTCTCCCAGCTTATCCAACAGGCCCCCATGGGGAACAGAGTCAAATGCCTTGCTGAAGTCTAGAAAGAGGACGTCCACTGGTCTACCCAGGTCCAAGGCACTTGTCACCCAGTCCTAGAACTCCACAAGGCACAAGGTTTGTCTGACACGATTTCCCCGGGACGAAGCCATACTGTCTATCGTCCAGGCACCCTGACTTTTCCAGGTCTCCCCAGCCTCTCCTTGACAGTGCCCTCCATCACCTTGCCACCACCGATGTCAGGCTGACAGGCCTGTGGTTCCCTGCCACCCTCCCTTGATTCCCTCTTGTGGATAGGCTACCATATGCCACCTTCCAGTCCTGGGGCACCCTGCCTCTCCTCAGAGAGATGGTGAAAAGCTCTGCCAGGGGTTTAGCCAGGACATCCTAAGTTCCTTCAGCACTCTGGGATGTAATTTATCTGGCTCAGTGCTTTCTCCGTCTTAAGGGACCTTAGGGCTTCCTCACTCTCTGCTGTGATTTCCACTTCCGCCCCTCTCTCCCTGCTTAGCCTTCCCCTTCCTGCCAGTGATGCTCCTCTCTCCCAAGACCACTCGATCGGTAGGGGTCCCTCCTCAGTATCACTGTCTCCTCCCATGTTTGATGCAGCACCCCCTTTTTCCTTGGTGAAAACTGAGGTGAATTACTCATTTAGTACCTCAGCCTGCTCCCCGGGTCTTGTGCCCATCTCCCCCCTGTTTAATCCTGCTAATCTGCCCCATCACCCTTCATTTTTCCCCAATGTATCTAAAGAACCCCTTGTTCCCTCTCCTAATTTCCCTGGCCAGGTTCTGCTCCTTCCTTGCCTTAGCCACCCTCACCACTCTAGTGGCCCTTCTAAGCCATCCGCTCAGTCTCCCTAAGTCCCTTTCACTCCTTGAGCACTTGGATTGCCTATAGGCTGCCTTCTTCCCATTCCACCTCTGGACCACCTGGTCCACCAGCAGGGTTGGCCCTACCACATTTTCATCTAACTCTTGCACAGGTGCTGGTAGCATCCTGCACCCCTCTCCTGATGATTTCCCACCTACTGTCAGCGTCCATGTCTGACCCAATCCCATCCAAATGCTCCTTAAGGATCCTTCCCATTTCCTTAAAATCCATCTCCCTTCAGATTTTCAACACTGGCTTTTTTTCACACCTCTTTATGAACAGAACAGCTGTCATTTTTTTATATCCTGCCCAAAATATATGCTTACACATCTGGTGCAGAATAGCACGGTCGCTGTGGGAAATCAATGTTCAGGACAGATTAAGAAAATCACAGTGACAGTGTTAATGAGCAGAGGTCACAAAATGCCTATGTTGAAAATCTGGTCAAATAATTCCAATAAATGACTGTGTTACTCGCATGCATTGCGCAGTTTCCATGTACTCTAGGAAGTTTGAGCATTTTTAATATTTTCACTCCAGATTTTCAACATTGCCATCTCTTCACACCTCCCTATGAATGGTACAGCTGCCATTCTTCACATCCTGCCCCATCTGTGTTTTGATACGTCTGGTTCACAATGGCACGGTTGCTGTGGGAACTCAGTTTGGGACACATTAACAAAATCACAGTGTCACTATTCATGAGAAGAAGTCCCAAATTCTTTCATGAGGTGAGGGTCACAAAAAGGCCATGTTGAAAATTTGTAGTGCAAATACCAAACAACGTCTGGGGCATTCGGGTTTCTAACCATAACGTCCCACCCTGTACAGACTGACAGGCATCAGGGGTTTGCCTTTGGATTGCCGATTGTAGTGCTCATACCATTCCACCCCCACATACCACCCCACCCTGCAGCCAGTGTCAGGCATCGAGGTGTGCCTTGGACTCTTTGGCCCCAGAGTTCACCCCATTCTCCTATATTGCACCCATTTCAGTGTATGTCCTTATGGAATGGGGTGACTGCAAAGCCGAACACCCTAAGGCACACCTCAACACTTGTTGGTGTCTGCAAGATAGGGTGAGGTGAAATGGCATGAACGTTATGGGCAATGACCCAAACGCATACCCCAATGCCTGTCCGTCTCTGCAAGGTAGAGGTGGGGTTGGCGTGAAGTTCAATACTTCACTGCCATTCCTATTCTGCATCTGTCTAACTCCTGCATTTCCAGTGTTAATACCAGCAAGCAAACATTCAGCATTGACAAATGCTTGTTCCTCTTTCTTTTGTTCCCTTGCTTGACACAGAGGTTTGTTGCCTTCACTATGGTCCTTTTTAGTTTCCACCACTGTTCCTCCACCCCGCCCAGTTCATTCCCCCTGCAAGGCCATCCCTGAGGCATTTGACCATCTTTTTAAAATCTGCCCTCCTAAAGTCCAGGACCCTCAATTTTGTGTGGTTTGATTCTGCAGCTGTCCTTATATTGAACCATACTGGATATGGATTGCTGGTCCCCAGTTGGCCGCCCCCCACCTTGACATCTGCAACACTGTCACTGTTAGTGAGTACCAGGTCCAGTATTGCCCCATCATGAGTGGGTTCACAAATTGCCTGAGGAACTCCCCCTGCAGGAAGTCCTACTCCTGGCAGAAGCTGCAGCTGGGAGGCTCCAGTCTACATCTGGCAGACTGAAGTGCCCCAGCAACAGTACCTCCCTCTTTTCTGCCATCTTGCCAATAGCGTCCATCAATACCTCATCTAAATTCTCCCCCTGTGATGGAGGTCTGTTGATCACACCAGTGCAAGTAGAAACTCCCTTCCCTGTCTCTTAGGTCATCCACAGTACCTCTTCCCCCCAGTATTATTGTATCTCCGTTGCTTTAATGCCCTCCCTCGCATAAAGCACCACAACCCCCCACTTTCCTTCCTACTCTGTCCTTCCTGAACAGTATAGCCTGGTATGGTCATGTCCCAGTCATCATTTTTGTTGTACCATGATTCGATAATGGCCACAATATACAGGTCAGCCTCTGCCATTATAGCCTCTAGGTCTGGAATCATATTTCTTTGACTTCTAACATTTGTACACATGGCCGTCCAGGTTTTGTCACCACTCCATTTGTTAACCCCACCTTTTTCATTTTTGCCTTCCCTCTTTCTCCATCTCTTTTTAATGCACCTGCTCCCAATTCCTCTTCATTTTCTCCACCTTACTTCCTATATTAATTTGCATCCCAGGATATTCCACCTCTCTTGGTTTCTCCCTACTCTGTACTTCAGCCTGTGTTGGGGGCAGTTTCTAAATCCCCAAGCTCTTCTGCCACCCCCTTTGGCTAGTTTAAAAATGTTCATCAAAGTAGATGTAAGATCACACCAGAGTGAATAGAAGCTTCATTCCCCATCCCTAAGGTGACCCACAGTACCTCTGCCCCCCCCCCCCATATTCTCTGTATCTCCATCGTTTTAGAGGATCTTTGCCTTTCTCCAAAGGTGGGACCTTCAACTTAAGGTCCCTTTAGTCATACGATATCAGCTCTTTGACACATTCAAGGATAATCATCCTATTAGAAGGATGGAGCAAGTTAATAAATCCTTATGTCTGCCTTAATACATGGTTTAATACTTGGTTAACAAGACAGAAGAAGGCATTAGCCTATGTTATCTGTCCTCCGCATTAGTGGGTATGCTTAGCCCTGCTAGTGCCTAATAAGTACTCATCTATCCTATTCTTAAAATTTGTGAAGGAGTCTACCTCAATGATTTCCATTGGGAGACTGTTCCACACTGACACCACCCTCTCTGTGAAGTAGTTCCTCCTAATGTTCTTCCTCAGGAATGCCAATTTGAGTTAATGTTTGTAACTCCTTAAGTTAATATCCCTGTTATTGATAGTAAGGCCTAAGTCATGCATTAGTTGATTGTCCTTAATTATTTTAAGCATTTCCAGAATATCCCCTCTTAATCTCCTGGTTTCCAATGAGTAAAGGCCAAGTTCCTGCAATCTTGCCCCGTACGGGTTGTTATGGCCCAGATGCATTGCAATACACTTTATTTATTTAGTTTTTGATTACTAGGTAAGTGCACTAGACAAGAGCATTGCCTATATTCTGGCACGACCCGGGAGAGTTACACAATAGAGAAGCGGGTACAAACAGGAGTGACATTGCTCATGGCACAGTATGAGGAAGCACAAAAAAACATAGCAATGTTTACAGACTAAGAGCAAGCCAATTCTACAGAGCCAAACAAACAGAATAAGTTACTCTAACTGCTTGCACTAGACATAACGAAAATACTAACAGTAATCAGGCAACAGGTATTGAAAAACAATAAACAGTTATAACAATAGGATAAGTGAGGAAAGTAGGACTGGTGAGTAACAGAAATGAAGAAACAGTAAGTGCCATAAGCAAGCAATAACACATGATGACGTGTGGATTATCTCCAGATAACAGCACGCCCAGATGCGTTGTTAGGTACGAGGTGCTTGCGGCGAGTGCCTTATGCACCTGGGCATGCTCTTATCAGGAGATAACCCACACCTTGGAGTGTGTTGTTGCGCTTATAAAATGGACCCCTAAGTAAGCATTTAACAATAAATAAAAAAAAAAAAAAGAGTAAAAAACATTGCAAAAAACTTTTAAATTGAGGTTTTAATAAGAATAGTGGTAAAATAGTCCCTCTGTTTCTTCATTTTCTGTGGTGTGTGATGTGCACTGCATGGTGTGTGTCCCTTCCTCTCTGTCCCACACACACACACTAGTTATGTTGCAACTGTTCATACGGTGCAATGTTACTAGAGCAGAGCAGAGCAGAGACAATATTTTTAATTTTATTTCAAAGATTTCTGTCCCTAGTTCAGTGACTGAGAGGACTGCTGAACAGTTACTTCAGTTCTTTTGGTGAACTTTTGAGATCGCAGTCTGTACTGTGAGAAGATTTCCTGACAATATTTATTTTTGTATGGTATGTACTTTTGTTTCGGAAGTTGAATGTGAGACAGCCTTTTTAGTATGTCGGTAAAAGTTGATTGAGTCAAGCGCCAAGGACCGACTTCCGGTTTTGCGGTCCGCTTTGTAGACAGACAGCTGTGGAGTTTCAAGATCACAGTCTGGTTTTGCTGGGTGAGGTTGGGTGCCACAGTGATAATGCCAGGTCCAGATTGGGCGACACAGATGGTTACTGGGGGGCGTGTCTTGAGCAAGATAAGGAGGTGTGGGCTGTGGTTTGAAAGCCATGTCCTGGCGGCAGGGGAATCAGTTGGAGCTCGCAGTTGGTTGTCTCATCGCGGTCCAGTTTGTTTACCAGATTTATCAGAGACACTGAGGTTGTAGAGTAACATGTATTTAAAAGAAATATATTTTTCTGTGAAGTGGTACTAGTCCAAAATGAAGTTTTGTTGGGGGGAAGGCTAAGGTGTCACTCTTCCGGGTGCTTTAGCTGCTGGCGTGACCACTTCAGTGAGCTCTACCAGTCAGTGTTTGTGCTTACTGTTGGCAGAACTCACTGATATTTGTTGCTATTGAGCTCAGGAGTGGCAGTAAGTGCCCGGTTGGCTACTATACCTTCTGATAAGGACACAGCTCAGAAGATGTAGTAGCCAATCGGATTGCTGGATTTCCAAGGTCCATTTTATAATGCTGAGGAACTAACTAGAAGGGGTCTCAAAATTCAGAGCAGGAGCAGATGTTAGAATCAAGTAGGTTGTCGATATTGAAAGTCATGCCGTTAGTGTTGGCCCAGTCCACAAACCTCTGTAGGTCCCTGTTTAATTCTATAACCTAATAATTTGTACTAACTACAGCCCCCAACTTGACATCATCTGCAAATTTAGTTATCTAGTTATCTCCATCTATATCCATGTGTGTGACAAACATTGAAAAAGGGTCGATCTGAGTACCAAGCCCTGTGGCACTCCACTTGTTACAGCACTTCTTCTGTTCCCTTCCTTTGAATCCTGGACTTTAAGAAGGCAGATTTTAGAAAAATGGGAAAATGCCTAGAACAGGTATTGGTCAGAACAGGGGAGAAAAGGGGTGTTGAGGAACAGCGGGCGGTGATCAAATCAGGGATAACAATGGCGACACAACTCTGTATTTGACAGGTTAGTAAGGGGAAGAGAAAGAGGGGACCAGTATGGTTTTCAAAGGAGATAGCCAAAAAAGTTAAAACTGAAAAAATGGCATTCAAGGAATACAAAAAGACACAGGAGGGAGGGGACAGGTAGAGGCACCAAGAGAAACAAAGGGAGGCAGGAAGGGCAGTCAGGGAAGCCAAGGCACAAATGGAAGAATGCATTATGAAATCATTGCTGAGGGGGGGAACAAAACCTTTTACAAGTACATCAGGGGAAAAGGAAGGTAAAGGGAGGGAGGGATTGTGAGGCTGAAAGGGTAGGATAGGTGTAGTATAAAGGATGACAACCAGAAAGCAGATGTACTGAACAGATACTTTTGCTCAGTCTTTACAGAGCAGAGGGCAGGATATGGTTCAGAATTGAATAGAAAGGGCAGGAAGGGCACAGAAATAGATTCAAGTCCTTTTCCAAAGGAAAGGGTCCTAAGAGAAATGGAAGCAATAAGAGTTGATAAGGCTGTGGGACCAGATGGGCCGTCTGGACAAAACCTCCTCCAATTGATGAATTCATTGGGTCTAACACGGTTCATTACCACTGCTACCCATGAGAAAGGGCACTCACTGGACTTGGTGTTCCACCTGGGGATGGAGATCTCCAGTGTGGAGGTGGAGCCAGTTGGTTGGTCTGACCATCATGTCCTGAGATTCAGTTTCGCAGCCCCCTGAAATAGGCCTGCCCCAAAGGAGTTGGTACAGTACCATCTTTTGAGATAAGTTACCTCAGAAGGTCTAATGATGATACTGGACCTGTCAGGTTTTCCAAGGGATTGCACTGATCCGGGGCCTCTTATGGCAGCCTATAATACGGCTCTTACTGAGGCCTTGGATGTCATTGCTCCTGCTCGAGTTCACCCTCTTACCTCTCATGTGGGTGTTCCTTGGTTTAACGGGGAAATCTGTGAGTTGAAGCGGCAGGAGCGAAGGTTGGAAAGACACTGGCAGAAAGCTCACCTGGAGGTGGACAGACTTAGATTGATAGAGATATGATAGAGACATACAAGTATCTTACAGGGAGGAACAGGGTGCAGGAATACACTATTTTTAAGCGAAAAAGATGTTTCAGGACTAGAGGGCATGGGATGAAGTTGGAGGGAGGACGATTATGAGGAAGAATTTCTTCACAGAACGGGTGGTGGACAAGTGGAACACCCTGCCAGAGGAAGTGGTAGGGGCTGAAACAATCACGGGATTTAAGAATGCATGGGATAGACATAAAGGAATTCTGGAGGTCAGGGGTAAGGGGCAACAGACTTGTAGGAAAACATAAACTGAACTTACAAGCTCAAATGGGCAGACTGGGTGGGCCATAGGCCCTTATCTGCCGACACTGTCTATGTATCTATCAATCAGCAATTTCCTGTAAGAAGGCAGAGTTCCCTGTCCAGGAAAATTGCTATGGCAAAGAACAGGCCAGCCCAGCTCTTCCGGACTGTGGACAGACTGTGCAATCCAGCCTGTCTTCACTCTGGTACAGCGTTATCACAAGTGCAATGTGAGGAGTTTGCGCAGTTCTTTGCTGATAAGGTGCCCACCATCAGGGATGATATCAGCCAGTGCCTTCCCATTGAGCCTTGCATTGATCAATTGAGTAGTACTAATGCCTGTCAGACCTGGTCCATCTTTAGTCAGCCAGTAGTTGTGGATATAGTGAGGATCATCCGGACTCTGCGACCAACCTACTGTAGTTTGGATCCGGGCCCTACATGCCTACTAGTGGGGTGTGTAGAAGTCATAGGGCCCGGTCCTTGCTGGGATGGTAGGGGTTTCATTGGAGAGAGGGATCTTTCCAGATCCATTGAAGGAGGCAGTAGTATGCCCCCTTTAAAAAAAAAAAAAAAACTCCTTTGAACCTGACTGCCCAGCTAACTACAGACCGATCTCGAACTTACCCTTTGTAGGGAAAGTTATTGAGAAGGTGGTCACTCTGCAGCTGGAAGACCATTTAACTAACCACAATATCTACAACCCTCTCCAGTCGGGCTTCAGAAAAAAGCATAGCACTGAAACAGCCCTTGTACGGGTACTTAATGACCTTCTGATGGCGAGAGATTGGAGAACCCGTTCCATCTTGGTTCTCCTTGATCTCTCAGCAGCATTTGACACCATGGATCATGGGGTGCTGCTCGAGTGCCTGTGGTTCTTCTGTGGACTGAGAGGGGTGGTGCTCAGTTGGTTTTGGTCTTTCCTTGAGGGCCGATCCCAGAGAGTGGTGTTGGGGATTTATTCCTCGGACCCGCATGGGCTGCCCTGCGAGGTTCCACAGGACTTGGTGCTGTCCCCATGGTATTTGAGGTGTGCATGATCCCATAAGGGGACATCATAAGATGGTACAGGTTGAGTTTTCATTGCTGTGCTGATGACTCTCAACTGTATATGTCTTTTGTGCCCGAACAAGAATTAGATTCTGCTGCAGTGTTTAACAACTGCCTACTGGAGATTCAGAACTGGATGAGTGCCAGCTGGCTTTGGTTGAACTCAGGAAAAACAGAGGTATTGGTGGTGGACCCTGGTTATAGGACAACAGCGGCATGGGCAAGAAAACCCTCAGGATTAAATCTTTGGGGGATCCCACTTATTGCCTCGGGGCAAGTGCGAAACCTGGGCATGGTATTTGATGAAGGCCTGACCCTGAGGGTGCAGGTTTTGGCTGTAGTCAAATCTTCCTAGTACCATATAAGGAACATAACCCGGGTGAAGCACCTGGTCCCACCTGAAGATCTTCCTACCTTGGTCCACACGTTTGTCACCAGTCATTTTGATTACTGCAATGCTCTTTACCTAGGGTTCCTGGGGGAAGACATCTGCCCCTTGCAGCTAGTGCAGAACATGATGGCCAGGCTGTTGACTAGAACTTTTAGATCCAGTCATATAACACCAGTGCTGTGTGAACTGCATTGTCTGCCAATACAGTGGCAGATTACTTTCAAGGTCGCATTGCTGACCTATAAAGCCCTACATGAGCAGGGACCCTGCTACCTGAAAGAACTCCTATGTCCTTACTGTTCCACCCATTCACTCCAATTCTCTGGTGAGGGATTGCTAGAGATTCCCAGGATATCCCTAAAAACATCAGGAGGAAGATTGTTTGCCTTTATGACACCTACCCTGTGGAATTCTCTACCTCACCAGATATGTGAGTGCCAGACCGTAGAAGGTTTTAAAAAGCTGTTGAAGACCCACTTATTTAATCAGGCTTTCTCAGCAATATATTAATGTGCACACTTATGTTTTTATCTGTTTTAAACTGTAATATTGTGTGTTTTTATCTTGTACTGTAAAGGCACCCTGAGCAAGGGAAGGGCGCCTTATACAAATAAAATATTCATTGATTGATTGATTAACACCCCAGGGTGCTCAGAGAGCTAAGAGAGGTATTGGTGGAACCTCGGGCAGCTCTGTTCAGCCTGTCAATGAAAACAGGGGAGGTACCCAAAGACTGGAGTAGGGCTGATGTAGACACTGTCCCACACAGGAGATTGCTAAATAAATTGGGGAACCTGGGAGTGGGTCCTGCAGTGGTAAATGGCATGAAATCTGAAAGAAGGAGGTGACCAGCGGTGTGCCACAAGGGTCAGTACTGGGGCCAGTCCTATTCAATGTCTTCATTAGTGACACTACAGAGCATCTGGAGGGAAAGGTGTGCCTCTTCACAGATAACACCAACATCTGCAACAGAGCAGACACACCAGAGGGGGTGGAAAAAATGATAAAGGACCTAAGCCTATTAGATGAGTGGTTGGGTCTCTGGCAGTTGAGTTTCCATGCTAAAAAGTGCAAGATCATGCACCTGGGTCACAGAAATCCAAGAGAGGAGTACAGGATGGGAGGGGAAATTCTGGCCACCATAAGGCAGGAGAAAGACCTGGGGCTTATCATATCTGATGACCTGAAAGTGACCAAACAGTGTGATAAGGTGGTGGGCACAGCAAACAGAATATTTGGGTGCATAGAGAGGCGCATAACAAGCAGGAGGAAAGAGGTGGTGATGCCACTGTACAGATCACTGTTGAGGCCTCAGCTGGAGTACTGTGTCCAGTTCAGGAGACCACATCTCCAGAAAGACATTGACAAAATAGAGGCAGTCCAGAGAAGGGCAATGAAGATGGCACTTGGACTGCACCAGCAGCCCTACAAGGAAAGACTTAAGGACCTTAATATCTATTCACTGGAGAAAAGAAGGGAGAGCGGAGATACGGCGGAGACTTTCAAGTACCTTGGGGAAAAAAACAGGGTACAGGTGGAAAGCATTTTTGAGAGAAAACTCTGCACAAGAACAACCTAGCATGATATGAAGCTGAAGGGCGGAAGGCTCGGGGGCAATGATAGGAAGTACTTTTTCACTGAAAGGACGATGGAACCATGGAACAACCTTCCAGCAGACATTGTGGGGGTGAAAACAATACGGAGGTTCAAGAGTGCATGGGATAGACATACGGGTACCCTGGAGATGTGCAGAGCAGAAGAGCCGCAGATCAAATAGGATCAGGGGCTGCAGCAAGGAGCAGGGAAATGGGCAGACTAGAGGGGCCATATGGTCCTTATTTGCTGACAGACTCTATGTTTCTATACAAAAGTGGAAACAGGGAGGAAGCAGGGAACTACAGACCAGTCAGCCTGACCTCAGTAGTGGGAAAGATCATGGAAACACTACTGAAGGAAAGTATAGTGAAACACCTGGTTGCCAATGGTCTACAGGACCCAAGGCTACATGGTTTTATAGGAGGGATGTCATGCCAGACTAACCTCATTGAGTTCTTCGACTGGGTGACCAGTGAAGTGGACCAGGGGGGCGTGGATGTGGCCTACCTGGACTTCAGCAAAGGCCTCTGACACTGTGCCTCACAGAAGGCTGTTGAACAAGCTGGGAAACACGGGAGTGGGTAAGATGGTGATAACTTTGGTATAGAATTGTCTGGATAACAGAACACATAGGGCTGTGGTAATTGGCAGTCATTCTGCAGAGGGAAAAGTGACCCATGGGGTACCACAGGGATCAGTGCTGGGTCCAGTCCTCTTTAATATCTTTATTAGTGACATTGCAGAAGACCTAGAAGGGAAAATTTGTCTGTTCGCTGATGACACAAAGTTCTGCAACAGGGTGAACATGCCAGAGGATGCGGATAGAGTGAGGAGAGATCTGCAGAAGCTTGAGGACTGGTCAAGGGATTGGCAGTTGGGACTTAACACCAAAAAGTGCAAGATAATGCACGTGGGGCCCAAAAACCCAGGAACAATATATTACCGAGAGGGGTAGATAGAATGCTCCAAGCAGGAAAGAGACCTAGGGGTTATCATCTCTGTTGACCTCAATGTAGGTAGGCAGTGTGACAAGGTGGCAGGAAAAGCAAATAGGATGCTGGGATGTATAGACAGGGGAATCACCAGCAGGAAAAGGGAGGTCATAATTCCACTATACAGGACATTAGTGATGCCACACTTCAAGTACAGTGTCCAGTTCTGGATGCCTTACCTACATAAGGACATAGATATGGTGGAGGGGTTTAGAGGAGGGCAACCAAGACGGTGCAAGGATTACATCGCAAACCCTACAGGAATAGGCTGAAGGACCTAAATATGTACTCCCTGGAGGAGAGGAGGGAGAAGGGAATATGATTGAGACATTTAAGCACCTCATGGAGAAGAATAAGGTGCAGGAGAATACCATTTTTCAAAGAAAAAGATACTCAAGGATGAGGGGACTTTGGATGAAACTGGAAGGAGGGAGGTTCAGAAGGAACGTGAGCAAGAACTTCTTCATGGAGAGGGTGGTGGACAAATGGAACAGCTTGCTGGAAAAGGTGGTAGGGGAAGAAATGATTACAGAATTTAAGAACCCATGGGATAGACATAGAGGGATACTGGTAGTCGAGAGAGGGGTACAACCTGGTTCCAGGAAAGCTTGAAGAAGCTAAATTACTAGCGTTAATGGGCAGACTAGGTGGGCTGAAAGTCCTTATCTGCTGGCAACATCTATGCATCTATCTATGTATCAATGATTGTAAGAAAAGTCAAGCTGTATCCAAGTTGCCCATTTTTTCGTCACCCTCTTTGAATTTAGCTTCAGCAGCATGTCACAGGTGCAACTGTTGCCGCTCTTCAGACCATTTTGCCAGTTTATCCTGATCTCTTCTCATTCTCTCCACCCCATCTGGATCATCTACTCTGTTGCAGATAATGGTGTCATCTGCAAACAGACGAACCTTACCCTCCAGTCCATCTGCAGTGTCACTGATGAAGATATTGAAGAGGACTGGCCCCAGGACTGATCACTGAGGTACCCCACTTGTGACTTGCATCTCTTCTGACTGTATACCATTTTAATCTCTCTTCATATGTCTTCTGGTGTAAGCCCCACACCCTCTTAGTTGCTCTTCTCTGGACTGCCTCCAGCCTGTCTATGTCCCTGCAAAGATACGGCCTACAGAACTGTACACTGTACTCCAGATGAGGCCTCACCAGCGTTTTGTACAGTGGCATCACCACCTCCCTTCTTCTGCTAGTGATACCCCTTCCTATGCACCCCAATGTCCCACTGGCCCTCCCCACAGCCTTGTTACATTGTTTGGCCACCTTTAGGTCATCTGAGATGTTTATCCCTAAATCCCATTCTTCCCTGGTGACCGTCAGCAACTCCCACTCCTCATCCTATAAGTCTCTGCAGCGTTTCTGCCCCCCATGTGTATGACTTTGCACTTCTTTGCATAAAATTTCAACTGCCACACCCTGAACCATTCTTCCAGCTTTGCTTGGTCCCTCCTCATTCTTTTGACCCCTTCTGGAGAGTCTACCCCATTGCAGATCTTGGTGTCATCTTCAAATAGGCAAACCATTTCCTCTAGCCCTTTAGCAATGTCACCAATGAAGACATTAAATAGAATTTGCCCCAGGACTGATCCTTGAGGTACCCCACTGGACACCCCCCTTTCCTCAGATGTGATCCCATTTACTGTCATCCTCTGCCTTCTGTCCCTCAACCAATTTCTAACCCAGTTCTCCAGTTTGTGGCCCACCCCCAAGCTACCCAGCTTGTTAACCAGCCTTCTATGGGGAACGGTGTCAAAGGCCTTGCTGAAAATAAGGTAGGTGACATTCACTGCCCCCCCCCCCGATCCATCTCCTGCGTCACCCAGTCAAAAAAGTCTATCAGGTTTGTTTGATATGACCTTGCTGCTGTGAATCCATGCTGCCTCAAATCTTGTGCTCCACTGAATTACAAGTGTTCTACTATCCTTTCCTTCAGCAGCGCCTCCATAATCTTGCTTACTATTGAGGTGAGACTGACTGGCCTATAGTTACCCACTTCCTCCCTGCTTCCACTCTTGAGAAGAGGGATCACATGTGCCCACCTCCAGTCCTCTGGAACCACCCCTGTATTGAGCGATTTACTAAACAGGGTTGCCAGTGGTTCTGCTTGCTCCTTCTGAAGCTCCGTTACTACCCTGGAGTGTATACCATCTGGTCCCATTGTTTTGTCCACCCTTAGTTTTGTGAGTTCCTCCATGACTCTTCCTTCTGTAGAAGGACTGGTGTTTACCTCTCTCCCCTCAATGTTTTTGTTGTGTACTTGTGGTCCCTGCCCCTCCTTCTCTTCAGTGAATATTGACCAAAAGTATTCATTCAGTACTGATGCTGATCCCCTCCCATCTGCTCTCCTCTTATCAGACTTCCACCTTCCTACTTGCCCTCTAATTTTGCTCCTCTCCCCTCCCTACTTTCTGTTCTACCCCCTGACTCTGCTCCTCCTTTCCCTCTCATTCCCCCCCTTTCTCTGCTCCACCCCCGCTGTCCTGCATCCCAGTGACACTCCTATTCCACCCCATCCCCTCTCCGCTCCTTCCTCTGTGTACTCTTCCTTGTTCTCCCTTCCTCCCACCCTACCTCTCTCACTGCCCCTGGCTTTCCCCATACTCTCCCATCCTCCTACCCCTCTCTGTCCATGATCATCCCTTTGTCCCTCCCTCCGCCTCTCCGCCCCTCTCCCTCCCCCATTTCTCATTTCCCTGACCCCTCCCCGATTCCCTCATTTTTTTCCTTTGTCTACCATCTCCCTCATTTTACTTTTGTTCACCTCCCCCTCCCCTCTATAGGCTTCAGGGTCTCTGCCTTGTCACTTCTCACCCTGGTATAGTGGGCCTCCCTGATGTCTATTCTTATTAGCACTTCAGACAACAGAACTGATGCTTTAACATGTTATGGCAACCTAGATTAGTGTTTCCATAGCTTACCTAATTTTAGTTCTGACACACACTGTGTTTCCCGAAACTTCCAATATTGCTAACTGCCTTATTTTTTTAACTCGGACAAGTGACCTTGTCCTGGTTATACTACTGTGTGATACCTTCACCCCAAAGCAACTGTCTGTATCTGCAAAAGTGCATAACTTTACCAACTGAACCTGTTCTAGCATTTTCTGCTCTGTATTTTGTACTCCTCGTTTGATACTTTTACTGTCTGCAACATTGCCCTACTGTAAACTGAACATTTATGATTGTGTATATGTAACCTCTGTATTTTGAATCTGTATTTTGAATCTGCACATATGTGATTGCTATGACATGGAACCTCTGTGAAAGAGGCTTTGGCTCACAGGTACTTTCTAGATAAAAAAAATAAATAAATAAACTAGGACTCCCACCACACACACCTCTCCCTCCCCTCTGATCCTTGCTATTCCTCCCCTGGCTTCCTTCTTTCACTACTGTAGCTATAGCAAGTCTTTTCCACTTTCCTTTATCATCTTTGTTAACCTTTCCTCTGTTTGCACCTTTGTGCTCTTTATTGCCTTCCCTGCCTCCTTCTGACTCTCTAGGTACACTGCCCTATCCACATCCTTCTGTGACTCCTTGTATTTTCTGAAAGCCACCTTCTCGTCCCTAACTTTCCCTGCCACATCCTTTGTGACCATAATGGTTTGTTCCAGTTCCATGTGAAAATCGCGACTTTAAAACCGCAACTGGCATAATCGTGAAGTTTTTTCAGCGACCATCAGAATAGCGAGCAAACATATTAGCGTCATAACAAAATTGCAACCACGTTATAATAGCGCTCACTGTTCTCTTATGCCCACTGTTCTCTTATGCTCTTGTTGGGTTGTTATTGTGGCAATTCAGGTACATTATAGTAAGCACAGTAATGTATTGGTCCCATATGTTTAAATTAAGTGTCAGATTGTACTGTTAAAAATGTTGGAGCACTACTTTGAATTTGTCATGTTCTGCTTGAGTCGCAACCACGTATTAATAGCGCTCACTGTTCTCTTATGCCTACTTCATGCATTTTATGTTTCATTTTTTGGGGGGAGGGGATAACCAGACATCACACCCTCAGCAGGAACAAGGCACCCGAGGACGCTCTACTGGTTCAGCTCCTGAACAGGCCAATCAGAAGGCTTCTGTATGTTGGATGTCTTCCCGGAGCAAGGACACAGCTGAACTAATTAGGGATCTGGAGTGGGGGAAGGGGGAACAACTAGATCTAACTAGGTCCAACAAAACATACCCTGCTGATGTGTTTATGGTGTTTTACATGCAAGGGGAAACAGACCTTTGTTATCTCAATGACTGACTTCTGTCTGTGCTTTTTTCCAAACTTGCGGAAAACCTCCTCCTTCTGCTAACTGCTGTTGGCAATAGATTTAAATAATCAGTAATGTAACCCTGTTTCAAAGAGACTTGCACTGGCTCCCAGGCATTCAGGAACTCAGTTTTTAATAATTAGTTTTAACCTATAAGCATACTTCTCAACTGTCCCTGATTTTCAGGGACGTCCCTGATTTTGCCTTAAAATTTTACTCTGTCCCTCCTAAAAATTGTGTTTTCGTGACCAAACAGTGGGAGTTATAAGCACAAACTAAAGGCAAACATGAAAGTTACAGGCTTGTTCTTCTTTAGAAAATGCATTTTACACTAAGCCCTTTATTCTGCCAGCTTTCTGAGTGGCTATCTCCAATTTTGAAGAAGTGTCCCTGATTTTGGTCATTTGTCCCTGATGTTTTTAAGCCATGTCCCTGATTTATGAGGCAGGAGGTTGAGAGGTATGCCTATAAGATTGCAAAATGTCCTGTTCCAGGTTATCTGTCTGAGTGACTATGTACTGCACAAGTGAACAAGCGTGACAGTAGTCGCTATTACTGTCGTCAGTAGCAGCACATGATCGCTATTTTTGGGAATTCGCCAATATTCACATATAGCTATTGTGGCAGTCGCTGATGTGCAGTCACGGTATTGCATTCGCGATTCTTGAGTCACGATTTTCATGGGTAACCGTTTGTTCCTCCTTTTGCCCTTCTTTCTCAGCCTAATGCACTGATTTGTCACCTCCACTATGGCTCCTTCTAGGTGTGCCCACTGCTCTTCAACCCCCCAACTATTCTTGTTTTCTGCTGCCAAATATTAGAATGATCTTCTTATTACTATCCGTGATGCCACTCTTAAAAGGTACCTAAACAAGCAGTTTTTTTAAAACTGCAAACTCCAAAATCTGGCTGCATAGCGAGGCAAAGTAAAGACTGCTGTTTACATTTATGCTAAAACTGCATTCATGTAAATAACATAAATGCAGTTTCACAGCTTTTGAAAAATGTAAACATCAGCCTTTCACTGTCAAAAAAACAGCCTAACTTTCTCCCTAAGATGTCTGCCAAGTGTGTTACGTGATGAGTCATGATGACATCATCGGAGCCCGAGGCAGAGACCCACATAGCTCCCTATAGTGCTAACTAGCTCTCGTTTCCTTCTTTATTTTGAATTGTTTCACCAGAATGATCAACACCATGTGTTAACAGTGGATTATTTTGATCAGTACACCTTAGGCTATGATTTTGTTCATTTTGTTTACTTTAACTTACACAAAATGTTTTGCAATCCAGCTGAATTTCTCTTTGGCAAACCACAATACAGTACAGCACTTCAAATACCTGATGATCTAGTAGTTATGTGATGCCCTGAATTTTTTTATTTTTAACCAAGAGAGACACGTTAAGCTGAAAGTTTGTTTACAGGTGTGGCCTGGGAGCACACGGAAGGTAAGTGACTTGCTTAGGGTCACACTGCAAAGTACTGGTCTGGTCCAATTCCAACCTCATGCTTTCAACGCTGGTCTGGTGGCACTGAGGGCTGAGGCGCTGGACGCCTTATCTTGCACTATGCTGACGACCCATGTTCGGGAACAATCACGGGCTGCTGGGGGTTGGAAGAGGAACAGAGGGATCAAGCATCCCAGGGGCTGCACTCCCTCTCCAGGGAGGGGGGACTCCAGTGGTCGGTGCGCTTCTGTCCCCTAGTGGAGGCTGGGGGACAGGGCACCAATGCTGTGTAAAATGGGGGCAGAGATGGGGCAGGTGTCAGAAGGAGCATGTGTGGATGCATGCGCACTCCCTCCACTGGCATCTTTGCATGCCCCTCTCATGAAAAGGGAGCAAATGGAAAAATGGCCCTGTGCAATGTGAAGCAGCCTCCCATCAGAGGCCCCAACCCTGAATGGTGCTCCCTGAACTGGATCCAATTCGAGGTGAGTTGAGCTTAGGGGAGCTCCTCACCACCCCATCACTGGGAGGTGGGGTAATCCATAGGAGAAGAAGGGATGCTGCCTGATATTGGGGAGCAGGGCTGGATGGGTGGCTGAAGATGGGAGCTGACTGGGAGTGACCTGGGGTAGAAAAAGAAAAAAGCTCATGCTTTGTGTTAATCCACAAAGAAGCTTCTTTTGTATTCTTTTTCCACATGAACCCCCTGCACCTAACCTGCCTTTTGTTGAACAGCCCACCATCTATACCCTGTCCTTAGTACTGCCTGGGGCAGCATATGAGCTTGCGGTCTCATGAAGAGAATTATCACACCTTAGATTGTAATCTTGTACTTTAGAGAGTTGTGCACACCTATACTGATATGCTTCATCAGCTGGCACTGTTAAAAATGCCACCCAAATCACTCTTCAGTCCACATTCTCAATGTTTGACTTCTGCTCCTACAGTAAACAGTGAGTGGATCACCACCCTTCTGCACAGTGAAGGCAGTATATATAGTTCCCTGCTGTGTTTTTTTCCCGCCTCATTAAGCAACAACTAGATCTTCCTGGAGGACCAAGCAATAAGCATCAGGACCCACCAGAATGACTGCTGTTTGTGCCTCATAAGGGCTGCACTTACTATGGATAACAATATTATTAGCAGGAGAGGCATACTAATGCCTTGAGAGAATCCACCCGACTTCCAGTATCAGTGTACTCCTTTACCTGTGATCCGCAGAACCCCACAAGACAGTTCCCAGCATTTCTTCTCCAGTACTTTTCTGTGCCCTACTCCACAATGCAAGTTGGCTGGCTACCACCCTTTCAAATCTTAGATGAGCTATACACAGCTGCCTCAGTACTGTCCTAACAAACGTCAACCCCCCCCCCACCCGAGAGTAATCTCCCTACACTGAATTCAAGTAACAGCTTAGGTGTAACCCTGCCACTCTGAGTATTTGTCATCGCTGGCTGCTCTCATCCACAGTAGGTAGTGATCACGGTGCTGTCAGCCCCACATTTCAGATCTCACAATGATCTGCTCAATGTCATCCTTCCTCCTTTCTTCCCCTAACCTGAATATAACTGTACCCTGCTGAAATGGCCAATTCAGTCCCTCTCTGGCACTCATTCTTCTCACCTGCTCCCCACATCAAAAACTGGTGAGCTCACTACCCTTCTGAATCATGAGTGCAGTTAGTACAGTCTCCCATGTTATTTTTACATATTAATAATAAACATGATCTTCTGGTAAGCCAGGCTGATAGCAGCAGGGCACAAGGGGGAAAAATAGGCTTTCCTACCCATATAAGATCTAAGCTACCTATGATTAGGCACTATTAAATGACATGCATAATTATGCGCATACCAGTCATTCAATAGTGCCTAATCAAAGGTAGCCTAGAAGTTTTAATGATAGGAAAGCCCATCATTCCCCTTGTTCTCTGCTGCTATCAGCCTGACTAACCGGAAAGACTTGTTTATTTTTTGATATGTCAGAAAACCTGGGGACTGTACTACCTGCATTCACGATGCATAAGGATGATGAGCTCACCAGTTTTTGATGTGAGGAGTAGTGAAGAATGAATACCAGAGGGGGGACAGAGAAGGCCACTCCTGCAAGGTACTGCTATATTCAGGGAAGAGGGAAGACAGAAGGGGAGAAATATGAGCAGATCACTGTGAGAAATAAGATGTGGGGCTGCCAGCACCATGATCACTTCCTGATCCCGTTGTCCTGGCCAACATTCCCCTTCCCACAAAACCAGTTCATTCAATTGTCCAAAGCTGTGTGTGGATATTAATGTGTTAAATGGCTACCACTACACGTTCAGTCACTTCACTACCAGTCTAGCATTGCTTGTAATGCACTTTGGGATACAATGTGTATGAAAAGCACTATATAAATGCTGATTCTTATTACTATTATTATTTCCCATGGAAAAAGAAGACAAGACAAGCATATTTTTGATTTCTGAGAAAGTATGAACTCTGATATTGGATTACACAAGAACTTTGCTACAAACAAGTGGTGGATCTAGGGGGTGGTGAAGGGTGCAGCTGCAACCCCCCTTCCCCATTGTAACGTACTTGCTTGCTGCATTTCACTTTGTTGAAGAAGTATGATTTATTAATTGTACAAATGTTTACATTCAAAACCATGGATTACATTTGTAGTTTCTGTCAAAAACATACTAGAACAGAATAATAGCAGAAAATATGAAGGTTTAATAAACATGTTAAAAAGTGCATATCAAGTATGCACACTACCACAGCACCCCCCATTGTAGTATCCTGGATCCGCCATTACCACTAGACCAGCAGGTTATTCAAGATATGTACTGCACTGTGGTTTGTCAAATAGAAAGTTGGTTGGAATACAACACAATTTCAGCATGTTAAAGTAAGCAAAATGAACAGAACTATAACCCAAGATGTGTATTGATCTAAATAATGCTCGTGGTTTTGACAATTTAGTGAAACAATTCTATACAAAGGGAAAAAAGAAATAATTAGCACTGTAGAGAGCCATATAGCTCTCTGACTTTGGCTCCAATGATGTCATCACTTAACACATTTGGCGGCCATTTTAGGAAGCAGGTAAGGCAGTTTTTTGAAACTGGAAGGCTGATTTTACATTTTTAAATGCTTTGAAACCACATTTAGGTAAATTATTTGAATGTAGTTTTAGCATTAATGAATACAGCAGCCTTTCCTTTAGTCCCCTATGAAGTCAGATTTTTGAATAGTTTGTCATCAAAATGTTGTTTAGGTATCCTTTAAGGTATCAAAGCAGTGCGCAAAGGCTGCAGAGAGGGCCAGGTGCATGCTGGAGTTCATAGGCAGAGGCATTACTAGCAGGAGACAGGAGGTGTTGATGCCATTGTATAAAACTCTGGTAAGGCCTCACCTGGACTACTGCATGCGTAAGGAGGTAGACAAGGTGGAGGCTATCCAGAGAAAGGCGGCAAAGATGGTGCATGGCTTGCATCACAAAACATAAAAGGAGAGACTAAGAGTCCTCAACATGTACTCGCTGGAAGAAAGTAGAGAAAGGGGGGACATGATAGAAACTTTCAAGTACCTCAAGGGCATAAACAATGTGCAGGTGGGAGATCTTTTCCAATGTAGAAAAGATATCAGAACGAGGGGACACAATATGAAATTGGAAGGGGGGTAGATTAAGAGGTAACGTGAGGAAGGTTTTCTGTACAGAGAGGGTGGTGGACACTTGGAACAGTCTGCCACAAGAGGTGGTGGGGGCAAGCACAATGGAAGGTTTTGAACATGCCTGAGACAGGCACAAGGGAATATTGGGTGGGGAAGGAGTGATGAAAAGCCATTGACCACTTAGGGTCAGTGACTGCATACAAGTATAGGGGTTATGGGAAGACTAGATAGGCCTAGCGGTCCTTATCTGCCAACAATTTCTATGTATTTATGTACCTATGCCAGTACTCATACAATTTCCACAACTAGACTGCAGCACCACCTACTTGTTAAATCTGTATGTAACAGTTAATTAATGCTTCACACACAGTAAGTGTGTCTTACATTGTAAACTGTAATATTTTTAGCCTTTTTATACCTGCATGCTGCAAGTGAAATCTTACATTATTGTACTTCGCTATGTTTGCCTTCATTTAGCTGCCTGTTTGCAGCTCTGGGCCACACCTAAAAAAGGGCTTCTGCCTCAGTGCATCTACCTCAGTGTGCCAACCCAGTTAACAAATGAATACGTAAAACTAAAAGGGCTAGTGGACATCGAGAAAAGATAGCTACTGGTAGGAGGGTTAAAAAGGGAAATTAGGAGACACCCAATGTAGGGGAGGGTAACAAATATATTTCAGACAAGTAAACGGAGGTAGGAAGTCAACAGGCGTAGAAAGGAGGTGAGAAGGTTCAACAGACAAAAAGATAAAGGAAGGAAAGAGTATGGGAATGGTGCAGTACAACAGGTGTGGAGCCACAGTCTTGCGGGGACACATTCTGGAGACGAGGCACTGTCCCATTTTGCATTCACCTCTCTGGGTTGATGATGGAGGTTGACAGATTCTAAGCCAAACCGGCAAGGGTGCAGGGAACCTTCTGCCTCACCCAGGGGCTACCAAGTCTGCTGCCACTCCTCCAGAAGATGCCTAGGAAGAGACAGAGTAGCTGAGCTTTGGTGGGCTCGGAAGGGGTGGGGGTGGCATGAAGGGAAGGCACTCCTTAGTCTGTACCACAGCACAATTCATTCGCCATACTGGTGGTGTGTGACAGCCGGTAGGGGGCACCCGAAGCAGTGGGAAGGGAGGATGCAGGGGTCCTCAGAAAGGGAGGCCCCAAGGAGGGAGGAAGAGGCCCCCAGCCAAGGAGAAAGTAGCTACTGGTGGGAAACACTGTCATTAGGGGGATATACTTGGGAGTTGGGGTGGAAGGGAGAAGGAGGTGAATTGCCTCCCTGGTGGTTCGACTTGGAGGAATAGAGAGCAGATCCAGAGGATCACTAGGGTGGCAGGAGATGGGAGGAAGCTAGATGTTGTTTTTATTTATTTATTTATTTATTTCAAGATTCAGACATTACCTTTGAGCAAAAGCTCTTTTACGAAGGTTCCACGTCAGGTACAACAAAGTGTGAACAACTGAGAACAAGAAAATAAAGGAGGGTGGAGCCCCAGTGTAAGCAAATTACAAGGGTGAAACATTATTAACAGAGACATAAGCTATCTGGTAAGTTCAAAGAAACATGACAAGGCCAAACACTGTCAGGTACACAGGTATAATTTACAACAGCCAAAGGCTAGGCACAAAGGTATAATCTTCAGTAGCCAGGGAGCTAGATCCATCTATGCAGTAGAATTGATGTAGAGAGTTGGGGGTGAGGGATCTGGGATGTGGGCAGCAGCCCTGTGGGGACTTTGTAAAAAAGGGTGTGGGAGGTGACTTGATCCATCCCCTCTGGGGACAAATGACCTGGCAATAGATAGGGTAGGGGTAGTGGGGGTAATTTCAGGGAGCTGGGGAGAGGCCTTAAGCAGATAGCATTGGCAGTGGCAGTTGCTGAGATGTTGCCTGTGTATGGCTGGGGAGAGGAAGAGGTACTCTGCACCAGGGCTTTCAACAACTGGTTGAAGGTATGGTGCATGAAGGAAGGCTTTGGTTACATTGGGGGATAGGGACCTGCCTGGGAGGATATGGTCTCTATAGGGAAACTGGCATTCATCCTTTCAGGTGGGGGACCACAGATCTTAGTGGGGGGTTTAAATGCTACTTGCAGCATTTAAACTAGTTGGGAGGGGGAAGACTGTAGTACTAAGGGAGGCAAAAATTGCTACTCCCCATATCATGAAGCAACAAGGAGGAAAAGCCAGAGGGAAGGAAGCACCCCCAGGGCAGGTGCAAAACAAACCAGGGGTCGGGACAAAGCCCTCACCTTCCACACCCACATTGATGCACTTGCTTCTGCTACTAATGTGTGGCTAGGTATCCTCTACCGCTATAAAAACTGTCTCCCCCCGTTGCCCTCTAATTAGCGGTTACATCCTCGATACTGTCCCTGGTGGACTACAGCCTACCTGTATACAGTGCTGCTGACTCGACTGCCCTCAATAAAATCCGTCTCATCCTGAATAAGGCATGTAGGCTTATTACGAGGGGCACCCAGGCTCACTCACACATGCCAGCTCTATGACAAGGCAAAGCTGCTTAATCTAGATGAACGACTACAATACCAAACCTGCCTCATAACGAAAAAAACTCTTCTCGGGCTATCCCCTCTCAGGCTGACAGCCTCCATCCACCAAGCCCAACCCTTGGTTTATACTCGAACCTCTTGCAAGGCCACCCTTCTGATCCCAAGATCCAGGACCACCCATGGACAGAGGTCCTTCTGCTATAGAGCTCCATCCTGGTATAACATGCTCCCTACCCCATCTCTGACACCCCCACGATCTCCACTTTCAAAACTGCACTCCAGAACCAGCTATTTAATATACATAGCTGCACCTGTCTCTAGTTTAGGCATAGCCCACCATGCACTGACAAAGCTCGCTTGAGCGGCACCACACCTCATCTCCCTCAACCTGCCCGTTTTGCCCATTGAACTATTATCACCATGCTGTTTCTGCACGTTCCCGTGTGCAAGAATGTGCCACTGTAACTAATCTGTTTTTTTTTATCTGTACAAGTGATTGTAAATACATGTTTTTTTGTTTTTTGCTAAAATTTGTAACTGTATGATGTAACAATGAGTTTGTAATGTATTTGTCCTCAATGTGACGAGGTACCTTTGGAAATGAGCCTCTGACTCAAAGGTTGTAAACTGATGTACAAATAAATATATAAATCAGGAAAGCAAAAAGACAGGAGTAAAGGAGACAGGCAGCAGAGAGGATAAATAGGGAAGAGGGGGTTCAGGGGAAACTTCACAGAAGAACACAGGCAGGATGGGAAGAGAAAGCATGAAGGCAGACCAGGATAATGCAAGGCACAGTCATGGTACACTGACAGCCATGACTGGGATATGGTCATACCAGGCTACTCTCTGTAATGTTCAGGACAGGCAGGGAAGGATGGAGATGAAAAGGGGTTGTATTATATGTGAGGGAAGAAATCAAGGCTGTGGAAGTGCAGGGGCACTGGGAGGAAAAGGAAGGACTGGAAGTGCTGTGGGTCATCCTGGAGACAGGAGCTGGGGCTGCTATCTGTACAGAGGTGGTATACAGACCTCCAGCACTAGGAAAGGAGTTAGATAAGGCACTTGGGTAAGACATCATTGGAATGGCAGATAAGGGGAAGGCATTGCTAGTTGGTAACTTCAATCTGCCAAATGTGGACTGGAACTTTTCAGCTGAAGCTTTGGCAAGGAGCAGAGCCATCCTTGACTCCCTTCAAGGGGCTTTTCTCAGGCAGGTAGTCAGCAATCCCACTGGGTATGGGGCAGTACTGGACCTGGTGCTTAGAAACAGGGACAGCATTGCAGATGTCACAGTGGGCAGTCCCCTAGGTGCCAGTGATCACCATACAGTGTGATTTAGCATTAAGATGGGAGCAGAAGCAAACTACACAAGGATGAGGGTCATGGACTTTAGGGGGGGCAGATTTTAATGAAATGGGAGACTGCCCCAGAAACTGCATGGGTGGAGGGGACTGCCTGGGAGGGGTAGAGGAATGGGTGGGGGAAATAAAGGAGGGCATCCCTACAGTATTAAAGGGCGGTGGATGCATGGAACGACCTACCTCACGAAGTGATGGATATGAATACAGTGCATGGCTTAAAACAGGTATGTGATAGGCATAAGGGAGCAATACAGATGAGTATGAATAGATAGGCCATTGACAGAGCAAAGGCTGATGGCACATTCATAAGGTAGAAAAAGAAATGGGCAGACTGGATGGGCCTTGCGGTCCTTATCTACCATCATCTTCTATGTTTCTAAGTATCCAGCCTCTGTGTGAAGGAAGTGAGTAAGAGCAAAAGGAAAAAGAGACCATTTTGGTTCTCTAAGGAAGTGGCAAAGGTGGTGAAGGAAAAAAGGGTGGCATTCAGGAGGTATAAGGAAACATAGAGAGAGGAAGACAGGGAGATGCGCAAGGTAAAACAGAGGGAAGCAGATAAGGCAGTGAGGGGGAAAAGACACAGACAGAGGAAAGAATAACCAAAGGGGTGTCAGATGGGGATAAGACTTTCTTCAGTTACATAAGTGAGAAGAGGAAAGCAAGGGGAGGGATTGTGAGGTTAAAGAGGGCAGCAGAGAGAGAGAGAGAGAGAGACTTCAGAAAGGAGCCATGAAAAAGCAGACATCCTGAACAAGCACTTCTGCTCAGTCTTCACAGTGGAGGTGAGAGCAGACCACTGGAGAGCAGCAGGAACAAGGAGGGGAGGTGAGCTCAAGTCCGTTTTTGGAGGAAACGGTCCTGAAGGGACTTGCAGCTCGGAAAGTGGACAAGGCTATGGGACCGGATGAAATACACCCAAAGATACTAAAAGACGTCAGAAAGGTGCTGGCTGCCCAGCTTATGGCCTTATTCAACAGCTCCCTGGAAGTGGGCATGGTTCTGGAGGGCTGGAGGAGAGCAGACATGGTCCCTCTACATAAGTGCAGAAGCAGGGATGAAGCTAGCAACTATAGCTGAATGCGAGCCTCACCTCAATAGTGGGGAAATTAATGAAACACGAAAGGTTGGTAGAGTATCTTGAATCCAGTGGGTTACAAGACTAGACTAGAGAGAGATGGTCAGGAATCTGACAACTTAGTTTCAATGCCAAAAAGTGCAAAGTGATGTACATGGGGGCCAAGAACCCTAGGACAGCACATTACATAGAAGGGGCTCAGATAACTGCTTCTGAAGAGGAAAAGGTTCTGAGGTAGTGACCACAAGTGATCTGAAACACACCCCTCATTGTAAAAAGGTGATGGTGAAGGCTAACAGGATGCTGAGGTGTATTGCAAAGGGATTCAGTAGTAGGCAGAGTGAGGTTATTTTACCATTGTACAGGTCATTGGTGAGACCAAATTTAGAATATGCGGTAAGGTACTGGCATCCTTACCACAAGAAGGACATCAGCATGCTGGAGAGGGTCCAGAGGACAGCAACCAAGATGATTGAGGGGTTACAGGATAGGTCCTATGATGAGAGGCTGGGAGCCCTGGGGATGTACTCCCTGGAAGACAGGAGGCAGAAGGGTGATATGACAGAGACCTTCAAGTACATGAAGAGAATTAACTGAGTGAAAAGAGGTCTCTTTAAAATGAGTGACAACAGCACCACTAGGGGCACAGCCTAAAATTGATGGGGGATTCAGAAGGGAGGTAAGGAAGCATTTCGATACAGAGAGAGTGATGTCTACCTGGAATGAGCTGCCAGTGGTGGTGGTGGTGTCAGCAAGGACAGCGGGAGTATTCAAGAGAACCTGGGACAAGCACAAATGGAACCCTTGGGACCAAGGAAGAGGAGACAGAGGGGAGAGGGAGGGTCAGTTGGGGGGGCAGGGTCACTGGCATAAATCACTTACCCAGCAGACACGATAGACAGGGTGGTCTTCTGCTGGCTCTTTTCCTGTGTTCCTAAGACCAAAGGTAGCATGGATTCACAGGAGGGAGAGGGGAGGTCATGCCAGATGAACCTGACTGATTTCTTTGACTGTGTGACCAGGGCAACATATCGGGGGGGCAGTGGACATGACCTATTTGGACTTCAGCAAACCTTCGACACTGTGCTGCACAGGAGACTGTTTAAGAAACTGAGCACACTAGGGGTGGGATCCAAAGTGGTGAACTGCGTTAGAAACTAGTTAATGGATAGTAATTAATGGCACTCAGTTTAATGATGAAAGAATGACCTGTGGGGTATAGGGTTGCCACCTGTCAGGTTTTTTACCTGGTGATCAGGTTTTCAGGGTCTCTATCAGGTAATCCAGTTTTGCTCTGTGCTGGTCAGGTTTTTGAGCCATTTTGAGTGCTCACATACTTTTGAAACAAATGTTGTCATATAATTCATTGTTTCAGCTACATGTTCAGGTTACAGACAAGTTCTGTTGTCAATGTAGCCTTTGTTTGTGGATGTAGTCACCCTGGGAGGTGTAAAGTATGGCCATTAACACCATTAGCACTTACTTAACCTAATCTTTTACACTGCAGCAAAGCTGCCCCACCTTTTGTAACAGTAACAGAGCCATTTGTCCTCCACTTTCATTTGCTGGTAAACATTTTCATCTCAAACAGAATTTAGGCATTTTTAAATGTTTTAAATTCTTTTTTTTCCTCAAGAAAAAAGTATGGTCACTTCTTTGGCTTTGAAATAGTACTGTGAACAAGAACAGGAAATGGAGCCAGAAAAATATATAAAGTATGTATAGTGTTGTATGCTATTTACAGTATTTCCCTTGTCTCCTCCAGATCATATCTGTAAATGAGATTTATTTTATCTCTGTATGTTTATCTGGTTAACTAATGTCAATAAATAAATACATACATAAATACATAATTAGGAAGAACCAAGGAAAGTAACTTTAACAGGCACAGTACAGTTTTTGTTTAACTGCTGCATTAAGTGTTGTTTTTTAATGATATAACAAATGGACTTCTAGGAGGAACAATGCAGGATGAGTCATGAAAGGGTGGGGCTAGAGGTGAGCTTAGGATCCGTTTTGCCTCATCCAAAGGTGGCAACCCTAGTGGGTACTGCTGGGCTCAGTACTGGACTGGTCCTCTTCAATGTCTTCAAAAGTGATATTGCAAATAAACTGGAAGGAAAGTATGCCTTTTGCAATGATACCAAAGTCTGTAACAGGGTGGACAATCAGGAGAGGGTGGAAAGAATGCAAGGGATCTTGGGAACTCAACGAGCAGTCAAGAACATGGCAGTTGGGATTCAAATAGGTTACCACCTGTCAGGTTTTACCTGGTAATCCGATTTTAAGGGTCTCTATCCGTAATCCGGTTTTGTTCAGTGATAGTCAGGTTTTGAGCCATTTGAGTGCTCAAATACTTTTGAAACATATTTTGTCATATGGTTCATTGTTTCAGCTGCATGTCAGGTTCCGACAAGTTCTGTTGTCAATATAATCATTTCTTTGTAAAAGCAATCAACTTGCGAGGTGTCAAGTATGTCCATTAAGACCATTAGCAGTTACTTAACCTATTCTTTCCGCTTTGCATCTTAAAGAATCACAGCAGCAAAGCTTGGCAAAAAGTCTGACCCTACCTTTTTGTAACTGTAAACGATTCAGTTATCGTCCACTTTCATTTCCAGGTAATCTTTCTATCTCTAAAAAAAATTTAAGCATTTCAAATGCTTTCCATTATTTTCACAAAATAGTTTTTTTTTCTAGAAAAAAGTGTGATCACGTCTTTTGGCTTCAAAATAATTTTGTAGACATCAAAAGGAATCTGAACCAGAAGAAAATATAAAGTACACATTATAGAAAACAATTTGTTTATTATATATCATTGTATGCACCACTCATGTGCCACCCAGCAAGTCATCTCATCCTAAAAACGAAGCTTTGGTGCATGGATGGTACAAAACTAAACCCCAATAAAAACAGATCATTTGAAAGGCTGAAATAGGCATTCCTGGGCTGAATAGATCCTCTTAAATTTGGTGGGTGGCCTGGGAGGGCCAAAGGGCATGTTTCTGCTGTTAATGCCTATATAAATAGAACATAAGGGAGGCTCAAATGGCTGGGCTGATGAAAGGAGCAATGTTTTTGGTTTTAAAAAAAAATTCAGTTATTGTTGGGTCAGATCGTCCTAAAATCAACACTTTTTGTGCCCTTTGTATATTAATAAAAATGTTGCAAAGTTTTCCATGCCCCAAGATCTCTAGGATTGCCTGACACCTCTAAAGAAATCCTAGAACTGCCCCAGGTCACTTGACACAACTCAAACACTTGCAGAAGTGCAGGTCTCTGCTTGGTCACAGCATGGTGGTTGAGCATGTCGTCTGCCTACCTCTGTTAATTGCCCTGTGGCTTGGGATGAGAGTACCTTGAGATGCATGATGGTGTTGGTGTGCAGGTCTAGGGCTGTGTTATAGAATATCTGCTGCTCTGAGATCATCTGGTTCTGGGGAGATGCAGAAACAGGAAGAGAGGGACAATGGTATAAGACAATGGGTGGGGTAAAGACCGCAAAATTTCATGGCATGTTTTGTTTTGGTGGGGCGAAAGCAATGTTGGAGCAGGATAATTACAATAATCAGGGAATATTTCTTGTTTGCATTTTTTTTTACTGTGCAAGCGCATAAATTCTCCATTGTAATTATGGACTAGTGCAATCTGTGGACTAGTGCAATTCTGGGAAATTAGTTCCACAGGCTAGTGCAAAAGCTGGTTATAGTCAACCCCTGCTTATCTAAAGAGACCCCGGTCCAGTGGCACCTCTAGGGTGGAACCTTCTTCAAAAGGTTCCTTTGCTGTCAGTATCCTAAAGGGTTGCAGTCCCATCTGGGACAGAGATCATGAAAGGCCACATGTATGTAACAACAGCTAACAATTTTATGAGCTGAAATTATTTACTTATATTAGTCACCCTACCAGGAGTACTGAACTATTGACAGCACTCCAGCAGACTAATCCAGTCTAAGATGCAGAAGAACTAGACAATGCTGCAAAAGCAAACAACTGCAGTAGTTTATCCATATTCAGCTGCCTGCTGAACCAGTGAATAGTAAAGCTGTATCCTGGGGTTTGGAGGAGCAACAGATGACCCATGCAATCCCCGCTCCCCAGCCGAGTGCTATGGCGTCCATGCCCCCAAGCATCCTATTGTTGCTCATTTCTTCCCTCTCACTATCGTTCCCTCATCCTCTAGTGGTTCACTTCTCTCCTGGGCTCTTCCCTAAGGTTCCTTCAGTCAAGGAGACCCACAGTTCTGCAGCACCTGTAGGGGTGGAACCCTCCTCAAGAGGTTTCCTGTGCCATCATTACCCTGAATGGGTGGTAGTCCCATCTGTGGACAGACGGTGTGAAAGACCACATGCACATAACAGCCTACCAGTTACTACAGTCCAACCAACTTATTTACAGCAATCACCTTACCAGCAGTTCTGTGTTACTGACTGCTCAGCGATCTCATCCAACCCAAGCTGCGCAATGACTATACTATGTTGTACAAACAAACAAGTTAATCCACACTAAAGCCATGTTTACACAGCCACAGCACTCTGGCATTTGTGCTGTTCCCTTCCTGCTGTGGTGCCTGTTTTGCCAACAATCTGTTATTTACCCAGCCCGCCCTCACAGCCTTGCAGGTCGCCCCAAGGAGGGGCTATGAATGCCCATGAGGATGCCAGGAGACACAGGGAAAGAAGCAGAGTGAGTGCAGCAAAGTGTCCACACCACCAGTTGCTGCACTCACTCCAATATGGGTACTGACAACTGATTCGGTGCAGAAAATGGATTGGAGCCACACTTCCGGCACTCCGGAATGTGTCCACACACCCAACTTTGCAGTGCATCAACCAGTGCACATGGGTGATGCGCTGCAAAGTCGGCGGTGTAAATGAGCCTTTTATTTATTTATTTATGCATTCATTTAATTTTGGAAATACCTTTGAGCCAGAGACTCGTTTACAGAGGTTACACGTCTTGACAAAACGGGGTGAATCAGACTAACAACAATGAGTATAAGTGAAATAATGATTAACAGAGACAGTACAAATATAAAACATTCAAGCGGATTTGTACAAAATTGGGTGTGGAAATTACAACAGTCAGTATAGAACACAGTTTAGTGTAAGTATAGCATTCCTGGAGCTTAGCCACGAAACGGACATGGCCCAAAATGTAAACACTCCAACTAGGGGAAATAAAACATTGGATCTAGTTAAGTCAACCAAGGAGATAAATGTCGCATCTTGTCAAACCATTGCCCCGTTAGGACACAGTGATCATAACGGGGGAATTTTCTCATTTAAACAGCATATCCCAGTAAATAAAGGATGTAGAGAAATCTATTGTCTAAATACTGGTGATAGTACTAAAATAATGGAAGGCCTGGAAGAGATAAACTGGAACAGTATCTTGGAAAATAAAACAGCAGAGGAAATGTGGAACACTTTCAAACATGAAATCTTTACTATATGTAATAAGTGCATAAAAAAAGTATGTGTGTGTATATAACAACGGAGGAAAAAAGGCAAGATGGCTAACAAAAGCTCTAAATTGTTGAAAAAGAAACGACACTATAACATACATAAAAACACAGGAGACCCTCAATCCTGGGCCAATTATAAGAAAACACAAGATAAATGTAACCGGATGATAAGAAAGAATAAAAAAAGACTGGAAATAAATGTGGCAGCTTCAGCCAAGAAAGACAACATGCAGCAATTTTACAGTTATGTGAACTCCCTAAAGAAAACAACAAATAATCTGTAGTCTATTAAAGAGGGGAATGAGTTGATCACAGAACCAGTAAAGGCAGCAAACATTTTTAACTCCTACTTTAGTACAGTTTTTTCTGAAAAAAACATCAAGGACAGGTGGATATCAGTCCCAACATGGAATGTAATATAGAGATAACATTGGATATGGTACTGAACAAAATAAAATCTTTAAAAAATGCAAACTCAGCCGAACTAGATAATATTTCAGACAGGATGCTTAAACTGTTCTCCCCAGTATTGCTATCCCACTAACACTGATATTTAAAAGATCACTTAAAAGTAGTGCAGTACCAGGGGAATGGTTGGCAGCAAATGTGGTGCCCATTCATAAAAGGGATAACAGGGCGGATCACACAAACTATAGGCCCATCAGCTTGACCTTGTGCCAGGGAAATTGATGGAATCTATAATAAAAGATGTAATAAATGCCCATCTGGTCGAGACTGGCCAAGGGGATTATGAACAGCACGGGTCTGTAGCAGGAAGGTCATGTGTGACAATATGCTATATTTTTACGAAAAGAGCTTAGCAGCCATGGATGGGGGAAGCTGTGGATTGTATCTATCTTGCCTTTGCAAAGGCTTTCGACAAGGTCCCTAATCTAGAAATCATGTGTAGTTTAAAGGATATAAATTTGGATCAGGCTGGAGGCAGGAGAGGCTGGAGGGGGTTCTGAAGGCATGGGGTCACCTAGATGATCGCCAGAATGGCTTTCTTATGGGCAGAATGTATTAGACCAACCTGGTGGAGTTCTATGAAGGGGTAACTAGTGCACTGGATCAGGGCAGGCTAGTGGATGTCCTCTTTCTTTTTTTTTGGGACTTCAGCAGGGCATTTGACTCAGTGCCACATCCAGGGCTACTGGGGAAGCTGGAGGATATGGCGGTGGGGGGGCTGATGGTCAGGTGTATAGGAAACTGGCTAGCGGGGCATGTACAGTAGGTGAGGGTGGGGGTAGCTCTTATCCTGTAGGAGAGTCATTAGTGGGGTCCCTCAGGTGTCTGTACTGGGCCCACTCCTGTTTAATGCCTATATCTCAGACATCAGAAGCAGCATCAGGATCAGGGTGAGCCTCTTTGCCAAGAACTTGATGCTGTGGGCAGTGGTGGAAGGGGAGGACCTAGAGGCTCTGGGGAGGTGGTCAAGAACATGGAAGACAAAGTTCAATGTTGGGAAATGCAGGGTTCTACACCTAGGGGCCAAAAATCCGGCTCATGAATACACCCTGGAGGAGACAGGCACTGCAGATTTCTAGGGGAGGAGAAGGATCTCAAGGTGGTGGTGGATGCCAAAATGATAATTCAGAGCAGTGTGGAAGGGCTGCAGCCCAAGCAAATAAAATGCAGTGCTGCATAGCCAGGGGATAACCTCAACAGTAGAGAGGTGCTCCTTCCACTATACAATTGCCTGGTAAGACCACACCTTGAATACGGTGCATTTTGGTGTCCATACTCAAAGAGGGACATTGCTCTTATGGAGAGGGTCCAGAGGAGGGTGACCAGGATGATACTGGGACTGGGAGGGAGGCCCCTCTGAGGAGAGGTTGGAGGAGCTCAACCTGTACTCACTGGTGGCGAGAAGGAACAGGGTGATATGATAGAGCTCTTCAAATATCTCAAAGGAATAAACAGGGTAAGCCTTGAGGGGATGCTTCAGCTGAGGGAGGTAGGGGCCACCAGGGGTCACTCAATGAAGCTGGAAGGGGGGAGGCTGAGGGGGGAAACTAGAAGATGCTACCTCATTGAGAGGGTGGTGGAGCCCTAGATTGCACTGCCCGGGAACTTGGTGGCTGCTGCAACTGTGGAGGGGTTCAAGAATGGTTGGGATAGGTACAAGGGGAGGGTGCATCCCAGAGCTCCACTGGAGGTGGGGGTTGGGGATCTTGTAAGGGGGGGCAAACAAGGGTGTCCTGGGAGGGCACTGATTATTGAGCAGACTTGATAGACCATAGGGCCTAATCTGTTGGCTTCTTAGTATGTTAGTATCATAGGGTGGTCCGCTGGATTGACAGCTGGTTGGGTGATAGATTGCAGAGAGTGTGCATAAATGGTTACTACTCTGCCATAATCCCAGTGACAAGCAGGGTTCCCAGAGAGTCGGTCCTGGGTCCTGTATTCTTTAGAGTCTTTATGCCAGGAATGGCTAAAGGGTAGAAAACTGGATAAGTAAATAGGTGGATGGTACTAAACCAGCTGGTTTAGTGACAGATGCAGTGGGAGTACTGACAGTGCAGGCAGACCTAAACAACATCTGTAACTGGGCAACAGCCAGGGCATGAGTTTTAATGTAGATAAATGTTGTGAATCCACCTGGATAAGCAAAACTGTGATGAAAACTACTTTATAAATGGATTAACATTGTGCAAATCTGAGGAAGAAAAAGACCTGGGTATTCTAATAGGATGCAAACTCACGTACCATTCTCACTGTAATAAGCAAATCATAAAAGCAAAACAAGTACTGTGGAACATAAAGAAAAATGTCAGAAGCGAGTCAGAGGGTGATTATACTACTGTATAGAGCATACGTTAGACCAATACTGGACTATGGGGCTCCGGTGTGGGGACCCATCACTAAGGGGGAGTGGCTAACATTTGAAAAGGTGCAGAGACAGCCACTAAAATGATACATATTTTAACAAGCATTTGTCAATGCCAAATGTTGTCTGCTGGCATTGGTGGTACAGGAGTTAGAGATGCATAATGGGAATGGCAGTGAAGTATTGAACTGGCCAACCCCACCCCATCCTGCAGAGACTGACAGGCATTGGGGTATGCCTTTAGTTCATCAGCTATAACGCTCATGCCATTTGACCTCACCCTACCCTGTAGACACTGACAAGTGTCGTGGTGTGTTTTGGGGTCTTTGAGCGGCTTATACTTACCCCATTCCATAAGGAAATACGCTTGATATGGGTGCAGTATAGGAGAATGGGTGAACGTTAGGGCCGAACACCTCAATGCCTGTCAGTGGCTGCAGGGGTGGGGGTGGAATGGCATGAGCATTACAACCAATGATCCCAAGTCACACCCCTGATGCCTGTCAGTCTCTACAGAGGGGGTGTTACTGTTGAAAACCCTAACACCGTAGGCGTTTGTTGGTATTTTCACTCCAAATTTTCAACATGGGCTTTTTGTGACCCCACCGGCACTATCAGTTTGTTAGCCGAAAGGTGGTTTTGCACAGTGACTATGCCATTTGGCGACACAGGCATGAAAACACATTTTGGGCAGGATGTGAAAATGACATAGAGGATAATGCCTGATGTACAGGTGATAACCATGGTGTAATCACCTCGAGTGGTTGCTAGAGACATAGAAACATAGAATTTGATGGCAGATAAGGACCGCTTGGCCCACCTAGTCTGCCCATTTCCCTACCTAACGGATAAGCTGCAGATCCTAGTTAACCAACAGCCTATTTCCTCCTACCACCCACCCACTAGAATTGCCTTATGTCTGTCCCATGCATTCTTGAATTCCACCACTGTTGTTGACTCTACGACCTCCTCAGAAAGGCTGTTCCATGTATCCACAACCCTTTCTGTGAAGAAATACTTCCTCACATTACCTCTGAGCCGTCCCCCCTCTATCTTCAAATTGTGTCCCCTTGTTTTTGCACATCTCTATTTCTGAAAGGTGCTACCCTCTTGGACTTTGTTGATTCCCTTGAGGTATTTGAACATTTCTATCATGTCCCCCCTCTTCCTCCTTTCCTCGAGGCTATACATCTTTAGTTCCTTCAGTCTTTCTTCATATGTCTTCTGATGCAGACCCTGCATCATTTTGGTTGTCCCCCTCTGGACAGCCTCCACCCTGTCTATGTCTTTGTGGAGATGGGGTCTCCAGAACTGTACATAGTACTCCAGATGTGGTCTTCCCAACTGTCTGTACAGATGGCCAACAACTTCCTGTTTTCTACTGGTGATGCCTCTCCCTATGCATCCCAGTATCCTCCAGCTCTCTACTGCCTTCTCACATTGCTGGCCCACCTTTAGGTCATCTGATATGACTACCCCAGGTCCCTATCCATTTTGTTGTTGTCATTATCTTACCTCCCATTGCATACTTTTCCCTGGGTTTTGTTTCCCAGGTGCATTACTTGCACTTATTTGCATTGAATCTAAGCTGCCATACATTTGACCATTCCTCCAACCTTGCCAAGTCCCTTTCATCCTTTTCACCCCACCTTGTGTATCAGCCCTGTTGCAGATCTTTGTGTCATCTACAAAGAGTCATAGTTTCCTCCAGTCTCTCTGCAATGTCACTTATAAAGACATTAAAAAGGACTGGCCCCAGTACCGAACCCTGCGGTACCCCACTAGTAACCCTCCTTTCTTCACTGTGGACTCCATTTACTATTACCCACTGTGTTCTGTTGTCCAACCAGTGTTTTACCGAGGCTACCACCCTAGGACCCACTCCCAGGCTGGCTAATTTGTTCGTTAATCTTTTGTGCGGGACTGTGTCAAATGCCTTGCTAAAGTCTAGGTAGGTCATGTCCACAGCCCCTCCCTGGTCTACTGCTTTGGTCACCCAGTCAAAGAAATCAATTAGATTTATCTAACATAACCTGCCCGCTGTGAATCCATGCTGCCTTGGGTCCTGTGCCCCACTGGCCTCTAGGTATGCAACAATTCTTTCCTTCAGAAGTGATTCCATCATTTTCCCTACCACTGAGGTCAAACTAACAGGTCTGTAGTTTCCTTCCTTTGTATGGCTCCCACTTTTGTGAAGGGGGAATCACATCCGCCCTCCTCCAGTCCTCAGGTACCACCCCATCCTCCCATGATTTATTAAAAAGGGTAGTCGGTGGTTTTACTAGTTATTCCCTTAGGTTTTTTTTAAAATTCTGGGGTGAATCCCATCAGGCCCCATTGCTTTATCCACCTTCAGTTTTAAGAGTTCTTTCAGAACCCTTTCTTCTGTGACAGAACTAATATCAACCCTCCTTATCCAGAGTGCTTCTATTGACCAGATTAGTTATTTCCCCCTGCTTTCCCATTGTGAATACTGAGCAGAAGTATTAGTTCAGTATCCCTGCTAGGGCATCAGTAAACCTCGAGAGCACAGCTCGGGAGGTTTACCATAGCCCTAGCAACCATGAGAGATGATTACACCATGGTTATCACCTGTACATCAGGCATTGTCATTTATAGTATATGGGACTCGACATGAGAAGTTACACCCCCCCCCCAAACACAAGTCATTTAGCCTTACCTTATTAACAAATCTGCACTACAGCCACATGACTGTGTAGGAAAACTGTTTATTAGGATACATGGACTGAATGACAGAGGGCTGAAATAACACCAGAATTAAAATCTCTATCAGACATAGTGATTGCTAGATTCAGTAACAGTAAACTGAGACAACTGGATGTTATTTGTGTACCGCACTGAGACTAACAATCACATTCTGGGTGTGCAGAATACTGAATAACATTGGCATTCCATTTTGCAAACCCACTGCTATGACATAGATGAGATGGGTTTATAAGATTCTGACATCAAAACAGTGGGATTACATAGAGGATAATGTATGGTCCTCTATAGGTAACCGGTCTGTTAACCCTCGAGAGGTTGCCAGGGGGACCGTGCAAACCTCACAAGCGAAGCTTGAGAGGTTTACGTCGCCATGGTAACCGAGACAGTTAACGTTAACCGGTTGCTGATAGAAGGACCATATACTGTTTTTTATAGTGTATGGTCCCAAGAAAAAGGGAAAATGGCTCCTTACTTTACGAAATAGTCACCGCCACAGCCGTTCAGTCCTTCCCTTACCTTTCGTGCATCCATCGGTTCCCCAGAGTAAAAAAAGGCACGCACATGTGCAGACCGATCCCCATTGTTAACCTATCGATGTGACGTAGCATCGAGAGGTTAACAACATTACTACGTCACATCGATGGTATAACAACCTTAGGAAATGATGATTTCCTAAGGTTAACAACGTTCTACCATACATTATGTAGTAACAATACCTGACAGGGTGGGCATTATTGGGATATAACGGACACCGAGGGGCATGAGAGGCCCGCCGCAGGCAGAGGGCCTATAGCCCCTGGAAGGTCCGTTATATCCTATAATGCCTACCCTGGAGGGTATTATTATACTTAGATAATGGTCTGTATATATATATATATATATATATATATATATATATATATTTTTTTAGTATACCAGGGTAAAATATATATTTAATAAAATAAATGTAACTTTTGTAGTAAAGTAGTGCCTGTAGTATTGGAGTCACCACTGGGCGCAGCTTTTATAAAAACATGGTTGTTTATATGAGGTTGTGCTCTATGTTCCCTTACACACACACACACACACACACACACACACACACACACACACACACACACACACCAGTAGGGAATAGTTAATTCTACCTTCCTTAATCAGCATCTGTTAAAACACAGGAAAGGATAGCGTGCTGACAGGTACATTTTATGGGCTTTGAAAAGAGCCGTGATTGGAAAGTACGTGTCTCAAAGCGCACTGTTCAGTTGACATCAGGCATGAATGGAAGTAGTGTTTGAAACGAAGTACATTCGTTAAAAATACAATGTTTTTGTGTATTGTTGGGGGTTTTCAGGAAAGTGTGGCGAACTGAGGAAGAGCGCCAGCCGTGTGAGCGTATCGCTCTCCGAGGAATTGCCGGTTGTTGCTTGGCGTCATTTTTTTGTTCCGTTTCTTTTTTTAATGAGTGAAGGAGGAAGTATGCTGCATTTTGGTGATGGGTTGCTGTTTTTAGGAGGAAGATGTCCGTTTGTCTCTTTGGTAGTTTGTGTGGTGTTATATGTGGCGAGGTTAATCTCGGTAAACGAGTGAGGGAGACATGGCAGTTGCTTAGGTTTACATTGGTTTCAGAATTCAGGGTTGCCCCAGGATTTCCTAGGTAATGGGGCATCCCCAAGTGGCAATTTTGCTTGATGCGGGCCGTTGTTAAGAAATAACAGCCCAGGTGGCAGGCTGTTTCAGTCAATTAGGATGCGAGTTTCACTTTAGGCATTATCTAAAAGGTTGTAATGTGCTTGATTTCAGTGGTAATAAGGGCTCCCATACATTATAACTGTATTGTTCATGAGGAGGTGTAAAAAAAATGGCAACGTTGAAAATCTGGAGTGAAAATATGAAAAATTGGTGAACTCATGAGCAGGCATAGAAACTGCGCAACACACGTCCATAACCCAATTATTTTTGGATTTTAACCACATTTTCAACATAGGCATTTTGGGACCTACCCTCATGAACAGTGGCACTGTGATTTTGTTAATCTGTCCCAAAAGTTGATTTCCCACAATGACCATCCATTGTGCGCCAGAAGTGTGAAAACACATTTTGGGCAGGATGTGGAAAATGAAAGCTGTACTGCTCATAAGGAGATGTGAAAAATACCAGTGTTGAAAATCTGGCATGAAAATCTTGCTAATTTGCGAAGTTACAAGGGTGCATGGAAACTGCACAACGACGCTTGTAACAGTCATTTTATGGAGTTTCGTCAGCAAATTTTCAACATAGGCATCTTAGGACCTTTGCTTATGAACAGTGTCACCATTTTCTCAAACTGTCCTGAAAACTGATTTTGCACAGCGACCGGCTTATTCTGTGCCAGACGGCGAAAACATATTTCAGCCAGAATATGTAAAATGACAGCTATACTGTTAATAAGGAGGTGTAGAATAATGTCAATTTTGAAAATCTGGAGTGAAAATATTACAAATTCATGAAGTTACAAGTATGTGCGTGAAACCGCGCAACACACACTCGTAAAAAACAGTCATTATTTGGATATTTTTCACCAAATTTGCAACATAGGCTTTTTGGGAGCCCCTCATGAACAGTGCCACTATCGTTTCATTAATCAGTCCTGAAAGGTGATTCCGCGCAGTGACCACGAAATCACCTTTCAGGGCCAAATAATGCCATGACAGTGACTGAATTCACAAGGAAGGGTCCCAATAACCCCATGTTGAAAATTTGGTGCCAAAATGCCCAAAAATGTCTGAGATATGCACCAAAGTTGAAAAAACCAATTTATGCCATTATACTGCTTACGGCATTTCTTTGGACCATGATTCGGCTTTGAAGAGTGCAGATGTGTTCCCAGTCCACCGAAGATTCATGCACCATGCTCCGAGAGTAAGTATGGGGTGAGAGGAGGGTGTGTGGGGAGGCAGGTGCGAGAGGGTGGGTGTGGGTTGGGAGGCCACCGGAGTCGACAAGGACCGTTCTGCTTTTCAGGTGTAGAAAAAATAATAGAAAATCGCAGGATGATTTTTCTTTTACTGGCATTTGGCATGCTGGGTGGGCCCCAGCATGCCACCTGATGTTTTTTTTGTGGGGGTTCTGTAGCAGAAGGGATTGGGCACCTACTGGCACACAATAAATGGGGGGAGACAATATGCCGACGGGGAGTGGGCTCCCCCATCGGCAAATTAAACTGGTAAGGGGGGGAATGATGCTGAGGAAGATTGGGCACCCCCTCATTACACACTTCAAATGGGGGGGGTTGCATTATGCTGATGGAGAGCGGGCTCCCCCATCGGCAAAGGAAGTGGGTCGGGGCACTCTGTGGTGGCATGTCACCATGTTTTCTTTCTTGTAAACTGGTTCACCAGGAAAGGCACGCTGCGTGAGAAGCTTGGCTCTCATTGCAGCTACCTTGCCTCAGATCTGGTGGCCAGTTTACGTGTTAAGGGTGTCGGCGCCTGCAGCTGCCGTATTGGGGAATGAGGGATGCACCTACTGGTGCATGCCCTGCATTCGCCCACAGTGACTGCGCCTCCAAATCTGCTACCAATGTAATATGTTGCCTGGCGCATGAGCCAACAAAAAAATGTACCATATGGACAACGTCTGAAAAAATTGCAGCTGATGTCACTACAGACAAGAAGGGTTGGAGGAGATCTATTATTATGTTATAATAACTGGCTCTGCCTTTTTCCCATAGGGAAACTGTGGTGTAATTTGCCGTTATAAACGAGAGTTTATAACGGCAAATACGCGCACAATTTCCCTTCCTGTGTGCATGCTCACACAGCAGTGCAATCAACCAAGACCGCTCACACGCTTCCATGTTGCCGAAACAGATCCACCACAAGAACTTGGCGGTAAGTCCTTTTCTTTTCTTTCCCCCCCTTATACCGAAGCGCACAAAGACCTGAAGAAATGAAGAAAAAAACAGTTTAAAAATACAAAATCTCAGCACCGGCTAAAAGACTGACCATAGGAAACACAGAGAGCTGTTTATTTTATATGACTGCTGAGGCAAAAAAGGGATCCAGCAATTATATAAAATAAAAATGGTCCGGGTGTCAAACTCGATTTTACACACCTTCATTGGTGAGATGCTTTTCACAAACTGTAGCATCCCACAACTCGGTGTGTGTAAAATCTGTAACACCACGCACCATACTTTATTTTATATATAATGTATGGGGAGCCCTTACTACCCACTGAAATCAAGCAGATTACAACCCTTGTAATCCCACTGTTGTGATGTCAAAACCGTATAAATCCATCTCATCTATGTCATGGCAGTGGGTTTACAAAATGGAATGCCAGTGTTATTTAAGCAATATACCATGACAGAGAGTGGATATATTGATGGATTTACCATGCCTGGTGTGGTTTGGTCACGAGGCGCAGCCGAGTGACTTAACCACACCAGAAGTGGTAAATCCACAGATATACCCATTCTCTGTCATGGTATATTGCTATTATACAATGTTCAACTTGTTTTTTTGTTTTTATCGTGATATAAAACTTTTACAGTGGGTATACTGGAGGCTTTATCACAGTCATGTGATGTGTTTTGAGCAATGAGGGTACAGGATTTTCATACCCCATTGTATGATCAGTATTCTACACACCCAGAATGTGATTGTTAGTCTCGGTGCAGTATTCAAATAACATTCCAGTTGTCTCAGTTTACTGTTACTGAATCTAGCAATCGCTATGTCTGATAGAGATTTTAATTCTGGTGTTATTTCAGCCCGCTGTTTTCCTACACAATCATGTGGCTGTAGTGTAGATTCGTTAATAAGGTAAGGCTAAATTACCTGTTTTTTTTTGGGGGCGTAACTTCTCATGTCAAGTCCCATACACTGTAAATGACAATGCCTGATGTACAGGTGATAACCATGGAGTAATCATCTCTCGTGGTTGCTAGGGCTATGGTAAACCTCTTGAGCAGCGCTCTCGAGATTTACTGATGCCCTAGCAACCACTCGAGGTGAATACACCATGGTTATCACCTGTACATCAGGCATTCTCCTCTATATGATGCAATGCAGGATGATTACATATTAAATAAGTTAAACCTCCAATTCAGAAATGATAAGATGGGTACCAGGGGCCACCTGCTTCAGCTATGCCACATTAAATACAACACAAACAGGAGAAAAGCATTTTTCGCTCAGAGTGGCGGCCCCGTGGAATAAGTTACCTGAGGAAATTATTTGTTCTAAAAATAAGGCCCAGTTTAAAAACCAACTTGACTCTTACATCTGAAAGGACATATACTGACTTATTATGGGTGAACAAACAGGAGTGGTGATGGCTTGATACAGCCTTCTTTGCTTCTAAACTCCTAGTATGACTCTAGTATAAGTGAAATATAAACAACATCGCCAGACTTATTCAAAGAAATGGTTCTTTTGTCAAAATGTTACAGCGAGTTAGGTTAAGAGAGATATAGCCTAGGGCTCAGTAAGTGCTAGACAGAGGACAGCCCATGCTAGTAGGTATAGGTGGGTCCATCGAGATGGGAGGTGGGAAGAGAAGCAGGAGAGGCGAGGGATTGCGGAGGGTGAGAGAGAATTGGTGTCAGAGGTGGAGTAGGGAGTGGATGAAGGAGGGCAGGGAGAGGAGCGAGGGGGGATTGGGGGTAGCGGCAGATGGCACTAAAGGAGGGCAGAAGTAGAGAGGAGTAGTAGGGAATGGGGAAGGGGAGAGATGGGGCAGTGAGAGTTAGTACATACTGAGTGCAGTTGAGGGAAGTCTTGCAAAGGTAAGATGGGGCTGGGAAGGTAGAGCAGAGCAGATTACAGTTATAGGGAAGGTGAATGAGGTGGGAAAGGACGGGGGCAACAGATAAGGGAAGAGATAAAGGAGTAAGGTCAAGGTAGAGGAGAGAGTGGCTGGGGAGGTAGGAGCAGAGAAAGTGCAGTTAAAGGGGAAGGTGAGGGTGAAAGATTAGGTGTATTAGGTGGGATAGGGTAGGGAGAGGAGAGGAGACAAGGAGAAAGAGAAATGAACAAGGTCAATGTATCGGAGAGAGGAGGAGCTTGGTGTCCATGATCACAGGCACTGGCCAGAGTTGGCATAGATCTAAGTTTGGCTTTAAATGGGCCAAGTTTGGATTCTGCAAGTAATTCTTCACTGAGAGAGTTGAGCCAGATTAGTGCACGATATGCAAAGGACCTTCGACCTTGTGACGTTTTACGGAAAGGGACTTTCAGGGTTAGGTTGTTCTGACTCCTGGTGCATCAGGATGTGTTTGTTTGCATGAGGAGGTCCCGTACACCAGAAGGGGTAAGTCCTAGTACGGATTTTTTGGCAAGTATGCACATTTGGTACCTAATGTGGCAGTCTAAGTTAAGCCAGTCACTTTGGGTGTAAAGCTCACACGTATGGGTGAGATGGGTCACACCTAGCACAAGTCTGCAGGCCTTGTTGAGGGTTGTTTCGAGTCTTTTGAGAGCCATGGGAGTTGCAGCACCATACACAACCAGGCCGTAGTCAATGACTGACTGACAGCACAGAGCTAGACACTGCGAGTTTTAGGACATTCAAAGTAAAATGGCATATGTTTCTATAAAGCAGGCCCAGTTTTGCATTTGCAGCTTTAGAAACTAGGGCAATGTGCTGGGAGTTGGACAGAGTACTATCTAACGTTGCCCTCAAGTATTTGAAGTGGTTCACCATCTCAGGGGGTGAATTTTGGTTGTTAACAATATGTAGCTGGTAGTTCCTATGTTTATTGGGATTGAGGTAAAACCATGGTTTTCGTTTTCTTATAATTTAAGAGAAGCTTAGAGTCCAAGAACCATTGTTCAACCGCAGTAAAATGCCCTGTCTATCTTACCAACCTCGTGACTCCTGCCTCACACACCCGTACCCTCAGGTCTTCCTCTGTCCCCATGCTCTCCACTAGACCTTGCATGACAAAAATGGGTGAACAGGCATTTGCCCATTTTGCTCCCAAATTCTGGAACTCACTCTTCCTTATGGTGAAAACTTCAGCCTCCCATCGAGAATTCAAAAACTCGCTGTTCACCCACCTTCTAGCCTCTGGCCAATGCAAATGCTCTTAATTTGCTTTGTCCCACTGCAGGCTGTCAAGTCTGACCCTGAGTACTACACTAATGTTCTCCCATGCAATATGCTTGTCTAGGTGGCTATGAACCTTGATGTCTTTACTGTCCTCAGCTGTCTTATGGTTACCCTAATTGCTTTATTTTACATCTTTATTATGATATATGCCAAAATGTACCCTTATGTAACATTATTACTGTGCTACCCAATGTATATCTTATTTTGCTCCTGTACACCTATATTATGTCTGTGCATTTCTGCATATTGTAACCAATGTCCTGTGCTCTCCCTGGTCGTGCTTGAAAATAGGCAGGTCTGTTGCCTAGCGCACTTACCCGGTTACCAAAAGCTAATAAATAAATAAATAAATTTGACTGCATACGACTTTCCAGCTTGACAGGGTCTGAGTGGCATGAAAAAAGCACGGCATCATCTGCGTAGAGCAGTACTAGGTCATTAAGAGCTAGGGGAGTTGGTTAATAAAAAGACTGAAAAGCAGTGGACCAAGGATTGACCCTTGGGGCACGTCCATGGAGACGCACCAATTATCAGAACAGACGTAATTTATTTTTATGTTGTCCTGCATGCAGGTGCAAGCAACATACAAAATTTGCCAGCAGATAAAGGCCTAGAGGTCTATCAAGTCTGCTCGAATGTGCAGCTAGCACCCCTTATTCTGCAGCTGCCCCTCCCTTCCACCCTTTCCCTTCATTAACCCTCCCCCTTGTCCTGTCCCATCCTCGTTTGAAGCAGTCCACTGTTCTACTGCATACCACTTCAGCAGGTAACGCATTCCACCCAGCCACCACCCTCTCTGTAAAAAAGTGTCTCCTCATCTCCCTCCTGAACCTTCCTCGCTCCAGTCTCATATCATGGCCCCTGGTGGCCCTTCCCTCCCTTACTTTGAACAGCCCCTCTGTACCTGTCTTGTTTATTCCTTTCATGTATTTAAAGGTTTCAATCATGTCACCCCTGTCTCTCCTCTCCTCCAGTGAGTACATGTTCAGCTCCTTCAACCTCCTCTCGTATGAGACATCTTGCAGTAGTGCCACATTTAGAGGTGTGTCAGTGTTGGAGAATGCAGGGCACGCTTTACTAGGTGCGTCTTATCCCCCAATTAGTGAGCATGCTAACGCTGACATGGAAATTATGGAAAGTGCCACCAAGTTGAAAGAAATCTGCCGCTGCAATCAGAGACAAGCTCATCATGCAGTGGCAGATGACACGCCTCCCCAATGTGCCTGTTCTGGTGAAACTTTTCAATAAGCATAGCGGATCCCGCCGTCCACCACACACAATCCCCATACTGACATTGGGGGTTGCTAATCCACCATGTCGGCATGTTCCCCCACCCCACACACTTTCTTTGCCAACGGGGCCCAATCCCCCTCCACACACACACACACACACACACACACACACTTTCTTTGCTGACGGGCCCAATCCCTGTGACATCAGCCCCCCAAACTCATGGGGCACACTGGGAGCCCACCCAGTGTGCCCAGTATCCCCGGAACTCATGAGGGAACACTGGGAGCCCACCCCAGTGTGCCCAACATTCCCAAAACAAAACCCTCATGCGGCACACTGGGAGCCCACTCTAGTGTGCCCAACATTCCCCCAAAATCCAATGGGGCACACTGGTAGCCCACCCAATGTGCCAACAAACATCTTTTTAGTTCACCTGTAAAGAAAGAAAACTGTCCTTCAATGTCGCTTTTTTGTTTTCTCTGTAAAAAGAAAATGGTACCTCGTAGTCCCAGTGCCCCCTCCCAACCCACACCCACCCTCTGTGTACCGCACATCCCGCAACCCCACCCCACACTGCATACTTACCTCCGGAGGTCCAGTGCTGCGATCATCTGTGGAGCGGGACGCGTCTGGACTCTTCAAAGCTGAACTGCAAAATGAAGAAATGCCCGTAAGCTATATAATGCCATCGGGGGGAAGGGGTGTCAACATAGGTGGATATCTCATCCATTTTTCTGAATGTAGGCTCCAAATTTTCAACTTGGGATTCCTGGGACTCCCACTTCATGAACCCATGCTCTGTCATCTCGTTATTCGGTCCCGAAAGGTGATTTCACTCTCACTGCATGGAACCACCTTTCAGGACTGATTAACAAAATGACAGTGCCACTGTTCATGAGCTGGGGTCCAAAAAGCCTATGTTGCAAATTTGGTGAAAAATTCCAAAAAATGACTGCGATTTATATGCGCGCGCTGCTGTTTCCATGCACGCTTGTAGCTTCAACAGTTTTCAATATTTTCACTCCAGATTTTCAGCATTGCCATTTTTCACACCTCCTTATGAACAGTACAGCTGTCATTTTTCACATCCTGCCCAAAATGTGTTTTCGCACATCTGGCGCGGTCACTGTGGGAAATCAATTTTCTGGACAGAGTAACAAAATCACAGTGCCACTGTTCATGAGTGGAGGTCCCAAAATGCGTATGTTGAAAATGTGGTTAAAAAATTCCCAAAATAATTGCGTTACGGGTGTGTGTTGCACAGTTTCTACGCACACTTGTGACTTCACCAATTTTTCATATTTTTACTCCAGATTTTCAACATTGCCATTGTTTTACACCTCCTCATGAACAGTACAACTGTCATTTTTCATATCCTGCCTGAAATGTGTTTTCGCACCTGTGGCGCCAAATAGTGCAGTCGCTGTGCAAAATCACCTTTCGGCTAACGACCTGATAGTGCCACTGTTCATGAGGTGGGATCACAAAAAGCCCATCTTGAAAATTTGGAGTGAAAATACCAACAAACACCTGGGGCATTAGGGTTTCCAACCATAACGCCCCACCTGTACAGACTGACAGGCATCAGGGGTGACACTTGGGATCGCCAGCTGTAATGCTCATGCCATTCCACCCCACCCCCGCCCTGCAGCCAGTGACAGGTATCGAGGTGTGCCTTGGCGTCTTCAGTCCCAAAGTTCACCCCGTTCTCCTATATTGCAGCCATCTCAGTGTATTTCCTTATGGAATGGGGTGGCGTAAGGCCCAAGATCCCCAAGGCACACGCAACACTTGTCAGTGTCTGCAGGTAGTGTGAGGTGAAATGGCGTGAACTTTATAGCCGATGACCCAAAGGCACATCCCAATGCCTGTCAGTCTCTGCAGGGTGGGGGTGGGGTTGGTGTCAGTTCAATACTTCATTGCCATTCCTATTATGCATCTAACTCCTGCACTACCAATGCCAATGCCAGCAAGACAACATTCGACACTGACAAATGTTTGTTACTTTTTGTACTCTTCTCATGGAGGTAACTTCTGAACCAGGCCACCAAATCTGGGGAGAGACCTGTAGTGGAAAGTTGTCAGAGCAGAAGTTCATGATTAACTGTGTCAAGACCTGGTGAGGTCGACATGTAGCCCCACCAAACGCCTCTGATCAAGAGCGCCATGAAGGAACCCAGTATATTCCAAGAGAGGAGTTGTGCTATTTTGTTTCTGGAAGCAGTGCTGATGTCCGATTGCAGCTGATATTTGTCAAGGTAATCAACTAAGCCAGGCATTCTCTTCACAACTGAGTTGTCTCAGTGGTGTTATCCTGGTAAAATAAACTTTGAATTGAATTGGTCTGTAACAATGCATTCCAGCGCTTCCGACAGGGGAAGTATTGAGATAAGGTGGTAGTTTGTGTGATTAGTTCTATCTCCATTTTTGTAAGAGGTGTTACCACCGCTGCTTTTAGTTGCCTGCTGAACCTGTATTATATCTCTGTATTTAGTTTTACTGATTTAGGTCTTTGCAGACAGTTCGCTGTAATCTACTGTATGTTTGTTATAGTCTTTTTCCATGTACTTGCCCGATCCCAAAGCCACACCATGAACTGGACTGCTTGTTGTTATATAGTGTGTGTTTTCCTAACAACATTTAAAATAAATGAACAAACAGAATGGATTGCATTATGTTACTTTTTTAACAAAAAAAATGGTATTCCTTATTTATGGAACATTCATTATTATGTTTTTTTAAAGCTGGAATTAGTAAGCAAATGTTTGTAAGGACATTATTGAACTTCTACTTGACTCTTTGATCTTTGTCTTGTTCTCAGCGATGGGCTTATCTCCTAAACATTTGCTGGAAAAACAAACTTAGCTAAATGGGACATTGACTATAACAACACTTTCAGGTTTGCCCTATCTGTAGCCTGCAGCACACATTGCTGATTACTGTATGATAAGCCAGGCTAGCTGTCCACAGCGAATAGTCACCTCTTTACCCCGGGCTGTTTCACAGACATAGTCATTAGATGTCACCCCTCCCACTCTAGTAGGATTGCCAGAGTACTGAAGCCAAGCCTACACACTCAGGTCTAACGAAAAGGCCCTTTTACACATAACATACCTCACACTGTTTATTTTCTATTTGACTCGCTCTGCTCAGTCTGCACCAATTCCATTTGCTTTTATACTGTGCAGCCCTACATCGCTCATGTAGGTCTTCCAGTGTTATTACTGTCTTTTCACCAGTCGAGAGCCCAAGACTTGCTTGGTAAGGTAATGAGCAGTTTGAAAGCAGGGGCACAGCATTAACCCAGTACAGATAGCTCTCAGAGGTCAGAAAAGGATTTTAATTTGAGAGCCTGAGATATAAGTATATCCTCCAAGAAAAAATGCCCTGTTTTTCCAATTACAACAAAAATTGGGTGATTATCAAGAGTGATGTTGCGGTTCCACCAAACGGGGCATATATGAGAGGGGTTGGTTGGATTTAAGGCATTTATGAATTATTTTGCATGTAGTATATGGATGATGCTATAGTAGGGTGATATTTTAAATTGGGGGGAGAGGTTATAAATGAAGGAAGTGGTGACATTGCCCTGACATAGAGATGTTTCCATATTGACCCACAACAGTGATTTATTGCTGGGTTTATTAAACCATTTTACAGTTTGGGCAGTGCAGAAGGCCCAAAAATATGCTTGGAACCAGAGGAGCCCGAAGCCCCCTTTGGACCAGTGGGAACACAGTTTGTTACAACTAAATCTCGGAATTTTGCCTTCCCATAAAAACTGCCAATTATATCATCAATTCTGACAAAAAAAAGTAGGGAGGGTTAAATAGATATTAGAAAATAGATATAGTGTTTTGGGGAGCTATTGACATCTTGATAGCAGAGATTTTCCCATTAAAGAGAGGTTAAGCAGTTTCCATCTGTTGAAAGTGTTTTAATATTTGCTAATAACAGGGAAAGATTGGTGTCCCATATCTTGTCTAATTTAGAGGTGATCTGTATTCCAAGGTAAGAGATACCTTGAGGGCCCAACGAAAACCTAATATTGTATTCATAGAAGGGTTACAAAATTGTTCAATGGCATTGTTTCTGATTTGTTTAGATTCACAGAGATCCCAGAAAGTGAAGTAAAGTTGCTAAGTAACTTAATTAAGGGTGGTCCCAAAATTTCAAGATTTTCAAGTAGAATGAGGCGGTCATCAGCATAGGATAATGAAGTATAGGGAATTACCGATAGGATACCTTGGATCATGGAGGATTGACGAAGAGCAGCTGATAGGGGTTCCATAGCTAGAATAAAAGAGTGGGATAAAGGGCACCTTGTCTGGTACCTCTTGCCAGATGAAAGGATGAGGACAGAGCAGAGTTAGTAAGAACCCGGGTAGAGGGGAGGGTGTATAGTAATTGAATCCATGTACAAAATTTATTAGTGACACCAAAGTGGGATAGAACACAATACAAATAAGTCCAGTTGAGAGAATCGAATGCCTTTTCAAAGTCAATGGCTATAGCTGCAGCAGGTGATTTAAGAGATTTAGCTTTGTAGATTTAATTAAATAAAGAGCGGAGATGATCAGAACCAGTTCTATTTTTGATAAATCCAGCTTGGGAGGTGTGGACAAGTTTCAAAATTATTGATTCTAAACAAGCATTTAATATTTTGGCAAAAATGTTCCCATCCGTATTAAGTAATGATATTGGTCTGTAACTGGATGGGAGAGAAGGGTCTCTATCTTTCTTTGGTAGGATGGTTATAATGGCTTCTGTCATAGAATAGGGAAGTTTACCTTGTGAAGATGCCTCTTTGAAGACCTTAAACATTAAGGGGCATAAGATGTCAGCTATGGGTTTATAAAAGTCTATGGAAAAACTATCACTCCAGGAGCTTTACCAGATTTAAGGAATTTAGTGCACTTGTATCTCTTTTAGGAAAAGGGTTCATCTAGCAAAGCCATATCTTGTTGGGAGAGATGTTGTAACTGTAAATTGTTCAGAAATTGTTGTATATATTCAGGTTGTGAAGGTGAGGTGAGGAGATATAATTGTTGGTAGAAGGATTGCATAATATGGTTAATTGAGGATTATCTGTATGGGTTTTACCTGAAGGATATTTCAAACCAGCAATATGTCTCCATCTGTTGATTCTTGAGTTGATAAGCAAGCAGCTTCCCACATTTATCCCCTTGTTCCCAATAACAGTGTTTAAGTCTAAGGAGGGCGAGTTCAGCTTTCCTGGATATTAATTCGTTGATTTTAATTCTAAGCTGAAGAATTTCAAGGTGAAGTTGTGACTTATTATCTGGATTTTTTGTTTTATAATATTGAGTTTCTTTTTCTTTAAGAGATTTCTCTAAATTGGCCAATTGCCGTTCCCTTAGTTTTGTCTTGTGTGCTGCATAGCTTATAATTTTCCCTTTAACTGTTGCTTTAAGTGCTTCCCAGATGGTACCTTGAGATACATCAGGAGTGTTGTTAAAGGAAAGAAATTCTTGGATTTGGGATCGAATCCAAGGTAAGAAATTGGGGTCTTTCAATAAGAGTGGATCTAGATGCCAGGAAGGGGATTTAGATGGGAGTGGGCCCCAAATAAGATGTCATTTTGTAGGAGAATGGTCTGATATAGTAATCGGGAGGATAGTTGTGTCGATAATTGTTTCAGTGATGAATGGGGAAGAAAACCAGTAGTCAATTGTGCTAAAAGATTTATGAAGCGGTGAGTAAAAGAGTATAGTGTGTCTAGGATGGTGTAGTTCCAAATGTCGGTGAGACAAGTCTTTCATTAGCATTGAGAGTGCAGAAATACTTGGGGTGGGAATCACATCGGAGAGTTACTTCTGTCTAAATGTACTTCCAAAGCTAAATTGAAATCCCCACCTACAAGTATAGGAGAATTGTTAAAGTTACTGTTCATAATTTGTTGGGCCATATGAAAGAATTCAGGTGAATCAGAGTTAGGGGCATAAATGTTGACTAACATAAGGGGGCCTGCAGGGGTATTTAAGTGGGCTATAATCCATCTGCCATCTGAATCAGAGATGGATTTGATAAGGGTCCAGTTAAGGGATTTATGTAATAGAATAGCAACCCCCCGTTTTTTAGAAGTAGAGGAGGATGCATATACTTGACTGACCCAATCCCTTCTGAGTCTGTCGACATCCTCTATTAAAAGTTTTGTTTCTTGTAAGAAAGCAATATGAGTTTAATGCTTTTTGAGGTAAGAAAGTTTTTGCTTTCGTTTACAAGGTGAGTTGAGTCCCTTAACATGCCATGAATGTAGAATTAGATCACTCATGTTAATAGGGAGATGAGTATGAAACACAAATAGGAAGTAAGGGACTCGTATTGAAAGGGCTAGAGGATGTTACAGACTCAGAAGGGAGAGGACTAGCACATTCAAATGCGTGCAGGATACTTAGTTTGTGCAAAAATACTTAAATCCTGGGTGAATGTTTCCATTGGGTCTCACATATAGAAGACATGTATATAGTTACTAAACAAAACCTATGCATGTTATACTAACACACTATGAAGTCTTTAGGTAAAATAGCAAGATATGAGTCGGTGAACTCGCCAAGACTCTCGCTATACTACAGAGCATGTAAATAGTAAGTAAATCTTGGGAGAAAATGATCTTAAACCCAAGATACAAACTGTAAACAATTATTTCTATCAAGTTATAACTGTGACTAGAACTAAAGTGAACATAATAATTCCCGGGGCATGAACATCTTACCATATATGAAAATGGGATTACAGAGAGTATATGCAATCCCAGACATAATAATACATCTTGAACCTAAGTTAGACTGGAAAAAAGAACTGAGCTGAAACACTATTACAGCAATACAAACAGTATGCCATCATGGTTGGCTAGATCCTAAAATTATAAGAACAGCTGTACTTGTGCCATCTACTATGTACTTACTCACATAATCATAATGCTTAGACACAGAGTGTCTATGTAGGAGGAGTGTTCAGGTAAAATGGAGTGAGTACAGTCCAAATAGTATAAGTATTTATGGGGTGTCGAGGCATTACAAGATCTAAATTGTATGGGGGGTGGGTTATCTGATGAAAGTCTGGTATTGAACAGGAATACGTAGTCATTCTGGCAATATGACATTTATAGAGTTGAGTTTGTTCAGGCTTCGAGATACTGCATATATTATTGATAAGTACTAGATATTTAATAGTAGCACAGACCCAAAAATTGCCCCTAGGGAAGGAGTTGCTTTAACATAGTGAGATTTCAAGACCTGGAGCGGGTCGAGCAAGCTCAGCTATAAGATTACAACATAGGCTCAAAAAGCTGTTTCATAAGGGCTTTGAGTCAGACTGTGCTATCTATTATTGATTGCAGCACATTGAGTAAAATAATAAAGATGAGACACCTCGAAAATAGCCTGCAGCACCTAATTGTAGGGTAAAACTGAAGACTAAGTGATAGATAAATAAAACAGTACAAGAAGTTGGTATACCATGGTTAAAGAAAAGGGGATTTAAAAGTTAGATAAAGGCAGGTTGGAGTGGGAAGGAGACTAGAGAAAAATATTAAAGTGTTAAATGTTAGTCTGGGATGTAGTAGTGGAGGAAGGGAATAACTAGTTGAGGACCTCATTAATATAACCCCAAGATACTGTACATTTATAATGTTTATATATGGTAACAAATGTGTGGGGTGATGTTGGATCACAAATTAGTTAAGCAGGCAACCTCCCTTAATGGTTACGTGAGAAGGATATACTGATAAAAAAGATGGTAGACACCTCTAACTGAATATAGAAAATCATTGAGCTCATATGAATTAGTCTAACATCATATAAGAACTGTCCCTTTAAAAGAAGAACATACCCAACATAAGGGATACTCAAAAACTGACATTATGAGTAACATATGCAGAAATAACTGGATGTATAATGTAGCAGACATTACGTTGAGATAGAAAACTCCAAGACTGTCACAATGAGATACCTAAATAATATGACATGCTATTAAACCAAAAGCCTGTAACCATGATGTACAGCTTATCACTTTCCAAACCAGCTGGGTGCGATAGTATGCACACACAAGGAATGCAATGCGCAGCTGCAGGACAGACAAATTCTGATAGTGATCAGAGAGCTGAGGTTAATTAGGCACTAACCTCGAGAGGTACTAATACACCACATGCCCAGGCATCATTTATAGATTGATTCGTTTTCGCTTCCTTCCGTTTCTTTTTAGGAGGTTCTGCCGATTTGAAAGCGGAGCTGGTCACCAGTTCAGCCCCAAGAGGAATCGAGACCTGCCGCCCTGTAAAGCATTTCCAAGGTCATTGCCGACAGGGATCCTGAGACGAGTTTAAGTCCTCTTGTAGTAAAGAAAACTTATTGGAGAGGATTAGGGTGCAGTGAAGCCAACATGTTGCTCGTGCTGGAGAGGTAGGCCCTGAAGAAGTAGCATCTGCACAACAGGCATGTTTAGAAGGAGGTGGATTCAAGTTCTTTTTGTCTAGCAAGCGGGCTGAGATTCGGACAGGAAGTGCTGCATCAGCCTGGAGAGATACGGGTTTCTCAGTGCATTCATGATTTGAAGCCATAATGTGGGTGTGCCAGTCTGATTGGGAAGTTGCAGAGACAGTGGGAGAAGGGGTCACATCAGTATTTCCAAATGGGGCAGTTGGAGGCTGAGGCTCACCAAGAAATGCAGCCAAGGCTTTGGGAGTGTTGAAATCTTTGGTTGAGTCACCCAGAAACAGGCGTATGACAGCAGGATAGCGAGAGCAAATCTGATACCTCGTTGGTGTAGGGTAGTTTTAATAGGATTGAAAGCTCTGCTGCTTATTAGAGAGTTCCTTAGAGAAGTCTCTAAAAATAGAAATTCTATGATCTTGCAAGTAAGCATTCCCACTTGTTTTGCTCTATTGATAATCAATTCAGTGTGGGCATAGTTTAAGAATCTTGCAATGACAGGCCTAGGTTTCTGATCTGGACCAGGCCTCCAGCTTAAAGTACGGTGTGATCTCTCAATAGTAAGGCTTGACCAGGTGGGAGTTTGAGCAGGGCTGGCAACACATGTAATAGAAACGCACTAGTGTCTTCGAGTTCTGCACCTTCAAGAAAACCCAAAAATCTCAGGTTATTGCATCTGTTTCTATTTTCAATGTCATCAATTTTATCTTGTAGGCTTCTGATAACTCTGTCTTGCTCTCTGATGGTGGCTTGCAGGATGTTAACAGAACTTTCTTGCTGAGTAACTTTAATTCCTGCATCATTGATTTTTTTGGTTCAGCACTTGCATGTTAGTGATGTTTTGTTGAGATGTTATTTTTAAGTCGTTAATTTCATAGATGAGCTGTTAAAACATGGTTTCCACTCTGCTGAGGGAGCTGTTTTGCAGAAGTTGCTCAGCCATTGTAGTAGGCCTTCAGGGAGAAGCAGTATAAATGCAGAACAATTATAGCTATAGAGTTATGATATAGAGAAAATAATTTACCAGAGTTGAGCTATGATATTAGTAAAATGATATTTCACTTGCTGGTAAATGCTGACAATCTGGGATCAGGAGGATGGACGATGATAGATGGTAATCCCAGGAGAAGCAGAATTAAGCAGTCATCTTCAGTACAGCCAGGCCATGCCCCTTGTCCCTGATTTATCATAAGGATGCATTCTCCGCAATTGACATACACCAACTGGTGACCACATTGAATCATAAAAACCTACAGATTTGAGTCCAGTACACTTCTAGACTGGCTGCTTACAAATCATCCAGACTGAATCACAAGCATAGACATACTTTCGGACTCAATAAGTGACCACTCTCCTATCCTCTGCTTGTGGACTAATAGGCTGCCAAGACCTCCATCAAACGTGATGATGTCTCGTAAGCTCAGGAAAGGACAATTGGATCACTTGAAACCACACCTGCTGCAGAAGAATTGGTCCCCTATCTTTGCAACCATGGATATCGACATAGCACTAGAGACCTTCATCATAATCTTCAATGCTGACTGTGACATGTTTTCACATATTACCAAAAGGAAAGCCAAGGGCACTAACAAACCATGGGTATCCCCACACCTCCTTAGCCAGCTAAGTAATTGGTACCACCTCTGGTATAAGTATAAAAGTACTGGATCACCTTCTGACCTCCAAAACTACAGAATGGCCAGGAATCAATGTACTCGTGCCATCCCCCAAGCAAAGGCCACCCTCTTTCATTCTGAGCTCAACGCCTCCTGGGGAGACAGCCGCAAATTTTGGCAAAACATACCAACCCTTACCGGTAAGCCTGACAAATTGCCCCATCTGTGCTGAATCTAGGCGGGACATTACTCAGGATCAGCTGACCATAGCCAATGCACTTAACAAAGCGTTCACTGTCCTAAGTGGAGTACTCCCACCAGACTACCTTAACTTAACTACCGCTGAAACGCACCATCTTATGCACCACTAAACCAAGTTCCTCTGTTCTGCCTAAAAATTATCTCAAAATCAGAAGCAAAGAAGTATCTCTCAAAAGCAATTGGTAAAACCAGATTCAGTGGTGACGGGCTTGACCTGAAACTCCTTTCCCTCACCCTTGATGTACTACTGGCACCACTCACTAGAATACTCAACCTCTCACTGGTCTCTGGTAAATTTCCCAAGCTCTGGAAGGCCGCAGTCGTCACCCCAGTGCTTAAAGGTGGCGATAGGTCTATCCACACAAACTACCGACTTATATCTATTCATCCACCCATTTCTAAAGCTTTTGAGTGACTTGTATAAGACCAGCTTGTTGACCACGTCGCGAAGTACCAACTGCCATGTAGGCAACAACATGGCTTCTGAAGGTCCCATAGTACTGTTACTGCATTACTTGAGATTATGGATTATATTCACGAGGCCTTTATTCGATGGAACTTGGTGGGTGCTACCTTCATAGACCTCACCAAGGCATTCGACACAGTCAACCATGATCTCCTTCTGTCCCAGCTAGAAGCAGTAGGCATCTCACCAGTCTCACTGTGCTGGTTCAGGAGTTACATCTCTGATCAGGTACTGAGGGTAAAAATTGACAAAACCCTCTCGGATACTCTACCTGTTAGTACTGGAGTCCCTAGGGATCCATCCTGGGACCACTATTGTTCAGACTCTTTATAAATCAGCTCCCCTAAGCATGTCACTACCAAATCCTCCTTTACATGGATGACGCCGTCATATACAAGCCACCCAGACCCTGGCACCCTAAATCAGCAGCTTCAGAGTGGGACATCAGCATGCTGGAGAGGGTCCAGAGGACAGCAACCAAGATGATTGAGGGTTACAGGATAGGTCCTATGATGAGAGGCTGGGAGCCCTGGGGATGTACTCCCTGGAAGACAGGAGGCAGAAGGGTGATATGACAGAGACCTTCAAGTACATGAAGAAATTAACTGAGTGAAAAGAGGGTCTCTTTAAAATGAGTGACAACAGCACCACTAGGGGCACAGCCTAAAATTGATGGGGGAGTTCAGAAGGGAGGTAAGGAAGCATTTGATACAGAGAGAGAGTGATGTCTACCTGGAATGAGCTGCCAGTGGTGGTGGTGGTGTCAGCAAGGACAGCGGGAGTATTCAAGAGAACCTGGGACAAGCACAAATGGAACCCTTGGGACCAAGGAAGAGGAGACAGAGGGAGAGGGAGGGTCAGTTGGGGGGCAGGGTCACTGGCATAAATCACTTACCCAGCAGACACGATGGACAGGGTGGTCTTCTGCTGGCTCTTTCCTGTGTTCCTAAGACCAAAGGTAGCATGGATTCACAGGAGGGAGAGGGAGGTCATGCCAGATGAACCTGACTGATTTCTTTGACTGTGTGACCAGGGCAACATATCGGGGGCAGTGGACATGACCCTATTTGGACTTCAGCAAACCTTCGACACTGTGCTGCACAGGAGACTGTTTAAGAAACTGAGCACACTAGGGTGGGATCAAAGTGGTGAACTGCGTTAGAAACTAGTTAATGGATAGTAATTAATGGCACTCAGTTTAATGATGAAAGAATGACCTGTGGGGTATAGGGTTGCCACCTGTCAGGTTTTTACCTGTGATCAGGTTTTCAGGGTCTCTATCAGGTAATCCAGTTTTGCTCTGTGCTGGTCAGGTTTTGAGCCATTTTGAGTGCTCACATACTTTTAAAACAAATGTTGTCATATAATTCATTGTTTCAGCTACATGTTCAGGTTACAGACAAGTTCTGTTGTCAATGTAGCCTTTGTTTGTGGATGTAGTCACCCTGGGAGGTGTAAAGTATGGCCATTAACACCATTAGCACTTACTTAACCTAATCTTTTACACTGCAGCAAAGCTGCCCCACCTTTGTAACAGTAACAGAGCCATTTGTCCTCCACTTTCATTTGCTGGTAAACATTTTCATCTCAAACAGAATTTAGGCATTTTAAATGTTTTAAATTCTTTTTTCCTCAAGAAAAAGTATGGTCACTTCTTTGGCTTTGAAATAGTACTGTGAACAAGAACAGGAAATGGAGCCAGAAAAATATATAAAGTATGTATAGTGTTGTATGCTATTTACAGTATTCCCTTGTCTCCTCCAGATCATATCTGTAAATGAGATTTATTTTATCTCTGTATGTTTATCTGGTTAACTAATGTCAATAAATAAATACATACATAAATACATAATTAGGAAGAACCAAGGAAAGTAACTTTAACAGGCACAGTACAGTTTTGTTTAACTGCTACATTAAGTGTTGTTTTTAATGATATAACAAATGGACTTCTAGGAGGAACAATGCAGGATGAGTCATGAAAAGGGGTGGGGCTAGAAGTGAGCTTAGGATCCGGTTTTGCCTCATCCAAAGGTGGCAACCCTAGTGGGGTACTGCTGGGCTCAGTACTGGACTGGTCCTCTTCAATGTCTTCAAAAGTGATATTGCAAATAAACTGGAAGGAAAGTATGCCTTTTGCAATGATACCAAAGTCTGTAACAGGGTGGACAATCAGGAGAGGGTGGAAAGAATGCAAAGGGATCTTAGGGAACTCAACGAGCAGTCAAGAACATGGCAGTTGGGATTCAAATAGGGTTACCACCTGTCAGGTTTTACCTGGTAATCCGATTTTAAGGGTCTCTATCCGGTAATCGGTTTTGTTCAGTGATAGTCAGGTTTTGAGCCATTTTGAGTGCTCAAATACTTTTGAAACATATTTTGTCATATGGTTCATTGTTTCAGCTGCATGTCAGGTTCCCGACAAGTTCTGTTGTCAATATAATCATTTCTTTGTAAAAGCAATCAACTTGCGAGGTGTCAAGTATGTCCATTAAGACCATTAGCAGTTACTTAACCTATTCTTTCCGCTTTGCATCTTAAAGAATCACAGCAGCAAAGCTTGGCAAAAGTCTGACCCTACCTTTTTGTAACTATGAACGATTCAGTTATAATCCACTTTCATTTTCAGGTAATCTTTCTATCTCTAAAAAAATTTAACATTTCAAATGCTTTCCATTATTACTACAAAATAGTTTTTCTAGAAAAAGTGTGATCACGATCTTTTGGCTTCAAAATAATTTTGTGACATCAAAAGGAATCTGAACCAGAAGAAAATAAAGTACACATTATAGAAAACAATTTATTATATATCATTGTATGCACCACTCATGTGCCACCCAGCAAGTCATCTCATCCTACAAAACGAAGCTTTGGTGCATGGATGGTACAAAACTAAACCCCAATAAAAACAGATCATTTGAAAGGCTGAAATAGGCATTCCTGGGCTGAATAGATCCTCTTAAATTTGGTGGGTGGCCTGGGAGGGCCAAAGGGCATGTTTCTGCTGTTAATGCCTATATAAATAGAACATAAGGGAGGCTCAAATGGCTGGGCTGATGAAAGGGCAATGTTTTTGGTTTAAAAAAAAATTCAGTTATTGTTGGGTCAGATCGTCCTAAAATCAACACTTTTTGTGCCCTTTGTATATTAATAAAAATGTTGCAAAGTTTTCCATGCCCCAAGATCTCTAGGATTGCCTGACACCCTCTAAAAATCCTAGAACTGCCCCAGGTCACTTGACACAACTCAAACACTTGCAGAAGTGCAGGTCTCTGCTTGGTCACAGCATGGTGGTTGAGCATGTCGTTCTGCCTACCTCTGTTAATTGCCCTGTGGCTTGGGATGAGAGTACCTTGAGATGCATGATGGTGTTGGTGTGCAGGTCTAGGGCTGTGTTATAGAATATCTGCTGCTCTGAGATCATCTGGTTCTGGGGAGATGCAGAAACAGGAAGAGAGGGACAATGGTATAAGACAATGGGTGGGGTAAAGACCGCAAAATTTCATGGCATGTTTTGTTTTGGTGGGGCGAAAGCAATGTTGGAGCAGGATAATTACAATAATCAGGGAATATTTCTTGTTTGCATTTTTTTTTTTACTGTGCAAGCGCATAAATTCTCCATTGTAATTATGGACTAGTGCAATCTGTGGACTAGTGCAATTCTGAGGAAATTAGTTCCACAGGCTAGTGCAAAAGCTGGTTATAGTCAACCCCTGCTTATCTAAAGAGACCCCGGTCCAGTGGCACCTCTAGGGTGGAACCTTCTTCAAAAGGGTTCCTTTGCTGTCAGTATCCTAAAGGGTTGCAGTCCCATCTGGGACAGAGATCATGAAAGGCCACATGTATGTAACAACAGCTACCAATTTTACAGCTGAAATTATTTACTTATATTAGTCACCCTACCAGGAGTACTGAACTATTGACAGTACTCAGCAGACTAATCCCAGTCTAAGATGCAGAAGAACTAGACAATGCTGCAAAAGCAAACAACTGCAGTAGTTTATCCATATTCAGCTGCCTGCTGAACCAGTGAATAGTAAAGCTGTATCCTGGGGTTTGGAGGAGCAACAGATGACCCATGCAATCCCCGCTCCCCACCGAGTGCTATGGCGTCCATGCCCCCAAGCATCCTATTGTTGCTCATTTCTTCCCTCTCACTATCGTTCCCTCATCCTCTAGTGGTTCACTTCTCTCCTGGGCTCTTCCCTAAGGTTCCTTCAGTCAAGGAGACCCACAGTTCTGCAGCACCTGTAGGGGTGGAACCCTCCTCAAGAGGTTTCCTGTGCCATCATTACCCTGAATGGGTGGTAGTCCCATCTGTGGACAGGCGGTGTGAAAGACCACATGCACATAACAGCCTACCAGTTACTACAGTCCAACCAACTTATTTACAGCAATCACCTTACCAGCAGTTCTGTGTTACTGACTGCTCAGCGATCTCATCAACCCAAGCTGCGCAATGACTATACTATGTTGTACAAACAAACAAGTTAATCCACACTAAAGCCATGTTTACACAGCCACAGCACTCTGGCATTTGTGCTGTTCCCTTCCTGCTGTGGTGCCTGTTTTGCCAACAATCTGTTATTTACCCAGCGCCCTCACAGCCTTGCAGGTCGCCTCAAGGAGGGCTATGAATGCCATGAGGATGCCAGGAGACACAGGGAAAGAAGCAGAGTGAGTGCAGCAAAGTGTCCACACCACCAGTTGCTGCACTCACTCCAATATGAGTACTGACAACTGATTCGGTGCAGAAAATGGATTGGAGCCACACTTCCGGCACTCGAATGTGTCCCACCAACTTGCAGTGCATCAACCAGTGCACATGGTGATGCGCTGCAAAGTCGCGTAAATGAGCCTTTTATTTATTTATTTATGCATTCATTTAATTTTGAAATACCTTTGAGCCAGAGACTGCTTACAGAGGTTACACGTCTTGACAAAGCGGGTGAATCAGACTAACAACAATGAGTATAAGTGAAATAATGATTAACAGAGACAGTACAAATATAAAACATTCAAGCGGATTTGTACAAAATTGGGTGTGGAAATTACAACAGTCAGTATAGAACACAGTTTAGTGTAAGTATAGCATTCCTGGAGCTTAGCCACAAACGGACATGGCCCAAATGTAAACACTCCAACTGGGGAAATAAAACATTGGATCTAGTTAAGTCAACCAAGGAGATAAATGTCGCATCTTGTCAAACCATTGCCCGTTAGGACACAGTGATCATAACGGGGAATTTTCTCATTTAAACAGCATATCCCAGTAAATAAAGGATGTAGAGAAATCTATTGTCTAAATACTGGTGATAGTACTAAAATAATGGAAGGCCTGGAAGAGATAAACTGGAACAGTATCTTGGAAAATAAAACAGCAAGGAAATGTGGAACACTTTCAAACATGAAATCTTTACTATATGTAATAAGTGCATAAAAAGTATGTGTGTGTATATAACAACGGAGGAAAAAAGGCAAGATGGCTAACAAAAAGCTCTAAATTGTTGAAAAGAAACGACACTAACAACATACTTAAAACAAGGAGACCCTCAATCCTGGGCCAATTATAAGAAAAAACACGAATAAATGTAACCGGATGATAAGAAAAATAAAAAGACTGGAAATAAATGTGGCAGCTTCAGCCAAGAAAGACAACATGCAGCAATTTTACAGTTATGTGAACTCCCTAAAGAAAACAACAAATAATCTGTAGTCTATTAAAGAGGGAATGAGTTGATCACAGAACCAGTAAAGGCAGCAAACATTTTAACTCCTACTTTAGTACAGTTTTTCTGAAAAAACATCAAGGACAGGTGGATATCAGTCCCAACATGGAATGTAATATAGAGATAACATTGGATATGGTACTGAACAAAATAAAATCTTTAAAAATGCAAACTCAGCCGAACTAGATAATATTTCAGACAGGATGCTTAAACTGTTCTCCCCCAGTATTGCTATCCCACTAACACTGATATTTAAAAGATCACTTAAAAGTAGTGCAGTACCAGGGAATGGTTGGCAGCAATGTGGTGCCCATTCATAAAAAGGATAACAGGGCGGATCACACAAACTATAGGCCCATCAGCTTGACCTTGTGCCAGGGAAATTGATGGAATCTATAATAAAGATGTAATAAATGCCCATCTGGTCGAGACTGGCCAAGGGATTATGAACAGCACGGTCTGTAGCAGGAAGGTCATGTGTGACAATATGCTATATTTTACTAAAAGAGCTTAGCAGCCATGGATGGGGAAGCTGTGGATTGTATCTATCTTGCCTTTGCAAAGGCTTTGACAAGGTCCCTAATCTAGAAATCATGTGTAGTTTAAAGGATATAAATTTGGATCAGGCTGGAGGCAGGAGAGGCTGGAGGGGTTCTGAAGGCATGGGGTCACCTAGATGATCGCCAGAATGGCTTTCTTATGGGCAGAATGTATTAGACCAACCTGGTGGAGTTCTATGAAGGGTAACTAGTGCACTGGATCAGGGCAGGCTAGTGGATGTCCTCTTTCTTTTTTTGGGACTTCAGCAGGGCATTTGACTCAGTGCCACATCCAGGGCTACTGGGGAAGCTGGAGGATATGGCGGTGGGGGCTGATGGTCAGGTGTATAGGAAACTGGCTAGCGGGGCATGTACAGTAGGTGAGGGTGGGGTAGCTCTTATCCTGTAGGAGAGTCATTAGTGGGGTCCCTCAGGTGTCTGTACTGGGCCCTCCTGTTTAATGCCTATATCTCAGACATCAGAAGCAGCATCAGGATCAGGGTGAGCCTCTTTGCCAAGAACTTGATGCTGTGGGCAGTGGTGGAAGGGGAGGACCTAGAGGCTCTGGGAGGTGGTCAAGAACATGGAAGACAAAGTTCAATGTTGGGAAATGCAGGGTTCTACACCTAGGGGCCAAAAATCCGGCTCATGAATACACCCTGGAGGAGACAGGCACTGCAGATTTCTAGGGAGGAGAAGGATCTCAAGGTGGTGGTGGATGCCAAAATGAATAATTCAGAGCAGTGTGGAAGGGCTGCAGCCAAGCAAATAAAATGCAGTGCTGCATAGCCAGGGGGATAACCTCAACAGTAGAGAGGTGCTCCTTCCACTATACAATTGCCTGGTAAGACCACACCTTGAATACTGCGTGCAGTTTTGGTGTCCATACTCAAGAGGTTGCTCTTATGGAGAGGGTCCAGAGGAGGGTGACCAGGATGATACTGGGACTGGGAGGGAGGCCCTCACGAGGAGAGGTTGGAGGAGCTCAACCTGTACTCACTGGTGGCGAGAAGGAACAGGGTGATATGATAGAGCTCTTCAAATATCTCAAAGGAATAAACAGGGTAAGCCTTGAGGGGATGCTTCAGCTGAGGGAGGTAGGGGCCACCAGGGGTCACTCAATGAAGCTGGAAGGGGGAGGCTGAGGGGAAACTAGAAGATGCTACCTCATTGAGAGGGTGGTGGAGCCCTAGATTGCACTGCCCGGGAACTTGGTGGCTGCTGCAACTGTGGAGGGTTCAAGAATGGTTGGGATAGGTACAAGGGAGGTGCATCCCAGAGCTCCACTGGAGGTGGGGGTTGGGGATCTTGTAAGAGGGGCAAACAAGGGTGTCCTGGGAGGGCACTGATTATTGAGCAGACTTGATAGACCATAGGGCCTAATCTGTTGGCTTCTTAGTATGTTAGTATCATAGGGTGGTCCGCTGGATTGACAGCTGGTTGGGTGATAGATTGCAGAGAGTGTGCATAAATGGTTACTACTCTGCCATAATCCCAGTGACAAGCAGGGTTCCCAGAGGTCGGTCCTGGGTCCTGTATTCTTTAGAGTCTTTATGCCAGGAATGGCTAAAGGGGTAGAAAACTGGATAAGTAAATAGGTGGATGGTACTAAACCAGCTGGTTTAGTGACAGATGCAGTGGGAGTACTGACAGTGCAGGCAGACCTAAACAACATCTGTAACTGGGCAACAGCCAGGGGCATGAGTTTTAATGTAGATAAATGTTGTGTAATCCACCTGGATAAGCAAAACTGTGATGAAAACTACTTTATAAATGGATTAACATTGTGCAAATCTGAGGAAGAAAAAGACCTGGGTATTCTAATAGGATGCAAACTCACGTACCATTCTCACTGTAATAAGCAAATCATAAAAGCAAAACAAGTACTGTGGAACATAAAGAAAAATGTCAGAAGCGAGTCAGAGGGTGATTATACTACTGTATAGAGCATACGTTAGACCAATACTGGACTATGGGGCTCCGGTGTGGGGACCCATCACTAAGGGGGAGTGGCTAACATTTGAAAGGGTGCAGAGACAGGCCACTAAAATGATACATAATTTTAACAAGCATTTGTCAATGCCAAATGTTGTCTGCTGGCATTGGTGGTACAGGAGTTAGAGATGCATAATGGGAATGGCAGTAGTATTGAACTGGCGCCAACCCACCCCCATCCTGCAGAGACTGACAGGCATTGGGGTATGCCTTTAGTTCATCAGCTATAACGCTCATGCCATTTGACCTCACCCTACCCTGTAGACACTGACAAAGTGTCGTGGTGTGTTTTGGGGTCTTTGAGCCTTATACTTACCCCATTCCATAAGGAAATACGCTGATATGGGTGCAGTATAGGAGAATGGGTGAACGTTAGGGCCGAACACCTCAATGCCTGTCAGTGGCTGCAGGGGTGGGGGGTGGAATGGCATGAGCATTACAACCAATGATCCCAAGTCACACCCCTGATGCCTGTCAGTCTCTACAGAGGGGTGTTACTGTTGAAAACCCTAACACCGTGAGCGTTTGTTGGTATTTTCACTCCAAATTTTCAACATGGGCTTTTGTGACCCACCGGCACTATCAGTTTGTTAGCGAAAGGTGGTTTTGCACAGTGACTATGCCATTTGGCGACACAGGCATGAAAACACATTTTGGGCAGGATGTGAAAAATGACATAGAGGATAATGCCTGATGTACAGGTGATAACCATGGTGTAATCACCTCGAGTGGTTGCTAGAGACATAGAAACATAGAATTTGATGGCAGATAAGGACCGCTTGGCCCACCTAGTCTGCCCATTTCCCTACCTAACGGATAAGCTGCAGATCCTAGTTAACCAACAGCCTATTTCCTCCTACCACCCACCCACTAGAATTGCTTATGTCTGTCCCATGCATTCTTGAATTCCACCACTGTTGTTGACTCTGACCTCCTCAGAAAGGCTGTTCCATGTATCCACAACCCTTTCTGTGAAGAAATACTTCCTCACATTACCTCTGAGCCATCCCCCTCTATCTTCAAATTGTGTCCCCTTGTTTTTGCACATCTCTATTTCTGAAAGGTGCTACCCTCTTGGACTTTGTTGATTCCCTTGAGGTATTTGAACATTTCTATCATGTCCCCCTCTTCCTCCTTTCCTCGAGGCTATACATCTTTAGTTCCTTCAGTCTTTCTTCATATGTCTTCTGATGCAGACCCTGCATCATTTGGTTGTCCCCTCTGGACAGCCTCCACCCTGTCTATGTCTTTGTGGAGATGGGGTCTCCAGAACTGTACATAGTACTCCAGATGTGGTCTTCCCAACTGTCTGTACAGATGGCCAACAACTTCCTGTTTTCTACTGGTGATGCCTCTCCCTATGCATCCCAGTATCCTCCAGCTCTCCTTACTGCCTTCTCACATTGCTGGCCCACCTTTAGGTCATCTGATATGACTACCCCAGGTCCCTATCCATTTTGTTGTTGTCATTATCTTACCTCCCATTGCATACTTTTCCCCTGGGTTTTTGTTTCCCAGGTGCATTACTTTGCACTTATTTGCATTGAATCTAAGCTGCCATACATTTGACCATTCCTCCAACCTTGCCAAGTCCCTTTTCATCCTTTTCACCCCACCTTGTGTATCAGCCCTGTTGCAGATCTTTGTGTCATCTACAAAGAGTCATAGTTTCCTTCCAGTCTCTCTGCAATGTCACTTATAAAGACATTAAAAAGGACTGGCCCTAGTACCGAACCCCTGCGGTACCCTACTAGTAACCCTCCTTTCTTCACTGTGGACTCCATTTACTATTACCCACTGTGTTCTGTTGTCCAACCAGTGTTTTATCGAGGCTACCACCCTAGGACCCACTCCCAGGCTGGCTAATTTGTTGTTAATCTTTGTGCGGGGACTGTGTCAAATGCCTTGCTAAAGTCTAGGTAGGTCATGTCCACAGCCCCTCCCTGGTCTACTGCTTTGGTCACCCAGTCAAAGAAATCAATTAGATTTATCTAACATAACCTGCCCGCTGTGAATCCATGCTGCCTTGGGTCCTGTGCCCCACTGGCCTCTAGGTATGCAACAATTCTTTCCTTCAGAAGTGATTCCATCATTTTCCTACCACTGAGGTCAAACTAACAGGTCTGTAGTTTCCTTCCTTTGTATGGCTCCCACTTTTGTGAAGGGAATCACATCCGCCCTCCTCCAGTCCTCAGGTACCACCCCATCCTCCCATGATTTATTAAAAGGGTAGTCGGTGGTTTTACTAGTTATTCCCTTAGGTTTTTTAAAATTCTGGGTGAATCCCATCAGGCCCCATTGCTTTATCCACCTTCAGTTTTAGAGTTCTTTCAGAACCCTTTCTTCTGTGACAGAACTAATATCAACCCTCCTTATCCAGAGTGCTTCTATTGACCAGATTAGTTATTTCCCCTGCTTTCCCATTGTGAATACTGAGCAGAAGTATTAGTTCAGTATCCCTGCTAGGGCATCAGTAAACCTCGAGAGCACAGCTGGGAGGTTTACCATAACCCAACAACCATGAGAGATGATTACACCATGGTTATCACCTGTACATCAGGCATTGTCATTTATAGTATATGGGACTCGACATGAGAAGTTACACCCCAAACACAAGTCATTTAGCCTTACCTTATTAACAAATCTACTACAGCCACATGACTGTGTAGGAAAACTGTTTATTAGGATACATGGACTGAATGACAGAGGGCTGAAATAACACAGAATTAAAATCTCTATCAGACATAGTGATTGCTAGATTCAGTAACAGTAAACTGAGACAACTGGATGTTATTTGTGTACCGCACTGAGACTAACAATCACATTCTGGGTGTGCAGAATACTGAATAACATTCATTCCATTTTGCAAACCCACTGCTATGACATAGATGAGATGGGTTTATAAGATTCTGACATCAAAACAGTGGGATTACATAGAGGATAATGTATGGTCCTCTATAGGTAACGGTCTGTTAACCCTCGAGGGTTGCCAGGGGACCCGTGCAAACCTCTAGCCAGCTTGAGAGGTTCACGTCGCCATGGTAACGAGACAGTTAACGTTAACGGTTGCTGATAGAAGGACCATATACTGTTTTTATAGTGTATGGTCCCAAGAAAAGGAAAATGGCTCCTTACTTTCACAGAAGTAGTCACCGCCAGCGTTCAAGTCCTTCCCTTACCTTTCGTGCATCCATCGGTTCCCCAGAGTAAAAAGGCACACACATGTGCAGACCGATCCCCATTGTTAAGCTATCGATGTGACGTAGCATCGATAGGTTAACAACATTACTACATCACATCAATGGTATAACAACCTTAGGAAATGATGATTTCCTAAGGTTAACAACGTCTACCATACATTATGTAAGTAACAATACCTGACAGGGTGGGCATTATTGGGATATAACGGACACGCCAGAGGCGTAATGAGGGCACGCCGCAGGCAGAGGGCCTTATAGCCCCTGGAAGGTCCGTTATATCCTATAATGCCTACCCTGGAGGGTTATTATTACACTTAGATAATGGTCTGTATATATATATATATATATATATATATATATATATATATTTTTTTAGTATACCAGGGTAAAATATATATTTAATAAAATAAATGTAACTTTTGTAGTAAAGTAGTGCCTGTAGTATTGGAGTCACCACTGGGCGCAGCTTTTATAAAACATGGTTGTTTATATGAGGTTGTGCTCTATGTTCCCCTTACACACACACACACACACACACACACACACACACACACACACACACACCAGTAGGGAATAGTTAATTCTACCTTCCTTAATCAGCATCTGTTAAAACACAGGAAAGGATAGCGTGCTGACAGGTACATTTTTATGGGCTTTGAAAAGAGCCGTGATTGGAGAGTACGTGTCTCAAAGCGCACTGTTCAGTTGACATCAGGCATGAATGGAAGTAGTGTTTGGAAACGAATACATTCGTTTAAAAATACAATGTTTTTGTGTATTGTTGGGGGTTTTCAAGGAAAGTGTGGCCGAACTGAGAAGAGCGCCAGCCGTGTGAGCGTGTCATCTTCTCGAGGAATTGCCGGTTGTTGCTTGGCGCCATTTTTGTTCCGTTCTTTTTCTAATGAGTGAAGGAGGAAGTATGCTGCATTTTGGTGATGGGTTGCTGTTTTTAGGAGGAAGATGTCCGTTTGTCTCTTTGGTAGTTTGTGTGGTGTTATATGTGGCGAGGTTAATCTCGTAAACGAGTGAGGGAGACATGGCAGTTGCTTAGGTTTACATTGGTTTCAGAATTCAGGGTTGCCCAGGATTTCCTAGGTAATGGGGCATCCCAAGTGAACCTTTGCTTGATGCGGGCCGTTGTTAAGAAATAACAGCCCAGGTGGCAGGCTGTTTCAGTCAATTAGGATGCGAGTTTCACTTTAGGCATTATCTAAAAGGTTGTAATGTGCTTGATTTCAGTGGGTAATAAGGGCTCCCCATACATTATAACTGTATTGTTCATGAGGAGGTGTAAAAAAAATGGCAACGTTGAAAATCTGGAGTGAAAATATGAAAAATTGGTGAACTCATGAGCAGGCATAGAAACTGCGCAACACACGTCCGTAACCCAATTATTTTCGGATTTTAACCACATTTTCAACATAGGCATTTTGGGACCACCCTCATGAACAGTGCACTGTGATTTTGTTAGTCTGCCCCAAAAGTTGATTTCCACAATGACCACGCCATTGTGCGCCAGAAGTGTGAAAACACATTTTGGGCAGGATGTGGAAAATGAAAGCTGTACTGCTCATAAGGAGATGTGAAAAATACCAGTGTTGAAAATCTGGCATGAAAATCTTGCTAATTTGCGAAGTTACAAGGGTGCATGGAAACTGCACAACGCACGCTTGTAACACAGTCATTTTATGGAGTTTCGTCAGCAAATTTTCAACATAGGCATCTTAGGACCTTTGCTTATGAACAGTGTCACCGCATTTTCTCAAACTGTCCTGAAAACTGATTTTGCACAGCGACTGGGCTTATTCTGTGCCAGACGGCGAAAACATATTTCAGCCAGAATATGTAAAATGACAGCTATACTGTTAATAAGGAGGTGTAGAATAATGTCAATTTTGAAAATCTGGAGTGAAAATATTACAAATTCAGAAGTTACAAGATGTGCGTGAAACCGCGCAACACACACTCGTAAAAACAGTCATTATTTGGTTTTTTCACCAAATTTGCAACATAGGCTTTTTGGGAGCCCCTCATGAACAGTGCCACTATCGTTTATTAATCAGTTCTGAAAGGTGATTCCGACGAGGTGACCACTTAAATCACCTTTCAGGGCCAAATAATGCCATGACAGTGACTGAATTCACAAGGAAGGGTCCCAATAACCCCATGTTGAAAATTTGGTGCCAAAATGCCCAAAAATGTCTGAGATATGCACCAAAGTTGAAAAACCTAATTTATGCCATTATACTGCTTACCCGGCATTTCTTTAGTTCCAGTCGGCTTTGAAGAGTGCAGATGTGTTCCCAGTCCACTGAAGATCGCCGCACCATGCTCCGAGGTAAGTATGGGGTGTAGAGGGGGTGTGTGGGGAGGCAGGTGCGGAGAGGGTGGGTGGGTTGGGAGGGCCACCGGAGTCGATAAGGGACCGCTTCTGCTTTTCAGGTGTAAGAAAAATAATAGAAAATCGCAGGATGATTTTTCTTTTACTGGAGCATTTGGCATGCTGGGTCCAGCATGCCACCTGAGTGTTTTTTTTTGTGGGGGTTCTGTAGCAGACAGGGATTGGGCACCCATTGGCACACAATAAATGGGAGACAATATGCCGACGGGGAGTGGGCCCCCATCGGGCAAATTAAACTGGTAAGGGGGGAATGATGCTGAGGAAGATTGGGCACCCCTCATTACACACTTCAAATGGGGTTGCATTATGCTGATGGCAGAGCGCCCCCATCGGCAAAGGAAGTGGGTCGGGCACTCTGTGGTGGCATGTCACCATGTTTTCTTTCTTGTAAACTGGTTCACTAGGAAAGCACGCTGCGTGAGAAGCTTGGCTCTCATTGCAGCTACCTTGCCCAGATCTGGTGGCCAGTTTACGCATTGTGGGTGTCGGCGCCTGCATGCTGCCGTTGAGAATGAGGGATGCACCCACTGGTGCATGCCCTGCATTCGCCCACAGTGACGGCGCCCAAATCTGCTACCAATGTAATATGTTGCCCGACGATGAGCCAACAAAAAATGTACCATATGGACAACGTCTAAAAAATTGCAGCTGATGTCACTACAGACAAGAAGGGTTGGAGGAGATCTATTATTATGTTATAATAACTGGCTCTGCCTTTTCCCATAGAAACTGTGGTGTAATTTGCCGTTATAAGCGAGTTTATAACGGCAAATCGTGCCTAATTTCCCTTCCTGTGCATGCTCACACAGCAGTGCAATCAACCAAGACCGCTCACACGCTTCCATGTTGCCGAAACAGATCCACCACAAGAACTTGGCGGTAAGTCCTTTTCTTTTCTTTCCCCCCTTATACCGAAAACGCACAAAGACCTGAAGAAATGAAGAAAAAAACAGTTTAAAAATACAAAATCTCAGCACCGGCTAAAAAGACTGACCATAGGAAACACAGAGAGCTGTTTATTTTATATGACTGCTGAGGCAAAAAAGGGATCCCAACAATTATATAAAATAAAAATGGTCGGGTGTCAAACTCGATTTTACACACCTTCATTGGTGAGATGCTTTTCACAAACTGTAGCATCCCACAACTCGGTGTGTGTAAAATCTGGTACACACCACGACCCATACTTTATTTTATATATAATGTATGGGGAGCCCTTACTACCCACTGAAATCAAGCAGATTACAACCCTTGTAATCCCACTGTTGTGATGTCAAACCGTATAAATCCATCTCATCTATGTCATGGCAGTGGGTTTACAAAATGGAATGCCAGTGTTATTTAAGCAATATACCATGACAGAGAGTGGATATATTGATGGATTTACATGCCTGGTGGTTTGGTCATGAGGGCAGCCGAAAGTGATTTAACCACACCAGAAGTGGTAAATCCACAGATATACCCATTCTCTGTCATGGTATATTGCTATTATACAATGTTCAACTTGTTTTTTTTGTTTTTATCGTGATATAAAACTTTTACAGTGGGTATACTGGAGGCTTTATCACAGTCATGTGATGTGTTTTGAGCAATGAGGGTACAGGATTTTCATACCCCATTGTATGATCAGTATTCTACACCCAGAATGTGATTGTTAGTCTCGTGCAGTATTCAAATAACATTCCAGTTGTCTCAGTTTACTGTTACTGAATCTAGCAATCGCTATGTCTGATAGAGATTTTAATTCTGGTGTTATTTCAGCCCGCTGTTTTCCTACACAATCATGTGGCTGTAGTAGATTAAGATTAATAAGGTAAGAGCTAAATTACCTGTTTTTTTTTTTTGGGCGTAACTTCTCATGTCAAGTCCCATACACTGTAAATGACAATGCCTGATGTACAGGTGATAACCATGGAGTAATCATCTCTCTGTGGTTGCTAGGGCTATGGTAAACCTCTTGAGCAGCGCCTCGAGATTTACTGGATGCCCTAGCAACCACCGAGGTGAATACACCATGGTTATCACCTGTACATCAGGCATTCTCCTCTATATGATGCAATGCAGGATGATTACATATTAAATAAGTTAAACCTCCAATTCAGAAATGATAAGATGGGTACCAGGGGCCACCTGCTTCAGCTATGCCACATTAAATACAACACAAACAGGAGAAAAGCATTTTCGCTTCAGAGGATGGCCCTGGAATAAGTTACCTGAGGAAATTATTTGTTCTAAAAATAAGGCCCAGTTTAAAACCAACTTGACTCTTACATCTGGAAAGGACATATACTGACTTATTATGGGTGAACAAACAGGAGTGGTGATGGGCTTGATACAGCCTTCTTTGCTTCTAAACTCCTAGTATGACTCCTAGTATAAGTGAAATATAAACAACATCGCCAGACTTATTCAAAGAAATGGTTCTTTTGTCAAAATGTTACAGCGAAGTTAGGTTAAGAGAGATATAGCCTAGGGCTCAGTAAGTGCTAGACAGAGGACAGCCCATGCTAGTAGGTATAGGTGGGTCCATCGAGATGGGAGGTGGGAAGAAGCAGGAGAGGCGAGGATTATGGAGGGTGAGAGAATTGGTGTCAGAGGTGGAGTAGGGAGTGGATGAAGGAGGGCAGGGAGAGGAGCGAGGGGGATTGGGGGTAGCGGCAGATGGCACTAAAGGAGGCAGAAGTAGAGAGGAGTAGTAGGGAATGGGGAAGGGAGAGATGGGGCAGTGAGTTAGTACATACTGAGTGCAGTTGAGGGAAGTCTTGCAAAGGTAAGATGGGGCTGGGAAGGTAGAGCAGAGCAGATTACAGTTATAGGGAAGGTGAATGAGGTGGGAAAGGACGGGGCAACAGATAAGGGAAGAGATAAAGAGTAAGGTCAAGGTAGAGGAGAGAGTGGCTGGGAGGTAGGAGCAGAGAAGTGCAGTTAAAGGGAAGGTGAGGGTGAAAGATTAGTGTATTAGGTGGGATAGGGTAGGGAGAGGAGAGGAGACAAGGAGAAAGAGAAATGAACAAGGTCAATGTATCGGAGAGAGGAGGGAGCTTGGTGTCGCAGTCACAGGCACTGGCCAGAGTTGGCATAGATCTAAGTTTGGCTTTAAATGGGCCAAGTTTGGATTCTGCAAGTAATTCTTCACTGAGAGAGTTGAGCCAGATTAGTGCACGTATATGCAAAGGACCTTCGACCTTGTGGACGCTTACTTGAAAGGGACTTTCAGGGTTAGTTGTTCTGACTCCTGGCATCAGGATGTGTTTGTTTGCATGAGGAGGTCCTTATACCAGAAGGGGTAAGTCCTAGTACGGATTTTTTGGCAAGTATGCACATTTGGTACCTAATGTGGCAGTCTAAGTTAAGCCAGTCACTTTGGGTGTAAAGCTCACACGTATGGGTGAGATGGGTCACACTCTAGCACAAGTCTGCAGGCCTTGTTGAGGGTTGTTTCGAGTCTTTGAGAGCTATGGGAGTTGCAGCACATACACAACCAGGTCAGAAGTCAATGACTGACTGACAGCACAGAGCTAGACACATGAAGTTTTAGGACATTCAAAGTAAAATGGCATATGTTTCTATAAAGCAGGCCCAGTTTTGCATTTGCAGCTTTAGAAACTAGGGCAATGTGCTGGGAGTTGGACAGAGTACTATCTAACGCTGCCCTCAAGTATTTGAAGTGGTTCACCATCTCAGGGGTGAATTTTGGTTGTTAACAATATGTAGCTGGTAGTTCCTATGTTTATTGGGATTGGAGGTAAAAACCATGGTTTTCGTTTTCTTATAATTTAAGAGAAGCTTAGAGTCCAAGAACCATTGTTCAACCGCAGTAAAATGCCCTGTCTATCTTACCAACCTCGTGACTCTGCCTCACACACCCACTCCTCAGGTCTTCCTCTGTCCCCATGCTCTCCACTAGACCTTGCATGACAAAAATGGGTGAACAGGCATTTGCCCATTTTGCTCCCAAATTCTGGAACTCACTCTTCCTTATGGTAGAAACTTCAGCCTCCCATCGAGAATTCAAAACTCGCTGTTCACCCACCTTCTAGCCTCTGGCCAATGCAAATGCTCTTAATTTGCTTTGTCCCACTGCAGGCTGTCAAGTCTGACCCTGAGTACTACACTAATGTTCTCCCATGCAATATGCTTGTCTAGGTGGCTATGAACCTTGATGTCTTTACTGTCCTCAGCTGTCTTATGGTTACCCTAATTGCTTTATTTTACATCTTATTATGATATATGCCTAAAATGTACCCTATGTAACTATTACTGTGCTACCCAATGTATATCTTATTTTGCTCCTGTACACCTATATTATGTCTGTGCATTTCTGCATATTGTAACCAATGTCCTGTGCTCTCCTGGTCGTGCTTGAAAAATAGGCAGGTCTGTTGCCTAGCCGCACTTACCCGGTTACCAAAAGCTAATAAATAAATAAATAAATTTGACTGCATACGACTTTCCAGCTTGACAGGGTCTGAGTGGCATGAAAAAACGCGGCATCATCTGCGTGAGAGCAGTACTAGGTCATTAAGAGCTAGGGAGTTGGTTAATAAAAGACTGAAAAGCAGTGGACCAAGGATTGACCCTGGGGCACGTCATGGAGACGCACAATTATCAGAACAGACGAATTTATTTTATGTTGTCCTGCATGCAGGTGCAAGCAACATACAAAATTTGCCAGCCGATAAAGGCCTAGAGGTCTATCAAGTCTACTAGAATGTGCAGCTAGCACCCTTATCCTGCAGCTGCCCTCCCTTCCACCTTTCCCTTCATTAACCCTCCCTTGTCCTGTCCCATCCTCGCTTTGAAGCAGTCCACTGTTCTACTGCATACCACTTCAGCAGGTAACGCATTCCACCCAGCCACCACCCTCTCTGTAAAAAGTGTCTCCTCATCTCCCTCCTGAACCTTCCTCGCTCCAGTCTCATATCTATGACTCCTGGTGGCCTCCCTCCTTACTTTGAACAGCCCCTCTATACCTGTCTTGTTTATTCCTTTCATGTATTTAAAGGTTTCAATCATGTCACCCCTGTCTCTCCTCTCCTCCAGTGAGTACATGTTCAGCTCCTTCAACCTCCTCTAGATGAGACATCTTGCAGTAGTGCACATTTAGAGGTGTGTCAGTCATTAATGCAGGGCACGCTTTACTAGGTGCTGCCTTATCCCAATTAGTGAGCATGCTAACGCTTGACATGGAAATTATGGAAAGTGCCACCAGTTGAAAGAAATCTGCCGCTGCAATCAGAGACAAGCTCATCATGCAGTGGCAGATGACGCCTCCCCAATGTGCCTGTTCTGGTGAAACTTTTCAATAAGCATAAGCGGATCCACGCCGTCCACCACACACACAATCCCCATACTGACATTGGGGTTGCTAATCCACCATGTCGGCATGTTCCCCACCCCACACACTTTCTTTGCCGACAGGCCCAATCCCCCCTCACACACACACACACACACACACACACTTTCTTTGCTGAGGCCCAATCCCTGTGACATCAGCCCCCAAACTCATGGGGCACACTGGGAGCCCACCCAGTGTGCCCAGTATCCCCAGAACTCATGAGGGAACACTGGGGAGCCCACCCCAGTGTGCCCAACATTCCCAAAACAAACCCTCATGCGGCACACTGGGAGCCCACTCTAGTGTGCCCAACATCCCCCAAAAACCAATGGGGCACACTGGTAGCCCACCCAATGTGCCAAACATCTTTTTAGTTCACCTGTAAAGAAAGAAAACTGTCCTTCAATGTCCGTTTTTTGTTTTCTCTGTAAAAAGAAAATGGTACCTCGTAGTCCCAGTGCCCCCTCCCCCAACCCACACCCACCCTCTGTGTACCTCACATCCCGCACCCCCACCCCCCACTGCATACTTACCTCCGAGGTCCAGTGCTGCGATCATCTGTGGAGCCGGACGCTGCCTGGACTCTTCAAAGCTGGAACTGCAAATGAAGAAATGCCCGTAAGCTATATAATGCCATCGGGAGGGGTGTCAACATAGGTGGATATCTCATCCATTTTCTGAATGTAGGTCCAAATTTTCAACTTGGGATTCCTGGGACTCCCACTTCATGAACCCATGCTCTGTCATCTCGTTATTCGGTCCCGAAGGTGATTTCACTCTCACTGCATGGAACCACCTTTCAGGACTGATTAACAAAATGACAGTGCCACTGTTCATGAGCTGGGGTCCCAAAAGCCTATGTTGCAAATTTGGTGAAAAATTCCAAAAAATGACTGCGTATCATAGCATGCTATTGCGGTTTCCATGCACGCTTGTAGCTTCAACAGTTTTCAATATTTTCACTCCAGATTTTCAGCATTGCCATTTTTCACACCTCCTTATGAACAGTACAGCTGTCATTTTTCACATCCTGCCCAAAATGTGTTTCGCACATCTGGCCAGGTCACTGTGGAAATCAATTTTCTGGACAGAGTAACAAAATCACAGTGCCACTGTTCATGGTGGAGGTCCCAAAATCATTATGTTGAAAATGTGGTTAAAAATCCCAAAATAATTGCGTTACTGGTGTGTGTTGCACAGTTTCTACGCACACTTGTGACTTCACCAATTTTTCATATTTTTACTCCAGATTTTCAACATTGCCATTGTTTACACCTCCTCATGAACAGTACAACTGTCATTTTCATATCCTGCCTGAAATGTGTTTCGCACCTGTGGAGCCAAATAGTGCAGTCGCTGTGCAAAATCACCTTCTGACTAACGACCTGATAGTGCCACTGTTCATGAGGTGGGATCACAAAAGCCCATCTTGAAAATTTGGAGAAATACCAACAAACACCTGGGGCATTAGGGTTTCCAACCATAACGCCCACCTGTACAGACTGACAGGCATCAGGGGTGTGACTTGGGATCGCCAGCTGTAATGCTCATGCCATTCCACCCCACCCCGCCCTGCAGCCAGTGACAGGTATCGAGGTGCCTTAGCGTCTTCAGTCCCAAAAGTTCACCCCGCTCTCCTATATTGCAGCCATCTCAGTGTATTTCCTTATGGAATGGGGTGGCGTAAGGCCCGAAGACCCCAAGGCACACCAACACTTGTCAGTGTCTGCAGGGTAGTGTGAGGTGAAATGGCGTGAACTTTATAGCCGATGACCCAAAGGCACATCCCAATGCCTGTCAGTCTCTGCAGGGTGGGGGTGGGGTTGGTGTCAGTTCAATACTTCATTGCCATTCCTATTATGCATCTAACTCCTGCACTACCAATGCCAATGCCAGCAAGACAACATTCGACACTGACAAATGTTTGTTACTTTTTGTACTCTTCTCATGGAGGTAACTTCTGAACCAGGCCACCAAATCTGGGGAGAGACCTGTAGTGGAAAGTTGTCAGAGCAGAAGTTCATGATTAACTGTGTCAAGACCTTGGTGAGGTCGAGACATGTAGCTCTCACCAAACGCCTGATCAAGAGCGCCATGAAGGAACCCAGTATATTCCAAGAGAGGAGGTTGTGCTATTTTGTTTCTGGAAGCAGTGCTGATGTCCCATTGCAGCTGATATTTGTCAAGGTAATCAACTAAGCCAGGCATTCTCTTCACAACTGAGTTGTCTCAGTGGTGTTATCCTGGTAAAATAAACTTTGAATTGAATTGGTCTGTAACAATGCATTCCAGCGCTTCCGACAGAGGGGAAGTATTGAGATAAGGTGGTAGTTTGTGTGATTAGTTCTATCTCCATTTTTGTAAAGAGGTGTTACCACCGCTGCTTTTAGTTGCCTGCTGAACCTGTATTATATCTCTGTATTTAGTTTTTACTGATTTAGGTCTTTGCAGACAGTTCGCTGTAATCTACTGTATGTTTGTTATAGTCTTTTTCCATGTACGGTGCCCGATCCCAAAGCCACACCATGAACTGGACTGCTTGTTGTTATATAGTGTGTGTTTTCCTCGACAACATTTAAAATAAATGAACAAACAGAATGGATTGCATTATGTTACTTTTTAACAAAAATGGTATTCCTTATTTATGGAACATTCATTATTATGTTTTTTAAAGCTGGAATTAGTAAGCAAATGTTTGTAAGGACATTATTGAACTTACTTGACTCTTTGATCTTTGTCTTGTTCTCAGCGATGGGCTTATCTCCTAAACATTTGCTGGAAAAACAAACTTAGCTAAATGGGACATTGACTATAACAACACTTTCGGTTTGCCCTATCTGTAGCCTGCAGCACACATTGCTGATTACTGTATGATAAGCCAGGCTAGCTGTCCACAGCGAATAGTCACCTCTTTACCCTGGGCTGTTTCACAGACATAGTCATTAGATGTCACCCTCCACTCTAGTAGGATTGCCAGAGTACTGAAGCCAAGCCTACACACTCAGGATCTAACGAAAAGGCCCTTTTACACATAACATACCTCACACTGTTTATTTTCTATTTGACTCGCTCTGCTCAGTCTGCACCAATTCCATTTGCTTTATACTGTGCAGCCCTACATCGCTCATGTAGGTCTTCCAGTGTTATTACTGTCTTTTCACCAGTCGAGAGCCCAAGACTTGCTTGGTAAGGTAATGAGCAGTTTGAAAGCAGGGCACAGCATTAACCCAGTACAGATAGCTCTCATTCCCTAACACCCCTCCCCATTTAGGCTGTGCTCTCACTGTACCATCATCAGCCTTCTCCCAACATTACCACAGCTGGCCTGAGGCAGGATTCAGGAGTCTCTGCTGAGGCTCTCCTGGATCAATGTAAGCACTCGGGTTCAATTACACAGCATTACACTGTGGCACCAAACAGCAAAATGTAACCGCTGAACCCAGGGAAACGGGGAACACGTTGACAGCAAACGCCGCTTCTGATGCGGTGCGGCTTGTCCTTACACAGAAAAAAAAAGGTAACGCTTAGTGATTTCAATAAATAAATAAAATAAATAAACTGCTCTGCACTGCTCACAGTGGTGCAGAGCTGCTCTCGTAAAAGGGCCTAAAGTTCTCCGGTTAGTGTCTCCAAAACCAGTACAGCAACGGATGACCAGGCCTTGGCTGCATGTGCCTCTAGGCTCTGGATTTCTCCCACTGCAGGTTCACAGCTCCTTCTCACAGCAAGAAACTGGTAGTTTGGCCTAGTGCTTCTGCAAACCTGAAATCTAGGGCCCCACACACAGCACAGTTGTGTGCCACAAAGTGGTTGCAAGGACTACTTTGGGACACATTCTCTTTTGTGCTATACACAGATGTTGCAAGACTTTCCTGTGATAATGCACAGGTTAGTGTGCCAACGCCAGCAATGGGGTGGGAAAAAGGCATAGGTAATAAGGGCTCCAGCATGCAAAGAGGCTGATTTCTAACCCTGTTCACAACGACCAGTGACCCCAGATCAGAACTACTGAAAGCAGTTCTTCATGGATAACTGCCTTTGTGAGCTGAAACTTCTGTTCTGGCACAAGTGAAGCACACAGAAGTGGGGCTATGAAGGGGAAACCACTGGACACCAGGGATTGCAGTCACCATCAGAGGAGTCTTTGGGGTCACTGTACTACCAGGACAGATCCAAGAGGGATGTGACAAATGAGAAACCAAATGTGCCAATAGTAGGCCTTACGATGCGGGGTGAGGGAATGCGGGGGATTACATCGGTGGCAGCGCTATATACCCTAGTGCACAGTCTATGGCATTACACTGTGAGTCTGGTTCCATTCCATGGACCAGCCCATGAGGTTGCTATGCGCTTCCAGCCTGTTAGTGGTTGCACAACTGATGTGCAAACCACTAACATCAGGAATGGTAATTTGCATGATCATATGCTAGTGCTGCTGTCACAGGGGACATTTCATCCCCTGCAGACAGTGGCACAGTGGCACCTGTTAATGTATGGCAGTTAGATGGGTGGCAGTATGGGGAGCACTTGCACCCTTGATCCCTCCCTCCACTGTGACTGTATTTAGGGCCCCAGGGTTCTAATCCCCAAAACCAGCACTTACCATGTGACCCAAAGTTCCAATCCTCAAACCATTGGTTAAATAGGAAATGTTTAAGTGGGGGAACGCTCACTTTTAGATTTCTTCATACTAGAACTGTCACGCCTAGGTGGTGGGACTCTCCTATAGCAGTCAATGGAGAAAGATGATAGAGGTGTTGGAACTGTCATACAAGTTTTAAGAGGTGGTGGAACTAAGTTCTTTATGGGCTCCTGCCCAGTTTAAAGAGCTGCTGACACATTCGGTGAATTTTAACAAAACATAATATTTAGACACAGTCCATCTTGTGTTTCCCATTAGTTCTGTATTTCTCCCCCATTATTTATTATTGAGGTCATTTGTGTGAAAACAGGATTTCTGCTCTTGAAGAGTTCATCTATTCCTGCTGCTTTCTCCCTACCTGAGTCATAGAGCACTGCTTGTGACCTCACAGTTACTCCCATGGCAACAGACTGTGATGTCACAACAAAGGATTATGACTTGGAGTAGGGAGTAAGCTGTAGAGGCAGATTAACTCAAAATAAACTCTGAGGCACAATAATCATATATTCATATGCATTTCCTTAGTAATAAATTACAGAGAAGAGACATATATAAAATATAAATGGAATGCAAGCAGAATTGTAACTAATTATATTTGTTAAAGTTTTCTTTGAAGGCCAGTAGCTCTTTAACCTCTACCCCCAAGCCAACACTTGCTACATGACCCTAAAGCAAGGGCAAAGTACAAGAAAGTTAAATATTTCTAAATGATTATGTATGTCTCACTTCCATTTTCTTTTCCTTCCATACATCTTCCTATTTCATGCCTTAATTATGCCTTATATTATCTTGAAACACTGCATTTCTTCTCCTTTGACTGTATTACCATTGGCAGAATAGCCCACTGACCATAGCCAGCTCTTCTTAAAAAACTGGATTTGGTACTATTTGTTTGTGGCTATCCAGATGAGCAGTAGAACAGCAGAAATCGTTGAATAACTTGCTAATTGTACAGCCTGCCTGACAGACTTATCTGACAAGGAGTCAATCACACTAGAGCCAGAAACATGACTGAGAGAGGACCCATGAGACTATTAGGACTGGGCTGAAAAGTATGGTCAGAAAAAAAAAAAATCATAAAGGCATAGCACAACAGACTATGCGGTGTTAGTCAGCAAGTAAGTGTGTTTGTGTGTATCTGAGTTAGTTAGCAAGTGTGTGTGTGTCTGTGTGTTACAGACTGTGAGATAGGTGTGTGTTCATTCACATGTATTTGATTCTGCCCCAGGTTGGTGATATTTGGGGAGCTCTGAAAAATATGTTTGATCTAACTGCTCCGCTGCTTGGTATAATTCAGAGGGTGTTCAGAGAAAGGAATCCTTATATCTAGGTACCCTGTATAGGAACCATGGATGCATTCCATTGGCAGCCCACCACAAAATTGTCCGTAAATGATCCTCCCAGTTTTCGACTGCTGTGATGTAGTCCACAGCCACCCCATAACCTCCCTAGCCAGGCTGGATATTCTGTTCTACTGTTTCTTCGTTTTGCCCTTGACTGCCCACTTCACACTCACCACTGTGTCCTCTACCAATCCTTTCCTCCCTTTCTCTTAAGGGTAGGCTGCTTGCCAATGTGCCAACTTCTTGGGTAAATTTTAAGTTCTCTTCCCCTCCCCACCTCTCCTCCTCTCTCACCCTTCTACCCCTTCCTCCTCCCTTAGAAACCTCGATTCACATACCCTGGCCATACCCTCCAGGTCTAATATTGCTGGCCAGGCAGCCTTCTCCATTGTTCCCCCAATCTGTGGGACACTCCCCATCCGACATGCCGCCTTCCCTGAGCCCTCTCTATGCTCCTACCTGACTACATGCTGCTCTTCTGCAGTTGCTACTAACACCTCCCCTCCTCCTCCCTCTCTTTCTATCCCCCCGCCAATCCCCCTCTCTCTATTTCCCATCATGCCTCCCCTGAAACTGGAGGAGGGAGATTCAGGAGGAAATGAGAAGGCATTACTTTACAGAAAGAGTGGTGACAGGGTGGAATGCTCTGCCATGGGAGGTGGTGTCCTTAACATCAGCGGCAGTTTTAAGAAGGGGTGGGGCAGAGTCAAGGGAAGTTCACAAAGAGGGCAGCAGAGGAAGTGGTGTCAGCAAGCAGAGGCATAACTTAAAGGTGCGAGTAGGAGGAGGGAGGGCAGCTGCAGCATAATGGTCTGCTAGCTGTGCCACTTGAGTAGACTTGATAGACTGTGGTACCTGTATCTGCTGGCATTTTCATATGTTCATATGTTCCTGTCACCCCGCTTCTCTGCTTGCTACCTTGTGTGTTATAATGAGCACTTAACTTGGCATAATCCTGTTGTAATCGAGTTGCCTTTACTAAGAGTACGATTGTCAGACGAACCATTGATGTATTTATGTTATCCTAGTTATAATTTCACTTGGTAATTTGATTACATAGAAACATGGAAGGTGATGGCAGAAGGTGACCTGTGGTCCATCGAGTCTGCCCAAATGAGGTATCCTAGACCTATTGTGCAACGTGTTCTGTCCTCCTAGACACCCAGACAAGCCCTTGCCAGTGCCATGTGTTTATTCCCAATCCTTGTCCCACCTGTGCTCAAAGTTTGATACTGACTTTGCAGCCACCACCTTGGGAGGTAATCTCTTCCAATGTTCCACCACCTCTCTGAGAAGTAATACTTTCTGACTCCCTCCTGAACACTCCACCCCTCAATTTCCACTATGCCCTCTTGTAGTAGAATTGACATTCCTGGTAAAAGCTGTGCTTCTGGCACCTTGTTGATGCCTTTAAGAAACGTAAAGGTCTCAGTCATATCCCCTCTCCCTCCTAGTCTCTAGCTGAGCATAATTTCAGAGCCCCAAACCTGTCTTCATATGTGATTTCTTAAGGCCATGTATCATTTTTGTTGCCTTTTCTGCACCACTTCCAGTCTATCAATGTCCTTTCTTAGGTGAGACCTCCAGAACTGTACACAGTACTTAAGATGAGGCCTCACTAATGACCAGTAAAGTGGTAGTATCACTTCCCTGTCTCTGCTGTCTATCCCCTGCCAATGCATCCTAACACCCTGCTAGCCCTGCTGTAAGCCTTATTGCACTGACTTTGCTGCTTGAGGTCGTCCCTAATGATGACGCCCAGATCAGATGTTTTATGTAGACCGTGTTTCTCAGAAATCCTCAGATTTGTTAACATTGCATTGTTTCTTGTACTGTATGTCCCTCTCCCTTCTCCCCAGGACGATCTGAAACAAGCAAATTCTGCTCAATATGCCTTTCCTGGTGAAACTTTTGAAATAAATAAATAAATATCTGTGCCGGTGCTGCTGGCAGAATCCCAGAAGGACATCACCTGTCGCTGGCTATCAAAAGAGCCCCTTTCCTGCAGGATTGGCTTGATGTGCGAAATAAATTAATAAAATGGAATAATTAGCATTCCAGATAAACCAACACTCTAGAAACTTCATGGCTAAATGGCTAAGGTGGGTTCTGTATACAGTATGGGGACAGAGATACAGCATTCACCCCATAGCTTCTAAGCATACTTCTCATGTCCTGTCAAAGATTATCCTCATTAATACTTATCGAACTGGGGATCAGCACTGGAATGAACAAAGAAATAATAATTATGGGGTAAAATGTATATCCTGCTATGTTATATGTAGACCGTGCTTCTCAGAAATCCTTGTTAGGGGTTTGTGGCTTGGAAAAGGTATTATGTATGCTCAAGGAATTTGCGGAATAAGTGACCGCTCACCACAATATGATTCAAAGCCAGCGGCTTAACCCCCAATCTGTATTCCATTCTCCCATTCTTTCTGCTCATAGAAATATAGAATTTGATGGCAGATAAGGACCATTGGCCCACCTAGTCTGCCATTTTCCCTATCTGATGGATAAGCTGCAGATCCTAGTTAACCAACAGCCTACTTCCTCCTACCCCCACTAGAATTGCCTTATGTCTGTCCCATGCATTCTTGAATTCCCAGATTCCCCAGCATGATTCTGCATTTTGCCATGTTGAGCGATAATTTCCACTTCCTGGCCCACTCCTCTAGTTTCTCTAGGTCCCTCTGCATCCTCTCAGCTCCATCCTGTATGTCCACTCTATTGCAGATCTTTACATCATCTGCAAACAGGCTCACTCTACCCTCTACCCTCTAACCTCTCCGCTATGTCCATTATAAAGATGTTGAACAGCACGGGTCCCAGCACTGACCCTTGGGGAACACCGCTTAGTGACCCTGACACTCCCAAGGGGACCCCATTGACTAACACCTCTGTATTCTGCCCTTCAACCAGTTTCGCACCCACCTTATAACCACCCCCCAGCCCCAGGCACTCCATTTTGCACAATAGCCTTCTGTACGGTAACATATCAAAAGCCTTCCAGAAATCCAGGTAAGCTATGCGCACTGACCCACCCTGATCCACCACCCTAGTGACCCAGTCAAAAAACCTGACCAGATTTGTTTGACAAGATCTGCCCTTGAAAAGCTGTGCTGCCTTGAGTCAAAGAGGCCGTTTGCCTCCAGGTAGCTGGTGATTCTGTCCTTGAGCAGTTTCTCCATGAGCAGAAGTCAGACTTACTGGCCTGTAATTGCTCATGTCTTGTCTCCCCACCCTTATGCAAGGATAGTACATCCACGCTCCAGTCCTTTGGGATCCCAGTGTAAGGACTCATTGAACAGAGTGGCCAAGGGGCCACTAGCACCTCCCCAGCTCCCTCAACACTCTTGGGTGAATCCCATCTGGCCCCATGGCCTTGTCCACCCTTAGGCCCTTAAGTTCTCTCAAGATCTCCTCTTCCTGGAAGGACTCACATCCACCCCTACCCCTCCATATCAGCTGGTCTGGTGTTGCCTTCCACACATACCTCCTCCCTTGAATACTGCACTGAAGTAATTGTTCAGCATTTCAGCCTTCTTCCGGTCACCTCTACCTGCTAGCAGACTAGGTATCCCATTTCCCCTTTTCTTCTCTCACTAATATACCTGAAGAAGCTCTCAGCCTCCTTCTTGACCGACGTGGTGATATTCTCTTCCATCCTTGCTTTTGCCCGTCTGACCACCCTCCTCGCCTCCTTTGCTTTTCCTGATATTCTACCGCTCTAGTTCACTCTGCATAGTTTTATATTGTCTGAAGGCTCGCCTCTTAGCTCTGACACTGGCCAACTTCCCTACTGAACCACAGTGGCCACCTTTTCTTCCTATTTTTCTACCCTCTTTGTGCAGTGGTCAGTGGCCCCCACGACTGCTCCCTTTATCGTGGTAATTACAGTTAATTACTTTCTCGCTGTAAGATGAAGATAGTGTTGATCTTTACACCCATAACTCCAGCCCAGTCATGCAGGTTCCAATCAGAAACATGCTATAAGGAGTGTGCAGAAGTGGGCTGGAGGGCTGGACATTGCAGGCATTATTCACAAAACATTTTTGCCATAGACATGGAATGGTAGAAACTGTTTTGTGAATAGGGCAGCATGTTTTAAAGATCAGCACTATTTTATCATGTGCAATGGAAGGAAAAATAATCCTGCTTGTGAGACTAATTTAATTATTATTCTGTACACATTCAACACTGATCTACTTAGGCTGGTCTCTTATTCCACCAGTGGCACCATTTGCAGTGAGAATAAGGAATTTAACCACATGGGCCCTATGCCCTATGCATTTCATGAGCATGTAGGCAACTCTAGTTGGACTGCTGCGCAGTAGAGGCGGACCCCAGGCAGCATTCACAAAATGCATGCAAGGTGGTTATGGGCCCACCCCCGGCTGCATGGACAGCAAAGTGCCAGGCATGGGTAGGGGCGTGTCTGCAGTATGCACCATTCACTAAGGTGCACAGTGCTGTGCTCTGAGGGAGCAGAAGGGTGCCAGTTACCAGAGGGGACTCTGCCATAACCGCTGTGGCGCCCAGCCCTGAACACACGGGAACACCCCACACACGGCTCCAGAAGCTGTCTGACATCTCCTCCACACATATTTATTTGGCTTTCCGCTCCAGGTCCATATGCCCCCCTCCCCAACACATCATCACCATCCCTGTTGTGTAATAGTACTCCCAACACATATGAGGGTTGTCGGTGCTGCAGGTGGGTGGGGACCACTGCCACCAATGAGACTGCAGGTGTACCAGGTTCAGGGATCAGGATTGTGTGGTTCAGGGGCACCTCTGTGTGTGTGTGGGGGGATGTCACGTATTACTACAGGGACCAGGCGTACCTATGGGGAGAAGTCATGTATTACAACAGGGACCGGGCATACATGTGGTAGGGTGGATGCATCACCACAACTGGGAACAGGCTTACATGTGTTGGGGAGATGCTTATACACAAAGGAGATGGGGCGGACATATCTAGGGGGGTCCTGCTGGTGGCAGGAGGCCGCAGTGCACTAGGATCCCAGGCTGGGGGTCCTCCAGCCAAGGGGCATGGCTGTGCAGGTCCGGTGCATGCGTTGGTAGTCACTCACCCGCGTCATGCATAGGTGCTCCACTATGGGACCCAGGATTGGATGCCTGCCTGGGTGTGATACTCTGTCCCTGGCCACCCTGCACATTCCGGAATGCCAGAGTGGTGGGGCCATAGACAGGTGCCCCTCAGGTGCATGCACTAGTGCATACGTGCACCCTATGCCTGTCCAGGGCTGTGGAGCTATGCAGGTGGAGGTGTACCTTACACCCCATTAGTGCACAAGCATCTACAGCAGCAAGATGGGGAGGGTTCTTGTTGTCCATTGCCACCTTCATGACACTAATTAGCGAAATTGAAAACAGATTTGTCTGGAACATTCTCTAGATGAAGTTGTGAATGTGCGTAAATTTGCCTACTTCAGTAAATGAAAAGTATATAATAACTGGATCGCAATTTTCACATAGGAAAAGGCATGTGTAATTTGTCGTTATAAAGGAGTGTTTATAATGGCAAACACATGTCACTTTCCAATGAGAAAAAAAGCACGAAAGCCGCATAAGCCACTCACACTACATTACCTTACCACCATGGTTCACTACTGTTCCTTCTGCTTGACTCCCTCTTGGCCTGTAGCACCATCCATCATTGGAATAAAGAATTTTCTGGCAGTCAGCATCTGCCCCTATGGTGCTGAGGCCAGTTCACAGACCCATCCCAGGGTGAAGAACTGGAGGACATGGATGAGTAGTGGATCCTGAGGTGGAGGCCCAATCTGTATTCAACAGCGTAATCATAGGCAGACAACGCAGAGAGCCAGCAGTGCCCAGTAGCATCCAATTTAGCTGAAGTCTGCACATAGGTCAATGGATTATTATGTGTCTTTACCAGTATGTTTGTTCCATACAAGTATTCATGAAATTGATGACAATGGCCCACTTCAATGCCAAGAACTCCAGTTTATACACAGGATAGTTTTTCTCTGGGGATCAAACTTCTACTGGCAAAGGCCACTGGTCTCAAGCTATTCTCATGCTCTTGATACACACAGCCCCCAAACCTTGTAGGCTAGCATCAGTGTGCAACCCATAGGGTTTAGTAGGATCAACATAGGCTAGGATGGAAGCATGGGTGAACTGATATATTATCTCATGGAAAGCAGCTTCACAGTCGGGTGTCCAGCGGGACCCAAGAAGTTCACCTGGGCAGAAGTACACCCTTTCTGTTTCAGTGGAGGACACTTTCTTGTATTTTTGTTCGTGGGAGGGTAACCCTGGGTAAGATTCAGAAGTGGACGAATTACCCTTGAGTAGTCCTTTATGAATCACCGTAATAGCCACAAAAATCTAGAAAGCACTGTAATTCTTTTAGGTTGTGGGCTGGGGCCAGGTGGTCAAGGCCTCAACTTTGCTAGGATCAGTCTCATCCCTCGGTGGATACTATGTGCCCACATACTTCATAGATGTCTGAAAGAACTGGCATTTCTCGATGGACAGCTTAAGGCCAAAATCTTCCAGTTGGTCCAACACCTAAAGATGTGTTCCTCCAATGAACTTCCAACTTCATGTTCCTCCAATGAACTTCCAAACACAATATCATTGTCTAAATCAGTGATACTCTTCTGTATAATCTGTTGGTGAGGCCACACCTTTGAGTACTGCGTGGCAGTTTTGGAGGCCACACTTAAAGAGGGACATTAAACTCCTGGAGAGGGTCCAGAGGGAGGCAACCAAATGATTTGGGGCTTGGGGACAGGACCTATGAGGAGAGGTCAAGAGCTGAATATGTACACATTGGAAGAGAGAAGACGGGACATGATAGAGGTCTTCAGGTACATGAAGAGGGTAAATGGGGAGGAACAGTCAGGGTGCTTTGAAGGAAGGAGGAGGGGCCACTAGAGGGCATGGGTGGAAACTGGAGGGGAAGATCCAGGGAGAAAGAAGGAGGTGCTACTTCACTGAGAGGGTGGTGGAGCCATGGAATGCACTGCCTAGGGGCTGGTGGAGGCAGAGATGGTGGAGGGTTCAAGAGGGGCTGGGACAGGTACAGGGAAGTGTTCTGGAAGCAAAATCCAATGCAGCAAGGATATCCGGAACTGGGAAGGAGAAGACTCAGAGATGGGGGGCAAGGAGTCAGCATCCAGGGTGGGGCTGACCAATCGAGTAGACCTCGAAAGACCGTTATAGGCCTATTTTGCTGGCATTTTAGTATGTTAGTAAATATGCCAGCTACTCCAACAAGTTCATGTCCCCTACTGCACGTTCCATCAATCGCTGAAAAGTGGCTTGGGGCATCCGATATCCCCTGGGGCATCTTCATAAACTCATAGAACCCAAGTGGACAATCAATCAATCACTTTATTTAACCAGGCATAAACACCATTGAGCAAGTTCATTTTCAAGGTGGTCCTGGGCATAAATACAATACAGTACACTTCATAAGATTACAATTACGGTGGACAACGGTGCAAAAAAAAAAAGAAAAAGAAAAAACATTGTGAAAGAGTGCCGGTCAATATGAGCCTATACATACGGTCACAACATTATTATGCAAAGGTACATAATGATAAGCTTTACTGAAATGAGAAGAGATAATAATCCCATATAGTCTCCGCTGAGTAAGAGCTCACACTTAAATGATAAAAAGGAGGTATTAAGGAATAGGGTAGAAATTGGGGTGAAAGAGTAGGCAGCCAAACGGAGGCCAGAATAGGTAAAAGGTAGAGAATAGGCAGGGTCATCTTGGATTAAGGGAACTAGGCTTGTAGGTCCTAGGTTTCTGTTGTTAGGAATGTGGGGTGGATGAGATACTTAGGCATAGGATTTGAGAGTGGCACCCGAGGCTTAGGGGTCATCGGCATCTGAAAGAGTTGCATGATTATAGGTGTATAATTGATTTGTCATATTAACTGCTTTCCTTCCCTTCTACTCCTGGCTTTATCTTTTGCTTACGCTCCACTGCTACTCTATCAAATCACTCCTCCCCATATCAGTTGTAGACTGTTGTTTGTTCTAGCTGCCAAAATACTGTATATGTATTGCACACACCAGTCATCATGTTTCATTTATCAGTATGCAACCTGTAAGTCGCTTCCCTGTCTCATATTAATGTTTACCACCTAGTGTCACCCTATGTGGTACACTTTGTATGTATATATCCAGCCTGTATCATGTAATATGCATTTCATGTATATACTGTTATTACCTATCTGTGTTTGTACTTTAGTGTTTATGTCACAGGACCTCCTTGTGAATGAGCTTGCTCAATGGAGTTTTCCTGCAATAAACTTGAACTTGATTCCTTCAGATAATCCGTTAATAGTGCTTTGAATGTGAAAATGCTTGGAAGTGAGGATAATTTTAATGAGTCTTGCATAGTGTTCCAAAGTGATGGAAGTGAAGTTGATTGCTGCTAAGCCAAGAGTAGTTTTCACTCTAGGAATCTAGAAGCAGATTAAGGAGAAGCATCTCAGGCCATAGGAACCTTTAGCCGCCTGAAGATGTTCTAGATGTATGCAGGTAGGTTATGGATATTGCTCTAAAAACAGAGGAGAGCATTCTTTTTCTTCTAGTTGAGAGTGAGGTCCATCCCAAACCTGGTATAGACGACAGTGATGTGTACTAGGGTGTCAAGTTTGTTTAGCATCCTTGATGGGCAGAGGAAGGCTGTTTTCTCACAGTCCTCTGGGGCCATGGGGATCTGGTAGTACCCACTGTGAAGTGTCCAACATCGAGAACCACTTGCTCCCATTCAGTAGTGTCCAAAGCATCTGAATACGGGCGGTATATTGGTCTGGGATAGTCCGCCGGTTAAGGGTTCTATAATCCACACATTCTTACTGTCCCATTCTTTTTCTGCATCATCACAAATAAGCGAAGCATAAGGGCTTCTGATTCTTGTATCACACCAGCATAAGCATTTCCTGCAGGTGCCTTCTTACATCATCTATATCTGCAGGTGCTAGGCACTGAGACCTCTCACTTAAATGGCCATTCATCATGCAGGCATATGTGATGCTCCGCCTCTTGGACACACCCCACGCTCCATTCTTTTAAGGAAAACACTTGGTCTCTCTGGGCAAGTCTCTTGCTGATCCTAGTCTTCCATTCAGCTGACAATGGAGTCACCAAAGTCAAACAAGTGGGGTCACTCTATCAGTTGCTCCAGAATACTTGTTACTGGGTAACACTGCAGTGTTCAAGAGGTCGGTAGCTAGGTACAGCCTCTATTCACCCAAATTTCTCAATCTGATACATTGTGGACCTGGACCATTACCTGTCAAGCACAGGCATGAGCACAAGTGGGTAAGATACTGGGCTTAACCAGCAACCCTTCTGGCAATTTTCCATCGCCTGGCACATCCAGCATGAGTATCTTATTCTTGACATCTTCCGTAAGCGGACCTCCTCTTGTAGCGTACACTCAGTGTTGGGGGCAGGATCATTGACTCAGGATCCTTCCTCCATACAACCCTGACTGGTTCATCCTGATCCACCTCCTCGGCATTCTGCCATGACTCATGCCCTCTTAATCAATGCTGGAATCCTCAGAGCCCTACCAGTCCATTGCCCCTATTTTCGTAGCATAGTTGCCCTACTCTCCCAAACATATGAGCTTGTCCCACTTAATAGGGGAACCCCATCATATAGTCCAGTAGGGAGACACACTAGAGCCAGGGTCTCGACTTGCTCCTCTACACCAGTTACAGCTGCAGGAAACGTAACCAGAGAGGGACATATCATTGGTAGGGATAAGACTTGTCACTCAGTCCCCACACATGCAGGCCTTTCAGAGATTGTAATGGCACAGCAGAAAAGTGTTTGTCATACCAGTCCTGAAACACAATGGTCACTTGGGACCCACTGTCAAGCAAAGCCCAGTAGGAATACTGTTCATAGCCACAGTAGTTTCCATCGAAGGACCCACTATTTTGGACCAATCTGAGGGACAGCAGCTGGGGCCTGGATGGACGATTTAGCAACAAAGGGGTTTGAGTTAGGCGGTCCAAAGCCTTCATAGCGGTCATTTTGTGCACTCCTTGACTACTGATTTGTTTTCCGAAGCTCTCCTTGAAGCCGGATCACCACTTTCTCTAAGTCCTTCTGAGACCGGCATTCCTTCATATGACCATCCCTTCCACAGTTGTGACAAATGATAGACTCTCAGGGCATCCTTGGGGAGAACATTGCAGGGGATGCCGGGTATCGACAGGAGAGTGTGATGGCCTCCTGCTGGTAGTGTGCCATGCCTCAAAAACTCTTTTAGGGTGGCAGTCAGTTTCTTGAGCTCAGCCGAGAAACAATTCTCCCTAGAGGACGCCTGAGGATGCACCCCACCCCCATAACAGTCACGTCCTGACAGGGGCCAGGGACTTGGTCAGCAGGGGTTACCTCAGCAACACACGTGGTTGTACTTTTCTGACTTCCTTAATAACTCCTCTCCCAATCGGTTAGCCCACAGGTGGGGCACACTTAGTGGCTTACATTTCTGAAGAGCTATCAGGGGCCATAACCACCAGGGTTGCACTCACCCCATAGTCACAATCTCCCTCTTCACCTTCTACTTCTCGGAGTTCCTTTATCAAGTCACAGTAGTCAGGTGGGTCACCCTCCTATCCTGGAGCCTTAACTGGATGATCTGCACTTAGAATGCTTGGCATGTTGTAGTATGTGCCCCAATCTCACATGGTTCAGATCATTGGTGGCTACCCCACCTTTTCGTAAGATTTCTGCAGAGCTCTTCTAGGTGAGTAACATCTGCAGACAAACTCTTCCTCATAGAAACATAGAAACATAGAACATAGTTACCCAGATAAGCAACCGCAAGGCCCATCCAGTCTGCCCATTTCTTTTTCTACCTTATAAATGTACCATCGGCCTTTGCTCTGTCAGTGACCTATCTATTCATAGTCATTTGTATTGCTCCCTTATGCCTATCCTATGCCTGTTTGAAGCCCTGCACTGTATTCATAGCCACCACTTCTGTGGTAAGCCATTCCATGCATCTACCACCCTTTTCTGTGAAAAAGAATTCTCTCATTTCCCTTAATCTGCCTCCCTAATCTCATGCTGTGTCCTCTTGTCCTGCTATTTTCTTATATTTAAACATGTTAGACTCTTTTCACCTTGTTTATGCCCTTAAGGTGTTTAAATGTCTCGATCATCTCACCTCTCCCTCCTTTGCTCAAGGGTATACATGTTAGGCTCCGTTAATCTGTCCTTATATAATATTCTGGTACAGTCCCTGCACCATTTTGGTTACCTTCTCTGGACTGCCTCAATTTAGTTAATGTCCCTTGCAGAGATACCCACTGCACCCAGTACTCCAGATGGGCTCAACCAATGTCTTGTGCTAGAGGGATTATTACCTCCTCACACTCCAGATACCCCTACTAATACACCCTAACACCCCCTAGCCTTACCTACTGCTTTAGGTCTGCTTGATGATTTTAGGTCATCAGTGATGATGATGCCCAAGTCTCTTTCTTCCTTTGTGACTGCTAGCAACCCTCCCAGCCTATAAGGGTTTCAGGGTTTCTCTCTCTCATGTGCATGATTTGCACTCTTTGCATTAAATCCCAGTTGCCACTCTTCTGACCATTCTGGGTTATTTACCCAGATCTCTTCTCATTCTGCCCACCCCATCTGGATCATCTACTCTGTTGCAGATCTTGGTGTCATCTGCAAACAGGCATGTCGTTTCACTCCAGTCCATTCATGTAGGTCACTAATGAAGATGTTGAATAGGACTGGCCCCAGGACTGATCCCTGAGGTACCCCTAATGGTGACTTGCATCTCTTCTGACTGTATGCTATTTACTCAATACTTCTGTTTTCTTCTGCCAGTCAACCAGTTTGCCACCCAGTTGACCAACTTCTGACCTGCACCCCCGAGCCTACCTAGCTTATTTATCAATCTTCTATGTGGAACAGTGTCAAAAGCTTTGCTAGTCAAGGTAGGTTACATCAACTGCTCCCCTTGGTCCACCACTCTGGTTACCTCCAGTCAAAGAAATTATGAGATTAGTTTGACAGACCTTCCTTTGTAAACCCATGCTGTCTTGGATCCTGTGCCCTATGGATTCCAGGTGTTGCACTATCCTTTCCTTAAGGAGTGCCTCCATAATCTTGCCCACTACTGAGGTAAGACTGACGGTCTGTGCCCTCCCTCCTCCTGCTACCACTCTTGTGGAGTGGGATCACATGAGCCTTTCCAGTCTTCTGGGACCTCTCCTGTGCTCAGAGACTCACTAAACAATTTCTAATGGCTCTGCTAGTTCCTCCTTACTCCTTAAGTACCCTGGGATGTATGCCATCAGGTCCCATTGCCTTATCCACCCTGAAGCTTAGCGGTTCTTGTAGGACCCTTTCTTTTGTGAAGGGAGTAGTGCTCACCTCCCTCCCCTGTGTCCATGATGCTGAGCTGTGGGCCTCACCCTACCTTCCTCTTCTCTTCAGTAATACTGAGCAAAAGTATCTATTTAGGATAGATGCCTTCTACAGGTCCTCCTCACATTGCTCCCCTTTCTCCATTAAACACTTAGCACCCCTCTGGACTTTCTCCTTTCACTAATGTATCTATAGAAAGTCTTGTCACCTTCTTTTACTGTTCGTGCTAGTGTTTCCTCAGTTTGGGACTTTGCCTGCCTTACTGCTTACCTGCTTCCCTTAGGGCAGTTTGGTATGCCTCCCTATCTTCATCCCGCTGTGTTCCTTATATTTTCTGAAGGCCTTTTTTTGGCTCTGACCTTTTCTGCTACTATATTTGAGAACCAAAGTGGTTTCTTCTTCTTTGCACTTCCTTTCTGTCTAACACAATGGGATGTTGCTTCAAGTATTGTATCCTAATGCTTGCCCACTTTGCCTGTACCTCCTCACCTGTGTTTCTTTTTTGCCAGGGCTAGCTTAACTCTGTTGGCCATCTTATCAAAGTCAGCTCCTCTGAAGTCCCATATTTTGTCTTGGAATGGGATGATTTAGATGTAGTAGCCAAATTGAAACCATACCATGTGGATGGTCACTGGCCCCAGGTGACCTTCTACCTGGAGATCTGTGATCCCTTCTTTGTTAGTCAGTACTAGATCTAGGATAGCCCTGTCTCTTGTAGGTTGCTGTACCAGTTGTTTGAGGCCCTCCCTGCAGGGAATCCACTATGAGTCTAGTTCTGGCAGATGTTCCTGCTGGTATTGACCAATCTGTATCTGGCATGTTGAAGTCTCCCATTATCAGAACCTCCCTTTAGCTGTCATGTTTTGTATATCTTCTAACAGTAATGTGTCTATGTCCTCCCTCTGGTCTGGGGGCCTGTAGACACCCCAGTTCTTATGGCTGTCCATTACCTGTTTCCAGGGTGACCCACAGTTCTTCTGGCTCCTTATGTGTATTCTGAATTTCTGTAGCTTTGATATTTTCATTAACATACAGGGCCACCCCTCCCCCTTTTGCACCTCGGTCTCTTCTGAACAATACATATCCAGGTACTGAAGTCTCCCAAGTGTGGTTACTGGTAAACCCACGTCTCACTAATTGCTACTATGTCCAGTTTAGCCTCTGACATTGTGCCTGCAGGTCTGGGATCTTATTTCCCAGGCTGTGAGCATTTTGTACATGATTTTCCATTGGCCAGATTTTGGTGTGTTAGTTGTTGGGTGAAGTTTGGCATTGCCCTGTGCATCGTGTGTGGGAGACAAACCTTTTTCTTACCTGGTGATGCAAATGAATGGCAAACCACGCTGAATTCCTGTGTTTGACCACTGGCGCTGAGGGAGAATGTGTTCTTCGATTCGACGTATGGGGTGCTGCACCCCTCTCCCCATTTGCTAGTTTAAATATTCTGCAAAGACGTCAAACTTCTGCCCCAATGCACTGACTCCCTCTTTAGTCAGATGCAGTCCATCAAATTTAAGAACTTTGGCTCCAGAACTGTTGCCAGTTCCCTACAAATCTATGTCCTTTTTCCTGGCACCAGTCCTTGAGCCGCGTGTTTAGCTCCCTATCTCCCCTTCTCTGACCTTCCGTCCATCTGCTCCCTTCTCCCAGACTGGCAGGATCTCAGAGAAGGAGATGCAGACGAAATAGATGATAGTTTGTCACCCAGCCTAGTCAGGTGTTCCTTGGTCTCACAGCTGACCCGGCTGCGAGATCGATAGTCCTATGTACTAGGGACATCAATGTTTTCTCCTGCTTTGTGAACAATTTTAGTAATGCGGTCAGTGTCTCTCCATGCTGATGTACCTGGGGACATCTGACCATCACCCTAACTGGAGATGGGTATCAACTCCCGAATCATGGTCTCCTATGATCAGAAGTTTTTGGATTTCCTTTCTGCTTGTTTAGTTTTGGTTCCTGATTTGGGTGAGTATTGTTGTACTAGCTCCTGTGCAGTGTCCTGCTCTGCAGTGTCTTCTGCCTCTTTATTTGATTTCAGAGATAGAGGCAGATACCTGTTTATAGTGTTTATATGGTTTTTGGGTAATGTGTTGGAGAGCAGAGAGCTTTTGTTTGGTACCTGAAATTTCCCATCAAAGTTTCCCCTGATTCAATGTTCTGAAGTTGCCTTCAAGTATGGATAGGTGCTTCTTGAGAGGCCTCAGGGTTCTTGGACCTCAAAAATTAATGGCTTCAAGGGTTGGGCCCTCAAACATTCTATGATTCTTTTCCTTCTCAGCCTCCACACACTGCCACTCGGGTACCAAGGAGGCAACATAGTCGATCCAGGTCTTCCAGTCATCCTCGCCCTTGGGGGTAGGGAGGTGCCGAGAAGATTCTCCGTCTCTGGTAGGAGTCATGGCTATAGCAGGTACAGATATAGGGGCCAGCCTTGGTGCTGGCACAGAAGGCAGAGCAGTAACAGTCAGGGAGTGAGAGGAGGTGTTAGGAAGGAACACACCCCAGGTGGCAGGAATAGTTTCTTAAAATCCTCTACAGTTTTCCTCCTCCAGCAACAACTTAGCAATTTCTCCTCAAAAGTCTCAGATAATGGTGGGAGTTCATCCTCCCCAGGGTCTTTACTGTCTTTGGTTTATCACTCTCCAGTCAGCATGGGCACATCTGAGGCAATAGTCTGTGGCACTTTAGAGCCGTCCACCAGGTCACTACACTCTATTAAGGCCATAAAAGTTTGTGCAAGCAAATTAGCCTGTCAACCCACTACCACAGGGTTTTTTTTTTTTTTTTTTTTTTCACATTCAATTTGGAAAGGACTCCTCTACAGTGTCTCTTCTGGTGACCCAGGGGATATAGAGTATAAGCATAGCATTTGGGGTCGATCTCTTGCCCAGTACACCACCCCACCAACTGGTGTACAGCCACTTCTGTTGGGTAGCCATTTATATTTGATAATAATTCACATTTTGGCCACTAGGGGTGCAAACTTCCAGCAGTGCCTCCAAGACGTAACCCCTAGGTGGCGCTATCCCAAGGGCTACTACCCCTACCCCTGCCTGCTTGGCTAGTAGCAGGTTGAGGGGCCAAGGTTCAGTGACAGGTGCCTCCACCCAAAGATCAGGGTTGGTACTGGTCAATCTAACCAGGCCGCAGCCCTCTGGCACACTGTGACCCCCCCCTTCGTTTCCCATTAGTGGACCATGCAATACACACTGTTTACCTTCCCAATGCCCCAGATATGCTTTGCACATACACATATGTTTGGCACTTACACCCAGGACTGCTTTCTTCCTGGTCTTTGGGGACCCCTGTAAACAAGGTGATGCAGGACAAAGGCAACAATACAATCTCTTTAACATAAACTGACACCACAGTCAATATAAATTGCAGAAAAAGTAGATTTGATTTATTCAGGGGTAGTAACACAGGAGGGGCACAATCAGGATAATTTGTTTGAACACTTTATCATTTACTCTATAGTGTGGGCAGTCAGAGTCCCCATAGATACATAGACAGTGTCGGCAGATAGGGCCTATGGTCCACCCAGTCCTGCCCATTTGAGCTTGTAAGTTCAGTTTGTTTCCTAGAAGTCTGTTTCCCTTACCCTGACCTCTAGAATTCCTTTGTCTATCCCGTGCATTCTTAAATCCGTGATTGTTTCAGCCCCCACATTCCTCTGGCAGGGTGTTCCACTTGTCCACCACCCGTTCTGTGAAGAAATTCTTTCTCATGTTTCCTCTGAATTGTCCTCCCTCCAACTTCATCCCATGCCCTCTAGTCCTGGAACATCTTTTCGCTTAAAAATAGTGTTTTCCTGCACTCTGTTTCTCCTGTAAGATACTTGTATGTCTCTATCATATCCCCTCTCCCTCCTCTCTTCCAGGGAGTACATGTTCAGTTCCTTCAACCTGTCTTCATAGGACTTGTGATGCAATCTATGCACCATCTTTGTTGCCCTCCTCAGACCTTCTCTACCCTGTCTATGTCCTTACGTGGGTATGGTCTCCAGAACTGTACACTGTACTCCAGGTGGGGCCTCACTAGTGTCTTGTATAGCGGAATTAGGACCTCCTTTCCTGCTGGTGATGCCCTCACCATACATCCCAGCATCCTATTTGCTTTTACCTGCTGCCTTGTCAACACTGTTTCCCTGCCTTGAGGTCATCAGCAGATGATAACCCCAAGATCCCTTTCCTGCTTGGTGCATGCTATATCCTCACCCCCCAACTGATATATTGTGCTGGGTTTTTGTGCCCCATATGCATTATCTTGCACTTCTTGGCATTGAATTTCAACTGCCAAACCCTTGACCATTCTTCAAGTTTCTGCAGGTCCCTTCTCATTCTGTCTACACCCTCTGTGTGTCTACTTGTTACAGAGCTTTGTGTCATCAGCGAACAGTGAAATTCTGCCTTCTAGATTCCTAAGCAATGTCACTGATGAAGATGTTGAATAGGACCGGTCCCAGCACTGATCCCTGTGGTACCCCACTGGTCACTCTTCCCTCTGTGGAGTGACAGCCATTACCACCACCCTCTGTGTCCTGCCACCAGCCAGTTACCTACCCACCACACTACTGTCCTGCCCACACCCATTTTCCCCAGTTTGTGTAATAGTCGTCTATGTGGCACAGTGTCAAAGGCCTTGCTGAAGTCCAGATAGGCCATGTCCACTGCCCTCCCCTGATCCACCTCCTAGTCACCCAGTCAAAAAATTCAATGAGATTGGTCTGACATGACCTCCCTGGTGAAACCATGCTGCTTTGGGTCCTGTAGTCCATTGACAACCAGATGTTCCACCAATCTCTCCTTCAGAAGTGCTTCCATGATCTTTCCCACTACCGAGGTGAGGCTGACTGGTCTGTAGTTCCCGCTTTGTATAAGGGACTACATCTGCTGTCCTCCAGTCTTTGGGTACCTCCCTGTTTCCAGTGATTGGCTAAACAGGATGGCCAGAGGTTCAGCCACCACCTCTCTTAGTTCTTTAAGGACCCTGGGGTGCACCCCATCTGGCCCCATTGCTTTGTCAACTCTTATTACTTCCAGTTCCTTCGGACCCTTTCTCGTGTAAAGGGACTTGTGTCCATTTCTGCACCATTCTCACCCTTGTGCTCCCTTCAGACCCATTACCCCCCCTCTTCCTCAGTAAAGACTGAGCAGAAATACCTGTTCAATATGTCAGCTTTACTGTTGTCATCCTCCATGCGACTCCCATCCTCCCCCTTCAGTCTCACTATCCCTCCCTTTGTCTTTCTTTTTCCACTTATGTAAGTCACACTCTCTAGGTACCCAGGGGATGAAAAAGGGGCTGGCCAGGACACGTTGCCTGGGGTAGGCTGGTGCTGCAGCTGGTTGGGGCCCTGTGAAGAAAAGGACAACATGCACCACACCCTAATTGTAATCCGGAGCCGGAGGGCTCAGTTCGTGCAAATGAAAGAAATAACTGACAATCAGGTGACACACTTTTGATTTTTAGCTATAGGTTGCAGGAGCTACCCTGTTTGTTACTCACGACACCAAAACTGGACACAGGAAGGAACGATGGTCAAGGCGGTGGGGGATGTTCTGGATTGCCAGAAGAGCAGGGCCACCACAAGTCGCTACAGCATCGTTCCTGTTCAGGCATGGAGCAGGGGGCTGATCCCTGGCAGTCTCTCGTCGATGGATCTTCTCTCTGCCGCAGGGGTAGGAGGCAAGGCCCACATGACAGAGCCTAACCGCTTACACAGCAGTGGATACAGTCAGTTGGGGCTGGGTACAGGCGTCCAACCCATGACACACAGCTAAACTGGGGAAAACCAGATTGCGACCCCATTCCAGTTCACAGCACATTTATATTTTAGCCAGCAGCACACAGTTGCACAGTAGGAAGAAAGCGCAAATTCATATGTACATAACTATTACTGTACCAGGCAAAATGCTCCCGATCCCAATCTCAGAATCACTGCTCAAACCGGGAGCTCAAGTAGCTGGGTTCCTGACAGGCTGATCGCTTTCAGCAAAATCTTGGTCTTCTACAGATTTAGCCTGGTCACACTTCAGTAGCTTCTTCGTTCTCGTAGATCGGATTCAGTCCAAAATAATCATTTTCTCCTCTTGGGGCAGCAAACCAGGAAAGCAGGCCAGGGTTCAGGCCTTCCACAATTTCTCCCAAGAAACTACTACACAGAGGATGCTCGGACTAGCCCAAGCTGTTTCTCTCTCAACTGCCAACACAGAATCTCATTCACAGCAGGCAGCCCAGGCATTTCCTTCAGATCCCAAGAGGTCCGGTTGGCTGACTCAGCTGTCAGTCACAACATGTTCACCCTGTTGGTGCAAAAGGCACCACAGTCCCAAACTACAATTCCCAGAGTCTGGCTCCACATATCCCCTTTAGATGCAGGCTCTATTTTAGAGTCCTCACATACTGATTGGTCCATTTCGAGTTTGGGACCAAAATGGTGGAGCTTAACTGAACAGTCCTTGCTGCAAGAAAGGCAGGTTAGCACAAACTACATTTTCATCACTGATCTAAATGATTACCAGCCATTAGTTACATCTTTCAGCAGGGCTCCCTCTGCACAATTAGCGATGGCAGAAATGGAGTGATTATTCAGCAGCCGAGGCGGGACTCGAGCAGGAAAACACTCAGACCCCCCATTCAAACTGATTAGCTCTGCAATCAGGCAGCACTTAAAGAGACAGTACATGGAGGTTTCTTTAAAGGCGCACTGGCAACAACATTTAAACTGCTAAATGCAGGACACCAGCCTGGCAACGAAAGTATTTGGGCAAGCCTTTCACACGGAAGCCTTTTGGGAACCCCCATTTGTAGCGGGTTACACTTCACATATGATGAAGCATGGAAATAACATGAGTGGCAGAGCCATAATTGAGTTGTGTCTCCCTGCTCCCTCAGCTGATAATAAATGGCTTACTGTGAGTCAGGTCATTCATTGTGTGTCCAATTTGTACCATTTATTGAAAAACTGTAAAAACATTAAAATTAGAGTATTTTAGAGATTTAACTGTTTGTATTGGATTACACTGATCTTTTTAGTGCAGCACACACCACTGTGATGTCATCATGTCATCAGGAATTGTTGAAGCAGCTTTTCCATTGGTTTAGGCTTTCCTTTGTGACCTGTCTAAAGTGAAGACAAATGGGCAAAGCGAGAATAAATAATTTATCCTCATTTAGAATGACTTCAGTGGCTAATATAAATAATTTATCTGTAAAGGTTTAACTTTCATTATACATTGTATAAACACCATTGAAACAGAATTTGACAGCAGAAGAGGACCGCTATCACCCAGTCTGCCCCGGATGTTTCCTGCTCAGTCCACCCCCACAGACTCTAATTGGTCTCTGGCAACCTTCTCCCTCCTCCCTGCCAAGTTACTAATGTAACCTTAGATGGCGCTATCCCAGGGGCTACTACCCCTGCCTGATTTGCCACAACAGGTTGAGGGCCTGGATCCAATGGAGGGTGCCTCCACCCAGAGGTCAGGGTTTGCAATAGTTAAACTTACTTGGTCACAGCCCTCTGGGACACTGCAACCCCCTTCTTCCCACTAGTGGCCCACACAATATATCAGAATTACCTTCACAGTATACACTTACCCCAGGGCTGGTTCAGGCACTGGGACCTCCTGTAAAATAAGATACAGTGCAACAATCACAGTACAATACTTTAACATAGACAAATACCTCAGGCAGTATAACTTTGCTGAAACAAGCAGCTCTGATTTATTTAGGGGAATATAACAAGGACAGGGAAATCAGGTTAATTAAACATACTTTACTCATCTACCTATGGCTCTGTGATTGCGGCCTATCCCTACCAGTTACTGTCACAATTTTTAAGCCCACAAAGTGGCTAGTCCAAACCGTGGCAGCTGGTAGGGCCCTTTCACACAGAGAAAAGAAAATTAGTTAAACAGTCAGCAGTACAGTAATTCTATTTGGATTCAATGTGGCAATTCAACAGGGAGCGACCCTGAATTAGTACTCACGACCTCAAACAAGATAGGGTCCTTCAATGTCAGCAGGGCTACTCTTGAGCTCCACGAGACTCCTCACACATTTATATGGCAAAAGAAAGTACTATACCAGGCAGGCTGCTTCTCTATCCCGATGCATTACTGCACAATACCGGGAGAACACACAGCAGATTCAGTTCCTGACAGACCGAGTGCAATTCAGCAATTTCTCCAGTCTTCTACAGGGTGAGCCTGGTTTCTACTCCTCAGATATCCTTTGATTCTCTTCACAGGACGGATTCAGTCCTAACAAGCAGTTACACAAGCTGCGACAGAACTCTGGGCCTTACACACGCTTTCCCTCGATTAAAACTGTGCACTGAAGGAGCAGGGTTCCTTTCACTGCCAGAGCTAAAACTGAAACTCCAACAGACAAAACCGGCACTTCCTTTGAGTTCCTACCAGTTCTTGACTGGATTGGCTGTCCTCACAATAGACTGCTCCTGTTGGTCCAAAAGGCGCAAGTCTAAACTACATCTCCCAGAGTCACTGCCCATACAATCCTCTTGTGGCTGGCTCAGATTATAAGTCCAAGTTCTGATTCGTCCAAGGCACCATTTTAGAGCTAGCTTACTCTCACACTGATTGGTCCAGTTCAGCAGTTCAAAACTAGAATGGGAACTAGGCAGACACAGTTCTGACTGCAAAGAAAGCAGGTTAGACAAACTGTAATTTCATTATTACTCTAAATGATTTCTGGCAAACAGTTACATCTTTCAGATAGGTTCCCTTTGCACTCCTAGTGACTGCAAAATGGAGTGAATTGGCAGCAGCTCGAGTGGTACTCAAACAGAGAAGCACACAGTCCCCCCATACAAACTAATTATGTCTGCAAGCAGACAGCTCTTAAAGAGACAGTACCAGAGGCTCTAAAAACACTCACTGATAAATGGCTTAAATGCCAAACACCATTCAGGCTTGGAGCATTCAAGCAAGCTCCTGGAAGTCTTTTGGAACCCCCATTTGCAGGGGGTTACCAATATTCCTCTAGGTCTATCCCACATATCGTGAGCCTTTGTTTCACCTCCTCCACATTTACTGGCAGTCTGCTCTAGGGTGTCTACCACCCTTTCCAGTGAAGCAGTACTTCCTCACATCCCTCTTAACCCTCCCCTAGCTTCATCTCAGCCCCTTTCCTGGTGGTCTTTCTCATTTAAAAGCAACTCCCTTCTACACCCTGTTCACCCCTGTGAGATACTTGTAGGTCTCTGTCATGTCCCTCTCACTTTCCTCTCTTCCAGAGTGTATCTGTTGAGATCCGTCAGCCTCTTCCTACAGGGCTTTGGTGCAACCCCTGCACCATTTTAGCTGTCCTCATCTGGACTGCCTCTGTCTTTTCTGAGGTGTGGCCTCTGGAACTGGGCACATTACTCCAGGTGGGGTCTCACTAGCGAGCAATAGAGTAGCAACACCACCTCCTCTCTCCCTCCTCCTGCTAGAGATGCCCTTCCTATGCACCCCAGCATCCCACTGACTCTACTCACTGCTTTGTCACACTGCCCTGCCACTATAAGGTCATCAGTAAGGATACCCCCAAGGTCCCTTTCCTGCTTAGTGACTGTCAGTATCTCCTCCCAACCTATACTCAGCTCCGGGTTTCCTATGTGCCTAGGTGCATGATTTGCAGTTTTGGCACTGAACTCACTGCCGTGCTCTTGATCACTCCTTGGGTTTCCCAAGATCCCTGTGCATTCTTTCCACCCCTTTCCTATTGTTCCCCATTCCAGATTTTGGTATCATCTGTAGAAAGGCATACCTTCCTTCCAGTTCTTCTGCAGTGTCACAAAGACATTGAAGAGGACCAGTCCCAGTACTAAGCCCTGCTGCACCCTGCTGGTTGCTCTCCATCATTAGAGTGAGAGTACCTTTAACTACCACCCTCTGTTGCCTATATGTTAACCAGTTTCTAACCCAGTTCACTACTTTGGATCCCACTCTATGCTGCTCAAAGTGTTAATCAGTCTTCTGTGCAGCACAGTGTTGAAGACCTTGCTGAAATTCAGAAAGGCCAGTAAATCAGATGCATCTGGCATGGACTGCCTCCCCCAGTAAATCCACGCTGCCTGTGTTTCTTTGGGTTAGAAAATAATGTCAGCATGGCTGAGTTGTTAGAACATCTGCTTCTGGGCCAGAAGGTTGTGGGTCCTTGTCCACTTCAGGATTGGGCTCATATGAAAAGCTGGCACTGGAGTGCAGTACTGGGGAGCCTGCTGTCCCTCTGATGAGATGTTAAACTGAGGTCCCTTCTACCTATCTGTGGTGCTGTCCTGGTGGAAGTAAAAGAACACAAGGCATTATTCACAGGAGTAGAGAATTTTCCCGGTGTCTGGCCAATAGTCCCTTCTCATAAAACTGGTTCATGCAACTGACCAAGGCTGTGTGTGGGTGTTGATGTGTGGGGCAATTTGCCACTGCACATTCAGTCACTTCACTACCAGTCTCTCATTGCTTGTAAAGCACTTTGGGATCGATGTGTATGAAAAGCACTATATAAATGCTGATTTTCTTCTCCTGTGGCCTTTTAGTCTGTGGGATTCAAGATACTCTACTACCATTCCATTAATTTCTCCACCACTGAAGTGAGATTGATCAGCCCACAGTGTATAGCATTCTCCCGCTGCTGCTCTTATGTAGAGGGTCCATGCCTGCTCTCCTCCAGTCCTCCTGAACTATTCTGGTTTCCAGTGACCTGTTGAATAAGGCCCTCAGTGGGTAGCTAGCAGCTCCTGAGTTCCTTTAGTACCTTTGGATATATCCCATCCAGTGCCACAGACTTGACCACCTTCAGAGCTGTAAGTCCCTTCGGACCTCTTAAAAAAAAAATGGACTTGCCTTCACCCCCCCACCCCTTGTTCCTGCTGCACCCAGGTGGTCCATCCTCACTCCACTGAGAGGACTGAAAAGAAGTACCTGTTCAGGATGGCAGCTTTTCTTTGTCCTCGCCTGGGCAGCCACCTACTGCCCTCTATCCTCTCTCTCTCCCTCCCTTGTTTTCCTCTGCTCACTTATGTAGCCAAAGAAAGTCTTATCCTTTAGTTCCCACTTTGGCTATCCTCTCTCTCTGTGCTTTGTCTCTATCACCTTTTCCCACATCCCTCCATTTTACTTGGTACACTTCCATGTCCTCCTCCCTCTGCATTTCCTTATACCTCCTGAATGGCACCCTTTCTTCCTCACCACCTTTGGCCACTTCCCCAGAGAAATTATACTGGTCTTCTGCCTTTACTCAGTTCCTTCATGCAGAGGTTGGTTTTTGATTATGCCCTTCTTTTTTTGAGGTTCAGTTTTAATAAATATAAAGAGATGGGACATATAATTGCTCTGGTACTCATACTGCACCAGATTATTACCCATTAAATTTGTTAACATCATAACTTTCACTTACATTATTCTAAGGCACATGATCCAGGCTTTTAATTCACAACTTGCCTTACTGATATTTTTGTTTTATTCTATATGTTTTTGATCTTTATTTATGTTCCTTCTAATTTGTTGCTAGGAAGGGCTGCCACATTCCCTCAAATTCCTCCTCTCGACCTTCCTTAATGAATTGTTTCTTTCCATATTCATTGCTTCTACCATATAATTTAACCAACTTTAAAAGTTGGGGGTTAGAATCTATCCATTTTGTTAATATACATTTTTGCAGTCGTCATTGCTATTGATATGAACACTTGCTGTGGCTGTTCAATCTTATTATTATGTTCCATTATTCCAAACATAGTAAACAAGATTTTGAATGAAATTTGTTTATTTATCACTTTCTTTATTAATTCATAAATTTTAGTCCAAAATTTGTTAGATAAGGGCAACTTTGAATTAAGTGTATCAATGTGCCCGATGTGGTGATACATCTTGGGTATTTTCATTTATTTCTTTATTCATCTTATGCAGTTTACTACAGTGTAAGGTACATTTTTTGTATAATATTATATTAATTTATCTTAAGTTAGTTGCTTTTATGTTTACAAATGTTGATGCCAAGATCTCTTGCCAAATATATTCCATCTTTTCTTCCTCCATTTCAGCACTTAATTCCATTTGCCATTTTTGTTTTAATTTTATCATCTCTTTACTAGACAATCCAGATAAAGAACCATATAACACAGATATTAAGTTTTTATTTTCTTTGTTCCAGTAATTTTTCTAGTATTGTGTCACTCTTAATTTTAGGTTATCATTAGTTATTTGTATGTATTGTTTAATTTGTATATATTTGAAATAGTGTGTGAATGGGAGGAGATATTTTTTCTTAATTGTTCAAATGAAAAAATTCTTTATCAAATAGTTGACCCATTTCTGTCAAACCATATGAGGACCAGAGTTTAGTTATCTGATCCCCAATAGATGGAGGATGATGCCAGTTATTATGTAAAGGTGTGATTGTGAGATTCCTAGATCAAATTTCATAATCTTATGAATCTGAATCCAACTTTTAACTGTCCTCACATAAATTGGAAGTATGCTAACCTATCTCCATGCTTTTCCTGTCCTGAATATAAAAGATTCATTAAAAGTGGAGTAATTCCCCTCAGAATGCTCCATTCTAACTGAATTTCTTACTTCTGTCTGGTGGTTTATCCAATTCCATATTATAACCATCTGTGAAACTAAGTAATATTTATAAAATCTGGAAGAGCCAAACCACCCTTTACTACCGTAGCACCAATTTATTGTGTGCTATCCTTAGCTTTTATTTAACCAAATAAAATCAGTAATTATTTTTAGGGAGTTGAAAAATAACATGGGACTTCTATCAGTAGTGCCTGAAATATATAGAGGATCTTAGGTAGCACCTGCATCTTTACCAGATTAATCCTCCTATTAAAGTATATGGAAGGCTCCTCCATCTTTCTAAATCATTTTTGTTATTTGTAATATTTTATCATAATTCTGTATATATAGATTATCAGTATTTTTGTAATTATGATCCTAAGTATTTGAATGAGTCTGATTCAACACCATAATTAATATTCTTATCTATTGCTTTACCCGTATCTAAAGTTTCAATATCACTGTTTTCTCAGTTAATTTTGAATCTTGATTCTTTCCTGAATTGTTCTGTTATTTGTATGAATTCATTTACAGATTTTTATCATTGTCCAAGTACAATAAGGCATTGTCTGCATATAAGCTTATTTTATTATATGTATTGTTATACATTATTCCTTTATCCTGTCATTTTGCCTTATATATTCTGCCCAAGGTTCTATTACCGCTTGCGAAGATTAGTGGAGAAATAGGGCATCCCTGTCTTGTACCCCTTGATATTTTAAATACAGTAGACAAATCATTATTAATTTTTAATGGTGCAGTTGGAAGATAATAAATCAGTTTAATCCAATCCAAAAGTTCCCACCAAAGTTCATTTTCTGCATCACATGTATAATGTATTTCCATTCAACGTGATCGAATGCTTTTTCTTGAGATTGTTATTGAGTCCTTTTTATCCTTATTTTCCAATAAGTTCACAGTTCTTATATTTTCCATAATTTTCTTCCTCTAATGAATCCATTTTGATATATATTTATTAAATATGGTAAGAATTTATCTAACCTTAAAGGGAGAACTTTATAATCAGAATTTAATAATGATATTGGTCTATATGATTTACATAGGTGGGGTCTTTATCTTCTTTTAGAATAGAAGAATAATTGCTTCATAAACGTCTTTGGAGCTTTTTAATTCTATTATTTTATTGAATAATGCCACAAGAATAGGGATTAATATAGTCTTGAATCTTTTATAAAATTCAATCTGTATACCGCTCCAAACCAGGAGCCTTCCTGTCTTAATCTCTTCAATTGCTGTTTCTATTTCTATGTATGTAAATGATATATCTAATTTTGTTTTAATTTCTTCTGTAAGTTGTTTTAAGTTTATTCTTTCCATTATACTAATTTGATCTAATGTTTTTCCTGAGCTGTATATAATTCTTTATAATGTTCTACAAGTGTATCCATAATTTCTGCTGGGTGTTTTTTCAATATTCCATTCTTGTCTTTTATTTGTATTATATTATTTCTTTCTTGATCTTTTTTGTTTGCCATGCCATTAATTTTAAAGGTTTCCTGAGTTCATATAGTAATTAGCTCTTGTTTTTAGAATTTGGTGTTTTGCTTTTTTGTAATCAATTTATTATATAAGTCTCTTAACTATTAATTGATTTAAGATGTGCTTATCTTGCATTAAAGAATGAGTTTGTTCCAGTATCTTTATCTCTTCTTCTAGCACCTTAAGTTGATGAAACCTTTTTTTCTTCCCCATTTCCTGTAGATGACCCTTATATCCAGGGTTTAAATTAATACAGACCCCATAATATCCACATTTTGATTTAAAATTCTTTCAAAGAACTCTCTAATTTATTTTTCCAATGCTTCATAAGTAGGGGCATCCTTAAAAACCTGTGGATCCATTTTCCATATTGAAGATTTTATATTTTGCTTATTCAGTTGTATTTCCAAAATACAGGGAGAGTGGTCAGATATCATTATTCCCAGATAAGTTGTCTTTTAACCAAATATAATAAAGATTCTGAAAGTAAAAATAATTGATTCTAGAATAGGAATGATATGTATTAGAATAATAAGAGTACTGATTTATTTCTTCTTCCATTTGTATCCAACCAATTTTACTTAAATTTTTTTTTTTTTAATATCCAAAATTTTCTTTCTTCATCTCTTCCCCCACATTCTTTAAATACATATTTTCCTTTTTAATATTGATTAAGAATTCCATTACCCTTCCTGGGATCCATAGGACCCTCCCTTGCAGAGATGCACTAATTGGCATCTCTTGTGTTTGTTGACACAGTCACTACATCTTTTCTCCCTTTTTACCTTTCTGCTCCAATTCTCTCTCTTTTCTCCTTTATCTTTCAACATAGTGAAGAGAAGAGAAAAAATCTCAAGATTTATGTTTAGCTTTAGACGGAAAGTACCTGGTGAAGGGTAGTTATGGTAAGCTAAACTATAGCTCAGGTTCCCTAAATCTTTGTAGTGTCTCTTGTATTAACTCTATTCTCCTCCTTTACTTATGTTAGGCTTTCTTCTGTATCTTATATATGTATCCATTCCTTTCAAACAACATGAAGTCTTGCTATATTATGACAATTGCAGTTTGTCCCACCATTAGAACTGCCCGGAGGTGAAATAGTTAACTTCCATGCCAGGCATGGAACTTGGAGCCTTGAGCTCGGTTAGAAGCTCTGTCTGTGTAATTTCAAACTGAAACTGTCAGATTCTTTACTCTGCCTCACTGGAACAGTCGCTCCGGAGATTTCTCCTACTGCTCGGTTCATTTCGTTAAATTCAACCGAGTATTATTATTTTAACCGCAAACCGATCCGCTCAAGCTCTGTCTGTGGTATTGTAAGTAATAGACAGGTTTATTTCTGTGTGGAACTTGTAAATGTTTATCGGTTCGGTTTGAACCGATCAGGTTGTTTTAAAACTTTAAAAATCAAGCATTTAAAAGCTTTTAGAGTGCGGTTCCCGGTTCTTATCAGTTCTAAAAAGCGGATTTCATTACGTTTTTCCATGACCCGTGACATGGTTGGGAGCGGATAAGGTGTCTTGCCTGGCACTGCCGTTAAAAGGGCAAGTTTGTTGGTTAGGCTGGCATTATGTATGAGAAACCCAAAGAAAACCAGGCCCACTGGTTTAACACTGTGGTGTCTGTAGAAGCCTTGCCAAGGCTGACCCACACACCACATGTGTATATTGTCTGGGTTTGACCACCCCAATTCAGACTGCCAGATTTGTAAGAATTTCCTGCAGCCACCCTGGATAAGAGAGTTGGCAGGCTCAGGGAACGAGAGGCCAAAAGTCCGCTGACCCGATGGCCAGCCCGGTTCGGTGCCAGCCGAACCGGAGGGAGTGCCTCTGACCAGGCGAGACTTCCTTGGGAAAACGTAAAGCTGACTCTGAGGAGCCAGTTCCAGCAAAGAAAACTAGAAAATCAGCAGGTGTGGAGTCTAAAATTCTTCTCCAACTGCTGCAGAGATAGCAGAGCTATAGAAATTGTCCAGTCACTTTCTCCAGTTCCGTCCGAACCGCCACTGTCTGGTAAAAGTCGGTTCGGCCGGTTCCACCAGTTCAAGAATATGATTTAGAAGAGTTTTATGAACCAGAGGAGGGGAGGATGATTATGAACAGTATGAATGTGACTTTGAGAGTCTGGGTGTGCCCATTGGACGGACATCTCCCCAGACAGACCTTTAGAATCTCCCTACGCTTTCTGAGTCCCTTCTCACTTTATGTTTTATAAAAGGTTGCTGAAACCCTCTAGCTCCCATTGGAGGAAGCTGTGGATGAGCAAGAGGAACCTGATTTTGTAGAAATGATGGATATCCCAGAGTCTAGGAGATTGTCTATCCTCACATAAGTCATTTAGGAACAAACAATAAAAATTTTAAAAGCTCCTAATTCTGTGCCTCCTGTGGACAAGAAGATGGACAGGAGGTACACTTTGTCAGGTCCTGATACAGAATTCTTCACAGCAATGCAGTCATGTTGGAGTAGTTCAGGCTGCAGCCTGTGATAAGGCTAATATTCCTTGGCTTCACATCCTCCTGACAAGAACTCCAGGAAGATTGATGCCATGGCTAAAAATAATACATGGCAGCCCTGGGACTCAGGCAAGCAAATCACATGGCTTATGTGGCAAGATACCAAAATCTAGATGGGACACTGTCATGGCTTTGGCCAAACAGGCCCCTGGCCAGCTTACTAAGGAGCTGGAACAGGTGGTGCTGATGGTATTGAGGCATCCAAGGTGCAGTTCCATGCTGTTGTGGATTTTAATGATGTATCCTCTAGAGTCATGGCTACATCTGTGGCTTTTTGTAGGTTGGCTTGGCTCAGGTGTACTAGCTTGTCACAGGATACCCAGACTAAGGCTATGGATTTTCCTGTGGTAGGAAATTCTCTGTTTGGGGAGCAGACAGAGAATTATATGAAGAAAATGGATGAATATAGGACAACCTATAAGAGTCTCAAGCCAAGGAGTGGCAAGCCACTCCTCAGAGGCAGACCCCAGGGGTAGAGGTAGGCCTTTTCACAGGCCTTTTACAAACCAGGCCTCCTCTGCTTATGCTCAGAGGGGTTCTTCAGAGGGAGAGGCAGGCAGGGTGCAAGCAGGCCTGCTCCCACCCCTCAGCCTAAAGCCCCTGCCAAACAGGCACCCTGATGGGGTGCCCAGGGCCGATTCTCCATTACCTGTAGGGGCAGGTTGGCTTACTTATTCAGAACTGGGAGCCTCTAACATCAGACAAGTGGGTCCTGGAAGTAGTAAGCCGGGGTCTGGTTCTCAGCTTCAAAAATTTCCAAAGATGCGAATCAGATCTTTTCCACCTGCAAACCCTCTAGAGACATTTGCCTTAGAAACAGAGGTCTCAACCCTCCTGGCTCTCAGAGCTGTAGAAAGGGTTTCTCCCTACACCAGGGCAAGGGTCTGTACTCCAGGTACTTCTTACCCAAAAGACAGGAGAATGGGCCCATCTTGGACCTAAGATATCTAAACAAGCACCTTTTGAAACCAAAATTCAAAATGGTGACTCTGGCAATGATTTTCCTTCTCTAAGGCCAGGGGACTGGCTAGCTTCCCTGGACCTCAAGGATGCCTATTTCCTGTTCTCATCAGAAGCTCCCACCGAAAGTACCTCAGATTCGAACTGCCCTCAGGCCATTACCAGTTCAGAGCAATGCCCTTGGCCTTACCTCTGCCCCAAGGGTATTCACAAAATGTCTAGCAATAGCAGTTGCTCATTTAAGAAGGCAAAGATTGCCATCTTTCCCTACCTAGACGACTGGCTCATTGTAGGTCAGTCTCCAGACCAGGTCAAATCACACCTGCAAGTTACCCAGCAGCTGCTCACCTCTCTGGTTTCTTCTCAACCTTCCAAAGTCAATTCTGGAACCTGTCCAGGTACTCACCTTTATAGGTGCAGAATTGGACACAAACAGGCCAGAGCCTCCTGCCCCTAGAAGGGTAAGGAACCTCATTGGCCCTGGCCTCCTCCTTCACTCTGCAGGTCTCTCGACCAGCAAGGCACTTCTTACAGCTACTAGGACACATGGCTGCTTCCACAGCTGTAGTGCAAGGAGCAAGGTTTCAGATGAGGGACATTCAGTTTCATCTGAGAGCCTTCTGGTCCCAAAGGAAAGATCCCTTCCAAGTTGATCCCAGTGACTCGAACCCTGATCCAGGCCCTTCAGTGGTGGCAGGATCAGAGCATTTGAGACTAGGGTCCCTTCATCCCCTATCTCACTCCTTGACCTTTACTACAGATGCGTCCCTTCTGGGTTGGGGAGCTCACATGGCGACCTCTCCACCCAGGAGTGTGGTCCCCAGGAATCTCTGCTCCACATCAATTTGCTGGAACTCAGAGCTGTTTTATAGCACTTCAGGTGTTTTCTGCATCTGTTCAGAACAAAGTGGTACAAGTCAGAACAGACAACACCACTACAATGTGGTACATCAACAAACAAGGGGCACTTGGTCTTCGACCCTGTGCACGAGGCAATGAAGTTGTGGTCTCTGGCTTATTCCCTGAACACTTCCCTCACAGCAGTTCACCTCCCAGGAAAGGACAATGTCCTGGCAGATGCTCTTCAGCAGGATTTCCCAGGGCCATCACGAATGGTCTCTGGATCTCCAAGTACTGGGGATAGTTTTTGCCAGATGGGGCACCCTCAGATAGATCTTTTCGCAGCCCCAGACAATCACCAACTTCCACTGTTTTGTTGCAGGCCCCAGTGATGGGCTCAGTCCCCTGGATGCCTTTCTCCTAGATTGGGAAGGAAGTTTCTTACGCCTTCCCCTTCCCTCTCCTATTCAAGGTGCTAGTCAAAATCAGATCCCAGCCTTGGGATGATTCTGATTGCTCCAGATTGGGCCAGGCAGCCTGTACCCCTCCTTCTGTCTTTAGCAGTCCATATTCCCTGTGTCTCCCAGGAATCACAACCTGTTAACCTGTGCCCGGGGAGAGTTTGGTATCCATCTCAAATCCCTCAACCTCAAGGCCTGGCTCTTGAGGAGTTAGAATTGCTGACCTACACCTTTCTCAAGGTGTTCTTGAAATCCTGAAGGCTTCTAGGAAGCCTTCCACTAGGCTACTTATAACTCTAAATGGAAAGGTTTTCCATCTGGTGTTCTGGAAACATATTTCCCGGAATCTGCTGACTTGCCCATTGTTTTGGACTATTTGGTCTATCTTAATTCTTTGGGTCTGAGACCAGCTACCCTGAAAGTACACTTGGTAGCTGTCTCTGCCTTTATTCGCAGGAAAGCCCTCCTCTCTTTCCGCTCACCCTGTATTTTCCAAGTTTTTAAAGGATTACTTCATACTAATCCACCTTTCAGGGACCCGGTCCCTGCCTGGGATCTTAATGTTTGCATTGCTCAGTTGATGCAACCCCCTTGAACCTCTGTCTTCTGCAGAGCTTAAGTACTTGACTTGGAAAACTGTTTTCCTAGTAGCTATCACTTCTGCCAGGCGATAAGTGAGTTACAAGCTTTGTCAGTAGAGACTGACTTTATTTCCTTCCACAGGGATAAGGTAGTCGTTAGGACTAACAGGAAGTTTTTGCCTAAGGTGGTTTCAGATTTCCATCTTAATCAATCTACCTCCCTTCCAGTGTTCTTCTCTGACCATTCCTCCTCTGGTGAGAGGAGGCTGCACAACTAGATGTTAAGGGGCCTAGTTACTATATAGGCGTACCAAGGGTCACAGGTTGAATCCCTCCAACTTTTTCTCACTTATGGTGAGGTTGGGAAAGGGAAACCTGCCACTAAGAGATCCATTGCCAGGTGGATTGTCTCTTGTATCCAATTTTGTTATCAAAACTGGGAAAGTTCCCCTTCAGGCCTGAGGGCTCACTCTACCAGAGGTACAGCTGTGTCTCTAGCTGCTGCCAGAGACATCCCTATCTTAGAGATATGTCAAGCAGCTACTTGGAAAGCGGTACACACTTTCACCAACATTACTCCCTGGATGTCCAGGCCAGGAGGATGCTGGTTTACACAGCCATGCTTCAGAGCCTATTCCTAAGTAGGTTCTGTCCCTCCTCCATGGAGGTACTGCTGTGTAGTCTGCAATTGTCATAATATAAGCAAGACTTCATGTTGTTTGAAAAAAAATTACTCACCTTAGTAATGTTGTTTCTTCTAATGGAGTCTTGCTATATTATGACCTCCCCAGCCTGACCCTCTCAGAACTTCTACTTGGATATGAGGTGGGCAGTCCAGTGTGGGCACTTGTTTATGCCCATTTTATGTTTTTTCCCACCCTTTTGTCTTGGGGTTTTGGGGTGTTGTGTTTTGTTTTATCTTTTCTTATCTTATTTTCTGGTCCCTGACTTGAGTCTTTGTGTTGGGACCAGGAATGTATGTTAATATTTAGGTAGCCAGTTGGCTAGTGTAGGTTACAGCTTCCACACAGAACCTTAGTGAGTTTTTGCTCGTAAAGATCTGACAGTTTCAGTTTGAAATTACAGACAGAGCTTCTCTAGCCAGGCTTGTTTCCAAGTTCCATGCCTGGCATGGAAGTTAACTACTTCACCTCCGGGCAGTTCTAATGGTGGGACAAACTGCAATTGTCATAATATAGAAGACTCCATTAGAAGAAACAACATTACTAAGGTGAGTAATTTTTCTTCCTTCCCTTCTGTTTTCTTCCTTTTATCACCCTTTTTCTCCCCTTCCCTTATGAATATTATTCATATGGATGTGGTCTGCCTGTATGCGGTGATGGTTCTGCTGGAGTGCCATCATTTTCTCATAGGCTTCCTCTGTTTCTTTATAGTCATCATGTCATAATTTTGCCATTTACTAGAAAGCTAATTTAGCAGGGTACTGCATAGTAAAAGGATTCTTTTTCATATAGCTTTTTCTTTAATGGATTAAATATTTCTGTCTATTCATTGTGTCAGCTGAAAGATCTGGAAAGCATTAAACTTAAAATCTGCATGTTTTAACCTTTTCCGATTCTTGCCTTCTGTAATATAATTTCTCTGTCCTAAAATTTATGTGGCTTTATCAAAACTGAACATGGAAAGTTGCTAGAACCATTATTAAATCTTGCTCCAACTCGATGAGCTCTATCCAGTGTGATCTTTTGTTCAGGAAAGCTTCTCCCTACTGTTTCTGTAATCAACTTCTCAAAATTTGTTATAGGGTCTCCACCTGCTTCTACACCTTCTGGGACTTTTTTAATCTTATATTTCCTTCTAGATCTGTCCTCTAGATCTGCTATTTTGGTGGTCAACAAATTAATCTGAATGTCCTGCTGAGTTTGTATCTTCAGTGAGGTCCTTTAATGTCTTCTACCTGAGAAACCTGTTGCTCTAACTCTTGTGTTCTTATTGACAGCATTGATATTTTTTCTGTTATTCTACTCATCGTAGTGAGATTCCTTTATAGATTGACCCGATTCCCCACAGCTTTAAGCATATCTTGCCTTAAATCTGCCACAGCCTGCATTACATCTGCAGAGCCTGCATTCCCAGCAATGTTTCATACTGAGTACTTCCTGCTTAACATTAAGGGCTGCTGTTGTGAGTTCTTCATTTGAACTTGCTCCTCCTGTATCACCTCTTGATGTATACTCATATTTTGGGGTTGATTTAGCACCTCTTTACTTTGTATGCCTTGCAGCTCTCGTTCCCTCACTTCCACCCTGCTGAAATTAGTTCCTCTGATGTCCCTTCCTGCTCGTTCAGTGTTGCATTTTCCATTTCTTTTGTAAAGTACCAAGATTTCCTTTAATTCCAGTATCAGTAAATTATTTTAAACTACAAACTGAGTTATTTTACCAAACCCTTTGTAGCTTACTTCTGTTTTTGTTTAATTGGAGTATCGGAAGTGGTGATAATAAGGGTTCACTTACCCCCACTCTGTTATTTTTCTAAATGGCGATATCTGTATGACTCTCATATGACTCTTGAGTCATGCTGTTTCTCAAAGTTTCTCTTATCTTTGGAAATTTATTACCTCTGTGGTTTCTTGTTATTTCTTTTATGCTTCTTGGTGATTTTGACATTCCCCTTCTCTCTGCTTTTCTTTTCACCTCTTCCTTACTCAGTGGCTCTGCTTGCCGTCTTTTCACTGCGCCACCCTTCATCTCCATTTCCGCTCTCAGCTTTAATTCAAAAGTAAATTCACAAGTGTTTAAGCTGACATAAAAGCTTAGTTATCCAGTTTCTAATGAAGGGCTATCGGGGCTATCGGGCCTTTTTTTTAAAGACGTTCTAAACTGTATAGCTTTTATCCCCAACAGGCCTCACTATAAACCTTTCTGGTCCAGGCTATGCATATCAGGAGTGAGTAGTATTACACAGCTTTTGGGAACAAAGAGAGAAAAAAGCCCATAAAGACTACAGAGAAATCAAGGTAACCATGGTACAGCAAACTTGTGTGACCGTGTCCTCTTCAGCATCTTGTTTCAGCTCCTCTGTTCCAGAACTGATCACACACATCCCGCCCACTTGGCTGTTGCTCATCCTTACTTCTGAACATAAATTGTTATGTTGCTTTTGTTACCATTGAGTATAGTAACTTCTGTGGATGAGTGGGAGGACAAGATGAACACTATGCCCTCCCTTTTTCACCACTGTGCCTCTACCCTCCCTGGCAATCCCTACTTTGAGGCAGTTTCTGAGGCAGTCTCTCATTTGTTTAAATCTTTTAGTCCTTCTTTATCATTCACGCCACACATGGATGATATTGTTAGCTCTCAACAGAAAGTTATTCACATTGTTCAGGATTGCCATAACTTCACCACTGAAGCCAGGCATCTTGTGGTGTCCGCACGGTCCCACTGCTCCTGGACCACGTATTTCCAATTTACTTAGCAGCTTAGTGACTCTGTACTAAACAGAGTTAGGTAGTTCTCAGCAAGGCTTTTTGCTTTGCACTAGGGCTGACAATGCTTGCCCATAACTGCTCCTTTATACCCTAACTACAGTAACTGGCTACCCCTCCAGGAAAGACTGGTGTACCAGCCCAGTCTGCACACAAAAACACTATCAGCCTTACCCTGGCAATTTCAAAATTTTTCCCGTCTAGTTAGCAACCACTACACTACCAGAAATGTGTGTCTAGGAATGCCCTAGAAATACCTTTTGTAAACTAACCTGGCAAGTATCTATCCCTAGTTTAAGCTTGAGGATAACAAAAACAAAATGGGTGATCAAGCTTTTTCAATTCAAGCCTCTAAATGTTGGAATAATCTTCCATCTGCAATTCGATCTGGAACAGACATAATTTGTTTAAAATGAAATTGAAGCAGCATCTCTTAAATAGTATACAGTGTCACTGCTATTTTTTAAACATGCTTGTATTAATTGACTGTATGCTTACTTGTATGTTACTATTTTGTATTGTTTGTGTAAGTGAATGTAAAGTTATCTCGTAAATCTGATTTTATATCTTGGACTGTATCACAGTCCCGGGTCGCATATGAAAAGGGCCTTGGCTCATATGTTTACCCGGTAAACTAAATAAATAAATAAATACATAAAGTGCTCCTTTGCAGTAAGGGCACCTCTATGGCTTAATGAAATACCTGAACCCCTTCCAGGTCTCCTAAAATTGCCCAGCTCAACAAAATGCTGAGAACAGAACTCACTACAAGTTCCAAATGCTCCTGTTACAGCTAATGGTCTCTTGGTTACAATGCATCTCCTCAATTGCTTACGCATATATATTGTTCAGGTAGTGTGGTTGAACATAAAGATGGGAACAGAGTCTAATCTGAACTCTAGGACCCTCATCCTCATGCAGTTAGACTCTGTTCCCATCTTAATGTTCAACCACACTGTACAGTATGCTGATCACTGTTACCTAGGGACTGCCCACTGTGATGTCTGCAATACTGCTCCTGTTTGTAACACAAGGTCCAGCACTGCCCAGTCCCTAGAGGGTTCTTTGACTAACTGCCTGATAAAAAGCCCCTTGGAGAGTCAAGAATAGCCCTGTTCCTTGCTGGAGCTGCAGTTGAAGAGCTCCATTCCATCTGGTAGACTGGTAAGTCACCAACTAGCAGCACCTCCCCCCTACTTGTAGCTCTGATGATGGCTTCCTCTAGTGCCTTATCCAACTTCTCTCACCTACTGGATTTCAATATACCACAGCTGTACAGATAGTGGCCTCAGAGCCTGTCAGAGTACCTCCAGCCCTCACTTTTCCTCTGTGTGCCCACGTGCCTCCATGTCCTTGATTCCTCCCTCACATATTACAACCCCTTCTCCCTACTGCCTCCCCTGAGCAGACAGCGGCCTGCTAAGGCCATGTCCCAGCTGTGTCTCATCAGTGCACCCTGACTCTATTATGGTCACTAAATCCAGGCTAGCCTCCGCTATACGAACATACTAAACTGGCAGCAGATAAAGGCTCACAGTCTATCAAGTCTGCTCCATTGTGCAGCTAGCAGTCCTATACTGCAGCTGCCCTCCCTCACCCCTCCCCTTTCCATGTCCCATCCCTGTTTGAAGCAGCCCATTGTTCTGCAGGATACCACTTCTCTGGCAATGCATTCCACCCAGACACCACCCTCTCTGCAAAGAAATGTCTCTCATTTCCTCCTGAACCTTCTTTGCTCTCATTTATGTCCACACTGTATTGTAATGTTCACAATGTTTTGTAACCTCTGTACCAAGACGTGGAGCATTTGCAAAGGAGTCTATGACCCAAAAGGTTGTAATTCTGATTGTGATAATAAATAAATAAATAAATAACTTAATGTCCGTCTTCAGGTACAGTCGCCGAGGACTGCACATAGTACTCCAGGTGTAGTCCAACCAGTAACCTATATAGTGGCAGTATCACATCCCCTCCTGGAGGATATAGCCTCCTGGCAATACAGCCCAGCATTCTGTTGGCCTTGTAGCTGCGCTCTTCTACACTGTGCTGAGTTGTTCATTGCACTGTTATGATCACCTCCCAGTCCTTCTCCTCCTCCATCTTGGCTAGTTGAATCCCCCATAGCTGGCAGTTCCTCCTTGTTTTTACACCGAACTGTAGCACCTTGCACTTTCTGGCATTGAACCCACTGCCAAATGTCTGACCAAGCTCCAAATTTGCTAGATCATCTTGCAACCCCTGCCACTCATAAGTTATCCACTACTGCTCCCATCTTGTTGTTATCTGTAAACCGACCGATCTTGCTCTTGATGTCTATATTGATGTCTGCTACAAGACGACATGAACACTGGCCCCAGTACAAAGCCCTGTGGCACCCCACTTGTCACCGCCTCTGGCAACTGAGAGCCCTCCCACCACCACCACCCTCTGCTGTCTCCCTGCAGCCAGTTCACTACCCATCCCACCAACCCGCCTCCACCTCTGTTCCTTCCAGCTTACTTCCCAGTCTCCCATGCAGCACTGAATCAAATGCCTTACTGAGTCCAGGTACAGGATATCCACTGCATGGCCCCTGTCTAACTGTCTGTTACCCAGTTGTAGAACTCCACCAGGTTAGTCTGACAGGACCTGCCTGAGACAAACCCATGCTGTCTGCCATCCTGCAGCCCATTAGCATCTAGGAGGGAAAACAGCCTCTCCTTCAGGATTGTCTCCATCAGCTTTACATAGAAACATAGACTTTCATGGCAGATAAGAACCGCCTGGCCCACCTAGTCTGCCCATTTCCTACCTACAAGATAAGCTGCAGATCTTAGTTAACCAACAGCCTATTTCTTCTTACCCCCCACAAGTATTGCCTTATGTCTGTCCATGTATTCTTGAATTCTCCCACAGTTTTAGACCCCAAACCTCCTCAGGAAGGCTATTACATGCATCCATCACACCCTATGTGAAAAACACTTCCTCACATTGCCCCTGAACTGCCCCCTCTATCTCTAGCTTTCCCATGATGGATGTGAGACTTACTGGTCTGCAGTTCCTGGCTCATCCTTGGGACTGCTCTTGTGGAGGGGTACCACGTCATGCACCATTCTCCAGTCCTGAGGTACACTCCCCAGGTCCAGGGAGGTACTGAACAGGTCTGCCAAGGGTTCTGCCAGGGCTTCTGCTGGTTCCTTCAGCACCCTGGGGTTTATGCCATCTGGCCCAGATGCCTAGTCCACCTCGGTGCTCTCAATCCTCCAGTACTCTGTCCACTGGGATTTCATGGTCTGTCACCTCCTCCCCCGGTACAGCCCCTCTTTCTCTTTAGTAAACACTGGGCAGAGTATTGGTTTAATATTTCTGCCTGTTCTGCCTCTGTTTCCACCCCCATCCCTCTTAATCCTTACTATTTGGTCCTTACAATTCCTTCTACTATGATGGCTTCCAGTTCAAGAACTGTATATCCCAGATTCCTTGCATCGGCCACATGGCTCTCACACCTTACTCCCTCTGCCTTCTTCCTTGCTTCCCCTTCCTGCCTGTGCTGTTCCCTGAAACTCCCCGACTCACCTCTTCAGTTTTACCTTCCTTGTTACCTGTCCTCTTTACTCCTTTATTCTTGCTTTCCTGGTTTGTACCCCAACTCTGCCTGATCTCACATTTGTCTTTTTACACCCCTGCCTTAAGGGAGTTTACTTCCTTCTGGTCCTCCCTCCCTGCTGTCCATCATGGGGGAGATTGTTGCCTCCCTTGGTTTTACAGCCTCCTCCCTAGCTAGTATAAATGCTCATCCAAGCAGTATTTAAACTTACCATTAAGTACTGTGGTCCGCTTCCTGAAGGTTGCAGGCAGTCTCCCTATACAGGCCCATATCTCCCAGGTTGGCCCCAGTCCTCAATGCAGCCAGTAATCACATACATTCCTGACTGATGAGGTCTCACTTAAGTACACACTGTGAGTTACTATTGGTTAATCCCACATCCTGTGCATTAAAAACCACATACCCGTCAGCATGTGCGGCTCACTGTGAGAGTGAGATTACTGATTGGTAAACTGCCCCCGGAGTTATCTGGCCTCTATCATGAAATGTACTATGGTGTTTTGACTTTATCATTAAGTTTACAAATTAAAAAATTACTGTCAGTTCCAAGCGATCACCCCTGCATCACACAATGATGAGGCATGTTTGACTTATGTGGATAATAAGGAAGTCTCATGTGTTCATGGACCCCCAAGGCCTTTGACATTGTTGATCATGGCCTATTATTGTCATCTCTGTAAAACTGAGCATGTCTGAAGATGTGGTTGGGTAGTATTGGAGTTATTTAAGTCACTGTACATAGGCTACTAAAATCAATAGTCAGTGTTCTCTCTCGTGCTCTCTGTTTCATAGAGTGTTCCTCAGGGTCTATATTGGGTTCTCTCCTGTTTAGTCTTTTTGAAAACTCTTCCTCTGTTTGCACAAAATCACAAAGATTGCTTTATGTGGATCATGATGATGCAGTGATCCTCACGAATGGATCTGACCTTAAAATAATTCAGAGAGATCTGGCCTGTGATTTTCTGGAGGTACATAATTGGTTTATTAAAATAGACTAGTGTTGAATGAAAAGAAAACAAAATCTATGGTTTTCTCTAACCCTAGAAAAGAGTGAAGGGATATTACTCTTTCTTTGCAAACTATATCGGTGCAGATCTTCAACAAGTTAAGCAAATTAATATTTCAGCCTTATATGGGCAGACTGGATGGGCCTTGTGGTCCTTCTCTGCCTCAACTTCTATGTTTCTATTTTTGATGAAGGCATGACTTATGAACCCCAGATTATTAGCATGACAAAAGTAGTTCACTAAAGATTAGGGGCACTGTATAGATTGAACCCACTTTTAGTTCCATCAACTAGAAAGCTCCTTGTTCAAAGCTTCCTTTCACCACTAACAGACTTTTGTCTATTGTTTTAGTATTCCACTGGGAAGAGGCTTTAGCTAAGGTCAGAGTACTACTGAATCAGATAGCCAGGTTCTCTACTCAGATGTCTCCAAGGTCTCTCCATTGTAGCCTGTTAAGGCAGGCAGGTTGACTTCCCCTTGATTAACATTATACATTTCAGCTGGGGCTCTTGGCCAAAAAGTAACTTTAAATAAGGTACCTACTGAACCTCAATATTTAAGAAACATATTAGTCCTGCTACAACCGATTATCTGTTAGACACTCACGTTGCTTTTACCAAGAATGAAAACAACTGTTGGCCAAAAACTCTGCCTTCTATTCTCCCTTTTTTATTCTCTCCAGTCCATCTTCAAATGTCTAGACATCTCCTTTGATTTTAGATGAAGTTAACAAGTTATATATTCACTGAAAGTTAGTACAAATGTGTTGTATAACTGTGTATTGAATGTTTGTAATCCTGGTTTTAAACTGTGATGTATTTTACACAAATGTATGTATTTTTCTTACTATGTACACTGGTCACCCATGGAAATGGGTATGTGGCCCATGGACTTGCCAGTTTAAATAAACAAAACAAACAAACATGAGTCCCAGCCAATCAGAGGACTGGATTACTTGTACCAGTTTTAAAATTGGCTTCTCTGTCTGTTCAGTCCATCCTGAAAGGTTACATTTCTGGTTTTATTTTGTGACAGGAAACCCCTGACTCCAGTGGAGCCCAGAACCCAAAGATTACCATCTACTTTCCTCAAGCAAGAGGATGCCAATCAATCCCAGACACCAAAGCAGAGCTTTACAAAACTACCTGATACATATCCACAGCAAGAGATTCCACCTTCTGCTGGTATGTACATTACATAGAAGTCTCATTCACTTTATGGTAAAGTTATAATATATCCCACCGCCAACTGCTAATTGGTTAGCTGTTCTTTTTACATGCCTCTAACTTTAAGACAGCAGCCTTGTCCAGAGAATAAAATTCTAAATAGCCCCTGACACCACTGGAATAGCTTTGAAAAATGTTGGATTTAGATACAATTTAGTTTACAGTTCATATATTTCCTGTAATTTTTTCCCCCTTTTACTTTGTTACCAAGGACAACTCCATAAAAGCACGATCACTGTCCCCAAGAGTATCTGCTCTGGCTGGTTGTCTACACCTGACATCATAATCCCTGTTTATGACATCATAATTATCTCCACAGCAACAGGTTATGATGTCATTAACAAAACTGCTATGTCAGGTGTAGACAAGCAGCAAGATAAATGGGGCAGAGATCCTCTTTCCATGCAAATGTCCATAGTAATAAAGAAATAAGGGTAAGAATGACAGAAAAAGTCTAAATATAAGCTAAATTGTCTAAATGATAAATTTTTCAAAGCTGTTCCAACTACGTCAGTTTTTTAAATTATTTTAAGTGCAAATATTTGAAGAAAATAGTGGTTGGCTCTATAGCACCAAGAGTGAGATGCCAACTCAGGATGTTGGCGACCTGGGTTTGTGCTGCCTTGCCCCAGATTAATAGAAGTGGACACCAGAAGAGTGGGTAAGAACACGCCTCCTCCCTGGGGAGGGACTGCAGGACACTGCTCTTAGAGTGTTACCTGACAGAGGCTTGTGTAGGCATGCTTGTGGGATGGGTGACCACACACTGCTGCACACCCTTCCCTTTCCAGAGACCATCACTGCATGCCCAGTCAGAGACTGAAAGGTAGAAATGCCCTGGTATGCAGCAGGACGGCAGTCAGTGCATTTGTCCCTCTTATTACCACCAGCCATTCCACCAAGGATTTCATTCACTGAAAGCTGGTTGTGGGTGATACAGCCTGGCCACATCAGGACCCACTGTGGGGGTAAGGTGTAAGGTATGTGCATGTGAGGATAAGCACAGGGCACAGAAGACAGGGCTGGACACCCGAGGCATTGGGGGGCAACAAGTGAAAACAGGGAATATACAAGTGATAAAAAAGTATAATAAAAATGAGTTATCACTGTTTTAAACTGATACTTGGTGACATTTATGTAAAGTGAACATAAATCTTACTTTTACTTTTTAATATAACTTGAAATCTGGTCATGTGTAACCTCCTTAATCTCCTGCTCTGCTTTTGCATGTGTTCACTGTAAAATAATTTTAGTTTTAATTTTGTGTTCCTTTTAGAGTCCCTTGTCAATGCGCCTTTTCACACCTGATATCCATTTTATAATTACTTGTCAGTTCTGGAACTCAGTAATATTAGTTGGGTGTTGAAACTTGTACTGTGGCTTCTCAGCTGATGTCCTGGGGTTCCAGAACTGATCAGTAATTATAACAAGCATTTGTCAATGCTGAACATTTGATGCTTTGGAAGATGTCCGCTCCTGCACCTTGTTTAAGTCCTTGAGGTACTTGAGCGTCTTGTGCCGTGTGCCAGACTACCCATCTTGTTAATCAGTCTTCGATGTTGGTGGGTGTCAAAGGCTTTCCTGAAATCAAGGTAGGCAACGTCCACTGCCCCTCCCTGATTTACTTTCCTTACTGAGGTATTAGAGTTTCCAACTGTATCGCTAACTCCACCCCCACCCTGCAGAGACTGACGGGCATTGGGGTGTGTCTTTGGGTTGTCAGCTGTGAGGCTTACACCATTCCACCTCACCCACCCTGTAGACACTGACAGGCATTGCAGTGTGCCTTGAGGTGTTTGGCCATTACGCCACCCCATTCTATAAGGAAATAAGCTGAGATGAGTGCAGTATAGGAGAATGGGGTGAACGTTAGGGAAGACCCCAAAGCACACCTCGATTCCTGCCATTGGGTGGGGGTGGGAGGGAATGTCATGAGCAGTACAGCCAACGACCCCAAGTCAACCTCCGATGCCTGTCAGTCTTTACAGGGTGGGAGGTGTGTTACGTTTGAAGCCATAACACCCAGGTGTTTTTAGCATTTTGCTCCAAATTTTCAACATGGGCTTTTGGGACCCACCTCATGAACAGTGGTAATATAATTTGGTTACTCAATCCCAAAGGAGATTTAGCACAGCAACGTACCATTTGGCACCACATGCCAAGAAACACATTTTGGGCAGGATGTGAAAATGGCAGCAGCATGAGGTGGTGTGAAAAAATGGCAATGCTGAAAATCTGGAGTGAAAGTATGAAAAACTGGTGAGTTATAAGCATGCGAAGAAACTGCACAATGCACGCCTGTAACACAATCATTTTTGAAATGTTTTCACCAAATTTTCAACATGGGCATTTTGGACCTCTCCTTATGAACAGTGGCACTGTGACTTTGTTAATCTGTCTTGAAAGTTGATTTCCCACAGCGACCCGCCATTCTGCGCCACAGGTTGTGGCGCATTTCAGGCAGATGTGAAAAATGTCAGCTGTACTGTTCGTAAGGAGCTGTGAAAAAATGGCAATGTTGAAAATCTGGAGTGAAAATATTAAAAATTGGCAAGTTACGAGGGTGTGTAGAAACTGCACAATGCATAAGCTACAACACAGGTATTTTGGGATTTTTTCCAAATTTACAACATTGGTTTTTTGAGACCCCACCCTGAACAGTAGCACTGTCATTTTGTTAATCAGTCCCAAAAAGTGATTCCATGCAGCGACTGCAAAATCACCTTTCGGGACTGGGAAACGAGATGACAGTCGATTGTTCATGAGGTGGGGTCCCAAGAACCCCTGGTTAAAATTTGGAGCCAAAATTCTAAAATGGCTGAGATATCAACTTAATCTTGAAATCCTCCCATTGACTCCCACTATATAGCTTACCTCGGTTCCTCAGATCAGAGTTCACCTTTGAAGAGTACAGATGCATCCCAGTGCACATAACATCTGGCGCTGAACTGCCAGAGGTAAGTTTGGGGTGATGGGGATGCTGGGACGTGGGTGTGCAGAGGAGGGTGCGGATTGGGGAGGAATGGGGAGACAATGGTGGACTGTTTTCTTTTTACAGGTGAAAAAGATTTGAGGACTGATTTTCTTTCTTTACAGTAAAAGACTTCAGGTACCGTTTTCTTTATTTTACAGAGTAAAACTTAATTTAAATTTAAGCACACTGGGGTGGGCTCCCCAGTGTGCGTCAAACCGGAAGGGGGCATGCCGACATGAGGATTGGGCACCCTAGTGTCAGCAAAGAACAGGTTTTGGGGGAAAGGGTGCATCTGACACCGGGAGTGGGCATCCCAGTATTGGAAAAAAAATTTTTATTTTGGCACACTTGGTGGCTCCCAGTATGCCGCATAATGGGGGCGGACATATGCCGACATGGGAACTGGGCTCCTGATGCTGCTTTTGTGACTGTGGCAGGGCAGGAGCCATGTTTGTTAACACTGGGATGGGCTCCCAGTATGCCACATAATGGGAGGGACATGCCAACATGGGGATTGGGCACCCGATGTCAGCTTTTTGGGACTGTTTGGTGGTGGGCCGCCATGTTTTGCTTACACTGGGGTGGGCTCCCAGTGTGCCACATAATGGGGAGGACATGCCAACACGGGATTGGGCTCCCGATGTCTGCTTTCTGGGAGTGTGGCAGGAGCAGCCACCCACTCATTTTTTATTAAAATGTTTCACCAGGAAAGCTCACTGAGCAAACAAGTTGCTCATGGAACTAGGCCCGGGATAGAGTGCTCAGCACAGGAGCCGACAAGGTTGCGAGGAGGGGGAGCTGCCGCTGCAAAGATTAAACTGTTCATTATTGCAGCAACAGATTCTTTTCAACTCTTTGGCTCTCTTTGAAGATCCTCATCATTGGCAGCTTCCCATTGATTGGTGGCTGTGGGACGCGCTCAGTAAAGCGTCCGTTGCATTGGGTGGCAGTGCCGCACCTCTCCTTTGCCGTTATTGTCCCAAACGCTTGCGCGCAAGTGCATCAAATGCAAAAATTAATGCAACTGGGAAAGGCCTCATCAACAAAGGTCTTAAAAGGAACAAAATTAGATTATTTCAAAGAGAACAAATTGAAAATCACAGTACCCAAATGTCTATATATTAAAAAGAGAAAACGCCAGTTTATGTTCCTTTAAAGCGATTTTCTGGTTTTCTTTTTCTTCAATCTTTTATTGTTCTCAGCTGACCTACTCCCATCTGGGCTGGTTCCCTAGCCCTGTCACCGACATTCCAGGGTCTTACCTTACTCCAGTGTCCTTGCCAGAGGAACTAGTCAGAGGTGCCCAGTCACCGTGTGGGGCCTGTGGAGGACCACACCATCATTCAGTCATGGTTGGAGGTGTTTTGCATTTTCTTCCTGGGCCCACACACGTGCAATGACATGTTGTCTGTGCTCATCTTCGTGGAGATGCCCCTCGCATCCAGGTGTGGGGTACCTTCCAATGCGGTCCTGCTGAGCTGCCTCCAGGTGGCAGCCAATGGTGCACCCTCCCTGAAGGAGAAGAGCTGTCTAAGGAAGTTCAATACTCCCTTCCTGGCCTGACCCCAACCAACCCCACCACATTCCTTCAGTTCAAATGCTTTATTGTTCAACTTGGTATGAGTCACAATAGGCACATACAAAACAATAAACAGATTAAAAATATACATCATTAGTGCTTGTTTACAATAAGTACAAATAATTTATAAAGTGCTGGAGAACTAAGACAATTCAAGTCAGCAGTGATCAACAATTTTGATAGCTATCACAATTCTGACCTTTGTCAGACAGGCATATAGAGGGAATTAAGGATTGAGAACAGCTGCAGGTACCAATTCCCAGGATGCAGGAAACAGCAAGAAAAATAATTGCATATAATTGACCACAGACTAGATTTCACATAGTCTTTTGCTCTATCTTTTGAATGAAACTTTTAGGAAATGCTCCCCATTCTAAACGAATCTGATAGCATGTAAACAAGACACTCTGTAATTGGTGATAGTTTGAGTATAATTTAGCTTGTAATCTCTACACATCCATGTTTTCTGGACAAAGAAGTCTTGCAGAAATTGGCCATATAAAGTTGCACTACCAAGGGAAGGTTTATAGACCTTACATAGCCTCTTTTGTGTGACAAACAGGTTCTAATTATTTTACTTACTAACATACTAAAATGCCGACAGTACATGTCAAGCTCCTGAGCCTCTCCTCATAGGTCCTCTCCCCGGCCCCAGATCATTTTGGTTGCCCTCCTTTGATTGTAAGGACACTAGTCAGAAGGGTATGAATATATTTAAGGAATCTTAACATATCCACTGCAATGTTTTCTAAAGGGAAACATAGAAACCTAGAAGTTGACAGCAGATAAGGACCACAAGGCCCAGTCAGTTTGCCCGCTTTTTCTGCTTTATGAATGTTCCATATGCCTTTACTCTGTCAGTGGCCTATTTATTCATACTGCCTGTATTGCTCCCTTATGCCTATCCTAAGCCTGTTTAAAGTCTTGCACTGTATTCATTTCCATCACTTCCTGGGTAGGACATTCTCTGCATCTACCACCCTTTCTGTGAAAAAGAACTTCCTTATTACCCCTTAATTGGCCTCCTCAAATTTCATGCTGTGTCCTCGTGTCCTATTTTTCTTATATTGAAACATGTTAGACTCTTTCACCTTTTTAATGCCTCTAAGATATTTGAATGCTTTGATCATATTACCGCTCTCCCTCCCTTGCTCTAGGTCTGGGGTATGCATATTGAGCTCCGTTAATCCGTCCTAATATGTTTTCTGATGCAGACCCTGAACCATTTTGGTTACCCTTTCTGGACTGCCTCCAGTTTGTTTAATGTCCTGTGCAGGTGAAGCCTCCAGTACTGCATGCTGTACTCAGATGGGGTCTAATCACTGTCTTGTAAGAGGGATTATTACCTCCCTCTTACGACTTGTGATACCCTACTAATACACCTCAACATCCCTCTAGCCTTACCTACTGCCTTAGTGGTCTGCTTGGATGATTTCAGGTCATCTGTGATGATGATGCCCAAGTCTCATTCTTCCCTTGTGATTGCCAGCAACTCCTCCCAACCTATAGGTAGCTTCAGGGTTTCTTCCCTATGTGCATTATCTTGCACTTCTTTGCATTAAACCCCAGTTGCCACCTCAGACCATTTTGCCAGTTTTTCCAGATCTCTTCTCATTCTGCCCACCCCATCTGGATCATCTACTCTGTTGCAGATCTTGTTGTCATCCACAAATAGACAAACCTTACCCTCCAGTCCATCTGCAATGTCACTGATGAAGATATTGAAGATGACTTGCCCCAGGACTGATCCCGAGGTACCCCACTTGTGACTTGCATCTCTTATGCCCCAGCCTGCCACACCACGGGAGCAGCTCAGCCAGCATCCTGGATTCTGGTGCCCTTGTGGTTTCTCGGCACCATGGACAGCAACCAAGTAAGCACTTACAGCAAGTGCTGTAAATCCTCTCTCGCTGTCCATGTGAGCGCTACCAGACTATCACTGTATAGTGTGGTGCTATTCTAGTAGCTCACTTGACAGAGTACCATCTCAGCGAGTCAATTATTGTTCATTTTCAAGTCTCCTTAGATTTGAAAGCAGTTCTCTAAAGGTATAAGAGATGTTAGTTGTGTCCAGGTTTTAGGAAGGAAGGGAGTTGTTTTTTGGCCCATACATCTCTGATTATTAATAATGTTTACATCCTGAGTCTGTTCCTGTATTATTCTGTTTTCCAAATTATTGTTTTTTTTAATTGGGGCCATCTGCATATCAGTATACCCAGTTTATCAAGCTTATATACCTCTGAGAGCATTAGATTCAGGAGTTTATCTCGGACTGCCAAGGTAACCTGTCCCTGACTAGTAAACCCATTTTCCCTCCATACCCAGTGAATTCCTTTACAACCAAACCTAATTCCCAGAATTCTCCCTATCAGATAATAGACTGTTTTCATAAAAACCTTGGTTTTCATTCTGTGAAAATTTAGACTGTATGGTTAGAAGCTGTTGATCTTCCCTGTTTCATCTTTTTAAGGTCTTCTCTTTTCTTCTCAGATAGTTTTCTAAACCCGATTTTGTGATTAATTTACCCTGATTAAAGTTCTCTTTATTGTCATGTAAGTATGTTAAAATGGTGATAGGATGGTCTACTCTTAGGTCAAAGTGGTTAAGTGAGAAGAGTTGCCTCCATACCCACTTAGTGATTTCATATCTGAGAGAACTAGGCAGACCACCAACTTCTCACCCACAGCATCTCTCATTACATGTATTACTATGTTCTTCCCATTAGGGATTGCCAACTCCTGCTCAAGTAATTTGTTAACCAGTAAACTTAGGGTAATAACTCTTTTTGTTTTATGGATTCCCTAAATTGAAATAACTGCCTCCTTGCCTGATAACCATAGATTATTTTAATATTCTCTAATGAAGGGTGATTTCACCTGGGCAGAGTTTTCTGCTTAGCAGGCAGCCCAGACCAATTACTCCTAAGAAACTTCCTGTCTAATGATTGGATTGCTTCTGGAACAAAGTTCTGGTTTGTTACTGTCCTTCCAGTACATTATCTGTTGTTTCTGTGTTAGTTAGTTAGTTTCCTTTTCAGTTCTTTTTGTCATGTACAATAAGTGGGTTTCCTTTGATTGTATCCTTTTTCTGAATGTCCTTTTCATATCTTTGAGAATGATTGGTGTATCTGTTCCAGTAATCTTCTTTTGTTTTTCCTTTTAATGGATGTATGTATTTAATGTGAAATGTCTAATTCCATGTGAATAGCATAAGGGATACATTTTTAAACCTTTTTAAGATTTATTTTTAATTAAGATCCTTTATACAATTTACTTTCTTTTCTTTTGAGTCATTTTTCCTTTTAGAAAGCTCCATTTAGATACAGAGAGTTTTATCAGATGCAAATTTTCATTGAGTCCCCTCGGATCCTAATTCCCTTGACCAGTTCCTGAAACGTATTTTATTAACCCTTCATGGTGGGCTAAAGTAGTTTTAGAGTGGTTATTTTGTCTCTTACAATGTATAATTGTTCCAAGAACAGTATGTTTGTCCAGTGCTGATCTTTAGGTACCTCAGTCAGCCTTGGTGTAAAGGGGTTGCATTGCAGTATTTACCAAGTCAGAACAACCATTCTCATTAACCTGTGTTTTTTATCCAAGGACGGGTGCCTTAAAGTTTTGTTATTAGGAGGCTGAATTAATGCCAAAGTAGGGATCTTTCCAGAGACGATAACTAATATTCTAGTCTGATTTTGGATTAGCATTCCCACTCAAATTCGTGGAAGTTGAGGGCAAAAGTTTATTAGCATCAGAAGATACCTGCTTCATTACTGAAGACTTTATTAAATCTATTATCCCTTCATTTGCATCTTCATTGTAGGAGAAAATACTGGGCAGTGAGCTATTGTTACAACTATTTGTTTCTACTACATACTATTACGGAGCAATTACAATACCTCCATCTTTGTCACAACGATTAGATGCACACTGAGCCCTCTTCCTTTCTTTTTGTAGTTGTGGTATAGATGTTTTTTATAAGTGCTTGTTTTGTTTTCTTTAAATCCTCACCAAGTGATTGAAAAGGTTGCATATCAGGCTGCAGTACATTAGGCTGTATTTTATCTGCACCCATTTCTGTCCTATTTGTTACTTTATTTATTTTTCCTGTGCTTTAACGCTCTTCTTTTTCTGAGCAATAGAGAGGTTTACTGAAGATGACTATAAGGGATCCTCCTCTATAACGTAGACCCTGTCCACCCTTTCCTACCCCTCCCTAGACTCACCCTTACCCTCTGATGACCCTGTCTTCTGCCCTTCCTCCATCCTTCCCTTCCTCTTCAACTAATCTTAGGAGTACTGACATTTATGTCAGTCAACTGATTTATTCAAGCATAACATGCATTGGACATTGGTTTCTGGTTCTATTGACAAATGCTCACCTAAGCTGCCTGTATCCAAGTTCCTGATAGTATTGACAGGCACTCATCTGAGCAGCCTGTATCCAAATTTGTTTAATACTTGATGTGGAACCTTGCAAATGAGCACTTAGCGTAAAGGTTTACCATGTACAAATAAATAAAAATATATTGTCCTCTAGTAAATGCCCTTTTCTCCCTGATGCTAACAACCATTGTCTTCCTCTGTCTTACATGAACCAAGAGCAAAATATTCATTTATACTAAAGTGGTTTATATATTAAACACACTTTTATATTAGTATCTTACTAGATACACTTAAAATCAAGCAGTTACCAGCAAACATAGTAATCACAAGACAACAGTGTAACAGTACAAGTAAAAACATGTCATAATATAGCACAGCGTGATCCTGCAATAATCAAAATATCTTTAAATGTCTCAGATATATGCCTGAATCACTTCTTGTTGAGAAAGGCAGAAAAGTGCACGTAATACACTGCTTCTACTAGATGTCCTTTCCCCAAGGATGTATGGTCTTTAATATGAGAACTTCTTGGCTTCACTGCTTTCCTGATCATTTCTAAGGTTCTTTCCCCTTCATTATTGGCTGGGATGTAATTTCCTTCTTGGTTAAAATATAGTTTTAGCCACAGATTATTAGCTGGAAGGAATCCAAAGTGTGTATATATATATATATATATATATATATATATAAATCATGTTCCTCCCTAAGTCTGCATTTTTCTATTTTAGTAATTTTAGTGACTTGGTAATTTACAAACACTGTTTAATATTAAGTTTTCAAAGTGCATGAGTAAGGTGTAGCAGTACTTAGTATTTAGTTATGATTATGAATTAGCACAATACTTAGTACAAATAGTATTGCACTGTCTGTCCCATTAAAAAAAAAAAGATATACTAATTTCTTAAGATAGGTTTAAATACATTAAAAATAAGACAAAGGAGAGGAATAATTCAGTCCACAAAAGATTTCAGAGGCCGAACTTAATTACTTACATAAAGATATACTGGTAGTTAAAACCTTGAGTGTTCATCTCCTTGCAATTAGGCTATGACCAATCTGCTCCTGGAGCTACAATTAAACTTTCTTAGCTTTTCTATAGAAGGATTTGCAGCTGACTAGCAAGGCTTTTGTCACCCAAATTTCAGAGAGCAACAGCAAAACTGTGTCTCAAACGTGAAACTCTGAAGTCATTCATCTATACAGGAATCAATGCATGTTGACTGCATGCATTAAAAGTCATGGGGTACAGGTTATATGGAATCGGAAGTGGCATCAATAAACGTGCAAGATCACTGGATGATACTATAGTTGATGCATATAGATGAGTGCATATAGAATATGCATGAATATTGAATTAGCTCCTAAACCGCATTTTACTTCCTAAACCAAAAAAACTATGTCCTCAAACTATCTTCAACTCTTTAACTCAAGTCTATAAATGGCTAGTAAAACAAATGAAAGACAAACACACAGTGGCGGAGCTGGGGAGGGGCTGGGGGTGGTTGCTCCTCCTGACTGCCCCAGTGTGAGTAGTGGTGCCCGCCATGATCTTTATTCACTGTTTAGTGCCCATTGTGGAGCCCATGATTGACTGAATGCCCCCCCAGCTCTCAGATGCTCCCAAACCTGGCTCCGCCACTGAAAACACAGCTAAGCTTTTCTGACATTTCAAAACACATCAAGCAGTCTCTAGTGACAGGAGACACAGTAACATATTAACATACTGATTGCCAGCAGATTAGGCCTTACAGTCTATCGAGTCTGCTCCAACCTCAGATCCCTAGTTGGGTACCGAGGCCAGGGCCGAGCGTCAGGGGGTGCAGGATGCCACTGCACCAGGGCCCCAGAGTGCAGGAGGCCCAGGTCCCCAGAAGTCAAATAGTAAATTAATACTACTTTTAATGCTGGCCCAGTCGGCAAAACGCTTAGTGTTTCGCTGTGCTCTCACCCACCTCTCTCAAGCATCACAGCAACAGCTAGTAATATGCCCGCCAAGACACCGCCTGGCACGGCCATCACTCGGCCATGTGGCCCTTCTCCGCCTCTGCATTCAGCTCTCATCCCTGAGCCATTTAAATCCATTTAAACCACAGTGCGTGTGCGTGGGTACATATGAGCAGGAACAGCTAAAATTGTGCTTCGTGAGTCTGGTCCAACAGGTGACTGGTTGCACCAAGCCCACTTCACAGGAGGAGCATGCCATAGGTGATCCTATCCCGAGGTCCCGCCTGTGGGCAGCGTTGCACATCATTGTTGACTGCAGTCAATTATTGGTTGGGCGAGCTGTCAATCAGCCATGCTCAGGGCCCACTAAAGAGCTGTTCAAGTCTTCTTGAAAGTTGTACGATGGAGGGGTTTGGGACGGGGTGACATAACAACAGAACCATGAGCGCTGATGAAAATCTGACATGGAAAGAATGCCAGTGAGTAAAACTGTGTAGTGAAAACAAATTACAATGCAAAAAATCAGTTTCATTGTAAGACAGTAAATCATCTAGCAAGGACGATGCAACAGACAAATTCCTGGGACCCATCGTATAAAAAATCGTACTGTGTGGTGTTTACTGTTTAACTAGTCTGGTAGAGAGGATAGACTAGGATATTTGAGTACAGGCAGAAATATTGTAGTTGAATTTAAACAACAAATGAATAATGCAGGCTCATAATTCAAAAGAAAACACTCATTTACTCATGATGAAGGGCTATGGTATTTGGAGTATACATATAGAGCCCAAGCCCCAGTGGGGGCGAGAGAGGAGATCCAGTCAGCGCACCTGGCCAGGCAGCTTTGGGGTTCTTTTGCTTGTGTGTGTACTGAGTTTGAGCCTGAGAGGACGGAGAGGTTTTTTTTTTAACCTGAAGTTTCTAGGGCACTGGGCAGAGTCTGCAAGAAATCAGGGACATTACTTAATTACAGTTACTATAGTCAGCAACTCAGGCAGGCTGAGGGAAAAAATGCGCTGTGTTAGTGTGTCATCAGAGGGACTGAGGAAGGAGGAAATGGAATATAATATATCTCACTGCCACTCTACTCAGTCAGTCTTATTCTGTCATATATACAGTTAAGTATTATTAGGTGTTTTTTTTGAAATCAGAAAGCGGGGGGCCCACTACACAGTCTTGCACCAGGGCCCAGTAAATCCTAGAACCGGCCCTGACCGAGACCCCTCCTGTGTTCCAGAAACCCTATCATCCATCCCCACCCCTGGACCAGGCCATCATCTGATACATCTGCTTTCTACGCCTGTCCCACCCTCTCTTGAAGCCTCCACTGTGGATCTCTGAACCAGCTGCCAGGCAGCACGTTCCAAGGATCCACCACCTTCTCAGTGAAAACCTCCTCCTCCTTTTCCTCCCTCACCCTTCCACCTTTCAATTTCAAACCATGACCTCTGATGATACTTCCTGCTTTAGTCTAAAGATCCCTCCGTGTTTACCCTATTTATTCCCTTGAGGTACTTGAAGACCTCAGTCATGTCCCCCTGTCTCCCTCTCCTCCAATGAAAACAGGCAGAGCTCCTCAAGTCTGTCCTCATACATCAAATCCCCAGTCCTCATATCATCTTAGTTGCCCTCCTCTGTACCCTCTCCAGGAGCTGTATGTCCCTCTTCAAGTGTGGTCTCCAGTACTGTACACAGTACTCAAGGTGTGGTCTAACCAATCCATTGTACAGCGGCAGAATCACTTCTCTGCTCCTAGAGGTGACCCCTTACGATGCATCCCAACATCCTGTTTGCTTTGCTGGCCGCCTCTCCGACACTGTTGAGTTATTCATACATGCATCCACCATGACCCCGAGGTCTTTCTCCCTGCTGAGGCCTCCAGCGCCTCCTCCCAGGGTGTACCTATGTTTAGGTTTCACCAAGATGTAACACCTTGCACTTGGTGATATTGAAATTTAATTTCCATGTGTGAGCCACCTTTCCAGGGTGTCCAGGTCCTTGCAGGGCCAACCTCCCTCCCCTCAACTACTGCTCCCATCTTGGAGTCGTCAGTGAAGAGACTCATTTCACACCCTATACCCTCCTGATGTCTGAATTGTATGCATTAAACAGGATTGGACCCAGGACCGAGCCCTGCGGTACTCCCACTACCGACCTCTCTAGGGTTCGAGAGCTCCCACCAACCACTACTCTCTGAGTGCATCCAGATAGCCAGTTGTCAATCCATCTGACCATCAAAGGGCCTACCTCAACCCCATCAGTTTCTCCACCAGACCATTGTGGGAGACAGAGTCAAACGCCTTGCTGAAGTTGAAGAATAATACATCCACAGGCTTGCCCTGTCCAGTTCTGATGTTACCCATTCATAGAACTCCACAAGATTGGTTTGCACGATCTACCTGGCACAAACCCATGTTGCCGACTATCCAGAACTCCCACCTCCTCCAAGTACACCCCAATCGTTCCTTTAGTATACTCTCCATTAATTTTCCCACCACCAAGGTCAAATTGATGGGTCTATAGTTACCTGGTACTTCCTTGACCCCTTTATGGATTGGCACCACATGTGCCTCTCACCAATCCTCAGGTACCCTCCCTGTCTCAAGCAACCTGTTGAAGAGCTCTGCCAGGGGTGCAGCCAGTATGTCCGCCAATTCCCATAGTACACTCGGATGAATGCCATCTGGCCCAGGAGATTTATCTTTCTTTAGGCCCTTAAGGCTAACCACACCTTTTCGGTGGCAATAGCATCATCTGTCCCTCCACCTTACTGGCCTTTTTATCCTTATCCTGATGTGACACCCTGGGTACCTCTCCTTCCTCTTGCTCCATTTCTGTTGCTCCCCTGATCCCACTCACTACCGCTTCTATCCCCATTGTATCTTGCTTTGTAGATATCCCATCCCCTCCCTAGTGAACACAGAGGTGAAGTACTGTTTAATTCCTCTGCCTGGTCCCTCACCTCTTCCATCCACCCTCCTTCTGATCTCAACCTGCCGAGATGGCCCTTAGTTTTCTCTACTCCCCAATGTACCGGAAGAATCTTTTCCCTCCCTCATATCCCTGTGCCAGCCGCTGCTTTACTGGACTTTGCCTCCCGCACCATCCAGGTGACTTTTCTAGATGCAAGATGCTACATTTCCTTTTCCTATCCCTCTCGTTGTTTTATATTTTTGTAGGCAGCCTTCTTTTTCTGACCACTACCTGGACCTCACTGGACCACCAGCATGGTTGATGTGACCTTGCTCCCTTATGCTCTCACCTTAGCGCAGGTCCTGACTGCCTCATGAAGTCCCCGTTTATGACATCCCATTTCTTTTCCACATTTATCATTGTTGTAATCCCGCCAAGTGATCCTTGAGAATATTTCCATGCCAGCAAAGTCTGCCCCCTGAAGTCCACTGCTAGTGTCCTAGATCTCTCCCCCATGCTTATTTGAAACCAGACTGTATTGCGATTACTCCCAGTCAGGGGATCTTCTACGATCAGGTCCCTACCAGATCTCCATCCGCCAGAACCATGTCCAGAACATGCCACTCCCTTGTGGGCTCCATCACGTGCTGTGTTAAGAACATATCCTGGAAGCCGCCCTGCAGCCTCTGCTCCTTGGCCACCTTAGAGGACATGGTCCCCAGTTTGTGCCTGGTATATTAAGGTCCCCCATCAACACCACTCCCTCCCTTTTGGTCCACACTGGGCAATGATGTTGTCCAGCAAACCATCCTCCAGAACATCACCCATCCCAGGGGCCTATATACTACAACCAGCTTGACCTTACCTCCTGCCGGGTGTGTAAGATGACCCATAAGGCATCCGCTTTGCCTCTGCCTTTTCTACTCCTAGCAATTTCTATGTCATCTCCAATGAACATAGCCACTCCACCCCCTCTGCCCTCCTTTCTATCCTTCCTAAGCATAGTGTACCCCTGCACGCTTAGGTCCCAGTCATGGTTTTTGTTAGCCCACATTTCCGTGACTGCCAGCACATCCACCCCCCTGAACAGCATGGCCTGGAACTTGGCAACTTGTTTCTCGCCCTGGCATTTACTAACACCACCCTCACCCCTTATCCTCACCTCTTGTCGAACCCCACCCAGGTTCCTTATACTTCCATCCTCCCTCTGCTCCTCCTGAAACCTCCTACCCCAGTCTGTCTCTCTCCCCTTGGGTTTGAAAGCTACTCCCTCATCTGGAGGAGAGGGCTTCGTCAGTCCCTCCCTTATCCCTTGCCCCTCACAAGTTCACTAATTCATAGACCTGTCTCACACCTCGCCCTTCACTCATTCTTGGGCAAGTAGGTGTGCAGTTAGGAAAAAATTTCAATAAAGTTTGGTAGAATACAGGTGTTTGGATCCAATCAGTCTGGTCTTTTGGTCCAAACAGAAAGGAGATATTAATCTGCTCAAGCCTTTCAGGTGTCCACAGGTTCCTCCTAAACCCTGTTCTCTTCGCTCTCCTGCCTTTCCTCCTAGCTTAAGCAATGCTCAAGCCTTGGTAACAGCGGACTCTGAATGAAGAGGATAAAGAAAAGAAGACAAACAGTGCTATCTAAGCACAGCATCTTTTGGTATTTTCCAGAACAAATTAAAATCTCACCAATAAGACAACAATGGCATATCTTTCTTAGGTAAAAAGAGCTTAGAGTATCTCTGAGTAAGAGCTTGTGTCCTGGTGCAACTCAGCAGCTCCACTTACGAGCAGCCATCTCGACTCCTTTCCAAACCTAGGTTGCTGGCATAGAAGGTGGCAGCTCTACTGCATCTTACTGGGCCAGCTTAGATTTTCTGGTTTCAGAAACAAAACAAAAATCACAGCTGGCATCCACAGAATGCAACTACACAAAATTTACCCCAGATTTAAATTTTAGGACCTTTCTTTTTTTATTACAGAAAAATTTTCACTAGAACAGAGTCTTTTCCCTTAGACCCCATCTGTTCAGGTTGCTTAGCCCTGCTTTACAGTTATAACCTCCTCTGTTTATCAATCAATCAAAATCTTATTTATCCAGACGAACATCATTGAGCAAACTCATTTACAAGATGGACCTGGTTAGCTCAGGTCAGATGGCACAATGCATACAGAGATAATTACAATAGAGCCAAATAACACAAGTAAAAACAATTAATGCAATTAATGCAAGAAAGTACTCAATGTTACATCAGTCATATCAGTTCAGAGTGCTTGGTAATATTTAAGGAGAACATAAGATGAAGCTTAGTAGGAACTTCAGTAGGGAGAAGTGATCGCCACTGTAGGGAGCTGGACGCAAGCACAGAATTTCAAAAATAGTGTAATCACACAGCATCATTAAATGTAACACTCTAAACAGAAGGATAAGGGTCTTAACAGTCAAGGAGAAAAGTAATTACAGCTCTTTTGGCAAATTTCTGCATGGAAATCAGATTTATGCTTGGTTTAGAACAGACACAGACGCAGACTGCAGGAACCAATCGGAAGCCAACGCCAAGAGCGCTCACGCTCCAATTTTATGGCTAATTCCATGCTTTGCTAATGGGGCGCCCAAGCTTAGGTTCTCAGGGCGCAGTAGAGGCTGCACTGACCACCCGGCGCCTGGGTTTCCCACGCCTATGGGCAGGAAGCCTGTGGAAAGCATATCCTTGGCAGGGATGGAAGAAGGGTCAGTATTAAGTACTGGGCCACGGACAATGGAACATCTGAACCAGTGGGAGGACCAAAACAGCAAGACAACAGAATTGGGTATTCCTTGATGCCTAAAGACTGGCCCAACCATAGAAATTCAGAAAGCATCACAGCATTTTGTTATGGAAATTATTCTGATGTCCCAAACAGAGGCTTATGATTTCAGGGCAGAAAAGCAGCAGCAACAGATGAAGCCTAAGGCAAAAAGCCTGTATTTATGCAAATGTCTTCAATAATACAGGATGGAAAGTCCTGAAATTCATTATTTGAATGAGTCCTGCTAATTTTTTTAATTTTTATTTAAGGATTCAGAAAATGCCTTTGAGCACAGGCTCTTTACAAAGGCTCCACGTCAGGCTGACACACAAGTAGGTATGCATACATAATACATCAGCTGATCATGAGCATACAGTAGTTTACAATATACAATGTTATTCCTAGTATCATGGAAATAGTACAGTGTCAGTAAGGATTAGGGGCAGTGGAGATATACTATGGTGAGAGCAGAGTGGAGTCAAGGGAATGGTGAGAGCCTCGAGTTGGGCTTTGGCTGCTGGAGAGGGCGATAATGGTGGCAGGTGGGTGCCAAGGTGGGGCTGGGGGGGAGGAGGCATCAGAGGGAGTGCATAACTTAGAGATCAGGACGGGGGGAGATGAGATGAGAGGTGGGATGCAGGTAATGATGAAGTGGAAGGTACTCAGGGAGAACTACAGGGGTGGCTTGCTGGGAGCCATGAGGGGAGCAGGGTGTGTCCTAGGTAAGAACCAGTGTGTGGGATGGGGACAGGCGGGTCCCAGAGGGGTGTGGGCAGGGAGACAGAGGTGGGTGCCAGATGTTAGTTATGGGGCATGGGGTAGGAAAAAGGAGGGGGGAGCACAGTAAAAGGGGAGAATTTTCTACGGGAAGCAGTCACAAGCAGTCACCTCTGGAGGGGCGGTGCAGCAGGCTGCCATAAGAGGAACTAGGGAGTATGGATGGAAGGTTAGCCTTCAGTAGCACTCACACCCTGCACAAGATAAAAGGTGTTCCTTAGGCCAGATTTGAAGTGAGATATACATACAGAGGTTTGAATGGGCACTGGGATTTCATTGAGCCACTGGGAGCCCTATTGGCAAAGATGTGCTGTCCCAGTGCAGTTCGATTGAAAGGTGTTGATAGGCCCCTTCAGCCTACCTTGGTGCCATTGCTGGCAGCACTCATGAAGGATGTTGGATACATTGAGGGGGTCACCCATTAACACCTTCTTACCAAGGAGGCAGGTTTGAAACTCTATCCTGTTCTTTAAAGGCAGCCAATTTGTCCATTCTGCAAGAGAGCAGGTGTGCGATTTTGATCTGCAGCCAGTGTGAGCCTGCAAGCTTTGTTGAGAGCAATGTGAACCCTTTTTAGTGCCGATCTGTGGCCACCCATATACCAGCAGGCCATAGTCCATGGTTGAAAGGATGGAGCTGGAGACTGAAAGGCAGAGGACCTCAGGGGTGAGAGATTTTTATGCCTATAGAGGACACCCAGCTTGGTGTTTACCACCTGAACCACTGAGTCGATGTGTTGGGTGAAGGTGAGAGTGTCATCTAGTGATCCCCAGGTACTTGAACAAGTGTACTTGTTCCAGTGGCTCACTGACTTTGTTGGAGAAAGTACTGCATTGTCTGTGTATAGGATCAATTTAGTGTCACATGCTTTAGGAAGATTGTTCAGAAAAGACTTGAACAGTAGGGCCCCAGTATTGAACCCTGGGGACCCGTAATGCCACCCGTAAACATTTTGCAGGATTTTAAATTCACTGTAAGTAATATGAGTCAGACATTTTCTAGCAGTAAATGATTGTTTGAAAGCTGAGGTCCCAGGCTAAAGCTGGGAAACTTTAATGCAACAGTCATTACTTATTCAGTACACTCTGGCCTGTGATTAGTCCTAGACAGGACAAATCATGTGTGTGGTTTGCTGTTTTCAGCCTTTGCAGATTATCTATTGGCACCTTACAGCTCAACTTGAAACTAAATCGGTTATGGGATTTGCATATATTACCCATGATGCCCAGCATTAGTGTGTATGTGCATTTCAAACAACATGAAGTCTTGCTATATTATGACTATTGCAGTTTGTCCCAGCCTTAGAACTGCTCCGGAGGTGAAAGAGTTAACTTCCATGCAGAGCATGGAGCTTAGACGCGAGCTCGGTTCAGAAGCTCTTGTTAGGCTGGTTTCAAACCGAAACCATCAGATTCTTTACTCCGACCACTGAACAGTCGCCTGGAGATTCCTCCTGTTGCTCGGTTCATTTCTTCGTTTAAAGCACTATTTCTCGTTTAATTTAACCGCCGATTTAATTATTTTAACTGCAAAACCGATCGGTTCAGGCTCTGTCTATGATAATCGTAAGTAATAGATAGGGTTTTTCTGTGTGGAACTTGTAAAGTGTTATTGGTTCGGTTGAACCGATTGAATTGTATTAAAATATAAGTTTAAAGCCTTTAACGCTTCTTAGAGTGCGTTCCGTTCTTATCGGTTCTAAAAAAACGGATTTCATTATGGTTTTTTCCACAACCGGTGACACGGTTTGGAACCGATAAGGGTGTCTTGCCTGGCACTGCCATTAAAAGGGCAAGTTTGTTGGTTAGGCTGGCATCATGTCTCAGAAACCCAAAGAAAACCGGCCCACTGGGTTTCAACACTGTAGTGTCTGTGGGGAAGCCTTTGCCAAGGCTGACCCACACACTACATGTGTCTATTGTCTGGGGTTTGACCACCCTCAATTCAGACTGCCAATTTGTAAAATTTCCTGCAGCCACCCTGGACAAGAGTGGGCAGGCTCGGGAGCAGGAGGCCAAAAGTCCGCTGACCCGGATGGCCAGCCCGTTCGGTGCCAACGAATCGAGGAGTGCCCTCTGACCAGGGCGAGACTTCCTCGGCAATAGTAAGCTGGCTCTGAGGAGCCAGTTCCAGCAAAGAAATCTAAAAATCAGCAGGTTTGGAGTCCAAAATTCCTTCTCCAACTGCTGCAGAGATAGCCAGGGCAATACAGATTGTCCAGTCCCTGTCCCAGTTCCTCCGAACCGCCACTGTCTGGCAAAAGGTCGGTTCCAGTGGTTCAGGATTATGATATAGAAGAGTTCTATGAACCAGAGGAGGGGATGAGGATTATGATCAGTGTGAATGTGACTTTGAAAGTCTGGATGTGCCCATTGAACCGACATCTCCCCAGACAGACCTTCAGGTGAGTCTCCCCTAGGCTTTCTGAGTCCTCTCTCATTTTTGTTTTATAAAAGTTGCTGAGACCCTCCAGCTTCCTCTTAGAGGAGGCTTTTGATGAGCAAGAGGAGCCTGACTATGTGGAGATGATGGATATCCCAGAGTCCAGGAGGTTGTCCATCCCTTTACATAAATCTTTAGAAAACAAACAATAAAAATTTTAAAAGCTCCTAATTCTGTGCCTCCTGTGGATAAAAAAGATGGACAGGAGGTACACGTTGTCAGGTCCTGATACAGATTTTCTTTCACAGCAATGCAGTCATGTTAGTAGTTCAGGCTGCAGCCTGTGATAAAGCTAATATTCCACTGGCTTCACATCCTCCTGACAAGGATTCCAGGAAGATTGATGCCATGGCCAAAAACAATATGGCAGCATCCTTGGGACTCAGACAAGCTAACTATATGGCTTATGTTGCAAGATACCAGAAATCTAGATGGGATACTGTCATGGCCTTAGCCAAACAGGTCCCTGGCCAGCTCGCAAGGAGCTGGAGCAGGTGGCTCTTGATGGTATTGAGGCATCTAAGGTGCAATTCCATGCTGCAGTGGATTCTAACGATGTATTCTCTAGAGTCATGGCTACATCTGTGGCTTTTCGAGATTGGCCTGGCTCAGGTGTACTACTTTGTCACAGGATACCCAGTCTAAGGCTATGGATTTTCCTGTGGTGGGAAATTCTCTGTTTGGGAGCAGACAGAGAATTATATGAAGAAAATGGATGAATATAGAACCACTTACAGGAGTGCACAAGCCAAGGAGCGGCAAGCCACTCTTTAGAGGCAGCCCCCAGGGGTAGGGGTAGGCCTTTCAGGCCTTTTACCAGACCCAGGCCTCCGCCTCTTCAGCCTATGTACAGAGGGGGTTCTTCAGAGGGAGAGGCAGGCGGGGTTCGAGCAGGCCTGCTCCCACCTCTCAGCCTAAAGCCCCTGCCAAACAGGCACCCTGATGGGATGCCCAGGGTTGGCTCTCCACTACCCAGGTTGGCTCACTGCTCCAGGACTGGTAGTCTTTAACTTCAGACAGGTGGGTCCTGGAAGTAGTGAGCCAGGGTCTGGTTCTCAGCTTCAAGAAATTTCCAAAGATGAGAGCCAGATCTTTCCACCTACAAACCCTTTAGAGACTTGCTTTGGAAACAGAAGTCTCAACCCTCTTGGCTCTCAGAGCTGTAGAAAGGTTTCTCCCTTCACCAGGGCAAGGGTCTGTACTCCAGGTACTTCCTTACCCCAAAAAGACAGGAGAGTGGCGGCTCATCCTGGATCTAAGACATCTAAACAAGCACCTTTTAAAGCCAAAGTTCAAAATGGTGACACTGGGAATGATTTTACCTCCCTAAGGCCAGGGACTGGCTAGCCTCCTGGACCTCAAAGATGCCTACTTCCATGTTCTTATCAGAAGCTCCCATGAAAGTACCTCAGATTGAACTGCCCTCAGGCCATTATCAGTTCAGAGCAATGCCCTTGCCTCACTTCTGCCCCAAGGGTGTTCACAAAATGTCTGGCAGTAGCAGTCGCTCACCTAAGAAGGCAAAGATTGCCATTTTTCCCTACCTGGACGACTGGCTCATTGTGGGTCAGTCTCCAGACCAGGTCAAATCACACCTGCTAGTTACCCAGCAACTGCTTACCTCTCTGGGATTTCTTTTCTCAATCTTCCAAAGTCAGTTTTGGAACCTGTCCAGGTACTCACCTTTACAGGCACAGAACTGGACACAAAGCAGGCCAGAGCCTTCCTCTCTTGGAAAGGGTAAGGACCTTAGTGGCCCCTGGCCGCCTCCTTCACTCTGCAGGTCTCTCGACCAGCAAGGCATTTCCTGCAGCCCTAGGGCACATGGCTGCCTCCACAGCTGTGGTGCAAGAAGCAAGATTTCAGATGAGGGACATTCAGTTCCATTTGAGAGCTTTCTGGTCTCAAAGAAGAGATCCTCTATCCAAGTTAATCCCAGTGACTCAACTCTGATCCAGGCCCTTCAGTGGTGGCAGGATCAGAGCAATCTGAGACAGGAGGTGCCTTCATCCCTCTGTCCCATTCCTTGACCCTTACTAGAGATGCATCCCTCTTGGGATGGGGAGCTCACATAGTCTCTCCACCCAGGGATTATGGTCCCCTCAGGAATCTCTGCTCCACATAAATCTGTTGGAACTCAGGGCTGTTTTCTAGCACTTCAGGTTTTCTCTGCATGTGTTCAGAACAAGGTGGTACAGGTCAGAACAGACAACACCACTACAATGTGGTACATCAACAAACAAGGGGCACTCGGTCTTGGCCTTGTGCACTGGCGATAAAGTTGTGGTCTCTGGCTTACTCCCTGAACACTTCCCTCATAGCAGTTCACCTCCCAGGCAAGGACAATGTCCTGGCAGATGCTCTCAGCAGGATTTCCCAGGGCCATCACTTAATGGTCACTGGATCCCCTAGTACTGGGGATAGTGTTTGCCAGATGGGGCACCCTCAGATAGATCTTTTCACAGCCCCAGACAATCATCAACTTCCACTGTTTTGTTGCAGGCCCCCAGTGTTGGGCTCAGTTCCCTGGATGCCTTTCTCCTCGATTGGGAAGGAAGTTTCTTTATGCCTTTCCCCTTCCCTCTCCTGTTCAAAGTACTAGTCAAAATCAGGTCTCAGCCCTGCAAGATGATCCTGATTGCTCCAGACTGGGCCAGGCAGCCCTGGTACCCACTCCTTCTGTCCTTAGCAGTCCATCTTCCCTGTGTCTCCCCAGGAACCACAATCTGTTAACCTGTGCTCAGGGAGAGTTTGGTATCCGAATCTCAAATCCTCAACCTCAAGGCTTGGCTCTTCAGCAGTTAGAGTTTGCTGATTTGCAACTTTCTCAAAGTGTTCTCGAAATCCTGAAGGCTGCTAGGAAGCCTTCCACCAGGGCTACCTATAACTCCAAGTGGAAAGGTTTTCCATATGGTGTTCTGGGAAGCATGTTTCCCAGAATCTGCTGATCTACCCACTGTATTGACTACATGGTCCATCTTAATTCTTTGGGACTAAGACCTGAAACCCTGAAAATGTACTTGGCTGCTGTCTCTGCCTTCATTTCAGCAGGAAGCCCTCTTCTTTTCTGCTCATCCTGTATTTTCCAAGTTTTTAAAGGATTGCTTCACACCAATCCTCCATTCAGGGACCCTGCCCCTGCTTGGGATCTTAATGTATGCATTGCTCAGCTAATGCAACCCCTTTGAGCCTCTGTCTTCGGCAGAGCTTAAGTATTGACTTGGAAAACTGTATTTATGGTAGCCATCACTTCTGCCAGGCGATAAGTGAGTTACAGGCTTTATCAGTAGAAACCTGACTTTATTTCCTTTCACAGGAGAAAGTAGTTTTCAGGACTAACAGGAAGTTTTTGCCTAAGGTGGTTTCAGATTTCCACCTTAACCAATCTATTTCACGTCCAGTGTTCTTCACTGACCATTCCTCCTCTGGTGAGAGGAGGCTGCACAGCTTAGATGTTAAGAGGGCCCTAAGTTACTACATAGAGTGTACCAAGGGTCACAGGTTTGACTCCTCTCCAACTGTTTCTCACTTATGGTGAGGTTGTGAAAGGAGACCTGCCACTAAGAGATCCATTGCTAGGTGGATCGCTTCTTGTATCCAATTTGCTATCAAAAGCTGGGTAAGGTTCCCCCTCAGGCCTGAGGGCTCACTCTACCAGAGGTACAGCTGCATCTCTAGCTGCTGCTAGAGACATCCCTATCTTGGAGATATGTCAGGCAGCTACTTGGAAGACAGTACACACTTTCATCAAGCATTACTCCCTGGATATTCAGGCCAGGAGGGATGCTTTCGGTTTGTATAGCCGTGCTTCAGAGCCTATTCCTAAGTAGGTTCTGTCCCTCCTCCATGGAGGTACTGCTGTGTAGTCTGCAACAGTCATAATATAGCAAGACTTCATGTTGTTTGAAGAAAAATTACTCACCTTAGTAATGTTGTTTCTTCTAATGGAGTCTTATATATTATGACCTCCCCAGCCTGCCCCTCTCAGAACTCCTACTTGGGTATGGGGGGTAGTCCTCTGTTGGCATTTATTGATGCCCTCTTCATGTTTGGGTGTTGTGTTTATTTAGTTATTTTATCTTATTTTTCTGGTCCACTGACTTGAGTCTTTGTGTTGGGACCAGGAAAATGTGTTAATATATTAGTGGCCAGTTGGCTAGTGTAGGTTACAACTCCCACACAGAACCTTAGTGAGTTTTTGCTCTGAAGATCTGATTGTTTCAGTTTGAAACCAGCTAACAGAGTTCTGAACTGAGTCGGCTTAAGCTCCATGCTCTGCATGGAAGTTAACTCTTTCACCTCGAGCAGTTCTAAGGCTGGGACAAACTGCAATAGTCATAATATAGCAAGACTCCATTAGAAGAAACAACATTACTAAGGTGAGTAATTTTTCTTTTGTGCTTTAGCTTGGTTTCTACTGACAATACACTTTTACTTTTTTTTTTTTTTACTTTGAGGTTTGGGTCTTTAAATCTGATCACTGTATTCATGTTTTGGTTTATATTGGGGGTTACAGATAGATTAACTGAAAACTTCATGATGAAATCAGAGTAGTGATGGACAGTTGTGATACGATTATTTATTTTATTTAGTTACATACATACATACAAGATTTTTTATTTTATTTAGTCTTTGGTAACGGGTAAGGCCCACCAGGCACAAGTGCCTGTTTTCAGGGTGACCTGGGAGCAGTGGGCAGTTAAGGACTTGCTCAGAGTCTCACAATATGCAAGTGGAGGTTGTGAGAATCAAACCAAGGTCTGGACTGCTGAATGTACCAAGCTCACTCACAGCTCATTACTCTAACCTCTAGGTTATACTGCCAGCCATGTCAGCAGAGAAGGAGTACACAGCCCATCTAGCCTGCCCAATCTAGTCCCGCCAACAAGAAACCCTAGTCTAACTCCTACTCTGGAAACCCCTTCCTTAAGTACCAGAATCCTATTGTGTCTGTCCCATGCATTCTACAGCTAGTAGTTGTATTTGCCCTTACCACCTCTTCCTGTAGACTGTTCCAATCATCCACCATCCTCTGTGAAGAAGTACTTCCTTATGTTTCCTTTGGAACGCCTAGCTTCCAGTCATGACCTCTTGCCCTTTGGCAACTCTTCCTTTGAAAACACTTCCCTTGTACCCTGTTTATGGCCTTGAGATATTTGAAGGTCTCTATCATGTCACCCTCTCCCTGCTTGCCTCTAGTGAAGATATATTTCGTCCCAGCCTCTCCTCATAGGACATCCCCTGCAGACCCTCATCATTTTTGCAGCCCTCCTTTGCACTTGTTTTTATTGTGTACCATGGGTTTAACTTGCTATGTCCACCTCATGGCTTCCACCTTCCCTTCTGTCCACTTCTTGCAGGCTAAACTTGGATTGGGGACACAATTATTCTGCCTGTACAAAGCCCTCTTGGCTTTCTTAGGTAGGTGGAGACCCAGAAAAATGACAGAATTTTGTTCAGATGGCCAGGATGATGTGTCACGTTGATCATGTGCATGTCATCAGCTTTGAGAGGTAGGCCATGAACTGGCTCCACTGCCTATGGCAATGCACCACTTCCCACTGACGGAAAGGGCATCTAGTAAAGGGGGTACCTCCCACCTGACTTCCCTAAAAATGCAAAACCAAAAGAACATGCTGTGCTGTTGAGTAAAAGGTGTAACTGTAAGGCCTGCAGGCCATATAAAAGCTATCAAAGACAAAATGGGGCACACCCACTCCCACAAAACATGCACAAAAGTGTTGAACTTAAAGTACAAAATAGTTTAGTGCACGGAAGTCTCAGCCACAATGTTAGACACAAGTTCAGGCTAACACCCCAAATGTTTTGTGGTTCACACTTTTGTTAGTGCACGCTTTGTGCCAGTGGGTATGCTCTGTTTCTTCTTGGTACCTGACTCCACAGCCTTGGGGTACCAGGGACTAATGCTTTCCTAGATAAGGTGTATAAATGGCAAATGTATGATCTCCAGCTGTACACAGCCTTACCACAGAAGGCTTACAGAACTGAGAACCAACTGATCTCAATAGCCAGGATGGCCAATGAGGGACAGAAGCTCGTGAGACAGACTGGACCCAACTAATTATACAATTAAGCTAATCCCATACCGACATCACAGTGGGGGCCATCAGCGTATTAACTGTATTCATATTACTTCTGGTTCATTGTAAAATTATGGCTTTTTGAGTCTTCACTTGTCTGATGGGTCGCCACCTAACTCATCTTTGCAGCATAATGAAAGGACTTTACTAGCAATTTACAATGGGAATAGAAGCACATAACCATTTTTGTATTTTCTTAGATATCTGCGGGTTTTGCCACAAAATCATTTCGCTCAGCTGCAACGCAATAGAAGCTATGAATAAACTATACCACGCTGACTGTTTCACGTAGGATATGTTGCATCCCGGCTTAGCTGGGCTGCTTTATTACAACCAGAACGGCAGGCCTCTGTGTGACCCATGTTATAAGGTAATGTTTTACCCACAGTTAAAACTGTAATAAAAAGTAAGAACTCAAATGAGCAAACATTGGCAACATACATTTTTATTTGAAGTTTGACTCTATGATAATGACAGAGATATTTTTATACACTTAATGTTTGTGACTGTGTGTAAACCACTATGTGTAATTTATTTGTATTTATACTCTTCTGTTTCATTTGTTTCGACTGTTGCAAACTTTTTCTTAATGTTTGTGCTAATGTACCTGGGTCGCACTTGAAAAGTGCATTTTACCAGTGTACTTACCTGGTTACCAAATTTAAAATAAAATAAATAAAAAATAAATAATACATCTTGAAATGCAACATCTTGTTTCCAAAATGGTCGGCAGCAGTGCAGGATGGCAGCTGTTAAATGCTGCAGATAGGCAGTATACAGTAACATGATAATGAGTGCTGCCTAGTAAGGTCTCCTGGCTGGATTTTCAAACATCTGCATCATGTTTCATATTTATTTATTTATTTAGTTTTTGTTGACCGGTAAGTGGCTAGACAAATCCTGCCTATTTTCAGGCACGACCCGGGAGGGGATACAGATGAATGCCAATTGACCTTGAACCAGATGAAACTGTTGGTAGTATTTTTTAGTGAATGAGGGAAATTTGGCCAGGACACCGGGAAATTCCTCTACTCTTTCGATAAGTGCCATGGGATCTTTAACATCCACCTGAACTACCACCAATCCAGGCAGATGGGACCTCAGTTTAACGCCTCATCCAAAGACGGCACCTCAGAAGTGCAGCACCCTCTCTATGCTGCACTTCAGTGTCAGTACTGGATATTAACCTAGTGCCAGATGTGGGAACTGAACCCACAGCCCTCTGATCTCCTCGCCTCAGAGATGAGTGTGCAACCTACTGAGCCACTGACACTGACTGCTGCTGCACTACTTGCAACATGCGTGTAAGCCACAAAAAGGTTGTTTGACACTTCTAGCCACAAATTGCACAACAATAATGACACATACCTCAAAAACTGGCATTTGCATCATTTTTATTTTTGTTGTAAAGTGAGAAAACTATCCCAAATGTGTCAAAAACATTTGAAAATAGCCCACAAACATTTTGGCTTGTTTATGGTGATGCAGGCTACGCCCCAAATCAGGAATTAACCCTCATGCTATTTTCTTTGGAAGTCCAGCCATTTAAGTCTGCAAGTTAAAAGCGCTTAGCTGTTTTATTGATTGATTGATTTGAAGATTGGTAACCAGAAAGCACACTGAGCCAGAGCTCATTTCCAGGTGCGACTGGGGAAGGGGAGTATAGCATCCATAGTCATTGAGCAATCAACAAGGTGCACAAAGGCAAAATAATTAAGGTTATGAGAACTGCAGGTACAAAAAACACAATGCAATAATTGAACAAGATACTACACTGCAATAAAGCCCTAAAGCAAATAGATAGATACAGTAATTAGGGCCAAAGACTGAGAACTATACATAAGGGCTTGTCAGATATGAAAACATTACTTACCATAGTAATCTTGTTTCTTCTAAGGAATCTTACTGTATTCTGACAAATGCAGTATGGTTAGGACTGCCCCGGAGCCGAAATGGTTAATAGAACCATGCTAATAGTGGAATGTTAGGCTCGAGCTCGGTTTTCAAATCACTATCCCTGGTTGCACTTCCTGCAACCGTCAGATTCTTATGAAGCATGCAGAAGCTAATACTAACTAACCAACTAAGTTTACTACCCCTAAGTGCCCCTATTAGGGGAACAAAAAACTCAAATAACAGGAGGCATCTCTAAGACTCAAGTCAACAGATGCCCAACAAACTAATAGGTACCCACAGGTTTCCAACATCAGTAACACAGGAGTGATCAGGGCCCTGGAGGTCATAGCGGGGAGGAAGGGTGGGAGCTCAGAATACAGTAATATTCCCTTAGAAGAAACAAGATTACTATGGCAAGTAATGTTTTCTTCAAACCCAGGAAATCTTACTGTATTCTGACAAGTGCAGACTACCCAAGCAGTGCCTTTGGAGGTGGGCAGAGGACTTATTTTGGAAACAGGCTCTGCAGAACTGCTGTGCCAAACCTAGCATCACTTCTGGCCTGGGTATCCAGGCAATAATGCTTGGCAAATGTATGAACTGTTTTCCAGGTAGCTGCCTTACAGATTTCCAACAAAGGAATATCTCTGAAGCTGCTATAGATGCAGCAGTCCTCTAGTAGAATGGGCCCTAAGCCCTTGTGGGGCTGCCTACCCACCTTGACATAACAGAATTGTATACATGAGACAATCCATCTTATAATGTATGGTAGAACGTTGTTATAGGTAGAAATCTACCTTTTATAAGAACGTTTTACCATTGATGTGACGTTAGATGTTGTTAACCCATCGATGGTACATCACATCGATGGGTTAACAACCGGAACAGTTAGGCACGCGCACAGCTGGATCGGATGGCCTTGTAACGGCTGCGGCAGTGAGGGCAGAGCAGTGGGGACATGAAAAACAGCAGTAAGGAACTGTTCTTTATATTAAAAAAGCGAACTGGTACCATACACTATAAAGCTAATGTATGGTACGCCGATGAATTAACCCGTTTTGTTAACCAATCTCGAGAGTTGCCATGGTAGCGTAAACCTCTCGAGCTTTGCTCTCGGGGTTTACATGGTCGCCCTGAACCTCTCTCGATGGTTAACAAACCGTTAACCATCGATGAGCACATTATCCTATGTTACGGATCTCTTTGTGGCAGGTTCACCCTTGCCAACCTCTCCATAGGTCAAAAGAGTTGGGTTCTATCCCTCTGTGACCCTTTGTGTGATCTACATAGTAGCTAATAACCCTCTTGACATCCAGGCTATGTAACCTATGCTCACCTGAAGAGGAATGATCAGTGACGAAAACTGACAAATGTTTAGATCCCGAACCGTAGGGGTCCTATGAGGAGGGTGCAAATGCAGTAATCCTTTTAAGAACTTTCAAAAACTGCATCTGAGGCCAAAGAGGAAGGTTTACCTGTAGATAGGCAGATACTGCAGCCAAATGAACCTTCAAAGTAGAGGTCCTGAGAACTAGGGAATGAAGATGGGTAAGGTAGTCAAGAACTACAGATAAGCCAGCCTGGGTATGATCCAAATGTTTGTCTCTGTACCAGAAAAAAATCTTCTCCACTTAGAAGTATAAATCTTTCTGGTAGCAGGTTTTCTGGATACCCTAAGGACCTCCATTACCCCTCTAAGAGATTCAAATTTGCATATTCTAGGTCCTCAAGAACCAGGCTTTGAGTCTGAGGGACTGAAGGTTGGGATAAAGGATCCTGCCCTGGGAGGAGGTGAGCAGATTGTGCCTCCTGGGTAGGCTGATTGGTTTGGATACCAATAGGGACAGGACTAGGGAATACCATGGTACCATGCCTGGCCCAATCTGGGCAATGAGGACCACTGTGGCTGGTTGTGTCCTGGGCTTGTTCAGGACTCTCAGTAACAATGGGAAGGAGAGAAGGCATACAAGAACTTCCCTGTCCAATCCGAGATCAGTGCATCCAGCGGTACTGTGCCCTCAGTGGAGGTCTGCAGCAGTACAGAGAGAGCTGGTAGTTGCCTGGGGAAGCAGAGAGGTATACCTCTGGAGTGCCTCACCTTCTGAACACCAGCTGTAGTACTTGCTTGTTGATGGACCATTCATGATGGTTCTGATTTATTCTGCTTAGTGCCTGCCAGCACATTGTCCTTCCCTGGCAGGTGGATTGCTGACAGTACAATGTTTAGGGAATAAGCCAGGGTCCATATTCTCATGGCTTCTGTACACAGGGTGTGGACCTTGTGCCTCCTTCTTTGTTGATGTAATACATTGTGGTCATGTTGTCTGTTCTGCCCTGGACCACTTTTCCCTGCAGCATATTGGTGAATGCCTGAAGTGCCAGAAACACTGCCCTGAGCTCCAACAAGTTGATGTGCAGCAATGACTCCTGCTTTAGCCATGTACCATGAACAGTATGCGCCTCTAGATGTGCTCCCCACCCTAGAAGGGATGCATCTGTAGTGTGCACCAGAGATGGTTGCTCTTGTAGGAATGGGACCCATTGCCTGAGGTTTTCCAAGTCCTGCCACCACTGGAGCGCCTGCACAAATGTTTGAGTGACGGGACCAATTTTGTCAATTTGTCCTTTTTGGTGCCAGTAATGTTTGAGATGATATTGAATATCCTCATCTGAAATCTTGCTCCAGACACTGTGGCAGTTGAAGCTGCCATGTGGCCCAGCAACTGGAGAAAATGCCTGGCCGGCCTGAGGCTGTGAGGTTTGAAAGAACCTACCAGCTGGCTGAGAGTGTCTGCCTCAGCTGAGGAAGAAAAGCCCTTCCTCTGACTGAATCCAATTCTGCCCTAAAATTCCAGGAGCTGTACTGGTTGCAGTACTAACTTCTGCTGGTTTATCAAGAAACCTAAGGACTGTAACAGTTCCTGTGCCAATGCCAGAGACTGCTTGACCTGTTGGGGAGTCTGTCACACTAAGAGCCAATTGTCCAGGTATGGGAAGACTGTCACCCCTGCTCATGAGGGTGTGCCACAACTACTGCCAAGCATTTTGTGAACACCCTTGGGGCAGAGGTAAGGCCTAAAGGCATAGCTCTGAACTGGTAATGGCCTGATGGAAGCCTGAACCTCCGTGAATTTCTGTGAGAGTGCCTTATGAGGATATGGAAATAAGCATCCTTTAGATCCAGAGATGCCAACCAATCCCTTGTCTTAAAGTTGGCAGAACCATTTTTAAGGTGGCCATTTTGAATTTTGGTTTCAGCAATGCCTGTTTAGGTACCTGAGACCCAATATGGGTCGCCACTCCCCTGTTTTCTTGGTTGTAAGGAAGTATCTTGAGTAAAGGCCCTTTTCTTTCTGTAAGAGAGAAACTGGCTCCACCGCTCTAGTGAGAGCAGATTTAAAACTCCTTTTCCAGCAACAATGTATCTGGGGAGGAAGGCAGAAAACCCTTGCCCTCAGTCTTGGTCTGACTTTGAAACTGTGTGTAAGGCTCTGACCCACTACCTCCAGGACCCACCGATCTGTAGTGATGGATTGCCATTCCTGGAGATAGTGTGTCAGCCTGCCCCTACTGGTCCTAGGGTGTTGACCCGAGCAGATCCCTCAGGGTGTCTGCTTAGTCTGAGGTACTGACTAGATGCTGGGCTAGAACGGTTAGTGCCTGTCCTGCCCCTACCTCTGAAATAACCTCTCTGTTGTTGATATTGTGGCTATGCCTGAGGCTAAAAGAATGGCCTATAAAGTCTGCCCCATGACCCCTAGCATGCTGCTTTTGTGGGTAGGAGCTCCTCCTTAGCAGCAACACTCTGATATGCTGTTTTGTATTTATCCATTTTCCTCATGTAAGCCTCAGTCTGCTGTCCAAACAGAGACGAAGGCTCACATGGGAAGTCCATGGCCTTGGACTGAGTGTCTTGGGTCAGATTAGTAGTCCTGAGCCAAGCAAATCTTTCAATGACACTGAGGAAGCCATCTGCCTGCTGCAGTATCATTGCTATCCACAGCCATTCTGAACTGGAATTTGGAAGCCTCTATCCCTTTGGCAGCTTCCTCCAGATCTGTAGCCATTTGTGTTGGCACTGACTTAGTAATCTGTAAGACAGTGTCCCCGAGTGTCTTTGAAACCTGGCAACATAGGCTATGTATGAAGCCTGCCTAATTGCCAGTGAGGAACCTAGGTATATATTTTTGCAATAGAATCCAACTTTCTGGAATCCTTGTCAGGAGGATGGGATGCCAGGGAATACCTGCTTTATCACAGGCTGCTGCCTGTACCACACCCTCATGGCTAGGTGGCCAAACAGAAACTTGGCCCCACCCTTAGCCACCCAATATTTCTTATTCACCTTTCTATCAACTGGTGGAATAGAATTAGGTGTATGCAGAATTTTCATCACTTGTTTCTTTAAGGACTTATGGATGGGGAGCAAAACCCTTTCGAGCCTGAACATCCATCATGTCCCTGTAGTCCTGTTCCTCCTCCTCATCTGTTGATTCCTCTGTGGGAGGTCCAGGGATGAAGCCACCTGTTTAACAAATCTGAAATGAGAGGAAAAGTCCTCAGTTCCCTTGTCAGGAGTCGGACGATGAGGATCCAGTGAAATGTCCGGGTCAATGGGTTCACCATAGTTCTCATCCTCAAAATCATCAGCATCATCATAATAATCTTCCTCAAAGTGTCCACCTCTGGTTCCAATGAACCGGAACCAGAGTGGAACTTGAGGCATCCAAACGCGTCGCTTGAACCTGAACCGTGTTACCGTTGAAGTAACTGAATTATTTTGATAGCATTTGCTATCTCCTCAGCGTTGGAACCAGAATACTCGGTTGGCGGTTCAACCGCTGAATGCTTTTCTTCCTCTTTCATTTCCGCGACTGCCGGGTTAACGCAGGGTTAGCAGGTTTCTTTGGTGGAAGAACCGTCACCCTTGTCAGAGGGCTGATCATCCAGTTCTTTTGAGTAGAAATCGTTCGCCTGCAGCCAGTTCAGCAGCCTTTTCAGATATCCTCTCCTGCAGTCGCTTCAAACGCCTATCAACGCTAACTGAGGAAAATTTTACAGATCTTGCAGTCCCTTTTGAGGTGGTCAAACCTCAAGCAAAACACACAAATAATATGATGATCTGTTTTGCGAACGGTTCCCCACACTCTGTACACTGTTGGAAACCTGTGGGTCCTGTTTGCTTCTTGGTCTGTGACATTGATCTTTTTAAACCAAGTAAAACCGAGAATTACCCTGGTAGTTTTAACTTAAACAAAAGCCGCTATCAATGGCAACAGTAATTTAAATTAAACAAAATACAGAATTGACCTCGTTCCTTCTTGGTTGGAAAACCCAAGAGAAACCGAAGACTTACCCAAAACTACACTAATCTAACTAATTGTACCTGTGAACCAAGAACAGTGCTTCAAAATGGAAAATAAAACAAACTTTCCAAAATTAAACCGAGAAATTAATTCTTCAGTTAAAGTGAAGGAGAGCTCTCCGCGATGTCTTACTGAGGCAAGCGGAGTAAAGAATCTGACGGGTTGCAGGAAGTGCAACCAGGAACAGTAATTTGAAAACCGAGCTCGAGCCTAACATTCCACTATTAGCATAGGTTCTAGTAACCATTTCAGCTCCGGGCATTCTATGGTGAGACCATAATGCACTTGTCAGAATACACAGTAAGATTTCCTGGGGTTTGAACGGTATGTAACTAACTCACCAGGGGCCTGGAGGCACAGGGAGGACATGACAAACATTGGGAGACAAGTAAGTATGAAAAGGCAGACAGGCAGGAACATTGGGGTTAGTGGCACCAGCTAAACAGAAGTAGGAGCTCTGCCCAAATACCATCTAGAAACTGTTGGTGGAAAGGCATTTGCTGTCAGGGCTCCATTGCACTGGAATGCCATTTCTCCAGCACATAGGCAAAGTGATTCCATTCCGTAACATCACTGTAGGTTATATTCACAGTTGCAATGGTTATCTCTAGATCAAAACTTGCTTTTTTTTTTTTGGGTGTCAAATTTACAAACAAATTTTCCAACTTCAAAATTACCGTAGCTGATTTCGTGTCTGTTCATTGTTTTCCGTTTTATTATGTACCTCTCACGGTACACTCTTACAAGCCATTGTACATAAGACCAAAGCTGGTTCTAGGTCATTTTCTGAGGCTGCTCCTTTGTTCTGGAATGCTCTACCTGGTAATATTAGTGCATCCACTTCATTGTTGAGTTTTAAAACAAATCCCTTAAGCTGCCAACAGAATTAGCATGAATAGAATTTAGGACTGATAGATCAGTCCACGGCCCTGCAAGGGTTAAACAATATTTACTAAGTGTAGATAATTGTAATTGTTTCTTGTAATTTGTTATTGCCTTGTAATGTTCTTATTTTATATCCATGTTTGTAAACATTGTTCGGCCAGGCCTGAAAATGGACTAGTTCCAGTACCTTATCCCGTTAACAAAACAGAAAATGAAAAAATGAAATAGGCAAAGTGATTCCCTGAAGGGTTTAGAAACATAGTTGTGATGATTTTTGCTGTACAGTGCTCAAAGCTTTTGGATGACCATGTTATAAATAATTATGAGTGTCACGTGTTTAGGGGTAGCACACTTGCCTCTGGGGCTGCAAGACTAGAAGGTCATGGGTTCTGGCCCCACGCTAGGTACTTGGGGTAATAAGAGCAGCAAAGCCACCATAAAGTGATTTACTTTACTTCAGTTAATTATTTTACAGGTAGAGACATTTATTAAGGAGGTGAGGCAAGTGACTTAAATAGAGCCCTTTCAGAAATGCTGATGAAAACCTTATACTGGTTTCGCTCTTCTGAGAACACCACCAGGGAGTACAGTTGTTAGTGATGAGGCTGCTTTTAACAGCTGCAGTTTAAAGGTACAGTGAACAATAGTACAAGACTACCTAATTTCAGCTCTACATTTCAATTACATAGCCCATATTCAATAGGGACCCCATTACCCTATTCTTTAAGTCAGATTTAACAATGGACTTTAAAAAGGACATTGGTGCCTTTCTGCTAACATTATAGAAAAATAAATAAATAATCGAGGGTACAAGCAGAATAACAATCAACAACAAGGGTGTCAGTAGTCTACCCCAATCAGGGTTAAAGGGTACATAATGGAAGCATGAAAGAGTAGGAATAGGCCAAAATTAGGAATAGGAGCAACACCATATCTAGGGTAAAGTGTACACAGGGTATAACAAATGGCGTAACACAGGGTGAGCAGGACAAGGGAATGTGGGGAGTGGTGCAGTGCAGTGGCTGCGGGAAGCAGTTTTCAGAGAGACCTTCTGGAGACTGCAGTGCTGCCTCAGCTCGTGTGCCTCTGGGTTGACGGAGAAGGTCGCTGACTTGAGGCCCAACTGTCAAGGAGTCGGAGGACCTTCTCTCCCATCCAGGTGCCACCGAGTCTGAGACCTGCTACCTCAGAGGGTGCCATACAGGAGGAGCATCTTGACTACAGTGGGCTCGGGAAGAGTTGGCGGGGCTGGCTCTGGAAAGCTTGGGGGTGGGTCACAGGCACATTCCTCAGCCGGTACCACTACAAAGTTCCTACACCTCTCTGGCAGAGCAGGATTGCTGGAAGGAGGCGCCTGTGGTAGTGACCAGGGAGGATGTGAGAGTCCTCCATAATGGGGACCCCAAAGAGGGGGGAGAGAACCCAGAGAAGGAGGATGCAACTCTGATGGGGACCCAACTGTCCAGGGATAGAGCTAGGAAGAGGAAAGGGAGCAGAGAGGGAGGTCAGTTGCCTACCTGGTGCCACAGCCCAGAGGGATGGGAAGGATATCCTAGGGATCACTAGGGCAGCACAAAGGAAGCAGGAGCTGGATATCATTGTCCACCTGGGGACACATGACTTGGCTAGGGACAGGGATGGGATAATGCAGGTGGAGTTTAGGGAGCTGGGAAGCAGTCTCACATAGTTAGCATGCTCAGTAGCTTTATGGAGGTGCTGCCTGTCTACATCAGGGGAAGGAGAGGGTTCTGCCCACCACGACCTTCGACTCATTGTTGAGGGATGGTGCAGACAGGAGGTACAGCTACATTGGGGACTGAGGCCCACCTGGGAGGATAAGGGCCTATACAGGAGTGATGGCCTGCATCCAGCTGGGAGGGGAACCGCAGTCCTCAGTGGACAATTTAAATATTACTTCAATAAACATTTAAACTAGCTGAGGGGTGTGATGGAAGAAATCAGGAGGCAGAAACTGCCCCCACCACAGGCTGATGTAGCAAGAAGGGATATCTCAAGGGGCGGGACCCCCAGGATGCAAGTTAATCAAAGAAGCCAGGTGATAGTAAAGGGAAGGGGGAACATTCAAAGAGTAGGGGAGGGAGGCGAGCAAAAAGAAAAAGGGAGGGACAACAAGCAAAGTGCTAACAAAATCTGGAAGGTCATGTGTGCTAGCTATGAAGTCTGGGAAATAAGATCCCAGACCTAGAGGCTATCATGCAGAGGTTAGCCGGATATTGAGACCATTACCAGGTCATGTTCCACTAACAACCATGACTGGTACATGGCCATACCAGGCCACACTCTGTTCTGAAAGGACAGGGTGAGAAGGAAAGGTGAGGGTGTGGTGCTTTATGTGAAGGAAAGCATAAAAGCAACGGAGATGCAGGGAACTCAGTAGGGCCAGATGTACTGTGGGTCACCCTAAAGTCAAGAAATGGAGCCACTATTTGCAGAGGTGTGATCTACAGACTCCATCATGGGAGAGGAGCTAGATAAGTTACTGTTGGCAGCAACAGACAAAATGGTTGAAAAGGGGAGGTGCTGCTGGTGGGGACCTCGATCTACCAGATGTAGACTGCAGCCTCCAAATGCAGCGCCCACAAGAAGTAGAGACATCCTAGACCCCGGCAGGGGTGTTCATCTGGCAACTTGTCAGTGAACCTACTCATGATGGGCAATACTGGACCTGGTTCTCACTAACAGGGACAGTGTTACAGACATCAGAGTAGAAGTCACCTGGGGACCACTGATCGCCATACAGTGTGGTTCAATATAAGGACGGTTGCAGAAACAAAACACACAAGTGCGAGGGTCATGGACTTCGAAGGGCAGATTTTATAAAGCTGGGTGAATGCCACTGAGAAGACCTAGTGGAGAAGGGTGACCTGGGGTGGTGGAGGAACTGTGGACCAAACTAAAAGAGGGCAGCAAACCTCTGCGCCAAGCAAATGAGCAAAAACAAGAGGAAGAGGAGACCGCTATGATTTTTGAAAGGTGGTGGAAAATATAAAGGAAAAAGGACTGCATTCAAAGCTACAAGGAGATGCAGAGAGAGGAGAACAGGAGGTGTATCAAGGGAAACGGAGGGAAGCAGAGAAAGCAGAAAGGAATGCAAAGGCACAAACTGAAGAAAGAATTACTCTGGCTGTGTCAAAAGAGGAAAATGCTTTTTTTTAATTTATTTACATTTTGCATTTTCTCCCATTTTTCTCCCCGATCCAGGGACCCTAGCAGACATGGCCATGCAGGCGTATGGAGGCGCACACGCGACACCGGTATCGCCTTGGCCCTTCCGCCCACCCCTGGGTGGCTGTCGCCAGGCTTTCCACGTCCCAACTGCCACCCATCCTCCACCAGGTGGCAGCCAAGGGCCAGGGAAACCCCTATCCCTCCCTCGGGAGAGGAGAGCGGCCTCACGGCAGCTCAATCCCGCCCCCCCTGCCGACCCTCGACAACCCGGCTCGCTCCTAATCCAGGACGGTGGCATAGCGCAAGGTGTGGCATCCAGTGACTCAACCTCAGTACCACCAGGCCAGCTGGCAAGACATTTTTAGATATGTAAGCAAAACACCAGAAGGAACCACAGAACAGGCAAGAGCTCGCACATTGACTGGATCCTCACAAACCCCCATCACGAATATCTGAGGTCAGGGTGCTTCCAGACACGCTGAGTGACCACCCCTGTCATTCTCAGATGGTCAAATAGGTTAAAAAATAGCCCCACCCCTCACTATCCAGAGCAGGATCCTGAAAGAGGTCAGTTAGGATTGCTTAAAATGTCCTATCCCTCCATGACTGGTTGCCCAGCGACACACTAACAGACCTGGACCAGGCCTTGAAGTACTTCACCGATGGTGTCAACAATATTTACGACTGCACGTGCATTAAAAAGGAGAAAAGTGCGGGGACCACAATAGATGGATTTTGGGCAAGCTCCTAGCCATGATGAAGGAAAGGGACAACCTCTGGTTAAAAGCCAGGCCTCCAGTAAGGACCATGACCACCAGCTGTACAGGGCTGCCAGAAACCAATGTACGCTCCTAATACAGAGGGCCAAAGCTGATCACTACAAGGAACTGCTCTATAAAAGCTGGGAGACAGCAAAGGTTCTGGGGAAACATAAAGAATCTCTTGGGAGAAGAAGAAAGAGATACCCACAACTGCTTCACATTAACTGCTCTCCTACCTTGGACCCACTCCTCATCATGGAGTCTTTCAACTTTGCCTTCACGGATCTAAATACAGTCCTCCTCCTGACTATCTACACCCTGCCAAGGTTTCTTCAGGTAACAAGCACCCAGTACCTCTCACCCTACCTTCTACCTCAAGAGAGTTACTGTAAAGGAGGCTGTTTTATATAAAAAGTGCTTGGGAAGACCAGAATGGATAGCGATGGAGTAGACATGAAGCTGGTATCCCTAACTCTTGATGTGCTCATCATGCCTATCACAAAACTATTTAACAAATCCTGACCCTGGCACACCCCTGCCACCTGGAAGCAAGCGCTGGTCACTCCTTTCTACAAAAGCGGGACAGGACCAATGTGTCCAATTACAGGCTGATTTCAATCTCTCCCTCTATCCAAGGCCCTAGAGAAGATTGATGTGGATCAACTGACAGACTACACCAGCAAATACCAGCTGCAAAGCCCCAACCAGCACAGGTTCAGGCAGGGCACAGTACTACAACTGCCCTAGTGGAGTTCACTGACTATGCTCACAAAGCTATGGATGAAGGCAAACTAGTAGGGTCAGTGTTCATAGACTTAACAAAAGCCTTTAACACTGTCAACCACACCCTCTTACCGATCCAGCTACAAAGGCTGGGGTGCCGCCAATGCAACACTCTGGTTCCGAGACTACCTGTCCCTCAGGTCACAACGGTAAAAATAGGACAGACAGTGTCTGACCCCAGGGAAGTCACGCTGGGAGCCCCAGGGATCCATCTTGGAACCCTGCTCATCAGCCTGTTCCTAAATAATCTGCCTCAAGTCTGTGACTCAAAGATAATCCTATATGCAGATGACGCTGTCATCCTCAACAGCAACTCTGAATTGACCTGCTCCAAGCAGCACTTCAGCACTCCTTCAGTAAAACAGAAGACAAGCACAAGCTTCTGCTTAATTACAAAAAAAAAAAACAAGACCATTTATTGTTTATTTATTGAAATGTTTCACCAGGAAAGGCACACTGAGCAAAAGATGCTCGCTCCGTGTGACCTGGGGTGGGGGTACAGAGGAGAGCAGCTGATTACAGTGATACATGGAATTGAGTTACACACAAGAACATGCAGTAGGAGTAACATGGGATACATTGCAACTTGGGATTTACACATTGGTGCAATGGAAAGAGAGTAACATTGCACAAGAAATTAAAATGCCATACAGAAAGTGTATATACATGGTGTACATGTCAGCTACTAATCTATGGGTAACACGAAGGACAGAAAAAGAAAAACAATGCTAGAAATGCAGAGGGGTAAGTGCGAAGTTGGTGGATAAAAGCCAGCATTTATAGCCATAGCTAAACACCACTGGTCAGGCCGCAAGGGATCAAGGATGGGGCAGTGGCAAGTGGAGAAGGAGGTCAGCTACATGAGCAGTTACTGCGTAGACGCTTGTCAGAGCTGAGCATAAGGAATGCCTTGAGGAGGAGTGACTTGATTTGGACCGCAGGTCATTCCAGAGCCTCAGGAGGTAGTAGGAGAAGGCTGATTGGCCTGCAGTGGTCCCGGCAGTGAGGGATTACCAAAAGCCAAGAGTCAGTAGATGTAAGGCATGAGCGGGATGGGGAGAAGAAAGAGAAGAGGTGAGGTAGGGTGAAGGGACCCGAGCCAAAGGTTGGAAGCAAATTTTGCACTGTGGATTTGGCGCCGCTGTCAAGGGAAGGAAGGCCAGCGAATGGTAAAGGTCGAGTGGTGGGTGCGAGGGGGCATTGAGGGCAAAACAGCAGAAAGCATTGAAGAGGGATCCAGTCTGGATAAAGTAGACTGGGGAGCGGCACTGTAGACTACGTCACAGTAGTCGAAAGTAGGTAATATATTTTCTGCACAATTTCGCGTCTCACGGTGGCGGGAGGCAACTGTGGGTCAGTAAGAGCTGCCGACCTTTGGGCTCAGTTTTTCAGGATAGCATCCACATGGGCAAGAGAAGGATAGATGTTGGTCAAGCCAGACACCTAGGTACCTGAAGGCTGTCACGTCCTCAAGGACTGTCCCGTCAAGTGTGTGGAAGTTCAGGGTGAGGTAAGCCTGGAAAGTCTCTGCCTAGTGCTGAAGGTCATGGAGACTGTCTTCTTGGCATTAAGGAGAGTTGGTGGGAGCTAAACCAGAGCTAAACTTTATTGAAATCAGCTGTAGGCTGGTAGCAACCTCCTCAGGGGACTGGCCAGAGGTAGAGAGGGCACTGTCATTTGCACACATGTGAATAGAGGTAGATGAACAGGTTTGAGGCAGGTCATTTAGGAAGGTAGAAAGAGAATGGGGCTAGTACTGAGCCCTTGGGACACCAGTTTCTATTGGGAGTGGAGGAGAGGTGGAATCAGCAATTCTTACAGACTGAGTTCTGCCTTCCAGATATGCTCTGAACCAGTTGGTGGCAGGTGGATAAACTGGCATGAGAGGCAGGGTAACAACAGGGGTGGGAGACAGTGTTGAAAGCTTTGGCTAAGTCGGATAAGATGGCTGAGGTATAAGACCTTTGTCCATCCCCAAGAGGATGGAGTCAGAGAAGTCTCAGGAGGGAAGTGGCGGTAGAGTGGTTCTTCCTAAATCCAGACTGGAAGGGTAAAGAAATTGGATTCGAGAGGAAGTTGGAGAGTTGAGAGAGCATGAGGTGTTCCTGGAGTTCACTAGGGTGGGGAGGAGGGAGATGGGGCGGTAGTTTGCCACAGTGGTGGGGTCCCCTTTGGGAAGTGGTAGAACTGTGGCATGCTTCCACTCCGCAGGAACTGATTCAGAGGCAAATGATAGGTTTGGCAGGGCAACTAGTGGAGCTGCAATGGCAGGGGAAGACAGATAGAGGAGTTTGGGGTCCATTCCATCAGGGACTTACCCTGGAGGCGTTTAGGGTGAGTAGGGCATCAAGAGCTTCTGTCGGGAGATGTTTCCAAACCATGCTCTTATCCAGCCCCCAGCTCAAGAAAGGTTCCCACCACAGACATCACCAACAATGTCCTTGCCCCTTGGAACAGGTACACTCCTTCAAATACCTTGAGTCACCCTGGACAACACCTTATCCTACGCTCAACATGTTGACCTGGTGGTCAAGGCAGTAAACATCAAGCTAGGTGTGCTATACAAGCACAGAAAACACCTACCATGACAGCCATCCGCCCATCGTCACGAGCCCCATCTCTCCACCATTGACTACAGCCTGTTTGTCTATGATGCAGAATCAGACTCCATGCTCAAGAGGGTGCACTTAGCTCTCAACAAGGCCTGCAGGCTCATCCTGAATGGCGATTGAATGACCCACTCCTGCCCCTCTGTGAACAGACACACCTGCTGTCTCTTGGGTGCAGGACTAAATTCCTCCACATGCCTCCTAGGCAAAAAACATTGCTGAAAGCCCCCTCCCCCGTGCATGGCTGGCATCTTCTCCTTTCAGGCTCAGAGTATAAAACCAAGTAGAATGCAGGGGCTCTCGTGGTGCCATTCCGATGCACAGCTCTCAGACAGCCGTCTCCTATAGAGCCCCACTTAGCATCAATCAGACCTTAACCATTATCTGACCTCCAGCTCTGTGTGCACCTGCTTCCCAATGTCTGATCAAGACTCTGTATGCCCAGGCTCAGCTCTGCTGGCAACAACTATTCTTAGCACAAGACAGAAGCCCTCCTGACACACGTGCCTTGACATTGCCTCTGAATCACTTTAAGGGCTGCTCCTGTCCCCTCACCTCCCCCACACTAGGATGAGACTTCACCTGCCCGGCCTCAGCTCCTGCCTCTCCACTTTACTAGAGCCCCCCCAATCCGGTCCTGACTGACCTTCTGCCTAACCTCTAGTACTTCTGCACTTTACCAGTACTTATATCTGCTCAAGATAATGTCCATGTGCTGTATAGTGTTTCAAATGTCTAAGAAACTCTGTAACCTTTCCTGATTGTTGTGTTGTATAGTGTCTCAAATGTCCAAAACCTCTATAACCTTCTTGATTGAACATCTGTACTCTGTTTACATGACATGGAGTCTTTGAAAAGAGCCTTGGCTCATAGGTTATTTTCGAATATCAAATAAAATAAATAAAAAAAAAAATAAAAATAAAAAAGGAAGAAAGCGGGGGACTGTAAATTTAAACAGGGAAGGGGGACTGTACAAAGGGGACCAGGAAAAGGCAGACATCTTGAACAAATACTTCTGCTCAGTGTTGCAATGAAAGGAAAGGGAGGGACCACAAAAAAAAATCAACAAGAGCTTTGATGGGAGGGAAGTGGACACATTTTTTCTTAGGAGAGTCCTGAAGTAATTGCTAACCTAAAACTGGACAAAGCTATGGGGCCAGATGGGGTGCACCCAAAGGTATTGAAGGCGCCAGAGAGGTACTGGCTGCTCCTCTGACAGTCCTATTTAACAGATCACTGGAGACCAGAGAGGTCCTGGAGAACTGAAGGAGAGCAGATGTAGTCCCACTACACAAAAGTGGTAGCATGGAAGAGACTGGCAATTACAGGCCTGTCGGTCTTACTAACAGTGGTGGGAAATTTAATGGAAACACTGCTGAAAGAAAGGACTGTGGAATATCTTGAATCCAACGGGTTATAGAATCTGAGGCAGTATGAATTCACAGAGCAGAGGTCATGCCAAACAAATCCTGCCAGACTTGGTTGCATTCTCCTCTTGACATTACCACTGACATCTTTGGTGATCATCATCTATCTCCTCATCCTCGTCATTGGCTCCTGTCATTGATGTTGAACCAGTTGCAGGTGAGAGAAAGCTACAAGGGAGCTCTGGGCTTACAGGGCATATTCCCAAGGTGGAGGTTGATTAATGCCAGCTAAACTGGCCTAGCCAGTTTTGGTCCTCTTCTCCATAACCCAGTTTATGCCTTCACTGGCATTCTCAGCAGCACCTCACCAGTCTACTTCAGTCCAACCATCTCAACCCCAGGTGGGGCTTCAGCCAAGGATTCCCATCCTGGGACAAAGCTGACCTTCATTGTACTGGCAGTGGTCACCCCAACTGCTCTGGTGGTGGTGGTCACTTCAGCTTGTCTGCATCTGGTGCTGCTCAGCCCGGAATCAGAGGAGTCATCATTTCACTTGACACCCAGGCTGCAAGATGACAGTCTTCCAACAAGGGGCCTGCCTTGGGACCATATATCCTTTGCCCGTTGCTAGACAGAATGTCCTTGTCTCTGATGCACTCTACTGAAGGAGATCCAGAAGAGGGAAACCTGCCGCTGATGGACAGCTGGTATGGGATGCCTCACCTGAAGTGGCTTCCCCAGTGCTGCTGTTGAACTGGGTCCCACTTAGCATCTAGGAGCACCTGACTTTTGCCTGGACCAATATGTGGATGGAGTGCAACTGTGCTGTCTCCTGGGGACTTACAGGGTTTATAGAGGCACCCTTCCTGGAAGAACTGGTGGCAGATGGAATAATCCCTGAGAAGAAGTCCAAGAGAAAGGACCACTCTGACAACAGAATGTATGCAGCCACATTCCTGGGCATTCGTCACACCAGTTAAGAGGGCACAGTTTTAGGCTGGAGGGTGGGAGGTTTAGGAGAGAGGTCAGGAAGCACTTCACAGAGAGGGTGGTGGACACTTGGAATGCGCGCCAGAAGAGGTAATCTCATTGAAGACAGTGGGCAGCTTTAACAGAGGCTGGAACAGGTATAGGGGGAGGGTGAGGTCATTGGTAGGGAGGATGGGAGGAATGGGAGAGGGAAAGGGACAGGGACAGTAGCTCAACCTGTGGACCCTGCAACACGGCAGACTTGATAGACCAAATGGCCTTCTTCTGCTGGCTTCTTTGTATGTTCCTGTGTTCATAAATCTGAAAGTTTTGTTTGACTGGGAGACCAAGGAATTAGATCAGAGAGAAGCAAATGATGTGGCCTACCTAGATTGGGAGACAAGGAATTAGATCAGAGAGAAGCAAAGGATGTGGCCTACCTAGATTTCAGTATAGTTTTCAAAACTGCTCCACAAAGGAAACTGGTTAGCAAGATGGGTAGCTTGAGGGGTAGGTAACAAGGTGGTAACTGAGGTAAGAAATTGGTTGGGGATAGGAAACAGAAGGCAGTGGTAAATGGAGTACATTCTGAGGAAAGGAGGGTGACCAGCAGGGTACCTCAGGGTTCAGCGCTGGGACCGTCCTCTTTAATGTATTTATAAGTGAGATAGTAGAGGAACAGGATGGACACTCTGAGTTGGGGGTGGAATGGATGAGCAGAGATATGAGAAAATGGGAAGAGTGGTCAAAGGTATGGCAGCTGGGTTTTAATTCAAAAAGTGCAAAATAATGCTCTTGTGGCATAGAAACCCAGAGGCAGAGTACAAAATGTGTGAAGTGTTACTGACAATAACCAAACAAGAAAGAAAACTGGGGTAATGGATAGGATGACCTCAAGGTGGTCAGGCAGCACAACAAGGCATTTGAGAGGGCTAGTAGGATTCTGGGTGCAAGGAAGAGGTATCACCAGCAGAAAATGGGAGGTGGTGTTGCCACTGTATAGGGTGCTGGTGAGACCCCACCTTGAATACTGTGTCCAGTTCTAGAGACCACAGCTAAGGAAGGACATAGACAGAGTGGAGGTGGTCAGAGGAGGACAGTTAAAATGGTGCAGTGCAGGGTCTGCATCAACAGCCCTACAAGAAGAGGCTAAAGAAGCTCAATATGTACACTCTTATTTTTATTTATTTGTTTAACCAGGAGTTGCACACTAAGCTGAAAGCTTTTACAGGAGCGACCTGGGAGCACAGGGAAGTTAAGTGACTTGCTCAGGGTCACACAGTATGCAAGCGGAAGCTGTGGGATTCAAACCCAGGTCTGGTCTGCTGGATGTCACCAGATCTGCAGCTCAGAGCCTTAAACCACTGCGCTATACTGCAGAAGAGAAGAGGTAGAGAAGGGATATGCAAGAGACCTTTAAATACTTCACGGGGTAAATAAGGTACAGAAGGGAGTATTTTTCAGAAAAAAAGGTGCTCTAGAACAAGGGATATGCCATGAAGCTGGATGGGGTAGATTCAGGAGAGATATGAGGAAGTGCACTTTACAAAGTAACACTTTCCTTTTCGAGGGCAATTCTTTCTACAAGTCAAAGGTATAGGCGGAGTTTTGCCCTAATTATGCAACTCTCCATTTGGGCCTCCAGGAAAGGGAGGTTGTATACAATAGGGATGTGAACCCATGACTACATAGACCTATGGCAATGATATATTGATGATGTGTTAATGGTGTACCGTGATGGAATGAAGGGACTTTTCCAATTTGTGGCTTTTTAGAAGAGTCCAATTCAAAACTTTACATTTTCAGTTAACTACAACCCCAAAAATATCCATTTTGGATCTGAAATATAAGAGTTTATTTATTAAAAAAGCTTTTGTTTACGGGTAAGTGCGCTAGGCAGAAACCTGCCTATTTTCAGCCATGACCCAGAAGAGTACATTACAGGTAGCAATACAAATATCATAAAGTGCTACAGATATTTAGAGCAAAACCATGATTACAGAGACAGTAAGGAGAAAAACATGATACAAATGTGGCAGGCAGTGATTACATAGTACAGCATCACAACAGTATAGGTACAGAGGAAGTGCAGGCAATGATTACATAGTACAACATCACAACAGTATAGGTGCAGAGGAAGTGCAGGCAGTGATTACATAGTACAGCATCACAACAGTATAGGTACAGAGGAAGTACAGGAAGTGATTACATAGTACATTACAGCAGTGTAGGTCAAGAGGAAGTGCACAGGCTTCAGCCTAGGTGGGTAAACAATTGATGTAAAGAGAAACATATGCATGTCCAACAAAGGGTCAAATGCCCAGCGAGGAAAAGGATAAACATAAGACATTGCAGTGTGAAAAGAGAGGAGAGAGTTATCAACTGGGAAATAGGGGATGGGTGAGAAGGCAGAGTAGGAAATTGGCTTAGGAAGGATTTAGAAACATGAGCATGTGTCAAATGATCTCAGGTAGCGTAATAATTATTTTTGAAGGTGATATGGGATTTGATGGAAAGGGTTGCGGTGACAATGGAGCCGTCCAAACTCTAGATGGCAAGGTCAGGCAAGTATGTATCCTTTTAGAGGATCCAAGGAGCACAGACTGGGTCTTGGTTACATTAAGAACAAGACGATTTTGGGTAAGCCAAGTTTGGGTAGAGTGAAGGTGAAGCAGTACGTTTGATATCATTTTAGGATTTAGAGCCGAGATAGAGTACAAGGTCGCAGCATACAGCAGGGTCTTGTAGTGAGAGGGGAGTTTGGTAGGTCATTAATGAACATTGAAAAGAGTAGTGGACCCAGTATGGACCCTTAAAGAACACCTAGGCTAATGGGGCAGGAGAGGGTTTTATTAAATGATACGAACTGTAAGCAGTTGCTGAGATAGCTTGAAAACCAGTGAAGAGCAGAATGAGAGAAGCCGAGGGATCTCAACTTTTGTATTAAGAGGGGTGGCTGACCAGATCAAAAGCTCTGGTAAGGTCAATGAAGATAGCACCAGTAAGCAGACCTTTATCCATGTAGGACTTAACATCACTAGTGAGCTGTATGAGGGTGGTGGAGTGCCGTGACCCGGCCTAAAACCATGTTGGGCAGGAAGATTAGATTAGATATTTGTAAATAGTTGGAGACCTAGGGTGTCTGAGCTTTTCTAACAGCTTACTGAGGGTTGGCAACATAGCAATGGGGTGATAGTCTGAGATGGATCTAGGGTCACCCTTTTAAACACCAGGACAACCCTGGCAGACTTCTAAATGGTAGGCACTGTGGAATAGAGGAGGATAGGTTAAAATATGCATGACAGGGGTGGCGGAGAGGGCAGCCAATTTAAGTATTCTAGGTTCTGTCCCATCAAGGTCTGCACCTCCGTGTGATGAGATAGTTTTAAAAGGTGCAGGACTTCAAGGCGTGTAACTGGGTGAAAGTGCAGGGAGGCGCAGATGAGGGGAGTGGAAGGGGCAACAGAGGTGAGTGTGGGCCATGAGAGTTCATAGCAAGACAGATCAGAGAAAGAGGAATTGAAGGTTAGCAATGGTACTGGGCTTGTTGCAGCTAATATTGTTAATTGACATTTCAGGGGGGTGTTGACTTCCATTTTTCCCTAACAGGCAATTCATTATTGGGACCAGTATTTCTTTGAGTCACTGGCAAGGATGCTAGGAGATCTCTGTAATACTGTCATTTAGCTGATCGATTTCATGTTTACAGTTGTTTTGCAAGGTGTGGTAGGTTACCCAATCCTTTGGCAAGGAAGAGGATTTATTTTAGCCCATTGCTTATCTCTGGCCTTTATCATGGAGAGGGGGGGCAATTTAATCATTTGGTGGGCAATCCTCTGACCCTACTTCTAATGTTCGGAATGTTTTTTTTTGAGGAGACAAAATGGTGAGGGAGGTATTCAGTGGTGAAGTTGGCGTTTGAGGAGAAGAGAGGTACCAGTCAACATGTGCGAAGTCAGAAAGAAAGGCATCAGGGTTGAAGGCAGAGAAACTGGTAATATTGATAACCTTGGGAAGACAGGATGGAGGGATGGCACCCCAAACACAGTAAACTGGGAGTGGTCACTGATCGAATCTGCAAGAACCCCGACCGTGTGACCCTGTCGTTCCTGTTTGTTAACATCCAGTCACTGAGGGTATGGTGGGAACCTTTACAGGAGTGTCTGGTGGGGGATTAATAAGTTGAGAGAGATGTGCCTTGCTAATGATGGATTTCAGGCTATCTGCATTGGGCCCCAAGCCAATCAAGATTAAAATCTCCATAATAAATACCTCTTTTTTTGAACAGCCAATGGGAGATGGTCTACTAATTCCGCTAGACTATGCATGCCTTTTTAGGGGCATATAGGCACATAATACTATGTGCAGCTTTTGAACCTCCAAGAAGCAGCAATGGTGAAGTAGTTTGCAAGATTGACAAATGAGGGGTGGACAATAGAGTGATATTAAGTTAGGGCTTAAAAATAGAGCTAGTCCAACCCTCTTTATGGCAAGGGCAGTCAACCTGCAGCATGTTGTATCCAGCAGAGAGCACACATTGACTGGAGCGGTGGGTTTTAGCCATATTTCAGAGATTCCCAGGATGTCTGCATTGTGGAGTGAGACCCAAGATTCAAGTTCTGGGAGGTTGGCCACCACCTCTTGATATTGAGATGTGCTATTTTCAGGCCATGGACATTGGGCCAGGAGTGGGAAAGGGCTGGATTAGGTATACTATGAGGAGACAAGAGTCCTGGTTTGTGTTCAACATCCCTGGACAGGGATATGGAGATGGCAGTAATCCAGAGGGTAGCTATCGCAACCACCCTGGGCAACTGAGAGGTAGAGATGCATCTTTTCTTTGTGAGGTACCTCATGAGGAAGCCAAGAAGCCTTGGACAGTTATAAAGTTTAGGGGTGAGGGTAGAGCCAGTGGTAACCATCACGTTAAGAGAAGGAGAAGTCATGGTGATGGGACTCAGATGGGGGGTTGAGGTCCAGCGGGAGGACAGGGAATTGAGGCTAAAAGGCAAGGATAGTAGCATAACAACCCAGGATGACAGGAGTAGAACACACAGTGGAAGAAGTTGAGTGCATCAGACTAAGGGTATATTGTTCAAGGACCAGATAAAGGTGATGTTGGTTTCAAGTAAAGAGTTGAGAGAGAGAGAGAGATTACAAGGGCTCTCTGAACTCCATTGCTGACACCAGAAAATGGGTGGCTTGTGACTACTAGCGATGCATAGTAGATTAGTGGATATCAGGCAGCTGGGGATTGCAAGAAACACCTTTTAATGTCAGCTGATTATTGGTAGGGCTAGAGTAGGAATTGCTAGCTGTTCCTGGAGATAGGTAAATGGTGTGTTTTAGTGAACAGCAGGTCTGCATAGCCAAGAACAATGCAGGTTAATATACAGCACTTTAGTTATTCAGTTTTTGGGCCACAGAAGGGATCTATAAGTATTAAGCTGGTGAATGTGTGGCACATTTAGTAGAATTTTGTGTTTTGGAGTCCGCTAAACCAAGGAATCCATGCTTTTAATCACGAAACTACTGCACAGCTTGGATATATGAGTGAAGAAAAGGTTCAGTAACTTTCTGTGGCAACTAGCCCTAGTATCAAGAGCGTTAAGGGAGTGGGTGGTGCTAATGTGACCAGCAGGAAGCTACCAGGTAGCTCAGTGGAGGGAGGTGGAGTAATCCAAATTTCAGACTACCAACAGGGGTGCAAAACTAAACTGATTGGTTCATCTGGAGACTGTTCAGAGAGAGCTATGAAGATTATTCACAGACTTCATCAAGAACCCAACAAGTCAAGACTCAGACATCTCAAGATGTATTCACTGGAAAGGAGGAGGGATGGGGATATGACTGAGACATTCAAATCGTCAAAGGAATTAACTCAGAACAAACTCAGGACCATTTCAGATAAAGCTCATCTACAGGAACAAGGGGCCGGCATGCGCCTTAGGAGGTAGATTCAAAACCAGCAGGAAGTTTTTCTTCACTAGAAGGGTGCTGGAGCCTTGGAACAATCTGCCCCAGAAGTCATGGCAGCAAAGACAGTGAGAGAGTTCAAGCTAGCATGGGATAGGCACTGCAGAAATTTAGGAAGAAAATAAGGCGGGGAGTAGCCCACAGGAGCAGACTAGGTGGATCATACAGTTCCTTCTGCGGCACTTTCTTATGTTCTTATGTTCTGGCAAATACACCCACATAAGTAACATAGCTTAGGGTAGGAGGCGGTTGGGGAGGGAGGATGGGAAGCATGCGGTGCTGGCTCTGCTGCTGAAATTACCTGACTTGTGACTTGCTGGGAGAGTGGGTGGCTGTATTTTGTAGCCCTAGCACCCCTGTATGCTGCCAACAAGCATCCGGGTAAATCTGGAGGGATTGCTGTGAAGGAGACAAAAATATAAGTAAGCAAGTGGGCAGGCAGGACAGTAGGTGATTGTGTGGAAGGAGGGTCAGTCAGATAGGGCAAACAAAAAGCAGCGGGACTTAGAAAAACAATTCCAAGCAGACAAAACAGCATGGCTTGAAAGATATCTACTGATTCAAATCACTACAGGCTACCTAGGGCATATAAAGATATCCATTTTACAAAATCACTGCAGGCTACCTAGGGCATGGAACCAGCAAAATGTAGAAATCCCTATTGTTGTACATATCCGAGTTCTACACATTCAACTAAAAGGGACACCAACATCAGTTGTAGGACAATTAAGTACACAGTAGATTTAGCAATATATAGAAAAGCCAGGTGCGGTGAGAATAAACAGGTATTCACCCTAGGATGATAGTGAATGGTGCCAAATGCCAGAAATGCTTGACCAGCTCCTCTTGTATGGCACTTCTGCTGAAATTACCTGTCTTGTGGCTTGAAGATTGCTAAGAGGGTGGGCAGCTGCGTTCGTAGCTCTAACACCCTGTATGCTTCAGAGTCCCAGGTAAATCTGGAGGATTGCTGACTTCTGGCTTGCTAAGAGGGTGGGCAACTATGTTCCATAGCCCTAGCACTTCTGTATGCTGCCGATGAGTCCCTGGGTAAATCTGGAGAGGACTGCTGACTTGTGGCTTGTGGATTGCTAGGAGGGTGGGCAGCTCGTTCCATAGTTCTAGCACCTGTATGCTGCCAATGAGTCCCGGCTAAATCTGGATGGGTCTGCTGACTTGCAGATTGCTGGAGAGGCTTTTAGATCACTAAGCACCACCACAAAAGATGGATCGTTATATGCACCTCCACTTCTCCACTTTACATCCTTGTCACATCATCAACATACCCAAATCCAGTTTATACGTGTCTGTAGGAATTGCTCTCAGGATTCTGCTTATAAGCAGAGGTCTAGGAAATGGCAGAAAGGTTTCTACAACAGGGCTATAACAAAGGGCTAATAGATCAGATGAAGCAAGAAGCTGGATGCCAAGACAGGATCTGCTTCAACATAGGCTGAAGAATACCAATCAGAATGAGACCTACACTTTGTTACACAATTTTCTTAAAACAGCTAATATGGTTTCAGATATCCATATAAAATTGGTACATTCTGGGCAATGACTCAGCACTCCAAGGGTTGGCAAAGAAATAATTCAAAATGGTGTACAGGAAGGCACCAAATTTCTTAGACAAATTAGTCCACAGATAACAGCCAATTGAACACAACCAATATTTACTTGGTTACCAAAAGCTCCCTTTAGCTGTGTTACCTCTGATCATTACAAATGTTGTTTCATCATTGAAAAAGTAGGACTTTCCATACTACCAATGGTCAAAGGAGTACACTACAGACAAATTCATTGACTGCAGTGCAGGCAAAATTGTCTGTTTAGCCACATGTACATGTACTGTACTTCATTTTATGTGGAAAAACAAAAGACCATTTTAAATAAGAGTGGGACAGCATCTTAGCTCCATCAGAACCGAAGCTACATATAATTCAAAATGCATGGGATAGGCATGGGGAACCCTAGTGATAAGAAAGAGATCAAAGTCAGAGATCAAGCCGGGTCTGTGGTTTCTGCAGCAGGTAGAAAATTAGTAGACTGGGTGGGCCTAGCGGTCCTTATCTGCCGTCAGTTTCTATGTTACTGTGTTTCCATAATGCCCTTTACAGACATCTGTCCTCAGTTAGACAGGGTTCCTCACACATATTCTAGTCTGTGGTATTGAAAGAATCTTCTACTTCAATCAAATACAGCATTCCAAAGCTGCTTCCTATTCAGGATACCACTGTCAGACTGGTTCGAAATGTCGCTTGTAATAGTCCATTTTAAGATTCAAAACAGTTTCCCTATGTTCCTCTGTGCATTGCCCAATTCCTCATATTGCAGTGCCAAAATCCAGGCTTCTTCCACAAGGTAGCTAGGGACCTACAAAACCCATTCTAAGACTATAAGTGCCTCTGATGTAGACCCAAGCAAAGTACCAGAATATACCTCAGCCAACAACAAACTCAAGGCCTTAATAAATGTTTTATAACACCCAGTAGTAAGTCCATCAGTTCCTGGCACAGTGTTGCTTCTCAGGAGTGCAATGCCTTTCGTAACTTCATCAACAGTGCATGTTGGAGCTTTATAATCTCCAGTCAGATGTTTTCTGAGATTATTTTTCTCCAGAGGCTAAGTGCAGTCCTCTGTGACTATACTTAGCAATACTTAGCAAGGGAGGACTTTAGGACCAGCAAACAAAAGATCAGAGCTTATATACATTATTTTGTTTGCTTCTGATTTCTAGATTTGTATGTAAAATTTTATTTTTTCCGACTGTACTAATTTATATTGTGTATCTTTGTTATTTCCTTGTTACCAATCATGCTTTTGTTATCTCTTGTACAATATTGTAATCATTGGTTTGTACTAACCTTGTTGTAACCTCCTGGGTTGTACCTGAAAATAGGCATTTAATTGCTTAGTGTGCTTACCAGGACAATAAAACAACTACATTAAACTCTAGCATGCACTGCTGGCTTTTGAATCTCCTACTGCTGCCTACTACTCTGATGTCAGCTGCAGGATTTGGTGATTTCTAGTAACAGAAGATGTCAGCCTAGAACTAAGCAAAATCAGTCTGTTATCTAGCTGAGAGAAAAAGGCAGCTCAAGGGTCCAAAGAGGTGCATCAGTAAATGAAATAAGTTCACAAAGGAAAAGCCCACACTCAAGTGCCAGACAAAACAAAAAGAAGAATGGCGGCTCTCTTAATAAAACTTTTTAATTGGCGCAATCAAGTATATCAACAAACAACAAGGATAACAAACAGTCTCAACGTTTGCATGTTAACATTTTTCCCTTGTGCTCTGATACAATTTATTATATTACAGTAAACAATAATTACACTGAAATTATTTTGCACACAAAGTGCACATTGAGATCCCACACTTGAGTGTGGGGCCCTTGTGCATACTGTTCCCCTTTAAAGGGGAGGGAGTGGTGCAGCTGGTCAGGTAACCCACAAGGCAGGCTACCATTCTCAATATGGTGCTCCCGAACTTGGAAGTGGCAAATGGAGCCAGGGTGGGGAACCACTAGGGTCCAGTGACAATAACATCCACCACAGGGCTCAAACTGCCCTCGGCACTGGACACCTTTGTCAGAGGCAGAAGTTCTGGATTTCAGGAGAGCAGACTTTAGCCAGATGGGGAATCAGTCTGGGTGGACAGAATCAGGGGTGTGGAGGAAAGGTGGGGAGAAATTAAATGGGACATTCTTGATTCAGCAAAGTCATGCCTGAGGATGGTCACCATAAGAAATAGATATTGTACAAAAGACCAATCTAGTTCTCCAAGAAGGCCAGAGATATGGTGAGGGCCAAAAAGAGCTTTCATCAGAGAGAAGAAGGTAGGAGATGAAGAATGGTGTGGGTGAGTACCTTGTGAAATCAAGAAAACCAAGAGGGCAGTCATGGATGCAAAAGCAAACACAGAGTTGAGTACTGCTGAGAGGTTGAGGGCAGAGGAAAACAGGTTTTCAGATAGACTGGGGAAAAAGAAAGATGGGATGAGAATTGTTAGGGCTGACAGAGGGGGCAGGGTAATAGAGGAGTACATGAAGAAGGCAGCCATTCTTACGACTACTTCTGCTCAGTTTTCATAGTGGAGGACAGCAGGCATTTTCCAGAAAGCTGCATAAATGCTGCTGATAGAAGGATCCTAGAAGTAAGGCTGAAGATACTTACAAGTGAAAGCATCAGAAAAGGGCTAGTAGCCCTGATAATGAATAAGGCCTCTGGAACCAGATGGGATGATTGAGGCGTGCTCAGGAACGGCATTGAAAGAAAATGGCTGAATCCCTAGCTGGGCTATTCAATAGCTTAATTCAGTCAGAGGTGGTTCAGAAAAGACTGGAGGATAGCTGACTTAGTTTTGCTCCATAAAGTGGGGATGAGGAGCACCTGGATAACTACAGGCCTGTCTGTCTTAAATCTGTTGTAGGTAAACTAATGCAGACACTAGTAATAGAGGACCTAGTGGGCTACATGAAGAGTAATGTGTTCCAGAAAGAAACATTACGCTTTTTGGCGAAGAGGTCTTGTCAGACCAATCTGACAATATCCTTTGACTGATGAGGACCAGCAGTAATTTACTGTACTTTGATGTCAGCAAGGCATTCAATCTGTGCCACACAGAAGGTTGCTAAAAAGCTATAGGATCTATTTTCAGTGAAGGACATCAGATGGTGGGTAGCTGGTTAGATGGAGACAGCAGAGGGTAGCGTAAACAGAGTTAAATCTGGGGAGAGAGAGAGAGGCCACAAGTGGGGTGCCACAGGGTTCAGTCCTTGGCCCAGTCCTTTTCATCAGCAACACAGGAGAAAGAATTCAGGACAAAATGTGTCTCTTCACAGACGACACTAAGCTGTGTTATAGGGTAGACAGTGATGAGGGATAAGGAAGTTGCACAGGGCCTGCAAAGGTTGGAGGGCTCGCCCAAGATTTGGCAGTTCAAGTTCGACTCCAAAAGTGCAAGATTATGAACTCTGGGGACAGGAACTCCAGGACAAAATATTGGATGGGAGGGGTTAATCTGGACACTAGTACTGAGGAAAGGGACCTAGGGGTCATCATCATAAGTGACTAACAAAAATCTAGTCAATGTAACAAGGCTTACAGCAAGGCAGCGAGGATGTTGGGGTGTATTGGAAGGGGATTTGAGAGCAGAAGACAGGAGGCATTACTACCTCTCTACAGATAATTGGTAAGGCCACATCTGGAGTAGTGTGCCTGGTCCTGGAGCCCTCACTTGATGAAACACTGGAACAACCGGAAGAAACAATACAACGTAAAGTAACAAAAGTGATCCATGGCCTGTGGGACAGAGCCTACAAGGATTGACTAAGTAGTAGTTGTACACTGATTTCTTTGTCACCTAATCCCTCATGCTCTGGGCACCTTACAAAATTACACAAATACATAGCAGCACTACAAATCAATAAATATCAGCAGACTCATATATAATATTGGTACAGTAACACTCAGGTATATGAAGGATATACTTTTAAGAATAAATAATGTTTCAACACCTATTTGAATACTTTACAGAGGGGCCTTCTTAAGCTAGTGACACATCTGATTCTTCAGGACAGGCTCTGCCACTGCAAATGCTCAGTCCCCAGACAATTTCAGGTGAGATCTGGGAATCTTTAGAGACCCACCTCAGAAGACCAGACCATGGGTCAAGAGCATATGGATGCAGGAGCTCTTTTAGGTAGCATGGGCCCAGATAATGCGGGCTTTATATGTTAACAAACCAATCTTAAAGGAGATGCTCTACCTCACTGGCAGCCAGTACAACGCCTGTAAAACAGGACAGATATGCTCGGAGCAGGATATCCTAGGCAATCAATTCAGCTAGTATTCTGCACCAGCTGCAAGCTGAAAGAAACCTCCAGACAGCCAGAGGTACAGAGACATTACAATAATCCAGCCTGGTTGTCACAAATGCATTCACTAGTACCTTTAGGTTCTAAGAACTTAGGTAGGGCTTGATCTGGGAGATATTATTCCTTAAATGGAAAAATCTACCACAGACTGTCGCTGACACCTGATGTTTGAAGTTTGAGTGTCAGTTTCTGGTCCATGATGATGCCCAGATACTTCACCCTATCTCTGACTATGAGAGGGGTGGAGTCAAGTTGTAATCCAGCCACAGTTCCAGACACTCCTGATACCCACCTTCACCACTAAAATTTCCGTCTTGTCTGGATTCGGCCTTTGCCAACTGGAGGCCATCTAGCCACTGATTACAGTGAGACAATTTAGCACATTGTCTACATTTCCTCTCCAGGAGCAAATGACAGTTATAGCTGAGTATCATCAGCATAGCAATGAAACTACAGACAGAAACATAGAAACATATGGCAGATAAGGACTGCAAGGCCCATCCAGGTTGCCCATTTTTCTACCTTATGAATGTGCCATAGGCCTTTACTATGTCAATGGCCTATTTATTCACACTCATCTGTATCGTTCCCTTACGCCTATCCCATGCCTGTTTGAAGCCCCACACTATATTCATATCCACCACTTCCTGAGGTAGGCCGCTCCATGCATTTACCACCTGTGAAAAGAACTTCTCACATTACTCCTTAATAGGCCTTCCTCTAATCTCATGCTGTGTCCTCTTGTCCTGCTATATTTCTTATGTTGAAACATGTTAGACTCTTTCACCTCGTTAATACCTATGAATGACTTCCCCAAACGTAGCATATACACCAGAAACAACATGGGCAATAAGATCGAACCCTGAGGAACCCCTGAGGTCAGGACAGCAGGATGTGAAAGAAAACTTCCCCGTGCAACCTGCTGAACCCTACTGGAAAGGAAGGATTCAAATCACCTCAACACCTTGTCTGTGAGTCCAACCAAGTCCCTCACCCGAGTTGTTAAATCCATGGTCTATGGTGTCAAAAGCTGACGAGAGATTGAAGAAAACCAGAATGGAACATTCTCCTCTGTCTCTGGCTAGGAGAAGATCATTTTGCAACCTTTGAAGAGTGCTGTCTCTGAGCTATGGTGTCCCTAAATCCTGATTGGAATGGTTACTAGATGGAAAAAAAAACTCAAATGAACCTCCAGCTGCTTCACCATCACCTTAATCATTTTCCTCAAAATGGGCAGGTTTGACACAGGCATGTAATTAGGTAAGATATGCTGGCCACAGATGGTTTCTTAAACAGGGGCTTCACAGCAACCCACTCAAGCTCTTTTTGGAAGCGCCTCCTCAGGGGAACATCAGTTATCTCAGCAATCACTTGCCACAGAGACTCCTGACAGTCCTCTAATACCTGGATGGGTCCACGGCCAAGTGAACAGAAGGCAGGATGCAACCCTGAGATCAAAGGAGGATCCCTCCAGTTGACATCGGCCGAAACTTCCACCAGAATAATGGAAGGCCTCCATTAGACACAACCTGGACTTGCTACTGGCTGTAACAGCCCACTTGGGGATACTAAAGAGTGAATCGAGGATACCCTATCAGGGAAAAACTGACCAAATACCTTACAATTCTTGAGTGTCAAAACTACCCCAGATTGCAGGTATGTCCCATGTAAGTGCCGACTATGGAGAAGGTGAGCTAAATTGGTCTATTTTTCCCAGCAGCAACCACCATGACAGGAACACTGCCTTTCTCAGAATGATTGCACCCCGATACTCCTTATAATGGGCTCTCAGGGTTAGCTGTTCTCCATTAACCCCAACCTCCACCCTTTGGTCTTCAAAAACTGATATGAAAATGGACAGCATGGCCAACTGACAGAATCAATCCTGATGTTAGATATCTCAATCCCAGTGGGACAACCAGGTCCAAGGTGTGACCTAACTGGTGAGTCACATAGGCCACTACATGTGTGAACAGCAACAAGTCTTTCTGTTGGAGGGATTTTCATCACCCCAGATTTTGAAGCCCCCAGCATCAGCAGCAAACTCCCACATTTATGCAGAATCCACTCTTGGACCCTGGAGGATGATATATGAGAAGGATTGACAGCAGAAAGGGTAGGTCAGTCTGTTCTGAAGTATGTTAGGAGGGGTAGGGAGAAACCTCACATAGTTCTGCATTTGGGAAAATGACCTGGTGGGAAATATGGTAGATGTAGTCCAGAGGAGGTTTGAGGAGCTGCTGATTTGTGAGAAAGCAGGAAGATCAGTAACTTCCTCGGAGGTGATTCCAGTACCCAGGACGAGCACGGCAAGGAAGCTGAGGATAGAGGAATTCAACATGTGGCTAAGGGAATGGTGTCAGTCCAAAGGGTATGGGCTGGTGGAGGGTGGGGAAGGACCTGTGAGGGCAGTGATCTCTATGCTAAGGACAGGCTACACTTAAGTGAGGAGGAGGGGTTTGAAACAGAAACTGGGGAATACTTTGCAAGCATTGAGAATTTAAACTAGATGGGGGTAGGCAAGTGGGCAGGAGTCAGGAAGGATCCACAGGTAGGGAAGCCGAGACAGACTTAGCCCTATACCAGCAGCAAGGGACTTTGGGGGGTCAGAGGGATGCTAGAGAGAGAGATTAGTAGGGAGAGAGAGGAAGGAAGCAGGGTGGAGGGTGGCAACCTTGGATGTTGGGAATCTGGGAACAAAACAGCAGAGTTACAGGCTCTCATGGCAGATGGGGAGGTGGACATGGCAGCCATCACCAAAACATGAGCCACCATTACCAGGACTGGGACCTGGCAGTACCAGGGCATAGGATATTTCAGAGGGACATGGTAGGAGAAAGGTGGGGTTGGCGCTATGCGTGAAGGAAGAAGGACTGAAGTATGTTAGGGAGGAAAGCAGCACTGAGTTATTATGGGTGCAGCTCAGGACTCCAAAAGTAGGACTCTCAGAGACGGGAGTGGTGTACAGGCCACGTTCTCGAACTAAGGAATTAGGGAACTACGGGACAGATCAGAAGAACTTGTGGGAGGGGCAGCATGGTGATTGTGGAGAACTTCAACCTGCTGGGACTAGACTGGGGTATCCTAGCCACCACGAAGAGGAGGGAGCAGGTAGTTTTGGATGCCTTCAGGACAGCTTCCTATTGCAGATGGTCAATGAGCCAACCAGGTTGGAACACCTAGACCTCGTGCTGGTGAATGGTGAGTTTTAAGGAGCTGGGAGTGGAGGAACTGCTGGCGGGGAGTGACAACCACTCAATGTGGTTCACGATAAACACAGGAAAGGGGTAGGAATGGGCACAAGGGTGTTAGACTTCAGGAGGGCTGACTTCAGGAGGATGAGGGAAATAATACAGGGGTATCTGGCCAGATCCATCCAAATATAGACACTAACCAGAAGTGGGAGGTCATTAAACTGGGAATTGAGAGGCCTGTAACACGTGACAAGGGTCAGAGCAAGAGGCTAGGGCCAAGAAGCCTAGCTGGGTGAGCAGGGAGGTCATGGAAAAAGTAAGGAAGAAAGAGCCATCTTTAGAAGCTACAAAAAAAACAGGGAGAGGAGAGGGCAGAGAGGAATACCTCAAGGAGTCGAGAGGTGACAAGGGCAGTCAGGTCAGCCAGGGCATCCAGAGAACTCAGGCTAGCACAGGGCATCAAAGAGGGAGAGAAGGACTACTTCAGGTACATCAGGGAGAAAAGGAGTTGTAAGGAACAAATAGTAAGGATAAAGAGGGATGGGGTGGGTGGAAATGGGCAGAACAGGCAGAAGCATGAAGCAGTACTTCTGCTCAGAATTTACTAAAGAGAAAGGGGCGTTGTACCCAAGTGGGGGTGGGAGGGTGGGCAGAGGGTGGAGGAGGTCACAGATGGGAAAATCCCAGTGGGCAGAGTACTGGAGGGCTAGAGGGCACTGAAGGTGGACAAGGCATCTGGGCCAGATGGCATACACCCAGGGTGCCAAAGGAGCAGTCAGAAGTCCTGGCAGAATCCTTGGCAGACCTGTTCAACGCCTCCTGGACTCGGGAGTGTACCTCAGGACTGGAGAATGGCACTCGTGGTACCCTCCACAAGAGCAGCCCCAAGGATAAGCCAGGGTACTACAGACTGGTAAGCCTCTATTGTCCATGGTGGGAAGCTGATGGAACAATCCTGGTTTGCTCTGAACATACAATTTGCCAGCAGATAAAGGCCTTATGGTCTATCAAGTCTGCCCAGTGTGCAGCTAGCAACCCTTATACTACAGCTGCCCCTCCCTGACCCTCCCTCTTACCTTATCCAAACCCTTTTGAAGCAGTCCACTGTTCTACAGGTACCACTTCCACAGACAACACGTTCCACCCAGACACTACTCTCTCCATAAAAGTGCCTTTTCATTTCCCTCCTGAACCTTCCCCTCCAATCTGAGATCATGACCACGAGTGTCTCTACTCCTCCTTAACTGGAATAGTACCTCCGTGTCTGTCTTGTTTATTCCCTTCATGTACTTGAAGGTTTCAATCATATCCCCTGCCTCCTCCTCCTCTCCTCTCCTCCAGTGAGTACATGTTCAACTCCCTCAGCCTGTTCATGTAGGGTATGTCCTCTCATCCCTGGATCATCTTTGTTGCCCTGCTCTGTACCCCTCCAGCAGTGGCGTCATGCCCATAGGGTCAAGGGGCATGTGCCCCAAAATGTTGTGTGAAGGCTAGTAAAGAACTGTATTTAGTATTTATTTTTTAATGTCCCGTGGGCTGAAAAAAATTGTGCTTTTTCAATTACTTTTGGTGGGTGCTGGGGTGGGGATCGATCTGAATCGATAGGGGTGTGTGTGTCTGTGAAGGGAAGACTGACTGACTCAGAGCTGCCAGCAATTTAAAAAAAAAGACTTGCTCCCGTTGGACTGGTGACTGGCTTCATGGCTGAGCTGAGCCCTGTAAAACAGAGAGACTGTCAAAGACAGTTCATTGGTGGTAACTGACAGCAGCCAGCAATAATCACAGCCAAGGTGAGAAGAAATTGCCTCGCCGGTAAGTTGGTTGTCGCTGCGTTGTTTGTCGCTTTCAGTCAGTTGAGTCAGTCAGTGCTATTTTCTGACCTGGACACAGTTGTTTGAGGTCAAGAGGAAATGGGCATGATGCCACTGAGAGGAATCATCAGTCGGACTCGGCAGCACTAATAGAGCACAGTTGGTGGTGACTTAGTGTGTTCCTCCAGCTCAGAAAATACTGAAGTTTCTCTTGAGTCCTGGCTGTTTCATAGTAGAAAAAGGTCAGTACTGTTGTATACTACAGGGACGAAACTTGGAAGCAAGGAGGGAAGAAGCTTTTAAATTTCATCCCTGAGCATTGTCAAATGGCAATGCCATGCCACGCCAACCCATCCCCACCTCCTTGTATCAGAGCAGTCTAAGCCTACTCCGGTCCAATTTATTATTTTTTTAACACTTTTTCCTTAATTTAGAGAGTTGGCACTGCATTATTTATTTTTGTTCCCCTCTGAGTCTGACCGTGCACAACATAACTAATTCCCAGACCAGGCTGAATGGGTGACGCCCGGTCATGGCTTTGCTCTGTGTGAGTGGCACTGTGCTGATGCTGTGTGTGTGTGTCTTGCTCTCTGCCTTCTGTTCTGTTGCCTGATGACCCGCCCGATGGTCCTGGCTAGCACAGTTAATCCATGACGATATCGAATTATAACAAGTGAAGTTGAAGTCAGTCAGTCAGTGACAAGTCCTGGTGGTCCCTGACTCCCTAAGTAACTTGTAACTACTTCAGCTTTATTGCTTTGTATGTATTAATCTTCTGTTGTTCTTCTCACTCAGGACTGAATTACATATTGTACCAAAGGGATCAGTTTGCTACTTTTTAGTAGGATGAAGTGAAGCAAATGAACTGCCATCTTGCTGCTTTCCATTGAATGTCAATGTGTTTGTGAACTTGGGGACAGGCATTAAATCGGTGCAAAACAGATATGTAGGCCTACATGAAGCATCTTGATCTGGACACTGAGCTAACCTCAGTTGCCTTATGCTGAATGCCTATATGATTATGTATGTTTATGTTTATACAGAATGACATGGTATAACTGAAAAGCAGCAATCATAGTGTGTGATCAAAGAATAAAAATAGAGAATACTGGATGGGCAGCTATGCACAACCAGTGTGTTCTACCACAGAGGGGTTCTGATTCGTTCTGACCGCGAGACAAAGCTTGAGAGAGGAATCAGAATCCCGTGGTGACAGAACACACTAGTTAATGCATAAAGATAACTAATTCTGTATTCTTATACTGTCTAGGATGATGTGAAATGTGTATTGTGTTTTTTCTTTCACAATGAAACTGACCTGTGCAGTATTTCGAGGTTCTAGAATGCTGTTCTACCACAGAAGGGTACAATAACTTTCGTGACCTCTGAACTGTGATACAACAGCATTTTAAAAGGATGGATTTCTATATAGAAAATGCTCTGCTATACACTATAAATAGAATAATAGATAGAAAAGTATCTATTATAAGGCAGTAAGACCATCAGAAGTTTTGGGGACTTGGAACCCGAGAGTGAAGCTAGAGGTTCCCAAAGTCCCAAAACCTCGAATAGACTACTGCCATGAAAATAGATACTTTCCTATTTGTTATAGTTTGTAACATATGTATGCATTTGAAATCGTGTGCTTTTTTTGCATTCTGTGAGCTCGGCAGCAAGTCACCGCGACTGAAGACTTGCTTGTGCTCGCTGATCATCACACTGGAGACAGACTGCTTGCCCAAATCCCGCTCCTCACCACTCTCGGTGTCTGTTTCTATTTTGGCAAATCCTGTCTTTTAGTTTACAATCCTTTGGGTAATGCGGATCAACCATATCATCCAATGATAGAAAAAAATTAGAAGAAGCAAGCAGACACATTAGGCTTGCAAAGCAAAGTAAGACCACCATGTTTTCAAAATTAGTGTGCCCACCCACAGAGGAACAGTGACCAATTATAGACTGCGCCATGACTTTGGACATGAAGGAAGGGACTTGGATCATGGCAACTCGGTTTATGTGTGAGGCTGACTTACACAAGTCGCTGTGGCATTTCTGTGATAATACTATCGTTCTAATGTCGGAGACGATAGTATTATTGGCACTGAAGTGTAGTATTATTGGGAGTGAAGTGTGCTACTGTGGGAAAACTGGCTATCTATTACAATAAATTTTTGCACCATTTTCGATAGTATTATTTTGATGATCCATATATTACAAATAGATAAATGCATAATTGTGCCCTGTCCAGCAGTTGTCATAACACTTAACAGTGTGGAAAGGAGGGAAGGAGTAAGAGACACAGAAAGGTAAAATAGGCTGAAGAAGAACTAGGAAAAATAAACAAGTTAGTGTTCAAAGGAGACTAGAGACAATGAATGGTTCATTAATTTATTCACTTGTTTATGAATTTTAACATTACAGTCTCTTGAGCAACATCTCATTTTGGAGGCAGTCCCGACCAAAAGAGTCTGAAAGCTAAATAGTCTGAAAGCTTCTGCATCATTTCTTTTCTAATGTCTGTGTTGGGTCAATAAAAGATCATATCAAACCATTTGCTTCTGGATGTATTTTATCCTACAGTCAGCCACAGATGTGCAAAGATGTCTTTCAATTAAACACATTAGCTCCTTATTGGTTACTGTCTGATGTGCTGCATATGAAACAGCATGGATGACATTTGTATTCATCTATACAAAAATGAGGTGATACATTGATCACTGTGTCCTGGGACACACACACACACACACACACACACACACACACACACACACAACAGTGCAATATGCAATAAGAATTTCATACATTCTTAATTGTCCATCAGTGTCATGTGACAGGACATGTTCTGTGGTTTCAGAGGGTGTAGCATTACCACAACAGAAAACAGAGATGGCTTTGCTCTCTAGGTACACATTGAGTTGCTTCTTTTCAACATAGATGGGGTCATATTCCTATCAGCTAACTTGGGCTAGATGGATTTTGATACCTCACGAACAAGAATTTGAAGTGAGTGGCAAACCAGGATTTAAAATTATAAAACACTCGTAAAATGCACAAGTTCTGACTAATTCTTAAAAACAATTAATACAAAAGGTAACACTGCAAGTAGAATGAACAAAGGACAAAAAAAAATTTATCATTTCTATAACCTGTATCATATTATGTCACTTAGCTTGCTGGGAAACAGCTTTCTGGACTACTAAAAGTCACCAAAATGCACCATTTAACTTCCTTTTTCAAATTTTTTCCTGGGGCATGTCCCCAGACTCCCTAGACAGGTTGAGATTTTGTGCCCCTCCAAAATTTCTGACTGCATGATGCCCCTGCCTCCAGTAACCAATGTCCCTCTTCAGGTATAGGGTGCCAGTGCTGCATGCAGTACTCCAGGTGTAGCCTAACCAGTGACATATACAATGACAAGATCACTTCCCTCCTTTGCAGATATACCCCTGGCAATACAACCCAGCATTTTTTTATGCTCCCCTGCCCCGAGTCCAGCCACTCCTTCGGGCCTCCTAGGCACCCACCTTGACACCCTACCCCCAGCCTCCATCTCATATTGCAGTCAAACCCCCCAGGTAACCCGTCGTGACCTTTCATTGGATGGGTCCCTCTCCTCCAAGGGGGAGGCACCGTGGGGTGGCCAGAGCACTCTTCATAATTGTCCCTGGGTGCTGTTGCTGAGGCGGGTATAATTGGCAACAGGGATTTTGTGTCAGTAGGGGCCAGAAGCCTTCCATCCAGTTAGCCCAGGGCTTTTTCCCTCCTTTTCTCCCGGGGTGTGGTGTGCCACAGATGTCTAGTGCATGCCAGCGTCAGCCACATCCCTAATTCAATGAACCCAGCGCTATTGTGCTCCTCGCCTCCCCCAGGAGTCAGCAGGAGCCGGGCTCCATCCCCACCCTCCCGAGAGAGAAGGCAAGCAGTCTTCTGATGCTCAAGCCTTCTCCCCAGCCGCCCTCCGAGTCCCAGGTCTGTTCCTGAACCCAGGTCCTTCTCCTCCTCTGTCATGGCTAGCTGAACCCACCTCCCACCCCCCAGTTGGTAGCTCCTTCTTGGTTATTTTGCCCCAAAATGTAGCACCTTGCACTTTTGGCATTGAACCCTAACTGCCAGGTGTCCGACCAGGTCTCCAGTTTTGACAGATCATCCTGCAACCCATGCCACCCTCCTAGGTCATCCACTGCTGCTCTCACCTTGGTGTCATCTGTAAACAAACTGATCTTGCTCTTGATGCCCATTAAGATATCTGATATGAACAACCCAAATAACACCAGTCCCAGTACTGAGCCCTGTGGTACTCCACTTGTCACTGCCCTCGGAGATGAGAGCCTCCTCCCACCACCACCTTCTGCTGCCTTCTCTGTAACCAGTTTACTACCCATCCCACCATATTCACCCCTACACCTGTACCTGCCAGCTTACTACCCAGCCTCCCATGCGCAGAGTCAAATGCCTTACTGAAGTCCAGAAACAGGACATCCACTGCATGGCCCTTGTCCCAACTGTCTAGTTACCCAGTCATAGTAATTCACCAGGTTGGTCTGACAGGATCTGCCCATGACAAACCCATGCTGCCTAACGTCCCTGCAGCCCATTGGTCTCTAGAAGGGACACCAGCCTCCTTTCAGGATTCTCTCCATCAGTTTTCCCACGATGGAGGTGGAGGCTTACCGGCCTGTAGTTTCCCGGTTCATCTTTGGAACCGCTCTTATGGAGGGTACCACTCGAACCATCCTCCAGTCCTGAGGTACACTTCCTGAGACCAGGGAGGCACTGAACAGGTCTGCCAAAGGCCCTACAGGATTTCTGCCAGCTCTCTCAGTACCCTGGGGTGAATGCCTTCCGGCTCTGGTGCCTTGTCCTCCATTAGTGCTCTCAGGCCCTCCGTACCCTGCCCTCTGTGATTCTCCCATCTGTCTCCTCCCACCCCCTTGGTAGCGCCCTCCTTTCTCCTTAGTAAACACCGCAGAAGTATTCATTAGATTCTGCCTGCTCTGCCCCTATTTCCACCCACCCCCATCCTCTTAATCCTCACTATTTTGTTCCTACAACTCCTTTTCTCCCTGATGTACTTGAAAGAATTCCTTCTCCCCCTTCTTGATGCCTTGTGCCAACCAGGCTCCTTAGATGCCTTGGTTGCCTTACCTTCGTCACCGTTGATTTCTTCAGGTAATCCTTTCTTCCCCCCCTCTCCTGTTTTGTGTGAACCTCCTAAAGGCGGCTCTTTTATTTCTTACTTTCTCCATGACTCCCTTGCTCAACCTGCTGATTTCTTGGCCCTAGCTCTTTACTTTGGAACCTGATGCAGGTTTTGGTTGCTCCTCGTCCCCAGTTTCCAACACTCTTGAACCTGTTTTCACCCTCCTTACCCATTTTCACATCTATAATCGACTCTTCCCTCTCCTTTTTCTACCCCCATATCTGTCCCTTCCACATTCCTTTGACCCTGGTTCTAGCTCTAAATTCTCCATACCGTATCACTATATATCTTTTATATTAGGTTTTATTTGTGTTCAGTGCACCTGATATGTGTGTTTCTTTACTTTTATGAAAAATTGTGTCCTACCCAAAACTAGCTGTATCTTCTGTTCCAAACATATACTACTGTCAGTGCTACCTGCTGATACTTTGTATATACTGTATTATGGTATCTCACTTTATTTGTATTATTACTATTTTCTTGTGTGTTGCATCCCATGTATATTGTCCTTGTTAACAAACCCAGCTCCACCTTGAAATGAGCTTGCTCAACGGTGATCACAGGTTAAATAAAGACTTTGATTGATTGATTGATTTTCAATGTGAACCACACTGACTGGTCATCGCTCTCTGCCAGCCGTTCTTCCACCCGCAGCTCCCTCTCAAACTCCCCATTTGCCAGCATGAGGTCTAGGGTGTTCCCTAACCTGGTTGGTTCACTGACCATTTGCATTAGGAAGCTATCCTGGAATGTATCCAGAAGTATCTGCTCCATTCTATTCGTGGTGGCTGGGGTACTCAGTCCACTCCTGGCAGGTTGAAGTCCCTCACAATCACCGTGCTACCCTTCACAGGCACTTCTGATCTGTCCTGCTAGTTCCTAACTCCTCTGTCTGAGATGGTGGCCTGTACACTACTCCCATCCTAGAGTCCTATTCTTGGAATCCTGGATTTGCATCCATAATGACTCAGACTATCCTTCTCCTCATGAACACACTCCAGTCCTTCTCTCACATACAGTGCCACCCCCACCCTTCCCATTTGTCCTGTCTCTGCACAACATCTTATACCCTGGTACCACCAGGTCCCTGTCCTGGTAATGGGTGGCCCATGTTTCGTGATGGCTGCCACGCCCACCTCACCTTCTCATGAGAGCCTGTAGCTCTGCTGTTTTGTTCCCTAGGCTCCTAGCATCTAGCGTGTCTACCCTCCACCTCTTTTCCTTCCTCCTCCCCCTCCTACTTCCTCCTTTCTTAGCATCCCCTCTAGTACTCCTCTTATTTCTCATTGCTTCTAGCACAGGGATAAGCTAATTTGGCTTCCTTGCTGTGGAATCTGCATGCCTCCTGCCATCTTGCCAACCCCGCTCCTAGTCTCCTGAAGGAGGCTGGTTTCCTCCTAGAGGCTAATGGGCTGCAGGACAGCAGACAGCATGGGTTTGTCTTAGGCAGATCCTGTCAGACCAATCTAGTGGAGTACTATGACTGGGTAACCAGGCAATTAGACAGGACCATACAATGGATGTCCTGTACCTGGACTTCAGTAAGGCATTCGATTGGGTGCTACATGGGAGGCTAGGAAGTAGCTGGAAGCAACAGGGGCAGGGGTGAAGATGGGATGGGTAGTGAACTGGCTGCAAGGGAGATGGCAGAGGGTGGTGGTGGGAGGGGAGCTCTCATCTCCAGGGCGGTGATAAGCGGGTGCCACAGGGATCTGTGCTGGGGTCAGTGTTGTTTGGGATCTTCACAGCAGACATCTCAATAGGCATCAAGAGCAAGATCAGTCTGTTTGCAGATGACAACAAGATGGGAGCAGTAGTGGATGACTTAGATGGGTGGCAGGGGTTGCAAGATGATCTGTGCAAAATGGAGACCTGGTCAGACACTTGGCAGCTGGGGCTCAATGCCAAGAAATGCAAGGTGCTACATTTCAGCACAAAAAATAAGGAGGAGCTACCAGCTAGAGGTGTTCAACAAGCCAAGATGGAAGAGGAGCAGGATCTGGGGCTGATCATAACAGGAACAACGAACAACTCAGCAGAGTGTAGAAAGGCAGCTGCAAAGGCCAACAGGATGCTGGGTTGTATTGCCAGAGGCATATCTTCCAGGAAGGGGAGATGATTCTGCTGCTTTACAGGTCACTGGTTAGACCACACCTGGAGTACTGCATGCAGTTCTGGTGACCGTACCTGAAGAAGGACATTAGGTTACTGGAGGGTGCAGCGCAGGGCAACAAAAATGTTCCAGGGGCTAGGGGACTTACCCTATGTGAGCAGGCTGAGAAAGTTGAACAGGTGCTCCCTGGAAGAGAGGAGGGATGAGGGACCGATTGAAACCTTCATGTACATGAAGGGAATAAATAAGACAGGGCATAGATGGGCTTTTCAAATTAAAGGGAGAGGGACACTCAGATGGCACTATCTGAGACTGGAAGGGGAAGGTTCAAGAGGAAATGAGGAGACTTTTTACAGAGAGGTGGGTGTCTGGGTGGAGCAGCATTGCCAGAGGAAGTGGTATACTGTAGAGACAGTGGGCTGCTTCAAAGGGGATGGGACAAGGTAAGGGGAAGGTCACTGGAGAAGGAGAGGGCAGCTGCAGTATAAGGGCTGCTAGCTGCACAATCGAGCAGACTTGATAGACCATAAGGCCTTTATCTGCTGGCGATTTCGTATGTTTGTATGTTCTTGCGCCCCCACACCTGTGCCACCCTTAATGGCCACACATTGAAACAACCTGATCTGATCCACTGGATAAACTGCCATTCTCAGGCCACATCTAAAACAGATAACCACCCCCATCCCTTCTTCTCCTGCCTCAAGCAATGCACCACTGTATAACCTAGTAGGATGGATGCCTCTAGCATAGGACACTGAAAATGTACTTGCTGGAGGCCAGAAAGGAAGGGACAATATCATAGAGACCTTCAAGTCCCTGAAAGGAATGAAGAAGACAAACTGCAAGGAACTATTCAACAGAAATAAGGAATCTAGAGCACTGGGCCACAAGTGGAAGCTGCTTGGAGGGAAATCCAGGAGGAACGTGAGGATATTTATTGAGAGTGGTTGAGCCATGGAAGAGTGTGCTGGCTGAGGTGATGGGCACCAAAACCATTAATGACTTCAAACATGACTAGGATAGACTTAAAGGCCTAATAATCACCGGGGCTAGCAGCATGGCAGGCAACATGGGGTGGGTAGCGTGGGCATAAACCCAATACAGACACTAGGTTTTGGTGGCAGAATACAGTATTACAGATTTATCAATGGCCTTTTCTGCTGCAACTACTATGTTTCTATTTTTGTTTTCTTGCATCATTGCAGACTAGATGGGCCTAGTGGTCCTTATCTGCCATCAAAGTCTATGTTTCTATGCCTTAGATTTCAACTGCTCAGGCAGCTTGTCTATGCCTGGCATCATAAACCTCAAATGCGACATTACAATCGGCTGCTATGGAAATGGTTATGATGTCACAAGCAGAGGATTATGATATCATTTTAGACAAGCAGAGGAAATCTAGGTGGCAGTGATCCTGTTTCATGTTGATGTGCATAGCAAAGAGTGAAGGTATAAACAGAATATATATCAAATACATGCTGAATAGTATCTAAAATAGTTTTTCCAACATTCCTTTAGTGATGTCAGAGGCTCTTCAATATAACTCCAGCAAAGACAAAGCAGAATTTGGGCTGTTTCCATTTTTATTTACATGTCTCTCTATTTTCCCCATAGGATACGTTGGAAAAATGTGCAAAGTGTGGAACAGTGATGGAAAAGCATATTGTATGCTATGGGGCAGGCATACCACCCAGACTGCTTTACTTGTGTTGTGTGCCACAAGCAAATCAGAGATGAGCAATTTGCTTTGGGTGATCAGAATGAGGTTTACTGCACTGAGGACTACTTCCGGTAGGTATCTTAAGGGAAAGGATTATCACTGCATTTTTTATTACTTATTTTATTTAATGGTTAATGGCTAAGACTCAATTCATAGATAAACTACTTGTTTGACTTAGGAACTTGTTTACAAATATTTACTGATACTGAAAATATAAGCTTCTTGTATAATAAGTGTATAATGTATGTATCTTTACATTTTCTTGATTAATTTATGTGTTAGTATCAACTGTTTACTTTAATAAAATATCAACAAAAAATCAGGTTTTTGTGATCACACATCTCTCCTAACCAGAACCAATGGATTTTACACTGCTGTACATGTGCTGCTGGAACTTCCTCACACATTGTGCTTCTTTGACCACTTTACACTGTTTATGTGAGATGTGGATGGAGTGAAGACTTGGGTTAGTGTACAAGCCATAGAATTCCCACTGGGATTAATGGGGTTGACAACACTAAGGAGATGAGGCACTTGACTTTGGGAAGGGATGGCATGGGTTGTCAACAATCACACACTCCGTGCTGCCCAACAAAGAAGTGGCATTGGTGGCAGCTGTGAAGGTAGCAGCTCTCCTGCCCTACCAACTTTTGAGTCAGCCCACTGCATATCCCATATATAAATGGGATATACAGTGGGCTGACTCAACATACAATCATCTTCCACTGAGAGGGCAGGGCCATAACTCCCGAGTGGTAGATTGTGAGTTACAGTATGAAAGTGCTGCCTACTCACAAGTGATAAGTTGCCTACTTGGAGTCAGGCAATTGTATATTCAATATACACAACAGTAGCTCACAAGTTATGACTTTTAATCTGCAGTCTGAACATTTGCTGTTTCCTTTAATTTTTAACAGCAGGCTTCAGTGCTGCAATAGGCATTGTGATGTCATCAGCACTGTGAAAGCTGCTCTCTGACTGGTTCAGTATTCCACTTTGATGACAATCCATTGTGACAACAGTGAAAACAACATATTTTGACATGTTGTTTTACTGATGTCACTAACGAAATTTATTTTTAGCTAGTTCTCTATAAGGTTCTGAGAATGAAGGCAGCATTGGTGTGATATTACAATTTACTTAATCTCTTTCTTCAGGACCTACGCTCCAGTGTGCTGTGTGTGCCAACAGCCCATTATCCCAAAGGACGGTAAAGACACTTACACCATAGAATGCTTAGGACAGGCGTTCCATGAAAACTGCTACAGATGTGAGGTGAGTTGATATGGTACCCTACAGATCCATAAATCTCGTCCGATATCTTTATTTGTGCCCTAAAGGTAGACCAATCAATGGTCCCAGAGGGCTGCATCACAAAGTGCTGAAAGAGATACAGCAGATGCTGGGCTGCACTGCTTGTAGATCTCATTAAGAGCTCGCTGGATACAGGTGAGGTGGCGGGGATTACAGAACAGTAGACATGGTACCCCTGCACAAGAACAGGAGTAGGGATGAACCAGGAAAGTATAGACCAGCCTGACATCTACAGTGGGGAAATTAAAGGAGACCGTAATATAGGAGTGGATCGTGGGATTCCTGGTGCTGAATGCACTTTAGAACATTAGGCAACATGGGTTTATGGGAGGGTGGTCATGTCAGCTGAATCCGATCGATCTCTTAGATTAGGTGATGAAGGTTATAGGCAGGGTCAGATAGGAGACACTCTGTACCTAGACTTCAATAAGTCTTCCATTCCATTTCACATGGATGGTTGAAGTAACCTCAGGGTGGGGAATACGATTTCAGAATGAAATACAGAAACAGCATTTGTTGACAGAAAAAGACCTCTTGGCCCACCCAGTCTGCCCAGATGTTCTGTGCCTAGTCTGTCTCCAGAGACTCTAGCTGGTCTCTGACAACCCTCCTTCCTCCCTGTCTGTTCATTAATATACCCGTGTTTATACCATGCATGCTTGAAGCCCCCCAAACACACACACAAACACACAGTTTTGCCTCTACCACTTCCACTGACAGTATGTTGCAGGGATCTACCACCCTTTCACTGAAGCAGTATTTTCTCACATCTCTCTTAACCTCCCCCACACACACACAGTTTAATCAAATGCCCCCAGGTTCTGGTGCTGTTTCTCCTTTGAAAGAGGCTCTCCTCCTGCACCCTGTTCACCCCTGTCAGGTATCTGTAGGTCTCTGTCATGGTCCCTCTCATTCTAATTTCTTCCAGAGTGTACATGTTGAGATCCTTGGTCTCTCCTTGTAGGGCTTCTATGCATCCTCTGCACCATTTTAGTTGCCCTCTGCTGTACTGCCTCCACCCTATGTCCTTTCTGAGGTAAGGTGCAGCCTCTAAACCTGGATGTAATACTCCAGGTGGGTCTCGCAATGAGCAATACATTTGGCAACACAACCTCCCTCCTCCTGCTGGAGATACCCTCCCTATGCACCCCAGCATCCCATTAGCCCTACCCATTGCTTTGTCACACTGCCCTGCCACTTTGAGGTTGTCAGTTATGGTGACCTCAAGGTCCTTTTCCTGCTTAGTGACTGTCAGTACCTCTCCCTATCCTATACTCAGCTACTGGGTTCCTATGACCTAGGTGCATGATTTTTGCACTTTTGGCACAGTCTCTGTGCCATGCTCTTGACCACTACTTGAGTTTCCCTATACCCCTGCACATCCTCTCAGCCCCTCCTGAGTGTCCACTCAATTACAGATTTTGGTATCATCTGCAAAGGGCTTACTTTCCCTTCGGTTCTTCTGCAATGCCACTTATGTAGACACTGAAGAGGACCAGCCCCAGTACTGAGCCCTGTAGCACCCTGCTGGTCATTCTCCCATCAATGGAGAGTGCCATTAACCACCACCCTCTGTCTGCTATCCGTTACCCAGCTTCTAACCAAGTCACCACTTGGACCACACTAAAGCTGCTTGATTTCTTAATCAGTCTCCTGTGGATAGGGAAATGGATAAGAAACTAAGTGGAACACCTAGAGGTTGTCCTCAATGGGGAGTATTTGGGGTGGGGATGTCACCACTGGTGTGCCTCAGGGATCAGTCCTGGGGCTGGTCCTCTCTTGTGACACTGGGAAGGAATCAAAGTAAGTTCTGCATCTTCATAGATGGCACAAAGATATGCAGAAGAATGCACAGTGAGGAGGGTGCAGAATAACAACCCCCTCCTGACCCTGGCTCCCTCTCTCGCCACCAGTTTGGTTGGCCTGACTTGATCCTGATTCTGTTTTGGTTGTAAATTTATTTTATTTTAGCCACAAAACTGTAAAAAGTGGGTTCCACCACTTGCAATTTGTTATATGACTGCTACTGCTTTTTATCACCGATTGGATTTTGCCTGGACTTTAACTGCTGCTACTGCAGTTTTGTTATCTATAATTTCGGCACACTGTAGGCACTTTACACTGTATCTTTACGCTGCTTGTTGTCCCATCTTGATGTTTATACCATTGCCACTGCATTTTTACCTCCTGTATTTTTCACACTTTACGTTGTACCCTTGTGTTCCTGTGGTATTCACTTTGCTGTGTATGCCTTGTACTTTTGTCTCCTTGTCTTCTCATTTGGGTCACACCTGGCACAAGCCTCAGCTCTGTGAGCATTTCCCAATTATTAATTTTCAAATAAATAAAGTGGATTGAGGCAAACAGTCCTTTTTTTTTTTTGTTATATGTTTTATCCTTCTTGTCAACTGCCTTACCTCAGGCTGCCTTTCCTGACGCCTTCCAGGCCCAACAATCCCCATTTCATGCCACTTTCTCCATGGTTTGCCCCACAGCAGGGCCTTCAGGAGTGATAGTAGTCTGCCCTTTCCCATGAGGCCAGGATCTGCTTTGGTGCAGTAGTGGACACTAGGCCCAAAATGCTAGAGCCTTCATACTAGAGCCTGTACCTTTACTACCCTTCTGTTGTCCTATGCTTGCCACTGTCCCGCCATCCATTCACTGTCATTTATAGCCAATGACAGCCTTGCACACATGTGGTGGCTCCATGTAGATGGAAGTAAGCTCCTTTAGCCTACCACAGGGCTAGTGCAGCAGTGCATGGATGCCTCTGTCCCTGTGCTGGCACTTTCCCAGCTTGGCCACCCAATGCAGGTGACCCAAATCCACTCTCAAACCCAGGTTACTTGCTTGGCAGCATGATGTACTGACACTGGGTCACTGGCGGCCCAACAGCTCTGTGTTTGGCCATGTGCCACTCCCAGTTCAAGAGGCTACAGGTGGCAAACAGTACAAAACAATCACACGATTTTACTAATTTGTAGCTAATGCAAGAACATTCAGCATTTATGAAATGTTTTCATTTCATTTACTTTAATTACAGGTAGGTACACTGGAATGAGAACATTCCATTTTCAGGCATGGCTCTAAAGTCGGAGTAATGACAGCACAAGATACAACTTGTATAAGACATACTACAAGAACAGAAAAACATACGATAAGACAAAAAAAAATAAACAAGTTATTACAACTTACAAGCATAAGGAGCATAAGGGAACAATACAGTGTGAGGGGCAGGATAACTAACAGGAAGTGGAAGGAATTAATTAATCAGCTGCCTTCATATAAGCAAGGAAGCTATGCCAGGTTGTGTGGGGCTGGCCAGGGAGGTAGGATCGAGGGTCCTGCTGTATGCTCTCCTGCTCTGGACCAGGTGAGTGGTAGATGCCACCATGCAAGCTTCACCTGGGAAACAATGGGAGAGCTGCAGGGCACTGCTAGGAAAGGAAGGACGTTGGTAAGTGCTGCACACTAGCATGTGTGTGCTTGAACACCTGGTCACTAACAACCCAGGGAAGGGGGAAGAAAAGTGGAAATGACTTCACCTTGAGCTTCCTGGGTCTGGGCAGGTGTTGGAGCTGGGTGCATGTAGACTGACAGGGGCTGAGTCCAGGTAGTTCGAGGGCATAAATACTAATTAAAAAATCTCTCAATCTACTTTTATCCTTGACTTTTCACCTCGACTCTGCACTTCAGCATATACTTTCATAAACACATTTGGGCTGCTAGAATTCAATATGTTCATTTTTTAAAATGTTCAGCCTTCTCTCCAGGACTTATATAACATATTTTGGTAGCCTGTTTTAGAAATGTGCATAAAGAGCATTTGAGTATCCCCAGCTGACCTCATAGTGCATTTGTTTATGACATCACAGTGCTCACCATGACAACAGACTTGCAGTGGTCTAAGGCTCTGAGCTGCAAATCTGGTGACATCCAGCAGAACAGACATGGGTTTGAATCCCACAGCTTCCACTTGCATACTGTGTGACCCTGAGCAAGTCACTTAACCTCCTTATGCTCCCAGGTCGCTCCTGTAAAAAGCTTTCAGCTTAGTGTGCTATACCTGGTTAAACAACTAAAAAAAAGACTAATGTCACAAACATCAACTGTGAGGTCAGTTGCGGACCAGTCAGAGCCTTTTGAAAGACATGGTGAAATAAGTGCTGCGTTATCTGAAGATTTAATAGACCAGTCACAGGAGGAAGTAAAAACAAACTATAAACCACTAAAGTTAAACATAATACTATAACTATTGTATTATAGTTTAAGCTTTCTTCGATAGCTAAAAAGTTGCTTTTTAAAATGAAGAGGCAGTTTTATCGTGGTGTCTGAAGGACATTAAATGTCCCAAAACATGTTAATTTCTAGGCAAACATGATGTTTGTAACCATACTTTATATTTAGAGTATTTAGAATTTCACTACACTAAGAGTGTCCCAGGAGTTAGTGCAGTGGCTTGTCCAGTGTATAGTTCTTTACACAGAGAACAACATGGGGGACTGTGAAGGGTTTTATTATCTGTGAGACATAGAAACATAGAATTTGACAGCAAATAAGGACCGCTTAGCCCACCCAGTCTGCCCATTTCCTACCTAATGGATAAGCTGCAGATCCTGGAAGATGTTTCCCATGCTGTTAGAATTCAGCTGTTATACATATAATCTGGGCAGAGGTCTAGCTAGCAGCAGCAACTGTGAGGCACATCTGTGTTTGGGGCAATGTTAGGAGCCCACCAGAACTGAGGCTGAAATGTGTTGTAGAAGTGAGAAGCTCAGACTAAGAGGGGTGGGCACCAGCTACATGGCACACAACCACCCACAGCTGCCCAGCACAACACAAAGTGGTACTAATGGTGGCTGTGAAGGCTACACCTGTCCTACCCTCCCAGATGGAGCATCAGTGCAGCTGTAACAGCTCGATGAGGGACAGCTGGCAGGGCCGAGTTAAAGGAAAAATGGCAGTTGGTATAAATGAAAGGAATGCCTTACTCTTTCTTGACTGGACCCCCAGTTGCAACATAACTATGGTAGGGAGAGAATCATCACTTGCCCCAGAGGGACCCTTGTTATTGATGTACTTTGCATCTATTGTTTTAATACTGGTGTATTTGTGCTTATTTATGTACATATGGTAATACTGTTTGGATTTTTATATTATGTATACGTACTTCTACACTCTTATCCTTGTTGGAGTAAAACAGCTATTCAGGTGTGCTATGAAAAAACACACTGCTTTTTTTTTTTTAATATCTAGCAAGGGAGCACTTAGGTTCCATAATGAATAACAGTACTGTAAGCTAAAACCAATGAAGGAAACAAATATTTTCAGGCCACCTCGATGGCCCGGCAGCAGTCGCTGCACTCCCATGCAGGCAACCCATGTTCAGGAGTGGACATTGCTCACCACGTCAGGGGCAGGCTGAGCTGTAGACAGCTGTCAAAGACAGCACTCTTCAGCCAGGGAGGGCTAGTGGCAGGTTCTGGCACACCAGCAACCCATACAGGTGGGCCATGGACCTTACTCTTCCTGCAGAGGTTTGCTGGGCATGCGAGGCCATCATGACATTGCTAACCCCAGCGGGAGGAGGAGGAAGGATGCAAGGGAGAAAAAACATGTGAAAACTCCCTGCCATCTAAACAGAAACATACACTTGACGCAGGTAAGGACCACTTGGCCCATCCCAGTCTGCCCATTTCTCCCTACCCACAGTTACATCAGACCGTGCCGGATGTACAGCTGTCTCCCCTTTCCCCTATAATTCCTTTGTGCTTACCCCATGCGCTCTTGAACCCCACCACTGTTTTTGCCTCACCACCTCCACTGGAAGGCTGTTCCAGAATCCACTACTCTAGCTGTGAAGATGCTTCCTCACAGCTCTCCTGAATTTCCCACCCCCAGCTTTACAGATGTCCCGTGTTGTTGAGAAAGCTTCTCTTGGAAAATACTCCCTCCTGTACCATATTTATACTCATGAGATATTTAAAGGTCTTTATCATCTCCCCTCTCCCTCCTCTGTTCCAGGGTGTACATATTGGGATCCTTTAGTCTCTCCTCATAGGGCTTTTGATTCAGACCCTGCACCATTCTAGTTACACTCCTCTGGACTGCCCCCTCTGTCTGTGTCCTTTCAAAGATGTGGTCTTCAGAACTGGACACAATACTGTGGGTGGGGTCTTACCAGCAATCTATAGAACAACACCACTTCCCTCTTTCTGCTGGTGATACCCCTTCCTATGCACCTCCAGCATACCACTTGTCCTTACTACTGTCTTGTCGCACTGCCTGACCACATTCAGGTCATCCAATATGACTACCCCAGATCTCTCTCTCCTGCTTGGTGGTTATCAATACCACTCCACCATTTTGTACTTCACTCCTGGGTTTCTGTGCCCTAAGTGCATTATTTTGCACTTTTCGCATTAAACGCAGCTGCCACACCCTTGACCACTCCGCTAGTTTTCTCAGATCTCTGCTCATTCTTTCCACCCTCCTGGAGTGTCTACCCTATAGCAGATTTTGGTGTCATCCGAGAAGGAGACCTCTCTTCCAGTTCTCTGCAATGTCACTTATAAAGACATTAAAGAGGACCAGTCCAGCACTGATCCCTCAGGCACCCCACTGGTCCCCAACTTCCTTGGCCTGAACTCCAATTACTGCCACCCTCTGTCTCCTATCCCCAACCAATTTCTTATCCAGTTTAAACCATTGGACCAACTCCTAAGCTACCCAGCTTGCTTACTAGTCTCCTAAGTGGAATGGTATTGAACGCCTTACTGAAATATAGGTTGGCCACATCCATTGCCCTATCTTGATCTAGTTCCTTTGTCACCCTGTCAAAGAAATCTATCAAATTTGTTTGACATGACCTCCTTATGAAACCATGCTGCCTTGGGTATTGTAACCCACTGGATTCAAAATATTCCACAATCCTTTCCTTCAGCAGTGATTTCATTAACTTTCCCACCACCGATGTGAGACTGACTGGCCTATAATTGCCAGCCTCTTCCTGCTACCACTTTTGTGCAGTGGGACTACATCGCCTCCTCCAGTCCTCTGGAACCCTCCTGTTTTCAGTGAGCTGTTAAACAGAACTCAGAGGTGCAGCCAGTATTTCCGTGAGTTCCCTCAATACCCTTGGATGCACCCCATCTGGCCCCATTGCTTTGTCAATCTTCTGATTAGCAAGTACCTTCAGGACTCTTAGCAAGTCCCTTCAGGACTCTCTCCTCCAAAATGGGCTAGTGTCCACATCCTCCCAAGCTTCGGTTCTTTTGTGGCCCCTCCTTCTCCTACCTCTGTTAACACTGAACAAAAATGTTTGTTCAGGATGTCTTCATTTTCCTGCTCCCCTCCTCACAGTCCCCTTCCCTTTTAATCTTACAATCCCACCCTTGGTCTTCCTCTTTTCACTTACATATCTAAAAAATGTCTTGTCCCTTTTCATTACCTCCTGGGCTATTTTCTCTTCAATGTGCACCTTTGTACTCCTTACTGTTTTCCTACTTCCATCAATTCCCCGATACACCTCCTATCCTCCTCTCTCTGCATCTTCTTATACCATCTGATTGCTACCTTTTCAGCCACCTCTTTCAAGAACCAAAGCGGTCTCATTTTCCTCTTGCTTTGCTCACTTATTTGACTCAGAGGCTTATTGCCTTTGTTATGCTCCCTTTATCTTCAACCACTGTTCCTCCACCCCACCCAGGTCACCCACTCCTGCTAGGTCATCCCTGAGGCATTCACCAATTTTTTTTTAAATCTGCCTTCCTGAAGTCCACACCCTGTGTGGTTCGATTCCGTAGCTGCCCTTATATTGAACCACACTGTACAGTGATCACTGGTCTCACGTGGCCTCCACCTTGATGTCTGCAACACTGTCCCTGTTAGTGAGTACCAGATCCAGTATTGCCCCATTACAAGTGGGTTCACTGTCTAGTTGCCCGAGGAATGCCCTGCAGAAAGTCAAGGATGTCTCTGCTTCTAGCTGAAGCCACTGCTGAGAGGCTCCAATCCACATCTGGCAGATTTAAGTCCCCCATCAGTAGCAACTCCCCTTTTCTGCCATCTTGCCAATGGCTTCATCAGTACCTTATCTAATTGTTCCCTCTGTGCTGGAGCTCTGTAGGATCACTCCAGTGCAAATAGTACACAGTATAATGGTACACAGAGAACCATGACTGGGATGTCAACATACCAGGATACACAATCTACAGGAGGGACAGGAGGGTAAAAGAGGAGGAGGAGGAGTAGCTCTTTATGAAGGAAGGGATCAAAACAACAGAACTAAAGAGTAAACATGGAGCAGATGAGACACTCTGGGTCACCCTGGAGACAGGAAATGGCACCACAATCCGCATGGGGTTGTATACAGACCCCATCTCAGGGGAGGAATGGACAGGAAATGATAGAAGGCTTCCTTAGAATGGCAGAAAAAGGGAGATATTGTTGATGGGGGACCTGAATATGCCAGATGTTAGCTGGAGCACCTTTGCTGCAGGCACATCCAAAAGCAGGGTCATTCTTGATGCCTACAGGGGCATGCCTCAGACAGCTAGTATTGGAACCCTCGGGAGGAGCAATCTAGACCTGGTACTCTCAAATGGGGACGGAGAAAGAATCTCAGATTTAGAAGTGGGTAGCCATCTGGACAACGAAGCGACCACCAAACAGTGTGGTTCAGTTACTAAACACAGCCATACAATCAAGCCATACAAAAGCAAGAGTATTGGACTTTAGGAGGGCTGACTTTGGGAAAATGAGAGAGTGCCTCAGAAAAGCACTAGCAAACAGGCAAGAAGGAGGGTGGAGGAACAATGGAGAGTAATCAAAACAGCCATCACAGAGGCAACAAGCCTTGTGTGAAGCAAATCAACAAAACACAACGGGAAAACGCTATGGTTCTCAAAAGAGGTGGCAGGAAGGTTAAGAGGAAAAGGATAGCATTCAGGAAATATAAGGAAACACAGAAGGAGAAGAGAGAGAACTTTATCAGTTAAAGCAGAAAGAGGCTGGGAAGGCAGTCAGAATAGCAAAGGCCCAAACCGAGGAAAGGATAGCCAACTCTGTTAAGAAGAGGATAAGACCTTTATAGGTACATTAGGGAGTGAAGAAAGACCAAAGGAGGGATACTGAGGCTTAATAAAGGGGAGGAATGTGGGTAGACGGTGACAATGAAAAGCAGGGATACTGAATGAATATTTCTGCTCAGTATTCACAAAGAAGAGGAGGAGGAGTACCTAAACCAAACAAGAGAAACACTCTGAAGATGAGGGTCGATACCAGTCCATTTACAGAAGAAAGGGTTCTGAAAGAACTATAAAATTGAAGGTGGACAAAGCAATGGGGCCTGATGGGTTCACCCAAGAATTCTAAAAGAACTAAGGGTAGAACTAATGACACCGCTGACTACTCTCTTTAACAAATCATGAGAGGATGTGGTGGTACCTGAGGACTGAGGAGGGCGGATGTGATTCCTCTTCACAAAAGTGGGAGCAGAACAGAGGCAGGAAACTACAGACCAGTTAGTTTGTCCTCAGTGGTAGGTAAAATGATGGAATCACTTCTGAAGGAAAGAATTGTTGAGCTCCTAGAGGCCAATGAGGCACAGGACCCAAGGCAGCATGGATTCACGATGGGAAGGTCGTGTCAGACGTAATCTAATAGATTTCTTTGACTGGTGACCAAAGTAGTAGGACCAGGGAGGGGCTGTGGACTTGGCTTACCTAGATTTTAGCAAGGCATTTGATACAGTCCCACACAAAAGATTAATACACAAGTTAGCCAGCCTTGGAGTGGGTCCCAAGGTGGTATCCTGATAAAAAAATTGGCTAGACAACAGGACGCAAAGGGTAGTAGTAAATGGAGTCCACAGTGAAGAAAGGAGGGTTACTAGCGGGTACCGCAGGGTTCAGTACTGGGACCGGTCCTTTTTAATGTCTTTATAAGTGACATTGCAGAGGAACTGGAAGGAAAAGTATGTCTCTTTGCAGATGACACAAAGACACAAAAGATGTTCCAGGACTAGAGGGCATGGGATGAAGTTGAGGGAGGACAATTCAGAGAAAACATGAGAAAGAATTTCTTCACAGAACGGGTGGTGGATAAGTGGAACACCGTGCAGAGGAAGTGGTGGGGCTGAAACAATCACGGATTTAAGAATGCATGGGATAGACATAAAGGAATTCTGGAGGTCATGGGGTAAGGTGCAACAGACTTCTAGGAAAAACAACTGAACTTACAAGCTCAAATGGGCAGACTGGTGGGCCATAGGCCCTTATCTGCCGACACTGTCTGTGTATCTATGTCTTATGTAACAGGGTTGATACACCAGATGGAGTGGAAAGGATGAGAAGGGACTTGGCAAGGTTGGAGGAATGGTCAAATGTATGGCAGCTCAGATTCAATGCAAAGAAGTGCAAGGTAATGCACCTGGGAAACAAAACCCAGGGCAAGAGTACACAATGGGGGTGAGATACTGACAACAGTAAAATGGAAAGGGACCTGGGGTAATTATATCAGATGACCTAAAGGTGGGCAAGCAATGTGAGAAGGCGGTAAGGAAGGCTGGGGGATACTGGGATGCATAGAGAGGCATCAATAGTAGAAAACAGGAAGTTGTTATCCTCTGTACAGACAGTTGGTGAGGCCCCATCTGAGTACTGTGTGCAGTTCTGAGACCCCATCTCCGCAAAGACATAGACAGAGTGGAGGCTGTCCAGAGGAGGGCAACCAAAATGGTGCTGGTCTGCACCAGAAGACATACGAAGAAAGACTAAAGGAGCTTAATATGTATACCCTTGAGGAAAGGAGGAGAGAGGGGACATGATAGAAACTTTCAAGTACCTCAAGAGAATCAACAAAGTCCAAGAGGGTGGCATCTTTCAGAAAAAGAGATGTGCAAGAACAAGGGGCACAATTTGAAGATAGAGGGGGCGGCTCAGAGGTAATGTGAGGAAGTATTTTTCACATAGAGGGTTGTGGATGCATGGAACAGCCTCCCTGAGGAGGTCGTGGAGACAAGAACAACAAAGGAATTCAAGAATGCATGGGACAGACATAAGGCAGTCCTAGTGGGAGGGTAGGAGGAGTAAGCTGTTGGTTAATTAGGATCTGCAGCTTATCTGTTAGGTAGGAAAATGGGTTGACTAGGTGGGCCAAGGGTCTTTATCTGCCGTCAAATTCTCTGTTTCTGTGTTTCTATGGTAGCTCCATTCTCTGTCTCCAGGGACCCATGGTACCTTTGCTTCCCCCTGTGTCTCTTGTATCTCAATGGCTTTTATGGCTTTCCTCACATAAAGCACCACACCTCCTCCTTTCCTTCCCACCGGGTCGTTCCTGGAACAGAGTATAGCCCTGTATGGCATGTCCCAGTCATGGTTTTTCAGTGCTCCATGACTTGGTAATGGCCACAACATCCAAGTTGGCCTCTGCCATTATGGTCTCTAGGCGTGAATCTTATTTCCTAGACTTCTAGCATTCACACATGGCATTCAGATTTTGATTCCACTCTGCTTGTTGCCATCCTTTTTCCTTTTCCCTCCCTCCTTCCAGCCTCTCTTTAATGCCTTGTTTTCTTTCCTCTTTTATCTCTAACACCCTGTTCCTTTTATTAATTTGCACCTAGGATTCCTCTACCCTCAGATTTTCCTTACTTTCTACTTCAGCCTATGGGGGCAGGCAGTTTCTGACTCCCCAATTCATTCTACCCCACCCACCCTGGCTACTTTAAATGTTCATTGAAGTAACATTTAAACCATCCATCGAGGACTGTGATTCCCCTCCCAGGTGGATGCAGGCCATCACCCCTGTATAGGCCCTTATCCTCCCAGGTGGGTCCCCAGTCCCCAGTGTAGCTGAACCCTTCCTCTCTGCACCATTCATTCAGCAATAAGTTGAAACTCCAGGTGCAGAGTCTCCTCTCTTGTCCCTCTATCATAGACAGGCAGCACCTCAGTGAAAGCCACTGAGCGAGCTACCTGTCTAAGACCCCTCCCAAGCTTCCCAAACTTCCATGCACTGTCCCAGACCCATCCCTAGCCAGGTCATTAGTTCCCAGGTGGACAATGACATCCAACTCTTCATTCTGTCCTGCTGCCTCTAGAGCACAGGATTCGCTTCCCATCCCTCTGGGCTGTGGCACCAAGTAGTCACCTAACCTGCCTCTACCCCCTTCCTATTTTCAAATGTACCCCCTCACAGTCAGGTCCCCACGGAAGTTGCTTCCTCCATCTCCAAGGTCCTCTGCCACCTCCTTGGGGTCTCCACTATGGAGGGCCTCCACATTCCCCTTGGCTGCTACTGTGGTGCTTCCTCCTGGCAGTCCCACCCTGCCAGAGCAGCATAGGAATTTTGCAGTGGTATTGATTGAGGAATGTGCTCTGTCCCACCACACCCATCCTTCCAGAGCCCACCGTAGTCCAGCGTTTCTCCTCACTGGCATCCGCTGAGAGTAATGGTGGCAGACTTAGTGGCCTCTGGGTGGGGAGAGGTCCCTGAATTCTAGCCAACTCGGCCTGGAGTCTAGCAACCTCCACCTCAACCTTGAAAGGTGTGTGCAGACAGGCAGCATCATAGTCTCCACAAGGTCTGTCTGAAAACTATTGCCCCACAGCCACTGCACTGCACCACTCCAGCATTCTCAATCTCTGTTCTCCCTGTGCTACCTGCAGATACTTTTGTACCCTTAGCCTTGATACGGTGATTTTAGTTTCTCTTTGTTTATTTCTATTTGTGCTCCCTGTGCCTGTTTAAATTTTTATATACTCCTACCCTAGATAGGGTGTTGCTCCTTCTCCCAGTTTTGGCCTACCTTGACCTTCCACCCTTCCCAGCAGTGAGTATTACACAGAAGTGAACAGGTGCCTTCTCCTAGTCAACCAGCAGAGTCAACAAATGACAGCACATAGAACCTGAACAGGGTATATCCCTGATAACAGAGAATATTCTTGGTTAGATAACAGGGTAAGGTTAGTTATTTTCTGATAATCCAAAGAAAAGATGGTGCTGGCCTGCCCTTTCGGTCTATAGACCAACTGAGATGAACCTCTGGGATGGACAACCACTGTGATTGGTTTCAAGTCTACAGGAGCGGGCCAGGACCATCTTTTATTCAGATCATCAGAAAATCAGGTAAAATAACTGTTTTATCTTTAGTTACTTTAGCGTGCTGTTGTACAATTCGGTAAGGAGCCTTACTTCTTTTTTAATGGAATCAGTTACTATGGGTTCTGAGGGAGGCCCTCTGTGAAACTTCCAGAAGGGTCTGAAATTTTACCTGTTATCTCTGGCTTCCCTTCTTAAGAGATATGTGATGCAGAGCCAAATATTATTTATATTAGCTATTTATAATATCTTTTTGATTCAAATTTACTAAAACTGAGTTATAAATAACTGGAGCTGTTGTTTTGTACGTTTTGTAAGGCAACCAGAGCCTGTAGGATTGGGTGCAAAATAAATGACTACTACTTTTATCTGTTTATGCCTCCACTCTCCGATGGCCCCCATCTACTTGATCCAGCCTCAGACCCTTTACCCTGGCATCTCCTAAGGCTTACGGGTGTCCCATGTTCTCCAGAGCTTTCCCTCTGGCAGGAGTGGCAGAGACTCCTTACCTCTACTGCAAAAGCATCTAGTGGGAGATCGCACCTAGGTAGCCAGGTGCAGGGCCTGTAAGCTGGTTGACTTCATCCAGCCACTCAGGGTAGTTCCACTTCTTCTCCCAAGTTCCCAGGACACTAGCATCAAAGGCATGCAAGCACCTGCCCACCACGCATGGGTTGTGCAGCCCTGCCTGACTGATGTCCTCCTGCCCACTAGCTACTTTTGCTGTGCTGCCACCGTGGTTACCCAGATGGCACTATAGCAGTGGAGCTGGCTGCCCTCCTTCCCGGAGGATCATAGCATCCTCTGGGACACTAAACTCTGTGACAGGGTAGAATAGAACCCTGTCCTTTGTTGGAGAAAGTGTGAAATGCAAGGATCTGCATTTTTCCTTTTTTCTCTCCTCTGTCTGGTTGCGCCAGCCAGATTTTCCTGTGAGACTTTGGACTTGATCAACCTGAACAGTCTTGCAATCCTTTGCCACTCACTGTCTCTCTGTTTTCTCTTGCTTTCTGTTTTCCTCCCTTGCATAGGTCCCCAAACCAGCCACTGTGGCTCTGGCTGATTCCCAATTTGGGTGCCAGCGTGGGCAAGGTAAGGTGCGAGGCGCCTCAGCCCTCTGCACCACTGGGCCAGTTACATTACTACTAGTACTTACAAAATTCAAAACAGCAGTGCCATTTTTTTCTCATGGCTAACATTAGCTACTGCAATTTAGTTCACTTGCTATTTCAAAAATGAATTCTATCAAAGCACTTCCTGCTGGGAAGGAGAGTCTGCTTAGGACACAGGTAGCAGACAAAAAGCAAGGTTTGTTTTCTCTTTCCTACTGTATATGAACCCTCACAGAGCCATCTGTTCAAAGTAGGTTTCTTCTTACTGCTGCCTATAGCAACCAGGTTGCTCAGAAACTCTTCCTCTTTCTCCGCCTCACAGGGAATACGTGTGTGTTTGTGTGTGGGGTGAGGGTGGGGTCAGCTACTATGCAGAACTGCCAAAATTCTTAGAGGTGGGTGTGTATGTGTGTGTGTGTGCGCGCATGTGCATATATGTCTAATGAATTCTGGCAGCTCTGCATATTAGCTCCTTCAAGCTGAGCTAACACTAAACAGCAGTAAGGGAAGGCAGTGTGATTCACTGCTTAAAGCAGCTGTGCATATCACAGTGAAAATTTTGAACCTATACTTTTTCTTCTATTTTAGATTGCCCCATCTCCTGTCCTGTATGAAACTCTTTATACCCACTTTTAGTCTACTTTAGCACTTTTTTCACCTTTGAAATAAGAAAAGCACATTCCCTTTAATATGGTTCGTCCCAGCCTATTGTTTGACATCACTTTTACTGTGATTACAATGAACTAACATGAAGCAGATTGCACCCTGACTTAATGGGACATACAGCACGCAGTACAACAACAGCTGAGAATGCTGAAGAAACCTGGACCAAGCCATAGTAAAAGGAACACTTGACTTATTATTTTAAATGTTAACAAAAGAGTGCTACTGTCAGCTCAAAATAGGAAAAGATGAGTATCGACAAGACAAGAGATATGGGGCATGCAGAAATGGAATAAAATGGTACGCAGGGCCAATGGATGACCTGGTAGTAGCACTGTGCACTCCAAGTTAGCAACCCTGGTCTAGATGTGAGTCCGGGAAGCCAATCAGGTGACCCTAGAGCTGGGTAATCGCTGCCACGTGGCTGTGCTCCCAGCCAGGGAGGAGACAACATCAGGACCCACCACCCTAGTGACCCCTGTGGTAGGCCAGGGGCTTGCTCTCCACAGAGGCACGCTTAGAGTCTATGAGGCTGTCTCGGGCTAGGACTGACGCCAGGGTGGAGGGTGGGATTGGAAAATGGAAAACACCTGCAGAAAGCTGAAAAATTATTTCCTGATCATTGAGCCCACACACCACCTACAGGCCCTGGGGACATCTGAACTGTGCTTCTGAGGTGGGGCGGACATATCTTAGCCTCTGACCCCACTGCAGGGATGTATCCTGGTGGGGACCTTCCCACCTAAATCCCAGAGATGGAGAGTGACGGGGTTGGTGGCCAGGGAGGAATAAAGGCAGCAATGTGGGACCAAGGGAATAAAAAGGAAGAAGGAAAGAAAAGAGTGCATGTCAATCCCACCGGCAGAGCAGTTGGATTTCTGCTTGACGCCAACGACCCGGGTTTGGGAACGGACCTGGGAAGTCAGAGGACCAGCTCGGGGGAAGGATTGAGCATCCTAGGGACTGCTCTCCTTCTCCGGGGGGGGGGAAAGTGTCCAGCACATTTCAGACCTCTGGCAGAGGCTGGGGTACCACCGTGCTGGCACCATAACATCAGGGGGCGGGCGGATGCTGGTCATCATTGCATGTCCCGCCCCCAGATTGCCGCAAAAACAAAAATTACCAGTCACCAGGTATGACTCTGGCCCCTGCCACGAGTGTCCGCCAAGGGGGGCTCCGCTCTCATGGTCCCACCCTGAGGGTATGCCAGGGCAAGCTACCAGTGACCGTGGGAGAGGGGTTACCCGACTGGCAGCCCACCCAGGGGATAAGCCTGTGCATGGGACGACAGCATGCTGGCATGGGCTGAGCTCCTTCGGGAGCGGAGGGGATCCGAACTAAAAAACTGTATGTACATCACCACTGCAGGCTCTTTCGAGCATCAGTTGAAACTCCTTCCATCCCCTACCTGCTCTCATTTCCTCTAATCAAGAGTTTATGATTGCAACAACTTGAGTTCTGAGTTTTCCCCTATCTAAACGTGTTGATACATGTGTGCTTGCTCATTTTCAGTTAACCTGCTGTGGTAGTGTTCTTTGTATTTATCAAGGACACTTGGCTTGGTTTTGCATCACTGCACTTTATAATATTCCATGATGTACCTGCATCTTTATTTTGTTAATATTTTGTATTATGACTGCACTTTATTGGTGTAACTTGATTACATACATAATTTGTTTCTTGTTCCTCCTGTTTCCCTCTCCCCAGGTTGCTCCTGGAAACAAGCCTTGACTCAGTGTGCCTTTCCGGTCACAGATTTTCAAACAAACAAACAAATGTTCACTGTAACAAGCATTGCTGCTTTAAAGCATTGTTACTGTGAAATAGAAGATGTCGAGTTTGAATCCAGCCACAACTACTGGTTCATTGCCTCTCCTACGCAAGTCATTTGACACGCAAATGGCAAAAAATAGGTAACTAATGTTACCTCAGTGGCCAGTACTTTCCAGCTGAACAAACTTTTTTCATAACTTGGTCCCTTTTGTGTAGATTTACTATTTTAACTACACCCATGCTGCCATGAATCACCGCTAGAAGTTGTGAAATGTTGAAATTTCATAGCAGGATTTGAAACCTGTTCTCTTGCTTCATAGTTATTGAACAGGTCCATCGTATTATGCTGCCACACTACAAACAACACACTGTGGTGTGCTGTAGTGGTTTTGACCACAATTAAAGGAAAGGTGTCTGCCTCAGAGAAAATGTTGGGACTGTATTACATCCAATACCATTTGGCCTCCTTGTGCTTTAGCACTACTAGCAGGTAAACTGGGTAGATGCAGACTCCACTAAACATGAGATGTTGACCCTCACTTGAAACAACGAAGGGAGCAGGTGGAAGAGGTTCACAGAAAGAAAACCAAGATAATTCAAGTACAGGAGATAAATCCTACACAGTGAGATTGAGTGACCTCAGTTTGTACACTCTAGAGAGACAAGAGAGAGAATGGGACAAGACAGAGACCTATAAATAGCTTAATAGGATAAACAAGGTGGATAGCAAAGAGCTCGGCACTCAATGTAGGAACATTGTCACCATGGGAAACTCAATGAAACTTGAGGGGTGCGGGTGGGGATTTAGGAAGGATGTCAGCAAAACCAGGTCACCGTGGATGTTACAGTTACTACCCTTGCCTTGCAGGCTCAAACAAGGTTGAGGTCCAGTTCTGGAGACCACATCTTGGAAGGACATAGACAGGGGTAGAGGCGGTCCAGGAAGGCAACTAAAATGGTGCATGGTCTGGATGTCGAGCCCTATGAGAAGAGACTGAAGGACCTCAATATGTACACCCTGGAGGAAAGGAAGGAGGGGGATATGATTGAAACTTTCAAATACCTTATGGGTAGAATTAAGGTTCAAGAGGGAACACTTTTTCAGAAACAAATATGCTCAAAAACAAAGGGAACATGCCGTGAAGTTGAGTGGGATGAGACTCAGGAGATGTGAAGTACTTCTTCACAAAAGAGTGGTGGATACTGAACAGCCTTCCAGCAGAGGTGGTGGGGCAAAATAATAACAGGTTTCAAGAATGTGTGGGATAGATATATAGTAGGGAACCTTAGTGATGCGGAAAGGAGGTAAAGCCAGAGATCAGGTAGGGTCTGCAGTGTTACAACAGTTAGGGGAAATTGGGTAGACTATGTGGGCCAAGCGCCCTTATCGCCGTCAATATGTATGTTTCATGAGGGCCTAGGCTCTGGCTTTCCGAACGGGGTGGGGGTGGGGTTGTTCCAACAGAATGACAAATGGCGCAGTGCCTCCACTCAGAGTTAAATTTAAGTGGGCCTGGTGACAAGTGGTACAGCCGCCTAGGATGCTGTACCTCCCACCTCCCCACAATTCCACCACACAGGAACACCCAACACTGTTGCAAGATTTCAATGCACATATAATTACTGGCAACCTCTAATAATATTCTCACAAATGGTATGCTCAGAGACAGTTTTCAAACACATAACAAACTATTTATTTACAAGAGTAAGTATAGGGAAAGGAATGCATAGAAAACATGCAATGGATTGAAACATAAGCAGTGAGTAATAGTCCCTAGCCAAAATTAGCTACAACCAGGCTTGGCCTATAAGACAAATAGGCAATACTTGAACTGCAACTATCATTAACAGAAATAGTCCCCACCTCCCACCAGCATCTGCAACAGGCATAGTTCCAGTCTCAGAGCCCATCTCTACAGGGGCACTATCCACTGCAAGACTGGTAACATTTCTCCCAGTTAACTAAATGAGATCTCCCAATATCTTCAATGGGCACCTAGCCATTCAAACGGTGCAGGCCCAATGATGGTGCAACTGGACTCTGCTGGCATTGGTGCATTTGAAACAAACAGTAAACCCCAAACCCACAGGCCAGGCAACTGTGAAATGGCTTTTGAATGAAACAATTGTAACTCCTGATTATGGCCAAAGCAGTAGCCTTGGAGAAAACTATTTACAACACCGCTGTTGCAGTGCAAGTGCTGAAGTTACTCATTGTTCTGGAGGTACCAGTCTTTGAATCTTTTCAGGATGTAGGTCTCTCAGCTGCAGCTCTGGGGTGCTCGAACAAGGATGCAGGTCTCAAATGCTGAATTGATAGAAGGGTCTCGAGTCTGCAAAGAGAGACTGCTATTTCTTTGCAGCAACTAGAAGAACCAGTCACAGGGACCAGGGCCACATGGCCTCACCTACCCGTCCTGGCATCCAGCCCACAGGGTAAAGTGACAGCCACCACCTAGATGTTGGCACTGACGGCTGATTCCCAGACTGTCTGCAGGCTTGGAGTTTTCTTGGATATCTGGAACACAGTCTTTACTCACACTGCAGGATAGCAGCTGTGGCACAAAGTCCAACTGTAGGCAAACACAACATTTGCTGGTTTGTTCTCTTGCTCCAGCTGGTTCCATGGGCAAATTCAAGCAAAGCGGCAGTTAAATCCTTTCTCAGCTTCTTCCAGATAATGGAATGCAAAGAAAGGCACCTCCTGGGCTGGTGGCTGGGGAAGCCCAGGCAGGCCTCCAACCTTTGCAGGAATACAGTCTGAGCCCTCCTCACTCTGAGAGTTCCAGGCAGACTACCCCTAACTGTAACTGACCACTGGGTCTGGTGAGATCAGGACAGCATTCAGCTGGGCTAACTGGCTGTCAGTCCACCAAATTAGTATGTAGAATGTTCACCTGACACCTGATTGGCTAGACAAAATGGCACCAAGAACACAGTCCTCTCCCTTTACCCAGGAGCCATTGCTATAGTCCCTTGGCTCCTCAATCTCCTATTTATTTATTTAGTTTTGTTAACCAGGTGAGTGCGCTAGATAGGAACTGTCTTTTCAGGCATGACCTGGGAGGTTACAGGAGAAGTGAAGAACACAACACAGAGCAATACATTAGCATACAACAGGCACATGGGATTGGGAGGTAAAAGAACAGTGGTTAAGTCAGAGCTAAGAACTACAAGAATACAACTAGTATAAAAACAATACTAGAACAACTGTAAGTGGCAAAACAAGGAATAAACTGTACACATATGCAATTATACATAGATGAGCAAGTGCACTTTGAGATAATAAGTAAATGTTTATGGAAGTGCGTCAAAAAGCCTCAGGAGTAGAACTGGTCTGGACCTCAGAGAGGGATATTGTTCCCTCCTGTATGGTGCAAAGGTTCTAAAAGTACTGCAACACCATGATTTGTCCCAGTGCTTAGATATGGCGCAGCAGATGAAGGTCTGGGATCTCAAAGGTTAGGGTTGGCTTGTAGCTGAGGCAATGGAGTGAGAGGGTATGGCTGCTTGTTGTTCAGGATGTTGAAGACAGTACATCCCAAGGTAAGGTCCCATATATCATTAGGAGGTAACCATTCAAGCATCTTGTACAGGTTGCAGTGGTCTTTGTCTATTGCTGGCAAGTACAAATCAGCATATATTGTTGTAACATCCCATTTCCTAAGTGCAGGATTGGAGGCAGAAGATGCACATACAGCAATGTTATACATGAACTGTGGAAATAGGAGCACCTTGCAATAGATAAACAGGCAGCAGAGTTTGTGGGGTCAAAATGGTGGGGAATTCAAGAATGCATGGGGCAGACATAAAGCAATTTTAGTAGGGAGGAGGAAGTAGGCTGTTGGTTGTTGCAGCTTCTCCAATAGGTAGGAAATGGGCAGATTGGGTGGGCCATGTGGTCCTTATCTGCCATCAAAGTCTATGTTTATATGTTTCTGGTAGTCTGTTTCTGACTCTATAAGTTAACCTGGGCCTAGCATTTACATCTTTACATGTCTTGGTTATATGCAGCTGGAAATCAAGGAGGGAGGTGACACCAAGGTAGCAGAAGGATTGAACAGTCTCAAGTAAAGTGCTGTCTGCATAAGAGATTTAAATGGAGGTCTGACATTTTTAAGCTTAGGGGAGATCCAAGCACAGCTTGTGTTTTCTTAACATTCAGGAGCATTTTGTTCTGGAGCAACCATGTGTGCACCACATGAAGGTCATGTGAGAGCATATGATTGATCTTACCAATGTCTGCTGAGCATGCAACAAGAGTAAGGTCATCTGTGTAAAGTATGAGTGTGCTGAATTTCAGAATCCTGGGTAGGTTGTTGATATATTGGGAAAAGAGGTGGTCCCAAATGGAGCCCTGAGGAACCCGACTATTGACTGCAGGGATAGAGAAAGACATACCTAGCTTGACCATTTACTGTCTAGTTTGGAGGCAATTACAGAATCAATTTAGGGCTGAGGACCCCAGACCAAGATCTTTCAGTTTGTTGACCAGCAGTGTACAAGGTCAAAGACCTTAGTTAAATCAATGAATACTGCTCCAGCCAGGGTCACCTCTATCCATGGCAGTAGCTACATGATTGGTCAAGGTGAGCAGGACAGTTGCTGTGTTGTGTCCTTTCCTGAAACCCTGTTGATCGGGGACAGCAGATTGTGACTAGTAAGAGAGTCAGTGAGCTGGGCAGCAACCATATTTTCAAGAATTTTATTGAGCACAGGTAAGATCAAAATAGATCTATAATTGTTAAGGATTACTGGGTCCTCTTTTTGGAAAATGGGGACAATGTGGGATAACTTCAAGCTGATGGCACAACCCCATAAGATAGTAACAGGTTGAACAGCCTAGTTACCACCAGGGCAATGTCATCACAACAAGACAGAGCAGTTTAGGTTCAAGCCCATCTGGGCCAGCTGGTTTGGTTACTGGGATACATCTAAGCAGGTAGAGGCATCAGACACCTTGATCACTTTGAGGTGAAAGCGGGAGGATGATCTATCATTGTCAGGGAGGTATACAGGCCAACAGGGGTAGATTTGGTTAGTGGACCGAAATCTGTTAAAGCTGATAGGTCACTAAGTGTACATTGAACACATTGGCAACTGTGGGTGGGTTATACAGTTTGTGCCATTTATAATCATGTCTGGGGTGTTGCTTCAGCCTAGTTGTAGTTTTATATGTTACAGTTTGAAGAAGTTTTGAGGGGTTCCAAGGAGGAGGCAAGGATTTCTACAGTACCTGTTCTTTTTCTGTTTTATGGCTGTCTTACATTGGGATCAAGAAGCCCAAATTTATTCCAACCAGAGTCGCTACCAGATAATTTAAAGGTACTCCATTGTTTGTCTTGGTCTTTTAACAGAGTAAGCAAGTTATGATCTAGCCATTTAATGTCAAAGCCCCTATTTCTTCTGGTGGTAGCTGGTAAGTGCCTATCCGTAGATCCTGAAAGGTCTTGGTAAAATAGGAGGCTGCGTCATTGATGCTGTCAGTAGTCCAGAGGTAGGACCAATCAGTACATGCGAGGGTCAGCCTTGTAAGCAATGGGATCAAACTTAGAGAATATTGTCTATGATGGGTCAGAGGTGACAAAGATGGCTGCTTACAGGGCAGTTCACACAAAGTCCCATCTTTAACTTTATTTTGCTTTGACATTAATTGCCTCAATGTTTGATAGCTGCCTCTCTGCCCTGGTGTCCAGTAGCAGAGTGGGTCTTTACAGGACTCCTCCCTGTTGCAAGCAACATAGTGCTCTCCCCAGGCAACAGGCAGGGCTTACAGGAACAACAGTCAGGCTGCTTCTTAAAGATATGAGCGTTTAGAGCATGTTTATAAAGTTTATTTCTTCCCCAACACCCTAGTGTGCCTCCAGCCCCTACTGCTAATGTCCCTGGGGCTAGAGCACACAAAGGGACTTTGAGAGAGCTGCCAGAGGGGCTTTAAACATTAAGTGCGTAGCACACCCACAATGTAGAGCCAACCTGCCAGCTCGCATAGTCTGAGCACACTGAGTTGTGCGGTGCTTGCTCAAGCTGTACCATTGAGCTGGCGGCTTTACTTTCAACAGCGCTCCTCCAGTTCCCACAGCATTACAGGCACATGGGGATGGCAGGAGCACAATAGGGACCCATAAAGAACAGGGAACCAGCGGGAGGGCAGAACAACACCAGTGAGCTGGGGGTTACTTCAGGAAGTATTTCTCTTAGAGAGTGTAGTGCATAATTAGAATAAACTGCCATGTGAAATCATTTGTGCTGCTTTGTTGCTGGGATGCAAACATGGGTGGGATAGACATCTGTAGTTAGTAAGAGCATTAGGAAAAGGGAGAAGGGAGCTGGCCTGGTAGTGCAGAGGTAACGCATACAGCGGACCAGGGTTGCTGGAGGTCAGGTGGGGGGATAGAACATCCTTTGAACTGCTTTCCTTTCCTGGGAGGGAGAGTTTGCCACTTGCCATTGATTGCCACCAGGTGAAGGCCTAGTGGTAGTGTAGGCTGGAGGATGAGAATAGGGAGGACTGTCGGTTTGACACAGCGTGTGTGTGTCTCCACATGGCACACGCTGGCGTCCATGCCACAGCATAGGGCAGGGAGAAAATAAGAAAATAATCTGAGTGGGTTTAATGAAACCTGGTCTGCCAGCCCCTGACCCACACCGCCACCTGAGGATGCCACCCCAAAACTGGATGAGAGTCTCTGGGGGAGCACAGCCTCCCTCCTGGTCCCACCATGGGGGCAATCTGTGGGGATCATTTGGGGTCAGGTAAGTCCTCAGGGAGGTTGGTTGCCAGTTGGTAGATGCAGGGCCAGGGCTGAGAGTCATACACACTCAGGCCGGGGAGCATACAAATCTCTGGGGAAAAAAGGAAAGGCTGAGGTGAAAGTAGATGTAATTGTCCGTAAGGACCATCATGTGAAACTATAGGTAGGGCTGGGCAGACCAGATGGGCTGCAAGACCCTCTTCTGCCATCATCTTCTATTATTTCATTGCACTTCCCATGGGTTAACCTGATTAAAAAAATGCTATTTGTTTTCTAAGCTAACAAACAATTGTTGTTTTCTTGATCATTTTATCCCTTTAGATTAGACTACTACTATTGGCCTTGTCCTCGATCAACCAACCTCCTTCCCACCAGCAGCTTCACAGGATCTTTCCTTCCCAGTCCTGACTGTGACTTGGCTAGCATGACCCACCCCATGGTCAGGGATGCGCTCAGGAGTACCCAGTGACAGACACTCTGGGGTGGTGGCTTGGTGAGTGGGCAAACACTTTCCCCTTTGTGTTTTGTCCCCTTTTTGCATCCATACTCCACCTGAGCACTTCAGCGGTGACTCTGATGCCACACATGTCGTGAAGAAGATGTGGCATCCAAGGCTGCCCCAACCCCACAGGAGGAACTGTCACAGCACTGAGGATCCTTCATGTCCAGCAGCATCTCCATACTGCTGCCTCCACAGCACCCCTGCAGACTCCAGTGGCCTGGAAACAGGGTGGTTGGACTTGCAACATGAAATTGTGTTCCTCACGGGGAATGCAGAGCACCCACCTGCATCACTGGGTCAAACAGCATCAGCGACATTAAATGCAATCTAAATGTTTTTAGACAGACAGACAGACAGACAGACACAGATAGATAACGTTTTATTTTTCAACAGGATAGAACTGTTAGGACTTTGCAACCCTGTTTACAAAGTTGTCCTGCTTAGTTACACAGTTGCTTGTACACAGTTACTTACACATGGCTTCTTATACACTGTTTCTTATATACAAGGGAAAAAGAAAAGCAAAAGATTACAGTCTGACAATAACACAAACAAGAGGTAGGCAGTATAGCGCAGTGGTTTAAGGCTCTGAGCTGCAAATCTGGAGATGGGTTTGAATCCCACAGCCCTCACTTGCATACTGTGTGACCCTGAGCAAGTCACTTAACTTCCCTGTGCTCCCAGATTGCACCAGTAAACAAGCTTTCAGCTTAGTGTGTCTCACCTGGTTAAACAATTGGAAAGAGGTTATCGTTTGACAATAAGAGACAAATCTGAAATGATCAGTACCCAGTTCAAATATCGCGGGGTAAAGGTTGCAGATTTACAGTGAGAGGTACGAACATTTTCAGATACTAGACAAACTGTGACATTCACTGACAGGTGCGAGATCTTCCACATAGTTATTCAGCAAAACTTTAAAAGCTTTCACAGTAGGTGCCTTTCTAATTTCTGGGGTAGCTTTTCCATTGGTTTGTGGCCCACCAGTTTGAGTTCATTTTCCCATAGGAGTTTGATATTTTTGGTAGAGCAACTCAGCTATTTTTACCTCCCTTGGGTTATGAGCATGAGTGTTTGTTTTCCCTTTCCAGTTTACAATAGTTTATTGGAACCCCTATATAATTTGTAGGCTACTAAGGCTCTCAATTTCTCACCTGAGCTCTAGCGAGTCCCACTGTAGGTCTGTGTACATTGAACAGTGGTGTCAATTGTTACTACATCCGAGTGCAAATCTTGTTAGGCTACTGTATGTTCTGTCTAACTTTTTGAGTGTTGTGTGTGGTGCCATGCTGGTAGTTAGGTTACCATACTTAATACAGGTAGTAAGAGTTGGGTCGCTATTGTTTCTTAGTGTCTATGGGAATGTAAAACATCTTTCTTCTTAGTGCTCCCCAGACACTTGTTTACTTATCGTGCTTGTGGTGTGTATGTAAAATTTTAACAGCATCGTCTATCTTAACTCAAAGGTACAGTCAAGCCACTTATAACGCCATATGGCTGTGCAGGCGGTCGGATTATCTGGGCATAAAGTGTTTTTCCATGTGACCATTCATACTCGTGCAGTGTACAAAATGAGGCTTATAGCGACGTTGTCCTTCCATATCGCCCAAATTTCATTAATTTCAGCTTGCAAATGGACTTGAGCTGCACTGCACCGGAAATCCAACAAATCTGAACCTTCAAACATCAGGTAACAAGGTAATAAATAACGAGCAATTTGTTGATTTTTTTTTTTTAAATAAACAGCACCGGTTGTGTGCCTTTCACTGTGTCGGTCAGCAGGGCAAAGTGATTGTGATATCGTAATGGTGAGGAGACATTCAGGGGAGGGTGGGTAAGTGGGCAATAGGCCAGTAGGGGAGCTAACTTTTTGTTTAAATCGACCACCCCACTATAACAGGCGGAATGTCTGTTTACTACGCACTACGTTATAAGCGGCTTTAACTGTATTTGTATTCCTTGGACGCTGGTGTTTGGCCGTTTAGTGTCCTAATCTTTAGGTTTAGCTCGGGTTATTACTCCACTTGCTGTATCTGAATAGCATCACCTGGGTCTTCTTGGTGCTCAGGACCATGTTTGAGTTTATGAACCAGTTCTGTAAGCTGTGTTTTGTATATTATATTATATTTATTCTATATTATATTATATTGTATCACATATCATATTATGTTATATTATATAACATAAAGAACACTAGTTCTCACAAATTGTGTGTCGAGAACATTTAAAGGAATTTTCCCATACAAGATATTGGGCTTCATAGCCCAGTATCTTATAATGTGATTGCTGCTAAAGAAACATTTCTAACTGTGTCCATTTAGTTTGGGAAGGGATTATACCTGCTGCTGCCAAACCACAGCCAGCAGATCCTTCCAGCTTTGATTGCCTGCTCCACCCCAACTCTGAAGTTTTGTGATGTTCCAACAGGAGAGTGCAGGCGTGCCGCCTACAAGCCAATGGGGACAGTTTTCAATGCCGTTTTCATAATTTTAAACAATCTTGAAATGAAAGCACTGCTCAACATGGGAGGCCTTCTTGGTTGAGTGGTGCCTTTCATTCCTCTATGATTGCTATGTTATAAAAATGGCACTAGTACTGCCCCATAGGCTTGTATGAGCATCCTCACTAACTCCCCCACCCCACCGCACTATTCCTGCTGAAATATCACAAATCCTCTGAGGTGGGGGGCAGAGCAGGCAAACCGCAAGTTGGAAGGGATCGCTTGGCTGTGGTTTGGCAGCAGGTACATCCCTTCCCAAACAAAATGGACATAGCTACAAATGTTACTTTTAGCAGCAGTCACATTGTTAGTTATAGTATGGGCCACAGGCGCAATACCTTATGACATTAGGGTTGGAACGCCACTTTAAGTCACTGACAAGACAAGGTTCTCATACTGTCAGTATACAGTAGGAACCTGTGGTAAGATGTGAAGGCAGGCAGCCAGCACTGGCTGGGGAGCCTCAGTACTCAGATGCTCTTTTACCTCACTACTGATAGCTGTGCCAGCCCATCACTCAGTCTGAAGCATGCTACTAAATCAGCTTGAGGCTACATTGCACCAGTAGGCGACAAGTCAGAAGTACTGTCACCAGTCCATCAAAGCAGCAGAAGCGCTACTGCCTGTGATGCTGGTGAACCTGGTTTGAGAACAAGCCTGGGCTAGAGGGCCAGCCGGGGTATGGGGGGTGTCGGGATCTACTATTCCAGAGGATGCTCTTACATATAAACATAGATTTTGATGGCAGATAAGGACACAGGCCCACCTAGTCTGCCCATTTCTACCTACTTAAACTCCAGATCCTAAATGATCAGCAACTTACCTCTCTTTAATATCACTAGGGTTGCTTTCTGTCTATCCCATGCATGCTTGAACTCACCAATTGTTTTAGCCTCTACGACCTCCGCTGGGAGGCTGTTCCATGCATCTACCACCTTTTCTGTGAAAAAAAAATACCTCATATTACCCCTGAGGTCTCTCTCCACCCCACCCCCAGCCTCATAGTGTGACCTCTTGTTCTTGTACATCACTTTTTTGAAAGATGCTGCCCTCTTGAACCTTGTTGATTCCCCTGAGGTACTTGAACATCTCTATCACATCCCCTCCTCCTTTCCTTCAGGGTACACATATTGGGTCTTTCAGTCTTTCCTCATATGTTTTCTGGTGCATTCCTTTCACCATTTTGTTGCCCTTCTCGGACCCCCTCCATTCTGTCAACGTCCTTCCAGAATCAGCGGTCTCAGAACTGAACACAGTATTGTAGATGTAGCCTAATCAATTGTCTGTATAGTGGCATCACCACCTCCTGTTTTTTACTGGTGATGCCTCCCTATGCACCCCAGCATTCCTCTGGCCCTCCCATCCTTTTCAAATTGTGGCATACTTCTGGGTCATCCGTTATGTTTACACCCAGGTCACTTTCCAGTTTTGTTGTTGTTAGTATTCTCCCCCTCCCCATTTCATATTCATTTCCAGGATTCTTGTGGCCCAAGTGCATGACTTTGCACTTTTTGTACTGAATTCAAGCTGCCACCTCTTGACCACTCCTCCAATTTCAGGTCTCTTCTCATTATTTCCACCCCATCTGGATTGTCTCACCTATTGCAGATCTTGGTGTCATCCTCAAAGAGGCTTACCTTTCACTTCAGCCCCTCTGCAATGTCACTAATGAAGACATTGAAGAGGACTGGCTACAGAACCAAGCCCTGTGGCACCCCACTTACCAGCCCTCTCCTAGGATTGAACTCCATTTACCACCACCCTTTGTGTCCTGTTGCTCAGCCAATTCCAGACCCAGTGTACCACCTTGGGACCTACTCCCAGACTGCGAAACTTGTTTAGTAGCCTCTTGTTCAGGGACAGTGTCAAATGCCTTGCTAAAATCTAGGTAGGCCATGTCCACTGCGCCTCCCTGATCCACCACCCTGGTTACCCAGTCAAAGAAATCTATCAGATTTGTTTGACAGGATCTCCCTGTGAATCCATGTTGCCTCGGTCTTGTGCCCACTAGCCTCCAGATATTCCACAATCCTTTCCTTTGACATAGATTCCATGATTTTCCTCACCACTGAGGTCAAGCTGACCGGCCTATAATTTCCAGCCTCCACCTTGCTCCCACTTTCGTGTAGTGGTACCGCATTCACCTCCTCCAGTCCTTTGGTACCACTCCCTCCCTAGTGATTTGTTAAATAGGGCTGCCAGTGGTGCCCTAGTACCTCCTGAGTTATTTCGGTACTCTGGGATGCATCCCATCTGGTCCCATTGCCTTGTCCACTTTTAGTTTTGAGAGTTCCTTTGGGACTCTCCTCTGTGAATGGACTAGTGTCCACCTCCCGTGTGTGTTTCTACCCTAATTTTGGTCCCTCCTTCCCTTCCTTTGTAAATACTAACAGAAATATTTGTTTAGAATTTCTGCTTTTCTAGGTCCCCTCTGCACACCCCCATTCAACCTCACAATCCTCCATTGGTCTTTTTTCTTTCCTTGATTATACCCAAAGGTTGTTTTCACCTTCTGTTACTGATTTTACTATCCTTTCTTTAGTTTCACCCTTCCGTATTGTACTGCCTTCCCACCTTCTTCTGCTTTGTCTGGTACATTTCCCTGTCTCTCTCCCTCTGTGTTTCCTTGCACTTTCTGAATGCCTGTTTTCCCCCTAACCTTGCCTGCCACTTCTTTTGAAAACCATAGTGGGTTTTTTTCTTTCTTTTGCTTTGTTTACAAGCTTTACACAGAGGCTATTGTTTCTGCTATGGCTCCTTTAAGTTTCTCCTGCTGTTCCTCCACCTCCCGGTCAGGATTTTCCAGAGGTGTTCCATTTTGCAAAGTCCGCCTTCTTAAAATCCAGGACCTTTACTTTTGAGTGGCTTGACTCTTACTACTGTCTTCACCTTAAGTTCAAGTTTATTGTGGGAAAGCTCCATTGTGCAAGCTCATTCACAAGGAGATACTTGTACAAAAGGCAGTAATAACGATAGTTTTTACATGGTGTAGGTAAAAAACAGGAAAAAGAAACAGGCTTAATAAAGTAGTGTGCAAACATTGTGGCAAAATACATACAACACAATAATAGTCAATACACCTTTAAACCACACTGTATTGTGATCACCAGACCCTAGATGGCTGCCCACTGATAGATCTGTTATTCTGCCACCATTTGTTAGAACCAGGTCTAGTATTGCTCCCTCCCATGGGGGCTCCTTCACCAGCTATCTGAGGCACGCTGCTTCCAGAGCATCCAAGATGTCCCCTCCTCCTCATAGTGGCTGCTGCATATGTGTTCCAGTTGATATCTGGCATGTTAGGTCCCCACAAGCAACACCTCCCTTTCTCTGCCATTTTGTGTATGGTTTCCACTAATACCCTGGCTGTTTCTTCCCCTGAGCAGGAGGTCTGTAGACAACTCCAGTGCAGATGGTGGTATCATTTCCATCTCTAATGTGATCCATACTGTCTCTTCCTTCCCATCTTCCCCTAACTCCGTTGTCTTGATCCACTCTCTAATGTACTAGCCACCCCTCCCTCTCTTTTTGCCTCCCTATCTCTCCTGAAGATTGTGTACCCTGGTATGGTAATATCCCAGTCATGGTTTCCTGTGTACAATGTTTCAGTGGCAGACAATATCTAGGTCTTCCTCCATCATCAAGGTCGCTAGGTCTGGGATCTTGTTTCCCAGGCACCGGGATTTGTACATATGGTTTTCCATGTTTTGTTGCCCCTGCCTGTACCAGCTCCCACCCATCCTGACCCATGCTTTTCCCCTTCATACCTCCCCCGCATACACCTCCCTTTGTGTTTCCTTTTGTTGCTTCTACAGCCATAGTATCAGACTGTTTGTCTACCATTCTGTGTGTGTGTTGGGGGTGTAGTTGGTTTTCACTGCTTAATTCTGCCAACCTCTTGGCTAGTTTAAATGTTCCTTTCTCGGTTGTAGTATCTGTCTGTTTGTCTACCTTAACCTGGGGAAACAGTGATTCTTTCTTGTAATTCCACCCCGGATCGTATAAATGTTTGCCAATGAAGCATTTAAACCTCTCACTAAGGGCAGGCGGGTTCCAAACTCTGATGCAACACAGCCACTTTGGTGATCACAGTTGGTGGTGCAGCACATAGCTGCACATTAGGAGGAGGTGACAACTGGTTCTGACAGGGTCCTGCCACATGTCACTCAGTCGCTCCCTTGGTGTCTGGGGATAGGAACAAAACAAGAAATTCCCCACAGGCGAGCAGGATGCAATGCAGGGTACTCTCGGGCCTGAAATGTGCACTGCCAACCACCTCCCAGAACTGTGAGTTCAGTGTGGAGGGTTTGGCCAACTCCCACCGATTCCTTGCCAGAGGGAACGTCCGGGGTAGAGGAGGCTGTGGTAATTAGCAGAGAATGCATAAGTGGAGGAGAGGGTTGCCCAGTACAGTGGATAGTGCAGCTGCAGATAAGAGAGGGAAGAAACAGAACATGAAAAAGTATTGCCAATGGAAAAGTCAATCAAATAGTACCTGCAGAATAATTATGGAAATAGGTTTTACTAGCTTTTGTACTGTCCTTAAAGTCCCCATGGCTGATTTCATTGAAAAGTAAATACATGTGTACTTTTGTAACTTGTACTTTGTACAGCATGTGCCTTACTGTGTTCTGGGACAAGAGGATGGGAAGTGCAGGGCGAGCAGGAACAGGGAATGTGGGTGTGGTGCAGGATTCAGCGGCGGCAGTCAGGTGTAACCAGAAATGTCCATTTTGTACACACACTTCCAACTGCTGCCCTCCCATTAAAAAGCTACTCAGATTGTTTGTAGATGACCTGCCTAATCTCTAAACAGGTTGCATAACTATATATAAACAATATAAGTTTAATTAGATTAAGGCACTACTCAAAGGCCTACACTAATTCTAATACTCCAAGCTGGAATGATAATGGTTACAAAAAGCATATGGTTTGGACAGGTACTCATAAAAGCTGTGCATAAATGTGTACAATGAGTATGCCTGCCTACACCCTTGATGGCAGTCTTCATGGAGACTGTGGTGCTTTGCCCCATCCGTGTGTGCCTCTCTGGGTTACTGGAGAAGGTCTCTAGACTTGGGGCTGCACTGGTTATGAGTCAGGTAGAGGTCATGAAACTTACAGCTGCATTGAGCAGGAGTCAGGTGACCTTTTCTCCAAGTCTGAAACTGTTACCTCAAAGGATGCCAGATGAAAGTAGTGACTGGACTCACGCTTGGGCTTGAGGAGGGAGGGGCGGTGGGATCCAGAAGGTTGAGGGGTCACAGGCACATTCCTCAACGAAACAGGTACCACTACAGAATTCCTACACCACTCTGGTGGAGCGGGACTGCCAAGTGGAGGCACCTGCAGGTAGTGGTCGGGAGAGTTGTGATGGGCCTCCCAAGTGGAGGCCCCAAGAAGGGTGAAACAGGACCCCAGAGAAGGAGGAAGCAACTTCTGATGGAATACTCAATTGTCAGGGGATAGGAAAGGGAGCGGAGAGGTGGCTGTATGACTACCCAATGTCACAGCCAGAGGATGGGAAGCATATCCTACGGAAGGAAGAGGAGGCTGGAGGCCATTGTCCACCTGGGGACAAATGAACTGGCTAGAGATGGGGCATAAACAGTGCAGGGGAGTTTAGGAGCAGGGAAAAGTCTTAGACAAGTAGCATGCTCTGTAGCTTTTATGAGGTGTTGCCTCTCTATGATAGAGGGAAGGAGAGGAAGATCTGCACCAAGGCCTTCAACTCATGGTTGATAGAATGGTGCAGAGATAGGGGTATGGCAACATTGGGGACTAGGGGCACACCTGGGAGGACAAGAGCCCATACAGTGGAGATGGCTGCATTCATCTGGGGTGGAACCACAGTTCTCAGTGGACGATTTAAACATTACTTTGATAAACATTTAAACTAGATGTGAGGGTGGTGGAAGAAAAGGGAGGCAGAATCTGCTCCCCCCAACAGGCTGCGATAGCATGTGGGAAGATCCCTAGTGGTGACAGTCCTATCATGGAGCAAGTTAATCAAGGAAAAAGGGGTTGGCAAAGGAGAAAGTGGGGAATGAAGCAGTCAGAAGAGAGGAAGGGGAACAAAAGGAAATGGTGGAAGAAACAAGCAAAGAGTTGACAAAATCTGGAAGGTCATGTGTGCTAATGCTAGAAGTCTGAAATAAGATTCTAGACCTAGAGAACATCATGGCAGAGACCAACCAGGATACTGTGGCCATTACGGTCATGGTGCACTGACAACCATGACTGGAACTTAGTAGATACCAGGCTACATGATGTTCAGAACATATATGGGTAGGAGGGAAAGGAGGGTGGTACTTAATGTGAAGGAAACCATAAAACAAAAATACATGGAATTGGGGAGAGTCAGAGGCCCTGTGGATCATCCTAGAGTCGGGAGACAGAGCCACTATTCAGACAGGTGTGATCTCGACGCCTCCAGCACAGGGGAGAACGTGAGGCTAGAAGCAGCTGGCATGATGGTAGAAAGGGGAGTTGTTGCTGGGGAACTTCAATATACCTGACTAGACTGAAGCCTCCTGCTGCAGTTTCAGCAAGAAGCAGACATCCTGAACTTCCTCAGGGGAACATTCCTCAGGCAACTAGTCAGTGAACCCATTTGTGATGGAGAAATACTGGACCTAGTGCTTATTAATAGGGACAGTGCTGCAGACGTCATTAATAGGGACAGTGTTGCAGACGCAGGTGGGAAGCCATCTGGGGACCACTGATCATCGGACAGTGTGGTTCAACATAAGAACAACTACAGAATCCAACCACACAATTGCAAGGGTCCAGGACTTCAGAAAGGCTGATTTTACTAATATGGGTGAATGCCTCAGGAATGACCTGGCAGGAGGAGATAACCGGGGGTTGGAGGAAAGTGGACCACACTAAAAGAAGGTATAGTGAAGGCAAAAACTCTGTGTCAAGCAGGTGAGCAAAAGTAAAGAAAGAGAGACTGCTAACATTCTCAAAGAGGTAGGCAATAAGGTAAAGGCTAAAAGAGTAGCATTCAGAAGGTACAAGGACAAGGAGAGTCAGAGAGAGGAGGATAGGGATTGTATCAGGGAAAGCAGAGGGAGGAGGCAGGCAAAACAGTAAAAATGTAAAGGCGCAAAATTGAGGAGAATGGCTCAGGGAGTATCAAAAGGTGACAAGATATTTTTAGGTACTTTTTGTACAGTTAAAGAGGGGAGCTGTACAGAGGAGATCAAGAAAAGCAAAATCCTGAACAAATACTTCTGCTCTGTATTTACTGTAGACAGGGAAGGCAGGAGCATGAAAAGGCACCAGGAGCTTTGATGAGAGGAAATGCAAATACAGGGAAATGTCACAGATGTACACTTATTTCGAGCAGACACGATAGACTGAGAGATCTCTTTCTGCTGGCTATTTTCTTATGTTCTTGTGTCCATTTTCTGTGGAGAGAATTCAGACAGCACTCGCTAACCTGAAGATGGACAAAGCTATGGGACCAGAAGGGGTACATCCAAGGATGCTGAGGAGCTCAGGGAGGTACTGGCTGCACTTTTGCTGAACCTATTTAACAGATCACTGGAGACTGGCATGGTCCTGGGGACTGGAAAGGGCAGATGTAGTCCCACTTCATAAAAGTGGCAACAAGGAAGAGGCAGGCAATGATAGATAGACAGACAGACAGACAGACAGACAGACATATTTATATAGCACTCCTTCCCGGGGCTCAGAGCACTTAACAGAATCTTAAAATCAATCCATAAACATGGCACATAACATACAGTACATTTTAACATAGTGCAGAGATCATCATAAAATTCTATCATATATTAAAACCAACTCACTAAGAAAACAAAAAACATTAAAACAGTAAATTAACAGTAGATCAGCAATAAATCTGCAATATGTCAGCAGTCAGGGTATTCTGCTATTGGCTTAAGTCAAATGCCTGATGAAACAAAAGTATTTTAGGCCTCTTTTGAAGGTTTCATGAAGGTGCCTCCTAGACATCTCGGTAAAGATTCCACAGGGATTGATGCAGCAACTGAGCAGCCACGGTCCCCAGAATGCGCTAACCTAGCATTGAAAACCACAAGGAGGCAACCCTCGGAGAAAAGAGCTCAAGATGGGCGATGAGGAACCAGAAGACGTTGCAGGTAGGCTGGTCCCACCACCTCCACCCCGTTAGGGCTTTATAGGTTAGTAATCAGACCTTGAAGACAATCCTCCACCTCACTGGCAGCCAGTGCAGTTCGTGGAGGACAGGCATGACATGGTCAAATCTCGAAGCAGTCAACAGCCTAGCTGCCGTGTTCTGCACCAGCTACAGCCGTCAGAGATTGCTCCAGATAGCCCCAGGTACAGGGCATTGCAGTAGTCCAGCTTGGACATGATAAAACTGTGTACCAGGGTGACAAGGTCATCAGATGGTATCAAGACTTGATACGGGCAATGTTCCTGAAAGGTAAAACTACTTCTGACGATGGTCGACACCTGCATATCAAGTGTCAGGTCATCATCAAGGAACATGCCTAATCCTTAACCAAGACAGAGGAACTAGAAGAACACTCCCAGGACAAGTCCAGGGGAATCCCAAGACCCTCCTCGATGGCCAGGATCCACCACTAGTACCTCTGTCTCATCAGAGGTTGAGCCATAGCCAGTTGTGGGTCATCCGTTCTGGATCTCCTCCAGACCAACTGGTTTCTGGGTGCACAGGACAGGTATAGCTGGGTATCATCAGCATAGCAATGAAAACCCAGCCCATACCACCTGATAATGTCCCCAGTGGCAGCATTACACGTGAATAACAAGGTGACAGGACCAATCCCTGCAGAATTCCACATGACAGAGGCATTGGCTAGATGAGGCTAACCACATCGTCACCCTTTGCCCTCTATCCATGACGAAACCAGTTGAAGACATTTCTGGTCGGTCCACACCAGTTCTGCAATCAGTCCAGCGGCACCTTATGGTCCATGGTGTCAAATGCTGCTGAGAGATCAAGGAGGACTAAGATGGTATGCTCTCCCTAGCTCTTGGCACTAGGAGGTCATTAAGCACCCTCACCAGGGTGGTCTCCATGCTATGCCCAGATCTAAACCCAGAATGGAAATGCTCATAAGTGGCAGAGGAGGCAAGATGCATCTCGAGCTGATGGCCACCACTTTCTCTAAACCTTCCTTAAAAATGTGAGTTTCGAGAACGGCCTGTAGTTGCTGAGACACTCCAGGTCCATTGAGGACTTCTTCAATAGGGATCTAACCAAGGCCTCTTTCAATGCCATAGGAAAGACCTCACTCTCAAGAGAACTCTGGACAATCCCAGCAACCACAGGTCCTATCAGGTTCATACATACAACCAAAGTCGGTTGGGCCTGGGTCCAAGATTGCAATGTGCTGGTTGCAGCCTCAAGATTATGTCAGCCACCTCTCCACTCCAACTAGATCAAACTTGACCCATACAAGAGGGATGCCCCAGCATGCCTCAGGTCAGACTCCACAAGCCCTTCAGGCAGCGTTGGAAGAGATCTCGGTCCTGATAGAGGACACTGTCTGCAAAGAACAGAGCAAATTCGCACCTTGTGCTGCTTGAACCTGCTCCCTTGCCTGGAGACAGGCTGGATGTTGTAGCCTCATCCACCGTAAGGAAGAGCTGAGTTGGTCTGATCTGACTTCGAGGTGGAGCTCTTGCAGCAGGTATTATCACTAGGACTAATGCCGCCAGGTGTTAGGACCCCACAGAAAAATCTTGTAGCTAGCAGTCTAGGTTAGGACACCCCCTGACGGCTCGCCTGACATCATGTGGTGTTATGGGGTGGTCCCCCGTGCCATCTCAGTTCTTTTTCCACAGTCGACCCACTTAGTTCGGCTCCACAGATGCCTTTCATCGCAGTCAACTGAGCTTGTTTGCCATTTTCCACCCTTGCTCAGTGGGGCACAGGCTTCTACTCCAGTTTTTTCCTGATTCCAAAGAAAACAGGAAATCTTCATCCCATTCTGGATCTCAGCCAACTCAATCTGTTTATCAAGTACCAGAGATTCTGGATGGTGACATTGTAAGCGTGTTACCCTCCTCCATCAGAGAGACTGGTTATGCTCCTCGATATGCAAGACGCCTACTGGCACATCAAGGTCCTGCCCTCACACAGGAGGTTTCTGTGCTTCCACTTTCAAGACCAGCACTACCAGTTCAGGGTCTTGCCCTTTGACTTTCATCAGCACCCAGGGTTTTCACCAAGTGCCTGACAGTGGTATCGGCGGTCTTGAGGAGGAAAGGTCACTTCATCTACCATTACCTGGATGACTAGCCTATTTCGCTCAGTCAGCAAGCCAGCTGAATTTGGCCCTGAAGGAAATGAAGGCTTTTTCTCTCCCTGGGTGTCACTGTAAACTGGCCAAATTGCAACCCTGGTCCTCCCAGCGGCTTCAGTATATTGGAGCTGTTCTAGGCGCTACCCAGGGCAAAGCCTTCCTGCCATCAGACAGAGCAGGTCATCTGATGGTGCGAGGTTCAGGCAGCAATTTCTCTTCCAGCAAGGGTAATTCTGCAGTTACTGGGCCACATGGTGGCAGCTATAGCACGTCCCTCTCACCAAACTGAACATGAGTGATTCTGCAATGGCACCTCAAGGTTCATAGTGGGACTCAGGCGGTGACGACTTGGATCACCAGATTTTAGATTCAGTGGCGATCCATCGCTCTCTCCAGTGGTGGCTCTGGCTTCTGCATCTCGAGAGAGGAGTCTCTTTCCAGAGACTGTGTCTGTCACAAACTTTGATGATGGATGCCTCAAAGTCAGGTTGGGGGGTCCATCTAGGGAATCGCAGGACCACAGGAGCTTGGTCTCCGACAGAGCGTCTCTTCATATCAACATTCTCGAAATGAGAGCGGTTCTGTACGCCCTTCAGGCTTTTCAGGACCAGTTATCTAAGGATCCTCTTGGTGCAGTCAGATAATACCCCAGTTGTTTTCTACATCAACAAGCAAGGGCACTCCTCATATCCCTATGCAGGGAGGCCATGAGAGTTTGGGACTGGGCAGTGGAACACCATTTGGATCTCACGACAGTGCACATGCTCGAAAGCCAGAACGTTCTTGCTGACAGTCTAAGTCACTTTTGTTCTCTGAACCACGAATGGGAGCTGCTCCAGGAAGTTGCAGACGACCTCTTCGGTTGCTGGGGCTGACCAGAGTTGGACCTCTTATGCCCCTGTGCAACACCAAACTGCCAAATTTTTGCTCACTAGATTCAGGGCCTGGTGTTTTCTGGTGAGAAGCATTGTCCTTCTCCTGGACAGGGAACTTTCTGTATGTCTTCCTCCCTTCCTCTCATTCAGAGAGTCCTGCTCAAGTTGCAGGCAGAGGAGGCCAGAATGATTCTGGTAGCTGCTCTTTGGCCTCAACAGATTTGGTACCACTGCTGCAGCAACTGGCACGGAGCCTCCCTGCAGTTGCCCCTTCCACTTACTTGCTTCTCTCAGGAGCAGGGGATGCTCATCCATCATGCTCTGTGGTCTCTTCATTTGCATGCCTGGCTCCTGCAATCCTAGCAGAGGAGAGATTGGAGGTGTCAAGCAGGGTGGCAGAGATTGTAGTGGTAGCAAGAAAACCCTCCACAAGGGCAACTTACACCATGAAGTGGAAGGTTCTGCCTCTGGGCAATAGCACATTCGGAGATCCCTGGATTGTCTGGTTAAACATGTTAAACTACCTTCTTCACCTCTTGGACCTAGGCTTGAGCTACTTGTCCATCAAGGTACACCTGTGTGCTTTATTGGCATATCATGCACCACTGGGGGAGAAGACTCTGGCACAGTTTAATGTCTGCAGGACCTTTCTGTGAAGTGTCTTGCATATCAGACCCCAAGAAGGACCCTGTTCCCTCGGGATCTCCTTTTGGTTCTCAAGAAGCTCACCCTGCCTCCCCCTGAACCAGCCAGCACTTCATGAGCTTGGCTAAGTTATCTGTGGAAAGCATTATTTTTAGTTGCTGTTATTTCTGCTCGGAGGGTTTCTGAGCTTCAGACCCTTATGTGCAAGGAGCCTTATCTTGTGTTTCATAGGGACAGGGTGGCCCTGCATATGAATCCCAAGTTTTACCAAGGTGGTGTCTGAACTGATGTTGAACCAGGACATCCAACTTTGGTTTACTTTCCAGAGTTCTCCAATTAAGGAAGCTTTGTTGCATACTCTGGATGTTCACAGAGTTCTATGTTATTATCTTCACAGAGCCAGTTACTTCAGGAAGATGGACCAATTGTTAGTCTCTTTTGCTCACAGAAAGACAGGGGCCCTGTCACCAAGTAGACACTTACCCGGTAGTTAGTCCACTGCATTTCTTTTGTTACCAACATCATGGTAAGCCTTTGTCAGGTTCGGTCAAGGGCCAGTCCACTGGAGCTGTGGCTACCTCCTTTGCCTCATTTGAGGAATGTTTCCTTGGCAGATCTCTGTGCTGCCGCAACCTGCAGCACAGTCTACACTTTTGTTAGGCATTATAGCCTGGACATTGCCTCTAGGAGGAGAGCAGGTTTTGGACTAGCCATCCTTCAGGGCCTACTCTCTTGAGGCTTCTCAGCTGTTTATTCTTCTCCCCCACCCATCAGACCTGGGCCTTTCATTGGTGCTGCTTGGGACTCAGTCCTATGGGTAATACCTGCTGCAAGAGCTCCATCTCGAAGTCAGATAGTACAGTTACGTAGAACTTATCGAACAGTAGATCTTCAAGAGAGCTCTTCAGCAGGTGGCTTCCCACCCACCATCCCCAGTAATTACTGTTGTTACCTTTTCTCTGGTGGGAGAACTGAGATGGCGCGAGGGACCACCCCTTTATACCACGTCTGATGTCGGGCAGAGCCAATGTCGAGGCATTCCCCACCTCAGATTGCTAGCTACAAGATTTTTCCATGGGTCCTAATTCTGGTGGAATTAGTCCCATTGGTAATACCTGCTGCAAGAGCTCCTCTCAAGATCTGATGTTACGGTAAGTTCTTATGTAACTGTACTTTCCTTGCTGCAGCAATCTCCCTTGACAAAAATCTGTCTTCTTTCGGGAGATTGCCCCTGATAGTCACCATAATGTGACCTCAGGTCAATTTGTCCTCCATCAGCCCAGACCTCCTCCATCACTGCTCTAACCTCCGACCCTTGATCTTTAACTCCCTAAGCTCCCCATCAAATCAAGGGGCCTTCGGCAAGTAGACAAGGTTGGACATGAATGGGTACAATCGAATCGAGAGGCACCCGATGGCCATATTATAGGCTGCCACTGCCTCCTCTGTACTGGTCGCACACTCGATAGGCCCAGCACCGCCAGTAGTCCTGTTAGGGACAATCCCCATAAAGGGCAGTACCTGACCATCTCCACAGAGGAGGAACCTTCTGGGGTCCCAAATGTAAACTCCATGGTGCTATGATCCAACCAAATGACGGTTCAATCTTGAGGTCATTGACCCTAAGACCAGGTGAATACCAGGTCCAGTTTGTGACCATGCGAGTGGGTCGCTGAGGTGACACTTTGACAGCCCAGAGCTTCCATACTCTGCAGGAGATTATGTCCAAAGGATGAGAGTCCATTGTCAACCCATGCATTGAAATCCCTGAGAATATACCATCTGGTGGACTCCAACACAAGGCCGAGCACAAAATGTCCAATCTCCTGCAGGAATTCCTTCTTCTCACCCAGAGGGCGGTAGATCAGAAGGATCTTTTAGCCTGTGCCAGGACACCCTCACACAGCAACGCTCTCAAATGACCCGTAGAACCCACTGGTAGCACCGTGAGGCCCAGGCTAGTTTTAAAACAAATGGCTGCACCCGCTTCTGTGATCCTTCCTTGGGTGTGTACTACAGAGTACCCAGCTGCCACCACTGCTCCAGAATGGCCAGGTCATCCTGTGATGCAAGCCAGGTCTATTGAGGAAACCAAGTCCACTATTATTGCCCTTTGTTCCTTATCATACTGGCGCTCAAAGCACAGCCCGAGTAGGATGAGGGAGACTCTGGATCAGCCCCTACCCACTATCAGAGGTGGAGACCTTGGGTATGAGAATCAGGCAGGGCAAACCCCTCTCCAATTTTTGCCCAGGCGCCTCCTGGGCCTTACCACCTGAACCGATGACACCACAGCAGCCACTAGGATGACACCCCCAATTGGTAATATCCAAAGCCCTGCATCTCCTATATTTTTTGCAGAAGGTAAGCTTGAAGGAACGGTCACGCAGGTGGGCCGTGAGCAGCTGCATCTTATAAGCCTATCCCAACACATCCCGACTGCCGATTATAATGATCCCACTAAACAAAAAAAATCCAATCTCAGAACCCCACACAAAAACTCTGAAAATCTTCTCTCAACCCACAGAAATACCTGAACCATTCACATATACCACCATTCACACACACTCACACCAATACAAATTATATAGGCCTGTTAGCCTGACATCGGTGGTAGGGTAAGTTAAGGAAACACTATTAAAGGAAAGGATTGTGGAATATCTTGTATCCAGAAGAATACAGGACCCAAGGCAGAATGGTTTCTCAGGGAAAGGTCATGCTAAACAAATATGAGCAGTGGTAGACATGGTCTACCTGCATTCCAGCAAGGCTTTCAACACCGCTCCACATAGGAGACTGGTAAGTTGGGTAACTTGGGGTGGGGCAATAAGGTAATGACCTGGGTAAAGAACTGGTTAGTGGATAGGACACAGAGGGTAATGGCAAAACAGAGGTCACTCAGAGAAAGAAGGGTGACCATCGGGGTACCCCAGGGATCAGTGCTGGTACCGTCTTCTTCAATGTCTTTATAGTTACATAACAGAGGAACTGGAAGGAATGTCTGCCTTTTTGCAGATGACACCAAGATCTGCAACAGAGTGGACAATCGGGGGTTAAAAAGAATTGGCAGAGATCTGAAAAGACTGGAAGAGTGGTCAAGGTACGGCAGCTGGGGTTTAATGCAAAAAGTGTAAAATAATGCACTTCTCCATACTAACTCGGGAGCAGAGTACAAAATGGGCAGAGGATACTGAAAAGATCAAGCATGAAAGAGACCGGATAATCATATCAGATGACCTGAAGGTAAGGCAGTGGATAAGGCAGTAGGAAGGGCTAGTGGGATGCTGGGGTGCACAGAAAGGTATCATTAGCAGGAAGAGGAAGGTGGTGCTGTCCCCATATACTGTAGATTGCTGGTAAGACCCCACCTTGAATACTATGCCCAGTTCTGGAGACCACATCTCAGGAAGGATATAGACAGAGTGGAAGCAGCCCAGAGGAGGGCTACCAAATGGCACAGGATCTGCATCAGATGCCCTACGAGAGAGGCTAAAGGAGCTAAATATGTACACCTTGAAGGAGAGGAGGGAGATGGGAATTGATGGAGACCTTTAAATACCTCATGGGGGTAAATAAAGTACAGGAGGGATATTTTTCGAGAGAAATGATACTCTAGAACAAGGGGGCATGATATAAGTTGAAAGGGGTAAATTCAGGAGGGATGTGAGGAAGTACTTCTTCACAGAATAGGTGGTGGATACCTGGAACAGCCTTCCAGCAGAGGTAGTGGGGTAGAAAAGTGGTGGGGTTCAGTAATGCTGGGACAGGCACAAGGGAATCGTAGGGGTAAGGGGAAGAGACTGCGCCATAAATCAAGTAGGGTATGCAGCAAAAAATAAAGGTTAAAAGAGAAGAAAAGCTAGCCATGGTGCCAGGCAATAGAGGATCGCTTGGCACGCTTGGTGACCCGGTTCGTGCCCGAGCCAGAAATGTCAGAAGCAGAGGCCAGCATGGAATGGTCAAGAGCGCCCTTGGGTGCTCTCCCTCCCAGGGGAGGGTTGGGATGCACCGCTCTCAGCTGCCCTCATGGTCGGTTTTGCCTTGCGCTTATGCATGGGTGACCACATGCCACATGCACATGTAGCGAGGATGTCACGGCATGCATCCAGCAGGGTGGGGCAACAGAACAAGGAAATTGCCACTTGTGCTGGCCAGATAACAGTGGCTCTGCCTCCCTTGGCCACAAAGCCGGAAGCCCTTTGAAGCGCCTCTACTGCCCGACCAAGATGCAAGGGGTGTATTGAAGGGTACTTCGATCTCCTCCTAGATTCCTCCTATGGGTAGGGCCACCCCAGCAAAGGGATACGTCGGACAGTTGAGCAGCAGGCAATGAACGCAGAACGGGAGGGTGGAAGGGTGAGTTTTGCGCTTGAAGGAGTGGCAGCCAGGTAGGAAGGGACATAAACAGAACTTGCAAAAAAAAAAAAAAAGGGTAGATTGGTGCACCCAGCAACCTTATTTGTCGTCACAGTCTATGTTTCTCTGATGTCAGCCACATAGGTTTCTGGGTTGCCCAGGACAGTGGAAAGGGCAGCTGCAGATAAGGCGGGGAAGGAGACAGAATATAAGAAAAAGTATTGCCATGGAAGAAATCAAACAGTAGCTGCAGAAAAGTATGGGAATAGCTTTTACTAACTTTTTGTGCTCACTTAAAGTCCCTGTGGCAGATTTCATCGATGATGTCAGCCACATGGGCTTCTGGGTTATTAACTTGATTGTGATGGTACATGACGAACAGAAGGATCAACCAGAACACAGTAAGAATTTTAACATTAGGTACAATTTTTTTTATTTTATGTCTACAGTGCAGGGCTTCAAACAGGCATGGGATAGGCACAAGGGAGCAATACAGATGAGTATGAATAGATAGGCCACTGACAGAGCAAATGCCGATGGCACATTTATAAGGTAGAAAAGAAATGGGCAGACTGGATGGGCCTTATGGTCCTTATCTGCCATCAACCTCAATGTTTCTATGTTTAGCTTACTATTTCTATACAAGAAAGACGTAAAGGAGCTTAATATGTATACCCTTGAGGAAAGAAGGGGAGAGAGGGAACATGATAGAAACTTTCAAGTACCTCAAGGGAATCAACAAAGTCCAAGAGGGTAGCATCTTTCAGAAAAGAGATGTGCAAGAACAAGAGGGCACAATTTGAAGATAGAGGGGGACAGCTCAGAGGTAATGTGAGGAAGTATTTTTCACAGAGAGGGTTGTGGATGCATGGAACAGCCTCCTGAGGAGGTCGTGGAGTCAAGAACAGTGGGGAATTCAGGAATGCATGGGACAGACATAAGGCAGTCCTAGTGGGGGTAGGAGGAAGTAAGCTGTTGGTTAACTAGGATCTGCAGATTATCTGTTAGGTAGGAAAATTGGCAGACTAGGTGGGCCAAGCGGTCCTTATCTGCCGTCAAATTCTATGTTTCTATGTTTCTATCTCCTGGTTGGCTCCATCTGTCCATGCTTCCTTATTTCCGGCCACCATCCACTCAGCCCCGCTCTTTAGGGCCCTTGCCTTCTTCCTTGGTGGGGTGGCAGGAGCCCCATAATCTCCTGCCAGGTCCAGATTCAGTTCCAGCAATGCCTCCGAGGCTGTGGCACCTGCTGAACGCCATCAAGCCACCACGCCATAGATGCTTTTTTCCCATTTTTACCCATTGTGAGCCACGCGCAATGACGCCTCATGAGCATGGCCATGCACGTCCTCATGTGCATCACATCAGGTATCTGCTGTGCTCCCACCCTTGAAGTTGTGGCTCCATGTCGCCAACCCCAACCTCCGCTAGGTGTCAGGCGTGCACCAGTCACAGGTCCCCTCCCCGAGATGGAGAGCAATCCATCGGATGCTCGATCCATCTCCTCCTTCCGACCCATGGCAACCAATGCTCACTCCCAAACACGGGTAGCCATCACGGCAGAAGGTGTGGTGACCAGCACCTCAACCCTCAAGCGCCACCGGCTGGGCTGGGTACTGTTATTTGAATTTCCAAATGGGCATTTCTATAGAGTGACCTCCTCGTCCCATTTTTAAACTGGCATGTTGTTTACTTCCCCATTCATTTACAGTATATACATACCACGACAAGACAACATCCCTATACAGCAACAAAGCAGGGCCAGTCTCCCTGCTCTTTTCTTAAACCTGTAAGCCATTTTTTTCGGTCTATACATTTTTTTTTGCATAAACCTTTATTAGTTTGTCTTATTAACACTGTGACAACATTTATCATTCCATTATATACATGGGCATTTTCTTCAAGTCATTTCAAACCATTTCCAGCTATAATTAATATATTGCTCCCCAACAATATAACATAAAACAGATATAAAGAAACAAAGGAAATAAGACAGTTAATTAGAGGTCTAAGTTATCTATTACATAAATAAAAGTTCATCTCTAAGGTGTACTGTCCGTTAATACATTTTCCACTCTGATGCTATAGTTCTAACACAACCAATCCTTAGTATCATACTATATTTAGTAGTTTAAACCCACCATCTCCATCTTATAAAAGTGGGGATTTCTGCCCTGACTATTTACTCTCCATGGTCATAGATCTCAACTTATCAGCTCTCTCCATGGGACCCATGGTACTCAGAATGGTGCCCACATATCTATGAAGGTCTCCTCCCCAGCTTTATATGTCAGGTTTTCAAGCTTCAAGGCTTCCCAAGCCAGGTTCCTCCACTGCATTAAGGTGGACCTATTCCTAGAAACCCATGTATTTTAAGATACACTGGCGTGCCAATGCCAAAAGGATTCTGACCCACCTCTCAGTAGGAGACTAATCATCTCGGCCTGTGTCTTCCAGGCCAAACGGCATTAAAAGTGGTGCTGTCAGAGTATTATGGCCCCACATGCCCGCCAGCTCCTTTGCCACCTCTTCCCAGAATGATTGAAGCACTGCACAACCAAATGAGTGGATGTATGTACCAAGGCAGCACCATATCTCTCTCTGGCATATTGCAGAGACAATCGTGTTATACCTATTAACTGCCACCGTGGGCTGTAGAGTCTGTGCACAAATTTATATGCTGCTTCTTTACATTTATTGCACATCAAGAGCCCCTGATGTATGTCTCTCATCTGTGCCCATTGTTCCTCTGTTAAGACCAGTCCCAGATCCCTCTCCCATAGGCACTTAGATTTAATTGTCCTGTCTAGTAACTGAGCTCGTAAGACATGAGAGGCTCTCCTTATTATACCTTTGGGTTCTTGCTTAACTTGATGTAACAGACTCTCAATCCCTTGGAGTTGGGAGTCTGCCCTCTGTCTCTATATCCTGAATACACTTTCTGGCTTGGACGTACTTAAATAAGTGAGTGGCCAGCAGTCCCAACTCTTCCCAATACATTAAATAGGTAAACACCACCGGGTCCTTAAATCATTGAGGCATAGGATTCCCCTTTCCCAGACCCAAAATGAGGGTTCCCACCCCGGTATAAAAAGGGATTATCTACCAATGGCACTATGAAGGTTTCCTTCCAATGCCCAAACATTTTCTTAATTTGTTCCCAGCTATCTATTACACTACCCACTAAGATGTTATGAGCTTTCCTGCCTAGATATGCTCTTCTCCCCCAGCCAGGCAGGAGACTAGCTGAGCAGCATGGCCTGCCTCCTCCAAGTCTAGCCAGCTAGCCTCTCGGGGTCGATATACCCAATCTTTGATAATCCTAATTTGTGCTGCCAAGTAGTAGGACTTCATATCCGGTAATTCAACCCCCCACCCTTGTCCGCCTTCAGTTTGTTTAAACTAGCCCTTGTTTTTTCCTCGCCAAAGGAATTTAGAACAAGCCTCTCAAATTTCTTAATATCTCTCCCTGTTAACCCCATGGGCAACATTTGTAATAGGTACAACAACCTAGGCAATACATTCATCTTAATTAGATTAATACGGCCCAGCTACGAAATGGGCAGGGCTCTCCATCTGCTTAACTCATCTATCACCGATTTTAATAATGGGCTGTAATTTAATTTATATAAGGACTGAAGGTCCCTCCTATTTTAACACCTAGGTAAGTAAAAGATGATCCCACTCTCGTAAGCCCCATGTATTACCTCCTCCTCCCATCTCCTGCCCTAAAACATAATCTCCGATTTTTCCAAATTGAGTTTATAGCCGGAAAAGTGGCAAACTGAGATACAATCTCCAACAGAGCTGGCATGGACTGGGAGAGTTCCTTAATGTATAATATCATGTCATCAGCATACAGCATAATCTTATGCTACCTACTGCCTTCCCCACCCCATGTATTCTCGGATCTTCCCTGACGGCTATGAAACTGAAGTAAGGTGCCTGCCTGGTGCCATGGCTTGAGGGACAGGAAGCGATCCTCAGGATCATGAGAACAGCTGCACGGAGTTCGAGCTGGACGTCATTGTCCACCTAGGGACAAATGACTTGGCTCATCATGAGATTAGAGCAGTGCAGAAGGACTTTGTAGAATTGGGGAGGGGCCTAAGACAAGTAGCACACACAGTATCCTTCTCAGAGGTGCTGACTGTCAATAGCATGAGTGAGGCGAGGTACTTTGCACCATGCAGTTTAATGAATGGTTGAAAAATGGTGTGGAGCACAGGGTTTGGCTTCATTGGGGACTGGGGTTCCACCTGGAGGACACCAGCCTATACTGGCAGGATGGTCTGCATCTGTCCAGGAAGGAACAAGTCTTTTGAGCAATCAGTTTAAATGCTTCATTGGCAAGCTTTTAAACTAGTCAAGGGGGAGGCACTGATAGCAGCAGGAAAATCCCAGCCTCTCCCTACAAAACAGGGTACTAAATGAGAAAAGACTGAGGTAGAAGGTCAGTGGGGATGCTGCAACAGAAGGTAAAGCCATCAAAAATGGAGAGAATGAGTACCAATGCCCATAGTCTGAGTAACAAGCTTCCTGAATTAGTGGACTTGATGGAGGAGGAACAGCTGGATATCGTGGCAGTCACAGAAACATGGTACACATAAAACATGACTGGGATGTAAACATACCAGGATACACTATCTACAGGAGGGACAGGGAGGGTAAAAGAGGAGGAGGAGTAGCTCTTTACATAGGGAAGGAATCAAGGCAACAGAACAAAAGGGTAAACAGGGAGGAGAAGAAGCACTGTGGGTAAATTTGGAGACTGGCAATGGCACCACAATCCGCACAGGGTTAGAACAGACCTCTTCTCGGGGAGGAAATGGACAAGGAAATGATAGAAAGCATACTTAGAATGGCAGAAAAGGAGATATTGCTGATGGGTGATCTGAATATGCCAGATGTTAACTGGAGTGCAGTTGCAGCAGCCTCTTCAAGAGGGGGTTATTCTAGGTGCCGACATGGAGCATGCCTAGACAACTAGTATTGAGCCCACTCGAGAGGGAGCAATCTTAGACCTGGTTCTCTCAAATGGAGATGAAGAGAGATCACAGATGTGAAGTGGGTAGCAATCTGGGAACTAGCGACCATCGAACAGTATTGTTCACAATAAACACAGCAATAGAGTCAAGCAAAGGCAAAAGTACTGGACTTTAGGAGGGCTGACTTTGCAAAATGAGTGAGTGCCTAAGGAATGCACTAGCAAATGGGCAGGAAGGAGGGGTGGAAGAACAATGGGGAATAATAAAACTGCCATCACAGAGGTAACAGGCCTTTGTGTGAAGCAAATAAACAAAACGAAATGATGTAAGAAACCACTATGGTTCTCAAAGGAAGTGGCAGTGAAGGTTCAAGAGAAAAGAAAGCATTCAGGAAGTACAAGGAATCACAGAAGGAGCAGGACAGAGAACTGTATCAGTTAAAGCAAAGGAAGCTGGAAGGCAGTCAGAACAGCAAAGGCCCAAACTGAGGAAAAGATAGCCAACTCAGTTAAGAAGGGGATAAACCTTTTATAGGTACCTCAGGGAGCGAAGGAAGACCAAGGGAGGATAGTGAGGCTTAATAAAGGGAGGGAGGGTGGGCAGAGGGTGACTGTGAAAAGGCAGAGATACTAAAGAAATATTTTGCTCAGTATTTACAAAGGAAGAGGGGAGGTGCCTAAAACAAACAGTAGAAACACTCTGGATACGGAAGTTGATACCAGCCCATTTACAGAAGAAAGGGTTCTGAAAGAACTCTGAAAACTGAAGGTGGACAAAGCAACGGGCCTGATGGGATTCTATCCCAGAATTCTAAAAGAACTAAGGGAGAACTAGTGACACCACTGACTACCCTCTTTAACAAATCATGGGAGTATGGGTGGTACCCAAGGACTAGACGAGGGCAGATGTGATTCCCCTCACAAAAGTGGGAGCAAGGCAGAAACAGGAAACTACAGACCTGTTAATTTAACCTCAGTGGTAGGGAAAATGATGGAATCACCTCTGAAGGAAAGAATTGTCGAGTATCTAGAGGCCAGAGGGCACAGGACCCAATGCAGCATGGATTCACAGCGGAAGGTCATGTCAGTCAAATCTGATAGATTTCTTTGACTGGGTGACCAAAGTAGTAGATCAGGAGGGCTGTGGACATGGCTACCTAGACTTTAGCAAGGCATTTGACATAGTCCCACACAAAAGATTAATATACAAGTTAGCCAGCCTGGGAGTGGGTCCCAAGATGACAGCCTGGGTAAAGAATTGGCTGGAGAATAGGACACACAGAGTAATAGTAAATGGAGTCCACTCTGAAGAAAGGGGGTTGCTAGTTGGGCACGCAGGGTTCAGTATTAGACTGGTCCTCTTCAATGTCTTTATAGTTACATTGCAGAGGGACTGAAGGAAAGTATGTCTCTTGCAGATGAGACAAAGATCTGCAACAGAGTTGGTGCACAAGGTGGGGTGGAAAGGATAGAAGGACTTGGCAAGGTTAGAGGAATGGTCAAATGTATGGCAGCTTAGATTCAATGCTAAGAAGTGCAAGGTAATGCACCTGGGAAACAAAACCCAGGGAAGAGTATACAATCGAGGGTGAGATACTAACAACAAAAAATGGAAAGGGACCTGGGGTAGTCATATCAGATGACCTAAAGGTGGGCAAGCAATGTGAGAGGGCAGCAAGGAGGGCTGGGGGATGCTGGGATGCATAGGAGAGATATCACCAGTAGAAAACAGGAAGTTATTATCCTCTGTATAGACAGCTGGTGAGACCTCATCTGAGTACTGGCGTGCAGCGTTCTGGAGACCCAATTCCAAGAAAGATATAGACAGGATGGAAGCTGTCCAGAGGAGGAGACAAAATGGTGCAGGGTCTGCACCAGAAGATATATGAAGAGAGACTTAAGGAGCTTAATATGTATAGCCTCGAGGAAAGGAGGGAGAGGGGACATGATAGAAACTTTCAAGTACCTCAAGGAATCAACAAAGTCCAAGAGGGTAGCATCTTTCAAAAAGGAGGTGTGAGAACAAGGAGGCACAATTTGAAGATAGAGTGGGGGGTGCTCAGAGGTAATTTAAGGAAGTATTTTTCACAGAGAGGGTTGTGGATGCATGGAACGGCCTTCCGAGGAGGTTGTGGAGTCAAAACAGTGGTGAATTCAAGCATGCATGGGACAGTCATAAGGCAATTCTAGGGGTGGGGTAGGAAGAAGTAGGCTGCTGGTTAACTAGGATCTGCAGCTTATCCATTAGGTAGGAAATGGGCAGACTGGGTGGGCCAAGCGTCCTTATCTGCCGCCAGATTCTATGTTTCTATGGCTAGTGGTTCCACCGCCATTGCAAAGAGCAGGGAGATGAGGGCACCCTGTCTTGTACCCCTGTGTAGTGTAAATTGCTCTGAGAGTGTTCCATTCACTAACACTGTGGCCTTGGGCGCTCTATAAGAGTGTCCAAACCATTCTTACATAATCCTCCCCAGACCAAACTGTCTCAGGACTTCAAAGAGATATGGCCATTCGATCCCATCACACCTTTTCCACGCTTGACAGGATGTACGCCTCCCCGGCTTCGAGGAATTGTTCCAGGACATTAAGAACCTTTCTTATATTGTGGTATGAGTGCCTCTCTGTATAAAGCCAGTCTGATCTGGGTGGATCAACTCTGGCAGTGTGCCTCTAACCTAGTGGCTAGGATCTTAGCATATATCTTGCGCCACTATTTAAAAGGGATATGGGCCTATATGATGCACTCCATTAAATCTTTATTTGGCTTAGGATCAGGCACCACAGCCCTGCCACATGTTGCAGTGTAACTCGCCTCTCTCTCCTTCTTTAAACAGCTCCTACATGATCTCCCAAATTTCATCTTTCATTATTTTATAATACTCGCCTCGCATCCCATCGGCCCGCAGGCCTTCCCAGACTTCAGAGTATTGATAGCTGATCCAATTTCATCCTTGGTAATTTCCCTACCTAACAGTTTTTGCTGGTGTTATGTTAGCTGAGGGAGTTGGCATCTATTAAGGAATTCCTGCATACACCTCCTTCTGTCTGATATAGTGTTTCATAATATTCTTTAAATACTCCCTTATCTCCTTCTACTTAGTGACAGTTTGACCCCATATATTCTTAATGCCCACAATATTTTATTTATTTTTATTTTATTTAAACAGCAGTTTGAAAACCTTTGAGCCATAGGCTCATTTACAAAGGTACCTTGTCGCAGTAAGACAAACGAAATACACAGTATAACAGTACAACACATAAGTATAACAGTAACTTAAGGCATAGATACAAACAAGCTGGTACAGGTAGAGATTTATGCAAACAATACCAGAGTTATGTTGTTCCAGCAGCTTAGTAATAAGTTTGTCATAAGTATTGAGTACGGCTTTGACTAGTGGCAATTACAGCATCGGGTGTTAATAAGGTGGTTACGTGAATGAAGTTTTGAAGCACGATATAGTTGGAGCTTGGAGATGGAGGGGGGCAGTGTGTTGAACCAGGAGGGGGCCTTAAAGCTGAAGGCTCTTTGGCCGTGAGAGGTCCTAGCTCTAGGGATAACAAGAGAGGTTTTCCCAGAGGTCCGAGGATGAACTAGTGGACAGAGCGCGATGGTGGTGGTCAGTCCTGGTGGGGATAGCCCAAGGAGGGTCTTTTTGTAAGGGTACAGGTCGATATTTGAGGCGCCACAAGATCAAGTACCAGCTTTAGCGACAGTAGACAGGTGTGTGTCAGCCTAGGTGCTCCAGTAATTAACCTGCAGGCCTTATTCAGAGTAGTGCAGATTTTATGGAGTGCGGCTGATCAGCAGCACCATACACCGCAGTCCATAGTCCACTAGGGACAGGATAGAGGAGGTGACTGCAGAGTCAAGAGCTCCGGGGAGGCAGTGTTTATACCTGTGTAAGATGCCCAATCGGATATTAGTGGCAGTGGCTAGGGCAGCGATGTGTCCATGGAAGGAGAGGGAGGGTCAAAATGGATCCCTAGGTATTTATAGGAGCAAACTTTTCGAGTGGGAAAGAGGACCCAGAGTGAATGAGGAGTTTGAAGTTGCAGTACTTGTTTTGGGATGAGTGAAGAACATGGTTTTTGTTTTTAAGATTTATCACCAATCTATATTCCTTGAACCAGCCCTCGGCTTCAGTGAAGGACTTCTGCAGCAGTCCTGGAGGGCAGTAGGGTTACGACTTGAGGCAAAGATGACTGCATCATCAGCGTACAATAGAATGTTCCCCGAGCAAGAGCGTGGAAGGGTGTTAAGGTAAAGGGAGAATAGTAAGGGCCCAGAATGGAGCCCTGGGGAACCCAGAAAAGATGGGACGGATGTCTGAGTAGGTCCCATTAATTTTATACGCTGGAGCGGTCAGATAGATAACTGGTGCACCAGGAGATAGGCCCAGCAGCAAAACCGAGAGACTAAGGCATCAAGAAGGAGGGTGGGAGACAGTGTTGAAAGCTTTGAGAGGTCAATGAAGACAGCACCAGCCAGAGAACCAGTGTCTAAGGAGGAGTGGAGAAAGTTGGAGAACTCTAGGAGGGCTGTGTTGGTACTGTGGCTCGCTCGAAGCCATGCTGCTCAGGACAAAGGACATTGTAGGTGGAGAGGTAGTCAGAGATTTGAGAGGCCACCACTTTTCCAAGGCCTTGGAGAGAGAGAGAGAATGGAGATCGGTCGATAGTTTCCAGCCACAGTCCTATCACCACCTTTAAAGATAGGGGTGACAGTGGCGACTTTCCAGGCAGTTGGAACCTTCCCCAGGCAAAGAGAGTGGTTGATGAGGCATGTGATCGGGTAAGGACTGTGTCTAAGACCAGCCGAGGATACACGGATCCAGGGTGTCACTGCCTGTACTATTACTCTTGAGGCAGTGACAAGGTGCGCCTAAGTTCTTGGCAGAAACATGGCGGAGGAGAAAATAAGGGCGAGAAAGATTTACGGCAGGTGCTGGGGAGGAGGGTCAAAAATTTGTAGGGAGGATAGGGCTAAGGTCAGTGAATGAGGTGTTGAGGTGGTTGGCTATGAGGTCTGGGTCTGAGGAGATCACACCATTAATGTTGATCTGGGTGGGTGGGGAGAGTGTGCAGTCCCATTTAACTGTTTAATGTTATCCCAGAAGGTTCTGGGGTTCCCCATGAGGCAGTGAGTGAGGACCGATAGTGCTCAGACTTGGCCTTTCTGATGGCCTGAGTGCACTTGTTTCGGCGGCATATAACCGCTTGTCATTGGGCTGCCAGTCTCAATGGCACCGCGCTATAGGTTGTCCCTATGTTTGAGCTGGTGGATCAAAGCTGGGGTTACCTAGGGGCATTCTCGCCTTTAGAACGGTAGGGTCAACATTGGGGCAAAGATATCACAGGCATTATTAAAAGTTTGGGTAAAGAAGGAGAGAGCTGTGTTGATGTCAGGAGTTGCCTGTATAGGAGACCAGTCAATTTGGGACAGGAGTTCCTTAGTTTTATCAGTCCACCAGGTATTAGACGCCCGCGCATGGACTGTGCTATGGGTTTGGGGACTGAGGATGACCAGTGGAACAGAATGGGGAGTGATCACTGAGAGAGTCTGGGAGGACTTGTGCATTGGGGATCTGATTAGGGCGGTTGGTGAGTACCACATCAAGCAGGGTACTGGAGCCTCTCTTGGGTTAGTCCTGGTAGAGTGGGTAACTAGTGACATGCGTTGGACCCTTCCTACCCTTGACCAAATTTACCAGTAGGGGCCTGGCTCATTACCCCATTCATATATCCTATGTTTCCAAATAATATACCCTCGTCTTGGCTTCATCTAACAATAGAGAGTTCAAGCGTTTTCTGGTTATTGCCAATGTGTGCAGCACCTCATCACCTCCCTCACCCCTTGCCGCCCTTCCTCTAATATCCTCACCTTGTTTTGAAGGTCCTTTGTTTTTCCAGCTTATCCTTTCTATACTTTGCCTTATAACCTATAATTGCACCCCGCATATAGGCCTTACCAGCATCCCATAAGGTTTGTTTGGAGGAGGCAGTCAAGGCATTGGTGTCTATATAAAATTTAAACTGGTCCTTAAAGTATTTCTGAAACTCTTGCAACCCCAACATATACGTAGGGAATTTCCACTAATATGTATCCCCTTTCCTTCGGCAACCTAAAAGATGCTGTTACCACTGCATGGTCTGAAAGTGTATAGGTCCATGATCCACCCTTCCCAGCCTTTCATACCAACTCAGCGCAACATATACGTGGTCTATTCTGGACCATGTCTTGTGGGGCTGGAGTAGAAAGTAAACTCCTTTCCTTGGGGGTTTGCCGTCCTCCACACATCAACCATGTTCAACTCTGCTATCCCTCTCTCCATTTCCTGATGCATGGGTCCCCACCTATACCCAATGAATGATCTAAGATCATGCGCTGTGTGCTGTTAAAATCCTCTACCATAATGAGGTTCTCAAATTGTTCTTTCACTAATATATCCAAGATTTTACTAAAGAACTCCGGATCTAAGTTTGTTGGTGCATAGATACTCCCAAATGTAACTTGTACACTATATAAAGCCCCAGATACAAACACATATCTACCTTCTTTAGGGTCCGTAGTCATTACTGTGACCTGTAAGGGTAGGTTTTGAGTATCAGGACTGCCACCCCTCTCTTACGAGAATTGAATGAGGAGGAATAGCATGCTCCCACCCATCCCCGCTTAAGCTTTCCGTGTTCCATCGACAACAAATGTGTTTCCTGCAATAAAGCTACTTGCACATGCGCCCTCTACGAGGGTCAGCTCAAAACAGCATTCCTCTTAACTGGGGAAGAGAAACCCCTTACATTCCAGGACTGTATAATTAGATCACTATGTGCCACTATTTTATCTGCATTTTGTCTCCTTCCTCCAGGGCATCAGCATATCTATCCATGACAGCATTTGCAATATGTATAGCTTGGTGAACCTCTTAAAAAATCAACACACGAAAACAGTTGAACAACATTAAACAAAGAACATTGTAACATGCAATTTACCCCCAATGCAATCCTATAGTACCCCCATGCGAGTCCTCCCACCTCCTCCCTGCCCCATCCCCCATTCTATCATCATTTACACATATAATTTTGCAATTAGTATCTTATTCCATACTGTCTCTTTCTTCACCTGCCTCCCCTCAGACTTGCTTCATCCTGCTCGCCATCTTTCTGCATGGCTATGTACCCTCCATCTGCACCTTAACAACCATCCCTCTTACCCCCACCCCCAAAGACCAACCCTTCAAAACCTTGAAAAGAACCTGGGTCCACACTACAGCAATGGAAAAACTACCCCATTTAATATTTAAACCCTCGTGAAGTACAGCAAGGAGTGCATCAAAGCGAGCTGCCTCCCCTCAACGCCCCTCGACTCTCCCTCTACTCCCAAATGCATGGAGAGGTCACTACGAGTATACAAAATACTACCCTCCCCGAGCGATCTCATCAGCAAAGTTTTATGATCGCCCCAAATATCTGGCCCAGTCGAGGTCAGCAGAGCAGGCTGCGCGGTAACAGTAGTGAACGCGCCAGGCCCTAACCGCCAACACCCTCCTAGCATACCTTAAAACAGTCTCTCTTCAGCTGCTGGTTCGATCAGCATAAACGACCATTCCTGCCGCATGCAGGCATCGAAGGCAAGGCACATCCCAACCCTTATCCAACTGCAGGCTCAGGAGGGCACATTTTAAACATAACAGGGCCAGTTCAACCAAATCCATAGGGATCCTTGAAACAAGTAACAACAACCACAGTTAACTGTTCATGATCACCAGGGAAACTATCAGTGTAAAGGACTGTCCCGACACCTGCTTCAGCCCACCTCTTTTTGAGGTTGTTAAAACATGGGCCTTGTCCACATCCCAAAAGGCTAATATAGCTCCCTCGTGTCTGATTTTCAGTATGGCCGGTAAACCATAAAGTTCTCAATATGCATTTCCTCAGCTGGGCCATCACAGCATTGAAAACTCGGCATTTCTTAAGGAGCCTGGTCGAGTAATCCTGGGTATATGGACTCTCACACCATTAATCTCAATCGGCTGGTTATTTTGGAAGGCTTTAATAACTTCTTCCCAATCTTGAAAGTTGTGGTAGCGGATAATAATGCTTCGAGGGGTTGGCCTGATCCTGGCTTTGGCATTACAGCGTGCATGTGCTCAGTCTTGTGCTTCCCTCTTTCAGCTGCATTTTCAAAATTTTAGGCAGCTGTTCCAAACAGAACTTCAGCACATCTGTGCCTTCCTGACCCTCAGGGAGGCCTCTCAGAATGCAGATTTGTGTGACGGTGATAATTTTCTTGATAGTCGAGGGCCTCCTGAGGTCTTCCAGCTCGCTTCTCCAGCGCAGCTACTTTATCGGGTAGCGGGTGTAGGTGTCTTCTACCCTTGATGTGCACTCTTCCACCTCCGCCAGTCTTTCCCCATTGGCCACTGTCCACTCAGCAATCTCCTGCAGTTTAGCTTTGATTTTGTTTTCCATCTTTTCCAAGCGGGATTAAGAGCAGCGAGGACCTGTGTAATCACCTCATGACCCAAGACTGCCAGTTCTGCCGCCGAGAAGGATATAGGGCCTGACGTTTGAGGAGAGCCCAGCTGGCTGTTTCTTCAGATTTATTCCGCATTTCTAGTGGGCTTGCCAGGCACATTTCCCAAGTATTCGTCCATAGCTGTATAGTTTGAACTTACGATGTTGCTAGAATTGGTGATCCGGCTCAAAAGCCAACATTTTAGCTTATTTTAGTCTCTGGTCACAGAGCTCATGGAGATCATGTCCTACTGCTTAGCTGCTCATTAGCCTCGTCTATATTTTTTAAATACGGTACTGTACTGCTTCTTTTTCTGTTATAGTCCCATATTTACTGGCCTTTTAATTAACTGAATGGGTATCCTAGAACAGTATGATGCAGCTTATGTCCCTGTCAACCAAAGAGTTCTTGTATACTGCAGGGGTCAATTTTAACATCGTTTATTAGCCCAGGCCTAGTGCAAATTGCCAGAACTAGTGCAGTTAATCCTCTACATGTCCATCTTGACTAGTGCAGATTTTACGTTGCTGTCAATAAAATTAAAAGTCCTACCTTAGAAGGCTGTAGTCCTCGTGCTAGACTCCTCCGTGTTCCAGATGTGTGATTAAAGCTCATTAAGAGCTGCAGATATCTGGCATTACAAGTGGGGATCTCACAGAAGACTCAATGCGAGTCATTATTACTCCATTGTTAAGACTTTCAGCTAATGTCCAGGCTGTGATCAAGGGTAGCTGTTTATTTTTTTTTATTTATTGAAATCTTGGATGACACCTGTGAGTGGATGCTTGTTGAGAGGTTCCACTTCAGATACATTAACACAAGAAGACACAATATAGTTACAGAAAATATACATACAGAATACAAAAAATTCAACTGCATATGGGTTGCAATGACAAACAGTTACACAAATTGTGCTAAGGCATAGTACATGGTATGCCAGCATCCTCTGGAAAAAGAGAGAGGCAGATTGTTAGGGTGAGGTAGGGAGGGGCAGTGGAGCTGGGATGGAAGGGCAGAGGGAAAGAAAAGAGACAAGGGTTAGGGGTGGGAGGCAAGTGTTAGGAAAAGGGATGGAAGGCAAGTGCTTGGGCAAAGACTTAACTTGGCGGGTCAGGAGTTGGAAGTGCTGAGGCAGACTAAAGCTGCAGTTGCAGACTAGTGGGGCACCTCAGGTACTACTGTCGGTGAGGTGCTGATGGAGTTTACGCTTAAAGGAACCAAGTGTTGTGACTCCAGCTATGTCAGGTGGTAGACCATTTGTCCAGAGAGGCCCGTGAGCAAAGGATCGCTGGGCCATAGTTGTGCGGCATCTGAGCACATGGAATACTTGTGTAGTCGAGCTCCTGGTGTACCTGGCATGTATAGGTGGTGACAGAAGGCTTCAACTCCTTGAGGAAGTAAGTTTAGTGAGACAATTTTATGTAGTAGGCAGGTTTGATAAAGTAGTCTGTCCTTCAATTGAAGCCAGCCCGATTAGCATAAAGCTCACAGGTGTAGATGAATTTTGAGGCATTAGTGAGTAGTCGACAGGCTTTGTTTAAGGTTGTTGAGAGGCATTGGAGCACTGTGTCGTAGCAGAGCCATAGTCAATCAAGGTGATTAGTGAACTGTTAATTGCCAAGTTCAGGGCTTCATAGGTCAAGCAATGTCTGTGCCTGTAGAGGATACCGATCCTGGTGTTAAAGGCTTTGGCTGTGATGTCAATGTGTTGTGTGTAAGACAGGGCAGTGCCCAGTGTAATTCCCAGCTGCTTAAATGGGGACTAGTTCCAGGATATTACCGGAGTCATTCTGAAGTGCCAGAGGATAGCCTTTTAGCCTGTTCTGGGCTGTGGGAAGAGCATGGTCTTGGTCTTTCTATAGCTGTTAAGTCATTAGCTTCCAGTTTTTTAAGCTGGTCTTTATCTGATGATTTGTCCCACTTTATTAAGATCAGTGCTCCTCATTTCCTACATTTTGAGTGTTTGTATCCAACATTTCAGTGACAAAATGCTAAGAGGTATACAGGGTCTGCACTACAGGTGGTGGGTTTTATTCCAGCCTAACCATAGCAGCTCTCTCTCTCCCCCCTCTCTCTCTCTCTCACCCTTATCCCGTCCAGCATGCCCTTTCATGAAAAATAATGGTTTGGAAATATGTGGTACAAAAATAAACCTTAATAAAACATATAATTTGAATGTTATGGGCCTTCCTGGAGTGCACATATCCTCCAAATAGAGGTTGTATAGCTTTGTGCCTGGGTACTTTTTCCCTGGGCTGATGAAAGGACAATGTTTTAAAAATAAATCTGTTATTGTTAGGGCACAGCATGTTAAAATCAATACCTTTGTGCCTGGTATATATACATAGAAACATAGACTTTGACGGCAGATAAGGACCGCTAGGCCCATCTAGTCTGCCCATTTCCTTATCTACAGGATAGGCCGTAGATCCTAGTTAACCAACAGCCTATTTCTTCCTACCCCCACAAGAATTGCCTTATATCTATCCCATGCATTCTTGAATTCTCCCACAGTTTTAGACCCCACTAACCTCCTCAGGAAGGCTGTTCCATGCATCCACTACCCTCTCTGTGAAATAATACTTCCTCACATTGCCCCTGAACCGCCTCCTTCTATCTTTTAAATTGTGTCCCCTTGTTCTTGCAAGTCTCTTTTTCTGAAAATGCTACCCTCTTGGACTTTGTTGATTCCACTGAGATACTTAAAAGTTTCTATCATGTCCCCTCTCCCTTCTTTCCTCAAGGGTATACATATTAAGCTCCTTTAGTCTCTCCTCATACGGCTTCTCTTGCAGACCCTGCACCATTTTAGTTGCCCTCCTCTGGACTGCCTCTATCCTGTCTATGTCCTTGGGAGATGGGGTCTCCAGAACTGGACACAGTACTCCAGATGGGGTCTCACCAACTGTCTGTACAGAGGGATAACAACTTCCTGTTTTCTGCTGCTGATGCCTCTCCCTATACATCCCAGTATACCCCAGCCCTCCCTACTGCCTTCTCACATTGCTTGCTAACCTTAAGGTCATCTGATATGATTACCCCAGGTCCCTTTCCTTTTTGTTGTTGTTACTACCTCCCACCCATTGTGTATTCTTCCCCTGGGTTCTTGTTTCCCAGGTGCATTATTTGGCACTTCTTTGCATTGAATCCTAGCTGCCATACTTCTGACCATTCCTCCAACCTTGCCAAGTCCCTTTTCATCCTTTCCATGCCTCCTTGTGTATCAACCCTGTTGCAGATTTTTGTGTCATCTGCAAAAGGCATATTTTCCTTCCAGTCCCTCTGCAATGTCACTGATGAAGACATTAAAAGGGACTGGACCCAATACTGAACCTCAAGTACCCCACTAGTAACCCCTTTCTTCAGAATGGACTCCATTTACAATTACCTTCTGTGTCCTGTTGTCCAGCCAATGTTTTACTCAGGCTACCACCCTGGGTCCCACTCCCAGGCTGGTTAATTTGACTATTAATCTTTTGTGTGGGACTGTGTCAAATGCCTTGCTAAAGTCTAGGTAGGCCAGGGTTGGACTGGGGTACAGAGGGCCCACCTGGAAAGAAGATACAAGGGCCCACCTGGAAAATCAATAGAAATGGGCCCAGGTTGACACACTCATTATCAATATTCCACTTCAATCTGATACACTAGCTCTGTGTTTGCATCTTACATTTATCAACAGAGTCCCAGATACCCCATTTAATTAGAAAAAGATGATAAATGCAAACGTTTTCCAGAGTTCAGGAAGTATCATTTACTCAACTGAGGGGGGCCCACCTGGAAATTTCCAGGTATCCAGGTGGGCCAGTCCAACCCTGAGGTAGGCCATGTCCACAGCCCTCCCTGGTCTACTACTTTGGTCACCCAGTCAAAGAAATCTATTAGATTCGCTCTGACATGACCTTCCGCTGTGAACCCATGCTGCCTTGGGTCCTGTGCTCCACTGGCCTCTAGGTACTCGACTATTCTTTCCTTCAGAAGTGACTCCATCACTTTCCTACCACAGAGGTCAGACTGACAGGTCTATAGTTTCCTGCCTCTGTCTTGGACCCACTTTGTGAAGGGAATCACATCCGCCTTCCTCCAGTCCTCGGTACACACCATCCTCCCATGATTTATTAAAAGAGTAGCCAGTGGTTTCACTAGTTCCTCCTTTAATTCTTTTAGAATTCTGGGTGAATTCCATCAGGACCCATTGCTTTGTCCACCTTCAGTTTTAGAGTTCTTGCAGAACCCTTTCTTCTGTGAAAGGACTGGGATCGACCCCTATCAAGAGTGCTTCTGTTAATTGGATTAGGCACTTCCCCTCCTCTTTTGTGAATACTGAGCAGAAATATTCGTTCAGTATTCCTGCTTTTCACTGTCCCCTCTGCCCACCCACTGTTCATTCTATTCAGCCTCACTATCCCTCCCTTTGTCTTTCTACCTCGCTGATGTACCATAAAAGGTTTTATCCCCTTCTTAACTGAGTTGGCTATCTTTTCCTCAGTTTGGCTTTTGCTATTCTGACTTCCCTCCTGCTTCCTCTGCCTTAACTGGTACAGCTCTCTGTCCTGCTCCTTCTTTGTTTCCTTATACTTCCGAATGCTATTTTTTCTTCCTGACTTTCACAGCCACCTCTTTTGAGAACCATAGTGGCTTTTTCTTTCGTTTGATTTGTTCATTTGTTTAAACAAAGGCTTGTTGCCTCTGTGATGGCAGTTTTGATAATTCCCCATTGTTGCTCCACACCTCCTTCTAGCCTGTTTGCTACTGCTTTTCTGAGGCACTCTTCCATCTTGCCAAAGTCAGCCCTCCCAAAGTCCAGTACCCTCACTTTGTATGGCTTGACTCTGTAGCTGAGTTTAATGTGAACCACACTGTTTGATGGTCACTTGTCCCCAGATGGCAACCCACTTCTAGATCTGAGATCCTCTCACTGCCCCCGTTTGAGAGTATGAGGTCTAAGATTGCTCCCTCACGAGTGGGTTCCGAAACTAGCTGTCTAATGCCTGCCACCTGTAGGGCATCAAGAATGGCTCTGCTCTTGGATGTGGCTGCAGCAAATGCTCCAGTTAACATCTGGCATATTCAGGTCTCCCATCAACAGTATCTCCCTTTCTCTGCCATTCTAAGAATGCCTTCTATCATATCCTTGTCCATTCCTTCCCCTGACATGGGAGTCTGTACACAACCCTGTGCGGATTGTAGTGCCTTTCCAGTCTCAAGGTGACCCACAGTGCCTCCTCTCCTCCCTGTTTACTCTTTTGTTCAGTTGCTCTTATCCTTCCTTTACATGAGAGCTACTCTTCCCCTCTCCCCTGCCTGTCTCTCCTGTAGGTTATGTACCTGGTATGTTAACATCCCAGTCATGGTTCTCTGTGTACCATGTTTCTGTGACTGCTACGATATCCAGGCATCCTCTTCCATTAAGGCCATCAGCTCAGGGAGCTTGTTGCCCAGACTACGGGCATTGGTACTCATTACCCTCCATTTCCTGATGGCCTTACTCCTTTGCCCCATCCCTGTCCTTCTTGCCTTTGTCACTTTCTCCATTTACCCCCTGCCCTTCTCTTCTCCTATCGACACCTCTATGTTGGTGTTTACCGCACTTACTACACGTGATTTGGGGGGCTAGGATTTTCCTGCTCCTTTCAGTGCCTCCCCTTGGCTAGTTTAAAAGCTTGCCAATGAAGCATTTAAACCTATCACCTAGGATCCTGGTTCCCCTCCCGGACAGATGCAGCCCACCATGCCAGTATAGGCTTGCATCACTCCAGGTGGACCCCAGTCCCCAATGAAGCCAAATCCCTGAGCTCTACACCAGTTTTTTCAGCCACTGATTGAATCCCATGATGCGGAACACCCTAGCCTCTCCTATGCCATAGATGGTAGCACCTCCGAGAAGGTTACCGTGCGTGCTACTTGACTAAGGCCCTCCCCAATTCCACAAACTCTTCCTGCACTTCTCTAATCCCTTCTTAGCCAGGTCATTTGTCCCTAGGTGGACAATGACATCCAGCTCCCCTCCCTGCAGCTGCTCCAGAAATCCTGAGGATTCACTTCCTGTCCCTGCAAGCCATGGCGCCAGGCAGGCATCTTACCTCCCTCTCCCTTCCTCCCCAGTTCTACCTTCCCTAACAATGGAGTCCCCACCAGGAGTTGTTTCCTTCCCTGCCACCCTCCTGTGGGTCTCCTTTGTGGAGGTTCCTGACATCCTCCTTGGTCTCCACTGTGGGTGCCTCATAGAGGAACCACACTTTGCCGAATAGCATGGGAATTGTGGAGGTACAATGGGAGGATGCGCCTGTTCCACCACCCTCACCCTCCCTGAGCCCACTGTGGTCCAACCGCTCTCTTTCTTGGCAACCTCTGAGGCAGCGGCAGTGGCACTGGTGGTCCCTGGATGGAAGAGGAGGTCCCACAAATCCTGGCCAACTCAGCCTGGAGATGAGCAACCTCCTCCCTCAGCCCAGAGAGGTGTCTGCAGATGGGACAACACCGCCTCCTCCAGAACATCTCCCGGAAGACTGCTGCTCCACAGCCATTGCACTGCACCACTCCAATCATGTCTTATTTCTGGCCCTTAACTGTTTGCTATCCTTACTCTTTCCTCTGTTTTTTCTCTCTCTCCTTACTTTCTGCCTGTGTGCCCTTTAAGCTCCTGATTGTCCTGTTCTGAGACAAGAATATCCTATATTTCGTAGTAGACCACTTGCTCAGAGGCAGACCTCCAGCAGTTAGAGGGGCGAGCTACTCTTGCCCTTCTAGGATGGTGGGTCCTTGGTGGTTCTGTGATCACTCACTTCCTGCCCCTAAACAGGAAGTTCCTGTTGTCAGTCAAATTCTGTGCCTATAAAAATAGAACTAGCTTTGGGTGGTGGAGGGGAGGGAGGCGGGCAATATAGTCTCAGCAGAGAAGTTCAGTCACGCAGCAGTCCTTTCTCCTGGTGTCTTCTGCCAGCTATTAGAAGAAACTTTATAAGGCAGTCTTTAAATGTAGCTTCCTTCTAGCTAGCCACTCCCCTACTTACCAGATATTTCTACAAGTAATTTAAACCTCACAGCAGTTAAGTCCTTTCAGTCACCTGAGATTTACACCTAGATAACTCTTCAGACACGCATTCAGTTCAGTTAACCCAAACACACACTTTTTTTGTATGTTAGTTTTTACCCTAAATTAAAGGTCAAATACAAAAGTTCTTCTACTTTAGTCCCAGCAGAGAGTTCAGTCACACAGCAGTCCTTTCTCCTGGTGTCTTCTGCCAAGCTATTAGCAGAAACTTTCTAAGGCAGTCTTTAAATGTAGCTTCCTTCTAGCTAAGCTTACCCCCTACTTACCAGATCTTTCTACAAGTAATTTAAACCTCACAGCAGTTAAGTCCTTTCAGTCACCTGAGATTTTACCCTAAATTAAAGGTCAAATACAAAGTTCTTCTACTTTAGTCCCAGCAGAGAAGTTCAGTCACACAGCAGTCCTTTCTCCTGGTGTCTTCTGCCAAGCTATTATAAATATAAATGTCATAAAATTTTCTGTTTCCCAAGCCCCTTGGTTTGTGTAGCTCCCTCCCAAATAAGTGCTAGAAATGGAGAGAAGACAGAAACTACAGACCTGTTAGCCTGACTTCAGTAGTGGATAAAGTAATGGAATTGCTACTAAAGGATTGGGGAATACCTTGTAACCAATGGATTACAGGATCCAAGGCAAAATGGTTTCACAGCAGGAGGTCTTGCCAGACAAACCTTATCAAGTTCTTTGACTGAGTGACCAAGGAAGTGGATCAGGGAGGAATGGTAGATATGGCCTACCTGGATTTCAATAAGGTCTTCAACACCATTCCACACAGAAGACTGGTGAGCAAGCTGGGCAACCTAGGAGTGGGTCAAAAGTAGTAAAATGGGTAACAAGTTGGCTAAGCAATAGGAGTCAGAGGGTGGTAATAAATGGGGTCCACTCTGGAGAGCAAGGTGACCAGCGGGTCTCACAGGAGTCAGTATTAGGCCTGGTCCTCTGCAATGTCAGAAAGGAAAAGTATGCCTGTTTGCGGATGACACAAAAATCTGCAACAGAGTGGTGACATTAGGAAGGGTAGAAAGAATGAGGGATGATCTGAAAAAGCTGAAAGAATGGTCAAGGGAATGGCAGCTGTGTTCCAGTAAAAAGTGCAAATTCATGCACTTGGCACAGAAACCAGGGGCATTGTACCAATTGAGCGGGAGGTATTAGCAACCACAAAACAGGAAAGGGTAATCATTTCTGATGACCTAAAGATAGTCAAGCAGTGTGATAAGGCAGTGGGATAGGCTAGCAGGATGTTTGGGTGCATAGGAGGGCATCACCAGTAGAAAGAGGGAGGAGTACTACCCCTGTATAGATCACTGGGAAGACCCCACCTTGAGTACTGTGTCCACTTCTGGAGGTCCCACCTCCAGAAGGACTTATGATAGGATGGAGGCAGTACAAAGGAGGGTTACTAAAATGCTGCAGTGCCTGCAACAAGAACCCCTACGAGGAAAACTCAAGGAACTAAACATATGTAGTCTCTAGAGAAAAGGAGGAAAGGGGATATGACAGAAATGTTCAACTACCTCACAGGTTTTAATAAGGTACAGGAAGTTATAATTTTCCATAGAAAAAGATTCTCCAAGACAAGGTGTCATACTAGGAAGCTGGGGAGGCTCAGAGGAGATGTGAGGAAATACTTCTTCATGGAGAGGGTGGTGGACTGAATAGAACAGCCTGGGAGGTGGGTACTAAAATGGTAACAGGATTCAAGCATGCATGGATAGACACAAGAGGACCGAGAAGTAAGGCAAGGGTGAGAAGACCAAAGATTAAGCAGAGTCTGTGGAGGGACAGTAGGTAGGAATATTGGGCAAACTAGGTGGCCTAAGAAGTCCTTGTCTGCCGACAACTTCTATGTTTCTAGATCTGCCCTTGGCTCACTTGCACTGTAGGAAAACTTCTAGAAGTGCAGGTCTCTGGTGGATCACAGGGTGGGGGCTGAGAGTCTTTTGCCTGACTTTGTGCATTATCCTGTGGGATGGGGTGAGAGTGTGGTAAGGCTCAGAGACTCATGATGATATATATTTGTGTGCAGAGTTGGACTGCATGATTGAACCTTTGCTGTTGTGGTATCCTTTGGTTCAGTGCAGAGGCGCAAAGAGGAAGAGATGGGGCCATGGTACTAAACAATAGGGCAGGGGCAACTGTGTGCGACTGCATTGCAGTCTTTTTTTTTTTTTTTCTTTTGTTGGGGCATGAAGCAATGTGGGAGCAGAATAAATCTGCAATAATCAGATGTATAAGTGATCAAAATTTACCATCATAACTGGGCTAGTGTAACTACCTGTGAGCAAGCGCAATTTTAAATCAACTTGTCCTTCTGGTTAGTGCAAAAGGTTAAGGTTGACCCTTGATACAGTATTGTTAATTTCAATTTATTTGACTGCAACTTGAGATTAAATGTAAACAGGACCACCTTGAAAACAGGGTTCGACTGCCCTAATGGTGTGCTACCAACTTTTCCCAGTATAAAAATAGCACTACTACTATTACTACTACAGCAGTAGTAGTAGTATGCAATAGTCGTTGTACCAACTAGGAGTTGCTGTCATTAGCTACACTTCACTTTTATTCTTCTCACAAGAGTATTTCCTTTTGTCTGTTTTTGTTGCAGAAATGCGGTGTTTTTCTGTCTCCTGAGCCAACAGAGAAAGGGTGCTACCCACTGAATAACCATATTCTATGCAAATCCTGCCACATCCTCCTCGCACTGAGTCTGTTTGTTAGCTGTTGGGTGTAAGGCAAGACGTGAGAAGCTGCAATATTGCTGTATCGGGGAGGGGTCTTTCATGCCACTTCATTTTAGGACCTTATTTCTTCTGGTTAAATACAGTGCATCTATTACTGCACAGGTGTGCTTTATAATCCATGCTGTGTATATTGTTATCATAAATTATCATAAAAGCATTACATTTGCATAGAAATCTATGGTGATGATAGCCCAGCAGTTTGGTTGCTTACATCAGTAAAAGTATGATTACCCTGCTTGCAGCTTTGGAAGACACTGAGAACAATAAAGCTGGAAACATGATTTGCTTACAGATTGATCCATCTGTGCACTGGCAGTACAGTGATGGCTATTACAGGGACTGGAGACAAAGTGGAATGCATGATCTGCATGAAGCAGCAAGAAGAGACAGACACTAATTTGCTGCTAAAATTCCATCATGGATCACAGCCCAGCTTCAAGCCTAAGCACATCCATATGAGGTTTTACATATTTCAATCATTAAATCTAAATTAAGGCGTCAAGTGCTACTTTAAACTTTGCACCATTTCATCATTAAGAACTAGAGACATTTTTCTCCCTCTGCAGTTAGTATTTTAAGTCTGATAAAGTCCAGAATTAAATAATGAAAATATATCGAAACAAATTTGCACTGCAGGGGTCATATTGATTAGGCTTATTAGCAGGGTCTGCCCTATCAACTGCTGATTCAACAAATGTTGCAACAAGCTACTGGTGGCACCAAGCGAGGGAGACCACCCTGGCACAAGCGGGCACCAAGGTTCATGCCCCGAGCAAGGGGTGTCAGGGGGAGAGACAGGCAGAATTAGACACTGTCCTCCTGGGGAGACAGCATGGTAGGAGTACCACTGATAGCAAGAACGACCATACACCATTGGGTACCCTCCCAGGCCAGCAAAGTGTGCACCTCCATGTTGGAGGAGGAGCAGGTGTAAATGAGAAAAACAAAACAGGCTGACAATGATGCCCAGATGGCTTCCCTGTTTGCCCTCACATGCCACATACCCACCACAGCCCACACACACTTGTATGAACATATACAAACATGCCAGCAGATACAGGCCGAGTGGTCTATCATGTCTGCTTGATTGTATAGCACACAGGTTAGACTCCTGCAGCTGTCCCCCAACCCATGCTGTCTTCTCTTCCCCCTTAACTTCCCACCAACTAGTATCTTGCTCTTGACCCTATCCCACCCCTTTTAAAGCTCTCCACTGTTTTAGAGATAACACTTCTTCAGGAAGCAAGTTCCACCACCCTCTCCGTGAAGTAATGCCTCCTTGTCTCTCTCTGAAACTACCCCTAACTTCAGGCTGTGCCCCTAGTGATCCCTCTCCTTTTATCAAAACATACCCTCCATACTAACCCTGTTGATGCCCTTTAAGTACTGAAGGTTTTGATTGTATCACCCCTTTCCTTCTCTCAACTATTGAGTACATGTTGAGGTCCCTCAACCTTCCTCTGAAGATTCCTCCATACCTCTGATCATTTTAGTCGCCCTCTGCTAGACTCCCTCCAATAACCTGATGTCCTTCTTTAAGTATGGGCTCCAAAACTGTACACAGTACTCCAAGTGCGGCCTCACCAGTGATCTGTACGGTGGCAGAATGACCTCTCCTTCCTCTAGCAATGCACTCCAGCATCCTATTGGCTTTGCTGCTGCTTTCCTACAGTGAGATGAGTGGTTTATATTCCTTGTGACATTACCCCAAATCCTTTTCCTTCTCAGAGACAGACAGCTGTACCCTCCCAGATGGTAACTGTACCTGGATTCCTGGTTCTGAAGTGCATGACCTTGCACTTCTTAGCATTGAAATCCAGCTGCCAAGTGTTTGACCACTGATCAAGCCTTCCAAATCTTCCTGGATGTCTTTTCCTCCCTCTACCCCTCCACCACTGCACCTGTCTTGGTGTCATCAGCAAATAGACTGATTCTGCTTTTAACTCCAACTGCTATATTGGCTGTGAAGATGTTAAACAGCACCGGCCCCAGCACTGAACCCTGTGGGACCCCACTGATGACTGCTCTGGGAGTTGAGAGTCCCCCCTTACAACCACTCTCTGATGTCTATCCCTCAACCAGTTGCCAACCCACTTAACCAGTTTCTTCCCTGCTCCCAGGTTCCTCAATTTACAAGTTAATTTGCCATGTGGTACCGAGTCAAAGGCCTTGCTGCAATCCAGATACAGGATATCAACCACCGACCGCTATATAGTGCTTTTGTCACCCAATTAAAAAATGGAACCAGGTTTGTTTGACATGATCTCCTGGAGACGAAACCCATGCTGTTTGTCGTCCATAAGACCATTCACCTCCAAGAAGGTCTACAACCTTTCCTTTAGGATAGTCTCCATGAGCTTACCCACAATGGATGTCAGACTGACCAGTCTATAGTTACCAGGTTCATCCTTGGGACCCCTGTTATGCAGGGGTACCATACATGCCATCCTCCAGTCCTGAGACATGCACCCCATCTGCAGGGAAGAATTGAACAAGTCTGCCAGTGGTGCCACCAGGACCTCAGCCAACTCTCTCAGGACTCTACGGTGAAGCGCATCCAGCCCTGGAGCCTTGTCCATATTCAATGACTCAAGGCCCTGAAGCACTTTGCTCACAGGATCTCTCCATCCGTTATCCTTTCTCCTCCCTCACCAGCTTTGCCCTGCCCATGTGGTAATGGCCCATCTCTCTCCCTGGTAAAAACTGAACAGAGTACTCCTGAGTGCCTCTGCCTGTTCATCCCCCTTCTCTACCCAACCTCCATCCTTTCTAACCGGTGATTTGCTCCTTGCAGCTCTTCTCCCTTAAGTACTTGAAGAGGCCTCGTTTCCCCTCCTTAATCCCTGTGCAAGCCTTAGCTTCTTTGAGTCTTGGCTGCCCTCACAACCCTGCTCACCTCCCTGGTTTTCCTTGCATACTCCTCCCTGTCCTCCTCTCTTTTGGACCCCTTCCATCTTCTGAAGGCAGCCTTTTCTCCCTCACTCTTATTTGCACCTCCTTTGACCACCAACTTGGCTCATGGCTCCTGCCTTCTTACTGTGTGTTTTGTGTCAGGTACCTGTGGCCACTACCAAACCTTCCTTCAGGATGGCCCATTTCTGGATGGTATCCACGTCCAGGGTGATGCTGCTAAATGCCCCTGAGGGATGTCAGTCATCCTGCAGAAGTCGGCCCTCTTGAAGTCTACTATCTTGGTTTTGTAGACATCCCTCTCTAGTCATATCCAGTGAGAACCACACTATTTGGTGGTCACTACCAGTTAGGAGGTCCTCAGTCCCTACGCCCTGCTCGTGGTCTCCGTCGGTCAGCACAAGATCCAAAATGTTCCCTTCCTTGTTGGTTCCTCTGCTTTGCGACAAGACTACATCCTGGAAGGCATCCAGAATGACCTGTTCCCTAGTGCTTGTGGTAAATATGGTTCTCAATCCACCCCTGGTAGATTGAAATCCTCAACCACCACAGTGCCACCCCTTCTACAGTATTTCCGTGGCTGATCTGCCAGTTCTCTGTCGATGTCTTCTTACTGTGAGGATGGTCTGTACACAACCTCCAGTCTGACCCTTTTACCCTTATTGTTCTGCAGTTGGACCCATAAGGTTTCTGGCCTCTCCTCGCCACCCTCCTCCATACTGCTCACTATCGCTTCCTCACATATAAAGCAAGTCTTATACCCTTCCTTTGTCCTATCCTCGATACAGTCTGTATCCCAGTATCATGATGTCCCAGTCATGGTGCTGGTTGGCCCATATCTCAGTGATGGCAGCTACATCCACCTCCCCTTCTGCCATTAATGCTTGGAGCTCAGATATTTTGTTCCCCAAGCTCCTTGCATTTAGTGACTCCACCCTCCAGCAGGATCCCTTGCCTAACCCAATACTCCCTCCTTCAACCTCCTCTGCTTTTGATCGCCCCTTCCCTCCTCACTATCAAGGGGAGGCATGCCTCCCTCTCCTTGTGACTCCTGGCTGCTGCCCAATGCTAAGCCTCACCCTCCCTTAGTCAGTTTACATTATAATTGACTGTAATGAACTCCCCAGTTTCTGTTTTCAAGACACAGGAACCCTCCCTGCTCAGGTGGAGCCTGTCTGGCAAATACAGGTTCCTGTTATCCCATGGGAAACACAATTGTACATACTCCAATAATGCAACGCATCATGGGAAACATATGCAAATCCCCATGACAGAATTTTGACTGGCTCTGCTTTAAACAGAATTGCATGGTGCCAGAAGGCCTTACAGTGCAATCAGCCAAGGCTAAGAACAGCAGACACATACCGTGTTTAGTCCTCATTTGGACTCATCAGTGTGCCATATCTGTGTCTTAGCCCAGGAGAGAGCCATCCCATGTTAGCCCCCAACCACCCACCAATCCAAACCCCATAGTTCTACATCTATTTGCCATCCATGCATTAAATTCAGTGATCCTCTGTTTCCTGGCTGTGCTTGCCCTGGGTACAGGTAGGACCTCTGAGAATGCAACTGTTTGTCCCTTGATGCTGCAGAACCTGCCCAACTCCCTGAATCTGTCCAGCACTTACTGCACTCTGCTGCCCTCCAGATCATGAGTGCCTAAGTGCGCCACTATGTGGGGCTCCACCTCCTGTCTTCTCACACATTTAGCGACAAGCTGTCCCACTCTACCTGCTGTCATACCTGGCATGCATTCCACCCAAAGAACTCTTCCTGGCTTTGTCCCCACCCCACCTGATACGCTTCACTATTGAGTCACCCAGTATGATGACTCGCTGTTCTAATCCCTGCTGCCCCCCAGTTTTCTCACCATTATTCTGGCTTTTACCCTTTGTCCCACCCTCTAGCACTGTCATCGTCCCTATTGCTCCCCAGGGATTACCTTTTCTCTCACTGGCATAGCGTTTCTGCCCGCCTTCTTGTCTATCAGGATCTGCCCCTACTCCCTCTCCTATATCCCTGTCTCCCAATCCAGTGAACTTTCCTCCTCTATCATGCCCACCTCCTGGATGGCCTCCCCATGTGAGTCCTCATTCCCCAGGCCCCGGTTCTCTCCTGCTCTGCCTATCTTCTTCTCCCCCTTATTCCTCTTCCCCTCCCATGTCTTCTTAAGTTCTGGCTCACTCTGACCCCCAGCCACGTCGTAGCACCAGTTGACTACTCGTCAACGTCACCACTGCCCACCCTCTTATCAGTCCTCCCAACCCCCATTTCTACCAACATTACAGTCGTTCAACCTCCGCCCACCATCTGCTTGCTCACCGTTCCCCAGTGCCTCCTCTACCCCACCCCCCTCCTTAGCCTCTGCTATCCTATGTGCATCTTCCAATACCCTGACCTTGCCATTAGTCTGGCTGTTAACCCCTGTGCTGTTTCTCCTCCCCTTACATTTACCTCCTCCTTGAAATTTCACTCCTTCTGCTCATTCATACTAGCCAGCACCGAGAACCTATTGCTTTCCTCTCTCACCACACCTTGGATCTTCCCTGATCCTTTGTTCTGAGTGTTCCAGTTATGTTCCCTCCCAGGTCTTCATCTAACCCTTTTTCTGACCATCATCCACCTCTCTGCCCCTTCCTCTAGTGGCTCATGATGGTACAGTGGTACAGCCCATTTGCTCCCCTTCCTGCTCCATTCTGAGCCTGCCATTCAGTATGCATTCCTATGGTCCCTTGTTCCCAGCTGGCACCACCAGCCCCTTCCTCACTTCGCACAACTCCTCCTCGCCCATGCAGTTTCTTCCTTTAGCTGTTTAAGCTGCTTGCACACCAAGCACCCCTGTCCTCCATGCAGTATTTAAGAAGATTTCAGCCCAGCATTCATTGCAGCCAATTATCCTTCCTACATCCTCTCCTGCACTGTTCCTGCTCATCCTCCCCAACCCAGTGCCCATCCCCACTCCTGCCTCTGCCCTTGAAGCCTGCCTGCCCCATCCCTGGTACCCTCTAACCTGCAAGATGTCCTCATTACTTAACCTAGTTCCAAGCCCCCTAACCTAGTACCACATCCTAAAGCGATACTATTAATATATATATATATTTTTTTATTATTTGTTCATCTGTTTCTATTACATTATGGTCTGAGCTGTTCTCGTAGATACCTGAGATTGTTAGGGACTCCTCTTCACCTCCAATCAGGAGGCAGCAGCCACACTATAAATGGAGATGAGCTCGGGAGGAGTGATGGGGTGGGTGGGTTTGAGCCTACCCCAATCTCTCGTGAGACAATCAACCCCTCTCGGTAACAGCAGCAGACCTCTCAGGTAATAGCAGCAGACCCATGCTACTTGGGCCATTTATTCCCATGCAGGTAAATGAATACACAAGCTAAATGTCACTTCCCTCCATACAAAGCTCCTGCTATCCTCTGCTGTCCCGAATTGCTCCTGCTCAGCCCTCCAAGTTCTGAGGCGTCCTCCGCTCTCTGAGCCATGGTCTTAGTTTCAAGTGCTTCCCTTTCCCTCTGGTGGCACCGAGGCTCCACGCCCCCACCCCATAATGTTCAGATCCAGACCTCAAGACCATGGAACACCTGAGAGTCTGTCAGCATGCATCATCGTATAGGAAAGAGTTCCATGGGCAGATAGAGGGTGTTGGAAGACCTGAAGAAGAGGAATATAAAATAAATAAAAAAAGACCACCTAGGGGCATCAGATTTGGAGGTAATGAAAAGATCTCACACACACACACACACTCACCATCAAAAGATACTAGCTAGAAGCCTGTTTTCAGGACTGTCCTGTTTTAAGTACAAGTAACAATGCAACAGAATAACATACAATAAAGTGTCAGCATTAAACAAATATTCAAGCACAATCACATACAAACACAGACAATTGAGCAAGTGCCACTTTAAAACTTAAGTGGGAAGGTTTTGAATCTTATGACATCAAGAAAGTGGTTTGTAACTCCTTTACAGAGAAGCTACTGTTAGACATGCTTAGACTGCAGAATGGTGAACAACTGTATACCCCAATGCCATTTCCAATTGGATTATTCATTGGCTGGTCTCTCCTTAATTCTTATAGTTATAACAACCAGTTTAGACTTGTTTGCAGTGTTAGGCCCCTCAGATTAATTAGGTCCCAGATTAATCTCACACATAATGAAAAAGGCCCATAATACAACTGGTGCTCCTATGAAAAAATCATTGTAGAATAAGCACTAAAACTTCATGTGCGTAAGGTATAATAAAGTAGTAATACCAGTGTGTCACTAGTGTATGAGGTAATCAAGAATCAGCACCAATGATTAACACATGAGCACAGCAAGACCGGCACCACACAACTGCTACATTCACTAGTAAACTTTATTGTAATACAAAAGTTAAAAGCATACCACCAACAGAGTCAGTTTGAACAAAGGCGCGTCTAGTTTAGCAACTAATGTGTCATCTACTGGTAGTTTGCTTTTTAACTTTGTTTGTATTTTGTATTATATCACTAGTGGATGTAGCAGTTGTGTGGTGCTGGTTTTGCTGTGCTCATTTCTCTCTTCTTGACACGCACTAGCAGTGGAGCAGATTTTGCAGTTGTATGATAAACACTATGACTGCAGCCCCTGGTGTTTATGACAAATGGGATATAGGTATTACTGATTCCAACAAAAAACACAATGATGACTTTAATTACATTGAAACAAAAATGTACTGTGATGAAAAATGCTTTATTAAAATGCTCCTCTACAAGACTAGGAATAGAACAATAGAATAGACTAGTAATAGAAAAGTTGTTGTCAACTATATGGTGGAATGTAAAAGCTGCAGTGCATGTTACAGTAAAAACTTTGGGGTTACCTATTTTTATTTGATTTTAGGCTGTCCTTTTCTCCTGTCTTGTAAAATGCCCCCACCCCCACACACACACCTTCTGTCTGCTTTAGAATATTTTAAAATTTGAAGTAATTAAAAAGTGCATTTTTGTTATGTCTACCTGCAGGTTTTTCATCAGTATCCTCAGCTGTTTTGAACACCCTGGGCAGCATATTCAAACATACTGAGTGGCACAACCTGGTTTGTGCCTGCAAAACTAGTTAGGGTGTGCGAGTCAGCAGTTTGTGAGGCAAAGGGCAATACTGGAAGCAGTAGTATGTGAAGCAAAAAATCTGCATGATCGCACAAATGCAGGACTGGAGCCATAATAATGATAGCCAGAATAGGAGTCCCACAGCTATACTGGAATCCCTAGCACATGCACTAGCTGCCATCTGTGCTCCCACAGTTAAAGGAGTAGTCCACCCAGAATTTGCAAAAAACATATGTTATGCAGAGTGTTTTGATATGTATGTTAAGTCCTAGTGTGTCCTTCCCTCTGTCTGCTATTAGTTTTTCCTAAATTAGCCTGCTAGCTGTATTGTAGTTTCGACCCTGGGATCTCCATCACAAATAGGTTTATTGGCTTTCTTTCTCCTATGATGCACCCTGTCTCATGTGACAATGATGTAGCCATGCCTTTAGTTTAGCATGTGCACTGCTTTAAAATCAGTTTAAAATCAATTCACAATAGCAGAGCTTTGTAACTGTTCTTATCCAGGGAGCACAAATGGCAACAATTACAGTTTAGCAGATACCTGAGAGCTAGCTAACTGGGGTTTCAATAAGAAAACAGCTACTAAATAACTCTAATTCATTATTTGTGTTTTGGTGTGTGTCAGGTTTAGCTAGCAGTAATAAGTGTTTTCGTTTAAAATGTTATTTCATCAAACTACACACAACAATAAAAAGCACTGAAATTGCCCAGATCATCAAAGCTATAATTAGTAAAGACTGTAGCTGTTTTCTTACAGAACACCTACTCAGCTCTCAAGTATTTGCTAAACCATAAATGTAGGTACCATCATTCTACTAGAAGGAACTGGGAGTTAGGGCTGATTTTGCTCTGTGACATCACTTTCATTTATTTATTTTTTGTTTTGTTACAAATGTTGTGTCTTTTTAATAAAGTATAAAAAATATGTATGTGTGAGTTATTTAGTGTGGAGAATATTTGTTTTATTGTTTGAAAAAGTGTGATACACTAAATGTAGTGCAGTGAACCATTGTAAAATGGAATCAAATGTGTAGCTGGAATAGTCACTGACAACCAGTTGCTTTCATGCCATACCACAGGCAGGAGAAAAGCTGACTTCAAAGTATTTTGCAGTTTCTAGGCTGCAGCTTCATACCATATACTTCATTTGTAAAAAAAAAAAAATATGAAAATCTTGCCACAGAGCAAAATCAGCACTAACTGCTAATAATGCTGATACCTACATTTACAGTTTAGCAAATACTTGACATCTGAGTGGGGTTTCTGTAAGAAAACAACTAGAGTCTTTATTAATTATAGTTAGCATTGATGATCTGGGCAGTTTCTGTGCTTTTATGGTTGTGTATAGTTTGATAAAATTAAAAGTTTTAAAATTAAAACACTCCTGCTAGCTAGACCCTGATGCACATAGAAAACAAAAAATAGTGAGTTAGAGCTGTTTAGCAACTGTTTTCTTACAGAAACTCCCAGTTAGCTAGCACTCATGTATCTGCTAAACTGTAATTTTTGCCATTTGTGCTCCTGGATAAGAACAGTTACAAAGCTCTGCTATTGTGAATTGATTTTAAACTGATTTTAAAGCAGTGCACATGCTAAATCTAAGGGCATGGCTAATCACTGTCACATGAGACAGGGTGCATTGTAGGAGAAAGAAGCCAATAAACCTATTTGTGATGGAGACTCCCGGGGTCATAAAACTACCATACAGCTAGCAGGCTAATTTAGAAAAACTCCTAATAGCAGAGAAAGGAAGGACACACTAGGACTTAACATACATATTAAAACACTCTGCATAACAAATGTTTTTGCAAATTCTGGGTGGACTACTCTTTTAAGGAGCCTGTAACTGGAGTCATATATCACTGCACATGAAAGCAGTGAAACCAGGCAGCTTGTGACAGAGTAGATACCCAACTGTATCACTAGTGCATTGCTACAGCATTACTGATCTAACAGCAGATCATACCAGGATAGCCACAGGCATTGTGCAACATCTCGTTTTCAGTTCGGTCCAGCATCTACCCACATCTGCAGATGGATGGCATGGATCACCAATGATTAAATTCGTTTGCAAGTCACACAGTGAGTGTGTGGTGTGTGGTGGAGTTGAATCTGGGATCCCCTGTTCCAAGCAGGTGCTTCCCTCCCATGTCCGCTCTGAGTGGGCTGTACTTCTGCTGTGTCCACTTCCGGAGTGCACCTGCGTCACCATGAAGGGACTGTATCTGTTTGATGAGAAGCAAATTGCAGTCAGTGAGAGATGTTTAGTTGGAGGTAGTACCTTGCAAGTAGAATAGGGTCATTAGCATTTATTGTACTAATATATCCTTTTTGTAAACCAATGCTAATTGGATATTATGTCGCAAACATCCCAGGTTGCTCACGGTATGAGCCCAGTCAGGTGGGTTGCAGGCATGATCACACGTGTGTTTTGTGCTTGTATTCAGCTTTGTGCTGCACTTACAGGGGGTATTCTAGGCTCCTGTTTATGCTGTCAAACCTTACAGAGCATCTTTTCCAAGAGACATGCTGCTGGTGTCGCTTCTACATCTGCACATCACTTGTGTCAGCGTGGCTCATTTGGTAGCACATCTGCCTCTGGGCTAGAAGGTCATGGGTTCTTGTCCTACACCAGGATTAGGCTTATACCTAAATGCTGGCAAGGGAGTGCAGTACTAAGGGGTGCTGTACTGTCAGGATGTGCCATCCTTCAGATGAGACGTTAAACCAAGGTCCCGCCTACCTATCTCTGGTGCCCAGGTGGAAGTAAAAGAACTCAAGGCACTTTTGCAAGACTAGGGGACTTTCTGCAGTGTCCTGGCCAACATTCCCTTTCCCATAAACCAGTTCATGCAATTGTCCAAGTCTGTGTGTGGTTGTTGTGTGAAATGGCTGCCACTACACATTCAGTGATTTCACTATCAGTCTAGAGTTGTTTGTAAAGCATTTTGGGATACAATGTGTATGGAAAGCACTATATAAATGCCAATTTGTCTTCACTTTTCTTGTGACCAGGGTGTACTAATGCAACAAACACTGCCCCTGACCTTGTGGGACAATGATTGCTCAAAAATAGTTGAGAATATCTATACAAACCTGGGGATAGCCATATTACAAAGAGATGTCCTTTAAAGCAGCAGGGCAATGAAAGAAATTTTCAAAAAGTTAAATTAGCATACCTGTCAAATCCGTTTCTAGGCATGTCCCATGCTGCACATTATTGTTGTTGTCTTTTTCCTATCCTAACCTTGCCAGGTCTACAAAGCAACGTTGTGAGGCAAATGTGGTGGCCATCTAAAAAATTTTTTTATAAAGAATAAATCAAAACATTTATAAAATACTCACTTTGGTGGTTCTGGAAGATTTTACCACCAAATGAAACTGGAAAATTCCTGGAATCTTTTATAATGAAAAAGTAGGGTCAAATTTTTGCCCAGTTTTGTTGCATTGCTGCTTTAATTATGGTGACTCTAAAAAATGTTCAAGTGGACTCAAAACAGGAACAGGAGAAAAAGGATGTCTCAAAATAGAACAAGAAGATGTAGTCACAAAATGGTCTCTGTAACACGTGCTGCTGCGTTAAAATGTTTTATTTAAAATAGTCAAATCAAAATACATGAATTTGCTGCACATTCACCAGCCTCCACTGTACTTCTGTTTGGTACTAGAAACCACCATCCACTCATTCTGACTGGCTGAGGGCATCCTTTCACAGCACAATAAATGTTTAACTAAAAGGTACACACTGCAAGAATGATGTGCTATATGTTAAACATGTCATTCTGATGTGGCAGACAGATGCCATATATTGACCTGGGTAATGGAATTCATCTGTTCCTGTAACAAAATGGCATTCATCAAGGCATGTGGCTACATATTAGAAGATAGGCCAATTCGGGTATGTGGATACTACACTTTCTCAGCACTCCAATCAATCTGTGCATACTGTAAATGTTATGGAACATGACCGAATGCTAGTAGCTTAAACAGTTGCATTTTTTTTGTAATATAGAATTCTAAGCAATTCCTTTTTCTCCTTCCATTAGAAGCCTTTTCCTCATATAAGCACTTATAGAGGAACACAGAACACTGCTGTCAAGATATGCAAATAGAAGACTAAAGCACTTTAAACCAAAAATCACAGAACAGCAGCATACAAGCTAAGCAGCTTTGGGAAGTAGGAAAGCCGACCTAACGCCCCCAAACTTTGAGCAACTCTTGCTGTTCCTCAGGAGATAGGATTGAGGCAACATATTGTCCACCTTTATACATTTTCACTGAAAGCTATGATATATGATATATGAAGACATCTTTAGAATTAATTAAGCAATAATACGACAGGGTGTGGGTTGTGCTGGGATAACCTCAAGTCTGAGTGGGTGGGCACGAGGCCACAGGGCGAGTGTGTCCAATGTCCCAGGAGTGTGGATCCCAGCACAACCTCACACCCTGAGTGCATTATTGCTATTATACAATGGTTCATTGTTATACAAAATAAAAAACATTTAGAAAATGATTTAGTTGATTTTTAATGTGGCAATATATCTCTGTTTCTTAAGAGTAGCTCCAAACAACCATCCAACAAATCAATACAGTGAGGTTATACTGGGATAACCTCACTGTACTAGAATTTCACTGACCAATCAGAGTCCAGGACATTTTCTTGCCATTGTATAATATTTCTTTACTCACTCGGTTTACCTCTGATCCGTTTTACCTTTTGTCATTTGCAGAAGTTTCTACCATAGAGTATGTTCATTGGAGAGTCATGTCTCAGGATTACTTAGCAGTGTAAAATGTTAATATTAACAAAGCTGTTTTCATGTATTATCATTTAACAAAATGATGGGCTGTCTAATCCCACCTAGTAACTGAGAGCAAGAGCTGCTCAAGAGTTGGGGTTTTAGGTTGGCTTTCCCAGAACTGCTTACCTTAGATGTTTCTGTTCTGTGATTTCTGGAATAAAAAGTTTCACTTGGGTATTTGCAAATCCTGTTGATAGCGTCTTCTCTTCCTCTCCAAGTGCACTTATTTCTTTGTTTTGATATTATTACGCTAGCTGCTTATATGGTGCACTGTAGTGACCCAGTTGTGCACTCTGGTTCTCCAAAGAATTGTAATACTTGCTTTTAAGACTTTTAAGTTCTCATCATAAAGTGCAAGAAGAACAAACTAGCAATCAGATGACACACACACATAAACTCTATGGATCAGGATACTTATTTTTTACCATTCCATTTTGAATAAAATTATATTTAGTAAAAAAAAATAAACAAGACTTGAAATAGGAATGATTTCCAGGTCATTCTTCCTATTGTTGAAATTGAAGCAGATCTGAACAGGTTAATTACTTCAATGACAAATGATCAGATTTCTTCAGTGAAGACCATTTAAAGTAATCTTTTAATATTATCTTTTATGTAGTGCCATTATATTAGTTGGCCATGCTGGCATTCAAAAGCCAACAGATCTCCAACTAAATGTTAAAAAATTTTTTTGCACAGTGTGTCTTTTCAGTGACCTTTTTTTACCCAGTCTCCCAATCAGGAACAATGAAACAGAAGGTCAAATGATTTGTTTAAGCTCACACTATAGGTAGTGTTGCCTTCTGTAAATGCAAAAAAAGATAAACCACACCCCAAACTACTTCCCTAGCACCATCTGCTTTTATAAGTGATGAGTACATTGCTCCTCCTCCAAAACCATTTTTAATGTCAGAAATTACTTTAAAGGGGCAGTAACTGACTATGTAAAATGCAGAGTGTAAAATATACGGTTAATTTACTGCTGATGGTCTTTACTTTACTTTAGACCTCATATCAGCCATACTTTACAGCTCCTAGACTGACTGGTTAACATCAGAACTGGTTGGTAACCTGGGCATGCAGCCAAAACATTGAGCGATTAAAAGAATCTGAAGAGTATGTGGCCACATAAGTTGACTCATAAAACTGGAGCACCTCTGAGCAAAACCAGGTAATCAGATATGGACCTGAAAACTGGACAATCTAGTTCAAAATCATAAAGGTGACGCAACCCTACAAGCCATAAGCAATTGTAGGAATTGAACCTGAGCACTTCAGTTTGCAATTCTGTACTGTAACTACAAGAAGTGATTAGTTTGGTCAGATATTGGGAGAAGAACAGGAAGAGTGGAATAACACTTGAATCGCTACCCTGTCATGTAGTGTTCATCGGTGAACACTCTTTATACTTAGAAATGGGCATATTGTAAAACAATGGCATAAAAAACTGTGTGAGGTACTCAGGCTGGGCAAAAGGTTTACAAATGTGATAGACAAAAATGTGTTGTGGAATTTCAAAGTACTGGAAAAATTTTGCAAAAAAAACAGGCAGAATAAAAGTATAGCTCATACCGTTTCCTTTTATAATTTTAATGTTTTGAACAATTGTATCTTTTATAAAATATTGTCTGATATTGTCAATATTAAAGCTTTATGATTACGTGTTTATATACACATGTTTACTTGCCAATTCTTTAAACACTTTTCTCTACACAAACAAAATATCATCATCTGTTTTAATTATAGTTTATTATTTTTAAACTCCATACTGTACGCATCAGATAAAAATATATAAATCAATAGAATGACACTGAACAGAAACACTGGACTGAGTCATGCAAGACTGCAAACATCTATAACATCAAAAGCTTCCGAACAAAGATGGAATACAAATACTTAGGAGGAAAAAATGTAATTTTCTGCTTGGATCTATGCAGTATTCCCAAGCTCAGTGCAGTTAGCAATCAAAGAAAATGAAGAAAGCGGAGAAGGAAATAAAAGTTCTAAGGTTAATGATAAACAATAGAAAAGTGCAACGTGCTTCCACTTATCTGAAATCGAGAATATAAGCATGCAGTCCAGATTACATGCCAGGCAGGCTCCCCATCTTCATGAGACCCTGCCTCCACCCTTCCCTGCACTGACATGTGCATAACTGTTTATAACTTTCACTAACCTTGAGCTCAGAATTGGAGGCTGAGAGCCATCTGGAGGCAATTGTCAATTCAATACAGATCTCTTGTCAAATTACCTGAAATCCACATTTAGAAGTTGTCGATTTTTTCATTTCTCTTTGGTTTCTGAGCGAAATCAAAGTCATGGTTACACTCTCTGTTAAAGACCAATCTTTGCTGTTTCATACCCATTATAATCCCTGGTACCAGTGGAGACACAAATCCTAAACTGTGTAGGAAACAGCAGACTGTAGTTTATTTTGTCATCACACAGTTTTAATTTCATCCCATGGACAGAGCCTTTATAACAGTTCCATGGTAGATCACTGTGAAATCTGATACAACGTCCACTGTATTCGATAAGCATTTCAGTAACATCGTTACATGGACCTTCTGCTGATAGTCCAAAAAGCACGTTGTTATAGCAAGGGGCAAAGGCGCATCATTATCTCGCATAGTTATCAGCAAAGATCTTGGGGGCTGGCACTGCGGAGTAAAAATGCTGGCTGATATGGAGCTTCACGCCAGTTTTACAAGAATTAAGGTACAAAAACTCTTTGATTAATATTGTGCCTGCAGGGAATTGAGTACTGAAGCCCTGATCTGTGCAGTGGTTGGGGCATCACATATCCCCATAGTTCTCCTTTAAGCAGATTAGGGTGCCCACTTCTATACTACTACTCTCTACCCCTTCCCCTCAGGCTGCCTGCTTCCCCTTCTTAATATAATGTAAACTCACATAGCAGACTGGGCTGCTCACCCCGAGTACCAGCTTCTTTCAACCCTCAGCGGTCATCCCCCCTCAGAAAAATAGGGGGCAGTACCAGGGTGCCCACCCTCGGTGTTGATGAAGATCATCCCAACACTGGGGTGCCCAATCCCCAGTGCCAGCTTCCTCATAAAATAAAAAAAAAGTCCCTCATAGATCTTTTTTTTTGCAGTTAAACCTGTAAAAAAAAACAGTCCCCACCAATCTGATCCCTGTCACAAGCACTCCTCAGGTCAGGCCCTCTGCTCCCGCAGTGCCAACCTCAGAGTGCAATAGTGTGAACAGGTAACAAACAAGGTAATCCTCCTGTCTGTTTTGGATCCAAATCACCTTTTAGCCAGAGTTCTGGAGGATTCCAACCATGAACCTTATGCAGGCATACCCACTTAACAGGCTCAGATAATATTCTCTTCAGGGGATGCAAAATAATCTTTAAGCCCAAGGGTACCAAGCCAGCTCTCCAAAATGAACCATTACAACTCTATAAGAGACCTAGGTATTTCTTACCTTTAAGCAAGCTTACTAACACCATGCAAGCCCTTACAGCTGCTAGACTTAATACAGAGTCAGCAATCACACATAAAAGGACTAAGAAGACAGAGGCAGTATAATAAAGAAAATGTTGTTTACTAAGAAGAGTTTAGAACAGGTATAATCAAACACAGAACAAATATCAAGAGCTCACAATCACATAAAGATAAAATGGGCAGTTACAGAACAAAGACTCCTACCACAAACTTAAAATTTTTCCTATCTACCAAAGTGCTTTAGTCCAGAGAGAGTCTGAGTTCAAAAATGATATGACACCATTTCCTTGTTAGCTGTTCATTTTAAACACCATCTCCTCTCCTTTTGTGAGGTCAGCTAGATTCTCCCTTAGGTCCAATTTGTAACATAGTTATCTGCAAGGATGTATTATAAATAATGTGAACATCAGCAAAAGCCATTTCCCAAATATGACAGTCTGGGATCAAACATTTCTCTTTGATGCCCCTCTGCAGATTTCCTGTGGCTAGTGTGATCTAGGGGTTCTGACTCTTCACTCTCTTCTGCTATCAACTTGCCTTTTTCCTGCAGGAACCATATAAATTTATTAGGCCTATTTCCTGCCCAGATGTGTTCAGAGGGTTTCTCTGGTCGGTTTACAACATCCTGTATTATTACTACACTGGAACCTGAGGGGGGTCACCCACTGAAGCCCAGCAGCTGCAACTAAGCAGACATTCAGACACATTTGTTTATAATACAAATATACAGTAATCATAAGAAGATGGCAGCATCACAATCCTCCACATCTAGACTGAATTTTGGGCTCTATCGGCAAGGGATGAGCTCCCTAAGTCAGTTCATTCCTCATATAGATGCAATAAGCCAGCAGCATTTTTATTGGTTGCCCCTGCCCTGTGTGAGACCATCATGTCATATCCTTGTATGGCAAGACTCAATCTTAACAGTCTACCATTCGTTTTACCCATTTGTGCCAGCCAAACCAGGGTGCTGTGGTCAGTTTGCACCTCAAAGCGCTGCCGTATAAGTATGGCTCTAACTTCTTTAGGGCCTACACCATGGCAAGACACACTTTTTCCATAGTAGAGTAAGCCTGCTCCTTGGGAGTAACTTTTACTCAGGTACACTATGGGTGATCTTTCCTTGGTTGGATGTCTGCTCCAGCACTGCCCCAATACCCACATCTGAGGTGTCAGTCTGAACTATAAAGGGTCTGCTATAGTCTGGACTTGTCAATACAGTGGCACTGCACAGTGCCTCCTTGAGTCTGGTAAAGGCTTTTCACATGCTGGTTCCAGGTAACTTTCTTAGGCATCCTTTTCTTTACCAGGACAGATAGGGAGTGGCCAGGGCACTGTAATTGGATACAACTTTCCTATAGTACCTTGCTGTCCCCAGGAAGCTCCTGACCTGCTTCTGCATTTCTGGTCTGGGCCATGCCTTGATTGCCTCTATTTCGCTTGATTAGGATGGAGCTGTCCCGGCCTACAACATGCCTGAGATATGCCACTTCAGCCATGGCCACCTGGCACTCTCAGCTTTGACAGTGAGCCCGGCCCTCTGTATCCTGCCCAGCACTTTCCTAAGGTGGGAGAGGTGTTCCTCCCAGCTGGCACTAAAGATGGCAGTGTCATCCAAGTACACCACAGCATACTCCTCAGCACCATTTAACACCTGGTTCACCAACCTTTGGAAAGTGGCATGGGTGTTCTTTATTCTGAAAGGCACTACTTTAAATTCAAATAACCCTATCGAGATGATGAAGCCCGACCTCTCCCTAGCTCTGGCAGTTAACTCTCCTCCCAATACCCTTTGACAGGACAATAGCTGTAAGGTAAGTCGCCTCCCAACTTGTCCAGGGGTTCGTCCGTCCATAGCATCGGGTGGGCATCTGACTTTGTGACTGCATTCAGTCCATAATAGTCCACACAAAATGAGTAGAGCCATCTGGCTTGGGAACAAGGACCACAGGTGAGACCCAGGGCTGTGGGATTTCTGGATTACCCCTAAATCCAGCATTTACTCAACCTCCTCCTAATGTCCTTTTGGACAGCCTCGGACACCTGATATACTGTCCACCATATGGGCGCCTGTGTCCCTGTCTCCACATCATGTGTTGCTAAGGGGTTAGTCCAGGCTTGGCACTAAACAGTGGGGCAAATTCTGACAAAACATCCCTTACTTCCTGGATCTGGTCCGGGTCCAACTGGGTAACAATTTAATTGCCTCCACACAGGACTCCCGCTTGTTTTCTTCCAGCAAGTGCAGAAGGGGTCTCCTCCGTCCTGTCCCTGCCCAGGACTACACACTGCAAACACCATGTCAGCCCTATTAGCATATGGCTTCATCATGTTGACATGGTACATTCTCTTGTATGTCTTCTGTCAGGTAACTTTATAATATAGTTCACGTTATTTACCTTTCTGACTACTTTGTACAGTCCTGCCCACTCGGCCCTGCAGCTTGTCTTTCTGGACTGGGATGAGGACCATGACTTCCTGACCCACTGTGCATGAGTGCGCTCTGGCTCTGCAGTCATACCACACTATTTGTTTTGTTGGGCAGCTGCCAGGTTGCTCTGGGCTGTCCCCATAAGCTCCTTCAGCCTTTCCTAAACCTAGGACATAATCCACTATGGGAGTTCCTGGGTGGCGTGTTTGCCTTCCCAGTCCTCCTGGATCAAGTCAAGGGCCCACGTACCCAGCGTCCATATAACAGCTCAAAGGGAAAACTCTGTTGACTCTTGGGGCACCTCCCTCTATGCAAACAGGTGAGGAAGCTATTTCTCCCAGTCCCTCCCACGCTGTTCAGAAGCGTCTGGATCATTGACTTAAGGGTACCATTAAATCTTTCCACAAGCCCACTGGCTTGCGGGTGATAAGGTGTTGTGCATCTCTGCACCACCCCACACTTCTCTCACAAACATTTCATCAGGTCCGACCTGAAGGAACCACCTCGATCGGTGATGACCTCCATATCTCTCAACTTTTGTCAATGAAATGAGGGACATGGACATTTCTAGACACTCAAAATGAGGGACATTGACCATCAGAATGAGGGACACATCCTCAAACATGGAGATACAAGCTCAAAACACTGAAAACCACAGTATTTACTTGTACAAAGTTTATTTTGGATTTAGTATTTTAGAATAATAAGAGTTTCTGCTTTAAAGTCTGAATTACAGCACATTATGATGTGGGCAGCACCTTTTCCATGAGGAATGGATGAGGACAGAGCAATTTTAAGGGGCAAAATGAGGGATATCCCTCCTAATAAGTGACACTTGAGAGGTATGATGACCTCTCTGGAAACCCAACATGGGAGAAAATCCCAAGTAAGGCATCTGCCACTTTGTTCTCAGTGAGGATAGGGTGACTGCCTCTGGATACCGGGTGGCATAATCCACCACAGTCAGGATGAACCTCTTCCCGGAGCAGCTGGGGGTATTTAAAGGCCTCACAATATGCATTCCCACCCTCTGGAATGGCTCCTCCACTATGGGCAATGGAATTAGGGCAGCTTAGGTTTTCTTACCTGCCTTCCCTATTTCTTGGCACCGGTGACAGGACCTGCAATACTCCTTTCACCTGCTGGGTGAGAAGTTTGGGCCAATAGAAATTCTGGGCCAACTGCTGCATAGTCTTGTGATTCCCAGATGACCAGACATGGGAATATTGTGTGCAATCTTGAGCTACTGCTCACGGTATCCCTGGAGAATGACAAGCTGCCTGACTATCACCCCTCCTCTGTCTTAGCATCCTCAGTATACATCAGTCCATTGTCCCAATAAACTTTGTGTTTCCCATCACCTCTCTGTGCTCCATCAGAGTCTGGCCAAGCCTCAGCTTCTCTAGACTAGGGTCACTTTTCTGAGCCACTGAAACTCCTTACACATTCCCAAGGCATGGGACAGGTCTCCTTCAGTGTCTAAACCAGGATCCCTAGCTCTAGCATCAGGGCACTCAGGATCACTGTCATCCCTAACCCTCTAACAATTGGTCATCCCTCCATCCTCGGAGTAACCCTCCATAGCTGTTTGGTTAACTGCTACTGGGAAATTTCTACCCCTTTCATTAGTCTCCATATCAGGAGACCCAGGCTGGGAACCAGCCTCCCAGTGGTTTCCACAGGGGCTTCTCTGAGGTCCAGGAGCTACAATTTTCCCTTGCTGCTTGGCTATGGGTAACTGCACACCATCCCCTGTTAGAGATTGTTGCTGAGGAATTACATCAACCGCTAAAGTTTCAGCTACAGCAACCTATTGCACAGTTCCTCCTGTCTCACCCCAGTCTAGGAGAACACTAGCAAGTGGCATGTTTTCTCCTCCCAGTGAACCCTGTACCATCACAAGTTGATTGGGTATAAGCTGACAAGGCTCTACCAGATCCCCTTTACCAAAGTCAGGGATGCCCCGTGTCTCTTAACCCATATGTCTGTACACTATTCACAGTGACTAGCAGCATGTGTTCCCTCATGTTTATTGGCATGCTTTCAGGGATACACAAACAACCCACTTCTTTTGAGCACCACTTTGTGCACTATTTGTCCTTTGGGACACTGTCTGTAATATGCCCAGTTTCTTTGCAAACCCAACATTCATTTCTTTTCTCAGGTAAATCTTTTCTTTGAAACCTGGGGCTACCTGGTTTCAGTGGAGAAGTGAGGGTTTTAGCTGCCCTGAAGGTCGCTTTTCCTTTCTGCACTGCCATGCCAGCCCTATTCGCTCTCAGAGCAGGCCTGCTCCTGGCATAGCGGTTCAAGAGTTCAGCAGCCTCTTGCACTGTTTTGGATCTCAGTCCCCAGCCAGGTTTTCAGTGCTGCTGGGCATGCCTCAAAAACTATTCTAACAGTACAGCATTTTCAATTTTTCAACAGAGTCTGCTTCAATTCCTTCCCACTAACGTTTTAAAACTGATGTTGTTTCATGGCTAGCTCCTTGTAGCTAGGCTTCTCCTGAGCTTATAGAATTTAGCTCTGTATGCCTTTGCTGTTAGCTCATACTTTTTAAAAGTGTAGCTTTAAGTTTACTGTAATCATTACTGTCCTCATTGTCCATTTGACCCAGTGTATCCGAGCTTTCCCAGTAAGTAGTGGGGATAGCTAGAAGCTCAGGACCCTCTGGGAATATTTGCCTGAATGCATACTTTTTCAAAGGAATTTAAAATGGCATTCATATCTTCCCCTCTTTAAAGTCAGCTATCAATTTAGAATTTAATTTATAACCTAGTCCTGTAGTTCCAGTTAAACCCAGGCCACTTACCTGCTCTGGTGCTGGGGTCTGGAATCATAGCTTCTCAGTTCATGTTGCCTCTGGCACTCATGCTCTTCATGGTCAGCCTCTCACTGTTCTCGCTCTGCTTCTCACTGTTCTCACTCCCTCTTCTCTCCTCTGCGGCTCACTGAAGCTGCTCCCTCTTCTCTCTTTCCATCTTCAGCTTCCTGTGTTCAAGCTCCCTTTGCTGCTGGGCTTCAGACCTTTTCTGTTCAAACTCCAGCTCCATCCTCCATAACTCCATCTGTATCTTGATTGCTTCTGGCTCTAGAATGCTGGTGACCTTCCCCTGCTGCTGTGGCCCTTGGCTTGCACTGGCCCTGATGTCCTCCTCACTGGATCTGGACACTACACTGGCTGCTAGCCCCTCCATGCCCAAGTTCGGCCTTTTCAGTCACAGACTGTGACTCGGGGCTCTGGTGTATCTGTTGCCATCAGAGCCTCCACAAGGTTCTGCTTGTTAGCTTTCCCTCATACTGGACTCCTCTGTCCTGGCACAACTGTCTCAAGTAGTCTGCAGTGTACCCACTGTAGTTGAAGCCATCTTCTTCCCTAACTACAGCTACTCTAACTTGCACTGGAAAAAAATAAAACAGGTAGGAACTTTGACTGTAAGCAAAATTATATAGTTCTGTTTCTTTAAAAAAAAATAAATAAATAAATCACTGCCTTATTTTGTATGTGAGCTGTACAGCATTAATCTGACACACTGAACTGTTAAAGCTTGTGTTACCAATACTTTAAATCCCACCACTAACACCAAATCTGTCACAAATGCACTCCATAGGTCAGGCCCTCTGTTCTCACAGTGTCAACCTCAGAGTGCAATAGTGTGAACAGGTAACACACAGGGTAACCCTTCTGTCTGTTTTGGGTCTGAATCACCTTTTAGCCTCGAGTTCTGGAGGATTCAGACTATGAACCTATGCTAGCATACCCAATTAACAGGAACAGATAATATTCTCTTCAAAGGGGATGTAATATAATCTTTTGCCCAAGGTACCCAGCCAGCTGTTAGATTTAATACAGACTCAGCAAACACATGCAAAAGGACTGAAAGACAGAGGCAGTATAATAAAGAAAATGTTGTTTACTAAGAAGAGTTTCAAACAGGTATAATCAAACAGAGAACAAATATCAAAAGCTCACAATGACATAAAAAATGGGCAGTTACAGAACAAGACTCCTACCACAAACTTAAAGTCTTTCCTAACTACCAAACTGCTTTCGAGTCTAGAGACAGTCTGAGTCCAAAATGATATGACACTGTTTCCTCTGTTAGATGTTCATTTTAAATACCATCTCTCTCCCTTTCGTGAGGTCAGCTAGATCCTCCCTTAGGTCCAATTTCTAACATAGTTATCTACAAAGGTGTATTATAAATAATGTGAACATCAGCAAAAACCCATTTCCCAAATATGACAGTCTGGGATCAAACATTTCTCTTTGATGCCCCTCTGCTGATTTCCTGTGGCTAGTATGATCTGAGGGTTTCGACTCTTCACACCTTCAGCTATCAATTTGCCTTTTCCTGCAGGAACCATAAAGTTTATTAGGCCTGTTTCCTGACCAGATGTGTTCAGGAGGTTTCTCTGGTCTGTTTACAACATCCTGTATTATTACTGCACTGGAACCTGGGGGTCACCCACTGAAGCCCAGCTTAGCGCATCTAAGCAGACATTGACACATTTGTTTATAATACAAATATCATACAATAATCATAAGAAAATGACAGAGTTACAACCCCACTCAGGATCCACCCCCACACACCCCATCCTCACTCATTTAAAACTGTGCTATGTTGTAGCCCCACTCTCGATTGAAAAGACATCTTGCTGCTGGATCTGGCGACTGCAATATTAGGAAATAAGGTAGGTCTGGTTTAATATATTTCAAAGTGATTTGAACTTTTTACTCAGAACTTTGTCATTTTCTCTTTTTGCTAAGTATTCTCTCTCCTCCTTGGCTCCTGTCGGCAGGGACATCCAACCGACCTCCCGGCCCACACCCGACATCAGGCCACCTCCTCAAATTCCCCCACAGTTTGCCCCTGTGGCAGGGTGGTGAGAGCCTCCCAAGCTCTTCTCACTGGGAAGGATCCGGACTCTGAGGTGCCATTGAGTGGGGAATTAGGGCCTTGAGGAATCATGTTCCCACCCGAAGCCATTTTTCTCTTTTCGTCCCCCAGGAGATGTGGCGTGCAATGACATCATTGGAAGGAGCATGCACGCATTCACATGTGCACCCTCCAGGCGTCTGTGCCATCTCCGCCCCCAAGTTTACAGTGTCTGCACGCTGCCCCAGTCTCCACTAGAGCCAGTCAAGGACCAACCACTGTGGTCCCCACACCCCGGAGAAGGAGAGCAGTCCTCGGCGCTCAATCCTTCTCCTCCTGCCAACCCCTGGTGGCCCATGCTTGTTCCTGAACATGGATGCCAGCGTGGTGCATGGTAAGGCGACCTGTGCCTCAGCCCTCAGCACCACTGGGCCAACTACATCTTTGTCATTTGAAATATTTTACCAAATTTTCAACATAGCCTTTTGGGACCTCACATAGAAACAGGGAAGGATTAGACGAGAGGAGGCAAATGCCCATCTAGCTTGTCCACCACATATCAACAAGAGTAACTACTAATGCCCATTTTACTAGATATTTGTCCAGTTCGGTTTAAAACTATTGACTGTTTTACATTCCATACTCCTGCCACTCTCTGCAAGAACCATGCTCTCCTCCTCAGTTTTAAATTGCCTACCCCTTAACTGTAATTTATGACTTATTGTAACTCTTTTACAGTCAGAAAATTAAATATCTAGACTTGATCTCAAATCACTGTTATTAACAAAGATCTCGATCGGCCTTTCACCCACAGGCTTCTAAATCTCCTCCAAATTGCCCCATCAAAAAGATCCACTAGAAATTCATCTAAAGCCTCCATGCTGTTTCCCACTGTAATACCTCCTTGGACAGCGAGCTTTCTATTATAGGGCCCCTTTGGTTAAACTCCTACCGTCTGCCACCTCAACTGTATCAAACTAGGCCCATTCAAAACTGTCCTTAGGAACACATCCTTTCCTCCAGCTCCTGCGATTGCTTTTAACTTTCTGTCATGCTTCACTTGATTCCTTCTTTATCTCTCCATCTCCCTCTCTTACTCCCCTCCTCCCCTCTCCCTAGTTTCGCCATACCCACTGCCTTCTCCTGATCTCAGCTTTGTCTGGCACTATTTACATAATTTCTGTCTTGCTCTTATTTGTCTGATTATATAATTTGTGTTTAACTGACCTTGGATAGTTTTTATTCTGTATAATTATTGTTTTGTCTTTTTGTACCAGATATGCTTGTCATCTTCTGTATCATTGTTTTGTACCTCCCTGATGTGAAGCCTTTGCAAAGAGTCTCTGACTCAAAGGTTTGTAATTCTGATTCATTTAATAAATAAATACATAAATAAAAAAAATAATGACTTTAAAAACTAGTATCATGTCACTCCTTAGTCTCCTCATCTCCAGCTTATAGAAGCCCAGTTCATTTAACCTTTGCTTATAACTCAGTCCGTTCATTCTTTTTGTGATCTTCGTAGTTTTCCACTGTACCCTTTTTAACTTATGTATGTTTGTTTTGTCTGATGGGTTCCATAATAGTCCACAGTACTCAAGATGTGGATGAACCTGTAACTTATACAGTGGCATGACCACCTCCCTCTCCTACATGTTAGGTTCTTTCTTATACAACCCATGATCCTATTACACTTTGAAACAACCTCATCGCACTGTTTTGAGAATTTCAACTTGCTATCTATTAAAATACACAGATCTTTTCATACTGCAAAGTTCTTAGTTCTGTGCCACCCATGTAATATTTTGACTGCCTCTTGTTTGACCCAAAAGCATCATCATGCACTCTTCAAGATTAAAGCTCATAAGGGGCCTATGCAAAAAAGGGTGCCTTCATGCCGTAGCTGAGGCACATAGGAAACTCTACAAAGGGAATCTGCGACTGGACCCGCATCAGCATTCACAATCCAAGCACAAGGTGGATCCAGACCCTTGAGGGTCTCTGCAAGTCACTCTGATTTCTGATGATTCATATTCCATTTGCCTAAATACTCTTGGTATGTAGGGTAAATAATACAGATTTTTATATCTTCAGAGTCTGCCAAGAAACATTTGTAAACAAGCAAGAGTACAGTGCTCCTCGCTATAACGAACCTCGTTATAGCGAATTATCGATTGTAACAAATGACTCACTTGGCTCCCATGAATTCAGCACTTGTCCAAAACATTACAGTCATAGCGTCTATGCGTGTCTACATTGAAACACAGGGCTGCCTCAATTTCTCCCATCAATTAAACAAATCAATTGAATACCCTTGTAATGCAATAATTCCATCAAATAATCAGTTAACCAAATCAGTTTAATGCAAAGAAGTGCAAGATCATGCACATAGGAAGAGAAACCCTGAAGCCACCTATAGGCTGGGAGGAGTTGCTGGCAGTCACAAGGGAAGAAAGAGACTTGGGCATCATCATCACCGATGAGCTGAAATTATCCAAGCAGACCACTAAAGCAGTAGGTAAGGCTAGGGGATGTTGGGGTGTATTAGTAGGAGTATCACAAGTCGGAAGAGGAGGTAATAATCTCTCTTTACAAGACACTGGTCAGGCCCCATCTGGAGTACTCGTGCAGTACTTGAGGCTACACCTTCACAAGGACAGTAACCAAATGGAGGCAGTCCAGAGAAGGGCAACCAGAATGGTGCAGGGACTGCATCAGAAAACATCACGAGGACAGATTAATGGAGATCAATATGTATACCCTAGAGCAAAGGAGGGAGAAAGGTGATATGATCGAAACATTCAAACACATTAAGGGCATTAACAAGGTGAAAGAGTCTAACATGTTTCAATATAAGAAAAATAGTAGGACAAGAGGTCACAGCATGAAATTAGAGAGAGCCGATTAAGGGGTAATGTGAGGAAGTTCTTTTCACAGAAATGGTGGTGGATGCATGGAACAGCCTACATCAGGAAGTGGTGGATATAAATACAGTGCAGGGTTTCAAACAGGCATGGGATAGGCATAAGGAGCAATACAGATGAGTATGAATAGATAGGCCATTGACAGAGCAAAGGCTGATGGCACATTCATAAGGTAGAAAAAGAAATGGACAGACTGGATGGGCCTTGTGGTTCTTATCTGCCATCAACCTTTATGTTTCTATGTTTCTATTAAAACACACACTCCGTTCAGGATTCAGGATTCACATTTCATTGTTAAACACTGCTGCTGCTGTAAGGATGAAACAATCCTCGTACTGGTCCAAACAAAGCTGCCTGTCCTGGACATCTGAAATCTGGTGAAAGCCTCAAGAAAATATCTTCAGACACCGGCTTTTCAAAATCCACAATTTGTACTTGATACAAACAGGAGGCATTGCTGCGTGAGTTTGTTGCAGAGTGTGGTGAGCTGGAGGGACTTGCAAGAAAAAAATTGAGACTTGCTGATGAAAAACAGATCGACACTGCCACACAGCTGTGGTTTACCAGCAATGATCAAATGGAGTGCCACTGTCTGGTTCAGTTCGTGAGAAAGTGGACCAGTTTGCCAAGCAGCTCTATGGCGAGGACAGCCGCTTCAAATCATCTGCTAGATGGCTCTGGCGCTTCCAGAGAAGACATGCCGTTAGGTGAGTGGCAATAACTGGTGAGCAGCAGGTAACAAGGGGTTACATTTGGGTAGGTTTACTTTCATAAAATGTACCACTAGCAGTCAGGATGTGAAAATCCTGTGTGTGTATTACTATCAGTCCTGTGTGGGGGGTCATGAATGAGTACCTGGTATGCTGCCAGTGTATCCAATCACTTCATTATTTAAAAACAAGCAAAAAAAAACTGTCTGTACCTTAGTCTCAAACCACAATTTAATCTACTTTATTGTATGGGTTAAATCCATAACTCATCATTTCAAGAAAGGGGTTCAAGAAGGGTTGGGATATGTATGGGAAGTAAGTGCATCCCAGGCGCCACTGGAGAATGGGGACCTTGTAGGAGTGGGGGGCTAAAGCGGTGCCCTGGGAAGGCACTGATCATCGAGCAGACTCAATAGACCATAGGGCCTAATCTGCTGGCTTCTTAGTCTGTATCATTTTCTGTATTAATTCAGCATGTGGAACTTTATCAAAAGCCTTACTGAAATCCTGGAACACAACATCCACTGGTTTACTCCAGTCAAGCGCTTCATCGACTGCACCAAAGAACTCCATCATATTGATTAGACATGACCTGCCCAACCTAAACCCGTGCCGCGTAGCATCAAAATATTTTATCAGCAATAGATTTGTTTCCCTACCACTGAGGTCAAGCTCACTGGTCTGTAGTTAGCCTTATTGCTTTTTCCTTTTTTAAAATCAGTGTAACAACTGCTCTCATCCAATCTCTTGGGACCTCTCACTCCTCCAAGGATGCTTAAATAATCTAGTGAATGGGTCAGCCAATACAGTTCCCAACTCCTTTAGTATCCTGAGATGCAAACCATCAGGACCCTGAGCCTTATTTACATCAAAACAACAGAGGTTCAATTATTCAAATCTGTCCTGAAAGGGATTTTGAGGTCACTCGCCAAAATCACCTTTCAGATAAGATTGAAAATATTCACATAGTGGGTTCATGAGGTAGGGTCATAAGAGGCTATGCTGATAATTTGGTGAAAAATATGATAAAATGATCAACTTATGAGTGAACATTGAAATATTTCAGCGTTCACGCATAACTAGCCTTTCTGGACCCCACCTCATGAACAACATAGATGAAATTTTCAAATCCCAGCCAAAGGTGATTCACAGTTGCCACAAAATCACGTTTCAGGATTCAAACACTTTATTCTACCTTGTTCATGAGGTGGGGGCTGGGAAAGGGATCAGAGCAGTACAGGAGGAGTTTGTGGAGTTGAGGAGGGGTCTTAGACACGTAGCATACACAGTAACCTTCTCGGAGGTGCTGCCTGTCTATTGCATGGGTGAGGCTAGGTGCTCCACCATGGGATTCAATCAATGGTTGAAAAACTAGTGCAGAGCTCAGGGTTTTGGCTTCTTTGGGGACTGGAGTCCACCTGGACAGATGCGGCCTATACTGCGCGATGGTCTGCATCTGTCCAGGAGGGGAACCAGGGAAAAGCTACCCTGAATTCCATTGATTTTATCTGTATTTATTATGTTTTGTTTTAGTTGATTGTGCAGTGCCTTGAGGTTTGAAAGGCGCTATATCAAATAAATTTATTATTATTATCCTAAGTGATAGGTTTAAATGCTTCATTGGCAAGCATTTAAACTAATCAGAGTGGGCACTGAAAAGGAGAAGGAAATCCTAGGCCTCCACCAAAAAAATCAGGGTAGTTAGTGAGATAAACACCAAGATAGAGAAGTTGATAGGGAGAAGGGTAGGGGTAAATGGAGAAAAGACAAACGTAGTAAGGACAGGGATGGGGCAAAAGAGATAAGGCCATAAAAAATGGAGGGTAATGAGTACCAATGCCCGTAGTCTAGGTAACAAGCTCCCAGAACTGGTGGCCTTGATGGAAGGGATGCCTGGATATCGTGGCAGTCCACAGAAACATGGTACACAGAGAACCATGACTGGGATGTCAGCATACCAGGTACACAATCTATAGGAGGGACAGGGAGGATAGAAGAGGAGGGGTAGCTCTCTACATAAGGGAAGGATCAAAGCAATGGAACTAAAGGATAAACAGGAGGAGAGGAGGCACTGTGGGTCACCCTGGAGATTGGAAATAGCACAACAATCCGCACGGGGCTGTATACAGACCCCCATCTTAGGGGAGAAAATTGACAAGGAAATGATAGAAGGCATCCATAGTATGGCAGAAAAGGGGAGATATTGTTGATGGGGACCTGAAAATGCCAGAAGTTAACTGGAGCACCTTTTGCAGCCACATCCAAGAGCAGGGTCATTCTTGATGCCCTACAGGGGCATGCCTCAGACAGCTAGTGTTGGAACCCACTCGGGAGGAAGCAATCTTAGATCTAGTACTATCAACCGGGGATGGAGAGAGGATCTCAGATCTAGAAGTGGGTAGCCATCTGAGAACAAGTAACCACCAAACAGAGTGGTTCACGATAAACACAGCGCAGAGTAAAGCCATACAAAAGTGAGGGTACTGGACTTTAGGAGGCTGACTTTGTCAAAATGGGAGAGAGTCTCAGAAAAGCACTAGCAAACAGGCAAGAAGGAGGGTGGAGGAACAATGGGGAACATCAAAACTGCCATCACAGAGGCAACAAGAAAAAATTATTCACCTTAGTAATGTTGTTTCTTCTAATGGAGTCTTGCTGTATTCTGACATATGCAGTGATCACCAACCTTTGAACTGCCCGGAGAACAAAGAGTTAACTTTCCATGCAGGGCATGGAGCGCTGAGCTTCGAGCTCGGTTGAAACCTCTGTCTGCTGTTGTTTAAACTCCAACCATCAGATCTTTACGAGCTATACTCACTAGGCGTTCTGTGTGGAAACTGTAAACTCACACTAGCCAACTGGCATAAATTTCTTAAAAAGGGTTTTTGGTTTCAAAGCAAAGACTCAAGTCAGGAAACCCAAAAACAAAACACAACACAAACCCAAAATAAAGGAGGGTGAGAAAAGGGCACCTTTAGGTGCCAACACTGCTCCTGCCCACCCACATCCCAAAAACCAGGTTCTGAGAGGGAGGAGAGTCAGAATACAGCAAGACTCCATTAGAAGAAACAACATTACTAAGGTGAGTAATTTTTCTTCAAACAACATGAAGTCTTGCTGTATTCTGACATATGCAGACTACCAAGCAGTACCTCCGAGGAGGAGGGACAGAACCTACTTTGGGAAAAGGCTCTGAAGTACTGTGTGTGCCAAACCGAGCATCACTCCTAGCCTGGATATCCAGAGAGTAATGCTGGGTGAATGTTTGGACTGTTTTCAGTTGGCTGCTTGACAGATTTCTAAGATAGGAACATCCCTGGCAGCAGCCAGGGAAGCAGCATGTACCTCTAGTAGAGTGAGCCCTCAGGCCTGAGGGTGGGGTTCTACCAATTTCTCATAGCAGAATTGTAGAGACAATCCACCTGGCAATAGATCTTTTAGTGGCAGGTTTGCCCTTACTGACCTCCCATAAGTGAGGAACAACTGAGGATTCAAACCTGACCCTTGGTGCGCCTATGTAGTAGCTAAGGGCTCTTTTACGTCCAGGCTGTGCAACCTCCTCTCCCCAAAGGAGGAATGGTCAGTGAAGAAACAGGAGAGACAGACTGATTAAGGTGGAAATCTGAAACCACCTTAGGCAAAAACTTCCTGTTAGTTCTTAGGACCACTTTATCTGTATGGAAAGAGATGAAATCAGGCTCCACTGACAGGGCTTGCAATTCACTGATGCACCTGGCAGAGGTAATGGCTACCAAAACACAGTTTTCCAAGTCAAGTACTTAAGCTCGGCAGAGGACAAAGGCTCAAAGGGGTTGCATAAGCTGAGCAATGTAAACATTAAGGTCCCAAGCAGGAGCAGGGTACCTGAAAGGAGGATTGGTGTGCAGCAATTCCTTGAAGAATTTGCAAAATACAGGATGGGCTGATAGAGGAAGAGGGCTTGCTCTACTGACAAAAAGGCAGAAACAGCTGCCAAATGTACTTTAAGTGTAGCTGGTCTGAGTCCCAAGCCATTGAGATGAACCATATAGTCCAGGACTGTAGGCAACCCAGCAGATTCTGGAGAAATATGCTTACCAGAGCACCAAATAGTGAACCTTTTCCATTTGAGTTGTGAGTCTTTCTGGTGGAAGGCTTCGAGAAGCCTTAAGAATATCCAGAACACCTTGAGAGAGGTGCAGATCAGCAAACTCTAACTCTTCAAGAGCCAGGCCTTGAGATTGAGAGATTTGAGATTCGGATACCAAATCCTTCCCTGAGAGGATGTCAACAGGTTGTAATTCCTGGGAAGAGACAGGGGAAGATGGACTGCTAAGGACAGCAACAGTGGATACCAGGGCTGTCTGGCCCAGTCTGGGCGATCAGAATCACTTTGCACGGTTGAGACCTGATCTTGACTAGTACTGTGAACAGGAGAAGGAAGGGGAAAGCATACAGGAACTTTCCTTCCCAATTCAGAACCAGAACATCCAGGGGCTGAACCCAAGACTGGGGTCTGCAGCAAAAGAGAGGAAGTTGGTGATTGTCTGGGGCTGCAAAAGATCTATCTGTGGAGTGTCCCATGTGAGAAAATCACTTAAAATTAGGGGATCTAGGGACCACTCATGGTGGCCCAGAGATATCCTGCTGAGAGCATCTGCTAGGACATTGTCCTACACCGGGAGGTGAACTGCTATCAGAGAGTTTGCAGGAATAGGCCAGAGACCACAACTCCCATTCCAGCTCTGCACAAGGCATGAACAACAAGTGCCCCAGCTTGTGATGTATAAATCGTGGTGGTGTGGCTGTTCTGATCTGGACTACCTTGTTCTGTACAGACTTTGAAAAACTTGCAGTGCCAGAAACACTACTCTGAGTTCCAAGAGACTGATGTGAAGCAGAGATTCTTGAGGTGACCACAGCCTTGGGTGGTAAGATCCCCAAGTGGGCTCCCCAGCCCAAGAGGGAGGCATCTGTGGTGAGGATTAGTGAATGAGACTGAGTGACAAAGGAACTCCCTGCCTTAAATGTCCTGATCCTGCCACCATTGCAAAGCCTGGATCAGGGTTCGAGTCACTGGGACTAGTTTGGTAAGGAATCCTTTCTCTGGGACCAGAAGGCTCTCAAGTGGAACTGAATGTCCCTCATCTAAAATCTTGCCCCTTGGACCACTGCTGTAGAGGCTGCCATGTGGCCCAGGAGCTGCAAGAAGTGCCTTGCGGTTGAGACACCTGAAGGGTGAAAGAAGAGGCCAGTTCTATTAGTGTCCTTGCCCTGTCCAGAGGAAGGAAGGTGTTTGCTCTTATTGTATCCAGCTCTGCCCCTGTAAAGGTGAGGAGCTGTACTGGCTGGAACTGACTTTGGAAGGTTTAGGAGGAATCCTAAGAAGTGAGCAGTTGCTGAGTTATCTGAAGATGTGACTTGACTTGGTCTGGAGACTGACCCACTATGAGCCAGTCATCCAAGTATGGAAAGATGGAGATCTTTTTCTCCTTAGGAAAGCAACCACTACTGCCAGGCACTTTGTGAACACCCTTGGGGCTGATGTTGGGCCAAGGGCATTGCTCTGAATTGATAGTGGCCTGAGGGCAACTCAAACCTGAGGTACTTTCTGTGGGAGCACCTGATGGGAATGTGAAAATAGGCATCTTTGAGGTCAGGAGGCTAGCCAGTCCCCTGTCCTTAGAGAGGGCAGAATTATTCCCAGAGTCACCATTTTGAATCTTGGCTTTAAAGGTGCTTGTTTAGATATCTCAGATCAGGATGGGCCACCATTCTCCTGTCTTGTTGGGGTTAGAAGTACCTGGAGTACAATCCTTTGCCCCTGTGTAGAGTAGGAACCCTTTCTATGGCTCTGAGAGCCAAGAGGGAAGAAACCTCTGCCTCTAGAGCAAGGGCATCTGATGGATTTGCAGGTGGAAAGGATCTGGTTCTCATCTTGGGAAATTTTTGGAAGCTGAGAACCAGCCCCTGCTTTCTACTTCTAGGACCCAATTGTCTGATGTTAAAGACTTCAAGTCCTGGACAAAGTAAGCCAGCCTGCCCTACAGGTATTGGAGAATCGGCCGGGCAGACCCATCAGGGCGTCTGCTTGGCAGGAGCTTAGGCTGAGGGGTGGAAGCAGGCCTGCTCATTCCCGTCTGCCTCTCCTCTAAAGAACCCCTCTGAGCAAAAGCAGAAGAGGAGGCCTGGGCTTGGTAAAGGCCTTTGAGAAAGGCTCCCCTCCCCTGGAATGCTGCCTCTGAGGTGGCTTGCCTTTCTTTGGCCTGAGCACTCCTGTAGGTGGTCCTGTATAGTCCATCTTCTTCATATAGTTCTATGTCTGCTCCCCAAACAGAGAATTACCAATGACAGAAAATCCATGGCCTCAGCATGGGTATCCTGTGATAGGCTAGTACATCTGAGCCAAGCTATCCTCCGAAGGCCACAGATGTAGCCATGACTCTAGATGAAACATCATTGGAGTCCACAGCAGCATGAAATTGCACCTTGGATGCCTCAATCCCATCTGCAGCCACCGCTCCAGCTCCTTGGCAAGCTGGTCAGGGGCCTGTTTAGCTAGAGCCAGCACAGTGTCCCACCTGCACTTCTGGTATCTAGCTGTGTAGACCAAATAGTTAGCCTGCCTGAGTCCCAAAGTTGCTGCTATGTACTGTTTCTTTGCCATGGCATCAATCCTCCTGGAGTCCTTATCTGGGGTTGAGACAAGGGAATATTTGCCTTATCACAGGCAGCAGTCTGCACTACCCCAACATGGCTGAATTGCTGGGAAAGAAACTCCGTGTCGAGCCTGAAAGAGTATACCTCTTGTCCATTCTTCTGTCCACAGGAGGTATGGAATTAGGAGTTTTAGAATTTTAAATTCTGTTTCCCAAAAGATTTATGGATGGAATAGACAATCTCCTGGACTCTGGGATGTCCATCATCTCAACAAAATCAGGCTCCTCCTGATCCTCTACTGCTTCTTCCATAGGAAGCTGGAGGTTTCAGCCACTTTCTTGTAAAACATAAAGTGGAAGGGACTCAGAAAGCCTAGGAGGAGAAACACCTGAAGGTCTGTCTGAGGAGATGTCGGGTCAATAGGCACATCCAGACTTTTATAATCACCATCATCATCATCATTATCTTCATACTCTCCTCCTCCTCCTCCTCCGGTTCATAAATTCTTCTCAATTATAATCCGAACCGGGAACCGACTGAACCGAGCCCCTGACAGATGGTGCCAGTTCGCCGGAACCGGGTTAGCGATTTAACTATCCTTATCGTTCTGGCTATCTCATCAGCGGTCGAAGAAAGAACTTGTGGATCCGAACCGGATGATTTATCCCTTTCTTTCTTTTAACGGAACCGACTCCTCAGAATCGGTTCTCCTTTTGCCCGAAGTTTCGCCCTGGTCAGAGGGCACTCCTTCTGGTTCGGTCGAACCGAACCGGCTGGCCATCCGGTCAGCGGACTTCTCGGCCTCCCTTTCCCTCAGTCTACCTACTCTCTTATCCAGGGTAGCTTTGGGAAAACTTTTACAAATTTGGCAGTCTGAATTGAGGTGGTCAAACCCCAGACAATAAACACAGGTAGTGTGGGATCAGCCTTAGCAAGGTTTCCCACACACACTACAGTGTTGAAACCCAGTGGGCCTGGTTTTTTCTTGGGTTTCTCAGACATGGCCAATCCTAACCAAACTTACCCTTTTTTGGCAATCCACCAGGCAAGACACCTATTGGTTCCTGACCGTGTTACGGGTCATGTAAAAACCGTAATGAAATCTGTTTTTTTTTTAGAACCGATACAGACCCGGTTACCACACTCTAATAAAGACAGAAGTTTTTACATAAACCTGATCGGTTCAAACCGAACCGATCCAATGTTTACAAGTTCCACACAGAAACTAATACAAAACCTATCTAGTACTCACGGTACCACAGACAGAGACTTAAACCGACAGGTTCAGTAGCAGAAATTAGCCGAAACGAGGTGAAAAACAACACTTTAACGACTTTTTGAACTGAGCGAAGGAGAAATCTCCGGGCGACTGTTCAATGAGGCAAGTAAAGAATCTGATGATTGAGTTTAAACAACAGCAGACAGAGGCTTCAACGAGCTCGAGCTCAGTGTTCCATGCCCTGCATGGAAAGTTAACTCTTTGTTCTCGGGCAGTTCAAAGGTTGATGATCACTGCATATGTCAGAATACAGCAAGACTTCATGTTGTTTGAAGCCTTTGTGTGAAGCAAATAAACAAATCAAAACGAAAGAAAAAAAACACCCTGGCTCTCAAAAGAGGTGGTGGGGAAAGTTAGAGAGAAAAGATAGCATTCAGAAAGTATAAGAAACACAGAAGAAGCATGACAGAGAACTGTACCCATTAAAGCAGAAGGAAGCTGGGAAGACAGTCAGAATAGCAAAGACCCAAACTGAGGAAGAGAGAGCCAACTGGTTAAGAAGGAGGATGAGGCTGTGGAGCCGAGCAAAATGGATGCCTCCTTCTAGAGCTCTGTCACTAGATTGGTATTTAATACAAGAATTGCTGGTTTGGTGGGACTAAGCTGCAAATTCACAGTTATTAACTTTGCTGAAAATCCAGTGACCATCATGAAATCCTCATAAAGACAAGACTCCTGGGGATGGAGCCAGAACTGAAACTCCAGCTGGCCCGCTGGCTGCGATCAACAGGGTCTACCTCTGGACTATGGAGGCTTCACCAGAAGAAACACTTCAGATGATCGGGCTGAAACTGAATAAAATCATATCATCAGTTTCTGGCTTATCTAATAAAATTGATGCTCTGACTAATAGAGTGGCAGGAGTGGAAGCAACGATGGATTTGGTGCAAACAACATCCAACAAAGCCTCCAAATGGGCCAATGTGGTGATGGGAGCCGTGACCTTGATTATTAAAGAGAACACCACCTGAAATCCCACCTGGAAACTCTTGAGAACCAGGCAAGGGCAGCAAATCTGCGACTTTTGGGTTTTCAGAGGGCTCGAAGGATCACCTTCTTTTATCCGGGACTGGATGGTGCAGCAGCTGAGAGGAAGCTTCAGAGCAAACACATCGTATCCAGAAAAAGCATATAGATAACCCTAATGGCAGACAAGACAATCCAGAGGTGCCGCGAGCTGTGGTGGTGGATCACGGATGGTATCGATCCCGAGATTTCTCTGCCCTGACCAAACGTAAACGGGTGCTGTTGCAGGATGGGAAACCACCGGATGTATTCAGACATAGGATACGGACCCAACAGAGAAGGAAGAGGTCTGACGGGTGCCGCTGTTCTAAGGGAGGCGGGGTCTCACGGCCTTATCTTTCCGGCCCGGCTGCGTATTGCCCATCACGGAAAGATCTATCTTTTCACCGAGCCTATGGATGCCCTGAAATGGGCACAGAAGAATTCGATCCAGAGACCCAGAGTCAGAGACCGTGAAGCCTCATTATCGGAGGAGGAAGAGGACCCATGAACATATCTTTGTACAGGCTGGTGATTTCTTTATTTGGCCAAATTTACATGGGGCAATGATTTGGTTCAGGGCATATCGGGACTAGCGACTTTTAGACACACCGCATTTCTACCTGCTCTGTCTGGGAATGATGCCCTGTAAGAACTAAATCGTAATAATAAGGAGGGATTAAATAATGATGGATGTTCTAAAGTTGGGAGCCTTAAAGTAATTAATAAATACTGTTCTCTTTTGCAACTTTAAAAAAAAAAAGTAGGGTAGTTAATGCAGCTTGTGTTCTAAATGAAAACAATGTTCTACAGGATTTTATCCCTTTTTGTCTTTACATAAATATCGAGTTCTGATGGTGACATCTTTATGTTTATGTTAAAGCACACTGTGCCTTGATTTTTAAGTTTAAGCATGGTAGACACTTCACCTTTAGTGGTGAAAGAGAATGGTAAAAGTTACTCTTTACCTAAAAGATTAGATACCATGCAGCTCATGGGCTCATTAAATGCAGCATACTGTGTTTATTTTCTTTTAATAGATTAAAGATTCCCCCACATGATGTATCTTAAGTACTGATGGTTTTATAGCGGAGTGTACTGAGAGGTGTACATCCTTATGGGGTATTAATTGTAATGCAGTGCTTGTGACTTAACTGTATGTTTGTTTATGAAACAATAAACATAAAGTTAAAAAAAGAGAGATAAAACCTTATATAGGTACATTAGGGAGCAAAGAAAGACCAAGGGAGGGATAGCGAGGCTTAATAAAGGGGGAGTGGGTGGGCAGACAGGGACAGTGAAAAGTAGGGATACTGAACAAATGCTTCTGCTTAGTATTCACAAAAGAAGAGGAGGGGAGGTACCTAATCCAATCAATAGAAGCATTCTGGATGGGCATACCAGTCCTTTCACAGATGAAAGGGTTTTGAAAGAACTTCTAAAACTGAAGGTGGACAAAGCAATGGGGCCTGATGGGATTCACCCAAATTCTAAAAGAACTAAGGGGAGAACTAGTGACACCACTGACTACCCTTTTAACAAATCATGGGAAGATGGTGTGGTACCTAAGGACTGGAGGAGGTGGATGTGATTCCCTTCACAAGAGTGGGAGCACAGCAGAGGTACGAAACTACAGACCTGTTAGCTTGACCTCAGCGGTAGGGAAAATGATGGATTCACTTCTGAAAAAAGAACTGTTGACTATCTAGAGGCCAGCAGGGCACAGGACCCAAGGCAGCATGGATTCACAGCGGGAAGGTCTTGTCAGATGAATCTAATAGATTTCTTTGACTAGGTGACCAAAGTAGTAGATCAGGAGGGGCTGGGACATGGCTACCCAGACTTTAGCAAGGCATTTGACACAGTCCCACACAAAGATTAATAAACAAATTAGCCATCCTGGGAGTGGGTCCCAGGTGGTAGCCTGGGTAAAAATTGGCTGGACAACAGGACACAGAGGGTAATAGGAACGGAGTCCATTTGAAAAGAAAGGGGAGTTACTAGCAGGGTACCACAGGGTTCAGTATTGGGTCTGGTCCTTTAATGTTTTATTTATTTATTGAAATGTTTCACCAGGAAGACATGCTGAGCAACAAATTGCTCATCTCCGGTGTTACCTGGGGTAGAAAACAATGGGATAGAATACAGAATATCTTTGTAAGTGATATTGCAGAGGGACTGGAAGGAAAAGTATGCCTCTTTGGAGATGATACTAAAGATCTGCAACAGGGTTGATACGGTGGGGGGGTTGAAAGGATGAGAAGGACTTGGCAAGATTGGAGGAATGATCAAAAGTATGGCAGCTTAGATTCAATGCAAAGAAGTAAAACATAACATACGGGAAACAAAACCCAGGGAAAAAAAAAATGGGGAGGGCGGTATGAACAACAACAAAATGGAAAGGGACCTGGGGGTAGTCATATCAGATGACCTAAAGATAAGCAAGCAATGTGAGAAGGCAGTAGGATGGCTGGGGATACTGGGATGTCTAGGGAAAGACAACACCAGTAGAAAACAGGAAGTTGTTATCCCTCTGTACAGACAGTTGGTGAGACCCCATCTGAGTACTGCATGCAGTTCTGGAGACCCCATCTACACAAGGACATAGACAGGATGGAGGCAGTCCAGAGGAGGGCACAAAAATGGTGCAGGGTCTGCAACAGAAGCCATATGAAGAGAGACTAAGGAGCTTAATATGTATACCCTTGAGGAAAGGAGGAGAGGGGACATGATAGAAACTTTCAAGTACCTCAAGGAATCAACAAAGTCCAAGAGGGCAGCATCTTTCAGAAAAGAGATGTGCAAGAACAAGGGACACAATTTGAAGATGGGGGAGGATGGCTCAGGGGCAATGTGAGGAAGTATTTTTTCACAGAGAGGGTGGTGGACGCATGGAACAGCTTTCCTGAGGTTGTGAGGTCCAAAAACAGTGGGGGAGTTCAAGAATGCATGGGACAGACATAAGGCAATTCTGGTCGGGGGCAGGAAGAAATAGGCTGTTGGTTAACTAGGATCTGCAGCTTATCCAATAGGTAGGAAATGGGCAGACTAGGTAGGCCAAGCGGTCCATATCTCAGTCAAAGTCTATGTTTCTGTGTTTCTATGTAAGAAGACTACATTGAAATTCTGGTGTAAAATAAGGTAAAATTACTAGTTATGAGTGAGTGTTGAAATATTTCAACAATCACTCATAAGTTTGCTAATTTTCAATATTTTTGTTCCAAACTTTCAACGAGGCATTTTTTCACACCACTTGATAAACGACAGGTAGTCGTCTTTTTAAATCCTGAACAAGATGTCTTTTTCGCACTTGTGGTAAATGACGCTTCAGCCAATATACTATAAATAGCACATGTCTTGTTTCTAAGGGTGGGAGTCATAAACTACTATTTTGAAAATTTGGGGTCAAAATTAAAAAACAATAATAATTATTACGAAATGTTGTGTGTAATGCTATCCTTTACCCCACCCTCCCAGGCAGTGCTTTGTGATCCTGTGTCAGTGAGCTGAGTTCAGGGCGAGCCATTATGAGCCAACTGAATGGGGTGATGCTGGGGAAAGCACTGTTGTGCAACACCACCTCCCAGCCAGGAAGGAAAGATGCATGGCTGCCCGCATGAGCTCAGGTATCATATGATGAAGAGAACTCTTCTCTTAGCATAAGGCCCTGTACATCTACACCAGTGGGTGGTACAGGGCCCTGTGCATTGGCTGAGAGATGGACTCTTTGCCCTGTGCATCTATATCTGCAGCCAATGGAGAGCAGGCCCAGAGGGCCCTGTGTTTCTGAAGCCCACCAAACAAGCCCCTGAATTCTTGACATCCGTTGCTGCGAAATCTTTCCTTAGTCTGCATCTGTTCACACACATCTCAAAGGGACCTGTGTAATGAAGATACAGTTCCACTATCTCCTCCAGGGTGACAACTAAGCCCACTAGATAGTTCAGTGGGCAGGGCTGAGGCGGGCACATGGGCAAAGTCGGGAGAAAGTACAGACAATAGAAAAAAATCCTTTCTTGCCTATCTTCTATGCTACTTGTATGACATTTAGTATCACTAACCCTGTTTCACTACGGAACTCTAATTTCTTTAAATCCACTGACCAGTTCATTTAGAGTAGATCTTACTGCTAATAAATGAGAGCAAAGCTTGTCGATATGAGATCATATCTCAGTACAGATATCCTCTGAGTAGTACTGTCTTAGTAATGGGGGGCTTACATGGGTCGTTTGTTTCTATGCATCTGATAGGCTGCGAGCAGAAAGGGAACCAAATTGCTGAAATGGTTTTGGGAATATATAAACAAGACCTTGAATTTAAACTGAATGGGGGGTGCAGCAAGGGTTGCAGTACCAAGGGTTCCCAAAAGAGGTGCAGATAAGCCCCAAGTAAAATACATAGAGCAGGCAGACAGGGAGAGGTGCAGAGAGAATAGGAGAGGCTGTCTGGAAGAGGGAGCAATCAATCCTCTCAATTAAACTGCACAGGGTGATCAGTGAAGGAGGAGTGCTAAGAATGGGTGGGGATGGGGACTAAATGCAAGAGGGAGAAGAGGGAGGGATGAAAGACAGGCAAGGGGAGAGACACTTGAACAAAAAAGAGTGACAGAATCAGGAGTGGTGGAGAGAGTGTCCTTAACACTAGAAGTCTGATCCAGCCATCCATACTGCCGGTGGGACTGGCCTGCAACCCCATAGAGGGGGACAGACACACCCTAGGGGAGAAATATGGACAGACGATAGAAAGATCTGGGGAGGATATGGGAAAGAGGGTAGGGACAAGGGTTGGAAGGTGGCTTAAATAAATGCCAGGAGCCTGGGGAATAAAATGCCTGAGTTCCAGGCCATGCTGTTTGAGGTGGGGTGGATGTAGCAGCGGTCACTGAAACTTGGGCCACCCGTGGCCATGACTGGGACCTAATCTGAGTGGGTACCTTGTGCTAAGGAAGGACAGAAATGTGGGCAGAGGGGAGGAGAGCATTGTTCATAGGGATAACATTGAGATAATGAGAGTGGAGGAAGCAGGGGCAACATGGAGGCCCTATGGGTCACCCTGCGAACCCCCATGGGAGGAAGATCAATTTTAGGGTGGTACAGCCCCCAGGACTAGCGGAGGCGTGAAGGATTGCCTGTTGGCTAACATTAAGGGGCAGTGTGGATTGAAAGGGAAGGAGTGATGTTGATGGGGGACCTTAATATGACAGCCACTGATTGGGGTACTATGACGTCCACTGTAACCAGGAGTAGAAGCTGCTGGATGGCTTCCTGGACATGTTCCTCAATCAGCAGGTGATGGACCCAAGGAGGAGGTCATATCCTGGATGTGGTTTTAGCGGATGGGGATCTTGTATGAGATGTGGTTGTGGAAGAACCCTGGCTGGGGCGACCACAACACAGTCTGATTTCGGCTAAACTGGGGGCGGGGGGGATCATTCAAGGACAATGATAGTTGATTTTAGAGGGCGGACTTTCAGAACATGGGGAAAATTCTCCAGGAGCATTTGCGGGATGTAAAACCAGGTTTGGACATGGAAGGTAGGTGGGAGATCATAAGCGGGGGCTACTGGAGGCCACCAGGACCTGTGCAAGAGTGAGCGCAAGGGCGGTAGGTCTCAAAACCATGCTGGTGGACCAAGGAGGTCCAGGAGGAGGTAAGCGAGAAGAAGGCTGCTTACAGTAGGTACAAAAAATGAGAGGAGAGAGGATAGAGAGAACTATCGCCTTGTAACCAGGAAAGTCACCAGAATAGTGAGGGGGGAAAAGGCCTGAAAGAGCAGAGGCTGGCGCAGGGGTATGGGGTGGGAAAAGGGGTTCTTTAGGTATATTGGTGAGAGGAGGAAGGTCAAGGGCCAGCTCAGTAGGTTGAGGACAGTTGGGGGTGGGTGGAAGGGCTGGAGGCAGGCTACTTTGCCTCAGTGCTCACTAGGGAGGAGGCTGAGGAACTTCCAAAGGGGTTGAAGGACACAGAGGCACAGCAGACCTGACTATTGGGGTACCTGCTGAAGAACAAGCTGCTGGGGAGGTAGGCCAGGGTGAGATATCAGGCTGGTTCTGCTGAAAAGGGGGCAGATTCTGTTATTCTTATCAGTCGGGTGTGGGAAGCCCTCCAGTCCTAAAAGGATAAATCTCTGGGGCCTGATGCTATTCATCTCTCAGAGCACTGAGGAGTTGGCGGATGTTTTGGCTGCGCCATTGGCGGATCTCCTAACTTGTCGCTCCAGACAGGGAGGGTGTCAAGGGACTGGAAGCAGGTGCATGTTGTGCCCATCCATAAGGGAGATCGAGAGAAGAGCTAGAAACTATAGACCCGTCCAGTTTGACGCCGGTGGTGGGGAAGGTAATGGAGGCATACTTGAGGAAAGGCTGGGAGGTTTCTTGGAGGAGATGGGTTACCTGGATGACCGGCAGCATGGGTTTGTGCCAGGTAGATCGTGTCAAACAAACCTTGTAGAGTTCTATGAGTGGAAGACATCAGCACTCGACAGGAGACCAGTGGATGTACTGTTCCTGGACTTCAACAAGGCATTCAGTTTGGTCCTCACATTGGCCTAAGGGAGAAGCTGAGGGGATGGGGTGAGGCCGATTGACGGTTAGGTGGATTGGAAATTGGCTTTCAGGTCGCACTCAGTGGGTAGTGGTTGAAGGAGGTCTCATCTCCTAGGGGTCCCAAGAATCAGTTCTGGGGCCACTCCTGTTTGTGACTTCATCTCCAATATCAGGAAGGTATTGGTGTGAAATGAGTCTCTTTGCAGACGACTCTAAGCTGGGGAGTGGTGGAGGTGGAGGAGGATTGGCCCTGCAAGAGGACCTGGATACTCTGGATAGCTGGTCCTGCACCTGAAATTGAAATTTAACTCCTCCAAGAACAAGGTGCTACACCTAGGTGGGAAAACCCCAACTATGTGTACAACCTGGAGGGGAGGAGTTGCAGGCCACGGCAGGGAAAGAGACCTAGCAGTCTTGGTGGATGTTAACATGAATAATTCAGAGCAGTGCAGGAGGCTGCGGTCAGGGCAAATAGGAAGCATCACTAGGGGGATTACATGGGGGTGGGGGATTACCTCAAGGAACAGAGAGGTGATTTTGCCACTGTACAACAGCCTGGTTAGACCACATCTTGAGTATTGTGTGCAGTTCTGGAGGCCGTGCCTAAGAAGGGACATCCAACTCCTGGAGAGGGTTCAGAGGACAGCAACCAGAATAATCCGGGGCCTGGGGATATGACATATGAGAAACTACTAGGGAGCTCAACCTGTTCTCACTGGAGGACAGAAGGGACCGGGGACATGACTGAGGTCTTCAAGTACCTCAGGAGTAAATAAGGTATGCCGAGATAAAATCTTCGACTGAAGGAGGGTGGAATCACCAGAGGACACAGTTGGAAGATTAGGGGTGGCAGGATTATTGGGGAAAGAAGGAGGAGGTACTTCACTGAGAGAGTGGTGGAGCGCGCTGCCGGGAGCTGGTACAGTCAACTACAGTGGAGGAATTCAAGAGGGTGGGAAAGGGTGCCGAAGATGGTAAAGCTGAGGGGCTGAGAATCAAGGGCACTTATAGGGAACAAAGGACACTTTTTACTAGTTTTGCCATACAGAAATAAAAGTGAGGGGCTACCACCCTTCCGCCTGGCTGGTTCCGGCACCTATGGGGGTGGGACAGGTAAGGCAAGGTTGAAGTAGAGGCTGGTTTGCCTGGGGGCAGGACTGGGGATGGAGTAACAGTGGAAGGAGATAGATGAGGGGCTACAGTACCCAATCAGGTGCCAAGCACGAGCGAACTTATAGACCAACCTGGGTAAAGGTGTGGAGAACAAGACACAGAGGGTAATAGTAAACGGAGTCAACTCTAAAGAAAGGGAAGTTACTAGTGGGTTACCGCAGGGTTTGGTACTAGGACCGGTTCTCTTCAATGTCTTTATAAGCAACATTGCAGAGAGACTGGAAGGAAAAGTATGTCTCTTTGCAGATGACACAAGATCTGCAACAGAGTTGATACACAAGGTGGGGTGGAAAGGATGAAGGGACTTGGCTAGGTTGGAGGAATGGTCAAATGTATGGCAGCTTAGATTCAATGCTAAGAAATGCAAGGCAATGCACCTGGGAAACAAAACCCAGGGAAGAGTACACAATGGGAGTGAGATACTAACAACAAAAATGGAAAGGGACCGGGGTAGTCGTATCAGATGACCTAAAGGTGGGCAAGCAATGTGAGAGGCATACCTCAACTGTCCCTGATTTTCAGGGACGCCCTGATTTTGCCTCAGATTTTCCTCTGTTCCTAGTAAAATTTGTATTCTTTTGACAGAACAGTGGGATTAAAAGCACAAAATAATGACAAACATTAAAGTAACAGACTTGTTATTCTTCAGAAACTGCATCTTAACACAAATCTTTATTCTATCAGCTTCCTGAGTGAATAGTACCAGATTTTAAGATGTGTCCCTCATTTGGGTCTTTGTCCCTGATTTTTTAAGCCTTGTCCATGATTCATGAGGCCAGAGGTTGAGAGTTATGGTGAGAGGGCAGTAAGGAGGGTTGGGGGATACTGGGATGCATAGGAAGAGGCATCACCAGTCGAAAAAAGGAAGCTGTTATCCTCTGTACAGACATCTGGTGAGACCCCATCTGCAGTACTGGCAGTTCTGGAGACCCAATCTCCGCAAAGACATAAACAGGATGGAGGCAGTCCAGAGGAGGGCAACTAAAATGCTGCAGGGTCTGCACCCAGAAGACATGAAGAGAGACTTAAGGAGCTTAATATGTATAGCCTCAAGGAAAGGAGGGAGAGGGGACATGATAGAAACTTTCAAGTACCTCAGGGAATTAACAAAGTCCAAGAGGGTAGCATCTTTCAGAAAAAGAGGTGTGCAAGAACAAGGGGCACAATTTGAAGAGATAATGTAGAGTATTTTCACAGACAGTGTTGTGGCTGCATGGAACGCCTTCTGGAGACAAAAACAGTGGTGGAATTAAAGAATGCATGGCACAGTCATAAGGCAGTTCTAGGGGTGGGGGTAGGAGGAAGCAGACTTGGTTAATTAGGATCTGCAGCTTATCCATTAGGTAGGGAAATGGGCAGACTGGTGGGCCAGCGGTCCTTATCTGCTGTCAAATTCTATGTTTCTATGTTTGGCTTACTCTGCTGGCATCTAGTATGTTAAGTCTCAGAAACAAAATGGATGACCTGCAAGCCATGATAATGGAGGAAGGTGGATCTGCAGGCAGTCACTCAGACCTGGGCTACCCAAATCTTGACTGGGATCTCTCCATTCCAGGGTATGTTCTCTACAAGAGGTACAGGGTGAAAGGAAAGGGAAGGAGTAGCACTACACATCAGGGAGGGACAGTTTGTTTGAGCTCCCACTTGCAGTGCTGAATCACACACTGGCTGGAGTTGACTGTAGGACATTTAGTGAGCCTGTGATGTGGACAAAAAAATAAAAGAGACTTTTGGGCCACCACCCATTCCACACCCCCAACTGCCTCTCTGCACAGAAGGTAGGAGTATTGCCCCAGTTGTTCAGGTTAATACCACACTGATTGACTGTATTAGGAGACACCCCTTGAACCTGAGTAACCAGGGTATGGAGTCTGTGCTGGACCATCTTCATTTCCAGCACATTTATGTGAAGGCCTTGTTTCCAGCAGAGACAAGGACCCTGGAACCAGTAAGGAACTATGTGGCGCCTCACCCCAAGTCACAGGTATCCATGGGGAGGATCATTTGCAGCTGTAGCTGCAGAAGGAAGACCAACCCCAGCATGAGATCCCTGTCCTGCTATTACAGTGGGCAGCCAGTAGAGGACAGAAAACAGCAATCAGATGGCCAGGAGGATGCTAGTCTCAAGATCACTGAGCTTGCAGGAACCGCTGAGAAATCCTCATTTGAAGGCAAGCCGAGGAACCATTAAAATGGAGACTGCTATGAGATCCAGGAGGTGGAGCATCACATGGGCTGCTGACCCAGTTGCTGTGTCCCACCATAGAAACATAAAATCAGACTGCCAGGCAGATAAGGGCTGCTTGGTCCTGCCCTGCCCAATTTGCTTGCTTGTATGTATGTAATTATGTATGTATGTAATTATGTATGTATGTATGTAATTATTTATGTATGTATGTATTTATTTATTTTTTCTATCTTCATTTTGGCTGTAGACCCACTTGATCTACAGTGCTGCGTCTATCAACCCTCCTTTCCCCTCGATTCCTTGTGCCTATTCCAGGCATGTTTGAACCCCACCACTGTTTTTACCCCAACTGCCTTAACTGAAAGACTGTTCCAGAAATCCACTACTCTTTCTGTGAAGAAATATTTCCTCATGTCTCCTAAACCTGTCCCCACCCCCAGCTTCATAGCATGTCCCCTTGTTCTACAGCACCTAAATTACTCCTCTCTGTACGTTATTAACCCCTGTGAGGTATTTAAAGGTCTCTTATCATATCCCCTCTCTCTCTCTCTCCTCCTCCATGGTGTACATATTGAGTCCTTTAGCCTCTCCTCATAGGGCTTTTGATGTAGACCCTGCACCATTTTGGTAGCCCTCCGCTGGACCACTTCCACTCTGTCTGTGTCCTTCCTGAGATGCATTCTCCAGGACTGGACACAGCACTCAAGGTGGGTCTTACAATCTTTACAGGGCAGCTCCAACTCCTTTTTGCTGGTGATACCCTTCCTATGCACTCCAGCTTCCCACTAGCTCTTCCGACTGTCTTGTCACACTGCCTGGGAACCTTCGGTCATCTGATATGGTTATCCCGGGTCACTTTCCTGCTGGTCGGTGCCAGTATCACTCCACCCATTTTCACTCTGCCCTGGGTTTCTATAGCCTAAGTGCATTATTTTGCACATTTTTGCATTAAAATCCAGCTTCCACCCTTGACCACTCCTCCAGTTTTCAGATCTCTGCCCACCTTTTCCCCCCCGCCCGAGTGCCCACCCTGTTGCAGATCTTGATGTAATCTGCAAAGAGGCAGACCTTCCTTCCAGTTCCTCTGCTATGTCACTAAAAGACATTAAAAGGACCGGTCTCAGCACTGAACCCTGAGGTACCCCACTGGTCACCCTCACTTCCTCGGAGTGAACTCCTTTAACCACTCTTTTTTTTCTCCTTTAGATATTTCCTGAAGAAGACCTAAGGTCGAAACGTAGATTTTAACTCTATTTTCTATTTTCAGCGTGCATTGAATATAACCATTTTGTTTTGCTTTTTAGACCACATCCTGACGAGTGCCTTGTTTTGTCCTTTTCCACTGCCTCCGTACTCTATCCCAAACAAGTTTCTTACCCAGGTTACCACCTTGTTGCCCACCCCCAAGCTACTCAGCTTGCTTAACAGTATCCTTATGGAAAGGTGTCAAAAGCCTTGCTGAAATCCAGGTAAGCCATGTCTAATGCTCCACCCTGATCTAACTCCATGGTCCCAGTCAAAGAAATCTATCAGATTTGTTTGGCATGCCCTCCCTTGTGAATCCATGCTGCTTCGATCCTGTAAATCATTGGATTCAAGATATTCCACAATCATTTCTTTAAATAGTGTTTCCATTAACTTACCCACCACTGATGTCAGCCTGACAGCCTATAATTGCCCACCTCCTCCTGCTACCACTTTTATGAAGTGGGACTACATTTGCCCTTCTCCAGTCCTCCAAGACCTCTCGATCTCCAGTGATACTAATCACTAATTGCCAGCAGATTAGGGCCTTACGGCCCATCGAGTCTGCTTGAACCTCAGATCCCTAGTGGGGTGCCGAGGCCCTCCCCTTTGTGTTCCAGAAACCCCTATCATCCATCCCCACCCCCTGGGCCAGGTCATCATCTGATACATTCGCTTCTGTCTCTGTCCCACCCTCTCTTGAAGCCCTCCACTGTGGATCTCTGAACCAGCTGCAAGGCAGCGCATTCCAAGGGTCCACCACCCTCTCAGTGAAAACCTCCTCCCTTTCCCCTCACCCTTCCAGTTTCCAACTTCAAACCATGCCCTCTGGTGATACCTCCCTGCTTTAGTCTAAAGATCCCTCCATGTTTACCCTATTTATTCCCTTGAGGTACTTGAAGACCTCAGTCATGTTCCCTGTCTCTCCTCTCCTCCAATGAAACAGGCAGAGCTCCTCAAGTCTGTTCTCATATGTCAAATCCCTAGTCCTCATATCATCTTAGTTGCCCTCCTCTGTGCCTCTCCAGGAGCTGTAGTCCCTCTTCAAGTGTGGTCTCCAGTACTGTACACAGTACTCAAGGTGTGGTCTAACCAGTCCATTGTACAGCGGCAGAATCACTTCCCTGCTCCTAGAGGTGATCCCCTTACGATACATCCCAACATCCTGTTTGCCTTGCTAGCCGCTCTCCTGCACTGCTCAGAGTTATTCATACATGCATCCACCATGACCCCTAGGTCTTTTTCCCCTGTTGAGGCCTCCAGCGCCTCCTCCCAGGGTATCCTGTGTTTAGGGTTTCCCTCAAGATGTAACACCTTGCACTTGGTGATATTGAAATTTAATTTCCAAATGTGAGCCCAGCTTTCCAGGGTGTCCAGGTCCCTTGCAGGCCAACCTCCCTCTTCCACCTCAACTGCTGCTCCCATCTTGGAGTCATCAGCGAAGAGACTCATTTCACCCTATACCCTCCCTGATGTCCGATATGTAGCATTAAACAGGATCGGACCCAGGACCGAGCCCTCGCGGTACCCCACTACCGACCTCTCTAGGGTCTCGAGAGCTCCCACCGACCACTACCACTCTGGGTGCGCCCAGCTAGCCAGCTTTCAATCCATCTGACCATCAAAGGTCCTACTCAGACCATTGTGGGGATAGAGTCAAACGCCTTGCTGAAGTCCAAGAATAATACATCCACAGGCTTTCCCTGTCCAGTTCTGATGTTACCCATTCAGAGAACTCCACAAGATTGGTTTGACATGATCTACCTGGCACAAACCCATGTTGTCGACTATCCAGACCTCCCACCTCCTCCAAAGTACACCCCAATCATTCCTTTAGTATACTCTCCATTAATTTTCCCACCACCGAGGTCAATCTGATGGGTCTATAGTTACCTGGTGCTTCCTCGACCCCCTTTATGGATTGGCACTACATGTGCCTCTTGCCAATCACTAGGTACCCTTCCCTGTCTCAGCGACATGTTGAAGAGCTCCGTCAGGGTGCAGCCAGTATGTCCACCAATTCCCATAGTACTCTCAGATGAATGCCATCCGCCCAGGAGATTTATCTTTCTTTAGGGCCTTGAGGGCTAACCACACCCTTTGGTGGAGATAGCATCATCCGTCCCTCCACCTTACTGGTCTTTTTATCTTACCCTGATGTGACACCCCTAGGTACTCTCCTCCCTCTTGCTCCATTTCTGTTGCTCCCTGATCCCTCCACTACTGCTTCTATCCCCATCGGACCTTGCTTTGTAGATATCCCATCCCTCCCTAGTGAACACAGAGGGCATACTGCATTACCTCTGCCTGGTCCTCGCCCTTCCACCCACCCTCCTTCTGATCTCAATCTGCTGAGATGGTCCTTAGTTTTCTCCGCTCCCCAAAGTACCGGAAGAACCCCATTTCCTCCATGTATCCCCTGTGCCAGCTGCTCTTTACTGGACTCTACCCCTTCATCATCCGGTGACTTTTCTAGATGCAAGATGGTACATTTCCTTTTCCCTATCCCTCTTGTTGTTTTATATTTTTTGTAGGCTGCCTTCTTTTCTCTGACCGCTACCTGAACCTCACTGGACCACCAGCATGGTTTATGTGACCTTGTTCCTTACATTTCACCTTTGCAGCAGGTCCTGACTGCCTCATGAAGTCCCGTTTTATGACCTCCCATCTCTTTTCCACATTTGTCATTGGTGTGATCCTTCAAGTGATCCTTGAGAATATTTCCTATGCCCACAAAGTCTGCCCCTTGAAGTCCACTGTCAGTGTCCTAGATCTCTCCCCATGCTTATTTGAAACCAGACAGTATTGTGGTCGCTTCCAGTCAGGGATCCTCTACAACTAGGTCCCTTACCAGATCCCCATCTGCCAGAACCACGTCCAGGACATGCCCTTCCCTTGTGGGCTCCATCACATGCTGTGTTAAGAACACATCCTGGAAGCCATCCAGCAGCCTCTGCTCTTGGCCACCTTAGAGGACAAGGTTCTCCAGTTTGTACCTGGCATATCAAGGTCCCCCATCAACACCACTCCTTCCCTTTTGGTCCACACTGGGCAATGATGTTGTCCAGCAAACCATCCTCCAGAACATCACCATCCCGGGGCCTATACTACACCCAGCTTGACCTTACCTCCTGCTGGGGTTCTGCAGTGACCCATAAGGCCTCCACGCTTCCTCTGCCCCTTCTGCCCTAGCAATTTCTATGTCATCTCTAATGAATATAGCCACTCCACCCCTCTGCCCTCCTTTCTATCCTTCCTAAGCATAGTGCACCCCGCGCATGTTTAGGTCCCAGTCATGGTTTTGTTGGCCACGTTTCGTAACTGCCCACATCCATCCCCGAACAGCATGACCTGGAACTCTGGCAACTTGTTTCCCAAGCTCCTGGCATTTACTAACACCCCCCACTCCTTATCCCTGATCCCTTTGTCGAACCCCACCCAGGTTCCTTATACTTCCATCCTCCTCTGCTCCTCCTGAAACCTCCTCCCCAGTCTGTTCCCCTCCCCTTGGGTTTGAAGGCTACTCCCCTCATCTGGAGGAGGCTTCTGGTTAGCCCTCCCTATCCTCCTCCCTCACCAGTTTAAACCCCACCTTTCTTGAATGTAGTCAGCCACCCCTGTTAAAGATTCCTTCCTAACGGGCAAGATGAAGCCTATCCTTGCAGGCTACAGTCCCTTATCCTCCCAAGCTCCTTTCCAGTTCTCTAACACCCCCAACCCACTCTCTTTCACCCACTTCCTGAGCCAGTCATTAACCTCTGTGATCTTCATTTTTTTCTCCACTGAGGCCTTTGGTACTGGCAATATCTCCGAAAAGGAATGTTGCATCCATTATCCCGCCAGACTCTGGCAAGTTCTTGGAACCTTGCTTGGATTTCCAAACGCTATTTCCTCTAGATCGTTAGTTCCCAAATGCACCAGGAAATCCGGTTTCCCTCCACAATCCCTAACCAGTTGGTACAACATGAACTTTGCTCTGTGCACTGTCAGCCCAGAGATACTCACTACCTTCACCTGGCTGATGGCATCCACCCCCTGTCCCTCCCACTGGATACCCCAATCATCGAGTCTCCCAATAACAGAACCTTAGCTCCGCCATCATCCTTATGGTTACCTCCACTACGCTCTCAACCCCATCCCCCTTTATTCGTGATCTCAATTCCATGGGAGTCTTCCCTGCCTTATTAGAGACCCCTTGTCACCCTCTCCTTTCTGCCTCCCTTGTTATTTTGCCCACTAACTCAGACCCCCGAATAGGTGTCCCTTTAACCCTGTCTTATCAGAACCATTTATCCTGGCCCTAATGGTTTCCCCTTCCCCACACCGCCATCCTACCCCTTTGTAATAGGGTACCCCTACCCCAGACGCCTCTCTGTGGGACCCTTACCTAGGGCCCCATCCTGGTACAGACCCCTGCTGAAGGGGGCCTCCCCGCCTCCTTGTCTCCCAGTTTCTCTCCAGTCATGCTCTCTCCCTCATGTCTACAATATGTTGCATCTCCCCATCTGCTTAACATTTATGTTTTCCTTCTCCTTCTGGGACTATTTCTATCCTTTCCATTGCCGGTCTGTGATGCCCTATGGGTATCCGACTCCCTCCCGGCCTCTGTATCAGTTTCCTCATTTCCACCAACCCCTTCCTCCACTCTAGGTTGCTTAGTAGCTCAAACTCATTGTAACACTCTATGCAGCCTCCATCAAGTAACCTGGAGTTTCCCCGACTGCCCCTCTAAACTGCCATTCTTCCTCCTCTCTTGCCCTGTTCTCCTTAGGAGCTCCCTTCCCACAGTCTTCTCTTTTGAGCTTGCCCACAACAGCCCCTGCCTTCTCACTGTCTGCTCTTCTAGGCTTCCCCACAACAGCCCCTCCTGACTCTTTCCTCCACTCTCTTTATATTCGAATGTTTACCTGTACGCTTTCCCTTAGCGTCAACATCCCTATCTAAGGTTCCTTTGTCCCTAATATCCCATCTCCTGCTTGCTGTAACATAATGTCCTGTAATTTATGAGCATTGCCCCAGTCTGCGTCAGCCTCACCCTTCTGCTTATTCCACACCCCTTATCCTTGGACACCCCTAACTCCCCAGCTTACTCCTTAACCAATATACTTCACTCCTGATACAAGATAGCTGTCTACAGAGGGCAGCCTCTCTCCAGGCCCAATCGAATATATTGCCATCCCACAGCCTGTGCAGCCTACAACCCTTCCCAAGATGCCTGCCATGGTGGAATGTGGCCACCCTGTTTGGCCCCTCTCTGTTCATAATGGCACACCCCTTTTCTCAGTTCCTTCCCCTGGAATACAGTCTCTCTCTCTATACTGACTGCAGTTATTTACGTACTCAATTTCAACCCCACCAATAAAGTTCCCAAGTCTCACAAACACATACAGTCCAGTGTGTGTCCAGTCCCACTAACAGTGTGTGTATGTAGACATCAGGTACCTCAGAGATGTCACAGGCCACACCAGTTCCTGTTGCTTCAAATTTTAGTCACAAACAGAAATGCACAGCCCTTCAATCCCAACCCCAGTGGCTTTTCAGTATTTAAGAAACATCACATTTAAATTTCACTCTAATTATCACTGCCAAACTAGTGTTCCCACACCCAGCACACAAGCCCCAATAGTTACAATATCACAGCCCAAGTAACAGTTCTATCTCAAAGTAGTAATTTTAACACACAGAACTAATTTCAAGTACAAAACTATTCAAATATTTCAGTTAAAACAGAAGATAAAACCAAACCTCTTTCCTCCTGATCTGTTAAATAGGTCTGTCAGAGGTGCAGCTAGTACCTCCTGAGCTCCATCAGCAGTCTTGGATGCACCATCTGGCCCCATGGCTTTGTCCGCCTGCAGGTTAGTGAGTGCTTTCCAACTCTCTCCTCAGAGACTAGTGTCCCATCAAAGCTCGGATGCTTTTCACGGTCCCTCTCTTCCCTTCCACTGTGAACACTGAGTAGAAGTATTTGTTCAAAATGTCTACCATTTCTTGGTCCCTCCACAGAGTCCCCCTTAACCTTACAATTCCTCCTTAGTCTTCCTCCTTTTGTTAACATGCATAAAAATGTCTTTCCCATTTGATACTGCCTGATCTATTCTCTCTTCAGTTTGCCCTATGCACCTTACTGCCTTCCCTAACTCCTCTGTTTTTCCTGATACACTTTCTTATCCTCCTCTCTGGGTCTCCTTATACCTTCTGAATGGTACTTTTTAGCCTTTACCTTTCTTGCTACCTCTTCGAGAACCATAGTGGTCTCCTTTTCCTTTGCTTACTTGCTTGATGCAGAGGTTTATTGCCTCTCACTATGCCCTTTTTAGTTTGGCCCACTGCCCCCCCAAGTCATCTCCCCTGCCAGGTCATTCCTGAGGCTTTCACCCATCTTTATTAAGATCAGCCCTTCTGAAGTCCAGGAGGACCCTTGCAACTGTTTGGCTGAATTCTGTAGCTGATCTTATGTTGAACCACAAGGCTGCTTGGGGACACTAATGCCTAGACCCCCCCTAAGGTAGGAGGCAATCATCTGGACTATGTCCATGAGTGTCCATATGTACTGGAGCCCCTGACAAGGAACAGAACATATTTTCTGTACTCACCAGCAACCCTAGATGGTCCAGCAGTTGCCTGGTGCACAACAAGGTATAATCCACACTGGCTGCTTATGCTCCATTCTAGGGTTAGTTGACCAGGGATGGGATGAAACAAAACTTCTCTTGGTGCAGTGACCAAACACCACAGCAAAGCACTTGGCAAAGACAAGCAGCACCACTGACAAACCAAAGGCAAGACCCAAAACTGGTAATGTCTCCATTCCAGGAAAAACCTGAGTAATTGCTTGTGACACCTCTTGACATTTTATGCAAGTAGGCATCCCACATATCCAGAGTGCACATTCAATTCCCTCTAACAGAGAGGAGTCCAGAGACAGCATGCAGAACTTTTACATGCCACATACAACTGAGCACTTTGAGGTCCAGAATAAGTCGAAGTCACTGGTCTACTTGGACACCAGAAAGTACCTGGCATATCCTGGTTAATTTTCGACATTAGAACTGTCTGAATAACCTTTCTGCACAGCACTGACTGTACCTCTTCCTCAGTAGAGTCATGTATGTTCAAATGAATAGTGACAGGGCCTTGGTGATGTCACTGAGACTGTGACACTAATTCCAGGGCATATCAATGCTGGACGATGTCCAGGACCCATTTGTCTCTGGTCAGTTCCTGTCAGTGGGGCAGGAACAAAGAGATCTTGCCCCAAACAGGTTCTCCATGAGGATCAGGCAGAAGGGCAGGGAGCCAGAAGGAGGAGAAGGGTGGCTGATAGCCCTTTCTCACATTCCTTGTGGGCTTTGTAGGGGGTCCCCATGAACTGCTGGTGCTGTTGCTGCTGCTGGGTTGTATAATCCTTCCCTGACCACAAAAAGAAGAGTTGCGAGAGCTTCTATGAAAGGAGTCTGTTCCATAGCCATGCTGAGGGTTCTTAGGGTGTCAAGTACTGAATAGTCCCCACAGATTTTGGAAGGTCTCAAGTTCACTGAGAATAACTTTAAGCTCTGGCCCAAGAGCTTACTGCCCTTAACAAGGGTGTTTTTGAACCAACTGCTGCACATCCGTAAAACATACCCTGGCATCTAAGGCATCATAGATGGACTCAGAAGACATTTACTGGCACCAGAACCCCAACACATATAAGTGAGAGTTTCTGCTTTCAGAGACCCATCAGACATATTGCTGAGAATGCGTTTTAATCTCTGCACATGTGATTCTGATACTTGGTCATAAAAGCCTGATAATAAACAATGCACAAGTCAAGGGAGGCTGGGTCAAATGTGCATTTGCCTGTGATGTCAGGAATGTATTCTTCATCCCTCCTCTAGAGGAGGGGGCTGTGAAGTCTACAGTTGGTCCAGCCAGCAGCACTTGAGGAGGCAGTTTATGAATGACCTGAAACAGAGAAGGCAGTAATCTCTATCAAATTAGAGAATTCTACCAGAACTGCGCCTGGAATGGTGAAGATGGCCCCAGCCAGAGCTGGTGACATCACCCTGACCGACATTAATGAGACAGAGCTCATCACTGTGGTTCCCGAGTGCAAGTAAGAGGCCACGGTACCTTTGGTATCAAATCTGAGTCTTTAGTAGGATGGGATTCTGGCTGTGTGGGGCCGAATCTGCCCTGTTTCATGTGTATACCAGCTGAATCTTGGACTTACTATCCCATTTTGACAGTGGAGATCTGAATGGTTGACTGGTGGCTGATCAGCGTCAACACACTGATGTTGAGAGGCCCATTAGCATCTCTCCATCAATAACGGCAAAGAATTGAACCAGGTGGACTATTTATACAGCATCTTCAATCCAAACCATTTTCTGTTGTCAATGATTTCTGCCAAGTGGTCATGGAATTGGCGACCTGGCAGGCATTGCAGTAGCTTGTCCATTTTCTCTGAAAATACATAATGCTCTAAAGCTTTTGCTTGCTTCTCTGTGTAGCCTTTAAAATTCTGGCAGATGTCACATTTTTAATATTATCAGCTAGGCCCAAACAGCACATATGCAGCTCATGGGTGGCCTCAAAATATATTGATTTTTATACTGAGGATGGGGAAAAACAACTTATTTAGAGACAACATACACAAGCAAATAAAATTTCCCAAAGGAGTAGCTACCAGAGGAAAAGAAATTTAGTAGGTGAAAAGATGATAGAAAAAGAGCTCCAATGGTCTGACATTTACTCAACAATGGGGAAAAAAAAGGACTGAAGTGGTTGAGGCATACCAGTAGTATCTATAGCTGGATTTTCTAAGTGTAGTAGTAAATCATCTGCATAAGCAGAGATAAGATGATGGAGAGGTACCAGCCTATACGCCTTGGAAGGTTCGGGAAGAAAGTTGTTTCCTGATGAAGGGTTCTAAGTGTAAATTAAAACGTAGTGGAGAAAGGGACAGCCTTGCCTGGAGCCACAGTGCAATGGGAGGGAATCGATAATAGACCATTACACCAGATGTGGGCTGTAGTGCGTTGTAAAGGAGTTGGACCCAACTAATAAAACTATTAGGGACCGAATCTGTCTAGGACTGTAAACAAGAAATCCCAGGAGACTTGGTCAAATGCTTTTCAGCATCTAAGGAAATCAAAGCAGTAGGGGCATCTAAATGATTGGACAGGGAGAGTAGGTGTAATGGCGATGAATGTGGTCACTGGAATATCTTACCAGCAATAAACCCAACTTATTCAGGGCCAATTAAAATGCTCATAAGGGGACCTAATCTATTGGCGGGACTTTGCCAGAATCTTAACATCAGTGTTTAAAAGTGATATAGGACGATAGTTTTCTGGGTATTGGGGTCTCTACCAGGTTTGGGTATACTAATAATAGCTTCTGAAAGTGTTGCTCTGAGACTGCTAGAAACCAGTAGTTGTATACTTCAGTCAGAAAGGGGCAAGATCTTCAGAGCAAGACTTTAATAGGTTATTTGTAAGTCCATCAGGACCTGGTGATTTATCTACAGAGAGTTGACGGATTGCATGTTCCACTTCTGTGGTTTGAATTGGTATACCCAAGGGTTGTCATGTCAGAAGGAAGTTTGTGGAGGTCAATGAGGTCTAGATAATTATCTATATCATTCTGGGTGACAACTTCTTCTCTAGGGATGGAATACAACTCTCAAAATATGATTTGAAAATAGCAGCAATTTGTTGTGGGTGGGTGGTTACAGGACCAGTGTTGGTTGCCTGCAAGCTAGATATACAATGGTTTATTTCGCCTGTTTAATTCTAATGGCTAGCTTACCCTCCCTTTCCCTGACTCTAAATATTTGTTTAGTTCATTTTAATGCTAATTCTGCTTGCTGAGACTACCCTCTTTAACAAATCATGGGAGGATGGGGTGGTACCTGAGAACTGGAGGAGGGCAGATGTGATTCCCTTCACAAAAGTGGGAGCAGGGCAGAAGCAGGAAACTACAGACCTGTTAGTTTAACCTCAGTGATAGGGAAAATGATGGAATCACTTCTGAAGGAAAGGATTGTCAAGTACCTAAAGGCCAGAGGGCACAGGACCCAAGGCAGCATGGATTCACAATGGGAAGGCCATGCCAGACGAATCTAATAGATTTCTTTGACTGGGTGACCAAAGTAGTAGATCAGGGAGGGCTGTGACATGGCCTCATAGACTTTAGCAAGGCATTTGACTCAGTCCTACACAAAGATTAATATACAAGTTAGGCAGCCTGGGAGTGGGTCCCAAGATGATAGCCTGGGTAAAGAATTGGCTGGAGAATAGGACACAGAGGGCAATAGTAAATGGAGTCCACTCTGAAGAAAGGGGGTTACTAGTGGGGTGCCTCAGGGTTCAGTATTAGGACCGGTCCTCTTCAATGTCTTTATAGTTGACATTGCAGAGGGACTGAAGGAAAAGTATGTCTCTTTGTAGATGACACAAAGATCTGCAACAGAGTTGATGCACAAGGTGGGGTGGAAAGGATGAGAAGGATTTGGCAAGGTTAGAGGAATGGTCAAATGTATGGCAGCTTAGATTTAATGCTAAGAAGTGCAAGGTAATGTACCTAGGAAACAAAACCCAGGGAAGAGTACACAATGGGGGTGAGATACTAACAACAACAAAAATGGAAAAGGACCTGGGGTAGTCATATCAGATGACTTAAAGGTGGGCAAGCAATGTGAGAGGGCAGTAAGGAGGACTGGGGATACTGGGATGCATAGGAGAGGCATCACCAGTAGAAAACAGGAAGTTGTTATCCTCTGTAAAGACAGCTGATGAGACCCCATCTGGAGTATTGTGTGCAGTTCTGAGACCCAATCTCCTCAAGGACATAGACAAGATGGAAGCTGTCCAGAGGAGGGTAACTAAAATGGTTCAGGGTCTGCAACCAGAAAGACATATGAAGAGAGACTAAAGGAGCTTAATATGTATAGCCTCAAGGAAAGGAGGGAGAGGGGACATGATAGGAAACTTTCCAAGTACTTCAAGGGAATCAACAAAGTCCAAGAGGGTAGCATCTTTCAAAAAAGAGGTGTGCAAGAACAAAGGGGCACAATTTGAAGATAAAGGGGCTCAGAGGTAATGTAAGGAAGTATTTTTCACAGAGGGTTGTGGGATGCATGGAACAGCCTTCTGGAGGAGGTTGTGGAGTCAAAACCGTGGTTGAATTCAAGCATGCATGGGACAGCCATAAGGCAATTCTAGGGGGTGGGGTAGAAAGAAGTAGGCTACTGGTTAACTAGGATCTGCAGCTTATCCATTAGGTAGGAAATGGGCAGACTGGGTGGGCCAAGCGGTCCTTATCTGCCATCAAATTCTATATTTCTATGTTTCTCTATAGGTGATGCTGTGCGCTGACTTGCAAAAGCCTCCCATGAGGTCCTGATACTGTGGACTTAGAACACAACATATTATGACGCTATGGAAATACACTCGAAAAGAGTATGGTAAAGTTCTGCAGTTTCCACAGTTTTCTGTAGAACATGTTTCTGCGATTTAAAGAACAAAAAAGCAGTTCACAATAAAACTAATTGTTTACTTTGAAAACTACCACTGAGTTAGCTGAATTCTGCAAAATACAGGGCCACATTCTGTCAAAAGAGTTTCAAAAGCAGAATTTCACATTCCACAGAGTGCTGGCACAAGTCTCTTTATGCAAGTCTATCAGCTGTTTTCATCCAATGAACTTCTGTATACAAAAGTCAAAGGGCTCTAGGCATGAACAGGCATCTGCTATGCAGAAAATGCATGTAGCTTAAATGCATTCATGCATGGGCAGGCATCATGAATAGCGCAGCATGTCTAACTGTGTAGCATGCACTAAAAAAGGGCATTTCTTGAATGACCATGTATGCTCTGTGGAGCAATGCAGTCTTGACTGCATATTCCATGTAGGAATGGCCAACAATCAAAGTTCACTCCCTGATCCCACCATATGGATATCCATGGCCCAGTGCACCGATGGAATACATACCAGAGGGAGCACAGTGAATACAGTGAGTTTGAACCCTAATGGAATATACACCCAACCATGAGAACAACCATGACCCTGGACGTGTTGTAGCATGGTATGGGCTGAGAGCAATGTGGACTGAGTCAATAGGATGCAGCAAGGATAGTGGCCATGGCCAAATCACTGTCACAGGTACCAGAAGGAACTGAGCCTAGAATTTCACCACCATAAAGGCTGCTGTCATAGTGATGAAAATTCGGTCCCATTATATCATCTCTATGTGGAAGAGTATCTCTACAGACCCCACAACAAAAGAAGGCCCAAATCTAGCTCAGTATGAAGAAGACAGTGAATACCAGTGGTCCAAAGAAAAAATACTCACCATAGTAATGCTGTTTCTTCTAATGGAGTCTTGCTGTATTCTGACATAATGCAGTTAGCCCCAGCACTTAAACTCTATGCAGAAGCATAAAAACATTGAGTTCGAGCTTGGTTTTCAAATCTCTGTCTGTGGTACTTCCCAGTGTAACCATCAGATTCTAACGAGCAAACTAAGTACTATACTATGGGAATTGTCCAAAACATATAGCCACAGCAAAACATTTTGGGTTCAAAAGACTCAAGTCAAGAACCCAAGAAGTAAAGGTACTGACAATATTTAACAATAAAACACAAGAAAAGTAACAATAACAGCTACCCCACCTTTAAGAAGGATGGTACAAGGTACACCCCTGAGGTCAACATTTGTACCAAGCCAGCCCACTTCCCAAAAACTAGGTTCTGAGAGGGGAGGCTGGGGAGGTCAGAATACAGCAAGACTCCATTAGAAGAAACATTACTATGGTGAGTAATTTTTCTTCAAACAACATGCTGACATAATGAGACTTCAACATGCCAGATACAGTTTGGTAATTACCAGCAGGAACATCTGCCAGAACTAGACACATGGTGGATTCCCTGCAGGGGAGGGCCTCAAACAACTGGTACAACAACCCACAAGAGACAGGGCTATCCTAAATCTAGTGCTGACGAACAGGGAAAGGATCACAGATCTCCAGGTAGAAGGTCACCTGGGGCGGGTGACCATCACATGGTATGGTTCAATTCCACTACAACAAATCATCCCATTCCAAGGCACAAATATGGGACTTCAGAGGAGCTGACTTTGATAAGATGGCCAACAGAGTTAAGCTAGCCCTGCCAAAAAGAAATACAGGTGAGGGGTACAGGCAAAGTGGGCAAGCATTAAAGATGCAATACTTGAAGCAACATCCATTATGTTAGAGAGAAAAGGAAGTGCAAAAGAAGAAGGAAACCACGTTGGTTCTCAAAAACAGTAGCCTAAAAGGTCAGAGTCAAAAGGCTGGCCTTCAGGAAATAAGGGAACACAGCGGGATGAAGATAGGGAGGCATACCAAACTTCCCTAAGGCAAGCAGGGAAGGCAGTAAGGCAGACAAAGGCCCAAACCAAGGAAACACTAGCACTTAACAGTAAAGAAGGTGACAAGACTTTCTACTGATACATTAGTGAAAGGAGAAAGTCCAGAGAGGGTATTGCTAAGATCAAAGGAGATTAGGGACGTGTGAGGAGGAAGACCATATAAAGCATCTATCCTAAATAGATACTTCTGCTCAGTATTTACTGAAGAGAAGGTAGGGCAGGGCCCACAGCCCAGCCGCCCATGGACACAGGGGGAGGGAGGTGAGCAATAGTCCCTTCACAAAAGAAAGGGTCCTACAAGAGCTCGGTAAAGTCAGGGTGGACAAGGCAATGGGACCTGATGGCATACATCCCAGAGTACTAAAGGAGCTAAGGGTGGAACTTGCAGAGCCATTATCAGAACTGTTTAGTGAGTCTCTGAGCACAGGAGAGGTCCCAGAAGACTGGAGAAGGCTCGTGATCCCGCCCACAAGAGTGGTAGCAGGGAGGAAGCAGGAACTACAGACCAGTCAGTCTTACCTCAGTAGTGAGCAAGATTATGGAGGCACCTTTAAGGAAAGGATAGTGCAACACCTGGAATCCATAAGAGTACAGAATCCAAGACAGCATGGGTTTACAACAGGAAAGTTCTGTCAAACTAATCTCATAGATTTATTTGACTGGGTAACCAGAGGTGGACCAAGGGGCAGTTGATGTCGCCTACCTTAACTTCAGCAAACTTTCGATACTGTTCCACAAAGAAGATTATTAAGCTGGGTGGGCTCGGGATGGGTCAGGAGTTGGTCACCTGGGTTGCAAACTGGTTGGCGGGCAGAAACAGAGAGTGGTGGTACGGTATACAGTCAGAAGAGATGCAAGTCACAAGTGGGATACCTCAGGGATCAGTCCTGGGGCCAGTCCTTCAATATCTTCATCAGTGACATTGCAGATGGACTGGAGGGTAAGGTTTGTCTGTTTGCAAATGACATCAAGCTCTGCAACAGAGTAGATGATCCAGATGGGGTGGGCAGAATGACAAGAGATCTGGATAAACTAGCAAAATGGTCAGAAGAGTGGCAACTGGGGTTTAATGCAAAGAAGTGCACGATCATGCACATAGGAAGAGAAACCTGAAGCCAGCTATAGGCTGGGAGGAGAGTTGCTGGCAGTCACAAGGGAAGAAAGAGACTTGGGCATCATCACCAATGACCTGAAATCATCCAACAGACCACTAAAGCAGTAGGTAAGGCTAGGGGGATGTTAGGGTGTATTAGTAGGGGTATCACAAGTTGGAAGAGGAGGTAATAATTCCTCTTTACAAGACCTGGCTAGGCTCCCATCTGGAGTACTGCATGCAGTACTGGAGGCCACACCTTCACAAGGACATTAATCAAATTGAGGCAGTCCAGAGAAGGGCAACCAAAATGGTGCAGGGACTGCATCAGAAAACATATGAGGACAGATTAATGGAGCTCAATATGTATATCCTAGAGCAAAGGAGGGAGAGAGGATATGATTGAAACATTCAAACACCTTAAGGGCAATATAAGAAAACTAGCAGGACAAGAGGACACAGCATGAGATTAGAGGGAGGCTGAATAAGGGGTAATGTGAGGAAGTTCTTTTCACAGAAAGGGTGGTGGATGCATGGAATAGCCTACCAAGGAAGTGGTGGATATGGAATACAGTGCAGGGCTTCAAACAGGCATGGGGTAAGCATAAGGGAGCAATACAGATGAGTATGAATAGATAAGCCATTGACAGAGCAAAAGCCGATGGCACATTTATAAGGTAAAAAGAAATGGGCAGACTGGATGGGCCTTATGGTCCTTCTCTGCCATCAACTTCTATGTTTCTATAATGCAGACCACCAAGCAGTTCATTATGGAGGAAGGAATGCAGAACCTACTTTGGGAACAAGCTCTGCAGTACTGCTGTGTTAAACCTAGCATCACTCCTAGCCTGGATGTCCAGGGAGTAATGCTTGGTGAATGTATATACTGTTTTTCAGGTGGCTGCTTTTACAGATCTCTAACAAGGGTATATCTCTGGCCACAGCTAGAGTAGCAGCTGTACCCTAGTCGATTGAGCCTCAGGCCTGAAGGAGGTGTTCTACCAATTTGTCATAGCAGAATTGTATACAAGAAACAATCCACCTGGCAACAGTTCTTTAGTGGCAGGCTTACCTTCCCACTTCACCATAAGTGAGAAACAATTGAAGACAGTCATTTCTGTGTGCCTTAGTATGCTCTATGTAGTAGATAAGAGCCCTTTAACATCCAAACTGTGTAATCTTCTTCCCTGAAGAAAAATGGTCAGTGAAAACACAGGAGAGATATAGATTGGTTCAGATGAAAATCCGATACCACTTTGAGCAAGAACCTTCTATTGGTTCTAAGGACCACTTTATCCCTATGGAAGGATATGAAGTCAGGTTCAACTGACAGGGCCAGTAATTCACTAATCCGCCTGGCAGAAGTAATAGCTACCAGGAACACAGTTTTCCAGATCAAGTATCTACAACTCGGCTGAAGCCAGAGGTTCAAAGGGTGGCTGTATAAGCTGAGCAATGCAGACATTAAGAACCCAAGTGAGTAGGCCCTCTAAAGGGAGGGTTAATGTGAACCAGACCTTTGAAAACTTCCTGAAAACAGGATGAGATGCAGGAAGAGCCCTTCCCGCTGAAAGGAATGCAGAGACTGCTGCTAGATGAACCTTCAGAGTGGCAGGCCTAAGGCCTAGACCATTCAGATGAACTAGATAATCTAAGGCTGTGGAGATGTCTGCAGAATCAGGCACAATGCCTTTCTGAGAACACCAAATACTGAACCTCTTCCATTTGGAATTTTAAGTCTTTCTAGTGGAAGGTTTCCTGAGACCTTCAGAATATCCAGAACTCCATGAGAGAGATGTAGTGCTGCATATTCTAACTCTTCAAGAGCCAGGCCTTGAGGTTGAGAGACTGGAGATTGGGGTACCAGATCCACCCCTGGCAGGAGGACAGGAGATTGTATTCTTGGAAAGAGACAGGGGACATGACACTGTCAAGGACAGCAGTAGAGGACACCAAAGCTGTCTGGCCCAGTCTGGGGCCACTAGTATTACTGTGCAGGGTTGAGTTCTGATCTTGATCAGAACTCTGAACAGCAGAGGGAAGGGAGGGCTGGCATAGAGAAACCTGCCTTCTAGTCCAAAATGAGAGCATCCAGGGTATCGCCCCCAGGACTGGAGGTCTGCAACAAAACAGAGGAAGTTGATGATTGTCCAGTGCTGTAAAGAGATCTATCTCTGGAGTGCCCCACCTGGAGAAGATGACCTTCAGGATATGAGGATCCAGGGACCATTCGTGATGTCCCTGTGAAATTCTGCTCAGGGCATCTGCTAGTACATTGTCCTTCCTGAAGGTGAACTGCTACCAGGGAAGTCTGAAGAGAATAGGCCAGAGACCACAGCTTCATGGCTTCTATGCACAAGGCCGTGGACCGAGTGCCTCCTGTTTGTTGATGTACCACATTGTGGTGGTGTTGTCTGTTCTGACTTGGACCCCTTGCCCTTGACTGAATCTGAGAAGCTCTGAAGGGCTAGGAAAATTGCCCTGAGTTCCAGGAGATTGATATAAAGGAGAGCCTCCTGTGGAGACCAGACCCTTGAGCTGTCAGGGCTCCCAGGTGGCTCCCAACCTAGGAGAGAAGCATCCGTAGTTAGAACTACTGATGGGACTTGAGGAAGAAATGGAACTCCTTATCTGAGGTTGTCCTGGTTCAGCCACCACTGAGAGCTTGGACCAGAGTCTGAGTCACTGGAATCAGTTTGGTGAGAGAGTCCTTCTCTGTGACCAAAGGACCTTAGGTGGAACTGAATGTCCCTCATCTGAAATCTGGCTACCTGTACCACTGCAGTGGAGGCTGCCATGTGCCCAGGAGTTAGAGAAATTGTCTCGCTGGACGAGAAACCTGAGGTTGAAAAGAAGAAGCATATCTACTAGGGCCTTCACCTTTGCCAGGGAAGGAAAGCTTTTGCTTGGATAGTATCCAGTTCTATCCTATGAAGGTGAGAAGTTGTACTGGTTCGAGGACAGATTTTGGAAGATTGAGAAGAAACCTCAGAGAACTGAACAAGTCCTGGGTAGTTTGCAGAGCTGACCTGACCTGATCTGAAGACTGACCTACGATTAGCCAGTTGTCCAGATATGGAAACATGGTGTACCCTGTCTTCTGAAGTAACCCACCACTACTGCAAGACACTTTGTGAACACCCTTGAGGTGATGTTAGGCCGAATGGCATGGCCCTGAACTGATAATGGCCTGAAAGCAACTCGAACCTGAGGTATTTTCTGTGGGAGCACCTCACAGGGATATGGAAGTAGGCATCCTTGAGGTCCAGGGATGCTAGCCAATCCCTGGCCTTAAAGAGGAAGGATTATTCCCAGAGTTACTATTTTGAATTTGGGTTTTGAAATGTGTTTGTTCAAATACCTTAGGTCCAGAATGGGTTGCCACTCCCTGTTTTCTTTGGGGTAAGAAGTACCTGGACTACAGGCCTTTTCCCTGTGTTGAGTAGGAACCTTCTCTACAGCTCTGAGAGCCAGAAGACAGGAAACCTCTGCCTCTAGGGCAAGGGTTTCTGAGATTGATGCAGGTGGAAAAGACCTGGCCTCCTTTGGGAACCTTTTGAAGCTGAGGGCTAGTCCTGCTTACTACTTCCAGGACCCACTTGTCTGAGGTCACAGACTTCCAGGCCTGAAAGTAGTAAGCCAGCCTGCCTCCTACTGGGATTGGGGAGTCGACTTGGGCTGACACCTCAAGGTGTCTGTTTGGCAGTAGCCTTAGACTGGGAGGAAGAAGCAGCCTGCTCATCCCCTCCTGCCTCTCCTTGGAAAACCCCCTCTGTGGGAAAGGAGAGGAGAGGAGCCTGGGCTAGGTAAAAGGCCTGTGAAAGGGCCTGCCCTGCCCCTAGACTGCTGCTTTTGTGGAGTGGCTTTCCTTTCCTTGGCCTGTGCGCTCCTGTAAGTGGTTCTGTATTCATCCATTTTCTTCATGTAAGCCTTGGTCTGCTCCCCAAACAGAGAGTTATCAACTACAGGAAAATCCATAGCCTTAGTCTGGGTATCCTGTGATAGGCTAGTACATCTGAGCCAAATGTCTTCTGAGAGACACAGATATAGCCATGACTCTTGATGCCACATCATTGGAGTCCACATCAGCATGAAATTGTACTTCAGATGCCTCAATTCCATCCACAGCCACCTTCTCCAGCTCCTTGGTTAGCTGGAGGAATTCCTGTTTAGCCAGTTCCAGAACAGTATCCCACCTGGACTTCTGGTACCTGGCTGTGTAGACCATATAGTTTGCCTGCCTGAGTCCCAAAGAGGATGCCAAATATTGTTTTTGGCCATGGCATCAACTTTCCTGGAGTCCTTGTCCGGGGTGTGAAGCCAAAGGAATGTTAGCCCTGTACAGTCTGCAGCCTGCACTACTCCCAACATGGCTACACTGAGTATAAAGGCACTCCTTACCTGAGCCTGATAACATATACCTCCTGTCCATTCTTTTATCCACAGGAGGTAATGAGTTAGGAGTTTGTAAAGTCTTTTGTGTCTGTTTCCCAAGGACTTATGAAGAGGGATAGACAATCTTTTGGACTCTGGGATGTCCATCACTTCCACAAATCAGGCTCTTCTTCCTCCTCAGCAGCTTCCACCACAGGAGCTGGAGGGTTTCAGCCACCTCCTTGTAGAACAAGAAGTGTGAAAGGGACTCAGAAAGCCTGGGAGGGAGACATTAGAGGGCCTGTCTGGGGATGTCGGTTCAATGGGCACATCCAGACGCCTCCAGGTCGCTATCTTCGTCTTCATCATCAGGATAGTCTTCATCTCCCTTTCACTCCTCATAAAAAGCATCTGGATCGTAATCCGAAGGAGACGGATCCAACCAAACCGACCGCCTAACGGTGGTACCGGTTCGACGGAACCAAGCACGATTGAACAATGCTAATTGCTTTGGTTATCTCGCCTGCAGTTGGAGTATACGGTACTGAATCTGAACTGGCAGGCTTTTGTTTCCTTTTGATGGAACAGGCCCTCAGAGTCGTCTCTCCTTTTTGCCCGAGGAGGTATCGCCTAGGTCAGTAGGCACCTCCTCAAGTTTGCCGCATAACCAAACCGGGCTGGCCATCCGGATCTATGGACTTCTCGGCCTCCCTTTCTTTAAGCCTACTCAATCTTTTTCTAGAGTGGCTTTGGGAAAGTATTTGCAAATTGGCAGTCTGACTTGAGGTGGTCAAACCCCAGACAATAAACACAGATGACGTGGGGCTCGCCTTGGCAAAGGCCTCCCCACACTCAGTACAGTGTTGAAACCCAGTGGGTCCGTTTTCTTCTTGGGTTTCTCAGACATGGCCAACCTACTAATTTACCCTATAGTAGCTTTCAACCCAGGTAATAAATAACTGATCGGTTATAAAACGTGTCACGGGTTTTGAAAAGAACCAGAAAAGGCCCAGTTCTTTTGAAACCGATCGTACTGAACACCACTCTAATCCCAGAAAATTCAGTTTTAAAAAAGTAGAAATAAAGTTGGTTCCTAACCAGACCGACCGATAAGAAACCGAAGAAAAGAACGATTTCCACACTTTTACCAAAATAAAACACAGTCACTACCTATCTACTACACTACCTGTACCATAGAGAAAGACTGGAAATCTGAAAAATGACAAATATAACGGTTTAAATTGAATGCTTTTAAACTTTACTGGACCGAGCAGAGGAATCTCGGAGCGACTTCACTGTCAGGCGGAGTAAAGAATCTGACGGTTACACTGGAAGTATCACAGACAGAGGTTTGAAAACCAAGCTCGAGCTCAACGCTCCATGCTTCTGCATAGAGTTAACTCTTTCCTCTCTAGGGCAGTTCAAGTGCTGGGGCTAACTGCATTATGTCAGAATACAGCAATATATCATGTTGTTTGAACCCCTGGTCACTGGAGGCAATAAAATTCTAGTGGAAGGACCGGAGAATGCAGTGAAACGTAAGATGGCACAAGCATGATTGTCCATGAATGCAACGACAGCTGTCCCCACACCTCCTGACATGATCCTTGTGGAAGACGTGGTAGTAGAAACATTGGGTTAGATTTTCAAAGCCCTGAAATTCAAGTGGCTGTGGGAAAAACTGATGAAAATGGGTCTCCACTTGCGGAGCTACAGTTTTCCTGCAGCGCGGTATTTTCAAAGGTGGAGCCGCTTTATAAGCAGCTCCTTGATTTACAGCAACTTGCAGCCAATTTTTCGGCTCAGCTTCGTGAAAAGTTACATCTGGTAGGACCATGTAACAGTAGAGTACTCAACAGAGAACAACCATCATCTGATGAGGAGTAGGGAGTAGTTGTCACAGGAGGAGCACATAGGTGATGTTGGAGATGTATCCACAGCAAACAGAGAATGAGGATACACAGGCAACAACACAGGGTAGCCATACCAAGGCAATAGATGATTGCTGAGCCACATTATACTTGTGAGTACCATAAACAACCAGTCCCCTCCTCAGATGTCATACTGGATGTGATATCACAGAATTCTGAAGACAGCTCTTTGGTCCAAAGAGCTTTTCAAACCTAAATAACAACATATGCTGCCACTGTGAAGCACACCTGCAACACACACACCAGTTCAGTCATGCCCACAGATATGCACCCCAGTACACACCACACAAGGATCCACGAACCACATACCAACACACCACCACATCCTCATACACCTTAGATCCAGCATCACAGATATGTACTCCAGGCTGTGGTGAACGCACAAATACCACACAAGTATCCACGAACCACATACCAACACACCACCACACCTGCTCCACACAGCAACACACAGTCACATCCTCATACACTGCAGATCCAGCATCACACTTATGTACCCCAGGCTGTGGTGACCACACACAGCACAAGTGCATCCACACATGAGACACACAGCAAACAAAAGCAACACCACATGAGGGTGCAGCATGGTTCAACAGAACAGATGAACCTCATGCCCAGTCAGCCCTCAACCAGTCATGCACCCAAAACTCATCCTGCAGATACATAGAAATTGTTGGCAGATAAGGACCGTATCTAGACTGCCCAGAAGCCTTAAACTTGTATGCAGTCACTGACCCTAAGTGATCAATGGCTTTTCATCACTCCCTCCCACCAATGATGACTGTGGTGAAGGACCATCAGACAGGATGGGACAGTTCTGCAGACACAGGGCTACAGCAAGTATGCTGTAAATGTAGTACCCAGAAGTCAGGTATCTTGAACAAGAGCAACCAAAGATCAGCAAGGGTAACAACCAACAGCTGAGGACACCGACCACTGAGCTGCAGGGTGTGCAACACAGGTGACATGGATTGGGGATATACTTAATTAGATCCTGTAGCATATCAACATGCCCTACAAACACACATACTGGCCATGACACACACACAAAGATGGGGATCCCACACTCACAGGTCACACAGACACAGCAGCACAACACCCCGATTATGGATTGTCTGTCACACTGCCACAACCTAGCAGATCATCGCTGAACCTCCTCATCTTCTTACGTGTATCACTGTACCACTGCTGAGTCTATCAAGTGACAGGGATAGTGTCGCCATCAAGGGTACCCACTATCCCCTGTGGGAAAACACAGTGGGTGGTGTGGCCATTCAAACAGCTCACTATAACAATTCAGGTGACTCTCCTGAACATCCCACAGGTTCTGCTATGACAGTCTCAGAGCATGACTGTACAAATACGTATGAGTTGTGACTGCGCCGGGTACTTAGCACACATTAGTGATGACAGGCCCAAAGCATTTACTACAACCTGCATATTTCTTGTTCTCAGTATATAACTCCAGTCCTCAACGCTCTCCACTGGCTTTCGGTCAGGTAGCGCATCAGTTTCAAGGTTTGCTTAATAACTTACAAGGCCCTACATGGTCTGGATCGCCTATCTGAAAGACCTCCTGATTCCTTATGCCCTGCTTGTGCCCTCTGGTCAGAGGAAGCAGACCTCTTTGTTCCCTGTTCATGACTGAAATCCTCGAGGATAGGATGTTTGGGATAGCAGCACCGATTTTGTGGAGCACGCCTTCCCCATGAAGTGATGGAGGCTCCTTGCTGATTGTTTTAAATCACTACTGAAAACACATTATTTCAATTTATGTTTTGAACTGGTCTCTTAACTCCTTTAAGGTAATTTTAACTTTTTTTTTTATTATTCTTATTTATCCGCCTGCTGCAGCGACTACCGACGGAGGCATCCAGCTGCCAGCCCTGCCCGCCTGGAGAGCACCAGGCTCACTCACATGATGGGCGATCTGGCACGGCCGTCCACCGATCTGCTGGAGGGTCTCCCATACCCTATCCAGCCAGACTGGCTCGGACCCCCGTGCGATTCCACGCGAGTCCTCCCAGCGATGCAGGCGCGGCCATCAGGCTGCAGTCACGCCCAGCCATTTGCACTTTTTCTCCCATTGGGAAGCAGACGTGCAATGACGCTCTGCGCATATGTGCCGGTTATCTGCCACACCCCTCCAGTCACACCAGTGCAAGCAGTACCCTGAGCGTCCCCAGGGTCGCCGCAGCGGTGTGTGTGGATTCCTAGCCTCCCAGGCCAGAGAGAGCTGTCGCCCGATGCTCAATCCTAGTCCTCCCTGCTGACCCCCAACGACCCGGCTCGCTCGACCCAGGCCGCCGGGCGAGCGCGAGGTGTGGCGCCCAGCACCTCAACCCTCAAGCGCCACCGGGCCGGGTAATTTTAACTTGTTGCTTTAAATTGTTTTGCCTGTCTATTGTAAAGTGCTCAGAGCCATCTGGATTGAGTGCCATATAAATAAAATTGACTTGAATTGACTTGATATTTATACTGCAGTACCCTTTCCTGTTATGGTATGCCATTGATGTGTGGGGCCGTATGGGACATGAAAGCAACCTATGGCCCCACTCACCTGAAGAAGACCATGCAATTTATGGAATAACAGTTTTGTTGGACTCTTGTCTCCATAGTTTACCATGAACGAGGAATGAGACAGGGTTACCCCAGTCACCAACACTTCCAATTTTAGCCCTAGAACCATTGTTGAAGAAAATCTAGGCTGATAGAAGAATTCAAGGTGTGGTTTGGGGGTGAACACAAACTACTAGTCTGTGTGGACAGTGTTCTCCTAACCCTGAGCAACCCTGTACATCTATACAATCTGTCATGGAAGTTTCACCAGGTCAGCATGTTTTGGGAAACAAGTTGAATATTAACAAGTCTAAGATCCTCCCATTGAACCACAAATGCACCAAAAATATGGTAGCAGGCTATGGCATGCAGTGGAAATCGAAATTAATGCAGTACCTGCGGAATTATACTTGCTGTTGCAATTCCTCAGGGGTTCGGGACCCACATACAAAATAAGTTCTATGTATCCTGATCACAGCAGCAAAAAGCAATCCAAGCTGTGGCTCACACAACAGTTGCCATATCTCACATTGTGAAGAGTCATAGTTTGAAAGAGCTATAAGATGGAGAGGATCACCCACTCCCTCAATAACCACAAGAGCTTCTCAAGTCTCGCTGGACCACATGGCTCATGCATCTGATGGAAGGGGTCTGAATTTTGAACCTTGAACCAAGGGGAAGGCATCACTTGGGGAAGGAGTGATTAAGCCGAGGAATGACTGGGCTCACAGATCTGGTGGGATCTGTCCCTGGTGCCAAAACCTGCTCAAAGGGTCGGGTACCTAAAACCAAATGTAGAGCTGCTGGTTCTGTCCCTCCCCAGGAACACTCCACCCCTGTTTGTTTTCCATGTGGGAGCCTGGCACATGACAACCTCAGCACATGGACTCTCTCTAAGACAACAATTTAATATAGAGGAGTGGATGGGTTGCCCCACACTGTACCTAAGCGGAGCCTCGACTCCCAAGGGAATATACTTATGGTGGACTAGGAAGCGCTGGTAACTATATGTGAAATGTTTTTGGCTCCTTAATGTTTCATTGACAAGCGCTGCTTGACAGCTTTTACCATATGCTGCACAGATTCTTAATAAACATTAACAAACAAAACATCAGTACCTTGGAATCTTACTGTACCCCAATGCCAAAGAAACTGCACAACAGAACCTGACAAACATCACCAGAGTCATAGAGACTGACTTGGACGGTGGAATAAACTGCCACTTTTAATGGGATGAAGAATCTCCTCAATAAAATGAATATTCTACCCGAGTTTTTTATACTGTCCATGCTGCACACAACAATACATAATAAATGGCTGAAGGACATACAGAGGTGGACTGCAAGCTTCATTTGGGCCCATCAAAGACCCAGGTGCTCACTAAGGGGAACTGTCATCAACAGGGTTTCTTAATGTCGAAAGACCATTAAAAGCTAATCCAAGTGAGCTATTGCATTTATCTGTGAGTCTTTGCAATCCAGAGTTATTCATATGTAAATCAGTCTGTAATTAAGGGCTGGGGCAGCCATGTTTTAGGCTCCTGACTGGAAATGATGTCACAGAGGAACTTGGCCTCCATTGACTGTAAGTTAAACAGGAAATTGTCTGTTTTATTAAGTGTGTTGTAAGATGTTATTACAGTACTACACGTTCTACATTTATAATACTTTGTTGTATGTGCATTGAAACTAGTGAGTTATCACCTTTACATTTCAAACTGTTAGTAAAATAACCCATCTTTAGGATTGCTTTAATCTCAGGCTATATTGCCAGCTGATCATCAAAAGCTACACATCTCAAGGCTGGCTCTGTGGTGTAAAAGGTATTTGGGTCCTATGTCAGGATTTCTAAACCCTATCTGTATTCATGTCAGTACAGATTGCTGGGACTGCCACAGCAGAATGGGTTTTGATTCCATCATGCTCTACTGGTATACTGTGTGACCAGAGCAAGTCACTTAACTTCCTGTGCTCCCAAAACACACCGAGGAACAAGCGGTAGCTGTGTTCCTTTCCTGGACAAAGACAGTAAAAACAATCTGAGCATTTGTTACGATTCTGAAAATATTATGCTCTTTCTATCCAGATTTGACTTTAAAAGAAAAATAGGATATCTTTACTTGTTTATTAATTGCAAAACAAATAGATGGACAACACAGTTAAAACATGCATAATCTGAAATGCATTATTAAAAGAGTAATTTACTTCTTTTGATGAAGTTAAAAGTATAACAGTTTCTTACTGAAATACTCTGACGGACTGCAACTTTCAGATGCCATTCCCTCTGTAATGTAAAACAGAAAAAAAAAACAAAGGAGAAACAGGATATGTGTGTGTGTGTGTGTGTGTGTGTGTGTGTGTGTATAAAAACAGAGAGAGACAGGCTGTGTGTGTATGAGATGTGTGCGTGTGAAGTGTGTGTGTGTGAGTGTGTGTGTGGAAGTTTGTATGTGTGCATGTGAAGTGTGTGTGTGTGAAGTGCACCTGTGTGTCTCTGACAGAAGTGCTGCACTAACTGAACTGTGCTGAAAGGAAAAAATATCACCATTAATTAAATAAAATAATGTATGGGTGGGTAGGTGTATAAAATAGAATTTTGCACATACCCTCAGTGTGAGATACTTTATAAACCACTTGGACTTTGCCATCGGGTTAATGTAGCATTCCACACCTTGATAGTATGTAACATTTGGTTACACACACACACACACACACACATATATTATTCTATATTTTAATAATGCAGTTCAGATTATACTTTTTTAAACTGTTGTCCATCCAAATGTTTTTGCAGTTAATAAACAATTAATGGTGTCCTATTTTTTTCTTTTCAAGTCAAATCTGGATAGAAAGAGCATAATATTTTCAGAATCATAACACATGCTCAGATTGTTTTACTGTCATTGTCCAGGAAAGGCACACAGCTGCAGCTTGTTTCTGGGTGTGTTTTGAGAGCACAGGAGGTTAAATGACTTACTCTTGTCACACAGTATACAAGCAGAGCATGTTGGAATCAAACCCATTTCTGCTGGATGAATGAAGCTTATTCACAGCTCTTTGCTTTAACCTCTAGGTTGTACTGCCAGCTGTTAATCAAAAGCTACACATTTCAAGGCTGGCCCCATGATGCCAGGCCAGTAGGTACATAGCCACATTTGTATCTTGTAAACTTGAGTTCACCAAAATTGTAAGAAAAAGGCTGTGAGAGAGGGAACGAATAAGTCAGAGGTTAGTGTTGTGACAGCCCCAGAAATCTGCACTGACATGAACACAGCCAGGGTTTTGAAATCCTGATACAATATGGGGCCCCAAAACCTGTTGGCACCACAGAGCCAGCCTTGAGATGTGTAGATTTTAATGATCAGCTGGCAGTATAGCCTAAAGGTTAAAGCAATCCTAAAGATGGATTATTTTTTACTAACAGTTTGAAATGTAAGAGTGATAACTCACTAGTTTCAATGCACACACAAAACAATTATAAATGTAGAAAGTGTTGTAATGACCTTAAAACACCACGATTTCCTATTTAACTTACTGTCAATGGAGGGTCAAGATCCTCGGTGACATCATTTCCTGTCAGGAACCTAAAACATATGGCTGCCCCCAGCCCTTAATTACAGACTGATTTATATATGAATAACTCTGGACTGCAAAGACTCACAGATAAACACAGTGGCTCACTCAAATTAGCTTTGTATGGTCTTTCAGACATTAAGAAACCATGTTGATGACAGTTTCCCTTTAAAGGCCTTGCTGTCCTCACAGGAAAGGTGGACTGAAAGTGCCTGATGTCACAGTGTATTACTGGGCAACACAACTTAGGAATGCAGCTTACTGGTTCCGCATGGGGATGAACAGCCCACCTCTTCACGTGCCTCAGAATGAGTAGCTATAGTGAGAATCCTTTCTGAAAAAGCAGAGGCAGACCTGGCTGCTCTTCTATTTGGCCCCAATTTAAAGTAGTGAAAGTTAGGCAAGGTTCGCTTCAATGATGCATAGACCAACCGATTTGAGGAAATGGAAGCGTCAAGCTAGCAGGAGCCAGACTACAGTGGATACACTGAAATACAGCAGGTATCCCTTTCCAAGCGTTGCAGCAGAAATACAACCTCAAACCAACAGATGCACATCAATATCGCAATTACAGCACACCTATCACAGTACTGGGATCACATTTCCCACAGAGGAGACTCTGAATAGGAGAGATGTTTACTGAACTAGCTCAGATGGATCACATCAGCATTGTCCTGGTACAACCTCCTCGTCTCACACATAGCTAATGAGATGAAAGAGTGACGGAGTAGGGAACTGGGAATGGATACAGTACAATGGGACTGAGTAAGCTCTGAAAATTTGCTAGGCAGGCAACATCCTAATGGAAACCAACCAAAAGGCCTAAACTCTGGGTTGCTGAAAACACTGCAGTTGATGAAAAGGCAGAAGGCCTGAAATATGCTGAAATGTTTATTCCACCAAAAAGCTGTAGTATAGTCATAAATAACAAGACCCACCTGGTCAAAGCACCAGGGCACCTGATGTAGTGTCTGCAGTATGTCTCACACCTCTGCAGTTTGCATGTTACTAAGACTGCACTACACCTTTCTGGTGGAATAAACACTTCCATCATATTTCATGACTCCTGTCTTTTCATCAACTGCAATATTCAACAGCAGAAATAATAGGCCTTTAGTTTATTACAAATTATTAATAACGAGGACTCAGCAATCCCCTGCCCCTGCACAAGGCCCTGCACTGGAGCTTGCATACTTTTTCACTGTCTCAACATCCTTAACTGACCTGAAAACTCAGCAGTTCAAAATTCTGAGAAAATATGTACTACACCCCAGGAAACTTTCACAAGATGAAGAAAATCCCTACTCCTGAGTATTACAAGTGCAACCACCCAGACAGTACTCTGTTTCACCTGCTACAGCAATGGCCCTTCATCAGACCTTCTGGCAGGAAATCAAGTGGAAGCTGACCCGCTTCTGGGTTATGAAGACCTGTTTGAACCTGACATATGCATAGCTGGGAAAACTGGCTATACCAGAGTGGCACTCAGCAGACTCAGAATGTATATCACTGCCAACTCAGTTAAGAAGCACATATCATGTTTACGGTAAGATAAAAGACCACCTACTTATAAAGAATGGCTGTCGAATTTATTAGAGTGCCTTAGACTAGAAAAACTGTCACATGGTCTCAGAAACATCACCATGCCTACCTCAGAAGGTTTATTTATTTATTGAAATTTGCTGACTGGGTAAGCCCACTGAAACAGCAGGGACCCTTTTCAGGGGTGACCCAGAGTTAATTACATTCAATGGAAGGCATCATTTGCATACAAAAGACAACAGCAGAACAAGCAACAGTAAGGGCACACAGTTTTTGTTTTTTCTTTCTATTTCTCCCCACACTCTGGCCGGCCCTTGCCCAGCTGCCATCCACCTCCTCCATCCTATCAGGCCCTCACCCTGAAGCCCCCATGGCTTACTCCCCGTGGTGGGGAAGTAGGGACCCCCATCTGCCGACAAGGATCTAGCTCAGGGTGTTACCTACAGGATGGAGAACGACAGAAACAGCCATCGAGCCACAATGACCAGCCACCAGAGTCCGTTTTCCACTTTTTCTGTCCCCCCAAGAGAGCCAGGCATGCAATGATGTCCATATGGTCACAAGACGTTAGGCGCAAAGATGTGGCCCCACCAAGCATCTGCCGCGGTTGTCATCCCACGAAGTCTTACGGTGGCGCAACATTGAGCCCCAGCCACCTCAGAGGTTAGGGGTGTGCACCGACCAAAGGTGACTCCCTCCTGGAGATGGAGAAATGGAAATTACGTACCTACCATAATTCTTGATCTTCTTGGATAAAGTCTCCACCACTCATTCATAATGATGGGATCTATGCCGTAGGCACTAGGATCCACAGGGCACACTTTTTGCAAGAGGCGGTGCCAGAGATGGAGCGAGGGAGTAGTGCCACACCTTTCTGGACATAAAGTCTCCACCACTCATTCACACTGATGCGAGAGTACCAAGCTAATAATCCCCAAGAGGCGGCAGGAGAAACCAAGAGCTCACATATTTAGGACAGAAGTCCATTAAGGATAGCCCTGCCAAATGAAAGATGTCGTCTGGCAGGGACATCCAGGGCATAGTGCATGAAGAAAGTATGCACTGAGCTCCAAGTAGCTGCACTGCAAATGACTGCAATGTGCACATTGCAGTTTCCTCAAGGATACGCGACTGCTCTAGTAGAGTGAGCATACACTCTGCCCTCCAGCTTAGCTTGTGCTATGGAATAACAGTGGTGAAGGCATGCCACCAGCCATGCCAAAATGCATCTGATAGCGACAGGTTGACCCAGCCGGATCTCGCTGAAGGAAACAAACAGTTGTTGAGCTTTGCAAATTTCTTTGTTTCCATCCAAATAGAAGCATGAGCTCTTTTGACATCAAAAGAATGAAGGGTACACTCTCCTTCATTTTGGAAGTTAGCAAAGTAAGTAGGTAGGACTAAAGGTTAGTTCAGATGGAATTCTGAAACAACCTTAGGGAGAAACTTAGGATGGGTCCTAAGAACTACTTTGTTCTTATGAAATACAGTATATGGAGGGTCTGTGACCAAGGCATGTATTTCAGAACCCTCTGAGGTCAAGGTAATAGCCACCAGGAAGGCTGTTTTCCAAGTGAGAAATTTCAGGTCACAGGTATCTAGAGGCTCGAAAGACTTTCGAGTGAGCATGTCAGGCACAAGATTAATGTCCCAGGCTGTGGCTGGACGTCTGATAGGAGGTCTGGTATGCAGAATACCTTAAGAAACCTCTTAACTACAGGTAACTGAGCCAGTGACAAGGAAAGCAATGGCTCATGATAAGCTGAAATGGCACAAAGGTGAACTTTGACTGTAGAGTATTGTAGACCTGAATTTGAGAGGTCTAAAGGTACTCTAAAACTTTATCTAATGGGCAGGAAAAAGGATTCAAAGAGGATTTTGCACACCAGAAGAAAAACACTTCCATTTGGCTGTATAAGTTTTTCTGGTGGCTGGCTTGACGCGGCAAAAAGAATATCTGAAACTCTCTGAGTGACATTGAACCTGTTCACCTCTATCTCTTCAGAAGCCAAGCATGAAGGTGAAGCAACCTCAGACTGGGATGGACCACAGGCCCCTGGGTCAGAAGGTTTGTCTGAAGGAAGCGCTTTCGGAGGGGTTTCCGACATACTGTTGAGTAAAGGAAACCATATCTGTCGAGCCAGAAGGAGCAATGAGGATCATTTTGTCCTCCTGGGACTCAATTTGAGAAATACCCTCTGAATTAGTGGAACAGGAGGAAAGACATATAGAAAGTGTTTTGTCCACTGCAGCCTGACACATCCTGACAGAAAATGCCAGGCCCTGGATTTCTGAAGCAGGAGAGAGACAGTTTTCTGTTGAGTGGGGATGCAAAAGGTCCAGGTCTGAGTTCCCACTCTGCGAATAGTGACTGGACTACAGTTGAGTCGAGAGACCACTCGTAAGGATCTGTCTCTGTTCTGTTTAGGCAGTCTGCCAGTTCGTTCTGCAGTCCCGGCAGGTAGTCCCCTGAATTAGAGCTTTGTGCTGTGGGCACCATTCCCACACTCTCATCGCTTCCCTGCATGAAGGCCAAGAGTGTGCACTGCCCTGCTTGTTGATGTAATACATCACTGCTTTGTTGTCCGTTTGAAGGAGAATGTTCTTGTGATAAAGGATGGCTCTCATTTCTAGGACATTTATGTGAAGCTAGGACTCATCCTGAGTCCACATACCTTAGGTATGTGGAGATTCTGACAGTGAGCTCCCACCCCATCGGTGGCGCATCTGTGGTAATGGAAATCTGGTGATCCAGGGAGCAAAGGGATACCCTTCCAGAAGACTGTCCTCTTGTGACCACCAGGTGAGTGACCTCTTCAGAGGTTCTGTCACCTTGATGAGAAAGGACTGAGGGTGAGTGGTTGGGGACCACTGAGTACTGAGCATCCATTGAGAGGTTCTCTTGTGGAGGCATGCTAGGGGTACAGTGAGCACCGAGGATGCCATGAGACCCACTAGAATCCATTGCATCACGATAGCTCAAGTGAGCTGTTCTCTCTGATGTATTGGGCCATCTGTAGGATATTGCTCCTTCTGTCCTCTGGTAGAAAAGCTTTTGCGCGGAAGGTGTCCAGAAGAGTTCCTATAAAAGGAGCTTCTGGGAGGGCTGCAACTGCAATTTCTTGAGTTTTAGCAGGACTCCCATGGATGTGAAAAGACTGAGGCCATGGCTACGGCGTTGAGAGTTACTTGCCTGGAAGGACTTTCTAGAAGCCAGTCATCCAGATATAGGAACACTTGTATTCCGATCTTTCTGAGATGCTTGAAGGAATTGCACAACACTTTGTAATAACTTGTGGCGCTGAGGATAGCCCAAAGGGCAGGACTCTGAACTGATAATGCTGGCCTAGAGCTACAAACCCAGGTATTTGTGATGCTTTGGTGTATAGGAATATGTTGGTAAGCATCCTGCATGTCCAGGAAAGCTAGCCAATCGTGTTGATGAAGACAAGGTAACATGGTCCGAGTGATATCGTCTTGAACAGAAACTTGTTTAACTTTGAGGTCCAGAATGGGGCACATGCCACCAGTCTTTTCGGGACCAGGAAGTAATGGGAGGAGAAACCTGTGTTTCGTTGATCCAGCAGAACTATTTCTACTGCTCTGTTGTTCAGAAGGCCTTGTATCTCGAGGCAAGAAGGTCTGACTGTATTGTTGACAGCTTAGGCTGTCATTTGGGAGGATGATCCGAGGGGTTTCTGAAAGGTTAAGGGAGTACGCTCATGGATTATCTGGAAGACCCATTTGTCTGATGTTATGGACTTCACTGGTTGTAGAACTGAGTCAGACGTCCACCCTGCTGAGGAGGAGTCCCCTCGGGCAGTTGAGGTGGGACCAGACCAGAAACTTCGGAAGGTGGCACTGGGTGCTTTGGACCCTTGTGCCTTCTGTTGTGTTTTCTTTTGAGGCTGAGGAGCTTGGTTTTGTTGAAACCTCCCTGCTCTTACCGAAAGGACTGGCGGTTTGTGAAACTGATGCTTGTTAACCCCTCGAGAAGGGGTGGGAGCGGGTGAGCCATTTAATGGCTGACCTAGTCTTCTGTGTGGTCTTCAGAGCTTGCTCTACTTGAGGTCGAACAGATACATGCAGTCAAGCGGTAGCATGCATGACCTGCTGTTGGGCATCATTTGTGAAACCAGAGTCGCTAGAGAGTGACAATCGGTACAAATGCCACCGCCACCACCGGGAAGCAGTATCGAGCGTCCACAGCTGCTTTAACCTGCTGGTTGTTGGACCCGATGCCCGGTTATGGTCTGAAGTAGCTCTGAACTAGTGTCCAACTCGGGCAGAGATTCTACCATCTGTTTGAGCGAATGCCAAAGAACATACTCATATTGAGAAAAGTAGCCCTGGTAGCTGGCAATATGCATACCCAGGGTGGAGCAGCAAAGACCTCTTACCTATGGTGTCTATTTTATGAGATTCTTTGTTTATAGGCCGAGCTAGATGCCTGAGGAAGAACTGCCTTATTCTCTGCCAAGACTACAATAGGGTCTGCAAAGGCCTGGGAAGCCAAAATGGATCGATCCTTGGGAGCAGCAAACTTCCTGTCTATGGACTTAGCCACAGAAGGAATGAGAGCGGGATTATTCCATACCACCCTGAGAGAGTGTCTCAAAGGATGGTTGCACCAGGAGTTAAATCCATAGGGATCTCCGGGACTAGCAGGTATTGAGTCTCAAAGCTTCCCAGGATCGATGTCTGTGTTCTGGAGAGAAAGAGCAGAATTTAAATTTTCAGCAGAGACTTAAATGACAGGTCTTCAACCACAGGCTCTGTGGCAGGATTAATTCCTGCTCCTTCAACATCATCACCCAGTCGAAGATCTGGGTCAGGCTCCATATCATCTCCTGACAGCCCGGAGGAACTGTATGGACAGGAAAGGAGGAAAATCAGAAGGAAACGAAGAAGAGAAAGGATTCTGAGAGATAACCTTGAAGGCTAGGATAGCACACGACCCAGCCTCGCGCGCCTGAAGAAGAACATGGTCTGCAAGGCAAGGGAGATGGCGCCATCAGAAACAACCCAGCAGATGGTGCCAACAAGAGACCATGGCGCCGACAGTCACATCAGCACCCAGGATGGCGACCGACAACCCCAGCAGTGCCGAGGATGGTGCCGACAACCCCAGCGGCGCCCGACAGGCATATTGGTGCTTGAGGATGGTGCCGATAGGCGCGATGGCGACCGGGACAGTGCCGGAGAAGACATCGATGTAGAGAGAGAGTCCCTGACCTGCGCCTAAAAGCAATCTAGGGCCCCAAAGACTCTGATTTGAAGAAAAAGGAGGAAGAATACCAGGAGATAAAGGCATCAGTGTGGCCCCTGTGCCGCAACCATGTGAGGGAAACACCTGAGCACGGTTGCGACACCAAAGATGGCACCGTGTGACTAGGAAGGTCCAACGCCCCTACCGCTCCCCTGAAGGGCCGAAGGCCTCGGAGTGACTGGTCCAAGCCCATTGCTCCATAAAGCGCCCACTGATGAAACTGCTCATCAGAAGCCCTTTCAATGGGAAGGGCTCCGATGTCGAAGGGTTGGTCACTGGAGCCAGAAACCGGTGACTCGGAGAGAAGACCGACATCTGACCCGACCGACGCCCACGACATGCAGACATACCAGAAGGCGACCTCGAGTGATGCCTTCTCTTTTTGACCTGTGGGCCAAAGAAGAGCTCGAGGCTGAACAGTGCCAAAAGTGCGACCATTCTTTTTATGCTTCCGGGGACCGCCCATCCCCCAGGCACCGGACCGCCCATTGTCAGACCCTCCTCTGGACAGGCGAGGACGGACCCAGCCGGCTAACTGAACAGCTTTCATACAAGTCTCCCTACCATCACCTGACCTGCTCATGGTTGACTCCGTCAAGGAGAGCTGAAGACTTCTTTTCTCAACAAGAAAAGTTTAAAAATAAGCGATACTTTGTTCGAGATAAATTACAAAACAATAAACCGAAAACTATGCTGCTAGTTTAAAGTTTGACTCGGCAGGCGGTCAACGTCATCACTGAAGTGCACTCGATGGCGGAAGGAAAGGAACTGAGATGGTTGAAGGGTCGGCGCTGAGACAGTCATTGCCGCGTGAGCCAAGGCTCGTGGTGCCACTCATGCGGCTCCATCTCTGGCACTGGCCCTCTTGCAAAGTTTGCTCCTGCTGGGTCCTAGCACCTCTGGTGTAGATCCCATCAGTGTGAATGAGTGGTGGAGACTTTATGTCCAGGAAGATCTATCCATTGGATGCTCGATCCATTTCCTCTATGCTGACCCTGGGTGGCCAGCTCATTCCTGAATGTGGGTCGCTGGCATGGCGTGAGGTGTGGCGATCCAGCACCTCAACCCTCAGTGCCACCGAGCCGGCTAACAGTAAGGGAAGCAGTTACAAGAAGTTAGTTTACAAAGCTTAGAGCAACACCAAATTATACAACAAGACAGTTCCCAAGCAAACATTTGTGTTTGATCCATTAGATGCTCTGATACTAATCCTGAAGGGTAATAAAATGTTCTTCTATAAATCATATATGATACAACCCCAACTAGAAAGCTGAACACTGAAGACATGATAGTCCGCCCTACAAATGCTAGTCAGTGAATCAACAACTTAGTAGTGACCAAACCAGCACATTTTATTACAAGCAATTTAGGTGTAAAAGTAACTACAAAAACAGTTTTTACGTATAGATCCAGGTCCATTTGGTCACTTTGGAATTTTTAATAAACATTTGAAGGGTTACCTACTGAAATACATGTTTTCATGTTTGTACAATATGTTCATGGCATATCAATTAATAGCTTTATGCTTTTGAAACACCATATGGAAACCTGAGGTGACACTTATCTGCCCGAACCTGTCCTGTAATGCACCGCTTTTTGAACAATAGTTAGAGCAGCTCCAATTCATCAAGCCATGCCTATCTCTATGGTTTGAGGGCATACAACCTTTTCCCTAGATCTAGCTAGATATCCTAGAGCACACATTTATAGGAAATGGTCTGTATAAAACTACTTGCACAATTTTCTGAATTAAGTGGGCAGAAACTGTACTTCATCTGATCAACTGGCCGTACCAATTAATGCCATGTTTGTCTTGTATGTCTCTGATTTTTTTCATATTTTTTCATTTCATTTCATTTATTTAAGGTTATGACCATTGAGCAAAGCTCATTTTACGGTGGTGACCTATATGAGCAAACATACAATACAAAAAACAAGAGATACAATACAAACAATATACAGCCAATTACATACAGTTATACAATTTGTACAGAATTGTACACATAAAAACTACATATCATTTATACAAAACACAAACCTATATTTTCAATAGATATATGATTTGAAAGCATAATTGATTTTAAGTTACAGAAAAGAATAACTGTATTGTGGACCTCAGTGCCTGTTCTGTTTTGAGGAATTTACAGTATATACGTCCCTATGTGCCAAGGAGGACACAGATAACTGGTCTCTGTGCACAGCACACTGAGGACTGGTTCATACTGTCAAGCCACTAGCCACCCCATGGAATGACCCAGTGGCACAGTAGACAAGGGTACACAGTACCTTTCCATGGAGATGGCATGTGACCATTTTGTGAGGGGGCTGCAGCTGCTGTGTCAGCAACACACATAGGTCATGTACCGGCTACATGGTCCAGTCTGAATTGCTCAAGACAATGCGTGTCCCTCCTCATAGGCAGTAGCATTCTAGAAAGAATGTCCATAACCTGGGCCCAGGCCATTTCTCTCCAACAGCAATACATCATCTCTCCCGAACAGTAAGTGCATCAACAGTGATAGGCACAGCATGCTGTCCTTGAGTACAAGTATTAGCTCCTTTATTAAATCACTTTATATGGCACATATCACAAGTATGCACTCGTGCCATCTATCCTGTACTGTGATTGGTCACAAGTGTCATGTGCAGAACAAGTCCAGTATAGTGGGTTTCTGACAGTACACCCCAGCCCCTGTCATATGTTGATGCTTATGCATACTTGTGTTACACATCACATGTCTATCTTTGAGTAGGTGTGCATCACATATGCACACAACAAGCAATACATTGCCTTTGGTCTCTGAGGCTTCACAAGTAGAGGTATCACAACCAGACTTGGTGTCACACTCCACTCTACAGACAACTGACTTGATGAGTAAGGACAGGAACCTGGGAGCAGGTCTGCAAGGCCACCCTGTATTGGGCTACAGCCAAGTTCACTACAGGCAAGGTTGAGGTACTTTCCAGGGTGGCCCACTCTCACATACAAGGATGAGAGGGACAGCTGTTGTGTGTTTCTAGTCATCACCAGCTGGTGTACACTGTGACAGATGCCTGTTATTGGTTTGACATGTTACACAATGAAAACGGATCACAGTTTTCTTCTCTGCAGCAATTCAGGGTGCATCCTGCAAAATTCACCCCTGAGCTGGTTCCAGTCAAAGAACTTGTCCCAACAGACTACCAGGGTGGGGGCTCAGTCCCCTCGAAGTTCCACATGTTTCTTCTGTAAGCTGGTACTGAGTGCCCAGACCCCCTTCCCTATAGTTCACCCTCCCCAACATGTTCAACAATCATTACACCTGTGTTGTCTGCAGTATGGTGCATCATTCTGCTGCTGGGACACTTCGCAGTACATAGTGGTGTTTGAGCACAGTCCGTCACTCAGTGTCACCTATGCATGCAGGCCTGCCCTTATACTGGTGCCTGTGTTACTGTACTGTCATGAGGGGCACTCGTAGCGTACTGTTGCATCCGCCATTGTGGTTGGGACAGTTGGGTCACAGATGCACAGGTGGAGTGGATGTGGTACTGAGCCCAGCATGTGTCTGCAATCCTGGACTGTACTACAACAGAGGGCTGTATGTCCATCTGTGTAATCCATGATATTGCACAGACATGAACACTGCTGTAGAGGCATTGCTGTGGACAAGTGCTTCCTGTTTTAGGTGTATGATGGTTCTGTGCACCGCATGATGCTCCAGAGGGAAGGCCAAGGTGAGCTAGGTATTACAAAGAACTGGAGTCACTGGATGAGGGTCATCAGGAATTCCCTGATTGTGATGTGCCATGCTGTATTTGATACTGGACTATGGGTGTGCGATGCACATGGGAGGGACATTGTGGGCACCTAGCTGAGGCACATGTGACTATTGGTATATGGCGACTTGAGTGGCATGATGACTTGATGCAGACCCAGAAGGTTGTGGACAGGGTGACACTAGTAGCCAAAGGGGTTGTACTGTGATGTAGACTATAACTATGGGCTATGTTGAGGTGGCACCATGAGCCATGGGTCGAGTTTGTATTGTGATGTACAGACTGCAACCGTGGGCTATGGTGAGTGACAACAGTAGTCATGGAGGGAAGGAGGCTGTAGTGTGATTTACAGAATGAACATGGGGCTATGGTATGTGATGAGGGACGGCCATGTGTACATTCCATGTTTGACACATCCTTGTTATATTTCTACATGCATTGCCAGGCATTACAATATACTGACTATATCATTAAACATGTGGTTAAACAGTGCACAGAGCTGTGACATGCTATTTGCCATGCCCTAAGTTGTCTCATGTTGCACCAGCGCACCTGGTTTTATGACAGGATGCCAGTATGCATAGCAGTTTCCCTGCATTGTATGTGCTTGTGCTCATTCATTTTAGTTCATCCATGGGCATACCGGTGATCCTGGGCATCACAATGCAGGTATAGCCACATACAACATGACCAGTACTGCTGCGTCGCTGCTCACAACATACCATTCCGTGTCCACGCGTGCCTATGTTGTTCATGTTGTGAGCACATCACTTACGTGCTTTTTGCACACATGCAGTTATCACCACATGGACACGGTGAGTACTGCTAGTTTCAGCATCATGCACAAAGCCCAATGTGGGATGCTTTCCTGACTTTTCAAACAAAGCAACAAAACTAACCTTTTTAAGTTACTGGCACTTTATCAAACTTGTTTGAGCCTCTCCCTGGAACAAGTCATCCCTGCGACACTGACCTGCAGTTTGAGAAACAAGGCCATAGACTGCATGTCATGTAGAATAAAACTAATCATCTCACAATAGTCCTATTAAACATATGTTACTCTAAGCAAAACGTACACCTAGTAAGACCTTGTTAATTAGCAAGCAGCAAGATCAATCTTTTCAGTTGATTAGCAAAATTAAGATGTTGCCAGTCTACTCAGTAACATAAAGGTAATGTAGAGGGTAATTATTTAATGTTGCTTAGCAGAAATCCGATTCCAAGTACTGAAATGTTATGTAAATCCAAGTAATTCCTCTTGATTTGGCATTCTTATGTAAACACTGACTGAAACAAGGATACACAGAAAAGCAAGCCATAATTATGATTTGCAGTACATTATATCATGTGAGCAGTAATGTCAGGGCTTGAAGAGTTCAAGACAAAACACCTTTAGTGTTTGAAACACAGAAGCATAGAAAACATCTGCAGAAGGGGACCTGGGTCGATCTAGTCTGCCCAGTTGTTTCCAAGACTTCTATTGGTCACAGGTCCTAGTCCCCTGCTGCCCCTTGGAATCCCAGCTTGCCCTCACTCTGTCCCATGTATGTTTGAATGCTGTTATTGACCTAACCCCACCACCTCTGCTAGCAACCTGTTCCATGGTTTCCACCACCCTTTCTGTAAAGTACTGCTTCCTTACGTCCTCTTGAAAGACCCTCGCAGTTTCCAATCATGCCCTCTTGTGCTTGAGCCTGGTATTCTATTGAAGAGAACCAAGTAGGGCACCTTGTTAATGCCTTTCACGAATTTGAACGTTTCAATCATGTCCCCCTCTCCCTTCTAGTCTCCATCGAGTACATGTCTAGAGCCCTCAAATGTTCTTCACAAGAGAGCTCCTGTAGCCTTTAAATCATTTTAGTTGCCCTTCTCTGCATGGTCTCCAGCCTGTCCCTATCTTTCTTTGGTGCGGACTCCAAAACTGGATGCAGTACTCCAGGTGAAGCCTCACCAAGGACCTGTAAAGTGGAAGAATCACCTCCCATTTCTGCTGTCAAAACCCTCCCAATACAGCCCAACATTTTGCTGGCCTTGCTGTAAGCACTGTTGCACTGGCTAGCTTGCTTAAGAGTATCTGAGATGATGACTCCCAGATCCTCTCTTCATGCATGAGGTGCAGAGCTGGACCTGCTTCATTGCCAGTATTTCAGTCCTTGGGTTACCTTTCCCGGTGCATCACCTTGCACTTCTTCACTGAACTTCAGCTGCCAGACATTGGACCATCTTTCAAGCAGCTGCAGGTCCTTCTGAAGGTCCCTAACCACCTCAGCACTGTCCACCCTTCCACCTAGTTTGGTATCATTGTCAAATAGGGCCAGCTTGCCCTGGATGCCCTCCCTATGTCACTAATGAACATATTAAATAAGACCGGGTCCAGGACCGAGCCCTACAGCACTCCGCTAGTGACTTCTTCCTCCCCGACCTCACCCCATTTACTACTACTCTTGTTTCCTTCCCTTAAGCCAATTTCCCACCCACTTGACTATACTTGGGGCAATGCCAAGATCCTCCATTTTTTTTAACAGGCACCTGTGAGGCATGGAATCAAAGGCTTTACTGAAGTTGAAGTGCAGGAGGTCAACTAGGTGGCCCCTGTCCACTTCCCTGGCCACCCAGTAAAAATTTAATCAGATTTGTCTGGCATAACCTGCCTGCCACAAATCAATGCTGCCTGCCATCTTGAAGATTGTTCTTCTCCAGGTACTCTACCAAGTCCTGCTTGATTAAGGATTCCATAATCTTCCCAGAATGGATGTGAGGCTGACCAGTCTACAGTTTCCCACTTCCTCCCTGCACCCCTTTGTGGAGAGGAACCACATCCATGCTTTTCCAGTCACCAGGCATGACCCACAATCGTACTGAATGGTTAAACAAATGAGCCAAGGGATCTGGCTGTTCCTCTGCAAGCTCTCTCAATACCCTCAGATGCAGCCCATCCAGACCTGGTGCTTTGTCCACCTTGAGTTGTGCTAGGCGCCTCTGACTCTGCAGATGGTGAATGTTGGCAGCTCCATTTGCTGGATTCCTAAACTGGTTGTCTTAATGCCACTGTCGGGCATTGGCCCATTGTGCTCCTTGTGAACACTGAACAGAAGAAGGTGTTCAGTATGGCAGCCCTTCTGTCCATCATCCTCTACTAACTTATCCTCATCCAGGAAACGAACAATCCCTTCCTTTTTCTTCTTTTCCTGGATCTATCTAAAGAACTGTTTATTCCATCCTTGATTCCTTGGCAGTCTTCAGTTCTGCTGAAGTTTTGCAACCTCACTGCTCCTAGCCTCCTTACTCTTCTGGTTGAATTCTTCCCAGTTGCTGTTGCTCTGGTCCTTTTTTAGTTATGGAAGCTTCCTTGCCCTAACTGCTTTTTGACCTAGTCCATAAACCATATTGGTATTTTATGTTTATTCTTTTTGCCACTGACATTACGTAACATTTTGTAGCTTCTAGTATAGCTTGACTAGAACTTATTCTTAAAGTTTTTCTTATGTAAACACCCCACTTCCCTGTCTAGGGGTATGTTGTGATGGTAAAGTTCGTGGGGAAGGGGTGCCTTACAGCCCAGTAAACAAAGTCCAGAAGTAATATAGAAAATCAGTATCTGATTCTCCACGGGTGGTATTGGGGATGGATTGACTCTGTTGGGGTGTCCTCAGACCTTCAGGGCACTGATATGGTACACAGGAGGGATGAAAGACCTGGACTCTTCACCTGCCTGACCTTGCCAACTTCACCTATAGGCCTTTGTGAACTACTTTCACCAGGTAGGCCTCTCGACATCTTCCTCGGTGGTACTCTGGTCTCTGCTCCTCTGGATACCACCATGGAACTCACTACAGGCATGACTGTGGAGGCAAATTCTTTTAGCATGCAAAACAGTTTCTCAACCACAAGAGGCAAACAGCATAGTTGCAGCAAACAGAGGATCCCAATTTTTTTTTTATAATTTAGTATACTTTTTCACTTTTATTTTCCTCCAACATCCATAATACACAATGGGTTGCTAGGCATAAGCATAATTGCATAAGAACATGGAACATACCATAATAGCCTTGTGGTTACATCACTAAAATAATCACATAATCACATTCTATTCTAATATCCACTACTTTATCCCAATCTAATAACCCTGCACCTCTTCCAATAAATCCATATCTCCCATTTACCCTCTACCCTCCCCATGTCAAGTATGTACATATTCTTCCAGCATAGTTACCAAATTGGGTTCCACCTGTTGAGCAAACGATCTACTAGCAATGGGTCATTGTGATTACAGGCAATAAGCAAAGCCTCCAAGGAGCCCCATCTGGGCAGATATAAGTGCGGTCGGTTACCCATATGCAGGATATGCTTTTCAATTGCAAAGCGTGAGCATCTCTTTATCTCACTCCCTCACAACAACCATATTTCTTCCTTCCAATGTCTCATAATAATGAGTTTGGCTACTGCCGAGACTAAAGCAATATATGCCTTCCTGGTTTTGGGAATACCTCGGCAACAAATATAATAGACATATTTCCGGGTGAAGAGGGAATCAAGTACAAGCCACGGATCCAGCAGTTGCTTAATAGCCTGCAAAAGGTCTGGACCAGTGAACAACCCCACAACATATGATATAAGAGCCAGGGGCGGCGACACCTGGGCACATAGGAGAAGGGGCGATCCCACCTTATGTAGCTTAACTGGTGTGAAATATAAGTTATTCATAATTGAACTGTATCATTCGTAGCCTGTCCTGTTTAACAAAGGTATAATTGTTCTCCAAGCCCGCTCCCAAGTCGCCATGGCCAGGTGAAATTGATAGCTCTTGGGCCCAGTAATAGCCGATCCCGGTAGGCTAACATCCAAAGCCTGTAACTCTTTGTGAGTTTTGGACACTGCATGCGATTCACCGCTGCCTGCAAGAGCTTATTCAGTTTCTCCGTGCACGACCAGTTGGTGTCGCCTCCCCATATGGTTTTGATCGCTCACAACCTGCTTATGTTTGAAAAATCCGTAACTGAAACTGGATAACGTGCACGAAAAGTTGAGAATGATATCAATTGGTCATTCTCAAAGAAATCAGCGACCTTCTTATCGGTCAGGAACGGCCAGAATGTGGGCTGATATGAATTTACGGTCTATTTGAAAATGGGGTTACCTACAATAGGCTGTTCCAGGGATGCATGCCAGTTGCATGAAATAAATGTTTGTATTTGCTGGAGGCCTGAACTGACCATCCTATGGGGTGTTTTCAGCTTACTGGGGAGCTTTGAGGGGCTGACATAAATCAGAGAGGTGAGCTTACCTGGAACTGGGATATTAGTGATTTTCTATGTCCAGCCACAGGGAGTATATGCCTGATTCTCATTTTCTAAACCTGCTCTTGGCCAATGGGCTACTCTGCTAAGGTGATGGGCACAGTAGTAAGTGAAGAAAGAGGGTAATGCTAGTCCACCTCTGTCTTTTGGGCCCTGTAAGTTTATGGTACATTCGTCTAACTTTTTGCCCTTCCACAGAAAAGCATTTATCATTGACTGTAAGAAATTGAACCACTTTTTGGGAAGATAGCACCTAGTATCCCAACGGATATAGAACCCTGGGCAGGACATTCATTTTACAATGTTAGCTCTAGCCCATAGTGTAGCGGAAGATTGTCCCATCTTTCCAGATCTGATTTAATAACCTTGAGTAGTTCTGTAAGGTTCAGTTTCATCATAGTGGGAGATCTCTGGCCACCTGAATACCTAAGTAGGTAAGTATATGGTGCCCATTCCAAACTGATGCCATTTATGGTCGCCGGTGGTCTTATCATTCAGGAAAAACTTTGGATTTGGATACGTTAAGCTTGTAGTGGGAGACCTCTCCGAAGAACTTAATCACCCTCAGAAGCACTGGGATCCCGACTACGGCTCCTCAATATGTAGCAGCAGATCGTCCGCATAAGCAGACAGGGTGTACTGTTGTTCCCTAATTTAATACCTCTAATTTGAGGGAGGCAATTATTTTTCCTGAGGAGGGTTCCAAATAGAGATTGAACAGGAGGAGGGATAGAGGCACCCTGCCTGGTCCCCTCTTGAAGCCGAAAAGGGCCAGACAGGTGCCATTGCACCAAACCTGTGCAGATGGGGAGGAATATAGGATCTGAACCCATTTAATAAATCCAGCTGGGAGGCCATATCGTGACATTGCTAGGAATAAGAAGTCCCAAGAGACCATGTCAAAGGCCTTCTTGGCATCCAGGGACACCAACACCGCCATAGAGTCGAGTCCCTGGGCCGAGAGAATATGCATGATCTTTCGCATGTGGTCAATGGATGATCTCCTGCCATGAACCCAATTGCTTCGCCCAATAAGAGTAGCTAGAACAGGGCTTAATCTGTTGGCCAAGATCTTAGCTAAGATCTTGACGTCAGAGTTGATCAGCGAGATAGGTCGGTAACTGGCGGATTAAGGGGTCCTTCCCGGCTGGGGATGAGAGTAATCAAGCTTTTAAAAACTATCCTCCGACATGCCCTCCGAGTACCAATGACTGAAACGTCTGTAAGCAGGGGGCAAGTTCTAGCGATACACACTTTGTACAAGTTATTAGAGAGACCATCTGGTCCCGCGCTCTATCCATTGCAAGTTGCTGGATGGCTTGTGTGACCTCCTGTACCGTTATCGGATTACCCAATGCATTGGCACTCTGAGGGTCACTGTCGGGTAACTCTATTGAGGCTAGATAATTGAGGATAGTCTGAGCCTTGGGACGGTCTGCCTGATCGATTGAATACAGTCTCGTGTAGTAGTTCTTTATCTCCTCCCGCCACTTCTCTGGGTGACGTTTGAGTTGATTACCCACTTTAAGACCAGCAATGAAGCGTGAAGCCTCTACTTGCCTGAGCCTCAGAGCTAGCAATTTTCCAGCTTTTTCCCGGCATCTAGATATTTGATTTTGGTACGCCTCAGTGACAATTCTACCTTTGATTAATTAGGGCTGAGTACTGGGCCTGCAATCTATGTAGTGTTGCCCATTCAGCTTTGGAGGACTTATTATTGAGGTGGCTTCCAACCTCGGATGTCTGAGAGCAAGTTATCTTGCCGGGCTTTATGTAGCCTGGATCTAACAGACACCAAGCGTGGGCACTCCTCTCAAAGCACACTTTGCTCCCCCAGACTATGTCAATTCTCGTAACTGAGCCCTATTTATTGAAAGAAAGTTGGTGAAAGTCTCTTATCTGCTGTATAGTCTCCAACTTCTGGAGCAGCTGGTTATTAAGCCTCCAAACAAATTCCTTCCTGTGTCCTTTCCCAAAATGGAATGTTAGTGAGACAGGCGAATGATCAGATATGACCCTCTCATGAATTTCAGAGCCTACTTCATTTGGAAGTGAGTGGGAACTTAATAAAATAAAATCAATACGGGATAGTGATTTGTGCGGGGAGAGTAAAGCGATATTGGCTCTGTAGGATGCAGCACCGCCATACATCTAGGATATTTGCACCATTCATTAGATCATGTAGTGCCCTCTGTGATGGAGAAGGCCCCGTCTCCGAGGGTCAGATCTGTCCAACTGCGTGTCTGGCACCACATTCCAGTCCCTCCCAATATAGTTGTTACGGTGGATTAGTGACTACCATACTTAATAAATGAATAAAGAATTCAGAGGCTTCTCCTTTGGGCCATATAATGCACCCAGTAGAACTGGATTAGTCTCTATACTGCCCAGCAAATAATATATCTCCCATTGAGTTGTATTTCTCACTCTTTAATATAAAGGGATATTTTTATTCATGAGAATGATCACTCCTCCACTGTTACTGGATCTCCGGCACCAAAAGCCTGTCCTACCCAGGCTTTGATAAACAAATGAGGCGTCTTCACGTTTCATATGCGTTTCTTGGAGGCAAACTCTCTCTGCCTTTAATTGCTGCAAATGCCTAAGAATAACCAGCTTTGCATTTGTCCTAGTACTAATGTTCCAACTCATAACCTTGTATTGATTAATCATTGCCAGCAGTTATGTTGCTGTGAGGATCTGCCCTTACTTAACCCAGAAATACGACTGGACTTAGTAAGATATCCTGTGCCATGGTATGCAGCATCATCCGCTCTAGTCACACTTGACATCCTCCCCCTCAAAAACTTTTTCATTATCTATTACCCTTATTTCTCCTATTATACCCTCCTAATGAATAAAACATTTTCCTTTATCCCCTCGTTCTCCCCAGTTCCAGGAACTGCAGCTCCCAATCACCACGGTGCTAATGTCTTTCCACAGGGTAATATACACCATACCCCCCACGCTCCCGTCCTCCCATTAAACAAAAGTATGCCCAACCAAAGTATATTAGAAGGTCTAATTTTCCTAAGACTTGAATAGAAACATTAGGTAATCAGAACAGGCAGGTCATAACCCTGTATAATTATCCCAAGGCCTTTAGGATCGCTTGCTTCACCCTGCTTAACTCTCCCGGTCGCTCCTGAAAATAGGCATAATACTTGTCTAGTGTACTTACCCAGTCAACAAAAGCTAAATAAATAAATAAACTCCCCTAATAGGGAAGACAATGGGAGGGCAAGGTGACCACACTGAAGGAGAGAAATAAGAGGTTAGTAGTATACAGTAAGTCCCCAGATAGTAGTTAACATTGTTTTCGATAGCTGGACTCAGATAATGCAGTTAATGTAGTCCATCATGTCTCCGGTCGCTATGTGTCACAACCGAGAACCATGAAGGCCATCAAGTGACCCAAGTGGCCGTGAAGTACTACTCGCTCCCAAGGTTGATACTGAATCAGTCCCATTTGCTCTTCCCACCGTTTAGCATTCCATTCAGGCAGGCCTCTAGGTAGAAGGAAAGGCCCAATCTAGTTCGTAATTGGAACAAAATCTCGCCTCATGATAAGGAGAACCATGAGGGAATAGAACGCCAAATAAACAGGCAAAGAGCTGAATGAAAGGCAAAAAGATCTAGTGGGTGATACAATTTGGCATTTCTTCCGGCTCATGTCCCTGCCACATCAGTCAGGGTATTCCACGCATCTCCGGTCACAGTCTTTCATAGCCAAAAGAAAATGAAGCCCTTGATTGATCAGTATATGTTTCAAGGTGCCCGTCAGGAAAAGGCCTAGCTCAGGAACAGTTCCTTAGTGCTCGATGATAATTAGTCCAAGAACACCTTCAGTGGCCTCCCATGGCCATTACCTATAAGACACCGTCCACTTGTTGAATTTCCACATTACTTTAATGTCCTGATGACTATTAAGTAAGCTCACAAAGATCTCGTTTACCACAACTCTGTCGCTCTGATCTTCGTCAGTTGCAGCATAACACCCTTTCTCATTCCATTCCCTTAAACAGGTCCAGGAGTAATTCTCGGAGCTCCGTCAAGAGCTTGCTCTTTATTTTCAGAGGGATCCATTTGTCTTGGTGTTTGATCTGAAGCACTGCAGGATATCGCATTCTGAAGGTTTCCCAGCTGCAATCAATTTGGAACAATAGGATGCATTTCTTGCCGTTTCGCCCTGACCGACTGGGGCAGATCTTTGAAATCTAAGCGGTGGCCTTCTTCCAGAGTATTTCTTGTAGATTTTTGACTTTAGCCAGGATATGCTGTTTTATCTAAAAAATTAAGCAGGATGACAGATCAGGGTAGTGGGGGCTGGGGTGACGTAGTGCCCGTGTGTGCTCGCCGATAACATATGCGGCTCCATTTGGAGAAGGGGCCGCTTATCTTTTCAAAGAATTTCTGCAGAAATAAGATCGGATTCGAACCTTCTTCTTTTCGGCATACCAAATATCAATAGGTTGTTTCTCCTACTCCTCCCCTCAAGGTCTTCATTCTCTTCAAGTCTTTTCAATCTTCTCCCGAACTGTGTGATCGTCGATTCATTTTGTCTTGCTTTCTCTCTAATGAAATAATCTTAACTTCGAGTCTCCCACTCTCATAGTCAGGGCCTGCACTGAGGTTTTAATCTGCTGCATATCTTCTGCCATCTTTGAAATACGCTCTTGAGCGCCTCATTACCTCAGAAATCTCTCCTCTGAGAGAGCAGTAGTGAGTGGCTGGATTTTTACTGTCTCTCGATTGCTGGTGCCAGGCCTCTTCGCGGCCTGCTCCTTTTCTAGGCGTACATTGGCGGCGAGTGTCTCTCATCGGTTTCTTTCATGAAAACGCCCATTTTAGAACAGACACTGTCCACTGTGAGATTCAAGCGATCTTATGATGTAAGTAAGGCACACTATTTGCGGTGAAATATATTAGAAAGCAGTTTTAATTAAGCTGAGTCTTGAGCTCACGGAGGTGCTGCTGCCCTTCACCCTGTCATCACGTGATCCCCAGAGGATCCCAATTTAATGAACAGTTAAAATAAACAGAGAACAGTCACTCCATGGAGCAGAAATTCACAACAGGTTGCTCAGGACAGGGTGGTCACATTAAGTTGAATGGTATTCTGGACTCAGGGTCCCAATGAACAGTTAAATAGTATTCTGGACCCAAGGGTGTAGCTACTGATACCAAGTAAGCCATGGCATACAAACTTTAGTAGCAGGGGTAGCAAACAAGCTGGCCAACATTCCTCTGCCCTCTCTAGTCCATTGCTTTTAAATTCCTTTTGTTTGGCTTCGTGGGTTTTCTTTTCTCTTTTAGCTTTGTTTGGGCGTGACTGAGTGGACTACGGACGTTGAAGCTGAAGGTCTCAATTAGGTCCGCGTGGTCCACCTGCATAGTGATTGGCTGCGGCATCTGGTGGGGTGTGGCCAGTCTGGGCGACAAGTTTAAATGCCCAGCAAAGTTAGAAGCCATACTATTAGTTCAATTGGACTGGGAGCAAAAGAAGCAGTAGAAGAACTGAGGAGCAGCAGATGGAAGAACAGACGCAGAGCCAGTTAAAGAATGAACACTTCATGTGAAGTGTCAGTGAGCGAGTCGGCCTACCTGTAGGGAGAGAGAAGAAATTTCTGTCATGGTCATGAACTCATGGTGCAGTCAGTGGCATTTGGCAGTGGCAGCCGAACACCACTAGCAGTGCAGACAGCAGGTCTAGTGTGGGAATCATCTGACTGGAGCCAGGAACCTTGGACTCGAGTCGTTGGTGGGGGGTGGGCAGGCATGCACAACAGTGGGGAGGAGGTAGCAGTGTGGCAGCTTGGTGCACAAATCTGAAATGCCTGGCTACACCCCTGTCTGGACCCAGAGGTCATATTTGCACAAGATATCCAAGCAGCCAGACAGTCCTAACACAGTCAGAAAACTTGAGGCAGAATAAGACCCCCACACAGCAGGCAGCATTAAATATCTGTCTCCATCTTCACTCTTTTACCAGGAGTTGGACCTCACAGGTGGTGCCCAGCACACTTACGGCCCCCTAAACTTCTATTCCTCCTGCACAGCTTTACTTTGGGTTACTGCGCTGAGCTAATGTTTTTCTCTTCTTCCACCAGAGCAGTAAGCCACAAATAACAGGGCTGGAACAAGACCCTTCAAACACAGTCCAGCACCTGATCACTGATGCCATGTCCACTCTGGAACATCCCAAGGTGTTCTCTTTGGTGATCTTAAAGATGCAGGGCAAATCCCTCATGCAGTGATCCCAGACCAGAATGGCCTCATTTGTGGGGCTCAGTCGAACTGCCATGAGAAATCAGAACACACCCTGCCACTCTGCCTCCTGTCCCAATGACCAACCCACAGGTCTCCTCCTGCCTCCTCTGGATGCTTAACTCATGGAGCTCCTCTGCATGCGTGCTACCTCATCCAGGTGACCCTGAGACGGCTGCCACCTCAGTCCCAGCATAATCTGGGCATGTCACCACCAGACTGTACATCCAGATGCCCTCAGCCAATAACTGGCCCAGCCACAAGCCTTCCCACCTTACTCCAAGCTGCACCATCCAGGATTAAGCTCTACCCTGGGTCTCCCTCACCTCATATCCACCAATAGCAGATTATCAGAACAATAGTTGCATATAATAAACTGAACTTTTATACATCTGTATGTGGCTGCTTGTCTTTCTTTATGGTACTACTGGGCTTGGACCGTACAGGCTTTGTGAGTCAATCACCATTAGGTGTGGGTGGTTTATAGGAAAAGTGACCTCCCACATTACACAGGCATTATTGACTGACCAGAAAGAGCCTACTTGTTCCTGAGTAACTGGACTTGGTGCTAGTGGGGTAATGGGTCATCCCTGTCTCCCTTCCCTGATCAGTGACCTGTGTTCCTGTCTCCGTCTGCAAGTCATAAAGTTCCCAGTTCTATGTGTTTCTCTGGTTTCAGCCGTAGTGAGGGTTTTAATTCTTTCCACCTTTGCAACTTCTTTTTTATAACAATGTTTTATTATTTTCTTTGTAAAATCTTTACATAGATATTAAAACATATAGATATTTATACAAATACATTAAACAATATAAATCACTTGGTTCTATGACAGAAATAGTTCTCGAGCGTATAATCTACAAATAAACATAAACCTTCTTTTAAACAGTGAATAAAAGGTGGAAATATTGACAATATTTCCCTCCATGATGGTCTTGATCCTCGTCTGGTTGTGTTACTTCTGTCACAATTTGTTTCAAAAGATGCAGCTTCATGGAATAAATACCACCATCTATTTTGTTTTAAGGAATCAATTTTCTGGGCATTCCATTGTTCAAAATCAGTCTTTTTGTAGTCATTGAGACAATTGCAATTATACTAACATACTAATTGCCAGCAGATTAGGCCTTACGGTCTATCGAGTCTGCTTCGAACCTCAGGTCCCTAGTTGGGTACCAAGGCCCTCCTTACCTTGTGTTCCAGAAACCCCTATCATCCATCCCTGCCCCTGGGCCAGGCCATCCCCTGATACATCCCGTTCTGTATCTGTCCCACCCCTCTTGAAGCCCTCCACTGTAGAAGTCTGAACCAGCTCGCCCAGGCAGCACGTTCCAAGGTTCCACCGCCCTCTCAGTGAAAAACCTCCTCCTCCTCCTCCCCCATCCTTCCACCTTCCAACTTCAGACCATGCCCTCTGGTGATACCTCCCTCCCTCCTTTAGTCTAAGATCCCTCCATGTTTACCCTATTTATTCCCTTGAGTACTTGAAGACCTCAATCATGTCCCCTGTCTCTCCTCTCCTTTAACTAAAACAGGCCGAGCTCCTCAAGTCTTTCCTCATATGTCAAATCCCTAGTCCTCGTGATCATCTTGGTAGCCTTCCTCTGAACCCTCTCCAGGAGCTGTATGTCCCTCTTCAAGTATGGTCTCCAGTACTGTACACAGTACTCAAGGTGTGGTCTAACCAGATAATTGTACAGCGGCAGAATCACTTTATTATTTATTTATTTATTTAGTTTTTGTTGACCAGGTAAGTGCACTAGACAAATCCTACCTATTTTCAGAGCGGCCGGGGAGGGATACAGATGAATGCCAACTGACCTTGAACCAGATAAAGCTGTTGGTGGCATTATAGTGAATGAGGGAAATTTGGCCAGGACACCGGGGAAATTACCTACTCTTTTCGATAAGTGCTATGGGATCTTTAACATCCACCTGAACTACCACCAATCCAGGCAGATGGGACCTCGGTTTAACGTCTCATCCGAAAGACGGCACCTCAGAAGTGCAGCACCCCTGTCATGCTGCACTACAGTGTCAGTACTGGGATATTAACTCAAGTGCCAGATGTGGGAACTGAACCCACAGCCCTCTGATCTCCCGGCCTCAGAGGCAGTGTGCTACTTACTGAGCCACTGACACTGCTCGTCGAGGTGATCCCCTTGCAATGCATCCCAACATCCTGTTTGCTTTGCCAGCCGCCTCATGCACTGCTCAGAGTTATTCATACTTGCATCCACCATGACCCCTAGGTCTTCTTCCCTATTGAAGGCCTCCAGTGCCTCCTCTCCCAAGAGTGTACTCGTGTTTGGGTTCCCCGCCCAAGATGTAACACCTTGCACATGGAAAATTAAATTTAATTTCAGGTGTGCGCCCCACCTAACTAGGGTCTCCAGGTCCCCTTGCAGGCCAACCCCCTCTTCTCCCTCAACTACTGCGCCCATCTTGAGTCATCACAAGAGACTCATTTCACACCCTATTCCTCCCTGATGTCAGATATGTAGTGCATTAAACAGGATCAGACCCAGGACCGAGCCTTGTGGTCAGGGGTCAACCTTTACTTTCTTTGCACTAGCCAGCAGGACAAGTTGATTAAAACTGCACTAGCCCATAGATGGTTGCACTAGCCCACAATTATAATAGTGCATTTTAATCACTTATACAGGCAAAAATGCAAGCCAAGAAATACTTTTATTATTGCACATTTATCCTGCTCCAACATTGCTTCCAGCTCCAGCAGAAAAAACAATGCAATGCCACCACACAGGTGTACCCCCATCTATTGTTTTGTACCATGACTTCCTCTCTTCCTATTTCTGCAACCCCTGAACCAGAGGATAACACAGCAGCAAATGTTAAGTCAAGTAGACCTAGCTCTGCACCACAATACCTGGTATCATCATGCAGCTCACCACACCTCACCACCATCCACAGAGCAATGAACAGAGTCAGGCAGAGAACGACACTCTCAGCCACCACCATGTGATCAACTGGAGCCTGACATTTCTGGACATTTTGCACACTGTCAAGTGAGCTAGGAGCACATCTAGGATTTCTATGGGAGGGGTTACACAAACCTAAGGGGCTTAGGAAAGTAAACTTATGACATTTTTTTTAAAGTATTGATTTTAACATGCTATGCCTCAACAGTAACAGATTTTGTTTAAAAAGTCTCCTTTCATCATGCCAGGGTAAACAGTACACAGGCATGATTTTAGTGAAAGGTTATGCTGGGTAGGATAGGGTGGGAATATATGGATGGTGTTGACTGGCATGGTCCATTTGGAAGAGCTGAGGTCCCCTACCCTACCAGTAGTGGCAGCTATAGGTCTATGGATAGTAATTTCAAGTATGGTCTGCAGTGATGTCCAGGGAAAGTACAGAGTTGAGAGATTTGGAGGGAGAGGGAGCAGCTATGGTGAGGCTGGGATAAAACCCTCCACATACAGAGCAGACTCTGTATACCTCTTAGCATTTTTTCACTGAAATATTGGATACAGACACTCAAAATGTAGGGAAATGAGGGGCACTGGTCTTAATACTGTGGGACAAATTTTCAGACAAGACACATCAGAAAACTAGAAGCTAGTGACTTGACAGTTTCTACCCTTAATCACACCCTGGACACTAGCTGAAAGTTCTGACAGTGGAGTGATAATTACTCACATTAAGCCTTTTGTGGGATCACTTTCTTGAACTGCCAGATAACTGCAGCTCTTAATGAGGTGTTAATCACACCAGGCTATATGCAACACTGAGAAGGATTAGCACAAGGACTAGAGCCAGCTAAAGCAGAGGAATTTTCAACTTCATTAGCAGCCATGGAAAACCTGCACTAGTCAAGACGGACAAGTAGAGGGTTACTGCACCAGCCCTGGACAATTTGCACTAGGTTTTGGGCTTGTAAAACAATGTTAAGATCAACCACCTGCTTGTGGTACTCAGTACTGACCCTCTAGGGTTTGAGAGCTCCCCACTGACCACTACTCTCTGACTGCGTCCAGCTAGCCAGTTTCCTATCCATCTGACCATCAATGGGCCCACACCCAACCCCGTCAGTTTCTCCACCAGACCATTGTGGGGACCGAGTCAAATACCCTGCTGAAGTCCAAGAACAGTAAATCCACAGGCTTTCCTCTGTTCAGTTCGATGTTACCCATTGCTAGACACCTCCACAAGGTTAGTTTGACACGATCTACCTGGCACAGACCCATGTTGCCATCTATCCAAACCTCCCACCTTCTCCAAGAACACCCCAATCGTTCCTTCAGTATACTCTCCATTAATTTTCCCACCACCGATGTCAAACTGATGGGTCTATAGCTACCAGGCACTTCCTCAACCCCTTTATGTATTGGCACCACATGTGCCTCTTGCCAACTCAAGGTACCTCTCCTGTCTCAAGCAACCCGTTGAAGAGCTCCGCCAGGTGCAGCCAGTATGTCCACCAATTCCCATAGTACTCGAATGAATGCCATCTGGCTCAGGAGATTTATCTTTCTTTAGGGCCTTAAGGGCTTGCCACACCCATTAAGTGGGGAAAGCATCATCCGTCCCCCCACCTTACTGGCCTTTTTATCCTTATCCTGATATGACACCCTTGGGTACCTCCCTCCCTGTGCTCCATTTCTTTTATATCTATTACTTACTTGTAATGCTTTCATATCATACCCACTGTCTACTATGGAACCTTTATATCATCCACTGTCGCCAATGCCCGAACCCCAGTCCCTCCACACACAATATCCTGTCTTCCGTGACAGCTTACTGCCTGTCCACCCATCAGTCCATCCCCCCAAATCCATCCCGAACTCTGGACTACCACTCTACCCCCACCCACCCACCACCAATACACAACCCACTGTCTCATGAATTCTGTCACAATTGGTCTCTCTCTCCTCTGTAGTGTCTCCAGCACTAGACACTCTCCCATCCGTGCACCACCCATACAATGACATGGCAGCTGCAGGCCCCTCCACAAGCAACTGCTCCTCCATGAGGCCCTTATTGCCCTGCTTCTCCTGCTCTCAGGAAATGTGCACCCAAACCCTGGGCCTGCAACTCTGCCATACCTCGGCACTCCTCTGGCAAAGGGCTCTGAATTGCTTTTATGAACATATGTAGTCTGCCCAAGAAAACCGCAGCACCCAATGCTGGTTGCAATATTTCCCTGACATTCTTATGCTAGTGGGAAACCTGGCTTTCCCAGCTTACACCTGACTCAGCTGTCTCCCTCCCAGGTTTTTCCCTCTTCAGGGCTGATAGGATGAGGCAAGCGTGGAGGGTGTGCAATCTACTTAAGTAACTCAGTCCTAGGTCATGCACTCCCAATCCCTGAGCTCAACTATGGGCACAAGCCATTACCCTAAAATCACCCCACACCCTGGTCGTGGCCCCTATACCTCAACCACGGCTTACATCCCCAGTACCAAAAAATTTAGCAATCAACTCCCTCTTAGACTATCTGTCCACCCTACCTCAAAAGGCTGAACATTTGATCTTGGGAGACCTAAACACCAACTGGCTCAGCCCCTCGTCCTGACAATTTAAAGGACGAGCTTGCAGCCCTTGACCTGTCTCAAATGGTCACCCAGCCCACCAGACTTAACCAAGCAAGGAACTAGCTCCTCCTGGACATAGTTCTTTCCAACCGCCACAGTTGATTCTGTAGAAGTCCTATCGGACTCACTAGCGACCACCCCTGTCATCTGCTTCTGGTCCTCCCCACACACAGCCGGAGCACTGCAGCACCCCTCGTTGCAGATTTCTCCCCAGGGGTCTTGACAACCTCAAACATCACCCTCGCACAAGTCGATTGATCCAATGACCCTAGCATCTGACATAAACTCTGCTTTAACCTACCTCACCAGGGCCTTCAACAATGCCTGACCTATTTGCCCCCATCACCACATCTAGAAAGAAAAACAGACCGCAGCATGGATATCCCTGCACTGATCCAGCAACTAAAACAGAGAGACAATCTTTGGCACATAGCAAATGAGTCTGGTAGGGTGGCAGACAGGCAAGCCTATAGAGGAGCTCGTAACCAATGCACCTGGGCCGAAAGCAGTTTAAAGGTAGACACTATCAGGCTGCTCTGACATCCTCCTGAGGCTCAACCAGAGCCTTCTGGGACAATATTAAAGAACTGAATGGCAAAACCCGCCCTCCCTCGTCTCAGATTGTCTCAAATGGGGCAGTCTCGACAGACAATCATATATATGAGACTGCCTTAATAAAACTTTCACGGACTTAAGTGCAGTTCTCCTGCCCAATTCTTTGACCCTGTCCCTTGCCCTCCCACACACTCCCTCCAGGCCCCATTCCACTCCGGACAATCTCACCCCATGATGCCAAACCTTTCCTACTAAAATCTCTGCCTCAGAAACCCAAGTAATGACCCTCTTGACTCCAGGATACTTGCCTCACGCTAGAGGTCATGCTAATCCCCCTCACGCAGTGTCATTAATAGATCCCTATGCCTTGGCCAATTCCGGAAGCATGGAAACAGGCAAGTCATCCCCATCCATAAGTCTGGGACCATACAATACCAAATAACTACAGACCCATCTCCATCCTTCCCCTCTCCAAAGCCTTGAAAAAATAGTATCCACCCAGCTAATGGAATACCTGTCTAAATACAACATCCTATGTCCTGAGCAGCATGGGTTTCGTCCTGGCCACAACATCCACCGCCTTCTGAATTCTCCCACCATATACACTCGCTTGATGAAGGTCAATTTGCAGGGCAGTTTTCATCGACCTATCCAAGGCCTTTGACACTGTGTGCCACCCTGCTGTTAAACTCCTTAGCCAACTGGGATTTTCATCAGGCCCCTAAATTGGTTCTCAAGCTACCTGCACACAGATCCCAAAGAGTTAAGCTAAATAGGACCTTGTCCACCAGCCTACCCGGTACTCTCAGGGGTCCCGCCAGGCTCCATCCTTGGACCCACTCTTTTCAGTCTCTTCCTAAACACCCTCCCAAGCTCCTGCTCCAACAAAATACTGCTTTACGCGGATGATGCGTGATCCTAGCAACACACTCAGACCCTCTCCAACTCCAAAGCACGCTGCAAAGCACCTTCCTCCAAGCTGAAAAATGGTTCAGTAACCATCGGCTAGTCCTGAACCTGAAAAAACAAAATCAATGCTGTTCGCGACATCGGCAAAACAGTGCCAAGGACACTCCCTTCTCATCACCCCTAGCACCTCCTCCCACTTGAACAGGTAACAACATATAAGTACTTGGGCATCACTTTTGATGCAGGCTTCACTTTCCGCCCACCTAAAACCTGTCCTCAGCCATGAACTCCAGGATCGGGCTCCTCTACCACCACAAAGACTGCCTCCCAGAACCTGCCTTAAAATTGGCCATCACCTCATCTGTGCTGTCCTTAGCCAGCGACTCACGGCCTTCCAGTATCTGTGGCCAGCAGTTCTGTCCCGCCCCTGACTGAGAGTCCAGACCTCTATTAACAAAGCCTGTAGGCTCCTGACCGCGCACACAGCAGAACTCACACTTGCCTGCTTTACACTGCCACCAACATACTCACTCTTGAAGAACGATGAAATACCACACCTGCCTTCTGGCAAAAAAGCCCTATCTGGGTTATGCCCCACCAGGGTCTCCGCATCCCTGCAACCAGCCGCCCGGCCGTGCAACTCGTGAATTCCACCAAAGCCACCTTCCTAGTACCCAGGGCAAGGACCTCTCTGCCAAAGATCCTTCCATCATAAAGCCCGACCTGGTTTAACAACCTTCCTGAGGGAATATCAAAGATCCCGGGATTGGGCGGTTCAAAATAGCCCTCTGAAAACATATCATCGACAGCCGGTGCTGTAATTGCCTGTAGTGGAACACAACCCTGTCTCAAACAGCCCCCAAGTCCTCTGGGTTCCATGGATGACTGGGCAGCTGGCAACTGCAGCTGTAATAACTTATGTGTATATAATAACTTGTGTGTATATAATGATCGTGTAACTCAACGTATGTATGTATCTCACCTGTATGTAACCTCTGTCTATAACTGCACTTATTGTTGTCTCCCCACCCACATGACAAGGTACTTTTGTAAACGTAGCTCTGACTCAAAGGTTGTAAACTGATTACTTCAATAAATAAATAAATAAAATAAATATCTCCTAAAATCATTATTTCAAAATTGATGGGTATGGGTTGTTGCAGTACGTAAGTCCTTTAGTAATCTACCAATTTCTTGCCACCATTTCTGTATATCCTCACATCCCCAAAGGCAATGATGAGGATTGGCTATTAGTCACATTGGTGCCAGCATAACTGATTTCCCTATTTTACCAAGAATCTGTGGCGTGTAATAATAGCTATCTAAAATGTTTTCTGTATCGTCTTATTTCTAGCATAGGAGTATTCTTTTATAGAAGTTATTCTTAAATTCCTCCACTGCTGATCTGTTAATATTGTTCCTGCTTCATTGTTCCATTTTTATTTGTTTTCTCCCACGGATCTTTTGAATTCAAATAACTCCAATTATATATTCTAGGGCAATTTTTCATTCCTTTGGCCTTAATATTAGTCTGTTCTTTTATGACTTTTGTGAAGTCAGTTAATTTAATCACTTCACAAATCATCAATTTGTTTGAATCTTTCATATGTACAGAATTTTGTTTGTGAATTAGTGGACTCCATTTACTTAAGTTTGATTTACTCAACTTTAACCATTTTCCTTTATGTTTCTCCGGCCAAATAAAACTGCTAGACCAAATATCCAAAGCTAGCCATGGGATTCTTGTTTTCTAATAGTGTTTTTATAGTGGACTTAATTTTAGTACTTAACGGTTTGAATTGGTCTGTTATTCTTTTGGTAAGAGCAACGAATTAATAAATTATTTTTCTCAATGTTCTCTTTTCGCTTAAGGGCTATCTAAAACTGACTCTGTACCATGGAATGCCCATTCCTATAAACTTCTTATTTGATTTGATATTGAGTATCTTAAAGGGCCTGGGCAGCTACAGTCTCCTATTCTTCTTGGTGTTACTAGTTGAAGCCATGCTATTCTGGGTCTGCCCCTCTCCATAGGAACTTTGTAAAATAATTCTTATATTACTGAACCATTTGAGTATAGGTACCTCAAACCGCTGAAAACAAACATTAAATGAGGAAGGGCCATCATTTTTAATGTCTCAACTCTACCCCAAAGGGAAATAGAAAGCTTCATCCAATTCTCTAATTGTATTTTGATTTTATTTTGGCTTTTCATAATTACAGTTTATAGTTGTTCTGATTTCTATATATTTCAATTCCCAAATATATGAAGGACTCACTTGATAGGAAATCTTAGTATCCATGGCTCTAATTGATACTGATTACTGGAAATTTTAAAAATTGTAGTTTTTGTTTATTTATTTCATATCCAGATACCTTTGCATAATGTGTTGCCTCAGTTATAAAAGGGATTGAATCATTAATTTCTTTAAGCACTAACAGCACATCATCTGCAAATGCATTTACTTTAATTATATCCTTTTTAAACATATTGCCAGATATTCAAACTCGCCAGGCTGTGGCGCAAGCCTGGGCACAGCTCAACAGTTGCGCGGGGGTGTGGCTCAGCGAGTATTCAGTGGAGCTGCGCTGCGGCTCAGCAGCTTTGAATATCACACCCTGGCCACCCCACTGTGCATAGTGCAATGGCACTGCAAGCGCAAGTGGCCAGAGTGGAGCAATGAGATGCGCTAAGCGCAAGTGCCATTGTGCCATTCACAGCACCTGTGATATTCAAAGGAACGTGCAAATGGGGCCATAATTTATGCAAGACACACATGGGGCCATTTGCATGTCATTCTAACTGATTGCATCCCATTAGCATGCAGGTGCACTGATCCCGACGACTTGCACCTGGGGACCGACACCCCTCCAGCCCGATCGCGGACATTTGTCTAAAAAGAAATCCTCGTCTAACATCCCTGGTGGTCCAGTGGACCACTATGTGCCCGATCACAGGCATCGGTATAATAAACCCCTCCGTCCAATATCCCTGGTGGTCCAGTGGACGGCGCTGCCGATCACGGGCATCTGGTTAAATAAACCCCCGTCCTATATCCCTGGTGGTCCAGTGGACTGATCGCTATCAATTGCGGGCATCTGTTTAAATCACCCCGGCCAATATCCTGGTGGTCCAGTGGACGCATTCTGCCTGTCAGCGGGCATCTGTAAAACATAAAAATGTCCTATTACCCTGGTGGTCTAGGTGCCCCCTCCCCACTACGCCCACTGAGCCTCACGCCCGCTCCCCGGGTCAGCCAGCAGCACCCACCTGCCTGCCGCCCGCCGCTCGCTGACTGACAGCTCGGTGGGGCTCCTGCCCATTAGTTCTGGCGTGAGCCAATGGGTGTGCAGTCCATGCCGTACTACACATTCCAGATATGTGAATGATTCATTCACATATCTGGACTGTCTTAAAAGGTATGGTTGCACGGCTGGCTCACGCTATGAACCTATCGGCGCGCAAACCCTACCAAGCTGTCAGTCGGCGGGTGGCGGGGTGGCAGGTGGTGGTGGTGCTGCCCACCGCTGACCGGGGAGGGGCGGTGGGGCTCAGTGGTGGGTGGGAGGGGGTACCCTAGACCACCAGGGAATAGGACTTTATGTTTTACAGATGCCCGCGATCGGGCAGAGTGCGTCCATCAGACCATCAGGGATACTGGCCAGGGGGTGATTTAAACAGATGCCCGCGATCGGGCACATAGCGCTCCACTGGACCACCAGGGATATTAGACGAGATTTCTGTTTTAGACAAATGCCCGCGATTATAACATAGCGTCCACTGGACCACCAAGGATATAGGACTTTTTAATTTAACCAGATGCCCGCGATTGGGCAGCACTCGGTCCACTGGACCACCAGGGATATTGGTAGGGGGTTTATTTACACAGATGCTCATGATGGGGCATGAGGGTGTCACCAGGTGCGGCAGGAACTCGGGTGGCCACCCAGAGGTGGCAGCTGCCGTGTGCACCCTGCAATCGCGGCAGCTCACCTGTGAGTGGCCATCATTTGTTCCCTTTTTTTGGCTTAACTTTGTGCAGGCGCAGTAGGAGTTGCGATGATGGCTCTGCACAACCCGGCTGAATATCGGGCTGTGCAGGTTATGCATGGGCATGCCCCCCCACCTGTGCCTGCATACCATTACTGATGCGCTCGGTAGCATCGGGTTATGCGGCGCGCACTTTTCCCTTTTGAATATCGTGTCACATATTTCAGTGGGGTTGCGTGATGAGGCAACATCTGTTGCACTACGCGCAACCCTTTGAATATCTGGGCCAAGTATATATAATACTGGAAACATTGGACATTCTTGTCTCCGTTAAACATAGTGAAGGTGGTGTAATATAGGAATTAATTGTAAACCTTACTGTTGTATTATCATATAACCTCCTAATAAGTTCTGTTAATACTTTAGAAATCCCCATTGTTCTAAACATTTAAATAAATAAACTCTATCTAGCAAATCAAAGGCTTTCACTCGTCAATTGATAATGTATGGAAGTTCCTTGTTGCTTGTTAACTTGCTGGATGATTTGTTATATCCTTCGGTAACTTGAAACATGTTCCTAACTTTATAAATCCATATTGATCTCAGTGGATGGCTTCTTGTAGGCCTATTTTAATTCTATTAACTATCAATCTAGCTATAATCTTATAATGTATGTTTAAAAGCGTTGTTGGTCTATAGCTTTCTACCAATTTCTGATTCTTCCTCTTTTGGTATGAGGATCACCCTGGCTTCTTGCCATGAAACTGGAAATTCTAAACCCTGTTGTGGTATTTCATTAAGCATTAATGGTATCCATGGAGTCAACTCCTCTACAAAACATACATAAAATGCAGTCGTATAGCCATCTAATCCCAGTGTTTTTCTTTGAGGAGCATTTTAATGACTTCTTTTAATTTCTCTTTAGTGAATATACCTTCTTTACATATTATAGGTTTTAAATTGACTCCTCTTAGGTAGTTTTCTATTTCTTGGTCTGTACCTACCCTTTGTCTTTGGTAGATTCCTTTGTATGTATTATTAATAAGAACCGTCATTTTGTCTTCCTCTATAACATTATTACCCTGTGAATCTGTTAATGACTCAATCATTGTTTGTTCTTTTTGTTTTTGAGATTTGCCAATAATTTTCCTGATTTTATCTTTTGCAACTCCTGTATCATTAGCACACAAGTCTTCAGAGAGGCTGTGTGGCTGAGCAGCCATAGGATTGTAATGCCCTTCAAGGCTGCCATGCAAAATGCTCTGATTAGCATCTGTTGTGTCCTATTTCTGGCCTTGGGAATTGATTTCCCCAAACCAGATGTTCAAATGTAAATAGGATACTTATCCCTCAGATATATTCTGGGACTCTGTATCTGAGACCTGTTTGCCTGCACATTTCAGCAGTTCCAAAACTATGGTAGTGTCCCCACACCTGGCTACATCCTATACAACATAGGTCAGAGACCCCCCAAGTAAAGTGTTTCATGATGGTTGGGGTATGGAAGAAATGGGTTAGGAATTTCCATTTGAATGCTTACCATCTGGGTGTGGTGACAGTCCTCGAGCCTTATTCCCAGATTCTATTCAACCCTCCTCCCCAATGGTTCTGTGTGCTTCTTTCTCCCAGGCCTCATTCAGCTGGATATAGTCAAGGTACTCCAAACCTTGTAGGGCTTTATTGGCTTTTGTTATTTTACCTCTCCTACCTATAAGCATAGCATTGGTACAGGAAGTTCTCTAATTCTATGAGATCCCTTCCCAGTTGTCCATTGAGTGGTAATGTCTGGCTAGCAGGAGACACAAAAGTCCTGCCTGGGCAAGCATATCGCTGCTGCAGGTTTACAAAGGTAGTGCAGTTCCCATTCAGGGTGAAATGCTCATATCGAGTAAGAGACAGATGGTTTCAATTTCTGCAACTTCTGTCACTTTGTGTGGGGTATCTGGATCCCCAGTAATGACAGATAGGTGTCCCACATCATTTGGGGTGTTTGTTAGGATTTGGCTTTATAGAAGCTTCTGAAGTGTAGGCTTCATCTAGGGGTTGAAATACTGGCTAATATTTATGCCATCAGGCATACATGAGGTAGAACAAAACTTGGGGTTGGAAAACAAGGGTCAGATTCTATGTCCAGCCAGCCCAGTCTGTCCTCTGTTTTGTCCAGATTATAATGGAGTCCAGTTGTACAGAGCAGAGTTTGATGTCAGGCAATGCTAGACCTCCTTGCTCTTAAGGGAGGGTCATGACTCTTTTATTCTGTGTCTAATGGATGCCAAAGCAGATGACAGAATAATTTTCTGAGTGTGTCTCCAAATTCTTCTGGTATACAAATCAGGAGGGACCGAATAAAAACAAGAATCTAGGCAAGGCGTTCATCTTTACAATGGCAATTCTGCCACCTAAGCGTGGGGTAGAAGAAGCTAGCACCCACCATCTGCTCTGTTTCCCTCAGTAATTCTCAGTTCAGTAGAAGAAGGAGCTCAGTGTGGGGTAAAACAAAACACCCGGTACTGTACTATGTTTTGAATTGCCCACTGGAATAGGAAATTAGCTTTCAGTATGGGTGGGCAAATGTCACTCAGCTTGATGGCCTCAGATTTGGTATAGTTTATTTTGTGGCCTGAGGTGGTCCCATACTCCTACAGCTCCATCAGCAACACGGGACTGAGGTCTCTGGCTTGCTCAGGTAGAGGAGGGTCATCACTGTATAAGGAGATCTTATGCTCCCTGCCCTTCCTCTCACATTTAATATGGCTGGGCTCTGGTGAACTGCCTGTGCCAAGGGTTTGATGTAAAGAGGAGGGAAGAGAGGCAGCCCGTCTTGTTCCCCTGGTGAGGAAGAACCTCTCAGACTGAGCTCCACTGATCCATACTAGGGCCTGCGGAGAGGCACAGAGCTCCTTAATGCAGATGAGGTGGCTTACCACCCCATCTCACTCAGAGTCCTGTAGCAGAATCCCCAGTCAACCCGGCAAACACTTTTTCTGTGTTCATGAATACTGCTAAGATCAACTCCCTCCACCCCTGCTGTGTTCTAGAAATAACACTGAGAGGGGTCTGGATCCACTATTCAAAAATGGGCAAAGCAAAGCGCAATGTTTTGCACTGCATTTTGCCATTGTCCAGGATGTTATATTCAGATGGACAGCACACTGGTACTATCCGACTGAAGACAGGGTATGCTGGCACAATGCTAAATCTTGTAGCACTACTGACATGGATCCCCCAGTGCATGGAGTAGTACCTCTGGACCTGATAGTGCTGGAAGCCCAGGACGCAATATTCAGCTGGCACCATGCAAATGAGCCCACTGGGCATGCATACATCAGGTAAGGTGCTAAGAGGCCATTTGCATGGCTATTACGGGCTTATTTGCATGGAAAGCACAATTCCCCATGAAAACACAATTCCCCAGTGTCCAGTGGTTCCCCCACCGACTGTCAGCCCGCATATAGTAAATCTTTCCCTGGTATTCAGTGGTCCATCCACCCTCTGATTGGTGGCCCATATATATAAAATCTGTTCCCTGATGTCCAACGTCCCCTCCCAGGCCCTCTGATTGCTGGCCCATATGTGAGTAAATCTTGTTCCGGTGTCTAGCAGTCCCCCCACCTTCTGATCACCAGCCCATATGCGAAAAGCCCTTTCCTGGTGTCCAGCAGTCCCACCACACCCTCAAATGCCAGCCATTATATATTACATCTTGGCTCTGGTGTCAGTGGTCCCCTCATACTCTGATCACTGGCCTATATATAACACAGCAGAACACTAGCGATAATGACTGAGGTTAATGAGAAATATAGAAAAAAGTTTATTACAACCGAGTCCCTGGCAGCTAGTGGCACCCTCCACCCACCAATCCTAGTTCCTATAACAATGTCATCCTTCACTGGTATCTAGTGTCCCTCTCACCCAACGCGGACACCGACCACACACACCCTGCCACATCCTGTACATGATGTGAGTACACGCAGCTCAGATATGGTGACTGGCACAGCTCTCCTCTCACCTCCTCGGTTGCTGCTCTATGAATAGACAGGGAGTGCACACCCTATGTATAGCAGGACTGCATCCTCTGTACTGTCACAGGGAGCATGTGGCCATGTACTGCTCATGGAGCACCACGCACTCCATGTACACTACAGAGAATGCACACCCTCTACACACACACGGATGCACACTCCTTGTCCTAGTCATACGTGGCCGACCAAGGAGGTGAAAGGAGGGATTTGATGGTCACATATCTGAGCTGCGTCGGTGGCACATCAGGTACAGGGGTGGCAGGATGGGTGGTTGGTGCCTGCAGTTGGGTGGGGGGCACTAGATGTCAGGGAAGGATGTTGTTACAGGAAGTGGGATTGGTGGTGGGGGATACCACTGCTGCCAGGGACTTTGGGTTATAATGATCTTTTTCTGTATTTCTTGTTAACCTCAGCCATTACTGTCACTGTTCTCCTGTGTTATATACAGGGCCGGAGATCGGAGTACAGGGGACCACTGGATGCCAGGGACTGTATTGGATTTTACCAGGCCAGGGATCAGGGACCAGAGGGACCACTGGATGCCAGGGACAAATTTATATATGGGCCAGCGTTCAGAGGGTGGGAACTACTGGACACCAGGAATTTAATGTTACCAGTCGGACGGCGGTGGGGTGGGGACCACTAGGCATCAGGGACTTTAATTGAAATACTGGGACTGAGGATCAGAGGGTGGGGCCACAGGACACAAGAGATATATATATATTTTTTTTAACAAGGACCAGAGTCCAGAGGCGGAGGGTGCCACTGTCCACTAGGGAGCAGGTATGTTTCCCCACCACCAGCGTGGTTGTTGGTTGCAGTTGCTCGGCGGTCACTAGGGTTGCCTGTAAGAAAGTATTTTGTTCAGCAGTATTTGTACTGCATAAGTGATCATGCTAACCCCTTCTGTTGCAGCACAAGCGTGGTGAATGCTAAGTTGTGCGGGTATCCTGTCCCAGCCTCCATTGCCCACCACATACATTATTTTTTGCATGTGCGTTAACCCTGTTACCGCAATGCCCCTTTTAAATATTGCACTTGGCACAAAACCCAGTTTGTATGGGCAAACACCTATTTGCGCTGCAAACTTATGAATACCGGCCCCAGATAACTGCTAATTTTCATAAAGGTTTTATCCTCCTGTTGCTGATCTACCCTATTCTGCTCTAGTGTACCCAGCTCTGTCAGCCATTTTCCTAGGACTGGGGCCATCAGGGCTGGCCGGGCCCCTCCAGAGTACAATCCGGCTAACTCCGGAAGAGGCACCTAGTTGGTATTGTGCAGCCTGCAGCGAACTGGGACATCATCCTGTTCAGTCGGGGTTTCCTCCATCATTCCTCCCCAGGTCTGACTGTCATGTAATGATGAATGCCTGTGCATGTGGATGTTCGCATGTGTGCATCAGCATCTGATGACAGGCCCTGCCCAAATGGATGCTCCTGCTCTACGGACACCCAATTTTTACCAGGTGGCAAATAAATAGCAATGCAACTGGTTCCTCTCCCTGAGAGAGGAGAGAAATTCTTGGGATTCTCTATTCTGTCTCTCTCCCCAGCCGACACCCATGAGACTCGAGTCCGCCCCAAAACCTGGGTTGCCTGCAACGTCTACACAGAATACCTATGCTGGTCCAGTAAAACACTGTCACTTTAAGTGTCTTATTTTTTTTTTTAGAGCCATTACAAAATGGGGAGAGAAATCCTCCATTCTCATTGGTCATTACCAGTGCATCAAACCGCTTGCTGCACAGGTAAAAACAAGTTCAAAACCAGAACTGCAGTACTAAAGAAATCACTCTGCCATAGAACACTGAGTTTTTGAAATGCTGTCATTTTTCCCCTTATAAGCGAAGAAATTATAATTCGATAAAAGCCCTCCAGTAGATATATTTTGTAATTTTTTTTTAAATAGGATATTTCAGTTCGATAGTTACCAAGCATTCACGTGTAATTAAAAACAGGTATTTTTATACATTGTTCGTGTTTTTTACAGATGTAATGTGCATGCAGCTCCCCACAGTATGTCCTATCTCTGCTCTCTGATGGCGTATATCGCCCAGTTGCCACATGTGTTTAAACAAATAGAAATGGTTATTTTACTTTTTTTTTTTCATTTTCAACTCCAGTCCATGGGTGTTTATAAACTATGCAGGGGTGGTTAAAATACAGCTGCTCGATAATGCTGCTCATGCCACCGTCATCGTGGAACTGTATAAACCACAGACAATCCGTCATTTACTATTACTACTACTCCTCCTCCTCCTCCCTCAGAATCACAAAAACTCAATACAGCAGTAGTAGATGCAGCATTTTCTTTCCAACATAATTCTCTTACAGTTTTTGGAATAAACCTGAGATGCAGTTATAAGTGCAGACAGACTGTTTCAGCTGACACACTGTATCGTGCTCCTGCTCTGATAGTTGCAAAGAGGAGAAATGCTCAGAAAATTGTCATCAAAGTTAATCTAACCCGTAAAATAACAAACGGTTTATTTTTTCACCTTAAACAAAACAGTTCTGCTTATCACACTGTCCAGTCCCCAGCGCTCCTATTGTGCTGCCATCCTTGTGGTTCAATTAAAAAAGAAAACACAATTTTTTTCTCTCTCTCTCACCTGTCCTGTCCATCCCAGTTTAAAAAACACCCCAATACACTGGGGCACAGAGCAGGGTTAATGCATCACACTGGCAACAAACATTACTACTGATGCCAGTAAAGACAAACTTATGTACAGAACATGCACAATGACATCATTATCTAGTAGGTGGAAGGACTATCTTATCATAAATTTACATAAGATAATGTGTTTTTCCTACATATAAACATAATTTTTCTTAGTGCTCAAATAAAAAAAATGTAGCCCATTTTATAAGTGCAATAAGACATGATAGGGTGTGCACTGATCAGATATTACCCCACCTCTGGGGCTGAAGGTACTCTGTCTACGGCCCCATGTCTCACTACACTCCTGGGCATGCAGTAATATTTGTTCAATGCACACCCTGTCATGTCTTGTTGCTTACATATAGCTAATGAACATTCTATCTTACAAAATAACAAACAGTAAGAGCTCAGCATGCTGACATCAAGAGGCAGGGTCTGATTCTCTGTAAAAAGAAAGCTAAGCGAATCACTGTATTAGAGGACTGATACCAAAACAAAGGATAACTGGCTGCTGTGGTGACTTACTATGTACGCCCAAAAGCTGATCTTGTACTGTAATTCAAAAGTATTGAACCCAGTATTTTAAGTTTGAGCTGCTGTGTACAAAGAACAACTGTGTGAGTGCTTCAGATGCACAGTGGACAAAACTACCTAGAAATGAAGTGGTAAGGAAACGCCATCACTTGCTCAAGCAGTTACACAAGGTAATCCAGCTATGCTCTTCAGCAATGAGCAGAATGAACCTACATTTAAGACATGCACTGGTCTGAGCCAATAAGGCTGATAATGCATTAACTTGATAAGGATTAATGAATTCACATGTGGCTTGAACTGAAATGTACTTCATTATTGTGATGTATAATCCACACGTATGATAATAGCACAAAAGGAACTCACACAACATTATGCTATGTTATAATCCCACACTTACGATAATAGCACAAAAGGAATCCCTACACATCATGTTATGTTATAATCCCACACTTACGATAATAGCACAAAAAGGAATCCTTACACATCATGCTGTAGAACCAGCTGTTGTTGACTCTTGACACACAGATATACACATAAATACAGAACTATACAGGTGCAGTAGCACCTATATATCAGGGCTGAGTAAACACGTCTATAAAGAAGTTCTATTTTTGCACCTTAATAACTCTGTTTCTTTCAACAGACTGTCCCAAAACTTGGCAGGCTGAGAGTCTGAACAAGGGTCTCTGGATCCTGGAAATTTTGTGTCAATCAGTTCACGGTGGGCAAAGTAACAGAGGTGCAAAAATGCTAAAATTCACCATTTTTAAGACTTTCTTTGTTCACCTTTAACTAAAAAAACATTTTTCCTTCTCTATAAATGTTTTCTTACTTTCAGGTTGACGAGAGGCTCTTCAGCCATGCCCATATCCTGCGACTGGCTTTCACCTCTCCACATCTGGAGGTACTCTTCCTTGTGGTCCCCCGTGTCAGGGCAAGGAGGGCTTCAGCCATCCCCAGATGAAAAGATCCCCATAGACTCAAACGACTGTGTGAGCCACAGGTAGGGTTTCAATCAGCCCATCCCACCATTTCTGTTTTCTGTCCCTGTCCCTCCTATGGCAACAGTAGATGTGCACAGAGGCACACACGTCCTGCACAGCTGTGGCCCTCCTTTGAGTCGCTGAGCCTACACTGCCAGCTTGCCTCCACCTAGTGGCAGTCATGGGATGAAATGGCTGGCCACCCTTCCCAGGCAAAGAACAGCAGTCCCTGGGACACTCAATCCCTCCCCACCTTGACCTCGCAACCTTGGTTCATTCCCAAACACGGATCACCGCAAGGGAGGAGGTAGGTGTTTGACGCCTCAGCCCTCCATGCCATGGGCCTGGCCAAAACTTGTTTCAATATCTGAAATTTACAGGTTTGGTAGAGTAGGGCAAAGGTACACACTTTCGCAAATTTGAAGCAGAAACATAGAAACATAGACTTGATGGCGAGATGGACCGCTTGGCCCACCCAGTCTGCCCATTTACCAACCTACTGGATAGGCTGCAGATCCTAGTTAACCAACCTATGTCCTCTTAACCCCCAAATAGAATTGCCTTATGTCTGTCCCATGCATTTTTGAATTCGCCCACTGTTTGACACCACAACCTCCTCAGGAAGGCCGTTCCATGCATCCACCACCCTCTCCGTGAAGAAATACTTCCTCACATTGCCCCTGAGCTGTCCCCTGTCTATCTTCAAATTGTACCCCTTGTTCTTGCAACATCTCTTTTCTGAAAGATGCTACCTTATTGGACTCTGTTTATTCCCTTGAGGTACTTGAAAGTTTCTATCATGCCCCCACCTTTCAAGGGTGTACATATTAAGATCTTTTAGTCTCTTTTCGAATGGCTTCTGGTGCAGACCCTGTACCATTCAGTTGCCCTCCCTCTGGACTGCCTCCATCCTGACTATGTCCTTGTGAGAAGGGGTCTCAGAATTGCACGCAGTACTCGAAATGGGGTCTCACCAACTGTCTGTACAGAGGAAAACAACTTCCTGTTTTCTACTAGTGATGCTCTGTCACTGTGCATCCCAGCATCCCCTCAGCCCTCCTTACAGCCTCCTCACATTGCTTGCCTACTTTAGGTCATCTGATATGACTACCCCAGGCCCTTTCCACTGTTGTTGTTAGTACCTCCCTCCCCCAACTATTGTACTCTTCCCCAGGGTTTTGTTTTCCAGGTGCATTACTTTGCATTTCTTTGCATTGAATCTAAGCTGCCATACTTTTGACCATTTCTCCAACCTTGCCAAGTCCCTTCTCATCCTTTACATCACCCGTGGTGCATCAATCCTGTTGCAGATCTTTGTGTGCGCCTGCAAAGAGGCATATTTTCCTTCCAGTCCCTCCGCAATGTCATCTATAAAGACATTAAAGAGGACCAGTCCCAGTACTAAACTCTGCATGTGCCCACTAGTAACGCCCTTTCTTCAGAGCAGACTCCATTTACTATTACCCTCTGTGACCTATTGTCCAGCCAATTTTTACCCAGGTTACCACCCAGGGACCCACTCTCAGGTTGACTAACTTGTTTATTATTCTTTTATGTGGGACTGTGTCAAATGCCTTACTAAAGTCTAGGCAGGCCATGTCCACAGCCTCCCTGGTCCACTACTTTGGTCACCCTGTCAAAGAAATCTATTAGATTCATCTGACATGACCTTTCTGCTGTGAATTCATGCTGCATTGGGTTCTGTGCCCCGCTGGCCTCTAGGTACTCAACAATTCTTTCTTTCAGAAGTGATTCCATCATTTCCCTACCACTGAGGTCAAACTAACAGGTCTGTAGTTTCCTGCCTCTGTCTTGTTCCCACTTTTGTGAAGGGAATCACATCCGCCCTCCTCCAGTCCTCAGTACCACACCATCCTCCCATGATTTGTTAAAAGGATAATCACTGGTGTCAGGCTCCATTGCTTTGTCCACCTTCAGTTTTAGTAGTTCTTTCAGGACCCTTTCTTTTGTGAATGGACTTGTATCAACCCCTATCCAGGGTGCTTCTATTGTTTGGTTTAGGTGCTCCCTCCTCTTCTTTTGTGAATACTGAGCAGAAGTATTCATTCTGTATCCCTGCTTTTTCAATGTCACCCTCTGCCCCTCCCCATGCCCATTAAGCCTCACTATCCCTCCCTTGGTCTTTCTTTGCTGCCTAATGTACCTATAAAAGGTTTTAACCCCTTCTGAACTGAGCTGGCTATCTTTTCCTCAGTTTGGGCCTTTGCTATCCTGACTGTTTTCCTCTTCCTTCTGCCTTAACTGGTATAGTTCTCTGTCCTGCTCCTTCTGTGTTTTCTTATACTTCCTGAATGCTATCTTTTCTTTCTAACCTTCCTGCCACCTCTTTTGAGAACCATAGTGTTTTTTTCCTTCATTTTGTTTTGTTTATTTGCTTCACACAAAGGCTTGTTGCCTCTGTGATGGCAGTTTTGATTTTAACCCATTGTTCCTCCACGCCTCCTTCTTGCCTGTTTGCTAGAGCTTTCTGAGGCATGCTTCCATTTGACAAAGTCACCCTCCTAAAGTCCAACATGCTTGCCTTTGATGGCTTGACTCCGCGGCTGTGTTTATCATGAACCACACTGTTTGGTGGTCGCTTGTTCAAATTGCTACCCACTTCTAAATCTGAGATCCTCTTCCATCCCCATTTAAGGGTACTAGGTCTAAGATTGCTCCCTCCGCATGAATTCCAACACTAGTTGTCTGAGGCATGCCCTGTAGGGCATCGAGAAGGACCCTGTTCTGGATGACTGCAGCAAAGGTGCTCCAGTTAACATCTGACATATTCAGGTCCCCATAAACAATATCTCCCCTTTTTCTGCCATTCTAAGGATGCCTTCTATTATTTCCTTGTCCATTTCCTCCCCTGAGATGGGGGCTGTTTACAACCCCTGTGTGGATTGTGGTACAATTTTCTGTCTCCAGGGTGACCCACATCCTCATCTCCTCCCTGTTTACCCTTTAGTTCCATTGCATTGATCCCTTCCCTTACATTGAGAACTACTCATCCTCCTCTTCTACCTCCCTGTCCCTCCAGTAGATTGTGTACCCTGGTATGTTGACATCCCAGTCATGGTTCTCTGTGTACCATGTTTCTGTGATTGCCATGATATCCAGGCATCCCTCTTCCATCAAGGCCACTAGTTCAGGGACCTTGTTACACAGACTATGGGCATTGGTACCCATCACCCTCCATTTTTAATGGCCATACCCCTTTTAGCCATATCCCTGTCCTTACTGCCTTTGCTTTTTCTCCATTTACCCCAGTCCTGCTCCATATTAACTTCTCTGCCTTGGTGTTTACCTTGCTAACTACATTTTTGTTGGGGAAGCTGGATTTCCTGTTCCTTTTCAGTGCCTCCCCTTGGCTAGTTCAAATGCTTGCCAATGAAGCATTCAAATCTGTCACCTAGGATCCTGGTTCTCCTCCTGGACAGATGCAGACCATCGTGCCAGTGATAGGCCTGTATCCTCCAGGTAGACCCCCAGTCCCCAATGAAGCCAAAACCCTGAGCGAGCCCACAGCAGTTTTCAACCATTTATTGAATCCCATGGTGCAGTACCTAGCCTCACCCATGCTATAGACAGGCAGCACCTCCGAGAAGGTTACCGTGGCTGCTACTTGTCTAAAACCCTCCCAACTCCACAAACTCCTCCTCCTGCACTGCTTTGATCCTTTTCCAGCCAGGTTATTTGTCCCTAGGTGGACAATGATGTCCAGCTCCCTGCCCCATGCAGCTGCTACCACAATCCTGAAGATTTGCTTCCAGTCCCTCCAAGCCATGGTGCCAGGCAGGCACCCTCTCTCTCCTCCTTCCCCAGTTCTACCCACCCTAATGACTGAGTGCCCCACCAGGAGTTGTTTCCCTCCCTGTGGGGTCTGGTGCCACCCGTGTGTCTCCTTTGTGGAGGTTACCAGCATCCTCCTTGGTCTCCACTGTGGATCCCTCCATAGAGGAACACACTCTGCCAGAATGACATGTAAATTGTGGAGAGGTACAACTGGAGGGATGCACCTCTGTTCCACCACCCTCACCCTCCCTGAGCATATCATGGTCCAACTGCTCCTCTTCTTGGCAACCTCTGAGGCAGCAGTAGCAGCCCTGGTGGTCCCTGAGTGGGGAGGAGGTTTCTGAATCTTGCCAGGTCAGCCTGGAGATGGGCAACCTCCTCCCTCAGGCCAGAGAGGTGCCTGCAACAGGGCAATATCACAGCCTCCATAATGTCTCTCAAGGAAGACTGCTACCCCACAGCCAGTGCATTGCAGCACTCCCACATGTCTCTCTCCTTCCTGTTTAATTTTAGGTTTTTGTTGAGTGTGTGCAAGCGTGTGCATTCATTTACCCCTACGCAGCATGATGGCTGTTATGGATATGATAGGTGTATGTCCTTTGCTCTTTGAGGAAGTGATATCAGAACCCTGGTATAAAGGAAATTATGCACTTGGGGTGGGTGGGGTGAGGGGCAGAGTGGTGGACCAAGCCTGTGCCTCCAGAAGCAATCAGGTAGCTGAGGCCCCAGGCCAGAAAATTAGTACCATTCAACTAATATGCACTAAAATTTGCAGCAAGTAAAGACAGCAAAGAAATAACAGCCCCACTAAAACCACAACAAAATAGGTTTGAAACCAGAAGAAACAGGTCTCCAATTCAAAAACAACAGCCTCACCAAAAGCACACCAAAATAGGTTTGAAAATAGAAGAAACATGTTTTCAATTCAAAGAAGCAACTGCCCCACCAAAAGCACACCAAGATAGGTTTTAAAGTTTCAACAGCTCCAAAACAATTCCCTGCTAGCCCCTTATAAGTAGTGAAAAAATCAACCTGCTACCAAGTGAAATCAAAAGAAGCAATAAAAGCAGAGAATGAGCAGTTACTGCACATAAATGAATCTGATTCCTTCCTTCTACCCTGTTCTAAGAAGCCAAAATCAGCCTGCTACCACAAACCTGACTCAGTTCTGCCTCCAATTATCAGGGAAACGGAGGCCCCAGGCCAGACAATTAGTGCCCTTCTCCCAATATGCACTAAAATTTGCAGCAAGCAAAGACAGCAAATAAATAACAGCCCCACATAAAGCACAACAAAATAGGGTTGAACCCAGAAGAAGCAGGTCTCCAATTCAAAGAAACAACAGCTCCACCAAAAGCACACCAAGATAGGTTTGAAATCAGAAGAAACAGGCCTCCAATTCAAAGAACTACCAGCCCAATTTAAAGCACACCAAAACAGGTTTCAAAATTTCAACAATCCCAAAACAATTCCTACTAGCCCTTATAAGTAGTAAGAAAAAATCAACCTGCTACCAAGCGAAATCAATGAGAAGCAATAAAACAGCAGTGTTTTAAACTATTTCTGCCTTGTACAATAAGCTGAATGTCTTGCAGCAGTCTCAGAGCAGTTGTATCTCTTCTTAGTTTGCCATCTGTTACACAGAATAACCCTGCTGAGATACAAACTAAGTTATTGCTGGCCTATATTTTCACACAAGCAAACATTACAGCGCTTCTGGGAATACTACATCCTAAAGTATAGTCTATAGTCTAGTATATCCTCTGACATGGAGCCTTTGTAAGGAGTCTCTGACTCAAAGGATAATAATTCCGATATTGTTTAAAAAAAAAATAATAAAGGATAGTCCTGGGTATATAATGCAGCACTAGGGTTTCTTTTTCTTTCTTTTTTTTTTAACATGTCTAGTCACTAACACGGAGATATTCAATTCAGGAAAGTTTGAATACCATAAATGCTTTATATAAGAAACAGATAAACATGTCTACAACAGGCTATAAGGCACATGTGCAGCCATTGAGATGAGATCTAACAACCTATCCTGGAATACTGTTCTGACTCTTAAAACAGATGTCTGGTAAAGTCCTGGCTCACTGTGGTGACACTGGCAATGATTCTGCCTATGCTACCAAAGGGAGTCTTGAAGGCCACCCTGGATCTAAAAGATGATTACTCTGCATCCCCATTAGGGAATCTCACAGAAAACATCTCAGATCCAGACCTTCTTCAGGTCACTACCAGCCTCAGTGCTCCCCTTGGTCTCACTCCAGCCCCAGGCATGGTCACAAGTATTTGGCAGTGGTAGTTACGCACCTAGAGTTATTGGGTGTCACAGTGTTCTCTTACCTAGATGACTGGCTAGTCGGATAAGGGACTACTTACAAGGGACACACTGCAAGGGTTATGTCCTATGATGCAGCTGTAATCATTTGATATTACAGGTCTATTCTATATAAATCTCTCTTAAAGAGTAGTACACAAGACAGGCATTACACAGAAATATCCTGCACCCTCCCTGCTATGGGCAGTGGTATGTGACACCTGGAATTGGTTCACTCTAACTATTATTGGGCACTGTATAGAATGTTATGTTATATATGGGCCCAAATACTCAATATACTTGCTTCGCTATTAGATCAACTTATTAGTCATTGAAACCAAATTAAGGGTTTCTTAGCCTAGTCATTTTAGTTGTTGGGAGAGGGGCAGCGCTTTAGCTCGAGTCATCCAGGAATACATTGTATGAGGGTTTTAGTGTACACTATTTGTTTGTTCAGCATAATAAAACTAAGAACTGATTTAGATTGGGTACAAACTGACATCTATTTCTACTATAATATTTTGACAGCTGTGGAATTGGAATTCATTCTCACATATATTGTCTCGCCTTCCCTTTACCCCTTTCCTATGGTGTCGGTAGGTCTACATCCCAATAATTTATCTGAAACATTTGTCAATATTTTCATTTTAAATATTTTATACCAATGGCGAATACATGTGGATTCTTGTCTCTCGATGCAGAGAAAGCGTTTGACTGGATCGCATGGTCCCATATTTTCCGGCCTTATGTCTCTATGGTTTTCCCAACTCTTTTATTCAATGGATAGAAACTCTATACAAAACTAGAGTTCTGCTGTAATAACAAATGGAGTCATATCTACTCTTTACAATTTGCAGCAGGACTATGAAAGGATGCCCACTTTCACCTCTGCTATTCAACCTCACAATAGATCCTCGTAAAGAAAACTGGATTATAGTTAAGGAAACTATGGGAATCAAAGTAGCACAAAGCAAGCATATGATCGCAGCTTATGCAGACGACATCATGCTAGTGGCTGCTGATCCTCTTACTTTTACCGAACACTATAAAAGTTCTTTCAGGAGCTTGGCAGCTTTTCAGATACAAGCTCAACATGTCTAAAACAAGCTTCCTCGCCCTAAATAGGCGTGTGTTTGAAAGAAGAGATCACTAGCTTGGGCCTGGCCTGGGAAAAATAATATATCATGTATCTGGGAATGAAAATATACATACCCTACACAAAATATAGTAATTAGTAGCAGGTTGACTTTTTCTTAATACTTATAAGGGCCAGCAGGGAATTATTTTGGGGCTGTTGAAACTTTCAAACCTATTTTAGTGTGCTTTAAGTGGGGCTGGTATTTCTTTGAATTGAGGCCTGTTTCTTCTGATCTCAAACCTATCTTGGTGTGCTTTCAGTGGGACTGTTGTTTCTTTGAATTGGAAACCTATTTCTTCTACTTACAGGCCTATTTTGGTGTGCTTCTTGTGAGGCTGTTGTTTCCTTGGAGACGTCTTTTGGTTTCAAACCTATTTTGTTATTATTATATTACTATAAAATGCTAGTGAAATCAGAAACAGGGTCAAAATGGATTTAAGCAAGTGAAAAACTGCAGCTAGGACTATAGGGTAGGTTAGATTCAGTGTTGGGTAAGTTATTTTTTCTATTACTTTCTATTACTTTTGAAAACTTATTCCAGAAAGCTTTGTGCAGTCACTAGCATGAATGGAGAAGTACTGGAAAATGTAATACACCTACAGTTACAATTACTTATGTCTTTTATACAAAAGAAATACGTAACTGTAACTGATTACATTTATTTGAAATTAACTAGTAACTAACCTATTACTTTCAAAAAATTTAATCTGTTATAGTTTTTTATTATTTTTGTATTGATTTTGTATAAAAAGAAATAAGTAACTATAATTGGTGTTTACATTTTTCCAGTACTCTCCATCCTTGCTAGTGACTCAACAGAGCTTCCTGGAACAAGTTTCAAACGTAATAGAAAGTAATAGACAAAGTAACTTACCCAACATGGTTAGATTCTATTAAGATGACCTTACTGCCTAAGCTCCTTTACATATTTATAATGATACCCTATAGCTTTAATAAAAGATGGATACAAGACATAAAATCACTGGTCACTACATATATATGGAAGGGCAAACAGAACAGGCTAGCTTACTCCAAAATGTGCAGAGCAAAGAACAAAGGAGGACTGAGAGTGCCAGATTTCTATTTATATTTCCTAGCTGCAAGGACCGCTCAAATTGCTTGGTGGCTTAAGGATGGTACAAGTAGGTATACACCCCAGACTGGAGTGCGTATTGAAAGAGAATAGTAGACAAAGTTGACATCAATCTCAAATCTCTTATATACTCAAACCCTCACAGGTCTTTGAAAAATAAGAGATTATCAGACTCAGTCAGGCAGTTAAAACAAGCGAAACTCGTTTTGTAGCTAAATCTAAGTCAGTCTTTAGTTCAACCAATGTGGAAGAATCCTAATTTTATCTAAAATGGTTCGGTTCTAGATGAGCCAGTGTGGCAGACTTTTGGTGTTAGTATACTAAACAATATAATAAGAAATCGAAATTTCTAACATTCAATGAGTTATTGCAGCATATTAAGATTCCTCATGATGAGATTGATTTCTATTTGGTTTTAAAGAACACTATTAAGAACAAAATAGATTTGGCCATCCCTCTTAATGATAATTCAGAAACCTTTTGGGGTGTTGGCTCACGTCTGTGTCCGTATCCTTGTGTCCTCCATATACAGGTTATATACTGATCTGATTAGAGGTTCCTCTATTGAGTCTATATGCTGGTGGTCTCAGGCACTCGGAATAGATACAGATAACTGGAATTGGGAAAGAATCAGGTCTGCGCCATTTAAATTCTTTAGTACAGTCAATCTTTAACTACTACATTTTAAAACACTTCATAATCTGTATTAGATGCTGTATCAGAGGCACAAAATGGGCCTGTCTATTTCTCCAACTTTCCATAAGTGCAAGTCTGCTAACGGCACACTAATTCACATGTTTTGGGAATGCCTACTAGTTCAAACTCTCTGGAACAAAGTAAAAGCTATGTTCATAAATTACCCTTTGATATACAACCATATATCTCTAAACACACGTATTGTGGGACACTTTGAATCCACTGACTCTGGTCTTCTGAACAAAACATTCCCTCATGCTGATAGGAGTAGCAACCAGGCAGATTATACTAAAATATTGGTTGGAAGATAAGACACTCACAATGCAGAAATGGAGAAACACTATTATTGAAACGTTCACAACAGGACGTCTAGCATTAACATTAAATGAGTCATCTAAATAATTTGACAAGAAATGGTGCACTCTATATCAGGTCTTGAGTGAGCCCCAACAACCTATATACTGTAGAATTGATCATTCTCGCATTCACTTAATTTAGCACATCACGGTATTGTACAAGTTAGCGTTTAAAAAACTTAACGGACCTTTGAATCAGTCAGCCAGCATTATTCATTCAGAACTGACAAGGAGCTGTCAAAATGGTTGTCAAGGGTTACTGTCATCCACTGGCAGTGGTTGATTGCCTAGCATCAGTGGCTAATAATTAGCAATTAGTAATTACAGTACTTACTAGTACAGGTATCTGTGCTACTACCATTCACTGTTGATCTGCAGTGCCTTGCTGAGCTAGCAGTTTGTTTGTTTCTCTTATGTTTTCCACCGCTTGCAATGTCTTTGGTGAACTGGCTTCAAAAGAATCGTGGAATTAAGAGGGACATAACCTTACAATTATGGAGGAAATTACTCCAGAGGCTTTGAGTGACACTGTTGGAGTTACAGTAAAAATGGCAGACTATTTCGTCCAGGAGCTTAAGCTTGCATCCCCTACCCCAAGAAGACAAACCGATTATGCTCACTATAGTCCTGAACTACGATATGAACTCGGTCACTATGCGACCACAAATGTGAATGCAGGGAGGACTGCATCCACGGCTTGAAGCTTGCAGGACTTGTCAATGCACATGCCAACTGCTTAAACCAGGTAGGAATAAAACTGTAAAACACCACTACATACAGTTCAGTATCACTACATCCAGCACATACTACAGTAGTACAGCATAGTGAATAAGGCTACAGTCTTTTTTTTTTTTTTTTTTTAGGTGCCAGACGAACCAGAAGAATTACTGGTGAAGTCAGAGGAGGAAGCCAGATGAGCGTTAGACTTTTGTAGATTTTGAAGCTTATTAGAAGCTTTGCAGCATTTTATACTGACTACTGTCTGCACGTCGTTTCTTTCCTTTAAATGTGTAGCATTGTACTGCAGTTGTTTTCCAGCATTTTTAAGTTTGCGGTCTAATAAACTTCACTTAACTAAATATATGCGATTCAATTAATTTAGCGGTCCAGCAGGGGATGCGGACATAGTGAGATGTTTTGAAATGCTAATCTTTTCAGTTCTACAGTAAGTTAAGAAGCACTGAGATAGCTTTTGATTCAACTTCTGATACCCATGGCACTCTAGTTCTCCACAGTAATATTTCTAAATGCTTGAGTTTTAATAGATCATATTTTAACATATGATGAGACCTACCCTACCTATCTCCCTTTCCCACCTTTATACTTATATATAATTCTAATGTGTATTTTTTAGGATTTAAAAATCAAAGAATACAATATTCATTAAATTAACACTAAGGTATAAGCTTTACAAAGAACACTTTTGTGGTTATTTTGGGAAATCGGATGAAATCAATCTAAGGGTTCAATATATATTGCTGGTCAAATCCTATTTGCCATCTAACCCTTAGATTTTAAATTTTCTTAAAGCATGAATACTATAATGCATGTTTATATGCCTTTGTATGAACAGCAGTATATACAGATTAAGAATATAATAGTACTTAGGAGTTATTTTAGTTATTAATGCACTGTTAGCATAACTGATTTTTGAATTTTTAACAAAAAATTTGATACTGTGATGAATAATATACTATCTTCGTATGTATGTATTTATTGATTATTTTCATTGTGTAATTAAAAAAAATAATAAAAACACATTGACAAAAAAGCAGCAATGAGCAGTTACTGCACGAAATGAATCTGATTCCTTCCTTCTAGCCTCTTCTAAGAAGCCAAAAAGCAACCTGCTACCACAAACCTGACTCAGCTCTGCCTCCAATTATCAGGTAGCTGAGGCCCCAAGTGAGACAATTAGCACCCTTCCACCAATATGCATTTAAATTTGCAGCAAGTAAAGATGGCAAAGAAATAACAGCCCCAGTAAAAGCACAACAAAATAGGTTTGAAACCAAAAAAACACGTCTCCAAAGAAACGACAGCCTCACCAAAAGCACACCAAAATAGGCTTGTAAGTAGAAGAAATAGGTTTCCAATTCAAAGAAACAACAGCTCCACCAAAAGCACACCAAGACAGGTTTGAAATCAGAAGAAACAGGCCTCCAATTCAAAGAAATACCAGCCCCACTTAAAGCACACCAAAACAGGTTTCAAAGTTTCAACAGCCCCAAACAAGTCCCTGCTAGCTCCTTATAAGTATTAAGAAAACAACCCACTACCAAGTGAAATCAACAAGGAGCAATAAAGGCCCGTAGCACAGAGGGCTGAGGCACTGGATGCCTTGCCTCACACAATGCTGGTACCTGGGTTCGGGAATGACCTCAGGTCATCAGGGCACCAGCACGGGGGGAGGGAGGAGCAGGATCTAGCAGCCCACAGCAGCTCTGCTTTCGGGAATGTGTCACCTTCCATAGTCCCACCGCCACCAGGTGAAGGTCCGCAAGTTACAGGAGGGGCGACATGAATGAGGGCGCCTCAACGCACGGCATGCACATGCCTCCACATGCGCACATGTGCAAGAGATGGGGTGGGAGAAAATGGGGGTAAAAGTTCAAAAATGTTATAAAAACAAGAAGCAATAAAAGCAGCAATGGGCAGTTACTGCACTTAAATGAATCTGATTCCTTCCCTTCTAGTCTCTTCTGTTTGAAGTTTTTAGCTTATATATGTAACCCCTTGGGTTCCCCTGGTTTCTAGGACTCTGTTAGTGTAGATTAAAATAGGTTGCTAGGCAGGTTTCCTGGGCATCCAGCTCCACAGACCTGCTTTGTATCTCCATGGCAACTCTGTCAGTGTGCCTCCTCTCACAGCAGCACGGGCCACAAGAGAATGCTGGCTTGAATGCTCCCAAGGAGAGTTTTCTGCCTTGGGCAGAGTGTCTTTTTTTTTTGCTGTTAAACTTTTTATTAAACATTTTCATTTTACAACAGGGTATGATGTACATTCAATAATACGCATTTTCAATATATACCATAGCATTGGCATAGAGTTACTGCAGCAAACAATGCAATTTCAATTGAGTTAATCCCTTTTGTCATGCAGGAAACCTGTGACACTGCGCTTCATCCTGGTGGTTTCACTGTCATGACAGATCAGGATGTTGCTGAACTTGTGTATCAGGTTGGGCAGAGTTTTGTGAGATTTGCGTCCTTACTGCTGTCAGAGGAGGAGTGGGGCTGGCTGGAGGAGGTCACCCCAAATGTCAGCTAATGTGAGCAACATTGAGTGGTGGTAATGGCCATTTATGCCCATGCCCTCATGGACGGTGAAGAATGTCAATAGCCTTGAATTCTTCAAACCATGAATGATTGGAGATCAGTCACCCGGCTTTGTGGAAATGAAATAAATTGATGGGAAAGCGTGGAAAAGTGGAATTGCCCTCCATAAGTGGGAATTCCTGCAAAGTCTTCCGGACACTGAGGAGGATTGCCTCAGCCAGTGTCAGTGCCTCCTCAGTATGGATTTAGAAGCAAGTAAAAGAGATGCCCCTACGACCAGGGATGAACCCCAAGTGCCCTATCTGGTGTGGGGCGTGAGATCTCTGTGCAAATATGGACAAACTCCACTGTAGCTGCTCCCTGAAGTTTTAAAGTACAAGGTCCCAGTGGGAGTGAGGTCTGTGCAGTTTGGACAATGGCAATAGGGGTAGTCGGGATGATGTTCACCCCAGGAATTGCCAGTCAACTGCAGTTTTTGTCGATAGCCCAGAAGAGGGATGGACAGGAAAAGTAGTTTGCACCCCTAGTGAAGAAAGTGTTGGGTCATGGACCTGTAATGTGCAAAGAGAAACTATTTATTTATTTCGTTTTTGTTGACCAGGTAAGTGCACTAGACAAATCCTGCCTATTTTCAGGCATGACCCGGGAGGGGCTACAGATGAATGCTTACTGACCTTGAACCAGATTAAGCTGTGGAACTACTGTGGAAAACGTGGACTGTGTACCTTCGCTCACTGCACCTGCAGCCCTTGAGGCAACTGTTATTTCTGTCAGCATCTTTGTGTCAGAGTAAAACCTACTGCTTGACTCTATTGTCTGCTGCAGACAGCTTTGTGTGTGGACTGTCAAGTTTCTGGTGCCCTAGTGCAATGGCCTGCACTGGAACCCGCTCAGATATAAATGTTTCTTGGTGCCCCCTTCATCCCAAAGACCAAGCCAGGAAATATTGCCAGTGGAGTGAATGAACTGTGTTTTACAAGTCTCATCTCTGGGCAAAATGCCAACTACGCTTGCCCTGAGGGAAGGGGTAGTTACACAAGATGGGGGGCTCGTGTTGGGATTTTGGGGTTTGGTTGCCTTAAGAAATGGCCTGGAGTGTTGAATTTGATGGTGGCACGTGCGCCTGAGCAGTGTAAACTGTAAAGACCAAGTTGTTTTTCAAGCCATGGTCTTAGTGGTGAAGAAGGAAAAAAAGGTTCGTTTGCAGTTTAAAATCCTTCCCAGAGAGCTAAAGTGACTTTGAGAAAAGAGAGAGTGTGCCCTGCCCTAATTTAAATAAGTAAGTAAGTAACATTTTATTTATATTAAGTGCCCTTCCCAAGCTCAGGGCACTTTTACAATAAGTCAAATCACTTAAAATCACATTTCAAAACAATAAATCAAACAATCATACAATACAGTTACTTATTATGTACCGCAAATGTTAGGGCAAAACGAAAGTCTTTAGTTGTTTTTAAACTTTCAACAGTTAGGCATTCTCATATCTGTGAGGTAGAGAATTCCACAGGGTTGGTGCCATATAGGCAAAAGATCTACCTCCAGACATCTTTAGATCGCACTGGGAATTCTATAATCCCTCGTCAGAGGATGTAAGAGAACGGCAGGACAGTAAGGCACCAAGAGCTTTCAGGTAGTGAGGTCCCAAATGGCATCGAAGTGACTGTCTTAAGCCTATAAGTCCCGCCTATTGGACTGTGTGCTAGAGAGAGGTTTGGGTGCAAAGTGTTGTGAGAGTGAGGAGTTCATGGAGCAAGCAGCAGTGAAGGCTTTGGGCCTGTTAAATTGTTTTCATACAGAAAAGTTTGGGACTTTGTTGAAGCACATCCGGATTGGGTGACGAACCCCAAGGTGTGGGCAGCCATTATGTCCATTTCACAGGTTGCATACTCGAGTGGTGAGTCACCACAGTTTGGGACCACTGGGAGAAACAGTGCTGGGCATCGAGCATCAAGGTCAGTTCAGCCAGGCAGCTAAACAAGAAGAAATTGCAAGATACTGTAACTGAACTGTGAGTATTTTGAAACAAATGCACTTTCAAATGTGGCAAGCAGTCATAGAAATGCGAAGTGTGGCAAATTGGTGTGAAATTAACAGTTGCATGCAAATTGGGCATAGGGCAGGGGACAAAGAGTGTTTTAACTCCACTTAGCAAGAACTGAAGTAACAGACATTGGAGGTAAAATACAAGGAGTTTGGCAATTTGGACATTTTCTCTAACAAAACTGATTTTTCACAGAAAACTAACCTGTTCTGAATATATTCTTTCTTACTTGAAAGCAGCTTCCTCTCTCTCTCCAGGTCGGGTGACAAAGAAGCAGAGGCGGGTCACGTGCCAGGCAGAGGACCAATCAGGAACTTTGCTGCTAGGCCGAAGTACCACATTGTGGAGGTCACACAGGAAGATAAAAGGCTTCTCCTAAAGTGTCCCACAGTGTGAATGGAACAGAGCAGGAGTGAAACAGGATTGGCATCTTGGGCATCGGCAGGCACACAGAACTCTGCCGGTCCACTGAGGTAAGGCACAGTAACTGCACACTTGTTGCTGCCTGAGTAGAAGACTACAGAAGAAGGTAAAGAGGAAACAGCAGGAGAAACAGTTCAAACAAACAGCAACTACCTGTTGTGTGAGGGGAGGAGACACCTATCTAGGTAAGCATACAAAGAGGTAAAGGTAAAGCTGAAAAGGGCAAACTAAAATCACCTGTGGCGTGGAAGAGTAACATCCAATCTAGGGTACGTGTATGAAGAGGATAAGAGAAGCCAAAAGGGAAAACTGAAATCACTCTATTTAGGGTCACAATACAAATGGGTTTAAGAAAAATACAAAAGGAAAATTAGAAACACCCTATATGGGTTAGGTACAAAGTTAATTCCAGAAAACATAGTGAGTATAGGAATGGGGAATGTTAAGAGTGCTGCAGTGTAGTGGCTGTGCAGTGGCAATTTTCAAAGAGACCTTCTGCAAACTGAGGCGCCCCATCTGCACACACCCTCTCTGTGCTGAGGGGAGGAAGGCTAGACTCCAGGTGAGCTGGCTAGGATTTGAGAGGGCCTCTTCCCCACCCGGGGCTACTGAAGTCTACCACCAATGCCCCAGAGGATGCATAGGATGAGGGCCAGCTGGACCACGATGGGCTCCTGGAGGGTAGGGGTGATGGGCTGAGGTGAAAATTCCTCAGCCTGTGCCACCATGAAACTCCCTCATCACTCTTGCAGGACAGGACTGCCAGGAGGAGGCCCCTCATGGTAGTCATCAGGAGGATGTGTGGGGGAGCCTCTGTAAGGGAGGCCCCAAGGTGGGAGGTAGAGGACCCCAGCAGGGAGGAAACACTTTCTGGTGGGGGGCTCAATCACTGAGGGGGTATATTAAGAACAGGCACGGAGGTAAAGAGTGGTGAGTGACTACCTGACACCCTCGGCTTGGAGGAATGAAAACTGGATCCTAAGGATCGCTAGGGTGGCGGGGCAGATGAGGGAGCTGGATGTCACTGTCCACCTGGGAACTAAAGACCTAGTTAGGGATGGGGCTGGTGCAGGAAGATTTTAGGAGCTAGGGAGGGTCTTAGGCAGGTAGCATGCTCAGTAGCTTTCACTATCTATGACCAGGGGAGAATAGGGTTCTCTGTACCAAGATCTTTAACTCATGGTTGACAAAATGGTGTAGCGAGGAGGATTCAGCTACATTAAGGACTGGGAACCAACCTGGAGGGATAAGGGCCTATACAGGGTTCCGGCCTGCATCTGCCTGGGATGGGAATTGCAGTCCTCAGGGACGGTTCAAATGTTACTTTGATGAACAATTAAACTAGAGAAGATAGGTGGCAGAAGAAATCAGAAGTATAAACTGCCCCACCCCACCACAGGCTGAAGCAGAGAGAAGGGAGATTGCAGGTCTCGAGAGGAGATAAATCCCCAGGCTGCAAAAAAAAAAAAAAAAGAAAAAAAAGCAGAGTGGTACAAATGAAAGGGACAGGAACATGAGTAGTAAAGAGAGGGAAAAAGGAGGCAGGGTAAAAGGAAGGAAAGGGGTTTCAGGTAGAATGGGAACAAAGTGGAAGGCCATGTGGGCAAAAAGCAATTTGTCTAGGAAATAAAATAACAGACGTAGAAGACATCATGGCAGAGGCAGAGTTGGATATTGTGGTTGATTACTGAGTCGTGGCACAGAAAACCACGACTGGGACATGGCCATATCAGGCTATACTCTGTTCAGGAAGGACAGGGTAGTTGGGAAGGAAGGAGCAGGAGTGGTGCTGTATGTAAGGAGGATATCAAAGCAACGGAGACACAGAGAATCCAGGAGGAATGAAGGGGTGGAGGTACTGTGGGTCACCTGGAAATGGGAAATGGAGCCAATATCTGCACTGGTGCAATCTACAGACCTCCAACACAGGGGAGAAACTAGACAAGGCACTGGAGGAAACCATCAGCACAATGGCAGAAAAGGAGGCACTTCTGGTGGAGGACTTCCAGTCACAGCTTCAGCCTAGACGGGGATATCATGGACTCTCTGTAGGGAGTGTTTCAAGGCAGCTAGTCAGTGAGCCCTCTCATGATGGGGCAACACTGGACCTGGTGCTGACTAACAGCGACAGTGTTGCAAAAATAAAGGTGGGAGTCCACCTGGGAACCAGTGATCAGTATACAGCGTGGTTCAACATAAGAACATCAGCAGAAATTAACCACACAAGGGCGTGGGTCCTGGATTTCAGGAGAGTTGATTTTTTTTTTAAATGGGTGAATGCCTCAGAGAAAACCTAGCAGGGGATTATCTAGGTGGGGTGGAAGAACAGTGGCTAAGCAAAGGAAGGTATACTGAAGGCAACAAAGCTCTGTACAAAGGAAGTGAACACAAACAGAAAAAGAGACCACTATGGTTCTCCAAAGTGGCTGAAAAGGTAAAGGCTAAAAGGGTAGCAATCAGGAGGTATAATAAGACAAAGAGGGAAAAGAGCAGGGAGGTGTATCTGAAGAAACAGAGGGAAGCAGGGAAAGTGGCGAGGCTGAAAGCACATACTGAGGAAAGAATTGCCCAGGGGTAACTAAAGGAGACAATACATTTTCAATTACATAAGCAAAATGAGGAATACTATGAGACAGAGTGTGAGGTTATGAAAGGCAGGTGGGGACTATGCAAGGACCCATCAGGAAAAGCAGATTTCCTGAACTAATACTTTGGTTCAGTCTTCACAGAGGAAGGGGAAACACAGAAACATAGATGATGACAGAAAAAGATCAATGGCCCTGGCCCATCCAGTTTGCCCATGGTACCTTCTTAACCCAGGACTTACTGTCCATCCAGGGTCCTAGCCTTCCTCATCCACCACCCTTATTACCCTCTCAGTTTCTGTCATCCCGATCAACCACTATACCCATCACTCTGTCCCAGCAGTGCTTGAAACCAGCAATAGTTTTAGCACCCACTGAGACTTCTCGGGTGATGTTAACCTAGAGGACGTAGAACTGAACTTCGTGACTCTGGCTGCAATCTCCCAAAAGCTCCCAAAATTCAGCTAATCCATTTAAATCAATATACATCAGTAGCAGGGTGCCTCCAGAATTGACGGAGGAAGACAAAGAAAAGCATGCTTGCTCAAGCACTGGAATTGGAGTGAACTTTCATAGATGAGCAGCAGCGCCGGGCCCCATGGAGAGGATGGCCAAGGAGGGTCCGTCCTTCCTGCCCAACCAATGAATGCAGCACTTATGGCACAAATAAAAGACTTTAGAACGAAGTCTGCAAATTTAGCATGGAGCTCAACTTCTCAAGGCTAATATAGCCAAAATTAAAAGTATCTGAACTCGAGACCCACCGTGAAATCTTCACTCCCACACTGACCGACTTGAAAAGATAGTCTTACAACTTGTAAAGGATCACCCAGCCTCATTAAAAGTGCGATGACTACAGAATAGGTCTCACAGTAGCAACATGAGAATCTATGGCATACCTGAGAATAAGGAAGGTCAGGACATCATTGTGTTCCTCAACGCCTTCTCTGAGATCTCCTTCAGTTCGGCCACCAATTCCCACTTGACATACAACAGACTTCACAGGCGCTCACGGCACAAACCTAAGAGCCCCATGAAGCGACCCGCGCTCTCAGTTATTCAATTCCTCCAGTTTGCCATGAAACAAAACCTGCTCCTATGTGTTGGCGATGAAAGAACTGAAACACGAAAGCACATGGATTTATTTTTTTGATAATTATTACTTCCTTGCTGTGGCAGCCCGCAGAAGGGCCTACTTCACTAATAAGATGCTGAAGGCACAGCAACTTAAAGCAGCAGTGCAATGAAATTGGGTGAAAAATTTGACCCTACATTTTTTTCACTATGAAAGATTCTAGACATCTTCCAGTTTTATCTGGTGGTACAATTTTCTAATTCTACCAAAATTTGAGTATTCAGTGAATGTTTTAACTGAATTTTTCTCAAGAAAAAGATGGTCACCAAATTTTGCTTAGAAATAGCACTGTAAATCTGGCAAGAGTCAGGATTGAAAAAATAAAGGTTCATGATGTGCAGCCTAGGAGGTACCTAGACAAGTACATTTGACAGGTATGCAAAGATTTTTCTTAACTGTAGCTGAAACTAGCTTTTTTGAAAAATATTTTCGTTGACTGCTGCTTTACATTTCAGACCCCTATCCAGCTCATCTGATAGTGATGTTCCTGAACGTGCTCCAAATCATTAGCAGCGCCAGAGGAAACTCTTTAAGAACTCTGCACCAGGGGTATAGAGGTTCCATCCCAATGTCAAACAACCTCAGCCTCGGATCAACAAGACCTCTGTTGAAGCCTGACAGTCTGCACAATCTCACACTAAGGACTCTCAGCCCTAAAAGACATCAAGCAGCTCCTGCAATCATTCCAAAGAGCTGCCCCAAGTGATGGAGGAGGGGACAGTAAGGAACTTTTTGATGATTCACGCGTACCATCACGAGTAGGGACCAGTGAGCAGAATGTCTACTCCGAGAGCAGCCGTCACCCCACTGGGGGCTCCGGGAAGCATGGCTGCAGTTTCTGTTTCCCTCCATCCTATAGGGTGAATAGGTGGTCACTCGGATGGCCTAGTGTCTGTTCCACCTGTGACTAATGCGATGCCTTGAGGTTTCGCTGGAATGGTGGCCTCCTCTGTCCCCTGGACACTTTTAACAATGATATCCCACCCCTTCCAATTCCTTATAATTACAGTTGTGTCCTTGAGAGGGGTAACATAATTGGGTGAACCCTCTTGCTCCCAAGGGATTGCTCTGCAGGCAGCCTTAAGCCCCCTTGCCATTGGTTGGCCCTTCACATGCTCGTGGCCTCCACCATTTGCTGCCATACTTTTACAAGGGCTGCCCTCCTGTAGAAGCAGGGTAGAGGCGAACTGCTTCAGGCTATACTGAGTCTATGTTTATGCCAATCGTTATTAACCAACATTTGGGGGCTAGCCCTCCCTCAACTGTTCCAGCGTTATCTAAGTCAGACTCAGCCATTAATCCCCAGCAGACTTCTCCAGGCTGTTGGCAGACACAGGGGCCCCTGGGTGACACGCTCTATGGAGGGGGTGTTCCTAGACACCCTTGTATGCTTATGTGTAACAGCCGCATTTCTAGTAACAGGACCTGTATAGGAGGGCCCAGCTTGCACCACTATGCTATAGCAAGAGTATCCCTCAATAACCATCACAGCCTGGAGGACTGAGCAGTGCATAACGGAGCTGACACTGCCATACCTGGCATCATGAGTTGTCTCCTGTGGGGTGGGACCACTGTGTGGGGTGGGGGCATGGATACGTTGAGGTTTCTTTGTCTGGGTCGGGGTGGTTATCTGTCAATAGGCTCAGTGCCTGGTGGGCACCTGTCTTGCCCATATCCGTTGGTAGACATCCTCAAATCACCTATGCAGTGTGGTGCACTTGACCCCAGGCCCCTCCAGACGCCACGCCCCCGCCCCTCAGATGCCACAGCCCCCTCCCCCAATCTTGCATGACTCTGTGCTGATACTATGCTCTAGAGCTGCTACTGTATAAAGAATCTGAACTTATACATCAGACTCTGCTAGCACTTTTAGTAGATGCCTTCCAGAGAGGAAGAGACCCAGCCAGTCTCTCAACTCTAACCCCACTTGTTCACTACCCACTTGATGTCTCAATAGAGGTAAGGAGGACAGAGCATTATTCCCTTCCCCGAGCCTCCTCAGTAGCAGAAACCCTGCTACAGGGGCCCACAACATTGCTGTGCACTACCCCAATGGGGAGTGTTGAACTACTCTCTAAAGGAGAAAAATCTACACTTTCCCTGCCTAGGAAGCGCCACCAGTGACTTACCCCACTGGTCCCTAGCTAGGAACTAATTCCCTAGCCATGTTTGTTAGTCCTTATCGTCCTACTGCCCTGTTATAATCTGTTTAACCCAAATGGTTTTGTATATATTTTGTAGTTCCTTGTTCTTTTTAATATGTTCCAAGAAACTTGTTCTATCCTCTCACTGCAAAATCCCCCTTCTGCCCTTGGGTGGGAGCGGTCTGACCCATCTCATACAACATCTGAAAAGAGATAATCCAGACATAGTGTTCCTGCATCTACATCAACAATATAGACTCAGGCATCAGTGAGGCAAAAATTCATCTGTTACATGAATCCAGTGATCTACCTAAACCGTACAACTCCTGAAACTGCCTGTAGCGACCTGCAAGCTGACTTCAACATACTTCAATACCAGCTCCTTAGTAAAAATTGCTACTTAACATAGAAACATAGACTTTGACGGCAGATAAGAACCACTTGGCCCACCAGTCTGCCCATTTCCTACCTACTGGATAAGCTGCAGATTCTAGTTAACCAACAGCCTACTTCCTGCCACCCCACTACAATTGCCTTGTGTCTGTCCCATGCATGTTTGAATTCCCCACTGTTTTAGCCCCAACAACCTCCCCAGGAAGGCAGTTCCATGCATCTACCTCTCTCCATGAAAAGATTTCCTCACATTACCCCTGAGCAGTCCCCTCTATCTTTAAATTGTGTCCCTTGTTCTTACACATCTCTTTTCTGAAAGATGCTACCCTCCTGGACTTTGTTGATTCCCTTGAGGTACTTGAACGTTTCTATCATGTCCCCATCCTTCCTTCCATCAAGGGTATACATATTAAGCTCTCTCAGTTTCTCTTCATATGATTTCTGATGCAGACCCTGCACCATTTTAGTTGCCCTCTTCTGGACTGCTTCCATCCTGTCTATGTCCTTGCGTAGATGAGGTCTCCAAAACTGCACACAGTACTCCAGATGGGGTCTCACCAACTGTCTGTACAGAGGATAACCATTTCCCTTTCTATGTTTGCTTGCGCATGTGCAAGAAACATAGTGCCATCATCGGAGATTTGGTGTGTCACCTCCTCCTCCAATTCAGTCAGTGTGTTGGCAGGCGGCCCTGTAAGCCAATGCATGCTGGGCTGTCTGTGACAAGCTCCAAAATGCAGTGGCATACAGTTCAAAGGGGAGCTATGCTGAGTGAGCAGCGATAAGATATCACCTGCTTATCGGCTCCCCTCCCACACACACACACACACACACGTCACGCGGGTGTCGCCCCTCCGCCGCCGCATGGCACACTGTATAGCCGGCGGGTGCCCAATCCCGACGTCGGCTGTGCTGCGCTCCCCGCCCCAAAGCCCCTGGAAATGCCACTGGGTACCCACCCCAGCGTGGCAACTAATATAGCCGGCAAGAGGGCCCAATCCCTATCAGCTCAATGTACTCACCCCGAGTACTGGGTGCCACGCTGGGAGCCCATCCCAAGCGTGGCAATCGAAGCTTTGGCAGGGGTGCCCCAATCCCCATGGCTGAATGCCCCCAACCGTCCCTGTGCTGCGCTGGGAGCCCACCCCAGCGTAGCAAGCGTCCGCATAGTCAAAAAAAAAAAACAAAAAAGCGGTCCACGGCCCAGTAGTCTCCTGGCCCCTCCACAACCCGCACCCCACCACTGCGCACCCTGCCTCCCCACACCCCTCACCCCATACTTACCTCCGGAGCTGGGCGGCGGTCTTCAGTGGACCGGGGAACACGTCTGCACTCTTCAAAGCCGACCGCGAACTGAGAAATGCCGGTAAGCTGTATAATGAGCTGAGATAGGGGCTTTCAACTTTATTACTATCTCAGGCATTTTTGAATTTTGCACAAATTTTCAACATGGGGTTTTGGGATCCCTTCTCATGAATGATGTCACTGTCATGGCGTTATTCGGGTCCGAAGGTGATTTGCATGATGCTGCGAAATCGCCGCGAGCTGGGCTCTTCATGACAGTGACCTGGTGTGAGAGGGTCTAAACCATGGTAATGTAAGGCATCAAAAAAATGACTTGTTCTGGCGTGCGTTCGCGGTTCCTACTCAGGCTCATAAGTTTGCAAATTTTCAATATTTTCACTCCAGATTTTCAACACTGCCGTTTTACCACACCTTCTTATGAGCAGTACAGCTGTCATTTTCACATCTCACCAAAATGCGTTTCGCCCATGTAGCGCACAGTGGCGCCATGCGGTGTCAGAAATCAATGTACAGGACAAATTAAGAAAATCCAGTGACACTGTTCATGAGCTGAGGTCTAAAATGGCTATGTTGAAAATTTGGTGAAAAATTCAAAATGACTGTTTCTGACGGCGTAGTTGTACAGTTCCTTGCCTTTCGTAAGTTCGCGAATTTTCAATATTTTCACTCCAGATTTCCAACATTGCCATTTGCCGCACCTTCTTATGAGCTTGTTATAGCTGTCATTTTCACATCTCACCAAAATGTGTTTCCTCCATGTATAGCGCACAATGGCACAGTCGGTGTGCAAAATCAATGTCCGGGATAAATTAAGAAAATCACAGTGACACTGTTCATGAGCAAGGTCTTAAAATGACTATGTTGAAATTTGGTGAAAAATTCAAAAATGACTGTTTCTGTTGTCGTTGGCATGCAGTTCCTCATACCTTTCGTAAGTTCAAGATTTTCAATATTTTCGCTCAGATTTTCAAGCGTTGCCATTTACCACACCTTCTTATGAGTAGTACAGCTGTCATTTTCACATCTCACCCAAAGCGTGTTTCCACCATTTAGCGCACAATGGCGCGATCGGTGTCTGAAATCAATCTCTTGGGACAAATTAAAGAAAATCACATTGATACTGTTCATGAGCAGAGTCTTAAAATGGCTATGTTGAAAATTTGGTGAAAAATTCCTAAAATGACTGTTTCTGGCGTGCATTGCACAGTTCCTATGCCTGCTCAGTAAGTTTGCAAATTTAATATTTTCACTCCAGATTTTCAACATTGCCATTTTATTACACTTCCTTATGAACAGTGCAGCTGCAATTTTTCATATATGCGCCCAAAATGTGTTTCGCACATATGGCGCACAATGGTGCTGTTGGTGTCTGCGAGCAATGTTTAGGACAGATTAGAAAATCACAGTTACACTGTTCATGAGCAGAAATCTTAAAATGGCTATGTTGAAAATTTGATGATAAAATCCATAAAATGACTGTGTTACGAGTGAGCATTGCGCAGTTTTCACGCACCCTCGTAAGTTCATAACTTTGTAATATTTTCGGTCCAGATTTTCACCAGTGGCATTTTCCACACTTCCTTATGAACAGTATAGCTGTCATTTTCACAACATGGCTGAAGTGTGTTTTCACACTTTCAAGCGCGAGAGATCGCGTGTAAGTGGCAGGAAATCATTGTTCGGCTGCGTAAAGAAAATCACAGTGACACTGTTCATGATCGGAGCACCAAAATGCCTGAGTTGACAATCTACAAAAATCCCCAACCTAATTATAATGCAGTTATTAGTTGCACGGTTTCTATCTTCCTCGACTTCACTATTTTTTTAATATTTTACTGTTTGCAAATTGCCATTTTTCACCTCACCATGAACAATTACAGCTGTCATTTTTACATCCTGTTTGGAATGTTTTGCACCTGTGGTGCTAAATGCCGTAGTCACTGTGCATAAGCAGCTTGACTAACAAACTGATATTCCCCTGTTTATGAGGTTGGGGTCACAAAAAACATGTTGAAAATTTGGGTGAAAATACCAGCGAATGCCTGAGGTATTGGGGTTTCCAACCATAACGCCCAACCCTGTAGAGAATGACAGGCATCAGGGGTGTGGCTTGGGATTCTTGCCTGTGATGCTCATACCATTCCACACCCTGCAGTCAGTGAGAGGCATTGAGGTATGCCTTGGACTCTTGACCCAAAGTTCACCCCATTCTTCTATATACACCCATCTCACCATATTTCCTAATGAAATGGGAGTGCGCATAAAACCAAAGACCCCAAGGAACACGTGACACTTGTCAGTGTCTGCAGGGTGGGGTGTGAGTGAAATGGCGTGGCCATTATGCCTAATGACCCAAGCACACACCCAATGCCTGTCACTCTCTGCAGGGGTGGTGGTGGGGTTGGCTTCAGTTCAGTACTTCACTGCCATTCCTATTACGCAGCTCTGTAACTTTACACTACCACTGCCAATGCCAGCAAGCAAACATTCGGCATTGCCAAATGCTTATTCTACTTTGATGCCCTTCCTATGCATCCCAGTATCCCTCTGGCTCTCCTCACTGACTTCTCACATTGCTTACCCACCTTTAGATCATCCGATACTGACTACCCCCAAGCCCCGTTCCATTTTGTTGTTAGTACCTCCCCTGCTATTGTGTACTCTTCTCCTGGGTTTTGTTTCCCAGGTGCATTACTTGCACTTCTTTGCATTGAATCTAAGTTGCCTTATGTCTGGCCATTCCTCCAACCTTGTCAAGTCCTTCTCATCCTTTCTACCCCCTTGTGTATCAACTCTGTTACATATCTTGTATCATCTGCAAAGGGCATACCTTTCCTCAGACTCTCTGCAATGTCACCTATAAAGATGTTAAAGAGGACTGGACCCAGCACTGAGCCCTGAGGTACTCCACTAGTGACCCCTTTCTTCAGAATGTGTGCCACTCACTATTACCTTCTGTGTCCTGTTGTGCAGCCAGTTTGCAACCCAGGCTACACCCTGGGACCCACTCCCAAGCTGGCTAACTGATTATTAATCTTTTTATGCGGGACTGTGTCAAATGCCTTGCTAAAGTCTGGTGAGCCATATCACAGCCCTCCTGGTCTATTACTTTGGTCACCCAGTCAAAGAAATCTATTAGATTTTGACTGACATGACCTTCCTGCTGTAAATCCTTGCTGCTTTGGGTCCTGTGCCCCTGCTGGCCTCTAGGTACTCAACAATTCTTTCTTTCAAGTGATTCCATCATTTCCCTACCACTGAGGTCAAATTTACAGGTCCGTAGTTTCCTGCTTCTGCCTTGCTCCCACTTTTGTGAAGGGGAATCACATCTGCCCTCCTCCAGTCCTCAGGTACCACCCCATCCTCCCATGATTTGTTAAAAGTGTGGTCAGTGGTGTCACTAGGTCCTCCCTAGTTCTTTTAGGATTCTGGGGTGAATCATTAGGCCCCATTGCTTTGTCCACCTTGGGTTTTAGGAGTTCTTTCAGGACTCTTTCTTCTGTAAATGGACTGTTGTCAACCCCTACCCAGAGTGCTTCTATTGCCTGGTTTAGGTAACTCCTCCTCATCTTCTTTTGTGAATACTGAGCAAAGCATTCATTCAGTATCTCTGCCTTTTCACTGTCTCCTCTGCCCACCTCCCTCTCCCTTATTAACCTTCACTATTTCCTCCTTAATCTTTCTATGCTCCTAATGTACCTATAAAAGTTTTATCCCCTTCTTAACTGACTTGGCTATTTTTTCCTCAGTTTGGGCTTTTGCTATTCTGACTGCCTTCCCCACTTCTTTCTGCTTTAATTGATACAGTTCCTGTCGTGCTCCTTCTGTGATGCCTTATACTTTTGAATCTGGCCTTTTCTCCTTAACCTTCCTGCCACCTCTTTTGAGAACCATAGTGGTTTTACTCCGCTTTGTTTTCTTTATCTGTTCATACAAAGGCTTGTTGCCTCTATGATGGCAGTTTTGATTTTTCTCCATTGTTCTTCCACCTTCTTTTTGCCCATTTGCTAGTGTATTCCTCAGGTATTCACCCATTTTGCCAAAGTCAGCTCTTCTAAAGTCCAGTATGCTTGTTTTTGTATGACTTGTCTCCATGGTTGTGCTTATTGTAAGCACACTGTGCAGTGATAAAGCTTGTTCCCAGATGTCTACCAACTTCTAAATTTGTGATCCTCTCTCCATTTGAGAGTACCAGGTCTAGTATTGCTTCCTCCGGCGGGTTCCGACACTAGTCTAAGGCCTACCCCTGCAGGGCACCGAGAATGACCCTGCTCTTGGATGTGGCTGCAGTACATGTCATCCAGTTAACATCTGGCATATTCAGGTCCCCATTAACAGTATCTCCCTTTCTCAGCCATTTTGAGAATGTCCTCTATCATTTTCTTGTCCATTTCCTCCCTTGAGATGGGGGTCTGTATACAACCCCTGTGCGGATTGTGATGCCATTCCCTGTCTCAGAGTGACCCAAGTGCCTCTTGTCCTCCCCTTCACTTTTCAGTTCTGTAGCTTTGATCCCTTCCATTATGTATAGAGATACTCCACCTCCTCTTTTTCCCTCCCTGTCCCTTCTGTAGACTGTGTGCCCAGTATGTTGACATCCCAGTCATGGTCCCCGTGTACCATGTTTCTGTGACTGCCACAATATCAAGTGTTCATCTTCCATCAAGGCTACTAGCTCAGGAAGCTTGTTTCCCAGACTCAGCGCATTTGTACTCATTGCCCTCCATTTAATGTTGACTTCATCCTTTTTTCCCCATGCCTGCTCTTTTGCCCTTGTCTATTTTTCCATTTACCCTGTCCTGCCCTCTGTTGAGGCACTGTACCTCAGTGTTTACCTTACTACCGTCATGTTTTGTGGGGAGGCTTGAAATTTCCAGCCTCTTGTTAGCACCTCCCCATAGCTAGTTTAAAAAGCTTGCCAAGAAGCATTTAAACCTGTCATAGGATCTTGGTTCCCTTCATGGACAGATGCAGACCATCGTGCCAGTATAAACCTTCATCTCTCCAGGTGCCCCTAGTCCCCAATGAAGCCAAAGCCCTGTGCTCTGCATCAGTTTGCAACCATTCATTAAACTGCATGGTGTGTAGTACCCTAGCCTCACCCTGCCATGGACTGGCAGCACCTCTGAGAAGGTAACTGTGCTTGCTACCTGTCTGAGGCCCCTCCCCAACTCCACAATTTCATCCTGCACTGCACTGATCCCATGCTTAGCTAGGTCATTTGTCCCAAGGTGGACAATGATATCTAGTTCCCTCTCCTGTGATGCTGCTTCTGCAATCCTGAGGATTCGCTTCTTGTCCCTCAAGCCATGGCACCAGGCAGGCACCTTGCTTCCCTTTCTCTCCCTTCCCAAGTCTACCCCTCTAACAACTGAGTCCCCTATCAGAAGCTGTTTCCTTCCCTGTGGTGTCCCTTGCCACCCTTCTGTGGGTCTCCCTTGTGGGTGTCCTCAGCATTCTTCTTGGTCTCCACTGGGGTGCCATCATAAAGGAACCTTGCTCTGCCAGACTGGCATATGGTTTGTGTAGAGGTACAACTAGGGGGCCGCCTCTGTTCCACCACCAGTACCCTCCCAGAACCACTGTGGTCCACCTGCTCTTCATACTTGGCAGCCTCTGTGGCAGTGGTGCTCTTTGGGTGGGGAGGTCTCATAGTCCTTGCCAGTTCAGCCTGGAGTGGCTACCTCCTCCCTCAGAGCTGACAGTTGCCTGCAAATAGGACAGCAACACAGTTTCAGAAAGTCTCCCGGAAAACTGCTGCCCACGCCAGTGCATTGCACCCTCCCCACATGTCCCTCTCCTTATAATATACAATATGTAATATATATATATATATATATATATATTTTTTTTTTCTTCCTTTGTGTGGTGTGTTCTTACCCTTTATGCACTGTGCTGGGTTATTAAGAATATGACAGTTCTGCCCCAAGACCTGTTGAGGAAGTGATGTCAGAACCTTGGTTATAAAGGAAATGTCATGCCTGGGGGAGGTGTGGGGAAGGGTGGGTGGGTAGTCCACAACCACTGGTAACTGTTAGAGACAATCAAATACACCACTGCTCCACCACCCTGGTGAGTACTGCCCTTATAGTAATTCAGCTAACCTCCAGTAACTGATTTGTCAACTATTTAAAAGTAATTTGATGCAAACTGTTACAGAATACTAGTAGACAGTCCAGTTAGCCACAAAGGAAAATCAAATATGCAGTTATTTCAACCTTCTGAAGTTGCTCACAAGATAAGTAGTTTTGAAAACCCCTTCCCGATTTAAAAGCGAAATTAAACACAAAGCAATCCCAATGTAAGAATGTAAGTAAGGAAAACTTCCCTCAGATGTAAGTAAGAGATCAGTTGCAGATTTCTAGTCAATATAATATATCCCATGCAGCTTCTCAGTTGTTTCAAGCACAGCCTGTTACACCACTTGAAGAGATGGGCTTCTGTCTGACGCCAAAAAGACAAAGGCGATGCTATTTTCACCTATTAACCATGCAGACTACCCTGCTCTACCCCCCATCACCACCCTCCTAGGGAAACTTGGAATTTGTGCTGAAATTCAAATACCTGGGGTCTGGCTAGACTTCAAACTCTACTTTGCAGACCACCTGGAGGATTTTTAAAAAACTGAGGCAGAGACTAGGTCTCTTCTTCAGGTTAAACCACCTACTAACTACAGAGGCCAACAGACAGCTAGTTCAGTCTCGTTCCTTTCCTAACTGATTACAGCGACTTTATATACAGCCAATGTGCTACCTCATACCTCGGTAAATTGGACATATTTTACCACAGAGCCCTCACGCTTCATCACTGCTCTTTATATGCGGCCGTGAGTTTGGACCTCCCTACACTACAGATGAAATAAAATGCAGCTCTCTGGACATACAGAGCTATCACTGGCAAACTTCCACAGTACATTGTTGATTGCCTGACTCTCAATATGCCTGGAACCTATGCCCTAAGAAGCTGTTCACTGATTTCTCTGAAAGTGCCCAAAGCCTTAGCAGCGTTTTAGGAGAGCTGCCATAGGATTAGTTCTACCGTCATTCTGGAATGTGCTACAGAAATCACTGAAACTGAGGACTCCTGTTAGTATTACTGTGTTTAAGTCCTTATACTCAAAATACATTACAGAAGTCTGCAACTGCTTCAATGATCCTAGCTCTGGAATGTGCTACAGAAATCACTGAAACTGAGGACTCCTGTTAGTATTACTGTGTTTAAGTCCTTATGCTCAAAATACATTACAGAAGCCTGCAACTGCTTCAATGATCTAGCTTACTTACACCCCTTCCACATTCTCCCTGCTTTTCCCATCCTCCTTCCTTCTTGTAGCAGTGCATAACTTGTCTCTGAGCCACCTACTTATCTACCGCCCTAAATCTCACCCTCCCTCACCCACCTATTCCTTGTATACCCACAGCATCTCATTCCTTCGCTCCTAGTATTATCCAGTTCCAGACTCCCCTCCCCACTGGCTGTCCATTTCTCCGACCACGTCTCCGCCTTGATATGCCTGGGTCTTTTTAAACTGACTATGTATGTCTCTTTGCTTGTAGCATCCACTTCAACTAATCTCTTGGCTGGACTATAATCGTTTACCTTACAGGAATACTAAAACATGTATGTTGTTGTATCTGGTATAAATTTTACTGACTTCTGACCCTATTGTTATGTATACCCTTACCGACTGTCTTTTACCTGAACCCAAATGTATTTTTACTTATCCTGTCTATTTTAGGCCTACCTGTACTGTTGTACTCTTGCATCTACTGTCTGTTTGTCTGTATATAAATGCATTGTTACTTGACTTGTGTAATGCAGGTCCACCTTGTAAATAAGCTTGCTCAATGCTGTTAGCCTGGATAAATAAGAAATTTGATTGATTGATTGGTTGATAGGAGACCCAACTCCTACCTCAAACATGCCAAATTTTGAATTTATGGTTCCAATCTGTAATAGCATCCTCACATCATTCGGGGTGACAGAGAGGTGTGGCGATCCTGATACCAGTGGAGGTGCCGTTCGAGTTACAGGATCAGGTCACTGACCCAGAGGACATTTGCCATTGCAACATAACAGCTATATGGCTCCCCAGTAACCTATACTACTCTACACCTGCCCCTGGGTCTACCAAAGAAGCCCAGATTTTCTTCAATAAACTGCTCCCCACACTCCAGGACCAGTTAATTCAAGGCAGGGACCTCAGCATCACCCTCTCCCCAACTCTAGATACTTTGGGCCTAACAGTGCACCACACAATGCCTTTGCAAGTACCTCAGAGCATACCCTAGCTCATCTGGGAATTGTGGACCTATGGTGGTACTTCTTCCCAATTACTATGGAATTTACATACTATATCCCCAAACAGGTACCTCGGCATACCTGGGTTATATAGTTACCACTGCGAACATCTAGACTCCTCCCAAGACATTCTGCATGGCCCCTTCTGTTGTCAGATCACTCCCCAATGTCGCTGTATTCAATCCTGGAAGGCCACTCGCATAACCCAGTGGCAGTTAAACTTAATGTTACTTCATGAGCCTGATTTTAAAGCACCTGTAGTAGAGAAAATTTTGTAGATCCAACATGAGAATAGTACCCCATCAACTACTCCAGCTATTCTCCAGGATATCACTAAAATGTTTTTAGGCCGACCGGTAGTGCAGAGGACTGAGGTGCTGAGCGCCACACCTCGAACCACGCCCGGCGCCGGGTTGAGGGGAATGGACTCGGTCGTCAGGGGCTGGCTGGGGAAGGAGAGGATTGAGCATCGAGACTGCTCTCCTCTTCTGGGGTGGGATGGGAGGGTAGTCTCGCTCTTGTAGTGACCCCGCTGGAGACCAAGGGTACTACATGCAGCAGAGCAGGAGGGACAATCTGAAGCAGGAAAATAACCCGGCTCCCTACCGGATGATGGCCTCTGTATTCTGCATGTCCCGGAACCTCCAGGAGCCTGCCCCCTGCAGTGGCACCCTCGAGCCTGTAAGGAAAAATAGGCGCTGGGTTTCCGGCCCTCGGTGCCTTCCCCTCGAAGGAGGGACCTGCCTGGAGATGGATCACTCTAGGACAACTCTGAGGGTTGGCCATGATATGGAGAGGGTAGAACTCAGGAAGAGGATCACTGGGAGTGTAGATCCTAGGAAGGACCTGAAGGAGAGGTGGGAGCAGACGCATGGGAGAAGGTAAAAGATAACTCAAAAAAAAAAAAGACTTTTTTGTGGGAATTCATAGCCTATTTGACAAACAAAAAAAAGAAAGAAACCCGACTTCTGGACCTCCAACAAATGCTCTGCACCTTGCAGAGTTTTTCAGCATCAGGGGACCATTTGGTTGCCCCCAGATACATCGACTCAAACAAGAGATCCAAAAGATTATGGATTTGAGAAGGAGCAAGCTCTGCTCTACCTTAAACATTGGTATTATGAGGGTGGCCCATGGGGCACACAACCTGGCCAAAAAGCTGTGCACTCAGCATTCCCAGGTAAACATCTGTCAGCTAACAGACCCCTACACTGGAGTGCTCCTGAAACATCCTGTGGAAATCAGATCCGGAATGGCCATGTATTACCAGCAGCTCTATGCTGCAGAAGGACCACCCTTCTGAACAGCTTTGGGCATACCTGAACAATTTACCCTTTCCAAAGCTCCTGGAAGAAAAGCCCAGACCTACCAGCTCCAATAACTTTAGAGGAAATAGATTCGGTGATCCTGGACTTAAAGCCTCAGAAGGTGCCGGGCCAGATGGTTATCCTGCTGAATTTTATAAACTATTAAGCTAAATTTTATAAACTATTCAGAGACCAGCTCTCCCCATTATGCTTGCTACCTTCCAGGCAATAAAGCAAGGCAAGGCCCTTCCCTCCTGGAAACATGCTGATATCGGCCATATTAAAACCGCGCAAGGACCCTCATAACCTGCCTCCTAGAGACCCATCTCGTGCTCAACTGTGACTATAAAATATTCATGTCCATAATGGCGGCCTGTCAGTTAGACCATCTCCTTCCGCATCTGACTGACCTGGACCAAGAGATTGGTTTATATATGGCAGGCAACCCACAACAAGCTTCGCTGCAGCCTGCTCTTGACAGATTATGCAACACGGTGCCAAACCTCTTGCCTCTATTGAGTCTCGATATGGAGAAGGCATTTGACAGGTGGCCCACAAAATGGCTGTACAACTCTGTCAAAGTTTGGCCTCCTGGTACTTTATACAGATCTTAGAAAATATCTATGACTCTCCGTGGGCCTGTCTTGACTGAATAGATCTCCGTCCCAAGTATTCCCACTGAATGGGGCACTCAACAGGTTGTACCCTGTCCCCTGTGCTCTTGCCCTATATCTGAACCCTGATGATAGCCATTCACAGGGACCCCAGAGTGGAGGGATTCCTGGGGACAGAACCTATAAAGTCTCCCTCTTGGTGGATGATGTCCTGTAATGCTTACTTCCATGGAGCAGTCAGTCCTGGCAGTTTGGGACATCCTTCACAACTTTGGTACTCTTTCAGGTTACAAACTGAACACCCTCAACACTGAATTTCTTTTATACAATTTTCACCCTCTCAAACTTTAAAAATAATTTTTCCTTTAAATGGCATAAGCTAGCAATTGATATCTGGGAACAAAACTCACCAAACAACGGGAACACCTCAATTACTAAACTATGAACCACTGACCCAGCAAATAGGCAAAGATTTATCCCGCTGGACACAACTCTCTCTTGGATTCTTTAACAGAATTGAAGTGATCAACCAAAATATTCTCCTAGACTTTTCTACTACATAGATACATAGACAGTGTCGGCAGATGGGGCCTATGGCCCACCTAGTCTCCCATTTGAGCTTGTAAGTTCAGTTTGTTTTCCTAGAAGTCTGTTTCCCCACCCCTGCCCTCTAGAATTCCTTTATGTCTATCCATGCATTCTTAAATCCGTGATTGTTTCAGCCCCCACCACTTCCTCTGGCAGGGTGTTCCACTTGTCCACCACCCGTTCTGTGAAGAAATTCTTTCTCATGTTTCCTCTGAATCGTCCTCCCTCAACTTCATCCCATGCCCTCTAGTCCTGGAACATCTTTTCGCTTAAAATAGTGTTTTCCTGCACCCTGTTCCTCCCTGTAAGATACTTGTATGTCTCTATCATATCCCTCTCTCCTCCTCTCCTCCAGGAGTACATGTTCAGTTCCTTCAACCTGTCTTCATAGGACTTGTGATGCAACCCATGCACCATCTTTGTTGCCCTCCTCTGAACCTTCTCTACCCTGTCTATGTCCTTATGTAGGTATGGTCTCCAGAACTGTACACTGTACTCCAGGTGGGGCCTCACTAGTGTCTTGTATAGCGGAATTATGACCTCCCTTTTCCTGCTGGTGATGCCCTGCCTATACATCCCAGCATCCTATTTGCTTTACCTGATGTCTTGTCACACTGTTTCCCTACCTTGAGGTCATCAGAGATGACAACCCCAAGATCCCTTTCCTGCTTGGTGCATGCTATATCCTCACCCCCAACTGATATATTGTGCCAGGGTTTTTGTGCCTCCATATGCATTATCTTGCACTTCTTTGCATTGAATTTCAACTGCCAAACCCTTGACCATTCTTCAAGTTTCTGCAGGTCCCTTCTCATTCTGTCTACACCCTCTGGTGTGTCTACTCTGTTACAGAGCTTTGTATCATCAGCGAACAGTGAAATTCTGCCTTCTAGATCCTGTGCAATGTCACTGATGAAGATGTTGAATAGGACCGGTCCCAGCACTGATCCCTGTGGTACCCCACTGGTTACTCTTCCTCTGTGGAGTGACAGCCATTTACCACCACCCTCTGTGTCCTGCCACCCAGCCAGTTATCTACCCACCACACTGCTGTCCTGCCCACACCCATATTCCCCAGTTTGTGTAATAGTCTTCTATGTGGCACAGGTGTCAAAGGCCTTGCTGAAGTCCAGATGAGGCCATGTCCACTGCCCTCCCTGATCCACCTCCCTAGTCACCCAGTCAAAAATTCAATGAGGTTGGTCTGACATGACCTCCCCTGGTGAAACCATGCTGCCTTGGGTCCTGTAATCCATTGACAACCAGATGTTCCACCAATCTCTCCTTCAGTAGTGCTCCATGATCTTTCCCACTACTGAGGTGAGGCTGACTGAGTCTGTAGTTCCCTGCTTCCTCTTTGTTCCCACTTTTGTATAAAGGGACTACATCTGCTGTCCTCCAGTCTTTGGGTACCTCCGTTTCCAGTGATTGGCTGAACAGGATAGCCAGAGGTTCCAGCCACCACCTCTCTAGTTCTTTAAGGACCTGGGGTGCACCCATCTGGCCCCATTGCTTTATCAGCTCTTATTACTTCCAGTTCCTTCAGGACCCTTTCTCGTGTAAAGGGACTTGTGTCCATTTCTGCACCATTCTCACCCTTGTACTCCCTTCAGACCCATTACCCCCTCTTCCTTAGTAAAGACTGAGCAGAAATACCTGTTCAATATGTCAGCTTTATTGTTGTCATCCTCCACACGGCTCCCATCCTCCCCTTCAGTCTCCTATCCCTCCTTTGTCTTTCTTTTTCCTTATGTACCTGTAAAGGTTTTGTCCCCTTTACCCACTGATTTTGCAATGTGTTCTTCTGTCTGAGCTTTGGCTTCCCTACTGACTTCCCTGCCTCCCTTTGTTTCTCCTGGTACTTCTCTCTATCCCTTCTGCCTGTGTCTTTTGTATTGCCTGAATGCAATCTTTTTGGCTTTCACTTTCTTTGCTACCTCTTTGGAAAACCATAATGGTCTCCTCTTCCTTTTCCTCTTGCTAACCTGCTTAATGCATAATTCTGTTGTTCTTATAATCCCCATTTTAAATACTGCCCACTGTTCCTCAACCCCTGATTCCTGTCCCATTCCCTTAATGCCTCTTTAAGTATCTCCCATTTTCCCAAAGTCTGCCCCTAAAATCCAGGATCGTGTTTTTGTGTGTTTGGTTCTGCTCTTTCTGTGATTTCAAACCACAATGACTGGTGGTCACTGTTGCCCAGGTGCTCCCCACTGTTACCCCATCACACTGTCCCTGTTTGTGAGCACAAGGTCCAGTATTGCCTTCTGCCGAGTTGGTTCCATGACCAGTTGCTTGAGGAAGGCACCCTGAAGGAGTCAGGATAAATCTGCTCCTAGTTGATGCTGCTCCTGGGATGCTCCAGTCCACGTCTGGAATACTGAAGTCTCCAACCAGTACTACCTCACCCTTGTCTGCCATCCTTTGGATGGCTAGCATCAACTCCTATCTGTTTCTTCCTCCTGGGCTGGTGGTCTATAGACCACACCTGTGCTATAGCTGGCCCCATTTTCCTTTCCAGCTTAACCCACAGTATCTCTCCCCATTTTGTTCCTCCTGGATCTGTGTAGCCCTTATGTCATTTTTCACATACAGTGCCACTCCTCCTCCCTTCCTGCCTGCTCTGTCTCTTCTGAATATGTTGTAGCCAGGTATGGCCATCTCCCAGTCATGGTTATCATTACACCAGGTTTCAGTGATGGCCACAATGTCCAGGTCTGACTGTACCATGACAGCCTCCAGATCTTCCATCTTGTTGCTAAGGCTCCTGGCATTTGCACACATGGCTTCCATGATTTGACCTCCTAGACTGCTTCACTGTTCTACTCCAGCCCCTTCCTTGGTTGTCATTTATCCCTGGTTCTCCTTGCTGTTTGCCCTTCTGCTGAATTTTGCCCTTTTCTGCTTATCCACCTTTTGGACACTAATCTCCATCTTTTGCACACTGCTTTGCAGAGATAGCCACTCCTCTGGTTCACTGGTTCCACTACTAGCTGTGGGGGTGAGCAAGTAGGTACCTCCTTGCTGGCCTGCCACCCCTTTGCTAGTTTAAATGCTTGTCAATGTAGCATTTAAACTTATCATTGAGTGCTTGGATTCCCCTCCAGGATGGATGCAGGCCGTCAGGCTTGAACAAACCTCCATCCCTCCAGGTGGGTCCCCAGTCACCAATGAATCCAAACCCTTCCTCACAGCACCAGTTCTTCAACCATGAGTTAAAGTTCCTGGTGCATGCACTCCTATACTCTCCCTTGCCTCTCACAGGTAGTACTTCTGAGAAAGTGACAGAAGTAGCTGCTTGAGACCCTTCCCAGTTTCCTAAACTCTTCCTGAACTTCCTTTGGCTCTCCATTTGCCAAGTCATTAGTACCTAGGTGGATGAATGACATCCAGCTCACCTCCCGTCTTGCCTTCCCAGTGATCCCCAGTATCTTCCTTCCATCCCTCCATGCCGTGGCACCTGGTGAGCACCTCACCTCCCTGTCCTCCCCTCCTGTGTTCCTAGCTGGATCCCTCTTATGATGGAGTCCCCACCAGGATTCGCTTCCTCCTCCTCTGGGGTCCACTGCTTTCCCCACTGAGGTCACCTCCTTGCCTAACCTCCACATCCTTTCCTTCCACTTCCTGGGTACCACTATTTGGTTGTCCTCATTTGCCAGTGTGGCATATGAGTTCTTGAAGGAATAGAATCTGGGATGTGCCTCTGCCTGACTGCTCTAACCCTCCCTGAGCCACTGTCATCCAAGTGCTCCTCGTCTCGGCATCCTTTGAGGCAGCTGCATTGGACTGGGTGGTCCCTGGATAGGGGTGATGGTACTCCTGACCCAGTTTACTTCCGCTCTGAGTCTGGCTACCTCATCCCGCAGTCCAGAGATGACATGCAGATAGGGCAGCACCTCAGTGTCCAGAAGGTAAGGAAAAAGAAACCAATAAATAAATAAATGAGTCAAAACACTTGTCGTGCTGAGGGGTGGTCTTCTTCCCCTTATGCCTCCTACTTCACACCTCTTACTATGCCCTGTGTTTTAGCTCCTGTCAATCAGATTTATCAGGGCATATAATTAAGAGATTGGGGAAGGACAGTCAGACAAACCAAGATAAAATTTGCAGCAATTAAAGACAGCACAGAATTACACCACCACTATGTTTAAATTTTCAACAGCCCAAAAACAATTATAAGTAAAGACAACACAGAAAGAAAGTATAGTGTCACTACAAGCCTACAATCTAAGTTTAAAGAAAATACCAATTACCAGTTACTCTAAAGCACTGAATTGAATATGTTTCCTTCCTTCACCTTCTGGCTTCTTCTGAGAAGATGAACCTCTGTTTGCTGCTTTAACTGGACTAAGCCCCACCTCCAGTTATCACGTAGGCTGAGGTCAGAGGCCAGACAATTAACACCTTCACCCAGCTACAGGACAGTCAGACAAGCCAAGATAAAATTTGCAGCAATTAAAGACAGCACAGAATTACACCACCACTATGTTTTAAATTTTCAACAGCCCAAAACAATTATAAGTAAAGACAACACAGAAAGAAAGTATAGTGTCACTACAAGCCTACAATCTAAGTTTAAAAGAAAAATACCAATTACCAGTTACTCTAAAGCACTGAATTGAATATGTTTCCTTCCTTCACCTTCTGGCTTCTTCTACTACTACAGACCCTTCCACTTATGCCAAATAACAGTCACTTCCGAGCCTGGAATAAAGTGATATTATGCTTTATTTGGCAGGGTAAACCCTCAAATTTGTCTCTCAATCCTTCAGCTCCCTCGAAATAGGGAGGGTGAATTTACCAGGTTTAAGGAAATGCGCTCTGGCATCTCATCTGAGAACACTGCTTATAGCTAACCACTTCATATCAAGCGTACTGGAAACAGATAGAACTGGTGTTGAACAATACACACAAACAAGATAAGTACCATATACTACGCTACATATAAGCCTAAATTTTTTGACCATTCTTGAATTCTATATCATGGTTCTCGGCTGCTTATCGCGGGTCACTAAGTGTCCGTCAATAAATCAGTTCAGCAGCTCACCCTTGACTGTTCCCAATCATAGTCCTGTAATGCCCTATAAAGCTGCACCTGTCCTGTCTCTTAATCCATGTAAAAATGGGCTATAACAGTACTGGTAAAAAAAAGCGAGGCTGTTCGACACAGCCTTTAAAGCTGCATGTTGTGGAGTATAGGAGTCCTCTAATTACTCCGCTGCACAAACAGAGAGGCATTGAGCAAAATGCCTAAAACTAAAAGAGCCTGTTGTGGTGACTGACCCACCTTCAGCCTGCTGGAGTCATACCTATCATCCTGGGGCAGCTGTCCTATGGTTTGGTGTTATCAGCAATAAAGTGCAGCACTTTGCTGACACACTGGAGGAATAACACTTTCAGAGCTATAAGAGGTCCTGGACTTTCTGCTACATCATAACCCGCTTGGCCATCTGTTTGACAATGAGGAGGTTACCCGACTGAAGTCACTACAGGTTCCAGGTTCAGTATTTAGCCACGCTACATTTTATGTACTTGAGCAGGTTTACTGTACTGTATATATGTTCTGATGCACTGCTTTTCAGTTTGTCTCTAGATTTATAACTATAACTTCTCTACTGTTTATCTTGTTTATGTTGTGGAAATTTCATTTAAAGTTGATGTTGGCTTATCCTTGGGTCAGTGTGTTTTATGCAAATCATGTCAGGCTGTTTGGGGGTCAACTTATATGCAGATTGGCTTATCTAGAGCATATATGATATCTCTTTGGAACACCCCAGCATGCATACCTTTAACTAAGTTTCACCAGATTATTTATTTTATTTAGAATTTTGTTGACCAGGTAAGCCCACTGGGCCTCAGAGAGTCCCTTTCAGGGTGACCTGGGATTAGTTACATAAATTTGATACAGGACAGTATTGAACATTGCAAGGTATAGACAACAGGTAGGAAGTTTACATACACAGTATAACATTGAGATAGTAAACATACATTAGTAATGCAGTCAAGATACATTCGGTTCGTGCTTTAAAACATACAGGTACAGTTATCAGGTAGACTTAGGTGGAGTTAATACAGCCAGTACATACAAGAAGCTGAGAGGGCAGCAATCTCAATTGCATTGGTTCCATTTTAAGTGGTGGGCTTTAAGGCCCTTCTTAAATCCCACAAGGATGATAGTTCCTGCAACTCATTTGGAAGTGAATTCCAGATGGTGGGGACTAAATTAGTGAACATCTACTACCTATAGCAATTTTGTATTAGGGACATGGAGAGCGTCCTACTAGAGGACCTAAGGGACGCCTATCAGGTTTATGATTTAGCAGGCCTTTTAGGTCGGGGGAGCATCAGGGCCTAATAGCTTGAATGCTAGGCATAGTACTCTGTGTTCCAGTCTGTCGGGAGTGATGGCCATTGGCGGTGGTCGGGATGGTGCAGTGATGTTCTCTGACTGAGGCACCAGCTGCATAGTGAGCAATTGTCTGGTGAAGGATTTAACAGTCTAATTCCATGTGTCTGGCAGACAGCAGCATCGGAGAGCCATGGAGGAGGTTGAGAAGAAGCGTGGAAGAGATTATCGTGGGTGGGAGTCTCTGGCGGTGAGGGGCTCAGATGATATGCAGGCCAGCTTTTGATGAAGTGTTTTGGTAAGTGAGTCGATGTGGACTTTGAAGGAGATATCCTGGTCGAGGCGTACACCCAGATACTTGAGGGAGTTGACAGTTTCGATAATTGAGCTGTTTGAGAGGGGAGAGTGAGCAAATGACCTCTCTGTGGACCTAAACTTTTCTGTCCAAAGAGAATAGCCTTAGTCTTATTGGTAGTGAGTACCAGTCTGTTCACTAGAAGCCAGTGCTCAAGGGAGTGTAGGTCTGAGGTCAATAGGTTAGTAATTTTTGTGTTACTGTTGGAGCTATGGTAGAGGACTGCATCATCAGCATAAAGTAGCAGTTTTCCACCACCAGTTTGTTGCCATTTCATTGATGTAAAGTGAGAACAACAGGGCCCAGTATTGAGCCTCGGGGCACACCGTCATGGATCTGGCACCTATCAGACAAGTCCCCTTTCATCTGACAAATTGAGACCTGTCAGACAGGTAATTGGTGAACCAGCTTAGGGACAGACTATCATGACCAAGGAGTTAAGTTTGTACCAGGTCAAAGGCTTTTGTTAAATCGATGAACACTGCCCCGGTCATCATCCTATTGTACAGTCCTTTCATGATGTCAGTGATTAGGCTGACTAGGGCAGTGTCCATTGTGACAGACCCTCCCCCATATTTTGAGGCTATGGCATACTTCTTTCCCTATAAAGTCTACTGCAGTAGCAAACTTTTCTCTCTTCTAAACTATATATTTTGAACTCTACCCTTATGGGAAGGCCACCCGTAATGGTATCTTCTGCTCCCTTGACTGGCCTTCTTTTATTTCCTTTTCATTCCCTGCCTATGCCTACATAAAAGAGTACAGTGTGTTTGTTTCTGGGCAGAATGTAAGAAGTGTAGCCCTAATAACACTTCTACTAGAGCTGCATACAACAAGCACTGGGTGCTCTGGGCAAAAGAAACAGTGCAAGCAATAAGAAAGACAGTTTAACAGCATAAACAGAAAGTCTGCACTGGGTAAAAACTTGTTGACTTTGAAATTGAAGAGATCTCTTACCTGAGCACAGCAATCCTGCAAATGGGCTCTTAGGAACTAGCAGCCCCAGGTGGAGGCTGTTATATGAAACTCCTGGCTATCAATTAATTAAAAGGGAGAGAGATAATTAAGATGTTTTACTGAATATCTTTTGCTACAGAGTGAATTTAAAATAAAGGAATGGCTTATTATTGGTTGATGTCTTAAAGCTATAAGTGAAGTCATGCTGATCTAACCAAATGTTTGTATTAGAGGAGGATTGACCATTAATTAGAAAAGGGCAGATCAGCTGACTATAATGATGCTGTAGGGACTTGTATAAAAGCAGCCCTAGATCACAGAAAAATCAGATAAGCCTAAGAGTGAGTGAGGAGAGGTTATCTCATAAGCACAGACAATAGTAGAAACAGTAAGAGAAAGTTATCTACTCTGTGGCAGAACTACCATGGAAGGGTAGTTCTGAGGAGCTCAAAAAGGGCTGATTTCTTTTATTTGTTTTTTTTTTTTTTTATATATTGAAGCCTGGAGATTAAGACTGATTTCAGAAATGGTTGATTTTTCATTATGTATATAAAGATATATTTTCTACAAAAATAGTTCATCTGGACAAATAACCACACCTAGAAAGGTGTGTTAACCTAATTTTTGGTGTCGTGTCTCACTGTTTTACCTACCCACATAACCGGTCACACCGTGCCGTGGTTTTACAAAACCATGTTGGACGGGTAAGCAGGTTGTGCTGGTATAAGTAGTCAACTAACTGACTGTAGATTAGCCTCTCTAACATTTTGCTTAGGAAGCTGAAGATGGAGATGGACCTATAATTTGTAACTAGTGTTTTGTATCTCCTGTGTATATTGGAGTGACCAGTGCCACTTTCCAGGTGGAGGGACTACAGCCTCTAGGAAGGATCTATTAAAAAGTAGCACAATGGGGTAGCAGTTACTGGGGCTCCCAATCTGAGGAGCTTGGGGTCAAGCTTATCATACTATGCAGAACCTGTGGTTATTAGCTTGGATAGTAGGGTGGAGATTTCTTTCAAGGTTACTAGCTTGAAATGAAAGTTGGGACGTGGGAGTAGAAGGTAGTATGGTCAGGGGTTTGCGGAGGGTGGTAAGGAGTCTTTCATATATCGAGGTTGGTGAGATATGTGTTGAATCTTGATTGCACCCTCCTTATACTTTCATAGATCCAACCCTCATATTCAATATTACAGTGGGTATCTAAGATTGGCCTTTTAAGATAGCATTAATTTGGGACCACAATTTTTAGGGTTTTGAAGGTTGCAGTTTTGCAGATTGTGAAAATAGCTCTGCTTGGCTTTCTTAAATTCTAATTTGCAAGAACTGCGTAATTCCCTATACCTGTACCAATCACGTGACAGAGTAGAGGTTTTAAATAATTTCCAAGCCAATGCACAGTGAAACCTACCACCAATGGACAGTAATACAAAAATCTCTACTAAGCCCCTTGGATCACCTTTTTCTACAGACCATGGCCTACAACACTGGTTTCTCCCCTAACAAGTTTGACACTGTCCTATACCGATGGCACAGACTGGGGCTATAATCGTATTCCAGCAGGGATTCTGCCCTTCTCTGCCCTGCAAGCACCCTACCATCTCCCGCTAGAGATCATTATAAATATCTCCAACTTCACTCTTATCTCAAAGACTGAGGAGCGCCCTAGTCCTTCTATCAGCAAAGCCCCTCTGCTTCTTCAATTACTTAAAGCCTATTAATTAGGAGATGCTTGGGTGCATCTTATTAACAAATTATACAGAGTGCTGCAGGAGACAACCAGTGAGACTACTCCCACTATTCTGCAATGGTGGAGTTCCAGAACTAACTACGGACAACACCTTAGAAACTTGGAACAAGTTTGCGTCCCTCCCTCAAGCTTACATCGGCCACTTACTGGAGAGAATACTACTGGAAGTACAGTTATAGATACTTCGCAGCATGCCAGGGTTGTTGCCAAATACAGTCAATTCCACTTGTGTGCCATTCAGATGTGTGCACATTCGGTTATATTATGTGCACACTTTTGTCTAGTCCCGTTCCTTGCATATGTTTACAATGTTATTTAAATCGGATGTATGCACACAGATTTTCGGTTATGTCTGGGAAAGCTGTCAGGAGTGGCGAGGTGTAAATCACCTTGTAATTATACTCACTCTTGAGCTGGCTGGTGCTGTCAGGACAGAGCTAGGTGTTAATCACCTGGCTAATTGTTAGATGCTGGATGAGGGTACTGAAAAGATGGCTCACACTCAAACAGGCACACTGAAACCAACAATGGACAAGCCAAAGTGAAATGTACTGGTGCTGGAGCAGAAGGTCCAGCTGCTTGACAGACCCAGCAACCTGGAGTATCTCTAAAGACTTGCAGCACAGTTTCCCACTGTTTCGTGTGTGGGGTAGATAATAAAGAATAAAGACAGCATCCTGCAGGAGAGGTGTTAGGCGCAAAGACCGTAAGAGAAAATGGGATGGAAAGGATGTCAGGGTGGAAGATGCAATACTGCGGTGATTTACTGCAGCCAGAGACCATGGTGTACCCTATCTGGCCACATTCTGCTTTGAGACAGCCAAAGCCTTGCAGTCAGTATGGGGTTGATTTTGAGCCAACGGCTGGGTGGTTATCACGATGGAAGGAGAGAAACAATATGGGCTACAAGCGTTATTCATGGGGAAAAAGGCAGAAAGTGACCTAGAGAATTCGGATCAGTGGATGCATGAAGTAATCCCCACCATAATTGCCTCCTTTGCCCCAGAGACATTTTTAATGCAGATGAAACTAAACTGTTTTCCCCTGCACACCAGATGGCACCCTCTCATTTAAAAAGGAGATGGCAGCCAGCCACAAGAAAGCCAAGGAAAGTGTGTCAGTGTTGGTGTGTGTGAACTGCACAGGGACTGAAAAATGCCACTGTTGATAACTGGCAAGTCTAAAAGCCCTATAGTTTCAAAGCCGTCATGGTGGAAGCTTTACCTGTTTGAACACTGCTAATGCCAATGCATGGATGACATCAGTAATTTTCCACGATTGGCTGAAGTCCATTGATAGAAGATGTGGCAGCAGTGAAGGAAAATTGCTATCATTGTGGACAATTGTCCAGCACATAAGCCTCTGATACTCCATAATGTCCATGTTGTGTTTTTGCCCCCAAACTGCTCGGCTCTTATCCAACCTATGGTGTTGTAATCTTAAGCAACACTACCAAAAAGATTGTTAACAAAATGTTATTAGGCTTAGACTCTCAAGACATTCTAGATTTTAACAGCATTGCCAGATCCTATCTAACCTTGAAGCAATACACCTGCTACATGATGCATTGGGAGAGGTGAAGCCAGAGACAATTCAAAACTGCTTCCACAAAGCTGATATCGGACAGCAGCTTGGAGAATGAGAGGTGAGCAGTCAACTGACAGTGTGCCTCCTCCACCTGGAACGTTGGTTTCAGATTTAATGATTTTGTGGCAATGGACAATGAGGAGCCTGCAAGTGCAAGTGGGAACTAACAAAGAGGAAATCTGCACATCAGTTATGAGTGCTGGCAACAACTTGTAGGAGCATGAAGAGGATGACAAGGCAGAGGTGGTAGTGCCCACAACAGGAGAAGTGTGGCGCATGATGCAGCAGATCCACCACTATGTTGAGAGAAATGAGCAAGATGACTTTAGCTGGTTTTAACATTTTGAAAAAGGCTGGAATCACTTGCCACTCGTTCCATCAAACAAGCCTACATTATGGACTTCTACACTACCAATCTGTGAGCTAACTGGCATTATAATTTTTTTTGTTTTACAAGTCATACTGTTATTTTATTTAAATGTTTTACATGCTTTTAAATGTTTTAACATAAACTTATTCTTTTGCACAATAAACTCCTTGTCAAGACTAATGATTATGTTTTTGACTGCAGCTGTCATTCTGGACTTTTGTGACTACAGATTTTGGTTTGTGCATTTTGGTTGTATGCATTTTGGGCATCCCGAACATGTGCATACAACCTCAATTAACTCTGCTCAGGAACTAGGGCAGGCATGTGCTGGTAGAACTGTGGCCAACCCTGTGTATTTTTGTATGTTTTTTGTCGGGTCAGGCCTGAAAGGGACCTTTGGTCCAGAGCCTTTACCAGTTACCAAGAATAAATGAAAATGAAATGAAATGCTGACCAAACTCATGTACTCTGGGCATGTCCCTGCCTTCAGCCCTTTTGGCACAGCATACAGGACTTAGAATCAATTTTGATTGCCCGACGAAGCTACCCTCGCTTATCCTAATGGCAATCCCTCCAGTCAGGTGATCATTAAGAAAAAGCTCCCTCAGGCTGGTACTACTGCTGATCCTGGCAGCTAAGAAAGCCAACACCAGACAATGGCCAACCGACAGAATCCCCACACGTGCTAGCTGGAGGAAATTGTTCTGGAGATATATTCTCTGCAACGAATGGCATATCGGCATGGACTGACTCCGCTATTTGACACAGGTGGTGTCCATGGACCTTATACCAACTAGATAATTATTCTTTGTCCTGTGAGGATGGACCTTCCCCACTCCCTTTTTCTTTTCTCGTCCTCTCTTTTATCTCTCTTCCCTTCTAAGCCTTCCTGTTCTACTGTTCTGAGGCTTTATAGTAACCAATATTTGCAGATGTTTATTTTTAAGCGTTCAGTCAATATTATTTATATGCTGTCTTGACCTTAGATAAGAGTATTACCAAGGACTCACAATCTGATTAGGTCACTTCTTTGATTTTACCTACTAGAAACTCATTGTAGAACTAGGCCTTAGAAGCTGCCATTAACTTGTGAATTGCAATATAGACTTCTACTAAGCACCTCTGTACTTTACTGGGTTTTTTGTGCAAATAACTCTGAATAAAAATAAATTAAAAAAGTTTTAGCACCCACCACCTCGGCTGGTAAACAGTTCCATGGTTCCACCACCCTTTCTGTAATATACTTCCTCAGGTCCCTCCTGAACCTCTTTTTTCATCTTCCACTCAAGCCCTTGAACTGTTACTCATGTTAAATAACTCCCCACAGTCCACCTTGTTTATTTCATCAAGAACTTGAAGGTCTCTATCATATCCACCTTTCCTTCCGGTATCTAGTGAGTACATGTTCAGTGCCTTGAAGTGCTCGTCATAAGATCTGCCCTGCAGAGCCCTGAATCATCTTTGACACCTTCACTGCACCGCCTCCAGCCAGTCCTTATCTTTCCTGGGCCAAGACTCCAGAACTGGGCATAGTACTCAAGGTAAGGAGTCACCAAAAGGGTAGAATTACCTTTTCCTTCTGCTGTCAATACACCTCACAATACATCCCAGCATCCTGTTTGCCTTACTATAGACTTTGTTGCACTGGCTTGATTGTTTGAGGGTATCACTGATGATAACTCCTAGGTCCCGTTCTTCAGCCATAGTGCTGAGTCTTACCCCACCCATCCAGTACTGAGTCCTGGGGTTCTTGTTCCCTAAGTGCATCACCTTGCACTTTTGGCATTGAAGTTCAACTGTCAAATCTTAGACCATGTTTCTAGCCTTTGCAGGTCCTATGCATATCCCACATTACCTCATCTCTATCCACCTTCCATGGAGCTTAGTGTCATCTGCAAAGAAACACAACCTGTCCCAGATTCCTCTTCAGTGTCACTGATCAGCGTATTGAAGAGGATCAGGCCCAGGACAAATCCTTGCGGTACCCCCACTCATGACCTCCTCTCATGACCTGACCCTATTTACCAGAACCGTCTGCTGCCTCTGCCTTAGCCAGTTACCTACCATTGTACTATGTCCCTAGCCCTGTCCAGATCCTCCATCTTTTCAGCAAACATTTGTAGAGCCACCAAGTTGAAAGCTTTGCTAAAGTTGAAGTGGAATAAATCCACAACATGGCCCCTATCCAATGCCCTTGTCACCCAATCAAAGAAGGCTATCAGATTAGTTTGACAAGACCTCCTAACACAAATCTGTGCTGTTTACTATCCTGGAGACCACTACTCTCCAGGTAGTCCATGAGGTCCTCTTTGACCAGAGACTCCATCAGCTTCCCTAAAGTGAAGTAAGACTGACAGGTCGGTAATTCCCTGCTTGTTCCTCCCCATGGGTAGAACTCGTTCACCACCCTCCAGTCCTTCAGTACTGCTCCCCATGTAATGAGCTACTGAATAGCCCTACTAGGGGTTCAGCCAGTTCCGCTGCCACTTCTCTGACCACCTTAGGTGCATCCCATCTGGTCCCAGGGTCTTATCTATCTTTAGGTCAGCAAGCCCCTTCTGGACTCTTGCTTGTAAATATTGGTTGCCTCATCTCTGAGACTCCATTTATGGCCACTTTGATGCCACTGTCTGGCAAGGGCCCACCATTCTCCCTTGTGAAGACACAGCAAAAAGTTATTTAGGATAGCAGCCTTTTGACTGTTCTCCTCTATCACCCTACCCACCTCTGATAGCCTAATGATTCCCCTCCTTTCTTCCTTTTCTCCCACTAATATACCAGAAGAAATGTTTTCTCTGCCCTTGACCCCCTCTGCAATATGCAGCTTCATATCTACTTCGCTTCCATAACCTTCTCTCCCTCCTTATTTCTTAGTAAATATTCTCCCCATCCTTCCTTTCCTTGCATTTCTTTGTATCTGTAACGCCTTTTTCTTGGCTGTCACTGCACCCTGACCTCTGTTGAGAACCATAATGGTCTCTTGAACTTGTTCCTTTTAGTTACCATTTGCATACATAAGTCTGATGCCTTGGGAATGGCCCCTTTATTGCCACTCATTTCTCTTCCACTTCTCCTACACTGTCAACCCTGACTAATTTGCCTCAGACCAACTCCTCAAACTGTTGAAGTCTGCTCTTCTGAAATCAAGGACCTCAACTCTAGATTTGGGTTTTCTGCTCCCAAGGGCCAGTTCAAACCAAATGAAGTTGTGGTTCCTGTACCCTAGTGGCCCCTTGACTCTCACAGCTCCTACCACCTCTCAATAGCGAGTGCCGCATCAAGAATGACCTCCTGCCTGGTGGGTTCCTTACCTAGCTCTATCAGTAGACAGTCCTGGAATGTGACCTGCAAGGCTTGACTTCTGGTGATCCTGGCCACTGGAACATTCCAATCGGTGTTGTGCAGGTTGAGATCCCCACACCATTACTTTCTACTTCGCCACTTTGTGACAGGGTTGGGTAAGACCCTGTCCCATTTAATTATGAGAGAGAGTTAAAAGCAATTTTCTATTTTGTCCTCTTCTATTCTGCCACTTGTTTGTCACTTGTCTGTCTGATTGCACAGTCAAAGTTTTCTTGTGGCACTAAGAACTAGCCATCCGATGGTCCCACAATTTCCCGTATCTCCCTTAGTTTACTAGCTATTGCTGTTCTTTCTCCCCTTGCTTCTCTGTGGTTAAAAACATATCTGTAAACTTTGTGTGAAACTGAATCCCTTCAATTGCAAATGTATATCGTTGAAATCATTGCAGAAAGCTATTTGGGTTTCTTAAAGAAATAACATTTTAGAATACAGGGGTTGACCTTGAGGTACATTTTGACCTCCACAAGCTTGTTACAGAACTGCCAACAGGAGACCAACTCTGGGACAAATGTTCGATTTTGTTGTACCTGTTAAGACTGGATGTACTCTTCAGGCTGGCCTCAGAGAGAAACTGACAACATTTTGAGACATTTTATGGAAAACAGAAGATGTATCTTACAAGAGCAGGATGCAGAGTTTAAACTCTCAGGAAATGGCATCTTATAAAAACAGAGCAATGTTTTGTTTAGTGAGATAGACAGAATGTGATTTAAACTGAGAGAGACTTAGATGAAAGATTTTTTATTCGTACTGCCTTTAAGAACTATCCTGTACAATTTTAGTTTCCATGTTATTGTTATTAATAGTAATAAAACACCACTTGTGAATTTTATAGCTTCTCCTGGTCTGCACATGCTTGACCTATGCCCCTAGACACACTCTCCTACTGTTCTTCCCTGAGTTCTCTGTCCTCTCTTCCCTTGCCCTGGTGGTCTGTAGCTCACCCTCAAGACTGAGTCTGCCATGAGCCGCACCCCAGCAACACCATCTCCCCTTACTACCCTGATGTCCCCATCTTCCACAACCTCAATGGCATCCTTGACATAAAGGGCTACACCAACCTCTACTTTTCCTCTATCCTCCTGAACATTGTGTACCCAGGGACAGTCAGGTTCAAGTCATTATTTTCTGAGGCCCAAGTTTCAGGGATGGCCACAAAGTCCTTCTTAGTAATTGCCATTATTGACTGGAGCTTGTTGATTTTGTTACCCAGGCTCCTGGCGTTAAGGCAGACCCCTTTCATCTAACACCTAAACCATTTTATCAGGGAGGGGATGGGGCTCACAGAACCAGCAGTAGCACTGGGAGGAGGGAAGTAGACAAAAGTTATTTTAATAGGAGAGAGTCCCAAGGGACTCGCAAATCTGAAAGTGGACAAAGCTATGGGGCCAGGCGGGATACACCCAAGGGTACTGAGGGAGCTCAGGAGGTACTTGCTGCACCTCTGATAGCCCTATTCAACAATTCACTGGAAACAGGAGTGGTTCCAGGGAACTGGAGGAGGGCAGGTGTAGTCCCATTTCATAAAAGCAATAGCAGGAAGGAGGCGGGCAACCAGTCACACTGACATCCGTGGTGGGGAAGTTAATGGAGTCTCTGCTACAGGAAAGATTGTGGAGTATCTTGAATCCAACAGGCTTCAAGACCTGAGGCAGCATGGATTCATGGGGAGTGGCATCGGAGAAATCTGATAGATCTTTGACTGGTGGACTAGGGAAGTAGATCAGGGTGGGATGGTGGATGTGGTCTACTTAGATTCCAGTAAGGCTTTCCACACCATCCACACAGGAGACTCATAAGGAAACTGGGCAGTTTAGGGGTGTCATAGGTGGTAAACTTCATACTGAAACTGGTTGAGGGGTAATGGCACAGGATGGTGGTAAAGGAAGTTCGCTCCAGGGAAGGGGGGTGACCAGAAGAGTGTCTCAGATTTCAGTAGTGGGACCAGTCCTCTTTAATGTCTTTATAACTGACACTGCAGATGAGCTGAAAGGAAGGTATGCCTCTTTGCAGAGGAAACCAAAATCTATGGATGGACACTCCACAGAACGGGAAAGGGAAAAAAACTGAGGAAACTCGGAGGAGTGGTTAAGGCATGGCAGTTGCGCTTCAATGCAAAAAAGTGCAAATCATCCGCCTAAGGCACAGGAAACCTAGATGTCAAGTCAAAGTGGGAGAAGAGGTATTGAATGTCATCTAACAGGAAGGGACCTGGGATTAATCATATCTGATGACCTCAGGGTGGCAAGGTGCTGCGACAAGGTAGTTGTAGGACTAGTGGGATGTTGGGGTGCATACGAGGGTATCACCAGTAGGAGGAAGTGGTATTGCCACTATATAGATTGCTGCTGAGACCTCCACCTGCAGTACCATGTACAGTTCTGGAAACCACATCTCGGGAAGGACATAGGGTGGAGGCTGTCCAAAGGAAGGTAACTAAAATGGTGCAGGGTCTGCATGAGAAGCCCTACAAGGAGAGACTAGAGGACCTCAATATGTACATGCTGGAAGACAGGAGGAAGAGGCGGACCTGATGAAGACCTACAAAATACCTCAAGTGGGTAAATAAGGTACAAAAGGGAAGTATTTTTTCAGAAGAAAAGGCGCACAGAACAAGGGGCATGCAATGAAGCTGGATGGGGTAAATTCAAGAGAGATGTGAGGAAGTACTTATTCACTGAAAGGGTGGTGGAAGCCATGAACAGTCTTCCAAATCAAATCAAATCAGTTCAAACTTTATTTCTATAGCACCTTTCAAAACCAAGCGCTGCACATAATATCGAATACAAAACAGGCACAAACATCGGATTAAAACTGATCAATAAATAAATGACCCATAATTAGGGAAAGCTAAACTGAATAAATACGCTTTTAGCTCGATTTTAAACCTATCGATGGTCAGGCATTTACTTAACTGACAAGGTGGAGAATTCCACAGGGTTGGAGCTGAAAAAGAAAAGGCACGGTCACCAGATGTTTTTAATCGCACCTGGAATCTCTAGCAATCCCTCATCGGCAGATCAGAGAGGACAGAGGGGCAGTAGGGTACCAGGAGGTCTTGCAGGTAACTGGGTCCCTGATCATGTAGGGCTTTAAAGGTTAGCAAGCCAACCTTAAAGGTGATCCGCCACTGAACACGCAGCCAGTGCAGCTCCACGGAGCACAGGCGTACTAGGACTAAACCTAGATGTCCCAGTCAAAAGCCTGGCTGCTGCGTTCTGCACCAGCTGCAAGTGGTGGATATCAACCTCTGGAAGCCCTAGGTAAAGGGAATTGCAGTAATCAAGGTGGATAGTGACAAAGGCATGGACCAGTGTTGAAGATCATCCGGAGGAACCAAGTGTTTCACCCGGCGATATTCCTCAGGCGGTAAAGAGGATTTGACAACAGCCGACACCTGAGATTTCAGTGTCAGAACATCGCCAAAATAACACCCAGGTTATGCACTCGGTCTGAGGTAGTGAGCTGTATGCCATCGATTAATAGATCTGATGCCTGCCCAGCTCTCAAACCTGCCCCCAGATGACCAGGGTCCACTACCAACACTTTAGTCTTGTCTGGATTCAGTCTCAGCCAGCTGGTACTCATCCAGGTTCTAATCTCGTAAGGCAGGTATTTAGCACAGAGAGTGCCTCATTTTCTCCGCAGAAAGACATATACAGTTAAGTATCATCTGCATAGCAGTGAAACTCAAACTGTATCACCTGATGATATCTCCTAATGGCAGCATGTACCTGCAAACAACATGGGGCTAAAATGGAGCCTTATGGCACCCACAGGGCAGGGAGTGAGTGAGTAACAGAGGAATAAATTCTGGTGGCAACCTCTGAGACCTATTTGTGAGGAACAAGTGAAACCATTTGAGGACTGTACCAGACAGCCCACAAAGAAGCGCAGGTGCTCCAACAGCACACATGGTCTACAGTGTTGAATGCTGCAGAGAGATCAAGAAGGACCAGAATGGTACATGCCTTCGATCTCTAGCCATTAGAAGGTTATTCAATACTGGACAAGAGCAGTCTCCGTGCTATGCTTCTACCTAAATCCAGACTGGAGAGCATCATAGACATTGTGAGTTGTAAGGTGATCGTCCAGTTGCAGCACAACCACCTTTTCAATAACCTTACCAACAAATGGCAGGTTAGAGATAGGCCGGTAGTTAACTAGACAGTCTGGATTCAAGGAGGTTTCTTAGAGTGGTTGAACGCACACCTCCTTGAGGGATCTGAAAGCCCCCAGGACCTCCAGACAATTTCAGCAAGGATCGGGCAGATAACATGTACACATCCCACTAAAAGGTGGGGCCCGGATCCAAACTACAACTGGTTGGGTGCAGTGTCTGGATGATTTTCACAATGTCCATGAATTCCACCCAGCAAAAATCTGACCAGATAGACTGACTGCACATCATTTCCTGCTGATCTCCACAATCCCTCATAGGAGAGGCAGGGCCAATGCACGACCTGATGGTGGCAACCTTATCCGAAAGAATTGAGCAAACTCCTCGCATTTCAGCTAAGAAAAAGCTTCTCTGGGCTGGAGACAGATTTGTTTGGAAAAGCTGAGCTGGTCGATTCTGCACAACAGAAATCTCCTGGACAGGAATTCTGCCTTCTTATGGGTGATTTCTGACTGATAGCCATCATAATGTGCCATCAGCCAAGCCTGTCAGCATCAAGGCCGGACATTCGCCAGGCTCTCTCCATCCTTCGGCCGACTTGCCTCAACTCCTTCAAGGAACCTTCAAACTAAGGGTTCCTTGGCAAGGATGAGGCCGAACATGAACAGGAGCAATCTTGTCCAGGGCATCTCCCACAGCCTTGTTATAGGCCAGTATGAGATCACCTGGACTCATGCATTCACCCGACAAGCCTGATAGATCCAGTACTGCCGACAGGTCACTAGGGTGATTCCCTTAAAGGGCAGTACTGAATCATCTCCGTGAGAGGCAGACCTATTGGGGAACCCTGAAGCTGCACCTTATGGTGTGATGGTCAGACCAGCTGAGGTGGTGAGGGTGACAGGTGGGATTCAAGAATTAATGGGATAGGCATAAAGGAATCTTGTGTATAAAGCAATGGGGGTAGCCTGAGAGCAAGTAGGGTTTACGGTGATACTGATGTTGGGGAAAAATGGCCAGACTGGGTGGGCCAAGAGGTCCTTATCTGCCATCAGGTTCTAGGCTTCTATGCTTGCTCAGGCATAGTGTTCACAGAACCCACAGCAGACTTTCCACAAAGAAAGAGACCCAACACTCCAACTCTGATAGAATGAATAATGCACAGGATACTTCTTGCAGTGTTATTAATTAATTATATTTTTGCAGGCTCACAAGACAGCATTTACAACAGGGTGAGCCCACTACAGCCCAATGTTTTGCACCTTACCTCTCGGTGCTTCTCGAGGTACTTTGACTGCCCCTGTGACCACCTTTATAGGTCTTGCTTAAAGGGATATTAATTTTTAACAGCAGCAGAGCAGTAGAGAACAAGGGGACGGAACAAAAGTGGTAAAAAGACAGGGAAAATAAGGCTGGGCACAAGAGGGAAGTGTGGAGGACCATGTGTGCAAATGCGAGAAGTCTTGAAATAAAATTCAGACCTGAAGGCCATCATGGCGGAGGCAGACCTGGTTCTTGTGGCCATTACTGAGCTGTGGTAGGCAATGGAGCCATGACTGGGACATGGCCATTCGAGACTACACTTAGGTTAGGAAGGATTGGGAGCGGTGGAAGAGTGGCTGGGCTGTACTGTATGTGAGGGAGGGTGTAAAAGGAATGGAAATGCAGGGGAACCGGGAGGAAGGGACGGTTGGAGGTGATGTAGGTCACCCTGGAGACAGGAGCTGGAGCTACTATTCGTGACTGGGTGATATACAGAATTCCACAGAAACATAGATTTTGTAAGCAGACAAGGACCATTAGGCCCATCCAGTCTATACCTTGTCACTGCCTGCTCTATCACTATAGACCCTGGTTGGTCATAGGTATCACTTTCTCCCTCATTCCTCTAATATGCCCTCCAGCCTATCCCACGATACTCATGCTGGTCATGCTATGTAGGCAGTATTGCATAAGTATAGGCAGTGAGCTGCAAACTTGGAGACCTGGGTTTGAATCCCATCAGCCCCCAGTTCCATACTGTGTGACCTAAGCAAGTCACTTAACTTCCTTTGTGCTTCCAGGTCGCACCTGGAAACAAGTCTGCTTAGTGTGCCTTTCATGGTTAAACAATTCCTGCTTCCTACCTTTTTGCTTGAAGCTCCCCAGAGTCTTGGCCCCACTACCTTCTTCAGGCAGGCTGTTCCAGTCATCCACCACCCTTCCTGGTGAAGAAGTATTTCAAGACATCCCTCCTAAACTTCCCCTTGCATCTTCATTTCATTTCCCTCGCTCTAGTGCCCTTTCATTGAAATAGACCTCCACTTGCACCTTGTTTACTCCTGTGAGGTACCTGCATGTTTCTATTTTTTTTTTATTTAAAATTTTTACTGAAGCACTTTAGAGACAAAGGTCATCTATAAGAGACAAATACAGTTTCCATACCACTAAATAGTTTAAGATGACAGAAGGGCCACAAATAAGACAAGATGGGAGTGGTGCAGTGCAGTGCAGTGCAGTGCAGTGGGCTGTGGAGCAGCAGTCTTCCGAGAGACATTCTGGAGGCTGTGGTGTTGTCCCATCTGCAGGCACCTCTCTGAGCTGAGGGAGGAGGTTGCTTGTCTCAGGCTGAGCTGTCCAGAATTCAGGGGACCTCCTCCACCACAGGGACCACCAGGGCCACCGCAGCTACCTCCAGAGGTTGCCAAGAAAGAGGAGCAGCTGGACCACAGTGGGCCGCAGGAAGGGTAAGGGTGGTCGAACAGAGGCACATCCCTCCAGTTGTACCTCTCCACAACCATACACCATTCTGGCAGAGCATGGCTCCTTTATGGAGACACCCATAGTGGAGACCAAGGAGGATGCTGGGAACCTCCACAAAGAGATCCACAGGAGGGTGGTACGGGACCCCACAGAGGAAGGAAACAACTCCTGGTGGGGGACCAGCTGTTGGGGAGTAGAACTGGGGAGGGAGGGAGAGAGGAGGTGCCTGCCCGCACCCATGGCTTGGAGGAACAGGGAGCGAATCTCAGGATTGTGAAAGCAGTTGCATGGGGAGGGAGCTGGATGTCATCGCCCACCTAGGAAACAAATGACCTGGCTGGGAATGGGATCAGAGCAGTGCAGGGGAGTTTGTGGAGTTGAGATGGGGCCTTAGACAAGTAGCATGCACAGTAACCTTCGCCGGTGCTGCCTGTCTATGGCACGTGGTGAGGCTAGGGTGCTCCACACCATGGGATTCAATCAATGGTTGAACAACTGATGTTGGAGCTCAGGGTTTTGGCTTCACTGGGGACTGGGGTCCAACTGAGGGATACAGGCCTATACTGGTGCGATGATCTGCATCTGTCCAGGAGGGGAACCAGGATCCTAGGTGACAGGTTTAAATTCTTCATGCAAGCATTTAAACTAGACAAGGGAGGCACTGAAAAGGAGCAGGAAAATCCCAGCCCCCACACACATACAGGGTAGTTAGCGAGGTAAAACCCCAAAATAGAGAAGTCAATAGGAGAAGGACGGGTAAATGGAGAAAAAGACAAAGGCAGTAAGGAATGAGATGGGGCTAAAAGGGGTAAGGCCATCATAAAATGGAGGGCAATGAGTGCGATACCCATAGTCTGGGTAACAAGCTCCTTGAACTAGTGGCCTTGATGGAAGAGGGAAGCCTAGATATCGTGGCAGTCACAGAAACATGGTATACAGAGAACCATGACTGGGATATCAACATACCAGAGTACACAATCTACAGGAGGGACCGTGAGGGTAGGGAGAAGAGGAGGAGGAGCTCTCTACATAAGGGAAGGGATCAAAGCAACAGAACTAAAGGGTAAACAGGGAGGAGAGGAGGCACTGTGGGTCACCCTGGAGACAGGAAATGGCGCCACAATCTGCATGGGCGTTGTATACAGACCCACTGTCTCAGGGGAGGAAATAGACAAGTAAATGATAGAAGGCATCCTTAGGATGGCAGAACAAGGAGATATTGTTGGTGGGGGACCTGAATATACCAGATGTTAACTGGAGCACCTTGCTGCAGCCACATCCAAGACAGCAGGGTCATTCTCGATGCCCTACAGGGGTATGCCCAGACAGCTTGTGTTGGAACCCACTCGGGAGGGAGCAATCTTAGACCTGGCACTCTCAAATGGGGACAGAGAGAGGATCTCAGATTTAGAAGTGGGTAGCCATTGGGAACAAGTGACCACCAAACAGTATGGTTCATGATAAATACAGTCCGAGAGTCAAGCCATACCAATGTCAGGGTACTGGACTTTAGGAGGGCTGACTTTGGCAAATGGGAGAGTGCCTCAGAAAGCACTAGTAAATGGGCAAGAAGGAGGGTGGAGAAACAATGGGGAACATCAAAACTGCCATCACAGAGGCAACAAGCCTTTGTGTGAAGCAAACAAACAAATCAAAATGAAGGAAAAAACACTATGGTTCTCAAAAGAGGTGGTGGGGAAAGTTAGAGAGAAAAAAAATAGCATTCAGGAAGTATAAGGAAACACAGAAGGAGCAGGACTAAGAACTGTACCAGAAGGAAGCGGGAAGCTAGTCAGTATAGCAAAGACCCAAACCGAGGAAAAGATAGCCAACTCAGGTTAAGAAGGGATAAAACCTTTTATAGTACATTAGGGAGTAAAGAAAGACCAAGGGAGTGGATAGTGATGCTTAATAAAGGGAGGGTGGGTGAGCAGAGGGTGACAGTGAAAAAGCAGGGATGCTGAACAAATACCTCTGCTCAGTATTCACAAAAGAAGAGGAGGGAAGGTACATACTCCAATCAATAGAAGCACTCTGGATAGGGGGTCGATACCAGTCCATTCACAGAAGAAAGGGCTGTGAAAGAACTCCTGAAACTGAAAGTGACAAAGCAATGGGACCTTGACAGTATTCACCCCAGAATTCTAAAAGAACTAAGGGGAGAACAAGTGACACCACTGACTACCTTTTAACAAATCATGGGAGGATGCTGTGGTACCTGAGGACTGGAGGAGGGTGGATGTGATTCCCTTCACAAAAGTGGGAGCAAGGCAGAGGCAGAAAGCTACAGACCTGTTAGGTTGACCTCAGTAGTACAGAAAATGATGGAATCACTCTGAAAGAAAGAATTGTTGAGTACCTAGAGGCCAGCAGGGCACAGGACCCAAGACAGCATGGATTCGCAGTGGGAAGGTCATATCAGACGAATCTAATAGATTTCTTTGACTGGGTGACCAAAGTAGTAGACCAGGAGGATCTGTAGACATGGCCTACCTAGACTTTAGCAAGGCATTTCACCCAGTCCCACACAAAAGATTAATAAACAAGTTAGCCAGCCTGGGTGGGTCCCAGGGTGGTAGCCTGGGTAAAAATTGGCTGGACAACAGGACACAGAGGATAATAGTAAACAGAGTCCAATCGAAGAAAGGGTGGTTACTAGTGGGCAACCGAGGGTTCAGTACTGGGACCGGTCCTTTCTAATGTCTTATAAGTGACATTGCAGAGGGACTGAATGGAAAAGTATCTCTTGCAGACGACACAATGATCTGCAACAGGGTTGATACACAGGGAGAGGTGGAAAGGATGAGAAGGGACATGGCAAGGTTGGAGGAATGGTCAAAAGTATGGCAGCTTAAATTCAATGCAAAGAAGTGCAAAGTTATGCACCTGGAAAACAAAACCAAGGTGAAGAGTGCACAATGGGGAGGGGAGGAGGTACTAACAACAACAAAATGGAAAGAGACATGGGGTAGTCATATCAGACGACTTAAAGGTGGGCCAGCAATGAGAAGGCAGTAAGGAGGGCTGGCGGAATACTGGGATGTATAGGAGAGGCTTCACCAGTAGAAAACAGGAAATTGTTATCCTCTGTACACATAGTTGGTGAGACCCCATCTGGAGTACTGTGTGAAGTTCGGAGACCCCATCTCCGCAAGGACATAGGCAGGGTGGAGGCAGTCCAGAGGAGGGCACTAAAATGGTGCAGGGTCTGCACCAGAAGCCATATGAAGAGAGACTAAAGGAGCTTAATATATATACCTTCGAGGAAAGGAAGGAGAGGGGACATGATAGAAACTTTCAAGTACCTCAAGGAAATCAGCAAAGTCCAAGAGGGTAGCAACTTACAGAAAAGAGATGTGCAAGAACAAGTGGGGCACAATTTGAAGACAGAGGGGGACTGCTCGGGGTAACGTGAGGAAGTATTTTTTCATGGAGAGGGTGGTGGACACATGGAATGGCCTTCCTGAGGAGGTTATGGGTCAAAACAGTGTGGGAATTCAAGAATGCATGGGACAGACATAAGGCAATTCGGTGGGGTTAGGAAGAAGTAGGCTGTTGGTTATCTAGGATCTGCAGCTTATCCAATGGTAGGGAAATGGCAGACTGGGTGGGCCAAGCGGTCCTTATCTGCCATCAAAGTCTATGTTTCTATGTTTGAGGAGAATACTTAGTATATCAACCAGTACATCTTTGGGATCCTAAATGAACTGCTCTAATTTGAATATGCAGGCAATACAAGTTAAAGCTAGGCCAGCCCTACCCTGCCACAGACCACCTATCCCAAAACACTTTCTAAGGGAGAATTCAGTCTGTTGGATGAAAAGCCCTATGATACGGATGTTTTAGGAAAAAGTGTGTGTTGTCTTTACTCCACTATGCTACAAAGTCCAGATCCACATTCAAGATACTGTATGCAACACCCACCACTAGCACATGGCTCATGTTAAACTGGTCAGACCTGCCATGCAAAGCAACAGTCATCTTCTCCATCCTGTGAATTTCACCAATTATCGTATGCCATTTTTGCACTGTTTGGACTGTGTGTCCATCCAGAGGCGTGTTAAGGCCTTTTGACTAGCAGAATAAACACATACATCAACAATCTTGGGGAGGCAAAATTCCAATGAGTGGATCAATAAAATCAGTGCTGGACACAGTAAGGCCTGGCAGCCTGACAGTTACCCGGCTGGACTGCAATATCTTCCCAGTAATCGGCCAGCATCAGGCATGACCAGGACGTATGGGTAAGGTTCACCAAAAATGATCACATCATCTCCAGCATCACCCGTAGCTCTCAGGTATGAACTTCAAGAATACTGCAGGAGTTCTAAAATAGCTATTTATGCAATAGGGTGGAGATAAACATAGTGTGATAAATCCGTTTATCTGTGTAACTGTGTACATAAATTACATTTATGTATACAGTGCTTATGTCATCAGCCGCTTATCTACACAGTGTTTATGTCATCAGCCATTTATCTATACAGTGCTTATGTTATTTAGAATGTTCAGCCTCAATAGCAGTATTAATCATATTCAAATGCGAATAACTTTAAAACGAAAAATGATAGCATGGTACTGTGAGCACAAAGTTGTTCAGCATGGAAATATGTACAAAGTGAGTAGACATTATAGTAGTATCATTTATTGATACCTTTTAGATTTTTGATAATTAGAAAAACAGCAGAAAATACATTTTATTTTCATTTTGTCCACAAGCAAATGTAAATAACTTTAAAATGAAAATGATAGCAAGGTACTGTAAGCACAAAGTTTATTCAGTACAGAAATATCTCACAAATGCGTGGTGTTTCGCTTTATAGATACTTTTAGTTTTTTTCAGAATTAGCGAAAAACTGCAGAAAATTCAATTTTGTGCACTTTTTCATCAAACAAATACAAATAACTTAAAACAAAAAATGATAGTATGGTACTTTGAGCACAAAGTAGTTCAGCTTAAAATATCAACAAAACAAGAGGTGTTTCATTTCTAGATTCATTTTTGATTTTCTATAATCAGCAAAAATGGCAGAAAATTCAATTTTGTTCACTTTTTGACTAACAAATGCCCCTTACAAAAGCAAAACCAAAGAATTGCATAAATAGCATATACAACGGAAAACTCTTGTAATAAATTATTTTCAGTATCGCGAGCAGTTTGACTCGACACCTCACCGCGTTTACGCCACCGTGAGGTTACCCAAGGTCAAACTGCTCTTGTGCAGATAAATCATTTATTACACTTGCTTCCATTGCATATCTCTTATATCTGCACTTCCATGCAAATTCTCTCCTTATGCTTTGAGGTGGTAATATTAGAGCTGGAAACGCATACTTAAGCCAGGTAGTTAAACTGAACAAGGTATTTAAGTATTTGTTTCAGCTATCTAAAATCAACTGAGCTGAATCACCTAGTAAGTCCTGCAGACCCCAATACAGATTTCCAATCATAACTCCATGAAATGTCTTTAATGGCATCCATAATCATTGACATTAGAATTGGTGCTGGTTCAGGTTAAGTGAGTATGTTCAACTTGTTTGTGCAGAAGATAGGTAGGTCCTTGAAGGTATTGGTAGTACTCACAGCCTGTAAGGCCTTATGCTTGTTGAAGCACTTCAAACGGAGAACATCCTAAGAGTCCAAAACTGATAAACAGCTGTGAGCCCTAACTGTCTCCAACACCAAAAGGCAGGGTCAATGTGAGGGGAGGAAGTCATCATCTGCCACCAAAACTCTACAAAAATAGAAAATACAGGTGCCATGTAAGTTTCAATCCATGTTCCAGTCGCTCTCCTCTCTTCAAGGGGTACGTGCTGAGTTACTGCAGCCCTTCTCGATGACTTCTTGTGCAACCTGTTCACCATTTGGTTGCCCTCCTCTGTACTGCCTCCACCCTTTCAATGTTCTTATGGAGGTGCAGACTCCAGAACTGGACACAGTACTCAAGGGGGCCTCACCTGTGAGCAATACACTGGCAGCACCATCTCCTCCTCCTGCTAGAAATCCTCTCCCAAGGCACCCCAGCATCCTGCTAGCCTTTCCCACTGATTTGTCACACTACTCAGCCACCTTGAGGTCATCTGCTATGTCTCTTTCTTGCTTGGTGAGTGTAAGCTCCACTTCCCCATCTTATACACAGCCCCGGTCCATGCCCTGAGTGCATAATCCTGTACTTTCTAGCGTTAAACCCCAGCTGCCACCCCTAGATCAGTGGTTCTCAATGGTGAGGCCGGCCTCCCAAGGAGGCCCCAGCTTGTTCCAGGGAGGCCCAGTCAAGTCTGAGAATGTACAGTATTTAAATTTTAAGTTTTGTCTGTTTTGTGTGAAAGGATAAAACAAATTAAATATGGATAATTGTAGGTGAGATTCTTTACTTGTGCATATATTTGTGACCAGGAAGTCCCCATTGAGCCAAAACATGTTTATAGGTGTGTATTTATATGTAAATTAATTCCTGGGAGGCATACTGAGTCAAGGCTCATTTCTATAGTAGGTATTTATATGTAAATTAGTAACTGGGAAAAGCACAGTGATCTGATGCATGTTTTCAGGTGTGACCTGAGGTAAGGGTACAGGAAGTTACTTAACTGTAGGGTAGGGGGAGAGATGAAGTGGCTAGGTTAGTTGTTCCAGACAGAGAGGAAACAGAGTAACAAAGGCCCAAGAGTCAGAAAAAGGAGTGACAAGTAGAACCTGGGGTGTGGAGCAATAAGTTGAATAAAAGAGAATATACTCAGTCAGCTTTATTAGTTTCGCTTTTATTCCTGGTGTACTGTGCAAAGTAGGATTTATTTTTTCTGTGGGAGGGCCAAGATTTTTTCCAGATTTGGGGAGGCTCGAAATCTTTTCATGGCTTTGGGAGGCTCACTATCACAAAGTGTGAGAACTATTGCCCTAGATCATTCTTCTAGTTTCCTCAAATCCCTTTGCATACTCTTCATCCCTTCTGGAGTGTCAATCCTGTTGCAGATTTGTGTGGCATCTGCAAAGAGACACACCTTCCCTCCAGCTCCTCCACAGTGTCGCTTATGAAGACACTGAAGAGGACTGATCCCAGCATCAAACCCTGTGGCACCCCACTCAGTCACTTTCAGATCACCTAAGTGGCTACAATTTGCCACCACCCTTGCCTTCCTATCCCTTAACCAGTTTGATACCCAGCTGTCACTTCCCCCCACCCCCAAGGCTGCTCATTTTCTTAACCAGCCTCCTGTACGGGCACACTGTCGAAACTTCACTGAAGTCTAGATAGGCCATGTCCACTGTTCTCCCTTGATCCACCTCTCTGGTAAACCAGCCAAAGAAATCTATGAGATTAGTCTGACATGACCTCCTCTGTATAACCATATTGCCAGTAGTCCTGCTGTCCTTTGCCTCCAGGTGCTCCACAAGCCTCTCCTTCGTAATGTCTCCATTAACATTCCCACCACTAATGTGAGACTGACTGGCCTGTAATTGCTAGCATCGTCCCTACTGGTGCTTTCATGCAGAGGAACCACACTGGCCCTCTTCCAGTCCTCTAAACTTCCCCGTCTTCACTGAGGTGCTAAAAGTACTGCCAGAGGGGCAGCCAGCATTGTGCTCAGTTCCTTTATTACCCTTGGATGAATCCCATCCAGCCCCATTGCCTTATTCTCCTTTAAGGATTCCAATCCTTCTGGACCCTCTCCACTGATAATGGACTTGTGTCCACCCCCACCCCAGTACTTACTGCAGCATGCTGGTCCATTCTCCCACCCTCTACTGTGAAGACCAAGCAGAAATAATTATTTAGTATTTCCGCTTTCTCTTAATCTTCTGCTGTACAGTCTCCCCATGCCCTCCCTTGTCTTTTTTCCCCCACATACCTAAAATCTTGTCCCCTTTTTGGCCTCTTAGTTATCTTCTCCTCTGTTAGTGCTTTAGCTGCCCACACCCTCCTTCCTGTGTCCCTCTGTTTGCCAGATATACCTCCCTGTCGTCATTCTTCTTGGTCTCCCTGTACTTTCTAATTGCTGTTTTCTTCTCATTCACTGCCTCTGCCACCTCCTTGGAGAACCATAGCTGCCTATTTCTCCTCTTACCCTTGCTCAGTTCTTTCAAACAGCATGCTGTTGCCTGGATATAATCTCTTAATTTTCTCTCCATTGAGCCTCCACTTCCCTTCCTTTGAGGCATTCTCTGAGGCAGTTTTCCATTTCTTTAAAATCTGCCCAACTGAAGTCCAGGACTCTCATCTTAGTATGAGTTTTCTCCTGTCCCGTCTGTATGCTAAACAACACAGTACAGTTATCACTTGTAACAGGGACTACCCTGTGGACGTCAACAATGCTGCCTCTGTTTGAAGTTCCAGGTCCAGCACTGCTCCATCCCTAGTGGGTTCCAAAACTAACTGCCTGAGAAACATCCCTTGCATGGAGTCGAGGACAGCTCTGTCTCTGATACAGCTGCAGCTAGAATGCCCCAGTCTACATCTGGCAGATTAAAGAGACAAAAGAGAAAAAGGAGCTTCCCACAATCAAAACTTCCTCCTTGCTGGCTATTTTGCTAATGACTTCCTCCAGTGCTCTGTTTACATCCTTTCTCCATGTCAGAGGTCTGTACACCATCCGCATGCAAATAACGCCCCACGCCCCTGTCTCTAGGCTGACCCATAGTACCAGCAGCCCTTTACTATCTCTGTTGCCCTGTATCTCACTGGCCCTTATACCCTCCTTCACATATACTGCACAGCAACCCCTCCACCTTTCCCACTTGACCTGTCCTTCCAAAACATGATGTAGCCTGGGATGGACACTCCCAGTTGTGGTTGTCCATGCACCATGATTCCATTATGGCCACCAGATCCAGATGTGCCTCCGCAATGATTGCCTCAAGGTCAAGAATTTTGTTTCCAGACTTACGCTATTGCTCACGTGGGCTTTCTATTCTCTTCTATCCTTCTCCCTTTAACTTGTCTCTCTCCCCTTGCCCCCTTGTTACCCGGGTCCTGCCCTCCCTGTTACATTATCCTTCCCTCCTTCCCTCTCCTCCAACTGAAGTTCCTTCTCCCACTTGCCTGCCCTCCCTTCCTTTGCTTCCATTAACTTCGGGGAATTTTCCCTCGGTTAACCTTTTGGGGGGTAGGGAATCTCTGCCTCTCTCACTTTTTTCTGCCTTCCCCTTGGCTAGTTTAAATGCTCATCAAAGTGTAATTTAAACCACCCACCCAGGACTGCCATTCTCCTGATGGATGGATGGAGACAGTCTCCTTGTACAGGCCTCTATTCCCGAGATTTGACCCCAATCCCCAATATAGCTAAACTTTTCCTCCCTGCACCATGCCTTCAACCACTCATTAAAGGACCTGGTGCAGAGTTCCCTAGCATTCTCAACCATGCATGTGAGAAGCAGACATCCAGGGAAGAAACAGCAGCGAGTGAAGAGGTGGCTGCTATCTTCAGGGAAGGGAAGTAACTGCAACACAAAGTGTTTTCATTTTTACCTTTTGAATTGGTGTTTGTTCTAGGTTCTGGGTGGGGTGGGCTGGCTGTGTAACAAAAGAAAAACTACAAAAAAAAAACTGGTAATAGATGCAGGTGATGTAATTGTGTTAGGTTAGAGCCAAGGGACTCATCTGTGCTATATAAAGCACTGTGATGTGGGGGATCCGCACAGAAATTAGGTGTACCGGTATGGGGAATAGTAGGAAACAATGTGGTACACTAGCGAAGGTTGGCAAAAAGGGGGATTACGGCTGCAGGAGAGGGTTGGCGGCAGGGGAAAGGGGACTGGGTTCTGGGGCAGGAGGACAGCAGACAATCCAGGATGAGAAGAATACTGGTTGCAATGGATGTGGGATCTGCCATCTGCATGGACACACTATGGAAGCTTAGGGGTGTCCAATTTGTCACAGGTAAAGGAGTCTGGAAGCAGAAGTACAGTGGCTAGGAAGGGAGTTAACAAGGATTGGGGAGGAGAGGGGTGACTGGTACAAGAGCACAGAACCAGTGGGAACGAAGAGGACAGGGAACAGGGTAAACAATTACAGAAGCAGCAATGGGGAAGCTTAGGGATAGCACAAGGAGAAGCGAACAGTAGAAGCACTGAGTCCAGCAATAGGCTCACTTTGCTGGCCTCAATGGTGGATGATAAGGGAGGGCTCTCAAAGGGAGCAGGAGAAAGAGGGGTAGTAAACCCAGGGGCAACACTCAGACAGACAATGGGGACATGTGTAGAGGAGCAGGGGAAAAGGGATAAGGGTAAAAGGGAAGGCAAGGGGGATAAGGCAGAAGAGGAAGAAGGGAAATGGGGCCCGTGAGGTAGAGAAGGAGGATGATGGGAGGGCATTGGGGTGGGAGGGCAAGTCAGATGAGGGAATAATATGGGAGGGGCAGGACTAGGGATGAGGCTGGGGCAAAGCAGAGGGACAAATCGACAGTAGGGGTGGGAGGCATTGCACAGGGGCAGATCAAGCCATGAATATGCAGGACGGGGTGAGTTCTGAAAGCAGGTGCCTGGAAGGTAGGATGGTTCGGGGCACAAAGGTGTGGGGGGTCTTAGTGCTGGGTGACTCAATCTGAAAGGAGTCAGATGGGGAAGCAAAGGGGAGCGGCATAGTCCAATATAGATAGAATCAGTACCTGGACTGACGAGCGGGTTCCACAGGGCTCGGTACTGGGCCCGTGCTGTTTGGGATTTTCATGTCAGATATCTCACATGGCATCAGGAGTAAGATCAGTCTGTTTGCTGATGATACCAAGATGGGGGCAGTGGTGGACGACATAGTAGGGTGGCAAGGGCTACAGGGTGACCAAACTAAACTGGAGGGTGGTCGAATGGCAGTTGGGGTTCAATGCTAAGAAATGCAAGATACAGCATTTCAGAGCAAGGAACCCTGGGAGGAGCTACCAGTTGGGAGGGGTTCAGTTCGGGTACCACCAAGGAAGAAAAGGATCTAGGGTGGTTATAATGGGGACTATGAACAACTCAGCTCAGTGCAAGAAGCGCAGCCAACAGAATGATGGGGTGTATTAAGTAGAGGAATATCCTTCAGAAGGAGGGAGGTGATCCTGCCTCAGTACAGGTCACTGATCAGACCACACCTGGAGTACTGTGTGCAGTTCTGGCGCCATTTCTGAAGAAGGATGTCAGATTACTGGAGGAGGTACAGCGAGGGCAACAAAGATGATCCAGGGTTTGGAGGACAGACCCTACGAGGACAGGCTGAAGGAGCTGAATATGTACTGATTGGAGGAGAAAGGGATCGGGGATATGACTGAGACCTTTAAATACATGACAGGGATAAACAAAACAGGTACAGAAGGGGTATTTAAGTTGAGGAGGGGAGGGATACGAGAGAGCATAGTCTCATATTGGAGGGGAAGACATAGAGAGAGAAGGAGACATTTTTCACAGAGAGGGTGGAGGCTAAGTGGAATGCTCTGCCCGAGGTGGTGGTATCCTGTAGGATGGTGGGCAGTTTTAAAGGGGATGGGATGGGAGAGATGGGGGTAAATGCGAGGGAGGAGGGAGGTGGGGCAGCTGAAATGTAGGTGGCTAGCTGCACATTAGAGCAGACTTGATAGACCATGAGGCCTGTTTCTGCTGGCAGATTCATATGTTCATAGGTATAGCACCTCAGTGAAGGCCACTGTGCAATCTACCTGCTTCAGGCCCCTCCCTGCTCCTAAACCTAGAGGCAAGAACTTCATAGGGCACTGGGGAAGCATGCAGCACGATGACAGAAAAAAGGAGGTGTTGCTGGTGGGGGACATCAATCTGCTGGATGTAGACTGAAGCCATGGCCTTGGCTAGAAGGGGTGTTTCTCAGGCAACTAGTCAGACAGCCCACTCATGAAAATGCAATACTGGACTTGACTCACTAGCAAGAACAGTACCAAGAGACATCAAGGTGGGATGCCACCTGAGAACAAGTGATCACCACACAGTATGGTTTAACATACAGACAACAGCAGAGGCAAACCACACAAGGACAAGGGTTCTGGACATCAGGAGGGCAGATTTAAAAACAAATTGAGTGAATGCCTCAGAGATGACCTAGCAAGGGGACTGCCTTGGTGGGTTGGAGGAGCAGTGTGCCAAATTAAGGGATGGTATAGTGAAGACAAGAAACCTCTGCAGAAAAGAAGTGAGCAAAAACAAGAGGAAAAAAAGACCACCATGGTTCTCAAGGGAAGTGGCTGCAAAGATAAAGACTAAAAGGGTAGCTTTCAGGAAGTACTGTACAAGGAAACACAGAGGGAAGAGGATAGAGAGGTGTACCAGGAAAAGCAAAGGGATGGAGGGAAGGTGGTGAGGGATGCAAAGGCACAGACTGAGGAAAGGATAACCAAAGGAGTAACGAAAAGAACAATATTTTTAGATATGTAAGTGAAAAGAAGAAGACAAGGGAGGGATAGTGACATTAAGAAGGGTAGGGGCAGACTGTGCAGAGGAGGATCAGGAAAAGCAGATATCCTGAACAGATGCTTCTGCTCAGTCTTCACAGAGGAGGGAGAGGGAAAGACCACATAAAAGCAGTAAGAACACTGGAGAAAGGGTGGCAGACACTAGTCCATTCATAGAGGATACAGTCCTGAGAGGATTAGCAAATATGAAAGTCGATAAGACTATGGGGTCGGATGGGGCACAACTAAGGTTGATGAGGGAGCTCAGGGAAGTACTGGTTGCACCCTTGGACCTATTCAATGACTCACTGAAAACAAGAGTAGTTCCAGAGGAATGGAGGATGGCAGATGTAGTCCTGCTTCATAAAAGTGGCAGCAGCGAAGAAGCTGGTGACAACAGGCTTGTCAGTCTAACATCAGTGGAGAGAAGTTAATGGAGACACTTTTAAAAGAAAGGCTAGTGGAGTAGTTTAAAACCAGTGGGTTACAAAACCCAGAGAAGCACAGATTCACGAGGGGAGGGATCGTGCCAGATGAACCTGATTGATTTTGACTGGGTGACCAAAAACAGGTCATGGTGGGGCAGTGGACATGGCCTCTTAGACTTAACAAGGCCTTCAACATCATACCACAGAGGAGACTTACAAGGAAACTGGGCAGTTTGGTGGTGGAACCCAAGGTGTACGTTAAGTATGGAACTAGTTGATCGAAAAGCAACAGAGGGTGGTGCTAAACAGCACTCATGAGGGGTTGGTGACCAGCAGAGTACCTTAGGGCTCAGTACTGGGACCAGACTCTTCAATGTCTTTATATGACGTTGCAGAAGAGCTGGAAGGTAAGGTATGCTCTTGCAGATGACACCAAAACCTGCAATAGGGCAGATACTCCGGAGGGTGGAGAGAATGAGTACAAACCTGACAAAACAAGGGTGTGGTTAAGAGTGCAGAGCTAGGATTCAATGCCAAAAAGTGAAAAATCAGGCAACTAGGGCATTGAACCTCAGAGATGATCTATAAAATGGAAGAATATTTACTGATGGTCACTAAACAGGAAAGAGACTTGGGGTAATTACTTCTGATGACCTCAAGGTGGGCCACTGGAAAGGTACATAACATTTTTACCCCCAAAATGTAGACTTTTTCAAAATTGTGGGGGAAATTGCAGGGGTTCACTATACATCCCTCGTGCTCCCTAATACATCTTTTACTGTTTGCAACATGTACTGATCACTTAAATAGATAAGTGTATTGCCACATGTATATGCTATCAATATGAAGAAAGGTCTGTTTTTAAATGAAATGCAAATTAATCATTATGTAGCATATCTTCTAAAATCTAAAGACATCTAACTCATGCAGTGCCAACTAGATTTATTTAGTAATTCACAGCCAGTCAGTACTGAATAAATCCTGAAACAACATATTTTGCTAGTTTCTATATTTTAAATACTGAAGCCTGTTTAACAGTTACTTACATTGGTGCAAGAAAAAAAATAAACAGATAACTGGTGTGCCTAATAATGCTCTAGTAAAAAAACGGTATATTTTATTAAAATAATTGCTGTTCTGAATCAGCACTGTAAGTACAAACATTTTAAAATCACATGATAAAAGTATTAAATCGTAATAATAGCTTCTCACTACATTATACAGTACAATAGTTTTAATACATATCACTTTTATTTACCGGGTTGCAGTACTTAACCTGTTTTATCAGCATGTTTCCAGAGATGTTTGGGGTATTTTGTAGGATTTGTATGTGAGCATGTAGTTGTGGCAGATTATCAAGTATGGATCACTGTCATCAACTCCTTCAGAAGCTAATTCAAGTTTATAATCAGTAAGGCCATCCAAACTCCTTAGATACATAGATACATAGACAGTGTCAGTAGATAAGGGCTTATGGCCCACCCAGTCTGCCCATTTGAGCTTGTAAGTTCAGTTTATGTTTTCCTAGAAGTCTGTTGTCCCTTACCCCTGACCTCCAGAATTCCTTTATGTCTATCCCATGCATTCTTAAATCCGTGATTATTTCAGCCCCCACCACTTCCTCTGGCAGGGTGTTCCACTTGTCCACCACCCGTTCTGTGAAGAAATTCTTCCTCATGTTTCCTCTGAATCGTCCTCCCTCCAACTTCATCCCATGCCCTCTAGTCCTGGAACATCTTTTCGCTTAAAAATAGTGTATTCCTGCACCCTATTCCTCCTGTGAATACTTGTATGCAGTGCGGCTCTAGCCACAAATGGTTACGGGGGCACAGCTAGGCACAACAGATGGCAGCCAGGGCACTGATACATTGTTACTATGGGGAAGCTCTGCACCATATAGGGCACAACTGGGGCACAGCATTTTTACCAGGGCACGTGCCCTGGTGGGCCCTGGTGTAGAGCCGCCCATGCTTGTATGTCTCTATCATATCCCTCTCCCTCCTCTCCTCCAGGGAGTACATGTTCAGTTCCTTCAACCTGTCTTCATAGGACTTGTGATGCAATCCATGCACCATCTTTGTTGCCCTCCTCTGAACCTTCTCTACCCTGTCTATGTCCTTACACATGGTATGGTCTCCAGAACTGTACACTGTACTCCAGGTGGGGCCTCACTAGTGTCTTGTATAGCGGAATTATGACCTCCTTTTCCTGCTGGTGATGCCCCTGCCTATACATCCCAGCATCCTATTTGCTTTACCTGCTGTCTTGTCACACTGTTTCTACCTTGAGGTCATCAGAGATGATAACCCCAAGATCCTTTCCTGCTTGGTGCATGCTATATCCTCACCCCCCAACTGATATATTGTGCCAGGGTTTTGTGCCCATATGCATTATCTTGTACTTCCTTGCATTGAATTTCAACTGCCAAACCCCTGACCATTCTTCAAGTTTCTGCAGGTCCTTCTCATTCTGTCTACCCTCTGGTGTGTCTACTCTGTTACAGAGCTTTGTGTCATCAGCAAACAGTGAAATTCTGCCTTCTAGGTCCTGCAATGTCACTGATGAAGATGTTGAATAGGACTGATCCCTGTGGTACCCCACTGGTCACTCTTTCCTCTGTGGAGTGACAGCCATTTACCACCACCCTCTGTGTCCTGCCACCCAGCCAGTTACCTACCCACCACACTACTGTCCTGCCCACACCCATATTCCCCAGTTTGTGTAATAGTCTTCTATGTGGCACAGTGTCAAAGGCCTTGCTGAAGTCCAGATAGGCCATGTCCACTGCCCTCCCCTGATCCACCTCCTAGTCACCCAGTCAAAAATTCAACAAGGTTGGTCTGACATGACCTCCCCTGGTGAAACCATGCTGCCTTGGGTCCTGTAGTCCATTGACAACCAGATGTTCCACCAATCTCTCCTTCAGTAGTGCTTCCATGATCTTCCCCACTACCGAGGTGAGGCTGACTGGTCTGTAGTGCTCTGCTTCCTCTTTGTTCCCACTTTTGTATAAGGGACTACATCTGCTGTCCTGCAGTCTTTGGGTACCTACCCTGTTTCCAGTGATCGGCTAAACAGGATAGCCAGAGGTTCAGCCACCACCTCTCTTAGTTCTTTAAGGACCCTGGGGTGCACCCCATCTGGCCCATTGCTTTATCAACTCTTATTACTTCCAGTTCTTCAGGACCCTTTCTCTGTAAAGGACTTGTCCATTTCTGCACCATTCTCACCCTTGTACTCCCTTCAGACCCATTACCTCCTCTTCCTCAGTAAAGACTGAGCAGAAATACCTGTTCAATATGTCAGCTTTACTGTTGTCATCCTCCACACAGCCCCATCCTCCCCTTCAGTCTCACTATCCCTCTCTTTGTCTTTCTTTTTTCACTTATGTACCTGAAAAGGTTTTGTCCCTCTACCCAGTGACTTTGCAATGTGTTCTTCTGTCTGAGCTTTGGCTTCCCTTACTGACCTCCCTGCCTCCCTTTGCTTCTCCTGGTACTTCTCCTTCTCCTTACACATTTGAATCAAAATCCATTCAGAATGAATGCATCTATACAAGGCAAACCTACCCTACCATTCCAAGGCAAACATTGTAATTAATGCGCCATCTAGCTGAATGGGGCAGTTTGCACCCCTTTCTCACACCTATTGTTTTAGTCTCTGTGGCAGCAAAGTTTTCTGATAGTCTGCTTCAACACAGATTTTAAGTGCCCAAGTGTACATATGCATGACAAGAGGATTTTGAAACCAAACCAGGGAAGTGAATCACATGAAAACAATTACATTGGACTCCTCCTCACCTCACACTGTACTGTTCTGGCCAAATCCAAGTCTGTGCACCAAATTGTTAGCATATGTGAGTAAATTTCCTTGAGAATTTAAACACCTTTATACAATTTCAGTCAAAAATTCAATAAACTGCAAGAAATTGTAAGAAATTACGGATTTTGTGTGGAGAATGGTGAAATTTTGGAAAATTGAGGATGCAATTTACCAGTGTCCCTGGTGGCAATGCAATGCAACAAGGCAGCAGGCAGAGCCATTGGGATGCTGGGGTATAGGGAGGGGTATCGCCAGCAGAAGGAGAGAGCTGCTGTTGCACCACTGTATCGATCATTGGTGAGACTCCACCTGGAGTACTGTGTCCAGTTCTGAGGACCACATCTGGGAAGGACACAGGCTGTCCAGAAGAGGTCACCTAAAATGGTAAGGGCTGCATCATAAGCCCCATGAGGATAGACTGAGGGATCTCAATATGTACACCCTAGAACAGAAAAGGGAGAGAGAGCATATGATAGAGACAGTACAGTTACCGGTATACAAAAACTTACAGTAACAGTAGATCTTGAGAGGATCTCTTGCAGTGAGGCCACATCTATGGAACTACAGTCGCCAGGCAGTCAGGACCACACAGAAACTTTTCTAGCTAGCAGTCTACCAGGGGCCACCCACTCCCAACGTCTCACGCTGACATCATCCTATCCTATAAGAGTGGATGGCCCCAGCACCTTCCTCAGTTCTCCTGCCAGAGACCAGAAGCAGCAGGTCTCCTGCTGAGGAACAAGAAAGAAACAAAGATTCCTTCCCATAAAGGAAATAGCAGAAGGTTCTCCACTAAGGAGAAAGATGTACAGACACAGAAGGCCCACAGGGCCAGGGGATGGAGGGTGGGACGGCATGACCTGCTGCAAGAGATCCTCTCAAAGATCTACTGTTATGGTAAGTTCTTACGCAACTATACTATCTTACTTCAAGGGTATCTCTTGCAAGAGCCACACCTATGGAATGAGTCACAAGCAGTTCTTACATCAGAATGTCCAGTCTGGGTGGATGGAAACCACGAGCCAAAGAAAGTAGGCCCTGTAGAACAGCTAGGCCAAAATTGACCCTACGCCTAGAGACAATGTCCAGACTGTAGTGCTTTGTAAAGGTGTGGACTGTACTCCAAGTGGCAGCAGTGCAGATCTGTGCAACTGAACATTCGGGAAACAGGCAACAAGTGGCCATGCCTCTGGTGGAATGACCATGAATACCAGGAAGGGCCTTGCCATATTTCCTGTAGCAATATGTAATACAGTTGGCCAACCATTTGGACAAGCACTGTTTAGAAACAGAGATGCCCTCTTTCCCAGGGAAAAGGAACAAATAATCAAGAGGACTTATCACAGTCCTTTATATGGTGTGTATAGTAATGCAGGGTTCTATGCACATCTAAAGTATGGAGCAATGCTTCCCCTAGATTGGCATGCTCTGGATAATGAACAGACAGGTGGATGGATTGATTTAAAGTAAATTCAGACACCACCTTAGGAAGGAACTTAGTATTCATCTAAAAGACACCCCTGTCTTTGTGGAAAACCAAATAAGGAGGCTCACACAGATGAGATTGAGGCTCAAAATCCTTCAAGCAGAAGTAATGGCAACTAAAAATAACCCTTTCCATGACAGAAAGCATAGTCAGCATGTCACAGCTGCTCAAAAGGAGCCCAAGTAAGTTTCTCTAACACAAAAATTCAAAACCCTAGGTGGGACTGGATTGTGGATTGGAGATTTCAGAAAAATGCCTCTCAGAAATGTATGGGATACTTCCAGTTGTGCTACTGTACATCTATCAGCAGACACATGGAAGGCTGAAATGGCAGATAGGTGTATTTAACAGAGGAGTACTTCACACCACAGTCTGAGAGACATATAAAGTACTCCAAAATCTGATTCACTGGATAAGTGAAAGGGTCCAGTTGACGCAAAGCAGCCCACAGAGCAAAGCGCTTCCACTTCACAGAATAAGTGGCCCTGGTGGAGGGCTTCTAGCCGCCACCAGGACATTTTATTTATTTAGTTTTTTGTTGACCGGTAAGGACTAGACAAATCCTGCCTATTTTCAGGCATGATCCGGGGGAGGGGATACAGATGAATGCCAACTGTCCTTGAACCAGATTAAGCTGTTGGTGGTATTTTTAGTGAATGGGGAAATTTGGCCAGGACACCAGGGAAATTCCCTACTCTGCTTCCTGTGAGCAAGGGGACCCATTTTCCTATGGGACTAAGATGGTGGCTCCCATGGATCCTGGTGGAGGCGAGATGGTCCTTGGAGCTGAGGAGTTGGCCTCCTCCTCAGTTAATCCTGTGTGTGAGGCTTTTTCCATCTCTGAGAAGGTGGATGTGGATACTGCTCCAAAGTTGCCTGCATCTGAACTGCCTAGTCTGGATACTGTTACTGTTCTTGCTCCTGCTGAGGATCATTTGTTTACCTCTCCTGCTTGTGTGGCTTCCTCTGAGGCTCCTATTTTTCCCAGACCCACTGTTGCAGACGGACTTCCGAGCTGTCATTTGTTTCCAGTCCCGTTGTGAGTATTTGCAAGTGCTTCTTGCTGCGGAAGAGAGACGCGAGTGTCACAGCCAATCCCTCCATCTCGAGACAGGAGCATTGCTTACTGAGCTCCACTTTCTACAACAGCTGTCAGTTCACCCGAGTATGCACGACGGAGTTTGGTGCTGGGTTTGCTGCAACTCCAGACCTGGTAAACAGCGAGTTACAGACCTCCATGGACACGAACGGTTCCCATATGTCATCTCGGAACCTGCCAGTAAGATTTCTGTTGTTTCTTCTGACACTGCCTTAATTCCACATTTACGGGCTGGAGAGGGTTTGGGGTGGATACTGCGTTTAGAACAGTTGCTCCTCGAGCTGCTCAGATTCTAGACTGGCACTGCATTACTCGGCCACGGTTTCTCGTAGTACTGAAATTGTCTGGGGAAAGTTCTAACTTGATAACAATTTGTTGGTTATGGGGCATACTGTTGCTGAAGCCTTGTAGGCTGCTGGGTGGGTTAATGCTGGGCCAAATCAGCCTTGGGTGTCGCCTCAACAACCGGGGTCTGCGCTTGCTGACCGTATGGAACTTCCTCTTCTTTAGAGTTGTCTGACCTCTCGGTTCTTTTCCTCAGCAACAAAACCCTATGGAAATCTCTCCTTTGCTCAGTATTTCTGGGCAGCATCATGACCCTGAAGACCCTATTGCCCTGAAACCAGCGCCTGATGCAGGGGTCAACCTTAACCTTTTTTGCACTAGCCAGCAGGGCAAGTTGATTCAAAATTGCACTAGCCCTTAATTATAATGGTAAATTTTGATCACTTATACAGGAAACAATGCAAGCAAAGCCAAGAAATACTCTGATTATTGTACATTTATCCTGCTCCCACATTGCTTCCAGCTCCCAGCAGAAAAAGACTGCAATGCCATTACAGTGAGCCCCCCATTGTTTTGTACCACAGCCTCCTCTCTTCCTCTTTCTGCCCCCCACACCAAACAGAAAGAGGATATCACAACAGCAAATGTTCAATCAAGCAGTCCTAGCTCTCGCACACAGTAGCTGACATCATCATGCACCTCACCACACTGTCACCACCACCCACAGGGTAATGAACAGAGTCAGGCAGAAAGACACTCTCAGCCCTCACCTATAGTCAACTGGAGACCTGCAATTTTAAAGTTTTGTAATGGTCTCAAGTGAGCCAGGAGCTACATCTAAGATTTCTTTGGGTGAGAGCACAAACCTATGGGCTCGGAAATAGAAAACTGACATTTTATTTGTAAAAGCATTGATTTTAATATGCTCTACCCCAACAATGACAGATTTTTCTTTAACATTGTCCTTTCATCAGCCAGGGAAACAGTACACAGGCATAACACTATACTATTTCTGTTTCTATATAGGATGATCTATGCACCCCAGGTATGCCTATTTCAATGTTTCAAATTATGTATTTTATCAAGGTTTATTTTTGTATCATATGTGATCCATAGCTTTGTTTTTAGGCTGAAAGGACATGCTGAGTGGGATAAGGGTGGAACTGTATGGATGGTGATGGCTGGCATGGTCCATTTAGAAGAGCTGTGGACCCTACACTTGCCAGTAATGGCAGCTATGGATCTATGGATGGTCACTTCAGAGTCTGGTCTGCAGTGGCACCCAGGAAAATACAGAGTTAAGAGACTTGGAGGGGAGAGGAAGTTATGGTGAGACTGGGATAAAATCCACCACCTGCAGGGCTGATTCTGTATACCTCTTTGCGTTTTGCCACTGAAATGTTGGATACAAACACTCAAAATTTAGTAAAATAAGGGCACTGGTCTTAATAATATTGAACAAATTGTTAGACATAGACACATTCAGAAAACTGGAACCTCGTGACTTAACAGCACTCTGCCCTTGATCACACCCTGAACACTAGCTGAGAGTCTTAACAGTGGAGTGATAATGACTCACATTGAGTCTTTTGTGGGATCCCTGTCTTGAACTGCCAGATAATTGCAGCTCTTAATCACACCTGGCCATCTGGAACATTGAGAGAGATTAGCATGAAGACTAGAGAATGCTAAAGTAGAGACATTTTTAACTTCATTAACCCTATTAAAATCTGCACTAGTCAAGATGGGCTAGTAGAGAGTTAGCTGCACTAGCCCTGATCAATTTGCACTAGTGTTTGGACTAGTAAAACAATGTTAAGATCGACCCTGGCCTGATGTTCCCGGGCCTGGCCTGGAACATCTCTGCCCCAACCCCCCGTCCTTCTGTGAGTACTCAAGTGAGCTAATCCTGAACGTGATCGGAACTCATCTCGCAGAACATATGCTGGATTATTTCATGCTCCCTCCTGCACCCAAGTAAATGGCGTAACACAGTAAGGCTAAAATATAAAGGAGGCTTACAGTTATATCCTGACAGAATATATATGTGGGCATTACATTTTGAAGGACAGCATGGGTTTTCTGCTCAGGATATTTATGCTTTAATTCACACCTCAGGTGATCCAAATTTCGATATCAGCTTTAAAACTGCTGAAGGTTTGGAGCTTTTCTGGGAACGTTATCAAGGTGTTAGTAACAACCCTGACTGGAAGGTTTTGCTGCTATTCCTCTCACTAAGCTTGCCTACAGAACAGTGACTGTGTTGTTCAAGAATAAAGGGTGACAATATCGGATATTTTGTTCTGGTTAAGGGCTAAATGTTCTGTTTTAGGTCTTCCAGACCCTATTATTGACTCTGAGGATATTTGGACTGGGGGTGGAGGATTTGGGTCAAATTGCCTCAGGTTCAAGGTATTATTCAGCATCTACCTAGTTGCTTCTACCTGGGGAGGGACCAAGGTTTTATCTTTTATGCTGGGCAACCTCGCTCATGTTTCAGGTGTGGGGCTCATACTCATCTGAGCAATGCCTGCGATAAATGAAATGTTCCCTTTGTGGAGGGATCGGCCATGTCACATTTGCCTGCCAAACTCCTGTTATTTATAATCTTTGTGAAGACACCACCACACATTCAGAGATTGTCCCTGGGCTTCACATAATTTGGGAGGAGATGACTCTACTGAAAATATGGCAGGGGAACCAGGGATGATTACCCTATTGAAGTGCCCCTTCCCGGCCCTCCTCACCCTCTGTAACCGTTTCTGCTGTTGATCCTTCCCTTCTAAACATGTGCCTCTCTCCCTCTATTCCAGTCAAGCTCCCAGTGCAGCAGGTAATTTCCCAGGTACCACAGCCCTGGAGGTGGTTGCTGATCCGGTATTGCTCATTCCTTCTGAGAATACGGAGTCTCACCCTTGCTCTGTTGAACTACCGGGCCTTCCGGCAAGACCCTGCTATGCCGCCTCCCCACTCCATGGATTGGGAATTTCAAAAAATAGATGGATGACATGCAGTATATCCCAAAAATTGGGCAAAGATGCTATGGATGGAGGTGAGGCTGGTCTTCCCATGTCCAACAGGTTCCTTCCACTTGCTAAAAGGAAGCAGTGGGATGCAGAGGATAATGATTTGGATTCCTCTTCACTAATTTCCTCACAGCCAGAACTTGTAATTGATTCTGAATTTCCTCCATAGATATCAAAGGGAGGGCAAGAAGAAAAAATCCAAAAGATTGGGGAATAAAGCTGTTAAACCTCTGGTTTCCACTATGGCAGATGCCTCTACCACCTGAACATGATGTGGCTCCTTTCCTTGGGATCTTAAACGCCAATAGTATAAAGAACCACAAAAAAGACTTGCCACTTTTCTATAATTTCTGATCATCATCTTGATATTTGTTTACTTCAAGACACCATGTTACATACTACTAGAGATCTACGGGCATCTACTGACTGGTTTAGGGTGCTTCTTTTTGGTCACTGGGGAGAAACCATGCTCAGGGCTGGGTTTTTAATCTTGAATCCTGACCTCCATGTTTCTCGTCTGATTGACCTGGTTCCTGGCCGTACGTGTATTTTTGATTCCGGCTGGGGCACATAATTACGATTATTAATATTTATAATTACCAGACAAAATTCCAACGGGTTACTTTATTGCAGAAAGTTCTACCTTTTGTATACCACAAGATTTGTTTTTTAGAAGGTGATTTCAATTGTATATTGTCTTTATCTGATCGAAACAGGTAGATCACAAAGTTATATTCTGATTCCAACTTTTTGTACAGAATGTATACACAGGCCAAGCTTAGGGATTGTGCGGCTGGTTTTTCTAGCTTACTGAGCATACCTTACTCTAGAGTCACTTGTCTACTAGAATTGACTTCTGGTTTGCCTCCCATTGGGTCCCTGTGCTCTTTTTCAGCTTCTCCAGGTGAAACTTCTGGCCACAGACTGATTACTGTTTTTGTTGGAACTCCTGTAAACAGAACCTGGCCCGATCCAGTCTGGAGGTTGAATTCGGCTCTTTTATCAGATACAGATACCTGGACTCTCATTCATAATGAGTTGGAGGCCAGGTTTTCTGTTCTGATTTATATGATAATTCTCTTTTATGGTGGCAAGACTAAATGAGATTTGAAAACCTTATGTAGCTCTTTGGCAAAGCGGGCAGCAAATTCTAAGTATCTAACCTACCTCCAGTTCAGGGATAGGCTCCAGAGGCTTTCTCAAGCTGTAGAGACTGGAGAAGATCTCACAGATGACATTGTTGGATTAAATCTGAGATGTGTAAGTATCAGTATGATAGGGGCCCATTCCTGTTTTAGAACAGAAGTTTGGTACTCAGGGAAAGCGCAAGAAGTTAATCCTTATGAATGTTGTGCGCAAGGGTGGACTCTAAATATATGGATGCCTTGAGGTCTGATACAGGTCAGACTGTAAATTCTAGAGCTGACATTGAGGAAGTGGTTCATCAGTTTGTGGAAGTTTCCTTTTGTACCAACTCTCCCTACTATCGGGATGGAAGAGTTTCTACGTACATTACAGATACCTGATCTTTTGGAATCAGATAAATCTATTGACCTCTCCTATTTCCCAGAAAGAAGTGGAGGAGGTTATTGCTGGATTACCATCTGGTTCTTCTCCTGGTCAGGATGGATTACCAGGGAACTCTATAAGAAAGCAGTTAGTCTCTTAAGTCCCTATTTGTTAAAAGTTTATAATGCTATATTATCTGGTTTAGTTCCTTTTCCTGCAGCTTTGGCAGACAGTATTTTGATTTTCTTTATAAAAAGGGGATAGATTGGATCTTAGGAATTGGAGGCCCATTAGTTTGTTAAATGTCGACTGGAAAATTCTATGTAAAGTTTTGTGCAACGTTTGTCCTGGGTAGCTCAGGAAGTGATTTCACCCGATCAGACTTGTGCCATTTCCGCCGGGGTATGAGAGTCATTACCAAATTACTAAGAGAAGCTTTTGATGGGTGAGTGGTTTCTGGGTATTTACTCTCCTTGACCAAGCTAAGGCCTTTGATGAGTTCCCCATATCTACCTGGTTCAGGTTTTAAACATTATGGTAAGGCTCTCCTCTAGTCCACTTCTCTATGTTTTTCTTTAGATCCTTTATTAAGAACATTACATATGACAACAGGGATTGCACCATTTCAGGGTTTTGGGGATGGTGTATTTCTGATTGCCCTGGCTTATGCAGATGATACACTACTATACTAGTGGTCGATCAAGTATCTGGGAGCGGAGCTATGGAGGTTGTGAACTCTTTTCTGTTGTTTCTGGTTCAAGGATCAACAGACGAAAAAATAAAGCTGTGGGGATTCGTACTTTAGAAGTAGCTCCTCGAGCTATAGGGGTGTTGGGGTATCTGCATTACGATTAAAATTCTGGGGCGCTGGTTTGGAGCTCCTGTTACAACTGGGAAACGGCCTTGGCCAAAGCAGAGGAGAAAGTTGCAAGATGAAAAGGTTTTCCTATGACAAAAAAAAGGGTCTTTATGTTTAAAACTTTTTGTTGCCTATTTTTCTGAATGTTAATTATCTGTATCCTTTGCCTGTCAAATTAGAGGTTAGGATGTATAGCGTGGCTTTTCAGTTATTATGGGGAGTCGGCTAATCCCATAATGTGAAATAGTACCTATTGTCTTGTGTGTAATGGTAGTTTGAACATGATCAATCCTGTGATTTTTCTTTTACTGTTTTTCTTTATGCAAATGTTGTTCCTGTTTTGTTGTTGAGTCAATTGCCTTGGGTTCCCTTGTTTAGAGATAGATGCTGCTATTTTGACAGAATTGGAAACCCAGCAATGGGGGTATTTCGAACATCCCACAAGGTTTTTCTCCTATCTTTTGGAAATCTGTAAGAAATTAAAACTTTGGCATATCTTGACCTCTGACCTTTGCATACTACCAGAAAACTGGAGTATCGTAGCTGTTACAGGAGATCTGATTTAAAGATCATTGTCTGGTATTACGGACACTGTAGTCCTTGCTGATGTCCTTCGCAAGTAACAGAAACCAGACTCCTCCTAAAGTGTGGGATTCTGTATGGCTTAGCTGTCATTCTAGACTAAATGTCATAGAAATCATTTTCACAAATCTATTCAAGACAGATCTTGTCTAAGGGAGGGTTGTGGATTGGAGATTGAAACAATGTTACATCTTTTTACAATGCCCATATATTTCTGGTTTATGGCCTATGTTGGCCTGTTCATGGAATATCCCTCATCTAAGGTCTATGAATTATAATTCCTTGGTGTATGGTCAGTATGATAACATTCTTTGGAGTGGATTCATTTAGGGACAACTCAAGTAATTTTGCTCTCATTAAATGGGTAATTTGGCAAACTAGATATCAATTTGTGTTGCAACAAAACAGCTATTATTGCTGGGCTTACAAAATAAAATTGAGTCTGAAATCACAATGTTATTTAAAAAAAAAGACATGTCTTTTCTAGAGCCCTTATGCAGGACTGGTGGAAAGGTTGGGTTCTCTCCCTTTTACGGTTTTTGATTGACCAGTGAATTCGCTGGGCGTTTCTATGAACTGTTTTTGTTTCCATTATATACTGGGATGGGAAGGGCTGTTGGGATAGCTGCTTTTTTGCTTCTGGTTATTATAGGTTTTTCTGAGTGGGTTTTGTTCTTGGAATTTTGGGTTTGTCTTTAGTGTTTCAGACTTTTGAAGGGTATGAATGGTTTCTTGTTTTCTGGACTCTGATGTTATATATTGATTCCTGTATTTTACAATTTTTCTGTTGTATTTTCCCTTGTTTTGTTTATGAAGCTTTATCCAATAAAACAATTCCTACTCTTTTGATAAGTGCCATGGGATCTTTAACATCCACCTGAACTACCACCAATCAAGGCAGATGGGATCTCGGTTTAACGTCTCATCGAAAGACGGCACCTCAAAGTGCAGCACACCTCTCATGCTGCATGACAGTGTCAGTACTGGGATATTAACCCAAGTGCCAGATGTAGGAACTGAACCCACAGCTCTCTGATCTCCTGGCCTCAGAGGCGAGGTGTGCTACCTACTGAGCCACTGACATCTGCCACCTCGGGGACACCCCAAATCTATCCATGGCTATGCCTTCAGGAGCCAGGCGTGAAGATGCAGGGTTGAGGTCCAGGCGGACCAGGATGCCTCTGTCCTAGGACAGCAAGCTGGTGCACAGAGGCAGGGGCACTGAGGGTTCCACTGTCAACTGCTGCAGTAAGGAAACCAGATCTGACAAGGCCAGAAGGGGCAATGGGGATCATAGTGGCCCCTTCCATCTGAAGCTTGTCAGAACCCTCTGAAGCAGGGAGAAGGGGGTAAAGGCATAAAGAAACCTCCCTTTCCAAGAGAGGGACAATTCGTCTTGCCAGAAAACTCCAGGCCCTAGAGTGAGCAAGCAAAAAGCAGCAGTTTTGCACTGGGTGGGGATGCAGAAAGGTCCAACCCTGGATAACCCCACCTGTCAAACGTCTTCTATGATGGAGATCAGCAGCTCCCACTCATACATCATGGACTGCGACCAGCTTAGCCTGTCCACCAGGATGTTTTGGACACTTGGAATATGAATGGCCAACAGTTCTAGACTGTGTTCTAGAGTCCAGTACCAAACTCTCACTGCTTCCCGCACAGAGGGTATAAGAGAGTGTCCCCTGCTTGTTGATGTAGTAGACTACACCGATGTTGTCCAGCTGCACCAGAAGGCCTGGGGATAGCTGGCTGGAAGGCTTGCAGGGCATAAAGGACTATCCGCATTTCTAGGGCGCTGATGTGGAGAAGATTCCATCTTAGAATCGTCCCTTGTGTTTGTTGAGGCCCCATATAAGCACCCCCACCCTCAACCCTGAAGCATCAATTGTGAGAATTTGTTGAGGGGTAGGAATAAGAAGGAATCCCTCTTAACAGACTACTGGGTTCCATCCACCAAAGCAGAACCTTTGACTGGAGTGGAGACTAGGACCTGCTGCTCCAGGTGGTCGGTGCGCTGATCCCATTGGACCCTCAGTGTCCACTGGGGTACCCTCATGTGCAGTCTGGCTGGAGGCACTGTGACTACAGCCACAGCCATCAAGCCCAAGAGCTGGAGGAAGGTTCTGGCTGAGACATATGTGCTGTTGTACAGCAGGCAGACTTCAACCCTTAAGCAGTCCACCCTGTCCTGGAGCAGGAAGACCATATCCCAAGCTGTATCCAGGCTAGCCCCTATGTACTGGAGGCACTGACAGGGGGAAAGGCTGACTTGAGTAGACTGATGCTGATGCCCAGTTCCTAGAACAGGTGGGTGGTATGTTCCAGAGCCTGCAACAGTTGTTCCCTGGACTGTGCTTTGAGGGAGCCAAGTAGGGGAAGACATAGAGTCCCTCTCTCCTGAGAGCTGCCACTACTACTGCCAAGCATTTGGTAAACACCTGAGGGCCATGGACAAGCCAAAAGCAAGGCCCGAAACTGGAAGTGTGCTCCTGAAAGTGGAACCTGAGGTACTGACAGTGGGAGGCAGATACATTGATGCAGGTATGCATCTTTCATGTCGAGGGAGCTGATCCAATCTCCCTGATGCAGGACCGTAGCACTCCCTGAAGGATGACCATCTGGAATTTCTTGTACTAAATAAAGAAATTTAGCTCCTGGAGGTCTAAGATGGGCTTGAGATCCCTGCACATTTGGGGACGAGGAATAAGTGAGAGTAGAACCCCTGCCCTGCTGCAACTCAGGGATAGGTTCTATAGCACTTTTGTGCAGCAAGGTGCAGAACTTCTTCCAGAGCACTTGAATGTGGTCCGGAGGGTAAGAGGACTAAACCAAAGGTTTTCCGGAGGCCACTCCAAAAGCTCCTGAGTGTGACTGCTTTCTATGAGCTGCAAGACCCAGGCATCTCTGGTGAGCTCCCTCCACTTGTCCAGGTGAGGGAGAGCGACCCCCTACTACCACCTCCTGCCGGTTGGGGGCAGGCAAGAGTCATGCTGAGGTAGTACCTGCAGCTGCTCTGTGTTTACCCTGAGGTTTGGAGCTGGGTTTAGGCCTATGGGCAGCACACTAAAGGGCATCCGCTGACTACTGCTAAGATGGTTGGTGTGGTACATGGAATGAACTGACTGCAAGGTGCGGCCGGAGGTCTGCAGGTTTGAAAGTATGTCCTGCCGTCCGCCAAGAACAGTTTTTACCCTCTAAAGGGGCATTCGGGACAGATTGTTATATATCCTTGTAATAAATCTTGGTGCCTCACAGAGAGACTCAGTTACACGTATGCTCAGTGGCCATCTTTATTCTTCTCAGAGACAGTGGACACACATCAGTGAATATAGACAAAGAAAACCTACTAGACATGACAAGAACTTTTATTTATTTATTTTATTTATTTATTAAGATATCAGATGACACCTTTGAGCAATGGCTCATTTACAAAGGTTCCTCATCAGGTAACAAAAACATAAAATGAGCAGACTTGAGTAAGGTAACACTCATACAATAAGGGATAAATAAAGAGGCATCAAAGACATATTTACATAAATTTGTGCATATTTCAACCAGCAGGACATAAATAGAAGGCACTGTACAATGTATGCCAGGAGTATTGCTTAGGTGGTAAGTGCACGAGACAAAAATAAGGGATTAATCGGAAGAGATGGGAGAAGATGCAGCTCAGGAAGTATTGTCAGGGTGGGAAGATAGGGAGTAGAAGGGATTAATAGGGAAGAGCTGGGAGGAGGAGGGCAGCTCAGGAGCATTGTCAAGGGGAATATAGAAAAATAGTAAGGAGGGGAGGAGTTGGGAGGTAGGAATAAAGGTGGGTGGTCGGAAGAGATGGAGGAGAGGGTATAAGTAGGATATGGGAGGAAGGTGGGGATGGGTGAGAAGAGAGTGGGTGGGCATGAAGGGCAAAAGAAAAACCTGGGGTGGGATCAGAGAGTTGGAGGTGGGGGCAGAGTACAAAGAAAGGAAGGAGAAAGGATGGCACTGCAAAAGATCACAGAGGCAGCAAGGAAGTAGTGCTAGGCAGGGAGGGGTGGGGAGGCTGAAAGGTGAACCTGGAAACAAGTTAGAGGAAGCAATCACAAGAGGCACTGGCTACAAGGTGTTGGTGAAGAGAGCATTTAAGCGTGCCTAACGTGACAATGTTGGACATTTCTGATGGAAGAGAGTTGAAATAGCCAGAGGCTCTGTATATGGGCGTTGACCTTGTATGGTCCAGCAATAGGGAGCGTAAATGTCTGGCACTCTGATCTTCTGGTTAGGTGGGAGATATGGTAAGGGGTATGTAAAGACTGAACTCTAGAGCATGAGATCCATTGAGGTATTCTTAGCTAAGATACAGGTCTGGTACTTGAGTCTGCCCATTAGTTGAAGCTATTCTGCTTGCTTATAAATATTGCATGTGCGGACAAGGCAGGTGGATGGGGTGAGGAGACAACAGGCCTTGTTAAGGAGCTATGGTTATGCGCTAGAGTGCAGTGTCAGTAGCTGATCTGTAAATGACAAGCCCATAGCTGATGATAGAGATAACGAGCTCTGTATAGCAAGACTTAGGGCTTTGCCGTAAAACAGTGCCTATGCTTATATAAGAGCTCTAAGCGGGTATTCATGGTTTTGTCAATGTGATCAAAATTGTTGATGTAGGCTAGTGTGCAGTCAAGGGTCAGCTCAGATATTTAAAAGATAACACCAACTCCAAAGTTGTGCCAGCAGTTGATTGTTAGTTCTTGGTCTTTGTGCTTGTTGTGAGTTCCATGGAACAACATTGTTCTATTTTTGTAATTCAGGATGAGTTTGTGCGATTTAAACTAGATTTCAACCTCTGCAAAACTATTCTGTAGCTGAGACTATAGAAAGGATGTGTCAGGGTGGCAGGTGTAGATGTGCGTCATCCACATACAATAGCATCCTGTCCTGGCAAGAGGTGGGAGATTGTTTAAAAATATGCTGAAAAGCAAGGGGCCCAAGATGGATCCTTGTGGGACTCCAGAATGGACCGGGAGGAGGTAGAGAGAGAGAGAGAGAATCACCAATCCTGACCTGCTGGGAGTGGTCACTGAGATAGCTTTGAAACCAGTGGGTGGTATCTGGGAGAGTCCAAGTGGAGAGTTGTTTGATCAGCAGGGTGTAGTGGTGATGCTCAGACACCTTTGTCAGATCGATGAATGTGGCTCCAACCAGTTGTCCAAGATCAAGTGCATTATGGATATAGGATGTGAATTCAAGAATGGCGGTGGTGGTGCTGTGCTCTTTTCGAAAACTGTATTGTTGGGGACATTGCAAGTTGTATTCTTCTAGGCACTCAACAAGCTGCTCTGCAACTATCCATTCAAGGCTTTGGTGGAGGAGAATGAGATTGGCCTGTAGTTGCAAGGTAGAGTCTTGTCACTGCTTTTTGTGAATTGGGGTCAGCACTGCAGCTTTCTATTTTAGGGGAACTGAGAAAGCATAAGACAGCGGTTTAGGATTTTGGTAAGTGGGGTCAGGACTTCTTCAATGATGAAGCGAGCAGTTTCAGATCAAAGTACCACTACTAAATCTGGCCTTTCCCAGAACTTTTAGTAGGAGTTTTTTGCTAGACTGTCAGGGATTGCTTTAAAGTAGAACAGTGGGTGCCCCTGCATCCTACGGTTTTGTCAGTGGATATAGTATAGGGGTGGGAGCATAGAAGCTTGAGGGTAGCACGTGAGTAAGGTCTGTGAAGGTAGAGTTAAAAGCATTGGCCATGGTAGCTTGGTCTATAGTGGAGGTGCCATCGATGTTTAGCAATGTGGGTGCCCCTTTATGGTCTTTCCCTATAATTTCAGAGGGTTGCTCCAGAATTTCTTCCCATCTTTCCATATACTGGCCACGAGCGCTTATAATAGTTGGCTTTCTCAAGGCGAATAGCACTAGTGCAGGCGTTTCTTGATGTTTTGTATGCCTGGGTGTCAGCCTGGGTGCCAGAGGCCTTGGCTCGATACCAGAGGTGATCCTGGCACTTCATTTGTTTAAGCAGTTCCATAGTGACCCATGGGTTGGAAAGACCATTGATCGTACACTTTTGTATGGGGCATGGGCATCACAGGCAGAGTTGAAACTGGAGATAAAATACTCAAGTGCAGCATCCACATCAGGGGCTGTGTCAATAGGTGTCCAGTCATGTTCCAGTAGGAGAGTTTTGAGGGACCCTAGCCGACTAGGGGCCAATATACAGCAATTTATGGTCTTTGAAGGGTTTGGTCAATTTGTTAGTCCAAGTGCAGAGGCCTGGGGAATGGTCACTTAGGGAGTCGGGAGAACTTCGGTTTTGTGATGTGATCCGGGTGGTTGGTAAGCTTCCAATCAAGTAGTGTGCTAGTCCCTGTTCTATAATTCACCTGGTGGGTGAATCTACCATCTGCAAGAAATTGGCTGTGGAGAGAGCATCCTTATAGCTATCCGTGTACACATGGACCACAAATATCCACATGCATAAACTACAACCCTAATGGCATTGTTTAGACTCTGCCATATATATATATATATATATATATATATATATATATATATATATATATATATATATATATATATACACACACACACACACACACTACACTCCTCCCCTTAGACAAAAACTTGTCTAAGATACTTCCCTGATAACATTTCTTAACTTCGAGGCGAAGTAGATTATTCTGTGCCCAGAAACAAGTTCAGGGATTATTCTGCCCTTAGGGTAGAACTTGTCAGTAAGTAACAGTACAAGTAAGAGTTCAGTTGTACAGAGGTACAGGTTCACTACATAACTTTAAAGATCAAGTCTTTGTGGGTGGTCCTTGGTGCCTAATGGAATATCTACGGGCTGCAACAACTGCTGCTGGTGAAACAGGTGTTTCATTATTCTTTGGCACCAGCCTTGGTGGATCTTCACGGGCAGGAGCAAAGTCCTCTGTGTCACTGTCGTCATCTGGAGAGACATCTTCTGCTGCATTTGTTGGAACCTTGGAATGCAGCAGGTGATCCATGTGTACATGAATAAGTTAATATCCCACACGAACTGCACAAGTCAAAGGTCCACGTGTCTCAAACACCACTCCAAGAATCCAAGAAATCTTGGGATATCTACAGTCTCGAACCATCACCCTCTTCCCAGGATGAAAAATTTGTACTGGCTTGACTGACTTGTCATGACCCTTTGCTGTTGTAGTTGATGCTTTGCAAGAGTATCGTCAAGTCCAGCTTAAGCAATGACAAGCAGTGTACGAGGTTGACGTTTGAGAAACATTTCAGCAGGTGTTCACTCTGTGACTGTGTGAGGAGTGTTTCTGTGTGAACAGAAAATGAGATAACCTTTGAGCTGTAGGTACTTGCTGTGAATCTGGTTTATTCTAAGCTTTTTGAATGTCTGTACAGCTCTTTCAGCTGCACCATTGGATGCTGAATGGTAAGGTGGGGTCAAAATATGTTGGGCAACATTTTGCATTAAGAACAGTTTGAAGTCATGAGAAGAAAACTGGGGACCATTGTCCGACACTACCTCCTGTGGTAGGCCATATGAGGCAAAAGTTGTCTCAGAAGATTTACAGTCTTTTCAGTAGTCGTGACTTGTGTGGGCAACACTTCCACCCATTTGGAGTGGATGTCAATTACTACTAGGAAATGCTGTTTGTCCACTTCAGCATAGTCAATATGGATCGCTCCCACAGTGTGGTAGCCCAGGACCATGGATGCAGGGGTGCAGTTGATGGTTGGTTCGGACAGGCGCACATGATGCACATTGATTGACAAGATGTTGGATATGTTCAAGTCCTGGCCACCAGAGGTATCCTCTGGCCCAATGCTTTCATGTGAGAGATTCCAGGATGACTGTCCATAGAGTCAGAAAGTAATCTCTTGCAGAACTTTGGGTATCACAACTCAAGCTCCTGCAGAACATAGCCTTGCTCTTGGACAACTGGGCCTTCTTGGAGTGTGGTGGGAGCACACTAAGTCCTGGCGCTAGCTCTGGGTTTCTCTGTGCTGTCTGCCTGTGAATTGACATTGGTGGCGGTGAGGCGCCCATGGCTACAGGTGCAGCATATGGTGGAATCAGTGAAAACATTTACTCTCCTTTTGAGTTGATGTGGATGTGGTGAGAGCACATTCTATCTCAGAGTGCAGAGGACGGAAAGAAGCATCTCTCTCCTTTGGATTTGTAGGTGGGTGCCCTTTCCTCCTGGAGTGGACGACTGCAAGGTTTTGGGTTGTTTGGGAGGAACTGCTGGGGTTTGGACCAGAGGGTTTTTCCCCTGTGATTGTTGGTGAGGGACTTTCAGGGCTGGTGGGCAGCTGAGGTCTTAGTTCCCTCCTAAAGTGGCCTTTCACTATTGTAGGTTTGCCACTCCTGAAAGGGAAGGTTGCTACCTGCCTTTAGGGCCATAGCACCAGAATAGAGATTGTAGCTGAAATTGGTTTGTGATTTAGAAGGAACTCAGAGGGGCTTTAGTGGATGGTGGCAGTCCCTCTGGGTGTTCCTACGGCATCTTTGTGGGGGAGCTATTGCTTGCCTTTCAGGGGCCTATATTTTCTGATCCCAACCTTTTAGTTTAATCCTGAATTTTGGTGTCTTGGTCTGAGTTTGTGATTGCTGTTACTGAAGAGGTATCAGAGAAGAACTGGTTGTTTGGAGGAATTTTGGTGTCTGGACTGGGGAGAGCCCTCCGGTTTCTTTTAAGAAATCTTTTGTGTTGATCTTTTAGGATATCTTGTGTACCTGGCGCTGATCTATTGTTACTACCACGAGACCTGCAATGTCTGATTTTGCTCTTTAGAACTGAGAGAGGGTAAGAGCCTGTCTTGTTTCAAAATATCCACTGAACTTTTGGACATTTGGACACTAGATATACTTGGACATTTTATTTTTTGTTTTGATTTAAATTCTGTTTTATGTTCTTTTTATATTTTATTTTGATTTTGTGGGTTGGTTTTATAATTTTGTTTTGATGAGTTTTGGTGTGTAGTGTGGGGATTTTAATATGTAGAAAGGCCTGCCACCATGGTCGTATGCTATGTCGTCCTCTTCACGCCCTCGCCCTTTCTCCCTTGCCATTACAGTTGTCCAACATACCAGCACTGTAGAACACTGGGTATTGTGTGGAGGGGAGGAGGGTTTTGGTGTAAACAATGGAGGCCGAATGATGATTAACCGTATTGGGGTAGTGGAAACCAGAGGATGCCCTGGGGTGAAATGGACTCTGGAGCGAGGTCACTCTTGTCTGGTTTCCATACCAAGGGCACCACTAATGATGTTGGGCAAGTGGTCTGTGCCGCTCCAGAGGCCCATCCAACCCGAGGCGGTGTTGTGCAATGCCAGATCCATAAGAAACAAGACTGCAGTTATTGCACATCTTGTTGAGTCTGTGGATCTGGCTTGCACCTCCGGATTCCTAGCTGGACGAAAATGCTGATCCAATTTTTTGAAATAGCCGTTCCAGCTGGGTACTCAGTGTTACACCACTCGAGGTTGGACCGAAGGGTGGTCTGTTTTAAGACCAACTGGCCTCACAAGTGTACCAGTTCAAGGAGCTGGAGTCCTTTGAGTGTACTGTAGTGGCAGGTGTGGACTGCAGAATTGCTCTCATCTATACGTCCACCAGGTGATGAGAAGCATTTTCTGCAGGAAGTAACGAACCGTCATCGACCGGCATTTGAGTCACCCAGGCTGGCGGTCCTGGGTGACTTCAACGCCTGGGTCGATGACGAACTCTCAGTTTGGACAACACTTCCTCCAATTAATGACATCTTCGGCCTTACACAAGTGGTTACTTCTGCCACTCATAAGAGTGGTCACTCCTTGGACTTGGTTTTCCTCCTGAGGATCGAAGGCCTTCGACGTGGGGTGGAACCTGTCGGCTGGTCCGATCACCACACTGTGAGTTCAGTTTTCACAGAGTCTCTGGGTTGTTCATCTTGACATCCACCACCACCCCAGGTCCCTCTCAGCTCCCCTGTAGGCCTACCCCTGTGGAGATGGTCAGGCACTGCTCTTTGAGATGTTAGCTCTACAGGCCTGGTAGCGGTGCTTGACCTTATCGGTGTTCTTTGGAGTGAGCAATGATCCTGATGCCCTGGTGCTGGCCTATAACAGGGCCATCTCCTTGGCTCTGAATCAAATTGCTCCTGTCCGTTAGTCCTCTCCCCTTCGACCTCGGTCCCCATGGTATGATGGGACTTTGAGGAGATGCGATGACAAGGATGAAGATTAGAGCATTGTTGGCAGAGAACTGCCCTTGATGCCGACCATCTTAGACTGATGGAACATTACCAACTTATCATTCCACAATCTCCCGTAAGAAGGCAGAGTTCCTGTCCGGGAGATTGCGGCTGCTCAGAACCGCCCAGCTCTGCTTTTTCGAACTGTCGACAGACTGTGCAACCCAGCCTGTCTGCAGGTTTGGAAAGCTTTTTCACAAGTGGAGTGTGATGAGCTGTTGCTTCTTTGCGGATAAGGTGGCTGACATCAGTGCAGCACTCCAGCTTGCTCCTCTATGAGAGAAGCTATTGATTGGCGTTTGGTCACAGCCTCTAGTCTCTCCTGGAGTTCCTTTGACCGGCCTGAGTTCATTGATGTAATGAGGATTATCCAGGTATTCGCCCTACATGCTGTAGTCTGGACCCGGCCTCACTTCCCTGATAAAGGTTGTCATGACATCATTGGCCCAGTCCTAGCAGATAGTCTGGTGCTCCTTGGATATGGGTGAGTTTCCTAGCTCCCTGAAGGAGGCGGTGGTGACGCCTCCTGAAGAAAGCTTCTTGGATCCCAATTGCCATGCCAACTACAGGTTTATCTCTAATCTTCCTTTGTAGGAAGATTATTAAGAAAGGCATGTAACAATTGGAAAACCATTTAACCATCCATGACATCTATGAACCACTCCAGTCTGGTTTTCGAAAGAGGCATAGTACCGAGACAGCACTGGTTGGGTGCTCAATGATCTCCTGATGGCTAGAGATCAGAAGAGCCATTCTATCTTGGTCCTTCTTGATCTCTCTTCAGCTTTTGACACTGTGGACCATGGGGCACTTCTCGAGCGCCTGGAGTTCATCTGTGGCCTGTCAGGTACAGTCCTCAGTTGGTTTAGATCTTTCCTCACTGACAAAACTCAGAGAGTGGTGTCAGGGATAAATTCTTCCGCTGCATCTCTCTGTCATGTGGGGTTCCCCAGGGCTCGGTGTTGTCCCCATGTTGTTCGCAGTGTATATGCTGCCCTCGAGACATTGTAAGACGGTATGGGCTGAGGTTTCATTGCTATACAGATGATACCCAGCTCTACCTATCTTTGCACCTGACCAGGATACAGCTCTTTCGATCTTTAATAACTGTCTCACTGAAATCCAGTGCTGGATGAATTCAAGCTGGCTGAAGTTGAATTCAGAGAGGACTAAGGTAATGGTTGTGAACCTGGGTTGTAGGGTAGAGGGACAGGAGCTGGTTTACCCTCAGGTTTATTTATAGGGGCGTCCAGCTCCCTACCTCTGAACAGGTGCTGGAACTTGGGGATGATTTTTGATAATGAGCTGACATCAAGCATCGCAGGTGTTGGCGGTTGTCAAACTTTCCTTTATCATCTTAGGAACATCGCCAAGATTAAGCACCTTGTTCCACCCTCCGATCTGCCTACGTTGATCCATGCTTTGTGACCTCTCACCTTGATTACTGCAACTCCCTTTATCTAGAGCTTCCTGGGGTTGATATCCGCCTTGCAGCTGGTGCAGAATGCTGAGGCCGGTTAATGGCGAGTGCGTCTCATGCCTGTCATATTTCGCTGGTTCTGCGTGATCTGCACTGGCTGCTAATTCAGTGGTGGATCACCTTTAAGTTGGTCTTTTGACTTACAAAGCCCTACAGACAGGGCCTGGACTACTTGAAAGAGCTTCTGGTTCCCTACTGCCGTGGCGATCTCGCCGCTCCAGCGGATGAGGGGTTGCTAGAGATTCTGAGGGTTTCTTTGAAATCTTTAGGTGCTCGTGCTTTTATGTATGCTGCCCTACCCTCTGGAATTCTCTACCCGTCCGCTTCATCAGTGTGCATCCGTGGAGGAATTAAAAAGGCCTTGAAGACCTATTTATGGTCTAAGATTTATTTAATTAATTAATTTGATTTTATGAGCTCAGGTTATTGGTAGATTGAAGTTTTATTTGATTTACTTGTATTTATTGTAAGACCTTGAATTTGTGAAAGGTGCAGTATAAATAAAGTTTTATTATTATTATTCTTGTCTAAGAAAGGTCGGAGAATTGGGTAGCTCGTCAAGTTGGGTCAACCATTTGGGTGAAATCTAGGACTTTAGAGAGACAGGATCTCTCTCTGTCTCTGCTGTGATATCCTAATGCAAAGGGTAACTCCTCAGAATGTGAAAGATGAAATACTGCCCCATCGTCTTCCTTCTCTGTAGCATCTTTGCATGGCAGTCTCGATAATGCATCTGTATTTGCGTGATTGTGAGAACGTCTGTATTCTATTTCATAGTCATATGCCAACAAAATCAGGTCCCATCACTGCATTCTGATTACTACCAGAGTTGGTATTAGGCCTTTGGCCCCAGAATTGCCAGCAGAGGCTTGTGATCTGTTAGCAGAGTGAATTTCCATCCATACAATTACTTATGGAACTTCTTGACACCGAAAATAATGCTCAAAGTTTCTTTCTCATTCTGAGCATAGTTTCTTTAACTTTGGGACAAGGTCCTGGAAGCAAAAGCAATTGGGTGTTCCTCCCAGATGGTAGCACATGAGAGATGAAGACTCCCACTCCATATGGTGGCGCAGCATGCTAGCCTCAGAGAAACTTCAGCAGTGCCCACTGCAACCATCATATATTCAACTCTCATCTTACTCAGGAGGCTCAATCCTTTTACTAGGGAGACTGAAGTACCAGTCATCTACGAGGAGAAACATGGACCTTGCCTCTAGTGGTGGTACAAGGAGAAAGACCTGCATTTCTAGGAGACTGGCTCACACCTCTGCCTGGGTCATCATCAGAAGCGAAGAGGACAACCGAGGAACAGCCCTGGGTGATGCCAAGGAGGGCAGGGGTTCTGAGGCAGAAGACATGGCCAAGGTCGGTGTCAGGGAGTATGGTGAGTCTCTGGAAGTGCTGATCCGAGCAGGTCAATTTCGAGCAGTGAAGCTGTCTAACTGATGGCCTAGAAAACAAGGGCTGAAACAGTAGGGGCTGAGATGTCAGTTGGGCACCAACACCCGAAGAACCAATTCCCGCCAAGGTGAGATTGGCGGAGGGCAGCTGCCAATGGTAGCCCTGTGGGGAGAGGGCAAGTGAGGCAGAGGGCGTCTCAGCACAGATGACACACGAGCGGTGACCATGAACAATTCGTTGGGGGGGTCCAGGGCTTGGTGCAGTCCTTTTCACAGTGTTTGTGATTCCAGCTCGATTTGTCCTGGGCCTCAGAAGAAGTTGAGCTCAAAGGACAGGGCCAGGAAGCAGAAGAACTCCTAGCCTGTGACTCCTTCTCCATCTGGGGTGACCTATGCTTGAGTAAGAAGTTTTCCAGAGTCTTCTAGTCGCTTTCGCCTGGTAGCTTTGTTGAAGCCACGGCAGATCTCGCATGCTTGGATGTTGTGGCCGGCCTAGACAACAGACACAAGTGTCGTGGTCATCCTTCTCAGAAATCTTCTCACCACAGGTACACCTCCTGAAGAGCTTTTGGAGATGGAGCTCGGCATAAACAAAGGGAAAATCACTTTAAAAGTAAAGTGATGATACACTAGGGAGACAGAAAAGCAAAGAAACTTGACAAAGAAATGGCAGTCGACTAAAGCTGGCAGAATCTCTGAGAGGTTCGACGTGTGATGGTCGATGTGGGAAAAAGAACTGAGGAGGCGTGGGGTCACCTACTCTTATAGGATAGGACAACATAAGCATGTGACGTTGGAGATGGTAGCCCCTGGTAGACTGCTAGCTAGAAAAGTTTCCTTGTGGTCCTGACACCTGGCGTGTAGTTCCATGGGTGTGGCCTGTTGCAAGAGATACCCTCAAAATAAGATCTATAAATACCTCACGGGGGTGAATAAGATACAGAAGGGAGTATTTTTCAGAAGAAAAGGTGCAACAGAACAAGAAGCATGCAATGAAGCTGGAAGGAATTCAGGAAGGATGTGAAAGAAGTATTTCTTCACTGAAAGATTGGTGGATGCTTTGGGGGCAAAAAGTGGTGGGCTTCAAGCAGGCATGGGATATGCACAAAGGAAATCTTGGTAGAAAAGCAGAGGGCATAAAGTAGCTGGAGATTAGGTATGGTCTGCAGCGACAGTATAGACATGGAAAAATGGGCAGTCTGTGTGGGACAAGCGGCCCTTATCTGCTGACAAATTCTATGTTTCAATGTGAACTACTATTTATCTGTAGTGTATAGTCCACGAAAGGAACATTTAGGTCTAAAGTTAAAAATTAAAGCACTAAAAGGTATATGTTGAAGCTAGAATTTTTTCTTTCTTTCAACATGCAATGGTTAGGAGTCCTTTAGACTCAACATTCCCTTAAAAATATTGTAGATACAGGCGGCCCACTGGTGCAGCAGTGAGTGCTACCACTTGCGACACGGCCCAGGTTCAGAAGCAAACTTGGGACTACTGGAGGGCTGGCTGCAGGGAGGAGGAACAAGCACCTGTGGGACAGCTCTCCTCCTCTGGGAAGTGGAAGTGGGCAGAGCCTGGTCCTTCCCTGGCCCCTAGAAGAAGCTGGCGGAAGGCAGCCCAGGCCAACATATAAGGAGGGGTGAGGCAGGTGTTGACACAATCGCATGGGAAAGCATGGCATGCATCATGACACCATTGCAAAGCCACTTGTCCAAGGTGGACAGCAAATGGGAAAAGCTGGCATCAGAATGGAGGCCAGGCCTGCAAGCCTCACACCCAACTAGCTGGGTATACAGCTGAAACTAGATCCACTCCATGGCGAGGGCTGGGGAACCCCAACAAAGCCACCGGGCGTGAGGTAAGCCCTGAGAGAAGACAGCAGCGGTAAGCCCAGGTAGATGTAGAAACATAGAAATTTACAGCAGATAAGGACTGCTTGGCCCACCCAGTCTGCCCATTTCCCTACCTGTTTATATACCACAGATCCTAAATGATCTTACTCTCTCTTTCATATTGCTAGAGTTCCTTTATGTCTGTCCCATGTTGTTTTTGAATTCCCTTACTGTTTTTGCCACTACAACCTCTGCCGAGAGGCTGCTGCATGGATCCACCACCCTTTCCGTGAAAAATACTTTCTCATGTTACTCCTAAGTCTACCATCCTCTATTTTCATATCATGGCCCCTTGTTGTTGAACATCTTTTTTTTAAAGATGCTACCCTCTTGTACCTTATTTACACCCTTTGGGGTGTTTGAAAGTCTCTATCATATCTCCTCTCTCCTCTCCTCTCTTCCAGGGAATACATATTGAGATCCTCCAGTCTCCCCTCATATGACTTTTAGTGCAGCCCCTGCACCATTTTTGTCGCCCTTCTCTGAACTACTTCTACTCTATGTCCTTCCGAGATGCAGCCTCCATAACTGGACACAGTACTCTAGATGGGGTTCACCAATGTTCCATACAGTGGCATCACCACCTCCTTCCTTGTGCTAGAGATACCTCTCCCTATGCACCCCATGGACATCAGGGTGATGGGGCTAGGGGCACTCAGACTGCTGGGGGCTGACCAGGGAACATAAGAAAAAAAATACAGTAGATATGCTGCAGCAGTCAAAATTAGAGCCTTGGTGATGATACTTTTGACTATAGTTCAAAATGACTGCTCCCTCCCCAACAATACTTTTAATTTTTGATCCAGAACCATATTTTCACTACATACTATATGAAAATACTTACAGCTGACCTCTAACCTTCTGAGTGTCAGTGGCTCAGTAGGCACACTCGCCTCTGAGGCCGGAGATCAGAGGGCTGTGGGTTCAGTTCCACATCTGGCACCTGGGTTAATATCCCAGTACTGACACTGTAATGCAGCATGAGAGGGTGCTGCATTTCTGAGGTGCCGTCTTTCGGATGAGACGTTAAACCGAGGTCCCATCTGCCTGGATTGGTGGTAGTTCAGGTGGATGTTAAAGATCCCATGGCACTTATCGAAAGAGTAGGGAATTTCCCGGTGTCCTGCCAAATTTCCTCATTCACTAAAAATACCACCAACAGCTTAATCTGGTTCAAGGTCAGTTGGCATTCATCTGTATCCCCTCCCCCAGGTTGTGCCTGAAAATAGGCAGGATTTGTCTAGTGCACTTACCGGTCAACAAAAGCTAAATAAATAAATAAATAAAATAACATACCCCCCAAATCAACCAACCAAATTCAATCAGATTCCATGGCCGTGAATGCCGTACTGCATTGGAAGGAAGTTTTCCAACTACTCTTAATTATTCCCCAAATCCTTTCCTCCCACTAGTGCTTCATTCTAATGCAATTTTTATCTGCAGATTTTTGTTACCAATGTGCATCATTTATAATAGTTAACACTAAACAAACTCCCACATTTTGGACCACTGCTCCTACCTAGCTACATCCCTTTTCATGCGGTTGATTCCTCCTTGCTGACTCATTTTCTCCTGTAACGTCTTCCCAATATAATATACTCGCTGGTAGAGCACACCCCCTAGGAGGCAACTCTTTAAATCATCCCCTCTCCAACACCTCTCCACTCATCTACCCACCCACAAATTTCAGCCTTTGTGCAGCATTGTTACCGCCACTGCTTCCAGTTTTAACTCCTAACCCTTCTTTTTCCTTCCTCTACAGGATCACTCCTGAACAGGCACCCATGCCTTCACCAAGGCTGTGGCTCGGCTTGCTCCTGCGGCCAAGCCTTGCAACCCGCCCACCCGGCAGCAGAAACCAGAAGGTACGGATCTTTCTTGCTTATCACAGGGAATCCAAATCCTGCAGTCTGATTGGACAAGCCAAGACCTCCCTGCCTGTAACTGGTGACTCAAAGACATGTGTTTGGAGCCACCGGGGTCTGCTTTCAAACTAGCTTTTGTCCCACCCTCCCATCTGACCCGGCCTCTAATAAATATACTCGAGCTCCTCCTCTACCCCCCCATCTCCTATTGGCTACAAGCCTGAACAGGGAAGCAAATCTTTGTTCCCACTAACATTATCAGCTGCTCATTTCTCTTTCCTTCCTTTACAAAGATAATAGTTGCTCAGTTACCTGGCACTGGGTACTCTGCAAGATACAATTACCCTAGACACATTAAGGGCTTTATAGCTATAGGGCTAAGTTCTAACATATATTGTCCCTGCATGATGCATATGCCCTAGACACATTAAGGGCTTCTATAGCTCCTATTGAGCTAAGTCATACCTGTATTAGGCTAGCTCTATTTAGACTAGGGCAAATTGTATTTACCAACCTCTGGTCTCAGGTGCCACTCTTCCTGCACTCGCTAGGTGTCACTGGCTTAATAATTACTCTGCTATTCCTAGTTGCCCTTGTTGCTAAAGGATATCCACCCTGTACCGTGTTTCCACTAATTCTGCCACCTCACCATTGGTCTGAAATTTTACCTGCCTTCCTCCTACCTTGCCTGGTTATTTCTCTCGCTAATAACTCCCACTGGCACATTAGGAGAACACCAGCTCCTCCAAGGGCACTGACTACATTGTTGATTATCCCATCTGCCTACGAAACTGTTACAAATCACAGCTACCAGGTATACTTTAGCAGATCCTAGCCACACTTTGTCACCCTTGGCTGATTCTTCTAAATCCTGGAGAAGTCACTGATCTTCTTCAGATATACGACATTGTTAATTGGTATCTATGCCTCACTTGACCGGTCGTCAAAGAACCATCCAAAAGGGCCCAGGCTCTCCATAGTAAATACCTCAAGGTACTTCTAATATGCCTAATACTGTTGTTGCTAATTCCTCTGGTAACATTCACCCCAACCCCGGCCCTCCCAGCTTGGGCCAAGGTTAACAAGGCGAGCTGGCACACTCTCTCTGGCTAGCATAAATATTGGCAGCCTTCTAAATAAACTGGATGCCCTCACTGCCTGGGTCTCACATCACAACCCTGATATCCTGGCAGTGCTTGAGATGTGGCTGTCTCCTAAAATCCCTAATTGCACAATTGCTATACCTAGTTATGCAGTCTTTAGACAGGACAGACTATCTAAGAAAGGTGGGGGCTGTGCTCTTTATCTAAAAGAGTCCTTCCACGGGTCATGTCCTAACCTTACCCAACTCTGGGAATGACATACAGGTACTTGCCACCAATATACTGCTTGGAGCACATAATAAGGTCCTCACTGTTGCTGCAGTCTATATACCACCTAAGCTAACCAATCTGGGCCTTCACTCACTACTTGACTGTATCAATACCCTTAATTAGAACATGGAAGTCATTATGGTTGGAGACTTCGGTGTAAACTGGTTGACTCCCAGTGCAAACAGCTACAAGGGTGCCCTGACTGGCACTAACTTTCGCAATTGGTTCAGTCACCCACCAGGATTAACTACAGGACAGGGACCAGCACACTTCTAAACTGGGTGTTTACCAATCGCCCAGAGTACATCACAACTACCAATGTTCTCCCAGACTCCTTAGTGGCCATTCCCAGTCATGTGCACCTGGACTAATAAATTCACCAAACCCCCACAAAAACCATTTACAGCAGAGTGCTGGCTCCTGGGCATTTGGAGCCCTTAAAATTCTCTCACGGGAGTATGATTGAGTTGCCAGTTGACACAGCACGGTCGTGGATACAGCTCTAGAATATTTTATTTCTAACCTCAACACCACGTGATGTGCATGCACTTTACAAGAACATATGTGTAAAGGTGTTAATAACCCATGGATTACACTAAATCTCACTGAACAAATGAAATTCCGGGACCTCCTCTGGTATCGAGCCAAAGCCACTGGTACTCAAGCTGACCTTCAGGCCTACAAAACAGCCAGGAACACCTGTACCAGAGCTATCCAATCTGAGAAATCTAACTACTATAGGAGCGCCCTACCTTGCACCCGGAAAGATGGAAGAAAGTTCTGGAGCGATCTTCACGAAGCTACAGGAAAACCTAAAGTAACCCTCTATGCTCAACATAGATGGAATGTTACATTAGATCATGTAACCATAGCAAACGCATTTAATGTTCGTTCACTGACCTTAGTCACGTGCTTCCCTAATGCTTTTGACACTTCCTCTGTCGGACATTCTCAAACAAGACTGGAATGACACCTGGGCACCCCCATTCTACTTCAAAACAATTTCTGAAGGTCTAGCTAAAAAACACCTGCTAAAAGTACTAGAGAGGTCCAGACATAGCGGAGATTCCTTGATTTGAAATTCTAGCCTCACCATCGATGAAGTCCAGTCCCCTAAACAAAATTCTCAATCGCTCCTTCATGCTTTCCCAATTCCCTTAAAATGGAAATCTGCTGTGGTAGCGCCAATTCACAAAAGTGGTGACAAGACCCTACTCAGCAACTTCAGGTCTATCTCCATCCTTCCCCTTCTCCAAAGCTTTGGAACGGATAGTTGCTGATCAGCTTGCTGAATACCTGGAGAAATATAACCTGCAATGTCCACAGCAGCACGGCTTTCAAGCAGGGCACAGTACCACCCTGCTTTCCTCAATTCACCAACTATATACACTATGCACTTGATCATGGCCAATTTGTCGGCACCTCTTATATTGACTTGACCAAGGTAGTCAACACTATCAATCACTCCTTCCTGATTGAGAAACTGTCCCACCTCAGTCTATCTAATGATGCTGCCCTGGTTTCAGAGCTACCTTGACTGCTGCTCCCAACAGGTTAGGATTGGTAGCGTACTATCAACTACCCTTCGGTTTGGTCAGGAGTTCCTCAAGGGTCCATATTGGGTCCTCAACTCTTTAGCATCTTTTGAACAATCTCTCTGCTTCCTGCAAGATAGATTCTTCTGTACGTGGATGGCCAGTCATCTACACATGCAACTCAGAATCCTCCTCCTACAGTCTCAGCTGCAAAATGTTTCCTGGAAGTCGAGGCCTGGTTCAGTTCACACAAACTCATTTTAAATTACAAAAACAAAAACAATGCTGTTCCATGGAATCCATAACAAATACCAAGACAAACAACTAACAATCTGCAACAACTCAGGCATTGCGTTGGAACAGGTGTACCTGTTTAAATATTTGGGAGTGACCCTTGACTGCACCCTATCATATGCCAAGCATATCGACAAGCGTCACAAAAGCTGCAAATACATGTATGGGGCTGTTATACAAGCACAAACATTGTCTTATGGCTGAAGCCCTATCACTTGCAATTCAGAGCTCTGTAATCTCAATTATAGATTATGGGCTTTTGATCTATGGATCAGCCACCGACACAGCGCTTAGTCACATTGCCTTAGCCCTCAGCAAGGCCTGCTGTCTCCTTACCTCAGCCGCTCACCTCTCTCACACCTGTGATATTTATGGACAGGCCAATTGACTACAGAGTCAAACACCAGACCTGCATCTTAGCAAAAAGACCTCACTAGGTCTCTCTTGCTCCCAGGGTTTGGTCAATACTCATGCCTTATTGTGTTCCCTGCCTCATCAGATGTTTTCAAAAGTCTAACATTTTCTGTCCCACACTGCTGAACTATACAAGGACAATGCTTCTTTAAAGTTAGGGCCTCAAACTGTTTCCAACTCTCTTCTGCTGGAAGTCATGAACACTGCTACTTCGGCGCCTTTAGCACAAACTGCAGGAGCACCTTATAGCCTGTGCATCCTGTGATTGTTTCATTTAACTGCTTTCTGCCTCCCCCACACTGTTCCCATCTCCCACCCCACCCTCCACCTTGTTCTCCTCCCTACCCCCATTGTATTGCTGTCCACCTGGCCTACTCCTAGTTTCTATAACCTCCCAGTCAGCGATCCTCTCCTACTGTGTGCCTACTCTATGACACTCCCATTTCTTCCCTGTTCCTCTGCAACACTGCCACTCGACTATCCATCCTTCTTCCCTCACTCAGTCTTCACCATCCACCCTGCCTCCCTCCTACTCCTATCCCTTTACATCTTTCAACCTCTTTCTACCCATCCTCCTAGTCCTTTCTTCACCCTATTTCCCACCCTCCTACTCCTGCCCTGCTTTGGATTTGCTATCCATCTCCTCTCTGTTCCTCTGAATCCATTGTTGCTCTCAGTCCTGTAACCCATTATCTAAATTCCTAGGCCTACACTGGACAATGTCTGTTGAACTATTCTTTGACCTAATATGCTGGTCTTGAACCTTGACAATGCCAGTTTGGCTGCTCACTTGTCTAGCTCTGCTTGTAAGATCTTGTTGTTATCATAAGTCTACTTGTCTTGTTTTGTTTCGACGTGGAACCTTGCAAAGAGCTCCGGCTCAAAGTGCATCTCCAATTTCTTAATAAATAAAATAAATAAATAAACATGTCAGAAAGTACTGGCTTCAGGACAGACCCTGTTGCACTCCACTGTTGACCCTCAAGACCAAAGGAACAGATAAGGGAGTAATAAAGACCTTTACTTCCATTTTTGCATGATTTACTCCTATTTTCCTTTTTTTTCTGCCCTACCGACCCCTCCAGGCCACTCCTTCAAGCCGCACATGCCCTACCGCCACCGTGCCACTGTCCCAATCTGCTGCCCCTGTCTTGGTGGTCCCTGGGTAATCTGACGTAACCCTTCATTGGGTGGGTCCTCCCTGGGGAGAAGTGCCTGTAGAAACAATGACATTTCCCAAGAGCCTGCAAGGTCAGCTTGGGGAGAAACCGCCTATCATGGTGATGTGGGGCCCGTGGCCATCATCCAGCAATCGGGGAGATTTTCTGGTTTTCAGTCCCCACCTCCCCACCACCACCACAGTGGCCACCTTAGTGTCCCTCCTGGTTTGGCACACAGGCAGCATGTATGCACCCACACCGCACTGTGCATCACCACCAGGGTCGCTTCCAGAACAGTGCAGACCCACACCCAACCCAGAGGACAGCTTGCAGCAGATACCCTATACCCTCCTGCTGGCCTTTGCTCCTGACATCCGGGTTCAGGGCACAAACCCAGGTCGCCAGCATGCCAGGCAATCCCCATTACCCAGCACCAAGGAGCTGGCTCTATTTTCTGATTTTTAGGACTTCCCCACTCATTTAAACTACATTTAATAACCATATACATAATTGGCAGCAATATGTGATGTTACTAGCCATGACACCATTCACTCAGTGGAAGCTGCAGGGGTAGTGATATAAGCAGTTTTAGTATCAAGTGTATACAGTACAGGAGACAATCTCAGGGCTGCTCACTGGCTGGCCAGAAGCATTGTTGCAACTTGGCAAAACATTAAAAATAAGGTCACATCTTTATGAGGTAGTGGTGAAGTATCTCAAGCCATGTGCAGTATGAAGCAAAACAGTCAGTAGTTGTAGATGCCCAGAGGGTTCAAGACTTAGTTTAAAGACATGGGGGCAAAACTGGTCAGCGGATGGCATTACAACAATTTGGATGCAAATACAGTACTGCCAAGTAACAGAAACTAGCCGTAAATACTTCCAAGTACTAAATATTGCCTGGACCACGGCAAGGGATCACAAAAGTGTGCGTGGGGGAGGGAGTAACGCAGGGAAGGGTATACCTCTACTTTTAAAATCAAGCCATACATTTATTATGTGACCTTATGCTGACCTCATGCATAGTACTGCCACTTTTCTTTTAAACACTTTGACCCCTGACCACTGCTCCCTGACATCAAAGAACTTTTGGTTCAGGACTACTTAACTCTCTGTGTCCTGTCAACCAGTTCAGAATCCACCTAGTTAGCCCTTCCCTTAGCCCTAAGTGTCCTATCTATTTTACTAGCCTCTATGTGGCACCGAGTCAAATGCCTTGCTGAAATCTACATACAAGATGTTAACTGCCTGGCCCTATCCACCATCTGTCACTGAAATAAAAAAAAAAGAATCAATAAAGTTTGTTTAACGCGACCTGCCTCTCATGAACCCATGTTAGTAGCAAGCTAATTTTTGTTTCTCAGAAGAGGCCAGAAGGGAATAGGATCCAAATTAATTTCAGTGCAGCAACTGCTCATTGCTGTTTTTGTTTTAAACCTAGATTTGTGGGCTTTTAGTGGTACTGTTATTTATTTGCTGTCTTTATTTAGAATTGTTTTTGGGCTGTTGAAAATTTAAAACCTAGTTTGGTGTGCTTGTGGTGGTGTTGCTGTTTTTCTTAGCTGTCTTACTTGCTGCAAATTTCATCTACCCTGCCTCCCTGCCCCCACTCTTAATTATATGCCCTGTTAAATCTGATTGACAGGAGCCAAGCACAGGAAATAGCAGCAGTTGTGGAGTAGGAGGGGCATAAAGGGAAGAAGCCTGCCCCTCGGCACAAGTGTTTTGACTTTTTTTTGTTTGTTTTTCTTTAAAAAAGTATCTGACTGTCGGTGGCAGGATTTTCAGGACAGTAAATTAATAAAGAGGAACTACAAGGAGAGCTTCAGTAACAGACAAGTACTGGCATAACATTATAAGTGCAGCATAATCTGGGGAGTGATGCAATGCAGGGAATGCGGGGCAGCCGTGTTCAGGCAGACCTTCTGGATGCTGAGGTGCTGCCCTATCTGCAGGCATCTCTCTGGACTGCAGGATGAGGTAGCCAGACTCAGAGCGGAAGTAAACTGGGTCAGGAGTACCTTCGCCCTTATCCAGAGACCACCCTGTCCAATGCTGCTGCCTCAAAGGATGCCAAGAACGAGGAGCACCTGGATGACGGTGGGCTCAGGGAGGGTTAGGGTGGTCAGGCAGAGACACATCCCAAATCTTGTTCCACTCCAGAACTCATATGCCACACTGGCAAATGGGGAGAACCAAACAGAGGTATCCAGAAGTGGGAGGGAAGGAAGTGGAGGTCAACCAAGGAGGTGACCTCAGTGCGGAGAAAGCAGTGGACTCAGAGGAGAAGGAGGAGCGAATCCTGGTGGGGACTATATCGTAGAGAGATCAGCTGGGAACACAGGAGGGAGAACAGGGTGAGGGTGCCTTCCAGGTGCCACGGCATGGAGGGATGGGAAGAAGATCCTGTGTATCGCTGGGAAGGCAAGCGGAGGGTGAGCTGGATGTCATTATCCGCCTAGGTACTAATGACCTGGCAAACAGAGGAGCAAATGAAGTTCAGAAAGGCTTTAGGAAATTGGGGAGGGATCTCAAGCAAGTAGCTACTTCTGTCACCTTCTCGGAAGTACTACCTGTGAGAAGCATGGGAGGCGTGAGGCGCACGCACCTGGAACTTTAACTCATGGTTGAAGAACTGGTGCTGTGAGGAAGGGTTTGAATTCATTGGTGACTGGGGACCCATCTGAGGGATGGGGGCTTGTTCAAGCCTGATGGCCTGCATCCATCCTGGAGGGAATCCAAGCACTCAATGAAAAGTTTAAATGCCACATGGACAAGCATTTAAACTAGCCAAGAGGGGTGGCAGGCCAGCAAGGAGGGTACCTAATTACCCACCCCAACAGCTAGCAGTGGAACCAGTGAACAGGAGGAGGTTGCTATCTGTATAAAGCAGTGTGCAAAAGATGGAGATAAGCACCTAAGGGTGGATAGGCAGAAAGGTGGCAAAATTCAACAGAAGAACAGACAGCGGGGAGAACCAGGGATAAAGGACAACCAGGGAGGGGCTGGAGTAGAACAGCTAAACAGTCCAGGGAGTTCAGATCATGGAAAGCCACATGTGCCAGTGCCAGGGAGCTTAGCAACAAGATGGAGGATCTGAGGCTGCCATGGTGCAGTCAGTCTTGGACATTGTGGCCATCACAGAGATCTGGTGTAATGATAACCACAACGGGAGATGGCCATACCTGGCTACAACATATTCATAAGAGACAGGACAGGCAAGAAGGAGGAGGAGTGGCACTTTATGTGAAAGATGGCATAAAGGCCACAGAGATCCAGGAAAACAAAATGGAGGAGAGATACTGTTGGTTAAGCTGGAAAGGAAAATGGGGTCAGCCATCACGCAGGGATGATCTACAGATCACCAGCCCAGGAGGAAGGAACAGATAGGAAGCTGATGCTAGCCATCCAAAGGATGGCAGACAAAAGTGAGGTGGTGCTGGTTGGAGACTTCAATTTTCCAGACGTGGACTGGAGCTTCCTGGCAGCAGCATCAACCAGGAGCAGATTTATCCTGGACTCCTTCAAGGTGCCTTCCTCAAGCAACTGGTCATGGAACCAACTCAGCAAAAGGCAATACTGGACCTCTGTACTAACAAACAGGGCAATGTGATGGGGTAACTGTGGGGTGCACCTGGGGAACAGTGACCACGGTCACTGTGGTTTGAAATTACAGAAGGAGCAGAATCAAACCACACAAACACACGTATCCTGGATTTTGGGGGCAGACTTTGGGAAAATGGGGAGATGCTTGAAAGAGGGATTAATGGGAATGGGGAATCAGGAGTTGAGGAACAGTGGGCAATATTTAACAGGGGACTACAAGAGCAACAGATTTATGCACTAAGCAGATTAGCAAGGAGAAAAGGAAGAGGAGGCCATTATGGTTTTCCAAGGAGGTAGAGAAGAAAGTGAAAGCCAAAAGATCGTATTCAGGCAATACAAAAAGACACAGGTAGAAAGGGATAGGGAGAAGTACCAGGAGAAGTCAAAGGGAGGCAGGAGATCAGTAAGGAAGCCAAAGCTCAGACAGAAGAAGCGCATCGTAAAATCAGTGGGTAGGGGGACAAAACCTTTACAGGTACATAAGTAAAAAGAAAGGCAAAGGGAGGGATAGTGAGACTGAAGGGGGGATGGGGCTGCAGGAGGATGACAACAGTAAAGCTGCTGACATACTGAACAGATATTTCTACTCAGTCTTTACTGAGAAAGAGGAGGGTAATGGGCCTGAAGGAGTACAAGGAGTGAAAATGTACGTGAGAAATGGACACAAGTCCCTTTACATGGGAAAGGATCCTAAGGGAACTGGAAGGAATAAGAGGCTATAAAGCAATGGGGCCATATGGGGTGCACCTGAGGGTCCTAAATCAACTAAGAGAGGTGGTGGCTGAACCTTAGCAATCCTGTGTAGCTAATCCCTAGAAACAGGGAGGTACCCAAAGACTGGAGGACAACAGATGTAGTCCCCTTATACAAAAGCGGAACAAAGAGGAAATGGGGAACTACAGACCAGACAGCCTGATCTCAGTAGTGGGGAAGATCATGGAAGCACTACTGAAGGAGAGATTGGTGGAACATCTGGCTGCCAATGGACTACAGGACCCAAGGCAGCATGGTTTCATCAGGGGAGGTCATGCCAGACCATCCTCATTGAATTTTGACTGGATGACAAGGAGGTGGATCAAGGGAGGGCAGTGGACGTGGCCTATCTGGACTTCAGCAAGGCTTTTGACACTGTGCCACATAGAAGGCTATTAAACAAACTGGGAAATATGGGAGTGGGCAGGACAGTAGTGCAGTGGGTAGGTACTTGGCTGGACAGCAGGACACAGAGGGTGGCGGTACATGGCTGTCACTCCACAGAGGGAAGAGTGACCAGTGGGGTACCACAGGGATCAGTGCTGGGACCAGTCCTATTCAAAGTCTTCATCAGCGACATTGCACAGGACCTAGAAGGCAGAATGTCCCTGTTTGCTGATGACACAAAGCTCTGTAACAGAGTGGACATGCCAGAGGGTGTAGACAGAATGAGGAGGACCTGCAGAAGCTTGAAGAATGGTCAAGGATTTGGCAGTTGAAATTCAATGCAAAGAAGTGCAAGATAATACATATGGGGCACAAAATCCCTGGAACAACATATCAGTTGGGGGATGAGGATATAGCATGCACCAAGCAGGAAAGGGACCTTGGGGTTATCATCTCTAATGACCTCAAGGTAGGGAAATAGTGCAACAAGGCAGCAGGTAAAGCAAATAGGATGCTGGGATGCACAGGCAGGGGCATCACCAGCAGGAAAAGGAGGTCATAATTCCACTATACAAGACTCTAGTGAGGCCCCACCTGGAGTACAGTGTACAGTTTTGGAGAACTTACCTAATTAAGGACATAGACAGGGTAGAGAAGGTTCAGAGGAGGGCAACAAAGATTGTACAGGGATTGCATCACAGGTCCTATGACGACAGGCTGAAGGACTTGAATATGTACTCCCTGGAGGAGGGAGAAAGCGGATATGATAGAGAATACAAGTACCTTACAGGGAGAAATAGGGTGCAGGAATACACTATTTTCCAGCGAAAGGATGTTCCAGAACTAGAAGGCATGGGATGAAATTGAAGGAGGATGACTCAGAGGAAACGTGAGGAAGAATTTCTTCATAGAAAGGTGGTAGACAAGTGAACACCCTGCCAAAGGAAGTGATGGGGCTGAAACAATCACAGGATTTAAAATGCATGGGATAGATATAAGGAATTCTGGAGGTCAGGGTAAGGGGCAACAGACTTCTAGAAAAACATAAAGTGAACTTACAAGCTTAAGTGGGCAGACTGGGTGGGCCATAGTCTCTTATCTGCCGACAGTGTCTATATACTGTATCTATTTTGGTTCCTATCGACAAGTCAGTTTTCCTCAAGGAATTCAACTATCTGTTCTTTTATTATTGTCTCTGGTAGCTTGCCCACTTTTGAAGTAAGGGTCACTGGTCTGTATTTTCCAGGTTTGGGTTCTCTATCCCCCTTGTGACACGGGACCACATTCACCAAAAAATGAATTAAAGGGAACAGCACTCACTTGAGCAATGCTTAGCAGAATTTAAGTGCCAAAATGCAAATCAGAAAATAGAAACAGCCACGGTGCAAAAAGTCTGGCTGAAGTGCACATAGGTGACTTTCCCATGCTGTCCCTTCCTAGGAGCGCTTGGCATGTTAAATAAATTCTGCTAATCATTGCTTATGTGTGTGCCAGACCCTTCTGTTCATTTCAGGTTTTGTGCAAACCACCAAGCCTAAGTACACTTAAACACTTAACATTTGATTTGTGTTGAAGCTATCAGAAAACTTTTGTTGCCACAGAGACTGAAACAGCAGGTGGGAGAAAAGGTGCAAATTATGCCATTCACCTAAATGAGGTGCTAACTACAAAGCCTTTTGTAAAGGGTGGAGGTTTTCCTTGTGAACATACTTTCATTCAGACTAGTTTTGATTCAAACAGCTGAGGATTTTGGATGGCCCTACTGATTATAAACTTGAATAAGCTAGTTGGTTACAGTGATCCCACACTTTGTAATATACAACTTAGATGCTCACATGCAAAGACTACAATAAAACCTGACTAAAGTCTGAAAACAAGCTTATAAAACACATAAAATGTATCTGAACTTTTATCTTTAACTAAACAAAATTGTTGCAGCCAGAGTAAAACAAATGTAAATTACAGGACACCCTGACCTCCTTGTAAAATGTATTTGCCATTTTATTATGTAACTGATGTTTGCTGTTGCCTGTGTTAGGACCTCCTTGTAAATGAGTGGGGAAGCAAGGGAAGTTGTCTCATCTGGGTTGCAGATCATCTCCTTGCCACCAATTGCCCCCCTTTCCCACCTTCTTCCTCAAGACCATCTCGATTAACCTCCTCCTTGGAGCGGATAAATCAGTCACGGTCAACGTAGTGTACCTGCCACCTTCCTCCTCACCCCATGATCTCAACCTCTTCCTTGATATCAAGACCTCCCTTCCCCAATGGAGGATTGGATCATCCTGAGGATTTCAACCTAAATTTATTTATTTATTTTTATTTAGCTTTTCTTAACTGGGTAAGTGCACTAGCCATAAAATGACTAGTTTGGTCATTAACCCTAACAAGACAAGGCCATGCTATTTGGCCCAAGAACCTTCGGCTGGGACAGAAGCCACATCTCAGGCTGAGGACCAAATCAGGAAAAATACTTGAGGTGGTTGAATCGATAAATACCTTGGCCTCACCCTGGATCAGTGCTTCTCCCTCAAGGATCATGTCGACCAGGTAACCAAAATATTCACGCCAAACTCGGGACCCTGTATAGGCTGAAAGACCAGTTGATACCCGCTGGCCAGGCCTCCATCGCCACAAGCGCCCTCCTCCTACTCCTCTCCTATGCAGCCCCGGTGATACAAGGAGCTGCCAAACAAGAGATGAACAGATTACAAGTTCTCTATCACAAGGTGGCTCGCTTCACCACCCTATCCGACTCCCGGGCTCACCACTGATGACACTCTGTCCCAACTAAACTGGCTCTCCTGGGAGGCCCGGCTCCAATACCCCCTACTCTGCCACACTCATAAACTACTCAGCCCATCCCTCCTCCCAGCCTCACTGGATTCATTGCCCAAAGAAACCCTAGGCTCCTCAGAACAATGGACAGAACCACTCTACGCAGTGCCAAAAGGTTAGAACCAAGCGGTGGGTAAGTCGCTCGCCATCAGCGCCCACCCTATGGAACTCCCTGCCCCTGGTGTTCAGGATGCTACCTCTACCGCACCTTCCTTGCATGGCTGAAGGCTCAAATGATGGTCACCTCCATATGCAACTGCTAAGTGAGAGGCCCTAAGTGGAAGCCCACCCTCTCCCTCATATGGAAATAGCGACTATCACTGCACCCCATCTACTGTATATAGCACTGCACCCCATCTGTAGAGCTTACCCAGGAAAGCGTTAACTGCTAAAAAGCTACTATGTCTTACCTCTAAATGTAACTGCTGAAAACTACTATGTATTATGTCTTCGCTGTTCTAGTGTAATGTACCTGTGCTGTATGCTACCCCATGTATTATTCCATGTAATTCCCTGTCGCCCCTGAAAAAGGGACCTTCAGGGCCCAGTTGATTTACCCGGTTATCAAAATTTAATAAATAAATAAATAAATAAATTTTCAGGCATGACCCGGGAGAGTACAGACATGCAGAAACTTAACAGGATAACAAATTTCAAGTGCTTTACATACAATGAGTTAAACAGGATACAATACATCAGAACATACAAAGTAAGCGCTTTACATACAATGAGTTAAAGTGGATACAATATATCAGAGACATACAGAGTAGACCATTCATAAGTTCATAGGTGCCTACCTATGCAATGAATAGAGAGGACCTTGGACAATAAATTGTCAGGTGACATATCATATGAACAGAACAAGGTAAACAAAAACAAAAACAGGTAATACAAAAGGAAGAAATAACCATGGAGAGCAGGGGTGACATTAAGGAAAAGGTCAGTAAGTGAGGAAGAGGGAGCAAGCCATGAAATTAGATTATATGAGTGTATATAAGTTTAAGGACGCCTGCAGTGCAAGATTGTATATGGGCAGGAAAGGGAGCTGGGACAGGCTGAGGCAGTAAGAGGGTTATATAGAGGTGAGGAAATACTATTGTATGGCCAGAGACATCAGTCATTAGGTAGGGTGAAAGCAGGAACAGGTATCAGCAATCAGCAGATTCAAGCGCAGTTTTCTCTTAAAGCATGTGTGGGAGCTAGAAAAATTGGCTGTCTCCTCACTGTGACTCCGCAAGGAATCCATTCTTGGCTATGGCCTCCACCAGCTCATCATGGAACCCACCAGAACCAACTAAAGACTGGATCTCAGTCCCTCATCGATTGGGTCCTGGTCTGCGTACCACTCTCATGTCACCACCTCCGGAGTACTTCCCGACTCAGTCAGTGATCGCTGTGCGGTTTTCTGCCGTTTATTTATTTATTTATTTTATTTAATGATATCTTGGAGAATACTTGTGAGCGGATGCTCATTTGTAGGTTCCATGTCAGTTACAATGCCGTTGGTCCACAAAGCACCCCGCACTCACACACTCACAAATTCATCCAAACCAGGCAACTGAAGAAGCTGGACATCTCCGAGTTTTCCAAAGTCACCTTAGCCCAAGACTGGTCCTTCACTGAAAACATTTCAGGCATCTGCAAAGCACTTGAATCTTTAGCAATAAAGTTCCTTGCCCTCTCGCGACCGCCGTCCCATAAAAATCTGGGTCAAGGGTTCTAGCCAAGATTAGGTCACCCCTGAGGCTTAACAAACTAATGAGGGATAGGAAGTTATACAGAAAACACAAAATCCCCCACTCCTCCAAGACTTCAAAACCCTCAGGAACAGGTGCAAATTTTGCAGATCTGAAAAATCCTCCTTCATCCTGGAAAAACAACGTGCCACCCAGGGAACCCTAGAAGGACCTGGAACATCCTTAACAACCTACAGTAATTGATAGGGGTTTTTCCAAAGAACATATCTTTCTCACCTCTGATGAGACCACCACAAAGCCAATCAAAACAGCCTTTTTCAATAAAACTTGTGACCTAGACCAGCACCCTCCTACCCATTTAACCCCCAGACTCCCAACCCAGATTCCATTTCAGATACTAGCCCCTGCCAAAGTGGTCAGGTTAATCAGAACAAACTACCTAGACCATCCAAGGCGGACAACATTGACTACAGAGTTCTCCGCCTTGTCTGTGACCCTGGCAATCCCTCTGACTAACACCCTCAACCACTCCATCTGCACAGAGTCCCTCCCAAAGCTTGAAGTGCGCCATTATTAAACCTCTTCACAAATCTGGCACCAAGGATCTAGTATCCAGCTACCATCCCATCTCCCTCCTTGCCCCTCTCTCCAAGATTTTAGAGAAAGTGGTACACAGGCAAACCACGAATTCCTCTCTGAATACAACCTGCTCAAGGAGGCCCAGCGTGGGTTCTGTGCTCAACACAATACGAAACTGCCCTCATCAAGTTTACCCATGCGTGAACAAGGCCAACAACAAGGGCCTCTACACCAGTGCTGCATTAAGTGGACCTCACCAAAGCCTTGACCTTGTTGATCATGAAGTCCTCCTCCGTACTCTGGCTGGCCTCCATTTCTCACCTGAGGTCTGCCTCTGGTTCAAGGATTACCTAACAGGTAGATCCCACCGCATCCATTATTAGCGGGGTCCTCTCGAATCCTGCTCCATCAAATCGGCGTTCCCTAAGGGTCCATCTTGGGCCCTCTTCACTATCTCTGGTCGTCAATTCCCTGCCTGACATCTGCATCTCCTCCAAAATCATTCTCTATGCTGATGATGCTGCCCTTTTCTATTATGGACAAAGACCCCACCACTCTCATTAACGAACTTCAATTCGATTTCAGCAGACTTCACGCCTGGTTCACTTTAAAAAAGTATTGTGCTTTACTCCCCAAAAACTAAGTTTATGGTCTTCTCAGCCCGGCAAACCCCTAGGCCTCTATCTCTCTCTTTATGACAACCTTGGTAACTCTATTGAAAGAGTCAATGAATTCAAGTACCTTGGCTTACTCCTGGATAGCCACCTAAATTTTGATGCTCACACAAGCCTCACAATCAAAAAGCCCACCAATGCCTCAGTATCCTCCACAGAACTAAGCAGTGCCTGAACAGGGAATCCAAATCTCTCCTAGTATCCCGCTTCCTCCTTCCTGTTTTGACTATGATTCACTTGTCTCCCTCCCCACCTCTCCATCAAAATTTCTCCAACCTTACAAGCTCCTACCACAACGCTATCCGCTGCCTCTGGTCTACCTAATCTCACACACCACTGTGACCTTTATAAGCACACACCGCCAGCCCTCCCTTGAGGCCCGCCTCAACTGCAAGATGGCCACCTTCTTCCCTCAAACTGTCCCGAGGGCTGCTCCTGATTGCCTTACCTCCCTCTTCCAGACAGCCGCCACCATCAGGCCCACTAGACTGTCCTCCATTCTCTCCTTCATTGTTCCTTTTGCGGACCACACAGGCCAGAAAACACTCTCCCATATTGGTCCCAAGCTCTTCAACTCTCTCCTCTGGAACTAAAACACTGTCCCTCCACAAATGCCTTTAAACACAATATCAGAGACATTTCTCCCTCACCTACTCCTGCACCTGCTTGCAGCCCTGAGCTGGCTCCCCCCAACAACTTTTCCCTCACTCTCTGGTTATCATTCCTGACACTTACCCTTGTTACATATGAACATGTGAAGAAGCCAGCAGAAGAAGGCCATTTGGTCTATCAAGTCTGCTCATATTGCAGAGTCCATAGCTCGAGCTAATGTCCCTGCCCTGCCTCTCCACTACTCCCATCCTCCCTACCCATGACCCTTACCTCCCCATGCCTGTCCCAGCCTCTCTTACAGCTGCCCACTGTCTTCAAACAAGATTACCTCTTCTGGCAGCACATTCTATGTGTCCACCACCTCTCTGTGAAGAAATGCTTCCTGACCTCCCTCCTAAACCTCCCACCTCCAGCTTAAGACTGTGCCCCTTGTATTATCGTTGCCACTCAGCTTAAAAGACGCTCTCCTTATTAACCTTATTTATCCCTTTCAAGTACTTGAAGGTCCCAATCATGTCCCCATGCTCTCTCCTGTCTTCCAGGGAGTACATGTTCAGTGCCCTCAACCTCTCCTCATATAACTTATCCTGCTGACCGGTTATTATCTTTGTAGCCCTCTGGACCTTTTCCAGCAGGTTAATGTCCTTTTGAGGTGTGGCACCAGTACTAAACTCTATACTCTAGATGCGGCCTTACCAGTGACCTGTACAAGGGCAGTATAACCTCTTCTCTCCTACTACTGATCCCCTAGATATGCATCCCAGCATCTTGTTTGCCTTTTGCTGCTTTTTGCACTGCATGGAGTGCTTCAGGTCACTAGTGATCATCACTCCCAGGTCCTTCTCCTCCTCTGATACAGATACTCGGACTCCATCCAGGTAGTACTCTGTCCTAGGATTCTTGCTCCAATATGCATACTTTGCATTTCTTGGCATTGAAGCCAAGCTGCCATATCCTGAACCACCTCCCAGCTTTTCCAGATCTTCCTATAGGTCCTGTATCCCTTCAGCTGTGTCCACTCTCTCACAGAGCTTGGTGTCATCTGTTAATAGGCACATTGTGCCCTTAATGCCATCCCTAATGTCACTGGTGTTCTAGCACTGTAGTAATTTATCCTATGCTAGTTTAGTCTGCACTTAATCTTTTGTTCCCCACTGTTATATTATATCTTTGTTTAACCCTCACTGAATGTTTATTGTCACCAATTGTATTTATTTCACCCAGGCTAGTTCATGGTCTGCCCTATAGTTTATATTGTCCTGAGTTTATTGTACCGTTGTGTTAACCCTCACTGAAAGTCAAATGTTTACTCCCTCCCTCCTCCTCCACATCCATCCTCCCTACCCTTGCTCCCCCAACTTAGTTTTCACTCCCACCACCCACTCCTAGCCTAGGTTTCTTCATGTTTCAGTCGTGGACCCAATTACAACCCAACCACAAAAGACTTGCACTTTCCCCACCTCTAGCACTTAAGTTACTGACCCCTCTATATCCCTTTCCTCCTCTTCCCTTCTTTCCATATGTTACAGGCGTAAATGTTTGGGCCGCTCTATGTGTTTCTCTCATTTTACTTTATTGTAATCGATTGCTTTCTGTTTTTCAGTTTATGAAAATTGCTGTAACTGTTAGACAACTGTTAGTCTTTGACTTTGTCCTATATATCATTGTCCTATATATCAGATGTCATTGTCCACCTAGGTACTAATGACTTGGCAAATGGGAGCCAAAGGAAGTTCAGGAAGAGTTTAGGAAACTGGGAGGGGTCTCAACAAGTAGCTTCTCTGTCACTTTCTCAGAAGTACTACCTGTGAGAGGCAAGGGAGAGCATGGAGTGCATGCACCAGGAACTTTAACTCATGGTTGAAGAACTGGTGCTGTGAGGAAGGGTTTGGATTCATTGGTGACTGGGACCCATCTGGAGGGATGGAGGTTTGTTCAAGCCTGACGGCCTGCATCCATCCTGAGGGAATCAAGCACTCAATGATAAGTTTAAATGCTACATTGACAAGCATTTAAACTAGCAAAGGGGTGGCAGGCCAGCAAGGATGATACCTATTTGCTCACCCCCACAACTAGTAATGGAACCAGTGAACCAGAGGAGTGGCTATCTCTGCAAAGCAGTGTGCAAAGATGGAGATTAGTGTCCAAAAGGTGGATAAGCAGAAAAGGGCAAAATTCAGCAGAAGGGCAGACAGCAAGGAGAACCAGGGATAAATGACAACCAAGGAAGGGGCTGGAGTAGAACAGTGAAGCAGTCTGGGAGGTCAAATCATGGAAAGCCATGTGTGCAAATGCCAGGAGCCTTAGCAACAAGATGGAAGATCTGGAGGCTGTCATGGTACAGTCAGACCTGGACATTGTGGCCATCACTGAAACCTGGTGTAATGATAACCATGACTGGGAGATGGCCATACCTGGCTACAACATATTCAGAAGAGACAGAGCAGGCAGGAAGGGAGGAGGAGGCACGTATGTGAAAAATGACATAAGGGCCACACAGATCCAGGAGGAACAAAATGGGGGAGAGATACTGTGGTTAAGCTGGGAAGGAAAATGGGCCAGCCATCCACACAGGTGTGGTCTATAGACCACCAGCCCAGGAGGAAGAAACAGATAGAGTTGATGCTAGCCATCCAAAGGATGGCAGACAAGGGTGAGGTAGTACTGGTTGGAGACTTCAATATACCAGACGTGGACTGGAGCATCCCAGCAGCAGCATCAACTAGAGCAGATTTATCCTGGACTCCTTCAGGGTGCCTTCCTCAAGCAACTGGTCATGGAACCAACTTGGCAGAAGGCAATACTGGACCTTGAGCTCACAAACAGGGACAGTGTGATTGGGGTAACAGTGGGGAGCACCTGGGTAACAGTGACCACCAGTCATTGTGGTTTGAAATCACAGAAAGAGCAGAACCAAACCACACAAAAACACGTATCCTGGATTTTAGGGGGCAGACTTTGGGAAAATGGGGAGATGCTTGAAAGAGGCATTAAGGGGAATGGGACAGGAATCAGGGATTGAGGAACAGTGGGCAGTATTTAAAATGGGGATTATAAGAACAACAGAATTATGCATTAAGCAGGTTAGCAAGAGAAAAGAAAGAGGAGACCATTATGGTTTTCCAAAGAGGTAGCAAAGAAAGTGAAAGCCAAAAGATTGCATTCAGGCAATACAAAAAGACACAGGCAGAAGGGATAGGGAGAAGTACCAGGAGAAACAAAGGAGGCAGGAAGTCAGTAAGGGAAGCCAAAGCTCAGACAGAAGAACACATTGCAAAATCAGTGGTTAAAGGGACAAAACCTTTACAGGTACATAAGAAAAAAGAAGGACAAAGGGAGGGATAGTGAGACTGAAGGGGAGGATGGGAGCAGCGTGGAGGATGACAACAGTAAAGCTGACATATTGAACAGGTATTTCTGCTCAGTCTTTACTAAGGAAGAGGGGTAATGGGTCTGAAGGAGTACAAGGGGTGAGAATGGTGCAGAAATGGACACAAGTCCTTTACACCAGAAAGGGTCCTGAAGGAACTGGAAGTAATAAGAGCTGATAAAGAATAGGGGCCAGATGGGGCACACCCTAGGGTCCTTAAAGAACTAAGAGAGGTGGTGGCTGAACCTCTGGCTATCCTGTTCAGCCAATCACTGGAAACAGGGAGGTACCCAAAGACTGGAGGACAGCAGATGTAGTCCCTTATACAAAAGTGGGAACAAAGAGGAAGCAGGGAACTACAGACCAGTCAGCCTCACCTTGGTAGTGGGAAAGATCATGGAAGCACTACTGAAGGAGAGATTGGTGGAACATCTGGCTGTCAATGGACCACAGGACCCAAGGCAGCATGGTTTCACCAGGGGAGGTCATGTCAGACCAACCTCATTGAATTTTTGACTGGGTGACTACGGAGGTGGATCAGGGAGGGCAGTGGACATGGCCTATCTGGACTTCAGCAAGGCCTTTGACACTGTGCCACATAGAAGACTATTACACAAACTGGGGAATATGGGTGTGGGCAGGACAGTAGTGTGGTGGGTAGGTAACTGGCTGGGTGGCAGGACACAGAGGGTGGTGGTAAATGGCTGTCACTCCACAGAGGGAAGAGTGACCAGTGGGTACCACAGGGATCAGTGCTGGGACCGGTCCTATTCAACATCTTCATCAGTGACATTGCACAGGATATAGAAGGCAGAATTTCACTGTTCGCTGATGACACAAAGCTCTGTAACAGAGTAGACACACCAGAGGTGTAGACAGAATGAGAAGGGACCTGCAGAAACTTGAAGAATGGTCAAGGGTTTGGCAGTTGAAATTCAATGCAAAGAAGTGCAAGATAATGCATATGGGGCACAAAAACCCTGGCACAATATATCAGTTGGGGGTGAGGATATAGCATGCACCAAGCAGGAAAGGGATCTTGGGGTTGTCATCTCTGATGACCTCAAGGTGAAACAGTGTGACAAGGCATCAGGTAAAGCAAATGAGGATGCTGGGATGTACAAGCAGGGCATCACCAGCAGGAAAAGGGAGGTCATAATTCCGCTATACAAGACACTAGTGAGGCCCCACCTGGAGTACAGTGTACAGTTCTGAGACCATACCATGTAAGGACATAGACAGGGTAGAGAAGGTTCAGAGGAGGCAACAAAGATGGTGCATGGGTTGCATCACAAGTCCTATGAAGACAGGTTGAAGGAACTGAACATGTACTCCCTGGAGGAGAGGAGGGAGAGAGGATATGATAGAGACATACAAGTATCTTACAGGGAGGAACAGGGTGCAGGAAAACACTATTTTTAAGCCAAAAGATGTTTCAGGACTAGAGGGCATGGGATGAAGTTGGAGGGAGGACGATTCAGAGGAAACATGAGAAAGAATTTCTTCACAGAACGAAGTGGTGGACAAGTGGAACACCCTGCCAGAGGAAGTGGTGGGGGCTGAAACAATCACGGATTTAAGAATGCATGGGATAGACATAAAGGAATTCTAGAGGTCAGGGGTAAGGGGAAATAGACTTCTAGGAAAACAAACTGAACTTACAAGCTCAAATGGGCAGACTAGGTGGGCCATAGGCCCTTATCTGCCCGACACTGTCTATGTATCTATGTATCTATATCTAAACCACTTGTTTGGATTGTTTCCTTATAGATCTTGTTTCTGTTAGACTCTGTTTTTATTGTCATACCTTCTTGGTATCTCTTACACTGGACGTTTGTGAAGCGGCATTTTTGCTCACATACCTTCCAGTATACAAATAAAGACTGATTGATTTTTTGCATATGTTATGTCTCATGATTGTTGTATGTAACTGGACGCTTGTGTAAATGGGCAGCAATGCTCACATGCTGTTCCAGTATAACAATAAAATGAAATGAAATGAAATGAGCTTGCTCAATGGAGCTTCCTGAGGAAATAAACTTGAACTTGAACTACTGTAAGATGCAGTAAAAATATATTGATATTTACATATATTCTTTGGTAACTGGGTAAGGCCCACTTGGCACAACTTCCTGTTTTCAGGGTGACTCCAGAGTACTGAGGAGGTTAGGTGACTTCTTCAGTCACACAGTATGCAAGTGGAGGTTGTGGGAATCAAACCCAGGTCTACTGGATTTACCCAGCTCATTCACATTTTGTTACTCTAACCTCTAGGCTATACTGTCAGCCCCAATAACTCCCAGCTTTAATGTTTTAATATGTGATTTCAAAAATAGTGTACAGTACCTACAGTGCAAATTATGAACATTAAATACTTAACATTCAGGGCCGACTTTAGAGTTTTGGGGCCCCCTAGCAAGACAAGTCATGGGGCCTTCCTCAATCCAAACATACTTCATATTTTACTTTGTCCAAAATGCACAACATTTTATGTTCAATACAACCAGTAATATTTGTGTTTTTAGGGAGTGGTAGCAATGTTAGTTTTTGTAGGCCCACTGTCCATTCAATCAATGTCTGTTCATTAGCCTCTTGAGTGGACAGGGCATACCTTAGAGAATCATTTGATGATGTTATAACACACAAGAACAGGCTCCACAGAGCCTAGTGATGTCTTTTGGTGTTGTTTTACATTCAACATGAATAATAATCATTAAAAGAAATTAAAGTGGTACTCTGGATCTGGCTGGGGCCCTTCATTAGCAGGGGACCCCCAGCAACTGCAGGAGTTCGCTGGTGCCTAAAACCGCTATGATAACATTTTACTAAAACTCAGTCATTTGCTGCTCTATCTACATATTTTTCTTGCATCAGAATAGGTGAATAGTTGACTGAGCACTGTAAATAGCTGTTGATCAGGCTTCATTTTTCTACATTCTGGAACAGATACAATTTGGTGTTTCTGGATGTATTTAATATTGATTTGCTGTGACTCACTAAATAGAATCTATTTAGCACTGTATGAGGCAGATGTTTTTAAATTTTGGAAGACAGGCAACACATCTATCAGTTTAGGAACATAAGCTTTGTTCATGTTTAAAACATATTCAAGTGACAGTATTTAACAGTTGATGTTAATATATGCTGCAAAAACATTAAAAATTTATTATGAGGCACTCAGGGTCTATAGTAGAACTCCGCAATTTTGCAAAAATCTCTGCAATTTTGGGTATTTATTTCTGCAATTTTCCAGTGGCCTGCTTCTTGAAAGGTCTGCTAACAGTTTAGAAATGGACCATTACAATTAATATCCTCTTCTTTGGGATCCTCCTCTCCCTCTAGTTTTTATAAAGGTGGGGATACTACTCTATGTTAGGCCTGATCCAGACGCTTGAATGTCTCTTCCTAAGTACTCAGTCTCTACTGACTGTAAATGGCTATTAATTGAGTTTGATATCAAAAACTAAATTTCTGCTTGTGTATACAACCCTCCAGAAGTTGGAAATGACAGCCTCAAGGACTTGGTCCAACTGTTTCCACCCTAGGCAGTGCTGAGTTAATTATCATGGGTGACTTTAATTTAAATTGACTCAGCAATACAGCATTATATAGCGACATTCTCAATGACTATGGCCTTAATAAAATCCTTACTGCACCTACAAGGCGCAACATTTATTTATTTATTTTATTTATTTAGTTTTTGTTAACCGGGTAGGTGCACTAGCCATAAAATGACTATTTTCAGGCACGACCTGGGAGAGTACAACAAAGAGAACAGTTGAACAACAGCAACATGGGTACAATAATACAAATAGAGGAACAGTACAGTAGTGCTACAAAAATACAATGGGTAGAAACAACAATAAATAATGGCAAGCATTATACAGATAATGGCAGTAAGATATATAATAAGTGCAGAAACCATGGACCCGACCTGTGGGTAGAAAGGGTTAATAAGATAGTAAGGTTATATAGAGAGAAATGTGAAGAATGTTCAAACATAACAAGAAAGACTGACAGAAGGAAGGTCAGGGGTGGTAATTGGCAAAACAACAGTGGATGGTCAGCAACAAGGTTCAAGAAGGAAGAGAGCTAGTAGTCAAGAAGTTATTTACAAAGAGAAGGAAAAATATGGGAGGGAAGAGGAGATAGTCTTGGAGCTGGATTAGAGCAGGGTGACATTACTGGTAAGTCTCAGGAGCTTCAGGTTGGGTCAAAGCATGTACAAGTCAAATCAAGAAACCACACTCTCCTGAACTGGATATTGGTCAGCCACACTGACAGAGTTAAACAGAGGTCCTATCTGCCTGGATTGGTGGTAGTTCAGGTGGATGTTAAAGATCCCATGGCACTTATCGAAAAGAGTAGGGAAAATTTTATTGTAACAGAAATCGTACAGTAATACACAAAACAGGATCCAGAAAAAAAAGAAAACATAGATTAACTAATTTACAAACAGTCACGTCAAAGCAAAATCAGAGTCTGTTACCCAAGGAAGGGCCTTCCAAAGTTCCAAAGTTCCACCTCAGATAAATAAGTACTTTCTTGCAGGTAGATATTCTTTAAGTCTTGTACAATTTTTTCTCCAACTTAAAATATGTGCATTCTTTTTGTTGTAATGTAAACAAACACCTTGCCATCCAGATATTCCACTTAATAACAACAAATACAAGACTCAAAGTGTCAGTATGCCAAAAGGACCACTGAGGAAAAAACTCCATAAACAATATTCAAATAGAAACCGTCTGAAACAAGGAAGTTTCAGGCATGTGCCAAAAAGACCACCAAGTCTGAATAAAAGAACATTCGAAAAATAAATGAGATATAGTTTCAGGTTGAGTAAGACATAATCTCGAGCACATTCGGTCTTGGAATTGCTTATGTTTATGATTTGCCTTTACGTTAATTCTTTCGTGGCAAGACAACCAATGAAAAGTCCACATATGGGCTGGCACCCTGTTACAATAACAAAAACAAAAGTGAGGGATATATTGGCTGGGGCACTTATCAAAGGGCACCTGTACGGCACAGACCGTCGAAAGTAAAGTATTATATAATGATTTATGAGAAGAATTCAATAACATCTGAGCGATATCTTCCATTGTTTCAGGCGTAAGAAAATATGCTTAACGTATATTGGTATTCCAACATTATGTAATATAACACAGTCAGAGTATTACATTCCCAGTGGCGAAACCATAATCTACAAGAATCATAAAACCAAGGTTCCCACCCTCTTTGGGTATTAATCAACAAAGGCCTACAATTTGTTATGAGGAAAGTACAGGTAAAAAATAACAAAGGATTAATCATATGCAAACCACCCTCTGCAATATTGTGCAAGTACGTCACATTCCTTTTGATTGGGTTCAGCCTACTCCCAAAATGCTTGAAAAAACAGACTAAGGACTGCAGTTTCTAATTGTTTAGGAATAGGAATATATAACTCAAATAAAGGAAGGTTGGTATCAAATAATATTTAATCAAAAACACGCTTCTTTTTCCCAAGTTGTCCTCTATTCAGTAGGCCACCTTAAGTTTACCCTGTTGTAGTTTAACATCCGGTTAAAAATCAGAGTCCACTGTCCCAAAATAAACCCCCAAAATACTGAATAGGGCCTTCAACCATACGTAAAGGACCTATATGGTCTGAAGGGGTTAAAGCAGATCCTAACGGACACCCACACTTTTATCATAATTCAAAACTGCACCAGAAAACATACCAAAATTAGAACATACCTGAAGAGAGATAACCACAAAGGGCTCATCAGCTACAAGAAAACAAACATCGTCAGCATACGCAATAGCTTTATAAGGCAAGTGCAGGACAGAACTAGAAATAGCATGCATCTGAGAATGGGCATTCAACCGTCAAGCAAACTGTCCAGAAAAAAACATACAATATAGGGCTCAATGGGCACCCTTGGCGGACCCTCTTGATGGGGATCATTGGTCCCACCCAACCATTTACTACTGCTACAACAGTGGCTGTTCTATAAAACCATGAATCCAGCGAATTAAAACCGGTACATGAGACAAACGAAGTGCTTCCCATAAGAAATCATGGTTAACCGAATCAAAAGCCACTTTCTGATCCACGGAAACCACTAGTCCCGAAACCACATCGGCATAACCATGAGAAAACAATTCCGAAGAAGAATCAGATGGTCAGAGATTTTCTATTAGGTACCGAACATGACTTGGCAGGATGCAAAACCACCTCTGCTATTTTCACAAGACGCTAGCAATAATTTTCATTAATACCTTAAAATCAGTATTCAACATACATAAAAGGCGCCAATTTTCAAGGAATGTAAATCCCTTTTGTTTATATATATAAATCAAAGTACCCTTACGTAAAATCCAAAGGAAGAATTTCACATGTTACTAAGGAATTAAACACTAAAGTAGGTTCTGAAACCAAGTGGTCACCCAGCACTTTATATAAGGCAGCGGTAGTCCATCCAGACCAGGAGTCCTCTGTAAAGGTAAAGAGAAAATGGCCAATTTCAAATCCAGCTCTGTTATTGGTAAACATACATGGTCCAAAATAGACTGTGAAGGGATTGGGATGTCAAGATCAATATAAAAATTGCAGGATCAACAGCTACTGCTGGAAAAGAAGAACATAAAGCTAACGTATGGTCTGTTACAATTTGATAAATATCTGACTGAGAAGTACATAGACCACCTATAGAATTAACTAGACCGTCATAGTTTTGGGGAAATTTGGCGGAATTTGCCTCAAAGGGCATACAACATCATGTGTTCCAGCCTACCAAATTTTTGTTGATAATAAAATTATCATGATTGCGGGATTGGAAATTCAACATATCAACCTGTACCAATTTTACTTGCTGAGAAAGGTCATGCCCTACGTATAAGCAATTGTTAATAAAGACTGAAATGAACTCTCTTTTGCAAATAATCCAAGTACTCCCTTCTACATTTCTGACGGCTATAATTTTCAAGAAAACAACCAAATCATGCGTGGTTTCCGACCACCACTGAATAAGGGTCTGTATAACAGATAAAAACAGATTCTGGGCCTGGAGAAATGACAACAGAGACTGCATAAAGGCGGGACTTGTAACAGGGATGTGCTAAATTTCCAAAGTCGGGTCCTTTATGAAAGGGAGCAACAGACCCTAAACCAACAGACAACAACTTATGGTCTGAAAATGCAACAGCTTGTACCGTGGCAAAGCAATATTTAAAGTACGAGACAAAACACAAAATCAATTCGAGTTGCCAATTTACCCTTCTGAAATGTAGGGGTATGTTGTTTTGTAAAGGACAAATAAGCGTCAGTCAAATGGGCAGTACGGACCAATTTCCTAATTCCTGAGAATCACAAAACAATTTTCTAGTAGTTGCAAAAGAACTCTTATCTTGAAGACTTAATCCACAATTAAAATCACCAGAAAAAATTACTTGAAAAGAAGTATGCAAAATGGATGAGTAAAGAAAATAAATCTATCTACGCCACGTTTTAGTCTGAGGGCATAAAGATTAATCCCCAATAGGGACAGGCCCAATCACAAAATCTAGAATGAGCGCTCTACCTGGAGCCACATCATATAGTTTTAACAAATGGAACCCGGGACATTTATTAAAATCCCCAGACCTGAACAGGAATCTTGGCCTATGGACCAAAAAGAAAGTTCCAGCAACCAGTCCTGCTGTACATGTCGGATTCCTGTGTGGTATGAAATCGGTCTCTTGCAATAAAAAATTCCCAAAGGCAAAAGTCGTAAAAGGAAAAAAACAGTCGCCTCTTAGTCACTCGCATCACACTATTTACATTAATAGTATGACAAGTAAAATGAGACATAATATTTAAATAAGGCAGGAAAACTCATCACCACTTCCTTTTTCCCAACCACCTTTTTCCTTTCAGTTTCACCCTGGCCTTCCGCTTTTGAGAGAGACCAGTACCAAGTTGTAAATCAGATTCAGTAGTTCCATCAGGGAGAGATGAAGCAATGGAGGAAGAGTCTGACTCGCCTCCAGCATCATCTGAGACAGGTTGGAGTAACTCAAAGGGGTTAGACAAAGGCACAGAAGAAGACTCCAGTACCACTGGAGGGAAGGTAGTACCGGGACATGTTCCTCATAGACTTCCGACATCCAACACTGGCAGGTACCTGAGGAGGAGGAGGAGGGGCATAGCGCTAGGACCTGGAAGAGGGTCAGGTACTGACAAAACAGGCTGGACAGGCCGAAAGGTATCTGAGGTCTTAACCAGAGTACTCTCAGAAAAGGAGACCACGGGGCCACTGTGTCTGGTTCTTCAACAGACACAGAGACCTGCATAGAAGGTTGTAAAACCGCCGAGGGGAGCTACTGCCGATGTGGCACGAATACTGAGCCTTCTGTGCTTGCGTAATAATAAAACGCTGATCAACCTCACCATCTTGAGAATCCTGATTATGAGCAGCCCAGTGACAATTCTGAAATGTATGTCCCAGTTCATCACAAAGGCTGCATTTGCACTCGTTCAAACAATGGGCCCCATGACCCAATTCACCACATATATTGCATTTCATCTTGTCACACACATTACTGAGATGTGTGGGTCACCACACCGCATCAAGCCTGCTGACCCGGTAAAATAGGACCCCTATCCCGACCTATAAAGAAAGAATTAAAAGTGTACAGGACCTGACTCAGTAGTGTTCAACAAAACCTTAATCTTCCATCCCGTCCAAATATTTTCAGTATCCAGGATGGTCTCCGCCTGACCCTGGACGTTACAGCACTGTTTCAACCAATAGATAACATTAGCCACATCAACACCCTCATTTCGGAACAAAACAGTGATGGTTTTAAAAGTGGGTTTGAAGAGGATTGCCTGGAGCAGGGTCCAAGAGCAGTGTTCATCAAAGCATGGTATTTCGTCCAGAAGCGCTCCAAGCCATGAGCTGTTTGAAAGCTAATATCAAAGATGATTCACCAGAGATGTGAATCATCGCATAAATTCCATGAGAAAAATTTTAATGAGTCCTTAAGAAGTGTACGAGCAACATATACACGAGCTGGGAGCTCAGGTAACCCCCTTATAAACTAAACGTACTGCATTATGTCTTTTGCTGCTTGGATCGGAAATTTGAATAAAGAAGAAAAAGAGCGACTCGGCTCAGTCTTTTTAGACATAGGTTGCTGTAAAACTGTACCTGTAGCCCCATGGGATGTATCAGTAGAAAAAGCCCGTAATTCTGGTCCTGGAAAATGTGCCAAAGTAGGATTTTGTGTTAAAGCCAGTTTCTGTGGTAAGCTCAAGGGGTCGGAGAGACTGCAGCCTTGTTCTACTATACTCTGCAACCTCGGACTGCCAGGACTGGGGACCGCACAGGAGACGGACCGAAATCCATCTCCTGCAACCGTTCCTGTACCTAGCCAGCACCCCGCAGAGCCGTGTCCACAGACCAGGGAAGCTGTGTAGGGAATCTACAACCTGGGGTACAATCAGCGAAGGAGGTGAGGTAGCGGTCTCCATTCCACGCACTTCATCCACCACAAATGATTGGGAGGCAGGGATATAGCATCAACAACTGGCACCTCAGGGCCTCTAAACACTCCTGGACATCAGCCGACGGGTGAGTCTCCATAGTTTGTCCTCCGGAACCTCCCGGCACGAAAGGAGAAGTAATATGTCATTCAGCGTTGTGGTTTTTAAGGTTTGAAGTTCTTGACAGAGTTTCATTCTGGTGAGCACAAAACTGCGTTCAGCATCAGCCAGATGTTCATGCAACACCTTCTCTGCATTACAAGCCACTTCATGATCTGAGGAGGAAAAATCCTCCATTCGTCACCTGTAGGCATAGAACAAGAGTCCATATCAGTATCAGGGAGCTGAGGTTCAGGCACTGTAGTCAGAACATGCAAGTTAGATTTCATAGTAGTACAATTCTGTAGTAAATCCTCTATAAATTCACTGGCAGTCTCCACAAAATCAGAGGTGGGAGCCGAGACCAGAACTCCACCTCTATAGCTTCCTCCACAGCAGGCACAGGGGCGTCCGCCATCTTGAACAGAGGTTCCCTCTGAAGAGTAGAAATTTCCCGGTGTCCTGGCCAAATTCCCTCATTCACTAAAAATACCACCAACAGCTTAATCTGGTTCAAGGTCAGTTGGCATTCATCTATATCCCCTCCCCAGGTAGTGCCTGAAAATAGGCAGGATTTATCTAGTGCACTTACCTGGTCAACAAAAACTAAATATAAATAAATAAATAAATAAATCTGACTCAGTCAGCAACCACTCCACTATTTATTGCCTGTGGCACAATGGTGCAGATTAGCAATCCAGTCCCAAAGACACCATGTACTGTAAGGGCAGGATATTCAAAGAATGCACCTGGGCGCCAGCAAGTTGCACCAGGCGCAACCCAGCAATGCGCCCCAGTGCGATCGAACAGGGCCTTGCACAGAGCAAGTCCCGCTGTGCCGCGGTGCAAAGTTAATGTATGTGGCACAAATGCAGGGAGCGTACTCCATGCGTATGTGGCACATCTTGATATTCAGCCCAGGATGTGCGGTGCAAATGCTGGGACAACCCTGAGTTGCGCTACATATGGGGCTCAAAGTTGACCTGAAAAAAAAGGCCCAAAGCCAGGCCACCCATAGGTGGGCTGCTGTATTACAAGGTGCAACACAGCACCGCCTTCCGTGGGTGGCTACCCACCCAGCAGGGACACCACACCCACCCGGTGGTCAGTAGACCCCCTCCCACCCCATGCCTGATCGCGGGCATTTGTACAATATCCTGGTGGTCTAGTGGTCCCCCTCCCTCCTGTATACTTGTCGCGAGGCATTGGTAGTGAAAACCAATACCTGTTGGTCCAGTGGCCCCCCTCATAAGCCCGATCGCGGGCATCTGTGTCAAACACATACACCTGGTAGTCAGTGATACCCCCACCCACAGAGGACCCTGGTCATAGCCCCCCCGTCATCGGCGGGTGTCTGTACCCGCCCACATACCACCTGGCCACCCGCCTAATGACAGCTTACAGTATGATCTGTAAGCCTATTGAGTGCACAGTGTGGACCAATGGGCTTTCAGACCATACTGTACTACCTGAGCACAAATATGTGATATTTATGCCTGTGTAGTACAGTATATATGTACACGATAGGCTTACAGATCATACTGTAAGCTGTCATTCGTAGGTGGCGGGCAGTATGCGGGCGGGGTGCAGCCGCCCACCGATGATGGGGGAGCTGGGTGGCCAGGGTCCTCTGTGGGTGGAAGGAAGGGTACCTGGACCACCAGGTGTATGTGTTTGATACAGATGCCCGCACCGGGCTTACGGGTGGGGAAACCACTGGACCACCAGGTATTGGTTTTCACTACCAATGCCCACGATCGGGCATATGGGAGAGAGGGAGGGAGACCACTAGACCACCAGGATTTTATGTTATATACAAATGCCCACAATCGGGCATAATGGGGGGTACTGGACCACCAGGGACTCATAGCGGCTACGCAGGGTGCCAGGAGCATTCGCTGGACTGCCCTCTGCAAGGCATAGCAAATGGGGCCATAATGACAAGCAAATGGCCCCATTTCCACCCTGTATACATTATGGCTAAGGCTGTAAAAATTCATGGAATGCACGGAATTCCGATTGCCGTGGAAAATGGGATGTTGCCATGAATTCTGCAGAAACGGAGAGAAGTAAGTGAATTTGCCATTTTTTTTTTTTTATAAATGCACAATGTAAATTAACCTCTTCACAACCAGCATATTGTTTCTTATCATCCTATTGCTGATATTGACAGTCAAACTGCAAACACTTTACCTAACAATGACATGGAGCTGTTTATTCTGACTGGAACACTTGACAGTGGAGCAGGGGCTGAAAAACGGCAGTTCAAAGAATGACCAAAACGAATGCTGCAGTACATGTTATGGTCTCCCATTTGCATGTCCACTTCTGAATATTGCAGGTGATGCACACGGGCGCAACTACATTTGCACTGGAGCATTCCCAGTCCTCCCTGTCTGGGGAATGTGCGGCGCATTATACATGCATAGGCGCATTCCTTGCCATATTCAATGGAGATACACCTTAGCGCTTTATCTCCTTTGAATATCACCCTGTCCTGCCCGCGCATCTAAGTTGTACTCGCCCCCTATTGTACCACTGCCCAGCGCTGTCTGAATATCTGGGCCTAAGTGTAAAAACTTCAATTCCATTGCATTCTTGCAAGATCTTTTGCATACTGACTGGTTCTTTAAGGACATGATACCTGATGTAAACTGTGCACGGACCTCTTTATTTCAGAGTTCATGACAGTACTTGATCACCATGGCCTTATCACTAGATGCAGGATCAAAATCTTAATATTCTATCACGACTTACTAAAAGTCCCTTCACATTATTTTTTTTTTGCTAATAACTTTTATTGAATTTCTTAAATATATCATCAGACACAACCAGGTACATACAGTGCATCGAGCAATATGAATATGAATATATATATAGAATATAGGCAGTATAGCCTAGAAGTTAAGAGGAACAAGGTGCGAACGAGCTTGATACATCCAGCAGACCAGACCTGAGTTTGATTTTCACAACCTCCACTTGCATACTGTGTGACTCTGAGCAAGTCACTTAACCCAGTGCTCCCAGGTTGCCCTTGAAAACAGGCACTTTTGCCTAGTGGGCCTTACCCAGTTACCAAAGACTAAAAAAAAAAAAAATTACAAGAGTGCAGCAGTGTGATGAGCAAAGCTCTGAAGTACATCAGGTTATGTATAAACAACCAATTAAGGGTACTATACTGACAGCCTCCTCTATTCAAAGAAGATCCAAAGGAAAAGAAGGAAACTACGAACGTCCATGGTTGCCAGCCACATAGGAGATAATTAAGGAGATAACCAACTTGAAGGGTAACTAAGGAGTGTCCATGTACCTGGATTTAAACCTGAGGGACAGATGGAATAACAAGATATTGTAGACAAATAACACATTAACAAACGCATAATTCCAGATCACACATCTTATCAGGGAGGAAGAAGGGTAATAGTTAATAATTACCATAGTGGGGAAAAGGGGTTTCAGAGCCCTATGTGTACAGGTACACCATCATGTACTTAAACCTTTACACCATCATGTACTTAAACCTTACATCTCTGCTGAGGGTTCAGCCAATCCCAGCATGTGGGGAGAGGTAGGCTAAGTAAGGGGCCCAGGTAAGGTGGTACTGTGGGAGAGTATTGGCAACTGTGTGAGATAAGCAGTCCAATGTGGCCACCTTGGAAAGGGCATTATACACTTCGGAGATAGTGGTACCACTGTTGTTCTCCATCGACAAAGGATAAGCCTCTTAGCTTGGAAACTGAATAGGCCAGCCACTTATGCTGCTGTTGGGTGAGTGTCCTCGATACAGGAGGTAGGCCCAGAATCCAGACCGGAGGGTTGAGAGTCAAATCAAGACCCAAGACCTGTTCTGCCAGGCCTAAAACAGCTGTCCAAAGTGGGGAGAAAGTGGACAGAGTCAAAGTATGCGTGAGGACTCCTACTCTAGAAAGGCACCTCCAACATGATTGCTGTCCACTAGGTGCAATCTATGCAGGACTACGGTACCAGTGAGACAGAATTTTGTTTTGTATGAGCCTACTTCGCATCAGAGTACACAGAGTGGGCATTCTTCCAGCAGAGCTTCCACTGGGCGTCCGAAGGGGTTGCTGGAGAGCTTGCTCCCATTAGATTTAGCGAGTTGAGTGAGAGAGGAGTTGTTCCCTAAGGTTGGCATGAATATAACTGGCTTTACCTCCTTTACAGATCTGCCATTTAGACATTAAGGAAGCCCCTGCCCTATCCGCCACTGGGTGATGCTTAAGATAAGCTGATACTGAGCTAAGTCACTTCAAATTAATGAAGGACAGAGTCATTGTGTAGGGTACCTTCAAAACAAACTTGCATGCAGAATGGGTACATACAGATATTTACAGAATAAATGCAAATCTCGAGTTCACCATGGCCAAAAGCACATATCTCAAAGCACAGCAGACACACAATCTTAGTGACCCCCAAAATTATGGAACTGCACAAACTCCTTGCTCAACCCCAGAACTGCCACCTCCTCTCCCTCCTTGAAGTGAACAGCCTCAAGCACAGTGATCCCAAATGTGTTCCTCATTTGTTGAATGGCCACTTCTGCAATCTTGAAATACGGACTCCCCTCAGGTAGCGTGGCACAGTATGTCCTCTGGATTCCAGCATGCCTAACTCATGGCCATGCCATCCTCTATTTTATTTCCGAAAGTCAGTGTCAAGGAAATCTGCAAACTGCTGCTTCATCTAAAAGCTGGCAAATCAGCTAGCTCGATGGCTAATTCCTCAATTCCTTAAAACTGTAGCACAAATTACTCTCTCCATTTCCAAAATGTATAATCTTTTGAGTCCAAAATATCCTAACATCTGAAATTGACCTCTACGTGTAGTACCCTTGCACAAAAGGAAAGTAAACTGTTCTGGACAACTGCAAGCCTATTTCTATACTCATGACCCTCAGTTAGGTTCTGCTCACAAAAGCTCTGTGCAAATGGCTTCAAGGATTTTAAAGTGCAAAATAGCACAAAATATAAAAACAATGTTCCACCTCAAGGAGTCTTGTGCGGCAAGTCTATTTGCACTCTTAAGCAAACAAGAAGAGTCTGTAGACTTAAAAGTTATCTTACCAAATCTTCTTTACTTATTTTCCCACTTTCACAGAACAGCAAACTATTTTTCATGGCTCAACTGCCTATTTCACAGTTACAGACACTGCTGTGTATTTAAACCATAGTATTCTAGACATTAAGAACAACCATTCTAGGATTGTAGAGCAAGATGGACGTGCACGTGTGTGCATGCACATACGTGTGACATCACGCTTGACATTGGCATCTAAACCATGCCTTCAACAGAGCTCTGTTTGCTGTTAAGCTGGACAGAGAAGTTACTAAAGGTATTCAATTTTCTGTGTAAAAATGGGAAAATAAGTAAAAATATTTGGTAAGAAAACTTTTAAGTCTACAGACTCTTCTCTGTTTGCTTAACAGAGTGCAAATAGACTTGTCACACAATGACTCCTTGAGGTGGAGCATTGCTTTTGTACCTATTTCTATACTATCGGTTTTGGCTAAGTTGCAGGAGGGGACAGTACCTAATCAGCTCACTTCCCACTTAAACCAGCACAGGTTACCCTGTGAGGAGCAACACGGCTTCAGAACGGGTCATGGAACAAGCACAGTGCTGGTCAGCTTCACGACACAGTACACCATCCTACAATGGCCTGCCGACAGGTGTCATGTTCATGGACCTGATCAAGGTCTTTGATTTGGTCAACACGACTTGCTTACAGAGAAGCTGACTGGGCTGGGATTGGGGGCCCAGCTAAGACAGGTTACAGTTAGTCAAAACTGGTAAAGTCTTGTCCAGTGCAAACACTATCTCCTGTGTGGGCCCCAAGGATCCAATCTAGACCCTCTCCTATTTATTATTTCCATCAATGACCTACCCAAGATCTGTAATACTGTTAAGACCCTTCTGTATGCAGACAACACAGTCATCTTTGTGCATGGCAAAGACACTATCACTATCAGCAAAGTCCATGGGCACAACTTCCATTCCCTTCAACAGTGGTAACAAATGAGAAATTGGTCCTAAGCATCCCTAAAACAAAAGCCGTTACTCAGGTCATCCCAAAAGGTTAGAACATTTTCCCAAGACTTCACTATCTCAGCCTTAGATGGAGGAAACTGGAACTAGTTAATGAATTCAAATACCTTGGTGCTACCACCTCCCCACCTCACATCTGACACTGGCTCATATGACCAACACTATAAGAACTGTTCCTCAAAAACTGGGTCTACTCTAGCATATTGCAAAGTACTTGGCACCCAACACTAAAGTCAGAATTGCACAAAGCTGCATATTCCCCTGACTGAAATCTGGCTCCATCATTACAGATGCGGTCCCCTCATGATCTGGGCAAAGAAATTAATCTCAACCCACAAGGCTTCCAAATATGCATCCTCACACGGTCCACGGTCCCATCATTGCACAAGTTTGAATGACTTGGTTGGTTGCAACATGAAACCAGAGGCCAGTAAACCCTAGCAAATTTCATGCACCATGGAGGTGCTCCTAAATGCTATCCAAGCTATTCGCTTACATGGACAACCCTTCTCTTGCTCCTTTGCAAACAACCTATAGAAAGTACCATACATGCACAAGGGCATGGGTCAGAACTCTTTTAGATGCACGACAGTGTCATTCTGGAACACCATCCATTTCAATATCAGAGCTGTCCCTTCCTAAAATGTTTGCAGCCAAACAAAGAACATCTCCAAGAGTCTAGTGTGTCTACCTGCTATGCATGACTTACAAAACACTGTTGACTTAATGTACCATCTGAATGCCTTACTTTTGCACCGTCACTTCATTTTGTATTATGATACTTACACGCTTGTGCCTGTTCCACTGTTTTGCTGAGTACTGTTCTGTACCCAGGTCATGCATGAAAAGGTGATTTGGTACCAGTGCACTTACCTGGTCATCAAAATAAACAAATATTTTATGCCAGTACCCATGCTGCAAAAGCCTCACTTTTCAGGGTCCCATGTTGTGCCACTCCACTGCCGATGAACTCACTCTTACCAGCACCAGCCCCTGTCAGATCCCAGTGTGTTTCTCTGGTGTTGTGATCGGTTCTATCCTTCTCAGGGGTCCCTCCTCCCTGGGGGAGAGGGAGAAACATGCTGCAGAAGACATTACTGGGCATCAAGGGCTGGGTAACAGATGTCCCATCAATGAGGGTTGGGTGGTGTGGGGAGCACACAGGCAGGCCATCAATCAAGGCTGCAGGGGCTGGAATTTTCCCATTCTCCCCACCTTCCTGCTTGAATCATGCACCATGGTAGCACCCTAGGGGAGACCCACTGACACTGTCATCCACACCAGCAATGGTTCCATGCCACCCCTGGGTGCTGCTCTCTGAGCCGTGCACTTCTCCCCTCCCTTAACTCTCTGCTGGCCTCCCTCCTAAGGTCCAGGGCTAAGGTGCAAACCCAGGTTGCTGGCATACCAGTGTGGTTCCTCACCACTTAGCACCCAGAGCTGACTCAGTTTTATTTCTTTAATTTAGCAATGCCCCACAATGTCTGAATCTGTTTAAGATACAACTTACCCTTCTGATTCTGTGGTTGTACAGAGGAGGTACAGCAAATGGAGTTTCTGTTCCTTTATCATCCTCAAGTCTGCTGTACACTAGTGGACAAACTGCTGCATCCAACATAGTCTGCTTCTGAAAATGTTGGCCCTTATCCTCCTAAGTGCTTGAGATGCACATGACTAGATAAAGTTGCTCATGCATGAGCACTTTTAGTATGAGAAGCTTGTAAGAACCAGAATGGCATGTGCAAAACTTTTATATACTAGGAACTATGAATTTAAAACACATTCTCTGCAAGGTTGAGGAGGATGTCTCAGTACAAGGGCTCCCACTAAATCGTACAATTTTCCTGGAAATTACAGGATTTCCTATGAAAGATAACTGCTCAATTTTCCTGTATAACTCAGCAACAATTCCCCTTTATACACTGGACTTAGAATATCCTCCACTCTAACTGGCTGTTAGTCCAGAAAGGCATGTGTCTATCAGAGCACAACCGGTTTGACTGGAGTTCCATGAAACAGTTCCAAAGTACACTTTTAAAGCACTTCACCTGTGTCACAGCTACTTGTACTGCTTCAAGGAACTCATAAATGTTCCAAGGAACCCCAAACAAAGTACACTGTGAAAGCACTTCAGTTGTGTCACAGATCATTACTACTTCAAGAAACCCTAACCACACGAACAGAAAAAAAAGTTTCACTTTCTTGTTTGAAACAGTATTCTCTTTAGTTTTACCTTGCAAACAGTACTCCTTCCCTCTGTCTGGTATCAAGTTTTTCCTAAATTAGCCTGCTTGCTTTATGGTAGTTTATGACCCCTGGGGATCTCCATCTCAGCTAACTTCATTGCTTTTCTTGTACCTACAATGCATCCTGTCTTATGTGACAGTGATGTAGCCCATAGATACAGCAACAAGCACTGCTTTACAATACAACAACCGAGATGGCTACATTTAAAAAATATACAGAGTTCAGCTTGGTGACTACCCTCATTGAAAAGTTCTTTTGTTGTGAATAATTTTGACACTGGCTGTGTATGTGTAACTTGTATGGTTTTCAAGATATTTACATTTGTTTGGCATGTCTACTCAGTGTTCACTCGAAGAGAAAAAAGCATCTGTTGTTTGTAAGCACATCTGCACACATGCCAAACAAATATAAATATCTTGAAAATTATAGCTAAACAAAACAACAGGCAACAGTTGTTCCAGACAAAATTATTGTTACAATGAGGAAGGCAAGCTGAACTCCTTACAGTTTTAAAAATATTTGCCATCCAAAGTGGGAAATTTGATTAAAAAACATGGAAATTAGGTTAATTAGATGGCTATATTTTAAAAACTATACAGAGTTCAGCTTAGTCACTACCCTCATTGCAAAGGTCTTTTTGTCGTGTAATGAACAACTTTGCTGCTGGGTGTTTTGTGTAGCTTGTAAACTTTTCAAGACATTTAGATTTGTTTGGAATGCGTACAAATGTGCATAGAATTCTGCACAGTGTCTTAGAAATTTCATAGCAAAGCTGCCATGAGTTCATTCTAAATGCAGAATAGAGTAGAATTAAGCAGTAAGGCATGGCAGGATGTGTGTTATGTAAACAATAAGACACAAAGGGGTGTGTATGAACATTTTACCACACTCCCAGGAGTGTGGTGAGCTGATTAATTTTCAGCCTCTGGAAGTGTGGTAAAATGTGTTTCATACACACCTCGGAGTGGCTTATTGCGCTTATAAATGGCCTCTTTTTTACTTTTACAGTTGGGAAAATCATGTTTATATTTAGAAACAATAGAGTTACTTGTGTGCATTTATGATAAAATAGTCCTTCTGCCCACTGCAAATGATGTCATAGATGATGTCATTGTATTACTGCTGGACAAAGTTTGTCCTTTGCTGGCATCAAGATTCAAGATACAGAGGGTGGCTATTCAAAGGGGTTGCACCATGCACAACCCACCAATGCTTCTAAGTGCGATATTCAAATGTATGGGTTGCACTGTACAACCCCGATGCACCAAGGGCACACCAGTAATGTATACGGCACAAGTGCAGGGCATGCCCATGTCAAGGCGGCACATCCCGATATTCAGCCCGGATGTGCGGCACATATGCAGGCACAACCTCACCTTGGCGGCACTCAGGGGGCGCAACGCTGAGCCCATTCAAACTGGGAACAAGTTGGGGACACCCACAGGCGGGCTGCCATATTGCTGGGTGCAACACAGCAGTAACGCCTGCAGTGGGCTGCCACCCGACCTCCCAAAACATCAACCCTAAGCCCCCTGCCCAGGGATCGTGTGGCCTCCCGCCCAGTCACCCAATCATGGGCGATGTGCACAGTCTCCCTGGTGGTCCAGTGGACCGCATTGCCTGCCCGATCGCAGGCATGTAGTGAAATATTCCCTGGTGGTCCAGTAGACCCCATTCCCCTGCCCAATCATGGGCATGTATTAAAGTAATCCCTGGTGGTCCAGTGGACTGATCTCCCTAGCCTGCTCGTGGGCGTTAGTCAAACCCCTGGTGGTCAGTGGTACCCTCTCCCCACCTGCCCGCAGGTCCCCGCCGCACCTGCACCCCAGTCAGCGGTGGGTGGCAGTTCCTGCCTGCCACTACAGCCACCCAGCCGACCCACAGGCCCAGCACACAGTAGGGCTATGCGCCTATTGGTCCACTGCGTGGGCCAATGGGCAAAGCAGTCCATACTGTACCTGCAGTCCCTGATTTGTGAATGCATTCATTCACAAATGGGGACTGTGTAGTATAGTATGGACTGCAGCCCGATGGCCCCACAGTGGATCAATACAACCCCACTGTCGCTAATCAGTTGGTGGGCGACCGGGTAACTGGCGGGTAAAGCTGCTGCCGCCACTGGGAGAATGCAAATTCGTGAAGGAAGGAGAAGCCTGTGATCCCGGGGTTTACTAACCCAGCAATGGCGAAATGATACTACTCCTAATACCCACTTTATATGCAATAAGACACCTTGTAGTGATTATGCCTCTACTTACCACACATCTGGGGCTAAAGGCACTCAGCAGTTGGCCATGTGCCCATGCCCTATGTGTGTGATCATTAGAGCACAACTGATTATATCTGACTGCTAAACCATATGGCTCCAGTTTCCTATAAAACACTGACATCTCTATAGATCTAGGAGCCCTATGCATTAGCTGAGTCACTCTACTGAAGTAGCAGTCAGCACTGACTGGGTTGGACTAACTGTGCCACCACTGCTACTTGGTTCTGTAGTGTACTAACTGCAGATTCTAGGTATTTGGGAGGGGCTAGGATTAAACAAGTAACACTTGAATTGCTAAATACCAGTTATGGAGCTCTCATCAGTGAACACACCTGATACTTAGACATTGGCATATTTTAAAACAATGCAACATAAAAACATACTGAGTGAGGTATACCGGCTGGACAAAAGGTTTACTGCTGTGGCAGACAAAATGTGTTGGGGATTTTCAAAATACAGGAACATGTCTACAAAACCCATGAGAAAAAAAAGTACTGCTCATGACATAATCTTTTGTAATTTTAAAGGAATAGTCCACCCAGAATTTGCAAAAACATATATTTGTGCAGAGTGTTTTGATTTGTGTGAAGTCTTAGTGTGTCCTTCCCTCTGTATGCTATTAGGATTTTTCCTAAATTAACCTGCTACTTTATGATATTTTTACAACCCCTGGTGATCTCCATCTGAGCCAAGATTATGACATTCCTTGTCCTACAATGCATTCTGTCTTGTGACAGTGGTGTAGCCGAGACCATAGATTCAGCAGAAAGCACTGCTTTATAATCAGTTCATAACAGTAGAGATTGCTATATTTTAAAAACTATACAGAGTTCAGCTTGCTGACTACCCTCACTGTAAAGGTCTTTTGTTGTGAACAATTGCAACACTAGTTGTGTAAGTGTGACTTGTATGTTTTCAAGATATTTATATTTGTTTGGCATGTCTACTAAAGTATTCACTCAAACAGAAAAAAAGCTTCTGGTGTTTGCGAGTGCATCTGCACACATGCCAAACAAATCTAAATATTTTGAACACTATACAAGCCTCGCACAAAAAAACCACAGCAAAGTTGTTCAGGACAAAATAATTTTTCATTGAGGGTAGTCACTAAGCTGAACTACTTACAGTTTTAAAATAATTGCCACCTGAAGTGGGAAATTTGGTTAAAAAATGGACATTTGGTTAATTAGATGGCTATATTTAAAACTATTCAGCTTAGTGACTACCCTCATTGTAAAGGTCTTTTGTCTTGAACAACTTTGCTGCTGGTCATTTTGTGTAGCTTGTAAAGTTTCCAAGATATTTAGGTTTGTTTGACATGTGTGCAGATGAGCTTGCAAACAGCAAACACTTTTTCCTCTCTGAGTGAACACTCTAATAGACATGCCAAACAAATGTAAATATTTTGAAAACCATACAGGTTACACATACACAACCAGTATCATTATTCTTCACAACAAAAGACCTTTACAATGAGGGTAGTTACCAAGCTGAACTCAGTATAGTTTTTAAAATATAGCCATCTCTACTATTATGAACTGATTGTAAAGCAGTGCTTGCTATGAATCTATGGTCTCTGCTACATCACTGTCACATGAGACAGGATGCATTGTAGGAACAAGGAAAGCAATAAACTTAGCTGAAATGGAGATCCCCACGGGTCATAAAACCACCATAAAGTTAGCAGGCTAATTTAGAAAACTCCTAATAACAGACAGAGAGAAAGACGCACTAGGACTTCCCACACAAATCAAAACACTCTGCTCAACATATGTTTTGCAAATTCTGGGCGGACTACCTTTAATGTTTTTGAACCACTACATTTGTGTTTAATACTGTACGATACTGTCTATATTAAAGCTTTGTGATTAAATGTGTACATTCTGTGTGTTTAATTTGCAACCCAATGTACAGTTTTCTCCACATTAGCGAAACATCACTATTCTCGAAATTCAGTAAAAGTGCATGTCTGTTTCACTTAATCCAAAAGGACAGAGTAGGTGGGCTAAACTGTCCTTATCTGCTGAAAGAGTCTATGTTTGCATGTTTCTAAATTTTGTGTACATAAAAGGAATTAATAAACTGTCCTATTTTGCCTTTTATTTTCAGTAGGAAAACATGGACTACTTCAAGAAAATGACCAAAATGTGTCTTGCAACAATTATTTTATCTGGCATTAATTAACCTTCCCAGCTCTGTTTGGCATAAGGTCAAAATTATTCAATTAAATTAGTTATATAATATTATCCTATGGGATCTTATCAGCAACAACGAATGCATCAGTTTAATATTTTATTACAAGAAATAGGAGTATATAATGAGGTCAAGAGAGCCCCATGTGTATCCGCTCTATGGTGATTCATCTATATGGCTAATTATTTCCTACTTTATTGTTGATGAAACAATGAAAAACAGTTACTCATCCACTCTTTTTCATTTATTCTGTACTCCTGTGGTATTCAAGCACAATGAGCTGAGACTCATTTCAGGTGTGAATCGTGTGTGTCCGTCTGTCTGTGTATGTGTTACCATAAAATAGGCAATACAAAATGGAACAAAGCCAAAATAAATACTACCAACCTTAGGTAAACATAAAGATATAAAAATGATACATAGAATAACTGAAAACAAAACAAAATTGTGCACAATAAACATCAAATTAGATTTAGGTATTATCTAAAGAAAAAATGCACAAGATGTAGCAACAAATCAAAACCAGGGAACCTGAGTTATGGGCGGTTGTAAAGGGAATGCAAAGTGGTGTTGCAAAGTGTAGGAGGGTATGGGCTAGGGCAGAAACTGGGGGGATGGAAGGGAGGAGACTAATTATAGGACCATGTGTCCAAGGTGAGTTTGCAGATAAGAGTCAAGTCAAGTCAAGTTTATTGGCAGGAATAACTCCATTGAGTAGGCTCATTTACAAGGAGGTCCTGAGCATACAATTAGAACAATAAAGAATATATGCAATAAAGGTGATAATAAATAGAAGATTATGATTGGGCTATATAAGGTATGGAGCTACTTCAGACTATTTACCAACAGTCTAAATATGTCATAGCAAGGTTGATGGTACATGGCAAGATTGTGCAGCAAGCAATCAAAACTACTTACAGCAGATAATCTGAATATAACAGACAAAGATGATGATACATGCTTAGCATTGTGTAGCATACAAAACCAATTGTCTTATAAAGGGATCCTCATATAGTGGCACTGGTAGGTAGGCAGAGGGAGGAGGTTGACCGGGTATTGAAAATGGACTGGGTGGAGGTGAAGGCAATGGAAGGTGAAGTAGGTGGGTGAGGTTGGGGGTAGGTAGGGTGGAAGTCAAGATGGTAGAGCATGAAAGGGCTGGTTGAGGGAGAAGGATGGAGTAATTCGGGTAGGGAAGAGGTGAGGATGGAGCTGTAGGGTAGAACATATTTGTTGTGTAATTCAGGGAATAATGGACAAGGTGATGTCACAATTTCTGACTGAAAGGGAAAAGGAGGAGAGGGCAAGATATTCCATATGTGTGTATGTGGGGTGGGGGTGGGGTTAAGGTGGATGTTGGCCCAGCATGGTTTAGACTGAGAAGTAATAAGGAGGGCTATCCAAGAGCAGCGGGAGTAGGAGAAAGGGAGGTGAGACAGCAAGGTGAGAACTGAACCAGTATTTGTAATGAAGGGAGGTGCCATTTTAAAACTTGTCCAAGAAAGGCCCTCTGAGCCAGAGTTTGTTTCAGATGTGACCTGGGAGAGTTTATGTGCAGGCAACAAACCTTTGCATTAGGCAAATAAACAAGAAAAGAAAACCCTATGGTTCTCAAAGGAAGTGTCCAGGAAGGTAAGGGTGAAAAAGATGGCTTTCAGGAAATACAAGGAAACAGAAGGAAGAGGACATGGTAGTGTACCTGGTTAAACAGAGGGAGGCAGGGAAAGCAGTCAGGAGCACAAAGGCACAAATGGAGGTAAAATAGCACAGGTGGTAAAAGGGGCAAGACTTTTATAGGTACATTATAGGTACAGTAGTGAAAGGAGAAAAAACAGGGTGGGACTGTAAGGCTTAGGGGAACATAGAAACATAGAGGTTGACGCAGATAAGGACCATAAGGCCCATCCAATCTACCCATTTCTTGTTCTACCTTATAAATGTGCCATTGGCCTTTGCTCTGTCAGTGGCCTATCTATTCATACTCATCTGTATTGCTCCTTATGCCTATCCATGCCTGTTTGAAGCCCTGCACTGTATTCATAGCCACCACTTCCTGAGGTAGGCAGTTCCATGCATCCACCTCTCTTTCTGTGAAAAAGATTTCCTCACGTTCCCCCTTAATCGGCCTCCTCTAATCTCATGCTGTGTCCTATTGTCCTGCTATTTTTCTTATATTTAAACATGTTAGACTCTTTCACCTTGTTAATGCCCTTAAGGTGTTTGAATGTTTCGATCATATCATCTCTCTCCTCCTTTGCTCAAGGGTATACATATTGAGCTCCATTAATCTGTCCTCACATGTCTTCTGATGCAGTCCCTGCACCATTTTGGTTGCCCTTCTCTGGACTGCTTCAATTTGTTAATGTCCTTGTGAAGGTGTGGCCTCCAGTACTGCACTAGTACTCCAGATGGGCTAACCAGTGTCTTGTAAAGAGGGATTATTACCCCTCTTACAAATTGTGATACCCCTACTAATACACCCTAACATCCCCCTAGCCTTACCTACTGCTTTAGAGGTCTAATTGGATGATTTCAGGTCATCAGTGATGATGATGCCCAAGTCTCTTTCTTCCTTTGAGACTGCCAGCAACTCCCTCACAGCCTATAGGTGGCTTCAGGGTTTCTCTTTCCTATGTGCATGATCTTGCATTTCTTCCCATTAAATCCCAGTTGCCACTCTTCTGACCATTTTGCTAGTTAATCCAGATCTCTTCTCATTCTGCCCACCCCATCTGGATCATCTCGCTGTTGCAGATCTTGATGTCATCTGCAAACAGACAAGCCTTACCCTCTAGTCCATCTGCAATGTTACTAATGAAGATATTAAAGAGGACTGGCCCCAGGACTGATCCCTAAGGTACCCACTTGTGACTTGCATCTCTTCTGACTGCATACCATTTACCACCACTCTCTGTTTTCTGCCCGTCAACGGTTTGCCACCCAGTTGACCAACTTCTGACCCACCGAGCCTACCCAGCTTATTTATCAATCTTCTATGTGGAACAGTGTCAAAAGCTTTGCTGAAGTTAAGATCTGCGACATCAACTGCTCCCCTTGGTCCACCACTCTGGTTACCCAGTCAAAGAAATCGATGAGATTAGTTTGACAGGACCTTCCTTTGTAAACCCATGCTGTCTTGGACCCTGTGCCCCTATGGATTCCAGGTGTTGCACTATCCTTTCCTTAAGGAGTGCCTCCATAATCTTGCCCACTACTGAGGTAAGACTGACTGGTCTGTAGTTCCCTGCCTCCTCCCTGCTACTACTCTTGTGGGCGGGATCACCTAAACCCTTCTTCAGTCTTCTGGGACCTCTCCGTACTCAGAGACTCATTAAACAGTTCTGCTAATGGCCCTACTAGTTCCACCCTTAGCTCCTTTAGTACCCTGGGATGTATGCCATCAGGTCCCATTGCCTTGATCACCCTGAGCTTAGCAAGCTCTTGTAGGACCCTTTCTTTGTGAAGGGAGTAGTGCTCACCTCCTCCCCTGTGTCCATGGTGCTGAGCTGTGAGCCCTGTCCTGCCTTCTCTTCAGTAAATACTGAGAAAAGAAGTATCTATTTAGGATAGATGCATTTACAGGGTCCTCCTCCTCACATGCCCCTTTTTCTCCTTTGAGCTTAGCAATACCCCATCTGGACTTTCTCCTTTCACTAATGTATCTATAGAAAGTCTTGTCACCTTCTTTTACTGTTTGTGCTAGTGTTTCCTCAGTTTGGGACTTTGCCTGCCTTACGCATTCCCTGCTTCCCTTAGGGCAGTAAGGGAAGAAGGGAGGTGTGGAAGGGGACCTGGAAAAGCATCAATACTGAACAAATATTTTGTTCTGTATTCACAGAAGAAGAAGGTGAAGGACCACAGTTAGGCAACATATACTACTATCACATGTGACAAGATACTTGCACCAGAACATAGCAATAGGAATTCAACAGGAGGAAATGCCATTTAAATACAATTGTATGGGCACAGATATATGGCGTAAGATAATGAGCTAAAGTTTATATAGTAAATATCATTAGAGAAGTCATAGTGAGCAGGACTGGCAGTTCCCTAGCATCAAAGTCTAAGAAGATTGAGATATAAGAGTCCTTTGATAAGTACTGTAGGCATAGGCTGGAAAGTGGGGTGGGAAGGGAGGGGTATAGGGAGTGGGAAGGCAGGGTCAGCCGAGAGTGGGAGAGGGCTGGACATGATGACCTAGGGAGGAAGGATTGTTCGAAGGAGAACTATGACAGATGCCACAGGCAATGGTTGGGGTTTAAGTCCTATATTTGAAGCAAAGACAGATTGTAATGTTGGGACTTTGATTTGGACAATGACAGAAGGAGGACTCAAATGCGCCTCAGGCAATGTTTGAGGTTTATGTCCAGAATTTAAAGCAGTAACAAATCGTGATGTTAAGATCTTGATTTGAAACAATGACATACCTTGGAGAAGGTCCTCAGGAACAAGGATTTGAAGAGGGAGAAACGTGACGGGTAGCGAGCCTTAAGGTTTTCTGGATCTTATTCCAGAGCATAGGAAGAGTGAAGCTTATTGAGGCTCTACAAAGCACATTTTAACTTTAAGGATAGCCAGAGATAAGATGGTAAGACTTCTGAGAGAATAGGCACTAGAGATGCAGGAGTTAGGCAGCTTGTAAGGTACTGAGATCATTTATGAGTGATTGTCTTATATGTCCATAGAATAGCATTCTTTTGCCTCTTGAAGCTAAGGGAGGTCCAGCCTATGGAAGAATAGAGGATGCAGTGATGCGTATCATAAGGGGCATCCAAAATGAACCTAAGGGCTCTGTGGTATAGGGTATCAAGCTTGGAGAGGCTGTGCTAGAACTATGGCCATATAGAAGTCCGCATAGTCTAGGAGAGGCAAGAAGGTAGCTTGGACTAAGAGTTTTCTAGCCTCCTGGGTTAGTGAGTGCTTGATCCTGAAGAAAATATGGAGCCTTTGATGCAGTTTCTTAGTGAGTTCATTAATGTGATCAATGAAAGACAATTTGTAGTCAATCCAGACCCCCAGGTATTTGAAATTTTCCATGAACTCCAGGGCTTCTCCCAAAGGGTGCTTATGAGGAACCTTATCTGGGTTGTTGTTTTTTGAGATGAGGGCCAGTGGAGAGAAAATCATAGCCTTAGGTTTTCTGGCATTGAGAAGGAGTTTCAAGTTGAGTAGATTTTTTGAAGGATGTCAAATCGCTCTGGAGGTCCAAATGGCTTGATCCGAGTTGATCCAAATGTATAGCACTGTATCATCAGCAAAGAGATGGATACTGGATGACTTTAGGCCAGTGTCAATAGAAGGGGATGGGTGCCTTTTTTTGGGGGAGGAGAAATCACAGAGGACAGCGTGAGGAAGGCCCTACAGGTGCTGAAACGACAAGGCACCAGGACCAGATAGGCTGCATCCAAGAGTTCTGAAGGAACTGGCGGGACAAACTAGCAGCTCCACTAGCTGCGCTTGTTCAACTCTCTCCAGACAGGAAGGGTGCCCCAGGATTGGAGGGTGGCTCATGTGGTGCCTATCCACAAAGGTGGGTCTAGGGAGGAGATGGGAAATTACAGGCCTGTCAGCCTAACGTCGATGGTAGGCAAACTAATGAAGGGCTTCATCAGAGGGAAGATTGGGAGGCAACTGGAAAGGCTGGGGCACATGGATGACAAACAGTATGGTTTCATCCGGAGAGATCGTGCCAGACCAACCTCATAGATTTTTACAACTGGGTGACAGGGACCCTGGACAGACAAAAGACCGGTGGGCGTCTTATATCTGGAGTTCAGCAAGGCGTTTGATTCGGTACCCAACATCGGGTTATTGACAAAGTTGGGGGGATGGGGGGAGGACAGTTGCTTAGATGGGTAGAAAACTGGCTACAGATAGAACACAGAGGGTAGTGGTTGGTGGGATAGTCACCTCCCTAGGAAGGTCTTCAGTGGGTGCCCCAAGGTTCAGTACTAGGACCACTTCTGTTCAAAGCCTATGTCTCTGATATAGGGATGGGGGTGAGGAGTAGGATGAGCCTCTTGCAGGATTACTCAAAACTGGGAGCACTGGCTGGACGGGGAGGAAGCAAGGGTGGCAGTCCAGAGGGATCTGGATACCCTAGAGGGTTGGTCAAGGAGGTGGGGCTGAGGTTTAATCCGGGAAGTGTAGGGTGTTGCATCTGGGAGTCAGAAACTCAGGTCATGTATACACCCTGGGAGGCATCTCTGCAAGCCACATCGAGTGAAAGGGACCTAGGGGTGGTGGTAGATACCAGAATGAACAGCACTGAAAACTGCAGAAGAACGGCGGCAAAGGCAAACAGGATACTGGGCTGCATAGCCCGGCAATAACATCCAGGGGAGAGGTGATCCTACTCTGTATAATGCCTTGATCAGGCCAGATCTTGAGTACTGCATGCAGTTCTGGAGACCTCACCTTAGGAAGGACATAGCACTGTTGGAGAGGGTCCAGAGAGGGCAAGCAGGATGATCCAGGGCATGAGTGATAGGACCTATGAGGAAAGGCTGAGGCCCTTAGGCTGTACTCGCTGGAGAAGAGGAGAGACAGTGGGGACATGATTGAGGTATTCAAATATGTGAAAGGGATTAACAGGGTGGAGCCAAGGAAATGTTCAGGCTAAAGAAAGGGGGAACAACCAGGGGCATGAATGGAAGTTGGAGGAGGGAACCTACAGGGAGAACGAGAAGGCATTACTTCATTGAGAGGGTGGTGGAGCCATGGAATGCATTGCCCAGGAGTCTAGTCGAGCAAGGCACTGTGGAGGTCTTCAAGAGGGGTGGGACAGATGCATGGATGTACTGAAGCCAAGCTTGACCCTCTTGGGGGCTGGGGGAGGAGGAGCTAGCGCCCAATAGGGGCTGGCTATGAGCAGACACGAAAGACCATTAGCGCCTATTCTGCTGGCTTTTAGCATGTTAGTATAAATGGCAAGAGAAGTGGACCAAGTATGGATTCTTGGGGACACCTCTAAGGAGTATTTGTTTTGGCAATAGGTCTCCTTCAGCCTTGACCTGCTGCTCTCTGTCCACAAGATAGTTTGCGAACCAACTTAGGGCCAGGTTGTCCACCCCAACTTTCTTCAGGGTCACCAGTAGTAAATCGTGGTCCACCATGTCCACCGTGTGGCAGTAGAGAGGAGGCTAGCAAATACAGGACAGTCAGTCTCACATCTTCCTATTTATTTATTTATTTTATTTATTACAATCTCGGAAGTACCTCTGAGCCATAGACTCATCTACAAGGTTCGACATCAAGTAAACAGAAGACAATACAAACATCATATTCATCCATAGTTACACATGCAATGCGATAGTAAGCAGATGGAGGGTATATACAATACACATAGGTGACCATGCAAGGTACAATACACATAAGTGACCATGCAAGGTCAACAATTAGATTACCAAAACATAATATCACAGTAAGGCTGATAGAAGCAGGATTTGTTTCAGAGAAAGCAGTCCTGTTCTCAGGGTATAAAAGGAAATAGTGCAATAAGTGCTGTCGAGTTAGGTAGGGCCAGGGGCCAGCAGCAGGAGTAGATGAAAGAGGAGACAGCAGGGTAATTGTGGGAGAGAGGGGCAGGAGGAGGAAGAGGAAGGCAAAGAGGTGCTCAAGCTGGGGAAGATAGGAAGGGGAGGTGCTCAAGAAGGGAAGGCAGAAAGAGAGTTTATGGGGGAGGGAGAGGAGCAAGACATATGAGTAGTTGGTGGAGGCAGAGCGAGTAGAAGAGCATGTATTGGAGGGTTGGGTTAGGTGGCATGGGTTGGCAGGACTGGGGTGGGCTAGAGAAGAGGAATGGGAATCAAGGAGGGGTGGCAGGTGGGGAGTTAGAGAGAATGGTGGGCATGTGGGGAAAGGTAAGGAGGAAACAGGGAAGGGTCAGTTAACAGTCCAGTAGGGTATGTGTGGGGGTGAGAAAGGTGAGGGGATCACATGGGGGCAGTAGGGGCAGCAGGGGGGACAGGGGTCGTCAGTTAGCAGTCCAGTAGGTGGGTGTGGGGGTGCAAAGGCGTGGGGATCAGGTGGGGGCAGGAGGGGAGCGGGGGTGTTTGAGAAGGCATGGGGACAGATCCTGGTAAAATAAACTTGAACTTGAACATCAGTGATGGAAAGAAACAAGCATTTGTCAGTGCCGAATGTTTGCTTGCTGGCATTGGTAGTGTAGAAGTTACAGAGCTGCACAACAGAAATGGCAGTGAAGTACTGAACTGAAGCCAACCCACCACCGCCCTGCACAGAGTGACAGGCATTGGGGTGTGCCTTTGGGTCCAGCAGGCATAACGTACGCCATTTCACCACCTCCCCTGCAGACCACTGACAAGTGTCACGGTGTAGGGGTCTTTGGCCTCATGCGCACCCCATTCCATCAGGAAACACAGTGAGATGGGTGCGTATAGAGAATGGGGTGAACTTTAGGGTCGAAGGAGTCCAAGGCATACCTCAATGCTCTTCACTGGCTGCAGGGTGTGGAATGGTTGAGCATTACAGGCAAGAATCCCAAGTCACACCTGATGCCTGTCATTCTCTACAGGGTGGGGTGTTATGGTTGGAAACCCTAACACCTCAGGCATTCGTTATTATTTTCCTCCAAATTTGAACATGGTTTTTTGTACCCTACCTCATGAACAGTGGCAATATCAGTTTGTTAGCGAAAGCTGCTTTAGTACAGCGACTACGGCATTTAGCACCACAGGTGCAAAAACACATTCCTAACAGGATGTGAAAAATGACAGCTATACTGTTCATGGGGAGGTGTAAAAATGGCAATGTTGCAAATCTGCAGTAAAATATTAAAAAACTGGTGAAGTCACGGCGTGCATAGAAACTGTGCAACGCACACCCATAATGTAATTAGTTTGGGGATTTTTACAGCAGATTGTCAACACAGGCATTTTGGGACCTCCGATCATGAACAGTGTCACTGTGATATTCTTTATCTGTCCGAACAATGATTTCCCACAGCGACCACGCATCTCTGCTTGAAAGTGTGAAAACACATTTCGCCATGTTGTGAAAAATGACAGCTGTACTGTTCATAAGGAAGTGTGGAAAAATGCCACTGGTGAAAATCTGGACTGAAAATATTACAAAGTCATGAACTTACGATGGTGCGTGGAGGTATGATATAAATTATAAGTAACACAGTCATTTTATGGACTTTTGTCACCAAATTTTCAACATAGCCATTTTAAGACCTCTGCTCATGAACAGTGTAACTGTGATTTTCTTAATCTGTCCCAAACATTGCTTGCACACCAACTGCACCATTGTGCGCCACGCAAAGGGAAATGCATTTTGGGCAACATGTGAAAATGGCAGCTGTACTGTTCATAAGGAAGTGTAATAAAATGGCAATGTGGAAAATCTGGAGGAAAATATAGAAATTGCAATAGTTTACGAAGCGCAAGGAACTGCGTAACGCACGTCAGAAACAGTCATTTTAGGAATTTTTTCACCAAATTTTCAACACAGCTATTTTAAGACCTCTGCTCATGAACAGTGTCACTGTAGTTTTTTCTTAATGTCCCATACATTGATTTAGCACACACCATTAGCCCATTGTGCACTACATGGGCGGAAACACGTTTTGGGCAAGATGTGAAAAATGACAGCTACACTGCTCATAAGTAAGTGTAATAAAATGGCAATGTTGAAAATCTGGAGGAAAATATTGAAAATTGCAAACCCCGACGAGCGCACGAACCGCACAATGTGGCGTCAGAAACAGTCATTTCCAGGAATTTTTCACCAAATTTTCAACATAGCCATTTAAGACCTCTGCTCATAAGCAGTGTCACTGTGATTTTCTTAATGTGTCCCATACATTGATTTCACACACCGACCGCGCCATTCTTGCGCTACCCAAGGAAACATGTTTTGGGCAAGATGTGAAAAATGACAGCCATACTGCTCATAAGGAGGTGTGGTAAAATGGCAATGTTGAAAATCTGAGTGAAAATATTGAAATTGGCGAACTTCTACGAAGCGCATGAGGAACTGCGCACGCACGCCAGAAAAAAGTCATTTTTGGAATGTTCCACCAAATTTTCAACATAGGGATTTTGAGAGCCCACCTTATGAACAGTGGCAGTGTCGTTTCGTTACTCGGTTCCAAAAGATGATTTTGCACATAGTGACTGTGAAATCACCCTTGGGCCGATTAACACCACGACAGCGAGATCATTCATGAGAAGGGTCCCAAAAACCCCATGTTGAAAATTTGGTGCAAAAATTCCAAAAATGCCTGCGATATCTCAAAGTTGAAAACCCCTATCTATCCCATTATACAGCTTACGGGCATTTCAGTTCGAGAGTCGGCTTTGAAGAGTGCAGACGTGTTCCCGGTCCATCAAGATCGCCACACCGGAGTCCGGAGGTAAGCATAAGCGAGGGAGGGTGGGGAGGCAGGGCACGCAGTGGGTGGGCGCGGGTGGGGCAGAGACGCCGAGGGATCGCTTTGGAGTTTCAGGTGTTTTTTTTTTTTTTAAATAACGATGACGCTGGACGCTTGCCACACTGGGTGGGCCTCAGCGTGGCACAAGGACGGCTGATGGGGGATGGAGCCGACGGGGACTGGGCACCCCATCGGTGATAGCATGTGTTGCCACGCTGGGGTGGGCTCCCAGCATGGCACCCTCTACTCTGGGGGACCAGTGGAGCCGACTGTAGCCACGCTGGGGTGGGCACCCAGCGTGGCATACAGAACTCTGTTTTGAGGGGTGCAGCACAGTGGAGTGGGATTGGGCACCTCCGTCAGCCACAGGTGTGTGGGGGGACACACGGTATGCATGTGTGTGTGTGTGTCTGCTGGGGGAGCGCATGAGCAGGCGATATCTTATCGCTGCTCACTGAAGTGTAGCTCCCCCTTTCAACTGCCCGCCACTGCATTTTGTCTGCTGTCATAGACAGCTGAGCAGGCATTGGAGAACTGCGGCCTGCCAAACACACTGCCTGAATTGGAAGAGGGCTGCCACACCTCCAAAACTCGGATGATGGCATATGTTTCTTGCACATGCGTGCAAGCAAACATAAAATTACTCACCTTAGTAATGTTGTTTCTTCTAATGGAGTCTTGCTGTATTCTGACTATTGCAGTGATCACCAACCTTTGAACTGCCCCGGAGAACAAAGAGTTAACTTTCCATGCAGGGCATGGAACGCTGAGCCTCGAGCTCGGTTGAAGCCTCTGTCTGCTGTTGTTTAAACTCCAACCGTCAGCTCAGCTCTTTACGAGCTATACTCACTAGCGTTGTGTGTGGAAACTGTAAAACTCACACTAGCCAACTGGCAACTAAATTTGTTTAAAAAGGGTTTTTGGTTTCAAAGCAAAGACTCAAGTCAGGAAACCCAAAAACAAAACACAACACACACCCAAAATAAAGGAGGGTGAGAAAGGGCACCTCTAGGTGCCAACACTGCTCCTGCCCACCCCATCCCAAAACCAGGTTCTGAGAGGTGAGGCGGGGAGGTCAGAATACAAGCAAGAACTCCATTAGAAGAAACAACATTACTAAGGTGAGTAGTTTTTCTTCAAACAACATGAAGTCTTGCTGTATTCTGACTATTGCAGACTACCAAGCAGTACCTCCATGGAGGAGGGACAGAACCTACTTTGGGAAAAGGCTCTGAAGTACTGTTGTGCCAAACCGAGCATCACCCCTAGCCTGGATATCCAGAGAGTAATGCTTGGTGAATATATGGACTGTTTTCCAGATGGCTGCTTGACAGATTTCTAAGATAGGAATACCCTGACAGCAGCCAGGAAGCAGCTTGTACCTCTAGTAGAGTGAGCCCTCAGGCCTGATGGTGGGGTTCTACCCAATTTTCATAGCAGAATGTATACAAGAGACAATCCACCTGGCAATACATCATTTAGTGGCAGGTTTGCCTCTTATCGACCTCTCCATAAGTGAGGAACAACTGTAGGGACTCAAACCTGTGACCCTTGGTGCGCCTATGTAGTAGCTAAGGACCCTTTTACGTCCAGGCTGTGCAACCTCCTCTCTCCAGAGGAGGAATGGTCAGTGAAGAAAACAGGAGAGACAAAGACTGATTAAGGTGGAAATCTGAAACCACCTTAGGCAAAAACTTCCTGTTAGTTCTTAGGACCACTTTATTTCTATGGAAAGAGATGAAATCAGGCTCCACTGACAGGGCTTGCAATTCACTGATAACGCCTGGTAGAGGTAATGGCTACCAAAAATGCAGTTTTCCAAGTCAAGTACTTAAGCTCTGCAGAGGACAAAGGCTCAAAGGGGGTTGCATAAGCTAAGCAATGCAAACATTAAGGTCCCAAGCAGGAGCAGGGTCCTAAAGGGAGGATTGTGTGCAGCAATCCCTTGAAGAATTTACAAAATACAGGATGGGCTGATAGAGAGAGAGGGCTTGCCTACTGCCAAGAAGGCAGAAACAGCTGCCAGATGCACTTTAAGTGTAGCTGGTCTAAGTCCCAAGCCATTAAGATGAACCATCTAGTCCAGGACTGTAGGCAACCCAGCAGATTCTGGAGAAATATGCTTATTAGAGCACCAAACAGTGAACCTTTTCCATTTGAGTTGTAAGTCTTTCTGGTGGAAGGCTTCTGAGAAGCCTTAAGGATATCCAGAACCCCTTATGAGAGGGTGCAGCAGATCAGCAAACTCTAACTCGCCAAGAGCCAGGCCTTGAGATTGAGAGATTTGAGGTTCGGATACCAAATCCTTCCCTGAGAGGATGTCATCAGGTTGTAATTCCTGGAAGAGACAGGGGAAGGTGGACTGCTAAGGACAGCAACAGTGGGTACCAGGGCTGTCTGGCCCAGTCTGGAGCAATCAGAATCACTTTGATGGTTGGACCTGATCTTGACTAGCACTTTGAACAGGAGAGGGAAGGGGGAAAAGCATGCAGGAACTTCCCTTCCCAATTCAGAACCAGAGCATCCAGGGACTGAGCCCAAGACTGGGGGTCTGCAATAAAGAGAGGAAGCTGGTGATTGTCTGGGGCTGCCCCATCTGGAGAAAATCACTTTCAAAATTAGGGATCTAGGGACCATCTGGTGGCCCTAAGATATCCTGCTGAGAGCATCTGCAGGATATTGTCCTTCCCTGAGAGGTGAACTGCCATCAGAGAGGTTTGCAGGAATAGGCCAGAGACCACAACTTCATTGCTTCTGTGCACAAGGCCGTAGACCGAGTTCCTCCTTGCTTGTTGATGTACCACATTGTGGTGGTATTGTCTGTTCTGATCTGGACCACCTTGTTCTGTACAGATTTGAAAAAGCTTGCAGTGCCAGAAACACTGCTCTGAGTTCAAGAGATTGATGTGAAGCAGAGATTCTTGAGGTGACCACAGCCCTTGGGTGGTAAGATCCCCAAGTGGGCTCCCAGCCCAAGAGGGAGGCATCTGTGGTGAGGATCTGTGAATGAGACTGAGTGACAAAAGGAACTCCCTGTCTTAAATTGTCCTGATCCTGCCACCACTGCAAAGCCTGGATCAGGTTTCGAGTCACTGGGACTAGTTTGGTAAGGGAATCCTTTCTTTGGGACCAGAAGGCTCTCAAGTGGAACTGAATGTCCCTCATCTGGAATCTTGACCCTGAACCACTGCTGTAGAGGCTGCCATGTGGCCCAGGAACTGCAAGAAGTGCCTTGCTGGTCGAGACACCTGAAGGTGAAGAAGAGGCCAGTTCTATAAGGGTCCTTGCCCTGTCCAGGGAAGGAAGCTTTGTCTTATTGTATCCAGCTCTGCCCCTATAAAGGTGAGGAGCTGTACTGGCTCGAGAACTGACTTTGGAAGGTTTAGGAGAATCCTAAGGAAGTGAGCAGTTGCTGGTTATTTGAAGATGTGACTTAACTTGGTCTGGAGACTGACCCACTATGAGCCAGTCGTCCAAGTATGGAAAGATGGAGATCCTTTTCTCCTTAGGAAAGCAACCACTACTGCCAGGCACTTTGTGAACACCCTTGGGGCTGATGTTAGGCCAAAGGGCATTGCTCTGAATTGATAGTGGCCTGAGGCAACTCAGACCTGAGGTACTTTCTGTGGGAGCACCTGATGGGAATGTGAAAATAGGCATCTTTGAGGTCCAGGGAGGCTAGCCAGTCCCCTGGCCTTAGAGAGGGCAGAATTATTCCCAGAGTCACCATTTTGAATTTTGGCTTTAAAAGGTGCTTGTTTAGATATCTCAGATCCAGGATGGGCCGCCATTCTCCTGTCTTTTGGGGTTAGGAAGTACCTGAGACAATCCCTTGCCCCTGTGTAGGGTAGGAACCCTTTCTATGGCTCTGAGAGCCAAGAGGGAAGATACTTCTGCCTCTAGGGCAAGGGTCTCTGATGGATTTGCAGGTGGAAAGGATCTGGCTCTCATCTTTAGAAATTTTTGAAGCTGAGAACCAGTCCCTGGCTTACTACTTCTAGGACCCACTTGTCTGATGTTAAAGACTTCCAGTCCTGGACAAAGTAAGCCAGCCTGCCCCTACAGGTATTGGAGGATCGGCCGGGCAGACCCATCAGGGTGTCTGCTTAGCAGGGCTTTGGGCTGAGGGGTAGAAGCAGGCATGCTCATTCCCGTCTGCCTCTCCTCTAAAGAACCCCCTCTGAGCATAAGCAGAGAGGAGGCCTGGCTTGGTAAAGGGCTTTTGAAAGGGCCTGCCCCTGGAATGCTGCCTCTGAGGAGTGGCTTGCCTTTCTTTGGCCTGAGCACTCTGTAGGTGGTCCTGTACTGGTCCATCTTCTTCATGTATTTCTTTGGCTGCTCCCCAAACAGAGAATTACCAATAACAGGAAATCCATGGCCTTAGCCTGGGTATCCTGTGATAGACTAGTACATCTGAGCCAAGCCATCCTCGAGAGGGACACAGATGTAGCCATGACTCTAGATGAAACATCATTGGAGTCCACAGCAGCATGAAATTGCATCTTGGATGCCTCAATCCCATCCACAGCCACCTGCTCCAGCTCCTTGGCAAGCTGGTCAGGGGCCTGTTTAGATAGAGCCAGCACAGTGTCCCACCTGGACTTCTGGTATCTAGCTGTGTAGGCCATATAGTTAGCCTGCCTGAGTCCCAAAGATGCTGCCATGTACTGTTTCTTTGCCATGGCATCAATCCTCCTGGAGTCCTTATCTGGGGTGTGAAGCCAGGGAATATTTGCTTTATCACAGGCAGCAGCCTGCACTACTCCAACATGGCTGCATTGCTGAGAAAGGAACTCCGTGTCTGAGCCTGAAAGGGTATACCTCTTGTCCATTCTTCTGTCCACAGGAAGTATGGAATTAGGAGTTTTAGAATTTTAAATGTCTGTTTCCCAAAAGATTTATGGAGGGAATAGACAATCTCCTGGACTCTGGGATGTCCATCATCTCAACAAAATCAGGCTCCTCCTGATCCTCTACTGCTTCTTCCATTGGAAGCTGGAGGTTTCGCCACTTTCTTGTAAAACATAAAGTGGAAGGGACTCAGAAAGCCTAGGAGAAGAAACATCTGAAGGTCTGTCTGGGGAGATGTCCGGGTCAATAGCACATCCAGACTTTCATAATCACCATCATCATCATTATCCTCATACTGTCCCTCCTCCTCCTCCGGTTCATAAAATTCTTCTAAAGTATAATCTGGAACTGGGGAACCGACCAAACCGAGCCCCTGACAGATGGTGCCGTTCGGCTGGAACCGGTTACGTATTGCACTATCCTTATCGCTTTGGCTATTTCATCAGCAGTCGGAGAAAGAACTTGTGGATCGAACCGGATGATTTTTCCCTTTCTTTCTTTTAACGGAACTGACTCCTCAGAGTCGGTTCTCCTTTTGCCGAAGAAGTTTCGCCTGGTCAGAGGGCACTCCTTCTAGTTCGGTCAGAACCGAACCGGCTGGCCATCCGGTCAGCGGACTTCTCAGCCTCCTTTCCCTCAGTCTACCTACTCTCTTATCCAGGGTAGCTTTGGGAAAACTTTTACAAATTGGCAGTCTGAATTGAGGTGGTCAAACCCCAGACAATAAACACAGGTGGTATGGGGATCAGCCTTAGCAAAGGCTTCCCACACACACTACAGTGTTGAAACCCAGTGGGCCTGGTTTTTCTTGGGTTTCTCAGACATGGCCAATCCTAACCACAGCTTACCCTTTTTTTGGCAATCCGACAGGCAAGACACCCCTATCGGTTCCTGACCGTGTTATTGGTCTTGAAAAAACGAATGAAATGCGTTTTTAAGAACCGATACAGACCGTTACCACACTCTAATAAAGACAGAAGTTTTAACGATGAAACCTGATCGGTTCAAACCGAACCGATCCAATGTTTACAAGTTCCACACAGAAACTAATACAAAACCTATCTAGTACTCACAGTACCATAGACAGAGACTTAAACCGACAGGTTCAGTAGCACAAATTCGGTAGAAACCGGCGAAAAAGCGACGCTTTAGACCACTTTTTGAACTGAGCGAGGAGAAATCTCGGAGCGACTGTTCAGTGAGGCGGAGGAAGAATCTGACGGGTGGAGTTTAAACAACAGCAGGCAGAAGCTTTAACCGAAGCTCGAGCTCAGCGTTCCATGCCCTGCACGGAAAGTTAACGCTTTGTTCTCCAGGGCAGTTCAAGGTTGGTGATCACTGCAATAGTCAGAATACAGCAAGACTTCATGTTGTTTGAAAATCAATGGAGACCCTGTTAAAGGAGAGGCTGATGGAGTACCTGGAAGAGAATGGACTTCAGGACCACTGGTAGCATGGAGGACATGTCAAACAAATCTCATAGATTTCTTTGACTGGGTGACTGGGGAGCTGGGTGGGGATGGTAGTGGATCGGCTATCTGAACTTCACGAAGGCCTTTGACACTGCCACACAGAGGCTGATACAGAAACTATTGAACTGGTTGGAAGGATAGGAGACAGAGGGTGGTGGTAAATGACAGTCACTAGGAAGACGGGGAGTGACAAGTGGAGTGACACAGAACAGTACCTGGGTCTCCTCTTCAGTGTCTTCATAAATACATTGCTGAGGAACTGGAGGTAAAGGCATGTCTCTTGTGGATGACACAATAATCTGCACAGGTGGACACCCATTAAGGGGTGGAGAGAATGCAAAGGATATGGGGAAGAGAGACTTGGGGTGATCATATCTGATTATCTCAAGGTGGCAGGCAGTGTCACAAGGCAGTAGACAAGGCCAGTGGGATGCTAGGGTGCATAGGAGAAGGATTTCTAGCTGGAGAAGGAGGGTTGTTGCCACTGTATCGCCATCACAGAGATCCACCGAGTACTGTGTCCAAGGACATTGACAGGGTGGAAGTGGTCCAGAGGAGGGCAACCAAAATGGTGAGGGTTGCATGAGAAACCATATGATGAGAGGCTACGGAGGTCAACATGTACTCCCTGGAAGAGGACAGCAAGAGTGGATATGACTGAGACCTATAAGTACCTCACGGGGAAGCAAGGTGCAGGAAGGGAGACTCTTTAGGAGGAGGAGGAGGAGGAGGAGGAGCACCAGAACAAGACAGCATGCACAAAGCTGGGGGGTAAGAGGATGAGGAAACACTTCTTCACAGAAAGGATGGTAGATGCCACTGTATCGCTCACTACAGAGATCCACCTAGAGTACTGTGTCCAAGGACATTGACAGGGTGGAAGTGGTCCAGAGGAGGGCAACCAAAATGGTGTGAGGGTTGCATGAGAAACCATATGATGAGAGGCTACGGGAGGTCAACATGTACTCCTGGAAGAGAGGACAACAAGAGGATATGACTGAGACCTATAAGTACCTCATGGGGTAAACAGGTGCAGGAAGGGAGACTCTTTAGGAGGAGGAGGAGGAGGAGCACCAGAACAAGACAGCATGCAATAAAGCTGGGGGGTTAAGGGGATACGAGGAAACACTTCTTCACAGAAAGGATGGTAGATGCCTGGAACAGCCTACCAGTAGGGGTGGTGGGGTGAAGACAGTGCGAACTTCAAGCATGCATGGGATAGGCACATGGGCATAATGAGTGGAGGAGAGGGAGGAGGAAGAGCCACAGGCAACCAAACAGGGTCCATGGTGGATAAATAGGCAAGGAAAAATAGGGCAGACTAGCCTGGCCTACGGGTCTTTTCTGCTGACAGTTCTGTTTCTATGTCAACCTTTTTCGTCATACTATTCTTCAGTGAAACCCCACATTTCATGATTGCATACATTCTCCAAATTTCACTGATGTTGCTGGTTGTTTTATCTGCTTCCTTCGTAGTAGACAGAACAGAAATACATGTTAATGGTGTAATTATAGACAACCTTGTTTTGTTTCAAATAGAAACACAGAATTTGACAACAGATAAGGACCGTTTGGCCCACCTAGTCTGCTCATTTCCTACCTAACGGATAAGCTGCAGATCCTAGATAACCGACAGCTTGCTTCCTCCTACCACCCACTAGAATTGCCTTATGTCTGTCCCAGCCATTCTTGAATTCCCCCACTGTTTTGGCTCCACTACCTCCTCAGGAAGGCTGTTCCAAGTATCTACAACCCTCTCCTGAAAAATACTTCCTCATATTGCCTCTGAGCCATTCCCCTCTATCCTCAAATTGTGCCCTTGTTCTCACATCTCTTTTCCGAAGATGCTACCCTCTTGGACTTTGTTCATTCATGTCCCGCCTCTCCCTCCTCTCCTTGAGGGTATACATATTAAGCTCCTTTAATCTCTCTTCATATGTCTTCTGGTATAGACCCTGCACCATTTTAGTTGCCCTCCTCCTGGACAGCCTCCATCCTGTCTATGTCCTTGCATAGATGGGGTCTCAGAACTGCACGCAGTACTCCAGATGGGGCTCACCAACTGTCTGTACAGAGGATAACAACTTCCTGTTTCTACTGGTGATGCCTCTCCCTATGCATCCCAGTATCCACAACCACCCTCCTTACTGCCTTCTCACACTGCTTGCCCACCTTTAGGTCATCTGATATGATTACCCCCAGGTCCCTTTCCATTTTGTTGTTGTTAGCATCTCACCCCCATTGTATACTCTTCCCTGGGTTTTGTTTCAAGGTACATTACTTTGCACTTCTTTGCGTTGAATCTAAGCTGCCATATATTTGACCTTTCCTCCAAGCTTGCCAAGCCCTTCGAACCTTTCCACCCCACCTTCTGTATCAATCCCTGTTGCAGATCTTTGTGTCGCCTGCAAGAGACATAGTTTTCCTTCCAGTCCATCTGCAATGTCACTTATAAAGACATTAAAGAGGACCAGTCCCAGTACTGAACCCTGCGGTACCATACTAGTAACCCCCCTTTCTTCAAGTGGACTCCATTTACTATTACCCTCTACGTCCTGTTGTCCACCAACTTTTTACCCAGTCTACCACCTTGGGACCCACTCCAAGGCTGTAGCTGTATATTAATCTTTGTGTGGGACTGTGTCAAATGCCTTGCTAAAGTCTAGCTAGGCCATGTCCACAGCCCCTCCTTGGTCTACTACTTTGGTCACCCAGTCAAAGAAATCTATTAGATTCATCTTACACGACTTTCCTGCTGTGAATCCATGCTGCCTTGGGTCCTGTGCCCCACTGGCCTCTAGGAACTCAACAATTCTTTCTTTCAAAAGTGATTCCATCATTTTCCCTACCACTGAGGTCAAACTAACAGGCATGTAGTTTCCTGCCTCTCTTGCTCCCACTTTTGTGAAGGGGAATCACATCTGCCCTCCTCCAGTCCTCAGGTACCACACCATCCTCCCATGATTTGTTAAAAGGGTAGTCAGTGGTGTTACTAGTTCTACCCTTAGTTCTTTTAGCATTCTTGGGTGAATCCCATCAGGCCCCATTGCTTTGTCCACCTTCAGTTTTAAGAGTTCTTTCAGAACCCTTTCTTGATGAATGGACTGGTAATGACCTCCCTATCCAGAGTGCTTCTAGTCTTTGATTTAGGTACCTCCCTCCTTCTTTTTGTGAATACTGAATAGAATTATTCATTCAGTATCCCTGCTTTATCACTGTCACCCTCTGCCCACCCTTCCTTCCCTTTATTAAGCCTTACTGTCCCTCCTCCTCCCTTCGTCTTTCTTCGGCTCCTAATGTACCTATAAAAGGTTTACCCTTCTTAACTGAGTTGGCCATCTTTTCTTCAGTTTGGGCATTTGCTATTCTGACTGCTTTCCCTGCTTCCTTCTGCCTAACTGATACAGTTCTCTATCCTGCTCCTTCTGTGTTTCCTTATATTTCCTGAATGCTACCTTTCTCCTTAACCTTCTCCGCTACCTCTTTTGAGAACCATAGTGTTTTTCCTTTGTTTTGTTTTATTGATTCACTTCACACAAAGGCTTGTTGCATCTATGATGGCTGTTTTGATTTTGCCCCATTGTTCCTCCACCTCCTTCTTGCCTGTTTGCTAGTGCTTTTCTGAAGCACTCTCCCATTTTCCCAAAGTCAGCCCTCCTAAAGTCCAAGACTCTTGCATTTGTATGGTTGACCCTATGATTGTGTTTATCATAGACCACACTGTTTGGTGGTTGCTTGTCCCCAGATGGCTACCCACTTTTAAATCCGAGATCCTTTCTCCATCCCCATTTGACAGTACCAGGTCTAAGACTGCTCCCTCCTGAGTGGGTTCCTCCACTAGCTGTCTGAAGCATGCCCCAATCTACTCTTACTGCATACTTCAGATGTTAGAAACAGTCCCAAACAGTGCAGCCACTCATCATGTAATAGTTTACTGACTGATGGCAAGATGGCGCACGCTGGGCCAGTCTGTAAAAGTAGCTCCTGTAGAGCAGAATTTTTAGTTTGTTTTATGTCGTTTTGTTTTATTTTATTTTATTTTACTGCATTTGTGTCACAGCGTTCTGCTATAGTGTTGCAGGAGACTTAGGACATCACGCAAATTATTTACGAAAGGAGAAAGTGCAGTGTTCTCTAATCGAGAGTTGACGGTAGATCGTTTATCCTGAATGTGGCTGGATTGTGAATAATCTGTGGAAGGCCAGGGTGAGTGGAGTTGCCTGAGGATACTCAAGCACATTTGGGCACTTGAAACTGCCAGTTTGTTTTACGCGTTGGGGAATAGAGCCGTTTGAACTCTCCGAGTACATTTGTTTTGTTGGTCCATTTCTGCTTGCTCCACTTTTAGCTACCTGGATTTCTGATCTAGGTTGGGATGTCAATTTCTGACTGTCGATGAGAAGCTGTGACCTACAGTGGGCAGTGTTGGGGTGGGATAGCCCCTGTACCCCCACCATCACTGGGGCTATTCCGACCCCTGGGACCGGCGGTAACTGAGTGGATTTTGCTCCAGGAGCTGGTGCAATGTTATGCAGGCGTTCCTAAGCAGCCTTGAGACTAGTCCTTGGCCTTGTTTTAAGGCTGCTGTAGCTGTCAGTCTCGGGGTGTCTGGGGTCTACATGTGGTGGTGGGAGAGGCTCCCCTTCTCCTGCCCTGTGTTCAACCTGGATTCGTTTCTTCTTGAGTGAGTTGGATGCTGAATTTGAGCCGCTAATTTTTGTGTGAGAGACTGATTAACGTGGCCTAGTGGAATAAGGAAGTCGTTTGACATTTTGTTGAAGATTCTGTGGATATATTTTCCCTACCCTGCACTAGACCGTGAAGTTCTTGCTCTGTGTGGACACTGAGAAACAGTTTGCAGTCTTTTATGGTGTTAGCTAAATTGGATCCCTGGTGGTGAGAGGACCGGTGTCCATTTTCTTTCCTGACTATTTTCTGATTTATTTTCTTTTGGATTTTGTATTCACTTTATAGGAGCCGATCTCAAATTTGGGCAGTGACAGTGCCTAAAACCCTGCCCCTGGTGAGTGAAGGACTTGGGGTGGGAGTACAGCTATATGAAGAGACTGGCTAATTTATCGCTTTTGGACTTTATCAGGCAGTGAGAGTGCCAGATGAGTTTTCTTTTTATTGACAGTTCTTGCTTTGAATATTATTATTATTTTATGGTATTTTGATGTTATATGCTATATGAAATCGAGTGGAGGAATCAAGTGAGCCAGTATATGCAGGGTTGAGGTAATATATATTTTAAGTAATTTTATATTATTTGGGAGTGTTTAGTGTATTTATTATTTGTTATTGTTGTTTATAGTTTATAGTTCTTATTTAATAGTAACATGTGTTGGATGCGGCCCCACAGTTGTGCGTTATTCATCCTCTGCTCTTCGTGCCCTCCACCCTTTTTTCTCCTCCTTTCAATTTGCGACCTACCAGCACCTGTAGAGCACTTGGTATTATCGATTAGGAGGAGGAAGGGGGCGGGGTGGTGAAGAGTGGAGGATGAACGAGGGTCACCAGTTGGGTGGTAAGACTCAGAAGACTCCTGGGGTGAAATGTAATCTTGCTCATGGTTTACCATGTCTGGTGCCCATACCCAAGGGCACTACAGATTGTGGTAGAACAGATGGCCCGGGTGGGAGGTTTGTCCAGCTCATGGCGTTGTGCAATGTCAGGCTCAATAAGAACAAGACTGCAATTATTGCAGCTCTTGTGGAAACAGCGGACCTGGCATGCATTTCCGAGACCTGGCTGGATGAAATTCTGGCCCCATTTTGAGGTTATGACTCCAGCCTGGTACTGGTGATACACCACCCGAGATTGCCTGGGGGTGTTGCAGTCTGTTTCAAGAATCGAACTGAACCTCATGAGGGTACTAGTTGAGGAGGTTGAGTCTTTGAGTATTCAGTAGTAGCAGGTTTTGGCTATTGAATCACCCTCATCTACTGTCCACCCAGTGATAAGAAGCGATTCCTTCAGGAAGTGGTGGACTTAGCCGTCGACATGGCATTTGAATCACCCAGATTGATGGTTCTGGGTGATTTTAACACCTGGGTTGACGATGAACTCTATCAATTGGTCAGCACTTCCTCCAGTTAATGACATCTTTGGGCCTTACACAGGTGGTTTCCACTGCTACTCATAAACATGGACACTCTCTCGACTTAATCTTTCTCCTAGGGATCGAAACATCAGACTTGGGGTGGAACCAGTTGGGTGGTCCAATCATTACACCGTGGGGTTTAGTTTAGCACCCCCTCGCAGGCCTACCCTGTGGAGATGGTTAGGTACCGCCCCTACGGGACATAAGTTCCATGGCCTGGCAGCGGTACCTGCCTCTCATCTTTCCCTTGTGGCCAGCAATGACCCAGAGACCCTCATGTCGGCTTATAATTTATCCATCTCGGCGCCCTGGATTCAATTGCTCCTGTCCATGTTCGCTCTCTCTCGCCCCAGGTCCCCTGGTTTGATGGGACTTTGAGTAAGATGCGGAGATTAGGGAGAAGGTTAAGCGTTGCTGGCGAAAGTTCACCCTTGATGCCAACCGCCTTTAGATTGATGGACCATTATTTAGCCTATCAATCTGCAATCACCCATAAGAAGGCAGAATTCCTGTCCAGGAGATTGCGGTTGCTCAGAATCAACCAGCTCAGCTATTCGAACTGTGGACAGACTGTGCACCCAGCCTGTCTGCATGTTCAGAAAGCTTTGCAATCAGAGTGTGATAAGCTTGCTCAATTCTTTGAAAATAAGGTGGCTGATATCAGGCGGTTCTTCAGCTGGCACACTCTAGGGGGTTATTTGTGATCAATCAGGGGTCAGCGCACCTCAGTTTTCCTGGAGTACCTTCAGTCGACCGGAGTTCATGGGTGTCATGAGGATCATCCAGTCGTGTGCCCTATGTGCTGTAGTTTGGATCCTGGACCGACCTCCTAATTTTGGGTTGTATTGACATCATCGGTCCAATCCTTGTGCGGATAATCTGGTGCTCCTTGGAATCCAGAAAGTTTCCTTGCTCTTTGAAAGAGGCGGTGGTGACAGAGAAAGCTACCTTGGACCCAGACTGCCACGCAAACTACAGACCTATCTCTAACCTTCGCTTTGTAGGGAAGGTGGTTGAAAAAGTAGTGGCAGTGCAACTGGAGGACCATTTGACCGTCCATGACATCTATGAACCACTCCAGTCCAGTTTTCTTAAAAGACATAGTACAGAGACGATGCTGGTTTGGGTGCTCAATGATCTCCTGATGGCGAGAGAGTGGAAGAACTGCTCCATCTTGGTTCTTATGGATCCCTCCTCAGCCTCTGACACCGTGGACCACATGGTGTTGATAGGACGACTGAAGCATATCTGTGGAATGTCGGGGACAGACCTCAGATGGTTTACATCTTTTCTCACCGGCAGAACACAAAGAGTCTGGATCTTTTCCTCAGGCCCAACTGCTTTGTCTTGTGGGGTGCCTCAGGTTTCAGTGCTGTCACCCATGTTGTTCACGGTGTATATGCTCCCTCGGAGACATTGTAAGAAGGTATGGGCTGAGGTTTCACTGTTATGCAGTTGATACCCAGCTCTACCTCTCTTTTGCACCCGACCAGGATGGAGCCCTCTTGGTCTTTAACAACTGTCTGAAAGAAATCAGGAGTGGATGGATTCCAGTTGGTTGAAGTTGAACAGGAAAAGACTGAGGTACTGGTTGTGGACCCAGGTCGTCAGATGGGAGGTCGGGTACTGGAGTGCCCTCTGAAATTTTCTTGGGGCGTCTCACTCCAGACCTCTGAATGGGTGCGTAACCTGGGGGTAGTTCTTGATGGTGGACTGACCCTACATTCTCAGGTGTTGGCTGTCGTCAAGAATGCCTCTGGAATTCTCTACCTCACGGTTCTGAGGAGTGTGCAACTGTGGAGGAATTTAAGCAGCGTTTAAAACTTACCTGTGGAAAAAAGCTTTCATAAGCTAACTGAGAAGATTAATTATTATAGTGGTATCTGATTTTAAGTGTATATACTGATCATTTGATGTTGCCTTTTTTTGTTGTTTTTACTGTTAGGCGCCTTGGTATTGGAAAGCGTCATACAAATAAATTTTATTATTATTATTATGCTCCTACCACTGTATCATGAGTGGCTAGAATGTGTTAGGGTATTTCCAAATCCAGGAAAGATGCAGTGGTAGTCGATCAAGGGCTATAAACAAACACTTTTTTTATTTACATTTTATTCTCCTTCGTTCCCGGCCACCTTCGTCTGACTGACCCCCAGTCCCATCATGCTGGCTCCCCAAGACACTCCCTCGCTCACCCCCTCTCTCACAGGGCTGTGGGTGTCTCCAGCTACCAGGTGCAGGATCTGCGAGGGTCAGTTGCCATGTCACCATGGCTGGGGTGTTCCTGGATTTTCTCACGGGCCCAGGAATGTGCAATGGGTGGAGTGGCTAAGCTCTGCTTCCCAGAGACAGCCTGACACCCTGGACGTGAGGTTCCTTTCAAATTTGTTGGTGTGCATGTGCTGGCATCCAACTACCACTGGGTGTCACGTAAAGCAGCCGGCGTAATCCTCCCTTCGAGGAAGGACAGTTGTCTGTGGATGCTCGATCCTTCCTCTCCCACCAGCCCGAAGCAACACAAGTTTGTTCCTGACCCTGGGTGGCTGGCACAGTGTGTGGGGAGGCATGGATGCCTCAACCCGCCGTGCCACTAGGCCGGCAACAAACACGTTTTTGTGTAGTGACACCAGTATGGTGGGAAGACTGTTATTCACTTTTAAAAATAAAAAGAATCAGAATTAAACTACCAGCTACATCAGCAATCTCTACAGAATGTGACCAATCATAACGTGTTTTGAACTACTGACACTTTGAGGCCTAAGGGATTGACAGTGTCCCTTTAAGGAAATGGCAGAAGAAATTGAAGAGGGTCCAGTCTGGTCAGAGAGTTTTTTGGGGGTGGCACTTTATACCACGTGACCGTGTAGGGGAACACCAGAAGGATCATCTTAAGAATGCTCTCTTGGTAGACTGGAAGTGGAAGGCAGGAGGCAAGACTTGTCACATAGGACATCTTTGGGATGGCACTGATGTGAGATTTCAATCCAACCACACACCAAACAGTACTTGAAGGGGAAGTCACCCAGAGTCACAAAGTCAGATGTTTTAGGGGCCTGAGCAAGTCACTACTTGCTGCCAATGATCATGAAACTTGTTTTGGCAGTAAGCGAGAGATGGCAAGAGTGAAATAAGCACTGGAGGTTGCCAGTCACACTGCACCATTTCCAGCTCAGGTGGGCCAAAGCACTAACAAAAAAATAGAGTATTGTCCGCATACATGTGGATATGGGCAGAGATACAGACTGAGAGCAGGCCATGAGAAACATGGAGAACAGGATGGAGCCTGGGTGATTTACTGATGTGGAAGCGGTATCTAGTATAAAAAAATATTATATGCACATGAAAACAGTAACTGAAAAGGTTGGGAAGACAGGGGTATATACCTATAGTGCTGAGGCAAGGTTAGCACCAAAGCTGGGAAACAAAATGGTGTGGATGCAGGAGCCACTGATAAACATTAGGAGTAAAACAGCTGGTATGGCCTAAAGTTTTTATTTGAAATTTAATTTCCCAAGATAGCCAGGTTTAGATATAACATATCATTGTGACGTTTGCTTCTGCACATTTCCACAGCTGGGTGGACTGGAGCACTAGGAGGTTAAGTGACTTGCTCAAGGTCCCATAGTGAGGGCTTGGTTCTACTAAGATTTGAGCATGTGCTTTCCTGGTTCCCAAGCCAATGTTCTAACCACTAGACAATACTGCTTCCACGAATTAGGGACTATTATAAGTGGGTAAGGTTGGTAGACTTAAGGATAACAAGTGTGGAAGGATGGGTGTAAAGGGAATATCAAGAGAACACAGAATTTGACAGCAGATAAGGACCGCTTGGCCCACCTAGTCTGCCCATTTCCTACCTAATGCATAGGCTGTAGATCCTAGTTAACCAACAGCCTACTTCCTCTACCCCAACTAGAATTGCCTTATGTCTGTCCCATGCATTCTTGAATTTCCCCACTGTTTTTGACTCCACTACCTCCTCAGGAAGGCTGTTCCATGCATCCACAACCCTCTCCATGAAAAATACTTCCTCACACTACCTCTGAGCTGCCTCCCCTCTGTCTTCAAATTGTGTCCCTTGTTCTTGCCGTCTCTTTTCTGAAAGATGCTACCGTCTTGATTCCCATGATGTACTTGAAAGGTTCTATCATGTCTCCACTCTCCCTCCTCCCCTCGAGTGTATACATATTAAGCTTCTTTAATCTCTCTCTTCATATGTCTTTTGGTGTAGACCCTGCACCATTTTAGTTACCCTCCTCTGGACAGCCTCCATTCTGTCTATGTCCTTGTGCAGATGGGGTCTCAGAACTTGACGCAAGAACTCCAGATGGGGTCTCACCAACTGTCTGTACAGAGGCATAACAACTTCTTGTTTTCTACTGGTGATGCCTCTATGCATCCAGTATCCCATCAGCCCTCCTTACTGCTTTCTCACATTGCTTGCCCACCTTAAGGTCATCTGATAAGACTACCAGCAGGTCCCTTTCCATTTCTGTTGTTGTTATTATCTCACCCCATTGTGTACTCTTTCCTGGATTTATGTTTCCCAGGTGCATTACTTTGCACTTCTTTGCATTGAATCTAAGCTGCCATACATTTGACCATGCCTCCAACCTTGCAAAGTCCCTTTGCATCCTCTCCTCTCCACCCCACCGTCTGGATCAACCCTGTTGCAGATCTTTGTGTCGTCTGCAAAGAGACATACTTTTCCTTCCAGTCCCTCTGCAATGTCCTTATAAAGACATTAAAGAGTATCGGTTCCAGTACTGAACCCTCTGGTACCCCATTAGCAACCCCCTTTCTTCAGAGTAAACTCTGTTTACTATTACCCTCTGTATCCTGTTGTCCAGCCAATTTTACCCAGGCTACCATCTTGGGACCCACTCCAAGGCTGGCTAACTTGTATATAAATCTTTGTGTGGACTGTGTCAAATGCCTTGCTAAAGTCTAAGTAGGCCATGTCCACAGCCCCTTCCTGGTCTACTACATTGGTCACCCAGTCAAAGAAATCTATTAGATTCGTCTGACATGATCTTTCTGCTGTGAATTCATGCTGCCTTGGGTCCTGTGCCCCATTGGCCTCAAGGAACTCAACAATTATTTCCTTTAGAAGTGATTCCATAATTTTCCCCACCACTGAAGTCAAACTAACAGGTCTGTAGTTTCCTGCCTCTGTCTTGCTCCACTTTTGTGAAGGGCAATCACGTCTGCCCCTCCAGTCCTCCGGTACCACACCATCCTCCCTTGATTTGTTAAAAGGGAGGTCAGTGGTGTCACTAGTTCTACCCTTAGTTAGAGAACTGAAATATGGATATACACAATACAAATACCCATAAATATGCCTCCACAGAAATATCCTGAAAATACATGTATGTGCAAACAGTGTACACACATACACATACATACAGTATACCATGCATGCATGCATACAGCATAATCTAGTGAAGTGAATGAAACAAGTACATTGGTAGAACAAGAATGCTAAAACAGTAGTTAGTTGAAGGTAACCTGTCAGATCATAAATAGCAATATATAAGCATATACAGTAGAAATCCAGTGCTACTTGAAACCTAAGCAGATCAGCCAAATGAGTTCCCAGCAGCCCTCTGCATTAAATAGTAGACTTATTTTTCTACAAAATTATTTTTCCGTCTTGGGGGCCACCGATGACACGGATGAAAAGTGTTGTGCTTCCATGCCAGCGACCTGGCTTCTGGAAGTACTGCAGTGCACAGCAGCCTTGTGGGGTGAAATTTCCTTCAGCTGCCTGGGGATCCAGCTCCCTTGATAGTGGCTGTGCACATACATGTTGCGCTGCATCACACGAGGCCAACAGAGGCTCAATTGAGGTGGGAGGGTGGTGGAGTGGAGGAGGCCCCATACAAGGATGTAAAACTCAGACCACCATTAGAATGTTAAGCCTGGTACAACCAGGCCCCCACAGATTGAAGTCTGTGCTGGTAGATGTCCAGGGAAAGGAAGCACCCCTGGAGGTCTGTCACGAGGGTGACCATTGGGGACTGCCACGGCAGCTTAGTGGTATATTGAGGCTGGATGGTCGCTCAGGATGGGAGGAGAGATGTATGGTTGGATATGGCTAAAAGCTAATGGAAACAGGTTACCTTTCAGGCAACCTGTTTTACTACTGTATTCATGTCCATCTTTTCAGTTAACAGATACGTTACGTGAAACTGGCTGGTAGTATAGCCTAGAGGTTACAGTAACATGCTGTAAATGAGTGTGGTACATCCAGCAGACTTGGGTTTGATTCCAACAACCTCCACCTACATACTGTGTGACTCTGAGCAAGTCACTTAACCACCCCACTGCTCTCGGGTCACCCCTGAAAACAGGTACTTGTGTCCACTGCGCCTTACCCAGGTACCAAAGAATGAATTAACAAAAACAAAAAAAGTGCATGCATACATAGCACTGTATTATATTCAGTAAACATAACTGGGACAGTCTAAAGCTCATCCCTAATGTACAGTTGAGATGGTCATACTCGTGAAGCTGACAACCCAGGTTCGAACGATCTTGGTGCATCACAAGAGCTGGCTGGGGAGGCAGGATGAAAATCCACTGAACTGCTCTACTCCTCAAGCTGCAGCACCCAGCGATGTGCTGATTCTTGCAGAGGCTGGAAGAACAGGGGCCAGGGATAGCAAAAAGTGGGTGGAGGCAGCAACGGATATTAACATACCATGCGTGGTAACGCATGTTTTGTCAGCACATCACTGCACGCCCACACCTCTATGGGGACTAAGTCACAACCCTGCTGTGACTGTAGCAGCATGACACCAAGAGTTTCCTTTCCCAACATGGCCATGCTCTGGGATGACAGCCCAGCAACATCCATCTCTCTCCCTCTTTGCCTCCTTCGGGGCACTATAGGGGCAACCAAGATCGGGAATTGTGCAGGTAGGCAAGAGAGCAGTGGTTGGGTATAGAGTGGAAAGGGCCCCACCTAAGAGCAGATATATGGATACATCCCAGTGAATACAAGGAAATAGGACTTAAAAAAAGCTACTTGTGACAAAATACTCCAGTCAAAACTGGGAAAAGTAGGATGTGGGCAACGAACTGGATTAAGCAAGAACTACTTGTTGGCTTTCTACCAATAATGCAACAAAGCCTGGGCCAAATACATAACCATCCGTGACAACTGTGACTAGAGGACATACAGATGGCTTTGAAACCTAGCCATAACCACAAGGCCAAGCCAGAGCAACCTATTTTACTATACTGAGACAAACAACCTCACACAAGAACCTATGGAGCACTGTAATCTCTCCTGGGCAAGAATCAGTTCATCCATTACCCCCATTATCCTAATGATAACCTAACTCGGAGAGCACCGAGATAGCCAACTCCCCTAAACCAGCACTTCAACCTAAGCCTCCTATCATGACTCAACCTCTCCCACAGACGCCACCTATCCCCCACACTAGAGTGGACACCTGTCAAGTTTTGGGCTGATTATCCGGTTTCTAAGGTCCTTATCTAGTCATCCGGTGTTGCTTAGATACAGTCCGGTTTTGGGACATTTTGAGTGCTCAGATACTGTAAAACTGACTGTATCAAAACATTCCATGTTCTGGCTTCATGTTCATTTACAGAAAAGTTCTGATGTCCTTCAGACCTTTGTTTGTAAAACCAGTCAGCCTGGGAGGTGTAACGTATGCCATTAAGACCATCAGCAGTAAATCAACCTAATCTTTTCCACTCTGAATTTTAAGTAGTCTTTACTGCTGTAATAGGAAATAGTTTTAAACCATTATATGCTCTCCTGTGTTCCTTTTTGTTCTATATTGTGATATGTTATAGATCCACTGTTAAATTAATAATCTATTTTTATTGCATTTGTCATTAGTCACTACATCGATTACCTCTCCTGAGCTCGGCAGCTACTGCTCTAATTTTTCCATAATCTGGACAATCCATAATATTAGTTACACCATTACAGTCTGTTCAGATGAATAGCATGGAATGGTGTGTCTGAAGCTGTGGAATGTCTTAATAATGAAACAGCAGTAGTTGGTGAGGTAAGGGAACACAATGTAGAACTGAGGGTACCACAAACATAGATAATTAATCAAAAATTGGTCAAAGCATATCAAAATACATGGTTTACCTATGCCAATGTGACAACATTGTTTGTCGACGTCGCGACATGAGACATCCCCGATGCGTGTGAAATTTCACCTGTCAAACATCGAGTCTGGTTTCTATCAGGGGCTGTACCCCTGCACCCCCCTTTTAAGGATGATTAACTCCAGTCACAGTTAACGCCAGGGAGGGTGAAAGTTGGCGAAAGGGTGAAATTTCACTGGTGGGTCCCCACAGCAACATTTTCGAATCTTGTCGAAAATGTCGCTGTGGGGGATTTCGCCAATGGGTTTCCCCTTCTTCAGTCGGCATATACCGAATAGATGACTGACATGAAAAAGGAAAATGGGAGGGTGTTTAACAGAGGCTAGAGCAACAAGCTTGGTATATCCAGCAGACATGTTTGATTCCCAAAGCCTCCACTTGCATACAGTGTGGCCCTGAGCAAGTCACTTAACCTCCTGTGCTCCTGGGTTAATCCTGTAAATGGGTCTCTGCACACTGGTCCTTTCCTTATTACCAAAGAATAAAAAGGAAAAAAATACAAATAAATTAAACTTAACAGTAAAATGATTTTATATCACTTTTAAAGTATTTTCTGCCATAAACTGAAGGAGGAGTGATATACTCTCAGTCATAAAAAAAAAGAGGTGTAGCCAGGGATGGAGTTGGGGTGTGGTTTAGTACGGGTTTTCACCTCATCCAAAGGTGGCAACCTTACCCACAACAGCCAAGTCTGCTGCAACCACCTCCAAGGTAACCTTTACCTTCAAAATATCAGCCATGCAGACGTTCGACAATACTAAAGGAGCCAGACATCAACAAGAGTGTAGGAGTCAGTGGCTTTGAACCCTAACTTCTAAAGCTTCCCATGGCACAACAGGCAACTACTAAATTCTATTGGACGGGTAATTTGCACCCCAACCACGGGTTCACTGATACAGGTATAGCTTTAAGAGCTGAATCTAGCAGAATAGAGGTTTCAATGCTCCATCTTAGTCTACAGAACTTGTGATGACATACAGAATGGAAAACAAGAATATCCTCAATGAGCAAACACCAGGAGAACTCACATTAAAATGGCATATCACATGAGGAAAAGATTTTACAGTCCCATACTTCAGAAATCAGCATTTGCCTTTATGCTCCTGCTAACATGAAGGCGTTGGTCTGGATAATTGTATTTTTCTTGCCATACGTCAGCTGATGGAACTTCCCCAGAAACAAAGATATAGAGGTGTACAGTGGTAACTTTAAAATGTTTGCACCTGGAAAAGGAACTGCATGACTCTACAAACAACAGGAAAAGATTAGTGAGACGCCCACAATAAACCAATGACTAAACCTGGCCACTAAATACTGAGGTGCCAATTTGGTGAAAAACAAGTCTTAAAAAAATATGGCTAATCTCTATGAAAGTGATAAAAAACAACTCTTGGGAGTGATCCCACTGATAACGTTGAAGTACCAGAAAAGAAATTATAGTTTAAGTTTGATAGAATTGTTTTTCTGTGTTGTTCCATATTAATGGGATTTATTTACATGATGGGTTCTAAGAAACAGCACCTATACATTATCAGGCACAGAAAATATTGGCCCAATCTATGTTCCTGAAGGAAAACTTCTTTGATTACCTTTGATAGCTATCTGGTGTACCCTAAGTCCAGAGGCAGCAACAGCTGAACTGAGGATGTCCAGCCTACAAGGCTTGGAGGTGTCGACAGAGGATTATGTAGTCTGCACTATTCTGATAACAGATGTTTCTGTCCTCTCAGTCCAGAAGGCTGCCAACACCCTGGTAGAATATACTCAGGTTACATAATTCTGCTACAGAACTCCTTGCAATGAAGAATTGTTTCCTACCTTGTCAAGGTGGTCTTAGAAGCTTTATTTCAGCATGTCAGGCAAGATGTAGCACAGTTTTATCTGGGGTGGGGACACCCTAGTTTTTCCTTCAACAAATTAAAGTCACACAGATAGTCACAGGGCTGGGATAACCCTGGCTGAAAGGGTATCAGTTAGTATTTGTGCTCCAGCAGTCTAGGTAGTGGTTTCTTAGTGGAAGGGATGGGAAACTTCAGCACAGTGTCAAATAGAAGGAGCTATCTTACAGATAGGCCAGCAACTTCATCTTCTAGACACTCCTGGCCAGAGTGGGGATCATCCAACCACAACGGACACATTCCAGGCATGGAAGGAGGCACAGAGGTGGCAATTTACCAGGGTAGTGTGGGGAGGAGGGTGCCAGCGGGGATGGGGTGCAGATGACTAGGACATTTTGCAAGGTGGGGAGGTGTTGTATTGCAGTTGCAGTGTTTAAAAAAATAAATTACAGTTAAGTTGGAAAGTGGACACCAAGAAAATTTGCAAAATTCTGTAAACTGTCGCTGCATCTCTGTGACAGTAGTATAATGTACTAGCTTTTCATGGGCTCAGATTTAATGATATGCACAAAGTGTGTTCTGTTTTATGGTTATAATGATATATTATCCTGTGCAAGAAAAGAAAGTTCTCATAAGAAAAGAATGGTACACAAGCTTTAATAATTTCATTATCCTAGAAAGCATGACAGACTACATAATTGACCAAAATCTGCAGACCTGTTCAAATTGGTTAGATTGTTGTATGTGAAAATTTTCCTTTCTCTAAATGCCTGTTCTGAAATAAAATGAGGAAGGGAAACCCTTTGGTTCATGTGAAAAAGATGACAATGTGGCCTCTTGTAAACAAGAAAAGGAAAAACTGTTTAAAATATTACCTTATCCTTCAGCACATTAAGACCTGGCCTCTCTCTCTTTACAAGAGATGCATAGAAAAGCGCTGCCCTCAAACTGGCCAAAGAGATACCATATTTTATCGAACAGAAGCTGCCCTTGAATAGAACCCACCCTCAAATAGAAGCTGCAGCTCATTATGAATACTTCTAATAGAAGCCACACTCAAATACAAATCACAGGTCATAATGAACAATAAAAGCTGCCCTCCAATAGAAGCCACAGCTCTACTCAGGTTGAAATCCTGTCAGCTAAAAGCTCTGTATGTGGGACTCTCTGTGATTTTAATGCCTGTATATATAAGCATTAAACCACTCCAGAGCATAGTTCTACTGTGGAATTATTCCATGGTTGGGGGTTGGGGCACGAGTGCCTTCAACCACCCAACCATGGAATAATTCCACAGAAGAACCATGCTCTGAGTGGTTTAATGTGCCTGTAATATGGCACGCCATAAGCAAAACACTGTTTTTACTTAATTAAGAGTGGTACACAAAGAAAAGTCAGAATACTGGTTAACAGAACTGTTTATGGTGCTCAGCTGTAAGAAAAATTACTCACCTTAGTAATTATGTTTCTTCTAATGGAGTCTTGCTGTATTCTGACTATTGCAGTTAGCCCCAGCCTTAAACTGCCCGGAGAACTAAGGGTTAACTTTCTATGCAGAGCACAGAATGCCGAGCTCGAGCTCTGTTGAGATCTCTGTCTGCAGCCCTTTGAAATCCAACCGTTAGATTCTTATGAGCAAAAACTCACTAAATATCCTATGTGGAAATTGTAAAATTTTTACTAGCCAACTGGCAACAAGAGTTTTGAATTCCCAATGAAGACTCAAATCAGAAACCAAAAACAATCCAAATAAGAATAATAATAAAACAACACCCAAACAAAAGAGGAGGGTGTAAAAGAAGCACCCTGAGGTGTAACACTGCATCTGCCACCCACTTCTCAAAAACAGGTTCTGAGAGGGAGGCAGTGGGAGGATGAATACAGCAAGACTCCATTAGAAGAAACATAATTACTAAGATGAGTAATTTTTTCTTCAAATGAAGTCTTGCTGTATTCTGATTATTACAGACTACCAAACAGTACCTCCATGGAGGAGGGACAGAAACTACTTTGGGAATAGACTCTGAAGTACTGCTGTGCCAAACCGAGCATCACTCCTAGCCTGGGTATCCAGAGAGTAATGCTTGGTAAAGGTATGGACTGTTTCCAGGTGACTGCTTGACAAATTTCTAAGAGAGGAATATCCCCAGCAGCAGCCACGGAAGCAGCTGTACCTCCAGGAGTGAGCCCTCAGGCCTGAGGGTGGAATCTTTCCTAGTTTCTCATAGCAGAATTGTATACAAGACACAATCCACCTGGCAATAGTTCTCTTGGTGGCAGGTTTGCCCTTTCCCACTTCTCCATAAGTGAGGACTAGAGAATCAAACCTGTGACCCTTGATAGCAGCTCTATGTAGTATGTAAGGGCCCTTAACATCTAAACTGTGTAGTCTCTCTCTCCTGAAGAAGAATGATCAGTAAGAAGACAGGAAGAGACACAGACTGATTCAAGTGGAAATCTGAAACCATTTTGGGCAAGAACCTTCTATTGGTTCTAAGGACCACTTTATCCCTATGAAAGGAGATAAAATCAGGTTCCTCTGACAGGGCTTGCAATTCACTGATACATCTGGCAGAGGTAATGGATACTAAAACACAGTTTCCAAGTCAAGTACTTAAACTCTGCTGAGGACATAGGTTCAAAGGAGGTTGCATAAGTTGAGCAATGCAAACATTTAAGTCCCAGGCAGGGCAAGGTCTCTAAAGGAGGACTGGTATGAAGCAATCTCTTAAAAATGTATAGAACACAGGATGAGATGATAGTGAGGAAGACTTCCCACTGACAGAAAAGCAGAAACAGCTGACAAGTGCACCTTGAGAGTAGCTGGTCCGAGGCCTAAGCCATTTAAATGGACCATATAATCCAGAACTGTAGACAATTCAGCAGTGTCTGGGAAATATGTTTCTTGGAATACCAAATGCTGAATCTCTTCCATTTGGAGTTATAGGTCTTTCTAGTGGCGGCTTTCGAGAGGCTTTGAGGATATCCAGAACCCCGAGACAGATGCAAATCTGCATACTCTAACTCTTCAAGAGCCATGCCTTGAGATTGAGAGACTGAAGATTGGGGTACCAAATCCTCCCTGAGAGGAGGTTAACAGGTTGTAATTCCTGGGAAGAGACAGGGAAGATGGACTGCTAGGGACAGCAACAAGGGGTATCAAGGCTGTCTGGCCCAGTCTGGAGCAATCAGAATCACTTTGCAAGGTTGCAACCTTATCTTAACTAAAACTGAACAGTAGAGGAAAGAGAGGAAGGCATATAGAAATGTCCCTTCCCAGTTCAGAATCAGAGCATCCAGAGGACTGAGCCCAAGACTGAGGGTCTGCAACAAAAGAGAGGAAGTTTGTGATTGTCTGGGGCTGCAAGGAGATCTATCTCTGAGTGCCCCACCTTGAAAAAATCACCTTCAACACCAGAGGGTCCAGGGACCATTCGTGATGGCCCTGTGAGATCCTGCTCAGTGCATCTGCTAACACATTGTCCTTCCCTGGAAGGTGGACTGCTATCAGAGAGGTTTGCAGGGAATAAGCCAGGGACCACAACTCATGGCTTCTGTACACAAGGCCATTGACTGAGTACCTCCCTGCTTGTTGATGTACCACATGGTGGTGGTGGTGTTGTCTGTTCTGACTTGAACCACCTTGTTCTGCACTGTCTGAGAGAAAGCTTGCAGGGCCAGAAAACTGCCCTGAGTTCTAGGAGATTGATATGGAGAACGGATTCCGAGGGGACTCACAGTCCCTGGGCAGTGAGGCCCCCAGATGGGCTCCCAGCCCAGAAGGGAAACATCCATGGTAAGGACCACTGAATGAGACTGAGTGACAAACGGGACCCCTTGCCTTAAATTGTCCTGATCCTGCCACCATTGAAGGGCTTGGATCAGGGTCTGAGTCACTGGGATCAGTTTGGTAAGGGAATCCTACTTTTGGGACCAAAAGGAGATGGAACTGAATGTCCCTCATCTGGAATCTTGCCCCTTGGACCACTGCTGTAGAAGCTGCCATGTGGCCCAAGAGCCGAAGGAAATGCCTTGCTGGTCGGGATACCTGAAGGCTGAAGGAAGAAGCCAGTTCTATAAGAACTCTTGCCCTTTCCAGGGAAGAAAGGCTCTTGCTTTGACAGTATCCAGCTCCGCCCCAATAAAGGTAAGGAGTTGCACTGGCTTGAGAACTGACTTGGGAAGGTTGAGAAGAAATCCTAGAAAAATGAGCACTTGTTGGGTCACTTGCAAGTCTGACTTGACTTGGTCTGAGACTGGCCCACTATGGCCAGTCATCCAGCTATGGAAAAATGGAAATCTTTACCTCCTTGGAAAGGCAACGACTACTGCCAGGCACTTTGTGAAAACCCTTGGGCTGAAGTTAGGCCAAAGGGCATTGCTTTGAACTGATAGTGGCCTGAGGGCAACTCGAACCTGAGGTACTTTCTGTGGGAGCACCTGATGGGAATGTGAAAATGGCATCTTGAGGTCCAGGGAGGTTAGCCAGTCCCCTGGCCTTAGAGAGGAAAGAATTATTTTCAGAGTTACCATCTTGAACTTTGGTTTTAAAAGATGTTTGTTCAGGTATCTTAGGTCTAGGATGGGTCACCACTCCCCTGTCTTTTATGGGGTAAGGAAGTACTTGGAGTACAGACCTTTGCCCCAGTGTAGAAGTAGAACTCTCTCTCTCTATGGCTCTTAAGGCCAGAAGAGATGAAATCTCTACCTCTGAGGCAAGGGTTTCTGACAGACCTGCAGGTGGAAAAGATGTGGCTCTCATCTTGGAAATTTTTGAAGCTGAGAACCAGTCCCTGGCTTACTACTTCCAGGACCCACTTGTCTGATGTAATAGACATCCAGTCCTGGACAAAGTAAGCCAGCCTGCCCCTACTGGAATAGGAGAGTCGACCTGGGCAGACCCATCAAGGTGTCTGCTTGGTAGGGACCTTAGGCTGAGGAGTGGATGCAGCCCTGCTCATCCCTCTTCTGCCTCTCCCTCTGAAGAACCCCCTCTGTGAAAAGGAGAAGAGGCCTGTGCTTGGCAAAAGGCCTATGAAAAGCCTGCCCCTGCCCCTAGACTGCTGCTTTGAGGAGTTGCCTGCCTCTCCTTGGCCTGAGCACTCCTATAAGTGGTCTGTACTCGTCCATTTTCTGCATGTAATTCTCTGTCTGCTCTCCTAACAGAGAATTACCCACTACAGGAAAATCCATGGCCTTAGCCTGGGTGTCCTGAGAGACACATCATCTGAGCCAAGCCATTCTCCGAAGAGCCAAAGATGTAGCCATGACTCTTGATGAGACATCACTGGAGTCCACAGCAGCATGAAACTGTACTTTTGATGCCTCAATCCCATCAGCAGCCACCTCCTCCAGCTCCTTGACTAGCTGGGGGAGGCCTGTTAGCCAGTGCCACTGTGCCAGTACAGTGTTCCACCTGGACTTCTGGTACCTGGCTGTATAGGCCATATAGTTTGCCTGCCTGAGTCCCAAATGCCATGTACTGTTTTTGCCATGGCATCAATCTTCCTGGAGTCTTTGTCTTGGGGATGTGAAAGCCAAGGAATATTTGCCTTGTCATAGGCAGCAGCCTGCACTACCCCAACATGGCTGCATTGTTGGTATAAAACTCCGTGATTCTGAGCCTGATAGTGTGTACCTCTTGTCCATCCTTCTGTCAACAGGAGGTACAGTATTGGGAGACTTTAAGATTTTAAGTGTCTGCTTCCCAAAGGATTTGTGGAGGGAATAGACAGTCTCCTGGACTCTGGGATGTCCATCATTTCTACATAATCAGGCTCCTCTTTGATCCTCCATGGCCTCCTCCACAGGAAGCTGGAGGGTTTCAGCCACCTTTCTGTAAAACAGAAAGTGAGGAGGGACTCAGAAAGCCTAGGAGGAAACACCAGAAGGTCTGTCTGGGGAAATGTCCGGTTCCACAGGCACATCCAGACTTTCACCACCATCACCATCATCCTTGAACTCCCTCCTCCTCAAACTCCGGTTCATAAAATCTTCAGGGTATAATCTTGAACCAGGGAACCAACCAAACCGAGCCCCTGCAAATAGTGCTGAATCGGTCGGAACAGGCAGGCGATTCCACAATCAAATCGCTTCTGGCTATTTCTTGGCGGTCAGAACATGAACCTCTGGATCCGAACCCGGTCGATTTCTCTGCTGCTTCCTTTTGTAGGAATTGACCCCTCAGGATCGGGTTTCTCCTTTTGCCCGAAGTATCAGCCCCTAGTCAGAGGGCACTTCCTTCTGGTTCGGTCAGAACCGAACCGGCTGGCCATCCGGTCAGCGGACTTCTCGGCCTCCTTTTCCTCAGTCTACCTAATCTCTTTCAAGGGTAGATTTAGGAAAATGTTTACAAATTGGCAGTCTGTATCGAGGTGTTCAAACCCCAGACAGTAAACACAGGTGGTGTGGGGATCGGCCTTAGCAAAGACCTCCCCACACTCACTGCAATGTTGAAACCCAATGGGCCCAGTTTCTTCTTGGGTTTCTCAGACATACAAACCTAACCAAACTTACCCTTTTATGGCAATAGCTAGAAAAGACTCCTTTATCGGTTCCTAACCGTATCACGGTGTTGGAAAAACATTCAAAACACGTTTTCTTTTAGGAACCGATAAGGACACTAACCACACTCTAAAGTAAAAGACAGAAATTACTAAAGTGATCGGTTCAGCTGAACCGATCAAACAAGTTACAATTCCACACAGAAATAGATAAAACCTATCTAGTACTCACGGTACACGCAGACAGAGGCTGAACCAGCTAAGCGGAACAAATTCGCTTAAAACCGACACTTTCTAAAACACTTTAACAGACTTTTCGAACCGAGCTGAAGGAGAAATCTCCACAGCGACTGTTCAGTGAGGCGGAGTAAAGAATCTAACAGTTGGATTTTAAAGGCTGCAGACAGAGATCTCAACTGAACTCGAAGCTCTAGCATTCTATGCTCTGCACAGAAAGTTGGGGCCTAGTTCTTCGGCAGTTTAAAGCCTGAGGGCTAACTGCTATAGTCAGAATACAGCAAGACTTCATGTTGTTTGAAATGTTTTACAGGCTATGTAGTTGTGCAACTGTGCGCATGCACGTTGAATAGTCTGTATGCATTACGCTAGTGAGTGCAGTTTTAACAGTGTGCAGCATTACGTTTTGTATAATAACAGACACAAAGGCAAAAAGTTTACCTCCGTTTATTAAAACAGTCTTCTGTAAACTCATCCCTTCATTTTTACTTCCCATTCAGTACTGCGTTATGGGTAAAGTATGAATATTTGCATATCTCTGTATCTGAAAACATGGTCTAATAGACAGAACTATGGCATGTTATTACTCCACTCCACTAAATGTATAACTAATGCCTAAGAAACTAAGAAGTGACACAGCGTCCCACTTGTTGTGCATGTAAATGTTTTGTGATTTATAGAGATATGCAAATGTTCTACTGTACCCATAATGCATTACTGAATGGGAACAAATGAAAGCAAGACTTCACAAAACACTGGTTTTATCAACGAGGTAACTTTTGGGGTCTTTGTCTCTGTTATTGAAAAATAACCCTGCAAAAGAGTTTGCAGGGTTATGTTGTTGCTGTGTACTGGTTTGGTTTGCAATTTAGTACATTTACGATGCCTCTAACTGTACTACTGTATTGGCGATGCCAGTATCTAAACATTGACAAACGGTGTTCTTCACAGAGTGACAGGGAGAAAGAGAGACACACACTGATCACTGCTGGCTTGTGTGTCTGTGTGTGTGTGTCTCTCTCTCCTGTTTCTCAATGGGTACAGTGACCTCTCCAGTCTCAGAGTTCCACATGGCGGGTGGGTGGGAAGGGACCCAGCGTGCAGCAAAGAATAGAGCAGAGAGGGGCAAACAAAACAGACAGCACTTCTGCCAGCTTTCTCTCAAAACAGACAGCACTTCTGCCAACTCTCTCTCTCTCCGCTCTCTGTCTCTGTGAGCAGAGAGAGAATCCAAAGAGACAGCACTTCTGCCAACTTTCTGTTGATGCCCTGTACTGGACAGGGAGTGACTCTTCTGTGTGTGTGTGTGTGTCTCTCTCTCCCATCCAGCTCTCACTAAGCGTGCTCCCGATGGCAACCATGGATTAATAAATGATTACTATTGTATTTCTCTTTCAATTTCTGATCATAGCTCACGTTTGTTGTGCTTATTTTGCTATAAGTAGACCAGTAACAATATACTTGATCATATTTAGGAGGTGTAATAATTTTCTTTTTCACACTTATAATCTTATTTTGCAATACAAGCCACCCCAAATACAAGCTCCCTGGAATACAAGCACAGGACAAAAAAAACATTTTAATAAAAGCTGCGGCTTCTAGTCGATGAAATATGGTAGCTCATAGAAGAAACAACAGTGTAGGTGAGACTGTCCTTGTGAAAACAGGACAAGTTCCAAAAGGAGACCTATAAAGATCTGACAGCATCACAATTTGGTTTCAAAGGGTAGCTGAGATCAGAAAGATTGTCTTGTATAGTCATCAGCTCAAAGAAAATAAAATGTCAGTGGAGATAGGGTTTATTTATTTTATTTATTAATTTATTTAATTTTGCTGACTGGGTAGGCCCACTGAGGCTAGAAGTCCCTTTCTCAAGGGCGACCCGGGAGGGGTACAGATGGTAACTAACTGAAATTAAACCAGATTAAGCTGTTGGTGGTATTTTTACTGAATGGGGAGATTTGGCCAGGACACTAGGAAAATTCCCCTACTCTGACAGTAGGAGAACCTTGCCATCTTTCCAAGATGGCCACTTTGGTGGAACCAGGGAGGAGAGCTGGATGCTATAGTGGCAGGGAAGCAGGCTCTCCCTGTCCGTGACATGCTAGAGGCTAGCAAAACTAATATGGATGTTGAGGAGTTTCCAAAATGTTTTCTAATCTACAGAGATGGATGTGGAACAGTCACAGTCAGGACTCTCTGCCCCAGAAACTGACAAGGTACAGAAAGCTGTTGCTACTAATACTGATACATCTAGCATTATCAAAAAGGAGCTGTTGTTGAAAAAATTGACTGAGGAAGAATTTCAGTGTAAACGGTGGAGGGAAGCACTGCTTGCTAAGCTGTCACACTTGCAGACTGTTCCTTGACAAGTCAAGGAGCTGAGTCATTACCTGCTGAACAGCTGAAATCTGATGCGGCTGCTTCAAAGACAGCCTCCGCCCTGAAACAAGAAATGTTAAAAGACGTGGCAAGCAACAAACAGGTGGCAACTGTGTACAACACCAGGTTGTGTGCCAAGAGCCAGATGGAAAAATACAGAGAAACTACTTGGAACAACTTCTACAAGTAGATGGAGCTCGGCCTACAGCGGTCCCCTGAGATCTCTAAAAAACTATCAGTAATCTCTCCTCTCCTGCTAAAATGCAGCAGCATGCTGAAAATAGTAAAGGGACCTCTTTTTCCTCACTCATCACGATAATTCACATCCGAACAGGGGTAGAAAAATATCCAAAGTAATCTTCATACCTGACTCACAGTCGCTACTTGCCCTCCAGGGAATGCTGAGATTGGTTCGAGCAACTGGTCCCCAGTCCGCATTACAGAACGCGGGCTGGGTTCAATCGAAAATGGTCAGTGGGTTCCTGACCCTTAGGATGTTGATGTGCAATGGTACTGAGGAATCCTTGACTCTTCACAAACTCAGGTGGCCACCACTTCACCCTCCACTGCTGCAACTGAGGCTAATGAGATCACTATTGTTTCTGGTGTTCCATATGACTGTGGAAATTTAAACATTAATCATACATCGGGCCCCAATGCATGCATTCAGCAAAATTCTACTGAGCTTTCTGAACAAGTGACTGTACTGTTACCTCAGACAATAATGAAACAGAGTGGGGCCTTCAAATTTGATTTGTAAGACCCTAACAGAAGGTCTTATTTGACCCTATGTTTCAACTGACAGATCTCTTCCAGAACAAAGGGAGCCATCCCTGTAGAAATGCTGTTCATTTAATCTATAAAGGGGCTGAAGAATTCTCCAGATAGGTTGCATATTGCAAAGCTACCACTTAAAGGGTCCATTAAATTTTTCATCCAAAATGTTTGCACTAATACATTTATGATGTTAGTTTCAAAGCGGTTTCTAGTTTCAATAGATTCTGGGCACAGTACCAACAGGCAAAAATACCCGTTTGGATCCCTTTATGGCCATACCCTCACCAAACCTGCAGTAAAAACATCACAGTTATGTTTCACAATGAGGGTGTAAATGTTGACAATATTTTATTTTGGCTACGCCAGAGATGTAAGTGTTGACAGACCCTCCCCATTCTTGACAGTGAACAAATCTGGAATGGGTGATGGAAAAGTAGGGTAAAATTGTTTTCCACCAACACTGGGCCTGTGCATTTACCCAGTAGTTTTTATTTGGGGAAAGACAGGGTGTATTGTTCTATATTGGGCAGCCCTAATCCTGCTTTAAATGTGGGTCTCGATCCCATCTGAGTTCTGCTCATTACACCTAAGGTGTAGTCACTGCCTTGATTATGGCCATGTGTCCGCAAATTGCCTAAACCTATTCAAATGTAACCTCTGTGAAAGAACAGGACATGATTACAACAAATGTCCCTGGGCTTCCCACAGCCGAGGTGACTGCCCTTCTCATGAAGGCCTGATCAACAAGGCCCAGCAATTGCAAGCCCAAAAGGTTGCTGCACAGCATGCAAACACTACCCCTGTCAGAGAGGAATCCCCCAGAACCCTGTAGGGCCTGAGAATCTTGCAGAGGCTTTGTTGCCCCCAGTTCAGATTAGAAGAGTCCCTGAACTCAGAAGGCACTTCTGACCCCAGTCTTAGCGCTGCATCTATGGCTACAGCATTGAGAGAACAATAGTGTTGATGAGATGCCCCCACCTCCTCCCCGAAACCAGTCACAAACCTATAAAAAGTAGTCTCTAAGAAAAGAAACAGGTTAAGTAAATCTCTGGCCACAAGCTACAGACGGGCAAAAGGGAAGTGAAACCCATAAATCTTGGAAGACAGGGAACAAATTGGCTGCCCTAGTGTCAGATAAACAACGAGAAGATTCAGAGGGAGAGGAGTCTGATTCCTCGCCCATCGCCTCTACAACCACTGACATTACATCTGACTCTGAGGATGGAAAAGGGGAAGACCCAATATAATAGGCAAACTAGGTGGGCCAAGCGGTCCTTATCTGCCATCAGATTCTGTGTTTCTATCCCTGCAGAACTAGAAGTAGGAGGGTCTCTAAGACCTCCTGATTTAGGTCATTGCATTTCCCATATAATAATCACTAATGAGTCCCTCTCTGTGACTACCATCAATGTTAACAGCATTAAAAGTCATAGGAAAATGCTTACTATTCTAGGTATGTTACAGGAGGGCATAGTGATATCTATGCATTCAACATGTTAGGATTAACATGACACTAACTTGTTTTTTTTCTTTTAGATATTTCCTGAAGAAGACCTAATGTCAAAACATAGATTTTTAACTCTATTTTCTATTTTCAGCGTGCATTTAACATAACCATTTTGTTTTGCTTTTAGACCACATGCTGACGAGTGCCTTGTTTTGTTTTTACAACGTTAGGATTAAAACCCATTATTTGAATTGCAGCAGGTTACCAAAATATGGACTAAAGGTGCTTCCTTTTGGTCCATAGGTGCGACGTGTGAAGGTAATGAGATTCTGTTTACCAACCCTAAGCTTAAGGTGTCGAGATCAGTGGACATCCAACCGGTAGAGCATTGCTTTGGATATTAATTTTATGGAGAACATTTCAGGTTAATTTCAGTTTATGCTCCACAAACTAAAGAACTAAGACCTTATCTGTTTAAGGAGATTCAGCCTTATCTACACACCTCACGCTTAGTTATTTGGGCAGGAGACTTTAACTGTGGGTTGGCATTAGCAGATAGAGGCCTCAAGACAGGTAAACTGTTTTGCATTCTTTAACTCTTCAACATATAATTAATACTGCCAATTTAATTGATGCATATAGACTAAAATATCCATCAGGGGCCACCATATTTCAGAGGGCCTGTTTCACCAAAATTTATTTTATTTTTCTATCCACTACACTGCAAGTACAAAATCCACATTTAGACACATGGGAGTTTTCAGACCATAGGTCGATAACAGTCCAGGTTGGTTGGGATCAATCTCCCAGTTGTAAGAAAAACATATGGAGACTGAATAGCACCGTGTTGGAAAATGATATAACCAGACAGGCAAGGAGAAAAGAACTGTTTGCTAGACTCTCCGCTGTAAGTTTGTATGAAGATCTGGCTACCTGGTGGGAGGAGACACAACAATCGTGGACAGTCTTTTTTCAGTCCTGAGCAAACGGGCTATAAATACAGAATAGTTAGAATATCTGCAATTAAGAAACCAATTGCATAAATTAATTTCACTGACAGCGACAAATAAATGGATTATGGAGCTCAAATTAAGGTAATTAAGAAACAGATGGTCAAGTTTCAGTATAATAGAGCTAAACTCTAGAACAAGAATTAAGATTTGGCACAAATATAAAGAAAGTAGTGGGGCCGCCCGGTGACACTGAGGGTTAAGGTGCTGGACACCACACCCATGCATGCCGGTGACCCGTGATTCGAATTAGCACAGGTCACCAGGGCTCGGCAGGGAAGAGAAGGATTGAGAACTGGAGGACAACTCTCCACCTCCGGGGTCGGCAGTCAGTGCTAATCTGGCCCCAGCAGCGGCTGGAGGTTGGTGCACTGATGCCACAAGATGGTGAGGTCGGAGTGGCACAGATGCTTGACGGCGCACGCATGGGAGCATGTGCAGCGCCATCGCAGGCACATTGCACGCATGCTCCGGCAACAAGGAACACTGGGAAATTGCACCACAGAGGATGAAGAGGGAGCTCAGAGGCTCACACCAGCCAGCCACAGCACAGGAACATTTGATCCGATTTTGGAGGGAGGTCTAAAATTAATTATGATAAAGTAAAGGTATTCCCTGGGGGTTACACCTATTCCTAATAGTCGTAAGTTTGCAGAGGTTTCAATATTTGAAGACCTGATCTCTATTCTAGGGATGGAGTTTGGAAGCAGGGACCTAGTCAAACACAACTGGGATATTGGGTTACAGAAAGCCAGTAGACTTGTTTCCTCATGGAATGGGCAACAAATTGCTAAAAAGAAGATAGTCCTTTAATTAAGACCTTGCTTCTTTCCTATCTTTCTATACACTTGTTATGTCTTTCCACCCCCAGTCTGGTTTTACAACATTATACAGTGGGTTTTTTCAAGCCTTCTGAGGCCATAGGTTAAAACCTACAAAAAGAGAATTCACCTACAGGAAAATTCAAGATGGAGGGCTGGCTATAGTCAATCCAGTGGCCTTTACTGCAGTATATTCTTACATATAACTTGGGGTTAGCCTAAAGCCTGGGGATAAGATCTGGAAACCTTGCATACTAGCTTGGTTAGACCCTTGCATAATGCATTGGCCACAAAAGAAGCTGGAGTTGTTGAACAGAATCCCAGCACTTCCAGATATGGATTTGAGTTGCTTAAAGCAGCTATTAAATGGAACATTACCATCTCCCTATTGCAAATGTCTGATAGGAAATCTGTATACTCATGTCCTTCAGACTGAGTCTAGAGAGTCTGTGTCTTTCCCATGCTGTCCACAAAACAGGTTTAATTTTGTCATACAACAGTTGTCTAGTAAAGGCTACCTGAGTTTGTATGGGATACTGTCTGGCTGGGAAATTACGGCTGACTAAGTGTGCTAAACAAAATAAGCACAAACAGCTTACAGACAGGTTTTGTTTGAAAGTGACATGCACTCAGGTCTTAGAAACACAAGCGACTTGTTTTTAGCTAGAAAATTTCAAGAACCCCTTTGTCTTCCCTGGACGATTCCACCTTATTTTCTGGTGACTATGTAGGGGCTAAAATACTATGCTGAAACGTTGTATATAATACTTTCAAACAACATGAAGTCTTGCTGTATTCTGACATTATGTAGTTAGCCCAGCACTTGAACTGCTCGACAGAGGAAGAGTTAACTCTATGCCAGAGCAAAGAACGCTGGAGCCTCGAGTCGGTTCAAACCTCTGTCTGCTGTACTTCCTGAAGTGTAACCGCTGATTCTTTTACTCCGCTTAACTGAGCAGTCGCCTTGGAGATCTCTCCGCGCTATCGGTTCGGTCCAGTAAATAACGCCGGTTTAAACCGCTATTTTTACTTAATTTCATTCAGATCCCTGTCTGAGATACAGTAAGTACTTTTAGGTAGTGGACTAGTGCTGAATTTTGTGGAAATTGTAAAACTTATATCTCAATCGGTTTGACTGAACCAGTTGTCTGTATTTTGTCTGGTGTTTTATCTTTTAGTCTGAATTTAGTGTGAGGTACCGTCCTTATCGGTTCTTAAAATAACGTGTTTTATCGCTTTTTTCCAACACCCATGACACGGTTAGGAACTGATAAGGGGTCTTGCCTGGCTGTTACCGACAAAAAGGGTAAGTGGTAGGATGGCTTCGCCTGAGAAACCCAAGAGAAAAACTGGGCCCACTGGGTTTCAACACTGCATTGAGTGTGGGAGGTCTTTGATATGGCTGATTCCCACACCACCTGTGTTTATTGTCTGGGTTTGACCACCTGGAGTCAGACTGCCAATATGTAAAATTTCCTAAGGCCACCCTGGATAAAAGATTGGGCAGGCTTAGGCAAAAGGAGGCTTGGAAGTCCGCTGGACCCGATGCCAGCCCGTTCGGTTCCAACCAAACCTGAGGGAGTGCCCATTGACCTGGGCGAGACTCCCCAGCCAAATGGAGTGCCAATCCTGAGGGGTTGATTCCAGCAAAAGAAAGAAAAAGGAGAAATCGGGTGGTTCGGATCCTGAACCTCATCGTCCAACCACCGAGGAAGTTGCCAGAGCGATAAGTATAGTTGAATCCTTCCGCTCGTTCCGCGCCCCTGTAGGTGTTCGGTTCGGTCGGTTCCCCGTTCAGGATTATTCCCTGAAGACTTTTACAAACCGGATTTGGAGGGGAAGAAGAAGAAGATGACGGTGGTGATGGTGGTGGTGTGGAAGGTCTGGATGAGCCTATAGAACTGGACATCTCCCCAGACAGACCTTCTGGTGTTTCCTCCTAGGCTTTTTGAGTCCCTTCCCACTTTATAATAATAATACATTTTATTTTTATGGCACTTTCAGATACCAAGGCACCTAACAAAGTTAAAATCAAAATCTAACATTTGGGAGGCAGTATAGCGCAGTGGTTTAAGGCTCTGAGCTGCAAATCTGGTGACATCGAGCACACCAGATGTGGGTTTGAACTCCACAGAGGAAGGGATGAAACAAATGCAGAGAGATTTGGGTAGACTTGAGGCATGGTCAAAAGGTGGCAGCTTGAATTCAATGCAGAAAATGTAAAATCATGCATCTGGGCTACAGAAATCAGAAGGCAGGATACCGTATGGAGGGCAGAGAGCTGGAGGAGATGGAGCAAGAAAGGACCTAGGCATCATTATATTCGAGACCTGAAGGTGAAAGGCAGTGCGGAGGGCAGTGGCCAGGGAGTGGAATGCTGGGATGCATCAGAAGGAGATCACCAGTAGAATAGGGAGGTCATAGTACCCTTTGTACACCCATTTGGTTAGACCACACTTGGAGTCACGGAGTCCAGTTCTGGAGGCCATGCCTCAGGAAGGATGTGGGGAGGATAGGAAAGGGTTCAGAGGCGAGCGACAAAATGGTAAAAGGGTTAAGCCACCCATCCAATGAAGAAAGGTTGAGAGATTTGAACATGTACTCCCTGGAGTAGAGGAGGGAGGAGGGGGACATGATCGAGACCTTCAAGTACCTTAAGGTATAAACAGGGTGCCGGGGAGCATCTTTAAGATGAAAGGAAGTCAGAGGATGAGGGGCATGGCCTGCAGGTGGCGGGAGGACAGTTAAGGGGTAACATCAGAAAATACTATTACTCAGAGAGAGTCATAGAAAAGTGGAACAGACTCCCAGAAACAGTCGGTTGGAGAGGAAACAGTGGAAGGATTCAAAAGGGCATGGGACAACCACATGGGAGTTATTGAGGGAGGCACATGTCCAAGCAGATAGCTGGGCAAATGGGCAGACTTGTGGGCCTAGTTCGGGTCCTTTTCTGCCATCACACTTCTATGAATCTATACTGGTGACCCTGAGGAAGTCACTTAACTTCCCTGTGCTCCCAGGATGCACTCTGTGAAAAGCTTTCAGCTTAGTGTGCTACTCCTGTTTAAACAACTAAAAAAACACAACAAACATAAATCACATAAAATTAGTAATATCACATACTATCCATCAATCAATCAGTCATCGAATGCCTGGTGCCATAAAAAGTTTTAGAGCTTGCTTAAATCCCTCCACGGTTGTGCACTCCCGTAACCAACGGGTAGAGAATTCCAAGGGTAGGGGTCGATGCATAAATGCTCTGGCCCCAGAACATTTCAAACACACCTTAGGAATCTCTAGCACCCTGCTAGCTGAGCAGAGCGATTGCCCAGGGCAGTAAGGGACCAGGAGTTCTTTCAGGTATTCTGGGCCCAGTCCATGTAGGCTTTAAAAGTCAGCAAACTGACTTTGAAGGTAATCCGCCACTGTACTGGCAGCCAGTGCAGTTCACGTAGCTCAAGCAAAAATGACAGGACCGACTCTGATCCTGTCAAAAGCCGGCCGCCACATTTCTGCACCAGCTGCAAGCAGCGGATTTCCACCACAGGCAGCCCTAGGTAGAGGGAGTTGCAATAATCTAAGCGCGAGGACACAAAGGCATGGACCAAAGTGAGAAGGTCACTAAACGGAACCAGATGCTTAATCCTGAGATATTCCTTAGATGATAAAAGGAAGATTTGATGACAGCTAACACCTGCAAGTGCAGGGTCAGCCCTTCATCAAAATTACCCCCAGGTTATGCATCCGCTCAGAGGTCGGGAGTGATAAGCCACCAAGGAAAAGTCCAGATGGCAAAACAGCCCCAATCCCACTATCCAGCAACCTGGGTCCACAACCAGTATCTCCATTTTTTCTGAGTTCAACTTCAACCAGCTGGAATCCATCCACTCCTGGATTTCTTTGAGACAGCTATTAAAGACCGAGAGAGCTCCATCCTGGTCGGTGCAAAAGAAAGGTAGAGCTGTGTATCATCAGCATAGCAGTGAAACCTCAGCCCATACCTTCTTACAATGTCTCTGAGGGGAGATACACTGCTAACAACATGGGTGACAGCACTGAACCCTGAGGAACACCACACAACAGAGAGACTGGTCTGGAGGAGAAAACCCAGACACCACTCTCTGTGTTCTTCCCATGAGGAATGATGTAGGATCATTCCCGATAGTCTACAGATGTACCTCAGGTGACCAAGCAGCACCCCATGATCCACGGTGTCAAACGCTGATGACAGATCAAGAAGAACCAAGATGGAACGGTTCTTCCGATCTCTAGCCATCAGGAGATCACTGAGCACCGAACCAACGCTGTCTTGGTACTATGTCTCTTTCAAAACCTGACTGGACAGGTTTATAGATGTCATGGATGGTCAAATGGTCCTCCAGCTGTGCCACCACCACTTTCTCAATCACCTTCCTTAAAAAGGGAAGGTTAGAGATTGGTCTGTAGTTTGCGTGGCAGTCTGGGTCCAAAGTAGCTTTCTTTTAAGAGTGGTGTCACCACCGCCTCTTTCAGGAGCTGGGAAACTCTCCAGATTCCAAGGAGCACCAGACTATCTGTGCTAGGACCGGACCGATGGCATCAATACAACCCAAAGTCAGGGAAGTTGGTCCAGGGTCCAAACTACATCACGAGCGCACACCCTGGATGATCCGCATGACATCCATGAACTCTGGTCGGCCAAAGGTACTCCAGGAATGCCGCTGAGCAGTGGCCTCATGCTGATCTGAAGCAATGCCTCAGAGGTGCTGCTGAAGTGCCGCCTGATGTCAGCCACCTTAGTAGCAAAGAATTGAGCAAGTTCATCGCACTTATTTGCGTAAAATGCTTTCCGGACTTGGAGACAGGCTGGTTCACAGTCTATCCACAGTTCGGAACAGCTGAGCTGGTCGATTCTGAGCTGCAGCAATCTCCCAGACAGGAACTCTGCCTTCTTATGGGTGATTGCAGATTGATAGGCTTGATAATGGTCCATCAATCTAAGGTGGTCGGCATCAAGGGTGGATCTCCGCCAGCAACGCTCTAACCTTCGTCCTAGTTGCCGCATCTCCTCAAAGTCCCATCAAACCATGGGGATCGAGGCTAAGGGAGAGAGGATGAACATGGACTAGAGCGATGAAATCCAGAGCAACTGAAATGGCTGAATTATAGACTATCACAAGGGTCCCTCGGTCATTGCTTGCCACTGAGAGGGACGATAGGTTGAGTACCGCCATTAGGCTTTGAGAGCTTACATCTCGTAGAAGGATGGTACCTAACCATCTCCACAGGGGTAGGCCTACGAAGGAGTGCTAAACTAAACCCCACAGTGTAGTGATTGGACCACCCAACTGGTTCCACCTCCCAAGTCAGAGGCTTCGATCCCTAGGAGGAAGACTAAGTCAAGGGAGTGTCCGTGTTTAGGAGCAGCAGGTAACTATCTGTGTAAGGCCCAGAGATGTCATCAATTGTAGGCAGTGCTGTCCAGATTGTGAGAGTTTGTCATCGACCCAGGGGTTGAAGTCACCCAGAACCATCAGTCTGGGAGACTCAAATGCCATGTCGACGACGAAGTTCGCCACTTCCTGAAGGAATCGCTCTCATTGCAGGTTGGATGGTAGATGAGAGCCATGCGATAACCTACACCTGCTACTATGGTAAACTCAAATGACTCAGTCTTCTCAACTAGTACACTCATAAGGTTAAGTTCAGTCTTGAAACAGACCGCAACCCCTCTAACTGTCCAATCTCGGGCGGTGTATCACCAGTACCGCCGGGTTAAAGCTCCAAAATGGAGCCGAGTTCTCATCCAGCCAGGTCTCGGTGATGCATACTAGGTCCACCATTTCAACAAGATCTGCAATCATTTCAGTCTTGTTTTTAATGGACTGCTATTGCATAATACCACTCGAGTTGGACGAACTCCTCTCGGCCGCCTTGAACCACCTCCCCACCACAATCAGTAGTGCCTTGGGTATGGAAACCAGACATGGAGGACCATGTTCTGGATTCTGTTTTGCCCAGGGCATCTCCTGGATCTTACCAGGCGATGGCCCCCTCATTCACCCTCCTCTGTTCGCGCCTCTGTTCTACAAAAAGTGGCAGAAACCCTCCAGCTCCTCTGGATGAAGTTGTTGAGGAGCAAGAGGAGCCTGACTATGTGGAGATGATGGACATCACAGAGTCCAAGAGATTGTCTATTCCCATCACAAATCATTTGAGAAACAGACACAGAAGTTACTTAAAACTCCAAATTCTTTACCTCCTGAGGACAGGCGAATGGACAAAGAGGTATATGTTGTCAGGCCCAGGTACGGAGTACTTGTACCAGCAATGCAGCCATGTTAGGGTTATGCAGGCTGCAGCCTGTGATAAGGCTAACATACCCTTGGCTTCACACCCCAGATAAAGACTCCAGGAAGCTGGATGCCATTGGCTAAAACAGTACATGGCATCCTCCTTGGGACTCAGGCAGGCTAACTCATGGCCTCACACAGCCAGATACCAGAAGTCCAGATGGGATACTGTTCTGAAGCTGGCTAACAGGCCTCCCCAGCTGGCCAAGGAGCTGGAGGAGATGGCTGCTGATGGGATTGAGGCATCTAAGATCCAGTTTCATGCTGCTGTGGACTCCAATGATGTGTCATCAAGAATCATGGCTACATCTGTGACTCTTCAGAGACTGGCTTGGCTCAGATGTACTAGCCTATCACAGGACACCCAGGCTAACACCATGGATTTCCTGTCATCGAGAATTCTCTGTTTGGGAAGCAGACAGACAATTATATGAAAAGATGGACAGTATAGGACCACCTACAAGAGTGCACAGGCCAAGGAAAGGCAGGCAACTCCTCAAAAGCAGCAATCTAGGGGCAGGGCAGGCCCTTTCACAGGCCTTTCTACAAGGCAGAGGCCTCCTCTCCTCCTTTTCCTCAGAGGGGTCTTCAGAGAGAGAGAGAGGCAGAAGTAGGATGAGCAGGGCTGCATCCTCCTCTCAGTCTAAGGCTCCTGCCAAGCAGACACCCTGATGTGTCAGCCCGGTCAACTCCCCAATTCCTGTAGGAAGCAGGCTGGCTTACTACTTCCAGGACTGGAAGTCTGTTACCTCAGACAAGTGGGTCCTGGAGGTAGTATCAGGGACTAGCCTCAGCTTAAAAAGTTCCCAAAGCTGAGGGTCAGGTCTTTTCTACCTGCAAACATCTCCGAAACCATTGCTCTAGAGGCAGAGGTTTCATCTCTGCTGGCTCAGAGCCATAGAGACAGTTCCTACACCTCACAGGGGCAAAGGTCTGTACTCCAGATACTTCTTACCCCGAAAAAAGAAGTAAAGTAAATGTATTTGTTTAAAGCACCTTCCCAAGCTCAGGACACTTTTACAATAATTCAAACACATTAAATACAAACCATATTAAAAAATATATATAACGAATGAACATAAATAACTCTTTAATTATCAAATCCCAGAGAATGCTTGGTTAAAAGGAATGTTTTAGCTGTTTTTAAACTTTCCATAGTCAGGCAATCTCGTATTTGATGAGGTAGCGTCCACAGGGTAGATCCCATATAGGCAAACGATTTTCCTCCAGATGTCTTTAAGTATACCCTGGGTATTCTAGCGATCCCTCATCAGAGGATCGGAGTGAGGGGGCAGGGCAATAAGGCACCAGGAGTTCTTTCAGGCAGTGAGGTCCCAAATCGTGTAGGATCTTATAGGTCAGCAATGAGACCTTGAAGGTGATCCGCCACTGTATAGGCAGCCAGTACAGTTCACGCAGCACAGGTGTTATATGGCTAGATCTAGAAACTCCCATCAACAACCTGGCCATCACGTTCTGCACAAGCTGCAAGCGGCAGATATCCACCCCCGGCAGTCCTAGATAGAGGGCATTGCAGTAATCAAAATGACTGGTGACAAAGGCGTGGACCAGGGTAGAAAGATCTTTAAGGCGAACCAAGTGTTTCACCCGGCTATATTCCTTAGATGGAAAAAGGCAGACTTGACTACAGCTGACACCTGCGCCCTCAGGGTCAGGCCCTCATCAAATACCACGCCAGGTTATGCATTTGGCCAGAGGCCATAAGCTGTGTCCCCCAAGATATAAACCTGAGGGTTTCACCAGACCCCTGTTGTCCTCACTCCAGGGTCCACCACCAATACCTTAGTTTTCCTGAATTTAACTGAAGCCAACTAGTACTCATCCACAGGAGTGGAGGCCCATCCTAGATTTAAGATGCTTAAACAAGCACCTAGTAAAGCCAAAATTCAAAATGGTGACTTGGAATAATTCTTCCCTCTAAGGCCAGGGACTAGCTAGCCTCCCTGGACCTAAAGGATGCCTATTTTCACATTCCCATCAGGTGCTCCCACAGAAAGTACCTCAGGTTCGAACTGCCTTCAGGCCATTATCAGTTCAAGCAATGCCTTCGGCCTAACATCAGCTCCAAGGGTGTTTACAAAATGCCTAGCAGTAGTAGTGGCCTTTCTAAGGAGATAAACATTTCCATACTCTCATACCTGGGACAACTGGCTCATTGTGGGTCAGTCTCCAGACCAAGTAAAGTCAAATTTGCAAGTGACCCAACAAGTGCTCACTTTCTAGGATTCCTCCTCAATCTTCCCAAATCAGTTCTCAAGCCAGTACAACTCTTGACTTTCATAGGGGCAGAGTTGGATACTATCAAAACAAGAGCCTTTCTCACTCTGGTAGGGTAAGGGCCATTATAGAGCTGGCTTCCTCTTTCCACCTTCTGGTGTCTCGACCAGCAAGGCATTTCCTTCAACTCCTAGGCCACATGGCAGCTTCCACTGCAGTGGTCCAAGGGGCCAGATTTCAGATGAGGGACATCTAGTTCCATTTGAGGGACTTCTGGTCTCAGAAAAAGATCCTCTAACCAAGCTTATTCCAGTGACTCAGACCCTGATCCAATCTCTCCAATGGTGGTTGGATCAGGACAACCTCAGGCAAGGGGTTCCATTCATCACTCAGTCTCATTCTGTGGTTCTAACAACGGATACTTCTCTCCTGGGGTAGGAGCTCACCTGGGAGCACTCACAGCTCAGGCAGTGTGGTCCCTCAGGAGTCTCTTCTCCATATCAGTCTTCTGGGCTCAGGGCAGTGTACCTGGCTCTACAAGCCTTCTCAGAATCAGTACAGAATAAAGTGGTTCAGGTCAGGACAGACAATAACACCACCATGTGGTACATCAACAAGCAGGGAGGCACTCAATCTATGGCCTTGTGCATGGAAGCCATGAAGTTATGGTCCCTGGCTTATTCTCTGCAGACTTCTCTGGTAGCAGTCCACCTTCCAGGAAAGGACAATGTGCTAGCAGATGCACTGAGCAGGATTTCCTAGGGTCATCATGAATGGTCCCAGGATCCCTGGTGTTATAAGTGATCTTTTCAAGGTGGGGCACTCCAGAGATAGATCTCTTTGCAGCCCCAGACAATCACCAACTTCCTCTCTTTTGTTGCAGACCCCCAGTATTGGGTTCAGTCCTGGATGCTCCAATTCTCGATTGGGAGGAGAAATTTCTTTATACCTTTCCTCCTTTTCCTCTACTGTTCAAAGTCCTGGTCAAGATAAGGTCACAATCTTGCAGAGTGATCTTGATTGCTCCAGACTGGGCCAGACAGCCTTGGTATCCACTGTTGCTGTCCCTAGCAGTCCATCTTTCCTTATCTCTCCCAGGAATCACAACCTGTTAACTTCCTGTCAGGGAGGATCTGGTACCCAACCTTCGGTCTCTCAATCTCAAGGCATGGCTCTTGAAGAGCTAGAATATGCAAATTTGCACCTGTCTTAAGGGGTTCTGGACATTCTCAAAGAATCTCGAAAACCTGCCACAAGAAAGACTTATAACTCCAAATGGAAGAGATTCAGCATTTGGTGTTCCAAAAGCATATATCCCCAGATACTGCTGACTTGTCTATAGCGCTGGATTACATGGTTCATCGTAATGGGCTAGGGCCCAGACCAGCTACCTCAAAGTACACTTGTCAGCTGTTTCTGTCAGTGGGAAAGCCCTCATCACTGGCATCTCACCCTGTTTTCTGTAAATTCTTCAAAGGATTGCTTCATACCAATCCCCCATTTAGGGATCCCACTCCTGCTTGGGATCTTAATGTTTGCATTGCTCAGTTTATGCAACCCCCTTGAGCCTTTGTCCTCAGCAGAGCTTAAGTACTTGACTTGGAAAACTGTGTTCCTTGTTAGTTACCACTGCCAGGTGTATCAGTGAACTGCAAGCTCTGTCAGTGGATCCTGATTTTATCTCATTCCATAGAGATAAGTTGGCCTTAGAACCAACAGGAGGTTCTTACTCAAAGTGGTTTCAGATTTTCATCTGAACCAGTCCATGTCTCTTCCTGTACTTCACTGATCATTCTTCTTCAGGAGAGAGAAGATTACACAGTTGGATGTTAAAGGGCTCTTAGCTACTACATTGAGCGTACTAAGGCACTTAGGTTTGACTCCTCCTGTTGTTCCTCATTTATGGTGAAGTGGAAAGGGTAAACCTGCTACTAAGAGAACTATTGGCAGGTGGATTGTCTCTTGTATACAATTTGTTATGAAAAGCTAGGCAAAGTGCCCCTCAGGCCTGAGGGCTCATTCGACTGGAGGTACAGCTGCTTCTCTGGTTGCTGCCAGAGATATACCCTTATTAGAGATATGCAAAGCAGCCACCTGGAAAACAGTCTATACATTCACCAAGCATTACTCTCTGGATATCCAGGCTAGGAGTGATGCTAAGTTTGGTACAGCAGTACTGCAGAGCCTATTCCCAAAACAGGTTCGATACTCCTCCATGGAGGTACTGCTTGGTAGTTAGTTAATTAATCAGAATACAGCAAGACTTCATGTTGTTTGAAAAAAAATTATTCACCTTATAGTAATTGTGTTTCTTCTAATGGAGTCTTGCTGTATTCTGACCTCCTCCTGCCTCCCTCTCAGAACCTGGGTTTTGGGAAGTGGGCTGGTAGGCGCAGTGTTGCACCTCAGGGTGATTCTGGCACTTCTCCTCTTAGACTGGGGTGGGTTATTTAGAAGTTTTGGTAATTATTTTTGTTCACTACCTAGTTTTTGTTTTGGATTTCTCGACTTGAGTCTTTTGGGATCCAAAATATTTGGTTGCCCTTTGGCTAGTGAATTTTACAATTTCCACATAGTGGGTAGTTAGTTAGTGTTAGCTCGTAAGAATCTGATGGTTACATGACAAAGTGCAGCAGACAGATGTTTGAACCGAGCTCAAGCTCAACGCTCTGTGCTCTAAGGTGAGTAATTTTTCTTCTATTGCATTCTTTCTATCTCTTCAAACCCCAGGAGTCTTAGTGTATTCTGACTTATGCAGTTAGCCCTTCCAGTTGAACTGCCCTGGAGAGGAAAAGATAAAGCTCTATATGCTAATAGTGGAACATTCAATAGGCTCGAGCTCGGTTTTCAAACCACTGTCCTTGGTACATTCTGTGCAACTGCCAGATTCTTTACTCTGCTTGTCTGTGAAGTCGCCTCAGAGATTTCTCCTCGGCTTCCTTCGTTGAAGTAAAAGTCTGATGTTTTTCAAAATACTGTTTATTTTTATTTTTCAAACCTCTGTCCTTCAGTTGCAGGTTAGACTGGACCAGATTACTCCATTGCTGTAAGTTTTTCAGTTTCAGATCGTTTTTCATAACTGGAGGAAACCAAAGAAACTTATTTATTTTTGAGGTAAAGTTTAAGGTTTTTCTGTTTAAATCTTGTATCTGGGACCGGTCTAGTTTTGGTTTAAAAAACAAATATTTTATTTGTTTTTCTCCTGTCACCACCGCCATTAACCAAAACTTGTCTTCCTTCTTATCCAGGCCTGACCACCAATTTTGGATAAGTACTAAATTTGAGTGTTTGAGGTTATGTCACAGAAACCCAAGAAGAAAACCAGTCCCACTGGCTTTCAGCATTGTACAGAGTGTGGGAATCATTTGCAAAAGCTGACCCGCACCTGATTTGTGTATTCTGCCTAGGTTTGACCACCTAAAGGCAGACTGTAAAATTTGCAAAAACTTCCCACAGTCTACGCTTGACAGGTGACTAAACAGACTATAGGAAAGAATGGCCAAACAGTCTGCTGACACGGATGGCGGTCCAACTCCACTTCAATGGATAAACCGGGTGAAACCAGGAGGTGCCCTCTGACAAGGGTGAGACCTCTTCAACTAAAGGAGCGCAGAGACATCCCTTGAAATGGCTTCTGCTAAAAAGAAAAAAAATGGCCAGTTTGGAACTGCAGGAACATGCAGTTCCAACCGCTGAAGAAATTTTGAAGGCTATTCACATTATTCAGTCTATTCAAACTGGTTTGGGCAAACCAGTTCAACGACTTTGCCTCACACTTTGGTTCAAACACCTAGTACTTCACTTTCTACCAGTTCATATGACCCTGAGGAATTTTAGGATCAAGAGTGGGATTGATGAAGAAGAAGAGGAGGACTTTGATGAACCTCATCGAACCAGAAGTCTCTCCTGATCATCAGGAATTTGAGTCCCCCAACACTCTGGAGACCCTCCTCCCATTATGCCTTCATGAAGAAGGTGGCAGAAGCCTTGAGCTGACTGCCCAGGAGGCTTCTGAAGAGAAGGAAGAACCAGACTACATTGAGATGATTGATGTGTCTGCTGCTAAGAGACTTATGATCCCTATACATAAGTCCCTTAAGAGGCAAACTATGAAAATTTGAAGACTCCAACTTCTATCCCCTGTGGACAGAAAGATGGACAGGAGGTATTTACTGACTGCCAATGGCACTGATTTTTTGTTTAGCCATTGCAGCCATGAAGAAATGGTTCAGGCTGCAGCCTGTGAAAAGCAGGCATTCTCCTAGCCTCCCATCCTCCTGATAAGGATTCTAGGAGGATTGATTCAGTGGCAAAAGGAGTACGTTGGTGCTTGGCAAGCATCTTACATGGTCTATGGCCAGGTACCAGAAGTCACTCTGGGAGTCTGTACAGGAACTGGCTAAAAGATCCTCCTCAGCTAGCAGCAGACTTGGAGGAAGCTGTTAAGAATGGTATACAGGCATCCAAGTACCAATTTCATATGGCTGTGGGTGCCAGTGACAGTGCCTCCTGGGTTATGGCTACTGCTGTATCACTAAGAAGGTTTGCCTGGCTAAGGTGCACAAACCTATCTCAAGACACCCAGACGAGGGCCTGGACCTTCCCCAGTGCAGAATTTACAGTCTGGGGAACAGACAGAGGTCTACACAAAAAAATGGATGAGTACAGGGTAGTTTATAAGAGTGCTGCAACCAAAAAGAAGGCTGCCACCCAAAGAAACAATAGAGTAGGGGAGGGAGGGCAGGCCTTACTAAAGGCATTTCTACTAGGCTTAGGCCTTCCCTGCCTACCAGCAGCAAAGAGGCTACCTTAGGGTAGGGGCAGAAGGGGTGCTAGCTCAGTCCCCAGCCCAAGACCCCTGTGAAGCAGAACCCCAAGATGATTGTCAGGGCCACCTCCCCAACCCCAGCTTGGTAGTCTGGCCTATTACTTTCAGGCATGGCAAGCCATTACACATACAAGTGGATCCTGGAAGTAATAGGCCAGGGCCTTGCTCTAAGCTTCAAGTTATTTCCAAAATTAGTGCAAGGTCATTCAAACCTGCCACCGAGTCAGAGACAGCTTTGTTGGAAGCAGAAGTGTCTACTTTACTGCAAAACAAGGCAGTGGAATTGTTCCATTCCTCACAGGGGAAAAGGGCTGTATTCAAGGTACTTTCTAACCCTGAAGTAAAATGGGGAGGGCGGCCATTCGGGATCTAAGATACCTCAACAAGCATCTGACAAAACCAAAATTCAAAATGGTCACTCTAGCTATGATCCTTCCTAGTCTGAAACAAGGAGATTGGTTGGCATCCTTAGATCTCAAGGAGCCTACTTTCACATTCCCATCAGACAATCTCACTGAAAGTATCTCCAGTTTGAGCTGCCATCAGGCCATTACCAGTTCAGGGCTCTGTCCTTGGCCTGACCTCAGCTCCAAGGACCTTCACAAAGTGCCTGGCAGTGGTCGTGGCACATCTGAGAAGCAGCAAGGAATTGCAGTGTTTCCTACTAGATGACTGGCTAGTCATAGGACATTCCCCTCCAGCAGGTAAGGGAAAGCCTGGCCATTATGCAGGAAACTCTGCAGTCTCTAGGGTTCCTAGTGATCCTCAAGAAATCAGTCTTGAAGCCTGTCCAGCTCTTGGATTTCATAGGGCAGAGCTGGACACAGTTCAGGCAAAGCTATCTTACCACCAGCAAGGGTGGACAACCTAGTTCAGTTGGCAGGCTCTTTGCCTGCACGCCTCTTGACTAGCAAGGCATTTTCTCCACCTCCTGGGCCACACAGCTGCAACCACAGTAGTGGTACCAGGGGCCAGGTTTCAAATGAGGGACATTCAGTTTCACCTCAGGTCCTTCTGGTCACAGAAGAGAGATTCCTTTTCATGACATCCACCTTGCTGCAAGCCCTGCAGTGGTGGAAGGATAGGGACAACCTCAGGATGGATGTTTTCTTTCTCAGCAGTCTCCCACTGTGGTGATGACCACAGATGCCCCTCTCCAGGATGGGGAGCCAACCTAGGGGGCCACACTGCTCTCACAGCACAAGGCTCGAGTAGGAGTCTCTCCTCACATAAACCTGCTGGAGCTCGGGTAGTGCTTCTAGCACTTCACTCATTTGCTACAATGGTGAGAGGGGAAAGTGGCAGGTCAGGACAGACACCACCACCATGTACTCATATAACAAACAGGGGGGAACAAGGTCATTTGCACTGTGCACAGAGGCCATGAGGATCTGGAGTTTAGCATACTCCTCAATCTTTCCCTGACAGCGGTCCACCTGCCAGGAAAGGACAATGTCCTGGCAGATGTACTCAGCAGGGTCAACCAGAGCCATCATGAATGGGCTCTGAACAGACAAGTCCTACTAGCAGTATTCAGGAGATGGGGCACCCCAGAGATAGACCATCTCTGTGAAAGGGTCATGGACATCCTAATGGTCTCCAGGAAGCCTTCCACCAAAAAGACTTACACTTCAAAATGGAAAAGGTTCTATCTGGTGTTCCAAAACAGGCACAGATCCACAGGAAGCCTGTCTGGCAGTCCTGTTGGACTATTCGTCTCATCTTCATTCTCTAGGCCTCCGGCCTTCTACCCTCAAGGTGCACCTGGCCACTGTCTCTGCCTATCTCTCAGCAGGAGAGGGCCTTCCTAGCTTCTAATGCTATTTTCAAAAACATTTTTAAACGGTTGCTCCACTTGCACCCTCCTCATAGACAGCTCATCTCATCTTGGGACCTGAACATCTGCATAGCTCAGTTGATGCAGCCCCTTTGAACCCATGTCTTCATCAGAGCTTAAGTATCTGACATGGAAAACTGTCTTTTGTAGCTATAATTTCAGCAAGAAGGATAAATGAGTATTGTCTGTGGAGCCTAACTACATTGCTCTCCACAGAGATAAAGTTGTTCTCAGAACAAGTAGGAAATTCCTTCCTAAAGTGGCTCAGACTTCACTTGAACCAGTCCATTACATTGCCTGTTTTCTTTACTGAGCACTCTAGTTCAGGAGAATGCAGGGTGCATAGCCTAGATGTGAAGAGGGCTATCAGTTACTATCTGGAACAGACAAAGGACCATAGCAATGAGTGTACCCAGTTGTTCCCACTTATGGAGAAGTGGGAAAGAGCAAGCCAGCCACAAAAAGGAGCACTGCAAGATGGATTATGGCCTGTATTCAGTTCTGTTATAGCAAACTGGGTAAGAAGCCACCAGTGTGCCTAAGGCTCACCCACTAGGGGGACAGCTGCTTTATAGCAGCTGCTAGAGATGTCCCTTGCTTGAAATCTGTAAAGCAGCTACCTGGAGGACTGTTCATACATTCACCAAGCACTACTGCCTAGACACTCAGGCTAGAAGTGATGCCAGGTTTGGCACAGCAGTATTGCAGATCCTGTTTCCCAAGTAGGTTCTGTGCCAGCCTCCAAGGGCACTGCTTGGTAGTCACGTGGTCAGAATACAGTAAGACTTCCTGGGGTTTGAAGAAAAAATGACTTACCATAGTAATCTTGTTTCTTCCAAGGGAGTCTTGCTGTATTCTGACCTCCCCACCCTGCCTCCCTACTAGAACCTGGGGGCACTGCACTTCAGCTGTTCTTTCTAATGATGCTGAGCCACTGGGGGGTCATTCTTGGACATCTGTGACTTGAGTCTTTTTACAGTATATGCCCTATTTATGGGTTCTACAGTCATTATGACTATGTTAGTGTTATTGTTTAGCATAGCTTAGTTAATATTGCTATTGTTGTTGCTCGTAAGAATCTGGCAGTTACAAGAATGTACACGAGGACAGTGGTTTGAAAACTGAGCTCGAGCCTATCGAATCCATCCACTATTAGCATAGAAGCTTTAACTCTTTCCTCTCCGGGCAGTTCAACTGGAAGGGCTAACTGAATAAGTCAGAATACAGTAAGATTCCTTGGAAGAAACAAGATTGCTATGGTAAGTAATTTTTTCTTCCTGCATGCCTGCCCCATTGCAGATTTTGGTGTCACCTGCAAAAGGGTATACCTTCCTTCTATTTCTTCAATATCACCTACGAAGACATTTAAGAGGACTCAGAGCTCTTGGTAACAGGGTACCCCATCCTTACATATATTTTGGGTCTTGGGATGCTCTGAAATTTCAGCAGCAAGTCCCAAAAACACTGCAGTATAAGGCCCAGGAGTCCCGAACTGCTGTTTCAAAAACAGCATGCCCTGAAATCGTCCTTCCAGCAGCTCTGCTATGTGGTGGTGAGAGAAGGGTGTGTTAGCAAGGATTCACAGAACTAAAATCAGAGAGAGAGCAGAAGAGAGGGGCATGAAGAATGTAATTTGCATTTCAGTTCTGTGAATCATGCACTGACAGGTCTCTGCTCCCAACACTGCACAACAGAGCTGTTGGAAAGGATGATTTCTGATATGTTGTTTCTTAAAGCAGCAGCCATGGGACTCTGCAGTCAGACTTGTATTCATTTTAATAGGGACCTCCAAAAATTTCAGGGTACTCCCAGATTTTAGCAGAGGATCCCCATTTTTGTTTAGAAAGTCCAGGATCTACCAACAAAAATCCTACCAAGAGCCCTGAGTACTGCGACTGTGGTACCCCACTGGGCACTTCCTAATATCACAGTGCCATTTACCACCACCCTCTGGCTCCTATCTGTTAACCAGTTTCTAATCATTTAACCAGTTTCTAATCAAATTCACCACTTTGCATCCCACACCTAGGCTGCTCAATTTCTTTATCATCCTGCTGTGTGGCAGGGTTGAAGGCCTTGTTTAATTCCTGATAGGTCAAGTCCACTGCCCTTCCTAATCTATTTCTGGTCACCAAGTCAAATAAATCTGATTCACTTGGTATGACCTCCCCATGAACCTGTGCTGCCAGTGGTCTTGCAGCCCACTGAATTCTAAATACTCTACTAGTCTTTCCTTCAGTAGGATTTCTATTAATTTCAAACCAAGAAGGCAGCTCATAGGATTAGTCATCTGGTGTTACAAAGTAAATAAGTCAATTCACAATTACCAAGTCAGTCAACATTTTGTACAGGGTCCACATCAGCTCTTCTCCAGAACCATGGCTGTGTCCAGTAAGTTGTTGATTAAGGCTGTCAGTGGGGCAGTTAGCACCTGAGTTCTCTTAGAACCTTTGGGTGCATCCTATTCAGTCCTACTCCAGAACCATGCCTGTTTCCAGTGAGCTGTTGAATAAGGCTGTCAGTGGGGCAGTTAGCACTTCTCTGAGTTATCTTAGAACCTTTGTATGTATCACATTCAGTCCTATAGCTACCTGAAAAGGTGACATAGACAGTATACTCAAAAAGAAAAGATACAGATGGACTGATCGGGTTTTCTTAACTTCCCATACAGTGTCCTAAAATTGATAGGAAAAGTGATTGTCACAGCAAAACTGAGTGTGTTTTAATCACCAGGCAACTGAACAACTGTGGAAGAATAGTGAGAACCTGAAACCATGCCCTAATTAGGTACCCTTCCTATATATATATATATATATATATATATATATACACACACACACATGCATACACACGCATATATATATATATATATATTTTTTTTTGCCATTTATGCCCTTCTTGTCTCCCATCAGACTCCTTCAGGGATCCCTAGGCAGTGCCTGTAGTTCCACTCCAGGTAACTCCCAGGAGGACCAGAGGATCCACCCCATCCTGCTGCGGCTTGCCCCTGGTGGGCAGGAGAGGACCCCATTATCCCCTTCCAGTCCTAAGTCTGTGTGTGGTCTTGTTGGCCCCCAAGGAGCCCAGTTAAGGAATCTTGGGACTGCCAGTCTGTCTACTGGAGTCCAGTGAAGGGGTTTTCCTCATTTGTGTTCCACCTCCTAGATGTCGGCGTGCAATGGGAGCCAAGGGCGGAGCACACTAAGACATGCTACTGTTCTGGCTCCTGCCGACATCCTCCCTTGCTTGATTCTGCACATCCCGCTGCACCTCCACCCGTGGTCACCGAGGTGGCGGTAAAGCAGTAGGACGAGCAACCCACCCTCCCCGAGAAGGACAGCAGCCACTCGGTGCTCAATCCTCTTCTCCAGGCCGGCCCTCCAGCAACCCAAGATAGCTCCTGATCCTGGGTTGCTGGCATCACAAGCGGTAACACTACTCCTGTGCCGCAGGTCAGCCTAGGTACCCTTCCTGATGCTTTCAGTGATCATTGTATGACTTACTGTGTCAGGAATTGCAGGCCCCTACCACCCCACCCAAGTGCCTGTGGTTCCTCCTCAAGTCTCTAAATGCTTGAACCTCCTGTCAGACCGCTACCTGGCAGACTGGTCTGGAATCTACACTGCACCAGACATAGATTCTGCCCTGGCATCTTTCACCAAAAGCCTGCCTGAAATCTGGGACCTCCACGCACTGCCTAAAGACTGTGACTACAACGTAAACACCTTCCCTGGGTTACCCGCAGCCCTTTTCAAACTAAGAGACCTAGCCTGGTGCAAATCCAAAGCCTCCTCGAGCCCAACTGACTTACAAAAATAAAAGACTCTGACTAATACCTGTACGAAATCTATGTGTCAGCACTTTTCAGAAACAAGCTAGATGATACCAGGTCATCCCTGGCTGAATTCTGGAAGACTCTAAACCCCTCCTTGGCTCCTCCACCCGCTCAGCCCCTGCATCTCCCTGCTCAGGCAACAAAGACCCTCCTCAGCAGCCTCCTCTATAAATACATTTTTACCACCTGTGCCCTCCCACTAGACCCCCACTCATCCCCTCTTCCCTTTATCATCTCACCAACCCCACTGACAGATTCTCCTTCCTCCCATCACAACCACTGAAGTACTTAAAGCATTAAAGTCCCTAAACCCATTCAAACACAGTCCCTATGGCACTGACCCAATACTCCTGTAGATATCTGCCCCAGTATACGCCCCCCACCTCGCCATCTTTTCAATGTATCGATTGCCCAATGTGTGGCTCCCAGAGCTTGGAAATTAGCTAAGGTCATCCCTGAGTATAAAGGAGGTGACCTCACAAACAGGTAATTACAGGCTAATTGCCTCCTCCCTGCTCTTTCCAAACTCCAGGAGACACTAATCTCCAAAGGTTGAACTCCTCCCTGGACGATTCCAGTACACTAGCCCTTTCAATCTGGCTTCAGATGCGTCCACTCCACCTCCTCTCTCTCCTTCGCCTCATTAATTACATCCACTCAGCCATGGAAAAGGGCCACCTCACCTTAGCAATCTTCATAGACCCTACCAAGGCTTTTGACTCAGTCTCTTACCACTTCCTCCTACATAAACTATCTTCCCTGGACTCTCCTCCTTTGCCTCAAATTGGTTCATCTATCAGACAGATGCCAGTATGTTCAACTAGGCCACTCCATCTACTCCCTCCTCTCCTCATTCAAGCTGGCGTCCCCAGAGGTCAATTCTAGGCCCCAACCTTTTCTCTATTTTTGTGAATGACCTTCCCACCACCTGCACATGTACACCGACGATCATCATCCTCTATGCCTCCGGCCTTCACTCTTGGAGACTGAATCAGCTCTGCAAGCCTCCTTGGACACTATCCTCAAGTGGTTTGAGGCTAACCAACTAAGGTGTAACACTCAAAAAATGGTAGCCATGGCTTTGCTCCATCCAAAGACTAGCCAGACTCCCATCTCCCCATCCTTCTCCTTCTTGATGGCACGAAAATCGAAACTGTTCTGTCGTTTAAATACCTCAGGTTTGGCTGGACCCTAAGCTTGATTTCTCACCCACATCAACTCTATCCACATCAAACCCCAACCCAAAATTTTGCTTTGCACAGAATTAAAGACGGTCTCTCCCTCCCCATCTGCAAGGAACTCTCAAGTTAATCCTCCCCAGATTCACTGACGTGTGTACAGCTCTGACCCAAATCATCCCTAGCAAAATTAGACCCCTATACAATGCTTTCTGTCATTTCATCATCGACCTACCATTTCACACACATCACTACTCCCTCTACTCTGCCATATCCCTCCCATCCCCTGAAAACCGTCATCTGGCTCACTGTGCTGCCTTTGTTGGGAAATACTGGTTCAAGGCCCTCCTCCTCTGCCTCTCAAACCTGGGTACATGTCAATACACTCCTGACAATTCGCCCTGTGATATTCACTCCCGACTATTCACTCCGATGAACATTCGCTCCATTGTTATCTCGCCCTGCTACTGACAGCTTAGACTCACCTGACAGCCACTGAACTAAAAGCTACTGACGGCTCCCCGCAATACAATATTTGTAGATAACACCAGGCAATGCAATGATCAAAAAATAGTAAATATGGCCAGAAAACACCAACTGATTACATGTACAAGATCCAAGCAGTGGAATCTGGCCACTCTGAAGGCAGCTGTCCAGCCAGGCAGAATAGGTGTAGGAGAGACGCTGCACACCAAGCTAGTGTGTTAGACCGCCAGGAGTACTGTTCACATACCTGGTTTGGAGGGTTGTGGAGTGATGACCAGACGGTCTCATTGAGAGGAGCCGAGGCTCAGTAACAGTCGGTACCCAGTTCAGAGGGCTATGGAGCCACAGCCAGCCCATCTGTTGGAGAGGAGGAGAGGGTTTGGTAAATTGCTACCCTCATGACCCTGAATGTTTGCTTGGGCAGTTCTATCTGAGCTGGTAACTTGTTCAGAGAGCTGTAGAGCTGAATGCTTGCGACTTCACTTCCTGCCTACAGATGGTAACTGTTGTTGAAAAGTGGCAATCGGGAGCAAATTGACGCTAGATTGAATTGTTACAGGGATGAACTTCGTTGGAGCAAGTTGTTGGATTGAATCTGTAGGGAGCAAATAGTCAGGAGTGAATTGTCGTGTTCCCTCAAACCTACTATCCCTCCTCAACTTCGAGCTATCATCTCAGGGCACAAGACTCCAGCTCCTTCTCTCCCCAACCCCACTTACAATAAGGAAAAGTAGCATTCTACTTCAGATTCCATGATCTGTGAAATCATCTCCCTGCTCAATCCATCTTGCTCCCTCCCTTTCCATGCTCAAACTTCAATTAAAACACTGTCCTACCTCGACTGCAACTGTCCTCACATTGCTGAACAGAGCCCACCCATGCTAAGTCAGCTATACTGAACATTACCTATTGTTACGCTACTTGCACTATTTGCTCAATTTGTTTATACAGTATGTATAACTCTGCCTTATGCACTTATACTTTGTAATATTTGCCAAGTTTTGAAACTGTATATACACTTGCTATGAACTATTATGCTAATTCTCTGTACCCATGTACTGTAAAATGTATTGTAATTTATGCCAAGTATAGTAACTGTATATACTGTACACTTGCTGTGACTTATTATGCCAATCCTCTGTATTCATGTACTGTAGATGTCTATTACTGTAACTCCCACTTCCCTCTCCCTGGGTCGCACCTGGAAATGAGCCTCGGCTGTGTGCCTTTCCCAGTTATCAAATTTTAAATAAATTATTCAAAAGCATTATATCGGAAGGACTTGTTCTTACCAAATTCAGATACCCTGCTCTGTGATGTAACAGAACAGCACTCTAAGAGAAGAGGCTGGTATCTGCTGGGAGAAGTTGTACTGAATGGTAGTCTTTTGCAGATGCCTGAGATATTTCCACCGGGAAGCAGGATACAGAAAACCAAAGTGGGATTAGAAAATTCAATCTGGAAAAATTCAAGAGACAAGTTCAAGATGCTACCCATAGAGGTAGTCATTACAGCAAGGGTCTAAAACAAACAGGGAATCAACAACAAACAAACAAAAAAGCCAACAACTTTGTATCTCAGAAAACAGCAAACCTGTAGTAGAGTACTGTCCCCAAAAGTGAGGGGGATCATATCATATTAAAATAAGGTTCCAGGAAAACCAGTCCCTGGGGCAGACAGAAGATATTCCTCTCTATTCAATACCTGCAGTTCAGCAATAAGTTATGCTTATGGTCTGTTAGTCACCCCAGGAGTGTAATATGGCACGAGGCATAGCCATGTGCCACATGCCCCTACATGCCCCTACAGGGTGATCAACTGACCATTAACATGATCCCAGAGAATGCCTTATGTTATAATAAAAAAAAAAAAAAGGAAATAACCTTGTACCTTGTTCAGTATGTGCAGATATAGACTGGGGTGTTCCAGTAGCAAATGTTCTATAAGCCAGGCTATGTTGAAACACTCAAGGACTGCCTGCTGACCGGCTGGTAAAGGATCCTACCAGGCAGGGATCCATTCTGGATGTGGTTCTCACAAATTCAGAAGCAGTTATGCAGTAGAAGTAGGGGAACCTCTAGACCATAATTTTGTCTGGTTTGAGTTGTCCCTGGGGATGAAAGAACACACTCAGGGAAGGAGATCCTGAACTTCAAAGGGGTTAGACTCTGACAAAATGAGATTGTTGGTGAGTAACAAACAAGCCAAAATGAGAGATGCAGGAGGGGTGGAAGACATGTGGATTTATAAAAGAAGCCTTCCTCAAGGCTACAAAACTCTGTGTGAAATCCAATAGTATAAGAGACACATATGGTTTTCAGTGAAGGTTAGGGAAGTGGTCAGAGCCAAAGGGATGCATTCTACAGGTTTAAATGGAGCAAGGGAAAGAGTGGGAGGAACACATTAAAAATAGAGTAGCAAATAAGGAGGCAAAGGCAGCCACAAAGCTGCAGATTGCTGAAGGGACTAAATCTGGGGAAAAACATTTTTCTGTTACATCAGGGATAAAAGAAAAGAAGGGGAATTGTTAGGTTGGTAGACAAGCTGGAGGTAATCGAGGGAAGACGGGCAGAAAGCTGCCATCCTAAACAACTACTTCTTTTTCACCATGGAGGTGCAGGCCCCTACCTGAAGGCAGGGTGGAAACCCCAGTATTTACCAAAGACAGGGTCCAGAAGAGGCTGGCAACCCTCAAGAGAGAGATAGGCCCAGGCACAGATGGAATGAATCCAAGAGTGCTAAGGAGTTGGCAGAAGAACTGGCTAATCCCCAACATATCTCTTCAACAGGTCCCTGCAGTCAGGGTAATACTAGAGACTGAAGAGTGGCTACATGGAACCACTATATAAGGGGAGGGATAGGGAGAAGGCAGGAAACTACAGGCCAGTCAGTCACACATCTATTATGGCAAAGCTGATGGAGACCCTAATCAAGCAAAACCTCATGGACTACCTGAAAAATGGTCTCCAGGACAATAAACAGCACAGGGTCATGGCAGGGAGGTCATGCCAGGCCAACCTTTTGTCTTTGATTGAGTAACAAGGAGCTGGATAGGGACCACGCAATGGATCTCTTTACTTTGATTTCAGTAAGGCATTCGACTTAGTGCCACATAGATGCCCTGCTGAAGAAGCTGGTGGACCTTGGAATATAGATACATAGACACTGTTGGCAGATAAGGGCCTATGGCCCACCCAGTCTGCCCATTTGAGCTTACAAGTTCACTTTGCCTTCCTAGAAGTCAGTTTTCAGTTACCCTGACCTCCAGAATTCCTTGTCTATCCCATGCATTCCTAAATCCGCGATTGTTTCAGCCCCACTACTTCCTTTGGCAGGGTATTTCACTTGTCCACCACCCATTCTGTGAAGAAATTCTTCCTCACGCTTTCCTCTGAATCACCCTCCTCCAATTTCATCCCATGCTCTAGTCCTGGAACATTTTTTAGCTGAAAATAGTGTATTCCTGCACTCTGTTCCTCTGTGTAAGATACTTGTATGTCTCTATCATATCCCCACTCCCTCCTCTCCTCCAGGGAGTACATACTAACATACTATTTGCCAGCAGATTAGGCCTTACGGTCTATCGAGTCTGCTCGAACCTTAGATCCTTAGTTGGGTGCCGAGTTGGGTACATATTCAAGTCCTTCAACCTGTCCTCAGGGACTTGTGATGCAATCTATGTACCATCTTTGTTGCCCTCCTCTGAACCTTCTCTATCCTATGTCCTCACGTAGGTAAGGTCTCCAGAACTGTACACTGTACTCAGGTGGGGGCCTCACTAGTGTCTTGTATAGTGGAATTATGACCTCCCTTTTCCTGCTGGTGATGCCCTGCCTATGCATCCCAGCATCCTATTTGCTTTACCTGCTGCCTTGTTGCACTGTTTTCCCTACCTTGAGGTCATCAGACATAATAACCTCAAGATCCTGCCCTGCTTGGTGCATGCTATATCCTCATTCCCAACTGATATGTTGTTCCAGGGTTTTGTGCCCCATATGCATTATCTTGCACCCTTTGCATTGAATTTCAACTGCCAAACCCCTGACCATCCTTCAATTTTGCAGGTCCCTCCTCATTTTGTCTACAGCCTTTAGTGTGTCCACTCTGTTACAGAGATTTGTGTCATCAGTGAACAGGGAAATTCTGCCTTCTAGGCCTCCAGCGCAATGTCACTGATGAAGACGTTGAATAGGACCATTCCTAGCACTGATCTCTGTGGTATCCCACTGGTCACTCTTCCCTCTGTGAAGTGACAGCCATTTACCACCACCCTCTGTGTCCTGCCTCCTCACCAGTTACCTACCCACCGCACTACTGTCCTGCCTACACCCATATTCCTACTTTGCTTAATAGCCTCCATGTGGCACAGTGTCAAAGGCCTTGCTTGAAGTCCAGATAGGCCATGTCCACTGCCCTCCCCTGATTCACTTCCCTCGTCACCCAGTCGAAAAATTCAATGAGGCTGGCCTGACATGACCTCCATCTGGTGAAACCATGCTGCCTTGGTCTTGTAGTCCGTTGGCAACAAGATGCTCCACCAATCTCTCGCCAGTAGTGCTTCCATGATCTTCCCCACTATTGGGGTGAGGCTGACTGATCTGTAGATCCCTGCTTCCTCTTTGTTCCGCTTTTGTATAAGGGAACTACATCAGCTGCCCTCCAGTCTTTGGGTACCTCCCGCTTCCAGTGATCAGCTAAACAGGATTGCCAGAGGCTCAGCCACCACTCTCTTAGTTCTTTAGGACCCTTGATGTGCACCCCATCTGGCCCCATTGCTTCATCAACTTATTCCTTCCAGTTCCTTCAGGACCTTTCTCATGTAAAGGGACTTGTGTCCATTTCTCGCCATTCCCACCCCTTGTTCTCCCTTCAGGCCCATTACCCTCATCTTCCTCAGTAAAGACTGAGCAGAAATATCTGTTTAATATGTCAGCTTTACTGTTGTCATCCTTCACGCAGCCCCCATTCTCCCCATTCAGTCTCACTATCCTCCTTCCTTTCTTTTTTCACTTATGTATCTGTAAAGGTTTTGTCCCTTCTACCCACTGATTTTGCAATGCGCTCTTCTGTCTGAGCTTTGGCTTCGCTATTGACCTCTCGCCTCTCTTGCTTCTCCTGGTATTTATTTATTATTTATTTTTGTTAACTGGGTAGGGCACACTAGACAGCCAAGTGCCTATTTTCAGGTGCACCCAGGAGGGTTACATAGGTAGTAGCATACAGGAGTCAGTTACATACAGTTGAGCAAAAAACAGGATTAACAGGAAATGGATAGGTGCTAACAGTAAAGTACAATTTTAGCAAACAAGAAAACAACAGACATTACCTGAAAGAAGAGGAAGCAAGGCATCGTTAGAATTGAGGTTGGGAACATGGGTGCACTGAATATGGAGTAAAAGCTAAAAGCGAACTTAGGTAAACCAACGAATTTTGGTACAATTTATGAGCTAAATTAGTGCTATCAAGTAAGTGCATGGGAGGGGAAAACTGGTGGGGTTGGGGGAGGGACTGGGTGGAACGGTGAGGCCAATTTGGGAGGGAGAAGTGAGGGAGAGGGTGGAGAAGGGTGTAAAGTCTGAATTGTGTTACTAGTTCAGAGGGGTGAGGTGCAGTGGGACACTGGGAGCTCATGGTACATGAGAAGGTAGGGGTGAATCTAGGAGGTACAGGGCGAAGCGGAGGAGGGTTTCAGGAAGTGCCAGAGTGAGGTTTTGAAGCGGGGATGTGAGGGGCAGACGGTTAAGGACTGGGAACGAGTTCCAGATTTTTGGGCGAAGGAGGAGAAGGCCTATTCCTTTCTGCCTGCATCTTTTTGTATTGCCTGAATGCAGTCTTTTGGCTTTCACTTTCTCCACTACCTCCTTGAAAACCATAATTGCCTCCTCTTCCTTTTCCCTTGCTAACCTGCTTAATGCATAATCCTGTTGCTCTTGTAATCCCCATTTTAAATATTGCCCACTATTCCTCAACCTCTGATTCCGCCCCATTCCCATTAATGCTTCTTTCAAGCATCTCCCATTTTCCCAAAGTCTTCCCTTAAATCCAAGATAAGTGTTTTTGTGCGGTTTGGTTCTGCTGCTTCTGTGATGTCAAACCACAGTGGCTGGTGGTCATTGTTCCCCAGGTGCTCCCCCACTGTTACCCCCATCACACTGTCCCAGTTTGTGAGCACAAGGTCCAGAATTGCCTTCTGCTGAGTTGGTTTCATGATCAGTTGCTTCAGGAAGGCACCTTGAATGGAGTCCAGGATAAATCTGCTCCTGGTTGATGCTGCTGCTAGATGCTCCAGTCCACATCTGCAATACTGAGATCTCCAACTAGCACCACTCACCTTGTCTGCCATCCTTTGGATGGCTAGCATCAGCTCCCTGTCTGTTTCTTCCTCCTGGGCTGGTGGTCTATAGACCACCCCTGTGCGGATGACTGGCCCCATTTTCTTCCCAGCTTAACCCACAATATCTCTCATTTTTTCCTCTTGGATCTCTGAGGCCTTTATGCCATCTTTCACATAAAGTGCCACTTCTCCTCCCTTCCTACCTGCCCTGTCCCTTCGGAATATGCTGTAGCCAGGTATGGCCATCTCCAGTTGTGCTTATCATTACACTAGGTCTCTATGATGGCCACAATGTTAAGGTTCGACTGCATCATGACAGCCTCAGATCCCTCCATCTTGTTACTAAGGCTCCCGGCATTGGCATACATGGCTTTCCATGATTTGAACTCCCTGGACTGTTTAGCTGTTCAACTCCAGCCCCTCCCTGGTTGTCCTTTATCCCTGGCTCTCCTGCTGTCTGCCCTTCTGTTGAATTTTGCCACCTTTCTGCCTATCCACCTCGTGGGTGCTTATTTCCATCTTTTACACACTGCTTTGTAGAGATGTCCACTCCTCCTGTTCACTGGTTCCACTGCTAGCTGTTGGGGTGGGCAATTAGGTATCGCCCTTGCTGGCCTGCCACCTCCCCTTGGCTAGTTTAAATGCTTGTCCATGTAGCATTTAAACTTATCATTGAGTGCTTGATTCCTCCAGGATGGATGCAGGCTGTCAGGCTTGAACAAACTCCCATCCTCCAGGTGGGTCCCTAGTCACCAATGAATCCAAACCCTTCCTCACAGCACCAGTTCTTCAACCATGAGTTAAAGTTCCTGCTGCTTGTGCCCCTACACTCTCCTATGCCTCTCATAGGTAGTACTCCGAGAAGGTGACAGAAGTAGATACTTGCTTGAGACCCTCCCCAATTTCTTAAACTCTTCCTGAACTTCCTGGGCTCCCCATTTGCCAGGTCATTAGTGACTCAGGTGGATAATGACATCCAGCTGCCTCCTGTCTTGCCTTCCTGGTGATCCCAGGATCTTCCTCCCATCCCTCCATGCAGTGGCACCTGGTAGGCACCTCACCTCCCTGTCCTCCCCTCCTGTGTTCCTAGCTGGATCCTCTTATAATAGAGTCCCCCACCAGGATTCACTTCTCCTCCTCCTCTGGGGTCCACTGTTCTCCCCACTGAGGTCACCTCCTTGGCTGACCTCCACATCCTTCCCTTCCACTTATCTGGGTACCTCTGTTTGATTGTCTCATTTGTTAGTGCAGCATATAAGTTCTGGAGTGGAATACAATCTGGGATGTGCCTCTGCCTGCCGCTCTAACCCTCCGAAGCCCACCGTCATCCATGTGCTCCTCGTTCTTGGCATTGGCAAGCGGCATTGGACTGGTGGTCTCTGAATAGGGGTGAAGGTACTCTCTGACCCAGTTTACTTCTGCTCTGAGACGAGTCTTACACTCATCCTGCAGTCCAGAGAGAGATGCCTGCAGATAGGGCAGCTCAGCGCTCCAGAAGGTCTGCCTGAATATGGCTGCCCTGCAGCCACTGCACTGCACCACCCCCACATTATACTGCACTTATACTACTATTCCAGCACTTGTCCATTACTGAAGCTCTCTTAGTTCCCTTTTATTAATTTATTGTCCTAAAATCCTGCCACTGATCCTCAGATATGTTTCTTAAAGAATGAAAACAAACAAACAAACAAAAAGTCTCAAAATACTTGCTTTGCTGAGGGTGGGCTTCCTCCCCTTATGCCCCTCCTACTCCAGAACCCCTGCTATTCCCTGTGATTAGCTCCTGTCAGTCAGTTCAACAGGAAACAGGACATATAATTAAGAGTAGGGGCAAGGGAGGCAGAGTGGGTGGAATTTGCAGCAATTAAAGACAGCAAAGGAATACACTACCACTACAAGCACATCAAACTAGGTTTCAAATTTTCAACAGCCCAAAACAATTCTAAGTAAGACAGCAAGAAATTACAGTGCCATGAAAAGCCCACAATCTAAAGTTAAACAAAAACAGCAATGAGCAGTTATTGCAAAGCACCGGAATGAATCTGGATCCTTCCTCTTCTGGCTTCGCCTGAGAAAACAAAAATCAGCTTGCTATCTCAAATGTGACTTAGCCCCACCTCCAGCTATCACACAGCAGAGGTCAGATGTCAGACAAGCAGCACCCTCGCCCAAACTACAGTGCAAGCCAGACAAGACAAGACTACATTTGCAGCAATTAAAGACAGCAAAGGAATACACCATCACTACATGCACACCAACTAGGTTTCAAATTGCCAACAGCCCCAAAACAATTCTAAGTAAAGACAGCAAGAAATGACAGTGCCACTAAAAGCCCACAATCTAAGTTTAAAACAAAACAGCAATAAGCAGTTACTGCAAAGCACTGGAATGAATCTGGATCCTTCTTCTTCTGTCTTCTGAGCAAAGCAAAGGATATAGTCAGATGGGTGGGAAACTGGCTTAAGGGTAGGCAACAGAGGGTTGTTATTAACAAGGTTAGGGGAACAGAAAAGAAGGTCACAAGTGAGGTACCACAGGGTTTGGTTCTGGGCCGGTCCTTTTCAACATGTTCATTAGTGACATTGGCATAAGAATCCAGGGTAAGCTTGCCCTCTTTGCTGATGACACAAAGTTTGATGGAAGCGTGACAGCATTTTGGGAGTTAGGGAACTGCAACATGACCCAAAGGCTAAAGAGATGGTCAAATGTGTGCAGCCAAGTTTAATGCAAAAAGCGCACGGTAATGCACCTGGGAAAGGAAACCCCTAGACAGAGTACTGGCTAAATGGAGTTAAACTTAGTACAGCTACAGAAAAGCAAGACCTAGAGTTATTATTTGTGACACCATAATACAGTCAGGCCAGTGCAACAAAGCCTACAGCACAGCAAGCAAGATGCTGGGGTGTATATGGAAGGGTATAGATAGTAGAAGTGAGGTGATCCTCCCTTTATCGATCCCTGGTGAGGCTGCATCTGGAATACTGTGCCAGTTCTGGAGCCCTCACCTAAAAAGGATACGGACAGGCTCGAGGCCGTGCAAAAGAAGGGCAGCGAAACAATACAGGGCCTCTGGGGATCACCTACAATTAGTGACTAAGAGCACTAAACATGTACTCACTGGAGGCCAGAAGAGAGAGGAGATATGACTGAAACTTTCAAGTTCCTGAAAGGCATTATGTGCCCACACAGAGATATTCATCAGAGCACCAGCTCAGCGACACATGGGCATGAAGAAAAATTACTCACCTTAATAATGTTGTTTCTTCTAATGGAGTCTTGCTATATTATAGACATTAGCAGTTTGATCCAGCTCTAGAACTGCCCTGGAGTGAAATGGTTAAAACCATTCCAAAATAGAATTTTGGACGAGAGCAGCTCTATCTGTGTCATTTCAAACTTGAACTGTCAGATCTTTACGAGCCAAACTCACTAAGGTCTGTGTGGAAGCTGTAACCTACACTAGCCAAATGGCTACCTAAATAATAACAACCATTGATGGTCCCAACACCCAAGACTCAAGTCAGGGGACCAGAAATACTAACACCATTCTAATAATATGAAAATGGAACATAAGTATAATAAAACACACACACAGCATACATATACACCCCCAAAGTCCCAAAGGGACAAATGCTAAAAGAACATAAGTAGTGCCCACACTAAGTTGCCTACTCACCAAGTAGAGGTTCTGAGAGGGGCAGGTTGGGAGGTCTATAATATAGCAAGACTACATTAGAAGAAACAACATTACTAAGGTGAGTAATTTTTCTTCAAACAACATGAAGCCTTGCTATATTATAGACATTAGCAGAATACACAGCAGTACCTCCATGGAGTAGGGGCAGAACCTACTTAGGGAATAGGCTCTGAAGAACAGCTGTGCTCAAACCGAGCATCTCTCCTGGCCTGGACATCCAGGGAGTAATGCTTGGTAAAAGTGTGCCGTTTTCCAAGTAGCAGCCTGGCAAATCTCTAATAAAGGGATATCTCTGGCAGCAGCTAGAGATGCAGCTGTACCCTGGTAGAATGAGCCCTCAAACCGGGGGCTCTGACCACTTTCTGATAACAAAATTGGATACAAGAGACAATCCACCTGGCTATTGATCTCTTAGTGGCAGGTTTGCCTTTCCCAACTTCACCACAGGTAAGGAAAAGTTGGAGGATTCGAACCTGTGACCTTAGGTACGCTCTATATAATAACTAAGAGCTCTCTTAACATCCAGGCTGTGCAACCTCCTCTCACCCAAGAGGAGTGATCAGTGAAAATACTGGAAGGAGATAGATTGATTAAGATGGAAATCTGAAACCACCTTAGGCAAAAACTTCCTATTAGTTCTAAGGACTACCTTATCCCTGTGGAAAGAAATAAAGTCAGTCTCCACTGACAAGGCTTGCAATTCACTTATCGCCTGGCAGAAGTGATGGCCACTAGAAAACAGTTTTCCAAGTTAGGTACATAAGCTCTGCAGAAGACAGAGGTTCAAAAGGGGTTGCATTAACTGGACAATGCAAACATTAAGGTCCCAAGCAGGGGCGGTTCCTAAAGGGAGGATTAGTATGGAGTAATCCTTAAAAAACTTGGAAAACACAGGATGAGAGGAAAGAGGGATGACTTTCCTGCTGACACAAAAGCAGACACAGCTGCCAAATGAACTCTCAGGTAGCTGGTCTGAGACCCAAGGAATCAAGATGTACCATGTAATCTAACAAAATGGGCAATTCAGCAGATTCTGGGAAATATTTTTCCCAGCACACCAAATGGAAAACCTTTTCCATTTAGAACTATAAGTAGCCTAGTGGAAGGCTTTCTGGAAGCCTTTAGGATCTCAAGAACACCCTGAGAGAGGTGTAAATCAACAAAATCTAACTCCTCAAGAGCCAGCCCTTGAGGTTGAGGGATTTGAGGTCCGGATACCAAACCCTTCCCTGGACACAAGTCAACAGATTGTGATTCCTGGGAGGCACAGGGAAGATGGACTGTCAGAGACAGAAGGAGTGGGTACCAGGGCTGCCTGGCCCAATCCGGGCAATCAGAATCACCCTGCAAGGCTGAGATCTGATTTTGACTAGTACTTTGAATAGGAGAGGAAGGGGGAAGCATAGAGGAACTTCCCTCCCAATCCAGAAGAAGGGCATCCAGGGAACTGAGCCCAGCACTGGAGGCCTGCAACAGAACAGAGGAAATTTGTGATTGTCTGGGGCTGCAAAAGATCTATCTGAGGGATGCCCACCTGGCAAAACTATCCCGCACTTGAGGATCCAGGGACCATTCGTGATGGCCCTGGGAAATCCTGCTGAGGGCATCCGCTAGGACATTGTCCTTCCTGGAAGATGAACTGCTGAGGGAAGTGTTCAGGAATAGGCCAGAGACCACAACTTCATTGCCTCGGTGCACAAGGCGAAGACCAAGTGCCCCCCTGTTTGTTGATGTACCACATTGTTGTGGTGTTGTCTGTTCTGACTTGTATCACCTTGTCGTGGACAGATGCAGAAAAAGCTTGAAGAGCTAAAAGACAGCTCTGAGTTCCAGCAAATTGATGTGGAGCAGAGATTCCTGGGGGACCAAACTCCCTGAGTGGAAAGGTCGCCCATGTGGGCTCCTCCAACCCAGAAGGGAAGCATCTGTAGTGAGAGTCAAGTCGTGAGAAGGGGAAATGAAGAGGACCCCGCTCTTAATTGCTCTGATCCTGCCACCACTGGAGAGCTAGGATCAAGGTTCGAGTCACTGGGACCAACTTGAAAGGGGGTCTCTTCTCTGAGACCAAAAGGTTCTCAAGTGAAACTGAATGTCTCTCATCTGAAATCTGGCTCCCTGCACAACAGCTGTGGATGCAGCCATGTGCCCCAGGAGCTGCAGAAAGTGTCTTGCTGGTCGAGAGACCTGCAGAGTGAAGGAAGAGGCCAGAGCCACCAAATTCCTTACCCTTTCTGGGAAGAAAGGCTCTGGCTAGCTTTGTGTCCAATTCTGCCCCTATAAAGGTGAGTACCTGGACTGGTTCCAGAACCAACTTTGGTAGGTTTAGCAGAAACCCAGGAGGTGAGAAGCTGCTGGGTGACCTGCAGGTGAGATTTTACCTGTTCTGGGGACTGGCCTACAATGAGCCAGTCGTCTAGATAGGAAAAACAGCAATCCTCTGCCTCCTTAAGTGGGCCACTGCCACTGCTAGACACTTTGTGAATACCCTGGAGCAGAGGTAAGGTCAAGGGCATTGCTCTGAACTGGTAATGACCTGTTCCAATCTGAGGTAATTTCAAGGGATCCTCTGATTAGGACATGGAAATAGGCATCCTTGAGGTTCAGGGAGGCTAGCCAGTCCCCTGGCCTTAGGGAAGGTAAAATCATTGCCAGAGTTACCATTTTGAACTTTGGTTTCAAAAGATGCTTGTTCAGATATCTGAGATCTAAGATGGGCGCCATTCTCCTGTCTTTTTGGGGTAAGGAAGTATCTGAATACAGACCCCTGCCCTGATGCAGGGAGGAACCCTTTCTACTGCTCTGAGAGCTAACAGGGATGAGACCTCTGTTTCCAGAGCGAGAGGTCTCTGAAGCACTTGCAGGTAGAAAAATCTGCTTCTCAACTTGGGAAACTTTTGAAGCTGAGAACCAGACCCTGGCTTACTACTTCCAGAACCCACTTGTCTGAGGTGAAAAGCCCAATTCTGACTGAAGTAAGCCAGCCTGCCCCACTGGTACAGGAGAATCGGCCTGGGCACCCCATCAGGGTGCCTGTTTCAGGAGCTTTAGGCTGGGGGTGGGAGCAGATCTGCCCACCCTTGTCTGCCCCTGCCTCTGAAGAAGCCCCTCTGAGCATAGGCAGAGGGGCCTGAGTCTGTAGAAAGGCCTGTGAAAGGCCTACCCCACGCCTGGGGCATGCCTTTGAGGAGTGGCTTGCCGCTCCTTAGCCTGGGCACTCTTGTAAGTAGTCCTATATTCATCCATCTTCTTCATGTAATTCTCTGTCTGCTCTCCAAACAGAGAATTTCCCACCACAGGAAAATCCATAGCCTTAGTCTGGGTATCCTGTGACAAACTAGTACACCTGAGTCGGCCAACCTACAAAAGCTACAGATGTGGCCATGACCTAGAGGAAACATCATTAACATCCACAGCAGCATGAAACTGAACCTTAGAGGCTTCAATGCCATCAGCAGCCACCTGTTCTAGTTCACTAGCCAGCCTGGCCATGGGCCTCTTGGCCAATGCATAACAGTATCCCATCTAGATTTCTGATACCTAGCTACATAAGCCATATAATTTGCTTGCCCGAGTCCCAGAGAGGCTGCCATATACTGTTTTTTGCCATGGCATCAATCTTCCTGGAATCCTTGTCAGGAGGATGTGAAGCCAAGGGAATATTAGCTTTATCACAGGCAGCAGCCTGAACTACCCAACATGACTGCATTGCTGAGAAAGGAATTCTGTATCAGGGCCTGACAATGTATACCTTCTGTCCATCTTTTATCTACAGGAGGCACAGAATTAGGAGCTTTTAAAATTTTGATTGTTTGTTTCCTAAAAGACTTATGTAAAGGAATAGACAATCTCCTAGACTGGAATATCCATCATTTCTACAAAATCAGGCTCCTCTTGCTCATCCACAGCCTCTTCTAAAGGAAGCTGGAGGGTTTCAGCAACTTTTTATAAAACATAAAATGAGATGGGGACTCAGACAGCATAGGGGAGATTCTAAAGGTCTGTCTGGGAGATGTCCGTTCAATGGGCACACCCAGACCTTCCCAGCCACATTAATACTGTTCATAATCCTCCTCCCTCCTCTGGTTCATAAAATTCCTCAATATCATAATCCTGAACCCACTGGGACCGGACGAACCGACCTTTACCAGATACTGGTGGTTGGACGGACCCTGAGACAGTGACTGGACAATTTGTATGGCTTTTGCTATCTCTGCAGCAGTTGGAGAAGGAATTTTGGACTCCAGACCTGCTGATTTTCTTGTTTTCTTTACTGGAATTGGTTCCTCAGAACCAGCTTTTCTTTTGCCGAGGAAGTCTGGTCCTGGTCAGATGGCACTCCCTCTGGTTCAGTTGGCACCAAACCGGGCTGGTCATCCGGGTCAGCGGACTTTTGGCCTCTCGTTCCCTGAGCCTGCCCAATCTTTTTTTCCAGGGTGGCTGCAGGGAAATTCTATACCTGGCAGTCTGACTGAGGTGGTCAAACCCCAGACAATAAACACATGTGGTGTGTGGGTCAGCCTTGGCAAAGACTTCCCCACAAACATCACAGTGTTGAAACCAAGTGGGCCCGGTTTTCTTTGGGTTTCTCAGACATAATGCCAGCCTAACAAAAACTTGCCCTTTTAACGCAGTGCCAGGAAGACACCCTTTATCGGTTCCTAACCGTGTCAGGTATTGGAAAAAAGCGTAATAAATCCGTTTTTTAGAACCGATAAGAACCGAAACCGCACTCTAAAATAGTAACTTTTAGTTTTAAATGAGTTTTAAACCCACTGATCAGTTCAAAACCGAACCGATAACTTACAAGTTCCACACAGACAAAACCTTCATTTACTTACGGTTACCACAGATAGAGCTTGAACCGAACGGTTTTGCAGTTAAAATAAAACTATTCTCGGTTAAATCCAACCGAGAAAACACTTTTAAACCGAGAAATGAACCGAGCAGAAGGAGAAATCTCCGAGCGACTGTTCACTGAGGCGGAGTAAAGAATCTGACAGTTCAAGTTTGAAATGACACAGATAGAGCTGCTCGTGCCAAAATTCTATTTTGGAATGGTTTTAACCATTTCACTCCGGGGCAGTTCTAGAGCTGGATCAAACTGCTAATGTCTATAATATAGCAAGACTTCATGTTGTTTGAATGGAAACTGCGAGGAAGGATGTGAGGAAGTACTACTTTACTGAAAGGATGGTGGAGCTATGGAACCGTCTGCCTGTTGAGGTGGTGGAAGCAAAGACCGTAGAGCAGTGGTGCACAACTTTTTAGGGGAGAGCCAGATTAAAGATTTGAGTCTAGGCCGAGGTAAAATAGCCCAAGGTGACAAATGTTCACCAAGACACTATAAAATGTACATAAAACAAATCAAACCATGCATTTATGTGTCTGTTTATTTATCAACATGTTACTGAAACTAAATACAAAACAAACAAACAAATAAAGACTGCAAGTGGAAGCTGCTAGGTCTTCAGGGCCTGATCAACTGCTGTGGCCACATATTTGCACCTACCATGAACAGTTTCAAACATGGATGAGACAGAGCAAGGGCACAATAAAATGAGCTCTGTTCCAAGTGCAGGGTAGGGGAGGAAGAGCTGAAGGGGAGAAGGTAGGTCCCCAGATTTACGCTAGGTCCCAGGAAACTTTGGGCAGACTTGGTAGACCTCGGTCTTTTCTGCCATCAAGTTCTGTTTCTGTGTGATTAGGCTCTATGTGTATGTTAAGAAAATATTAACATAAATCTGATAGAATCGCAGCCAATCAAAAACTTTAGTTCATAGACTCTTTTATAATCAATATTAACCGCGACCTTAAAATCTTGGCTGTAGAGGATCTTGTGGACAATTCTGAAGGGCTCTGATCATGACATCAATCACACCAGGGGGAAAAAAGACCCTCCTAACCAATGAAGGCAAGCAACATAATCCTAACTACAAAAACATCTCTCGAGCAAAAGCCAAGGCTAAGTGAATAGACTGAAACATAAAAAGGCATGAACTGAAGTGCAAATCTCAAGAGATTTTAGATAAGAAAATGACAGCAAGTGGAGAAAGGTATCTGACAGATCGCTGGAGTCTAGTGAGAGCCCGATCACTTGTTCTGTTGAAGTCAGAGGACTTCACTGAATCTATTCAGGCTATGTTCCTGCCTTCTAGAGATTACAAGTAAGAATGCAGGAACCCCAATATCTTTTTGGGAGAGGAGAGGTTGTCCTGAACAGAATCTGTAACCTGGTTCGATTAGACAGAAGATATCTGTGTAGTTGTATTATCTTGTCTTGCTAACTGACTGGCAGTGTAGAGAATTTTACTGCAGCCTAAAGAGCTATCAAAGAAAAGTATTGCCAGCACCCATCTCAAATGCTCAGTAGCTGATGGTAATGGGATGAATTCTCTCCTGAGGTTTTACTGCTCCTTCCTGGCTCCAGAGCCTTCAGGAGAAGTCTCTGGATTTTTTTCTGTTGATGGGCCCACCACAACATTCTCTTGGGCACTAAAAGATAGCTTTTAGTCTAGAAGCCAGATGTGGGTAAAATAATATTCCTAAATGCCATTTTCTCCTAGAAGACAGAATTGTAGTACACATACAAATTTTTAGGCCACAGCAGATGAACTCACACATCATTTCTTAACAAGGGATATGGTTCTAAAATGTGAATGAACCCAGATGGGTAAAGGAAAAGGAGAACTACATTAATTAATTAAACAGGGCATAGAAGGGAAAGAAAATATATGCATGACCAAACCAATACGTATAGAACATTATTTTAAAAGATTCTGTTTTGTCTCAACTATGTCAGAACCTACTAAGATGGTCCACAGATGAGGGAGAAACCAGAAAGTTATTTATGTTGGTTTCTTCCTCTGAAAAGTACTGCCCAATAGGTCTTGGCTTCCTGCTTTCCTACAGGAAATGGGCAGACTGGGTGGGCCAAGCGGTCCTATCTGCCGTCAAATTCTATGTTTCTATATAAGGCAATTCTAGGGTGTGGGAGTAGGAGGAAGTAGGCTTTTGGTTAACTAGGATCTGCAGCTTATCCATTAGTTAGGGACATGGGCAGACTGGGTGGGCCAAGGTCCTTATCTGCCATCAAATTCTATGTTTCTATGGTTGCCATAAATGTAGGCAGTGTCAGTTTTATAAATGGATTGTAAAGAGAATACAATGACCGTGAACTGCCATAAGACATTTGTGAACAAAAATTCTGTGAACTGCAATACCACTTGTGTAAATCTATTTAGCAACTTGTACCTGTAATGAGTTCTGTATAGACAAGACCACCAAATGTTAGTCACGTGATGCAGTGGTGCTGAGAAGCTGTTTGCTGTGGAGCTCCCGCTTCCTCCTCCTAAACTAGCTTTTTCGTTTTAAATATACACTTCAAGCTTAAGCGGTGATAAAGCCTTTCTAGCTCTGTAAGACCCCTTATGTGGACGAGATGGCGATCTGACTACTTCTCTACCGTCGCGATGGCAGACACCGAGATGAAGGCCGCGGGAGTTAGCATACCTCCTACCTCGCCAGAAAAAAGCTTCTAAAAAGCCAGGAATACAAATACTAATGCTGCCTCAGCGGCTAAACAGTCCTCTAGTGGGGATCAAGTGTTCCAACTGGCACCATACTGACGGAGGAGCGCCCTTGAGGAATTATCTCCCTTCAAAGAGACGCTGCAGGAAACCTCCAAAGAGATCAGGTCACTGAGACAAGACTTCGCTGACCTCTCGAGGAGAGTAAGCGACCCAGAGACCAGAATCTCTCTATTGAGCAGTGGCAACAAAAACCCATCCTGAAATCACCAGGCTTCGACAACATATCCAGAAACTCCAGCTGAAAACTGAAGACCTGAGGGACGGAGCCGACGGAACAACGTGCTGATCCTTGGACTCCCGGAGTCAGAGGAGGGAAGTGACACCCTGCATTTTATCCAGCACTTTCTTAATAAGGTTGTGGGCCCCTCACCCATCCACCAGCAGTATCACATCGAGGGGCCCACAGATCTCTCAGGCCCAGACCACTTCCGAATGCCCCCCAGGTCTATAATTGTCAAATTCCTAAGCTATCTGGAGCGTCAACATATTCTCACAAAAGTTAAAGAACTTGAAGCTATCCTCTGGAATAACACCAAGCTTAGGATCACCCAGGATCTCCCTTACGAAGTCCGTCAGAGAAGATCTGCCTTTCACCCAATAGTCAAGAAGCTTATAGCAGCAGGAAAGCTTTCAGAATGAACTATCCCGCTAAATTACTTGTGCAGGTGGATGGTATATGGCACGCCTACGAAAACCGGAGGAGGCACTGTCTGAGCTGACCAAATGGCTCCCGGACTTGTTTAAATGACTCTCATGACTATACTTATGCAGCTGGACTCTCTAATGCTTAATTCTTGTATTAGCATTCAGTTTTGTTTAACTGCCCTGTAATTGGTTCCTTTTCTTTTCTCTTCCTTCATGCTCTTCTATCACTAATGCCTAAGCGTAACTTAATGGTGCTAGGTACCTGTTATCTTGCCGAGGAGTCTTCCTTTGGGGTCCAGCGTGGTAGTAGGCCTTGGATGGCTGGGGGCTGTGAGGCCTACTCGGCCTGTACTTTGTCCCCGATCGTCTGGCCTCCTCGTTGGTCTCCTGGGTACTGGTATGCATGGGGTGTGTTTCGGAGGGCGTTGCGGTCGGACCCGTTTGGTCCATCGGCAAACCCTCCCTATGCTTCTTACCCTCTGTCTTCCGGTTTGATTGCGAGCAGCTGTACCACGGAAGCGAGCCTGCTATCTCAAGGGTCTTTCCCAGGTACCCTTTTGTTTACCTTTCCTTGCCTGACTAATTGAGTTTGATGTTACTTGGATCATCTCATCACTGGCTGGAAGGGGGGCGGGGGCTCCGTGGTATTGTCGCCTAGAGCCCTGTCTTACGACCTTAATGGGTTTTGTGGGTACCTGTTTTGCTGCTTTTGAAAGGGCCTATTTTTCTTCGGGGCTTGGCTGTTGAATAATTGGTTTCGGGTACATTTGCTGTTGTGCTTAATTTTGGAGCTTTGGGGAGATCTTTATGGTACCGAGGGTGGGGGGAGGAGAGTATGGTTGTGTTTGCCACTCTTAATACTCTGGTTGTTTAGAGCCTGGATTGTAAAGAGGATTTGTTTTGCATTGTTGTAGTTGGGTACTGGTATGGGGTGGGTAGCCGCCATTGTCGCTTTTTCTTTGAAATTGTGGGGTTTTATACCTGCTTGTCCTGTTTATAATGAAGTTGAATTTCTCTGCTCTCCATGGAAAGCTGTCCATTTTGTTATTACAGAGGCGGCAGGGCAGGGGTGGTGGGGGCATGAGAGGTGTCACCACTGATTGGACTAAGTTGGGGATCCCTATGCAGCCTATCTTAACTATACTATCGCCCCTTGAGGATGGCTCTGGACTATATTAAATTAGCCAGTTGGAACATTAGGGGCATTAGGGAGACTAAGAAAGGACCCGTATACTGTTTAACTGTTCCCTGTTGAGGGTTGACATTTTGCTTCTACAAGAGACCCATATAACAGTAGCAGAAATCAATATGTTGAAGGTTAAAGGTTTCTCTCAAGTTTTTGTTGCTGGTGTTTTCTCCAAGCAAAGGGAGTAGCAATCATGATTAAAAAGCATACCTTTTATTCGGAGAAAGTTACTCAAGATCCGGGGCAGATATATTTTTGTACAGGGCTCCTTTATAACTCCGCTATAATCCTAGGTTCTGTCTATGGCCGGTTGGGGAGATGCCGTTTTTAATGCAATTAATAGATAAACTGAGTGCGTGTTGCCAACTCCCTTATTCTGGGAGGGGATTGGAATATAGCCTCATCATAAGAATTAGACAAAACCTATAGGCCTCTGAAGCTTCCATCCCAGCGCAATAGGCGCTATGCGTGACTTAGGCAACATGCTAGGATTGGTGGATCCTTGGAGGACTCTGCATCCTTTCAATAAGAGCTACACTTCTTTTCCCGCTTCATAACTCTTGGTCCAGGTTGGATTATTTTTAGTAAGCACCTCCTTATGGCTAACATAACCCTGGTAGGTATTGAGCCTATTGTAATCTCTGACCATGCTTTTAGTATGGCTTGATTCAACCCCTCCTCTTTGGCACAGCGCAACACAATATGGAAGCTCAATACTCAGGTTTTAAAGGATGAGCACTCACGCTCAGATTAAATCCTAATTAAAGAATACCTGGATATTAACCAGGGTTCAGTGGCCAGGTATGACATCCTATGGTGCTCTCTAAAATGCTTTTTAAGGGAGAATTCATTAAAATCTCTGCTAGGAGGAAAAAACTCAGGACTCAAAAATTCTTCTCTTATCTGGTCAGATTAAGGCAGAAGACTCCTTGCCTCTTCTAGGTCCCTAAAGAGTTTGGAGCAGCTATATAAACTTAAAAATGAATATGAGGGCTGGTCAGAGAAAAAACTGAATTTGCGTTGTTGAGATCAAAAGCTAAATACTTAGACCAAGGGAGAAGCCGAGTAGGCTTTGACCCTAAAACTTAAGGAAGTAGAAAACTCAGGGTTGGTCCCAGCTTTAGAGGCACAAGATGGCTCTATCAAGACAGGGCCCAGGGACATTGTGGAGGTTTCAGATTATTTTACCAAAATCTTTACGGTGCTAGACCAGTCCCTCCTTCCTTGCCTGAATTGAGGCCTTCTTTAAACCAACTTCCCACCTTGCCCTCTCCGAGGACCAAGCAGCTTCCTCTACTCCTATCCCTGAAAGAGATTGGAGGAAGCCATTCATAACCTTCCGTCAGACAAAGCCCCGGTCCCGATGGTTTACCCTTAAATTTTTATAAGGCCTTTTGCAAGGAATTAGCTCCAACTCTTTGGAATTTATAACTGTCTTCTCTCCTCTGACTCACTGAACCCAACCTTATCAGAAGCCATTATAATCCTGATCCCCAAAACAGATAAACCCTCTCTGGATCCAACTAACTACAGACCCATCTCACTGCTCAATTGTGATATCAAAATCCTGTCTAAACTTCTGGCTTTACATATTAAGCAAGTATGGCAATCACTTTTGAGCAGGGAACAAGTAGGATTCATTAAGGCAAATCGGCTGCCGATCATACGAGAATCCTTTCATATGTCTTCCAGCAGCCCAGGCCTCTCAAGCTCCCATGGCACTGGTGGCTTTAGATGCCAAGAAGGCATTTGATCGTGTCAATTGGGATTTCTTGTGAGTGCTTTGGCTAAGTTTGGTTTCCCGGAGAAATTCATCCAATGGATAAAGGTTCTATATAAAGATCCCTCGGCAAAATCTACTGAATGGGTTTTCTCATCCGCATTTGGTTATTTTCAGGCACCGTCAGAGCTGCCCCTCTCTCATACCTTTTCAACCTTTATTTGGAGCCCTGTTGCTTAATCTTAAGGCAGCTCCCGGGATCCAAGGCTGTGCCATCTTTCAACAAATCTCCACAATATCCGTCTTTGCAGATGATATCCTACTACAGTTAACTAATCCGCAGACTCTTACGGGTAGTCCTAAATATAATAGAGCAATTTGGTGCTGTATCCAATTACAAACTGAATCTGGCCAAGTCTGAGATTTTCCTTCTCAATTCTTGCTATCCCAATCCAGTATGTCTCATTTTGGTATGAAATGGGCCTCATCCCATCTTAAATATCTCGGTATTTATTTGGCTCGTGACCCAAATTTGGTTAGGAAATTAAACCTGGACGACCTAGTGGACAAAATTTACTCTGACCTGCAAAGATGGGACAAGCTTCCACTATCAGTAGGGGCCCGAATCAGCATTATTAAAATGAATATTCTGCCTCGTCTTTTTTATCCCTGAATCTTTTGGATATTTGGTTACCCAAAACCTTTTTCAAGAGTACATTCAATCCTGACTTGTTTTATCTGGAATCACAAATCTCCCAGGAGGCCTTTTATAAACTCTGTCTACCCAAAGATATGGGGGCCTCCGTCTCCTAATTTTGAATATTACTACTGGCTAGCCATCTAGTTAAAGCCGGCAAGTGGCTTGGGGAAAGGATGAAACATCCTCACCTTTATGGTTAAGTTTAGATCTTGATCTTATCAAGCAATGCAACATAGATTCCTCTAGTCTGTTTTACTGTCATTTTCAACTTTGCCCGCTGTATTCAAGACTCAGCAGTGGGCATTTCGGTGAGGATGCTGAACCAATTTTATGCCACTGCCAAAATCCCACACGTTAAGGACCCTGGGCAACCACTGATTTCCAACCCTAATATTAAAATGGGGACCAAATTGTTATATCTCAAGTGGCTGCCCCAAATTCAGGGACTCTCAGTGGAAGATTTATTTGTGCAAGGGGCCCTGGTTAATAGATGACCTTTATTAGTCCTAAGTATCCTCTCGAATGATTTTCAAGGTTTATCAATTAAAACACCTTGTCAATAAGGAATTTATAAACACTGTACGGTGTCGGTTATCAAGCCCTTCTTAGGGTGATTAAAGAATCTCGCCAAGCCTCATGGGGTATCTAAAATATATTTACATCTTATGAAGGTTAATTTTCCGGATCCCTTAGCTGGTTCCAAATCTTGGCCTCCACTCCTCTTAGACCCTTCTTTCACATGGAGCCAGGTTTGGAGAGATTTGCACATATAATACCTTTGATAAGAATAGGCTTATTCAATATTTTATTGTTAATAATATATATTCGCCCATTAAAAATCGAAATTTGACCATTCCAGCTCCCTAATTGTCTCAGATGTGGTGAGGATCAGGTAGTGCCCTCATATTTTCTGGTACTGTTCCAAGGTAGCCCCATTATGGAGGGCTATTCGGGACAACTTGGACCCCATTCTAGGCCTGCAAGATCTCTTTACATTAGAGATTTGTATTCTGGGCATCTATTCAGGTATCAACATCAGAGAGAGAAGATACCATATGGCTCTTATCTCAATGGCGGTTAAAAGATTAGTGCTGCGTCACTGGTCAGATAATTTAGAACTCTCGTACATGGACTGGGTAGAAGAAATGTCTTTGTGTTTTAAAGTTGAGAAGCTGATTGCCAGCCCAGATTTTCTCCCTTGGTCTTCCAGAAAAGTGGGTAAACTTTATGCCCTCTACCTACACTGATTTATAGGTCCAGGTCCATTTTGATCTATTTGAACCCTGACGGTATTCCCCTTTATGGACTCCCTGATGCACCCTCTTTCTATCCATGAATCAATTGTCAGTGGAGCTGCGTTTCCTCTGGGTTTAAAGGACAGGTTGTTATCTCACTTTCTTTCTAGATTGACAATTTCCTTTCCCTCACTTATGAATCTTCTCTGTATCTCTTTCCTCCTCAGTGGTGACACCTTCTTGGGGGAGAGGGTTTTAGTTTGTCCCATGTTTATTATTCTATGTTTTGTTGCTGGAAATTGTTACAGTGTTGTATCATACCTGAACTTACCAGTTTGACCTTATTGTTATTGTTATTGAAATCAAATAAAAGAGAATTTCAAAAAAAAAAAAAAAAAGACCACCAAATGTTCTAAGTGACTGTTGGGAAGCACATAAATGCAACTGAGAAAAGTGATCCTAACGATGGCCTAAACCAAAAATATACATGGAGTCAGAAACAGAAGGGGAACATAAATAGATGCTCACGGGCATGAAAAGGACTAGACTGATGCCAGACATAGGGACCTTTGATTCCAACATTTTACATAGGGATGCTTATTGATTTTTACTCGTGGGTATGTCTACCTGGGACTAAATGACAGATTCAACTCAGTCCGTTTTATAATGCTATGTATAGGTTTGCAGACTGAATAGGCAATGTTTAATCATGATTTTATTGTGTTGTTTTATGCATTAATTACAGACTTTTATTGGGCTGAGTCCTCAAACGCTTTCCCAATTAATCACCAAACTCAACTGGTTCAGTACTCCGCCCCAACTGGTACTTTCCTCATATCTCCACCATATAACTGCAGAAGGCATTCTACAGGACACCTTCTGTGACCACTGTATGACCTAATGTATCAGAATTAGTTACTTGTCAGTATTGGTCCTTGTAAGAACAGATCCAGAAACAAATGGTTTGCTACATCTATACTGGTCCAATAAAAGGTAACAAAATGTTTTTAACACAGAACACTATCACATTTTAAACATGTACTTAAGTGGGTATCAAATCTAAAGGTCTTGGGTTTAATGAAGAGTGTATTCTCATAACACTATCACTCTTTCATAGTAAGTTATTGTAACTGCCTGGCCTCTCCGAAGGATTACTCTTATCTTATCTTAAAGGAGCAGGAATTCCCAGCCTCCATCCACAAAGCGCAGTAGTTAGAGAGGTAAACACCAAGGTAGAGAAGTCAGTAGGGAGCAGGACAGGGATAAATGCAGAAAAGGTGCTAAGGACAGAGATGGGGCTAAAGGGTAAGGCCATAAAAATAAATGGAAGGTAATGAGTACCAATGCCCGTAGTCTGTGCAACAAGCTCCCTGAACTAGTGGCCTTGATGGAAGACGGATGCCTGGAAATTGTGGCAGTCACGAAACATGGTACACAGAGAACCATGACTGGGATGTCAACATACCAAGATACACAGTCTACAGGAGGGACAGGGTGGGTAAAGAGGAGGAGGAGGAGTAGCTCTATATGTAAGGAAGGTTAAAGCAACAGAACTAAAGAGTAAACAGGGAGCAGATGAGGCACTCTGGGTCACCCTGGAGACAGGAATGGCACCACAACCCCGCATGGGGTTGTGTACAGATCCCATCTCAGGGGAGGAAATGGACAAGGAAATGATAGAAGGCATTCTTAAAATGGCAGAAAAAGGGGAGATTTGTTGATGGGGACCTGAATATGCCAGATGATAACTGGAGTACCTTGCTGCAGGCACATCCAAGAGCAGGGTCATTCTTGATGCCCTACAGGGGCATGCCTCAGACATCTAGAGTTGGAACCCACTTGGGAGGGAATAATCTTAGACCTGGTACTCTCAAATGGGGAAGGAGAAAGGATCTCAGATTTAGAAGTGGGTAGCAATCTGGGAACAAGTGATCACCAAACAGTGTGGTTCACAATAAACACAGCCATAGAGTCAAGCCATACAAAACAAGAGTATTATTGGACTTTAGGAAGGCTGACTTTGGGAAAATGAGAGAGTGCCTCAGAAAAGCACTAGCAAATGGACAAGAAGGAGAGGTGAAGAAATAATGGGAATAATCAAAACAGCCATCTTTCAGAAGAAGAGATGTACAAGAACAGGGGCACAATTTGAAGATGGAGGACAGCTCAGAGGTAATGTTAGAAAGTATTTTTCACAGAGAGAGTTGTGGATGCATGGAACAGCCTTCCTGAGGAGGTTGTGGAGTCAGGAACAGTGGAGAATTCAAGAATGTATGGGACAGGCATAAGGCAATTCTAATGGGGGCAGGAGGAAGGAGGGGTTGATTAACTAGACTCTGCAGCTTATCCATCAGGTAGGGAAATGGGCACTGGGTGGGCCAAGGGTCCTTATCTGCCGCCAAATTCTATGTTTCTATCTGCCTCTATTGACATTTGACCTTGGAGTGCTTCACAGCAGCCAGCAGAGTTGAACTGATTTCTTGCATTTAAACTTCTGTTATTTTTTAAAAAGGTATTTTATACCAACGAGAATTTTTTTTTTATATGTATGATCTGGTGTTAGTAGAATGTGTTTTACAAACAACTATCATAAGCTTCGAGGAAGGGCTTGGTTGGTTTGAAAGCTTAAGCACCGTTTTCTTTTGTTACATCTATGTTGGTCCAATAAAAGGACATTCATGCCCCCTTAGAAAGTCCAGGGTTGAAAGCCTCACCATCCCTGCATCTCATCTTACCTTACCAATGTGCGCAAGTCCCAGGACTAAGCATGAGCTCATTTCAAATCCTCTTGTTCCCTGGCTGACCTCTTATCCTACAGATCACTCTGGTACTCCAGCACAAAAGGCTGTCCACACCGCAAGGCCTCTATTTCATATCTGACCTCCAGTCTAACCTTAGCTCCCATTAAGATTCTAGAAAGGTCATCCATTCCCTCTTTGATATCCCAGCCCAGACAGCTCCCCATCCTCCTGGTGGCAGACTCACTGATTCCAACCCTCCCTCAGTAACTGCTCATTTTAATGAATTCTTCACTCCCCTCTCCTTCGTCTCCTGGTCACTCTCACTCTCTGTCCTGTGTCTCCTCTTCCTACCCTCTCGTCTGTGGGCATCAATTCCCTCCTGGTTCCCCACATAAAGTCTTTCTTCCTCTTTCTTCTTAATCCTTCTAAGGCTAGCCCCCCACAGGTTAGACCAGAAATTTCTATTTGTCTTGGCTCTGGCCACTGCATCTCCACTCCTCACCTTCTGACCCTCTCTTTTTCCTCAGTGCTGTCCCTCAGGCCTAGAAGGCTGCAAAATGTCTGCTTCTGCTCAAAGGGGCGACCCCTCCCGGCAACTTCCAACTGATGTTGCTCCTCCCTCTCTTGCAAATCTGCAAGAGACTATGACCTACTCAGGCGTGCTTTCTTCGCTCCTCAGATTCTCTCCGCTCTTCCAGTCTGGTTTTGAGGAAGCACCCACTGTCTTCCTTGCTGCCAGTAACTGACTCTATCATCTCTGGGATGGATCAGGCATATCACTGCAGCTATATTCTCGATCTAACCAAAACCTTTGTCCCACCTCTCCTCCTTGACAAGCTGAGCTCTGCTGCCTATCAGCTCCTGCTGTTTTTTTTAAACTTTAATTTTATTTCAGCTTAGCAGAATAATTGATTACATCTTGGAGAGTCATTGTTACAGACTTAGTACATTGTATAGAATGCATTACACTTCCTTATCATACCAAGTGGAAAAGGGAATCCTATAGTCCCATAATCAGAGACATGTATGAAATATATGAGAGAAACCTTGAGTCTATAGCAAACTTCCTCCAGCATTGTTAAGTTATTAAGATTTTAATTCACTACTACAAATGCCATTGCCCAAAAGAGGAAGGACGTCCCATCCCCACTCCCAGCACCGGGTTCCCCAATTAGCTGTTGCCAGACAACCCACCTTGACCATCTTTGAACATAAAGTGTTGTCTTATGATTTATCCTAAAGGTGAGTTCCTCTAGATCAGCAAGTCCCTTGACGATCTAAATCCAATCCTGTCTCTGGGGCACCGAAGGACTAAGCCAAGTCCCAGTTATCAACTTATGGGCTGCCATTGTTAAAATTGCCCAGAGATAATGAGTCTGGACCCCTAACATCTAAAGAAAGGCGCCCCAAAATCATCTCCTCCCAGTTTAACGGTTGGGCGATAGTAAAATTTCCTTTATCGCTGATATGATGTCTGCCCAAAATCCAGACAGCCTTGGGCATGCAAAAAAATTTGGAAGTAACCTGCCTTATCTTCCCATGTTCCCTCAGCAGCTAGCTGAGAGATTAGGATTTTTTTATTTAGCACTGCAGGAGTAAGGAAAAGCAAACCTTACATTCCAGGCAAATTCTTGCCAAGGGTGATCTGGTTGCCATTCTGGCAATGCTGAAATGGATTTGAAGTTAAGGGTATAGAGCCAGGTCCGCTCTCCTGCCACTTATTTTGATTTGTTAAGGTCAATTTTATGTTTTGTAAGGACCTATATAGGGTGGATATCTGGCCCTTTGAACCCTAGATGATTTTATTTGTCTGATAGCTGCTAAAGGAGGGCGACCCTGTCCGGTTTACTCTCTCCTCTGAGAGAAGTGATATATGTTCTCACTTGGAGGAACCTGAAATAGTCTGACTTTTGAGGTTAAATCTATTCTTAAGTGAATTAAAATCTTGAAACAGTCCTGAGTAACTTCTTGAAGTATGCCAGACCTATCCTACTCCACTGTTTGTATGTAAGTCTATTCGGTTAGGAGAAGTCCTCGCCCAGGCCAGACTTTTAAGAGGCCATAGCAAAGGTAGCAACTTATATTTCTGCCACAGTCGATGGACTGAGCGGAGGGTCTCCCAACCGAGCTGAGCCTGGGCATTGGGTGATTTCGAAGTTAGAGAGGGGTTACTATTCAATCTTCAAGAGATAACCTACCCCTCTCTTCCTCTTTCCATTTCCCTCCAGCCAGAGGCAGAGCTGGGACGGTCCACTGGAGTGCATGCTTCAATTGTACCACAAGAAAGTAGTTCTCCAAGTCTGGAGGGATCTGCCACCCACCTCGCTGGTGGGCCTGTAGTGTTTTGAGTCCTATTCTGAATCTCTTATTGGCCCAAATGAATCTGGAGATCGCTTTGTGCCATAGCTGGAAGTTGGATCCATGAATGTATACAGGTATACACTGGAACAAGTACAAAATTTAGGTAATACAATCATAGTTATAGCTTGAATTCTAGCGTGTATGGGCATACTAGTCAAGGACCATCTTTCCAGGTCCTTCTTGAGAGAAGTCGTCAGGAGTGAATAGTTTGCTTTGAATAATTTAGAGGGTATTTAGTGATATGGATCCCCAGGTATCTCATCCCTTAGCGGACCAGTTTAGAGGAGGAGTTGATGAATGCCCTCAGACGGATTAAAAAGAAGCTTAAAGCTTCTGTTTTCGCCTTTATTTAGGAGTAACCGAATGTTTCCAAGTTCTCCAGAATAAGCCACACCTGCTCTATGGATTTATGTGGTTGAGAGAGGGTCAGCAGAACATCATCTGCGTATAGCAGGATTTTTTTCTGTATTCCACAAACCTCAACCCTTCTATGTCCTTCGCCTCCCAACAGCCTCTGCCAGAGGTCGATATAGAGGGAGAACAAGAGGGGGAAGGGACACCCTGTCGGTACCCCTGCCCAGCTGGAATCTATTAGACAGACCCCATTCACCCTGACATATGCCTGAGGGCCTGTATACAGGGATCTCATGGTATCAATGAAGGACTCAGGGAATCCCTGTGTTCGAGCACCGAGAACAAAAGTCCCAGGAGACCCTGTCAAAGGCCTTTTGGCATCTAGACTTAACAGGCATGCCGAGAGTGCGTGCGTTGAATCTTGTCTATCATATCTAGGACAGAGCGTACTCCGTCAGGTGTTTGTCGGCCCATTACAAAGCCAGATTGATCTGACTGAATTAAGTCTGGTAAAATGGGATTCAGCCTCGAGGCTATTATACAAGTAAAGATCTTGTAGTCTTGGTTCAATAGGGATATGCGGTAAGATTCACACTTCGAGGGTCTTTTCCATCTTTGTGTAAGACTGTTATGGTCAGCGAGATTGCCAAGAGGTGGGAGAGGGCCTCTCTCAGACCAGATATTTGAAAAGACTTTGAGAAGTAGGTGACTGTTTCAGGGGCCAGAATTTTATAAAATTCAGCCCCAAACCCATCGGGCCAGGACATTTGGCTGGCTTAAGTTTTTAATTGTGGAGATAATTTCTTCCTGGGTAATGGGCCTGGTCAGCAGCCTGGCAGTGTCCGGGGAGGGGAGGGAGTGGAATAGAGTCCAAGTAATATCGCTTGTCTTGTTGGGAAATTTTCTTCTGAACTATATAATTTTGAATAGTATTCCACAAACGATTCAGCTATCTGGGTAATTTGTCTGACCATTTGGCCTGTTCGAGGTGATACTATTTTGGTTATTGTGGCTTTTGCTGCATATTGACGCAATCTACAGGCTAGGAGTTTAGTTCTCGCGCCCACCTTCATAGTATCTTTGTTTTAAATAGAACAGAGCTTTTTCTACCTCTGCTTTTTGGATGTTGTGTAATAACTCCCTACACTTTAACAATTCCCTACTCCGGGACTCCTCCCACTTGATTTTTGGGCATCTTCTAGTTCTTTAATCTGAGACATTAATTTCTGTTGTTTTGCCTCATTTCTTGTTTTTACGGGATGCTATTGAAATGAGTTTACCTCTAAGACAGGCTTTAATTGTGTCCCATAATATTTGTGGAGAGGTTTCTTGTCTGATATTTTCCTCAAGGTTACTTTTAGGTAGTCTTTAAGTTCCTTTAAAACTCCTTTGTCTTGAAGGAGGAAGTATTTAATCTCCAGTGTGTGATACGTTTAGCAGCCCCAGCTCCACCTCCAGGTAGATGGGGCTATGGTCCGAGAGGATAGTCGTACCCACCCATATGGAGGAGAACCTGTTTAGATTGCACTTGAATGTAAAAATGTCAAGGCGGGAGAATACCTTAAACCTGGGGAGAAGCAGGTGTATTCCCGTTCTAGGGTATATTTCTCTTCCCGGATATCAGTCAGACCCAGCTGTTCTAACTGGAATTTTAATAGAGCGGGCTTTAATTACGTCCGGTTTGGGATCTGAGAGGTTGAGTCAAGGGCCCTATTTAGGACTATGTTCCAGTCTCCGCCCATTATTAGGATGCCTTTAGCCTTTTCTACCACCAGCTGCAGAATGTTTGAAAACACTCTGGGTGGGGACCCGGGGATGTAAATGTTAGCCAGGGTTATTTGTGTGTCCTGGATAGACCCAACCACAATAATATACCTAGCTTCGGGTCTTCTATCTCCTCCTGCTGTTGAAAATGTAGCTTTGCCGATAGCAGGATCGCTACCCCTTCTTTCTACCCACAGGAGGGAAGAAGAAAATTACTCATCTTAGTAATGTTGTTTCTTCTAATGGAGTCTTGCTATATTATGACATATGCAGTGAGTCCCAATCTTTGAACTGCTCCGGAGGTGAAAGAGTTAACTTTCCATGCCAGGCATAGAACGCTGAGCTCGAGCTCGGTTGAAACCCTGTCTGTTGTTCTTCAAACTCAAACTGTCAGATCTTCTACGAGCTAAACTCACTAAGGTCCTGTGTGGAAGCTGTAAACCTACACTAGCCAACTGGCTACTAAATATAAAAACACATTTTTGGTCCCAAAACTAAGACTCAAGTCAGGAGACCCAATAAATGAAAACACAACACCCAGTCACCCCAAAAAGGGGGTGAAAAACAAGGTGGTATCTACTAGTGCCAACACTGCACTGCCCACCCACATCCCAAAAACAGAGGTTCTGAGAGGGCAGGCAGGGGAGGTCATAATATAGCAAGACTCCATTAGAAGAAACAACATTACTAAGGTGAGTAATTTTTCTTCAAACAACATGAAGTCTTGCTATATTGATATATGCAGACTACACAGCAGTACCTCCATGGAGGAGGACAGAATCTACTTAGGAAATAGGCTCTGAAGCACAGCTGTACCAAACCAAGCATCACTCCTAGCCTGGGTGTCTAGAGAGCAATGCTTGGTAAAAGTGTGAACTGTTTTCCAGGTAGCTGCTTGACAAATCTCTAGAATGGGATGCCCCTGGCAGCAGCCAGGAAAGCAGCTGTACCTCTGGTAGAGTGAGCCCTCAGGCCTGAGGGAGGAACCTTACCCAGCTTTTCATAACAGAATTGGATACAAGAGACAATCCACCTGGCAATGGATCTTTTAGTGGCAGGTTTCCTTTACCAACCTCACCATAAGTGAGGAACAGTTGGAGGAGTCAAACCTGTGACCCTTGTGCACGCTCAATGTAGTAACTAAGGGCTCTCTTCACATCTGCTGTGCAGCCTCCTCTTGCCAGAGGAGGAATGGTCAGTGAAGTACACTGGAAGAGAATAGATTGATTAAGGTGGAAATCTGAAACCACCTTAGGCAAGAACTTCCTGTTAGTCCTGAGGACCACCTTTATCTCTATGAAAGGAGATAAAATCAGGCTCCACTGACAAAGCCTGTAATTCACTTATGCGTCTGGCAGAAGTGATGGCTACCAAAACACAGTCTTCCAAGTCAAATTCTTAAGCTCTGCTGAAGACAAGGGCTCAAAGGGAGGTTGCATAAGCTGAGCAATGCAAACATTAAGATCCCAGGCAGGCAGGATCCCTGAATGGAGGGTTGGTGTGAAACAATCCCTTAAAAAACTTAGAGAATACAGGATGAGCTGAAAGAGAAGAGGTTTACCTGCTGAAATGAAAGCAGACACAGCTGCCAAACGCACCTTTAGGGTAGCTGGCCTGAGCCCCAAAGTGTTCAAATGGACCATATAATCCAGGACTGTGGGTAAATCAGCAGATTCTGGGGAAATATGCTTCCCAGAGCACCATATGGAAAACCTCTTACATTTGGAATTGTAAGTAGCCCTGGTGGAAGGCTTCCTAGAAGCCTTCAATATATCCATTACACCTTGGGAAAGGTGTAGATCAGCAAATTCTAACTCTTCAAGAGCCAGGCCTTGAGATTGAGAGATTTGAGGTTCGGTACCAAACCCTTCCCTGAGCACAGGTTAACAGATTGTGATTCCTGGGAAGACACAGGGAAGATGGACTGCTAAGGACAGTAGGAGTGGATACCAGGGTTGTCTGGCCCAATCTGGAGCAATCAGAATCACTTTGCAGGATTGAGATCTGATTTTGACTAACACTTTGAACAGGAGAGGAAGGGGAAAAGCATAGAGAAACTTCCCTTCCCAATTGACAAGTAAGGCATCCAGAAGGACTGAGCCCAACACTGGGGTCCTGCAGCAAAAAGGGAAGTTGATGATTGTCTGGGGCTGCAAAAGATCTATCTGAGGGGTGCCCCACCTGGCAACATTTACCCCAGGACCAGGGATCCAGTGACCATTGTGATGGCCTGGGAAATCCTGCTAAGAGCATCTGCCAGGACATTGTCCTTGCCTGGGAGGTGAACTGTCGTAAGGGAGGTGTTCAGGAGTAAGCCAGAGACCACAACTTCATTGCTTGGTGCACAAGGCCATAGACCGAGTGCCTCCTTGCTTGTGATGTACATTGTAGTGGTGTTGTCTGTTCTGACCTGTACAACTTTGTTCTGAACAGATTTGGAAAAAGCTTGAAGTGCTAGAAAACTGCTCTGAGCTCCAACAGGTTGATGTGGAGCAGAGATTCCTGAGGGGACCACAGTCCCTGGGTAGTGAGGTCGCCCATGTGAGCTCCCCACCCCAAGAGGATGCATCTGTAGTAAGGATTAAACAGTGAGACTGAGTGACAAAGGGAACCCCTTGTCTCAGATTGCTCTGATCCTGCCACCATTGTAGGGCTTGGATCAGGGTTCGAGTCACTGGGATCAATTTGGTTAGAGGGTCCTTTCTTTGAGATCAAAAGGCTCTCAAATGGAACTGGATGTCCTCATCTGAAATCTGGCTCCTTGCACTACTGCTGTAGAAGCAGCCATGTGCCCTAGAGCTGTAGAAAATGCCTTGCTGGTCGAAAGACCTGCAGGGTGAATGAGGAGGCCAGAGACCAGGGTCCTTGCCCTGTCCAAAGGAAGGAAGGCTCTGGCTTCCTCTGTGTTCAGTTCTGCGCCTATGAAGGTGAAGAGCTGGACAGGCTCTAGAACTGACTTTGGAAGATTCAGAAGGAAACCTAGAGAGGTAAGCAGTTGCTGAGTTATCTGGCAGTGTAACTTGACTTGGTCTGGAGACTGGCCTACTATGAGCCAGTCGTCCAGGTAAGGAAGATGGCAATTTTTGCCTTCTTAGGTAGGCAACTGCTACTGCCAGGCATTTTGTGAATACCCTTGGAGCAGAGGTGAGGCCAAAGGGCATTGCTCTGAACTGGTAATGGCCTGAGGGCAGCTCGAACCTGAGGTACTTGATGGGAGCTTCTGATGAGAATATGGAAGTAGGCATCCTTGAGGTCCAGGGATGCTAGCCAGTCCCCTGGCCTTAAAAAGGGTAGAATAATTCCCAGAGTCACCATTTTGAATTTTGGTTTTAAAAGGTGCTTGTTTAAGTATCTGAGATCCAGGATGGGACACCATTCTCCTGTCTTTTGGGGTAAGGAAGTACCTGGAGTACAATCCTTTGCCCTGGTGTAGGGTGGAACCCTTTCCACGGCTCTGAGAGCCAGGAGGTATAGACTTCTGCCTCTAGGGCAAGTGCCTCTGATGGATTTGCAGGTGGAAAGGATCTGGTTCTCATCTTTGGAAATGTTTTGAAGCTGAGAACAAGTCCCTGGCTTACTACTTCCAGGACCCACTTGTCTGATGTCAGAGACTTCGGTCCTGGACAAAGTAGCCAGCCTGCCCCTACAGGTAATTGAGAATCGGCCTGGCCACCCCATCCAGGGTGCCTGCTTGGCAGGGGCTTTAGGCTGAGGGGTGGAAGCAGGCCCTGCTTGTACCCGTCTGCCTCTCCTCTAAAGAACCCCCTCTGGGCGTAAGCTGAGAGGAGGCCTGGGCTTGGTAAAAGACCTATGAAAGGCCTGCCCTGCCCCTGGAAGGCTGCCTTTGAGGTAGGCCTGCCTTTCCTTGGCCTGTGCACTCCATAGGTGGTCCTATACTCATCCATTTTCTTCATGAATTCTCTGTCTGCTCCCCAAACAGAGAATTACCACAACAGGAAAATCCATGGCCTTAGTCTGGGTATCCTGTGACAGGCTAGTACATCTGAGCCAAGCCATTCTGCGAAGTGCCACAGATGTAGCCATGACTCTTGATGACACATCATTAGAGTCCACTGCAGCATGGAATTGCACCTTAGATGCCTCAATACCATCAGCAGCCACCTGCTCCAGCTCCTTGGCAAGCTGGCCAGGGACCTGTTTTGCTAGAGCCATAACAGTATCCCATCTGGATTTCTGGTATCTAGCAACATAAGCCATATAATTTGCCTGTCTGAGTCCCAAGGATGCTGCCATGTACTGTTTCTTTGCCATGGCATCAATCCTCCTGGAGTCCTTGTCAGGGGATGTGAGGCAAAGGAATATTTGCCTTGTCACAGGCTGCAGTCTGCACTACCCCAACATGGCTGCATTGTTGTGTAAGGAACTCCATATCAGAGCCTGACAATGTGTACCTCTTGTCCATTCTCTTATCAACAGGAGGTATAGTGTGAGGAGTTTTTAGAATTTTACTGTCTGTTTCCAAAAGATTTATGCAAAGGAATAGACAGTCTCCTGGACTCTGGGATATCCATCATTTCCACATAGTCAGGCTCCTCTTGATCATCCATAGCTTCCTCTATAGGGAGCTGGTGGGTTTCAGCCACTTTTATAAAACATAAAATGAGAAGGGACTCAGAAAGCCTAGGAGGAGACACTCCTGAAGGTCTGTCTGGGAAGATGTCAGTTCAATGGGCACATCCAGACTTTCAAATCTACATTCACTCTCCTCATACTCCTCTTCCCCCTCCTCCGGTTCATAAAATTCCTCTAAATCATATTCTTGAACCGGTGGAACTGGCTGAACAAATGCGCTTACCTGATGGTGCAGTTCAGTCGGAACAAACGGACTGGACAATTTTAATCGCTTTGGCTATTTCTTCAGCGGTTGGAGAGGAAAGTTTGGCTCCACCAGCTGATTTCCTTGTCCTTTTGCTGGAACCGCTCCTCCAAGTCAGCTCTCCTTTGCCCAAGGAAGTCTACGCCCTGGTCAGAGGGCACTCCCTCGGTTGGTTGGAACCGAACGGGCTAGCCATCTGGGTCAGCGGACTTCTTGGCCTCCCTTTCCTCAGTCTACCAACTCTCTTTTCCAGGGTAGCTGCAGGAATATTTTTGCAAATCTGGCAGTCTGCATTGGGTGGTCAAACCCCAGACAATAAACACAGGTGGTGGGGGTCAGCCTTGGCAAAGGCTTCCCCACAGACACTGCAGTGTTGAAACCAGTGGGCCGGTTTTTCTTTTGGGTTTCTCAGACATAGTGCCAGTCCTAACCAAACTTGCCCGTTTATGGCAATCCGTAAAGCAAGACCCTCTTATCGGTTCCCAACCGTGTCACGAGTCGTGGAAAAAACATAATAAAATCCGTTTTTAGAACCGATAAGAACCGTAACCACACTCTAAAGACAGATTAATATATTTCAAAACAACCTGATCGGTTCAAACTGAACCGATAACCGTTACAAGTTCCACACAGAAGAATTAAATGTAAAAGCTATCTAGTACTTACAATACCACAGACAGAGCTTGAACCGACCGGTTGCGGTTTAAATTCGGTCAAAAAACGAAAATAATACTTTAACCGACAAAATGAACCGAGCAGAAGGAGAAATCTCCAGAGCGACTGTTCAGTGAGGGGAATAAAGAATCTGACAGTTTGAGTTTGAAGAACAACAGACAGAGTTTTCAACCAGCTCGAGCTCAGCGTTCCATGCCTGGCATGGAAAGTTAACTCTTTCACCTCCGGAGCAGTTCGAGGTTGGGACTCACTGCATGTGTCATAATATAGCAAGACTTCATGTTGTTTGAATGATATATCACCAGGAAGGATTTGGATTTGAGTTTTGGGCCTCCTGGGGAGAGGTGAGTCTCCTGTAAGAACACACCTCCACATCCCTGGGACACGACAAATTGTTGAATCCTTTTCCTTTTAATTGGGCTGGACGATCCGTTCACATTTAGAGACATAAACTTAGTGGTACAATTAGCCATGTTCCATCCAACTGAGGTTAACATTCCTTTTTTGAACATAGACTCTCTAAGCATTGACAGTTTAAATCTATAGCAAATCTGCATAGCTTCCAACTTTATATTGTAAACAGTAATAAAACTTAGAAAAACACTTTTCTTAACTATTGTACTACAGAACAATTGCTCTGACCTCTTCCATTTTTGAGCCAAGAGCTGGATTAAGTGTTGGATAACCTCGACCGGGACTCCTCTCGGCCTGGTTGCCCAGAATTCAATGGTTAGGCTTCCAAGGAAAGCTGACCGTTGCTTGTCAGCAGAGGGGTGTCTGAGTATACAGACCAGGGCAGAGCACTCAGAAGTGCAATGAGTGTACTCTGCAGGGCCCTGGAATATCCAGGAAAAAGCCCCCTCTTTTTGTCAGTGTCGAACTGCATAAAGAACACAATTCCGACACTTCCCGATACCCACCTTCTCAAACATAAGAAAGACCACAAGGAGAAAGAAAAAAGGGAAAACCCTCCTCAGGATCTAGTAATGATCCGCCCCAATGTTTGTACTTAGAGCATTATGTTTTTAGCAACCCCAACCTCTTTTATTCTGCATACCGTCCAACCCCTTCCCTACCCTGTTTTCTCCCAAGGAGGGATCACTATGATGCCTGTAAGAAGTAGTGAAGTCCACATCGGAGAGAGACCCCCCATTCTCAGGCCCTATTAAATGTGTGGGTCCTCCATAAAGGAGATAAGCCCTGGGGATATTTCAGATTGGAGTAGTCTGGGGCCAGATGTACCACGCAGCCGTGAACTCCACCTCCCAACCCTCCCGAAATTGAACACCAGCTCATAAACAAACTGACCTATTCCAGCCATTCAGGAACAAAATCCAGGGTGGAGGATGGTCCAGGCAACCAGGCCTATCCGCCACAGCTCCAGCCCGGGGTAAATCCGCAAGTGGCGAAGCAGATGTCCCGGTCCCCGCCCCCCTTTCAATCCCTGTCCTCCTGAGGAAAGTCTACCATGTTGTTGGAGCGAGGCTCACAGTCAAGACCAAGACCTGAGCCATAGGTTTGAGGCCCGGGTCCCTAGGCTCTCCATAGGCACTAACTCCCGGTGGGGCAACATGTCTGGGGTCATTTTCTGGGCTGTCACCTTTTAAAAGGATATAAAGCTATGCCCTCAGTTGAGTCCAAATATGCCCCCATTTCACCCCCTCTGAGAGACCAACAAATAAGGTAAAGCTGGCTGATCCGTCTTCTTTATATATTGCCCTGAACTCCCTTCCCCCATGTCTCCATCCTCAGGGGCCACTACAGTTCAAGCCGATTGAGGAGGGATGATGATGGGCAGGCCCGCTCTGTATTGACACCCTTCAAAAACTGATCCGGTTGATTCAAGACTGGACTGCATCTCACCCCCAATTGCCTCCGGATAGGAGAATGCACAGGCACAAGACCCACGTAAGGGAGAGGATGGGGGAAATAACAAACAGGCCCCAATGTGTTGTATAGGAAAAGTGGCCATCATCGCTCCTCCTCGCGACCAGAGCAGCTGCCTCCCATCCCCTCCCTCCCCAAAGGCCATAATAATTGACGACTGCTATTGCAGATAAGTAAACAGGTATGTTTTAAATTGTTGCCTTTTAAGATGGTTGAAACCACAGGTTCAGTTCCACGAGCCCCCAGAACACCAATCATTAAGGCAAAAAACAGCCCTGGAATATACATAAAGATGCGGGTGTGGGGAGAAAGGAGTAGAGTGAAACAGCAGGGCCAATATCAATGTCACCTAACAGAAGGGAGTCAGTTGAGTATTTCCCTCAATATAAAGGATTAGCTTTCTCCATATCAATGTCTGTAGTTTGCTAAAGAAAATTGACTCTATACAGACCTGGGCTCTACATGCATCTCCTGATTTCTTCATGATAACTGAATCCTGGCTCACACCCTTGACCCTAGACAAATCTATCAACGTACCCAGATATATCATCTACCACTGTGATAGACCGACTAGAGGGGAGGGTTGCAATATATGTCAAAAGCAAATTCACAGTCACAGTCTTTGACTGTACCTCAAAACTAAGGAATTTGAATGCCTTGCTCTAAAATTATCACTTTCCAGTGAGAAATCACTCCTATGGCAGCATGCTACCGACCACCGTCTGGTGGCTGGGCACTTCTGCCACACCTTCAAAACCTTCTTGCCTCTGCTGATACTGAGTGTATTCTATTGGGGATTTCAATCTAAATTGGAATGATGACAGCTCTAAGAAATTGAAGGATCTATGCGATGTTAATGGTCTGTTACAAATGGTGACTGCTATAACCAGACCTAACAGAAAAACCCTAAGCGCAGCACCCTCCTGGACCTTATTCTAGTAAACAAACCTCACACTATCTTGCATACTGGAGTATTCTTCAACGATATAGCGACCATTGCGCTACTGCCTGCATCAGACATCCTTCCCAAATAAAAACAGCCTCCAAATTCAAACTGAAAAGATGCCTGAAAAGTTCTGCCAGTACACTTTCCTGAAAGATCTAAGCAACATTAGGTTGCAGGATTTCTACCTAGCCCCACCTTTAACAAGGCATTTAACATCTTTCACAGCTTCTTACTGGAGCTAATAGACAAACACACCCACTAAGACTGATCAAATCAAAAATGAAACTTCTGGCTGGTTCTCTCCATCCTAAAAAGCACTTAGGGATAGGGACTACTGGTGGAAAAAGTGAGAAATCCCACCTAGAGGCTGATTAGTTAGCATTCCGTTCCACTAGGAATGCTTGTACCAAACTAATTACATCAGAAAAAAGCTAGGTACTTCCAAAAGAACTAGAAGACAATAAAAACAACTCTGCCAAATTTTGGAACATCCTCAAAGAAGTGAAGGTCAGTCCACTGCAACACCCTTCCAAACAAAATTGTGTCTGATGGTACCACCTATACGGACAAAGCTGATATGCTAGAAAAGCATAATGATCACTTTACCACTGCAGGGCTTGCCTTTGACACCTCACCTATCAGCAAACTTAGCCCGGCAGAGACTACACTGTTAGCTTCACTGATAATCACAACCATAACCAACACGTATCCACACCCTTCAGCTTCCTCACAATTACGTTCAAGCAAGTGGAGGACCTCCTCCTTTCTCTGGATACAAAACAGAGTGCAGGTGCAGATAATATTGAACCTTACTTCCTAAAGCTTGGCCATACCTATCTGACCGCCCCTATTACACACTTATTCAACACCTCTCTGATTAAAGGTGAGCTACCTGTCTTGTGGAAAACTGCCCACATCCTACCATTATTCAAGACTGAGGATCCGGTGATCTGAACAATTACCAGCCTATTTCTATACTATCTGTCCTCTCTAAATTACTTGAAAAATTGTCAACATCCAACTTAGAGAACATTTGGATTCACAAAGTTACTAAACTTCGGCTCAGTCGGCTTCAGAGCCAAACACAGTACAATATGGCTCTTGCCAAAGTAACTACAGACTGGCAAATGGCCTTGGATTCTAAAGCATGTATTTGCCTTCTTCCTTGATCTAAGTAAGGTCTTCGATACTGTGGATCATACCATCATGCTTACTGCACTGAGTAACATCGGACTTGATAGTTCTGCCATTAAATGGTTCACCAGCTACCTAACCAATTGGTTACAACAAGTCAAAGCCATAGGAGATCTGTCCCCACAAAATTCTTATTCGAGGGCCCACAAGGCTCCATCCTGGGCCCTATCCTCTTTGCAATATTCATCAATAATCTGGACTGCAGCTGGCACAGTAAAATGTGCACTTATTCGCAGATGATACTGTACTCTATACCACAAATTCATCCTAGAATCTGGCCCATGAGTACTTACAGAAAGACATCGTCACCCTCCAATACAACCTTCTCACTCATAAGCTCCTCCTCAACGCCAAAAGACTAAAGCAATGATTCTCTCACCAAAGTCTACTTACGGATGTCCACATATCACACAGATCTGAACACTCTTAGATGAACCCCTTGAAGTAGTTGATACCTTTAAATACCTAGGGTTTTGGCTGGATAACAAGCTCAACTTTCTGTGCCACTTAAATGAAACCTTGAAGAAACTAAGACAACGATTAGGTTTATTCTATCACATTAAACACCTACTCACATTAGAAGCCAGAAAGAGACTAGTACAAACTACATTCCTACCTATACTGGACTCGCTGACTTCCTTTACAGTCATTGTCCATCAGCGATGCTAAACAAACTGGACACCCTTTACCACGGGCTTTAAGATTTATCTTAAATCTACTCTAGTACACACCACTGTCGTCTATACCAGGTTTAGGGATGGACCTCACTCTCAACAGAAAAAAAAGGAATGCTCTCCTCTGGTTTTTAGAGCATTATCTGATAACCTCCTCAGACATCTCGAACATCTTCAAATGGGCTAAAGGTTCCTATGGCCTGAGATGCTTCTCCTTAATCTGCTTCAGATTCCTAGAGTGAAAAATACCCTTGGCTCAGCAGCAATCAACTTCTCACTTCCATCACTTTGGAACACTATGCAAGACTCATTAAAATTATCCTCACTTCCAAGCATTTTACATTCAAAGCTCTATTAACGGATTATCTGAAGGAATCATGCAACTGTTTCAGATGCCGATGACCCCTAAGGCTCGGGTGCCACTCTCAAATCCTACGCCTAAGTATCTCATCCACCCCACATTCCTAACAACAGAAACCTAGGACCTACAAGCCTAGTTCCCTTAATCCAAAATGACCTGCCTATTCTACCTTTTACCTATTCTGGCCTCCCTTTTGGCTGCCTACTCTTTCACCCCAGTTTCTACCCTATTCCTTAATACCTCCTTATTTTTTATCATTTAGGTATGAGCTCTTACTCAGCGGAAACTATATGGGATTGTTGTCTCTTCTCATTTCAGTAAAGCTTATCATTATGTACCTTTGCATGTTAATTATGTTGACCGGTATGTATAGGCCCATATTGACCCGACACCTTCACAATGTTTTTCTTTTTTTTGCACCGTTGTCCACCGTAATTGTAATCTTATGAAGTGTACTGTATTTATGCCCAGGACCACCTTGAAAATGAGCTTGCTCAATGGTGTTTATGCCTGGTTAAATAAAGTGATTGATTGATTGATTTGTACAGCCATGTTACAGCGACCAGGTAGTACTACTCACTGCGACCTTCGAGCAGGTGGGAGAGAAGGGAAGAGAAAGTCAGACTGCAGGTGAGTTTATTAGGAGGATTCAGTAGAATCGGTATGGCCCATCAGACCCGTGTTGTTGGTTAGAAGCGACTCTGTCAAGAGAGCAGATCGAGGTGCACACTTCACCGAGGGGTTGCCTCGCGTGTCGAGATCGTGTAGGGACCTGGTTCTCCTGCATCGTTGGCCAACATCGCCAGCTTCAGATGGGGAGCATTTTATTAATCAGGGTGGGGTCGCCAGGGTCTCGAAGCACCGGCAGCGATGTCTGGAAGGGAGGTCTGAGGTTGCCACACCGAGGAGCCCATCTTAGCCGATTCCCTTCTGGGCCCACGGACCAAGCTGATGCTAGGAGGTCTCTACGCAAGCTTTCTTTTTTATTAAGGGGCGTGCTAATCCCCAACTCTTCCAGGTAGGTAGCGGCAGATAGGAGATCTTTAAAATTGTTGTGTCTTGCTCTGTTGAAATCTTCAGTCTTGCTGGGTGTAAGATTTGGGGCTTAATATTTTGGCTCTCAATTGCTTTATGATCGGCCAAATCACCTTCAGACCTCCTGTACTTCAGAGGTGTGGTCATTGTCGATGGCAATTTGTGGCCTTCAAATTCCAGCATTCCCTGTTGCCAGGCTTTCCAGAGCACCTCCTCCTTGCTGTTATACCAAGTGAAATGGACTACGAAAGATCTGGGCCTGGCCTCTGGATTGCTTGGTCTCGGTGCCAGAGAAGGCGGTGGGTGCGATCGAGGCTTAAATTCAGGTCCTCAGGGAGGTCGATGGCCTTTTAAGGAGCTTTTGAACAAATTCAATGGTGTTTGTAACATCTCCCTCAAGACCCTCGAGGACACCATGAATTCTGATGTTTTGCCTCCGGCTTCTGCCCTCAGGTCATTCAACTGGCGTTAGCTCCCGATCCTGTGCCAGAAGATATAACAGGAGTCTATCCTGCCTGTCAGTCTTCTCAGACACTGTTGTGAGACATAACTCCATCTGATCTGTTTTATGCTCAATTCTGCCAAGATCAGCCTGGAGGTCAGACAGAGTCCGATCTATTTTAGTAAACATGCGGGCTGTTTGCTTGATAGTTTCTATTAGGTCATCATCAGGAGGCCTCCATGCTGTTGACCTGCAGCACTTCTCCAGAGGTCTCTGTTTCATCCGTGTTTCAGCCTCTTCCTCCTGCAGCAGAACCTTGAGCTTTTGGGTAGGGTTAGGTGTAGTTTTCCTGCTATTCTCCTCTGCTTGGCTGGGGATGCCATTGTCTTGTGGGCGATTAATTCGATTACAGTCAGTGGGCAGCGGGTGGGTGAATCAAACCGCCATGTCCAGTCTCTGGCGTCACGGTCAGCTCCTGCTGTTGACTAGTTCTGTTCATATATCACGGGCTGTCAATGAGTCGCTACAGGTAGGAAGGTCCATCCCCAACCTAGTAGAGAGTCACACAGGGCTCTATCCTGGGATCACCCTGTTCTCAATTTTCCTGACTAGCGTGCCCTCTGTTGTGTCTCTTAGCATATCCATATGTATGTGCATAACACATTCATTTACACCTCATCCCTTTGGCTGGCTGTGGAAGGTCTGCTCCAATCACGACTCCCACAACACTACTGCAGTGGTTCCATGCCAACCAGTTCAGGGTGAACACCAAGACTATGGTGTCTATGACTTTTGGAACCAGTCAAAAACTGGCCAGGCTAGAAAGTTGGAACAAGGACTTAGACCTCGTGGTGTCTATTGAAGAATGGTCCTCTTCGTCTCTGCGGTGGTCAAAATCACCAGATCCCGTTTGGAGGAATACTCTTGGAAATATAGATCTAGATTTTTCAGGTCACCGGCTAGTCTGACTAAATATCTTCCGGTGGAATATGGGGTTTGTTGGAGGGATGTGGAGCAGAATTTGCTGACCTAGCACATATAATGTGGCTATGCCCACGCTCAGTGCCTTTCTGGCTAAGTATACAAAATGAAATCAGTGAGGGCCTAGGTGAATATGTCGAGCTCACGGCTGAGGTGGTGCTCATGGCCGTTTACCAGATCGCTCCCTCCTTGGGCTAAAACCCTACTTCCCATTCTGCTGTTGGCAGCAAAAATCCTTGACAAGGAAATGGATGACAAAAACAGTACCAAGTATACAAGATTGGAGGCAAATTGTAGAACTCTATATACCAGATGGAAAACATTACAGCGAAACTAAACAATCAAACAGATAGTTTTACTGCTCTATGGAGGAGGTGGTCAGTCTATCAGGCAAGGGTTGATCGATTTTTGCCCTTAAGGGGTGGGTTTGGAGAGGAGTTAAGAGAAATGACTGGGGTATGGATTGGTCTGACTCTATCACAAGACAAGAGTAGATCAGTTTTGGTCTAAATCTGTAACCAATGTAAAAGATATTTGTGCACTGTTTACTTGTACTACAACAAATCTGAAGTAATCATAGAAAATCTACTGTTTGTAAAATGTCTCCTGATGTAATAGTAGAGAAAATCTAATAAAAATAAATTAAAAAAAAACAACTGGCCAGGCTCCTGCCTGACCTGTCTTTTCCACTCGGTTGGCACCCCTCTAGCGGTTATCCCTGCCTTCAAGTACCTTGGTGTGTGGCATGATAGTAGCTTGAATTCTGAGCCCACATTGATGCCGTCCATGCCAAACTCGGCCAAAACTCGGTTGCCCTGTATTGCAACAAGGACTACCTTTCCCTATATGTCTGCTGGAAGCTGGTCACCAAAACTGTTCTCCTGGTCTTTGACTATGCAGTTGTGGTTTATAGCACCCTCCTCTTCCCTTGCCAGACTGGATACTGTCTGCAATGCCTTCTGTCGTTTCACTACCAACTCTACCCTCTGTACTCATCACTGCTCCCTGCATTCCTCCCATGTCATCATCCCACTACTTTCACGTTGCCAGTCCCACTGTGCCTCCCTCATTGCTAACTACTGGTTTGGATCCCTTCCCCTTACCTAGCCTCAGTCCTCTCCCCACCCCTCTTCTTATTCTCTTCACTCCAAGGATTCCTGTACCTTCTCCATTCCCCACCCTCATTCCTTTGCTGGAGAAGCTGCCTTCTTCTACCACATCCCTTCCCTCTGGAACAAGCTCCCTCTCCTATCCACCTCTCCCTTCTCTCCCAGCCCTTAGATGCCAGCTAAGAAACCTTCCTCTTCCCCTTGTTCCTGCACACCTCTCCTGACCCTTCTCCCTCACCTTTGACTCCCCTCCTCCTTGGATCCCTGTAATCTTTAGGCTAAACATGAATACATCTCCAGTCCGGTCTGTACCCATAGCCCTCTCACCTTCCACAACAGGCACTGCACTTTCACTGCATTTCTGGCCACTTGTCCTCATATCATTGCGATGAACCCTGCTGCTGGTCACCTACTTATTCATCATATTGCTCTTGCACCTGTTACATTGTCTATGTAACCACACTTTAATGTTTTGCAATGTTATTTTCTTTAGTACTCCCTTCCCTATCCCAAGGGGTCCACCTGGAAACAAGCCTAGGCTCATTGTGCCTTTCCAGTTATTAATTTTTAAATAAATGTAACCCCTTGTTGCAGGGTTACTAGAATCTCAATAAGACCTAGTGCCTAGTGGTAGGCAGGAAGGCAGCTTGTGAAACTCCATTTAAATGGATTTCACACTGTCTCACTCTGTTCTCAGTCTCAGCTGAGACCGAGGGATGACATCACCATAGAACTGTCACAGCTGCATGAGCCACAATGGAATCTGCAGCAGGGAGTTGGAGTAGAATGTTGGGAGGTTTGAACAGTAGTCTGTAGGTCAGTTGGAGTTTAGAGCTTTCTGAGGAGCAGCACAGCAGCTCTGTGTAGGCTCGTGGAGCCTCAGACCTGACATAGGGATACATTCTAGGTCTGCTTGAATCCACATTTTCGTCTGACCTGCTCCATGATCTGTATGTTGGCTTTTCAACAACCTCTTTGAATGACAAAGAAGCATGCAGACAAAAGTTTCACATCCTGCATATGCACAGGCACAGTTCATCACCTGCAGGAATTCTAACACATTATGTGACTCTGGACCTCAGCTGTTGATAATTTTTTGGCTTATGACTTAACCACCAGGTATCTACAAGATGCTGAAATCCTTTCTCCTACAAATTCTCCTTATGCTGCTCCTGCTCTCAGGAAATGTTCACCCCAACCCAGGACCACCTGGGCAGCCAGCAGTGGCACCACTGAAGGACAGGGACACTCACCATGGCATCTATCAATGCCTGCAGCATTATCAACAAACTTGACTCCCTCAAACATGGATCCTACAGCACAACCCTGATGTCCTCTCAGTTGTGGAAACATGGCTAAACCCTAAAATCCCTGATACCTCAGTCTCTATCCTGGCTACTGCATTTTCAGGCAAGACAGGATTGCTAAGCAGGGCGAGGCTGCGCCATCTATCTTAAGAATACCCTTATGGGTCACATCATCCCATCCCCAGCCTGAGCAACTCCTCTCAGGTCCTCACAATCAAAATCCTCCTTGGTGCACATAACAAGGAACTCACTGTCATCTCGGTTTACCTACCCCAAGAGACCAGGCTGCCGGCTGCATCATGGAATATCTAAGGGTCCAAGCAGCATAATTCTGAAACCATAATCATGGGTGATTTTAACATTAACTGGCTCTCCGCTGAGGCCGCTACCTATAAGGATGCAGCAGCGCATCACCTCACTCAACTGGTCAATGCCCCACTAGGTGTAACTATAGGACGGGCTCCCTTACGCTTCTAGACTGGATTCTATCTAACCACCCTGAGACATCTCCAATGTTTCTGTACTCCCGGATACAATAAGTGACCACTCGCCTGTCATCTGTTCCTGGTCAAACAAATACTAAAGCCCCTCCCAAGCTTATCTATGCCAGGGTTATCAAACAAGGGCACCTCCAGCTGTTAAAATCCCATCTAACCAGGCTGAACTGGGCGGTGCTTGACTCCCTCAATGACACCAACAAAGCTCTGGACCCTATTGCAAGCGTTTCAGCGAAGCCTGTGACATCTATGCACCAGTGATAAAGATGAAGGTCAAAGGACAGACCAACCCCTGGGTTACTACTGACCTTTAACTCTGCTCAAGCACCAGAGACCACCTCTGGCATTGTGCTCGTGCAACTCCAGCATAAATAAACATACAATTATACAAAGCAGCCAGAAATGATTGCAGTCGAAGAATCACGGAATGCTAAACGCAGCTATTACAAAGAGGCTCTGACCAACTCTTGGGGCCAGAAACAAATTCTGGAACAACAAGAAAGAACTCACAGGCAAGGATCCTAAAGCACCACCCACTATGCTCAACCTTCATGGCACTCCTACACTCAACCTAGGTATCATCACCAGCACTTTTAATAATGCATTTACAAACCTGGACAGTGTCCTTCCACAATTTTTTCGCCGACCTCCCCTCAGCTCCTCCCAAGTTACCCCCAACTAGAACATACAACCCCAAAGTTTTTTTTTAAGGAGGTCCCACCACAAGTAGCTAGAAAATACATTCAAAAGGCCATCGGCAAACAAGGGTACAGTGGTGACTCCCTTGACCTGAAACTGCTGGCACAAGTCCACGATGAAATCTTAGAACCACTTACGAAGATCTTTAATCACTCGCTTAGTTTGGGCCATTTCCCTCTCTCTGGAAGAAAGCCACTGTCACACCGGTTCACAAAGCGGAGATAGGACACTGCACACCAATTACAGACCTATCTCACTCCTACCCCCACTATCCAAAGCGCTGGAGCAAATAGTGTCGGACCAACTAGCTGAATTCCTGGATAAGTACAATGTACAGTGCCCAGAGCAGCATGGCTTCAGAAAGGGCACAGCACCACCACTGCACTACTGGAATTTACAACCTTCATCCATGCCACGCTTGACAAAGGGAATTGTGGAGGGGCAGTATTTATAGACCTTACCAAGGCATTCGACACAGTCAACCACCCCTACTGCTCAAGCAACTGTCCTCCATTGGGATCTCCAGCGTGCCCTTCCATGGTTCACCAGCTACCTTGTAATCGGATCCAATGTGTAAGGATTGCAGGGATCTCTTCGGATGAGAAACCGGTCTGCTCGAGTCCCCAGGGGTCTATTCTGGGCCCTACTCTTCTCCCTCTTCATCAACAATCTCCCCAGTGCCTGCCACCAAAAAATATTACTATATGCAGGCAGCGCAGTCCTGTTTTCCAGCCACCATGACATTACAGTCCTTGAATCCCAGCTGCAGCTCGACTTCAATCGCATGAAGACTGGTTCAATTCTCATAAACTTGTCCTGAACCACAGCAAGACTAAAGCCATGTCCTTCTGTAACCGACAGAGCAGGCACAACTCTCTGTCCCTCACCATCAAGAACCACGCTGGGAACCCACTCAAACATGTCAAGGAGTTCAAGTACCTTGGTATTACCCTGGATAGTACCCTCTCCTACACTCGGCATATTGACACTGTTGCCAAGACCGCCAATATCTGGTTGGACTACTACACAAACACAAGCACTGTATGCCTGCAGATGCCCTTAAACTAGTCATCTACAACTCTGTCACCTCTATCATTGACTACGGGCTTGCCATCTATGGCTCTGCCCCAACAAGTGCCCTCCACAGGATCTCAGTTGCTCTCAACAAAGCCTGTAGACTACTGACAGGTGCAGCCCGACAAACTCACACCTGTGACCTCTATGCACAGGCCAGCTGGCTACCCCTACGCAGCAGAATACAATACCAGACCTGCTTACTTACCAAAAGATTCTCCTTGGTCTCATGCCACCTGGTGTTAGCTCACTCCTCTACCTACAGTGACACTCAACAAACACGTGGTGCCCAATCTCAAACCTTTCAGGTTCCCAGATGTCAATACCTCCATGGGTCAGCGGTCCTTTATCTATAGAGCTGCTCAATGGTTCAATTCCCTCAATAAAGAATCATTTCCTCTACTACACTTGGACCCTTCAAAGGAATCTCAAACTTCCTCACCTCTACCACTCAATGTGACTGCTTTGTTGAACAGAGATCTCTCTAAACACCTCCCAGCTCACTCATGTCTCACAGCCCGCCCTTTCCCAATCTCATTCCCTCTGGCACTGGGCCTTCCTTGTGACTCCTTTCCTGCTTCACATCTCCACTGGTACAAGACATTTTCCACTACCATCGGACAGTGGCCCATTAGCCTGCCAACTTCCTCTCCCGGTCGCATGCCTGCAATACTAACTGCCTATGGTGCCCTCTTTCTCTTATTGTTACCGCAGCCAGCTGCCTACTCAAGCTACTTTCGTTTATGAATATTATCTCAAAGGATGTTATAACTGAGTATCTTTTTCTTTTTAGTTGTTTTGGTTGCTTATTGTGCATTCTTTTACTACCTCTGTATGTATGTTGACCCTCATCCTTTGCCGTGGTACCTTTGTAAGCAGAGCAGTTTCTGCTCAAAGCGTATTTGTAATCCGAGAATTTAATAAATAAAAATAAAAAAAAAATTCTGAAAAAAGGTGTGTGTCTCCACCAAAGAGACACAGAAGATAATTGTAAAGTGGTGGAGACCGCTGATTTGGGTCTCAGTGCCTCCTCCCTCCGGGGATGGGGGCAGGAAAGGTTTCCTGCATATTCCAGGGCAACCCCTGGTCTTTTGCTAGTGAAGAAGCTGCCTATTTGTTCAAGAGTTTTTGGGAAACAAGAAGATTTGTGAATCACCTGTGGAGCACCTGCAACTGGAGGGTGAGTTTCTGCTCTTTCTAAAGGGCCCATGTTTTCACCCTAGAACTTGTGTGATAGTGGGGATTGGACTACTGAAATAGAGAGGCCTAGAGTAATAAGCAGCCAAAAGTAAAAGTATGTTCAAGTCCAGCACTTATGGGAAGTCAAGACATGTAGAGGAGATGTGACATCGTCTACCCAGTAATCTACATTATAACTTACAGAAAAGAGTTTTAGTTTCCAGAGAAATGGCGGGTATGGATTGTGGGAGCTGGAGGTGGGAGACCCCCATCTTTAGTGACCAGGTCCACCTCTGGTTGCTCTGTGGTTTCTACTTTGCCTCATGCACTTGGCCAGTGATGAAGTACCCAGACATGGGATTGGAAGGAAAATTCCCTCTAGGAATCAAGCTCTAAGGTGGTTTGGGGAGCCACAACAGGAAAATTGGTTTATTTCCCAAAATGGACCAGCGGATCAAGTGGCGGCAGAGCCAGGCCAGTGGGGAAAACAGTAGTGTACAAGTCGGGCTGTGTACCCAAAGCTGCGTGCAATTCGGGCTGTGTGTCTGGTGGGTTCAGAGCCTGAGGGCTGGAAATAGTGAAGAAGTGTTCTGCTGTTGTCTCTAATCTGCATTACCAGGAATGTAGCCCCATGGGAGTCCGTCTATGCTTTGTTTGTTCAGCTTGGATGTGAATAAAGCCACACTGTAGAATCCCATTCCTGGTTCTGGACATTACAGTTTTGCTTCCTGTGTTCGGATTTACTTGGGTGCCCCTGTGCAGAGTAGCCAAACCTAGGTCCCCTGTGCCGAGTAACCTCATCCTCTCAAACCCAGTCCCCACCAGGTACTGCTGTCAGCTTCAACAGCATGCCACCTGTTGTTTTGCAAAAGGCAGGGTGAGGGTTACATAAATACATTTCTTATTGTTGTTGCTTCAGATGACTGCTGTCACAGATGAGAACCAACAGTAAAGCAGAGCTTGACCACTGAATGTATGACACTATCCAACACTGGAAGCTGAAATCAGAAGAACCAGCTTGGGCCTCTGCATGAAAAAATTATCCCTATACACACCAGTATATATAATGGGGCACTTTTGCAGTTCCTATTAGTAGTTTGTTATTAATGTGCAACACTGAAGCACCGGTTGTTATATAATGATGTAACATTATAGATTTGCACTTACTGATAGAAAAGATGTATTCATGTGACCGGATGTCTTTTTAAATAACATCCTAAGGAGCAGTCTATGGCGTATGCATTAGCCGACTATAACTAGAGATGGCAGTTACCTGTAATTTGATCCTTGAAAAAAGCATGTCATGTAAAATAGCACTGGAGTTGTGCTGGGGGCCTGTTTAGTATGTGAGCGCCGATGCTGGCACCTTTGTTGTTACTTGGAATATGTCAGTAATAACAACTACATTTTAATTAGTAACTCGTTACCATGTTTTATTGAGCAGGGTTTGTGGGTGCTGGCCATGCTTTTTTCTTGAAGGTTTCCTTTTGTATTTCAGCACCACCATAGTTGGAGCTGTTGATTCTTCGTTTTCCGTTTTGTTTTTAATCACCACTTGACTCCTGCTCTTGTTTTGCTATCATCCACAGCGTATGCATGTATATTTATTTATTTTATTTATTTAGTTATCACGTGGAGGATGTCAACAATGTAGTTTTATCCACTGCAGGCGCCAATAATTAGGTCCTCCAGAGCATTTTTAGTACCATATTCCCAGGGTCAGACGGGGTACAGGGTCCACCTGGAAAATCAATAGGCGAGGGCCCAGGGTGACACACTCATATCAGTATTCCACTTAAATGTAATACACCAGCTCTGTATTTGCATCTTAAGGTTACCTACAGTGCTAGAAATACCCCATTTAATTAGTAAAAAAATGATAAATGCAAAGATGTTTAGAGGGTTGCCAGGTACTTAACAGAGGGGCCACTTGAAATTTCCTGACATCCTGGTGGGCGGTCCAATTCTGCATATTCCCCTGCTTCCTGCTCTTTCCATTCCAGAGACCATCACACTTTGCCATTCTTTATCCCGTTCCTTTGCTGGGCAATCTGCCTTCCCTGTCAACTTCCCTCACTCTGGAACAAGCGTCCCTCCTCCCTCAGTTACTCCTCATCCCCAGGCTCCCTCAGGCACCAATTTAAACGTCAACCCCACCCCTACCCACCTGTTCCTGTTACCTTTCTTCCTGATACCTCCATGGCTGAACCTTAACTCATCAGGCTATTTGTTCTGGATACTATTTATTGTTGCCAATTTTTTCATACACCACTTAGCGTTCTCTGCACTATATTTCTATATGTGCATTCTTTTAATATGTATTGTATTTTTGCATCATATTGTACTTCTTGTTTGATCAGATGTTTCTGACACTTGTTTTGTATGCTGCTTGTTCCACCTTCCCTCCCCAGGCCACACCTGGAAATGAGCCTTGGCTCAGTGTGCCTCTCCTGGTCACCAATTTTCAAATAAATAATCGGCATATCGAGGCACAGAGGATCCTCTACTACTGACTGGTACTACTAGCATAGACACTGGAGTGCAAACTACCAATGCCTTACCCATGACAAATATCAGGAGGCATTTCAACAGCTAGAACAGCTTTGAAGGTACGCCAGATGCTCTGACAAGAAAACACTCAAGGTGTATCTGAGCGTGGGGAGAGCTTTTGCGGTCTTAGAGTAACAAACCATCACCATCTAGGCATCAAAGAGAGTCATCCGTGACTAAATGAAAAGAAGTGTTATTGGACTTTAGCAAAGTGCTGACAAATCTGATCTTAAAAGACTTGATGAAAGTGCAAGAGGAATTCATGGCAGAACAAAAAGAAGCAGAAGTAAAACAAATTCACTCACTTACCCAAATGAATAAATTTCTCACGCAGTAATCTTCTTTCTTCTAAGGGGCCCTTTAGCATCAGTAACTTTTTGCACTTAGCTGGCTAGGTGCAACTGCCCCGGAGGTGAGTCTTTAAAACATATTTAAATGAGCTTAGGGACAAGCCAATCAGAAGACAGGAAGGGCTGAGAGCTGTTGAAGGCTTCAGAATTTTTTCTCCGCTGGACTGAGCAACATTGCCTCTGATCGTCTCCCAACTTTCCTTGTTGACAGCCTCCTAGTGCTTATCTGGGTAAAGTTTTCCTCATAAATTAATTCCATTAGTGTACTGAGTAAAACTTTTACTTTTAATTAGTGCCATGCAAATTTTTTATTTTTAACGCGATCACGCTAATTTTGACTTTATTTTTACCACAACTATTTATTGTAAAGCCTAATTTTTTTATCAAGGGTGCTTATTTTCAACAGTTTTCTTCACTTTGGGGCAAATTCTTGAGGGAACTGTCGAATTAGGGACAGCTGCCTTGTTTTTACCTCAGCCCTCGTGGGGTTTACCGCGAGGCACCCACAGTGCATTTCAAATTTAAATAGTGCCTGGGGGTTTCTGTCTAGTTTGGCAATCTGAGGAAACCTTTTTTGTTATATTACTGGACCTCAGTATCATCTGTGTCAGGACTGTCTGTAAGGGTCCAGCAGCCACCTGTGCACAGTTCAGTATTACTGGGTTTCTATTACGATTGGCACTGGTATTGATCCCAGTTCTACAATCCCCAAAAAGGCACTAGTAATAGACAGAGTTTATTAACTGGGCAGGACTGGCGGTGGCATTTTCACAGAAACCTGCACTCGGTTCGTAAGTCCAGAACTGGTTTGATTTGCTTAAATTGGCAAACATAGCAGACAAACCTTTGATTATTGTGGCTGAGGATAAATCAAAGGGTTCCGATGAGGGACATCCAAAGTACTAATACCAAAAGCAGAGGTGCTGAGAGACCCTCAGATCCCAGTCAAAAATAAAGCTTCCAAAGATGAAAGTTCCTCACAAATTAAAAAATAATAAGAGTGGCGAAAAAGGAAGCTTGATCAAGCCTCTGATGAAGTGGCTAAAAGAAACTCTGTCAAGACAAAAATCCTCCCATTGCTCTCACGAAAGCTAATAGCGAGACAACAGGCAGCTTAAAGCATACAGAAAAAATAACACACTTACAAACCAAGTCTGCATGGGTTCTTCTGTCAGTGCAAGATAAGTGCAAAAAGTTACTGATGCTAAAGAACTCCTGGGGTAAGAAATAATAGTTACCACAGAGAACTGAATAGTATGGTGGAAAAACAAGATATCAAAACATAAGCAGCTAAAAAGAAAGAAATCTGAAAGAGATGCTTTTGATTACTTCATGATCTTTGACTGGAGCAAACAAACAAAAACAGAAAAATATGCAAAAACCTTTTTTAAAATACACAGAGCCAAGATCACACAGCCAGTGCTAGTGAATGGAAACTTAGGCCCCAGAGATTTTTTCTCTTAATCAACACCCCGAAAAAGAAACAACCACATACTGGGCCGACCATGGCCCCCACCCAAGACACCAGCATAAATGAGTCCCAACACAGGAGCCAAATACAGTTCAGGCTGGCGCAAAGAGAAGAATGGGGGCAGGAGGAGGAAGTACAATGGCAACAGGAGAGGCTGAGGCAGGGAAGAGTACATCAGTTACTGAGTCAGATTTGAAAATATTTATCATCCATTACCTTGACTAAAACACAAGAGCGAGTTTAACATAAAGGACTTTTCTTTTGTTCCCACCTCAGAAGCGGAGCCCTTCACGACCATGATTGATCAGTATAAATTAACTAGAAATTTGAGTCTAAGAGTAATTTTGACTGAGAAATCTGTAATAACCATAATTTAAGTGACGAACAAAAACAAAGGCAAACAAATTACTTGGAATCAGAGTTTTTTTTTTCCAGTTCTGTTCATTCACCCAGGCCAGGCAAGGATATAGCCCATATCAGTCCCCTTTGATCCTCCACCTGGCATCCCCCTCCAGCTGCCCTGACTGGGAGGCCCACTGCTTACCCCTAGAGCAGGGCTCCCTGAGAGGAGAGATCAAGATCCACCTTAGAACCCAGTAGAGACTTATGATGGGCGTCATTACGTAAGGAAGGAGGAGCCTCATTCTGCTTCTGCTCCTGAGGGCTTTCTTGTTGGTTTCCCATGGAAATAGGATGTGCAATAGCGTCAGTGCATGGTAGGGTGTCACGATAATAAAATTTCCACAATAACCGTGATAAAATTATCATGATAACCGTTGTACTACGCTATAACATAAAAGTAATTTTGTACAAAGCATCAGGGAGAGTAGGTGTGGAAGGACAGTTTTCCTGAAAATACAAACAAAAAAAAAAATAGGTTGAAAGGTCTTAATACTGCAGTATTCCATGAAAACCACAGAAGGCGTGAATCACAGTTATTGCGATATCAGAAATTGCCCAGAATATCAACACTGTGACTTCTGATAACACAGTATACCATAAAAGCGGTATATCATGGAATCCCTGGTAAATAGCGTGTGTGCACCCACACATGCTCTGCAGATATCCGCCATCTTCTCCCTTGCTATATGGTTCCACCACGTCAAGGTGTTGGTATTGCGCCTAGTCATCACAGCGTCAACCGCCAATTTAGCTGACCTGTCTTCTTGCAAGGGCTGTACTCCACCACCCATAATAATTATTCTAACTCGAAGTAGCAGCCGAAACAGAAATCGTCACTGTGATGTCCTGGCTGTAATGCCGACACCTTAATGCCCTGTAAGGATGCTAGATGGTCCCAGCCAGTGTACTCCCAGCCTCTGCTGGGTGTCAGCTGTGCACCAGGTGCTAACCACCTCCATGGAGGAGGAGAGCAGTCAAGGGATGCTCCCCAACAACCCTCTAACACTCCAGGCTCATTCCCGAAACCAGGTTGTCAGCATGGCAGGTAGTAGTGCTACCGCTGTGCCAACAAAATGGATTTTTAAGAAGAGATCCAAATTCCATGCACAACCTAAAGTAGTTACAGTATTTTAATGTTTTTTTGAACTTAGTTTTTATTAATTTTCCATTTTCAATTCCATAATCGTTTTACTTCATTACAGGAATGAATAGGAAAGACATACAGATGAATCGATATTAATACAATAGTTACTGGACATTATGTAGGATCAGATTACTCTATATATATATCCTTTGTTCATGTTTTCTTTATCTTTTTTTTTTTTTTTTTTTACAGGCTGGACGAGTTGTACTTCTTGAATCGATGATTAGTCAGTAACCCTCTTTCTCCCATGCAATCAGAAGATGCTCAGTTCTACTCCTCCCTCCTCCTATCCAACTGTTCCTCTCTTTCCTCCAGCCCGTACCTTCTTAATAAACTATTTCATAAATGAAAACAAGCCATTGCCCTGTGTGTTTCCTATTTCCAACCCATATTTTCTATATATGCTTATAGAATTTATTGTGTAAACACATTATCTTTTGTTGATCACAAGAACTAACAGATCAGGGAATATTTACAAGGTTTAAAAGGGGTTAGTATCCCAAAGAGGAAGAAGAAGGAAAAAAGGGGGTTTGATCAGGCTAACTTTGCTCAAACATTTAATGTCTGGAATTAAGATTGGGTCCTGCAGGCACAGGATGGGGCCACAGGGTTTCCATCTGTCTTCAGAACTGAAGAGTGTCCCAGGCTTTACTTCAGCAAAAGTTGTTCTAATACTGGAGTACCTTTTTAGTTTCTACATACTGTGAGAAGGGAGCCATCTTGAATTAAACTGGTCTGTTTGGAGTCTAAGTTGAGCGTTAGAGCCTCCATAGTCTTAATACTAATCACATTTGTCCACCATGCAGAGTATGAAACCCTTTCTGAAGTAAGCCATCGTTGTGTAATAGATTTGGAAGCAGCTGCTATCAGTAGAAAAATAAGTATCTTTGGGCTTTGGATTTAACTCCCGGTAGTGAAGTCCTAGAACCATGTGGGGAACTCTGGTAAACTTTCTAACTGTAAAATTTCTTTAGTGGCTGTAGTTATCTCCACCCAAAATCTCTTATTTTAGAGCAGCTCCAGAAAATATGGAACTGGGAGCCTTTATCCGGACATCCCTCCAACATCTATTGGTCTGGGAGGTTCCATATTTTGAGGAAATATCAGGGGTGATAAAGTACCTTGTTGAAATTTTCCACCTGAACTCTCTCACACTGGCGAGTTTGTTGTTTTATGTATTCCCTGCCAGATTAGGTTCCAGTCCTTGTCTAATATTGGCCTTTATATTCGCTTGCCACTTATTTTCCACCGCTTGAATATGTAAGGAACCTGAGCCTTCTTGCAAAGTTTGCTGTATATATGAAATGAATTTCTTAGTAGTCTCCATATGGCTTTTTGATATATATACACATCAATGGGGGGCTGGGCTTTGTACCGCAAAGTCCCTACTGTACTAGTTATAAAATGTCTACATTGGAGGTATCTAAAAAATCCTTGTGAGGAATCCCGAATTCCTCCTGAAGCAATGTAAAGGGTTTAAACCCTTCATCATTAACCATTTGATGCAAATATTTAAGCCCCTTGTCTGACCATCTACCCCAGCAAAGGTCTTTATGAGTGGCTGGGAATTATGCAAATACTTCAATGGGATATACTTCCACGTAGGAAAATATTTCCCCCATTGTCTAGTTTTAAGCCAAATCCTAAGGGTGTTTTTCGTCAGATATTACTCACGGTTTTCAGGTCTGAGATCTTAATTATCCAAGGTAGAAACCTCAGGGAATCCAGGGATGAGCTTTCTCCTCTAGCATGTACCAACCTCCCTCTTTTTCAGGTTTCAGCATTTTAATATTGGAGTTGTCTGTGCATAAAGTAGTATTTTGAGAGGTCGGGACCCCCAGCCCTCCTTTATCTTTAGCCTCGGTTAGGATGCACCACTTTTGCACTGGTGATGCCCTGCCTAAATAAATTAGATAACTTTTCTTCTCAACTCCCCGCCTCCCTTCCATTAATAAGGAGGGAAAGAGTGAGAACAAAAATATGAATCTAGGCAGAATATTCATCTTTATAGACTCAATTCTATTCATAAAGCTAAAGGGCAAGTTTTTGCCATCTTTGTAGGTCTTCATATACTCTTTTAATACTTGATAATTGCAGGAATGTAATTTAGTCAGGTCGGTAGGTATTGTACACCCTAAATATTTAACTTTGTCTTTCACCCATTTAAAAGGCAAAAGATCTTGCAGTTTTTATGTGGGGTCCATCTAGGCTTAACATTTCTGTTTTTCTATATTTATTTTGAAGCCAGAAACCACCAGATCTGTCTAATATTTGGAGTACCTCTGGAACAGAAGCTTCAGGATTTTCTAGATATAGTACAGTATCATCCACACGTATAGCTAGATTTTATTTTCTATATTATTAATTGCTATCCCTTTTACATTTGGGCTTCCACGAATGGTCTGTGCCAGTGGCTCTATCGTTAGGGCAAACAGTAGTGGAGATAGGGGCATCCCTGTTTTGTCCTCTATTTATATCAAAATATTCCGATTCGTGCCATTGACTCTGACTCGGCTGTTGGGTCCTGGTAACACAGGGTTACCCATTTGAGAGATTATCTCCACCCCATCCTAGACATTACCTCTTTCATATATACCCAATTCAACCTGTCAAGCGCTTTCTCAGCGTCTAAGAATATTGCCATTGGGTTTGCGTTTGGAAGGTGTTTATGTGTAATGATGTTCAGAAGTTTTCTAACATTATCTTGTAGATGTCTGTGTGATATGAATCCTGTTTGATCGGGGTGCACCAAGAGTTCTATATATTGTGCAATCTAGATGCAAGAATACGGGTTAAAATTTTAGATCCTGGTTAAGGAGCGAAATAGGCCTATATGATGAGCAATGGAACCGAGGTTTCCCTGGTCTTGGAATGACTGTAACCAGGGCTTCTTTCCAAGACTTCTGGAAAATACCTTCATCTAGGCTGATATTATAAATATGTACTAACCGGGTACCAAGGTTTTGCTCAGTTTCTTGTACCATTCGGCCAACAGGCCATCCAGACCAGGCATTTTCCCAGTCGGAGATCTCTTATAGCTCTCAGAGTTTCTTGCATTGTGATTGGGGAGAGTGCCTCCCGTGCCTTTAGTAGGCAGAGTCAGTCAATTTGATAGAATCTAGAAAGGCCAAAGTTTCTGATCTGACCCCGCTTCCATTTTATTTTCCATGTATAGTTCTCTGTAGAATGCCCTGAACTGAGACGCAATATCTGCTGGCTTGACCCAGGTCTTGTCGGATCTGATATATCTCCCTTATGCGAGACACGCCTTTCAGCACTTTTTTTCCGGTGGAAGGCCAACAGCCTCAGTGCCCTTCCACCTTTCTCATGATACTTTTGATTCGAAAACCTAAGATGTCCCTCAGCCTTCTATTCCCCAATTCTTGCAGTTCAGATCGGACTTGAGTTAGGTCCTTACGTATTTGCTTTGATCCTGTACATTTCTTATGCATGGCTTCCAATTCAGACAATTTGTCCCTTAGGATCTTTTCCCTAGCTTTCGCTTGTTTTACTGGTATGCACTTAATTATTTGCCCCTAACAACTGCTTTTAGAGTGTCCCACCAAATCATAGGTGAGCAGTTTTCTATAGGAATCTTTCTCCAAATTTTCTATTGTTGTAATCATAAGTTTTTAAGACTCTTCATTCAGCAGAGAGACATTAAGTCTCCATAAGGAGGATTTGTTTTCTTGACCAATAGAAAGGTTAATGGAAACTGGGTTGTGGTCAGACAAGGTGATTGGGTGTATTCTAGAGTTCACAAACAAATGTATGTCAGTTTTAAGTAAGAAAGAGATCTATCGTGAGTAAGAGCTTTAGCCCCTGAGAAAAAGGTGTAATCTCTTTCTCCACATGTTGTGCTCTCCATATATCTGCCATTCCAACTCTTCCATTACTGCTCTAAGTTTTTGCTCGCTGCCTTATTAGTGTTTTGATTGCCAGATGAACGATCTAGCTGCGTGAAGGCACTGTATTAAAGTCTCCACCTATTAGTTCTGGCCTTGAGGTAAATCAGCCAATTTGTTGAAGATTTCTCCCAAAAACTCTCTGTACCCACATTTGGGGTGATATATTTACTAGATGCAGCATTTTGCTGTGTATCATACACGTTGCCTAATAAATCTACCCTGGAGCCCTTCCTCTATAGAATGGACCTTCAGGAGACTGTTGCGCCTAAGTAGTATCGCTACACCTGCCTTTTTATTTGTTGGGTGTGAAGCTGCTATTACTTGGCCCCATCTCCTCTAAGTTTAGTGTGCTCCAGCTGTGAGAGGTGTGTCTCCAGTAAAAAGCAACATCACATCTCAGATGTGTGAAGTTCGGTCAAGTAACCTGGACCATTTGAGTGGGGAGTTGACACCTCTCACGTTGTATGAAGTATTTTAATGTTTGAGAGGAAGTGTGAGCAGAGACTGGTACACCAGTTAAGTGCAACAAAGAGAATATTAAGCGTTTACAGGCACAGTTATAGGAATGTTTACAGGAAAATACATTAAGTCACTGTTAAATCCACAGACGGGGGGTGAGGTAGTGATCTTCAACAGTGAACTGTAAACTACAGAGGTACACCATCAATTACCTGATCACAGACTTTATAAAAAGATCCCTGGGAATCCAATAAGGAAATTTAAAGAGCAACTTGACAAACTTATTACAGATGCTACAAACAAGGGACTGGTTCAAACTGATTATTTTTGATAAACCTGTGCTGGCCAAAGACCTACATTCTGCCTAAAGTACACAAACTATTGGTAAATCCAACCAGAGAACCCTTCAGGTCCAGCAATGGGTTTCTGAGAGTCCCTCTATTTTTGTAGACTGCTTTATTAGAAAACATGTTCCTTCCTTCCATCATATATACATGATTCTACAGATGTTCTGCAATCTTTGACAGACACAGACATACAGGAGGGGAGTTTGCTGACCACTCTCAATGTGGAAGCTCTATATGCAAATATTCCATACAACAGTGGCCAGCAAACAGTAAGGTTATTATCTTGAAACATGAAGTGATGAAGTGACCCACTGAATGACTTATGCTGATTGTTAAATTTTATTTATTTAGTTTCTGTTAACCAGGTAGGCACGCTAGGCAGAATCTGCCTGTTTTCAGATACGACCAGGAGAGTTACAACAATGGTGATGTAATACCAGGACAGTTTACAGTATACAGCAAAGTACAACATATTCTCTGATAAAGGTAGAAAATAAGACAGCATACAGATGATTAGGACAAGGTAAGCAAGTGTGGCATAAGAGTGTGTATACCTCAACAGGCAAAGTGCTAAAGCTCCAACAAGCAAGTGCTATATATGAAGAGAGCAACACACATATAAAAACAACAATAGTATAAGCTGTATTATAATCCATGGGCAAAAGCAGTTAAGTACTAATGCCATAGTGGCAAGCAGACTCAAGAATGGATTAGGGGCCATAATAACCAGTTCACCTCTTTGGGGGATATTTACTAGTAGGTGCTTATGAAGGGATTTTTAGCATGTTACAACTTTATTTTTCCAGTTTAACACTTCCTACAAACTCGGGCACCACTATGGAGGTGATGTTAACTCCAGCTGTTCTAATTTATATTTAGAATAATGTGTGAGAAATGGGGTAATTTTTTTTGAGTCAGTTAAAACTATGTATGTGCTATACAGATGTCATTTGTCATATGGGAAGGAGATGCACCAGGCCTATCAAATGTTGTGTCCTACCTTGTGTCAACTAATCGTAACTTAGTTTTACTTTATTATGCAGCTGTGATAAAATAGATAACTTAGATCTGACTACACGTATTTGATCATTTTGAGCCCCCATTGTAGCCACAGCTCAAAATGAGTGATGTTAATAGCACCCATGGTTACAACTTGAGGTAAAATCTGACTACAATCACCATAAATCAAATGTAATGAAATATGATACTAAAATTACTGAAAATACCAATTTTTTATTATTATTTCATTGTGGTTTAACAGTTTAAAGTTGTTAGTGTTTAGTGCTTTGATACACTGTCAACCACTGTGGTACTCACTTGGATTCAGGCATTACCAAATTTCATAAGGGCAAAACTAACATTTCACGATTTGGGTATAGGTACCATTTGAAAATAAAAAGTATTGAGAAGCTGCATTGTTTTTCGGGTCAGCTAAATCATAGGTGCCATGCGCGGTATCCAAGCAAAATTAGTAGGATAGCAACCTCTTAGAAACCATCCGAGCAACTAGCTGCATCTCCCACTATCATAAGTTTATGAAAGCCTTGAACAAGCTCTGAATATGGGGCCTCTAGTGTCTTGAGGGCCTGGTTCATCATCTCTGCTGTGGACTGACCTTCTCTTACAGTTAAGTATGAAAGAGAAAACCTGGCATCAAATGGCACTATGCGTAGTCACAAATTCGCTCAACCGGTCAGCCCTCTACTCTCAAAGTGCCAATCTCTGATCGTATGATTTGTGGACAGTGAACAGTACAAGGTAACCCTCTTGTCTGTTTTGTGAGTTCAAGTCACCTTAGTCTCAAGTTCTGGAGGATTCAAACTGATAACCTCCTGTTAGCGTCCAATTATCAGGCTCAGATAATTCTGTCTTTGGGGCCACTTATCTTTGCCTATGGGCACCTAACCAGGTCTACAAAATGAACCCTTAGAACTCTATGCAAGACTTTAGAGAACTCTACCCATTTCTCAGTTTGGTATCAAAATAAACTCTTACACAGTGTCAACTATAACCTTTAAAAGCTTCACTTAAAAAAAAAAAATGTCAAGGCACTCCAGGTAGTTTCCATTTTAAAATATATATCTTTACTTTAAAAATAGGAAAACAGAAAATATTTACAGAACAAAATATCCCAACACATACAGCCTTAAAACAAACAGGTTTGAAGTGCAAGTTCCTAAAATACATACATTCAGACTGGTCTAATCTAATATATGCTTACTTTCTTTTAGTGCTGTGATGTTTCTTCCTCAGTCAGAAACATGAAAGATGTCTTTCAAGGTTTACGGTAGGCTTAAAAACAGTCTTGAGACGGCCTTCTCTCTGAGGTCAATTAACTCTGCCTTGGTGTAACAAAATCTATGTTTTATAACAGAGGATGTCCACATAAGATATTTAAAAAACATAATAGGTGACCTCACTGACTTTTCTCTCCTCGGGTTAACCAGACAAAACGGTTTGTGCTCTACTACATACATATCAAACGTTTCTTTGATATAAGTCACTGTATTCAAAGCAAAAGTGTATTTGACTCTCTAATTCCATCCGGGCCTTGTCTACACATCAAAGGTCTCTCTGATGTAATTCAAGGGTTTCCGGGAATGGATATTGGACCTTCAAATTCATCTGGGTCCTGCTTGGCCCAGACATCAACCTCTTTGATGAAATTAGCTGGTTTCCTGGAAGGTTATTCATAACACTGGCTAGTGTCCCTTTTCTCAGGACACATAGGGCACATCAAAGGATTTCCCTGAGGGCGTCATGAATGGCTAATTTCATTTCCTGGGATGAAAGCAAATTGACAAGGAATTGCATTTAAGAAATCTGCAGTTTAGCCATGTCCTGTCCTTTGAACTTATCCCTAGCGGGGGTTTGATCGTCAGTTCCAGCAAGACTGTAGTTTCCTCAAACTGACCTTCCATTACATATTTTATATGTAATAAAAAATTGATATATCACTCAGAACTGGCTGTCTACATCACAATTCCTCCCCACCTGGGGTGAATTTTTTATGTGGGGGTCTATCCACTACATGGGATGAGCTTTCCAAATCAGTTCACTCCTCATAGACCCTAGACAGCCCATCTGAGTTCTGTGGCGCTTGACTTCATGACTGCATTTAGTCCACGAGAGTCTACACAAAAGCGAGTCAAGCCATCTGGCTTGGGTACAAGGACTACGAGTGAGGCACAGGGACTGTGGGTTCTCTGGATTACCCCTAAATCCAGCATCTCCTCCACTTCCCTCCTAATGTCCTTTTGGACAGCCTCTGACACTCCGATAAGCTGTCCGCCCGTATGGGGCGTCTGTGTCCCTGTCTCTACATTGTGTGTCGCTAAGGAGTTAGCCAAGCTTTAGCGTAAACAAGGGGGGAAAAGTCTGCTAAAACCTCCCTTACTTTCTGGATCTGGCCGGGGTCAGCTGGGAGACAATTTTACTGCCTCCACAGATGACTTCGCTACTCTCTTCCAGCAAGTCCAGAAGGGGTTTCTCTCGTCCGTCCCTCCCATGACTGCACACTGCAAACACTATGTCAGCCCTATTTGCATAATGGCTCGTCATGTTGACATGGTACATCATTTCTGTCTGTCTACGGTCAGGTAACTCCACAATGTAGTTCATGTCATTACATTCCTAACCACTTTGTATGGTCCTGCCCTCAGCTTGCAGCTTGTCTTTCCGGACTGGAATAAGGACCATGACTTCCTGACCACCATGTGCGAGCGAGCTCTGGCTCTGCAGTCGTACCATACCTTTTGTTTCTGTTGGGCAGCTGCCAGGTTGCTCTGGGCTATCCCATAAGCTCCTTCAACCTTTCCTAAACCTAAGGATGTAATCCACAAGGGAGTTCCCTGGGTGGCGTACTTGCATTCCCAGTCCTCCGGATCAAGTCTAGGGCCCACGTACTCAGCGTCTATACAAGAGTTCAAAGGGGAAAATCCTGTTGACTCTGGGGCACCGCACTGTATGTAAACAACAGGTGGGAAGGTATTTCTCCGGTCCCTCCCATGCTGTTCAGCAAATGCCCGGAGCATTGATTTTAGGGTATCACTGAATCACTCCACAAGTCCATTGGCTTGTGGGTGATACGTGTCGTGCATCTCTGCACCTCCCCTCACTTCACCCATAAGCATTTCAGCAGGTTCCATGAAGTAACCCCTCGATCAGTGATTACCTCCCTGCAGAAACCCAACACGGAGAAAAATCCCAAGTAAGGCATCTGCCACTTTGTCTGTCCTCAGAGAGGATAGGGCGACAGCTTCTGGGTACCGGTGGCATAATCCACCACAGTCAGGATTAATCTCTTCCCTGAGGAGCTGGGGGTATTTAATAGCCCCACAATATCCATTCCCACCCTCTGGAATGGTTCCTCCACTATGGGCAAGGGGATCAGGCGGCTTGGGTTTTCTTGCCGCCCTTCCCTATTTCTTGGCACCGTGACAAGACCTGTAATACTCCTCACCTGCTGGGTGAAGTTAGGCCAGTAGAAATTCTGGGCCAACCGCTGCATTGAAAGTGCAGGGATTCCCAGATGACCAGACAGGAATATCATGGGCAACCTTGAGCAACTGCTCACTATATCCCTGGGGAACAACAAGCTGCCTGCCTAGCATCCCTCCCTCTGTCTGTACTGCCTGTGTGTACATAAGTCCATTTTCCCAATAAACCTTATGTCTGCCATCACCTCCTGTGTGCCCTCCAAGTCTGACCAAGCCCTCAGCTTCTCTAAACTAGGGTAACTTCTCTGATCAGCTGCAAACCCTTCACACAGTCCCAAGGCATAGCACAGGTCCCCTTCAGTCACTAAACTAGGGTCCCTAGCACTAGCATCAGGGACCTCAGGGTCACTGTCAATCCCAATCCTCTGACAAGGGGTCACCCTCCTCTTCGAGTAACCTCTGTAGCTATGTGGTTACTTGCCACTGGGGAAATTTCTACCCTTTTATCAGTCTCCCATCTGGAGACACAGGCTGGTTAACCAGCCTCCAGTGGTTTCCACACTGGTTTCTGTGGGGTTCAGGGAACTACTATTTTCCCTTGCTGGGCCACGGGTAACTGCACATACCACCCCCTGCTGGAGATTGCTACCTAGGGTACATCCACTGCTAATGTTGGCTACAGCCACCTGTTGCATAATTCCCCATTTCACCCCAGTCCAGGAGAACACTAGTGAGTGGCAATGTTTCTTCACCAGTAAACCCTGTACAGTCACGTATTTATTGTGTGTAAGCTGACCAGGCTGTACCAGATCCCCCTTTACCAATGTCAGGATGCCCTGTGTCCCTTAACCCCTGCGTCTGTACACCATTTACTATGACTGGGTGCATGTGTTCCTCATGTTCACTGGCATGTTCTCAGGACACACAAACAACCCCTTCTTTTCTAGCACCCTGTTGTGTATGCTCAGCCTACTTTTAGGGCACTGTCTGGCAACATGCCGAGTTTCCTACACAGCCAACATGCATTTCTTACTTCAGATAAATATTTTCATTGAAACCTGGGGCTAACTGGTTTCAGTGGAGGCAGTGAGGGTTTAGCTGCCCTGAAGGCGCGCTTTTCCCTTTCTGCGCTGCCATGCCGCCCCATCCGCTCTCAGAGCAGTCTATGCTCTTAGCATAGCGGTCGAGAGTTCAGCAGCCTCTTGCACTGTTTTTGGATCTCGGTCCTCCAACCAGGTTTTAGCTCTGCTGGGCATGCCCAATAAAACTGTTCTTATAAATCACATTTTCAATTTTATCAACAGAGTTTGCCTCAATTCCTTCCCACCCGATTTAAAACTGACGTTGTTTCATGGCTAGCTCCTCCTAATTCTTATCAGGGCTTCTCTTGAGCTACGAATTTAGCTCTGTATGATTCAGCAGTTAATTCAAACTTTTTAACAATGCGCTTAACTTGCTGTAATCGTCACTGTCCTCATTGTTCATTTGACCCAATGCATCCTGTAGCTTCCGGTAAGTAGCAGGGATAGCTGGAAGCTCCAGGACTCTAGAGGAATTTTAGTCTGAATAAAACTTTTTCAAAAGAATTTAAAAGGCATCCATGTCCTCCCTTCCTTAAACTCGGCTATTAATTTGGAGTTCAATTTGTAACCAATCCTGCAGACCCAGTTAAACCCAAGCCACTTACCTGCTCTGGTGCAGCTAGTGGATCGTGCTTCTCCAGTTCATGTTGCCACTGGCGCTCCTCTCTCCCTCTCCTCTGCTCTGCCTCTCTGCATTCTCGCCTCTCTTCTGCCTCTGCTGGCGCTCATGCTCCACACAGTCTGCCTCCCTCTGTTGTCGCTCTGCCTCATGGTCCACCTCCCTGTTCTTGCTCTGCCTCCAGTTCCATCCTGTGCAACTCAATTTGCAGCTTGAGTACCTCTGGATTCAGGATACTGGTGACCTTCCCTGCTGCTGTGGCCCTTCACTGACAGTGGCCCTGCTGTCCTCCTCATTGGCTCGGGACCCTCACTGGCCACTAGTCCTACCACACTAGAGGTCTGGTCCCTTTCAGTCATGGTCTGTGACTCTCTGCTGTAGGTATCTGTTACCATCAGGGCCTCTATGAGGTTCTGCTTTCTGGCTGTCACATCGAACAGGACTCCTCCGCCCTCGCACAACTGTTTCCAAGTGATCTACAGTATGCCTGCTGTAGCTGGAAGCCATCTTCTTCCTGACTACGCTAATCTGACTGGCAATTTAGAAAAAAATAAAATTGGTAGGAACTTTGACTGTAAGCCAAGGGATATAGTTCTGTTTCCTTTTTAAATAAAACACTGCCTTTCTTTTTTCCAAGTGAGCTGAACGATCCCAAGTTGACACACTGAACAACGGCTTATACCATCAAACTTTTATGCATCCTCTGTCAACCGATCTGTCACAAATTCGCCAACCGGTCATCCCTCTACTCCCAAAGTGCCAACCTCTGAGCGTATGATTTGTGGACAGTAAACAGTACACGGTAACCCTCTTGTCTGTTTTGTGGGTTCAAGTCATCTTAGTCTCACGCTCTGGAGGAATTTAAACTGATAACCTCTTGTTAGCATACCCAATTATCAGGCTCAGATAATTCTGTCTTGGGGCCAGATATCATTGCCTACGGGCACCTAACCAGGCCTACAAAAATGAACCCTTAGAACTCTAGACAAGATTTTACAGAACTCTATCAGTTTCCCAGTTTGGTATCAAAATAAGCTCTTACACAGTGTCAACTATAACCTTTAAAAGCTTCACTTAAATAAAAAGAACTGTCAAGGCACTCCAGGCAGTTTCCGTTTTAAAATATATATCTTTACTTTAAAATAGGAAAACAGAAAATATTTACAGAACAAAATATCCCAAAACATACAGCCTTAAAACAAACAGGTTTGAAGTGCAAGTTCCTAAAATACATACATTTAGACTGGTCTAATCTAATATATGCTTACTTTCTTTCAGTGCTGTGATGTTTCTTCCTCAGTCAGAAATATGAAAGATGTCTTTCAAGGTTTACGGTAGGCTTAAGAACAGTCTTGAGCCAGTCTTCTCTCTGAGGTCACCTAACTCTGCCTTGGTGTAACAAAATCTATATTTTATAACAGAGGATGTCCAAATAAGACATTTAAAAAACATAATAGGTGACCTCACTGACTTTCCTCCTCGGTTAACCAGACAAAACGGTTTGTGCTCTACACACATACATATCAAAAGTTTCTTTGATATAAGTCACTGTATTCAAAGCAAAAGTGTATTTGACTCTCTAATTCTGTCTGGGCCTTGGCATCTACACATCAAAGGTCTCTGATGTAATTCAAGGGTTTCCCAGGAATGGATATTGGACCTTCTAAATTCGCCTGGGTCCTGCTTGACCCAGACATCAACCTCTTTGATGAAATGAGCTGGTTTCCTGGAAGGTTATTCATAACACTGGCCAGTGTCCCTTTTCTCAGGACACCTAGGGCACATCAAAGGATTTACCTGAGGACGTCATGAATGGCTAATTTCATTTCCTGGGATGAAAGTAAATTGACAAGGAATTGCATTTAAGAAATCTGCAGTTTAGCTATGTCCTGTCCTTTGAACTTATCCTGGAGGTTTTGATGTGTCAGTTCAGCAAGACTGTAGTTTCTCAAACTGACCTTCCCATTACATATTTTATATGTAATAAAAAATATATATATATATATATCACTCAGAATTGGCTGTTACGCCACATGCCTTGTCCTATGTGCTACGACAAAGCCTAAATTGGCTGCTTCTCTTTATGCTTGTTGCCTACTGTATCCTACCTCCTGTATGTACCTGTATATTCAGTTTCTGTTGTACCACTTTGTAATTGATGTGGAACCTTTGTAAATTAGCATTTATGCTCAAAGGTACATGTCCGAGTGCTTAAATAAAAATGGAAGGTTAATAGCAGACAGAGCTCCTATAGAGGAGAATGTTAAGGAAAATGTAAGACAAGGGTAGAACACCAAGATCTCTGGAAAACCAACCAAGAAAAAGTTGGAAACCCATTACAGGAGGAACTCACCTCCAGGTAGAATCAATCTTATCAGAAGGGATAACGTGAGATACTGAACAAAATGTGGAAATGAAGGCCACCATGTGCCCTCGGGACCACTGCCCGCCTCTTCAGTGTAAGATTACTCATCAATGTCCAGCGGTTCAGTAGGAATGGTGGAAACAGGACCATTTATTTTCAAAATATTTCTTTAACATTTGCTGCACAGTGAAAGAAAACTTTGAAAATAAACAGGGCATGTCTTCAAACTGGTTAAAAGAATCTGACACATTCTCAGGAGAAAAGACATCTTCTACCCTGTTTATGTTTAAACAGCAGAAAACAAAATCAAAGGAATGAAAAGTACTGTGCCTTAGGAATGTCCTGAAATCAGAAGAAACTGCAGAAGGAGGCCAAGCTAAGGGGTTTTAGAAACTTTTCTCTTGAGAATGCATGAAAATGCAGACACATGCTAGATGTCACATGACTGCAATGGAGTGCATGTCTGGTGGCATGCATGCAGCAGCTTGCAACATAGAGCAAACTACACACATGCGAGGGACGCTCACTCAGTCATTTGAGGAACAAACTCAGCACTCACATGACGTAACGCCTGAGGTAAGCAAAACAGCCCAAAACATTCACTGACACTACAATACCTCAAACAAGTCTAAAACACTCAGAAGGAGGAATATTGGGCTAAACAGATAGAAATAATGAGCACCAACAATGCAAAGGGGCACAAAGGAAGCTGACTCAGATAACACACACACAAATGATCCAAGGCACCAGGAGAAATAATCAACAGAACAAATACAGCAAAGGACACAAAAAAATAGCACACACACATATTTATGATTAATCTTTGCAAGACATAAAAACTTACCCCGACTTTCACAGAAGTTGTAAATGACAGAAAGCAGGTTAGTCAATTCTACTCCTGAAAAACAGGCACAACTGAATTCAGAAAGGTTGCCTGTGAACACAAACAACCCCAACCTGCTAGAATTACTCAGGGAAAACACAGAGACTGACGCAGATAAGGACACGCTGGCCACCTAGTCTGTGCATTCTTCCTACCTACTGTAACACCGCAGACCCTACTTAATCTCTGTGCCCCCCTTCCTTACCACTAAGGTTCCTTATTCCTATCCCATGACTTCTTGAATCCCACTACAGTTTTCCCCACCACCTCCACTGGAGGACTGTTCCAGGCATCCACCACTCTTTCTGTGAAGTACTTCCTTACAACTCCTGAGTCTACCTTCCTCCAACCTCATAGCATGACCCTTGTTCTTGAGCATCTTTTCTCTGAAAAGGGTTTCTCTTGAACCTTATTTATAACACAGTGAGGTATTTTGAAAGTCGGTGGGCGTCACATATACGGTGGAAATCTGCCTTGATGCCGTCATCTTATTTTGTTAGAGCATTATCAACTCTTATCAATCAGCAATCTCTCCTGTAAGAAGGCAGAATTCCTGTTCAGGGAAATCACTGTTGCTAGGAACCGACTGCTCAACTCTTCCGAACTGTGGACAGGTTGTGCAACCCAGCCTGTCTGCAGCTCCATTGAGATTTTTCACAAATGGAGTGTGGCGAGGTCACTTCGATTCTTTGCAAATAAGGTGGCTAACATCAGGCGATCGAGATCCCGTTTCGTTCTATGAGGATGCTGTTGGTCGGTGCCCGGTCACTATGCCCGATGTTTCCTGGAGTACCTTTGATCTGCCAGAGTTCGTTGACATTATGAGGACTGTCCAGGGATGCGCCCACGTGCTGTAGTTTAGACCCGGCCCTACTTCCTGATTTTGGGTTGCAGTGATAACATTGGGTCTGTCTTAGCTCAGATTGTCCTGTGCTCCTTGGAATCGGGTGAGTTTCAAGTTCCTGAAGGAGGCGGTGGTGGACGCCTCTTCTGAAAGAAAGCTTCTTTGACCCGGAGACTCTAGCGAACTAAGATCCATCTCGGACCTTCCTTTTGTGGGAAAGGTTATCAGAAAGTGGTGACAACTCAACTGGAGAACCATTTAACCATCCATAATTTACTCGAACCTCTCAATCGGGTTTTTGTAAGAGGCATAGTATAAGACTGCTCTGGTTCGGTGCTCAATGATCTCTTTATGGCGAGATCAGAGAAACCATTCCATCTTGATACTCCTTGATCTCTTCAGCTTTTGACACTGTGGGACGATGGGGTCCTGCTCGAGCACCTGAGGTCCATATGTAGGTTGACTGGTACAGTGCTGAGATGGTTTTCATCTTTCCTCACGGTAGAACTCAGAGAGTTGTCGTGGGAATATTTTCTTCGAGTCTTTTCTCTGCCTTGTGGGGTGCCCAGGGCTCGGGTCCTGTCCCCATGTTGTTTGCAGTGTCTATACTGCCCTCGAGACATTGTAAGACAGTATGGGCTGAGGTTTCACTGTTATGCTGATGATACCCAGCGCTACCTGTCTTTGCCCCACCAGGTTAGTGCTCTCTCAGTATTTAACAGCTGCCTCATTGAAATTCAGGATTGGATGAGTTCCAGCAGGTTAAAGTTGGATACTGGAAAGACTGAGGTGTTGGTGGTGGACCGGGTTGCAGGACAGAGGGTTGAGGACTGATCTGACCTCTGGTTTATTTTTTGGGGTGCTCAGATCCTTACCTCTGAATGGGTGTGTGACCTGGGAGTGATACTGATGATGGCTGACCTTCGTCTCATCAGGTGTCGGCAGTCATCAAGTTAGCCTTTACCATCTTAGGAACATTGCGTGGATCAAGCATCTCATTCCATCCAGTGATTTGTCCGCTTTGGTCCACGCCTTTGTGACCTCGTGCCTTGACTACTGTAACTCCCTATACCTAAGGCTTTCTGGGGTTGATATCTGCCGCTTGCAGCTGGTGCAGAACGCTGCTAACGCTTATCGACTGGGGTATCAAGGAGATCTCACATTACTCCACTGCTGTGCGATCTGCACTGGCTGCCAGTTCAGTGGCGGAGACACCTTTAAGGTAGGTTTGTTAACCTACAAAGCCCTACACAGACTTGGTCCTGACTACTTGAAAGAGTTTCTGATTCCTTACACCCTGTGAGACAGCTCCGTTCAGCTGACGGGGATGCTGGAGATTCCGAGGTTAGTTTAAATTGATCTTGGGCTCACTTGTTTTGGTGCCCCAACCTCTGGAATTTTCTGCCACGCCAGCTATGGGAGTGCAGGACAGTGGAAGCTTTAAGCAGGCACTGAAGACTTTTTATGGAGCAAACTTTTCCTGATTTTCTATTATTTTATTTATATTTATTGTATTTATTGAATCTTGTATGTATCTGTGAAGCGTCTTGATATTATGAAAGGTGCTCTATCAAATAAAGTTATTATTATTATCATCCCTCTCTCCTTTTTCCTCCAGGGTATACATATTGAGGTCCTTCAGTCTCTCCACATTGGGCTTTTGATGCAAACCCTGCACTATTTTAGTTGCCCTCCTCTGGCTTATTTATTTATTTAGCGTTTAACCAGGAAGGCATGCTGAGCAGGCTACTGCTCGATTCCAGATGCGTCCTGGGTGAAGGGGTACACACACTGTTGAATGACAAGCATATACAATTGAGATTCATTAGGGATAATCGCTACCCAATGAGTCCTGATAGAAAGACATAATAGATCTGGAGAACAAGCAGAATACAGGCACAGTTTAGATACACTGACATAAATATAGATCGATAGGTAGAACATTCGTTGATATATATACACAGAATGGTTAAACAGTCCTGCCCCTCTGTGTTCTGTAAAACTGCCTAGGCACATGTGCAGATAGTGGAGAAATGAGCTTGGAGCAAGGAGTTAAGATGCATGGGGAAGAGAAGTGGCGAATGTTTGCAGGAGGAATTCCACAACTTTGGTATGCAGTAGCTGAATGCTCCCCATCCAGCAGCAGTGGACCTATGTGGGACAGCTAAGGACCGTGAGTCAAGTTTTCTGAGGGAATATGCTAGGTGCTGGGGTTGGCTAGAGCAGTGGTGAAGTAGGAGGGGAGCAACTGGGACCAGTACTTGGCTGGGATCTTAGTGCAGTGAAACTGCTACGATTCTCTACAGAGGTGAGGTTCAATGAATGGTAGAGGCACACTGGTGTGTGAGTATGGACAGTTCAGTACAAAGCGACAGAAAGAGTAGAAAAAGGGGTCCAGTCTGGCTAATGTAGACTTGGGACGGCACTGTAGACTACGTCCCGTAGTCAAAGACAGGGAGGATCATTTTCATAATGGCCCTAGGGAGATTCTGGGATGTTGCCTCAGTTACGGTAAGGTGCTCCAAGTCTGAGTGCAGTTTCTTGAGTATGGAGTCAACATGTGCAGAAAAGTTGAAGTGCTGATCAGCCAGACCCTGAGGTATCTGAAGGAGGTACAAGCCTCAAGGGTGTCCTTCCAGGGTGTGGAATGTTAGCGGGAGGGAACCTCTATAGTCTCTGCCTTGTGTCAAAGGTTATGGAGACTGTTTTCTTGGCATTGACAAAGACTTGATTGAACCAAGCCAGTGCTGGACCGTATTAAAATCCAGCTGCAATCTGGTCATAACCTCTGAGGCTGAGGGGCCAGAAGTATATAGCACAGTGTCGTCTGTATACATGTGGATTGAGGTATCGCGGGCAGGCAGAAGGCAGATCATTCAGAAAGATGAAAAAACAGGAGCAGGCCTAGGACTGAGTTTTGCAGTACCCTGTGGTGACAGGGAGGGTGCCAAGGTGGAAGAACCGATTCTGATGGATTGGGACCTGCCTGCAAGATGCAGTGGAACCAACTGGTGGCCCAGCTGCACACACCAGCACTGGCGAGTTTGGTCAGAAGGAGAGAGTGGGAGACAGTGTCAAATGCCTTGGCCAGGTCAATGAAAATGGCAGCCGTGATGTGGCCAGCATCCACCCCAGTGAGGATGGAGTCAGTGAGCCTGAGAAAGGAGGTAGTGGTGGAGTGGGATTTTCTAAAGCCAGACTGGAAGGGGGTGAAAAGGAGGAGGAATCCAGAAAGTGTGATAGGTGAGCGAGAACTAGACGCTCTTGTAGTTTTGCCAAGATTGGTAGTAGGAAGATGGTCCGGTAGTTGCTTGGGTTTGTGGCATCCCCCACCCTTGGGAAGGGGGATCACGGTGGCATGTTCCATTCTAGAGACCTCAGCAAGGAGAAGGATAGGTTGAAAAGTGAGGCCAAGGGTATGGCTATGGCGGGGCCAAGAGGTGGAGCATTTTGTAGTCCAGCCCAGTGGGGCATTTGCCCGCTTGGATTAAGGGCAATCAGTGCATTATATATTGCCTATACTCTGTCTGTGTCCTTCCCAAGATGTGGCCTCTAGAACTGGACACAGTACTCAAGGTGCAATCTGATTTATACAGCAGTACCACCACTTCCCTCTTCCTGCTGGCGATACCCCCTCTATTTATTTATTTAAAAGTGTCACCAGGAAAGTCATACTGAGCAAGCTGCTCCTTTCCAGATGCATCCTAGGGAAAGGGAGAGGTGGATAACAACAACAAAACATGGTACATAGATCGATAATAGGTACATAATCCAATAAGAAGACATTACTTACCACAGTAATCCTGTTTCTTCCAAGGGAATCTCACTGTATTCTGACATATGCAGTATTGTCCCACCATAGTACTGCCCCACAGCTGAAAAGGTTAATAGAACCTATGCAAATCACTGTCCATGCTAAACAATCCATCAACCATCAGATTCTAACAAAGCTTGCTTAGGAAGCTAACTAATCTAATCTGAAACAGAATAATAATGATAATAATAATAAAGTAATCATAAACTCTCAACCCCTAATTGTCCTCCAATAATAGGCAATATCCCAAAGACTCAAGTCACAGATAGCCCAAGTAAAAAGAGCCCAGGAGTTCACCACAAAGCTGTAGTACAGTGCCCCCAGGTTCTAGAAGGGGAGGAAGGGTGGGAGCTCAGAATACAGTAAGATTCCCTTGAAGAAACAGGATTACTATGGTAAGTAATGTCTTCTTCTAACCCAGGAAATCTTACTATATTCTGACATATGCAGATTACCCAAGCAGTGCCTTTGGAGGTGGACACAGACCCTATTTAGAAACAGGCTTTGCTGTGCCAAACTTAGCATCACCCCTGGTCTGTAAATCCAGGCTATAATGTTTGACAAATGTAGAACAGTTTTCCGGGTAGCAGCTTTGCAAATGTCCAATAAGGGAATGCCTCTTGCAGCTGCTATGGAAGTAGCAGTGCCCCTGTGGAATGGGCTCAAAGGCCCATAGGAGGCTCTTTGCCAGCCTTACTATAGCAAAACTGGATACAGGCCACTATCCAGCAAGTGATGGTCCTTTTGAAGCTGGTTTGCCCTTTTCTACCTTTCCATAAGTGAGGAGCAGCTGGGTCCTGGTTTCTCTATGGCCCTTTGGTGTGCTCCAGGTAGTAAGTGATGGCTCTTTTACATCCAGGCTATGCAATCTGCATTAGCCTGAACATGAATGATCAGTAAAAAGACAGACAGAGTAACAGACTGATTGAGGTGAAAATCAGACACTACCTTAGGAAGGAATCTCCTGTTTGTTCTCAGGACTACCGCATCCCTATGGAAGGAAATGTAGTCTGGATCTGTACACAGGGCCTGTAATTCACTGATCCTTCTGGCTAACGTGATGGCTATAAAAAGACCATTTTCCAAGTAACATACTTGAGCTCTGCTGATAACATGGACTCAAAGGGTGGTTGCATCAGCTGACCAATACAGATGTTCAGATCCCATGCTGGGGTGGGCTCTCTGTGAGGAGGATCCAGGTGCAGAAGGCCCTTGAAGAATTTCTTGAACACCTGCTCAGAGGCCAAGGAAGGCTTTCTGGCAACCGAAAGGTAGGCTGAAACTACTGCTACATTAACTTTTAGTGAAGAGAACCTAAGACCAAGTGAATGGAGGTGTACCAAGTAATCTAGCACCAGAGGTACTCCTGTCTGGGTGCCGATCACCTCCTGCTGCTAGCACCAGCAGAAAATTTCTTCCACTTAGAAGAATAGGTTAGCTGTGTGTGTGTGTGGAAGGTTTTCTGGAGCTCCTAAGAACCTGGAGTACCCTGTCTGAAACCCCTAAATTGGCAAATTCTAAGCCCTCAAGAACCAGGCCTTGAGTTTGAGAGATTGCAGGTTGGGATAGAGAAGTCGGCCCTGTGAGGCAGTGAGGAGATTGTGCCTGCAGGGTACGGCTATTGGCTGGCTGACCGACAGAAGTAGAAGCTGGAAGTACCATGGTTGTCTGGCCTAATCTGGGGCTATGAGAATGATGGCGGCTGACTGAGACCTGAGTTTGTTCAAAACTCTGAGCAGTAGAGGAAAGGAGAAATGTATATAGAAATGACCCTGTCCAATCCAACAGTAGTACATCCATTGGCACTGTGCCCATTGTGGGACGACTGCAACAGTACTGTATGGCAGCTGGTGGTTGTCTGGGTGAGCAAAGATCCACCTCAGGGTACCCCACCATCTAAACACTGTTAGAAGCACCTGTCTGTTCAAAGTCCATTCTGTGATGGTTTGGATTGATTCTGCTTAGTGCATCCACTAGGTGTTGTCCTTCCCAGGCAGGTACACAGCTGTGAGAAACAGATTTAGGGAGTAGGCCAACTTCCATATTAACATGGCCTCTGTGCACAGTGGGGAAGACTGGTGCCCCTTGCGTGTTTATGTAGTACATTGTGGTGGTATTGTCTGTTCTGACCTGTACAACCTTGTTTGCAAGCTCTGAAGCAAAGGACTGAATCCCCAAGCGCACTGCTCAAAGCTCCAGCAGGTTTATATTCAGGAGGGTCTCTTTTTGAACCAGGTGCCATGAGCTGTGTGGTCCACTGTGTGTGCTCCCACCCTAGGAGGGAAGCATCTAGGGTCAGAATCTTTGAGGAGCTGTTGCAAGAAAGGAAGGCCTTGTCTTAGGTTTTTCCTGTCATGCCACCACTTCAGAGCCAGAACGAAAGGCATGGTGGCGGTATCAAAGCAGACAACTGGCACTTTCTTTGTGACCAATAAGATCTGAGGTGAACTGAATGTCCCTCATTTGAAATCTGTCTCATGGCACCACTGCTGTGGATGCAGCCATGTGTCTAACAGTTGAAGAAAATACCTTGCTGGCTTGGGGCAGGATAACTGGAAGCAACAGAGCAGCCAAACCAGAGTATCCACCTTGCTGGTGGAAGGAAGGCTTTTCCTTGTAGTATATCCAGCTCTGCTCTATGAAATCCAGAAGCTGAACTGGGACCAGGACTGACTTTCTGGGATTTAGAAGAAGCCCTAGGGATTGAAGGAAGCTTTGAGCCTGAGCCAGGGCATCCAACACTTGCTGAGGAGTCTAACCCACCAGCAGCCAGTCGTCAGGTAGGGAAAGACTGTGAGAGTCTGCTTCCTCAGGTGTGCCACTACCATGGTCATGCACTTGGTAAATACCCTTGGGGCTGAAGAAAGGCCAAAGGGCATTGCTCTGAACTGATAATGGCCTGATTTAAGCCTGAACCTGAGAAATTTTCTGTGTGATCTGATGGGGCTATGAAAGTAGGCGTCCTTTAAATCTAGTGAGGCTAACCAATCCCCTTGTCTGAGTGAAGGCAGAATGGTCGCCAGAGTGACCATCTTGAATTTTAGTTTTGTCAGATATCTGTTTAGTTGTCTGAGGTCCAAGATGGGTGCCACTCTTCTGTCTTTTTTACTGTTAGGAAATACCTTGAGTAAAACCCTTTCCCCAGTCTAGGGGTGTAACTGGTTCTAGTGCCCTGTCCAGTAACAACTCCCCTGCCTCCTCCAGTAGCTATGATTCTGTCAAGGAGAGAGGATTGAAGACCCTTGTCCTGAGCTTGGGCAAGGCCTTGAAGCTGAGGGAGGGCCTCGGCCCACTACCTCCAGGACCCACTTGTCTGTAGTTATAGACTGCCAGGCCTGGAGGTAGTGGGTGAGCCTACCACAGGAAGAGGGGAGGCGACCCTGACAGAAACTTCTGGGGTTCTGCTCCACCTGTGGGGTAGGCTTGAGGGCTTGGACCCGCTCTGCCAGTACCCTTCTCCCCTGCCCTGAAATAGCCCCTCTGAAGTTGGTAGGTCGGAAGGGCCTGGGTCTGGAAGAATGGCCTATAGTAAGGTCGTGCTCTACCAGCCCTGGACAGTTGTTTCTGAGGGTGGCTGCCTTTTCTTTGGCTGCTGCACTCCTGTAAGCCACTTTGTATTCATCCATCTTTTCATATAGGCTTCAGTCTGCTGGCCAAAGAGGGATGAGGGTCACAGGCAAAATCCAAGGATTTTGATTGAGTGTCCTGGGATAAACCAAGCAAATCTCCTGAGAGAAATATAATTAGCCATAAGCCTGGCTGCAGTGTCGTTGGCATCTACAGCCATTCTAAACCGAAACTTGGATGCTTCAGCACCCTTTTATAACCTCTACAAAATGAGCTGCCATAGGTTCAGGACAGGATTTTGCAATCTTTGAAATTGTACCCCAAATACTTTTTGAAATTGGGACATATAAGTGGCTTGTTGAATGGCTAAAGAAGAACCCAGATAAGATTTTCTGGCTAGAGAGTCCATTTTCTGGAGTCCTTATCCGGGGTGGGATGCTGAGGTATGCCAGCCTTATCACAGGCTGCAGCCTGTAAACACCCTCATGGCTGGGGTGTGCAAACAAAATTCAGCACCAGACTTGGCTACCCAGTACTTCCTATCCAGTTTCTTATCAACTAGAGAAACTGAAGTGGGTGTCTGTAGAACCTTAAAACATGTTTCTTTAAGGTTTTATGGTTGAGAAAACAGCTTCTTTGCTGGAGCCACATCCATCATTTCAACAAAATCAGCCTCTTCCTCCTCATCCGTAGTCTCTTGAGTAGGAAGGTCTAAAGTCAGTGCCACCTGTTGCATTAAAAGCAAACACGGAGGTAAAGACCCCAGATCCCTTATTAGAGGAATCTGAGCGATGAGGGTCAGGAGAAACCTCTGGTTCTACCGGTTCTCCATAATCCTTTTCTTCCTCTTCCCCATAATCCACATCCCTCTCATCCTCAAGGTATTCAGAACCAGGATCGAGGGGACTGGTAACAGGAAAAGAACCTGGGAGCACAACCATAGGAAATTTAATCGAGGACCGTGGAACCTGAACCGGGGAGACTGGAGGACTGAAAATCTGAATAGTGTTAGCGATCTCCTCTGCGATAGGAACCGACAGTTTCACCAGTTGCGGTTCTGTGTTCTTCCTTTTCTTGCCCGTGGTTGCGGTTCAGCGGCCTGATCAGCAGTCGCGTTCTTAGGCTGTGAACCAGTACCCTGGTCAGAGGGTGTTTCATTCAGTTCAACAGCATTTTTTGATTTAGAAGATTTGTCTGTAACTGGCTCAGCAGTTGATTCAGACATTTTCTCCTTCAGTCGGTTCAATCGCCTGTCCAGCGTAGACCGAGGAAAATTTTTACAAATTTCACAATCTGTCTTAAGTGTTCAAACCGAGACAGAGAACACACATCAAATGGGGGCAGCTTTAGCAAATATTTCCCACGTTGGGAGCAGTGTTGGAAACCAGTAAAACCAGTTATTTTCTTGGGTGTCTTGAGACATGGCCACTATCCCAAAGTAAAATCTTTCTCTTTTTTTTTTGGTCGGTTTAAGGAGCAGAGAATGAACTGGGGTTTAGCCCAGTAACATACCAAAGAGAAATTTGAGTCAGAAATATATATACTTACAAGAAAAATAGGAAATAAGAAATATTTGTTCCTGACCAGAGAACTGGACAGAAACCAAGGACTTGCCTAACTCTTACTATCTATACTAGTTTACCTTTGTGAACCAGAGACAGCGGTTTAAAAATGTTAAACTAAAAGCGGTTGTAAAACCGAAAATAAACGTGAGTTTAGTAAAGATGCAGAGGATTCTCTGAGGCGTCTGACTAGTCAAGCGGAGTGAAGAATCTGATGGTTGATGTATTGTTTACGAGGAACAGTAGCTGAAAACCAAGCTTGAGCCTAGCATTCTCTCATTTGCATAGGTTCTATTAACCTTTTCAGCTCGGGGCAGTACTATGGTGGGACAATACTGCATATGCAGAATACAGTAAGATTTCCTGGGGTTAGAACACAATAGTATATGGTGAAGTATTACAAAGTTGCAAGTGCTTAGCTAATTGGTAATATACAACAGAAAATAGCAATGCAAGGGATTCAGAAGTCAGGCTATGCCTAGTGCTATGAAGACAGTTAGTAGAGGGTGGGAGTAGGACATTTTGAGAACTAAGAAAATTAAGAACAGTTGCGGTGGGGGAGGTAGGGTCATGAAGCAGGGAAGAGAGGACATGAGGAGGAGAAAATACGGATGGTATAGGGGAGGGAATTCCAGAGTTTGGTGAAATGGTGAGAGAAGCAACTTAGCTAGAGGACGTCAAGTGGTGGGTACAGCCCAGGTACAAGAGTTTGAGCCCTGAGGGAGGGAGGAGGAAGGAGGTAGAGAGAGTCTAAGAGGTGGGGAGAGGAGCCAAACCAGAATTTACTTGCACAAGGCTGACACAGTGGGCACGGCATCAGTCCTCGAGAGAGCTGATACAGAGTACTGTGGTGTGTCTGAGAGGACATCCAAGTACAAAGCAGCAGAAAAAACGGAAGAGAGTGTCTAGTCTGGCTAAGAAGGTACCACCGGGCGGCACTGTAAACCACGCCACCGTAGTCAGAGATTGGAATTCTGTCCTATGCACCTAGTATCCTACTAGCTCTCCCACTGCCTTGTCACACTGTTTGACCACCTTACGCCAACAGATAGGATTATCCCAGGCCTCTTTCCTGTTTGGTGGTTGCAGTGCACAGGAGAAAAACAATTAAAGTTACAAAGTCAAAGCAGGACCAGTGGCACAGAGCTGAGGCACTATGTGCCTTACCCATCACCATGCCGATGACCCAGGGTTGGTAACTAGCTCAGGTTGGCGGGAGGGAGATCGAACATCTGATGGACTGCTCTGGTTGGCTGGGGAGGATCGAGCATCCAATGGACTGCTCTCCTCTCCGGGTGGTGGGATCCACTGTCTCACTCCTTGACTGCCATCTGGTGGAGGCTGGGTAGCAGCTACAGAGCTTAAGCAGCACAGATGTAAGGCGCGGTTACATAACATGTACGTGCCTCCATGTGCACATGCTTACGGCTGCCACAGCAATGGAAGAAAAGTGGAGGAAAATGGTGGTCTCGGGCTACATGAAGGCCTGCCTGCCCTCGTCCTGCTCTGTCGCCGACTTGATGATCCAATCTGGACACAGGAACTCTGGGGAAGACAGCCTTCCTCTCCCAGCCCCGCCATAAGGGTGGGGGTGGGGAATCAGTGGAATGGGGCTCGGCTGGTCAGACAGGCAGTAGCTGGGAGAGGAGGGAGGCAAGGACAGGGCTGAAATAAACCTGCCGAAGACTCATGATGGATAAAAATGTATATGAAAAAAAGTTACAAAGTCAAATAAGAAACTTCCCAGAAGTGCTTCTGCCTCTGGCATATTGGTACAAAAGATCAACTACAATGAAGAATTGAGACACTCACACTGCCAGCATTCCATGCAGCTAGGTTCAGCTTTGAAAGGTGTGGGTGCATATTTCTCATCTTGTAAGTAACTCCTACTGACAACATGGATGAACACAGACAACCTTTACCCTCTCCCCTTTGCAATGGTCAGATCCCCACTGATTGGAAAGCTGCAGTCCTGACCCTCTATCGAAATCCTGCCCCTCTTCAGATCCAAAATGCCCACCCCATCGCAGCTGTTTCTGTTCTCAACCAACTCTTGAAAAATTAGGGCACAAACAAACAATGTGCATACTCCCAGACATCATTCTTAAAAGGGGCAATCGTGCTTCTGTCCAAACTGATTTTTGACTTTTTTTCTGACCTGGTTTAACATGGGAGCAAACAATTTGTAAACACTTCAGAGTGTTATTAAAAAAAGCTAATGTAGTCACTGAAGGTGTTGCCACTATTGGAAATCTGCAACATTTTATGTTATGGATACAGCCATTAGAAAGGATAAACTGAGATACAAGCGGAAGTGGAAATGAGGGCCACCATGTGCCCTCAGGACCATTACCCACTTCTTCAGTAAAACAGAACTTATCAATGTCCTGGGCTCAGTAGGAATGGCAGAGACAGGAAAATTTATTTTCAAAATTTGGTTGCATACTGGAAAGAAAGCAAACAAAAAAAAAGATGTGAATGTCTCCCAATTGGTTAAAGCATCTCATACATACATACTCTGGTACATGTAGACAATGGGAAGACTGGGTGGGCCATAGGCCCTTACCTGCCGACAGTGTCTATGTATCTATGTACATCTGCACATGCCTGTTGGTGGACTCCCTTAGCCAGAAGGGCCCACCTCAGAGTGTCTTTGAAGGGATGACCTACAGTTCATCATCATGTAAATATTGGTCATAAATTTAATACAAAGATCAGGGCCCCTGGTGTTCTGTGGCAGAATTTTCTGATTTCCTGGCAGGGCTCCTTGAATTCTGCGGCAGCATTTTCTGATTTCTGTGGCATGATTTATTCATTTCTCTGGCAGAATGCAGTCCTGTCATTGGCTAAATATGATGTGATGTCATCGATGACATCATATGCTGAGCATAGAGGAGGGCTTCAGGATAAGCGAGGTGGGAAAGAAAGCCTGACACTATGGAAAAACAGTATATTTATATGAAAATTCACCAAAACAATGAATTCTGCAGCTATATATATTCTGCGGCATGATGCAAATTCTGCGACAAATTCCATAACCCTAGCACCGCAGAAATTCCAGGCCTTGACAAAGATACATAGATGCTGTCGGCAGATAAGGACCACTGGCCCATCCAGTCTGTCCATTTAAGCTGCCTAACAAAGCCTCCAGTGATCCTATCTAGTCATTGGCTTTAGCTTTTTCTTCCTAGCTCTACTATTCCTTTGTTTCTGCCCCATGCATGTTTGAAGCCGCCACTGTAGGCTGCCACCACCTCCTGGGCAGGGTATTCCATGCATCCACCACCCTTTCTGTAAAAAGAACTTCCTGACATTTCCCTTATGTGGCCACCCTCAGTCTCATGTTGTCCTGACACTGTTATTAATCTGGAATATGTTATTCCTTCCACCTTAATGCCCTTGAGGTACTTGAATGTTTCTATCATGTCACCTTTCCCCTTCTTGTTCCAGCGTGAACAAACTGAGGTCCCTGCTATTGTGTCACTGCTATTCAATCAGATATACCCTCTCCTGTGAGACCATAAGTTTTGGCACTGAGGACAGAGAATGCTATCTTTACTTGATTAGCACAAAAAGACAGAATGAGTCATAGAAGGATGACTCACTGCCCAATGGCGGTTTTCATTCTATAAAAATGATCTGCATAATGCTATGGTGCCTATAAAACATTTCTCAGTCCTCAGGGAAAAATAATGTATATGCATCTTCCACCTAGGTAAATTTAAACAGCAGAAAACTAAAGAAAAGTGTGCCTGGGAAAGCCCTCTGCACTCCATTATGGGACAAGGATGCCCTGAAATCAAAATAAAGTCAGCAAGGAAGCCAAGCTAAGGGGTTCTAGAAACTTAGGAGTGCATGAAAATACAGTCACGTGCTAGACATCATGCGACTGGTGCAAAAGTGTGTTTGTAGCATAACATGTGCTTGCCCATAGAGGAAACAACGTGCACATGAGAGGGAAGATCAAACCAGCTGCTGGAAGAAAAGTACAATCCAGGCATTCACGCAACCAACAGCTGAGGTGAGCAAAACATCCTAAAATATTCACAAATGCTACAATACCTCAAAAGGCCTAAAAACACTTGGACGGAGGAATACTAGGCCAAACAGCTAAAAAACAATTGGTACCAACAACACAATGGGGTGGCACAAAGGAGGCTAAAATGACCAGATAAAATGAGAAAAAAAAATAATTATCTGAGGCAACAAGAGATAATTAACATGCCAAGTACAGGAAATGTCATAAGTAAACACACACATACAATTGCGTATCTTACTCTTAATCTCTGAATTAACATAACACTAACCCAGACCTTCACAGAATCTGTAAATGACAGAAAGCAGGTTAGTCAATTCTACTGCTGAAAAAGAGGAACAACTCAATTTAGGAAGTTCGCCTCAGACACAAACAAGTCCAACCTGCTGGAGTTACTCTAATAGGGAGAAAACAAACATTGCAAGGTTAAAAAGTCAAATGGACCAGTGTTTCTCCATGAAACCTGATGTGGATATGCTCATCAAGTCAACCCATCAGAAACGGGGCTTCTATATAGACTGAGTCTGCAATAATTCCAGAAACAAGAATAACTATAGCCAACGGTGTCCTCCTCCCCAACCTTACATATGCCGCTCCTATCCTGCACTAAGTGCCAAAACAGGGGTGCAACAGGATGCAGGCACTATATAATAAGATCACCCACCTGCAGCCAAGTCCCACCCCAGAAGGCATCACTGTGATGTGCAAGCCTCCCTTAACTTGCCTTCACTTGACTATCAGCTTTAATACCAACTCTGTGCCACGCTCAAACTACTACATGACCCCCACCTGAGAGTCTTGCCTGCTTCCTTAAACCCAAAAGGACTGGCAGGGTGCTCAGGACCTCCAGCAGACATTTAGTGGAGGTACCCAGGGCAAGGGCGACTGTTGGTAGCAGATCTTTCACAAACTCTGCACCCTGCTCTGGAATATGCTCCCTGCTGCCCTGCAATCAGCCAACTTACTGGGCTCCTTCGCACTGGGCTCAGAGGTCACCTGTTAAATAGTAGCAAGTGCGCCTGTGTCTGAAAACGAGGCTGGCAGAACAAGAGTGATGCAGCGACAAGAGCTACTTCTAACTGCTCTGAATTATTCATGCAGGCTCCACCCACTCAAGTGCTTCAAACATGTCTCTTACTAGTCCTTTGTAGTAACTGCCCGTAATAAATTACCCTCAAATGGTATAGTCCTTATGTATCTTGTCCTGTCTGACTTAAATTGTCTACCAATTAATGTATTTTGAATTATCTCTGCTTACTGTATGCACTGTCTTATGCTTATATGTAACTAACTCTGGGTCGCCTTCAAAAAGGGACCCTCAGGTCCTAGTGGGCTTACCCGTCAACAAAACTGAATAAATAAAATGATGAGCATCACAAAGTGCTTTCATCCCCAGAATACTAGTATAAAAGGCCAACTAAGATGGAGCACTGAAACACTCACAATCCCAGCATTCCATGCAGCTAGGTTCAGCTTTGAAAGCTGTAAACTGTACCAGTGAGCCACTATTCAAAGTGCATATCAGTCATCTTGTAAGCAACTCCCACTGACAAGATGAAGCAATTACAAAATAACGTTTAACCTTTCCCTATCGATGGTCAGATTCTCACTGAGTGGAAAGCTGCAGTCCTGATTCCTTTATAAACTGTGCCCTTTTTGGACCCAGAAATTACTGACCCATCTTAGTCTTATCTGTCCATAACCAAGTCTTGGAAAAATTAGTACACAGTGTTCATATTCTAAAACAGTATCCTCAAAAGAAGCAATGTGCTTCCGCCCAAACTGTTCCACCATCACTGCTACACTGAAGGTCACAAATCACTTAGCCACCATCCTTGATGAAAGCTGTCTTGCAGGAGCCATTTTCATTGACCTAACCAAGGTGTTTGATAGAGTACATCACAGCACCCTCTTGAACAAGTTACAAGTCAAAACTATGATGTAATATCATAGAAACAGATTTTATTTATTTATTTAGCTTTTGTTTACTGGGTAAGTACACTAGACAAGTATTATGCCTATTTTCAGGAGCGACCGGAGAAACATAGAAACATAGACTTTGACGGCAGATGGGACCACTTGGCCCACCAGTCTGCCCATTTCACTACCTATTGATAAGCTGCAGATTCTAGGTTAACCAACAGCCTACTTCCTGCAACCCCCCACTATAATTGCCTTATGTCTGTCCCATGCATGTTTGAATTCCCCGTTTAGATCGACAACCTCTCCAGGAAGGCGGTTCCATGCATCCACCACTCTCTCGTGAAAAGAATTTCCTCCACATTACCCCTGAGCCGTCCCCCAACTTTAAATTGTCCCCCTGGTTTTCACATCTCTTTTTCTGAAATATGCTACCCTCCTGGACTTTGTTGATCCCTTGAGGTACTTAAAGTTTCTATCATGTCCCCCGTCCTCCTTTCATCAAGGGTATACATATAAGCTCTCATAGCTCTCTTCATATGGTTTCTGATGTAGACCCTGCACCATTTTAGTTGCCCTCCTCTGGACTGCTTCTATCCTGTCTATGTCCTTGCGTAGATGAGGTCTCCCAAAACTGCACGCAGTACTCCAGATGGGGTCTCATCAACTGTCTGTACAGAGGGATAACCACTTCCTTTTCTACTTGTGATGCCCTCCCTATGCATCCCAGTATCCCCTGGCTCTCCTTACTGACTTCTCAGATTGCTTACCCACCTTTTAGGTCATCTGATATGACTACACCCAGATCCCTTTCCATTATTGTTGCTGTTAGTACCTCCTGCTATTGTGTACTCTTCTCCTGGTTTTTATTTCCCAGGTGCATATTTGCACTTCTTTGCATTGAATCTAAGTTGCCATATGTCTGACCATTCCTCCAACCTTGCACAAGTCCCTTTTCATCCTTTCTACCCCTTGTGTATCAACTCTGTTACAGATCTTTGTGTCATCCGCAAAGAGGCATACCTTTCCTTCCAGACCCTCCGCAATGTCACCTATAAAGACGTTAAAGAGGACTGGACCCAGTACTGAGCCCTGAGGTACTCCACTGGTAACCCTTCTTCAGAATGTGTTCCATTCACTACTACCTTCTGTGTCCTGTTGTGCAGCCAGTTTTCTACCAAGCTACCACCCTGGGACCCTCCCAGGCTGGCTAACTTGATTATTAATCTTTAATGCGGGACTGTGTCAAATGCCTTGCTAAAGTCTAGGTAGGCCATATCCACAGCCCTCCCTGGTTTTTACTTTGGTCACCCAGTCAAAGAAATCGATTAGATATTTGCCTTGACACGACCTTCCCCTGCTGTGAATCCATGCTGCTTTGGGTCCCAGCCCCACTGGCCTCTAGGTACTCAACAATTCTTTCTTTCAGAAGTGATTCATCATTTTCCCCACCACTGAGGTCAAAATAACAGGTCTATAGTTTCCTGCTTCTGCCTTGCTCCCACTTTTGTGAAGGGGAATCACATTTGCCTCCTCCAGTCCTCAGGTACCACCCTATCTTCCCATGATTTGTTAAAAAGTCTGTTAGTGGTGTCACTAGGTCCTCCCTTAGCTCTTTTAGAATTCTAAGGTGAATTCGTCAGGCCCCATTGCTTTGTCCACCTTGAGTTTTAGGAGTTCTTTCAGTACTCTTTCTTCTGTAAATGGACTGGTGTCAACCCCACTATCCAGAGTGCTTCTACTGTTTGGTTTAGGTAACTCCTCCTCCTCTTCTTCTGTGAATACTGAGCAAAAGTATTCATTCAGTATCTCTGCCTTTTCACTGTCTCCTCTGCCCACCTCCCTCTCTTATTAATCTTCACTATCCTCCCTTAACCTTTCTATGCCCTAATGTTACCTATAAAAGGTTTATTCCCCTTCTTAACTGAGTTGCTATCTTTTCCTCGGTTTGGGCCTTTGCTTTTCTGACTGCCTTCCCACTTCTTTCTGCTTTAATTGATACAGTTCCTGTGGTGCTCTGTCTGTGATTCCTTATACTTTTTGAATGCAGTCTTTTTCTCCTTAACCTTCCCTGACACCCTTTTGAGAGCCTATAGTGTTTTTATTCCGCTTTGTTTTCTTTGTTTCACACAAAGGCTTGTTGCCTCCATGATGGCAGTTTGATTTTTCTCCATTGTTCTTCCACCCTTCTTTCTGTCCATTTGCTAATGCATTCCTCAGGTATTCACCCATTATGCCAAAGTCAGTCCTTCTAAAGTCCAGTATCCTTGTCTTTGTATGGTTTGTCTCCATGGTTGTGTTTATTGTAAGCACACTGTGCAGTGGTCGCTTGTTCCCAGATGTCTACTGACTTCTAAGTTTGTGATCCTCTCTCCATTTGAGAGTACCAGGTCTAATATTGCTCCCTCCGAGTGGGTTCCACCACTAGCTGTCTAAGGCATGCTCCCTGTAGGGCATCAAGAATGACCCTGCTCTGGATTTGGCTGCAGCACGTCACGTTAACATCTGGCATATTCAGGTCCCCCATCATCAGTATCTCCCTTTTCAGCCATTTTGAGAATGCTCTCATCATTTTCTTGTCCATTTCTCCCTTGGACGGGGTCTGTATACAACCCCGAACGGATTGTGATGCCATTCCTGTCTCCAAGGTGACCCAGAGTTCCTCTTGTCCTCCCCTTTGCTTTTTAGTTCTGTAGCTTTGATCCCTTCCTTTATGTAGAGCTTACTCCACCTCCTCTTTTACCCTCCCTGTCCCTTCTGTTCATGAGGAACAACAGTCAAGGAGACATGGCAAAGAGAGTACAGTTTTTGTCACAGTAAACAAACATGGGAAATACATCATTTGACTCTAAGGAAACATACAGTAGTAAGCACATTTCAGATTATACACTCTAGACTAGCTAGTTCAACTGACAGATATACACAGGTCACCATACACAGTAGTGGAGCATAGCTCAAGGACTGGATTGGTCATAATATAACTTATAACACTGTCGTATTTGTCAGAGAAAGGGACGCTTGGCCCACCCAGTCTGCCCAGATGGTCCCTGCCTAGTCTGTCTCTGTAGACCTTAACTGGTTTCCGTGATTCTCCTTCTTCTCCGCCTATCCTTCACAACCTCTGAAATTTCATGTCTAAGAAGGTCCCAACCTTAGCTTACTCTATAAATGATCTCACTAGTCTGTATGCATGATGTCAAAAATCCACTAATGTACTGACAATACTATCATTTACGTTAATGTTAAAGCTAGAAGTTCCTCTGACCTCACAAAAGCATTACAGTCTGCTTTAACAGAACTCAAACATGGATGGATTAAAATATCTGCTTCTAAACAACATGAAACATTACGCTTTTTGATGGGAAAGCAGCCTCTTTTCTACTCTACATATTATGCCACTCTCAAATTACCCCTTAGAGGTGTTTAGGCCTTCAAATACCTCAGAATATGGTCTGACAATTCAATTTCTCCAAGTACATCAAGACAGTCAGCAGATCCCACCAAAAGCTAAGAGCCCTCTGACAGATATGCAACTGCCTAACCCCAGCCAACAGGAAGCTAATTTGGAGATGATCCATCCTGCCAGTGCTGGACTACAGCATCAAAATCTATAAAATAGCCCCAGCTTCCTAGCTATAGAAATCACAGTAGCATACAATATGTTAGCTTTGCTTTCAGCTGTGACAAAAGAACCTGCGCTGTCAGCTCTACAGCAGCTTTGGCCTCCTATCCTGTCCCTCTAAAAAGGAAAGCTTAAATGTGTCACCCTAATACAGAAATGTGCACACAGAATGTATTGTGCCCGTCTACCTCTACAATCTGTTAATCAAACTATCCCAGCCCAGTGTAAAATAGCTGGCATAGCAAAATACTAAGCAAAACAGGATGTACTGTACCACACCTAGCTCTACAATCTGTTAAACTATCCCAGCACGGTGTAAAAATAGCTGGCATAGCATTGCAAAGCATTATGCAGAATGGGGTAATGCTAACCATTTTTCAGTGAGTCCATAGCACAGTAGACAAAATTAATAGAACTACTGTACCAAGTGTTACACATTTTCACAGGTGATTAGCACTTTAGCTTGCAAAACTGCTAATCAGTTTTTCAGCTTATTTAATACTCTGGCAGCCATATGTACCGAACTTGCGGGGGTGGGTGGGGGACTTAGAGGTACCTAGGGTCAGAATAGCTACTGGAAAGGCTTTGCAACCAGTACCCCAACGCACCAACAACCTGGAACCTCCTTCAACACTGCAAAGGACACAACTTCTACATGGGTCTTCAATCTGTTTGTTCAGCTACTTACCCTTCAACTGCTCTCCTTCTCATGACCATGGTTCCCCAGATACCAAACCAGCTAACTCCTAACTACAGCTTCTTCCTACCCTCCCAACATCATATTTCTGCAGCGTCTGATTACTATTAATGTCTGCTCCATTTCATCAACTCCCAGCAGTGACACACACTGTGCTTTTTAAAACGCTTTGTATATACCTCGTATAGTAATAACATTTTTTTGTGATCATGTTAGTATGTTAATAATACACCTGTTGCCGTGAACCTTCTCCAAGACCTTCATGGCACTACATCTAAATGTGAATTTCCTGGTGTATGTAATTCTAAATAAGATAAATGTGTATGCTTGTACTGGCATATCTATACAGGTAATGGATTAATTAAATAAAAAAAAAACAGGTATTGCAAAATTGGAACATGTACTGATACTGTATCAATGTTCCTAGACTAGATTGACCACACGTCTCCTTCTGCCGCAAATTCTTATGTTCTTAGTCCTATTTTCATGGTATTCCCCATCTCCCATCCTCCCACTCTTGGGACACTTTAGCCTTCAACCTCACCCACTGCTGAGATCCTACTTTGACTTAACAGCTCTTCCACCAGCTGTATTAAAGCAGCACTACTAGATAAAAAACTGGATCTTTTGCAACAGTTTGTTGCCTGTGCTCTGGTGAACACTTACCTAGTAATCTTTATTGTTTTCACTGTACTATCACTCTGTAATTTGCTGGTGGGGGTTGTTTACATTTTCTGAACTGCAACCTCTGCTGCCAACCACGCATCGCATGACTAGCAGTACTACCCATGGAGACACTGAGAACACGCAGCACAGGGTCCCACAGAAATAAACAAAAGATGTGATGCGACACTCTAGTGGACAGCTGGCTGCAAATCAGGCACCTGTCATGTTTTCTGTTTATCCACAACAATGGAAATAAACGTTAAATATCCAAAAACTAAAGATCGTTAGAAAAAATATTTACAGATATGGAAACTGCAATTATGGTTGCATGCTTCCAGCAAAAGTCCACCTTTGGTTCAAAACTTTCCTCAGTACGTCTTAAGAACACAAGAACGCAGACAACTTGAAGCAATAGCACAGTTAGTCAGTCTTCTTATCTCAACAGAGCCGAGGTAACCCAGTGCAATAGTGAGCATATGCTGAACCAGTCTGTGCTGTTAAGGCACAGGTATCACTAGCAGGAGGCAAGAGGTGATCCTGACGCTATACAGGTCCCTGGTTAGGATGCACTTGAAAGTACCACGCAGTTCTGGAACCCCACCTCAGAAAAAGACCATGACTGCCTAGAGAGGGTCCACAGAAGGGCTACTAAAATGATGTAGTGTACGATGCAAGGTAAGTCATATGAGGAGAGACTGACTGGCCATAACATGTATATATTACAGGCAAGACAGGAAGGAAAATATGATAGAGGCCTACAAATACATACATGGGGTCAAAAGAGGCAACTGGAAAACACTGTTCAAGTGTAACAAGTGGTCAGTACCAGGAGACATGAGTACAAACATCTGAGGGCCCTTTAAAAGGGACATAAGGAAATGCCACTTCATAGAGAGGGTGATGGACAAATGGAACAGACTGCCAAGCATGCTGACAAGATCCAAGTATGTCCATGGGTTTAGGTGGGATGGGACAGTTACAGAGGCATAGTGTCTGTGGGTTCAGGAAATGGGTAGGACAACATTAAAACTGGGTCAGAGCTCACCTCTGAAGGCTCAGACTAAGCAACAGGCTGTTGTTAGTACACACTGAACAGATCGGCCCAACCCTCAAATCTTCCTCTGCCTGCAAAATTTCACTGTTTCTATGTTTCAGTGGGTAACCATGTATTCCCTTTTCACTAGTATACTTATCTAACCTATTTCTGAATGTATTTATTGTAGAACACATAATCTCATGTTCCAGTACTGCATTCCATGTATTGATCATCCTATGTGTAAAGAAGTATCTTCTTTGATCAGTTCTTAAAGAATCACTTTAATATTTAAACCATCAGCGCTGTGCTAAGAGGCTTGCACTGTGCTAAATACAACACATCCAACAGCCTAGCAGTGAAGCTATATATAGAACTGCACAGCACGCTGCTAAGCGCTTAGGGTGGCTTTTAATACACCACAGTGCCCATGCAACTGAATATACCTCTTGCATACAGGGCACTGTGGTATGTTAAATGGCTTTTTGGAATTCAAAATGGCTGCTGTGGTAGCATTACTTTCCCACTTCCACAACCTCCAACTCTCAACACTTCTACCCTCCCATTGTTTTCAGCAATGCCCTAACCCTCCTATTACTGCACTGCTGCTTCTCTCGTACAGTTTATTGTACTACATAATTCCTGCTCTAATACATTGATTAGAAATGTAGAATTTGACAGCAAAGAAGGACCGCTTGTCCCATCCAGTCTTGCTCATTTTGTCCCTGCCTATACCATCACCGCAGACCCTACTTGATCTCCGCACCTCTTTGCTGCCCACTAAGATTCCTCTGTACCTATCTCATGCATGCTTGAAGCCCACCATGGTTTCCATCCCCACCATCTCTACTGAAGACTGTTCCAGGCACCAACCACTCTTTCAGTTAAGTACTTTCTCTGATCTCACCCCATTTATCTTCTTCCAGCTTCACTATATTATCTCGTTCTCTACTGCTCTTTCTTCTGAATACTCCCCTCCGGTACCATATTTACCGATGAGGTATTTATAAGTCTCTATCATATCACCATTCTCCTCTCTTTCAGGGTGTACATACTGAGGTCCCTCCTTGTAGGGCTTCTGATGCAGACAGTGCACCATTTACCTGCCCTCCTCTAGACTGCCTTACCTTTAAGTTCTTCCTAAGATGTGGTCTCAGAACTGAACATATCCTCCATGTGGGGTCTCACCAGCAATCTCTACAGTGGCAGCACCACCTCCCTCCTTCTGCTGGCAATGCCTCCCCTATGCCCACATTCCACTGGCCTTACCCACTGCCTTGCTACACAGAGGTCATCATTGTGATTATTCCTAGTCCCTTTCTTATTTGATGACCATCAATATCTCTCCTCCCATAATGTACTCTGTCTCTGGTTGCTGTGCCCTAACTGCATGATTTTGCACTTTTTCACACTAAACCCAGCTGCCATGCTCTTGACCACTATTCAAGTATTCTCTGGTCTCTGCATTCTTTCCACCCCTCTGGAGTGTCCACCCTATTGTAGCTTTTGGTATCCTCTGAAAAGGCAGACCTTCCCTTCAGATCACCTGCAATGCGCATATAAAGACATTAAAGAGGACTGGTCTCACTACTGAGCCCTGTGGCACCCCACTGGTCACCCTCCCTTTCCTCAGAGTGAATTCAATTTATCACCACCCCGTCACCGATATGTTAACCAATTTGTTACCCAGTTTACCACCTCTGAATCACCCTAGCTTCCCAGTTTCCTTATGAGCCTCCTTAGTGGATCAGTGTTGAAAGCCTTAGTGAACTTCCTCAGCAGGCCACGCCCTCGGCCAAACTGTAGATCTATTTCTGGTCACCAGTCAAAACCTCCATCAGATTTGTTTTGACATGCCCCTCCCCGAATCTTATGTTACCTCAGGTATTTCAACCTCACTGGATTCAAGATACTCCACAATCCTTTCTTTCAGCAGCGACTATTAGCTTTTTCACTACTGCTATCAGGCTGAATGACCTATAGTTATCAACCTCTTCCCTGCTACGCTTTTGTGAAGCTAGATTACATCTGCCATCCTCAGTCCTCTGGAACCATCCATTTCAGTGAGTTGTTAAAAGGACTGTTAGAGGTGCAGCCAGCACCTCCTAAGCTCCCTCAGCACCCTTGGGTGTACCCATCTAGCCCCCAGTTTTATACACTTTCCAGTTTGTAAGTCCCTGCAGGACTCTCTCCTCTGTATTTATTTAGATCTCTGATTAAACACCTGTAAAGGGACTTGTGTCTACTCCCCCTCTCAAATGCCGTTAATTTTATGTAGCCCATCCCTTCCACTGTGAAAACTGTTCAGGTATCTTTTCCTGGTCATCCTCTGCAGTCTCCACCTGCCCTTCTTAACCTCACAATCCCTCCCGATCTTCCTCTTTTCACTTATGTACCAAAATGTACTGTCCACTTCTCTACCCTTGTACTATTCTGTTCTCAGTGTGCACTCTGCACTCCATACCACTTTCCCTGCTTAAATCTCTGCTTCTCCTTATACACCTCCGTCTCTTCTTTCTGCATACACCTCCCTGTCCTTTTCTCTGTGCATCTCTTTATATCTCCTGAATACTACTCTTTAACTTTTCAAGGGTGGTGGTAAATGGAACAGTCAGAAGAAAGGAGGTGACCAGTGAATACCTCAGGAATCAGTTCTGGGGCCAGTCCTCTTAACATCTTCATCAGCGACCTTTATTTATTCATTTTGGATTAATACCTTTGAGCCAAAGGCTCTTTACATAGGTTCCACGTCAAAGACATCTGGAGGGTAAGGGTGCAGTACATAAGGTTGGTAATATACAAACATACAGGTAGCAAAATCATAAAGTCATAGCAAGCGAAAGTTGTATATACAACAGCATGTGTTTTTTTTGCACAACATTGTAAAAGCAGCGCAGCTACAGGCATTGTCAAACAGTATGCTGTATCTCAGACACCAGTGCCTAAATGCGCTGGTTCACAGCAATGTCAAGAGTGGAGGGCAGGAGAGGGACACCTGAGCAGGTTGATATTGAGCTGGGAGGGTGGACAGGATAGCAAGAGAGGGTAGATGGGTTAAGAGATAGCAGAGGGAGGGAGAAGAGTGGTAGTAGCAGTGACTGGGGGGGATAGAGGTGGGTTAGGTATGGGAAGAGACTAAATGGGCATGGGAGGGAGGAAGGAGCTGCTGGGATAGTAGGGAAATGGAGTGAACAGGGGTGGCAGGTGAGGACTGAAATAGGGAAGGGGTGGGAGAAGGGAGGCATAATGGGAAGGAGTGGATTGCAGGGTGAAAGGTTTGCCTGACACGAAGATCTGCAACAGAGTGGATACTCCGGGGGTGTGGAAAGGATGAGAAAAGACCTTGAAAAGATGGTCTGAAGTGTGTCAACTGAAGTTTCATGCTAAGAAGTGAAAATAATGCATGTGGGGGCAGGAACCCTGGAGACAGCTACAAGATGGGGGGTTGCTGACAGTAACTACGGAAGAAAGATATTTGGGAATCACCATCACAGGACGACCTGAAACCACCAGACTCATGGATGGCAGTAGGGAAAGATAGTGAGATGTTGGGGTGCATTGAAAGGGTATCACAAGTCAAGGAGGCAGTATAGCGCAGTGGTTTAAGGCTCTGAGCTGCAGACCTGGGTTTGAATCCAACATCCCCCACTTGCATTCTGTGTGACCCTGAACAAGTCCTTAACTTCCTTATGCTCCCAGGTCACACCTGTACACAAGCTTTCAGCTTAATGTCTCTCTCCTGGTGAAGATAAAAAAAAAAAAAAGAGGATAATGATTCCACTATACAAAACGCTGTGAGAAGCCTCATACTGAATACTGCGTGCAGTTCTGGAGACCACATCTTCATTAGGACGTCGACAGGCTGGAGACAGTACAGAGGAGGGCAACTAAGATGGTATGGGGTTTACAGCAAAAGAATATGAGGAAAGATTAAGAGACCTCAACATGTATACACTAGAGAAGGGGGCATGATCAAAATGGTCAAGTACCTCAAGGGCGTAAACAAGGTGGAAGGAATAGCATCTTCCAATATAAAAGGAGTACTAGGACAAGTGGACATGACATGAGGTTGGAGGGAGGCCACATAAGGGGAAGCATTGAGAAAGTTCTTTTTCACCGAGAGGGTGGTGGATGCATGGAACAGCCTGCCTCAGGAGGTGGCGGAAGCAAGCACTGTAGCTACCTTCAAACATGCATGGGATACTCAAAGGGTACCAGAGAGACAGAAAGGTGCAGCTAAGGCCAATGACAAGTTCAGTGGCTGCTAATACAGGTATGGTAAAGGGCAGACTAGATGGGCCTAGTGGTCCTTATTTGCCGTCAACTTCTATGTTTCAGCCACTTCAAGAACCACAGTGGTATCTTTTCCTAGTTTTGCTTCCTTCCTCTGTGCAGAGGTTTGTTGCCTTCAGTTTGGCCTTGTTTAGCTTAGCCCACTGTTTCTCCACCCAGGTCACCCCCACTAGGTCCTCTCCAAGGCAGTCACTCATTTTTCAAAAATCAACCTCCTAGGTTCGCACCTACCACCGTCCTTATGTTGAACCACACTGGACTGTGATCACTGGTCCCCAGGTGGCCTCCACCTTGATATTTGTAATACTGTCCCTATTAGTTAGCACCAGGTCCGCCCATCAAAGTGGTCTCCCTGACTAGTTGCCTGAAGAACACCCCTGCAGGAGTCCAGGACAGTTTTAACTCATTTTGTTCAGTTGTAAACAATGTACCTTGTACTCCATTGTTTTCTAACCCCTTCCCCGACCAATCTGAAAGCGAGATGATACCAGCTCAGTATGTCTTCCCTGGTAAAACTTTTGAAATAAAATAAGTATCATGTACAGTGGTGCCAGTTTATTTTATTTATTTGTATTCGGATGACACCTTTGAGCAAGGGGCTCTTTACAAGGTTCCGCGTCAAGGCAATAAGGTACGAAAACATAACATGATTATTACAATGGAACTTACTAAAAAAAAAAAAGGTTACAATAATATCAACTAAAGGCATTGTCAAGGAATTGTGCTGCTAGTTAATTATACAGTACAAGTCATAGGCGGCTCAGTGAAGCTTTGTTAGGAGTGGATTAGTGGAAAAGAGAAGAAGAGTGGTGGTGAGGGTGGTATGGGAGAGGAGGGAGTGAGGAGGGAGAAATAGGGAGGGCATTGTGTTGGGTTATGGTAGATGTAAAGTGGCCTGTGTAAAGTAACAAAAATACCATTCCCACTGATCTCCTTTAATACACAATCCATGGTACTAGTGGTCCCTCTTCCTTACCCAGGCACTAATCCCACATAGAATTCATGTAAACCCTAGTTCTCATGGTACCCCCCACCCAATTAGAATTCATGTAAATCCTTGGTTTTAGTGGTACAGTATAACCCTATATCCAATCCCAATTATCCAAACCTGTCTAGTGTCCCCAACTAAATGGTGATAATCAGGCATAGCTAATCAGGATTATACTGTACGACATTGTGGGCGGTGTGAAACACTAACCCAATTTCTCATATGCAGCTGCCAAATACTGACATACTTGCTGCAGGCATGTTAAAACTCTGCTTGTTTATTAGCAGCTGACTGTGACCAGATTTCCACCGCAAACACTCAGATGCAGTCATCTCGGCTCATGTGCCAGTCATGTTCTAATCTGTGCTAACTGTACCATTAGCGACTATTGCAAACAATCAAGACACCCAGTATGGTTCTGTAAAGAAACCGGTTTCTAATCAACACCGCAGTTATTGCATAAATTCTGAATCACCTAGCACAAGAACTGGAGGCTACCGGAACTGCACAGGATCGCATAGCAGACTGAATGTTCCACGAGGCTGTGTGAAAAGCAGTGTGCCATCACTAAATTTTTAGTTTTATAGACTGTTTGATCGATAATTTCAACTACGTATGCCTAACATGTTTTTAATGAATGGACACTTTATTACACTTGATTAGTTTTTAGACTGTGCATTTGTAACTTTATTAAATTTATAGTAAAATGCTTATCTGTACAACACACACTCCATTTGTTGTTTCTGTGAATAGAACAACATACAATGACTCACAAGTCAGCACAGAACTGTCAGGCGCAAATGGTAAAACAGTGGTCTCTTGTTTATCAACCCCGATTGTCGAAAAAGAATTGCATGTCTCCCACTGCTTTCGGATAATCGGGTTATACTTTGTAAAAGAACCCCTCAAAGGTATTGTGATCCTAGATTGAAATAAATAAATAAATACTGTACTTCAGTCTGCCAGTATCCCCATCAGGGTTATGTATGCTACTACATTGTACTCACTGGTAGTCTACTACCCTCTCAACCAAATCTCCATTAGCACAACAGAACATCTCCTAGTGTCCAGTTTTCCCAACCCCTACAAAATAGCATCCGATACTAACCTCTGCTCACTTCCCTGGCCAGCTGCGATCTGCCCACAAATCCTGCAGCAATATATCAATCTGTATATTGATACATGGCTTTTAGACAGAAAGTGTGTCATTCCACCACGCAGCAGTAGCAAAAGACGCAGTGCCGATTACCCACATTTTGACAACATACGGTGACTCGTAAATCAGCACAGAACTGTCAGGCGTAAATGGTAAAACAATGGTCTCTCGCTTATCCGAACTCTTTCCGATTATCCGAAAGAATTGCAGGTCTCCCTGCTGCTTCGGATAATCGAGTTATACTGTACTCCATTCTGCCATTATCCCCATCAGGGTATGCATGCTACTACACTGTACTCCTTGTAGTCTACTACCCCTCAACCAAATCTCCATTAGCACAACAGAACATCTCCCTAGTGTTCAGTTGTCCCCAACCTACAAAACAGCATCTGGTACTAACCCTCTGCTCACTTCCCCAGCCAGCTGCGATCTGCCCACAAATCCTATAGCAATATATCAATCCATATATTGATACATGACTTTGGACAGAAAGTGTGTCATCCCACCAGCGCAGCAGTGTAGCATTACGTAAAGCACCCACCCACATTTTGAAGCGCAAGACTGAGGCATGGGAGGGCCTGCAAGGAGGGAAAGTGGGCAGAGCTTGGTGCTTGCCTGTTCCATAGCGGAAGCGGGGGCAGCATGGACGCCAGGTGGGCACGACAGATACTGACACGCCACGAGTGATATGCATCATGACATCACTGCATGCCACACCTCCAAGGGGTCAAAAAAAAAAGAGGAAATGCCAGTGGTAGGATGGCACCAAACAATCCCTGACCCTGCACCTGACCAGCTGGGCACACCGCCGAAACTACATTCAGAGCACAGCAGGGTCTGGGAACCATGCTGTGGGAGGGGTAGCCCTGGGGAAGACAGCTGGTGGCAAGTCCCAGTGGATGTCAGGGTGACAGGGCTGGGGAGCTCGGCAGAAGGGGGCAGACTAGAGGAGCAGAAATAGAAATGAAAAAGTAAAACTAAGCAAGTCCACATAAGGCAGTACTGCGCGTGTGTGGACTTAGTTACTCCTTGTCAAACAGTCCTGTATCGTTAAGCTCAGTATATACTGCTACAGAACTTGCGTGAGGCAGTCAGCAGCCTACCACAGAGGTAAACAGAGGGTTCGGGGGGGTTGGGTTGTAACAGGGCTACTGAGGGGACCCACAGGACACCAGAAAGACATTCTGCAGTGCCAGCAGGGATCAGGTGAAGGACTGGTGGGGGGCGCAATAGTCTACCTCTTACTGTAATATACGTAGCCCTACTATGGGGATTAGTTGGGCACCACTAGTACCAGGGATTTAATGAATTCCAAGCGAGACTGAGTGGGAGGGGCTTCTAGTACCAGGAAGGTACACAAATTCTAAGTGGGATTGAGTGAGGGAGGAGGGAGACCACCAGCACTAGCAATTTACATTTAGTAATCTATAGGAGGCAGTACGGCGCAGTGGCTTAAGGCTCTGAGCTGCAAATCTGGTAACATCCAGCAGACCAGACCGGGTTTGAATCCCACAGTTTCCACTTGCATACTGTGTGACCCTGAGCAAGTCACTTAACTTCCCTGTGCTCCCAGGTCGCTCCTGTAAAAAGCTTTCAACAGTGTGCTACTCCTGGTTAAACAGCTAAATAAAAAAAATCTTATGACTGGGGTTCAGGGCAGGAGAGCAGCACCAACATCTCTCTGTGCAATGCTTCTACATCCAACAGCAAGGCAGCATTGCACAGAAATGGTACTGGCCACATGACGACATGGAATGGCCTTTGCATGCCTCTATGCAGTCATTAGTATACTGGCATTTTCATATGGCAGCCAGAAAGGCTGTGGAGCACTACACATCTGCACTCTGCAGGGCACATCTGCACTCTGCAGGGCACTATTACAGCCCAATATTCATACACGCCGACAAGGGCACTATACATGTATAAATATACCCAAAACACCAGTATAATTAGTGCACAGTGCTATGGGCTGTGGCTGAATATGGGGGTCTCAGTTTATAAAACACAGAACTATTTATATTCTATAAAAAATACACTATAAAACTTCTCTGAAGACTTAATCTTAAGTGTAGTCACCGTTATTGTAATCACTGAATAAACAGACAATCCTTCTAAACATGACTGTTTACGCTGCACTAGATTGCCAGTGTGTCTGTATAAACTAATTAATACGAAACATACAAAGAAACCAGCAGAAGGAGGCCATTTGGTCTATCAAGTCTGCTCGTATTGCAGGGTCTACAGTTTTATCTTGTACACTGCACTTATCATGCTCACTTTTGTTCATGTCAGAGTGAGTGTGCATACACTGTGTGTGTGTATATACAAGTGCGCATGTACAAAATGTTTTGTTTACTCTCTCTAGCTTCTAATTAACTCCTGGTCACCCTTAAAAGGGACTTCGTCTTAGCTGGCCTACTTGTTATCAAAATTCAATAAATGAATAAATACAAAATCCACTCCACCAGATCCGACAAGTCTCTTTTTTTCTCTACCTCTTTTAACTATGCACACTTTTATAGATCATTCCTGAGATGCAACAGTCAAATCCTCAATTCCAAGTTTATTTTCATTAGCATTTCATTTAACCATTTTGGTTTCACTTGCAGCCAAAACTAATGTTGCACCATGTGTGTTCTGGAAGCGTTACCTTTTTAATATATATCTAGACAGAAGGCCACTTTAATTGGAAACACTCTTAAGTCAGTGGCAGGACAGTAAACATTTGATTTTATTGGAGTAATGGGATCACACAATAACCGAATACAATTAAGAGGCCAAAATTTGTAAAAAGGTACTTACCATATTAATTTACTTATCTTATAACCATCTTCTCAAGTTTTTTGTCATATCGGACAAAAAAAAAAAGAAAAGAACAGATATGGAAGTATGACCTTTGATTTATTTATTTTACAAACTTCAACATCAACATTTATTTAAAACAAGGATCCAATATCATTTACGTAACAAACACTGGAATATAAAAGCACTTGCCTACTAAATGAAATTATTCGGTATCCATGATTGTTTTTAATAAGTACTATATTGGAGAATGCTAAATTAAAAATGTTTAAAACTGCATTATAATTGTATGTATAATCATTTAATTATCCACATTTGTCATATTACTTATGGAATACCCCACGTTACTTACTAGATCTGAACTACTAGAGGGCAGCACAAGCAAGCCTGTTCAAAAATTGATCATGTACTGTATGTTGGGAGGCAGTGTTACTAGGCAAATAGTTTCTCCAGGCATTTCCAAATTTAGCTATAAATGCCATTGTTGAAATTGCCAAATTACTACAGTAATCCCCCGGGTTATAGATCTAAATTCAGTGTATTCCTAAGAGTTCTGTTACTTGGTTAAGCCCAGAGACCAATTAGGGTCTACAGTAGCACAGTCAGTAGGGACTTTAGGCAGATTAGGTGGGCCAAGAGGCCCTTTTCTGCTGAGTTTCTATGTTAAAAAATTCAAGTAAAAGTTGGCCAAAATACAGGAATGTAATAAACCCCCTAACAGAAGTATACTTTGTAGTCCCAATAATTCTATTTAGTATTTACGTGTGTGGACAAAGGATATCAAAAGTGTGTTTAGTATTACTGGAGAAGGCCATTTAAACAAAGGGAAACTTTTTTTTTTTTTTTTTGTACTGTATTAGCAGTGGATCATACAGTATAGCGTAAACCTACAAGATATAATGAAGGGATATGAAAGACCAACAGCATTGTTTATCCACTACTGTACTAACATAACGTTTATTTATTAATGCCTGCAGCTTAAGACAGTGTAGGATCCCCATGCTAGGCCACCATTTATGTCAAAATTTGCTTTCATTTTCAGTGTTCATTTAGGCAGGCATGAGTCCAATGCTCCAATATTATGTGGGCTTGAGAAGATCTTGAAATGTTACAAAAGCTAGGGCTATAAATTTGATTCTCTTCTGAATGGCAACACAGCAAATTTAATCAAGTTGACCGAAAGTTTGTAGAACTATCCAATTTCCAAATTTACCATTCACTGCATGGACATTGGTGGCATTTTTTGGGATCTTCCCATTTTACCACTACCGTCTTACTTGTCACGCTTGCCAATAGTTGGCAAAAATTGCACTTTTTTAAGCAAAACTACATTTCTGGCATCCTTAGAGTCTGTTTTAATTCCGAACAGCTTTTATTGCTGATTACATAACTAATGACTAAAATCTATAAATATGGCCACCACTACCAATACTTAAATATCTCCATTAAAGTTACCCTTTGACTGTACAAGCTAGGTTCATGCACTGGACAGATTAGGGTGCAGCTGGCACAGGTTTTTGTTGGTAAATAGTACAGCACCAAGACATTTATCTTCACGGCGGGTGTCGCAAGAGAGCAATAATTTTTAAAAGCTTCTGAACACCATATCTCAGTTCAAGAATGAAATAAAAATAGGAATACTGACGTTCTTTTCAAGAAATATACAATTACTAAAATCTATTATGAGGAGAATGTAGCAAATACTGCTGTTTTAAAATAAATGACAATTCTGGGTGCTTGCCTTGTTTTAGTTTTCCATCTACACCATTTTGCACGTTTTGGTTCCCCTTCCCTCACTTGGGGTCTTTCCATGTTTTGAAAACCTGCTGGCATTTTTCTCAACTACTGAATGCAATTGCAAATGACGCCTGTGCATAACTTACTTTCAAAACTGACTGAAAGTGAGCATATAGTTTACAGCCAACATGCAAGCTATGCTGCTAAAACACGACCGTGTTACAACTACAGTCATGAAGCACCTATAACTGTGCTTATACATAGTAGTGGGAGTCTAATCTTTTCATATCCCAGCCACTTCCAAATTCTCATGTGGTTCAAAATTGTATAAATCAGTGCAATATATGGAAAGGGATTTTAAATACAAACCTACTGGAGTCCATGTATTGGTCTGCCTTTTTATGCAGTATCAGCTTCTATTTTGACCAGACTACGAACGTGTTTGTGAAGCCCTTCCAATCTACATATAAGAGGGACTTCCAAGAACATGATCAACTGACATGATGATGCATCTGCCAACTGTAATTAGGCAGAGCAAAACTCTAATGTGATCTGGTTTGTGTTTTATCGTTGTATCAAGACTTATTTTTCAAGCTATTCATGAAAGTAAAACTGGGAATCAAGAATTTATAGAAATATATTCTGTGGTTAGGTAACTGACAATATGTGTACTCAACTTCGAAGACACTGGACTCTCCAGCCTACTACGCAGGTCATTTTGTGGAGATGCAGAAGAACATGGCTTGATATAAACAAAACTACATTTATAATAAAAAAAAAAAAAAAGCCATCTTCCTTGACACTCTCCGTCATTTTATATTTACTGCAACATATTTCTTACTGTAAGTCACATCTGCAGATTGCTTTAGGTACAGGACTATCAAAATGTATGTTCAACAAGCAAGGCCCAAAGGGACAGTTTCTGTGGTGTGTGGTGGTGGTGGGGGCACCACTCATTTTATTCACATGGAACCTTCTGTAAATTATAACTGCTCACTGAGGTACTGTAGCACCTGTAGACTGTTGCACTTCACAAAGCCCACAGGTGCGGGGAGGGCACACTATAGCCATGGCCCTGCCACTTTATAAGTAGAAGGGCCTGGCCCTATCAGTTTTATTTTATCATATTACTTTATTACTAGAAGGACCATGCCTTTAAAATGCAACATGTGCAGTAAACAGTTTTACTTTCTAATGACTCCCTTTTATGGCTTGCAGAGTGTCAGCAGAATTTTGAAAAGTGAATGTCTCAGTAGTGTGTGGGGGAGAAGAGATGGGTTCATTGCCTGCTGACTTAAGGGACAGGGCCAAACTGTAAAATGAAAAGGAAGGGCCAGACCTTCAGGTGGGCATTAAGGAACTAGGCACTGGAAGCTGCTGTTGGTCGTGGGAGGTAGCTACTGCCACAGCATACATTCGGATGATGAAAAACTGAGCGTCAATTGGGGGTTGAATTCACCCTTACATCCTTGGCCTTATTACCACTGTTTTTCAGACTGTTCCGCCACCAGTGACGAAAGATCACCACATAGAAATAGTGACTGTGATGTTCTGTGGACATAATATAACTTTGTTTTCCGCAACAGCAAGCGGAAATGAACAGATCTGCTGTTCGCTTTCTTCCTCACCCTAGAAGCAAAACTATATAGCCTTGATATGTCTGACAAATACCAGTGGTTAAAAATAAAAAGTCAAATACTGTGTGACCTTAGACAAGTCCCCTTCTCAGTGCCCACACCCACCCACCCACCCACCCAGCAGCAGTAATGGGTCAAAACTGGTCTCCACTGGAAATTGTTTGTTGCATCTCATCTGGGCTATCCTGGGCAAATAAACTCCATATAAACATATATTGCTTTGGTCTTCGCCCAAAATTGCCGAAAGGTGCTTTGCTAAACTACCTCACACACTGTTTTCATCAAGTAACAGAGAAATGTTACTGACCATTTTTCAGGTAAATACAGCATGAACTGTTCTAAATTTAAAAAATTAAGTGAAAGGGTTGTAACATGTGGGTTTAACTTATCTACAAATTGAAACCTATTAGTCCTGCACACATATTTCCTTTTTTCATTTGTTTTAACCTTGCAATCTTGAAAATTGCCTTGTAATTGAAGGTAGCTTCAATGTGTGATGGCTGTTTTCTTCCTTAGAAATGTTGTCCTTTGTGGGTATAAAACAAACCCTATAACCCGACAGCATTTTCCTCCATCATGGGTTTTCGGTACAAAATGCCCTACAACGCCAACAGACCTTTTTCCTACATAACAAACCCTATAATCCCTCTTGCAGTTGTCTCGGTAGTATGAAACCATTTTGTATGTTCCACCCATCGTTTAGTGCAGCAGAGAAGCGGTTCACGCATTCCACATTTCTGCAATATAAACGTTTTGCTTTTTGTTTGTTACACCGGAGCATCAGTCCCACTTTGAGTTTCACCAACCCAAGCTCTGTATCGTTTGCATTTTTATATTTGTATCCTCATGTTCACATAATAGCACCTTTAATAGTTGCTTTAGTTTCTCCAGCGACTTCAGCAGTGCGTTCTCCACGTCGGCTATTTTCTCTCTCGACAGCACTGCGATGTTACAACAACCTAACACAAAATGGCGGATGAAATTCTTAGAACATTCCAGATGCTATAAAATGGCGCCGAGAACGAATAAAAATTTAAAAAAATGAAGAGGGAGACGAGAGTAGACAAAGGCGGAAAAAAAGGCTGATACTGTGTGTGGATATGACACAATTTTACTTATGCCACATATTTACTTCCTATTGTTCTATATTTACAGTATATCCAAAATAATGTATCGGCAACTTGATAATCGCAAATTGTGTAGGTTTGTAAATTAGTTAAAATACCATTCCTTTACCGAATATACTGCACTGTTTATCTTTAATCCATTTCCAGTTCCTCACTATACTCTCACGCGTTATAAAATGCAGCAACTTTGACAAATGAAAGGGAAAATCGTTTTAATGAATATCCAGTGTTTGCCCTCATTTATTCCACTGATATGATTTCCATAATGTCTGGGGAAAAGCAAAATGAAGCTGTGTAAAAAAAATCCATACAGATAAAAACCTACACTCACAAGAAAGTAAACTTTCACAAAATACATTTAATTTAAAGAATTCGGTAGCTCCACTTATGCGAGGAAGACATTTCATGATTCACTCCATATTTCCACCATTTTGTACTTTAATTATCCCTTGAAAACCTATTTTAAGACCTCGCAGGAACTGTAGATTGAAATGGAACATTATTCTGTGGAAGTTGATTAACTCCGCATTATTTCCTTTTATTTAGTATTACTTTGTTCCCTCAGTACACAAGGTTTCTCTCCTCAGTGCTGCGTTTCCAGAAGTTTCTACATATACTGCAGTCTCCTCTCCTAGCAGCGAGAATTGGGGCAAGCGCGTAGAACAAATGCAGATATTTGCCGCATATTCGCGCGTGCGCTTTTCCGCTGCAGCAACAGTTGTGTCAAAACCTGTAAACAAGGAGAATTGTGACTGCGCACGCGCGCTTTGCTAGCTTACCAAAATTGAGCTTGCTTGACGTAGCAAACCAAGCTGCATGTTCAGTCAGACTTGGCATTAGGCGCCACATGGCAAGATCTCCTGATTGACGACTAAAGAAAGTACTTATCACACTCGCCGGACTGTTTTATTGACAACCAGATTGGTTATGTTCAGCATTTAGGATGCTGCAAAAGGACTATGTGAAGTGTATATGCTATAAATAATTGAGTGCTGGAAAGGTAGCAGCCTAATAGTGTGACAGCATCATTAGGTAACTACTGGAAATCCTTACAACGCAATTCCTTTAAAGTGAAAAAAATGTTCAAATACATTTTATTCGACATTTTCAGCACCAGCATTTAAAGACTAAAGAACCTCTGTGCGTAAACACTGAGGGCAAGGTTACCCCAAAGGGCATTTGGCTGGGAAGCCAAGTTTCTAGAAAATACAAAATCACACATGCTCCCCACAATGCAAAGCATCATGGGCTGCATATGCAAATCACCACAGAATGTTAGTGTGTCACCTAGTTTTTAAAGAGGACCTTTCCAGTCCTTTAAACATGCATAAAATTCCCTTCCTGCATTGATTCCTGTTTTGTATTTCTGAAATGTTCTATGCAATTAGTTTTGCATTCTGAGCTTCTAATCTGTACTAAGTAATGCTGCCCTGTATACCTCATAGCATTTTGTCACTGAAATGTTGGATACAGACACAAGGTGTAGGGAAATGAGAGGCACTGGTCACAATGTGGACAAACTCTCAGACAGACACTTTCAGAAAACTGGGAGTTACCCTTGATCACGCCTATACACTATCTGAATAGTCTTAACAGTGGAGTGCTAATGATGATTTGATGCTTTGTCCTTGAATTACCAGATAACTACAGCTCTTAATGGGATGTCAATCACACCAGGTCATCTGGACTATTGAGAGGAATAGCATAAGGACTAGAGACTAGTAGCATTAATCCCTCTGAAGGTGGCATCTAATGGGGAGTTAATGCATGGTTGGGACCGTTGTGGGCCAAGGCGGGAGGCCGAGGCGCATAACAGGGTTAAACCATGCATTAACTCCATTAGGATGCCACCTTCAGAGGGATTAATGCGCTTGTACATGGTCTGCACTTGGGTTTCGATGTCACAGATGTGTTTGTGGTGCTGTTATAAATTAGACCATCACAGTATTCAAGTTATAAAGTTCAGTTTAATGTTACTTTCACTACTTATTGCTAACCTCTCTTACATACATATATGTTTTTTCTACTTTTGCTCATTGGTACATTACTGTATTCCTCAACGATTGCTATAGATTTTTCCTGTTTCTGACGGCTGTTCGTTTGCTATTCTTGTTAGGAGGACTGCGATCTCCTGCTTTCACTGCTTCACCATGAACCTCTGTGTCTCATTTGCATATAGCTTTTAGCGCTCTGTACGAGTATATTAAATTTTTTACCTGACATGCTTCTCTTTGCACTAGTCGCCCATTACACCAATCACAGGTCCGCAGTGTGTTTTCTTTCTCTCTATGGATTCTGCTGGATAGTTGAAGTTTACTGTCCAATATACGGCACCCATCTCGAAATTAATTATACTTCCAGTTTCTCGCTGTGTGCCTGTCTGTTCCTGCGCAGGCCCTGTGACTCTGGTGTGCCTCTGTTATACTTGTCCTCCGGCTCGTCCAGCCTACCTACTTGCTGTTATTAAACTTGATTTCTCTCCTTCTTTGCCTTTCGTTTTTTTTATACACTGCTCCTTTTTCACCTGTGGCTACTTATTACAAGCAACACAGCATTATTGTGCCATAATGCTGTGTTGTTGTTGTACCACCTGATGCTCTCACCAATTGTTTTCCTAGTTTTACCTACTTTTGTTTTGCCATGCTACAACTACTTTTAACTCATAAGGGGCTAGAAGAAGAAGGATGCAGTTCATTTCAAGGAAGTGACTGTTGATTTTGCTGTTATTGTTTCTTTTGCAGTTTATTGTTGCTTTCAGTCGGTACCAGGTTGCTTTCTGGATTCATTTGGAAAGTTCCTGTTTGGGGGATTTAATAGGGCAGCTGAGTTTCTGTGGGGTTTGCTGGTGTAGCTGATTGTCTCTGATGGTCAGGAGGGAATACTCAGTTTCAGCTCTGTGCAGAACCTGCTCATTGCTGGTTTTAGTTCTTTAAACTTCTTATTTCACTTGGGAAACAGTTCTGCTTATCTGGTGTGTTTTAAGCCATTGACTTTCTAGGGCAGGAACTGTGTTTTGTCTAGCACTGTAGCTTGGGGTAGGAGTGCTAATTGTCTGTCCTGGCTCCTCAGCAGAGCTACTTCTAACTGCTGCCTGGAGGTTGGGCTAAGTCAAAGTGGTATAGCTGCTTACCTGTTGGATTCTCATAAGGGTCTAGAAGAAGAAGGAACCCTTTCATAGAAGTGACTGTTGATTTTGCTGATTTTTGTTGCTGTTGTTATTGTTTCTTTTGTGGTTTATTGTTGCTTTCAGTTGGTTCCAGGTTGCTTTCTGCAGTTATTTGGAAAGTTCCTGTTTGGGGATTTGTAGGTGCAGCTGAGTGTTTCTATGGGGTTTGCTGGTCAGGAGGGCCCCACCACAACTAGTACATCACTTCCTTTATACCATTAACCTGTGACATCATACGGTACCAGCTGACTGCATACACACACTGTTAGCCATCTTATTTCAGTACACAACATACGCATACAACACACCCTGATATAAATCTACATTCCTTGATACATTATACCACTAAAGAGTACTGACAGGACAAATATATATAGCTGGGCACTGGACATGTGTGGTGATCTTATCAACTGAGTGCTGACCTCGAAGATCATCTGTCCCAGCTGCACACCCAGCGTTACCTCAAGCAGGTGGACTGGCGACAATGCTGTGGTCTGAATAAGGTTGGGTGAAAGGAAACACCCTTTAAGGAGAGGCAGGAGACAATCTGAAGTTTGATACCCAGCAGGCTTTTATTTATACCAGAAAAGGTAGACACGGTCACAAGGGAAAGTCGGGGATAACTCTTATAGGCAGTAATTAGCAACTAATCACTCTACTCTGTTATACTCTATAGGTGCTTTGACCCAAGGCCACTCTATAATATTCACCTCGCTTAAGGCCACTCTATAAGATTTTTATCACTCTCACAATACCCTACTAAAAGGCCTATGCATCAAGAGTGTAACTTATTACTTTATCATACCATGTTACCAGCATTCAATGTACAACCATCAAACAGTATCACACTCTCAAGTCTATTAGATGCAGATGTCCATCATCTTGCACAATTGAAGAGTAGGGGTCAAGAGAAAGGGGAGCCTGCTTACGCCAAGCTCACCAGAAAACCTATGAGAGGTTGCAAAAGGAATGGAGAGATTGGTAAACAGACCATAGCGCCGGCCAACCCACTCTCCAGGGTTGCTGGAATACAAGAGCACAACTGACTGACTTGGGGGTAATGCTTTTGTTGTACAAAACCCTTGAACTGAGCTGCCAAGGACGAAGAACCAAAATGTGGCAGAAAATCCACCTGCAGGATTGCCACAGAGAAGGAATCTGCTGCTTTCTCTAGGCAGCAACCCTCGATCAGGGTTGCAAGGACGAAGAACTGCGGGTTTTCCTGGCACCTACCCACAACTAGGGCTGCCAAACCAACACCAGACTTGGTGAAGAATCCACTAGGAGGACTACCAGGACGAAGAAGACACTACTGAGCAGCCAGCCCGTGGCACTGAGGGTTGAGGCGCCAGCCACGCCGGTGACCTGAGTTCGGGAACATGCTCGGGTGTGGGGGTCGGGGAGGGACTGGTCGAGTGCCTGCAGGGCTGCTCTCCAGTCCCGGGGAGGTATTGGGAAACTCGATGCTCTGACAGCCCTGGTGGATACTGGGGGTGCCGCAGTAGCGGAACTGCATGTAACAATAGCATGCCTGACGCTGGCAGGATTGCTGTGTGCCAAGCATCAGGAGCGTGCACACACTGGGGAGGGTGGAACAGAACACAGGAAACCCTGGCCTGTGGGGCAGGCGACGGCATTGGTTCCCCATGCTCTCCACCGGGTTCGCCGGATGGCCTTCCAGCTTCTCCCTGAGAGCCTACCTGCAGCTGGAGTCTGAATCGCAAGAAGCCCAAGAGGTGTAGGGCTACCTCCCCAAGGGGGTTAACGGGGGGTGCCAGCTGCAGGTGGGGGAGAGGAAGTACAGTCCGGAGGGGGCTTCAGGCGGGCAGGACAAGAACTAGATGCCTGAGAGAGGTCCTCATGAGCCGTGGCCGAGTGAAAGAAAGGTGTAAAAAAAAAAAAAAAAAAAGACACTACTGAGCTGCTTTGGTGACAGATCCGCTGGAGGACCACTAAACTGAAGCTGCTACCAGAGGATTACACTGGCGATGCAGGACAAAACAAGCAGGAAGGAGTAGAAGATGAAGATCAGGATTCCACAAAGATGAAAAACAAAATAAGAAACAGCGACCACAACCACACTTGGCTATGACGGACTTTGTCTACCGGGCGTCTGGGAGGGACAGACGAGGTACTTCTAGTCATCTTTCTTCCAAGATGCTCAGGAACCGGCAGCACGACTCTTAAAGGGCGTTGATTTCGACTGCAGCGGACGAAAGGACAAGAAGATGCTGAAGTCTTCTACTGGCTGTAGATGGCTATGGTGAAGAGTCGATAGAGGCTGAAGATTGCTATGCTGAAGAGTCGATGGAGGCTGAAGATTGTTATAGGAAGAGTTGATGGAGGCTGAAGATTGAATCACAGACCTGATACTGCACAGTGGTACTCTTTAGATGATATACTGGAATGTTTACTTTCAAGGACAGTTTGCCTGGAGCAGGGGCAAATTGCAACAATCTGAGGCAATTGTTCACTTCCAGGAGCAACTCGCCTGGAGCAGGGGCAATTGCAACAATCCGGGGCAATTGTTCACTGGCAGGGGCAACTTGCCTGGAGCAGAGGAAAATTGCAACAATCCAGGGCAATCGCTCACTGGCAGGGCAACTTGCCTGGAGCAGGAGCAAACTGCAACAATCCGGGGCAACTGTTCACTGGCAGGGGCAAATGACCACAATCCTAATATTATACAATACAGTCTCGTGCTTCATGCAATAAACACACTTGAGATGCTAGAGGAATAAACAGTTCATAGAAACAGTGCAACAAGAGGAGGCAGTATGGCGCAGTGGTTTAAGGCTCTGAGCTGCAAATCTGGAGACCTGGGTTTGAATCCCACAGCCCCACTTGCATACTGTGTGACCCTGAGCAAGTCACTTAACTTCTCGTGTCTCCCAGGTTGCACCTGCAAACAAGCTTTCAGCTTAGTGTGTCTCACCTGGTAAAATAATTGGTAAAAAAAAAAAAACAGCTGATAATCACTTCATGACAGGCTGTGCTTAAGCACCCTTAGTCGGACCCTTTCTCTTGGGGTTTGTCTTCATTAGGATCTGGCTACCCCTGAGCACTTTAATGCCTGGTTACACTAATTGCCAGTAAGCCTGCTGCCTTCTTCTCAATGGGCTGGGATGCCCCTACCTTTACTGGGCCAGGTGCCCATTTACTACCACGGGCCTGGCTGCCCTCACTTCTACTGGGCGTGGTGCCCTTTTACTACCATGGGCCTGGCTGCCTCACTTACTGGGCCTGGTGCCCTTTATTACCACAGGCCTGGATGTCCTCTCTGAACTGGGCCTGGTGCCCTTTACTACCATGGGCCTGGCTGCCCTTTTGTTACTGAGCCTGGTGCCCTCCTTAAACTGGGCCTGGCTGCCCTCTCTGAAATGGGCCTGGTGCCCTCCTTAAATTGGGCCTGGCTGCCCTCTCTGAAATGGGCCTGGTGCCCTCTTTAAACTGGGCCTGGCTGCCCTCTTTAAACTGGGCCTGGCTGCCCTTTTTAAACTGGGCCTGGCTGCCCTTTGTAAACTGTGGGCCTAGTGCCCTTCTTAAACTATGGGCCTGGTGCTTTTAACTATGGGCCTACGCATTTGCCTTTTATTCCCAAGGAGGCAGGGCCCTTTTAATTATTTGGTTCAGGGAGCCTGCTGTCACTCCTGGCCCATGTCAACTCTCCTGGTCCCACCCTCATGTATATTCATTAGACCCTATTATAGCCCTTACTTCCCTGGCTCTTCCCCATGGCGTTGCTACCTCGCCCTCTTAAATATTTCAAACTTCGGGTCCTGGTAGCTGACCCTCCTGCGGTGCTCAGCCACTGCTTGTGTGCCTAGCGCAATGATTTATTTAAAATAAACACAGTCACTCCTTGCAGGGGCGGTCAGCATGTTTCAGCGGCTACCGCCGACTCACCCAAGCCACCGGAGATAGAAGGAGCAGGCAGGAGGAGCTCTGGCAGCGGAAGGATATGATCAGACAGCAAGGAGGATGGCAGGGGCCTCGGACTGACCGACAACTTATCTCTGAGCGATCATGACTCTTCTCTGCCACCGATGGGGGACGTGGAAACTTATTAAATTAAATTAAGGGCACAAAACAAATAAACAATGGGGCTTACAGCCCAAACGCGGACACAATGGCTAAGTATTTTACTTGTGCCCCAATGGCACCATGAACCTAACGGCAGTCTTCAGGAGGAGCCTTCAGACAGTGGAGGCAGAGCAGGCACACAGCCAAGTCCTCAGGGATGGCTTCAACACCCAGGTAAGCCCTTTTCTTGTCCATTTGACTTACTGTGTCCTCTCTCTCTACAGCTGCCCAGGAACTGACACTAACTGAACTGTAATTTTAAAACTAAACCCTTCTAGTTCCAGAATGGCTGGAGTGGAATGTTGTGCATGAGCAGCTCAGCACAATATTCCATCCAGGCCATTGTTTCAAGAGCTGCAACAAAAATCTATTTTTTGACAGTATACTGTGCACTGGGCACTTTTTCTATATTTTACCAGTGTTTCCCATACAAGGAGGGGCATTTTACTGATGAGGGGCCCCTTGGTATGTACCCTGCAGCCCACACCTACAGCAGGCACTCTGGCACCAGAATTCTAGGCTTTATTGCTTCTAATTTTTACTGTGGTGCCCCAACTTTGGGGCATTACAGATGGTATAGAAGAATAGAGCAGCAGAGGTACAGGGCAATAAGGCATTAGGGCAAGGATAGTAGAAGGAAGATGATGAGTGTTTTGCTTTGCAGCGGATGTGGGGCAGTAGTGTTCAGAAAGACCTTCGGTACACTGCAGTACTGCCCTATCTGCAGGCACCTCTCTGTATTAAGGGGAGGAGGTAGCTGGACTCCGAGCAGAGTTGGCAAGGATACAGGCAAATTTTCCTCATACAGAGACCACCATGTCCACCACCACTCCCTCAGAGGTTGCCAAGAAGGAGGGAGGGAACGAAGGACTATAGTGGGCTCAGGGAGGGTGCGGAGGCAACGCTGAGACGCATTCCCAGCCAGTGGCACTTCATAACTCGTGATGCCATCCTGGCAGAGCATAGAGATTGCACAGCATCTCCGAAGTGAACACCATGGGGGTTGAGGGGGTCATCCAGGATGGAACCCCAAGGGCAGATGCAAGGAGAGCACATGGGAGGAGGAAGAAAATCCTGGTTGGGGATTCCATTGTCCGGGGGATTCAGATGGGGTCAGGTAGCAATAGTGAGGGGAGGTAATGTGCTACCTGAGGCACAGTTCGGAAGGAGGGCAAGAGAATCCTTAGGATTGCAAGGGTGGTAGCAAGGAGGGGAGCTGGACATCATTATTCACTTGGGGACTAATGACCTGGCTAGAGAGGGAGTAGATGTAGGAAGAGTACACGAAGAGTTCAGGGAGCTGGGGAGGAGTCTTGAGCAAGTAGCACACTCTGTCACCTTCTCGGAGGTGCTACCTGTCCACGCAAGGGGAAGGCAGGGATACCCACATCACTGAATTCAACACATGGCTGAAGGAATGGTGTGGAGCAGTAGGGTATGGCTTCATTGGGGACTGAAACTTCACCTGGAGGAATGAAGGACTATATTCTCCAGATGGCCTGCATCTATCCAAGGGAGGCAAAGGTATCCTGTCTGAGAAGTTTAAGTTCGTCCTTAGTGATCATTTAAACTTGCCAAGGGGAAGGCATAGACAGTCAAGGGGATTATCATAGCCCCCCACAAGGACATAACTGAAAGCAGTGAGGACCTAATAACTAGCAGAATATCTAACGTAAAACTACCATGGCTACAATGGAGGAGAGAACAGAAGGTACATCACTAATGCGCACTGGGCAAAGACCAATAAACAAGGAACATTAAGGAGTACACAGAGTGGAAGGTCATGTGCACAAATGCCCGCAGTCTGGGGAAAAATCCCAGACCTAACGGCACTGATGGCAGACACACACCTGGACATTGTGGCTATTACGGAGACATGGTACACAGGGAACCATGACTGGGATGCAGCCATACCAGGGTATACACTTTTAGAAAGGATAGGGAGGGAGGAGGGTTGCTATGTATGTAAAGGAAGGGATATAAGCTACGGAGGCTCAGGGATCCAGTGAAGAAGCAGAGGCATTGTGGGTCACTCTGGAGTCAAGGAACAAAACAACCATTCATGCTGGAGTACTTTACAGGCCTCCCATGCAAGGGAGGATATGGAGCTAGTATTAGTGGAGGCCATCCATAATATGGCAGCCAAAGGGAAGCACTACTAATGGGTGACTTCAGCATGCCAGATGCACATTGGAATATCCAGACTGCAAGTACATCAAGGAGCAGGGACCTCATGTCTGCCATGTATGGGGCACACCTTGGCAGCTGGTATTTGAGCCCACCAGGGAATGGGCTGTACTGGACTTAGTGCTGACAACCGGGGACAGAATCATGGATGTTGAGGTGGGCAGTCTCCTTGGTACCAGTGACCACAGAACTATGTGGTTTAGAGTCAACACGTGAAGAAAGCCATTCAAAGATTAAGAGCCTAGATTTCTGGAAGGCCAACTTCATGGAGATGGGGAACAGCTCAAATTACCCTGGCAGCAGAAGATACAGGGGAAGGGTAGAAGAACAGTGGTTTAGGCTCAAGAGATCCATAGCAGGAGTGACAAGTCAATGTGTTGGATTGTTTAGCAAAAGCAAAAGAAAGAAGCAGCCACTGTAGTTCTCTCAAGTCAGTAGCCGAGAACTGCAGAGAAAAAATAAGGCACTTGGGAAATACAAAGAGAAACAGAAAGAAGAAGACAGACTGAAATATCTGGAGAAGCAGAAAAGCTGGGAAAGCTGTCAGAGGGGCTAAGCAAGAATGGAGGAAGGAATAGCACAGGTTATTAAGAAGCCCATATACTATAATGGCGCTCGTCCCCACGCTCTCTAGCATTGCGCCACAACTTAGCAGAGCGTGGGTGGCACTTCAGACCGGAGTCCTGGGACACGGTAAAATGCTTTTATGAGTGAAACAGCATCTGAATAACAGGATTATTTGGGGGCATCTACACCTTAACATGCTGTCCATGAGGAAGGGCACCTATATATCAGGTGCATGGCCAATTTGCTTTACCTTGGTGGATCTCTTTAAAATTGACCCTGCCTCTCCTGATAGCAGTGAGTATACTACCAAACAACAGCAACAAAAATCCCTAACAAAAGTTTTCACAATTCTCCATAGGGCTTTTTAAAATCCCTTGACTAATTACTACTACTGTAGTATGCACACCAAGTTATGGAAGTTTTCCTTAGTGAAACTGCTGTAACGTCATTGTAGCAACACAGTGTGATTCACTCCTACTCATACAATGACATCAGCAGGACTCAGCAGCTGAACAGCAAAGACAAGTGCAGCAGGGCTAAAAAAATCAAAATATGGAAAGAAGAGTAACCTTTGACAAAACTAATACATGTTCACAACATTTTAGGTACATTACTGCATAAAATGAGTGCAAGAATAGTTTTTGGACCATCGAGGAAGATCCTCTTTAAAGGGAGTCCTGGGGTGAGATTTACATAGAATTTGTTGGCAGAAAAAGACTACTTGGCCCATCCAATCCACTTAGATGTTCACTGCTTAATCAGTCTCCTCATGAGACTCAAACTGGTCTCTGGCAATCCCAGCCCTGCTTATTAACTAATATTTATCTATATCTATCCCATGAATGCTTGAAGTCCCCACTGTTTTCGCATCCACCATGTCTGCTGGCAGACTGTTTCCAAACGTCTACCACCCTTTCAATGAAGAGTACTTCCTCACATCCCTCTTAACCCCCCACCACTTTATTGCATCCTGTAGTAATTTACACCTTGGCCCCTCAACCGCGGCTGTGGAGACCTATTCGATCAGGACTTCCACAATATCCTCTGGTTCCATGCCAACTAACTCTAAGGTCAACACTAAAAGGCAAACAAAAATCTGTCAATGACCTTTGACACCAGCCAGAAACTGACCATGCTCTCCCCATCCCTGTCTTCTCCACATTGGGTGGTACCCCTCTTGAAATAGTCCACGCTTTCAAGTATCTGGATGTATGGCTAGAAAGTAGGCTTGACTTTCTCTTCCTACACTGATGCTATCAGTAGCAATTCCTTTGTCCCAAACCCAGCGCCAGACTCTATGCCTTGTACCGCAGTAAGGACTGCCTTTCTCCCCAGGTCCACAGAAGCTGATCATCAAAATGGTTCTCCAGGTTTGTGGCAGTTGAGTTGGGATATGAGTTCATGGAGGGCATACAGATGGAAAATAGAGGAAATAGGTTTTCCATAGCAGACACTATGGTCCATCGGTATTGAGGCTTTTCAGCCATGTTTCTCCCTCACTCGCTGAAACTTGGATGAAAACAGGCCAGTAATCTAAATTAAAACTGTTTCAAATTATATTGAGATTGTAATATGCAGGGTATGAAGGCTACAACAGGTTGTGTTTCTTGTACAGCACCAGGAATTTGATGCACTGTTTTGCACTATTTGCAGTTTACACACATTGATGTGTTGTCATGATAAGTGAAGTGGGAAGCTGTTTCTGCAACTTCAAGCAATGTGTGTGTGCCCGAACCTTCCTCACTACGGTGAGGAAGCTGCACATAGGTGCACTTCTGTTCTCTATGGTTCTCAGTTTTTGACTACATGGATATGGTCTGTGGCACCACTCCCACCTCTTTCCTCGCCAAACTGAACACTCTTTGCAATGCTGTCTGCCACTTTGCTACCATCTCACCCTCTTATACTCACCATTGTTCCTGCTATTCTTTCCTATCCATCCTCCTTCTCCCTTCACATCTCCAGTCCCACTGCACTTCCTTCATCTCCAAATACTGGTTTGGTTCCCCCTTCTTATCTCTTTTCACCTCTCTCCCATCCCCTCTTCCTCCTGCTTCCTTCGCTCCAGGAACCCTCTCCCTTCCCCACCATACTCCTCTTCTGGGCAGTCTGCCTTCTCCTGTCACCTCTCATTCCTCTGGAACCTGCTCCCCTCTCCCTCCATCTATCCCCCTCACATTCTCCCTAAAACACCAGCTAAAACTTCTCCCTGCACCCTTCTGCTCCTGCCAACCCTCTACCTGATGCCTCCCACTATTGACCCCCAACTGCCAGGGTGTCACTGTGGGTAAGCAAGAGGGTCTGAGCTCTGAATCTTATTCATTATCCCTGAATAAAAATGCCCTATTCCAAAAGTGTCTCTCTAGTTGTTTGTTTTCTCACTGGGTGGGGGTGAGGGAGGCCAGAAAGGCCCTTGTCATCGGCTATTTACCACCCCCTGCTTAAATGGTTTTGGCTCTTCCTAGTGTACAACAGATGCCTGTTTTTTCACTCTTCTTCACAGCACAAGCACTGTCACCTTTGTCTACTGGCACCATGGACTTTATTTTAGTCTTGACTAAATTGAACGCTGATTTGTAAGTTACTTTATAGTTTCTCCTATTTGTCATGCTTTGATCACCTGATTGCTCTGTAGTCTATTATTGTACTTTTGTATACTGTCGTTGTAACTGTTTTTATGACTTGTAACTTTGTAATATTCTCCATCTCCCCCACACACACAAATTGCACCTGGAAACGAGCCTCAGCTCGTGTGCCTCCCGTTACCAGTTTTCAAATGAATAAATAAATATATGCCCTCTGGTCCTGGTGTTCTTTCTCATCTGAAAGAGACTACTCTCCTACACCCTATTCACCCTGTGAGGTACTCGTAGGTCTCTATCATGTCCCTCTAGCTCTCCTCTCCTCCAGGGTGTACTTGATCCCTCAGTCTCTTCCCATAGGGCTTTGTGTGCAATCCTTCACCATTGTTGTTGCCCTCCTCTGGGCTGCCTCCACTCTCTCTATGTCTTTTCTGAGGTGCGACCTCCAAACTGGACCCAGTACTCCAGGTGGGGTCTCACCAGCAAGCATCAGTGATAAGACTACCTCCCACCTCCTCTTGGAGATATCCTTCACTATGCACCCCAGCATCCCACTAGCCTTCCACTGGTCACATTGCCCTGCTATTTTGTGGTTGTCAGTTATGATAACCTCAAGATCCCCTTTCCTGCTAAGTGACTGTCATCCTCCCCAGCACATACTCTGCTTATAGGTTACTATGCTCTAGGTAATGTGATTTTGCACATTTTGGTACTGAACCCCTACTGCCATGCTCTTAACCACTCCTCAAGTTTCCCAAGATCCCTGCATATTTTCTCTACCCCAGTGTCCACCCTGATTCAGATTTTTGGTATCATCTGTAAAATTCAGTCCTTCCCTTTCACTTCTTCTGCAGTGTCATTAATAAAGAGATTCAAGAGGACAGGTCCCAGTACTGAGCCCTACACCACCCAGCTGGTCTCTCTCTCATCATTAGATTGGACTGAGTTCTGTTAACCATCACCTTTTGTCATTTGTCCATTAACCAGTTTCTAACCCAGTTCATCACTTTGGATCCCACCCTAGGCTGCTCAGTTTCTTTCAGTCTCCTGTGCGGCACAGTGCCAAAGGTCTTGCTAAAGTTCAGACAGACCCTGCCCACTGCCTCCCCTTGATCTATTTCCATGGTCACCCAGTCAAAGAAATCCATCAGATTCATCCGGCATGACCCCACCCCACCCTTTGTGAATCCATGCTACAGTTTCCTTATAGCCCATTGGATTCAAGATACTCTACCAGCCTTTCTTTAAGCAAGGTTTCCATTAATTTCCCCACCACTGAAGTGAGACTGACCAGCCTGTGGTTGTTAGCCTTCTCCGCTGCCACTCTTATGCAGTGGGATCATGTCTGCTCTTCTTCTGTCTGGAGCCACGCCTGTTTCCAGTGAACTGTTGAATAATGCCATCAGTGGGGCAGCTAGCACCTCCTGAGTTCCTTTAGTACTCTGGGGAGTATCCCACTTCGATGCATGTTAGAGCCAGCAGCAGATTTCCCCTCCACCCAGTTGATGCAGAATTTTCACAGTGGGAGATCATAGCTATTGTGTGCCAACAATGCCATCTGACTCTACTTCCATACAACTCAGGTCCACTAGTAACTTCTTTCTTTCTCCCTGTCAATCCCCCAGTACACCCTTGAACCCTTTCCCTTTCTCTGCTGGATCACGAGTTTCAACTCTCTTTCTCTTGTGACAATATATTAGATACATTTAGCAGAGAATAAAGTAATAATACGCGACAGGGTGTGTGTCATGCTGGGATAACGTCACGCCTCTGGTGGTTGGGCATCAGGCTGAGTGCAACCAGTACCCAACAAGTGATGTTATTCCAGCATGACACGCACCCTGGAGTGCATTATTCCTATTATACAATGATTTGATTTTAATTCAAAGAAGATAGCCTGCCTGGTGGCGCAGAGGGTTGAGGCGCTGGATGCCACACCTCGAACCTACGCCGGTGACCTGGTTCGGAACAGACTCAGGTCAAGCCGGGCTGTTGGGGAAGGAGAGGATTGAGGGTCCGGAGGACTGCCTCCTCTCCTGGGGTGGGTGGTGGGTGGGAAGCCCTGCTCTAGTAGTGGCCCCGGTGGAGACTAAGGGTACCACATGCAGCGGCTCAGGAGGAACAAACAGAAAGCTGGAAAAATAGCTTTGGCGCCACTCGATGATGGCCTCCGTGCTCCATTTCCTCGAACCTCTGAGAGCATCCTTCACCACAGCAGCGCCTCGGACCTTAGAAAATAGTGTGCTAGGGTCCCCTGCCACCCAGTGCCTTCCCCTCGGAGGAGGGACCCGCCAGTGATGGGATACGTTGGGACAAATCAGAGGTGAGCTGCGATGTGTGTGTGGGAGGAGTTCCAGAAGGGACAGCCGAGGCATGGAAGCACTAGGTGGCCCAAGGAGAGGTGGACACCGGAGTGTGAGGAGGTAAAGAGTATACAAAAAGATAAAGAAAAACATTTTTAAATACCCTTTTCATAATTTTCTTATGTGGCAGTATACCATGGAGTAAAAGTCCACAGTTTGTATTTTCAGCAGTAGGTGGTACATTTAAGACAGGCTGTTTGCTGTAGGCTTCCCTTGACCTGGTCATGTTGAAATGTGTGTGTCTCCTCAGCTGCTGTCCTGCTGGTTGAGTGAGACAGTGCTGTGTTCCATTTTCCTGTCTCTCACTGTGTCTCCTGCCACTTTGGACTTCAGCCTGTGGCGAAATGAACTCCCAACCATCCCCACCCCAACTGAAAAGAAGATACGGAGGTGGTAGGGAAACTGGTTCTGTATTATGTTTAGATAATGTATTTAAGAAAGAAAGAAATGGAAAAGGAAGGAAGTGATCTGAGCGGTGAGCAAGTGTTATGACAAAGCCACATGCTGCTGCTGACTGTTGAAAGACAGGTAACAGGACTTCCGATGAAGTTGATCTTAATGACGGCTTTTTGTGTTCAAATAAGGAATGTGGCAGTAAGTATCAAACATTAAAAAGATAAGGTAGTAGGAACTATTTTTTTTCTTTTTTTTTTTTTTGTGACGGTATCTAGGTACTACCACATGTGCCATCCTATATTTTGAATTAGTCTCTGGTCTGGTTCTTTCCATTGCCTTGGTATGCCATTGATAATATTTCTGTATAGAAAATTATCTAATAGTGTCTCTCACTGCCAATTAGTACTTATATGTATTTCTATGTTTTAAGTATGAAAAGAATTGGGTCATCTCTACCTCTGACCTTTACGATGAATTAGTGTGTTGTTCTTTTATATATCTCTGGTGTCTCTTATTACTAATCTTGACTTATGCTAACACAGTGCTCGCCGGTTAGGTTCACCAGGTGCATCTGAATGCACAGTCACTTTATTTTGGCTGACTAATGTCAAAAGCATATATACAGTAAATAATGAAGGGACCACAGACCGCTGGCTAGGCCTCTTCCAGGGTGTTCTGCAGGTATTTAATCAATTATTAATATGATAGGTCTGAGTCCCTTTTACATTATTGCAGCACCTCAATCTTGAGTGGAACACTATAGATATATAGAACTTTCAATATCACACATCATGACTCAGAGCAGTCGTCATAATTACTGAGCATGAGAACTACATGTATATAGGTACGATATAGGTTTATGACCTTATTTTTGAGAGATACAATATGGTTTTCATATGGTAGTGAATACGTAGACTCAGAGTTGGATTCATCTGATAGAGGTACACAGGTAGGTCACTCATTCACCCTAGGGATCCTGGAATATTACTATATACATTTTTTTTTTTTTTACAACAAATTAAGCCTTATTCAGTTTTATTCCTCACCTCCAAACTTTTGATCTCTTCTTTTCCTTTAATTATTAGGAAATGTGTTTTGCAAGCTTAGCATTCCTCTCACATAGCTTTAAAATTATAAGAAAGTTAAATAATCTTTTAAAAGAGTTGAAATTAACAAGACTGTATGGAAATATTGTTAGTTATACTTGTAATAGTTAGTGTCATTGTAATCTTAGTAAATGATTTCATAGTTATTTTATAAGTGTGTGCCAGAGACCAGCCTCTTGATCATTGTGGCACTAAATAGAGGGTGGGCTGTACAATTGTGGGTTGGAATTTAAAATATATGATCTTTTCTACTTTACTCTCACTATCTCTGATATTTCTTTACTTTTTCTATCTCTTTCTTACTAACTCTTTTCTTCTTGGACTGTGGAGAGAAAAACTGTCTTTAAAATGAAGGCATGGATCCAGATTGTGAGCAAGCAGTGACATGTTCCATTGCTGTTTCTAAGGTATCTCGTTATAATAGCCAGTGACACACAGAATAGTATGTATTATTTTTAAGGATAAACAAATTATCATTATGAATGGCTAGGCAAATTTCATTTATTACTTGGAATGTACGTGGGTTAAATGAAAAATATAAAAGACACCAAGTTCTTAAGCAGTTATGAAAATTAGAAGGGATATTGCATTTTTGCTACGAAACACATATTAAAAGTACAGATAAAGATCTTATGAGGAGAGAATGGGTGGGTATGGTTTTCAGTGCAGGCAACAGCAGCAAGAAAGCAGGAGTGATGATATTAATTTCAGAAAGCTCACATTCACTCTATTAGACGAAATTCAAGACCCCAATTGGTTATTTTATTATTGTATATGGAATACTAAGTGGTATTGAGGTTACACTAATTAATATTTATGGACCCTGAAGCACCTCAGGGAGGCAGTATAGCACAGTGGTTTAAGGCTCTGAGCTACAAATCTGGAGACCTGTTTGAATCCCACAGCCCTCACTTGCATACTGTGTGACACTGAGCAAGTCACTTAACTTCCTGTGCTCCCAGGTTGCACCCGTAAACACGCTTTCAGCTTAGGTGTGTCTCACCTGGTTAAACAATAGGAAAAAAACAGAAAAAAACTTTTCTCCGAATGTAGAGATAAAATCTCTTCTTCTCAAAAGTGAGATTTTCTTAGGAAGAGATTTAAAGTGTATTATTAATCCACTATTGGCTAGAACCAATAAAAATACAAATTAAAGTCGGATTAGGATTTGGCAGAAACTGTAGATATCTTAGGTTTGGTGGACTCTTGGAGGATGTTTAATCCTACACTGAAAGAATACACTTTCTTATCTCCGTGTATAAAACAGGCTCAAGAATTTATTTTTATCCTAGAAATTACGACAAGATATAATACAATCTCAAATACATCCAATAGTGATTTCAGATCACTCACCAGTTAGCAACCAGCCTTAAATGGGGGTACTATGAATAAACAAGGAAGGGGTAGATGTTGAACAATTTTCTCAAAAATGAGCAGTATGTAGATGCTTTTTAAAAATAATTCATAGAATTTATACAATTCAGTAACTCAAGGACACCTCATGGCTACAATGGGAAACATTTAAATGTTTTGCAAGAGGACGACTTATTAACCTAGCATCCAGAGTTAAAAGCAGAACAAAATTAAAATTTTAGAACAATTAAACACTCTCAAGAGCTTACAAAATATGCTAGATACCTCTTTTCTGAAAAACTATGGCAAAATGGGCTCAACATAAACTAGAGTATGAAGAGCTTTTACTTAAGGAAAGCAGATTTTCACATAAGGAAAACTAAAATTAACTATGTTGCTTCTGATCACAAAGCTCAAAAATTATTAGTCATGTGTCTCAAGCAGAATAGTAACAATAAACTTATTCTAACCCTTAAAATGAACAAACAAATGAAATTACTACAGACCTTTCAGAAATTAATAATCAGTTTTGCAAATATTATACTAATATATACAAGAATAATATAGCCAGTAAAACAAATCAAAATATTGATAGCTTTCTTAAGAAAACTAATATTCCACAACTATCCAAAGAATATACAGATACGTGAATCAAAAAATAAAGACTGAGGACATGAAACAGGCTATTAAAGCGCTAAAACCTAATAAAGCTCCTGGTAAGGATGGTTTTCCTCACATTTTTATAACATTTTTCTGACATTATCTCACCCATATTACTTAACGTATATCAAGAAGCAAAAGAAATAGGATCGTTTCTGCTTCCATGCAACAAAGCATTATCACTTTGATCCCCAAACCAGGTAAAGATGAAACAGATCGAAAAAAGTATAGACCCATCAGTCTTATAAATACTGTTAATAAAGTTTAGCAAAAGTTCTAGCCTCCAGACTAATGTTGGTAGCAGACAAAATTATAGGTCCAGAACAAACTGGCTTGATTAAAAAATACTTACCACTGACAGCTCTAGAAAGATCTTCCATATAATATCTTTCACCAATAAGAACAAAAAACCCTCTGCTTATTGGCACAAGATGCAGAAAGCTTTTGATTACGAGACTGAAATTCTTATTTATTTTATTTATTTATTTGAAACATCAGTTTAACAACCTTTGAGCCAGAGGCTCATTTACAAAGGTACCTCGTCACAGAGAGGACAAACAGTAGAGCAACAAACATTTAAAACTATGGCAGCGCATAACTTAACTATTGAATTCATAACATGGGTTAAACTTCTCATGACGAATCTTCTTCAGGAGCTCTGATGATTAATGGAAGAATATCAAATTTTTAAAATAGAGAGAGGTACTAAGCAGGGCTGTCCTCTCTAACCACTCCTATTCAATATTGTGCTCAATTCCTTGGTCCTTCAGATCAACGCCTCTCAACAAATAAAAGGAATTAAAATCATTAACTCTTCAATAAAATGCTCCTCTATGCGGATGACACTCTTTTGATTCTCTCAGACCCCACTGAGTCTACAAAAAGCACTACTGGAACTAATTGATCATTATGGTTTAATATCAAGCTGCAAACTAAACAAAGGAAAACTCAATTTCTCTCCATAAGCGGTGGAATCAGCTAAAATTAAAAATTAGGCATCTGTGGGCATCAGGTTTATAGAGTATTTAGGGATGAAAATATATTTATTTATTTTATTTAGTTTTGTTAACCAGGTTAGTGCGCTAGCCAAAGTTGACTATTTTCAGGCACTGCCAGGTGAATACATACATAAAATGAGATGAGATTATACAATACATAGTATATAGTACAGGTACATAATATGTAGCACAGGTAGGTTAGAATACAGATCAAGTCAGACTATTTTCGAGATAATACATATAGCTATGCAGAGATGACAAAAGTGACATTTGTACATGCAAATAACTGAAACTGGGCTAAGTGGCAGCTATAAAGACATTTTATAGCAAAGCTTATTTAGAAGTGCAGCAGTGTCTTGAGTGAAATAGGGCGGTTAGCTGTGAGGCATTAAGTGGGATCAAAGCATGTGCAGGGGTCCCAGGATAGGTGGCTATATAGTTCTTTTGAAGATTGGGTTGAGTTAGCCTGCCTCAGGGCAGGAGGGAGGGAGTTCCAGGTGGCTGTGGCAGTGCAGTGAAATGCTCCAGAGCTTTTTGAAGTAAGACACCTGGGTATGGTGAGTAGAAATGTAGCGGCGTAGCCTGTGGGCAGCTGTCTGTGGTACAAGTGAGCTGCAAGGGAGGAGGGGGTTTGTTACGGATTACAGAGTCTGTGAGAGTCCCTAGGAGTATAGTCGGTAGGCAGTTGGGAGAGCCAGCCTAGGTGGCTATACAGTGTGCAGTGGTGCTTGAGGCGATGGGAAGAAGAGCATACTGACATATGTTGTTATACGCGACATCCCATTTAAGGAGAGCAGTCTTATGGGCATTAGCAAAGTGGAGACACCATATGTCAGCGCTGGAAGCAGAATACCCTTGGCAATTGCCAATTTGGCAGATGGTGTTAGCAGGTGACAAATCTTATAGGCAATTCAAGTTTGGCATTGTTGCTTTACAGGTTGACTGGATGTGCAGACTGAAATCAAGGGATTTATCAAAGAGGACTCCTAGGTATTTGAAGGATGTGACACAGTCGATGAGAGACCCTCCAGAGTCATATAACACATTATTGAAAAATGGTCTCTAATAATTTATCTGATTTTAGATTGCAAACTAAAAGGATTTGGAGAAATGGAATAAACTTCCGTTAGGGATTATGGGCAGGCTAGATTCAGTTAAGATGTTCCTACTACCCAGAGCAATACATCTGTTTTCTATGTTGCCCTGGACTGCCCTAACACATGGTTCAATATAATTCACACAAAGTTAATACATTTCATGGGCTAATAAAACCCAGACAAACATATGGTAAACTAATCAGATTAATAGAACAAGGAGGCTTGACAGCACCAGATCTCAAATTATATTATATAGCTAATAGAATACTACAACTAGTTCATTAGCTCAAAACTAGGAATAATAGCACATATTCATCGGAGTGGCTACAGATAGAAGAAGATATTCTTAAAACCCAAAACATCAATATACACTCAATGTTTTTGCCTATAAAACTACAACAATAAATAACGTCATAATTATGGATTCTGTCAGACTAACCTCTCAAGTGTCTCAATTACTTAAACTGTAACTCTGCCTTCTTCCAACAGTCGCTCTGGGAACCTTAACCAAAATTAGAAAAAATCTACATAAAAGGACAACTTGAGAGATGCAGGCATATGGAAAATTAAAGATATATTTGAAAACACTAGTTCTAAAGATATAAAGTTGCTCATGACTTTGGTTTGCCAGAGAACTTAATTAAAAGTTTGCAGTTAATGTTAGATATTACCGATATCACATGTTTAAAGGGTCATAAAACCTCTAGAAACAAAAATACCGAGAGTTTCTGGCTATTATTACAGCAGGGGACTGTGTGAAGCTGCTCAGAAAGACAGCTTTCAATTCGCAATTTTTTTTAAATAAGAAAGGTAAACTGGTCATAGGGTTTGGGGACAAAATTTGAAGGGTGAGAAGCTGTGTGTAAGAAGAACCAGCGCATCGCGGTTTTATGCTACACTATCGACTCAAGTGCTGGACTCAAGGCTTGGGTTCATTTTTCTTCAACTTTTTTTATTGCGATTCAGTTGAGCACTTGCGGGGAGCTATGTGTGCATTGTTTAGTGAAGGAAAAAGTGAATGCTCGGACTGAACATCTGCCTAAGGGATGTCTGCTAGGACTCTGAGTAGATAGGGCAGTATGCCTACTGGGAAGTGGGCAGTGATTGTTGTACATGCTGGCTTGTGTGATGCGTCATGTGTGCTGGGACTACATCTGTTATATTATGCTGGATAACATCACGGGTCCAGTCTCAGACTGACCAATCAGAGACCAGCATTCTTTCTTGCCAATGTATAATGACGGTTAAACCACACTGTACAGTGATCACTGGCACCTAGAGACTGCCCTGTATTACATTGTGCAATGCTGTCTCTGTAAACACCAGCTCCATCACTGCCCCATTTCTAGTGGGTTCTTGACTGGCTCCTGAGAAAAGCCCTGCCAAAGCTGCCATTGGAGGCTATACTCTGTAACTGGCAGATTGAAGTCACCACCTAGCAGCATCTCCTGTCGACAGCCACCCTACACCACTGTGGTCCTGGGTAAGTAGTGACTAAAGGGTAAATCAATGTGAAGATTGGCAATGGAGCTGGGGTTGCTTTTTGGGAGGAGGCGTGGACTAGGAACTGAAGGCAGAGAACCATAGGATGGAAAAAATGGAAGCAGAAGTGACCCAGCTATTTCAGTATTTAGATATATTGCTATGAATTACATACTGACAGAAAGATTAAATGTCTGAGTATAATATAATATATATTTTTCAGTTTTCACATGCTAGTCCTGTTGTAGCAAGCCAGTAGTTTTGCAAAAGTTGCATGTTTGTTCTGTGTGGAACAAAGGATACTTTGAAAGAATGAAATAATAAAAATAATTATGTTTTTCAGAAAAATTGAAATTTGGTGAGTGGGTCATTATTTCATACCATGCTGGTAGGTGTGAACCATTTGGGCTTGTTTAGTCTGGTTCAGACTGTTCCCTTTGTTTTAATTTCCACACAGGGACTGAGGGCCATGCTGACTCGCTTTGGATGTGTGTTTTGGATTGAAGTTAAAAGCGCCTTCTTGAGACAGGAGGCCTTTTTCCAATATGGTCATTTGATAAATAAAGAAAACAAAGAATAAAGACTTGAATCATATTTTCCTTCATTGAATTCATTTGAGACTGTGCCCAAGTGTGAAGGAACAAGTTTCTCAGCATGCGGTTATCAAATGGTGATGTGGTAAGACTCATTGCAGACCCTGTATAACTTTGTGTGTCTAATACATACACTTTTAGAGAAAAGGCATCAAGAATCCCTGTGATTCATCAGTATCATCTGTTAGTGACTTCATATAAATGTGCATTAAATGTACATTTTTAAATGGATGTATTAAATGAATCAGAAAATACATGTGATGAGCACTTTGTTGTCCCGTCCCCCACCCCACACACACACAGGTAGCTAAAGACAAAATTTTGGAAAGGAATAATTGGTAAGAAGCAGTTAAGCCTGCCAGGCTCAGCCAGATCCATTTTGTGAAGGTTAGATGGTCAAAGGGAAAAATAATTAAAATGGAGTGGTACAATCTCACACTGGGGGTAAGAAAGAAATGTATCCCTAGGGCATTGAGCATTGAGAGTACCCCAGAACTGAATCTGGGATTCACCACCCCAGTTTTGGAAAAACCCTGGAATAGGTTTAGGAACAAGTGCTTGTATGAGTTCATACTGGTCCTAAAGTCCTGTAACAAAACAAACGTTTGAACCCATTTAAATGTCTGTTTAAAAGTGAAGCCATGGCCCGGGCATGTGCATTACTGCCGTGCTATACGCATGCCTGGAATCACAACTGCACTTTTCAAACAGATATTTAACTGAGTTCCAGTGCACTATTTTGACACAAAGTAAATTTAAACAGCTGCAGCTCAATAAATACTATCAGAATAAATCTTTTTTCTTTTTCTTGCCAGAGAGGTGTTTTACCTCCTGTATCTGGGGGACAGGTTCATCAACCCAGTCCCCAGCTCCTCCAAGCCGGCTCTCCACCTCCCTCAGCACATGCCCAGTCATAGAAATCCCCTCTGATGTCAGGGTCGGGGAGTAGAGCAATCCTCCCCCAGATACAGTAAGTCCAAGGTGGACCAGGCTGCACGCCGGGTGACAGAGCAGGCATGAAGCAGCCGCCAACACCGCTTTCTACTTTTCTGTTTCCTTGCCCCTACTGAGGAGCATCAGACTGGTGTGTACGAGGCACACTCATCCAATGTTCCCTGCAGATCCCTCTCATAATTTTTGCCTTTCCAGACGTGTTTCACCCTCAGGCCACCACCTGGGGGCAGCCAAGGCCAGGTTGACAAGCCACCCTCCCCAGAAGAGGGCAGCAGTCCCACAGACGCCACTCCTCTCCCTCCCTGCTGACCCCCAATGATTCAAATCTCTTCCTGAACCTGGGTCGCTGGTGTGGGAAAAGGTAAGGTATGCAAGGCTCTCAGGACTCTTCACCACCGGCTGGCTTATCAGAATAAATCTTATGTGATCTCGGCATGGAGATGCAAAACTTGTCGATGCACACCGTTTACTGTCTCTTCAGCTCTGTGTTGTTCGGAATGCAAAGATCATTGGGCTGCTAGAGATGTGGTCAGGACACTTAAAATGTAAAAAGGAGCTGACCCAGTGGTGTGAAGGGCTGAGGCATCATGTCTTACCTCCTGCCACGCCAGCGACCCATGTTCGTGGTGCGAGCAGGCCAGTTGGGAGGGAGAGGATCGAACATCCAGGAACAGCTCTCCTCTCCCAGGAAGGGTGGGGAACATGGACTGGCACTTGTCTGACACCTAGTGGAGGCTATGTGTTGGCATGCCAAGTCCCATACGTTGGGGTGCGGAGGAGGGCAGCTGATGGCGTGCAGCATGCAGATCCGTGTGCTGCATGCCACTGTCAACATTGCATGCTCCCCTCAGCAAGAAAAGTGGAAAAGGTCCTGACCAGGCAGCATGAAACCAGCCCCTGTAGGCGCCATCCCCAGGATGGCACCTCCCTGGCGCTGGATCCGTTCCGGTGGGTTGAGTCACTCACCACCCTGCCACGAAGGACAAGTTGTGGGAGCATGAAGGAACGGGTCTGATCCTTGGGGGACGGTGCTGAGGGGACAGAAGAAGAAGAAGGAGAGAGCAGGCAGGATCACAGAGGAAAAATATTAATAACATTTTTTTTTAAAGTATTAAATCTGCAAAATATGGCTATTTAATACAAATATAGAGACATACATGGAATTAATAGCCATATAGCATTGCTACAGATGCCTATTAAACAAGGTGTTTCAAAGTTTAGAAAAAGGTGACAGTCCCTTTGAAAAGTATATACTGTATGAACCAGACTCTGAGAGTTCACAGTATTCAACTGACAATTATACCAACTGAGAATACAGCAGAGGAGAGGGGAAACTGGAGAACTTTTTTTTTTTGCTCTCACCCCTGCACCCCAGACGGCCACCCTTCAGGCCGCTTGGGACCTCTGCGCCACCCACCACACTCACCATCTGCTGCCCCATATCGGCAGCCCCAAGTACCCCTCTAACATATCCCATCATTGGGTGGGTCCTCTCCTTCTGGGAGGAAGTACCAGTAGGTGTAACCAGTTGGCCCAGGTGCTACTGGGGTCAGTCCAGGGCTCTGTGGCGGTGAGGTCAGTGGCCGTCATCCAGTCGGTGGGGTGCCATTTTCCCTTGGGGGCGTGGCATGCCACCCGACATCAAGGCGCTACGCCGACATCCATCATGCTCCCTATTCAGTGGGGCCCAATGCATTACTGTTCCCGCCAGGAGCCAGCAAACGTGGGGCTGCAGACCCCCAGGAGATGGTGAGAAGTCGTCGGACACTCAGAGCCTTCTCTCCCTGGCCGGCCCTCTGGTGCCTAAATCCATTCCCGAACCCAGGTTGCCGGCATCATAAGCGGAAATCCAACCACTGCGCTGGGCAGGCTGCTGGAGAACTTTTTTAGGAGGAGACACTTCAGGAGCAGACACAGAAGAGGTGGCTTCAAAAAGCAGGAAGATTACTACAGATGTCTGGCAGACGTTGAGGTAAAGGAGACCTAGACCTAGAAGAAGAAGATGGGTAAGAAGTGGCAGTCTTAGGAAAAGACTTGAGAAGAAAAATGAGAGAAAGAACAGCTATAACGATGAGGTCACAGGCAAAGGTGTTGGATACGTGGTTTACAACCTTAATAGTAGGAATTTAACAGAACTGTTTAAATCAGTGGGTTTTTCTTAATTTTATTTTATTAGTTTTGTAAGAAAATATTATGAAAACATTTCACCACAGCTAACACATTAAAGTTGATGGCTTTACAACATACTTACAGGAGGATACATGAATAATGGAGTTCGGTTGTTTAACTTCATCTGAGGGCTAACAGACATTTGATTATACAATTTAAATGTTTGAAAATCCCACAAGTCAGCCTTGCTAATGGCCTGACCCATATCTTAATGCGGTTGACACATAGTGCTTAACAGTCTTTTATAAACAGTGGAGGTCTTGCATCTCAAATGGCATAAACAAAAATAGGGTCTGTGCACAATGGGGCATAGGGTACGTCACGATATGTCTGTACACAGCCCGGCGCTTTGCTGCCCCAGACAGGCTAAGGTGTGCGGTATTCATTACCACAGTACCAGCGGGGCACCTGTCGGCAGCCCCGCCCCCAGCATGCAGCTGCGCAGGGGTGGATCACAGCATGGGATTGGATCATGAGGCACAGGTGGGCATCCAATGAGATGCCTATCCTGGGTCTCAGTGGATTCCCTGCTGTGTGCATGCAGGAATCCTGGGAAGGCGTGGGACTCAACTTTTCAGACACCATGGGCATGTGCCTGACTGGCTGCCCCAGCCCTCCCATCAGCCCAGTGGGCTGGGGTAGCAACGTGGAGGGTTCCTGGCCTGCCGCTGCCAATGGGTTTCCATGGGGGGCACATGATTACGGCAGGGTTCACCTAATGTAACTCGCTACCTCGCCTCCGGCACTTTGTGCCAACTCCATGCCTTAGTGAATGGTGCAGAGTGAAAGCATGCCCCTGCGTGCCCGTGGTGCATAGCTGTGCAGGCAGTAGGGGATCAAGTGCACACTGGGCTGGTGCACCAGTTGTGAATGTCTCTTAAGGGTCCACTGCCGCCCCCCAACAGCACAGTATTCCAACTTAAGGTGGCCTACATGCCTCACATACGCACACAGGCAATCCAAACTTTTGTGAATAGGCTCCAAACTTTGCAAAGTTCCAGGGTCCTGCAGCAAAATAGGTTAATGCTGGTTAACATTTAAAACATCCTCAGTGTGTGTCATGTTACCAGAGCTTGGCTAGCAAAATCGCAAAACTTAACTTCTTTTAGATAATTAAACACTGACCTGAAACTAGTACAAGTATGCATGGAGCTTATCTTTAGTCCCATTTAGTCAATATTTGCCTGATGCTATTATATAGGAATGGAGGAAGGCACAGTCAATTGTACCAAAGGTACACACATCATTTCATATATATATATATTTTTATTTCTGTTTATTGCAGTTTTGTTACAAGCACAAACTTACAGTATACTCATGCAAGGCATAAGAATAGGTACATCCCTAATACATCTAATGTAAAAAAGGTTAATTATAGCCTATACATTCTGGCTTAAGGAAATGAGGTATTTCTACAAAGACATTGGAAGATATAAAGTTATTCCCAACACAGCTGCACTCCACTAAGACTTTTGGTGGTCAATCCTGAAATATTTATAATCCATAAAGTAACACAGCAACAAGTGCTGATATGACCCCAAGTCCATAATTGAAATGCTGAAAATAGTAGCACTTAAGAGCTCTGACCCTAATATCCAAACCCTCCATTACTGTAAGAGATATACAGTATATAAACCAAAAGGAAAGACAGCATCTCTGTATGACATGAGGATTGAGAGTAGTTTCTTCTATCCAGTAAACCAGGACTAGACAGATTTAGTAAAACAACAATAGTAGCAGTAACAACATGCATAAAAATCGCAATTTACTGATGCAATAGCAGGCCTCACAGGAAGCCAAGAATAACATTGCCTGCTACTGGATCAAGTCTCTTCTCCGATTCCTCATCTGGAGATCTGTCCCTTCCAGCAGCGAACTCTTTGGCTAATGACTCCAGTTTTTCCCAGCCTCTTGGGGATCTGTAAATTGAAGGTTCTGCTCCGTAGTGGATACGCAGCCCAGCAGGCATTAATAGCGAGTGATTTACCTCGGTGTCTGCAGTCTAGCCCTGACTGCATTGAATTTTTCTGCACGCTCTCGGTGGCATAGGAGAGATCGGGAATAAGTGCAGAGTGGCCCGTTGAAATTAAAGCATTCGTAGAACTCGCAGCCTGCAAAATTAAGTCCTGAGTTCCCGTGTTGGCTGTCACCATCAAAATTGTGGGGAACTGCCGACCTCGGCCCTGCAGCACGTGGGGAGATTCGATAGGCTTTATAAATTTTCCCCAAGTGTTTCCAGATTAATGTTTAGAGCTCCGGGAGCCAGGATTGCAGGAATTCCACAATATCGTCCTCTTCTACCTCCGGTAGACCGATAAGCCAGATGTGGGAAGCTCGACTGTGGTTCTCCAACGCCTCCAAACGGTACTTTTAGCTGTGAGTTCTCTTGCACTAGTTTAGAGGTTACAGTCAGTGCTTGAGTTGCGACCTTTTCTGCTGTAGCCACCGTAGTTGGAGGCGACTTAATTTGGCATCTTGCTCCAAAATCACTTTAGAATCGACTCCATCTTCAGGTCGATTGCTTGGATAGAAGATTGTAGTGCCTTCCATGGAGGTTCAGACCCAGTCGGTAGTTGCATAGAAGTAGTAGTGGCGGCCTGCACTTCTATTGCAGATGGATTTTTGTTGCAGGTCCTCTAGCCTTTGTACGCCCATTGGAGAAGTTGGGTATCAAAATGCTCAGAACGAAGCCTCTTATTTAATTCAGCTGCGGGAATCAGGTTTTAGGCTAGCTTTAACACAGATTTATGCCTTTTAAATGTGGAAACAGAGAGCCAGGCTAAAGTGCGACCTGTCTGTAGGTGTGCTCCACAGCGCCCCCATTTAATTTTTATTTTCATGCTTGTTAGCTGATGAGTAAAACTGCCCGTTCTACAAGGGACAAATTATAGAACAGGATAATATTAATACAAAACAGTACATACAAAATTGTTAATATATAAAATAACAAATGACAACACTTGATAACTCACGATATTACATTAAGAACAAGTGCATTCATTCATTGTTTCAAGCCACTGTTTCAATCTTGATTTAAATACTCTATAACGGTTGAACAATTGGAAATTTCATCCAGAATCAAACTGTAAAAAGCAGGTGCCCTGTAGAATACAGATTTTAACCAATTTTCTTTTAAAATAGTGGTATTTGGAAGGCATGTTTACATTGAGACCTTGTGCCCTGTGAATTTATTAATCCTGGAACCATTGACTGGATTGTTTAGGTAAGAGGCCTATTACTCCTTTTAAAGAGTAACGTGCCCATCCTTAAGTTAATTCTTGTTTCCAAAGAGGGACAATTAGATTTTTTAACAAATTGCAGTGATGTGTTCTAGCTGGAAGATCTGTCATAAAACGAAGGGCAGTATTATGAGTTACCCTTAAAGAACACCTTTCCTCGCAGCTCTGACTGTGCAGTTTTTTTTTTTTTTTTTCTCTCTGATCCCTTAGTTGGCTACCCTTTGGGTCACCAAGGCCCCCACCAGTGCCACCGAATCTGCACATACCATCCACCGGCCCCTTATTGCCATGTCACCAGGTAACCCACCATAACCCTTCATCCAGAGGGCCCTATGCCTGTGGGGGCTACCTGGGAGGAGATTTCACCCATAGGGCTTCATGTATCCTGGGTATGGCAGGGGTCAGAACAGACTCTTGTCCAGGGCTACCTTGGCATGTGGAGGGACTGGCAGCCGTCATCTGGCCGGCTAAGTGGGTGGTTTTCCATTTTCTTCCACCCTGCCCTCCCTCCAATGGCATGCTCGCGATGTCCTGGCTAGACACTGAGCGGCACTTTGTCACCCATGCCGCAGCATGCATCACCCCTGCGGGCCACCAGGAGCCACTCAAGAGCTATGCCAGCTTGCATCTACCCCCAGGGAGGAGAGCATCCATGGGACACTCCAAGCCCTCCCACTGGCTCTCTGCTCTTGTCGCCCTGGCTCAGGAGTGAGCCCAGGTCGCCAGCATGCCAGGCATCCCTCATCTCTGGCGCCACGGAGCCAGCTGACTGTGCAGTTTTAATAAATAGGAGGCTCCCTTACCTGAATGGGAGTTCATCCATACAAGTTTAAACAATATGATCTGCCCCTTAGGAAGGGAAGGGATCAGATTTTGCTCATGAGGGGCTAGCTACTCAATCTCTTCCACTCATTTACTTGCAGCTCCATCCCCACACTTCCTGGTTTTGTGATGTCACTATGAGACCAGCGTGGGCATGTGCTCCATGCAAGTCACTGAGTGTCTTTTTTTTATTTATCTTTTATTGGTTTCAAGAAAAACATACTAGATCACTATAAATGTACATATCAACTTTTGGAACAGTCGTACAGTACTATTGCTCAAACTGCCACTAGTGACATTGATTTTAGCCTAACCTTCAGTTACTGCACTTCTTCCCTTTGAGCAGAGACTTAAAAGGAAAGATACAGAAACAAACAGAAAAAAGTAATTATTTCATACTGTGTAGACTGGTCTTTTACACTTTAACATCCCTTTAGTTAATCCATTTAACTTTTTTCACATCTGCTTTTTGTCTATATGGGTACCTACCCTAATGGTGGTTCCTTACCCTCTGTACCCTAGTGTGGATGTCTAGTTCTTGGGAGGAGTACCTGGACTTGACCCTTTGGTTCCTTTCTGGGTTGGTATACCTTCTATTTTACTTGTAAAAATATGGTACTTATGTAATCACATCACACCTTGTCTTAACAGTGCTGCTCTGCCCGGCAGAGAATCTATATATGTATTTGCCCCATCTGTTTTAGGAAAAGTTCCTCTCACCTTGTAGCTGGTGTGTTAACTGCCTAGGGCTAAATTCTATACCACCAGGGCCTTCCACTGGTTTACCATGGGTTGAGCATGTGAGATACACTGTCTGGCCAGTATCAGTAAAATCCTGACAACTCTGGGGTATACCTCCCAGTCCTCTTCCCCCAAGTCCTCTCGCCAAAAAGCAGTGAGGGTGCAGTATCAGTAACCTGTACCCCATGAGATCGACACCGTCACCATGCTATACTTGACCAAAAGGTCCCGAAGGTCCCTACATTCCCAATAATAATGCATGTACATACCCAGTGCACTACTGCACCTTCCGCATGTGGGTGGCACTGCGGGTGGAATCTATGAACTGTAACTGGTGGGCAGTATAATCTATGTATAGAATTTAAACTGTGATTCCTATGCTTGTTGCACATTAGTAAACCCATATGCATCATCAATACGTGGCCCATCGTTCCTCCGAGATCAGGATCTCCATATCTCTTCCCACAGTCGTTTGACTTTCCCTGTTTAATCCAGGAACAGGACCCACTCCTGGCACACCAGTCTCATTACTGGCTCTTAGGGATAACCTTGCCTGTAATAATGAGTCCTCAGAGGTCCTAAGGCTGATGCATCCCCACTGTTCTACCTCTAATTAATCCATATGCCCATACCTGGAAGTACCTATACCTATGTTGTAGCTATACCATATTGATCTCTTAGTTTCTTCAATGTTTAATACCCTCCCATGTGTACAGATCCTAAGGCTACACACTCCACCTGCCTCCCAGAACCACGAAACCCCACATCCTCAAATCCCAGTAAGACGGTGGGTTCCTCACTACTGGGGCCAACCATGTGAGTTCTCTTCCCACCCCTCTCCTTCATTTCATCTGTTCCCATGCATCCAATGCCAACTCAACTGGGGGATTCCTGTTCTGCAATTGATTGCCCCCACCCAGGTCCAAGCATGCTGACAATCTCCCTGGGCCTCACAACCTCTAATCCAACCCAGTTCACCTCCCTCCATGTGACCCAATCTTGTATATACCTGCCCTGAATTGACAAAACACCCCTAAATGTCTGGGAAGCTAAGACCCTCTTCAATCTCTGTAGACTCATCCGAGGTTGTTTGTTCTGCCATATGAACTCTGCTAAACTCCTTTTCCAGGGATTCAGTGTCTCCTTAGAGCCCCATCGGGAGCATCTGCATAACATAGAAAATGCGAGGAAGGACATTCATTTTCAGCAGATTTATTTGTCCCATCCAAGAAATGGGTAATGCTCTCCACAGCTCCATATCAGCCCCACTCTCCTTTAACAGGGGTCCGTAATTTAACCCATATAATTTAGCTAAATCCCTCCCTACCGTAATACCTAAATAAGTGAGGTTATCTTTCACTTCCCTAAACTCCCAGGTGTTTTCCTGTATCCCCTCCCCGATTGGATATTCTAAGCATTTCAGACTTGAAGAGATTTAATTTATAGGGGAGCTGAGAATAGCACAGGGAATTAATGGGGAGAAAGACTTTTCAGATACATCAGGAGAAAAGAAAGTGCAAGGAGACAATAGTGAAGATAGAAAAGGTGGGAGGGACGGAAAAGGGGCAGGAACAGGTGGAAGCACTGAATGAATATTTTGCTCACTGGTCACAGAAGAAAAGGGGACTGCTATCATCATGGGCTGGGAGGGTGGGGGACGGGGAGAGGAGGCGACAGATGGAAGAATTGAAGGAGGTAGAGTCCTAGAGGAACTGAGGGCACTGAAGGTAGACAAGGCACCAGGCCAGATGGTATCCACCCCAGGGTGCTGAGGGAGATGGCAGAGGTGTTGGGAGCCCCTGGCGGATCTGTACATCAACTCACTGAGACGATGTGTGCCACTGACTGAGGATGGCATATGTAGTACCATTACACAAGAGCGACCTAAGGATGAACCGGTAATTATCATCTGGCAAGTCTAACCTCCATAGTGTGCAAACTCATGGAAATGATACTAAAGGAAAGACTGGTGTCATACCTGAAGGACAATGGCCTCCAGGATGTGAGGCAGCATGGGTTCGGTTTTGGGAAGTCTTGTCAAACCAACCTGATACAATATTATGACTGGGTGACAGGTGAGCTGGATAAGAGTCATGCGGTGGATGTTCTTTACTTGGACTTCAGCTAGGCTTCATTCAGTGCCTCGTGGGCCACTTGGGAGGAAGCTAACTGGTGTAGGGATAGGGCAAAATGACCAACTGGATTACAAGCTGGCTGAGTGGGAGGCTGCAATGGGTGGTGGTGGGAAGGAGTTCTCAACTCCAAGCCAGGTGACAAGTGGGGTGCCACAGGGCTCTGTGCTGGGACCAGTATTATTTGGGCTCTTCATATCAGACATTACGCACGGGTGGTGAGCAAGGTAAGACTGTTCACTGACTACACCGAAACCAGAGCAGTGGTGGATAGAGGGAGGGATGGAAGCAGCTGCAGGCGACCTAAGCAAGCTAGAGGAGTGATCAGCGAGATGGCAGCTCGGATCTAACGCAAAGAAGGCGAAGAACCCATGAGAGAATACTGGCTGGGGGTGGTTAAGCTGGGTATCACTGAGGAGGAGGAGAAGGACCTGGGGTAATGATAACAGACCATGAACAACACTGCCCAGTGCAGGAGAGTGCTGCAAAGTGAACAAAATGCTGAGGTGCCAGCGAGGGGTTTCGTCCCAGGCAAGAGAGGGTGATCTTGCCCTCTACAGGTCACTGGTAGGCTGCACTTAGAGTATTGTGTGCAGTTTTGAAGGTCATACCTGAAGCGTGATATCAGGCTACTGAAGGGGTGCAGAGGAGAGCAACAAAGAGGATATGTGGAATGGAGGAACAGACTATGACAGCAGGCTGGGAGACCTGAATATGTATGCCCTGGAGGATAGAAGGGACAGGGGGACATGACAGAGACATTCAAGTACCTGAGGGAATCAATAAGGATGGGGCAGACAGGGTCTTTAAGCTAAGGAGAGGGAGGGACACCAGGGGCACAGGGCTAAGAATAGAGGGGGAAGATTTAGAGGAAATGAGGAGACACTATTTCATAGAGAGGGTGGCAGCCAAATGGAACGCACTACCAGAATGGTGGTATCATGTAAATCTGTTAACAGCTTTAAAAGGCATGGGACAGGGAGAGTGAGGTGGGGGAAGGGAGGTGGTGGTGGTGGCAGTGGGATGACAAAGGGAGGGGTTGGGGCAGCTGCAAACAGGGTGCTAGCTGCACTCGAAAGTGACTTAGATAGACTGGGTGGTCTGTTTCTGGGCACATTTATATGTTTGTATGTCAGACATCTCGAGAAGGCCGAAACCTCCTCACTACCTCTAGTAGATCCAGTATTGTAGTGTTCGGCTCAGTGACAAATAAATGGAGATCATCAGCAGCACACAGCGTAATCTTATGGTGGCATCCCGCTGGACCTCCCCCAATTCTAGGATCCTCTCTTATAAGAAAGGTCAATGGTTCGATAGCCAGTGCAAATAGAAGCGGCGATAGAGGCACCCCTGCCTTGTCCCCTGTGCAGACCAAAGGCATCTGAGCGTCCTCCACTCATCAGGACCTTTGCAATTAGTGCCTTGTACAGCAGCTTTACCAGATTTACATATGATTCCCCCAACCCAAACCTTCCCAGAATCTCAAACAAATAGAGCCACTTGATGTGATCAAGGCCTTCTCGGCATCCCTTGACCGCACCACCACTTGTCCTGGATGCTGAATCCCCCAGTGAATCACACTGAGGTGTCTCTTTATGTTGTGATATGAGAGACGTCCTGAACAAATCCCACCTGATCTGGGTTGCAGCAGCTGCGTGTAACACCAGTTCCAATCTTCAGGCCAAGATCTTTGCAAATATCTTTATATCACAATTGAGGAGGAGATGGGCCTATATGATGCATAGTCTGCAGGGTCCTTGCCTGGTTTGCACAGTACACATAGCAGGGCTTGTAAGCAAGGGTCTAGAACCTGTCCCACTTCCGCTTCCCCTATCATATCTGCCAAAGGCCCAGCCAGCTCCTCCCAAACAGTTCAAAGAATTTTACTTCACTGAGCTCACAGGAAGCAGGTGGGTGTGCGTTCAGGGAGGGCTCCAGCCCTGTTGCAAGCTAGTTTTCAAAGTTCCAGCGACTCCACTCACTTAAACAAAATGCTTGGCACAACCTTGTTTTGTAAATGCTGCTGTTCTTTAATAATTCCAAAAGTAGTACACAGAGTTCAGTGCATGATAAATTCACCAAAACAGCTCCCTCCAGCTCCTTATAGTACTTCATAACATACTGTCTGGCCCCTCCTTCCCCTTTTCATTTGGGCAACAGCGCTCCCTATTTCTTCCTTTGTAACCTGTTCTCCCATTCTTTCTCTTTGCTTTTCAGATAATTTTGAAATCTGTAACCCTCCAAGAATTCTGTAGCCAACTCCACCATCCCACTACACTCCACTTCATACAACTGTTTGTAGAAGGTGGCAAATGTATTCTAATTCTTACATTAAAGGGTTTCATCTGCCCCAGCTCATTCCTGATCTCTGTTACCAAAGCTGGTCCCTCCAGCCTCTTGCCAATCACACTAGTATGGTTCCTGGCCTGTTCCCCATTCATGTAGCCATTGCCTCCATAGAACAATGAGGTACAGTGAAGTCTGCCAGATGAAGTGCAGTGTCACAGATTTCCTGCATAACAAAGGATTAACTCCAATTAAAATGTAATTGTTTGCTGCAGTAACTCTACTGCAGAATTCTGCAAGTTGGGCTTCATCCTGATGGGCTTCACTGTACGGCTCCCCAGTTAATAGTAAATTCAGGCTCACCAAGCACCAGCAGTTCTCCTACAACTGCTCCATCAGAGAGTTGTCCATCCTTCTTTCTATGTCTTTTACCTGTCCCTCTAAAGTTTGTTGCCTAACCCAGCTCTGCTTCTTCTGATTTGCCACATAGCTCATTATCATGCCCTCATGTATGCTTTGCCAGCTTCCCAATAAACTACCTTGATGGGGCCATTGGCGACATTCCCTTCCTTGTACAGACCCCATTATTCCTTTAAGTATTCCTTGAATTTTTGTGAAGTAAGCAGGTAGGTAGGAACCTCCATCCCAAATTGATCCTGCCCCCCTTTAAATAACCTCACAATAACGATCGTGTGGTTGATATATGTATGGGACTGTGGGATACATCCGATTCCACCATACTTGCCCCTTGTACAATAAATGTAGTCCTGCCAGGACCAAGTGCCATGGGGTTTGAAAAAACGTGAATTCCTTAGCCCTGGGTTTGCTGCCCTCACGTGTTCACTAAATCCAGATCCGTGACTCCCTGCGCCATTGATGTATCCCTCCTACATGTCTTCCCACCCCATGGAGTAGTACAAGCTGGGCTCCATCACAAGTTAAAATCCCTGCCATATATAGATTGTGAAATTGCTCCCAGACCAAGATATCCAGCAGACTTTTATAAAGTCAGTATCGAAGGTAGAGGGGCATAGACGCTGGCGTATATAACCTGCTCCTCTCCCAAGATGCCCTGCACAAAGATATACCAGCCCTCACTGGGGTCCGACACCATTCTTTCTACTATAATGGAAGGTTTCTATGAGTAGGATCGCCCTCCCCTTTTGTGTGAATTGTGGAGGCAGTCCAACAGGTGCCCAACTGCCCACCCATCCTCCCACCAGCTTTTTATGTTCTTCCGCACTGAGGTGCATCTCCTGTAGCATGGCCACTTGGGCACGGCACTTCTTTAGTGCCAGGAGGACCTTTGCTCTTTATAGGTTGGAGAATCCCTTATATTTCATGAGGCAATTACTGTATCAGACTCCATTTTCACCATAAGTATGCCTAAGCTATACCTTCCCATTCCTCCAGGGACCACCCTTCCATCTGTGACATTCTTAACTTCTTAGCATTTTGAGTCCACACATGTACTTTATCTTTTGTAAAAATGAAAATAACACAACCCACATTGTGACCCTGCATTAAACTTGCATTGCAAACCCCCTGCAACAGGCAGGGTCCCTAACATCATACTACCATTAACCATTGTAAGCTCTCAGTATCCTTCTTATTTACCCCCAAAGCGTGTTCTCCCCACACTTCTCTGACACTCTCTCTCCAATCTCCCCTACACCAAATTGGGATTGAGAGAAAGAAATTAGACACTCAATGCCTGATCCATGTATCAGACCTCATTCCAAATGTAGTGTTACCACCCCTGTCTCCACCTTTGCCATCTTATATTTCCAGTAGTTTTTCTTACCCCTTGTCTACCCTTGTGGTTACCATTCCCCTTTTCTCCTCTAGCTCTCATTTCATGAATCCCCCAAATAACTGCAACCCATAGGTGTAGCCAACCTGCAGCACCAAAACCTCATTATCTCTTCCCTTCCCTATCCATCTGTACTTTAGGACTCCCTATGGAAGCTCCTACTACCCCTGAGCCAAGATCCACTAGGAGGCGAGGTCAGTCCCACCCTGACTGTCCGTAGGTATTTGATCCTTCCCGATGTCTCAAACAGACCTACAGTATAAGAGAGACATCACATAATAAGTTTAGTTCACTGTCCCCCTTTTACAATGCTTTGCTGTGCATTTACTTATTTACAGACAACTGGAACCCACCCTCCCTCTGGAGCATCCCTCTGCTTTGCTCCCCCTTTTCTTTGTACCCCAAGGCTGCAGTTAATACCATCATATTAAAACCCAAATAGCATCATTTTGCCAGCTCCCCCATTCCTATTAATTCCCCTTTTAAGCATACATTGAGTGCCAGGAACAATGAGGATTCACAATGGAGGCTCGAGGTAAGGGACCTCCGCCCCCCTGCCCACCATTCACCAATCGATCCTTTAAAGTCTTAGTTAGTGTATTTATCAGCCACCGATTACATGGGCATTTCCACTTGACATTTTCCATACAGTTCCAGTACAGCTCAAGTACTTAAGCTCCGTGCAAATGCACCCTTTCAGACACATGTCTGCTCAGCCTTATGGCCACCTTCCTTACCCCTCACAGACTGTGTCACATCAGCCACACGGTTCTTTTAAAAATCCATCTGTCTCAGTCTTACAGCTTATCTGAGCCATACTTTAATGTTTCAACCTTTTAAATAGCGGTCTTTTCCATTTTACACATCCATAGGGTCTAGGGCATGTCTCCCATTCCAGTCTCTAGTCCCTGACCTCAGCCCCCAAGTCCCCATCAAACTTTCATTAAATCCAAAGGCGTGAGTGGCCCACATGGTTGGGTAACTGCTAAAGGAAGGAGTCCCTACCTTGCCACACCATCGCACAGCTAAATATTGAAGATCAACCAGTTTCAAGCTCTGTCAACACACTCACTTGTTTCTGTCAGCTGCAGCCTGCTTACCAACACCTTCCAACTCCTGCAAGTGTTGTTTTACCCTTTCCAGTTCATGGAACGTGTAGGTGACTCCCTCCCTCACTCCTGATTTTAACCACCGCAGGGTAGAGAAACTGAAAATCTACCTTCTTTGTCCATAGCTCACCCGGAACCATACTGAATAGCCTCCATTGCCATTGCAGCTTGAGAAAAGTCTTGATGAAGAAACAATTTTGCCCCTCATACATTACCTCCCTTTTCTGTTTAAAAGGCAAACCAGATCGCTTGCCTGTCCTCAAAGTTGTGCAGACGAAAGATGACTTACCTTGGCGGCTCACCCACTGCTGCCAGGGCCCCAAAGCTCTGTGGGCCCACTGAATTTAGAGCCACCCCTTTAGGACAAAGACCCAGCAACTCTGGTAGCACTTTAGCACAGAATTTCTCAGTGGAGTTTCCTTCCTTTCCTTCTGGCAAACCTCTAATTCGGAGGTTGTTCCTCCTTGATAATTCTCCTGATAATCCAGCTGCTCTCACAGCTCCTCCAACTCCAGCTTCAGCTGAGTTAAATTCTCCTGGATCTGATCTGTGCGATCTTCGATTTTAGAGACCCGCTTCTCAGTTGCCATAATCTGGGGCGCTGACCTGACAGTTGCTCCGTCATTTCAGACATTTTACAGGTCAGGGCATCCAATTTAGGGTTTAGCTCTGCAAGGACCCGATTTGTGACTGTCCTGACCCAATGTTTCCATATCTCTAGCCAACAACATATTAGTTCCCGGCCTTTTGCACCAATGAGGTCCCAGTTTTCTTGGAATTTTCACTACACTCTAGGAGCTCTTCCTCAGATTCACAATCAGATACTCCTCCATGGCACGTTCCCCAGCTTTAATTCATTTTGTTCAAGAAATTTTCATGAAGAAAACACTTTAATCCCTTATTAATTTACCTTGTGGAGACAGAGCTTGTGGAGAAACGTCTGCTATGTTAGTCACTTATTATGCCCCCCAGAGCATCATTTTAAAAGCTTTTCACATTTTAATCGGACTTTTGGTAGAAATTGAAGCCAATATTCAAGTGACAGCCTTGTTACTTGAATACTGGCTTTGATTTCCACCAAAAGTCCAATTAAAATAGTGAAAAAAGCTTTTAAAATGATGCTCCATGGACTTGATGGAGTTACGCCCCTGTGCTGGTCCTATAGCGACATCACAAAAACAAGAAATCATGGGGATGGAGCAGCAAGTCAGGAAGTGGAAGGATTGAGCAGCTAGCCTCTTGGGGACAAAATATGATCCTTCCCTTCCTAAGGGGCAGATCATGTCGTTTAAAACTTGTATGAAGGAACTCCCATTCAGATAAGGGAGTCTATTTATGTTTTAATGCACCGAGAAGGTGCTCTTTAACTTGATAGGATTCTTTCACTAGTGGCCATGTATACAATTAGCCTATAGTCAACTACACTAAGAAGTAAGCTATGTATCAGCATTTTCGGGTCTCAGGGACTAGATAAGGTCTAACTCTAAACAAAGTCCCACTTCTGGTGTACAGTTTTATAACATTACTAACATGAGGTCCAAAAGATAGACTAGAATGCAAAGTGATCCCCAAGTATTTAAAACTATCACTCATTTCAATTACGTCATCTTTTTAGTCCTTGATTGTGGCCTTAACTTCTTTTTTCTTCTAGGACCAATAAAAAACTCATTGCTTTTGTTTCTTTAGTGTTTAACACCATTCGTCTTCCCAACAACCACTTTTGAACTGATCAAAATCTGTTTGTATGCAACCATTACCCTGCCAAGAGCAGCATCTTGCAACCAGGACTCCCCTAACTTGTATACAGACAAGGCAACAAACCACAAGTTGGCAAATAAGTATCACCCTGGCATTAGGATAAATACTGGGCTCGCATCTAAGAGGTCAGGGTTAGAACCGCAAAATAACATTTATATTTACTCCGAGTTCTGGGAGAGGTGCCAGGGCTATGCTATGTCTCCTATCTGAGGGGCCCATAAACACATTTTACTCAGACTCTCAGATGGACTGTCCACAACCAGAAATTGGGATTGCATCATTTGGCTTTATTTCTACAGATGGTAGGCAGAAACTGGGTGGTTTCCCAATTTTGGAAACTGTCATTACAGAAACACAAACTTCAGACAAGAACTTTGCTTTCTCCAGAACAGGCAGTCTTGGTATTTCACACATCTGTTTTCTACAGAACATATTTTCCATCCCTCTTGCTAGGGATCTCTGGAGTTCTCTACGTAGTGTCTTTTATGTGGGTGTTGCCACACACTTTACTTTTAAAACAAACATCCTCCTGATGAGATGGACTAAGTTTTCACCTGCAGGGTAACATGAGCCTTTCAGGTAACCAGTTAGCCCTGACTAAATCTCAGAGTGAGGATCTGCCCACCTGTCCCCAGCCAGCCTCTGCCATTCCGTCTAGGACACACTGTATCCTTCAGTCCTCGTGGATTGCTAAAGGCCTCCACAGAAAATACATTTACATTCAGCACATATCTGTGGTGAAAACGGGTCCTGAGTGATGTAATCTAGCCTTGTCATGGGCACATGCATCACCAGCCAACTCCCAAAGTCCTGCCAATGCTACTGTACTCATGGTTTGTTTGTCTCTTTGTTACAGACATCAGGCTTTACTGAAGAAACCCTTCTTTCATCGAAACCATAGCTTTTCACACAGAAAACTCTCTCAGTCTCTGCTCTGGGCAGCTGGGGTAATCTTTGATCCCTCAGGGGATTGCACCTTGTAACTACTGATTTCTCAGTCCCATTTTACTTTTCACAGAAATGAACCCACTGGGGTCCTGTTAGCACAGGTCTCCACCACTTCTTGTTGCAAAGCTGTTGTCCTACTCTCTAAGGTGAGATAAGGATGACCAGAGGTCCTTCACCCAACCTAAGAGAGGCTGCCAGGCATCTCACACTCGGCTCCACTGATCACTCTGGACACTGCACTGCTCCCTCAAGTTTCTAAAGTGTTCCCCATGCAGCTGAGCTCAAAGGCTCATGCTGCAGAGTTCTAAATGACGTCACTCATTTTCTACCTAGCCTAGCTAAGTAAACAATGAAGTGTGTGTAGAGAGCTTCTAATAAGCTTCCCAGCAGCTGCCCAACTACCTTTCTAGTCTAACACTGATGGGATTCTAGTAACCCCAGGGACTGAGTGGTTACATGTACATCCCTCAGGGCATCATCTGATAAAACCTCAGTACTAAAAATTATTACATTTGCATATAATATTGTTTCAGATTTATGACATGAATCTGGTGCAGTATTATAATCAAGGAAAATAAAAGAGGGCCTAAAATCAAACCTGCAGCACCCCGCATTCAGTCAACGGGGTTCTGAGATGCTACCTTCTATTCTAGTTATGTGCTTCCTGTTACTCAGATAATTTGCAAACCATGTTATCACATCTTTCGAAAAATGTAACTCCGAAGGGAATCAAGCAACAGGCTGTGATCAACAAGATCAAAGGCCTTGATGAGAGTCCACAAATACTGCTGCAGCAGAGTGGCCTTTATCTAGGACACTCTGTACACAGCTTGTGAACCCCACCAGCTGTTTCTGTGTTGTGTTTTGCTCTAAATCCATGTTGAGCATTAGTTAACAAATTATTAGTAAACATCATGTCCCTTGGTAAAAGAAATCCTAATGATGGAGTGGCTGTTGGGGAGGGGGCACATGGTCGGCCTCGCATTGTTCTTACTATGCAGCTTGGTTCCCAGCATTGAAAGGCACATTTCTATCCCCATGTACAATACAAATGATAACATTATTATTATTATTGTTAGAGTGTACTATCACATATCATACAATGGCTTAAGAAATACAGGCTTCTGATTGGCTGGCTGGCACCTCTAGCCACTGTAAATCCTAGTATGACCCAACGAAAAAGGTGCCACGCCAGTCAGTCGCGCCATCAGTGACCTCCTCTGAAATCACCTGCCATGCCAAACCCAGGACTGGCAAAGACACAACAGACAGTGAGATGCTCACCCACAGAACTCCACCATTCACAGTGCCGACTATTCTCAAAAAAAACTATAAACAGTCAAACCCGAATTCCAGCTGCTGTTGTCAGAAAACTGTAATTAATACATTCCTTACACACTGAACAAAACTGGTGCGGTTGCCTCACAGGAGTTTGGAATGAGTGCAGATCCACCCTCAAAAGTAAACAAGCACAAAACAGGAAACTCTGAAACCTAGAAGGTGTGAGAAAATGAATCATACTGTTGCTTACATAGAGTTGATAGCTATATCTCTCTGAGCACTGCTCCAAAATATTCAGCTGTTTACTCGCTACTGTACTGCATGCCCTGTTACGCATTTTGTGAGCTGGTGGTGCAGCTGTACCTGTGGTCAGTCCCCGCTGTGCCCTCTGCTTTGGTCCTGGAACCACTGTTCTGAGTGAGCAGATGCGACCTAACTGGATCAGGTCCTGGACTTAGCAGGTGACTAAAGCAGCGTCACGGGCGCTACAGTACCGCATTAGTTGCCAACTTTGGCTTCTTACTGGATCTCTGGCTTGCTCAGTCTCTTTCTGTCAAAACACTCCGATGAGACTACAACATGCGCAGCATATGCTCTCTTACTTGGTGCATGGGACAGAAATTCTCAGCACAGCTTGATATTTCTTGTTTTTTTTTTTTCCAGAGGGGAAACCTGTTGAGTCTACTCGGTTAAACAAAGACCTATACAAAAGAAACAATACGGCACTTCCCTGTCCTGAGTATGTTGGATTCCACAAGCAAATATCTACAGAATGGTGCTTTCTTGAAAGATTTTTTTAGCAGACCACAAAGCGGGTGTGAGGTGAAAAGGTAACCCTTTCTCGTAAACTCAGAGACCTATTTCTCTTTAATATAAACCTGCTGGGGAGAGTATAAAACTAAAACTAAAAAAGGTATTAAAACCATCCCACCTCAGCTTCATCTCCTCATCACCAACGCACCTTGTAACCTCTGCTCCACCTCCCTAGCAACATGGAACTATTTTATGAGGTGGAACAATAAATACCATAAAATCATTGAAAATAAAAAGACATACTTTCTCTTTATTTATTTATTTATTTTTGCAAAAATAAAAGGAACCGTTATATAATCACAATACACCACTCCAGGGTGTTGGTGATGCTAGGATTTACCATGCCTGGTGTGCTTTGCTCTGAGGCCATTCAACACACCAGGCATGGTAAATCCTAACATAACTCACACCCTGCCGTGGTATATTGCTAAGTCCCAGTTTTATAATGGCACTTGTTCAACCCCTTACCCTTACAGCTCACTGCTACATTTGTACTCACAGACCTTGGAAGTCCCAGACAAGATCATTTATAGTTCACAGTCTGAAGTCAATGTCTTGCTGTGTACTGCCAAAGTCTTTAGTCATTTTAATGAGCAAGCTTGGTAGCCTCCTGGGGAATTGCTGAAAAGGTACACTTTGCTAGAGTACATGCCTTTCAGCTGTGCGAGGTATTGTAGAGCTTGTGTGATACCCAGAGATGAGGAGTTATGTTTGCAGAGCATTGAAGGATCACCGTTATCGCACAGTAGAGTGCGAAAACCTTTTCGGCACTCTGACAGCCCCGCACAGGACAATGGTGCCAGAGATTTTTTAATGCTTTCTGTGCCCCCTCCCCCCCATCCTCACGGGGGCCAGGGGCATGCTGGGGGTGACAGCATTAAAAATAGTCTGGCCGGGCGCAATAAAATCGACCAGCGCCCAGACCCAAACCCGGTACCTCACCCACCCCAACCACTAGCCAACCCCTGATGCCACGATGCAGCTCGGCCATCCACCACAAGCGCCACCCCCTACAGCCTCTCTGCCCCTCCCAGCCCGCGCTGCCGTACTCCCCACCCACATGCGTACACATAGCGACATCCTGTCGCCCAGGTTCGCCCACCCCTCATCCAGTCGCCCATCGCTGTGAGGGGACTGCGCCGAAGGAGCCTGTTACGACTCAGGCACCTTCCCCATGCCTCACCTCATGGGTTACCCAATGGGTTATCCCTATCCATTGTCCCCAATAAGCCCAGCACTCTGAGGTTTGGTGATCTAGAATGGTTTCAAGTGTAACAAGCCTGTACTTCAGCCAATTGTTAACAAGAGACATCGAGGTGATTACCACCCTCAATGCTGCTCCCACTGCCTCCTTCACTTCACTCACTGTCACCACTGCCGAGTTCACATAGTGTCAGGCAGGATTGAAAGTCTGTGACTTCGATCATGAGTAGCTACTCTTAGACCCAGCGCCTTTACCACCTGCAGTATTTTTTTAATGTGATTGTTGCCTCGCGGTATTTGGCACAGTGGATGTTGTTGGGTTGCTGGGCGGCGGCCTGCTGGTTTCTCTTCCGCCATGTTCCCGACAGCTTTCCTTGGGTTTCCTATTTGGAGATTCGTTCAGTTCTGATAAAAAGAACTCCAATTATCTGCTCTTGCTAATATCAGCATTTCTTGCTATTTTATCTCATTTTGACAGTCAAAATTGACGTTAAAAGCAATTCTATGCAGGAGCTTGAGGAGAGTGAATCTTGTCTTGTTGGTTGGTGGTTCTGCAACCCCTGGATAAATTGGTGTTAAGCAGGGGTCTGAGTTTCTAGCCATATAGAACCGCTTGACTTTTTGAAGTAAAATTTTATTTATTTATATATTTGGTTTTGGTGACCGGTAGGTACACTCTACAACTGAGTGCCTATTTTCAGGAATGACCCAGGACAATACATTGCACAAGAAAACAGCAGGTCAAAGCACAAGTACTTTAAATCAAGCAGGATTACATGTACATTTAAGTGGAGCAAAATACAAATATAGAGAACTAGCAGTTCCAGGGTGCGGTGGGAAAAGTTAGGAATATTGCAAGTTAACACATCATTAGAAATAATGAACATTTAAAATAAGGCAAGTGCAAAATTTAAAGTCAAGAACAGAACAATATCAACATATAACAGTTAGACAAATAGGTAATAAAGTAGATTGTGATGGAGACATTCTGAAGGTACAAGAATAAGATTATGCAATGACTAAGCAGTTGTGGTCGAGGAGTTGGAAACAGTTGAAGTCATGGATTGGGTGGAGGTATGACTTGAAGGCGATTTTGAAAGAGAAGATGGTGGTGGAGCTGAGGACAGTTGGGGAGAGAGTTCCAGTACTTGAGAGAAAGAAGAGAATGCCTGCTCACCCATCTTGGTGTGACAAGTGAGGTAGAGTCCAGGGACCTCACGGGAGTAGGTGGAGCGGAGTTGGAAAGTAGTGGGATGTGTGTGGCTGGGGGTGTGAGCCTGGAGTTGCTTGTACTAGCAGCCAAGGCAGGAGCTCGGGGGAGGCAGCCACCCTAGGAAGGAGCAAAGAGCACAGTGGTGTGTGAGGCATGGAGGTGAGAGGGAAATGCGGCAGATATTGTTGTGGGTGATGTCCCACTTGTGTAAAGAAGTCAAAGGGTGTTTGTGAAGAGTAGTGATCCACAATGTAGGCAGGAGGAGAATACCTGGGCAATGGCCATTAGAGTAAGCAGGTGTTTGAGGCGGTAGGCTAGGCCGATTCGAGAATTTGTAGTCTTACACTGATCTGAGATGTGGAGGTTAAAGTCTAGCCCTGCACAAGGGTGGCCGCCTACAGTAGATACTTAAATTCCTCAACTGTGGTGAGAGAGGAGCCATTTATACACCTGATGTCCGGTGCGAGGTAGGATGATCTGCATGCCCAGGAGTCGAACAGCATTACTTGAGTTTTGGATCGTTGAGTACCAGGTTGCTGGCCTCTAGCCAGTTCTGAATGTGGGTAAAGTCCTTAGATAATTGAGTATTAATGTGTTGGGAGCTTTGGGTGCTGTGATACAGGGCGATATCATCGGCATACATTATTACTGAGCAGGAGGTGGAGACATGGAGGTGGTTGTTGGAAGATTAAGAGGAGGAGTGGGCCTAGGATTGACCCCTGAGGGACACCTCAGGTGACAGGCAGCTGGTAGAGGTTTAGAGAGAATACGGGCCTCCCAGTGCTGCAGTAGCACTACCTTTTGTGAAGCTGATGACCTGGGTTTAGGAGCAGACCCAGAGTTGTCAGAGGGCCAGCCAAGGAAAGGTTCTGGCACCCGACATCTACCACCCCTGGCGACAGCTGGGGTAGGTTAACCTGGGACCAGTACTGAGGCTGGACTGACGAGGCAGCAGACATCTGTACAGCATGAGTGGGGGCATGCCAGGCTGGGGTTGAGGTCACTGCATGCATGGCTCCATCAAGAAGGGGCACAGGGAAACCACATGCAGAAGAAAACCTTGGATGATAAGCAGCATGAATTCTGGATTCTTATGGGCACCTAGCAGACCAGCCGGGTAGATCCCAGCTTAAAATAAAAATAAACAGAGTCGATAAAAAAAAAAAAAAGTACTGTTTTAAAACATTGGAAGATCAACAAAGGAGTAATAGCCAACAAGAAGAAATAATCAGACAAAAGAAACAGAAATGAGTACAGCAGTTGGGATAACATCTACTGTTTTACCCCTGGGAATATTCTAGAGGAACTGGAATCTTTATTAAGAAAGTTGATATGGAATTTGATAAAATAAAGCAAAAGGCAGATACCTTGATGGAAGGATAACGTTTAAGTGGATAACTGTTTGGAGTGTTACGATCACTAAAAATAATTCAGTCATGATCAAAAGTGCAGACAAGGGATGTGGCATAGTTATTCAAGATTATAAAACTACAGAAATGAACATCTAAGGTAGCTAAACAATACGGATTCTATAGAAGAGTTTATGAAGGGCATGAAAATTCAAATTCAGCATGCTAGTGAGAACAAGTGGATAACATAATGGGAAGCAAAAATACTGATGAATAAGAAACCAGTTGCACCAGTATTTTATCGTCTCCTAAGATATGTAAAACAAGGAAAATCCCCAGGACGCTTCAATTATTTCTGGAATTGATCAGCACTACAACCCATGTCAAAGTTTGTTGGTTTAAAAAAAGTCATTTATATCAGACACTAGAGTTATTTAAAAGACACAGAGGGTATGCTAAAATTGTGTGAGAACTCAATGAGAATGTTGAGATTGAAAACACTGATATACTGGTCACATTTGATGCAGCAGACCTTTATACCAGCATTCTCCACAATGAAGGTTTGGAAGCATTAACTAATTTTCTGAGAAAACGGAGAACCTTGTGAAACCACCAAAATGGTTTCTTGTTGGAACTAGCATATCTGGTCATCCACAGAAAATATTTCAGATTTGAAAACAGGCATTTTTGCAGAAAAAGGAACAGCGATGGGGTCAAGTATGGCCCCAGTGTATGCAAATATTTATGTCTCAGTTTGAGGAAGTTCACATTTATGATGAACAAAACTTTTGCATCGTATCAAAATCTGGAAAAGATTTACATATTATATTGTAATGATATGGGGTAGATCGACTCAAGAACGGCTACTGTGGTAAGGATTATCTCAGCTTGTAACAGACAATTTGAGATTTAGCATGAAATACAGTCATGAGACAACACTTTTCCTTGTCACAGAAATCTATAAACTTACAGTGGACTTGCCACATGCCTCTACAGAAGACCTACAAGACAAAGGCAGTCTCCTACGTGTTGTAATGGGCGTGGTTGCACCATTATAGTCAACTCACCAAATATAGGTATAAGTAGAGAGTCTTACCTGAGTACTAGGGAGCCAGAAGTAGGAGTCTTGAAGGATGACGTCCGTCGATCTCGAAAAGTAAAATATAGAAAAAGGGATCACAAAGGATCCATGGTTCTTAGGGTGGAAATAGAGCATAAAGGACAGGTTAGGCAATAATAATACTTATCTGATGGGAAGGAGTTGGTGTTCAGTCAGACCTGTTAAAGTAAAGAGAAAATTAGGTGAATATGGAGAAACTACAGCAGCAAGAGCAGAAACTGAAAGCAGAGAGATGCACAGAGGTATAGGACAGCATAAAACTAAAGGAAAGGGTATATTTAGATTAAAGGTTACAGTTAGGTCAAAGTAGGAAAATAGAGATATAGAGGAAGGAAATAAGTTACTTAAAGGATAGGAATAGGGAAGTGAAAGTGTTGTTTGGGGACTCAGCAAAACTCCTTAGTGCCCATAGATGGTCGAGTGCCAATATTTTAAAATGGTAGCCCAGGAGGGCTAGAAACATAGAAACATAGAATTTGACGGCAGATAAGAAAAAATTACTCACCTTAGTAATGTTGTTTCTTCTAATGGAGTCTTGCTATATTATAGACATTAGCAGTTTGATCCAGCTCTAGAACTGCCCGAGTGAAATGGTTAAAACCATTCCAAAATAGAATTTTGGGCACGAGAGCAGCTCTATCTGTGTCATTTCAAACTTGAACTGTCAGATCTTTACGAGCCAAACTCACTAAGGTCTGTGTGGAAGCTGTAACCTACACTAGCCAAATGGCTACCTAAATAATAACAACCATTGATGGTCCCAACACCTAAGACTCAAGTCAGGGGACCAGAAATACTAACACCATTCTAATAATATGAAAATGGAACATAAGTATAATAAAACACACACACGCCAGACATACACACACACTCAAAGTCCCAAAGGGGACAAATGCTAACAGGACATAAGTAGTGCCCACACTAAGTTGCCCACACCCCACCAAATAGAGGTTCTGAGAGGGGCAGGTTGGGGAGGTCTATAATATAGAAGACTCCATTAGAAGAAACAACATTACTAAGGTGAGTAATTTTTTCTTCAAACAACATGAAGTCTTGCTATATTATAGACATTAGCGAAATACACAGCAGTACCTCCATGGAGGAGGGGCAGAACCTACTTAGGGAATAGGCTCTGAAGAACAGCTATGCCAAACCGAGCATCTCTCCTGGCCTGGACATCCAGGGAGTAATGCTTGGTAAAAGTGTGTACCGCTTCCAAGTAGCAGCCTGGCAAATTTCTAATAAAGGATATCTCTGGCAGCAGCTAGAGACGCAGCTGTACCCCTGGTAGACTGAGCCCTCAAACCGGGGGCTCTGCCCACTCTGATAAAACTGGATACAAGAGACAATCCACCTGGCTATTGATCTCTTAGTGGCAGGTTTGCCTTTCCCAACTTCACCATAGGTAAGGAAAAGTTGGAGGATTCGAACCTGTGACCTTTTGTACGCCTATATAATAACTAAGAGCTCTCTTAACATCCAGGTTGTGCAACCTCCTCTCACCCAAGAGGAGTGATCAGTGAAAATACTGGAAGGGAGACAGATTGATTAAGATGGAAATCTGAAACCACCTTAGGCAAAATCTTCCTATTAGTCCTAAGGACTACCTTATCCCTGTGGAAAGAAATAAAGTCAGTCTCCACTGACAAGGCTTGCAATTCACTTATATGTCTGGCAGAAGTGATAGCCACTAGAAAACAGTTTTCAAGTTAGGTACTTAAGCTCTGCAGAAGACAGAGGTTCAAAATGGGGTTGCATTAACTGGGCAATGCAAACATTAAGGTCCCAAGCAGGGTCCGTTCCTAAAGGGAGGATTAGTATGGAGTAATCCTTAAAAACTTGGAAAACACAGGATGAGAGGAAAGAGGGATGACTTTCCTGCTGACATAAAAGCAGACACAGCTGCCAAATGAACTCTCAGGGTAGCTGGTCTGAGACCCAAGGAATTAAGATGTACCATGTAATCTAACAAAATGGGCAATTCAGCAGATTCTGGGAAATATTTTTCCTAGCACAGCAAATGGAAAACCTTTTCCATTTAGAACTATAAGTAGCTCCTAGTGGAAGGCTTTCTGGAAGCCTTTAGGATCTCAAGAACACTCTGAGAGAGGTGTAAATCAGCAACTCTAACTCCTCAAGAGCCAGGCCTTGAGGTTGAGGGATTTGAGGTCCGGATACCAAACTCTTCCTGGGCACAAGTCAACAGATTGTGATTCCTGGGGAGGCACGGAAGATGGACTGTCAGGAGACAGAAGGAGTGGGTACCAGGGCTGCCTGGCTCAACTGGCAACAGAATCACCCTGCAAGGCTGAGATCTGATTTTGACTAGTACTTTGAATAGGAGAGGAAAGGGGAAGCATAGAGGAACTTCCTCCCAATCCAGAAGAAGGGCATCCAGGGGAACTGAGCCAAGCACTGAGGCCTGCAACAGAACAGAGGAAGTTTGTGATTATCTGGGGCTGCAAAAGATCTATCTGAGGGATGCCCCACCTGGCAAAAACTATTCCCAGCACTGGAGGATCCAGGGACCATTCGTGATGGCCCTGGGAAATCCTGCTGAGGGCATCCCGCTAGGAAATTGTCCTTCCCTGGAAGATGAACTGCTATGAGGGAGTGTTCAGGGAATAGGCCAGAGACCACAACTTCATTGCCTCGGTGCACAAGGTCAAGACCGAGTGCCCCCTGTTTGTTGATGTACCACATTGTTGTGATGTTGTCTGTTCTGACTTGTATCACCTTGTCGTGGACAGATGCAGAAAAAGCTTGAAGAGCTAAAAGACAGCTCTGAGTTCCAGCAAATTGATGTGGAGCAGAGATTCCTGGGGACCAAACTCCTGAGTGGAAAGGTCACCATGTGGGCTCCCAACCCAGAAGGGAAGCATCTGTAGTGAGAGTCAAGTCGTGAGAAGGGGAATGAAGGGGACCCCGCTCTTAATTGCTCTGATCCTGCCACCACTGGAGAGCTAGGATCAAGGTTGAGTCACTGGGACCAACTTGGAAAGGGGTCTCTTCTCTGAGACCAAAAGGTTCTCAAGTGAAACTGAATGTCTCTCATCTGAAATCTGGCTCCCTGCACAACAGCTGTGGATGCAGCCATGTGCCCCAGGAGCTGCAGAAAGTGTCTTGCTGGTCGAGACCTGCAGAGTGAAGGAAGAGGCCAGAGCCACTAAATTCCTTACCCTTTCTGGGAGAAGAAAGGCTCTGGCTAGCTTTGTGTCCAATTCTGCCCCTATAAAGGTGAGTACCTGGACTGGTTCCAGAACCGACTTTGATAGGTTTAGCAGAAAACCCAGGGAGGTGAGAAGCTGCTGGGTGACCTGCAGGTGAGATTTTACCTGTTCTGGGGACTGGCCTACAATGAGCCAGTCGTCTAGATAGGAAAAACAGCAAACCTCTGCCTCCTTAAGTGGGCCACTTCCACTGCTAGACACTTTGTGAATACTCTTGAGCAGAGGTAATGTCAAGGGCATTGCTCTGAACTGGTAATGACCTGAGGTAGTTCAATCTGAGGTACTTTCGATGGGATCTTCTGATTAGGACATGGAAATAGGCATCCTTGTGGTCCAGGGAGGCTAGCCAGTCCCCTGGCCTTAGGGAAGGTAAAATCATTGCCAGAGTTACCATTTGAACTTTGGTTTCAAAAGATGCTTGTTCAGATATCTGAGATCTAAAATGGGCCGCCATTCTCCTGTCTTTTTGGGGTAAGGAAGTATCTGAATACAGACCCCTGCCCTGATGCAGGGGAGGAACCCTTCTACTGCTCTGACAGCTAACAGGATGAGACCTCTGTTTCCAGAGTGAGGGTCTCTGAAGCACTTGCAGGTAGAAAAGTCTGCTTCTCAACTTGGGAAACTTTTGAAGCTGAGAACAAGACCCTGGCTTACTACTTCCAGAACCCACTTGTCTGAGGTTAAAGAAGCCCAATTCTGACTGAAGTAAGCCAGCCTGCCCCCACTGGTACAGGAGATGGGCCTGGCACTCCCATGAGGGTGCCTGTTTCGCAGGAGCTTTAGGCTGGGGGTGGGAGCAGGTCTGCCCACCCCTCGCCTGCCCCTGCCTCTGAAGAAGCCCTCTGAGCATAGGCAGAGGAGGCCTGAGTCTCTCTGTGAAAAGGCCTACCCCTTCCCTGGGGCATGCCTTGAGGAGTGGCTTGGCCGCCCTTAGCCTGGGCACTCTTGTAAGTAGTCCTATATTCATCCATCTTTCTTCATGTAATTCTCTGTCTGCTCTCCAAACAGAGAATTTCCCACCACAGGAAAATCCATAGCCTTAGTCTGGGTATCCTGTGACAAACTAGTACACCTGAGCCAGGCCAACCTCACGAAAAGCTACAGATGTGGCCATGACCCTAGAGGAAACATCATTAACATCCACAGCAGCATGAAACTGAACCTTAGAGGCTTCAATGCCATCAGCAGCCACCTGTTCTAGTTCACTAGCCAGCTGGCCATGGGCCTGCTTGGCCAATTGCATAACAGTATCCCATCTAGATTTCTGATACCTAGCTACGTAAGCCATATAATTTGCTTGCCTGAGTCCCAGAGAGGCTGCCTATACTGTTTTTGCCATGGCATCAATCTTCCTGGAATCCTTGTCAGGAGGATGTAGCCAAGGGAATATTAGCTTTATCACAGGCAGCAGCCTGAACTACCCTAACATGACTGCATTGCTGAGAAAGGAATTCTGTATCAGGGCCTGACAATGTATACCTTCTGTCCATCTTTTTATCTACAGGAGGCACAGAATTAGGAGCTTTTAAAATTTTAATTGCTTGTTTCCAAAAGACTTATGTAAAGGAATAGACAATCTCCTAGACTCTGGAATATCCATCATTTCTATAAAATCAGGCTCCTCTTGCTCATCCACAGCCTCTTCTAAAGGAAGCTGGAGGGTTTCAGCAACTTTTTATAAAACATAAAATGAGATGGGGACTCAGACAGCATAGGGGAAAATTCTAAAGGTCTGTCTGGGAGATGTCCAGTTCAATGGGCACACCAGACCTTCCCAGCCACATTCATACTGTTCATAATCCTCCTCCCTCCTCTGGTTCATAAAATTCCTCAATATCATAATCCTGAACCACAGGGACCGGACGAACCGACCTTTTACCAGATAGTGGTGGTTCGGACGACCCGAGACAGTGACTGGACAATTTGTATGGCTTTGTTATCTCTGCAGCAGTTGGAGAAGGAATTTTGAACTCAGACCTGCTGATTTTCTTGTTTTCTTTACTGGAATTGGTTCCTCAGAACCAGCTTTTCTTTGCCCGAGGAAGTCTGGCCCTGGTCAGAGGGCACTTCCTCTGGTTCGGTTGGCACCGAACCGGGCTGGCCATCCGGTCAGCGGACTTTTGGCCTCTCGCTCCCTGAGCCTGCCCAATCTTTTTCCAGGGTGGCTGCAGGGAAATTCTTATGTACCTGGCAGTCTGACTGAGGTGGTCAAACCCAGACAATAAACACATGGTGTGTGTGGGTCAGCCTTGGCAAAGACTTCCCCACAAACATCACAGTGTTGAAACCCAGTGGGCCCGGTTTTTCTTTTGGGTTTCTCAGACATAATGCCAGCCTAACCAAAAACTTGCCCTTTTAACGGCGGTGCCAGGCAAGACACCTTATCGGTCCCTAACTTGTCATGGGGTATTGGAAAAACGTAATAAATCCGGTTTTTAGAACCGATAAGAACCGAACCGCACTCTAAAAATAGTAACTTTTAGTTTTAAATGAGTTTTAAACCCACTGATCGGTTCAAACCGAACTGATAACTTACAAGTTCCACACAGACAAAACTCTTCATTTACTTACTTACAGTTACCACAGATAGAGCTTGAACAACGGTTTTATGGGTTAAATAAAACTATTCTCGGTTAAATCCAACCAAGAAAACACTTTTAAACCGAGAAATGAACCGAGCAGAAGGATAAATCTCTGGAGCGACTGTTCACTGAGGCGGAGTAAAGAATCTGACAGTTCAAGTTTGAAATGACAGATAGAGCTGCTCTCGTGCTAAAATTCTATTTTGGAATGGTTTTAACCATTTCACCGAGGCAGTTCTAGAGCTGGATCAAACTGCTAATGTCTATAATATAGCAAGACTTCATGTTGTTTGAAGGACCGCTTGGCCCACCAGTCTGCCCATTTCCCTACCTAATGGATAAGCTGCAGGTCCTAGTTAACCAGCAGCCTACTTCTTCCTACCCCCACCCCAGAAAGTGGAGGCTGTTTTGGGCTAGTGGCCCAGCATTAATGAAATAAAGTTAGTATTTGTGATCCTGTGGACTAGGGATGCCCTAGGAGGCCTATTTCTAGAACTGGTAGCCCTAGTGGGCTCATTCCCTAGTGGCCAGTGTTGTTTTAAATATAATTAGAACCCTTCCCGGTCTAGTGGGGCTCTATGGACCCTGATATTGTGTTGGGCAGGAGGAGAAGGACAAGCTGGGGCTGCTGCAGCAGTCATCTGCTTAGCACGAGTCTGTATCTAAAGTGGCAGCAGCTCTTTAATAAAAGGGGAATTCAAGGTGCTACACTTGGCGAGGAAAAACAGACATATGACCTATGTTCTGTTCCAAAGAGTGTTGGAAAGCTGCAAGACCAAAAGCAGCATGGATTCACGGGTGGGGTCATAACAGATGAACCTGATTTCTTTGACTGGATGACCAGGGAAATAGGTGAGGAAGGGTAGTGACATGGCCTATTTGGACTTTAGCCAGGCCTTTAACACTGTGCCACAGGAGACTGATTTAAGAAATTGAGCAGCCTAGGGGTGGGATCCAAAGTGGGAACTGGGTTAGAAACTGGTTAACAAGAAATGGGGGTGGTGATTATGAGCACTCACTCTAAGGATGGAAGCATGGTCAGCAGTGTGCAGCAGGGCTTAGTCCTTGGGCCAGTCCTCTTCAGTGTCTTCATAAGTGACATTCTAACCCGGGAAATCTTACTTTATTCTGACATATGCAGTTAGCCTTCACCATTGAACTGCCCGAGAATTCAGAGTTAAAGAACCAATGTAAATAGTGGAATGTTTATAGGCTCGAGTTCGGTTTTCAGACTGCTGTCCTTGGTGCATTCTATGCAACCATCAGATTTCTTACTCCGCTTCTGCCTAGTAAAGACGCCTCAGAGATCTCTCCTTCAGCATCTTGAAGAAGTTTCTTTTGTATCGGTTTTCTAGTTACCGCTTTTGTTTTATTTATTTTCAAAGTCCTGTCCTTGTTTTTCAGGTAAAATGAGTTAGGTTTAGGTTAATCCGATAAGTTTTTCGGTTCCTCGTCAGTTTTACAACCAGAGGAAACCGAATGATTTTCTACTTTTCTTCAGGTAAAAGTCTTATTGTTATTATTGTGTTTCTGCGGTTCTCCTTTTTGTATTTTACCAAAGTTTCTCTTGGTTATTTTTATGGTCGCTAAACTGACCAGAAAAACAGAACCAAAACTGAGTAACTCTTAGGCCTGTCTGTTTTCTTCTGTGGGAGTTACCGAGAACCACTTATTTAAGTATTTTTTCCAGTATGTCACAGACACCTAAAAAGAAAACTGGCCCTACTGGTTTCCAACACTGCATGAAGTGAGGTGAAATGTTTACTAAGTTCAATCCTCACCTTATGTGTGCATTCTGTGGGTTTTGACGACTTAAGAGTAGAGCGTGAAATCTGCAAGAATTTTCCTTAGTTGACACTTGATAGGCGTTTGAACTGGCTGAAAGAGAAGATGTCCAAAAAGGCTGCTGACACGCTTGAACAGTCATCTCCTTCTCTCAGTGAGAAAATGAAGGAACCAGAAGGAAGGCCCTCTGACAAGGGCAAAACTTTTTCCAGTGCTACCACGGTACAAAACATACCACTGAACCAACCTCTGACTGGGCCACGGTTCAAAGAAATCGAGGAAAGAAAAAACACACAGTGGCAAAACCGCAGCCGAAGGAGATATTGGTTCCAACGCTGAGGAGATCGCGAACCACGATCCACATTATCCAGTTGCTGCAAACTGGTTCTACAACCCCAGTTCAGCAGCAAGTTCCTCGTCAGCCCAGGTTAAAACACCAGGTGCTTCAGCTGCCACGGTTCCCTGGAACCAGAACATTATTATGACGATGAGGAGGAGGAGGAAGAGGAAGAGAAGGAATACTTAGAGGAACCTGTTGAGTCCGATGTATCCCCTGACCAGCAAGGGTTAGATTCTCCTCCTCGCCACCCAGAGGATTTTTCCTCCCACTTTAATTTTATGAAGCAAGTGGCAGAAACCCTGACCGCCCCACTCAGGAAACCACTGAGGAAGAGGAGGAACTGAATTATATGGAAATGACAGATGCTCCAGCAACCAGAAGGTTACTGATCCCCATCCATAAGTATTTGAATAGACAGGTGTTAAAATCTTGCAGAATCCTACTTCCATACCCCTGTGGATAAGAAATATGTCTTGGCTAAAAATGGGTCTGAGTTCCTGTTTGGTCAGCCAAGCCATGATGGGATAGTGCAAGCAGCTGCCTTTGACAAAGCAGGCATACCCTTGTCATCACACCCTCCAGAGAAGGATTCCAGGAAATGGATTCCATAGCCAAGAAGGCATACTTGGGTGCTGCTCTATCTCTTAGACAGGCCTCTTATTTGGCCTATGTGGCTAGGTACTGGAAGCACCTGTGGAACTCAGTTCTGCAAATGGCCAGTAAGGCTCCCCTCAGCTGGCAGCAGACCTAATGGAGACTGCCAAGTTTGTACTGAAGCATCCAAGTACGAGTTTCACATGGCAGTGGATTCAATGATAATGCTGTAAGGCAAGGGCAACTTTAGTGTCACTGAGGAAGTTTGTGTGGCTAAGAACTGCTAACTTCTCCCAGGACACCCAGACAAAGGCTTTGGATTTCCTGGTGAGCAGCACTCCTTGTTTAGGGAGCAAGCAGAGGCTTACATGAAAAGATGGACGAGCACAAGACAGCCTGTAAGAGTGCTTCTGCTAAGGATAAGGCCTCTACACACCAAAAGTACAAAGGTAGGGGAGATAGAGGTAGAGATAGGGCCTATGCTAGACCTTTCTATCAAGCCCAAGCTTTCCCTGCTTACCAGCAACAACGTGGGTACTTCAGGGCAGCCGGGCAAGCGGGTCCCAGTCATGGTAGCTCCACTCCCCAACCCAGGACACCTGCAAAACAGACCCCTGATGTGTTTGCCCAGGCTACCTCACCAATTCCAGTCAGGGCAGGCTGGCTTATTACCTTCAGCGTGGCAAGCCATCACCACAGACAAGTGGGTCTTGGAGGTAATAAGCCAGGGTCTTGCTCTCAGTTTCAAGGCTGTCCCAAAATTGAGGTAAGACTATTTAAACCTGCAACCCCAGTAGAAAAAGCCTTACTGGAGTCAGTGGTAGCCAACTTACTGCTAGACAAAGCAGTGAGAAACTATACCCCACCCTCCTTCAGGACGGAAGGGTCTGTACTCAAGGTATTTCCTAACTCTAAAAGAGAATGGTGAGTGGATACCTATACTGGATCTTAGACACTTAAACAAGCACCTGAAAAGCTGAAGTTCAGAATGATAACTCTGGCAATGATTCTACCTCTCTGAAGCAGGGGTACTGGTTGGCATCCCTGGACCTCAAGGATGCTTACTCCCACATCCCCATCAGGCAATGCCACAGAAAGTACCTCAGGTTCAGATTGCCATCAGGCCACTATCAGTTCGGAGCCCTGCCATTCGGTCTGACCTCTGCACCAGGGGTGTTCACAAAGTGCTTGGCTGTAGTGGTGGCGCTCTTGAGAGGGCTAGGGGTCACAGTGTTCCCTCATCTGGACAACTGACTAGTCATGGGGCAGTCCCTTAACAGGTAAGTGACTCCTAGTCCTCACACAGGATACCCTGCAGTCTCTGGGGTTCCTCGTGAATCTGAAAAGTCAGTATTGCAGCTGGTCCAGCTCCTCAAATTCATAGGAGCAGAGTTGGACAGCCTAAGGAAAAGCATTCCTTCCTCGGGAAGGGTGGACAGCCTGGTACAACTGGCAAAGTCCTTCCAGTTGCACACTCCCAGACCACCAAGACACTTCTTGCAGCTGTTAGGCCACATGGCAGCCTCCACAGCAACAGTGCTAGGGCAAGGTTCCAAATGAGGGATATCTAGTTTCACCTCAGGTCTTACTGGACTCAAAGAAAAGACTCCCTGTCAAAGCTGGTACCAGTTACAGGGACCCTCATCCAAGCAATGCAGTGGCGGCAGAAGGGACAACCTCAGGAAGGTGTGCCATTCTTGCAGCAGTCTCCAACAGTAGTGTTGACCACCGATGCCTCCTTCCTAGGATGGGGTGCCCACCTGGGGAACACACACACAGCACGTGGCACCATCAGGAGTCACTCATGCACATGAATCTGTTGAAACTCAGGGCAGTCTTCCTGGCTTTCAAATCATTCACTTCTCTGGTTCAGGACAAGGTGGTCCAAGTCAGGACAGACAATATGACCACCATGTACTACATAAACAAACAAGGGGTATAAGGTCCACTGTTCTATGCACAGAAAATCTTAAACTTGGCTTACTCACTCAGCATTTCACTCTCAGCAGTCCCTCTACCAGGGAGGGATAACATCCTGGCAGATGCCTGAGCAGGATCAACCACAACCACCATGAGAGGTCTCTGAACAGACAGGTGCTACAGTCTGTGTTCAGGAGATGGGGCACCCAGAGATAGATCTCTGCTGCCATGGACAACCACCAACTGCCACAGTTCTGCTGCAGGCCCCTGCAGTGGGCACAGTGCCACTGGATGCACTTTTGCTAGACTGGACAGGGAAGTCCCTGTACAACTTCCTCCATTTCCCTGCTGTTCAGGGTGCTGAACAAGCTCAGGTCCTAGCCAGCAACAATGAGTCTCGTAGCTCCAGACTGGGCTAGGCAGCCTGGTACTCGATGCTCTTGTCCCTGTCGATCTCCAAGCCAATTTACCTCCCCAAGAGGCACACTCTGCTGACAGCCTTCCAAGAAAGAATCCTATACCCCAGCCTCAAGTCCTTCAGGCTCATGGCCTGGCTCCTGAGACCTAGATTATGCTGACTGGCATCTCTTGGAGAAGTCTTTGAAGTCCTTAGGGTTTCTAGGAAGCCCTCTACTAGGAAGCCTTACACTTCCAAATGGAAAAGTTTGCCATTTGGTGTCAGCAAAGGAAATGGATCAACAGCAGGCTGGTATACCAGTCTTGTTGGAATATTTGACCATTTACATTCCCTTGGCCTTAAGCCATCCTCTCTTAAGGTGCACCTGGTGGCCGTTTCAACCTATCTTTCAGCTGGGAAGGGACCTTCCTCAGCTTCCAACCCAATTTTAGAAAATTTTACAAGGGCTTGCTCCATCTGCACCCTCCTCACAGGGAACCAGTCCCTGCTTGGGACCTGAATATCTGCATTGCACTGCTAATGCAGCCCCCTTGAGCCCATGTCCTCAGCACATCTCAAATATGTGACTTGGAAAACTCTTTTTGGTGGCAGTCACTTCTGCAAGGAGAATAAGTAAGCTTCAGGCTTTGTCCGTAGAACCTAATTACATCTCAGTCCATAGGGACAAGTGTTACTCAGAAACAACAGGAAGTTTCTTTCAAAAGTGGTATCTGACTTTTATCTCAACCAACCCATTACCCTGCCTGTCTTTTCACTGATCATTTCAGTTCAGGGTATGTAGACTGCATAGCCTGGATGTTAAAGAGAGCTATTAGCTATTATTTGGATCAGACAAAGGGCCACAGACAGGACACTATTAGTTGTTTCTGACCTATGGAGAAGTGGGGAAAGGCAAACAAGCTTCAAGAGGACTATTTGCATACTGGATTTTGCCTATATTCAGTTTTGCTACAGCAAACTGGGCAATGAACCCCAGTGGGCCTCAGGGCCCAATCCACTAGGGGGCACAGCTGTTTCTATAGCAGCTGCCAGAGACATTCCTTTGCTAGAAATCTGCAAGCAGCTACCTGGAAAACTGTGCACATTTTGACCAGGCATTATAACCCTGGACACCCAGGCTGAAGTCTTTGGTAACGGGTAAGTCCACTAAAATACAAGTGCCTGTTTTCAGGGGAGTGACGGGGAGCACTGAGCAGTTACGTGATTTGCTCAGTGTCACACAGTATAGAAGTGGAGGTTGTGAGAATCAAACCCAGGTCTGGTCTGCTGGATGTACCAAGCTCGTTTACAGCTCATTACTCTAACCTCTAGGCTATACTGCCAGCCCAAGTGATGCCAGGTTTGGCACAGCAGTATTTCAGAGCTTGTTTCCAAAATAGGGTTCTATGCCAACCTCCAAAGGTACTGCTTGGTTGTCTGCATATGTCAGAATACAGTGCGATTTCCTGGGGTTAGAAGAAAAAAATTACTTACCAAGTAATCTTGTTTCTTCTAAGGGAATCATACTGTATTCTGAGCTCCTACCTCCCATACCAGAACCTGGGGCCCTGCCGCCAGCTGTTATGTAGTGTAGAAATTTGTTTGAGCTGGTTGCCTGTTGGCATCTGTGACTTGAGCATTTTAGGTGCCCTCTTATGGGGAATGTTATTCGGTGGGTGTGCTTATTATAGTTACATTTAGGATAGCATAGTGAGTTATTTTATGTATGCTTCATAAGAATCTGATGGTTACATAGAATGCACCAGGGACAGTAGTTTGAAAACTGAACTTGAGACTATCAATTTTCCACTGTTTGCATAGGTTCTTTTACTCTGAATTCTCAGGGCAGTTCAAGGGTAAATGCTAACTGCATATGTCAGAATACTTTAAGATTCCCTCAGAAGAAACACAGTACTATTGTAAGTAATTTTCCTTGCAGATGAACTAGAATTGAAGGTATTCATTTTTGCAGATTATAACCAAAATCTGTAATGGTGCACAATTAGGAGAGGGTGGGAAAAATGCATTGGGATCTTAGGAAACTCTAGGAGTAGTCAAAACATGGCAAAAAGTGCAGAATTATGCACCTAGGGCATAGGAACCAGGAACTGCATATAGGATGGGGAGAGGTACTGTCGGTCACTAAGCAGGAAAGGGACCTTGAGATTATCATATCTGGTGATCACCTCAAAATGGCAGAACAGTGTGAAAAAGCAGTGGGTAGGGCCAGTGCAATGCTGGGATGCTATTACAATTATTGAGAGCATTTTAAAGGTATATATACTACAAAGCATAAATGGGGTGGTCCACACAATAAGACATATCATGGTTTTACCAGAGTGCACTCCTTTGCTACAAACCCGATTTCTTTTTTTTAACCTTATATTTTATTAAATGTGTTTGGTACTTTTAAATACATCATACAGAATACATATCTTAAGCAGAATTTACCTAGGAAAACAAATATTACATTTATATATCTGTATATGCATTAGATAGAACTACAAAATCACACATGCCCACACAATGCAAAGCATCATGGGCTGCATATGCAAATCACCACAGAATATTATGCTGGTTCAACTTTAAGCAGAATTGCATGGTGCGAAAGGCCCTCTCACACAGTTTGCAAGGGTGCTAACAGATGACGCCAGACGTGTTTGCGTCTATGTCTGTGTTAGCACCACCTAAACAATAATCTCGCTTACCATGCAGTTCTGCCAGGGTGAACCAGCAATATTCTGTGTGTTGCAACCATATGCTGCTTTGTGACCAATGTGAGCATGTTCCTGAAACTTGGCTTCCAGCCAAATGCCCTTTAGGGTAACCCTTGCCTCAGTGTTTGCGCACAGAGGTTCTTCGTCTTTAGATAGAACAAGTCCATTTCATTGGAGGGAGGGTTAAATAAACAGTAACATTATCCCTTGCTTTCAGAGATGGACACAACATGAATATATAAATTTCCATTAATCAGACCTAGGTGTATTTTAGAATTAATGTTCACTTCTCTTCAAATTATACCTAATTCCTAATTTATATAGCATTCCTAATTAGTCATCAAAATTATATTCAGTTTTCATTTCATATCCCTCTGCAGCATCTGCTACGATTAACAGTTCTTGATCCGATAAGGTTAGAGACAAACAGACAGACAGACAAAAGACCAGACACAGAGGGACAGAGAGGTGGCATGGGAGAGGGAGAGAGGGAGAGAGACACACACACAACACCTGTGTACCAGGGTGACACACAGCCAGCAACCAACTGTCCAGGGGACAGTGGACAGCAGGAGCCATGGATAGTGCGTCCTTCCTGATGGAAGCATTAATAATGGGTGTGAGGGCAGGAGGAACAGCTACGTGGCGGCAGAAGGGCCCGTCGGCGGTATGCCCGACACAGGTGGTACCGTGCCGCATCACCTTTAAGAACTATAGCGACACTGAGATCGTGAGCCAGTAGCACCTGAACAGGGCCATTCTGAGGCAGCTCTGCAAGCTGTGCAGTGAGGAGATGCAGGCACCCACCAGAGGAGCCATGCCATGTCCGTGGAGACAAAGGTGACCGCCGTCATGTGCCTGCTCATCACGGACACCTTCCAAAGACCAACAGGGGACAACACGGGCATCACCCAGTTGGCCATGTCCTGCCTCCTCCACAGTTCCTCAATGCTCTGCTGCCACGTGCTGGAATGCATCCATTTCCCAGCACACACAGGCAGAGCATACAGCAACTATACAGGACTTCCACAGGGTGGCACACATGCCTGGCATGATTGGGGCCATTGATTGCCCCGTGGGCATCTGCATGCCACCTGGCCCTGAGGGACTGGCATATATAAACAGGAAGGGGGCCAGTATCAACTGCCAGGTGGTATGCGATGCCACGGGGAGCATCACCAATATCTGCACCACACACATCCTGGGAGTGCAATAACACATTCATCTGGCACAGCTGTCGCTGTGCCACAGATTCGAATGTGGGGACATCCCCACAGGCCACCTGGTGGGTGAGTATGGCACGAGCAAGATGCAATGGGCAGAGCAGACCTGGGGATGGGGGTGGGGAGGGGTGCATGGTGGCAGGGCGCTAGCGACAGGCAAGAGGTGCAGCAGAGCATAGCAGAGGGCTAATCATGTCATTTCCACACAGGTGACAGTGCATGCCTGCTGAGGCCCTGCTGCTCACCCCTGCCGGCCCACTGTCCCCAGCAGAGGCAGTACAACAAGGCACACACCAGCACGAGCAACATTATTGAGCACGTGTTTAGCATGATAATGACACATTTCTGTTGCCTAGACAGGTCAGGCGATACCCTACAGTACAGCCCTTGAAAACCTGTGGCCTATTCCTGGCCTGCTGCATACTGCACAATATGGTCATTGACCATGGGATAGCTATCAAGGCTGATGAGAGCAACAGTGAGTGGGGACGATGGGGGACAGTGGTCAGAGGGTGGTGGACAGCCACCCCCAGGGCGGAGGAAGCCCGGCTGATGCAGCAGGCTCACGCCACTGCGTACTGTCGCACAGGAACACTACGGTGAACACAGGTGGTGGTCGGTACACAAGCATGGGCCACACAGACAGGTACAGCACATGCAGGGACATGCATGGGAGGGCATGTACACACAGGTGTGATCAGGGGTGGGAAGTCAGTGGCACACAACCACACACAGCACACACACACACACTACACCCACCACCAGGCATTGGAATGTGGCATGAATCAGAAGCATTGCACGGACACAGGCGTGGCGGTGCTGAGACTGTCCTCATCATGCCCACGCCACCACGGTCCAGCGGCCAGGCATGCACACACACAGGCAGCGTGCAGCAAGGCACACACACACCACCAATGTGCGCACAGGGCAGCAGCTGCAGACCACGGTCAGGGCAGCCCGCAGATCAGAACCACTGCATGGAACCATAGCCTGCAGACGCGGGGGCAGCCATGCGGTGCCGATCATCAGCCACAGGCTGTGCATCAGCGGAGGGTTGTGCAACAGCCCCAGGGGGTGGAGACGTGGGACCAAGACCGTGTCCTCAGCGAGGTGTGCAGAGCACCCAATAGGCCAGCCCTGGGCGTGCGTTGGATACCTACATCAGAGCTCAGTGTCGACTGTGTTGGGGTCACCCGGCGCCGGGTCCATGGGGTGGACAGCACACTTCGGGGTCTCCTGTGCATGGCCATGCCCTGTGGCAGCCAGCAAGCGCCAAAGCCATCCGTGTCGCACTGGCACTCACGATCCAAGATTCAGTCGGTAGCTTCCTGCATGCATTGAATCCCATGCAGGATCTGTGCAGTGCCCTTTCCTGCTCGGCTAACTGGCGCACCACGTTCACAGTGCACGCACCCCAGTGGCGAGCAGCACCTGTTGCTGAACGGACACCCAGCAGCTGGGTGTGCTCAGCCAGATGGTCAGCATCCTGGGGCTTCCAGGCGGAATGTCATTCCTCTAGTGGTGACCTGCCACATTGCACAGCCCCTCTCCAGTGGGCGCTGCACAGTGGGGTCTGCAGGGGTATGGGCACGCAACAGACCCGGCGGTGGACCCTGTGGCCGGCTGCCTGGTGGCACCGCAGCCTGCTGCTGTTGCCCATCCAGCTGCTGTGCTTGCCCTGCCTCGGCCGCTGACCACCACCGCGAGGCATCCGTGCGCACTTTGATTGCACCTGCAGTGGTGGCAGGCAATTGTTCCACCACTGGCAGCGTGCTGGGCGTGGGACCTGCCTGTGATGCCAGCAGGGCGACATGCCCACAATGTCGCCCATGTTGTCCAGAAACTGTGAGTAGTCGTTATTGGTGTCGGACCGCCCGATCGGGTAAGTCTCCGCACACAGGACACCAAGGCTGGCATCCTAGGGATCACATCCAGGGCCTCGTCCGACCCTAGGTCTAGGACATCCATTGGCACCATGATGCTGAGCTGCAGCCTGTCAGGCCCCGGATGCCAGTGGATGTGGAAGGTTCATCCTCCGGGGCTGTACCTGCGCCCGCAGGTGATGCTGCTGCCGCTGGCGCCCATCCTCTAAGCGGAGGCATGCTGGTGCTGCAAGAAGAAAGATGTGTCAGTGATGCAGTGCCCACATGTGCCCCCTACACTGCCGCTGCATGTGTCCTGCAGCATGGCATGCCGCGTGAGTGCACACACAGGCACATGACGCCATGGCGGCTGCATGCGCAGCATGCCCGTTATGCGCACCCTCAAGCCACCAGCTGTGCATGTCTGACATCACGTACCACGCAGTGATGGGCTGCCACCTGTCTGGAAGCCTCCTCAGGCCACCCTCCACTATGGTGCGGCACATGGTGGCTGCAGCCAACTCCTCTGTTAGCGTCAGTGTGTGTGCATCCACTGGCCCTCCCCAGTGGCATTACATAGAAACATAGAGGTTGACGGCAGATAAGGACCACAAGGCCCATCCAGTCTGCCCATTTCTTTTCTACCATATAAATGTGCCCGCCCGGCCTCTTGTTCAGTGGCCTATCTATTCATACTCATCTGTATTGCTCCCTTATGCCTATCCCATGCCTGTTTGAAGCCCTGCACTGTATTCATAGCCACCACTTCCTCGAGGTAGGCCGTTCCATGCATCCACTACTCTTTCTGTGAAAAGAATTCCTCACATTCCCCTTAATCGGCCTCCCCTAATCTCATGCTGTGTCCTCTTGTCCTTTTATTTTTCTTATATTTAAACGTTAGACTCTTTCACCTTGTTAATGCCTTTAAGGTGTTTGAATGTTTCGATCATATCACCTCTGTCCCTCCTTTGCTCAAGGATATACATATTGAGCTCCGTTAATCTGTCCTCATATGTCTTCTGATGCAGTACCTGCACCATTTTGGTTGCCTTCTTTGGACTGCCTCAATTTGGTTAATGTCCTTGTGAAAGTGTGGCCTCCAGTACTGCATGCAGTACTCAGATGTGGCTTAACCAGTGTCTTGTAAAGAGGATTATTACCTCCTCTTACGACTTGTGATACCCCTACCAATACACCCTAACATCCCCTAGCCTTACTTACTGCTTTAGAGGCCTGCTTGGATGATTCCAGGTCATCGGGTGATGATGATGCCCAAGTCTCTTTCTTCCTTTGTGACTGCCGGCAACTCCTCCCAGCCTATAGGTGGCTTCAGGGTTTCTCTTCCCTATGTGCATGATCTTGCACTTCTTTGCTTTAATCCCAGTTGCCACTCTTCTGACCATTTGCTAGTTTATCCAGATCTCTTCTCATTCTGCCCACCCACCTGGATCATCTAATCTGTTGTAGATCTTGGTGTCATCTGCAAACAGACAAGCCTTACCCTCTAGTCCATCTGCAATGTCACTAATGAAGATATTGAAGAGGACTGGCTCCAGAACTGATCCCTGAGGTACCCCACTTGTGACTTGCATCTTTTCTGACTGTATACCATTTACCACCACTCTCTGTTTTCTGCCCGTCAACCAGTTTGCCACCCAGTTGACCAACTTCTGACCCACCCCGAGCCTACCCAGCTTATATCAATCTACTATGTGGAACAGTGTAAAGCTTTGCTGAAGTCAAAGTAGGCAACATCAACTGCTCCCCATTGGTCCACCATTCTGGTTACCCAGTCAAAGAAATCTATGAGATTAGTTTGACAGGACCTTCCTTTGTAAACCCATGCTGTCTTGGATCCTGTGCCCCTATGGATTCCAGGTGTTGCACTATCCTTTCCTTAAAGAGTGCCTCCATAATCTTGCCCACTACTGAGGTAAGACTGACTGGTCTGTAGTTCTCTGCCTCCTCCCTGCTATCACTCTTGTGAAGCGGGATCACATGAGCCTTCTCCAGTCTTCTGGGACCCTCTCCTGTGCCCAGAGACTCACTAAACAGTTCTGCTAATGGCTCTACTAGTTCCACCCTTAGCTCCTTAAGTACCCTGGGATGTATGCCATCAGTTCCCATTGCCTTGTCCACCCCTGGGTTAGCGAGCTCTTGTGGGACCCTTTCTTTTGTGAAGGGAGTAGTGCTCACCTCCCTCCCCGTGTCCATGGTGCTGAGCTGTGGGCCCTGCCCTACCTTCTCTTCAGTAAATAGTGAGCAAAAGTATCTATTTAGGATAGATGCTTTTACAGGGTCCTCCTCCTCATATGCCACCTTTTCTCCTTTGAGCTTAGAATACCCCTCTGGACTTTCTCCTTTCATTAATGTATCTATAGAAAGTCTTGTCACCTTCTTTTACTGTTCATGCTAGTGTTTCCTCAGTTTGGGACTTTGCCTGCCTTACTGCCTTCCCTGCTTCCCTTAGTGCAGTTTGGCATGCCTCCTATCTTCATCCCACTGTGTTCCCTTATATTTCCTGAAGGCCAGTCTTTTGGCTCTAACCTTTGCTGCTGTATTTGAGAACCAAAGTGGTTTCCTTCTTCTTTGCACTTCCTTTTCTGTCTAACACAATGAGATGTTGCTTCAAGTATTGCATCCTTAATGCTTGCCCACTTGCCTGTACCCCCTCACCTGTGTTTCTTTTGCCAGGGCTAACTAACTCTGTTGGCCATCTTATCAAAGTCAGCTCCTCTGAAGTCCCATATTTTGCCTTGGAATGGGATGATTTAGATGTAGCGCCAAATTGAACCATACCATGTGATGGTCACTGGCCCTCAGGTGACCTTCTACCTGGAGATCTTGATCCCTTCCCTGTTAGTCAGTACTAGATCTAGGATAGCCCTGTCTCTTGTGTGTTGTTGTACCAGTTGTTTGAGGCCCTCCCCTGCAGGGAATCCACCATGTGTCTAGTTCTGGCAGATGTTCCTGCTGGTATTGACAATCTGTATCTGGCATGTTGAAGTCTCCATTATCAGAACCTCCCTTTAGCTGTCATGTTTAGTATATCTTCTAACAGTAATGTGTCTATGTCCTCCCCTGGTCTGGGGCCTGTAGACAACCCAGTTCTTATAGGCTGTCCCATTTCCTGTTTCCAGGTGACCCACAGTTCTTCTGGCTCCTTATGTGTATTCTGAATTTCTGTAACTGTGATATTTTCATTGACATACAGGACCACTCCACCCCCCTTTTGCACCTTGGTCTCTTCTGAACAGTACAGTAGCCAGGTACTGAAGTCTCCCAAGAGTGGTTACTGGTAAACCACGTCTCATAATTGCTACTATGTCCAGTTTAGCCTCTGACATTATTGCCTGCAGGTGTGGGATCTTATTTCCCAGGCTGTGAGCATTTGTGCCATGATTTTCCATGTGGCCAGATTTTGGTGTGTTGTTGGGAGAGGTTTGGCATTTCCTTGTGCATCGTATGGGAGGCGGACCTGTTTTCTTACCTGTGATGTAAATGAACTGCAAACATGCTGAATCCCTGTTTGACCACTAGCTGAGGGGGAGGTGTTCTTCCCATTCAGCGTGTGGTGCTGCACCCCTCCCCATTTGCTAGTTTAAATATTCTGCAAAGGCGTCAAACTTCTGCCCCAATGCACTGGCTCCCTCCTTAGTCAGATGCAGTCCATCAAATTTAAAGAACTTTCGCTCCTAGAACTGTTCCCAGTACCCTACAAATCTGTGTCCTTTTCCTGGCACCAGCCCTTGAGCCACATGTTTAGCTCCCTTCTCTGACCTTCCATCCATCTCCCCCCTCTCCCAGACTGGCAGAATCTCAGAGAAGAAATGTTGATGAAATGGATGATAGTTTCTCACCCAGCCTGGTCAGGTGTTCCTTGGTCTCCACAACTGACCGGCTGGTGAGATCATTAGTCCTATGTGTACCAGAACACCAATGTTTTCTCCTGCTTTGTGAACAATTTTAGCAATCGCGGTCAGTGTCTCTCACGCTGATGTACCTGGGAGATATCTGACCATTACCCTGGCTGGAGATGGTATCAACTCCCGAATCATGGAGTCTCCTATGATCAGAAGTTTTTGGATTTCCTTTTGCTTTTTGTTTTGGTTTCTGATTTGGGTGAGTTTTGTTGTGCTAGCTCCTGTGCTGCAGTGTCCTCTGCCCTTTGTTTGGTTTCAGAGATAGAGGCAGATACCTGTTTGTAGTGTTTATATGTTTTTGGAGGTAATATGTTGGAGAGCACAGAGTGATGGGGCACCCAATTTGCCCCTCATAACCACCTGCCAACCTCCTGGACCAACTACCCTCTGCGGTCGAGGTTCTTCTGTTGGATGTTGGGGAAATGGCAGGTGGTTCTTATAATGTATTTCCTCTTGAATATGAAATTTGAGGCACGCCAATTCTGCCCATGCAGGACACTCTGATGGTGGCTATCTTCTCCTTAATCCGCCTGTCAGTCCCAACCTTTTGCGGCACTCCTGCGCTGACCGCTGGTGGCTGCTGTGCTGGTTCACATAGGTCACCACCTCAACCCATGCAGCAGCCCTGGCCTGTGGTGTGCCCGTGGCACCCTCAACAGGGCCTCCCTGTCAGTGGGCCTCAAACAGGACATCTGTCTCAGCCTTAGTGAAGTTTGGCCTGCGCTTCTGTTCAGGCCCCTCCTTGCCCTCCTCCTGTGGACATGGACAGCACAGTGTGTCAGTGGCAGCATCTCTGATCCATCCCACCCTGCAGTGCTGTCTGCTCCCAGTGTGCTGCAGTGGCATCCACCACTTACCTATCAAGGTTGCAATACTGTTCCATGGCCTGTGCTGTTCTGTGGTGCTTATGAGGTGCAGCGCATGCAAATGAGGTTGACGCAACAGTAATGACATGCTAATGCCCACTTCACCACGCATTGGCTGATAAAGCTCATTTGCATGCGGCATCTGAATATCGAGATATTGCGCATGGTGCAATGGTATGCGCTGCGAAGTGGCAGCACAATGCCACATATGCACAGTGCTCAGGCCTGCAGTGGCATGCACACTGCTATGTCATGGTGTCAATTGCACAAGATGTGCGAACAGCGCAATGTATTGGCACTGCACAAGCTGCGCATGGCAGCAACGTGCACTTCTCACACGATGGCATGTTCCCTATCATGCTCATGCGCACTGTGTGCTAACCACTGACCCTGGGTCCTCTCATGACCCTGACCCCACCAGCCATGCCTACTGCACATAACCGCACTGCACGATGGACGGGCACTGCGCAGTCTCCGCATCGCGCATCCAGCACCTGTACCGCAACACATGCGCCTGATGCTGCCATTTCTGCCGCCGGACCTGCTATGGAGCAATGGTGCAGGCTAGATAGAGATGTGCCCTGAACTGGTCCCAGGTTGAACTAGCCAACTGTGTGGCCTGTGGGCCCACACCCACAGCTGTTTGGGCAGGTGCCCTTGCAGCAGGCATGGGGCACTGTGTGGCGAGCTATTGCTGCCAGCCTGCAGCGCAGGGACCAAGGTGCCCAGAACTGGGAACAGTGCAGGCACCAATATGGTGACCTCATGAGACGGGACCCTGACTGGCTGAGGAGGCTTCAGGCACGTGCCAGGCATGGTGCAGTGCCACAGCCATGTAAGTCATCCCATGTTGCATGTCTGCCCTGGTGCTGTACTGTAGTGTTGGCTTGGCTGCCTGGCATGCCCTGCAGGGGTAAACTGTCATGTGCATCACAGAGTGGCATTGCCAGCTTCGCTTGCACTGCAATGCTGCCGTGCAGGATGTGTTGAGCAGGGGCACACCCTGTGCACAGGGGTCTGGGGGGGCTGCTGTGGTCAGTTACTGATATACACACGTCCTCTTTCAATTCCGAGGTCTGGAGGACCGCCTGGTGAGCCAAGGGCTGCAGCAGCGCAAGACCAGGAGTGCGCCTTGATGGCGGTGGATCAGCACCATCAGGGCCACAGGGGCAGGTAAGCACTGTCATGGTCCCGCACTGTACATGGGAGGTGGCAGGGGAGTGGGTGCTGGTATGACCGCCTGTGCCATAGCAGCTGCGTGTGTCACACTGTGCGTGGTGCATGCCAATGTGGTGCGTCCTTCTGGACACGTGTGCGGCTGTTGGTGGGGTGGGCGTGTGCCCAGCTGCCACTTTTGTTGCTGTGGTGCTGCCAGTGCACTGTGCCATGTGACTGTCATTGTGCAGTCGTGTAGCCATCGTGTGGCGGGACCACCTCTGTGCAATGTTGTGGTGTGCCGTGTTGCTGGTTGGCATTGGCCCACCCCCGTGGGTAGCCATTATGGGCCCTCCAGGGTGTGTGGTCCTACTGCCCATTGTGCACTATGGGTGGGCATGGTTCCTTGGACCACTGCATTGATCACCTGTCCTGTCACTTGCTATAGGTGTCCAGCGGCCAGTGCAAAGACCACAGCACCAGTTGTTGAGCCGTCTGATCGCCAGAACCTGCTCATCGTGTCGTCCATCCTAGAGGTGGTGGTGGCCATGCGCCGAATGATGGCGGCGAGAGGAGGCTTGCCAGGCGGGGCGGATGGGGCTGTCGCTGAGGCTTCACCTGTTTCCCTGGCCTGCCCTGTTGAACCTTCCCTACAGTCCACCCTCCCACTGTACAGTCCTTGTTCCCTGTCCCTTCCCTCACTGTACCTGCCTTTCCCAGCCCCTGTTGTTTTGCACAGAGTTCTGTTACATATATATATATATATATTCTGACATACCTGCCTGTGTCTGTGTCTGCTTTGCAGGTGGCATGAGAGCCATGCTGCAGTGACCCAATGACTGTCCATGTAATTGTGCATGGAGGGCGCGTGTTGTCTTCGTGCTTCCCTGCTGTGTGCTGTGTGTCCATCCCTGGGTCGGTGGCTGTGCCTTGAGTGCCGTGGGGCAAGTGTTAGGGGTGTGTGGCGGTGGTGTGTGTGGTGGTGGCACATGGCCATGGTCATTGTTCGGTACCGTTTGCACACTGTGTTGTGGTCCTCTGCTTGGCATTGTGCGGCCTGTCCCATGTGATCTGCCATGCTGCCTGCAACCGGCACATTCAGTGCCCACTGTGTGAGGCTCCTGTGACATGTGTGTGCTTGGCTGCATGGTCCTGGGTGTGGCCTGCTATGGTCTGGGGGCAGCCAGCAGCCTGGAAGGGCCCCTTGGTGGGCCTCCATTGGCTGTTGGCACCTCCTGTTGCCTGCTCTCCATGCCACTGCTGTGTTCTGGGGTCCACTGTCTGGGTGCCTGTGTGCCCTGCTGGTGGAGGCCTCCTGTGGCTTGTCACTGTGCTTCCATGGCTCTGTCCCTGGGTCCGTTCTCTGTGCCCTGCCCCTCTGTTGCTGTGCTGCTCTGCTCCATGGTTGTGCTGCAGCACCTCTGTTTGCGCCATGATGTCTTTTCTGCTTCTGCACCATGGCACAACTCTGTTTGTGCCATGGTGCAATCCTTGCTATATTCAATACGTTGTGTTGGCACTGTTCAGTCTTCACAGCCTCTGAATATGGCACATTGATTTGCACTGTGCCAGACTTTGGCTTATTTCTGAATATCTAGGCCTCTGGCTTTAGCAGGTGCCAGCAACTGAAACTGAGCCCCAGTTTCCAATACATCCTGATGGTATGCCAGAAATTTTCAGCTGCACACTCATTGTGTAGTGTACGCAAAGTCTGGGAAGACCTAAATCAGCAACCTTTGTAAATTAATTTTTTTCATTTGGGAGAGCTTGAGAATCAAGTCTCTATCAGATTCAAATGCTACTGAGATAAAAATAATTACCTTATTTTCAGGATCTGCTTGGTCACTTGTGACTTGTAAAGCAGCTCTCTTTAAGACCCTGTAGGCTTTAACTAGGAAGGAAGATTTTCCTGAAGCAAATCACCAGACTGTAACAAATATATCTTTAACCATTTCCCTCACAGATTCAAAATCATTATCTAGCTTAAGTGGCAAACCAACAAGTGTAAGGTTTTATACAGGACTTGATTCTCCAGCATTTCAACTTCACGATTCATGTTGTAGTTATCTACACTTCTGCTCAGTATTTACTAAAGAGAAGAGGGGTGACACCCAAGGGGAAGGGGTGACAGATGGGGAAATCATGGAGGGCAGAGTTTGGGAGGGTTTGAAGGCACTGAGGGTGGACAAGGCACCAGGCCAGATGGCATCCACCCCAGGGTACTGAAGGAGCTGGCAGAGGTCCTGCAGGACCTTTGGCAGACCTATTTAATGCCTCACTACATTCGGGTGTGTGCCTCAGGACTGGAGGATAGCTGTGGTGCCTCCACAAGAGTGGCCCCAAGGATGAACGAAACTACAGACCAGTGAGCCCTCACATCCATCGTGGGTAAGCTAATGGAGACTATCCTGAAGGAGAGGCTGGTGGCCCTCCTAGAGGCCCAAAGGACTACAGGACAGCAGACAGCATGGCTTCATCAGGGGAAGATCCTGCCAAACCAACCTGGTGGAGTTCTGTGACTGGGTAACTAGGCAACTGGACAGGGGCCATGCAGTGGATGTCCTGTATCTGGACTTCAGTAAGGCATTCGACTCTGTGCTGCATGGAAGGCTGGGAAGTAAGTTAGTAGGCACAGGCATGGGTGCAAAGCTGGTGAGATGGATAGGAAACTGGCTTCAGGAAAGGCAACAGAGGGTGGTGGTGGGTGGGGAGCTCTCACACCCAAGGGTAGTGATGACGGTGTTCCACAGAGCTCGTGTTGGGACCAGTGTTGTTTGGGATATTCACTGCAGACATATCATGGGACATCAAGAGCAAGATCAGTCTGTTTGCTGATGATACCAAGGTAGGGGTGTGGTGGATGACCTGGGGATGGCAGGGGTTGCAGGATGATCTGGCAAAGCTTGAAACCTGGTCAGACACCTGGCAACTGAGTTTAATGCCAAAAGTGCAAGGTGCTGCATTTTGGGATGAAGAACCCAAGGAGGAGTTACCAGCTGGGGAGTGCAGCTAGCCCAGACAGAGGAGGAGAAGGATCTGGGGGTGCTCATTACAGGGTCAATGAACAACTCAGCACAATGCAGGAAGGCAGCTACAAAGGCCAACAAAATGCTGGGTTACATTGCAAGGAGTATATCCTCGAGGAAGGAGGAGGTGATTCTGCCACTGTATAGGCCATTAGTTAGACCGCACCTGGAGTACTGCATGCAATACTGGCACCCGTATCTGAAGAGGGACATTAAGTTACTGGAGGGGGTGCAGCGCGGGCAACAAGACATGACCAAGGGTCTGGGACTTATCATATGAGAGGAGGCTGAGGAGTTGAACATGTACTCACTGGAGGAGAGGAGGGACAGGGGGACATGATTGAAACCTTTAAGTACATGAAAGGAATAAAGAAAACAGGTACTGAGGGGCCATTCAAAGTAAGGGAGGGAGGGACACCAAGGGCCAAGATATGAGACTGGAGGGAGGAAGGTTAAGGAGGAGATGAGGAGACACTTTTTACAGAGAGGTGGTGGCTGGGTGGAATCGTTACCTGCAGAAGTGGTATCCAGTAGAACAGTGGACTGCTTCAAAGGGATGGGACAGGACAAGAGGAGGGTTAATGAAGGGAAGGGTGGAAGGAGGGGCAGCTGCAGGATAAGGGGTGCTAGCTGCACATTAAGAGCAAACGATAGACCTCTAGGCCTTATCTGTTGGCTAATCTCGTATGTTCGTATGTTAGTTCTTGACTGGTAATCTCCATGGATTTAAGTTTCTCTGAATCTAGATCTGCTGCATCAGTATTCTTTTGTACTTGTTTCTGCACTACTACAATATTGTCTCTGTTTTGTTTGGTTTCTTTCTGAATAAAGTCCACCTTCTCATTAAGCACTTCAAATGTTCTATTTATGCACTGCATCCACTCCAGCATCTTATCTAAGGAGGCTCCCATAGAATCCAAGGTATGCGGTTTATTTTATTGCTGTTGCTGCTACTGTTTTGCTCCTTTCTCCATTTCCTTGGTACTAAATTCGAATCAACCTTCGTTCAGCTGAAGCAAAATCTCCTGTTTAAATTAGCGTCTCAAATTATGAGGGTATCCAATATCGATAAAGAAAGGAGAAACAGCTTATATTTGACCACTCAGAGCAGTTTTCAGGCCGTCGGTGAAGTTTTATGCTCATACAGTGAGCCTGTATGAATTGGAGCACTTGCCTCCCGATTAGGGGTTCCGGGGCTGACTCTGGACTTGCCCATAACTCTCAGGCATATGTCTGGCCGAAAGTACTTCTCTAGAGGATGTACAGTAGGAGGAATATTCCTCAAAGATGTGCTCAAACATTCCTTGCGTTCTCTGTCATCTCTTTAGAGGTGGTAAGTTTAATGTTGTTTACAAAATGACACCCTTGGATCTCAAACAATTAGCGCTCTGTCTCTGTACGCTCATCTTGCCCCTCCTACAAACCTGATTTCTTTCTATGAGCCCATTAGTGAATCATTAGGTCAAAACATACCATGCAATGTTGTGTTTTAGACTTCAACAAAGCTTCGATTGGTACACCACAGCAAATTACTTATCAAACTAGACAACCTCAACATGGATAGTAGAGTAAGTCTTTGGATAAGAAATTGATTGACTATAGAAAGCAACGTGTTAGAATAGGCGCAGCATTGTCCAGTTACATTAACATCACTAGTGGTGTGCCTCAGGGTCTATCCTAGGACCTGTTCTCTTTAATATATTTATAGGTGATCTACACTTGGGCCTTCAAGTACGCCTAAAAAAAATTTGCAGATGATACTAAAATCAGGGGTAACATGAATAATTCTGAAGATGCTGCCAAAATACAAGCAGACCTTGATTTGCTATTCAAATTGTTGACAGACTGGGAGATGAAATTTAATCTTGACAAATGTGTCATATTACACCTTGGAAATGACAACATACTTGTATTATACAACTTGGTGGTACTGTATTGAAGGAAGTTGAAGAAGAACGTGACTTAGGAGTTATGATTCAGCAGAATGTCAGATGTTACAGTAGGTCCAATAGTTCAATTGCATCTGCAAAATGCCAGCAGGACCATGGGCTGTATAAAAGAAATATAACCAGTTGGCACAGGGACATTATGGTGCCCCTATACAGAGGTTTGGTTCAACCATATCTAAATTACTGCTCCCAGTTCTGGTCCCCATATCACAAAATGACATAAGTGAACTAGAAAAGTCCAGAGAAGATTTACAAAATCAATTCGTGGCATGAAGGGACTTCAGTACAATGATAGACTAAAATTATTACAATTACACAGTCTAGAAAGACTCAGCTAAGACCGCATCCTAGTCTTTAAAGTAATAGCAGACAGCAAATTAATGGCTGACATGGGTCTAGAATTTAAGGAAAGCATCTACAATTCTAGGAACTACTCTAAACAATCATGCGGTAAAACCTTTTAAAACAGATATAAGAGGTTTTTATTTCACACAGAGGGTGGTGAAATATTGGAATGTCTTGCCTCAATACATTATTGATGCCTCTAGTGTGGCCTCCTTTAAGAAATACCTTGACATCACCATGGATTTCTGGGTTATAAATTAATTCATCCGCTGTACAATGAAAGAGTAGAACTAAAGCGCCTGTGGTGTACTTCTGCTCCTAGCATATCAAGTTACTGAGAAAGTTATCTCCAGCAGGAGGAATGAGGTGGTGTTGCCACTGTGTCACTCATTTGTGAGACCCTATCTAGAGTACTGTGTCCAGTTCTGGATGCCGAACCTCACAAAGGAAACAGAGCGTGGTGGAGGTAGTCCAGAGGAGGACAACTAAAATGGAGCAGGGGTTACACCTAAAGTCCTACAAGAAGAGACTGAGGGAGCTTGATATAGAGAACACTGGATGGGCAACTATGTAGAATCAGTGTGTTCTGCACAGAGGGATTCTGATTCCTCTGACTTCGAGAGTGAAGCAGAACCCGAGGTGGCAAAACACACTGGTTGCGCATAGAGTTGCTGATCCTGTATTTTTATAGTGTATAGTACTGTGTGAAAATGTGTTTTGTGAGTTCTTTTGCTTTTAAAATGAAACTGACTCATGCAGTCTCTAGAGAGTCTAGAATGCTGTTCTACCACAGTAAGGTAGAACAGCATTCCATGACCTTGGAACTGTGGTAGAACAGCATTTTGAAAGGAATGGAATTCTATACCGAACAACATTCCACTATACACTATATGAAGACTCTAGAAGAGAGGAGAGTGAGAAGGGACATGATACACACCTACAAGTATCTCATGGGGTGAACAGAATGCAGAAAGGAGTCTCTTTCAGAGGAGGAAGAGCACTAGGACCAGAGGGCATGCAATAAAGCTAGAGGGAGAGGAAAAATTACTCACCTTAGTAATTATATTTCTTCTAATGGAGTCTTGCTGTATTCTGACAATTGTAGTCATACTAAGGTTAGAAGAAAGAGCTAGTAGGCCAAAGCCCATAATGCTCCTATGCTAGGACACAGAGTAGAATGTTAAGTCATACCCAGACATAATTAGTGTGTCGAGACGATGTTTAAAAATCTCTTTGTATTACTTGTTACTACATCAGATGGAAGTCTATTCAAGGCCCAATAGTTCTTACAGAAAAGAAAAACTTACGATTATTATGTTTTAAAGATTTACCAGTTAATTGGAGGACATGGCCTCTAGTATTATGTATTGATGACTTAAAAGAAAATCCTAACTCAATCATGATATAGGGTCATGAATAATGTCATATAGGAGGAGAAGGTCGCTCTAATGCGCCTGATAGTAAGAGGCATTAGTTTCAATGTATCCAACCTAAACTCATAAGATGAGGATTCGAGACCAGATATTTTTTTAGTGTATTTTCACTGAACCCTTTCAAGAGAGTAACTATCTGATTTTTAAAAGGACACCACAACTGTGAAGCATATTCAAGATGGGGACAGACATAGGACCTGAATAGGGGTAACAACACCTCCTGATCCTGAGATCTAATATTACATAAAATAGACCAAATAATTTTATTAGATGTACTAATAACCGAATGCATATGCTTGGAATATGTTAAGTCATCTGAAATGTTTATACCTAAATCCTTCTCATCATTAGTGGCACACAATGGTAAATCATCCAGAATATACTGGAAATTTAAATTATTAAAACCAAAATGCATTACTTTGCATTTTGTAGAGTTTAACTTCATGCCCCATTTATTAACTCCAGGTACTAATAATATCAAGATCATGCTGAATGCAAGATATTTGGTCTAAATTAGAACATGGTCCTCCGATCTTCACATCATCTACATATTTAATTGTAAATGAAAGGCAAGAATTTGTTAAATCAGATATAAAAGCCTATGAAAAAGACAGGGGCGAGAACCGAGGCATAGTCGGAACACCATTTAAAACTTTACAGAGTTAGAAAATGCCCCATTAATCATCACCTAGTGATTCCCAACCTTTGAATTGCCCGGAGAACAAAGAGTTAACTTTCTATGCAGGGCATAGAATGCTGACTCGAGCTCAGAGTTGAAGTCTCTGTCTGAAGTGTTTTGGACTTAAACCGTCAGATTCTTACGAGCCCAACTAAACTAAAAATTTAATGTGGAAATTGTAAAAATTCTAACTAGCCAACTGGCTGAAAAAGTTTTGATTCTCAAGGAAGACTCAAGTCAGAAACCCAAAAACAAAACCCAAAGTACTAAAAATAACAATAATAAATAAGCACCCAAACAAAAGGAGGGAGGCATACAAAAACACCCCTGGGTGCACACTGCACCTGCCCACCCACTTCCCAAAAACTGGTTCTGAGAGGGAGGCAGGAGGAGGTCAGAATACAGCAAGACTCCATTAGAAGAAATATAATTACTAAGGTGAGTAATTTTTCTTCAAGCAACATTAAGTCTTGCTATATTCTGACAATTGCAGACTACAAGCAGTCCTCCAAGGAGGAGGGACAAACCTACTTTGGGAATAGGCTCTGAAGTACTGCTGTGTTGAAACTGAGCATCACTCCTAGCCTGGATATCCAGAGAGTAATGCTTGGTAAAGGTATGGACTGCTTTCAGGTGGCTGCTTGACAAATTTCTAAGAGAGGATATCCCTATGGCAGCAGCCAGGGAAACATGTACCTCTTGTGGAATGAGCCCTCAGGCCTGAGGGTGGAGTTTTCCCAGTTTTTCATAGCAGAACTGTATACAAGACACAATCCACCTGGCAAAAGATCTTTTGGTGGCAGGTTTGCCCTTGCCACTTCTCCAGAAGTGAGGAACAAATGGAGAGTCAAACCTGTGACCCTTGAGTCGCTCTATGTAGTAACTAAGGGCTCTTTGACATCTAAACTGTGTAGCCTCTCTCCTGAAGAAGAATGATCAGTGAAGAAAACAGGGAGAGACACAGACTGGTTTAAATGGAAGTCTGAAACCACTTTGGGAAAGAACCTTCTATTGGTTCTAAGGACCACTTTATCCCTGTGAAATGAGATAAAATCAGGTTCCACTGACAGGGCTTGCAATTCACTGATATGCCTGACAGAGGTAATGGCTACCAGGAACACAGTTTTCCAAGTCAAGTACTTAAGCTCTGCTGAAGAGATAGGCTCAAGGGGTTGCATAAGTTGAGCAATGCAAACATTCAAATCCCAGGCAGGGGCAGGGTCTCAAAGGAGGATTGGTGTGAAGCAATCCTTTAAAAATTTACAGAACACAGGATGGGAAGATAGTGAGGAAGGCTTCCCACAGACAAAACGCAGAAGCAGCTGGCAAGTGTACCTTGACAGTAGCTGGTCTGAGGCCTAGGCCACTAAGATGGACCATATAATCCAGAACCATAGGCAATTCAGCAGTGTCTGGAGAAATATGCTTTGGAACACCAAATGCTGAATCTTTTCCATTTGGAGTTGTAAGTCTTACTGGTGGAGGGCTTCTGAGAAGCCTTGAGGATATCCAGAACCCCTTGGGAAAGATGCAGATCTGCAAACTCTAACTCTTCAAGAGCCATGCTCTGAGATTGAGAGACTGAAGATTGGGGTACCAAATCCTTCCCTGAGAGGATGTTAACAGGTTGTAATTCCTGGAAGAGACAAGGGAAGATGGACTGCTAGGGACAGCAACAGGGGTACCAGGGCTGTCTGGCCCAATCTGGAGCAATCAAAATCACCTTGCATGATTGAGACCTTACTTTTACCAAAACTTTGAACAGGAGTGGGAAGGGGAAAAGGCATACAGAAACTTCCCTCCCAATTCAGGAACAGGGCGTCCAGAGGACTGAGCCCAGGACTGGAGGTCTGCAACAAAAAGAGGAGTTGGTGATTGTCTGGGGCTGCAAGAGATCTATCTCTGGAGTGCCCACCTTGAAAAATCACTTTGAACACCTGAGGTCCAGGGACCATTCGTGATGGCCCTGAGAAATCCTGCTCAGTGCATCTGCTAGCACATTGTCCTTGTCTGGAAGGTGAACTGCTACAAGAGAGGTTTGAGGAATAAGCCAGCGACCACAACTTCATGGCTTCTGTGCACAAGGCCATGGACCGAGTGCCTCCTGCTTGTTGATGTACCACACTGTGGTGGTGGTGGTGGTGTCTGTTCTTACTTGAACCACCTTGTTCTGTACTGACTGTGAGAACGCTTTAGAGCCAGAAAACTGCCCTGAGCTCTAGAAGACTGATGTGGAGAAGGGACTTTGGGGATCACAGTCCCTGGGCAGTAAGGGACCCCAGGTGGGCCCCCAGCCCAGGAGAGAAGCATCCGTGGTAAGGACCACTGAACAAGGCTGAGCAACAAAGGAACACCTTGTCTTAGATTGTCCTGATCCTGCCACCACTGAAGGGCTTGGATCAAGGTCAGAGTCACTGGGATCAGTTTGGTAAGGGAATCTTTTTCTGAGACCAGAAAGCTCTCAGGTGGAACTGAATATCCCTCATCTAGAATCTTGCCCCTTGGACCACTACTGTTGAAGCTGCCATGTGGACCAAGAGCTGGAGGAAATGCCTTGCTGGTCGAGATACCTGAAGGCTGAAGGAAGAAACTAGTTCCATAAGAACCCTTGCCTTTCTAGAGGAAGAAAGGCTCTTGCTCTGAGTGTGTCCAGTTCTGCCCCAATAAAGGTAAGAAGCTGGACTGGTTCGAGAAATGACTTGGGAAGGTTAAGAAGAAATCCTAGAGAAGTGAGCACTTGCTTGGTCACTTGTAGGTGAGACTTGACTTGGTCTGGAGACTGAGCCACTATTAGCCAATCGTCCAGATAAGGAAAATGGAAATCTTTTGCCTTCTTAGAAAGGCAACTACTACTGCGAGGCACTTTGTGAAAACCCTTGGGCTGAGGTTAGGCCAAAGGGCATTGCTCTGAACTGATAGTGGCCTGAGGGCAGCTCTCACCTGAGGTACTTTCTGTGGGAGCACCTGATGGGAATGTGAAAGTAGGTATCTTTGAGGCCCAGGAGGCTAGCCAGTCCCTGGCCTTAGAGAGAGGAAGGATTATTCCCAGAGTTATCATCTTGAACTTTGGTTTTAAAAGATGTTTGTTTAGATATCTTAGATCTAGGATGGGTCACCACCCCTGTCTTTTGAGGGTCAGGAAGTACCTGGAGTACAGTCCTTTGCCCCAGTGTAGGGTAGATACTCTCTATAGCTTTTAAAGCTAGGAGAGGAGAAATGTCTGCCTCTAGGGCAAGGGTTTCTGAGAGATTTCCAGGTGGAAAAGATCGTCTCTCATCTTTGACATTTTTTGAAGCTGAGAACCAGTCCCTGGTTTACTACTTCCAGGACCCACTTGTCTGATGTAATAGACATCCAGTCCTGGACAATTAAGTCAGCCTGCCCCTACTGGAACAGGAGAGTCGACTGGCAGGCCCATCAGGGTGTCTGCTTGGCAGGGCTTTAGGCTGAGGAGTGGATGCAGCCCTGCTCATCCCCCTTCTGCTTCTCCCTCTGAAGAACCCTCTGAGAAAAGAAAGAAGAGGCCTGTGCTTGGTAAAAGGCTTTGAAAATGCCTTCCCCTGCCCCTAGACTGCTGCCTTTGAGGAGTTGCTTGCCTTCCTTGGCCTAAGCACTCCTGTAAGTGGTCCTGAACTCATCCATTTCTTCATGTAATTCTCTGTCTGCTCCCAAACAGAGAATTACCCACTACAGGAAAATCCATGGCCTTAGCCTGGGTGTCCTACGAGAGGCTAGTACATCTGAGTCAAGCCATCCTCCGAAGAGCCACAGATGTAGCCATGACTCTTGATGACACATCATTAGAGTCCACAGCAGCATGAAACTGAACTTTAGATGCCTCAATCTCATCTGCAGCCACCACCTCCAGCTCCTTGGCTAGCTGGGGGAGGCTTGTTTAGCCAGTGCCAGTACAGTGTCCCACCTGGACTTCTGGTACCTGGCTGTATAGGTCATGTAATTCGCCTGCCTGAGTCCCAAAGAAGATGCCATGTACTGCTTCTTTGACATGGCATCAGTCTTCCTGGAGTCCTTTTCAGGGAGGTGTGAAGTCGAGGAATATTTGCTGTGTCGCAGGCAGCAGTCTGCACTACCCCAACATGGCTGCATTGCTGATATAAGAACTCATATCTGAACCTGAAAGTGTATACCTCTTGTCCATTCTTCTATCCACAGGAGGTATAGTGTTAGGAGACTAAGATTTTTGTGTCTGTTTCCCAAAAGATTTATGGAGGGAATAGACAGTCTCCTAGACTCTGGGATGTTCATCATCTCTACATAATCAGGCTCCTCTTGATCTTCCACAGCCTCTTCCATAAGAAGCTGGAGGGTTTCAGCCACCTTTCTGTAAATCATAAAGTGAGAAGAGGACTCAGAAAGCCTAGGAGGAAACACCTGAGGTCTGTCTAGGAGATGTCCGTTCCACAGGCACATCCATACCCTCACTGACATCATCATCCTCAAATTCCCTTCCTCTTCAAATTCGGTTCATAAAAATCTTCAAGGGCATAATCTTGAACCGGGAAACCAACCAAACCGAACCCCTGCCCGAAGGAGCTGGATCAGTCGGAACTGGACGGAGCGATTCCACAATCTGAACCGCTCTGGCTATCTCTTCGGCGGTCGGAACATAAACCTCTTGATCCGAACCGGTCGATTTATCTTCTGCGTTTTCTTTTTGTTGGAACCAATCCCTCGGAATCAGCTCTCCTTTTGCCCGAAGAAGTATCGCCTCTGGTCAGAGGGTACTCCTTCTAGTTCGGTCGAACCCAACCAGGCTGGCCATCCAGGTCAGCGGACTTCTTCGGCCTCCTTTTCCCTCAGTCTACCTAATCTCTTCTCAAGGGTAGATTTGGGAAAGTTTTTACATGTTTGGCAGTCTGAATCAAGGTGGTCAAACCCCAGACAATAAACACAGATGGAGTGGGGATCGGCCCTTAGCAAAGACCTCCCACACTCACTGCAGTGTTGAAACCCAGTGGGCCCGTTTTTTCCTTGGGTTTCTCAGACATGGTCAACCTAACCAAACTTACCCTTTTTCGGCAACTGCCAGGCAAGACTCTTATCAGTTCCTAACCGTGTCACGGGTATTGGGAAAAAACGGTTCAAAACACTTTTTAGAACCGATAAAAACCGGTAACCACACTAAGTAAACAAACACATTTCACTAACAAATGGCTGGTTCATCCGAACCGAGCATAAGACTTTACAAGTTCCACACAGAAAACAGAACAATTCCTATCTAGTACTCACGGCACCACAGACAGAGACTGAACCGACATATGGGATACTTTTTCAGTTTAAAACTGATGAAAACTGAAAACTTTAACCGACTTTTGAACCGAGCTGAAGGAGAAATCTCCGGGCGACTGTTCAGTGAGACGGAGTAAGAATCTGACTGTTTAAGTTCAAAACACTCCAGACAGAGACTCTAAGCCAAGCTCGAGGCTTCAGCATTCTATGCCCTGCATAGAAAGTTAACTCTTTGTTCTCTGGGGCAGTTCAAAGGTTGGGAATCACTGCAATTGTCAGAATACAGCAAGACTTCATGTTGTTTGAATTAAAGGAAAACTATATCTCTTATCTTGTAAATGTTATGTGTTTCCATGTCAACAGACAACTCTTTTCATGTAGCTGTTGGGATATACATGTTAGCTTGAGTTTATTTTCACTGTTCATGCTAGTCCTTGTAACTATCGTGGGGTCTCCATTTTATGGTTGTCAAAACTTCATTGTCCATGAGAGCTGCATTAGCTTATGAGAACATGATGCCACAGCACCCATTTATACCCTGTATCCCTATGCTTGAAAGTACAAATATCCTGAAAAAACTCTGGAAATACACAAATTGAATGAATTTTAAAGGAAATCCTGCATTACAATTCATACAGTTTGCAAAGCAAACTGAAGGTAAATGTGATATTTCACAACTTGCTGAAACTTGTTTTGTAGAACACTAAGAACCCATTAGGTCCCATTGCCTTGTCTACTTTTAACTGTGCTAGCACCTTGAGCACTTTCTCCTCTGTAAAAGGACTGGTGTCCATCTCCTACTACAGTATGTATGCCCTTGTTCCTTATCTTTGGCGCATCACCTACCCCTTCTTCTGTGAATACTGAACAAAAGTATTTGTTCAATATGTCTGCCTCTTTTGGTCCTCCTCCTCCTCCTCCTCACAAACCCTTCTTCCCCTTTTATCCTTACTATTCCTTATTTGGTTTTCCTTCTCACTTATATATCTAAAGAAAAAAAGGACCTAAAATCTGCTAAAGACAGTGGGCCGATTTTCAAAGCGAGTTAGAGGGCACACAGAACTTACGCGGACAGGATTAAGATGCAAGTGGTGAGTTGTATCAAACAAGAGGGTCAGTGTGATTTTAGAACTGCGAGCAACATAACCCCCGACACAGCTCCTGCCTCTACTGCACTGTTACACCGGATTCCACAGTTGGTTGTGTAGATGTTACTTGGCATATTTACATACATCTACAGTGTTACTTACAAATGTGTGCCTTGTGCCATTGTTCATTGGTGTGCAACTTTCCTGACACAGGTTGGGTTACAACAGGTACTTCTCAGTGGACTCGTATCCAAGTTAGGGACATGCCCTACAACTCTGGTGCAAGCTGTTGTAAAAGAGGGTAGTGTCTAGCTTGTCTCCCGATTCTAAAAGCGGGTGCAAATTGTGGCAAACCCATGGATGCGGAGTGCGCCAAACATTGTGGGAGACTTAGGCCCACTGAAACTTGCAAAACAAGAATCTTTCTGACCCCTAAATTCTGGTCTTTAATTAATATTCTTCTCAAGCAGCGTATCTCCTGAAGAATGTGACATTGTAGCAAATGGTGAGTGTCTTAGAAATCCTGAGGACTCAGCAATGGCTATTAATGCGCCTCATAGGCCTGGGCAAATTTAAGAACTATCTCCTGGTACACCCATTCCCTCAGAGTTGTACTAATGACTCCTCCCCTCCCTAACTTCCATTTCAGGATAGTGTCGAAAAACAGAGGTGCTCAAACTACTCAAGAATGGTAAAGCTACTGGATCTACGGGCATGACAAACTGGGACCTAATACATGAATAAAAGGCTCAATAACATTGTAGCTCATGTCACTGCCTTCCTATTGCATGGCTATATAATTTTATTTATTTTTTTTATTTAAAATTTTGGTAACGAGAAAGCACACACTGAGCGAGGCTCATTTTCAGATGCGACTAGGGGTGTACAAGACAATAATAAAAATACAGCAATGCGGAACAAAGCAGTTACAGAAAAGTAAGACAACAAAGTGAAAACAGCTGACAGAACTAAACTGGCAGCACTTTGAATGACTAAAACATGACATACAAATAAAGTGCACAAAGGGGTAAAAAAGTTTATTATTTATTATTTATTTATTTATTTATTTATTTTTTTTGCAGCTACTCTTATTTCTCTCCTGGCACTGGTGGCTTACATCTCTGATCCCCAGCCCCATCCACCATCTGGCTTACCTCTCGGTATTTCCCATGGCTATACCCCCGTGGCAGGCGGCAGGACCCCCTCCACCATCTCTCTCAAATCCAGAGCCGAGGGTTACTGCCTCAACGCAAGGCGCCACTCCAAGAGGATCGAATCATTCTGCCTGTTAGTGCCTGCAATTTTTCCCTCCATTTTTACCCCGAGATGCAGCATGCAATGATGCCAAGGCATGGCGTGCACGCACGCATGCTCCTCCCTGAAGCATCTGCTGCATCACTGCTCTTCTTGAGCAGCAGTGCGCCAGCCCCAGCCCTGCAGCTAGGGGTCAGTCGTGCACTGACAGCTGGTGCCCCCTCCCGGAGAGAGGCAGTCCTCGGGACGCTCAATCTTCTCCTTCTCCGTCGACCCCGATGGCCCTTGCTCATTCCTGAACACGGGTCACCAGTGTGGGTGGGAGTAAGGCGTCAGCGCCTCAGAGCCACCGGGCTGGCACAAAATCTTTATTATTGATATACTAACAACATTTCAGCTTGAGAGATATAGCATGGAATAGGTGGGGTGCCCTTTGGTAGAGGGAGACAGATGCAGAAAGGAACTGGGAGTAGACGAAAAGTTCTTTGAGCAAGAGGTAGGTAGAAGAGTTACGAAGATCAGTGGAGAGATTATTCCATGAGATGGGTAGGCGATAGGAGAAGGCACTTGCCCAGCTGTTGTATGGGAGTGGGGATAAAGAAAGTGCAGGGATCCCAGGAGCGAAGAGAGTATGGGGGGGCAGCAGAGATGAGGCAGAAGGAGAGGTGTGGGGGGAAGGAGGCCTAATAATAGTTCCTCTAGAAGGTAAAGTTCCTACAGTATGGAAAGTGGCCCTGGTAACCCCTATCCATGAAGGTGGGTTACATGAGCAAGTAGAGAATTACTGGCCAATATCTCTCCTTTGTATTCTAAGCAAAGTGCTAGAGAGGATTATTTACAACCAGGTACAGGATTATATTGAACAACGCAGCTTACTTACTGCTCAGCAACACGGCTTTAGAACAAATCATGAATAAACACAGCTCTTGTTAGTCTTACTACAGATATCTTCTCTGCCCTAGATGTTGACTTGCTAACTGGTGCAGTTATTATCAACCTCACCAAGGCTTTTGATTTGGTGAACCACCAACTACTTACGAGTTGAAATCCCTTGGTCTAGATAGCCTGTCTACACAGTGATTCCAGACTACTTCTCAGGTACAGTAGGTAACAAATTGTCAAATGGAAGGGTGCATTATCAGACAAACACCCTATCCTGGATGGTGTCCCACAGGGACAATATTTGGGTCCTTTACTATCCTCCCTGTTTGTAAATGATATGCCTCAAAATTATGACAGGTCTAAATTGACATTATATGCCGATGATGCCGACTGTACCAAAGTTCTCAGGATGCTGTCCAACCGAATGGTTTACTCGAGAAAGACCTTCAATTAATTGAGAGCTGGTTCTATATCAATAAACTAGGTCTTAATGTTAAAAGACAAAGGCCATGCTGTTCGGGCGAAAAGCCTAGGTTCCTATAGGAAACAAATCCTGTCACCTACTCTCTCAAATGGGTCTGAGACTGAGGTTGTGGAATCCATTAAGTACTGGGGTGCACTTAGACCAAGACAGCACTTACAAAGTACATATTGATCATCTTACTAAATCACTGAGTCAAAGTTCTAGGAGCATGGATATGTTGTTCATCCACACTCTCTGGCATGTTCCTTTCCCTTTAAATCTGGCGGAAGTCTTCAAGCTAGCTCCTCCCACCCACCGGCGTGGTAAATACCTTGGCTCTGCCCCATGACACCAGATCTTCCTTTCCGCTGGAAGATTCAGGTTCTCTCGTGCTACTTTAGCACTTTGTAGGCCCTGGATTCGCAACATCAGTTTTGACGCAAATTACTTTGAAACTTCGTCAGTTCGTCAGCTCGATTACAGCGCGTCGGACATGGAGGACAAACTGTCCGGGCAGATTTCGCCGGTGTCCCTCGTGGCTAAAATGTCGTGCACCGATCCTCACCTCTCATGCCTATTGCCTAGGTGTCGGACATGACAACACGCCTTGTACTTCTGTTTAGCCTCCATCCCAACATTCTGACGCACCACAACGCGACTAAAATTGGGGAGACCGGAGCTTAGAAACCTGCCAGTGAAATCTAAGGAGGCAAGGTGGGTGGTTCCGTGGCCGCGAAATCCGCGAGCAGCTTGAGCAGATGGCTGCTTTCGAGGAGGAAGTGGCTCAGGCTTCAGCCAGTCGTTTTTCGTTCCTCTCAACCTTGGCTCTACTTTTTGGGCTCCTTTAGGGAGTTGTGCCAGTCTCTCCCACAAGGGTGAGGCGCCTCGGGATGCCTCCTCCCACCCTCGGAAAAGGACTAACATAGAAACATAGATTTTGACGGGCAGAAGGACCGCTTGGCCCCGTCATCTTCTTCCAGAAGGAGCGCCCTGGGACCGTTAGAGGTCCGAGTCCCAGGAACATGTGGTCTCGACTTGTCGCAATCACTTCCTCGGCTGCCAGCTTACGGATCTTCCATCTGGCCAAGGCACGAGACTGAAGAAGCGGCTGGACAGGCCAAGATTACCTCGACCCAATCGAGCCTTTGTCACTGACTCCGTCAATGAATCCTTAGAAAGGATGCCTGTCCTTTCCTTTCCTGATGAGGAGACACTGCCTCGAGTGTCCAATCGAGGATAAGGTGCTGGAACCTCGGTTTTCACTGACTCGGTGTCCCCGATCGAACCAGCTCACCCGTCAGTCTCGATTGGCGAAAAAGACCAGGACCCCTTCAGTCGATCGGCTCAAAGGGCCACAAACATTCAAAAGAGGCGCCGCGGTCCCATCCTCCTCAGACAAGGAGAGCTTAGACAGAAACTCCGGCGCTAATGAGGATTTGATGTGGCAAAGCTGATTTTGACCAGGCAGAAGCCGGCTCCACTGGCCACCCCAGCCATTACTTGGTCCCGCCTCCTAAGCCGCTGCCTTCCCTCTGGAACCGAAGGCCTCGGTTCCACCGCCCATGGGTCCGGCTCATATACCAGCTTGGCCTATTCCAGTTTCTCCACTGATTTTGGTGGAGCCACCGCTTACACACCTCAGGAGGGCTCCTCGAAAGAGGACCATACAGACACTGGGCTTCCCCAGCGTCTGTCCATTACAGTCACCCCGACCGCCCACAGCGGATTGAAGGAATGGGGTGGTAGGCCACTATATCCCGATTCTTCGGACTCCAATGACATGGGGTTACACCTCATCTGGGGATGATGAGTCATCTGTGGCCAGACTGGAAGAAGGCCCTTCCTCCTATCAGGGCATTCTCCACCTGATCTCCAAGTCCACCAGAATGCCCTGGAGCCCATCCAGAAAAGGTGGAGCACCCTTTACGGATATCCTCAAAGAGGATACCCGACGGAGGCCTTTCAGTGACTGAAGCCACGTTGGCCTGGCCCCTGAGGTTTGGCAGCATCCTGCTTCCTGCCCAGCCCCATCTGCCCACATGACCTGCAAGTATCACGGTGCCCATGGGGTCCCTGGCGGGATTCACGGAGCATTCTTCAGCCAAAAGTCTAGTGACTGCTTCTGTGTTCAGACATACTGGTAGGTCAGCCGACACTGACCGACCCCAGACAAGGAGTCCAAGAATATGGACCACTCTGCCCATAAGGTCTGTGCTGCCTCCTCCTTAGGCCTTTGTCAGGCCAGCTGGGCTGTCATCATGGCACACTTCTCTCATGCCCTTCTTGGGTCATTGGATGAAGCCCTCCCTCATCTCCCGATGGACATGCAGACCACAGTGAAGCAGGCCTGTGATCAGGGCTGTGCTGTTGCAAAACAGCAGCTCCAGATGGCCCTGGAGATTGGAGATTCCTGTGCTCGTTCTTTGGCAGCCATGAGCCCACTTGCCACAGGGCTTGGCTGAGGCTCTCCTCCTTCCCGACGGATACCCAGCACATGTTAGCTGGCGTGCCCTTCCTATGCACCAACCTCTTCGGTCCAGGAGTAGCTGGTCACCTCCAGCGCATAGAGCAGTCCAATGCCACCTTGGATGCTACCTCTGCAAAGGGTTCTTCAGGCAAGAACCAGCAGAAGCACAAAAGAAGCCTTTTCAGCACTCTTCCCTGTGGTTAGGCAGCCCACCTATCAAGGAGGCCAGCAGCAACAGCAGGCTCAAGCTTGGCACCCCAGGCCCAAGCAGGGTCCTCAACAGCCCCATAAAGGGAGGCCGAGGTGCTGGTCCAGGTGCCTCCTCCCTCCTCTAAGCCTGCTCAGTGATGGGTTGGGGTTGCCACCCCTATACCCATCCGCCAGCTCTGGGTCCTCCCGTGGGGCGGCTCTGCCACTTTCTTTCCGTCTGGTCCGATATCACCTCGGACAGGTGGGTCCTAAGTGGTCAGCCAGGGACTGCCTCTGGAATTTGAGCCGCACCCTCCCAGCCGGGCCCAAGCCCCTCGGGAGGAAAGGATCTCAGCTTCGCACTCAGTTGGCTCTTCGAGATGACACTGCTCAGGTCCTCTGCAAAGGGGTGGTAGCTCCAGTGCCGGATCCTCCACAGACCCAGGCTTGTGTCCAGGTACTTCCTGGGGCCAAGCGGATGGGGGTTGGTTCCCCATCCCAGATCTCCACGACCTGAATCAATATCTCACGTCTCGCACTTCTGGATGGTAACTCTGAACCAGATCATACCCTCTCTGGAGTAAAACATGTGGTTCTGTTCACTCGATCTGCAGGGCCAGCGTTCTTCCCGTCTAATCCGTCTGTCCCCATCAGGTTCCTCCACTTCAGGGTCGAAGGGACCCTGTCGAGTTCGAGCCATGCCATTCGGTCTGTCATTGGCCCGAGTCTTCACCAAGTGCATTGCAGTGGTGGCAGCCCATCTCAAGCGTCAAGGAGTTCAGTTACCCTTACCTCGATGACTGGCTCTTGGCTGGTTCCTCCCTCCAGGAGGTGGAGATCCAGGGATCTGGCTCTTGAACCTGCTCCCAACTGGGCCTCCTGATCAGCGAGGGCCAGAGTCGAGACTCGTGCCCTCTCAGGTGATGGGCTTCATCGGGGCAGAGCTCAACTCTTGTCAAGCCAGAGCTCAGCTCCCGGTGGACAGGGCAGAGGTTCTTTCCTCCTTTGCCCAATCATTTCTGGTTGGGCACTTGCACCCTGCCTGGGACTTCCTGCACCTTCTGGGCTACATGGGCGTGCACCTCAGTGGTCCGTTGGGCCAGATGGCACATCGCCCCCTAAGGGAGCTGGCCACTCTGTGGACTCAGTGCCATGGTCACTCGACCAGCTGTTCACTGTGACCCAGAAGATGTGGGACACTCTCCAGTGGTGGACCGCCCAGACCCGGTTGCATGAGGGATCCCATTTGTCCGCCCGAGTTGACAGTCGTTCTCATGACGATGCTCTCTCATGGGCTGGGAGCCCACATGGGGGACTACAGAGCCCACGGGTTCTGGGCGCTGAGAGTCCCGATGCCACATCAACCTGTTGGAGCTCAGAGCAGTCAGACTGGCACTGTCAGATTTCGCTCCTCAGCTCTGGGGTCCAAGTGGTTCAAGTCCAGACGGACAATATCATGACCATGTACTACCTCAACAAACAGGGTGGCATGCACTCCTGTTCTGCTGTGCAAGGAGGCGCTCCACATCTGGACCCTCGTAAGCCAGTTGGAGGCGGATCTCTTACCCATCCATGTGGTAGAGTCTGAACCAGCTGGCGGATGCTGTCAGCCACCTAGCCCAGACATCCCACATGTGGTCTCTCCATCCAGAGATACCTTACAGTCTGTTCTCCTGTTGGGTAAACCGTTGGTGGACCTGTTTGCCTCCAGGAAAGCACCAAACTGAGGCTGTACTATGCCCACCGCCCTCAGCAGGGCTCACTGCAGGGGATGTCTTCTCAAGGCTGTGGACCTCAGGCCTCCTCTATGCCTTCCGTCCATTTCCTTGATCCACAAGGTGTTACTCAAGGTGAAGAGGGACAGAGAAGGTGATCCTGGTAGTCCCAGATTGGCCACGCCAGTTCTGGTACCCAGATCTCCTCAGCCTCAGCCAGGGACCCTGAAGCGGCTTTGTACACGCCCGGACCTGATATCTCTGAACCAGGGAAGGTATTCCATCCGGACATTCAGTCCCTGCACCTCAGCCTGGTACCTGAGCGGCTAGAGTTCCAGGCTCTGGGTCTTTCGAGGATGTCTACCGTGGTGAAGGCTTCTCGTAAGAATCGACCAGGAAATGTTATGCCTTCAAATGGAAGAGATTTTCCATTTGGTGTCAGGGTAAGAGTCTGGACCCCTTATCCTGCTCTGTGGCTAACATTCTCGACTGCCTTTGGTCTCTCCAAAAGGGTATAAGGTCATCGACCCATAGGGTGCACCTGGCAGCCATTTCTGCTTACTGGGTGCGGGCGGTCCAGCCAACATTAGCACAGGAGACGGTGGTGGGCGCTTCTTCAAGGCCTGGATCACATATCCCCTCTGGTGCATGAACCTCCACCTCCGTGGGATCTGTTGCTGGTTTGGCATGGCTTATGGGCAAGCCATTTGAACCTATGCACAAGTGTGAAGACTCTCAAACTTGTCATGGAAGACGGCCTTCCTGGTGGCTATCATCTGCCAGAAGGACAGTGGGTTCCAGGCATTCTCGGTGGACTCCCTTATCTGGTCTTTCACAGGGACAAGTTGTCCCTGCGTCCCCACCAAAATTCCTTCGAAGGTGGTGTCAGGTTTCACCTTAACCAGGTGTTGACTCTGCCGATATACTACCCTAATTACACCTCGGATGCCGTACAGGCTCCATACCTTGGACCTGAGGCGTGTTCTCTCCTATTATAAAGACAGAATAGTGGAAATTGGGAGAGGTTAGCCAGCTGTTTGTAAACACGCTGAAGCCGCTTCTGGCAGACCTGCAGCCAAACCCCAGGTCATTCCTGAAAATAGGCATAATACTTGTCTAGTGTACTTACCTGGTAAACAAAAGCTAAATAAATAAATAAACAAACAGAACACTGCAAGGTGGAGTACATCATGCATGGTCTGTGATATCAGTTAGCGGGCAAGGAGCCTCCCAGAGGATAAAGCTCATTCTACCCACCATACTGCTGCATCGGTGGCTGCTTCCAGGGACATCCCTATCCAGGAAATCTGTCGGCTGCTACCTGGAAGTCAGCAAAAACCTCCATTACCCACTACCACATGGAGCCTTGAGTCACGCCGGGATGCTGGTTTTGGGGCCTCGGTTTTCAATCTCTATTTCCCAAGTGGGAGTGTGTGTGCCTTGCCTCCCTCCTCCCGGAAAACTGCTTGGAGTCTGCCAGAGTGTGTGGATGAACAACATATCCCGCTCCTAGAAGAACAGGTTACTCACCTGTAACAGTAGTTCTAGGAGTGGTATATGTTGTTCTTCCTAATGCCACCGAACTCCCGGCTGTGGCGCACAATGGTGCTTCAAGCGGGCTAAGATCTGGTGTCATGGGCATGACCGGAGTTATTTACCACCGGGTGGATGGGAGGAGCTAGCTTGAAGACTTCGGACAGATTTAAAGGAAAGGACATGCCAGAGGTGTGGATGAACAACAGATACCACTCCTAGAAACACAGTTACTCACCTGTAACAGGAGTTCTAGGAATGGTATATGTTGTTCATCCACATTAACGCAGGTTCCTTGCCGCTTTAGAATCTGCGAAGGTCTTCAAGCTCGGCTCTCCACCCACCGGGTGGTAAACTCTCGGCTCCGCCCCCCATGACGCCAGATCTGGCCGCTGGAAGCTCCAGTGCGCGTGCCGGCCGGGAGGTTATGGAGTGTGTGGATGAACAACATATACCATTCCTAGAACTCCTGTTACAGGTGAGTAACCTGTGATTCTAGGACATGGATATGTTGTTCATCCACACTTATTTAGACTCCCTGGCAGTTCTCCGGGAGGAGGGAGGCTGGCACCCCTATCCTTACTTGGGAAATAAGGACTGAGAACTGAGGCCCCAAAACCAGCATCCCGAGACTCAAGGCTCGATGTGGTAATGGGTAATAAGGTGTGCTGACTCCAGGTAGCAGCCCTGCAGATTTCCTGGATAGGGACGCCCCTGAAGCAGCTCACCGTGCAGCAGTATGAGCAGAATGAGCTCTTATCCCTCTGGGAGGCTCCATGCCCGCCAACTTATAGTAGCACAATCTATGCAGGAGGTGACCCACCTGCCTATCGTCCTTGGCATGCAGGTCTGCCAGATGCGGCTTGTGCGTGAGGTGACAAAAGCTGGCGAACCTCTCCCGAATTCAGCCGTGCGCTCTTATAAAAGCGAGCGCTTTCTAGGGTCCAGAGTATGGAGCCTATATTCGAGCCTCCGAGGTGTGACTGGGGTAGAACACTGCAGAGTCAGCACCTGGTTAAGGTGAAACTCCACACCACCTTCGGAAGGAATTTCGGTGGGGCGCAGGACAACCTTGTCCCTGTGGAAGACCAGGTAAGGAGACTCGATGCAAAGCGCCTGGAGCTCTCCCATCCTTCTGGCTGACGTGATAGCCACCAAGAAGGGCGGTCTTCCATGACAGATGAGAGAGTTCACACCTGTGCATTGGTTCAATGGCTTGCCCATGAGCTTTGCCAGTACCAGCAGTAGATCCCACGGAGGTGGAGGTTCTTGCACGGAGGAAATGTGATCAAGGCCTTTGAAAAAGCGCCGACCACCTTTCCTGCACCATCACTGCTTCCGCCCGCGCGCCGTAAGCAGAGATGGCTGCCAGGTGCACCTTAGGGTCGTCGACCTAAGCCCTTGACTAGAAAGGAACCATAAATAGTCCAAAATGCTTGCCACAGAACAGGAGGAAGGGTCCAGGCCCTTGCTCAACACCAAATGGAGAATCTCTTCCATTTAAAGGCGTAGCATTTTCTGGTCGACTCCTACGGGATGCCTCAACCACATTGAGGACCTCGTCGGAAAGACCCAAGGCCTGGAACTCCTAGCCGCTCAGGAACCAGGCCGTCAGGTGCAGGGATTGAAGGTCCGGATGGAACACCTTCCTGATTGACTGAAAGCAGGTCCGGGCGAGCTGGAAGCTGCCTCGGGAGCCTGGAGCTGAGGCTGAGGAGATCTGGGTACCAGAACTGGCGGGGGCCAGTCTGGGGCTATCAGGATCACCTGCGCCTTGTCCCTCCTTGCTTTGAGAAGCACCTTGTGAATCAAGGAAATGGGGAAAGGCGAGAAGAGGCCCGGGGTCCACAGCCCTGAGAAGGCATCCCCTGCAGCGAGCCCTGCTGAGGGGTGGGCATGAAACAGCCTCAGCTTCACACTCTCCCTGGAGGCAAACAGGTCCACCTGAGGTGTGCCCCAGTGGAGAACAGATCTTGCACTACCACGGCAGGAGAGACCACTCGTGAGATGCAGCCCCTATCCGGCTCAGGGCATCGGCCAGGGTGTTGGAGGCTCCTGCCACATGAATGGCTGGAGATCCGCCTCCAGGCTGCGCACGAGTGACCAAATGCGGAGAGCCTTGCATAGAAGCATGGAGTGCGCCCCGCCCTGGCGGTTCAGGTAGTACATGGTCGTGGTATTGTCCGTCTGGACTCGGACCACTTGACCCCGGAGAAACGGAGCAAAGGCGGTGAGAGCTAGGCGGACCGCTCGGAGCTCCAGCAGGTTGATGTGGCATCGGGACTCCCGCGGGACCAGAGCGTGCACTCAGTGTTCCCCAGATGGGCACCCCAACCCATCAGAGAGGCGCCGGTCGATAGAGAGACTGTCGGCTCGGGCGACAAGCGGGATGCCCTCCTGCAGATGAAATGGAACGGTCCACCACTGGAGAGCTGCTCCACATCTCCGGTCACTATCACTAGCTGGTCCAAAGGATCGCGTGAGCAGACCACTGGCTGGCCAGTCCCCACTGAAGAGAGGCGCATGTGCCAGCGGGACCAACGACCACGCTGGTACAGGCCACCATGAGACCCAGAAGGCGAGGAAGTCCCGGCAGGGCGTGATTGCCCAACCAGAAATGACTGGGCAAAGGAGGCAGAACCTCGCTGTCCACCGGGAGCCGTGCTCTGGCTCAAGAGATCGAGCTCTGCCCCGATGAACAGGATCACCTGCTTCGCTCGAGTTCCGACTTGGCCTCGTTGATGAGAAGGCCGACTTGAGAGCAAACCTGGAGGGCCAGATCTCTGGACCGCTCCACCTCCCGTCTGGAGGGGCTGCTATCAGCCAATCATCCAGGTAAGGGTACACCGACCCCGGCACCATGAGGAATGCTGTCACCACTGCCATGCATTTGGTGAAGACCCTGGAGCTGGAGATAAGCCGAGGCATGGCTCGGAATCGAGAGGGATCCTCCATTCGAAAGTGGAGGAATCTCCGATGTACGGACGGATAGGGACATGAAAGAATGCGTCCTGTAGGTCCAGAGAGCAGAACCCATGCCATGTTCCAGAGATGGTATTATCTGTGCCAGAGTGACCATCCTGAAGGTTCGAGACCTTAGGAACTTGTTCAGGTCGTGTGTAGGTGAGAATGAGGTGCCAGCCCCTCATCTGTTTCGGAACCAGGAAATACCTGGACACGAACCCGGGTCTGAAGGGGGTCCTCTACCTCCGTGATCACCTCCTTTTGGAGGAGGAGAGATGTCGGCTCGGTGAGCCGCCAGTGAGCTGGACCCGAGTGCGGCGGCTCTGAAGGGCGGGCCTGCTCGAATTCAGAGGTAGGCCTTTTCCCACCACCTCCAGTACCCACCTGTCTGTGGTAACAGCGGACCAGGTGGAAAGGAATGTCTGAGCCGTCCCCCGCGGAGAACCAGGGGTGAGGTGACAGGGATGGAGGCGACACCCCTCAGCCCGTCACTGGGCAGGCTTGGAGGAGGGACCTCTGGGCCTTTACCTCCCTGCTTCCTGTTGGAGGAAGCTGGCGGCTTGGGCTTGGGATACCAAGGTCGAGCCTGCTGGCCCTGACGTTGCTAGGCGGGCGCGCGCGGGTGCAGAAGGACGAAAGGGCTTAGGCTGTGGCTTGCGGCCTTGTCCTTCTGAGTGGAAGAGACCGAGTCCAAGGTAGCATTGGACTTCTTGATCCTCTGCAGGTGACCTTCCACCCCAGGGTCAAGAGGTCAGTCCCCAAAAGGAACATCCGCCAACTTGTGCTGGGTATCCGAGGTAAAGGTGGATATCCTCAGCCAAGCCCGACGACGCATGGCCACTGCGGCGCACAGACCTGGCACATGAGTCCCCGATGTCTACGCAGTCTGGAGCTGCTGTTTAGCCACTGCCCTGCCCTGGTCCCGCACCTGCCTGACCGTAGTCTGCAGATCTGCAGGAAGATGAGGGCAACCTCATCCAGGAGCCCAACAGGCGTGAGAAAAATGTGCCATGAGGATGGCCGAACTGGCCTGGCGAAGGCGAGAGAGAGACGCCGCATAGACTTTTAGCCCGGCATAATCCAATTTCTTGGATTCCTTGTTGGGAGGTTTGTCCACATCCCTGGCGTTCTCGCACGCCGGAAAACGCTGTCGGTAACCAACCCTCGGCCGAGGGGTGCTCCAAACCGACAGGGAACCGTAGGGACCGCGATACTTCCTGGCCAACCTGGCCAAGGTGCAGGGCAGGAAGCAGGACGCTGCCAAAGTTCCAAGGCGGACCCACTATGGCTTCGCCACGGAAAGGCCTCCGAGGAGAATCCTCGGTCCAGAATCTCCGTGAGGGATACCTGGCCTGTTTAGAAATGGGTTCGAGCTTCATCCCGGTGGACTCCGAGATGAGTCGGCAACCCTAAGAAGGACGAAGGGTTATCGTCCATTGACTGCCCTCCCAAGGACTCCAAGTCCATGCGCTTGGAGAAGAGGGAGGAATCCATCATCGGACTCAGAAGAGTCCTCAAAGAGCTGCTCTCGGCCCTGAGCCACCCTCCACCTGCCGAGGTTTATCGGGAGTGAGGGTGACAGACAGCCTATGGGCAAACCCAAAGCCGACCGGAGAATTTTTGGTCGGAGCCCCAACTAATAGCTGTGGAGGCGGAGGTTCCACCAGAATCGGTGGGGCAGCTGGAATTGGCCGAACAACCGGCCTGAGAACAGAGCTCCTTGACTACAGCGAGGGGTTGTTTCGGCTGCTCGGTGACAGCCACTTAATGGCGGGGAAGGCACTGGGTCGGCTTATTCCCGTCAAAAGAAGCTGTTGCCACATAAGTTCCTCGTATCTCGGCGCAACTTGTGCGAAGCCTCCCCTCGTCCGAGGAAGAGGAAGGCCGGCGGCAGCTTGCCCGTGATGCCGAGACCCGAGACCGCCTTAGGTGGCGGGATCGGTTGGACTGCGAGGATGTCCGAGACGAGAGTCTCGACTAGGTCGAGGGAGGCGGAGAAGTGTCGGAAACGACTTCTCAGCTCGGACGGTATCCCAATCAAGGCTCCGGAACTGGAGGCACAGACGAGCCGACGGATCCTCAACTTCCACTGGGGAACCAGGAAAGGGGATTCTCAGCTTCTCCAGCCGACAACCCGTCTTAACGGGCGAGAAAATCTCGACACGGCGTCGACAGGAGTCTCGGTCCAACTGGCCTGACGGGGACACCGTGAAGCCAGTGGCCGAAGCTGAGGGGTCGACCGGGTTGACTGTCGACAAGGGAGGGGATCTTTCCTGCTCCCAAGAGCGCCGACGGAGAGACTTACTTTGCTCTTTTGGACCTGGAAAAGGTCCCGAAGTTGGACCCTCACCTTTGGTCGAGAGGGTCAGAAAAGCTCCTTAAAAGAAGCCGAGCACGAGGCACCAAGAGAGAACGGACAAATGCCGCAGCCGAGTAGAAGCGCCCGCGCCGCCTTCTTCCCGAGGGCGATCATCTGCTCTAGCTGATCCGCCGTGGACACCGCCAATCGGGCCTCTTTAGATTTCACCGTGGAATTCTTTCTCGGGCGCCCAGTTGTAATCGGCAGCACGGTCTTCAAGGACGTAGGCAAAAGGAAGAGCATAAGTCGCAGGCCCGCGGGTCGTGCTTCAAGGCCCAGGCAGTAGACGAATGTGGAGTGCGGATCCATCCTAGACATCTTCTGCCCACAAGGGCACCTCCAAAACCGGAGTCGATTTGTCCATCGCAGCCATGAGGAGAAGAAGACCGAAGTCTTTTAGCAAAAACTTTTTAATTTCGAACTTTTCAAGAATTAGGAACCAGTCTTAATCGCAACGCTAAGGAGGGAACCTGAGCTTCCAAGCGTAAGGAAGATCTAGGCGCCATGGGGCGGAGCCGAGTTTTACCACCCGGGTGGGTGGGAGCAGCTTGAAGACCTTCCAGCAAGATTTAAAGCGGCAAGGAACCTGCCAATAAGTGTGGATGAACAACATATCCATGTCCCTAGAACTACTGTTACAGGTGAGTAACCTCTTCTTAGGTCTCCTGTACTGTCTAAGCCACTTCCTCACAAAGGAATCTCGACTAAAGATTGCTACTGGTACCCTTCTACCTAACTTGCTATGTGGGTCTCCAGTACTACACTCTATCAGTAGCACAGAGATGCAAAGGTTTAGAACATTGTACCATAGGCTAGGACAGTTTGCAGCTGGGGCCTGGCCTATGGAGCACCACTGTAATGTGTTACAATCATTAAACTGGCCATCTATTGAAGGTAAACTAGCTTATACCTCACTGTGTCTAGCCTTTAAAATTAAGCTCAAGAATGCTTCCCCAAGCCTGACAGACCTGATAATGGCCAAACAGAAGAGGAGGTCACTCAGGTCCTCAGACTGTCTGTTTCTCCATGTCCCTGGAGTTAGGACCACCAAGGACTTAGGGTTGTTTGCTACCTCTATTCCATCCCTTTGGAATGCCCTTCCCAGCAGTCTCCAGGAAAGCACCTCATTTAGGGGCTTTAAGAAGGGATTAAAGACTCACTTATTGGGCTTAGTGTATGCACCTGCAATCGCTGATGTACTAATAATTGTGTAGGTGGGCAGACACATGGCTGCTCTGTTTTAATTACTGAAATGCTAATGGAAAACTCTGGGCTACTTATTTTCCTCAGCATTTTCCTCTGCTGTTAAGCACTTTTAACCTGGATGTTATTTTGTACATCAAAGTTCCTTCCACTGACCCAGCGCTGAGGGTCGAGGCGCTGATGCCACACTGCACCACGCCTGGTGACCCGGTTCAGAGATGGATTTGGGCCACCGGGGTCGGGCCAGGAGGAGAAGGATTGAGTGCCCAATTGCTTGCTCTCCTCCTCCTCTGGGGAGGGATGGGAGAATTCTCACGATACTGCTACTTCCCGTGACCCCAGGTATCTGACAATGTGGACATGGGAAGCAGTTAAGGGGGGCTGAGAACCTGAGCGGAGGTGTGTCCTCAGCGCCTCTGTCTCATTGGCCTCCTTGCACGCCGACATCGACAGAGGGCAGGAGTAAAGGGAAAACTCCTATTCGGTCCTGGCAGTGGGCCCTCTACACCACAGGTCCGAAGAAACCGAGGACAGACTCCACTGTGTGCACTCCTCTGCAGGTTGAGGGAAGGTAAGCAGGGTACCTTCCTCACTCCGCCTGGGGTTAAACCAGGGCTCTAGATATATACCGGGTAGCGACTCTAGGAACAGATTCCATGGTGGTTGGGCCATGAGGATGATTGAGGGCTCAGAGAGATAGGATGGAGTGGGGCAGAGAAGGAGTGATAAACAGAAAAGTTAAAAAGGAAAAAAGTTCCTTCTGTCATTGTTTAAAGTGTTTCGTGATATGATGTAACTTCCACGATTTACTTGCCTAAATTATGTCACCGCACCACTGTAACTTACTATGTCTCCCTCTCATCTTAATCGTTTTACAAATGTCAGTTTACTCACTGTAACTCACAAATGTCTTTCTGTGGATAATCCGCTGTTTCAAGTTGATGTAATGTGTTATTTGTACTGTTCTACATATGTTGACTTATTGTGTTATCAGTAATTAATTTCAGGTCACCCTGAAAAGGAACTCTAATAGTCTCAGTGGGCCCACTTAGTAACCAAAATTAAATAAATAAAATAAAATTAAAGTAGACAAGGCAATGGGACCTGATGGGGTGCACCTCAGGATACTGAGGGAACTCAAAAAGCTGCTGGCTGCACATCTGACAACTCTGTTTAACTTATCACTAGAAACAGGGGAGACTAGAAGAGGGCAGATGTAGTCCCACTTCACAAAAGTGGGAACAGGAAGGAGGCAGGAAATTGCAGGCCTGTCAGCCTGACTTCGATAGTGAGCAAAAGTAATGGAAACACTACTGAAGAAAAGGATAGCGAATACCTTGTAACCAGTGGATTACAGGATCCAAGGCAACCTGGTTTCACAGGGGAAGTCTCACCAGACAAACCTGATCAAATTCTTTGACTAGGTGACCAGGGTACTGGATCACGGAGGAGTGGATGATATGGCCTACCTGGATTTTTAGTAAGGCCTTCAACACCATTCCACACAGAAGACTGATGAACAAGCTGGCCTATCTGGGAGGGTCAAAACTTATAAACTGGGTAAGAAGTTGATTAAGCTACAGGAGTCAGAGGGTGGTGATAAATGGTGTCCACTCTGGAGAAGGCAAGGTGACCAATGGGGTGCCTCAGGGCTCAGTACTAGGCCTGGTCCTTTCCAGTGTCATTATTAGTGATGTTGGGGAAGGGCTAGAAGGGAAAGAATGCCTGTTCATGGATGACACAAAAATCTGCAACAAAGTAGACACACCAGCGGTGCAAAATGAGGATGATTTAAAAAGCTGGAAGAATGGTCAAGGTTTGACAGCTGGGTTTCAATGCCAAAAGTGCAAAATCATGCACTTCGGGGCACAGAAACCTGGGGCTATGTACCAATTGAGAGGGAAGTACTGGCAACCACCAAACAGGAACGGGACCTGGTTAATAATTTCTGATGACCTTAAGGTAGCCAAGAAGTGGGATAAGGCAATGGAGAAGGCTAGCAGGATGCTCAGGTACATAGGAAGAGGTACGCCAGCAGGAAGAAGAAGGAGGCATATTACCCTGTACAGATCACTGGTAAGACCCCACCTCAAGTACTGTGTCCAGTTCTGGAGACCCCACCTCCAGAAGGACATTGATAAGGTGGAAGCTGTACAAAAGAGGGCTACCAAACTGGTGCAGGACCCACATCAAAAAGCCCCACGAGGAGAGACTCAAGGAACTGAATATGTACTTTCTGGAGTAGAGGAGGAAATGGGGATATGACAGAAACATTCAAATACCTAACAGATATTAATAAGGTACAGGAAGGTACCATTTTCCATGGAAAACAAAGCTCGAGGACAAGGGTCATGCTATAAAGTTGGAGGAGGGAGATTCAGTGGAAATGTGAAGACATACTTCTTCACAGAGAGTGGTGGACACCTGGAACTGCCTTCCAGGAGAGGTGGTGGGTACTAAAATGGTAACAGGATTCAAGCATGCATGGGGCAGATGCAAGGGACCTTGGTAGTAAGGCGGAGGAGATGCGACAACCAGAGATCGAGTAAGGTCTGCAGTGGCACAGTAGGCAAGGAAAACTGGGCAGACTAGATGGGCCAAGAGGTCCTTATCTGCCAACAATTTCTGTGTTTCTATGTAAAGGATGGTCACTGAAATCCACAAAACCAGGGTCTGTAGTATAAATCCAGTTTGGACCAGATCTCCAGATAGGAGTTTCTTAGGTGACAAAAGAACTTGTCAAATTCATGATGTCAGAGTGACACATTTAATGGTGCATCAGGGGTGCTAGCAGCTGAAGGTTTTTGAGATCTGATGAGAGCTCAAAGAGCATAGTTAGGGCTGGGACTTCGAGCAGTTACCATCTATGTTTTGAGTCTACACTTATTCATCAAGGTGTTCCTGAGATAAGCTATTCCACTTTGCTTAAAAGAGGCAGAAGAGTGAGATAGTTTTTTTCTATGCTTTCTACTGTATAAAACATTTTGTTTTAATCTCTGTACAGTTACTGTTTCCTTAGTCTTAGTGTAGTATTCTGTATTAAATGTATAAATATATCTAGAAGTATTATATATTATATAGTATTTTTATATACAGTGAAGCCCGCTAGGATGAAGTGCAGTGTCACAGTTTCCTGCATGACAAAAGGGATTAACTCCCATTGAAATTGCATTGTTTCCTGTAGTAACTCTACTGCAGAATTCTGCAGAGTTAGGCTTCATACTGGCGTAGCTTCACTGTACATCATGTTTCTGTCACTGAGTTCTTCAAGATTCAGATAGCTGAGTTATAATTGACATAAACTGGTGGTCCATGTTTGAAGAGTAGGCTGTGGTTGCCATATTAAAAGCAAAGTGATTCTCAGCTGTGTAGTAGGGGTGGGTCATTTGCCCTTTGGTGGAGCACTGTAATGTGTGAACAGCGGCTCTGGTGGGTTTTGGACATAGAGATACCTCAAGTGAGGCTGCATCTAAGTGGTGGCAGCATACCAACATGTCCTTTTCAAGCATCTGAAGGGTTTAGAAAGGTGACAAGAGTGACCAGTCTGCCACAGATCCTAAGGCCTTTTTGCAGACCAGGCTGCAGAGAATTTGGAATTTTTCTACCCTTGCAACTGCCTGTAAAACTTTAGGAAATCTTACTTGTTTTGGTGTTCCTGCTGAAAGCAGAAATGTTTGCCACTGAACTAAGAGGAGAATGTAAGCACTGGAAGGACGAAGAGCCTGTTGATTCAGCCTCTCATTTATTACAATGCACAGATGTTTTAGGCTGTTTGCAGTCTTTATTCTGTAGGGTCAATCAATTAATGCTTCTGTTTTGTTAATCTTAAATAAGATGGCACTGACTGTTTTTTTGGTGGTGGAATAGCCTATCAAATTTATTTTATTAACTGTTAAGTGGTCAGTGTTAACAGTTTTAACTAGTAATCTTATCTATTTTGTTTGTATTTTATGAAGCTCCAGTCTAACAATACATTTGTTAAACACATTATATGCTAACAACTTATATCCTATGTGTGTCAAAAGATGATAACCTATTAATGTGCTCTGAGAAGTTTAGTGTTATTTATTTGATGACCCTATGCCATGCTACAAACATGGACTGTTTTGCTGAAATCATATATATACTTCTTGGGTAGAAATTGAGGTAACCACTGATTAGGCAGATGCATTCTTGAAAGTTCTTGCTACAGGTACTGTGCCAATATTTTCAGAATATAGAGCACATATTTGATGACTTCCTTAGCTGAATATTCAGTATTGGACACTCAGTGGTGAATCTTATGATGAGAGTAAACACAGTATCAGGGCAGGCTGAAAAATCTCTAGCAGGAGCCACCCAGTGACCTAGCTGCTGCACATGCTGCTGCTATTCTGTGGGGAGACTGGAGCTGGAGACTGAGGGTTCAGGCCATGCAAGCGCTGCCAGCAGAAGTGCTATTTGGCTGGGAGGAAAGACTGCAATGGTTGCTGCATCAACCCTCATCAGAGTATCAGGAACTTGCCCCCTGCTGAGGGAAGCTGTGTAAAGAGCTCTGTTATGCCACAGGGTGGCTAGCTAAATTGGAGGAGAAAGATGGCTGATTGGAAGAAAATGGGGTAAAACCCTGCCGTGTGAATGATGGTTGGAGACATTCTCAAGTCCCACTCTGCCTGGAGACCCACTGAGGACAGCAGGAAGAGTGACTGACAGGACTGGGAAATCATTGGGTTACACCAACAACTAGCCCTGACCCAAAGTCCAGGTAGACCAGCATTATGGGAGAAAAAAATACCATAGCAATGATGTTTCTTCTAAGGGGTCTGATAGTGATTTATAAAATTCTGCAATCATCTTGCACCTTAGATGTTGCCCTGGAGATGGAATCTGAACTTAAGAATAAATTTCAAACTCTGCACTGTGGTCAAAGTCCCCTACTGTTTTAACATCAGATTTTGCTGAAGAGCAAAGGGGCTGTGACTACCTATCAAAACTATTCTACTATTCTTAGCATACCCTAATGAATTAAGGATAATAGTACCACACTTTAAATATTGTGAAAACTGTAAAGTTTGTAACAACAAATGCTCCAGCAATTTGTGAAACATAGTCGATTATTTGTAGAACCCTGTTTATTGAGAAAGGAAATGGCACCACAACCGCACGGGAGTTGTGTCAGACCCCATCTCAGGGGAGGGAATGGACAAGAAAATGATAGAAGGCATCCTTAAAATGGTAGAGGAGATATTGTTGATGGGGATCTGAATATGCCAGATGTTAACTGGAGCACCTTTAATGCAGGCACATCCAGGAGCAGGGTCATTCTGACGCCCTACAAGGGATGCCTCAGACAGCTAGTGTTTGAACCCACTTGGGAGGGAGCAATCTTAGACCTGGTACTCTCAAATGGGGACGGAGAAAGGATCTCAGATTCAGAAGTGGGTAGCTATCTGGGAACAAGCGACCACCAAACAGTGTGGTTCACAATAAATACAGCCATAGAAGCAAGCCATACAAAAGCAAGAGTACTAGACTTCCAGGAGGGCTGACTTTGGGAAAATGAGTACCTCAGAAAAGCACTAGCAAATGGGCAAGAAGGAGGGTGGAGGAACAATGGGAATAATCAAAACAGCCATCACAGAGGCAATGAGCCTTGTGTAGCGAATCAAAACAAAGGAAAAAAACACTATGGTTCTCAAAAGAGGTGTCAGGGAAGATTAAGGAGAAAAGGATAGCATTCAGGAAATATAACGAAACACAGAAGGAGCAGGACAGAGAACTTTATCAGTTAAAGCAGAAGGAGGCAGGGAAGGCAGTCAGAATAGCAAAAGGCCTAAACCGAGGAAAAGATAGCCAATTCTGTTACTAAGGGAGATAAAACCTTTATAGGTACATTAGGAGCAAAGAAAGATCAATGGAGGATACGGAGACTTAATAAAGGGAGGGAATGTGGGCAGAGGGTGATAGTGAAAAAGCAGGATACTGAATGAATATTTCTGCTCAGTATTCACAACAGAAGAGCATGGGAAGGTACCTAAACCAAACAAGAGAAACACTGTGGATAGGGGGTCAATACCAGTTCATTCACAGAAAAAGAGTTTGAAAGTACTCTTGAAACTGAGGGTGGACAAAGCAATGGGGCCTGATGGGATTCACCCCAGAATTCTAAAAGAATTAAGGTAGAACTAGTGATACCACTGACTACTCTCTTTAACAAATCATGAGAGGATGGGGTGGTACCTGAAGACTGGAGATGGGCAGATGTGATTCCACTTCACAAAAGGGAGCAGGGCAGAGGCAGAAACTACAGACCGGTTAGTTTGACCTCAGTGGTAGGGAAAATGATGGAATCACTTTTGAAGGAAAGAATTGTTGAGAACCTAGAGGCCAGTGGGGCACAGAACTCAAGGCAGCATGGATTCACAGCGGGAAGGTCGTGCCAGATGAATCTAATAGATTTCTTTGACTGGGTGACCAAAGTAGTAGACCAGGGAGGGACTGTGAATATGACCTACCTAGATTTTAGCAAGGTATTTGACACAGTCCCACACAAAAGATTAATATACAACTTAGCCAGCCTTGAGTGGGTCCCAGGTGGTAGCCTGAATAAAAAACTGGCTGGACAACAGGACGCAAAGGGTAATAGTAAATGGAGTCCACAGTAAAGAAAGGAGGGTAACTAGTGGGTACTGCAGGGTTCAGTACTGGGACTGGTCTTCTTTAATGTCTTTATAAATGACATTGGAGAGCACCTGGAAGGCAAATATGTCTCTTTGCAGGCGACACAAAGATCTGCAACAGGGTCGATACTCAAGGTGGGGCGGAAAGGATGAAAAGGGACTTGGCTAGGTTGGAGGAATGGTCAAATACATTGGCAGCTCATATTTAATGCAAAGAAGTGCAAAGTAATGCACCTGGGAAACAAAACCCAGGGAAGAGTACACAATGGGGGTGAGATACTAACAACAACAAAAATCGAAAAGGACCTGGGAGTAATTATATCAGATGACCTAAGGTGGGCAAGCAATGTAAGAAGGCAGTAAGGACAGCTGGCAGGATACTGGGATGTATAGGGAGAGGCATCAACAGTAGAAAACAGGAAGTTGTTATCCTTCTGTACAGGCAGTTGGTGAGACCCCATCTGGAGTACTAGCTGCAGTTCTGGAGACCCCATCTCCACAAAGATATAGACAGAGTGGAGGCTGTTCAGAGGAGATCAACAAAATGGTGCAGGGTCTACACCAGAAGACATATGAAGAGAGACTAAAGCAGCTTAATATGTACCCTCGAGGAAAGGAGGGAGGGGGACATGCTAGAAACTTTCAAGTACCTTAAGGGAATTAACAAAGTCCAAGAGAGTGGCATCTTTCAGAAAAGAGATGTGCAAGAACAAGGGGCACAATTTGAAGATATAGGGGATTGCTCAGAGGTAATGTTAGAAAGTATTTTTCATGGAAAGGGTTGTTGATGCATGGAACAGCCTTCCTGAGGAGGTTGTGGAGTCAAGAACAGTGGGAGAATTCAAGAATGCATGGAACAGACATAAAGCAATTCTAGTGGGGGTTGGAGGAAGTAAGCTGTTGGTTAACTAGAATCTGCAGCTTATCCGTCAGGAGAAATGGGCAGACTAGGTGGGCCAAGCGGTCCTTATCTGCCATCAAAGTCTATGTTTCTCATTGGGCGGTAGGGTAGGAATTGTATGAATCACTATGACCCCTAGAAGAAACATCATTACTACTAGTGAGTAATTTTTCTTCTAACAACAGAAATTAATATAGTGATGTCATACAATTTTGCAGACTCTAGCAGTACCTGGGGTTTGCAGCCTATTTAGGAACAATGTTCTGCAGAACAGCAGTACCAAATCTGGCATCAATTTAAGACTGGATGCCCAGACAGTAATGCCTTCTAAAAGTGTGTAGTACAGACCAGCTAGTGACTTTACAAATCTCCTGAAGTGGAATACTCCTCCTGGCTGCCACTGAGGTAGAGGAAGCTCTAGTAGTGTGCCCATAGGCCTGGAGGTGTCTGCTTAGCAGCTTTTTCATACTAGAACTATATACAAGAGATTATCTACCAGGAGACAGTCTTCTTTGCTGCTGGCTTGCATTTGCCTACCTTGCAATCAGTGACAAACAGCTGGGTGTCATTAGTTCTGGTGATTTCTTGTTCTGTCCAGGTAGTAGCTCACTTGTGCTTGAGTGGTTAAGGAAAACACAGGTAGGGTAACTGACTGGTTAGGATGAAAGTCTGACTCCACCTTAGGAAGGAATTTCCTATATGTTCTCAGCACTACTTTTACTGTATGTGAGACAGTGTTACTATATTTGGTTCTGTACTGAGAGCTTGCAGTTAACAGACCCTCCTGGCAGAAGTCATTGCTATCAGGAACTCTGTTTTCCATGTTATATACCATACCTTGAGATCTGCTAAGGCCACTGGCTTCAAGCCAAATAAGCTCCCACAGTTCACCTTGTGGATTCCTTTTGGAACTTGAAGGTCTGTCATATCTCCTCTCTCCCTTCTAGTCTCCAGTACATGTTCAGTGCCTTGAGGCTCCCACATACGACCTGCCCTTCTGGCCCTGAATCATTTTTGTTACCCCACAATTCACTGTCACCAGCCTATCCCTATCCTTCCTGAGGAGAGGGCTCCAGAACTAGTGCAATACACCAGATGTGGCTTCACTAAGGATCTGTATAGGGAAGTATTACCTCGTCTCTTCTGCTATCATGCCCCTCCTAATACATCCCAGCGTCCTATTCATTTTGCTGTATGCCCTGTTGCACTGACTCTATTGCTGAGGGAGTCAATGATGATAACTCCCAGGTCCTGTTCCTCAGTCGTTGGGCTAAGTCTCACCCCATCCATCCATCCAGTACTCTGTCCTGAAGTTCTTGTTTCCTAGGTGCCTTATCTTGCACTTTTGACACTGAATTTTGACTACCAAACCTTAGAACACCCTCTAACTTGTGTAAGTCATTCTGCATTTCCGATTCACTTGTCGCTATTCACCCTCCAACAGAGCTTAGTGTTCATCTGCAAAGAGACACACCCTGATTCCCTCGCCAGTGTTGCTGAGAACTGGACCCAGGACATATCCCTGTGGTACCCTGCTCATTACCTCCCTCTTCTGATTTGACTCCATTTACACACACCCTCTGCTGCCTCTTCTTTAGCCAGTTACCTACCCAGTTTACTGTGACTGTAGCTGCACCCAGATCCTCTATTTTCTTCAGCAAGCATCTATGAGGCACCGACTCAAAAGCTTTGCTGAAGTTGAAATAGAAACAAATCCACAGCGTGGTCCCTATCCAATTTCCTCATCACCCAGTCAAAGAAAACTATCAGGTTAGTCTGACAAGACCTCACTGCCACAAATCTGTGCTAGTAGTCCACGAGGTCCTCTTTGACTACTGGCTCCATCAGTTTTTCTACAACAGACGAAAACTGATAGGGCTATAATTCCCTGTTTGTTCCTTTCCCTTCCATGGGTGGAACTACAACCACCACCCCTCCAATCCTTTGGAACTATCCCTGTCCTTAGTGAGCTACTGCATAAACTACCAGGGGTCAGCCAGTACTGCTGCCTGCTCCCTGACTGACCTTGGATGCAACCCAGCCAGGATCGCTGCCAGTTCCCAGACTAATCTTGGATGCAACCCATCTGGTCCCTGGGCCTTGTGTATCTTTAAACCTGCCAGCACTTTCAGGGCCCTTTCATGTGTAAATGTTGGCTGCATCATCTCTGGGACCCCTCAATGGCTGCTATGATGCCACTCTCTGGCAAGAACTCCTTGAAAAGCATGAATAGTTTGAGGATGTTTTTGCCTTCTAATTTATAAGCTGAGATGGCTGCCAAATACACCTTCAGGGTAGAAGACCTGAGTCAAGAGGCTACAAGTGCACCAAGTAGTCCAGAACTACAGACAAATCTGTCTACAATTGGGAAGACTATGTGAAGTACACAATAGTGAAAACCTTTTCCACTTAGAGGAATATGTTTTCCTAGTAGCTGATTTTCTGGCCACTTTTAAAACCTCTACTACCTGGTTAGAGGGTTCATGCCAGAATACTCTAGCTCTTCAAGAACCAAGCTTTCAGGAGTAGACTTCTGAGGTCTGGATAAGTCACCATGTGCTGTAACAGTGTCGGTAGATTGTGTCTCAGAGTCATTGTGATTGGATTTCTGTGTGACAGGGACAGCAGCAGTGAATATCAGGCCTGCCTGGTCCAGTCTGGAATTATCAGGATTACTGTTGCTGATTTCTTCATCAGTTCAGCAATACCCTCTGTATTATTTTCATATTATTTGTTTTAGATAACCAAGTAAGATACATTAGGCATAAATGTGCTTATTTTTAGGCCCTACCAGATAGAGTTATAGTAGCTGTCACAAGCAAAAAACTACAGAAAACATTATCAAACAACAAAGTAATAACAAGGGGACCAGACAGAGCTTTACAGTTGAGCAGAATGTGTACTCATTTAAGTAGTGAGTGCAGTGAGAGCAGCACGAACATCAAAATGGCAATAGAAAATACAATACACAGTGTAAATGAGGAAAACAGCAGACTGTACCAGTATAAAGTGCCTAAACATCTGCAGCAACCTAAAAGTATCTACGAAGAAATGCACACAGAAATGATCTCTTCCAGGACAAGAATACAGCCTCTTCTGGTACGGTCCCCTTGAGAGTGGTCTACAAAAGGATTAGGTAACTTTCTCTTCTCCAGTAAGGTGAACAGATACATCTCTGGAACTCCCCACTTTTGAACACAGTGTTCACACTTGCTGATCTAGTGACCACTCATGATTTCCCTCCTCAAGATCTAGTCACTGAATCTCACACAACTTATCTCCAAGCCAACCCACTTAAACTCCCAATCCTCAAACCACTCACTTCTTGATTGGGTGTTACCTTTCACCCCACCATATTACAGTCACCAGTGTCTTCCCAGATGCCCTAAGTGATCACTGCATCACTTTCTGTGTATGAAAAGTAATATCCCATAAACTGCCCCAAATACATTTGGCATCGCCTCACCATACCCTCAACTCGGGCCCTCTTCCAGGACCTAACTCAGGCTGACTGATCTCCCATGCTCTCAGCCCCAGATGTTGACACAGCTATCCAGCATTTACCAACACCTTCACTCGAATTTGGAATGTCCACACCCCTTAAAAAGACTTGAGTCACGCCAGCCCAGTGGCTGAGGGAGGCACTGGATGCCTTACCTTATGCCACACCAGCGACCCAGGTTGGGAATGGACTCAGGTTGTCGGAGAGCCAGCACAGGGGGTCAGAGCAGGATTAGATATCCGGAGGCAGCTCTCCTCTCCAGGGTGGTCGCCGCCCCCATAGTCCCACTGCCATGGGGTGGAGGCCAGTGGTTAGCATAGGTGGCAGGGGTGACACATGGTGGGTACCTGGAGACCACAGCATGTGCATGCCTCCACATGTGTGTGTGGGTCTGAAGTAGGGGCTAGGTTACGGGAGAAAATGAAAAATACCATAAAACTACACATCGAAAAAGACAGAGTTAATCGTCACCACCACCCATTGATTACATCAGACCTCCTTAACCTTTGTAAAACCTGAAACAAATACTGGGTGCAATTTAAAGCCTCCCTGTCCTTAGCTCACCTACAACTTTATAAATCCCACAGAAATGCCTGTACCAAGGCCATCCGACTAACCAGAGTTAACTTCATCAAATCTCAAATACAGGCTCTCCTGCTAACTTCTGAGTGTCATCCATTCTCTCATAGACCTGCCTATAACTCACACACCCTCAATCTTAAATTTGAAGGCTCAACTATCTCTGACCCTTCCTCTATTGCTGATACCCTCAACAAATTTTTCACAATCTGTGCCCTCCTGACCATCCCACCCCTACCCCAACATGACTCCCTCCTCCTCCCTCCAGTACTGGCTTCATCTTTCCCTCCATCTCTCCCTTAGAGGTCTACCATGCACTAATGTCACTCAACCCTGTAAATCCAGCTCTGACAGGCTCCACCCAAAACTCTTCGCATCTCTGCTCCTGCAATTGCCAACCACCTTGCCTACCTCCTAAATCTGTTCCCTCTTCTGGCTTCATCCTCAAGCCTGAAACTGACCAAGTGCTACACTCCACAAAGGAGGGGCCCTACTTCTCCCAGCAACTACAGACCCAACTTTCCCCTGCCCTCTCTCGCCAAACTACAAGAGTCACTGATCTACTCCAGGCTCTTGGAATATCTCTCAGCTCATGGGTAGTTTCTCACCTTTCCAGTCAGATTTCAGGAAACAGCACTCTACTATTTCCTTCTTACTTGAGTCACTGACTATACATACAACAAAGGATAAAGGCTAAATCATTGCTGCAATTTTCATTGACCTAGCAAAGGCCTTTGATTCTGTCTCTCACAAACGTCTACTCCATAAACTTCTCTCATCGGGTCTAGCACCTTTCGTCAAATGGTTCAGATCCTACTTACACAATAGACAGCAATCTGTTCTAGTTGGTAATGCCCTCTCCTTCCCCTCTCTATCCAAACTGGGGTCAGTCCCATTCTATTTTTAGTCTTTATAAATGATCTTCCCCAGTCTGCTCCATTCCCATATTCATATTTATCCGGATGATACCATGATCTACTCCTTAGGCCCCACCGCCACTGATGTACTTACCCCTCCCACCCACCACCCCTGTCAACAAGATTTTGATAATGTGCAACACTGGTTCCAGGAAAACCAGCTCAAACTAAACACCAAGAAAACCATCTCAGTGCTCTTTGGGTCCTGGCAGAGGTTGTCTAGACTACAGACCACCCCAATGTTTGCCACTCTGGATGGCTCCCCCTAAACATAGGCCCCACCTTCAAATACTTTGGGGTGTGATTGGACAGCACTTGAGATTTCTCATCTCGTATCGACACCATTTGCACAAAACTATGCCAAAAGTCGTGTCTCTACCCCCATAGGGCTGCCTTCCTCTACCAACCTGTTGGGATCTAGTTATAAAAACTATTTTGTCCGTAGATTCAACTATGCTGACATTGTCTATGACTCTGCCTCTACAACCTCCCTCACAAAACTTGACACTCTCTTAAACTCTTTTTGCTCATCCCCCCAACTCACCACTGCCTCCTATACTCCTCCCTTTCCTCAAGCCACTATCACACAGGCGTTTGGTCCATAGCCTCACCTTCATTGCCAAATACTGGTTAGCGACACTCCTTCCTACCTCTCCTCCCACCTAGCACTGGCAAGCCCTTCCATGTATTCCCTTTGCTCTAGGGATTCTCTATGTTTCTCACTTCCCCACCCTCACACCAGTTCAGGTCAGTCAGCCTTCTCTTATCGTTTCCTCTCCTCTGGAATCAACTTCCTAAGGACACTCGTCCACTCCCCTTCACTCATCTCCTTTAAATCCCTACTATGGCTCCCTAGCCCAAATTGCTCACGCCAGTCTCCTCTTCAGTCCCTTCCAGCACCCTCCCTAGCCTCCTACTGCTTAAAAAAAATCTCATCTGGCGTTCCTTCCTGGTTGTCTCTGACTCATTGAATGGTCTCCTATGCACTTTATTTGCCTCATTATCCGTAATCCAATAGTGATTTTACCAAATGTTGCTCACACTTGTGTATCATATCTTATTGTACTGTTCTGAATATTTTGCTAGTGTATCACTTATTACTGTATTGATACTGTATTTTGCATTTACCTTTGTACTGTATGTCTCACCTTTTTAACCTCGGTCACATCTGAAACGAGCTTTGACTCCGTGTGTCTTTTCTGGTTACCAACTTTTAAATAAACATAAATAAATAAAAATAATCATCCTGTTTAGGGAATCTGCCAGGTCCTTGTCATTTCTTGAATGACAGGTGCACTACAGTAATTGTGGTATCCTGGAGTATGCTATGTTCCATATCCACATTGTATCTGTGCACAGCTCTGTGGGTCTGGTACCTCCCTGCCTTTAAATAACACATTATTGCTGTGTTGTGTTATGGTGTCTGTCCTGATTTGAACTGTTTATCCTTGCAGTAGGAAGGAGACAGACAGTATCCAAGAATGTCGAGCACACACCACCTCAAATTAATAAGGGCAACAATTTTAAGTCATAAAATAACAAATTTATTAGTACATGAAAATAATAAGTAATACAGGCTCTGCCTGCCTGCTTGATGCATTTTGGATGCATTCCCATCCTTTATCAAAGGCTAGGGAGGAAAGGATTTGGCTTCTGATGCAGACCCTGCATCATTTTAGTTGCACTCCTTAGGATTGCCTCCACCCTATGTCCTTCCTGGGATGTGGTCTCTAGGCGTGGACATTGTACTCCAGGTGGTGTTTGCCAGCAGTCTATAGTGACAACACTAGCTCCCTCCTTCTGTTGATGGTACCCTCCCTATGCACCCCAACATTCCATTGGCCCTACCCACTGCCCTGTTGTACTGCCTCACCACCTTGAGATCATCAGATATGATTACTCCCAGGTCCCTTTCCTGTTTGGTGATTGTCAGTACCACTGCTCCTGTTATGTACTTAGCCTCTGGGTTTCTGCACCCTAAATGCATGATTTTGACTTTTTGCATTGAAATACAGCTGCCATGCCTTGACCCTCCTCAAGTTTTCTCATGTTTCCACATTCTTTCCACCTGCTCTGGAGTGTCCACCCTATTGCAGATTTTGGTGTCATCCATAAAGAGGCAGACCTTCCCTTCCAGCTCATCTGCAATTTCACTTATAAAAGACATCAGAAATCTACTTCTACGGAGACGGTGGTAGAAGCTGGAATAGGCTCCCAGAGGGGTAGTGGGGGCAAGAACTGTTGGGGGTCAAGAGGCATGGGATAGACACAAGGGGCTTTTAGTCCGAGGGAGGAGGGTGTAAAGCAATAGCAAAGTCCTAGCGACTTGCTATGCACACAGGGCAGACTGGGTGGGTCCTTCCTGACAACATTCTATGTTTCTATTTTTCTGTTAAAGAGGAGTGGCCCCAGTACTGAGCCCTGTGGCACTTCACTGGTCACTCTCCCTTCCCCAGAGTGAACTCCCATTTACCACCAGCCCCTGTTGTCTATCCCATAACCAGTTTGTTGATTATAAGGTAGGGTCATAAATAGCATTTGCATGTTTCGGTAAGTTATAAGTTTTAATAGAAACATAGAAACACAGTATTTGTTGGCAGATGAGGATCACCTGGCCTACCCAGTCTGCCTATTTTCCCCTACTTACAGTAGGTTTCTTCCAGGAACCAGCGTGCCAGGCCAGTTATCAGTGAAAACTACCCACTCTGATGAGTCCAGGGTGGTCCATGGTGGTACATGGCTTAAGGCCATCTTTGAAGAATCCTCAGATGACTCTGATTGGTCCTCCATGCAATCTTCATGGATGCATATGTTCAACCAGGAATCAGTCAAGGAACTGACCACTGATCACGGGCCCGATCTTTGGGGTGTTCCTCCAACTTATTTTCAGAATCCATGAACGTTTCTTTGAGCCAGTTCAGAAAAGGGCTAAATACCTTTTGACTGACATCTTGGATAATTTCCAGCATTCACTGAAACATACCAGCAACAGCTTAATCTGGTTCAATTTCACTTGGTCTTCAGCTGTATCCCTCCCCAGCCAAGGCAGAAAATAGGCAGATACAGTCCTCCTTTCCCAGTCAACAAAAATTAAATAAATAAAGTTCTGTATTTCACCATGATTAGATGCTAGTGTGGGGTCTTGGTCTCAGCTGTTAAAGATTAGTAAATGAAGCTTGCAGGGTGTTTTGTCTTTGATAGGAAGATCAAATGATTTTACTTTTGGTTATCGCTCACTGAGAGGAGGTTATATTAAAATTCTTTCAAGATGATCTGCCTCAGCTGAAGGTACTGGAATACATCTTTAGAAGTGAGTCCCTAGAAACTAATGAATTTCCTAAATGGCTTCACATTACCATCAACAGTAATCTGATTCAGTTTATGTATGCAGGTTTTCATCTACCAAAATGGAGAAGCTGTTTGGAACAGCTTCGGTGGATTACCACAATTGATTGTTCACCAGGGGCAGACTAATCCAACTTCATCTGTGTTTGAAACATATTAAAGGCGCCAACAGACACCTCTATGGGTGTTGCTTTGAATTGAGCAGGAATATTCTTTTTATAGCAAAAATGGGGGCTAAGGGCAGACTAACTGGGCCAGTGTAGTCCTTTTCTGCTGTCCAGTTTCTATGATTCTATGACTAGTGATGTGATATTTACAAAGGATGTCTCATGAATTGCTTTCTTCATCCTAAGCCTCTGAGGTGTGTACGCTGCATGTTCACCTGTTGATCTAAACCATAACAGATACAAAGAAGCCTTGCCAGCACAGAAATATAAATTAAAGTCAGGGCTGTTAAGATCCCTATTTGTTTACTGGCTATCTGTCTACAGTGTTCTACTCTGGGGGTCCCCACATATAAATGTTGGTATTTTACCTTGAATTAATTTGAATCAAGTTTTAAAAATTATAATTAGAATCATACTGAGAAGAACATTTGTTTTGTCAAGATACTCATCTTGACAATGTTGTTCTTGCCCCAAAATGAGATAGGAAGATCTGACTATTTATTTAAATCAGTAGTGAGTTCAGACCAGAAACAGTCCAAGTTCCACTTCCTAAGCTCTAGATGCTGGTAGATATTCTAATTTCTAAATAGGTTATTAAATTATTTTCGAATAAAATTCCATTGTGTAAAATTATTCCTGAAAATTTTGTGTTTTAAGGCATCAGCATGCTTTTCAAGACATTATATCCAGAGAACTTATCAAATGTACTAATAACCTTGAGTGCTACTGTAATTTATGTATCTGGTTCTGACATATAAAGTAAAATATCATCTGCATAAGGGATACCTTCTATTCTTTGCTGCCAACCTTAATACTAGAAATATTGATTTTCCGTTTTATTAATATTGATACAGGATCGAGATAAAGGTTAAACAAGATGGGAGAGAGTGGACAGCCCTGTCTAGTTCCTCCCTGTAGTTTGAATCTATTCATAATAAGCCCATTACAATTAATGGAAACAGAGGGATTACTATAGAGGGTTTTAATATACAAGATAAAAGTATGTGGGAAATTGTATTTTTAAATAGTTTTAACAATAAATTCCATCTAAACCAATTGAACACCTTCTCTCACAGAGAGTAAGAAGAACAACAGGGTCATTGATTTTTTTCTTTTTGCAAAGGCCAAAATGTAAAACATTTTCCTGATGATATCTGAGGATGTCTCTTGTTCATAAAACTGACCCGACTATTGGCTATGATTTAAGAGTTATTTTTCTAATCTAAAGGAGAGACTATTAGACAGAGTTTTAATATTGCAATTAATGAGTGAAATGGGTCTATAATTTTGACATCCAAGTGATCTTTGTTTTATTTTGGGATCAGTGTAATGCTAGAGTCATTCAGTGATTGAGAGGTTTTCAATAGTGGGGTATTCAATAAACACTTTTCTTAATTCAGGTGTTAGAATATCTGTGAAGGCTTTAAAAAAAATAGGCTAAACCCATCTGGTCCTGTAGCTGTATCACTGTTAAGGATTGAGATAGCTATTTTAATTTCTTCTTTTGAAACCATGGCACCAAGGAACTGTTTGTCACCTTCTGATACTAATGGTAGCCCAATCCAGTCTAAATAATCTGACAGTTGTGAATCAGTAAAGTCAATATGATCATTATATAGAGAATAATGGATGGGTAGGCGGTTATAATGAGGATTTTACATACCCTCAAGAAGTGGGATGCCACATAAAACCCAGTGTGAAGCTCCAGGGTTTATTAAGGCATTCCACCATGAGTGTGTGTAAAATCTGAGTTTTGACCACCTACCTATCCTTTATTTTGTATAATTGCTGGGGATAATTTTTTGCCACAGTAATTATAAAAATAAATGGATTTATCTATGAGTCGAGCTGCAGACCGCTGGGGTTTCCACGCAGTCCGTGGGGGCTCTGACCTAAACTAAACTAAAGCAGTGTTTAGTTTTTTTTTATTTGTTTCAGACCAAAATGAAAATGTTTGTGCCCATTGATATTTTGTTTTAAAAAAAAATAACTCACCAACAACTCCTTATGTTGAGGAACATTTCGGCTGAGGGCCGGGGAGCTGGCAGGAAGCAGGCGCTGAGAAGAGGAAGATTGCAGTTGAAGCATGTGCGGGTAGGGAAATTAGGTGCATGTTCATCATATAACCAGTTCGTTATAATGACAAAGTTACAACCCTGTTTCCCTATAGGAAAAAACAAGAGTTTGTTATTATAAAGTGATTCATAATATGAAGCAGTGACACTAATGCAATTTTTATCTTTTTTTTCTTCAAAATATTTTAGCTGATGTGGGTAGTATGTGGAGAACTGGCATTGCAATTTCTTTTCTTTTGCTATCCTAGGCCTGAGGGCAAGCATTCTATTGAATTCAACAAGTACTAGAGTAGTCGAAAGTTCTTTAAATTTGATGGACTGCATCTGACTAAAGAGAGTCAGTGCATTGGGGCAGAAGTTTGGCGTCTTTGCAGAATATTTAAACTAGCAAATGGGGAGAGGTGCAGCACCCCATCGTCGAATAGGGAAAGAGCACCCTCCCCTCAGCTAGTGGTCAAACAGGAATTCAGCATGTTTGCAGTTCATTTGCATCACCAGGTAAGAAAAAGGTTTGTCTCCCCACACGACTGCACAGGGTAATGCAAACTTCACCCAACAACTAACACAAGAAATCTGGCCAATGGAAAATCATGTACACAAATGCTCACAGCCTGGGAAATAAGATCCCAGACCTGCAGGCAATAATGTCAGAGGCTAAACTGGACATAGTAGCAATTAGTGAGACAAGGTTTACCAGTAACCACACTTGGGAGACTTCAGTACCTGGCTATGTACTGTTCAGAAGAGACCGAGGTGCAAAAGGGGAGAGTGGCCCTGTATGTTAATGAAAATATCAAAGCTACAGAAATTCAGAATACACATAAGGAGCCAGAAGAACTGTGGGTCACCCTGGAAACAGGAAATGGGACAGCCATAAGAACTGGGGTTGTCTACAGGCCCCAGACCAGAGGGAGGACATAGACACATTACTGTTAGAAGGTATACAAAACATGACAGCTAAAGGGAGGTTCTGATAATGGGAGACTTCAACATGCGGATACAGATTGGTCAATACCAGCAGGAACATCTGCCAGAACTAGACTCATAGTGGATTCCCTGCAGGGGAGGGCCTCAAACAACTGGTACAGCAACCCACAAGAGACAGGGCTATCCTAGATCTAGTACTGACTAACAAAGAAGGGATCACAGATCTCCAGGTAGAAGGTCACCTGGGGCCAGTGACCATCACATGGTATGGTTCAATTTGGCTACTACATCTAAATCATCCCATTCCAAGGCAAAAATATGGGACTTCAGAGGAGCTGACTTTGATAAGATGGCCAACAGAGTTAAGCTAGCCCTGGCAAAAGAAACACAGGTGAGGGGGTACAGGCAAAGTGGGCAAGCATTAAGGATGCAATACTTGAAGCAACATCCCATTGTGTCAGACAGAAAAGGAAGTGCAAAAGAAGAAGGAAACCACTTTGGTTCTCAAATACAGTAGCAGAAAAGGTCAGAGCCAAAGGCTGGCCTTCAGGAAATATAAAGGAACACAGCGGGATGAAGATAGGGAGGCATACCAAACTGCCCTAAGGGAAGCAGGTAAGGCAGTAAGGCAGGCAAAGTCCCAAACTGAGGAAACACTAGCACGAACAGTAAAAGAAGGTGACAAGACTTTCTATAGATACATTAGTGAAAGGAGAAAGTCCAGAGGGGGTGTCTAAGCTTAATGGAGAAAAGGAGCATGTGAGGAGGAGGACCCTGTAAAGGCATCTATCCTAAATAGATACTTTGCGCAGTATTTACTGAAGAGAAGGTAGGGCAGGGCCCACAGCTCAACATCATGGACACAGGGGAGGGAGGTGAGCACTTACTCCCTTCACAAAGAGGGTCCTACAAGAGCTTGCTAAGCTCCAGGGTGGATAAGGCAATGGGACCTGATGGCATACATCCCAGGGTACTTAAGGAGCTAAAGGAGGAACTAGCAGAGCCATTAGCAGAATTGTTTAGTGAGTCTCTGAGCACAGGAGAGGTCCCAGAAGACTGGAGAAGGGCTCATGTGATCCCGCTCCACAAGAGTGGTAGCAAGGAGGAGGTGAGGGAACTACAGACGGTCAGTCTTACCTCAGTAGTGGGCAAGATTATGGAGGCACTCCTTAAGGAAAGGATAGTGTAACACCTGGAATCCATAGGCACAGGATCCAAGACAGCATGGGTTTACAAAGGAAGGTCCTGTCAAACTAATCTCATAGATTTCTTTGACTGGGTAACCAGAGTGGTGGACCAAGGGGAGCAGTTGATGTCGCCTACCTTGACTTCAGCAAAGCTTTTGACACTGTTCCACATAGAAGATTGATAAATAAGCTGGGTAGGCTCAGGGTGGGTCAGAAGTTGGTCAACTGGGTGGCAAACTGGTTGTGGGACAGAAAACAGAGAGTGGTGGTAAATGGTATACAGTCAGAAGAGATGCAAGTCACAAGTGGGGTACCTCAGGGATCAGTCATGGGGCCAGTCCTCTTCAACATCTTCATTAGTGACCTTGCAGATGGACTAGAGGTAAGGCTTGTCTGTTTGCAGATGACACCAAGATCTGCAACAGAGCAGATGATCCAGATGGGGTGGGCAGAATGAGAAGAGATCTGGATAAACTAGCAGAATGGTCAGAAGAGTGGCAACTGGGATTTAATGCAAAGAAGTGCAAAATCATGCACATAGGGAAGAGAAACCCTGAAGCCACCTATAGGCTGGGAGGAGTCTACTAGTCACAAAGGAAGAAAGAGACTTGGGCATCATCATCACTGATGACCTAAAATCATCAAGCAGACCTCTAAAGCAGTAGGTAAGGCTAGGGGGTGTTAGGGTGTATTAGTGGGGGTATCACAAGTCGTAAGAGGAGGTAATAATCCCTCTGTACAAGACACTGGTTAGGCCCCATCTGGAGTACTGCGTGCAGTATTGGAGGCCACACCTTCACAAGGACATTAACCAAATTGAGGCAGTCCAGAGAAGGGCAACCAAAATGGTGCAGGGACTGCATCAGAAGACATATGAGGACAGATTAACAGAGCTCAATATGTATACCCTTGAGCAAAGGAGGAGAGGTGATATGATCGAGGCATTCAAACACCTTAAGGGCATAAACAAGGTGAAAGAGTCTAACATGTTTAAATATAAGAAAAATAGCAGGACAAGAGGACACAGCATGAGATTAGAGGGAGCCGATTAAGGGGAAAATGAGGAAATTCTTTTTCACAGAAAGGGTGGTGGATGCATGGAATGGCTTACCACAAGAAGTGTGTGGCTATGAATACAGTGCAGGGCTTCAAACAGGCATGGGATAGGCATAAAGGAGCAATACAAAGCGACTATGAATAGATAGGCCACTGACAGAGCAAAAACCGATGGCACATTTATATGATAGAAAAAGAAATGGGCAGACTGGATGGGCCTTGCGGTTCTTATCTGCAGTCAACTTCTATGTTTCTATGTTTCTATAGAGTTCTTTTCATCCTGAAAGTGACTGTTGTTTACATATCAACAAATAGTGAGAGCAGGCTAAAAGCCACCTGCACAACAGTGGCCACGTGAACAAAGAGGAGCAAACCAAATCTGCATAACCAGCTAAAACCAGTTCTGTCTTAGAGGTGGGCTCAGAGATCAAAGAAATACCCAGGGTATGATGAAGAGACAAAACACAGAAAACTGTTGCACAAAGAACATCACTGGAAACCAAAGTCTGAAATGCTAATGTGATTTTAATCAAAGAACGGTACACATATGCAAAAGGCAACAAAAAGAAAACCGCAATTCCTGCCAGCGCTTCAGATTGGATTCGGAGAGGAGCGGCAGATGATGTAGACAAAGGGGCTGGCCTTGCATGGGTAGTCTGTTGCTATATTTCTTTATGAAAGGTAGTTATATATTAAAATTTAGGCCATAATATACGCTGTAAGTTTGGCTGTGACTTGAGATTCCAGCTGGGGTAAGCTTATTTGGACTTCAGTTTTATTATTTATTTATTTGAAATTGGTAACTTGAGAGGTACACTGAGCCAAGCGTGTTTCCAGTTACCAGGGAAAGGAAAGGGAATACAGTCAAAACCGATACACAGCAGTAATAAATCGGTATAAAATAAAGGTGCAAACAGTATACAATTCAACCTAGTACAAGACGAAATAACAATAAAAGGTGCCAGAAGTTGGTGCTATGAGCAATTCCTAAGCCCAGTTAAAGGGATCCATTCATGCTCAGTGGGCATCACGGTTTGAAAGCCAGTCCAGGGATATTGGTGACTGAGCCTGTTTAATACTACATTACAGCCATTTTAGAATGTTGTGATGTCACTGAGAACAAGCTGTGCCAAAGTACATTGAGTCGAGCACAGCTGGTTAGTCAGTGACATCACAGTGTTCTAAAATGACAACAATGTGGTATTAATATTGACAGACTCAGTCATCTATATCTCTGAGGCTGTTCCAACTACAAATGAATCCAATACCTCAATTGAAAAAGCTGTTCATGGGCTTTCAAACTAAGTCAGCCACTGTACATGAATGTTCCCCTTTAAAGTGACAAAGAGCAGGCTGAAACATGACAGTGCAGTGGTAGTTGGGACAATGACTGAACCCATGAGGAGGCCCAACAGTTAGGTTACTCTGTATGCATTCTTCTTGCTGAAAATGGTTCCTCTCCCTTTCTGTAGTGTACTGTATTCCCATAGACTTTACCGTGTATAATCCTGTACCATATGTAAATATTGCAAAGTATTAAATATTATTTTTATATATGTCATGATCTCTGTGATCGTATTTTTAAGATTATGGATACCTGTGTAATTGGCAAGTCCATGATCCATTTCCAGAGTTACAGGATACTAAACTTTCCAAAGCACAATTACGCCTAGCACAGGAGTAGGTGAAAGAGTATTTCCATCTATGACTATGCGGGTGGAGTCGACAGCCTTTGTGAAAGGCCACTGTAAGCCTTGGCTGGTGGTGAGATTCAGGCCTGAAGAAATGCTGAGTAAGAATCAAGTGGTGTGGTGGCAGCATATTGAGGTCACCATTCAGGGTCTGAAGGGTTGTGAAAACTGGTAGTGCAGTATAGACTGAGTTCTGGGAGGACCAGTCAGTGGCAAACTGGTTGGCGGGCAGGATCATAAATTGATTGTCAATAAAAAAAGTATCTGTTCAGTCACAGAACAGGATATAGAAAAGGGATACTGTACATACTACCATTTCATTTTGTTGTCAGGAACAATAGATAGTTAGAAGACATAATGTCTGAGCCATATGACAAATGTTCATTGTCACACCTTGATAAGCTTTGCAAATGGAAAGGCGTGTCTTTAAGGAATGACAGACATGGGTAAACCTCATAGACATCCTTGAGAAAAGTGATATAGAAAGTGGTGCAAAAGTGGCCACTGCCAGCCAAAGTCATGAGATGAAGGCTATGGAAAGAGCACGTGAGCCAGAGCCTATAACTGGGACAGCTGCTCATGCAGGCCAGACAGAACTGATGCAGCTAGAGCTCCATTTGGTTAAGGCAGAGCAGATGCTGAATGACATAATATGGAGACTAAGCAGCAAAGGCAGACGCTGAGCTGCAGAGGGTGAAAGTGGAATCAGAGGTACACAAAGCAAAGCTGGAAGCTGAGGAGCAGGAAAGGCAATGCCAGCATGAGATCCAGGTGAGAAAGGACTGTGAGCATGAATATGAGAGGAAGATGGAGATTATGCGCTAGAAGGCACCATCATAAACCATAAGTACTGGCATCAGAGGTTTGACTCAAGAAACTAAAATTGGTTCCAAAATGTTTCAAGTATCAGGAGGGATGATCTTGATTTGTTTTCAAAATATTCATAAAGAATCTGTGGGCAGTTTGCACTGGACAGGGCTTCTTTGAACAACTCGGCTTTTGCCACTCATTCTGGTCTGAGCATTAGGAGCCTTTATCAGGATGGACAATGAGGATGGTATAGACTATACCAAAGTGAAAAGTACCTTTTATAATCTTTTGGAAGAATTTGTGGGCAATTTGAAATGGACAGACCTTCTTGGACAACTCACCTTTTGTCACTCCTTACAGGCTGGGTGTTTGTCTTTACTAGGATGGACAATGAGGACTGTATGGACTATATCATAGTGAAAAATACATGGTGCTATGCTTGTGACTGGACGAACTGTGATCAGCTCCATATCAGGTTTAAATAAAAGTTAACTTTTAGCAGTGTAAAGGTAACCTAAGCTACCTGTGTTTATATCACTCGATTGCTTATTTAAAGGAGATAGGAAATGATTTTTACATAGTTAATTGCCCTTCCATCTTCCTTTCCATGCAGGTATGTATTCTGATATGCTTTGGTGATTTTTGATAAATAAGTAATCTAGCTCTGGGGTGCCCTCAGATCTACATTGAGTTTCACTTTCCTCACTAGTTACTGCTCTTGATTTTCATATTTCTAAGACGTTTTATGACATCACAGACACCCATTCCATGCTATTCATCTGAATGGCCTGGAAAGGAGTTTGTGACGTCACAGAATATTCAGGCAGTATGAAAAGAGACATCAGCAACTGATGAGCAGATAGGGATTCATGGTAGTTACAAAAGCAACAAAATTAGATTATTAATTTAACAGAAAAGGTCAAAGTATATCAGAATACTGTGTATCCAATAAAAGAACAACTGGAGGGCATCCAGGGTATAAAAACTGTTTCCTATCACCTTTAACTCTGTAGATACTACTTTTGATATGGGTCACCAGAGAAACCAGCCTGGAGAATAGGGCAAAAATCGATGCAGCAGCAGCCATCCCAGCAGGGACCCTGAAACCTGACAGGCTCAGCAGGTCCCAGTGGGGAGGAAGAGATCCTCCACCCTGGAAAATTGTGTTAAAGCTGTAAGAGATGGGAACCGAAAAACTGAAAAGGTCCTCAACAGATAAAGTGCCCAGGATACCAAGACTGGTGGTGCAGTGAAGATAGCCACTGAAGCAGATGAGCGATCTCAATGTCATGAGCTGCTTTTGCACAAAATGGTCATAGAAATCACCCACATGAGAGCTCGCATTAAGACTTTGATAAATGCCAATAGAGTGATGAATATTTGTTTAGTAGGACTATTGGAGGTACTGAGGGGAAAACCTGCTCACTTTCTTGCAGCAATAGCTCCTAACAGCTATGCCTGAGGACTTGCACTCGGCTCCAGAGACCCTTAAGCAAGCCTATCGAGTCAACTTTCAGAGGGCCCAGGTGAACCGCAACACCAGTAGGACAATCCTGTTGGTGACTGAAGGTCTGGAGATTCCAGACATTATCCTAGGTTGAGCTAGCTGCTTCCATTAAAAATTGAAGACCAAGATGTAAAATTGTTCCTGGATTGATCTTACACCACCCATTGCCACTGGAAGCTATTTGACCCTCCTCCCCTGACAACAACTTTGGGGCCTTGGAGTATCTCACTCATTGCTGGCCCTGTGCAACTTCATATCACCTATGGGGAAAAGACTTTTCAGTTCAATGACCCAGAGGAGGCTAAGAAAACTAATTCCACAACAGAGCTTCAAGTGAGCGACAGTGCATAGAGGATTCGTGGAGGAAGGCTGAAACTATTTGAAGTGACGTTTTAGGACTCGGTGGTAACATGATTATATGATTGTGTCTTACTGTCTGTTGTTAAAAGCTGCAGTTTGTTTGCTTCTCCAACTGTTTTTCCCTATTTATTACATACCTACTGTTTACAGTTCTCAAAAAGTTTGTTTAGGAGGATTTACCACAACTGGCACTGTCCATGAGGGCCACAGGGCAGCATACAGCTTGGATTTGTGCAACCTATTGACACTCTACTGTTATTTCCCTCGGCCAGGCATATCGGTCTTTGGATTACATTGTTGAATAATGACCTGCAAACTTTTAATGCTGCATATATCTGTTAAACTCTTTAAAGATTAGAAGCCTGTATTAACTGTAGAATTTAGTACTGAAAATGGGAGGGTTGTGTTATTCTCTGTATTGCATGTACCATTTCAAGTGCGCTAGGGGTGCTGATTGAAACCATGTATTACCTAATGTGTTAAAACTTTTTTGTACACTGTGGGACTAATGGATAGTTTTAAGCCATGTTGCCTTTTATTGGTCTTCCCTGTGTTTCTGTTTCTTCCCACAGGTTGAAGCGAGGCTAGCCTTCTGGGAAATATGGTATGGTAATCTTCAGATGAGTTTACTGAACATTTTGCATGCACCCCTAAGTGGTATAGCTAATTAATGGACTGTCATATTACTGATGCTAGACTATGCTGTTCCTAGCCCTGGTTTCCATTAATTGTGCTGTATTGTTCATGTGAAAATGAATAAACATAACGTTAAAAAATGTGGAAAATACCTTGTTAAAGCATTATGAATTGACTGCGAGGCCAACAAACATTTAGAGGGTTAAAGAAGGCAATGGGAGATAGCTATTCAAAAATGCGTGCTCAACTATGCAATTTGTTAAAGTGATGGTTAGAGGGTGCAAAGGCTAGTTCTGTGGAACAGATCAAGGATTTGTTCCTCATGAAACAGTTTCTGAAGACTGCATCAGAGTTGAGAATATGGTTGTTGGATCAGGCTCCTAGTTCCTCAAAGGAGGCAGCTGAGAGGGCTGATTGTTTTCAGCAAAAAAGAAAAAATGGGTGACGAGATCAGGTAGTTTCACAGGAACAGTTCTAAACAGAAGACTGTAAACACTCAACCTGGTTGGTGCAGCAAAAGGTAGCAAACAAAATCAAAGGAAACAAGCCAAAGATTGCTGCACTCAAAGTAGGAAAGACACACAATCAATGAAATCAAAACTAAAGGCTTTTTTTTTTTTTATTTCATCGATTGTGTCTTTTCCTACTTTGGCTGGTTTCAAGGGAACCCTGGGTGCAGCCTAGGAGACAACAGCCTGTGTCTGACCCAAAAGGGATGTAAGGAGATAGGGGAACGCCTGTGCAATATCTGACAAAAACTGAAATAGCTGTTATATAAGTGTCCAAAACGTAGCCAAGGGTGAGTACAAGTAGGAATGGGTAGCTCTGAAGTACCCGGCAGATAGTGGCCGCATCCAAAATGCAGTTCCTGCTAACTCCACTGCACACAAGCACCCTGTGTTAGTTAGTGGGATGGTAACTCAAGGATTGAGGCACACTGGGGCCTTCATTTCAATGGTAAAGCAGGATTTAATTCACCACGCACAGATTCTGCCAGTCCAGTTTTCCAGAATTAGAATGACAGGTTCTGCTGTCTCAGTGCCAATGCCAAGATCTTTCTGAGCTAGGAAGGTGGCCAGGGTTTACAGGGTGTGGGTGTGGTACTGGACCTTTCTGTGGATGTAATTATGGGACATGACTTTGACAGTTGGTTAACATTGTTTGATGCACTACTTATAGTCAGGCTACAGAATAAGCTCCTGAGGACAGAGAGGGGCAGTGTAGTTGGAAATAACCGTCCCTCAGCACCAGGGAAGTAGCAAGAGTGGCTGAAGGACAGACTTGAAGCAGCAGTTCTGAGCCACAGCTACAGACTGGGGTGAGCCCAGTCATCGGCTGTTCTCCTGTAAGGAGTGTATTTTATTTTTATACTTCAGCTTTATTCAACTGGATACAGTACAAGATCATCAAACTACATTACAGAGCATAAGAACTTAACAGCAATGTTCTATAACTAGATCGTTATTCCTCTCACACAGCAATACAATTTAAGAGGAACAACCTCAGCTCACTATTAGTAGTTCAACTTATCTCATTAGGCAGAAGCTGTAAGTCTCTTGTCTTTAACTTAGTTGTATATACTATGTTCTCAAAAGTAAATCAAATGACGATCTATCAGCAGTCAGATCGAAGGAGTTTACAACAATAATAATTAATGAAAAGAAAAGAAAAAATAACATAACAGATAACCTTAAGTCTCATACCAAGTTAGTCCAGAAATGAAGTTCTTAAATATTACATTGGCTTTAGTCATCTACCAGCAGGCTTTGATCAAACAAATAAGGCGTTGTCTCACTCATGGGAGACTTCTCCACCCTCCCTGTTGCCCCAGTCTCCTGTCAATAACTTATCAATTATACCAAATATTATTGGTCACATGCTCCCACCCCCAAAACTCACAAACGCAGACACAAGCCCTCACCCTAAAAATCACTCCCGACCCTCCAGGGGCCCACTATACCTCACAGTAAGCACCATACCCCCTAAGAACAAAAAGCCTGCTGTCTCATCCAGTCATCGAATACCTCTCTACCTACCACACAATGCAGAGCAGACACTAGTAGGGACCTCAATATCAACTGGCTTGGCCCCTCAGCCGCGTCAACAAAGGACTCGTTCTCAGCCCTTGACATGGTCCAATTAGCTACCCAACCCACAGACTTCACCCATCTACTGGTACCACACCTCTTGGATATCATTATTTCTAACACGCCCAACAAAATCCTGGATATAAAAGTACTTCCTGACTCCCTAAGTGATCACTCGCCCATCCTAGTCCAATGGACCTCTTCCACACCCAAACCCATAACCCAAACAACCTTCCGAAGCATCTCCCCAGGAGGTTAATAAAACTTAAACAGCTGCTCACCCAAATAGATTGGTCCCCATTAATATAGCCCTCAGCGTCAACATCGCACTCAACCTGTTTACACAGGCCTTCACCAAGGCCTGTGACCTCTATCGCCACTCACCAAACTCCGCACCAAAAGGCAACATGCTCCTTGGATACCCCTCCTTCTCCAAATGTTGAGGAGACAGGGATAATCTCTGGCACAGAGCCACAGAATCTGGCAGGATGGCAGACAGACAATCCTATAATGCCGCTGCTAATGGTGCACTCGAGCCATCCTTAAGGCCAAAGCAGACCACTACCAATCCACTCTCACAACCACGTGAGGGTCTGCGAAGACCTTCTGGAGTAATATCAAAGAACTCAATGGAAATCACGCTCCCCACCTCCTCCCAGCTCACCATAAATGGCACTGCCTCACAGACACACTCACCATAGCAAACTGTCTAAACACCACCTTCTCGGATCTCAGCAGTGTTCTCCCTAGTTGTTTCTTTTGACCCTGTGCCCCAATCCCAACCCCCAACTCTGCAGCATCCTTGTTTCCTCCCAGTAAAATATCCACCACTAAGCCTGCCCTACCTACAAAAAGCGCTAAGCAGCAGTAACCCTATAAATGACCCCCTAGGTGCCAGGCCCCTTGATTAGTCCTCCACGAGGTCCTAGTCCCCTAACGGACCTGCTCAACAAATCCCTATGACTAGGGCAATTCCTAGTGCCTGGAAAACAGCTGTCATTACCCCATCCATAAAAGTGGTGACAAAGCCTCCCCAAATAAATATCGGTCCATCTCCATTCTCCCCCAAAAGTGTTAGAAAAGTGGTTTGCCACCCAACTTACGGAATACCTAGCCAAGTATGACATTCTATGCCCAGAGCAGCATGGCATCCGCTAGGCCCACAGCACTACCACAGCCCTCCTAGAATTCACCAACTTCCTGCACTCCTCCCCAGGCGTCGGTAACATTGCAGAAGCTGTGTTCATAGACCTATCCAAGGCCTTCACACGGTCTGCCACCCTCTCCTTCTCGACTCTCTCCACCAACTTGGTTTCTCCACAGGCCCCCTAGCCTGGTGTTCCAGTTACCTTTCTGCCCGCTCCCAATGCATCAAAATTAATGGAACCCTATCTGACACACTACCCGTCCACTCCGGGTGCCCCAGGGCTCTATCCTGGAGCCACTTCTTTTCTCCCTCTACCTAAACTCCTTACCAAAGGCCTGCTCCACAAAAATCTTACTATATGCAGATGATGCAGTGCTCTTTGCTTGCATCATAAACCTACACCCCTTAGGACTCCTCCAACATGCCTTCTCCCAGGCCAAAACATGGTTTAAGGATCGTAGACTGGTCATAAACCTAAAAGACTAAATCAGTGATCTTCTCTCACCGCAAAAAAAAGCAATAAGTGCACCTCTCCACATCCTCCCCAGCACCCAGCACCCCTTGAACAGATATCCAACTACAAATATCTTAGACTTACCTCGACTCGGCCCTTACTTTCCATGACCACATAAACACCCTTGCTGCTGCAACAAACACCTGGATTGGACTCCATTACCGACACAGGGACTGCCCCCCCCCACACCCTTAGGCTAGCCATCACCTCACCAATACTGTCCCTAGTGGACTATGGGCTCCCTGTATACAGGGCAGCAGATAACTCCGCACTCCAGAAAATCCAGGTCTCCTAAACAAGGACTGCAGGCTCCTAACTGGCTAACGAGGCTCCCACACCTGCTCCCTCTATACCTCTGCCAGTCTTCTCAACCTCGAGGGAAAAGGTCCGCTACCAGACCTGCATACTGTCCAAGAAAATACTGCTTGGACTCTCTCCCTCTGGGGTCTCCGCCTCTCTTCATCCGGCCACCCCACTGTCTCCACCCGCAACTCAGAGAAAGCACCCTGGTTGTGCCCAGGGTAAAACCTCCTTGCCCAGAGATCTTTCCACTCCAGGCCCCACATGGTTTAATGCACTCCAAACACCATCACTAGTGCACCCAAGATCACACCTCAAACCACTCTTAGCAACCACCTCTTCAATATCCACTCCTGTAACTGCAACTAACATTCCACTCTCTCACCCTCTCTAATTCTAATTCTCTGACAAAGTCCATTATGGATTGCAACCTACATCAAGAATTACCAAACCCATGAATAGGACTGACTACTCTGTTTAGATGCTTTCTCAAGCTAATAATGTTTCTCTGCTGTGATGATGTAAATATCATCATCTAAATATTGTAAATAAAGTCTGTACTTACTGTAAATACTGTAAATAATGTCTGTGACAAATGTCTGTAGCACATGCTCTATGTAACTGTTGTTATACCCTGTCTGTATTACCTTCTATCTTACATGTGACTGAGGTACCTTTGGAAATGAGCCTCTGGCTCAAAGGTTGTAAACCAATATATCAAATAAATAAATAAAAAATATATATACTCTACCCTTCTTCCCTTTACCCTCCTTCCACCCTATTATATGTTCTCCCAGGATTTTGTATGCCCTGATATAACAACCACCTTGACCATCTATTCTGATAGAGTTGGGTTTGCTGCCTAAGCCCAAATTAAATTTTTCCATAAGATGTATTGATTTAATTACTTCAACCCACTCTAACAGCGTCGGGACTATGTTTTGGAACCATCTTCTGGTAATTGATTTTAATGCTGCAGCAACCAGTATGGTCCATATATATTCTCATCCTACCCTTAAGGTCCTTAAGGAGAACTCCAGCACCATGTGTTCTGGGCCCAACACCATTGCACTATAAAGATTTGAGTTAGGTGTCTTATTATGTCTTCCCAGAACATTTTTAATCTTGGTGTATGTCCAAAACACATAGGCTTGAGTGGCGATTATCTCCCACAGCCCCGCCAGCAGTCTGTTCTAGCTCCAGGGTATAGTATGCCACTTGAACTGGTACCAAAATAAATCTAGTCCGCAGCTTCCAACAGAAGTCCCTCCAGGTCAAGAACCCAGTAGTAGACCATGTACTCTTCCATACCAGTGGCCATTGCTGATCTGTGATAGAAATCTCTAGGTCCTGTTCCCACTTAGCCTTCAGATATTGGGAGGACAGTTCTAGCTCTCTAATATAATTTGCATATATTACTGATATTACATGATCAGTACCCTGAGAACTCAGATCCTCTGAAATATGGAGACCATCTCTGGGTCCCCTGGCTCTGCTAACCATTTTACATCTGTCTATTTAGGAAATCTAAGTAAGTGGTAGTACCTGAATCTGTCGCTTAACCTAAGTGTGTATTTCTGCTACAAGGCTTTAAAAGAGAGATTGTACTACCCTCGATCACTTGGTGTGGGGAGCAAAACCCTTTTAGTCTGTTTCAGATACTAGGTATCTAGCCGGCTGGGGTAAACTGTGGGTCATATCTCCCACTATCTGTACCTCCAAAGTTCCCTCGTGTGGGGCCCTGTTGTGTGCCTTCCATCCCTCAAGGACTGCCTTTGTACGGTGAAGCCCATTATCTCCAGTGGGCCTTCCGCCCTAAACAACTCTGCTTGCAAAACAGGGTCACTCTGTTCCTCGAGATCTATTCTCTTCTAGTGGGTATCATGCGGGTTGCCCCAAAGTAGGGCAATCTGCATCTGCACTGCCACCCAATAACCCTGTAAATTAAGGAACGCTAGTCCCCCTTCTGCTTTTGACATATAAAGCAACTCCTCCGTAATCTATTTTTTTTACCTCCCCACAAAAGAGAAAACAGCCCCTTCAAAGTCTCTAGGTCTGCAGGTTACCTTCCATGGTACACACTGGAAGAGATATAGCAGGCGCGGGTAGGGCATTCATTTTAAGGGTGTGTACTTTAGCACACAATGAGAGTGGTAATAACGCCCACCTCTGAAAATCACTTTTAAGTTGTCTTATAATAGGTGGGTCATTTTGTGCAAATAACTGGGAATTACCTACCCCTATTATAATTCCTAAGTATTTTAAGGTTTTCAAACCCCACTTCATGGGAACTGTAGTTCCATCTCCCTTGTTGGGGTATAATGTAGGCTTAGTATTTCTGTCCTGCTTTTATTTAATTTGTAGCCTGCTAAGGCTGAAAAGTCCTCAAGTTGGTTGAAAATCATCAGTAAGGAACTTGCTGGGTCAGTTAGGTAAACGAGCACATCATCAGCATATAAAGCTAACTTATGTGCCGTACCCCAAAGTTCGATTCCTTGTACCTCCGGGCTTTGTCTAATGCTTTGAGCTAGAGGCTCGATACAGAGGGCGAACAATAGTGTGGAGAGAGGGCACCCCTGTCTGGTGCCCCATCCCAACACCAGTGGGTCTGAGATATGGCCATTTGCCCTGGCGTAAGCCGTGGGGACTCACAGAGCCTGAAAGGGCCCTAATAAACAGTTGGGGAACCCAAACCGGGAAAGACACACCTCAGGAAGGGCCACGACACCCTATCGAAGGCTTTTTCAGCATCCAAGCTTAGAATCAAGGATGGGATTTTCTGATTATTAACATGGTCGATAATATGGGTCATTCTCGTAAGTTATCCTGGGCCTGTCTGCCAGGTATAAATCCAGTTTGGTCAATGTGCACAAGGGAGGGAGATACTGTTTTATTTGATTAGCTAGAATCGATGTAAATATTTTATAGTCTGTATTTAATAGTGAGATTGGAAGTACATCTGGTTGGGTCCTTTCCGGCTTGGGCACCACTGAGATCATTGCCCTCGACCAGGAGGGTGGATTACTTACTTTCCTGTCATTGCCTCTGCAAATACCTGAGCTAGCAAGGGCAATAGGTGTTTACCCATACACTTATAGAATTCTGACGGTAGTCCATCTGAGCCTGGGCACTAGGAGAGGTATTTTAGGGAACATCAGGCATGCAGAGCTGGGAGTAGGTTGTCACAATAACACAATATATCATGATAGTTACCACTGATAATTTATCGTTGTAAAAAACAAGCTCACAATTTTCATGCAGCAGAGTATACTGTGTTAAAATGTTTTAACTGCCTGCCCAGTGGTGGGGCAGTAGAGCTTCTTCCTTGTGCAAGTGACCGGGTTCACGGCGGACTTGAATCACAAAGTGGATCAACCAGGAAGGACAGAATAGAGTATCCCACAGATCGCTCTCCTTGCTTGGGGATGAGGGTCTGGACACTCCGCTCAAGACTGCCACCAAGTAAGACTCGGTAGTAGGGCAGCAAAGCGATAAGCAAGGGAAGCCACCAATTGACATGTGGCGCATGCATGCCTCCACATGCACACAATCCTACATCCTTGCATGGCTTGAGGCTAGGGAGAAACAGGGCAGAAAACCTGGTCGAGCAGAGTGCGGCTCAGTTAACCATAGGCCCTGCATATGCCGAACAGGCACAGCCTCCAATATCTGTAGTGAGCTTTGGGGGCTGGCTACCCTCCTGGCCCCACCAAGAGAGGCAATTCATGAGGGGCCATAAGAGAAGAGTTAAGTCCTAGGGATGGCATGGGGCATGGAACTGGATGGACCAAATCCTGATATGGGCTGGTTAGGAGACTGGAGATAAAAAAATTAAAGCAAGCATCTTAACTTGCTGCTTCAGCAGCATGTACATCTCCAGTTGCAACCACGATTCAAGACCTTTTTCCAATCAGATTTTTACTATTTTGCCTATAATTAGAAATGCAGATTACTGTTATAATCAATATACAGTATTGTGATATTTTTTTTACACACAGATATTATACTAAACGTGATATTGTGACATCCCTGCTGGGAGTTCTCAGCAACTGACCATCCCTACAGAAACTAAAGAGCTGGCTGCTAGGGTGGAAGGTGACTATGGGTTCAGAAAAATAGGAGGTATACTGGGATAAAGGGCTCCTATATTGAGAGTAGGTTCCTAAGGGAGGACCAGAGGAAGGGGTCATTTGGCAGGTAGTAGTCCCTATGGAATACAGAAAGCAGTTTCTGGTCCAAGCCAATGATACACCCTTTTCTGGACAATTAGGAGTCAGCTGTACAAAAGGCAGCTAACTAACAATTTTACTTGCCCAGTATCTTTAAAGACATGGTAAACTACTACCAGCCTTGTCTGCAATGCCAGAGGATGGGAAAGGTTGGGGACATGGGTAAGGCAGCTTTGATTGCCCTACCTATAATCAGAGACATTTTGGTGAGTGGCTGGGACATTTGGGCCCTTTGCACCCCAAGTCTCACTGGCAAGAGGTGCATTCTGGTGGTCATAGAGTATGCAACCAGGTACCTGTAGACCATGGCTATGTCCTCCATTGAGGCAAAAAAGTGGCTGACCAACTTTTGGGGATATTCAGCTGGGTGGGGTTTCCCAGGCAATTCTGTTAGAGCAGGGCACCAATTTTATGTCTGCCCTTATGACTAATCTCTGGGAGAAGTGTGGGTGCAGCACCAAAGCAAATATGGAGGCAATAGAAGAAATTTCTTCATACTTACCATCGTTTTCTTTTCTGTTAGCTCCAACATTGTCAATGGGTATTCACAACTGGAAAAAGTGTACCCATACTAGGGGAAATGGCACGCCCAAAGCTTTAGAATGATGGGCATATGAGGATTCCAAGCAGCAGCAACTTTCCAGTCACTACTGTCCTCGTGAGTGCCTCAAAACATGAAAATAGCTGCCATACTGGTCTATTTGATAGGAGAAACATACAATTAGCTGTCTATACATGTATGACTTTCTTCATCAAGAAGGTGTATGAAATATGGTCTTACCTTGTCTGAGGATGACAGGTGGCCAGTGGAACTTCATCATCTAGAGAAAACTGTGGCTTAAGAAGCACTCTTGTCTGGGGAAGACAGATAACCACTGGAGCTTCATCTTCCTGAGAAAAACTACAGCTTGAAGAGCACTCTGCAAAACTCAGCTTGAAATAAGAAACATATTCAGTAAACAAGCTAGAAGCTGCATGCAGTGAAAACACTACCTGCAACAAACGAGACACCCTTTGGCTAGCTTCAAATTTGAACCTGTTAAAAGTGCGGATCGTAACTAAAACTGAAATTTTGACTGATGTCCTTATATATTCTTTTTTTTTTTTTTTTTACATAATACACGAGCAGATAAACTATAGTGAGATGCCCAGGCAAACTTATACCACAGGGTTATAACTGAACAATGAACATCCTCTGCTGGCATAGTGGACAGTATTCTCCGTGGAGCAAGGCTCCTGGGTGGGCCCCATTGACAATGTTGGAGTTAACAGAAATACAGGTTACTCACCTGTAACAGGAGTTCTAGGAATGGTATATGTTGTTCATCCACACTCATTGGCAGTATCCTTGCCGCTTTAAATCTTGCGGAAGGTCTTCAAGCTTGCTCCTCCCACCCCACCCGGTTGGTATAACTCTGGCTCCCTTGGCCAGATCTGGCCCGCTGGAAGCTCAGGTTGTGCGTCAGGCCGGGAGGTCGGGTGGTCGTGGGGATGAACAATATATACCATTCCTAGAACTCCTGTTACAGGTGAGTAACCTGTATTTCTAGGGACATGGATATGTTGTTCATCCACACTCATTGGCAGACTCCTAGCAGTTCTCCGGGAGGAGGGAGGCAAGACGCACACCCCATATACTTACTTGGGAAAGAGAGACTGGAGAACCGAGGCCCCAAAACCAGCATCCCGGCGTGACTCAAGGTCGATGTGGTAGTGGTAATGAAGGTGTTTGCTGACTTCAGGTAGCAGCCCTGCAGATTTCCTGGATAGGGACGTCCCTGGAAGCAGCCACCTTGCAGCAGTATGGCGGGTAGAATGAGCTCTTATCCTCTGGGAGCTCCATGCCCGCTAACTTATAGCAGAGATCTATGCAGGAGGTTACCCACCTGCTTATCGTCCGCTTGGCTGCAGGTCTGCCAGATGCGGCTTCAGCGTGAGGTGACAAACAGCTGGCTTAACCTCTCCCGAATTTCAGCCGTCGCTCCTTATATAATAGCGGCCCTTCTAGGATCCAGAGTATGGAGCCTATATTTGACCTCGAGGTGTGATTGGGGTAGAACACGTGAGTCAACACCTGGATTGGGTGAAACTCCGACACCACCTTGGAAGGAATTTGGTGGGCGCAGGACAACCTTGTCCCTGTGGAAGACCAGGTAAGGAGACTCGATGGAAGCGCCTGGAGCTCTCCCATCCTTCTGGCTGACGTGATAGCCACCAAGAAGGCGGTCTTCCACGACAGGTGAGAGAGAGACACCTGTGCATAGGTTCGAATGGCTTGCCCATGAGCTTTGCCAGTACCAGCAGTAGATCCCACGGAGGTGGGGTTCCTCGACTGGAGGGAAATGTGATCAAGGCCTTTGAAAAGCGCCAGACCACCTTCTCCTAGTGCCATCGACGCTTCCCGGCCCGCCTGAAGCAGAGATGGCTGCCAGGTGCACCCTTAGGGTCAGCTGACCTAAGCCCTTGACTAGAAAGGGACCATAAATAGTCCAAGATGCTTGCCAAGGAACAGGAGGAAGGGTCCAAGCCCTTGTTCTGACACCAAATGGAAAACCTTTTCCATTTGAAGGCATAGCATTTTCTGGTCGACTCTGATGGGACGCCAACTACGCTTGAGGACCTCGTCGGAAAGACCCAAAGCCTGGAACTCTAGCCAGGAACCAGGCCGGCCAGGTGCAGGGATTGAAGGTCCGGATGGAACACCTTCCCCTGATTGACTGAGAGCAGGTCCGGGCGAGCTGGAAGCTGCCGCGAGTCCTGGAGCTGAGACTGAGGAGATCTGGTACCAGAACTGGCGAGGCCAGTCTGGGGCTATCAGATCACCTGCGCCTTGTCCCTCCTCGCCTTGAGAAGCACCTTGTGGATCAAGGGAAATGGGGAAAGGCGTAAAGAGCCCGGGTCCATTGCCTCGAGAAGGCATCCCCTGCAGCGAGCCCTGCTGAGGGGGCGGGCATGGAACAGACTCAGCTCGCCTCCGTGGAGGCAAACAGGTCCACCTGAGGTGTGCCCCAAAGGAGAACAGATGCTGTACTACCTCCGGCAGAGAGACCACTCGTGGGATGCAGCCCTATCCCGGCTCAGGGCATCGGCCAGGGTGTTGGAGGCTCCTGCCCGCGTGAATGGCTAGGGATCCGCCTCCAGGCTGCGCAACGACAGTGACCAAATGCGGAGAGCCTTGCATAGAAGCATGGAGCGGCCCCGCCCTAGGCGGTTTAGATAGTACATGGTCGTGGTATTGTCCGCCTGGACTCGGACCACTTGACCCGGAGGAACGGAGCAAAGGCGGTGAGAGCTAGGCGACCGCCGAGCTCCAGCAGGTTGATGTGGCATCGACTCCCGGGGACCAGAGGCCATGAGCCCGTGTTCCCCAGATGGGCACCCCAACCCATCAGAGAGGCATCGGTCGACAGAGACGACGTGCGGCTCGGGCGGACTTAACGGGATGCCCTCCTGCAATTGATCTGGAACGGTCCACCACTGGAGAGCATTCCACATCCCTGTGTCACCGACTACAGCTAGTCCAAGGGATCGCTAGCGCCAGGACCACTGGCTGGCCAGGTCCCCACTGGAAGGACGAGATGTTCCAGCCGGGCCCAACCGGACCACGCTGGTACAGGCCGCCATGAGACCCAGGAGGCGAGGAAGTCCCGGCAGGGACGAATTGCCCAACCAGAAATGATCGGGCAAGGAGGAAAGAACCTCGGCCCTGTCCGCCGGGAGCCGCGCCTGGCTCGAAGAGAGTCGAGCTGCGCCCGATGAATAAAATCACCTGCTTCGCTCGAGTTCCGACTTGGCCTCGCTGACAAGGAGGCCCAGTTGAGAGAGACCTGGAGGCCAGATCTCTGGACCACTCCGCCTCCTTCCTGGAGGGAGCTGCTATCAGCCAGTCGTCCAGGTAAGGGTACACCCGGACCCTCGGCCGCAAGAGGAATGCTGTCACCACTGCCATGCATTTGGTGAAGACCCTGGGAGCTGGAGACAACAAGGGCATGGCTTGAATCAAGAGAGATCCTTCCGCTGGAAGCGAAGGAATCTCTGGGTGAGACGGACGATAGACGGAGAAAAAACGCGGCCCTGCAAGTCCAGAGAGCAGAACCACACGCTGCTCCAAGGATGGTATTATCTGAGCCAGAGTGACCATCCTGAAGGTTCGAGACCTTAGGAACTTGTTTAGGTCGGTGAGGTGAGAATGGGGCGCCAGCCCCCCGTCTGCTTCGAACCAGGAAGTACCTGGACACAAACCCTGGGTCTGAAGGAGGGTCCACCACCTCTCTTACCACCTCCTTCTGGAGGAGGAGAGGATGTCGGCTCGACGGCCGCCAGTGAGGCTGGGGATCCCGAGCCCCGAGGGGCGACGGCCTGAAGGGTGTGCCTGCTCAATTCCAGAGGCAGGCCTCTTCCCACCACCTCCAAGACCCACCTGTCCGTGGTAACAGCGGACCAGGCGGAACGGAAGTGGGGCTGAGCTGCCTCACGGGGGACCCAGGGTAAGGTGACGGGATGGGGCGACCCCTCAGCCCGTCCACTGGGCAGGCTTGGAGGAGGGACCGGCCGAGGGACCTCCTGGGCCCTTCCTCCCTGCCTCCTGTTAGAGGAAGCCGGCTTGGGTTTGGGATGCCAAGGCCGAGCCTGCTGGCCCTGGCGCTGTTGGCCGGGCGCCGGGGCACAGAAGGACGAAAGGGCTTAGGCTGTGGTTTGCTGCCTTTGTCCTTCTGAGCGGAAGAGACCGAGTCCAAGGTGGCATTGGACTTCTCGATCCTCTGCAGGTGACCTTCCACCCCAGGGTCAAGAGGTCAGTCCCCAAAAGGGAACATCCGCCAACTTGTGCTGGATCCGAGTAAAGGTGGATATCCTCAGCCAAGCTCGCCGACGCGAAGCCACCACTGCGGCCGCACCGATCTGGCACATGAGTCCCCACATCCAAAGCAGTCTGGAGCTGCTGTTTGGCCACTGCTCTGCCCTGGTCCCGCACCTGCTTAACCGTAGTCTGCAGATCGGCGGAAGATGAGGATGACCTCATCCAGGGAGCCCAACAGGGCATGAGAAAATGTGCCATGAGGAGCGCCGAACTGGCCTGACGGGGCCGAGAGAGGGACGAGCGAGACTTTTCACCGACATAGTCCATTCTTGGACTCTTGTCAGGAGGTTTGTCCACATCCCTGGCGTTGCCGGGCGCCAGCCGAAAACGCTGTCGGTAACCAACCTCAGCAGAGGGTGTTCCAAAACCGACAAGGAACCGGGACCGTGATACTTCCTGGCCATCCTGGCCGGGCGCAGGGCAGGAAGCAGGGCGCTGCCAAAGTTCCAGTGCTGGACCCACTATGGCCTCGGCCACCGGAAAGGCCCGTCGGAGAACTCGGTCCAGAATCTCCGTGAGGGATACCTGGCCCGCTTGGAACGGTTCGAACGACCATCCCGGTAGACTCCGAGATGAGCCAAGCAGTCCTAGGAAGGACGACGGCTATCGCCCATTGGCTGACCTCCTGAAGACCCAAGTCCAGTCGCTTGAGAAGAAGGAGGAATCATCTTCGGACTCGGAAGAGTCCTCGAAGAGCTGCCTCTGGCCTGAGCCACCTTCACCTGCCGAGGTCGGTCGGGAGGAGGGTAACTGACAGCCGATGGGTAAACCCTTAGCCGATCGAGAATCCTTGGTCGGAGCCCCAATTGGTGGCTGTGGAGGCGGAGGTTCCACCGCAATCGGTGGAGCAGCTGGTTTTGGCCGAACAACCGCCTGGGTATAGGCTCCTCGGCAAGTCGAGGGTGGTGTCACGTTCCGGTGACAGCGATTAATGGCCGGGGAAGGCGCCGGAGTCGGCTTATTCTCGGCCAGGAGGAGTTGTTGCAACATAAGGTCTCTCGTACCGTCGCACGTAATTTACGCCAAGCCTCCTCATCCGAGAGGAGGAGGAGAGGACGAGCGGCGACGCCGCTTACCGCATGTGCCGAGATCGAGACCGCTTATGACGGTGGGAACGGCTGGACCGCGAGAGGTCCGGAGACCGAGACCGAGAGTCCCGGAATTTCGGTCGGTGCAGGAGGTGTCGGCCGGAACCGACACTCCTTCGGCTCGAAGGTCCATCCGAGGGCTCCGGAACCGGAGGCACAGGCGAGCCCACGGATCCTCAACTCCTCCCGGGGAACCGGGAGAGGGAATCTCGCTGCTAAAGGCGACAGCCTGTTCAATGGGTCGAGAAAATCTCGACTTCATCAGTGGAGTCTCGTCAACTGACCTGCGAGGACACCGTGGAGGCCAGTGGTCAAGGCTTTACGGGTCGATCAAGCCGACGGGTCGGACGGCCCGGGAGAGGGACTTTCCGCCTCCCAAGAGCGCCGACGGAGGGACTTACCTTGTCCTCTTTTTGACCGAGAAAAGGTCCAGCAGACGCAGGCCCTTCTCCTTTAGTGGAGAGGGACAGACAAAGCTCTTAAAGGAAGCCTGTAGGAAGAACCCAGAAGAGCGGGATAAATGCCGCGTCGAGGAAGATACGGCTCGCGCCGCCTTCTTCGAGGGCGCTCATCCGGCCGAGCTGATCCGCCGAGCCCGCCGCCGCGACACCGCCAACCGGGCTCTTGGACTTCACCGAGGGAAACGCTTCGGACGGCCCAGTTGCAATCGGGCAGCACGTCTCGAGGACGAGGCCGAGAAAGATGAGCACAGGTCAAGCCCGCGGGTCGTGCTCAAGGCCTAAGCAGTAGACACACGGAGTGTGGATCCGTCCGAGACATCTTCTGCCGCATGGGCATCTCCGAAATCCGGAGTCGATTTATCCATCGAGCCAGAGGATCGAGACTGAAGTCTTTGCAAAATATTATTTTAAATCCGCAAACGGAGAAATAGGAACTAGCACAAACGAGAGCGTTAAGTGAGGGAACCTGAGCCTCCAAGCGGTAAGGAAGAATCTGGCCATGGGGCGGAGCCGAGAGTTATACCACCCGGTGGGTGGGAGGAGCAAGCTTGAAGACCTTCCGCAAGATTTAAAGCGGCAAGGATACTGCCAATGAGTGTGGATGAACAACATATCCATGTCCCTAGAAAAGAATATTATGGTAACTATGAAGACATTTCTTCTTTCTGTAGCACTCCACGTTGTCAATGGGTATTCACAACAACTGGGTTCTAAGAAGCAGTAACAGGAAAACCATGAGGGGAGAATATTGTCCCATATGTCAACAATGCACGAACACGCTGTGACCAAAGCTGCATCAGCAGAGCTTTAAACATCCAATTTGTAGTGCTTGGTGAAAGTGTGGATGGAGGACCATGTAACTGCCTAATTGGTCATAGCCCTGGTGGAGTGAGCAATGATATGAGAGATGAGAACTCTCTTTACTGCAACATAAGCCTTGGCAATGCAGGCCTCCCTCACCTAGCTAGGGTGACCTTGGAGGCTTTCTGACTTGCTTGGCCACTCTGAAAAGGACAAACAAGTTATCTGATTTCAGAATTCAGCCATCCCTCTAAGGTATGTCCTAATGATCCATTGCAAATCCAGCCTCTGCAGCTGACCCATCAGCACAGTGGTTAGATTTCCACTATGACGTTGATGACCCAGGTTCAGGAATGGACCTGGGAGTTGAAGGTCGGCTGGGGAGAAGGATTGAGTGTCCTGGGAACTGTTTTCCTCTCTTGGGAGGGGAGGAGAGGAAAGAGTGTCTGGTGCTTGATCAACCCCTGGTGGAGGCCGGGTGCCACAGTGACTGGTGCTGGTGCATCAGAGGAGGGATGGATGCTGGATGTCACTGCATGTCCCTGCCTCGGAGAAAGCAAGTAACAAAACATGCTGGTCCCAAGGCATGATGGCTCACTTCACCTGCCATCCACTGCCTCTGATGCCCACGGGGGTCTCGCTCTCGTGGCCCGACCGGGGAGGGTAATCCAGGGCTTGCCCACAATGTCTATAAGGAGTGGAAGCCCCTTGGCGGTCCCATCCCGGGGCAAGCCTGGGCATGGGGGTGGCAGGGTGGATGAGTCCTGAGGAAGGAGATCTGCCCCCAAAAAATCCAGCTTGTGCAACTCCTCCTCTTTTGGGTGAGAGGGTTGTGGACAGACAGACGGAAGACATATTTCCTGGTTCTCATGGAAAGCCATGGGAACTTTTGAGATAAAGAATGGAACTGTTTTGAGCACTACCTTGTCCTTATGCATTACAAAGTATGGTTCTTTGTGGGACAAGGCTTGGAGGTCACCAATCCTCCTGGCTGAGCACACAGCAACCAAAAACACACCTTGTAAGACAGCAACGACCATTGCAATGGATGACAGTGGTTCAAAAGGCTCTTTACAAAGAGCACGTAACACTAGAATCAGATTCCAAGGAGAAACCGGGATTGAAACATAGGTGGCTACTGCTAACAGCCCACAGAAAATGAATAACCCTCCATTAGTCCCTAAAGACATACCCAAAAGAGGCTCCGAGGCCAACACCTGACCTCTCAGGGCTCTAGGGCCATACCTTTTCCATTCCTTCCTGCATGAAATTCAAAATCTGTGGGACCAAGGCCTTGAAGGCCAGATATTTTTTCCTTGGCCCAAGCGAAAAAGTAGTCCATATGCAAGCATAAGGTGCAGAAGTGGAAGTCTGCCTGGCAGCCATCGGTATGTCTACCTTCTTACAGAAACCTAGTTTTAGGAGTCTCTTTGTTTCAGGAGCCAGGCACGACCTGCATTGCTCCCAGATTTGGATGCAGAATGGTGCTCTGAGAGAGAAGGTCCCACTGCACCAGAAGGTAAAAGGGAGCACGTTGAGCTAGGTTCCCTAAGTCTAAGAACCAGAGTCTTCTGGGCCACTCCAGAGCTTTCAGAAGGAAGCTTCCTCTTGAGTGCCCTATTTTGTATATGACCTTGGGGAGGAGAGGCATATGCTCTGTCGAGCTTCACTCTAGGTTAGAGTGTCCACTGCTTCCACTCTGTGACACTGATAGCGGCTGAAGAACCACTGAGTCTGAGTATTGTGGCTGGAGGCAAACAGATCGATCTGAGGGTGACCAACCTTTGACACATAAGTTTTAACAACACTTGGGTTCAACATCCAGTCCCCTGGATGAATATTTTCATGGCTTAGCCAATCAGCTTGAATGTTCAACTCTCTTCCAAGTGGACTGCTGACAGACAGAGAAGATTCTCCTTGCCCGCAGTAGGAGATTGGTGGCTTCTTTAGCATCTCCTGCTCTTGTGCCTCCTTGATTACGTGCAGCCACTGTGAGAGCATTGTCTGACCTTATTTTCACTGCCTTTGACTGCATCAGACTTTGAAATCGAGAGAAGAGTGAGGGAGACTGCCCTCATCTCCAGAACGTTTATGTGGAGATGCTGTTCCTGCACTGACCAAGTTCACTGAATGGGCAATTGGTTCAGGACTGCCCCGCAACCCAACAGCCTGGCATCGGTTGTCAAAACCAACTCCGGAGGGACTTCCAAGGGAACCACTTTGCTCAGATTCTGCAAACTCACCCACCAACTCAGAGACTGCCGCTAGTTGTGGTAAGAGTGGAATCCTGATCTGATAATCCTCCGAGGTTGGATCCCAGGCCAACTGCAACTCCATCTGTAGGGGCTGCACGTGAAGGTGAGCCAATGGAACTAGTTCTATCGCTGCGTCCATGAGGCTTCAATTTGCAGCAGGCAGAGAGCTGAAGCTGATGACTGACACCTCAGTCACTGAACTTCTTTCAAGAGAGTATCCTTTTGGATGATGAAAGAAAAATCTTCCCTGGTCCATCTTGAATACTGCTGCCAGGTGTTCCAAGGTCTGAGATGGTTCAAGTGAGCTTTTCTCTCAATTTACCACCCAGCCATGGGACTCTAGCGTCTCCAGAGTCCTGATCACTGACCTCCTTCCAAAGGTCGCAGACAGTGCTTGAATGAGCAAGTTGTCCAGGTAAGGACAGACATGATGTCCCTCTTGTTGGGAGTTGAGCCACCAGGACTATGAGCACCTTCAAGAAGTCCCTGGGGCTGCCGCAACCCAAAAGGAAGCACCCTGTGCTGGAGGTGCTGACCCAGTACCGAGAACCTGAGAAATCTCTGATGAGACTGATGGATGGGGATGTGGAGATATACATCCGTCAGATCTATGGAGGCTAGAAATCCCTCAGCTGGACAGCTCGAGTAATTGAATGCAGGGACTCCATTTTGAAGGTCATGTGCTACAAACTTAATCAGATGTTTCAGATATAGGATGGGCCTGAGACCCCCACACAAACACACTTCTTGGGAACTCTGAAATAGATCGAGTAGAATCCTGATCTTGTTTCACTTGGAGGAACTGACACAATCACCCCTATTTGAGAAGGGTCAGGGTCTCTTACACTGCTTGTCTCCTTATGGGGTCCTTGGGAACCAGGGTTGCCAGAAAACGCCCTTGGGGGATTGCTGAAAATTCTATTGCATAATCCTGAAGGACAGGATTTCCAAAACCCATGTCTGAAATTATCTGGGCCCATCTTAAGTAAAAATTGTGCAGTCTTCCACCAAGGAAGGGGGCAGAGATGGGCCCACGTACCCTCATTGTGATGTGCCAGTTTGGGCCTCCAGTAAAGCATCTGGCAAGGGCCCTCTGTTACTGTAGCCCTTGTAACCAAAGTAGGCTCCTCTATTTCTCTAGTTACCGAAGTTTTGAAAGGGAAAAAACTCCCCGTCGGCCACTTCCTTGACCTTTGGGGTTGATGTGGCCTTATGCTGTTGCTTTGAGACTGGAAGGTGGCCCTTCTTATTCTGGATATCTTTTAAAATATCATCCAGGTCAGAACTGAACAACAAACCTCCCTCAAAGGGAGATTGAACAGCTTGCTCTTTGAAGCTTGATCAGCAACCCAATGCCTAAGCCATACACCTTGCATGGCTGACACAATGTGATAAGTGAGAGCAAGCCGACTTAGCTAATTCTCCAACGTGGTATCCCCTAAAAAGGTGGAGGCCATGGCAACCAGTTGTAGAATGCCTCCCTCCGAATCTGGGGAATGAAGCTGGCCAGGGTAGTAACCACACAAGTTTAAAGCTCTGGCAACAATGAAAGAGGCACAGGAGGTGCAGAAGATTGTGCTGTTGAGGCAAAAGCCCTTCTACATGTGGCATCCACTCGTTTGTCATGTGACTTTGTTAAGACCAATGACTCTCAGTAGGAACAGTGGTGTGCTTGACAGAATTATGCACTGCCTTATTAGCCAGAGGAGGGTTTCCCACCTGCACATTTTTTCCTCAAAAAGGGCAATACAGAGCTTTAGGTTTGGGCGGATACTTTCTTTGGTTCACCCCTGCCTATTCTTGTTCAGCAGTTTGGTCACAGTGAATAACGCTCGAAAACACTTTGGAGTGGAGAAGGATGCAGACAGTATAGAACTGATGTCCACTGCCTCTATGGATTGCACCTCCTTGAGCTGTAAGGACGTACATGCCTCAGCTATCGGGTAGAATTAGGACTTGGTATCAAAAGGGAGGGATAGCAATCTTTCTTGCACCCTTCTTCCTCCTCAGAAGGGTAGTCCTCCTCATCATAAAGTAGCTTCATAGGGTCAGGATTTTCCCCAAGATCCCCAATATCCTCTTCCTGATCCTCTAAATCATCAGGGTCAGGGTCTGCCTTCACATCTGTATCTGCAGCCCTGTCTGACTACAACGCACCTGGATGTGCCTATGTGGGTCCCCTGACATAAGGGTCCTGGTTTGGGGTTGAGTGTGTCTGATGGGATATCCTGCAGAACATAACTGACCAAAAGCTCTCCTAGAGCAATAAAAAGGATTTATGCAATTTTGCTTTGCTGTTGCCAACTGAAGAACAAGTTCCCCCTCCCCAGTTTGGAGGGCTGACTGGGGAACTGTAGAGACATATTAGCTTGAGAAACACAATGAGGGCAGTAGGAACCCATGGGAGGTCTCATCACCCTTTTGCAGGTCTTACATCTGTTACAAGTTAATGGTCTTTGATGGTGCCAAATAATAGCCCTGTCTGTGCCTGGGCTTTAGAAGAATAGTTCCCATGTAGGTCTGATGAAGATTCATATACAAGGAAAATGGAGTCTCCGTCTAGCAGAGACTAATAAGCAAGTGTCACGCTCCATAGCTGCTCTCATAATGCAGTTTCCACTCCTTCCAAGCGAGTGTCAGTCACCAAAAGCGAGCTGTACCTCTATCTGCTAAGAGAAGGTATAGGCGTTATATGCTCTCACGTCACAACACTGTGTGTGACATCACACGCATTACACAGACACATGGAGGCGCCTGAAGAGAACAGAGAAAATCAAGCATGTGCCCAACTGAAAACAACGATTGGCTGAGCGGAGGAAAACCTGGTGGCTCGAGAGAGATGACAAACCCACCGATGGCCGACAGAGGCTAAGGCTCAATAAATAGAAAAAGCTAATCTGACTTTGTTTCTAAGAAATAAAAAGAAAAAAATCACTCCTTAGCAACCAGCTGGACTGTCTGTAGCACTGTATACGTCTGCAAACTAAGGTTATGCTGCTGAGAAAAAACAACTTAAAAGGAAATGCCTCTTAAAGGGCAATTCCTTAAAAGGAAAATAACCAACAATTTTAAATTAAACAGCCCTAAAATACTGTGTGTGTGTTGGGGGAGGTCCTGACACCTAAATAACGAGAGGGACTCTATCCCCTATAGGCCCTACAATAAACCTCAAAACAGAAAAAAAAAAACACTTACCTGTGGCACCTTTTTTTTTTTTTTTAATCGAGACCATAGACGACACAACACCCTAAACTAAAAAGCAGACATGGCCCTAACCAAGCACTGGAAAATGGGAGGAGCAGGTTATTCAATTTGAAAGCCACAGCTTAACAGGCATAATTTAAATTTAAGGTGCCTCTGTCACCAGGTAGCCCCAACCTGCTTTTGCAGAATTGCAGCCCCAAAGCTAAACAGCTTAAAGTATCTTCAGAGAAAAGCTGATAACTGTTCCCTTTCTGTGGCACAGCTTAGATAGAAAGAGTTGCTGCTGCTCAGAATCCTTATATGCCTTGCATTCTAAAGCTTTAGGCTACGCCATTTCCCCTACTAGGGTGCACGTTACCAACAGTTGTGAATACCCATTGACAATATGAAGCACTACAGAAATACCTTGGAACAGTTACCATGGTATTACTTGCATCCTTTCGTAATGCTTTGTTTTCTTTTTCCTGTTTTCATATTCAGCATATTTAAGATTTGCCTTTTTAATCGCATGTTCTGTTTGTTTATGCAGGTGATCATTATAAATATGGCACAAGTTAGTGAATTTATGCCCTTTTCACGAATATCTGCTTCGGTCTGTCTCTCCAATTTATTTATTTATATTATTTACATTTTGGCAACGGGTAGGCCCACTGGAACCTTGCGGTCCCTTTTCAGGGGCGACCTGAGATTACTTACATGTACCTAGAGGTGGGAAACCAATGCTTTGAATATGTACAGTACAGCAATGCTTACATAGAGTGAATGAACATACATTACAGCACAGAAAATAATGCAACAATAACCCAGACTTTTGGTTAGGAACAGACCATTGACAGTTAAAACCTATATAAGTGAAGAATCAGTACAACCATCTAGCTTTGGACCCTTCCTCCCTATTTGTTGTGTTTTAAATGTTCTAATTTCAGTGAGTAAATTATTTTTTATGCTGTTTGTTTTTTTAGCTGTAATACTGATTATTTCACTTTGCATGCTACATTTGAAAGCTTTCCACACAGTCACGCTGAAAGTGACAGAGTTGTTATTAATTTGAAAAATCTCTTTACAAAAATCTGATATTCTGATACTATTCCTGGAAAGTTTAGTAGCTTATTAGTTAGTCTCCAAGTCTTCTCCTTAGCAGAATTTATATTTAAATTTATCCTAACAGAAATTGGAGAGTAGTCCAAAATCACATCTGCTTGAATTTAGAGTTAATTCCAGACAGTAGTTGGTTTGAGATCAGGAGGTAGTCTAGCCAAGAGTCGGATTTTTGACATGAAGAGAAAATGTATACTCTTTTGGGGAGGGTTCAATACTCCATATGTCTACCAGGTTTAGGCTGTCTTGCATATCACACAGAGAAACATGAAAACATATAATTTATCATCAGAAAAGGACCACTTGGCCCACCCAGTCTGCCCAGATGTTCCCTGCCAAATCTGTCTCCAGCAGATCCTAACTGGTCTCAGTGAGCCGCCCTCCTTCCTGCTTGTTTTCTAATATACCCCTGTGTTTATCTTACACATGATTGAAGGCCCCCCACACACACACACAGTTTTCTCCTCCTTCACTTCTGCTGGTAATCTGACCGGGCATCCATCTCTTTCGTGAAGAACATTTTCCTCACATCTTTCTTAACCCCTCCCCAACTTCATCACATGCCCCCTTGTACTGTGGCTTTCTCTTTGGAAGAGGCTCCCTTCCTGCTCCGTGTTCCCCCTGTGAAGTACCTATAGGTCTGTATCATGTCACCTCACCTCTCTTTCCGGTGTACATGTTGAGATCCCCAGTCTGTCCTTATGCGCTTCTCATGCAACCCCAGCACCATTTTAGTTACTCTCTTCCGGACTGCCTCACCAGTGTATGTCCTTTCTGAAGTGTGGCTTCCAAAACTGGACACAGTACTCAGGTAGGTCTCACCAGCATGCAATACAGTGGCAACACCACCACCTTCCCCTGCTGGAGATACCCCAAACACCCCATCATCCTCTAGCTCTGCCCACTGCTTTGTCACACTGCACTGCCACTCTGAGGTTGTCAGTTCTGATAGCCCAATGTCGCTTTCCTGCTTAGTGAGTGTCAGTGCCTCCTCCCCATCCTGTACTCAGTGTTGGGGTTCCTATGCCCTAGGTACATGATTTTTCTCTTTTATACTCCACCCCAACTTACATACTCTTGACCACCTCAAGTGTCCCAGATCTCAGCTCATTCTTTCCACCTCTCCTGAGAATCTACCCTACTGCAGATTGTGGTATCATCTGCAAAGATGCACACCTCCTTTCCTTCCAGTTCCTCAGCAATGTCACTTATGAAGACACTGAAGAGGACCGGCCCCATTACTGAGCCCTGTGGTTCCATGATGGTCCTCTCCCATACTTAGAGTGAGTGCTGTTCCAACATCCTCTGTTTTCTATCTATTAACCAGTTTCTAACCCACTTCATCACTTTGGATCCCACCCTAGTCTGATAGGTTATTTCATCAGCCTCCTGTGTGGCACAGTGTCAAGGCCTTGCTGAAGTCCGGACAGACCACATGCACTGCCCTCCCAAATCTTTTTCCTGGTCTCTCAGTCAAAGAGATCTATCAGATTTGTTTGACACACATGACCTTCCCTTGTTTCCTTGACATTGTTAATGTGGGTAACATTAGCTCTGTCGAGGGTGTAGTTCAATATAAAATTCCAGTCTCCTCCCATAATAATGTTAGCATTCACAAACATCGTAATATTTAAACGTGCTATAAACAATCTGGATCTTACTTTGTTGGTCCATAAACACTGACCAAAGTAATGGCAGATAGATTTAATGTGTCAGAGACCATCACATATCTACTTGTTTTGTCTGATATTATTGTATTTGACACAAACTCCACCCCTGACCAATATCAGTGCTCCAGATTGTCGAGGTTAAAACCAGATCCCAAAGTTTCTCCCAGCCACTTCTGTCTGAATACATTAGCATCACACCTGAGGTGTGTTTCCTGTAACAGAGCTATGTCTGCTTTCAGACTACGTAAGTTGTTTAGCACCTTCGTAATTTAATTTGTGTATTAGCACCATGAATATTTCTTGAGATAATATTAACAAAATTCTCTGCCATTACAGAGCAGTAATACTTTAAAACACCAGTGCTATATAGATTTTTGATATTGACAGATTACATTATATACTGATCTTGAAAAACACTGGCTGAGCTCCTTTGAAAGCCTGATGTGGAAGAAAATACAACCGTACCCTTCCTATAACTAACCCCAAGTTAATAGTTAAAATTTTGAAACCAGTATCAGCAAACTATATACTAATGTAGTGATGCTACCAAATGACAGGTGACAGTATTCAGTAATGGATATAGTACTGAATATTTTTAACACCTGGAAAAACTAAAATTTAAATAATTAAGTCTGTATTATGGAATGTGGATAATCAATTTGAAAAATGAACTGGCAATTAAAGTCATATTTTTGTTATCAATGTAAACTGATTTCACTCCTGGTATATGCTGACATTATTTTAAATCAGAAGTCAAACCATATCTTGATATCTGATAGATGTTTGACTATACATCAAAGTCCATCTGGAGATCATAAGTGAATCATTAACAAATTTCTAGAAGACCTTGATCCACAAAATAAGCACACCTTGTTTCTGTTCCATCTGTACTACATTCAACAGACTGAATAAAGGTAGGGTGCTAATAAAAGTAGCGTAAAAGGGCAGACTGTATGGGCCTAGCAGTCCTTATCTGCTGTCAGTTACTTTATAGTGTCTGGTAGAGCGCTGTTCGCATGGAAATCCATGCCTGGAACAGTGTTGTTGTGCTACACTGGTGCATCAGGATGTTGTGCTGCACGAGTATGTCACTAGTGCGCACAACAACATCGAGCAAAGGAGCATGCATGCTCATATTGAGCAGCCATGGTGGTGAGGAAGTAGCGGCGTGATGGAACTGCTGCCTAAGTAAGGCGTTTTTCATTGGAGACCTGTTTGGGGATAAAGGAGTGCCGCCTATGGTTGCCCATACACTGATAAAGATTGTGTATGAGCAACCCACACAAGCAAGGCAGTTCAACAATCTCGAGGTCTCCGTGGTATCGGACCTCTCAAGCTTCACACTGGGGTCTCAGGTTACCATGGAAACCTCTCGATCCTACAACTGCTTGGTTGTGTATGATTGCTTATACACAATCCTCTTTTGTTACTATGGATGGAATATAATAATTAAAATCTTGGCTCAGTTCTACTGGCAGAATGTTCATGCCCTGCACTCACAGAACAGGCGCTCCTATGGAGCTCTGTTTTATCTGGACCAGGTTAAACAGCAGAGATTTCCTGGTAAGCAGGTATGGATAGGAGGGTATTTTTCATGGTCAGAAAAAATGCCAGAAATTACAACTGTAAGTTTCTGTAGTACTTTGCTTTTAATGTGTGTGTGTGTGTGTGTGTGTGTGTAGGAAGAGGATTATGAGAGCAAATAACGTTTATTTTATTTAAAGCAGTTTTATTTTTAGAGCATAGTTGAAGGTTAAGAGAGTAAAGGCAGCCACTATTTTTGTTATGGCAATCAGGAAACGCTAGGCAATGCAGTTTTATTTTAGGCACTCTTTCCCTGGGGCTCAGGCAATGCACAATGAAAACACACAGTCCAAATGTAAATACAAAACACATATACTCTGTATCTGTCAATTTGAACATTAGCTAAAAGAATTAACTGCAAATAAATAAATAATAAATAAAATGTTAAATATATAGCTCCAAGGATCAAAACATTCCAGCTAGCATGAAGCATAGAATTTATTGGCAGATAAGGACCATCCAGTCTGCCCATTTCTCCCTATCTACACTATTACCAGACTGTACCCAATCTACAACTCTTTCTCCATCCCCTTTCTTTCCACTGTCATTCCCTTGTGCTTATCCATGCATTCTTGAACCTCACCACTGTTTTCCCCCACCATCTCTGCTGGAGGCTTACCAGAATCCACCACTCTTTCTGTGAAGTACTTCCTTAACTGTCTCCTAAATCTACCCCCGCTCAAGCGTCACAGCATGTCCCTTGTTTTTGATCACCTTTCTTCTGAAAAATACTCCCTCCTATACCTCAGTTACCCCTGTGATGTATTTAAGGTCTCTATCATACCTCCCTCTCCTTCCTCTGTTCCAGGGTGCATATATTGAGGTCCTTTAGTCTCTCCTCATGGGACTTTTGGCGCCAGACCCTGCATCATTTTAGTTGCCCTCCTCTTGACCACTTCCATTCTGTCTATGTCCTTCTAGAGGCATGGTCGCCAGAACTGGGCACAGTATCAGCACTCTATACAGAGGTAATACCACCTCCCTCTTTCTGCTGGTGACACTCCTCCCTATAGATTACATATTACATAGAAATTGCTGGCAGATAAGGACTGCTTGGCCCATAGTCTGCCCATTTTCCTACCTACTGCAATACACAGACCCTACTTGATCTCCAATTTTACCCCCACTCCAATCTAATAAAATTCCCTTATGCCTATCTCATGCGTTTTTGAAACCCATTACAGTTTTGCTTCAACCACCTCTGTTGGGAGGCTTTTCCAGGCATCCACCACTCTTTCAATGAAAAGTACTTTCTAATATTTACCCTGAATCTACCTCCAGCTTCATAGCATGTCCTTCTTGAGTGTCTTTTTTTTTTAGAAAATGCTTTCCTCTTGTACTCTACACCTGTGAGGTATTTGAAAGTCTCTATCATATCTCCTCTCTCCCTCTTTTCCTCCAGGGTATACATATTGAGGTCCTTTAGCCTCTTTCTCATATGGGCTTATGATACAGGCCCATTACCATTTTAGTTGCTGTCCTCTGGACCATCTCTGTTCTGTCTATGTCCTTTCGGAAATGTGATCTCCAGAACTGAACACAGTATTCAGGTGAGGTCTCACCAATGTTATATACTGGCTCATAACCACCTCCATCTTTCTGCTCGTGATACCTCTCCCTATGCCCCTAGCATCCCACTAGCTCTCCCCACTGCCTTGTCACATGCTTGGCCACCTTTAGGTCATCAGAAATTATCAAATGCTGATGCTCTAAAACTACTAAACTCAATCTCTGATAGTATTAGTGTAGGCTCTGACCACCTAGAGCCTAAACTCCTGAAACTGGCTGTCCTTTTTACTGCGGCTCCCATTGGCTAACATCTTTACACTCTCTGCCATGGTCATGTTCCGGACATATGGAAATTGGCAAAAGTCACCCCAGTCTTTAAGAAAGGTGACAAGAAGGACATAGCTAATAATAGGCCCATAGCCATTCTGTCAGTACTAAACAAAATACTCGGAAATTAGTGGCTATACAGGTCACAGAGTTCTCTCTAAATATACCCTCCTATCATCTGCTCAACATGGTTTCCGAGCACAGCACCTCTACTGCTCTGATACAATTTACAAATGATGCCTTTACTGCTATGGATCACAGTCTCATGACTGGTGCAGTGTTCATTGACCTCTCAAAGGCATTTGATCTTGTAGATCACCCTCTTCTGCCTGATTGCCTTAGCCTCGCTGGTTTCTCAGAGCAATCCACAAACTGGTTCCAGAGCTACTTAAGCAATAAAGACAACAGGTAAAATTTAACTCTGTGGTGTCAGACTCTGCACCTATCAATGTAAGGTGTTCCTCAAGGCTCCATCTTGAGGGCCTCTTCTCTTCTCCATTTTATAAATGACATATCATCTAACACCCTTGGTGCTCAAAAATCTTGTATGCAGATGATCTGGTGCTCTACACCTCCTCTGCAAACATAAAAAGAAATAAATAGTCGACTAACATCTGCATTTCTCATAATGCAAGAATGGATCCACAACAAAATGCTCATCCTAAACATAAGTAAAACTCAAGGCATGCTCTTCGGATCTGCAACCAAACTTAGAACAAAACCGCAACCTTTTCAACGTCTCCTGTGCAAATGGCTCCCCTTAGAAAATAACCTTATTCAAGTATTTAGGTGTCCTGCTTGATGAAACTCTCAACTTTGAGCAACACATCATCGACACCTGCAAGTCAGTAAACTCAAACTCAGAATAGCTTACAGGACTAGTGGATGTTTACCCCTCAGCTAGACTGGCTATTTCTAGGAGTATCCTACTTTCATCCCTTTCGTATGGTTTTGTCCCTATATAAATGCTTGAAAACCACCTAAATAAGTGGGATATAACATACAATAGTATCTGTCGTTATCGTCCGGCTTCCCCACGCTTGAAGCACCATTACTTGCTATATGCAGACCTTAGATGGCCTTTCCATCTGCCAATCGACTCCTTGCCCTTGGTACTCTGCTGGACAACATCATTAGAACTAATCTACCTACCTCTCTTGCAGGCATGCTGGTGCCTCTGTCCCCCACCTATGGACTCCGCTCCACTGGACTCTGTCTACTATACACCCTAGGTGCAGAACCCTAAAAGGAACCTCAGCTTTCTCCTGCCTGCCCCAAAATATTGAATTCCCTACCTCTTGATGTTCTCTGCACTTAATCATATTGCTTTTAAAAAGATGCATCACACTCTCCTCGTCAAACATGCCCTATGTTCCTGTTTTAAACCCCTAGGGTGCTTGACATCCCTTCCTCAGCTCTCAAAATGTTTCAGTTTTGCTCTGACCCCTTGTTACTGTTATATCTAGCACTTATCATGGATTACGTGTTAAAACTCTACTGCACTATGATTGTATGCTTATTATGTTTTGTACTATTGTGTATTTTCTGCCATTGTCTCTGTCATATTAACAATACTCTTTACATCACAGAACATCGTGTAGATTTTTTTTGTATGGTTGATACCTCTGAACTATACCTGTTATTTGTTTTGTTTGCCAGTTTTGTATTGTAACCTCCCGGGTCGTGTCTGAAAATAGTCATATTTTGTGGCTACGAACACCTTACCTGGTTAACAAAACTAAATAAATAATAAATAAATAAATCAGAAATTATTACTCCCAGGTCTCTTTTCTGCTTGGTGGTCATCAGTACAGCTCCCCATCATGTACTCCACCCCTGGGTTTTTGTGCCCTTAGTACATGACCTTGCACTTCTTCTCATTGAATCTCACCTGCTACAGTTTGACCACTCCTCAAGCGTTCTCAAACCACTATTCATTTGTGCCCGCCCCAGAGTGTCTACCCTATTGCAGATTTTTGTGTCATGTTCAAAAAAGCATACCTTTCCTACTAGCACCACTGCAGTGTCACAAATAAAGACATTAAAGAGGACCGGACCCAATACCGATCCTTGTGGCACCCTACTCAGTCACTCCTTCCTCAGAGTGAACTCTATTTACCACCACCCTCTGTCTCTATCCTCCAACCAATTTCTTACCCAGTTTACCACTTTTGGACCCACTCCAGACTGATCAGCTTTTACAATTTTCCTATGTGGGGCGGTGTTGAAGGCCTTACTGAAATCCAAATAGGTGACATCCACTGCCCCACCTTGATCTACCTCCTGGCCTCCAGTCAAAGAAACCTATCAGATTTGTCCGACACAATCTCCCTGTTGTGAATCCATGTTGCCTCAGATCTTGTAAGCCCTGATTTCATTATAATACACAATTCTTTCCTTCAGTAGTCATTCCATTAATTTCCTCACCACGGTTAGATTCACTGGCCTGTAATTTCCAGCTTCTTCCCTGCTGTCCCTTTTGTGAAGTGGGACTACATTAGCCCTCCTTCAGTTCTCCGCAACCACGCCTGTCTCCAGTGAGCAGTTTAATAGGATTGCCAGAGGTGCAGCCAGCACCTCCTCGAGCCCCTTCAACATCCTGGGATGTATCCTGTCTGGCCCTATTGCCTTGTCCACCTTAGCAAGTTCCTTCATGACTCTTCCACTGTAAACAGACTTATGTCCACTTCCATTCCCTTGATGCTTCTGCCTCTAATCTGTGGTCCATCGCCTTCCCATTCCACTGTGAACACTGAACAAAAAGTATTGGAGGAAAGGAAGCACATCTTTAGGATCACAAGAACAGTTGCATAGGAGTCTGAGCTGGACGTCATTGTCCACCTAGGGACAAATGACTTGCTCATTATGAGATTAGAGCAGTGCATAAGGACTTTGTCGAGCTGGGGAGGGGCCTAAGACAAGTAGCACACAGTATCCTTCTCAGAGGTGCTGCCTGTCAGTGGCATGGGTGAGGCGAGGGTACTTTGCACCATGTAGTTTAACGAATGGTTGAATAAATGGTGGAGCGACAGGGGCTTGGCTTCACTGGGGACTGGGGTTCCACCTGGAGGGACACCAGCCTGTACTGGCAGGATGGTCTGCATCTGTCTAGGAAGGGAACAAGTCTTTGGGCAATCGGTTTAATGCTTTAATTGGAAGCTTTTAAACTAGTCAAGGGGAGGCACTGATAAGCAGCAGGAAAATCCCAGCCTCCCCTACAAAACAGGGTACTAAATGAGAAAAGACCAAGGTAGAAAGGTCAGTGGGGGATGCTGCTACATAAGGTAAAGCCATCAAAAATGGAGAGCAATGAGCACCAATGCCCGTAGTCTGGGTAACAAGCTTCCTGAATTAGTGGCCTTGATGGAGGAGGAACATCTGGATATCGTGGCAGTCACAGAAACATGGTACACACAGAACCATGACTGGGACATAAACATACCAGGATACACCATCTACAGGAAGGACAAGGAGGGTAAAGAGGAGGAGGAGTAGCTCTATAAGGGAAGGAATCAAAGCAACAGAACAAAGGGTAAACAGTGAGGAGAAGAAGCACTGTGGGTCAATTTGGAGACAGGCAATGGCACCACAGTCCGCATAGGGTTGTATACAGACCCCTCTCAGGGGAGGAAATGGACAAGGAAATGATAGAAAGTATACTTAGAATGGCAGAAAAAGGGAGATATTGCTGATGGGTGATTTGATATGCCAGATGTTAACTGGAGTGCAGTTGCAGCAGCCACTTCTAAGAGTGGGGTTATTCTAGATGCCCTACAGGGCATGCCTTAGACAACTAGTATTGGAACCCACTCGAGAGGAGCAATCTTAGACCTGGTTCTCTCAAATGGGATAGAAAGAGGATCACAGATGTAGAAGTGGGTAGCCATCTGGGAACTAGCGACCATTGAACAGTATGGTTCACAATAAACAGCAATAGAGTTAAGCCATACAAAGGCAAAAGTACTGGACTTCAGGAGGGCTGGCGTTGCCAAAATGGGTGAGTGCCTAAGGAATGCACTAGCAAATGGGTAGGAAGGAGGGTGGAAGAACAATGGAGAATAATAAAACTGCCATCACAGAGGTAACAAGCCTTGTGTGAAGCAAATAAACAAAACAAAATGATGTAAGAAACCACTATGGTTCTCAAAGGAGGTGGCAGGATGGTTCAAGAGAAAAGAAAGCATTCAGAAGGTACAGGAATCACAGCAGGAGCAGGACAGAGAATTGTATCAGTTAAAGCAAAAGGAAGCTGGGAAGGCAGTCAGAACAGCAAAGGCCTAAACCGAGGAAAAGACAGCCAACTCAGCTAGAAGGGGATAAAACTTTTTAGGTACATCAGGGAGCCGAAGGAAGACCAAGGGAGGGATAGTGAGGCTAAAGGGAGGGGTGGGCAGAGGGTGACGGTGAAAAGGCAGAGATACTAAACAAATATTTTTGCTCAGTATTTACAAATGAAGAGGGGAGGTACCTAAAACAAACAATAGAAGCACTCTGGATACAGAAGTTGATACCAGCCCATTTACAGAAGAAAGGGTTCTGAAAGAACTCTTAAAACTGAAGGTGGACAAAGCAATGGGGCCTGATGGGATTCATCCCAGAATTCTAAAAGAACTAAGGGTAGAACTAATGACACCAGTGACTACCCTCTTTAACAAATCATGGGAGGATGGGGTGGTACCTGAGGACTGGAGGAGGGCAGATGTGATTCCCCTTCACAAAAGTGGGAGCAGGGCAGAAGCAGGAAACTACAGACCTGTTAGTTTAACCTCAGTGATAGGGAAAATGATGGAATCACTTTGAAGGAAAGAACTGTCGAGTACCTAGAGGCCAGAGGGCACAGGACCCAAGGCAGCATGGATTCACGCGGAAGGTCATGCCAGACGAATCTAATAGATTTCTTTGACTGGGTGACCAAAGTAGTAGATCAGGGAGGGCTATAGACATAGCCTACCTAGACTTTAGCAAGGCATTTGACAAAGTCCCACACAAAAGATTAATATATAAGTTAGCCAGCCTGGGTAAAGAATTGGCTGGAGAATAGGACACAGAGGGTAATAGTAAATGGAGTCCACGCTGAAGAAAGGAGGGTTACTAGTGGGGTACCGCAGGTTCAGTATTAGGACCGGTCTCTTCAATATCTTTATAAGCTTACATTGCAGAGAAACTGAAGGAAAAGTATGTCTCTTGCAGATGACACAAAGATCTGCAACAGAGTTGATGCACCGATGGGGTGGAAAGGATGAGAAGGACTTGGCAAGGTTAGAGGAATGGTCAAATGTATGGCAGCTTAGATTCAATGCTAAGAAGTACACAATGTAATGCACCTGGGAAACAAAAACCCTGGGGAAGAGTACACAATGGCGGGTGAGATACTAACAACAACAAAAATGGAAAGGGATCTGGGGTAGTCATATAAGATGACTTAAAGGTGGGCAAGCAATGTGAGAGGGCAGTAAAGAGGGCTGGGGGATACTGGGATGCATAGGGAGGCATCACCAGTAGAAAACAGAAGTTGTTATCCCTCTGTACAGACAGCTGTGGAGACCCCATCTGAAGTACATGTGCAGTTCTGGAGACCCAGTCTCCGCAAGGACATAGACAGGATGGAAGCTGTCCAGAGGAGGGCAACTAAAATGGTGCAGGGTCTGCACCGGAAGACATATGAAGAGAGACTAAAGGAGCTTAATATGTATAGCCCCGAGGAAAGGAGGGAGAGGGGGACATGATAGAAACTTTCAAGTACCTCAAGGGAATCAACAAAGTCCAAGAGGGTAGCATCTTTCAAAAAAGAGGTGTGCAAGAACAAGGGGCACAATTTGAAGATGGGGAGGACTTCAGAAGTAATGTAAGAAGTATTTTTTCACAGAGAGGGTTGGATGCATGGATGGCCTTCCGGAGGAGGTTGTGGAGTCAAAACAGTGGTTGAATTCAAGCATGCATGGGACAGTCATAAGGCAATTCTAGGGAGGGGTAGAAAGAATTAGGCTGCTGGTTAACTAGGATCTGCAGCTTATCCACTAGGTAGGAAATGGGCAGACTGGGTGGGCCAAGTGGTCCTTATCTGCATCAAATTCTATGTTTCTATTTGTTCAGGATGTCTGTGTTTTTTGGTCCACTTCACACATCCCCCCAATCTTACTATTCCTCCTGATCTTTTCTCCTCTCGCTACATACCTAAAGAATGTCTTGTCCCCTTTCTTTACTGCCTGGCTATTTTCTCCTCCATTTGTGCTGTTGCACACCTGACTGCTTTATCTGCCTCCCTCTGCTTCTCCTCATATACCTCCCTATCCTCCTCCCTCTTTGACTCTTTTATCTCCTGAATGCTAACTTTTTTGCTCTAACCTTTCTAGCTACCTCTTTTGAGAAACATAGTGGCTTTCTTTTATTTTGCTAACTTGTCTGATGCAGAGGTTTGTTGCCTCACTATGGCCGCTTTTATTCTTACCTACTGTTCCTCCATGCCACTCAAATTTTTCTCCCTTCAGGGCACCTCTCAGGCATTCCCCATCTTTCTAAAGTTAGCCCTCTTGAAGTCTAGGACCATAGCCTTTTATGGGTTGATTCTGCCATAGTTCTTATATGGAACCACACTGTTTGGTGATCACTGGTTTGCAGATGGTCACTCACCATGACATCAGCAACACTCTCACTGTTGGTGAGTCACAAGGTCCAATATTGTTCCCTCACAGTGGGTTCTCCTACTAGTTTGAGGAACGCCCCTGCAGGAGTCCAAGATGTCCTGCTCCTAGCAGAAGCTGGGATGCTCCAATCAGTATCCGACAGACTGAAGTCCCCACCAGCAGCATCTCCCCTTATCTGCCATCTTTTGGATGTCTTCCATCAGAACTTTATCACTCTCCCTCCTTGTACTGGAGGTCTGTAGATCACACCAGTGCGAATAGCCTCCACTCTCCATCTCCAGTGTGACCCACAATACCTCCACCCTCCTGTATTCCCTGTATCTGAGTTGCTTTAATGCTATCCCTCATGAAAAGAGCAACTCCTCTCCCTTTCTTACCCACTCTGTCCCTCTGAAAAGACAATAACTTAGTATAGCACATCCCAGTCATGGTTCTCACTGCACCATGACTTGGTGATAGCGATAATGTCCAGGTTAGCTTCTGCCATCATAGCCACCAGGTCCGGATCTTATTACCCAAACTTCTAGCATTTGCACACATGGCCTTCCAAATACTGTTGCCACCCTTCCTGGCAATCCCTCCTTCTCATTTGCCTGCTCTCCTCATCACCTCTGCCTTCATTCCCATCCTTATTTCTACCGTATTGTTCTGCATGTTATTAGGTATCCATGGAGATTTCCTTCCTTAGTGTTCTCCTACTGACTGTTACAGCTTGGGGGGTGTGCATCATCCTGCTTCCTACTGCCACCTCCTCCCTTGACTAGTTTAAATGCTTTTGATGTAGCATTTAAACCTTTTACTAAGGACTGAGGTCCCCACCGGACAGATGTAGTCCATCTCCCTTGTATAGTCCCATATCCCTTCAGGTATGACCCCACTGTATAACTGAAACCCTCCTCCCTACACCACTCCTTTAACCATAAGTTGAAATCCTCGGTACAGATGACCTATACTCCCCTGTCATAGACAGGCAACACCTCAGAAAGGCCACTGAGCGCATACTATCTAAGACCCCTTCCCAACTTCCTGAACTCTTTCTGGACTACACTATTCACTTCCCTAGGCAGGTCATTAGTCCCTAGGTGGACATCTAGCTCTCCTCCTTCCTTCTGTCTTAGCGATCCGCAGGATCCACTTCCCATTCTTCTGTGCATGGTGCAAGGTAGGCACTTAACCTCTCATCCACCTTCCTGTCCGCAAATCTATCCCCTCACTATGAAGTCTCCTACCAGGAGATGTTTTCCTCCTATGGGGTCCTCTTGACACCCTTCTTGGGGTCTTCATTGCAGAGGATCCCCAGATCTTCCTTGCCCCACTGCAGGTGCCTCCATGAAACAGTCCCTCTCAACCAGAATAGTGTAGGAATTGTAAGTGTTACCATATGGGGGACTTGCCTCTGACTTACCTCCCCCACCCTGAGACCACCATAGTCCAGCCACCTCTTCTCCTTGGCAACCTTGAGGCAGCAGTGGTGCACTTGACTGTCCCTGGGTGGGAAAGGAGACCACCCGATCCCAGCCAATTTGACTTTGAGTCAAGCAACCTCCCCTCAGCCCAGAGAGATGCACACAGATGGGGCAGCACCTCAGTCTCAGAATGTTTCCTGAAAACTGCTGCCCCACAGCCACTGGACTGCACCACTCCCAATATATTCATTTTCTACCCTGTTTGGTTTAGTCTAGCTTTGTTCGAACCCTATCTACCCCTACCCTAGTAGATAAGAATAAGCTTTCTGTAGTGTAGAACAGTAATTAGATCCCAAGTAACCTCCCTCAGTCCACCCTCTGCAGCTTCCCTCCCTCCTTCCCTGTCTGCTGTCTCCCCACATCGGGATAAACAGTATTAAAACATACACTGAAATAATATAGAACAGGACAGATCATATAAATAGTACTTTCACCTTCACCCTTCCTTTCCCACCTGCTCAACAGTAATATGAATACACCCTATATAGGGTCTTGTTGCAATATCCTTTCTATGCAGGAGAGTGAATGATTGGTATAATTTATCCTAACCCAAATAACAACCTATCCCTCCTTTAGTCTTTTCAAGTAACTTCCTCACAACCTCTTCCATTCTCTCAGTCACAGCAGTAGATTACTGTCACCCTAGAAAGGGTATTGCTACAAACTCCCCTTTTGCAGGCTAGAGCCTGTTATGTATACACCTGTCCAGCCCAAACTACAACCACCCCTCCACAGTTCTCTGACTAAAGATCCCCTCTTCCCGTTCTTTCACTCCCACACATAATATATTAAACAATATATTTACTATAAGACGTTTAGCAGCTAGATTCATAATGATGAAAAGACTGAACCAAACATCTAAGGACTATGCCCTATAATCATAACATACTACATGTATGGTTGGACAGACTGCATGAAGTGGACTGCCGGCCCGATTGGCTGTCTACTAGCAGACTTTGGCAGGCTCAAGGCAGACAATGTCTTTCATGGAGGCCGTCCTTTGTCTGAGACAAGCTGCTAGGACAAAGCTGCTGGAAACACAACAGCTGTGACCCAACCTGCCACTCAGCAGGCGTGAGAAGTGCTGTTGGTTGCAGAAATCCAAGTTTCTGCCGTGAACTGCCCCAGTCACTAGAACTGTAAATGTTCAATGGGAGAGGCCTTATTGAGATAATACAGCCCACACAACCCCACTTGCAGAGTCCAGCAGCGCAGGAACAGAACAAATGTAGTCCAGTCACTGCAGTGCAGGACAGAGGGTGGCCTCGCTGAATGCAAGAAGCTTAGGGCAACAAACCGCTGAGCTACAGGCACTCTTAGCAGTGTGGAGGTGGATATTGCAGCTGTCACAGAAACATGGGCAACTGAGCACTAGGACTGGGATCTGGCAATCCCAGGATACAAATTATGGGAAGGACCATAAAGAAGGAGGGGGGTGGGGTGGCAGTCTATGTGAGGGATGGGATCAAATGGACGAGGGAAGAAAAGGAGAACAGAGGCAATGACTGCAGCTCCTAGACTCAAGGGGTAGGAACCGAGGTTTAGGTGGTATACAGGCCACCGCCCCAGTCTGAGAAGTTTGACAGGCAATTAGCAGGACAAATCAGAAAGGTATATAGAAAGAGAAGGTGGTTATCGGGGATTTCAACTTGCCGGGGTTGACTGGAGCATTCCGTCACCTCAATGCTAGGAGCAAGTGCTCCTGGATGCGATCCAGGAGGTTCTCCTGACACAGTTGGTTAATGTACCTACTAGGCTAAAGAACACTTTAGATCTGGTGTTGTCAAATGGGAAGCAGTAAGGAAATAAAGGTGGAGGACCCACTAGCTAACAGCGATCACTAAACAGTGTGGTTTAATAACATGATGTGCGGGAAGCCAGAGAAATCAGTTACTCAGGTGGTAAACTCAGGGGGCAGACTTTGGGAGGATGCAGTAAGTACTGAAAGGGAAACCAGAGGCATAAGGCAGGAGATGGATGCAGAGCAGAAATGGATATTATTAAACGAGGGATTATAGAGGCAACAGAAGCCTGCACCAAGACACAGAGTAAGAGGAGCAGAGCAAAAAACCATGCTGGTTGAACAGCGAGGTAGTGGAGGTGGTGAGAGCAAAACGAGAGGTGCACCAGAGGTATAGGAGGATGGGAAGGAAGTGGACAGGGAGGAGTATGTAAGATGGTCCAGGAGGTGACCAGAAAAGTGAGAGAAGCCAAGGCCCAGAGGGAACTGAGATTAGCGCAGGGAATTAACGGGGCGGGGGAGAAAGACTTTTCAGATACATCAGGGAGAAAAGGAAGTGCAAGGAGACAATAGTGAAGATAAAAGGGTGGGGAGTGGACGAAAAGGGTGAGGAGCAGGCAGAAGCACTGAATGAATACTTTGCTCAGTGTTCATGGAAGAAAAGGGGGACCACTACCACCATGGGCTGGGAGGATGGGGACAGGGAGAGAGACAACAGATGGAAGAATTGAGGCAAGTAGAGTCCTAGAGGACTGAGGGCACTAAAAGGTAGAAGGCACCAGGGCCGGATGGTATCCACCCCAGGATGCTGAAGGAGATGGTGGAGGTATTGCCGGAGCCACTGGCTAATCTGTACAGCACCTCACTGGAGTAGAGATGTGCCACTGGACTGGAGGATGGCACATGTAGTACCATTACACAAGAGCAAACCAAGGGATGAACCGGTAATTATCGACCGATAAGTCTCGCCTCCATAGTGTGCAAACTCATGGAAACAATACTAAAGGAAAGACTGAGTATCGTACCTGGAGGACAATGGCCTCCAGGATGTGAGGCAGCATGGCTCATTTCAGGGAAGTCTTCTCAAACCAAACTGATACAATATGACTGGGTGACAGGTATGCTGAATAAGGGTCATGTGGTGGATGTTCTTTACTTGGACTTCAGCAAAGCCTTTGATTCTGTGCCTCATGGGTGGCTTGGGGGAAGCCTTCGCTGGTGTGGGGAGTAGGGGCAAAAATGATGAACTGGATTACAAGCTGGCTGAGTGGGAGGCTGCAACGGTGGTGGTGAAAGGGGAGCTCTCAACTCCAAGGCCGGTGACGAGTGGGGTGCCACAGGGCTCTGTGTTGGGGCCAGTATTGTTTGGGCTCTTCATATCAGACATTGCAGATGGGGTGCTGAGCAAGATAAGTCTGTTCGCTGATGACACCAAAATCGGAGCAGTGGTGATGGAGAGGAGGGATGGAAGCAGCTGCAGGGACACTTAGGCAAGCTAGAGGAGTAGCCAGAGAGGTGGCACCTGGGGTTCAATGCAAAGAAGTGTAGGTTATGCACCCAAGGAGAGAATACTGGCTGAGAGGGGTTAAGCTGGGGATCACTGAGGAGGAGAAGGACCTAAGGGTAACGATAACAGGGACCATGAACAACACTGCCCAGTGCAGGAGAGCAGCTGCAAAGTGAACAAAATGCTGGGGTGTCAGTAAGGGGTTTTCATCCAGGTGAAGAGAGGTGATCTTGCCCTCTACAGGTTGCTGGTAAGGAGTATTGTGTGCAGTTTTGAGGCCATACCTGAAGCATGATATCAGGCTACTGGAGGGGTGCAGAGGAGGACAACAAAGATATGTGGAATGGAGGGAGAGACTATGACAGCAGGCTGAGAGACCTGAATATGTACAACATGGAGGACAGAAGGGACGGGGACATGATAGAGACATTCAAGTATCTGAGGGAATCAATGGGAATGGGCGGATGGGGTCTTTAAGTTAAGGAGGGGAGGGTCACCAGGGGCATGGGCTAAGAATAGAAGGGGAAGATTTAGGAAGGAAATGAGGAGACACTATTTCACAGAGAGGTTGGTAGCAAATGGAACACCCTACCAGAATGGGTGGTATCATATAAATGTGAACAGCTTCAAGGGCAAGGGACAGGGAACAGGGGTGAGTGAGAGTGGGGAGTGGGTGGCAGTGGGATGACAAGGGGGAGGGAGTGGGGCAGCTGCAAACTAGTGGTGCTAGCTGCACACTGAGCAGACTTAGATAGACCGGGTGGTCTGTTTCTGCTGGCACATTCGTGATGTTCGTTTTTGGGGCGAATTATCTAAATCCTGGACCCGACTGGCCACTTCAGTGGGCAGTGAGAGGTGCTGCTGGTTGTAGAACCAAGTCCCTGACATAACTTCCCAGTCACTAAAATTGTAAATGTTCAATGGGAGATGGCTTATTGAGATAATACAGCCCACACGACTCCCCCTTGCAGAGTCCCACGGCATCAGGAAACAGAAAAATGCAGTCCACACACTGCAGTCACTCCAACTCTGTTTGTGGGTGTGATTATTTCAATCCTGTGACCTGACTGGCTACTTGTGGCCAGTGGGAGGAGCTGCAGGTTGCATAAATCCAAGTCCTTGTTGTAACTTCCCAGTCATTAGAACAGAGGTGTTCAAATCAAAACCTTAAGGACTTGCTCAGCCATGACTGTAGCTGAGTTTTCACTTGCCCTTATTAATTACAATGAAATTAGCTCTTTTTGTACTTGCCCTTCAAGGAAATTTACTTGGCCCGGACAGGGGACAATAGAATTTGCACACCCCTGCACTAGAATGTTCAATGGGAGAGCTCAGAGATAATACAGCCCACACGACCCCTCCCTTGAAGAGTCCAGCGCATCAGGGATCAGAAAAACATAGTCCACACACTGCAGTCACTGCAACTCCATTTGTGGGTGTGACAAACTATGTGCCTATTTCCCTATGCACCCCAACATCCCTATATGATTACCCCAGGTCTCTTGCTGTTTGGTGGTCATTAATACCACTCCACCCATTTTGTACTCCACCCTGGGTTTCTGTGACCTAAGTGCATTATTTGCACTTTTCTCATTGAAACCAAGCTGCCACCTCTTGACCACTCCTCCAGGTTTCTCAGGTCTATTCTGATTCTTTCCACCCACCCACCCCCCGCAGTGTCCAACCTACTGCAGATTTTTGTGTCATCCACAAAGAGGCAGACCTTCCTTTTCAGATCCTCTGTAATGTCGCTTGAAGACATTAAAGAGGACCGGTCCCAGCACTGATCCCTGAGGCACCCCGCTGGTCACTCTTCCTCAGAGTGAATTCCATTCACCACCGCCTCTCTGTCACCTGTCCCCAACCGGTTTCTTATCCGGCTTACCACCTTGGACCCAATCCTAAGCTACCCAGTCTTCTTACTAGTTTCCTACATGGAATGGTGTCAAAAGCCTTATTGAAAACTAGGTAGGCCATGTCCTGCTCTATCCTGATCTAGATCCTTGGTCACCCAGTCAAAGAAATCTGTCAGATTCATTTAACATAACCTTCCTCTGTGAAACCATGCTGCCTTGGGTATTGTAACCCACTGGATTCAAGATATTCCACAATCCTTTCCTTCAGCAGTGATTCGATTAATGTTCCCACCACCGATGTCAGGCTGACTGGCCTATAATAGCCAGACTCCTCCTGCTACTACTTTTATGTAGTAGGACTACATCCACCTCGTCCAGTCCTCCGGACCACTCATATTTCCAGTGGGCTGTTAAATAGAACTATCAGTAGTGTAGCCAGTATTTCCTGAGCTCCCACAATACCCTTGGATGCACCCCATCTGGCCCTATTAGTTGTCCACATTCAGACAATCGGCCTCCAGACTGGATACCATGCTCCATCCAGAGCAGGGATTGTGGCTACTGGCATGTTGTGGTACCAACAGGAACACCTGTACTGGCAGGTGCTGGCTGGTGGCCCCAGCCCTCAAGTGTGTCAGGAGGGCTGTAGGATACAAGTGGCCACCTGCCTTGCTGGGTCACCAGCTGCCTGATGGGGGCGGCACATAGTAGCTCCACCAGGTGCCTGTGGACATGGCTGCTGCCAATTCCTTGACACTCAGCACCTGTGCAAGGAGGCATAATGCAGCCCAGCCTCGGTCACTCCCCAGCAGGCAGGCACACAGCGGTACCTGTGGGCTGGGGGTTCCAGCAAGAGAGAAGCATGCATCAATTATGTGCATGCTGCCAGGGTCTATCTGGACAGCTGCTGCATGACCTTGCAATTTAGGGATATCTACTCGCTGTGTACAGTATATGCGGTGCATGCATAATGCATAGGACTCAATTTCGGGTTGCACCTGGAAATAAGCTTTGACTCAGTGTGCCTTTCCCAGTCACCTCAAGTTTAAATAAATATATAAAAATAAATAAATAGTGCAATATTAAAGTAGCAGTTCAATGCATTAAATACAATTAAAGAGGCAGTATTCTTTCGCTTCGCTAGCAAGCTCCTGTGGCCAATCAGCTGCACCCTGGCCTCCAGTTTGAAATCAGGAGTGCTGTTTTGGCATTTTTGGCCCTTGGCCTGATGAATTTCTGGACTGGCAGCTGCTGCAGCAGCAGGAAGGGCAAATTCTCCCCACCCTGGCCTCCTTTAAATGCTCTAACTCCTGGCTGTAGCCACACACACCTTCTTGCATTCTGTAGTTGACATCCCTTAAAGGCTCAAATACTTTCAAGTTTATTTTACTAGCCCTTCCAGTTTTGTGTCTGATATTATCTGTACTCCTTTCATCTGGCATCCTCCTGAATACAAAAATTATTTTTTTATATAAAATAAAACGTCACTATGCATACCTATGGCATACTTCTTGCTCTTATCTCCTTGACTGGACTACTACTGTTATCTAATTTCTGTGCCTCCATACTTGTCGTTGACCAGGCAAGTATGCTTTTTTTCTGACACCAGCACACAGCCCGGCTTCCGATTGTACAATTGTCCTATGAGATGTCCTCCATGGGGCCAGCCTTCACTGGCCTGCTGACGAACTTTGAACATCGATTAATCAGCCACTTTGTCTACTCCCTTACTTTCCAGTCCCCTGCTGGCACCACCCAGTCTGTCTGTTACTCCCAACTCCTACTCCTGCTCCTTGCTGGGTATGTGGAAAATAACCTGGGACCCTTAAACAAACACATTGACCACAGCGATGTCACCTGGGCAGGCCATACCAGCCTCAGGGTCGCACTCTAAATGTTTGCAGCCTCCCATCCAAACTCACTGAACTTCAGGCTTGGGTGTCCTTTATAAACCACACCTCATTGGCCTCACTGAGACTTGGCTTAGCTGTACCACACCAATACATCTCTCCAACTCCCGCTACTCCCTCCTATGACTGGACAATCCTGGTAAAAAGGAGGTGGAGTTGTGCCATGTACAGGACCATATCTCTGCAGCTATCATCACTTGCTCAGCCCCCAACCTCTAGCGAATGGATCATTGCTGAACTCGTCCTGGGTGCAACAAAAAATGCACCTAGGCTGTTGCTATAACCCACCTACCAGTGGAAACCAGCCACTCTCTGATTTTTTGAAGGCCTGGAGTGTATCCCCCTCCCGTGATACCATCCTACTTGGGGATTTTAACCTCAACTGGACTGAGTCACCAATCCCAGACTTTGCCTATCTCCTGAAGTCTCAACACCTAGATCAAGTTATCTCCTCCCCACTAGATAAAACTCCCGCTCTCAATCACAATACCCTCGACTGGATTATTACTAATAGTGTTGCTCTGGTCCTGTAGGCTGGCACTATGTCAGATGCAATAAGTGACCACACCCCCACCTACATTGTTCTTGCTACAGAAACTATTTGTCCTCCCCAAACTATTGTCCTTCAGAAAATTTAACTGGAGACCTTGCTCCATCCTGAAGGATGCCAGGGCCTCTAACTGGTCCCCTCTCACCTACTCCAGTATGTCTCACAAGCTGTCCATCTCTTTACTGATGTCCTTCTTAACCTCCAAGACAAGCATTTCCTGATCACCACTCAGGGTGCTAGGCGCAACAACCGCTGGCTAACTCAAGGAACTCCTGGCCCTGATGAAGGCCAGGACAAAGCATGAAAACCTTCAAGATATCCCCCTCCCCAACTGTGGAATGCTTACAAGCAACTGCGAAATTCCTGCAAGCAGACTGTTAAGTCACTCAAGCAGAAATATTACATCAACTTACAAAAGACATCTTAGGAAACCCTCACAGTTTCTGGGCCTCGATTGGGTCCCTACTACACCCTTAGTCCTCTGAGCTGATAACTCTACTTAACTCCTCTACGGGTCCATCACTGACCCTGCTGATATCGCAGACAACTTCAACAAGATGTTTACTGATCTAACCACTTTTATCAATAAACTCCTCTCTGCCTCCCACTGACCCCAAGGGTAAACCTCCCTGCTCTCAGCCCTCCCCAGTGCTACCTCTCCTCCCACATTTTACTTTAAGGCCATTGGCCCAAATGTCACCCTTAAACTGCTAAAGTCTCTCCCAGCCAGAGGTAGCAAAGGCAGCGATGGGCTGTATCCCACTTTCTTAAAATTACTCTCCTACTATTGTCAAGCATCTGACCTATATATTTAACATTGCCCTCTTCTCATCCACTGTGCTGACATCTGGAAGCATGCTCATGTAGTACCTGTCTTTAAATCAGGAGACCCTCTCGCCCTGACAACTACCAACCCATCTCCCTCCTCCTGCACTTGAGTAAACTGCTTGAAAAAGTTGTCCACCACCAACTTACTGAATACCTTGAAAAATACCACCTCCTGTGTCCTCACCAGCACGGTTTCTGCAAACACCACAGTACCTCCTCTGCCTTGGCTCTTTTCACCAACCACGCCCTCAGCAACATAGACATGGGCAAAGCCACAGGGGTGGTGTTGGTGGACCTATCAAAAGCTTTGATCTCGTGGACCACTACCTTCTCTTCTCCACCTTACCGAACTTTGGCTGCTCCCTGACGCCGTCTCATGGTTCTGTAGCTACCTCTCCAACAGATCCCAGTCTGCTTTGATAGGCAAGGTTCCTCTTCCGCCTCCCTATTCACACTGGGGTACCCCAGGGCTCAGTACTTGGACCCTTCTATTTTCTATGTTCATCAACGGTCCTATCAACAAGACCATAACCTGCAATGCTCTCTCTATGCAGGTGACCTAGTCATCTACCACAGCGCCAAATTTCTGAACCCATATCTTCCACCATCTCACTCAACTTTGGGCTGCACAGAACTGGTTCCTCTCCAGGAGACTTCCCATAAAACGAAAAGAAGACCAAAGCCATGCTCTTGGCTCCAAGCCATTCCTTGCTAAGTCTACCAAAGCTAAAACCTCTCTCCTCATTGTCACCCAGCTGACCCCACCTCAAACTGTCCCCTCCTTCAAATACCTAGGTGTTACGCTTGGCCCTCCCTCACCTTCAGTGAGCATGTCTGTACTATGGTGAAGAAAATTCACAAAAGCTTGGTGGCCTACCACCCAATTCAGTTCCTAACTCCTGAGGCACACCTAGCCATCGCCCTTGAAATCTACTGCCTCTCATTGATTATTGCTCCCCAGTATACTTCACTGTATCCACCTCACTACATTGTCAACTAAATACCACATACATCTATCTGTCGATTTGCTCTTCAAGCCCCTTCCTTTACTCACCACTGCTCACTATACAAATCTCTAGGCTGGCTCTCACTTCAAGGCCGCTGACTTTGCCTTGGGCAGTCTACTTGACAACTCGCTGAGGGACTCTCCGGTGTCTCCCTACTCACCACTGCTTAAGGAAAATGTTGCATCTTGCAGCCTTACGGCTTCCTCTGTTCCTCCTCTAGTGGTTCCCCATACATCTTCTGTGATGGGTAGCAAAGCCTTCTCTGTCTTAGCCCCTTCCCTGTGGAATAGGCTCCATCTTCCATCAGGTCCTTCCTCTCCCATGAGTCCTTCAAATCTAACCTGAGAAGCTGGCTCCCGTGGAAACTATTTGCAGCTGCTTTTTGACAACTCTAATACCCTTGACTTGCCATAGTACTTGCTGGGTACTGTTTTGCCTGTGATTCAGCCACCATTCTTTACTTCTTGGTACTTAAGCCTAGGTCAGAGAGCCTTGTTGTTCCTACTGCTAGCAGAAACTCTCCTTGCACTAGTTTTCTTTGTTACCGTGGTCTGCTACCACTGTGCTCCATCTACTGTATTACTGTTTTAGGCTAGTACGTACTGGCTTTGCTATTTTGCAGTATCTGCTCCTGTATTTAGTATATCCTTGTACATGTACTTATTGTAACTCATGTGAATTATTACAATAATTCATCTTGTACATATTATCTGAAGAATTGAACTTGCTGTAGCCTGTACTTCACCTCACAAAGAAAGTTTGTATATTATTCTGCTGCCTGTTTGTATCACTTTACTGTACTGATATTTTGTTTTCCTGCCACAGTTGTGGCCTGTTGTGACTGAAAATGGTCCTTTGGATCAGCTTGCTTACCCGTTACCAAATACATAAATAATAAATAAATAAATACAATCTTGCAGATGTGCTGTTTGCTCTTTCTGCATCACTGAAAATTTCAATAAAAGTTTAAGGTTAAAAAAAGGTGGGCTTTCAGGGCCTCTGTAAAGGCTTCCAACATGCTGCCAAAGCAGATGTGAAGAGGCAGAAAGTTACAAAACATGGGTTCAGCCAACATGGATGCTCTATCCCAGAACAACTTCAGCCTTTACTGGGACAGACAGTAAACCAGCACTGGTGGAGTGGAGAGGACAGATAGAGGTATGTAGAGTCAGGAGATCTTTCAGATGAGATGCCCATCTCCAGGCTGAACTGGCAAGGACTAGGAAGCCTCCCCACCCAAAGAGCACCAGTGTCACAACCACTGCCTCAGAGGTAGCCAAGTATGAGGAGCAGTTGGACCAAAGTGGGCTCTGGGATTGTGAGGGTGGTGGAACAGAGGCACATCCCTCTAGTGTACCTCTCACGCAATTCATATGCCATTCTAGCAGAGCGAGGTTCCTCATGATGACACCCTCAGTGAAGACCAAGAAGAATGCTGGGGACATCCACAAGGGAGACCCACAAAGGGTGGCAAGGGACACCACAGGGAAGGAAACAGCTTCTGGTGGTGTACTCAATTGTTAGGGGGTAGAACTGGGGAAGGGAGGGAGAGGGAGGTAAGGTGCTTGCCTGGTGCCATGGCTTGGAGGGACAGGAAGTAATCCTCAGGATTACAGGAGCAGCATCACAGGAGAGGGAACTAGATATCCTTGTCCACCTTGGGACAAATGACCTAGCTGGGCATGAGATCAGTGCAGTGCAGGATGAGTTTGTGGAGTTGGGAGGGCCTCAAACAGGTAGCAAGCATGGTAACCATCTCAGAGGTGCTGCTGGTCTATGGCATGGGTGAGGCTAGGGTACTGCACACCATGCAGTTCAATGAATGGTTGCAAAACTGGTGCAGAGCACAGGGCTTTGACTTCACTGGGGACTGGGGTCCACCTGGAGAGATGTAGGTCTATACTGGCACAATGGTCTGCATCTGTCCAAGAAGGGAACCAAGCTCCTAGGTGATAGGTTTAAATGCTTCATTGGCAAACTTTTAAACTAGCCAAAGGGGAGGTGCTGATAGGAAGCAGGAAATGTCAAAACATGGCAGGTAGTAAGGTAACACCAAGGCACAGAGCTTGACAAAGGGCAGAACAGGGGTAAATGAAAACATAGACAAAGGCAATAAGGGCAGGGATGGGGACAAAAGGATAATGCCAACATTAAATGGAAGGCAATGGGTACCGATGCTCGTAGTCTGGGAAACAAGCTTCCTGAGCTAGTAGCCCTGATGGAAGAGAACACTTGATACTGTGGCAGTCATGGAAACGTGGTACACGGAGAACCATGACTGGGATGTCAACATACCAGGGTACAATCTAGAGAAGGACAGGGAGGGTAAAAGAGGAGGTGGAGTAGCTCTCACATAAGGGAAAGGATCAAAGCTACAGAACTGAAAGGTAAAGGGGAGTACAAGAGGCACAGTGGGTCACCTTGGAGACAAGGAGTGGCATCACAATCCACACAGGGTTGTATAGAGACCCCCATCTCGGGGGAATGGATAAGAAAATGATAGAAGACATTCTCAGAATGGCTTAAAAAGGAGATATTGTTGATGGTAACCTGAATATGCCAGATGTTAGCTGCACAACATGTACTGCAGCCACATCCAAGAGCAGGGTCATTCTCGATGGCCGTACAGGGGCATAACTTAGACAGCTAGTGTTGGAACCCATTCGGAGGGAGCCATATTAGACCTGGTACTTTCAAATGGAGAGAGGATCACAAATTTAGAAGTGAGTAGCCATCTGGGAACAAGCTACCACATAGTGTGGTTCACAATAAGCACAACCATGGAGACAAGCCATACAAAAACAAGGATATTGGACTTTAGAAGGGCTGACTTTGGTAAAATGGATGAATACCTAGGAATGCACTAGCAAATGGCCAGAAAGGAGGGGTGGAAGAACAATTTGGAGAAATTCAAAACTGTCATGATGGAGGCAACAAGCCTTTGTGTGAAACAAATAAAGAAAACAAAGCGGAGTAAAAACCACTATGGTTCTCAAAAGAGGTGGCAGAGAAGGTTAGGGAGAAAAGTTAGCATTCAAAAGTATACAGAATCACAGAAGGAGCATGGCAGGAACTGTATCAGTTAAAGCAGAAAGAAGTGGTGAAGGCAGTCAGAATAGCAAAAGCCCAAACCGAGGGAAAGATAGCCAACTCAGTTAGAAGGGGATAACACCTTTATAGGTACCTTAGGGAGCATAGAAAGGTTAAGGGAGGGATAGTGAAGATTAATAAAGGAGAGGGAAGTGGGTAGAGGGAGACAGTGAAAAGGCAGAGATACTGAATGAATACTTTTGTTCAGTATTCACAAAAGAAGAAGAAGAGGAGTTACCTAAACCAAACAATAGAAGCACTCAGGGCAGGGAGGTTGACACCAGTCCATTTACAGAAGAAAGAGTATTAAAAGAACTCCTAAAACTCAAGGTGGACAAAGCAATGGGTCCTAACAAGATTCACCCGAATCCTAAAAAAGATCTAAGGGGGACCTACTGACACCATTGACCACCCTTTTAACAAATCATGGGAGGATGGGGTGGTACCTGAGGACTGGAAGAGGGCGGATGTGATTCCCCTCACAAACGTGGAGCAAGGCAGAAGCAGGAAACTACAGACCTGTTAGTTTGACCTCAGTGGTAGGGAAAATGATAGAATCACTCTGAAAGAAAGAATTTTGAGTACCTAGAGGCCAGCAGAGCACAGGACCCAAGGCAGCATGGATTCACAGCAGGAAGGTCACGCCAGAATAATCTAATCGATTTATTTGACTGGGTGACCAAAGTAATAGACCAGGAGGGGCTGTGAATATGGCCTACCTAGAATTTAGCAAGGCATCTGACACAGTCCCGCACAAAAGATTAATAATCAAGTTAGCTAGCTCATGGGTCCCAGGTGGTAGCCTGGGTAGCAAACTCATTGCACAACAGGACACAGAAGGTAATAGTAAATGGAACTTACCCAAAGAAATGGGGTTACTAGTGGAGTACCTCAGGGTTCAGTACTGGTCCAGTCCTCTTAATGTCTTTACAGGTGACATTGCAGAGGGTCTGGAAGAAAAGGTATGCCTCTTTGCAGATGACACAAAGATCTGTAACAGAGTTGATACACAAGGGGTGGAAAGGATGAGAAGGGACTTGGCAAGGTTGAAGGAATGGTCAGACGATGGCAACTTAGATTCAATGCAAAGAAGTGCAAAGCAATGCACCTGGGAAACAAAATCCAGGAGAAGAGTACACAATGGCAGGAGGTACTAACAAGAACAATAATGAAAAGGGACCTGGGGTTACTCATATCAGATGACCCTAAAGGTGGGCAAGCAATGTGAGAGGTCAGTAAGGAGAGCCGGGGGATACTGGGATGCATAGGGAGAGGCAACACAAGTAGAAAAGGGAAGAGGTTATCCTCTGTACAGACAGTTGGTAAGATCACATCTGGAGTACTGTATGCAGTTTTGATACCTCATCTCCGCATGGACATAGACAGGATGGAGGCAGTCCAGAGGAGGGCAACTAAAATGGTGCAGAGTCTGCATCAGAGACCATATGAAGAGAGATGAGAGAGCTTAATATGTATACCCTTGACAAAAGGAGGGACGGGGGACATGATATAAACTTTCAAGTACCTCAAGGAATCAACAAAGTCCAGGAGTGAAGCATCTTTCAGAAAAGAGATGTGCAAGAACAAGGGGCACAATTTACAGATAGAGGGGGGACAGCTCAGAGGCAATGTGAGGAATTTTTTTTTCATGGAGAGTGGTGGATGCATGGACCTGCCTTCCTGGGAAGGTTGTGGGTCTAAAACAGTGAGGGAATTCAAACATGCATGGGACAGACATATGGCAATTATAGTGGGGATTGGAGGAAGTAGGCTGTTGGTTAACTAGAATCTGCAGCTTATCCAATAGGTAGGGAAATGGGCAGACTGGGTGGCCAAGCGGTCCTTATCTGCTGTCAAAGTCTATGTTTCTATGTAACCAGGTCCCATACCATGTAGGCCTTGCATACCAATGAGAATATCTTGAATTTAATGCACTCCCTAACACTCAACGGGCTTAGTGATCACTGCTTAACCTACTGTGTTAGGAAAGCGCCCACCCCCAAATACATCTGGCACAGGCCTCTCAGGTCACTTGACACTGATGCCCTCTTAAAGGCCCTTGCCTCCTCAGATTGGTTCCCTGTATACTCTACCCAAGGCACTGACACTGCCCTCTCACTTTTCACTGCTATCCTAACCAACACCTGGAAAAACATGCACCCTCCCCCACCCAGAAAGAACAGAGTAAAATGCTCCCACCACCCCTGGATCACATCTGGCATTGTTGAGATGTGCAATTCGGATCTTGTATGGGTTCGCCCAAGACCTTCCACTCCACATCTGACCACCAACATTACAAGTCCCTTAGGAACTCCTGCATAAGGCAGTTTAGACTGCCAAGGCCCACTACTTTAAGTCCAGCCTTCTGTCCAACCTAAATTCTCCAATTTCTGGAAAGTGATCCACTCTTTATTCTACCCACCAACACAGTCTGCTCCTCCTCCCACGGCAGGCGGCTCACTGGGCTCTGACCACCTTGCTGTCTCTTCCCTTTTTAATGAATTCTTCACCACCTGTGCGTTACCCTGTCAGTCTGTAAATGATCCTCCTCCATCTCATCTGAAAGCTGCTCTCCTCCTGTCTCCCCACAGGACGCTTCCTGCTCTCTTGTCCCTTAACCTTCAAAATACAGTCCTGATGGCCTGAACCCTGAACTTCTTCATATATACTAACATGCTAAAATCAAGTTTGACACCCGACCCATTTTGCTGGGTTTCCTTTTTGCCTCAGCAATTATATAAAATAAACAGTTTCCAGTGCATCTGCGGATGGTTTCGCTTAGCCCGGTGCTGAGATTTGCCAGATTGTAAACCTTCTTTGTTTGTTTGAATAGGTCTTTATGTGTTCCAGTGTGTGTGGAGAAAACTAAGAAAAGAAAAGAACTTACCGCCAGTTCAGTCTCAACTGGTCGCTCTGCTGCCTGAGCATGCGCTGGCGAGAAATCGATGCGGCGTTTGCGTTACAAACACTCCTTTATAACAGCAAATTATGCCACGGTTTCCCTATGGGAAAAAGGGAAGCCAGTTATTATAACATATTAAAATGCCAGCAGAATAGGCCTATCAGTCTTCCTGTCTGCTCATTTGGTCAGCCCCCACTGGGAACTGACCTTGCTGCCCCTCACCCTCTCGGGCTTCTCCTTTCTCAGTCCTGGATATTCTCGCTGCACTGGAATTTGCTTCCAGAACCCTTCCCTGTCCCACCCTCCTTAAACCCTCCACCATCTCTGCCTCCACCAGCTCCCCGGCAGCGGATTCCACGGCTCTACCACCCTCCCAATGAAGTAGCACTTCCTCCTTTCTCCCTGAATCTCCCTCCAGCTTCCACCCATGCCTCTAGTTGCCCCCTCCTTCCTTCAGAGCACCCTGACTTTGCCTACACTATTTACCCCCTCATGTACCTGAAGACCCTATCATGTCCCCTGGTCTCTTCTCTCTTCCAATGAGTACATATTTAGCTCCTTGTGCCTCTCTTATAGGTCCTGTCCCAAGCCCCAGATCACTTTGGTTGCCCTCCTCTGACCTCTCCAGGAGTACAATGTCCTCTTTAAGTGTGGCCTCCAGAACTGCACGAGTACTTGAGGTGCTGATCACCAAGCAGTTGTACAGAGGTAGTATCAATTCCTCCTTCTGGAGGTGATCCCCTAGCGATGCATCCCAGCATCCTGTTGGCCTTGGCTTGCCCTCCTACAAGTCTCCGAGTTGTTCATCTGGACATCCACCACCACCCCAGGTCCCTCTCAGCCATCGAGACTTGTAGCATTCCCACCCCAGGGTGTACACTTGGCCTGGGTTTCTGGCCCCAGGTACAGTATCTTGCATTTCCTGCATTGAACCTCAGCTTCCACTTTCTAGACCATCTTTCCAGAGCCTCCAGGTCCCCCGGGGCCACCCTCCCTCCTCCCCATCCACCACCGCCTCAGTTTTGAGTCATCTTCAAAGAGACTCATCTCACTCCTGATACCTGTCCCATGTCAGAGACATAGGCGTTGGAACAGGAGGGGCCCAAGGACTGATCCCTGTGGGACCCCACTAATGACCCTCCTTGGGGATGAGACTATCTCAACTACGACCCTCTGGGTCCGGGTCCTGGAGCCAATTGTCTATCCATCTGATCATCTGGTTCCCACCACCATTTCTCCCAGCTTATCCAACAGGCCTCATGAGGAACCTCAAGTACTGCGTGCAGTTTTGGAGGTCACACTTAAAGAGGGACATTAAACTCCTGGAGAGGGTCCAGAGGAGGGCAACCAAAATGATTTGGGGCTTGGGGACAGGGACCTATGGGGAGAGGCTCAAGAGCTAAATATGTACACACTGGAAGATAGAAGGGACCGGGGACATGATAGAGGTCTTCAGGTACATGAAGGGGTAAATAGGGGAGCAGCAGTAAGGGTGCTTCAAGGAAGGAGGAGGGGCAACTAGAGGGCATGGGTGGAAGCTGGAGGGGAAGATTCAGGGAGAAAGGAGGAGGTGCTACTTTACTGAGAGGGTGGTGGAGCCATGGAATGTGCTGCCCAGGGGCTGGTGGAGGCAGAGAGACAGTGGAGGGGTTCAAGAGGGGGTGGGACAGGTACAGGGGAAGGGTTCTAGAAGCAAAATCTAGTGCAGCAGAATATCTGGAACTGGGAAGGAGAAGCCAGAGAAGGTGAGGGGGGGCAGAAGGTCGGCTCCCAGGGTGGGAGCTGACCAAACGAGCAGACATGAAAGACCGTTAGGCCTATTCTGCTGGCATTTTAGTATGTTAGTATGATTTGTGTGTAGCAGTACCAGATGCTAGTACAGTTTGATCTGTAAGGTATTACCTGCTTTACTGCATTGTATGTTGTACTGGTTCAGAGATAAATGTTCAGAAAAGTTTTTGTTTTAATTTATCAGGTATTACAATAAGCAAGAACTATATTGGGGATGTAAAATAACTGATTCCTCTAAAAAATGTGGGATTTTTTTTGGTGTACAGAATGAGGCATAATACAATTGGGAAATGAAACAATCAAGGAAGGAAAAAGTATTAAATGGAATAAGTGGCCAATGGGAAGAAAACAGATTTTTAATCAAAACTTTCCTTTTACCTATTTTGTTATATATGTTAGTCATATTTTCCATTGCTGAAACATTTTTTTGTACCAGTTTTAGGTCTGTTCTTTCTTGTTTCTGGGGAGTCATTTAAACCTGATTAAAAGGAACATATTATACCTGAATTTCAAAGAGGGTGGGGTCAGAATGATCTAGCCAATTTTGTTTTTCTTTACAGCTTTCTTGGACACCAATATTAGACCCATCTGTAAATATGGAACAACAATTATGGGTGGGTACGTAGAAGGACAAATACATGATATAATGATGGAGTGTCAAAATAATGGTTTTATACATAAAACAAAAGGAAATATATTTTGTCTGCAGATTGGAAATAACCTTTGATCTGATAAAGAAGTGGGGATCAATAAGGAATCAGTAGGGAGACTTTCAAGGAAAGCACTGTATCAATTTATCCTAGATTCCATTTTTATGATGAGGCCTTTATAGATTTTTCGGACGAGAGAGGAAGATGATAGGTGAAAGGCTAATACATGATAGAACTCCCAAATCAATGAGGGATATAACATGGCTGGGTTCACATGGGAAAATTAACACAAAAGGAACCATAAACATAAACAAATACAAGAGAGATACTGTTTAGGAGTCATGTACAATGGTAATTGAAACTTTGCACCATTTATACTTTGAGTGCCCATATATTGTACAGTTTTGGACTATTTGGGAACAACAGTATAGCAGCATGGATGGGAAAATGGGACTCAAGAAAACTAGTTTATGGCTTGTTTCCAGCAGGATGGGAAAGTACAATGTAAGCACACTGAACCTGATAGCAACGTTTATTCTTTATTGGGTCTGGCAAGTAAGATGTAGTTATATCTTTCAACAGAAAGTAAAGTCCCCAATGGAATTGTACCAAAAATAAATAGTAGCATAGTATGAACTAAAGAAGAAAGGGAACTGATTAAGAGGAGCATGTGGGAAAGGTATTGGGAGGCTTTTTAGGTTAAGGTTCCTGTACAGCCTCCTTGCAATGCTGTAGAGTGGCGAAGGCTGGATGTTTATACAATATTAATTTATTTTTCAGGTGACAAATATATGTGTTAGTAATTTTGGTTTACAGTTTTTAACTAAGTATCTACCCACTTCTATGGTGGGGATGGGAGAGAGGTACGACTGAGGCTAGGACTTTTCTCTCTGTTTGGGTTACTGTATGATGCAATACTTTTTAGGGTTTTTCATCCTGATTCTGTATGCTGTAATACAGTTTTGTTCTGATTTTGTTTTGTATATGTTTTAATAAAATTCCCTACTCTTTTTGAGAAGTGCCATGGGATCTTTAACATCCACCTAAACTACCACCAGAATAGGCAGATGGGACCTCGGTTTCCATCTCATCCAAAAGACGGCACCTCATGAGTGCAGCACAACCAGTGTCAGTACTGGGATTTAACCCAAGTGCCTGGTGTGGGGATAGAACCCAAAGCCTTCTGATCTCCGGCCTCGGAGGCATGTGTGCTACCTGCTGAGCCACTAACACTGTATGAACAAATTTCTTTGTGGCATAGTGTTGAAGGCTTTGTTGAAGTCAGATACACAACAAGGTTTTCTCTCACCAAGCTCTTTGCAGACAGTATCAAAAAGGCAATAATATTGGCCTGATGTGATTTACCCAGGCAGAAGCCAAAATGAGGCCACCGAGCTGTCAAGTTATTTTTAGTTCAACATTCCATTATTTTATGGTAATAGGATACAAACTTATAGTGACACAAATTCACCATCACAGTACCATGAAATACGGTTGTCTTGTGCTAGCAGGAGGAAACAGATGTGACCAGACTTATATCATGCTGCTTCTATGGAATCCAGTGGCTCTGAGAACTTGTGTAAGCAGTGGCAGTGACAAAACACAAGTACAGTGGTACGTTTCAACATTTATTTTATTTAAAGCATTTTGTTAAAGTGAAAATAAAACGTACACCATATGCTGCCAATAAGTTTCAAGATTTTTCATGGTTGTGCATGAATCAAGTAGGATTATCAGTGTCAATGGCTCAGTAGGCAGCACACGCCTCTGAGGCCAGGAGATCAGAGGGCTGTAAGTTCAGTTCCCACATCTGGCACTGGGTTAATATCCCAGTACTGACACTGTAGTGCAGCATGAGAGGGGTGCTGCACTTCTGAGGTGCCGTCTTTCGGATGAGACGCTAAACCGCAGTCCCATCTGCCTGGACTGGTGGTAGTTCAGGTGGCTGTTAAAGATCCCATGGCACTTCTCGAAAAGAGTAGGGGAATTTCCTGGTGTCCTGGCCAAATTTCCCTCATTCACTAAAAATACCACCAACAGCTTAATCTGGTGCAAGGTCAGTTGGCATTCATCTGTATCCCCTCCCGGTCGTGCCTGAAAATAGGCAGGATTTGTCTAGTACACTTACCGGTCAACAAAACAAAATAAAACAAATAAATAAATACATCTGAGATGGACAAAATACCTTTCCTTGGGGAATGGGAAGTAGGTTTTCAACACCCACTTCCCCAGCCCAGAAAAAGAGACATCACTAATGTAGGAGGTTCTTCTTGTTTTCATGTGGGTCTTAATCAGTTGTGAACAGATGTGTAGTGAAGTAGCACCCACTATCCCAGGCTAGCAAATCGTACCTTATTTAGCCTAATCTGAGTTTGAAAAGGAAACGTTTTATATTTTTCAGAGAAGGTGCTACCCTTGACAAAATTGCTACCCCATAACATTTCTAGATCCACCCGTTCTGAATCATAGGCCCTGAAAGATATTTTTAACTTTACGTTGTATATGTTGTTTTCTCACATGTATTAAATTACAGTTTCGAACTTCGTGGGTCACATGATTTGACACTGACACCATTCTAGAGCCGACAAGCATGTCTCTAGCTTTACTGAGAACTCTTAAACACACCCTCGTCAATGAGAGTCCCTTATATTAAAACCGAAAGTTTGGCCCAACTGCTTAATGTCAAAATGAATGCACCCAGTGGGATGAATAAAGGGATATCCGTCATAAGAATGGTGCTGAAGTCACTTTATGCTATTTCAGTAATACCTTTCTTAGCTTTTTAAAATGCATACATTGCAGTGGTATGCTAGCACGTTAACAGTTTAACACCCCAGGTTAGCTAGGCGAGTGTTGCTCTTGCAGGTATATACTTGTCCAGCTTGAGGAATGCATTATAAAATGACACAGCAATAAAATGTCATGTCCTGACATTTAAATATTATGCAACTTATTAAAAAATATAATATAGTAACTCTTACGGCTGGGAGTTCAATTAAATATGATTTTATAACTTTTGTTTTCCCAGCAGATCATCCACTCTTCGGTATAATTACTTCCAGATGGAAAGAAAAAAGCATATTTTTGGTTCAAAGTACATTTCCAGATAGCAGTGTGCTACAGCGCATGAGTATTGACATATTCAGCTCAGCTATTTCACAAGTGAACATTCAATCACGGAGTTACATAGGCGCCCCAAGCCCGCCTCCACCTCTTTTTCCGCGCGTGCGCCACGAAGACCAGCGAGTAGCTAGAAAATCTTGCATCAAGATCTCTACCAGGCCAACGAATCACTGAAATCTCACCCTCCGCCTACTCCCCATTCCCAGCCAGATCTGAGTTTTCCGCGCGTGCGTAGAAGAACCAGCCGTTTGTACAGCGAAGTCCACTGAAGGAAAACTGAGCTCGCGTCCGCTCCCCATAGCCGCTGATCAACCGCCCAAACCTCCCCAACATCTGAATTCTAATTCTATCTTTCTTCGCGCATGCGCGTCTGGTCGCTAACCCTTCAGTTGTGTGTGACAGTGAGTGTGTGTATATGTATGTGAGCGCGAGAGAGAGAGAGCTCGCGACCGGAGCGTACAGAGGAGCCCTGGAGAGACGGAGGAGACGGCGAGCAAGAGAGACGCACCGAGCGACCCCAAATCTCTCCAATGGTGGGATCGCACCGTTCTGCTCCGGACCCATTAACTTTTAATTTCACAGGGAATACTTTTCTGTATGGTCCGGGATATTTACACAGTATGGTCCGGGAAACCAGGCACCTTTGGGTTGGGAATTTACCCGAAAACGTGCGGGAGGAGAAAATTATTGAACATTTCAAACGGTGAGTGAGTGGATCTATCGATAGACACATCATGGACTCCATCAAGGATGGGAAAACAACCATACGTAGAAATACAGTTGCCTCTGCTGCAGTACCATAGCAACTAAAGCCAGTTACCTATGGATTGTGGATTATTCTGTTTTGTATAAATCTGTGGATGTGAATTTTAAAGAATTACTGAAGAGATTGTTGAAAAAACGGTTCTCGTCCGAAAATGTGGAGCTTAAGTAAGAGATGGGTACTTAGAAAAGTCTGTGTGAAAGACTTGCGGGAGCAAATGAAGATGTAAAAGTGGAAATCAGTATGACCCCAAAAGGCGTTCAAAGGGATAGTTTTGTGCTATTTTTTTCTTGCAATATATTTATTTGTTTACGTTTGGAATAAGGCCGTGCATGGTAGCATTCATCAAGAGAGTGAGCAGTTTATTGGAGTATCGGCGGTGAGAACTACTGCACTAACCTGGTGTTTCAGGAATACAGAGCCATGAAGCAACAGCCTAGAATTAATTAGTATGTCACTCTGCAGGATTCATTTTAGTGCTTCGTGATCGAACAGTGCCCCTTTGCTCTAGTTGATCAAAATTATTTTTTTGCTAACGTTATATGGGTCCTTGGCATTCTTATCATGTATTTGATTTGAGGTTGTTGTGATGACACTGGTGGGAAGGATTCTACCCCTCCCATGTTTAATATCGCCTTCGATTTCCCACAAGGCTGGCTGGCCATGCTTAAAATGTTAAGTGGAGCATTTGACTGCATAATACAGCCATGCACAGCAAGGCATTATGTAGAGGTGCTTGTAACTCGACTCTGCTACCATAGATTTTTAAAACATTCGGAGCAGCTTGTTCTCAAGGAATTATTTAACTTTTAGGGCCTGGAGACCCCGTGGTATTGCGTTAAAGACTTGGAGATAATTTTGTTAGAAATGTACGTGGGGAGGGTTATATACATGGCCAGACCAAAGGTGAAATTATACCCTTGCCTTGTCCCATGGGGTGAGCCTAGTTCGTTCTCTGGTTATAGAGGGGATACTTCTTTTGCTTACTGTTCAAATGAAGCAGCAAAATAAAGTTTTAGCAATGGTGATTCAGCATGGGAAATTGCATTAAATATTCTGGGAAGCTGAGGTATGTGGGGCAAGATGACAGCTGTGGGTCTGTGTGGAGGCGATAGTTTTCGTCTATAGTATCGTAAAAAGAAAGATAACTGGTGTGTTATTCAACTTTGAAAGCAATTGTAATGTGCTTTTAATGAAAAATTGGCGAAGGAAGCACTGCCTTGCTGGAATCTGACCCTTGCCTCAGGGCCCCTTTTTTCTTTCTTTTTGTGGGTCTCAAAGTAGTTTATCCCGGTTTTGTGATTATGGCTAAACTGTGAAGAAGGGGCCTACGCGGGGTTGTTTTCGATTTTTAAATCCCAAAGGTTGTTGGACAGCCTTGCTTAAAGCCACAACTGAAAGGCACACGGTCCCACACCGTATAGGACTGAAGAGTGACGATTTGGTTAAAACATATACATATATGAGTGAGTGGCCGTAATAATTTAATGCAATCGTGTAAACTGAATTCTTATGGCCAGTTGATAGCCGTGCCCCCGTCAACGAGGAGCCTGTGGGAAATTTTTATAGCTAGGCTGTGTAGAACCGTAATTTAGGAGTTCTTGAATTATTGAGACGAGTAGCCAGGATTTGGTGGTGGGGTCGGTGGGAAATTCGTAATTCAGGGCGTTCTAAAGTGAACTATTTGCCGAAATGTTGAATGGAAGGGAAGGTGAGAGGTGGGGATGGGAGCGAGCATGTGTGAATGATTTTCTAAAATGGCGGCCAGGGAGCCAGTTGTGTGGGAACTACTGGGACAGAGTGCTTGCAGGGTGACATGAGAAAATAAAAACGTGCGTCTGCCTTCCCAAATCCAGCTGTGTGATCTAGGTTCCCGATTGTGCCATAACACAGTGCAGTGAGTCAGATGCTCAGGTCTCCAATCTATGCAGCAGGGTCATTTGATAGACCGATCTTTGTTGCATAGACTACTATTATGATTCCCAGGCCGATGTGGGCAACATTTCCTCCTCTGTAATCTAACCCGGTATTTCTATCCCCAGTACCATGTGCCTCATAATATTACCGTTTACACTACTTACATTTCGTATATCAAGTTATAAGGAAATATTATCAGGAGTATAAAACCTATGTATTGTTAAGCTTTTAGGCTATTTTTCGTGTGTGTGTACACTGTACAACATCTCCACATTTTCGGGAAATGCTCTTGTTTTCTCTCGACACAAATTAGATATCTGGTGCAGTGCCCTTGTGTGTGAGCATTTGTATTTCGACGATTGTGTGGCAACGTGTTTTTTTTTTTTTTTTTTGTTGCTCGCAGCTGCAGATTATTTTGGCCACTTGCCTATGGCAAACAATAGATGCTGTCAAACTAGCCGGGGGCACAGTTGTTTTATTTATTAAAATGTTCTCTCTGTGTGCATTATCTTTGGCAGTAGAGTGTGGTACCCCATTTAAAAGGAAGGAAAATATTGCAGCACTGTCGTCAGTTTATTTTGTGTCGTGAAATTCCTCAGTTGGGGTGGCTTTCGGGTGTATTTCTACAGGTTATTTTAAGAAAGTTTTTTCCGGTAGTTTGTGTTGCCTGGTTACTGTTGCTTAGTGATATCTTTAGTCAGGATCAGGAAAAAGTAGTTTGCTCGCTAGCAGGAACAACCCATGGCTTCTTACATTAGATTTAATTGTTAATTTGCATTCGGCGGGTTAGACTGAGAGCGTGGCAGACCGCAGAACACTGGGCAGTGTTAAACTGTGTCTTCATTGCAAGCATGCATGGCGTTTTTGTTTTTAAGTAAAATCACATATTTTCTGACAAGATAAACACTGCCTAGTTGCTTGAAGTACATTGAAGGTTTGGGTTGTACTACTGTGCAGTTTTAACTGCAGAGCCATATGCACACACAGACTGAGATCCTTTTTTCCCCAGCTGTTAGAAGACACGTTTTATTGAGCCCCATTGGACACGTATTCGATTGTTTGACTTAGTTTTTTTTGGTGTCGAGGGCAACGGTGCAGAGAAACGTTATTGAGTTTTCATGCTGCATACAGACTCTAGTGTAGTTCGCTTGGTCTTGTTTGGGAGGCAGGGATCCTTTGCATGCAGGCGCTGCATTCGCACGGTGAAGCTAGTCCTTTCTTTGTGTGGGGGATGGGTGGGTTACACAACAGCTTCTCTGTGGCATTGTTTATTAGTCGCACTAACCCAGCCAAAACGAGCTTCAATACCTTTACTAAATTGCACAATTGTGGGGACTACGCAGCGTTTCAGAAGACGACATTGTGCATTTAATGGTGAAATTGTTTCACCGTGGCAGCAGTTTGAGATGCAAATAATCTGGTTCCCACCCATCCCCGTTCTGAAAATAGATGGGGGTGTGTATGCAAAGTGACTGGCAGGGACACCAATGGAAGTCCCAGTTTAAGGACAGCATAGGGATAAAATCTAAGATTTAAATTAAAGCCGTCTTGATGGTTGTTTAATGTTATACCCTTGATAATTGCACAAGAAGTGTTCTTCGGGTGTTTTAATTTTCATCCCAGTATTTAAATTGCATTTACTATTCAGTGTCTAAGAAATTTTGATGTAACAAGAATTTATAAATATTTTTGCAGGTAGTGGTCTCTTAGAGTGTCATATTAGTGAAACTTTTTATCTGGTAGTGGTCATTTAATTTTGTATTTTGAAGGTTTTCGTAATTTAAATAATTTTAAGCAGATGTGTCAACTAATTCAGTATTATTGAAGACAGGAGGTTCTGAAGTTGATAGTATTTATATATTCTTTTGATCCTTTTAAAAGCTACACAACCTCTGAGAAATTAGGTAGGTCTTGTAAAACTTTAACTTTGATTTCTAAAGGGAAAATTAAAGGTGGCAATTAAATGTCATGATAACTGTGTTTGACTTTGCAGCTTTTAGAATTCTCAATACGTGTTAGAGTGGCATCCTTAAAACAGTAATTCAGTGGCAGTGAAACTGCACATAGTGAGACTGTGCTGCTCAGCATTCTAGCATATGCTCTAGGAGAGGAGTATTTAACAATCCAGGCGCGTTGTGGTGGTAGTTAAAATAGCATCCTTTGACAACAGTCTTACTCCAACAAAAATTGTTCCTGAATCCTACAACAAAAATTGTTCCTAAATCCTACATGTCAAATGATACAGTGACATGCACACAGCTAAAAGAGGAAGCACATTCTTGTTATTCAGGTGTAAAGATAATCTTGTTTTGTAAAACAGCATACCTTGTTATATAAATTAACTGGGTTTTTCTGCTAAGATAAAAACACTATCAAAACACAAAACCATAGCTAGATTTTTTTCTTTCTAGTAGGGTATGTCATCTTGTTTATCTTGCTAGTTGCGTATGTCACTCTGTGACTGCATTGAGTTTTGTGCCTCATGCTCTGCTGAACTGCACGGCTGCCACAATCTCTGCAGTCTTTTTTCAAAGTGCTAAATAGATTATATACAGCAGGAATGGGGTAAAACAGTAACAGTAGCATATCAAAAATATTGTTATTGTTTCACACTAGATATTTTAAGGTTACTGTCATCACAGTGGAATACTGAACCAGAGCAGCTTTCACAGTTCTGATGACATCACAATGCCTAATTGCAGCACTGAAACCAGCTGTTAAAATCAAAGAAAACAGCAAAATCTTCAGCAGACTGCAGATTTAAAAGCTGTAACTTGTAAACTACTGCTGTATGTATTGAATATACAGTAGCCTGACTCCAAACAGGCAAGTAAAAGTCTACTTCACGTCAAAAGTTCAGTGCCTCGGCTGGTCAGTCTGGTAGATATGTGCCAAAGACCTAAACATTGAAACATAGAAACATAGAATTTGACGCAGATAAGGACCGCTTGGCCCACCCAGTCTGCCCATTTCCTCACTCTGATGGATAAGCTGCAGATCCTAGTTAACCAGCAGCCTACTTCTTCCTATCCCCACCTAGAATTGCCTTATGACTGTCCCATGCATGCTTGAATTCCACAACTGTTTTTGACTCCACAACCTCCCTGGAAGGCTGTTTCCATACATCCACAACCCTCTCTGTGAAAAATACTTCCTTAAATTATCTTCAAATTGTACCCCCTTGTTCTTGCACACCTCTTTTTGAAAGATGCTACCCTCTTGGACTTTGTTGATTCCCTTGAGGTACTTGAAGAGTTTCTATCATGTCCCCCTCTCCCTCCTTTCCTCGAGGCTATACATATTAAGCTCCTTAAGTCTCTCTTCATATGTCTTCAGGTGCAGACCCTGCACCATTTAGTTGCCCTCCTCTGGACAGCTTCCATCCTGTCTATGTCTTTGCGAGATTGGGTCTCCAGAACTGCACGAGTACTCAGATGTGGTCTCACCAGCTGTCTGTACAGAGGGATAATAACTCTTGTTTCTACTGGTGATGCCTCTCCCAATGCATCCCAGTATCCCCTCCAGCCCTCCTTGCTGCCCTCTCATTGCTTGCCCACCTTTAGGTCATCTGATATGACTACCCCCAACATTGACAGATTCGATTGCAACAATCCTGTAACCATAATGAATCTGCCTTCAGCCAATGTTTTCTGACATCTAGGCCAGCTGCTTTCCCTCCTCCATCACCCCAACCACCACTTTAAAGCAGATTACCTGCCGGTGAAGTCTGCCATCTCTGAACGTGAACCAAAAATTCTGAGGACGGCTGCAGCTGAACATGCTGCCCAGTAACTAAAGTCTTCAGTCTGTCCCTTCTCCACAAACAGTCCCTGATATCTGGAAGATATCCCATGTTATCCCAGTTTACAAGAAGGGGATCAAACAAATATCAGCCATTACAGACAAATTGCGATACTTCCAGTATTGGACAAACTACTTGAAAATTTGTTTTCCTCCTATCTGACTGAATACCTCACCACATATCCTCATCCCTGTGCAACATGGCTGTCATAAATGCACTTCTACTGCCCTGTCACTCTCCTCCTCTGTCTCTTCTCCATGGATAGGGTGAGGTCACAGGTGTGGTCTTCACTGACTTTACAAAGGCTTTTGATCTAGTCTGTCACACCTTATTATATAATAGATTAAGTGCTTTGGGAATCTCTCCTTTCACCCTGCCTTGGTTCAGAAGTTACCTGGGTAACAGATATCAACATGTTAAATTTGTCATACTCTGTCAGACCCTGCTGCTACCACAATTGAGGTTCCACAAGGCCCCATACTGGGACCCCTCTTCTTTTCCACACATGTAAATTTATCCATACTAGTCTGACACTGCACCTCAGTCCTTTATGCTGACAATCTTGCCCTCTTTGCTAGTTCTGCAGCATCCCTGAACTAAAGTGCCACGCTTCTCCGACCTCCAGTCTATACAAACCTGGCTCCGTTCTTAACAAGCTCCTCATGAAAACCACCAAGACCCCAAGCCATGCTCTTTGGCTCAGCTCAAGCCCGTAATGCTGTTGCTCAAGGCATCTTTCCACCCAAATTGACATATGTGATGACATTCTACCACTCAGCCTTGAAAACCACTGTGCAAAAATGGGACGTGGCCTACAACAATATCTGTAGGTTTGCCTTGGCCACAAATAGGTACAGACACCATTGTGACCTACATTCCAGACTTGTATGGCTCCCTCCAGCAGTCTGTGAAGCGTTACCATGAGAAGTTTGATTGGCGCAGTTAACAAGTGATCCCTTTGTCCCTCTCATTGCTACTAAAACCAGATAGCCAAGCCTATCCACTCAGGTCAGATGTCCCTGAATCATTATGCATTCCTAAAACCAAGACCAAACTTGGTGAAATGTCTTTCTCCTTCACTGCCCCTATAGTCTGGAACTCTATCCCTATCTTGGTTCATCACAGTTTATTTATTCATCATGCCTTTAAAAAGCATACCACACCTTTCTAGGCCAGGCATCTGTATGTACCTGCCCTTAGCGATGAAGTTACCTATTCAATTATTTATAATCTTCTTTATTGTTATGTTTGTTACTGCATGCTCTTAGTGTGTAGACTGGACGCTTGTGAGAACGGGCAGTTATGCTCACATGCCTTCCAGTATAAAAAATAAAATTAAATGAAAGATTGGATCCCTTTCCTATCATTGCACTATACCTTACTAACTTATGTTACAGATCCCTGAACTTTTGTTCTGTATGTCAGCTATTGAACATGGAACTGTTATGTGTAGAATGGTCCAGTGACTTTGAATCTTGTTGTTACTTCCAGTAAAGTTTTTTCCACTTTAGTTTTGTCTGTCATGTACTGAATCTTGTTTTATTGAATATTTGTGTGCATGCACAGTACCTTACTGTTGACTTCCATTGTTGTATTCTCCAAGGTCATGTGTCTGAAAATAGGCAACTGTTTTGTTTAGTGCACTTACCTGCTTAATAAAAATAAAAACTAAATAAATTTAGCATCACTTGTGAGTGGGCAGAACTTTAACTCATTTGTGGGTCTGCCATTTGTGAGTTATGGTCCAGCCTGCTCCCTTACACTTGAAGATAAATTGCCAAATTTGAGTCAGCCCATTGCATATTCCTGTGTATAAACTGGGCAGCTGTGAGGGCCCTCGGATATCATTTTATCTTCATTTGTGGATAGTGACCTCTAGAACCCTCACTCGTGACTTTGGCACTCATGAGGTCAAGAGGCCTAACCACTCATGAAGAAAAATGATATCTGATAGCCACATCCGACATCCCTGTTGATCTTCTTTGTTTGTTTGTTTGTTAGACACATGCTCCAGTTAATCGCTGAATTATAAAGGTGTGTTTTTTTTTTTTAATTAAAAAAAACACAAGAATTCTGTTAGTGAGGGGCACTTACAGTGTGCATTTAAATTTGGAAACAATCTTTGTTTATTTCACAAGGTTTACACAGCTTATATCTAGATGTATTCTGAAGGAAGGGGGAACTGTAACAGTCCAACAAGGTGCAATAAGTTAAAGAAAGAAAAACTGTAAAAGGCACAGCTTTCCCCAGTCGCTACAAAAATGCCTGATTAGTACTTTCAGCCAGTAAGTTATTTTTTTTTTTTTATAATTAACCCTGAATGCTTTTTGATCATTTAAACAGTGACCCTCAAGTTCCACTTTCTGTTGCTGGCAGCCACCATCTCATGAACAGCAGTGGCTTCCTAGCTCACTTTATGCTATAATATGTCCTGCCGATGCATAGTAGAGGTCACGGACATATTAGCATAAAATAGTCTAGGAAGCTCACTACTGTTCATGAGATGGTGTCTGCCAGAAATATGAACATAGGAAATTGCCAGCAGATACAGACCTTTGCTCTATGTAGTCTGCTCGAGAGTGTGCAACATGCTGTTCATTAGACTGCAGCTGCCCCCAAAGTGGAAGTTTTGGGTAGCTCTTAAATCATTAAAATAAAAGTTGTTACTGTCTGAAAGCACTAATTGAGAGTGTTTGTAGTGTCTGGGAAAGCTGCCTTTAGCAATATTTTCTTTAAATACAATTATAAAAGGGCCTGAGAAATACTAAATTCTGATTGGCTGATGGCATTCTGACAGCCCTACATTAATCTTTAATTAATATATGTGTGGAGCCTACTTGACGGCCTACATTTTTATTAATTCTGTTTATAGAACTTAGAGCCACCATGTCATAGGTATACCTGGCAAAAACAAGAACTTAACATTGCACATGCAAAAAAATAAAAATGCCAGCTAGTAAAATAAATCTGAGGAAAAATTTAATTTTCCATGTTTGAATACAGACTCGTAATTGTAAATCTGTTAGAGTGCTGTCTTATGAAAGGGACTAAGGAGAGTACGAGCTGAGGGCCAGAAGGGCCACTAAGGTGGTGAGGGTAGCTAAGACAAGGAAGGAGCAGAACCTGGCCAGAGAAATTAGGAGAGGGAATAAGGGTTCTTTAGATACACTGGGAAAAACAAAGGGTGAAGGGAAGATTAGTAGGATTAAAACAGGGAGGGATGGGCACAAGATCGGGGAGCAGACTGAGGTATTAAATGAGTACTTCACTCAGTTTTCACCAAGGAAAATGGGGGCTGCATCATACATGGGAAGAGATGGTAAAACTGGGGGGTCCTTGCCGATCATCGGTCTGGGAGAGGATGTGCCATCACTGGCAGAAGGTGGGGGAGGCAATGTGGGGGGACGAGGTAGTAGAGGTGGAAATCACGGCAGAGAGAGTGAGGGAAGCCCTCAGGTCCCTTAAGACGAGAAAGCACCGGGCCAGATAAATTCATCCCAGAGTGCTGAAGGAACTGGTGGGTGTCCTGGCTGAAACCCATGGCTGAGCTTTTCAGCATCTCTCTGAGGACAGGGTGGTGCCCCAGGACTGGAAGGTGGCGACATAGTGCTTATCCACAAGGGGAAATCAAGGGAGGTGGTAGGAACTACAGGCCCATCACCTGATGGTGGTGGGCAAGGTGATGGAGGGCATTGTAAAGGAGAGGCTAGGGAGGACCTGGAAAAAGTCGGGTGCCTGGAAGATAGACAGCATGGATTCGTCCCAGGAAATCGTGTCAACCTTGTGGAGTTCTCTGGACTGGGTGACGAGAGCCTTGGACCTGGGTAGACCGGTGGCGCCTTCTATCTTGACTTCAGCAAGGCGTTTGACTCTGTTCCTCATGGGGGCCTGTTGAATAAGCGGGGAGAAATGGGGGTGGGAAACCAGAAGATCAGATGGATAGGCAGTTGGCTCCAGGACCGGACTCAGAGGGTCGTGGTTGGCGGAATAGTCTCATCCCCAAGGAGGGTCGTTAGTGGGGTCCCTCAGGGATCAGTCCTGGGCCCCTCCTGTTCAATGCCTATGTCTCTGACATAAGGAAGGGTATCAGGAGTGAGATGAATCTCTTGTGGATTACTCAAAACTGGGGTGGTGGAGGGGAGGGTGGCCCTACAGGGGACCTGGAGGCTCTGGAAATGTCGTCTAGAAAGTGGAAGCTGAGGTTCAATGCAGGAGTGCAAGGTACTGCATCTGGGAGCCAGAAACCAGGCCGGGAGCACATCCGGGGATGCTACAAGTCTCAATGGCTGAGAGAGACCTGGTGGTGGTGGTGGATGTCGAGATGAACAACTCTGAGACTTGCAGGAGGGCAGCGCCAAGGCCAACAGGATGCTGGATGCATCGCTAGGGGATCACCTCCAGAAGGAGGGAAGTGATACTCCCTGTATAACTGCTTGGTGAGGCCGCACTCTCGGTACTGCATGCAGTTTTGGAGGCCACACTTAAAGAGGGACATTGAACTTCTGGAGAGGGTCCAGAGGAGGGCAACCGAAATGATCTGGGGCTTGGGGGACAGGACCTATAGGGAGAGGCTCAAGAGCTAAATATGTACACATTGGAAGAGAGAAGGACCGGGGAACACGGACAGAGTCTTCAAGTACATGAAGGATTAAATAGGGGAGAAGCAGTCAAGGTGTTCAAGGAGGGGGGGGCAACTAGAGGGCATGGGTGGAAGCTGGGGATTCAGGAGAGAAAGGAGGAGGTGCTACTTCACCGAGAAGGTGGTGGAGCCATGGAATGCGCTGCCCAGGGGGCTGGTGGAGGCAGAGACGGTGGAAGGGTTCAGGGCAGACACGGTGGAGGGGGTGGGACAGGTACAGGGAAGGGTTCTGGACACAAAGTCCTCTGCAGTGGGAATATCCAGGACTGGGAAAGGAGAAGCCAGAGAGGGACGAGGGGGCAGCAAGGTCAGCTCCCAGGATGGGGGCTGACCAAACAAACGAACAACGAAAGACCGTTAGGCCTATTCTGCCGGCATTTTAGTATATTAGTATAATAACTCACGCTCAACTAACAGTCCCCTAACTCTGCGGCTATGTCTCTCTACATTTGCCGACAAGATCATCTCACATGTAACTTATATATGAGGGGGAAAACTTGGTTGACTGCAGTTATTCGTTCCACAGGTGGCTGCAGTAACCTCTGCTTTTACCAAAGGTTATCATGGAAACGAGTACGCACCTCAGTAACAGGCACATACACGATTACTGGCCTACTTCCCCACTTCTTATGTGTAGTCCTAAACAGCAGACATTAGCAACTTGGTGTTTATATTAAAAAAAAAAGAAAGAAAAGGGAAAAAGGCACCCTGGGTTTAAAAGCTCCTGGCCGCCATTGCCCAGCTTTTATGTTTAGAAGTACAAAACACTGCTCAGAGAGCATTGCCATAGCAACAGTGAGCACACCCAGGCAACATGCGTTTCTGCCTCAAAGTCAGAGTTTATTTAATTTTAATAATATTTTGTAATTCACTGTTATTCTTGTTTCCTGTCTCGGTGCCTTGGACATCAGTTGCCATGGTAAACTGAGTACTATAGATGGTGAGGGGAACAGATTTTGATGTACTAGACAGGCAGTCAGTGAGACTCAGAAAATCTGTCAGCAGGTTAGTTCATTTCACAAAACAAAACAAAACTGAGGCATATGATTAAAACCCTATACAGAGGTCCAGATAATTTTAGGACTGGGAAATGTGTACTAGCTGCTTTCACCTGGTAGTATTTTCATCTACATGGAAGTAATACCATGCATTGACCTGTCTTGGACCCCGTCCCCCATCTTTAAAAAGGCCACAATCCACTGGGTGTCTGCAACCACTGATCCTCCTCCTCTGATACCATTGAGGGTTCTTGAGATACTTTCCCACTGCTATGTAAAGTGGTGACCCTATTTTAACATTTTAACAACTCCTCAAACAGTCTCCTGCAGGACAGTGGAGGGCTGGGCACAGGGTCCGGGGAGCAGGCCGTGGAACTAAATAAGTACTTTGTCTCAGTTTTACCAGGGAGAATGGGGGGTGGGGCTGTGTCATTCAGTGGAGAGGCAATTGAAAATGTGGAGGGACGAGGCCCTTACAGATCAGGCCCTGACAGGTTTAGGGAGGGAGGGGCATCACCGCCTGGAGGTGGAAGGCAAACAGGGGCCAAGGAGGAGGAAGGGGAGGTTGAAGTCCTGGTAGAGAGAGTGAGGAAGCCCTCGGTGCCTTAGCATGGAGAAAACACCATGGCCGGATGAACTGCATCCCTAGGGTACTGAGGAACAGGCAGATGTCCTGGCGGCACCCCTGGAGGAGCTTTCAACATCTCTCTGAAGATGGGGTAGGTGCCCCAGATCTGGATAGTGGCCCATATCGTGCCGATCCACAAGGGTAGATCAGGAGAGGAGGCGGGGGAACTACAGGCCCGTCAGCCTGACATCAGTGGTGGGCATGGTGATGGAGAGTATTATCAAGAAGGCAGGCGGGGTACTGGAGAGTTGAGGTACCTGGACATGGAGCAGCAGTAGGTGAGGAAAGTCATGTCAGACAAACCTTGTGGAGTTCTCGATTGGGTGACGAGTGCCTGGACCAGGGTAGGCCAGTGGACGTCCTCTTTCTTGACTTCAGCAAGGCATTTGACTTGGCTCCTCACATGGGCCAATTGGATAAGCTGGGGAAATAGGGGTGGGAAACAGATGATCAGATGGATAGGAAATTGGCTCTCGGAGCATACCCAGAGGGTGGTGGTTGGGGGCTAGTCTCATCTCAAGGAGGGTCATCAGTGGGGTCCCTCAGGGATCGGGTCCTAGGGCCCCTCCTGTTTAACGCCTATGTCTCTTACATAACATACTAAAAGCCAGCAGAATAGGCCTTATGGTCTGTCATGTCTGCTCGGTAGCCAGCCACCTAGTGGTTGCTCGCTATTCTGCCCCACCAGCCCCTCAAGAGGGTCTTGGATTTGAACCCCTTGTACATGTCCCACCCCTTCTTGAAGCCCCACTGTGCCTTCCTCCACCAGCCTCTTGGGCAGCGCATTCCACGGCTCCACCACCCTCTCAGTGAAAAAATGCCTATGTTCCCCCTCAAGTTTCCACTCCATGCCCCTCGTTGTCCCCCTCTTTTTAGCCTAAACAGCTCCTTGTTTCCGCTCTGTTATTCCCTTTACATACTTGAAGACTCCTATTATGTCTTCCCTATCCCTCCTCTCTTCCAGTGTGTACATCCCAAGCTCCTTCAGTCTCTCCTCATAGGTCCTCCCTCCATTGCCTGAATCATCATGGTTGCTGTCCTCTGAACTCTCTCCAACAGTGCCATGTTCTTCTTCAGATGAGGTCTCCAGAACTGAACACAGTACTCAAGTTGCGGCCTGACCAAGGCATTGTACAGAGGAGGATCACCTCCATCTTCCTGGACGTATTTCCCTGGCTATGCAGCCCAGTATCCTGCTTGCTTTGGCTGCGGTTCTTCTACTATTTTCAGAGTTATTCATTTTGACATCTACCACCACCCTAAATCCTGCTCACCCATTGTGGCTTGCAGTGTGACCCCCCGGTGTAAACATGTCCGATTTCTGATACCCAAATGCAGTACCTGCATTTCCGCATTAAATTTCAATCCCATCCTTGACCACCATTCCAGGGTATCCAGATACCCTTGGACCACCTCTCTTGCTTCTTCCCAGTTCACCAGTACTCCCAGTTTGGCATCATCTGCAAAGAGACTTAGCCTACTCTAACCCCCTCCCTATGTCAGGAACATAGGCATTAAGCCTTGAGTGGTCCCAACACTGAACCTTGAGGTACCACACTGATTACCTTCCTGGGGAGGAGACTATCCCACTGACCATTACCTCTAGATTTCTCCCATGAAGCCAATTTTCAACCCACTTCAGCTCCCGCCTCCCACTCCCATCTCCCCAGCTTTATCAGCCCTTATGGGTACTGAATCAAGCGCCTTGCTAAAATCCAGGTACAGGATGTCCACCTGCCATGTTCTATCCAAAGCCCTCGTCACCCAGTCATAAAACTCTACATGGTTGGACTGACATGATCTTCCGGAACAAAGCCATACTGTTTATCATCTTGGTGCCTAACCCTTCCAGCTGCCTCAGGTCTCTCCTTGATAAAGCCCTCCATTACTTGCCCACCACAGGCGTTAGGCTGACAGGCCTATAATGCCCCATCTCCTCCCTAGACCCCCTTTATGGATCGGCATACATATGCCACCCTCCAGTCCTGAGGCACCCTTCCTGTCTGCAGAGAGATGTTAAAGAGTGCAGTCAATGGAGCTGCCAGTTCATCCGCCAGTTCCTTGATAACCCTTGGATGCAGCCCATCTGGCCCTGGTGCTGGATAAGGAAGGGTATCAGGAGTGAAATGGGTCTCTTTGCAGATGACCTGCAGTTGGGGCGGTGGTAGATGGGGAGGAGGGGAGGTGGCCTGCAGGAGGACCTGGATGCTCTGGAGAGGTGGTCAAGGAAGTGGAGGCTGAAGATCAGTGCGGGAAATGCAGGGTTCTGCACCTGGGTGCTAGAACCCGACCAAGTATTTACTGGGGGGACTACAAGTCTCTATGACTGAGAGGGACCTGGGGGTGGTGGTGGATGTCAAAATGAACAACTCTGAGACTTGTAGGAGGACAGTGACCAAAAGCCAATAGGATGCTGGGATGCATCACTAGGGGGATTACCTCCAGAAGGAGGGAAGTGACACTCCTCTGTATAACTGCTTGGTTGGGCGCACCTCAAGTACTGTGTGCAGTTTGGAGGCCACACTTAAAAAGAATGGCAACCAAAATGATCTGGGGCTTGGGGGGGACTTATGGGAAAGGAGCTCAACATGTACATGTTGGAAGAAAGGCGGGACATGGGGATATGATAGAGGTCTTCAGGTACATGAAGGGGATAAATAGGGAGGCTCAGTTGGGGTGTTCCAAAGGAAGGAGGAGGCAACTAGAGGGCACGGGTGGAGCCGGGAGGTGCTACTTCACCGAGGGTGGTGGAACCATGGAATGCGCTGCCCAGGGAACTAGTGGGCAGAGACTGCTGAGGGGTTCAAGAAGGGTTGGGACAGGTATAGGGGAAGAGTTGTACTGGACTTTGAAAGCTCAAGGGAATATCTTGGACTGGGAATTGAGAATCCCAAGGGGTGGGGGACAGCAAGGTCAGCTCCCAGGTTGGGGGCTGACCAAATGAGCGAGACATGAAAGACTATTTGGCCTACTCTGCTGGCATTTTAGTATGTTGGTATGTACGCAACTGATACCTATGCTGTTTTCTGACCCCACCTCAACTGCTGGCAGTCTACTACTATGTGAACCCATAGCTAGTAGCATTGAAAGCTGCTGCCAATTTTGTGCATATGTATCAACATACTGTAAATGTACAGGATGGGAAACAAATTCTAAAATCAGAATGTGGGATTAAATCATGCAAAACTGGTAGTAAAATACTCGTTACTCCTTTATCTATTCCTCTGACCTATATAACATAACCCATTTTAAGCAGGTAGAACAGTATTTATTTATTTAATTTATTCAATTTTGATAACCAGGTACACCCACTGAGCCCGAAGGTCCCTTTTCAGGGGCAAACCGGATTTAGTTACAGAGTGCAAACAGTTCACGTACAGAGCAAGTAGGTGTGCTGACCATTTTGGTTATTATCTGGTCATGCCTAATCTAGATTAGGATTTAGACATTCATACATTACTTATTTATTTAGTTTTTGTTGACCGAGTAAGTGCACTAGACAAATTCTGCCTATTTTCAGGCACGACCGAGGATAAGGTTACAGATGAATGTCAACTGACCTTGAACCAGATTAAGCTGTCGGTGGTATTTTAGTGAATGGGGAAAATCTGGCCAGGGCACTGGGAAATTCTCCTACTCTTTTCGAGAAGTGCCATGGGATCTTTAACATCCACCTGAACTACCGCCAGAACAGGCGGATGGGACCTTGGTTTAACGTCTCAAACCCGAAGATTATCAACAGAACTTGTACAGGGAGTAGAATTAGTGCAAACAGACAACAGACAGCAAGGTTGATTCTTCTAAGATGAAGTATTTGTTCAAGACTGGACTGTGCCAGAAATAGGCTGGGAACTAGTCGTTATGGTTCAGAGCTGTCGCATGTACATGCACTTTCTGTTAGGTGATGAGCCCAGAGCCCTTTGGAAGATTCAGGGAAGTCATATCCTAAGCTGTGGTGGAAGCTTATTCCGTAGTACCTGAACTGCGTGGGCAAGGATTTGGTACCGCTGAGGCGCACCTAGGTTCCTCTGGAGATTTCTCCTGTGGTAGGAACAACTGTGTGCTCTCTGTGGGACCAACCCGCCCAGCCAAGCTGTTGGTGGGTTGCTGATGAAAGTTTATATGTGTCGTATAGTAATGGATACTGTGAAGCGGTTGGGGAGTGATAGCCAGTTAAGGGGAGGCTAGTGGTTCGTGGTGCCTCCTTTTGTGAGACAAAGAGGCAAATCGAGCAGTCTTGTTGTATAACACTTGCATCCTATTGTGTTCCTGTTTGCCATATCCTGCATTACCAGGGCAGCATAGGTCAAAGGTTGGGAGAAGGATCCTGTTTGCAATGGTGATGACCCTGGATTCGAGATCAGCTGGGCGTTCAGGCGTATAGTAGACCAAGTTTTGGTGCAGTGTCTTAGTAACCTGATCAACATGAGGCTTCAGTGTGAGGCACTGGTCCAAAGTGAGGCTCATGTATTTTAAGGATTTCGCTACCTCTGTTGTGGTGCCCGATGAGACTGTAGGGAGCAGGAGTTTCTGTCCTGTCGAGAGTTCTTGACCGAATACCATAAGCGTTTGTTTTGTGGCATTTAAGACTAGTCTGTTTTCAGTGAGCCAGGATTCAGTGTTTCACAGTCAGATTGGCAGTGAGCCCCAGTTCTGCAGTGGTGTTTGAGGATTGGTAAATCACTGCGTCGTCTGCATACTGGACCAGCAGGCAAGCCTACGGTGTTTATTCAGATTGTTGACAAATGAGTGTGAACAGGAGGGGCCCAGTATGGCTCCCTGGGGTACCTTCCTGAGGGTGAGTGGTTCAGATATTGCACCTCTCCTCTTGACCTGCTGGGAGTAATTGGTCAGGTACCTATTGAACCAGGTTAGGGAGTGCTGGTCAAGACCAAGATTACCCAGTTTGTTCATCAGTAGATCATGGTCTACTAAATCAAAGGCATTGGTCAGGTCTATGAAAACAGCCCCAGTGGGGTGCCTTGTCCATGGCCGTAAGGATGTCAGCAGTGAGCCTGATAAAGGCTGTGTCCATCCCATGTTTTCGTCTAAATCCATGCTGAGTATGTACTAGTAGTATGTTAGTCTCCAGGTAGTCCCTAAACTGGCATAGACTAATCTTTCCTGGATTGTGGCTAGGGTACATGGGAGAGAGACTGGCTTGTAGTTGCCTATGGGCTGTCTAGGACCCCTTGTGTATGGGTACTCACGTGTGCCTGCTTCCATCTATTAGGTACAGCCCTTTCCAGTAGGGACCTATTAATGAGCCATGTGACTGGTAGGGTTATGGCTGGTGCTGCTGCCCTGAGCAACCTGGGGTCCAGGCCATCCGGGCCTACTGAGACTTTCGCATTGATGGACTTTAGAAGGGAGAACTTCCTTTGTCCTTACCAACCTTGGGTGAAAGTGTGGTCTGTCTGGGCTCTGCCTTTCCACACTGATGCCCCATGGTCCTTCGAGAGTTCATTTTGTAGTCTTTTAAGTTAGTGAATTGCCTGTTGAAGGCGAGGCAGTCTCAGGCCATCATTAAGTGTGTGGCCATTGTGTTTTATTGGTCCTTGGGGTGGTCTACCACTCGTTTTATCAGAGCATTTATGTGCGACTAGAAGGACTTTGGATCAGCAGAGTTGGTTTGTTGGAGACACTTTACATACTACTGTTTTGCTGCCTTCACTGCTTGCTTGCATTGGTTCCTAGGGTCCTGTAAGTCACCAGGTCCTCCAGGAGGGCTGTGGTTTATATTTCCTCCAGGCCTTATCCGGCTTATCAGTGGTGATCCACTTGTAACAGCGACCTTCGTTCTCAGTCTCCTTAGTGGGCGAACAGCTTGGCAGCTGAGATGAAGGAGTTCTGGAAGTACTCCAGGGCTTCATCGAGACTAGGAGTAGTCAAATGGGGCTCCAATTGAGATTATAGAGATACTCGTGGAAGCGTCCACGAGAGAATTTGGAAAAGTCTCCGGCAGTGAGGAGCCTGGGGATCTTATGTGTCCTGTTAGTCCATATACAGAATATTGGTGAGTGGTCACTGGGGCATCCGCTAGAGTGCCAGCCACCTGGATGTTATTGGGATTGGATACCAGCATCCAGTCCAGGATGGTGTGGTTTCCAGTTTTGGCATTGTGCCTTGTTGTTTCGGTGATGACCCTTTCCAGATTCACTGCTAGGGTGTGGCTCTGTAGGTCTCAGTTTCAGTGGCCCAATTAAGGTTGAAGGCCCCAGTATTAGCAGTTCAGATGTGCCATTTTCTGCTATGGCCTTGGTTAGTGACTCAAAGGCTTGGAGGGCAACCTTGGGAGGGTTACATAGGCAACCTATTGTCAGGTGTTTGGTAAGGCCAAGGGTGAGCCTTATAAAGATGGATTCACTTCCGCTGCAGTCAGTATAGGGGAGGGAGGCGAGCACTGAGTCTAGTGAGTTTCTGACATATATAAGTACTCCGCCCTTCTTTTTGTCGACCCTGTCTTTTGGTAGATGTATCCAGAGATTTCAGTCTCATGCATTAATATTTCGGTTTTAGACAAGTCTCTGATACTGCCAGAATGTCTGGCTTGTACAGTTCCAGCCAGCCTTGGACTTCGTGTATTTGGGGCACACGCTGCTGATGTTCATATGGGCTATTTTTAGGCCTCTTGGGGAGCCCCAGTTCAGGTCCTGTGGGAACCAGTATTAAAATTCGCTACAAGGGTCCAGGGTTGGACTCAATATCTCCTGCTATGAGGAGCAGAACTGTGATTAAGTTTAGTACTTTTGGTATTGCGGTGAGTACTCCTCATCGTCCTTGGCAGCTGAGCCTCAAAACATTAGATAGAGGCCCCTTCTTAGTCTGCTCATGGGTCATAAGTATGTAATCTACCCCTTGCGTAGCAGGAAGTTAGTATGAGTTAGGTAGCGGCAGTTTTGCTGACCCCAGTATGGGTTCCTGACAGTGAGCGCCCATAAGGTTATCTACCCATAAGGTTATGCAGATATACACAACTACCAAAATAATACCCCTATCTGGTGTGCCTTTTAAGGATCATGTTCTTGTTCAAGCAGGAATGGATGGGGGGCAGGTGGTTCTTAGCGCAGGGGTACTCATGTTTTGGTCATTGCTGGCATTTGGCATAGGCATAGTTCAGTTAATATTTTAAACATTCTGATCAGTGTAACAGCTGCTTTGATCATTACAACAGATTTCAGGACAGACTGCCCCTTAAGTTTTGACTACTCTGCAACAGTTACTGGCATGTAGGGGTAACCAGTGGGGTTATGTGATGGTGGAGTGGTGGCGAGTCAGCGATGAAGTTAAGAAAGCGGGTTGAGCTTTGACAGTGTGGGAAGTGGATCAGGTCTGGCTGTGACAGTGTGGGGTGGGAGCGGGGGCACAAGCAGAGAAGAGGAGATACAACGAGGGAAAAAAGGCAAGGAGATGCATTGTCTGGCAGGACAAGGGTGTTTAATATTGTAGGAAGTAGTTTAGTTTTAGTCTCCAAGAAGTGATAGGAATTGGGATGGATAGATTACGGCCACTAGTGGCAGGCACTGATAACCTGCCTATCGGAAAGTGGGCTGATTGGTTTTAATGTCAGGTGACTACCCTCTATAAACTGCAAGAACACCAAGGGTGGTGGTGGGGTAGCCGACGCAAAGCGTCCGCGGAACCTCCAAGCGAGCAGGAAAAATACCAAATCCGCTGGGCTTGTGGGCTTGCTGGCTTTCTTGCTCCGGGATCTTTACCTGAAACTGCTGTGGTAGGGAGGGTCTGTTCCAGGAGGGTATCGATGCTCACGACCTGCACCCACGAGTTAGAGCTTGCTGTGGAAGAGAAGCAGAGGAGACAGAATTTTAGTAATGTTAGTGGAGTGGCAGTGCAGCTCCGGAGCACAAGGGAGGGATTCAAACTGTGCAGGTCTCAGTTTACAACTGCATGTGGAGTAGGATTTACAGAAACATTGGTCTGAATTAGAGTGGAGGAAAAAGGTACTGCTGGGACTTATATTCTTAGGGTAAAATTAGATGTAGCAGGCGGAGAGTACCTGTAATTACAGATATCTGGCTGAAATTTGATGCTGGGGACAGCTGCAGGCTTCAAATTCAAACCAGGGATTGGTGCATAACAGCTCAGGCTAAACTAGTCTAAACATACTAAAATGCCAGCAGAATAGGCCTAATGGTCTTTGGAGTCTGCTCGATTGGTCAGCCCCACCGTGGGTGCTGACTTGCTGCCTTAGCCTCTATCTTCTCCTTCCCAGTTCGCGGATATTCTTGCTGCATTGGATTTTGCTTCCAGAACCCTTCCTGTACCTGTCCCAGCCCTCTTGAACCCCTCCACAACCATTTTAAACGGGTAGAAATTAGAATTAGGCTACAGAAAGCTCTAAATGTATCCACAACATATTTTAAAGAGGGCAGTACAATTGGGTACAAATAGATGCGGACAACTGCTGGATACCCTGGAGGGTGGTCAAGGAGGTGGGGACTGAAGTTTAATGCTGGGAAGTGTAAGGTGCTGCATTTGGGGTCAGAACCCAGGCCATGTATACACCCGGTGGGGGCACACTGCAAGCTACATCGTGTGAGAGGGACCTAGGAGTGGTGGTAGACGAAAAAGAATAACTCTGAAAACTGTAGAAGAACCGCAGCCAAAGCAAACAGGATTCTGGGCTACATAGCCAGGGGATAACTTCCAGGAGGAGAGAGGTGATCCTCCCTCTGTATAACGCCTTGGTTAGGCCATAACCTCGAGTACTGTGTACAGTTCTGAGACCTCATCTGAAGAAGGATATAGCACTGCTGGAGGTGGTCCAGAGAAGGGCAACCAGGATGATTCAGGGCATGGGGAGGCCCTATGAGGAGAGGCTGGAAGAGCTTGGGCTGTACACCCTGGAGGACAGGAGGGACAGGGGAGACATGATGGTCTTCAGATATGTAAAGGAATAACTAAAGGCGGAACCAATGAGCTGTTCAGGCTAAAGAGGGGGAACAACCAGGGGCACAGCTGGAAGCTGGAAAGTACAGGGGTGGGAGCGTAGGAGACATTACTTCACTGAGAGGGTAATGGAACCATGGAATCTGCTGCCTGGGAGGCTGGTGGAGGAGCACAGTGGAGGGTTTCAAGAAGGGTGGGGCAGGTACAAGGAAACTGAAGCCAAAGAGGACCCTCTCAGGGGCTAGGGGGTAGGAAAGTGAGCACCCACTGGGTGGCTGGCTGCCGAGCAGACATGACAGACCATTAGGCCTGTTCTGCTTGCTTTTAGTATGTTAGTATGTTAGTATGTAAAAGCAGCTTACAGGCTAGGGGATACTAGTGAGGGTAAGAAAATAAATCCTTCGGCATGCATCCTCTGGAGTGAGCAGGAGAAATACCAAATCTTCTGGGCTTGTGGGCTTTCTTGCTCCGGCTCTTTACCTGAAACTGCTGCTGCAGGGGTCTGTTCAAGGAGGTATCCACCCTCACGACCTGCACCCACGAGGTGGGTTTGTGCTGCAACTGCTGTGGTGAGGGGTCCGCTCAGGTGGGCTTGCACTGAACTGCTGTGGTGGGAAGTCTATTCCAGGGAGGGTATCCGACCTTCACGACCTGCACCCACGAGCAGGAGAGCACTTCAAAGTTTTAGAAAGCATTCTAAAGACGGCAGACAGACTATTGTACTAATACAGTGCTCCTTCACAATAATGAGCAACTTGAGAGCCCTAACATCCGTTCATATAGTGATGGGTTCGTTGTAACAAGGGAACACAGAATGAGTCAGTTACATGTTACTGACCCACAGAGATATCGACAGAAGCTATTGAATACGATAGGTTTACTTCACTTTGTTGATTTATTTTTCCACTTTTAGTTTGTTTATTGGGTTCATTCTTTCAGTAAAACGTTCTGTTCATGTGCGCTCAGCTTTCACTGCTATAGCACTTGGTGGCATCCGACGGCTTGGGAAGTGTTTTGTTTTGTTCACCAACATAAGGCTACTAACGATCAAAGTCCAGACGTTGTGCAAATTGCATGACTCGTGATGCAGTGAAGCTGAAGTCAGTTGGTTCCTGGGCAAAAGGAGCCACTCACCTATCAACAGTCCGGAATTGGCTGTTAAATTAGCGGAGGCAGTGTGGAGTAAGCCGCAGTCATCAGCGTTGAAATTACAAGCACAGTACTGGGAGAAAGAGCAAGCTGCCATCAGCAGCAGCAGTATTTATAGTGCCAGAAGCAAGCTGTAATGGCATTCAGTGGCCATTGGGAAGGACAGCAGCCCAATCATTTAAAGAGCCCTGTTTGGCAGTTCTTTCAGCAGACAATAGATAAAGGAGTACAAAATTGTGAGCTGAGCCAGTGATTGAGATTTAATGAGAGTGCACAGTACACTGCGTTAGCGGTCAGTTTCAATTACAGTGCAGGGAGCCATCAGACACATTTTGTTACATAGGAATTCGTTATAGCAAAGGTAGCACTGTATCTTAATTTTGATTTAAATAAATAATAGAAACCGTTTTAACACCATGTGTTTTTTCTATAACAGCAGTAAGGTACTCCCAAGGGTTATGTTAATGTTCTTGTTAATCACCCCTGTCAAGTGGCATTCAGCTGCACCTCATGCCACTTGCCACCCCAGGATTAACTAGATTAACATAACCCCTATTTGTACCTCATTGCTTAATTAACATTGGTAAAAAGGCAAATATAAAATTCAGAGTAGGATCGATTGCTGTGAATGGAAGAGGTGGGTTTGGGGGCAGTGCTGGTGTGAGTGCAGAACATAGGGTGTGCAATATAAGTTTAAACTGGGGGAGAGAAGAGACTCAAGTTCACGCTTATTACAGCACTTGGTTTGCACCTTGGCCAGGCATATAACTACAGAAATACATATTTAAAAAAAAAAAAAAACATATTGCATTATCGACAGTTGTAAATAAAATAAAAACCATATTGCATCATAAGGCAGTTGTGTATAAAATAAAACAAAAAGCCATATTGCATTATAAGGCAGTTGTGTGTAAAATGTAACAATCACATTATCGCTGGTTCATGACATAATAACAAAGTGCATGGAGTGGTGAGACTGAAACATGGCTTTTATAACAGGCATTCAGTAACTGGTCTTCTCGGTATGAGTAATCCGAGACATTAAAATAAATAAATTCCACCTCACTTGCCTCGGGGCAGAAGGTCATAGGTTTAGGTGCCACACTAGGACTTGGGGCCCGTGCCATTACGATACTGTAATGCATGGTGGTGTGTGCTGCACTATTGGAGATGTTATACTGTGCATTTTGTTAAATGATTGTTTAAAGTGTAGTTCTTGAACAAAAAACAAAATAAAAACAAATGAATAAAATACCCAGTACTCCCTTATTTGAAGCACTGCATTTGGTATAAGCCCCAGAACTTCATGTGAGTCAAAATGTTCTATGCTTAATCTTATTCAAAATGGCCACCTGGGGCTGAGTGAGCTCAGAACTGCAGCTTCCTTCCCCATCATACCCATTACTTTCATCTGGTTCACACTGCAGTATTTCAGTAACCTGCTCTGCCCAATAAGGTGTAAGAGAGGCATACCCTTACAAGGAAGTGACATGTAGGTCCCATTAAGCACTTGCTGCTCTGCTAAAATCCTCAGTTCGAGAAATTGATTGGTTGACCTTGTTAGATTTGATAGTGTTTTACTATGCAGCAGTTTTGTTTTACTTTGGGAACAGGTTGTTCTATCTTGCCACAACTCCTCTGCCTAAAATGTTGTTGCTCTGTGAATTCTTATAGTGAAATGGGAGACCATTGCTAAATTTTCAGAGCACGACCTGGGAAGGGGATACAGATGAATGCCAACTGACCTTGAACCAGATTAAGCTGTTGGTGGTATTTTTAGTGAATGAGGGAATTTGGCCAGGACACGGGGAAATTCCCTACTCTTTTTGATAAGTGTCATGGGATCTTTAACATCCACCTGAACTACCACCAATCCAGGCATATGGGACCTCGGTTTAACGTCTCATCCAAAAGATGGCACCTCAAGTGCAGCATCCCTCTCATGCTGCACTACAGTGTCGATACTGGGATATTAACCCAAGTGCCAGATGTGGGAACTGAACCCACAGCCCTCTGAGCTCCTGGCCTCAGAGCGCAGTGTGCTACCATTTTGAGCCACTGACACTGCTTTTTATCAACTCCCTGCAGCACATTCTGAGCCCAGTTCTACCTAGACTTCTTGGTAATAGGAGATTAAGGCACCATTCTAAAATCAAAACTGGATGAAACTCAAACACGCGCATTTGTTCGCTTTTGGCAAGGAAGGCTGCAGATGATGCAGTGTAGGATAGTAACCAAAATGATTCCGGGCCAACAAGGCAGGTCCTGCAAGGATCAGCTAAGGCTCTAAACATGTACTCACTGGAGATCAGAAGGAGAGGGCGATAAGACCTTCAGGTACCCAAAAGGAATGAACAGGGTAGACTGAGGAACTATTCAGCAGAAATGGTGAATCAGAAGGCATGTTTATACAGCCGCCTTTGCACTGCAGCTGTCTGAGCACACAGGTTGGCCGGTGCTACAGAAGAGTCCATGTGGTCACTGCTGGTGTGGTTAGTCATTGTGTGAGCCCTCCCCGATCCAGCACGTGAGCAGGGATGCGTCTGGAGCGAATGGCTTACAGCCATGTGGACAGGCAGTGCCGCTGCACAGTGCACGTTCCCAGCATCCTTTCCACCCGGCGGAACAAGGAAGTGCAGCGACTCAGCAGGGATACTACCACCACAGAATTAGTGGTTGGATTTTGTGGATACTGCTGCTCTGGACAGGTAGACTAAATAGGCAAACAGTGGGCCACTAGGCGAAGTGTGGGGAGCCAAGTATGTAGTAGAAGGAACCAGGCTAGCCTTTCATTTAGCTTGAGAAGCCCATAGTAACAGGTGAGATGTCAGCAGTCTGCCAGTCATCAGGCGTGTCACTGATGATGTCAGCAAGTAGTTTACTGCCGCTCTAGACTCTTGGCCCTCTAGTGCTGACTGCATCTGTGCAGACAGGTGCCATGTAAATGCAGTCATAACACAGCCCAGATGCTTTTGGTGCTGAAACACTGCATAGTAAAGCGAAAGCGGGTGTGTAAACACACCTAAGAACACGGGGCATGAGTTGATGGGAGCTGGAGGGGGATTCGGGAGGGAGATGAGAAATTTTATTTTACAGAGAGTAGTTGAACCTTGGAGCAGCCTACTGACAAAGGTGGTGGGTGCAAGAACTATTAATGGTTTCAGACACGGCTGGGACCAAGTCAAAGGGCTTTACAGTTACTCGGGGTAGCAGTAGGACAGTGGGTAGGGGAGGCGAGGCAAAACCACTAAACAATGAGTCCCAGGGTAGGATAGGATATAGTAGGGCAGACTGGATGGAGCAATGGTCTTTCTTGTCAGCATTTTCTATGTTTCTGTTGTAAGATCCCTGGACCTCTGAATTTGTTTGGGACATTTGATTAGAGGGGTCTAAAGATTAACTATGCTTCCACCCCAACTTTTAATGAATTCCTTTCCATCTTTTCTACACAGATACTAACACACTAAAATGCCAGCAGAATAGGCCCTACGGTCTTTCGTGTCTGCTTTCGTTTGGTCAGCCCCACCCTGGGCTGACCTTGCTGCTCCCTCGCTGCCTCTGGCTTCTCCCTTCCCAGTCCGGATATTCTCGCTGCACAGGACTTTGCTTCCAGAACCCTTCCCTGTACCTGTCCCATCCCCTCTTGAACCCCTCCACTGTCTCTGCCTCCACCAGCCCCGTGGACAGCACACACTATAGATTCGGCTCCAGACCAATAGACAGAGAAATATGAGGTTGGGGGCTGTGCACTTGGCAGTAAATAGGGAGAGGGGTAGTGCTCTAACGTGGGCAGACTAGATGGATCATACAGTCCCCTTCTGCCATCACTTTTCTATATTTCTGTGTCTGCAGACTACCCAACCATGAGGAGAAAGGAACAGGAGCTGAGTTCACAATTGTTGGAAACTGCAAGAAAGGGTGGTAGTGGTGGGATTTTAATCTGCCCAAGGTGGACTGGAGTATACCGGCCACATCCTGTGCCAGGGTCAAGTAAGCCTGGATGCTATACAGAGTGGGTTTCTGACTCGAGGCATCAGTGAGCCCACCAGGGATGGGCAGTCCTTGACCTAGTGCTCACAGATCAGGAGTATGTATAAGAGATAATGGTCATAGAACCCCGAGATAACTACCACAGCATAGTGTGGTTCAGGTTGAATATAGGCGGGAAAGCATCCCGCTAAGCCCAAAATCCTGGATTTGGGAGGCTGACATCAGGAGGATGGGAGAGGTGTATAAGGATGTATCAAGGCGGAAGATTCAGGGGAGAAAGGAGATGCTACTTCACTGAGAGGGTGGTGGAGCCATGGAATGTACTGCCTAGGGGGCTGGTGGAGGCAGAGGCGGTGGAGGGGTTCAAGAGGGGTGGGACAGGTACAGGGAAGGGTTCTGGAAGCAAAATCCAATGCAGCGAGAATATCTGGAACTGGGAAGGAGAAGCCAGAGAAGGCGAGGGGCAGCAAAGTCAGCTCCCAGGGTGGGGGCTGACCAAGCGAACAGGCGAAAGACCATTAGGCCTATTCTGCTGGCATTTTAGTATGTTAGTATCTAAGGGCATCAAAGTGGACATGGGTGGCCAAAATGCCATCACCAAAGAGGCAATGCTGGCTGCCACAGCAGACTATGTAGGCTTAGGGGAAGAAATCAGGGCTTAATCACCCATCTGGTTTAACTCTGAGGTTGCCAGGGCAGTGAGGGACAAGAGGATGGCCTACAGGAGATAGAGGAGGACTGTGGAGTGAGGTGGATAAGAAACTACCTGAAGTTGGCCAAAGTTGCAGGCAAAGTAGTGCAGCAAGCTAAGGCACAGAAAGAACTCCAAATAGCTGAAGAGATTAAGAGGGGAGGGAGGCCGTCTTCGTTACATAAGTGAGAAAGGGACAAGAAGGGCGGGATAGTTAGGCTTAGGAAAGGGATGAATGGGTGGAGGAAGAAAGAAAGCAAGGAGGTTGAACAATTACTTCTGCTCTGTCTTCACTATGGAAAAGATGAGCTGGTGCTATCTGGGGAGGGAGCACAGATATGGTCATAGAAGAGGATGAGTGAGGGAGGGGCTGCTGGCACTAAAGGTAGACAAGTCCACAGGATTGGACAACATACGTACAAAGGGTGGTAGGGCGTTGGTAGAGGAGCTTGCGGCGGCTGGTGAGCCTCTTCAATAGTTCCCTAGAGTCAGGCATGGTGCCATGGGACTGGAGAATGGCACATGTCGTGCCTCTCCACAAGAGCGGACCCAGGGATGACCGGGGAACAAGCTGGTCAGTCTCACCTCAATTGTGCAGACTCATGGAGACCATACTTAAGGAGAGGCTAGTAAGGTGCATGGAAGAAAATGGTCTCTAGGTTGAGAGGCAGCATGGATTTGTGGGAGGATGATCATGTCAAACGAACCTGATTGACTTCTTTGATTGGGTCACCAGGGCAGTGGACACGGGCCTAGTGGTGGACATCCTTTACCTGGGACTTCAGCAAAGCCCCACCCAGTGCCCCCAAGAGGTTGATCAGGAAACTATGGATCTCGGGTTGAGAGAAATAAACCATGTGGGTAGAAAGCTGGTTAAGGGACAGGGTCCAGAGGGTTGTGTGGGGGGGTTATCCAGCACTCGGAAGTCATCAGTGGGGCTCAAAGGGCTGGAAATGTTGTTCATTGTCTTCATCTGACATTGGGGAGGCATAAAGGGCAAAATGTGCCTGTTCTCTCTCCCTAAGCTGGTCTCTGGGTTTCCTTACTCCTGGGCTGTACCTCCTGACACCGATAGGGCAGGCAGGAATCCGACCTCTGCAGGAGGAACATCCAGCACTCCACTTCCTGTCTCCTCAGTTTACTTCCTGCCTGCCATAAGGCACGTTCTCTGCAGGGGCTCTGCCACTGTTGCAGCAGAGCTGAGACAGCAAAACTGTAAGTTCAGTCTATTTTTATTTAAGAAGAGGATTAGCAAGGAGGCTTCAATTCTGTTGCCTCATAGTTTTCTGAGGGTCCCGAGTCTCAGCCATGCACGCTGCACAGACTGGACCCCTCTCTCCTACTCTTTCCCGCACTTTGAGGCAGACACTCCCCCAATGGTTCGGTGAGAGACAGAATTCACCGGAGGGCTAGATGTCCAAGATTACTACTGTTTGGCCATCATGCCTCCTCCAACACTGCACAGGACATTCTGGCATTACCCTGCTTCACAGTCCCACTGACACCAAGTCTGGCAGGTAACAGGCAGCAGGGCCCTTGCGCTGCACTTTATTTTCGGCTGCAGAGAGCGCTTCACTTCCCTCGCTGAGCTTAATTTCAGCTCGAGAGGAGCTGTGCCACATCCCCAAAATAGCGGGCAGGAGCTTTGTCGGCTCAGGAGGAGCCATTCTCTGCCCCTCGGAAGCAGTCGCACTTCTCAACAGCAGGCACCTCTTTTGGCTCAGGAAATGTGCCTGTTTGCGGATGACACCAAACTCTGTGGGAGGGTGGACACAGTGGAAGGGATGCAGGACCTGCAGGAAAACCTCAGAAAACTTGAAAGATGGTCAAGGTTCTGGAAGCGTGGCTTCAGTGCCAAGAAATGCAGTGTGTATGCATGTTGGGCAGGAACCCCAGGACCGAGTACTAGCTGGGGGGGCATGTGGCAGGAGCGGAGGAGGAAAAGGATCTGGGAGTGATGATAACTAGGAAACTGAAGCACTCTCGCAGTGTAAAAAGGCAGCAGCAAATGCAAACAGGATGTTGGGGTGTATAGCCTGGGGAATCTGTAGTAGGTGGAAGGAAGTTATACTGCCCCTATACAGGTTGCTGGTGATACCGCATCTGGAGCATGGAGTAAGATACTGGTGTCCATACTTTAAGAAGGACATCAGCCTGCTGGAGAAAGTCCAGAGGAGGGCAACCAAGATGATCACGGGTCAGCAGGGAAATCTTCCGAGGAGAGACTGGGAGCCCTGAGAATGTACTCCGTGGAGGAGGGGGGCATGATGGAGACCTTCAAATACTTGAAGGGGATAGGGAAGGTCTCTTCAAGCTAAGAGACAGCCGAACCACAAGGGGCACAGTTTAAGGCTGGTGGTGGTGGTGGGGTTAAGAGGATGTTAGAAAGCATTTTGTTATGGAGAGGGTGGTGGCCAACTGACATGCGCTGCTGGAGGAAGTGGTCTCAGAGAAGACAGTGGGCAGCTTTAAAAGACCTGGGATAGGCATAAGGGGAAGCAATGGGACCTGGAGGGGCAGACAGGGAGGGAGGGTAGATTTTTGGGGGGCAGGGTTAGTGGCATAAGATAGGGGCCTTGCAATACAGACAGACGCAGTAGACCAAATAGCCTTCTTCTGCTGGCTCTTTTGTATGTCGTATCAGCTTGACCTTGCCCTATAGTGGATTATCTGTTACATATCCAGCACTCGTTTATCCTTCTCACTTATCCGTCACATTTGTGTTTCCATCTGTATGGCTGAGCTACCTTTGCTGACTGTACTTGTCATAGAATCTGCACTCAGATCACTGTCATACTCAAGATATCCGTCTGTGACCATGGGGGACAGATGAGGTTGGATATCTGAGTGCTGGCTATGTGTGTGTGTGTGTGTGTGTGTGTGTGTGTGTGTGTGTACACACACACACACAATATTTTTAATGTTTCCTTCTTTTCTAAATGTACTATGTTACTTGGTAGTAAATTCCATCTACCCACTTCTCTGAGAAGTTACTTGTTCCTATCCCCTTGAACATTCCACCTTTTAGCTGCATACTGTGTCCCCAAGCAGTGCTTGCAAATTTTTTTTTTTTATAGTTCCTGTATCTTTTATGAAATCAAACAGCATGATTATATCTCCTCTTAGTCTTTGCTCTAAGCTAAACCTTGGTCTCTCCCAGTATTTCATTGTCTCTCCACGTATCATTAACCTAGTTCCCTTAGGCTGACTAATGGATACAAGCTTCAAGGCCTCAGCACCTCTTCATTAGGTATTGCAGGTAAACAAACTGACAAATTACTTTTTGAGACTAGATTTGTATATCAAACTCTCAGAAGCTAGTCCATCATGATGTTAGTTCAGTGTTCCCCATTCATTGTTTTAGCGTGGTGGCCACCACCCTATATTTTTACCACCACCCTATATTTTTATCCATTACTGATTGTTTTTCACAAAATCCTCAAAATTGTCTTTTATTGACATCCTTTATTGCACTACTACCCTGTTTTGATGCTAGCACATATATTTACTTAAAATCCACTTATGCATATGCACAGTGCATATAGGAGGTTCAGAAAAATAACACAACTTTTGACCCAGTCACCACTGCATGCCTATATTTTTCAGACAATGGAGAACTCTGTTAGTTCAATAATAGGTGTCCCCTGCAACACATGTTTTCCCAATCTTTTTCCTCCTTTGAGATTATAGATTGTACTCAGAAGTAAATGATGACAAAACTGGCAGTTGGAATGCAGATCCCTGGAACATTGTTCATAGTCCACCAGCTGATTTGTAAGGACAGCTATTCAGCATGAGGTTCCCATGGCCCAGTCACTATTGGGTTGGGGCAGTTGCTGTTGGGCTTGGGTTCCAATTCCCAGTTAGAGCCACATCATACTACTACTTTCTTACTAGGTTTATATTTTAGATGCCTAACAGTGGCTTATATACCTCTAAAAACTGCCTTACCGTCTCTGTTGAAATTAGAATGGGGTTAGGGTGGACAGCTCAACAAGCAGTTTTATAAATTGTACACAGTTTTAGTACATTTCATTTTATGGAACCTTGGATCTAAATACTAACATACTAACATACTATTTGCCAGCAGATTAGGCCTTTACGGTCTATCGAGTCTGCTTTCGAATACTGTCATGTGTTTGGTCAAAGCCAAGTCACATGACTTTTTTAAGTAGGGACTGTTGTCCAACTTTTCCTCAACAATGGACATTAGTTCATTATAACAGGCAGTAGTTTAAAATCTGTTGCCCGTCGTCATTAATATATCCCTCCCCAGCAAGTACAGTATTAATCAAGTAGCTTGTATAACACATGTGGCTGCTGCTTGTGACATGGTAGCTAGCAGGCTGAGAGGAGGAGTGGCTCCGTGTTGGGACTAGGAGAGTTATTTCTTTCTTTCTCCTTTCTTGTGCTGGTCTGAGAACTATAAGACCACTGGGATCTTCTTGATAGGAATTCCCAGGCAGGAAAGCAAAGCTGCAGCATTGGGACATGGAGAGTTAGTTATTTTTTGAACATGGTGTAAGCACCAGGGTTTTTTTAAGCAAGCGGACACGGTTATGTGGTGGGACGTATAAGTAACTCTGTGCAAAATTAAATAAGACAACGATTTAAGTTGTTTCGATATAGCGAACATCTTGACTCCCTGGTATGGATTATTAACTTCTAATAGTCCTATTACCTTTAGCCTTTGAGCAATATAACTATTGTCAGTCACTAGTTTATCCTTTGGAGTCAGAATGTGTTTTATTTTGTTTTCTTGGTAAACAGGTCAGATTTTAAAAATATCGCCAGGGTGACAGTCCTGTTTGCAGATGAAATACAGTGTTAACCGTACACACTACATGTTGATACAGCATATCAAAATACTGTATAACATTCAGTTCCAGTGAGTTTGAAAGCAAGTTGTAGTAAATGGGCAGAACGGAAACTGAATATCTGCTGGTGGTGGTCTGATGAAAATAAGATGGGTGCTACATTGCAGAGCACTCCCAGCCACCACCCAAATACATTAAACCACAAACCATGTATTGCTTAATGTGAGCAAAATACTGAGTCATGAACTATTGACAGAGATGCCTAGTACCAAGTTTTCTTACATATTTTCAGTATACAAATGTAAGAACAAAAAAAAACAAGAGGTACTGCCTCACTGTGTGGACTAGAAACAACACTTGAGTGATACCATTAAATGCATGCTGAAAATATACTGTAGAATTGATTTATTTCACTGTAAAAAAAAAAAAAAAAGTCTTGCTGTGTTCATTTTAGAAAGAGACCGCTAAATTAATTGAACAGCTAAGTTAGTTATCTACATCAGACTCATTATATGGAAGTACAGGACAGTGAAATTTAACTGCAGCTTTAAGTCCCATAGCCTTGGACGCTAAATTTAATGAGCGTGCTATTTTTCAGTTCTACAGTATATTCTGAAAAATTCAATGATTTTATTTTCAGCATGAATTCAATATTGCCTTTTTGTTCTATTTGTTACTATATTGATATCAGTTTTTTATGGTAAATTTTTATTCTCTTCCTCCCCACGTCTTGTGATTTACCTCACAAAAAAAGTATCTTGACCCAAGGGAAGGGATCAGAGGCGGCTCAGGGTTTTTGACAGTCAAATTATTCATATTGTGGCCCACTGTGAACTAAAATGCTGAAAAGGCCATAGTGCTTTACACACATACAGCTTTAGTAAAGAAGATTGTTGGTCCATTCAGTTCCTCCCCTCACCAGCCAGTGGGAATACCTATTCTCTTCAGGTTTTCAAAGTTGGTGAAGCCATTTGATTACCAAGTATATATTAGAATGTAGTAGCGACAATAGATGCAAAAGCAGTAGTGATTTTTAATTTTTTTTTTTTTTTTTGTGGGTGGGGCTGCAGCGCATGTCAGTTGCTTTTAAAGTGGTTACCTTGAATCTTGATGTAAATATATTGATCTTTTCCACCATCCTGCCAGTCCTGTCAAGTCATATTCTGTTTTGCTCTCCCACTCAAGTTAAAAAGTTTGCCAGATAGTTCTTGGGGCGGATGTGAGAAGCTCGGAGAATGCAGAAGTCAGCAACTGCAAGTCTTCCTCTTTGTGCTGGTCACAGGGTAAAGACTACTGGGATCTTCCTTTCATGCCACCCCAGGAAGCTGACTTGTAGCCACAGAGTGCCATGCCCACTGCCAGTGGACTGTGCAGGTCTTCTTCCTGACTTCCTGGCAGTTAGGCAGCCTGTAGCACAGGCTTGTCCCAGTCAGACATTTGTGCCAAGAAGCTCATTCTCCAGCAGCACTCTTCTGCAGCAGCCTTACACTTAGAAGACCACCCACGTGGAGACTTCTACCAGCAGTTGAGTGCGTGGTAATGAGTAGACTGCCCCAGTGCTGGTACATTGATTGCACTCCTTGTTTTTCTCTGGGGCACCACTCATAGTGAGTACAGGTTGTTTTTTGTGGGGCAGTTCAGAATGCAGCACCCTTATGGTGATCGGACTATAGGCTGGAGGTAACATTGGAAAATGGAATTGCTAGCTGAGCATGGAAACTTCGTCAGGTCGCCGGTTTGCCAGCGTGCTTTCCAAGTTCCTGCCGCAGATGATTCAGCAGCATTTTCAAATCAGCCTAGTGCTCATTGCTATTTGAGAAACTTCAGGCACAGTTTTCACTACTGAAGCCTTTGTCATGTACTCTGCTGCAGCTCTCCTTGTTCCTGGTGTGAGGAGTTTGCAGCGAGCACTTGCCCTAACGTTGACCCTGCTGCTCTCAGGACCCTGAGCAGTACCCATTCTCTTTCCTAAGCTGGTCTCTGGGTTTCCTTACTCCTGGGCTATACCTCCTGATGCTGATAGGTAGGCAGGAATCAGACATCTGCAGCAGGGGACATCTAGCCCTCCACTTCCTGTCTTCCTCAGTTCATTTCCTGCCTTGCAGGGAGCAGGTACTCTGCAGCAGAGCTGTCACTGTGGTGACAGGGCTGGAACTTCAAGACTGTAAGTTTGGATTTTTTGTCCTTTTCTGGATTTGCTCGGAGAGCATGGACCAACGACAACCCCTCTCTTTGTGCCAGTAGGGGTCGTTAGTACCTCCCCTGCTTTGTTGTACTCTTCTCCTGGATTTTTATTTCCCAGGTGCATTACTTTGCACTTCTTTGCATTGAATCTAAGTTGCCATATGTCTGACCATTCCTCCAACCTTACCAAGTCCCTTCTCATCCTTTATACCCCACCTTGTGTATCAACACACTGCAGTGGTTGCTTGTTCCCAGATGTCTACTGACTTCTAAGTTTGTGATCCTCTCTCCATTTGAGAGCACCAGGTCTAATATTGCTCCCTCCTGAGTGGGTTCCACCACTAGCTGTCTAAGGCATGCTCCCCGTGGGAGCATGAGAATGACCCTGCTCTTGGATGTGGCTGCAGTCCATGTCACCCAGTTAACATCTGGCGTATTCAGGTCCCCATCAACAGTATCTCCCTTTTCCAGCCATTTTGAGAATGCCTCTATCATTTTCTTGTCCATTTCTCCCTTGAGATGGGAGTGTGTATACAACCCCGTGCGGATTGTGATGCCATTCCCTGTCTCCAAGGTGACCCAGAGTTCCTCTTGTCCTCCCCTTTACTTTTTAGTTCTGTAGCTTTGATCCCTTCCCTTATGTAGAGAGAGCTACTCCACCTCCTCTTTACCCTCCCTGTCCCTTCTGTAGATTGTATACCCTGGTATGTTGACATCCCAGTCATGGTTCTCCGTGTACCATGTTTCTGTGACTGCCCAAATATCAAGTGTTCCTCTTCCATCAGGGCTACTAGCTCTGGAAGCTTGTTTCCCAGACTACAGGCATTGGTACTCATTGCCCTCCATTTAATGTTGGCTTTATCCTTTTTGCCCCATCCTTGCTCTTATTGCCCTTGTCCATCTTTCCATTTACCCTGTCCTGCCCTCTGTCAAGCTCTGTACCTCAGTGTTTCCCTATTACCTGCCATGTTTTGTGGGGAGGCTTGAACTTTCCTGTTTCCTATCAGCACCTCCCCTTGGCTAGTTTAAAGCTTGCCAAGGAAGCCTTTAAACCTGTCACCTAGGAGGCGTGTTTCCCTTCCTGGACAGATGCAGACCATCATGCCAGTATGAGACCTTCATCTCTCCAGGTGGACCCCAGTCCCCAATGAAGCCAAAGCCCTGTGCTCTGCACCAGTTTGCAACCATTCATTAAACTGCATGGTGTGCAGTACCCTAGCCTCACCCCTGCCATAGACTGGCAGCACCTCTAAGAAGGTTACCGTGCTTGCTACCTGTCTGAGGCCCCTCCCCAACTCCACAAATTCATCCTGCACTGCACTGATCTCATGTCTAGCTAGGTCATCAATGAGTTTCACAGGCTGCTCAGCTAACTGCTTATTTTTTCTCATCGCTCATTGAGACAGATTAAACCCTCTCCAGTGACAGTCCCAGTGGTCAGGCGTCATGGCCAGGATGTAGGTGGGTCATCCACACTAAGTCTGAGACATGACCGTGCAAACCTCAGGAGCTGAGGAGGGCTCACCTGCATCAGCTGTTGGCACCGGGCAGGGATCGCTGTTGAGACACAAGACACAGCATAAACTTCCTGAGTGGTGAACAATAGGCCATGCCCAGAGGCACTCTGAACAGCAATTCCTCAATCAGGATAGCTTGCTTCCAACTGACAATCTGTCCGCTGACATACACGAACTTCAGAGCGACACAAAAGCCTAAAGATGCTAAAGGAATACCCTCTTTCAGTGGCTTGAGCACCACTGATCGACATGCATACCAGGACAGGAAAATGCCACAGCAGAATGATGACTCGGTCACAAGGTTGGCGGCCAAGGAATAGCAGATGAAGGGCAGTGCCTCCCACATCCAGACAGAACAGTGGGCAATACTCAGATCTTTTCGCCAGTTTGCAGAACTCAAGACAAAGCAGTTCTGTTCCCTGGTCAAGGATGAACCAGAGGGAGCTCAGGGCACTTTTTCCCATAATCTGGGATATGTTCAGTCTCCTGCAAGCCTTTCCTCCAATACCGTCTCTATCAAGAGTTCTGCACAGAGCAGCTTTGAGAGGACAGTCATGATTCTAGTCTGTCCCTTATGTCTTGCCCATGTTTAATTGGTTATCATTCTCTGGTCAAGGCGCCACCTCTAACATTCAGGTTCAGCCGGACATTCTCCTTCAAAGTCCGGTTCTGCATCCCGTGTCAAGAACTTGTCTCTCTGGGCCTGGAGCTGGGTGGAAAACTTTCAGGGAGCTGTGCTACAGCGCTTCTGTTATTAACATGATGGGAACCGTGTATCTCTTCTTCCTCCAAAGTGCATTATAGAATCCAGGAGGATTTTGGTTCTGGCTTCATTCCAGTCACTTATAGAGTATCCCAATATATTGGCCTTTACTCCTGCAGTTCCTTTACAATAGATGGACGAAGGACTGCAACCAGCCACTTTCAGGTTGGAGTTTTTCTGCAGGGGCACTCTTCACGAACTCTGGGGATTGTCGGGTTCAAATCCCCATGTCTTGTGTTTCTAAAAGCAGCAACATTAAATGTATTCCTTTACACCAAAGCTACCACCTTGGAGTAGTAATATAGTTTTTATTTTTATTTAGCTTTTGTTAACTGGGTAAGTGCACTAGCCATAAAATGACTATTTTCGGCCACGACCGGGAGAGTACGAACATGCAGAAACTTAACAGGCTAACAAATTACAAGTGCTTTACATACAATGAGTTAAAAGGATAGAGTATATCAGAACATACAAAGTAAAGTGCTTTACGTACAAGGAGTTAAAGTGGATACAATATATCGGAGACATACAGAGTAGACCATTCATAAGTTCATAGGTGCCTACCTATGCAATGAATAGAGAGGACCTTGGACAATAAATTATCAGGTGACATATCATATGAACAGAACAAGGTAAACAAAACAAGTAATACAAAGGATGAAATAACCATTGAGAGCAGGGGTGTCATTAAGGAAAGGTCGGTAAGTGAGGAAGAGGGAGCAAGCCATGAAATTAGATTATATGAGTGTATGTAAGTGTAAGGGAGATGCCTGCAGTGCAGGATTGTAGATGGGCAGGAAAGGGAGCGGGACAGGCTGAGGCAGTAAGAGGGTTATATAGAGGTGAGGAAATACTATTGTATGGCCAGAGACATCAGTCATTAGGTAGGGTGAAAGCAGGAACAGGTTCTCAAGGCTGCGACCAGGGTCCCCTTTACAGTCTTTTAAGGTGTCCATCATACATCTCAAATAAAAGGTCGCCTCTTTCCCAAAGCTATTGCTTCTGCCAGGAGGACCAGCAAACTAAGAGCATTGCTTACCCAAGAGCTGTACTCTTGTTCCTCAGGCTAGAACAGTTCCAACTTTTGTTTGCCAAAAGTTATGTCTCCTCTCCATTACAATCAAGGGTTCATTCTTCTTTCCTTATGCCCACTCTAAAAGCAATAAGAAAGGAAAGTTTCATACACTAGACCTGGGAAAACATGCATTAAGAGAGAGGAAGCTATTAGCAAAACCTTAAGTTTATTCTTGCTAGCTACGGACAAAAATTTTGAGTAGCAAGGATTTGTTGGAGCTTTATAGCGATTGGATTCTATCAGTCACCTCCACGACTTATGATCAGGCCGGAGTAACTCCTAGCCCAGTGAGAGCACATGGCCCCTTCAAGGCGTAATTTAGCTGGCTATCTGATCATCCACACATTTTATTAAAAAATAAATAATATTTTTCACTGGAGGTGAGTATATCGGTGGAGACATCCTTGGCCGCAAAGTGCTTCAGTGGTGGGGAACCCTTCTGGTTTTGACATTCTTCCCACCTGGGACATCTGGGGACGTCTGCTTTCATATATCCTAGGAGAGAGAAATCGAAATTTAAATACCTATAAATTTTCTTTCTCCGACTGCTGGTCTCCGGAGGCTTCAGATTCCCTCCCAGAATGTATATAGTTGGCTGGCCTCAGGGCCATATATGCCTTAAAATTCTTGTTTTCTGTTTCCAAGTTCTTGTAGTATTGCCACATTGGACTGCTTTAGGAAGAACTGAGGAAGACAGGAAGTGGAGGGCTGGATGTCCCCTGCTGCAGAGGTCCGATTCCTGCCTCCTATTAGCTGCAGAGGTCCGATTCCTGCCTCCCTATCAGCATCAGGAGGTACAGCCCAAGTAAGGAAGCCCGGAGACCAGCCGTCCGGAGAAAGAAAATTTACAGGTATTTAAATTTCGATTTTCAGGACCTGATTCTACTTCTGGCATCAAATCTTGCTTGTGGGACTCCTCCTGTATTCCAAATTGGGGCAGCTGACAGCAGTTCTCCCCTCCCCGCACTCTATAGGTCTCACAGCACTAACTTTTCTCCGGAGGACTTCAGGCCAGTTCTGTCCAGGAGTTGCTGAGACTACAAACTCTGGCTGCTGGTAGGGGCAAAAGTGTTTGCTTATTTCAAATCGGATTAATACCTTTGAGCTGGGGACTTGTTTACAAAGGCTCCAAGTCAACAAGGAATACAAGACATTTGCAGGTGATGAAACATTGCAGAACAGAAAGAACATCAAATAACAAGTAGTATTAGTGTGCAGTTACAACATTAAGCAGGGTACAACAAGTGAGAAGAAACAGGATCACACTTGTGGAGAAACATATTAATGCAGCACTAATTAAGTGCGGTACAGTGTTTAACAATCATGTTACGTTCAGAAGTGGCTCCCATTCTGCAGAAATGCAGTTTTAGCAGCCACGGTGAGGCTTTGTCAAGGAGAGGTAGTAGGTGGGGGAGGCAGTTGTGGGAGTGGAGAGAGGGTAGTGGTTTGATGGTGCTTAGAAGTGTCTTCAGAAAAGGACAAGGAGCAAAACATGGACAAATCCTTCTGGGGGGTGCAAAAATGTACCCTGCTAGCCACCTTCACTGACTCCTTCCTGCCTGAAATGCAAGACAGCGCTACCCCTCCCATTATTACTCCTGAGAGGAGGACCCCATGATATCCACACACCTCGGCGAGTGAAGGGACAGTCACAGCTTTAGCTGGCCCCAAGCCTGATTGCTAAGCTGAACAGGGCATTTCCATTAGATCCCGTGGTGCTTCAGACTCTACAACCCTGTACCTCCCTCAGAGGCCTACACCCAAAAGCATCCAGGAAAAGAACTTCTTCACCTTCCTCAGAAGGCGAAAACATGTGGGAATGCGGTGCAACAAGAACAAGCAACATTATCGTCTCTCCTGTTATTCAGAGCGAGGGGACGATGACCACTCCAAACATCACAAAAGAAAAAGAAGAGGGCAAGATCTCCTTCATCATCTGACTCAGAGTCATCTACAGAAGCTGGGGATTACACAGCAGTTTGTCAGAAGGAGGGGCAGGGTCTGACAGGCACCTGAAGATGGCCTTTACTTTTTTTTTTTTATCAAGAAAGACCTTAACAAGATCCCCGCAGCCTGGAAGCATCCACAATGAAAGAGAACAAGCCGTCTTTCAAGTTGCACAGATCTACTGATTCCCCATCCTGCCAGCCATAAAGGATCTGCTTAAGGAGAGTGGCAGGGCCCAGAACCGGTCCTGTGCCATGTCAGTAAATTGCTGAGGTTTGACAAGAAACCTGTCTGATACATGGCTATACCTCCCTAAGATCAATCATATTATCTTGTCTCTAAGAAAAAAAAACAACAAAACTCTGGCAGACAGCAGGGCCATCCTCCAGGATACAGTGGACTCCTCTCTTAATTAAAATAAAAATCCAAGCTTCTGCAGCTTCCATGTAGGTGGCAACTGCTACCCTTTTGCAGCTAGGGCTGCCCTGTCTTAGCTACTGTCTCCAGCTTTCAAGCTGACTTCAGCTTCAGCATACCTGGCAGATGTCTTCGAGGGATGCAGTCTGCTGCACCGCTTGAGCATAGTTCTGTCAAACCTTGGCATGAAGAAACCTCTGCTTATGGGCCTGGCTGGCAGACATTTCATCAGAAAAACACCTAGTCAGCGCCCTATATGAAGGAGGCCTTTTAATTTGGCATAGCCCTTATGGAAGCTGTATTTAAAAAATAAATTCCATGGAGACTGCAGAAGTTGGCATGATTCAGTTGAAATCCAGAGACAAACCTTGATTTGGCTGATCCCAGAAGCTTTTCATGATCAGTAATCTTACAACAAATCAGGCTTTCAAAACAAGGCTTCACTAACAAATGACCCTGGTTAGCCTTCTGTAAGCAACTCACAACTGAAGCGGAGGCCCAGGAACTGCGACTCTGGAAATGCAAAAATGTTTTTTAACAATGTGACATTCTGGGCCCATCCCGAAATAGGAGGCAGACTTTCAACTTTTTCTTCAGGGAATGGGGGCTGCCTCCAGAAGGAGGAAGTGATAGTCACCACAGAATGTTATGCTGGTTCAACTTTAAGCAGATTTGCATATGCAGCCTATGATGCTTTGCATTGTGCGGGCATGTGTGATTTTGTATTTTCTTGAAACTTGGCTTCCCAGCCAAATGCCCTTTAGGTAACCCTTTCCTCAATGTTTGCTCACAGAGGTTCTTTGTTTTTAAATAGTTTTTGTCTTAATGGGTTCACCACAACATAACCCAGACAGACCATCTTAGGGTAACTGGTTCATTCCACTGGGGTGTCAAACAAGCGGCATACTGATGAGTCCTGGTAGGGCCAAAACACGGTCTATGTCATCTGTTAGCACTCTTTGCAAACTGTGTAGAGGGCTTTTAGGCACCATGCAATTTTGCTTAAAGTTGAACCAAGCATAACATTCTGTGGTGATTTGCATATGCAGCCCATGATGCTTTGCATTGTGTGGGCATATGTGATTTGTATTTTCCCTCTGTATAACTGCTTGGTGAGGGCGCACCTCGAGTACTGCATGCAGTTTTGGAGCCACACTTAAGAGGGACATTGAACTCCTGGAGGGTCCAGAGGAAAGCAACCAAAATGATCTGGGGCTTGGGGAAAAGGACCAATGGGAGAGGCTCGAAGAGCTAAATAGACATTGGAAGAGAGAAGTGACGAGGGGACATGATAGAGGCCTTCCAGGTACATGAAGGGGTAAATAGGAGGCGCAGTCAGGGTGCTCGAGAAGGATGGGGGCAACTAGAGAGCATGGGTGGAAGCTGGAGGCGATTCAGGGAGAAAGGAGGTGCTACTTCACTGAGAGGATAGTAGAACCATGGAATGTGCTGCCTGGGGGCTGATGGAGGCAGAGACTGTGGAGGGGTTCAAGAAGGGTGGACAGGTACAGGGAAGGGTTCTGGACGCTAAGTCCAAGGCAGCAAGAATACACTGGACTGGGATGGGAGAAGCCCAGGAGGGAGGGGGCAGCAAATTCTGCTCCCAGGGTGGGAGGCTGACTAAACAAGCAGACACGAAAGACTGTTAGGCCTATTTTGCTTGCATTTTGTATGTTAGTATGTCCTTCAAGGTGGAGACACTAGCGTCCATCTTTGGGAAAGTTTTAGGATGCATACTTGCACATTCTCATGTGGAGTCTCACAGGTAGTATCCTGAGGTTCAAAGTCCAAGTTGTCACTTCCAATTCAAAACCTTACAATGAGACTTTCATCAGCTCCCGGAGTCTTCTCCAAGGTACTAGTGGCTGTGATAGCACTTCTCATTACTCCAGGGATTCAGCTGTTCCCATGTTTAGACAATATCTTAATTTGAGCCAAACCGTGTGAGTCCACTCAACAGACAGTTACCGTGGTCATCCAATGCTTGACCGCCCATGGTTTTGTTATCAGTCATCACAAGAGTTTTGTTATACAGTGCGCAACACTTGGTCATCTAGAGGCAGACTTCCAAACTTGCCAGGGTAATGTCTTCCCTACGGAGACAACATTTCAGGACTTAAACGCTTCTTCAAGAAATTTCAACATGCCACTTCATACCAGCTCAGTTGTTCATGCAACTGATAGGAACAATGGTTTCAGGCGGACACAGTTCCGTGAACTGTGATTCATATGCGACCAACTCTGGCATCTCTCCCAAACAGTGGTCCCCAGCAGGGCAACAGACAATACAAAGTAACCGTATCACAGTGTTTGAAGGGCAGTCTCGGTGGACAGTGAGGTGGAACATAATGAAGGGGTTGAATGGTTGGTGTGACCGGAGATCCTGCCACTCTTGAGACCGACCTTTTCTTAGATCTGTCACAACAGTTCTTCTATTCCTTAGCCTAATTTGTCCTTTACAATTTCTAGTCCATAAGGTTGGCCACCTATGGGCACCTCCTCCTTTCTTGACTGTGCTATAGTGTCCTCTTTAATTTTCCTTTTCCTCTCAGGTCCCTCGTGACAGGAGGTTATTGTTGTGACCTCTGAGCTGATGTAAAACAACAGGCTGTGTTCGTTGTTGTTGGATTTAGTATGCAGTGGCACTACGTCATAAATACCTTGATGTAATTATAATTTATATGTATGAAACCTGTAAATGTTGAAAATGCCATGGCACTAGGTGTTTTTGATAAAGGTAAAAAGTACTAGGTGACTGTATTATAGAAATTAAGTTACGGAGGTAGAGATATCAGAAAAATCCCTGTTGTGTTATCTAAAATACATAGGCTTTGATGGCAGATAAGGACTGCTTGGCCCACCTAGTCTGCCCATTTTCTACCTACTGGAAAAACTGCAGATCCTAGTTAACCAACAGCCTACTTCCTCCTACCCCCATAATTGCCGTATGTCTGTCCCATGCATTCTTGAATTCCTCCACTGTTTTTGACCCACAACCTCCTCAGGAAGGCTGTTCCATCGTCCTACCACCCTCTCTGTGAAAAAATGCTTCCTCGCGGCCTTAGCTGCAACCTGCGACCCAGTTGAAAATCGACGGTCCGGTGAAGGGTATCTCTCCCGCTCCTACGAACGTCGGCGGTGGGACTTACCTTTTGAGCCCTTCTAACCGACTGAATGTCCCATGGTCCTTCCCCTTGGTTGAGAGAGACTGACAAAGTTCTTTAAAAGAAGCTGTATAGGAAGAGCCCAAGGAGAGCAGGATAAATGCGCGACCAAGGAGGAAGAAGAAGTGGCCTGGGCAACTTCCTCTTGAGGCGATCATCTGCTCAACTGTTCATGGAACCTGCCGCCATGGTACACGCCCAGGCCTCCTTCCGACTTGACGGCGGTATAGTTTCTCAGGGTGCCCCAAAAGTAGTCGAGCAGCATGGTCCTCCAAGACTGAAGCCGAGAAGGAGCTGCTGGTCATAAGCCTGCGAATCGTGAGTCAACCCAGGGCAGTAGACTCGCGTGGCGTCTGCGGATCGGTCTGGGACATCTCTTCTACCCACAGGGGCACCGATGAAAGCAGGAGTCTATTTGTCCATCGTACGAGGGAAGTCAAGACCATAGTCTTGTAAATTTTAGAATTAGTTTCAGGTTAACTGAAGAGTGTGGATCCAGACCTAAACGCAGCTGAGGGAGGAACCTGAGTTTCAAAGCGGTAAGGAAGATCTTGCATCATGGGGTGGAGCCAAGAGTTTTACGCCTGGGTGGGTGGGAGGAGCCAGCTTGAAGACCTTCTGGCAAAATTTAAAGCGACAAGGAACCTGCCAATAAGTGTGGATGAACAACATATACCACTCCTAGAACTCCTGTTACAGGTGGGTAACCTGTATTTCCTCACGTCGCCCTGAGCTGTTCCCCTCTATCTTCAAATTGTGCCCCTTGTTCTTGCACATCTCTTTTTCTGAAAGATGCTCCCAGCTTGGACTTTGGTGATTCCTTGAGGTACTTGTAAGTTTCTATCCTGCCCCCATTTCCTTGAGGGTATGCATATTAAGTTTCTTTAATCTCTCTTAGTATGGTTTCTGGTGCAGACGCTGCACCATTTTAGTTGCCTCCATCCTGTCTATGTTCTTGCGGAGATGGGGTCTCAGAACTGTACCCAGTACTCCAGATGGGGTCTCACCAACTGTCCGTACAGAGGGATGACAACTTCATGTTTTCTACTGGTGATGCCTCTTCCTCTGCATCCCAGTATCCCCCAGCCATCCTTACTGCCTTCCACATAGCCTGCCTACCATTAGGTCATCTGATATGACTACCTCCCATGTCCCTTTCCATTTTTGTTGTTGTTAGTACACCTCACCCCTTCATTGTGTAGTCTTCCATTGGGGTTTTGTTTCCCAGGTGCATTACTTTGCACTTCTTTGCATTGAGTCTAAGCTGCCATACCTTTGACCATTCCTTCAACCTTGACAAGTCCCTTCTTATCCTTTCCGCCCCTCCTTGTGTAGCAACCCTGTTGCAGATCTTTGTGTCATCTGCAAATAGGCATACTTTTCCTTCCAGTCCTCTGCAATGTCACTTTTATAAAGACATTAAAGAGGACTGACTAATACTGAACCCTCGCGGTACCCTGCTAGTAACCCCTTTCTTGGCGTGGACTCAGTTTACTGTTACCCTCTGCATCCTGTTGTCCGCCAATTTTGTACCCAGGCTAGCACCCTGGGACCCACTCCCAGGCTGGTTAACTTCTTTATTAATCTTTTGTGTGGGACTGTGTCAGATGCCTTGCTAAAGTCTAGGTAGGCCAGGTCCACAGCCCCTCCCTGGTCTACTACTTTGGTCACCCAGTCAAGAAATCTATTAGATTTGTCTGACGTGACCTTCACGCTGTGAATCCATGCTGCCTTGGGTCCGTGCCCCACTGGCCTCTAGGTACTTGACAGTTCTTTATTTCAGAAGTGATTCCATCATTTTCCCTACCACTGAGGTCAACCTAACAGGTCTGTAGTTTCCTGCCTGTACCTTGCTCCCACTTTTGTGAAGGGAATCACATCTGCCTTGCTCCAGTCCACAGGTACCACACCATCCTTCCATGATTTGTTAAAAGGATAGTCAGTGGTGTCATTAGTTCTCCCTTAGTTCTTTCAGAATTCTGGGGTGAATCCCATCAGCCCCATTACCTTGTCCACCTTGAGTTTTAGGAGTTCTTTCAGGATCCTTTCTTCTGTGAATGGACTGGTATTGACCCCCTATCTGGTGTGCTTCTGTTGTTTGGTTTAAGTCACGCCCCATCTCTTCTTTTGTGAATATTGAACAAAACTATTCATTCATTATCTCTGCTGCCTCTGCCCACCTCCCTTTATTAATGCATGTAAATTACAGATAGTTTGAGAGGCTCTTTGGCACCATGCATTCCTGCTGTAAACTGAGCCAGTCTGAAATGACACAGGTGATTTGCATATACAGTCTGAGAATTGCATGGTGATTTGCATATACATCACATGATGCTTTGCATTATGGGAGTATGTGTAATGTTGGTTTCTTTGAAACTTGGCTTACTGTCGATGCCCTTTGGGTAACCCTGCTTCAGTGCTTCTGCACTGAGGTTCGTTGTCTTTAGCTTTTTTTTTCTTATTTGAACCCCCACCATCTCAGCAAACAAGGCCCATATAAGGGAAGCTGAATCTCAACTGAAAAGTTAGATCAGTGGGCTTGTAGGTGCTAAGTGCAGAGGAAGGACATTCATAGTCTGTTGCTGCAAACTGATGTATTGAAGAAGAGTATCTTCCGTATTTTGAATAAACATCACACAGAGACTGTGTGTGTGTGTGTGTGTGTGTGTGTGTGTGTGTTGAACCTGAAGTTCTGTGTCTGGTCTGTCTGTTATCCCACAACCCCACACAGTGGGTCATCCCAGCAGGTGTACAAATCACCACCGACTTCAGTTTCAGAGGGTTGGGTGGCCACTTGAATCACCTCTTAGCTCAAGGCAAGTGGTCATTACTGGGGTCATGTCCCAGCATCAATGTACTGGAAATGTGAGCAGTCCATCTTGTTCTACAGAGGTTCAGAGATACCATTTTCCATCAAGACATCATGATTCTCACAGGCAACAGAACCACCATGTTATACATCAGCTGGCATGGGGAACCAGAAGCAGACCTCATGCTTGGGAAACTCTGCAGTTGCTCCACTGGGCTGAAAATCACCTCTCCCGCCTCTCTGTCACTTATATCCCAGAACAGGACAACCTCACAGCAGACTGGCTCAGCCGCAAGGCATTCTACTGGGAGAATGTGAACTAAAGACAACGCATTTCAGCTGCTAACTTCGATGTTTGGGAACTCCCAGGTAGACCCTTTTGGCTTCCAGATAAAACACCAAAGTGCAGCTGTTCTGTTCATTTACAAGGGACAATCAAGCATTGGTAAGAGATGCCTTCTCCTCCAGTGGGGTCAATACAGACTTCTATATGCCTTCCCCTTCATCCTCATTCTGTCCTGGGTGTTACACAGAGCGGTGCAGGAGAAAGTGGAACTGATCATGAGTGAGTTGACCATGGTTCCCCACGTTCTCCACATGGCAAAGGATCCACCACACACATTTTGGATCAGTCTGGATTTCCTTCACCAAGGGTCCATAACTCATCAGAATTTACACAATCTATACCTCCGGCCTGGAGAATGAGCAGGAAACACACTGGGAGGGTGGTGGATGCCTCAGGCCCTAAGAGTGGATAAAGCACCGGGCCCAGATGGGATCCATCTCAGGTGCTGCAGGAGCTGGCTGATACTCTGGCAGCACCTGTAGCCGGACCTTTTAACTCACTAAGTCCTGCAGTTGGGTGGGTGCCTTGACTGGGAGGATGGCCCATATGAGTGCCTATAACAAGGCGGCTCATGAGAGGAGCCAGGAAACTATAGGCCTGTTAGCCTGGCGTCGGGTAGTGGACAAGTGATGGAATTCATCTTGAAGGAGAGACTGGAGGGGTTCTGAAGACACTGGGTCACCTAGATGATCGCCAGCATGGCTTTAAGGGCAGATCATGTTAGACCAACCTGGTGGAGTTCTGTGAAGGTGTGACAGTGTGCTTGATCAGGGCAGGCCAGTGGATGTCCTCTTTCTAGACTTCAGCAGGCGTTTGACTTGGTGCGCATCCGGGCTGCTGGGGAAGCTGGAGGATATGGGGTGGGGGGCAGATGGTCAGGTGGCTAGAAAACTGGCTGGAGGGGCGTGTCACGGAAGGTGAGGGTTGGGGGGTTTCATCTCGGAGAGTCATTAGCCGGGGTCCCACAGGAGTGATTACTGGGCCCTCCTGTTTGACACCTATATTTCAGACATCAGGGCAGAAGCTGGCTCTCCAGGATGACTTGGAGACTCTGGGGAGGTGGTCATGAGCCTGGAAACTAACGTTTAATGCTGGGAAGTGCAGGTTCTGCACCTGCAGGGCAAAACCCAGCTCATGTATACACCTTTGGGGAGGGGGACACCGCAGGTTTCTAGGGAGAGAAGGACCTCGGGGTGGTGGTGGTGGATGCCAAAATGAATAACCTGGAGCAGTGTGGGAGGGCTGTAGCCCAAACAAATTGCTGGGCTGCATAGCCAGGGGATAACCTCACGGAGTACGAGAGGTGCTCCTTCCACTGTAAAAATGCCTGGTTAGACCACACCTTGAATACTGTGTGCAGTTTTGGCATCCCTAGTTAAAGAGGGACATTGCTTTTCTGGAGATGGTCCAGAGGAGGCGACCAGGATGATACAGGTGAAAGGCCCTATGAGGAGAGACTAGAGGAGCTCAACCTGTACTCGCTGGAGAGAGAGAGGCAGGGGATATGATTGAGATCTTCAGATATCTCAAAGGAATGAATAGGATAAGCTTTGAGGGGTGCTTCAGCTGAAGGAGGTAGGGGTCACCAGAGGACACTCAATTGAGGCTGGACGGAGGGGAGATGGAGGGGAAACAAGGAGGCGCTACTTCACTGAGAAGGTGGTGCCCCAGAATGCGCTGCATGGGAGTTGGTGGCTGCTACAACAGTGGAGGAGTTCAAGAAAGGCTGGGATAGGTATAGGGGAGGATGCATCCCGAGCCGCTGGGGACCTTGTAGGGAGGCGGGGGCTAAAAAGCGGTGCCCTGGGAAGGCAGTGATCATCGAGGCAGACTCAGTAGACCATAGGGTCTAATCTGCTGGCTTCTTAGTATGTTAGTATGAAACCTACTAACTTGGGTTGCTTTCCAGAGGTAATTGAGATGATGATACACTCCCAAGTGCCAGTCAACCTCAAAGATGTACTGCAGAATGTTGGTAGAAGTTTTTATTCTGGCTCAAATCCAAGTATGCAGGCAGTCACTGTCTCCTTACCAGTCCTCCTTCAATTTCTTCACTAAAGGGCTACATCTAGCAGCCTTGAAGGTACAAGTCTCAGTCCGGATGCTCTGCTGCTAGTGGAATCAGGAGAATCGGCTTGGATACCACCGTCATGTCAGTTGATTTTGCTGGGCACAACTCTGAAGCGGCCTCCAGTAAAATTGGTGGTTCCGATGGTGCCTCAACCTGGTCCTTCAGGTGCTAACATAATCCCCCTTTAAACCTCTGGCAGAGACCTCCTTCTCCATCTTATGATGAGGTCACAGTCCTCATTTCTGTTACCTCAACTAGAAGAATCAGCAAGCTTGGTGCACCCTCTACAGAGAGGGTCCAGTAAGCGCACTCCACCCAGGCTATGGACACTTCATGGGGCAGAACCTGGAGGCGCAGTTCAACAGACACTTGCAGGGCTGCCACTTGGTCCTCTATACACATTTACAGAGTTGTACAAGTTGGATGGAGAAAACGACTGCAGCTGCATCATTTTGGCCGTAAGTCTTACAGGCCATTATTGACGGTAAAGCTTTTAAGCTAGGGAAGCTCCCAGTAGTCTTCTAGCTCTGTGACTAGCAGTCTAAGAAGGAAAAACCCTCAATAAGTTTCAGCAGCTCATTTTATGCAAATTTGGGCTCCTGTTCTGATTGCTGCCAGTCCCAAGCGCCACTTCCTGTCAGTCGGGCATGGAGTGGCATTAGCCAGTGCCTGCTAAGGTAGCACTCACTCACCTTTCCTCCTCCCAGGGACCTCAGCCCGAGCAGAGTGAGAACCATGAATGCCTGATATAAATACACATTACTTATACTTTCTCCTTTTTATAGATCATTTCTGAAAAAACATTATAGACAAATTATCAGTTCCAACTCTTTGTAATTTTCATCATTTGGTTAAGATAACCTCTTATGTTCGAACTGCAGATGTTAAAAATCAAGTTGACAGTAAGAAAATGACTTGTTCCTGTCCCATTTGCTGTGCATCCTGTGCAGTCAATCAACTTTTCTTTATGGTCTCATTCCTGTTGCTTTGCTCTGCTGACTGTGGCATTTCTAAGCCAGTTGGGTAGATCTCAGCTTCTGGAACACATGAGCTGTACTTTGCACTGTAGATACCATGTACAGTAAGTGGGAAACTGATCACACTCAGCTAAGAGTGACAGGCCAAAAAAAAAAAAAAAAGGCCAGGAGCAGCCATGTTCTTTTCCTCAAAATAAAGCTTAACTTTAGTTAAACATTTATTAAAGTGGTTAAGTTAGAGGAGCAGTACAAGAAAATAACAAAGAAATTAACTAAAATTGATTCCCTTGCACTAAGTTGTACTATTGCTTGTATCTGTATAGTATTTGAACATTTGTGGCCTAACAAATACACAAGACGCGTCTGTGATTCTTGCTGATAAATATTTTGCTTTGACGGTACAAGAATATGCTATGTAAGTCATAAGTTATCTTTTCTGAAGTGGAAGCAGCCTTACTGATGGGTTATTCTTATTTGGGTTCTGCTGTGGACTACCATCTTTTTACGTTTGGTGCTCTTCCTTGTGTCATTTGTGGGATTTGTCTTGTAACTTTCTCAGGCCTTTGTCCTCACTCAGCATGTGACAATGTTTTTAAATTATTTTTTCCACATGGGCTGGAGTCTGCTGAGTAAGTTGTGCATAGTTAAACCGCTCATGATCTGTATATTTTTCTTCTACCCTGTAATAAATGTTATCTTTCCTGTGATCTTGCAAAATGTTTTGCTTCCCTAATCTAAACTCTGCATATGCACTTTCAATTAATCTGTCATGTAGTTCCTCTTCTTTAAAGTTTTCTCAGTAGTACGGTTTCTATGTAGTCTTGGAAATGATCCCTATGGCTATGTTGGTAGTTGTGTGGTGTGGATGGCAGCTGAATGCCCCTGCTAGTGGATTTCTGTCAGTAGGTTTTGATGGATGTTCATGTTTACATCCCATTCTGACTCTTGCTAATTTAGCAAATCGGGAAGGTAATTTTATTTTATATTATGTATATCAATCTTAAATATATATATATATATATATATATTTTTTACTTTCTTTTATCCCTGTCCTGGCGGCCCTCCATGTCGCCAACCCCAGCCCGTGCTCCCCTCTCACAGTGCACCTCCTGTCCTCTTCCATGGCTTACCCTCCGTGGTGGGGTTCCTGAACCCGCCGACACGGATCCAGTTTAGGAGGTGCCTGCTGTTGTGGGCAGGCGCCTGCAGGGTCAGCATTTATCCAGCTGCCCAGTACATTTTCTCCTCTGGCTTTCTCTCTCCACCCACTGGAGACAGAGCATTTGGCGTCTGCAATGGCGAGCTGTGTTGGCGCTTCGCCCACAGCACACTGGACAGCTTCTCTGCTTCCACTAACACCACGAAACCCAGGCGCTCTGACACCCAGCCACTGCTAAGTGTCAGAGGTGCACGGCCTCCATGTCCCTCCCTCCCAGGAGAGGGCTGTCGTCCGGACGCTGATCCTCTTCCACCTCGGCTGACCACCCGGCGACCTGCTTGCACCGTGAACATGGGTGGCTGCCATGCCAGGAGGTAAGGCATGAAGCCTCAGCCCTCCACGCCACTGGGCCAGCTAAAATCTTAAATTTGGATTTGTAAATGCGCTACAACTTCCTGAAATTCCTGTAGATTTCCATGCCTTTAACAACAACATAGTCAATATACCAACGCCACAGTGACATTTTTTGACAAATGGGGTTCCTGTCAGGGACTTAGACATTTTGTATCTGTCATAAATCTATATAAGGATTTGCAACACTAGGTGTAAAAGATGCCCCTTAGGCTGAACCTTTTACCTGGAGATAAACATCAAGGAAGGTAAAAACATTAAATTTCAGTACAAATTCGAGAGTTGCAGTACTAATGGAGTTTGAGGCATGGCACTTCCATCAATGCTAATGCATCCAGAGCACTCTCATAGGATATTTTGGGCTGCTATTTATTATTTTTATGTAGTTTTGTTGACCAGGTAAGTGCACTGACAAATCCTGCCTATTTTCAGGCATGACCCGGGAGGGGATACAGATGAATGCCAGCTGACCTTGAACCAGCTTAAGCTGTTGATGGTATTTTTAGTGAATGAGGAAATTTGGCCAGGACACCGTGGAATTTCCTCTACTCTTTTTCGATAAGTGCTATGGGATTTTTAACATCCACCTGAACTACCACCAATCCAGGCAGATGGGACCTCAGTTTAACGTCTCATCCGAGGACAGCACCTCGGTAGTGCAGTACCCCTCTCATGCTACATTACAGTGTCAGTACAGGGATATTAACCCAAATGCCAGATGTAGAACTGAACCCACAGCCCTCTGATCTCCCAGCCTCAAACACAGGCATCTTGGGCCTTTTAATTTGTACTAGATGTGCCCAGGCTCGGATACCAAACTGAGATATAGTATCTTATTGTCACGGGGTCCTGCCACTATCCAGTATTTGTTTAAAATGTATTTTATATGGGATACAAATTGATTAGGTATGTGCCCGCTTACAACAATGTCTTGTGTTACACACAAATGCATACAGTAATTGCATAACTTAACCAACACACAAAGAACTTAAGACAAAACATACATTAAACTCATACAATTTATATATAGCATGTGCAAATAGATGTCAGGTATTTATACAGGGCATTCTTAAACTTGGGAAAACTTATCAAGAGCTTAGTTCTTGTGGTAATGCATTCCAGCGAGTTGCTAAACCATTTTGCAGTGTAGAATCTCTAATCTATTCTGGGATCTTACCATTGAATTCTAAAATTCCTTCATATCAAAGTTCTCTTACTAGGGATCTAATGCTACATATTTAGCAACTGGATGGCTTCCATAGTGTAAACCAATTTATGAGACCATAGAAGTCATAGATACATTCCCACGTCTCTGGTTGTAGCCAGTTTAACTCACTGTAAATATCACAGTGGTGGGAACCATATTTTCTTTTTTGTTATAAATTTGGCTAATCTATAATAAGTTTGGCTTATTTTATTTAGGGATTATTTAGTAATTCATATGCAGTAAGACAACCATATTCCAGCACTGGTAGCAGCAGTTGTCCCACTATTTTCTTTCTTTCTTGCTTGCTTCTATTTCTAGACCTTGATACACTCTTAATGCCCCAACCTCTGGTTAACTCTTTGAACCTGCTGGTTAATACAGATCACTATAAGTTAACCTTTGGTCAACAAGACACCCCAGTACTTCTAATTTTTCTTACTTTTTATAGGGACTCCATCCACTAACCTAAGGTTCAGATCAGAACTCTTTATAGGAGCTCCAACTGAAAATAAATCATACTTTGAGTTTTTTACCGTTTAATAAAAGACCTGAATCTCTAAACCAATTTTCCATACTTCCTAAATCCTGCTGGAGTTTGTGTTCCAAAAACTGTAACTTTCAGCTGCTGCCACTAATATATAGTATTGTCTGTGTATAATCTGACTTTACTGTTTTTATAACTGTTGGAAGATCATTTACATAAATATTAAACCTCAAAGGACCTAAAATCGAACTCGTGGAACACACCTCTGTTTATCTCAATCAAGTCTGAGTCTATGGATGCACATGTAACACACTGTTGTCTGTTAGAAAAGTATGATTTAAACCAACAGTTCTTAGACTTTGTCACAGTGAGACTCCCAAATCCATAGAAAAGATTTCAATCCTCCCCAAAATTGAAATAATCTTGGGCCTCTCAAAGAAAAATAACATACTGTAAGCATTACACCATGAATAAATTGAAACCCGTTTGAGTACTTGGCTCACATTCAGTTCTTTGTCTTATACTGACGTGGAACCTTTGAAAAAGTGCTCCTGTGCTCAGGTGTTATCTGAATAACAAATAAATAAAATAAACAAATATTATTATTCAGCTTATTGTAACCCCCCCACCCCAAACAGGCCAACCATACTCTGCTATTTTAATTCTTGAACATTGTTACCCCTTATTGCGGTACCTTCATGGGTCAGACTACTTTCTCTGTTTCTTCTCTATATGAAACCTTCCTACATACTTTGCCTCTCCCTTCCTTCCCTGCTCCTAAGAAACTTCTGTGGACTACTTTGCTCCTTCCTGCTATTGCTCTTAGCACTTCTAGCTCAACCCTTGTATTTGGGCTGTTCTGCCATCAGGCTACAAATTGATCAATTACCACCACTCATTATTAGTTTATTGTTCAGATTTGTTTGCACTGTTGTTCATTATGTATTTCTTGATTGTTTTGCAGTTACCTTTTGAAATGTATTCACTCCCTACCCTTCCCGGGTACACCTGAAATGAGCTTTGGCTCATTCACCTTCCTGCCACCTATTAGTAAATAAATACATTAAATTCACCTACTAGTACCCTCTTTCAGTTTGCATCATCTCTTCACACAAAATATATAAAACTCAAAACTTAAATACAGTACTTTTTCAGGCGTGATTGAGCCTCCCTGGAACAGGTTGGGGCCTCCCAGGAGCTAGCCTCACCATTTGAGAACCCCTGATTTAAACCAATATAAAGATTGTTCATGTACTCATATCATATAACCTCTTCAGCATTATTTGATGTTCCACCAAATCAAATGCTTTACTCGATCCTGAACACTGCTTCAACCTTGTACCCTGCTAGTTTCAAAAAAAAGATGACACCAAGTCATGAAAATCTACTAGGGTGGTGCTCGTGAACCTGCCCTAAATCCATTTTAACAATCATTAGCTTTTATTTTATTAAGTATCCATAGAGCTGCCTATGAACTTGTTTTTCTAGTAGTTTAGATAATATAGGTAACAAGGTTATTGGCATATAGTTAGAAAAGTTATATTGTTTCTACCCTTATGAATCAGTATGATTTTCCCCACTTTCCATATATCAGGAACCACAGATTCACACAAACTCAGTTAAAGAGATAGCTGCAGATGTACTGGCTCCCAAGGTAACCTATTTGTTAAAAATATACTTCACTTCCATCTTTCCTCCTGCTTTAGAGCCATCAAACCTATGCATTTCATTTTCTACATCTTTAACCTTAGTTTGTCTAAATGTAAATCTGTTCAGTTGTTCACTATTAGATTCTTCATCTTTCAATAACTGAGATAAAGAAATATCTGAAGTCCTCTGCTTTGGTTTACTTAAATTTAAATCTGGTAATTCTGAATAATAAAAGTTAAGTAATCTTGATGTTTCCACTGGGTCCTCCACCAGAATTTTATCATTCAAAATTTTTATTGGGGTCCTAATTCTGATAGGATTTTTGTAATTTTGCTACACATTTCCAAAATGTTTAGGATCCATTGATACACTAACATTCTTTAGAAAATAGCTACTTTTAGCCCTTTTAACTTCTTTTTACATTGTTTCTCCAAAGTTTAAACTGATTCCAGTTCTCTTCTATTTTTGTTTTTCGTGCTTTTTCACAATAGCTTTCTTATTTTCAAATGAGTTTTAACTTATCTATTAGCCATAAAAGGGTCTTACGTTCTTTCTTTGTTTTTTTGAGTATATTGCTGGATTATTTCATTCAGATTTTGGTAAATTCTTCAACTGCAAGATTAATTTCAGGGATTAACATTATTCTGTCCCATCAAAGGTTCATTAGGCTATCCTAAAGCTTTGATTTTAAAGTTCTTAAAGTCTGTGATCCAGTAAGATTCTAATATTTTGGTTAAAAATTGAATATTTAACTACACTTAATAGGATTATGATCACCTATATTCGTTGCTGAGAGGTGCTGGGAGCTCTAGTAACTTTCTAAAGGTTGCATAAGGAGCCAGTAGATATGGTTGGATTAAAACATGTGCTATATGTTTCAAGTTTAGTGCGGTTACCACTGAGCCTCACAATTCTCTGGCCTCTTGCATATCTGTTGTAACTTGTGGCATAAGTAAAGAAGAAAATGAATATTGGTGTTTGTATGATTTCTACCTGCTAAGATTTGTTTGTTACAATATATATATATATTTTTTTTTTACAGGAAAGATATTTGTTATATACTGAGATATACTGAGGAGGGGCACCCTTACCGATCGGCAGGTCTGGGAGAGGGGAGGCATCACTGGCAGGTGGGGAGGCTAAGCAGGGAGAGGGGTACGGAGTGGAAATCACAGCTGAGAGAGTGAGGAAGCCCTCCGCTCCCTTAAGCCAGGGAAGCACCGGGCCGGATAAATTACATCCCAGAGTGCTGAAGGAACTTGCAGATGTCCTGGCAAAACCCCTGGCAGAGCTTTTACACCATCTCTCTGAGGACAGGGGTGGGTGCCCCAAGACTGGAAGGTGGCGCATATAGTGCCTATCCACAAGGGGGATCAAGGGAGGTGGCAGGGAACTACAGGCCTGTCAGCCTGACCTCGGTGGTGGGCAAGGTGATGGAGGGCATTGTCAAGGAGAGGCTAGGGGGACCTGGATAAGTCAGGGTGCCTGGATGATAGACAGCATGGATTCATCCCAGGGAAATCATGTCAGACAAACCTGGTGGAGTTCTATGACTGGGTGACAAGTGCCTTGGACCTGGGTAGACCAGTAGATGTCCTCTTTCCTGGACTTCAGCAAGGCATTTGACTCTGTTCCTCACGTGGGCCCTGTTGGATAAGCTGGGAGAAATGGGGTGGGGAACCAGATGATCAGATGGATAGAGCAATTGGCTCCAGGACCGGGACCCAGAGGGTCGTGGTTGAGTGGGATAGTCTCATCCCCCAGGGAGGGTCATTAGTGGGGTCCCACAGGGATCAGTCCTTGGGCCCCTTCTGTTCAGCGCTCTCGTATCTGACATAAGGACAGGAATCAGAGTGAGATGAGTCTCTTTGCAGATGACTCGAAACTGGGGGTGGTGGTGAATGGGGAGGAGAGGGTGGCCCTACAGGGGACCTGGAGGCTCTGGAAGATGGTCTAGAAAGTGGAAGCTGAGGTTCAATGCAGGGAAATGCAAGGTACCCACCTGGGGCCAGAAACCCAGGTCAAGTGTTCACCCTGGGGAATGCCTACAAGTCTCGATGGCTGAGAGGGACCTGGGGGTGGTGGTGGATGTCAAGATGAACAACTCTGAGACTTGTAGGGAGGGCAGCAGCCAAGGCCAACAGGATGCTGGGATGCATCGCCAGGGAGGATCACCTCCAGAAGGAGGAAGTGATACTCCCTCTGTATAACTGCTTGGTGAGGCCGCACTTGAGTACTGCGTGCAGTTTTGGAGCCACACTTAGCGGGACATTAACCTCCTGGAGAGGGTCAGGAGGGCAACCAAAATGATTTGGGGCTTGGGGACAGGACCTATGAGGAGGCTCGAAGAGCTAAATATGTACACATTGGAAGAGAGAAGGTACCGGGGGACATGATAGAGGTCTTTAGGTACATGAAGAGGGTAAATAGGGGAGGAACAGTTGGGGTGCTTAAGGAAGGAGGAAGGGGCCACTAGAGGGCATGGCTGGAAGCTGGAGGGAAGATTCAGGGGAGAAAGGAGGAGGTGCTACTTCACTGAGAGGGGTGGGTGGAGCCATGGAATGCACTGCCTAGGGGCTGGTGGAGGCAGAGACAGTGGAGGGGTTCAAGAGGGTGGGACAGGTACAGGGGAAGGGTTCTGGAAGCAAAATCCAATGCAGCAAGAATATCAGAACTGGGAAGGAGAAGCCAGAGAAGGCGAGGGGGACAGCAAGGTTAGCACCCAGGTTGGGGACTGACCAAGCGAGCAGACACGAAAGACTGTTAGGGCCTATTCTGCTGGCATTTTAGTATGTTATTATGTTATATGCCCAAAATAGTTGGAATTCAGAACTATGAACTAGTTCATCAAGTTCAAATCCCATTAGCACCACTTCACTGTTTCACCTACAAAAAGTGAAAGGTTGTGCATTTGTTGAACAACACAGGCATGCTATGTACAGTCCTTGTCTCTCTTTGATTTCTTTTCACTATTTAGGAAATGTGGTCTAGGGTAAGATCTGGAACCAAGCACAGGTTCGAGCCCTGCTTTAGCCAAATACTCCGTGTGACTGTGGGCAATCCCTTCCAGTGATTCAGTCCACAAACTGCAGAAATGGGTTTATTTATTTATTTATGACTTTGATAACTGGGTAGGTACAAAGAATATTACAGAGACAACATACAAAGGTTACATCATAGATAGCACATGGCAAAATTACACACAGGAGTACAAGGCAACAAAATCCAATCGGTTATAAATAGCAGTAACAAATAATACAACACAAGCAGAACAGGTGAGCAATGAGTACAGGGATACAGTACCATACTTAACCACCACACACACACACACACACACTTCATAGGAAATAACTTGTGATGCCTAGTAAACAGCAAAGGGCAAGAAGGACAAGGAGAAAAGGTTAGCAGACAGGAAAGCGGATAGAACAGGCAGGTGGAAGGGGTGCTGAGCAGGGCAGTTGCAGCTATCTTTGTCTAGGAGCAGGATTTGAGGATGAGTTTGAAGTTTTGATGAGTGTTAGAAGTTCAGAGAGGAGGGGTAGACCATTCCACAGAGAGGGGCTGCTGTGGAAGCTCTCCACCCATGTTAGTGGTGGTTCTAGGTACCTCACGGTTGAGAATAGCAGAGGTTCCTAGTCGGGTTCTAAAGTTGAAGAAGATAGGGAGAGAGAAATGCTACCGCATTATTAAGATTACCCCTACAGCTCTTTTGCACAAGAAGGTAATATTTAGATAAACTATGGCCCAGAATAGTGTAATGATGTGCTTAACTGTTTTTATGGTTATAATGTGCCTGGAACATTTTAATATTGGGTTGAAAAGAAGAGATCTCCTGGGTGGAATATGATAAAACCAGGGAAATTTACTAATGTGGAATTTAACTGTTGGGGTGAGGTTTATCAGCAAGTGAAATATTCAGATAGGAAACAACAATGTATCTCTAATAATTTAAACAAATACCCAATCTGCTGCAGTGTCTGTTTCTTTGTATGTGTTACACAAAGGGAATCAGTTAAAGGGCCTAAGACTTGGTACTGTTTTAAAAGTAAAAATAGTAAATAAATTGTTTTTGTCTAGTATTGTTATTGATTTTAGCGAGATATAGACATTAATCCAGGCCCTTTAATTACTCAGGACCTTTTGGGGAGAAATCAGATAAAGGGTCTGCAGTTGGGTTCATTGAAATATAAGGAGTCTTCAATCTCATTTAGATGAACTGGGGGTATGGATAGAGCAGAGCAACTATGATATAGTTGGATTAACTGAAACATGGTTAAAACCACATTCCTTCAAGTTGTATTATGGTAAATGGTTATTCAATTTATAGGCAAGATAGAGAGGGAATAAGCGGGGGTAATGCTGTATATCAAGGAGGACATTATTGCTGAGGACGTTGCTAGAGGCCTTTTGGATAATTATATTGACTATTTAACTGTTAAGATCAGAGTGGGTGTGTCAGATGTAAACATTTCTGTTGCCCTCCAAATTTAAATTAGTTAATTATCCAATTTTTGATGTATGGACCAGAATTTATCAGAACAGAAGGGAACATATTATGGGAGATGCTGGTTCTGATTGGGGCAAGAAGGTGAGGTTGTGAAATAAAAACCCAAATGAATACCTTTTTCTTTGTCCAGTTAGTTGAGGTTCCTTTTCCTACTCGATTTGGTTGTAAGACAAACAATCATTCTATCATTGATTGGATAATGACAAATTGTCCGGGTAATTTGTGTAATCTGAATGTTTTGTCTGATTCTATCTCTGATCATTGTCCTATATCTTGTATACGTAAAATGGTTAGGCAAACTGTTCCTTCAAAGTTTATTTATAAAGGAGTATTAATAGACTCAATGTGGAGCCTTATAGTAATGAATTGGAATTAACTGACTGGACTAAAGTAATGGATTAATCTGTTCTTGATTGTAAAGTAGTTCAGTTTACAAATTACATAGTTAGCTTATTTAATAAGCATACCCTAGTAACAAAATGGAGGGTGAAGGTAAATGTTCCCATGGTTAAATAAAGAACTTCATGATTTGATTAAAAATAGGAAAATAAAGAAAATATTATTTAAAGGTTAGGGATGTTGATTCTTTGAGGCTATATAAGACTTGCAGGAATGAGGTTAAAAAGAAAATTGTTGAGGCTAAAGCTAAGGTATTTTAAACTTAGATAAGAAATCTGACAGATCCAAAAAATGTTGGCACTCCTTTAAACATATTGATAATCCCAAGAGGTCAGGGAATTAAGGTAGATGGTATTTGATTTCTGATGGGTTATCTATGGCAAATACTAACATACTGAAATGCCAGCAGAATAGGCCTAAAGGTCTTTCGTGTCTGCTCGTTTGGTCAGCCCCCACCCTGGGAGCTGACGTTGCTGCCCCTTGCCTTCTCTGGCTTCTCCCTACCCAGTTCGGATATTCTCGCTGCATTGGATTTTGCTTCCAGAACCCTTCCTGTACCTGTCCCACCCTCTTGGAACCCCTCCACCAGTCTCTGCCTCCACCAGCCCCTAGGCAGCGCATTCCATGGCTCCACCACCCCTCAGTGAAGTAGCACCTCCTTCTTTCTCCCGTGAATCTTCCCTCCAGCTTCCACCCATGCTCTAGTGGCCCTCTCCTTCCTTCTCAAGCATTCTGACTGCTCCTCCCCTATTTACCCCTTCTATGTACCTGTTTAAATAGTTTTAATGAATTCTTTTTTTCTAAAACAATTAGTGGTAAAGAAGTAAAATTGGTTAGGGAGATTGATGAGGGTATTATATTGATAGGGATAGTGATCAGCCTTGTTTTATTTTTCTGACATAGAGGAACCTGAGGTTTTGAAATTGTTATTAAAATTGAAGGATGGTAAAGAGGGAGGGATTGATAGGATTTCATCTACTTTGCTACAATACTCTGATTCTTATGTGAAAGGCACTTTAACGACTTTGTTCAGTCTTTCACTACAACAGGGTATTGTCCCTGCTCTGTGGAGGAATCACTGTGGTTCCTCTCTATAAGAGTGGTGATAGATTTAATGTGTCTAATTATAGGCCTATTTCCCTGTTGTCTGAGATTAGCAACTTCCTGGAGAAGTGTGTCACGATGGTTACAGGTATATTTTCAAGAACAAAATATGTCTGATCAACAGCATGGATTTAGAGCTGGTCGATCCCTCGACAGTGCTGGCCAGGTTAACGGATGCTGTACTGGTGGGCAGGAGATGAGGGTAAGGCCACCGGTGCAGTCTTTGTGGACCTGGCCAGTGCCTTTCAACATGGTGGACCACAATATCTTGTTAAATTAAGAAAACTAGGAATTAGGGATGTCCAATTAATGTGGTTTCAAGTTATTTGTTAAAGCGTAGCCAAAAACTAAAGTTAATAGCCATATGTCTCAATCTAGAGAGAGAATGGCAGGTGTTCCTCAAGGATCAGTACTAAGTCCTTTTTATTTTCAATTTTATTAATGATTTACCTTTTTCTTTTACTAGTAATAACAGTTTATTGTATGCAGATGATACTGTGTTTTTGGTATCGAGGGACAAATAATTCTAAAATTCAGGATTCCTTCCAAAGCAATATGATGTTTTTATTAATTGGACAGTTAAATAAATTAGTTATTAATGAAATTAAAACAAATGTTATGATGTTCGGTTCTTCAAAAGACTTCAGAATTTGACCCTATTCTATAGTAGGATTTGGTGGTGATCCTCTCCCTTTGGTTACTATGGTTAAATATCTAGGTTTATACCTGGATTCAAACCTTAGTATGGTTCCTCATTTAGAAAAGCTGGTGTAAAATTAATCAGAAACTTGGGTTTCTTTATAGAAATATTACATTTTGACTGAAGAGGCTCGTTGTACTATAGCTAAACAGGTTCTTTTCCAACACTAGCGTATGGAAGTATTACTTTTGCACATTGTAATCAGTTGTTTGAGACAAAATTTAAAGTTTTGTATAATGATATTTGTAGATTTGCCTTGCCGTCCCATTCAGAACTCATCACTGTAAGCTTTATTTGGATCTTGGTGTACTTTCTCCAATTAATGGTTTGAAATGTATGATAGTACATTTTGTTTTTCAAGGTAAAATGTTTAGGAGATCCTTTGTCTTTATCTAAATTAATTGTAGCAAATGTTCATGGCAGGGTACAAGACAGAATTGTTTAAATCAATATGTTATTCCTGTTTACAGGTTACAAATGAGTAGGAAAGCATTTTCTTAGTATGCACCTTCATTTTAAATGAATTTGGAGAGTTAATTCAAAAGCACATTCAGAATCTCATTTTAAACATTTATTGTTAAAGAAATTGTATTGTGATACTGTTTGTAATTGTGAAGATGTAATATTTATTGTTATGTTGTATGTCAGGTATGGCTGAAAAGGGCTGTGCCCAGTCCACTTCCTGGTTAAAAATTAAACAAACAAACAGGCATCGAAGGGTGGTGTCCACAAGACAGCCAAGGGTATAGTCAGAGTGACCTTGTGTGGAGAGCCAGCCAAGGGGTGGTAGAGTGTGTGTGTTGAGTAAGGGGCCAATAGGGCAAAGTGGCAAGCGCTATTGTAAGCTACCAAGAACGTAGTCCAAAGAGTGGTTGAGAGACTCGAGAGTAGATTGGAAACAACAATCCAAGATAAGGAGGAGGTTACCCGTGACAGTAGCTAGGTGTGCTTCTTTAGTTAGATATGGCTTTAGGCGATAAGCAGCACCCAACTTCTGATTAACCCTGCAGAACCCCACTGGAAATGAGATGTTGCATCTCGAAGGCGATTATGTGGATCATTACCAGAGAAAAACTAGGAACAATGTACATGGGTTTTATGGCCTCCCTCTGCTTTAAATTACCTTGGTATGACTGAATTGTAACTTTTTACTCTATATGTGTGAACCTTTTTGGATTCTCTGCACATTTCTTTCTAGTTCTTCTTTTTTCCATTTTGTGGTCCAATTCATGCTGTATCTGAAACATACTAGGAACCAGGGCTGTTGTGTAGGGGGCGGATATTGCATAAGCTTGGAAGCTCAAAATGAAAGGATTTAGAGGGCACTTTATGTATAAATTCTCTAGGGGCAGCGGGCTTGTATTAGTGCTAGTAAAAGAGGTTCAGTTTGACACTGAACTTCAAAATGTTGGTGGTCAGCCCAAAAATGTCAGGGCCACAGACATGCTGGAGTGTCTTTGTATTACATTGCCCAGCACTTTTCCTGGTACTGATCGGGCCCAAACTTTTAATATACAGGGTCAGTGTTGAAGCAGTGCTGTTATTTCTGTGCTTCAGAATCCTCAAAAATTCTGTTTGGGGGCTTCAGTAGGGAGTTAACATGAGTCCTAGGCAATACTGCACTCACTGTGTGATTTTGAGCAAGCCACTTGACCTCCCAGTGTTGCAGTCCCTACCCAATTAAAAAAAAAAAATAAAAATAATAGAAGCAAGAAACAGGACATCTCAGCTGAGCAACCCAGACAGATAAATACATGGAAAAACATAAAACATTCACATGTTTTTAAGTAGTGTCATTCGAAATACTGGCAGGATAATTTAGTGCATTGATGATGCAAAGTAAGATTTTAAAGCAGTCTAAATAAAGCAACCCAGTTCTTCCAGTTTCACTTTTAGAAGTACCAGCATTTCATTGCTTAGCGTTGAAACAAGAGGCTGTCTCTGTGAGGAGAGACTAAGTGCAGTATTAGATTGATATGGACAGTGACAGCACTGGGGGTTTTAAAACATGGGTCGATGTGGGGCTACAGAGGAACCTACTAGACCAAAACAATCAGTGCTTGATTTTGAACCGTTCCATGGTGCATTAATTTGGAACCACTGGCAAAGGAAGAGGGGTCATTTCTGGGAAGGGTGCAACTTTTTCTCTTTGGTGCATGTTAGCGCTGTCCTCTGATGGACACCTTTGCCTAGTGGTTAAAAGTTGCTGGCGAATTATAATATGGCTGGTAGAACAAAGGTCCAAGTGGACGTCATTGGATTGTTGCATTTCACCAAACAATGGATTATATAGTCCTTATTTGTTTGTTTTCCACAGTGTTCATTAAAATGCTTACTGCATATTAACAATTTCTTGTTCCTCATTTTGGAGCTTTTCCTCTGAAAACACATTCCTAGGGTTAATATTACAATGGATGGCATTTATTTTATTTCATTCTTAACTCATTTTGCTCGGTGGCCATTTTACTTGTACATACTAAGCGCCAGTAGAATAGGCCTAATGGTCTGTCATGTCTGCTCGTAGCCAGCCACCTAGTGGTGCTCGCCTTTCCTGCTCCAGCCCCCGAGAGGGTCTGGTTCTGACACCATATTACGCCTTATGAGAACAATGCAATGCTGCACTCTGGGATAGATTCTGAGCTTTAAAGTATTATGTAGTAGATTAACTTTACTTTAAACAGTTATTTTGTTTCATTCTTGAGCAGTGCTGCGCTGATTGTTTTAGAGCTGTAAAAGTACTGCACAGTAGATTAACTACTTTGAAATAACAGTGCAGCCTATTGTTAGCAAAGCAAACTATATTTTGACATTTGGACGTGCAAACTGTTTTTCATGTATTCATTGTTTAAAAAAAAAGGGGGGCACACTACCTGTCTCTGACCAGTAAAAGTGTTAATTTTTAACCCCTGATTAACTTCTCAAACTAAACAAACATTTGAAAGCATCAGGGCTTAGGGTCTTGCTAGCAACATCAGTAAGGACAGGCAAGAAAATGTCTGAGTGAGGTGGATGGCATTAGGCATTTGTGCTGTCATAAGTAGAATATTAGTAATTTAAGGGTCTGAAGGGACACTAGTTTAATCAAGTCCCCCCAAAAAAACAAAAACTTCAGAAGCAGGTGCCAACAAGTATGCTGATCAGATATGCACTTATTTATAGGGTTTTCCCACCCACTCAACTTAGTACTGCCTAGGATAGGTACTCTGCAATTCCTTTTGTAAGTAGAAATGTTTCCAGACTTACCTTGCTGGCCTGTACTGTCTTCATGTCGATGTTTATGGGATGCTAAGCTCTGGTTCAGTAATATAATTACTAGTTCAGGCTGCTATTAACCTAAAAATAAAGTAATGGATATTAGAACATGGGAAGAAAAGGCTGGCCAAGTGGCGCAGAGGCTGAGGTATTGCATGCCTCTCCTGCCACGCTACTCAGGCCACCTAGGTTGGGAAATGGACCAGGATTGCTCGGGGCCGCCCGGAAGAAGGAGGCGGAAATGTGCAATGATGAGACTCCTCTGGGAGGGGGACAGCATGTACCACTGCCTGACCCCAACCTGTCGCAGAGGCTGGGTGACGTGGCAGCACTCACCCACCTGGTTCGATGGGTCCTGTGCAGTCACGGAATCTTCACACAAGGCATGCATCCCTTTGCATGTATGCTGGTGTTAAGCGGGGGGGGTGGGATGGAGAAAAACTCTATCGCTAGATGACTGATCCATGCAGGCACCGCCCACTCCTCGAGTACCCACTCTCCACCCATGGCGGTACACAAGAGGTGAGGTAAGTCTCAGATGACATGGGTAACTGGACTGGCCACCAGAAAGAGACTGACAGGAGCAGAAAGAGCTAGAACTAGAAGATGGGGGATATGTGTTGATTAGGCAACATGGCCCAGTAAAGAGCCAGCATGCAACTCACAATTCTGTGCTGCTTCAATAACCAGTGATATGGTATCTTTCTCTTTTACCAGGGACTCGTGCAATATTTTACCCTGATTGTTCACACTGAATGTAATGTTCAGCATTTCCTATTGTCTGTACACTGAAAGTAATTAAATCGGGTCATCCCTGGAAAAAGGACATGCTGTCTCAGTGGGCCCACCCAGTTATCAAACTTCAAATAAATGAATAATAAACCAGTCACTCGCCCACTCACGCATCAGAGCCTGCTGTTGAGAGTTGGTCAGGACACTGGGGATATCACGCCTTCTTATTCTAAACTTGTTGGATTTTAACGTCCATCTGGACAGCCACCAGAGATGAGCAGAAGGGATCTTGGTTTCATGTTTCATCCGAAATAGGGCACTTTCAATAATGCAGTACTACAGTGTCAGAGTTGGGTGTAGTATATGGTTGACCTTTGTTCTGTATAAAAATCAGCCTGCTCAAAACCTTGTTGTGCACATTCTAAAGTGGCGTGCATGTTCCAAGGTGCTGCTCTTTGCATTCTAAGCAGCTGTTCAGCACAGTTCAAAGGTCATAGCATTTTAATTCCTCATTCAACCAGCACCTAGCTGATTGCTAACCACCCAGTGCCCAAATGTGTACATTTTAACTCATAAAATTCTATAAATTTAAGTTCAATAATAAAACAGAACAAAGAAATGGCAGTTTTTTTTGGTTTGTTTTATTTAGGAAGTGACACTCCTGTGATTTCTGTGTACAAAACCATATACTATATAAAATAAAATATGGTTAACCACACACAACTCTGCATATGTTCCCATTTTGGGGCTGAGATGACAGCATAGACCTCTGGGTCCATATGCTGTCATCTCAACACTCGATAAACACAGCCTTGTTGTGCATGGTTTAACCTAAGTGCCTGGCAGTGGACTTGAACCCACAACCATCTGATCCTTGTGGTGAGGGTAGAGAGAACTACCAACTGAGCTACTTACGTAGACTGCTGTGAGCTTAACTTGGCAGGTGATCTCTCAACACAGATGTAGGGAGCTAAACATGAATTGGGGCCTGGAGGTAATCTGATACCAAACTGATCATGCTTTTCCCAGGTAGGATGGTCAACTCTTGGCACTCTATAACAGGAGGCTCTGAATCAGACCACAATAGCCACTTACTTGTGCAAGTGATGCAACTTCCATTGTAGGAAAGAAAAACTTATTTTCAAACAATTATTTTTTTCAACTTCGAGCTATTAAATAAGAGTGCAGAATAGGTCCTGCCCGTCATATGGTACAGAAAATGTGTGGGTGCAAAAAAAATAAAATAAAAACCTTTAAAAGCTAGAGCTTGCCCTGCCACTGTAAACCAGATGTTATGTTGATTTGGACTCTCCTGGATAATACATTCTCTAAACAAAACTGGATAGTTTGACATGACCTTGGTGCATCATTGTACAGTATAGCCTAGAGGTTAGAATAACAAGCTGTGAATGAGCTTGGTATATCCAACGGACCTGGGTTTGATTCCTACAACCTCCAGCGTGCGATGTGTGATATCGAAGCAAGTCACTAACCTCACCAGTGCTCCCAGATCGCCCCTGAAAACAGGCACTTGTGCCTAGTGGGCCTTACCGTTACCAAAGACTAACCAAAAAAAAAAAAATAGATATCTATCTTTGTATGCCTGTCATTGATAAAATGGCAGGCAAAGCGTCATGCATTTATAGGCATTTACCAGTGTAACTGTATTTAAATGTAGCGATAAAGTATGACCAGGGTTAGTTTAATGTTATGTTAATCATCCTGTAGGGGTTTAATGTGCACGGTATAACAGAGCTGCATGCCCTAGAGTGATTAACTGAGACGTTAAAATACCCCTGGAGGCTGTATTGCTACTATAAAAATGGGTAATAGAATTGTACTTGGGTGGAGCTTTCTGATCTTGCAGTTGTTTCTGCTTCACCTCAAGGGCAGGTCCCAAGCTATCCACACTGGAGACTCAACTTGGGACTCCGCTCCCATCTCAGGTGTTCCCAGGGCTACGTCCGGGGCTCGATCCTGTCTCCATTTTCCTAAGCGACTTCAAAATGCCTTTGCCTCCGCAGCCATCCACATGTTCGTGGCAGTGCAGTGATCTTATATCACTGCGCCTGTACTTCGAGACCTGGTTGTTCAGCTCCACGTGGATTTCTCCAGTGTTTAACATTGATTCCGGGATAATCGCTTGTCTCCGATGCCAAAAAACATGTCTGTGTGACCTTTGGCACCAGGCAGAGTGTGGCCAGAATCCTCCACCCAATACCCTTGATGGTGGGTTAATTGAGGATGTCCCTCCTTCATGCACAGTGTGTAAGGACCTAGACTGGACATCCTTCCGTATGAAACAGTCCTTCATATTGCTTTACTAGGTGCCAAATACTGGTCCGGGAAGCTACGGTATCTCAGTGACATATTTACCCTTTCTTCCAACCTCTGATACCCTTAAGGTCGAAAATGGAAAAGGCTACAAATTCCTAGGTGTAGACTCTATCCGGAACAGGCCTCTGTCAGGTATAGACTTCCCATATGTGGAACAGTCTTCCTCCTCCCTCACCTCCATTACCAGTTTCCAGTCTCAAGGCTAAGCTTAAGGAGCACTACAAGGCCCTTTTGACCTACCCAAACTGCCCTAAAATACAATATTCCTAATTTTAACAGTGGCTTGGTCCTGGTTCGTAGAAACATAGATTTTGATAGCAGATAAGGACTGCAAGGCCCATCCAGTCTGCCCATTTTTCTACCTTATGGATGCGCCATAGGCCTGTACTCTGTCACTGGCCTATCTGTTCATACGCATCTGTATTGCTCCCTAATGCCTATCCCATGCCTGTTTGAAGCCCTGCACTGTATTCATATCCACAACTTCCTGAGGTAGGCTGTTCCATGCATCCAGTTTTTTTTTTTTTTTTTTTCCAATTGTTTAACCAGGTGAGACACACTAAGCTGAAAGCTTGTTTACAGGTGCAACCTGGGAGCACAGAGAAGTTAAGTGACTTGCTCAGGATCACACAGTATGCAAGTGGGGCTGTGAGTTCAAACCCAGGTCTCCAGATTTGCAGCTTAGAGCCTTAAACCACCACCACCCTTTATGTGAAAAACTTCCTCACATTACCCCTTAATCGGCATCCCTCTAATCTCAGTCTGTGTCCTCTTGTCCTGCTATTTTTCTTATATTGAACATGTTAGACTCTTTCACCTTGTTAATGCCCTTAAGAAGTTTGAATGTTTCAATCATCACCTCTGCCCCTCCTTTGCTCTATGGTATACATATTGAGCTCCGTTAATCTGTCCTCATATGTTTTCTGATGCAGTCCCTTCACCATTTTGGTTGCCCTTCTCTGGGCTGCCTCCATTTTGTTAATGTCCTTGTGCAGGTGTGGCCTCCAGTACTGCGCAGTACTCAGATGTGGCCCAACCAGTGTCTTGTAAAGAGGATTATTACTTCTCTCTTACGACTTGCAAATACCCCTATTAATACACCCCAACATCCCTCTAGCCTTACCTACTGCTTTAGTGGTTTGCTTGGATGATTTCAGGTCATCTGTGATGATGATGCTCAAGTCTCTTTCTTCCCTTGTGATTGCCAGCAACTCCCTCCCAGCCTATAGGTGGCTTCAGGGTTTCTCTTCCCTATGTGCATGATCTTGTACTTCTTTGCTTTAAACCCCATTTGCCACTCTTCTGTCCATTTTGCCAGTTTATCCAGATCTCTTCTCATTCTGCCTACCCCATCTGGATCATCTACTCTGTTGCAGATCTTGGTGTCCTCTGCAAACAGACAAACCTTACCCTCCTGTCCATCTGCAGTGTCACTGATGAAATATTGAAGATATCTGGCCCCAGGACTGATCCCAGAGGTACCCACTTGTGACTTGCATCTCTTCTGACTGTATACGTTTACCACCACTCTCTATTTTCTGCCCGCCAACCAATTTGCCACCCAGTTGACCAACTTCTGACCCACCCCAAACCTATCCAGCTTATTAATCAATCTTCTATGCGCAACAGCATCGAAAAGCTTTGCTGAAGTAAAGATAGCGACATCAACTGCTCCTTTGTCCACCACTCTGGCTACCCAGTCTGTGAGATTAGTTTGACAGGACTTTCCTGTTGTAAACCCATGCTGTCTTGGATCCTGTGCTCCTATGGATTCCAGATGTTGCATTATCCATTCCTTAAGGAGTGCTCCATAATCTTGCCCACTGCTGAGGTAAGACTGACTGGTCTGTAGTTCCCTGCCTCCCCTACCACTCTTGTGGAGCAGGATCACATGAGCCCTTCTCCAGTCTTCTGGGACCTCTCCTGTGCTCAGAGACTCGTTAAACAGTTCTGCTAATGGCTCTGCTAGTTCCACCCTTAGATGTATGCCATTAGGTCCATTGCCTTGTCCACCCTGAGCTTAGTGAGCTCTTGTAGGACCCTTTCTTTTTGTGAAGGGACAAGTGCACACCTCCCTCCCCGTGTCCATGGTGCTGAGCTGTGGGCCATGCTTTACCTTCTCCTTAGTAAATACTGAGCAGAAGTATCTATTTAGGATAGATGTTTTCCTTGGACCTCTTCCACACACTCCTCCTTATCCCTTTGATCTTAGCAATACCCCTCTGGACTTTCTTTCACTAATCTATAGAAAGTTTTGTCCCCTTCTTTTACTGTTCGTGCTAGTGTTTCCTCGATTTGGGCCTTTGCCTGCCTTACTGCCTTCCCTTAGGGACATTTGGTTTGTCTCCCTATCTTAGCCCCACTGCGTTTCTTTATATTTCCTGAAGGCCAGCCTCTTGACTGTGACCTTTTTTGCTACTGTTTTGAGAACCAAAGTGGTATCCTCCTCCTTTTGCTCTTGGTTAGTTTACTCCTACCCTGACCATGTTCTGAATTGGGCCTTCTGTACCTGTGGTACACAAATATGGTTTGCCTATGCATATACACTATGTAAACTGGTACCCTGTATGCATCTGTTCATGTACATTGGATGACTTTGAATATACATTGACTTGTACATCTGTGTTACTGGTTTGTTGACTTTCCCGATTCTTTTCGAACCCCCCAACCAGGACTTGTTGGATTCTGTTTGCTTACTTGGTAAAATATGTTACAAATAAATAAAAGTACCTTGGGGTATGGTTGGACTGTTATCTTGAATTCTCTGGGCATGTGGATGCCATCCACCAAGTTCTGCTGCAAATGTGGCTCTCTACGAATGAAGTGGGCATGCCACTTCCTGTATGAAGAGTAATCCTCTTAAAATTATTCTCACAATTTTTTATTAGGGTGACATTGTGTGTGGGGCTGGTCCCAAGTCCATTCTGACCAGACAGCCCCTTTCACTTTGCCTGAACTATCCCCGCAGACCCAGCATTGTTCCTCTATTCCTCACTCCCTCCCCACCCTAGAAGTCAAGCAGTTTGCTTCCTGTATCTAAAAGTTCTAACTTTGCTCCTTTCCTTACTTTACCTGTCTCCTTTCGTACCACTATGCCCACACTTACTCTCCCAGTAACTAGACCTCGATCCCTTACCCTCCTTGTGAAATCTTCTGCAGGTCAGGCTGCTTGCTTTCTCCTTCTGTTACCATACGTTTTATTTCCTTCTCCTTGCTAGCTGCTCTGCCTCATCTCTGTTCTCCCTCAGATACCTTTTTGTGACTTCTCTGTTCATTCTTGTAGCTGCTTGTGACTACAATCTGACCTAGCTTCCAGACCCTCCTTAATCGGCATGCTTGCACATTGCCTGTGTCATATTTGCTATTCAGTGCAATTCTCCATTGTTCATGTCTACAATATAATTATAACAACTGGGGCGTTTTCTCCCATAGGAAACTGGGTTATAATTTTGTCATTATAAAAAGCTGGTCGTAGCGACAAATGTACACCCGGTTCCCTTGTTTTCGTATTGCCAACACGATCTTCATCTCCTCTGCTGCGTTCCCGCCATCCACTCCTTAGCTACAAGGAGGTGGATCAGGGGAGGGCAGTGGACGTACCTATCTGAACTTCAGCAAGGCCTTTGACACTGTGCCACATAGACGCTATTAAACAAACTGGGGAATATGGGAGTGGGCAGGACAGTAGTGCAGTGGGTAGGCAATTGGCTGGGTGGCAGGACACAGTGGGTGGTGGTAAATGGCTGTCACTCCAAAGAGGAAGAGTGACCAGTGGGGTACCACAGGGATCAGTGCTGGGACGGTCCTATTCAACATCTTCATTAGTGACACTACACAGGATTTCCCTGTTAGCTGATGACCGAAGCTCTGTAACAGAGTGGACATGCCAGAGGGTGTAGACAGAATGAGGAGGGACCTGCAGAAGTTTGAAGAAACGGTCAAAGGTTTGGCAGTAGGAATTCCATGCAAAGAAGTGCAAGATAATGCGTATTGGGTACAGACACCCTGGAACAACAACATATCAGTTGGGAGTGAGGATATAGCATGCACCAAGCAGGAAAGGGACCCTGGGGTTATTATCTCTGATGACCTCAAGGTAGGGAAACAGTGCAACAAGGCAGCAGGTAAAGCAAATAGGAGTGTGGGATGCACAGGCAGGGGCATCACCAGCAGGAAAAGGAGGTCATAATTCCACTATACAAGACAATAGTGAGGCCCCACCTGGAGTACACTGTACAGTTATGGAGACCTTACCTACATAAGGAGATAGACAGGGTAGAGAAGGGTCAGAAGGGGCAACAAAGATGGTACAGGGATTGCATCACAAGTTCTGTGAGGACAGGCTGAAAGACTTGAATATGTACTCCCTGGAGGAGGGGAGAGAGGGATATGATAGAGACATACAGATACCTTGCAGGGAGAAACAGTGTGCAGAAATGCACCATTTTCAGTGAAAAAGATGTTCCAGGATTAGAGGCATGGGATGAAGTTGGAGGAAGAGGCGATTCAGAGGAAACACGAGGAAGAGTTTCTTCACAGAATGGGTGGTGGACAAATGGAACACCGTGCCAGAGGAAATGGTGGGGCTGAAACAATCATGGGAGTTAAGAATGCATGGGATAGACATAAGGAAATTCTGAAGGTCAGGGGTAAGGGCAGCAGACTTGTAGGAAAACATAAAAGTGAACTTACAAGCTTAGATGGGAAGACTGGGTGGGCCATAGGCCCTTATCTGCCGACAGTGTCTATATATCTATGTACAAACTTCCCGACAGAAGAAGTTGGCGGTAAGTTCTTTAAAACAAAATATCGCTAGGCACAACTATTTATTTTTGGACTGAAAAAATAAAAATAAAGCAAAGACTAAACACTACCTCAGTTAAGGAACCACTATGTACTCGCTCAAACCCCAACAGTCCACGTCTTGACTCCGTGAACAAAATATTTTGTATAACTGCTGTGGCAAAAAAAATGATCACGTAATTACACAATATAAAGGATGGGTAGGTGTGTAAAACTCTGATTTTATACACACCCTTGGGGTGGGATGTCTTAAACCCTTGAGCTTCGCTCTGGGGTTTATGCAGCATCCCACCCCTCGTGAGGGTGTAAAATCATCTTTATAACCACCTACCATTATTCTCTGTGTTGTGTATTTCTGTTTTGCCTCTGCACAACTGTAACTTAAATCAGAGTATGTTGACAGAACATTTCTTTGCATGTTAATTATGTTGACCGGTATGTATAGGCCCATATTGACTGGCACCTTCACAATGTTTTTCTTTCTTTTATTTTTTGCACCGTTGTTCACCGTAATTGTAATCTTATGAAGTGTACTGTATTGTATTAATGCCCAGGACCACCTTGAAAATGAGCTTGCACAATGGTGTTTATGCCTGGTTAAATAAACTGATTGATTGATAATAGTTTTTTTTTTGGCCAAGCTGTAGTTCTGATATCCTTAGATTTGTGCCCAGTTTGTTTTGTTTTCTCGGATATTGTCAAAAGACCTTTACAGCTGATTTTGTAATCAGTGACTCACGTAATCAAAGATGGTTGCTATTCTCAATTTCTAAAAATCTCATCTGTTGGGGATAACTGTTACATCTACATGATAGATTCATAACATGGATGTATTAGGATGGTATTACCACATTTCTGATGCTGCACAGCTGCTGCCACAGTTTTAAGTTTTTCATGGCAGGCGTGGCATGGGGTGGAAACTTTTACAAATTTTAAAATCCTGTCTTCTTTTTCTTAGGAATGAAAAAAAAAAAATAATGAAAAATCGGTATCTTGATATTTTGCCAGAAAAACATTGCTGAACAAAACCATATGGTTAATAACCTGCTGCTTTAACATTTAGTTTATTTATTGCAAGTAATTATCCAAGTCCTACTGTTATCCGCATCCCCATCCACTTAGGGATCTAGAAAGAAACTGACAGCTCAATATGGATTTCCTATTAAAACATTTGAAATAAAATGTTTACATGGATAAACCCATTACCCCACCTCCAAGCACTTCGCCTCCACTGCCCAACTTATGCTCTTATCCTATTCTCCTGACAAATCTGCCTCTGGCTGCCGCATACTAGCCCCCATCTCACCTCCCCCACCCCTCCTCTAGTGTCCCTCCAGCTTTCAATGTTTCCTTCTTCACGCCTCTCTTGACCTCTGTGTACCCTCTTTTCGTTTGTTCGCCTGTAAGAAACCTTGTATTAACATGTCAAAACTGTCTTTGTTAGTGATTGCTTTATGCTGACATTGTAACTCCAAGACTGTACATCCTGACATGGAACCTTTGTAAAGAGCCTCAGCTCAAAGGTACTTTGTAATCCTAGACTTGAATGGATGAATAAATAAATAAAGCCAGCTTGGTGGCTAAAGGTTGAGTGCTGCTTGCACGTACCTTTATCATGCTGGAAACCCGTGTTCAGGAATGAGCTTGAGTTGCTGGGGTTGTCTGGGGTGGGAGAGAATAGAGTGTCAAAAACTACTCTTTCCTACGGGGAGGGATGTCCGCCCAGCCTGGTGGTAATACATTGCAGGTGGCGAAAGGGAAGGAGCCAAGGAATGTTCTGCATAGGTGCTTCCATGCACATGCTGGAAGGACAGAGGAAAAAGTGGGAACATTTTGGGGTGGGGTGGGGCTTCATGAAGCCCTGCCTGGGCCCACGCCATCACCAGGACCGAACCTTGGTCTGCTGGGGGTGCCCTGGCACCGCCACGAGGGACATTCCTTGGGTGACTTCTTACTGTGGTAGGCCCTTGGGGAGACAGTGGCATGATCAGTGAAGCAGGGCTGATCAGCCACCCTGAATGAGGTGGATTAAAAGCCATTATAGCAATAAAATAGATTAAAAAAAAAAAAACTTGCAGTAGGGTTCTGTTAGAACGTATACGAATGCACTATTTCATTAACCCTTTTAAAAATGTTCCCTTGGTGACAATATATATTTTTTAGTAGTCGGGTAAGGGCCCCTAGGTACAAGTGCCTGTTTTCAGAGGCAACCGGGAGGTTAAATGATTTGCTCAGAGTCGCACAGTATGCAAGTGGAGGTATGGGAATCAAACCCAGGTCTGCTGGATGTACCAAGCTCGCTCACAACTCCTTATTCTAACCTCTAGGTTATATTGCCAGCACTGTGCACGTGTAGATGCCAGACTGTATACTGCTAGCGCCGCCGCCAGGTCGCTCAGATCTTTGAACAGGTCACTTAATCTCCCAGTTTGTACCCCTCACCAATATAACTGGGTGCCAGCAAACCCCACTGAACCATAATGGTGCGGTGTCGTCAGTTCCATCTCCTATGACCTCGTCTGGGCTGTGACTGCGTTTTTTTGGTGGGTGGGGTAGGGTGGCGGAGCAAATTTGTCACTTACGTGTGCCAAGTTGACGTTCTGTGCGCATGGAAAGTAGGGCTACAGATTGGCAGTCTGATCGCTTTCATAACGTAAACCACACCTTATTGCTAAAATTATGAAACCCCATTCTTTTGCCATTGGTCATGTGCTGCTCATGTTACAGCAGAGACCAAGCACCCTGCAGGGCAGGGCGCGTGAAAGAGGGCTGGGATTCCATTTGTCTACCTTCGTTTTAATGCGCGGAATCTTTTACTACTATCTTGGTTGGAAACGAAATGCCCCAAACCCCATTGTTTTACCTTTCAGTAAATATCTATTTAGTGCTTAGCCTTCATTGCTGGTGAGCCACTCACCCCAGTTGTCGTCTCGTGACGCGCTGGCCTTGGCTGCTGGGGGGCTGCGTCTTCTGATCGGAGTTCAGGATTGGCTGCGGCTACTGGCTCTGGCTGGGATCGCGCAGGGATTGGTTGCAGTCGCTGCACCGTTTCGCATTCTCTGCAGTATATGAGACCGGTGAAAATGATCGTGTGGGCGAACTGCGGAACTCCGCGACGCACCCGGATCCCGGGAGACGGAGAGAATCCGAATGAAAAATGCACAGATGGTGTAGCACGTGCAACGCGATGGCAGTTGCGGCCCTTATAGTAACAGTGTCATAGGGCGCACAGGCAGATGCCAAGAATGGTGGGAATAAGCGGTGTCTTGCTGACGGCGCCATCAAATATTAGCTCACAGAGAGCAGCTGTGGCTCACAATGAGACCGGGTACTGGTTCAGGCACCCATGTCATTTTTTCCAATATGCTCTATCTCCCAACATCTTTCAGTAATACACGAATATCGAACAACGACACTGTGTCAGTTTGACAGATCGTTGCCTGTCCGTTTCTGAGAGAGTCCTGCTAGGTTTGGCTGTCTCCATACTTAACTGCCACGCACCCAATGCAACACTGCAGTCCCTCAAGACCTCACTTGCGTGTAGCAATGCTCCTTGTGGGGGCCGAAAAAAGGAACTTGGAGAGCAGCCAATGGGTGGGGGCTTCGGCCGAGCAAACCCGTTTAGTGCTGTTACATCATATTTATTAGAAGGAGAGGGCTGGTTGATCCTGTGCTTCAAGTCTGTACTACATTTTCTGGCTTTTTGTCTTGCTAACGATAGTTACCTTTCAGTATACTGGGTCACTGCTGAAGTACTTTAATTTATGTGCTTCAGAATCCTCAAAAATACCTTTTAGGGGCTTGACTCGGGTAATGCAAGTCCTTACTTAAGCAATAACGACTGAAGATACAGTCTCGTTTGGCAAGATTGTAATTCCAGTGCTTTTGCAGCTCTTTTTAAGATTTAGATTTGTCTGCATGCTTTTGGTACTATGGTTTTGAGAACGTTGCTGGTTATTTCCATGGATTAGCCAGCAGAATGGCAGCCAATCAGAGAATGCGTCTTCGCCTCAAGAATAATTAGATTTATAATTACAGATTGATCACTCTTAAGTAGAATAAGGTTTAGGATGCTGGCAAGTACCAAATGTAGAGCTTCAAAATCCCTGTTTATTTATTTGATCACTTAGCTGAACAAATGCCTGATTTCAAGCATGACCTAGATACATTAACACTTGGCATACAGTTGGCCCTTGGATATACAGAGGTAATTTAAGAACACATGCCATACTCCCTTCACACTGCAGGCCCATGTTGTTGAGGTGAAGCAGCAGCAACTATATGAAGTGCAGAGATGTACTTTAAGTGAGGCATGACATTAGAAATTGTTTCACAGTTTGTTAGATCAAGGGCTACAGCATTTCCAAACGTCTGTGCTTTATAGAAATATAGTGTCAGAAAAACCTAAAGGAGCATCAGTCTGCTTATTTCGCCCTAGCTCCATGCTCAGCCTAACGTTGGGTTGGATTTAGAGAGTCGATAGTCCTAGTGGCTTGTCACCCTTTTCCTACTATATCCCTGCCCTCTTCTGCCTGTGGGTCCCACTTCTCCCTTGTATCTGTCCCATTCATATTTAAATATAGATTCATATACCCATTAGGTGACTGGCTACGAGCAGACATGGCAGGCCATTGGGCCTATTCTTCTGGCTTTTAGTATGTTAGTATGTTTAATCCTGTCATAGTGTTGACCTCAACTGCTTCTCTCAGCAGTGTGTTTCATTTTCACCACCTGCTCCTTGAAGAACGTACATAAAAACATAGAATTTGTCAGCAGATAAGGACCTCTTGGCTCAACAGAGTCTGCCCATTTTTCACTGCCAACAGTATCACCGCAGACCCCACTTGATCTCTGGCTCTTTCTCCCTCCCCCTTCCCTTCTATTAAGATTCCCTTATGCCTGTCTCTTGCATTCTTGAACCTCACCACCTCTGAGGGTAGGCTGTTCCAGAAACCACATCTCTCCTGACTCTACCCCCTTCAGCTTTACAGCATGTCGCCTTGCTGCTGAGCACCCTTTTTCTGAAAAATACTTTTGCTCGTGTACCTTATGAGGTAGTTAAAGGTCTCATTCATATCCCTCCTCTTCCGTTTTCTCTTCTGAGGTGCATATATTGAGTTCCTTTAGTCTCTCCTCATACAAACTGTAATGCAGACCCTGCACCATTTAGTTGCCCTCATCTGGACCACCTAACTCTGTGTCCTTCTGGAGATGTGATGTCCAGAGCTGAACTCAGTATTCTAGGTGGGGGTCTTCCCAGTGATCTATATATAGGCAACACCACCTCCCTCTTACTGCTGGTGATACCCTTCCATGTGCACCTCAACATCCCTCTAGCCCTCCCAAGTGCCTTATCACATTGCATGGTCACCTTTAGGTCATCAGACATGATTACCCCCTTGTTTGTCTCCTGCTTGGTGGTCATCAGTAAAACTCCAACCATTTTGTACTGTGCTCCTGGATTTCTATGTTCTAATTGCATTATTTTGCATTTTATTACATTGAAATCTAGCTGCCATATCATTGACCACTCCTCTAGTTTTCTCAGGTCTTTGCTTATCCTTTCCACCCCTTCCTGGGTGTGCACCCTTTTGCAGATTTTGTTGTCATCCACAAAGAGGCAGACCGTCTCCTCCAGTTCCTCTGTAGTGTTACTTGTAAAGATGCTAAAGAGGACCAGACCAGCACTAATCCCTGTGGCACTTCCAATGGTCAACCTCCCTCCTTGGGTGAACTCTGTTTTGATCGCCCTCTATTCCCGATCTCCTAACTAGCTTCTTACCCAGTTTACCACCTTTGAATCTACTCTTAAGCTACCCAGCTTGCTTACTAGTCTCCCACATGTGCTGGAATGGTGTTGTAAGCCTTCCTGAAATCTGTGTGAATCACGCTCATCGCTCCACCCTTATCTAATTCCTTGATCACCATAGTCAAATCTGTCCTATTTGTTTGACATGCCCCCCCGCAGTGAATCCATGCTACTTCGTTCTTGTAACTCACTGGATTCAAGATATTCCATTATCCTTTCCTTCAGCAGTGAGTCCATTAACATTCAAACCACCAGTGTCAGACTGGCAGGCCTGTAATTGAAAGCCTTCTCCCTGCTACCACTGTTTTGAAGTGGAACTACGTCTGCTGTCTGCCAGTTCTCCAGAACCATGCCTGTTCCCAATGACTGTCAGAGGTGCAGCCAGTTGCCAGCACCTCCCTGAGCTCGCTCAGCACCCTTGGATGCCCCGTCTGGTCCCATTGTGTTGTCTACTTTCAGATTAGCGAATCCCTTTAGGGAATGACTTCTACGAAAAGAACTAGTACCACCCCCAGTTACTTTCTTGTGGCCCCTCCCTTTTCTTTCCTCAGAACACTGAAAAGTATTTTTCAGGATGTCTGCATTCTCCTGGTCCCCTCTGCAAGTCTCCTTCCCTTTTTAACCTTGCAATCCTCCCCAGTCTTCTCGTTTCACTTACATACCTAAAAATGTCTTGTCACTGTTTGTTACTCGTGAACTATTCTCTCTTCAGTTTGCGCCCTCACGCTCCATACTGCTTTTCTGCTACTCTGTTTCCTCTGATACGCCTCCCTATCCTCCACTTCTGTGTCTCCTTGTACATTCTAGATGTTACCCTTTAGCCTTTACCTTTTCAGCCACCTCTTTCGGGAAGCAAAACTGTCGCTTTTTCTTCTTGCTTTTGCTCACCTGCTTGATGTAGAGGTTTGTTGCCTTCACTGTGCCCTCTTTTGACTTTGCCCACCGTTCCTCCACCCACCTAGGTCATCCCCCTCTCACCGTCATCCCTGAGAATTCACCCTTCTTTATAAATTCTGCCCTCCTGGAGCCTAGGACCCTCACCCTTGTGTGGTTCGATTCTGCTGCTGTCCTTATATTGAACCACACTGTCGGTGATCACTTGTCCCCAGGTGGCCTCCCTGCTTGACTTCTGCAACACTGTCCCTATTAGTGGGTACTATGTCCAGTATTGCCCTATGATGAGTGAGTTTGCGGACTAGTTGCCTGAGGAACACCCCTGCAGGAGTCCAGGATATGTCTGCTTCTTTGAAGCCGCAGCTGGGGGCTTCAGTCTGCTTCCGGCAGATTGAAGTCCCCCACCAGCAGGACCTCCCGTGTTCTGCCATCTTGCCAGTGGTTTCAGCCAGTACCTTATCTAACCCCTGCCCCTGTGCTGGAGGTCTGTAGATCACACTAGTGCAATCAGAGATTCCATTTCCTCTCTCAGGGTGACACACAGTACCTCTGCCCCTTCCCTATATTCCTTGTGCCTCTGTCCGTCACTTTAAGTCCTCTCTCACATAAATTACCACACACCCTCCTTTCCTTCTCACACTGTCCGTCCTGAGCGGGTATAGCCTGGTATGGTATGGAACTGTTCTTATCTATGTGTGTCAGTGCACAGTGACTCTCTAATAGCCACCTTATCCAGGTTGGCCTCTGCCATGATGGCTTCTAGGTCTGGAATCTTATTTCCTAGACTTCTAGCATTTCACACATGGTCTTCCAGATTTTGCTACCACTCTGTTTGTTACCCTTTTTTTCCTTTTGGTCCTCCCTTCTTCCCTCCCCCTCTCTTTCTAATGCTCCCATTCCTGTGCCTCTTCATTTCTACCACCCTGCTTCCTTCATTAATTTGCAGCGGGGTGGTCCCTCACCTCAGGTTCTCCCTACTTTCTTCAGCTTGTGGGGGTGAGTTTCTGCCTTCCCAATTTCTTCCACACACACCCGCGGCAGCGTTAAATGTTCATTGAAGTAACATTTCAAACCGTCCACTGAGGACTGCGGTTCCCCACGAATGGATGCTGGCCATCACGCCTGTACAGGCCCTCATCTGCCCAGGTGAGTCCCCAGTCCTGATGTATCAAACCCTTCCTCTGTACCATTCCTTCAGCCATGGGTTGAAGTTCCTGGTGTGGAGATCCCTCTGCTCCCCTCTGTTGGTAGGCAGGCAGCACCTCAGCAAAGCCACTGAACATGCTACCTGCCTAAGACCTCTCCCCAGCTTCTTGAAATCCCCTGCACTATCCCAGTCCTGTCCCTAGCCAGGTGATTTGTCCCTAGGTGGACTTCCTCGCATCCCTCTGAATCTCCCTCCTCACCATCGTTCTCCACCCGTGCCCTTTGGTCACTGCGTTTGTTCTTCATGAGCAGGTTCTTATAATCCATGTTGTTGAACTGGATCATCTTCATGGCCCTCCATTGTATAGTCTCTATACAGGTCCCTGATTTTCTCGGTTCTGGACTGCAGAACTGCGTGCGAATACGCCCCAATCGTCATTACCAAGGACCTGTATAGGGACAATTTTCATGTACTAACATGCTAAAATGCCAGCAGAATAGGCCTAACGGTCTCTTGAGACTGCTCAATTTTCAGCACCTGCACTGAGGTCGATTTTGGTGTCCCCTCCCGCCCCCTTAGGTTATATTTCCCCAGTCCCAGATGTTACACCTGTACTGGGCCTGGTCAGATTTACTCTCCCCGTTACCTGTCCCATCCCCATTTAAACCCGTCCACAGTCTCCACCTCTACCAGCTGCCTGGGCAGTGCATTCCATGGCTCCACCACCCTTTCAGTGAAATAACATCTCCTTCTCTCCCCTCTGAGCCTGCCCCTTCCGGCTTACACCCATGACCTCTCATTGCCCACTCTCCTTCCTTTGGAGCACCCTGACTGGGCCTCCTTTATTGATCCTTTAGGTGCCAAAACCTCTATCATGTCCCCCCGTCTCTCCTCTCCTCCAGGGTGTACATGTTGAGCTCCTGAGCCTCTCATCATAGGTCCTCTCCCCAGGCCCCAGATCATTTTGGTTGCCTCCTTTGGACCCTCTCTAGGAGTGTAATGTCCTTTTTAAATGTGGTCTCCAAAACTGCACACAATACTCGAGGTGTGGCCTAACCAAGCAGTTGTACAATGGAAGGATCACTTCTGCCTTTCTGGAGGTAATCCCCTGGCGATGCATCCCAGCATCCTATTTGCCCTTGCCACTGCCCTTGTACAGGTCTCTGAGTTGTTCATTTTGACATCTACCACTACCCCCAGGTCCCTCTCACCCTCCGTGACTTGAATCATGTCTCCTCCCAGGGTATACCCCTGGGCTGAATTTCTGTCTCACAGGTGCAGAACGTTGCACTTCCCCACACTGAATTTTAGTTTCCATTTTCCCGACCAACTTTACAGAGCCTCCAGGTCCTCCTGCAAGACCACCCTGCCCTCCTCCTCATCCACCACTACACCCAGCTTTGAGTTGTCTGCAAAGAGACTCATCTCACTCCTGATCCCCTCCTGATGTCCGAAACATAGGCATTGAACAGGAGTGGCCCCAGCACTGACCCCTGGGGAACCCCATTAGTAACCCACCTTGGGGATGAGACTAACCCTCCAACCACAACCTTCTGAGTACGCTCAGAGAGCCAATATCCTATCCATCTTAACAGCTGTCTCCCTACCCCCATTTCTTTCAGCTTAGCCAGCAGGCCACTGTGGGGTACTGAATCAAATGCCTTGCTAAAGTCCAGAAGAGGGCGTCCACTGGCCTACCCTGGTCCAGGGCCTTAGTCACCCAGTCATAGAACTCAACAAGGTTTGTCTGGCAGGATCTTCCCGTGACAAAGCCCTGTTTACCTTATGTTTCACTGCCTGGCTATATAGTATTATCTCAAGTACTGTCTGACCTGATCTGTATCTAACTTACCTGTATTAATGCAACGTATGTGTTTCCCAATTTACGTATGTACTGTCCCGGTCATGCCTGAAAATAGTCAATCTTGGCTATCACACCCTACCAGTTAACAAAAACTAAATAAATAAAATATGGCCTCCTGTATTTATCTGTTTTCCTCCTATACATCCCAGCATCTTGTTTGCCTTCCGGACACTTTTTTTTTTGCACTGAGTTAGGGCACTGAGGCTGTCTACAAATGACCCACATGTCTCTCACTTCAGTTGTGTGCATCATCCTTTCTCTTCCCATCTAGAAGTCCATTTCAGGACTCCTTCTACCAGAATGTATCACATTGCACTTTTTGTGCTGAACTTTAGTTGCCATAGTCTGGACTGCTTTTCCAGTATTTGGGGGTCTCATTTCATTTTCAAACTCCTCCTCAGTGTTCACTCTGCCGCAGATCTTGGTGTCATTAGCAGAGATGCACCTTATTCTGGATTACCTCTCCATTGTGCCGTATGGCGATATTAAAGAGCACCAGTCCCAGAACTGATCCCTTCGGTACCCCACTTGTGACTCTGCTAGGGTCTAATTCACCCCATCAGCACTCACCTTCTGTGTCCTGCCCCAGTCAGTTCCCTATCCAGCTGGTTAGTTTGTTTCCTACCCCAGGTCACGCACCTTTTTATTAGCCTTCTGTGTGGAATGGAATCGAAGGCCTTGCTAAAATTGAAGTACTTCCAGTAGCCCGTATGTAGTCCATACTATCCACTGCTAACCTGACACAAAATGGCCACGGGACATAATGGGTTAACCACTGTACACCAGTTTCATGACCCAGTCAAAGAAGTTGATCAGGTTAGTTTGGCAGGATCTCCCTGCTACAGACCCATGCTGCCTGCTATCTTGCAAGCCGCTTGCCACCACAATTTCACTGTTTTGTTTAATGATGGTTTCCAGCAGCTTGCCAGATTGAGCTTAGTCTGGCTGGTTTGTAATTTCATAGGCGATCCCTGTCCATGCTCTTGTGACATGGCAAACAATTAGTTGCTTTCTAGTGTGCAGGTGCCACCCCATCTCAGGGAACAGTTGCACAGCTGCCAAAAACTGCCCCACCTCCTTCAGCACTCTAGGGTGCAAGCAACCCCTCAGAACTAGATGTTTTGTCTACCTTCAGGGTTTTGAGGCTTCTGTGCACCCTTTAGAGCAAGACTGGTCCTGAACTCCAGTCCTCTCAACCCTCTGTCTGGCCTGTACTTCACAGTCCAGCTGAGGTCTCTAAAATTGGCACTGGCCCACAAGACAAACGCGGTGGATTTGTATCGGGCTGGTAACATTTTCCTTAACAAGCCATGCAGGTTTGCACTGAGAAGATAACATTTCAATAAGTATACCAACTGGGCCAGAGAAGTGTCAGTAAGTGCCTCCCGAGTTAAATGCTTAACAGAGTAATTTATTCCAACCTTTATGTGAAGCTAGTGAATTTTCCCAGTCAGTACCCTGTTGGCTAGTGGCGAAAGACCTAATTTCGACCCTGTCCAGTAGTGCCTCCGTAAGTTAAATGCTGAACAAGTAATTTATTCCAACCTTTATCCCAGCTTCTTTCACCTGTGTTCCTTCTATCTTCTACGAGGATATCTCTTGCAGCAGGTAATTTAATATTTCCAGCCTTTATCCTAGCCTTCTTCACCCGTGTTTTCTTTCTTTACCCTGATAAAATAATTTTCTTTTTTCTCTTAATGTACCTTTTTTTTTTAATTCTTTTTATTGAGTGTCAGATACTTATACTGGTAGATACATCACTTCTTAGGTGCCTTACATCCATATATGTCCCGTGAGGTTCATTACCAGCTGCCTTATGATAAACATATATTCTAGGGAAGTGGATATGTTCTATCCATACTATTTAGCAGTCCTTTCCCTTTAAGTGCCGGAATGTCTTCAGGCTGGCTCCTCCCACCCACCGGGTGGTATTTTTTTTTCTTTTCAATTGTTTAACCAGGTGAGACACAACTAAACTGAAAGCTTTTTACAGGTGCAACCTGGGAGCACAGGGATGTTAAGTGACTTGCTCAGGGTCACACAGTATATGCAAGTGGGGACTGTGGGATTCAAACCCGGTCTCCAGATTTGCGGCTCAGAGCCTTAAACCACTGCGCTATGCTGCCTCCCTATATCCCTTCGCTCCGCCTCATGATGCCAGATCTTCCTTTCCACTGGAAGAAACGGTTCCTCCTTCGTGCTCCTGTGTTGTAGGCCCAGATCTGTTTGAATTGCTTTAAAAACTTTGCTACTGTTTGGTGTTGTCTTCAAGCTTCCCAACCCACGATGGGCGACAATTCCGCGCCCGGTTTCATCTGTGCCCTTGCGGACCAGAAGATGTCCGTACCAACCACGCCACGTGTGTTTACTGCCTGGGCCATGAACACGATACCCAGGTCTGCAATATTTGTCGGTCTTTTCACATGATGGTCCTCGAAGACCGCCTCACCTGCCTTAAGTTGGGCCGCCGGAGCGACATCTGCTGGTCAAATCTAAAAGATACCCGTTAGGTGGTCTCTGCAGCAGCGGGGTCGCTGAGCAGCTGGAACAGCTTGTGGCCTTCGTTGAGGAGGCGGCTCTGGCCTGCCGCTCAGTCCTCTTCAGCTTCTGCCTTCGCGTCGCCCAATTGGGCTCCACTTTTAGGGCTCCTTCAAGGAGCTGTGCCAGTCCCTCCCAACTAAGGGTCAGAGTCCTTCTGGATCTCACAGCTCTATCGAAAGAGGAGGAGGAGGAGTCGAAGAAAGAAGACTAATCGTCAGTGTTCCTGGGACCATGAGCGTTCTTGGTCTCAAGACTGCCAGGTTTTGCCCACGGTCAAATCCTTGGCCGCTGGCTTCCACGGAGACCTCGTTTGGCCAGTTGGTCGAGATGCAGGCTGATGCGGCGAGATTTTCTCGACCTAGTCGACTGGTTGTTGTCCAGAGAGGCCGATAATATCTCTCTTCAGGGCTCTGGTCCTGCGTGACCTTAGAAGGGCTACTCAGTGCACTGATCAGAACCCTCCGGTCACCAACCCAGACCAGGAGGAGCCACGGCATTCCCGGCTCCCTTCTAGATCCCTTAGCGAGGCGGTCAAGGTCCTCCTGTAGTGGGTCGAGCAGCTCTCCGTATTTTGGCACTTGCCCAGTATTGGGGCGTCGACAAGCTGCGGACAAAGTGTCCAAGAAATTGGACCATGTGGCTAAAAAGTCTATGCTGCCTCCTCGCTCAGCGTCAGTCAGGTGAGCTCGGCTGTCTTGATGCACGCTTCTCCCACGCCTTCTTGCGCTCTTTGGATGAAGTGATTCCTCACTTGCCTGTGGCCCTCCAGACCACGGTCAAGCAGGTCCAAGCTCCAGAGCCGGACTGTGGCCAAGCAGCAACTGCAAATGGCTCTGGATCACGGAGATTCCTGTGCCGGCTCGGTGGTGGCCGCAGTAGCCATGCGCTGTAGGGCTTGTCTGCAGAGCTCAACTTTCACGGCAGACACTCGGCACAATCTAGCGGATGTTCCCTTCTTGGGCACCGACCTGTTAGGGCCTGGTGTGGTGGGCCACCTCCAGCACATTGAGAAGTCCAGTGCCACCTTGGACTCTGTAACATCTGCATAGAAGGATCCCAAGGGCTCCAGGCAACAAAGTGAAAGCCCTTTCGGTCCTCCACTCCTGCGGCAAAACCAGTCCAGCATCAGGCTGGGCAGCAGGCTCAGTTCTGGCGATCCGGGCCCAGTAAGTGGCCTCAGTGGTCTGTAAGCCCAGAGGGAAGGGACGGTGGCTCCTCAGCCAGATCCTCTTCCTCCAAGCCTGTTCAGTGAAGGGATGGGGGCTGCCACCTCATACCTATCACGCCTCCCCTGGGTCCTCCTCTGGGGGCGGCTCCGCCACTTCCTTTCCTCTGGTCCGTCACACGGACAGGTAGGTTGTAGAAGTGTTCTGTCAGGGTCTGCCTCTGGAATTCGAACAGTACCCTCCAAGCCGAGCCCGCTCCCCACAGGAGGACATGGTGATCTCAGAACACTTGGTCAGCTCTTCGAGGACGACATAGCTCAGATCTTCCACAAGGAGGTCGTGGTCAGAGTAGCAGATCCTCCAGAACACCCAGGGGTTTGTCTCCAGGTACTTCCTAGTGCCAAGGTGGATGGTGGGGCTGGCACCCCATTCTAGATCTGCACGACCTGAGCAGTTCCTCGAGTCACTCACCTTCAGGATGGTAACTCTGTCCCAGATCATACCATTTCTAGAGCAAAACATGTGGTTTTGCTCTCTGGATCTTCAGGACATGTTCTTTCACATCCCAATCTGTCTGTCCCACCAAAGGTTACTCTGCTTTCGAGCGCGGGGAACCCACTCACGAGTTCCGGGCTATGCCTTCGGCCTATCCTCAGTCACCAGGGTCTTCACCAAATGCATTGCGGTAGTGGCAGCTTACCTGAGGCACCAAGGGGTCTGGTGTACCCTACCTGGACAACTGGCTGATTGCAGGTTCCTCCAGGCAGGAGGTGGAGCAGTCCAGGGACCTGGCCCTCCAGACCTGCACCTCCCTTGGCCTGCTGGTCAATGAGGCAAGTCAGAACTCTTGCCCATGAGTGAAATTAGCTTTGCTCGGGGCAATGCTCGACTCTTGTAGAGCTAGAGCCCAGCTCCCGGCAGACAGGGCAGAGGTTCTCTCCTCCTTTGCATGATCATTTCAGGTTGGGTAATGCGCCCTGCCCAGGACTTCCTGCACCTTCTGGGTTGCATGGTAGCCTGCACCAATGTGGTCTGATGGGCCCATTGGAATGTAGCTCCCTGCAATGGGAGCTGGCCACTGTGGTCTCATGCGCAAAGGTCACTTCGGCCAGCTGGTCACTGTGACTGAAGATGTGGGACGCCTCCTCTGGTGGCTAGTCCCAAAACATCTGCAGGAAGGGATCCCATTTGTCCGCCCAGAGCCGACGGTCATCCTGACGACCCGTAGCGCCTCTCATGGGCTGGAGTGCCCACCTGGGGAACAGAGTCCATGGGCTCTGGACCCCGAGGAGTCCCAATAATACGTCAACTTGCTGGAGCTCTGAGCAGTTTGTCTGGCACTGACTGCATTCGCTTCTGCATATTCGAGGTCAAGTGGTCCAAGTCCAAGCGGACAACACCACAACCATATACTGCCTCAACAAGCAGGGTGGGACCCACCCTGCTTCTGTTCAAGGAAGCTCTTAGCATTTGGATCCTCATCGCAGCCTGGAGACAGACCTCCTAGCAATCTGTGTGGCAGGAGCCTCCAATCAGCTGGCGGATGCCCTTAACCTGGTAGGCGAGGTGTCTCACAAGTGGTCTCTCCATCTGGAGGTAGTTCACATCCTGTTCTCTCAGTGGGGCACCCTAAGGTGGCCTGTTTGCCACTCAGGGAGGCATAAAAGCTGAGGCTGTTCTGTGCCGCCCCCTCGGCAGGGTTTACTGCAGGGGGATGCCTTCTTGAGGCCTTGGACCCCAGGCCTCTTCTATGCCTTCCCTCCCACTTCTCTTGATCCACAAGGGCTCAAATCAAGATCAGGAGGACAAGGCATGGGTGATCCTAGTGGCTCCGGACTGGCCACTTCAGTTTTGGTACTCTGATCTCCTCAGCCTCCACACAGGGTCCCGAGGCATCTTCCACTCCGCCCAGACCTGCTGTCCATCAGTCAGGGAAGGTACTTCACCCGGACCTTCAATCCCTGCACCTGACAGCCTGATTCCTGAGCGGCTAGGAGTTCCAGCCTTTGGATCTCTCAGAAGCTGTCCTCCCGTGGTGGAGGCATCTAGAAAGGATTGGCCAGAAAATGCTATGCCTTCAAGTGGAAGAGATTCTGTATTTGGTGTCAGGGCAAGGTGTTGGGCCCTTTGACCTGTCTGGTGGTCAGCATTTTGGACTACCTGTGGTCTCTCTCTAAAGGGGACTTCAGTCGTGACCCTTAAGATGTATCTGGCAGCCATCTCTGCCTACTGGTCGCGGGCTGGTCAGCAGTGGCGTGGGAGAAGGTGGTCTGGCGCTTTTTCAAAGGCTTAGATCACATTTCCCCTCAGTCGTGAACCATCACCACCATGGGACTTGTTGCTGGTTTGGTAAAGCTCATGGGCAAGCCATTTGAACCGATGCACAGGTGTGAGATGTGTCGCCTGTCTGGAAGACCCTCTTCTTGGTGGCTATCACATCAGCCAGAAGGATCAGTGAGCTCCAGGCACTTCCGTGGAGTCTCCTTACCTAGTCTTCCACAGGGACAATGTTATCCTCGCCCCATCCTGAAGTTCCCCGTGGGTGGTGTCGGAGTTTCACCTGAATCAGGTGATGAGTCTTCCAGTGTTCTTCTTGAATCACACCTCGGAGGCGAATACAGGCTCCATACTCTGGACCTGAAGCGAGCGCTCACTTATAACAAAGAGCACATGGCTGGAATTTGGGGAGAGGTTCGCCTGCTGTGTTTGTCACCTACGTTGAAGCCGCGCGGCTGGCAGACCTGCAGCCAAGCTGACGATTGGCAGGTGGATCACTTTCTGCACTGATTTCTGCTATAGGTCGATGGGTAGGGAGCCTTCTCAAGGGCTAAGATATCATTCCACCCATTATACCGCCATGCTGGCGGCTGTCTTCTAGTGACATCCCTATCCAGGAAATCTGCAGGGCTGCTACCTGGAAGTCAGCACACACCTTCATTTCCCATTACCACATTGACCTTAAGTCATGGCGGGATGCGGTTTTGGGGCCTCAGTTCTCCAGGTCTGTGTTCCCTAAATAGGAGGTGTGCGCCTTTGCCTCCCTTCTCCCAGAGAAGTTCTAGGAGTCTGCCAAATAGTGTGGATAGCACAACATATCCAAGTCCTAGAAACACAGGTTACTCACTTGTTACAGTAGTTCTAGGAGTGGTATATATTGTTCATCACCTGACCCACGACCTCCCTGGCTGAGGCGCACAACCTCTGCTTCCAGCGGGCAAGATCTTGTGTCATGGGGGCAGAGCCAGGCGGGAGGAGCCAGCTTAAAGACTTTCCAGCACTTCTTAAAGGGAAGGACACTGCCAAGATGTGTGGATGAGCAACATATACCACTCCTGGAACTACTGTTACAGATGAGTAACCTGTGTTTTTGTATGTCTTCCTTTTATACATAACAGTTACAATCTACTCACTCCTGTTTTAGGTTAGGTTAACAAAATAATTTCGACTATAATCTTTATTTAACAATTTAACATCTGACTATAGAGATTCTGATGTCTTTCCATTTTCTCCTTCCCATGAGATAATTTGTCCTGTCTGGCATGTTTGCATGGCTTCTTCTATTACTTTGAATTCTTCTTTTATGTATGTGTGCTCGATTCTCCTTTCTTGTCTGTTTACATTTCAGATTATGATGGTAAGATGCATAATTATTACCTCGTCTGGTGGGAAGGAGTTCATTACATTTTCCTATAGCCTCTCAAATAAATCCCTCCTTTTCTTCCAATTCATATGTTACCCTTTCTAGGGTACAGTCTGTGCCACCAGTTCTAACCACATATTAATAGTGGGTTTAAGTGCATGACACCCATGCGCTTTGAATGCATTTCTTTGCTAGTGTCAGTAATATCCTTATCACTATAGGGTGAGGGTTCCATTCTTCCTCCCTCCCCACCATGGTCCATCCCCATCAGCATGGATACTGATGTATCAGATATTCTCGATCCTAAAGCTGGTCTCCGGGCTCATCACTTCTGGGAGGTCCTTCCTGGAACCACGTGACAGGCAGGAGGTATACAGACTTCAAACAACATGAAGTCTTGCTGTATTCTAACTATTGCAGTGATATCCAACCTTTGAACTGCCCGGAGAGGAAAGAGTTAACTTTCCATGCAAGGCATGGAGCATTGTGTGACTCGGTTAAGACTCTGTCTGTTGTTGTTTGAACCCAAACACTCCAGATTCTGTACTTCGCCTCACTGAACAGTCGTTCTGGAGATTTCTCCTTTGCTCGGTTCAAATTAGTCGGTTAAAGTGTCGTTTTCCGCTTCTGTTCAACCGAATTTCTTCCTGTAACCTGTCGGTTCAGTCTCTGTCTGTGGTACCGTGAGTACTAGATAGGGTATTGTTATTCGCTTCTGTGTGGAACTTGTAAGCGCCGGATCGGTTCGGTTTGAACCGATCAGGTTTGTGAAAAAGTTTATTCTGTTTTAGAGTGTGGTAACGGTCCTTATCGGTTCTAAAAAAGCGGATTTCATTACGTTTTTTCCACGACCCGTAACATGGTCAGGAACCAATAAGGGTGTCTTGCCTGGCGGATTGCCGAAAAAAGGGTAAGTTTGGTTAGGACTGGCCATGTTTGAGAAACCCAAGAGAAAAACCGGGCCCACTTGGTTTCAACACTGTAGTGTGTTTGGGGAAGCCTTTGCTAAGGCTGACCCCCACACCACTCTCGTTTATTGTCTGGGGTTTGACCACCTCTATTCAGACTGCCAGATTTGTAAAGTTTTCCTACAGCTACCCTAGAAAGAGAGTTGGTAGGCTGAGGAAGGGAGGCCAAGAAGTCCGCTGACCTGGATGGCCAGCCTGGTTCGGTTCCAACCGAACCAGAAGGAGTGCCCTCTGACCAGGGCGAAACTCCTGAGCAAGGAGAACCGACTTGAGGAGTCGGTTCAGTTAAAAAGAAGGGATAAGTCAGCCGGTTCGGATCTTACAAGTTCTTTCTCCGACCGTTGATGAAATAGCCAAAGCGATAAGGATTGTTCAGTTGCTAACCGGTTCCGACCGAACCGGCTTCCTCCAGTTGGGGCTCGGTTGGTCAGTTCCCCAGTTCCGATTACAATTTAGAAGATTTTTATGAACCGGAGGAGGAGGAAGGAGAGTATGAGGATAGTGATGGTGATTATGAAAGTCTGGATGTGCCTATTGACCCAGACATCTCCCCAGACAGACCTTCAGGTGTTTCTCCTCCTAGGCTTTCTGAGTCCCTTCCACTTTGTTTTACAAAAGTGGCTGAAACTCTCCAGCTTCCTATGGAGGAAGCAGTAGAGGATCAGGAGGAACCTGATTTTGTTGAAATGATGGACATCCCAGAGTCAAAGAGGCTGTCTATTCCCTCCATAAGTCTTTTGGGAAACAGACAAAAATTTTAAAGACTCCTGATTCCATACCTCCTGTGGACAGAAGAATGGACAAGAGGTATACTCTTTCAGGCTTGGATACGAGTTCCTTTCCCAGCAATGCAGCCATGTTGGGGTAGTGCAGGCTGCTGCCTGTGATAAGGCAAATATACTCTTGGCTTCACACCCCCAGATAAGGACTCCAGGACGATTGATGCCATGGCAAAGAAACAGTACATGGCAGCATCTTTGGTACTCAGGCAGGCTAATTATATGATCTATACAGCTAGATACCAAAAATCTACATGGGACACTGTCATGGCTCTAGCTAAACAGGTCCCCAACCAGCTTGCCAAGGAGCTGGAGCAGGTGGCTGCAGATGGTATTGAGGCATCCAAGGTGCAGTTTCATGCTGCAGTGGACTCCAATGATGTTTCATCTAGATTCATGGCTACATCTGTGGCCCTTCGTAGGGATGGCTTGGCTCAGATGTACTAGTCTGTCTGGGATACCCAGGCTAAGGCAATGGATTTTCCTGTTATTGGTAATTCTCTGTTTGGGGAGCTGACAGAGAACTACATGAAGAAAATGGATGAGTACAGGACCACCTATAGGGTGCTCAGGCCAAGGAAAGGCAAGCCACTCCTCAGAGGCAGCATCCCAGGGGCAGGGGCAGGCCTTTTCATAGGCCTTTCTACCAAGCCAGGCCTCCTCTTCTGCCTTTGCTCAGAGGGGTTCTTTAGAGGGAGAGGCAGGCCGGGGTACAAGCAGGCCTGCTACCACCCCTCAGCCTAAAGCCCTGACAAACAGGCACTCTGATGGGTTTGCCGGGCCGATTCTCCACTACCCATAGGGGCAGGCTGGCTTACTTTGTCTAGGACTGGATGTCTTTAACATCAGACAAATGGGTCCTGGAAGTAGTAAGCCAGGGACTGGTTCTCAGCTTCAAACAATTTCCCAAGATGAGAACCAGATCCTTTCCACCTGCAAATCCTTCGAGGGCCCTTGCCCTAGAGGCAGAGGTCTCTTCCTCTTGGCTCTCAGAGCCATAGAAAGGGTTCCACCCTACACAGGGGAAATGGATTGTACTCCAGGTACTTCCTAACCCCAAAAGACAGGAGAATGCCCATCCTGGATCTCAGATATTTAAACAAGCACCTTTTAAAACCAAAGTTCAAAATGGTGACTCTGGGAATAATTCTACCCTCTCTACAGCCAGGGGACTGGCTAGTCTCCCTGGACCTCAAGGATGCTTATTTCCACATTCTCATCAGATGCTCCCACAGAAAGTACCTAAGGTTCGAGTTGCCCTCAGGCCACTATCAATTCAGAGCAATGCCCTTTGGTCTAACATCAGCTCAAGGGTGTTCACAAAATGCCTGGCAGTAGTGGTTGCTTTCCTAAGGAGAAAGAAGATCTCCATTTTTCCATACCTGGACGACTGGCTCATAGTGGGTCAGTCTCCAGACCAAGTCAAGTCACACCTACAGATAACTCAGCAACTGCTCACTTCTCTAGGATTCCTTCTAAATCTTTCAAAGTCAGTTCTAGAAGCCAGTGCAGCTCCTAACCTTCATAGGGGCGGAGCTGGATACTATAAGGGCAAGAGCCTTCCTTCCCTGGACAGGGCAAGGACCCTTGTGACACTGGCCTCTTTGTTCACCCTTCAGGTGTCTCGACCAGCAAGGCATTTTCTGCAGCTCCTAGGCCGCATGGCTGCCTCTCTGGCAGTGGTCCAAGGAGCAAGATTTCAGATGAGGACATTCAGTTCCACTTAAGAGCCTTCTGGTCCCAGAGAAAGGATCTCTGACCAAGCTGATCCCAGTGACTGAACCCTGATCCAGGCTTTGCATTGGTGGCAGGATCAGGACAACCTAAGGCAGGAATTCCTTTGTCACTCAACCTCATTCTCTAATTGTTCACAGATGCCTCCCTCTTGGGCTGAGGAGCCCACTTGGAGATCTGACCGCCCAAGGGTTGTGGTCGCCTCAAGAATCTCTGCTTCACATCAATCTCTTAGAACTCAGAGCAGTGTTTCTAGCACTTCAAGTTTTTCCAAGTCTGTTCAGAACAAACTGGTTCAGATCAGGACAGACAATACCACCACAATGTGGTACATCAACAAGCAAGGGGCACTCGGTTCTAGGCCTTGTGCACAGAAGCAATGAAGTTGTGGTCTCTGGCCTATTCCCTGGATACCTCTCTGGTAGCACTGCACCTCCCAGGGAAGGACAATGTCCTGGCAGATGGTCTCAGCAGGATATCTCAGGGCCATCATGAATGGGCCCTGGATCCCCTAATTTTGAAGGTAATCTTCTCCAGATGGGGCACTCCACAGATAGATCTTTTGCAGCCCCAGACAATCACCAACTTCTTTTTTGCTGCAGACCCCCAGTGTTGGGCTCAGTCCCCCTGGATGCCCTAGTCCTCAATTGGGAAGGAAATTCCTGTAGCTTTTCCCCCTTCCCTCTACTGTTCAAGGTACTTGTCAAAATCAGATCTCAGCCCTGCAGAGTGATTCTGATTGCTCCAGACTGGAGCCAGACAGCCCTGGTACCCTCTCTTGCTGTCCTTAGCAGTCCACCTTCCCCTGTCTCTTCCAGGAATTACAACCTGTTGACATGTTCTCAGGGAGGGTTTGGTATCCAAATCTCAAATCTCTCAATCTCAAGGCCTGGCTCTTGAAGAGTTAGAGTTTGCTGATTTACATCTCTCTCAAGGTGTTCTGGATATTCTAAAGGCTTCAAAGCCTTCCACGGAAAGACTTACAATCCAAATGGAAAATGTTTACTATTTGGTGCTCCAGTAAGCATATTTCTCCAGAGTCTGCTGGGTTGTCTACAGTCCTGGACTATGGTTAATCTCAATAGCTTGGGACTCAGACCAGCTACACTTAGAGTGCATCTGGCAGCTGTCTCTGCCTTCTTATCAGCAGGCAAGCCCTCTTCCTTTTCAGCTCACCCTGTATTCTGTAAATTCTTCAAGGGTTTGCTGCATACCAATCCTCCCTTCAGGGACCCTGCTCCTGCTTGGGACCTTAATGTTTGCATTGCCCAGCTTATGCAACCCTCTTTGAACCTTTGTCCTCAACTGAGCTTAAGTACTTGACTTGGAAAACTGTGTTCTTGGTAGCCATTACTTCTGCCAGACACATAAGTGAGTTACAGGCCCTGTCAGTGGAGCCTGATTTTATCTCTTTCCATAGAGATAAGGTGGTCCTCAGGACTAATAGGAAGTTTTGCCTAAGATGGTTTTAGATTTCCACCTTAACCAGTCTATGTCTCTTCCTGTTTTCTTCACTGACCATTCCTTCTCTGGGAGAGGAGGCTACACAGCCTGGATCTGAAAGGGCCCTTAGCTACTACATAGAGAGCTCACCAAGGGTCACAGGTTTGACTCACTCCAATTGTTCCTCACTTATGGTGAGGTTGGCAAGAAACCTGCTACTAAGAGATCTATTGCAGGTGGATTGTCTCTTGTATACAATCCTGCTATGAAAAATTAGGTAGAATCCACCCTCAGGCCTGAGGGCTCACTCTACTAGAGGTACAGCTGCTTCCTGGCTGCTGCCAGGATATTCCTATCTTAGAGATTTGTCAAGCAGCCAACTGGAAAACAGTACATACTTTCACCAAGCATTACTCTCTGGATATCCAGGCTAGGAGTGATGCTCGGTTTATTTCACAACAGTTCTTCAGAGCCTGTTTTCCAAAGTAGGTTCTGTCCCTCCTCCATGGAGGTACTGCTAGTAGTCTGCAATAGTCAGAATACAGCAAGACTTTATGTTGGTTGAAGAAAAAATTACTCACCTTAGTAATGTTGTTTTTCTAATGAGTCTTGCTGTATTCTGACCTCCGCCTTCCCTCTCAGAACCTGGGTTTTGGGATGTGGGTGGGCAGGAACAGTGTTGGCACTCTAGAGGTACCCTTTTTCTCACCTTCTTATTTTTGTGTGTGTGTGTGTGTGTGTGTGTGTGTGTGTGTGTGTGTTGTGTTTTGTTTTGGGTTTCCTGACTTGAGTCTTTGCCTTGGAACCAAAAAATTTTTTATTAAATTTAGTAGCTAGTTGGCTAGTGTGAGTTTACAGTTTCCACACAGAACACCCAGTGAGTATAGCTCATACAGATCTGGCGGTTTGGGTTCAAACAACAACAGACAGAGTCTTAACCGAGCTCGAGTTCATGGTTCCATGCCTTGCATGGAAAGTTAACTCTTTCCTCTCTGGGGCAATTCAAAGGTTGGATATCACTGCAATAGTCAGAATACAGCAAGACTCAATTAGAAGAAACAACATTACTAAGGTGAGTAATTTTTTCTTCAGCGGGAAGGTGGTACCCTCACTCATTTCCTCCAGACGTCAGTTTACTTCCTGCCTGTCTAGTGGTAGGAGCTCTGCAGGACCTCTGTCTCAGGAGTGACAAACCGAAGATGACTTCTTGAGTCACCTTTTTCTGTTTTTGGACAAAATTTTATAGCACTCTGGAAGCCAGTGCAGGGACCCAAGTCTCAGCCGTCACAAACTGTACAGACTGGCTCCTGCTCCCCTCTCACCCCTCAGCTTCTTTCCCTCGATCAGAGACCCCCGAGGAGGCCCCAGCCATGTGCGGTGCCAACAGCTGCACAGGATCAGCACATAGGCATTTTCCCCAGCAGCTGCCTTGTCGATGAGCACAACAAGGATTCAGCTCGTCGACGGTCACCCGGAGCTTCTCACCTGAGGAGGCAGTCACAGTGTGGTTGGGGCCAACAATTCCACGAGGATCAGCGCACAGGCATTTTCCCAGCAGTCACCTTGTCGGCAGAACACAACAAGGATTCAGCTCATCGGCGGGCACCTGGGGCTTTCCTCCCGCCGACGGTCGCTGAAGCTTAGGCGTCCAGCGCCTGCCTGTTGGAGAGCCGCAGGATCAGATCAGGCTCTACACCGCACAACTAGCGTAGGAACATTAGTGCTATTCAGGCGGGCGGCGAGGAAGGCAACTAGGGGGTTGGAAGGGCAGGTCATCCTTCTACTCGTTGATGAGCATTATCTGCTCAGCTCATCGACTGATCTTGTTGGGGAAGCCAAAGCCTTAAAGGGACCTGAAATACACAAGCCCAGAGTTCAAGGCAATAAAAGCCAATGCCTTCAAGGGACTGGAAGGCTCAAGCTCGATTTCAAGGCAATAAAGACATTTTCCAAAATACTTTAAATAATAGTATCATGGCCTCAACTAAGAACAGACCACCCAGAGGCAGAAAATGCCACAAATGCAGACCACCCATGCTGGCCACATTCTGAGGGTCTCTGTGTGTCAAATGCGACAATACAACCTCTCAGCTGGGACGAGGCATCTGCCTCAGAATCTCAGGAACACGAGACCAACTCAGGGGTCAGGGACAGTCCCCCTCGCCGAGGGGCGTCAGCACTGGCTGGGGCCCTAGCCCCAGATCTAGTGGAGAAACTGAATAGAGCCTTCGCCATCAACCCTCATATTTTGATGTCCTTCTGCAGTCTCTGGAGCCCAGGACCCATAGGAAAGTCACACGAAGCGCACTCCTTCCCCATCATTGACGAGGGCACCCCTGTGCCTCATGACACGACAGGAGGAGGAAGAGCTCAGATCCAGGAGTACTTCCAGACCCAGGGACGCAGCCCATGGGAAGCACTGGCAAGATAGGTCACCCACAGGGTCTGGCTATACATCCTTAGAAGAAGAGGAACTCCCAAACTCGGATTCCGACTCAGACTCTCACCAGCCAGAAACTTCAATTTTGAAGATCTAGATTTTTCATGAAAAGGTGTCAGAGGAGATCCACTTGAGCTCTTCTCCTCCTCCAGAGCCCAAGCGAGCGAAGCCAGCATTCTAGGGACATGGATATGTTGTTCATCCACATCATGGCAGGTATCCTTGCCGCTTTAAATCTTGCGGAAGGGTCTTCAAGCTTGCTCTCCCACCCACCGGGTGGTATAACTCGGCTCCGCCCATCACGCCAGATCTTCCTTACCGCTTGGAAGCTCAGGTTCCTCCTTAGCACGCTCTGCGTTTGTGACTAGTTCCTATTTCTCCGTTCGGATTTAAAAATAAATTTTGCAAAAGACTTCAGTCTTCTATCCCTCGTGCTGCGATGGACAAATCGACTCCCGGATTTCGGAGATGCCCATGCGGGCAGAAGATGTCTCGGGCGGATCCACACTCCGTGTGTCTACTGCTTAGGCCTTGAGCACGACCCGCGGGCTTCGACCTGTGCTCCATCTGTCGGCCTACGTCCCTCGAAGACCGTGCTGCCCGAGTGCAACTGGGCGTCCGAAGCATTCCCTCGGTGAAGTCCAAGGAGGCCCGGTTGGCGTGTCCGCGGCGGCGGTTTCGGCGGATCAGCTCGGCGGATGGTCGCCTCGAAGAGGAGGCGGCGCTGGCCGTATCTTCTCGGCCGCTGCATTTATCCCGCTTCTGGGTTCTTCTCACGGCTTCTTTAAGGAGCTTTTGTCTGTCCCTCTCCACTAAGGAGAAGGGCCTGCGTCTGCTGGACCTTATTCTCGGTCCAAAAGAGGGACAGGGGTAAGTCCTCGTCGATGCTCTTGGGAGCGCGGAAAGGTCCTCTCCCGGGCCGTCGACCGCCGGCTTCGATCGATCGCTCGGCCGCCACTGGCCTCACGGTGTCCCGTCCAGGTCAGTTGACCGAGACTCCACCCGATGAAGTCGAGATTTTTCTGACCCATTGGACGGCTGTCGCTTTAGCAGCCGAGATTCCCTCCCGGTTCCCGAGGAGGAGTTGAGATCCCGTGGGCTCGCCTGTGCCTCGGTTCGGGAGCCCTCGGATGGACCATCGAGCGAAGGGTGCGGTTCCGGCCGACACCTCCCTTACCGACCTCGGAGAATTCCAGACTCGGTCTCGGTCTGGACCTCCAGCAGTCAGCCCAGTCCCACCGTCATAGGCGGTCTCGGTCTCGGCACCATGATGGCGGCGTCGCCGCCCCTCATCTCCTCCTACCGGATGAGGCTTAGTGTAATTCATCTGACGATGCGAACCTTATGTTGCAACAACCTCCTGGCAGGGAACAAGCGACCCGGTCGCCTTCCCGGCCATTAAGTCGCTGTCACGGGCGGCCGACACAACCTCGACTTATCCGAGGCCTATACCCAGGCGGTTGTTAAGGCTGACCTACTCTCACCGATTCGGTGGAACCTCCGCCTCCACAGCCACCAATTGGGGCTCCGACCAAGGATTCCTCTAAATCGACTGAGGTCTACCCATCGACTGTCAGTTACCCTCACTCCGACCGACCTCGGCGGGTGAAGGGTGGCTCAGGCCAGAGGCAGCTCTTGAGGACTCTTCCGAGGTCGAAGATGATTCCTCCCTTTTCTCCAGCGACTGGACTTGGAGTCTTCAGGAGGTCAGTCAATAGACGATAGCCCGTTGTCCTTCCTGGGACTGCTTGGCTCATCTCGGAGTCTACCGGGATGGAGCTCGAACCCGTTCCAAGCGGGCGGTATCCCTCACGGAGATTCTGGAACGAGGGATTCTCCGGCCGAGGCCTTTCCGGTGGCGAGGCATGGTGGGTCGGCACTGGAGCTTTAGCGGCGCCCTGCCTCCCTGCCCGCGCCGGCCAGGATGGCCAGGGCATCTTGATCCTACGGTTCCTTGTCCGGTTTGGAGCACCCCTCCGCTGAGGGGTTGGTTACCGACAGCGTTTTCCGTGGCGCCCGGCTAGCGATAGGGATGTGGACAAACCTCCTGACAAGGAGTCCAAGAAATTGGACTATGTCGGAATGAAAGTCTCGCTGCGTCCTCTCTCGGCCTTCGTCAGGCCAGTTCGGCCCGTCCTCATGGCACATTTTCTCATGCCCTGTTGGGCTCCCTGGATGAGGTCATCCCTCATCTTCCCGCCGATCTGCAGACTACGGTTAAGCAGAGTGCGGGACCAGGAGCGAACAGTGGCCAGAACATGGCGACTCCAGACTGCTTTGGATATAGGGGACTCATGTGCCAGATCGGTGGCGGCCCAGTGGCTGCGTCGGCGGGCTTGGCTGAGGATATCCACCTTTCGACCGGATACAGCACAGAGTTGGCGGATGTTCCCTTTCAGGGACGACCTCTTGACCCTGGGGTGGAAGGTCACCTGCAGAGGATCGAGAAGTCAATGCCACCTTGGACTGGGTCTCTTCGCTCAGAAGGACAAAGGCCGCCAGAGCCACAGCCTAAGCCCCTTTCGTCCTTCTGTGCCCAGCCGCTTGACCCAGCAACGTCAGGGCCAGCAGGCTCGACATGGCATCCCAGGCCCAAGCCGCCGGCTTCCTCTAACAGGAGGCAGGGAGGAAAGGGCCAGGAGGGTCCTTGGCGGTCCCTCCTCCAAGCCTGCCCAGTGGCGGGCTGAGGTGTCGCCCCCATCCCGTCCTGCCCCTAGATCCCCGTGAAGACGGCTCCGCACTTCCGTTCCGCCTGGTCGCTGTTACCACGGACAGGTGGGTCTTGGAAGGTGGTGGAAGAGGCCTGCCTCTGGAATTCGAGCAGGCACCACCCTTCCAGGCACGTGCGCCCTCGGGGCAGGATCCCCAGCCTCACTGGCGGCAATCGAGGCGACCTACGCTCTCCTCCTCCAGAAGGAGGTGGTAAAAGTGGTGGACCCTCCTTCAGACCCAGGGTTTGTGTCCAGGTACTTCCTGGTTCCGAAGCGGACGGGGGCTGGCGCCCCATTCTCGACCTACGACCTAAACAAGTTCCTAAGGTCTCGAACCTTCAGGATGGTCACTCTGGCTCAGATAATACCATCCTTGGAGCAGCGTGTGAGTTCTGCTCTCTGGACTTGCGGGGCGTTTTTTCACGTCCTATCCGTCCGTCTCACCAGAGATTCCTCCGCTTCCGGCGGAAGGATCCCTCTTGAGTTCAAGCCATGCCCTTGACTTGTCTCCAGCTCCCAGGGTCTTCACCAAATGCATGGCAGTGGTGACAGCATTCCCTCTGGCAGAGGGTCACGGTGTGCACTTACCTGGGCGACTGGCTGACAGCTCCCTCCAGGAAAGGAGGCGGTGGTCAGAGATCAGCCCTCCAGGTCTGCTCTCAACTGGGCCTCCTTATCAGGCCAGTCGGTGAACTGAGCGAAGCAGGTGATTCTATTCATCGGAGGCGCAGCTCGACTCTCTTGAGCCAGGCGCGGCTCGGACAGGAGCGAGGTTCTTTCCTCCTTGCCCGATCATTTCTGGTTGGGCATTAGCCCGCCTGCCGGGACTTCCTGCGCCTCCTGGGTCTCATGGCGGCCTGCACCAGCGTGGTCCGTTGGGCCCGCTGGAACATCAAATCCCCTTCAGTGGGGACTGGCCAGCCAGTGGTCTGGCTGCGATCCCTTGGACCAGCAGCCAGCCGGTGACACAGGGGATGTGAGCAGCTCTCCAGTGGTGGACCGTCCAGATCATTTGCAGGAGGCATCCGTTCGTCCGCCCGGCGAGCGGTCTCTCTATCGACCGATGCCTCTCTGATGGGTTAGGGTGCCCATCTGGGGGAAACCGGGCTCATAGCCTCCTCAGGTCAGCAAGAGTCCCGATGCCACATCAACCTGCTGGAGCTCGCGGTCCGCCTAGCTCTCACCGCCTTTGCTCCGTTCCTCCGGGGTCAAGTGGTCCGAGTCCAGACGGACAATACCGCGACCATGTACTATCTAAACCGCCAGGCGGGCCGCGCTCCATGCTTCTATGCAGGAAGCTCTCCGCATTTGGTCTTTCGTCTGGCAGCCTGGGCGGATCTCTAGCCATTCACGTGGCAGGGCCTCCAACACCAGCCGATGCCCTGAGCCAGATAGGGCTGCATCCCACGGTGGTCTCTCCTGCCGGGAGGTACAGCATCTGTTCTCCTTTGGGGCACACTTCAGGTGGACCTGTTTGCCTCCATGGAGGCAGCGAAGCTGAGGTCTGTTCCATGCCCGCCCCCTCAGCAGGAATGGCGCTGCAGGATTGCCTTCTCGAGGCAATGGACCCCGGGCCTCTTTCGCCTTTCCACCATTTCCCTTGATCCACAAGGTGCTTCTCTCAAGGCGAGGAGGGACAAGGCGCAGGTGATTCTGATAGCCCCAGACTGGCCTCGCCAGTTCTGGTACCAGATCTCCTCAGTCTCAGCTCCAGGACTCCGTGGCAGCTTCCAGCTCGCCCGGACCTGCTCTCAGTCAATCAGGGAAGGTGTTCCATCCGGACCTTCAATCCCTCACCTGGACCTGGTTCCTGGCGGCTAGAGTTCCAGGCCTTGGTCTTTCGTGCGAGGTCCTCAATGTAGTTGGCGTCCCGTGAAGTCGACCAGAAAATGCTATGCCTTCAAATGGAAAAGGTTTTCCATTTGGTGTCAGAACAAGAGGCTGGACCCTTCCTCCTGTTCCTTGGCAAGCATCTTGGACTATTTATGGTCCCTTTCTAGTCAAGGGCTTAGGTGGCGACCTAAGGGTGCACCTGGCAGCCATCTCTGCTTACCAGGAGCGGGCGAGAAGCAGTCGGTGGCGCAGGAGAAGATGGTCTGGCGCTTTTTCAAAGGCCTTGATCACATTCCCCTCCGTGCGGGAACCCCCACCTCCGTGGGATCTACTGCTGGTACTGGCAAAGCTCATGGGCAAGCCATTGAACCTATGCACAGGTGTGTCTCTCTCACCTGTCGTGGAAGACCGCCCTTCTTGGTGGCTATCACGTCAGCCAGAAGGATGGGAGAGCTCCAGGCGCTTCCATCGAGTCTCCTTACCTGGTCTTCACAGGGACAAGGTTGTCCTCGCCCCACCGAAATTCCTTCCGAAGGTGGTGTAGTTTCACCTTAACCAGGTGTTGACTCTGCGGTGTTCTACCCCAATCACACCTCGGAGGCGAATAGTAGGCTCCATACTCCTGGACCCTAGAAGCGCTCGCTTATTATAAGGAGCGTATGAGCTGGAAATGGGGAGAGGTTAGCCAGCGTGTTTGTCACCTACGCTGAAGCATCTGGCAGACCTGCAGCAAGCGGGCGATAAGCAGGTGGGTAACCTCCTGCATAGATCTCTGCTATAAGTTGGCGGGCATGGAGCCTCCCAGAGGATAAGAGCTCATTCTACCCGCCATACTGCTGCAGCGGTGGCTGCTTCCAGGGACGTCCCTATCCAGGAAATCTGCAGAGCTGCTACCTGGAAGTCAGCAAACACCTTCATTACCCACTACCACATCGACCTTGAGTCACGCCCGGGATGCTGGTTTGGGGCCTCGGTTCTCAGTCTCTCTTTCCCAAGTAAGTATTGGGGGTGTCGTCTTGCCTCCCTCCTCCCGGAGAACTGCTAGGAGTCTGCCAATGAGTGTGGATGAACAACATATCCATGTCCCTAGAAATACAGGTTACTCACCTGCCAACAGGGAGTTCTAGGAATGGTATGTATTGTTCATCCTACATTCTGTTCTCCGGCTTGACGCACAACCTGAGTTTCCAGCGGCCAGATCTGGCGCCATGGGGCGGAGCCGAGTTATACCACCGGGTGGGTGGGAGGAGCAAGCTTGAAGACCTTCCGGCAAGATTTAAAGCGGAAGGATACCTGCCAATGAGTGTGGATGAACAACATATACCATTCCTAGAACTCCTGTTACAGGTGAGTAACCTGTATTTCCGGCTAGTGTCAGCTTGAAGCCAGTGAGGCTTTTCCCTCCCTCTGGCCATGGGGACCTCTTAAGGAGGAATGGCGGGACACAAGCGTTCTTTCCCGTCCTGCCGCCTAACAAACTCCTGAAATTCGACAAGAAGCCTTTGGAGAAATGGCTTGACTGTCCTAGGATAGACCCTGTCATCTCAAACCTCACGAAAAGATGGTTATCCCAGCAGAAGGTGGAGCCTCCCTGCAGGACCCAGTGGGTAGGAAAGTGGACACTTCTCTAAAGAAAGCCTTTCACTCTACCGCAACCTCCCTCAAGGCAGTTACAGCTAACCTCTGCTCAGCTAGAGCTCGCTCCCTAGGCCACTGATCTGGCATTTCAGCTCGCTGATGAGCCAGAGAAGAACCAACCCATTTACAGCACTTACAGCTCTCGGGACTAGCTTCAGCTTATTCAGCTGACGTGTCGGAGGAGGCAGTCGGGTGTGCAGCAAGGACTATATTTTACCAGACCTTAGCTCACACAACTTATGGTTATGAGCTTGGCGGGCAGATGCCTCCCCTCGGCAATGCATTTGGTGGCGCCCCTTCACGAAGGAGGCCTTCTTCTGCTAAGCTCTAAAGGAGGCGGTCAAGGAATCTGGAGAAACAGTGAAAGTGCAAATGCCGCAAGCCCTGGGCCTCAGGATCCAGACAGAATTTTCGTGCCCCAAATAATTCCAGGGTCAGAACAAGTCTGCTCCAGGCAGGCGATTCGGGTTCAACTCGCACAAACCAATGCAGCTTCCAGTGGCAGGGGCGCCGAGATACCAAAGCCGACTCCAGAAAATCACAGTGAGGACTCACGGACCCATCCTCACGTGGGGGCAGGCTTTCCAGCTTTTTCAAGGAATGGGTCTGCACCACCACGGACAAGTGGAGTGTTAGACATAATCTGTGAGGATTCTTCATCAACTTAGACTCCTGGCCCCCCCTCCACTCCCACATATGTGCCCTACCCAGTCTGAGAGCGACCCTCCAAGCGATTACAGATTGAACAAGTCCCTGCTCCACAGTGCCAAAACACTCGGGAACTTCTGGCCAGTGTTAGATCTCAAGTTTCTAAATGGCTTTGTTCATCACAGAACATTCAAGATGGAGACCCTGTCCTCCATCATCCGAGAAAATCCATCAGGGGACTTTTTGGCCTAAGTAGATTTACAAGATGCCTATCTGCACATTCCCATCCAGAAAGCACACCGTCAATTTCTAAGATTCAAAGTGGAAGGTCACCATTTTCAGTTCACGACGCTGCCCTTTGGCCTGTCCACAGCCTCCAGAGTCTTCTCCAAAGTCCTAGTGACAGTGGTCGCCAGCCTCAGAATGCAAGGGATCCATCTTTCCCATACCTGGACGACATTCTCATCAAAGCCTCAGGGTGCGATCAAGTAGTTCGGGCAGTGATGGAGGTCACCAGTGCCTCTTCTCTCTGGTGTTCATAATCAACCTGAAGAAGAGCTCTGTGACCGCCTCAGTCCCTGAGCTATCTGGGGTGAATATCAACACGATCCAAAACAAAGTTTCTACAGAGTTGAAATTCAAAAACTAAGGGCCCTCATCTTCAAATTCCATGCAGCCCAATCTCTGCCAGCACCTCTCTCATGCAACTGATAGGGATGATGTTCTCTCTGGCAGACTCAGTCCCTGGGCACTAGTCCACATCGACCTCTCCAGTCAGGTCTCCGCCAACAATGGTTCCAATTGAGGGGTACAGTGGACCACAGGATTCAAGTATCTTGCCAGGTGATGGAATCCCTGATATGGTGGACTCAGCAGAACAACATCATGAGGGGTCTCAGTCTGGGACACCCTCACCAGATCCGAGTCACCACCGATGCCAGTCTCGGGCTGGGGGTGCATTCGGAACAGCTCTCGACAAAGGCAAGTGGTCTCGGGTGGAGTCCCTCTACAGCATCAATGTACTGGAGATGCGGGCAGTCTGCCTGGCACTGCAGCAGTTCAAGACGCAGCTTTTCCACGGGCGTCCTTACACTCACAGACAATGGGACAATGGCATACATCAACCGCCAAGGAGGCACAGAGACTCTCGGATGCTGCGAGAGGTTCTTCTTCTCTTCAGTGGGTGGAAGACAAGCTGGGAAGTTAGGGCAGCGTACTTCCCAGGCTAGGAAAATGTCGCGACAGATTGGCTAAGTTGAAGGACATCATACCAGGAGAGTGGGAGCTCAAGAACACCGCCTTCCAGCTCATCACGGAGGCGGTGGGGCCACCCAGAGGTAGATATTTTCGCATGTCGAAAAATTTTCAAGATTCTGCTCTCTCAGCAAGGACGAGAAGGCCATAGCACAGGACGCCTGCTCCATCAGCTGGGGTCAGCTTCGATCTCTGTATGCCTTTTCTCCAATTCCAATGTTATCAAGGGTACTGCACAAGATTGCTGAAGATCAAGCAGAGGTGATTCTGGTTCAGTGTTCCCATTAAGGCTGCAGATCTGGGCACTGCACCCTCTCAAAAATGTTCAGGTACAAAATAAATTTATACGGTTCATTCTACCATTTGTACAACATTTTGTGGGTACATCTACTTCAAACAGAATTATAGGGTACAGTCTACCCCTTCACACAAAATGTAACATTTCATAATTTGTACTTGAATCAAGTACAGAGTGGGGTAAATGGGAACACTGTTCTGGTTTGCCCATGCTGGCCACGTATACCGTGGTTTCCGATTTAGTCCAAATGTCTCTTGGTCTCCCATAGCGTTTCAAGTAAGTGTAGACCTACTACATCAGGGACTGGTGCTGCCCAAGTCCTCACAATCTGTCCCTCTCGGCATGGAGATTGGCGGAAACTCTCAGGGAGTTAGGTTTCTCTGCACCTGTTATAGAAATGATGATTCAATGCAAGTGGTCTCCTCCTCCAGGGTTTATTATAGGATTTGGAGAAAATTCCTGTTCTGGTTACGAGACACCTCTTTACTGGATGACTCTATGTCTCTACCTACCATACTTCAGTTCCTTCAGGAGGGTTTCGACAAAGGGCCTCCAACCCGACTACCTTAGAGTCCAGGTGCCTGCTTTGAGGGTGCTCCTGTTAGCAGACTCAGGCAGATCTTTAGGAGCTCTCCTCATGTGCGATCATTTCTGAGAGCAGCAACCTTGAAGCGCCCTTCAATAAAACCTGTATTACCTCCCTGGAGTCTCAACCTAGTACTCAAAGCACTCACCAGACCACCTTTTGAGTCCTTAAAGGAGGCATCCCTACTTACTCTCACTATGAAGGCTGCTGTTTTCTTATTGCAATCACCTCAGCCTGGACGCATCAGTGAGATAGGAGCCCTGTCATCCAAAGAGCCTTACACAATATTTCATCAAGACTGTAGTAATGCGGACAGATCCAGCCTTCTTACCTAAGGTGATGTCTCATTTTCACTGCAACCAAGTCTTGAACATTCCCTCATTCTGTCCTCACCCCAAGAATGAGAAGGAGAGAATTTCACACGCTTGATCCATGGAGAACACTCAAAATTTACATAAAGAGATCTGACTCAGTCCGTAAGACTTCAAGTCTGTTCATCCTTACCTCAGGCCCAAACATGGGTAAGAAGGCATCAGAGGACTCTGTTGCTAGGTAGATTTGTTCCACCATCACCATGGCCTACCAGAAGGCGGGATCGGCCTGCTGGGACCAGTCTCGAGCACACTCAACCCGGCGATAGCTCGTCCTAGGCAGACTTCAGAGAGGCTTCCCCAGCAGACTTATGTAGAAGCAGCCACATGGTCATCCATCATACTTTCACAAAATTCTGCAAGTTGGATAGCTCAGCAGGCCTTTAACCCATGAGGTCCTCCAGGCAGTGGTGGACCCATAAGGGACTATGAACTTTCTTCCCACCCAGTACATGGAGGGATGTACTGGAGGCCCAACTTTAGTATATCCCAGAGTGATGAGCCCGGAGACCAGCTTTAGGAGAGAAATAGAAAATGTACAGGTATTTAAATTTCTTTCTCCAATTGCTGATCTCTGGGCTCAATCCCTCAGAATGCTGAAAGTCAGCCGCCGCAAGTTACACTAACCTTTTTTGTTTGTTGAAGTTGTGTGTTCCTCAAAAGACAAAGGCTATAGAAGTACTGATGTCTGGAGAAATGAGTAGGAGAGTACCACCTTCCTGCAGAAGTCTTTATACCTCCTGCTTGTCACATGGTTCCAGGAAGGACCTCCCAGAAGTGATGAGCTGGAGACCAGCAGTCTGAAAAGAAAATTTACAGGTATTTAAATTTCTGTTTTGTATTTCTGTTTTCTGTTCTATTTGTGGCCTGACCTGTATCCAACGTTCTCAGAACTGGGCATTCCCAAAGTGATACGAATCGTCCCCTTGTTTCCTGCACACATAGGTGAGATCTCTGGTGTGGATTTATGAACCACTGCTGGTGGCAGGTATGGTCTATGTATAAATTTATACTGGACCTCTTTGTATTTATTACACCATAGTAACCCCATGTTGGATTTGCAGACAGTTGTCCAGTTTTCTTCTGTGATCTCTTCCCCATGTTTCTTTCCCACTGCTGTCTAACCCCCCAAAACTGGCTAGGCATAGCCTCTCTCAAGTGGATGTATATTTTCACCATTAGTCCTTTAGGGTTTGCTTGTGATAGCATTATCTTCCTCTGCAGTCCATATAGGCTGGAGATACCCAGTAGTGTTCTGTGCATTGTCCCTATAATGCGCCTGTACTCGTAGATACCTAAACATGTGTCAGCCCCTCTGTGGCATAAGTATTTGTTAAGTCTTCCTGACTTCTTATTCCCCCATCCTAGCATATCTCCAAAACAATGTATCCCTTTCTGTTGCCATAGGCGAACCCCTTATCTCTAATTCGGGTAAGAATTCTGGGTTGTTACTCACTGTTGCCAGTATGGTCTTATCCTCCTCCTCTTGCTGTAGAAATTTTGGCTGCTGTCCTCCATGCATGTAAAATGTACAACACCATTGGGTTGGTTTTTCCTACTCCTATACATTTTACTTCCTCCCTTATCTAGTGTATCTGAAGAAGTTTTTTCCTCTCCTTGATCCTATCAGTTATTTTGTTAATGTGAGTGAGTGTTGTGAGGTGAGTTTTGGAGCTTCTTTGGTGTTTCTCTTTGGGACAATAAATTCTGTTTTGTTTGAGCCTCTAATAGTAGTGTAGTGGCTCAGTAGTGCTAACACTCGCCTCTGAGGCCGGGAGATCAGAGGGCTGTGGGTTCAGTTCCCATCTGGCACTTGGGTTAATATCAGTACTGACACTGTAATGCAGCATGAGAGGGGTGCTGCATTTCTGAGTGCCGCTTTCGGATGAGACGTTAAACCGAGGTCCCATCTGCCTGGGTTGGTGGTAGTTCAGGTGGATGTTAAAGATCCCATGGCACTTATCGAAAGAGTGAGAATTTCCCGGTGTCCTACCAAATTTCCCTCATTCACTAAAAATACCACCAACAGCTTAATCTGGTTCAAGGTCAGTTGGCATTCATCTGTATCCCCTTCCCCAGGTCGTGCCTGAAAATAGGCAGGATTTGTCTAGTCACTTACCGGTCAACAAAAGCTAAATAAATAAAAATAAATAAAATACAGTGCGTTCTCAGATTGATTGCAAACATATAGGATATTAATGTCGTTACAGAATGATTTTGTGCATATGTGTGTGCGTGGGGGTGGGCAGAGGTGTGGAATTCCACTGTAAGTGATCCATCCTGTGGCTCTAGCTTCTACACACCACTTAGGAACTGTATTGAGATGTTTTGGAGGCCCAAGTTATTTTACAGTGGTAGGTGTTCAGCGTCCAGGCTGCTTATAATTTTGGCACCATTCCTACTGTAATTGAGGGAGTAACGCATGCAGTATAATGTAGGCACACTCACCACATGTAAATTCCTGCACAGCTGGCTCTGGAGCAGATGTTCCGGGCCTGAAAATGAGCTGCAAAAGTGAGTGTGCAAATTGGAGTGGTCCTCCCCAGTGGCTGTCTCTCGCTTCCTCTCAAACTTTGCACCCTGTTAGCTACCTTAAACTGTTCTGTAGGCAGGCAGTGTTTAAATTGTGACTGGATTCAGAGGTTGCCATGCTCTGCTTGCATGGTGATCCTGCTTGCTTCCATGCATGGGTGCACTCGCATTAGTACCAGGAGGGGAATGTCTGCAGCTTCTTTGAAACATGGCTCGGGGGCAAGGGAGGGAGCAAAAGTGCAACGGATGCACTTATGTCCAGGTTGTTTGTGCCTGAGAATCTGGTCCTCAGAGCCTTGGAATGTTGCCTCTGGAAAAGGCTCCAGAAAAATAGCATTGAAATGGAGCAGCTGAGTTTTTCAAATAGGGATTGTAGGTAAAACAGTTTCTACTTTGCTTTTGTTTTGTGATTTTCTTAATCTGACACCTAACTCTCTAGGCATAAACATACCTTTTCAGGCAAAACAGGAATTCTAATCCCATTAAAATTCCCTCCCCTCTCTCTCTTATATCTCTGTCTATGGAATATGCAGTGCTCTGACTCCGAATATAGCATTTATCTTCACATGTGAGGGAAGAACAGTAACTCACGAGCAGCAGACCTGTGCGTGCATGAGGTCGACAGAGGCTGTGCACTCAGTGGTGGTAGAGAGAAGGTTTGGAACAAAATTGGGGTGGGGAACCTCCATGCTGCTGGGATGACATCCAGAGGCTGTCCGGCCATATACACACACTCATAATTTAATCTCGTCTGGTTTTGTTAAAGATTTGAGTAAAATCTTCATCTGGCTTTCTGTTTTATTTCTGCAAGAACAGTTTTCCAGGACACACCAAGTTTGGCAGTCAGCCAGTAGGTGTGATTGTGAACTGAAGCGATCTCTCAAACTGTACAGTATTGCCTGGACTATATCTCTCCTCACTGGTGCAAAGTTCAGCTATTTGAAAAATATACCTACCTTCCAAAACATTTGTTCTGTAAACAAGTTAGAATTTTTGCAGCAGAACTCCTGTGTCTTTGTGGCATGCAGTAGTTAAAATCTTACGGTGTGGAAATAAAATTGAGTTATAGAATTTTTATTAGACTCTTACTGTGCTGAACACAAAATATCATTAAATTATAATCATGCAAATACAAACCTACGAGGGATAGTTTCCCAAGTAGGCTTGTATTGCCTGGCTAAAATTTAATAGTATGTTGCCCTGCTTTTGCATGCCAGTTTTCAAGGCAGAATATCTTCATCATGCTGATATTCAAAGTGGAATGCCACACTTCCATGCCTCCACTTTGCAGTTTAATCTGTACCATGCCCTTTTGCATTGGCAGAATACCAGACTTTGATATTGAATACCACATTTGGGTTTTTGTATTCCATCTCCATAAGATTGTTTTCTTAACCTTTACTTCTGATTGGTAATGGTGTTTTTGGTATCCAGGTTTGGTTAGTGTATTATGAATTTTCTTCAGGAAGAGAAGCTTTGCTATTTCCCAGGTTGAAATGAAGTACAGTAACTGATACAGATGAGTTGAATTCGTGCCACCAAAATCCACTTCAGTTTTGCTAAGAACAAGTAGCCTTCTTTTTATTCCTTGGTAACTGGTAGACCAAGAGGCATAAGTGCCTGCTTTCAGTGGCATCCTGGGAGCACTGGGAGGTTAAGTGGTTTGCTCAGTCACACAGTATGCAAGTGTCGGTTGTGGAAATCAAACCCAGGTCTGCTGGATGTACCAAGCTCATTTACAGTTCATTACTCTAACCTAACCTCTAAGCTGTACTGTCAGCTCACTTTGGCTCACTTATGTGTTATAAAGCGGGTTGAAAATTCCATGCTTAATATTGGCTCACTTAAGTAGGTTCCGAGACCCATATGTTAATTCTTCAGAAATGCACTGGTTGGAAAAGTATAGGCAGTAGGACTTAGGATTTGAAAAAGTCGCATACAGAATTCATGACCAACTTCTCTCATCAGTGATTGCATCGCAAACAAGGTTGTCACCTTTACTCACTGAAAACCTCGACAAGGCCCTAAAAAGTAAAACACTTTACATTTTAAGGTAATTTAAACATGCTTCTTTAATGATACCTTACCTACACATACATTAGAAAAAATGAAATACTGTTCTGTTTTAATACTTGATATTTTTATAGTGAATACAGCAAACTGTTTCATCCTTTTCGACTGTACCAGCTACTCCTAGGTGCAACATTTTGTGGCTGCTATTTCTATAGTGACCATGAGGAACTTCCTCGTATTCTCACGGGCAATCTCTATTGCTTGTCCTGCTACACATAAAATTGAGACTGTGGCTCAATATATGGCCTTTGTTGTGTGTGAGTGGGGAGCATGCTGCCAGAGTAATTCTGCATAAGTGGAAATTCCTGCTGTAATCCATAAAGAACAAATATTTCCATTTATTGAATGTGTAGAAAGACATGATTGACAGGTGGGGGATTAGTTTGCTTTTAATTAGGAAAAAAATGCAATTTTGTTTTAGTTTTGACATTGTTTCTTACTGTACTCATTTTATAAACGTAATAAGACATTCAAGGTTGTAGGTTGCTAGAGTTAATGCACTTCCAGGTGCTAAAGACATTGAGTGCAGGTGCCTTAATCTTGCCTCATTAAGCACCTGGGCATGTATTAAACCAGACAGCCAACTCCCTGCCCGTCTTATTGCTGGAGCACTTTGAATAAACTTTATATAATAGGATAAGCAATGTTCTGATTGAACTGTTCATTTATCTTCCTGAGTTGGGGACAAGACAATAACTCAGAGTGACAGAGCCACTAGTTGAGTCGGTTATATAAATCACCTTGCAAGTGATGCCAAGTGGCATATTGAGAGGCAGGCTGTTGTGTGTCCAATTTATGCAATCTATTTTAAATGATTAGACTTTTAAATTATTGTTATTATTTTTTTAACAAAGGTTTTGCTGTTTCTGTTTGACTGCACTGCTCTGTTTTGACTGCAGCAGAGGAAATTGTGATGTCATTAGCTGCTCTCCCATTGGTTCAAGATTTCTTTGTAGGTGGCCCAGTGCAAAGTATAAAGTGCCAGACACCGCATCTGCCACCATACCAGCAAATTGTGTTAGAAATCAAGTGGTTGGGGTGGGAGAGGATTAAGCATCTGATAGCTCTATTCTCCTGGGGAGGGTTATGCCCTGCTGCTCTAGTAGTCATCACTGTATGGAAGCTTGCTGGCAGGGCAGTGGCTGAATCTCAGAGGAGTTGGCTAGTGGCAGTCACGCGGTGTGTGTGTGCCCTCCACGCATGTGACAGCTGTGTCCTTGTAGCTGGTAGTGTTGCGTATTATAGCATAGCAAAAAAAATACCTAGTTTTACTCAACTGCTACACGAAATTGTTTATGTATAACAGTTGCTTGCTGTACATCTGAGTTCACCCAAAAGTGGTTTTACAGTTGCTTTACATAAGGTTCAGTTCCAGGAAGTAAGCTGTGAGCTATAAAGGATCTGGTGCAGCTCCACAGGGTGCAAGCCACTACTTTTGTTCACAAAACCAAAAGTAGAGTGCACACTAAAGCCAACTAGAGCCCATTTAGAGTTTACAGGTAATCCATTATTTAAGGCTCCAAACAGGTTGTAAATACACGCTGTGGCACAGTGCGTACCCTGTTACATAAGGTTACCTGCAACGCTACACATATTGTTCCTGCTGCTTCTCAAATTTAAGTGTTTTAACTTTGCAGTTGTTACACAAATATTTTTAATATCATTTCCGCTGGTTCCTTGCAGCCTGGCCAGGAAGAAAAGACAAAATTAGCAACAACAGGATGATCCTTTGGTTGTGGCTGTGGGGTGTAGTCTAGACTGTTCTGGGTGGGGAGGATAGCCATCCCTCCCGATCGGCACAGAGAATATCTGTGGAAAATTTGTCCCCATAGGTGAATCCCTGGGATGGTGGTGGTGGAAGAGAGGGACGGGGAAGCTGCTACGGGAAGAAATACCTTAAATTAAAAAAAAAAAATTCCTTTGTGACCAGTCAGAATACGTTAATACTGCTGCTGAGACCACTGATTGTAGAGGTATCTCATGCATATCATTAGGATATCGAAACTGCAAAACTGAAGGTGAATGGTCCTGATGCCTCAGGATGTGAGACCACTCTTACAAAGCGTAAGAATGGTCTCGGTGGCAGCGTTATTATTCATGAAGATCGAGTAATACTGTGTTACAGTTTTAAAACCTTCCCTGAAAATGTCTGTTTCTCGAACAGCTGCATGTGAAATGTTCTTCACAGAATAAGGTCACACATGCAGAGAAAGGAGATGCTCTGATTGGAGCAGAAGTGCTCCATCGAGGCTACAAAGTGAAATAAATGCCAAAAGCGAAATTATACATTATAAAACGGACAGAAAAAATGCCAAAGCTGGTTGGCGGAGCGCCAGGTTCACCCATGATGCTATCCCGTCCAACTTCACAGCTGAAATTAGTGCCCATAAAATAGCCTAATTATGACCATAAACACAGAAATGGATCCATTTTATAATTGCAGTGGTACTTCTTAGTGTGTGCCTCTGGAATAACATCACTTCTTGGGTGGTTGAAGGTACATTGCTCTTGGCCTTGTGCCTCACAATGCACCAGGTGTAACATTTATTAGTCGGCTCTTGTGGGCAGTCAGTGGTATGGGTTGTCCTTCCTGCTAGCTGCAACAGGTTAAAACGGTCTGACAGAAGCCTCTTTTGTACACACCTCTTCCAGCCACATTATTTTTTAACACATAGACATACTGAAGGGTGCAACATTTGGTCACTGAATACAGATTTTAATGAGACTGAGTGTTGATCTCAGTAATCCAGTAATTGGATTGCTAGCTGAGATTTAGCAGATGCTAGCAAAATAAAAGCATAATTTCCAGAAGCGATGTTGACGTAGTATGCATTCATGAGAGTGAAAAGGTGTTACTAAGATTTCACGGCTTCAGCCCTAAAAGTAGACTACTAATGCTGATAAAGATCTTATAGGACTATAAAGAAGCTACAGGGATGATGTTTAAAGAGGAACCAACCGACACGTTTGGCGTGACATAGCTACTGCTTGAGGCAGCATTGACCTAGAGTTCAGGAATGACCAGGGATGTTGGGGGTCAGTCAGGAGAGGGTGAACATCTCACAGGATTCTCTCCTTTGTGTGGGTTGGTTGCAAGGTCCACTGCAGTACCGTCACCTTGGTGACCACAGGTGAGTGATGCAGCGAGGCAGCAGAAGGAGGATGGATGCTTCGCGTCGGGCGCAAGGATGTCTTGCATCACGTGTGCACTTGATGCCTTGCACACCAGCATCCTCAGAGAAATAAGCGGAACAGCCCTGGTGGTGTAAATCTTGACACTGGCACCCTTCAAGCCTTGCTGACCCACTGAACTACCCTTGCAAGATAGGACAGATACCTGGGGCTAGTCTTATTTTATTCTTTCCCCATTTGTGTACTTGAATATCAAACCTATTCTGAACTTGTGTATTAGACTTTGCAATACACAACTTAACTATATTTTTCATAGCTAAGGACATAGGAACGCGGTACAGCAGTGGCACTGTAAACACAGTAATTCAGCGAAGCTCACTTGTTCAACAGCTTCATTGCAGTTGATGTCCATGGCCACTTTAGGATACTTTTCAGCCCAGTAAATTTGAGAGTAGAGCCACTTATTCTGTCTAAATGTGACAAAACGTCATATAACTTGCAAGAATAAGGTAATTCGTGGCATCAAATGATTTGGCACACTGTACACTATAATGTCCTGCTATTGGTTTGAAATGACCATTTTAATGTGGGGTTTGGCTGTAGGTACTTTATCTTTTTAATTTAACATAGCAAACCTGTTACTGGATTGCCATAATAATTATTATCCACTTTAAATTTTAGCCACAAGTGTAGTTCCTTATTTCTAAACCTATTATGACTCTTAGGGAGACATGACTTGTGAATTGTAAATATAGTGGCCATGGTTGACAGTTGCATTTCTGTACATGCCCTGACAAACTGTTTATTGGAACCCGATCAGTTATGACCTGGACAACCTGTTTTATTTGGTCAAGGTTTAGAAGTTATTTCCATGAAAGCATGACAGGAGACCGACTGTTTAGGCTGGGCAGAGTGCTGAAAATAGGACTGTCAAGAACTGCCCTCACACCCTACTCCTCCTTCACTGCTGCCAAGTACAACAGACCAGAGCAATTTATCAGACAACACATGTTTTAATTCTCTCCTTATTAGCACATTGTAAACACGTGACCTAAAATGTACTGTAACTATATGGTATTATTTTGAAATAGCTGAATGCATAAAAAGTTGGAAGGCTTACATGATAATGAGTTACATGTTTATCAGCCTGTAACTGCTGTTGACGCTTTTGTAGAGCCACAGTCAGGTTACATTTCAGAATTTAAAGCGGAGCAATTGAGCAAAGAAATTCTTTTTATTTTTTGCCAAACCCATGCGATCCCTACATTCATGCTACCGAGGTTTTTTTGACTTGACAAACAGTCCCCTTCCAAAAATGTTGCAATATTTTCAGTGTATTTTTAAAATCTTTTATCAGCCTGCAGTGAAAACTGTGCCCCTGTATATCTTTTCCTTCAATCTGCCCTTAAATAAGTTGGTGATGCAGTTGCATCAGCTTGATGTACTAGTAACCATATAATAACAGAACAGCATTCCGTACAAAACCAGAGAAGTGATTTGTTACACCCATTCCCAAATGAACATAGTAACACATTAATTTAAAGATGGAAAGGACTGTAGCCCAGCTGCCCCCCACGCTTTGTCAGCTACAGTGAATCCTCATACTGTGCAATATGCACTAATTTAAATGGATTCCATACCCATTCTGTCATGTTTATTTCTTTAATTAAAAGTTTCACCAGGAAGGCATACTGAGCGGAGTACCACTCGATTCCAGATGTCGTCCTGGCAGTGGAGAAATACACAATAACAACATTGGACGAAAATACAAAACAGGAGTGGTTACAAAGAATGTGCAACACTCATACTACCCTGTGATTCCTTAGTAAGCAGATATTTGCTCAGGCTTACCCTGCAGGTCTGTACCAATGAATGCTCCACTAGTTATAGATCAGTTCTGCATGCTCTTGACTTTCTTGTGTGTTACATAATAAATTGATTATGATTCTTTTATGTTTTTCAGATATGGGCGGGTTGAAAGTGTTAAATACTGCCCAAAGGGCTCGAAGGTGGAGTGGCAGCCTTTGTGGATTTTGTGGACATCAAAAGTGACAGAAGGCACACAACTCTGTCAATAAAATGGGAGATAAGAGACCTACGAGACGGATTACAATGAACTGGTACCATTCGGCGCGCTCGAGTTAGATATACAGTTTCCATAGGATCTCGTAGTAGAGAGGTTTCTGGGTTCAGAGGAGGTGGTGGGGTCCAGCATATGGTCCCCGTCATCACTTCATGGACGGGAAGGACGCTATGGCGGAGACTTGATGGGTAAGTTCCAAGGTTTCTCTAGGCAGGGTGTTTTGTATTTGGTTTGGTGAGAAACAAAACTCATATATAGGGCCCCAATGGATCAAAGTATTGGGAATTCTCTGGTTTCTCTTTTGGGTTGGATACAGAAGTGATTTGAAATCAGTGGCTGGTTTCTGGTGGAGTTAATGAGCTTTCCTGCAGCTGGATGGATATCTGCTCCTGAGAAGAGGTGTCGTGGTTCGATGGAAGACTTCTATATTGCCATTACCAGTGTTGGAATTATCTCACATCCATTTTCCTGGATAATCTTGAGCCTTCCTTGGATGTACTGTGACTTCTCAACCAGATGGAACTAGTATGTTGTTACAACTTGTTGAAGTTATAAATGGAATACTAACAAGACCTACAGGTTCTTTAAAGTTGATCCTATGTTATCAACTTTCACTGCATACGATGTCCATTCTAAGTGGATTAGCAATGAAAATTTCCAACAAACACCATTCATTCTGTAGCATCTTGGCGGATTCTACAGCTAGCATTTATCCATGGAATATGCAATTAATTGGTTAGGAAGGCGGAAGGTAATTCAGTTGCTGCTTCCATGTTGGATCTATGTAGTCTCTTGGGATTATTCCTACATAATATGGATTAGTATTGGTATAAAGTTTCAAGGTAAGGCGCTGCATATATTTCTTTCTGAATGTCTGGGATAAAACCACTGCATTGAATCTGTGGGATTATATAGTGCAAAAACTTCAGTAGCCAAAGTAGAGTGGATTAATACGTTTTGTAGCACCCCTGCTTGTGACTACAAAGCAAAGAACTTCAGTTAGTGAGCTGTTTTGGATACATTAAACCAAACTAATGAAATATGCACTTGATGGACAGAAAAGCAACACAAGTTCTGAAATGTGGATAAAGGATATCTACTTGGCCAAAGAACTTCCTTGGTTGGGAGTGATGGGTGTTCTTCTACCAGCTGCTTGATTCAGGCTCGGGGATGATAATGGATTAATTTGTCTCTGTGAGCAGAAGAAGAAATCTGGGGTTTGGATTTACTATTTTAGTCTGAGACCTGTTGCAATAACACGACTTCAATGGATTTTTTTTTTTGTCTTGAGCACTAAGATTTTTTCTTGTTGGTTCATCCAAAATCATTTGTGACCCTTGCCCATTAAAGTTGGATTACCCTATAAGAGGGCCAAATTGGAAGTTATGTTCACAAAATCTCTCCTATATTTAATTGGGATATAGGTGTGTTACCACAGTTGAAAAGGTTGGTATGTCCTGCCCTATCTATATTAGCCTTTCCTAACCCAAGTAACCTTTCTTTTCACTAACTCCAGTAGAATTTTAGAACTAATAGATAAATCAGAACAGCACTCTTTAGCCAATAGTACTTCACAGCCTTGCAGCTCTGACAGCCCTTGTGCCTGTCTTCTATGTCCTTTATGGATAAGAACTTTGTACTCTAATGTCGGTTTTAGCAGTAATCTACCAGAAGCATTGGTTTCTTCTGCCAGCTTAATGACTGACTTTCAAAGACTGACTATTTGCATAGAGTGCCAAACCATATACACTTACAAATTAGTATATAGCCATAGTTATTTTGTAAATTTATCACCTGAACAAGACAGCAAAGAATAAAGTTAGCTATTTGAGCCGTATACTTAAGTAGAAGCCTAAAGCTATGGGTACTGTGAGTAGCTTACTGCCCTTGGATGTTTTAAAAGTAGTGGAAACATATTGTACTACTAGTCATATAAAAGCATTACTTGCATTGCAACAGTTTAGGTATCAGCTTTTAAGTTGAGAATGCTCCTTTTCAAAGTCCCATCAAAATTCAACCTTTAGAATGTACAGTAAGTCATTTAGGAAGCAGGGGTGGAAAAAGTTTGGGAGTAGCAGACCAGAAGATATTTTTAGGGCAGATTTGTTGGGACAGTGGAGGTCACTGCAGGATTTTTATGATGGAGAAGTCCCTTGAAGTCTTCAATTTGGAAGACCACTGAGAACTTTCCACCCAGGATAGAAGAAACAAATAACATGGAACAGTTTATGAAGAAAAACTGAAATCACTTGGGTTTGGGATCGGAAACCGTAAAAACTGAGACTTAATTGGGTCTCAATGAAGAATCTGGATGAAGGCAGAGGGTGTGCTTAAGTGACATTCTTCATAGAATGGACTATGACAGGAAACTAGCCTTATGTGTGTTTTTAAGACCACCTTTTGTGAAGCCATTGCTCCTGTCCATCTTAAATTAGCATTTCCATAAATACTGGAATTTTTCTGTCATTTTAAGCCTGTGAATCTATATGCCATGCACTGCTATTGGAATGCTGATATATGCCATGTATGTCCCTTTATTTTCATATTTTATAGCCACCATTTGTTGGTGGACATATCAAGTTAGCTTTCTTGCTAGGTTACAGCACTGAAACATTTCAAAGTCCTGTATCCTCTTTATTATATGCATTCCTCATCCCATATGCTAAAAATAAAATATTCATTATCTCTAAAAGTATTACCTTAATGTTATTTGCAGTAGTAGAATGTGTCATTGTGATTGTATTCTGGTTTTAGACCTTCTAGCCAGCAGAAGTACAGCACTTGCCTTAAAATGGTTCTGCATGAGGCTGCCCCTCCGCTCCAAATGGTTTTGTTTTAAGCCTCCTAGTTTTCAAAACTGCCATGTTCAAAGCAGGGCTCTGATCCCCAGTGCTGTTCCACTTGTAGCACTGGGAGGCTGTAGAGAAGAAGAAAGGAGACTGAGAAAGGGAGAAGTCAGTATCATGAGAGAAAGAAGGGAGAGCATTAGCACAGCACACTCAGAAAAAGTACACATCATGCCTTCAGTGCTGTAGCTGCACAGCTTCACTGTCACTTTATTTTTTGGAGGCAGCTAGGCTTGATCAGCGATAAACAGAGGAAAGCATGTTTAAATAGGGTCTTTGCCTGCAATTTAGGACTGAAAAAGAGATACCATTTGCATTGAACTAATGTGGTGGATAACCTGCTCAACGCAAGTTGCTACCAAGACGTGCTTTGCACTATGGCTTTCATGACTAATGTCGTTTCCTAATAAAATAACTGCAGATGGAATGAGCAAATCATAATAGAGTAAACAGTTATAAAATAACTGCAAATGGAATGAGCAGATCATAACAGGATAAACAATTAAACATATATTTTTAAAATAAGCTCTAGAGATCTCCAAAGTCAAGTTGCTGCAGAGCGTCTGATTAGCCTGGATGAAATATAAAGATTTATTGTAATTTCTAAGTACAAAAGAATTGAAGTTTCTTACTGCAGTTCAGTACAGAATGATTTTGAGGCCTGAATGGCTGCCACAGTTTTTAGAGCTCTGCTGTGTTGAGTTGTAGGAAACTGGTGATGAAAGCCCATCACACGAGGTAAAACTTAATCAGCAAGCTAAAGTCTCATTAACTCAGTGTACCCTGTGGCGGCCATTTTGTATCAGATTATGTAAGGGATGGTTTGGACTTCAAACAGAGCTTTTGGGTACAGTGCCTATAATAGCTCGAAAGTCCATGAAAATATGTTTTAAATGTGCTCTTGGGTTCCTCTGTAGCTGGTGGCAGTCCTGAGATATTGATGATTAAGTCTGTCTCATATTAGTTCTACATAGCCACCATATTTAGAACCCTGTGATGTCAGAGGCAATCAAACTGTGCTTGATTACACTGTGATTCGCTGCAGCTTGCTCATCAGTGACATCACATGATTCTTAAAATGGTGGTAGCATAGCATCAGTATGAGGCAGACATCGTTAGTGATGTCTCTGGACTCCTCCCAGGTACATGTGACAACAGAAACATAGAATTGGCTGGGAGGGGAGGACTGCCTGGCCCACCCAGTCTGCCAAGATGGTCCCTGCCTACTCTGTTTCCGCAGACCCTAACTGGTGTCTGGCAATCCCTTCCTCCTGGGTGCCTATTTACTAATATTCCCTATGTCTGTCACATGCATGCTTGAAGCCTCCAGTGTTTTTGCCTCCATCACTTCTGCTAGCATCTTGTTCAGGCGTGTGCCACTCTTTCATCCCTCTTAAACTCCCCCAGATTCATTGCATGCCATCTGATCCTGGTGCTCTTTCTCATTTGAAAGAGACTCTTCCTCCTGCACCCTGTTTGCCTCCGTGAGGTACTTGTAGATTTTGTCATGTCCCGTCACTCCTGTCTTCTAGGATGTACAGGTTAAGATCCCTCATTCTCTCCTCATATGGCTTTGTTTCCTTTTTCATACAGCTTTTTTAAGCCTTGAGCAGCTCCTCGGGCCCCAGCGTGCCCTACCAGAGGCCCCTAGGTGTCCGGCATCATGTAGCCTTTAAGTCCCTTTTCCATTTTTCTATCTAGTCCCCTTGCCCGCGGCGTAAGCATGTGCATGTGGTGGCTTTATCACATGATGCAAAAAAGCAGTCCCTCCCATACTAACATACTAAAATGCCAGCAGAATAGGCCCAGCGGTCTTTCGTGTCTGCTGGTTAGTCAGTCCCCAACCTGGGTGCTGACCTTGCTGTCCCCCTCACCTTCTCTGGCTTCTCCCTTCCCAGTTCGGATATTCTTGCTGCATTGGATTTTGCTTCCAGAACCCTTCCCTGTACCTGTCCCACCCCTCTTGAACCCCTCCACTGTCTCTGCCTCCACCAGCCCCCTAGGCAGTGCATTCCATAGCTCCACCACCCTCTCAGTGAAGTAGCACCTCCTCCTTTCTCCCTGAATCTTCCCCCTCCAGCTTCCAGCCATGCCCTCTAGTGGCCCCTTCCTCCTTCCTTTGAAGCACCCCGACTGTTCCTCCCCTATTTACCCTCTTCATGTACCTAAAAACCTCTATCATGTCCCCATGGTCCCTTCTGTCTTCCAATGTGTACATATTTAGCTCTTGAGCCTCTCCTCATAGGTCCTGTCCCCCAAGCCCCAAATCATTTTTGGTTGCCCTCCTCTGGACCCTCTCCAGGAGGTTAATGTCCCGCTTTAAGTGTGGCCTCCAAAACTGCACGCAGTACTCAAGGTGCGGCCTCACCAAGCAGTTATACAGAGGAGTATCACTTCCCTCCTTCTGGAGTGATCTCCTAGCGTGCATCCAGTATCCTGTTGGCCTTGGCTGCTGCCCTCCTACAAGTCTCAGAGTTGTTCATCTTGACATCCACCACCACCCCCAGGTCCCTCTCAGCCATCCAAACTTGTAGCATTCCCCAGGTGTACACTTGACCTGGGTTTCTGGCCCCAGGTGGAGTACCTGCATTCCCTGCATTGAACCTCAGCTTCCACTTTCTAGACCATCTTTCCAGAGCCTCCAGGTTCCCCTGTGGACCACCCTCCCCTCCTCCCCATCCACCACCGCCTCCAGTTTTGAGTCATCTGCAAGAGACTCATCTCCTCTGATTCCTGTCCTTATGTCCAATATGTAGGCGTTGAACAGAAGGGCCCAGGACTGATCCTGTGGGACCCCACTAATGACCCTCCTTGGGGATGAAACTATTCCCCAACTCGACCCTCTGGGTCCGGTCCTGGAGCCAATTGCCTATCCATCTGATCATCTGGTTCCCCACCCCATTTCTCCCAGCTTATCCAACAGGCCCACGTGAGGAACAGAGTCAAATGCCTTGCTGAAGTCTAGAAGAGGACATCCACTGGTCTACCCAGGTCCAAGGCACTTGTCACCCAGTCATAGAACTCCACCAGGTTTGTCTGACACGATTTCCCGGGATGAATCCATGCTGTCTATAGTCCAGGCACCCTGACTTATCCAGGTCCCCCTAGTCTCTCCTTGACAATGCCTCCATCACCTTGCCCACCACCGAGGTCAGGCTGACAGGCTTGTAGTTCCCTGCCACCTCCCTTGATCCCCTTGTGGATAGGCACTATGTCGCCACCTTCCAGTCTTGAAGTCTCTCCCACCTGCTACTGGCGGGCTCCCACCTGGTGGCAGTCAAAGGCTGAGACTGCTTGTCCCCCTTCCCTGAGAGAGGAAAGCAACTCCTGGGACGCTCAGTACTCTTTCCCCAGCCGAACCCCAGTGACCTGAGTCTGTTCCCGAACCTGGGTCACTCTCATGACTGAAGGTGAGGCATCAGCACCTCAGCCTTCCATACCGCTGCGCCACCATTCATACAGTTTTGCTGCAACCTGTGCACCATTTCAGTTGTCCACCTGTGGAATGCCTCCACCCTGTGTCTGCCATTCCTGAGGTGTGGCCTCAGAACTGGACACAGTACTCCAGGTGGGGTCTTACCATCGAGCCATACAGTGGCTGCACCACCTCCTGCTGGAGATACATCTCCTTGTGTATCCCAGCATCTCACTAGCCCTATCCACTGCTTTATCGCACTGCCCTGCCACTTTGAGGTCATCAGCTACAATAACCCTAATGTCTGTTTCCTGCTTAGTGTCTATCCATTCCTTCTCCCATCCTATACTCTGCTGCTGGGTTCTTATGCCCTGGGTTCACTTTTGGCATTGAACACCAACTGTCATGCTCTTGACCACTCCTTGACTTTCCCAAGGTCCTACACATTCTCTCCACCCCTCCTGAATGTCCATCCTGTTGCTGAATTTGGTGTCATTTGCAGAAAGGCAGACCTTCACTTCCAGTTCTCCTGCAGTGTCACTAATGAAGACAGTGAGAGGACTGATCCAAATACTGAGCCCTGCAGCACTCCACTGGTCACTTTCCCCACTGTTTGTGAGTGCTGTTAACCATCGCCCTCTGTCTGTTATCCATTAACCAGTTCCTCAGCCAGTTCATCACTTTCAATCCCAGGCTGCTCAGTTTCTTTCAGTCTCCTGTGTGGCACAGTGTCGGAGGCCTTTCTAAAGTCCAGACAGGCCATGTCCACTGTCCTCTAGTTCCCTGTCACCTGGCTGAAGAAATCAGTCAGATTTGTCTAGCATGCCCCCTACCCTACGTGAAGCCATGCTACCTTTGGTCTTGTAGCCCACTGGATTCAAGATACTCTACAAGCTTTCCTTTAACAGGGTTTCCATTAAGTTCCCCACCACTGAAGTAAGGCTGACCAACCTGTAGTTGCTAGCTTCCTCCCTGCTGCTCATGGAGACTGACCACATCTGCCTAATACCTCAGGTAAGCCTAATACCTCATTTAAATGAGCTTTTCATGGGCTTTCAAACTATATTGGGCAAATTTCATGATTGTTTTAACTAGGTCCTCTGTCCCCTCTTGAGTCAACATTGCTAATTTGCTAAGTAGGTGGCCTGGTATGAAAGTAAAACCAAATCACCCAAGTTTTTGGTTTACATTGAGTTTTACTTCTTTGCATTTCCATGATTGCAGCAGTGAGACAGCATTTCCATTACCACAAACTAAGTGGGTTTCAGTGATTCTGGCAACTTGGACCATTTAGGTTTCCATAATTACACCAGTTTTATCAACAAAAATTTAAGCCTATTGTCTACGTCAACACATAGTAGAATAGTAGCTAAATGTTATCCGGGGTTAGAGCACAGAACTGTGACCCAGGAGATTCCCAGGGTTTGAGTCCCACCACAGCACTAGCTCAGTGTGTGAGCTGGAGAAACAAACTTGTTCTCCCTTTGCTTCAGTCCTCTGTTGGCAGAAGCACGCCTCCCACTGAAAATGAGAGATGGCACATCTAAGTTAGGCTATTTTTAGTAAATAAAATTATAAGAATGTGTGTATAAAAATTAACCATGAGAGACTTGTCATAGTGCCACACTACCCCTTAAATTGGCTTGCTTGCCCATTGACAGGTTACTGTAGTTTTAATACTGTCCATGTAAAACTGATTTCATTTTGCAAAAATGCAATGTGATGACTTACTACGGTTGGATTTTATTTTTTAAAGTTTGCCCCATTTTTGGAAAACTGATAGATACATGGCAGGCAGTGCCTTACCACTGCTAGTGAAGTTCTTATAGATCTAAGCTACGTAAGCAGGGATTGAAAATGTCTCTTATTAATGATGATTAGGCTGGGACCACTATCTGGAAATCTTATCCTGGTTCTGAAACATATTCATTGCTCTACTTAGTAAGCAAAAATCAGTCCTATCAGTATACACTAACATTTGTTAACCCTTTCAGTAGAAATCAGATTCTAGTCTGCTGATTCCCCAGTCTCCATTGGTCCACTGGAAGAATTTATTTGTAGTTGTCAGGACAGAAAGTAGCAGTTCCCAGTCACGGCCTGAGAGCCAGTCTAATTTTCTATCCCTGTTTACTGTAAGCTTGTATGCTTTAACGACTTTATAGTAATTGATTATATAATTTTCCCCTTCTTAAAACAGGGCTTCAGATAACAGGGCGTGCATATGAACATAGTGCCTATGGACACCATGGCGAGAGCAGGAGGATTTGAGCGGACACGACATTACGAGCAGGATTATTATAGGGACCCATTAGAAAGGACTTTACAGCATGGACTATACTATGGTTCAGTCGGGCCCAAGTCGCTTTGATGCTCATGACCCCGTTATGAATCCAGGACACGGGAGCAGTTTACATTACCCAGTGTGGTGCACAGGGATATCTACAGGGATGATGTTACACGGGAGGCACGAGGGAGAGACAAGACAGAAACTATCAACACAGCGGAGTCGATCACGCATTCATCCCATTCAGGAATCAGTCACCTCAGCGATTGGCTAGCCAAGCATCAAGGCTACCCAAGGTCACCTAGTGGGAGTGGCTCCACGAGGTAGGTCATCAGTAGTGATTCAGTCAGCAGCAGTAGCAGCAGTAGTGACAGGTAAGTGTTCACTTTACACTGTTTTAGCAGTACAGTCCTGTTATGACTTGGCCCACTCACTGCTGTATACTTGTGCCATGATCCTAACAGCTAGTGATCACATTTGTAGAAGTGTGTAAACAAAATTGCCTTCTTAATTTCCTTTAGTATGGAAGGGCACACGGCAAGCAGTCTGAATATGCAATGTAATGGTGATGTACGCATCATAAACTGGATGGAATTGTTGTAAACCACAGATAGTTTAGTTGTTGGGGGTAGGGGTTTGGGGTTTGGATATTTTCATATTCGAGACTTGTATTCTCAGAAGTTTCTTTGAGGGGCAGGGCTTTCATTTTCAGAATTCGACTGAGTTAAACTTGGGGAAAGTTAGAAAGCAGCTCGTCATTTCAGACTTGGTTTTTATTAAAGATAAATCTTAATTTTTTAATTTGTTGTTGCTAAGTGAGCCTTTCTTGTGTGCGTTTTAGTGAATGTAGATGGGAACTTAAAGCAGCAGTACAACGAAGTTGGCCAAAAAGTGACCCTTTGCCTTTTCACTATAAAAGATTCCAGGGCACCTTCTGGATTTATTTGGTGGTACAATTTTCTAATTCCACAAAATTTGAATATTTTATAAATGTTTTAACTGAGGTTTTTTCTCAAAAAAAAGATGGCTGCTACATTTGCACAAAATAGCATTGTAGACCTTGCAAGGGTTAGGGCAGAAAATAATAATAAAAAAAAAAAACTTGTGGTGTGCAGGGGGTGGTACCTAGACAAGTACATTTGATAGGTATGCTAATTTTTTCCTACTTGTAGCTGAAACTAGTTTTATTTATTTATTTATTTATTTATTTTATTTGGAGAAACATTTGTCATTGCACTGCTGCTTAAACAGGTAAGTTTCGGTCCTGCTCTGTTTCTCAGCAGTAGTTGGAATGCTCAAACTGTAATAATTCTCCTGGTAACAAACATGTTTGACAGCTTTTGAGGAAGAAAATGCCACCACAGCTGTGAGGCTGGTCTTTATAATCAAGTTATTACAAAACTTGGCTGTATATTATTGCAGGTTTCAGTTGTTCTGCCTTCAGTTCTTTGTGGCCATGAAATATGCAGGCACAGAGGTTAGGTGTGAATAAACTGTAGCAAATGGCACATGTTTGTATTTCAGGTTTGATCAGTTATATTGTCCAGACTGCAACTCTGCTTTTGAAAACGTTAAAAAAACAAAAAAAAACACACATTTTAAGCAAACTGAGCTAGTGTCCAAACTGCCAGCAGAGCCTGTTTGAACATGACTTAAACATGCATTAAACATACTTGCGTTGCATTTGCACTGTACTTTCATTAGTGTTTTTGAAAACATTTCAAACTTATACTGTTACAGCTTACATTTGGAGCACCATTTTTATTACTGTTCAGACTGCAAGGTAAAGCGTGCTTGGTTTAAAACATTTTAAAAACTGACTTCAGTCTATCCCTGGCCCTGGACTTGAGCACAGTTTAAAAGTTTTAAGCCATGTCTAATATAAATGCAAAGTGTTATTTCTGATGTTAATCAGACACTAAGCTCTGAAAGCCATGCTGCAAGGCATAGTATGGACAGGCATTGGTATTGTGCTTAAACCTTCGTTTACATACTAATATTGCATGACGCTCCAGATCTGTGTTTGCTGTGCACATTAAGGAATTCATTGTCTCAATGGGAGTAATTGTACTACCAGTTAGCAATGCAGACTTCCTTACCGTGGATGTGCTATACCATGTTTAAACACATTTCCTTCAACAATCTGGATGGTCACTTCGGTGAGTTAAAAATGTTTATAAACGAGCTACCCATATGGACCTGGCTTGCTGTAAAGAATTGTGCAGGTTGTGGTTTTCGTTGGGGTAGCTATAGAGCTTATGCTTATATATTATTTAGAGAGCCACACACATTATGGTGCTGTTGGAATGCTCTGATATGTCACAATGTGCAACAAAAGCTGATTTTCAAGTTGAAATATATGAAGAACATAGAGAATAATGTATGGGCAACCATACACAACAAGACTGTGTTTCCATTGAGGTTGAGATGACAGCATATGGACCTTGAGAGCAAAACTCAAGCGGTCCATGCTGTCATCTCAAGCAAATAGGAACACATGCCAATGTCTTGATTACCGTATTTTTATTCTATATAGTATATGTTTTTTACTGGAGTGGCAGACCTCACAAATGAAAACAAAAAAATCTTGCCATTTCTTTGTTCTGTTCTGTGATCAAAATCAAATTTACAGACTTTTAAAAGTTAAAAAGTACAGCTTTGGGCACTGGGTTAGTAAGTAGCTAGGTGTGGAATAAATTAGAAATTTTAAATTGTATGAGCCTTGAACTGTGAAGAATAGTTGTTTGGAATGTGCACAATGGTTTAGAATGTGCACAAGGATTTTGAGCAGGCTGATTTTATACAGAACAAAGGCTAACCATATACTATAAAATATATAGCAGGTTCATAACCAAGTAAGGATGACCATGCTTCTGCACAGCATTTCATTTTCTGTATAACTGCTGGTCAGTGGCTAAACTATGGCTAGTATTTTAAGCATTTTACAACCTAGAGACCAATGTTTACAAGTCTAGCCTGTTGCAGTGGTCTCCATGTAGACTCTGTTTTGCATAAGATGAAACAATTATAGCTCAGGTACCCTGAAAGCAGTAGCCATCTCCATTACAGCAGAGCATGCTTGAGGCTGAAATTGTCACCAACAACATGCATCTAGTAGGCTAACCAAGCCCTGTTTACCACGGTCACTTCTGCACTGAAGTAACCCGATACGCTCGAGAGTTGCTCCAGTGCAAAAGCTTCGATGTGGATACTTAACCGACAAGTGGCATCTGCTCAGTAAGCTCCCACATTCTCTCAAACCTGGGGATGCCAAGCGGAGTTAACAAATTACAGTGGATCAAACGCTGAGTGGACAGTCTGCACTGCAACAACCGTCCACTGTGGTGAAACATATACAGATTTAAAGCCCCTGACGCACTTCCCTTACCAGCATAGATCATAGCGGTGCACAGAGGGCGTTGTAGACATGCCGATCACCAGTAGCAGGTGGTTGGGATCGCACTGCTGCTGTTGGTCTTTTGCAGTGATAATGCCATGTAAACATGGCTTTAGAGTTATCAGTAACAGTCTCACTGGGAAACTGCTAACATAAAGGATAATCAGCTGAACTGCAGTCAGATTTTTTTTTTTACAAGCAATCTGGGAAGAATAGTCTAAATGCTTTACAATTGAACAGCACCACAGTTCAGTGCTAAAAAGCAGTGCAGCTAAGGTAGCCAAGACAAATCATATATAATTGACCAAGCTGGGGTTAAAAGACAGTTATAAAAAAAAGAGAGACAGCATAATTACTGTGATTCAGAACTTAATGAAGGCAAGTGACCTTGGACAATCCATGTGGGTTGAAAAACATTGGGATTTTGTGAGACTACTATGTTCTTTAAACCACTTTTGATAACATTTATGAATACCAAATATGCAGAGCATGCCTTGTGATTGTCTTGAATTGACATAGTGGAGATTGCTAGAGTTATTCACTAATTAGAATCTGGGTTTTAAAAGATTTTATTCGTATACTTTTACCCGTCATTGTGCTCTCAAAGGTGCATCTGCAGCAGCTTGTGTTCTGAAAAGTAAGATTAATTCATAGGTTAAAAAGGAAGCGAGAAAGGGGCGTCATGATGCTCTCAAGGGAGGACGGTCTTTCGTTCTGCCATGTGATTCAGTGGAAAGTATACAGCAGCTCAGAACATAGTGAATTTTCATAAAGTGGGACTCAGAAATGTGCTGCATCTGCACAGGATATTCATGTGTGTAACCAAAAAGAAGGTATGTGCAGTATTAAATCAGTGTTTCTCAAATGATAGGCCACCAGCACAATTATTTGTGGCTACAGAGCTCTTTAGAATGCAGTGGGACTAACAAGTTCTTGCCTAAAGCAAATAGAGATAAATTTCAACTGAAAATACAACAGGAACTCTTGACTTACTATGTAGCATGTAACAAAACTCGGGATGTAACAAAATTCAGTCAATCAATAAGCATATCCCAGGATTTGTGGTCATTTGCCACTTGGAGACTGTCAAGATTTTGAGTTTGGGAACCACTGTATTAAACTGTTCAAACTACTAAGATGTGTTTCTGTGGGATACTTGGTCATCCTGGCAGGTGGCAGCTTCATTCTGTCATGTATACTGCACACAGACTTTCTAGACAATGAAATGTATTGAAGAAACCAAGCAACGTTTACTTGTAGAAAGCCCAAGAGAGTTTGAAAGACTTTTTAAAGCTTTTGTTTAGTTTATTGTCTACCAGGATAAGACTCCATTGAGCAGGCTCATTTACAAGGAAGTCTGGAACAGGTTAGCATAAATCATACAACAATATTGATGGGTACAGTAAGTAATACAGAATAGTACATAATAGTAATACATTTTAAAGTCCACATGGACTTAAAAATAGCTATTTAAAATACTAGCACTGCCAAAACAGCAGATAAAAGGTAATTAATTTTAACATTTTCACTTTTTCAAATTTCTGAAATATGTTTGTTTTACATTGGCTTTTTAGACCGTTTTCACCATGTAGAACAGTACTTTCCTTGTAAGCCTACATATCTAGTGTGGTAGGGCCTTTCACGCCTGTGCAGCGTGGCGTCAAACTGGTTGGTAACAAAAGAAAGAAAAAAAGGCCAGTCAGTGGGACGGTGGGTTGAGAATCCATGCCACCTGCTGTCACGCCAGTGAGCGATTCGAGAACAGACTCTCGGATCGCTCGTGGGCTCGGCTGGGGAGGGAAGATGGAACATCCATAGGACAGCTCTAGTTCCTCGGGAGGGATTCCGTGACTTGCCTTTCGACTGCCATCTGGAGGAATTCAGATGGCAGCACATGTGTAGTCTTGCCATTCCAGGAAGGGCCGGCGTGGTGGAGTGCTGAGGCGCCCATCGAGGTGGAGCGTGCACGCTGAGTTGGCTGCCCATCCAGCCATGCTTGGGGAGAAAAACAGAGAAAATGGATGTCGGGCTTAATGAAACCTGCCCCAAGCACAGACAGCCAGCCCGACCTCGGAGGTGTGGAGGAGACTTGAGTTGTTTAATTACTCACTCTGTCATGGAGCTTTTCCAAATGTGTGGAAAAGCGCAGTAAAAGCCTATTTTAAATCGGGTTTAAGATGTAGCCTTAACAACTATCGTCCGATTTCTTTGTTACCTCTCTTCCAAGATCTTGAAAGATAGTTTCAGTTCAATTGATTTGAACATCTTACAAAATATAATCTTTGATCAGACTCACAGCATGGTTTCAGGCTAACCATAATACCAAGACAGCCTTGGTGAGGTTCACTAGCCAAGTTACTAAAGCAATAGATGATGGAAATTTGGTTGCTGTGGCTTTTGTGGGCGTCACCAAGGCTTTCAACCTTGTTGACCATGATGTGCTTCTGAAACGTTATCTAGTGTACATTTATCCAAGGGGTGATCTTCTAGTTTGGTGACTATTTGTCTAACAGGAATCTGAAGACACTAATTTATGTAACATTATCTGGGCCTGCAGTGTTAAAATGTAGAGTCCCACAGGATCCATATTGAGATCCATTGCTTTTTCATTATTGGGATGATCGGTTCTTTTTGTTCTATTTCTGACTTATCCACTCTTCAAAATTTATTACAATTTGATTTTAATTTATTACATTATTGGTTTGATAAACATAAATTGGTGTTAAATTCTGCTAAAACCAAGACAGTGGTATTTTCTCACCCTGGAGATCACCAACATCGGGATTTACTGTTCTTGACTGCTTAGGTAATGTAATAGAACAAGTCAGAGTGTTTAAATACTTAGGTATATTAATTGATTGTCATTTAACATTTGAGTCTCATGTTCTGGATTTAATTAATAGATTACATAAAAGATTAGGGTTTCTTTATCGAATTAGAGGTAATCTCACAGTTGATATCAGGTATTTACTTACACTTGGTTTATTATTTTCTTTATTTGATTATGGGTCTATAGTATATTCATATACTTCCGACAGAAATCTGTCAACTTCAGGCTACATACCATTCTGTAATTCGTTTTGCTACTGGACAATCAAGGTTAACACATCATTGTTCTCTTTATAAACACTTTAGTTGCCTGTCATTGGTGGGGCATTACAACTTTAGGTAGCTGATGTTTTACATAGGGTTCAGCTGGGTATAATGCATAAGTATCCTTAGCCTATTCCCAAGGATCATAAAATCTGGCAGTACAAGGCTGCAGAGTTGGGATGTTTTTGATTCCACTTTTCACACATCCTTTAGTCAAAACTCAGTAAAATCTACTATTGCTAGGTTGTATAATAGTCTCCCTAGTAGTGTTATTAACCAAAAGAAATTAGCAACTTTTAAGACAGCTCTTAGAAATAATTTGTTTGTGAACTCAATTTGCAAATGTTTTGCATAATGTATATTTATTGATTATTAATTGTACTGTAAAGCATTTGCGTTTTGTATTTTGTAAAACTGGATGTTTGTGAAAATGGGCTTGTCCACAAACCTACCAGTATAAAATAAATGAAATGAGTTAGGACACCACAAGTGATCCAGGACAGGGTTGCTACAACCACTCAAGTCTGCCAGGAGGATAATCAATATATGGAAAAAAATAAATAAAGCTGCCAAACTGGTACTGTGTTGCTGATCGAAGGATCATTTAGGATTTTTTTGCCAGCCAGTGAATGTGACCAACCATGTCATGTGACATGTTGACATTTAGTTTACCAGGTAAATTGCACTGGTACATAAAGCACCTGTTTCTGATGCGACCTGGTGTATAGAAAGTTACAAATAGTTTTAGAAAGACAAAGAAGGATAATATTTACATTACAAAAACAGTACAAGCATACAGTTCTTAAAAATGTGAACAAAAATCTTGCTGTTTTAAATTTTCAAGAACATTTTTAAGAGCCAGTTCATTGAAGTCAGAGTGCGAATAGTGGCAGTCAAGACATGTCCCTGAAAGCCTTCATTTCCCTTTATATTTCATTGCCATTTAATTATGACCCTAACACATTGTAACTTTACTGATGACCAGTATGGTAGAAGGTGAGTAGCTCTTGTCATTTGTGATGTTACAACAGAGGCCACAGTGCTGAAGAGAGGCACAAAAGTGAATAGAACTCGATATGTCAGGCTCAGGTAGAGTGGTGTTCTACATATAGCACCTAGTTCTGTCAGGTAGAAAATCTTGTAATTATCAAGAGAAAATAAAAAGTACTTGAACTACAGAAAGTAGCAGATGGCTACATACTTGGTCATTAAGGGACACTATAATCTGAAAAGAAGGACTGGAAGTGTTTTGGTGCAGAATCAAATTTGGCATTTCAGATGGAATATTTATCTTTATAACATGGGTTCAGTAACTTTGGATCACCGATTGGTTCAGGAGCAGCAGCTGACCGTTAATTAAATTCCTGTTTAATCCATGGTTACTGTGCCTGACCTAATTTTCACACAGACTGCATCATACCATGGATGGATCTACTTGCACTGCTCTGCAACATTTTTCAGCAGCCATTGATCTTCCATTGCAATCTTCACCATTCATTACTTCCTGGGTATGGCGGGCGCGCACCCGTCACGAAACTTTTTTTAAAAGTTGCCCTACGGCCCTTCCCTCGAGGCGGCGTCATCGTCATCGGCGGTGACGGCCGTTGATGTGACCGACTCCTCCTCCAACTCAGTTCTGTTTCTCCCGCCGTCGAGGCAAGCACCTGTTTTCGGGCGTCCATTCTCCCACTCGTCAGCGACTCCTCTTTTCCACACACTCGGCTTGATCAGTAGGGCCGTTCTTTTCTTTCTAAAGTGGCGCCGGTGTGTTTCCTACTGTTTTTCTTGTTGATTTGCGTTATGTCGGGTCCGGGAGCTAGCGTGTTTGAAAGCAGACGCGCCCCTATCGTCGGTGTTACTGTGGCGGCATTTCTCCGTCTCGGACCCGGCATAGCGTTTTCTTCGTTGCCTGGGACCCAACCATGACATGGATTAATGCGGCGCTGTTTCTCCATGGACCGCCATGTCCCGAAAGTCCGCGCGTTCAAGCTCGGCAAAGCCCGCCGACCGTGAGGAGACGGCGTCGCTCGGGATTCTCAGTAGGTCTCTAGGCCCTTCCCGGGTCCCCTCCGGGCCTGTCTGATCTGAGGAGGAGGGTCTCCTCGTCTTTTCTTGCGAGGAGGAGGCCCCTTCTGCGGTGTCGGGGGCGTCGTAGTCCTCCGGGCGGCAGGCGCCCGACACCGCCTCGGCAGTCACCTCTTGAGGTGCAGGCTCCCCGATGGCGAGGCCCTTGTCTTTTGGGCCTAGCTCGGGTGGACCCTCAACGCCGCCTTCGGCGCGTTTGGATCCTGGCGCCGTTCGCGGTGCGGTGATGAGCAGTGCCGTTTCAACGCCGTTTGGAGTCCAGCGCCGTTGTGCGCTGGTGATCAGGCAGCGCCGCTTTGGATCCAGCGCCCGTTGGCGCGCCGTGTCGAAGCGGCGCCGTTAGCGGTGCTACTTTGGGCCTTAGCGCCCGTTCGCGGCGTCGATGGACAAGGCGGCGCCATCGGCGGTGCCGCCGCCTTCGCCCGGCACGGCGCCCTGGTCCTTCCTCCAGGCGGTGCCGGCCTGCGCCCGGCGCGTTGAGGTATGGAGCTGAGGCCTGGCGGCTACCCGGCGTGGGAGGCGGCGGCGCCTCCTTAGTACCGGGGCGTTGGCGGCCTGCAGCCCGGGGACCCCTGGGGTGGCCAGCATTGAGGTCCTGCTGGTCTCGTCCTCCTCGAGGCGATGATTCAGAGCGTGGACCCATCCTGGCACCCCACTCTTCAGATCTGGGTCCCGGTGGCTAGGTGCCAGGCGCAGCGGGCCCCTCCTCTGTCCCCCCTTCGTCGCCTCCTGGGGTTCCCGGCTGGGGGTGGCGGAGAGCCCTGGGGCAGGCGCGGGGTGGCGCGGGGAGGCTCCCCCTCTCTGGAGGCCGGTGACAGCCACCTTACGGGGTGCTGTCACTCTCTCTAGGGACAGGGGCGCTGTGGTCGGGGAGGAGCCCTCTCCAGAGTCCGAGGGGTCGAGGGCAGGGGTCTGCTGCTCGGTCTTCCTTGGCCACCTCAGGGGGTGGCCAGGGCGAGTGCAGAGCCTGCCCCTCCCTCAGGGTTCTAGGGTGTCCTTGGTAGGCGTTTGTGCGGACTGCCCTTCTGGATCCATGCAGTCCCGGCGTCGTCACGGGAGGTTCTCCCCAGGGCTCTTCAGGCTCCGCTTCCCCAGAGTTCCGTTCTGCGGCCTGGTCTGATATCCGGGATCCCCTTTCCAGGGCTCCTTTCCCGGTTCCAGAGCCCTTGCGAAGCAGTTGCCTCGCGGAGGTGCCCTCTCCCATCTCTGTGCCTTCACCACCCCCACTCCCCAGGCCATGTCGGCCCTATGGGTCCGTTATCCTGGGAGCAGTTCAGTAGTTCTCGGCGGCCTTCCCCTCATCGTTAGGTACATGCATGGTGGTCTTTCGACTCTCCCCACCGCCGCAGGGAATCCTCTGGGCATTCCAGTTCCCCATCATCCTCGTCTCCCTCCTCCGGGGAGAGACCCTACTCATCTGTCCTCCGATGCTGATTTCACAGAATATCAGCGTTTCTCTCGAGGATGGTGGGGATCTCCAGTTCCTACGTTCGAAGAGACAATACCCGAGCAGGAGCGTGATTCCTTGGTGAATTCAGTGCCCAGCATCTGGTGGTACCTTCCTGGCCTATCCCCTTCCAGGAGGCGTCTATCCGGTTATGGCAGTCCCTGCCGCTTCTTCCCCAGCCCGGCGGACTGCCAGCGTAGGTATTGTGCCCCTCTGAGTCTCTAGGTTCCCTTCCCAACCCGTCCTCAGGTTTGGTATACCTGGATACTCCTTCTGGGCGCCCTTGCCTGGCGCCACGACCGCCCACAGTTCGGACTCTCCAGTTAGGCGTTGGAAGCGAAGAGTGTTCTCTTCTGCTGCGCGAGTGCATGTATTGCATCACATCAGGCTCACCACGCTGCCTACAACCGGCATCTGTGGTCGATGATGTCCCAGCTGCTGGCATCTATGCCTGATCATGACCAAACCAGACAAGCCGTTGCCCTCTCATGGTAGGCCTGGAGCTGGCAAGACACCAAGCAGGGCATCTTATGGCGCCAATGAGGGCTTCCAGGCTTGCGGGGACAGCGATCTGCATCAGCCGGACTGACGTAGGCCGTCTTTCAGGTTGTCACCCCTGGCCCGGCGTGGGGTGATTAGCTCCGCCTTCCGGGGACCGTCTTTTCTCTTCAGAGCTAGGAGACTTTTACAGGGGCTCCTCCGTCTCCTCGTCCTCGGGAGGCACCTCTAGCTCTTCTCCCTCTTAGGCTTTCTGAATAAGCCAGGGTCTTCTCCTTCTGTTTCTCACCAGCAGAAGGCTGGGGTCTGTTCTCTCAGGGGTATGGCCTCTTCCCCTCCAGGGAAGAGGGCTAATACTCACCCAGAAGTAATGAATGGTGAAGATTGACAAGGGAAGATAGGAAAATTACGCACTACCGTAATTCTTGATCTTCTCGTATCTTCACCATTCATTACTTACACCGCCCACCATCCCTCAGTGCCTCTTCCTGTGGCTTCCCACCTCCCGTCTCCTTTCTCTCTGCATTTATATAAAATATAGGAAAATTCCTTAAATTTTCCAAAAAAAAAAAAAAAAAAGATCTTTCTTGGGGGGTTCTAAAATCAGAAAATTACTTACTCTAAGATTCATGGGCCATTTCGCGGATTGCATTGGCGATCAGACTGCACAACTATCTTGGCTATTCTTATGGCAAAATACCTCTGGGGTTTTGGCCTGGCTCAGGCTATTCAGTTTTGATCCTGCAATCCTGTGTTCAGATAGTTGCCCTGAAATCTGATTCCCCTCTATTCTTACCTTGCAGAGCAGAGGGCAATCGTCTATTTCCTTTCTCTTTAAAAAAAAAAAAAAAGTGCTGAGGAACTCTCTCCGACTGCTATAGGCATCTTGGTCACGCATCTACTTAAAAAAAAAAAAAAAAAAATATTTTTTATCTGTAAAAAAAAAAAAAAAAAAATGGAGAAATCTAACAAGAAGGCAAATGAGAAGGTAGGCTATCCTTCTCGCTGTTTTGCTAGTGGTTTCTCCCTTTAAGTGTCCTCCTGGACAATTTTACAGTAGACCTCTGCTGACCATATCCAATCTTAGCCAGCCTAAGCCTTGGCGGCCTTAGCCAGTCAGTCTGAGTCCATTTCTATCTTGAAACGCCTGAAAGGCTTACGTTTCTATTTTCTAAACCCTGAGCAGCGCCTCATGCTGCGGGGTTTTATTCTTCCCTCCTCGGCTGTCCTCCACTTAAGGTCCTCCGCGGCCAGGAGCCGAGGTGGGTGTCAAGAACAATGGCATGTTGAAGATGAGGACTATGCCCTCCTGAGTCTGTCTAGCGGGTTCGGTGAACCTTCTCTTCAGCTCTATCTCCGAGTTCTTGCTTCCACTAGTAGAGCCTTCAGCTACAAGCTAACTATGATTGGGCCTTCTGGTCCTTCAACATCCCATCTCTCTCTTCTCTTTCTTCTTCTTCTTCTATTTTCTCATTTCCTTACTCATCTCTCCTCCTAGAGTCGCCCAGGTAAGGAGGCCCTGCACTCCTAGGCTAGGGATGTTCTTATCTCCTCTGTCCTTCCTCCATCGGCTTATTCCTTTTCAGTTCATTCTTCCTTGCTTTGCTATCCCTCGCTATCTTGCCTCGCTATCTATGTTTTCTGCTTTCACTTTTGCCTCTCCGGCTCACAGAACTGAGTTGGAGGGAGGAGTCGATCGCTTCTAACGGCCGCCCCTCGCTTATGGCGCATGGGCGTCGCTCTCGAGGCGGGGCGTTGACAACAAAAAAAAAAAAAAAAAGCTCCCGTGATGGGTGCGCCTCCGCTTACGCAGTAAGTAATGAATGGTGAAGATACAAGAAAGATCAAGAATTACGGTAGGTACGTAATTTTCTTTTTCTGGATGTTAGCGAGCAGTACAGTAATATACAGGACGGCAGTATGGAAGTGAAGTTCTCATTGTTCGGGTTTCTCATGCAAGATGAGTGGCTAAATGTGCCATTCCCTGATGGGGAAGCTGTACTCGAGATGGAAAACAAAGTCTCGCACATCAGCTCCGAAGGCAGGTAGTCCTGCAGTACTCCTTCTTTGTGTCTGTTTCAGAAGGTTGCATCCCTACCCTGCCTTTGCCCAGACTTGCCGGATGTCCCAGCCATCTGCTCTGTGGACCTGTGGTCACTAAATGGGCAGTGCTGAAGTGCTCCTGGTTCTCTCCAGATCCTAACAACCCCACAACCGCCACCCATGGAGCTTGGCTGCCAGCATCCGGGAAAGCACAGATGCAATAAGCAGTCTCATCATAGAGAAACTGATATAACTTTTCGTAGTTTAGCATTTTGACCGACCGGACTGGTTGGAGGCAAGTTTCCAGACAGAAAGCTGTTCTCCGAGATGTAAAAAAAAAAAAATCTCAGAGCCGGTCCCAGTCACAGATCCTAGTCAAGTAAATATTCCCCTAACACAAAACAACCCACTGGTCAGGGAACTGACAGCAGATGCCTTACCACGTCATCCTGATCATGTAAAATGGAGCAGGCAGCACCAGAAGGTACTAAGCATTTCTGAAGTGGCACTGTTTGAAATACACTGATCGGGTTTGGCAGAGTCTGCTATCAGCGATCCCTGAAGGAGAATGAGAGAAACACAGCACATTTAATGATCTAAAGCAGCTGTCCCTCTCTCTCTCTCTCTGAGTTGCATATCTCCCCTGCATACCGCCGATACAGAGATGCTTGCTCCCTGCAGTAGTTCTGTGTCGCTCTCTCTCTTTCTCTGATTGGTTGAAATAAAAGAGCAAGAACAGAGTTAACTGAGAGAGACAAATAAAACTGGGAGAATGAGACACAGACAATGCCAGTAACCCACTTCATTACTGGCTTTGGGAGCTCAGCAATGTGTGTGTGTGTTTGGGTGAGAAGAAATATTCTAGCGCTACCTCTGAGCTCCCAGTTGCATGTGTGTCTGTCGTTGGGGGGGACGAAAGCAAACCTCCTAGAACATGTAGGAAACAATATAATACAGACCAAATGTCAGAAATCATATAGTACATTATTTCTGATATTTATATATGCATAAAAGCATTGACATCTAGATTATTTGTTGGGAACTATTTGTTCTGGTGGCAGGATACAGTTACCTTTTGGTATGAAATGGGGAGAAACCTGCTTTATTTTGTTTTTCCTCATTTCTAAAGTAACCCACGTTATAAGTGCAATAACCCACTCCAGGGTGTGGGGTCATAGGCATTTAATCCAGCCTGGGGCGCCAGAGGTCATTCGCCTGTAGCTTCATGCCTCACAACGGGGTCTATGTGTTAACGGCGCAGTGCCTAAAGGTGATCACCATTATTGCACAGTCAGAGTACTCAAAAGCTTTTGGCACTAAGACAACCCCTGTGCACAGGTCAACAGTGCCAGGAGATTTTTAATGCACCCTACTTAAGGTTTCTCGCTCCAAGGGGTGCATGTCAAGGGGGTAAGCATTAAAAAATAAAGTTCGGGCTGGGCGCCAATAAAATCGCACCAGCGCCCAGACCAGTACCTCACCCACCCGGCCACTAGCTAACCCACAACACAGCTCGACCATCCCCTGTGGCGCCCACCCCTACAGCCCAACCCATCCGCCCCTTCAGCCCGGCATGTTAACACCTCTCCCCGCGTGCACCTACATGTAGCAACATCCTGTCACCCTATTCGCCCGACCTCTCATCCGTCGCCTCACCCTCCCATCTCCATGAGGGACTGCGCCGAAAGTTGTCGCCGCTATGGACGGTGCCCTTCCTCCGCGCCCACCTCACGGGTTACCACACTGCACCCCAGGCGTGGATTATAACTCCACACCCTGTCATGGATTATTGCTTACATATACTACACTAGTGGTGATGTAATTAGGTAAATAAATAATGTTATTTTTGGATAAATATTTATTTTCACTTTGACATGTTATTGCCAGTTAGAATCTAGAAACAGAACACAGAGAACAGTGGTTAGATAGAGAGTTTACAATGGAGAGAAAGTTAAAACAAAGTAAAACACTAGTGAAAGCATTACAAATGGTGTGGCATATATCAAATACATAATGGGTTGCAGTAGAATAACATAATCATCTCCACACAAGTGTTAAGACCTTATTATACAGTGGATCTTAAAATACTGAGAGCTAATTGGCTGACTTGCATGATTTACCGTTGTAAATCTAGCATGACCAACGGGTAAAAGTGCCAGCCAGCCTCATGTCATGCCAACCCTGCTATATCGCCCGACCCCCCTTCAAAAATTAGCCACCATCCTTATTCCTCACTACGCCTCCCGACAGTCAAAGTAGAAATCCTGCCTAAAAAACAAACAAAACAAAATTGGGCTCCGAAAGCAGTACAAAGAAACTCTAGCAATTAAGTGATGAAACAGAATACTGTAATAGTCCGCTAGTGACTTTCAGTAACGTCGCCTCCCTGCCTCTGTAGCACTAACTGCTGGCTCCTGTGACCTTGCTATCTCCAACCTCGGCTTTCAAAAACAGCTCTGACCACAAAAGTGATTCCCTCTTGGCTCGCGTGCACCGACCAGTGCCTTTCCATCTGTCCAGCACTTAAAATAAAACAAAACTCCTCCGGTGACACATATTTCTGTCTCCTCACCCCAAAACTGAACCGGAAGCAAACACGATGATACATGGCAGCCCATTAGCACCTGCAACACGTTTTATCATACTCATTTTCCAGTCAGAGAGGAGAGCATTGTCTTTTCTTTTCATTAAAAATAAAATTAAGTATGAGGGCTGCTCCAAATCAAACCATGGACTACGCTTTTGGAGCGAGACAGAGGTGAGAGGAATGAAGATTCCTTGTTTTCACTGACAGCACGATGCTCTTAGCAGTGACAGAAGCTGTTAGAAGCTGTGCTGCTCCCGAGTCAAACCAGGAAAAAAAAAAAATTTATTGTAGTAACTAGAGGTGTTGGGGTGAACTGACTGCCATCTCCTACAACAAAAATTATGCCTAGGAAGAGGGAACCATTTAACATACAGAGGAAGGATATTACAGAAAAAAAAAACTATTTGCAAGTAAACCATATTAATCTTAATAAAATGTATTTTAAAAGGGGGACATTGTATAATTGTAATACACCACTCCAGGGTATGGGTATTGTGCCAGTTACCCTCTTCTGGTGTGGGTTACTCACTGACCTCGTGGCCTTGTGACGAACCACACCAGGTTGTGGTATATTGCTTAAATAACTAATTCAGGTTTCACCACTGTGAGTTATGGGTCTTAACACTCACTAGTGGAAGTAAATGCGTGATTCCACTGTAATCCATTAGTCTTCCTGCTTCCTTTCGTTAATTAACAAAAACAAAAACAGCTCGGCACCATATATGGATGATTAAGCCATAGCACCTCTCCTCGTTCTGTTCTACTTCACTGTGTTCCCAGCATGCAAACACTGTCGGTTCATAAAGGCCCAAATTAGCTTGTGAGGGCAGGTGGTGTCTCCTCTTAACAGATTTGTACCCCTCATTAAGTTGAATGTTTTTTTTTCTACATATCTCTCTGTGTCTCTCTCTCTCTCTGTCTCAAAGATTATTTGCAACTTCACCTGCATCTGTCCTAGCCATCATTTAATTTCTGCTCTGATCCTTACACTTTCTTTTATTTCCTCATGTCGGATTATTGCAGTTCCTACTCTTCAACCCTCCAAGCCTCTTTGATTAAATATAGCAATATTTTCTGCTGCCTGCATAATCCCCCAGAGCACTAAAATTTGGACCATATGTTTCTGATCTTACAAGACTTCTGTTTATTTCTGTATTTGAGAATTGATGACCAGGAAAGGCACACTGTGCCAAGGCTTGTTCGGGTGTGACCCATGAGAAAGGGCTACAGAGGACCAGCGAACATAACACAGTACATTTCATGGTACAGAATAAAGTGCAGGCACAATACAATATATAATTCTTCATAGGCACAAAACTTGGAACAAATAAAGTGCATCTACAGCGACTGCTGTATCTCAAAGAATCGACTAGCTAGTGACTGGGGAGAATCCACTGGCCTAACTGATTTTTCCATTTGCCTGACTGCTGCACTTACTGAAATATAACCTTTTCCAAGATGATCCAAAGGGCTAATTGAAGGAAAATACTACTAGTTCGATACAACTCTGCCGGTTGGTCAGTGCCATTTTCGACTTGTGTACACAGAGCTAGGTCATTAATTTTTTAACTACATGTTATGCAGTTGTAAATAATGTTCCTGAATAGAGCAAGTAGAAGTATATTCCTGTGTAATGGATGTTAATTGAGACACAGAAAATGATGGCAGGTAATAGCCTAACACCCGTCCAGTCTGTTGAAACCTGTATAATTTTGTGACTGTGCCGCTGTCCATCCTACCTGCCATCCACAGTCTGCCACCGATGTATTATTCCCACATGTCCCATCCCTTTGAACCCATCCACTGTTGCATCCCCAGTGACATCCTTCAGAGGTTTGTTCCAGTTTGTTAGCATGTACTGTCAAAAGTACTTCCTGACATCCTTGTTGACCCCCAACTCCAGCCAGTTTCAGGGAGTTACCCTAGTTCCTATGTTACTACTTATTGTGAACAGCCTGCTGCTGCCCACCTTGTTTATTCCGTGGACGCTACTTGAAAGTCTCAGTCGTGTCACCCTCTTTCTCCTGCCCTCCAGCATGTACATGTTGAGATCCTCCTGCCCTACTATCATTTTAGTGGCTTGTCTCTGCATCACCTGTAATGTGCATGGTTCTTACTCAGTGCCAGTTGTAAATATTTCAGTAAGCTCCTCCTTAGAAAGAGAAGGATTGTAATTTTCCCCGAGGGGCTGGCTGTGCGATCCTTCCACATCCTTGCATTCAAAAACATGCCCCATAGAGGTGAATGGAGACCAACCTTCACTCTCTCTACCAACGTCACCAAAGCTCTGAGCGTTGGGCGGAGACAACTAACAGGAAGTGGAGGGGATTACGCGAGCCAACATGGTTAGATGGCAGTCATGAAGAAATTGCATGTGTGAGGTTGTGAGTGAATGGGTGAGTATTAAGTGTGTAGGTTGTTAGGTGCAGGTAATGGAACATAGTGGAAACTGGTCAAAATCATGTCTACAATATTTTCTGCAGTGCATAGTGTGCATCTGCCACTCTGAACAGTGGATAGTATCAACCATTATAAACAGCAAATTGGAAACTAATATTCTCTGGCCGCTTTGTGCTTGGGGCTGACAGGTGCACCCACAGCTGCACCCTGTAAACCAAGCAAATTGGTTGCCCTAGCAGAATGAAGTTCCAAAATGTCTGCTACCAAGAAGGCGGTACTAGGCCTAAACCCCCCACCCCGCCCCTAACTCATTGTCACTGCCCTGTCGCCACTTCTACAACACCAGGAGCATGGCTTGAATGCCTTGAACTGCCTTTCTGCCATACTTAGCTGGGCAGGCATTCATTCACAGGGCTGCTGGCTGGTTAGATGAGCTGCCTGATACCTTGCTGAGCCTACCTAAGTTTGACCAGTTCAAGAGAGCACTACTGGCAACCCTGTAACAGTTTAGTGGCACTGCAACTGCTAATCATCTAACTAATGCCCCTCCCATGTGCTAATCTACAGTACTACTTCAGTCTAGTGGACTGAAGTGCTGCACTCAAGCAGACTAGATATACCAATGGCCTGTATCAGCTGGCACTGAGGCGTTCGCATTGTTACTATGGTGTTTTACACCGTCTACCTGCCTTATTGTTAAATTCAGGTGCAGTTAATTCCAGTCTATTTATTTGTACTTGTTCGACTATATTCGTACTTGTTTGATGTCATTACACTGGAACTCGTGTATTGTATTTGTCATGTTTCTTTGTAATCTTTATTATTGATGTGGAACCTTTGTGAAAGAGCACTTGTGCCCAAGGAGTCTCTGAAATTTTCAGTCAATCAGTAAACTCTCAGCTGTAAATTTTTGTGGATTTTGTAATTAGAAACAAAAATGTATATATTTTGAGGTAGCATTAGGGAAAAAAACATTGCTCTTTAAACCCTTTGTAGTTTGTTGGCTGAACAAGGATACTTTGAGATGATAATCGAGTTCCTGGAGGTCGATTCCTAGCAAGACAACTTTGGGTTCTCTGGAGAACAAGCAGCCCCACAGTCTGACAAATTAAATTTGATTTGTGGCAAGAGTGCAAGAGGGTATGGAAGTCTCAGCAGAGTCTTGTTACATGAATGTTGTCTACTCAGGTGTTTGTGGTGGGGTGACTGGTAACTTGGAAGCTTGAATTTGCTTCTCGGTTGCATCTCATGTCCAAACATGGGACCTGCCCCAGCAAACACAGCAATTCTTCTAGTTATTTATACAGAGTATTTATAGTGCTGTGGATTCCTAGAAGTAGTGTATAGGACTGGATTTAATTTATGGCATCAGTTTCTTTTATGGCGTGGTCTCTCTCCTTTGCTGGTTCCACTTTATTTTAAAGTGTACAAAAATTAGTTTTAAGACAAACCTAAAATGGAACCAGAATATACACAGCAGTGTACATGATTTTGCTGGTGTTGAAGCTGAACCATGAAATTTGTGATCAAAGCAATATTTAGTAATGAGTCAATAGCATGCAGGGAATAAGCCCTTTTAATTGAGGTGACAAAATTCAAGATTCTCTCTCTCTCTCTCCAGAGCTGGTCTCCGGGCTTCCTTACTTATGGGCTGTACCTCCTGATGCTGATAGACAGGCAGGAATCAGACCTCTGCAGCAGGGACATCTAGCCCTCCACTTCCTGTCTCCCTCAGTTTACTTCCTGCCTGCAGTGAAGCAGGTACTCTGCAGCAGAGCCCTATCACATGTGGCAGCGCAGAAGAGACTGTGAGTTATAAAATCTTTATTCTACGTGCAGCAAGTGTATTTTGGATTACTGGAAATGGCAAGCTGCACAGACTGGCCCACCTCTCACTGGCCCGTTTTTCCTTGATTTGAGGGTCTTATTCAAGAAACGTCACGATCGTCCAGGCCAAGCAACAACATAGTGTCTCATGCGGTAAAATGTATTTGAGCACCAGAGTACTTCCCATGAGACAGGCAGCCACACAGCGCCTTCCCATCGATGAGCGGCTCTTTTGAAAGCTTCAGCTGCTCGCGCCGACGGGCAACTCGTCACTCTAATTAGCTCACTTATTCCCAGGGATTCACAGGTTTTGGGCCCAGCACCAACACAATTACACAGAGGAAAAAGTTTAGCTAAGCACTGGAGTGCTTCCAAGGGGCTAGGCAGGCACTGCATGACTCCGATTGGCAAATGGCCTTTTGGGCAAGCTGCAGCCGCTTGTCGACAGTAGAACTAGTCAGCGCCGCTCAGAAAGCATGTCAGGCTGCTCAAAAAGTGTATTTAGGCGCTGGAGTGCTTCCAAGGAGCTAGGCAGGCACTGCATAGCTTCCGATCGACGAATAGCTTTTGGATAGCTGCAGCCACTGCGCCGCGGTACAACTAGTCGCGCTTATTCCAGAAAGTGCCAAGCTGCTTGCTCTGATCGGCCTTCTGCTCATTTGTGCCGCTTGAGGAGCTAACAGTGGTGCACCGTGACAGGGAATTTAGATCAGCACCTGTGGCCCTCCAGCCAGTCTTCCTCATCGAGGCAGGATTTATTTTACCAGTGCCTGAGAAGGAACAGTCACTTCAAGTGGCTCGTGAAGGTCAGCTCTAATTACAAAGGCAGATTAAGATTCTTCCAGTGAAAAGAGCCCTTTTGGTGTCATGACCTCGGACACATCCCAGGGACAGAAAATCTAAGACACTGACAGAGCTCAGTATTTTACCCTAGAGGCCAGCAGCAGTATTGACCAGAAAACCTCCAAGGGAGAAGTGCGATGACTAAAAAGGCAGCATATGTGAATGCCGAGGTCTCGACGGATGCAACCCCTTCTCGGCTCAGACTGATAACCAACAGACACACAGGTCTGAGCGAGCAGCAACCACCAGGGCTGAGAGAGCAGCGGCCACTGGGACCCAGCTGTCCGCAGCTCCTTCTCGGCCCCAGGCCTCATCGACAGGTAAATGGGGCCTTTGCCTTTGGACCCTGCATGCTTCGTGGGCAACCTCCGGGTTTCCAGATGGGAGACCTCACAAGAAAGCAAAAGAAGAGGTCCCCATCTCCGTCCTCATCTGAAGAGGAGCAGTTGTCCTCACATCACTAGGCCTGTAGGGCCTGGTCTCTTCATAAAAAAAAAAAAAAGAAAGAAAAAGTCATAGCCGAGATTCTCCTTGTATCTTCCCCGAGGCTCCACCCAGACAGACAGGCTTCCGCCTATCAGCTGTCACCAATCTGGCCTCAGCCTTCCCTATTCCTCCAGCCATAGGAGACTTGCTAAAGGAGAGATGACAAGGTCCAGACCACACCTATACAGTGGCCCGACTGATCTTTCAGTTTCTCAAGTTTGATAAGGAGCAGTTTCAAAAGCGGTCAGATTGCCGAAGAATCGATCTTCTGATTTCAAACCTAACCAAGAAGTCTGTCAGCCTGGCCGATGGAGGACTTCTCTCAGGGACCGGTGGATAGGAAAGTGGATGCCCTCATCTAGACCTTCAAGCATCAGCAACGTCTCCAGGCAGCAACCGCTAATCCTTTATCAGCTTAAGCCGCTCTGTTTTGGGCCCAGGTTTTAGCCTTTCAATTCATTGTGGACCCAGAAAAGAACATGCCTATTTTTCATCAGCGCAGTTCATGGGTTTGTCTTAGGCTTATGCAGCAGACGTGTAGGGGCAGATCATATACGCTGCTCGGACCATGTTTTTATCGAATCTCGGATCGTTGCAACCTCTGGCTTCGGTCTGGCAAGCAGTCACCTCTTTGATGAACCAGTTGGTTAACACACCCTATGAAGGTAATCTCGGTTTGGTTCAGTCCTGAAGGAGGCAGGGGCCTCAGGAGATGGCTAGGCGCATGTGCAACAATCAAGAGGCAGGGGCCAATCCTGGTCCTCAGACCCCAGATGCATTTTAGTAAACAACTTAAAATAAGGGTCAGAACACTAAGTTCTCAGAGAAAAACAACATGCTATCCAGGCCCATCCTTGTGTATGGGGCAGACATTTAAAATGTTCTCGAGGAATAGGTCCACACCAACTCGGACTGAGGGGTCATAGACATCAAAGCCCCAACTACCTTGTGTGGTGCACTCTCCCATCTCTGGCAACCAATCCAAAGACAGACCCACTGGGCATCTTCTTGCCCCACACTGTGCAGGGTCCAAGATATTGTACTGTACTTCCCACTGCCATGTAGAGCTGAGACTTTGAGTCAAACTAGTCACAGTTTATGAATAATTAGTTACCCCAAAAATGCCTTTTAAATTAGCTCAGAGCCCTACCGCAGATTCTGAACAGTCCTCTTGCATGCTGTATCAACTATGCCTGCTTCTCTGATCGTTCTTACTTCAGAATACACAGAGATTAAAAAAAATAAAGTACAGCAGGCAAGCATGTGCCTTCTTGGCATCAGACAACTGGAACAGACTACCAGGTCACATGAAGCAGATGCCTATCCTTTACCAAGTGAAAATTGCATTGCACAGTAAACTCTTTTGATATTTGCAAAGTTATCACTTAACCACCACCTCCTTTATTTCTCTTACTACTGTCTGACCTGATGTTAGAACCGTCCTCTAGTCAAACATTGATAGATTTTGTATTGTGTTAGTAAAATTTTCCTGTGACAAGTCCTTCAGGATTGTTTTTGTAAAATAATAAAACTTTATTTTTATGGCGCCTTTTCAAAATCAAGCCCAAACAAGGTTTAAAACATACCACATATTACAGCAGCTTAGTCGATATAACAAACATCAAAATTAAAATAAATACACCAATCAGTCACCAGATGCTTGGTGCCAAAGACGGGTTTTCAAAGCTCATTTAAATCCCCCCACAGTGGTGCACTCGTGTAACTGGCGGGTAGAGAATTCAAGAGAAGGGCCGATGCATAAATGCCTGGGCCCCTGAAGATTTTAGACAAACACTTGACTCCAGCAACCCCTTGCCAGCCCAGCGATGATCGCCTGCTGCAAGGTACCAGAAGCTCTTTTCAGGTAGTCTGGGCCCTGGTCCGTAGGGCTTTATAAGTCAGAAGACCGACTTAAAGGTGATCTACCATTGTACCGGCAGCCAGTGCAGACCGCTGGAGCACGGAGAAATATGGCAGGACCAAGAGGTTCTTGTCAAAAGCCGGGCTGCCGCGTCTCTGCACTAGCTGCAAACAGTGGATTTCTACCCCAGGTAGCCCTAGATACAGGGAGCAGTAATCCAGTGAATGTAATATTTCTGTTCTGACCCTGAGAATGGATAAAATTATTAATTATATTCAATGCCTCTAGCAACAAGTGATGTGAATGATGTAATGGTGTTAAGTTGTATGTAACTTTGGTGTCCTGGTACCCTCATGGTACGACAGTTCTAAGTGACTGCGCCTCCTGTGATAAAATAGAAATTCTGACCTGGCTGCTGTCATAGGTGACTGAGGAGTTTGGGCATGGTATAGTTAGTCGGGATTTTGGATTTGAATGTAAAAATTCCTTTCTGCTTCATTCTTTATGCCAGAGGAGCCAGTTTGTTTCTGCGCAGGCTGTTGTGTGTAGCTGGCCTTTCCTTTTTAGATACACAGGGCCAGCTACTTTTCTTCATGAGGGTGCCTTTCCCCACAAAGCAGAATTGAACCTGACCTGTAGCTCAAACAGGATTAACTTGTTTGGTTAGAGTTTTGGGGCAACTAATATCTTTGCTTTCTCAGTTTTAAAATGCTAACTAATTCGTCTTGAGTCACTGGAACTGTTAGACTTATTGGGGAAGAGAACTTTAGATCACAGCGTGTGTACATTCCACTGGAGGCTGCTCACATTCAGACAGATTGCTTCATAAGGCTCAGTGTGATTAAGCAGAATCGGCACTGTCCAGAGGTTTCCAATGGTTAAACTCCTTTATTTCTTAAGGCATTGTAGCTTGAAGCTAACCTCCTGTGTTTTTTTTTTTTTTTTTTTGACCTGCCTCTGTACAGCCATTTTCCTCATCCCACACATCTTTGGATGCCATTTTTAAGTCGGTGACTCATTACTGGCAGACATGTTCTAGGAAGGAGATGCTTGTGGTTTTCATTTCTGGTAGAAACGAATTCACTGTCTTCTACTTTCTGTTCAGTTTGCAGCTGCTAAGAAGATCATTTGCAGCTGCTAAGAAGATTATTTATAGCAGTGGAGTTCTTCCTACCTTGTAATGGTCATCTTTCAGATTTACTGTGTCTATCTTTTGCAGTCTTGTATACTGGCAGTGTGACCAAGCTTAACACTAAAAATCGGATAGTTGTTATTTTATCTGGATTTTTCTTTAGACATTGCTGGTACACAAATTGACAAATTAGGATCTTTTAGGATGAAAAATTTGTTTTCAGGTGGACCAGATCAGATATAAATTAAAATAAAAAAGTGTTCCTCAAGACAATAAAATCTTCTTGCACAATCTTAAAACAACCTTTTCTTCTTTTAGTGTAATATATCTAGTTTCGCCTTGAACCTGAAGACTTGAGTTTGTATCCCGTAGCTGCTGCTTACCTAATGTGTGGCCTGAACAGCACTCGACTGCCACGTGCTTAATCTCTTTCTAATCTTTCTGTGCTTTTTGAACTTCCATGTGCGTTGAAAATGGCAGCAATGTGTCTCCCTCCTGGATTATACATAATTTTGGGGTGCACTGTGTATGAAGGCAATATATAAACCAAATTTCTTTCCTTTCCTTTCCTAGAACTAGAAAGAACTGGAAGGGACAGGATCAGTTGTGTTCCAGGACAGTAGCTGCTGCTGTTGTTTCACAGGGTTCTTGTGGATTTTACTTGGTAGGTTAGTTCTTTTCTTTCTTACTTCTAAGGGGCTATCAGGGTATTGTTTGAGGGCTGCTGGATGTTTGTAAACTGATTTGGTGGCTGTAAGTGGGGCTCTTTTGTGGATGTTTCACTGTGTAACAGGGCTGCGCTAGTGAGAGCCTATTTCTTCTGATTTAAAACCTATTTGGTGGGATTTTCTTGGAGATAGTTATTTGAATTGGAGACCTATATCTGTTAATTTCAAGCCTATTTTGATGTGGTGTTAGTGAAGCTGATTAAATTGGAGACCTGTTTCCTTTGGCAGCAAACATATTTTGGGGGCTTTGACTTGAATTTTGATTCCTTGTGCTGACTCCATTAGCTGTAAAGGTTAGTTCATAGTGGGGAGAGGTGTTAATGGTCTGGCCAGGTCTCACTCAGCCAGTTGACTGGAGGCAGAGCTGAATCAGGTTGAGGTGTTAGCTGCTTTGTCTTCTCAGAAAGAACTGGAAGGGACAGGATCAGTTGTGTTCCAGGACAGTAGCTGCTGCTGTTGTTTTCACAGGGTTCTTGTGGATTTTACTTGGTAGGTTAGTTCTTTTCTTTCTTACTTCTAAGGGGCTATCAGAGTATTGTTTGGGGCTGCTGGATGTTTGTAAACTGATTTGGTGGCTGTAAGTGGGGCTCTTTTGTGGATGTTTCACTGTGTAACAGGCTGCGCTGGTAGAGGCCTATTTCTTCTGATTTAAAACCTATTTGGTGGGATTTGCTTGGGCCTGGTTCTTTAGCTGCTGGGCTTGGAGGGAGACACAGGGCTGATACACTCTCTCTCGAGCCAGGTGTCTGCCCAAGACCTGCCCTCCCATCCCTCCCTCCCAGAAGCCTGCAAATTTATAGGGAACACCTGCTCTGCAATTGGAGGAAAAGGTTGCTGGTGCAGCTCATGTAGTTCTAGCCACTGGGGTTGGATTTAAAGGCTGGGAGAGGCTTAGGGAGTTGTTCATTTCATATAAGTTTAATGTTGTACTGCACCTAGTAACAGGGTTACTGGTGTACAGTGGGACTGTCTCTAAGATTAGTGGGTGACCTGAATAGGCAGTAGGGGTGTCTTGGACTGAGGGGAACCTGGTGGCTCACCCAAGGAAACCTATTTGGAAGGGATGGAACCACACATCATTAGGGCGGCATCTTTGGGAGGGTGGTGGGGTGCACAGGGTGTGAGCAGCCATGATACTGGACTGGGCTTGGAAGTTTGTTGGTTGCCCAGTGTGCTACCAGCTAGCACAGCTTAGGGAGGAGGTTGCAGGGATTAGGAGAAAGCTGGGGAAAGGGGTGGTATGGTTGGGGAAGGGGCTGGAATCTCCCACAGGGTTGCACCAAGCACTGGGGGTGGGGGTATAGGGAAAGGAGTGCAGGAGAACACTCAGGGGTCACATAGGGACCCTGGCAGAGGGGTCCAAAAGGACACTACCAAGGAAGCAGGCAGGTAACTGGGGACCCTCACAAAGGGGGGACGGAGGGACAACATTCTCAGGGGAAGTAGGCAGATGGCCAGGGCTGGACAGATAGAAGCAAGGCGGGAGGTGGATCAGACCTTACACTCAGTAACCGCTTCAATTCTCTTCTTCTGCTCAAGGATGAGGGGGTGATGTAGCCACGACAGGGTGGTTAGAAGCGGATGGGAGGCAGGAGGCAGGGGCCAGATAGCAGGAGGAAGAACATGGGGGACCTAGAATGCAGGAGAATGGGGGGCAGTGAATCAGAGCAGGAATGGCAGGGGAAGAGGGAGGAAAGCGCAAGGAGAAGGACCAGTTGGGAGGAAGGTAAAGAGAAGGACCAGAAGTACAAGAAGGATTCAGTGAAGGGCTGAGGGTTTAGGCCACGGGAGCACGACGAGCAAGGAGGAACTAAATGGAGACAGGAAGGAAGGAGGATGAGCCAGGCTAGTTTAGCAGATGGGGGAGAAGGATCAGTTGCGAGCAGTGAGGGGGAATTAAGGTACAGAAGGATACTCAGGAGGAGGAGAGGCATAGGTTGGAGGGAGGGGTGGCCATGGTAAATAAGGAGGGGTGGCATGGCACCCAGATAGGTCGAGGAACAAGGAGCCAGCTGGGTGGAGGGGCCTGTAGAAAGGATGAGGACATGGAAGGGGGATGGAGGAAAGGAGTGGTCAGAGTGCTCCTGCTGGGGATTCTATGATCGGGTATCAAATGGGACAGGGAGGAGAAGCCTGGACAGTTAGAACAAGATGCTTCTCTGGACTAACAGTGCACAGGGCTAAGCAGAGGTATATCAGCTGGCAAAGGATTGTGGGGTTCCCCAGACATACTGGTCCACCTGGGTACAAATGACATTGAGGGAAATAGCGAGCTAGAGATACAGGCAAGATTCAGGAGCTCGCCAGGGTCTGTCATGACATAGGATGCACAGTTTCCTTCTCAGAAATCCTGCCAGTGCCAAGGGCTAGTGGGGAACACAAAAGGAAAATTAGGGAGATAAACCAGTGGCTCAGGGAGTGGTGTGAGGCCAGAGGGTATGGGTTGATGGGGGATTGGGGAGACCTGGGAGGATAAGGAGCTGTATGCTAGAGATAGACTACATCTCAATTTGGAGGAGGGAATCTTAAGTTGAAAATAGAGGGGTTCATTGGTGAAATGTGGGGTTTAAACTTGTGAAGGGGGTGGGATGGGAGAAAAGGCTGTCAAGGGGTGCCGATAAAGGAGGGACTCTGTCTCCACCCCCTGGGGACCAGGAGGATTGCAGGAAAAGGCCAACTGGCAAAGTGCAGACCAGGGAAAACAGAATCCCATAGGAACACGAGCAGGAAATGGAACTATGGGAAAGGGTGGAAGGTAGTCCTGCTGAAATGCCAGGAGCTTGGGCAATAAAAATGCCTGAGCTCCAGGCGATGTTAACTGAGGAGCAGTGGATGTGGCAGCGGTCACTGAGACTTGGGTCACTGCAAGACATGACTGGGACCTGAACCTGGAGGGTTACACTATGTTCAGGAAGGACAGGGGAGGGAAGGAAGGAGGGTAGCAATGATAGTCAAACTGCATTGGCATGGGGGAGTAGAGGAGGCGGAGGGAACCGTGGAGGCGATTGGGCACCTTGATAACAAGGGGGCAAGAGTAAAAAATAGGAGTGGTGTATGAGCCCCCTGCCCTGGCGGAGGAGCTGGAGGACAGTCTGGTGGCAGATGTTAGGAGACACTGCAGACTGGGCAGAGGAACGGTGGTGGTGTTGGGGACTTAAACATGCCAGGAACAGACTGGGAGACTATGACATCCTCTGTGACCAGGGAACAGAGGTTGTTGGATGTCTTCAAGACGATTCCTAACTCAGCAGGTGAGGGAACCGACCAGGGAGGCATCGGGTACTGGATGTGGTCCTGGCAGACAGTGACCAGATTGGGGGCCTGGAGTAAGGGACCCATTGGCGGGAGTGACCATGCCCACGGTCTGGTTCTGCCTGGACCTAGGAGGGTAGAAGGCTGCACAAAGACGAAGTAACCGACTTCAGGGGTGGATTTTAAGGAAATGGGAAGGATCCTTAGGAGCATTTGGATGGGATTGGGTCAGACATGGACGCTGATAGTAGGTGGGAAATCATCAGGAGAGGGGTGCAGGATGCTACCAGCACCTGTGCAAGAGTAAGACGAAATCGTGAGCCCAAAAACTCTGTTGGTGGACCAGGGAGGTCCAGAGGTGGTGCGGGAAAGAAAGCAGCCTATAAGCAATTCAAGTGCTCAAGGAGTGAAAGGGATTGAGGGGAGTACGAGCTGATGGCTAGAAGGGCCACTTAGAGTGGTGAGGGCGGCTAAGGCAAGGAAGGAGCAGAACCTGGCCAGGGAAATTAGGAGAGGGAAAAGGGGTTCTTTAGATACATTGGGGAAAGGCGATGGGTGAAGGGCAGATTAGCACGATCTAAATCAGGGAGAGATGGGTACAAGACCTGGGAGCAGGCTGAGGTACTAAATGGGTACTTCCACCTCAGTTTTCACCAGGGAAAATGGGGTGCTGCATCATACATGGGAGGAGACAGAGATACTGAGGAGGGGGGACCCTTACCGATCGGCAGGTCTGAGGAGAGCGGCATCACTGGCAGGTGGGGGAGAGCTAAGCAGGAGAAGAGGTACGGAAGTGGAAATCACAGCAGAGAGAGGAGGGAAGCCTCAGCTTCCTTAAGACGGAGAAAGCACCGGGCCGGATAAATTACATCCCAGAGTGCTGAAGGAACTTGCAGATGTCCTGGCGAAACCCCTGGCAGAGCTTTTCACCATCTCTGAGGACAGGGTGGGTGCCCCAAGACTGGAAGGTGGCATATAGTGCCTATCCACAAGGGGATCAAGGGAGGTGGCAGGGAACCAGGCCTGTCAGCCTGACATCGGTGGTGGGCAAGGTGATGGAGGGCATTGTCAAGGAGAGGCTGGGGACCTGGATAAGTCAGGGTGCCTGACGATAGACAGCATGGATTCATCCTGGGAAATCATGTCAGACAAACCTGGTGGAGTTCTATGACTGGGTGACAAGTGCCTTGGACCTGGGTAGACCAGTGGATGTCCTCTTTCTGGACTTCAGCAAGGCATTTGACTCTGTTCCTCACGTGGGCCTGTTGGATAAGCTGGGAGAAATGGGGTGGGAGACCAGATGATCAGATGGATGAGCAATTGGCTCCAGGACCGGACCCAGAGGGTCGAGTTGGTGGGATAGTCTCATCCCCAAGGAGGGTCATTAGTGGGGTCCCACAGGGATCAGTCCTTGGACCCCTTCTGTTCAACGCCACATCTGACATAAGGGACAGGAATCAGAGTGAGATGAGTCTCTTTGCAGATGACTCAAACTGGGGCGGTGGTGGATGGGGAGGAGGGAGGTGGCCCTACAGGGGACCTGGAGGCTCTGGAAAGATGGTCTAGAAAGTGGAAGCTGAGGTTCAATGCAGAGAAATGCAAGGTACTCCACCTGGGGCCAGAAACCCAGGTCAAGTGTACACCCTGGGGGATGCTACAAGTCTCATGGCTGAGAGGGACCTGGGGGTGGTGGTGGATGTCAAGATGAACAACTCTGAGACTTGTAGGAGGGCAGCAGCCAAGGCCAACAGGATGCTGGGATGCATCGCTAGGAGATCACCTCCAGAAGGAGGAAGTGATACTCCTCTGTATAACTGCTTGGTGAGGCCGCACCTGGAGTACTGCGTGCAGTTTTGGAGGCCACACTTAAAGAGGGACATTAACCTCCCGGAGAGGGTCCGGAGGAGCAACCAAAATGATTTGGGGCTTGGGGACAGGACCTATGAGGAGAGGCTCAAGAGCTAAATATGTGCCGTTGGAAGAGAGAAGGGACAGGGGGACATGATAGAGGTCTTTCAGGTACATGAAGAGGTAAATAGGGAGGGAACAGTCAGGGTGCTTCAAGGAAGGAAGGAGGAAGGGGCCACTAGAGGGCATGGGTGGAAGCTGGAGGGGAAGATTCAGGGAGAAAGGAGGAGGTGCTACTTCACTGAGAGGGTGGTGGAGCCATGGAATGCACTACCTAGGGGGCTGGTGGAGGCAGAGACAGTAGAGGGTTCAAGAGGGGTGGGACAGGTACAGGGAAGGGTTCTGGAAGCAAAATCCAATGCAGCAAGAATATCCGGAACTGGGAAGGGAGAAGCCAGAGAAGGTGAGGGACAGCAAGGTCAGCACCCAGGGTGGGGGCTGACCAAACGAACAGACACGAAAGACCGTTAGGCCTATTCTGCTGGCATTTAGTATGTTAGTATGTTAGATACAGCATAGAGGAGTTAGTGGCCTGTGGGTTACTTCCAAGCAAAGTTGCACCCCTCTTGAAAAGGTTATTTAAACAACCAATCAGTGTTCAGGAATTCCTTATGGCAGTTAGTTAACCAAACAAAAATTCTTAGCCACTTTAGAAACTATAATTTTATTTTATGATTCACAGTGTTGTCATTATTATTGCTATTTTAAAATCAAATTGAAATATTATTGCCTCCAAAATATATAGCAATTTTACTGAACTTAGCTAGCTTTAGGACTTTAGCAGCCAGTTGCAGCAGTTTCTTATTTCCTTAAATGGCTGTTTCAGTTTAATAGCCTTCAGTGCAACTTGCATTTCCATCATCTGATGGACATTTAGTTGTTAAGCGAGACAATGTATTGTCTGTCCCTTGTGGTTTTACAGTAAACAATGATTAATTAACAGAAGAAGGGGAGCAAAACTGATGGTGCTTTCTAAAATACAGAGCCCTGTTATTTCAGCAGGCCTTGCTTACACTTGTAAACCTCAAGCTTAATTTTATAATTTTTTCCCCATAAATATTTTATTTCCAAGTAGGTAAACTCAAATGGAGCAGAAGAGTGGATGAAGTGGGACAGCAGGTATAAACTAGTTCTGTAACAGTGGGCTGTTATGCCAGTGTGAAGCACTGCAGTATTTGTCTGAATAAAATGAGAGTTAGAAACATACCTAAAACAAAAGATTGAACTTTGTGTGTCACAATGTAAAATCTGCAGTCCCTAACCTTGATGATCTGGCTGTGCTGTTCACGTAGTTCTGCATAACCAGTCCTGAGAGAAAATATATTTTGCTGTGTCATTTGCTGATTTTTTTTCCTTTCTCCACAGGGATTTGTAATGCAGATTATGGTCTGTTGTCAGCCAAGGGTGAAAATACCAAACTCAGTTTACTTGTGACACAATTTGGATTAGAACTTGGTCTTCTCGATTTTACTTAAATAAAAAAGGAAAGAAATTAGAAATCGTATCTTACAGTGCAGGTATTGAAGTGGGGATGTGGTGATTTATATATGTAATATATATTTATTTTTAAACCATAACAGAAATGTGTATTCCTTTGCATTTGATAAAACTTCTTGAAGTAGGAGTATCGCTTTTATTACTAACTCCTGCTGGAATTGGAAGTGATAAAGTTGTTTGGGTTCAGTGCTGTAGAGAGGATTCCGTTTCCCAGCTGGAAAGGAGTTCTCCAGAAAGGGGAGTGGCGTTCCATTCTGGACCCAAGGCTTCTGAACAGGCACCTAAAAAACATAAGAGAAGTGGAGCCACCTGCTGGCCTAGTAGGTGGGATGTCACGCCCCACCCTGGCAGCTCAAGTTCAGAAGCAGACTCAGGAGCTGTGTGTCAGCCAACAGGGCTGGAGTGTAGTGCTGCTGCGAAGCAGCTAATTTCAATTCAGTTTATTAAGGAATATAACCACTGAGACAAGCTCATTTGCAGTTGAGTTCCTCTAAGTATAGAAGTAAAGTTACATACAAAGCTTCACTTACAAAAGTAGAAGATATATTATATATATATCGAAAATATGTTTGTTAGTGTTGTCACAATGAATATTTTTAAGGTTTCTGTCATCACAGTGGAATACAGAACCAATGAGAACCAATGCTTTCACATTGCTGAGAATATCACAATGCCTAATGCAGCAATGAATCCAGCTGTTAAAAATCAAAGAAAAACAGCAAAATATTCGACCAAACTGCAAGCTATAACTAATAAACTGCGCTGTTTATATCAAATATACAATGGCCTGACTCAGAATAGGCAATTCATCATCACTTTTGAGGCTGGTACATGTGAGGTATATGAGCTGAAATGTCTGTGCTGTATGTGCTATGTTTTTTTCCACTAAATGTTGGAAGTATTATTTTACAACTTATTTATTTAATAAAACTCTCACTGAATTTTATCTGTTTAAGTTTGGAGGGAGTGCTGGATTCTTTTTACACATCACTTTTGAGTAAGCAAGATTTTTATAACTCACAAGTGGGTTTGCCATTTGTCAGTTGTGCTCCTGCCCTCTCGCACTTAAAGATAAATTGGATATTTGCAGTTGGGCCATTGCATATCACCCTATATATACACATTGTCACTTTGTGAGATACGTTTAGTGTATACATCAACATGTTAACTTGGTCTCTTAGCTGGGAGGGAAAGTGCTGGGCGCAACAGTGACCCCTGTGATGGGCCACAGGTGCTTGTCTTCCCATAGGAGGGCAGCGTCTGCATGCTTTCTGCAAGGCCTGTTGGGGCATGGCTTGGTGCTAGCTTTGATGGGTGGATTGCAGGACTTGGGAGAAAATACTATAAAATCCGTGTCATTAAACCCCGGTGTGACTGTATTCTCTGGCCCCTCAATGTTCAGAATAGTAATACAGTAAAACCCCAGTTATCCAGACTTCAGTTAACCAAAACTGCTGTGCGTCTTCCAGCTTAACAGACTTCACTGCAAAGTGCTGTCTCTTATCCAAAACCCCATTTGTCCAAACAGTTTCATTGTCCCCATCACATTTGGGTAAATGATGTTATACTGTACTACAGACAGTGATTCCATTGCTATAAATTCAATAAGGAGATTGACTGGGGTCATTGGGCATTTTTCTGTGTAAACTTTCCTTATTAGTGACATAATAATGCATAAAGTACAACAATTAATGAGATGGATTCAGTAAGGGACAGCCACTAGCCACTCCCCTCATGGGTCACTGGACTTAAAGTTGCATATTTTTATCTTAATAAGAGCCTACATGAAAGTATTTAAGGTTGAAAGTAGAGCATACTCAGGTTCTGCTCAAAGCAATGCCTTTTGGTCTGATCACAGCACCTAGTGTTTACAAAGTGCTTGTCAGTGGCGGTAGCCATATAAGCTGCCAGTGTGTAGTGGTATTTCTTTACCTAGATGACTGGCTTGTGTGTGTCAGAAAAGCGAAAACAGAAAGCAGAGTGCACATTAGCACCCTGCAGAGGTTAGATTTCCTGCTATCTGATCAGTAGAACCCAAAAGTCCGTTGGAGAGGACCACAATCTAGCATCAGACCTGTGGTCTCTGGGTACCCTAGGGCTCGATCCTGGGTCCCCTGCTGTTCTCCTTTTCTCAATGACATTGAGGGGTCTGCGGGCTGAGCAACCTCATCCTATACGTGGATGCCATTGTTGTCTACTGCAGTGACCCACTACCCAGTGTCATCTCTGCCAAACTGCAGGCCAGTCTCTCTGCTCTTGAGGCCTGGTTCACCTCCAGTTCTCTTGTGCTGAGCAGAAGAAAAACTAAGGTTGTTCTGTTTGGGACCAGACGTCTGGGCACTGACAGATGCGAACTACCCAGCTCAACACAGCCCAAGGGAAGAGAGTTGAGGTCATAGACAGGATCAAGTACCTTGGGATCTCCTTGACCAGGAGCTGTCACAAACCCCACATCGACTTCTTAACTAGATCCATCCACCAGAGGCTTGGACTCCTCTACCGCTGGGTAACTCTCTTTCTGGCGGGCGCAACACGCCACAGCCAACTCAAACCTCTCCTTCCATCCTATATGGGGCCTCCTGCTACAGTTCCTCCAGGAGAGGAGCTCAGCAAACGTTCCATGCTCTACCATAGGGTGGCTACTTTGCAACAAACTCCTCCCCAGGAGGCATCACTGCGAGGTCCTTGCGGACCTAAACTGCCCACCTTACGGCACAAGTTGGCCTATTCCTCTGTTTGGCCTTTAAATTCACCTCCTTCAGCCCTCCTCCCCCATCTGAGTGGGCTGCCTCTCAAAGTACAATGCCGTACCTTGCAATCCTCGGCAAGTCGTCCCTTGACATCCCTCGTGTTCGCACCAACCGAGAGCCACCTTTCAGTATGCCACCCAGACTTTATGGAACGCCTCCCAGCAAGTCTGGCTGACAAGCCTACTGTCCTAGGGTGGTTAAGTCAGGCCTCAAAGTGTACCTTCTGGAACTTAGTCTCTGTGGTTGTAATCGCTCAGCCCCTGCCGGGCCTGTTGTCATGCTGTCACTAATTTTGCCACTTCTGTTTCTCCCATGAATCTTTTATGCAAAATTGTTAAATGTACTGTGCACCTGTCTTAACACTTTATGAGCCTTATGAAGCCTGCTGTCTCTGTGTTAAGCGTTTGATACCAATTCCTGTATGTATCAGTTGTAAACACTGTATATTGATACCTATGTATGTAATTTACTTTAACTAATTCCGGTCGCCCCTGAAAAAGGCATCTCTGATCTCAGTGGGCTTATCTGGTTACCAAAATCTAAATAAGTAAATAAACTTAGAAAAGTCACACTTGGAACCCAGAGATTCTGGAGTTCAGAGGTATAGAACTGAAGACAGAACTGGCAAAGCTTTTCTGACTCTGCTAAGGTCACAAGCTCTGACTCAGTGTGCAGATGCATTCCAGGCAAGTCCTTTAAGGACTGCATATGAATTCTTGAGATGTTGGGGCCTTATGGTTTCTACCAGAACAGTGACACCACAAACCATATTGCAAATGAAGTATGTCCAGTCAGCACCACCTGAGAAGACACTGCCATCACAGAAGTGCACCATTGCATCAGCAGATACCAGTAACAGCTGGTGGACACAAGCAGTGGAGTGGTGAAAAATAGTAGGAAACCTCAGAAAGGATATTCTCATCCTTTCATTTTCTGCCCACATGAGTTCGTACTGCTGATGCACCCATACTGTGTCGGGGAGAACAGTACCTGGAATTTGAACCCCTTACGAAGGAAATGAGCACATAAACATATAGGGACTGAGTGGTGATCCTTTAAATGAAGTCCTTCATCCTGGTGCAGTACCAAACAGTCCTGATAAAGACAGACAATACAGCAAATATTACATAAACAGGGAGGCACCAGGTCATCAGAACTTTATAAAGCTGATGAAAATCTGGAACTTGGTTTACTGCTTAAGGAGCACCTTTCATGCCCTGTTGAAAATACAACTCAGAACATAGAAAGAACACTTACTACCCCAGAGTTCAAGGATGCCAACATAAAATGTTTAATTCCAAGTTTTCAGTAGGGAAGAGATTGTTTCTAGGCTCCATAGAGCCGAGACCGATCTCTTCCACTTTCCGATGTGGAGCATCACCCTGCAAGTTTTGTGATGTGCAGCATGGCCATTGAATTCAACAGGGCTGTGTTTAAAATACCTTCGATATATGTTAGATTTGAAGAAATTAAAGTCACCTCTCAACTAATAAGGCCATTGGGAATTGTGGAAGTTGCTAGAATGCCTGCAGCTTGGAAAACTTTCACTTCAAAATTTGATGTGACCTAGTCATGTCACTACAAAAACCTAGGATGTACAGAAATTAGAGAAATTAAGTTTTGTAGTCACTAGCCAGCAGGGCTAGTGACTTGGAAAATTCACTAGCTCCCATAGTCCTTCCAGTAGCCCAGCTGATGCTTAATGAAATGTTACATTCTTCAGTGTAACTCTGCAGGGCTAGTTAAAGGATAATCTTAGTAGCCCAACACAAAATCTACCAGCATTTGGCTAGTGGACCGTACTAATTTCTACCTCGGTGTATCAGTAGTTTGACTGCTTAGTACTTTATAGGCTCAAGGTCTAAAACCATCCAGTCCATGCCAGGTAGATTTTATGGTGATCCGGAGCAGGAAGCCCAACAGAAGCATTATCAGTCTGGTTTCAAAATACAATCCTTATTTGGTCCTTGTTATTCAGGGATGATGGCATTACACAGTAAACTGTAATACATAGTATAAGCTAACCTTGACCAAAAAGTCATTGTACTGTTTGTAATGCTATTATTTATATATTATGATATATTTTTATGCTATATTGGTGTTTTATTTACTTTTATTGTCTCCTTTTAGCATAACTTTCTACTGTATGCACAGTTGCCTGGAGGATACCATTGCAAATGATCTTGCCTCAATGGAAAATTTCCCTAAATGAAACTGGAAATTTAACTTAAGTTGTATTTGATAGCTGTTTTGCGTTCAAGTCTATAGGTAGGGCAAAAACCCTGTGTAGCTTATCCATGTGACAGGTTTTTATGGCACCTAAGAATTGGTCACTCTGATGGTCCCACAATTCTCCCTCAATAATCTCCGTTCTTCACTTGCTATTTCTTGCTTTGTAGAATGTATTTAGTGATATTATTGAAATGATTACCAATAGCTACTTGGGTTTATTAGAGAAGTTAGCAGTTTGGAACACAGGGCTGACTTAAATAAAATGATAGTTGTAAAATGTATACCTCCTCCTGGTCTGCCTGTGCTTTCTGACCCACGCTTCAAGACTGTCAGTTGTTTTAAGAGATTTTCTAAAAGGTCTAAATCATCTGTATTCCTTGTGAGGGAATTAGTCCCACTATGGGATTTCAACTCTTTTACCTCCACAGCTGACAAATTCTCCTTTAGTCTGGTTTTATTATAGCTCAAATATTTAACATGGTAAACTGTTTCTGTTGCCATTCTTTTGTAAGAAGCTGCAGTGAGTTGCAAGTACTTTGCTTAGACCCTATGGTGTTTCTATAGGGACAATGTGGTTCTTGGAACAAATGTAGAATTTCTACCTAAAAGGTTTTCTCCTTTCTAGTGAATGGTACATAAACTCCTTAGGAGAGGAGAACCTTCACAGCCTAGACGTCAAAAGGCTTTAGGGTTCTCCCTCATTGTGCTTGTTGCAGGTGCTAGGACCTTACATATGTAAATGGCTGAATATTCCAGAACTGAAAACTGACAACTGTTTGTCACTGATGGTGAGGTAGGAAAAGGTAAGTCTGCTGTGGAAAAGAACACACAACATACAAAGAAGCCAGCAGAAGAAGGCTGTTTGATCTGTCTAGTCTGCTCGTATTGCAGGGTCCACAGCTTGAGCTACTGACCATGCTCCCCACTCCTCCCATCCTTTCCATCCTTCCTACCCATGATCCTTACCTCCCCCATGCCTATCCCAGCCTCTCTTGAAGCTGTCCACTGTCTTCAACGAGACCACCTCACATGCGCACTAGCGCATTCCAAGTGCTCACCTCCCTCCTGAACCTCCCTCCAGCTTAAGTCTGTGCACCGTGTTATGGTTGCCACTTATTTTTAAAGAGATTGCCGTTATCCACCTCTTTATCCCTTTCAGGTACTTGAAGGTTTTAGTCATGTTTCTTTTCTCTCTTTCCTGTCCTCCAGGAGTACATGTTCAGTGCCTCAACCTCTCCTCGTGTAGCCTTACCCTGCTGACCAACTGTCAACTTTGAACCCTCTTCTGGACCTTCTTCAGCAGGTTAATGTCCTTTTGAGGTGTGGGCACAAGTGCTGAACTCCATACTCTAGATGTTGCCTCACCAGTGACCTTCATGTACAAAGGGCAGTATAACTTTCTCTCCTACTACTCTTTCAAGAAGTCTCTCGGATTGTCTCTTGCATTGAATTCTGCTCTGTGGTAAGGCTGGTATGAGACACCAAAGCTACATCTGTCACGGTGGTAGCATTAAGGGGTTATAGTCTTGCTGGCGTGCACAAGGCAACTACATAGTATTTCTTTCAATACTGTCTGTCAACAAGAAATTGGTAGGGTGTGGTTGGTGTACAATAGATTCCACGTATCATATCAAGTAGGTGAAATGCTTGATCTCCCAGAAGGTTGCCAGCAAGTTCTCTCACACATAAAAGTACTTTCTCTCTCCTAAGCTGGTCTCCAGGCTTCCTTACGCCTGGGCTGTACCTCCTGATGCTGATCCACAGGCAGGAATCAGATCTCTACAGGAGGGGACACCCAGCCCTCCACTTCCTGTTCTTCTCAGTTTACTTCCTGCCTGCCATGAGGCAGGTTCTCTTAGGCTCTGCCACTGTGGTGGCAGAGCTGAAGACATCAAACTGTAAGTGCAGTTATTTTTCTCACTAGAAGAGGATTTTACAAGGAGAAGCTTCATAGGAGCAGGAGCTCCAGCATTGCCTCACAGATTCTAGGGGCCCCAGTCTCAGCCTTGCATGCTGCACAGACTGGACCTCTTCTCTCTGTTTTTTCCCGTGCTTGGGCACTCCATTCCGCCCCCCATGGTATTTCTTGGGCAGGCCCTCACTACCAGAGGGAGTGTCTAGATCACCCAGGGCAGCAGGAACTTTACAGGGAGGCCGCTAGAACACCAGCAGGAGCTTTCAGGCGCAGTTGTTTTTGTTGCTCCTAGGTGGCTCGCTACCCAGGCCGTCCTGCTCTGCACTGCATCAACAAGCCCCTGACCTGCAGGCTCGTTGATTTGGAGGAAGCCGCTACAATTACTACACGGCAGTAGGAGCTTCATTCACGGCTCGGCATGAGCCACGCTGCACCGACCTGGTCCAGGCGCTCTTTTCAACTGGAGGACACCAACAGGAGCGGTGGCGCTTCATTTTGGCTCAGGAGGAGCCACTCTACAACTCCTCGAGCAAGCTAAAGCATTTTCCCTACACAGCGGCTCCATTTAGGCTGGGAAGAGCACTTCTAGCTCCTCATCGTCGAGTGCTCCACACTGCAGGGGCTTTGTTGTGGTTAGAGCAGAAAAATGGCTAAACTATCATACAAGCAGAGGGGTTTTCCTTAGACGGCTCCATTTTGGCTCAGGAAGAGCAGCTACTCTGCCTCGCCGTCAGTGGACGAATGATCTGCAGAGGTGGCGCTTCACAACAGCAGAGCACTCCACAGCAACAGTGGGCTTCATTTTGGCCCAGGCCAAAGCGGCGCTATGGCCCCTTGTCGAATCAGAAGCAACTCGTCAACGGCCGAATCAGAAGCAACTCGTCAACGGCTCGCAATCTGATTACCTTACGCTCATTGATGAGAGACCTGCAGTGTGGCTTAGCGGCTCATCTCGTTCAGGGAATTCCAGGGATGAAGCGGTATAGCGTGGGAAGAGAGCTATTTCAGCAGCCTGGCTCAGTGTTCTGTCCTCCCCCACCCCACAAATCCTCACGAAGGAATGCCCAGAGGGTTCTTCATAGGCTCCCCAGAGGCTAGATCGCTGTTTAGGCTACTAGTTGTAAAATAAAAGTCTGAATTTGGCCCTTGATGCCCAGACAGTTATCTGCTTAGGACTGGCACAATTCTTAAGGGCCAGCATGTTAATCTCTGCTTCAGTTTTGTGGTGTTATCCTCACACAAGCCTTACAGGAGCAGAAAAGATCAGCGCTGCTAGTCCCCTACTGCTAATTCCTTTGGCTGGATGCTGCACCTAAAGTGTACGGCAATGTGTGGGAATGGGGAAGGCGTTATGGAAGCAGACCTTTCTCGGCTCTTTCTGATAGCCCACAGGTCAAAATAAGCGGCAGCCACCTGCGGGACCCAGCAGTCCGCAGCCCTCTAACCGGTCCTCATAAAAGCGGTGAAAGAGGGCCTCACTGCATCCAGTATGCATTGACTGACAACCTGAGATCCCCAGATATGAATGCAGGGAGATAATGCATAGAAGGAAAGCTAAAGCATTGCAGGGTCGCTTCTTGGACTCCTAAGCTCCAGTTTATCCTCTTCTGGAGGGAAGCAATGGGCAAGACCTTGTCCAAGCGTCTGGTCGAAATCCCTTGGATCTCACCTGGCGGCTCCCATCCAACAGAAGCAGGTTTCTCGCTGGGAATATAGTCCCACACTGGCAACAGCTTTTCCCACTCCTCCTATCATAAGGGAAATGGCTAAAGGAGCAGCGACAGCTCTCTAGGCTTCTGCCCGATCCAGGGCCCCAGCAGATCTTAAGCTTTTCAGGCTTAGTGCCCAGCAGATCTTAAGCTTTCAGGCTTAGACCAACGCAACTGGAAAATGGTTGAACCATCTTAAAGGCTACCCTCTGAGATGGTCATTGGATGGGAATGGAGAGCCCTCCCACAAAGAGACACTTGTAGCCTTCCACACCTCCTTAAAGCAGCTGCGAACAACCTGTTCTCAGCACCACTGACGTGACATTCCAGCGTGCTGATGAGCCACATATAAGCAAAGCCCAGCCATCTTTTTTCCTGCAGGAGGCGTATACCCATGGCCACTATCCTGGCATTCCAGCATGCTGGCCAGGCCAGATGTACATAAGCCCACCCGTAACAGCCTCAGAGCTGGACTATTCTAGGCATTTTCAGCAGATATAGCAAAGAGGCTGCCAGTCATCTCAAGGAGGCTGCCAGTTGCACAGCAAGGGCCATGCTTTAACTCACCTAGCCTCAACATACTTAAGGCTGCAGGCATGACAGGAGGACAGGTGCTAAAGCTCACTTGGCGAATGCCCCTGACAAGGGAGAGCTGCCGATGGGTAGTCTTTAAAGGAGATGGTAAAAGATTCAGAGAGGAGCCGAAAACTTAGCTACCACAATTTAGGAGCACGTACAGATCCTGGACGTAGAGATCTAGTCAGGGTATTCAAGCCCATGCATACTCAGAAGACAAACTAAATCTGCCTTGGCAGTTTTGTTTGCAGCAGACCCTTCAAGGTGGCAACCTTGTCACGAGTAATCAGGGAGTTGCAAAAGGAGATTTTCCGACACCCATAAATCTGCAAGAGGCCTATTTGCATATTCCGTGCAGTGATGGCACACGCACTATCCCAGATTCAGAGTGGGAGAGCAGTACTTCCAATTCAAATTCTGCCATTACGTGAGTACTTCGCAGTTTAAACTCTACCATTGCGGTCTCTCACAGCTCAACCAGGCATTACAGGCAGTGGCAGAGGTAGTCAGGTCCCCTATGGCACATGTTTTCCCATCAGCTGGAGAAAGAGCTTCCTGATTCCAAACCAGACCTTAATTCTATGGGGAACTCACATCACGACACAAGATTTCTCCCGAATCCTAGCCTTTGGGATATGTAATTGCTCATCAAGGAGTTTTCCAAGTTCCTCAGCTATCTGCTTATTTTTTCACAGCTCATTAAGATGGATTAAGCCCTTCCTCCAGGGACAGTCCAGAGGTCATGACAGGCCACAAGTTAGGCCATCCGCTCACGTCGGAATCACGACCAAGGCAAGTCTCAGAGCTGGTAAGGACTCGCCTGCATCAGCTGTTGGCCCAGGAAGGGATCGCTGTTGGACACAAGGTACAGTGTAAGCATTTCTGAGAGAGGAACAGTAGGCTATGCCCAGACACACGCTGAACAGCAGTTCCTCAATCTGGCTAGCCTGATTCCTTTTGAAAATCTGCAACTCTGACATACACTGACCATCAGGGTGAAACGAGAAGCTCAAAGATGCTAAAGGAATCCCTTCTTTTTCAAGTGGGTTGAGCACCACTGAGGCGATGTTTAGTGTCGGGACAGGAAAATGTCATGAAGCAGAATGACTCCAGTCGCAAAGTGGGTCGACCAAGGGATTGCTGCTGAAGGACAGTGCCTCCCACATTCAGACAGAATAGTGGGGCAATACTCAAACAGACTTTTTGCATGCAGGCAGAACTCCAAGGTAAAAACAATTCTGTTCCCTGGCCAAGGGCAGACCAGCGGTGGCTCAGGACACCTTTTCCCCATAAACTGGGATCTGTTTGGTCTCCTGCATGCCTTCGGGCAGAACTCCAAAACGCAACTCTGTGTCCTGGCCAAGGGCGAACCAGCCGTGGCTCAGGACACCTTTCCCCATAAACTGGGATCTGTTCGGTCTCTTATGCCTTCCGGCAATACCGTCTCTATTAAGAGTCCTCCACAAAGTGGCATTGCACAGGACAGTCATGATTCTAGTCTGTCCCTTATGGTTTTCCGCACTTAGTTGTTTCTCATTCATTGGTCAGAGTGACCACCTCGAGCATTCAGGTTCAGCCATAGGAATTCTCCATCAAGGTCCAGTTCTGCACCCATTTTAACAACTGGTCTCTCTCTAGACTTGGAAAGTGAGTGGAAAATCTTTCAAGGAGCTATCTTGGTACAGCCCTGTTATTGACATGATGGGGAACTCATATGTCTCTTCTTCCTCCAAAGTACATTATAGAATCGGAGGAAATCTTGATTCTGACATCATTCCAGACACATACAGACCGACACGATATAATTGCCTGTATTACTGCAGTTCCTTTCGACAGATGGACAAAGGACTGCAACCAGCCACCTACAAATTAGAGTTTCTGCATTGGAGGCACTCTTGACGGACCCTGGGAATTGTTGGGTTCATATCCCCATGTCTATGCGCCTTCAGGCAGCAGCATTAAAACATCTTCAGTCCACCAAAGCTATCACCTTAGAGTCTTAATATGGTTCTCAAGGCCGTGACCAAGGCCCCTTAGAAGCCTCTCAAGCCATCCATCATGCTTCTCAAAATAAAGGTTGCCCCTTTTTTCTTAAAGCTATTGCTCCCTTAAGAGTTTCCAGCAAACTAAAAGCATTGCTGGCCCAAGAGTGTACACTCGTTCATCAAGCTAGAACAGTTCCAATTTTGTTTCCAAAAGTTATGTCTCCCCTCTATTACAATCAAGGGTTCATTCTTCCTTCCTTCCTTCTGCCCACTCTCCAAAAGTAACAAGGATGGAAAATGTCATACACTAGACCTGGGAAGAGGAGAAAATGGACATTAAAGAGAGGAAGCTATTCATAAAACTTCAACTGTGTTCATACAGCTTAATAGTAAATTTGGGGCAGCAAGGATTCATTAGGTTCTATAGCAACGGATTCTATCAGTCACCTCTCGACATATGCTCCGGCCAGCGTAACTTGCCTGGCCAGTGAGAGTCCATGGCCCTTTCGTGGGCGTAATTCAGAGAAGCATCGACAGCAAACTCGCCCTGAGTGGCCTTTTGATCATCCATTCACACTCAAAAAAAAAAAAGAGGAGGTTCTGATGTCCTCGACAGAAGCATCCTTTGGCAGAGTGTGTCAGCGGTGGTGAACCCTTTAGGGCTCTTGACATTCTTCCACCTGGGACATCTAGAGATGTACTGCTTTTGTATATCCAGGCGTAAGAAGCCGGAGACCAGCTTAGGAGAGAAATGAAATTTAAATACCTGTAAATTTTCTTTCTCCGACAGCTGGTCTCCGACTTCAATCTCCCAGAATGTATATTCTTGGCTGGCCTCACGGCCCTATATGCCTTAAAATTCTGTGTTTTTTTGTTCCCAAGTTCTTATAGTATTGCCACATTGGACTGCTTTCGAAAGAACTGAGGAGAACAGGAAGTGGAGGGCTGGATGTCCCCTAATGCAGAGATCTGATTCCTGCCTGTGGATCAGCATCAGGAGGTACAGCCCAGGCATAGGAAGCCCGGAGACCAGCCATCGGAGAAAGAAAATTTACAGGTATTTAAATTTCAGTTTTGTTCTACAAGGAAAGTGTCTGTGACATGTAGGCAATAGGCCTGAGTGTGCTATTTGCTTTTTGTGCCAAGACTGCTGACATACCTCCCTCTGAAGAGGCAGTTTCAAATGGAGTGGAAGGTCTGGGTTGGGGTTGACCAATGCTGGCGAAAGGCCAAGGCCTTTTTCAGGGATGTGACTGCAGTTGTATGTTCAGGTCCCTTTACCAGGGCACATCCTTTTTCAGGAGCTCATACAGAGGTGCGGCCTTCTGTGCAATTTGCAAATGAAATCCCTGGAATAATTTACCATACCGGGGAATCGTCAGAGTGTTTCATTTATTTATTTAGTTTTGTTGCCGGGTAGGTACACTAGACAGCATGGCTGCCTATTTACAGATACGACCCAGGATATTACAACAGAGGCATGTAGACAATAGTAAATGCAAAGAAACATCAGGTGAACAAGTAGAGATCAGTCACTGTTACAGTTATACAAAATTTTCAGCAATGGCAGTACATTTGCAGGAAACAATATGTAGTAACAAAACAGGAATATAAGTGCAAGTAGACTAACAATCATTAAATCAATATCCAGTGAGTAAGTGCTAGTGGGGTGATAGCAAGATATAGTAGAGGTTGGTGCCGATAGGCAACTAGGAGGAACCTGCAAAGGGTGGGTGGACAGAAGTGCAGGCAAGGTTCACCATAGGCTGGAATGAAGGTGCTCTGGTAACTGATTGAACCGTGGCCTTTTACTCTTGTAACTCAATATTTTTTGCCAATTTCTTATACAAAGGCTGGATCATTGGCATACGTTTTTTCCTTCCCATACTGTTGCTTGTTTTTGTATTGGCGTCCTTCTTTTGGTGGAAGGCCTTGTTTGGAAAGAATCCTGGGGCTTTCCTTCCACCATGTACTGGGTGGAGGGTACACTGCCAGCCTGTATGGCCTACCTTGGCCTTGGAGGTGAAGCCATGATCACACATGTAAATTTGGTATGCGTGCTCCACCCTCTCCATGATGTTGCTGAAAGATCCTCTTGGATTTACCAGTGTTCTGACCTTGTTTTTCAAGGCTGGTTGCAAATTCTTCAAAAACAAACATTTATACTCAATTGAATTAGGTCTGACATTTTTCTAGCTAAATTTTTTCCTGCTTGGTATGCAAGATACAGTCACGGTTGTACTGGGGTTTCCTCTTCCTTTGCTTGACTGGGTGGGCCAACATCACACCCACCGAGTTGAGGTTTTTGTGCCTGTAGAAGGGCAGCAGCGACTGCATCAAATACTAGTCCCTTCGTTGTTGCGTATAGTTTCCTATAGCTTGGCCCACAACGTAGGGTCAATAGTTTGTTTCAAAACCTGCACTTTGTACTCAGATGGAAGGCTGAGCATTTTGCACGGCTTTGTACATTTTCTAAATGACAACTGAGAGTGTCACTGGGGAGCATGCGGCTTACTTTGTCCACAGTGCTTTGGATGGCATGGGCGGGCTGCAAAACATTAGGTGGTTGCTGTGGTTGCAGGTCCATGGACTGAACAACGGCCCGGGCTGTGGCAGTAGCACGCCCTTGAAAAATTCTTTGTTGGCCTCATCTTGTTGCACATCGGCTACAGCTTTTTGGCTGCTTCAGCATTGGCTTCTTGCAAACCCGTACCTTGTGTGACATCCTCAATTATTCCAGTAATCATACTCTTCTCTTTTTGTTCAGAACTACCAATGGAGGCGGGTGAGGTCTGAGGGGCCCCTCCAGTGTCTCGAGGACCGCCATTTGGATGGTATTGCCGGAGTCATTGTCATCAATCTTGTCATCCTCTGATGACGCAAGATAGATAGGCGTAACATATGGCAAAGCTTTATACTGACCCTTCAGGACTCAGTTTGTCCGTAGCTTTTCAACTTTAATTTATGCTGCAAATGGTCGATTTTACCTTTACATTGCCCTTTACTAACATGATCCTGCAAAACCCTGTATGCAGCACTGATTTTGTGTTTTTCCTAAGCTTTCTTTCTAGAGTGTCTTCACTTATGGCTAGTTTTTCATTTCCACACAGTCACACTGCATCGACTTTTGTTCTAACCAACCAATCAATTACTTGCAAAACGTGTTTTCTATCCTGCTGTAATCTTTCACATTTCTGCATTAATCTAACAATTTCTTTGTCTTTCTCTTGTATGACACATTGCATTTCACTATCAGACTCGTCCTTGAGCCTTTTCATTTTGTTTTAAACTGTATCTGTTGCTTGCCCAATTCCAGTCTTTGGAGCATAGCTCCTTGTTTTGAGCCCAGCTCTTGTTTTAAAACTAGGACCTCCTTTTCAACTGCCTGAACTGCAGCATATAGGGCGGCAACTATCATACCTTTTTGAGTTTGCCCTTTTCTTTACCGTTTGTTTAGTCTCCGAATACAGTGTTACACGCACTGTCGGTGACCGTGAGTTTCGCCCAGCACCTAATCCCCAACCTTCATGCAAGGTTAGAAAATGTGAAATGTTTCATTTAGTTCAGCGCTGATGGCCATTGTGAGAGTTTCCCTCTACCTGCATTAGCTGAGAGCCAAAGGTATACCAATAACCCTTTTCTCTACAACTAGACAGTTAACAAGCTTCAGATATCTGCAGACCAAAGCGGTTCGGGATGGGAGACAGCCTTTCAATTTTAGAGTTTAGTTCTCTTCATGGAAGTCTAAGTGATCTGTACTGGTCGAACAGAGGGCCTGGTCTACCTGAGTGATCCCAATCTGTTCCCCATAAGCACACAGGTCTGTCTAAATTGTTTGGTTCAGACCGATCTGGTCCATGTCACAGTCGCCATTTGTTAGTTTTGGTAATCTTGCAATTCTAAACCAGATGGAATTAGCGGTTCCAACTCAGTAAACAGTTGTTGCGAACTAAGGGTTTATTCCCTGAAAGCATATACATAAGGACAGTAAGTACAAATCATACATTACCGGAGTCTGAAACGCTCTACACCAGGTGCAATCATTAGTTTTCTCGATTAGCTTGTACTAATAGCAAGCTCTTATAGTTAAATAACATCAGTCCTGTTACTCTGACAATGGGCTCCTGGACGCACAAAGTGCATTTTACAAAGCGTGATTGGCTTTGATGGTGGACTGAGCGGCACATAGCCTTGGCATTTGGGTCTGTAACACATTGTATGTAATATATTCGATGTAGCACATTTGGTGTATCATAACTGTTGCATTAGAACAATAGTATAGTCACAAAGATGCTGATTCGTCATAATAATATGCTGATTTGAGTAGTGTGCACTTTGACAGTAGGTGACGCTGTGGGACCACAAATATATTATACATAAACTGATAATTATTATTCGGCATATAGTAGCAGGTGGTGTCTAAGGCCACACATTGTAAACATTATCAGTAACATTCTCAGTGCAGCTAGCCAATAATTCCTCTGACTAACATTAGGCACTTATAGCAATGCAGTTGTCTGCAGATCATAACTAAACATTATGCGAAAAAAGAACTAGTACATTGTGCTAAATCTAACTCATACATCATAACCTACATTTGGTACTAGGCAATGACGTCACAGTAAGCTGTGTAAGGGACTGCAGGTATGGCAAGTCTACAACATCCAGGCTAAAAGAGGTGCCAACTTTGGTACTTCTGTGCTTCAGAAACTTTTTCTAAGTAGGTTTTATACCCACCTCCTCCAAGTACAATTTGGAGTCTACTATTGTGTGACATCACAAGTACAGTGTCTGTGCAAGAAGAAAATGTTACTCACTTTGGTAATGATGTTTCTTCTAGAAGGTGTATTCATGAGTCATAGAGGCCCTCCCTACCTCCACTTCTAGAACCTGCATATAAAGAGTCGTGTCAGGTCAACTGTTCAAGAATCAAATATTTAAAATTTTCTTGCTTGAGTATTTTACAATTTCAGACATTGCAGTTTTACATTTTTTAACATTGTGATTTTTTCTCATTTTATTTACAATTTTAATATATAGCATAGGCTAGTTGAATGCCACTGCTTCCTTCTGCTCGTCAGTCATAAATCTGCTGTTGGAATGCTGGGGTGGAGAGTGGGGGAATGTGACCTGTCTCTAGGGCAACACCTCAGGGCTAAGATGCTGCCATTTGTATCACTTACAAAAATACCCTTTAGGAGAAGCATAATTTCTGCTAAGTAATCTTTCTTCTGTGCTTTAAAATTCATGCAGAAATTCATACTGTATTTCTCTTTGTGATTTGCCGAGCACTCACTGGTGTACACTAATTATCCGTGTTTTCTTAGAGTAGTTGTAGAGCATTAGTCCACAGCTGAGAAGTTTGAAAATGAACCCCCAAATTTGTGAAGATAATAATGGAGGATAAATTGGTGGCCCTTTCTCTGCCTCCCCAAAATAATTCCCTCTGGAAACTACCCCATTGTCCCACACCCTGTAAGGACAGATTGTAACAATGTAGAGTTACCCATAGTCAAATGTTAGCACAATCCAGGTTAAAGAGCTGGTGCTCAGAGCTATCTTAATATATTTGAAATGCACCAGCCCACCACATGTCTCACACCAGCCCCTGCAACTGTCAGATCTTTCTTTTCTGGGACAGTGACTATTTGCTTCAGTTCCTGAACCACATTGGATTGGTTGTTTCCTATTTCTTTTTTTGATCTACATCCAGTTCAGTTCCATTTGGTTCTAGCACCATCCCTTTCTGTTTTCACCATTTTTGTCCAGTTTTTACTGGATGCCCACTCTGTATAATTTCAGCCCTCAAAGTGAACCCCTCGGGCTGTAAGCACTGTAATTCCATTAAAAGCCAGGTCAAGGGCTGACACCTTGAAAGGTGTCTGGACTGTTTTGGTGAAGAACACTTATTGGATAGGAATGTGTGGCTTCTAAATGGATTCACAAGGTGTCCTGGTGACTAGGCATGACAGACTAGGTAAGTTCAACCCTTCATCCAGGACTTCATATTTTCAGGAAAAGGTTCATCCTTTTCCCATTATCCAACTTCCAGTTCTCCAGTTTTTAAGGCTTGAGGGACAAAATGGTATCTTTGGAGATGCTGGCCAAAATTGGCTCTGGTCACGCATTAGTAAGCATACTACTTAAATTCTGGATCAAGTGGAAAGCAAAGAGGTTCTGGGCCACGAGATGCTTTCAAACCTGCTCAGATTCCTGCTACCATGCTAGTCCCTTAGTGGAACATCCTTCAGATACTAGTTCTGATTTCTGCAGCTATCAAACCAGTCCTGACTTAACAGTAGTTCCAGGTGTTGGAAGTCAGAGTCTGGTTCCTCCGTTCCCAGTGGTGGTAGGATCATGGCTGCATAGGATATTCTAAGGAGGAGGCTTATAGCTGCGGCTGTACTTTTTACCTGGTTCTGGGAGTCAGGAACCTAGTCCATTTCTAAACCCATTACTGTGTCTCCTGCGGAAGGAAAAGCTGCTGCTATATTTTATTTAATTTTATACTGTTATTTATTAATCTGTTTGTCATTGTACAGGCACCTTGGTTTCAGAAAGGCACCTTTTTATAAATAAAGAATTGATTGATTGAAGAAGTGGAAGCATGGTTCCTGTTCTGATTATGGGTTTCCTGTTGTATCTAGAGAAATCCTACTTGACCCTTATTTAGTACCAGGTAACTAGGGTGGTGAAGTCAGTTATTCATTACATTTAATGTTTACTCCCAAAGGCCATCGCATAGCTAAAATGACGCTGGTCTATTGGATACTCACAGTATCTCTGTGAAGGACTGTGTACCCACTTGACTATGGTGTGGTTGCTTTATGGCAGCCTCTTGAGCATTCCTCCTTTGCAGATGTCTGGTAGGCATCCACTTGGGGATCCATCCGTGCTTCAGCTCACTGCGGAGTTCCATCTGCCCACAAGTTCACTTCCCATTACTGTGTCTCCTGAGGACACAAATTTCAGTTCTGCTGTACTCCTTTCAATTATACACGTTTGTGTTTGCACTGCATGCTTACTGATACCTGCACATGATGGACCTACAGCCCTTTGAACCTTTGATGACTATGTTACAGAGATTACTTACCAAATGACCCTTACCATCATCCTCTTGTTGTATTACCTTTAGTCTATGCCAATAGTTCTCAGACTTTTGTCACAGTGAGCCTCCCCAAATCCATGGAAAAGATTTTGAGCCTCCCCAAAATTTAAATAATCTTGGGCCTCCCCAATGAAAATAACATTACAGTACTTTCAGCATTTCACACGAACAAATTGAAACCCCTTTGAGTACTTGGCTCACATTCAGTTCTTTGTCTTATACTGACTTGGAACTTTTTGAAAAGAGAGCTCCTGTGCTCAAAGGTGTTATCTGAATAACAAATAAATAAAATAAATAAATATTATTATTCAGCTTTTGTAACCCCCCACAGGCCAACCTACTTGCTCTGCTATTTTCATTCTTGAACCATTGTTACCCCTTGTTGCAGTACCTTCATGGGTCAGACTACTTTCTCTTTCCTCTCTCTATGAAATAACCTTCCTATATACTTTGCCTCTCCCCCTCCTTCTCTGCTCCTAGCAGTTTCTGGGATTACTTGCTCCTTCCTGCTATTGGTCTTAGCACTCTACACCAAGTCCTTTTGTATTTGGGCTATTCTGCCATCAGTTTACAAATTGATAAATTGCCACCACTTGTTATTCTTTTATTGTTCATATTATTTGCACTATTGCTCATTGTATATTTATTGATTGTTTTGCAGTTACCTTCTGAAATGTATTCACTCCCTACCCTTCCTGATGTGCACTTGAAATGAACCTTGGCTCATTCTACCTTCCCTTATCACCTATTAGTAAATAATACATAAAATTCACCTACTATTATTATCCTCTTTCGTTTGCTTCATCTCTTCACACAAATATATAAAACCCAAAATTTAAATACAGTACTTTTCAGACTTGCTTGACCTCCCTGGAACAGGTTAGGGCCTCCCAGGGAGGCTGGCCTCACCATTTGAGAACCCTGGTCTATGCTACTGTGTTTCTTTGAAGGAATTCATTTCATTAGAAGGCAATTTATTCACTTGTAATATTGTTTCTTCAAGTGATTTTCAACCATAGGTAGGCACACATATCCCACCCTTCCTATCCAGTCAGTACTATTTTAGGGAGGGATTTACTGTCTGAGTGGCATTCCTTTCTGTGAGAATAATCTGATTTTGGAAGGAGTCCGATTTAAGGCATTCTAGGAGGGCATATGTCATGGTTCGAATATGCTGGTTCAGGGTGCTAGCTCTTAAGCTGTGATTCTGCGAATGTGGATGAATTTTGTAAGAGAAGGAACACATTTACAAGTAAGCAGTTTTTTCTTCCCAGCTGGTGAAAGACATTTGAAGGACTGTGAGTACCTGCCACGTCCCATCATCACTGTACACGCCTATAAATTAACCAACTCACCTTCATTTACTAACCACATCCCACATTCATGCCCATTGAGCAATACAGAGAAAAAGTTACATGCCTTTGCAGAAAATAGTACCTTCAGGGTGCAGCTAGTACATGTATTAACCTGATATTGCAGACACTGTATCTTGAGGACTGGCATCCTAACACAGTAGGGTGTGTATAGAAACACACTGCGGCTGCAGGAGAAATGTATAAAACAGTCTTTAAAACGTGCTTTAAGTTTGAAGCTGCAGTATCATCTTCTCTAATTCGGAATGAGCTATGTAATCGTAATGTGTATAGACCTTGTTCGACTGTGACATTACATGTGTAAATAAAAGAAACTGAATGAACACGTGCTGTAGTGGATAAGCCCATGTTTATCAGGGTTTTAAATAGCTGGCAAAACGCTACACAAAACAGGAGGTAATGCTAACCATTTAAAACTGCATAGCAGTAGACTGCTAACCATTTTCTTCAATAAGTCTATGGCACAGTAGACAGAATTAATAAAATTATATATATTTTTTAATTTAGCTAACCATTCTGTGCCAAGTGCTATACATTTTACAGCTGATTAGCACTTTCATGTGTCAACTGCTAATCAATTTTTTGGCTTATTTAATACCCTGTTTATAGTGCAGACAGTTGTCAGGTTAAGAGCAGGAAACAAGACATGATAGAAAAATTGAACCTCATTTTGTGGTACTGTGGCAGCTGTAAACATTTAGTATGACTCCTATGTTAGACTGCTGAGTTAAGTATTGATAATGCAATTTGCAATCCCGTGTGAGAGCATACAATTAAACTCGGGATTATTCATAATATTTCTATACATTTAATGTGTCCCGATCATTGTCTTGGTATCTAAAATACTGAAAAGCAGTCTTTCATTTTTAATCATGCATTTATATATGGACCTCCCTGCAACAGCACTTCATAATCTTGTGCTCTCACAAAAAGCAATTTAAAATTATGCAGTTTGTGTTAGCTCGGTGCTTGAGACCTTTTTGCATCTGAAAGGCTGATTTGGTAATTAGTACCCCAGCATACTCTGTACCTCATCTTATTTATGATTCTGCTGCAGCTGATGCATTGCTTTAATTGCTCATGTGCTTTGTATAAAATCAATAAGGTTTAATTAAAACTGAGAGGGTGGGGGAGGGCATACATTAGTGTCCTTGGGGAGGCAAGCAGTCATACATTGACATTTTTTCTGTTACATAATTAAACAGGACTGCAAATGTGCATACACATATTTTTCTTCAGGTAGTTCAGGAAGCTGCTTAAGGTGGGATATCCTTCTTCATGAGGGCAGATCCACAGTAGGCATGGTCTTAGAGGACTGCTACATCGCGACTGGGCTATCCTGGGTAACTTTGTTGTTGTTCCATGTTTGTTGTGCATGGTTCAGCTCCTGTTGGTTATAGATTAGGTTTTTACAGAATTGCCATTTCCAAAGCAGATTCTGAAGTTGCATCCCCTCACCTCTCTACCTCCCACATCAGCTTTTCATGTCAAAACCATGCAGACCCGTTGGCTCTCTAGTCTGCCCTTCATAATCCAGTGTTAGTATCATTTATTATAAAACCTGCTGATCCCTGCAGCAGCCAGCCAGCACCCCACAGTGGATGACAGCTGATATTGGGAACATTTGTACAAAACTGTTTTAGCAGAGATGTGCCTCCAAACATGTCTCTAGTTAGTGCTTGGATTTTGGGGTTGAGACTCGCAAATTAAATAACGTGGGGTTTTGGTGGGCTTATATTAGCCCTTACAAAAGTCCCTAGATGAGATTTTAAGAGGATTTGGAAGCACAAAATAACAGTTGTGCTTTAGCGCTGCTTCTCTATAGTAAAAGCATTGCATCTGTAATGTAAGCAAAGAGACTCCAGCAGATTTCTGAAGTCATATTTTCTAGACTGACCCTCAACTTAGAAGCAGCGTGTTAGACTGACATCCTTATTGCTAGGGGCTAATGCAAGCCCAGGGTTTTGGAATTTGATTCAGATAACTGCATCCTGCTGAACATTTGCTTCCGTTTAGCTCCTAAACAGCAATATAATGGGCTTCCAGTGTGTAAAGAATGTGGCTTTCCTTGTCCCTGATAGCTCTGTAAGATCAGCTCTCTGCTGGTATCTGAGCATCACTAGGTAGTGGTCAGTTAACTTAGAAATTGAAAACACACCCTGGTTGTTGGTTGAGCTGCTGTTCTGTATAATAGCCCATTGCTGTGGGTCTTTTAGGCTTTCCTGAGCACGCATCATTCCCAAATAGATGAATACCAGGCCTGTCAGGTCACTGTTATCCACCTAAAACACTGTCCAGCCATTGACCGCCTTGCACTTCCAAGAAGAAGCTGCTCAGTGTATTGCAGCAAGATAGTCCAAAATCGGTCTTTCCTCAATTCTATGACCGTGACAGCCCTGGATTGCATTGTTTCAGCCTCAGCTAGCTAACCAGAGTATTAGAAGCCATGCCCAAGAGGGGAGAAGACTGTAGCCGCAACCTGTAACTGTTTGTGTAAATGGCCAGGAGAGCTGCATGTTACTAGAGCTGTGGCTGTCAGCTTTTGAATAAAGAGAGAAGGCGAGGAGCTGCTTGTTTGTCTCTTGTGAACCAGCCTGAACTGGAATCATCCGGTTTGCATTGGCTGCCAGCCACCTCCAGCGACTGCATCAGAGCTGTACTTCCTTTAGCCAGAGTTCTGAAAAGTGGAGAGGAAGGAGAAATCTGTTGAGGTTTCAGGCGCATGACAGGCAAGAGCTAGTGGTTATGTGTGTGTGTGTGTGTGTGTGTGTGTGTGTTGACACACACACACACAGGTTGGCAGTGCTCACAGCTTCCTGACCTTGACATGGAAGCCAGTTAACCCGTGAGTGTTAAGTAGGACTTTAGACACCTCCATCAGGAAGACTTTCTTCTCTCCCGTTATTGATGTTAGCATTATAGAACTGATAATTTTTTAAAAGATTGAAAAGTAATGTTATTTATGCAGAATTTGTTTTTGTGGTTTTGCTACTTACTTGTGTGTAGTCAGAAATTAGCATATTTATGGGAATGTGTGACGGATGTAGATGCCCACTTCAAAGCAGATAACTGTACGGGGGCGAATAGTGTCTGCAGATACAGGCTGCTGGAGACCCCAGAAACTTCAGAGGGCCTTCAGTGCTGTTTCCAAGGGTTTTGCAGGATTACAGAAATTCTAGGAATGGTCCCTTCCATGGCTCTTTCAGACAGAAAGCAGCATTGATGCCATATTAGCTGCTAAACATCGAAACACAAATTGTAATGAGGAAAAAAAATGTTACTTTACAGGGGATATGAACCCAGTCCCCCACCCCATACCATCCCTGGGCTCTAGTCTGCCAGCTAAACTTCAGGGCCAACTACATAGTCTGAGGCTTCCTACAGTCATTTTCGTTCCTGACTGTAAATCTTGAGAATCATGACATTTAAGAAAAAACAAAAACAAAATAAAGTGATTATCATGATAATCTGCAGCATTTCTAATTGTAAGAAAGTAGTGAAAATGGGACTGGGAGAAGATGGGATCCATCGCACCTGGAGAAAACTACACTGCAGGGAGCAGCAGAGTATAGAAAGTCATATAGGATGGTTTATGGAAACCATACACAACAAGGTTATTCTTTCCCCAAGTGGATATCATGATGACTTCACTCTCGAGGTCCCTCAGTCGGCATGGTATCCACGAGGGAGAAGAGTAGACAAGTTGTGTTTGTCTCCCATACACTGTTCTATATAGTGTATGATGGGACACTATGTCTACACTGTCATGTAAAATATAAAAAAAAAATCATAAGCACACACTTTTTAAGTTTCAAGTCCGCTCTGCCGACCGCACTTGAACAACAACTGCCCGCTGCCCAGAACACTCGTGCAACTCTCCCGGGATAGCCACTGGCCAATCACCAACACAGAACGAAAGTCAGAAACTGCAGTGCCAGGGCTGGAAGAAAAGGAAGTCTCATGCAGCCTGAGATTGGACCTGAACTGGCGTGCCAGTTCCACTAGGGCAGCTTAGGTAAGGGACAGGAGGGGGAAAGTGGAGATGGCTTTGTGCCTTTGCTGGCAAACCATGTGGCACCTTGATGTGGAGTTGAGTTGGATCTTGTGTGTCTGTCGAAGCGAAATCGAATTTTAGAAATTCCGCCTTCATGCCGTTAGATTGGTTTTCACTGCATCCGGACCCTGATAGATACCTTTAATGACTTGAGTCATTAATTACAACATGAGTTATAAATAGTTATAACAACTGTTTTAAAATGTTGGAGAAAATGAAAAATACACTGAGGTTGAATCTAAGGATGTCACAAACTTTTGACCCTCTGGCATTTTGGGTGCAAAAGAAAGCTGGGATACAGCATACAATAATGTGTCCTTTTCCTTGGTCTCCCCAAAGCTCACACATCACTGCCTCCTCTACACTGGTCTGGGCTTCCCCTGCTGGCCAGTAATCTTTCCGTAGGGCCATTTTGTGGACAAACTCGTCTGAACAGGCTCCTTGTCTTCGCTAGCAAAGCTATCTCTCGCCTGACCATATACACTGGTTAAGGTCTGTGGACTCCCAGCCTTTCACTGAGCGTCTGTGGTCCACTGGCCTGGGAAATCTGTTTTTGCAGTTTATGCACCATTCTGCTGGAACTCCCTAGCCCCTGACTTGTGCTGTTCTCCCAGCCACTCAATCTACTGCAAGGTCCTAAAGGGCTCACTGTGTCTACCGGCCCTTGCTCCTGCTAGAAACCTAGGACGGCTGCCCTGCATTGCGCAGTTTTCACTCAAATCTCTTTGTACTGCTTATATGTATGCTACTATGTTTGCTGTACATGTACTCACAGTGTTAATGCCACTGACATCTGTTTGTCCTGCACCATGTTCCATTTTTTTTGCAAACACATTTTTGACTGCACCTGCCACTGTATCTTTGCTGCACTGCTGCTATTATGTCTTTTTTTGAAATTATATCCAGGACTTATGATATTAAAGGGAACTGTCAGCAATAAAAGCTTTACCCCATTTACGACTGCACAGTAAGAACTTTCGCAATGAAGTCCATTACGGCGACAACTTTGATGTTGACGCTGTATTCTTGCTCAGGTGAAGAACCCACCTCATTATTTAACCAACAAACTCCCAACTCAAAAATTTCTGTCTAAAAGTAGGGGGAGGGGCAGCAAGAAAACGCCAGTGTTGAAAGGTGAAATTTCGCCTTTTCATATTGATTGTTTTGTTTTGCCGCACTTCAACAACATAGTTATCGAAGTGGCATGGTACATCCCTCACATCCATGTGTGAGGCGATTCAATTCACTATGTGTCAAAAAACCAAAAACAGTTTTTTACTCACTGTTGACTGCTGCATAGTAGACTGTATTAGGCTAATTTGCTGACTTCTAAGATTCCATTTCCTGTAACCAGAAGTCCAAGAATCCCTGTAACTGGCATCAGAGGAGGACTGCAGAGCTGGGAGATTCAATAACCCGCAGTATACATGCTAGACTTTGTAAACTAAAATCAGATGTTTGCTGGTCCTGCTATGCTCACGGGGCTTAGTACAGTCCTCTGTGACTATATCTAGCCCCAGGAGAACAGTAGATAAGCAAACAGAAGATTACAACTTATAAAAAAGACTGTGACATTCAGAGTGGCTATTGAATCTCCACAGCTGCAGTCCTCTTCTGATGTCAGCTGCAGGGAGTCTGGCATTTCTGTTACAGCGTGCTACGTCAGTGAAATTAGCCTGATACATTCTGCTACACTGCAGTAATCATTAGGTTAAAAAAGTGTTTTTACGCACAAAGGGCTAATTGAGGCTCTTATTCGGACAGTTTCCCTTTAATACCAAACTTATGTAAACTGTTCCTATATATTTTCTTTTGCTGTCTAGACTGTAACTTTACCAGTTTGTGCTCTGAAAATAGGCATATGTATGCCTAGTGTATCTTACCTAACGTCAAAAACTAACAAATACATTCTGGGTAAAATCTATATGACAACCTTTTTGCGACTAAGGAATCCTGTGGTTTTATACCTGTTTGGGCTTCATAATAGTAAAATATTTATAAATGTGTTATTTTCCTAGAATTAATTTTTTGGGGGATTACAATTTTGTAATTAAGGGGTGAAGCACAGAAAGAGAGAGATTGTCGGCAGATAAGGACTGCCAGGCCGCCGCAGTCTGCCCAATTTTTCTACCTTTATTGGCAGCTGATGTCCCTATCTGGTCATCAGCTTTAGCCTCTTTCCCATCTCTAGGGTTCCCTTATGCCTATCCCATGCATGTTTAAATCCCCCACTGTGGATGCTCCCACAGCCTCCTGGGGAAGGCTATTCCACGCATCCACTACCCTTTCTGTGAAGAAAAACTTCCTCACATTTCCCTTATACTGCCCCCTTCCAATCTCATATTGTACCTCTTGTCATTATACCCATCCTGTAGTGAAAGGTGTCTCCCTTGCACCTTGTTTATGCCCTTAACATACTTGCTGGTTTCTTTTTTTTTTTCCCATATACAGTTTATGCCACCGCAGACCCTCTTGGAGGTACATCCTCTGCACGATCCCCAGTGCATCATTCCTGCAGATTCCCTCCACGGTAGGGGCCAGGACGGGAGTGCCGTGCGTGCCCTCCCCGTGACGCCAAATCTGGTGTTGGGGTGGGGTGGACTCCACTGAGCGGTTGGGCTATCACAGGTCCTGTTGAGTCCCTGAATTTTCTGCCATTTTCTTCCCCACCCACATCCGTGCAATGGGTGAGGAGGCTTGTCTCCACCTCACGGAGGCAGCCAGTCGCCCTGGACGTGGGCCAACCCCCAGCCATTGCTAGGGTGTCTGGCCAACAGCGCGCAGCGCAAATCCCCCAGCCCAAGGAAGGAGAGCAGTCCTCCAGATGCTCTGTCCTTCCTCCCGGCTGACCCCTGAACGATCAGAGTCCATTCACAAACCCTGGTCGCCGGTGTACAGCACAAGGTAAGGCGCCAGTGCCTCAGCCACCCGGGTTGGCTACTTGATGGTTTCTATCATATCTCCCCGTTCTCTCCTCTTTTACAGAGTATATCTATTGAGGTCCTTCAGTCTCTCCTCATATGTCTTCTGGTGTAAGCCCTGTACCATCTTAGTCGCCCTTCTCAGACGCCTCCTACCATGTCTATGGCCTTCTAGAAGATGTGGCCTCCAGAACTGTACACAGTGTTCCACAAGAAGCCTCACCAGTGTTTTGTATAGTGGTATCACTACCTTCCTTTTTCGCTAGTGATACCCCTTCCAGCGTGGGCTCAGTTGGTGCACATCCGCCTCTGGACCAGAAGGTCGTGGGTTCTCATCCACACCAGGATTGGACTTGCACCTAAAAATCGCTGGCATCTGAGTGCAGTATTGGGGGTGCACGTACTGCTGGGTGCGTCTCGGATGAGACATTAAACTGAGGTCCCTTCTGCTCATCCTGGTGTTGTACTGGTGGATGTTCAGGTGGAAGTAAAAGAACCCAGGGCACTCTTCGCAGAAAAGAGCAGGGAACATTCCGGTGTCCTGGCCAACATTCCCTTCCCATAAACGGTTCATGCAATTATCCAGGCTGTGTGTGGGTGATGATGTGCAACATGGTGGCTACCACACATTCAGTCACTTCACTACCAGTCTAGCATTGCTTGTAAAGCTGCTGGGATACTGTGTAAGAAAGCTATATAAATGCTGATTCTTTCTTCTTCCTATGCACCCCAGCATGCCACTGGCCTTCCCACAGCCTTTGTACTCTGCTTGGTTATTTTTAGGTCATCTGAGATAATCCCCAAATCTGTTTCTTCCCTTTGACCATCAGCAACTGCCCCCACACACACACACATCTTGTAGCTGTCCCCAGGGTTTCTGTGGCCCAGGTACATGATTTTGCACTTCTTGCATTAAACCTCAGTTGCCACACTTCAGACCAGTCTTCCTAGGTCTCCTCATTCTCTCCACTCCATCAGGTGTGTCTGCCCTGTTGCAGATCTTGGTGACATCTACAGACAAGGACACCGTCCTTCCAGCCCTTCCGCTATGTCACTAATGATGACATTGAAAAGGACTGACCCTGATGTACCCCACTGGTCACCCCCTTTCCTCGCATTGGATCCCATTTACCACCACCCTTTGCTTCCTATCCTCTGACCAGTTTCTAACCCAGTTCACCACCTTGTGGCTCGACCCAGGCTTCCAAACCTGTTTAATACTCTTCTGTGTGAACGGTGTCAAAGGCTTTGCTGAAATCAAAGTAGGTGATATCTACTGCTCCTCCCTTGTCCACCTCCTTTGTCACCCAGTCAAAAAAATCATTCAGATTTGTTTGATATGATCTTCCTGCAGCGAATCCATGCTGCCTTGGATCCTGCACATCTTTGGATTCCAGGTGTTTTACAATCCTCTCCTTAAGCAGTGCCTCCATCATTTTCCCTACTTTTGAGGTGAGACTGACCGGCCTTTAGTTTGCTGCCTCCCCCTGCTATCACTTTTGTGAAGGAGACCATATGTGCCTTCTTCCAGTCATCTGGAACCACCCCTGTGTTGAACCTCTCACTGAACATAGCTGCCAGTGGTGCTGCTAGCTCTGTCCTTAGTTCCTCAATATCCTGGGATGTATGCTATCCAGTCCCGTGCTTTGTCCACCTTTTGTTTTGTGAGCTTCTCTAAGACTGTCTCTTCTGTAAATGGACTGGTGTTCCCTCCTCTGCTCTTTATTTCTGATGCCCAGCTGTGGTCCTTGTCCCTCCCTTCTTCAGTGAATACTGAACAGGCATATTTGTTCAGCATTGATGCCTTTTCTTGTTCTCCTCTACTCACTCCCCTGTATCCCCTCTGAGTCTTACAACCCTCCCCGGGATGTCCTTCTTTCACTGATGTACCTATAGAATGTCTTATCCCCTCCCTTCACTGTCTGTGCCAATTTTTCCTCCATTTGCACCTTTGCACTCCTAACAGCTTTCCCTGCTCCTTCAGACAATTTAGGTACATCACCCTATCATCCTGCCCTTCCGATTCCGCTTATATTTTCTGAATGTGAACCTCTGGCGACAGCTGGTGAAGTGGATGAGCTACATTAATGTAGCTTTTCCTATTTCCACATGGAATGCTACCAGATCAGTTGTAACCACCCAACATATTTATGTTTTGCAATATATATATATTACACTGAAAAGCCAGCAGATTAGGCCCTATGGTCTGTCGAGTCTGCTCGGGATCGAGTGCCTACCCAGGGCACCGTTATAGGCCCGCCCCACAAGGTCCCCACCCGCAGCCCCAGTGGGGCTCTGGGATGTACTCTCCCTATACCTATTCCAGCCTTTCTTGAACCTCTCCACAGTTGTAACAGTCACCAGCTCCACAGGCAGTGCATTTCTGGGCTCCACCACCCTCTCAGTGAAATAGCTGCCTCCTTGTTTCCCCACACACCCTCCCCAATCAGCCTCCCATTGAGTGTCCCTCGTCGCCCCTGCCTCCTCAGCTGAAGCACCCTCTAGGCTTACATCTATTTATTCCTTTGAGATATTTGAAGACCTTGATCATATCCCTTTGTTCCTATATACATATTTTTGTTTATTTGTTTTTATTCTGCTCACCCTCCAGTTTTGATCCATGATGTTCATTTTTGATTCCACATGTGGTGTCAAGTGTATGTGCTGCAACTTTGATTTTGTGGACTGGATTAGGCCTGATGTTCTTAGTTGCCCATAAGGTCATGGACAGTATCAGTTGCCTGCTAATTTTACTTAGTCACGTTAAGCAACACATGCCCCAGATCCGTTGAACATGCTGCTGAAAAAGAGATGGCCATATTTAAAAACTTGCACTTAACTAGTGCCAGAATCTGTTGTAGTTCTAACTTTATTGGCTTTTAGTGACCTCAGTAGGTGTTACGAATTTACATTCTGGTGCTAAATACCATTTTAGAATTGTATGATGTAGTTTATGCCCATCTTAACCACTGAGTTCCTGAGATGAAAACTGATGCATTGTGACCGTAATGAAAAACTTACCATTGGTCATAAACTACATCATGCAGTTCTCACGCTCGCTGAGGTAACTAAAAGGGCTGTATAGATGGAGCAATAGCAGAATTGGAAACAGTGTTTAAAAGGCAGCTTCTAGGGTGGAAATAGACTTACAGGTTCAGTGCAGTTCTCCTTTAATTGAAAAACAATACTGAGGCAGAACTGAAATGGAAAAAGTGGACTTAAAGCTGTTTTCCAGTATTCATAAATCACCTGGAAGCAGAGAGGCGATAGAGGTAGTTCGGGGAGGTTTGAGGAGCTAGGACCAGTATGTGAGGAGGCAGGAAGATGAGTAGCTTGGGCACTGCAAGGAAACTGAGGATAGAGGAATTTAACAAATGCCTAAGAACCTGGTGCCAATCCAAAGGTTATGGGCTGGTGGGTGAGTGGGGAGGAACCTGGGATGACAGTGATCTACTGTAAGGATAGACTTCACCTAAGTGAGGAGAGCAAGAAGGTATTGAAGCAGAGGATGGGGGTTTCGTAGCAAAAGAAGGGCATTTAAACTAGGAGTGGGGTGGCAAGTGGACAGGAGGCATGCAGAATCCACATGAAGGGAAGCCAAATGAGCATACCCCATGCTAGAAGCAATGGAAAAAAGGGAGTACTAGAGGGATGCTAGGATGGGAGAGCTGGAGGGAGGGAAGGAAAGGGTGGAGGTAGTCACCTTATGACATAGGAGCCTAGGAACAAAACAGCAGGGCTACAGGCTCTCATGGCAGAAGGGAGGTGGACATGGCAGCCATCACTGAAACATAGGCCAGCCATTACCAGGACTGGACCTGGTGGTACCAGGGTATAAGATATTCTGCAAAGATAAGGTAAATGGGAAGGGTGGGGGAGGTGGCACTGTTTGTGAGAGAAGGACTGAAGTGTGTTCTTGAGGAGGGTAGTACAGAGTCGTTATGGGTGCAAATCAAGGACTCCTTGAATAGGACTCTCAGGATGGGAGTAGTGTACAGGCCACCATCTCAGAGAAGTTAGACAGAGAACTAGCGTGACAAATCAGAAGGTCCCATGAAAGGGTAGCACGGTGATTGTGGGGACTTCAACCTGCCCAGAGTGGATTGTAGTACCCCAGCCACCACTTAATAGAAGGGAGCAGATACTCCTTGACGTGTTCCAGGATATCTTCCTAATGCAAATGGTCAGCGAGCCAACCAGGCTAGGGAACACCCTAGACCTCGTGGTTGGTAGATGGGGAGTTCAGAGGGAGCTGGGGGTGGAATAACCGCTGGCATGGAGCAAACCACCACTCAGTGTGGTTCACGTTGAAAATGGGTAAGGAGAGAGTAGAAACAGGTATAGGAGTGTTGGACTTCAGGAAGGCCAGCTTTGGGAGGAGTGGGGAGGTAGTTAAAGGGTATCTAGCCAGAATCCAAACTAATATGGACACTAACCAGAGATGGGAGGTCATAAAACTGAGGATTTAGGAGGCAACCAAAACCTGCATCAGGATCCAGAGTAAGAGAGCTAGGACCAAGAAACCCAGCTGGTTGAGCAAGAGGGTCATGGAGAAAGTAAGAAATAAAAAGCCGCCTTTAGGAGGTTCAAAACAACAGGGAGCGGGAGGACAGAGAGGGTTACCTGAAGGAATCGAAGGAGGTGACAAAGGCAGTATTGGCAGCCAAGGTGTCTAAGGTGCTCAGGCTGACGCAGGGCATCAAGAAAGGGAAAAGGAATTCTTTAGATACAGCAGGGAGAAAAGGAGTTGTAGGGACAAAATAGTAAGGACTAAGAGGGATGGAGGTGGGAGGAAATGGGCAGAGCAGGTAGAAGAGCTAATGAATGCCTCCTTCGGTGTTTACTAAGGAGAAAGGAGCTACCAAGGAGGGTGGGAGGTGGGTCAGGGAGGAGGTGACAGATGGGTGAATCACAGAGGGCAGGGTACTGGAGAGCTTGGGGGCACTGAGGGTGGACAAGGTGCCAGGGCGGATGGCATTCACCCCAGGGTACTGAGAGAGCTGGCAGAAATCCTGGTGGGGCCCTTGGCAGACCATGTTCAATCAATCAATCAGACTTTATTTAACCAGGCAATTACATCATTGATCTAGCTCATTTTCAAGATGGTCCTGGACACAAAGGACAAAAACAATTTCAGTGCTATGACATAACATAGTACACAGTGATCATTACAGTGTAGCAATTATACTGTCAGTAGGAGCTGGAGCAAACTTACAGAGTCAATTATAAACCTACACACAGCATACAATGCCTCCTAGTCTCAGAACTGTACCTCAGCACTGGAGGATGGCTCACGTGGTACCCCTCCATAAGAGCGGTCCCAAAGACGAACCTACATCCATCAATGGAAAAACTGATGGAGACAATCCTGAAGGAGCCGCTGGTGTTCCTTCTGGAGACCAATGGGCTGCAGGATGTTAGGCAGCATCGGTTTGTCATGGGCAGATCCTGTCGGACCAACCTGGTGGATTGCTGTGACGGGTAACTAGACAGTTGGACAAGGGCCATGCAGTGGATGTCCTGTTTCTGGATTTCAGTAAGGCATTCAACTCTGTGCTGTATGGGAGACTGGGTAGTAAGCTGACAGGTAGAGGTGCAGGGGTGAAAATGGTGGGATGGGTAGTAAACTGGTTACAGGTAAGGCAGCAGAGGGTGGTGGTGGGAGGGAGCTCATCTCCGAGGGGCAGTGACAAGCGGAGTACCTCAGGGCTCAGTGCTGGGACCAATGTTGTTTGGGTTGTTCATATCAGACATCTCAATGGGCATCAAGAGCAAGATCAGTTTGTTTACAGATGACACCAAGATGGGAGCAGTAGTGGATGACCTAGGAGGGTGGCATGGGTTGCAGGATGATGTGTCAAAACTGGAGACCTGGTCGGACACCTGGCAGTTGGGGTTCAATGCTAAAAGTGCAAGGTGCTACATTTTAGGCAAAAACCCCCAAGAAGGAGCTACTGGCTTTTGGGGGATGTCAGCTAGCCGTGACGGAGGAGAAGGATCGGTGGGTGATTATTTATTTATTTAGTTTTTGTTGACTGGGTAAGTACACTAGACATATTCTGCCTATTTTCAGGCACGACCGGGAGGGATACAGATGAATGCCAACTGACCTTGAACCAGATTAAGCTGTTGGTGGTATTTTTAGTGAATGGGGAAATTTGGTCAGGGCACCGAAAATTCCTCTACTCTTTTCGAGAAGTGCCATGGATCTTTAACATCCACCTGAACTACCAGAACAGGCAGATGGGACCTCGGTTTAACGCTCTCATCTGAAAGACAGGACATCAGGGCACAGCATCCCCTCATGCTGCACATATAACGGGCTCAATGAACAATTCAGCACAGTGCAGGAAGGCGCTGCAAAGGGCAACAAAATGCCTGTTGTATTGCCAGGGTATATCTTCAAGGAGAGGAGGTGATCCTGTCATTTTATAGGTCACTGGTTAGGTCACACCTGGAGTACTGTGTGCTGTACTGGCACCCATACCTGAAGAGGGACATTAAGTTACTGGAGGGGCAGCGCAGGGCAACAAAGCTGATCCAGGGACTAAGGGACTTCACCCTACATGAGAAGGCTGAGGAGGCTGAACATGTACTCACTAGAGGAGAGGAGATATGGGGATATGATTGAAACCTTCAAGTACATGAAGGAAATAAGACAGGCACAGAGGAACTATTTAAGTTAAAGAGGGTAGGGACACTCGAGGTCAAGATCTCAGATTGGAAGGGAAGGTTCAGGAGGAAGAAGAAGACACTTTTTTTTTTTTTTTACAGAGAGAGTGGTGTCTGGGTGGAGCGCATTGCCTCGGAAGTGGTATCCTGTAGAACAGTGGACTGCTTCAAAGGGGATGGCATAGGGTGAGAGGAGGGTCAGGGGAGGGTCAGCTGCAGTATAAGATTTGCTAGCTCACACTCAGAGCAGACTCGACAGACCATAAGGCCTTTATCTGCTGGCAAATTGCATGTTACGTATAACAATTTTAATGTATAGTATTTAATTGCTGTCTGCTGACCACAATTAACTTGTTGCGCTAAAACTGGGCAACCTGGGTTTGGCAGCAGAATTAGGAACATGTGGTTGGGCAGCCAAGGTGGAGGACAGCAGCCTGAGAATGAGCGTTGCCTCTGCAGCTACCCTGTATTGCAGGCCAGGGAAGCTTTCTCCTTCATGATGGGACATGCTGCATGTACTCAAGGAAACACAGAAACATAGATTTGACAGCAGATAAGGACACGCCTGGCCGTCCAGTCTACCCATTTCTCCCTACCTACACTGTTACTACAGGCCCTAGTGAGGTTTTGTGTTGCTTCTCAGTGAGGGGCTGGAGGACAAGAGGAAACTCATAACTCCTTGATGTGACTAGGGGCATGGATAGTGTTAAGGGTGTGCTCCATGCTCTGAGCCAGCCAGTGATCACAGGAGAACACTATCTTTGTAAAATATTCAGATCTTACTTCAAGAGGTTCCTGCAGTAGGTCATCACATATAGGACTGCACCCCCTAGCGTCAGGTTTCAACGGCAAACTGTAGCTAGCAATCAGCCAGGACCGCCCCGATGTCAGGTGAGGTGGCGTCAGCCCGTCTATAAAGGGTGGTCTGCGCCCGCCCGCCCACTAGTTCTTTCCGCTTCTCGCTTCAGTTCGTTCGACAGACGTGGTACAACAGCAATCAAGCCGCTTAGTATTCAACGATTTTCGTCATCTTCAGTATTTTCTCTCGAATTTTTCAATCGAGTGTTATGTCGTCTTGTTTTAAAAGAAGTGCCCCAAGTGTGGCGCCCAACTCGCGATGGGCGACTCACTCCTGCTGTCTCTCTTCGTGCTTTAGGCCCCAGGCAGGCGACTCACACCTGCTGTCTCCTCTGCCTGGGGCCTAAGCACAACTTGGTTGAGTGTGCTGTTTGCCGTGGGTTCAGCCAGGCCACACGGACCCGACACAAGTGGACCTCGAGGCCGACCTTCTGACCCAACGGCTGGCTTCTATGGAAAAGGAGCTTTAGGGCGAGGTCGCCCTCACTGGCCCCAGTAAAAAGGAAGAAAAAGAAGGACAAGGAGAAGCGCCAGAGAGAAGCCCATTGCCACAAGGGAGACCCTCCACTTCCAGAACCGTGAGTACCACTCTTTCGGTGCATCCATCCGCTCTGCAGGCCGGATGCCTTCTCCCCTCCTGCCAAGGTGTGTGGACCGCTGGGGTTGCCTCTCGAGGTCTGTGTCGGTTCTCCCACTGTAGCACAGACGTAATTAGCCCTCCCGGCCCTGCGCCGAGCACTGGCCCAGACCGCTCAGCCTGACTGTGGTTCTTCTTCCGCAGCCAGCCTGGTCATGACTGGTAAGCTGGACGATGGACCCTCCATCAACCACACAGCCGCATCTGTTCTCCTGTCGGGCTCCCTTTAAGACCCGATGCTAGGGACGAGTGTGCTCGTGGGGACACTCATCCCCTGCCGGTCTCTACCCCCAGAGATTCGCCACCCATTCCTGACCTTTCCCTTCCGTGCGGGATCGCTCCTAGACCTGTTGTTGGATCTCTTCAGAGCTTCCCCTTCACCTGGTTCTTTCTGCCACTGGATCCCCACCCAGGGGTCCGCCGCGACCAGGATCTTTCTGGTATGGAGCTCCTCCCTTGGGACCCTCGGCCCTATGCCTGATCCTTGCCGCTGCCCAGCGGCCTTTGTGCCTCCCCAGATGGGCCCTCAGCTCCTCCTGCTGGACCCTCTGGCAGTCTTCAGGGTTTGACCTCCATGTTCCGCTGCCAAGTGGCCCTCCGCTGGACCTTCTCATCTGATGCCAGGCCCATATCCAACGATGGATATCCTCCGTCCGGATACCCCCACCAGGTTATGCTTCGGGTTTGCAGGGTACCAATACCCTACTGGCATCATCCCACTTACCCGCCTCTTGGCTGGATATCCCGGTACCAGCCTCCTCCACCGCCTGATTGTGAATCTGTCCCAGCGTGGTGGCAGGATGCTAGGATGCAACTCCTTACAGAACTTAGGCAGTCCCAGCTGCTCGGAGGAATTCCTCTACCCAGAGCACCACCTCCTACTCCAGTTCATTTGGGACGTGATGCGGGTTCTCTTCCAGTGGGTGACACCGGATGGAGCCTTCCTTTCCCAGTGGGTCTGAGCCCTCTGATTCCGATTCGGACTCCAGTATCGACTTCTCTGAACCTCGTTCACCAGTCAAGCTTAATCCAAAGAATCCCCAAATCCCCTGCAGGATCCTTCTTCTGGGGATTTATTGAGAACTATTCAAACAGCAAGGGTTGGCCATCAAGAGGTAGATCCTCAGCGAAAAAGGCTCGCTGAACATTTGGACTTGTCCACCAAAGACCATCTACCCATTCCCCTTGGATGGACCCACACGAGGATCTAGTTACTACAATATGGCAACAGCCCTCTTCCATCCATGCTGTTTTCAGGAAGGCTGGTAGAACCTGCTTCCCCGGAAGGATCTCTCATCTGACTTCTCACCCAAAAGCCAACTCTGTGGTCATCACGGCGCAGCATGACAGCTCGGCTCAACCTAAACGCTTGAGTTCCTCCCCACTAGACAAGGACTCAAGACATCTTGACCGGGTTCGGGTAGGAAGATCTATCATTCACCTCCTGTGCCATCCAGTCACTGAACTACATGTCCCACATGGTGGCTTTTGAGAGGCCCTCTCACAGAGCTGGAGAGGGACCTTCAGGACATCCCTGACGAAACCTCAGGGCTAAACTGTTGGACAAGATTCGCATGAATAAATCTTCCTGCCGTTCGCTCCAGGCCACTTATAATTCTGTGGACTCCATGGCTCAGGCAGTGACCTTGGGAATCTGCCTTCGACACCTAGCATGGCTGCACCTCGCAGGTTTGGCACAGGATGTCCAGTCATCCCTTTTGGTTGCACCTTTCAGGGTCACGTCCCATTTGGTGGCGGCGTTAAAGACATTATTACAGGGCTGCAAGAGGCGGTAGTTCTCTTAGAGACATATGCTCCATGTGTCGGACGGGTCAAAAGAAATGGACCTTTGTCACCAGAGAAGATGGAACAAGAACCAGAACAAGCATGGGGCAAAAGACATGCCACTGGCTCTGGAGCCCAAGCTCTTCAGGCTAAGTTAGCTAAAGCAGCCTCTGGAACCAAAGCTCAGCTCCCTCCAGCGTCCTGACTGCCCCTCCTCCCACTCCCTCCGTCCCCTTGAGGAACCGGTAGAAGAGGTTCGGACTCCACCTGGAGGGTGGAAGTCCGTCACTGCAGATATATGGGTTCTTAATCTCATTCAAAGAGGTCACTCAGTCGAGCTCCTGGAGATTCCACCTTCAGAGCCTCTGGGAAGGTCCTTTTACCCGTTAGGTCAGATCCCCATCATACACCAAGAGATCCAGGCCCTGCTACAAAGCGCCATAGAACCCGTCCCTCCAAATCAACTTGAAGGGATTCTACTCCCATTTCTTCCTATTCTCAAAAAGATGGGGGTTCTCGACCTATCTTGGATCTCTGCATGCTTAGCCTCTTTGTGGAGTACAAGAGGTTCGCATGCCGACTCTGCAGGGACTCCTGCCCCTGCTCCTGTCAAACACGTGGCTGTGCTCCCAGGATATGCAGGATGCTTACCTTCATATCCCCATCCTCCCGCCCACAGCCCGCTTCCTTGATTCTCCTTCTGGGAAAACCATTTTCAATTCAAGGCACTCCCTTTGGCCTGTCCTCAGCACCTGGGTTTCTCCAGTGCCTAGCAGTGGTAGCAGCGTTTTCTCCGCTGCAGGGGCATACATGTGTTCCCATACCTGGGCGTCTGGCTCTTTTCAGCCCCATCTCCGAACAACTGAAGGGTCTCTCCTTCACTCTGGATCTGTTTGCCCAGCTGGGCATCTCGGTCAACCTCCCCAAGTCTCAGCTAGTACCCTCTCAGCTCCTCCAATTTATTGGGGCGGTACTGGATACAGTCCAGAGCAATGCCTTCTTACCATTAGATCGAGCCGAGACCTTGGCTTCTCAGGCCCCTTTGGTGGCCAAAGCTCGATGGACCCCAGCGCACTTGGTGCTCTAATTTTTGGGTCTTATGGCAGGCAGCCATTCCTACTGTCCCCTGGCCAGACTGCACATGAGGGTTACCCAGTGTTCTCTTGAGTCCAGCGGGATCAACAATCGGACGACATAAACTAACTGGTAATGATCTCCAACAGCCTTTGGAAAGACTTCCTCTGGTGGCAAGACCTCACCAACTTGTTGGGGAGACCCTTTCCATTTTCTGACTCTCTCCCAGACCCTCACCTTGGATGCCTCCAATATGGGTTGGGAGCCCACTTGAGGATCACAGAACTCAAGGTTAAGTGGTCTCCTCAGGAGCAACATCTTTACATCAACATCCTGGAGACCAGCGCGTCCTCTATGATCTCCATACCTTTCAGTCGTTACTGCTCCTGGGAACATTTCTGATCCAGACAGACAACATGGCTACTGTCTGGTACCTCAACAAACAGGGAGGTACCCGGTCGTACCCTTTTGCAGGGAAGCAGTGAGAGTATGGTATTGGGCTATTCAGCACAGCCTGTTTCTGACAGCAGTCCACGTGCCAGGCGGTACAACGTCCTGGCGGACAGTCTCAGCTGATCAGTGTCCAGGGCTCATGAGTGGGAACTAAAACAGGAAGTAGTAGAAGACCTGTTTCTTCGTTGGGGTCAGCCAGACCTAGATCTGTTCGCCTTCCCATCCAATGCAAAACTACCCAATTTTTGCTCACTTGTTCCCAGGCATGGTGCTTTTTGGCGAGATGCACTGTCTCTCTCTTGGACAGGAGGTTTCTATATGCATTTCCTCCTTACCTCTCATTCAGAAGGTTCTGTTGAAACTACGGGGAGAAGGGGCCTACTTGATTTTGATTGTCCCTCTGTGGCCCCAGCAGATTTGGTTCCCACTGTTACAACAACTAGTTCTGGAACCGCCGGTCCTTCTGCCACCGTCTTGTGACCTTCTGTCTGAGGAGCAGGGCATCTTAGTACATCTGAGTCTTCAGTCTCTCCATCGTCATGCATGGCACCTGTGGACATAGCAGTTTCTCACGATGGAGTTTCATCTCAGGTTGCTCAAGTCCTGGTGGAAGCCAGAAAACCCTATACCAGATCCACTTATGCCATGAAGTGGAAGAGATTTTCTATCCGGGCCACAGCCAAATGCTTGGACCCTTTTCTTCTTTCGACCTCCCAAGTGTTAGAGTACCTCTTACATTTTTCTGAGTTGGACCTTAGTTACTCCTTTCTTAAGGTCCATCTCTCTCTGATGTTGGCCTACCACCTCCGGTGGAGGGCAAAACCCTAACACAACTAGAGGTTTCCAAAACTTTCTTGAAGGGTATCCTTCATTCAAACCTCAGTCCGGAACCCCTGTCCTCCCTGGGATCTTAATTTTTGTTGGAGAAACTTTTGCCCCACTTTGAACCGGCAGCAAGTTGTGATATCGCTTCCTGTCCTGGAAGATGCTGTTTTTAGTTGCAGTTTCTTCAGCTCGAAGGTTTCAGAGCTTCAGGCCTTTGTTTGCAGAGAGCCTTATTGATTTTCCACAAGGACGGGTGGTCCTGAGGACTAATCCTTCTTTTCTCCCAAAGTTGTTTCAGAGACTACTCCCAATCAAGTGTTGAACTGCGGTCTGTTTTCCTCAACATTACAACAGGGGAATACCTTCTGCACACCTTGGATGTGCATCGGATTTTGAGTACTATACGTCCCGGACTAAGAAGGCTCAAAAGTCGAACCAACTCTTTGTGGCCTTTGCCTCATAGTGTCAGGGCATGGCTGTCTCGAACAGGCTATTTCTAGGTGGCTGGCTAACTGTATTCACTAAACCTACAGAAATACGGAAAAATCTTTCAGATTGGTTAAAAAAGGCCACTGTACCAAAAGTGTAGCCATTTCTACCACTTTTCTAGGAATGTGTCCACTGGGAGATCTGTGCAGTGGCCACTAGTCTTCTGTCCACACCTTCACTAAACACTACAGTCTGGACATTGCCTCTAGGCGTTGAGCTGGTTTCGGTCTTGCAGTTCTGCAAGGTCTTCTGTCTTAAGGCAGATCTTTAGTTTGCAGACATCTTCCTCCTCCCAGAAACTCGTCTCCGACTCCTTCTTTCTGTTGGACTCTCTGGAATTCAGTCCTGTATGTGATGACCTACTGGGAACCCTCTCAAAGTAAGATATAGCCGTCACGTAAGAACTTACCATAACAGTAGATCTTGAGAGAGGTTCCTGCAGTAGTCTAATTCCTACCACCTTTCCCCAGGTCCTGGAATTCTTTTTTTATCCTGTCTAGTCTCCTGGTCTAGCCAGGGCACAGGGCCCCAGGGATTGTTACTCCTTTCTTTCTGCCATTCTCTTTCTAGATCTCTGGTGGAAAAGAACTGGAGAAGTGAGGCAGAGACCGCCCCTTTTATAGATGGGCGGCGTCCGCGTCATCTGTGGCGGTCTAAGCTGATGATTGCTAGCTACAGAGTTTGCCGTTCAGACACTGACGCCAGTACTATATGTGATGACCTACTGCAGGAACCTCTCGAAGATCAACTGTTACAGTAAGTTCTTATGTAACTGCTATTTATCTGTGCTCCTCTGGCCTTTCTGGAGCACAGTCAGGAGAGTTCCTGGCAGCTGGATGGTGGTGGTTGGGGGTCCAGCAGGGGCACTGGGATATAAATCAGGCTTTTTTATTGAGTGGAGTTCACAGTTAGATCAGCAAACAACTGGGCAAGCGGGCAGCTGCTACGTTAATTAGTGGGCCAACAAGATCAGGTGTGTGGGTAGCCACCAAGTTAGTGTGCACTTTGACATGCTGACAAGGAACAAGCATGCTGGCACAAGTTAGTGGGTGAGTTGGTAGGCAGGTAGGAAAGAGCATGAGTGCAACCAGCAGACTAAAAAGAATGACTGAGGAAGTGAGTGTATCAACCACTGGTGAATTAAAAGTAGATGAACAAGCAAAGAAGGAAACATAATATTTTTAAAGTCCATAGACAAAAGAAAGAAAAAACAGTTGAAACCGAACAGAGGAATTGTGGCCAGAAGAAGATGAAAGAACAGAGAGCAAAGGTGAGGCAGAAATACCAGAGTAAGAAGCATAACAGGAAGGAAAGAACAAAGATTACAGAGGAATAAAATGAAAGTTAAAGACAAATCACAGAGACAGGTAAGCCAGAAAAAGCAGCAAGACAGCGAGACCGACAATTGTAGGGTGTCCTGCATGTATCGAGGGAAGCCTGATGGGTACTTTCGTGTGTATGTGTATGTGTATGTGTGTTTAGAAAGTTGCCTAATTTCAACAGGTTGTCTTTGGAATATAAAAAAAACCTACTGTCTTTTGTTTTTACTTTGAACGTAGGTCACCAAAAGTTTGAATGATCTGTAACTGATGTACTGTATGCTTTTGTTGGAAATTGTTATATGGTGAATGTGAAAGACTAGTCCAGGATATGGAAGATTAATTGCTCTGTTTACCTTTGTGTACACAACACAAGTTTATGGACACAATTTTCCTGTAGACTGTTCCTCAATTTACCTTAAAAACAACTGACACATTTGGGGCAGGCTGCTTGTACTAAGTAGCTGCCTGCCGAACTTTTCTAGACAAAATGAGAATTTTTAGTTAAGTAATTAATAACTTATAATTGAAAGCTTGGCTCATATTTGAAGTACGAGCCAGCCGCTTTACTCAAGTCACTGCAGCTCCAACCTAAAAATAGCACTTTGATGACATGCTCAGGGCAGAGCTGCAGGCGCTATATGTATAACATTTTAAGATTGAGGGATGGGGAGCATCTAAATATACATACAGTACCTTTGTCTACAGTTTTACATGTATGGTGCTAGAGTATATATTAACCCACACTTGTACATGTAAAACTGCAGACAAAGGCACTGTATGTATATTCAGACATCCCCCTCAACTGATCTCAGTGTTATACATATAGCATACATGCAGCCCGTTCACGGTATACGTCATCAGAGTGCTGTTTTTCCTGCAGCGCGTTTGGTGGACGGCTTGGCTTGTACTCAGAAGTTACAAGCCGTGCTTCAAAATGTAAGTTATTATTTTATTGTGTAACTAAAAATGTTAATTTTGATCTAGAAAAGCTCCTCAGGCAGCTGCTTAGTATGGAGTTGCCTGCCTGAGCCTGAAGATGACAGTTGTGCTTTAAAAATACAAGAATACTGGTAGACTTGCGGAGTCTCTACTGAATGCAGTTGGTCAGCACATGGGATGAAGTGGTGCAAGGCTCCAGGATCTAAACCGATCCCTGTATTTTACAGGAAATGTACAGTAGCTGTCTATAGGACACTATTCCAGAGCTAGACCTGTATTGTATTGAAAACAAAGCAATTCAGGAAAAATCTAGCCACAGTTACAGGAGGGAAATGTTAAACTGATATGGGAGCCCAGGTGGTGTGGTCTGAACAGGTGGCTGTGGACTATGAGCCAGAGATGGGTGAAGAAACCAGTGGTGTGTGTCTATCCAGGTGCCATGGTGCTTGGAGATTCAGTGTCTAGTAGTGATTGTTTGGGTGCATTTAAAACATGATGGCATCAGTAACACACACTAAGGTGTCACACTACCATGTGTTTAGATTTCATTATAAAATGGGTAAGGAAAATTGAACTTTTGATTGGCTGAAACTGAAGTGTCATACGTTTACACATAGTAAAAAATAAAAAGTACTGACAAGTAAATCAATGACCGTACTGCACAAAAAATCAGTGTGCAATTAGAATGTTCGCGTTGAAATGCCGCCATTGTTTTCCCCCGTTAAGGTAGCTCGTCCCTATGAAAGAAACTGGTGCTATTCTGTTTTCATTTATTTTCTCTGGTAAGGCAACAGTATATCTCCCTTTCAAAACCCCACTCCTGATAACTCACTGCTCGCTTCATGAGCAACTAAAAACACATAGTGGGTTTTTCTTTTCCTTGCGGTCACTTCCGTGTCCGAAACACTCCATTGAACAAACACTTTCGGCTAAGCTCAGCGACAAGCTCAGGAGAGACGCTGCTCAATCCTGCATCATTGAAATAAAAAGAAAATCAAAAAAATATACGGGTTCTCCCAAACCCGAGTGTGTATATGTGTGGTTGGGGGTCCTGCCTGCCTGCCAAAGCCATGACGTCATTTTCTTGCTGGCGGAAGGACTTATTTTATCAAGTTCTGATAAAATTGCCTTTAGCTGTTTACAGATGTGCTATTTTGTAGGAGCAAAAATGTTTTAAAAAAAAAGATGCCCATTTTATAAGCGAATAAAACACTCCAAGGTGTGTGTTGAACAGATATTACAGCACTTCCAGGGGCTGAAGGCATGCGGCCGGCTCCCCGGCCTCCTACTTCACCCCGGCGCAGTAATATCTGTTCAACACACACCTTGTCATGTCTTATTGCTTTCATAACACATAAGAAAAGGGCAACAAAATGATTATTGCATATAAATTACTCAGAACCTTTATTACAAGCAAGAAATTGTTAATGAACTAGTAAATTAAAAGAAGGTGGGTAGGAGCACGGCCAAGGCTTAAAGTAGCACATATTTTAGGGTACAATTTAGAGTTTCTGTGCTCCTCTATTTGGGAGGAGCACACCATGCTAAATCCTTAACACAACCCCTGCTAAGGGATGAAGTACTCACTGTCTGTGACACTGGCACTTTCAGACTCAATGCCCACAACCCCTCTCCTAGATTTTGTCTCCATGGATATGGGGTGGGGTATACTGTGGAGGCATCAGAGGTACATGGTATTGGGGTTAGGAGATTGCTAGAGGCAGCCAGAGGGCTGGATTGCAGGCAGGAGCCACAGATAGAATAATAAAATTGACAATGGGTATTTGAACAAAAAATCCTATAAACTGGGGCTGTCCAATGGCCTACTGGTAGCACACAACGCTGGTGACCCAAGTTTGGTAAGAGCTCGGTGGCTGAAGGCAGCAGTGCTTCCAGCCCAAGGAGGAATGATGTCTGGTTTGTTGCTCTGGCAACACCTGTGGTGAGCCAGGAGCTTTCCTGTCCTGCAGGGGACATAAGAAGCAATTCAGGGTCTCATGGGACTATGCCTAACGTCAGGAGAGGAGGATGGAGAGAAAATGAGGAAAAAAAGCCCTGCTGACAGGATGATTCTACTTGGTCCACTACAGGCTGCACCACCAACTTCACCCTGGCTCAGCCGGCTGGATTGTTTACCAGGGGAGGGGAGGGGTCTTCCCTCTGGTCCTGCCCTGTTAGGTAGGAAGGAGGGGGATCTGGATGGGATTAACTGAAACCAAGAGACTGGACGGCTGATGGTCGAAGGGGAATGGCAGCACCAAGGGCATAAGATGTTTGTTTTGTTTGTTTATTGTTAACTGGGTTGGTACATTGATCAGCAGGAACCGCTTTCAGGCACAACCTGACGAAGAAGAGGGCAAGCAAGGGCAGTAAAAGTGCATATCAGATACCATTAGAGTGTTGGCAGTACAATTATTGATACAGTCATCAGATTCAGATTCAGTACAAGAGAATTAGACATTGCAGACGCGGGGAAATCCTGTTAACTGATTGTTCAGCTAAGGTGTTAAAGGAGAACTGCGCTGAACTTGTAGGTCATGTTTCCCTGTAGAAGAAGAGTTTTAAATACTGGTTCCAGTTCTGTTACTTTTGTCTCTACAGGCTTTTTTTCTTCCTCATCAGTACCATTTTATAACTGCCTGATGTAGTTTATGCCCTTGCCCAGGTCTCCTGTTATTGTCACAGTGCATCCATGTTCTGTTATAGACCTCGGGGTTGAGAGGGACATAACTACATCACAAGTTCCAAATGGCACTTAACACCAGAGTGTAAGTCAGAAACAACAACAGATTTTACTAAAAGGCCTGTATAAATGGAACAGTGACAGAACTGGACCGAGTGTTTACAAAAAGCTTTTACTGGGAACAGTTAATTAGAGGTTCAGCACAGTTCTCCTTTAACCGAGGAAGGGCATATGTCAAAAGCAACACAAAGCATGTTTCAGTTTATACTACAAGTGGTCTGTTGGTCTGTTGTGTAATCCCTATAAGGCACACCAGGAGGTGGGTAATTTGAGGATTATGGAGAATGAGAGTATTTGTCTCAGTAATTTGTACTTTTATTGAAAAAGTTATACATTAGTAGTTTTCATTAATTAAATCCATCATCTTTTATGCTTTCCTGGTGGGGACTCAATTATTAGGGGATAGAACTGGGGAGCAGGGAAAACTGAAGTAAGGTGCCTGCCTGGTGCCATGGCTTGGAGGGACAGGAAGCGCATCCTTAGGATCACGAGAACAGTTGCGGGAGTCTGAGCTGGGACGTCATTGTCCACCTAGGGACAAATGACTTAGCTCATCATGAGATTAGAGCAGTGCAGAAGGACTTGTAGAGTTGGTGAGGGGCTTAAGACAAGTAGACACACAGTATCCTTCTCAGAGGTACTGCCTGTCAGTGGCATGGGTGAGGCGAGGGTACTTGCACCATGCAGTTTAACAAATGGTTGAAAATGGTGTGGAGCACAGGGGTTTGGCTTCATTGGGGACTGGGGTTCCACCTGAGGGACACCAGCCTATACTGGCAGGATGGTCTGCATCTGTCCAGGAAGGGAACAAGTCTTTAGCAATCGGTTTAAATGCCTCATTGGCAAGCCTTTAAACTAGTCAAGGGGAGGCACTGATAAGCAGCATGAAAATCCCAGTCTCCCCTACAAAACAGGGTACTAAATGAGAAAAAGACCAAGGTAGAAAGGTCAGTGGGGATGCCGCTACAGAAGGTAAAGCCATCAAAAAATGGAGAGCAATGAGTGCCAATGCCCGTAGTCTGGGTAACAAGCTTCCTGAATTAGTGGCCTTGATGGAGGAGGAAGATCTGGATATCGTGGCAGTCACTGAAACATGGTACACACAGAACCATGACGGGACGTAAACATACCAGGATACACTATCTATAGGAGGGACAGGGAGGGTAAAGGGGAGGAGTAGCTCTCTACATAAGAAAAATCAAAGCCACAGAACAAAAGGTAAACAGGAGGAGAAGAAGCACTGTGGGTCAATTTGGAGGCAAGCAATGGCTCCACAATCCGCACATGGGTTTATACAGACCCCTCTCAGGGGAGGAAATGGACAAGGAAATGATAGAAAGTATACTTAGAATGGCAGATAAAGGGAGATATTGCTGATGGGTGATCTGAATATGCCAGATGTTAACTGGAGTGCAGTTGCAGCAGCCACTTCTAAGAGTGGGGTTATTCTAGATGCACTACAGGGGCATGCCTTAGACAACTAGTATTGGAGCCCACTCGAGAGGGAGCAGTCTTAGATCTGGTTCTCTCAAATGGAGATGAAGAGGATCACAGATGTAGAAGTGGTAGCCATCTGGGAACTAGCGACCATCGAACAGTATGGTTCACAATAAACACAGCAATAGAGTCAAGCCATACAAAGACAAAGGTACTGGATTTTAGGAGGGCTGACTTTGCAAAAATGGGTGAGTGCCTAAGGAATGCACTAGCAAATGGGCAGGAAGGAGGGTGGAAGAACAATGGGAATAATAAAAACTGCCATCACAGAGGTAACAAGCCTTTGTGTAAAGCAAATAAACAAAATGAAACGAGGTAAGAAACCACTATGGTTCTCAAAGGAAGTGGCAATGAAGGTTCAAGAGAAAAAGAAAGCATTCAGGAAGTACAAGGAATCACAGAAGGAACAGGACAGAGAACTGTATCAGTTAAAGCAAAGGAAGCTGGAAGAGCAAGGCAGTCAGAACAGCAAAGGCCCAAACCGAGGAAAAGATAGCCAAATCAGTTAAGAAGGATAAAACCTTTTATAGGTACATCAGGGAGGCGAAGGAAGACCAAGGAGGGATAGTGAAGGCTTAATAAAGGGGAGGGAGGGTGGGCAGAGGGTGACTGTGAAAAGGCAGAGATACTAAACAAATATTTTGCTCAGTATTTACAAAGGAAGAGGGAGTACCCAAAACAAACAGTAGAAACACTCTGGATGCAGAGGTTGATGCCAGCCATTTACAGAGGAAAGGGTTCTGAAAGAGCTCTTGAAGCTGAGGGTGGACAAAGCGATGGGGCCTGATGGGATTCATCCCAGAATTCTAAAAGAACTAAGGGTAGAACTAGTGACACCACTGACTACCCTCTTTAACAAATCATGGGAGGATGGGGTGGTACCTGAGGACTGGAGGAGGGCAGATGTGATCCCCTTCACAAAAGTGGGAGCAAGGCAGAAGCAGGAAACTACAGACCTGTTAGTTTAACCTCAGTGGTAGGGAAAATGATGGAATCACTTCTGAAGGAAAAGAATTGTTGAGTATCTAGAGGCCAGAGGGCACAGGACCCAAGGCAGCATGGATTCACAGCGGAAGGTCATGCCAGACAAATCTAATAGATTTCTTTGACTGGGTGACCAAAGTAGTTGATCAGGGAGGGGCTGGGGACATGGCCTACCTAGACTTTAACAAGGCATTTGACACAGTCCACACAAAGATTAATATACAGATTAGCCAGCCTGGAGTGGGTTCAAGATGGTAGCCTGGGTAAAGAATTGGCTGGAGAATAGGACACAGAGGTAATAGTAAATGGGAGTCCACTCTGAAAAAAAGGGGGTTAGTAGTAGGGTACATAAGGTTCAGTATTAGGACCGGTCCTCTTCAGTGTCTTTATAGCTTACATTGCAGAGGGACTGGAAGGAAAGTATGTCTCTTTGCAGATGACACAAAGATCTGCAACAGAGTTGATGCACAAGGTGGGATGGAAAGGATGAGAAGGACTTGGCAAGGTTAGAGGAATGGTCAAATGTATGGCAGCTTAGATTCAATGCTAAGAAGTGCAAGGTAATGCACCTGGGAAACAAAACCCAGGGAAGAGTACACAATGGGGGAGATACTAACAACAACAAAAATGGAAAGGGACCTGGGGTAGTCATATCAGATGACCTAAAGGTGGGCGAGCAATGTGAGAGGGCAGCAAGAAGGGCTGGGGAATACTGGGATGCTTGGAGAGGCATCACCAGTAGAAAACAAGAGTTATTATCCTCTGTACAGACAGCTGGTGAGACCACATCTGGAGTATGCGTGCAGTTCTGGAGACCCAATCTCCGCAAAGACATAGACAGGATGGAAGCTGTCCAGAGGAGGGAACTAAAATGGTGCAGGGTCTGCACCAGGAAGACATATGAAGAGAGACTTAGGAGCTTAATATGTATAGCCTCGAGGAAAGGAGGAGAGGGGGACATGATAGAAACTTTCAAGTACCTCAAGGAATCAACAAAGTCAAGAGGTAGCATCTTTCAAAAAAGAGGTGTGCAAGAACAAGGGGCACAATTTGAAGATAGAAGAGGCGGCTCAGAGGTAATTTAAGGAAGTATTTTTTCACAGAGAGGTTGTGGATGTATGGAGCAGCCTTCCAGAGGAGGTTGTGGAGTCAAAAACAGTGGTGGAATTCAAGCATGCATGGGACAGTCATAAGGCAATTCTAGGGGTGGGGGTAGGAAGAAGTAGGCTGCTGGTTAACTAGGATCTGCAACTTATCCATCAGGTAGGAAGGGGCAGACTGGTGGGCCAAGCGGTCCTTATCTGCAATCAAATTCTATGTTTCTCCATAGTTTTTAGTAATGCATTAACGTTTCAAGACCAAGTGTCTCTTCATCAGAACAGCTGGGGCTATACAAAAGATAGATGAACAAAGGACAGTCAGTTATTTGTCAGAATTATACAAAATAAATGTTCATGCTCAAAATACGAGTTGTTTCAAACTTGTTCATATCTTTTGTATAGCCTCCAGCTGGTCTGATGAAGAGACAGTAAAAATACAAATCACTGAGACATTATTTCATTTTTATTGGTTATACTGAAAGGCATGTGAGCATTGCTGCCCGTTTACACAAGCGTCCAGTTACATACAACAATCATGAGACGTGACATAAGCTAAAACATTTAACTGACAGTGAGGATTAATACAAGACAAAGGACTTATTTGGGTTTGAGCACCTCTGCCTCTCATTCTCCATTAGCTAACCGGCCAAGAGGTACTCCCGTCATAAACGTAATAGGGAACCCTGGGAAAAGAGTCTCTGTAGTTGTTCCTAACTGAGGATTACACACTTCATTTGTGGTTGAGTCATTTACTGAACCTCGTGGCATCACACGAGGCATAGGTAAATCCCCAGTAACCCATGCCCTGGCATGCCTTGTTGCCTAAATATAAATCTGCTGTGGGTGTATCTGCCACTCCTTTGCTGCTGGATAGCTCCACCTTTGTAGCGTGTTGTGCTGCATTAACAACATTACCTTTCTTTGTGTATCTCCCATAGTCTTTATTGCTGATGACATTTGCATGAAAACAAGATATTTGTCCTCAGACTTTATCTGCTTCTGATTTTTCTCTGATGAGGTCACAGTCCCTTGTTTGTGATATCAGAATCTGTTATGTACTTGAAGTGATTATGATTGCACAAACTAGATTGTGGCTTCTTCAGAGGGAAAAACTGAGCAGCATACAGGGGAGATAAAGTCAGAAAATAAAGTTAAAGCTGAATTTTGTCTGAATATATTTAGAAATATTTTGCTGGATACTAGGCAATCACTTTAAAATAGAAGTGGTTCTTAAACATAACAAAGAGGTGTATGTGGCGATGATCATTACTGCTTGATTACTAGTTTGTGCATGCCGCACACTCACCCACCTACAATGTTTTGTTTGCAAGGGCAGCTGTGCTTATTTCTATGTTTCAGCTGTCCACTTGAATTTTATATTTATTACAAAATATCACTTTACCCAGAGTGATCTTACAGGATTCTGTCCTATATGGATGTCACTGAAACAAACCACAAAATTTAGGCCCAGAATCTCTTAAAGTTGTTTGCTAGTGTTATACACACTGAACCTCCAGAACTGTGGCTGGGCCAGCCTAGTACACAGTTTCCTTTTCTGTGGACAAACACGTTGATTTGGGAATGTCAGTTTTATAGGCAGCAGCTGCAGGAAATTGTAGGGTGGTGGTCTGATTAATATGTAGTGGTTGCTTCCCTTTAGATTTCAAAGACATCAAAAAGAAAGGCAAGAAGTGGTGAGTTTTTTTCTCTCACTGACAAAGACTGAAAAAAACATACCTGAGAGTCATAATAAAGGGACTACCAAATTTAAACAGTCCCATGTTATAGACAAAATTAGATTTTCCTTATTGTTTTGCCTGGTAGTGCTCGAGTCCCAGAACATAGTCATATTCTTGTCATTCTGCCTTTGTTCACCACCACAGGTCAGTCTGAGTTCTAAACATTGCGAGCATCAAGAAAACAAGTGCAGATCTACACCGGCAACAGTCAACCTCAGTCTTTCATGTACGCATATACCGTCACCATTCTTTTTATTTGTTATTACTTCTGTTTAGGTATTTCTTTAAGAACTTACTATCTTTTCACTATTTTGGATGGGAAAGAGCATGATATATCCAGGACTGACAGCACTGGAGTTCAGACAGTCCTCTGACTGCACTAGGATTGCTTGCATTTTGTTATACTGAGAATGCTATAATTTACTAGCTAGACCACGCATTTTATTTCTGGATCTTTCTGCCAGCAACTCCAGACAGAAAGTCCGTTTTAGAATTCCAAATGTCAAAACGAATGTGTGTTTTGCAATGAATGGCATTTCTCAATTAGGTCTTCTGCTTTTCTCATGTATCTTGGCAGTTTTCATCATAGACATTTATGGCAATGGTTTGTTAAGAGGTTGCATTATTTACATCTCCACAGAGATGGTATATCTCTTGATGTATTGATGAAGCAAAACAAAATGGTTATATTAATGCACGCTGAAAATAGAAAATAGAGTTAAAAATCTACGCTCTGCCTTAGGTCTTCTTCAGGAAATATCTAAAAAGAAAAAAACAAGTTAGTGTAGAGGAGAGGTAAAATGAGAGATATATATGTGGAGAAAGAAGAAGGGGGAGGCAAAGAGAGAAGAAGTGATAAATGGTAAGATTAAGAGAGAATCTGTGAAACAAAAAGGTGATGATGGGAAAGATAAAACATAATGGGACAGAAAGAGCTGGGGAAGTTCCCAGGTCGAGACAGATTAACAGGGCCTTGTAAGAAGGTTGAAAGGTGACAAATGTGTGAGAAGGAGACAGAAATGGAGACATATGGTGAAAATGAAAAATAAATCAGTACAAAAACAAATTGACTTAAAAAAAAAAAAAGGGAGGCTGAAAGATGTTAGTGGAAAATAAGTCTATCATTTTAAATCAGAGGGCTGCTGGGAGCCAAGCGGATGATCAGCTTGGCTTCCATGTTTTCTATGGTTAGGATCCCGGAAGCCCTGCTGAAGGACACAAACAGAAAGGTCATTGACATTGTGGTCCCTGGAGATAAAGTGGGATACAATGGGTTTAGCAGTTTCACCATTCCTGACCGCTCTGTAATGTTCCCTGAAACGGTCAGCAAGACGCCTGCCAGTTTCTCCATGTAAATAGCTGAACACCTCCTGCAAAGAATACAGTACACTACATTAGTGGAGGTGCATGAGAACTCCTTGGTGATGTGAAAACACCTGTAGGCCCCGAATCTCAGTTACACTGGAAATAAATTTGCAGGTGTAGCGAGCCCTGTTGCAAGGTTTGGTACCTGGGGGAAGAACTGTTAGGAGTGGGTAGGCTGCTTTTTACCAGGAGATTGCGCAGGTTAGTGGCGGCGGTAGGAGGCATGAGGTGGTTCTATGAAGGAAGCACCAATGTTAGGGGTCAGTTTGCAAAATGGGAAAGTTACTAGTGATGATCCTGTAAGAGAAGGTGTGCTCTGATGGAAAAGGAAGAACTAGTGAATTCGCCGTTGTTCTTGTGTGACAGTATCCCTCCTGGGGGGTCAAGGTTACGGGCATGTTACTGACCCGGAGAGTGCTCTGTCCACTGTGCTTTTAGGGTATCCCTGTTGATAAAGAAACTATGCATTATTTGGGTCTGCTCAGCAAAATCATCCTCAACTGCATAACCTGAATAACCTGCGTAAGTCTAAGAAACTGTGAATAAGGCAGGCCATTCTTGACATGTTTAGGATGGAAGGAGCTATGGAGGAGGAAACTGTGAGAGTCAGTGGGTTTGTAATAGACTGATGTCTTCAGACCAGTGTTCTGGACTGAGAGCTGGATATCCAGGAAAGGCGGTGTAGAGGAGGATACTTCAACAGTGTACTGAAGGGAAGGATGAGCCGTGGTGAACTTGTCAAGGAAGACTTGAGGGTCTCCCTGGAGCAGGAGGTGGCCCCACACAGTCATCGATGTAAGCGTTGTAGAGTTCAGGCACAGTCCCTGTGAATGAGAGAAAAACATTCCTCCACCCAACCCACAAACAGATTAGCAAAGCTGGGACCCATCTTGGTACCCATGGCAACTCCACTGACCTGCTGAAAAAATTGTTATTAAAAAGAAAAAGCATTGAGTGTTAGAACCAGTTCTGCCAGACGAGTTAGTGTGTGTGTGGGTGGCTGCTGGACTTCCGCTTGTTCAAGAAATGCTGCAGAGCTGTCAGACCATCATCATGGGGATCACTGTGTAAAGAGATTTGATGTCCATGGTGAAGATGAGCTGATGAGAGTCACTGAATCTGAACCTGTCAAATAACTGGAGAGCATGGTTAGTGTCTTTAACATAGGAGGGCAGGGACTCAACAAGGGGTCTCATGAGGCCATCCAAAATGCAGAGATGTGGGATGGGGCAGAGCAGGCAGACACTATGGGACGACCCGGTTACCTGTTTTGTGGATTTTGGGAAGAAGATAAAACCTAGATGTCTGGGGATGCTGGACTATGAGTCTCTTAGCAGAAGCAGGGAGCCTATTGTTTCAATCGCAGAGGTGGTGGTGGTGGTGACCTCCGCCTGATAGTCAGCAGTGGGGTCCTGTGGAAGAGAAGAATAAAACCTGGTGTCAGAGAGTTGCTGTGTGGCTTCCGTGATGTATAGCTCCTTTTGCCAGACCACAACAGCACCTCCTTATCAGCTGGTATTGATAGTTCTTTGGGGTTTACTTATGTTTCTTCCCATAACACCTAATCTTATTAACTGCTGTGGACCCTGCAGGAGCAGACTTCCAAATGGCCTTCCTCTGCTGCTGGCTTCTTGCATGTACTAAAACTGGTATTTGATGGTCAGGGACATGAGACATCAGTGACCTGCTAAGTGCTATCTGTATAAAGGCACCAAAGCTATAAAAATGCACTGGTTAGAAAAAGCATTTTAATTCAGAAAAGCACAGAATAAAATGCTGACCATGTTTTTCTTTTTTCCTTTTCCCGTTTTTAATGAAAATCTGTGGCATGTAGCCCAACTCTGTGGTGTTGGAAGTAGTTTATTATACTTTGTACATGAAGTCTGGGTTCTCATCCCAGTCTCAGCACCAAGCCCAGGGCTGATGGAGTCTTGAGCACACAGCAAAGCTAGTGCTCTCAATTTGTAGGAGAGTGTTCTGTACCCCAGAACACCAGTGCCTCCTTTAGATGGGAGCTAGAGTGGCATGGACCCCCAAAGGTGAATTGTATAGTGGGCAACATCATAATAGGAAGGTGGGAGGGAAATGTTCTTGGGGTGCGTACCTTTCGGCACCCAAAATTGCACCAGAGAGAACTCTCTCTTCGAGCCTGGAGAGAAAAGTAGAGGCCCACTGCAGGGGAGAAATGAGAAGCTGACTGGAGGCCTTTGGTATGTCTAAGCGGAGGGATGACTGGAACTGAAGGTAAGCCAGGCCATTTTGGGACTCAAATAAAAAATAAAATCTGTGTGTTTTTATTTATTTATTTATTTTAAATGTGCCTTTCAGATGTTTTATGGTTTTAAAATAAAGAACTTAGAGCTAGCAGGGCAAGACATCTTTCAGTGTGGTGTGGTCAGATATGAAAAAAGGTCTTTGACCACTGTATGAAAAAAAAAAAGGTCTTCGATCACTACCATTTTCATTTTGAGCACACACGCGTAGATCAAGATGCGCCAAGGAGTATTTTAACCACAGAAGCAGAACCTGTACAACCAGGCTAGGAAAAACTTTTTGAGAATAAGTTGCCCATGGAAAAACAGGAGCTGGAATTTGGCTGTCTGACACACATTTCTAGTTGTCCATTAGGTTGTGCTGCCCATGTGCTGCTGCAGCCTGTCTCGCACAGAGGACGTTCCAGCAGTGCAGAGCGAAAGTGGCAGTCAGTCACCACACTGAGTCTCTGAGTGTGTACTCTGTCAGTCTGTCCCTGAAGTTGTTTTTTTTTAAATTTAAAATAATAAAGGTGTTTTTTTGTTTTTTATTAAATGCAACATGAAAGTGTGATGCAGCCAAGTCTATTGATTTTGGTAACCAGGTAGGTTTCGCTGACTGAGAGTCCTTTTTTCAGAGCTACCCAGAATCACTTACATACAGTGATCAAGAATGAAGGGAAGAAAAATGAATGAAGATAATTACAGTACATGTAATATATAAACAAAGCACCTAAGTCCCAGCGATAGTCCTCTCCCAGTCTCTCTCTTATGTCACTCTGTGACAGCTTTTCCTCTCTCTCTGCCTCCTCCCTCTTCAAGAAAATTGCTCCTACCCTTTTTCTTGATAGAAGGCCTGTTTATTATTTCCAAAAATCCAGATGAGCACTGAAAAGATTGAGTCCAGACCCTCTCATTGCTGTCCTGTATCACTCGATCTGTGACCATCTCTTTAGAACAAAGTGCTCGCCTCCTGCTGTTTTTCCTTAATATAGGCTGCCTGGTTCATAAAATTGAGCTTTTAAAAGAGCTTAAGAAGACCCTGCTCTTCAGTCTCCTCTTCTCAGACACTCCAGCGAGTCTGTGCTCTTTTCTGTCTAACCCTGCTATAGCCTTCCTTTTATTAAATTTATAGGAGGGTATTAGGTAAACAATTTACAGCTCTCCTCCTTGCTCTCTGTCAGCATGCCACACCCTGTTGTAGTGACGAACAGGCAAGTGTTGGGCACTGAATGCATAGATACTCATCAAACCATGAGGGGGAGTGGAGGGAGGAGGAAAAACAGAATGACACTCATCATTGGTGCTTGTTATGCTGCAACCTGACTCCCATCCACTTAGGTGATTCTGACCAGTGGATCGATTCGCTCATCAGGATGGTCAGTTGTCTTTAGCTGCAAGCAGCCACATGATCGGGTTCTGTGTGCAAACTACAGCTACTCCAGTCCCATCTCCTGTTCTGGAGGCTGCCTGCCCTCACTCCCTACAATGCTGCAGGACACATGAACTCTGAGGTAAGGACAGTCCCTGATGCTGCCAGTTCTCCTGATGGCCCAGCAGAGAGTGCAAGTGCCAAATGGCCTGCCTCAAACCTCCCTCCCTCGGAGCTGAGCACTCTATTCTATGACCAGCCATGTCCCCAGTTATCTTCAGCATGGGATTCTGGAGCACACAAATGTTAAACTCCCAGGTGGCAGTGCAGCATTTATTTATTGAAAATGTTTAACCAGCTAAACATAGAGCAGGGTTCCCCAGTGTCTGAAAATATAGGGCGGTGGCAGCGGTGCTCGGGTCAAATGTGCGTTATTTTTGTGGACCTCCTATATGCACTGTACATGTGCATAAGCTGATTTTAAGTAAAATATAGTGTGCTGCTATCAAAACAGGGGTAGTAGTGCAGTAAAGGATGTTAAAAAACTATTTTGGAGGATTCTGTAAAACAAACAATCAGTAATGGATAGAAATATAAGGTGGTGGCAAAAAAATATAAGGTGGTGGTAAAAATATAGAGTGGTGGTAAAAATATGGGTGGTGGCCCACCACACTAAAACAGTGAATGGGGAACACTGTAGAGATACATGATCCCATTTACAGATGCAACCAGGGAGGGGGGAAGTACAAGGGGCATAATGCACTATATAGCAGCCAAGAAGGTTAACAACAAAATATCTAAAGTGTACGAGAATGCAAAATAAAATATACATTAATTACTGTAGTAGATGTAATACATCCATCGAGAGGCGTAATATGCAGGTTATGATTGTCTTATCGGCAGTACCTTGGACCAGAAATCATAGAGCATTTAGATTGGTTGACTGCTAGGTGGTTTACTGAGATCCAGGTTAAGAGATTGTTGTAGTCAGATTGGAGAAAGGCAGAGATGGCGGCTGAGTTGAGAGAGTAGTGAAGAGAATAGCGTCATCAGCATAATATGGGATTGCTGAATTGGATTGCAAGTGGAGATTGTTTAAAAGATGTTTAATAATGGAGAGGGGCAGTACAGAACCCTGAGGTACACCCATTCACACCCGCAATAAGAGGGAGAGGGCAACCCCACAGAAACTGATTGAGAGCACCCCATAAGGAAAGAAGGAAACCAATGTAGCAAACAGCTGGAGATACCAGAGGCAGAGAGTTGAGTGGCTAGAAGCATGTGCTCATTGGTGTTGAAAGCTATTGCCAAATCAAAACAATAACTCCAGTATGCAGGCTCCATCCATGTTAGTGAAGGTGTAGTCTGTTTGTGTTAGGAGAGAAGTGGTGATGGAGTGAGCAAGTCTGAAACCACATTGGAAGTTAAAAAAAAAAAAAAAAAAAGTAATCCAGCTGTAGAAGCTGGGCCGTTGATTGTAGCCAGGTCTCTCCAGGATTTTACAGAGCAGCAGGAGGCGAGAGATCAGTCTGTAGTTCCTTGGAGAGGTTATAGAGCACCTTATGGAGTAGGATAATGATTGTAGATTTTCAGGAGTAGGAAAAATCCTTGAGGTGATGCTGCCATTGTACCACTAAGCCAGCTATATAGTGTTGTTTGAATTGGAAAACCATTACTAGAGCAAAGCTCTGTATACAACTACTTTTATCTAAACGGTATTACATTTCTGCTGTTTCTAACCAATTCATTCAGTACACAAAATAAGAAGAGCACTTCTGTGAAAAAAGGAAGCCCACAAAACCACACTGAAGTAGCAAGTCTGTTTCCGTTATATGTCGGTGTGCTTGCATTTGAGCAGTTTTGGCAGCAGCAGAAAAAATCGAAAAGGAAGGAGTTTGTTTTTGATAGACCCTTTCGTACACACTGCAGGCAAAGCACTTCACAAGCCACAGACAATTTCATCAACCATTTGTCATGCACAGGGAACAAGATGAGGTTGAGACATGCTCGGGTGAGTAAGGGAGAAAGTTGGGCACTTAAAGGGAAACTCAACTCCACTAGGCCTCAAATTGTCTCTAGTTTAAAACACTTTTTATGTAGAGATTGCTGATATAGCTGGTAGTTTGAGTCTGATTACATTTTTCTTTTAAACATGAAAAACAGACTGCTAACAGTACTGGCATTACCACGCAAAAACATATTTGTTTATAGTCCTTGATCAACTGCCACTGCATCTTCCCTGAACTTGGAACAACCCCAACACAGTCTTGCCCGTCAGGATGCAATGAGAGAGGAGATTATTTCATCATGAATGGCTGCACTGTTTGGAGGTGTTCTAATGGTCAGCAAGTATGAAATAAGAGTTGATCAAGGATTTGAGACCAAACAAGGTTAGGCGTAATTATACCATTTGCATGCATTTTAGTTACTAAGAAAGAAGCAGATAAAGCAGCCAGCAGCATCAGTTTATTTAGAAAAGGTAAGCAATCATAAAATGTGGATTTTCATCTGGAAATAATATGATACAAAAATGGTTGACAGTGTCCCTTTAATACACTCGGAGGTAGCATACCCAAGATTGTTTGCCAGACAAGCAGTATGTACAATCCATAAAAGGATATCCCAGTGCAAGGTGTCTTGGGCATGCAAATCATTGTGCAGAGCAGGAAGTCATGGCTGCACCAGAACACATATGGACACATATCACCTATAGATGAGCTTTCACATCTGATCCAGTGTAGCAGCTGAGAAAGACACACTACAGAAACATGATGGGCCAAGAATTGATCTTCTCCATAGATTCCCACTAATGAGTGTGAGCCAGGGCTAGGACCTTACGAGGAGCCAGAACTTTTCTAGAGTGCTGGCGGCAACAGTATACTCCTGCATGCGTGTTCACTGGTGTGCAGCAGCACCAGCTCCTAACCGCCTCAGTTCCTTTGTTTTTTTCAAACAACATGAAGTCTTGCTGTATTCTGACAAGTTGCAATTAGCTCCAGCTCTTGAACTGCCCGAGAGTGAAGGGTTAAAATTCTGTTCCAGGCATAGAGCGTTGAGCTCGAGCTCGGTTGAAAACTCTGTCTGTGTCCTTTGAAACCCAACCATCCGATTCTTTACTCCGCCTCACTGAACAGTTGCTCGAGATTTCTCCTTCTGCTCGGTTCTATCATAGTTAAAGTTTCGGTTTTAGTCCGATTTTTCGTTCTGTTTTTCGGTTCAAGACTCTGTCTGTGGTACCGTAAGTACTTAGATTAGTAGCTGTTGTGTGGAAATTGTAAAATTTTTCCAATCGGTTGGCTGAACCGATCCTTTAGTAAGATCTTAAAAAAAAAAAGAAAAAAGTTAGTGTGTGGTTACCGGTCTGTATTGGTTTAAAAAAAACACGTGATTTTAGCGGGTTTTTCAGTCACCAATGACATGGTGAGAAACCGATAGGGAGTCTTGCCTGGCGGTTGCCATATAAAGGGTAAGTTGGTTAGGTTGGCCATGTCTGAGAAACCCAAGAAAAAACGGCCCACTGGGTTTCAGCACTGCAGTGTGTGAGGAGGTCTTTGCTAAGGCCGATCCCACACCACCTGTGTTACTGTCTGGGGTTTGACCACCTCGATTCAGATTGCCAAATTTGTAAGAATTTCCCTAAGTCTACCCTGGAGAAAGGTTAGGTAGACTTAGGGATAAGAAACAGAGAAATCCACTGACCTGGAAGGCCTACCTGGTTTGGTTCCTACTGAATCAGAAGAGTGCCCTCTGACCAGGCGATACTTCTTAGAGCAAGAGGAGAAACGATCCTGAGGGATCGGTTCTAAAAAGAAAACAAAAGGATAAATTGGCGGTTCGGATCCAGAGCTGCATGTTCCGACCACATCGAAGAAATAGCCAAAGCGATTGGATTGTGGAATCACTCGTCCGGTTCTGACTGATCCAGTGCCTTCTGGCAGGGTTCGGTTCGTCGGTTCCCGTTCAGGATTGTTCCCTGAAGATTTTTACGAACGGAGTTTGATGAGGAGGGATTTTCAAGAGGATGATTATGATGGTGAAAATCTGGATGTGCCTGTGGAACCGGACATCTCCCCAGACAGATCTTCTGGTGTTTCCCTGCTAGACTTTCTGAGTGTCCTCCCCACTTTCTGTTCTACAGAAAAGTGGCTCAAACCCTCCAGCTTCCTACTGAGGAGGCTATAGAAGATCAAGAGGAGCCTGACTTGACAGAGATGATGGACATCCCAGAGTCTAAGAGACTGTCTGTTCCCCTTCATAGGTCATTTGGGAAACAGACACAAACAATTCTTAGGTCTCCCAACTCTGTACCTCCTGTTGACAAGAGAATGGACAGAAGGTACACCTTGTCAGGCCCAGATATGGAATTTCTTTACCAACAATGCAGCCATGTTGGGGTTGTGCAGGCTGCTGCCTGTGACAAGGCAAACATCCCTAGCTTCACACCCCCAGACAAAGATTCTGGGAAGATATATGCCATGGCAAAGAAACAGTACTTGGCATCATCTTTGGGACTCAGGCAGGCTAACTATATGGCCTATACAGCCAGGTACCTGGCATTGGCTAAACAGGCCTCCCCAGCTAGCCAAGGAGCTGGAGGAGGTGGCTGCTGATGGGATTGAGGCATCAAGGTGCAATTTCATGCTGCTGTGGACTCCAGTGATGTGTCATCAAGAGTCATGACTACATCTGTGGCTCTTTGGAGAATGGCTTAACTCAGATGTACTAGCCTTTTGCAGGACACCCAGGTTAAGGCCATGGATTTCCCTGTAGTGGGTAATTCTCTGTTTGGGGAGCAGACAGAGAATTATATGAAAAAATGGATGAGTACAGGACCACTTATAGGAGTGAACAGGCCAAGGAGAGGCAGGCAACTCCTCAGAGGCAGCAAGCTAGGGGCAGGGCAGGCCTTTTCACAGGCCTTTCTACCAGTACAGGCGTCCTCTTCCTTTTCTCAGAGGGAGTTATTCAGAGGGAGAGGCAGAAGGGGATGAGCAGGGCTGCATCCACCCTCAGCCTAAGGCTCCTGCCAAGCAGACACCCTGATGTGTCAGCCTGGGTTGACTCCCCATTCCAGTAGGAGGCAGGCTGGCTTACTTTGTCCAGGACTGGATGTCTGTTACCTCAGACAAGTGGGTCCTGGAGGTTGTAAGCAGAGGCTGGTTCTCAGTTTCAAAATTTTCGAAACTGAGACCCAGATCTTTTCCACCTGCAAATACTTCAGAAACCCTTGCTCTAGAAGCAGAGGTTTTGTCTCTACTGGCTTTAAAGGCCATAGAAAGAGTTCCTACTCATACAGGGGCAAAGGTCTGTACTCCAGGTACTTCCTTACTCCAAAAAGACAGGGGAATGACGACCCATCCTAGATCTAAGATTCCTAAACAAACACCTAATAATGCTAAAATTCAAAATGGTAACTCTGGGAACAGTTCTTCCTCTCTGAGGCCAGGAGACTGGCTAGCCTCCCTGACCTCAAGGATGCCTATTTTCACATTACCATCAGGTGCTCCCACAGAAAGTACCTCAAGTTCGAATTGCCCTCAGGCCATTATCAGTTCAGAGCAATGCCCTTCAGTCTAACTTCAGCTCCAAGGGTGTTTGCAAAGTGCCTAGCAGTAGTGGTGGCCTTTTTAAGAAGAAAAAGGATTTCTATTTTTCCATACCTGGACGACTGGCTTCTTGTGGGCCAGTCTCCAGACCAAGTCAAGTCAGATCTGCAGGTCACCCAGAGTTCTCACTTCCTAGGGTTCCTTCTCCAATCTTCCCAAGTCAGTTCTCGAACCAGTGCAGCTCCTCACTTTTATAGGAGCAGAACTGGACACCCTCAAAGCAAGAGCCTTCCTTCCTTTGCAAAGGCAAGCGCCATCTCTCAGCTGGCTTCTTCCTTTCTCCCTCTAGTTTCCCAACCAGCAAGACATTTCCTGCAGCTTTTGGGCCACATGGCAGCTTCCACAGCAGTGGTCCAAGGGGCCAGGTTTCAGATGAGGGACATTCAGTTCCATCTGAGAACTTTTGGTCCCAAAGGAAAGATCCTCTTACCAAGCTAGTTCCTGTTACTCAGACCTTAATTCAGGCCCTTCAGTGGTGGCAGGACTTGAGCATTCTGAGGCAAAGTGTTCCATTTGTTCTCAGACTCACTCTGTGGTTCTCACCACAGATGCTTCCCTTGGGGTGGGGAGCCCATCTGGGGGCTTTCACGGCCCAGGGACTATGGTCCCCTCAAGAATCCCTTCTTTACATCAACCTGCTGGAGCTCAGGGCAGTACTTCTTGCCCTCAAGCTCTCTCTGTCAATGCCGAACAAGGTGGTTCAGGTCAAGGCGGACAACACTACCACCATGTGGTATATCAATAACGGGAGGCACTCAGTCCACAGCCTTGTGCATGGAGGCCATGAAAGTATGGTCCCTGGCATATTCTGTGCAGACCTCTCTAATAGCGGTCCATCTCCCAGGAAAGGACAATGTGATAGCAGATGCATTGAGCAGGATTTCCCAGGGCCATCACAGAATGGTCTCTGGACCATTTGGTGTTGAAGGTGATTTTCTCAAGATGGGGCACTCTGGAGATAGCAGTCTTTGCAGCCCCAGATAATCACCAACTTCCTCTGTTCTGTTGGAGACCCCCAGTCTTGGGTTCAGTCCCTCGGATGCTCTGATTTTGAACTGGGAAGGAAGTTTATTTATGCCTTCCTCCTTTTCCTCTATTGTTCAAGGTTCTAGTCAAGGTGAGGTCACAACCATGCAAAGTGATTCTGATTGCTCCAGACTGGGCCATGCAGCCTTGGTACCCCTGTTGCTGTCCTTAGCAGCCCATCTTCCCCTGTCTCTTCCCAGGAATTACAGTCTGCTAACCTTCTTTCAGGAGGATTTGTTAACCCAGTCTCCAGTCACTCAATCTCAAGGCATGGCTCTTGAAGAGTTAGAGTATGCAGAGTTACATCTGTCCCAAGGGGTTCTGGATATCATCAAGGCTTCTTGAAAGTCTGCCACAAGAAAAACCTACAACTCCAAATGGAAAAGGTTCAGTATTTGGTGTTCCAAGAAGCACATTTCCCCAGACACTGCTGAGTTGTCCACAGTTCTGGATTACATGGCTTACCTTAATGGCCTAGGCCTCAAATCAGCTACTCACAAGTGCATTTGTCAGTTATCTCTGCTTTCTGTCAGTGGGAAGTCTTCCTCTCTGTCATCTCACCCTGTATTCTGTAAATTTTTCAAAGGATTGCTTCATACCAATCCCCTTTTAGGGATCCTGCTCCTGCCTGGGATTTGAATATTTGTATTGCTCAGCGGATGCAACCCCCTCGAACCCTATGTCCTCAGCAGAGCTCAAGTACTTGACTTGGAAAAATGTGTTTTGGTTGCTGTTACTTCTGCCAGGCGTATCAGTGAATTGCAAGCCCTGTCAATGGAGCCTGACTTCATTTCTTTCCATAGAGATAAGGTGGTCTTGGAACCAATGGAAGGTTCCGACCTAAAGTGGTTTCTGATTTCCACTTAAACCAATCTGTGTCTCTTCCTGTGTTCTTCACTGATCACACCTCCTCAGGGGAATGGAGGCTACACAGTTTAAATGTAAAGAGGGCCCTTAGTTACTACATAGAGCGTACAAAGGGTCACAAGTTTGACTCCCTCCAGTTGTTCCTCACTTATGGAGAAGTAGGTAAGGGAAAACCTGCCACCAAGAGAACCATTGCCAGGTGGATTGTGTCCTGTATTCAATTTTGCTATGAAAACTGGGAAAACTGCACCCTCAGGCCTGAGGGCTCATTCCACTAGAGGTACAGCTGCATCTCTGGCTGCAGCTAGGATATTCCCTTGTTAGAAATCTGTCAAGCAGCCACCTGGAAAACAGTTCATACCTTCACCAAGCATTACTGTCTTGATATCCAGGCTAGGGTGATGCTAGGTTTGGCACAGCAATACTTCAGAGCCTGTTCCCAAAGTAGGTTCTGTCCCTCCTCCTTGGAGGATCTGCTAGTAGTCTGCAACTTGTCAGAATACAGCAAGACTTCATGTTGTTTGAAGAAAAATTACTCACCTTAGTAATTGTGTTTCTTCTAATGGAGTCTTGCTGTATTCTGACCTCCTCCCTGTCCCCTCTCAGAACCTGTTTTTGGGAAGTGGGTGGCAGGTGCAGTGTTGCATCCCAGGGGTGTCTTTAGCCCACTCCTGTTGTGTTGGGGTGTTTTGTGTTGTTTAAGAATTTTAGTTCTTATTGCCTGATTTTGTTCCTTGGGTTCCTGACTTGAGTCTTTTAGGAATCAAAGTCTTTCTTGCCAGTTGGCTACTAGGGTTTACAATTTCCACATTACATAGTAAGTTTGGCTTTAAGAATCTGACTGTTGGGTTTCAAAGGACACAGACAGAGTTTTCAACCGAGTCGAGCCCAGCGTTCTATGCCTGGCATAGAATTCTAACCCTTCACTCTCGGGGGCAATTCAAGAGCTGGAGCTAACTGCAACTTGTCAGAATACAGCAAGACTCCATTAGAAGAAACACAATTACTAAGGTGAGTAATTTTTTCTTTCTCGTCATTGAGTAGGCCAGCAGTAGTGTCACCAATCTCCACATCAAGGTCAGATCTTCACCATCTATATGACAACAGTATTCAGTTCTTTGGTTTTAATTTAAAATATACTAGAGTTTATTATTTTTGTGTCAGGTTAGTTATGCACATAAACTCTACAGTTTTCTCTCGAGGAGCCTGAAAAGACAAGTTGTTCCAGCAACAGGACTGTGTCTGGCCTACCTCTTTCTGGCGGGTACTCTGGCAAGGGCAACCCGGCACCCGAGAGGATGGACAGTCCTCTCTTGAGTCGAAAAAAATCCAGATTCCACATACGCTCTGCATCAGGGTCTTTTCACCGTTTGGCCTCAACCTTTGCCACAAAGCATAAGGGGAAGAAATGGCACTGGTCAAGGTTAGCCTCTTTGTGAAACTGGGTACCCTACCATGGTCACCGACAGTACGGGGCGCCAGGGCCTGCAGGGTCGAGGTTATGGAGAAGTGGATGTAGTGTGCAAAGTGAAGCAGTACTGTTGGTTGTGCTGGCTGCTGACCTCTTCAGGTCGGTTGAACCGTTGCCATCTTTAGTGCCATTTGACTTAGGTGTACGGCTGACTTCAACTCCAGCCACCCTGCCATACCTGTGATGTCTCCTCAATCCTTTCTGGGGACAGCGGCAAACACAGGGCTGCTGGGATCAACACCATTGCAGTGCCACATCTGGCACTGGGGTTTAACCCTTCAGGTCTTGCCTTGGTGCCACATGTGTTTTGGGTGCCAGGATAATTCCCTGCAAGCTTGTCCCAGGGCTGTCCGAAGGTGTTGTTCCCAAGGCAAATCCAGGGTTGGGGCTACTATCACCAGTGTTGCTGCAACCTGCACTGTTGCCTTTTGACCCCCTACTCTTTACTACCCTTCAGATGTGTAGGGAGTAGGAGACAGTCAGATCCTGCCGTATCATCTCTGATGGTGACACCAGTGACTCATACTATTGTCTAGAAAACCTGGAACCTGCTGCTGTCATCGTACCTCAGGAGGGTCGCTTCTTTCAGGCTCTGCTCAGAAATATGCATCCTGTGTGAATTTTGAGCTAGCCGCCTCCAACTGGAGTTTCTGAGCGTGCCTAATGTCCTTGACTCTCTAGTGACTCCCATTCAGCTGGCCCTGGAGATTTATTTATTTATTTAGTTAGTTTTGTTGACCGGGTAAGTGCACTAGACAAATCCTGCCTATTTTCAGGCATGACCTGGGGAGGGATACAGATGAATGCCAATTGACCTTGAACCAGATTAAGCTGTTGGTGGTATTTTTTAGTGAATGAAATTTGTCCAGGACACGGAAATTCCCTACTCTTCTCGATAAGTGCCATGGGATCTTTAACATCCACCTGAACTACCACCAATCTAGGCAGATGGGACCTCGGTTTAACGTCTCATCTGAAGAGCGGCACCTCAAGTGCAGCACTTTTCTCATGCTGCACTACAGTATCAGTACTGGGATATTAACCCAAGTGCCAGATGTGGGATGCTGTGTGGGGTGGCTTAGAGGAGGCTTGCTATTGTGCCAGCCATCCCATTCAGGCAGACAAAAATATGCAGTGCCTAAGTCTAAGCCCATGTATTTCATTCAGCCTATAGTGGATGCCAGTGTTATTCTTTCTGAGAATGACAAAGCCGTGAGTGCCAAGGAGGTCACTGTGCACCCACTAAGGAGGTTTCACAAGGTAGACAACATGGGCATGGCGTCTGTGCCTCAGCTCCTTTTGCGTAAAGATAGCTAGCTACCAGGGCCACTTCTCTAAGTATGATTTTGCCCTCTGGTGCAAGCTTAAAGCTTTCCTTTAAGTCTGTGGCAGAGGAGGGACCTGCCAGACACAGAGGCAAAACAAGAGATGCTGCTTGCTATTAAACAAAGTAGTGAATCTAACAGCCACCAGCTTAAAGCCTTCATGGATGCCTTTGATGCAGCAGTTTGCTCCACAGCAGCAGATGCGTGCATTGAGACAGCACTCCTGACTGCAGACTGCTGGCCGCCCTGGACGTCCAGCAGTAGATCATGAATATGCCCTTCAATGGCACTTACTATTTGGGCAATAGGTGGAGCAGTCTCTTAATGAAATGAGAATGACTCTTAAAGGGACACTGTTAACTCCTTGGGTCTCAAAGTGTCCCTAGTTTAAAAACACGTTTTATGATTACCAACATTCTGTAGAGATTGCTAATGTAGCTGATAGTTTGATTCTTTTGTTTTCTTTAAAAAGTGTAAAACTGACTCCCCACCATACTGGTGTTACCACACAAACAAAGATTTGTTTACATTTTTTGATCAGCTCCAGCTCCACCTTTCCTGGACTTGGGAACACCCACAACACAGTCTAACCCTTCATGTTGCAGTGGGAGGTTAGGAGGCCACTGCCTCATGAGTGACTGCACTGTTTGGGTGTGTTTGTAATGCTCAGGAAGTATGTAGTTGGAACAGACCCAGGATTGTAAACAAAACAAGGTTGTTTATAAATATACATTAGCATGCATTTCAGTTCTACTAAACAGTGAGATGGACAAAACAAACAGCAACATCAATGAATGTTAGAGAAGGTAAGCCATCATAAAATGTAGGTTTTAACTAGAAATAATATGATGAAAAACAAGTTGACAGTGTCTCTTTTAAGACCTCCTTGTTTATTCCAGGAAGATACTTGCACATCTCTATCATATTTATTTAGCTTTTGATAACGGGTGGGTACAATAGACAAATACATTTTCAGGTACGACCCTGGAAAGTGCAAAAGAAACAGCATTACAATTTATCAGGCATTACAGGTAAAGTGAGCCTGGATAAAATTGCAGGAACAGTGAGCATGATAAGACTATCAGAAGCAAACTAGAGTACAGTAAATTAAACAGTATGCTGCAGACAGTAGGCAGTCACAAAACATCTCTCCTCTCGTCTTGCCTCCAGAGTACATGTGTTGAGTTCTTCCATCCTCTCCAAGCAGGACTTTTCTACTTGTCCCTGGATCATTTTGGTTACCCTCCTCTGCACTGCCTCCACCCTGTCACTGTCTTCCTTAAATGTGAGCTCCACCGCATGCAGTATTCCAGGTGTGGTTGAATCAGGGGTCTGTACAGGCAGGGCAGGATTGCCTCTTCCTCTTCCTACTGGGATCTCGCTTCCTATGTGTCCCAACATTCTATTTGCCATCCCCACTGCCCTGTTGCACTGGGCTAATGTTTTCAATTTGTCTATAGTTGTCTCACCCTCCCTGCCGTCCCTTTCCTCCACTGTTCTCTTAACAGTTACTCCTCCAGTTCTGTATTCTGTTCTTGGAGACTGTGTGCATTACTTTATACTTTGCAGTAAATTTGAAATGCCATGTCCTAGGCCATTTATCTAGACTCTTAACCTCCTCTGTCTCTCTCGTCCTTTTGCTCAACCGTCCTGGGCTTTCCTTAACCCAGCTCTGTCTTAGTTAACCTTCCTGGGTGCACCTTATGACCGCTGCCACTGTTCATAACATGTTAATTGCTTTGGGATACAGTGTGTATGAAAGGTGCTTCATAAGATATGTTCTTGTATGCGTCAGTGTTGTTGGAAATGACCTTGTAGCTGTGAATTACTGAAGCTGATTTATTTTTATGTTTGTTACTGATCCTAAACAAACTGAAGGGGCAGATTAGGGTAGAAATTTTACGAATGTGTTTTGTAACATTACAGTGTATACAGAGCCCCAACTGATCATTTCTGTTTAGTTCAGTGTTATTAGAACACTGTGAGAATCGCTCAGACTGAAGACGGACATGTTAAACCTTTCTTCTGGGGCTTCTGAGGCTGCGTCAGCCATGTTTTTTATAGACAGCCTAAATCTGGTTTTAGCCATTCTTACTTACAAGCATGTGTCAGAGTAGAAGAGTGGATTACAAGGGGCATTTGAATGACTGAGGATTTTGTACAATTACCTGTCAAGCTCTGATCGGCTTTAAGCTCACCTGAATTGAACTGCTCTAGAAGAAAAGAAAAATGAAGCATACACATTTTTCAGTTGGGTTAAAAGCTGCTGTTTAAGTAGTGCTCAAGGCTTGTTGGACGTCATCCCCATTATTACAGTTAAAAATAAACTACCTCTATTATGCTACAAACAACATGTGCACACCTTTATCGTGACACTCTTAATAGATCGGCTTCCATGAAGGATAACATTTTTAGTGTCTTCTTTAAAGAAAGTTTACAGTGTTGGATTGCCAGTTTCTTTCTCCAGATTTCATCAAAGAAGTATAAGGATCTGCCCAAATAAAATAACAAACAGACCTTGTTGCAAAGTCTTAATGCCAGAAAGATAATATAAATCGGCAAACCTTTTCATCCATTTAGAATCAATGAATTCTAACCATTTTCTTACTGCTTATTTTAGTAAGAGTGTCTCATGATAGTAGCTTTTTTTTCTTTTAATTCTTTGGTAACTGGGTAAGTACCACTAAACTGTCGCCTGTTTTCAGGGACAACCTTGGAACACTCGGGAGTTTAAGTAACTTGCTCAGAGTTGCACAGCGTGCAGGTGGAGGTTGTGCGAACCAAACCCGTGTGCTGGATGTACCAAGCTTATTCACAGCTCATTATTCTAACATCTAGGCTATACTGTCAGCCCAGCTTCAGAATTTTAAGGTTCCGTTTGTAATTTGAAGCCCATCATTTTCTAAATGAGGTGTATCCTGTAGCTCTAAAGGACACTGTAACTGTAGCTATCGTATGAAAATGCTCTCCCATCAGTATTTCAGATTTTCATTGTCTACCTTTGTTTAAATTTTGATCTATAAAAGTCAATAAAACAAAGATCTATGGCCTGGCCTGTTGGTGTAGCGGTAATGGTACTGCTTGCGACTCCAGCAGCCTGGCGTTGGGAGAAACTTGTGTTGTTGGAGGGTCAGCTGGGGATGGAGTATCCTGCTGGATTTTCTGTATCTATTTTATCCATTTGGTTAGAAGCAGGATCTCCCTGAAGTGAAATGGAAGATTTCTGACATCGTAATAACAAACTGAAACTGCTGTACCTTTGTGTGTTGGCTCCTGTGGGCAGTTTGTTGGTATGGGCTGCCCTCCTCTGCTAGCTGCGACAGGTTTTAATAGTCTTAAAGAAGTCTTAGGACATGCCCCATCCCAAACTGCCTTAGTCTTTTACAACCTGTCCTAGCTGGCAGGGACACTTTCACTTCTCAGCGAGTAGAGTCTCTTCAGTTTTTTCAGTTTAGATGCTGCTGTGGGATTCTTCTACAGTCAGCAGCAGTAGCAGGATATTTTTCTGTATTATTTCACATTGCAGGAGCTCAGTCTGCAGGTTGGGAACCCAGTACTGCAGTGCCTTGTAGGGCTGCCGTAGCCACACACTCCTTGGTGCCTTGTAGGGTCAGATTCTTCTCTTCCTCACAGAAGACAAGGTAGACATTAAGGTTTTAAAGAGCAAGGAAATGTTTTCACAGGATTGGGAGCATCCTAAGGAGCACATGGGATTGAGGGTTCCAGCACCATTGCCCACGCATGCATGACTGGTGCTCTCCGGGTTGCCTAATACTGCATTTTTGAAGTAGCAGCCATTTTGGTACAAGCACAGCAAGCGTGGCAACCATCTTGGTACAATCCACGTATGCGCATTGTAATGAGGCTGTTATCTTGAAGAAACATTTTGTGCCAAATTGCTGCTGCTGCCCCTCATTGAGTCCTCAAGGACTGTGCTGAAAGAAACAAGATCTAAAGTATGCCAGTGTAAACAGTGCTAGACAAGGCTCCCACCCACCATGGTCTGCTCTTATTGTCTGTCCAGTGACAAGGCTTTCTCCTATAAGCCAAGGCTTGTCCCGCTCCTCCACGGAAGGCAGTGGAGCAGAGATGCCTCTGAGCCCAGATGTAATGCATCCTCATCCAAGGGACCTCCTTGCCTCTCTAGTATCATCTGCGTGGGGATCCAGATTACATTCTCCATGATAGGAAGCCCATCACCTTCTACCCACGATGAGTGAAGCTCACCGAAGCCCTGGATGTCCTAACGTAGGTTCTTATGGAGGCCCACTCCAACAAGAAAAGAGGCCTCTCAAGCACCCTAGCACCCCCAAGTCATTGCTGGAGTTTGCCAGGCTGCGTCCCAGATGCGCTTCATGCTGCCAGAGGTATCTCCAGCACCATTTGATAAGAACAACACAGAATCAGAGTAAGAGGATGGAGAGTATACCTCCTAATCGAGGACCAGGATGTAAATAGGTCAGGCACAGTCTTTAGCTGGGAGTACCTGACTATATTAATGAAGCAAACCTGCATCATTTTGAAGTTGAAAGACCAGCTGCACTGTATTCCATGGTGGTATGGAGTGCTCTTAACTGTGACCACGACCCGCTGATAATTTGTCCAAAGGATCTGTTTTGAATTTGTAATTCCAGGGAGTCTTACTATTTGGCCCAGAGCTAGAGGCTGTCATCAAACAAGTGTCTGATTCCAAGCTGGCCCTTTCTCAGATTAAGAAGCAGACAGGATGATGCCCTGTTTGTGAAGCATGTCAGTACCCTCCAGGCCTTCCTTCAGTTTCAGGGCAAGGGCAAAATCCTGCAACCAAGGATCCTTTCACTACAACTGAGGTGACAGAGAAATTGCAGGATAACATAGATCGTGAAGACAACAAAGCATACTGTGATCTGTCTCATACCTGGTCCCCTGGCCTACGTAAGGTGGTTCTTAATGAGAGAAATTGTACACAGTGGTTCTTCATGAGAGAAATTGTACACATTTTATGTATGTGTAAATATATATGTGTGTGTGTATGTATGTGTGTGTGTGTGTGTGTATATATATGTATATATATATATATATATATATATATACACACACACACACACACACACACACACACACATATACATACACACACACACACACACCTGGCAGGCATAGGAGCTGAGTTTTGTACTGCTGCTGATGGAGACATTGCTTTGATTCTGTGTGCACTCGGTCAGGCTGAGAATTGCAGATACAGTAACTTGTGAGCTGTGTTTCGCAACCTGAAGGCGTGTGTTATCTACGCATTCGTGCAGAAGGGATGTGGCAGTTTGCTGGAAGCAAAGACTAAGTAAGCCAAAGGAAGGCTGAGGATAGTGCCTGGGTCTGACTTGACTCAATATCCTTAAACCCTTACTGTTGAAGCTGAGCCAGTTTTCAGCAGTGCAGGCTTGTTTGTGAAGCAAAGCTTGCTGGCGTTGCGATGGGAACCTGTAAACACTCTCACATTAATTTAGGAAAGACACTGTTGCAACTAAAAGACAGCCATTAGCAACCAAAGAAAGCAGCTCTTGCAACACGCTTTGTAGTTTATCTGCCATATACCATATTTGTATTCCTGCTACATATATGGATCAGCTCATGTTCTGACTTGCATTGTTGCACTAAACCCTTGGCTCAGCCTTAACTTTGTGCGGTTCAAAACTTAATGGCTCTGGGCTATGCACTGTGGCATTGTTTTATCAACTAACCACACACTGCTGCACCTGAGGCTGGCATAGGTGTGGCCCTGTTCTGGGATATTTGTAATGGTGTTTGCAACGACTGCAGTCCCTGGTAAGGAAGAAAATATGTTAAATAAGGGAGGGAACTATCTGTGAAAACGTCCACAAATAAGATTTTAGCAAATTGGTTCTAGACTACCATTGTGCCCAACTCTAGGTTTACAATTCCCAACCATTTCAGATGACGGACAAGAGTATATTAATGCAGTTTCACCTGGTATTGCCATGAAGGAACACAGGATCATCATTATCCTAATGGTGTAGCTGGTAGAAGCACTTGGATGACATTTTGGGTGCATTTGGTTTATTTCTTAGATGAATCGCATCTATTTTCAAAACATTAAAAATGCTTTTCTGGTTTCTCTTACTGAGCTAATCTGTACAAACAGAAATAAAAAATCTTACTTAGAGGGTATCTCTTGCAGTAGGCACACCTATAGGACTTAGCTGCCAGGTGCTAGGACCACATGGAAACTTTTCTAGCTAGCAGTCTTCCAGGGGCTGTACACCCTGATGTCACTTTCTGACATCGGACGATCCCATATGAGTGGGTGGCCCACGCCCTCCTCAATTGTTTTCCCACCATTGACCATCGCACATTGGACCGCCTAGTGCTCTGCAGTTTGTCGACCACCGCTTTCCTTCATTTTGTTTCCAGTTTTCTTTTTAAAGTAACTTCTTTTTTCCTTCCAGCAAAAAATAGCAAAGGAAAAACTTTCTCCATGGCACCATAGGAGTTAAGCGGGCTTTTCTTTACAACCTACTCATAATGGGGCCTGTGCAGGACTTAGGATCTTGACCTTTCTTTGGAGGTCCCCCGCTCCGTACAGGCTCTGCAGATCGTTTTTAGGGAGAGTGGGTTTTCTTGCTGGCTGTCCTAAGCCCTCCTTGGTACTCGGAGGGTGGGGTGGCTGGATTTCCTCTCCAAAAACATTTGTTACCAGGAGGTACCCTCTGGCTACCACTTCAGGAGCCATATAACAGCTGCAGTCCAACACCCCATTTTATGTGGGGTCTTGGCGTTAGACATCTTTACAGCTGTTAGACTTTCTGCGGCCATCATCAACACCTCCTCCTGTGGAGTACGGCTCTGGCGTTTGCTCTTATCTGTGAATCAGAAGAACCGGCGTTGGTCTCCTTGACTGTTTTCCACCCCACACACCCTTTGTTCCTAGACAGGGCTCTGGCAGCGGACGCCAGCCAGATTATCGGTTGGCAGGGACACATCATTCTGGGTTCCTCCCTCCCCCATGTTTGTCCTGTTGCGCCTTCCTGGCTCCCCACTGAGTCCGGGCATTGGCGTTAGTTCATGTCGGTCCTTTGGGACTGATGTCCTTAATCCTCTCAGGGCTGAGCCTTCTTCCTGATTGGCGTGGGTGTTTGAGACCGCTGCCCCACCCTTGGTTTATTACTAGGGCTGAAGCTGGCAGAGTGCCGCCAGTCGGACGCTCTGGCTGGTGGGGACCTGTCGTTCTGGGGTCCTTCCAGATGGTGCTGTTCCTGTACAGAGGCAGGTATACAAAAAGCAATAATATACAAGTTAAAAGTTTATACAGTGTATACAGTACAGTACAAGGTTGAAATAAATGGAAAAAAAAAAAAGCATTATTTTACAATTGAAGAAGTCAGCAGATGTACAATCAACCAAAAGCATACAGGGTTATAAGCAGAGATCTTTTGAGTGAGGCAGCTGGCAACTACACATGTAGGGGAAAGAGGCCGTGTATGGGGTGGCAGGTTAGAGAGTAAAGAAGAGGAGGGATATATTACCGACGACTGGGGAAAAATTGAGCTAAAACCGCAGAAAGTGATGATGGCTGTCGTGTACTTGTTTATTATTAGAATGGCGGAGGAGGGTAGATAATTGGGACACTGCTATGGATGGGGTGGGACCTTAGCCATGCTGGGTGGACAGGGAAGAGTGGGTGCAGCAGGAGGAGTTAATAGGGAAGAGTGAGAGCCAGGGGTAGAAACATGGAGGCGTCAGGATGGAAAGGGGAGTTGCGGAATTAGTGGGCTAGCAGTGAGGAAAACATTTGCAAGGTGCTTTCATGTGGCGATCATAGGCGCCTTGAAGATATTCAGGCTAACAGGGCAGCTCAGCTTCAGGTTCCTTTGTAAACCATTCCACAATGTGGGTAAAGAGAAGCTTAGAGCAGCTTTGCTGAAACAAGTTTTGACCCTTGGAACTTGGAGGGCAATCAGGAATAGCTCCTTAGGCGTAGGTGCCTAACACACTCCGGGAATACAATCTGAGACATATGAGGGGAGCTTGTTGGTCACCGCTCTGAAGGACCATAGGGCAGCGTTTCTATTCCTGCTATAGTGAAGGGAAGTCCAGCCTAACGTTGAGTACAGGGAGCAGTAGTGTGGGAAAGTGGAAGGCCAGTAATGAATGTGATAGCTCTGTGGTAGAGGGTGTCCAACTTAGCCAGTGCAGAGGCAGTGCAGTGACTGTAGAGCAGGTCCGCGTAATCTATTAAAGATAGGAAGGTCGCTTGAAGCAGTTGAATCTTGACCTCCTTTGTGAGCAGGTGGTTAATTCTGTAGAATAGTCCTAATCTTTGCCTTAGTTTCTTCTGTAGTTCTTTGAGATGGTCGGTGAAGGGAAGTTTATGATCGAGCCAAACTCCTAGATATTTGAATTTAGCTATATATTCTAGTGTTTCTCCAAGAACAGTGGTAATTTTGGGATAGCTCCCCAGCAGGAATTGCCACATGCAAGGAGGGGAGAAGAGCATGGCTTTTGTCTTTTTCGCATTGAGCAAAAGCTTTTTGTTTATGAGCTGTATTGTGGAAGGTTAGTAGACAACGGACAGTTCTGTTCTCTTTCCCCGACACCAGTACCCTCACCCTTCCAGGGAGATCTGTGATTGTTAGTCTGGCAAGCATTCCGCCTGTCCAGCCAGTGTAATCCACGGTCTGCACTCAGCCTCCAGCGTCATTGAGAGTCTGACCCTGACCACCCAAAAGAAAGGGGCTTCCTTGGAGCTTAGCTAAGGCATCTTGGCCACTATGGCCCACTACAGGCAGTGCCTTTTTTTCAGCAGTCTCCTGTGACACTGCGCAGTGCTGCTGGGGACTGGGGATGTTAGGACCTTGCGGCACAGCTCATCTCTGGTGTTCCAGCCTTTCCTGGCACTTTGCTTGCTGCTTGGTAGGCCCACCCCACAGGCCATGGCTGCGGGATGTTCCATCAGGCCAATGGTCCCTCCTTCGAGGGCATCAGGGTCTTCCACCCTCAGCCTAAGGTCCCTGCCAAGCAGACACCCTGATGGGTCTGCCGGGTCGACTCTCCTATTCCAGTAGGGGCAGGCTGGCTTACTTTGTCCAGGACTGGATGTCTATTACCTCAGACAAGTGGGTCCTGGAAGTAGTAAGCCAGGGACTGGTTCTCAGCTTCAAAAGTTTCGAAGATGAGGCCAGATCTTTTCCACCTGCAGGTCTCTCAGAAACCCTTGCCCTAGAGGTAGAGGTTTCATCTCTTCTGGCCTTAGGAGCCATAGAGAGTTCCTACCCTACACAGGGCAAAGGTCTGTATTCTAAGTACTTCCTTACCCCAAAAAGACAGGGAATAGCGACCCATCCTAGGCCTAAGATCGTGAACAAACTTCTTTTAAAACCAAAGTTCAGGATGGTAACTCTGGGAATAATTATTCCTTTCTAAAGCCAGGGACTGGCTAGCCTCCATGGACCTAAAGGATGCCTATTTTCACATTCCCATCAGGTGCTCCATGAAAAGTACCTCAGGTTGAGGTTGCCCTCAAGCCACCATCAGTTCAAAGCAATGCTCTTTGGTCTAACATCAGCCCCAAGGGTTTTCACAGACTGCCTGGCAGTAGTCGTTGCCTTTCTAAGAAGGCAAAGATTTCCATTTTTCCATATCTGGACGGACCGGGTCATAGCGGGCCAGTCCCCAGACCAAGTCAAGTCAGACCTGCAAGTGACCCAGCAAGTGCTCACTTTTCTAGGATTTCTTCTCAACCTTCCCAAGTCAGTTTTGAGCCAGTGCAGCTCCTTACCTTTATAGGGCAGAGCTGGATACTGTCAAAGCAAGAGCCTTTCTTCCCTGGAAAGGCAAGAGTTCTTATAGAACTGGCTTCTTCCTTCAGCCTTCAGGCGTCTCGACCAGCAAGGCATTTCCTTCAGCTCTTGGGCCACATGGCAGCTTCTACAGCAGTGGTTCAAGGGCAGGATTCAGATGAGGGACATTCAGTTCTATCTGAGGGCCTTTTATTCCCAAAGAAGGATTCCCTTACCAAACTGATCCCAGTGACTCAGACCCTGATCCAAGCCCTTCAGTGGTGGCAGGATCAGGACAATTAAAACAAGGTGTCCCATTTGCCACTCAGTCTCATTCAGTGGTCCTTACCACGGATGCTTCCCTCCTGGGCTGGGGAGCCCATCTGGGGAGCCCTCACTGCTCAGGGACTGTGATCCCCAGGAATCCCTTCTCCATATCAGTCTCCTAGAACTCAGAGCAGTTTTCTGACCCTGCAAGCTTTCTCTCAGTCAGTGCAGAACAAGGTGGTTCAAGTCGGAACAGACACCACCACCACTATGTGGTACATCAACAAGCAGGAGGCCGCCGGTCTATGGCCTTGTGCACAGAAGCCATGAAGTTGTGGTCCCTGGCTTATCCCTGCAAACCTCTCTGATAGCAGTCCACCTTCCAGGGAAGGACAATGTGCTAGCAGATGCACTGAGCAGGATTCCACAGGGCCATCATGAATGGTCCCTGGACCCTCTGGTGTTGAAGGTAATTTTTTCAAGGTAGGGCACTCCAGAGATAGATTTCTTTGCAGCCCCAGACAATCACCAGCTTCCTCTCTTTTGTTGCAGACCTCCAGTCTTGGGCTCGGTCCCTCTGGATGCTCTAATTCTGAACTGGGAAGGACATTTATGTATGCTTTCCTCCCTTTCCTCTACTGTTCAAAGTTTTAGTCAAGATAAGGTCACATCCTTGCAGAGTGATTCTGATTGCTCCAGATTGGGTCAGACAGCCCTGGTACCCCTGTTGCTGTCCCTAGTATTCATCTTCTCCTGTCTCTTCCCAGGAATTACAACCTGTTAACTTCCTCTCAGAGGAGGATTTGGTACCCCAATCTTCAGTCTCTCAATCTCAAGGCATGGCTCTCGAAGAGTTAGAGTATGCAGATTTGCATCTGTCTTAAGGGAATCTGGATATCGTCAAAGCCTCTCAAAGCCCGCCACTAGAAAGACCTATAACATCAAATGGAAGAGGTTCAGCATTAGGTGTTCGAGCAGCATATTTCCCCAGACACTGCTAAATTGCCTACAGTTCTGGATTATATGGTCCATCTTAATGGCCTAGGCTCTACTCTCAAGGTAGACTTGTTAGCTGTCTCTGCTTTTCTGTCAGTGGGAAGTCTCCTTCACTATCATCTCATTCTGTGTTCTGTAAACTTTTCAAGGGATTGCTTCATACCAATCCCCGATTTAGCCCCTGCCTGGGATTTAAATGTTTGCATTGCTCAATTGATGCAACCTCCTTTGAGCCTATGTCCTCAGTAGAGCTTAAGTACTTGACTTGGAAAACTGTGTTCTTAGTAGCCATTACCTCTGCCAGGCGCATCAGAGAACTGCAAGCCCTGTCAGTGGAACCTGATTTTATCTCCTTTCATATGGATAAAGTGGTTCTTAGAACCAATAGAAGGTTCTTGCCCAGAGTGGTTTCAGATTTCCACCTGAATCAGTCTGTGTCTCTTTCTGTTTTCTTCACTGATCATTCCTCTTCAGGAGAGGAGGCTACACAGTTTAGATGTTAAAAGGCCCTTAGCTACTATATAAGATTGTACCAAGAGTCACTGGTTTGATTCCTCCAGTTGTTCCTCACTTATGGAGAAGTGGAAAGGAAAACCTGCCACCAAGAGAAAGATTGCCAGGTGGATTGTGTCTTGTATACAATTCTGCTATGAGAAACTTGGAAAAATTCCACCCTCAGGCCTGAGGGCTCACTCCCTGAGAGGTACAGCTGCTTCCTGGCTGCTGCCAGGGATATTCCTTTCTTAGAAAGTTGTCAAGCAGCCACCTGGAAAACAGTCCATACCTTTACCAAGCATTACTCTCTGGATATCCAGGCTAGAGTGATGCTCGGTTCAACACAGCAGTACTTCAGAACCTATTCCCAAAGTAGGTTCTGGCCCTCCTTCATAGAGGTACTGCGTGGTAGTCTGCAGTAGTCAGAATACAGCAGGACTTCATGTTGTTTGAAGAAAAATTACTCACCTTAGTAATTATGTTTCTTCTAATGGAGTCTTGCAGTATTCTGACATGCCTCCTCTCAGAACCTGTTTTTGGGAAGTGGGTGGGCAGGTGCAGTGTTGCACCTCAGGGGTGCTCCTTTTACACCCTCTTCTTTTTGTTTGGGTGTTTGCTTTATTATTATTCTTATTTGGATTGGTTTTGGTTTTGGGTTTCCTGACATGAGGCTTCTCTTGGGAATCCAAAACTTTTTGTTTGCCAGTTGACTAGTAAAATTTTACAATTTCCACATAGAATAGTTAGTGAGTTTTTGCTCGTAAGAATCTTACGGTTGGATTTCAAAGGGCTCCAAACAGAGACCTCAACCGAAGCTCGAGCACAGCATTCTATGCTCTGCATAGAAAGTTAACCCTTTGTTCTCCGGGGCAGTTTAAAGGCTGGGGCTAACTGCAATTGTCAGAATACAGCAAGACTCCATTAGAAGAAACATAATTACTAAGGTGAGTAATTTTTCTTATGTTCCAGAATGCATTTGGTGAACTGGACCAGTATGGCCTCACAGTTTGACACACCAATAGGGAATCGTGTAGGTGACATCCCTGATTCAGGATCAGCATGTTTTAACAAACGGCAGTTGGCCTCCCTTTCACTGTGGCTGGTTTGTTTTCAGAATCTCCTTTATTTCCCATTGTTGTGGAAACAAAACAATAAACGAACAGCTTGCTTTGCATTTTTCTTTGTCATGGTGTTAACGTTTCAGAAAGGACATTCAGTCGGCTTTTGAATTTGTAACATATGTGCAGGGTTTGGTACTGGCAGTATTGGTGGCTGATGGCCACCATTAGCTGATAAGCCATCGTTGTCTGTCTCATGTCCCTCTTGTTTGGAGTACCTGCTTTGACTTTCCTAACTAAATTTTACTATGCTATATAGGTAAATTAGCTTTCAAAGTACTGTCTAAATACTGACTGATATCAAAGTGGGGCTGGATGATTAAACCATTTCAAGAAAACAAAATGCACTAGAACTACTGTAGTTGCTTTGCCTCTGTGACTTTTTGTGCTTTTGATTATTGTATAGTTATTAACACAGAATTTATTTTACTATTTTTTACCACAGGATATATATTTATATTGAGCAAAAAAAGCCAAAACAGTAAAAACTGAAGGAGCAAAGGAAAGAGACATCTTTCTTATTACATCCTGATTTCATCAGTACCTCTTTTAGAAGTCAGAATAGTCCATTGCTTGACCTGAACACAAAATGCTGTCTCAAAGAGCCCCAGATGTCAAGGGAGAAACTCCAGCAAAACAGTGTTCCATACATTTCAGCTTGTATTTTATACATTTCTATTTCTCATTTGAAGAAGGACATAGCACTGTTGGAGAGAGTCCAGAGGAGAGCGACCAGGATGATTCAGGGAATGGAGGGAGGACCTATGAGGAGAGATTGAAGGAGCTTGGGATGTACACACTGGAGGAGAGGAGGGACAGGAGACATGATAGGAGTCTCCAAGTATGTAAAGGAATAACTGAGAGCAGAAACAAGTAGCTGTTTAGGCTAAAAAGGGGTGAACAACGAGGGGCATGGTGGAAACTGGAGGAAATTATAGGGGGACATAGGAGGTATTACTTCACTGAGAGGGTGGTGAGCCGTGAAAGCACTGCCCAGAGGCTGGTGGAGGAGGGCACAGTGGAGGGCTTCAAGAAGGGGTGGAACATGTACAAGGGGAATCTAAATCCAATGAAAACACTCTTGGGGCTGGGGAGGCGGGAAGGCGAGCAACCACTAAGTAGCTGGCTACAGCGGACATGACAGACCATAGGCCTAAACTGCTGGCTTTTAGTTTGTTAGTATACTTAGCTTCCTCTTTTCCTTTAGAACTATCCATTAACATGCAAAAGGATCCCCCCACACCCTGTTCCTTCTTCTGCTCTTGCTGCTTGCTCACATTTGGCTTCTCACTCCTTTTGATTTTGACATTAGTCAGCTGCTGTTGAAAGAACTGAACACTGTTCAAACTTACCACAAGAAAGGGAACACAAAAAATACATGAAATAAAGGCTGAAATAATGGCTAAAATAGTTTTTCCTATGTTCCTCCTGTGATGTCAGAGGCTGTGTAAGCTGCTGTTTAACATACAGGTTTAATTCTTAATTTACACCGTGCTTGGCAACACATGACAGACTGTTAAAATGTATGCCATCTTCTCAGGGAATGTTACTGCTGTCAGTATTTAAAGTGTGAAATTTCTTCAGAACAGAGCTGACTCCATGCTAGTGTCAAGTTATTTAGCAGCTCTTTTGCAGTCTGTCAGATCCTTACAGTGATGTGACCTGCTAATTACCAAAGTATGGGTACCTTGCTGGAGAACAAACCTTTGGTAATCTGTCTTTGGCCAGAGGAGTTGGGGTGAGGTAGTGTAGTCAAAACTGGTGACTGGATCATTAAAACAAATCTCAAACCTGTAATGGGTACACATCTAACAACTATGCATTACTGCAGATAGAGATAATTCTGAATGCTGCTGGATTCTTTTTATTGTACACAGCTCTGACCACAGTGCTGTATTCCTGTTGAATGGAACACAGTACCCAAGCAGTAACATGATTGCCATTATTCATTTGGGTTACATGTTGATAAATGCGTGGGCGTATTTGTTTTCTGGTCTACTGAGTGGTCAAAATGCAAACAAGCACTGTGGCTGTCACTGAAAATGTTTTTCTTAAACCACTGGTTAGCACAATAAGTCATTTTATGTCGACTCCTGTGGACAGTTACATGGAATGGGCTGTCCTCCCCTGCTAGCTGGAAATGTTGTAACAGTCTGAGAGAAGCCTTAGGAAGCATCCCTTCCCAGACTGCCTCAGTCTTTACAACCTGTTCTAGCTAGTAGACAGCTCTCTGCTGTGCAGGGTATCTGTTCTCCTCCTGACTACTTAATAGGAGCAATTTTTTTATTGCAGGCTCAAATCTCAGAGCAGCAATGTCTCTGCTGACCCTGAAATTTCTAGCGTGAGAGAAGCATAGTGCAGTTTGCAAAGTGGGATTTCTGCAGAAGTAGGAACCCTTGTAGCGACTGAGAGGCTCCCACCTCGCCTGCAGCACCTGGTAGTTAGCTGCTCCTCTCTTCGTTGTTGCAGGTAGGGCTGTGGCCTTTGTGTAAAGGAGTGAGGTTGGTTTTATGGTACAGTGCAAAACTCTGTAGTGCAGTAGTGAAACTGCGTGTAGAGCTGGTTCCAGCATGCTGATCTTTTATTTTATTTTTTATTTTTATTGAAAATAATCAGTTTTACAACCTTTGAGTCAGGGACTCGTTTACAAAAGTACCTCGTCATTGGAGGAGACAACAATTAAGTGAAGTTTAAGACAGAGGTTACATACAGGTGAGATACATAAATACATGTAGAGTCGTGAGCAACAATTATACAGGTACAAGCATATGTTGGGTTACATGCATCATTGTATAACCTCATACATATCGGTATATCACACACATCGGTGTAAGGCATCATTATTACGGTCTGTTCAATTGTATCAGTATCCAGGCGTCAATGGGACCCAAGGGGCATGTACGTTGGATTAGGTGCCACCTTAGTGAGGTGATTTTCATAAAGTGGTAAGCCATCTTGGTGAACTTCGCATAGGCGTTATCTTAGTGGACATATTGGTAACATCCACCCATGTGAAGTCTTGTATTCACCATTTTGGTACAGTGCCACACACGTGCTGAGCCTTCTGAAGCCCTTTCAAACTCAAAGAAATCCTGCAAGCTGTTATAACTGCTGTACCTCTGTGCTTCCACAGGAGAAACAACCTTACAAAGGCCTCTTCAGAAATGGGATAATTTTGCAAATGAATTTCAGTCTTTTTTTTTTTTCTGTAGGCTGTTGCTTTCACTTGACTGCTCATATAATTCAGAGGCGGAGACTGAGGCAGCGTAGATACCTTGACCTGTGAATCAAACAAAACTAGTCGAAGGCATCAAAGTACAAGAAATGTGGGGTGAGGCTCCAGTCCTAGTGGTGGTTTCTACCCAGTCTCGATGAGCTGTCTTCCTGCAAGACCAGTAGCATGCGATAAGTGGCTTAGCACCTCCAGCAAAGGCTTGACCAAGAACAAAAATGCCTCGGACCCTCGCAGTATGACAGCAGATATGGCGAGACCCTCTTTATCTGTACTGCTTTGACTCCAGAAAGGCATTGAGGCTGCTGTCCCCTCAGGGAAGGACAGAGCTGCTGCAGCTAACATTGGCAGAGCTCGTACAGGTGGTCAGTTTCTTCAAAGCTGCCATGTATGCCTGACAGCCTTAAAAAGGAAGCTGATTTTTGCAGGACCCCATCCCTTTCAGGCCATCACATAAGTTTGTTGGGTTGCATCCCAGTGAGACATCCCTCAGAGAGAGAGAGAGAGAGATCCCTGCATACCAACAAATCCCTGCTTCATTTCATGGGCATGACTCTGAAGATCGCTGCTCAGCAGAAGACATAGAAACATAGAAGTTGGCGTCAGATCTACGGACCATAAGGCCCATCCAGTCTGCCCATTTTTCTATCTTATGAATATGCCATAGGCTTTTACTCTGTCAATGGCCTATCTAGTCATACTCATCTGTATTTCTCCTTATGCCTGTTCCATGCCTGTTTGATGCCCTGCACTGTATTCATATCCACCACTTCCTGATATAGGCCATTCATGCATCCACCGCCATTTCTGTGAAAGAACTTCCTCACATTAGCCATAATCGGCCTCCTCTAATCTCATGCTGTGTCCTCTTGTTCTGCTGTTTTCTTATATTGAAACATGTTAGACTCTTTCACCTTGTTAATGCCCTTAAGATGTTTGAATTTTGCGATCATATCACCTCCCTCCTCCGCTGCGCTAGGGTAGTACATATGGAGAGTCTGTTAATCTGTCCTCATATGTTTTCTGATGCAGTCCCTGCACCATTTTAGTTGCCCTTCTCTGGACTGCCTCCATTTTGTTAATGTCCTTGTGCAGGTCGGCCTCAGTACTGCACACAGTACTCAGATGGCACCTATCCAGTGTCTTGTGAAGAGGATTATTACCTCCCTCTTACGACTTGTGCCCTACTAATGCACCCAACATCCCTCTAGCCTTACCTACTGCTTTTGTGGTCTGCTTGGATGATTTCAGGTCATCTGTGATAATGATACCCAAGTATCTTTCTGCCCTTGTGATTGCCAGCAACTCCTCCCAACCTGTAGGTGACTTCAGGGTTTCTCTTCCCTATGTGCATGAACTTGCACTTCTTTCGTTAAACCCCAGTTTCCACTCTTCCGCCATTTGCCAGTTTATCAAATCTCTTCTCATTCTGCCTACCCCACCTGGATCATCTAGTCTGTTGCAGATCTTGGTGTTATCTGCAAACAGAAAAACCTTACCCTCCAGTTCATCTACAATGTCACTGATGAAGATACTGAAGAGGACTGGCCCCAGAACTGATCCTAGGGTAACCCACTTGTAACTTGCGTCGCTTCTGACTGTATCGTGTACCACCACTCTCCGTTTTCTGCCCGCCAACCAGTATGCTACCCAGTTGACCAATCTCTGACCCACCCCAAGCCTACTCATCTTATTAATCAATCTTCTGTGGAACAGTATTAAAAGCCTTGCTTGAAGTCAAGGTAGGTGACATTAACTGCACCCCTTGGTCCACCACTCTGGTTACCCAGTCAAGAAATCTATGAGATTAGTTTGACAGGACCTTCCTATTGTAAACCCATGCTGTCTAGGATCCTGTGCTCCTATGGCCTCCAGGTGTTGCACTGTCCTTTCCTTAAGGAGTGCCTCCATAATCTTGCCCACTGCTGAGGTAAGACTGACTGGTCTGTAGTTCCCTGCCTCCTCCATGCTGCCAGTCTTGTGGTGCGGGATCACATGAGCCCTTCTCCAGTCTTCTGGGACCTCTTCTGTGCTCAAAGACTCAATAAACAGTTCTACTAATGGCTCTGCTAGTTCCACCTTTAGCTCCTTTAGTACCCTGGAATGTATACCATCAGGTCCCATTGCCTTGTTCACCCTGCGCTTAGTGAGATTTTGTAGGACCCTTTCTTTTGTGAAGGGACTTGTGCACACCTTCCTTCCCCTGTGTCTATGGTACTGAGCTGTGGGCCCTGCCCTACCTTCTCCTCGGTAAATACTGAGCAGAAGTATCTATTTAGGATATATGCTTTTCCTTGGTCCTCCTCCACACACTCCCACTTATCCCCTTTGAACTTAGCAATACACCCTCTGGACTTTCTCCTTTCACTAATGTATCTATGGAAAGTCTTGTCCCCTTCTTCTGTTGTTCATGCTAGTGTTTCCTTGGTTTGAGCCTTTGCCTGCCTATCTTACTGCCTTCCCTGCTTCCCTTAGGGAAGTTTGGTATACCTCCCTATCTTAGTCGCTGCATTCCCTTGTATTTCCTGAAGGCCAACCTTTTGGCTCTAATCTTTTGCTACTGTTTTTGAGAACCAAAGTGGTTTCCTCCTTCTTTGCTTTTCTCCCTAACACAATAGGATGTTACTTCAAGTATTGCACCCTTAATGCTTGCCCACTTTGCCTGTACCCCCTCACCTGTATTTCATCTTGCTAGGGGTAGCTTAATGCTGTTGGCCATCTTATCAAAGTCAGCTCCTCTGAAGTCCCATATTTTTGCCTTGGAATGGGATGATCTAGTTCTAGTGGCCAAATTGAACCATACCATGTGATCCTTTCCCGTTAGTACTAGATCCAGGATAGCCCTGTTTCTTGTGGGTTGTTGTGCCAATTGTTTGAGGCCCTCCCTGCAGGAATCCACTATGTGTCTAGTTCTGGCGGATGTTCCTGCTGGTATTGACCAATCTGTATCTGGCATGTTGTAGTCTCCCATTAGCAGAACCTCCCTTTAGCTGTCTTGTTTTGTATATCTTCTAACAGTAATGTGTCTATGTCCTCCCCCTAGTCTGGAGGCAAGACAGTGAGTATGTCTCCTCAGATGAGGACCTCACAGACAAGAGATCATGAAGGGTGCTTAACTGGGACTTTTGCAATACCTCGTGAAGCAAACCTGCATCACCTTGGACTTGGAAGATGAACCACAGAAGGAGACCAAACAGCTAATTGTGTTTGTATTTGTTTGAGGTAATTGGATTTGTATTAATTTTATTTTGAACCTGTTTATTCTGTAAGCAGGCACCCAGTAGTAGGATAACGTTTTAAATAGGACTTTTATCCTAACAGTTTATCCTGTATAAATGTTCATTATCTATCTGTCTGTCTGTCTCTATCCATCTATCTATCCCTTTGGTGTTGTGGTTCACAAAGGTGTACAGGGTGCTAAAGCGTCAGAAACCGTCCCCAACGTGAATGCCTCAATTTGTGCAGCTATAAAGAAAATTGCTGTGCTCCATCAAGTGGCAGAGCCCTTAAGGACCCTCCAGATAAGCGTGGAATCTAACATACTAAAATGCCAGCAGAATAGGCCTAACAGTCTTTCGTGTCTGCTTGTTTGGTCAGCCCCACCCTGGAGCTGACCTTGCTGCCCCTCGCCTTCTCTGGCTTCTCCCTTCCAGTTCGGATATTCTCGCTGCACTGGATTTTGCTTCCAGAACCCTTCCCCTGTACCTGTCCCACCCCTCTTGAACCCCTCCACCATCTCTGCCTATCTGTGATAAAGTATCGAGGTGGTTGGAGCATTAATGAAGGCAGTGCTTGCATCTACTTTTATTACCGGGCCATGATATAGAAGCATAGAAAATGTTGGCAGAAAGAGACTGTCAGTCCATCGAGTCTGCCCTGTTATACACTATACTACCCCAGACTAATGCTTACATGGCATGTAAAGATGCCAGGGTTATGTTTCAACAGTTCACAATCTTGCCTCTCTTACATGAAACACCTGATTTGCTAGCTAAAAGTCGCCTTATGCGGATGATAGCTGCTCCTTATACTATGATCCTTACCCAGGTACATGGCTGATGGAGAGAGATACTCTCGGTGTGTGATAAGGTGGTCAGGGCAGTGACAGCACTGGAGGGTTTAAAACATGGGTCAAATTGGACCCACTGGTGTAAAAAATGTGGGTCTAAAGAGGAACCTACTAGTCAAAACATAATCGGTGGCAGATTTTGTACAGTTCGCATTCCCTTTCTTTAGGTATTATTACTGAGTAGGTTCATCAGTTTAGACCCAGTGGCAAAGGAAAGGGGTCAGTTTTTGGCAGGATGCAACTTTTGCCTTTTTGGTGCATGTTAGTGCTGTCTCTATGTCAGGGGAACTATCCGAGCACTTGGGTAATACCGTAACTGGCACTGTAGTACAATACCCAGGGGTGCTGCACTGTTGACATGCCGTCCTTCAGATGACACATTAAACCTTCTGCCTTTTTCTGGTCACTGTGCAGGTGGAAGTAAAGATCCCATGGCACTTATTAAAGAAGAGTAGGGAAATTTTAATGGAAGTATAAACAAGACAGAAAACATGTACAAATAAACAAATCCGATAAAAATGCATACATCAATCAAAAATAATGGGGAAAATAAGGAGAGAAAAGAAGTAAAGAAATCAAGGAACCAACATCGTGAGAGAAGAATCCAGTTAGGAACAAATTAGTAAGGTTACAAGGTATCTGGATGAGACAGTATATACAGCTATAAAGTGCCACCCAGACATTCTAACTAAAGATATACAGTTATGGGATAGTAGCCTGAAGCAAAAGAGCATGTGTTCTATTAACCCATAATTTTCTAAGCGATGAAATTTTATTTACAAATTAGAAATAATCATACAGAAAAAAAAATAAAACAATCGGCAGTTAAAAAACAAACTACATACAGAGAAAAATAAACAGTAACACTTCAAACATTGTCCTCTCGTGTGAAAACAAAGAAAGAAATACACTATTATAGGAGTGTGTTCTCCATAAATTAGCAAGCAGTGGCCCAAAAGGCATGCCTTTTCCCTATGACAGATAGCCAGTGTTTCCTGATCCACATTCACCGTTAGGCACGTAACTGGATGTGCTTCTGTTGTTAAAAAATTAAGTACTTCTGATCTGCAACATTTACCCGAAATCACTATAAATCAACATATCGTATGTTATTTGGAGAAAAGCTGATCCTTCCACCTAGTAGCCAGAAGAGACCAAAATCCTTCAATGTAAGTACACTCTAAATGTAAATATTCCATGGTCTCCAGTGACATAGTACAACCATTGCTCAAACAAAACAGCTCCTGTATGCTCTTGCGTTGATGGGTGTGTCTGTCACATTCAATCTGTTATGAACAGAGCCACAAAGTGTTGCACATTTTCTGTGGTACCCATTTTCTTTTAGTCATTGGTCAGGCTTTCCACTTGTCGTTTTGCCAAATCTGATTTTTCTATCAGGTATGCTGTGCAACATCCTGAACAGCAGACGTGATCCTGATATTTAACTGGGTCATACTAACATACTAAAATGCCAGCAGAATAGGCCCTAGCGGTCTTTCATGTCTGCTTGTTTGGTCAGCCCCACCCTGGGTGCTGACCTTGCTATCCCTCGCCTTCTCTGGCTTCTCCTTCCCAGTTCCAGATATTCTTGCTGCATTGGTTTTGCTTCCAGAACCCTTCCCTTTTCTGTCCCACCCCTCTTGAACCCCTCCACTGTCTCTGCCTCCACCAGCCCCCTAGGCAGTGCATTCCATGGCTCCACCACCCTCTCAGTGAGTAGCACCTCCTCCTTTCTCCCTGAATCTTCCCCCTCCAGCTTCCACCCATGCCCTCTAGTGGCCCCTTCCTCCTTCCTTGAAGCACCCTGACTGTTCCTCCCTATTTACCCTCTTCATGTACCTGAAGCCTCTATCATGTCCCCGGTCCCTTCTGTCTTCCAATGTGTACATATTTAGCTCTTGAGCCTCTCCTCATAGGTCCTGTCCCCAAGCCCCAAATCATTTGGTTTGCCCTCCTCTGGACCCTCTGCAGGAGGTTAATGTCCCTCTTTAAGTGTGGCCTCCAAAACTGTCATAAGTACTCAAGGTGCAACCTCACCAAGCAGTTATACAGAGGGAGTATCACTCCGTTCCTTCTGGGTGATCCCCTAGCGATGCATCCCAGCATCCTGTTGGCCTTTGCTGCTGCCCTCCTACAAGTCTCAGAGTTGTTCATCTTGACATCCACCACCACCCCAGGTCCCTCTCAGCCATGAGACTTGTAGCATTCCCCGGGTGTACACTTGGCCTGGGTTTCTGGCCCCAGGTGGAGTACCTTGCATTTTCCTGCATTGAACCTCAGCTTCCACTTTCTAGACCATCTTTCCAGAGCCTCCAGGTCCCCTGAGAGGCCACCTCCCCTCCTCCCATCCACCACCGCCCCCAGTTTGAGTCATCTGCAAAGAGACTCATCTCCTCCTGATTCCTGTCCTTATGTCAGATACGTGGGCGTTGAACAGAAGGGCCCAAGGACTGATCCTGTGGGACCCCACTAGTGACCCTCCTTGGGGATGAGACTATCCCACCAACTCGACCCTCTGGGTCCGGTCCTGGAGCCAATGCCTATCCATCTGATCATCTGGCTCCCCACCCCCATTCTCCCAGCTTATCCAACAGGCCCACGTAAGGAACAGAGTCAAATGCCTTGCTGAAGTCTAGAAGAGGACATCCACTGGTCTGCCCAGGTCCAGGCACTTGTCACCCAGTCATAGAACTCCACCAGGTTTGTCTGACACGATTTTCCGGGATGAATCCATGCTGTCTATCGTCCAGGCATCCTGACTTATCCAGTCCCCCCAGCCTCTCCTTGACAATGCCCTCCATCACCTTGCCCACCACCGATGTCAGGCTGACAGGCCTGAGTTCCCTACCACCTCCCTTGAGTCCCCCCTTGTGGATAGGCACTATATCGCCACCTTCCAGTCTTGGGGCACCCACCCTGTCCTCAGAGATGGTGAAAAGCTCTGCCAGGGGTTTCGCCAGGACATCTGCAAGTTCCTTCAGCACTCTGGGATGTAATTTATCCGGCCGGTGCTTTCTCCGTCTTAAAGGGCTGAGGGCTTCCCTCACTCTCTCTGCTGTGATTTCCACTTCGGTACCTCTTCTCCCTGCTTAGCCCTCCCCCACCTGCCAGTGATGCCTCCCCTCTCCCCAGACCTGCCGATCGGTAAGGGTCCCCTCCTCAGTATCTCTGTCTCCTCCCATGTATGATGCAGCACCCCCATTTTCCCTGGTGAAAACTGAGGTGAAGTACTCATTTAGTACCTCAGCCTGCTCCCTGGGTCTTGTGCCCATCTCTCCCCTGATTTAATCCTGCTAATCTGCCCCTTCACCCTTAGTTTTTCCCCAATGTATCTAAAGAACCCTTGTTCCCTCTCCTAATTTCCCTGGCCAGGTTCTGCTCCTTCCTTGCCTTGCACGCCTCACCACTCTAGTGGCCCTTCTAGCCATCAGCTCGTACTCTCCTCAATCCCTTTCACTCCTTGAGCACTTGAATTGCTTATAGGCTGCTTTCTTTCCCCACCACCTCCTGGACCTCCCTGGTCCACCAACAGAGGTTTTGGGCCCTACTGCATTTTCGTCTTACTCTTGCACAGGTGCTGGTAGCATCCTGCACCCTCTTCTGATGATTTCCCACCTACTGTCAGCGTCCATGTCTGACCAATCCCATCAAATGCTCTAAGGATCCTTCCCATTTCCTTAAAATCCGCCCCCTGAAGTCGGTTACTTCCGTCTTTGTGCAGCCTTCTACCCTCCTAGGTCCAGGCAGAACCAGACTGTGGCATGGTCACTCCCTCCAATGGGTCCCTTACCTCCAGGCCACCAATCTGGTCAGTGTCTGCCAGGACCACATCCAGTACCCGTGCCTCCCTGGTCGGTTCCCTCACCTGCTGAGCTAGGAGCGTGTCTTGAAAGACATCCAACAACCTCTGTTCCCTGGTCACAGAGGATGTCATAGTCTCCCAGTCTGTTCCTGGCATGTTTAAGTCCCCAACACCACCACCGTTCCTCTGCCCAGTCTGCAGTGGGCAGTCTGCAGTCCTTATTGTCTTGATACCCCCAGAGGTTGAGCTGTATGGTTCTATCACCTCCTAGCTGTATACCAACATCTTTATTCAGGTCAGTCTTTGGCCCTGAGATCTGGAAAAAATCAAGCAAACAACTCAAAGCATGTTCCTGAGATGGTAAATCTTGCTCCATCACACATGTATCATCTTCATAAGTAGATGTACATGGGAACAAGTGCCCTCCTTTCCCTTCAGCATGATCTATACCCACCTCTTCCGTCCAGCTTCCTGAGGATGGGATATAAACAGAAAACATACAGGATAGGGCTAAGCGGGCAACCCTGTGGAACCCCTTTTCATATGCTGGCTCTAAGGCCCACCCCTCCACGCTACGAGCTTGATTTTCCAGGCCCTGATATTGGCCATACGGTACCTGCGAAAAAAAGAATTAATGCAAGGGGCATCTTGCGTCCAAAACTTGTGGAATTCCCAATTTTCTTAGGCAGGCTCGTCTAAACTGGGTGCCGTTGTTGCCAAACTGGTCCTGCACCAGCCCTGTGCCTGAAATGGAGTGCGCACAGTGGTGCTGCAGCATCCCCTAATGGTCCTTTTCCCCAGGCCCCAGATCATTTTGGTTGCCCTCTTTGGACCCCTCTAGAAGTGTAATGTTCCTCTTTAAATTTGGTCTTCAAAACACAGTACTCGAGGTGTGGCCTAACCAAGCAGTTGTACAGTGGAAGGATCACTTCCGCCTTTCTGGAGGTAATCCCCTGGCGATGCATCCCAGCATCCTATTTGCCCTTGCTGCTGCCTCCTACAGGTCTCTGAGTTGTTCATTTTGACATTTACCTCTACCCCAGGTCCCTCTCCCCTCCGTGACTTGAATCATGTCTCCTCCCAGGGTATACTCCTGGCTTGGATTTCTGACTCCCAGGTGCAGAACCTTGCACTTCCCTGCATTGAATTTTAGTTTCCATTTTCCTGACCACCTTTCCAGAGCCTCCAGGTCCTCCAGCAAGGCCACCCTCCCCTCCTCCACCACTGCACCCAGCTTTGAGTCATCTGCAAAGAGACTCATCTCACTCCTGATCCCCTTCTTGATGTCTGAGACATAGGTTTTGAACAGGAGTGGCCCCAGCCTGACCCTGGGGAACCTCACTAGTAACCCACATTGGGGATGAGGGCTAACCCTCCAGCCACCACCTTCTGAGTCGCTCAGAGGCCAGTTTCTATCCATCTTAACAACTGTCTCCCTACCCCCATTTCCTTTAAGCTTAGCTAGCAGGCCACTGTAGGTACCGAATCAAACACCTTGCTAAAGTTCAGAAGAGGGGCGTCCACTGGCCTACCTGGTCCAGGGCCCTCGTCACCCAGTCCTAGAACTCAACAAGGTTTGTCTGGCACAGTCTTCCCGTGACAAAGCCATGCTGCCTATCGTCCAAGTACCCAATAACCACCCCAGCCTTTCCTTGACAATACCCTCCCATCACCTTGCCGACCACCAATGACAGGCTAACAGTCCTGTAATTTCCTCCTCCTCTTGACCCCTTGTGGATCGGCATGACATGGACCACCCTCCAATCTTGGGACCCACCCAGTCCTCAGAGAGATGTTGAAAAGCTCTGCTAGAAGGAACTGCCAGGACATCTGCCAGTTCCATCAGCACCCTGGGATGTATCTCATCTGGCCCAGGTGCTTTCTCTGTCGAAGGGACCTGCGGGATTCCTTTACTCTCTCTACCGGGTTTCAGCCTCGCGTCCTTCCCCTTTTCACCCTGCACTGCTGACTCCCCACCTGTCTGTGGTGGCCATTTCCTTTCTCCAGACCGTCGAGGGCCCTGGTCTCCATCGGTCCCACCCCTTCCTCTGGTTTGCCCCGCTCCCTTGGCAAGACATAGCTCCTCCATCCCCCTGGTAAAAACTGAGGCAAAGTACTCATTTAGGACTTCTGCCTGTTCCCCTACCTCCTGTGCCCAACCATCCCTATCCTTATCTTGCTGATCTGCCCTCTTACTTTCCCTTTTTCCCTATGTATCTAAAGAACCCTTGTCCCCACTCCAGATCCCACTGGCCAAGGACTGCTCCTTTTGCCTTAGCTGCACTCACCACCCTGGTGACTCTCTTGGCTGTCAGCTCATATTCCTTCTGATCCCTTTCACTCTTTGAGCACTTGAAGCACCTATAGGCCCTTCTTTTCCTTCACCACCTCCTGTACTTCCGGGTCCACCAGCAGGGTTTTCTGGCCTTACCGAACTTAAGTCTTTCCTTGCGCAGGATCTGGTAACCTCCTGTATTCCCCCTCTTAATGATCTCCCACCTGCTGTCAGCATCCACATCGGCCTTATCCTGTCAGATGATCTTTAAGGATCCTTCCTATCTCCCTGAAGTCTGCACCGCTAAACTTGGTTACCACCATCCTTGTTTGGCTTTCCTCTCTCCCAGGTCCAGGAAGAACCAGACTGTGGCATGATCACTTCCCATCAGCGGGTCCCTCACCTCTAGGCCCTAATCTGATCACTGTCTGCCTAGACCACGTCCAGTGTCCAGGCCTCCCTAGTTGGCTTACCCACCTGTTGTGTCAGAAATGCATCCTGGAAGACATCCAGCAGCCTCTGCTCTTTGGCCACTGGTGGCGTCATAGTCCCCAGTCTGTTCCTGGCATGTTAAGGTCCCTCATTATCACTACCCTTCCTTTTCCAGTCCTCAGTGTCCCTCGAGTTTGCCACCAAACTTTCTTTCAGGACCTCCGCCAGTGTTGGTGGTCTGTATACCCTCAGCCTTTACTCTCTTAACTCCCTGTGTCAGCAAAGTGACCCAAATAGCCTCTATGTTCCGCTCTGCCTCCTCTACCTCCTCCAGTACCCACGCCATTTCTGACTAACAGTGCTACACCACCCACTTCCTCCCCTCCTATCTTTTCTAAACATAATATAGCCCTCCAGATTTAGGTCCCACTCATGCCCTTGAGTGGCCCAGGTCTCAGTGACTGCTGCCACAACTACTTCCCCTCAGTTAGCATCGCCTGGAGCTCAGGCATTTTATTTCCTAAGCTCCTGGCATTTATTAGGACCACTCTCCACCCCTTTTCCCTCCTCTCCTTCCCCTTGAGCTCCCATTTCTCGGCTCCTGCACCCTACCTGGTGACCCATTTCCACATCTCCCTAGCCCCTAGAGGGTGGAGACATACAACTGTCTTGGAATTTTTACACCAAGGCATAAACAGGCATTTATCAGCTTCCAGGTGGCTAGTGCAGCATCCAGTCATTCAAACAACATGAAGTCTTGCTGTATTCAGACATAATGCAGTTAGCCCCAGCACTGAACTGCCCGGAGAGGAAAGAGTTAACTCTATGCAGAAGCATAGAACATTAGCTCGAGCTCGGTTTTCAAACCTCTGTCTGTGGTACTTCCAGGTGTAATCGTCAGATTCTTTACTCCGCCTAACAGTGCAGTCGCTCGGAGGTTTCCACTGCTCGGTTCGGTAAAAGTAAGCGTTCGGTTAAAACCAATTCTTTTATTGTTTTGGTTCCAGCCTCTGTCTGGTACAGGTAGTGTAGTAGATAGGTAGTGACTGTATTTAATTTCAAAATCTGTGTGGAAATTGTTTGTTTTTCGGTTTCTTTTCAGTCGGTCTGGTTGGAACCGACCTTTTATTCTTCCATCTTAAATTAATATTTTCTGGGATTAGAGTGGTGTTCGGTACTGATCGATTTCAGAAGAACGGGCCTTTTCATGTTCTTTTATCGAAACCCGTGACACGGTTTGTTACCGATTAGTTGTTATTACCTGGCTTGAAAGCTGCTATAGGGTAATTTTGGTAGGTTGGCCATGTCTGAGAAACCCAAGAAAACCGGTCCCACTGGGTTTTAACACTGTATTGAGTGTGGGGAGGCCTTTGCCAAGGCCGACCCCACCTCATCTGTGTTTATTGTCTGAGGTTTGACCACCTCCAATCAGACTTCCAAATTTGTAAAAACTTTCCCAAAGAGATTGAGTAGGTTGAAGGAGGAGGCTGAGAAGTCGTGGATCCGGATGGCCAGCCTGGTTCGGTTGTGGCGAACCTGAAAGGGTGCCTGCTGACCTGGGCGATACCTCCTCTGGCAAGAGGAACAAATACTGAGGGGTGGGTTCCATCGAAAAAGCGAAAGTCTGCCGGTTCGGATCCTGTATCGCACTCTCCAACCCTTGAACCGAAATAGCCAAAGCGATTAGCATTGTTCAGTCGCTTAGACCGGTTCCATCGAACCAGTACTGCCAGTTCGGGGTCAGTTGATCGGATCCATCTCCTGCGGTTATGATCCAGATGTTTATTATGAAGTGGGAGGGAGGCGAAGACTATCCCAGTGATGATAGCGATGAAGATGATGGGGGGTGGGGTCTGGATGTGCCATTGAACTGGACATCTCCCAGACAGGCCCTCAAGTGTCTCTCCTCCCAGGCTCTCCGAGGTCCCCTTCACATTTTTGTTCTACAAAAGGTGGCAGAAACCCTGCAGCTTCCCTTGGTTGAAGCCGTGAGGAGGATGAAGAGCCTGATTTTGTGGAAATGATGGACATCCCAGGGTCCAAAAGGCTGTCTGTCCTCTTCATAAATCCTTGGGTAAACAAACACACAAAATTTTACAAACTCCTAATTCAGTATCTCCTGTGGATAAGAGAATGGACATGAGGTATTTGTTATCAGGCTTAGCTTGAGTTCCTTTATAGTCATTGCAGCCATGTTGGGGTGGTGCAGGCTGCAGCCTGTGAAAGGCTACCATTCCTTTGGCACACCCACTCCAAGGACTCCCAAGAAAGTGGATGCCATGGCAAAAACAGTATTTGGCATCCTCTTTGGGACTCAGGCAGGCTACTTATATGGCCTACACAGCCAGGTACCAGAAATCCAGATGGGACATGGTTCTGGAACTGGCTAAACAGGCCTCTCCCAAGCTAGCCAAGGAGCTGGAGAGGTGGCTGCTGATGGAATTGAGGCATCAAAATGCAGTTTCATGCTGCTGTGGACTCCAGTGATGTAGCATCTAGAGTCATGGCTACATCTGTGTCTCTCAGAAGACATGCTTGGCTCAGATGTTCTAGCCTTTCACAGGATACCCAGACTAAGGCTATGGATTTTCCTGTAGTGGGTAACTCTCTGTTTGGGGAGCAGACAGAGGCTTACATGAAGAAAGCGGATGAATGCAGGACCACGTACAGGAGTGCACAGGCCAAGGAAAGGCAAAGCACTCCGCACAAGCAGCAGTCTAGGGGCAGGGCAGGCCCTTTCAAATGCCTTTTCCAAGCCCAGGCCTCTCTCCCTTCCCACAGAAGGGGTTCTTCAGAGGGAGGGGCAGGAGGGGATGAGCAGGCGGCTCCTCCTCCTCTCAGTCTAAGGCTCCTGCCAAGCAGACACCCTGATGTGTCAGTCTGGGTCGACTCCCATTTCCAGTAGGAGGCAGGCTGGCTTACTACTTCCAGGCGTGGAAGTCTGTGACTTCAGACAGGTGGGTCCTGGAGGTAGTAAGCCGGGGACTGACCCTCAGCTTCAAAAGTTCCCAAAAAGAGGGCCAAGTCTTTTCCACCTGCATCAGCCTCAGAGACCATTGCCCTAAAGGCAGAGGTTTCTCTCTTCTAGCTCTCAGAGCTGTAGAAAGGGTTCAGCACAAGGAGAAAGGGCTGTACTCCAGGCACTTCCTTACCCCAAAGAAAACAATGGAGTGGCGACCCATCCTAGACTTACGGTGCTTGAACAAACACATTGTAAAGCCAAAATTCAAAATGGTAACTCTGGGAATAATCCTTTCCTAAATCCAGGTGATTGGCTAGCATCTGTGGACCTCAATGATGCCTACTTCCATATTCCTATTAGGTGCTCCCACAGAAAATACCTCGAATCGAGTTGCCTTCAGGCCATTACCAATTCAGAGCCATGCCATTCGGCTAACATCAGCTCAGGGTGTTCACAAAGTGCCTTGCAGTAGTGTTGGCTTACCTCAGAAGACAAGGTATCACCATCTTCCCGTATCTGGACGACTAGCTCTTAGTGGGTCAGTCATCTTTACAGGTCACGTCAGCTCTTCAAACTACCCAGGACCTCCTCGGTTCCCTGGGGTTTCTTAATCTTCAAGTCTGTCTTCAAACCAGTTCAGCTTCTCACCTTTATAGGTATAGAGTTGGACACTTTACAAGCAAAAGCTTTCCTGCCCCTGGCAAATGAAGACCCTAGTGGATCTTGTCTCCTCCTTTCGACCTCAGGTCTCCGCCCAGCAAGACAGTTCCTCCAGCTCCTGGGCCACATGGCAGCTTCCACGGCAGTGGTGCAGGAGCAAGGTTCCAGATGAGGGACATTCAGTTTCATCTAAGGTCTTTTTGGTCTCAAAGAAGGACTCACTTACCAAACTGATTCCAGTGGCTCGACTCTGGTCCAAGCTCTCCATTGGTGGCTGTACCAGGACAACCTCAGACAAGGGTTCCATTTCTCCCTCAAGTCCCATCAGTAGTTCTAACTTCGGATGCTTCTCTCCTAGGGTGGGGGAGCCCACCTGGGAGCCCTGACAGCTCAAGGGGTATGGTCTCCACAGGAGTCTCTCCTTCATATCAGTCTCCTGGAACTCAGGGCAGTTTTCCTAGCCCTGCAGAGTTTCTCAGATTCAGTCAAATGCAAGGTGGTCCAAGTCAGAACGGACACCACCACCACAATGTGGTACTTCAACAAGCAGAGAGGCACTCTGTCCTCAACCTTGTGCACAGAAGCCATGAAGCTCTGGTCTCTGGCCTGTTCTCTTCAGATTTCTCTGGTAGCAGTTCACCTTCCAGGGAAGGACAACGTACTAGCAGATGCTCTGAGCAGAATTTCACAGGGACATGGTCCCTGGATCCTCACATCCTGAAGGTCATCTTCTCCAGGTGGGCCACTCCAGAGATAGATCTTTTGCAGCACGGACAATCATCAGCTTCCTCTGTTTGTTGCAGACCTCCAGTACTGGGACCGGTTCCCCAGGATGCTCTCATTTTGGACTGGAAGGCAGGTTTCTCTATGCCTTCCCTCCCTTCCCTCTGCTGAGTTCTGATCAAGATCAGGCCTCAACTCTGCACAGTGATACCGGTGGCTCCAGATTGGGCTAGACAGCCTTGGTATCCTCTACTGCTGTCCTTGTCAGTGTCACATTCCTGTGTCTGCCCAGGACATACAGTCTCCTGTCCTCCTCCCAGGGGCGGATCTGGTACCCCAGTCTCCAGTCTCTCAATCTCAAGGCCTGGTTCTTGAAGAGTTAGAATATGCAGCACAACATCTCTTTCAGTAAGTTCTGGATATTCTGAAGTCTTCAGGAAACCTTCCACTAGAAAACTTATAACTCCGTGTGGAAAAGGTTCAGTATTTGGTGCTCTCAGAAAGGCATCCTGCCTGATTCTGCAGACATTTCCACAGCCTTAGACTATCTAGTTCATCTGAATGGTCTAGGCCTGAGGCCTGCCACTCTGAAGATTCATCTAGCAGCTGTCTCTGCATTCCTCTCAGCAGGGAAGGGCTCTTCCTGGCATCTCATCCTGTTTTCAGAACGTTTTCAAGGTCTGGTTCATTAACCCTCCCTTCAGGGAACCCACTCTGCCTTGGGATCTTAATGTCTGCATAGCTCAGCTTATGCAGCCACCCTGAACCTCTGGCTTTGCCAAATTGAAGTACTTGACCTGGAAAACTATGTTCCTGGTAGGTATTACTTCTGCCAGGTGGATTAGTGAGTTATAGGCTCTGTCAGTGGAACCTGACTTCATTTCCTTCTATAGGGACAAAGTGGTCCTAAGAATCAATAGGAAGTTCTTACCTAAAGTGGTATCAGATTTTCATCTGAACCAGTCTGTATCTCTCCTGTGTTTTCACTGACCATTCTTCTTCAGGTGAAAGAAGGTTACACAGTTTGGATGTTAGAGGGTTCTTAGCTACTACATTGAGCATACTAAGGCACATAGAAATGACTGTCTTCAATTGTTTCTCACTTATGGTGAAGTGGGAAAGGTAAGCCTGCAACTAAAGAACTATTGCCAGGTGGATTGTTTCTTGTATACAATTCTGTTATGACAAGTTGGGTAGAACGCCCTTCAGGCCTGAGGGTCTCCTTGACTAGGGGTACAGCTGCTACTCTAGCTGCGACCGAGATATACATTTGTTAGAGATCTGTAAAGCAGCCAACTGGAAAACAGTACATACTTTCACCAAGCATTACTCCCTGGACATCCAGGCTAGGAGTGATGCTAGGTTTGTATAACAACATTGCAGAGCCTCTTCCCAAAGTAGGTTCTGCATTCCCTCCTCCATAGGGAACTGCTTGGTAGTCTGCATTATGTCTGAATACAGCAAGACTTCATGTCGTTTGAAGAAAAATTGCTCGCCATAGTAATGTTTCTTCTAATGGAGTCTTGCTGTATTCAGACCTCCTCCCCTCCCTCTCAGAACCTGATTTTGGGAAGTGGGCTGGCTGTACAGTGTTGCACCTCAGGGGTGTACCTTGCCCTCCCTCTTGGGTGGGATAGATGTTGTTATTTTCTGGTGTTTTATACTTAAATATTGTCACTACCTTTCCTTCTTGGGTTCTCGACTTGAGTCTTTTTGGCCCAAAAGAATCTTTTGCCTTGGCTATATGTTTGAACAATTTCCATACTATAGTATATTAGTTAGTTGGCTCATAAGAATCCGGCGGTTACACTGGGAAGTACCACAGACAGAGGTTTGAAAACCGAGCTCGAGCTCAAAGTTCTGTGCTTCTGCATAGAGTTAACTCTTTCCTCTCTGGGGTAGTTCAAGTGCTGCAGCTAACTGCATTAAGTCTGAATACAGCAAGACTCCATTAGAAGAAACAACATTACTATGGTGAGTAATTTTTCTTGTCTGCTTCCTGAAGGTTTGCCACAGGATTTGTTTAATGCCCAGGCAGATGCTCCTACCTTGAAAGTTAAATGTGTTCCTAAGGCTTTTATGGGCCCTTTTGAACCTCTTTAGGGTATCATGTTGGTACACTCCCTTAAGATCTCATTCTTAATAGCCGTCTGCTTGGCTCATTGCATTGGCGAGTTACACATTTTATCTCACCTGGAATCCTGCTTTGTCTTCTACAGAGACATGTTGGTTCTTCATACAGTACCCTCCTTTTGCGGAACAAAATTGCTCTGCCCTCTCTCTCTGCCCTAACCCGGCTAACACCAAGGAGGAGCATCTGCACTCTTAGATGTCAGATTGGCCCTCAAAATATGTCGTAGTTATTAAGCATTTCTGCAGAACTTTGTCTTTGGTCCTGTTAAGAAAGGCCCTGCCTCTGCAGAATGAATCTTAGCTAATTGGCTCTGTCATGATGTAAAGTTGCCTTTCTCTCCTTCAGGTGTTAAACATCAAGGAAGTGAGCAAATTAGCTCTGTCATGCTGTGAACTAACTTTCTCTCCTTCAGGAGTTTTAGATAGCAGGAGCATTTCTGACCAGTTGGAGCCTTCTTTCCTCTATGGGTGAGATGCTCTTATTCTGTGAAGAGTGTCTTACGTGCTGACCTGGAAACTGGCACATTTGGGCAAGGTTTCAAAAAATGTATATATTATTGATGGGCGTGATCAGTAATATATTAATATTGCTGCCGAGACCACTCTTACTGTTTGAGTGGTCTCACCTACATTCTTAGTGTATCAGAACTACTCACCTTGGTTTGTGGTTCGTGCCCTAGAATGGAAGACCACTCTTAAACAGTAAGAGTGGTCTCGGGTGGTATTAACATATATCAGAGCCAGCTTCACTAGAGCTAAGATAGCCTGTTATACAGAATAGGCGTTTGCTTCCTTGAGGATTTTTATAGGGTGGACATATGTGCCTTTGTACTCACATTCACTAGACATTACCGTCTTGATGTATTTATTTAGTTTTGTTAACCAGGTAAGGTGTCATAGCCATAATTATAATCATCTTCAGGCATTTAACTCTGCAGATGCTGCTTTTGGCAGGCAGGTGCCAAGTTTAGTAACACAACACTGATCCCTTCCATTAAGGTACTGTTAATTAGGGACCATACCATCTAACTAGCCATAGGAGCCAACACACAAAGGGGAATTATAATTCTGATTTAATTGCTAAGCAGTGGCTAATACTACATCAAGAACATCTTAATTGTGAGTTCCTTACCAGTAATTCCAGTTGCATTTAGGATGTGTCCATAGACAGTCAGGCCTTCTTGAGTTTTTCAGTGCTGTAGATTAGGAATTTTCTGTCCTACACTGTATGCAGTTATCGTAGTAGCTTTTCTAGTTGCAGTTTTGTATTTGGTTCTGTTTATTTTCCCTTTGTATTGTTTTAGACTTGGAGTGAAGGAGTCTAGGAAGGGCTGTGTCCTAAGACTTCTGTCAAGACTGTTACAACCATCTAGTCATGGATGGAGCCTACACAGACCCACACAAGGAATCATAATTCCCCTATCTAACATTCAGAATGGTAATATATGACCATGTGACTCTTCAACATGTGTAGCGCTCTATACATTTTGTATAGTGGAGCCAGCAAGGATGTAACACAGTATCCTGTGGCTGCATGTCCAAGGGATTAACTAACATTGCAGTTACCTTGTTTACTGTAGTATATTGTTGCATCCTGGCTTGCTGGTACCACTGTACCTCTGGAAGTTTATAGTCATTGGTGTCTACCAAGATATTATTGTGGTGAAGGCTGTGGTTTGGCTGACTTGTTTTGTTCTATTTGCAGCAGTGATTCCAGCAGTAGCTCAAGTGATGAATCTCCAGCTAGGTCAGTCCAGTCTACTGCAGTTCCTGCACCACCAGCGCAGCCACCTCCACCTTTGGATAAGGATGAGCCACGCAAGAGCCGGGATCAGGTGCAAAACCTGCCAGTCCGCTCAACAGGTAAACTTACAGGGAGAGAATTAGTTGAATTAGACCAGTGTTGCTTTACAGAACTCATAACTACTAACCAGTCTTTTCATTATTGGTATTATCACTTTTCATCCCTCTGTTTCTGCTCTTTCCCAATGATCGGGGCAGCGGGGAGGTCAGTTAAATAGCTGCTTTCATACTCTCTTGTCAGTGCTGTGTTGTTAAAAGCGTAATTTCAATCACTTGTTTTCACTATATGAGTTTGTTGTTTGCAGAAATGCACCCTGAGAGGAAAGAGTAAATTAAATGCATGCTAAAATAGAAAATAAAGTTTAAATCAACATTCTAGGGTGTGGATATGGTATACTATCCACACTCTGGCAGTACGCTGAAAGGTAGTTATTATGGCGGACGTCTTTAAGCTAGCTCCTCCACCACCGGGCAGATATATCCCCAGCTCCTCCCAGTGATATCAGATTTTTCTTTCCTCTGGAAGAACAGGTCATCTCCTTCTCGTTCTCCTTAGGATTTTCTGTGCATCGTTGGTGAACCGTTATTTCAAAATTTTTAAAGTCTTTTTTTTATTTGTTGGTTTCCTCATGATGGATCGTAGAAGCCTGGATTCAAGCTCTGTGTTTGGTGCTGCCAGAAAAATGTTGGTTACCGATCCATGATGTGTGTATATTGCCTGGGCGGGCATCACGATGTAGCTGGGTGCAGTCTTTGCCTTTCTGTGCTCCCAGAGGACAGGAAGCTCCAGCTCACGCTGGGCTGGCCTCTGGTATGGGATCTGAAGGATCACTAAGGGCAGCAAAATGCTTGACCCCGCTGGATTTGCAGCACAGCTTGTGGCCCTTGAAGCAGAGCTGGCAGTGGCTGAGGCGGGCACCACCTCGATGCCGTTCCTGGTAGGGTTCTCCGTCAGTGGGGCCTTCATTGCCTTCACGAGTCAGTTCCGTGAATAGTGCGGTCCTTCAGACCATGGGGAGAGCCTCACCCTGCACAGCTCCCAGTCGAAGACAAAGTCCAGATTTCTTCTCACCACCATTGCTGATCATGGGATGGGGGCAATCTCTGTCCTCCCCATCTCTTGACTCGCCCTGACTGCTCAGCAAAGGTCGGGGCTCATCGCCGATGCCAGTGAGTGGTGAGTTATCCTCTACTCTAGTTGACCAGCCAGCTGAGATGTTTCTCGATCTGGTAGATCCTTCGTCAGATGAGAGTCGAGGCATTGGTCTTGCAGACCTGGTGCCTCCACTCTCACCCTGGTGGTGGCTCAATTAAGATGTCCGGTTGACCATGTGCAGACAAGCCTCCAGCAGAGGTTGAGTCTAATATGTCAATGCTGTTGAATGTGGGCCAGCACCGTGATGTACAGGCAGCCTCAGGAGAGCCTGCCTGCCATCATCTGGATAGTCTGCGATCAGGTCGTGGTTGATGTTGCGGTTAGCGCTCGTGCTGTCGATCCCGCCCGACGGGGCGCCACCATTGGCACACCTCATCTTCAGGTGAGAAGAGGCACCGCTGCAAAGTGCACCAGTGCTATGAGGAGTTCCTCTGGCAGTAATGGTCTATCATGTGGATGAGACGTTAAACCGAGGTCCCATCTGCCTGGATTGGTGGTAGTTCAGGTGGATGTTAAAGATCCATGGCACTTGTCGAAAAGAGCAGGGAATTTCCCGGTGTCCTGGCCAATTTCCTCATTCACTAAAAATACCACCAACAGCTTAATCTGGTTCAAGGTCAGTTGGCATTCATCTGTATCCCTTCCCGGTCGTGCCTGAAAATAGGCAGGATTTGTCTAGTGCACTTACCGGTCAACAAAACTAAATAAATAAATAAAATAAATGTGGCAGGGTAGTGCTATATCCCAGGGTCCCATGTGCCACTGGCATCTGCCAGTGGTTACCCCACAAGGGCAGACCCCATGGGTGCTGCCAGCACCGCTTCTCCACCAGTCACAGTGGAGCCGCCATCCCAACAGCTGCTGACCAGCGCTCCATCCAAGGAGGCCAGCTGTTTGGCCAGTTGTTAGTGAGGATCACCCCATGTGAAGAGTCCGAAGGTTTGGAGATTTACAGCCAAAGGCCATCCTTGAGAGTCCTCAGTCAACATGGACCAGAGTCCATGGCCTCTTCTGAGCATTGCTCTTCAGCCGAACACAGTTGATGAACCCTCCGCCGTCCAAAGGTCGGTGTCGTTCAGGGCACTGCTTCGCCTCATCTCTGAGTCCACAGGTATCCAGTTAAAATCAGTCCAGAAGAGTGCCATGTACCCTCTTACAGACATCTTGGACCAGAATGCATCCATGGGGTTGCCTTCCCGGTGGCTGAGACCATGTTGGGATCGGCCCTGGAGCCTTAGCAGCATCCAGCATCCTGCATCCTGCCTGGCACCCTCAGCCCTTATGGTCTGCAAGTCGTTTTCCCTACCAGATCCCTCTCAGGGATCTTGGGACCAACCTTCCACAGAAGGGGTGGTTACCGACTTGTGTTCCATGAGTCAGGACACCAGGGATCATGGACAAGTCCCCAGGTGAGGAGTTCTGTAAGATTAACCAGGCCACAAAAGCGTGTACACTGTGGCTGCCTTGGGTCTCCAGCAGGCTAACTATTATGTTATGATGGCCAGTTATGGCGAGTGTGTTTGACATGATCCTCTCCACCTCCATCCAGAGCAGCAGGTGGCAGTGGAACTCATCCTGACCATGATCAGTTGCTGGCTAAATACCAGCTTCAGACAGCCTTGAACATGGGTGACTCGTACACCTGTGCCATGGCAGTGACTGTCTCCATGCATCGCGGGTCCCAGCTACGCTATTCCACCTTCACAAAGGACAACCAACAGAGGTTAGGGGATGTCCTCTTTTGGACACTGATCTCTTTGGCCCTGGGGTGAAAGGACATCTCACACGGATCAAGAAGTCCAGTGCCACCCTGGACTCGATGGCGTTGCCCAGAGAGACCCAAAGAAAAGCAGAAGAAACCGGCTTTTCAGTACCAGTCCTTTCAGTCACCGCCTCCTGGTAGCAGCCCCAGCAGGCAGTTCCAAACCTGGTACCCCAAGAAGTCAGGGAGCCAAGGTCTGGGGGTAGGCATAATGGTGCCCTTCCGGCACCAGCTGCTGGTGCCCCAACCAAGCCTTCTCAGTGACGGGTTGTCTTCCCTCCACCTGTCTTGTCCCCGACTGCTCTTCATGTCGAGGCAGGCTGCATCTCTTCTTGCCTTGTTGGTCCACTATCACAGTGGACAAATGTGTGTTGGACGAGTGGGCAGTGGACTGTCTCTCGATTTTGAGGCTGTGCCACCTACCACCTCCATTTGCCTCGAGAGTCGGGGTGTCTCAGGATATGCTGTCTGCCCTCAGGACGTTGCTCAGCTCCTTGTGAAAGGAGCCATAGCTATGTCCTAGACACCCTGGCCAGTCAGGGTTACATGTCCAGGTACTTCCTGCTCCCGAAATGGATGGGGGCTGGTGCCCCATTCCCAACCAGTACATATGGGCGCAAGTTCTGCATAGTCACTCTGAGCCAGATTATACCTTCTTGGAAATGTGATTCTGCTCCTGGACCTCCAGGCGCATTCTTCCACTTCCATGTCCACAGGTTGCACTGCCGTACGTATGGCTCTGAGTGGAGGGGTCCTGTACCAGTTTCAGGTCATGCCGTTTGTCCTGTCCTCAGCTCCGAGCATCTTCACCAAGTGCATGGAAGTAGTGACAGCCCACCTGCAGCGCCTCTGGGTCAGGATTTACCCCTACCTGGATGACTGGCTGATTGTCGATCCATCCATAGAGGCTCTCAGACCTGAGCCTCATGGTCAACCTGGACAAATCCGAACTGGTACCAAAGCAGATGATCAAGTTCATCGAGGCAGAACTAGACTCCTGTGAGCCAGGCCTGCCTCCCAGCAGGCTGGACACAGGATTTTACTTCCTTTGCCTGATCATTGCAGGTTGGGCTTTGCACCCTGCCCAGGATTTCCTGTGGCTGCTGGGGTACATGGCATCTTGCATCACTGTGGTCCGTTGGTCCTGCTGGCCAATCGCCCCTCCAGTGGGATCTGGGCCGTCACTGATCGCAGTGCCTAGGTCACCTGGCTCAGCTGAACACAGTGACCCAGCTGATGTGGGCGCCATCCAGTGGTGGCTGGTCACAGAATATTTGGAGAAATGAAACCATTTGTCCACCCAAAGCCATCTGTCACACTGACGACAGACTCGTTTGGTAGGGTGGGGAGCACAAATGACCCATGGGTTCTGGTCTCCCGGGGAGTCCCGTCACCACATAAACCTTGTGAAGCTCCATGCAGTGCGGCTGGCCCTCACGGAATTTGCTCTGCTGATCAGATGTCAGGTCATTCCATGTCCTGGCGGTCCAGTACACAGACAGTGCCACACACTCCCTTCCATTGTGTTGGGAGGCACTCCGCACCCTGACACTTGTGCACAGCCTGGGCGCCAATCCTGGCAATTCATGTCACGGTGAGAACAGTCAGCTGGCGGATGCTCTCTGCCAGGTAGGAGAGACATTGCACAAGTAGTCCCTGAATCAGGAGGTGATAAACTACCTGTTTTCGGTGGGACGCGCCCTCTGTGGATCTGTTTGCCTCCTGAGAGAATGCCAAACTGACTGTTTTGTGTCCCCTAGTCCGGGACACTGATAGGAATGCCTTCACAAGGCCCTGGACCCCAGGCCTTGTGTACTGCCTTTCCTTCCTTCCTTGATCCACAAGGTTCTGGTCAGGGTCAGGAAGGACAAGGCCCTGATGATCCTGATAGCCTCAGACTGGCCAAGGCAGTTCTGGTATCCAGATCTGCTCAGCCTTTTTTTTTTTTGAGCGCTGCCTAGTACCTCAGCAGTTACTGACCCCCCTCCCGGGCGTACCTGGCAGGCGATACCCCTGGATCCCCCAAGGCAGGGCCACCTCACAAGCACGACCCTGTGATGACGGGAGAAGGGTGCTGGTAGGGGTGCCAACCGGCATTGCCTCCTGGCTTCCCACCAGGGCGGGACATGTAGTTGGCTGGATCCAGCAGGCGACAGGAAAGGTCGCCTGTTCGGGTGTGCCAGAGCAGACATTCTGGGCGAGAGTGGCGGGAGTCATGGAAGACAGCTGCTAAATTTTTCCCCCTTAAAGAAGAGGAGCGTGACATGCAATGACACCAGCGTCCACACACCTCCTAAGTAATATGGGCGCTGGGCACTCAAAACCCCAGCCTCTGCTAGGGGTCCAACTTCGCGGGCACTCAGCCCCCTCCCCAGAAGGAGAGCCATCCCTAAGATGCTCAATCCTTCTCCTCCCTCCGACTTCCGGATCTTTTCCCGAACTCAGGGCGTTGGTGTCGCAGATGGACACCGTGCTGCTGCGCCACGTGGCGGCCCAGGATCTCCTCAGCAGCAGGCCTCCGTGGTGGTTGCCTGTCTGCCCAGACCTGCTGACCAGACTTCATGGGACAGTCATGCACCTGCACCTCCAGTCCCTGCACCTCATGACACGGTTTCTGAGAGGCTAGAGTTCCAGGCCTTTTCATCTATCCGAGGATGTCTTCCACATTTGGAGGCATCCAGAAAGGGTGGACTCATAGGTAATATGCCTTCAAATGGAAGCTATTTTCCATTTGGTGCCAGAAGCAAGGAGCTTGGTCCCGTTGCCTGCCTGGTGACTACATCCTAGACCACCTCTGGTCCATTTCCCAGCTGGGACTTTGAGCAACGACCCTTTGTCCCTCAGAGTGTGATCCACTTCCACTTTGGGACTTACTGCTGGTCCTGGCTGTGCTTATGGGCAAGCCGTTTGAGTCTATGCACAGGTGTGAGTTGTCACATCTGTCGTGGAAGACAGCCTGTCTGGTGGCTATCACATCTACGGAAGGATAGGGAGCTCAGGTGCTCTTGGTGGACTCCCCGTCTGGCCTGCCACAGGGACAGAGTCATCCTTCACCTCAACTCAAGTTCCTTCCGAAAGGTGTTATCAGCATTGCACCTTAACCAGGTGATTAACTTACCCTGCTATTTTACCATCTCCTCTTCAGAGGCTGACAACAGGCTCTGTACCCTAGACCCTCGAGAACACTCTCCTGTTATGTGGAGCGTATGGCTGGGATTCGAGGTCAGACACGCCAGCTCTTGGTCACCTCGCTAAATCCACACCTGGCAGACCAGCAGCACAGTGGACGATTGCAAGGCGGATCACATCTTGCATCAACCTCTGCTATAGGTTGGCTAGGTCCAGGAGCCTTCTGTTGGGATTAAGGCTCATTCCACCAAACATACTGCTGCCTCAGTGGCTGCTTCAGGGATATTCCCATACAAGAAATCTGTCGGGCTGCTACCTGAAGTCTGCATATATCTTCATTTCCCACTACTCTATTGACCTTGAGTCATGCCGGGATGCATGGTTTGGGACCTCGGTTCTCCAGTTTGTTTGCCATTTAGAGGTGTGCGCCTTACCCCATCCTCCCAGAGAACTGCTTTGAGTCTGCCAGAGTGTGGATAGTGTACCATACCCATGCCCCTAGAAGAAAGAGCTACTCACCTGTAACCGTAGTTCTAGGAGTAGTATATGGTACATATTTACACAACCCCCGACCTCCCTGGCAGGTGGCACCTGATCCTGCTTCCAGCATGTGAGATCTGACATCACAGGGCAGAGTTGGGGATATATCTGCCCGGTGGTGGAGGAGCTTAGCTTAAAGGCTTCTGGCCAATCATCGCTTTCAGTGAAACTGCAAGAGGGTGGATGTGTACCATATACCACTCTGAGAACTGCAGTTACAGGTTTTTGACCACTAGGGTCTTCCTCGGAATTAAGAAAAAAGTAAACATAGTTAGTGACTCAATATATGTGCTTATTTTTTCTTTTTAGATCACTCATGAACAAAATCCAGTGACTGAAATGTCAATTCTGACTTTATTTTGTTTTCAGTGTGCATTAAGTTAACCATTTTTGTTTTATTTATTGCTCACACAGTAATAAATCACACTTTTTATTCAAAAGACATGTAGCATAAAACTGCTCAAAACAATTGATCAATTGATTTTTTTCTGAATCATGGATGGAAATGAGAATGGTCATGGAAAATAGTCATTTTTGAGAGTTGCAGGAAAATATTTAACTTATTTTCTTTCTGCAGATTTCAATTTGTTAGTTACAGTGATAAAAACAAATTTGTCAAAGGGATCGGGCAGAAATTCATGATAATACAGTAAATATTCATGCATAACGCAGTCATGGAAGAAGAGGCGGCTTTGTGGATCAGCAGAGTTTTTCCCGTGGCCTTTTTGTCTTGCACATGCTCCTGAGCCACTGCAGTTGTCCTGTGTACTCTATACAGGGTGGCCTTGGTTACAGAATTATATAACTCCACACGCAGAAATAAAAAGAAATAAGTGAAAGAGCATTAATGTCATGGCTACAGAGCTCATTGTATGCGGCAGTTTTATGTTTGTCTTGTCAAATAGAATTATGAAACCCTTTTGAAAAAACAGCTAATTGTTTTCGCTGACCTTGTGTAATCTTTTGGGAAGTGAGCATTAGTCAGATCACAGACTATTGCTGACAGATTTTCATTTTCCTTAGCAATAACGGGCTTGAATCCAGTTTTGCTGCAGGCAGTGATGAGGTCCATCTTCTTTTACAAAGCAACTCAGCACTTCAGCATTTGCTTTTACAAATAAAATGTTTCAGCTGTTACAATTTACTAGGAATAAATTTTTTTTTTTCAGTGTTCCTTTCTGAGATTTAAAGCACATCGTAGTAGTCCATCTAAAAGTCTGTATAGAAAACCCTCTCCATGGTAACCTCACAGTGCCTTTGTTTATGACATCATAGTGCCCACCATGACAATAGACTGTGATGTCACAAACAGCAATTATGAGGTTAGCAGGGGAGAGTCAATGCATTTTGAAAGACTCATTGAAATAATTATTGCATAATCTACAATATGTAGTAGACCAAGAGCAGGGTAGTAAAATAATTACACAGAAAATGGGAAAGTTAAAACATAATTGGTGTACATCTAGTGTTTTATACTTTTTATTATAATAGAGACTTGCGCTTTAAAATTCAACAGTTGAAAGTACACTTTTCTGAACTTCTAATCAAGCTTTATTTAAAGGGACCATAAACCTTTTTTTTCCCCAAATGTATACAGTATTTAAATACAACACACCTGTTGCATAATATCTTATTCCTCGGAGTGAAACCTACTTCAGGATATCCACAAAGAGAAAGAATGCACACTTTACTTATGCCAAAATAGTTTCAGGAAAGTATTGGCAAGCACCAAATTCTTGGGACAGGTTTTTGTTTGTACCTGTACACTCAAATACACCTGGATTATTTAAATCAAAACTTTGAGGTTTGATTTATGTAATAAGAGTGAGGAAGGAGCATTTTCAAAGTGTATCTGTAAATGGTGCATTTTGTAAATCTACGAATGATGTAGAAGAAGAATTAGCATTTATATAGCGCTTTTCATACACAGTGTATCCCAAAGTGCTTTACAAGCAATGCTAGACTGGTAGTGAAGTGACTGAATGTGTAGTGGCGGCCATATCGCACATCATCACCCACAGACAGCCTGGATAATTGCATGAACCAGTTTATGGGAAGGAGAATGTTGGCCAGGACACGGAATGTCCCTACTCTTTGCAAAGAGTGCCTGGGTTCTTCTACTTCCACCTGAACACCCACCAGGACAACACCAGGATGGGTAGAAGAGACCTCGGTTTAGCGTCTCATCGAGAAGGGCACACCCAGCAGTACAGCACCCCTAATACTGCACTTCGGATGCCAGTGATTTTTAGGTGCGAGTCCAATCCGGTGTAATGTAAATATAACCACTGTAACTGCCATGTCTTTGTAATCTGTAAATGTTTAATCTGTGAATGTTTCTGTAAGTTATAATTTTTGTAAATCAATGAATGATGTAATCGTCCACCGCTACTGCCATGTCATTGTCTGTGTTCTACACTTGCAGGTCATCCCTGAAAAAGGGACTGTAATGTCTCAGCGGGCTCACCTGGTTACCAAAATTCAAATAAAAAATACCATGTCTCGGCAGGTGCTCTATCCATACAACTACAGGTGGCGTAACACAGCGAGATGAGTAGCCCTCTCAGGAGGAGAGAGTTTACACTGGGGTATTCGGTCCCCCCTCCACCAGTATGACTTAGGCTTGTCCAAAACCCTGTTTGCAGGTTTTGCGAGCCATAAGCTGACAGGGTGACCTCTTAGTGTCCCCTTTCAATAGTACATGTTTCCCACTTAATATTTTTTAATTATTTATTAGAATCCTGTGACATCAGTTGATTGGAAGTCTGAAGTGATCCTTTCCATGCAAAGTTTCCGCTAAACTGATGTCACAAGGTTGTGGAACTGATTTAAGTAATTAAAATGAATATTGGGTGGGAAAAATGTAACATTAAAAAGGAGTATTTAAAAATAAACACAAACAAATACAGTGGTGATATTAAACAGACTTCATGCATGCGAATTTCCTAATTAATTAAAAAATGTAAAAAGCATGGTTTATAGTTCTCTTTCTTGGGTGTCTTCATTCCTTTTAGCTGAGACTGATTAAAGAAATAACTTCATGGGAAAATAACTTCCTTTTAATTGTTTTATAGATACAAGCCTTAAAGATGGCCTTTTCATGAGTTTAAGAAGTATGGGAAGGTAACATCAGTGCAGATTCATGGTGCTTCTGAAGAACGATATGGGTTGGTGTTCTTCGGCAACAAGAGGACCAGGAAAAAGCTCTTAATGCCTCAAAAGGAAAGCTGTTCTTTGGCATGCAGATTGAAGTCACAGCATGGACAGGGCCAGGTACATTCAGTATTCTAGTAACATTTATCTGCATTGTGTAAGTATTCAGTTGATCTTACTTTGAGGGTATTCCTTATGGCAGGCCATCACTGGTAGGACCCTAGCCGTCCGGTCGCTAGGACAACACGGAAACCCTCTGGCTAACAGTCTACCAGAGGGCGCACACCTCTGGCGTTATCAGCCAATCCCATAAAGGCGTGCGGCTCTCACGCCCTCCTCAGTTCTTTCCGCTGTCGACCAACACCGTCGGACCACTGATACTGCCACAGCTACAGTTGACGCTGTTTTACCGTGTTTTACCGCACTTTATTATTTTTCAATTTTTAGTTGATTTGATATAGAAATGTTGGTGTCCTCACCTGGTGGTTTATGTCTTCAAAACTATCCTTATCTTCCGTCCACTCCATGAAGTGTGCCTGCAGCAAACAGATCCCAGATAATAACTGCCATTCTGCCTGTTTCTTGTGCCTAGGTCCAGACCACGGCGTCCAAGCCTGTGAGGCTTGCCAGAAGTTCAACCCTGCCACCAGAAGATCCTGGAGAACCACCTCCTTAAGTAAAGGTCACCTCAAAGAAATGTGAGCTGCAGGCCAGGAGCTTCTCTGTTTCCCAGGACCAGTCCTCAGGGTCTTCATCTTTTGAAGTCCCGGGTCAAAACTACTGGGAAACATAAGCACAGGGACAAGGATTGGGACTGACCTCGGTCTGCTTACTGCTCGTGGTCCCTGCACAAGCAGTCTTCAACTGTGAAACGGTCTTCCTCGGAAGTCGACCTCCTCGGCCTCGTGCCTAACTCCCACAGGGCTACCGGTGGCTCCTCCCACTGCTCGGGTCTCCCTTGCAGGCGGTGGTTCATCAGGTCAGGGTACTCTGTATCCTGCTCCCCAACCCTGCTGTTCCAGCCCATGTTTTCTGCGTGCGTGCAGTCAGGTGGCTCAGCTGGAGTCTCTCTAGCTGGCATGGGTGCTGCAAGCGCCAGTCTTCAAGCTGCCTGTCTGCTTTCAGCCTTGTGGTCCTTCATGCAGACACAGGTCCCAGCTCCGGGCGCCGGCCACGACCACCCTCAAGGACCTCCATTGGGCCCTGATTCCCTGGTCCCTATTTGGCGGGCCTAGTGCTCGTCACACACCCGGGTATGGAGAAACGCCTGGTCAGCCGGACGCTCAGACGATCGAATGATCACCGGTCCGAGGATAGCAGGATGATGACACAGACGATACTGACAAGAGTGTCAGCAGTGAGTCTTCCTCCTTGGGCCTGGACTCCCCAGACCGGGAAGAGGCACCTAGCAGCGTCCCCAAACCCTTGCCCAGAGCGGCCCCACTTTCTTGGCCATCATGAGGCACATTCAGGCCACTATGGGGTGGGAGACAGAGGAGCAGGATCTGAGTGGTGTCAGTTGGCAGGCTACTTACATCAACCTGACACCCTCCTCGGTGGGTCCCCCTGATTATCGACTCCTATGAGGATGTCACCGGGCTGCCCGGAACCACCCCACATGGTCCCAGCGTTGTCCAAGAAGGCTGACAGGCTTTTACCACGCCTCAGCTGGCAAACAGTATTTTGGTAAACAGCCCAAGGCCGACTCAGTCATCATCAGTGCGACCCATGACTGAACCAAGAAGGCCAAAACACCTGAGCTCCCTTCCTCCTGACAGGGAGCCTTGCCAGGTGGACCAGATGAGCAGCGTGCTTCGCCTCTGCCACCCTAGCCATTCAGGCCATCAAGTTATTTGGCCCATATTGTACAGTGTCAGAACCTAGTCTGGGACCAGACTAGGGTGGCTATCCTAGCCATCCCGGATGACTCTTCCAAGCAGCAGACCATCCAGTCCCTCAGAATGGGCTTGAATGTCAGTACCCACGTCCTCAGGGCTGCCTATGATGCGGTAGATGCTTCAGGCGGACAGCGTCTGTAGGCCTTGTAATTGCCACTCCTGGCTATGGGTCTCTGTCTTTGTGGCAGGGTGTCCAATCTAACATAATGGGACGCACCCTTCAGGGGTTTCAAGCCTTTTGGGAAGATGTTCAAGACAGCATCCCTGAACTCCAGACCTCAGGACAGGCACTCAGATCTATCCGTTCTATGTACCATTCCCAGCGAGAGTGGGGCATAGGGTCCCCTTTCATTGCTCCTCCCATGAGCAGGGCCATCCCCTTCCTAAAACCCAAGGCAAGCAGAAAGTGGGCAGCTCTCTCCACGCCCTCCTCCGCTGCCAACCGAAGTGCCTGGGTATAGCAGCAGCCCCATCGTTGGCTGCTCCCCACCCCTTGACAGCTTGCCAGCCCCCACAGTTGTTCAGCAGGAGGCGGTCAGAGGTCGCTTCTCCCTGCACCTGGACAGGGAGGAAGATTACACTGGACAGCTGGGTGCTGCAGCTCATCGAGCACGCCCCACTCTCAAATTCATAGAATGGCTCCCAAAACAACCCTCCGGGCAACTCCTGTACCCTACCAGCCACATCCCTCTCATCCAGGGGAAATTCAGGCCTTACTTGAAATAAAGGCCATATAGCCAGTACTGTGGTTTCAGCAGGAGGAGGTTCTGCTCCCACTTCTTCCTGGTCCCCAAGCTGACAGGAGACTTTTGGCCCATTCTGGACTTAAGCCAGCTGCATCTGTTTATAGAGTACAAGCGGTTCAAGATGGTCACCTTTCAGGGTTTACTGCTCTTGCTACATCAGGGGACTGGATTTGCTCTCTGCATATGCAACATGCTTACCTGCATAACAATATCTTCACCTCCCATCAGCCTTCCTCCGTTTCCAATTCCAAGGAGCACTACCAGTTCAGAGCCCTGTCCTTTGGGCTGTCCTCATGCCCCAAGTTTTCACCAAACACTTAGCGGTGGTAGCAACTACCTTGAGACTGTAGTTTTTTTGTTTGTTTGTTTGTTTGTTTTTAAACATTCTCTTTATACTCCCCGCCATCGGCACTCCACTCGGGAGTCGCTTATGCCTTGTAAGTCCCTGCTCTCCTACCTGACCATTTCCAAGCGGTCTCATCCCCACGGAGCCTTGGTTTACCCCCAGGTGGGGTCCGGACACCCCATCTTCTTCCTGTCTTGTCGGGATGCCAGTTCAGTTGCAGGTAGGAGGCATTGGGGTCGGGGCTAGCTCTCCGTCTACTGGAGATGCCGCTGCCATTTTCACTGTTTTTCTGTGCCCTGTGGTGTGTGCCCTGGCGTCATGGCGCCTAGTGCTGACATCCACCACATGGTCCCCTCTGTCTGACTGTGCTTGCTGTACCTCGGGTCTCCACCTGGGGTCAGTCAAGCACCAGACATCGCCCCTCTCCCTCCCGGAGAAGTCGAGCAGTCCCTAGGACACTCGAGACTTCTCCCCCACCGACCTTCCAGCTGCCGGGCTCGTTTCCAAACCAGGTCACTGGCGTCACAAATGGTACCGCTACGCTGTGGGCAGGCCGGCGACAACAGGGTTTATGTTTTCCCTGCCTGGATGATTAGCTGCTAATGGCCCCATCCAGTGACCATCTCCTTCAAACTCTCTCTCATACCTGCCACTTATTCCAAGCTTTGGCCATTACTGTCAACCTGCTAAAGTCTTTTCTGACCCCTTGCCAGCGCCTCCTGTATGCGTGGGAGGTGTGGGACAAACCTGGGAAGGCCTTCTTACCCTCAGACAGAGCAGAGCATCTGATGGACCAAGCCCACCTTCTTTACTCTAGCCATCATGTTCCGGCAAGGGTTTTCCTGAGGCTTTTAGGCCTCATGGCAGCAGCCATACCACAGTCCCTCTGGCCAGGTTGCATATGAGAGTCCTCAGTGGATGCTGCGGGTCCAGTGGGACCAACACACGGATGTCTTAGATCAGTGTTGGTATCGGATTCAGTCAAGAAGGTACTTTTGTGGTGGCTGGAACCTAGCAGCCTGCTTTGAGAGTTCCTTTTGCATACCACCCCTCAGCAAGTCCTTATGACCGGCGCCTCGGGTCTCGGTTGGGGCCCACAAACTCAAGGGACATGATCTGAAGTGGAAAAAGACCTCCATATCAATGTCCTGGAAATACGAAGCAGTCTTGTATGCCCAGCATGCATTTCAGACTCTGCTCTCCCTGGGTCTACTCCTAATTCAGACGGACAACATTTGTGTAGTTTATTACATAAACAAGCAGAGGGGACTCATTCTTACCTACTGTGCAGGAAGTGATGTGAATCTGGTATTGGGCCATCAACCACGGACCTAGAACTCTCTGCCGTCCATGTTTCTGCGTCCAAAGCGTCCTGACAGATAGCCTAAGCTGCTCACAGTAATTAACCCATGAGTGGGAACTTCTGACCTCAGTGGTAAAGAAAGACTTTTTGACAGATGGGGTCGGTTCAAGTTGGACCTTTCGTCCCCGCGCGTGTAAAACTGCCGCTTTTCTGCTTGCTAGATCCAGGACCAGGAGTTTACTGGCACGGCGCATTGTCCCTCTCCTGGAAGGGTGATTTCTGTCACCTGCCCTCCCTCCCTCCCACTTCTCCGAGTCCTGATCAGGCTTCAGATGGAGGGCTACCATGATTCTCGTCACCCCTTTTGGCCTCATCAGATATGGTTCCCCTTGCTGCAGTAGCTGGCAGTGGTACCCCTGTTGCCCCTGCCCTATTCACAGGCGTGCTGTCCCTGGAACAGGGCACACTGGTCCATCTGGACCTCAAGTCTCTCCTTCTCCATGCATGGCTCCTGAAGACATAGCCATTGCCAGATTTGAGGTCTTGCCCAGAATAGCAGGCGTCCGGTGGCAGCCAGGAAGCCCTCCACCAGAGCTACATACTTTATGACACTATTCTCTATAACTCTGGCCTCTCTGCTTCAGTGGTGACCTCCCAGCTGCAGACTGATTTCATCCGTCCCTCAGCTGGTTCGAGGATACCAACTGAAGGTCAACACCACAAAACTGTCTCCATGAACTTCAGGTCCTCCCAGAAACTTGCCAGACTTCTCCCTCCCCTTCCTTCACAACTCTGTTGGAAAACCCTTGACATAGTCCGGCCTACAAATACCTCAGTGTGTTCTTGGACAGTCGCCTTGATTCCTCCATTCACATCAATCATATTCATTCCATTCAAACAACATGAAGCCTTGCTGTATTCTGGCGGTATGCAGTTAGACCGATCGGTTCAGCTGCCCGGAGAACAAAGAGTTAACTCTATGCAAATGCATAGAACATTGAGCTCGAGCTCGGTTTTCAAACCACTGTCCTCGATGCGTTCTAGTAACTGATCAGATTCTTTACTCCGCTCACCAGTGAAGATGCCTCGGAGATTTCTCCTCGCTGCCTTTGGTCTAGCTGAGTTTAGTCGATTCAGTTTCAACCACTTTATTATTTTATTTTAAAGCGTTCTCAAACCACTGTCTTCGGTATAATTATCGTTTCTAGGTTGGGTAAGTGTTCGGTTTCGCGACCGTGAAGGGACCGAAATTCTGTTTTCCCTTTTTTCCTGTAAATTTAATTGTATTGGGATCGGTGCAAAGCCCTGACCAGAACCGGGGCTCTTGGTTCATTTTGGCTGGCGCTAAACCGTTGGCGGTTCGGACTTTGTTTCTCTATTACCCAGCCTAACTAAGCCTTGAGGGTAATTTTCTTTATTCTTTATCCTGGCCTAACTAAGCCCTCCGGATAAAGTAGATATTTTTTCTTGCTTAACCGCTAACTAAGCCACTGGGTTATGCTCCAAATTTTAGGTTATGTCACAGAAACCCAAGAGAAAACGGTCCCACTGGGTTTCAGCATTGTACCGAGCATAGGGAGCAATTTGCAAAGCTGTTCCACATTTGGTTTGTCTGTACTGTTTGAGTTTTAACCACTTACAAACAGACTGTGATATTTGTAAAATTTCCCTCAGTCTACTTTAACAGGCGCCTCAGTAAACTGAAGAAAAAATGGATGACTGCTGAGGCGGTTCCAGTTCAACGAACCCTCGGATCCGACAACCGACCTCTCAAGCCAGGGTGAACCGTCGACAGGTTAACAACGTTCGAGTCTGCTTCTGAACCCGCGTCAAATAAAACAAACACTCCGGTTCGAACCGCGTAAACAGTCTGTCTCGGTTCCAACCGCGAATGAAGTACAAAGTCATCCGAATAGTGCAGTCTTTGCAATCTGGGTTTGGTGAACTGTCGCGAGGCACTGTCTGGGCAGCCAATGGTTCCAGATACCATTTCAACTCCTTCAGGACACATTGACCCTGAGGGTATTATTTTTCTGACTATGAAAAGGAGGAGGAGGAACAGGATGAAGGGGAACTCATTGACCCTGAGGTCTCCCCTGATCATCCTCAGTATGAATCCTCCCAGGCCTGTCTCTGAGGCTACCTCCCATTTGCTTTTATGGGGCAGGTGGCTGAGACCCTGCAGCTCTCTGTACAAGAGGCCAGGCAGGTGGATGATGAGGAAGAGGATTACAAGGAGATGATGGATCTTCCTGTATCCCAGGACTTTGATTCCACTCATAAGTCCTTAAAAGCAGACTTTAAAGAACTTCCAAACCCTAGTTCTGTCCCTCCTGTAGATAAGAAGATGGACAGGAAGTACTTTCTGCTGGCAATGTGTACTGACTTTTTAACCAGTCATTGTAGCCATGTAGGGAATTAGTTCATACTCAGCCTGTGAGAAGGCTGGCATCCCCTGGCCTCTCACCCCCTGACAAGGATTCCAGGAAGGTGGATTCTCTTGCCAGGAAGGGTACCTGGCATCTTCCTTGGGTGTCAGACAAACCTCCTATATGACTTATGCCTCCAGGTATCAAAAGTCCCTTTGGGAAGCTGTGGAACAGATGCCTAAAAGGTCCCCCTGAGCTTTCTGCTGATCTCCAGGGTTGGTCAACAAGGGGTACAAGCATCAAAGTCCCAGTTCCACATGGCTGTGGACTCTAATGATGCAGCTTCAGGGCTATAGCTTCTGCTGTATCCCTCAGGCGTTTTCCTGGCTCAGGTGTACTACTCTGTCCCAGGACATGCAGAATAATGCCATGGATTTTCCCCTCATCAGAACTCTCTGTTTGGGGAACAGACTGGGCGTACATGAAGAAAATGAATGAGTGCAGAGTGGCATACAGGGTGCTTCAGCAAAAGAAAGCTGCCACTCTTCAGAAGCAGCAGGCCAGGGCAGACCTTACCCCAGACCTTTCCACCAGGCCCAAGCTTTTCCTCTTACCAGCAACCCAGGGGTTCTTTAGAGGGAGGGCAGGAGGGAGTGCGGGCAGGGCAGCTTCCACCCCAGTCTGCTACCCCAGCAAAACAGACACCCTGAGAGCTGTGTTCGGGACACCTCCCTTATCCTGTTGGGGCAGGCTGACCTACTATCTCCAGGCTTGGCATTCAACTCTCCTGCCCAAAACTTGGGGCCCTCTATAAGAAATAAAGATGCTTTCTCCTCCCTGTCAGTCGGACACTCCTTACCTAAAACAAAATGCCCCCCTTTCTTTCTCTTTTTCATATAGCTGTTTGGTCCCATCACCTCCTCCCGCCAGCTGGTGGAGACACCTGAGCATTTACAGATTTTATCTGAACCCCTTAAGGCCCTGGCACATGGCCATGTGAGTGTGGAGGCATGCTACACACCCGTGGCGCCAGTTCAGCCCCTTCCACCTCCCGTAACTGTTTGCTGCCCCTCTCCACCACACTACCCACCTAGTGGGAGGCGGAACTACGGTGGGGCACCAACCACCTCGGGAGAGAAAGAGCTGCCCTCGGCATGCTGATCCTGCTCTGCCCCATGCCAGCACCTCGAATGACCTGAGGTCATTCCCAAAACCGGGTTGCCGACACGTGCAAGGTGTGGCGTCCAGCACCTCAACCTCAGCACCACTGGGCCAGCTTCATCCTGCCCCTTTAACCACGCCAACATCGTATACAGGTCCGTCCCTGCTTCTTCTTCCTCTCCCAAATGGACATTTTCTTCAGCACCTTCTGTCATTTCTCCCTGAACGCCCTCTCCCGAAATCCATCACTGCACCTCAACTCCTTGTTATCTCTCCCTTCCCAAGAAAACCTCTATATCTCCATCTTCACCGCTAAATACTGGTTTGGCTCACTCCCCTTCTACCTAGCCTCCCTCTTAGCCCCGCCCGACCTCACCGTCTATAGTATTCATTCCCGTGACCCACGCCCTTTGCCCTACCCCACTCTAACCCCTAACACTGGCAAGGCTGCCTTCTCTTTCCACTTTCCTCGGAAGAACTCCCTGCCAGCCCATCTGTGCATGCTGTCTTCTTTAATCTCTTTAAAGAACCCTCTATCTCTCCCTCATACCTCTTGCATGTGCCCCACAACCAAGACTAACCTTTAGGAAGTACCCCGTGCCATCATGGTTTCATCCCTGGTTATTTGTATCAGAGCAGGTAGCTTACTATGTGCCCTACTGCCTCTTTTAGGCCTAAATGATACCTCTGATGTTTTACTTTCTAATATGTTGTTTTGTACATATATTATGTACCATTCATGTATTTGGTTGTATCTTTTCACTGCTATTTGCCTATTTATAGTTGTTATACACAGTGTCATGCACAATATTTTTACCTGACTGTATAGCTGTTACCTGCCTGCATTCAAGCACTTATGCTTTGTAACTCTGTTTTAATTGTACTTTATTTGTACCTCCTTTTCCCTCCTCCGGGTCGCACCTGAAATGAGCCTCGGCTCATGTGCCTCTCCGGTTACCAGTCTTTTAAATAAAATAAATAAATAAATGAAGTGGAAGAGCTTTACTGTTTGAGCTGCATTGTACCATTTAGAACCCCTCACCAGGCCAGTGGATCAGGTCCTGGAGTACCTTCTGTCCCTCTCGTGACTCTGGGTTGCGGTACTCCTCTATCAAGGTACATCTCTTTTGTGCCATCTCTGCATATCTTGTACCTGAGGATGGGTGTTCTGTTGCTCATCTTGTGTCTCGACATTCCTGAGGGGCATTCTGCATTTAAAGCCTCCAATTTTAGACCCTATTCCTACGTGGGACTTAAATTTTGTATCGGAAAAAGCTAACGTTGCCTCCCTTTGAACCGTCACGTCTTGTGAGCTGTGCTTTCTGTCATGGAAGGCATTGTTTTGGTTGCCATTAGTTCTGCTCGTAGAATTTCGGCGCTTCAGGCCCTGATGTGTGAGGAGCCTTATCTGATTTTCACAAAGACAGGGTGTCTTTGCGTACCAGTCCTAAGTTCCTTCCTATGGTGGTGTGGGAGTTTACTTTAAATTAGTCCATCCACCTACCTGTTTATTATCTGGAGCATTACAGTCAAGGGAGGCATTGCTCCACACATTGGATGTGCATAGAATCACGAGGTACTGTACACACCTGACTAAAGACTCTAGGAAGTCTAACCAGTTGTTTATTTAGTTTACCCTGGTAAAGAGGGCACCCCGTTGTCCAAACAGTGTTTGTCTAAATGGTTAGTCAGTTGCATTGTCTACTATTGTTAGCAGAAGGCAAGGAACTTCCTGGAGGGTTAAAGCCATTTCACCAGGGGTATGGACACCTCTGTAGCTTATTTCAGAAATATGTCAGCTGCTGACATTTGTACTACTGCCACCTGGGCATGGTCCACACTTTCACAAGCATTACAGTCTGGACATCACCTCTAGGCGTGGGACAACCTCGGTCTAACTGCTCTTCAAGGCCTCGTTTCATAGGCTGTTATTCATTTTTTCTTCCTCCTGGACTGTCTTGTCTGTAGTGCCAGAACTGCTTGGGACTCAGTCCTGCCGGTGATGGTCTGCTGCAAGAGATACCCTCTCAAAATAAGATAATACATTTACGTAAGAACATAACCATAACAGTCGATCTTAGGGAGGATCTCTTGCAGCAGGCCCTGCTTTCCCTACCTCCTTCCCCCTTCTCCTGTGTGTCTCTCTCCCTTTCCATAGGGAGAGCCTTCTGCCTTATTTTGTCTATACTGTTGGGTTACCTCGAGTCCTCCTCGATTCCCCCTTATGGCATCCTACTTACGGACTTGGACGGAGAACTAAGGAGGTGTGGGGCCCACCATCTTTATAGGATTTGCTGATGCCAGGCGCTGATATCAGAGGTGGGCATGGGAGGCCCTCTAATAAACTGCTAGGTAGACATTTTCCATGTGCTCGCCAAGTCCTGCTGGTGATGGCCTGCTGCAAGAGATCCTCTCGAAGATCTACTGTTACGGTAAGTTCTTACATAACTGTACTTTCTTCTCTGTCTTCCAGCAGTTTGACATTTGTTATCTAATTAAGTAATAAGGAATGAGTGGGTGTGCGTGATTGTGCAGTAACTGCCGCTTGAAAAATGAGATATGAGATAAAGCTGAGTGCTTTAGTAGCTCCCTGATACCTCCCCACCCCAAAAAAGCATTCTCCCTTCTCCTTACTGCTTAGACTGTCAGCTACTCTGATTTCTGACACAGCTTGTTCTTCTGGTTACACTAATCCAGATCCCTGATTCTCTATTCCTTGTTACTTGCCACCAGTAGTGGGTACCTTTAGGTTCAGGCTGCGGTTCCCAACCTACAGTCAATCTTAGATTCATTGATGAGAATGGGCAGAGGCCAAGGGTGTGGATTACAGGCTCTAAGAGGGTGGGGGAGCTGTGGGCGTCATCCATGGAGCAAGGGATTGTTTTCCCTGTTTTGGCTCTCCAACCACTCGTGGTTGGAGGTCCAACATTATTCCTCTTGGTGGGAGACAGGTGGTGATCTGTGGTCACTGTGCCAGTTTCACTCATTGTTTATTCTGAGAGAATCAAAAGCCCTTGAGACAGGCTTATTTACAAAGACATCCAAAGCAAGTGCAGGTAAAATGTTACCCTCCCAACGACTGCCATAACTATACTACAGTAAGCAAACCTGCTTCCTTCCTTGGGGATCTGAGTGTACCGCCTCCACAGTAGGCTTAAGACTCCTCTGGCCTGAGGTACAGTAGTTCAGTTCAGAATGTGAACTGGTTTCCTCTACATAGTAGTGCAGCGCATCACTGCTGGTGCCACCAGGCTGAGCATCTCCTGATTTTTTTTTAATTTAATAACAGATCATTACATTTCAGAAAGTTAATTATTCCTTACCTGTGCTGTTATACTGGAATAATGCATAGGCATGTGACTACATTTCACTAATTATATTTCTTGGGTTTAGCTTACCCATTTTATAATACAAGATCATTCCCTTTGATGTTATGGTACCGCTGGGTTTCATAGATTGTAAAATATAGTGTCTCTAGTGCTTTTATATCCATCAGTCTGTGAGCAACAATACAGTTGGCTCCACACACTTCCAGAGCATGGAGGCAGATTGAAAACGTCCCAAGCCCCAACTTACTAGGTACCTCCGTGCATGCCCTTTCCTTGACCTCTGCACCATATAGAGGATGGATGTTCTTGTGTCTGTCTTTCTCTATGTTATCTTTTGGGTTCCACGTTCCTGGAGCTTTTTAACGTGCTCTGCAAAGAGAGAAAGTAGAATGAGAGGATCACAAGAAAGGAGTATATTTTTGAGACAGTATTGATGTATTTGTTCCCTTGACTATGACGGTAGCTTGAATTGACAGCAAAGGCCTTTAGCCAGGATTTAACTGACTCTGCCATAACTCTGCTACATACCACAGCCTCACAACTGATTGCAAACCCAGGGGTGAAAATGTGTTGTAAGTAAGAATATCCTGACAGCTTCCGCTGTGTGCTCATTGGGTAAGACATGTGAAGTGGCCAGCTGATGGGGCACATTGGAGAGTGATCCCTCCCACCCCAAGACTTGCAGGAAGAATTTGCAACCAAATGCTGCATGCTGTGATGGATGAAATGGGCCCTGAAATGGATCCCTGCAGTCAGCAAAGATATCCAGGAAAATATTCCTCTTCCCAGCCAGTCTGAGCTCTACCTAGTCCAAGTTAAGATGTTCAACTCCGTATTGACGTTGAACCCGCAGCATTCCTAGAGGAGCTAACCAGGATGCCTAGCAATTCAGTGGTTAGGGGTTAGCAAGCCTTAGGGGAGACCAAAATGCAGCATTGCCAGCTAAACCAGAAAAATGGCCTAGGCAGCCCTTCTGCTCTCATTGATGGCCTCACAAGATTCACCTCACTGGATTGGGGAGGCGGAAGGCAAGGCAAGCATCCTAGATTTGAAATAACTTTTCCATCCTGAATTATTGTCCTTATGTCTTCTTGCACTCTGACATGTCAGAATCTGAGCAGGAGGAGGAAGATGAGAACAGACTGTCTCTGACAAGGAAATTTGTTTATGAAAATTTTGTGGATTCCCTAAATACGTTTATATCGCTTGTCCCCAGGAAGCAACAGGTCTTAGTAATCAAATTCATGTTTAATAACGGATTAAGTTACTTTTATTTTAAATTTTTAATTTTGTATCTTATCAGTGCATTAATCACTCACCTGGAGGGATGAAGGACTGTATTCACTAGACGGCCTCATCCAGGGGCTGCAAAGGTATCCTTGCTGAAAAGTTCAAATGCTTCCTCCATGAGCATTTAAACTAGCCAAGGGCAAGGTAGAATCAGTCAGGATAAAGGCAGACCCCCCACACACACACACACAAACATATCTGAAATAAAAGAGAATCCAGTTAGAACAAAGAGTACTATTAAACCCAATAAATAAATTAAATACAGTTGTGGGGAGGACAAAAGATGGAATCCCAAAATGTCAAGGGCGAAAAATGGAAAGGGAGGGTGGGTGCACAAGCTGGAAAGTTATGTGCACAGATGTCCTGAGTCTGGGGAACAAAATCCCAGACCTAATGGCAATAATGGAAGATGCAAACCTGGACATAGTAGCTATTACAGAAACATGGTACAAGGGAACAATGACTGGGAAATAGCCATACCAGGATACACACTTTTAGGAAGGAATTTGGGGGGTTGCTATGTAAGTGAAGGAGGATTAAAGCAACAGAGGCTCAGGGTGCTGAGGAAGGAGCAGAGCCACTGTGGGTCACTCTGGATGTGGGAAAAGGACAGATTTGTGACTGAGTGATTTCAGCTCTCCGGCACATGGAGAGGAATCAGATGATGCCCTTGTGGAAACCATCCACAAATAGCAGCCAAAGGTGAACTGCTACTAATGGGTGACTTAACCTGCAGAGGTTCACCAGTCTAGGTTAAAGGGGAAATAGTGGAGAGGGCATTGCAGGGGGTGGGGAGTTGATAGAGTTGGAGCCAAAGTGGGGGAAGATCAAGGGAAGCCATTGTAGGAGCCACTGACATCTGTGTCGCAGAGAGAGTAAAAATAAGAGGAGGAGAAAACCTCTGTGGTATACGAGGGTAGTAGCAAAATAGAAAGCCTTTAGGAGGTTCTGGACAACTCAGATGGAAGCAAACTGGGTAAAATACCAGGTGAGCCAGAGAAAGCAGGGGTAGAGGTAAGGAGGGCAAAGGCAAAGACAGAGGAGCAAATAGCGAGAGGGTCAAAAGGGATAAGACTTTCTTCAATGTAAATGAAAAAGGAAGACTAGGCAAGGGATTCTCCAGTTAAGAACAAAAGAGGGGTGGCACTACAAGGAGACAGAGAAAGGCAGACCTACTAAACACCTACTTTGCTCAGTGTTCAAGAGGGAGGAAGAAGGAGAAGAAGGCAGCAGAGCGAGTAATGAAATGGCGGGGTGGAGATGAGGCCATTTCTGCGTAGGAAATATTGGAAGAACTGGGCTCGTGAAGGTGGACAGGGCAATGGGGCCAGACTGGTGCACCCAAGGGTGTTAAGTGAGCTAAAGGAGGTATTGGCGGGACCCTTGACTGCACTCTTCAATTGGTCCTGAAACGGGGTGGTGCGGAGGACTGGAGGCAGGCAAATGTGGTCCCTCTGCATAAGGGGAGGGAGGGTGGGAATTTAGGCCCATGAGCTTGACATCAGTGGTAGGCAAGCTCATGGAGAAGCTAGTAAAAGGCAGGATCACCAGCTACGTGGAGACAAGTGGCCTGATGAATCCAAGACAGCATGGTTTCAAAGGCAGATCCTATCAAACAAATTTGATAGAATTTTTGACAGGGTCACCAAGGAAATAGATCAAGGTAGAGCGGTAGATGTAGCTTATTTGGATTTCAGAAAAGCGTTTGACTCAGTGCCTCATGGGGGGCTGCTGTGTAAAATGGCAGGACTGGGGATGGGGCAGAGGGTAGTCAAATGGGTGGGAAATTGGCTGGGAAGCGGAGGCAGAGGTCATAATAAATGGGATGGCATCCCGGGAAGGCAAGGTCACGAGCAGGGTCCCCAGGGATCAGTGCTGGGGGCTCCTACGGTTCAAATATATTCGTAGGGAGACATCGTGGGAGGGCCTTGAGGGGGGGTGAGTATGTTTGCGGACGATATCAAAATCTACAATAGGGTGGACACTGAGGAAGGGTGGAACAAATGCAGAAAGATTTGGGGAGACTTGAGGCATGGTCGAAAAGGTGGCAGCTTGAATTCAGTGCAGAAAATGTAAAATCATGCATCTGGGCTACAGAAATCAGAAGGCAGGATACCCTATGGGGCAGAGAGCTGGAGGAGGCAGCAAGAAAGAGACCTAGGCATCATTATATCCGGGGACCTGAAGGTGGAAGGGCAGTGCGGAGTGCAGTGGCCAGGGGGTGAAATGCTGGGATGCATCGGAGGGGATCACCAGTAGGAATAGGGAGGTCATAGTACCTTGTACACCCATTTGGTTAGACCACACTTGGAGTACGGGTCCAGTTCTAGAGGCTATACCTCAGGAAGGATGTGGGGAGGATAGAGGGGTTCAGGAAGAGCGACAAAAATGGTAAAGGGTTAAGCCACCTATCCTATGAAGAAAGGTTGAGAGATTTGAACATGTACTCCTGGAGCAGAGGAGGAAGAGGGGGACATGGTGAGACCTTCAAGTACCTTAAGGGTATAAACAGGGTGCGGGGGAGCATCTTCAAGATGAAAGGAGTCAGAGGACAAGGGCATGGCCTGCAGGTGGAGGGAGGATAGTTAAGGGTAACATTAGAAAATACTATTACTCAGAGAGAGTCGTAGAAAGTGGAACAGACTCCCAGAAACAGTCGCTGGAGAGGAAACAGTGGAGATTCAAAGGCGTGGGACAACTACATGGGAGTGTTAAAGGGGGCACAGGTCCAAGCAGATAGCTGGGCAAATGGGCAGACTTGGTGGGCCTAGTTCGGTCCTTTCTGCTGTCACACTTCTATGGATCTATGAAACCTGCCTGAGGTAGATTGGAGCACTTAGACTGTGAATACAACGAGGGGCAGGGACTTCATGACTGCCCTGAATGGGGCAAACTTAAGACGGTTTGTAGCAGAACCAACCTCGAGGAGGCTGTACTGGATTTGGTCCTGACCAACAGGGACAGGATCACAGATGTGGACAGGACAGTGTGGTTTAAGGTTACCACAGTGGAGGGGTAAGCCATATAAGGATAAAGGTCCTAGATTTCAGGAAGGCTAACTTTAAGGAGATGGGTAAAATCTCAACAGAGCAGTGGAAGGGGAGATGTGGAAAAACAGTGGTCTAGACTCAAGCGAGTCATAACAGAAGTAACAGGTCACTGTGTCAAAATGCATAGCAAGAGTAAAGAAAGAAAAGACCACTATGGTTCTGTAAGGTAGTGGCTGAGAAAGTGGGGGAAGAGCCTTCAGAAGATACAAGGAAACACAAAGAATGAGGACAGAGAACAGTATCTGGAGAAGCAGGGGAATCTGGGAAAATAATTAGAAGGGCTAAACCACAGGCAGAGGAAGGTATAGCCTGGGCTATTAAGAAAGGCAACAAGACTTTCTTCGATACATTAGCGAGAGGAAAAAGACCAGAAATGGGATCATTGGGCTGAAGAAGGAAGGAGAAGAAAGGGGGAGGATGACCTAGAAAAAGCAGAGATATTGAACAAGTACTTCTGCTCAGTATTCACCAGGGAGGGTGTGAGTGACCGACACTCAGTAAGAGAGAGATATTCAGGGAGAGAGGTAGGTACTAGCCCATTTGCAGTGGAAAGAGTCCTCAAGAACTCTGAGAAAATAAAAGTAGATAAGGCAATGGGGCCAGATGGGATCCACCCCAGGTACTAACGGAACTCAGGAAGTACTGGTGGAACCACTGGCTGCCCTTTTCAGCACATCACTAGAGGCGGGGGAGTACCAGAGGACTGGAAGAGGGCAGGTGTGGTCCCTCTTCACAAGAGTGGAAGCAGAGAGGAGGCAGGCAATTACAGGCCCGTAAGCCTGACTTCAGTAATGGGGAAACTAATGGAGTGCTTACTTAAGGAGAGGATTGTGAAGATCTTACTTCAAGAGTGAGCTCTGCAGCAGGTATGACTGGTAGGACTGAAGCCGCAGGCGCCAGGACTCCACGGAAAACTTCTAGCTAGCAGTATACAGCGGGGACCGCCTCTAGATGTCACGTATCCTATAAAGGGTGATCCTACAGCATCACCTCAGTTCTTTTCCCACCATTGACCTATGCACATCAGCTTCATGCTGAGATCGACCACCATTTTGATCACATTTCCAGCGCTTCATTATTTTACAAAAAGTTTGTTTCCACTCTTCTTCATCTGTATGTCGACTTTCCCATCATTGTCCATCGACCGGCACCAGTTGAAGTGTGCCTGCAGCAAACAGATACCATCAAAGACTGACACTTGGCCTGTCTTCTGTGCCTAGGCCAAAACCATGACACCAAGGCCTGTCAACACTGCCAGAAGTTCAATAGCAGGACGAGAATTCACTGCCAAAAAGCCTTCCAGGCCTTCTTGCTTGAACAACTTGCTGCCATGCAGGACTCTTCATCTCAGGAGTGCTCTTCACAAAAATAGTTGGGAAACACCACCACAAAGAAAGCAGGAGAGAGGGGAAAGACAAATCCTCATTGAAATCCAGGTCTTCCGACTCCGGTCTGCCTCCCGGGGAGTTCGGACTCTGCATCCCAGGCAGCTCACTCTCCTACCCTGCTCACGTTAACAAGACCACCTGCCGTCGTCTAGGGCATCATGAGGCAAGAATTCTGGATCCAGGATCTCTGGCCCGGCCCTGCAGCCACTGAAAGTCCAGCCACCCTCCCAGGCCATGGGCCAGCAATCAGGCGGCAACGTCGGTTCCACCACGGATGACAGATCCTCTGCCGCTGGCCCGGTGAAAGCATATTCCAAATCGGCCACTTCCCTGGTGCCGACTTCCTGGACAGACATGGGGCTCAGATCAGTCCTCCTGGATATCAGCTTCTAACCACCCTCCAGGCGAGCGTCGAACAAGCGGCGCTGGATGAATGGGCGTCGGATAAGCGGTTGTCGGCCGAGGATCTACACCAACATCAGCCCACCAGGCTGCCTCCAAGCCGGAGCCCCTGGCCGGTGCCTACCACCTCTACTCCAGTGTTACCGCCCTAGCTCCCACCACCGGCTGAAGACGCTTGGATCACAGACCGCTTGTCAGGTATCCTACCATCAGCCTTAACCCACACTACTGCTGCTGACCCCTGGCTACTGCCTAAGGCACTGAAGCCGGGCCCTGTCGAACCATCCAACACCAGACCAGGAACCATGGCTTCATCTGTTGGAGGTCAAAGACCTCTTTCCTCTTGGTGAAATACAATCAAGAGGATTTCCTTCCACCAAAGCCCACCTATGTGGAGGAACCTATCCCCAGGGGTCATACTCCCTCCGGAGAACCTCCCCTCCTCCGAGGACAAGGGCCATTCGGCCATAAATTCTGGACATGGAGTCTGAGCTCTACCAAATGGCACAGATGCTGGCGCAGCATACATGGTCACAGTCCTCTTCCTCCGAGGAGTCAGACCATTCCTCCCATCGGAATCCTCCTCGGCAGGTGGCCTCCCTTCTCCTGATCCAAGAGACACTCCCAGGTCCCCACCAAATGACCCCTCCTTTATGGAGGTTATCGCACATACAAACAAATATGGGCTGCGACACCAGGACCTTTACCTAGAGAGGCCGTCTCTGGCCAAATACTTGTGTGAGAAGTAACCTCAAACCAGTTGTTGTGCCACCATTGGTGGACACTTTCCAGGATGTGACCAAGGTGGCATGGAAGCACCCGTCTACATCCTCTGCAGTTCACAAAAGTCAGATCGCTCTACAGGGCACCTAGAGAGGAGCCCTTCCTAGCTGAACAACCGTGGCTGACTCACTGATCATTACAACTGCCCTAGCGGGTCCCAGAGACCATGGTACCTGAGTATGCAGCCACCCAACAGGAGTCCAAGCAGCTGGAAAGCATAGCATGGGCAGGAAGGTATATTCCTCAGCCACCTGCACCATTAGATTGCTCAGTTTTCTCACATACATGGTGCAGTTCCAGAATGCCTGTGGGAACAAGGAATGGGCATGATTCGTGACATCCCAGGTGCCCCCAGAAGGCAGAGCTGGAAAAACTCATGGAAGCGGGCTCAGACATAGGTACCCATGTCCTCAGATCAGCCTGTGATTCAGCAGACAAGGCAGCTGGGGTGGCTGCCACTGGGGTGTGTCTCAGACGACACTCCTTGCTTAGAGTCTCTGGCTTCGCCGAGGCGTCAAGATCTTGGATGCCCTGTTCGAGGGCTGGGTTCTCTTCAGTGAAGAATCTGAAAAGATTATTACGAAAATACAGGACTCCGGCAAAGATGTCTGGTCAGTCCAGACCATGTACAACCAAAAGAAGCCTTTTCGCAGACAGTGTTTTCGAGTCAAATCAAGCCAGCAGCCCAGAAACCAACTACAACAGCAGCAGAGGGGTTACAACTGTTAGGGCCCCTCTTGAAATTCAGGAGGCTCTGCCTAGGGCTGCCAAGCCTTTCCAGGCTGCCCTGCCCACTCCTACCAATGCCAGACTTCTTGCTGAACCCTCCTGTTCCTGCAGAGCTGACAGGAGAAGGCGTTAGAGGCCATTTTCCCCCTCTACATAGAGGGCTGGAGGAGGATCATCTCCGACCAGTGGGTTCTGCAAATGATCCATATGGGGCACTTGATTGAGTTCCTGGAGGTACCACTGGACAGGCCTTCACTACACTCACTACTCCCATCTCATGCAGCTCTTATCCTCAACGAGATCCAGGCTGTTCTGGACAAGCATGTAGTAGAGTCTCTCAGAAGGGAAGCGTGTTATTCCACTTTTCTTAGTACCCAAGAAAATGGGGACCTATGTCCCATCCTAGACCTCAGCGACCTCAACAGGTTCGTAGAGTATAGGTGCTTCCAGATGGTTACTCTTCAGGGTCCGATACCCATGCTCCATCTGGGAGATTGGCTGCCTCTCTGGACATGCAGGATGCGTACCTACTCATCTTCATAGCCAAGCCCTACAGAAGATTCCTGAGATTCAAATTCAGGGACAGCATTACCAGTTCAGGGTTCTGCCCTTCTGCCTGTCTTTGTGGCCCGGTCTTTACCAAGTGCCTGGCAGTTGTGGCAGGCCCTCCGAAGGATGGGCCACTATGTCTTCCCTTGTCTGGACGACTGGCTTCTCATGGCCCCATCCAGAGAAGATCTATTCCACACCGTGGAAGACTCCTTTTCTCTCCAGAGAGTTGGGATAACCCTAAACCTGCTGTCATCCCCTGGCCAGGCCAGAGACTTTAGTTCATAGGAGCCCTTCTGGACACCATTCAAGGAAGGGCCTTTCTTCTGGAGGACAGAGCAGACCACCTTGAGCTCTTGTCTGAGCCATCCCTGTCTGCCAGGCAGGTCCCTGCCAGGACGATCCTCATACTCCCTAGCCACATGGCAGCAGCCATCGCTACAGTGCCTTTGGCCGGCTGCATATGAGGACCATTCAGTGGACCCAGAGGGTCCAATGGAGACCAGCGCTGGCGACTTGGATCAACCGTCTCAGTCTCAGATCTGGTCCGCCAGTCCTCCAGTAGTGGCTAATGCCATCTCACCTTTCTCATGGGACTGCCCTTCCAGAGGACATCTCTCGCACAGATCCTGACCACTGATGTCTCTGGCACTGGCCAGGAGCCCATCTGGAATACCGGAGGACTCGGGGGCAGGGCGTGGTCTACGCTAGTGAGTCCCTACACATCACTGTGTTAGAGATGAGGGCCATCCTCTATGCTCTGCAAGCCCTGAAGACCGACCTGATACCAGGACGCCTCCTTATCCAGACGGACAACATATCGGTGGTGTTCTACATCAACAAGCAGGGAGGAACCCACTCATACCAGCTTTGTTTCGAGGCCATGAGGGTATGGAACTGGGCCATAGATCATCACCTGGATATCTCAGCAGCCCATGTCCCAAGTGTGCAAAACACCTTGGCCGGCGTGCTCAGCTGGTCAAGGACCAGAGCACACGAATGGGTACTCCAGCAATCCGTTGTAGATGACCTCTTCAACAAGTGGGGCCAACCAGAATTGGACCTCTTTGCATCCCGGACAATGCTGAACTGCCCCATCTTTGCTCACTAGATCTCGGGCCTGGTGTTTTCTGGGAGACCGTCCCTCTGCTGGCAAGGAGGTTCCTCTCGCCTCCTCCCCCATTGATCCAGAGGGTACTCCTCAAACTGCAGTCGGAAGGAGCAGAGATGATCCTAGTGGCTTCCTTCTGGATTTGGCAGATATGGTTCCCTCTGCTTCAACAGCTGGCAGAACTGCCTCTGCCACTGCCCTTACGCTCGCTGCTCGGACACGGACATTAGTCCGTCTAGATCTGAGATTATTGCACCTGCATGTGGCTCCTACAGACCTAGCCAATTCCCGCTTCGGAGTCTCGGCTAGAGTGGCTGATGTATCTGTGGGTGCTAGAGACCCACTATTAGGGCCTCATACACCATGAAGTGGAAGCGGTTCTGCCTCTGGGCCACCACCCGACAATTAGATCCATTTGTCTGTCCGGTGAACTCGATCCTTGAGTACCTCCTTTCACTTTCAGACTCTGGCCTGAGCTACTCATCCATAAAGATGCACTTTTCTGCAGTATTAGCCTATTATGCACGTGTACAAGGCAAAACCCTGGCACAACCGGACCTGTCATGCACCTTCCTGCATGGCATCTACACCTGAAACCTCCTATTAGGGACCCCATCCCCCATGGGACTTTCTTTTCATTCTGGAGAAGCTTACTTTGCCTCCCTTGAGTCAGCTGCAGATTAGAGCCACGCTTTCTCTCTTGGAAAGTGTTATTTTTACTGCAGTTACCTTGGCTCGGAGGATTTCCGAGCTTCAGGCTTTGATGTATAAAGAGCCTTATTTGGTTTTCCACAGAGACCGGTGTCTTTATGGACTAGTTCTAAGTTCTTGCCAAAGGTGGTGTCTTATTTACCCTTAATCAGGACATTCACCTACCCATTTAATACCCAGAGCACTCAAACCCGAGAAGTCTAAGATGCAGTATAAGGCTGCTAGCTGCACAATCGAGCAGACTTGATAGATCATAAGGCTTTTATCTGCTGGCAATTTCGTATGTTCGTATAATAGGGGATGTAAAATACTGGAGAAAGGAAAATTTGACATTTATCATCAGTTCCTTAAAGTGCATACATCCACTGCTCTGGCTTCCTTTCCTTTCTTTCTGTTGAGACTTAGTTTTTAATTTTTTAGAGGTATGAATGTTCTCTTTGTGGTATTCATAGGAAACTGGCTTGCTGCCCTTTTCAGTGTGCCTCCGTGATGTGGCAGGAGGCTGAGTCAATCCTACTGTTGCCAGCAGAGTGCCAAATCTATGACAGCTAGTCTAAAAAATGTCACTTAGTACAAGTTTCACTGTATTATACCATTTGCTCTGTTGGGAGAGCTGAGGTGGGTTGTCCTATGAATTCAACTGATATAACAAATGTAATGAACAAGATTAGCTTGCAACCCGGCAGTCTTTTATCATTTCTGGGTGGGATGAAAAGGGTGGGAAATCTGCAATGATATACCATATTTAACATGCAAGAAAAGCAAACAGCTTTTGTGAAAAGAAGGCACCATGATCATGTCAAAAATAGATGCTTCTAGGGAAGGTGCAGGATAGTGTGAATACAGAAACACAGTAAATGTTGGAATTCGGAACTTGACTGTATAAGGTCTGCAGTTATTGTAGCACTGCAGTATAGAAATGGAGACTACAGGATGGGCAGCCAAGCAGACCCAGTGTGTTCTGCCACAGAGGTCTGATTTCACATGACCTCGAGGCAAAGCTCGAGAGGTCCAGTGAAATCAGACCCCAGTGTTCTAGAAAACACTGTTCTGCATGGGATTGCCCATCTAGCACTTTTATAGTGTATGGTGCCCAATGAATTATTAAATACTGTGTTTTTTATTGTACATATTGCTAATAAGAAACTGTTGTCTCTGGAGCTGCTGGCTTGTGAGTTGTGTGGTTGCTAGGGACTAGGCATCCCTACGCTAGCAGTGCGCCTGTCTGATTGGTCGGCACTCTAGTGTGGGAGGGATTTCAATAAAAAAAACATGGCGGCAGAACATTTCACTAAGTGAGACAAAAACAAACTGCAGGGATAAAATTCATCTGGAGTACTTCAGTGTGTGTATATATCTAGTTGATCCTGCATTTTCTTAACTTATTTGCCGCATCGTCAGTTCTATCTGGTTTATCCTGAAGTGCCTGCTGACCAGACTGTTGCCTTGGCTTATGTGTTTAGCGTAGCAAGCGCGTGGTACCTTTGCAAGCTTTTGAAATAGTAGAATGTTGTTCTGCATGTTCAGGCAGAACATCGTTCTATAAACTTTTATCTGTGCTGAACAGCTTTTCAGCACAGATAAAAACAAGCAAGAACAACGTTCCACCATACACTATTAGAACCAAGTCTCAAGATACCATATTTTATCGTGTGTGTTAAGACAGCAGATATTCCAAGCCTTTTCAGAGCTAAGTGCAAGAGTTATCCGATGTTGAAAATCCATTTGCAGTTGCAGTGTTTAATTTTTCCTGTAACACTGTATTTAGTCCATAAACATGTTTATGAAGAAGGAATCAGTTGTACTGCAGCATTATTAACGCTGTATCTCAAAGCAAGTTCAAGTCTTGATCAGTTGTATCCGCCTTTAGGTGAACACAGGGAGGTTTAGGAGGATATGTAGTCACCAAATAATTTAAATTGTTTTAATTCACTAACATGAAAGGATTGCTTGTGCATAGGAATTGCAAACAGCTTATTGACATGGAAATGAAGAAGTCAAAACAGTATAAATTCTGAAGCTTGCTGGCAAATATATTCAAATACTGCTGCTTTTACGTGTATGGGCAAACAAACATTTCATGCCAGTCAGTTCAAACTGTTAATTCTTTGGTGACAGGTTCTCCTTTAAGGAGGTTAAGCACAGCAGTTGGGGGTGAAGAGAAAAGCGATAATAAGCACTGGGAGGTTAAGTGACTTGCTCAGAATCACACAGTAAATACCAGGGTGCGATTCAGCCATGTTCTGCAGATTCATAGCTCTGTTCTATAACCACTAGGCTACACTTCCTCACTGTTAATGTAAATGTTGCTATAATACAAGTTTCTGCTAAAACTTTGCTTGAGCTTTACCACTTGAGCTTTGGATGTGAAGGGATGTGATTGAAAACAGGATGTGGTTTTCATCCATGTTTACGATAGTCAGTAAATAAATACACATTCAGAGTGATTGTATATCATGGGACATTGAAAATGACAGGTGAGAGTTAGTTATGGGCCTAGCCCAGCTCCAGCAAAACATTTGGTTGGTTAAGACTCTGTTTTTTGTTTGGGAGTTGTATCAAGCTGCAGTAGTTTACAAGAGGAGGCACTGACTGATAAATTATAGTGTCACATTTTTGTAAAATAAAATTGGTTTGTTTTCAGAAACAGAAAGTGAGAATGAATTCCGACCTCTAGATGAAAAAATAGATGAATTCCATCCTAAAGCCACCGAACACTTTTCATTGGTAACTTGGAAAAGACAACAACCTACACTGACCTGGAATATCTTTCAGCGCTTTGGGGAAATTGTGGTATGTATGGCTGTTTCTTTGGCACTTAAAATTAACAAAGAAAACAATAGCGCCACTCTAGAAAGCTTTACTTCAGCGAGCCCGCGAGAAAGCTTTACGTTAGCAGGCTTATTTCATTGACTGAAAAATCAAGCATTCAAGAGTTATTTGGTTTTAAAGAAGTAGAAGAGTTTTTGTCTTGCAAATGTATGTTTTAGAATATTTGTGGGCAGCCCCAGCAGCTGCAGACTGCACTGCCATGGAGGCATCAGTGCTCGAGAGCGGACAATGCTCACCACATTGGTTGCAGGGCGGGCCATAGTCAGCTGCTGAAAGGCAGCACACCTTAGTTATGGAGGGCTGGTGGGAGGTTCCAGCACACTAGTGACTTGTGTGGGTGGTCCAGGGAGCTAACCTTCCTGTAGGGGTTAGCTGTGTGTGCAAGGTTTTATATATATATATATATATATATATATATATATATGTATATACGCTTATGCCAAGGTGGAGGAGAGGATGTCGGGAGATCAAGTGAAAAACACTCCCTACCAACTACATGATGGCTCATGGGGCCTGAACAGGCTATATCCCTGATAGTGGTTAGACGCGGGGAAGGAGGAAAAACTAAAACTAGATTAAGAGAGAAAAAAATATTTACTCAGTTACACATCTCGCTGTTTATGATGTTGCCTTTTTAATGTTATAGTAATCAATAAAGATTTATGCAGGGTTTTCCATTTAGCATGCCTGATCATTTACAAGGGTCCTTGTGCTTGGTTTAGGAAGGTGAAACTTCCTGTGGTGGGAGTGGGTGGGTTGACTTGGCTAGAGAGGGCGCTGTGGTTAGCAACCCTACTGTTCTTCGACAAGTGCATTAGTCCTTATCCCATGGATTTCCTTCCAGCGAAATGGTGCCCAGTGATGCTCCAGTGCACTGTGCTGTGGTCTTAGGGTGAAAGTTCCACCTACTTGAACCGCCAGCATGCTTGCTGTCCATCTAGCCTTTCTAGCATTGTGAAAGGTTGGCAGAGCAGCTGCAGTTTCTTTAAAAATAGAAAATTGCTGTGTAGTATATTATTTTCTGCTGCTACGGCCATAGGACACCAAGGCTGGTCATCAAAATATTTATTTGACTTGGTAGCATTAGTTAGCATTCTTTAAAAGTCATGCAGCTTCAGTTTTAGCAGTTTACTAGGAATGGTTTAGTTTAAGTATTTTCCTGTTTTTTTCTTAATGAACACATGAATTTGGAACAACTTATAAAGCTAATTCTGGCCACGTGTCTCTCACAGAGCCTGTTATTGATCGATTCCTTTCAGGATATTGACATTAAGAAGGTGAATGGAGTTCCTCAGTATGCATTTCTGCAGTACTGCGACATTGCCAAGCGTCTGCAAAACCATTGAAAAATGGACGAAGTACCTTGGGAATAACCGACTCAAGGTACTAGCGCCTATTGTTTTACCTTGCTTGACCTCCAGCAGATTTTTTTTGTTTTGCTTTGTTTTGTTTTGATCAGTTACAACAACGAAAACTGGGATGAAAATTTCAGAGCACTAAAATTGTGAAATTCTCATCCACTCATTCCAGTGGTTGAAGAAAATTTGTCAGGTTATGAGATTTTTCAAGCTATAGTTTATATTCTGTCTCCTTATACTGATCATGGGGCTTTTGTACCACTGGGATGTTCCTCTTGTGCTTCCATATATTTTGTTAAAAAGTAAAACACTGTAACATAAACTGAAGGGGTCTCAAGTCGTGTCACATTATTTGCTAGGTGCAATTTTTTTTGCATTCATTCATGCAAACAAAATGCATGCTCAGGCACTTTCAGGTGCTTCTTCATATTGGCTACAGTTTATTTGGATGTGAGTTAGAGAGCACCTTTTGGATGAGACACTCTCCATGTGAGCAGCGGTCTACATTGGAATAATATTACTAAAGCAGCAATGTTCTAATCACCTAGATGAGATGTTAAATCGAGGTGGTTACTGTCCAGGTGGAAGTTAAGACCCCCATGGCACTTTTCAGAGAGTAGGAAATATCCCTAGTGTTCTGGCCAGTCTTTGCTCTCTCAGTGAGACAGTTTATTCTGTTGTCTGAGGCTGCGTGTGAATATCATTGAGCTCTTGATGGGGCCGTTGTTAATCTGTACACAGCCCTGAACAACCATTTCCAACTTGTTGATCTGAAATGCACTTTGAGATTGTGTACGAAATGCCCTGTATAAAACCAAAATCTTGTTACTAAATAATGTGACTGTCTTTTCTATTGTGTTTCTAGCTGGGTTTTGGAAAGAGCATGCCTACAAACTGTGTGTGGTTGGATGGCCTTTCAACAAGCATAACAGAGCAATACCTGACACGGCACTTCTGTCGATATGGGCCAGTAGTGAAGATGCAGGGATGTTATTAACTGAGTTACAGTCAGCAGCTAACAAGGAGCATTCTTCTATAAAATGCCAAAAAGTATCAAACTGAAAAATACATGAAGGGATGCAGTTATCAAAACATGGTACATTTAAAACTAGGCCAAAAAAGAATATGAGGTCTGACATGGTACTTGAATAGTGGTTGATCTGCATTTATACCAGTATATTGACTGTTCTACCTGAGCAGCGGCAGTTTATTCAAGCAATAATATGATAATGTGGAGCCTTCTATGGACTCCTGTCAGGCTGCCGGCTTGCCAGGCTGATTGTCAGTGAAATCACCCATTTGGATGAGTCATTAGTGGTTCACAGCAGTAAGAGGTTGAGGCCGTGTTCGTAGCGTCCTCAGATGATTCAATAGGTCCTTGATGCAGTCCTCAAGGACTCGTATGTTCAGTCATGATTCGGTCAAGGAGGTGACCATCAACCAAGGGCGGTGTCATTTGTTCTCTTCTTAGGCCCATGTCTGAGTCCGTGTAAGTCCTCTTGGAGCCAGTACAGAAAGGTCGACACCTTGGATAGGGACAACTCCCAAGGGTTGCCTGACTTGTTGCTAAGGCCATTCTTGGACCAGCCATGGAACTTTGGCAGCACCACCTGTGCAGCTCCTACTGGCACTTTGTTGAGATTTTTGGACCACCCTTTGGCTGACAATCTGGTCACTGATTCCGTGTTTTGGATGTCCGGCAAGACTGGTGATGCGGACAAGCCCCTGACAAGGAATCCAAAAGCTGACCACGTAGTGAAGAAAGTTTTATGCTCGTCCTCCCTAGGTCTCCTTCAGGCAGGTTATGTGCTGATCATGGCCCATTTTGGTCACTTTCGCTGATGGGATTGTTAATTCTGTCCTCCCTTACCTGCCTGCTGACAAGCAGCTTGTGGTGAAGATGATCAGAGTCAAGTGCTGGTAAAACATCAGCTGCAGACTGCTTGGACATTGAGTGACTCCTGCACCCGTGCCATGGCAGCAACGTCGCTGATGTATCATAGGGTCTGGCTGAGGATTTCCATCTTCATGGTGGACACCCAGCACAAGTTGGCCAGTATTCCCTTCTTGGACACTGACCTCTTTGGCCCTGGGTTGGATGGACACCTCATTAGTATTGAAGTCCAGTGCTACCTAGATTTTATGACTTCCTCCAAAAGAGGCAGAAACAAAGTAAACCTTTTCAGTCTGGCCCATTCTCTCACATTGCCTTGGCTGTTTCAGACTTGGTGCCCAAAGCCAGGTTCCTCAGTTCAAGTCCCAGAAAGGCTGGGGTAGGGTAGTGGTTCCCCTCTGGCAGAACAACCGTGCCCCTCCAAAGCTGCCCAGTGATGGCTGGGTGGTTGTCCACCGCGCCTGTCCAGTCCCTGCCTCACCTCCTGTCTGGGTCGGTAGCACGCTGTTTGGCATCATTGCTCATAATTACCTCAGACAAATGCATCCTAGACATGATAGGCAGGGTATTGCTCTCAGCCGAGGCTCTCCTGCCTTACCAACCCCACTTTCCAAGGGAGTTGCCGTCCAGAGTGTGTGGCTCAGCTCCTAGGAAGAGCTATAGCCCATGTCTCAGACTCCATGGCAGGCCAAGGATTCATTTCAGGTACTTCCTGGTCCCAAAACGAACCGGGGAGTCTGGCGTCCCATACTGGATCTTCAAGATCTGAATCATTTGCTCAGGATGGTCACGCTGAACCAGTTTAATTCCATCACTGGAGCCGGACAAATGGTTCTGCTCCTTTGACATCAAGACACGTTCTTCCACATTCCAGTCCATCCGGTGTGTCTGTCCCTGGGTGTATCTCGGTACCGCACAGTAGAAGTTCTTTTGTCAATTCCAGGTCATGCCATCGGCCTCTGCAGTGCGGGAGTCATCACGAAGTATGTGGCGGTGGTGGCTGTACTCCTATGGCACCAGGAGGTCAGACTGTACCCCTCCCTGGATGACTGGCTGATAACCAGGCTGTCTGCAGAGGCTGTGGAGCAGTGCAGGAACCTGGCTCTCCAGTGCTGCAGAGAAGTGGGCCTTCCAGTCAGCCCGGCCCAGTCTAACCTTATCCCTCACAGGTGACTCACTTCATCACATCAGGGCAGAGCTAGACCCCTGTTGATCCAAGGCCTGCCTCCCTGCGGACTGGGCATTAGATCTTACCTTCTTTGCCTGGTCATTTCAGGTTGGATGCTTGTGCCCTGCCTGGGATTTCCTGAGGCTGCTGAGGTACACAGCATCCTGCACCAGCTTTTTCAGTTGGGCAAGCTGGCAAATGCAGCACCTGCAGTGGGAGCAAGCTGGGTAGTCAGTGGTCCCAGCACCTGGGTCACCTGGACCAGCAGGTCACAGTGACCCAGTCGATGTGGGATGCCATCTAGTGGCGGCTTATCCCTGAACATCTGGAGGATGAAGTCCTGTTTGTCCACTGGAGCCAGCCGTCACCCATAAGACAGACTCATCTCTGGTGTAGGGAGCTCACCAGGAGGCCACAGAGCCCATGGGTTCTGGACTCCCAGCAGTCCGTAACCACATCAGCCTGCTGGAGCTCCATGCAGTACAGTTAGCTCTGGAATTTGCTCCTCTCATCCAGGGTCAGGCTGTACAAGTTCAGATGGTCAACACCACGAACACGTTATACCTGATTAGACAGGGTGGCTCTTCCTTCCACTGTGTTGATAGGCCTTCTGTACCTGGATCCTCATATGCAGCTCGGGTGCAGATTTCCTGGCAATCCATGTTGTGGGAGCACACAGGCAGCTAGCAGGGCCCTCAGCCTGGTTGGCGAGAGGTTACATGAGTAGTCACTGCACAGGAGGTGGTGAACCACCTGTTCTCCCTGTGGGGAACTTCTCTGGGGACCTGTTGTCTCCCGGAGAATGCCATGCTGAGCCTGTTTTGTGCCACTCCCTCAGTCTGAGACACAGCGGACCTATACCACAGGCTTTCTATACACCTTTCCTCCCTTTCCCTGATCCAGAAGGTGGTGGTCAAGGTGCTGAGGACAAGGCACAGAGGATCCTGATTGCCCCGACTGGCCTCGCAAATTCTTGTACCCATATCTCCTCAGCCACAGCTGCAGGCCTCCTTGGTGGTTGCCTCTGCTCTCGTACCTGCTGACGTGTCATTGGAGGAAGATCTTGCACCGGATCTTCAATCCCTGCACCTCACAGCTGGTTCCTGAGCAGCTAAGTACCAGGCTCTGGGTCTTTCAGAAGATGTGCTCTCGTTGTGAAGGTTTCCCGGAGAGAGTCAACTCGTCAGTGCTATGCCTCCAAGTGGGAAAGATTTTCCCTCTGGTGTCAGACCAAGGAGATTGATCCCTTACTTGCCACCTGGCTAGTATTTTGGATTACCTTTGGTCCCTCTCCAGCTGGGGCTGAGATCAGTGACCCTCAAGGTGCATCTGACAGCCCTCTCTACATACTGGGCATGGCCTGGTATGCCGATGGAAGCACAGGAGAAGGTGGTTGGGTGCTTTTTCAAAGGCCTAGACCACTTGAACTCACCAGTGTGTTACCCACCACCACCTTGGGACTTGTTGCCAGTTCTGGCAATGTTTATGGGCAATGCTTACGAGCCTATACAGGTGTGAGATGTCACATCTGTCATGGAAAACCACTTTCTCGGTGGCTGTCACCTCTGCCAGAATGATCAGTGAGCTCCAGGCACTCTTGGTGGAGTCTCCATCGTGGTCTTCCACAAGAACAAGGTAGTCCTTCACCACCCACCCAAAGTTCCTCTCAAAGGTAGTCCCAGAGTTTCACCTTAATGAGGTGATAAAACTCCCAGTCTGTTTTACCAACCCTTCTTCAGAGGCCAGCCACAGGCTCCATACTGGATCTGCGGAGGGCTCGCTTACTATAAGGGCCATGCGACTGAAGTTCAGGGTGAGGCTTTCCAGCTTTTGTAACTTATGCTGAAGCCGCACTTGGCAGACTGGCAGCTAAGAGGAAGATTGGCAGGTGGCTTATCTCTTGCATCGACCTTTGTTATAGGTAGGTTGGTAGGGAGCCTCCCGTGAGGACTTAGGCTGATTCCACCAGACATACCGCTGCCTCAGTGACAGCTTCAGGGATATTCCCATCCGGAGATCTGTAAGATGGCTGCCTGGAAGTCAGTACACACCTTCATCTTCCATTACAGTATCAACCTTGAGCCAGGCCTGGATGCTGCTTTTGGGCCTTCAATTCTCAGTCTCTGTTTGTCAGATAGAGGTTCGCGCCTTGCCCTTCCTCCGGAGGAGAACTGCTAGAGGTCTGCTGGAAGTGTGGATAGGTGGATCATATCCATGTCCCTAGAGATGAGGTTACTCACCTGTAACTGTAGTTTTAGGAGTGGTATAAGGTTCACATCCATGCAACCACCCAACCTCCCTGGCAAGTGGCACATGGATCCCTGTTTCCGGCTTGCGAGATCTGACCTCATGAGGCGGAGCCAAGGGATGTACCACCTAGGAGGTGGGAGGAGGTTTGCTTAAAGACATTACGGCAAATTAGCCTGTTAAAGAAAGAGTGCCAGAAGTGTGAATGTGAACAATATACCACTCCTAAAACTATTGTTACATGTGAGTAACCCTCATTTTATGCACCCTACCCAGTTACAATCCAGAGTAAGATAATGATATCACTACTGTCATTTTATTGTCAGTAAAATGACAGTAATCAATAACAGCCATTATTTTATCAAGAATAACATGATTAGCCAGCCCCAGTAGCTTGGAGGGCTGAGTTGCCATTGCCTCTGCTCCTACCATGCCAGCAACCGGGTTCAGAAATGGATATGGGTCGTTTGTGGCTTGGCAGGGGTGAGGAGGATTGAGCATCCATGGGACTGCTATCCTCCCTTGGGGAGGGTTGCTGTGGCTTGCTGTCAGCACACATGAGGATCATCCGCATGCAGGGTGCGGAGGTGTCTCTGCAGAGGTGGAGCTTACACAGAATGTGTCAGTGGCTCAGCAGGTTGCACACTTGCCTCTGAGGCGAAGATCAGAAGGCTGTGGGTTCTATCCCCACACCAGGCACTTGGGTTAAATCCTAATACTAACACTGTAGTGCAGCATGAGGGGCTGCTGCACTCCTGAGGTGCCATCTTCTGAATGAGACATTAAACCAAGTTCCCATCTGCCTGTTCTGGTGGTAGTTCAGGTGGATGTTAAGATCCCATGGCACTTCTCAAAAGAGTAGGAATTTCCGGTGTCCTGGCCAAATTTTCCTCATTCACTAAAATACAGCTTAATCTGGTTCAGTGTCAGTTGGCATACATCTGTCCTACTGCCCTGGGAGCCGAGCTGACATTTGGCAGAATTGTCTAGTCCTCCTTACCCGGTCAACAAAAGTAAAATTAATTGCATGCATTGCGTCCTGTGGGCCCAGTGAGAAAATCAGTGGAAGAACACCCAGCTGTGGGATACGACCAACTCCTTGCAGGCTCCACACGGTGTCCAGGTACCCCACAGTTCTTTTGCAGAGGAAGATGGCAGAAGAGTAAGTCCCAGAGAAGCCAGGTGACAGGGCTTGGGGAGGGTTTGGTAGAAAGGGGCAACGGAGCAGCTTAGGAGATAAATGATGGGGGATAACATGACTGTTTTGCCTGAGGGATAACATACTAAAATGCCAGCAGAATAGGCCTAATGGTCTTTCTTGTCTGCTCGTTTGGGATAGAGGTCTTCAGGTACATGAAGGGAGTAAATAGGGGAGGAGCAGTCAGAGTGCTTGAAAGAAGGAGGAGGGGCAACTAGAGGGCATGGGTGGAAGCTGGAAGGGAAAGATTCAGGGGAGAAAGGAGGAGGTGCTACTTCACTGAGAGGGTGGTGGAGCCATGGAATGCGCTGCCCAGGGGCTAGTGGAGGCAGATACGGTGGAGGGGTTCAAGAGGGGTGGGATAGGTACAGGGAAAGGTTCTGGAAGCAAAATCCAGTGCAGCGAGAATATCGAAACTGGGAAGGGAGAAGCCAGAGAGGGTGAGGGGGCAACAAGGTCAGCTCCCAGGGTGGGGGCTGACCAAGCGAGCTGAACACGAAGACCATTAGGCCTATTCTGCTGGCATTTTGTCTGTTAGTATAGCCCCTTTGTAGATCTGCCTTCTGAGTGGAGGAGAGGCCCAGATGTAATACAATTGACTATCAAATTTCTGCTTTCTGCAAATCCTAATGACCTCATATTCTGTTTGCCAATGTTTCAAAAACTCATTCAAGTAAAGGTTTCTGAATTAGAACAGAGCTGGAGCTAGAAAGTAAGATAATTTAAAATACAAAGAATGGATTTTAGTAGGAAACAGAGATTATATAACCAAAAGTATGAACTGGTTGCTGAGTCTTCTCCTTACCTGGGATTAAAATCCACAACATAATCATGGGTAAGAAAAAGGTGCTAGTAGACAGGCTGTTTACCTGTTCGATCTGTTTGCCAGTTGATTTCTGCAACCTGACAGCGTGGCTAAAGTGCCGTTGGTGGCAGTGCCAAATAGAGAATGAAACTGAAGTCATCGGCATAAATAGGTTCATAGGTTGTATCAGAGTAGAAGACACATGTCCATATAGCTGCCAATTTCCTAACAATATCCATGTATTCCTTTATCTATTAAATAGAAATCCAGCCTAATTTTAAAATGTTCATAGTTGGACTTGTCACTACTTCACAGGAAGTGTATTCCAAATTCTGTAGTTCTCAGACTAAACCAATTTCCCTCCTTTTAGTGTTGTATTTATCCTTGTATAATTGGTAGCAATGTGCTCTAGTATTATCGTTTGTTTCCTTACATGATTTCATGGACCCTCCCCGACTTGGCTGTGCATGTACTTTGCTCCTACACTGCACTCCCACCTAATTAAATGAAAAACTAGGCAAATGTGATAATTACCTAACACAGTGCTAACCAAAAATATCACTAAAACTGCCACATTGCAGAATAGTCCTCCAGAAGTGTTCTTATTCTTCACAGGCAAGCACATGCACCTTTCAAAGCGGCAGGCTTGTTGCACTTTCGAATTACTCCTTTCAGCCCTGCTGCTTCAATTTTTTAAAGTGGGAAAAAAAAAAAACTACCATGTTCAGGAGAAGGTCAACACCAGTAGACCCAATACATAGACCTCCACATGCAATTTACATGTACCAATTTACATTGCAACAAAATCTTTAACACAGATTATGTTTAAATCTTTAGAGCAGATTCCTTAGGAAAGTTAATATTCTTCAGGTGGAGGATACTTCTAACTGAAAGGTGAAATAAGGAACTTAGAATTATCAGAAAAGGCAGTCTTTCAATCGACAGAGGAGGTGGACCTTGCTTTACTTTTGTTACAATTTTCAGTGCAGGAAGAGTTTAAACCCACAGGGACTGAATACTGTTTACTGTGTCTGTCCTTAAGCACAGCTGGCGTGTTTTGGGGCTGACTGCTTTCAGAGCACAAGTCACCAGGCTGTTTTGGGGCTGGGGAGGTTTACCTGTGTCTGACTTGGATGTTTGATTTTCTCTGTTTGATTAGCAGGGTATTTTCTCTGTCAAATTGTCATGTAGGGCATCTTGCTGACAGGAAGGCACTCATCACAGCGGTAGGTCAGAGCTTTTAGCTGATTGTTTCATGAGGGCACAGTTTAGGCCCAACCCTTCCACCCCTCACCACACCCACCCCTGGAAATAGTTCCTTTACACCTGGGGTTCTGACATCATTTCCTCAAGAGTACAAGGTGCATATCACTGTCATATCCTCTCTAGCACACTGCACTGACAATGTAAGCATACACGTTATATAATATATATATTTCTATATAACAAACCAATCACACACACACACACACACACAAAAAAGGTAGACAGACATGTGGAGAGTAGTGCAGTGTAATGGCTGTGGGGCAGTCTTCCGGAGTCTTTCTGGAGGCTGAGATGCTGCCCTGAGGAGGAAGTTGCCTGTCTTTAGGCCGCACTGGACCGTAGTAAGGGAACCTCCCCATCCAGGGAGCACCAGAGCCACCACCACTGCCTCAGAGGTTGCGAGAGCACAGCAGTTGGACCACAGTGGGCTCAGGGAGGTAAGGGTGGTGGAACAGAGGCACACCCAGTCAGTTGTTCACTTCACAATCCATACACCATTCTGGGGAGCATAATTCCCTATGGATGCACCCACAGAGGAGACTAAGGGGTTGCAGACAACTGTCACAAGGGAGGCCCTCAGGAAGGAGACAGAGGACACCACAGGAAAGGAAGCAGCTCCTGGTGGGGACTCAATTATTAGGGGATAGAACTGGGGAGCACAGAAAACCAAGTAAGGTGCCTGCCTGGTGCCATGGCTTGGAGGGACAGGAAGCACATCCTTAGGATCACGAGAACAGTTGCACGAGTCTGAGCTGGGCGTCATTGTCCACGTAGGGACAAATGACTTGGCTCATAATGAGATTAGAGCAGTGCAGAAGGACTTTGTAGAGTTGGGGAAGGACCTAAGACAAGTAGCACACACAGTATCCTTCTCAGAGGTGCTGTCAGTGGCATGGGTGAGGCGAGGGTACTTTGCACCATGCAGTTTAACAAATGGTTGAAAAAATGGTGTGGAGCATAGGGGTTTGGTTTCAATGGGGACTGGGGTTCCACCTAGAGGGACACCAGCCTATACTGGCAGGATGGTCTGCATCTGTCCAGGAAGGAACAAGTCTTTTGGGCAATCGGTTTAAATGCTTCATTGGCAAGCTTTTAAACTAGTCAAGGAGGGCACTGATAAGCAGAAAATTCCAGCCTCCCCTACAAAACAGGGTACTAAATGAGAAAAGACCAAGGTAGAAAGGTCAGTGGGGATGCTGCTACAAGGTAAAGCCATCAAAACTGGAGAGCAATAGGTACCAATGCCCGTAGTCTGGGTAATAAGCTTCCTGAATTAGTGGCCTTGATGGAGGAGGAACATCTGGATATTGTGGCAGTCACAGAAACATGGTACACACAGAACCTTGACTGGGACGTAAACATACCAGGATACACTATCTGCAGGAGGGACAGGGAGGGTAAAGAAGAGGAGGAGGAGCTCTCTGGGTTAACTTGGAGACAGTCAATGGCACCACAATCCGCACAGGGGTTGTATACAGACCCCCTCTCATGGGAGGAAATGGACAAGGAAATGATAGAAAGTATACTTAGAATGGCAGAAAAAGGGAGATATTGCTGATGGGTGATCTGAATATGCCAGATGTTAACTGGAGTGCAGTTGCAGCAGCCAATTCTAAGAGTGAGGTTATTCGAGATGCCCTACAGGGACATGCCTTAGACAACTAGTATTGGAACCCACTCGAGAGGGAGCAATCTTAGACCTGGTTCTCTCAAATGGAGATGGAGAGAGATCACAGATGTAGAAGTGGGTAGCCATTTGGGAACTAGCGACTACTCGAACAGTATGGTTCACAATAAACACAGCAATAGAGTCAAGCTTACAAAGGCAAAACTACTGGACTTCAGGAGGGCTGACTTTTGCAAAATGGGTGAGTGCCTAAGGAATGCACTAGCAAATGGGCAGGAAGGAGGGTGGAAGAACAATGGGAATAATAAAAACTGCCATCACAGAGGTAACAAGCCTTTGTGTGAAGCAAATAAAACAAAACTATGTAAGAAACCACTATGGTTCTCAAAAGGAGGTGGCAGTGTAGGTTCAAGAAAAGAAAGCATTCAGAAAGTACAAGGAATCACAGAATGAGCAGGACAGAGAATTGTATCTGTTAAAGCAAAAGGAAGCTGGGAAGGCAGTCAGAAGAGCAAAGGCCGAACCGAGGAAAAGATAGCCAACTCAGTTAAGAAGGGATAAAACCTTTTTAGGTGCATCAGGGAGGCGAAGGAAGACCAAAGGAAGGATAGTGAGGCTTAATAAAGGGAGGGGTGGGCAGAGGGTGGCGGTGAAAAGGCAGAGATACTAAACAAATATTTTGCTCAGTATTTACAAATGAAGAGGAGAGTACCTAAAACAAACAATAGGAACACTCTGGATACAGAAGTTGATACCAGCCCATTTACAGAAGAAAGGTTCTGAAAGAACTCTTAAAACTGAAGGTGGACAAAACAATGGGGCCTGATGGGATTCATCCCAGAATTCTAAAAGAACTAAGGGTAGAACTAGTGACACCACTGACTGCCCTCTTTAACAAATCATGGGAGGATGGGGTGGTACCTGAGGACTGGAGGAGGGCAGATGTGATTCCCTTCACAAAAGTGGGAGCAGGAAACTACAGACTTGTAGTTTAACTTCAGTGATAGGAAAATGATGGAATCACTTCTGAAGGAAAGAATGTCCAGTACTTAGAGGCCAGAGGGCACAGGACCCAAGGCAGCATGGATTCACAGCGGGAAGGTCATGCCAGGCAGATCTAATAGATTTCTTTGACTGGGTGACCAAGTAGTAGATCAGGGAGGAGCTGTGGACATGGCCTACCTAGACTTTGTAAGGCATTTGACACAGTCCACACAAAGATTAATATACAAGTTAGCCAGCCTGGGATGGGTCCCAAGGTGATAGCCTGGGTAAGAATTGGCTGGAGAACAGGACACAGAGGGTAATAGTAATTGGAGTCCGCTCTGAAGAAAGGAGGGTTACTAGTGGGTACCACAGGGTTCAGTATTAGGACTGGTCCTCTTCCATGTCTTTCAAGCGACATTGCAGAGGGACTGGAAGGAAAAGTATGTCTCTTTGCAGATGACACAAAGATCTGCAACAGAGTTGATGCACAAAGTGGGGTGGAAAGATGAGAAGGGACTTGGCAAGGTTAGAGGAATGGTCAGATGTATGGCAGCTTAGATTCAATACTAAGAAGTGCAAGGTAATGCACTGGGAAACAAAAGCCCAGGGAAGAGTACACAATGGGGTGAGATACCAACAACAACAAAATGGAAAGGAACCTTGGGGTAGTCATATCAGATAACATAAAGGTGGGCAAAGCAATGTGAGGGCAGTAAGGAGGGCTGGGGGATACTGGGATGCATAGGAGGCATCACCAGTAGAAAACAGGAGATTGTTATCCCTCTGTACAGACAGCTGGTGAGACCCCATCTGGAGTACTGTGTGCAGTTCTGGAGACCAGTCTCCACAAGGACATAGACAGGATGGAAGCTGTCCAGAGGAGGCAACTAAAATGGTGCAGGGTCTGCACGGAAGACATATGAAGAGAGGCTAAAGGAGCTTAATATGTATAGCCTCGAGGAAAGGGGGGACATGATAGAAACTTTCAAGTACCTCAAGGAATCAACAAAGTCCAAGAGGGTAGCATCTTTCAAAAAAGTGTGCAAGAACAAGAGGCACAATTTGAAGATGGGGCGGCTCAGAGGTAATGTAAGGAGTATTTTTCACAGAGAGGTTATGGATGCATGGGCGGCCTTCCGGAGGAAGAGTTGTGAGTCAAAACAGTGGTTGAATTCAAGCATGCATGGGACAGTCATAAGAGCAATTCTAGGGGGTGGGGGTAGAAAGAAGTAGGCTGCTGGTTAACTAGGATCTGCAACTTATCCATTGGTAGGGAAATGGGCAGGCAAGGGTGGGCCAAGTGGTCCTTATCTGCCATCAAATTCTATGTTTTCTATTTTAAATTTATACCAAAAGGATTTTGGTTCATAATAACAATAATACACTCCAGGTGTGGTATATCATCACTTCCTGGGGTTATGAAACACTCTACCTGCAGCATCGAGCCTCACACACATCCGAGACATGATATACCACACCCTGTCATGTATTATTGTTTAATTATCTGCCAGTCTGACTTGTTCATATGCAGTCTGTCAGAATGTTATTTGCTCATTTTAAGAAAGTTTGGTAAAACAGTATTGTTAAGTATATGACAAATTAAGATTCTAGGGGCATGTTATGGTTCCTTATCCACACTCTAGCAGTTCCACTGGAATGATGTTATTGGTCAGATGTCTTTAAGCTAATCCCTGCCACCATATCCCCCAGCTCCTCCCTGTGACATCAGATCTTTCTTTCCGCTGGAAGAACAGGTCACCTCCTACGCAGCTCCCATTTAGGTTATCTGCACCCTAGGCAAACTTTACTCTTTGAATTTTTAATATTTCTCACTGTTTGTTTCGTGGTTCCCTTGACTCCGTCTCGAAACAACAATGGACCACAATAAACCAGGATTAAAATTTTGCATTAGTTGCTGGCAGAATATATCGGTCACTGATCCACATGACACGTGCATGCACTTCCCGGGGCAGGCAACATGATGGATGGGTGCGACCTTTACCAAATCTGCTTCCTGAGTCCCTCAAGGAATGGAAGCTCTGGGTCTTGCTTGGTCGCCTTTGGAGCGGGATCGAAGGACCGCCATAAGTGCTGCAAGATGGCCTCTGCTGCATCCAGGTCAGCTGAACAGCTTGTGGCCCTAGAGCAGTAGTTCTCAGACTTTGTCACAATGAGCCTCCCAAATCCATGGAAAGATTTTGAGCCTCCCCAAAAACTAAAGTAATCTTGGGCCTCCCAAAGGAAAATAACACACTGTACTTCGCATTAGACCATGAATAAATGTAAACCCTTTGAGTACTTGGCTCACATTCAGTTCTTTGTCTTATACTGATGTGGAACCTTTGAAAAAGAGCTGTGCTCAAAGGCGTTATCTGAACAACAAATTAATAAAATAAATAAATGTTTTTCAGCTTACTGTAACCTCCACCCCTTCACATGCCAGCCTACTTGCTCCACTATTTTCATTCTTGAACCATTGTTACCCCTTGTTGCAGTACCTTCATGGGTCAGACTACTTTCTCTGTTTCCTCTCTATGTAAATAACCTTCCTACATACTTTGCCTCTCCCTATCCTTCCCTGCTCCTAAGCAACTTCTCAGGGATTACTTTGCTCCTTCCTGCTATTGCTCTTAGCACTTCTGTGTTCAACCCTTGTATTCGGGCTGTTCTGCTATCAGGCTACAAATTGATCAACTACCACCTCTCATTATTAGTTTATTGTTCATATTTGTTTGCACTATTGTTTATTGTGAATTTCTTGATTGTTTTTCAGTTACTTTTTGAAATGTACTGACTCCCTACCTTTCCTTGAGTACACCTGAAATGAGCCTTGGCTCATTCACCTTCCTTGTCACCTATTAGTAAATAAATACATAAGATTTACCTACTATCATCCTCTTTCAGTTTTGCTTATCTCTTCAAACAAAATATATAAAACTCAACATTTAAATACAGTACTTTTCAGACTTGTGAGCCTCCCTGGAAAAGGAGAGGCTGGCCTCACCATTTGAGAACCCCTGCCCTAGAGGCAGAAGTAGCACCGGCTGCAATGGACACCTCCTTGGTCTTGGCATTGTTCCTGGGACAACATCAAAGGTCTCTTATGAGGAGAATTATGTGAGATGAGTTTGGCCCTCTAAACCTTGGGGAGAGCCACTGACTACCCGGCAGTCCATGCCACATAGCTGCAGTCCACATCTGCTTCTCCACCTCTTGGTGGAGCAGTCACCACAACAGCCCAGTTGGTGCTCAGCAAGGAGACCGACAACAGGCAACCTGCCCTTAGCTGTTTTTCGTGAGGATCACTCCAGGTGAGGATTTCCAGGATGTCCGTGGTGAGAAGTGGCCGAGGACCATTTCTGAGGGTCATCAGACAACTCCGATAATAAGTCTGTGATCTCTCGGAGACTCTTACTTGTAAAACTAGCGATTCGGTCAGAAACCTTTCCATCGAGCATGGCCGGTGTCTTTCGGACACTTCTGTATTCGGAATCCATGTCAGTCCTGCTTGGGCCAGTCCAGAAGAGAGCTAACTACACTCACAGACTTTATGGAGTGGGATGATTCCCCAGGGTTACCTTCCCTGTGGCTGAGGACATTTTGGGACTGGCCACCTGTCTGGGATCCTCTGCCTGTATGGTCCATAACTATGCAGTACCCATGAGCTCCCTATTGGAGTTTCAAACTCCAAGAATCCCTCAGTATGCTTAACTATTGCATTTAGCCTGCTAGGTTCAACTGTCCCAGAGAGTAGAACTTATGGAAATGAGAGAATGCAGAAGTGGATTGTAGAACGCAGTTGAAATTTCTGCCTCTAGTTGCTGCTGTGTTCTAAGGCTTACCTGTCAGATTTATTTCTCTGCCTGACTAGCAAGATGCCCCAAACCAACTTCGCTGCAAGTCTGTTATTTTCCGTGGAATTTAAATATTTATGTTTAGTTTCTTTGTCTTTCTTTGCCTGTTAGTTAGTTTCAGCTTATTTTCCTATTTTATTCTTAGTTTAGCACTTTTCTCCGGTTCCTCAGCAGTTCCCACGAACTGGAGAAATCACTTGATCTTACTTTGAGAGGGCTCTTGCAGTAGGTAATAACCTTTAGGACTAAAGCCATCAGGCACTAAGACCACACAGAAAACTCTAGCTAGCAGTGTCTGGCAGGGGACCGCCTACCCGGCGTCACGTGATGGGCGTCAGCATGACACTGTATAGTGGGTAGTCCCCATGCCCACCCTTCAGTTCTTTCCGCATCAACCTTGCGAGACGCTGGACCTTTGCGGAGAACACTGCTTGAGTCGACTTGCCATTTTGGATGAATATTTCATCGCTTATTTTTTTTCTTTCTAGTACATCTTTGAAAAATATTACCTTTTTCGTGCATGTCTTCTCCAGTGCCTTCAGTCGCATAAGAACAAGTGAGATTCCTGTGGCACCCAGCTCCTCATAAGGATGGCCATTCCCTCTGCCACTTCTGCCTGGAACAGAGTACAAGACCGGGGACTGTAAGGCCTACCAGAGTTTCACCAGGCCACCGCAGGCTGCCGCCAACATGCCCTGGGAAGCTCACATTCTCACACTAAGATGGCTTCCATGGAGAAGAGCTACAAACTGCGGGGATTGTCCTCCTCCTGGAGGTTCTTCAGACTCGCATGCCAGAAGAAGGACAAGGAGAAACACCGGGACTGCAGTCGGTCTCCTTTCTGCCTCGACCGCCTTCAAAGGGCAGCGGGTGACAAAGCGACCTCCCGCTGGCGCAGATACCATTCCCAGACCAAGCCTGCCCTCCATTGGGAAGCAGCCCTTGGTCCCCTTGCCTGAGCTGGTTACAGTTCAGGCTGGCACCTCTGATCCTCCAGAGAGGTCCACCACCCTTAGGCCCTCAAAACCCGGGGCCTAAGCCTGGTGGCTGCTGCCGCTAAGTCAGTCATCAGCCCTCTACTGAACGCCTGGGCCTGGCTGATAAGTAGCACGCCAGCTCCTCTGGCATCCACCCAGCCACTGCCCTTCCATTGGGCCAAGATAACAGGCCTGACACCAATCCTCCAGATCAGCGCATGCTGCCGCTCTTGCTGCAGCCCTCCCAGAGGGTTCCCCTCTCTGAAGCTTCCGTCGCCACCTTCCTTTGTGGTGAATCCTGGCTCTTCTGCATGTTGGTCGGAGGAGCATCTGCCCGTCTCAACCCTGGGGCCGAGCAGCTCAATGCCAGACCTCCCTTGGGCGCGGTGTCTCCTGCACTCTGGGCTCTCCCATCTGGGCCAGCTCACTCACCCCATCCTTCAGTGGGACCCTCAGCCCCCTCGGGCGACACTGGAACCTCCTCCGGGACCTCCGTCAGGAACCTCTGGCTCCTCCATTTGGTCTTTCACGGGTTACCTCCAGCAGTGTCGGCCCCGTTGGGCCCTTTGCTGGGCCTTCTGACACCAGGCTACCTTTGCCAGGGTACCCCACGCGCAGAGGTATCCGGGCCAGGCTATTCGCCCTATGGGCGCCCGGGCTACCATTTCTTATCTACCCAGCCCCAGTCACGGTTTCCAGGAAACTGCATGGTGTGGGAAAAAGTGATATACCACTATCTCTTCTTTTGAGATGGGCTACTTGCATGGCCTATGCAGACCGGTACCAGAGGCCCCTGGAACTCGGTTCTGGCCATGAGTGAGAAGACCTTGAGGGACGTGGCACAGGACTTGGTGGACACTGCCAGGATAGCATTAGATCCACATGGCAGTTCATGCCAGTGATACTGCCTCAGGGTTATGGTTCTTGCTATCTCCTTAAGGAGATTTGGCTGACTGTGAACCACTAATTAAACTCAGGACACTCAGGCTAAGGTCATGGACTTCCATGTGAGAACAGCTCTCTGCGGTGACAGAACAGAGGCTTTCATGAAACAGGTGGAGGAGCACAAACCACCTATAAAAGCAATACTGCCAAGGAAGAGGCCTCCACGTCCTACAGGTCCCAGGGAAGAGGAAGCAGGGAAGAGGTACTAGCTAGAGCATTTTTCCTCATGCCTGGATCTGCAGCTTATCCATTAGGTAGGAAATGGGCAGACTGGGTGGGCCAAGCGGTCCTTATCTGCCGTCATATTCTATGTTTCTATGTTTCTTCAGCTACTCTCAGATGAAAGGTTACTTTAGGGGCGGAGTCTGAAGAGCTTCCAACAGGCTGACCTAACCCCTGCCCCCAAGGCTCATCCCAAACATAACTGCTGGCGGATGTGCTCAGGTGTGCAAGCCTATTTCCAGTGGGAGGAAGGCTGGCTGACTTCTTCCAAAAGTGGGACAACATCACTTCAGACAAAATAGGTCTTGGAAGTGGTGAGCAAGGTGCTCACTCTGCAGCTCAAAAGATTTTCCCCAGACTGCTGGTTCATGAAACTTCAAACCTCCCATTCCAACAGAAAGGATTCTGCAGGAGTTGGAGATTAAAAAGTGGCTGTAGGCAAATGCAGTATAAAAGGTCCCTCCTTCACTGGGGAAAAGCCTTTATTCAAGATAGTTTCCTCACCTGAAAGAAAAATGGAGAGCGGTGACTCATTTTGGATCTCAGGTTTCTGAACAAACGTCTGAAAATAAACAATTTCTAGATGATCACTCTTTCCATGGTGATTCCTTCCATACAACAGGGGACTAGTTGACCTCTCTGGCCTGAAGGATGGCTATTTCCATATCCCAATCAGGCCCAGCCACAAAACAATATATAAATCAGGTTCAGACTTCTCTTGGGCTGTTACCAGTTATCAGTCCTCCTTTCGGTCTCTCATCTGCTCAGGGGGTGTTTACAAAGTATCTAGCTGTGGTGGCAGCACACTCAGAAGACAATGGGTGATTATCTTCCCTTACTTGGATGACTGGCTAGTAGCAGGGAAGTCTCAGCAGCAGGTCAGGTACTCTGTCCAGCTAACCCAGAACACCCTGGAGTCACTGTGATTTCATAAATGTCCATAAATCTCAAACAGAGCAAGTTCATCTGTTGGGGTTTATAGGAGCAGAACTGGATTCCCTACCAGGCAGGGCATTCCTTCCACAGGAGAGAAGAAGAATCTTCAGGACCTGGCAAATTAATTTGCCCTAGGCCAACAAAATGCTTCTTAAGGCTCCTGGGTCATATGACTTCCACCACAAAATGGTACCAGGTGCCAAATTCCAGATGAGGAACATCCAGTACCATCTATGCGAGCCCACTGATCCCAGAAAGAGATATTCTCTCAAAGCTGGTATGAGTTACAAAACTCAGTCCACGAGCTCTTGAATGGTTGAAGAAAGAGACAACCTAAGGGAGGAATTCCCTTCCAGCAGCAGTCCCCACAGTGGTCTTGACTACAGATAACTCCCTTTTAGGTTGAGGAACACACTTGGGCGACCAGACAGTGAGTGGAACATGGTCACCTCGAGAGTCCAGACAGCACATCAACCTTCTGGAGTTCAGGGCAGCCTTACACGCCCTGGAGTCGCTAGCCCCTCAGATAAGGGGTCAGTCAGTCCAGATCCAGACAGACAACACCACTACCATGTTCTATATCAGCAAACATGGAGGCACCAGGTCCTCAGGCTCTGCTCAGAAGTCATCAAGATTTGGACTCTGGTTTACCCATGGATGTGCATCTGTGAGCAATTCACGTGTCTTGGCGGACTTCCTCAACAGAATCAGTCGGGAGCAGCACAACTGAGCTGTGAACAGGCAGGTGCTAGTCACAATCTTCAGAAAGTGGGACGCTCCAGAGATAGACTTGTTAGCTTCAAAGAGAACTCCTTAGCTTCCTCTGTTTCACTGCAGGTCTCCAGCAGTGGCTCGGTGCCCATGGATTCCTGGCTCTGGACTGAACACGGTGGTTTCTATATGCCTTCCTCTTTTTTCCATTACTTCTGAGAGTCCTCCTGAAGTTGAGGGCCAGACTGCAACCATGATTCTAGTGGCTCCAGATTGGGCCAGGCAGCTGTGGTACTGCCTGCTGCTGGCCCTGTCAAGCAAGCAGCCCATTTGTCTTCCCCAGAAACACAGTTTCCTGAGCATGTCTCAGGGCAGGATAAGCTTTCACAACCTCAGTCCCTTAGCCTCAAGGCCTGGTTCTTGAGGAGCTAGAGTTCTGTTGATTACCAGTTTGGAGAAGGTCCTCAAGGCCCTCATAGTTTCCAGGAGGTCTGCTACCAGAAGACATACACTTCCAAATGGAAGAGGGTCTCCCATTGGTGTAAACCTAGGCAGATCAATCCTTTACAGGCAGATCTGCCTGTTCTCCTGGGCTACCTGGTTCACCTTCAGGCCCTAGGCCTCAGACCCTCAACTCTTAAGGTTCACCTGGCAGCTGTATCTTGGCACATAATGAGAAAGCTATGACTGCTAACCCCATTTTCAGGAAATGTTTTAAGGAAGTGCTGCACCTGTATCTACCTCTCAGGGAGCCAGTCCCTCCATGGGATCTAAACTTGTGCATAGTCAAGCTCCTGGAGCCCCATTTGAGCCCATGGCTACTGCAGACCTAAAGTTTGTTACCTAGAAGGCGGTCTTAATGGGGACATCACTTCTGCCAGTATGGCATCGTGCTACAGGCTCACTGCACTGCTCCTAACTATATAATTTCCCACAAAAATAAGATGGCGCTTAGGACTGACAGAATGTTTCTCCCAAGGTAGTGTCCCAGTTTCATTTGAATCAGTCCATGGCTGTCCCTGTGTTTTTCACAGCAAAGTCCAGCTCTGGTGAACTAAAGTTACATAGTTTGGGCATAAAGAGGTCGCTCAGTTATTACTTGGAGCATACTAAGGACCTCGGATCTTCCACTCACAGCTGTTCCTCACGTGAGGTGGGCAGGACAGGCCAGTTTCTAAGAGAACCATTGCCCACTAGATAGTCTCCTGCATTCAGTTTTGCTACAAGAAGGATGGCAAGCGGCCTCCATGAGGCCTCAGAGCACACTCCACTAGTGGCACTGCTGCCTCTGTGGCAGCAGCAAGGGTCATTCCTTTTACTAGATATTTGTAAAGCAGCTTCCTGGAAATCTGTACACACCTTTGCAAAACACTGTTGCGGGCATCCAGTCAGATATGATTCTAAGTTGGCACTACTGTCTTGCAGAACCTTTTCCTAAGTAGGTTCTGTACCCAACAACCAAGGTACTGCTTGGTAGTCTGCAATAGTTAAGCATACTGAGGGATTCCTGGGATTTGAAGAAAAATACTTAACCATAGTAATATTGTTTATTCCAAGGGATCCCTCAGTATGCTTAAACCTCCTACCTCCTTCCAGAACCTGAAAAGGTTCTACAATGATCAGTGCTGGTCCAGTTCTTATTTGTTTGAGCTTTGCTTGTTGTTCATTCACAGTTCTCCTGTGTGTTTGTTGTCTTTAAGGCAGCCATTCTTTTTATTGTTTGCCTTAGTGTAGATTAGGATAGGTTAGTGTAGGTTGGGGCTGTTGCCCTCTTTGCTTTAAATGAATCTGACCAGTAAGCTGTAGAACACAGCAGCACCTAGAGGCAGAGATCTGAACTGTGTTCTGCATTCCACTTCTGTATTTTCTCATTTTATGTAGGTTCTGTTCTCCAGGCAGCTGAACCTAGTAGGCTAGCTGCAATAGTTAAACATACTACAGGTATCCTTGGAAGAAACAATATTACTGTGGTAGTATTTTTTCTTTCAGACCACCCTCTTGGAGAGACTGGTCACAGTTCAGTGTTCCGTAAATCTGGACACCAGGGGGACATAGACAAGGAGTCCCATAAGATTGACCTTGCTGCTAAAAGGTGTCGCTGCGGTGCCTCTTGGTCTTCAGCAGGCTAGCTATGCCATGATGATGGCTAACTTCAGTCGCTTCCTGATGGGAGTCTTTGATGTTGTCCTCCCTCATCTCCCTTTGGAGCAGCAGTTGGCAGTGAAGTTCGAGACCAGGGTCAGTCGCTGGCTAAACACCAGCTCAGGCAGCCTTGGATATGGGTGGTTCTTGCGCCCATGCTGTGGCAGCAGTTGTCTCAATGCGTCATAGTGCCCGGCTAGCTTATCCACCTTCGCAGCAGACACCCAGTATAAGCTGGTTGATGTCTTTTGGAGGGCACTGAACTTTTCGATCCTGGTGTAGAAGGGCATCTCACGAGATCAAAAGTCCAGTGCCACCCTGGATTCTGTGACACCACAGACAGACCAGAAAAGAAGCCTCAGAAACAAACTTTCTAATACTGGACCTTTCAGTCAGTCTCCCCAGTAGCAGCCCCAGCTGGGCAGTTCCAGGCCTGGCGCCCCAAGCAGAAGTCCAGATTCAGGGTCCTAAGGGGGCAGGGGTGAGTGGTGCCCCTCTGACAGCAGCAGCCAGTGGCGCGCATAAACTACCCAGTGACTGGTCGTGGGGTTTTGTCCCTCCACCTGTCCTGTCCCTAACTACTCTCCCTGTGGGAGGCCAGCTAGGTCACGTCTTCATGTTGGTCCACTATCATAATGGACAAGATCTGACTTGAGTTGGAGCTCTTGCAGCAGGTAATACACTTAAGACTAATACTGCCAGGCGTTAGAACCCATGGAAAACTTTCTAGCTACGCAGTCTGTGCGAGTTCGCCCCTGGCGTCGACAGCGTAGCGATTAGTATAAAGGGGCGGACCCCGCGCCATCACCCAGTTATTTTCCCGCCGCTGACCCTTTAGTTCGCTTCACAAACGCCTTCCTTTAGCAGTCAACCGCCTAGTTTAACTGTTGTAAAGCAGTCTTTTCATAGTTTTTCGATGTCTCTCGACTAGTTCTACTTTTCTTGCATGTCTTTGCCCTCCCACCACGGCAAAAGTTGAAGTGTCAGTGTAAGCAGATTCCCTCCAAGGACAGCCACGAGGCCTGCCTGATCTGCTTAGGCCCTGACCATCGCCCGGCGACTGTGTCCACTGCAAGAAATTCAACAAGAGACCAGAATCGGCTAAAGCATTGAAAACCTACCTCTTAGACAGGGCCCCTGGTGTTCTGCGGCAGAATTTTCTGATTTCTGCAGTAGGGCTCCTTGACTTCGCGGCAGCATTTTCTGATTTCTGCAGCATGATTTATTCATTTCTCTGGCAGAATGCAGTCCTGTCATTGGCTAAATATGATGTGATGTCATCAATGACATCATATGCTGAGCATAGAGGAGGGCTTCAGGATACAGGAGGTGGGAAGAAAGCCTGACACTATGGAAAAACAGTATATTTATATGAAAATTCACCAAAAACAATGAATTTTGTGGCACTATATATATTCTACGGCATGATGCAAATTCTGCAACCCAGAACCGCAGAATTCCAGGGGCCTTGTTCTTAGAACAGAAAGTAGGCACGATTCATAAGTCCTCGCGGTTCACAGCTCTTCCTCTTCCATGAAGGAGTCTTCTCACCGAGAAAATCTTCAGGAAACACCACTCCTGGGATAAAGATCAGTCAGATCGAATCCCGTAAGAAATCTCTATGAAGGCCATTGCCCAGCCTCTCCAGTCACCGAGGTCCGGAGTCCGTCCACCAGCTTCTACTGGGAAGAGCTCCAAGAAGACTCTTTGTTCTCTCACAGGCCCAAAGAACAGTCGTGTTCTTCCACGCCACAACACTCCCAAGTCCCCTGGCTCACCAGTCACACAAGACTTCCCAAGGGTTGTCCCAGGAGGGGCAGTTGCCTGCTACTAGGCTGAAGGAAGGCCACAAATCCAGTGGGTCATCAGAAAGGCATCGGAGGTCTGAAGACTCCACTAGCGAGCAGGAGGCAGTTAACGCAGATGCCTCCTCCTCCACCTCCTGCTAAAGGGATGTCTCCAGCCTACAGACAAGCGTCCATCACCGGGCGCGTTCGCTGGACAGTAGAGCTTGTTTGCCTGATAGAGGCGTCGCCCGGATGGCGATCAGGCGTCCGATCCTCCCTTATGACGGTTGCCTAACCAAGAACAGGAGATGCGGATGTTGGGTCGAGCGAGCAGCTCTCCAATACACAGGCCAACCCTCGGCCAGACACTGCCAGGCCAGTTTCGCCGCGTGTCCGATACTGAATCTGCCTACGCCTATCCTCTGCTCCGACACCCCTCCATCAGTCGTCCCCTTAGTGGTTGTCAGAGCACTATTTACATCGTGGTGGAACACAGTCAAGGGGACCTTCTGTACAGACCTACTGATCCCTCGCCTAAAGAAGTCCCACCTTCTCCTACTCCTACCCAGACAAGGTGGCATGTGAAGGCTCTCACCACCTCCAGCCCCAAAGGCAAAAGAAGGCACAGACCGTCCAGTGTTCCCTCCTCCATTGGATGTCCTATGTCTTCCTCTGAGGAACAACCAGATTCTTCATCAGAATCTTCTGAAGATGAGGATCTTCGCCCCCTTCTCTCCAGATGTGAAGGATTAGCCTCGTTCCCACCAGACACCCTTTGTTCCTGGATATTATGAGGCACATTCAGGCCATTTACCAGTGGGACACGGAGGAATTAGACCCAGAACGTAAAAAGCTGGCAAAGTTTCTGGTTGCTAGGGACCCAAAGCCCCTGGTGATCCCTCCACTTGTTGAACTGTCTCAGGACTTCATAGAGGTTGACATGGAAGCCGCCGTCCCCTCGGGTGCCTCAAAAAGGCAGCCGGCACATAAGCGCCAAAGGGTGAACCTTTTGGGGGAGCACCCAAAGGCGGATTCCATGGTCTTGGCCATGACTTAATCAGCCTAAGCACCTCAGTTCACAACCTCGGACCCAGAGTCCAAGAAGCTGGACTACTGGGGAGGAAGGTTTATTCCTCGCTGCGGTGCCATTCGTTCCCTTAATTTCTTGGCTCACATGGTCACCTACCAAAAGAGTCTGGGGAGAAGACCATGGAGCTTATGAAATCCTTACCTGAGTCGACACCAAAATGAGGTTCTGGCATACATCCAGTCGGTATTGATGTTGATAAACATGTTCTGCGCTGCTCATATGACTCTGTAGACATGGCCCCTAGGGCAGCAGCAGCATTGGAGATCTGCTTACATAGGCATTCCTGGCTCAGAGTGGCAGGATTCAGACAGGACCTTCAGGATGCTATCTTAGATGCCTCTTTCCAGGGCCCCGTCCTTTTTGGACAGGAAGTTCAAGCTATCATGAAAGGACTGCAAGACTCTGGAAAGTGGTGGCAGACAAGCATAGGATGTATAAGTCTGAACGCATGAAGCCATTTCGGAAGCAAGGCCACCAGGGGAATCCGGCAGTTTTCAAGGTAAAGGCTTCAAGCGCTGAGGGTCCAGCCTGTGCCGTCTGGAGCCTAAGGCCCAAGACTGCCTAAAGCTCCCAGACAACCTACCCCCACCCACCAGAGTACTGCATAACTCCTGCAGCCTCCCCAGTCATCAGTCCTCAAGGGGAACAGGTAGGAGGGACGTTCTCCTCTACCTTCCAGAATGGAGCACCATTACGTCCAATCATCAACGTATCCCCAGTTCCATCCCACTGTTCAGTCAGCCATGCCCTTCTTCTGGAACAGGAAATCCAGTCCCTACTCCAGAAGAAGAAGGCCAGCCAGCCAGTCCCTCCTCACAGTGGGGAAAAGGCTGTTACTCTATGAAGTGGAAACGTTTCTGTCTCTGGGCAGCAGCCAGATCCCTAGGCCCTTAACGTGCTCCATTAGGCATGTGCTGGAGTATCTTCTCATCTCCTTGATCTGGGTCTTAGCTACTCATCGATTAAGGTGCACCTTTGTGCTGTTTTGGCATACCATGCCCCTGTGGGAGAAAGGACTCTGGCACAGCTGGATGTATGCAGAACCTTCCTTGAGGAGTCTGCATATCAGACCCCTTGGAGGGACCCTGTACCCCCCTGGGATCTTACTAACATACTAAATGCCAGTAGAATAGGCCTGACAGTCTTTCGCGTCTGCTCGCTTGGTCAGCCCCCACCCTGAGAGCTGACCTTGCTGCCCCCTCGCCTTCTCTGGCTTCTCCTCCCAGTTCGGATATTCTCGCTGCATTGGATTTTGCTTCAGAGCCCTTCCCTGTACCTTTCCCCCTCTTGAACCCCTCCACCGTCTGTGCCTCCACCAGCCCCCTAGGCAGCGCATTCCATGGCTCCACCACCCTCTCAGTGAAGTAGCACCTCCTCCTTTCTCCCTGATTCTTCCCCTCCAGCTTCCACCCATGCCCTCTAGTGGCCCCTCCTCCTTCCTTCAAAGCACCCTGACTGTTCGTCCCCTATTTACCCGCTTCATGTACCTGAAGACCTCTATCATGTCCCCGGTCCTTCTCTCTTCCAATGTGTACATATTTAGCTCTTCAAGCCTCTCCTCACTAGGTCCTGTCCCCCAAGCCCCAAATCATTTTGTTGCCCTCCTCTGGACCCTCTCCAGGAGTTCAATGTCCCTCTTTAGTGTGGCCTCCAAAACTACATGCAGTACTCGAGGTGTGGCCTCCTGCGCAGTTATACAAAGGAGTATCACTTCCTCCTTCTGGAGGTGATCCCCTAGCATGCATCCCAGCATCCTGTTGGCCTTGGCTGCTGCCCTCTTACAAGTCTCCGAGTTGTTCATCTTGACATCCACCACCACCCCCCAGGTCCCTCTCAGCTATCGAGACTTGTAGCATTTCCCCATAGGGTGTACACTTGGACTGGGTTTCTGGCCCCAGGTGCAGTACTTGCATTTCTGCATTGAACCTCAGCTTCCACTTTCTAGACCATCTTTCCAGAGCCTCCAGGTCCCCCTGTAGGGCCACCCTTCCCTTCTTCCCATCCACCACCGCCCCAGTTTTGAGTCATCCAAAGAGACTCATCTCACTCCTGATACCTATCCTTATGTCAGAGACGTAGGGCGTTGAACAGGAGGGGCCCAAGGACTGATCCCTGTGGGACCCCACTAATGACCCTCCTTGGGGATGAGACTATCCGCCAACTACGACTCTCTGGGTCCGGTCCTGGAGCCAGTTGCCTATCCATCTGATTATCTAGTTCCCCACCCCCATTTCTCCCAGCTTATCCAACAGGCCCATGTGAGGAACAGAGTCAAATGCCTTGCTGAAGTCTAGAAAGAGGGCGTCCACTGGTCTACCCAGGTCCAAGGCACTCATCACCCAGTCATAAAACTCCACAAGGTTTGTCTGACCACGATTTGCCGGGATGAATCCATGCTGTCTATCGTCCAGGCACCCTGACTTTTCCAGGTCCGCCCCCAGCCTCTCCTCGACAGTGCCCTCCATCCTTGCCCTGCCCCTTTTGAACCAGCTGCAATGTGCGAGGTTCGCCTTCTTTCTTGGAAGGCATTATTTTTAGTTGCTATTACCTCTACTCAGAGGATTTTGGGCTTCAGGCCTGATGTGCAAGGAGGCTTACCTTGTTTTCACAGGGACAGGTGCAGCTGCATACGAATCCTAAATTCTTACGAAAGTGGTGTCCACCTTAATGCTGAACCAGGACATTTCACTTCCTGTACTATCTTGAGTTCTTCAATAGGGAAGGCCCTTTTACACACACTGTATGTTCACAGAGTTCTTCGTTTCTATTTGGACTGAACTCATTCTGTTCAGAGAACGGACCAGTTGTTCATTAGGTTCGCTCAACACAAGGCAGGGGCCGATGTCACTAAGCAAACCCTGACCAGGTGGTTAGTCCACTGTATCACATTCTGTTGCCAACACCATAGCGAAGACCTACCGGGCTTGGTTAGGGTCATTCTGCAAGAGTATTGCTATATCCTTTGTCTCACTGAGGAATGTTTCAGCAGCAGGTAAGGTGTCCAGTGCCTCAGCCCTCTGCGCCACCCGGCGGCGAAGGAGAAGTATTTTCAGAAAAAAAATGCCTAAGAACAAGGCGTGCAGTGAAACTGGAGGGTAGACTAAGTTGAAACGAGAAGTACTTCTTCACAGAAAGGGTTGTGATGGATGCCTGGAATAGCCTTGCAGCAGATGTGGGAGCAAAAACTGTAGCGGATTCAAGAACACATGGGATAGACATAAGAGAACCTTAGTCATTAGGAAAGGGAGGGCTAAGCCGAAATCAAGTAGGGTGTACAGTGTTACAATAGGTAGGGAAAATGGGCAGACTGGGTGAGCCAAGTGCCATCAAATTCTTCGTTTCTATGTTTGGTGGTCCCAACACCAAGGACACCTGGACCAGCTGGTCACAGTGACCCAGTCGATGTGGGATGCCATCCAGTGGTGGCTGATCACAGAACATCTAGAGGAAGAAGTCCCATTTGTCTCGCAGAACACAAACCCTCACCCTTATGATGGACACGTCTCTGGTGGGATGGGGTGTGACCTGGGAGACCACAGTATCCATGGGTTATGGTCACCCAGTGAGTCCCATCACCATATCAACCTGCTGGAGCTCTGTGCAGTGCTGCTAGTTTGTAAGGAATTTGCTTCTTTAGGCAGGGTCATGTCGCAAGTCCATATGGACGGGATCATGGCCATGTTATACATGAACAGGCAAGGTGGAATGCGCTTCCTTTTGTTGTTTCAGGAGGCCCTCTGCACCTGGACCTTCAGTATGCAGCTTGTGTGCTGCTGTTCTGGCAGTTCATGTCACAGGAGCAGACAGCTGGTAAACTCTCTCAACTGCATGGGGAGACATTGCATGTGTGGTTTCTGCATTGGAGGTGGTGAACCACCTGATCTTATTCAAGAGGGCTCTTGCAGTAGGTAATTACATGTAGGACAGCCGCAGGCGGCAGAACCCTCAATGAAAAACTTCTAGCTAGCAGTCCCTGGCAGGGACTGCCCCCACGTCAGGTGACCAGCGTCAGAGACGTCGGTATAAAGGGCGGTCCCTGGCCGCCTTCCAGTTCTTTCCCGCGTTGGCTCATGCCAGCGCCTCGCAGAAAAGTTCTTCTGCCATCAGACTTCCTTCGCCGGTGTTTTACCGAGTATTTTTAGCTTTCTTGATATTCGTCCAGTCATCCGCCTGTGTATGTCGTCCCCTACACCTCCTCCGGAAGCACAAAAGCAAGTGCGCATCTATGTGGTGCCTCCAGCTCCCACACAAGGACGGGCCATTCCTGTGCCTTTTTGTCTAGGCTCGATCATCCAGTAGAGAAGTGCCAGCACTGCCTCAGTTTTAACGCAGCTACTCGGAGAAGGTGGCAGTGCAGTCCCTGGAAGCCCACATTCTCAAGAAAAAGATGAGCTCCATGGAGAAGGAACTCAAAAACTCGGCAGGCATCCACTTCCCAAGGCCACCGGAAGAAAAAGACAAAGAAGCACGGGACAAGGGCTCCTCCACACGTGACTCCATCGGAGTCACGTGTTACAGGTAACATCCCCTCCGGGGACCGCTCTCGCGCGGCGTCTGGCTCGCGCTCAGGCCCTTCGGGCACCTCTGGAGCTATTGAGGCCCCGCTCGGTATGGCCGTAACCCGTGGCCTACTAGCGCTGGCGGCTCCGTTAAGCGGACGTCGGCTCCTCAACGCCCGCGCGGAGAAGGCGGTGAAGTCCCACAATTCTTGAGGCGGCGTGGCCCTCTTCCAGCCGGATCGGCGCACTTCATCCACGTCGCCTCCGGCGTATTGTCCAATAAGTGACCTTACGGCTCCTCCAGCGCCCGCCCGGATCCCGCGGATAAACCGCCGTCCGGTTCGCCAATGTCTGTACAGCGGAAGAGTCGGCGCCAGACCCTCCCGTCCGTCGTCCCGGCTCCCCGCAGCCTGCTGCCTTCTGGGGACCCTGAGTCTCCCCAGTCCGACCCGGGGATTTCTTCTGCCCCAATCCCTGGCGACACTGGGGTTTCCGCCTCCGTCAGACCGCCCACCTGCAGGTCCGCCGGATCTGGCGTCGGTTCCCCAGGCGCCAGTTTTACCCGACTGCGGCCGACATCCCACTCCCAGATGTCGCGGCGGGAGCCCGCCAGGCCTCCCAACCCGAACCAGCCGGTGGGGCCCTCCCGCTAGGCGTGCCTGCTCCGGCAGCTCCTCCGCCTCCGGGTACCCTCCGTCGTGCCGGGACCACAGTATCCGGCGCCACAGTACCCGGCGCCTGGTTTTCCGCCACGGGTTTTGGATACTCTCCTTATGGATATAGTCCATACCCATATCCCTTCCTCCTCCACCGCCTCAGCCTCCGGTGGATTTGCAGGAGACTCTGGCCTCCTGGTGGGCTGAGGCCAAGGCTCAGCTCACCAGAGAGGGTGGAGAGTCGTCACCCACGACGACACACTCCCTCACCACCTCCGGACACCAGGGCTAATCCTCTGGGTCCAGAGAGGGCAGAACACGCTTCCCAAGGGTCCGTTCCTCCCCTCCTACTCCTCCGGCCGGCTTGTCTGAAAGGGCGGCGAGCCACGCTCTCCGTTAAAACCCAGACTAAAGACTCCTCGAGTTGCTTCTGGAAGATTCTTCCTTCTGGAACTGCTATGCAAAATCCAGGAGGTGCATAAGTGGCAATCATTGGAACCAGACCCTCAGCGGATGAAACCGCCGAGCATCTGGATCTGCCCGTGACAGCTCCACCTTGGTGCCACCCTGGATCGAGCCTCACACCGACCTTGTTACCACCATTTGGAAACAGCCGTCAGCTCAAGCCCCACTTCCTCGGAAGTTGAACAGGCTATGCCAGGCTCCCGAGGTGTTGACTTTTAGATTCTCACCCTCGTGCCGACTCGGTAGTGATTAGCGCCACGGCCAGTTGGCTAACCCAAAACACCTTAGCTTGTCAGCCACCTGATAAAGAACTCGCCTACTGGACCAGTATGATAAGAAGATTTTGCTTCTTCCACGCTGGGTATCAGGGCCCTGAACTATGTCGGTCATATGGGGGATTACCAGAAGGCAATTCTTACTCAGGTGGAAGCCAAATTGGACTCCTGCGGACTCTCAAGTCAAGCAGGAGTTGGCTGACCTTATCCGCTCTGCACGTTAAGCCAGTCGACACGTGCTTGATGGCGACCTATGATGCAGTGGACACTGCTGGACGAAAGCTCAGCTTTGCCATGAGCTTCGTCGTCCACGCTTGGCTCTGTGTGTCAGGGTTGGTCCCGAAGTGCAGTCCGCTATACAGGAAGCACCCTTCCGGGTCAGTGCTCTTGGTGGCGATGTCAGGGACAGCATCACCGATTTGCAGGAGAAGGGGCGCACTAAAGTCCATCGACTATGTACCATCACCACCAGTCGCACACCGTCCCTTTCGCAGACGGAATCGCCAAAGGCGAAACCTCCGGGAAAGCAGGCCACTAAATGCGGGCCCCTAACAGCTGCTAAGCCCCGCCCGCCCCCAAAAGCAGCGGGTGCTTCAGCTGCAGCACTGCCCACACCACCTGACTCCTTTCCTCTCCCACAGCCTCCGGACTCCCAGAGGAACCCGGTAAGAGGGAGGTTTTCCCTCCACCTTCCGGGCTGGGAGAGGATAACATCAGATTCTTGGGTGCTTCAGCTGATCACAGAAGGGCACTCAATAGAGTTTCTACAGAAACTGCCTCGTCACCCCCAAAAGGTCGTCGTATTCTCGGGAACATCTTCTCTTGGTCCAGGAAGAGATTTCAGCACTGCTGCTGAAAGAGGCGATAGAACCCATCCCTCTTCATCTTCAGGGGACAGGTTACTATTCCCACTTCTTCCTGGTCCCAAGAAGACAGGAGATGTAAGACCCATTCTGGATCTCAGTTCCCTGAATCTTTTGTGGAGTACAAAGGTTCAGAATGCTCTCCTTGCAGAGCCTTCTGCCCCTCCTCCTTCGGGCCAATGGCTGTGCGCTCTGGATATGCAGGATGCTTACCTGCACATTTCCATTCGCCCGTCTCATAAATATCTCCATTTTGAGTTCCAGGGGACCACTACTAGTTCAAGGTACTTCCCTTTGGCCTGTCCTCGGCTCCCAGTATTTACTAAATGCCTTGCGGTGGTGGCGGCCTACCTGCGTGCCAGAGGTGCAAGTTTTCCCGAACCTGAGCGATTGGCTCCTGGCGGCCTCGTCCAGGAGGAACTCCTGCACTGCCTCGCCCTTACCCAGCAGGTTTTGCCTGCCTGGGTATTACCATCAACCATTCCAAGTCTCACTTGATCTCATCTCAGAGACTACAGTTTATCGGGCGATTTTAGACACGACCATTGGCAGGACCTTCCTGCCACGGACAGGCGTCCACTCTCCAGACTCAAGTAAGTCTGTTGTCCGGCCCAGGCGGGTCAGTGCAAGAGTCGGTCCTACGCCTCCTCGGACTCATGGCAGCTGCTATCCCAACAGTCCCTCGCGCTCAGCTCCACATGAGGGTTTCCCAGTGGATGCTTCGCTCCCAATGGGATCAGTTGGTGGACGACTTGGATCACTTGTTCTAGTCTTCTCACCGATGCTTGAGACTTGCAGTGGTGGATGGTTCGAGAGAACCTGCTTAGGAGTTCCTTTCTTTCTTCCTTCCCCTCCCAGACTCTAACCACAGATGCCTCGGACGAAGGTTGGGGAGCCCATCTTGGTCCCCATTGGACCCAGGGCTATTGGTCCAAGCTGAACAGACACTCCACATCAGTGTGCTCGAGCTTGGGCAGTTCTTTATGCTCAAGCCCTTCACCTGTACATTTTTCCGGCCACCTAGCCATCCAGACGGACAATATGTGTGTGGTTTGGTATATCAACAAGCGGGGGACTCGGGTCCTACCCTCTTTGCAGGAAAGCAGTGAGGGTTTGGGATTGGGCAGCACAACCACGACCTTCACCTCAAGGCAATTCATGTTCGGGAGTCGACAACACCTTAGCAGACAAGCTAAGTCGCAAGTCTGCTCTGGCTCCGAGTGGGAACTGGATCAAGAGGGTTCTAGATGGTATCTTCCGACACTGGGGAACACCACAGGTCGGCCTGTTCGCTTCCCTCTAAGCACAAAGCTTCCCGACTTCTGCTTCGCTCGTTCAAGAGCTGACGTTTTCTGGAGAGCGGCTCTGTCTCTAGATTGGAAGGACAGATTCGTCTTGCCTTTCCCCAATTCCTCTGATCCCACGAGTCTTGCAGAAACTAGGTTCAGAAGGAGCACGAATGATTCTGATCGCTCCTTTCTGGCACAGGCAAGTTTGGTTCTCTCTTTTACAACAATACTCAGAGGATCTTCCTCTTCCTCTTCCTCTGTCACGATGTTTGCTGACCCAGGATCAGGGGACTCTGGTCCATCAGGTCTCAATCCCTTCAGCTTCATGCATGGCTCCGGCAGACATAGCTCAAGGTGCGCTGGATTTCTCCCCAAGTGGTGGAGATTTTGGTGGAGGCTAGAAACCCTCCACTAGATCTACATCGTCATGAAGTGAAAAAGGTTCACAATCTGGGCTGCTTCGAAGACGTGGAACCTTTTTCCTGCTCGGCTGGGCTACTGCTAGAGTACCTCGCCATCTTTTGACCTGGGTCTTAGTCACTCTTCTCTGAAAGTTCACATGGCGGCCATCTCGGTCTATCATGTTCCTTTTGCAGACAGGACATTCGGCTCAGCTGGAGGTGTCTAAGACTTTCCCCAAAGGGGTTCTCCATCTGAGACCTTCTATCCGTATTCCGCCCCTCCTTGGGATTTGAACTTCATTCTTGAGAAACTTACTCTGCCTCCTTTTGAACCGGCAGGTTCCACAGACTTGAAGTTCCTTTCATGGAAAACTCTCTTCCTTGTGGCCATTACTTCGCTCGGGAAAATTTCCGAGCTCAGGCCTGATGTGTAAAATCCCATACTTGATTTTCACAAGGAACATGTGCTCTCTGGCGCATAACCCTAAGTTTCCTTCCCAGGGTGGTAGCGAGTCTACTCTGAACCAGTCCATAGAGTTATCCACCTTTTTTACGTAGTACTCCAATCAAGGAGTATTTACTACATACTATGGACATTCACCAGATTCTGAGATACTACACTAACAGGACAAAGGATCTCAGGAAGACTGATCAACTGTTTGTCTCTTTTACCCAAAGAAAGGCAATGCTGTTTCTAAGCAATGCCTGTCTAAATGGTTGGCTCATTGTATCACTTTCTGTTATGACAAGTACAACAAGACCCTCCTGGGTCAAGTGAAACCACTCCACCAGGGAGTCGCTGCCTCAGCTGTGTCAGCGGTGGACATCTGTGCTGCCGCCACTTGGACCTCCGTCATACCTTTACAAAACATTACAGTTTTGGATGTTGCCTCTGCCGTAGAGAGCAGGCTTTGGGCTTGCTGTTCTGCAAGGCCTCCTCTCTTAAGGCTTGCACAGCTAGAGGTTCTACTTGGAGTAGCTTTCCTCCTCCGTGTGCTTCTTCTTGTTCCAGACTGCTTGGGACTCAGTCCTATATGTATACCTACTGCAAGAGCCCTCTCAAAGTAAGATAGACAGTTATATAAAGAACTTACCATAACAGTAGATCTTCAAAAGAGGCTGTTGCAGTGAAATAACTTATCCGCCCTCTATCCCCCTAAGCTTTTCAGCTCCTTTTCCATTGAGGAAATATCAGCTCTTCTCGTCTGGCCTCCTTTGGCCTGGCGGAAAGAACTAGAAGAGTGGGCGTCGGCCAGCCCCTTTATACCGGCGTCTCTGGCGCGGTCACCTGATGTGGGGCGGTCCCTGCCCGGGACTTCTGGCTAGAAGTTTTCCGTGGGGTCCTGCTACCTGCGGCATCAGTCCTATATGTAATTACCTACTGCAAGAGCCTCCTCTCAAGGTCTGCTGTTATGGTAAGTTCTTACGTAACTGTACTTTCTCCCTGTGGGGCACACCTCTGGTGGACCTGTTTGCTTCAATGGGGGACACAGAACTGAGACTGTTCTGTGCCGCCCTCCCACAATCAAGGGTGGGGCACAGTCAGCGGAGACCCCTGGACCCCGGGCCTTCTGTATGCCTTTTCTCCCCAAGGCTAAGGGGCCGATGGGGTACATCCCAGAATATTAAAATAACTTATAGAGGTGCTGGCAGCACCATTAACACCCTATTTAACAAATCGCTAGTGACAGGTGTGGTTCCAGAGGACTGGAGGAGGGTGGATGTAGCCCCTCTCCACAGGAGTGGGAGAAGGGAGGTGACTGGCAGTTACAGGCCAGTCAGTCTGACCTCAATGGTGGGGAATTAATGGAGTCACTGCTAAAGGAAAGAGTAGTGATATTTCTGGAATCTAGCAGAGCACAGGATCCAAGGCAGCATGGATTTACAGCGGGAAGGTCTTGTCTAACAAATCTGATAGATTTCTTCGACTGGGTGACCAGTGATGTAGATCAGGAAGGGCAGTGGATGTGGCCTACTTAGATTTCAGCAAGGCCTTGACACCATCCCACATAGGAGGCTTGTAAACAAGGTGGGAAGCCTGGGAATGAGTCCCAAGGTAGTAAACTGGGTCAGAAATTGGTTGAGCAATAGGACACAAGTTTGTGGTAAATGGAGTTTATTCTGAATGGGGGGACCAGCGGGGTGCCACAGAGATTAGTGCTAGGGGTCAGTCTTCTTTAATATTTTCATAAGCGACATTGTAGAGGGCTGGAAGGAAGGTATGCCTCTTTGCAGATGACACTAAGATCTGCAACAGAATTCGACACTCCAGGGGTGGAAAGGATGAGAAGGGACCTAAGCACGCTTGAGGGTGGTTGAGAATGTGGCAGCTAAGATCTTATCTGTATTAATCTTCACCATTTCATCACTAGTGGGTTATAGCGCGGAGCTAGGGATACTTTTTTTTTTTTTTTTTTTTTTATGGGCAGAGTCGGCGCAGGGCGGCACCTCCCTCGAGGCCAGCGTTCCATGTGGTGCTCACGGATTGGTGGGTTACCTGTCGTGACTCCGCTCTCAGCCCCAGTTTTCTTCTCTCGCCATCAGTGAAGACTGAAGACTTTATGTGGAGACTGTATTTGAATTGCATTTTGCGGCCTGCTCAGGTGTTGCCTTGGTTCTGTTCGCCCTGCTTGACATCGCTTCTGGCGGTAAGATCTTTCCTTTTTTTAAAGCGGCATCAGTACTGTTTTTGTATTTGTTACCGAACAGTCATGTCTCGTCCGGGGCAAAAACCATCGAAAGTGGGCGGTCTCCTAGCGTCAGTGCCCTGCAGCCACCTCTATTCCATGACGGACCAACATGACCGCTGCCTTTCCTGCCTCAGCCCAGGCCATGGCATGGACAACTTTGACACTTGTTTTCCATGGACAGCCGAGTTGTGAAAACCCAGCGTTTAAAGTCGGACGTGCTCCGCCAGCGTTCGGAGGATAAGCGCGCAGTCAGCGGGCCTAGGCATGGATTCGGCCCTTCCTCCGGGTCCCCTCTCGGTCCCTGTCACGGCCCGTGGGCGTGACCCCCGCCTGTCTTAGCCTTGCGCGGCAGGGTTTCTTCCGCGGTGCAGGAGGCCCAGTCTCTCCCTCTCGGGGACAGTCCAGGAGGCACCGCACTGGCGGTACCGCTGCCCGGAGGTGAAGGCTCCCTCGGTGTCATGTTCCGGGCCCTCAGGGTCTGGACCGGCACTGTCCTCGGCGCCATCTGGCAGCACATCTCTTGGTCCTGATGCCGTTAGCTGCGCTACAGGCTTGAAGAGCGGCTCCACAGTCGGGCCGGGCCGTCTCTCGGTGTCGCTGTTGCTTCTGGTGTTGTTTGTGGCGTCAGGGCTCTCAGCGGCACGGGGATGGTGCGTTGGTGGTTTCTGGGCTTGTTTCTGGTTCTGGCACTGTGCGTGGCGCCAGGAATGGGGGCAGTGCAGCGGTTGGTGCGATCTTGGCTCCAGCCCCACTTGCGCCCCTGCGGTGCTGTGCGGCGCCACGTTCTGGGCTGTGCCTGTTTCTGGTGCCATGGCGGCACCTGGGGGCTGTCGGCGTGGGGCCATGCTTGGTTTTGGTGTCACTTGCGGCACTAGGGGAGTGCAGCGCCGTGCTCGGGGCGCGCCTGACTCCAGTGCGTGGCGGTGCCGGGGTGGGTGTCGGCATCAGATGCGGGGCCATGCTTGGCTGCGGCACCATTTGCAGCTCCGGGCTGGAAGGTGCTCGACCGGGGATCGGGGAGTTGTCTGGCATCGGACCTCGAGGTCTGCCTTCTCGGAGTCAGACTCTGGGTCTGATCTGGATTGGCTCCCAGGTTCTTGAATCCTTGGATCCCTCCATTTCCAGCATCAGCCCCCACTCAGCCTCCCTCTGGGGTCAGTCGTCACCGGTAAACCCTAGGGTCAGTGGTACTGACCAGTCAGCAGTGGTCCCGTGGCCACTGCCGTTGCTCCTAGGGCCACTGGCACTTCTGCTTCTCCAGTTGGGGAACCCCTTCCTGGTGTGTTTGGACAGTCAAGTTTGGGACAGCCCAGGGTATGCCAGGAAGGGAGGGTACTACTTCCTGGGTGGACTCCTCTGAGACCGCCTGGGTTGCCAGCTGCCTAGACTGGTGGATACCAGGGGCAGAAGTCTCTCTCCGATTCTGAAGGGTTGAGGGGTAGGGGTGTGGCGCAGCGTGCCCTCACTGGAGACCGGCTGGGTTCTAGGAGGGTTGCAGCGCAGACCCTCGCTCTTCCCTGGATGAGTCCTCTTGAGGGACTTTAACTTCTGAGGTCAGGGGCCGTCCTTCTGGACTGTCCGGTCCAGTTACCTCACGGGGTTTCTTCCTTTGGGCACAGCTCTGACCATTCCTGTCAGGTTGAATGGCTGTTAGCTGCTGGGACCTTCAGATTTCCCTCCCTACGAAGGGTTTCCTGTTGGCCCCCCTGCCCTGATAGAGGCCATTCTCCTGTTGCTAGGAGTTTTCCCCGAGCCGCTGTCTCCATTCCGGCTATCCATGTATTCCGATCCTAGGGGACCTCTCACTTGGGAGCAGTTCAGAGGTTCCGCTGCGTTTCCCCACCTACCTCCATGCCCTGGGCCAGCAGTGTTCCACTATGCTCCCGTGCAGCTGGACCCCGAACCTTGGAGCTCGCCTTCATCTTCTTCCTCCTCCACGTGAGAGAGAGGAACCATCTGTCCACATCTCCCCAGCGTCTGATCTCTCTTCTTATCAGCGCTTCCCTGAGATGTTGAGCAGCTCCATCTTACCCCAATCCTGGTTAGCAATCCCGAGCATGTGATGCGCACCTTTCTATCTGAGGTGCAGTGTGGCCCACCTGGTGGTTCCCTACCTGGCCTCTTCCTTTCCAGGAAGCGTCACATCGGCTCTGGCCACGCCCTTCTCCACTGTTCCAGCCCCAAGGGACCCACGCCAGCAGTATTGTGCTCCCTCGGGTCTCCCAGTTCTCTGCCTCATCCATCTTCAGGTTTGACCTCCCTGGACACCCCTTCTGAGCCTCGCGCCCCTTACCATGACCGTCCCCGGACTCAGACTCTGTGGACCACGATTTCTGGGAGAAGGGTTTTCTACTCTGCGAATCTCCCTCTCTGTTGCAGCACATCAGGCCACTTTGCAGCCTACAGTAGGCTTTTTGTGGTCCAGGCTAGGACAGATCCTAGCCTTAATGCCTGATATGGAGGAAACCAGGCAAACCATTGCCCTCTCTGCACAGGGCCTGGAGCTAGCAAGACACCAAGCAAGGGCATCTTATGGCCAGTGGTGGCATCCAGAGTAGTAAGGACAGCGATCTGCCTTGGGTGGATGGCATGGCTTCACCTATCCTGGTTATCACCCTGGCCCGGCGTGAGGCTGATTTACTCCACATACCGGAGAACTCATCTTTTCTCCTGTAGGGTGAGACTGCGACCTTCATGGCACCTTCCCTCCCCACTGGGGCTCCCGGTCTCACCCAGACCAGTCTCAGGCCTCCCAGGTCTGTAGGGTTCTCTCCTCCTGTGTCTCACTCACTGGAGGCTAAGGGACCTAGTCCCTTGGGGTAATTCAGGGCCCCCTTGAGAGCTTAGTACTCACCACTAGTGATGAATGATGAAGACTGACAGATAAATTATGAAAGTTACATACCTACCTTAATTGTTGAACTTCGGGTGTATCTTCACCATTCATCACTAAATCCCATCCTTCCCCTAGGGCCTCAGTCTCTGGGATCCCTCCTCCCTCCTGTGTCTTCTGTTTTCTCCTCGCTCTCCTCCCTCGTGGTTGGGAGGAAGAGGACCCTGAGAGACACAGGGATGAATTCTCCTTAGGGGTATTATTGGGTATGTATATGGGTTGGAGGCTCTCTCTCTTATCTCTTTCTTCTCCCCTCAATTCTTGGGAGTGAGAGAGTGCTGGGGCATACCCCTCCCCTTTGTTTTTACTTATGAACTCAAATTTTGAGTTCATTTTCTTAATTCCCTCATGGCAGTTTAATTTTTCTTCTATTTTGGGAGGGAGGAGGAGGAGTTTGAGACACCCCCATCCTGTCCCTCTCTTAAGGTTGGTCCTTCTAGGCCCATGCTGCTTAAACATTTCAGGCCTTGGCTTCTGGCAGCTGAACCTTGACAGCCCAGTTCTGAGCTATTGTCATTGCTAAAATCCTAAGATGCAGGACCGTTCCTGGGGATGTGGTTCTCTCCCCCATTCCTCCCTTATCGTCCCTTCTGCTTCTCCTTCCAGAGATTGGGGCCTCCTTCCCTTTCCCCAATTTCCCATCTCCTCTGTCATTTATTTCTCCTTTTAGTTCATTATTCCTTTCCTTTTGTCTTATGCCTTGGGCTCTCTTGCCCAACCCACCCTCCCTTTCCTTACACTGTCCGGCGTTTCAGAACTGGGGCTGGGGCTGAGTCGGCGACAGATAAGCCCAGCCCGCGAGTGCCAGGTGGAATGTCGGCCTCGAGGCGGCACTGGCTCTCGTCGGCTCTGCCCATAGGGGAAAATAAAGTATCCTCGGGGTCCTAGCTTGACGCTATAACCCACTAGTGATGAATTGTGAAGATACACAGAAAGATCAACAATTACAATAGGTACGTAATTTTCATATTCAGTGCATAGAAGTAGAGAATCATTCATTTGGGGCACAGAAATCCAAGGGGAGCAGTACATGATGGGGGGGTACTGATGGCCACGAAACAAGAAAGGGACCTGGAGGTAATCATATCTGATGACCTAAAGGTGACCAAACAGTGTAAGAAGGCGGTGAGGAGAGCCAGTGGGATGCTTGGGTGCATAGGGGAGGGAGGGATCACCAGCAGAAAAAGGAGGTGGTGATGCCACTGTACAGCTCACTGGTGAGACCTCATCTAAGTACTGTGTCCAGTTCTGGAGGCCGCACCTCAGAAGGACATTGAGTAGAGACAGTTCAGAGAAGTACAACCAAAATGGTGCAAGGAATGTACCAGAAGTCATACGAGGAGAGACCGGAGGACCTCAGTATGTACTCCTGGAAGTGAGAAGAGAGAGTGGGGACACGATGGAGACTTTCAAGTACCTCAAGGGTATAAACAAGGTACAAGAGGTAGCATATTTCAGAAAGAAGATGTGCAAAAACAAAGGGCATGATATGAGGCTTTGTGGGGGGTTGACGAGGGCAGTTTGCGGAAGTATTTTTTCAAAGAAGGAGTAGTGAATGCATGGAACAGCTCCTCACAGCTCCATCTCTGGCGCTGACCCTCTAGCAAGAAAGTTTGCTCCCACTGGGTCCTAGTGCCTCGGCAGCAGATCCCTTGGTGTGAATGAGTGGTGGAGACTCGTCCAAGAAGATCAAGAATTATGGTAGATACGTAATTTCCATTTCTAGGAGTGGTATATGGTGTACATCCATACCACCCCCAACATCCCTGGCAGGTGGCACCTGGATCCCTGCTTCCAGTGTGCAAGATCTGACATCACGGGCAGAGCCAAGGATATACCACCGGATGGTGGGAGGAGCTTTACCTAAAGACATTCTGGTGAATTAGCTCTTAAGGAAGAACCGCTGTTGTGTGGGTACAAAACATATACTATTCCTTGAACTATAGCTAAAGGTGAGAAATGTATTTTGCCGTGCGGAAGGAGTCCTGTACCAGTTCAGGTCATGCCCTTGGCCTGTCTTCAGCTCCCCAGGTCTTCACATAATACATAGCAGTGGTGGCGACCCGTGCAGCGACTCGGGTTCAGAGTATCCCTCGTGGACAACTGACTGATGGCTCATTCATCCAGAGGCCATAGAGATCCACAGTTCTGGCTCTCCAGACTTGTCTAGACTTGGGCCTCTTCATCAATCCGGATGAGTCTGAACTGGCACCAAACCAGATGTTCAGGTTCATTGGGGGCAGAACTAGACTCCCTGCTGACCAAGGCCTGCCTGCAGACTGGGCACTGGATCGTACCTCCTTTTCCTAATCATTTCAGGTTGGGTTCCTGCACCCTGCCTGAAATTTTCTGTGACTGCTGCGTGCATGGCATCCTGCACAGCGTGGTCCATTGGGCGGCTGGCAGAGCACTATCTTCAGTGGTAACTGGGTTGTCAGTGATACCAGCCCTAGACCCTTGAACCAGCGGTCATAGTGACCAAGCCCTGTGGAATACCATCCGGTGGTGGCTAGCCCCAGAACACCTGGAGGAAGGATCCTGTTGTCCACTCAGAACCAGTGGTCATGCTACGGCGTATGTGTCTCTGGTGGGATGGGAGCACACCTGGGACACCACAGAGCCTGTAAATTTGGTCACTAGGGAGTCCTGTCACCATAAAACCTGCTGGAGCTTCATGCAGTGCACTTGGCTCAGGTGGAATTACGCTCCACTAGTCAGGGGTCAGATTGTGCTTGTCCAGACAGACAATACCAGGAGCATATTCTACCTGACCATAGTGGAACCCACTCCCTTCCCTGGGTGGGAGGCACTCCGCACCTGAACCCTCATGCTTGGTGTAGATCTCCTGGCAGTCCATGTTGCAGGAGAGAACACTTGGCTGGCAGACTCTCTCAGCTAGAGATGTTGCACAAGTGGTCCCTGAATCAGGAGGTGGTGGTGCCTGTTCTCCCTGTGTGGCATGCCCTTGGTGGACCTGTTTGCCTACTGGAAGACACCAGACTGAGGATGTTTTGTGCCTGCCCTCATGGTCTGGGACAGTGGTGGGTGATGCCTTTGCAAGGCCCTGGACCCTGGGCCTTGTTTACACTTTCCTCTCTTATCCCTGATCCACAAGATGGTGGTAAGGGTCCAGAAGGACAAGCGTGGATGATCTTGATGCCTCCAGACTGGCCACAGCAGTTTGTTACCCAGATCTTCTCAGCAGGTCTCTTTGGCAATTGCCTCTCCACCCAGACCTGCTGACCAAATTGAGGGGCGGGTCCTGCGCACTGACCATCAGTCACTGCACCTCGTGGTCTGGTTCCTAAGCAGCTAGAGTTCTGGGCCTTGGGTCTTCGGAGGATATTCTCCATGTTGTGGTCGCCTCCAGGAAAGAGGTGACTACATGAATGCTATGTCTTCAAATGGACGAGAGTCTTCATTTGGTCTCAGGGCAAGGGACTGGATCCCTTTGCTTGTTCTGTGGCTAGCATACTGGACTACTTCTGGTGCCTTTCCCAACTGGGACTCGGTGGTGACCCTTAAGGTACACCTGACAGCCATCTTTGCTTATCGGACATGGGATGGTAAGCCAGCGGTGGCCCAGGAGAAGGTGCTCAGGTGCTTTTCAAGGGCCTAGACCTCTTGTTCCCTCCAGTGTGTGAACCACCTCCATTGTCAGACTTACCTCTGGTTTTGGCAGTGCCTATTGGCAAGCCTTTTGAGCCAGTGCACAGGTGTGAGATGTTACACCTGTTATGGAAGATAGCCTTCCTGGTGGCCGTTCGTCAGCCAGAAGGATTGGGGGCTCAAGCACTATCAGTGGAGTCTCCCTACCTGGTCTTCCACAGGGACAAAGTCGTCCTTCGCCCCAGCCGAGGTTCCAGAATGTGGTATGCAAAGTATCTAAGGTTCCACCTTAACTAGGGATCAAGCAGTATATTTCACCATCCCATTTTTAGAGGCTGGCCTGGCTGAATACTGGACTTGCGGAGGGTGCTCTGTAGAGCTCATGGCTGGAGTCTGGGGACTAGCCTAGCCAGCTGTTTGTCATTACGCTGAAACCGTGCCTGGCAGACCAGTAGCAGAGCGATTGCGGTGGATCATCCGCATCGACCTCTGCATAGGTTGACTGCTAGGGAGCCTTTCTTAGGGTTTAGGGCTCATTTCACTGGATATATCACTACCTCAGTGGCTGCTTTCAAGGACATACCCATGTGGGAGATCTGTAGGGCAGCTACATGGAAATTAGTGCACACCTTTATTTCCCACTACAGCATTGACCTGGAGTCACGCCTGAATGCAGGTTTTGGACCTCGGTGCTCCAATCTCTGTGTGCCAAGTAGGGGTGCATGCCTTGTCCCTCATCCTAGAGAACTGCTAGGAGTCTGTCTGAATGTGGGTAAGTGAACCGTAGCCACACCTTCAGAAGAATAGGTTACTCACCTGTAAGCATAGTTCTAGGAGTGGTATATGGTTCACATCCACCGACCTACACAGCCTCCCTGGCAAGTGGCATGCTTCCAGCATGTAAATCTGATGTCACAAGGTGAGTGGGTGATATACTGTCTGGGTGGTGGGAGAAGCTTATCTTAAAGAAATCTGGCCAATAATATTGTTCCAGTGGGACTGCCAGAGTGTGGATGTGAACCATATACTACTCCTAAAACTACGGTTACAGGTAAGTAACCTATTCTTTTCAGTGTTACACTCCTGTCAGTATACCTATGGGACATTTGGCTACATGGAAATGAAAAAAAAAAAGGATGTGTTTTGATCAGAAACTTTCTTAAGGTGATAAAAATCTTCTCTGTAGTGTCAACAGTTCATTGGTCAGATTGGAAGTTGTGGGAATGTACTTGCTGAACCTCAGAATAATAAACAAATATTGTGCTGTTTTGGCAAAAGGCCCCACCTACCACCAGAAGGATAAAATCCACTGTCCTTTGTTTTACAGGTTGTATTTGACCGGTTGAAAGGAATGGCCCTGATTCTATACAATGAAATTGAATATGCACAAGCTGCTGTGAAAGAGACCAAGGGCAGGAAAATTGGTGGGAATAGAATTAAGGTGAGTAGGAAAAAGATCAGTATAATGTAAATTCTAGGGGCGTGGATATGTTGTTCTATCCACACTATTTGGCAGTGTCCTTTTCCTTTAAGATGTGCTGGAAAGTCTTCAGGCTGGCTCCTCCCATCCACCGGTGGTATATCCCTTAGTTCCGCCCATAGCATGAATCTTCCTTTCCACTGGAAGAAGCAGGTTCCCTCCTTACCACTCCGCGTTAAGTAGGCCCTAAGCGCTCAAATCTTGGATTACTTCCAAAACTTTAAACTCTTACGAGTTTCTATCTGCACTTCGACCTTCAATCGCAACCGCATTGAAAGATAAATCCACGCCCAGATTTCACTGGTGCCCATATGGGCAGAAGATGTCGGCGTACTGATCCTCACGACGCGTCTACTGCCTGGGCCATGATCACGATACCCAGGCCTGCGACATTTGCCAGTCGTTTCATGCGGCGGTCCTCGTGACTGCCTCACCGCCTTAAGTTGGGCCACCGGAGCGACATTCTCGGTCAAATCTAAGATGCCTGTTGGGTGGTCTCTGTGGCTGTGGGGTCCACCGAGCAATTGGAACAGCTTATGGTCATTGCGAGGAGGCGGCTCGGGCCACCGCACAGTCTTCCTTGATTTCTGCCTTCATTCCGCTCCAGTTGGACTCTACTTTTCAAGGAGCCGTGCCTGTCTCTCCCAACTAAGGGGCAGGGTCCTTTGGGTTCGCTGGCTCCGCTCTCGAAAGAAGGTCGAAGAAAGACAAAGAGAGACTCATCATCGGCGTTCCTGGGACCAGGAATATTCTGAGTCTCAGGACTCCCAGGTTTTGACCACAGTTGAAACTGTGGCTTCATGGAGACCCGTTGAGCCATTAGGTTGAGACACCGGCCAAGATTCTTCTCGGCCCTGTCGACCGGTTATCGTCCAAAGAGGCTGACAATTCTCTTTTCAGAACTCCAGTCCTTCCTGTGACCTCAGAAGGGACTGCTCAGTCTGCTGAGCAGAACCCTTTGGTCACCGACCCAGACCAGGAGGAGCACTAGCACTCCAGCTCCCTCCGAGATCCCTGTCGGCACTGCCGAGTAGAGTCTCGGTTCTCCTGTTCCACTGGGTTGAGCAGCTTCTACCATCATCGGTGGCTCTTGCTCTCACACCGGAGGCGGTGCCACCGCTATTCTTCTTCATTCTTGGGTGAGGAGGCTTTGGCACAAGTTGCGTCAGCGCTACAAACACCTCATGTGGCAACAGTTGGTGCTGACGGTCCAAAGCAGGCCCGGCTCCCACCAGCCATCATGGCTGTGGCCCAGCAGGCCAACACCGACTCCCTCTGGGGGTCGGTCGAGACATCCCTCCCCTGCGAGCGAGTCAAAATCACCTCAGTTGCCAAAGTCTGCCTCTCCACCGCCCAAGCAGCGGCTGACTGGCCCTCCAACTAATGATTCTCGGCCAGCCAGCGGGCTTCCCCATCGGCTGTTGGTCACTCTCACACCTGACTGTCCGGAGGGCTGAGGGTGACTCGAACATTGAGCCACTTTATGCAGACTCCTCTGAGTTAGAAATCTCCTGCCTCCCGCCCAGTCGACATGGAGTCCGTGGGGATCTCTCTCGACTGAGGCGGGCCACTTCCTTCATGGGCATCCTCTGCCTCATCTCCGAGTCCACGGGGATGAAACTGGAGCCATCCACAAGCAGGCTGCTATCCCTCACAGGTACAAGGTTGTCCTCGCCCCAGCCCAAAGTTCCTCCCGAAGGTTGTGTCGGAGTTTCACCTGAATCAGGTGATGACTCTTCCAGTGTTCTTCGAATCACACCTTGGAGGCCAAACACAGGCTCCATACTCTGGACCTTAGGCGAGCACTCGCTACTATAAACAGCGCACAGCTGGAGTTCGGAGAGGTTCACCAGCTGTTTGTCACCTACACTGAGGCCGCACCTGGCAGTGAGCGATTGGCAGGCGGATCACATCCTGCATTGACCTCTGCTGTAGGTTGGCGGGTAGGGAGCCTCCCGGAGAGTAGGGCTCATTCCACCTGCCATACCTCTATGCCGGTGGCTGCTTCTAGGGGCGTCCCTATCCAAGAAATCTGCAGGGCTGCTACCTGGAAGTCAGCACACACCTTCATTTCCCATTACCAGCACAGTGACCTCAAGTCACGCCAGGATGCTGGTTTTGGAGACCTCAGTTCTTCAGTCTTTGTTCCTAACCCGGAGAGCGGCTAGGAGTCTGCCAGATAGTTTGGATAGAACAACATATCCACGTCCCTAGAAACACAGGTTACTCACCTGTAACAGTAGTTCTAGGAGTGGTATATGCTGTTTAGCCACACAGACCCATTCTACCTCCCCAGGCTCAGGCGCACAACCTCTGCTTCCAGCAGGCAAGAGCTGGCGTCATGGGGGCGAGCCAAGGACATACCAGCCGGGTGGGTGGGAGGAGCCAGCTTGATGACTTTCAGACACATCTTAAAGGAAAGGACACTGCCAGATAGTGTGGATGAATGACATACTACTCCTAGAACTACTGTTACAGGTGAGCAACCTGTGATCTTACTTAAGAGAGTGTCAGCTCTTGCAGCAGGTAACACCAGTGGGACTGTAGCGGCGGCGACAGGACCCACGGCAACTCTTAGCCAGCAGTCTGTGGGGAGACTTCCCTCGGCGTCGGCCCACCCCAACATCACGCACAGTATAAAGGGTTGGTGGTCCCCTATGTGCCCCAGTTCTTTTCCGCCATCGACTTGTGCTCATCAGCACCACGGCTTGCCTCTTGCCAGTCTGATCGCCATTTGGAACTACATTCAAAATTGTATTTTCTCGTTCAAGTTCGATTGACTCCTGTCTACTCTGCATGTTGTCTCCTCCGACACCACCTTCTCTGCACACTAATAAGTGTGCCTGTAGAACAGATCCCATCAAGGACAGCCATTCAGCCTGCCTGCTGTGCCTGGGCCCCGATCACGACACCCAGAACTGCCCACAGTGTAAAAGTTGAACAGTCGGACAAGGATCCTTCATCAGAAAACTTTGCAGGCTTACCTCACGGAACAGCAGTTGGCCGCTATGCAGTGGGATTCCTATTCAGAGAGAGAGTCTTTCCACCACTACCACAAGAAATCAGAAAAACACAAAGAATCTTCAGGGAAACACAGAGATGAGTCTAGCGATAAGGAGAGATCCTACTTGTCGAGATCCTCGGGATCACACTGCCTCCAGGCGCAGCTCTGACTCAGCTGGCCATGACTCCAGGCTCACTGTAGTCAAGGCCATGGCCTGGAGTTATGGGCCATGAAGGCGAAGGATCTGGGTCTTGGTCCTGCTCTCCAGCCTATCGAGATCAGGCCTCTGGTCCCACCGACTGGCTGTTCTGCAGATACAGGTAAGGGACATCAATCGGTGCCTTCCCAGTCAGCCTCTGTATGTAGCACTGATCCCTGGGATGAGCAGAAGACCTCGGGCCACTCATCTGGGAGATCCTCCTCCCTCCCACCCAAACACTTCAAGAAATCTGTGGAGAAGTCTCCAGAACAGACATTGGACAAACGTTCGAGCAGATATTCGCGTCTGCGCTAAGTCTTCATCATACCAGCACCGTCGTGGACCACCGATGGCGTTGCTAAGGTTCCCGCATGTCGGGACCGCCGGCTAGAACCCGTTACCTCCGGCGTCTCCGCGCCTCCGGTTGACGACTGGACCAAAGACACCCAGGTGGAAGAGGATCTGATGTCAGTCCCTAAGGACAAACAGACACCTGGCGGCAACGGCTAACACCACCCGTCATCACCTCCTGTAGGCCCCCGACGTCAGACCAACCTGATGACAGTACCGGCATTGGAGAGGGCACAGGAACTGAACTGATGCTGGACCAGGCATCAGATTCAGACCCAAAGCTGAACCTGCCACAGGTTAAATTCCTGTTCAGCCATTGGTGGGAGACCATTCAGTCAGATATTCTTCCTCCAAGGCCCAACGGATACTCCAGCACCAGATGTGGCGAAAAATCCAGGCGGAGGGCACCCGCAAACCTGCTCCCCACCCCATCTCCAGACACAACCAAGGTCCCTCATCCTTCCTCTGATGACCATGGCAAAGAACCTACTCCGCACAATAGGCCCAAAGCAAAGGCCAAGCAGAAGAGGAGCCACAGAACTTGCTCAAGGTCACAGAGCCCAAGTCTTCCTAGCTCTCCTGACAGACATGGGCGCATTAAGAGGCAGGAGGTCTCTCCTCTTCTTCTTGATTCATACCAACCCTCTGATTCTTCTTATGACTCATCCATAGAGATCTGTCTCCAGTGGACCCAGAAGATACGCCCAAATCACCCCCAGATGACCCATCTTTCATGGAGATGATGAGACATATTCAGGCCAACATGGGTTGGGATACTGAGGACCTAGACCCACTGAGAATCGCGGCTGGCAAATTACCTCTGGCAGAAAGATCCAGAGCCAGTAATCATCCCACCCTGGTAGGCATGCAGATGACACCCAGGTGGCCTGGGCGCCCTCATTCTTCCACCGCTGTACCCAAGAAGGCTGGTCGCCTGTATAGGGCACCGAAGAGCAACCATTCCTGGCTGAAAATGCCACAGCTGATTCAGTAGTGATTTCAGCATCACCGACCATTCCCAGAGGCCCAAATATCTTCACACCCAGCCCCGGACAGGAGTCCAAGCAGTTGGACTCCATGTGGCGTAAAGTGTATTCTTCATCCACTTGCAGTATTAGGAGCCTGAACTTCTTGATACACATGGTTCAGTTACAGAGTGCCCTCTGGGAACAGGGGCTGGACATCGTGCAGGATATGCCAGACTTCCCACAAAGGCAGAGCTCACTGAGCGTCTGCAGACTGGATCGAATGTGGGCACCCATCTTCTCCGCTCTGCTTATGGCGCGCGTGGCTTAGAGCAGCTGCGACTGGTGTTATTTATACGCTGCGTTCTTCGCTTTGGGTCTTGGGCTGTGCAGGGGCGTTTGGTCGAACCTCTTATGCACCCTTCCAAGATTAGTCCTCTTTGGCGAGGACACAGGAAAAAATCATAAATAAGCTTCAAGATTCTGGAAAGGCAGTTGGTCTGTGCACTCTCCATGTATCACCCTAAACAGAGGCCATTTTGCAAGCCTTGTTTTCGTGGCGATGGGAGACAACAACAACCCGTTTCCAGCACAACCAGCCTCAGCAGGAGGCTTTGGTCGAGAAGGCGCCCATAGAGGCTCCAGCAGGACCGTCTCGCCCAGCCAAACCAATCCAGGCCGCCTTTCCCCTCCTCCCACTGCCTGACTCTCCATTGGAACCATCCCTCCCAGCACCCCAACAGGGAGGTGGTGGGAAAGATACTTTTGCGTTATGCTAGCTTGGCCGAAGGTGACCTGTGGGTCCTTCAGCTAATAGAAAAGGGCATTCAGTAGAGTTTGTCCAGACCCCAGTTACTCTGCAGAACACAGGCTTGATCCACAAGAGATCCAAGCCCTGTTGTCCAGACAGGCCATAGAACCTTTCCTCCAGCCCAGAGAGGAACAGGATTCTACTCGCACTTCTTCCTAGTCCCGAAACAGACTGTCGACCTGAGACCCATCTTGGACCTCAGCAAATTCAACCTCTTTGTGGAGTACTAGAGATTCAGGTTGGTCACTCTCCAGGACCTGCTCCCCATGTTACATCAGGGAGACTGGCTGGCATCACTGGACATGCAGGGCGCATTCCTCCACATCCTTGTGGCAAAGCCACAGGTTCACCTTCAAGGCAGACATTTTCAGTTCAGGCGCCACCCTTGGCCTCTCTTCAGTGCCGAGGGTCTTCACTAAGTGCCCGCAGTTGTTGCAGCAGCACTTCAAAGGATGGGTCATTACATATTCCCATCCTTGGACGATTAACTTTGACAGCACCGTCCCAGGATCAACTACAAAGATCCATTCAGTACACCTGTTCTCTTCTCAAAGAACTAGGCATCACAATCAATATCCGAAATCCTTCCTATTTCAGCCCAGAAGCTGAACTTCATAGAGCCCAACTCGACACTATTCGAGGAGAGCCTTCTGCCTCAAGAAAAGCCGTCCGTCTTTAGGTCCTAGCCCAACACATCTTTTCAGCCTCAGCGGTACCAGCCAGAACTCTGCTATGGCTACTAGGCCACATGGCACGTCTATCATTACAGTCCCTTTGCGAGGCTTCATATGAGGACGATTCAGTGGACCCTTCTATCCAATAGGATGGCACAGACATGCCGGTCTCTGTCACAAAACCAGTTTGACAAGAGCTCCAGTGGTGGATGACATTTCCTTCAGTGCAGGAAGTAATGCCATTCAAAGGCGTCAAACGGATCCTCACGTCCGGCCCCTCGAGCACTGGATGGGGAGCACATCTGGGTGCTCACAGGACCCGGGCTCCTGGTCAATGGCGAGAATCTCCACATCAACATTTTGGAGATGAGGGTCCATCTCTCGCCCTACAGGCCTTGAACTCTGTTCTCCAACCAGGACACTTCCTCGTACAAACAGACAACATGTCGGTGGTGTTCTATCTCAACAAGCAGGAGACACGCCTCCTGTCCTCTCTGTCGAGAGGCAGTGAGAGTATGGGATTGGCCACATCCCAGTGCCTTCTGATCTCAGCGGTCCATGTACTCGGGGGGGTCCAAAATACAGTATCTTGGGACTCTCTCAGCTGAATTCAATTGAGAGCACACAGTGGTCCTTCTTCAGTCCGTAGTCGACAAATGGGAACACCAAGCTGGACCTCTTCACTTCCCTATCAATGCAGAACTGCCCAGTTTTGCTTGCTAGTTCGAGCCTGGTGCTTCCTGGTGAAGCCGAGTTGCCCTCTCCTGAAAGGGAGATTTCTCTCGCCCCCTCCCCATTTCCACTCCTTCAGAGGGTCCTCCTTAAGGTACAAGTGGAAGGGGCAACAGTGATCTTTGTGGCCTCGACAGATCTGGTTCCCGCTGCTGCAGCAGCTGGCGGTGGAACTTCTGATCACTTTACCATTGAGCACGTACCTGCACTCCCAGGAAAACAGGACATTGGTTCACCCGAACCTATGGATCCTCCACCTACATGCATGGCTCCTGAAGACTTTGTCAGGCTTTGCTTGAGGGTTTCTGCAAGTTGTGATGTTCGTGGCTGACCACAAAACCTTCCCAGGCGACCTACACCATGAAGTGGAGCGTCTTTGTCTGTAGGCTATGGCTTGTCACTTTGGCCTGTCTGGTAAATACCCTCCACTGACGAACTGCTGTCCCTTTCGGACTCCGGCAGGCTACTCCTCCATCAAAGTACATTTGGCTGCCGTTGCTGCCTATCACATCCCTGTCCAAGACAGAACAGTGGCACAGTCAGAGGTAACTGTCCTTTCTTAGGTGCATTCTGTACATCAAGCCTCCCATAAGGGATCAGTCCCCTTGGGACCTGCTTTTTGTTTTGGAAAAGCTAACCATACCTCCTTTTGAACCGGCCGCCAAATTACGAACTTGCGTTTTCTCTCTTGGAAACATTATTTTTAGTTGCTGTTACTTCTGCTCGAAGAATTTCCGAGCTTAAGGCCCTGATGTGCAAGAGCCTTATTTGGTGTTCCACAAGGGCTGGATGGCCTTGAGAACCAATCCTAAGTTTCTGCCCAGGGTGGTGTCTGAGATTACCTTAAACCAGGACATTCAGCTCCCAGTTTATTACCTAACCACTCGAATAGGGAGAGGCTTTTTCACCTCTAGATATGCATCGCATCCTAAGATTTTATTTGTCCAGAACTAAGGACAGCAGGCATTTTGACCAACTTTTTGTTTCTTTTGCCTCCAGAACCCTAGGGGCTCCATGACTGAACAGACACTATTAAAGTGACTAGTACATTGCATCTCCTTCTGTTCTGAGAAAGCATAACAAATCCCTACCAAATCTGTGGGGTCATTCCACAAGAGGAGTAGCCTTCTCCTTCGCTGCACTAAAAATGTGTCGGCATCAGACATTTGTGCTGCAGCTACCTGGTCACACAGTCCACACCTTCATTAAGCACTACAGTTTGGACATTGCCTTGAGATATAGAGCAGGCTTGACCTCACAGTTCTGCAGGGTCTCCTCTTGTAAGAGATCCCTCCCCTTCTCTCTCTTTTCCTTCCACCCAGGAGATGATATCCTTTTCTACTGCTTGGGAATCAGTTCTAATGGTGTTACCTGCAGCAAGATCCGACTCTCGAAGTAAGATAGTACAGTTCGTTAGAACTTACTGTAGCAGTTGATCTTCTAGGGAAGCTCTTGCAGCAGGTATATTTCCCCATCCTTCCCTCTAGAGGGTGTCCACTGCATACAACTTAGGTAGGCCATTACATTTGCTCTGTGAGGTATTGACCTCGGTTCCCTGGTTTGCATCCTTTTCCATCCTGATGCGGGTCTCCAGCGAAAAAGAATGGGCACTGGGATTGCCCACCTTATATCATGCATGACATTGGGGCAATCCCACCATAGACTGCTGGCTAAGAAGTTTGCCATGGGGTCCTGTCACCGCGTCGCTACAGTCCCAATGGTGTTAACTGCTGCAAGAGCTTCTCTCTCAAGATGATCTGTTATGGTATGTTCTTACATACACTACCGGTCAAAAGTTTTAGAACACCCCATTTTTCCAGTTTTATTGAAATTCATGAGTTAATGTCTCAATGTACTCTGAAATTAAATCATAGAACAAATAAACAATTGGAGATAAAAAGAAATCATAGCATCATTTTAACAAAATTTAATCTAAATTTTGACTCATCAAAGTAGCCACCTTTTGCAGATATACTGTAACGCTGAACACACCACGTGGCATTCTTCCTACAATGGACATCAAATATTGTTGGAAGTTCTTCCCAACACTGTTGCAGAAATTCCACAAATGTGTTGCACTTGTAGGTTGCTTTGCTTTCACCCTTCTGTCCAGTTCATCCCAAACCAGCTCGATGGGGTTTAAGTCTGGAGACTGTGCTGGCCATTCCATGATTTGAAGCCTACCGTCTTGTTCTTTTCCTCGAAGGTAGTTCTGACATAGCCTGGAGGTATGTTTTGGATCATTATCTTGCTGTAGGATGAACCCCTGACCAACTAGGCGTGACACAGAGGGTATTGCATGGCGCTGCAAAATGCTGTGGTAGCCCTTTTGGTTCAGGGTGCCAGTCACTCTGTGCTGTTGTCCTGTGAACCACCTATCCATAAGCTGTTGACTCTCAGAACTTGTCTTCTGATTCTGTTGTGGCTTTGGGTCTGCCAGACCTCTTCCTGTCAGAGTTTCCTCCAGTTTCCAAGTGCCTTTTGATGGTTTAGGAAACTGTATTCACTGACACCTTGGCTTTCTTTGCAATTTCTCTACAGCAGTTTTTGCTAACCTAAACTTTTTTTAACCTCTAGCAGTTTACACTTACCTTTGTACCATTTCAGGTTATTCACTGGACTTGAATTGCTTAAATTTCAATAAAACTGGAAAAATGGGGTGTTCTAAAACTTTTGACGATAATGATACTTTTTCCACTTGAATGAAAGCAACTGGCGCATTTTTTTTCAACAAGAGTTCTCCTAAATTTTACATGTTGTGTTTACCAAATAAATTCACCTCTCCCCATTCTGCTGAGCACAAATACATGTTCAGAATTCAAGGAGTTGTGAGGAAACAAAAATTATCTTGTGCTATGCAGTAATTACTAATTTTTTTTTAGGTTGATTTTGCAAACCGAGAAAGTCAGCTAGCATTCTATCATTCCATGGAGACATCTGGGCAAGACATTAGATTTTTTGAAATACTTACAGAAAGAAGGTACTTAGCATTAAACATATAACATCAATAATGTATACAACACCATGTATGCAACAGCAAGACTGGGGTCTGAGGAGCAGTAGGCCGTCTTTGTCCATTCTAGATGTCTGTGCTGCAGCTTTTATTTACTGGTGAAGTGTATTCAAAGAGCAGCTGTTGCCTCTGAAAGAACAGTGGCAAACAGCTGTACTGATAGTTTATTCCTTCTTATAGTTCTCATCTCTGTGTTTGTTGCTGAGCATGTTTGCTTGAAAACAAAATAGTTCTATAGAGTTGCTAGTCCCTCCCCACTTGGAAGTCATAATCCTCATTTATGACACTGTGGTCTGTTACTCTGGAAATGTCTGTGATGTTGCAAGCAGAGGATTATGATCTCAGGTGGGGACTAAGCAGCAAGAGAAGATCAACTCCAAAGAATGAAAATCAAGTTTTCATACTGTTGTCCTCGATATAGCTGAAATGAGGACAAGAAATAAATACAGAATGTGAAAATAAGCTAGGAAAGGAGAAAAAAATACATATACATTTTAAAAATCAGCTAGGAAAGGGAAGAGAAATGCATATGAAATGTGAAAATAAGCTAGGATAAAAGGAAGAGAAATACAATCGAAATGTGAAAATTAGCTGAATTTTGTCTAGTATGTTTTCAAGGTTTTCTTGTGGTGTTAGCTATTTTTTATTCTTCTTCTTTGGTAACTGGATAAGGCCTGCTAGGCACAAGCGCCTGTTTTCAGGGTGACCGGGAACACAGGGAGGTTAAGTGACTTTCTCAGAGTCACAAGTATGCAAGTGGAGGTTATGTTAAATCAATCCCAGATCTTCTGGATGTATCTAGCTCGTTCACGGCTCGTTACTGTAATCGCTATGCTATACTGCCAGCCCCTAATAGTTTCCTTTTAAACTTTCGTTGGACTATAGTCCACAGTACTCCAGATAAAGTAGTACTGGCCTATTTTACTGACCAGGTCTTGAGAAATGCTCCCAACCCTTGGAAATGCTCCACAGATACTTCAAAAGGGTGTTGTTTCACCAAGTTTAAAGCACCTTTACTCATCAGAATGCTATTTTACACACCTAGTGTCAAAAATGGTGAGTACATTACTCTTAGATGTAAATGTTATCTGGCGCACTGATAGTCCACCTCAGAAAACCATCATATTCCGTTCAGCATAATTTGGTATTTTTGTGCTGTATGGAGTACAGAGAGCTGAATGACCACTGATATTTAATCCACCCAAGGGGAAGAGGGTTCTCACTAGGTTCCCTGATGAAGGCTTAGGTGGAGCAGATGTGCCACAGTTAGAGGCCCTTCACTGTATATGCTGGTATAGCTTGTGAGTTGAATAACTGTAAAACAAAATAGTTTGCACTGGAACAGAGGTGCTCACGTCCGATAAGGAGCGAGCAATAAAAAGATGAAAACCAGGCACTCGCCACCTCTGAAGAAATTTAGGACACCACTGTGTATCACATATAAGCAGCTTTATTCACCAAAAACTGCACTTCGTGTGCCCTGCCTGGCGATATTTCGGACAGGGTCTTTGAAAAAGCATAAGTGCTGTTTTGTGAATAAAGCTGTATACGTGATACACAGTGGTGTCCTAAATTTCTTTAGAGGTGATGAGTGCCCAATTTCATGTTTTATACGAGCTGAATAACTGTTGCACCAAGCATTTCATTTTGCTTTATGGAATGCTCTTTATCTTTGTTGTGCATGGAGCACTTTAAAGGGAACAATCAGTACAAAGGGCCCCACTCAGTTGTAGAGTTGGTACCGATGTACTTTGTGAGCAAAAACATTTGAGTTTACTTAGTGCTTACTGCAGTATTTTCTATTTCATTTATTTATTTGTTAATCTGGTGGAGTGCGCTGATACCAGGGACTGTTTCTAGGCTGACATCGTCTGCAACTTCTGAATCCCAGAATTCCTGGCAGCTGATTCAGAGTGATACTGCAGCAGTGGGAGATTTAAAGGCTGTAAGCGCATGGTAGAGCTTTTATAATCTCTGATCAGAAAGTTTCCTATTCTGCTTTTCTTCAGAGGCTAAAGTACCTCCTCTGTGACTGCACTTGGCCGGGAGGACAGCAGGACCAGCGAACAAAGATCAGTGCTTATAAAAACTCTAACATGCACTGTAGGCTGTTGAATCTCTCACTGCTGCAATACTGCTCTGATGTCAACTGCAGGGGATCCTTGGATTTGTAGATCTCCTTCGAGGATATCTCTTTCATTAGGCCATACATTTGGAACTATTGCCACCAGGCACTAGGGCCACACAAAACTTTTGCAAACAGTCAGCCAGGGGCCCCTCAACAACATCAGATGTCAGTGCATACACAAATGTGGGTGGCCCTTCCTCTGTGCTTTTCCCACATCGATCAGATTTGTGGACTGCCATTGAAAACATTGGTGCTTATTGCCACGTTTTATTCTTTCATATACCTAAGTAATCACTTTTGTAGTGATTTTCAGCGACCTGTATGTCGTCCAGAAGAACCATCGGAAGTCTTGCGATACTATGAGTGTGGAGAGAAGATCTGCCAGGAAGCTCCCACGATGTCTGTGTCTGCTGCTTAGGCCTCTCTTACAACATGAAAGCTTGTGAGAGCTGCTGGGAATTCAGTTCCACAACCAGGTGATGCAGAAAGGGGCTTTGGAGAAATTACTGCTGTAAAGAGCACTGAGAGAATGGAGAAGCATGTTCAAGAAAAATATGCATTGCCTAGCTCATCGACTGAGTCATAGCTATCAAAGTCCGGGAAAAAGCTTTGGGAGTCACAAACACAAGTACCTGGCATGCTCAGGTCACCCCATGCAGACTACAGGTACGACCTGTACTTTGTTGACTGCTCCTGTGATGCTTACCCCAACTGTCAACCAGTCACCAAGGTTGGGGCTTGGCGTGAGCACTACCGGGCCTGCTGGGCTGATACGTTGCCATAGTCAATTGAGATCCAACCTCCAACGTTGACCACTTTGCATCACAAGTCCTATGAAGACAGGTTGAAGGAACTGAACATGTACTCCCTGGAGGAGAGGAGGAGAGAGGGATATGATAGAGACATACAAGTATCTTACAGGGAGGAACAGGGTGCAGGAAAACACTATTTTAAGCGAAAAGATGTTTCAGGACTAGAGGGCATGGGATGAAGTTGGAGGACGATTCAGAGGAAACATGAGAAAGAATTTCTTCACAGACGGGTGGTGGACAAGTGGAACACCCTGCTAGAGGAAGTGGTGGGGGCTGAAACAATCACGGGATTTAAGAATGCATGGGATAGACATAAAGGAATTCTAGAGGTCAGGGTAAGGGAAATAGACTTCTAGGAAAACAAACTGAACTTACAAGCTCAAATGGGCAGACTAGGTGGGCCATAGGCCTTATCTGTAACACTGTCTATGTATCTATGTACTTCAGTCGTGCCTGCTAACCAAAGCGGTGCCAATGCTCAGGCAGTTCTTATCACATTTTACACATAAGATGTCTACTGCCTGGGGCTCCCTGTGCCAGGGGCCTGTCGACAGGGACTACTACAAATATCCTGTCGACACTGCAATGCTGCCTTGCCACAGAGACCTCCTCAGCCACCACTGACGTTGCAGTCTTTTATTTCCACTGATGATAGTGTAGAAGAAAGTACAGTTCGAAGAACTTACCATAACAGTAAATCTTTGAGAGAAGCTCTTGCAGCAGGTAACACATATATAGGACTGGCGCCACCTGGCAGCAGATCTCGGCATTTCTTTTTCTCTAGAGTACCGATGTGGGACAATCTAGCGTGCTTGGCTCCGCCTTCGACATCACGCGGTATAAGGGCGTGAGGCAGTCCCACGTGCTCCAGTTCTTGCATGCAAAGACAGGCCAAAACAAATGACAACAACTGTGGATGAAACATTCACAGAAAACTTATAAAAGCTAGGCCCTGCGAGGCTAAACTTGACCAGAGCAGAAGGCTCACTCTCGGGGAAGGAGGGAGGAAAAATCATACCTGCTGCAAGAGCTTCTCGCGAAGATCTGCTGTTATAATAAATTCTTACATAACTGTACTATCTTACTTAGAGAGGAAGCTCTTGTAGCAAGTAACTACATATATAGACTGATTCCCAAGCAGTATAAAACTAAAGACAACCATTGGGAAAGGACAGGGAAGGACTAACAGACACAGTCCCCAGAGTATAAACTTAAGACAACCCCTCGCGAAGGGGAGTCAACAGACAAGACACACTCACGGTATAAACTTAAAACAACCATGAGTGGGAAAAGGAGAGACAGAGACCCATCGAGAGAGAGAGAGAACCTCTCATGAAATAAGGCCCTGGAGGACTGCCAGGCCAAAATCTGCCCAATGCCCAGAAACAATATCCAGGCTGTAATGCCTGATGAAAGTGTGCATCGAGTGCCAAGTGGCGGCAGCACAAATGTCAGCCGATAATTCTCTTGAGAGCTGCTGAAGGAAGTAGCCACCACTCTGGTGAATGCACCCTAATTGTGCCCGGAAGGGTTTATTACTCTGCTGTTAGCAGAAAGATATACAGTTAACCAACCAATGCGAGATCGTTTGCTTGGTAACTAAGCTCCCCAAGGACCTATCCATAGCGGATACAAAAAGCTGGCCTGATTGCCTGGCCCCTTTGTTCGGACAAGTAACAGCACAGAGTGCGATGCACATCAAGGGTGTGCAAGAGCGGTTCTCCCGTATTGGAATGCTCCAGATAATAGACCGGAAGCTGAATCGATTAAGAGTGAGCTCGAAACTACCTGGAAGGAATTTGGATTAGTACGGAGGTCCACCCTATCCTTGTGAAAAATAAGATAGGGTTCCCAACACATTAAAGCATGAAGCTCAGAAATCGCGCCAAGCAGAGGTGACCGCTACCAGAAGCAAAGTCTTCCAAGAGAGGTAGCAGCTCACAACTCATGGCTGGTGCAAAGGGGAAGCGTAAGCCTCTCCAGAACAAACAACAAGTCCCGGGGAACAGGGTACGGACGGAGGACAGAGATGCAAGATCCTCTTAAGGAATGATCTTACTGAGACTCAGCTCTTGCAGCAGGTTACACCATTAGGACTGAAGCGGCAGGCGTCAGGACACGGAAAAATTCTAGCTCGCTATCTTCAGCGGGGACCGCCCCGACGTTGGCCCGCCTCCGGCGTCAGGCGTGGTATAAAAAGGGGCAACCCGCCACTTCCCCAGTTCTTTCCAGCCATCGACTGGCTTGTCTCGACCCTTGGTTACAGTCTAGCACGCCACGGTGGTTTAGTGCTTCTCTTGAGAATTCGATTTTCTTCAAGCAAGACCTTTGCTGATGTCCTCTCCGACCTCTGGTCACTCCTTCAAGTGTGCTTGCGGAAACAGATCCCTTCAAGGACCCCACACAGCCTGCGTTAGGTGCCTGGGCCCAGACCACGATACCGGCCCTGCTTGCGTCCTGCCAGGGGTTCAACAGTCGTACCGGATCCGGCGTCAGAAGGCCCTTCAGGCTTTTGTTGGAGGAAAAGCTGAAGACCATGTCCTCAAGGGAATCATCTTCTCAAAAATCCCACAAGCAGCGGAGAAGCGAAGGAGAAGGCCCTTCCAGGTCCCCTCCAGGGCTTGAGTCACGCAGCTCGGTTCTAAGTCCGACTGCTCTCCCTCCAGGGCCAGCTCTCAGCCTCCCCGGCTGCGGTAAGAAACCTTCTTCTCAGGCCAAGTCCATGAGGCCGTCCTCGTCTTCCTCAAGGCCTTGGCGAAGTCCGGGGCGCCACCATCATCATCACAAGTCGGGTTCCCGCCCTTGGTACCGGCGTCAGGTCGTCTTCTGTGCCTCCTAGCAAGGCGCTGGAGCTCACGCCCTTAAAGAGTCCTGTGGACCCGGCGCCCGCGACCGTCGTCGGCCAGGCGACCGTCGCCCGGCCAAACCATCACCTCAGCGGGGCCCGGTAGAAGGACCGGCGTCCGCTCCTCCTGAAAGAGGGCCCGGCGCCTCCGACCGGCGTCGGTCAGGAGACTTTAACTGAGGAGGACTTCGCGCGGCCCGAGGACCAGGCAGGCGACCCCAGTTTCGTCGAAACTCCCAGGAACCTCGCTGTTACCAGAGCCCCTGCGGAGCCGGCGCCCAGGACCCGGCGACCGCCCACGGCGCCGGGCGTCATCGGGCCTTTCTTTAACGAAGTGAAGGACCTCTTCACCTACTGGTGGACACCATAAAGAAGGACATGGTTCCCACTGTTCCTCCTCCTCCTCCGGTTCCTGCCCCCCTTAGCCATCCGGGGTTGGCAGGCCGTTTACCTCTCCCGGGAGCCTAGATCCCTCCAGGAGACCAGAAAAGCGGAGACCTCCGTGAAATCTTCTTCTGGATCACCCAGCCCCAAGAGATCCAGGAGACACCGGCGTTGCCTGGCGGAGGCCACGGGATCAGACTACTCTTCCTCTAGATCCCCATCTCCACTCTCCATCCCTTCTCCGGACCCACGTGAGATGCCTAAATCTCCTCGGATGATCCTTCGTTCCTTGATATTATGAGACATATACAAGAGAACATGGGATGGGATGCAGAAGACCTAGACCCGAAAGGATCGCCTCGCCAGATATCTTGACAGAAGGACCCCAAGCCTGTGGTGGTACCACCCTTGGTGGACACTTTTGTGGACATCACCAAGGCAGCGTGGAAGCGTCCACATTTGCTCCAGCGATGCGAAAAAGCTGATCGTTTGTACAAGGCTCCTAAGGAAGACCAGTACTTGGCGCAGCAGCCTCAGGCCGATTCTCTGGTCATCACAGCCTCACATGACCAGTCACAGAGGCCGCAACATTTTGAAACACCCTGCCACGGACCCAGAGTCCAAGCAGTTGGGCGCATTGGGTAAGCGCCGCGTGTACTTCGCTACCTGCGCCATCAGATCATGAACTATTTAACCCACATGGTTCAGTTCCAGAGCGCTTTGTGGGAACAGGGTCTGGAAGCGACTGAAATATTGCCTGAAGGTGAGCAGAAGGAGGAGATGCTTCAGCTCCTCCGTGCGGGTTCAGGCAGTAGGGACCCAAGTGCTACGAGCATGTCGACTCCACGGACTCATCGGCCCAAGCAGCAGCTTCTGGCGTATGCCTCGGAGACACTCCTGGTTCGTGTCTCTGGTTTTACCCGGATGTCCAGAAGAATATTATGGGCGCTCCTTTTTGAGGGAGAAGTCTTGTTTGGTAATCCTTCGGAGAAGATCATTACCAGACTTCAGGAGGCGGGAAGGCGGTAAGGTCGGTTCAGGCCATGTACCCAGCCAAGCTTGGTTCCTTCGTAGGAACCAAAGCCGTTTCGTGGGAGGGCCGAGGCAGCAGCCCGCTCCGCTGCACATCAGAGGGGCTCCGGCTTCCGTAGGAGCCCAGGGAAGCAGCCCGCCAGCTGAGGTCAGCGTTCTCCTAAGCCGCCCAGCCAGCGGGGCCCATCTGCCGCCACAGCCTGACTCCTTTCCGGCCCCATCCCTCAGGATCAACGGGAAAATCATGGTGGGGTGCATTGCGAACTTCCTGCGGGGATGGCAAGCTATAACCACCGACAGGTGGGTTCTTCAATTGGTCAGTCTAGGCCACTTTATAGAATTCGCAGAAAAGCCACCCTCGAGGCCTCCTTTGCTCTCCGGTATCGGGTCAGCACAAAGCTTTGATCTGGCAGAAGTACCGCGCTCCTGCGAAGGGGCGATAGAGTATGTCGGAGAACCAGAGAGGACAAGATATTATTCCACTTCTTCCTGGTTCCAAAGAAACAGGGACCTTAGTCCGATTCTGGACCTCAGCGACCTCAGCGTGTCGATGCCTACAAAGTCGCATGGTGACTCTTCTGGGTCTTATTCCCATGCTGAAACAGGGCGCTCTTTTGAGCGTCTCTAGACATGCAGGGCATACCTGCATATCCCTATAAGCTCAGGTGCACAGAGGTTCCTGCGCTTGAGTTTCTCGACCACCACTTTCAGTTTCGAGCCTTCTGTTCGGACTGTCATCCGAACCAAGGGTCTTTACCAAGTGCATGGCAGTCGTGGCAGCGTCTCTGAGGAGACAGGGCCATTATGTGTTCCGTACCTGGACGACTGGCTTCTCATGGCCGCCTCAGAGAGGCATTGCTATCTTGATTCAGAGCACCCAGGACCTGTTCGGTCTCTGGGCATCCTCATAAATTACGAAGTCTCTCTGGTACCGTCGTCAGAAACTGCAGTTTATAGGCGCAGTACTGGACACTGTTCAGGAAGAGCTTTTCTTCCGGACAACAGGCGGGCGCATCAGATCCCTCATAAGGGATGTATCGTCGAACAAGATCGTACCTGCCAGGTGGGTCCTTTGCTTTTCGAACACATGGGTGCGGCCATCTACTGTCCCTTTCGCAGGCTCCACATGCGGTTTACTCAGTGGATGCTGAAAGTGCAATGGGACCAAAGGCAAGACCACTTGCAGCATCCGGTCAGAATCACGAATTCCGTGATTCGAGACTGGCAGTGGTGGCTAGTCCCAGGGCTGCTCTCCACAGGCGTCCTGTTAGTAGCGCCGTCCCGGAGTAACCCTCACCACGGCGCCTCAGGTCTTTGGTGGGGGCACACCTGGGCAGGAGTAAAGTCCCAGAATACGTGGACCCTGATGGAAGCTCATCTTCATATCAGTGTCCTAGAGATAGAGCGGTTCTCTATGCCCTGCAGGCCTTTCAGTCAGTAATCCCACACGTGTACTCTCCTGCTTCAGACAGACAACACGGCGGTGATGTATTACCTCAACAAACAAGGCGCACACTCTTACCCCTTTGCAGGAAGCCATGAGGGTGTGGGATTGGGTAATCGGACCTGGCGCAAATCTGATCACTGTGCACGTTCCGGGGTGGACAACACGATTGCAGATGGCCTGAGTCGATCCCAGGCCAGAGTCCACAGTGGGAACTTCTTCAAGAGGTAGCAGAGGATCTGTTTCTTGATGGGAATTCCAGAACTAGACTTGTTCGCATCCCCATCCAACCAAAACTGCCCAATTTTTTGCTCCTAGATCCAATGCCTGGTGTTTTCTGGCGGCGTGTTATCCCTCTCCTGGTAGAACAGATTCCTCTCGCTTTCCCTCCTTCCCGTTGATCCAGAGAGTTCTTTTCAAACTGCGCGGGGAGCCGCCTCCACGATCCTGGTGGCCCGTTCTGGCCCAGACAGATCTGGTTCCCTTTGTTGGTGCAACTATCTAGGGAACCCCGCTCCGTTGCTGCTCAGCTCCCACCTCCTGTCTCAGGAGAAAGGTTCACTTGTCCATCGGACTTCCGTTCATTGAACCTGCATGCTTGGCTCCTAGAGACATAGCCATCTTCATCCGGGGTCTACTCAGAGGTTGCAGAGGTTCTTTCTGCAGCCAGAAAGCCCGGCTAGCATCTGACGTCACGCCATGAAATGGCGCCGTTTTGTTTATAGTCGTGAGCAGCGATTTGTCCCCTTTAGGTTGTCCTGTGGGAGTAATTTTGGATTATCTGCTCTCCCTCTTTCATTCGGGTCTAGCCTACTCCTCTATTAAGGTGCACCTCTGTGCCATTTCGGCCTATCACCTCGGTGGGACACCGTACAGTGGCTCAGTTGGGCGCCTCTCGGGAATTTCTTAGGGAGTGTTACCTTAGGCCTCCTATTAGGGACCCTGTGCCTCCATGGGATCTGCTCTTTGTCCTGGAACAGCTCACGCTCCCCCTTTGAACCTGCAGCGGATTCGAGCTACGTTTTCTGTCGTGGAAAGCGTTGTTTTAGTTGCTGTTACTTGGTAGAAGAATATCTGAACTTCACGCTCTTATGTGCAAAGAGCCTTATTTAGTTTTCCACGGGACAGAGTATCCCTGAGGGCGAACCCTAAATTTTTGCCTAAGGTGGTCTCTTCTCTCACTCTGAACCAGGATATTGACCTTCGGTCTACTTCCGAGTTACTCGAATAGAGAGGCTCTGCTTCACACCCTGGATGTTCACGCAGCCTGAGGTATTACCTCAACAGAACTAAATCTTTCGTAGTTCTGAGCAGCTTGCTTCCTTCTCTGAGAGAATGATGGGCCAACCCGTATCCAAACAGTCCTTTCTTGCTGGCTTGTCCAGTGTATTTCTTACTGTTATGATATAAAACAAAAGCCCCTCCGGGCACAGTCGGGGTCATTCTACTAGAGGTGTGGCCACCTCCTTTGCAGCACTCAAGCGTCTCCACCTCTGCTATATTGCTGCAGCCACTTGGAGTTCTGTGCATACCTTTATCAGGCATTATAGCCTGGACCATGCCTCTCGGCGAAGGGCTGGTTTGAGCCTGGGCGGTGCTACAGGGTCTCCTGTCCTAGGTTCAGGACCTGGAATTCATTTCCTATTTTCCTCCTCCCAGAATTTCTGGCAGCGTTACTGCTTGGGAATCAGTCCTAATGGTGTAACCTGCTGCAAGAGCTGTGTCTCGAGTAAGATAGTACAGTTATGTAAGTACTTACCGTAACAGTAGGTCTTGAGAACAGCTCTTACACTGAGTACCTCCCACCTTCCCCTTGGAGGCATGGCTCAGTCTTTCTGAGCAGGGATTTATACCTTTCTGTCTTCTGACAGTGAATCCTCGGTCTCCCATTTCGATGTCAGACGCTGCATTGAAGTCTCGGCAGGAGAACTGAGGTCTCGTGGGACCGCCCCTTTGTATACCATACAGCGTCGGAGGCGGGACCCGGCGGAGGCGGTCCCGCTGAAGATAGCTAGCTAGAAATTTTCCGTGGGGTCCTGGCCTGCCGGCTTCAGTCTAATGGTGTAACCTGCTGCAAGAGCTGTTCTTGAAGATCTACTGTTACGGTAAGTTCTTACGTAACTGTACTTTTGACCACCTCCAATTGAACCACTGTCCTGTCCTGGATACAGTGATAATATGCGGAACAGCAGCCAGGTGTACTTTAATGGAGGAGTAACTGAGACCTGACTCCGACAGGGATAACAGGTATTGTAGAATAGAGTTAACGGACAGACCAGAGGGTCGAGCTTCCTGGCTGTGGCCCACAGACAAAAGCGTTTCCACTTCATGGCGTAAGTGGCCCTGGTAGTGGGCTTCTGAGCCTCCACCAAAATCGGATGATTTCATCAGATACTCCAAAGCAAAGTTTTGCTAATTCGAGGAGCCAAGCATGCAGGTGAAGGGAGGCGTAAATGGGATAAACCAAGGTCCCGTGCTGCTGTGAGTAGCTGACCCGAAAGTGGGAGTGGCCATGGGGACTCCACTGACAGATGCCTGAGAAGAGGAACCAAATCTGTCTGAGCCACAGAAGGGCTATCAGGATCATGATTACGCTCTCTGATTGGGCTTTGAGGAGGTCCCGCTGCAAGAGGGAAGGGGGTGGGCGGGAGGCATAAAGAAACCTCACGTTCAGGATAGGGACAATCGTTTTGCCAAGCTCCAGGCTTGGGATCGAGTGAGCAGAAACTGGGCAGTTTTCGTTGCACTGAGATGCAAGAGATCCAACCTCTGGCATCCCCACCTGGCAAAGAGTTTGTCTGCTACGGACTGTAGCAGGGACCAATCGTGATGAGGGTTTGCTCAGCTGAGAGCCTCTGCAACCACGTTCAAGGAACCGGAATGTGGACTGCTGAAAGATGGAGATGGTGCTCCACCACCCAGTCCCACACCCTCACTAGCCTCCCGACAAGGGGTAGGTGTGTGCCTCCTTGCTTGTTAATGTAGAACACCACCAGGTGTTGTCTGTCTGAGCAGGGAGGTGACCGGGCAAAATGGATGGGGCCAGTGCCTGTAGGGAGTACAGGACCGTCCTGAGCTTGGGCATGTTGATATGCAAGTTCTCCTCTAAAGGGGACCACAGCCCTTGAGTTCTATGGGTCCCCAGTTGAGCCCCTCCATCCTGTCCCAGGCGCATTCGTGGTGAGAGTCTGGGTGGGGCTGTCTGGCTGGAAGGGGAGTCCTCAGCAGAGATGCTGGGAGGCGCCCACCAGCAGAGTTCCGATGAATTGGCTCAGAGATCCTGACAGGCAAATCCAAGTCGTCCCTGGTCTGGTCCCACTGGACTCGGGCGCCCACTGAATGGTGTGCATCGTAGCCTGGCGAAGGGACCAATTCTATGGCACCGCCATGTGACTCAGGAGCCTGAGAATGGACCTGGTGGGAGCGATGGGCGCTGAACAGCTTTGGATTGCCAGCGTCTTGGCGTGCTCCGCCCTGTCTGAGGGAGAAGGCCTTCCCAAGGTGATATCCAAGAGAGCACCTATGAACTGCAGGCGTTGAGAGGGAAGAGCTGAGACTTTTCTGGGTTTACAGTGATCCCCAAGCGCCGACAGGGAGGTGTGTCAGGATGGTCTCCCAAAGGCGAGACCTGGACAAAGCCAAGAGGAGCCAGTCGTCTAGAGGAACAGAAAGTGGCCGTTTCAGCGCAGAGCTGCTGCGACAACAGCAAGGCACTTGGTGAAGACTCTGGGAGTGGAGGAAAGGCCGAAAGGAAGGACCTTGAACTAAGTGGGCCCAACACTCGACCCTCAACCTCAAGAATCTCCACTGACTCTAGCATATGGGAATAAGAAGGTAAGCGTCTTGCATGTCCAGTGATGCCAGCCAGTCCCGACCAAAGGAAGGGAAGGAGGTCGGAGCGCCACCATGTGGAATCTGCGATGAGACCCATTGACTGAGGTCCAAGATAGGTTTAAAGTCCCCGACTTCTTGGGAACCAGGAAGACGCGGAGTAAAACCAGACTCCACTTCCGTCTCCGGGACGTGTTCTGTGGCGTCCTTGTCTGGGAGACTGGATTTCCTGTCTGATGGGAGCCCTGTGGTTTCTCGGGTAGTAAAACTTGGGCGGTGGTCTGTCTGGGGGCAGAGATTCAAACTCTGTGGAATGCTCGAACTCTATGAGGTCGAGAACCCACTGGTCAGAGGTCACTTTTCCACGCTTGGGCATAAATAGAAAACGACCTCCCACCAAGCTGCAATGGACTTTACTTCAGAGGAACAGTATTCTACCAAAAGAACCTACTGGAATTTCTGGAGATGCCAGAATCTTTGTCTGGTTTGGTTCCTCCACTTTTCCTGCCTTGGAGGATCCCACTTATGTAGTCTGGTATATGCCAAACAATATACCAGCTGTGCCAGAAAAGGTAGACAGAATGTATTCTGCCCCTTCTGGAAAGACCTTTTATGCCAACTGGCCTGAAACTGACCAGGTGGTGATCAGAGCTGCCAATGATAGGTTCAGGGCACCTAGACACTTGAGTTCCTTTCCTCCTGATAGAGAATCCAGGAGGTTGTATGTTACAGGCAGGCCTACATATGCCTTTGCTTCATTGTGCCTATGTATTGTTAACTACCAGGCCCATATGATAAAACATCAGAACACCCTCTGGAGGAAGGCTAAGGCTGCTGTACAGGTCTTGTCTGGGGTACTGCTAAGCAAGAGTTAATGAAAACTCTTACTGCTGGTGCCAGTGTAGGAAATTCTCATGCCTGTGTCATGGCTGCTGCCTCTAGCATGTGTTTCAGGTGCTACTGTTGGCTCAGAGTAGCAGGTTTTGTAACTGATGCGCAGTAAACAGTTCTCAGTGCCCCATTCAGAGGGCAGAAGCTGTTTGGCCAGCATGTGGAAGATGCTTTGCAAAATCTTAAATCATCTGGCAGGACTCCGGCGTCAGTGCGCTCTCGGCACCATACCCAACCCATGGGTAGAAGCAGGTTTAATTTCCGCCCCTCTGTTGTCAGGAGACAGCGTCTGGCCTACAGACAGCAGGGAAGAGGCAAAAGTGCGGGGCCTTATCCAGTCCCCATCACTACCCCAGGTTCCCATTCAAAGTACCTAGAAGTAATGGAGCTGGTTGCTCTTCTCCTACTGGCTCAGCATGACTCCTTATACATATTAACAGCCCCAACCACCTTTACCTTCAGGGTGGTTGTCGAGCAATACCTAAATTAACACAGATGTCAATTAATAAAAGTGCAGGATTTGTTGGACTTGAAACTTAGTTTTAAAACTTATACCTAATTTTATATATTGGCCACTAACACAAATATATCATTTATCATTGATTACTGCTTCCTGAAGTTTGGAAACAAACAATTATTAAGCCTATACCCAAATCTGTCTCACCTCATGACTTAGATAATTATAAGCCAATGTCTATTCTTTCTCCTTAAGTAAAATATTTGAAAAAATTATTAATGGCCAATTGGTTGAATATTTAGAGGCTGAAGGACTTTGCTCTCGGAGCAGCATGGCATCCAGTTTTAGTACTGGTACTACACTGGCACATTTCACAAACCATACCTTAAGATCAGTGGATACAGGGATATTGACTGGTGCAGTGTTTATTGATCTGTCAAAAGCTTTCTGTTTGGTCAATTATGCCGTGCTGCTCCAGAGACTGAGGACTCTGGCCTGACAGATAGGCCTTGTGAATGGTTTCACAGTTATTTAACTAACCATCCTAAAAAGTAAATCTAGGTGGGGCTGATTCACAGACATGTATGCCTAGCAAGGAGTTTCTCAAGGGTCCATATTGGGACCCTGTTGTTCTCCTTATTCATTAATCAATTTCTGAAGTTCCTAATGCCTCAAGAATGTTGCTTTATGCAGATGACATCATTTATTTACTAGTTCTGCAAACGTAGACAAAATCAATATTTCATTAAACCAAGATTTCAGTGTTTTAAATAAATGGCTATTGCAACACAGATTAATATTAAACAGCAAAAAACCACAAAGTATTTTATTTGGTTTGATCGTAAATTGTATAATCGCGAAACCATTACTAGTTCATGGCGTAGCTGGATCTTTGATACAAGTCTCTGAGACCAAATATCTTGGAGTGTTATTAGTCCCTAACCTCACATTTTCATCTCATGTTAGAAAGACAGTAAAAGCTGTGAATCAAAACTTGGTGCTTTGTACACGAGTTAAAGATTGCTTAACAAGAGAAGCTGGAGAAACCATATCTAAAGTGTGTTACTGTCTACATTATATTGCAATTCTTTTTGTTTACTAAATTAGTGAAAATTATCTGTATTTAATTAATAAAACTTTCAATTCAATATGCAGATTTGTCCTGGCTAAGCCATTTAAAAGACACCACTGTATTCTGTATGATGCCCTTGGTTGGTTGCCCCATGCTGACTTATCATTATAACCTGGGTTGTATGATTAATAGTGCAATTGTCCAAGGTTGTAAATCTCCATCTATTTTGCTAAAAATTAAGGATGAACCTAGACTGCTTTGCTCCTCCACTGTTTTACACTTGTTTTGTCTAAATTTTCTACTTGTATGGGAGAGGCTTTTCTATATATAGAGTTCAGATTTTTGGAATTCCTTACCTTATAAATGTGTAAATGCCCTTCAGTTTACTATTTAACTCATTCACACCACAAGATCTCTTTGAGACTTCCACCACTTGTGCCCTGTATACTCTTAGCAGTGCATCCTGAGCCTTTCTAAGAAAAATCAAGCCATAATCAGCATGCCACAAACAAATGTGAATACCTCTTGAACCGTAAGTGCTACACACAAAGTACAGTGGCAGAGTTGTTCAGCACATTACCTTTCCAATAGTGCTATGCAATCAATTTGTTTTTTTTTATACTAGCTGAAATAACGAACAACTGTTTTGTTTTTGTTTTTCAGATTTTTTCAAGGAGCTTCAGTGTGGCTTGAGAGACAAATGTCAACCATGCACACCATACCATTAAACATGCAAATAACTCCTGAAGTATACATGGCAGACACAAAGTATCAGCAGCAGTATTATTCAGTACAAAATTACCTTTTAACGGTGCTATGCAATCAGTTGTAATCCATTTAGTTTTTATTTTATACTAGCTGAAATACCAAACAGCTGTGCTTTTTTTCCAGATTTAGTCAAGGTGTTAAGGTAAGGCTGAGAGACAAATGTCAGCCATGCATACCATACCTTAAACAAATGTGAATAACTCCTAAAGTATGCATGATAGACAGAAAGTATCGGCAGCTAAATTTTTCAGCACACAATTACCTTTCTAATGGTGCTATTCAATCAGTTCTAAGCAATTTGGTTTGTGTACTATTTAGGTAAAACTGCTGACTTCAGATGTTTCCAGGCCTGAGTGAAAGTTAGCTGAAGTCGTCTACAGGCGTTATTGGCCTGAATAGCTATGCTTTCAGATACCACCTACAAGCGTATCTAGGCCTGAATGAGTTAAGAAAGCTTTATTAAGTCACCTGCAATCTCTTGCTTTGTGTAACTGTTTTAAATATGTATACATATATTTATATTATTGTGTGTATCATTTTAGCTTCCACTTTGTTTGAAGCTCGGGTCATTCCTGAAAACAGGCTTTAGTCCAGTGTGCTTACCCAGTTAATAAAGTGAATTGAATGGGGTATCACCAGCAGAAAGAGGTAGGTGGTGTTAGTAGTGAGACCTCCCATGAGTATTGTGTCCAGTTCTGAAACCTCATCTCCAGAAGGACATAGAAAGAGTGGAGATGGTCCAGAGGAGGGCAACCAAAATGGTGCAGGGTCTGCATCAAAAGCCCTTTGAGGAAAGACTGAAGGGCCTCAGTATGTATACCCTGGAGGAGGAAAGGAGGTAAAGGTGGGATATGATAGAAACTTTCCAGTACCTCACAGGTATGAATAAGGTTCAAGAGGGAGAAAAAAACATGCTCAAGGACAAGGGGTCATGCTGTGAAGCTGCAGAGGGGTAGACTCAGAGGAGATGTGTGGAAGCACTTCTTCTTGGAGAGGAGTGGTGGATGCCTGGAGCAGCCTCCCAGCAAAGGTGGTGGGGGCAAAAACTGTAACAGGGTTCAGAAAAGCATGGGATAGGCATAAAGGAACCTTAGTGATGAAACATGGGTGGAGATAAGCCAGAGATAAAGTAGGGTCTGCAATGATACGGGAGGTAGGAAAACGGGCAGACTGGGTGGGCCAGCGGTCCTTAATGCTTTTAAATTCTATGTTTCTATGTATGTTTTCCTTACCTGGATGACTAGCTGGTAAGCGCACAATCCAGGGACGGCTGCTCCAGACTCTAGCTCAAACCAGGCAGATGCTTGATGCTCTAGGGGTGACGATCAGCATACCAGAGTCTGTACTGACACCCTGCCAAAGTCTGTAGTGCATAGGGCACTTCTGGATACAGCCAGGGTTCGGCGTTTGTGCCTCTGGACAGGGCAGACCACCTGATCACCCAAGCACAGTTGGTGCACAGCCATTACATCTCAGCAAGGATGTTTCTGTGTTTTGGGGACTATTGGCAGCAGCCATTGTTACCATACCACTGGCCAGACTGCATGCGCATCACAGTGGACCCTGAGGTCCAGTGGGACCAGCTGACAAGACAATCTAGAACAGATGGTTCTTGTCACATGCCCCGTCTTGCAAAGTTCTCAACTGGTGGATGGAACACAATAACCTGGTCAGAGATGTTCCATTCTTGATTCCTTCCCAACATCAAACCCTCACCATAGATGCTTTGGGTTCAGGATGGGAAGCCCACCTGGGCCCTCTGCAGACACAAGGCACGTGGAACCAGGTGGAGGGCACTTTGCACATAAATGCTCTGGAAGTGAGAGCGGTCCTATATGGGCGCCAGGCCTTCAGGAAGCACTTGTTCCCAGGTCCTGTGTTAACACAGATGGACAATGTCAGTATGATGCATAGCATCAGCAAGCAGGAGTGGGACTCATTCTTACCCATTGTTTAGGGAAGCAGTGAGAGTTTGGTATTGGGCTCTAGAACACAGTCTAGAACTACCATCAGTACATGTTCCAGGTGCCCAAAATGTCTTTGCAGACAAACTAAGCCAGTCACAGTCCAGGCTCTGCCCCTATGCAAGAGTTTACTGTCAGAGGAGCAGGGAACCATAGTCCACCCGGACTTGAAGTCCCTACATCTGCACGCATGACTTCTTGAAGACATAGCTCATAGCTCACTTTGGGGCATCACAGAAAGTGGCGGATGCTCTTGTGGCTGCCGAAAAACTATTCACCAGGCAAGCTTACTCCATGAAATAGAAGCAGTTTGCTTTATAGGCTGCTTCCCATAACCTGGATCCGTTTACCCCATTTTCCTGCCCAGTCAGTCTGTTTACCCATTTACCTGCACAGTCAGTCAGGTTCTAGAGTACTTGCTGTCCTTGTCAGATTTAGGCCTGCAGTATTCCTTACTCAAAGCACATTGCTGTCATGTCAGCTTTCCATGTGCCAGTGGATGGCCGCATGGTTGCTCAGCTGGAAGTAGCTTATGCAGCTCGTTGAGAGCATTTTATATATAAAGACTCCTATTCGAAATTCAGCCCTAACTTGGGATCCGAATTTTATTTTGTAAAAGCTACTTTGGTTCCTTTTGAGCCAGCTGCGACTTATGGCTTCTGCTTTCTGCTCAGAAAGCATTATTTTTAGTTGTAATTACTTCTGCTCGAAGGATTTCAGAGCTCGCGATCTAATGTGCGAGCCTTCTGATTTGATTTTCCACAAAGGCAGGGTGTCTAAACAATGCCTATGCCAAATAACTAACACATTGTATTATGTTCTCTTACAGGAAGTATAGTAAGGAGCTCCTATTTACGGGTTGTGGTCATTCCACCAGGGACATGGCCACTTCTGTAGTTGTTTTGAATGTTTCCGCTGCAGAGATTTATGCAGTTGCTACCTGAGTACTGACCACACTATGAATAAGCACTACAGTCTGGATATTGTCTCTCGTAGACAACCTGGGTTTAGCCTAGCTGTTCCACAAGGCCTACTATCATAAGCCTATAAGGCTCAAGTTGCCCAGACATTTAGCTTTTGATACTCTTTGGGACTTGTTCAGTGGTGTGACTTGATGAAAAGATATCCTCAAAGAAGATAAAACAGGTATGTAAGAATTTACCATAACAGTAGATCTTGAAAGATTCTCTTTCATGAGACTATGCTGTCCTACCCTTCTTCCCCAAAGGACAAAGGATGCTTGCACTGCTGTTTTAATTGCTACATTTTCTGCACTCTGTCTCGCCTGGTATGTGGAGTGCTGGGATTTCTCCTGGTTCCCTACAAGGAGGTCCACTGAGCATGATCTCCAGCAGGGAACTGAGGAGAGGAGGGGCTGCACGTTTTTATGTATCGCTGACATCTGACGTTGCTACGGGTGGCCCCTGGCTGTTTCAGAAAGATTGCATGTGGTCCTAGTGCCTGGAGGCTTTAGTTCCCAAAGGTGTGACCTGATGGATGAGCTTTTCTTAAAAGATCCACTGTTATGATAAGTTCTTATGTAACTGTTCTTTATAGAATACGTCAGCCAAGAAGTAAACAAAATTATTCTGATACAGTCTACTATACTGCAATAAACTTTCAGTAAACCAAAATGTTTTGCACACTAAGTGTACATTGAGACCAGCCCCACAGTTGGGTATGGGATCCTTAGTGCAGATTGTTCCCCTTTAAATTCAGCTGCTTCTTTGCAACCTGTAAATGAGACTGTGAGCTGATGTGCATTTTAAATAAAATATTACCTGGATTCAGTATAGTTGGTTGCTAAGACCTGTTATTTTGAGTGCAATAACCTTTGGAGGCAGTATAAGCGAAGTAGATGAGGGCATTAAAGGTGACCGGCAAAGATTCTCAGTACAGGGCTGTCCCTGTAATATTGATACCTTTCCCTCTGCGGTCCATAGGGCTGAGTTTTAAAATTTATTTTACAGCCTGTCATTTGTATTTTAATTTTGCAGAGTTTCAATGACAGCGGAAGCACAAGGAGCTCCTAGAAGCAATCGGCTGTGAGCATTATGGGACAACTTCCATTTAGTGACATTGATCCGCTATTGCTGTACTGCACACAGCAGGAGGCGGACATTGTTTAAGTTTATATAGCATTGGCGTAAAGGGTTCATGTTTAGAAGTATACGTGCAGGTGGTCTACATCTAGACCTACCTGTACATATACACAAACAAGAACTACACAACAATATAAACTTAAAACAAATACCCTACTCCTGTTGTGTGTAGTATAGCAATAACGCTGAAGGAAATGGGAAGCTTCATAATGCTTAGCAGATCGGGCTTCTCGGGAGCTCCTTCCATCGTCACGAAACTCTGCAAAATTAAAATACAAATGACAGGCTGTAAAATAAACTTCAAACTCAGTCCTATGAGGACCGCGAAGGGAAAGGTACGTGATATTACAGGGACAGCTCTGTACTGAGAACCTTTGCCGGTCACCTTGTTGCAAACCTGAGAAGCTGGGTTTGAATCCCATCAGCTCCCACTTGCATATTGTGTGACCCTGAACAAGTCACTTAACTTTCTTGTGCTCCCAGGTCACATCTGGAAACAAGCTCCACTTAGTGTGCTTTTCCTGATTAAACAATTTCCCTTTTACTTCCTGTGCCAGAATGAGAAGTTAAAACAGGCATCCCCTAATGTTTCTATTTCACTCTGTCCTTTCTTCTTTTCTTTTTGACTATCCTTTCTCTTTCTCTATCAGGGTGGCCAACCTGATATCTTATTTATTTTTTTCTTTTCTATCCTGTTTGTTAGAAATGCCTCATGCCTAGTTAGTAAGCAGCTCCTGTAAACTGTACCTTAGTTGTTAAAAAAAGAAAGAAAAAAAGTGGTCCTCTGCTGCTGCTAGCAGTATGACAGACATGGTTTAAGTCTGTGTGATCGTGCGGTAGAATGTGCGCATTACATGCAATTGCCCCAAATGGTTTAGTGCTCCTGTGTCTTTGCAGCGAGTGTGTAGACTGAAAAACTCAGTCAGGAACACATAAAACACTCCCTTAGGTAAAAATGAGGAATTCCAAGCATATAAACCCTAATGATGCCCATATAAAGAAGTGCTGCATGTATCGGGTACAGCAAAGAAGCTGGCCTTGCTGTCAAACAAAGCGCTGAAAATGAAATGGAAGCCGATGACTGAAAAGTTTTCAGCCAACAGCTGTTTTGCAAAGCTAATTATGCTACAGAAAAGTTGTTTCCTGAATAAAAAGCATTTGTATAAATTACAAGCAGTTATTTGTATATAGCTATAAAGAAATGTATGCCTTGAAATTGTTTTCTGTTCTGTATGTTTTCTTTAAATGTTTATTTCTTCAAAAAGCAGAAGGATCCTAGTGCTTGCAAGAGTAAACAGATAAGGAAGCGGCGCCATTATCAGTTTACATTTTTCAAGCCTAGTGATACCTACTGAATATTTTTCTTTTCTAGGGACATGGATATGTTGTTCATCCACACTCATTGGCAGGTATCCTTGCCGCTTTAAATCTTGCGGAAGGTCTTCAAGCTTGCTCCTCCCCCACCCGGTGGTATAACTCGGCTCCACCCCATGGCGCAGATCTTCCTTACGCTTGGAAGCTCAGGTTCCCTCCTTAGCGCTGCGTTTGAGACTGGTTCCTATTTTCTCCGTTTAGGGTTAAAAATAAATTTGCGAATAAGACTCCTGTCTTCGATCCCTCGCTGACTGCGATGGACAATCGACTCCCAGATTTCGGAGATGCCCATGCGGTGAGAAGATGTCTCGGACGGATCCACACTCCGCGTGTCTACTGCCTGGGCCTTGAGCACGACCCGCGGGCTTCGACCTGCGCTCATCTTTCGGCCCTACGTCCCGAAGACTGTGCTGCCCGGTGCAACTGGGCGTCCAGGCGTTCCCTCAGTGAAGTCTAAGGAGGCCCGGTTGGCGGTGTCAGCGGCGGGCTCGGCGGATCAGCTCGGCGGATGTTCACCCCTCGAGAGGAGGCGGCGCGGGCGTATCTTCCTCGACTTGGCATTTGTCCCGCTCTCTCTGGGTTCTTCCTACACGGCTTCTTTTTTCAGGAGCTTGTCTGTCCCTCTCCACTAAGGGAGAAGGGCCTACGTCTGCTGGACCTTATTCTCGGTCCAAAAAGGACAAGGGTAAGTCCCTCCGTCGGCCTCTTGGGAGGCGGGGAAAGGTCTCCCGAGTGGTGGGCCGTCTCGAAACTTTCAGTCGACCGCTCGGCTCGACCACTGGCCTCACGGGTCGTCCCGTCAGGTCAGTTGGCCGAGACTCCCACCGGCAAGTAGATTTTCTCGACCGTTGGATGGGCTGTGCCTTTAGCAGCCGAGATTCCCTCTCCCGGTTCCCCGGGAGGTTGAGATCCCGCTGGCTCGCCCGTGCCTCGGTTCGGAGCCCTCGGATGAACCATCCGAGCCGAAGGAGATGCGGTTCCGGCCGACACTCCCACCGACCTCGGAAATTCCGGGTCTCGGTCTCGGTCTCGGACCTCTTGGCGGTCCAGCGATCCCGTCATAGCGGTCTCGGTCTCGGCACATGATGGCAGCGTCGCCGCTCATCCTCGTCCTCCTCACCGGGCGAGGAGGCTTCAGCGTAAGTCGTCGGCAATCACGAGACCTTATGTTGCAACAAGCTCTCCTGGCGGGAGTAAGCCGACTCCGTCGCTCCCGGCCATTAAGTAACTGTCACCGGGCGGCCGACACAACCCCTCGACTTATCCGAGAGCCTATCCCCAGGCGGTTGTTCGGCAAAACAGCTGCTCCACCGATTCGGTGGAACCTCCGCCTCCACAGCCACCATTTGGGGCTCCGACCAAGGATTCTCGGTCGGCTAAAGGGTCTACCCATCGGCTGTCAGTTACCCTCACTCCGACCGACCTCGGCAGGTGAAGGTGGCTCAGGCCAGAGGCAGCTCTTGAGGACTCTTCCGAGTCCGAAGATGATTCCTCCTTTCTCCAAGCGACTGGACTTGGAGTCTTCAGGAGGTCAGTCAATGGACGATAGCCGTCGTCCTTCCTAGGACTGCTTGGCTCATCTCGGAGTCCACGGGATGGAGCTCGAACCCATTCCAAGCAGACCCAGGTATCCCCTCACGAGATTCTGGACCGAGGATTCTCAGGCGGAGGCCTTTCAGTGGCCGAGGCCATAGTGAGTCCGGCACTGGAGCTCTGGCAGCGCCCTGCTTCCTGCCCTGCGCCTTCGACCAGGATGGCCAGGAAGTATCACGGTCCTACCGGTTCCTTGTCCGGTTTTGAACACCCTCTGCTGAGGTTGGTTACCGACAGTGTTTTCCGTAGCGCCGGTAGCGCCAGGGATGTGGACAAACCTCCTGACAAGGGTCCAAGAAATTGGACTATGTCGGGCGAAAAGTCTCGCTCGTCCTCTCGGCCTTAGTCAGGCCAGTTCGGCCGTCCTCATGGCACATTTTTCTCATGCCCTGTTGGGCTCCTGGATGAGGTCATCCCTCATCTCGCCCGATCTGCAGACTACGGTTAAGCAGGTGCGGGACCAGGGCAGGGCAGTGGCCAAACAGCAGCTCCAGACTGCTTTGGATATAGGGGACTCATGTGCCAGATCGGTGGCGGCCGCAGTGGCTGTCGTCGGTGGGCTTGGCTGAGGATATCCACCTTCACTCGGATACCCAGCACAAGGTTGGCGGATGTTCCCTTCTTGGGACTGACCTCTTGACCCTGGGGTGGAAGGTCACCTGCAGAGGATCGAGAAGTCCAATGCTACCTTGGACTCGGTCTCTTTCTCTCCAGAAGGACAAAGGCCATGAAACCACAGCCAAAGCCCTTTGGTCCTTCTGCGCCACGGCGCCCGGCCAACAACGTCAGGGCCAGCAGGCTGAGCCTTGGCATCAAACCCAACCGCCGGCCTCCTCTAACAGGAGGCAGGAGGAAAAAGGCCCAGGAGGTCCCTGGCGGTCCCTCCTCAAACCTGCCCAGTGACGGGCTGAGGAATTGTCGCCCCATTCCGTCTGCCCTGGGTCCCCGTGAGGACGGCTCCAGCACTTCCGTTCCGCCTGGTCCGCTGTTACCCACGGACAGGTGGGTCTTGAGAGGTGGTGGGAAGAGGCCTGCCTCTGGAATTCGAGCAGGCACCACTTCAGAGCCGTCGCCTCGGGAGCCAGGATCCCCAGCCTCACTGGCGGCTCGTCGACCGACGCCGCCTCCTCCTCCAGAAGGAGGTGATAAGAGAGGTGGTGGACCCTCCTTCAGACCCAGGGTTTGTGTCCAGGTACTTCCTGGTTCGAAGCAGACGGGGGCTGGCGCCCCATTCTCAAACCTACCACGACCTAAACAAATTTCCTAAGGTCTCGAACCTTCAGGATGGTCACTCTGGCTCAGATAATACCATCCTTGGAGCAGCGCGTGTGGTTCTGCTCTCTGGACTTGCAGGACAGCGTTTTTCGCGTCCCTATCCGTCCGTCTCACCAGAATTCCTTCGCTTCCAGCGGAAGGATCCCTTTCGAGTTCCAAGCCATGCCCTCGGCTTGTCTCCAGCTCAGGGTCTTCACAAATGCATGGCAGTGGTGACAGCATTCCTACTGACGCCGAGGGGAGTCGGGTGTACCCTTACCTGGACGACTGGCTGATAACAGCTCCCTCCGGAAGGAGGCCGGAGTGGTCCAGAGATCTGGCCCTCCAGGTCTGCTCTCAACTGGGCCTCCTTATCAGCGAGGCCAAGTCTGAACTCGAGCGAAGCAGGTGATTCTATTCATCGGGCGCAGCTCGACTCTCTTCGAGCCAAGCGGCTCGGCGGACAGGGCCGAGGTTCTTTCCTCCTTTGCCCGATCATTTCTGGTTGGGCAATTGCCCTGCCCGGGACTTCCTCGCCTCCTGGGTCTCATGGCGGCCTGCACCAGCGTGGTCCGTTGGGCCCGCTGGAACATCGCGTCCCCTTCAGTGGGGACTGGCCAGCCAGTGGTCCTGGCATGCGATCCTTTGGACCAGCTTATATCGGTCACACAGGGGATGTGGGCGCTCTCCAGTGGTGGACCGTTCCAGATCATTGCAGGAGGGCATCCGTTCGTCCGCCCGAGCCGGACGGTCTCTCTATCGACCGATGCCTCTCTGATGGGTTGGGGTGCCCATCTGGGGAACACCGGGCTCATGGCCTCTGGTCCCAGGGAGTCCCGATGCCACATCAACCTGCTGGAGCTCCGAGGCGGTCCGCCTAGCTCTCACCGCCTTTGCTCCGTTCCTCCGGGTCAAGTGGTCCGAGTCCAGGCGGACAATACCACAACCATGTACTATCTAAACCGCCAGGGGCGGGGACGCGCTCCATGCTTCTATGCAAGGAAGCTCTCCGATTTCGGTCACTCGTGCGCAGTCTGGAGGCGGATCTCCTAGCCATTCACGTGGCAGGAGCCTCCAACACCCTGGCCGATGCCCTGAGCCGGATAGGGCTGCATCCCAGTGGTCTCTCCTGCGAGGTAGTACAGCATCTGTTCTCCCATTGGGGCACACCTCAGGTGGACCTGTTTGCCTCAGGGAGAAGCAAGCTGAGTCTGTTCCATGCCCGCCCCCTCAGCAGGGCTCGCTGCAGGGGATGCCTTCTCGAGGCAGTGGACCCGGGCCTCTTTTCGCCTTTCCCCATTTCCCTTGATCCACAAGGTGCTTCTCAAGGCGAGGAGGGACAAGGCGCAGGTGATTCTGATAGCCCCAGACTGGCCTCGCCAGTTCTGGTACCAGATCTCCTCAGTCTCAGCTCCAGGACTCGGCAGCTTCCAGCTCGCCCGGACCTGCTCTCAGTCAATCAGGGGAAGGTGTTCCATCCGGACCTTCAATCCCTGCACCTGGCGCCTGGTTCCTGGGCGGCTGGAGTTCCAGGCCTTGGGTCTTTCCGACGAGGGTCCTCAATGTAGTTGAGGCGTCCGTAAGGAGTCAACCAGAAAATGCATGCCTTCAAATGGAAAAGGTTTTCCATTTGGTGTCAGAACAAGGGCTTGGACCCTTCCTCCTGTTCCTTGGCAAGCATCTTGGACTATTTATGGTCCCTTTCTAGTCAAGGGCTTGGGTCGGCGACCTAAGGGTGCACCTGGCAGCCATCTCTGCTTACAGGCGCGGGCGGGAAGCAGTCGGTGGCGCGCAGGAGAAGGTGGTCTGGCGCTTTTTCAAAGGCCTTGATCACATTTCCTCAGTCGGGAACCCCCACCTCCGTGGGATCTACTGCTGGTACTGGCAAAGCTCATGGGCAAGCCATTGAACCTATGCACAGGTGTGCTCTCTCTCACCTGTCATGGAAGACCGCCTCCTTGGTGGCTATCACGTCAGCCAGAAGGATGGGAGAGCTCCAGGCGCTCCATCGAGTCTCCTTACCTGGTCTTCCACAGGGACAAGGTTGTCCCTCCCCACCGAAATTCCTTCGAAGGTGGTGTCAGAGTTTCACCTTAACCAGGTGTTGACTCTGCCGGTGTTCTACCCCAATCACACCTCGGAGGCGAATATAGGCTCCATACTTTGGACCCTAGAAGGCGCCCTATTACAAAAGAGCGCCACGGCTGAGAGTCAGGGAGAGGTTCGCCAGCTGTTTGTCACCTACGCTGAAGCCGCATCTGGCAGACCTGCAGCCAAGCGGACGATAAGCAGTGGGTCACCTCCTGCATAGATCTCTGCTATAAGTTGGCGGGCATGGAGCCTCCCAGAGGGATAAGAGCTCATTCTACCCGCCATACTGCTGCATCGGTGGCTGCTTCCAGGGACGCCCCTATCCAGGAAATCTGCAGGGCTGCTACCTGAAGTCAGCAAACACCTTCATTACCCATTACCACATCGACCTTGAGTCACGCCGGGATGCTGGTTTGGGGCCTCGGTTCTCAGTCTCTCTTCCCAAGTAAGTATTGGGGTGTGCGTCTTGCCTCCTCCTCCCGGAGAACTGCTAGGAGTCTGCCAATGAGTGTGGATGAACAACATATCAAGTCCTAGAAATACAGGTTACTCACCTGTAACAGGAGTTCTAGGAATGGTATATGTTGTTCATCTACATTTCTCATTCTCCGGCTTCGACGCACAACCTGAGCTTTCCAGCGGCCAGATCTGCGCCATGGGGGCGGAGCGAGTTATACCACCTGCTGGTGGGAGGAGCAAGCTTGAAGACCTTCCGGCAAGATTTAAAGCGGCAAGGATACCTGCCAATGAGTGTGGATGAACAACATATACCATTCCTAGAACTCCTGTTACAGGTGAGTAACCTGTATTTTCTGGTTTAAAATATTACAATGAGCCAGAAATAAAAGATAAAGGGTCATTACCAAGTGATGTTTCCAGAGGTCCTGCTATAGGGATGGCAGACCCTGAAATGGCTGTATTTATGGGAGAAGTAATTTGTGATGTCACAGAGGGAGAGCCAGTTCCCTATGGTGATGTCATACCATAGTAATTAAGGCTTTTGCTTTCTCCTCACAGAATAGAGACTACTTAAGAACCTATGTGGTGGACATAGAGGATAGCATTAAGCCAGAAATGCTAGGGCATTGTTTTATAAACGTAGAGATTTAATATACTGTTAACCTGCTAATTGTGTTATCACATGACCTCTGATGTCTCATCAAGCAGCTTTATATGGTAGTCCGCTAGAGGCTAGATAGATAGGTTGGATGATAGTTGCTTTCTGACCTCAGACCGAATAAAAGCTGAGGAAAAGCTAAGTGTGGAAAGTTTACACACTGAAAGGAAGGAAGATTACAGGAATTCTTTTATTACTATTTTGTTGGAGAAGAATTATTTCCTGATGATTTGCATTGGTGTGAAGAACTAACACCTATTTATTTTCCTTTCTGTTAAGCTTCTTTATTTGGACAATAAAATGATAAGCATACCATGCATTTGTTTATGCACTATACTAAACTGTCTGTTTGATCTGTTATAAAGAATCTCGCTACCACACTTCCTATTTTGATACTACACTGCCACCATTTTGGAATCGTGTGATGTTATGGAGGAAAATTGTGCCTGACTACACACAGCTTCAGCCTGCATGACATCACAAAACTGTGACAGTGTGTAGCATCAAAATAGATAGATAAGACTGCTGTGAGCTACAAAAGCCAAATCTTCATTTAAGTGTTTTGCATGACCTTTCAGCCATGTGAGGCAGTGTTGATGTTTCCCTTTAAAACTATGTTACTTTTAAGGTTCATGGAATGATTAGAAAGTATTCCAGTTATGGTATTAAAACTAAAATGTGTTAAATAGTATGTATATTTAGAACAGAATATGTTGGGATTGGTTCATGCGGTAATAAGTCATGTTTTCTTCTCCCCACACACACACAGAGAGAAAGGAGAGGACCATATCATGAATATACTGCTGCTGATCGTACTTACTTTGAGACTGTGAGAGCACCTGGAACTTACCCAGAAGATCCTCGTGAGGAGTATCCAGCACGTAGCAGAGAATTTTACCCTGAGTGGGATCCTTATCAAGGTGACTTCTATGATCCCCGATATTAGAAGACCAAGGGAATACAGAGAATTTAGAGACCCATACTTAACAGGACATAAGGGAATACAGTTATAGACAACGAGAGCGTGAGAGGAACGTGAACGGTTTTGAGACTGATCGAGACCGAGATCATGAAAGAAGAACCATAGAACACAGTCAAAGCCCTGCCCATTCTCGAAGGACACAAAAGCCCCACTGGTTCACCTGCAAGGTCAGAGGTTACAAAGTGACTCTGAGCGAAGAATCTATAGCAGATCTTCAGATCGCAGTGGAAGTTGCAGTTCAGTTTCACCACCGAGATATGAAAAGATAAGTCAAGAGCAGATCGTTATGGTAAAATGACAAGTTAGAAAAGACCGCATTTTGATCCAGACAGGACTGACAAAGACAAGCTGGTGAAGAAGGAAAAGGTAGACAAAGAAAAGTTGATAAGCTAAAAGTTCGAAAGTCAAAGCTCCTTCTACAAGCTCACCTTCTTCTGAAACCGAGCAGGAGCATGAAAGAGAACCCAGTCCTGAAACACTAGGGAAGAGCAAGCAGCAAGGCAAAGAGAAAGTAGACAAAGAAGGAAGTTCTAAGAATAGACTAGACCTAATGCCATGTGTGATATTAACCCGAGTCAAGGAAGGAAAAGCTGTTGATCAGACTGGTGTGGATAAGCGAATCAAGACTGAGAGTGACAGTGTCAAGTCCCCTTCCCTGGAACAAAAATTACAGTCATCTAGAGCTGAGATAACTAAATCTGATCAGCCCAAACCAGAAGTAGTACGAGCAAAAATGCCAAAAGATAAAGTTCTTGCTAGTCACATTGAAATTGTAGACAAAGAGGCAAAACTAAAACCCAAGAAACATCTAAGCCAGAACAAATGCTGAAGGTGCTAATGCCATAGACTTAGACAAGTTGGAAGCATCGGAAAGACGCTTTGCTGATGTAAATTTAAGGCCTGACAGGCAAAAACTGGAAGTTAAACGAAGCAGCCAAGATGAGGAGGAAGCACGACTGTGCTTAAAAAGGCAACTGGAAGCACCTCCTCACGGGAAGTTACACTTGTTAAGGAAGGAGAATCTGAAAAGAAAGCCCTTGCGTAAAGAACTTCTTAAAGAGAATACAAAAAATCAAGCAGGAAAGGCTTGTTACTGTTACCAGCCCAAAAGATGGTCATGAGCCTGCCAACATTTCAGTGGAATTGGCTTTACGACTCAGCTCAGATCTGCAGGCCAGACTGAGAGAGCCAACTGATGAACCAGTTGAAACTCAAGAAATTCCTTCTAAAATAACAAATGCTGCAAAACCACAACACAGGGGTAGTCTTCAGCAGGTGCCACAGCTATCAGAGGAGCAGGGAACAGAAAGAGAAACTGTAAGAGATGAAGGCAGGAAAAACTCTGTGGGTGTCCTTGAAGAGATGACTGACCATAAACATCCACAAGAGAAATCTCAGTCATTAGATACAGAGGAGCAACTGGGCATTGACATCGATCATACACAAAGCTACAGAAAACAAATGGAACTGAGCCGCAGACTGAAGCAACAGCAGGAAATGGAGACAGTAAAATCAGAAAAATTTGGCAGCCCAAGAAAAGAAGTGGAGGAATATAGAGAGGCGCAGTCTTGTTCATGAAGTGGGAAAACCCCCACAAGATGTAACAGATGACTCTCCTCCAAGCAAAAGAAAAAGTTTGACTTGTTTGATTATGAAATAAGTACTAAAGAGAAGAAACTATAGAAGCTCTGACAGGTCAATGAAGATTTTGAAAAGAACATATCCTCACCAGGTTAAAACTAAATTATCATGATGCTCCTGCTACTGCTGATGATAATACATCCGACTCCCCTAGGCTGATGCCTTTGAAAGAACTAAAGATTCACCTAAATTGGAAGAAAGAGGGCTTTCTTGTTCCAATATGATGGTCCAAAGACTCTCAAGTTTAATCCTTATGAATCTAGCAGGAGAGAACAAATGACAGACTTGGCAAAGATGAAACTTTCAAGTTTGAGTTCTGAAGATGAGTCCACTAATGGGAGTCACAGTTGAGACAAGAGCCCAATAAGCCTGATGGTGGCTTTCCAAGTAGTATAAATAAAAGAACAATCATTGTAGGCCATCTTTACGTGAGCTAGAACCTGGGGAGGTGCCTACAGATTCTGATGATGACAATGATAACAAATCCCATTCACCCAAACCCTCCACTTTTTTAGAAAATTCCAGATTGTCACTTTTCCTGCGGGACAGAGAGGACAGACTGGCAAGCTCATTGGAAAGAAATAAATTCTATTCTTTTGCCCTCGATAAGACAATCACGCCAGACACTAAGGCTTTGTTAGAAAGAGCTAAATCTCTCTTCATCTAGGGAAGAAAATTGGTCTTTTCTTGATTGGGACTAGAGATTTGCTAGTTTTAGAAATAATAAAGACAAAGAAAAAGTTGAATCTGCCCCAAGGCCCATTCCATCATGGTACATGAAAAGAAAAAAATTAGGACAGATTCCGAAGGAAAATAGATGATAAAAGAAGATCAAAAGAAGAGGAGCAGAAAAACAGGAATTGTTTGCTTCTGGTTTTACACAGTTCAATATTTGAGCAGGACTCAAAACGTTTGCAGCATTTAGAAAGAGAAGATAATGACTTGGACTTCCTGCCTGGTAGATTGTATGGAAGACAGGCATCTTCTGATGGAATGAATAACACAGCAGAAATGGTTCAGGAACCAGTGGTTTTGTTTCATAGTCGATTTATTGAGCTAACAAGAATGCAGCAAAAAGAAAAAGAGAAAGATCAGAAACCAAAGGAGTCAGAAAAGCAAGATGTGGACAAAGAGAGCCAACCTAAAACACCTGAATGTGTTTCCGATATAAAAGATCCAGATGTTAATCTAGTAACTGTGACTGGACCTCCTTTGCCCAGTACTCCTCAGACAGAACCACAGGATCCACAACCCCTACCATCAGAAAATATACCAGATGATTCACAAACAGCTGAAGTTGCTGAAGTTAAAGAAGAAAACCTGTAGAGCCTGTCAATGCAGCTGAAGAGCCGAAACCAAAGCCTGAACCTCCTCCTCCCCTCGTAGTGCTGCACCTACAGAACCAGATGAACTTGTTGCAGATAAAGAACAAAAGAAAGACAACACTTCCGTGCCAGTTGTGGAAGAGGAATCGGTACCTGTAGAGCATCCTTGTTATTTGGACACCAAACCACCAACACCAGGAGCATCTTTCTCACATGAAGACATTAGCTTAGACCCAGAACCTACAGAACTAAGTATAGTTTCTTCACCAAGAACAGTAAAAAATCGAAGAACCGGCGAACCTAAAGATGAAAACAGTTCCACTACATTAACCACCAGTCCTGGCACAGATCAGAAAGAGAGAAACTCCTGAAAAGCAGCCACAGATATCGGACAATGACATGGAGTTGAACCTCCTGTTACTGCAAAAGACAGAAAGTCATCCAAAACAAACGAGTAAAACAGCTGTGCAGACCTCTGTTGCAAATATTGCAGAGAAACCTGTTACAAGAAAGAGTGAAAGAATTGATGTGAAAAACTTAAGCAGTCATCTTCTCCTCGTGGTGAGGTACCAAAAACAGTGGAACCAAAGGTAGAGATAGACAAGGTTTCTAGAACCCTGCTAAATCTCCAAGTAGTGCCCAGAGTTGGAAACCCTGAACCAAGTATAATACCCAGAACAAGGCGAAGAAATGTAAGATCCGTTTATGCTACCACAAGAGATAATGAGGATCCTTCACCAGCTAAGGATTCAACAGAGTCTGTAAGGTCTACTAGGAAGCGAGCAGAAAAAGACACACAGGAAACTGTTACTGTACCTACACACCACCAAGAGTAGACCTCCAAAATCTCGGCGTAGGCCAGGAGGATGTGTCACCTGCTAAAATAAACCATGTAAAGCAGGAAGCAGAAGAGGCTGAAGCTAAAGAAACTATTGAAAGTCCAAAACCTGTAGAAGGGTGGAGATCCCCTAGATCCCAGAAATTATTACAGAGCCATTCCTCCCCTCCAGCTGGCAGCAGTCAAGGAAAGAAAGCAGGAAAAACTGAATCTAAAACTACTGATATTTCACCAGAACCTCCTGAAAATTCTCCTGAGGCAGCAAAGCAAGAAACATCAACTACTGAAGATACCAATAAATCAAATGCAGATAAAGAAGAAATAGTGAATGAACAGAAACACGAGAACAAAGAGCAGATACAGAGAAAGCCCATCAGAAGGTGCAGCAGTTGAGGTGGCAGAGAAGAAGTCAGCTTCTGAAAAGGTTACTAAATCAAAGAGTGGAAGATCTCGAAATACAAAAGCTGCTGCAGAGAATAAGTCCGTGTGCTTGAAAAGTTTAGAAATACGCCTTAGTGTTGATGATGTGAAAGAAGCTTTACGGCAAGAGGGACCTGAGCAACCAGAGCCACCCATAACAGAGAATAAATGTCCTCTAAAAGATGAAAGCTTGCCATCTGCTTCAGTTCAAAAACCCGCTGAGGATCCTTGTCCAGAAATTGCAGATAATGAAGCTGTTACAGACCCAGCACTCTCTTCAGAGGCTGCCCAGTTAGCAAAACAGATTGAACTAGAGCAGGCTGTGGAAAACATTGCAAAGCTCACTGAAGCCCCAACATTGGCTGCATACAAAGAACATGGCGATGAGTCTGAAATTGGGCAAAATGATGAGGGAGACAAGCCAGCACATCAGGCTAGTGAAACAGAGCTTGAGGCAGCTATTGTCTCTATTATGACAGATGAGATTTCTGCAGAGGCAGACAGTTTTCCACCTCCTCCACCTTACCCTGCCGTATCGGAACCTGACATAGCAGGAGATCCACTGGTGCTGCCTTCAGCTCCGCATGAAAGCATGGAGCCTGAAACAGATCAAGCTGTTAATAATATACTGGAAGCAGAGTCTCATGCTGATTACGCTGACCGTTCAGTAACTGTTTCTGCTACATCAGTCACAGAGGCTGAAGGTAAAATCCAGAAGCCAATTTAAAAGGGACTTCAAGAACAGTGCAGGAGGCAGAGCCCTTGCAAGAATCACTAGAGGGTCTCACAGAGGCAGAGTCGTCAGAAACTAACTTCGATCCAAGCGTCACAGAAAAGGAGCACCAGCAAAAGGGTGAATCTGCTGTTGATTGTGGCATTACTGAGACCGATGCTGTTCAGACCCAGGACATTAAACAAACTGTGGGTATAAACGCAATTGAAACAATAGCAGAAGAACCAGCAAATGGTGAAGATAGGAAAAAGATGCAAATCCACTTATAGCAGCACCGAGAATAAACCTAATACAGATTTGAATATAGTCTCTGAAGTTAGTCCTAGTGACATCATTCATAACAGTGAGCCCTCATCCGAAGCGTATACACCAAGAGATGTACCTCTTCATTCTGCTACAGCTGAAGACAAGAGCCAAACACTGCTTCAGTTGCATCATACTGTTGAAAATACTCCTGCAACTCCACCAAGTGTGCAAAGCTTACTCCTTCCTGCTACAAATGCTTCAAGGATGCCACCAGTGTCAGCAGGAATAGTTTCTCAACAGTCTAGTACTACCATTGTGCCTGAATGGAAGGCAAGGCATGAAGACACTCGTTCTCTCTCCACGCCTCCACCAGCTCATCCTCCTGACACCAAGGCCTCTGACATTGACTCAAACTCAAGCACCTTAAAGACGGATGCTCCTGGAATAAATATGTTTCTGCAAAAGTATTCCAACGACACATGTTACCACATCTGTAAGTGAGCCTGTGAGTTCATCATGTCTGGAGGAGACATCTAATCCTACAGTGGAGGAGATCAAACCTGTGTCAGAGGAGAAACCAGCAGTTCCTGCAGTCAGTGCTTCTGTACCACCACCAGCAGAAGTGCCTGCATTTAATGAAAAACAAAAGTTCAGTAGCACTGTTATTACACCAAAAGCTACTTCAGTCATTAGCAGAATGTCTTCAGGGTTTGATTTAGATGAAACTCCAAGAATAACCCTTGGAAAACAATCTTCTCAACCCATGACATCACAAAGCATGTCTTCAACCAAACATAAACACAGAGGAAATATTAATGATAACAGCAGATACCATGCAGGGTCCATGGCTGTTATAGAAGACACAAGGCCAGTGGAGATGTCCTCAATGACCACTGGATCAAGCCAGGTCTGAGGGTAAATACTTCAGAAGGAGTTGTAGTGTTGAGTTATTCTGGGCAGAAGACTGAAGGTCCTCAAAGAATCAGTGCAAAAATCAGTCAGATTCCTCCAGCAAGTGCAGTGGATATAGAGTTTCAGCAGTCTGTATCCAAGTCCCAGATAAAACAGGAGCCTGTAACTCCACAGCTAACACCAAAAGGCTCCCAGACTCCCACAAATTCGTCAGTATTGCTCACATACTTTGCCAGGTCATATAACATCTCAGACATACAATACACAACCTGTTATTTCTTCTGTAAAACAAGAACACTCTTCGATGGAAAAAGTAGAATCGACTCATCTTTCAAGTCTGGTACCTACTTCTCAATCTGGAACTGCTAAGATCCTTTCTCCGGCTGTAAGCAATCCACCAGTAGTTGTTTATAGTCAGTTGGTACACCAACAGAACATAGCGTCTGGCAATAAAAAGGTAGTAGATGCAGTTGCCCTAAAATCAGAGCCTGCAAAACATCCATGACCATCAACCCTGAGCCCGGGCTTAGCCCCCATCATCCTTCCCTCACTGGTAAACTACAGTCTGATGTTAATCATGTCACGTCTGGGCCCAGCACCCCAACTGATCGGACCTTGCCTCACTTGGGAGTTGTAAAACAAGAACCCCATTCTCCACGAACCTGTGGGCATTCACCATCCCCTTATCCCAAGGTCTGTCAGCCAAGCAACACTTCATCTCCAGCTCATTCCATCAGCACCCCTGTCATGCTTGGTCCTCCTGGAATACCTGTGCCTCCGTATGTGTCCAGTATGCATCCAGAGCAGTCGGTCATCATGCCTCCACATAGCGTGGCCCAGACAGTAACTCTTAGCCATCTTTCTCAGGGTGAAGTAAGAATGAACACTCCTTATGGCGTTCACTCTCCTAGGGGAGCTCTGCAACCTCAGATAGAAATTAGACCACAGAGGTCCAACACACCACAACCGACTCAAATAAGGGACATGGTCATGCCTTCTTTACATTCCCAGCACCCCACAGATGAGAAATGACTCACTACCATTCAATTAATAGAGCATCAGGACCCCTTCATCCCGATGTCCTAGTAATGCAGCCAGATTATCGCATGCATCCTGGGTCAAGGCTTGACCAGTACAATATGAATCAAGAAATGCTTCTGCCTCGTGATGTTAGGATGATGATGCATTCTCATATGACAGGTGTAGGTGATCACACTGATTCCAGACAAACCAGAACACCAGATGGAGCGGTGAAGACCACAGCTGCCACTAAGGCGCCCCAGCCTGGAAAGGAGGCTCCTAAACCATCTGAAGTGAAAATGGCTCACTCTCCACATAGTGACTCCAGGCTTCTGAATGTCCCTTCTGGTAATCAGCTGCCTGGACTGTCATTAGCGCAACCTGTGGTAGTCTCCCATCCAGTTCAACTGATGCATCCAACTAGCACTCCCTTTCATGACTTCAGGCCAATGTATGACATGAGGAACTACCATCCTGCACCTGCTCAGCTCACACATCCTCAGTTCCCAGGTTCATCATCCATGGGTATGAACCTGCAGTCCCTGCATAACACCTTCACAGGTAGGACAAATAACATTTTATAAGTTAACACTTGTTCCCTTCCTACCTCTGCTGACCTGTGGCTCCTCCAACCACTTCTGCCCCAGCTGTGCTGGTCAGGCACTGGTTTTCCACCATCTTCCAAAATGGATTCCTGTCCAAAAGCCCCATGAGCTTTCCTCTTGTGTGGCTCAGGCTGTCAGAGAACCAGCCCAGGACAAATGTTCACTTGTGCTGGACTCTGAGGGAAAGGTAGGCAGGGGCTGGGACAGAAACATGGGCTGGGGGCTGTTTCTCAGTGGTACAGTGGGGTGTAGAATTTATTATATGTCCTTTACTCCTCCCACCACCCCGGCATATTAGTGTGACTGGCCCAGCTGCCCCTGGCTTGTGGGAGAGGCCAACATTGCAGGGTCAACCACAGTGTCTAGGTTTTCTCAGTAACCCAGAAGGAACTCATGTGGCGTGCCTGATCTATCTCCCTAGAGTTAGAGGACACCACCTCTGCAGCCTCTTGCTGCTCCAGCAACCTGAGGCAGGTGGGTAATGAACCTGGATAGCTACAGGGAAGTGTGATGTGTCACGCTGGTGCCCCTGGGCCAGCTATATGCCACTTTCCACACATAGTCAATTCTACTTGTATGCAATTTGGATATAATATATGGTTAGCCTTTGTTCTGTATAGAAATTAACCGCTCATAATCCTTGTTGTGCACATTCTAAACTGTTGTCACGATTCCAAAGTGGTGGTGTGTGCATTCGAGCACTTGTTCAACACAATTCAAAGGTCCAAAAATGTTAAATTCCTCATTCACCCAAAAGCTAGTTGATTATTAACCACCCAGTGCCCAAATTTGTACCTTTTAACTTGTAAAAGTTTGTAAATTTAATTTCGATCATATAACAGAACAAAGAAATGGCAAGTTTTTTTTGTTTGTTTGTTTTCATTAGTTTTACATTGTGGAGGAACACTTCTGTGACTCCTGTGTACAAAACCATATCCCTTCCCTTATACTGTATAAAATAAAATATGCATAACCACACACAACTTGGAATGTGTTTCCATCTGGGGTTGAGATGACAACATAGACCTCTCGAGCCTCACTCTTGAGGTCCATATGCTGTCATCTCTACACCTCGATGGAAACACAGCCTTATTACGTATGGTTGCCCATGCAATATTCTCCATGTATGCAATTTTTGGATATTTGCACATTTTGTTACATCCCAAATCATTCCTATTCAATGCTATTTATTTTTTTTTTTTGGATATAGGCATATCAGATTTCAGTTGTGTGCAAGTTTTAGTCTTTTCCTGGTATTCTGACCTGGCTGACAGGGTACGCTCAGACTTAGGGTGAAATTTGGTACTAAATGGTGTTGAAAGTGTTGTTTAAGGAGGGATTAACCCACTCCAGGCTATGGGTTTGCTGAGCATCAGTCCACGTCTTTTTGGGGGGTTGGAGTCACAAGGCAACCACAGTGACTTCAACCACCCAGGCATGGATTAATGTTCAGTAAGCCCATATCCTGGAGTGGGTTAATCCTCATATAATGGGCAATGTTATGTCAGAGGTTTACATAAAGAAATAGTAAAATAAAGCCCTGTGAGCGTGCAACTGTGGGGATATCAGGGATTAATCAGTGGTCAGGTGACCTATTTGAATGAATCAGAAGACAGTATTTTCAGAACCAATGTTATAAAGGTATTAAGACTTCTATAAACCCAGAACTTTGTTGGACTGCCAAACTACTGTGAAAACCAATAGAACCGTGCCCTCCATTGAGCATGCGGTGCAACTGCATGATTAACTTTCCTGCCTGGAATAAATGAGACAGTTACTATACTGATAAATTTACTTCCCTGCAGGCTTTAAAATGGACAGTTCACCTTCTTGATATATGCAGTTTTAGATTTATGCACAAATACTGTTGTCCCCAGCAGTGTGCTTACAAGAGGAATTGACTATATTCATATTTTCATTCAGGTCAGAAGTCTTAACTATTTTATGGTCTTGCAAGTACAGCCCCAGTCGTTACCCTTCAGGGTGATAGGGTGGTTCATTTGGGAAGCAAGGTTGTTTTTCAACCTTTTATCGCAATGAAGTGGTTCTGTACTTTAAACTTAATTCATGTTTGGCAAATACTACTAAAATACTACCACTAGTAAATTTTTTCCATGGTTTGTACTTGTTGCTCGTTTACCTGGTTTAAAGTTTTTCTTTTTTAATGGGGTGTAGACTCCTTGGTTATTTTCTGTGCAGTGCAGGTTCAAGTAGATACCTCTGGGAACAGGGGCAAATTCAAGGCTATTTATTTAGATAGACATTTAAACCATGCACTCCACATGGATAAAAAGGCATAAACTTAGTCTCTCATTAGTAATATAGCACTTTTGGCGCCGTGCTATTTCTTGTATTGTGCTGGCGTAGGATTTCCTACAAAAGCGTCACAGTCATGGTTTATCCTGCTTTCGATCTGGCTTCAAGAATGGGTACAGCTAAGGAGGTCTCTTATAATGCCACGGGTCTGAACTCTAAAGAAGCATGCCAAAACCTTTCTGAACTTTGAAAGTTAAATCGTAACTTTGGGCTTTACCAGAAATGTACATGTCTACCACTGAACACTTAAAATAAAAACTTAAGTAGGCAGTGGGCAAAGTCAGTAATTTACTCAGCACATCCGTTCCACAAGAAAGTGCAGGGTGCCATTTAAATCCAATACCTCTCCCTTTTGAAGTTCTTTTTCTAATGCTGACCCTGAAAGATGCAGGGGACATGGTGGGAAATTCTTTCGTTGGGTATAACCTTGGTAGACTTGTATGCAACTAATATTAATGAAAAGGGAACATGCCCAGTACAGCAGTCTCTGGTGCACCTTCAGGGAGTGGCCAGCTCAATAATCCGAATAGCATGACAGATTGAAGGGCAGTAGTGGAAAGAACAGATACTGGAGTCAAAATAAAGGCAGAACTTTTCCAAATTTGCCAAGTTCTGCTTTATTTTGACACTGCATCTCTTCTTTCTCGTGAGTGCCCTTCAGTTTGCTATGCTGTTTCACTATTAATGCTGACCCCTTCTGCAAGGTAATCACAAATTCTAGGGACGTGGATATGATGTTCTACCCGCACTTTCAAACCCCAGGAAATCTTACTGTATTCTGACAAATGCAGTATGGTCTCACCATGAGGACTGCCCGGCCGAAATGGCTACTAGGACCTGTGCCAATAATGGAATGTTAGGCTTGAGCTCGGTTTTCAAATCACTGTCCCTGGTTGCACTTCCTGCAACCGTCAGATTCTAATGAAGCATGCAGAAGCTAAATGTACTAGCTAACTAGTCTCAACTTAACTAGCAATCAGTCTAGGGAAAGTGGCTGACACCCTGCAGCTGCCTACTGTGGAGCAGCTGAGAGAAGGAGGAACCTGATTTCATTGAAATGATGGGCGTCCCAGAGTCCAAAAGACTGTCTATTCCTTTGCACAAATCTTTGAGAAACAGACAAATAAGATTTTGCAGATGCCTACTTTATCGTCCTGTGGATAAAAGATGGACAGAAGGTATGAGCACGGAGTTCTTGTATAATCATTATAGCCATGTTGGGGTAGTGCAGGCTGCAGCCTGTGACAAAGGTAATATTCCTTTGGCTTCTCACCCCGGATAAGGACTCCAGGAAGGTGGATGCTATGGCAAAGAAACTGTACTTGCCATCTTCCTTGGGACTCATGCAGGCTTCCTGTGTGGCAAGGTATCAGAAGTCAGGGTGGGGACTATCTTGGACCCAGCTAAAGATGCACCTCCCAGCTAGCCAAGGAGCTGGAGCAGGTGGCTGCTGATGGAGTTGAGGCATCAAAGTGCAATTCCATGCTGCTGTTGACTCTAATGATGCATCATCCAGGGGCATGGCTACATCTGTCTCCCCTGCGTAGATTTGCTTATTTCAGATGTACCAGTCTCTCACAGGATACCCAGGCTGTGGCCATGGATTTTCCTGTTACTCAAAACTCTCTGTTTGGGAGCAGACAGAGATGTATATGAAAAGATGTATAAGTACAGGACCACTTACAGGGTGCAGTTACTAAGGAGAAGTCTGCTACTCCTCAGAAGCAGCAGTCTAGGGCTGGCAGGGGTAGACCTTTTCAAAGGCCTTTCTACCAAGCACAGGACTCTTCTTCTTTTCAGCGGAGGGTTTCTTTAGAGGAGAGGGATGAGCAGGGCTGCATCCACCTCCCAACCTGAACCCCTGCCAAACAGACACCCTGATGTGTCATCCTAGGCTGCCTTCCCTGTCCCAGTAGGGGCAGGCTGGCTCACTACTTCCAGGCCTGGAAGTCTATTACAACAGACAGGTGGGTCCTGGAAGTGGTGAGCCAGGGACTTGCTGTGAACTTCAAAAGGTTCCCCAAGACTAGAGCAAGGTCCTTCAAGCCAGCTGGAAACCGCTGCCTTGAGGCGGAAGTCTCTTCTTTGTTGCTCCTAAAAGCAGTGGAGCAGGTCCCCTTCTTATGCAGGAGAAAGGGTTGTACTCAAGATACTTTCTTACTACAAAGAAGACAGGGATTGGCGCTATCCTAGACCTCAGGTATTTAAACAGACATCTTATAAAACCCAAGTTCAAGATGGTGACTCTGGGCACTATTCTTCCCTCTTTAAGGCCAGGAGATTGATTAGCCTCCCTGGACCTCAAGGATGCCTGTTTTGACATACCAATCAGGTGCTCCCACAGAAAGTACCTAAGGTTGAGATACCCTCAGGCCATTACCAGTTCAGGGCAATGCCTTTCAGTCTTTCTTCTGCCCCAGAGCTTTCACAAAATGTCTAGCAGTGGTGGTAACATTCCTGAGAAAGCAGGGAGTGTCTGTTTTCCTTACCTGGACGACTGGCTCATTGTAGGCCTGTCTCCCGAACAGGTCAGGACAGCCTTCTCACTAACCCAACAGATCTTGGGCTCTCTGGGTTTTCTCCTCAATCTGACCAAGTCAGTGCTAGAACCAGCCCAGGTACTAGCTTTCATAGGAGCATAGAAACATAGACTTTGAGCAGATAAGGACCGCTTGGCCCACCTAGTCTGCCCATTTCCCTACCTACAGGATAGGCCACAGATCCTAGTTAACCAACAGCCTATTTCTTCCTACCCCAACAAGAATTGCCTTATGTCTGTCCCATGCATTCTTGAATTCTCCCACAGTTTTAGACCCCACAACCTCCTCAGGAAGGCTGTTCCATGCATCCACTAACCTGTCTGTGAAAAATACTTCCTCACATTGCCCGGAACCGCCCCCATTTCTTTAAATTGTGTCCCCTTGCAGAATGGATACAGGTCAAGCAAAGCTTTCCTACCATTACAAAGAGTAAACACTCTGGTCTGGCAAGATCTTTCAGAACACAAGTGTCTCGCCCTGCCAGACACTTCCTCCAGCTCTTGAGCCACATGGCAGCATCCACTGCAGTGGTCCCAGGGCCAGGTTTCAAATGAGGGATATTCATTTCATCTCAGGTCCTTTTGGTCTGAGAGAAGGATCCTCTCTCCAAACTGATCCCAGTGACTGGACCTTTGTCCAGGCTCTTCAGTGGTGGCTGAAGGGGACAACCTCAGGCAAGGGGTCCCTTTTCTCCAGCAGTCCCCCTCAGTGACACTCACTACAGATGCTTCCCTTCTCGGATGGGGGCCCACCTAGGAATCTCACCGCTCAAGGGACATGGTCCAGCGGAGTCCCTTCTTCATATCAGCCTTCTGGAGCACAGGGCTGTGCTCCAGGCCCTTCAGAGCTTTCTCAAGAAAGTACAGGGAAGGTGGTGCAAATCAGGACAGACGCCACCACCACCATGTACTACGTAAACAAGCAAGGAGGGACAAGGTCCACAACTTTGTGCATGGAAGCCATGAAGTGTGAAGTCTGCCTATTCCTTCAGATTTCTCTCCTAGCAGTGCATCTCCCAGGCAAGGACAATGTGCTGTAGGTGCCCTCTGCAGGATCTCTCCGAGCCACCACAGTGTTCTCTGAACAAAAAGATGCCTAGGTAATTTTCAGAAATAGGGCATACCAGAGATGGATCTTTTGCAGCCCCAGACAATCACCAGCTTCCTATTTTTTGCTGCAGGCCCCCAATTCTGGGGTCTGTACCAATGGATGATTTAGTGCTGGATTGGGGGAACAGGTTCCTTTACACTTTTCCCCATTTCCCTTCTTTTCAAGGTATTGGTAAAATCAGGACTCAGCCCTGCACAGTGATCCTGATTGCACGGACTGGAGCCAGACAACCTTGGTGCCCCTGTTAATATCTCTCTGTGGCACCTCCTATTTGCCTCCCAGGAGGCACAATCTACTACCTCCTCTCAGGGAGGATCTGGTACCCCAACCTTAGTTCCCTATGGCTCAAAGCTTGGCTCTTGAGGAGCTAGAATATGCAGGCTTGCATTTCTTGAGGAGTACTGGATATCATAAAGGTTTCCAGAAAACCTGCCACCAGAAAAACTTTAAATTCCAAATGGAAGAGATTTTCCATCTGGTGCTCTCAAAAGGATTTAGATCCAAATTCAGCAGGTTTGCCTGAAGCATTGGACTATTTAGTCCATCTGCATTCTCTGGGCCTTGACCTGCTACTCTAAAGGTTCGATTGGCAGCTGTGTCTGCCTTTCTGTCTGCAGGAAGGAATCTTCCTGACATCTCAACCAATCTTTAAGAAGTTTTCAAAGGGTTGTTGTGCTTACACCCTCCTCATAGAAGCCCTCCTTCTTGGGACCTGAATGTCTGCATTGCTTAGCTTATGCAGCCCCCTTCAAACCCATGTCTTCAGCTGAGCTTAAATACCTGACTTGGAAGACTGTTTTTCTTGTAGCCATTACATCAGCCAGGAGGATTAGTGAACTACAAGCACTTTCAATTGAACCTTACTATATTTCTTTCAAGGGATAAGGTTGTTCTCAGGACAAACAGGACATTTCTCCACAAAGTGATATCAGATTTTCATCTCAACCAAACAATGACCTCCCAGTGTTCTTCACTGATCATGCTTCCTCAGGGAGAGCAGTTTGCACAGTTTGGATGTTAAGAGGGCCTTAAGTAAGCATTAATTACGAGACAGGAGGCATTTCCCAGGAATTAATGCATGTTTGGGGGTGTGTGCACAAGGCGAGTGCTTCCCAGTAACCAACCATGCATTAATTCCTGGGAAATACACTCCTGTCAAGAAGTTAATACTTGTAACATAGCAAGTGCAGGGAAAAGTGTTTTCATTTCAATAGGTTTGTTACATATATCAAGAAAAATGGATAGTATTCGTTGCATTACATTCTTTCCTCTTCACTTGCATATAGAACTGTATGCGTGCATGTTCAGTGCTCTCTGCTCGTTAATATTGTGACTGTCACTTCCACAATGATTCTACTTTGCACTTCCTGGCATTGCCTTTTGTTTAACTACGGATAACATGTTACAAAAAATTATGTTCGAACAAAGTGCTATACTTAACTCGTCACTTTGCTTTCTGTTACCCATTCACTACTGCATATAGGGTAAAACATAAAGATTTGCATATTGCTCTAGCTCACACGGAGTCTATGTGGCGGTGTGATGAACTAGGTTCTTCTTCTGCACAGCTCTTCAAGGCGGGTCATTACCAGTGTATTTGTTTAAACTGATTGCTGCTCCGTTACGATGTGGGGTTCCACGGGATCCGTAGCTAGTAAGCAACATGGAACAAACACAGCTACATTTTTATATATAGTGATAGTGGCAGGGTTTCCTGTGTCTGGCGATAGTGCCACATATAGGGAGAATCGGCGTCTTGGACAGGGAGTTCTTCAATTTGTGTATCTGTTTTGGAACCAGCGCGCTCCGATGACAAGCAGGCATGTCTAGGGAATTAATGCATGGTAGGAAATGTGTCAGCGGATGTGTTTTGACAAATTAGATTACTTGTTTTCAGTGTTTTCATTAATGCCATGTTACAAGCTACTATATAGATCACACCAAGGCCTATCAAACGAATGTCCGCAGCTGTTCCTTACCTATGGAGAGGTGGGCAAAGGAAAGCCTGCCACCAAGAGGACCATTGCTAGGTGGATTGTCTCTTGTATCCAGTTATACTATGGTAAACTGGGCAGGAGCCTCCCTCAGGCCTGAGGGCTCACTCAACTAGAGGTACAGCTGCTTCGGTGGCAGCAGCTGAGGACATTCCCCTATTGGAGATCTGTAAAGCAGCCACCTGGAAGACTGTTCACACATTCACCAAGCACTACTGCCTGGACACTCAGGCTAGGAGTGATGCCAGGTTTGGCACAGCAGTACTGCAGATCCTCTTCCCTAAATAAGTTCTGTGCCCTCCTCCATGGGATACTGCTTAGTAGTCTGCATATTGTCAGAATACAGCAAGACTTCATGTTGTTTGAAGAAAAATTACTCACCATAGTAATCTTGTTTCTTCTAATGGAGTCTTGCTGTATTCTGACTCTCCTCCTCCCATCACAGAACTCCAAAGCATTTTATTCAGGGGATGGCATGTGGCAGTGCTGCACCCAGAGGTGTGCCCTTCTTTTCCCCATTCTTTAGGAGAGAGGGTTTATGTTTTTATGTTTATTCTGCTTGTTTGTTTCTCTTGGGTTCTCTACTTGACCAGTGTTGGTGTTAGCCTGTTGCCTTTATAATATTATTAAAGAAATAGTCTTGGGGCATTTAGTGCTCGAAGAATCGAGCAGTTGCAGAGAATGCACCAGGAACAGGGTTTGAAAACTGAGCTTGAGCGCAGCGTTCTATGCTTCTGCATAGAGATAACTCTTTCCACTCCAGGGCAATTGAACTGGAAGGGCTAACTGCATATTGTCAGAATACAGCAAGACTCCATTAGAAGAAACAAGTGAGTGTGGTGGTAATTTTTTCTTTCCGGACATCGACTCATAACCATCGGCTCCATGGAGCGCCTTCAGTTATCAAATGACACCATCACTTGAGTATTTTACTTTTATTTTTATTTCTCGTCAAAGTCTGAATTTCTTTCTTTGCATGTCGTTTGCCCGACCTCTTCTTTCAAAAGCAGCTCCTCAAAGGTGTGCGTGTGGCAAACAAATTCCTTTCAAGGATAAACACAGGGCCTGTGTCAGGTGCCTAGGCCCAAAACACGACACTAAGGCCTGTATTATCTGCCAAAACATTAACAGCCACGAGGATCCACAGACAGAAAGTTTTGGAGACCTTCCTTTTAGAAAAAGATTAGCAGCCATGCAAAAAGTTCCTCCTCACGAGAAGAGTCATCCCATAGATTGGGGAAACACAAGGAAAAATGGAGGAGAAGGAGAAAAGCGTTCCTCATCCACGTGGACGTCCGACTCCAAGGCTAGCTCAGACTCTGCCTGCTCCACCAGATCTCCATGTTGGGCAAAGACCAACCTCCGCCAGCCAAAGTCCAGACGTCCGATGGTACAGATAAGACATCCACCCTCCAGCCTCTAAAGGTCCTGCCCAAGGAATCTTCGCACAGCGGCCCTCGGCTCTTCAGGCTAATCTGCATCCACAGATCACCCGACCAAGGCACACTCCAGGTCGGCGCCAACTCAGGCCCTGACTCCCTGGACTGATGCCAGAATACCGACCTCTGGAGGTCGGCCTCCCAACCCCCTAGGGGAACCTGGGACTTCTGTAAAGCGGTCCTCAGACCTGGCGTCCCTTAAGTGGACCTCAGCACAGAAGCAGACATTGGAACAGACACCCGCAAAGCGTCTCAAGGACCAATGACCGACAGAGGTCCTTTCCCACAAAAAGGACATCACCTCGTGCTGTACCTGCAGTGCGGTTGCCAAACGTTCCGACAACAATGGTACCGACGCCGAGGTCAAACACAGTGACAACCAGGAGACCAGGAGGAAGCAAACCTCCCACAAGACCCCTACAATACCAAAGACCTGTCTACGTGTGCATCAGGGCATAAAAAGCCAGACACAACGACGGTCAGGCACAATCTGGGAGGAACCGACTCCAGGTCAATTGTCAGGCCTCAACATTAATGAGGTGAAGGAATCATTTTCCTACTAGTGGGAAACCATCAGGAAGGATGTAGTTCCACAAAACCTCCAGTGGAGAACTTATCTCCTCCAAAGAAAAAACCCAGGCAGACCACCCCTAAAGAGGAAAACCCAAAACCTAGGGGCGGTCAAGGAAGAAGCGGCCTCATAAAGACAAGAAGCGGCCGTGGTCTCCCTCACAGACCCTTCACGCTCTCCCAGTGCGCGCAGACCTAAAAACACCGTGGGAGATCAGACTTCTCATCATCGGACGAGTCTCCTTCGAATCATCCATGTCGGACTCTCCCTTTAGTGTCCCATCACCCGACCTGCCAAGGTCACCCCCTGCTGACCCAGCATTTATGGATATCAGCTACATATCCAAGACAACGGGTTGGGACACAGAAGAATTGGATCCTGAGAGACGCCGCCTGGGTAAGTACTTACAACAAAAGGGACCCCAAACCAGTGGTGGTCCCACCATTAGTGGATACCTTCCAAGACATGATAAAAGCTGCTTGAAGCACCCTTCTCCTCTTCTGCAGTACCTAAGAAAGGACCACTTGTATAGGGCCCTCTAGAAGACCCCTACCTAGGGAGCAACCAGTGGCAGACTCTATGGTCATAACAGCCACTCACGACAAGTCTCTCAGACCACAGCATTTAGGCACCAGCCCTCAGACCGAGAGTCAAGCAAGGTTTTCTCAGAAGAAGCCAGAAGGGAAGGAAACATATTCATATCAGTGCTTTACAGGAACTAGTAATTGCTGTTTTTGTTATTAAACTTAGATTGTGGGCTTTTAGTGACACTGTAATTTCTTTGCTGTCTTTACTTAGAATTGTTTTTGGGCTGTTGAAAATTTAAAAGCGTGGCGGTTGTATTTCTTTGTTGTCTTTAATTGCTGCAAATGCCCCCTTAATTATATGCCCTGTTAAATCTGATTGACAGGAGCTAAACACAGGGATAGTAGGGGGTGTGGAGTAGAGAGGCATAAGGGAAGAAGCCCACCCTCAGCACGACAAGTGTTTTGACTCATTTATTTATTTATTTTTTTTTTTTAAAAAGTATCTAAGGATCAGTGGCAGGATTTTTAGAATAGTAAATTAATAAAAGGGAACTAGGAGAGCTTCAGTAACAGACAAGTAGTGGAACAGCAGTATAATTGCAATATAATGTGGGGAGTGGTGCAGTGCAGTAGCTGCGGGGCAGCCATATTCAGGCAGACCTTCTGGATACTGAGATGCTGCCCATCTGCATGCATCTCTCTGGACTGTGGGATGAGGTAGTCAGATTCGGAAGCGAAGTAAACTGGGTCAGGAGTACCATCACCCCTATCCAGAGACCACCCAGTCCAATGCCGCTGCCTCAAAGGATGCCAAGGACGAGAAACACTTGGATGACAGTGGGTTCAGGGTGGGTTAAGACGGTCAGGCAGAGGCACATCCCAGATCCTATTCCATTCAAGAACCCATATGCCACACTGGCAAATGGGGGCAACAAAATAGAGGTACCCAGAGAAGTGGAAGGAAAATATGTGGAGGTTAGCCAAGGAGGTGACCTCAGTGGGAGAGCAGTGGACCCCAGAGGAGGAGGAAGCGAATCCTGGTGGGGACTCCATCATAAGAGGGATCCAGCTAGGAACAAAGGAGGGAGGGGAGGACCGGGAGGTGAGGTGCCTACTAAGTGCCACGGCACAGAGGGATGGAAGGAAGATCCTGGGGATCACTGGGAAGGCAAGACGGGAGGGTGAGCTGGATGTCATTATCCACCTAGGTACTAATGACCTGGCAAATGGGGAGCCAAAGGAAGTTCAGGAAGAGTTTAGGAAATTGGGAGGGGTCTCAAGCAAGTAGCTACATCTGTCTCCTTCTCAGAAGTACTACCTCGTAGAGGCATGGGAGAGCATGGGGTGAATGCACCAGGAACTTTAACTCATGGTTGAAGAACTGGTGCTGTGAGGAAGGGTTTGGATTCATTGGTGACTGGGGACCCACCTGGATGGATCGAGGTTTGTTCAAGCCTGACGCCTGTATCCATCCTGGAGGGAATCCAAGCACTCAATGATAGGTTTAAATGCTATATTGACAAGCATTTAAACTAGCCAAGGGGGTGGCAGGCCAGCAAGGAGGGTACTTACTTGCTCACCCCCACAGCTAGCAGTGGAACCAGTGAACCGAGGAGTGGATATCTCAACAAAGCAGTGTGCAAAGATGGAGATTAGCGCCCAAGAGGTGGATAGGCAGAAGGGCAAAATCAGCAGAAGGGCAGACAGCAAGGAGAACCAGGGATAAGGACAACCAGGGAAGGGGCTGGAGTAGAACAGCTAAACAGTCTAGGGAGGTCAAATCATGGAGAGCCATGTGTGCAATGCCAGGAGCCTTAGCAACAAGATGGAAGATCTGGAGGTTGTCATGGTGCAGTCAGACCTGGACATTGTGGCTATCACAGAAACCTGGTGTAATGATAACCATGACTAGGAGATGGCCATTCCTGGCTACAACATATTCAGAAGAGACAGGGCAGGTAGGAAGGAGGAGGAGTGGCACTGTATGTGAAAAATGACATAAGGGCCACAGAGATCCAGGAGGAACAAAATGGAGAGATACTGTGGGTTAAGCTGGAAAGGAAAATGGGGCCAGCCATCCACACAGGTGTGGTATATAGACCACCAGCCCAGGAGGAAAGAGACAGATGAGAACAATGACCACCAGTCATTGTGGTTTGAAATCACAGAAGGAGCAGAACCAAACCACACAAAAACATGTATCCTGGATTTTAGGGGCAGACTCTGGGAAAATGGGAGATACTTGAAAGAGGCATTAAGGTGAATGGGCAGGAATCAGGGGTTGAGGAACAGTGGGCTGTATTTAAACGGGATTACAAGAGCAACAGAATTATGCATTAAGCAGGTTAGCAAGAGGAAAAGGAAGAGGAGGCCATTATGGTTTTCCAAAGAGGTAGCAAAGAAAGTGAAAGCAAAAAGATTGCATTCAGGCAATACAAAAAGACACAGGCAGAAGGGGTAGGGAGAAGTACCAGGAGAAGCAAAGGGAGGCAGGAGGTCAGTAAGGAAGCCAAAGCTCAGACAGAAGAGCACATGGCAAAATCAGTTGGTAGAGGGGACAAAACCTTTACAGGTACATAAGTGAAAAAGAAAGGCAAAGGGAGGATAGTGAGACTGAAGGGGAGGATGGGGTCATGGAGGATGACAACAGTAAAGCTGACATACTGAACAGGTATTTCTGCTCAGTGTTTACTGAGGAAGAGGAGGGTAATGGGTCTGAAGGGAGTAAAAGGAGGAGAATGGTGCAGAAATGGACACAAGTCCCTTTACTCAGAAAGGGTCCTGAAGGAACTATAAGTAATAAGAGTTGTTAAAGCATTGGGGCCAGATGGGGTGCACCCAGGGTCCTTAAAGAACTAAGAGAGGTGGTGGCTGAACCTCTGGCTATCCTGTTTAGCCGATCACTGGAAACAGGGAGGTACCCAAAGACTGGAGGACAGCAGATGTAGTCCCCTCACACAAAAGTGGGAACAAAGAGGAAGTGGGAACCACAGACCAGTCAGCTTCACCTCGGTAGTGGGGCAGATCATGGAAGCACTACTTAAGGAGAGATTGGTGGAACATCTGGTTGTCAGTGGACTGCAGGATCCAAGGCAGCATGGTTTCATCAGGGGAGGTCATGTCAGACCAGCCTCGCTGAATTTTTGACTGGGTGACTAGGGAGGTGGATCAGGGGAGGGCAGTGGACATGGCCTGTCCGGACTTCAGCAAGGCCTTGACACTGTGCCCATAGAAGACTATTACACAAACTAGGGAATATGGGTGTGGGCAGGACAGTAGTGTGGTGGGTAGGTAACTGGCTGGGCGGCAGGACACAGAGGGTGGTGGTAAATGGCTGTCACTCCACAGAGGGAAGAGTGACCAGTGGGGTACCACAGAGATCAGTGCTGGGACCGGTCCTATTCAACATCTTCATCAGTGACATTGAGCAGGACCTAGAAGGCAGAATTTCACTGTTCGCTGGTGACACAAAGCTCTGTAACAGAGTAGACACACCAGAGGGTGTAGACAGAATGAGAAGGACCTGCAGAAACTTGAAGAATGGTCATGGTTTTGGCAGTTGAAATTCAATGCAAAAAGTGCAAGATAATGCATATGGGGCACAAAAACCCTGGCACAATATATCAGTTGGGGGTGAGGATATAGCATGCACCAAGCAGCAAAGGGATCTTGGGGTTATCATCTCTGATGACTTCAAGGTAGGGAAACAGTGTGACAAGGCAGCAGGTAAAGCAAATAAGATGCTGGGATGTATAGGCAGGGCAGCACCAGCAGGAAAAGGAGGTCATGATTCCACTATACAAGACACTAGTGAGGCCCCACCTGGAGTACAGTGTACAGTTCTGGAGACCTTACCTACGTAAGGACATAGACAGGGTAGAGAAGGTTCAGAGGAGGGCAACAAAGATGGTACATGGATTACGTCCACAAGTCACATGAGGACAGGTTGAAGAATTGAATATGTACTCCCTGGAGGAGAGGGGACATGATCGAGACATACAGGTATTTTACAGGAGGAACAGAGTACAAGAATACACTATTTTAAGTGAAAAGTGTTCCAGGATTAGAGGGCATGGGATGAAGTTGGAGGGAGGAAGATTCAGAGGAAATGTGAGGAAGAATTTCTTCACAGAACAGGTGGTGGACAAGTGGAACACCCTGCCAGAGGAAGTGGAGGGGCTGAAACAATCATGGGATTTAAGAATGCATGGGATAGACATAAAGGAATTCTGAAGGTCAGGGGTAAGGGCAGCAGAGTTCTAGGAAAACTTAAACTGAAGTTACGAACTCAAATGGGCAGACTAGGTGGGCCATAGGCCCTTATCTGCTGACACTGTCTGTGTATCTATGTAACTCGACCCATGGGGAGGAAGATAAACTCATCAGCAACATGCTCCATCTGGTCACTTAATTTCCTGACCCACATGCTGCAATTTCAAAGTGCCTTGTGGGAACAAGGCCAGGACCTGGTAGAAGACATGCTGGAGGGAGACAAGAAAGAGGAGCTAATAAAACTCCTGCAGACAGGCTCTGATGCGGGAACACAGGTACTCAGAGCAGCTTATGATTCCATAGACTCGGCGGCTAGAAGTGTGGCATCAGGAGTCTGTCTTAGAAGACACACTTGGCCGAGAGTCTCGGTTTTATGCCAAACGCCAAGAAGGGTATCCTAGACGTCCCATTTAATGGCTTGGTTCTCTTTGGGGAAGAGTCCAAAAGATAATAACAAAACTACAGGACGCCAGAAAGGCAGTCAGGTCAGTAAAGGCAATGTACAGACCTAAACAGAAATTATTTCAGAGGCAGCATAACAGATTCAAGGGCAAACGGGGTCAACAACCCCATTTTGGACAACAGCACAGAGAGGGGCTTTAATCGCAAAGGTCAGCCTCGCTTGACTGGAGATCAAGTGCCAGGAGCAAAAGCCCCTCAGGCTCCCTCCCTCCCCTCCACTGCCTGACTCGCTGCAGACCCCTCCTCCCTTCCTCTCTGGTTCAAAGGGAAGTGTAGTCGGGATCGACCCAGAAACCACTTGCCAGGGTGGCAGCAGATCACGACCCGATCAATGGGTGCTCCAACTCATTTGAAGAGGGCACTCTATCAAGTTCATAGAACAACCACCGTCCCAGACCACCATCTGCTCCAGTTATTCGGCCAACCTGCCACACTAATTCAAGGAGATAGCTTCCTTCTCGAAAAGAGGCGCCATAGAAAAGGTCCCGTGGATCCAGAGAGGAAAGGGTATTATTTCCACTTCTTTCTGGTGCCAAAGAAGATGGGAGACCCTCGTCCCATCCTAGACCTAAGCGATCTCAACACCTGCGTGGCATACAAATGCTTCAGGATGGTGACCTTACAGGCTTGATCCCGATGCTACGCCCGGACGATGCAGGATGCCTACCTCCACATTCTAATCATGAAAGATCATCGGAGGTTTCTGCGATTCAAATTACAGGGTCGCCACTACCAGTTCCGAGCCCTATCTTCGGCCTTCGTCGGCTCCGAGGGTAGTCACCAAATGCCTGGCAATGGTAGCGCGGCACTCGGGAGAAAGGGCCACTATGTCTTCTCCTGACGGCCACATCCCAGAGAGAGTTAAACTACACTCTACAAGACACCTATTCAGTATTCGACTCCTGGGTGTTACAGCAGTCAGTCTGGCCAATCGACCCTCACACCCTACCAAAGACTGCAGTTCATTGGCATGGTACTAGACACCAGCAAGGGACGGGCCTTCATACCAGAAGACAGGGCAGAACATCTACAAGCCCCGATCAGACACATCAGAGCTCAAAGTCAGGTCCCAGTGAGGTCGATCTTGCTCCTTCTGGGGCATATGGCGGTTGTCATAGCCACAGTCTCCCTTTCACGTCGCCACATGAGAGCCATTCAGCGGACACTCAGGGTCCAGTGGGACCAACGCCAAGATGACTTGGACCAGCTAGTCTTGATCTCCAACTCTATTCTCCGAGTCTTGCAGTGGTGGATGGTTCCAGAGCACCTCTCAGTAGGGGTTCCCTTCCTATCTCCTACCCACTCCTGATACTGACCACAGATGCATCGTGATCAGGTTGGGGCACCCATTTGAGTGGCAAAAGACTGGGGACGATGGTCAGGGACCAAGGAACCCTTTACATAAACGTTTCTAGATGAGGGCAGTTCTTGACGCCTCTTCAAGCTTTGCAAACAGACATAACCCCAGGACACTTACTGATACTGAACAGACATGTCAGTAGTGTTCTACATCAACAAGCAGGGTGGCACTCACTCCTACCAGCTCTGTCGAGAGGCCATGAGAGTGTGGAACTGGGCAATACAGCACAACATCACACTGTCTGCAGTGCATGTTCCAGGATTAGAGAACATGCTGGCGGATCTGTTAAGCAGATCTTGATCCAGTGCACATGAATGGGAGATCCTACAACCAGGAGCAGAAATTTTTCGAAAAATGGGAATGCAAGATTTGGATCTGTTCGCCTCCCCATACAATGCAAAACTACCCAGTTTCTGCTCACTAGATCCTGGTGTTTTCTGGCGAGACGCTTTGCCCTTTTCCTGGACAGGCAGGTTCCTCTATGCCTTCCCTCCATTCCCCTTGATCCAGAGGGTCCTGCTCAAACTGCAGGGACGATGGAGCAGTCATGATTCTGGTGGCCCCATATTGGCCCAGATATGGTTCCCTCTTCTGCAAGGGGCTAGCGAGCGAACCACCACTTCCTCTTCCATTCAGCTCACTTACTGTCACGAGACAATAGGTCTCTGATTCACCCAAGCCTCAGGTCCTTGCACCTGCACGCCTGGCTTCTAAGGCCCTAGCAATGTCCTCGCCAGTGTGGCAGACATCCTAGTGGTAGCAAGGAAGCCCTCTACTCACGCCACATGCACCATGAAATGGCACCGGGTTCTGCTTTTGATCATCGGCCCGGACTTAGAGCCACTATCTTGCCCGTTAAAATCAGTTTTAGAGTACCTCCTTTCCTTGTCGTAGGCAGGACTGAGCTACTCTTCAATAAAGGTGCATGTTTGTGCCATATCGCCATACCATGCACCATTTGGGGACAAATCTTTGGCCCAACTAGATTTGTCACACTCCTTGTGTGACATCCTCCACTTGAAGCCACCCATTAGAGATCCGATCTTTCCTTGGGATCTTCTCTTAGTTTTAGAACAGCTCACACTACCTCCCTTTGAACCAGCCTGAGATTGAGAGCTACGCCTTCTCTCTTGAAGGCGTTATTTTTAGTTGCAGTTAATTCAGCATGGAAAATTTCAGAGCTCCAAGCATTTATGCACAAAGAGCCTTATTTGATTTTCACAAGGACAGGGTGTCCTTAAGAACCAATCCTAAGATCTTACTTAGAAACAACTCTTGCAGCAGGTTACACCATTAGGACTGAAGCCGCGGGCACCAGGACCCACTGAAATTTTCTAGCTATCAGTATTCAGCGGGGACCGTCCGACATTGGTCCCGCCCCAACGTCAGACGAGTACATAAGGAGGCGGTCCTCAGAATCCCCAGTTCTTTTCCGCTGCGACTCACCAGCATCGGCCTCTCGGTATCTACCTAGTGCACTACTACTTAGAACTTCAAAAGTTTCTCCAAACTAATGTCCTCTCCAACTCCTTCACTTGAGGACACCTTTCCAAGTGTGCTCATGGAAAACAGATCCCTTTTAGGATACTCATTCCTCCTGTGTGCAGTGCTTAGGCCCGGACCATAACACCAAGGCGGCACCTTCTGCCAAGGGTTCAACAGCCGCACCAGGATCCGCTGTCAAAAGGCACTTCAGGCTTACCTGCTGGAAGAAAGACTTAGTAGGATGGACCAAGAACCTTCCTCCAGGGGTGATTCTTCTTCCAAGGCCCACAAACACCGGGAGAAAGCAAGGTCCAGATCCCCGACCGGGCCTCGACTCCGTAGCTCAGGCTCCACCAGGTCAGACTGCTCTCCTCCAGGGCTCATTCTCAGCCCCTCGGTTAAAGTCCGAGCCTCAAGCGGCTCTTCACTCTCCAGCCCATCAAGACTTCCAGGCCCTCAGCTTCCTCCACTCTCTCTCTTGGGCCTTTTCAAAGTCTTCCGAACACCACAATTCTTCCTCATCGACCCAACGTTGGGACCCCGACTCCAGGTCAGTCTCCCAGCCTCCCAGGGCCGGATCCACCACCCAGGACTATAAGACCTGGCGTCCCTAAAGCGGATGCGGACCCGACGCCGCCAAGCACACGAAGTCGGCCAGGCGCCGCCGAGCTGTGGACACCAGCCAGGTACCAGACGCCAGCCGGGCGCTCGCTGACCTGAAGGCTCGCAAGCGACCGACGCCGGCCTCGCACTCTCCGAGTCAAGACCGCCCCAGTCACCGTGGACACCGTCATAGGGATTCAATGGAGGAGGACACGACGCTGCCCAAGACCAGGCGGGCGACACTGAAGATGCCGGGCTCCCGAGGGAACCTCGCCCACCCTGAGACACCCGACGCCCACCCCGGCGACAGACCACCAGCGCCAGGCCCATCATCGGGCATGAACCTGCAAGAAGTAAAGGACGTCTTTACTTTCTGGTGGGCCACTATCTGAAAGGATGTGGTCCCTGTAAATCCTCCTCCTACTCCTTCACCTCCTACACCCTCCTCCACCAAAGGGCCAGCAGGACAACCATTAACCCTAAGGAGCAGACTCCACCTCCTAGGGACGGAGAAGACCTCCATCAAGATCTCCATCAGGGTCCCACAGCCCTAGCGACCCAGACATCGCCGGTATACTCCGTCAGGGAAGATTCCAGATCGGATACCTCGGATTATTCCAGATCTCTTCTCCATTCAGCATTCGATCAACTGACTCACATGACCTTCACAGGTCTCCTCCGGATGATCCCTCTTTCTCTGAGATCATGAGGCACATCCAGGACAACATGGGGTGGGATGCTGAAGACCTCGAACCGAAGGCAGCGCCTTGCCGTTATCTTCGGCAGAAAGGTCCAAAGCCTGTGGTAGTGCCACCCTTGATGGACACCTTCAGGGCGTCACCAAGGCTGCGTGGAAGCGCCCACACTCCACTCCCCGGTGCCAAAGAAAGCTGACCACCTGTACAAGGCCCCGAGAGAGAACCAGTACTTGGCTCAACAACCTCTGGCACACTCCTGGTCATTACGGGCCTCACATGACCAGTTCCAAAGACCGCAACACATGAGCACACAGCCACCAGACCAGGAATCCAAACAATTGGATGCCCTGGGAGACGATGTATGCGGTTGCTACATGCTCTATCAGGTCCCTGAACTACCTAACCCACATGGTACAATTTCATAACGCCTGTGGGAACAGGGCCAGGACCTGAGTCGATAAGCCTCCAGATGGTGATCAGAAGGCGGAGCTCCTAAACTTTCTCCGCACAGGGTCTGATGTGGGTACCCAAGTACTACGAGCCGTACACGATTCTGCGGACTCGTCTGTCAGAGCTGCAGCTTCAGGCGTCTGTCTCCAGCGACACTCTTGTTCCGTGTCTCCGACTTCACCCGGACATACAGAAGAACATTCTTGGCGTCCCCTACAACAGCGGTACTTTTGGTGAACCCTCGGAGAAGGTTATCACCAAACTCCAGGACACTGGGAAGGCAGTCAGGTCTGTACAGGCCAAGTACAGATCCAGACCTGGTTCCTTTCGTAGGAACCAGAGCCTGTCACAGCTGGCAGCAGCCACGCTCCGCCAGCAACAAAGGGAACTTCTCAGCAGAAAGCCCAGGCTGTTGGCAGAGCCCAACGCTACACTAAACCGCCCAGCCTGCAGTGACCAGTGCTTCCACAGCATGACTCCTTCCCGCCCCGCCCTCCTCTGGATCAACGGGCACAAAGGTCGGGTCGACCGCTCACCACTTTTAGGGTGGCAGTCGATTACCACCGACCGGTGGGTTCTCCAGTTGGTCAAGAACGGTCACTTCATAGAATTTCTCAACCACCCACCGCAAGACCTCCCTGCTCTCCCGTACTCGGGTCAGCACGCCCTGCTCATACAGCAGGAGGTGCTCGCGCCTGGGAAAAGAAGTGATGGAGCATGTACCCGGAACCAGAGGAGTGAAGGTATCATTCTCACTTCTTTCTGGTTCCCAAGAAAACAGGGACCTCCATCCGATACTGGACCTCAGCGACCTCAACGAGTCTGTCCTGTACAAATGCTTCTGCATGGTGACCCTCCCAGGTCTGATTCCCATGCTCAAGCAGGGCGCTTTCTAGCCCTTGGACATGCAGGATGCTTACCTGCATATACCCATTGCTCAAGCACACAGGAAATTTCTGCGCTCGAGTTTCAGGGCCACCATTGTCAGTTCCGAGCCTCCCTTCGGACTGTCATCAGAACGCCGGGTATTCACGGGTGTATGGCAGTCGTAGGCGGCAACTCCGAGGAGACAAGGCCACTACATGTTCCCCTACCTGGACGACTGGCTTCTCATGGCGCCCCTTTGGGAGGCCTTGATGGCCGCCATTCATTGTACTCAGTCTCTGTTCGAGCGTTGGGCATCATGATCAATCAAGAGAAGTCATGCCTGGTTCCGCTCACAGACTCTGCAGTTCATAGGCGCAGTTCTGGACACTGTCCAGGGAAAGCTTTTCTTCCCAGGACAGAGCGGAACACATCAGATCCCTCATCAGGGACATTTTGGCGAAGAAGACCGCTCTGCCAGATTGGTCCTTGCCTGCTCGGACACATGGCTGCAGCCATTACAACAGTCTGCTTGCTCGCCTCCACATGCAGTCACCCAGTGGATGTTACGGGTCCAATGGGATCAAAAGCAAGACCATCTGCAGCTCCCAATCCGGATCGTGAAGGCCGTAATCCGGGATTGGCAATGGTGGCTAGATCCGAAGAATCTATTGGCGGGGTCCCTTCATTGCGCCATCTCCGATTGTGACACTCCATAGACACCTCAGGGCTCGGATGGGGTGCACACCTCGACAGTATCCGGTCTCAGGTCCTGTGGACAAGAGACTCATCTCCACATAAATATCCTGGAAATGAGAGCAGTTCTTCGCCTGCAGGCCTTCCAGTCGGAGATTCCACTGGATACTCTTCTGTTACAAACAGACAATTCCACGGTGATGTATTACCCAACAAACAAGGAGGCACCCATTCCTACCGCTTGCAGGAGGCCATGAGGGTGGGATTGGGCTTTGCAACACTGTGCAAACCTCATTGCTGTTCATGTCCCAGGAATGGACAACGCTCATTGCAGATGGCCGAGCCACTCAGGCCATTGTCCACGGTGGGAACTACTCCAGGAGGTAGTAGAGGATCTGTTTTGCAGATGGGGTACACCAGAGTTGGACCTTTCGTCCCATCCAGCGCAAAACTGCCCAATTTTTGCTCACTAGATCCAGGGCCTGGTGTTTTCTGGCGAGACGCTGTTGTCCTCTCCTGGGTGGGCAGATTCCTCTATGCCTTTCCCCTTTCCATTGATCCAAAGGGTCCTTCTAAACTTCACAGAGAGCAAGCGATATTTTATCGCTACGCTCTGGCCCAGGCAGATCTGGTTCCTGTACTACATCAGCTATCCGGAACCTCCGTGCCTCTGCCAATCAGCTCTCACTTGTTGTCTCAGGAGCAGGGCTCTTTGGTCCATCTGGACCTCGTTCGCTGAGCCTGCATGCTTGGCTCCTAGAGACACATAGCTATTTTGCGACCACGGGGTCGTAAGAGGTAGCTGACGTTCTGGTGGTCGAGAAAACTGGCCACTGTGCTACTTATGCCATGAAATGGTGCCGCTTTGTCTATGGGCTCAAGCGCTGGGGTTTTCACCTCTAGACTGTCCAGAAAAGTCGGTTTGGACTACCTCCTGTCTCTTTTCAGACAGGCTTGGCCTACTCCTCGATCAAAGTACACCTCTATGCCATCTCAGCCTATCATTTTCCTATAGGCCAACGCACCACATCTGAGTTGGACATGGCACTAGCCTTCCTGAGAGGTGTTGTCCTCCTTAGACCTGCAATTAGGGATCCGATTCCACCATGGGATCTACCCTTGTCCTGGAGCAGCTTACTGCCACCCTTTGAACCAGCCGCGATTCATAGCCACGCCTCCTTACATGGAAGAAGTTGTTTTTAGTTGCCGCTACCTCGACTAGAAGAATTTCTGAACTTCATGCAGTCATGTGCAAAGAGCCTTATTTGGTTTTTCACCAAGACAGGGTATCCTCACGGACTAATCCTAAGTTTCTGCCTAAGGTGGTCTCAGCCTCACCCTTAATCAGGCATCAATCTACCAGTGTACTTCCCAAGTATTCTAATCGAGGAGAGGCCCTGTTGCACACCTTAGATGTGCATAGGTGTCTCCAATACTACCTGACCAGAACCAAACACCAAAATCAGATCAGCTTTTTTCCCTTTGCCCACAGGATGATGGGAGCTCCTGTTTCCAAGCAGTCGCTGTCCAGGTGGCTTATTCAGTGTATTATGTTCTGTTACCAGAAGCGCAACAAACCCTTACCGGCACGGTCAAGGGTAATTCCACAAGGGGGTGGCTACCTCCTTTGCAGCCCTAAAGAATGTGTCCACCTCGCCGCCTGTGCTGCAGCTACTTGGAGCTCCGCACACTTCATAAGGCATTATAGCCTGGATATTGCATCGAGGCGTAAGAGCAGGTTTTGGTCTAGCAGTCCTTCAAGGACTTCAGTCCTAGGCTTTGGTTCCATTAAGGATTTCTACTTTCCTTCCTCCCAATGGTGTGGGATTTCCATTATTGCTTGGGAATCAGTCCTAGTGGTGTAACCTGCTGCTAGCTGTTTCTCGAGTAAGATAGTACAGTTCAGTAAGAACTTGCGTAACAGTAGATCTTCGAGAACAGCTCTTGCAGCAGGTACTTTCCCTCCCACCATCCCCCGCTGGAGATAGATTCTCATCCCAACAACCTTCTCCTAGGATCAGGTGTTCTCAGCATCTCTGATTGCCATTTGATGGCGGATCCTTAGTCTCCTCTTCTGATGTCATCCAGCAGCGGGAGTCTCCGGCGAGAGAAATGGGATTCTGGGGACCGCCTCCTTATGTACTCGCGCCTAACGTCGGGCGGGATCGACGTCGAGGCAGTTCCCCGCCTGAATACCGCTTAGCCAGAAAAATTTCTGGTGGGGTCCTGGCGCCTACCGGATTCAGTCCTAATGGTGTAACCTGCTGCAAGAGCTGTTCTCAAGATCTGCTGTTGCGTAAGTTCTTACGTAACTGTACTTTTCTTCCTAAGGTAGTGTCCAAATTAACTTAACCAGGATATAGACCTACTGGTCTACTAACCAAGGTATACCAATAGAGGAGGCACTCTCCTACACACACACTGGATATACACAGGATTCATGGTTCTGCCTGACCAGGACCAGGCCACACTGACAGTCTGACCAGTTGTTTTGTCCTTTGCCCAGAGGATGTTAGGGGCACCGGTGTCTAAACAGACAGTCTCAAAATGGTTGGTGAATTCTGTTAATCAGAAGTGAAACAAACCCTTATCGGACTGGTAAAGGCCATTCCACCAGAGGGGTGACAATGTCTTTCACTTCCATAAAAATGTTTCAGCAGCTACTTGGAGTACAGTGGACAAGTTCATCAAACACTACAGTCTGGACGTTGCCTCAAGGCGCAGGAGCGGGCTTTGGCCTTGCAGATCTTCCCTTGTCAGTCTTCACCATTCATTACTGCTTGTTGCCGGGAGGCGAACACCCACCACGGAGGTTTTTTGAGTCGCCTCCAACGGCAACGCCGAGGATGACGACTGCGCCATGCGCGAGGGGCGCCGTTAGTGCAGACTCCTCCTCTATCTCAGTTCTGTTTCTCCCACTGTTGAGGCTGCACCTGCTGCGCTAGCGTTAGTTTCTCGGTTCCTCAAAGACTCCTCGTTCTCAAAAGATTCACACTGACGCTGCATACCGTAAGACTGCCTTTCTCTTTCTATACTGCGGCACCGCAGTGCTTTATTTCCTTTTTTTCCCTCGCTTAGTTCGTGATCATGTCCGGTCTCGGGAGCAAGGCGAAGACGAAGGGCCGCCTTGCAGTCCGGTGCTCCTGTGGCCAGCATTTTCTGTCTCGGACCGCATGATGTCTGTCTCGCTGCCTGGGACCCAACCACAACATGGACGCGGGCTACGCTTTGTTTCTCCATGGACCGTCTGGTCCTCAAGTCCACAGGCTCAAGCTCGGCAAGGCCCCGCCACCTTCGGGACGGCGCCACTCCAGGGATTCCCAGGTAAGGTCTCTAGGCCCTTCCCTGGTCCCTCCTGGCCTATACGGTCCGCAGAGGAGGAGGCTTCTCCTCTTTCTTGCAAGAGGAAGCTTCTTCGCGGTGTGGGGAACGTTGTGGTCCTCCGGGCCGCGACGGGACACCGCCTGCAGTCACCCTCGGAGGTGCAGGCTCCTCAGTGTCGAGGCCCACGATTGCTGGGCCTGGCACCGTGGATCCCGCGCCGCTTGCGGCATTGGTGATCGAGACGGCACCGTAGGCGGCGCTGCCAGGCCTTCGGCGCCGAGATCCCGGTTTAAGCCGGGCGGCACCGGTTGCCCTGACGCTGGGGCGCACTGTGGCCTAACTGGCACGGTAGGGAGCCGGAACTGGGCCTGTCTGTCGCGGGTGTGTGGGGTCGTCCGCCGCGCCCCTAGCACCAGCGCCGTCCTCCGGGACCCCTGGGGTTGCCAGCATTGAGGTTCTGCTGGTCTCGCCTCTTCGAGGTCGATGACTCGGATGTGGACCCATCCTGACAGCCTGACTCTTCGGGGTCCCCGTGGCACGGGTGTTAAGCGGCACAGCGGGCCTCACCCGCTGTCCCCACTCCCGCCTTCCCTGAGGGCTAGGGTGGCCCGGTCCCGGGGTGATGGTGGGGACTGAGGTGGCCCTCCTAGGGGTCTGTGACAGCTACCTCCCGGTGCTGTTGCCACCTCTCAGGGTGGGGGCAGCTGCAGTCAAGGAGTAGGGCTCTCTCGGAGGTCGAGGCGGGGGACGGTGTCGCGGCTCCGCCTGCCACCCTCCTGGGTGGCTAGGAGCCGTAGCGCCAACCCCGCTTTCCCTCTTGGGCCCCAGGGTTCCTCCGGTGGCGTTGCTGCGGACTGCCCTTCTGGATCCATGCAGTCCTGGGTTTGGCACAGGAAGGTTCCCCCTGGGATCTTCCAGGCATCGCATTCTCAGGGTCCCGTCTTGCGACCTGGTTTGTTGTCCGGGATCCGGCCAGCTCGAGCTCCGTTCCCGGTTTCAGAGCCCTAGCAGAGGTCAGTTGCCTCTTCGCAGGTGCCCTCTCCAGTACCTCTGCAACCACCCACCCCGCTCTTCCAGGCCATGTCGGTCCCTCTGGTCCGTTGTCCTGGGAGCAGTTCAAGAGGTTCTGTGGGGCCTTCCCTCATACGTTAGATACATGCATGGCCGGATCTTCGACTCTCCCCACCGCTGCAGGAATCTTCTGGACATCTAGCTCTCCATCATCCTCGTCTTCCTCCTCTGAGGGAGAGAACCCTAGCTCATCTTTCTTCCGGCGCTGATTTCACTGAATAGCAGCGATTCCTTCAAGGATGGTGAGGATCTTTGAATCTCTTACGTAAGGCGAGACAATACTGAACGGGAGACGCGTGAATCCTCGGAGAATTCAGTGCCCAGCACCTGCGTGGTACCTTTCTGGCCTGTCCCTCCAGGAGGCATCTATCCGCTCCTGGCTGCCAGCCACCCTTTCTCCAGCCCGGCAGACTGTCGTCGAAGGTATTGTGCCCCTCGGAATCTCTGGGTACCCTTCCCAACCCGCCCTCGGGTTTGGTGTACCCAGAGACTCTTCCAGGTGCCGCAGCCTGGTGCACGACCACCCACTGATTCGGATTCCCTACAATTCGACCCGGTGGAGGCAAAGAGTGTTCTCTTCTTCTCTCGCGGTGGCTTGCATTCAGTCCACATCAGGCTCACCACGCTGCCTACAGTCTGCATCTGTGGTCGATACTCTCCCAGCTGCTAGCATCAATGCCTGACACGAGTACTACCAGACAAGCTATTGCCCTTTCTGCTATGGGCCTGGAGCTGGCAAGACACCAGGCAAGGGCATCTTATGAGCGCCTGATGAGGTGGCTTCCAGGCTTGTGGGGACAGCGATCTGCATTAGGCGGACATGACAGGCCTCGTCTATCAAGGTTGTCACCCTGGCCCGGCGTGGGGTGATGCGCCGCTTCCGGGGACCGTCTTTTTCCTCCAGAGCTAGAAGACTTCTGCAGGGCTTCTTCGTCTCCCGTCCTCGGGGCACCTCCAGCTCTTCTTCCACTTAGGCTTCTCTGTATTAGCTAGGTCTTCCCTTCTGTTTCTCACCAACAGAAGGCTGGGGTCTTGTTCCCTCAGGGTTCTACCCCCTTTCAAGGGGAGGGCTTGGTACTCCAATCAGTAATGAATGGTGAAGACTGACAAGGGAAGATATGAAAATTACGTCCTACCGTAATTCTTGATCTCTCTTGTATCTTCACCATTCATTACTGATACCCACCCACCTTCCCTCAGTGGCCTCCTTCTGTGGCGTTTCCTCCCGCCTCGCTCCTCTTCCTTCCCTTGGCCTTTATGCCAAAAAAAAAAACTTTCTGTTTTCCATTCTAGTGAATGGATCCCTTTTTCCTCAAGGTAAAGAGGAGCGAGCACGGTATATTTTCTCAAATTCTGAGGGAACTCTTTCTGACCGCCCTTAGAGTGCGATTCCTAAATGCCTTCTTCAGGTTATGCAATTTTCACAGCCCAAGTGGCCATGCCTGACTTGCCTCGGCAAAGTCTAGAATCCTACTGACAGGTATTATTTCGAGCTCTTCTAGCTACTGACTGAACTTGTCAGCTCTGAGCATCTGTTTGCCTTGTCTTGGGGGGTCTGATTGGGTTCCACTCAATCTTTCGTCACAAAACTGCCTTCAGAAGGCATAGTCTTTCCATACACTACTGTGTTAGCACTTAACAAGTGCTAAGGGACTTAGTCCCCTTCCTGGATGGGCGCCTACCCGAACAGGTTCTGCCTGGGCAGTCTAGAGCCCTCAACTAGGATGAAGGGACTTTGCATGTTGAGAGTTCAGAGTCTGCCCTCATTCGATCTGTTCAGGTGGTTCGTTGAACCTCCCTCAGTCCTAGCAACTGGGATTCTTGCTCCTTGTTAGTTTCGAGCCTATAAGCTCTCAACCAATGCTCGTGGGCACTGTTCTCCTCTCAACATGCCTCTTTCTTTCTTTTCTTCTTCTTCTTCTACTCTTTCCTTTCTCTCTGTTCCTCCCTAGAGCCGCCTCGGAAAGGAGGCCCATGTCCCTTAGGGTAGAATTTCTCCTCTGTCTATTCTCCATCGGCTTATTTCTTTTCAGTTTATTTCCTTTCCTTTTTCTATCCCTCGGCGCCTCGCCTCACTTTCTTTCTTACCCTTTATTTTCGCCTCTCCGCTAGCAGAATTGAGATAGAGGAGGAGTCTGCGGCACCTAACGGGCCCCTTGTGCATGATGGCACGCCGTTCTTGAGGGCGGCGCGCCTGGGTCTACCCAAAAAACTCCCATAGCGGGTGCGCCTCCGGCTTAACCCAAGCAGTAATGAATGGTGAAGATACAAGAGAAGATCAAGAATTACGGTAGGTAATGTAATTTTCATTTCTGCAGGGCTTTTTCATGAGGGTCCCTTCACCCTTCTCCTATCCTCCTCCCAAAATTAGGGTAACACCTGTCACTGCTTGGGACTTAGTCCTAGTATGATTGTGCTGCAAGAGCTGTTTCTCAAAGTAAATAGTACAGTTACGTAAGAACTTACCATAACAGTAGATCTTTGAGAACAACTCTTGCAGCAGGTACTTTCCCACCCACCTTCCCTCAGGAGGTCATCTGCATTTGTATTATCATCACTAATGGTCTTCCCAGCGGTCCTTGGTCTCTCCATCAGAATCACATCGCTATGCCGAGTCTCTGGCGGGAGAACTGAGGATGCTGGGGACCACCCTTTCAAACACCATGAAGTCTTGCTTATATTAGGACCTTTGCAGTATGCCCATGGCTTTTGACTGCCCCGGAGATGAAATGGTTAACTCCAGAGTAATCTGGAGTTCCACAGCGAGGCGCTATTGAAAGCTCTATCTGGGTTGTTTGAACCCAAACTGTCAGATTCTTTACTCCGCCTCGCTGAACAGACGCTCCGGAGACCAGCTCCTTCCAGTTCGGTTCGTTTTTGCGGTTTAAGTATTTAATCGGTTCATTTACAGAAAGTGTTTAAATTACATGGTTTTCGGTTCAGCTCTATCTGGTAACGTAAGTAAATAATTTTTAGTCTGTGTGGAAACTCATTATGGTTCACTCTGAACCGATCAGTTTGCTTTAAAAATCATTTTCTTTGCATTTAGAGTGAGGTACCTGTTCTTATCGGTCCTAAAAACCTGGCATTAAAATTGTTTTTTCAAATACCCTGTGACACGGTTAGGGACCGAGAAGGGTGTCTTTGTCTCTGGCAAGGCCGGAAAAAGGACAAGTTTGGTTAGGCTGGCATTATGTCTGAGAAACCCAAAAGAAAAACCGGCCCACTGGGTTTCAACACTGTGATGTCTGTGGGGAAGCCTTTGCCAAAACTGACCCACACCACTGTGTCTATTGTCTGGGGCTGACCACCTCCTGTCAGACTGCCAGGTGTGTAAAAATTCCTGCAGCCACCCTGGAAAAGAGATTGGGCAGGCTCAGGAGCGAGAGGCCAAAAGTCCGCTGACCGGATGGCCAGCCGGTCCAGCTACGGCTGGACCAGAGGAGTGCCCTCTGACCAGGGCGTAGACTTCTCGGCAAAGAAAGGCTGGTCCTGAGGAACCAGTCAAAGCAAAAAGACGAAGAAATCAGCTAGTGTGGAGTCCAGTTTTGTTTCTCCTTCTGCTGTAGAAATAGCTAAAGCCATACAGATTGTCCAGTCTTTGTCTCAGGGACTTGTTGAACCTCTCTGGTTGGAAAAAGGGGTCTCTGCTCAGGTCCAGTGGTTCAGGATTATGATGTTGAGGATTTTTACGAACCACAGGAGGGGAGGAAGGTTTTGATGATTGTAATTGTGATTGGGAAGGTCTGGAAGTGCCAATAGAACTGGACATTTCTCCAGACAGACCCTTTGAATCTCCCCTTTGTTGTCTGAGTCTCTCTCATTTCAGATTTTATAAAGTAGCAGAAACTCTCCAGCTCCCTTAGAAGAGGCTGTGGATGAGCAAGAGGAGCCTGACTATGTGGAAATGATGGATATTCCAGAGGCTAGAAGGTTGTCTATTCCTTTACATAAGTCATTTAGGAGGCAAACCTCTTAAGATTTTAAAATCCTTTTCTGTCCCTCCTGTAGATAAAAAATGGACAGAAGGTATACGTTGTCAGGCCCTAATACAGACTTCCTTACTGAACAGTGTAGTCATGTAGGTGTTGTTCAAGCTGCAGCCTGTGACAAGGTTAATATTCCCTGGTTTCACATCCTCCTGATAAGGATTCCAGGAAGATTGATGCCATGGCTAAGAAACAGTATGTGGCAGCTTCTTTGGGACTCAGACAAGCTAATTATATGGCTTATGTGGCTAGATATCAGAAATCTAGATGGGACACTATATTGCAGTTGGCCAAGCAGGCTCAGGGCCCGTTGGCTAGTGAGTTGGAACAGGTGGCTGCTGATGGCATTGAAGCCTCTAAAGTTCAATTTCATGCTGCTGTTGATGTTAATGATGTTTCCTCTAGGGTCATGGCCACTTCTGTAGCTCTCCATTGGGTTGGCATGGCTCAGATGCACTAATCTGTCCCAAGATACCCAGTCAAAGGCTATAGATTTTCCTGTATAGGAAATTCTCTGTTTGGAGAACAAACAGAAAATTACATGAAAAAGATGGATGAATACAGAACTACTTACAAAAGTGCCCAAGCTAAGGAGAGGCATGCCACTCAACATAGGCATGCCTCAGGGTAGGGGCAGGCCTTTCAATAGGCCTTTTACCAATTCCAGGCATCCTCTGCTTTTGCGCAGAGGATTTTTCAGAGGCAGAGGCAGACTGGCACAGGCAGGCCCTCTCCCTCTCCCCAACCTAAAGCTGCTCCTGCCAAGCAGGCACCCTGGCAGGGTGTCTGGGGCCGACTCTCCTGTACCGGTGGGGGCAGACTGACTTATTTCTGCCAGAACTGGTTGTCACTAACCTCGGACAAATGGGTTCTGGAGGTGGTAAGCGAGGCTTGGTTCTCAGTTTCAAACAGTTTCCCAAGATGAGAGCCAGGCACTTCTTCCCTCAAGTCTTTGGAAACCCTCGCACTAGAAGCGGAGGTTTCTTCTCTTTTGACTGCAAGGCAGTGGAAAGGGTCCCCCTTGCCACCAGGGCAAGGGTCTTTACTCAGGTACTTCCTGACCCCAAAAGACAGGAGACTGGCGGCCCATATTGGATTTAAGATTTCTGAACAAGCATCTTGTAAAACCAAAGTTCAAATGCTAACTTTAGCTAATGATTTTGCCATCCTTGAGGCCAGGGGACTGGTTGCTTCCCTGGACCTCAGGGCCTCCCTTCCATATTCTAATCAGGGCCTCTCACCGAAAGTACCTCAGGTTGAACTGCCCTCGGGCCACTACCAGTTCAGGGCATGCCCTTGACTCACTTCTGCTCCAAGAGTTTTCACAAAATGTCTAGCTGTAGTGGCCCACCTAAGAAGACAAGGGGTAGCTGTGTTTCCCTATCTGGACGACTGGCTCATTGTGGGTCAGTCACCAGAGCAGTAAAATCCCACTTGTAAATCACTCAGGAACTCCCTCACCTTTCTGGGGTTTCCTGTTAGATGTTCAAAGTCAGTTCTCGAACCAGTTCAGGTACTAACTTTTATAGGTGCAGAGCTGAATACAAAGTTAGCCAGGCATTCCTCCCCTCCGAAAGAGTGGACAAACTCATTGCCCTGGCATCTTCCTTCACCATGCAGGTCTCTCGACCAGCAAGGCACTTTCTACAACTCCTGGGGCACATGGCTGCCCCTACAGCTGTTGTGCCAGGAGCGAGGTTTCAGATGAGGGACATTCAGTTCCACTTGAGGTCCTATTGGTCTCAAAGGAGGACCCTCACCAAATTGGTCCCAGTGACCAAGACTCTGATCCTAGCTCTCCAGTGGTGGCTGGATCAAGCAACCTGTCCTCTGGGGTCCCATTCCTTCCTGTCTCCTCCCTCACCCTCACCACGGACGGTCCCTGTTGGGTTGGGGGCTCACCTGGCGACCTTTCAACTCAGGAGTTTGGTCCCCCAGGAATCTCTGCTCACATCAACCTACTGGAGCTCAGAGCTGTCTTCCTAGCTCTCCAGGTTTTTTCGGAAACTGTCCAGAGCAAGGTTGTTCAAGTCAGGACAGACAATACCACAACAATGTGGTACATCCAACAACAAGGGGCACTCGCTCTTCAGCCTTGTGCACCGAAGCAATGAAGTTGTGGTCTCTGGCCTACTCCTGAACACCTCTCTGATAGCGGTTCACCTCCAGGGAAGGACAATGTCCTAGCAGACGCCTCAGCAGGATTTCTCAGGGCTCATCACGAATGGGTTCTGAACCCTCAAGTGCTGGGGGTCGGTCTTTGCCAGCTGGGGCACCCTCAGATAGATCTCTTCGCAGCCCCAGACAACCACCAACTTCCCTGTTTTGGTGCAGGCCTCCAGTTCTGGGGTCAGTCCCCTGGATGCTTTTCAGCTGAATTGGGAGGAAAGTTCCTCTATGCTTTCCCTCCGTTCCCTCTCCTCTTCAGGGTTTTGGTAAAATCAGAACTCAGCCTTGCAGAGTGATTCTGATTGTTCCAGACTGGGCCAGGCAGCCTTGGTACCCGCTCTTCTGTTCCTCTCATTTCGCCTCCCTGACCTTGCCCAGGACTCACGACCTGCTGACCTGTGCGCAGGGAGGGTGTGGTATCCGATCTCAACTCCCTCCACCCTCAAGGCCTGGCTCTTGAAGAGTTAGAATTTGCTCATTTACACCTTTCTCAAGGTGTCTTGGATATTTTGAAGGCCTCTAGGAAGCCTTCCACTAGAGCCACTTATAATTCTAAATGGAAGAGATTCTCATTTTGGTGTTCTGAGAGGCAAATCACCCCAGAATCAGCTGACCTGCCTATTTTGTTGGACTGTCTGGTCCACTTAAATTCCTTAGGCCTCAAACCAGCTACCTTAAAGGTTCATTTGGCAGCTGTTTCTGTTTTTATTTCCCAGGAAACCAGTTTCCTTTCTTCTCACCCTGTGTTTTCCAGGTTTTCAAAGGGTTACTCCATACTAACCCTCCCTTTCGGGAACCAACCCCTGCATGGGACTTGAATGTTTGCATTGCCCAGCTAATGCAACCTCCCTTGAGCCTCTGGTTTCAGCAGATCTTAAGTTCCTAACTTGGAAAACTGTTTTCTAGTGGCTATCACTTCTGCCAGGCGTATAAGTGAATTACAGGCCTTGTCAGTGGAAGAGGATTTCATTTCTTTCCACAGAGATAAAGTGATTCTCAGGACTAACAGAAAGTTTTTACCTAAGGTGGTTTCAGATTTTCATCTTAACCAGTCCATCTCTCTTCAGTATTTTTACTGAGCAATCCTCTTCTGGTGAGAGAAGGTTGCACAGTTTGGACGTAAAAGAGCCCTTAGCTACTATTTGGAGCGTACCAAGGGTCACAGGTTCGAATCCTCCAGCTCCTCCTTACCTATGGAGATGTGGGTAAGGGAGACCTGCTACTAGGAGGACAATTGCTAGGTGGATTGTCTCTTGTATCCAGTTCTGTTATCAAAACTGGGTAAGGAGCCCTCAGGCCTGAGGGCTCATTCCACCAGGGGGTAAGCTGCATCTCTAGCGGCTGCTAGAGATATTCCCATTTGGAAATCTGTCAAGCTGCTACCTGGAAGTCAGTCCACACTTTTACTAAGCATTATTCCTGACGTCCAGTCCAGGAGAGATGTCGGCTGGCACAGCTGTGCTTCAGAGCCTATTTCCTAAGTAGGTTCTGACCCCTCCATGGAGGTACTGCTGTATACTCTGCAAAGGTCCTAATATAAGCAAGACTTCATGGTGTTTGAAGAAAAATTACTCACCTTTGTAATTGCTTTTCTTCTCATGGAGTCTTGCTATATTAGGACAACCCTCCCTCTACCCTCTCAGAATCCCTACTTGGGTATGGGGTTGGCAAATTAGTGCAATCACTGTGTCATGCCTTTTTAGCTTCTAGTTCTCCCCTCTTTTTCTTTCTTGGGTTAGGAACTAGATAGTTTCTGTTTTTCGTTAATTGGTAGCTGGGCCCTCTCTGGACTTGAGTCTTTGGGCAGAGGGGCCTTAGTAGTGATTGTCAGGGGTTCCCCTAACAATGTCGTAATACTGTTTTCATTATTGTTGTTGTGTTTTGTGGTTCTACTGTTAGTAGGTAGCCAATGGCTAGTGTAAGGTTTTCCACACAGACTTGCTATGTTAGCTTAGCCTCTAAAGAACCTGACAGTTTGGGTTCAAACAACCCAGATAGAGCTTTCAATGGCGCTCTGGCTGTGGAACTCAGATTACTCTGGAGTTAACTATTTCATCTCCGGGCAGTCAGAAGCCATGGGCATACTGCAAAGGTCCTAATATAGCAAGACTCCATGAGAAGAAAAGCAATTACTAGGTGAGTAATTTTTCTTATGTGACATGATGGGCGGACTGACATAGGGGGCAGTCCCGCTGCTAGTGTAGCTTCAGTCTAATGGTGTAACCTGCTGCAAGAACTGTTCTCGAAGCTCTACTGTTATGTAGACTACGTAACTGTACTTTTAGCTTAATGAGGTACTTTACTGTGTTGGTGGTGTGGTGGGGAGGCACAGGCTCGTGCAGAGGTGCTGACTGCAGGGCTGTCACCAGACAAGGGATGAAATTTACAAGTTGGTTAATTATGGAATGGCAGCTGTCAGATGGGGTTAGACTGACTCTTCTCCACTGCCTTTTCTCCTCGGCAGCCTCTTCCTCTCTTACATTCCTTTCCGCATCCATGGGGTTTTGTGAAACGTGGGGGTCTGCCTGATAATACGTAAGTCACGATGGCTAAAGGTGAGCTAATTCCCACCCAGTGAGGTGGAGAGCTGCCTTGACCTCAATAAATTTCTGCCGTGAGTCTGCAGGTTCCGACAGTAATCTTGCACAGTAAACACTTTGTTATTGTTAATCATTATAGGGCCATTGGTTTTAGCAGCCCAGAGCACTTTCTCCTTGTCGGGATATCGCAATATTTAATCAAGAAATGTCTGGGTCTTTCACCTGGTCAGGGTCTCGGCCCCATTCCTGTGCCCTCTCCACCTCGAAATCTAGTGCCTGGTCACCCATTTTAAGGTGCTTTACCACCCAGTCATGGATTTCTCTCCTGAGTCCCGCTTCTCCAACCCTCTCTGGGAGACGACTTATTGTAAGATTGGACCAGCGTGCGATTGTCAAGATCATCCACTCTCTGCGGCATTCTTTGGTTTGCTTTTTGTGATCAGCTCTTTCTCAAGTAATGTCTGCAATTGTGTCTTCTGCCTTGCTGAGCCGCTTTTCTACTTTGTCCAGATGAATCGCTGAGATGCAGTCATTTCCAGAGGCCAGTGACTACTGCCTGCATGTGTGTTATCTGGGTAGTGATGTTCTTAAACCTTCCCGGAGGGCTATAGCTCATTCCACCTGCCATACCGCTGCACTGGGGCTGCTTCCAGGGACGTCCCTATCCAAGAAATCTTCAGGGCTGCTACCTGGAGGTCAGCATGCACCTTCATTTCCCATGACCACATTTTATTTATTTATTTATTTATTTTTACTTTATTTCACTCCCGTCATGGCTCCATGGGTCCTGTCTCAGGCATCCTGTCCCTATCCTGCCCACCTGAGGATCCTCGAACTTTGCCTCCCCCACCCCACTCCCAGCCAGCACCTCTGGTTGAACCCGTCAGGGGTGGGTCGCCCCTCCTCTTTAGCGCTCTTAGAAAGGCAGTCTTATGCTCTGGATGAGGGGCCATGGGGGAACATGAAAGGCCAGTCGAGGCAGGCGTGAGGCATGGAGGACAGGTGTCGTCGCCTGATCCATGGCGCTGGTGTTTCCTTGTTCTGCAAGCTCCCAGCGTAGGCACCCCAGGCCGATGGCACCGCAACAACTCTGCCTCGTCAGCTCACGGGCTAATTGTCGTAACGCACTGCAATGCTCCTGGAGCCTGGTGCACCTGGCTATCCTCGCCTCCCCCACCCCGGAGGAGCGCCTGAATGCCGCTCAATCTTACCCGCCTGCTGACCCCCTCGGCTCCCGAGCTCGGCCGCACATGCGCGGGTGCGGGTCCAGCACCTCAACCCTCAGCGCCACCAGGCCAGTTCCCATTACCACATTGAATTTAGTCACGCTGGGATGCCGGTTTGGGCCTCAGTTCTACAGTCCTTATTTCTAAGTAGGGTGTGCGCTTGCCTCCCTCCTCCCGGAGAACTGCTAGGAATCTGCCAGAAGTGTGGATAGAACATCATATCGGTTACCGGCCAGCACAGCGACAATTTAACATGAAGTCCACCACAGCAACAAATCTCACCAGGTTGCTGCGGTGGTCCGCTGTCGACGGCACCATGACTCCTGGTGTTTCGCCTCCACCCGAACCAACTCCAACTCGGAGTTGGATATCTAGAGAGGGGGAAGTGCGGGTGAACAGCCCCCCGCAGAAAAATACTTGTCCAACAGGAACAGTGCCGACACTGGCATTGTTACCGCCACTGTTAGGCATGTCGACAACATTGTTGTCTGTGTTGACATGGAACCCATCATATCCACGTCCCTAGAAAAACAAGATCTTACTTGAGACACAGCTCTTGCAGCAGGTTACACCATTAGGACTGAAGCGGCGGGCGTCAGGACCCACGGAAAAATTCTGGCTAGCCATCTTCAGCGAGGACCCCGGCGTGGGTCCGCCTCCGGCGTCAGGCGTAGTATATAAGGGGCGGTCCGCCAGATTTCCCAGTTCTTTCCACCATCGACTTGCAAGTCTCGACCCTTCGGTTCACAGTTCTACCTGACGCAGCGTGGTAAAGTTTTTCCTTTGGGAAATTTGTTTTTCTTCGGTCAGTTTGTTGTCTGGTGTCCTCCAACCTCCGGTCATTCCTCGAAGTCGCCTGTGGGAAGCAGATCCCTTCAAGGATCCGCGTTCGACTTGCGTCCAGGTGCTTAGGCCCAGACCACGACACGGTCCTGCCCCTTTTGCCTTGGCTTCAGCAGCAGAACCCGGATCCGTCGCCAGAAGGCCCTACAGCCGTTCCTGCTCGAGGAACAACTCAAGACCATGGCCTCAAGGGATTCTTCGGAGAAAGCCTGTAGACATTCGGAGAATCACAGAGAAGGCCCCTTCTAGGTTCCGTCTAGGGCCTCTGATTCGTAGCTCCGGCTCCAGGTCGACCGCTCGCCTTCCGGGCCAGTTCTCAGCCTCCCCTGCTGCGGTTAGAAAATCTTGGGCCTCTTCTCAGGCCAAGACTTCCAGGCCTCCTTCGTCTTCTAAGGCCCTGGTCCAAGTCGGGGACTGCCACCATCACCACAAGTTGGGTTCCCGCCATTGTGAACCCGGCGTCCGGTCTACCTCCTTGCCTCCTCCTCCCCAGCGGAAGACCAAGGAGCTCACCTCTCTTAAGAGACCGTCGGACCCGGCGTCGGCCTCTCGCCACAGGTCCCCAGAGCCATCGACCGTGGATCGCCGCGGCAAGCCCTACACACCCCGGACGCCAATAGGGGGACCGACGTCCGTGCCTGTCCGGATTGAGAAGAGGGCCCGGCGCCTCCGACCGACATCGGTCAGGAGACCATTACAGAGGAGGAGTTAACACAGCCCGAGGACTAGGCAGGCGACCCTGGTCCTGTCGAGCCTCCCAGGAACCCTCCCGCGGCTCGAGGCCCCTGTGGGGGCGCTGGAGTACCAGCTGACCGACCACAGGCGCCCGGTCTGTCGTCGGTCTTTTTTCTCAGAGGTTAAGGAGCTTTTCACTTACTGGTGGGGTACCATCAAAAGGGCGTGGTCCCCACTCCACCTCCTCTTCTCCTCCTCCTCCTCCTCCTAGGTCGGTTACTCCTCCGGTTCCTGCACCCCTTTTCCATCCGGGTCTGCAGGCGGTTACCTCCTCCGGGAGCCCAGGATCCCTCAAGGGAGACCAGATAAAAGAGACCTCCGTCCAGATCCTCTTGTGGGTCAACCAGCCCTAAGAGACCCAGAAGAGCGCCGCCGTTCGCCTTCGACGGAGGACACGGGATCAGAGTTTTCAACAGGATCTAGATCCCCATCTCCCCTCCACATCCCTTCTCCGGACCCACGTGAGCTTCCAAGGTCTCCTCCAGATGACCCTTCATTCTCGGACATCATGAGACACATCCAAGAGAACATGGGATGGGATGCGGAAGAGTTAGACCCGAAGGCTATGCCTTGCGAAATATCTTCAGCAGAAGGACCCCAAGCCTGTGGTGGTGCCACCCTTGGTAGACACTTTCGGACATCACCAAGGCAGGCGTGGAAGCGTCCACATTCAATCTCGGCGATGCAGAAGAAAGCTGACCGCCTGTACAAGGCTCCAAGGGAAGACCAGTACTGGCTCAGCATCCTCAGGCCGACTCTCTGGTCATAACAGCCTCTCATGACCGGTCCCAGAGACCGTAACATTTGAGCACTCTGCCACGGACCCAGAGTCCAAACAGCTGGGCGCTATGGGTAGGCGCCGCATGCTCACTACTTTGCGCCATCAGATCCCTAATTACTTGACCCACATGGTGCAGTTCAAAATGCCTTGTGGGAGCAGGGTCTGGATCTGGCTGAGAAGTTGTCAGAAGATGAGCAGAAGGAGGAGATGTTGCAGCTCCTCCGGACGGGTTGGACGTGGGGACCCAAGCCTACTGAGCGCTGCGACTCCATGGTTCTCTCGGCCCGAGCAGCAGCTTCAGGCGTATGCCTCCGGAGACTCTTGGCTCCGTGTCTCGGCTTTACCCTGGACGTCCACAAAACATCATGGGCGCCCCATTTGAGGAGAAGTTCTTTTGGTGAGCCCTCTGAGAGGTCATCACCCAAGCTTCAGAGGCCGGGAAGGCGGTGAAGTCGGTCAGGCAATGTACCGACCGAGGCTTGATTCCTTTCATAGGAACCAAAGCCGTTTTCATGGAGCGGGCACAGAGACAACAGTCCGCACGGTCCACAACAGAGGGCTCCGGTTCCCGTAGAGCCCAGGGTAGACAACCTGCGGGCGAGGTCAATGCCCAGCTAAACCGGCCCAGCCCGCCGGACCCTGCCCGCCACAGCCTGACTCCTTTCCGGCCCCGCCCCTCAGGATCAACGGGACATCATGGTCGGGGTCGCATTGTAGATACTACTGCCAGGATGGCAGTCCATAACCACTGATCGGTGGGGTTCTTCAGTTGGTCGAAAGAGGCCACTTTATAGAATTCTGAAAAGCCACCTCAAGGCCTCCTCTGCTTTCCCGTTACTCGGTCAGCACAAGCCTCTGATCAGGCAAGAAATACTCAGCGCTCCTGCAAAGGGGCGACAGAGTATGTCCCAGAGAACCAGAGAGGCTACGGATACTACTCCCACTTCTTCCTGGTTCCAAAGAAACAGGGATCTCCGTCCGATTCTGGACCTCAGCAACCTCAATATGTTGTAGCCTACAAAGATTCGCATGGTGACCCTTCCGGTCTTATCCCATGCTAAAGAGGAATGCATTTTAAGCGTCCCTAGACATGCAGGATGCATACCTGCACATCCCTGTAGCTCAGGCGCACAGGAGGTTCCTGCGCTTGAGTTTCTCGGCCACCACTTTCAGTTCCGAGCACTTCCATTCAGACTCCCGGCCCCAGGGTCTTTACAAATGCATGGCAGTCATGGCGCGTCTCTTAAGGAGACAGGGCCATTATGTGTTCCAGTACTTGAGACGATTGGCTTCTCATAGCCGCCTCAGAGGCGTTGTTGTAGCTATCCAGAGTACCCAGGATCTGTTTGGTCTCTGGGCATCTTGATCAATTACAGAAGTCTCTCCTGGTACCGTCGCAGAAACTGCAGTTCATAGGCGCAGTCCTGGACACCGCTCGGGAAGAGCATTTCTTCCAGACGACAGAGCGGAGCGCATCAGATCCCTCATCAGGGAGCTTTCTTGAACAAGACCCGTCCCAGCCAGGTCGGTCCTTTGCTTGCTCGGGCACATGGCTGCAGCCATTCCGACCGTCCCTTCGCAAGGCTCCACATGCAGGTAACTCAGTGGATGCTCAAGGTGCAGTGGGACCAAAGGCAAGACCATATGCAGCATCCGGTCAGAATCACGAATGTCGTGATTCGAGACTGGCAATGGTGGCTAGACCCAGGGACACTCTCTCGGTGTTCTGTTTGTAGCGCCGTCCCGGAGGTAATCCTCACCACAGACGCCTCAGGACTAGGGTGGGAGCACACCTGGACGGGTGAAGTCCCAGGAATGTGGACCCCTCAGAGGCTCACCTTCATATCAATGTTCTGGAGATGAGGGCGGTCCTTATGCCCTGCAGGCATTTCAGTCAGAGATCCCGCGGTACTCTCCTGCTACAGACAGACACACGGCGGTGATGTATTACCTCAACAAACAAGGGCGCACACTCTTACCCCTTTGCAGGGAGGCTATGAGGGTGTGGGATTGAATATCCAACACGGTGCGTAACCTGATCGCAGTACATGTTCCCAGTGTGGACAACACAATTGCAGACGGCCTGAGTCGCCTCCCAGGCCAGAGTCCACAGTGGGAACTTCTTCAGGAGGTACAGAGGATCTGTTTCTTCAATGGGAACTCCAGAATTGGACTTGTTCGCTTCCCCATCCAACGCAAAACTGCCCAATTTTTGCTCGCTAGATCCAGGGCCTGGTGTTTTCTGCCGAGGACGCGTTGTCCCTCTCCTGGGCGGACAGATTCCTCTACGCTTTCCCTCCTTCCGTTGATCCAGAGAGTTCTTCTCAAACTGCGAGGGAGCATGCAACAATTATCCTGGTGGCCCTTTCTAGCCCAGACAGATCTGGTTCCCTTTGCTAATACAGCTATCCGGAACCTCAACTCCGCTGCCATTCAGCTCCCATCTCTTGTCTCAGGAGGAGGGTTCACTGGTCCACCCGGACTTACGTTCACTGAACCTGCATGCATGGCTCCTAGAGACATAGCCATCTGCGACACGGGGTCTCGCAAGAGGTTGCCAAGTTCTTTCCGCAGCCAGAAAGCCAGCATCGCATGCGACGTACGCCATGAAATGGCGCCGCTTTTTGTTCATGGTCGCAAACACGCGGCCTTCTCCTTTGGGTTGTCCGGTGAAAGCGGTGTTAGAGTACCTGCTCTCCCTTTTCCATTCGGGTCTCGCCTACTCCTCTATTAAGGTGCACCTCTGTGCCATTTCAGCTTATCACCTCCGGTGGGACAGCGACAGTGGCACAATTAGATGCCTGTCGAGAATTCTTGAGAGGGGTGTTACATCTTAGGCGCCCATTAAGGACCCAGTGCCTCCATGGGACTTGCTCTTTGTCCTGAGCAACTCACGCTCCCCTCCCTTTGAACCTGTCGTGGATTGCGAGCTGCGTTTTCTGTCGTGGAAAACGTTGTTTTGGTTGCTGTTACGCCAGCTAGAAGAGTTTCTGAGCTTCATGCTCTAATGTTAAAGAGCCTTATTTAATTTTCCACGGGACAGAGTATCCCTGAGGACGAATCCTAAATTCTTGCCTAAGGTGGTTTCCACACTCCTCCTCAATCAGGACATTGACCTGCCTGTCTACTTCCCTAATTATTCTAATAGAGCAGAGGCGCTGCTCCACACCCTGGATGTTCACCACAGCTTAAGGTACTACCTGAGCAGAACTAAGCAGCTTCAGTAAATCGGAGCAACTTTTCGCTTCCTTTACTGAAAGGATGATGGCCAACCAGTATCCAAACAGTCCCTGTCTCGCTGGCTTGTCCAGTGCATATCATACTGTTATGATATCAAATAAAAGCCCTCCGGGATCAGTCCGGGGCCATTCCACAAGGAGTGGCCACCTCCTTTGCAGCACTTCAACGTCTCCACTTCTGCCATTTGTGCTGCAGCCACTTGGAGCTCTGTACATACCTTTATCAGGCATTATAGCCTGGACATCGCTCACGGCGTAAGAGCCGCTTCGCCTGGCTGTGCTACAGGGTCTCCTGTCCTAGAATCAGGACCTGGAATGAACTTTCTAGTTTCCTCCTCCCAGTGTGTTTGCAAGCGCTACTGCTTGGGAATCAGTTGTAATGGTGTAACCTGCAGCAAGAGCTGTGTCTCAAGTAGTTAGTACAGTTACGTAAGAACTTACCGTAACAGTAGATCTTCGAGAACAGCTCTTGCAGCAGGTACCTTCCATCACTTTCCCCTTGGAGGAGGCATGGCTAAGCATTTTTTAACAGGGATTTATCCTTTTGTCTTCTACGGTAGATCCTCGGTCTCCCATCTCGATGTCAGCCTGCGGCGGAGTCTCCTAGGGAGAACTGGGGAATCTGGCGGGACCCCTTATGTACTACGCCTGACGTCGGAGGCGGACTGACGCTGGGGCGGTTCTGCCTGAAGATAGCTAGCTAGAATTTTTCCAGGTCCTGACGCCCTGCCGGCTTCAGTCCTAATGGTGTAACTTGCTGCAAGAGCTGTTCTCGAAGATCTACTGTTACGGTAAGTTCTTACGTAACTGTACTTTACTCTCTTAACAGTAGTTCTAGGAGTAGTATATGATGTTCATCCACATGAACCCACCCGACCCTCCCTGGCCTTGGTGCATACAAACTGCTTCCAGCAGGCAAGATCTGTGTCAAGGGGTGGAGCGAGGGAGTTACCACCCGAGTGGGTGGAAGGAGCCAGCTTGAAGACTTTCCAGCAAGCTCTTAAAGGGAAAGGACACTGCCAGAAGTGTGGATGAACATCATATATCACTCCTAGAACTTCTGCTACAGGTGCATGACGTGCTTTTACTCACCTGTAACCGTAGTTCTAGTAGAGGTATTCATTTCCTATTCACACAGTCTCTCCTAGAAGTAACACACGGATCCCTGCTTCCAGCTTGCAAAGATCTGATGTCACAAGGCAGAGACGGAGGATATACCATCCAGGTGTTGGGAGGAGCTTAGTTTGAACACTTCTGACCATTTGCCTGTCTCCAGGATGAATGACAAGAGTGTAGATGTGAAGTAATTACCACTACTAGAACTTTGGTTACAAGTGAGTAGCCTATATGTGTTCTCTCATCCCTAGGTACTATACCAAAGCCCTAGGTGCTGTAACTTTGTATGTCATTTTCATTAAGGACAATAAGTTTAGCCTTAAGAATCTTTGCTCCCTGCGTCTGCATCCTTCTCTGATAGTTTTGTCCAGAGGTTCCACAACTCTTTGTGGAAATAATTCTTCCCTCCTGCTGGTCCTTATTCTAAAGGGAAATCAAATGCCCTTATTCTGCTGCCCTGTACTGGGTCAAACAACCTCACCTGCACTGTGTTAATCCTCTTAGAATCTTAAACACAATATCATATTTACCTCAGCCTTCTCTTTTCCTGGGAGAAACATCCCCAGTTTATCCAACTGTTTGCCATAGCTTAAGCCTTCCATTCCTTGATCATCCTGGTAGCTCTGTGTTGTAGCCTTTCTGTCAATGTTTGCCATCTCCAGAAATACACATACAGTTATAGAGGGCGGAATCCCCAGCCTCCTATTCAAGTGTCTTCATGGATTCTTGCATTAGCCCAACTCCCAAGTTTAGTGGAAGAAGACAGAGAAGCTTTCAAGTGCCTTTACAAATCAAGAAAATACTCCTCATCCTAATCTGCCTTTGTCTCTTGTGCCTATCATTTAGATGTGGCTAACTTCAGAATTATGGCTGATCTCAACAGGCACCTTGCAACCGTGTACTTAGTTTCTCTGCTGATATGCTGCATATATATATATATATATATATATATATATATATGTACAGAGAACCAACATGATTGACAGCTACAGAAATAACAAGGCAATAGGGACAATATAGAGGATAATGGATGGTCTTTAGGTAATAACCACGCTGTAATCACTTCGAGAGGTTGTGTTGATATTGTAAACCTCAAGAGCGGCTTGAGAGGTTTGCTGTTGTCGTGGCAACCTCAAGAAGTGATCATGTGTGATTGTTACCAAGACCATCCAATAGCTTTGATAGTGTATGGGCACCAGTCTGTTGAATTCACAGTATAGATTGTTACTCAGAGTGAACGCTCCATTTTGTTATACCATTGATATGACATAATGAAGAGGATACTGTAGTGCAGCATGGGGGGTGCTGCACTCCTGAGGTGCCGACTTCGGATGAGATGTTAAACCGAGGTCCTGTCTGCCTGTTCTGTTGGTTGTTCAGGTGGACGTTAAAGATCCCATGGCACTTCTCGAAAAGAGTAGGGAATTTTCCTGGTGTCCTGGCCAAATTTTCCCATTCACTAAAATTACCAAATACCACCCACAGCTTAATCTGGTTTCAGTTTCAAGTGGTTACCATCTGTATCCCCCGTCACCCTGAAAAAGGGACTTGAGTCTCAGGGGCCTACAGGTCAACAAAATTAAATAAATATAACAATCTGATGTCTTATTGATGGTAAAACAACGTTATAAAGTGTGTAAATTAAGTTAATAATAAGCCTCTCCCATACAATATGACATGCTATTAGCTCTAGAGTTGACTAATGGGGAAGAATAATGCATTTTATTGGTACGTTATTAATTTCTCCCATGGTACTGTATAAATGGGTTTATCTTGACCATGCTAAATCAATTCAGTAAAGATTCTGACCACTTTGTATTTTCTGTTTTGGTGATACTGTTACAGACTCTGCCTGATGGGGAACATGTACATCCCAGCCAGCCAATGAGAAGTAAAACACCTCAAATATCCCAGGATTCCAAGAGGCCACCATCTGCTGGTTCAGATCATGCTCATCACTTACCTGTAAACCGACATCCAGGACAATTGGACCCCCACCTACATATGCAGAGGGTACAAGTGGAAACAGGTCAATCCTATTCTTCCCCATCCCTGTTTCAGTGAAACAGGAGCTACCTTCTCCCCACCACCCTCCATCTGCTCAGAAACAGACCCCGTTTATAAACACACCAGCTACCACTGCAGCTCCAGGGGTGCCACCAGGACTAGCAGTACCCCGGACGGAATCACAGACTGTTGTAAAGCAGGAACTACCAGCATCCCAGAGGCCAGTGGACATGGTACAGCTTTTAACGGTAAGGGTGGATTACAAAAATAGGATACAACCGAATTATTTTAAATATTATGTAGTGTGCTAGGTAGAATAATTTCTCAGAGTGGTTCTGCTGACTGACAAGAGAGGAGTGCTCTGGAGAGGAGGTGCCCTGGCACCATGGAACTCAGCAAAAAGCTGACAGGGCCAGCCCACTGGCACAGCAGTAGGACTACAGTTCTGCACCAGCCACGACCGGGTTCGGGAGGCGGACTCAGGTGGCTGGGGATGGAGAGCATGTAGTCCGCCACTCAATCCATCTTGGGGTGGGTTGGGGTGTATGCGCCTCCTGGTATAGCACTCCTGGGTGACCACAGGGCAGCTTACCAGGGACCAAAGCTTGAGGTTAGGAGCTGTGCAGGACACTTAGTGTCGCCTGTATGCCATGGTGTCATTGCACACTGCCACTCGGACCTCATCTGTACTCTAAAATCTCCTCGACCAGCAGCATGCCACCCATTCCACCGTAGGCCCTGCATAGCTGGCCTGAGCCCCACCCCTGGACACTGAGTGTGGCATCTGGCGGGTGGGGGGCCCTGAGGAGTAAGCCAGGAGGAACACTGGGGCCGGGCGGCAGTAGGAGCATGGGCCGATGGGGAGCCATCCAGAAAATAAAGCATCACGATAGAAAAAATTAATTTGCACTGGCAAGAAGTTGCTTTTGTGTGGCAGCCATGTTGCTTTTGTACGTTACTTTGAGCATGGTACAGCAGTACAGTATTACTGACCAAAATTGTTTTAAGTTGCACAGAATTCCTTTATTAGCCAAGATGTCTTGTTTTTAAAGCAACTCTAAATATAGATCTTAATTCAAGAGGGCTGTTGCAGTAGGTATCCACAAATAGGACTAAGCATGAGGCGTTAGGACCCCTACAGAAAAATCTCAGCTAGCAGTCTCTGTGGGGACTGCCCCTATCGCCAGGTTAAAGGGTGTTCCCCCACACCCACCATTTTTCTCGCCATCGGCTTGCTGGAAGAACAGCAATCACTTATCTCTCTGTTTTGGATAAGTAAATCTTTTTGACATTTTCTACATTCTGATAATTGTGTGTTACTACCTCGCTGTGCATGTCATCCCGATGCCATCGAAATCGCATAAAAACAAGTGTGACTCGTGTGGATCCCAGCTCCATCATAAGGATGACCATTCCCTCTGCCTCTTTTGTCTGGGCCCAGACCACCGCGTGGAGGAGTGTAAACACGGCCAAAATTCAACCTGCTACCCAGAAGCGAGGCAGCAGTCCCTGGAGGCCATTTACTCAAAAGAAAATGGCATCCATGGAAAAGGAACTGAAGAAATTGAGGCAGGCGTCAACTTCTTCTGAGGGCCATCATAAGAAAAAGAGGGACAAGGAGAAGCACCGAGATCGGGCACAACATCCACAGTAGCCGCGACTTGACTAGAGTCCCTGGCTGTCCAGGTAACTTCCCCTCTGGGGGATCGTCTTTCGATAGCCACCTTAGTGGTTTCTAAGTCTACGTCGACCCCCGTTGGGCTCGCTCGGGCCCGGCAGGAGCCTCCGGGAGCAAGAGGCCTCGATTCCCGCTATGCCCTCTAAACCCAGGCCTACCAGTAAGAGTGCATCCATAAGCCGGGCGCGGCCCTACTGACGTCCACCCAGCCGGCAACCCATCGACAGGCTCTTCCTCCACGCCTGACGCTGGCGAGTCACCACTCGCACACCCGTTGCATTGCCCACTGAGGTTCCCGTGTCTCCTCCCGAGGAGCTCACTTCTTCCTCCCCAGCTGGGGTCGAGGAGTCTGGAACACTGCTGTCGGGGTGCCCCTGATGCCGAACCCAACATCACCCTCCGGCATTCTGCTTCCTGACTATACACCGTCAGAGCCATCCAGGCTCCCGGACCCTCTGGCAGGTCCCCATAGGCCCTACACCCTCCAGGCCGGCGCGGGACCTTCGACTCTATCGGACCGCCCGGATACCTGACACTGCAGTATCCGGCTCGTTAATACCCGACGCCAGGCCACCAGCCGTCAGGTTATGGGTACTCCTACCACGGGTTCCCAGGTTACTCGTATCCAAGCCCCTCCGCCTCCTTCTCCTCCACCTACCCCGCAGCCTCAGGTGGACTTGAGGGAGGGCCTGGCCTCCTGGTGGGCTGAAGCTAAAACACAGATTACCCAAGAGGTCAAGAACGCTCTACCAACGCCAGTCCTGACGCTGACCCCTTATGTCGGGCGGAAGAGACTCCCACCTCTGCCTGACAACAGAGCTGAACCATCTGGTTCTCGGCCAGGGAGGACATGCTTCCCCTGGGAATCCCCAGAGAGGACGATCCTCCTCCACCTAGGGAGGACTTTTCTTCTTCTCCTTCATCGGAGTCTTCAGAGTCTGATTTGGACTCCAGACGCTCTGACCTAGAGGAGGAGCCCCGTACTCAGATAAACCCAGCCACAAGGTTCTCTGAAGTCTCCTCCGGAAGACCCTTCCTTTCTGGAACTGCTAAAGAAAATCCAGGCTGCCTGTGAGTGGCAATCAGTAGAGCCAGATCCCCAGCGTAAGAATCTCATGCCCATCTGGACCTCGTGGAGACTTCTCCCACCCTGATTCCACCCTGGATAGAGACTCAAGCAGATCTTGTTTCCACTATTTGAAAGCAACCTTCCTGCGTTAGTACCCCTTCTTCGAAGGCAGACAGGCTATACTAGCTCCTGAGGGGAAGGACTTTCAGCCTTCACCCCAAGGCTGACTCGGTGGTGATTAGCCCCACACAAACCGATCAGCCAACCCTAAACACCTCAGCTCATCCCTTTCTGACAAGGAGTCCCATCTTCTGGACCAGTCGGGAAGAAGATTTATTTTCTTCCACCCTGGGCATGAGGGCCCTCAACTATGTCGGCCACATGGGGGATTACCAGAAGGCCACCCTTAGTCAGTTGGAATCAAAACTGGACTCCCTCCCAGATTCCCAGACCAAACTGGAACCAGAAGATCTTGTCCACTCCGCATGTTCAGCCTGTAGACACATGCTCCGTGCTACATACGAAGCCAGCAGTGGACACAGCAGGCCATCTTCGGCCTTCACCATATTTTGTGGCTTCATGCCTGCCTCCGAGTGTCAGGTCTGGCCCCTGAAGTACAGTCGGCCATTCACGTATACTCCTTTCAGAGGGTCTGTACTGTTTGGTGGTGATGTCATTGCTCCTTTTGGCCAAGGCAAGCCTGGTTCTCTCTTCTGCAACAGTTTTCCGAGGAACCTCCTTCCTCTACCACTGTCGCAGTACTTGCTCACCCAGGAGCAGGGGACCCTGGTCCATCCAGGCCTCAAGTCTCTACCTTCACCACGTGGCTCCTTCAGACATAGCTAAAGCTCATTTCGGAGTTTCCTCAGTAGTAAGACATCCTGGTGGAGGCCAGAAAACCTTCCACCAGGTCCACCTATGCCATGAAGTGGAAACGCTTCACTATTTGGGCTGGATCTAAGGATCTGGAACCTATCTCCTGCCAGCCAATAAGGTATTAGACTACCTGACACATGTCTACGATTTGGGCCTCAGCTACTCTTCTGTGAAGGTCCATATGGCAGCCATTTCAGCCTACCACATTCCCTTCCGGAGACAGGACTTTGCCCAGCTAGAAGTCTGCAAGACTTTTCCTGAAAGGGGTCCTTCATTTAAGGCCCCAATTTGCAATCCTGCTCCCCTTAGGACTTAAACTTTATCCTGAAAGATCACACTGCCTCTTTTCGAACCGGCAGCTGAGGCAGAGTTGAGGTTTCTTTCTTGGAAGACACTTTTCCTGGTGGCCATAGTTTGCTCGAAGGATTTCCGAGCTGCAAATCCTAATGTGCAAATACCATACCTGATTTTTCACAAGGAAAGGGTGGCCATGCATACCAATCCCAAGTTTCTTCTGAAAGTGGTGGCTGAATCAACTCTGAATCAGTCAGTTGAGCTCCGGCCTTTTTCACTGAGCACTCCAATCTTGAGAACACCTTCTGCATACATTAGATGTACACAGATTTCTGAAATACTACACTAACAGAACTAGGATCTCAGCAAAACAGATCAACTTTTTGTTTCTTTCACTCACAAAAGAGAAGGCAACCCTGTTTCTAAACAATGCCTCCAAGTGGTTAGCAGTTGTATCACTTTCTGTTACAAGTATCATAAAACCCTACCGGTCAAGTCAAAGGTCACTCCACCAGAGGGGTCGCTGCATCTGCTGCTTGTTTCAGGAATGTGTCAGCAGCAGCAGAAATCTGTGCAGCCTGAACTTGAACTTCCGTCCATACTTTCACGAAACATTACAGTTTGACATTGCCTCTCGCCGCAGAGCAGGCTTCGGGTTGGCTGTTCCACAGGGTCTCCTTTCGTGAGCCCTGATTAGATTTCAGTCTTTTGTGGATGATGTTTCCTCCTCCTCCCGGTTTTCTTATTGTTCCAGACTGCTTGGGACTCTGTCCTGTTTGTGAATACCTACTACAAGAGCCCTCTCGAAGTAAGATAGTACAGTTACTAAAGAACTTACTGGTCTTGCAGTAGGTATCACCTTCCCTCCCTCCGTCCCCTCAGTTTCTTCTTTTTGTCTGTGGGGGCATATCATCTTCTATCCTGTCAGATCTTTGGTTCTTGTCGGGAAAGAACTGGGGAAATGGGGACTGCTCCTTTATACTGCGTCGGCTGACGCCGTCCACCCTGACATGGGGCGGTCCCCGCCAGAGACTGCTAGCTAGAGATTTTCATGGGGTCCTAATGCCTGGCGCCTTAGTCCTATTTGTGAATACCTACTGCAAGAACCTCTCTCAAGATCTACTATTACGGTAAGTTCTTACGTAAGTGTACTTTTCTGTGGAGTGGTATAGTGATTGCAGCACTTTTACTGAGATAGCAAAGAAGATTTGACATGTAGCTTGGTGATGTTGGAGCCATTTTTAAACTAGTTTGATTTTTTCCTCTTCACACAGAAATATCCGATTGTGTGGCAGGGCCTGTTGGCTCTGAAGAATGACACGGCTGCAGTTCAGCTTCACTTTGTCTCTGGCAACAATGTCCTGGCACACCGTCCCTCCCAGCACCTGAAGGGGGACCACCATTGAGAATTGGCAGCATGAGACTAGAGGCTTCACAGCTGGAGGGTGTGGCACGCAGGATGATGGTAATAAAGCATCTTCTATTTAGTATTTCAGCTTGTTACAGAAGAGTTTTACTCCTTTTTTTTTTGGGGCTGTCTGATGATGGCCCCGCTAATTATGGCTAAGCATCCCTCACTGGTTAGGGATGGTGGTATTGAAGCTTTTGAGTGCCCAGCTTTATTTCCTGCACCCAGAGACTGCTTTGGATTGCATTCCCATCTCATGCATGCATGTCTTTTGTGGCTTTGTGGCAGAGATGACTTCTCATTGTTCCTGATTGCAAGCAGTTAGGGCAGTTCCAGGATACAGACTGCAAACTTCAGTAACTGGAGTTTCCCATCCTAAAAATCCCATGGCCAAATTTTTCTTGTTCTGGACCTGCAGTGTGGTGTAGTTACTTACGTCTTTTAATTTGCTTTCCCAGTGAATTATGTTCACAAAAATTATGCATATTCCTGTACTAGGCTCCTTAGAATTTTCATTTGGGCCTTTGAAAATCTGTAAGAAGGATCTTACCACCAAATAAAACTGGCCAACAGAAGTTCTGGATTGCCAATTTTTCATGGAAGTGATTGTTACTATACACAACTGGTTTTGACAGAATAACATGACATTAGTCTCGCTCAGACTGTTCATGTTGGAACAACCATATACATACCTCTCAATCTTTTATCACCCAAATGTGTGACAACTGGACAAAATATGTGGCACATCATCAAACATGACATTGCAAGCTCAGAGTACTGTGGAAATAAGTGCATTAATATTTATAATGTTTGCTGATAACCTAGCATCTTATATTATTATACATTTCTGCTTAAAAGTCTCAGTGGTCAGTGTGGAATGTCACCTTCTCAATGTGAGACAGAGGATTTCTGAGGGATAAAATGAGTGCCGTACCTGAATGTGTGACAGTTGAGAGGTATGCCCATATACATCTTATCAAAACCTTTATCTTGCCCAATGCAATTCTGTTGTGGTCTCAACATACGTAGTTCTATTTTCGTCTCACCCATGCAGTTTTTCACACACACACACACACACACTCTCCTTTCGTCCTCCACTCTGACATTGAGATAACAGAGCTGCACCCATCATCTAGCTGGGAGAGCAAGGAAGAACTGCCTTGACAGCCAGTTGCCAATATTGCTTCTTGATCATCCGGCAGTGGGGTTGAGAATGCTGGGTCACTCACGCCCTCCTCCCTAGAATCTGAGGGCCTCACTTCTGTGAAGCATTATGTTTTCTTGCCCTGCATAGCAGTGTTATCCTTCCCGTGCTGTTTTCTTACTTGCCATTTTGAATTGGAGCTAACTGTCTCTACTAATTGGGAGGCTTGTAACATTAAATGTTATGTTTTTTGTTTGATAGTTTATTTGTATTCCAAAATGTTTTTTGACAGCTCCTATGGTCAGGCATTTTATGGGCTGTCCTGCCCTGCCAGCTGGGATAGAGTAGTAACAGTCTGAGAGAGTTTTATAGGACAGCCTTTCCAGACTCCCTGGGTCTATTACAGTCTGTCCTAGCTAGGAGGCAGGTCGTGCTCTGCAGGGATTTTTCATCAGCAAGTGGATTTATTTACTTCCTTTTATCTTTCATTTGGCTTCATCTTCAGCTGCTGTGGAACAGGATCATCAGGAGCCTCTTCACGCTACAGTGCAGCAGACAGCTTGGGGGGTTATTGTGCGTCTCTTTAACTGTGCTACCCATCCTGCACCTAAAGAACTCGAGAATAGTTTTACCAGATAAAAGGAATGTCCGTTAGTGTCTGCAAGAGAGTGCCATGGGGCAAGAGCAGAAGTTAAAGTTATAGGTTGCAGCATGTGAAATAAACAAAAAGCATATCTTACAATGGGAATGAATCAAGCAAGTGAATTATCAATGAAATTACATAAGGACTTGATTTAAAATAAGATTGCACAGTGTTAGAAGCGAGGATATGTGTTCAATAGATATTAACTAACATACTAAAATGCCAGCAGAATAGGCCTTGTGGTCTTTCGTGTCTGCTCGATAGTCAGCACCCATACTGACACCCCATTCCCTTGGGCTTCCCCAAGATATGTAAGGGAGTTTTAAGGCACCTTACACCAGGCTCTGCACTACACCGCAAGCACATGCCTAGTATAAGCCCCACTTTGAGAGCCATTTTAAAGCCTTTTACCCAGCGTTACACAAAACTGATTACTTGTTCAGCTTTCTTTGTGCTGTCAGAAAATGTAAGTAGCTGAACTCAGGCACAGTACTGCTCGTAAGAGCATCGGAGAGCAGTGACAGTGAGAGACCACGAGGATCCTGGAGTGTCATGTGAGACTCTCTCGGGATCGATTTGAGGTGTGCTGTGTGAAAGCACACAGATGAGAGATACAAAATGTCAGAGAACCGCAACAAATAATTGTGGTGCAGAGGGTGCCTGTAAAAGCACCTTTAGAGGAATAATCCAGGAGATTAAGGTAAGGGAGCAGAGACCAGGGATTAGAGGAGTGCATGCTTTGTTAAAATAATTTAATAATACAACTTTGAACCATAGTAGCTCAGTGGTTAATCCCGTACTCGGTCTGGCAGCTTAGTTACAGAGCCCTCTTGAGGGTTTTACTAAAAAAGGGGGGCAATCAGCAGAAAGTGTATAAGTCACAGTTTACAGCCACGAACCATTCTGTACCCATGCCAAACTAGTTAACGGCCAGAATTAGTGTGTGTTTATTTATTTCGCTTTAATTTATCGGATAAGTACACTAGACATTAAATGCCTATTTTCAGGTACAGTGGGAGAGTACAGTAGTAGGCATAAGCCAGTGAACATTATCAGATACAGTGTGTGAGAGCAAAATCACAAGGGTAACAGGCAAGAAGCAGTTCAGTAAAAATAGCCACAGTCGCAAAATAGTAGGACAAGGGAGGCTAAAGTCGCATGATAGTAGGGACAAGGGAGGCTAAACAAAATGAAGCTTAAATATAACTAATGAAAGAGCTAGAGGCTGATGCAGCTGAGTGCAGAGTAGGACTAGATACTGTACAGTTTGCTGGCTATGGAGATTGATGACCTGCTACAGTATAAGGCTAACTAGCAAGGTTCTTAGTCTCCTCAGCCAGTATTGAACTCGACAGTGCATCTGTAAACTTCGCTAACTCAGGACAGCCCAGGCGAGATGTAAAATCTCTTTTTTAGTGGAGTCCTGCTTTAACCCACCTTTTATAGCTGTGTGGACTGCAGTAATGATAGTGTGTGACTTGCTCTGAGTCACACAGCAAGTGGCTGTGGTGGGAAATGAACCTGGTGTCAGGGTCTCAAGCCAGTCACTAGACCACACTGCATCTTGCAGTATGAATGCTGTGGCAGGGTATAAAACTTTTAGCAGTAGTAGTTGTTTCTGATTACAATATACAAATGGTTACTTATTCTCATAGGGCAGAAGTAAGCTCCAAATGTTGTTATACTATCGATCTGACAGCAGGGTTCTGTCATACTGTATAAGAGCATCCTGACTCAGTCTATAAACAGTACAGTCTCAATTATCCGAGCTGCTTGGGAGACATGAAATTAGTTCAGATAATCAGGAGTTCATAAACTGGGATTAAATGTTCAGAGTTTATTCACTGGGGAGACATGCTACCAGTTCATTGGACAGTGATGTCAATATAATGAGGGTTCGTTAGATCAAGATTGTACTGTATTGTAAAATAAACCGAATAAAATTCTACTTTCATTTCGGCTCTGGATTCTGGTGGATTTCGCCTCTGTATATGTAGTTTTCTATTATTTAGTATCTGAACTGTTTTTACTATACGCAACTTAGAGGCTGCTACATAATGGGAACACTTTTTATGTGGAAATGTGTTCTAAAGCACACTAACTAGAAGCCAAATGTGTAGCTGCTATATTTTTGCACTGAAATATATATATATATGTATACTGTATACAGCGAGAAGAAATTTGAGCAATTCAAATAACAAAGTAGCTTCACAAACGTGTGTGCAATTTCAAACCCTTAGCCTCAAGTTGTTCTCTGTTGAGTATTAAAGCCAGGAGTTGCCCTTTCATCATGTAATGTAATCAATCCTCTTTGTCTTTTCCCAGGTGGAATCTGATTACTGTCTGTTGTTAGCGTTGCCTTACGGACGAGATCAGGAAGACGTTGTGAATCAGACAGAGTCACTGAAGGCAGCATTTATCACTTACCTACAGGCAAAGCAAGCTGCTGGAATCATCAACGTTCCCAACCCTGGCTCAAATCAGGTATGGCGATTGGTGTCTCAGGAGACCTGCAAACCCGTTTTCTTTGCAGAGTAAAGCTTCCATCCCTCATTTCAGTGCAGTGCTTAACACTAATGTCAGGACATACGTGTCTGAGAAACTCGCTCAGGATGTTTAGAATATAAGTAGGAGCTGGCCTGTTTTAAGCAAATACTCCAGTCAAGTGGGTCTACAGTTAGATGACTTCTTGATGTTAAAGGTTGTGCTTTGAAGAGGACAGAAAGTTATTTTTAATGTTCTACTGTTTTTAATGTTCCTTTTTCAGATATGATATTTATACTTAATCAATCAATTAAGTCTTTATTTAACCAGCGTTCATCGCTGAGCAGAAGCTCATTTGCAAGATGGACCTGGGTATCGAGAATGACCCATAAGTGTACCTGAATAAGCAGTTGTGTGAAACTATTTTTTCAGACAATATTCTGTATAGTTCTCTTCCTGAAAACAGTAATTAGTGGTGTTCACCATGTCATAATGTACAGAGCTCTGAGCACTGCTCTGATAGGTCAAAATCTTGTGATAAGGATTACATTTGCAAACAGTGACTGAGAGACACGTTCCCACATAAAAGCCTTTTCAGGTCCAGTTACTTGAATCAAACCAACAGACTGGAGTACACAGAAAGGAACAGAGGTACTTCGAGAATAAAAAACAACACTGAAACTGAAAAGTCGAGCACTCACCAACCTCATAAATTCAAAGGGAAGCACAGGTCTCGGAAAAAATGGAGAACTTTATTTAAAAAGGCTTAAAATGAAATTCGATTTTAAGCCTTTAAATAAAAGTTTTCCATTTTTTCTGAGACCTGTGCCCTTGAATTTGAGATTGGTGAGTGCTCGACCTTTTCAGTTTCATTACTTGTGAATCTTTGAAGGTATGACCATTGTTTATGAAAATAGGGACATTATGAAGCGCTGCCAATTAGCATATGTTTTCGGTCTCTTTAAAAATATTGTCAAATAGGGAAGGGGATTAGGCAGGATTTGTGCATTTAGTGAAGCAATTGACTTTATCCAGCTTTTTTTTAATGATTATTATTATTCTGTTTATCCCTCTGGTTACCAGAGCGGCCCTGCTCTATCTAGGCCACCACCAGCCTCATCCAGTCCCTTCTCTGGCACTTACCTGTTCTCATGGGGCCCATAGGAGATTCCACCCATAGTAGATTCTGTTCGAGGCTGGCACTCCTCCCGCAAGTTCATCAAGTGTGGAGGATGGTGGCCAATCAGAGTGGTGGGGGCCTAGGTGGGAGTGTCATATTGTCACGGTGGTGGTGGGTCCACTTGCTTTTTCTCCTGTTCCATAGGTCGCAGCCAACAAGGGCTTTCTGGTGCACATGTGTACACTGTTGCATGACCATACTGCAGGGTCTCGCTGTGTCTTCCATCCCACCAGCTTTTCTAGCTGCACCGCCATCTGTTGTCAACCTGGTAACAATGTGGAAATGTAGAAAGCTGCCCTCCTTCCACATAGGAGATTCTCGATCCTCCTCTCCCCTGCCAGCCCTGACTTATCCTGCTTTTTCATTAGGATTTTTTCATACAGTAATTATTTTACTGTACTCTAAAGAAAACTGTACCAGTATCTGTTGTGAGAGCTGGGGTCTGTATGTGTCAGCAACAAGCAGTACATTTAGAAAACTGGGTAGTTTTTTTATCTTCTGTGGGAAGGGAAGGGTGAAAAGCAACAGTCTCAAGTGCTGGAATTTCTGACATGGCTGCTAACAAACTCTCTCTCTCTCTCTCTCTTTTTGTATTTTAGCCTGCCTATGTTCTGCAGATATTCCCACCATGCGAATTCTCTGAAAACCATTTGTCACGCCTAGCTCCGGATTTATTGGCCAGCATCTCCAACATCTCCCCTCATCTCATGATTGTCATCGCTTCTGTCTGAGGGTTGTTTTTATTTCTTTGTGACTGAACTCCGCTTTCTTGTGGATTTACAAAACAAAAGTGAAACATCCCACCAAGCTACCAGCTTCTGGACCACATGGACCCAAACTGTACTGTTGGTCAGGAGCTGCAACCCTATATTGTTTACATATTGTTCCGCTGTGGACTAATGAGTGTGTGCTCAGCCGGCAGATGCATTTTATTCTCTCAACTGCTCTGGGAACTTAACAGTCCTGGGAACTCTTGTCTTGAGAAAGGATTGGCACTGCCGTTGCACTATATTAGTGACTTGGATCTGAAGACTTGCTGTGACATAATGGATGTCTTGACACACACAGCTTTCTGACTAGAGGCGGGACCTGGGAAATCCTGCTCCAATCCAGTGGGTTGAGGATCATTGCACACATTTCATCTTTTCTTGCTGCAGCCATTTTCCTTCCTGCCTGTAGACCTTCTTCATCCACTTTAGGGGATGTACAGTTTCAAAAGGGAACCGTTTCTTTCCTTTCCTGGGACATGCAGAACTGTGTGTGTGCGTATGCGTGTGTGTGTGTGTGTATATATAGCTGTCTATATATAATATATATATATCTATATAGATATATATATCTCAAGAAGACTTTAAAAACCTCCCAGACATACTTTTTTTTTTAATCTGTGCCAAAATGTGTTTTCAGAGAAAAAAATCTTATTTTCATATTCAGACTTTGTATTGTCATTCATTATAAGTGCGCTTCAGTTTAACATTACCTTTCTTTTTCCCCATCAAAATCTGGACACTTGTCCAAGGTTGTTTTCCTTTGGTCTCATTAATTTATGGAACTGCTTTCAACAAGGTTTTCTTTTAGATGTACATGGACAAAACAAAGGACTGTAAAATTGGTTTGAGCCAGAACCAGACCCCTTGATCACTCCTGCAGGGAGAACACAAGGGACAGAGGACTTGTGGGGGAAGGGGAGGGAAGTGTTCATAAATCTGAGCCAGCCAGGATTTCTGTACTTGAGCTACTTTCTCCAACAGTAGCTGCTGTCTCCTTGCTTTTATTGGCATTTGTACATACTACTTTTGGATTCCTGTGTTTATTTTCTTCTTTATTGTCATTACCTTGTAAAAAGGAAAAACAGAAAAAATGACCAACTTGAACCATGTTTCAGTTTTGTGGTGTAAATATTTGTAAAACTCCAAAGTGACGGTTCATGGTAATGTTGAAGGCACTTATAATTTTGATACACAGAATAAAAAACTTAGCACATGAAGATGTTGCTTTTTAAATTTGATCTTACCTTTTTTAGTTCACCTAAAGCTAAGTATTTTTAATTGTACAAAGCATTTGCTGATTTTAATGACATGATTACATATAAATGTTTTTCTAGGGGCGTGGATATAGTACACTATCCACATTCTGGCAGTTCCACTGGAAGGTGATGAGTGGCTGGAACATTTCCAAGCTATGCTGCTCCCACCACCAGGGTGAATATATCCCTTGACTCTACCCCATGATATCAGATCTCTCTGCTGCAAGAACAGGTCACCTCCTTCATGCTCCGCTAAGTATTTTCTCTGCATGAGAGGAACCATTTTCCGAAGTTGTTAGAGTTTATTTAACAGGTTCCTTGACTCTATTTCTTCCTGCGATGGATCACAAGAAACCCGGATTCAAGTTTTGTATTTGGAGCCACCAGAAAATGGTGGTCACCAATCCGCACAACATGTGCTTGTACTGCCTGGGCAGGCAACAACGTGGCTGGTGCAGCCTTTGTCTCCCATGCTCCTGGAGTCTCTTGAGGACAGAAGCTCCTGGCGCTATGAGCCGACCTTGAGAACTGGATCCGAAGGCGACAAAAGCCTCGGCAAATGCCGGGTCTGCATCTCGGCTTGCTGCCTTTGAAATGGATGTGGCGGCGTCACCTCCTTCTGCATGTGTTGTTCCCAGCTGATCCAGAATGGAGGGGCCATCACAGGCCAGTTTTGTGAATTGTGTCTGTCTCTCCAGACTATGGGAGAGCCTTGCCCGCCACGGCTTCTGGTGAAGACTAAGTCTCTGAAATCCACTGATAGTCAAAAATGGCATCAGTATAGGAGGGTGGATGAGGCAGAGGGAGCATAGGGTGATTTGGGTCACCCTGCAAATGCAGGGGGGTAAGAGTAAAATAGGGTGGTATACAGACCACTGGTGCAGGAGGAGAGTTTGGTGGCAAACATTGAGGGTCACTGTAGATTGGGGAAGGGTAGTGGTGTTGGGGGCCTAAACATGCCAGGAGCAGACTGGGGACTATGATGTCCCCAGTGGCCAAGGAACAGAGGTTGCTGGATGTCTTCGAGACGCATTCCTGACCCAGCAGGTGGAGGAGCCAATTAGGAAACCAAGACACTGGACGTAGTCCTGATGGACAGTGACCAGATTGGGGACTGGAGGTGAGGACCTGTTGGCAGGAGTGACCGTGCCACAGTCTGGTTTTTCCTGGACCTGGGGGAGGGAGAAGCTGCACAAAGGCGGTGGTAATTCACTTTAGGGTGCAGATTTCAGGGGATGGGAAGGATCCTTAAGGGTTATTGGACGAGATAAGGCCAGAAGTAGATGTTGACAGTAGGTGAGAGACCATTAGAGAGGGGGTATAGGAGGCTACCAGGTCCTGTGTAGAGAGGGCACAAATTCATTAATGCCAGAAAACCCTGTTGATGGACCCGGGAGGTTCAGGAGGCAGTGAGGATAAGAAGGCGGCCTATAGGCAGTTCAAGTGCTAAGGAGTGAAAGGACGTGGGGGAGTATGAGCTGGTGGCAGGAGGGTCACCAGGGGTGGAGACAGTGGCTAAGGCAAGGAAGGAGCAAATTTTGGCCAGGGAGATCGGTGTGGGGGGGGCAGGGGTTCTTTAGATATATTGGAGAAAAAAGGAAGCGAGGGAAGATCAGCAGGATTAAGACGGGAGGATGGGCACAGGATCTGGGGAGCAGGCCAAGGTACTAAACAAGACTTTGCCTCAGTTTTACCAAGGAGGATGGGGCCTACATCTCCTCTCGGGAAAGAGGGATGGACGGGGAAGGGTGGGTCCTTTAGGGATCATGAGACCTGACGTGGTCCTGAGGAGGAAGGGCCAGCACTGTCTGGTGGGGATGGAAGCACAGGGACCAAAGGGGAGGACGTGGAGGTTGAAATCCCAGTGGAGGGAGGTGAGAGCCCTCAGGTCCTTCGATAGAGAAAGCACCAGGGCTAGATGAAATACATCCCAGGGTGCTGAGGGAACTGGCGGATGTCCTGGCGTTTCTGGCGGAGCTTATCAACATCTCTCTGAAGACGGGTGGGAATCCCAAGACTGGAGGTGGCCCATGTTGTGCAAATCCACAAGGGAGGATCAGAGAGGAGACAGGGAACTACAGGCCCATTAGTCTGATGTCGGTGGTGGGCAAAGTGATGAAGGATATTATCAAGGAAATGCTGGTGGGGATACTGGAGCACATAAGGTACCTGGACGATGAGATAGCATGGCTTTGTCCCGGAAGATCGTGTCAGACAAACCTTGTGGAGTTCTATGACTGGGTGACGAGTGTCCTAAACCAGGGCAGGCTGCTGGGCGTCCTCTTTCTAGACTTCAGTAGCGGTTGATTCGGTACCTTATGGTGGCCTGCTGGCTAAGCTGAGGAAATGGGGAGGGATGCAGATGATCAGAGGGATAGGAAATGGCTCGGAACATCTCAGAGGATGGTGGTTGGGCTAGTCTCATCTCCAAGGATGGTCATTAGTGGGGTTCCCCAGGAATTGGTACTAGCGCCCTGCTGTTTAACGCCGATATCTCTGACATAAGGAAGAATATCAGGAGTGAAGTGAGTCTCTTTGGGATGACTCAAGCTGGGAACGGTGGTGGATGGGGAGGAGGGAGAGGGCCCTGCAGGAGGACCTGGAGGCTCTGGATAGGTGGTCGAGAAAGTGGAAACTGAAGGTCAATGCAGGGTTCCTGCACCTGGGGCAAGAAATCCGGGCCATGGGTATACCCCGGGGAGACACATTATAAGTCTCAAGGGCAAGAGGGACCTGAGGGTGGTGGTGGATGTCAAAAAGAACAATTCTGAGACTTGTAGGAGGGCAGCAGCTAAAGCAAATAGGATGCTGAGATGCATCGCTTAGGGGATTACCTCTGAAGGCGGAAGTGATCCTCCTTTTGTATAACTGCTTGGTTGTGCTTCTACCTGAGTACTGTGTGCAGTTTTGGAGATCGTGACTTAAAGAGGTAAATTGCACTCCTGGAGATGGTACAAAGGAGGACAACCAAAATTATCTAGGGCCTGGGAGAAAGGGTCTACGGGAGATTCTTGGGGGGAGCTCAACATGTACACCCTGGAGGAGAAGAGGGACAGGGGCACATGATAGAGGTCTTCCAGTACATAAAGGGATTAATAAGGAGGTGTGCTCCAAAGAAGGGGGCAACTAGAAGACACGGGTGGAAGCTGGAGGGTGAGAGGGAGGTGTTACTTCACTGAGAGGGTGGTGGAACCATGGAAGCACTGCCCAAAGGATTGGTGGAGGCAGTGACTGTGGAGTGGTTTAAGAGGGCTGGGACAGGTATAGGGAGGTGAAGCTGGCGAAGTCCAACACAAGGGAACATCTTGAACTGGGGACAGAGAACCCCAAGGGGGTTGGGGGGGACAGCAGAGTTGGCGCCCAGTGTGGATGCTGTCCATCGAGCAGACATAAAAGATCATTAGGCCTCCTCTGCTGGCATTTTTAGTATGTTAGTAAGTCTTCCCATTGTCGCCAGATGTAGGACAGGGAAAGATTTTGGTCCTCATGTTCTCTCGACTCGCCTGACCACCAGCAGAGGTCAAGCCCTTAGGTCAAGAGCTGTTCAGCCTTGCAAATGAGTCAGTCTGCCTCGATTCTGCTCGACCAGCTGGCCAAGATTTTCTCAACCTGGTTGGTCCGCTGTTGGACGAGGCTAAGGAATCTGTCTCATAAACCTGGTACTCCCAGTTGTCACTTCGGAGGACATGGCTCAATCAGTCTCCCGTCGACCCTGTTTGGAAGAAGCCTCCGTCTGAGGTTTGGCCTTCCACACCTATGCTGTTGAATGTGGGTCAACATGTGATATCAGACCAGCTGCAGGACAGCCCTGCCTGTCAGTCAATGATCAAGATCACGGTCAAGGCACTTCAGGCAAATGTTGTTTACACTTTTAAACAGTGAAAATATATGTAGAAGTAAATTATATTGTATGGAGTTCCATATTGTTTGCACTGTGTTTTAAGTGTCAGGCGTGGCTGAAAAAGGCTGTGCCTAGTCCGCCTCCTGGTTAAAAATAAAAAATGAAATGAGGCGTTCTAGGGACATGGATATGTTGTTCATCCACACTGTCTGGCAGGTTCCTTGCCACTTTAAATCTTGCCAGAAGGTCTTCAAGCTGGCTCCTCCCACCCCCACCGGGTGGTAAAACTCTTGGCTCCGCCCCATGGCATCAGATCTTCCTTACCACTTGAAACTCAGGTTCCCTCCTTAACGCTCTGCATATAGACTGGATCCTAATTCTTCAGTTAGCCGGAAACTAATTCTTAAGTTTTCAAGACTGGTTTAATTACTTCTTAGACTCGATGGACAAATAGACTCGGTTTCGGCAGTGCTCATGTGGGCAGAAAATGTCCAGGATGGATCTGCACTCCACGTCGTCTACTGCCTCAACCTAGATGTCATGACTGTGAGCCTACGAGAGTTATGCCCGTTCGTTACAATAACGCCCTGAAGACGCGCTGCCGGTTACAGCTTGGGCGCCCGAGCGCCACCGACCGGTGAAGTCCAAGGAGGCCCGTTGGGTGGTGTCCACGGCGGCTGGCTCAGCTGAGCAACTCGGGCAGATGATCGCTCGAGGAGGAGCGACCCAGGCCACATCTTCATCCTCCTCGGTCGCGCATTTATCCGCTCTCTGGGATCCTCCTACATAGCTTCTTTTAGGAGCTTTGCCAGTCCATTTCCACGAAGGAGAGGGGCCATCGGACACTCTTCTCGGTCCAAAAAGAAGGACTCGAAGGTAAGTCCCACCGTCGGCGTTCGTGGGAGCGGGAGAGGTCCCTTCCCGGACAGTTGGCACTCAACGGTCAAGGTTGCAGCTAAGGCGCTGGCTTCACAGTGTCCCCATTGGGTCAGCCAACCGAGACACCCGTCTCGAGCTGGTCGAGATTTTCTCGACCTGTCGGACGGGCTGTCGACTGATGAAACCGACAGCCCTTCTTCACCAGTTCCCCGGTGGAGACCAGGAGACTTGCCTGCGCCTCCTGTGCTGGAGTCCCCGGTCAAGGCTCCCGAGCCGAGGGAAGAGTGGGTGTCCCCGCCCCTCCCAGACCAGCCCTCGGAAACACCGAGGGTCTGGTCCAACCGATCCCTTACGAATGGGGTCTCGTTCTCGGCACCGGGTGGCGGCACCGCTCATCCTCGGAAGAGGAGAGGCTTTGGCGCAAATTGTGTCGACGCTACGAGGACATAATGTGACAGCAGTTACTTCTGTCCGGGAACAAGCCGGCGCGTCGCCTTCCCAGCCATCAAGTGGCTGTCACCCGAGCGGCCGAAACAACCCCGCTGCGGTAGTCGTGGTGCCCAAGCCTGGGCCAGTTGTTCGCCAGCTAGCCGCACCCGATTGTGGTGGAATCTCACAACCGAAATCGGGCGCCGACCAAGAGCTCTCGGTCGGGTCAGGGTCTGCCCACAGGATGTCGGTCACCCTCACTCCCGACCGTCCTCGGCAGGTGGAGGTGGCTTAGGCCCCAGGCAGCTCTTTGTGGACTCCTCAGAGTCCGACGACTCCTCCCTGTTTTCCAGGCCCCTTGACCTGGAGTCCTCCGGGGGCAGTCGATGGATGAGAGCCCATCGTCTTTTATGGGTTTGCTTGGCTCATCTCGGAGTCCACGGGATGCAGCTCGAGCCCATATCCAAATGGGCCATATCCCTGACAGAGATACTGGACGAGGGATTCATGCCAGGGGCCTTTCCGGTAGCTGAAGCCATTGTTGGCCCAGCCTTGGAGCTTTAGCAGTGGCTGGTTTCTGTCCTGCGCCCTGACCAGGATGGCCAGGAAGTATCACGGTCCCCCGGCTCTTTGTCCGTTTTCGGAGCACCCCTCTGCGGAAGGGTTGGTCAGCGATGCGTTTTCCAGCGTTCGGGAGCGCTGGGATGTGGATAAGCTCCCGACAATGAGTCCAAAAGCTGGACTATGCCGGGCGCAAGGTGTATACTCGTCCTCCTTGGCCTCCGCCAGGCCAGCTCGGCCATGCTGATGGCACACTTCTCCCACACCCTCATGGGCTCCTGGATAAGGTGATCCCTCATCTCCCAGCCGACCTGCAGACCACGGTCAAGCAGGTGTGGGATCAAGGAAGGCGGTGGCAAAGCAGCAGCTCAAGCGGCTCTGGACATTGGAGACTCCTGTGCCAGATCAGTTGCGGCCGCAGTGGCCATGCGCCACAGGGCATGACTGAGGATATCCACCTTCCACGGCGGATACCCAGCATAAACTGGTGGATGTCCCTTCCTGGGGACCGACCTCTTCGGCCCTGGTGGAAGGCCACCTCCAGCGGATCGAAAAGTCCAATGCTACCCTGGACTCGGTCACCTCCACCCAGAAGGACAAGGGCCGTCTTCAACAACATAAGTCCTTTCGCCCTTCTGCGCCTGCACGTTCATCCGACCCAACAGCACCAGCATCAGGGCCAGCAGGCTCACGCTTGGCATCCCAAAGCCAAGCCTGCAGCTTCCTCTAACAGGAAGCAGGGAGGAAAGGGCCCAGGAGGTCCCTCAGCGGTCTCTCCTCCAAGCCTGCCCAGTGACGGGTTGAGGGTGTCGCCCCAGCCTCGTCCTCCCCTTGGAGTTCCCCGTGGGGCAGCTCCGCCAGTTCCTTTCCGCCTGGTCCGCTATCACCATGGACCGCTGGGTGTTGGAGGTGGTAGGAAGGGCCTGCCCCTGGAGTTCGAGCAGGCTCCGCCTTCCGACCGTCGCCCCTCGGGAACAGGGATCACGCAGCCTCTCTGTCGGCTCGCCAAGCCGTCACCCTGCTCCTCGAAAAGGCGTGATCAGGAAGGTGGCGGATCCTCCACCAGACCCGGGTTTGTGTCCAGGTACTTCCTGGTCCCGAAGCAGACGGTGGGGGGGCTGGCGCCCATTCTAGACCTGCATGACCTGAACAGGTTCCCAAGGTCTCGAACCTTCAGGATGGTCACTCTGGCTCAGATCATTCCATCCTTGGAGCGAGGCATGTGGTTCTGTTCTCTGGACCTCCAGGGCGCGTTCTTTCACGTCCCAATCCGTCCGTCCACCAGAGATTCCTCCGCTTCAGGGCAGAGGGATCCCTCTCAGAGTTCGGCCCATGCCCTCGGCCTTTCCCTAGCTCCCAGGGTCTTCACCAAATGCATGGCAGTGGTGACAGCGTTCCCTGCGGTGCGAAGGTCGGGTGTACCCCTACCTGGGCGACTGGCTGATTGCAGCCTCCTCCAGAATGGAGGTGGAGCGGTCCAGAGATCTGGCCCTCCAGGTTTCCTCTCAGGTTGGCCTCCTCAGCAATGAGGCCAAGTCGAACTCGTTCCAAAGCAGGTGATACAATTCAGCAGGGCGGGCTACGACTCTCTGAGCCAGAGCACGGCTCCTGGCGAACAGGGCCGAGGTTCTTTCCTCCTTTGCCCAATCATTTCAGGTTGGCAATTCGTCCTGCTGGGGACTTCCTGCACCTCCTGGGCCTCATGGCGGTCTGCACTAGCATGGTCCGTTGGGCCCGTTGGTACATCGTCCCCTTCAATGGGGCTGGCCAGCCAATGGTCACAGCACTTGATCCCTTGGATCAGCTGGTAACAGTGACCCAGGGGATGTGGAGCGCACTCCAGTGGTGGACCATTCCAGCACATCTGCAGGAGGGCATCCCATTCGTCCGCCCTGAGCCGATGGTCTCTCTATCGACCGATGCCTCTCTGATGGGTTGGGGTGCCCATCTGGGGAGCACAGAGCGTGACCTCTGATCCTCGGGTCCGATGTCACATCAACCTGCTGGAGCTTGAGTGGTTCGTCTAGCCCTCACGCCTTGCTTTCCGTTTCTACAGGGTCAAGTGGTCCAGGTCCAGACGGACAATACCACGAACATGTACTACCTAAACGCCAGGGTGGGGCCAGCGCTCCATGCCTCTGTGCAGGAAACTCTCCACATTTGGTCACTCTGCGCAGCCTGGAGGCTGATCTCCTTGCCATCCATGTGGCAGGAGCCTCCAGCATTCTGGCGATGCCCTAAGGCGGATAGGGGCTGCGTCCCATGAGTGGTCTCTCCTGCGGGAGGTAGTACAAGATCTGTTCTCCACTGGGGCATGCCTCAAGTGGACCTGTTTGCCTCCAGGAGAATACGAAGCTGAGACTGTTTCATGCCCACGCCTCTCAGCAGGGCTCGCTGCAGGGGATGCCTTCTCGAGGCCATGGACCCCGGGCCTCTTCTTCGCCTTTCCCCATTTCCCTTGATCCACAAGAGTGCTTCTCAAAGCAGGAGGGACAAGGCGCAGGTGATTCTGGTAGCCCCAGACTGGCCCTGCCAGTTCTGGTATCCAGATCTTCTCAGTCTCAGCTCCAGGCTCCGAGGCGGCTTCCAGCCCGCCCAGACTTGATCTCAGTCAATCAGGGAAGGTATTCCATCCGGACCTTCAATCCTGCACCTGACGACCTGGTTCCTGAGTGGCTAGAGTTCCAGGCCTTGGGTCTTTCCGACGAGTCCTCAGCGCTGTTGAGGTGTCCCGTAAGAGTCGACCAGAAATGCTATGCCTTCAAATGGAAGAGATTCTCCATTTGGTGTCAGGGCAAGGGCCTGGACCCTTCCTCCTGTTCCTTGGCCAGCATTCTGGACTACCTGTGGTCCCTTTCTCAGCAAGGGCTTGGTTGACAACCCTTAAGGTGCACCTAGCAGCCATCTCTGCTTACGGGCGTAAGCCAGGAAGCAGTCGATGTAACTGAGGAGAGAGGGTGGTGGGCGTTTTCAAGGCCTTGATCACATATCCCTCCGATGCGAGAACCTCCACCTCCGTGGGATCCACTGCTGGTATTGGCTAAGCTCATGGGCAAGCCATTCGAACCGATGCAGAGTGTGACATCTCTCACCTGTCGTGGAAGACCGCCTTCTTGGTGGCTATCACGTCAGCCAGAAGGATAGAGAGCTCCAGGCGCTTTCCATCAAATCTCCTTATCTGGTCTTCCACAGGGATAAAGTTGTCCTGCGCCCCCACCAAAATTCCTTCCGAAGGTGGTGTCCGGTTCACCTTAACCAGGTGTTGACTCTGCGATGTGTTCTACCCCAATCACACCCCGGAGGCCGAATATAAGTATACTTTGAACCCTAGAAGCCGCTTATTACAAGGAGCGACTGCTGAAGTTCAGGGAGAGGTTCACCAGCTGTTTGTCACCTGTGCTGAAGCCGCACCTGGCAGACCTGCAGCCAAGCAGACAATAGGCAGGTGGGTCACCTCCTGCATAGATCTCTGCTATAGGTTGGCGAGCATGGAGCCTCCCAGAGGATAAGAGCTCATTCTTCCCGCCATACCGCTGCATCGGTGGCTGCTTTCAGGGATGTCCTATCCAGGAAATCTGCAGGGCTGCTGCCTGAAGTCAGCACACACCTTCATCACCCACTACCACATCAACCTTGAGTCACACGGATGCTGGTTTTGGGGCCTCGTTCTCAGTCTTTATTTCCTAAGTAGGGGTGTGCGCCTTGCCTCCTCCTCCTGGAGAACTGCTAGGAGTCTGCCAGACAGTGTGAATGAACAACATATCCATGTCCCTAGAAATACAGGTTACTCACCTGTAACAGGAGTTCTAGGAATGGTGTATATTGTTCATCCACAACCACCCGACCTCCTGCCGACGCACAACCTGCCTTCCAGCGGGCTAGATCTGGCGTCATGGGGCGGAGCCAAGAGTTTTACCACCGGGTGGGTGGGAGGAGCCAGCTTGAAGACCTTCCGCAAGATTTAAAGCGGCAAGGAACCTGCCAGACAGTGTGGATGAACAACATATACCATTCCTAGAACTCCTGTTACAGGTGAGTAACCTGTATTTTCTTTCCGTATTGTTACTCTACTGCCTCTCTTCCTGGAACAACATCCTCAACTGACCGATGGCTGGGTTTCCTGCGGGCTGTTGGGTAGTCCCGCCACCCGCTTCTAGCTCCTCCCAGCGGTTATGAGAGGAAAAGAAAGAGCTTCCCAGGTCTTCGGATCTTACTGCGCTCCTGGGTCCCATGGAGCCCCCAGTGGAGATAGGGATTTCTGTCTCCTTTTAATAATACGGTTTCCGGTCCGGCTTCAGCGACAGGAACCACCCTTTCTAGGGACGTGGCTATGTTCTATCCACATGTTTTGACAGTGTCCTTTCCCTTTAAGATGTGCCGGAAAGTCTTCAAGTTGGCTCCTCCCACCTACCCAGGTGGTATATCCTCGGCTTCGCCCATGACGCCAGATCTTCCTTTCCGCTGGAAGAAGCAGGTTCCTCCTAACCACTCCTGTGCTGAGTAGGTCCTAGCACTTAAATTCTTCAGAATTACTTCCAAACTGTTACGAGGTTTTGTCTTCAACTCGATCTTGATCATGACGCAATGGATGACAAGTCTGCGCCCAGATTTGCGCCAGTGCCCATACAGGCCGAAGCACTATTGCATACTGACCTGCACGCCATGTGTGTGTCTACTGCCCAGGCCATGAACACAATACCCAGGCCTGCAATATTTGTCAGTTGTTTCATGGACTGTCCTTGAGGATCACCTCAAGACTTAAGTTGGGCCACCCCAAAAACAACATCTGCCAATCAAGTCCAAAGACTTACGTTGGGTGGTCTTAAATGGCTGGGTGGTCGCCCGAACAGCTGGAACAGCTACGCCTTAGAGGAGGAGGAGGTGGCTCAGGGCGACACTCAGTCCTCCTCGGCTTCTGCCTTCATTTAGCTCCAGTTGGGTTCCACTTTTTCGGACTCCTTCATAGAGCTGTGCCAGTCCTCCTGACTAAGGGGCAGGGCCCTTCTGGGTCTCACAGCTCTCGCTCTTCTAGGACAGAAGAAGTGAAGAAGCAGAAGACTTCACCGTTGATGTTCCTGGGACCAGGAATGTTCTCTGTCTCCAGGACTTCAGGATTTGACCACAGTCGAGAATTGTGGCCTTGGCATGAGGCTTCATGGAGACCCGTCGAGATGGTTGGTCGAGATGCCAGCTGATGATGTGGCAAGATTTTTCACGATCCTGTCGACCAGTTGTTTGAAGAGGCCGACAGTTCTCTTTTCAGGACTCGGTCCTGCCTGTGACAGAAGGTCTGTTCTGTCCACTGAGCAGAACCCTCCGATCACCGAACCAGACCAGAAAAAGCTGCGGCACTCCTTGCTGCCTCGAGATCCCCACTGCACCCCCAGTGGCTGAGGTCAAGATCTCTGTCCTTCTCCAGTGGGTGGAGCAGCTTCCACCACTATTCTTCGTCTTCATCCTCAGGTGAGAGAGGCTTCGGCACAAGTTGTGTCAAGCGCTCACGAAGACCTCATGTGGCAACAGTTGGTGCTGGCCAGGCCAAAGCTGACCTTACAGCTCCTAAACGGCCATCACTTGGCTGTCTTCCCAAGAGGCCGACACACCGACTCCCCCTGTGGGGTCAGTCGAACCATCCCTCCCCCAGCAGAGCAGGTCAAGACCGTCGCAGTTCGGCCGAAGCCAGCCTCTCCACCGATCATGGTGGAGCAGCCTCCGACTGGCGCTCCGACTAAGGAGTCTTGACTGGCCAGAGGCTTCTCCATCGGCTGTCGGTCACCTCACACCTGACTGTTCATGGAGGTTGAAGGTGATTCAGGTGGTCAGATGCTTTATGCCGACTCCGGTAGTCCGGGATGTCTCGACGGAGGAAGGGCCCACTTCCTAAATGGGCATCCTTGGCCTTATCTCAGAGTACATGGGGATAAAACTGGAGCCCATTCAGAAGCGGGCTCACTATCCCTCAGAGATTCTGGACAAAGGGGACTCGAGCTTTCTCAGTGACCGAGGCCATTGTCGGCCCACCTGGAGCTTTGGCAGCGCCCTCTGCCCGGATGACCCACAAATGTCCGCCCACTGGTACCCTCTCCGGTTTCACGGAACACCCTTCACCCGAGGGTTGGTGGCCGACTCTGTGTTTGCTTTTCGAGCAATACTGGGGATATCGACAAGCCGCCGGGCAAGGAGTACATGAAATTGGACCATGCAGCTAAAAAGTCTTTCAAACAACATGAAGTCTTGCTATATTATGACATATGCAGTTTGTCCCAGCCTTATAACTGCTCGGAGGTGAAAGAGTTAACTTTCCATGCCAGGCATGGAATCTTGAGCGTGACTTCGTTGAAAACTCTGTCTGTTGTTCTTCAAACCCAAACTGTCAGATTCTTTACTCTGCCTCACTGAACAGTCGCTCCGGAGATTTCTCCTTCTGCTCAGGTTCATTTTGTCGGTTGAAAAGTGTAATTTCTGTTTTTTAAACCGCATTTGTCTTATTTTAACCACAACACGTCGGTTCAAGCTCTGTCTGTGGTATCGTAAGTAATAGATAGGTTTTACATTTTCTCTGTGTGGAACTTGAAACGTATTATCGTTCGGTTTGAACCGATCAGGTTGTTGTTAAACTTAATTAAATTGCATTTAGAGTGGCGGTTCCTGGTTCTTATCGGGTTCTAAAAAACTGGATTTCATTACGCTTTTTCCACGACTCCGCGACACGGTTAGAACCGATAAGGGTGTCTTGCTTGGCAATTTGCCGTAAAAGGGCAAGTTTTTGGTTAGGCTGGCATTATGTCTGAGAAACCCAAAAGAAAAACTGGGCCCACTGGGTTTCAGTACTGTAGTGTCTGTGGGAAGCCTTTGCCAAGGCTGACCCACACCACATGTGTTTATTGTCTGGGGTTTGACCACCTCAATGCAGACTGCCAGATTTGCAAGAATTTCCCTGCAGCTACCCTGGATAAGAGAGTTGGTGGGCTCAGGGGCGAGAGGCCAAAAGTCCGCTGACCCGGATGGCCAGCCGGTTCGGACCCAACCGAACGGAGGGAGTGCCCTCTGACCAGCTTGGGCAAGCGAAGAGGCTGACTCAGAGAGCCAGTTCCAGCAAAGAGGACTAGAAAATCAGCAGGTGTGGAGCCAAATTTCCTTCTCCAACCGCTGCAGAGATAGCCAGTCCAAATTGTCGTCGCTTTCCCGGTTCCGACCGAACCGGCACCATCAGGTAGTTGATCGGTTCCACCAGTTCAAGAATATGATAAAGAGGAATTTTATGAACGGAGGAGGGAAGGAGGATTATGATGAGAGTGAATGTGATTTTGAAAGTCTGGATGTGCCTACTGAACGGACATCTCCCAGACAGACCTTCAGGAGTGTCTCCCCTAGGCTTTCTGAGTCCCTTCTCATTTTATGTTTTATAAAAAGTTGCTGAAACCCTCCAGCTCCCTTTGGAAGAAGCTGTGGATGAACAGGAGGAGCCTGACTATGTGGAAATGATGGATATCCCAGAGTGCAGGAGATTGTCTATTCCTTTACATAAATCTTTTAGGAAACAGACAATAAAAATTTTAAAAGCTCCTAACACTATACCTCCTGTGGATAAAAAATGGACAAGAGGTACACATTGTCAGGCTCTGATACGGAGTTCCTTTCACAACAATGCAGCCATGTTGGGGTAGTGCAGGCTGCAGCCTGTGATAAGGCAAATATTCCTTGGCTTCACACCCCTGACAAGGACTCCAGGAGGATTGATGCCATGGCAAAAAACAATACATGGCAGCATCCTTGGGACTCAGACAGGCAAATTATATGGCCTCGTTGCAAGATACCAGAAATCCAGATGGGATACTGTTATGGCTTTAGCGAAACAGGTCCCTGGCCAGCTGCCAAGGAACTGGAGCAGGTGGCTGCTGATGGCATTGAGGCATCCAAGGTGCAATTCCATGCTGCAGTGGACTCTAATGATGTATCTTCAAGAGTCATGGCTACATCTGTGGCTTTTCGTAGAATGGCTTGGCTCAGTTGTACTAGCCTGTCACAGGATACCCAGGCTAAGGCCATGGATTTTCCTGTTGTGGATAATTCTCTGTTTGGGGAGCAGACAGAGAATTACATGAAGAAAATGGATGAGTATAGTACCACTTATAGGAGTGCACAGGCCAAGGAGAGGCAAGCCACTCCTCAGAGGCAGCTTTCCAGGGGCAGGGCAGGCCTTTCACAAGCCTTTTACCAAGCCCAGGCCTCCTCTTCATCTTATGCCCAGAGGGGGTTCTTCAGAGGAGAGGCAGGCAGAGTGCGAGCAGGCCTGCTCCCACCCTCAGCCTAAAGCCCTGCCAAACAGGCACCCTGATGGGATGCCCAGGGCCGATTCTTCATTACCTGTAGGGCGCTGGCTTACTTCGTCCAGGACTGGGAGTCTTTAACATCAGACAAGTGGGTCCTGAAGTAGTAAGCCAGGGACTGTTCTCAGCTTCAAAAATTTCCAAAGGTGAGAACCAGATCCTTTCCACCTGCAAATCCATTAGAGGCTTTCGCTTTGAAACAGAAGTCTCAACCCTCCTGGCTCCTCAGAGCTGTAGAAAGGTTCCTCCTCTACACCAGGGCAAAGGACTGTACTCCAGGTACTTCCTTACCCCAAAAAGACAGGAGAATGGCAGCCCATCCTGGATCTCAGATACCTAAACAAGCACCTTTTAAAACCAAAATTCAAAATGGCGACTCTGGGAATTATTTTACCCTCCCTATGGCCAGGGACTGGCTAGTGTTCCTGGACCTCAAGGATGCCTACTTCCATGTTCTCATCAGAAGCTCCCACCGAAGTACCTCAGATTGAACTGCCCTCAGGCCATTACCAGTTCAGAGCAATGCCCTTCGCCTCACCTCTGCCCCAAGGGTATTCACAAAATGCCTGGCAGTAGCAGTTGCTCACTTAAGAAGGCAAAGATTGCCATCTTTCCTTACCTGGACGACTGGCTCATAGTGGGTCAGTCTCCAGACCAAGTCAAATTACACCTTCAGGTTACCCAGCAGCTGCTTACATCTCTAGGTTTTCTTCTCAATCTTCCAAAGTCAGTTCTAGAGCCTGTTCAGCTATTCACCTTCATAGGCGCAGAACTGGACACAAAGCAGGCCAGAGCTCTCCTTCCTCTAGAAAGAGTAAAGACCCTGGTGGCTCTGGCCTCCTCCTTCACTCTGCAGGTCTCTCGGCCAGCAAGACATTTTCTACAGCTCCTAGGGCACATGGCTGCTTCCACAGCTGTAGTGCAAGGAGCAAGATTTCAGATGAGGGACATTCAGTTCCATTTGAGAGCCTTCTGGTCTCAAAGGAGAGATCCTCTAACCAAATTGATCCCAGTAACTCGAACCCTGATCCAGGCCCTGCAGTGGTGGCAGGATCAGAGCAATCTGAGACGGGGTTCCCTTTCATCCCTCAGTCTCACTCCTTGACCTTACTACAGATCGTCCCTTTTGGGATGGGAGCTCACATGGGTGACCTCACCACCCAGGGATTGTGGTCCCCTCAGGAATCTCTGCTCCACATCAATCTGTTGGAACTCAGAGCTGTTTTCTAGCACTTCAGGTTTTTCTGCATCTGTTCAGAACAAAGTGGTACAGGTCAGAACAGACAACACCACTACAATGTGGTACATCAACAAGCAAGGGGCACTCGGTCTTCGGCCTTGTGCACCGAGCAATGAAGTTGTGGTCTCTGGCTTATTCCTGAACACTTCCCTCATGGCAGTTCACCTCCCAGGCAAGTACAATGTCTGGCAGATGCTCTCAGCAGGATTTCCCAGGGCCATCACGAATGTCACTGGATCCCCTAGTACTGGAGTTAGTATTTGCCAGGTGGGGCACGCCTCAGATAGATCTTTTGCAGCCCCAGACAATCACCAACTTCCGCTTTTTGTTGCAGGCCCCAGTGTTGGGCTCAGTCCTCTGGATGCCTTCCTTCTCGACTGGAAGGAAGTTCCTCTATGCCTTTCCCCTTTCCTCTCTTGTTCAAGGTGCTAGTCAAAATCAGATCTCAACCTTTGCAAGATGATTCTGATTGCTCCAGATTGGGCCAGACAGCCCTGGTATCCTCCTTCTGTCCTTAGCAGTCCACCTTCCCTGTGTGTTCCCAGGAATCACAATCTGTTAACCTGTGCCCAGGGAAGAGTTTGGTATCCGAATCTCAAATCCCTCAACCTCAAGGCCTGGCTCTTGAAGAGTTAGAGTTGCTGACCTACACCTTTCTCAAGGTGTACTCGATATATTAAGCTTCTAGGAAGCCTTCCACCAGGGCTACTTATAATTCTAAGTGGAAAGGTTTTCCATATGGTGCTCTGGTAAGCATATTTCCCAGAATCTGCTGATTTGCCCACAGTCCTGGATTATATGGTCCATCTAAATACTTTGGGGCTGAGGCCAGCTACCCTGAAAGTGTATTTGGTAGCTGTCTCTGCTTTTATTTCAGCAGGAAAGCTCTCTTCTTTCTACTCACCCTGTATTCTCCAAGTTTTTCAAGATTGCTTCACCAACCCTCCATTCAGGGACCCTGCTCCTGCCTGGGATCTTAATGTTTGCATTGCTCAGCTAATGCAACCCCCTTCGAGCCTTTGTCTTCAGCAGAGCTTAAGTACTTGACTTGAAAACTGTGTTTCTAGTAGCCATCACTTCTGCCAGGCGCATAAGTGAATTACAAGCTTTGTCAATGGAGCCTGATTTTATCTCCTTTCACAGAGATAAGGTAGTCCCTCAGGACTAACAGGAAGTTCTTGCCTAAGGTGGTTTCAGACTTCCACCTTAATCGAGCTATATCTTTTCCATTGTACTTCACTGACCATTCCTCCTCTGGCGAGAGGAGGCTGCACAGTTAGATGTAAAGGCGCTGGTTACTACATAGAGGCGTCCAGGGTCACAGTTTGACTCCTCAACTGTTCCTCACTTATGGTGAGGTTGGTAAAGGAAACCTGCCACTAAAAGATCCATTGCCAGGTGGATTGTCTCTTGTATCAATTTTGTTATCAAAAACTGGGAAAGGTTCCCCTTCAGGCCTGAGGGCTCACTCTACCAGAGGTACAGCTGCGTCCCTAGCTCGGCCAGGGACATCCTATCTTAGAGATATGTCAAGCAGCTACCTGGAAAACAGTACACACTTTCACCAAGCATTACTCCCTGGACATCCAGGCTAGGAGTGATGCCTGGTTTTACAACTGCTTCAGAGCCTATTCCTAAGTGGGTTCTGTCCCTCCTCCATGGAGGTACTGCTGTGTAGTCTGCATAGTCATAATATAGCAAGACTTCATGTTGTTTGAAGAAAAATTACTCACCTTAGTAATGTTGTTTCTTCTAATGGAGTCTTGCTATATTATGACCTCCCCGCTTGCCCTCTCAGAACCTCTGCTCTTGGGATGTGGGTGGGCAGTGCAGTGTTGGCACTTAGTGATGCCCACCTTGTGTTTTCACCCCTCCTTTTTGGGGTGTTTGGGTATGTATTTTATTTTATTTTATTTTATTTTGGATCCCCTGACTTGAGTCTTTGTTTGGGACCAAAAATGTATTATATTTAGTAGCCAGTTGGCTAGTGTAGGTTTACAGCTTCCACACAGAATCTTAGTGAGTTTTGCTCGTGAAATCTGACAGTTTGGGTTTGAAGAACAACAGACAGAGTTTTCAACCGAGCTCGCTCAAGATTCCATGCCTGGCATGGAAAGTTAACTCTTTTCACCTCCGGAGAGTTCTAAGGCTGGGACAAACTGCATATGTCATAATATAGCAAGACTCCATTAGAAGAAACAACATTACTAAGGTGAGTAATTTTTCTTGCTGCCTCCTCACTGGGCCTCCGCCAGACAAGCTTAGCCGTCATGATGGCACACTTCTCCCATGCCGCCTTGGGCTTTCTGGATGAGGTGATTCAGACAACATGAAGTCTTTCTGTATTCTGACAATTTGCAGTTAGCTCCATCTCTGAACTGCCCGGAGAGAGAGTTAAATTCTATGCCAGGCATAGAACGATGAGCTCAAGCTAGGTTGAAAACTCTGTGTCCTTTGAAACCAAATTATTAGATTCATTACTCGCCTCACTGAACAGTCACTCCGGAGACTTCTTTTTCTGCTCGGTTCTATCGCGGTTAAAGTTTCGGTTTTAGTCGATTTTTGTTCACTTTTGATTCGAGACTCTGTCTGTGGTACCCGTAGTACTTAGATTGGTATCTGTTGTGTGAAATTGTAAAATTTTTCCAGTGATTCAGCTGAACCGATCTTGTAATGAATCTTAAAATAAGAAAAAGTTAGTGTGTGTGGTTACCGGTCCATATTGGTTTAAAAACATAATTTTAGCGTTTTCCATCACCCATGACAGGGTGAGAAACTGATAGAGGAGTCTTGCCTGCGAGTTGCCATATAAAGGGTAAGTTAGTTAGGTTGGCCATGTCTAGAAACCCAAGGAAAACGGGCCCACTGTGTTTCAACACTGCAGTGTATGTAGGGGAGGTCTTTGCTAATGCTGATCCCCATACCACCTGTGTTTACTGTCTGAGGTTTGACCACCTTGATTCAGACTGCCAAATTAAGAATTTCCCTAAGTCTACCCTGGAGAAAAGGTTAGGTAGACTTAGGGATAAGGGTCCGAGAATCCACTGACCGGAAGGCCTGCCTGGTTCAGTTCCTACTGAACCAGAAGGAGCCGTCTGACCAGGGCAATACTTCTTCAGGCAAGAGGAGAGCCAATCCTGAGGGATCAGTTCCTAAAAAAAACGAAAGGATAAATCGGCTGGTTCAGATCCAGAGCTGCATGTTCCGACTGCCGAAGAAACAGCCAAAGCGATTCGGATTGTGGAATCGCCGCCCGGTTCCGACCAATCCGGCGCCTTCTGGCAGGGGTTCGGTTGATCCGGTTCCCCGGTTCAGGATTATTCCCTGAAGTTTTACGAACGGAGTATGATGAGGGGATTTTGAAGAGGATGATTACAACAGTGAGAAGTCTGGATGTGCCTCGTGAACTGGCATCTCCCAGACAGACACTGGTGTTTCCCCTCCTGGGCTTTCTGGTCCCTCCCACTTTCTGTTCTACAGAAAAGTGGCTCACACCCAGCTTCCTATTGAGGGAGGCTGTGAGGATCAAGAGCCTGACTACGAAAATGATGGACATCCCAAGTCTAAGAGACTGTCTATTCCTTTCATAGGTCATTTGGGAAACAGACACAAAAATTTTAGGTCTCCCAACTCTGTACCTTATGTTAACAAGAGAATGGACAAGAAGTACACCATGTCCAGGCTCTGATGCAGATTTTCTTTACCAACAATGCAGCCATGCTGAGGGTAGTGCAGGCTGCTGCTTGGCAGACAAGGCAAACATCCCTTGGCTTTACACCCCCAGACAAAAGATTCCAGGAAGATAGATGCCATGGCAAAGAAACAGTACTTGGCATCATCTTTGGGACTCAGGCAGGCTAATTATGTGGCCTATACAGCCAGGTACCAGAAGTCCAGGTGGGACACTGTACTGGTCCTGGCTAAACAGGCTTCCCCAGCTAGCCAAAGAGCTGGAGGGGTGGCTGCTGATGGGATTGAGGCATCAAAGGTGCAATTTCATGCTGCTGTGGACTCCAATGATGTGTCATCAAGAGTCTTGGCTACATCCGTAGCTTGGCTGAGATGTACTAGCCTCTTCAAGAGTCACTCAGGCCAAGGCCACTGGATTTCTCTGTAGTGGGTGAATTCTCTGTTGGGGGGAGCAGACAGACAATTACATGAAAAATGGACTGAGTACAGGACCACCACTTATAGGAGTGCCAGGCCAAGGAGGGCAGGCAACTCCTCAGAGGCAACAAGCTAGGGGCAGGGACAGGCCTTTTACAGAGGCGCAGGCCTCCTCTTCCTTTCCTCAGAGGGAGAGGCAAAGGAGGGATGAGCAGGGCTGCATCGACCCCTCAGCCTAAGTCTCCTGCCAACAGACACCTGATGTGTCAGCCTGGGTTGACTCCCATTCCAGTAGGAGGCAGGCTGGCTTACTTTGTCCAGGACTGGATGTCTGTTACCTCAGACAAGTGGTCCTGGAGGTTGTAAGCCAGGGCTGGTTTTCAGTTTCAAAGTTTTCCAACTGAGACCCAGATCCTTTCCACCTGCAAATACTTCAGAAACCCTTGCTCTAGAGGCAGAGGTTTTGTTTCTGCTGGCTTTTAAAGGCCATGAGAGAGAGTTACTACTCATGCAAGAGCAAAGGTCTGTATTCCAGTTACTTCTTACCCCCAAAAGACGGGGAGTGGCGACCCATCCTAGATCTAAGATACCTAAACAAGCACCTAATAAGCCAAAATTCAAAATAGTAACTCTGGGAACAATTCTTCCCTGTCTGAGGCCAGGAGACTAGCTAGCCTCATGGACCTCAAGGATGCCTATTTTCACATTCCCATCAGGTGCTCCCACAGAAAGTACCTCAGGTTTGAATTGCCCTCAGGCTGTTATCAGTTCAAACAATGCCCTTGGTCTAACCTCAGCTCAAAGGGTGTTTACAAGTGCCTAGCAGTAGTGGTGGCCCTTTTAAGAAGGAAAAGGATCTCTTTATTTCCATATCTGGACGATTGGCTTCTGGTGGGCTAGTCTCCAGACCAAGTCAGAGTCAGATCTGCAGGTCACCAACAAGTTCTCACTTCCCTGGGGTTCCTTCTCAATCTTCCGAGTCAGTTCTTGAACCAGTACAGCTCCTCACTTTTATAGGAGCAGAGCTGGACACCCTCAAGGCAAGAGCCTTCCTTCCTTTGGAAGGGCAAAGCCATCTCTCAGCTGGCCTCTTCCTTTCTCCCTCTGGTTTCTCGACCACAAGGCATTTTCTAAGCTTGTGGGCCACATGGCAGCTTCCATAGCAGTGGTCCAAGGGACCAGGTTTCAGATGAGGGACATTCAGTTCCATCTGAGAACCTTTTGGTCCCAAGGGAAAGATCCTCTTACCAAGCTAGATCTTCCTGGACATAAGTCTCCACCACTCATTCACACTAGTTGGGATCTGCGCTGGAGCACTAGGACCCATCGGGAACAAACTTTTTGCTGGAGGGGTCGGTAGCGAGATGGCGACCGCGAGGCATGGCGCGCCACGGTGGCTGTGTCATAATAGACCATCTCGGCGACGACCCTCCAACGCCTCAGTTCCTTTTTCCGCCGCGAGTGCGCTTCAGTGACAACGTCGCTCGCCTGTCGGAGTCAAACTTCAAACTAGCGCATAGTTTTCAGTTTATTTTTTGTAATATTATGTATAGTAGTATCGCTTAATTTCATTATATTTCTGTTATGTTTTAAAATTTAACTTATAGTAAAGAAGTCTCGGCCTACTGGACGGAGTCTACCATGAGCAGGTCAGGTAGCGGTAGGGAGACTTCGTATGAAACTATTCAGTCAGTCGGGCTGGGTCGGTCAGCCCCCTTCTCCTCAGGGGTTCCGACAACGGTCAGTCCGATGCCCAGGGCATCGGCGGTCTCCCGCCGGCATAAAAATAAGCGGTGCGATTCTCGGCACGTTCGGCCTCGGATACTTCTTACGCCCACAGGTCAAAAAGAAGGCATCACTAACAGTGCGCCCTCTGTCGTCTGCCGTCGGCGGTCGGTTATTGTCGCTGGTTGCGGTCTCCTCGCCCGGTCGCCAACTTCCGGTTTCGCCCGTCTTGACCATCGGAGCCCCACTCCGCCCTATAGGTAGGGCTCCAGATGAGCAGTTTCATCAGTGGGCAGCTCTTGTGAGGCGATGGGCTCGAGAGGTTGGTTCTTCTGCCTGGCTCAGTTGCCCCGGAGCCTTGGAACTCGTCGAGGCGATCAGGAAGGGTGGTTGGACCTTCCTAGTCGCCCTTGGCGCCCTCCTTGATTGCCAGCGACTCCGATGCTTGGTGTTCCCCCCTCACATGGCTGTGGCGCAGGGGCCACACGATGCCCTTATCTCTAGTTTTTCCCTTCTCTTGCTTTCCAGGTTCGAAATTGTCTCGGCGCCTCCTGTGCCAAGCCGCTAAGCTTGTCGGCGCCAGCGAGCCTTCTGGCGCCGCTGGGTCTTCCGGCCTTGACGGGTCTCGCGGCCCGCCTGTGAGCGCCGTGTGTCTGCTTGGCCCGCCAAAGCGCGTGGTGCCGCTTCGCGGTGCAACGTACTTCGGCGCGCAACCTCCAGCGGCACACCGTTTTTGACTCCCTTAGCCTCCTGCGGCCGGGGCCCTGGGGACTCTCCCTTTCTATCTGCTCTTTCCTCCTCTCCTATTTTCACTCCTTTCCTGTCCAAACAGTCCTTCCTGGACTATCAGGAGATGATGTTGGCCTGACCCAGACCTTGGTTGGGTGATGAAGTGGAGGAAATCGGGATCTTTCACTGCAACAGAGCCTGTGGTCGAAGACCTATCCTTTAGAAATCTCTGTTGAAGAACCTGAGATCCACTCTTTCTCTCCAGACTACAGACATCGATCCTGGAAAATATTAAGGCTCCGGTATCTTCATGCTTGGAGAATCCCCTGATTTGACTCCTCCACAACCCCTCCCTTGAGATGCTGTCTCAAATGGTATGAATAATCCTGCTCTTATTCCCTCAGTGGCTAAATCCATTGATAAAGAAATATTCAGCTCCCAAGGATCGTCCCATTTTGGCATCCCAAGCCTTTGCAGGATCCTATTGTAGTCCTGGCAGAGAGCATGACAGTGGTTCTTCCTCAAGCTACTACAGCTCGACCTATTAACAAAGAGTCTCGTAAAATTGATACATTAGGTAAGAGTCTTTGCCTGCCACCACCAGGTATGCATATTGCCAGCTAGCAAGGCTATTTTTCTCCAGTATGAGTATATCCTGTGGCACTCTATGAAAGCGAAGGGTTGAAGCTCTTCCAGATTCCGACTCCAAGTCAGAGCTTCTTCTAACCATTATCAGAGGTATAGAGTCAATAACAACAAGTCAAAAACCCCGCCGTGGGCGCTTCGACACTGCTTCCACCGTTCAGCAGCAGGTAATTTGTACACGCCATTCCTGGCTGCGTACTTCCGACTTTACGAATGATGCTCAGCAGCAGGTAATGGTGTTGCCCTTTGATGGCTCGTATCTTTTCGGTCCTCAGGTGAGCAAGCCCTAGAGGCCACTCAGAAGACTAGGTCGGCCATTAAGTTGGCTAGACCTCCACCTACCCCTCTCAGGGGCATGTAAGGTAGCGTCAGTTTCATAGTCGTCCAGTCCTTCGAGGCAGAGGCAGGGAAGCTCCATAAAAGCCAACTTGCCCAACCTCAAAAGAAGACGCAGCAGAATGCAGAGGCCCAAAGCCCCAGCGCCACCTTATGAATCACGCCCTAAGTTCCATCCACACTGCCGAGGTGGAACTTTCTCCTCAGTGGGAGGTCGTCTGATGTGCTTCTACAGCCAGTGGAAGTCCGCAACCTTGGACAAATTGGTCCTTCCCCGGATAGTCATGAGGTTATTCTCTCAATTTCTTGGAAACCCCCTGAATTGTCCTCCCAACGACAACCCAGGTTGTTGACCTCTCAGTCAGACCTCTCACGCCCGAGATCCAGGGCCTTCTAAACAACAGGGCAATAGAACTGGTGCCCCGCATCAGCGAAACACAGGTTCTACTCCCATTACTTTCTGGTTCCAAAGAAATCTGGGATCGCTTCTTCTAGACCTCAGAAAGTTAAACAAATTCCTCCCGAAGGAGAAATTCAGAACAATTTCCTAGGTACCCTGTTACCTTTGCTGCATCAACCCGACTGGCTGGCTTCCCTGGATATGCAGGGCGCTTACCAGCATATCCCCATCCACCTGACCCTTCCTGAAATTCCTGAGGTTTGTAGCTCTGGGTCAGCATTATCAGTTCAGAGTCCTGCCTTTTGGCTATCCTCGCACAGCGAGTTTTTACAAAAGTGTTGTGCAGTTCTGCGAAAGCGCATCTCAGGAAGCTCGGACTCAGTGTTTCCCTACCTGGACGATTGGCTCCTAGCAAGCCCCTTCCAGCCAAGGGACTCTGGAAGCGTTCAAACAGCCTCTCACCTTCTTACGTCCGTGGGAGTTCTGCTGAATCTGAAGAAGTCACAACTGCAGCCCTCTCAGAGGCTCCTTTTCATGGGACTCTTCTGGACACCTCTTCCATGAGACTTTCCTTCCAGAGGACAGAAGACTGACATCCTTCAGATGGCCCGTTACATCGGGAGAACCGATCGATCACAGCTCTCTCGATGCAGCGTATGTTGGGTCTCATGGCGTCCTCAGTGTTCACTGTACCCTAGCTCGGTTACACATGGGACCAAGCGGATGCTCTCCGCTCAGTGGTCACCGACCTCTCAGCCCCAGTCTTATCCCATCAAGGTGACGGAGCCCCTATGAAGGTCTCACCTGGTCTCAAGAGAGCAATCTCCTGGAAGGATTCCCTTTGCTCCTCTGGATCATCAGATCTCCATCACCACAGGCCGCAGCTAATGGGATGGGAGCTCACTGTCGCTCTCTCCACACTCCAAGATGTATGATCTCAGCTCCCACATAAATGTCCTGGAGATGAGAGCCGCCGCTTTTGCGGTCCGGGCTTTGAAGGACATCCTCTGTCACAAGAACATTCTCCTTCAAGCGGACAACAAAGCTGTGATGTATTACATCAACAAGCAAAGCGGTGCTCATTCTTATCCCCTTGCAGGGAAGCTATGCAGGTGTGGGGGTGGTGCTTGGAGCACAAGTCTCTCAATTCAAGCGGTATATCTGCCAGGTGTACAAAGCGACTTAGCAGATCACCTCAGCCAGAACAGAAGCAGACCCTCACGAGTGGTCTCTCGATCCAGCCGTAGCTGGGTCACTGTTAGAGGTGGGGGACTCCAGACCTGGACCTTTTTGCATCCCTACTCAGCATAAAACTGCCTCTCTTGGCTCCAGAAATCCAGGGCCTGGCATTTTCTGTCAGGATGCGTTCAGGCTGCGGTGGACAAAGCGCTTTCTTCGCCTTTCCACCGCTTCCTCTAATTCAGAAGTACTCCTCAAATTAGTCTCAGGGGACCAAGATGATTCTCATTGCTCCCTCCTGGCCTCAGCAACTATGGTTTCCTCTACTCAACAGTATGTGACAGCCTCTCGAGACCACTTCCCTACCAAATCAATCTTTTGACTCAGGGTTCGTTGGTCCATCCAACCTGAGGTCACTTCACCTTCATCCTTGGCTCCTGAAGAATTAGAAGTGAAATTGGTTCCAGCGATCTCTCGTAGAGTCTCAGACATCCCTTCTGGCTGCTGGGAAGCCAGCTACTGAAAAGACTTAACGCTTCTAAGTGGAAGCGTTTTCTCTGTGGTGTCTGAAGTCCTCTTGGAATGTTTTCCTGTCCTCCAGACAAGGTTCTAGAGTACCTTTGGACCTATCAAACTCAGGTCTCCAGTACTCCACGGTTAAAGTTCACCTTAGTGCCATTTCAGCGTACCATGAGGCGGTTTCTTCCTTGTCTCTGGCTCAGTTACCTATGGTGAAGAGATTTCTTAAGGGAATTCTGCATACCAGACCCCCTGTTAGGCGTCGGTGCAGCCTGGGACATTAACCTTGTGCTGAACATGCTCACTCGGAAGCCTTTCGAACCCCTAGCTACCTGTGAGCTAAAATTTCTTACCTGGAAGACAGCCTTCCTAGTGGCCATTACCTCAGCCCGCAGGGTCTCTGAAATACATGCCTGGTTACGGACCCTCCAATACTGTGTTCCATAGGGACAAAGTAGTTCTTCGTACTCATCAAATTTCTTCCCAAGGTTGTGTCAGAATTCCATCTAAACCAACCTCTGGTGCTTCCCTCTTACTTGGAACTTCCAAAATGAAGGAGAGCGGTCTCTTCATTCCTTGGATGTTAAAGAAGCCTTCTAGGTTCTACTTAGATAGAACCAAGAATTTTCAAGACTCAGCAATTGTTTGTTCCTTCAGCGAGACCCGGCTGGGTCAGCCTGTCGCTATCAGATGCATCTCAGCATGGTTAGTGGCATGTCTTGACATTGCTATTCCATGGCACAGGTTACATTAGAAGGTAGAATGTAATGCGCTCACTCTACTAGAGGCGGTCGATGCATCCCTAAGCGGAAATTGCAAATGTTCCAATTGCAGATATCTGCAATGCCGCCACCTGGAGCTCAGTGCATACCTTAGTAAAGCATTATGCACTGGATGTTCATGCCAGGCGTCATTCATGCCGACGAGAAGTATCATAATGGACTCCTGTCCTAGGCGTGTGAGCACTGGCTCCCCTGCCGCCCTTTTGTGGGATTATCAACGGTACTCTCCACTAGTGTGAATGAGTGGTGGAGACTTATGTCCAGGAAGATATGAAATTCGTACCTACATAATTCTTGATCTTCTTGGGCAGTCTCCACCACTCATTGCCTACCCTCCATCCCCGAGCTCACGCTGTGTTGGTCTTCACTCCTCCAAATCTTTAGGCGTGAAGACTTCTTTGCTAACCCTTCTTACAGGTCGTCCGGACTATCTTATGTCCGTTTTTAAGATTAAGTTTACTCTTTCGTTAGTTGAGCTGCACCTCCTTGGTAAAAATTACTGAGGCGGTTGGAGGGAGATATGCGATCGCCGAGATGGTCGCTACGCGTGAGCTGCTCCTCATGGCTCCGCCATCTCGCGCCGACCCTCCAGCAAAGTTTGCTCCCGATGGGTCCTAGTGCCTCGCAGCAGATCCCACTAGTGTGAATGAGTGGTGGAGACTCGTCCAAGAAGATCAAGAATTACGGTAGGTGAGTAATTTTCATTTCCTGTTACTCAGACCTTAATGCAGGCCCTTCAGTGATGGCAGGACCGGATAATCTGAAGCAAGGTGTTCCATTTGTCCCTCAGACTCACTCTGTGGTTCATGCCACAGCTGCTTCCTTTTGGGTTGGGAGCCCATCTGGGGCTCTCACGGCCCAGGGACTGTGGTCCCCTCAGGAATCCCTTCTTCACATCAACCTTCTGAGCTCAGGCAGTACTTCTTGCCCTACAAGCTTTTTCTAGTCAATACAGAACAAGATGGTTAGGTCAGGACAGACAGCACTACCACCATGTGGTATAATCAACAAGCAGGAGGCACTGGGTCCACGGCCTTATGCACAGAGGCCATGAAACTATGGTTCCTGGCTTATTTCCTGCAGACCTCTCTAGTTGCAGTCCACCTCCCAGGAAAGGACAATGTGATAGCAGATGCATTGAGCAGGATTTCCCAGGGCCATCACGAATGGTCTCTGGATCCTTTGGTGTTGAAGGTGATCTTCTCAAGGTGGGACAATCGGAGATAGATCTCTTTGCAGCCCCAGACAATCACCAACTTCCTCTGTTCTGTTGCAGACCCCCAGTCTTGGGTTCAGTCCCTCTGGATGCTCTGATTTTGAACTGGGAAGGAAGATCTTACTAGAACAGCTCTTGCAGCAGGTTACACCATTAGGACTGAAGCCGGCGGGCGCCAAGACCCCGAAATTTTCTAGCTAGCAGTATTCAGCAAGGACCGCCTCCCAACGTCGGTTCTGCCCCGGCGTCAGGCATAGTACATGAGGTGGTCCCCAGAATCCCAGTTCTTTTCCCACCATCGACTTGCCAGCATCGCCTCTCAGTCTCTACCTAGCGCCTTACGACACTTAGAACTTCAAGTGTTTCTACAAAACTAATGTCCTCTCCACCTCCTTCATCTGAGGGACACCTTTCAAATCGCCTGCAGAAAACAGATCCCTTTCAAGGATCCTCATTCTTCCCTAAGTGTGCATTAGACCCAGACCATGACACCAAGGCCTGCACCTTTGCCAAGGGTTCAATAGCCGCATCAGGATCTGCCGTCAGAAGGCACTTCAGGCATACCTGTTAGAAGAGAAACTTAGCAGGATGTACAAAGAACCTTCCTCCAGGGATGATTCTTCTTCCAAGCCCATAAACACCAGGAGAAAGCAAGGTCCAGATCCCCGAGCCAAGCCTCGGATCGCGTAGCTCAGGCTCCACCCGATCTGACCGCCTTCCTCCAGGGCTGCTCTCAGCCCCCTCGTCAAAGTCCACGCCCAGGCGATTCTTCGACTCTTCAGCCCATCAAGACTTCTAGGTCCTCGGCTTCCTCCACTCCCTCTCAGGCCTCTTCCAAGTCTTCGGCGCCACAAGTCTTTCTCCATCGCTTCATCAGGTCCCCAACTCCAGATCAGTCTCCCAGCCTCCAAGGGTCCGGATCCACCACTCAGGAAGACGAAGACCTGATGTCCCTAAAGCGGACGGACCCGACGTCGGCCAAACACCCAAAGTCGGCCAGGCGTTCCGCTGAGCCAAGAACATCGGCTACAATAGACATCGGCTTCACCGAGCCGAAGACCCCAGTCACCAATGGACACTGGTCACAGGGATTCCACGGAGGAGGACATGACATTTCCTGAAGACCAGGCGGGCGACACGGAGGATGCCGGGCTTCGAGGGAACCTTCCCCACCCGGAGACACCCATGGACCCGATCCGGTGACAGACCACCGCGCCAGGCCCGTCGTCGGACATGAATATACAAGAGGTAAAGGATCTCTTTACTTTCTGGTGGGACACCATCTATAAAGACATGGTCCCAGTAAAACCTCCTCCTTCCTCCTCCACCTCCCACCCCCCCTCCTCCACCACAGGGGCCAGCAGGACAACTACCAACCCTAAGGAGCAGACTCCACCTCCCACGGGTAGATCCAAGGATCAGAGAAGGCCTCCTCAAGATCTCCATCAGGGTTTCCCAGCCAAGCGACCCAGGCGTCGTTGGTACACTCCATCATGGGAGGACTCCAGATCGGATACCTCTGAATACTTCAGATCTCCTTCAAACAACATGAAGTCTTGCTGTATTCTGACATATTGCAGTGATGTCCAACCTTTGAACTGCCCGGAGATGAAAGAGTTAACTTTCCATGCCAGGCATGGCGCTGAGCTTCGAGCTCGGTTGAGACTCTGTCTGTTGCTGTTTGAACTCAAACCGTCAGATTCTTTACTCAGCCTCACTGAACAGTCGCTCGGAGATTTCTCCTTTGCTCGGTTCAAGTTTGTCAGTTAAAGTGCCGTTTCTCGGTTTTGACAATTTAATCCGTTAACCTGTCGGTTCAGTCTCTGTCTGTGGTATCGTGAGTACTAGATAGGTTTATTTCTTGTTCTTCTGTGTGGAACTTAGAACATGGGATCGGTTTCAGTTTGAACCGATCAGGTTATTTAAAAGTTTATTCTACTTTTAGAGTGTGGTAACCGGTCCTTATCGGTTCTAAAAACAGTTTTCATTACGGTTTTCCATGACCGTAGCATGGTCAGGAACTGATAAGGGTGTCTTGCTCAAGGATTGCCGGAAAAAGGGTAAGTTTTGTTAGACTGGATATGTCTGAGAAACCCAAAAGAAAACCGGGTCCACTGGGTTTCAACACTGTAGTGTGTGTGTTGTGTGAGGAAGCCTTTGCTAAGGCTGATCCCCACACCACCTGTGTTTATTGTCGGGGTTTGACCACCCGATTCAGACTGCCAGATTTGCAAAGAATTTTCCTGCAGCTACCTTGGAAAAGAGAGTTGGTAGGCTCAGGGAAAGGAGGCCAAGAAGTCCGGCTGACCAGATGGCCAGCCCGGTTCGGTTCAACCCGAACCAGAAGGTGCTGTCTGACCAGGGAAGCTTCTTGAACAGGAGGAACCAACTCCGAAGTGGGTTCCGTTAAAGAAAAGAAGGATAAATCAGCCGGTGCGGATCCACAAATTCTTTCTCCGACCGCTGATGAAATAACCAAAGCGATAAGGGATTGTTCAGTCGCTAACCTGGTTCCGACCAAACCGGCACCATCAGCAAGGGGCTTGGTTCGCCGGTTCCCTGTTCCAGATTATAATTTAGAAGATTTTTATGAACCGGAGGAGGAGGAAGGAGAGTATGAGGATAGTGATGGTGATTAGAAAAGTCTGGATGTGCCTATTGACCCGGACATCTCCCCAGACAGACCTTCAGGGTTTCTCTTCCTAGGCTTTCTGAGTCCCTCCCATTTTATGTTCTACAAAAGTGGCTGAAACTCTTCAGCTTCCTATGGAAGAAGCTGTGGACGACCACGAGGAGCCTGACTATGTTGAAATGATGGATATCCCAGAGTCCAGGAGGCTGTCTATCCCTTTCATAAGTCCTTTGGGAAACAGACAATAAAATTTTAAAGACTCTAATTCTGTACCTCCTGTGGACAACAGAATGGACAAGAGTATACTCTCTCAGGCTCAGATATGGAGTTCCTTACCCAGCAATGCAGCCATGTTGGGTAGTGCAGGCTGCTGCCTGTGATAAAACAAATATACCCTTGGCTTCACACCCCAGATAAGGACTCCAGGAGGATTGATGCCATGGCAAAGAAGCAGTACATGCAGCATCCTTGGGACTCAGGCAGGCTAATTATATGGCCTATACAGCTAGATATCAAAATCTAGATGGGATACTGTAATGGCTTTAGCTAAACAGGTCCCTGGCCAGCTTGCCAAGGAGCTGGAGCAGGTGGCTCTGGGATAGTGATTGAGGCATCCAAATGCAATTCCATGCTGCAGTGGACTCCAATGATGTTTCATCTAGAGTCTTGGCTACATCTGTGGCCCTTCGTAGGGTGGCTTGGCTCAGATGTACTAGCCTGTCTCAGGATACCCAGACTAAGGCCATGCATTTTCCTGTTGTGGGTAATTCTCTGTTTGGGGAGCAAACAGAGAACTACATGAAGAAAATGGATGAATACAGAACCACCTATAGGAGTGCTCAGGCCAAGGAAAGGCAAGCCACTCCCCCAGAGACAACATTCCAGGGGCAGGCCTTTTCATAGGCCTTTCTACCAAGCCCAGGCCTCCTCTTCTGCTTATGCTCAAGGGGTTCTTCAGAGGAGAGGCAGACTGGGTACAAGCAGGCCTGCTTCCACCCCTCAGCCTAAAGCCCCTGCCACAGGCATCCTGATGGGTTTGCCAGGGCCGATTCTCCACCACCTGTGGGGGCAGGCTGGCTTACTTTGTCCAGGACTGGATGTCTTTAACATCAGACAAATGGGTCCTGGAAGTAGTAAGCCAGGGACTGGTTCTCAGCTTCAAAAATTTCCAAAGATGAGAACCAGATCCTTTCCACCTGCAAATCCTTCAGAGGCACTTGCCTTAGAGGCAGAGGTCTCTTCCTCTTGGCTCTGAGAGCCATAGAAAGGTTCCACCCTACACAAAGGAAAGGATTGTGCTCAGGTACTTCCTAACCCCAAAAGACAGGAGAATGGCGGCCCATCCTGGATCTCAGATATTTAAACAAGCACCTTTTAAAGCCAAAGTTCAAAATGGTGATAATTCTACCCTCTCTAAGGCCAGGGACTGGCTAGTTTCCCTGGACCTCAAGGATGCCTATTTTCATATTCTTATCAGAAGCTCCCACCGAAAATACCTCAGGTTCGAGCTGCCCTCAGGCCATTACCAATTCAGAAGCAATGCCCTCGGCCTAACTTCTGCTCCAAGGGTGTTCACAAAATGTCTGGCAGTAGTAGTTGCCTTCCTAAGGAGAAAAGGATCTCCATCTTTCCATACCTGGACGACTGGCTCATAGTAGGCCAGTCTCCAGACCAAGTCAAGTTACACCTACAGATAACTCAGCAACTGCTCACTTCTCTAGGTTTCCTTCTGAATCTTTCAAAGTCAGTTCTAGAAGCCTGTGCAGCTCCTCACCTTCATAGGGGCAGAGCTGGATACAGTAAAGGCAAGAGCCTTCCTTCCCCTGGACAGAGGCAGGACCTCTATCTCACTGGCCTCTTCATTCACCCTCCAGGTGTCTCGACCAGCAAGGCATTTCTGCAGCTCCTGGGGCACATGGCTGCCTCTACAGCATTGGTTCAGGAGTAAGATTCCAAATGAGGGACATTCAGTTCCACTTGAGAGCCTTCTGGTCTGAGAAGAAGGATCCTTGACCAAACTAATCCCAGTGACTCGAACACTGATCCAGGCATTACAGTGGTGGCAGGATCAGGACAATCTAAGACAGGGAGTTCCTTTTGTCACTCAGTCTCATTCTCTAATCCTTACTACAGATGCCTCCCTCTTGGGGTGGGGAGCCCACTTGGGGGACCCTGACCACCCAAGGGTTGTGGTCTCCTCAGGAATCTCTGCTTCACATCAATCTATTAGAACTCAGAGCAGTGTTTCTAGCACTTCAAGCTTTCTCCAAGTCTGTTCAGAACAAAGTAGTTCAGATCAGGACAGACAATACCACCACAATGTGGTATATCAACAAGCAAGGGCACTGGTCTACGGCCTTGTGCACAGAGGCAATGAAGTTATGGTCTCTGGCCTATTCCCTGAACACCTCTCTTACAGCAGTACACCTCCCAGGCAAGGACAATGTCCTGGCAGATGCTCTCAGCAGGATATCTCAGGGCCATCACGAATGGTCCCTGGATCCCTGGTTTTGAAGGTGCTCTTCTCCAGATGGGGCACCCACAGATAGATCTTTTGCAGCCACAGACAATCACCAACTTCCTCTCTTTGCTGCAGACCCCAGTGTTGGGCTCAGTCCCCTGGATGCCTTGGTTCTCAGTTGGGAAGGGAAGTTCCTGTATGCTTTTCCCTCTTCCCTCTCCTGTTCAAGGTACTAGTCAAAATCAAGTCTCAACCCTGCAAGGTGATTCTGGTTGCTCCAGACTGGGCCAGACAGCCCTGGTACCTCTCTTGTTGTCCTTAGCAGTCCACCTTCCCTGTCTCTTCCCAGGAATTACAACCTGTTAACATGTGCTCAGGGAGGGTTTGGTATCGAATCTCAAATCTCTCAATTTCAAGGTCTGGCTCTTGAAGAGTTAGAGTTTGCTGATTTGCACCTCTCTCAAGGTGTTCTGGATATCTTAAAGGCTTCTGGAAGCCTTCCACCAGAAACACTTACAACTTCAAGTGGAAAAGATTTTCTATATGGTGCTGTGGGAAGCATATTTCTCCAGAGTCTGCTGGCCTGCCCACAGTCCTTGACTATATGGTTCATCTTAATAGCTTGGGACTCAGACCAGCTACACTAAGAGTGCATCTGGCAGCTGTCTCTGCCTTCCTCTCAGCAGGCAAGCACTCTTCCCTTTCAGCTCATCCTGTATTTTCTAAATTTTTCAAGGGATTGCTTCATACCAATCCTCCTTCAGGGACCCTGTCCTGCTTGGGACCTAATGTTTGCATTGCTCAACTTATGCAACCCCTTTGAGCCTTTGTCCTCAGCAGAGCTTAAGTACTTGACTTGGAAAACTGTTTTCTTGGTGGCCATCACTTCTGCCAGGCGCATAAGTGAGTTACAGGCCCTGTCAGTGGAGCCTGATTTTATCTCTTTACATAGAGATAAAGTGGTCCTCAGGACTAATAGGAAGTTTTTGCTTAAGGTGGTTTCAGATTTCCACCTTAACCAGTCTATGTCTCTTCCTGTTTTCTTACTGACCATTCCTCCTCTGGGAGAGGAGGCTGCACAGTTGGATGTGAAAGGGCCCTTAGTTACTACATAGAACGCACCAAAGGTCACAGGTTTGACTCCTCCAACTGTTCCTCACTTATGGTGAGGTTGGTAAGCAAAACCTGCCACTAAGAGATCTATTGCCAGGTGGATTGTCTCTGCATTCAATTTTACTACGAAAACTAGGTAGGATCCCACCCTCAGGCCTGAGGGCTCACTCTCCACAGAGGTACAGCTGCTTCCTGGCTGCTGCCAGGGATATTCTATCTTAGAGATTTGTCAAGCAGCCACCTGGAAAATAGTACACACTTTTACCAGCATTACTCTCTGGATATCAGGCTAGGAGTGATACTCGGTTTTACACAACAGTGCTTCAGAGCCTATTTCCTAAGTTGGTTCTGCCTCCTCCTCCATGGAGGTACTGCTTGGTAGTCTGCAATATGTCAGAATACAGCAAGACTTCATGTTGTTTAAAGAAAAAATACTCACCTTAGTAATGTTGTTTCTTCTAATGGAGTCTTGCTGTATTCTGACCTCCTGCCCGCCTCCCTCTCAGAACCTTGGTTTTGGGATGTGGTGCCAGTAGCAGTGTTGGCACTCGGGAGGTGCCCCACCCTTCTTTTCTCACCCCTTTAGTTTGAGTGTGTGGGTGTTGTGTTTTGTTTTATTTTTGGGTTTCCTGACTTGAGTCTTTGTTTTGGGACCAAAACATCTTTTATTATATTTAGTAGCCAGTTGGCTAGTGTAAGTTTACAGTTTCACACAGGACACCCAGTGAGTATAGCTCGTAAAGATCTGACGGTTTGAGTTCAAACAGCAACAGAGTCTCAACCGAGCTTCGAGCTCAGCTTCCATGCCTGGCATGGAAAGTTAACTCTTTCATCTCCGGGCAGTTCAAAGGTTGGACATCACTGCAATATGTCAGAATACAGCAAGACTCCATTAGAAGAAACAACATTACTAAGGTGAGTAATTTGTTCTTCTCTACTCAACATTCCATCATCTGACCCATGACCTGCCCAGGTCTCCTCCAGATGATCCCTCTTTCTCTGAGATCATAAGGCACATCCAGGACAACATGGGATGGGATGCTGAAGACCTCGATCCCGAAAGACAGTGCCTTGCCCGTTATCTTGACAGAAAGATCCAAAGCCTGTGGTAGTGCCACCCTTGGTGGACACCGCAGACATCACTAAGGCTGCGTGGAAGCATCCGTACTCCACTCCCCTGTGCCAAGAAAGCTGACCGCCTGTACAGGGCCCGAAGAGGGCCAGTACTTGGCTCAACAACCTCTAGCTGACTCCATGGTCATTACGCCTCGCATGACTGGTCCCAAAGACTGCAGCACATGAGCACACAGCCACGGACCAGAATCCAAACAGTTGGATGCCTGGGAGGTGCATGTATGGCTGCTACATGCTCCATCAGGTCCCTGAACTACCTATCTCACATGGTACAGTTTCAGAATGCCCTGTGGGAACAGGGCCAGGACCTGGTCGATAGAATTACTGGATGGCGATTAGAAGGCAGAGCTCCTAACCTCCTCCACAGGGGTCTGATGTGGGTACCCAAGTGCTGTCAGACCTACGATTCTCTGGGACTTCGTCTGCCAGAGCTGCAGCTTCAGGCATCTGTCTCCGGAGTCACTTGTGCTCCGTGTCTCCAGTTTCACCGGACGACAGAAGAACATTCTGACGCCCTTTACGATGGCGAAGTACTTTTGGTGAACCTCGGAGAAGGTTACCACCAAACTCCAGGACACTGGGAAGGCAGTTAGGTCTGTGCAAGCCATGTACAGATCAAGACCTGGTTCCTTCTAGTAGGAACCAGAGCGTGTTCGCAGCTGGCATCAAATGCAGCTGCCACGTCCGGCCAGCAACAAAGGGCACTTTCAACATAAAGCCCAGGCCAAGTGCCCCAGGTAGAGGCCAGCATTACACTAAACCGCCCAGCCTGCAGTAACCAGTGCTGCCACAGCATGACTTCTTCCCAGCCCCTGCCCTCCTCTGGATCAACGGAGCAAAGATCGGGGTCACATCGCCGCCACTTTTTAGGGTGGAATCGATTAACCACCGACCAGTGGGTTCTCCAGTTGGTCAAGAAAGGCTACTTCATAGAATTTCTCGACCACCCACCATCAAGACCTCCCTGCTTTCCTGTTACTCGGGTCCAGCCGCCCTGCTCATACAGCAGGAGTGCTCACGCTTCTCGGAAAAGGAAGCTATAGGCACATACCACAGAACCAGAGAGGTGCAGGTTATTATTCTCACTTCTTTCTGGTTCCCAAGAAAACAGGGGACCTCCGTCTAATACTGGACCTCAGCGACCTCAACACGTTGGTCCTGTACAAACGCTTCGCATGGTGACCTCCCAGGTCTGATTCCCATGCTCAAGCAGGGTGCTTCTAGCATCCTTGGACATGCAGGATGCTTACCTGCATAACCCATAGCTCAGCGTGCAGGAAGTTTTTCGTTCGAGGTTTCAGGGTTACCATTATCAGTTCGAGCCCTCCCCTTGGACTGTCATCGGCACCCTTGGGTATTCTCGATACATGGCGGTAGTAGCAGCGACTTGAGGAGACAAGGCCACTACGCACTCCCCTACCTGACAACTGGCTTCTCATGGTGCCCCTCTGGAAGCCCTGATGTCCGCCATTCATTGTACTCAGTCTCTGTTTGAGATGTTGACATAATTATGAATCAAGAGAAGTCACGCCTGGTTCCGTCTCAGATTCTGCAGTTCATAGGTGCAGTTCTGAACACCGTCCAGGAAAGCTTTTCTGCCCCAGGACCGAGCAGAACACATCAGATCCCTCATCAGGGACATCTTGGCAAAGAAGACCGTCCCAGCCAGACTGGTCCTGTGCCTGCTGGGACACATGGCTGCGACCATTGCAACAGTCCCAGTAGCCCGTCTCCCACATGCGGTCACCCAGTGGATGTTACAGGTCCAATGGGATCAAAAGCAAGACCATCTGCAGCTCCCAATCGGATCACGAGCCGTAATCTGGGATTGGCAATGGTGGCTAGATTGAAGAACCTCTCGATGGGGTCCCTTCACTGCACCGTCTCCGATTGTGACGCCCTCCACAGGCGCCTCAGGGCTCGGATGGGGAGCACATCTAGACGGTGTCGGTCTCAGGGCCTGTGGACAGCCCAAGAGACTCATCTCCACATAAATATCCTGAAATGAGGCAGTTCTTTCGTCCTGCAGGCTTTCTAGTGGAGATTCCACGGGTACTTTATGTTACAAACAGGCAATTCTTGGTGATGTATTACCTCAACAACAATGAGGCACCCATTCCTACCCGCTTTGCAGGAGGCCATGAGGTGTGGGATTGGGTTTACAACACGGCGCTAACCTCATTGCTGTTCATGTACCAGGAGTGGACAATGTCGCCATGAGCGGCCTGAGTCGCTTTCAGGCCAGAGTCCACAAGTAGGAACTACTCCAGCAAATAGTAGAGGATCTGTTTCGCAGATAGAGTACACCAGAGTTAGACCTTTTCGTCCCCATCCAATGCAAAACTACCCAATTTTTGCTCGCTAGATCCTGGGCCTAGTGTTTTCTGGCGAGCTCGTTGTTCCTCTCCTGCGGGCAGATTCCTCTATGCCTTTCCCCTTTCCATTGATGCAGAGGTCCTTTTGAAACTCGCAGAGAGCAAGCGGCGCTGATACTTATCGCGCCGTTCTGGCCCAGGCAGATCTGGTTCCTCTACTACATCAGCTGTCCCGGGAACCTCAGTGCCTCTGCCAATCAGCTCTCACTTGCTGTCTCAGGCGGGCTCCTTGGTCCATCCGGACCTTCGCTCACTGAACCTGCACGCTTGGCTCCTAGAGACATAGCCATTAGGCGACACGGGTCTCGCAAGAGGTAGCTGACATTCTAATGGCCGCTAGAAAACTGGCCACTCATGCTACTCACGCCATGAAATGGTGCAGATTTTGCCCTATGGGCTCAAGCGCTGGGGTTTTCGCCACTGGATTGTCCAGAAAGGTCGGTATTGGACTACCTCCTATCTCTTTTCAGACAGGCTTGGCCTACTCCTCGATAAAAGTACACCTTTGTGCTATCTCAACCTATCACACTCGTATAGGCCAACGTCCTGTCTCTCAGTTGGACACCTTACGAGCCTTCCTGAGAGGTGTTCTCCACTTTAGACCTCCGATTAAGGATCCTATTCCACATTAGGATTTACCCTTTGTCCTAGAGCAGCTTACGCTGCCACCTTTGAACCAGCCGCAGGTGCGAGCTACGTCTCCTTACATAGAAGGCGTTGTTTTAGTTGCCGTTACTTTGGCCAGAAGAATTTGAACTTCATGCACTGTTGTGCAAAGAACCTTATTTGGTTTTCCACCAGGACAGAGTATCTACAGACCAATCTGAAGTTTCTGCCTAAGGTGGTCTCAGCTCTCACTCTTAATCAGGATATCGATCTACCAATGTACTTCCTAAATATTCGAATCGAGGAGGCCCTGTTGCACACTTTAGATGCATAGGTGTCTTTGATACTACCTGAACAGGACCAAACACCACCAAAATCTGATCAGCTTTTTGTCTCCTTTGCCCACAGGATGTTGGGAGCTCCTGTTTCCAAACAGTCGCTGTCCAGGTGGCTTACACTTGTATCATGTTCTGTTACCAGAAGCACAACAAACCCTTTCCAGGCGCGGTTAGGTCATTCCACAAGGGGGATGACTATCTCCTCTTGCGGTTTTAAAGAACGTGTCCACCTTAACCATCTGTGCAGCAGCGACTTGAGCACTGTGCACACCTTTATCAGGCATTATAGCCTGGATGTTGCATCGAGGCTAAGAGCAGGGTTGATCTAGCAGTCCTTCAAGGACTTCTGTCCTAAGCTTAGGTTTTACTAAGGATTTCTACCTTCCCTCCTCCCAATGGTGTGGGATTTCCACTGTTGCTTGGGAATCAATCCTATAGTGTAACCTGCTGCAAGAGGTGTTTCTCAGCAAGATAGTACAGTTACGTAAGAACTTACCGTAACAGTAGATCTTTGAGAACAGCTCTTGCAGCAGGTACTTTCCTCCCACCATCCCGCTGGAGATAGATTTTTTGTTCAGATATCCTTCTCCTAGGATCAGGTGTTCTCAACACTATTCTGATTGCCATTTGATGGCGGATCCTCAGTCTCTCTTCTGATGTCATCCAGCGACCGGGAGTCTCTGGCGGAGAACTGGGGATTCTGGGGACCGCCTCATGTACTATGCCTGATGTCGGGGCGGGACCGACGTTGGAGGTGGTCCCTGCTGAACACTGCTAGCTATGTAGCCTGTGGGTCCTGGCGCCTGCCGGCTTCAGTCCTTTAATGGTGTAACCTGCTGCAAGAGGTGTTCTCAAGATCTACTCTTACGGTAAGTTCTTACGTAACTGTACTTTTCTTTATGCCTTCCTCCTTTTCCTCTGTTGTTCAAGGTTCTAGTCAAGGTAAGGTCACAACCATGCAAAGTGATTCTGATTGCTCCAGACTGGGCCAGGCAGCCTTGGTACCCCTGGGGAAGTTGGTAGAGAAAACCTGCCACCAAGAGAACCATTGCCAGGTGGATTGTGTCTTGTATTCAATTCTGCTATGAAAACTGCACCCTCGGGCCTGAGGGCTCATTCCACTAGAGGTACAGCTGCATCTCTGCTGCAGCTAGGGATATCTGCTTATTAGAAATCTGTCATGCAGCCACTTGGAAAACAGGTCATACCTTCACCAAGCATTACTCTCTGGATATCCAGGCTAGGAGTGATGCTAGGTTTTGCACAGCAGTACTTCAGAGCCTATTCCCAAAGTAGGTTCTGTCCCTCCTCCTTGGAGGTACTGCTTATTGATCTGCAAATTGTCAGAATACAGCAAGACTTCATGTTGTTTGAAGAAATTACTCACCTTAGTAATTGTGTTTCTTCTAATGGAGTCTTGCTGTATTCTGACCTCCTCCCGCCTCCTCTCAGAACCTGTTTTGGGAAGTGGGTGGTAGGCAGTGTTGCACCCTAGGGTGTCTTTAGCCCACTCCTGTTGTGTTGGGTGCTTTGGATTTGTTTAAGAGTTTTTAGTTCTTATTACCCTGCTTGTTTCTTTGCTTCCTGACTTGAGTCTTTTGGCTATCCAAAGTCTTTGTTGCCAGTTGGCTACTAGGAGTTTTACAATTTCACATTTTATAGCCAGTGAGTTTGAGCTCGTAAGAATCTGAATGGTTTGGTTTCAAAAGGACACAGACAGAGTTTTCAACCGAGTTCGAGCCCAACGCTCTATGCTCGATAGAATTTAACCCTTCACTCTCCAGGGCAGTTCAAGAGCTGGAGCTAACTGCAAATTGTCAGAATACAGCAAGACTCCATTAGAAGAAACACAATTACTAAGGTGAGTAATTTTTTCTTCCTCACCTACCTGCAGGCCTCTGGACCACGGTCAGGCAGGTCTGAGGTCAGGGCCAGGCTGTGGCCAAGCAGCAAATTCAAATTGCTCTGGATCTGGGTGACTCCTCGTCCGCTCAGTGGGCATGCAGTTGCCATGTGCTATGGGGCTTGGCTGCAGATCTCAACCTTTACGGCAGGCACTCAGCACAAGCTGGCGGATGTTCCATTCCTGGACACTGACCTGTTTGGGCCGGTGTGGAAGGTCACCTCCAGCATATCAAGAAGTCCAGTGCTACCTTGGACTCCGTAACAGCTGCACAGAAGGAACCCAAGGGCTCCAGGCAGCAGAAGCGAAAGCCCTCTGGTCCTCCACTCTATGGCAAGACCAACTGGGCCAGTAGGCTCAGTCTTGGCAACCTAGGCCCAAATCATTGGTCTTAGTGGTCCGTAATCCTGGAGGGAACTGACCCGGTGGCTCATCAGCCGGGTCATCCTCCAAGCCTTCTCAGTGACGGGACTGGAGTTGCCACCCTTTGTGCTCATCACACCTCCCCTGGGTCCTCCTGTGGGGACCAGCTCCGCCACTTCCTTTCCGCTTGGTCTGCTGTCACAGTGGACAGGTGGGTTCCGGAAGTGGTCAGTCAGGGTCTACCTCTGGAATTCGAAAGCAGTACTTCCAAGCCGAGTACGTGGCCTCTCACAGAGGAACTTGCATCTACAGACTCTTGGTCGGTGTTTAAATGACGTGAGCCCAGCTCCCTCCACAAGGAGGTCGTGGTCAAAGTAGTGGATCCTCCAGAACACCCACGGTTTGTCTTCAGGTACTTCCTGGTGCTGCGAATGGGGGCTGGCACCTCATTCTAGATCTGCACGACCTGAACAAGTTCCTCAGGCTCGCGCATCTTCAGGATGGTAACTCTATCTCAGATCATACCATCTCTAGAGCAAGGCGTGTGGTTTCGCTCCCTGGATCTTCAGGACACATTCTTTCTCATCCCAATTCATCCATCCTACCGACGGGTCTTCTGCTTTCAAGCTGAGAGACCCTCTACAAGTTCAGGCCATGCCATTCAGCCTCTTGTCTCCCCAGGATCTTCAAGTACATAGCAGTGGTGGCAGCTACCTGCAGTGCCAAGGATCCAGTGTACCCCTACCTGGATGACAGACAGGCAGGAGGTGGAGTGATCCAGGGGCCTGGCTCTCCAGACCTGCACCTCCTTGGCCTCCTGGTCAACAAGGCCAAATCAGAACTCGCGGCCTCACAGGTGATCAGCTTCATCGGGCAGAGCTCGGCTCCCTGGCAGAGAGGCGGAGGTTCTCTCTCCTCTTGCCCGATCATTTGGGTTGGGCAGTTGCACCCTGCCCAGGACTTCCTGCGCCTTCTGGGTTACATGGTGGCCTGCACCAGCATGGTCTTTGGGCCCATTGAATATGCACTTCCTGCTATGGGAGCTGGTCAGCCATTGGTCTCAGTTCAGGGTCACTTCAACCAGCTGGTCACTGTGACCCAGAAAATGGGGCGCCCTCCAGTGGTGGCTAGTCCCAGAGCATTTGCAGGAAGTGATCTCGTTTAGTCCGCGAGTCAATGGTCATCCTGACGACTAACACCTCTCTGACACCTTTTCCACACCAATTGTTAAATCTATTTGACAATCCTACTTGTAGGGCCTGTAGCATGTTGATAACGTGGCATAGCCTGCATGCTGCGCCAGAATCTACTCTGTAACTCAAGTCTTCTCTGTATGAAAATATGTATTGTTATCCAGTTGCCCTTGAAAAGGGACCCTTAGGGCTCAGTGGACCTACCAGTCAAGCAAATTTTATAAATAAATAAAAATAAATAAACGGTCTGGGGTGCCCATCTGGGGAACACAGGGTCCACGGACTCTGAACCCCTAGAGTCCCAATGGCATATCAACCTGCTGGAGCTCCTGGCAGTTCGGCTGGCACTGACTGCTTTCACATATGTTCAGGGTCAATGGTCAAGTCCAGACGGACAACAACACAAGCATCATGTACCACCTCAATAAGCAGGGCGGGACCCACTCCCTGCCTCTTGCAAGGAAGCTCTTCACATTTGGACACCTGTACAACAGCCTGCCTGTGGATCTCTAGCCATCCTTGTGTGAGCGCCCCAGTCAGCTGGTAGACTCTGCCGGGTAGGCGGGCATCTCACAGGTGGTCTCTCCATCCAGTGGTAGTTCACAGTCTGTTGTCCGGCACCCCTCAGGTGGACCTCTTTCCTCCAGGGACAACGCAAAGCTCACTGCAGGGGATGACTTCTCGAGGTCTTGGACCCCAGGCCTCTTCTATGCCTTTCCTCCACTTCCGTTGATCCACAAGGTGCTGCTCAAGATCAGGAGGAAAAAGATGGAGGTGATCTTGGTGGCTCTGGACTGGCCGCCAATCTCCTCAGCCTCAGCAACAGTCTCCTGAAGCATCTTCCAATATGCCCAGACCTCTTCTCCATCAGTCAGGGAGGGTACTCATCCAGACCTTCAGTCCCTGCACCTGACAACCTGGTTCCTGAGCTGGCTAGAGTTCCAGACTTTGGGTCTCTCCAAGATGTCTTCACCATGATGGAGGCATCAGAAAATCGACGGAAAATGCTATGCCTTCAAATGAAGGGATTCTCCATTTGGTGTCAGAGCAAGGGGCTGGACCCTTTGCCCTGTCCGGTGACCAGCATTTTGGACTACCTGTGGTCCCTCTCCAAAGAAATTGCCGATTAAAGCGACCCTTGAGGTGCACCTGGCAGCCATCTCTGCCTTACCAGGCGTGGGCTGGTCATCAGTTGGTGGCATAGGAGAAGGTGGTCTGGTGCTTTTCAGAGGCTTAGATCACATTTCCTCGTGCATGAACCACCACCACCACTGTGGGACTTGTTGCAGGTTTTAGAAAAGCTCATGGGCAAGCCATTTGAATCAATGCACAGGTGTGGCATGTCTCAACTGTTGTGGAAGACAGCCTTCCTGGTGGCTATCTTGTCAGCCAGAAGGATCAGCGAGCTCCAGGCACGTCAGTGGAGTCTCCTTACCTGGTCTTCCACAGGGATAAGGTTGTCCTGCTCCCTGGCCCAAGTTCCTCCTGAAGGTTGTGTTGGAGTTTCACCAGAATCAGGTGATGACTCTTCTGGTGTTCTTCCTGAATCACACCTGGAGGCCGAACAAAGGCACCATACTCTGGACCTGAGGCAGAGTGTTGCTTACTACAAAGGCGCATGGCTGGAGTTCAGGAGAGTTCACCAGCTGTTTGTCACCTACACTGAAGCCGCACCTGGCAGACCTGCAGCCAAGCGGATGATTGGCAGGTGGATCACAACCTGCATTGATCTCTGCTATGGGTTATGAGGTAGGAACCTCCCGGAGGTAAGGAGCTTATTCCACCTGCCATACAGCTGCATCGGTGGCAGCTTAAGGTCATCCCTATCCAGGAAATCTGCAGGGCTGCTACCTGGAAGTCAGCACACACCTTTATTTCCCATTACCACATTGTTCTAGAGTCACACGGGATGCTGGTTTGGGGCCTCAGTTCCAAATCTCTGTTCCCTAAGTAGAGGTGTCGCCTTACCACCCTCTTCCCAGAGTGCTAGGAGTCTGCCAACATGTGGATAGAACAACATATCCACCTCCCTAGAAACGCAGCTTACTCACCTGTAACAGTAGTTCTGCTTGGATTTAAAGTCTCCACCACTCATTCCACACAGATGGGACTACCCGAGGCGCTGGGACCCAGTGGGAGCCAAACTTTTCAGGAGGGCTGGCGCCGAGGTAGGGCTCGTGAGGAAGGTACCACGAGCTGGCTTGGCGCTGTATAGACTACCCTCAGCGCGACCCTCCAACTGCCTCAGTGCCTTTTTCTTGCCATCAGGTCACGCCCAGTGACGACGCGTTGCCCACCGAGTCAAAACTTCACGCCTGTATGACAGCAGCTATAGTTTTCAGTTTCATTTAGTTAATCTTAGCTTTTTGGTTTTCTGGAGAAAATAAAGTAAAAGATTACTTTAAGTTAATTTTTATCAAGAAGTCTTCAGTCCTCCATCGACAGAGTCGACATGAGTCTCGGCAGGTGACCGTAGGGATACCGCATGAAAGCTGTTCGGTCAGCTGGGCTGGGGCTGGTCGCGCCCCTCTACAGACGGGGTCTGACTACAGGCAGTCCAGTGCTGGGGATGGGAATGGGCGGTCTCCTCAAAAGCACTGCTTGACCTCGAGCTGTTAGGCCTCCCAGTCAAAAAAAATGGCACTGCTCAAGGTCACCTTCTGGTATATCTAAGCATCGATTGTCCGTTATCAGGGACAGGGGCCAATCTCCACTCCCAGAGTCCCTCCAGTTTCTGTTCCTGATGCCTGGCATCCTCAACTCTGGAGTCCCTCCCGCCTGTTGGGTCCTCCGGTGAGCAGTTTCACCATTGGGCGCTTTTATGGAGCAGTGGGTGAGGAGGTTGTCCGGCTACCTGGGCTGGCTAGTCCATCGCCAGGGCCTTTCGTCCTCGGACCTGCAGGTTGGTGGTTGGGGCTTCCCTGGTTGTGCGGACCACCCGGTGCCATCGACCCGCATCCTGGTGTCTATCTCCTTTGCATGGCTGCGGTGCAGGAATCACACCAGTGCCTCTATCTCCTGCTGATTTTCTTCACTTCTCCCGGAAGTTGGAAACTTCTGCTCGGTGCCGGCCTTGAGTGCCGTACCCTGTGCAGTGTCGCATCCTCTGCCAGCGCTGCACTCTGTGCTGCATCCTGTGCTGGCTCGGTGCGCCTACCATGCTGGTGCCGCCTGTTTCACCGATGTTGCAGCTTCTGTGGCGGCGCGGGGGTTCTCTGTGGTGCCGCATGGGGGTTGAGATTTTCTGTGTTGATTTCTCTGCTCCTCCTCCTCCTTCTTTTCACCCCTTTCCTATCTATGCAGTCCCTCATGGACTGGCAGGGGATGATGTTGAACCCAATCCTGATCTTCGTTTGGGGATGTCGATGATGATGATTCCGCCCTTGGGGCGGAATAAACCTCCTTCTACAAAGCCTTGTTTGAGGACCTTTCCTTTAAGTCTCTGCTCAGAAATCTAAATTCCACTCTCTCTCTCTGTCTCTGTCTCTCTCTCTCTCTCTCCAGACTTCAGATATCAATCCTGGAAGCTCCTTCGTCTGCAGTATCTGCACATTCCGGATATTCCTGTGGAATTAACCCCTCCGGTGCAGCCCTCTTTGAGACACTCTCACAGATGGTGTGGATAATCCGGCACTTATTCCCTCTCTGCCAAGTCCATAGATAGAAATATGTGCTTCCAAGGATCAACCTATTCTGGCCTCTCAAGATTTTGCTGATGCCATCGTAGTTCTGGCAGAGAATGACAAGGCTGTTTATCCACAAGAATCACCTTGCGCCCAATAAAGAATCTCACAAGATCGACACCTTGGGTAAGCGGAGTCTTTGCTGCTTCCACTTATGCATGCGCATTGCTAGCTACCAGGGCTACTTCTCTCAGTACGAGTATACACTCTGGAAGTAGCTCTAGGCTGTGGTAGAAGCTCTTCCTGATTCAGAGGTTAACGCAGAGCTTCTACAAACCATTACTAGAGGTATTGAATCAATAATCAACAGCTTAAAGCTGCTGTGGATGCCTTGACACTGCCTCCAGAGTGGCGGCAGCTGGTATTTGTACCTGTCACACTCTTGGTGCGCAACTAGAGTTCTCTCCATTACTTTCTGATTCAAAGAAAACAGGCAGTATGCACCTATTCTCGACCTCAGAAGGTTGAACAAGTTCCTTTACAAGGAAAAGTCCAAGATGATTTCTCTGGGTACTCTGCTACCTCTGATTCATCAACACAATTGGCTAGCTTCCTGGACATGGAAGGCGCCTATCAACACATTCTCAGATTTGTGGCATTAGGTCAGCACTACCAATTCAGAGTCTTGCCCTTTGGGCTGTCCCTCCAGTGCCTCAAGTCTTTACAAAGTCTTTGCAGTTCTATGGCGCATGTAATAAAGCTCGGGATTCAAGTATTCCCGTATCTGGACGACTGGCTTCTCGCAAGCCCTCCAGACAATTGGCTCAGGAAGCCGAAACTATAGCTTCAAAATTTCTCACATCTATGGGAGTCCCGCTTAAACTTGGGAAAGTCACAGCTGCAGCCCTCCCAATGGCTCCTCTTCATAGGAGCCCTTCTGGATACCTCTAGCGAAAGCCTTTCTTCGGAGGACAGAAGGACCGACATTCTGAAGATGACCGCCCATCAGAGAACACAACTCAGTCTGAGCACTCTCGATGCAGTGGATGCTGGGTCTCGTGGCAGCCTCTGTGTTAACTGTGCCCCTGGCTCGCCTTCACATGAGAACTACTCAGTGGATGCTCAGCACTCAGTGGTCACTGACAACACACCTATAGTCCTTTGCATCAAGGTGATGGAACCGCTGAAATGATCGCTCAACTGGTGGTCTCAGGAGGACAACCTTGGTGGAGGTATCCCTTCACCCTTCGAATCCCCAGATCTCCATCACCATGGATGCATCCTTGTTGGGATGGGGATCTCACTGCAACAGTCTCCACATACAGGGTCATTGGGTCATCATCATCATCATTACATATTTTATTGATCCAAAAGCTTTTACAAAGTCTAAAATACACATAAATACCAGTATCTTTCATATATACAGTATGCAAAAATACATTAATAAAAAATGAACTTAAGCATACAACATATGTACATCATAAGCAGAGAATAAATAAAAAATCACTAGTTTCTCAAAATACCCATGTTTGTGTTATTAGAGAGGAAAGGAACCTACTGGTCGGGAGGAGGTCAGTACCTGCACAGTTTCCCCAGCCACTTTTTCTGTGTGAACTATAGAAGGGCAAAGCAGTAATACATGATCTTACTTGAGAGGGCTCTTGCAGTAGGTAATTACATATAGGACTGATGTCAACAGGCGGCAGGACCCCATGGAAAAATTTCTAGCTAGCAGTCTCTGGCAGGGACCACCCTCCACGTCAGGTGACCGGTGTCAGGAGATGTCGGTATAAAGGCGGTCCCTCACCCGCCTTCAGTTCTTTCCCCGTTAAAGCTTATGCGCGCCTCACGGAAGAGTTCCTGCTCGTCAGGCTCCTTTGTTGAGTATTTTAACCGAGTATTTTTCGATTTTTTTCTTATCTTTCGTCAGGTATTCATTGGTGTGGAAAGTCCCCTACACCCTCCGGACCTAAAAATAAGTCGACTGAGTCCGGTTCAACTTCCGTGACAAGGATGGCCATTCCTGTGCCTTTTTGCCTAGGGGCCCCGACCATCCGTAGAGAAGTGCCAGCACTGCCTCAGTTTTAACGCTGCCACCCGGAGAAGGCGGCAGCAGTCCTAGAGCCCCTATTTTGAAAAGAAGATGAGCTCCATGGAAAAGAACTGAAAAGCTGGACGCGTCAACTTCCCTGAAGGCCACTGCAAGAAAAGGATAAAGAAAAGCACTGGGACAAGGGCTTCTCTCCCACCGCATCTTCCTCGAGTGCCCGTGAAAAGGTACCACGGCGGCCGCCTAGAGGCTTCTAAGGCAGTGGCAGTCCGCCCGTCTGGCTCGCGTTAGGGCCCTGTGGCGCCCTCGAGCTTGTGGAGGCCTCCGCTCCCAGTAAAGCTGTGGTTTCCTGCCTACTGGTGCGAGTGGCTCCGATAAGCTGACGTCGGCTCCTCCGGCGTCCGCTAGAAAGTCGTGCGTCGCCGACCCCTCCGGTGGCACGCTACCCCCTTTCCGACCGACCAGGCCGCCCCATCCATCGCGGCCTGCCTTCTGGCGTAAGGGGTCTGTTAAATCAGACGCCGGCCCCTCTCCTTGCCCACCCGGATCCTGCTGCTAAGCTGCACTTCAGTTCACCGACATCCACACAATGGATGAGCCGATGCGGACCCCCACATCCATCGTTCGGCTCCCGCAGCCTTTGCTGCCCTCCGAGGACCCTGAGTCTCCTCAGCCCGACCCCAAGGATTTCTCCCCATCCCGGGCACCGCTGACGTTCCTGTTCCACCTCCGTCAGACCGTCCATCTTCTGGTCTGGCCGATCTGATGTTGGTTCTCCGGATGCCGGCTTGACACGGTGTTGCCAACATCGGGCGACGCCCCACCTCCCAGTGTCTCCCGATGCGGGCCCTCCGCCCCACGGCCTTCCACTCCAGAACCACCCGTGGGGCTTCTGGCCAGGCCATCTGCTCCGCAGCTCCTCCGGTTCCTGGGTACGCGACCCATCATATCCGACGCTGCCATACCCAGGACCGTAGTATCCGTGCCTCAGTATCTGGTGCCAACATATCCGATGCTGCTACTCGGCTCCTCAATACCTGACACCATGCTTCCGGCATCGGGTTATGGATACGCACCTTTTGGGTATAGTCCATACCCGTATCCCCCTCCTCCACCGCCCCTCAGCCGCCGGTGGACCTGCAGAGACTCTGGCCTCCTGGTGGGCTGAGCCAGAGCTCAGCTCACCAGAGAGGTGGAGAGTGCGTCTTCCGACTATGGTGCCAGTTCCCGTCGTCCACGGCGACACACTCCCTCCCACCTCCGGACACCAGGGCTAAACCCTCTGGGTCCAGAGAGGGACAGGACACACTTCCCTGAGGGATTCCCAAGGGGTCTGTTCCTCACCCTGTCGGGAGAGGGTCTTCCTGTTCCTCATCTTCTTCTTCCTTGGACACCTCGGATGCTTCTGACGGTTGTTCGAGCAAGACAATGAGCCACGCTCTCCATCCAAGCCCGGCCAAGAACTCCTCCGAAGTCTCCTCTGGAGGATCCTTCCTTCACGGAGTTGCTATGGAAGATCCAGGAAGTACATAATTGGCAATCCTTGGAGCCAGACCCCAGTGTAAAAACTTGCTGAGCATCTGGATCTGTCCATGACAGCTCCCACTTTGGTGCCACCCTGGTCGAGCCTCATGCCGACCTTATTAGCACCATATGGAAACAACCGTCGGCCTTAGCCCCACTTCCCAGGAAGTCAAACAGGCTATACCAGGCTCCCGAGGGTGTTGACTTCTTAAGACTCCCACCCTCGAGCTGACTCGGTTGTGATTAGCGCCCGCTCATGGCCAGTCAGCTCAACCCAAACACTTAGCTCATCTCCACCTGACAAGGAATCCTGCCTTCTGGACCAGTATGGCAAGAAGATTTTACTTCATCCACTCTGGGTATTAGTGCCCTGAACTATATCGACCACATGGGGATTACCAGAAGCGATTCTCAGTGAGATGGAATCTAAATTGGACTCCCTTCCGGACTCTCAGGTCAATCAGGAAGTGGCTGACCTTGTCCGTTCTGCACGTTCGGCCAGTCGGCACATTCTTCGTGTGACCTATGATGCAGTGGACACTGCTGGTAGACTAAGCTTTAGCCATAGGCCTATGGCGTCAGCGCAACCGAGTGTCAGGAGTTGGTCCTGGAAGTGCAGTCTGCCATCCAGGAAGCGCCCTTCTGGGGTTCGGTGCTGTTCGGGGGTGATGTAAGGACATCATCACCGACCTGCAGGAAGAGGGACTGCACTAAAGTCTGTGGACTCTATGTATCATCCGATCAATCAGCACCGCCCTTTCGCAGATGGAATCGCCCCAAGCGAGACCATAGGAAAGAGGACCACTAAACGCCGGGCCCCCCCAGCTGCCAAGCCCCGCCCAAAAAGCAGCGGAGCTTCAGCTGCAGTGCTGCCCCACACCACCTGACTCCTTCCCTCTCCCACAGCCTCCAGGCTTCCGGAGGAACGGTGGGAGGGAGGTTTTCCCTCCACCTTCCAGGATGGGAGAGGATAACATCAGATTCATAGGTGCTCCAGCTAATGCAGATGGACACTCAATAGAGTTTCTGCAGAAACCACCTCGTCACCCTCCCCAAGGTTCGTCGTACTCTGGAACATCTTCTTGTAGTCCAGGAAGAAATTTCAGCACTTTTGCTGAAAGAGGCGATAGAACCTGTCCCCTTCCTGCAAGGAACAGGTTATTATTCCCACTTCTTCCTGGTCCCGAAGAAGACAGGAGATGTAAGACCTATTCTAGATCTCAGTTCCCTGAACATTTTTGTAGGTACAAGAGGATCAGGATGCTCTCGCTGCAGAGCCTTCTGCCCCTCCTCCCTTTCGGGCCAGTGGCTGTGCGCTCTGGATATGCAGGGCGCTTACCTGCATATCTATCCATACGTCTCACCACAAGTATCTCCGTTTTGCTTTCCAGAGGGACCACTACTAGTTCAAGGCACTTCCATTTGGCCTCTTCTCGGCTCCTCCAGTATTTACCAAATGCCTTGCGGTGGTGGCGGCCTACCTGCATACCCGGGGCACAGGTTCTCCGCACCTGGAAGATTGGCTCCTGGCGGCCTCATCCAGGGAGGAACTCCTGCACTGCTCTCCTCACCCAGCAGGTCTTTGCCTGTCTGGGTATTACCATCAACCATTCCAAGTCTCACTTGATACCATCCCAGAGGCTCCAGTTTATTGGGGCGGTACTGGACATGACCCTAGGCAGGCCTTCCTGCCACCAGACAGGGCAGCCTTACTCCAAACTCAGGTAAGCCTGTTGTCTGGCCACAGGTGGGTCAGTGCAAGGTCAGTTTTCACCTCCTCGGGCTTATGGTGGCTGCTAACCCGACAGTACCTCATGCTCGTTTCCACATGAGGGTCTCTCAGTGGGCAGCTTCTCTCTCAATGGTATCAGTTGGTAGACGACTTGGACCAGTTGGTCCTGGTCTCCTCTCCTATGATTCGAGACTTGCAGTGGTGGATGGTTTGAGAGAACCTTCCTCGGGAGTTCCATTTCCTTCCACTCCTCCCTCCCAGACTCTGACCACAGACGCCTTGGGCAAAGGTTGGGGAGCCCATCTCGGTCCACATCGGACACAGGGTTCTTGGTCCAAGCTCAGACAATCCCTGCACATCAATGTGCTCGTGCTTGAGCAGTGCTCTACGCTTTCCAGGCTCTCCACCTGCATCTTCTTCCAGGCCACCTAGCCATCCAGACAGACAATATGTGTCAGGTATGGTACATCAACAAACAGGGTGGGACTCGGTCCTACCCCTCTTTGCAGGAAGCGATGAGAGTCTGGGATTGGGCAGCACAACACGACCTTCAGCTCACGGCAATTCATGTTCCGGGTTGAGAACTCCTTAGCAGACAAACTAAGTAGTTCGTCTGCTCAAGCTCACGAGTGGGAACTGGATCAGGGTTCTAGATGATATCTTCCTTCGTTGGGGAACACCTCAGGTGGACCTGTTACACTTCACCTCTAAGCGCAAAGCTTCCCAACTTTGCTCGCTCATTCAAGAGCAAGGCATTTTCTGGAGAGACACTCTGTCTCTAGATTGGAGGGACAGATTAGTCTATGCCTCCCCCCACCCCGATTCCTCTGATCCACGTGTCTTGCAGAAACTCGGCTCAGAAGGGCATGAATGATTCTGATTGCTCCTTTCTGGCCCAGGCAAGTTTGGTTCTCTCTTCTGCAACAATACTCAGAGGAACCTCCTCTTCCTCTTCCACTGTCCCAATTCTATTGACCCAGGATCAGGGACCCTGGTCCATCCAGGTCTCAAGTCCCTTCAACTACATGCATGGCTCCTGTAGACAAGCTCAAGCCCGTTTGGGGTTTCTCCCCAGGTGGCTGAGATCTTGGTGGAGGCTGGAAACCCTCCACTAGGTCTACTTGTGCCATGAAGTGAAACAGTTCTCAGTCTGGGCAGCTTCAAAGGCTTGAGCCTTCCTCCTGCTCAGTTGGGTGACTGCTGGAGTACCTCGCCATCTCTTCGACCTGGGTCTTAGTCACTCATCTCTGAAGGTACACATGGCGGCCATTTCGGCCTACAGTGTTCCCTTCGCCAGATAGGACATTTGCTCAACTGGAAGTCTCTAAGACTTTCCTCAGAGAGGTTCTTCACTTGAGACCCCTATCCGAGTTTCTGCCCTCCTTGGGATTTGAACTTCATTCTTAAGAAACTTACTTTGCCTCCTTTGAACCGGCAGCCTCAGCAGACATGAAGTTCCTTTCATGGAAGGCGGCTCTTCTTAGTGGCCATTACCTCTGCTCAGAGGATTTCGAGCTCCAGAGTCCTGATATTGTAAAATCCTGTACTTGATTTTTCACAAGGAACGGTGGCTCAAGCGCACCAATCCTAAGTTTCTCCCCAAGGTGGTAGCGGAATCTACATTGAACCAGTCCATAGAGTTACCCACTTTCTTTACACAGTACTCCAATCAGGGGAGTATCTGCTTCACACTATGGACGTTCACGGATCCTGAGCTACTACACTAACAGAACAAAGGATCTCAGGAAGACTGATCAACTGTTTGTCTCTTTTGCACCCAAAGAGAGGCAATGCTGTTTCTAAGCAATGCCTGTCTAAATGGTTGGCTCATTGCATCACCTTCTGTTATGACAAGTACAACAAGACCCTTCGGGTCAAGTAAGAGGACACTCCACCAGAGGAGTCGCTGCCTCGGCGGCATGTTTCAAGAACATGTCAACAGCAGACATCTACTGCGCTACCGCCCACTGGACTTCTGTCCATACTTTTACAAAACACTACAGTTTGGATATTGCTCTCGCTGTAGAAGCAGGCTTGGCTCGCTGTTCTGCAAGGCCTCCTTTCTTAAGGCCTTCACAGCTAGAGGATCTGCTTTGGTAGCTTTCCTCCTCCCATGTGCTTCTTCTTGTTCCAGACTGCTTGGGACTCAGTCCTATATATATTACCTACTGCAAGAGCCCTCTCAAAGTAAGATAGTACAGTTACGTAAGAACTTTCCGTAACAGTAGATCTTGAGAGAGGATCTTGCAGTGGTAACTCTCCCGCCCTCCATCCCCTAAGCTTTTTCAGCTCCTTTTCCAGTGGGGAAATATCCGCTTCTCTCTCGTCCGGTTTCTTGTGGCCTGTGGCAGGAAAGAACTGGAAGAGCGGGCGTGAGGACACGCCCTTATACTCAACGTGTCCTGGCGCGGTCACCTGATGTGGGACAGTCCCTTGCCAGAGACTGCTAGCTAGAGAATTTTCCGGTAGAGGTCCTGCCTGCCGACGTCAGCTCTGTGTGTAATTACCTACTGCAAGAGCATCTCTCGATGACCTACTGTTACGTAAGTTCTAAGTAACTGTACTTTTCAAATCGTCCTCTGAAGAATTTCCACAAGGGCAGAATGGAGTATGAACATTCCTCTCCTTGGCCCAAATAGATGTAATTCGCCTTCATACAATTCTAATCTATACTGAGTAATTGCGTGTAGATTGGGGATTAGTTAGTCTTTAAATATGGATCCAGGCCACATTTCTGTTTTATTATTTTGTACCATCTATAATTCTTTAATGTTGCCAGTCTCTCTAGATCTTTTTGCTCTGGCTATGTCTCTAACTCTGGTCTTTACCAGAGAAGTAATTTCCTCAAAGGTTTTAAAAAACATATCAGCTAGCACATGGCTAACCCCTAGGATAAAGTTCCTTCCAAATAAGTTGGATACTGGGTGATATAAAGTTCATAGAGGCATAATGTATTTCTTCCTCTAAGCACCATCTTGGAATTCTCTGCTCTGGTAGAAGGAATGTCTTTAACAAAGATACAATCGTCTTTCCAGGATTATTGTCCCCAAAGAAAGTTGTCCTAATTCTAGGCGTAAAATCTCTTTAGGGACAGCTTGAGGGAGCATTAAAATGTAGTGATATAATTTGTTAATTACACATTCAATTGCCATCAGTTTATTGTTTCCCCATATTTCTGATGCGTAAGTTATAGAAGCATTAATTTTTGCATTTATCACCTTCAGGATAGATGTTCTCCCCATTTTCAAGTTAAATTGCCTGAAGGCGATAGATGCAATCTTAGTTTTAGATATGATGGAATCATGATGTTCCTTCAAGGTTGTAGTTTGAGAAAAGTGTAATCCGAGATAATCTTGTGTCTTAACTGTATTTTAGATCTTACTTCAGGAAACAGCTCTTGCAGCAGGTTACACCATTAGGACTGAAGCGCGGGCGCCAGGACCCCGGGAAATTTTCTAGCTAGCAGTATTCAGCGGGGACCGCTCGACGTCCGGTCCTGCCCCGACGTCAGGCACAGCACATAAGGGGCAGTCCCCATAATCCCCAGTTCTTTTCCCCTGGCCGACTGCCAGCATCGGCCCTCTGTCTCTACCTAGCGCATGACGACACTTAGAACTTCCAGATTTTCTATACGACTAATGTCCTCTCCAACTCCTTCTTTTGAGGGTCACCTTTCAAAGTGTGCCTGCGGAAAACCAATCCCTTTCAAGGATCCTCATTCCTCCTGTGTGCGTTGCTTAGGCCGGACCACGATACTAAAGGCCTGCACCTTTTGCCAGGGGTTCAGCAGCTGCACCAGGATCCGCCGTCAGAAGGCACTTCAGGCTTACCTGCTAGAGGAAGAACTTAACAGGATGGACAAGGAACCTTCCTCCAGGGGCATTCTTCCTCCAAGGTCCACAAACACCGGGACAAGCACGGGAGAAGGCAAGGTCCAGATCCCTGAACCAGGCCTCGGACTCTTGGAGCTCAGGCTCCACCCGATCGGACCGCTCTCCTCCAGGTCTAAGTCTCAGCCCCTCCGTCAAGGTCCGGGCCTCTGGAGGCTCTTCAACTTTTCAGCCTATTAAGACCTCTAGGCCCTCGGCTTCCTCTACTCCCTCTCGGGCTCTTCAAAGTCCTTGAATGCCACAAGTCTTCCTCTTCCACCTGACGCGGGACCCGACTCCAGGTCGTCTCCCAGCCCCTAGGGGTCCAGACCCTCCACCAAGGAAGACAAAGGACCTGACATCCCTCAAGCAGGCAGCGGACCCAACGTCTGCTAAACACCCGGCGTCGGCCAAACACCCGATGTTGGCCCAGGCGTTCGCGGAGCCAGAACATCGGCTAAGCACCAGGCGCCAGCGGCGTTCACGGACCTGAAGTCATCCACCAAGCGACCGACTTCAGCCTCACTGGAGCCAAGACCGCTTCCCAATTACCAGTTGACACCGGTCACTGGGATTCCATAGAGGAGGACACCACATTGCCCGAGGACCAGGCGGGTGACCCACAGGATGCCGGGCTTCCGGTACCTTCCCCACCCGGAGACACCGAGGACCCGACATCCGACACTGGTGACTGACCACCGGCACCAGACCCCCGTCGGGCATGAACATTCAAGAAGTAAAGGAACTCTTTACTTTCTGGTGGGACACCATCCGCAAGGATGTGGTCCCAATGAAACCTCCTCCTCCTCCTCCTCCTTCACTTCCCACGCCCTCCTCCACCACAGGGGCCAGCAGGACGACCACCAACCCCAAGGAGCAGACTCCACCTCCTAGGGGTAGATCTCAGGATCGGAGAAGGCCTCCCTCAAGATCCCCATCAGGGTCTCCCAGCCCAAGCGACCCAGACATCAGCGGTATACCTGGTCGGGGAGGACTCCAGATTGGATACCTCAGATTACTCCAGATCTCCTTCTCCACTCAGCATTTCATCACCTGACCCACATGACCTTCCCAGGTCTCCTCCAGATGACCCCTCTTTCTCTGAGATCATGAGGCACATCTAGGACAACATGGGATGGGATGCTGAAGAAGTTGACCCTGAAAGGCAGCGCCTTGCCTGTTATCTTTGGCAGAAAGATCCAAAGCCTGTGGTAGTGCCACCCTTGGTAGACACCTTGGCGGGCGTCACCAAGGCTGTGTGGAAATGTCCACACTCCACTCCTGCAGTGCCAAGAAAGCTGACCGCCTGTACAAGGCCCCGAGAGAGGACCAGTACTTGGCTCAACAACCTCTGGCAGACTCCCTGGTCATTACGGGCCTCACATGACCGGGTCCCAAAGATCGCAACACATGAGCACACAGCCACCGGACCAGGAATCCAAACAATTGACGTCCTGGGGAAATGCATATATGCAGCGCTACATGCTCCATCAGGTCTCTGAACTACCTAACTCACATGGTACAGTTTCAGAACGCCCCTATGGGAGCAGGGCCAGGACCTGGTCGATAAACTTCCGGATGGTGAGCAGAAGGCGGAGCTCTAAACCTCCTCGCACAGGGTCTGATGTGGGGACCCAGGTACTCACAGCGCATACGATTCTGCGGACTGCGTCCGCCAGAGCTGCAGCTTCAGGCGTCTGTCTCCAGCGACACTCTTGGCTCCGTGTCTCCGCTTCACCAGACGTGCAGAAGAACATTCTTGGCGCCCATACAACGGAGAAGTACTTTTTGGTGAACCCTCGGAGAGATGATCACCAAACTTCAGGACGCTGGGAAGGCAGTCACGGCTGTACAGGCCATGTAGAGACCCAGGCCTGGTTCCTTTCAGGAACCAGAGCTGTTTTCGCAGCTGGCAGCAAAGACAACAGCCATGTTCTGGCCAGCAACACAGGGCTCCTTTCAGCAAAAAGCCCATGCTAAGTCATCCCGGCAGAGCCCAACGTTATATTAAACCGCCCAGCCTGCAGGGACCAATGCTGCCACAGCATGACTACTTCCCGCCTCCGCTCCTCCTCTGGATCAATGGGCAAAGGTCGGGGTCACATCGCCGCCACTTTTCAGGGTGGCAGTCGATAACCACCGACTGGTGGGTTCTCCAATTGGTCAAGAAGGGCCATTTCATAGAATTTCTCGACCACCCACCAGCAAGACCGCCTCTGCTTTCCTCGCTACTCGGGTCAGCACGCCTTGATTATACGCCAGGAGGTGCTCACGCTCTGGAAAAAGAAGGAGAGCACATTCCAAGGAACCAGAGGATGCAGGATATTGTTCTCACTTCTTTCTGGTTCCCAAAAACAGGGACCTCTGTCCGATCCTGGACCTCAGCAACCTCAACGAGTCGGTCCTGTACAAACGCTTCCGCATGGTGACCCTTCCAGCTCTGATTCACATGCTCAAGCAGAGCGCCTTTCTAGCATCTCTTTGGACATGCAGTCACGCCTACCTGCACATACCTATCGCTCAAGTGCACAGGAAGTTTTTGCGCTCGAGTTCCAGGGCCACCATTATCAGTTCCGAGCCCTCCCTTTCAGACTGTCATCGGCACCTCAGGTATTCACGAGTATGGCGGTCGAGGCGACTCTGAGGAGGCAAGGCCACCACGTTCCCCTACCTGGACAACTTGGTTTCTATGGTTCTCTCGGGAGGCCTTGATGTCCACCATTCACTATACTCAGTCTCTGTTTGAGACGCTGGGCATCTTGATCAATCAAGAGAAGTCTTGTCTGGTTCCGCCTTGGACCCTGCAGTTCATAGGCACAGTTCTAGACACTGTCCAAGGAAAGCCTTTCTTCCCCAGGACAGAGCGGAACACATCAGATCCCTCATCAGGGACATTTCGCAAAGAAGACCGTTCCTGCCAGATTTGTCCTTTGCCTGCTCGGACACATGGCTGTGGCCATTGCAACAGTCCCGCTTGCTCGCCTCCACATGCAGGTCACCCAGTGGATGTTACGGGTCCAATGGGATCAAAAGCAAGACTATCTGCAGCTTCCAATCCGGATCACAAAGACCGTAATCCGGGATTGGCAATGGTGGCTAGATTCGGAGAATCTATCAGCATGGGTCCCCTTTATTGTGCCATCTCCGATTGTGACACTCTCCACAGATGCCTCAGGGCGCTGGATGGGGAGCACACCTCAACGGTAACCGGTCTCAGGGCTTGTGGACAGCCCAAGAGTCTCATCTCCACATAAATATCCTGGAAATGAGAGCAGTTCTTTATGCCCTGCAGGCCTTCCAGTCGGAGATTCCACTGGGTACTCTTCTGTTACAAACAGACAATTCCACGGTGATGTATATTACCTCAACAAACAAGGAGCCACCCATTCCTACCCACTTTACAGGAGGCCATGAGGTGTGGGATTGGGCTTTGCAGCACGGCGCAATCCTCATTGCTGTTCCTGTCCCAGGAGTGGACAATGTCATCCATGGTGCCTGAGCTGCTCTCAGGCCAGAGTCCACAGTGGGAACTACTCAGGAGGTAGTAGAGGATCTGTTTCACAGATGGGGTGCACCAGAGTTAGAGCTTTCGCGTCCCCATCCAGCGAAAACTGCCCAAATTTTGATCGCTAGATCCAGGGCCTAGTGTTTTCTGGCGAGACGCGTTGTCCCTCTCCTGGGTGGGCAGATTCTCTATGCCTTTCCCCTTTCCATTGATCCAGAGGGTTCTTCTGAAACTTGTGAGAGAGCAGGCGACGCTGATACTCATCGTGCCATTCTGGCCCAGGCAGATCTGGTTCCCCACTGCATCAGCTATCCTGGGAACTTCCGTGCCTCTGCCAATCAGCTCACATGCTGTCTCAGGAGGAGGGCTCCTTGGTCCATCCGGACCTTCTCTCACTGAGCCTGCACACTTGGCTTCTAGAGAGCAGCCATTTTGCGACAGGGGTCTCGCATAGTGCTGGCGTTCTGGTGGCCACGAGAAAACCGGCCACCTCACGCTACTTACGCCATGAAATGGCGCCAGATTTTGCCTATGAGCTCAAGCGCTACGTCGCCTAGACTGTCCAGAAAAATCGGTCTTGGACTATCTCCTGTCTCTTTTCAGACAGGCTTGGACTACTCCCGATCAAGGTACACCTCTGTGCCATATCAGCCTATCATTGTCCAATAGGCCAATGCACCATATCCCAGTCGGACACGGCACAAACCTTCCTGAGAGGTATTCTCCACCTTAGACCTCCGACACGGATCCAGTTCCGCCATAGGATCTACCCTTTGTCCTAGAGCAGCTCACGCCACCCTTTGAGCCAGCCGGGATTGTGAGCTACGCCTCCTCACTTGGAAGAGCGTTGTTTTAGTTGCCGTTACTTCGCCAGAAGAATTTCTGAACTCATTCACTCATGTGCAAAGAGTCTTATTTGGTTTTTCACCAAGACATGGTATCCCTATGGACTAATCCCAAATTTCTGCTTAAGGTGGTCTCAGCTGTCACCCTTAATCAGGATATCGATTTACCAGTGTACTTTCCCAACTATTCGAATTGAGGAGGCCCTGTTGCAAATAGGATGCTGGGATGCATAGGCAGGGGCATCACCAGCAGGAAAAGGGAGGTCATAATTCCACTATACAAGACACTAGTGAGGCCCCACCTGGAGTACAGTGTATAGTTCTGGAGACCTTACCTACGTAAGGACATAGACAGGGTAGAGAAGGTTCAGAGGAGGGCAACAAAGATGGTACATGGATTGCATCACAAGTCCTATGAGGACAGATTGAAGGAACTGAACATGTACTCCCTGGAGGAGAGGAGGGAGAGAGGGATTATGATAGAGACATACAAGTATCTTACAGGGAGGAACAGGGTGCAGGAATACACTATTTTAAGTGAAAAAGATGTTCCAGGACTAGAGGGCATGGGATCAAGTTGGAGGAGGACGATTCAAAGGAAGCGTGAGGAAGAATTTCTTCACAGAGCGGGTGGTGGAAAAGTGGAACACCCTGCCAGACAAAGTGGTGGGGACTGAAACAATCACGGGATTTAAGAATGCATGGGATAAACATAAAGAATTCTGGAGGTCAGGGGTAAGGGCAACAGACTTCTAGGAAAATAAACTGAACTTACAAGCTCAAATGGGCAGACTGGGTGGGCCATAGGCCCTTATCTGCAGACACTGTCTATGTATTCAGGTATCTATGCACACCTTAGATGTGCATAGGTGTCTCAGATACTACCTGACCAGAACCAAACACCACTGAGAATCGGACCAGCTTTTGTCTCCTTTGCCCACAGGATGATGGGAGCTCCTGTTTCCAAGCAGTCGCTGTCCAGGTGGCTCATTCAGTGCATCACGTTCTGTTACCAGAAGCGCAACAAACCCTTACCAGGCTCGGTTAAGGGTCATTCCACAAGGGGTGGCTACTTCCTTTGCAGCCTTAAGAATGTGTCCACTCGGCCATCTGTGCTGCAGCTACTTGGAGCTCCATGCACACTTTCATCAGGCATTATTGCCTGGATATCGTACGCGGGCGAAGAGCAGGTTTTGCCTTGCAGTCCTTCAAGGACTTCTGTCCTAGGTTCAAGTTCTATTAGGATTTCTACCTTCCCTCCTCCCAATGGTGTGATTTCCACCGTTGCTTGGGAATCAGTCCTAATGTGATTCTGCTGCAAGAGCTGTTTCTAAGTAAGATAGTACAGTTACGTAAGAACTTACTGTAACAGTAGATCTTCGAGAACAGCTCTTGCAGCAGCTATTTCCTCCCACCATCCCTGCTGGAGGTAGATTCAAGTTCCAACATCCTTCTCCTAGGCTCAGGTGTTTCAGCATCTTTGTGACTGCCATTTGATGGTGGATCCTCAGTCTCCTCTTCTGATGTCATTCAGCGGTGGGAGTCTCGGCTCGGGAACTGGGAATTATGGGGGACCGCCCCTTATGTACTGTGCCTGGCGTTGGGAGTGGGACCGACGTCAGGGCTTCCAGCTGAATACTGCTAGCTAGAAAATTTCCGTGGGGTCCTGGCACCTGCCGCTTCAGTCCTAATGGTGTAAATCCTGCTGCAAGAGCTGTTCTCAAAGATCTACTGTTATGATAAGTTCTTACGTAACTGTACTTTTTCCATATAGACCTTGGGTAACTTTTTGGTTCTGTTTCCAAAATTACAACATTGGTTTTATTTCCATTAATTAGCAAACCATCCTTATTGCATAAGTCAGAGAATTTATTTAGTTTTCTTTGAAGTCCTAACAAAGAAGTTGAAAGCAAAAATGTTGTCAGCGTAGGCCAAAACCGATACCCTATGTGTCCCTATTTTAGGCAGTGAAAAATCAGCATCTTCCAAATTTTGTAATGTTGTATTACTATATAAATTGAACTGAGTTCTTGTCAGTATGCACCCTGTCTGACTCCCAAGTTGGTTTTAATTGTAGAGTCAGATCCCTGTTGATTATATTGAACTTGCATCCAAGTGTTTGTGTGAAGTCTGAATATTACATTTAGTAGTAAGCTGTCCAGATCCAAAGATTTAAATTTTTTCCATAATGAATTTCTGCCAATTTTATCAAACGCTGAAGTCAGGTCCACAGAGCAGCAATATAATTTACTATTCTTTTTTGTTATTGTTAGTTGTTTAACCAGGACTAGCACACTAAGCTGAAAGCTTTTTACATGTGTGATCTGGGGCATGGAAGTTAAGTGACTTGCTCCAGGCTTCACAGTCTGTAAGTGGAAGCTGTGGGATTCAAACCTTGGTCTGATCTGCTGGATGTCACCAGATTTGCAGCTTGGAGCCTTAAACCACTGTGCTAAACTGCTTTTACCGGCCACATACTTCCATAGTGGATGTTGTAAGACGAACAGTGTTGTACGTGGATCTTGCTGATCGAAATCCATTTTAATATTTGCTAAGAATGCCATTATTGTCTATCCAATCCTGGAGTTGTTAAGCAAGATTTTACAAAATATGTTCTGTGAGTTATCTATCAGACTAATTGGCCTGTACATCCTTGGATTAGAGGGATCTCTTCTTAAGGATTCGTAGAGAACACTGCCAAGCCAGCTAGAAGGAATATCTTGGCACTGTGATATAGCATTATAAAGTATTTTTAAAATAGCCCACCACTGTATAAATGTTTTGTATACATCTCCAATCATGCTATCAGGCCTGGGGCCTTGTTGGATTTAAGTGACAACATCACCTGACAGATCACATCTTCATTCATGTAAAGGGAATAGGGTGCATTTCAGATGATTCCATAGATAAATTTGTGGTCCCTAACCTTTCCTCTGCTGAGAAATATAAAGATTCAAAGTGCTTTGCCCATGTAGACGGTGTAATATGTGCCTGAATTCTATTGAATATTGTCCATACCCACTGCTCACCAATCTTCAAAAGGCTAGAATCTTTTTCCAATATTGTATTACGTAGCTTATCCCATTGCAATTTGTAATATTTATTTCTTTCATAATCCAGAGTTTTATTATATTTTTTCCTGGCCTGATTTAGTTCTTTGGTATTTTGTTCATTTTATTCTCCTTGCTTTTCTTATCTTCATGTTAAGAATAGATTTAGCTTTTACACTTATTATTAAACCATGTAAGAGGATTTGCTGCCTTAGTAGTAGCTGCTTTACAAAACAGTTTGATATAGTTTATTAACCTATCCCTGTTTTCCAAAATAGTGTCTGAGCAGTCATTTAGGAGTATGGCTTGCCGCTGTTCAGTTAAGAAACCATGTAAGAACAGTTCCTGAAAAGTTTATATTGAATGATTATGCCATTTAATTCTTTTAAAATGTATAACTTCTATTGGAGGCAATGCCTTGAATATATCTGAACTGGGGACTTCAATATTTAGATTTGTGAAAACAGGAAGATGTGCTGATTCTGGTAGATCCATTACCCCATATCCTGGAGAATCTTGGCCCCTCTGTATTGATCCATACATGATCTATAGTAGAATAGCCTTTCGATCCCATAAACGTAAAGTTACCTAGAATATCCATCTTAGTTCTACCATTTTTGAGGATAAAGTTCTGCTCTCTAAAATAGGCATCTATACTTTACCCTGACATTAGATTTTTATCCTCCAATTTTCTTTGTGGTATAAATCCTGGATTAAATTCCACTATGTTCCCTATGAAATCACTATAGAGGGCTTCATCAGATTCATTTACCCTATACATGCATTATTGTCACCCAAGATGAACATGGGAAGATGTTCATTTTGTTCTAATATGATATCCTTGTCCTTTATAAATTGAAGCCATGGGTGTTCCTTCTTATTAACCTTTTGAGGAATATAAATATTACAGATTATTAGTTTAATGGAGTTTTTACATAGTTTTACTGTCAGAATTTGATTACTCTCAGATTTATGTTCTGTTACTACAAAATCTAAGGAGGTTTTAACAAAAGTAATAAGTCCTGCTTTTGGTCTACCTAACTTTTTACTTTTGTTAGCCTGTATTCCAACTGAAGAAAACCGTATGGTGTTATTCAAACAACATGAAGTCTTGCTGTATTCTGATGTATGCAGTTAGGTCCTGCCTTTCAACTGCCCCAGAGAACAAAGAGTTACATTTTCTATGCCTAGCATAGAATGTTCATCACGAGCTTGGTTGAAGCCCCTGTCTGCTGTTGTTTAAACTGCAACCGTCAGACTCTTTACTCCGCCTCACTGAACAGTCGCTCCAGAGATTTCTCCTGCTGCTCGGTTCAAAAGTCAGTTGAAGTGTTGGTTTTCAGTCTGTTTCACCGAATTGCTGTTTCTGCTTAGTCGGTTCAAGTCTCTGTCTGTGGTACTGTGAGTACTAGATAGGTTTTGTTCTGTTTCTGTGTGGAACTTGTAAACTGTGGATTGGTTCGGCTGAACCGATCAAGTTGAGTAAAAAACTTGTGCTTACTTTAGAGTGTGGCAACCGTCCTGACGGTTCTAAAAAAGTGTATTTAATTACGCTTTTTTCTAAGACCCATGACACGTCAGGAACCGAGGAGTCTTGCCTGGCAGATTGCCAAAAAGGGTAAGTTTTTCGTTAGATTGGCTATGTCTGAGAAACCCAAGGAAAAAAGGACCCACTGGGTTTCAACATTGCACTATGTGTGGGGAGGCCTTGCCAAGGCTGATCCCCACACCACGTGTTTATTGTCTGGGGTTTGACCACCCTCGATTCAGACTGCCAAATTTGCAAGAATTTTCCCAAATCTACCCTGGAAAAGAGATTAGGTAGACTGAGGGAAAGGAGGCCGAGAAGTCCGCTGGACCAGATGGCTAGCCCAGTTCGGTTCTGACCGAACCAGAAGGAGTGCCTCTGACCAGGGCAATCCTTCTTCGGGCAAAGGAGAGCCGATTCTGAGGAATCGGTTCGATAAAAGAAAAGACAAATTGACCGGTTCGGACCCAGAATTTCATACTCTGACCACCGATGAGCTAGCCAAGGCAATAAAGATTGTGCAATCGCTTAGTTCAGTTCCCGACCGAACCGCACCATCTGGCAGGGGCTCGTCTCGGTTGGTTCCCCAGTTCGGATTATACTTTGGAAGAATTTTATGAACCGGAGGAGGAGGAGGAGGAGGGAGTATGAGGATGATTATGGTGATGGTGAATTCTGGATGCCTATTGACCCAGACATCTCCCCAGACAGACCTTCAGGTGTTTCTCCTCTAGGTTTTCTGAGCCTCTTCACTACATGTTCTACAAAAAGTGGCTGATACCTCCAGCTTCCTGTGGAGGAAGTAGCAGAGGATCAGGAAGAGCCTGATTATGTTGAGATGATGGACATCCCAGAGTCCAGGAGATTGTCTATTCCCTCCACAAATCCTTTGGGAAACAGACACAAAAATTCTTAAGTCTCCTAATTCTATACCTCCTGTGGACAGACGAATGGACAAGAGGTACACTCTCTCAGGCTCAGACTGGAGTTCTTTTTCAGCATGCAGCCATGTTGGGGTTGTCCAGGCTGCTGCCTGTGATAAGGCAAACATTCCTCGCATCATACCCCCAGACAAGGACTCCAGAAAGATTGATGCCATGGCAAAGAAACAATACATGGCAGCATCTTTGGGACTCAGGCAGGCTAACTATATGGCCTATACAGCCAGGTACCAGAAGTCCAGGTGGGATACTGTGCTGGCTCTGGCTAAACAGGCCCCTGACCAGCTTGCCAGGAGCTGGAGCAGGTGGCTGCAGATGGGATTGAGGCATCGAAAGTACAGTTTCATGCTGCTGTAGACTCCAATGATGTATCATCAAGAGTCATGGCTACATCAGTGGCTATTCAGAGGATGGCTTGACTCAGATGTACTAGCCTCTCACAGGATACCCAGGCTAAGCATGGATTTTTCTGTAATTGATAATTCTCTGTTTTGGGGAGCAGACAGAATTACATGAAGAAAGATGGACAGTACAGGACCACTTACAGGAGTGCTCAGGCCAAAGAAAGGCAAGCAACTCCTCAAAAGGCAGCAGTCCAGGGGCAGGGGCAGGCCTTTCCAAGGCCTTTTGCCAAGCTCAGGCCTCCTCCTTCCTTTCGAGAGGGGGTTCTTGAGGAGAGGCAGAAGGATGAGCAGGTCTGCATCCACCCTCAGCCTAAAGCCCTGCCACAGACACCCTGATGGGTTTGCCGGGTCAATTCTCCCATACCAGTAGGGGCAGGCTGGCTTACTTTGTCCAGGACTGGAAGTCTCTTACATCAGACAAGTGGGTCCTGGAAGTAGTAAGCCAGGGACTGGTTCTCAAGCTTCAAAAATTTCCCAAGATGAGAGCCAGATCTTTTCACCTGCAAATCTCTCAGAGACCCTTGCCCTAGAGGCAGAGGTTTCTTCTCTCTATCTCTCAGAGCTATAGAGAGTTCTCACCCTACACAGGGGCAAAGGATTGTACTCCAGGTACTTCCTAACCCCAAAAAGACAGGAGAATGGCAGCCCATCCTGGACCTAAGATATCTGAACAAACATCTTTTGAAGCCAAAGTTCAAAATGGTAACTCTGGGAATTATCCTTCCTCTCTAAGGCCAGGGACTGACTAGCCTCCCTGGACCTCAAAGATGCCTACTTCACATTCTCATCAGGTGCTCCCACAGAAAGTACCTCAGGTTCGGAAGCGCCTCAGGCCACTATCAATTCAGAGCAATGCCCCTTGGCCAACATCAGCCCCAAGGGTTTTCACAAAGTGCCTGGTAGTAGTTGTTGTCTTCCTAAGAAGACAAAAGATCTCCATCTTCCCATACTTGGATGACTGGCTCATAGTAGGTCAGTCTCCAGACCTAGTCAAGTCACATCTGCAAGTGACCCAGCAAGTGCTCACTTCTTTAGGATTCCTTCTCAACCTACTGAAAGTCGGTTCTTGAACCAGTACAGCTCCTTACCTTCATAGGTACAGAACTGGATACAGTAAAGGCAAGAGCCTTCCTTCCCTGGAAGGGCAAGGACCCTTATGGAACTGGCCTGTTCATTCACCCTTCAGGTGTCTCGACCAGCAAGGCATTTCCTTCAGCTACTGGCCACATGGCAGCTTCCATAGCAGTGGTCCAGGGAGCAAGATTCCAAATGAGGGACATTCAGTTCCATTTAAGAGCCTTTGGTCCCAAAAGAAGGATTCCTTACCAAACTAATCCCAGTGTCTCGAACCCTGATCCTAGCCTTGCAATGGTGGCAGGATCAGGACAATTTGAGACAAGGGGTTCCATTTGTCACTCAGTCTCATTCAGTGATACTCACCACAGATGTTTCCCTGCTGGGCTGGGGAGTCTATTTGGGGATCTTACACCCAAGGACTGTGGTCACCTCAGGAGTCTCTGCTTCACATCAATCTCTTTGAACTCAGGGTAGTGTTTCTGGCACTGCAAGCTTTTTCCAAATCTGTACAGAACAAGGTGGTTCAGGTCAGAACAGACAACACCACCACCATGTGGTACATCAACAAGCAAGGAGGCACTCGGTCTCACGGCCTTGTGCACAGAAGCAATGAAGTTGTGGTCCCTGGCCTATTCCTGCAAATCTCTGATAGCAGTTCACCTCCCAGGGAAGGACAATGTCCTAACAGATGCACTGTGCAGATATCCGAGGGCCATCACTAATGGGCCCTGGATCCTCTAGTTTTGAAAGTGATTTTCTTGAGATGGGGCACTCCAGAGACAGATCTTTTGCAGCCCCAGACAATCACCAACTTACTCTCTTTGTTGCAGACCCCCAGTCTTGGGCTCAGTCCCCTGGATGCTCTGATTCTGAACTGGGAAGGGAAATTTGCATGCTTTCCCTTTCCTCTCCTGTTCAGGTGCTAGTCAAGATAAGGTCACAACCATGCAAGGTAATTCTGATTGCTCCAGACTGAGCCAGGCAGCCATGGTATCCCTTGTTGCTGTCCCTAACAGTTCACCTTCCCTGTCTCTTCTAGGAATTACAACCTGTTAACATCCTCTCAGAGGAGGATTTGGTACCCAAATCTTCAGTCTCTCAATCTCAAGGCTTGGCTCTTGAAGAGTTAGAGTTGCAGATCTGCATCTTTCCCAAGGGTTCTGGATATCCTTAAGGCTTCTCAAGCCTTCCACCAGAAAAGACTTACAACTCCAAATGGAAAAGATTCTGCATTTGGTGTTCTAAGAAGAATATCTCCAGACTCTGCTGAATTGCCCTACGGTTCTGGATTATATGGTCCATCTTAATGGCCTAGGCCTCAGACCAGCTACCCTTAAAGTACACTTGGCAGCTGTTTCTGCTTTCCTGTCAGTAGGCAAGTCCTCCTCTCTGTCATCCCATCCTGTATTCTTTAGTTTTCAAGGGATTGCTTCACACCAATCCCCTTTAGGGATCCTGCTCCTGCTTGGGACCTTAATGTTCGCATTGCTCAGCTTATGCAACCCCCTTTGAGCCTTTGTCCTCAGCAGAGCTTAAGCACTTGACTTGGAAAACTGTGTTTTGGTAGCCTACTTCTGCCAGATTTATCAGTGAATTGCAAGCCCTGTCAATGGAATCTGATTTCATCTCTTTTCACAGAGATAAAGTGGTCTTTAGAACTAACAGAAAGTTCTTGCCTAAAGTGGTTTCAGATTTCCACCTCAACCAGTCTATTTCTCTCCCTGTTTTCTTCACTGACCTTTCCTCCTCGGGGAGAGGAGGCTACACAGCTTGTATGTTAAAAGAGCCCTTAGCTACTACATAGAGCATACCGAGGGTCACAGGTTTGAATCCTCCAGTTGTTCCTTACTTATGGAGAAGTTGGTAAAGGCAAACCTGCCACTAAGAGATCTATTGCCAGGTGGATCGCTTCTTGTATTCAATTCTGCTATGAAAAACTGAGAAGAACTCCACCCTCAGGCCTGAGGGCTCATTCCACAGTAGGTATAGCTGCTTCCTGGCTGCTGCCAGGATATTCTCTCTTAGAAATTTGTCAAGCAGCCACCTAGAAAACAGTCCATAATGTCACCAAGCATTACTCTCTGGATATCCAGGGTAGGAGTGATGCTCGGTTTAGCACAGCAGTACTTCAGAGCCTGTTCCCAAAGTAGGTTCTGTCCCTCCTCCATGGAGGTACTGCTTGGTAGATCAGAGACAAGAATACAGCAAGACTTATGTTGTTTGAAGAAAAATTACTCACCTTAGTAATGTTGTTTCTTCTAATGGAGTCTTGCTGTATTCTGACCTCCCTCTGCCTCCCTTCTCAGAACCTAGTTTTTGGAATGTGGGTGGGCAGGAGCAGTGTTGGCACCCTAGGGTGTCCTTTTACACCCTCTTTTGTTTGGGTGAGAGGTTGTGTTTTGGATGTGTCTTTGTTTTGGGTTTCCTGACTTGAGTCTTCCTTTGAAACCAAAAACTTTTTATATATTTGCCAGTTGGCTAGTAAGAATTTTACTGTTTCCACACAGAACACCTAGTGAGTCTTTGCTTGTAAAGATCTGACGGTTGCAGTTTAAACAACAGCAGACAGGGGCTTCAACCGAGCTTGTGATGAACATTCTATGCTAGGCATAGAAAATTTAACTCTTTCTTCTCCGGGGCAGTTGAAAGACAGGATCTAACTGCATATGTCAGAATACAGCAAGACTCCATTAGAAGAAACAACATTACTAAGATGAGTCATTTTTCTTCTCCGGTACTAGGCTCAGGTTTCTGAAGACAAAGTATATCAAAGGACTCTAGAAAAGAACATGTATCACCGCTAACTTTAGTGTTAATCCTCTATATTCCAAGATAATATTTTGAGCTCTTGATTGACTTCAAGAGACTCTGCCAAATGTCAGGCTTGTTTAGTTTGTAAAGTATCTTCAGGCAGTCTATTGTTCTCAAATATAATCTCTTATTCTCTATGGAACTCCCTGAGAGTAGTCACCAGGATACCCAGTTTATCCAGTATTGTTACTTTTCCATAATAGCCCGGACAAATCTGGCTGAAGTAAAGGCTAAGTCTATTTGAGATGTTTCAGTTTCATCTCTCCATATTTTAATATTTAAAATGGACTTAGAGACCAGTTCTAAATCAAGTGAGTGAGCCAAACTGATATGATATTTTACCAATGGTTTTTGAATTTCTCTCCCCTTGTGTTCCATCCAAAATTGAAATTATTTTATCATTTTGTTCCAGATATTGATTTCTCTCATAGCTTTTAATTACTTTTAGAAGAGATTCTGTGTCTGAATCCGTCTACAAATTGTGTTTACACAGTTACCATTTTCCTCTTCAATCTGTATGCAGGAACTAACTGGGGTTCACTTATCAGAATCCCCTTTGACTGTATCAAATTTCCTTTAGACCATATATCAGCAGCTAATGCTGGAGATTTTGTATAAATGACGATACAGTCTATAATGTTGGGGTTAGAAAGACGTACAGTTTGAAAGTCCTTTTCATCCTGGTCTACACCCAAAAGAAATTTCATGTGACTTGTAAGTAAGTCATCAGTTTCATCTGGGATCAATTTTATACCATAAGCATCGAAAAAATATTATCTTTCCTCTCAGTCTCCTTAAGTAATTTATTAAATGAGAACAAACCCTGCACAGGCAGGCTGTCACAAGAGATGGAGGAAAGAGGATTAGGTTTAAAGCCGGGTAGTGACCTCCCTCCCGACCAGCGGCAATACTTCAGAAATTAGATCAGTAGGTTCAATGTTAACAGATACATATACATTTTGTTTATCAGAACCCAACTCTTCCTGTAAAAGCCCTTCACAATAATTTCCTTCCTTAATATTTCCTTGAATATTTAGTTGCTTGTTTTTGCTCAATTTGCTTTGCTACATTTATTTTTGTTTTACCTGTATTTCTTTCATTTCTTTTCCTTTCCTTAATTTCACTTGCCCTTTATTTTCTGGATGTCTATGTGTTTTGTCTGATAAAGGGTGCGGCAGGTTCACTTGTACAAATTTATTTTCAGTGGGGATATCCTCTGTTAGAGTGGTTTATAAGTTCATGTCTGAAGTTTCCTGTCTATCCTGGGAAATCCTGTTAAATATCTAATCCAACAAGATTTTGTTTCTGAAAGCGTCAGCTCTCAAGTTAGATAGCTCCTCTTTCAGTGCAACTATATTCTCCAGGATCATTATATTAGCATAATAAGGTTTTTTTTTCAATTTCCATCATTTGCTTGGAGAGATTTGTGCAAGAAAGAAAATCACCCTCAGTTGCAAAATATTCTTTATCATAATTATCCCTGGGTCTCTTGATAGTCTGCTCTTGTAAAGTATCTGCATTATGAATTAATCCAGGGATTTTAGACCCAGAAGGTCTGGTACAATCTGCTAGTGTAGATCTAATCTTTTAACCTTCAATGGTCCGATTTAGTTCTTGGATAACTGGTAATAAGTTTCCTTTATGAACTCTGTATCACCTTTTCTAAGTCCCTATTTGTCAAGACGGGAAATGAAAATGGATACTGACTGTTCCTCTCTAGAGAATATGGATTTGTTACTAAATTTTGATCAACAGAAAAATCTGTCTCAGGATAATCATCTGATAGCCCTTCAGTACATAAGCTATGCGTATTGTTGAAGTTAGACCTGTAGTATGCCAAACAATAGCTATTATAAATGTCATCTCACCCAAGAACTGTATGCTCTCATTGTTACTGCATACAGTGGGAGTATTACTAAATGTTATTACACTGTTTAAAAATTTGTGTGTCAAGAATAATATATGGCCTGCTCCTTAAAAGAATCAATTCTGGTGTGGATAAACTTAGAGGTAGTTTATCCTTGTTTACAAAGTAATCAGTGATCTTATTCTGTTTCTGATTTTGAACAGAAAGCCTCTGCCAGTGGCAATCCACTATTTTCATCTAAAATTTTAGTCATGGAATCGGTACTATTAGATTTCTTTGATTTCAACTTCAAATTCCTTTTTAAAGGCTCTGAATTATTTTCTTTTCTTAAGACCTTTTCTTTCTTTTGTTTGCTCTTCTGACACCCTAGCGGTGTCAGTCAGATCAACCTGAACAATTACAGGATCCACAGTGCAATTCTGTTTGCTTCTAGTCAAAACCACATCAGAATGCATATAAATATGGTTGTAATGACTAACAGTAGCCTAAAATATATCTCTAGCAAAACAGATGATTCTGAATCAGTGCAAGAGATCTGACACATTATATTAATATAATAAAAATCAAGCCCTGTCGAAATCTGGGCAAAATCTAATATAATTATCCAGAATTCATATATGGTCAGTTTACCAATAACAAATATAACAGGCCAGAAATTTGAAAAAGGAATCAATCGCTAAAGGAAGCCAGGATAACCAATAATCGAGCCTAATTTATTTATTTATTTTTTGTTGACCAGGTAAGTGCACTAGACAAATTCTGCCTATTTTCAGGCACGACCGGGAGGGGGATACAGATGAATGCCAACTGACCTTGAACCAGATTAAGCTGTTGGTGGTTTTTTTTTAGTGAATGAGGGAAATTTGGCCAGGACATTCCCTACTCTTGTCGATAAGTGCCATGGGATCATTAACATCCACCTGAACTACCACCAATCCAGGCAGACGGAACCTCGGTTTAACGCCTCATCCGAAAGACGGCACCTCAGAAGTGCAGCACCCTCTCATGCTGCACTACAGTGTCAGTACTGGGATATTAACCCAAGTGCCAGATGTGGAACTGAACCCACAGCCCTCTGATCTCCCAGCCTCAGAGGCGAAAGTCGCTACCTACTGAGCCACTGACACTTATGATGTAACAGTATTAATTAATTAGTGCCAGTATATACCAGTACCAGTTTAGTTGATTGATTAACCGTTAATTAACAAAACCAGCCAAAACAATATTGCTACCTAAAAATACTGGTTGCTATCAATGCTCAGTGTTCTTTAATTATCAGCAATTAGCGGAGTCTTCAGGTCTTCGTGAAATGTAGTAGATGTAAAGGCCTTTAAATCTTGCAAAACTTGTAGTCTGAAGAAGAATCTGAGAGATGTCCACCTACACCCAGACAATGATACGAGTTTTAAAGTCTCCAGTACATGAATCTGTGGCAATAAATCAGTTTTAAATAGGCCACCAGACAAAGTGCTTTTAATGGGAGCATTTACGATGCAGTTGAAAAGTTCAGTAGGCCCCAAAAGGTGGTGTGCAAAATCTCATCCAAGAATGTGGGGCAATTAGGAAAGTCTCTACAAATACCAGAAACATAAATAAGTCTAAGAGACTCCTCAAGCTCAAAAAATAATGCACTATAATGCATTATACAAGCGCTTCCATAACACAGCTGTGCACAAATTCATTCATACTGATCACTATATAAAATAGCTAGATAGTAAAAGGAGTAGCCGTTAGTTTGTATTAAATCTCAAGGCTTTTCAAATAAAACAACCTAAAATCACAAGAAATAAAAATAAAACAATAGCAAAAGACAACAAGATAGCAAGACAGCAAGAATAAGTAATCAAATTACACAGAATGAGTTTGCTATCCCTGATATCTAAGTTGTCTTTAGAGTAATAAGCAGAGAGTCAAAATGCATCTTAAAAGTCTCAAAGCAATTTCGAGCAATCTTAGTACTTGAAAAAGCAGTAGCTGCTATTTAAATAAAACAGAATGGTGGTATTCAAGTGTAAAAAGCAAGGAAATATGAGAAACAGGGTCACAATATCACTAAAAGTACTCACAAGAACTCCATTATTCGCCAGAAATTTCAAGTAGAAAATCCATCATGGGCCCATGCTGAAGTTTACAAAATTAATACTTGACAATAAAAATAAAGACCACAATGGTGTGATCACAAACATGGCTCTCAACCTGCAAAGTTACTTCCAAGCAGGAGGTTCCAACATCCAAGCTGCTTCCAGCGTGAGCTAACAACGCAGCTGTCTGAGCAAAAGGTGAATCTGACTTAAGACGCCAAGCATGTGCCTTTAAGCAAAAAGCTCACATGCCAATAAGGACCAAACAAAATCCAAAAATTCAGCGTTTACAAACTTTAAGCTCCAGAATCAATTAAAGCCCTCATAACCTAAAAACATTACTAAGTTGAAATGAATAAATGTTGTGAAGTAATAAAGTTATTGTAGTATTGTAAAAAGCAAAATGAATGTAAAATAAATCAATTAAACATTCAGTACAGTCACATAAAATCAACACAAAATAAAACATAAATATAAAAATACAGAAAGCAAGCAGGGCAGTATGCCTGCCTAGGAATCAATGTAACAACAGCAAGACAAAGAAACTCAGTCCTGCTCAATTCTGCTCCCAAAACAGTACTTTCCTGGAATGAAATAAAATGAGCAGTCAGTGAATACTCAAAAAGACATATCTTTGTAAATCCAAGCTGTCACAGAGAAGCCAAGGGAAGTCAAGCCCAATATTCAATGTTCTCAAACTCTTCTGTAGTACCTCCGCTATCCAGTTTAGCTTTTCCGTGAGCCGCCCTCACACAGGAACAATTTTATAGACCACAGCCACCGTTCAGCTTCCCACACAGCTGCTGTCGCACGCAAGGAACAAACATCCTCAGGCAGAAACTCTGTCAGCCAGCCATTTGGTCTGTTTTCCTGTTCTATCTTAGATAAGGCTTTTAACCAGTCCTGCTATTGTCAGTACTCCTCACTAACACAGCATGCAGCCGCCATCTTGGATCCTCAACAACACACATAACCATCGGAGTCAGGACTAATCTCAACTTCACATAAATGTTCTGAGATGAGCGTCTCCTTTACACTGTTCGGACCTTGGAGGACATACTCTGTCACAAGACCATTCTCCTCCAGATGGACAACAAAGCAGTGATATACTACATCAACAAGCAGGGCAGAGCATACTTACCCCTTGTGCTGGGAAGTGATGAGAGTGTGGGAATGGTGCCTAGAGCACGTAAGCCTGATCCAAGCGATCTACCTGCCAGGAGTCCAGAACGACCTGGTGGACCATCTCAGCAGAACTGAGGCAGATCCTCATGAATGGTCCCTCGATGCAACCGCTGCAGTCACTCTTCGAGGAGTGGGAACTCCAGACCTGGACCTTTTTAGCCCCCATTCAATGCAAACTGCCTCTTTGCTTCAGAAATCCAGAACCTATTGTTTTTCTCAGGATGCATTCAGACTGTGGTGGACAAAATGCTTTCTGTATGCATTTCCTCCTCTTCCTTAGTTCAGAGGATGCTGCCAAGCTGGAGGAACGGGGCAGAATGTTTCTCATCGCCTGCTCTGGCCTCATCAGATCTGGTTTCCATTGATCAATAGAGTATCAGAACCCCCCAAACCACTTCCACTTCAGATGAACCTACTGACCCAGGGTCCTGTAGTCCATCCCAACCTGAAGTCTCGCACCTCCGTACTTGGCTCCTGAGAGATAGAGGTGAACAGGTTTAATGTTTCTCGCAGGATCTCTGATATCCTATTATCGGCATGCAAGCCAGCTACCAGGAGACCTACATGGCTAAGACAAGGTGCTAGACTGGTATCTTCTAGACCTCTCAAACACAGGCCTCCAATACTCCACCGTTAAGGTTCACCTTGCGCTATGTCAGTGTACCATGAGCCCGTACACTCTATGTCCCTGGCTCAGCTTCCTGTAGTTAAGAGGTTTCTTAGGGCATTCTGCATACCAGGCCACCAGTCAGATGACTGGTAAGCAGCCTGAGACATTAACTTTGCACTAGATATGCTCACCCATAAGCCTTTCAAGCCCCTAGCAACGTGACCTGAAATTTCTGACTTGAAGACGGCCTTCTTGTGGCCATCACTTCTGCCCGCAGAGTGTTGAAATGCATGCTTTGGTCACAGATTCCCCTTACACTGTATTTCACAAAGACAAGGTGGTTCTTAGAACTCACCCTAAGTTCCTTCCCAAGGTTGTCTCAGAATTCCATCTGAATCAGCCCTTGGTCCTTCCCACCTACATTGCAAACTTCCAGAATGAGGAGCGTGTACCCTACACTCTTTGGATGTGAAAAGAGCCTCTGGTTTTACCTAGACAGAACTAAGGACATCTGCACTTCCAAACAACTGTTTGTCTCCTTTAGCGTGGCCCAGATGGGCCAACCTGTGGCTATCCGGTATATTTCAGCATGGATAGTAGCATGCCTCCATCACTGCTATTCCATGACACAGGTCAAGCTAGAAGGCAGAGTATACACTCATTCCACCAGAGCAGTCGTGGCCTGTCTGGCAGAAATTGTAATGTTCCCATTAGCGGACATTTGTAATGTGGCCACCTTGAGCTCCATGCACACTTTCGTAAGCACTGTGCTTTGGATGTCCATGCCTGACAGCATCAGTCCTTTGGCAGGACAATCCTTAATGGACTTCTGTCCTAGAGTGAGCTCTCTCTCTCTCCTGCCGCCCGTCTCGGGGATTATTTAGCTTGGTACTCTCCCATCAGTGTGAATGAGTGGTGGAGACTTTATGTCCAGGAAGATATGTAAATTACATACCTACCATAATTCTTGATCTTCTTGGACAAAGTCTCCACCACTCATTCACACACCCACCCGCCATCCCCCGAGCTCACTTATCTGTTTGTGGTCTTCACTCCCTTGATGGCTGGGCTGTGAAGACTCCATTGTGTTGACTCTTCACACGGGTCATTCGGACTATCTTATGTCTGACATAGGTTAGTTCACTAGGTTAGTTCACGCTGCACCTTCTCAGTAAAAAGGTACTGAGGCAGTTGGAGGAGTTGGCCTTGAGGTAATCTATAGGCGAAGCCAGGCTCATGATGCCGCTTCCTTGTGCCCTACCTCGGCGCTGGCCTCCTGAATAAGTTTGGCTTCGCTGGGTTCTAGCGCCTCTGGCTTTGTCCCATCAGTGTGAATAAGTGGTGGAGACTTCATCCAAGAAGATCAAGAATTACGGTAGGTAATTTACATATCTTCCATGGGAGTAATCTCTTGCAGCAGGTAATACACTTGGGCTGTCACTAGAGGGCACTGCGGTGCACAGCAACCTCTTCTAGCAGTCTTTTGCTAGGGCGCCTACGCATGACATCATTATTCTGCTCCTATATAAGAGTGAGGCGGTCCCAGGTATCCTCAGATCTTACTTGAGTAGAAGCTCTTGCAGCAGTTTCAAAAATGTGGACTGGTGCCACCTGGCAGTGGTTCCGCAACTTTTCTCTAGCAATACCGATGTGGGAACGCCGCCCCCGACGCCGGCTCCCAATCCCACGCTGCCCCATATAAGGAGGAGTTCCCCACGTGCTCCAGTTCTTTCCTGCCGCACAGTCAGGGTTAGTTCAGCGTTTTGGCTTGTACCGATTGCTCTTCTCCACACGGTGAGATTTCTCTTCAAACTTGGATTTTTGATAATCTGTGTCTTCTTTTTCGAACAAGTGCTCTTGTGGGTGACAGATTCCGTGAAAGACAGACATTCTGTGCCTTTACTGCCTGAGGCCCGACCATCGCGACCGCGCCTGCCCTCATTGTCAGGCCTTCAATTTATGGATGCTGAACAGCGCCAGAAGTCCCTCACGTCCTTTCTAGCAGAATCAAAACTGCGCTATGGAATGGGCCTCTTCGTCAGGGGAATCTGAACCTCATAGTGCCCACAAGCATCATAAAAATATCGGACCAGGACAGAGGAAATCCCACTGAGCATTGGTCCTCGGGATCGAAGTCCGGATCGTTGGGCCATGACTCCCACCTCACGACAGTCAAGCCTTCATAGACTTTGACTTTGCGGCAGATAAGGACCACTTAGCCCACCCAGTCTGCCCATTTCCCTACCTACTGGATAAGCTGCAGATTCTAGTTAACCAACAGCCTACTTCCTGCAACCCCCACTATAATTGCCTTATGTCTGTCCCATGTATGTTTGAATTCCCCACTGTTTTAGACCACACAACCTCCCAGGAAGGCGGTTCCATGTATCCACCACCTCTCCATGAAAAACATTTCCTCACATTACCCTGAGCCGTCCCCCTCTATATTTAAATTGTGCCCCTTGTTCTTACAATCTCTTTTCTGAAAGATGCTACTCTCCTGGACTTTGTTGATTCCCTTGAGGTACTTGAAGTTTCTATCATGTCTCCCCTGTCCCTCCTTTCATCAAGGGTATACATATTAAGCTCTCTCAGTTTCTCTTCATGTGGTTTCTGATGCAGACCCTGCACCATTTAGTTGCCCTCCTCTGGACTGCTTCCATCCTGTCCTATGTCCTTGTGAGATGAGGTCTCCAAACTGCGCACAGTACTCAGATGGGGTCTCACCAATTATCTGTACAGAGGGATAACCACTTCCCTTTTCTATTTGTGATGCCCTTCCTATGCATCCCAGTATTCCCCTGGCTCTCCTTACCGACTTCTCACATTGCTTACCCACCTTTAGGTCATCTGGTATGACTACCCCCAGCTCCTTTCCATTTTGTTGTGTTAGTACATCCCCTGCTATGTGTACTCTTCTCCTGGGTTTTGTTTCCCAGGTGCATTACTTGCACTTCTTTGCATTTAATCTAAGTTGCCATATGTCTGACCATTCCTCCAACCTTGCCAAGTCCCTTCTTATCCTTTCTACACCCTCTTGTGTATCAACTCTGTTACAGATCTTTGTGTCATCCAGAAGAGGCATACCTTTCCTCCAGACCCTCTGCAATGTCACCTAAAAGATGTTAAAGAGGACTGGACCCAGTACTGAGCCCTGAGGTACTCTCACTAACCCCTTTCTTCGGAATGTGTTCCATTCACTATTTCATCGGGGGTTCTTCTTCTTCTCTACTTCCTCCAGCCCTTGAAGGTCTCTCAGTCTGAAAAGCCCAAGGGTTCAGGTAAGGGCTCCTCCCACTGGCTTCCTCCTCAAAAGCTGACTCCGGCCTCTGGGCCTTCGCTGGTAGGGCTTCCTCCCTCCCACCAAAACACAAAGCCTTGGACTGACGGCTGTTGACTGGCATTCGGCTGAGAAAATCTCAAGTCAGAAACCCACCGTTGTCCATCCCAGGACAAGGAAGACACCCATCGTTCACAGGGACAAGCGGACACCAGATCTTCATTCACCCACTACCCCATCGGCTCCGGTCCGCGAATGTTATTCCGCCGCTGGTCATGGTGAATTCGATGCTGGTCTGCCTGAAATCGGTTCTGTCCCCTATGCCTAGCGTCAGCTCGGTTACCCTTCTCACGGTCACCGGTCTGCCTGACGCGGACCCCAACGCCGTGGTGCTGGCGCTGCCCGAGCGTCCCCCTTAGGGCTGACGCTCGGGTCGACAAGGGTCTAGACCAGATGCCAGCCCCGGACAATGGGCAGGCGCCAGTATGGACTCGGCACCTTTCAACCTACACCTGACTCTCCGAGGTTTCACCTCTCTCAGGTTAAGGAGCTTTTGCCAACTGGTGGGACACGATCAAAAGGACCTGCCAGCTGGGCGCCTCTACCCACTCCAGGCGGTTTCTGGCCGCGAGTCAAACCAAGCAGTCAAGGGACGATGTGCCTCCTCCAAAGCACGACAAAAATCTAAAGATACCGTTCCTACAGTTCCTCCCTCCCCTTCTCCCTCCGGATAAGAGGTCGAAAGAGAGAGGCGTAGCCCTCTTCCTTTTCCCCTACTGCCTTCTACGTAGACTCAGACTCCTCCTCAGTCTACTCAGAACCAGACACTGGAGACACAGAAGGGCTTCCCAACTCTCCCTTGACACCCCAGTTTTATGGAGGTAATGAGGCACATCCAGGCCAACATGGGCTGGGACACTGAGGCCCTGGACCCTGAGCGCTACAGTTGGCTAAGTACCTCCGCCAAAAGATCCAAAGCCGGTGGTCATCCTCCATGGTCGACACCTTTGCTGATGTCTCCCACACGACCTGAAAGCACCCTTATTCCTCTCCTGTTGTGCCAAGAAAGGCCCACCCGCCTCTACCGGGCACCTGCCGACCATCCTTTTGCTAAACCACCCGCCAGGACTCAGTGGTGATTTCTGCAGCTCATGATCGTTCGCAGAGGCCCAAACACCTGAGCACCCAGCCGCCTGATAGAGAATCAAAACAACTGGATTCCATGGGCGTAGGTGTACTCTGCTGCCACCTGTAGCATAAGGAGTCTTAACTTTAACCCACATGGTCCAATTCCAGAACGCCCTATGGGAACAAGGTTTGGACTTAGTGCAGAGTCTGACAATTGTCCTCAGCGGACTGAGTTCACCAAGCTACTGCAGACCGCTCAGACGCGGGTACCATGTTCTGGGCTTGGCTATGATTCTGCGGACACCTCCTCTAGGGGCGGCCGCCACTGGCATTTGCCTCTGATGCCGTGCTTGGCTTTGGGTATCTAGGTTTGATCCAGATGTGCAAGTCAACCTTCTGGATGCTCCCTATAGAGACCCGTGCTCTTCAGCGAGGACACGGAGCGAGTTATTACCAGGCTGCAGGACTCTGGAAAGACCATCCGTTCCGTGCAGTCCATGTACCGCCTGAAGCAGGGGCGAGACAGAAAGCCTTGTTTTCATGGCCGTGAGACACCAATCACAGCAACCTCATTTTCAGCAGCATGCTGAACGAGGTGGCTTTGGTCGTAGGGGTAGAGCCAGAGGTGCTTTGTCATCCGCCTCTAGACCTCCCAGAGCAGCCGCTGCCACCTCCCTCCCCACCCAATGCCTGACTACTCAGGTGACCCTCCTCCTCTGGTAACTCCACCAGGGAGCCTGTAGAGAACGCTTTTATGCCACGCTGGATGCATGAGCTCACGTGACCTCCGACCACTGGTTCTAGATCGGTGGAGTTCGGCACTCCATAGAGTTCACATCCATTCGACCGAACAGACCACCCCCATCCCAGTACCCAAGGAAACACAAAGCCCTGATCAGACAGGAGATATTCTCCTCTACAAGAAAGGGCCATCTAGCCGATTCCACCGGCGGAGTCAGGAAAGGGTTTTTTCTCCCACTTCTTCCTGGTTCTGAAGAAGTCGGGAGATCTCAGACCCATTCTGGACCTCAGCGATCTCAATCAGTGGGTCTCCTACAAGAGATTCAGGATGGTTTCTCTTCCCACTCTCCTCCCTCACATTTCAGCAGGAGACTGGCTAGGGTCCCTGGACATGCAGGACGCTTACTTGCACATCCCGATTACCAGAAACCATCGGAGATTCCTCAGGCTCAGGTTCGAGAACGAGGACTATCAATTCAGAGTCCTTCCTTTTGGTCTTTCCTCTGCCCCGAGGGTCTTCACGAAGTGTCAGATCGTAGCCCCAGCATTTCAAAGACGAGGACACTGTGTGTTCCATACCTGGACAACTGGCTATTCCTGGCCCATTCCAGGCCCCATCTGTTGGAGACTCTCAGGATTCCATCTCTGTTTCAGGGTCTCGAATCACCATCAACAGGAAAAGTCCCATCTGTCTCCATCCCAGATACTCCAGTTTATAGGCGCCTCTCTGGATACCACTCTTGGAAGGTATTTCTTCCCTGCGACAGAGCGGGTCGCATTCGCTACCATTGCGTCCCAGGTCTCTTCAGCCTCAGAGGTGCCGGCTCACCTGCTCCTCAGGTTGTTGGGACACATGGCAGCTGCCATGGTGTCAGTTCTTCTGGCCCGTCTCCGTATGCGGACCATTCAGTGGTCCCTGAGGGTTCAGTGGGACCAGGCGTCAGCGATCTGGATGCCTTGGTCAGAATATCAGAGCCAATCCGCGAGAGCTTCGCTGGTGGATGTCGTCAAAAACCTCCTAAAGGGCATTCCGCTTCAGTTTGGGGCACGACCCAGTCCCTCACAATGGATGCTTCGTCCCTGGATGGCACACTTGGGGAACCATCGCACACAGGGTACTTGGTCTCCCCAGAGCGAATCTGCACATCAATGTCCTGGAAATGAGAGCAGTGCTCTATGCCCTTCAAGCCTTGGTATCGGTCCTTTCACTGGGCTATCTTTTGGTGCAGACAGACAACACTGCAGTGATGTTTTACTTCAACAAACAAGGCGGCACTCATTCTTACCCCTTTGCAGGGAGGCAATGCGGGTATGGGATTGGGCCCTGGAACACCACCTGTTCCTGATGGCAGTCATGTTCCCAGGCTTCAGAATGTGCTAGCAGACACGCTCAACAGGACACAGTCGCAAGTTCACAAGTGGAATTGCGCCAAGACATAGGCAAATCACATCTTCCGCCTGTGGGGACACCGAAGTGGATCTTTCGTGTCTCATACAACGAAACTGCCCAGTTTTGCTCTGCTAGGTCCAGAGCCTGGTGCTTCCTGGCAAGACGCTATATCCCTCTGTTGGAGTGGAAGGTTCCTTTATGCCTTCCTCCTTCCCTCTTCTTCAGAAGGTCCTCCTCAAGGCCCAGTCTGAGTCATCCACCATTATTCTGATCACCCCGTTGTGGCCTCGGCAGATTTGGTTTCCGTTACTACAGCATCTAGCAGCAGTGCCTCTGATGCCTCTTCCTCTATCCTTGCATCTTTTGTCGCAGGACAGTGGGTCCCTGTTACACCCAAACCTGCGCTCATCACCCTGCATGCCTGGCTCCTCAGGACTTAGCAAAGGTCTGTTTTGGGATATCTGATCAGGTTGCCCAGATGTTGGTCGACGCTAGGAAACCTGCCACCAGGGCCACTTATGCTTTGAAATGGAAGAGATTTTGCATTTGGGTCACAGCGAAGCAGGTGGATGCGTTGGTCTGTCCGGCTAATACCATCCTGGAATACTTGCTCTTTCTTTTGAGAAGGCCTTAGTTACTCCTCCATCAAGGTACACCTGGCTGCCGTCTCTGCTTCCATTCTTTTATGTCGGTTAAGGCGGCTCAGATGGAGTTTCAAAGCTTATTCACGTGGAATTCTGCATATCAGTCCTCCCATCCGGGACTCTGTTCCTCCTTGGGATCTTCTGTTTGTCCTGGAGAAGCTCTGTCTTCCCCTTCAAACTAGCTATGAGCTCTGAGCTCCATTTCCTCTCCTGGAAAACGCTGCTTTTGGTGGCTGTCACTGCTAGGCGCATCTCTGAACTGGAAGCCTCATGTGTAGGGAACCCAGTCTGGTCTTTCACAAGGACAGAGTTGATTTGTGCACAAACCGAAATTTTTGCCGAAGTGGTCTCAGAGCTCACTGTAAACCAGTCGGTTCAGCTCCCAGTTTATTACCTGGAGCATTCCAATAGGGAGAGGCCTTCTCCATTTCCTGAACGTCCACAGGGTTCTCAAGTGTTACTTGGCTAGAACCAAGGGATCAGGCAGTCTGATCAGTTGTTTGTTTCCTTTGCCCTCGGTCGCGGTGGCCGGTCACCAAACAGACGCGCTTGGTTGGTCCATTGCATCTCCTATTGTTACGAGACGCACTCATAGATCGACTTGGGGCTGATTAAAGCTCACTCTATGAAGGCTATTGCTACTTCATTCACCGCGCTTAAAAGAGTTCCGACAGCAGATATTTGCGCCTGCCGCTACTTGGAGCTCCTTCGACACCTTTGTTAGGCACTACAGCTTGGCATCATTTCCAGGTGCAGAGCAGGGTTTGGTCTGCAGTCCTGCAGGGCCTGGTTTCCTGAGGTTTCTTCCTCTGTTTTTCCTGCTCCTGTTTGTTTCCTCCCAAGGGGTTGTCATAAGTTTATACTGCTTGGGACTCAGTCTTCAGTGTTTGAACCTGCAGAAGAGCTTCTACTCTAAGTAAGATAGTACAGTTACATAACAACTTACTGTAACAGTAGATCTTCGAGAGAAGCTCTTACAGCAGGTTTATTTCCGCCTTCCTTGCCCCAGGGATCAGGTCCTTTCCAGATCAGCATAGTTCTGCTTGAAAGGTCGTCCGTTGACAATCAGTTGTCGCTTCTTGACCTGCCGGTTTCCTTGCCTGACGGGGAGGCGCCCAAGAACTGGAGCACGTGGGAACTCCTCCCTTATATAGGCAGTGTCAGGGTGGAGCCGACATCTGCAGGGGCATTTCACAATGGTACTGCTAGAGAAAAAGTTGCCGAACCGCCGCCAGGTGCTGCCAGTCCACATTGTTTGAACCTGCTGCAAGAGCTTCTTGAAGATCCACTTTACAGTAAGTTCTTAAGTAACTGTACATTCATTTTCTCACCTTCTTCAGCTTGCACGCAGCAGCTAGTGCATAGAGCAGCAGTCATCAATGAGAACTTGAGCTGGAAATGGACTTCTCTGTTTCCATCCTTCATTGACAAATATCCAAAGAATCTACAAGCAAGTCTGCACAATTTCACCATCGAGTTCAAGATCTACCGTTATGACAACCACACTGTTTGTGTTAGGTGTGGGTCCCACACACAACACCATCTCCTGCAAACATTGCCAGGAATGCAACCAGGCAACCTGTCGATGGCTACAGGAGATTGAAGCTCACTTCATGGAGTAGAAATTGTCTCTATTGCAGAAGGGGCTTCTCTCAAAGATCTACTGTTACGGTAAGCTCACGTAACTGTACTATCTTACTTCGAGTAGAAGCTCTTTCTGCAGGTTCAAACACTGAAGACTGAGTCCCAAGCAGTATAAACTATGACAACCCCTTGGGAGGAAGAACAAACAGAGCAGGAAAAACAGAGGGGAGAAACCTGATAAGCAGCAGGCACTGATAAGCAGCAGGAAAATCCCAGCCTCTCCTACAAAACAGGGTACTAAATGAGAAAAGACCAAGGTAGAAAGGTCAGTGGGGATGCTGCAACAGAAGGTAAAGCCATCAAAATGGAGAGCAATGAGAACCAATGCCTGTAGTCTGGGTAACAAGCTTCCTGAATTAGTGGCCTTGATGGAGGAGGAACATCTGGATATCGTGGCAGTCACAGAAACATGGTACACACAAACCATGACCGGACGTAAACATACCAGGATACACTATCTACAGGAGGGACAGGGAGGGTAAAAGAGGAGGAGGAGTAGCTCTTACATAAGGGAAGGAATCAAAGCAACAGAACAAAGGGTAAACAGGAGGAGAAGAAGCACTGTGGGTAAATTTGAGACAGGCAATGGCACCACAATCCACAGGGTTATATACAGGACCCTTCTCTGGGGATGGACAAGGAAATGATAGAAAGTATATTTAGAATGTGGCAGAAAAGGGAGATATTGCTGATGGGTGATCTGAATATACCAGATGTTAACTGGAGTGCAGTTGCAGCAGCCACTTCAAGAGTGGGTTATTTCTAGATGCCCTACAGGGGCATGCCTTAGACAACTAGTATTAGAGCCCACTGAGAGGGAGCAGTCTTAGATCTGGTTCTCAGATGGAGATGGAGAGGATCACAGATGTAGAAGGTAGTCATCTGGAACTAGCACCATCGAACAGTATGGTCACAATAAACACAGCAATAGAGCTAAGCTACAAAGGCAAAAGTACTGGACTTTAGGAGGGCTGACTTTGCTAAATGGGTGAGTGCCTAAGGAATGCACTAGCAAATGGGCAGGAAGGAGGGTGGAAGAACAATGGGAATAATAAAACTGCCATCACAGAGGTAACAAGCCTTTGTGTGAAGCAAATAAACGAAACAAAACGATGTAAGAAACCACTATGGTTCTCAAAGGAAGTGGCAGTGAAGGTTCGAGAGAAAAAGAAAGCATTCAGGAAGTACAAGGAATCACAGAAGGAGCAGGACAGAGAACTGTATCAGTTAAAGAAAAAGGAAGCTGGGAAGGCAGTCAGAACAGCAAAGGCCCAAACCGAGGAAAAGATAGCCAACCCAGTTAAGAAGGGGATAAAACCTTTTATAGGTACATCAGGGAGCAAAGGAAGACCAAGGAGGGATAGTGAGGCTTAATAAAGGGGAGGGAGGGTGGGCAGAGGGTGACTGTGAAAAGGCAGAGATACTAAACAAATATTTTTGCCTCGGTATTTACAAATGGAGAGGGAGGTACCTAAAACAAACAGTAGAAACACTCTGGATACAGAAGTTGATACCAGCCCATTTACAGAAGAAAGGGTTCTGAAAGAACTCTTAAAACTGAAGGTGGACAAAGCAGTGGGGCCTGATGGGATTCATCCCAGAATTCTAAAAGAACTATGGTACAACTAGTGACACCACTGACTACCCCTTTAACAAATCATGGGAGGATGGGGTGGTACCCGAGGACTGGAGGAGGGCAGATGTGATTCCCTCACAAAAGTGGGAGCAAGGCAGAAGCAGGAACTACAGACCTGTTAGTTTAACCTCAGTGATAGGGGAAATGATGGAATCACTTTGAAGGAAATAATTGTCAAGTATCTAGAGGCCAGAGGAGCACAGGACCCAAGGCAGCATGGATTCACAGTGGAAGGTCATGCCAGATGAATCTGATAGATTTCTTTGACTGGGTGACCAAAGTAGTAGATCAGGGAGGGCTGTGGACATGGTCTACCTAGACTTTAGCAAGGCATTTGACACAGTCCCACAAAAAGATTAATTTCAGTTAGGCAGCCTGGGAGTGGGTCCCAAGATGACAGCCTGGGTAAAGAATTGGCTGAGAATAGGACACAGAGGTAATAGTAAATGGGGTCCACTCTGAAGAAAGGGGGTTACCCAGTGGGTGCCATGAGGTTCAGTATTAGGACTAGTCCTCTTCAATGTCTTTATGTTTATATTGCAGAGGGACTGGAAGGAAAAGTATGTCTCTTTGCAGATAACATAAAGATCTGCACAGAGTTGATGCACAAGGTGGGTGGAAAGGATGAGAAGGGACTTGGCAAGGTTAGAGGAATGGTCAAATGTATGGCAGCTTTGATTCAATGCTAAGAAGTGCAGTAATGCACCTGGGATACAAAACCCAGGGAAGAGTACACAATGTGGGGTGAGATAATAACAACAACAAAATGGAAAGGGACCTGGGGTAGTCATATCAGATGACCTAAAGGTGGGCAAGCAATGTGAGGGGCAGCAAGGAGGGCTGGGGGATATTGGGATGCATAGGGAGAGGCATCACCAGTAGAAAACAGGAAGTTATTATCCCTCTGTACAGACAGCTGGTGAGACCCCATCTGGAGTACTGCGTGCAGTTCTGGAGACCCAATCTCCACAAAGACATAGACAGGATGGAAGCTGTCCAGAGGAGGGCAACTAAATGGTGCAGGGTCTGCACCAGAAGACATATGAAGAGAGACTTAAGGAGCTTAATATGTATAGCCTCGAGGAAAGGAGGAGAAGGGGGACATGATAGAAACTTTCAAGTACCTCAAGGGAATCAACAAAGTCCAAGAGGGAGCATCTTTCAAAAAAGAGGCATGCAAGAACAAGGGGCACAATTTGAAGATGGGGGTGGCTCAGAGGTAATTTAGGAGGTATTTTTCACAGAGAGGGTTGTGGATGCATGGAACGGCCTTCCGGAGGAAGGTTGTGGAGTCAAAAGCAGTGGTGGAATTCAAGCATGCATGGGACAGTCATAAGGCAATTCTAGGGGGTGGGGTAGGAAGAAGTAGGCTGCTGGTTAACTAGGATCTGCAGCTTATCCAGTAGGTAGGAAATGGGCAGACTGGGTGGGTCAGCGGTCCTTATCTACTGTCAAATTCTATGTTTCTATCCCAAGGAGCCCCTGTTACAGCTTCACTCAAGAAGTATAAATGTGACAAGGAGAAATCATCATCATCATCGGAAGGCACTTTGATGGCCACCATCACAGGTGCTCCACCGCTGACTATGCCCTCCAGAACTGCTTCCTCATCGATGGGAGTTTACACCTTCTCATCGACTGCACTTTCTGGTGCCCTATAAGCAGTTTCTGTGGAACCTTATGTAAGGTCCATCGATGTCCTTTGATGGGGACTCTTCTCCCATCGACGACGCCAACCTCTAGGCATTCTAATACCTCCTCCTTTACTGCCCCATTGAAGGGACAGGTTTTATGGGGAGCACTACTGGTTTTGCTATTTCACTGCCCTCCTCCTTCACAACCATTCTCTCACAGTGGCAGTTTTACAGGACAGAGACTCTGGTCTTACTACCTAGGGCTAGACCTGTTTATACCTCACATCCTATTTCTTCCACAATCCTCTTGGTTTCTCAGAAACCCAGTACCCTTTCATCTACTACTACTTCATTGGACATAGCCACAGTGGTACAACAGGTTCTAGAAGTGAAGAGGCATTCTCAACCCCCACTCCAGGAGGCGGCTGCCCTTCCCTGCTCTCCTATGCCTCCGCCTCAACACTTCCAAGGCGACATGGAGCACTCTCCACCCATGTCCCTCCCTCATTTGAGGAAGACTATTTTCAGAAGAGGCAGAATTTCCAGAAGGTTCTCCCAGAGACTTAGAGGATATTGACCTGCAGTACTTGGACTCCCATCTTCCATCCTCTCTTTCTACTATCTCCTCCTTACACGAGGATGCCTCTCGACATGTGGCTGCTCTCCTCACTGATGAACCATCCTTTCACAAGATGATGGTCCAAATTCAGAAAATCATGGATTCTCCACTACAGAACATGATAAACAAAGAAAGGATATGGAGGATTATCTCGAACTGCCTGAAGTGCCTGTAGTAGTGGTAACCCCACTTATACAAACGTACTCAAAATGCTGTGACTGGTGGCTTGGAACCAACCTCAGCTGTTTGGCCATCCCCAGAAAGGTGGATCACCTTTACCAGGCTCCTCTTGACCATCCCTTTCTTTCTACCTCCACCAAAGCGGATTCGTGGTGATCATGATCGCACTAAATGACCAAAACACATGAGCTCATTACCTCCTGATAAGGAGTCCTGCCATCTCAGCCATCTAAATTACCTCTGGAAGAAGGTATTCCAGGCAAGTACCATGAATCTTAGAATCCTAAATTATATGGGACATTTTAAAATACCACTGTACCCTCTTGTCCTCTGCTATAGAACTAGTCAGTAAACCCACTCCATCTCAGGAGAAGGACCAACTATTGCCAAGAATTTCCACTGGTAATTCCATCTCGACACCTGCTTTGCTCAGGATATGATGCGTGGATACGTTTGCCCATGTGTCGGCCAAGGGTTACCCTGAGACGACACGCCTGGTTATGTGTATAGTGTTTTACACCAGATATACAGCATAAAGTGGTAAATGCTCCTTTAATGGCTCTAAACATTTTGCTCCAGGCACCCAAACACTTTTGGATGATTTGCAAGCCTCAGATCAGACCCTACTTATGGTTCATGGCATGTATCATACTACAGCCATCCTGCCAGTACCGCTCCCAGTCCTGTTTTCAGTCAAATAGAGGCGGCAAACTTAGAGGCACCTACAGAGGCGGATTCTGTGGTCGCTCCCAGCCTTTTCCAGGACCGCCACTCCTACCTCTAAAGGCTCCTGTTCCCACCCCTGGTGGAGCTGGTCAGCCCACTTCCCAGTGACCCATTGGTGCATTGCCTAGGCTTCCTTGACCAGGCCTTGAAGCCATGGGCAGCCACTTTGCCCTCCATTTAGAGGCTTGGCAAGTTGATAACATCGAATGAGTGGGTACTTCAGATCATAAAGAGAGGGCGCGCCAGAACTCACCTCAGTGCCTCCACCTCACCCCCACCCCCACTCTGTCCATTGCCTACCTGACCATATTCCTATTCTCCAGGAGGAACTTCAGGCACTTCTTCACATGAATGCCATCTATCCAGTCCCTCCGTTGGAGTGCCAGCAGGATTTTACTCCCATTTCTTTCTGGTACTCAAACGCACTAGAAATCTCAGACCTATGCTAGACCTCAGATAACTGAATTTACACATTCAGTACAAAAAGGTTCGTGATAGTCACCTTAAAATCTATAATGCCAATGTTAAAACAAGAAGATTGGCTTTGTGCATTAGACATGAAAGATGTCTACCTACATATCCCCATCCACCCCACCCACCACCTGTTCCTTCGCTTACCTGCTAAGACATTACCAGTTTTGGGCACTCCTGTTTGGTCCCTCCTCTACCCCAAGAGTCTTTACCAAGTGCCTAACTGTTGTGGTGGTGGCCCTGAGACAGGACGGACATTTCATCTTCCCGTACCTGGATGACTGGCTTATAGAAGCAGACTCAAACCTCTCTGCTTTCATCCCTTCAGGTGACCCTCGCCTTGTTCCAGTTCCTAGGAATTATGGTCAACTGGCCCAAGTCCAATCCAACCCCTACCCATACACATCAGTATATAGGAACTGTTCTGAATCTGCCTCCATCAGGGCTTACCTCCCTGCCGACAAACAAGACAGACTTCTGTCTCTGGCTTCCCTGATACAAACCCAACAATTTTCTCACAACCAGACATCTATTAAGCCTTCTAGGGCACATGGCCACAGCCATCCCCACAGTGGCCTTTGCCTGTTTACATATGAGACCAGTTCAATGAACCCTCAGAATCAGTGGCAGCAAAAGACAGGAGATTTCAAAGAAAAAATCAGTCACTTGTATTCTACGCTCGGCCCTGCACTGGTGGACCCATCATGCCAACCTATCTCAAGGCATGCCCTTCCACCCTCTCCTCCCCAGCAGATATTGACTATGGATGCTTCCCCAAAGGCTGGGGTGACACCTGGGTCTCTACAGGACACAGGGCAGGTGGCCCAGAGTCTCCATTTCTCCCCATATATATCTACTGGAAATGAAAGCAGTCTGCCTCGCCCTTCAGGCCTTCGCCCACCTCTCTCTGGGGCTTCTACTGATCCAGTCAGACAACACCTCAGTGGTGTACTACCTGAACAAACAAGAAGGTACCAAGTCCTGCTCTCTCTGCAGAGAGATGATGGTGGTTTGGCAAGAAGCCATACTTCACCACCTATCATTGATAGCCATCCATCTACTGGGACGCCAATATCCTGGCTGACATTCTCAGTCGCCAGTCCTCCACACACGAGTGGACACTTCATCATGCAGTTCAGATGATCTTTTGATTGTGGGGACCTCGAACCTTGACCTCTTTGCCTCCCCCATCAATCACCAACTCCCAAATACTATTCCATTATCCCAAACAGAAAGGGACAGTCTATAGATGCCCTGTCCCAACCATGGACAGGACCTTCTTATATGCTCCCCCACCATCCCACTCCTGCAACGGACTCTACTGAAACTACAACTCTAACCTGCCACCATGATCCTCATAGCCCTCTGTGGCTCTCTGCAGGTGTGGTTTCTATTTCAACAGTTCTCAGTAGCAGACCCCATTCCATTGCCGATCAGGTCAGATCTGTTGACTCAAGATCAAGGGACCTTTCTTCATCCCAACCTGAAGTCACTACACCCTCACCTGTGGCTAATATTCTGTTCAAACAACATGAAGTTTTGCTGTATTCTGACATAATGCAGCTAGCCCTAGCACTTGAACTGCCCCAGAGGAAAGAGTTAACTCTATGCAGAAGCATAGAATGTTGAGCTCAAGCTTGGTTTTCAAACTTCTGTCTATGGTACTTCCCAGTGTAACTGTCAGATTCTTTACTCCGCCTAACGTGAAGTCGCTCCAGAGATTTCCTTTGCTACGGCAGTAAAAAGTAAAAGCGTTGGTTTTAAGCCATATATTTTTGTTATTTTCAGATTTCCAGCCTCTGTCTATGGTACAGGTAGTGTGTAGATAGGTAATGACTGTTTTTATTTTTCAAAAAAGTGGAAATTGTTCTTTTCCTTGGTTTCTTTCTGGTCAGTCCGGTTTGGAACTGACTTGTTACATTCTGTTTTAATTTTCTTTCTGGGATTAGAGTGGTGTTCCGGTATCGATTGGTTTCAAAGAACCAGACCTTTTGCTGGTTCTTTTAAAAATCCGTGATACTGTTTGTAACCGATTGGTTATTGTATTACCTGGCTTAAAAGCTGCAATAGGGTGATTTGTTAGGCTGGCCATGTCTGAGAAACCAAGAAGAACCGGTCTCACTGGGTTTCAACACTGTACTGAGTGTAGGGAAGCCTTTGCTAAGGCTGACCCCACCTCATCTCTGTTTATTGTCTGGGGTTTGACCACCTCAAGTCAGACTGCCAAATCTGTAAAACTTTCCTAAATCCACTCTAGACAAAAGACTGAGTAGGCTGAAGGAAAGGAAGCCGAGAATCCATAGATCCGGATGGCCAGCCCAGTTCGGTTGCGGCTGAATCTGAGGAGGTGCCTACTGACCTAAGCGATACCTCCTCAGGCAAGGAGAGCCGACCCCAGGAGCGGGTTCCATTAAAAGAAGCGAAGTCTGCCGTTCGGATCCTGTACCGCATTCTCCAACCGCGGATGAAATAGCCAAAGCGCTTAGCATTGTTCAATTGCTTAGACTGGTTCAGTCTAAACTGCACCGCCAGTTAGGCGGTCATCCGGCCAGATCCTTCCTCCAGATTATGATCCAGATGCTTATTAGAGGAGTGGAGGGAGACAAGGCATCCCAATGATGATGATGATGATGTTGATGACCAGGGGTCTGGATGCACCCATTGAACCGGACATTCCTCAGACAGGCCCTCAGGTGTCTCTCCTCCGAGGCTCTCTGAGTCCCTTCACATTTTTGTTCTACAAAAGGTGGAGAAACCCTGCAGCTTCCTTTGGTTGACGCTGCAGAGGAGGATGAAGAGCCTGATTTTGTGGAAATGATGGACATCCCAGAGTCCAAAAGGCTGTCTGTCCTCTTCATAAATCCTTGGGAAACAGACACACAAGATTTTACAACTCCTAATTCATACCCCTGTGGACAAGAGAATGGACAGGAGGTATATGTTATCAGGCTCAGCCTGGAGTTCCTTTATAGTCACAGCAGCCATGTTGGGGTAGTGCAGGCTGCAGCCTATGACAGGGCTAACATTCCTTAGGCTTCACACCCTCCAGATAAGGATTTCAGGAAAGTGGATGCTATGGCCAAGAAACAGTATTTGCATCCTCTTTGAGACTCAGACAGGCTACTCATATGGCCTCGCAGCCAGATACCAGAAACCAGATGGGATACGGTTCTGGAACTGGCTAAATAGACCTCTCCCCAGCTAGCCAAGGAGCTGGAGGAGGTGGCTGCTGATGGAATTGAGGCATCAAAATGCAATTTCATGCTGCTGTGGACTCTAATGATGTGGCATCTAGAGTCATGGCTACATCTGTGTCTCTCAGGAGACATACTTGGCTCAGATGTACTAGCCTGTCACAGGATACCCAAACTAAGGCTATGAATTTTCCTGTAGTGGGTAACTTTCTGTTTGGGGAGCAAACAGAGGCTTACATGAAGAAAATGGATGAATACAGGACCACGTACAAGGAGTGCACAGGCTCAAGGAAAGGCAAGCCACTCCTCAAAAGCAGCAGTCTAGGGGTAGGGACAGGCCCTTTCACAGGCCTTTTACCAAGCCCAGGCCTCCTCTCCCTTCCCACAGAGGGGTTCTTCAGAGGGAGGGGCAGGAGGGATGAGCAGGTCTGCTCCCTCCTCCTCTCAGTCTAAGGCTCCTACCAAGCAGACACCCTGATGTGTCAGCCGGGTCGACTCCCATTTCTAGTAGGAGGCAGGCTGGCTTACTACTTCCAAGCTTGGAAGTCTGTGACTTCAGACAAGTGGGTCCTGGAAGTAGTAAGCCAGGGACTGGCCTCAGCTTCAAAGGTTTCAAAAAGAGGGCCAAGTCTTTTCCACCTGCAGCAGCCTTAAAAACCATTGCCCTAGAGGCAGAGGTTTCCTCTTCTAGCTCTCAGAGCTGTAGAGGAGGTTCCTGCTCAGCACAGGGAAAAGGACTGTACTCAGGTACTTCTTTACCCCAAAGAAAACAGGGAGTGGCGACCCATCCTAGACTTAAGGTATTTGAACAAACACATTTTAAAGCCAAAACTGAAATGGTAACTCGGGAATAATCCTTCCCTCTTTAAGGCCAGGAGATTGGCTAGCATCTCTGGACCTCAAGGATGCCTACTTCATATTCCTATCAGGTGCTCCCACAGAAAATACCTCAGGTTTAAGTTGCCTTGAGCCATTACCAATTCAGAGCCATGCCATTTGGCCTAACATCAGTTCCAAGGGTGTTCACAAAGTGCTTTGCAGTAGTGGTGGCTTACCTCAGAAGACAGGGTATCACCATCTTCCCATATCTGGACGACTGGCTCATCATGGGCAGTCACTGTACTGATCAAGTCAGCTCTACAGATCACCCAGGATCTACTCAGTTCCTGGGGTTTCTTCTCAATCTTCCAAGGCTGTCCTCGAACCAGTTCAACTTCTCACCTTATAGGCATAGAGTTGGACACTGTACAAGCAAAAGCTTTCCTTCCCTGGCAAGGGTGAAGACCCTAGTGGATCTCGCTTCATCCTTTCGACCTCAGGTCTCCCACCCAGCAAGACACTTCCTCCAGCTTCTGGGCCATATGGCAGCTTCCACCACAGCGGTGCAGGGAGCAAGGTTCCAGATGAGGGACATTCAGTTTCACCTAAGGTCCTTCTGGGCTCAAAAGAAGGATTCACTTACCAAACTAATTCCAGTGACTCAGACTCTAGACCAAGCTTTCCAGTGGTGGCTGCACCAGGACAACCTCAGACAAGGGGTTCCATTTCTCCCTCAGGTCCCATCAGTAGTTCTAACTACGGATGCCTCCCTCCTCAGGTTGGGGAGCCCACCTGGGAGCCCTGACAGCACAAGGGTCTGGTTTCACAGGAGTCTCTCCTTCATATCAATCTCCTGGAACTCAGAGCAGTCTTCCTAGCCCTTCAGAGCTTCTCAGATTCAGTCAGAGGCAAAGTGGTCCAAGTCAGAACAGACAACACCACCACAGTGTGGTACATCAACAACAGGGAGGCACTCGGTCCTCGGCCATGTGCACGGAAGCCATGAAACTGTGGTCTCTGGCCTATTCTCTTCAGACTTCCTAGTAGCAGTTCACCTTCCAGGGAAGGACAATGTACTGGTAGATGCTCTGAGCAGAATATCCCAGGAACATCACTAATGGTCCATGAATCCCATCATACTGCAGATCATCTTCTCCAGATGGGGCACTCCAGAGATAGATCTCTTTGCAGCCTCAGACAATCACCAACTCCCTCTGTTCTGTTGCAGATCTCCACTTCTGGGAACTGTACCCCAGGATGCCCTGATTTTGGATTGGAAGGGCAGGTTCCTCATGCCTTACCTCCATTCCCTCTGCTGTTCAGAGTCCTGATCAAGATCAGAACTCAGCCTTGCACAGTGATCCTAGTGGTTCCAGACTGGGCCAGACAGCCTTGATACCCTCTGCTCCTGTCCTTGACAGTGTCTCGCCTCTGTCCCTTTCCAAGAGACACAATCTTCTGTCCTCTTCCCAGGGAGGATCTGGTATCCCGATCTCCAGTCTCTCAATCTCAAAGCATGGCTGTTGAGGAGCTAGAAGATGCAGACCTGCATCTTTCTCAGGCAGTCATGGATATCCTAAAGGTTTCAGGAAACCATCTACTAGAAAGACTTATGATTCCACATGGAAGAGGTTTACCATTTGGTGTTCTCAGAAAGGCATTGCCCTGATTCTGCAAGCATCTCCACAGCCTTAGATTATATGGTCCACCTCAATGCCTGGCCTTAGGCCTGCAACTCCAAAGTTCACCTAGCAGCAGTTTCTGCTTTCCTTTCAGTAGGAAAGGGTTCTTCCCTGGCCTCTCATCATGTGTTTAAAAAGCTATTCAAGGGTCTGGTTCATACAAACCCTACATTTAGAGAACTGACCCCTGCTTGGGATCTTAATGTCTGCATTGCACAGCTCTTGCAGCCCTCCTTTGAACCCATGGCTTCAGCTGAGCTGAAATACTTGACCTGAAAAACCGTGTTCCTGGTAGCCATTACTTTGGCCAGGAGGATTAGTGAATTACAGGCCTTGTCGTAGAACCTGACTTCATATCCTTCAAAGGGATGAAGTGGTCCTAAGAACCAATAGAAGGTTCTTGCCCAAAGTGGTGTCTGATTTTATCTGAACCAGTCTATATCTCTTCCTGTCTTTTCACTGACCATTCTTCTCCAGAGAAAGAAGATTACACAGGTTGGATGTTAAAGGGCTCTTAGCTGCTACATAGAGCATATTAAGGTACACAGAAATGACTATCTTCAATTGTTTCTCACTTATGGTGAAATGGGGTAGGGTAAGCCTGCCACTAAAAGAACTATTAATAGGTGGATTGTTTCTTGTATACAATTCTGTTATGACAAATTTGGTAGGACACCCCTTCAGGCCTGAGGCTCACTCGACTAGGGTACAGCTGCTTCTCTAGCTGCGGCTAGAGATATACCCTTGTTAGAGATCTGTAAAGCAGCCACCTGGAAAACAGTACATACATTCACCAAGCATTATTCCTTGGATATACAAGCTAGGAGTGATGCTAGGTTTGGCACATAGTACTGCAGAGCCTATTCTCAAAGTAGGTTCTGCATTCCTCCTCCATAGGAACTGCTTGGTAGTTCATGCTAGTAATAGAATACAGCAAGATTTCATGTTTGAAGAAAAAATTACTTACCATAGTAATGTTGTTTCTTCTAATGGAGTCTTGCTGTATTCTGACCTCCCCGCCTCCCTCTCAGAACCTAGTTTTTGGAAAGTGGGCTGGCAGGTACAGTGTTGCACCTCAGGGTGTACCTTGTACCCTCCCTCCAGGGAGGGTAGCTGTTCTTGTTTCTTTCTTGTGTTTTTATAGTTAAATATTGTCACTACCTTTCCTTCTTGGGTTCTTGACTTGAGTCTTTGGACCCAAAAATATTTTGCCCTTTGGCTATATGTTTGAATAATTTCCATACTAAGTACTTAGTTAGTTTGCTCATAAGAATCTGACGGTTACACTGGGAAGTACCACAGACAGAGGTTTGAAAACCGAGCTCGAGCTCAACGTCTATGCTTCTGCATAGAGTTAACTCTTCCTCTCCGGGCAGTTCAAGTGCTGGGGCTAACTGCATTATGTCAGAATACAGCAAGACTCCATTAGAAGAAACAGCATTACTATGGTGAGTAATTTTTCTTGGCTTCACGAACCATCTACCAGGGAAACATATAATGCTAAATGGAAATGCTTCTCCATATTATGGTCCAATTCCTGGTACTTGGACCCTTATTTATATCCACTGACTAAGTACTGGACTACCTGACTTCGCTGCCAAGACAGGCTTGAGCTACTCCTCTATTAAAGTTCATTTGGCCTCTATCTCGGCCTTCCATGAGCCCTAGAAGGAAGACTACTGTATCAACATCATCTTGCCAAAATGTTCTTAAGAGGAATGTTACACAGCAAACCTCACATTAGACAACCCACCCTTCCATGGGTCTGAATTTCCTTCTGGGAGAACTGACCTTGAGCCTTTTGAACCAGTGGCCACTTGTGCCCTCCGCTTCCTTTCTTGAAAGACAGTATTTTTAGTGGTTGTCACCTCCGCTCGGCATATTTCCGAGCTTCATGCCCTGATGTGCAAAGAGCCTTACCTAATCTTTCACAAAGACAGAGTGGCTCTCCAAACCAGTCCTCCTTTTTACCTAAGGTGGTTTCAGAACACACCTTAAATCAGTCCATTGAATTGTCAGTTTACTACCCTGAGCATTCTAATCAGGGAGAATACTTCCTACACACTTTAGATGTCCATCGATATTAAGACACTATATCAATCATACCAAATCTGTTAGAAAAACTCAACTTTTTGTTACCTTCGCCCCAACCAGGGAATATTTCCTGGTTGCTAAACAGACCTCTTCAATTGGCTGGCACATTGTATAGCCTTTGTTATAAGAATATAACAAACCATTACAGGGACCTGTCCAAGTCCATTCTACTAGAGCTATGGCCACTACAGTGGCCTGCTTCAAAGGGACTTTATCACATATATCTGCAGTGCAGCCACATGGTCCACAATACATACTTTCACGGGCATTACAACTTAGGCGTTGCTTCATGCCATAGGATGGCCTTGGCCAAGTTGTCCTACAAGGCCTTTGTCATAACTTCCGCTCTTCCTGGGTTTACTGCTTGGGAGTTATCCTAAGTGTATGATATGCTGCAAGACATTATCCCTGTGGAAGATAGTACAGTTGCATATTTACCATAACAGTAGATCTTTGAGGGTATCTCTTGCAGCAGGTATGATCCCTCCTCCATCCCCCTCCTTCTCTAAGAGAACAAACTCTGATCCAAACATATATGGGAAGGATACCTATGGTACCTCAGATCTCCCTCGGTCCTCGCTTGTGAGCTGAATCTGGTGGGGAACTGAGGATACCAGGGACCGCCTCGCTATTATAGAGGGAGCAGAATGACGATGTCATGTGTGGGCAGCCCCAACAAAGACTGCTAGAAAGGAGCTGCCATGCACCACAGCACCCTCTGGCGACAATAATGTATTACCTGCTGCAAGAGATACCCTTGAATATCTACCGTGAACGGCAAGTATGCAACTGTACTTTCTAGGAGTGGTATATGTTGTTCATCCACATGGGCCCACCCGACCTCACCAGCTCAGGTGCACAACCTCTGCTTCCAGCAGGCAAGATCTAGTGTCATGGAGTGGAGCCAAGGGATATACCACTCAGGTGGGTGGCAGGAGCCAGCTTGAAGACTTTCTGGCACATTCTAAAGGGAAGGACACTGCCAAGATGTGTGGATGAACAACATATACCACTCCTAGAACTACTGTTATGGGTGAGTAACCTGTGTGTTTCCTCTGCTACAAAAAAGCCAGTTCCTTCTGGCCAAGGCCTTTGGCAGTGGTGTGAATGCCTCCCCGCTATCCCTTCCTGGGGTTGGTGAAGCTCTTGCCTCCCACCCTCCCCACCCTCCCATAGCCCCTGCAGATGGGATTTGGTGGCGCTCACTTCTGCTTCTCTCTTCTGAGCCTCTTCCTGTTACTGAGCTCCCCGTGTTGCAGCCCCCCTTTCTCTATGGGCTGTGGGCTTTGACTTCTTGATGTCCTTGATGCCCGTGCTTTTAGTGGACCTCCCTCCGTAGTCGGTGGCACCCAGTACCTCCCGACATTGGGTGGCTCTTCCCGCTGTGGGGGAGTTCAGTTTTCCCACCGCAACCCCATTGGGCCTTCCCCATCGTTAGTGGAGCCCTGTGCCTCACCCAACATCGAGCGGGTCTCCTTACTTCCTGGGAGGGCTTGGAGAGCTTCCCTCTGTCTGAGTTGCTCATGTCCAGATATGGGTTCTTTGTCCCAGGGTGCCTTGTTTTACTCATTTCGCGCACTTTGCCTTCCCGATGCTCCCCTTTCAAGGCCAGTTAACAGCCCCACCCTGCAGAGTCTGTGGGCTTCAGTTTCTCCATGCCCGCTCTTTTGTGTGGGCCTAACCTGTCATCGGTGGCACCCAATGCCTCACCCAATGTCGGGTGGCTCTCCTGCTCTGTTGGGGTTCAGATTTCCTGCTGCTACCCCAGCGTGCCTTCCCTGTCATCAGTGGCACCAAATGCCACCTCAATGTTGGTGGGTTTCTTCACTTCCCAGGAGTGGAGGACTCCATCTTTGTCAGGGCAGTTTATGACCAGATATGGGTTTTTGTCCAGCTGCACCTTGTTTACCATTATATTTTGGCACCGCTTTGCCCTCCTGATGCCCCCCAAACACCCATTTCCAGCTTGACAGCACTCCTTGTGCTTCAGTGAGCCGCAGCCTGGTCCCTTTGCCCTATTTGGGAGTTCCACTCGTGGTCGAGTATGGCTTCTTGGACAGGCGGGGAATGGTTGGTCTAGCCTCTGTGAACCACCTCTTCTACTCTCGCTCAGCCCCAAACCCCACCCCAAATCTCACACTTTAGTTATTGGCATCGGGGACAGGGCTTCTGCCTTCCTTCTTTGAGGATATGGGAGTGACCACGGATCCTTTCTGGGCATCCTCAGGGCTTGACTTTTCCTTCTTCCCTGTACGGGAGGCTGTCTATGTTTCCCTTGGGCTGGGGATATTTTCATCATATTTCATGGGGAGCTCTTGCAGCAGGTAATACCAATAGGACTGAGCCACCAGGCGTTAGGACCCCACAGAAAACTTCAAGCTAGCAGTCTATGGCGGAACTGCCCCTGACGTCGGCTCCACAAACCAACGTCAGCTTTAGTATAAAGGGTGGTCCCTGGCACCACCTCAGTTCTTTTCCCGCCATCGACCCGATAACATCGCCTTTTTACAGTTGACTGCCATTTTGCTCCTTGCACAGTTACCATTCGTTACTTTTTTCTAACAGTTTTCTCCCATTCCAGTACATGTCTTCTTCGTCTTCTCAGTGGCAAAAGTAAAATTCTCGTACGATAAACAGATCCCGACGAGGAACGGCCACTCCACCTGCCTGATCTGCTCTAGGGCCCCCTGACCACCGCCAGACGACTGCCCGCACTGCCAGAAATTCAACAACAAGACCCACATCTGCCTCCTAGGACGTTCAAGGCCTACCTGCTGGAGCAACAAGTGGCTGCCATGCAGAGGACCCATTCGAGAGACAAAGCTCTTCCTCTTCAGCTAGGGACTCCTCCCCAAAGAGAAGAGATCAGGCAGGAAACATCACCACAGAGAAAAGGAGAGAGCCAGGTCTGAATCCTGCCCTAGGTCCCCTCACAGGCCTGCTTCTTCCACCTCCAGGGGAGGTCGGAATCCTTCCCTACAGGTTCAACAGCTGTTGCTGGGGCTTCTTCCAAGAGACTACTGCCTCTTCCCATTCCAAAGGGTAAGGAGCCTTCTACACATGGGCTCATCCGCCTAATTATCCTTGGTATAGGCTCCACAAGCATACGGCACGGGTTGGTGCTAGAGGGACAGGCGCTCTTTGGGCAAGAAAGCAGATACTGCTGCCCAAAGTCCTTAGGGTGGTCTGACAGGCACAAGGGGTGGACGACTCCTCTAGATGCCAGGAGTTATCAGGTACCAAACGCTCTTCCACCCAAAGACAGGGTGACAGCCTCAGAGGGTCTACAAACTATGGGCTACTCCAACTCCACATCAGAAATGGACCAGGAACTGCCACCAAAAGAGTGGCCATCTGCCCCGAAGACTGGGCGTCAGATCAAATGCCCAATGCCCCAAGGGATAATGCACCCAGGCCTATGGATAACCAACCCCTCCTCCTCAGCCTCCTCCTAAGGTGCTGGACGCCAGACCCCAAAGAGGCTCAGCACTGCCAGATAAGGCCCCACTAGCTCAAATGCCTGAGGCACCAAAGGCAAGGAGCTTCAGGACAGACGTTGGCACCCAGGGGTGCCACAGGGTCCGGACGCCAGGCCCTCAAATGTCCCTACCCCGCCACCACCACCACTAGTCATCCTGCTGGCAGAAGTAGGAGCTCTATTAATACGTGGTGGAATACTGTCAAGGGGAACTTGTTGCCAAGGCCATGGGAACCATCCCTGTTCCAGTACCACCCAGGAGCCCATCACCTCAGAGACCCAAGCGACCTCCCGATTCCAGATCATCTGTCATCCGGACGATGACCAGTGGTTGCCTGCCCAAGTGACCAGAGGAGGCACCCTTCATCTGCTCCCACTTCCATGGGACGACCACACTCTTCCTCAGGGGAAGATTCAGGGACTCTGCCTCAGACTATTCCTCAGAGGACGAGCTACCCTTACCCTCTCTGGATCCAAAAGGACTCCCACGATCATCCCCAGAGGATCCATCCTTCCTGGATATAATGAGACACATCCAGGTCCTTAATCAATAGGGTACAGAGGAGCTTGACCCAGAAGCGCACTTGGTTAAATTCCTCGGGTTAAACGACACAAACCCTAGTCATCCCCCACTTGTTGAACCTTTTCCAGGATGTTACAAAGTTGGCCAGGAAGCATCCAGCTACCACTGCAGCCATGCTCAGTAAAGCAGATTGGCTCTACAAAACACCCAAGGAGAGCCCCACTAGTAAACAGCTGAAGGCCAACTCTATGGTGCTCACAACAGTGCATGGCAGAGTGCAGCAGCCAAGGCACATGAGCTCTCAACTCCCAGATCCAGAGTTGAAGAAGCTGGATCAGATGGGCACAAGGTCTATTCTTCAGCCACCTGCATGGTCAGGTTGCTGAATTTCCTAGCACACATGGTCACGTACCAAAATCCCTTTGGTCTAAGGCTATGGCCTTGGTGAAAGCCCAACCAGACTCTGATGGCAAGTCAGAGCTCATGGCTGTCTTCCTGTCAGGCATTGATGTTGACAAACATGTACTGCAGAGTTCTTGTGACTTGGTAGCCAGGGCAGCAGCAACCTGGGTATGTATGAGGAGACATGCTTGGTTGAGGGTCTCCGTTTCCATCAAGACTTGCAGGATGCCATATTTTATGCCCTTCAAGGGTCCATCCTTTCTGGCACAGACAGAAAAGCTTATAGCAGGGATCAGGACTCAGGCAAGGCGGTGTCTGACGTACATCATATGTACAGGTTGGAACCACCAGCAGCTTGGCACCACTCTTTTGCAAGAATCAAGGACAACAGGGCAGACAAAACAGCAGCATAAAGGAGGATTTAAGAGAAGAGGCCCTCCTTGCTCCAGGTACCCAGGGCCCCAAAAGTTCTAAGATGGCCAGACCCCTTGCCCACCCTCTCCACTATGGCATGACTCCCTGCTGACCTCCTCTCCAGTGGAGGTGCAAGGGAAGGTAGGAGGGAGGTTCTCCTTGCCGATCAGGATGGTCCAGCATCACCACAGACCAATGGATCCTCCAGACAGTTTAAAGGGGTACTCTCTGGAGTTCACCCAGATTTCACCAGACAGCCCACCTGTTCCCTCCCACTGCTTCCCTTGTTCGTGGCTGTCCTGCGTGCAGACATACAGGCATTGCTCAAAGAGAGCTATTCAGGAGATACCCTGAGCTCAAAGGGGCAAGGGTATTACTCCCACTTCTTCCTAGTCCTGAAGAAGGCAGGGGACCTCTGTCCAGTTCTGGATCTAAGCCAGCTGAATACCTTCATCGAATACAGAAGGTTCAGAATAGTGACATTAGCAAGCCTGCTACCCATGCTCCATCAAGGAGACTGGCTCTGCTCCTGGGCCTGCAGGATGCTTGCATGCATATCAAGATCCTGCCATCCCACAGGAAGTATCTTCACTTCACCTTCCAAGGAGAGCACTACCAGTTCAGGGCACTTCCATTCGGCCTTTCATCGGCACTAAGATTCTTTACCAAATGCCCGTCAGTAGTGGCAGCAGGCCTCAGGAGAAGGGGTCATTATGTCTACCCCTACCTGGATGATTGGCTTCTCACAGCTTCATCAGAAGACCAATTGCATCAAATGCTGCGGGAGACTTTGTCTGTTTCAAACCTTGGGCATCACTCTCAATTTTCAAAGTCATACCTGTGGCCTACCCAAAGACTACAGTACATCAGAGCAGTCCTGGACACCATCCAAGGGAAAGCCTTTCTTCCGAAGACTGAGCAGTCAGGCTAAGGGAGGATGTTCACAGTGTGATGGCCTCGAACAGGTCCTGGGAAGAATGGTTCTGCAGCTCCTGGGCCATATGGCCACAGCCATTGCCACAGTTCCCTCGCTCGTTTGAACATGAGGGTCTGAAATGGAACTTCAGAATTCAATGGGAGCAAGACATGGACAATCTCGATCAGCTGGTCTGAGTCTCCAGTGCAGTTCATCAGTCTGGTTTGGTGGGTCACCTCGGCTCATCTAGACAAAGGGTTCATTCCTACGTCCCAGTCCCCAACAAATTTTGACAACAGATGCCTTGGGACTGGGATGGGGAGCACATCTGGCATCTCACCAGACGAGGGGCTCCTGGAACTTCACGGAATGGTCTCTCCACATTAACATTCTAGAGTTGTGAGCCATCTTGTATGCCTTACAAGCTTTTCAAGGGCACTCTTACCGGGCCCATTCTGGTCCAGTCAGACAATACCCCAGTAGTCTTTCATCTCAACAAGCAAGGGGCACTCATTCTTCAAACTACAAGAAGTCCTAATGTATTCTGACATATGCAGTAAGACCTTCCTGTTGTACTGCCCCAGAGATGAAAGGGTTAAAGCCTACATTCTAAGTAGGCACGTGTTCGTTTCAAACCACTGTCCACTGGTAAGTTCCATGCAATCGGCAGATTCTTTACTCCACCTTACTGTGAAGATGCCTTGAGAAATCTCCTCAGCGCCTTGTTGGTTCGGTAGTTTCACCATGGTTTCGACTATCAGTAGTTTAAAATAGTTTCAAACTACTGTCCTTCGGTACAGGTAGACCAATCAGTATATTTTCCCACAAACTGGGTAAATTATCAGTTCTTTAGCAGTTGCCGTGAACCACAAGGGAACCAACCTGATTTACTCTTTTTGACGTAAAGTTTATTTTTCTATGTCCTTGACTGGGTCTAGTTAGCCTTGGTTAATAAAAAAAAGTTTGTCGTTTTTTTCCCTGACCGCTAATACCGGTCTTTTAACCAGAACTTTACATATTTAAAACCTTATCTGGCCTGCCACTGGGGATAAGTGTTCAGGTTTGCCATGGAGTCACAGAAACCTAAAAGAAAACCAGCCCTACTGGGTTTCAGCAATGTGTTGAGTGTGGTGAGACATTTACTAAAACTGATCCACACACTACTTGTGTTTTCTACTTGAGGTTCGACTACTTGCAAGCAGATTACAAGATTTGTAAAAATTTTCCTCAGTCGATACTGGATAGGCATCTTAACCTACTGAATGAGAAAATGGCTGAGAAGTCGCTGACACAGATTGCCGGTCTGGATCTGGTTCAAAGGAATCAGAAGGAGTGCTCTGACTGGCGACTATACTCCTCCACCAAGTGAACCGCAAAGACAGCCTTTGAAACAGCTTCTGCTAAAAGAAAAAAACACACCAAACCAGCCACTAAGACACGGTCGATTGCAGTTCCAACCACTGAAGAAATTACTAATGCTATACGCATTATTCAGTCACTGCAAGCCAGTCCTGCTGAACTGGTGCAGCATTCAGGTACTCCTCTACTGGGTCAAACCCGCTTCTCAGGTTTTATTTATTTATTTTTTATTTATTTCAGTCTAGGATTACAAATACCTTTGAGCCAAGGCTCTTTTACAAAGGTTCCACGTCATATGGTACAACAAGACAACAAGGATGACATTATGACAAATAATCACTTATCTATACATATACAAAGCTAGAACTAGGGTTGACAAAGGTAGAAAGGGAAGAGCAGGAGATGAGAGAGTGAGGGAGGGGTGAGGGTGGGGCACAGAGGTGTAGTTAGGGGACAGAGCTGTAGTTAGGGAGGGCTGAGGCGGGGTGTCACTGAAGGTATTGTCAAAGAAACAGAGATTCAACAGAGGTTCAACCGGAGTGTTCTGAATTGACTTTTCCTGTGAGCAGGAATATGAGGATGAGGAGGAAGAGGAAAACTATTTTTGTCCCATTGAATCTGAAGTCTCCCCGAGCATGAGGGAAGGGATTCTCCACCTAAGCAGCCAGAAGATGCTCTCACTTACTTTTCTTTCATGAAGAAAGTGGCTGAAACTCTCCATCTACCAGCTCAATGTGACAGGGAACTCCTGCCACTCTTGAGGACTGACCTTTTCTTAAATCTGTTGCAACAGTTCTTCTGTTTCTTAGCCTAATCTATTCTTTACAATTTCTAGTCCATAAGGTTGGCACCTATGGGCACCCCTCCCTTTCTTGACCATGCTATAGTGTCCTCTTTAATTTTCCTTTTCCTCTCAGGTCCTTGTACAGGAGGTTATTGTTGTGACTTCTGAGCTGATATAAAACAACAGGCTGTGTTCCTCATTGTTGGATTTAGTATGCAATGGCACTTGTCATAAAATACTTTAATGTATATACCTGAAGTGTATAAAACCTGTAAATGTTGAAAATACCATGGCACTAGGTGTTTTTGATAAAGGTAAAACATACTAGGTAACTGTATTATAGAAATTACATTAGGTGTGCTATTTAAAATGTATGTAAATTGTTGTAGTTGAACAAGTCTGAAATTTCATGGTGATTTGCATATATCCCACGATGCTTTGCATTTTGGAAGTATGTGTGATGTTGTGTTTCTTTGAAACTTGGCTTATTGTCAATGCCCTTATGTAACCCTTGTTTTGGTGCTTCTGCATTGAGGTTCTTTGTCTTTAGCTTGTTTTTTTTTATTATTTGAGCCCCCACTACCAAAGCAAACAAGGCCCGTATAGAGGAGGCTGAATCTCAATTGCTAAGTTAGATCAGAGATCAGTAAGTCAGTAGGTACTGGCTCAGTGAAAAGGAAGGACATACAGAATCTGTTACTGCAAACTGATGCACTGAAGAAGGGATATGACGTTGCTTTTTTCATATACTTTATTGATGTTCTTTATAATACAAAAAATTATTTAGAAAAAGGGTACAGGTACTATCACATCAGAATAATGCATGGTAATATGACACATAAATGGAGGTATAAACTTTGTTCTGTACAAATGGAAATTGGAAATTAAAAGGTTATCAAGTTCTTAGTCAATTTACATAATCTATTCCCCAAAAAGCTTCTGTTTTCCAACACTCTATCTCCTTATAGTATAATTTCCATACTGGCTGAAAATCCTTAAAATGCCCATAGTTATAAAGTGCTGTTATAATAGCTGTCTGCATTCATATTTAGGAAATGACCAATCTGAGGCTTCCTGTTTCCAATATTTTAAGATAAGTCTTTTAATAGCCATAATATTGGTTTGAAGGAACAGCCTTTCCTTCCCATTTATGCCCTTTATATTGTACATCTCCAATATTATAATCTTGGGATCATCCCAGTATGGAATATTTATACCAATATGACCCAAGATTTCAAACGCCTCTTCTCCACCACAACTTAATAACTGCACAGTTCCAAAAGTATGTAATAGATCTGCATATAGTTCCTGCAGTACCAGCAGAGATCATCCTGCAATAATTTCATCCTATAAAGTTTGTGCGGTGTATGATATGCTCTATTTAAAACTTTGTATTGTATAACTCTATCTCTTGATAGTTTATAATGGGAGTTATGTTGCAGGCATGGCCCCATTGTGTATCTGTGTAAACAGAGTTAAGTTATTTTTCCCATTTTGAATGGTCAATTTATAAATCTGAAAAAATGACTTTTGTAAATTATCCTTCAACCAGGAAAAAGAGAAGTAAACTTGTTTGACTTCATTTTAGCTAATCTTGATTCAAGTTCTTTATTATTAGGAGCACTTTCCCATCTAGAATAGTCTTTTCTCTATAAGCTTGACAACTGGTTGTAAAGCATATAATGATTTGATCCTAATTGAAATTTATTTTTAAAGGTATCCCAAGATAAGGGCCTTCCCATCTCAAGAAAGCAGCACCATTTTGTATCCTTTATTTTCCCATAAATTCTTTTGTGCATTTTCCCTATTTTAAAGTTGGGATTTTCCAGATCCTGTTTTCCAGAGAAAGATGTAGGTCCCATTTTGTTTTGTTTGTATATTTCATTATTCCAGCCACCATACAGTTTACAATAGCAGATTTTGAATTTTTAATTCCTGGCGGTAAAGGCAACTTGGGACAGGTATACCCGCTCTGAGCAGGAGGCAAAAATTATGTCATTCAAAAGGACAGATTAGTCCTATCTTGTTCTTCATCTAAAGCCCATTTCAGGACCCTTTTCATTTGATAAGATAAATGGTACTTTTCCAAGTCAGGGAGGCCAGCCCTCCCCCCCATTCAACTGCAAGACAGAGTTTTTCCCATGAAATTCTGGGGTGTTTTTGTTCCAAATAAAGTTTTTAAGGTGTTTATTTATTTGTTTAAACCAGATTTGGGAATAGATATCATCAATGTTTGTAGCCTGTATGACAAGAAAGGAACTGTCATCATTTTTATTATTTGAATTTTCCCCAGAGGAGAGAGACTTGGTCCAACACTATAATTTACCCCTAACAGAATCCGCCAATTCTTTAAAGTTTAATTTAAATAAGGTTTCAATCTGATTATGTATATAAATTCCAAGTACCTCATACGCTGGTCTTTTTCCCTGCCCATATATGCTGTTGAATTGGACCTGGATCCTGAATATGAAAAGTTATCATAGGTATCATAGGTCATACAGAGCCAAAAGACCGTAGTCCATAATGCTTGCCAAAGTTAATTGTATCCTACTGTACAGTTTTGTTTCAAATGAGTGTCCAAGTATTTTTAAAAGTATCAACATTATTACATGACACTAGTTCCACAGGTAAGCTATTCCAAATTTTATAAACTCTTATTGTGAACCAATTACTTTTTTATTGATTTACACTGTTCTATTTTAATTGCAATGGATGTGCCCTGGTTGAATAAATTTTGTCCTTACTTCTAACCCTAATAACTCACACAAATCATTGTCATGCATTGTCTTGAATACCAGACACAAATCACCCCTCAATCTAATTATACTCCAAGGTAAACAATCCTAGTTTGTCTAGTCTAGAGTGGTAATCTAGACTTCTAACTTCAAGAATCTTTTGGTTGCTCTCTGTTATCATTTCAGTTTTCCCTTATTTATTTTATAACCCGCCACTTTAGAAAATCTTTTAATAACCTGATTTAATTCCTGGACACTGTGCACTGGGTCCTGTAGTGTTAAAGGATGTCATCAGCAAATGCATTTCATTTTATTTCTGCTGAGCCTATTTTAATGCCTTGAATATCCCTATTCATTCTGATTTCACATGAAAGAGGTTCTAACTCTAATACAAAAGGGAAGAGGACAGTGGACAACCTCGTCGCACTCTCTATGGAGTGGTATTGTTTTGAAAGATGTCCCTTTACTTTGATTTGTGCCATAGGAGTGGAATATAAAGTTTGGATAATAGCAATGAAGCCACAGAGAAAACCAAAGGTCATTCCAGCATATAGAAGGCTTTAGTTGCATCTAGGGCCATAAATATTGCTGGAAATTAGATTTCTGTAAATATTCGATTAATAGCTGAATCTTTAATAATCCTGTTTGAACTGTTCTATTTGGAATAAAACCAGTCTGATTGCTGTGAATTAACTTAGGAAATATTCTATTATGTATTATTTTAGCCAGTATTTTATAGTCAGTACTCAGAATTGCAATAGGTCTGTAGTTTTCTACTTTTTTACTTAAATTACCTTGTTTCAATAATACTGATATAAATGCTTGTGAAAAGGACTGTGGTAGTTTCCTGCTCTTAATAATCTGGTTTAATAATACTTGTAAAAGGACACTACTGTATTTTACAGAGCAATATAAAATTCTAAGGGAATCCATCCAATCCCGAGGTTTTGGACTTTGCCAGTCTGATGCATCGTGCCCCTTATCTCAGCTTTGGAAATTTCAACCAACAAAGTCTCTGCCTCTGCAGCATTTAAACTGGGCCCTATAAACTGTTCAAAATATTCTATTTCCTCTTGGGAAGGAGAACATTCAAGTGTAAAGTTCTGTATAGAACTTAGTAAATTCCCAGAATTTCTGTTTGATCCAAGACAGTCTCACCATCTGCAGTTGATAATGAGACAGTCTCGGATTTTTGTCTTTCCAAAGCTTGGATTCTATTTGACAGAGTTTGCCCAATTGCTTCATTATTATTTTTCCAATTTCTATTATGCCAGGCCCAGCTTCTTTTACTTGAAAATATTCTGAAGACTCAACTAATTTCCTAAGATTTTGAGTTCTTCCTTCTTTGTTGTCACCTAATTTCACCACCTTTTCCAAAATTAATTATTTCTCCTCTACCTCTTTTGTTGTTTCATCTTTCTTTACTCCTCCATGAGAATTCTGAAATCACTCCCCCATAGAGTGGTTCTTAGTGCGTCCCAACAATCTACCATATTGGACTCTGTCACCTCATTTTCTGCTGAAAAATATTCTATAGCCTGTGTCATTTCCCCCAAAACAGCTTGTCCTGTAACAAACTGATATTTAAGCTACAGCTTATTTATCCGACACCCCATTCCCTAACAGGAGGTTATAGGTGAGAAGACTGTGATCAGAAATTAGTCTAGTTTCAATTTTCACAAACAGCTTCCTGCTATCAATAAGTAGCTCTCTTGACATAAACTCCAAGTATCCACCAGATTATTTAGATCGAGAAACATTTTCAACAGTTTTGCTTTTATATTCATCCCCTCCTGAGCCCTTCGTGGTTTTGTCTAATTCTGGACTCAGAATACAGTTCAGGTCACCCCAATATAAAAAGTCCTCATTCCAAGTGTACAATGAGTTTATTTAACTCTGCCAAAAATTACTATAACTTAAAGGGACATAAACTGAGCCAAAATAATAATTCTGCCATCAATTTTAGTTTTTACTAAAATAACTCTTCCTTGTGTGTCACATACTGAATCCAATAATTCTCCTTGAAACCTTTACCAAATAAGAGAGCAACCCTAGCGCTTTTTCAGAAATTGTGGCAGAAAATACAAACTATCAGGGTATCTCTTCCTAATTTGTTCCATTCCCTCCCATTCAGCAAAGTCTCTTGCATCATAGAAACATTGGACTTCATTGTTTTTAGTCTAGAAAGTATTCTGGATCTTTTACTAGTGAATTAATTCCATTTACATTCCAGCTGCAACCTGTTAATGATCCCATCATTTCACCAAGTAATACTTAAACCATGCCATTTTCCCATACCCTGAATGATCCTAGACCCATACCCTTGATTCATACAATCCCCCCATGCCTAAGACAAGGTCTTGCATTTCCCTTACCACTTGGTTGCAATTACTGAGCTAGAGCTAGTCCCCCACACAATATCATTTATGTTCTCACATTGCTGTCAATATAATCTTCTCATTTAGCCATTCACATACCCTGCAAATAAAATTGGTAAACGTAGTTTTAAATCTGAGAGTGATTCAGTTACAGAACTGTTGAATAAAGTTTGATTATTTAGTAGCACTTTCAATTTAGCAGGAAAGTTACATATGCCCTTACACCCTCTGCCCATAACTTTTGCTGCAACCCCCATATTTCTTCCTTTGTTTCCATAGAGCTTTAGAGTAGTTGTTCTTAAGATATATCCATTGGTCTCTGTACATAAAGTTCAAGGATATGACATTGCTGAAGGTTATCTCCGTAGTTTGAATAAACATCACATAGAGACTGTGTGTTGAACCTGAAGCTCGGTGTCTGGTCCATCTATTATCCCACAACCCTCCACAGACTTGGTGAGAAGTGGATAACTTGCTGGAAATGTCTACTGGCTGAAGAAGGATGTTTTATGATGGATATCGCCCAGATATCCCAGGTGGACTGATGCACCAGATACTGCCAGAGGAGAACCTAGAGAAGAAAGTCCATGGAGTTCTGATCAGGAACCATGGCCAACAGACTGGGGAGAAGCTGCTGCCTGGACTGGGCCTGGGAGCTCAGAAGACAGCCTAGCCTAAAGATGACAAAGAGATGCAAAGGGGACAAGGAGCTACCGTGGGGTCGAGGCAGACCAGAGATGCAAGACAACACCCTGAAGGTAGAAACCCTGATGAGGATGAGCCACTGGATGAGTGGGCAATGGCTGGTGGCAGACCGCTACAGAGAGAGGCGGAACACCAGTGCCAGGTGTTCAAGATATCCCTGCCAGAGAGTTTGGATAAAGAATCAGAGGAGGATTTTCATGGCTCAGCTGAGGAGAACCCCTGACTGAGCAGGATATCACTTTGTTGCTTTTGATCCCAGGATGTTACCTGTTGGGGATTGGAGATGCAAGTATGGAACTTGAATGTGAGAACCCAGGTAAGACTGTGCCTAGTGATATTGTGCGGGGTTGAAGACTTCAAGCAAACAAGAAGAAGCCTATGAGGCTGAAGTGACTTTTCTTGTATTGATGAAGTTAAATCTATTAACAGTATTGACTGGGGTATACTGCAGGCTAAAGATGCTAATGTTGCCAAACTGTTACAGTATGTTAATGCTAAGAAGGGTATGCAGATTAATGGTGGTGTGGGCAAAACAGTGTTGGTTATATGAGCTGAAGAAAGGTGTTCTGTACCACATGAGGCCCAAACCCTGTACAAAAAGTGTGGCTGCCCAAGTAGTGGTGCCTACAGACAACAAATGATAGAGGCTGCTCACTTTAGCCCTGTGGGCATCTGAGCCATGGTGGGGTATTAGCTCAATTAACCCCATATTATTACTGGCCTGGTATGTACAGACAGGCGGTGGCCTATATTAGGACCTGTCCAGTGTGCAACCAGATAGAGGCACCTGCTGGGGACAGCAGAGGAACTAGTACCCAGGCTGTGGAAAGAGTGTCCCAAAGGGTAGAGGGTAGAGGTCATTAAAGGAAAAAATGGCACCCTTGAAAAAGGGAAACTCTCACACAGGTCAAAGGTACTAGATGGTAACAGATGGCTGAAAATAGCACAATGATTAAAAGGATGTTTATTAAGACACCCCAGAATTAAAGGTTTAGGAACCTGCCTTTTAACATTGCAGGGTATTTAACATGGGAGGTTCCTTGGTTTCCTGTAGTTTTCTGTAGAAACCTGCCTGGGAATAAAATGATCAAGGATTTGGGGTCATAGGTTATAAAAGGTTGAAATAGGAAAGTAGAAACTACTATTGCTTCTTCCATATTCCCGCAGACACTTTGTGTAAGACAGAGGGTCAAGTTGGTTGCTGGCACAAGGCTTGATGTAGCTCAGCAATGGTTCCTTATCTTACACCAAAGTGTAGTATGTTTGGTCAGGCCTGATGGTGAAGAAAGATGTACCCAAGGACAGACAAGGAGTCTGAGGTGGTACATGTATTTTATTTATTTTATTGTTTTTATGGAAAACCTACCAAGGAGGAGATGAATGGAAAATGGATTGGAACCTGTGTTGGGGTAACACCAAGAGTGTCTACCCTCAGGTGTCTGTATCAGTAGCAAGTGAAATGAATGAATCGAGACTTAGTGGGTTTATGAGGAGCTGAACCTAGGACTGAGCCCTGCTTAAAACTGACATGTCTGGTGGAGTTGGAGCAGGTAATTACTCACCCCAGTGAAAGTCTTTCTGTGGTACCGGATGTTACAGCAATCCAGATTTTGAAGAAATACGACAGACTGACTTCGGTGCATCATCAGCTTGAATGGCAGCTTGAGTGCTGTGCCTCTGTGCCTAGAATGATGAAAAACCCTGATTAATCGACTTAAACCTAAACCAAAGAGTTGGATCTTCAATGCCGAAGGAAATAGATACAAAGAGCTGCTCGTAACAAAACAAATGTCTGAGATGGCACCAGAGGGAGAGATTGCACTCTGAGGCCTCATACTCGAGCTTTGCAGCGTTGGTGGACACTGCTCAGCTCAATTCCTCTGCCAGACCCAATTCTTCAGCTCACACACCCAGAAGAGAGTAAAGTGATACAATCTATACTGAGCTCCTGAGCTTCCAAGCTGAAATGAAACAGCTCTATGGGGAGCTACTAAAGGATGTGGAGCTTCTGAGCAAAGGGTTGATGACTCAAAGACAGATCACTACAGCAGAAAATAGAATTGACAATCTAGAAATGGCAGTGCAACAAATACAGGACACCCAGTTACAGATTCAGCGAAGGCAAGAAGATGCCGAGAACCGTGCTAGAAGAAAAATATTAGACTTTATGGTATTCAGGAAGGTGCGGAGGGCCAAGGTATTGCAGAGTTTCTAAATGCAGTGTTGTGAACGGCCCTTGAATTGCCCGATGACCTGGATCTCAAGTTTGAGCGGGTTCATAGGGTCTTAGGCCTCAAGCCAACATCGCTGGTAGCTCGCCTCACGCTCAATTATAGCGTTCCTCAAATATACCATAAAAGAGCGTGTCCTAACTACAGCATGGATGAAGCAAAAATATTCTATGGACAGGATAGAATATATATCGATAATGACTATGCTTCTGATATTCTCAAAGCTAGATGGGAATATCAGCCCTTATTTGTGCCTTTTGAAAGAGCAGAAAATCAAATTCTCCACCCCATATCTTGCCTGTATGGTTATTTGGTTTCTGATGGCAGGAGGGAATTTGAGATGGCGGAGGAAGCCAAACTGGAAGTGCAGAAGCGTGGCATACAGATTCAGAAGCGACCAAAAGAGAAAAGAGTATCACAGAGAGCAGAACAATGGAAAACATGGCACAACCTAAAGACACGAAGAATACTCCCAAACGCTGCTGACGGAGCTGGTTAAAACTCTTGCCTCTTTCAGGCACACCGCTACAGTACCTGATCTCCTTATTAATTTAATTAACAGGGCGGGTGAGTCTGTTTTGTTTGAGCAACTTGGTATTCAAACAACATGAAGTCTTGTTATATTATGACAGTAACAGTTTGATCCAGCTCTAGAACTGCTCGGAGGTGAAATGGTTAAAACCATTCCAAAATAGAATTTTGGCCACGAGCTCTAAGAAGCAGCTCTATCTGTGTTATTTCAAACCTGAACTGTCAGATTCTTTACTCCTCTCAGTGAACAGTCGCTCTGGAGATTTCTCCTACTGCTCGGTTCATTTCTCGGTTTAAAAGTGTTTTCTCAGTTGGATTCAACGAGAATAGTTTATTTAACCTTAAAACCATTGGTTCAAGCTCTATCTGTGGTAACCGTAAGTAAATTAAAGGTTTTTGTCTGTGTGGAACTTGTAAGTTATCGGTTCGGTTTTGAACCGATCAGCTGGGTTTAAAACTCATTTAAAACTAAAATTAACATTTTAGAGTGTAGTTCCCAGTTCTTATCGGTTCTAAAAACAGATTTATTACGTTTTTCCAATACCGTGACACGGTTAGGAACCGATAAAGGGTGTTCTTGCCTGGCACTACCGTTAAAAGGCAAGTTTTCTGGTTAGCTGGCATTATGTCTGAGAAACCCAAAGAAAACCGGGCCCACTGGGTTTCAACACTGTGATGTTTGTGGGGAAGTCTTTGCCAAGGCTGACCACACACCACATGTGTTTATTGTCTGGAGTTTGACCACCTCCAGTCAGACTGCCAGATATGCAAGAATTTCCTGCAGCCACCCTGGAAAAAGATTGGGCAGGCTCAGGGAACGAGAGACCAAAAAGTCCGCTGACCGGATGGCCAGCCCGGTTCGGTACCAACCGAACCTGAGGGAGTGCCTCTGACCAGGGCGAGACTTCTCGGCAAAGAAAGCTGGTTCTGAGGAACCACTTCCAGTAAAGAAAACAAGAAAATCAGCAGGTTCTGGAGTCCAAAACCCTTCTCCAACTGCTGCAGAGATAGCAAAAGCCATACAAATTGTCCAGTCACTGTCTCAGGGTCCGTCCGAACTGCCACTATCTGGCAAAAGGTCGGTTCGTCCTGTCCCAGTGGTTCAGGAATATGATATTGAGGAATTTTATGAACCAGAGGAGGGGAGGATGATTATGAGCAGTATGAATGTGGCTGGGAAGGTCTGGTGTGCCCATTGAACGGACATCTCTCCAGACAGACCTTTAGAATCTCCCCATGCTGTCGGAGTCCCATCTCATTTTATGTTTTACAAAAAGTTGTTGAACCCTTCAGCTTCCCTTAGAGGAAGCTGTGGATGAGCAAGAGGAGCCTGATTTTGTAGAAATGATGGATATTCCAGAGTCTAGGAGATTGTCTATTCCTTTACATAAGTCTTTTAGGAAGCAAACAATAAAAATTTAAAAGCTCTAATTCTGTGCCTCCTGTAGATAAAAAGATGGACAGAAGGTACATTGTCAGGTCCTGATACAGAATTCCTTTCTCAGCAATGCAGTCATGTTAGTAGTTCAGGCTGCAGCCTGTGATAAAGTTATTATTCCCTGGCTTCACATCCTCCTGACAAGGATTCCAGGAAGATTGATGCCATGGCAAAAACAGTATATGGCAGCTCTCTCTGGGACTCAGGCAGGCAAATTATATGGCTTATGTAGCTAGGTATCAGAAGTCTAGATGGGATACTGTTATGCACTAGCTGCAAGCCCATGGCCAGCTGGCTAGTGAACTAGAACAGGTGGCTGCTGATGGCATTGAGGCTTCTAAGGTTCAGTTTCATGCTGCTGTGGATGTTAATGATGTTTCCTCTAGGGTCATGGCCACATCTGTAGCTTTCTTCAGAGGTTGGCCTGGCTCAGGTGTACTAGTCTGTCACAGGATACCCAGACTAAGGCTATGGATTTTCCTGTGGTGGGAAATTCTCTGTTTGGGGAGCAGACAGAGAACTACATGAAAAAGATGGATGAATATGGGACTACTTACAAGAGTGCCCAGGCTAAGGAGCGGCAAGCCACTCCTCAAAGGCATACCCCAGGGCAGGGGTAGGCCTTTTCACAGGCCTTTATCAGACTCAGGCCTCCTCTGCCTATGCTCAGAGGGGCTTCTTCAGAGGTAGAGGCATGCGAGGGGTGGGCGGACCTGCTCCCACTCCCAGCCTAAAGCTCCTGCAAGTAGGCACCCTGATGGGGTGCCCAGGGCCGATTCTCCTGTACCGTAGGGGGCAGGCTGGCTTGTTTCAGTAAGAATTGGGCTTCTTAACCTCAGACAAGTGGGTTCTGGTAGTAAGCCAGGGTCTGGTTCTCAGCTTCAAAAGTTTCCCAAGTTGAGAAGCAGACTTTTCTACCTGCAAGTGCTTCAGAGACCCTTGCTCTGGAAGCAGAGGTCTCATCCCTGTTAGCTCTCAGAGCAGTAGAAAGGGTTCCTCCCTGCACCAGAGCAGGGGTCTGTATTCCAGATACTTCCTTACCCCAAAAAGACAGGAGAATGGCGGCCCATATTAGATCTCAGATATCTGAACAAGCATCTTTTGAAACCAAAGTTCAAAATGGTAACTCTGGCAATGATTTTACCCTCCCTAAGGCCAGGGGACTGGCTAGCCTCCTGGACCACAAGGATGCCTATTTCCATGTCCTAATCAGAAGCTCCATCAAAAGTACCTCAGATTCGAACTGCCCTCAGGTCATTACCAGTTCAGAGCAATGCCCTTCGGCCTTACCTCTGCCCCAAGGGTATTCACAAAGTGTCTAGTAGTGGCAGTGGCTCACTTAAGGAGGCAAAGGATTGCTGTTTTCCTCATCTAGACGACTGGCTCATTGTAGGTCAGTCCCCAGAACAGGTAAATCTCACCTGCAGGTCACCCAGCAGCTTCTCACCTCCTGGGCTTTCTGCTAAATCTACCAAAGTCGGTTCTGGAACCAGTCCAGGTACTCACCTTTATAGGGGCAGAATTGGATACAAAGCTAGCCAGAGCCTTTCTTCCCTTAGAAAGGGTAAGGAATTTAGTGGCTCTGGCCTCCTCCTTCACTCTGCAGGTCTCTCGACCAGCAAGACACTTTCTGCAGCTCCTGGGGCACATGGCTGCATCCACAGCTGTTGTGCAGGGAGCAAGATTTCAGATGAGAGACATTCAGTTTCACTTGAGAACCTATTGGTTTCAGAGAAGAGACCCCTTTCCAAGTTGGTCCCAGTGACTCGAACCTTGATCCTAGCCCTCCAGTGGTGGCAGGATCAGAGCACTTAAGATTGGGGTCCCTTCATTTCCCCACTCACGACTTGACTCTCACTACAGATGCTTCCCTTCTGGGTTGGGATCGTGATGAGCACCTTTCCACTCAGGGAGTGTGGTCCCCCAGGAATCTCTGCTCCACATCAATTTGCTGGAACTCAGAGCTGTATTTTTAGCTCTTCAAGCATTTTCTGTATCTGTCCACGACAAGGTGATACAAGTCAGAACAGACAACACCACAACAATGTGGTACATCAACAAACAGGGGCACTCTGGTCTAGCCTTGTGCACCGAGGCAATGAAGTTGTGGTCTCTGGCCTATTCCCTGAACACTTCCTCATAGCAGTTCATCTTCCAGGAAGGACAATGTCCCAGCGGATGCTCTCAGAGGATTTCCCAGGGCCATCACGAATGGTCCCTGGATCCTCAAGTGCTGGGGATAGTCTCTTGCCAGATGGGGCACCCCTCAGATAGATCTTTTGCAGCCCCAGACAATCACAAACTTCCTCTGTTCTGTTGCAGGCCTCCAGTGCTGGCTCAGTTCCCTGGATGCCCTTCTTCTGGATTGGGAGGAAAGTTTCATGCTTTCCTCCCTTCCTCTCCTATTCAAAGTATTAGTCAAAATCAGATCTCAGCCTTGCAGGATGATTCTGATTGCCCGGATTGGGCCAGGCAGCCTGGTACCCACTCCTTCTGTCACTGACAATCCATCTTCCCTTTGCCTCCCCAGGAATCACAACCTGTTGACTTGTGCCCAGGAAGGGTTTGGTATCCGGACCTCAGATCCCTCAACCTCAAGGCCTGGCTCTTGAGGAGTTAGAGTTTGCTGATTTACACCTCTCAGGGTGTTCTTGAGATCCTAAAGGCTTCTAGAAAGCCTTCCACTAGGCTACTTATAGTTCTAAATGGAAAAGGTTTTCAATTTGGTGTGCGGGAAAAATATTTCCCAGAATCAGCTGATTTGCCCACTGTGTTAGATTACATAGTACATCTTAATTCCTTGGGTCTCAGACCAGCTACCCTGAGAGTTCATTTGGCAGCTGTATCTGCTTTTGTGTCAGCAGGAAAGTCATCCCTCTTTCCTCTCATCCTGTGTTTTCCAAGTTTTTTAAGGGATTACTCCATACTAATCCACCCTTTTCGAACCGGCCCCTGCTTGGGACCTGAATGTTTGCATTGCCCAGCTAATGCAACACCCTTTGAACCTCTGTCTTCTGCAGAGCTTAAGTACCTAACTTGGAAAACTGTTTTTCTAGTGGCTATCACTTCTGCCAGGCGCATAAGTGAGTTGCAAGCCTTGTCAGTGGAAACTGACTTTATTTCTTTCCACAGGGATAAGGTAGTCCTTAGGACTAATAGGAAGTTTTGCCTAAGGTGGTTTCAGATTTCCATCTTAATCAATCTATCTCCTTCCAGTATTTTTCACTGATCACCCCTCGTCTGGTGAGAGGAGGTTGCACAGCCTGGATGTTAAGAGAGCTCTTAGTTACTATATAGAGCGCACCAAAGGTCACAGGTCCGAATCCTCCAACTTTCCTTACCTATGGTGAAGCTGGGAAAGGCAAACCTGCCACTAAGAGATCAATTGCCAGGTGGATTGTCTCTTGTATCCAATTTGCTATCAGAAACTGGGCAGAGCCCCCGGTTTGAGGGCTCATTCTACCAGGGTACAGCTGCATCTCTAGCTGCTGCCAGAGACATCCCTATATTAGAGATTTGCCAGGCTGCTACTTGGAAAACGGTACACTACTTGCTAGCATTACTCCCTGGATGTCCAGGCCAGGAGAGATGCTCGGTTTGGCACAGCTGTTCTTCAGAGCCTATTCCTAAGTAGGTTCTGCCCTCCTCCATGGAGGTACTGCTGTGTATTCTGATACTGTCATAATATAGCAAGACTTCATGTTGTTTGAAGAAAAATTACTCACCTTAGTAATGTTGTTTCTTCTAATGGAGTCTTGCTATATTATGACCTCCCCCAACCTGCCCTCTCAGAACCTCTACTTGGGTGGGTGCGGCAACTTGGTGGGCACCTTTATGCCCTGTTAGCATTTTTGTCCCCTTGGGGCTTTGGGGTGTGTGTGTGTGTGTGTGTGTGTGTGTTCTGTTATACTTATGTTTTATTCTCATATTATTAGAATTGTGTTAGTATTTCTGGTCCCCTGACTTGAGTCTTGGGTGTTGGGACCAGCAATGGTTGTTATTATTTAGGTAGCCATTTGCTAGTGTAGGTTACAGCTTCCACACAGACCTTAGTGAGTTTTGGCTCAGTAAGATCTGACAGTTCAGGTTTGAAATAACACAGATAGAGCTGCTTCTTAGAGCTCGTACAAAATTCTATTTTGGAAAGGTTTTAACCATTTCACCTCCGGAGCAGTTCTAGAGCTGGATCAAACTGCTACTGTCATAATATAGCAAGACTCCATTAGAAGAAACAACATTACTAAGTTGAGTAATTTTTTCACTCTCCAGTCACATCAGAGCAAGCTAAGACTGTAAGTGGACTTAACATTTTACATTTAACAGGACTGTGCGGGTGGTATGATGTGACTAAGAGCCTGAAAAGATCAGTGGGAGCTTTCTGAGTTGTGAACTGAGTCACTTACCTGAGTAGGAACTGTTTGATTGGGCCAGCCTGACTCCCGGACTCCAGAATTGGAGGCGAAGCACACCAGACTTGTTCATTAGGGGTTTATTTTGCCCCTGCCTCTACTGGGCCCCTGAATACTGAGGCAATCTTTGAATGCAGTTAGCGATTTCAACCCATGACTGCTTCCTTACAGGGGCCAGACTATAATTGGATATGGGAGGCCACGATTGTGGATTTGTATGACCGCTCTTGTACTTGATGGGAAGTCTGGAAGTATTGGGGGATGGGGAAATTCAGCAACTGAAGTAGGAGGAAGGGGAAAGACGATGTGCATTCTGTCTGTTTGCTGTGGTCCCTGCCCTCCCTTTAACTGGCCGTGCTAAATGGATTTGCCTGATAGATGACCTGGAGGCTCTGTGGCTCGTGTTCCTCTGGGTGGCTTCCTCACCCTCTAGTGCTTGATCGCTATTATAGGGTCTTGGGCTTGACTCACGGGCCCTATGGGAACTCTTATTAGCCCAATTTTCTATTGTCCTATAGAGCAGGTCGTCTCTAGGCACTAAAGAGAGAGACAGAATGACACCTTTACACATCCTACCTTTTTCCCATTTTTTTCTCTGGTCTGGTTTTATTGGATGCCACTTGGGAGCTGACACCCCTCATGGTTATCTTTAGTTTCCCACAATTAGGGGAGAGTAGCTCCTGGGAGGCCTGACTTAAATTTCCTGCGACTACCTTCCCCATAGCGGTCGGTATAACCACTGCTTGTGGAAAAGCAGGAGATGCAGTTATCCTCTCTACATTGGAAGTCAAGCAGCCTTTTAGATCTGAGTTCCACTGTTTCAGTAAAATATTATGCTGGGCAGCCCAGTTGGTAGCCCATCATACTTAGTGCCCTATGGTTTGGGCAGCTCTTGTTGTTGATTTGTTGAATATTGTATTAGTTTTTCTCTTATCGTTCTTATTTTGTTTTTGTTAAAATGCATAATTGTTAGTCCTTGACATAACATTTGGAAAACAGCCTGATGAAAGAATAAGTCATTGGTTCAGAAATTTGGGGAAGAATGATCTGGATTTCAGGATTAAAGTATTTTGTGGTACTGAATAAGAATGGAGGTGAAAGTGGGGTTGGGCTGGATCGGGGGTAGTTGAAAAGTTATTTGTACTGTCCAATATGAGGTTTAACCACATCTACTATATATATATATATATACAAAATGATTAAGTCCTCATTGGCAATATCACTGAATATTAATGGAATTCACTCCCGGTTAAGAGGGCCAGACTTAACTAATTCATTAAGAGAGAGAAGCCTGAATTGGTAGCCCTGAAGGAGACACATTTGTTCCAAAGTGAGCACAATAAATTGCAAAACAATAGGTACCTATTACTCGCAGCTTCAGCCACATAGATCGGGGCATAGAAAGGGGTGGCACCTCCTGGTAAAACAGCCATGTGGGAAGAGATAGATAGGAGGGAGGACCCCGAGGTCTTTATGTTATAGTTACTGGCCACCTTTACAATCGGGAGGTTACTCTGTCTTCGTATATCTCTCTCCTGGCTCAACAAAATTCATTGCACAAAAATTTTTAGCGGATCTACTTTCAGTTTTTAGGGGCCAACTGATACTGGGGAGATTTGAACATTATTATGGATCCCTTGCTAGATGTTTCTAAGAACCTCCTCATAGGGTTAATCCCGCATAAAAATATATCGAGGCAAACATGGCTAGCTTGGGATTCGTGGATGTCTGGCGACATACCTTCCCCACCTCTAAAAGCTTTACCCACGTATCAGCTAGAGCGGGGTGGCAGAACGACTAGATTAGGTTTCACTACAATAGAGCATTATGAATTGCTAGCAGATATTTGGCACGGGGCCCCATTGCTATCAGATCATGCCCCGGTTTGTGTGAGGCTGCAATTGGGAAACCCATAAGGTTACCTTGGAGACTAAATATGGCTCACCTTAGGGATCGTGAATTTAGGCAAGAAATACTGGAGTTAATTCCAGGAATTATTGAGGATAATAAGAAGTTGGAGATGTCTCCGGGGACACTTCGGATACCTTGAAGGTGGTCTTGAGAGACCTCATAATAAAAGCTTCGTACAAAGTAGAAAGGCCTGGAGCAGCACTACTAAAGTCTCCAGGAGAATTACAAACACTGCAGATGATGTGGGATCAGGGAGATCATACAGTTAAGCCCCAAATTTTAAGGGTCAGACAACAACTTCAGAAATGTCTCGATCAACAAGTTGAGCAGCAATTATTTTATTTAAAGCATTATTACTATGAGGGATTCTTAGGATTCATAGGAAATATTCAAGCAGTTGTGACAAGTATCCTTATAGCTTGCCTTAGCCCAATTTAGATTATCAAAATTCATATACACTGAATCTAAATTCCATGTCCAATCTAGTTTTAAATGTTTTCGTATCCAGGCTATCTATTGTTGTTTAATATAATTCGATAGAGGATGTCACGACTTCTTTCAGTGAACCATTTGTTTCATAGTTTTAAATTCCACCTAGGCTGGAAGAGTTATTTAGAGTGCTTCCTTGTGCTTACTCGATCGTTATTAAATTTGATACTCAACTCATCCTGCAGATTGTAATCACTTAGAATTATATAACACATGCACATGTCTCCTCTGAATCTTCGATAAGTAAGAGAGTACATTCCTAAAATTTTCAACCTTTCGCTATAAGATTTATTATCTAGTCCAGTAATAGCTTTAGTCATTCTTCTTTGTATACCTTCAAGCCTATTTGTATCTTCACGCTTATAAGGTGACCACACCTGGGCACAGTATTCAAGATGTGGCCTAGCAAGAGAGTTAAACGATGGTATTAGAACTTTAGCTTCCTACTGGATATGTGTCTGAGTATACTATTTAAATTCTGGTTCGCCTTTTTTATCTGGAGGTACAATGCTGACTAAACGAAAAATCTGGGGTAAAACAAATTCTCAGATCTCTTTCCTGAATAGTATCTAACAGATTAACTTGTCCAATTTTATATGTAGCTTTGGATTATTTTTGCCTAAGTGCATAGTTTGCATTTAGCTAAATTTAGTTCTAATCTGTTAGTTTCAGTCCAGGATGCTACCTTACTGATTGCTGATTGTAAAGCTAGCACATCGGATGAGTTGCTTACGATGGTTCCCAGTCTGCAATCATCTGCAAATCTGGATAGCCAGATATTCGGGGTATTCATTTTTAGAGTTGATATATAAGCATTAAATAAACAATGCCCTAATACCGCACTCTTGAGGAACCCCACTAGTCACCAGGGCCGATTCTGAATATATACCCTTAACCACCACTGTGTCTGCCTTCTGTCACTCAACCAATCTCTGATCCAACATATCACATTGGTCTCAGTCCCAAGGTTTTTAGGACAGCTATCAACTCTCCATGTGGTAATTTGTCAAAGACCTTTGAAAAGTCCATAAAACAACATCGACTGGATTACCTTGGTTGAGTTCTCTATTAACCTTCTCGTAGAAGGTTAAAGATTTGTTTGACAAGACCTTGACCTGGTAAAAGCCATGCTGTGATGTATCAGTCATGCCTTTAGCATACAAAGAAACTGTTATCCTTTCCTTTAATATACTCTCCAGTATTTTCCCCAAGAGTGATGTCAGACTTATTGGTCTAAAATTAGATGGTAATGTTTTGTGCCCTTCCTGAAAATGGGAATTACGGTAGCCTTCCAACCATTAGAACTACCCCTTTATCTAAAGATGTCTGAAAATATATGTAAGTGGTGTAGCCAAAATCAGCTATTTCCTTATAACCCTAGGATGAATATGATCAGGGCCTGGAGACTTATTGGTATCAATTGACTTAAGTTTATCTAATACCTCACCGAATCAATTACAAAACTCCAGGAGTTGGAATATCTTGACATTCCTCGTGGATTAAGGGTTTAGTATTAAATACGAACAAAATATTTATTTTGTATATCAACCATTTCCTTGCTTGACAAAGGCTGTTGCAATTCTTCCTTGAAGGGACCTATCGTATGTGAATTTCTTCTCTCACTGTTTATGTATGAATAGAAGGCTTTCTTATTATCACTGACTTTAGAGGCTAATGATAATTCAAAATTAGCTTTTGCATTTCTAATTGTTATTTAATTTTAGATTAAATTTTTGAGTGCCAACCTATTGGTCAAGTAGGATCTTTTTAAATTTTTTGTAAATTTTGTTTTTTTTATTAGTCAGTTTTTAATATTAGAGGTGAACCACTGAGGTTTTAGTTTACCATTGTTATATTTTTACTAATAGGTATGTATTTTACCATTAGATTCCTCAGACATCCTAGTAGTAGTTCCCACATCTCATTAACGGACATATTTAGAAAATTTCACCCCAATCCCAACTGGAGAATTCTTGTCTGAATTTGTTAAAATTAGCTTTTCCAAATTCAGTCTAATTGTTACAGCAGTTTTGTTTATAACATGTGGTTTGTAATTTTAAACAATACTGTACTATGGTCACTGTTACCCAATGGAGGGTTAACAGATACATCCGATGAGCAATCCCCCATATTAGTCAATATAATATCCAGAATGTTGTTTTCCTGGTGTTATCAACTACTAATTGTCTAAGGCCTAGCTGGTTAACGATCTAAAAAGATCTTTCTAATTTAGAGGTACCTTGCCATGATGTCCATTTAATATTTGGTAGATTCAGATCACCCATGATTATAATGTTATCAGTGGGGTCAAGAGTTTGGAGTTGTTTAATTAAGTCTAAATCCTGGTTTAATGAGTTGGAAGGTGGTCAGTATGTTAATCCCAAAATAATTTTTGACCCATCAGTTGGAAGTAATTTAACCCATAGGGATTCAAGATGGAGTTCTTCCTTTATTATTTCTTCACTGTTAATAGATTCGTGGATATAAATAGCTACACCACCACCTCCTTCTATGGTCTCTAGATTTACAATATAAGGTATAGCCTTCCACATGGTAAGTAAGTATATCATTAGTATCCCACCAAGTTTCAGTAATCAGGGAAATATAGAAACATAGACTTTGATGGTAGATAAGGACCACTTGGCCCACCCAGTCTGCCCATTTCCTACCTGATAAGCTGCAGATTCTAGTTAACCAACAGCCTACTTCCTGCTACCCCCACTACAATTGCCTTGTGTCTGTCCCATGCATGTTTGAATTCCCCACTGTTTTAGCCCCAACAACCTCCCAGGAAGGCAGTTCCATGCATCCACTACTCTCTCCGTGAAAAAGATTTCCTCACATTACCCTGAGCCATCCCCCTCTATCTTTTAAATTGTGTCCCGTTGTTCTTACATCTCTTTTTGAAAGATGCTACCCTCCTGGACTTTGTTGATTCCTTGAGGTACTTGAATGTTTCTATCATGTCCCCATCCCTCCTTTCATCAAGGGTATACATATTAAGCTCTCTCAGTCTCTCTTCATATGATTTCTGATGCAGACCCTGCACCATTTTAGTTGCCTCCTCTGGACTGCTTCCATCCTGTCTATGTCCTTGTGTAGATGAGGTCTCCAAAACTGCACACAGTACTCCAGATGGGGTCTCACCAACTGTGTGTACAGAGGATAACCACTTCCCTTTTCTATTTGTGATGCCCTTCCTATGCATCCCAGTATCCCACTGGCTCTCCTTACTGACTTCTCACATTGCTTACCCACCTTTAGATCATCTGATATGACTACCCCAAGTCCCATTCCATTCCATTTTTGTTGCTGTTAGTACCTCCTGCTATTGTGTACTATTCTCCTGGGTTTTGTTTCCCAGCTGCATTACTTTGCACTTCTTTGCATTGAATCTAAGTTGCACATGTCTGATCATTCCTCCAACCTTGCCAAGTCCTTCTCATCCTTTCTCCACCCCTTGTGTATCAACTCTGTTACAGATCTTTGTATCATCTGCAAAGAGGCATACCTTTCCTCAGACCCTCTGCAATGTCACCTATAAAGATGTTAAAGAGGACTGGACCCAGTACTGACACAAGGGTACTCCACTAGTGACCCCCCTTTCCCCAGAATGTGTTCCACTCACTATACCTTCTGTGTCCTGTTGTGCAGCCAGTTTGCAACCCAGGCTACCACCCTGTGACCCACTCCCAAGCTGGCTAACTTGATTATTAATCTTTTGTGTGGGACTGTGTCAAATGCCTTGCTAAAGTCTAGGTAGGCCATATCCACAGCCCCTCCCTGGTCTATTACTTTGGTCACCCAGTCAAATAAATCTATTAGATTCATCTGACATGATCTTCCTGCTGTAAATCCATGCTGCTTTGGGTCCTGTGCCCCGCTGCCTCTAGGTACTCAACAATTCTTTCATTCAGAGTGATTCCATCATTTTCTCTACCACTGAGGTCAAACTTACAGGTCTGTAGTTTCCTGCTTCTGCCTTGCTCCCACTTTTGAAGGGAATCACATCTGCCCTCCTCCAGTCCTTAGGTACCACCCCATCCTCCCATGATTTGTTAAAAGTGTGGTCAGTGGTGTCACTAGGTCCTCCCTAGTTCTTTTAGGATTCTGGGGTGAATCCCGTCAGGCCCCATTGCTTTGTCCACCTTGAGTTTTAGGAGTTCTTTCAGGACTCTTTCTTCTGTAAATGGGCTGGTGTCACCCCCTACCCAAAGTGCTTCTATTGTCTGGTTTAGGTAACTCCTCCTCATCTTCTTTTGTGAATACTGAGCAAAAGTATTCATTCAGTATCTCTGCCTTTTCACTGTCTCCCTCTGCCTATCTTCCTCTCCCTTATTAATCTTCACTATTCCTCCTTAACCTTTCTATGCTCCCTAATGTACCTATAAAGGTTTTATCCCCTTCTAACTGACTTGGCTATTTTTTCCTCAGTTTGGGCTTTTGCTATTCTGACTGCCTTCCCCACTTCTTTCTGCTTTAATTGATACAGTTCCTGTCATTGCTCCTTCTGTGATGCCTTATACTTTTTGAATGCAGCCTTTCTCCTTAACCTTCCCTGCCACCTCTTTTTGAGAACCATAGTGGTTTTTACTCCGCTTTGTTTGCTTTATCTGTTTCACACAAGGCTTGTTGCCTCTATGATGGCAGTTTGATTTTTCTCCATTGTTCTTCCACCCTCCTTTTTGGCCATTTGCTAGTGTATTCCTCAGGTATTCACCCATTTTGCCAAAGTCAGCCCTTCTAAAGTCCAGTATGCTTGTTTTTGTATGGCTTGTCTCCATGGTTGTGCTTATTGTAAAGCACACTATGCAGTGGTCACTTGTTCCCAGATGTCTACTGACTTCTAAATTTGTGATCCTCTCCATTTGAGAGTACCAGGGCTAGTATTGCTTCCTCCAGAGTGGGTTCCAACACTAGCTGTCTAAGGCCTGCCCCCTGCAGGGCATCGAGAATGACCCTGCTCTTGGATGTGGCTGCAGTACATGTCATCCAGTTAACATCTGGCATATTCAGGTCCCCATTAACAGTATCGCCCTTTTTCAGCCATTTTGAGAATGTCCTCTATCATTTTCTTGTCCATTTCTTCCCTTGAGATGGGGGTCTGTATACAACCCTGTGCGGATTGTGATGCCATTCCCTGTCTCCAAGGTGACCCAAGTGCCTCTTGTCCTCCCCTTTACTTTTTAGTTCTGTAGCTTTGATCTCTTCCCTTATGTATAAAGCTACTCCACCTTCTCTTTCCCCTCCCTGTCCCTTCTGTAGACTGTGCACCCAGTATGTTGACATCCAGTCATGGTTCCCCATGCACCATGTTTCTGTGACTGCCACAATATCAAGTGTTCATCTTCCATCAAATCTACTAGCTCAGGAAGCTTGTTTCCCAGACTATGGGCATTGGTACTCATTGCCCTCCATTTAATGTTGGCTTTATCCTTTTTCCCCATGCCTGCTCTTTTTGCCTTGTCTATTTTCCATTTACCCGTTCTGCCCTCTGTTAAGCACTGTACTTCAGTATTTACCTTACTACCCATCATGTTTTGTGGGGAGGCTTGAAATTTTCTGCCTCTTATTAGCACCTCCTCTCATGGCTAGTTTAAAAGCTTGCCAAGGAAGCATTTAAACCTGTCACTTAGGATCTTGGTTCCCTTCCTGGACAGATGCAGACCATCGTGCCAGTATAAACCTTCAACTCTCCAGGTGTACCCCAGTCCCCAATGAAGCCAAAGCCCTCTGCTCTGCACCAGTTTTGCAACCATTCATTAAACTGCATGGTGTGTAGTACCCTAGCCTCACCCTGCCATGGACTGGCAGCACCTCTGAGACAGTAACTGTGCTTGCTACCTGTCTGAGGCCCCTCCCAACTCCACAATTTCATCCTGTACTGCACTGATCCCATGCCTAGCTAGGTCATTTGTCCCAAGGTGGACAATGATATCTAGTTCCCTCTCCTGTGATGCTGCTTCTGCAATCCTGAGGATTACTTCTTGTCCCTCAAGCCATGGCACCAGGCAGGCACCTTACTTCCCTCTCCTGTCCCTTCCCAGGTCTACCCTCTAACAACTGAGTCCCCTATCAGAAGCTGTTTCCTTCCCTGTGGTGTCCCTTGCCACCCTTCTGTGGGTCTCCTTGTGGGTGTCCTCAGCATTCTTCTTGGTCTCCACTGAGGGTGCCATCATAGAGGAACCTTGCTCTGCCAGACTGGCATATGGTTTGTGTAGAGGTACAACTAGGGGCTTCACCTCTGTTCCACCACCCGACCCTCCCAGAACCCACTGTGGTCCAACTGCTCTTCATACTTGGCAGCCTCTGTGGCAGTGGTGCTGTTTGGGTGGGGAGGCCTCCTTAGTCCTTGCCAGTTCAGCCTGGAGGTGGGCTACCTCCTCCCTCAGAGCTGACAGTTGCCTGCAGATAGGACAGCAACACAGTTTCCAGAATGTCTCCGGAAAACTGCTGCCCCACAGCCAGTGCATTGCATCACCCCCACATGTCCTCTCCTTATAATGTACAATATGTTATATATATATAAATATTTTTTCTTCCTTTGTGTGGTGTGTTCTTACTCTTTATGCATTGTGCTGGGTTATTAAGAATATGACAGTTCTGCCCGAGACCTGTTGAGGAAGTGATGTCAGAACCTTGGCTATAAAGGAACGTCACGCCTGGGGGGTGGGTGGGTAGTCTACAACCACTGGTGACTGTTAGAAACAATCAAATACACCACTGCTCCACCACCCTGGTGAGTACTGCCCTTTATAGTAATTCAGCTAAACTCCAGTAACTGATTTGTCAACGATTTAAAAGTAATTTGATGCAAACTGTTACAGAATACTAGTAGACAGTCCAGTTAGCCACAAAGGAAAATCAAATATGCAGTTATTTCAACCCTTCTGAAGTTGCTCACAAGATAAGTAGTTTTGAAAACCCCTTTCTGATTTAAAACGAAAATAATTAAACACAAAGCAATACCAATGTAAGACTGTAAAGTAAGGAAAACTTCCTCAGATGTAAGTAAGAGATCAGTTGCAGATTTCTAGTCCAATATAGTATATCCCATGCAGCTTCTCAGTTGTTTCAAAGCAAATTTGAATATGCTGGACAGATAGAAGGATTTTAAATTCCTCGAATTTATTAGTGAGGCTTCTTGCGTTTATTAGGGCACCCTCCAACATGGAAAATCTAGAACCTTAATATTCAAATCTGAAGGATTTTACTTCCAACCCCCTTTTTCCAGTTTAAATGGAACTGAATAACCTCATTAATTCTTTTGCTTATGCTTCTGGTTCCAGCATAGCTTAAATGGAGCCCATCATCTTTATAGAAGGATTTCTTGCCAAACGTCGAGAAATTATCCATATAACCTAGCTTTTCCTTTAGACAATAGCTGCAGTAACCATTGATTAATATGTATTATTGATTCATTTTTATAGGCATGGTATCCAAATGTGGGTAAAAGCCCTGAAATTATTATTTCTCCTTAACCTGTCTGATCCTTCTAACTACCTCCATTAAACTAGCCTGGAAAGAGGTAATGTTTATTTTTGTTGCATCATTTACACCCAGATGTAGTATCACTAAGGGGTAGAGGTACCTCAAGAAGTCCATCCAGTAAATCAGGAATATTCCCATTTTAGCCCCAGGAAGGGTGCTAACTGTGGTACTAGCTTTTTGCCCAGAGCACACCATTGAATCAACTTCCTTTATCATAGAATCACCAATGACCACAATATCTCTGTTGTGATTCTGATTACTATCTAAGGTGTTCTGTTTATCCGGTTGAACTGAACTCTAATTCTTTAGTCAAAATAGTCTCGTGTTTAAGAGGTTCATATTTGTTGTGGAGTGGTATGGGAGGCCGAGGGGGCTAGAAAGTTAGCTAGAAGGTTAAGAGAACAAAAGCCTGGGCTTCTAATGGCTCCCTATTCATAGAAACATAGAAACATAGAATTTGGCAGATAAGGACCGCTTGGCCCACCCAGTCTGCCCATTTCCTACCTACTGGATAAGCTGCAGATCCTAGTTAACCAGTAGCCTACTTCTTCCTACCCCACCCCCAGAATTGCCTTATGACTATCCCATGCATGCTTGAATTCCACCACTGATTTTGACTCCACAACCTCCTCCGGAAGGCCATTCCATGCATCCACAACCCTCTCTGTGAAAAATACTTCCTTAAATTACCTCTGAGCCGCCCCTCTATCTTCAAATTGTGCCCTCTTGTTCTTGCACACCTCTTTTGAAAGATGCTACCCTCTTGGACTTTGTTGATTCCATTGAGGTACTTGAAAGTTTCTATCATGTCCCCCTCTCCTCCTTTCTCGAGGCTATACATATTAAGCTCCTAAGTCTCTCTTCATATGTCCTCCGGGCAGACCCTGCACCATTTAGTGCCCTCCTCTGGACAGCTTCCATCCTGTCTATGTCTTTGCGGAGATTGGGTCTCCAGAAACCAGGGTCCTGCATACCTCCCCAAAAATTAGACAAATATTTACTAAAAATTATCAAACTCTTTATACTCAAAAGTCCCTCCTTCTGAAATGGAGATTCATAAATATTTTAGTACACTTTCCCTCCTAAGCTTACGGAAGCACAAGCCCAGGCTCTGACCTGCCCCCATAACCAGGCCGGAAGTGGGCGTATCCTTCTAAGGGGCCAAAATGCTAAAGGCCCCAGGGTCCGATGGTTACCGGCAGAATTTTTAAAACTTCACTAATCCCCATTCTTTACTGGCTATGCATGATGTGCAACAGGAGAAACCCCTCCATCTTGGCAATATGCCACGATTGTGGTAGCCCCAAAGCCTCACAAAGATTTAAAACATGTTGCCTCTTATAGACCCATTTCTATGTTGAATTATGATTATAAAATATACATGTCCATTAAAGCACACAGGGTAGAAGTTCTTATTCTGATTTTGGTTGACCCGATCAGGTGGAATTCATTAAGGAACGGCAGGCCCATGATGCAATTAGATGGATCTTTTGTTGATAGAGTATGCGGTGGCTCTTGGGAATTCCCTGGTGACACTTGGACTGAATGTTGAAAAAGCATTCGACAGGGTCGCTGGACTTTTCTCTGGGCGATCTTGTCTGAATTTGGGTTCCCTAAGGAGATGATTAAACAGCTACAAAATATATACAAGTCCCCTAAAGCCTATGTGAGACTGGATGGAGCTATTTCTGACCACATTGAGCTTACTAGGGGTACACGTAAGGGATGTCCCCTTTCACCTCTATTGTTTGTATTGTATTTGGAACCCCTGGCAGTAGCCATTAGGCAAAACCCAGATATTGAAGGTTTACCTATGGGAGGTAGAATGTTTAACTTGTCCATGTTTGCAGACGATATACTGCTTACCTTTGCTAGCTCTGAGATCTCCATACCTGTTTTATGGGAACAACTCAAGTGGTTTGGTGCATTAGCAGGTTATAAAGTTAATGATCAAAAACTGAAGTATTACTTTATAACTTTAGGCCTACACAACAGCTAAAATTGGTCTACATTCAGATGGAACAAAACAACAATGAGACATTTAGGTGTTAAATTATCCACTAATTTAGAGGCCACTGATATCTTGAATTTTGAGCCACTGAGAACACAGCTTACTGGTCAGATGGGCTCAAATTCGCTTGAGTTTCTTTCATAGAATAGAGGCCATAAACAAAACAAACTACCTAGAATTTCATTTTCCTGAAGAATCTCCCACACCACTGACCAGTACATATTTTAGGGAATGGGATAGAATAATATCTAGATTTATTTGGAATGGAAAGCCCCTCGGATCAGATATTCTATACTGCAGCTGTCACGGGGAAAGTGGCGGTCTTAATTTACCTAGCTTTAAGGACTATTTCAGGGTGGCACAGCCCACGTTTTGCTGAGTTGGCTTAATCCACATTATATAGCCTACTGGAAGCAAATAGAAACCACATTAAATGGTCTCGAGGACATCACAGGATGTATTTTGCTCATCCCCTGGACTGTACACCATTAAGTAAATATTTTGCTTATGCAAGGAACCCTTCTGTGTGTGATTGGGCTTGCTGGAGCATTATTTCTCACAATCAGAGACAGTATATATGAGGGTCATAGCAGGAGATACCTTCCCCCAGTGAGATGGGTGGGAGGGCACTAGCATGGAGGTCCAAGGGCTCAGATTTGTGTATCAGATGGTGGAATCCACGGCATTCTACCATTTGTGTCACTTCAGGCAGCATATGCCCTCCAACATAATGAATTCCATGGTTATATGCAGCTTAGGTCTTATTTGTTGACTCATGAAAATAAACTAGCTGATTTGGCGGAAAAACCCCACAATGGTGGAGCTGATGGTAATACATACTAGGTGGGTCAATATGAATCATTATATTAGTACATTATACAAGGCCCTATGGGACATCCTCGAGATTCTACAGAATCTCTGAGACATGTATGGTCCAGGACTTGCAAATTGAAATTCCTCGTGGGCATGGGACCGAGCTGCTGGGCAGGTCACTGGGATTGTGCAAGCTGTATACTGGAGGTGATACTTATGGAAGCTGAAATCCCGATATTTTGTTCACCTGAGGTGACCTCTAAATACATGGGAATTCTTGGGAGGGACTGTTGGAGAGGTTGTGGCACCACTCGTGCAGTTTAGGTCCATGTTTTGTGGACATGCCCCGACTGCAGGAGTATTGGCAGGAGGTCCTGGGGAAATTAGTGAGATTTATGAGAGCAAGGATTTAAATAATACAGTATTTCTTCTAACTTTACTCCCCAATTGGCATTAAAATAGATCCTACAGTCCAAAAACAGGTTACCCTCATGGTTGCAACTACGATAAGAATATAACCTGAATGTGGTTAACCAGAACATTTCAACTAAGTCTGCTTGGGTGAATATAATTAGAAATCTATGCTCTCAGAGGGTATCATCTAATTTATTAGACAAAAAGAATAATTTGAGTTTAGTTGGAGAAAATGGGTTATGCATCAATTGGATAAGTACCAGATTTTGTCCTCTAGCATGGAATCATATCCCTACTAGATATAGTATAAGAACGTAAAGTTTCATTTGAGGTGAGATTGAGGGAGGGTGAGGAGTGGGGTCTGTGACTCAGGGAAAAATTACTTTGGTTGTGTGTATATTTATTTTGAATCCTCTTATATGCCCAAATATCTACTTGATATAAGATCTTACTGTATACTACTGTGAATGAAGCCTTATTTTTTATATATTGTTTCATATATAATGGATGAAATTTCATTTATGTCTCTGTATGCCAAGTGATCAGAACATTATGTAAATGTGTCATTTAATATTATGCCTAAATAAAAACATAATTAAAAAAAGAAATATTACAGACTTTCCCTAAAGGAGATGGGGAGTACCGTTAGTCTCTGTTGAGAAATGTTAATGCCTCTGGGTAAAGAATGATGAAATCCGCTATGTTTATGATGGAATGTTTGTCATTAATAAGGAGTCTGAGATATAGCTTCTGAAGATGGATGGGTGGAAGCTCCATCTCTTCCTGGGACAGAACGGTGGTAAGCAGTCTGCAATAACTGCTTCCCTCTTAAGGTGGGGATATGTGACAGGGAGCTCCTGCAACTCTTGAGGACCGACCTTTTCTTTAACCTGTTGCAACAGTTCTCCTATTTCTTAGCCTAATCTGTTCTTTACAATTTCTAGTCCATAAGGTTGTCCACCTATGAGCACCCCACCTTCTTTTTTTTTTAATTCAAGTTTATTAACACCAAACGGGTACAAATGTTCAATACATACTAGTATATGCATCTAAACTGTCAACCAATTCATTAATAACAATTGAATAAACCTTTCATAATCAACATTATACATTTGTCCAGGATTATATTCAAATAAACATTCCATTCAATAGTAGATCCAAGCAAGTTGATCATTTCTGGAAGATGTTTCTCACTATCATACAACCCCACAACCCAGCCATCACCCTCTTCAATGCCCAAGCAGGTGGGTATACTCCAAGCCCATATTATACATGGGAGGACCCATGATCATCTGGGTCCACGGTTGAGGCCAGCTAGATCTGCCATTTTGTCCATCTCCTAGTGAAGAGAGTCAGTCTCTGATTTATTTTGAAGGTAAGTTCCTCCATCTCAAAATGCCTAGCACCATCTAAATCCAGTCTTGTTTAGTTGGGGAGTGGCTTCAGCCATAATCTTGTTATGGCTTTATGTGCAGCTGAAATAAGAGCAGCCCAGAGGTAGTATGAGTCTGCACCTCTCAGGCCCAGAGGAGGAGCTCCAAGCACTGCTGCTGGCCAGCTTAAAGAGATGATCCAGGGAGAAAATATCTTTGAGAGCCCAGGACACCTCCCTTCAGAAAGGGCAGCCTTGGGCAAGCCAAAAGATATGAGTGTGATGTGCCTCCCCATCTCCACAAGCTCTCAGTAGGTTGCTGGGCATGCTGGGTTTCTTTATTTACGACTTTGGGAGTTAAGAAGTAGCAGACCCTAGTCCCCCTCCCTTCTTGACTATGCTACAGTGTCCTCTTTAATTTTCCTTTTCCTCTCAGGTCCTTGTACAGGCAGGTTATTGTTGTGACCTCCGTGCTGATATAAAACAACAGGCTGTGTTCCTCATTGTTGGGTTTAGTATGCAATGGCACTTGTCATAAAATACTTTAATGTATATACCTTATGTGTATAAAACCTGTAAATGTTGAAAATACCATAACACTAGATGTTTTTGATAAAGGTAAAAGTACCTGGTGACTGTATTATAGAAATTAAGTTAGGTGTGCTATTTAAAATGCATGTAAATTGCTGTAAGTTGAACAAGTCTGAAATTCCATGGTGATTAGCATATATCACATGATGCTTTGCATTATGGAAGTATGTGTGATGTTGTGTTTCTTTGAAACTTTGCTTATTGTCAATGCCCTTTGGTAACCCTTGTTTCAGTACTTCTGCACTGAGGTTCTTTGTATTTGGCTTTTTTTATTTGAGCCCCAACACCCAAGCAAACAAAGCATGCATAGGGAGGCTGAATCTCAACTGGTAAGTTAGATCAGAGATCAGTGAGTCAGTAGGTGCTGGCTAAGTGCAGAAGAAGGACATAGAGTCTGTTGTTGCAAACTGATGTACTGAAGAGGATATGACATTGCTAAAGGCTATCTCCGTATTTTGAATAAACATCACAGAGACTGTGTGTTGAACCTGAAGTTCGGTGTCTGGTCCATCTGTTATCTCAGCAAGCCTCCACACTCATGAGCCCTTATAAGAGGACAAAGAGCCTGATTATGTGGAGTGATGGATGCATCTGCCAAAAAAGATTGTTGATACCCACACATAAATCTCTGAATAGACAGACTTCAAACATTTTAGCATTCTACTTCTGTCCCTCCTGTGGATAAGAGGACAGATGGGAAGTATCCAGTTGCCAGGAATGGCACTGATTTTTTGTCTGGTCATCCCAGCCACGAAGATGTGGTTTAAGCTGCTGCCTGTGAAAAGGCAGGTATACCTTTGGCTTCCCATCCTCCTGAGAAGGACTCCAGGAAAATCGACTCCGTGGCTAAGAAAGCATACTGGAGAGTCATCTCTGGGTGTCAGGCACGCTCTTACATGGCCTGTGTGGCAAGGTACCAGAAGAAGCTATGGAGTCAGTATCCTCTTAGATGCAAGGGTCCCAGCTGATGTGGCTGCAGACTTAATGGCGGCAGCTAGAATGGAATACAGGTTTTGAAACAACAATTCCATATGGCTGTGGATGCCAGTGATTCTGCATCCAGAGTTATGGCCACCTCTGTGTCCTTAAGAAGATTTTCTTGGCTCAGAGCCACTGATCTTTCTCAGGATACTCAGACAAGGCTTGATTTTCCTCTGACACAAAATTCCTGTTTGTGGATCAAAGAGAGGCCTATGTGAGAAAAATGGATGAATATAGGACCTCCTACAGGAGTGCTGCAGCTAAGGGAAGGCTGCCACTCCTCAGAAACAACAAGGTAGGGGGAGGCAGGGTGGGCTTATCAAAGACTCTTGTATCAGGTCCAGGCCTTACGCCTACCAGCAGCAGCATGGGTACTTTAGGAGAAGGGGCAGGAGAGGTGCCACTCATTCCGGCCCTTCTTCCCAGCCCGGACACCAACCAAGCAGACTCCCTGAAGAGTCATGGGTCACCTCCCAGTTCCAGTAGGGAGGCAGGCTGGCCTACTACCTGCAGAACTGGCAATCCATAACCAAGGACAAGTGGGTTTTGGAGGTAGTAGGCCAGGGCCTTGCTTTGAACTTTAAAGCTTTTCCCAGGCTGAGAACAAGGTTGTTCAAACCTGCCAACCAAGCAGAAACAACCCTACTGGAAGCAGAGGTAGCAACTCTTCTTCAGGACAGGGCTGCAGAACCTGTCCCTCCTCCCCAAAAGGGAAAGGGTTGTACTCAAGATACTTCCTGACCTTGAAGAAAATGGGGACTGGTGACCCATTCTAGATTTAAGATTTCTGAACAAGCATCTAACAAAACCAAAGTTCAAGATGGTCACCTGGCTATGATCTTACCCACTCTCAGACAAGGGGACTGGTTGGCATCCACAGACCTCAAGGACACCTGTTTCACATTCCCATCAGGCAATCCCACAAGAAGTACTTAAGGTTCAGATTGCCATCAGGCCACTATCAGTTCAGGGCCCTACCTTTCGGCCTGACTTCAGCCACCAGGGTGTTCACAAAATTGCCTGGCAGTGGTCGTGGCACATAAGGTGCCTGGGGTCTCAGTGTTCCCTCCCAGATGACTGGCTAGTGGTGGGGCAGTCTCAGCAGCAGGTGACAGAGCTTTAACCCTCGCTCTGAACACTGTACTCTCACTGGGATTCTTAATAAATGTCAAAAGTCTGTCCTGAAGCCAGTCCAGTGCCTGGACTTCATGGAGCAGAACTGGACACAGTGAGGGGAAGGGCAATGCTTCCACCAGACAGGGTGGACAATCCGTGCAGCTGACAGATTCCTTCAAGCTCCACACACCAAGGCCAAGCCAGGCATTTCCTGCAGTTATTGGGGTATATGGCTGCTTCAACAGCTGTAGTTTTAGGGCAAGGTTCCAGATGAGGGACATTCAGTTGCACCTGAAGTCATTCTGGTCCCAGAGAAGAGACTCATTGTCAAAGCTGATACCAGTATCATCCACACTGCTACAGGTCTTGCAGTGGTAGCAGGACAGGGAAAACTTCAGGGTGGCTGTCCCATTCCTGCAGCAAAACCCCACCAAGGTTCTTACCACAGATGCACTCTCTGGGTTGGGGTGGTCACCTAGGGGAGCATACAGCACACAGCACATGGTCTCCCCAAGAGTCCCTTTGCATATAAATCTGTTGAACTCCGAACAGTGTGGCTGGCTCTTCAGTCATTCTCTGCCATGATTCAGGGAAGGTGGTGCAGATCAGGACAGACAACACCACTACCATGTAGTACATCAACAAGCAGGATGGAACACGGTCCACTCTACTTTGCACGGATGCCATAAAGATTTGGAGTCTGGCTTACTCCCTCGAGGTATCCTCTGTCAGCAGTCCACCTCCCAGGGATGGACAATGTTTTGGCAGATGCTGTCAGCAGGATCAACCAGAACCACCATGAATGGTCACTGAACATACAGGTTCTGCAAACTGTCTTCAGGAGGTGGGGCACCCCAGAAATAGACCTCTTTGCAGCCCCAGGCAATCATCAGCTGCCTCTGTTCTGTTGCAGACCTTAATACTGAGCTCAGTACCCGTGGATGCACTTTTTCTGGATTGGTCAGGGAAATTCCTATATGCCTTCCCTCCATTTTCCTTGTTGGTCAGGGTGTTGAAGAAACTCAGATGTCAACCTACAGCAATGATTCTGATAGCTCCAGACTGGGTCAGACAACCTTGGTACCTGATGCTACTGGCTCTATCATCAACCAGCCTAATTTGCCTCCCCAGGAGGTACAACCTACTGACCTCCTCTCGGGAGGATTATGTACCCTGACCTGGGGTCCCTTAGACTGAGGGCCTGGTTCTTGAAGACCTAGAGTATGCTGGTTTGCAACCTCTGAGGGGTGCTGGACATTCTGAGGGTTTCCAGAAAACCATCTACCAGGAAAACTTATACCTGAAGTGGAAAAGGTTCACCATCTAGTGCTCCAATATAGATGTTGACCCTCAAGGGCTGACTTTCCAGTCCTGCTGGACTACTTGGCTAACCTGCACTCCTTGAGCCTTCGACTTTCTACCCTTAGTGCATTTGGCAGTAGTTTCTGCTTATTTGTCGTCAGCAGGGAAGGACCCTTCCTAGCTTCCAACCCCATATTCAAAACGTTTTCAAGGGCTTGTAGCAGATGCACCTCTCATAGGGAGCCTACACCTTCTTGGGATTTGAACATCTGCATAGCACAGTTCATGCAGCCCCTCCCCTTTTGAGCCAATGTCCTCAGCAGAGCTGAAGTATGTGACATGGAAAACTGTGTTGCTGGTAGCCATCACTTCAGCCAAATGGATCAGTGAGCTACAGTCCCTGTCAGTGGAACCAAATTATATTTCATTTCACAGAGACAAGGTGGTTCTCCTAACAAACAGGAAGTTCCTCCCTAAGGTGGTCTCTGATTTCACCTTAATCAGTCTATGAATTTACCTCTTCTTCACTGAACACTTAGTTCTAGGGAACGAGGCTGCATAGCCTAGACGAAAAGGGCTATTAGCTATTATCTGGATAATACCAAAGACCATAGGAATGGGAATAACCAGTTGTTTCTTACCTAGGAGAAGTGTAAGGGTAAGCTCATCCACTAAGAGAACCATTGCAAGATGGATAGTGGCATGTATCCAGTTTTGTTATGGAAAACTGGGAAAGAACCCTGTGGACCTGAGGGCTCATTCCAAGGCACTATTTTTAGTTGCCATTACTTCTGCTTGGAAGATTTCTGAGCTGCAGGCTCTGATGTGCAAAGAGTCAGTATCTTGTTTTTCACAGGGACAGGGTAGCCCCAAGCACAAATCCTAAGTTTCTTCTGAAGGTAGTGTCTGAGTTCACTTTGAACCAAGACATCCAGCTACTGGTTTATTATCCAGAGTACTCAAACAGAGGGGAGACTTTACTACATACTCTGGATGAACACAGAATTCTTTGTTACTACCTGGCCTGTACTAGTTCCTCCAGAAAGACAGACCAGTTGTTTGTCTCTTTTGCCCAAGGGACAGTAGGGGCACCAGTATCAAAACAGATACTGACCAAGTGGCTTGTAAATTGCATCACATTCTGTTATCAGGTACAGTAGACCCATGCCGGGACCGGTCAAGGGTCACTCCACCAGAGGGGTTGCCACATCATTTGTGTCCCTCAGGAATGTCTCATCAGCAGACTCTGTGCAGCCGCTACTTGGAGTTCAGTACACATTTTCGTTAGGCACTACAGTCTGGACATTGCTTCCAGAAGGAGAACAGGCTTCGGTCTAGCGTGTCCTTCAGGGATTTCTCCTGAGGTGCCTAGGGCTTTGCTTAGAAGTCCTCCACCCTTCTGACTTAGGTCTCCTTTGGGTATTGCTTGGGACTCAGTCCTATTGAATATCTGCTGCAAGAGCCCCTCAAAGTAAGATAGTACAGTTACGTAAGAACTTGCTGTATCAGTAGATCTTCGAGAGGAGCCTTGCAACAGGTGACTTTCCCACCCACCTGCCATCAGGACTAGTATTTCTTCTCTTTGGGAATGGGAGATCCTCCTCAGTTCTCCATCTTCATCTCAGCCGGGTGTCTGGTGGGAGAATTGAGGTGGTGCTGGGGGACTGCCCCTTTATACTAGAGCTGATGTCGCGGCAGGCGGCGTCGGGGACAATTCCCACCATAGAATGTTAGCTAACAGTTTCCATGGGGTCCTAATGCCTGAGTGACTTAGTCTATTGGTATTACCTGCTGCAAGAGCTCTCTTGGAAGATCTACTGTTATGGAAAGATCTGTCTTCGAGGGTGGAGCTCTTTGCAGCAGGTGTAATACCATTAGGACTGAAGCCTTGAGGCATCAGGGACCCCACAGAAACTTGTAGCTAGCAGTCTGAGGCAGGGGTCCTCACGCCACTCTCAGTTCTTTTCCCCGCCATTGACTCATGTAGTTCAGCTCCACAGATGCCTCTCTTAGCAGTTGACAGCACGACGTTATCCTTTAGAACTTCAATCAATCGCCTTGTTTATGTCGCCGCCTCACCACTGTGGCAAAAGTCAAAGTGTGCCTGCAGGACCGGATCCAGCCAAAGACGCGGCCACGCGGCCTGCCTCCCTCTGCCTAGCCCAGAACACCAGCCCAACACCTGCACACATTGCCAGAAATTTAATCAAAAGACTCACTCCAGAAGGGTCCACGCCTCAAGACATTTCTTCTGGAGAACAAACTTGTGGCCATGTGTCGAGGATCAGGCAGCTCAACCTCTTCTGCCAGGGATTACCCACCCAAGGCAAGGTCTTCAGGGGAAGCATCACCACAAGGATATGGATCGGGCTAGGTCTGAATCCCGCCCTGGTCACCAGTGAAGCAGGCGCTGTCTTCATCTTCATCTGGTAAGAGATCTGGTTTGGTTCTGGCCCAGCCATCCGAACCTCCTGCTTGACTAAGTCCACTCCCACCTCTTCCCAGGGCAAACACTGGGAGTCAACCTCATCAGGACACCACTCTTTCCTGGCTCATCGACCTCTCAAATCTTCAGGGCCGACCCAGGAAAGCCTGCCTCAGGCCTCGGACAGGCCCAGCTCTTCAGAGAAGCGTAAAGGGCAGAAGAACTCTTTGGTAGGCAGGAGGTTATAGGGCTTGGATGCCTCCCTCAGGCTAAGGTGTGCCCTTCTTCAGACAAGCGCAAACCGAGCTGGTTGCTACCCCATCATCCCGCCTCCCCGATGCCAGACAGGGCAGTCGCCGGATGAGGACCAGCCATCCGCCTCCGAGGGACCAGACGCCTGACAAGGCCTTACCAGATGCCCTCTGGACAAGAGCGATACTGGTCACCAGCCTCCTGATGCCGGGGTCCCAGACCTGATGCCCATCAGACCAGAACCCCAGATGCCTGCTCCTAAGGACCCGACGCCAGTCCCTCAGACCAGATGCCAGCCCTGCGGTCATCCTGGTTGCAGAAATTGGTAACCTGCTCACCACTTGGTGGAATACTGTGAAAGGGGACCTCCTGTACCAACCCCAGACATGGCCCCTCCACCACCACCACCACCACCTATGGGTCTCCCACCTCCCAGAGCCTCAGGGAATCAGGTGAGCACCCAAGTCCACATCCCATAGGGAAGAGAAGGAAATGACCTTCATCTCCTTCTCCTTCCTCTCCTCCTTTATATCCTCCTCAGATGAGGATGACGATTCTGATTTTGCAAATGGGGAATTCTTCCCTCCCAGAACTTAAGGACTCTCCTAGGTCCCCTCTGGATGATCCCTCCTTCTTGGACATCATGCACATTCAGTCCATATATGAGTGGGACACAGAAGACCTGGACCCAGAGCGCAAGTGCCTGGCTAAGTTTCTGGGAGAGAAGGAACCCAAACCCTTGGTGATCCCACCATTTGTAGAACCATTCCAAGATGTCACACGCCTGATCTGGAAGACTCCATCCTCCATTCCGGGGGTCCCTAGGAAACCAGACAGACTCTACAAGCCTCCTAAGTCTGATCCTTTCCTGGCAGAACACCCTAAGGCCAATTCGCTGGTCCTCACAGCTGCTCACGGCAGGGGGTCTCAACCTAAACATTCGAGTTCCCAACCTCCCAACCCCATCTCTAAGAAGTTTGATTCCTGGGGTCGCAAGGTCTTCTCCTCGGCAACTGGGGCCATCAGATCATTGAACTTTATGGTCCATATGATCACGCATCTATGGCCGTGGAAGCTATGCCTGACTCCAGTTCCAAACAAGAGAGCCTAGCCAGTGCTCAGTCGGGTCTGGATGTGGACAAGCATGCTCTCCAGTGTTCCTATGACACCGTAGATATGGCCTTCAGGGCAGCCACCTCTGGAATCTGTATGAGACAGCAGTCTTGGCTTAGGCTCACGGATTCCAGCCGGACTTGCAGGAGTCCATCCTGGATTCCCTTTCAGGCTCCTGTTTTGTTCGGCTCTGAAGTCGAACAAATGGTGAAACAACGGCAGGAGTCAGGGAGAATAGTGGCTGATGTACACCACATGTACAAAACCCAGCCTCAAGAACCCTGCCAGCGCCTTTCAGAGGGGTCAAAGGCAGGCACAGGGAGCAAGCAGTCCCACGGCAAGGATTCAAGAGGCGCGGCACCCTGCCCCCAAGTTTCACAGGACCCAAGCAGCCCACACGCCTCAGCCTGACTCCTCTGCCACCCATCTCCCTAGAAGACAGGCAGAGCGAGAAGGTAGGAGGGTGGTTTTAATGATCTCCTAATTGTGAGAGATCGAAAGGCTCGTATTATTCTAGTCCTTCTTGATCGCTTCCTGCATTTGATACTGTGGACTATGGTGTGCTTTTGGAATGCCTGCAGCTTCTTTGTGGACTGTCTGGAACAGTTTCACATTGGTTTCAATCTTTCCTTACAATCAGGACACAGAGGTTGTCACTGGAATTTATTCCTCTGACACCTTCTCCCTGTCTTAGAATTACCATGAGAGCACCATTTTGGCGCCCATGTTGTTCACAGTTTATATGCTGCCATTAGGATAGATCATTAGGCTATAAAGTTTGGGGTTTCACTGCTATGCAGATGATACCCAACTGTATCTGTCCTTATTCCCAGACAGGATGATGCGATCTCCGTCATTTAACAGCTGTCTAGCCGAGATCAGAGATTGGATGAGCACTAGCTGGCTGAGGTTAAACCCAGATAAGACTGAGGTGTTGGTTGTGGACCCTGGTTGCCTTGAGGTGGGTCCTGAGGCTGGGCTTCCATCTGGCTTAAGGCTTGATGGTATCCAGCTCTTGACCTCAGACAGGTGCGAATCTGAGCCGTTATTTTTGATGATGGTTTGACCCAGAAATCTCAGGTGTCTGCCGTTGTCAGATCTTCCTTTTATCATCTTAGGAATATCACCGGGTGAAACACCTGGTTCCTCAGGCTGACCGTCCATATTGGTCCATGCCTTCATCACCTCCGCCTTGATTACTGCAATGCTCTTTACCTGGGGCTGCGGGGTTGATATCTGCCGCTGCAGCTAGTGCAGAACGGGCAGCCAGGCTTCTGACTGGTACATGCCTAGGTCAGTCATATTACACCTGTGCTTCATGGACTGCACTGGTTGTCAGTTCAGTAGCGATCACCTTTTAAGGTCGGGTTGCTGACCTATAAAGCCCTACATGAACAAGGACCCCAGTACTTGCAAGATCTTCTTACTCCCTACTGCCCTCCTACTCACCCGATCCACTAATGAGGATTGCTAGAGATTCCCAGGGTTCGTTAAGAAGACATCTGGGGCACATGCTTCTTATGCTGCCCCTTCCTGTGGAATTCTGTACCGTTGGATAAGAGTGTCTCAAGTTTTAAATCAGAGCTCAAAACTTATCTTTGTGAAGCTTATTCTGAATGATTTTAAATATGATTGTTTAATTTAGGTTAACAGTGTGTTTTAATGTGTTTGTACAGTGCTTTGGCTTTGAAAAGCACTTTAAAATAAAGAAGATAAAGAACCTCTGTGCGCAAACACTGAGGCAAGGGTTACCCAAAGGGCATTTGGCTGGGAAGCCAAGTTTCAAGAAAATACAAAATCACACATGCCCACACAATGCAAAGCATCATGGGCTGCATATGCAAATCACCACAGAATGTTGAATAGTTTTTTATTTTAATGGGTTCACCACAACAACTCCAGTCTTAGGGTAGTTGGTTCATTCCACTGGGTGTCAAAACAGACGAGGCATACTGATGAGTCCTGGTAGGACGAAACACGTGTCTATGTCATCTGTTAGCACCTTTGCAACTGCGTGAGAGGCCTTCGCACCATGCAATTCTGCTTAAAGTTGAACCAGCATAACATTCTGTGGTGATTTGCATATGCCCATGATGCTTTGTATTAAAATAAAGTTTTACTTTACTTTACTTTGCACTTTACCCACTTGAATGGTCCAGTATCACTGCAGACTAATGGGTTCTGGATACCATTCGGAAAGGGTACATGATAGAGTTCACCTCTATCCTGCGGACAACACCCCCATGTCCCGTTGTCCACTGGATCACAGCCTTCTCGAGAAGCAGAGATCCAACAGCTCCCAGAGAAAAGAGCCATTCAAGGGTCCCACAGGCCCAGAAAGGAAAAGGTTATTACTCCCATTTCTTCCTCGGGTTCCAAGAAAACAGGAGACCTTCATCCTGTTCTGGCCTGAGCCAGCTCAACCTCTCAGTAAAGTACCAGAGGTTTCAAATGGTCACCCTGGCAAGCCTCTTCCCCTGCTTCAGCAAGGGACTGGCTGTGCTCCTTAGATATGCAGGATGCCTACATGCATATCAAGGTCCTGAAGTCCCACAGAAAGTTTATTTGATTCAGCTTGAGCGACACTACCAATTCAGGTTTCTACCCTTGACCTTTCTCAGCCCCAGGGTCTTCACCAAATGCCTAGCGGTGGTAGCAGCGGCTCTCCGCGAGGCCTCTTCGGCTACCCCTACCTGGATGATTGACTCCTCTCCACTTAGTCAGAGGAGGAGCTCCTAATCACCCTAAGAGAGACGAGGTTCTGTTTTCTTCCCTGGGCATTACAGTAATTGGCCGAAGTCACACCCCTGGCCGATGCAATGGCTGCAATTCATCAGAGCTATGCTGGACACCAGACAGGGGAGAGCTTTTCTGCCTCCGGACAGGGCAGACCGCCTTCAGGGTTTGGCCAGCCAGCTTCAAAGGACCCTCTTCCCTGCCCAGATGGTACGGCAGCTGTTGGAACACATGGCGGCCATTGCCACAGTACCTTAGCCAGACTCCACATGAGCACTCTTCAGTGGCACCTCAGGGTTCAGTGGGACCAATTGGTAGATGATCTAGATCTCCGAATCCGGATCTCTCAAGCGGTTCATCATTCTCTGAAATGGTGGCTCTGGCAGGACAGTCTAGAGGAGGAGTTCCTTTCAGGAGACCCCAACCTCTTCAGACTTTAACCACAGATGCCTCTCTGTCAGGTTGGGGGCTCATTTAGGGATCACAGGACCCAGGGTCTTGGTCTATCACAGAGCTCTCTACATATCAGTATTCTGGAAATGAGAGCAGTGTTGAATGTGCTAACCACATTCAGAGACCAGCTTTCAGATGTAGAGGCGACTTCTTCATCACTGGGGACTTCCAGAGTTGGCATCTTTGCGCCCCTGCAAATGCCAAACTGCACAATTTTGGCTCGCTTGTTCCAGGGCCTGTGTTTTCTGGGTGAGACGATTGGTCATCTCTTGACAGGGAAGTTCCTATATGCTTTCCTCCTATACCCCTCATTCAGAGAGTACTGCTCAAATTGCAGTCAGAGGGAGCAGTTGATTCTGGTAGCTCTTCTATGGAGGCCATAGAGGAGCTACCAGAATCAACTGGTATCCGTTGCTCTAGCAACTGTCTCTGGAACCTCTAGTTCAGTTGCCACTCCACCCACTTGCTCTCACAAGAACAGGGACACTCGTCCATCCTGCTCTTCAATCTCTTCACCTCGTGCATGGCTCCTGCAGTACTAGTGGAAGAGAGACTAGGAGTGTCAAGCAGGATGGCTGAAATTCTGGTTGCAGCGAGGAAGCCTTCCACCAAGGCCACGTCACGGCTCTGAAATGGAAATGCTTCTGTCTGTGCAGCCCGCACCCCTAAATCCTTAGGTTGTCTGGCTAAGGCATGCTAGAGTATCTCCATCACCTTCTGGACTAAGGATTGAGTTACTCATCCATCAAGCTCACTTGTGTGCGGTCTCCGCATATCATGACCCGATAAGAGACAAAACTCTGACACAGCTTAATGCCTGCAAACCTTCCTTCTGAGGGTCTTACATGTCAGGCCTCCGAAGAGGACATTGTTCCTCCTTGGGACCTTCTTTTGTACTGAGAAACTCACCCTTCCTCCCTTCGAGCCTGCAGCTTCATGTGAGCTGTGCTTCCTCTCATGGAAGACCCTCCTCTTGGTAGCCATTACCTCTGCCCGAAGGGTTTCTGAGCTCTAGGCTCTGATGTATAAACATAGAAACATAGATTTTGACGGCAGATAAGGACCACTTGGCCCACCCAGTCTGCCCATTTCCTACCTATTGATAAGCTGCAGATCCTAGTTAACCAGCAGCCTACTTCTTCCTACCCCCATCCCCTAGAATTGCCTTTATGACTGTCCCATGCATGCTTGAATTCCACCACTGTTTTTGACTCCACAACCACCTCGAAGGCCATTCCATGCATCCACAACCTCTCTGTGAAAAATACTTCCTTAAATTACCTCTGAGCCGCCCTCCTTCTATCTTCAAATTGTGCCCCTTGTTCTTGCACACCTTTTTTGAAAGATGCTACCCTCTTGGACTTTGTTGATTCCCTTGAGATACTTGAAAGTTTCTATCATGTCTCCCCTCTCTCTCCTTTCCTCGAGGCTATACATATTCAGCTCCTTAAGCCTCTCTTCATATGTCTTCGGTGCAGACCCTGCACCATTTTAGTTGCCTCCTCTGGACAGCCTCCATCCTGTCTATGTCCTTAGGAGATTGGGTCTCCAGAACTGCACGCAGTACTCCAAATGGGGTCTCACCAACTGTCTGTACAGAGGGATAATAACTTCCTGTTTTCTGCTGGTGATGCCTCTCCCATGCATCCCAGTATCCCCCAGCCCTCCTTTCTGCCCTCTCACATTGCTTGCCCACCTTTAGGTCATCTGATATGACTACCCCGGTCCCTTTCCATTTTGTTGTTGTTAGTATCTCACCCCCATTGTGTACTCTTCCCTGGGTTTTGTTTCCCAGGTGCATTACCTTGCACTTCTTAGCATTGAATCTAAGCTGCCATACATTTGACCATTCCTCTAACCTTCCAAGTCCCTTCTCATCCTTTCCACCCACCTTGTGCATCAACTCTGTTGCAGATCTTTGTGTCATCTGCAAAGAGACATACTTTTCCTTCAGTCCCTCTGCAATATACGCTATAAAGACATTGAAGAGGACCGTCCTAATACTGAACCCATGTACCCACTAGTAACCCCCTCTTCTTCAGAGTGGACTCCATTTACTATTACTCTCTGTGTCCTATTCTCCAGCCAATTCTTTTACCCAGGCTGTCATCTTGGGACCCACTCCCAGGCTGGCTAACTTGTATATTAATCTTTTGTGTGGGACTGTGTCAAATGCCTTGTTAAAGTCTAGGTAGACCATGTCCACAGCCCTCCCTGATCTACTACTTTGGTCACCCAGTCAAAGAAATCTATCAGATATGTCTGGCATGACCTTCCCGCTGTGAATCCATGCTGCCTTGGATCCTGAGCCCCTCTGGCCTCTAGATACTCAACAATTCTTTCCTTCAGAAGTGATTCCATCATTTTCCCTACCACTAAGGTTAAACTAACAGGTCTGTAGTTTTCTGCTTCTGCCTTGCTCCCACTTTTGTGAAGGGAATCACATCTGCCCTTCTCAGTCCTCGGTACCACCCCATCCTCCCATGATTTGTTAAAGAGGGTAGTCAGTGGTGTCACTAGTTCTACCCTTAGTTCTTTTAGAATTCTGGGATGAATCCCATCAGGCCCCATTGCTTTGTCCACCTTCAGTTTTAAGAGTTCTTTCAGAACCCTTTCTTCTGTAAATGGGCTGGTATCATCTTCTGTATCCAGAGTGTTTCTACTGTTTGTTTTAGGTACCTCCCCACTTCCTTTGTAAATACTGAGCAAACATATTTGTTTAGTATCTCTGCCTTTTCACAGTGACCCTCTGCCCACCCTCCCTCTCTTATTAAGCCTCACTAGCCCGCCTTGGTCTTCCTTCGCTCCCGATGTACCTATAAAGGTTTTATCCCTTCTTAACAGAGTTGGCTATCTTTTCCTGTTTGGGCCTTTGCTGTTCTGACTGCCTTCCCAGCTTCCTTTGCTTTAACTGATACAGTTCCCTGTCCTGCTCCTTCTGTGATTCCTTGTACTTCCTGAATGCCTTCTTTTCTCTTGAACCTTCACTGCCACTTCCTTTGAGAACCTTACATAGTTTTTCACAGAGATAGGGTGAATCTGCTTACGAACCTAAGTTTATGCGAAGGTGGTCCATACTGACCCTTAACCAGGACATCAACCTTCTGGTATATTATCCAGAATTTACAAACCAAGGTGAAGCACTGTTGTGCACCTTGGATGTTCACTGTATTTTGAGGTATTACCTCCATAGGACTTGCTTCTCAAGACAGTCGGACCAGTTGCTCATCTCTTTCTCTAAGCAAATGCTGGGAGCTCCTGTTTCTAAGCAGACACTAGCACATTAGCTAATACAATGTATCTCGTTTGTTATCAGCACCATGACAGACCTCTTCCTGGTGCTATTAGAGGCCATTCCACCAGAGCAGTGGCCTCTTCCTTTGCAGCCCTCAAGAATGTCTCTTCAGCTGACATTTTGTGCTGCCACGTGGACTTCAGTCCACCTCTTCATCAGGCACTATAGCCTGGACATTGCATCCAGAAGGAGAGAAGGTCTGCTCTCATAGATGCTTTCATTAGCTGTTTTTCTGCATATTTCCCACCACTCTATCAGACCTGGGCTATCCTTGGGTATTGCTTGGGACTCAGTCCTAGTGGCATTACCTGCTGCAAGAGCTCCACCCTCGAAGACAGATAGTACAGTTACGGAAGAACTTACCGAACAGTAGATCTTTGAGAGGAGCTCTTGCAGCAGGTGGCTTTCCCACCCTCCATCCCCCAGGATAGTACTTGTTGGGTATCTTATCACCAGACCATGGTGGAGAATTCCTGCTTTCGGTTTATCAAGTTTGTTTCTAGCGGGTCTCCGGCCGAGGGAACTCCGGTGGCGCCAGAGGACCGCCTCTTTTATACCACCGTCTGACGTTGGGTGGAGCTGACATTGGAGGCGGTCCCCTGCCTCAGACTGCTAGCTACAAGTTTTCCATGGTGTCCTGATGCCTGATGGCTTCAGTCCTAATGGTATTACCCGCTGCAAGAGCTCCTCTCGAAGATCTACTGTTACGGTGAAGTTCTTACATAACTGTACTTTCTTACATAACTATACTTTCTTCCCTCCCAGATGGCCAGACTATTGCTGAGGGTAATGTGCTGTGCAGGAGTGCGTACATCCATCAGTCATGGGTTTGATTCTCACAGCCTGTTTGGGCTTTCAGTATGTCTCTGAGTAGTAAATTCACTGCTCCAGTGCTCCTGGGTCACCTCTGAAAAGAAGCAGTTGTATCTTGTGGGTCTTACCCAGTTACCTATAGCATAACTTCTCTTCTGTAAAATCTTTGAGGCCACCCTCCTCGCAACCCTGGGAGAAATGTCCGCGGGTTCTTTTCCATGGCTTTCCAGCCACTGAGCTCGACGAGGGGCACCTCCCCATGGATGGTGGTCTGGGGTTTGCACCCAGGGGACAATCGGTGCCCTGAGTGCCCAGGTTTCCCTGGGCATGCCCAACCTCCTCTCCTGCCAGTCAGTGTCATTTGGGACCTTTAGGAGTGGCCATCTGAAAATTCTCTAGTTCTGTCCTCTCCTTCCAGACCACATTTCTGTGCCTCTGGAGGTTATCTTCTTCCTCTTTGCTGAAGGGAGGCCCATCCCTGGAACTAAACAGAGCAGAGGGCTCTTCTTCCTTTTCTTCCTGGTCCCCAAATGCATGGGGATCTCTGGCCCATACTGGATCTCTGGGACTGAAACTGGTTCATCCAGTAAAAAGATCTTACTTTGAGGGGGCTCTTGCAGCAGGCAATACTTGGTAGGACTGAAGCTACCAGGTGCCAGGACCACAGGAAAACTTCTAGCTAGCAGTCTACAGTGTGGGACCACCCCCAATGATGTCAGCATGCTGGCGTCCACCTTTTCTGTAAAGGCGGTCCCTAGACCTACCTCAGTTCTTGTCCCACCGTCGACCCTAGCATGTCAGACCTCTGTGGTGCCTGCTTCAGTCAACTGCCATTTTCTTTGTGCTTTTCCCATGATTTACTTCTTTTTCAGTGTCCTTAACATCAATTTCTGTGTTTTCTCCTTTTATGTCTTCTTTCCAGCTTAGTCTTCTGACCAGCCTACAAAGTTTGCCTCGGCAAGCAGATACCTGCTAAGGATGGCCACTCTTCCTGCCTCCTCTGTTTAGGCCCCAAGCACTACATCAAGGCCTACAAGCACTGCCAGGACTTCAACCCAGGCCACATGGAGATGCTGCTTGAAGACCTCCAGAGCCACTTGTTGCAGCAGAAATGAGCCACAGTGGAGAAGGAGCTCTAGGCTAAAAGTTCTTCTACCTCCCTGCCTCCAGGGCTTCATCTTCTTCTTCCCAGAAGGAGCAGTCTAGTGGGAAGCACAAGCACCGGGACCATCCTCATCAGTCTCTCACTGCAGTCGCCCGCATAAACCCGGCTTCCGCCTTGTGGTCTTCCTCCTGTGGGAGGTTGGCCCCACCACCCTCAGCAGCCCTTTCTCCCTTTGAGTTGCCAGTGGCCCTGCCACCTGCCCTCATCTTTGTCATGGGCGGTGGCTCTTCAGGGCAGCGGACTTCTTCCATTGCCTCTCAGGCCCTTAGTCCCGTGGGTCCTCAGTCAGGTGGCTTGACCAGGTTTGGCCGATTCCAGGGCAAGTGCCAGCCTTTCCAGGCATCGCCCAGAGCAAGTGCTCTCCTCCTCTTCAACCTAGGTGATGCCTCTGCTCCCCATCTCATGGGAGCTCCCCATCGCATGCACCAGCCTCTCCTCTGGGGCTTATGTCGGCTCCTTCTTCTGGTTGGCGCCACACTGCAACACCTCACCCATTATCGCCTCTGCCCCAACCTGTGCCTCAGCAGTCACTTGCTGACCCTCTTAGAGAACCCCAGCTGATTTCTGCTGGACCGGCGCCATGGTACCCTACGCTGCCTCCCCAACAATGTACCAGTACCCTCCTCCTCATTATCATTATCCACTGTATAATCCTCCTCTTATGGATTACAATGCTTTGTTCACAGCCTGTTGAGCCTTTATGAAGGACAAGCACACACCTAGGAGACCACCCTCCTCATCCTCCACCCCAGGGACCCCATCCTAGGAACCCAGACCAGGTGGAACCCAGCAGCTCCCATACTACAGGGACTTCTGGAAGTCATACCAGCACCTCCTTCCACATATGGAGGACTATCACCCACTGACACCGGTCCCAGATAGTGACTCTACAGGAAATGATTCCTCCTCCTCCTCCTCCTCCTCAGAGTCATTGGAGGCTCGGGCACTCTTCTGATACTCAGGGGCAAGCTAAAGAGACACCCAAGTCTCCTTCAGAAGATCCCTCCTTCATGGATGTGATGCACCCTATCCAATCCCTCATGGGATGGGATGGGATACTGAGAACTTGACCCAGAATGCCATCACCTGGCACTTTACTTGCACAAAATGGAAATCCTTCCTTTGTTAGTTTCCCCGATCGAGGCATATGATGATGTTACCAAGGCGGCGTGGAATCATCCTTCTTACGGAATTTTTCATTATAAGTCTAATTATTCATGATGGCAGCGCCCGTCTGTGATTGGTTGCTGCGCGGTCTGAAATCTCTAGAAGTGACGACCGCGGCCCAGCTCTGCGCTTCCACTGGTGCGCTCCACTGAAAAATATGTCATGATTGCGATTAGACTTATAATGCAATAATGACCTCAGGGACGTCATTTCTCTTGCGATCGTTAATCTATAGGAAATGACCGCTCTTCAGTCATTATTGCTTAAATATGATTAACTAATGCAGTCAGCCCTGTGCCGAACTGCCCTGGAGAAAATGGAACATATGTAAAAGATGGAACATCCATTGGTTCATGCCACCATTCAAACTGCTGCCCTACCAACTGCTGCATTCTATAGCACTCAGATTCAATTCCCCACCTGCATAGTGAAGATGCCTCGGAAACCGCTCCTCAGCTTGACTGTTTATTTCATTCTTTTCCACAGAAAAGTAATCTGTTTTAATTTTAGTCTTAGTGCTGTCCCTGCTTTATAGTTTATTATTTGGCATTAGTTTAGTCTGTTTTACTTCAGTTTCGGTTCCTCAGCGGTTCCACATAACTGTGGCGGAACTGGTGGAGTCATACTTTTGGTAACAGAAAGTAATGCAGTTGACCAACCATTTGGCTAATGTTTGCTTGGTCACTGGAGCCCCTAACATTCTTTGGACAAAGGAGACAAACAACTGGTCTGTCTTTCTTGATGAACGAGTACGTTCTACATAGTAACGTAAAATTCTGTGTATATCCAGAGTATGTAACTAGGCCTCCCTTCTGTTTGAGTACTCTGGGTAGTAAATTGGTAGTTGGTTGTCGATTTAAAGTAAGCTCTGACATCACCTTGGAGGAAACAGGGTTTGTTGCAGGAGCTACTCTGTCCCTGTGAAAAACAAGACAAAGGCTCTTTAGACATCAGAGCCTGCAGCTCGGAAATCCTCGAGTGGAAGTAATGGCAACTAAAAACAACACTTTCCAAGAGAGAAAGTGGAGCTGCAACTTATGCGGCTGGTTCAAGGAGGCAAAGTAAGATTTTCTAATATAAAAGAAGGTCCCAGGGAGGAACAGGGTCCCTCTTAGGGGTTTGATGTAACATACCTTTAAAAAGTTCTTGTGCAGGCCCAAAGGGGAAGGGTTCTATTATATACCTCAACCATGAAGAAAAATGAAGAGTGGCGACCCATTCTGGACCTAAGACTTCTGAACAAGCTTCTCACCAAGCCAAGGTTCATGATGGTAGCCCTGGCAATGATCCTTACCACAGTTCAGCAAGGAGACTAGCTGGCATCCTTAAATCTAAAGGACGCCTACTTCCACATTCCCATCAAGGAATCCCACAGAAAGTACCTCAGGTTCAGATTACCTTGGGGCATTACCAGTTTGCAGCCCTGACATTCGCCAACCTCCACTCCAAGAGTCTTCACAAAATGTCTGGCAGTGGTGGTGGCATACTTGAGACAACAGGGCATCACAGTGTTCCCTTACCTAGATGATTGATTCATCAGGGCCAGTCACCACAACAGGTAAGGGATGCCCTCTCACTCACCCTGAACACCCTAGAGTCGCTGGGGTTCCTGATCAACGTTCGAAAGTCAGTGCTCCAACCAGTTCAGCTTCTGAATTTCATTGAGCAGAACTAGATACTCTGAGGGGAGAGCCTTTCTTCTCAGCACAGGGTAGACCACATTCTGCCGATTGTAGACTCATTCTGTCTCAATACACCAGGCCAGCAAGGCACTTCCTACAGCTGCTGGGCCACATGGCTGCCTCCACAACATCCATGCTAGGAGCCAGGTTCCAGATGAGGGACATTCAGTTTCACTTGAGGGCACATTGGTGCCAAAGGAGAGACTCACTCTAGAAGCTTATGCCAGTGACAAAGACACTACTTGAGTCCTATAGTGGTGGTACAATGGGAAAACCTCAGAGAAGGGGGTCCATTCTGGAAGGACTCCCCACACTGGTTCTCACAACAGATGCATCCTCTTAGGTGGGGAGCACACCTGGAAGAGCACATGGTCCCCTGCAGAGTCACTCTTGCACATAAACCTGTTAGAACTAAGGGCATTGCTTTTGGCCCTACAGTCCTTCGCATCCTGTAAGAAACAAGGTCATACAGGTCAGGACAGGCAATACCACCACCTTGTACTACATCAAGAAGCAGGGGGAACAAGGTGCACCTTGCTATGTACAGAGCAATGAAAGTTTGGGGTCTGGTCTGCTCCCTACAAGTCTCCTTGTTGGCCATCCATCTGCCAGAAAAGGACAACACCTTGGCAGATGCACTCAGCAGAATCAACCAGAACCACCACTAGTGATCCCTCAATGGACAGGTGCTGGAGACAGTGTTCAGGAAGTGGGGCACTCCAGAGATAGATCTCTGCCTCACTGGAAAATTACCAACTACCCCAATTCTGCTGCAGGTCTCCAGTAAAAGGCATAGTACCAGTGGATGCCCTAGTGCCAGATTGGTCAGGAAGGACTCTATATGCCTTCCTCCATTTCCCCTGCTGCTCAGGGTCCTGATCAAGCTCAGGTCCCAGCCAGCTACAATGATCCTGATAGCTCCAGACTGGACCAGGTAGCTGTGGTACTGCCTCCTGCTCTCCCTGTCAGTGGTCCAGCCCATTCACCTTCCTCAGAGGCACCATCTCCTCACAGGGAGGATCCTCTACCTGAACCTCTGGTCCCCCAAACTCAGAGCATGGCTTTTGAAAACTTAAGAGTATGCAGACTTGCATTCTCTGAGATTGTCCTCAGTGTTCTCAGGGGTCAAAGAAACCTGTCACTAGGAAAATCTAGCCTTCAAATAGAAAAGGTTTTCCATTTGGTATGACACAAACAGTATGGTACCTTCTCAGGTGGGGTTATCTGTCCTACTGGACTATCTCACATACCTGCATTCAATGGGCCTCCAGCTCTATACCCTTAAGATCCACCTGGCATCAGTCTCAGCCTATTTTTCAGCTGGTAAGGGTGCTTCTCTAACCTCTAACCTCATTTCCAAAAACTTTTCAAGGGGTTGGCTCACTTGCCCCTCCCCCAAGGAAGTGGTTCTATCATGGGATCTCAGTATCTGTACTGCCAAACTCATGGAACCCCATTTGAGCCTATGGCTACACATCTAAAATTTGTGACCTGGAAAACTGTCTTCCTGGTAGCTATTACCTCTGCCAGCGGATTAGTGAACTACAAGCCCGTGTAGAACTAAACTGTATCTCCTTTCACAGGGTAAAGTGATCCTCAGGACTAATAGTACATTTCTTCCAAAACTAGTCTCTGATTCCCATTTGAATCAAGTCAGTCACCTGCTGGTCTTCTTCACAGACCATTCTAGCTCAGATAAGCACAGGCATCACAGCCTGGATGTCAGGAGAGCTCTCAGCTACTACCTTGACACCAAGGCCCACAGGCAGGACAGACAGCAATTGTTCCTGACCTATAGGGATGTGGAAAAGGAAACCAGCTTTCAAAGGTCCATTGCACGCTGGATAGTGGCATGTATCCAGTTCTGCAGTAAAGCTGGCAAACAGCCCCAGTAGGCCTGAGGGCTCATTCCATAGGGGGAACAGCTGCTACAATAGCAGCAGCCAGAGACATCCCTTTGCTGGAAATCTGTAAAGCAGCTACATGAAAAACAGTACACACTTTTACAAAGCACTATTGTTGGGACACCCAGTCCAGAAGTGATGCCAGATTTGGCACAGCAGTACTGCAGAGTTTGTTCCCAAAAGGTTCTATAGCCTCCTCTAAAGGTATTGCTTCATAGACTGCATTAGTTAATCATATTGAAGAATTCCTGGAGTTAGAAGAAAAAATACCATAGTAATCTTGTTTCTTCCAAAGGATTCTTCAATATGATTAAATCTCCACTCTACCCCTTCCAGAACCAGCTGTGGCCTGCATTCCAGTTGGGTTTCACTTTGTTGTTGGGGTCTATACCCTAGTTGTTTTAATAAATTTTAAAAGATTTTAAAACCAGATCGTATTGTTGATGTTCCTTTCTTTGGTCCTAGGTGACTTTTATATGTAGGGAGTTTTAGAAAGTATTTTTCAGTTGTTATTATGGTTAGCATAGCTACTTAGCGGTCTTACCCTGCAGGCCCCTATGAATCTGAGCATTATAGAACACAGCAGTTGGTAAGGGCAGCAGTTTGAATGGTGGCATGAGCCAATGGATGTTCCATCATTTGTATATGTTTTATTTTCTCAGGGCAATTCACAGGAGGCTGACTACATTAGTTAATCATATTGAAGAAGCCCTTGGAAGAAACAAGATTACTATGGTGAGTCATTTTCGTTCCACCCCAGCCTTGGCTAAGAAAGCAGACCAACTCTACCATGTGCCAGTGGGGCAAGCCTTTTTATGGTTAACAGCCCATGGCTAGTTTGGTGGACATGAATACTGCCTACAACCATACTAAGAAGACCAAACATTTAGCACATACCCCCTGGACAAGGAATCCGTGAGCTGGACCAGTTGGGCAAGCAGATGTACACATTAGCTACACTGGCCATTTGGGCACAGAATAGTTTAGCCCATATGGTGCAGTACCAGAATGCCATTTGAGATCAGGTGAGGGATTTTGTCACAGCCCTTCCCAATGATTCTCACCAAAACACAGTTGTCCCAGCTTCAAGTTGGGGTCTGCTGTAGGCACTCATGTACTCAGAGCAGCCAACAACACTGTTGATGCTGTTGGATATGGCGGTGGCAGGGGTCTGCATTTGCCACCATTCCTGGCTCAGGGTGTCCGGGTTTGTGCCGGATCTTCAGGACAAGATCATGGATGCCTTTTGGGGCTCAGTCTTGTTTGGGAAATGCCCAAGATATCAGCTCCCACCTCCAGAAATCGGTAAGGCCCTGAGGTCGGTGCACTCAGTACCACTCCCAGCCATGATCCTTCCAGCCAGCCCATTCGCGGTCCTCCGCCAGTCTTCCAAGGGCCAGCAGTTGAAGGGACTCTTTATACACAAGGCAGCCACCCTGTCGTCCAGAGCAACTGCCCCTAGGAACCCTATAAGCGCCCTCAGCTGCTGTATACACCCTGGCTCCATTGCCTGACACCTTGCTCGACCCCCAGCAGAGGCCTTGGGGAGGTGGTCAGAGGTCAGGTCTCCCTATATCTAGATGGGTGGGACACTGTAACCTCAGATCAATGGGTACTTCAGATCATAGGCGGGTCACACCCTCAAGTTTCTGGAAATCTCCTCACCTCCCATTACCCACAAGCCCACATCCTTCATCCAGGCCGAGATTTAGGTGCTTCTGCACAAGAGAGCCATAGAACCCATCCCCCAAGTCAAAGTGGAAAGGGATTCTACTCCCACTTCTTTCTACTCCCAAAGAAAACAGGGGACCTGCGACTAGTCCTGGATCTAAGCCGTCTGAACCTCTACATAGAGTTCTGGTGATTCAGAATAATTCTTCAGGGACTGTTACCCCTCATTCACCATGGGGACTGGCTCTGTTCCCTGGATATGCAGGATGCTTAGCTCCATATCCTGGTCTTTCCAGCTCACCACCGCTTCCTCTGTTTCTGCTTTCAAGGGGACCACTTCCAGTTCTGGGCCCTCCCTTATGGCCTTTCCTCGGCACCTCGGGTCCTACCAAGTGCCTAGCAGTGTTGGTGGTGGCTCTGTGGAGTTAGGGATTTATGTGTTCCTTACCTGGATGATTGACTGCTGACAGCCTCCAGGATCGCTTGCTACAGACACTAGAAGGCACCTTCGGCTCTTCCAGCTCTTTGGGATAACTATCAACCTGCTAAAGTCTTGTCTCTCCCGAGCCAATGCCTCCTGTATATAGAAGCGGTCTTGGACTCATCCCGGGGCAAAACTTTCCTGCCAAAGACAGGGCAGAATGCTTAAGAGCACAGGCCTGTCTGGTCTCTTCCAGTCCAGGTTTTGGCCAGAGTGTTTCTTCATCTACTGGGGCACATGGTCATAACCACAGATCTTCTTCAGGGGTATCTCAGTCATCCGGTTACACCCTAGGAACCTTTGCCATCAGGAAAGGGGAATCCATAAGGAAGATTTTCAACAGTACAACTGGGGCCACCCATGTCACCAACCATATATAGGCATAAGCTGCCCCACTCCCTCCTGAGTTCTTTCCTGCCATCATTTGTTTTTGCACGATGTCTCCATGAAGCTCCATCGCTGCTTGCACCTTTTCACCTACAAACTTTTCTGTAATACTTACCTAATCTCTTTATAAGAGATTTTTCTTTGTTTATGTCAAGAGTTAATCCTTCCTCTTCTCTTTTCTGTCATTGCTGCTGTGGAAAGAACATTGCTTCTACAGACGAACACTCTGTGTCTGCTGTCTTGGGCCTGACCATGACGTCTCTGACTGTGAGCTCTGCCAGAAGTTTAACCAAACAACCCCAAGCGACGCAAGAAGGCTTTCAAAAATTCCTGATGGAACAGCAGGTAGCCAGCTCTGGGCAGGAGTCCTCTGGGCCCCAGCCTCCCAGTCACCAACCGGGTTTTCCAAGCTCCCAGGCCTCCAAGGCCTGATACAAAGTCCTTGGGAAAAGTCATAAGAAAGACCAGGATCCTGACTGCTGCCCTGGTGGCAATCCTGCGCCACGCTGACCTCTCCTTCAGAGGGCTCTTTGTCGGCTGCACCTGCTCCGACCAAGAGGCCAACTGTCCCAATCTCTGTGCCTACCAGACCCATACTGATAGCACCTCCACCCAACACATAGGGCACATGGCTGTCAACCTCTGGGTCATCAGCCCCTCCATCGATGACAAGCTTGTCATTGTTGACTGTCCTGTTGAAGCCTGCCCTTCTGCCTCCAGGGCTACAGGCTTGTTGGGTTCCCAGGACACAGCTGAAGGGTCTCAGCACCTGTGCTGTCGAAACCTGCTTTGTCAATGTCCACTATTGACCTGAACAAAGTACTAGGAGAGTTTAGAATGTACTTCGTTCAGCAGCTTAAGCCTTGAATAGGCCTACTTCACTGATGCTGTCAATGACAGCCTTAGTCGTCGCCTGTTAGTCGACCCTAGGTGACCCCCCTCAGGCCAGCAGCAGCAAATCTGATACCAGACCCAGATAAAGAAGTGGATGAGGAGGAGGTACCATCTTGATCTCATCCTCCCTGATGACGTGGAGGATGAAGAGGAGAGCGATCCTGATTTCAACCAAATCCCCTGCCTCCTCGGTCAGTGAGGACTCTGAAGCATACTCAAGGTCCCTCCTGAGGATGCCATATTTTCAATGTGATGAAGTAGTTGTCTTCCACTATGGGCTTCCAGAGTGAGGAAGAGGATGTCACCAGGAAAGACCTGGTGGATTTCCTGGAGATCCCTGAGTGTCCCCCTAAGATCATTCCTCCAATGCTTCCAGCATTGAAGAATGCAACCACAGTAGCCTGGCACAGGCCAGACATGGTGCCAACCATGCCACGCTTGCAAACTAGCTTTACAACACCCCTCAGGATCTTCTGTATTTTACTGCCCAGGTCGAAACTGACTCCGTGGTCATCAAGGCAGCTCATGACAGATCTGGGTGCCTAAACCCTTAGTTCCTTCCCTCAGACAAGGGGAAAATGGTTTATGCCTCCTCCACCTTAGGCCTGCAGATTGAAAATTTATCTGTTACACATGGTTAAATGCCAAAATGCCAGCTGGAGAAAGGCAAAGCTGTCACTCAGGCCCTTCCTGATGGCACTCAGAAGCAGGAATTGCTTCAGTGCTTGCAGGCTGCTGGGGACATTAATAAAGGCCTCCTCAGGGCACTGTACAACATGGTTGATACAGTTGCCAGGGCAGCTGCCACTGGCATTTGCCTTTGAAGGCACTCCTAACTGAGAGTGTCTGGCTTTGCAGCGATGTGCAGAACAAGGTGCTGAACACCCCTATCAATGGCAATATGCTGTTCAGCCCTGATGTTCAGGATCTCATTAATGATCTGCGAGGCCTCGGGCACAGCCATTAAGTTGGTCCATTCCCTATACCACACTCAGCCAAAGGGCAGAGGGTGGTCTACTTTCGTAGGCAGACTAGTAAGCCCGGATTGGCTCCCCATACCCAAGAAAAAGTAGAAGCCCAGGTCCCTTGCCCGCCTCCTCCACTGCTGAAGCGGTGCCCAAGTGCCCAGAGTGACAGACCAGCCTCCGTAGCTGGCTCCATCTCAGGTTGACTCCTTGCTAGACCCCTTCCTCGGGTTCAGACCCAGGAGGTGGTGGTCGGAGGTCGGTTCTCCTCCATCTGAATCAATGGAGGACCATAACTTCAAACGCACGGATTCTGCAGATCATAGAAAAGGATCATACCCTGGAATTTATTCAACAGCCTCCAAACACCCCACCCCATCCTCCAACACACTGCCGACCAGCGGCAGCAACAGACCTTCTCTTGCTCCCTCCTGGAGCCGAAACCAGCTGCACGGACACCCGACAGGCACTGAGGTAAAGGCTTACCTCTGCTCCTTCTGGAACACTGCTGTGGGGTGCTAGCCCGACAACGCCAGCGCCGTCTGCCCCACCCACCCAGGGTGGCCTCAATTTATTGGTCCTCCCCATTACATCACTTCCTATTGGCCGAAATACTAAGTCCCCACTTTCCCATTTGCAGATTATACCTGTTGGCCACTAGAGTCACTGTGCTGTCTGCTGTTAAGCATCTTGCCTAGCTAACCCCCACTCTATCCCTGTGTCTTCTCTGCCCACCTATCCCTCGCTCCTCTCCATTTAACCACTCCTTTCTCCTCTCCTACTACCTGGCCCCACTATATTACCCCCATTGTTCTCCCCCTATCCTGTAACCTCAGGGCACCTGAAACCCCCTACTCCATACTAGCCTACAGCTATACTGGCCACTAGAAGTCGCAATTTAGCACCCCAGTTTTGGGACCTCACATTGCCGGTGGGCTGCTCCTGACCATGGAAAATCGGCCCTACCCTGAGCTATCCCTTATTATCTCTGGTGAGTCTTGAACCTGGCACCTTGGACACCAGAGGTGGGGCCACTACCACTGTACCAAAGTGGCACTAACGCTTATTGGTAGGCTGCTTACCTCTTCTCTCATTTCTTATTACTTGCCTGGAAACCTCCCTGAAAATGCCTACTTACCTCCTACTGACTTGCCTCACTCTCCTCCTCCTCCTCCAGAGGCCACCATCTGACCCTGGTGTCCCCTCAACCTCACAGTTTCACCAATCTAGTGTTCCCATCTGCCCTCTTACTCTACCCTCCCTACTGGACTTCTGCGCTGCCACCTTCCTTCCACTTCCTCTCCCCATGTGCTCTGGCCCCGACACCCCACCTAGACACTACCCGCTTCCCCATGCTTCTATTGGTGACTTATCATTCTGGCTTTCCAAGCTTGTGCCCCCTGCCTACAACCTGTGTCCGGAACTCCCCTACTCCTCCTATCGCACCGTGCAAACACACCTTCCACCACCCCCTGTCCAGGGCTGTTCTTATCCTTCTACTCCTGTCAGGAACATACATCCCAACCCAGGCCCTGCCTACAATAGCTCATCTGTTAACCCCTGGCTTCATGTTGTGTTCTACGAACATCTGTAGCCTCCTTAAAAATTTGACTCATTCCAATGTTGGGTTATAGTTCATAAACCTGATGTTATTTCTATAGTTGAAACCTGGCTGTCAGAATCTACCCTGACTCCTGGTCTCACTCCTGGGCTACTCCCTTTATTGAGGAGGACTGTGTTGGTGGGCGGGGTGGGGGCTGTGCTATCTATATCAAAGACTCACTCATAGGGCAAGCTCTCCCAGCCCCTGTCCTTGACTTCAGGGCTCAGGCCCTAACCCTAAAACTGACCCCTGATCCTTCAAGGGGTCCCTCTATCTGACCACTGCATACATACCTCCAAACAATCAAGCACCGGCTCTGGTTCCGCTAATTGATTACCTTACCTCCCTGCCCCATTCCTCTGATCAAATCTTTGTGGGTGATCTAAATATTAACTGGCTTAGCCCCTCATCTTCTGCTACCTGTGACACCTTTACATCTATTGATCTAACACAACTCGTTACCCATCCAACTAGAATGAATCCTAGAATGGGCACAAACACACTTCTTGATGTGGTCCTCACTAACCATCCCTAACCAAACCCAATATCCAAGTCCTTCCTGTCGGACTTGGTGACCCTCCCTATTCTCTTCCATTGGTCAACCTCCTTACCCCAAATCCAAAGCGCAGTCCACCCTTTGGCGGGCTAAGACCAGGTGGGCTGAAAGGCCTTAAGCAACTCCTAGCCCATATTGATTGGTCTTCCATATAATACGCCTCGATATCGATACGGCTCTAACCTTTTTACCCAAACCTTTAACATAGCCTGTGACATTTTTGCACCAGCTGCACTCTGGTCCAAAGTACGGCATGCCCCTGGGTTACACCCCCCTGTGCCAACTTCTTAGAACAGGGATAACCTATGGCACATTGCCACGAAACTGGCCGCTCTGCCAACAGGCAGGCTATGCAGCTGCCTGGAACAAATGTACTTGGGCCATCCGAAGGCTAAGGCTGATCACTATCAGGCCTCACTCACCTCATCCTGGGCAAATGCCAGGACCTTCTGGGACAATATCAAACAACTGAATAGTGGCACACGTCACCCCCACCCTCCCAAATCAACATTGATGGCTCTGTCTCCACAGACCCAGCCCACATTGCCAACTACCTCAACAAATCCTTCACTGACCTTAGCCCTGTTCTCCTGAGCAACTTCTTTGACTCCCCATCTGACCCTATTCTCACATGCCCCAGGTTCTACTTACACTGGGTTACTGCCCATGAAGTCAGACCCTACCTAATCAAGGCCTTAAAGAGCAATACTATTGGCAGTGACTCCTCGATCCCAATCTTTTCCATCAGGTTCTGGATCTGGTTATCTCCCATCACCAGCCTCTTCAACAAATTCTCTGCCTGGGGCAATTTCCCTCTGCCTGGAAAATTGCCACAGTCACCCCATACACAAGGGTGGTGATAGGTCTCTTTCTAGTAATTATTGCCATTCTCTATCCTCTCCAGCTCCCCTTTCTCCAAGGCCTTAGAAAAGTTGTGTCCTCCCAAATCTCAGAATATCTAGCCAAATACAGCATCCTCTGCCCTGAACAGCATGGTTTCCATGCTGGCCATAGCACCAACACCGCCCTTCTTGAGTTCTCTAACTTTCTTTATCCTCTCTGGATGCCGGCTCTCTAGCGGGTGCAGCGTTCATTGACTTATCAAAGCCTTGACACTGTCTCCCACCCCATCCTGCTGGATGCCTCAGCCACACAGGCTTTGCCACTGGGCCAGTCTCCTGGTGCTCCAGCTACTTGTCTGCCTGCTCACAGTGTGTTAAAATTAATGGGACACTCTTCAGCGCCTGTCCTATCCGCTCTGGTGTCCCTCAGGGCTCCATTCTTGGGCCCTTTCTCTTTTCTGTTTATCTCAATTCCCTGCCAGGTGAATGTACTGGTAATCTCTTACTTTATGCAGATGATGCCATTATCTTTGCCTCAGACGTAACCCTATCACCCTTCAGGACTCCTTGCAATTATCTTACAATGGCGCTTGAAGCCTGGTTCAAAGAGCATAGACTCGTAATAAATCTTAAAAAAATAAAACAATGCTCTTTGTCCACCCCAAAATAAAGCAAGCAATTTTCCACTTCAGGTCCTTGCCAGTTCCAAGTTCACCCTCGAGCAAGTCTACTCATACAGTACCTAGGGATATCCTTCGACCCCACTCTCTCACTTCATGCCCATATCTCTGCCCTTGCCTCAGCCTCCAACATTCGGCTGGGTATCCTTTACGCCATAAAACTGTCTCCCACCGATGCCTCCAACCGCAGTCACATCCTCTGTACTATCCCTAGTAGATTATGGCTTGTCAGTTTATGGGCTGCTGTCCAGACCTCCATAAACAAGATCCACCTCACCCTAAATAAGGCTTGTAGGCTAATCAGGCGCCTAGACTAACACATACCTGCCATTTATACACCCTGGCTAATCTGCTTGACCTAGATGAACGCCTTAGATACCAAACCTGCCTCCTAACTAAAAGACTCTCCATGGGCTATCCCTGCCAGGGTTGACTGCTTCTATCCACCGAGCTATTCACTAGTGCATACCCAGACCTCCTGCAAAACTGCACTGTCAGTACCAAGGGTAAGAACCTCACAAGGGCAAAGGGCATACTCCCATAGAGCCCCGCCTGGTATAACACCCTTCCTTCCAGTATCACTGATGCTCCCACGATCTCAGCTTCAAAACCACTCTGTAAAATACCTATTTACTATGCACAGCTGTGGCCACCCCTAAGTTTATTCCAGCTCAATTACTCTGACAAAGCCCCTGAGTGGCTGCACTAACCCATTGCTTATCACTATCTATGGTCCTATACACTTCTCCACTAGTCTCTACAATGATTATCTCTGCATAGTTTCCGCCACTGTTATCTTACTGTACAAACTGCCTGTACCTACTTGTGCACTGCCAAACCTGTATTACTGAAATGTAACTGTTCTAACTACTCTGACCCAACATGTGCTCGCCAACTCCTGTAATTCTAAAATGGTATTCTGTCCTATGTTCTCATTCCTAACAAATTATTTGTACCCTGTTTATTGAAAAATGTTGTTTGTACTGTTTTTGTCCTCTCTGTGACGAGGTACCTTTGTAAATGAGCCCCTGGCTCAAAGGTTGTAAACTGATGCTCCAATAAATAAATAAAATAAATAAATCCTATAGCTCATTTGTCTATTCTCTGGGAGGAGATAGTCACTTCCATGCAGGCAGGCCATCGAATTAGTGCCCAGGTGCCAGAGAAACCAGGGTTTTGTTCCAGGTTTTCCTGGTCCCCAAAAGACAGGAGATCTGAGGCCTCTCTTAGATCTGAAGGAACTCAATCTCTTTGTCCAGTACAAAAGTTCCGGATGGTAACTTTGCCAGGCCTGATGCCTCTCCTCAAGACTGGGGACTGGCTGTGATCACTGAACATGCAGGATGTTTACCTGCACATCTCGGTCTTTTCTCCTAACAGGAGGTTTCTTCGTTTTGCCTGTCAGGGTGAGCATTATCAGTTCAAAGTGCTGCTCTTTGGCTTATCCTCTGCACTGCAAGTCTTTACCAAGTGCTTAGCACCGGTCACAACAGCTCTGAGAAGAGAGGACAGTATGCCTTCCCTTATCTGGACGGTTGGCTTCTTAAGGCCCTGTTCAGGCAACAGCTTTTACTGACTCTAGAGCATACTTTTCAGATTTTCCTCTCCTTGGGCATTACAGTCAACCTGCAAAGTCAATTCTAGTACCATCCCAATAAGGCTACAGGAATCTGCAATATATAGGGGCAGTTCTGGATTCCAGGTAGGGGATGGTCTTCCTCCCTCAAAACAGGGCAGAGTGCCTCATCACCCAAGCTCAGGAGATTACTCAGAGTCAGTACATCCCCGCCAGGTGTACCTCAGGTTGTTGAGCCTGATGGCAGTGGCTATTCCCACTGTTCTGCTGGCCAGGCTTCATATGTGTGCCCTTCAGTGAACCCTCAGGGTACAATGGGATCAGTGCAGGGACAATTTGGATCAACCAGTCCTGGTCTCTTCTCCAGTACCAAAGGTACTGCAGTAGTGGATAGATCCCTTGAATCTACTTCAAGGCGTTCCCTTCAGATTTCTTCCCTCATCAGATCCTAACTACAGATGTCTCAGGTCTGGGCTGGGGGAGCACCTGGGTCCCTTCCAAACCCAGGGCTCCTGGTCCCAGTGGAAAGCCGCCTGCATACCAATGTCCTGCAGAAGAGAACGTACTTATACCATGCAGGCATTTCAGAGAGCACATTGCTCCAGGCCAACTGTTGGTGCAGTCAGACAATTTGAGTGTAATCTACTACATCAACAAGCAGAGGGACTCATTCATACCCTCTTTGCAGGGAGGTCATGAGAGTGTGGTACTGGGTGCTGAAACACAGTCTGATACTCTCGGCAGTCCATGTTCCAGGAGTGCTAAACACTGGCCAACAGCCTCAGCAGGACTCAGTCCAGCATGCATGAGTGGGAACTTCTCTCATCTGTCGCAGAAGACTTGTTTGACAGATGGCATCATCAGAGTTGGATCTTTTGTCTCCCACTCAACATAAACTGCCCAATTTCTACTCGCTGTATCCAGGGCTTGGAGTTTTCTGGTGAGACGTTGTCCCTCTCCTGGAGTGGGAGGTTTCTGTATGCATTCCTCCGTTTCCTCTGATCCAGTGGGTACTGATCAAACTACAAATGGAAAGGCCCAGCATGATTCTAGTGGCTCCATTCTGGCCTTGCCAGATATGGTTCCCTCTACTTCAACAGCTGGCAGAGGAACCTCTGGTCCCCTCTTCCTTTCTACAGGAATCTGCTAACCCAGGATCAGGGACCATGGTCCATCAAACCTTAGGTCCCTCCATCTGCATGCCATGCTCCTGAGAACATAGCCATTGCCAGATTTGGGGCCTCCAACTGAGTAGCGGACGTCCTAGTGGCCACCGGGAAGCCTTCCACCAAGCCACATATGCCATGAAGTGGAAATGGTTTGCCATTTGGCTGCCAAACTGGCCCTGGACCCTTTCACCTGTTCGGTGAATCATATCCTGGGCTACCTGATATCTCTGTCAGACTCAGACCTCCAGTATTTCTCACTCAAGGTCCACCTTTGGCTATTTCTGCCTTTCATAAGCCTTTGGGTGACCGCATGACTGCTCATCTGGATGCCTCCCATACTGTTCTTAGGGGCATCCTGCATCTGAAACCCCAACCCATTTCCCTGTCCTGGCTTGGGACTTGACTTTATTTTGGAGAAGTTGACCCTGTCTCCTTTTGAGCCAATCATGTCTTGTGATTTGCGCTTTCTCTCTTGGAAAGTGCCTTTTAAATTGCAATTACTTCTTGCCAAGAATTTCAGAGCTTCCGGCCCTCTGGTGTGAGGAGCCTTATTTGATTTTTCACAAAGACAGGGCATCTGCACTCAAATCCTAAGTTTTTACCAAGGTGGTTTCTGAGTTCACACTCAATTGGTCTATCCACCTTCCTGTTTATTTTCCTGAGTGTGCCAATCCAGGGAAGCACAGCACCATACATTAGATGTGCACAGAACTTTGAAGTACTTTCTGCTTCGGACTAAGGAGTCCAGAATGTCAAAGCAGTTGTTTGTTTCCTTCACCCCAGGTAGAGAGAGTGCTTCAGTTTCTAAGCAATGTTTATCAAATGGTTGGCAAATTGCATTGTGTTCTGCTACAATAAGCCCGGCAAAGAATTGCCTGATGCTGTCAAAGCTCATTCCACTAGAGGCATGCTACCTTGGTGGCTTGTTTCAAAGGGGTCTCAGCCGCTGACATTTATGTAGCAGCCACCTAGAGTACAGTACACACTTTCACCAAGCATTACAGTCTGGACATTGTTTCAAGAGCCTGTGCAGAATTTGGCAGGGCTGTGCTGAAAGGACTGTTGTCTTAAGTTTATGGAGATCCAGCCTCCAGACTGTCTATTTACACTTGTCACTGCTTGGTACTCATTCCTATGGTGTAACCTGATCACTGAGATCCCCTGAAGAGGATTAGAACAGTTAGTAAAAACTTACCATAATAGTAGATCTCACTTGAGATGGAGCTCTTGCAGCAAGCAACAACCATCAGGACTATGCACTAGGACACCACAGAAAAATTCTAGCTAGTAGTCTAAGAGGGACCACTCCCCTGGACGCTGGCCCTTGCACCGATGTCACCAATGGTATAAAAGGACGTGTCCCCAGCACTACTCAGTTTTTTCCCACCATCGACCTGTGCATCTTGGCTCCACAGATGCCTCTGCTAAAAGTCGGCCGCCATTTTTGGCGCTTTAGCAGCAGTTGATTTTTCATCACGTTATTCTGCTTAGTGTATGTCTACCCAGACAACTTCATCTACAGAGTGGCAGAAATTGAATTGCTGTGTGGCAAGCTAATCCTGGCAAAAAGACAGGCATTCAGCCTGTCTCCTGTGCTTGGACCCATGACAAGCTGGACTCCTGCCTGCATTGCCTCAGCTTCATTAGGGAGGACCGCATTCGCTGCCCCAAGACCTGGAAAGCCTACCTCCTAGAACAGCAAGTGGCCACCATGCTGAAGACCCACTCGGGCACAGCTCATCTTCTTTTTCAGCCAGGGACACCTCCTAGAGAGAAAAAATTTAGCAGGAAGCACCATCACTGAGGCAAGGACAGGTCCTGGTCAGAATCCTGATCCAGGTCTCCTCAGAAGGCTTTCAAGAGTTCCACCTGTAGTGAGAGGTCAGACTCAGCCCCTCTGGTTTCACTTGCTCTTACTGAGTTACTGATGATGAAGCCACCGCCTCTACCCAGACATCCAGCGAGGAGTCTTCTGGGCTAGGGCCTCCCAAGGCCTCCATTTCCCTTGCTATCAGGCCCCACAAGCACTGACTGGGTCTCAGCCAGAAGGATCATCAAACTGTGCTCACCTTCTAAGCAGTCTTGGCTGGGTCTACAGACCAATGACAGACCACAACTCCCTCTGACTCCACCTCTATGGAGCCAGGCTAGACAACACCCTCTAAGCCATTGCCTGACCCACAGGGATCTAAAAAGTCTTCGTCCATGGAGCAGACAACAGAGGACCTGACGCCAGGCTCTAGGGGTCAAGAGACACGGCACCACACACTCCATTGCCACCTCCCCTCGGGAGCCTGACGACTGACATCAATGCACCCCATGCCTGGGGATGAGACACTACCAGACCTGACACATAAGGAAGCAGTGCCATCAGGCCTGATGTGACAAGGGTGACTAAACCTAAGGACCTGATGCCAGGCCCTCAGGTGTCCATACCCTGATGCCAGAACCACCAACAGCCCCTATGGTACCGCTGGGTGAGGTCAGTGCTCTGTTTACCAGTTAGTGGAATACAATCAAAGGGATCTGTTAGCACACTGCCAGAGCCGAACCTCACACCAGCTCCAATTTGTGGGCAACTACCCCCCGCACAGAATGCCTTTGCCAACCCTGATGCCAGCCCACCCTAACTCCAGGTGGCACAGGAAGGGGATTCCATGGCCGACGGGGCACAGTCACTACCGTTGTCCCAATCCTCTTCTAGATGCCGGAGTTACTCTAGCGTCTAGCGGATACCAGTCCACATCTTCAGATGAGTCCAGCAGAGATTCCTCTTCTTGTGACTCTTCAGAGGACGACTTGTCTCTTCCATCTCTGGATCTAAGGAAGGATTCCCAAGGTCTCCTCCAGGTGACCCCACTTTCCTAGATGTGATGAGACACATATAATTCCTTAATCAGTGGGAAACTGAGGATTTGACTGAGAGAGACACCATCTGGTGAAATTCTTAGGGGCCAGTGACCCAAAACCTTTTTTCATCCCACCATTAGTGGAGCCCTTCCAGGACATTACTAAACTAGGCTAGAAGCACCCTTCTACAACTCTGGCAGTCCTTAAGAAATCTGACCACTTATATAGGACCCCTAGGAAGAACCACATTTAAGCGATCAACTGAAAGCAGACTCTATGGTCCTTCGGCTGCACATGGAAGGACTCAGCAACCAAAGCATATAAGCTCCCAACCACCTGATAAGGAGTCCAAAAGATGGAACAATTCAGCCATAAGGTCTACTCATCAGCCACTTGTACAGTCCGGTCACTAAATTTTCTGCCACACATGGTTATGTACCAGAAGTCTCTCTGTAACAAAGCTATGGACTTAGCTAGGTCACAACCTGACTCCCCTAATAAGACAGAGCTCTTAGCTGTCCTACAGTCCGGTGCTGACATTGGTAAACACAATCTTCTGAGTATGAATATGAGCTCCTGCAGCAGGCTACACCATAAGGACTATGCCGTCAGGCACTAGTACTCCACGGCAAACTTCTAGTCAGCAGTACCCAGCTGAGGTCCGCCCTTATGTCGGTCCACCCACTGATGTCACCCTCTGTATGAAGGGGGCGTCTCCAGAACCCACCTCCATTCTTTTCCATACGTCGACCCATGTACTTTGGCTCCTCGGACACCTTGTTGCATCTCTCCACCACTATCTTCATTCTTCTAGTCTAATGTACCCATTTTATGTTGCTTGCACATGTGCAAGAAACATAGTGCCATCATCGGAGATTTGGAGATGTGTCACCTCCTCCTCCAATTCAGTCAGTGAGCTGGCAGGCGCGTGCCCTGTAAGCTAATGCATTTTGGGCTGTCTATGACAGCCTCCAAAATGCAGTGGCATACAGTTGAAAGGGGAGCCATGCTTCAGTGAGCACCATAAGCTGCAGCTCCCCCACACGCAGGCGTACGCCCGCGACGCCTGCAGTAGCCGACGGGTGCCCAATCCCCGCCGGCTGAGCTGCTGTCGCTCCCCGCCCGTAGGTGGTGCCATGCTGGAGCCCACCCTAACGTGGCAATCAGTTGTGTGGCCGACGGGGTGCCCAATCCCCCGTCCGGCTGAACGCCTCCCATCCTTGTGCCATGCTGGGAGCCCACCCAGCGTGGCAAATGTTCCTGATAGTCTTTTTTTTGTTTCAAACCTGTAAAACAACGTTCCGCGCCTCCCAACCCCGCCTCCCACAACCCGCACCCACCCACTGTGCACCCAGCCTCCCCACACCCCACCCCATACTTACCTCCAGACTCCGGCACGGCGATCTTGGTGGACCGGGAACATGTCTGCACTCTTCAGAGCCGACCACGAACTGAGGAAATGCGGTAAGCTGTATAATGGGCTAGATAGGAGGGTTCAACTTTGTGCATATCTCAGGCATTTTTAGAATTTTGCACAAATTTTCAACATGGGTTTTGGACCCTTCTCATGAATGATATCACTGTCATGGCGTTATTCGGGCCTGAAGGGTGATTTTGTGCAGTGACTGCGCGGTGACTGCGAAATCATCCTTCAGACCTGAATACCGCCATGACAGTGACATCATGCATGAGAAGGGGTCCCAAAACCCCATTTTAAATTGGTCCAAAATTCCAAAAAATACTGTTTCTGACGAGCGTCGTTACGCAGTTCCTACGCAGGCTCGTAAGTTCGCGAAATTTCAATATTTTCACTCCAGATTTTCAACATTGCCATTTTACCACATCTTCTATGAGTAGCACAGCTGTCATTTTTCACATCTCACCCAAAATGTGTTTCTGCCCTTTGCAGCGCAGAATGGCGTCGATGTCTTGAAATCAATGTACAGGACAAATTAAGAAAATCACAGTGACACTGTTCATGAGCAGAGGTCTTAAAATGGCTATGTTGAAAATTTGGTGAAAAATTCCTAAATGACTGTTTTACGAGCGTGCGTTGCAGTTCCTACGCAGGCTCGTAAGTTCACAAATTTTCAATATTTTCACTCCAGATTTTCAACATTGCCATTTTACCACACCTCCTCATGAGCAGTACAGCTATAATTTTCACATCCTGCTCAAAACATGTTTCAGCCCATGGCGCACAATGATCGCGAGTCGGTGTCGCGAACTCAGTGTATGGGACACATTAAGAAAATCACAGTGTCACTGTTCATGAGCAGAGGTCTTAAAATGGCTATGTTGAACATTTCCGTGAAAAATTTCCTAACAATGACTGTTTTGATGAAGTATGCTATGCAGTTCCTACACACTGTGAAGTTCGTGACATTTCAATATTTGCACTCCAATGACTTTCAAATACCTAAACAGCACATAGAAGCAAGCAACATTCGGCATTGACAAATGCTTGTTTCTTCAGAACTAGTCATTTTAAAACAGTTTATGTCATCTCCATATTCCTCTACCAAGCGACGGAAATCTAAGTGTCCATGCGGGCAGCAGATTCTGGCTAAAGATGATCATTGCCAGTGCCTCTTCTGCTTGGGGCCTGATCACGACATGAATGCCTACCCAGACTGCAGTAAATTCAATCAATGGACCAGGATCCGTCAACGCAAGACTCTCCAGGTCTACATCATGGAGCAGCAGCTCGCCACCTCCAACGCCATCAAAGGCCGGCTCCTCACCCTCCTGCTGGGACTTCCCACAAAGAAACACTTAGGAGGGAAGCACCAACATCAGGAAAGGAGCACAGTAGGCCGGAGTCTCCTCCAGAGCTCTTCACCATAGGGAGAAACACTCCAGCTCGCACTCTGGCAAGAGAGCTGGACTCCTGCCTTCCCATCAGGCCTAACTTTGTCTGACCTGCCGTTGATGAAGGCTCCCACCCTTACCCTGTCTGTGAGTGGCAGTTTTTCAGGGCAAGGATCTTGGATCCCTCATTGAGTCTTAGGCCTTCCAGCACTCCTCAGGGTCTAAGGCCGGACTTCAGCTGATAAGGCTCAGTCGCCTTCTGCTTCTAGCTCATTGTCACCCCTGACGACCATCGCAGATGCCAGGACGCCCCACCCAGGGACCGCTCCCCAAGACAAGTCATCAGCTGCTACAGTGAAGACCCCAATGCACATCTCAGATGACCGGCCTTCTGACAAATGGAAGGACCAGTGGCAGACACCACAGGTAAGGCATCAAGTGACCAGGCGTCAAGGCCGACTACCCTAACCCAGATGCCTGCACGTTCTACCACCTAAAAAGCCAACGTCAAAGCAGTCATCACGGACAGATCAGCAGTCTGATGTCTGGACATGTGTCGATTTGATGCCAGCCTAAACACCCTCTGCTTCAGAACTTGGAGACCAGACGCCAAAGGATCTGACGACGGGTGACCAGACAACAGGTCTTACCACTCTGCTGTACCTGATGACTGCCAAAATGTGATGCCAGGGCCGAGCAACCCTCTGGACACTCCTGCAAGTACTGATGGTGCCCTTGGTGGATGTCGGACAGCTCTTTACATCCTGGTGGAACACGATCAAAGGGGACTTACTTAAAAGATGATTCCCCAGCTCCTCCGCCGCCACTGCCTCCCACTCTGGTCCTGAACAAGGCACCAATTCCTGATAATCGGCCACCCACTCTGCCCCCACCCAGGAGTCCAACTCCAAAGGGGTCAGATTCAGAGTGCCCCAAACGTAGGGCTTGCATCACCGCTCCTCTTCCAGGTCATCCTCCTTGGGTGACAGGAGCAGAGCTGGCATAGGCACAAACGCTCAAGGACAGCCTCTTCCTAATCCTTTAGAGGCCGCCCTTCTTCCTTGGACTCTTTGGCCAGGAGCTACTCTCCAGAACCAGATGGTCATCATAACTCACCCAGGTCCCCTCCGGATGACCTGGCATTCATGGACGTGATCGTCACATCCAATTCCTGAAACAATGGGACACAGAGGAATTGGACCTGGAGAAAAAGACTCCACACCTTTTAGGCATGAGTGACCCGAAACCACTGGTCATTCCCTCTGGTTCCTCCTTTTAGGAACTAACCAAACTGGCATGGGAACACCCTTCCTTCTTTTCAGCTGTCCCCAAGAAGGCAGACAGACTCTGCAAGCCTCCAAAGGCAGAACCTTTCCTGGGGAAAATCCAAGAGCAGATTCCATGGTCCTGACCACTGCACATGGCAGGACTAAGCAGACCAAGCAGATGAGCTCCTAACCTCCCAACAAGGAGTCTAAGAAATTGGACCAGCTTGGAAGGAGAGTTTATGCTTCTTCCAGCTGTTCCATATGGTCCCTTAATTTTCTGGCACACATGGTGCTTTATCAGAAATCTTTGTGGAAGAAAGCCCTTGAGTTGGCCCAAAAGCAACCAGAGAATCTGACCAACACAGAGCTTCTGGACGTCCTTCAGTCCTGCCTGGACATAGTAAAACACGTGCTGAGAGCATCCTATGACTCAGCAGATGCAGTCACTAGATCTGCGGCTACTGGATTTGCCTCCATCATCACTCCTGGCTGAGGGTAGCGGGTTTAGACAGGACCTCCAGGATTCCATCCTGGATGCTCCATTCCATGGGTCCATCCACTTTGGACAGGAGGTACAAAGATCATAACAGAGCTGCAGGACTCAGGGAAGGCGGTGCAGTCCATTCACCATATATGCCGGTCAGACCCTCAGCAGCAAAGCGTAAGCTATTTTGGTGCTTGGGTGTCAACAGACAGAGAGACCAACAGCCCTAAGGTCCTTTCAAGAGAAAGGCTCCCTCCAACGCAACTAGAACAGTGGGCCTAGGAACGCAAATCTCCTCATTCCTTGCTGCCCACCTAGTCACCCATGCATGACTCCTGCCAGCCCCCACCTCCAGTGGAGTCAATGGGGAGCAGTAGGGTGTCAGTTCTCCCTCTACCTAGAAGGGTGGAACAACATTATGACAGATTTTTGGGTTCAGGACATTGTCAAAAGGGTTATAATCTGGAGTTTGCTGAACCTCCCCGGACAATCCTCTAGCACCTCTCGATATCCCCTGACCCACACAGCCTTCATCAGAGAAGAGATCCAAGCCTTGCTCTTAAAATGAGCCATCGAGCCTGTCCTCTCTCCCAACAGGGAACTGGTATTACTCCCACTTCTTCTTGGTTCCCAAGAAGACAGGGGACCAAGGCCCATAGTGAACCTGAGCCAGCTGAACCAATTCAATGAATACAAAAGGTTCAGAATGGTGCCCTTACCGGACTGATCCCCATGCTCGTCAAGGGGACTGGCTTTATTCCCGGATATGCAAGATGCGTATCTGCACATACCGGTGTTTCCAGCTCTCCGGAAGCACCTTTGGTTCACTTTTCAGGGAACGACTACCAATTCCAGGCTTTGCCTTTCAGTCTCCCTCAGCTCCAAGAGTGTTTACCAAATGCCTGCCAGTAATGGCAGCAGCTCTCAGGAGACAGGGTCACTCGTATATCCTTACCTAGATGATTGGCTGCTAACCACTCCATCCAGGTCGCAGTTGATTCATACCCTTTCAGACACATTTCAAATGTTACAGCAGTTGAGAATAACAGTCAGCCTCCCAAAGTCCTGTCCTTGGTCCTGCCAGCGTCTGCAGTACATAAGAGCCATTCTGGACACACAACAGGAAGAGCGTTCCTTCCACCCAATAGGGCCATTTGGCTGAGACTGGGCTTCCTGAATAGCTGCATCCAACCTAGTTAAGAGCAAGGTGGGAGGGTGAGGCAATGGATGGCAGGATAGAGGTGGCAGAGTTTTGAAGGCGCTGAAGGTAATAAAGCACTGGGGCCAGATGGTATTCACCCCAGGTGCTGTGGGAGACAGCAGAGGTTCAAACAGAACCACTGGCAGAACCTGTTCAGCACCTACCTGGAAATGGGGAGGTGCCTCAGGATGGGAGGATGGCCCACATGGTACCATTACATAAAAGCAGTCCAAGGGATGAGCCAGGTAACTATAGGCCAGTCAGTCTGATGTCCATAGTGGTAAAGCTTATGGAGCGATACTAAAAGAAAGGCTAGTGGCATTTCTGGAGGGCAATAACCTGCAGGAGGGAGGCAGCACGGGCTCATCTCAGGAGATCCTGCCAAACCAATCTTATACAGTACTATAACTAGCTGATGAGGTTACTGGATTTGGGGCCATGCTGTGGATGTGCTGTACTTCAGCAGGCCTTCGATTCAGTGCCTCATGGGTGACTAGAGTGAGAGTTGGCCAAGACAGGATTGGGGATAAAGATGACATATTGGATCTCAAACTGGCTACAGGGTAGGCTACAGAGAGAGTGGTGGTTGGAAGTCTTGGAGCCTAGACCTGTGACAAAGCAGGGTGCCACAGGGCTCTGTGCTGGGTCCAAGCGCTGTTCGGGTTATTTGTCTTGGACATTGCATGGGGTGGGGAGCAGGATTAGCCTGTTTGCCAATGACACCAAAATGGGTGCAGCAGCAGACGAAGAAGAAGACGGATGGATACAACTACAGAGGGACTTGACCAAGCTGGAGGAATGGTCTGTGGCGTGGCAGCTGGGGTTCATGCAAAGAAATGCAAGGTGTTGCATTTTGGTGCTAGAAACCCAAGGAGAGCATACTGGCTAGGGGAATCAGGCTGGGGAGCACTGAGGGGAAAGGACCTGGAGGTATTGATAATAGTGAGCATGAACAATACTGCCCAGTGCAGGAAGTGGCAGCAAAAGCAAACAAGATGCTAGCGTGCATAGCACAGGGATTCATGTCCAGGCTCAGGAGGTGATCCTGCCCTGTACAGGGCGCTGGTCAAACCACACTTGGAGTACTGTATGCAGTTATGGAGACCCGTACCTGAGGTGGGATGTCAAGCTGCTGGAGGAGTGCAGAGAAGGTAATGAGGGATGATTCAGGGATGGAGGAATGTACTTGAGATGAGGCTAAGGGAACTGATATTGTACCCACTGGAGGAGAGGCAGGAGAGGGGCACATGATCGAGACTTTCAAGTACCTGAAGGGTATCAACAAGGAGGAAGTGTTGAAACTAAGGAGGCGGGAAGGAAACTAGGGACACGGGCTAAGAATAGAGGGAGATGAAGAGGCATTACTTCACAGAGAGTAGTTGAGAGGTGGAGTGCACTACCAGAAGGGTGATAGCAAACAAAAATGTGGCTGTCTTTAAGAACGCTTTGGACAGGGTATAGGGGTGGGTGGGGGAACAACAATGGGTGGTCAAGGGGATGGGGAGGGGCAGCTGCCTGCTAGGGAGCTAACTGCACAATTGAGCAGACTAATAGACCAGTAGGTCTTTTCTGCTGGCACCTCGTATGTTAGTATGTATGTTCATAAGCTGCAGCTCCTAGGACATATGGTGGCTGCCATACCTACAATACCACTGGTATGCTTGCATGAGACAGTTCCTCAATGGAACCTAAGGGTCCAATAGGACCTGCGGTCCGACAACCTCAAACATCCGATACACTTAGTGAGGGCTGTTCAGCAAATGCTGTCATGGTGGCTGACTTCTCCAAATTGGAATCAGGGCCCGTTCCAATCAGATTCACTGAGCCAGATCCTAATCACAGATGCATCGGGTCTAGGATGGGAGCTCATTTTCAGAATCACTGTACTCAGGGCACATGGTCAGACATAGAAGTGTCCTGACGTTAACATTTAAGAGATGAGAGTAATTCTGTATGCCATGCAGGTCTTCCAGACTCACCTTTCCCAGGGTCCCCTGCTTCTACAGACCAACAACATGTTGGTGGTCTTTTATATCAACAAGCAGGGGTGGACATACTCTACCCTCTGTGCAGAGAAGTCATGAGAGTGTGGTACTGGGCCCTGGAACACGAACTCATGTTGACAGCGGTTCAAGCAGCAGTACTATGAAAAAAATTTTTTTTTTTTGACAGTTTATTCCTGTGCTCTGTTAATCATATACCTGTACTCTTTCTCACCGGCATTGTACTATCACTGAGTAATTTGCTCAGTTATTCTCTGCTTTTATTTACATTTCTGCCACTAAGCATGTTGCACTGGTCCCCCTGCTGCCAACTGCACATGTGAATGACTTGCAGGGACATCAGGAATGGTCAGCAGAGGATCCTCTATTGTTGTCAAAAGGCGTGATGTGACTGGTAGAAAAGCGCAGCTGAAAATTAGTCAACCACCATATTTGTTGTAGCACTACAACAATTCAAATAAATTGCAAATGTCTAAAAACTAAAGATCACTGGAAAAAACATTTACAGGTATGGAAACTGGAACTTTGGCATGCTTACAGCCAAAAGCAGAATTTTGATAGCTCACTTCCTGATTCGGTAGTACTGCTGCTTTCATGTCCCAGGCATCCAAAACATCCTGGCAAACAAGCTCAGCCACTCCTGGTCCAGGAACCATGAGTGGGAGCTGCTTCAAGAAGTGGACGGGCTCTTGAAGATGGGGACATCAAAACTGGACCTCTTCGGTCCCCGTGCAATGCAAAACTGCCCAATTTCTGCTCGCTAGATCCTGGGCCTGGTGTTTTCTTGCGAGATCGTTGTCCCTCTGCTGGACTGGGAGGTTCCTTTATGCTTTTCCTCCCTTTCCCTATTGCAGAGGATGTTGCTCAAGCTGCAGGTGGAAGGAGTGACAATGATCTTGGTAGCTCCATTCTGGCGCATCAGATATGGTTCCGTCTCTTACAGCGACTGACAGTGGACATCTAAAGCTGGATTTTTCTTGTGAGATGCATTGTCCCTCTGCTGTACTGGGAGGTTCCTTTATGCTTTCCCTCCCTTTCCCCTATTACAGAGGATGTTGCTCAAGCTGCAGGTGGAAAAGCGACAATGATCTTGGTAGCTCCATTCTGGCCACATCAGATATGGTTCTCTCTCTTACAGCGACTGACAGTGGAACCTTCTTCCCTACTACTTCTGTCATCCAGCTTGCTATCCCAAGACCAGGGCACACTAGTCCACCGGATCTTGGTCCCTGCACCTTCATGTATGACTCCTGTGGACTTAGCTGTCTCCTGGCACAGAGTCTCGCAGAAGGTGGCTGAAGTCTTAGTAGAGGCAAGAAAGCCATCTACACAGGCTATGTATGCTATGAAGTGGAAATGGTTCTGAATCTGGGCAGCAGCACATTCCCTGGACCTATTGTCCTGCTCAGTGAAATCAGCTTTTGAATATCTCCTATCACTTTTGGATGCAGGGCTGCAATACTCATCCATTAAGGTGCATCTCTGTGCCATCTTGGCTTCTCATGCACCTGTGGAGGTAGAAATATTGCTCAGTTGGACTTTTCCCATACATTCCTACAGGGCATACTTCATATGAAGCCCTATTAGGGATCTTGTCCCCCTGTGGGACCTTTATTTGTTCTAGAGAAACTAACCTTGCCTCCTTGAACTGGCCATGGATTGCAACCTTCGCTTTCTCTCATGGAATGCGTTATTTTTAGTTGCCATCACTTCAGCTCAAAGAATCTCAGAGCTGCAAGCACTGGCGTGTAAAGAACCTTATTTAATTTTTCACAGAGACTGGGTGTCGCTTTGAACCAATCCTAAGTTTCTTCGAAAGTAGCGTCTGAACTGACATTGAACCAAGGCATCTGCCTTCTGGTTTATTTTCCTGACTATTGAAATCGGGCGGGAGGCCCTCCTTCACAGTCTAGACGTCCATAGGATCCTACGTTACTATCTCACCGGACTAAATCAATCCACAAATTGGATCAGATGTTCATTTCCTTTGCCTTCAGGGCTCTGGGAAACCAGTTACAAAACAGACCATGTCTAAATGGTTGATCAATTGCATCACATTCATATAGGATAAGTATGAGAACCCTTGCCAGGGCCAGTCAAGAGACACTCCACGAAGGATGGCTGCACCTTCATAGCTATGAAAAATGTTTCAACAGCAGACATCTGCGCTGCCACAACATGGAACTCATTGCATACATTTGTTAAATACTACACTCTGGACATTGCTTCCAGAAGGAGAGCAGGATTTGGCCTAGCTGTGCGACAAGGCCTTCTTTAATAAATTCTCATGAAGATTATTCCTACCGCCCTGTTTTTCTTTCTCCCTTTCCTGGACACTGCTTGGAACTCAGTCTTTATGGTGTAGCCTGCTGCAGGAGGTTATACTCAAAGTAAGATAGCACAGTCATGTAAGAACTTACTATAACAGTATATCTTCGAGAAGAGCTCCTGCAGCAGGTGCTATTTCCTCCTCCATCTCCCTATTCTATTTTCTCCTCTTGGAACTTTTAGCACCTGCCTCAGCTTCCTTCCTGCTCATTAACGTCTGGGTCTCCAGTGGGCGAACAGGTGGGGCTGGGAACCACCCTTTATGCCGGTGGTCACGTTGGTGGGCGGATCGGCGTATGGGATGGACCCCAGGTGGGTACTGCTGACAGAAGTTTTCCGAGGAGTCCTAGTGCCTGACGGCATAGTCCTTATGGTCAAGGCCCTAGAATTCTGTGCCGCATAATTTTGCACAGAACTAGCATCTATCTCAGAACTTCTGCGGCGCATGAATTCACTCTTCTTGGTGATTTTTATTAATATTTCTGTTTATACATAAAATCTGGTTCCCTTCCCTCTTTTATATCCAAAACCCCCTATATGTTCAGAATGTGATGTTATCATTGCTATAACATCATACATTAGCTAATGAAATGGCTGCATTCTGCAACAGAAATGAACAGTAACATCAACCATAGCTCCCACTGTCAGAGACGGTGGCACAACACATCATGCATGGTGATATTTGCTCAACCTGCACTACAGCCTAATACAATTTTCAGTCTTACATTGTTGCACTAGGGCCAACTTAAACAAAACCTTGTCAATAGCACAAACCTGCTAATTCCATACGCACTTTGTACAAACCTATTTGTGCATTTAAGGTATAGAGACACTATCTGAAATGAATAACTGGTAAAATGAATTTAACTGTCTAAATTTTAAGAAAAATGAAGTAATTATGCTCAGAAAAGTGAACTATAATAATGTGTAGACCTGCTGAAAGAATAGACCTGTTAAATAAATAACTGAACTGTACGCATTTTTGCCAGGGTTATTTTTTTTTACTTAGTATTTTATCCTCCTACTGCCCTCTCTCACCACTTACTCAGACATCCTGTATTAGCAGCCCATCATCCCACTGGAGTCTGCCCTAGAGCACCTTGGTCCATGTACATCCATGATACTGGATTACCTCAGTAGGGGTGGAGGGAGCCACCTACCCCCCGACCATTGATTCATGGACTCCTGTGCAGTGGAGTCTGCCCGAAGATCTGATGGCTCACAGTGAGGAGTCGTCACCTAGGTGAGGAGAGGTATTTTTACCTCGGTTTCTTCCCTCCCCAGTGCTGGTGTGCAATGAGGGCCAATGACCAAGGAGGCATGGTGAGATGCACCTCCTGCTCCACCCCTCTGCGACGTCTGTCCCAGGAAACCATGCTGCTACCTCCCTCTCGCACCTACCTCCCGAGCTCCCTTAGGAGGCGATATAGCGGCGGAAGCTTGCAGACTGACTCCAGAGAAGGAGCAGCCGGGCACCCCATCTTTCTCTCTGGCCGACACCTCGGCAGTCTGTGCTTGTTCCCAAACACAGGTCGCCGGGCGGGCGCGAGGTAAGACGTCCAGCGCCTTAGCCCTCAGAGCCACCGGCTGGTCTTTGCCAGGGTTATTGATTATATATTGTTATTGGTTGACAGAATCACCTAAAATTTATTGAGAAATGTTGTGTGCAGGAACAGCTGTTGGGCCAGAGGTAGCATGCTGTGTTTCTGTGCTGGCAACTCAGGTTCAGAGATTAGCTCTAGGAGCTAGCTGGGCAGCACAAGGTTGGTGGAACACATAACTGCTCGGAGACTGGAAGGTATGGTGCAGTGTTCTGTCACATGGTGGACACATTGTGATGGGCCGAGAGCTGTATCTCACAATTGGTTCACATGCATGCCATGGCCTGATGGTGTTATGCAGTGTGTCAGGAAAAGCAGGTTGACATGAAAAATTAGTTTGCAATAACTCCTCTATTCCAATTCCAATGGGACCTGTATGAATGAGGATGCAAGTTCATGGAAATTAAAACAAAAATTAAATATATATATATATATATATATATATATATATATATATATATATATATATATATATATATATATATATAACACACACATATACAGTATCTCTGTCTCTCTCTCACCACACACACACACGCATATTTATATGTATGTTACAGATTGCATATAAATATATAAGTGATACAGTGGGAACCTCATGAGTGGTGTAGAAAGCACATAACAAATATATAAGTGATAGACAGTGGAAACCTCATTAGTGGGATAGATAGCATGCATATAGAAATACCTTATTTATCACATAAGATCCCTCTGCATATGTCATTTATGCAACAGGCTAGGACTTTAAGGAGAGACATTTGTTTTGCTTTTTAGGCATAAAATTATTTTATTAGTCTGTTATTTTTTGAACTAGTGTTACTGAGCTTTCCACCATCCTGATTGCTATAACCACTGCCATGAAAGTGAAGTCAGGATGACAAATTGACACTGTGATGTAGTTTGTTAGTGCCGCAGAATTCGCAGAAATTACAAACCACACAGAGAAGTTCTGCGGCAAATGGTAGTCTTGTCAAGAGAACTTGGTCCCACTGTGCCGCAGAAAAGTGGGGCCCTGCTTATGGTGTAGCCTGCTGCAGGAGCCTCCTTGAAGATCTACTGTTACGGTAAGTTCTACGAACTATACTTTTCAGGTGCTCATATGATTTGGCAGACAATGCAGCCATGGCAGCCACCATGGGGATATGCCTCCGACGCTACTCTTGGTTGAGGTCTAGAGCTTCTAGCAGGATTTGCAGGATGCTGTCCTGGATGCTGTTTTTCAGGGATCGGTTCTTTTAGGCATGGAGGCAGAAAAGATGGTCACAGGTTTGCAGGACTCAGGAAAGGCAGTTTCTGACATCCACAAAATGTACAAGTCAGAGCCAACCCCATACAGACATCGGCCCTTTGCAGGCAACAAGGCCAGCAAGTGAAAAGACAGCAGCAAAGTGGGGATACAAAGAAAGCCCCTCAACCAGCAGAGGCACAGGGAAGAAGAAATTTTAAAATCACGAGCTTCCTGCCCACCCCAACAACCTCTGCATTACTCCTGCCCCGATCTCTGGCAGAGCTACAGGGGAGGCAATAGGAGGGCATTCTCTCTTTACCTCACAGGTTGGTCCAACAGCATGGCTGACAAATGGGTACTCAAATTACAGAAAGGGTTGCGCCTGAGTTCACCCAAATACCTCCAGACAACCCATCAATTCCACCCATTGCTCACCATCCCACGCAGGGCCTCATTCTGGCAGAAATCCAAGCCCTCCTGAACAAAAGGTGATCCTGGTGGTCTAACAAGCCATTAGAGGAAGGATTACTACCGCCACTTTTTCTTAGTACCAAAAAACAGGGACCTTACCCCATCCTGGATCTCAGTCAGCTGAGCAATTTTATCGAATGCAAAGGTTAA